>OZ022220.1:0-10000000 GCA_963978815.1 Aleochara curtula | reverse complement strand
TACGTAACCAATATAGTTAGCTAGTCCATCTACTAGTGCCATTCCAACTATTTCAACCTATTAAATATTAAGCTTAATTTCATTAATTTTTAGCACTCTTCAAGTACGACTAATTGCAAAGATTTCACTGCATTATCCTTCCTGACATTTCTACGCAACCCCTTTAACTCGAGGATATTTTTATTAGTTCTGAACGTTGTGCACTTTTGATTAAACCAAGATAGAAAGCGAAACTTTGAGTTGGCGAATTTTTCTTTAATCTCTGACAGTTAACTTTTCGAAATTCTTCGTGCTACCTCTAGGAATATCGAAGAAGCACTATGAAGAATTAATACGGATCTTTGAATATTTGAATAGCGACCCCTCTTCGACTCGATGGAAAATAAGACGCGCGTGCGTAAAAAGTTTTGCGCAAACTTGGGAGGCAACTCGCTCCTGACTTTCTTTTATTCAATTAAGTCAAAATCCCCCTCAGTGGAAGAGGCGAACGTGCTTGCAACTTTACGAAGCGCACGCGCGTTCAGGACGAATTTTCATGTATTTTTAATTCTATAAGCACTCGCATAGTTGACAACAACAAGAAGAAGACGCCTAAATCAAGGATAATTGTAATTGAACATAAGTATTTTATGGGAAATCATGGTAGTTTACTACGTAAGTAGACAATACGAAAAACAAATCAATTTAGTCCTGGATTAAACTTGTCGCGAGGGTGGTGCATGAGTAAGGATAATGCGAGGTGCGCATGTGCAATGGTATGGTAATACAATTAAAATAAAAGCAATTAAAAATTGAATGATTACAAATGGTCGCGCGCACGAGCACCACACATTGGCAGAGGGGAAAAAATAACAATTTTTGAAGAGGCGAATTTATGGGGCGGCGAGCAAGCGTGCCGCGAGCAAGCGTGCCGCGAGCATGCTGCGTGTACGAATGTTAAACATAAGCATCGTTAGTGGCGCTCTTATGCGCTCATTCATTGTTGTATACAAGTGCAGTTAGTAGTCGTAAAGCGTAAACAAAGAGTCGTTACGTACGCCCGAGTTTATTACGTGCGCGATCATTTCGAAACCTATTTTGTGCGCCGCTTTTTTATACGCGCTCTCTCGCCGCTGCATTTGTGTGTTTCTACATTTGTTCGTACACGGACGAGCACAAGAGAGCATCCAGGATGAAAACACATTCATTCACTTTTGCGTGGAAGAGCCCCGTGCTCGGCGTGTGTATTTTTTAATATGCCAAAGGTGCACAGACCGCATACGGCTCGCGAAATGATTGTGCACTGCGGTGCGGTGCGCTCAATGTTTCGGGGAGACAATGAAAAAACGTCGCTCGTTTTTCGATATTATTCTCCTGCTCCATATTTGCATGATAGTACTATTTCCACCAACAATTCGGTCATTTGTTTATTGGGTTAAACAACCTAAAAATCATACAAAACAAAAAGGGCAAGCAAGAATTTAAATTAATCTAGGACTAGATAAATTTATAGCCTCGACTTTAATTGAAATATTAATATCAGTTTATAGAAGAATTATGAACATCTTGAGACGATTTATAGTTTGATTGTAAATCTCACGGAAAAAAAGTGATTTCATGGATTCCATCGAATGGAAGAAAACGTCTAATACCTCTTGAGGCTTCGGGGGGTGGATGCTTGTAATTGCCGAGGGTACAGGTGGCACGCGTTCTAATTTTATATTTGAATACTGGCACAATGATTTGTGCGCGCACGAGATGAAGGAATTGAGAATATACTGGGGTGTTAGCCGCAACGGAGGCGGTAAAGCTGCGAACGCTAGGTGTGGAGGGCGGCAGGCAGCCGACAGACAGACGTGGCGCGAAACTTATTGTAAGAAAACGTGCGGAATTAAAATCTTTTCGCGGCGTGCCGACGCTCGCACGAATAATGTCGATAATGTCGAACGAATGTGCGCGAAAATCACGAACAACCCTGAATGAAACTTATTACACGCGCGCGCGTACGAGACGTATTGCAATTTGAATAGATTCTCACTCCATCCTCCCTCTTTTCAGCCGCCTCCTTAAAATATTAATGACTATCCAAACCGTGGCACTTTTTAATTTATGAGCGCTTAATAGTTTTGCGCCAAAAATAGCACTAGTAGGTACGTAATTATTAAAATTCATGTGCTGATTTATTTTATTAGTAATGAACATGACATTTATTACGATGTGCAAAAAATTAAAAACTTGTTGAGTTATACGTAAACTTAATGCCTTCTTTATCGTATAGTTATTAAAAGTCCGCAAAAAAAGAAGCAATAAAAGCGCTGAAATTTGTGGTTGTATGATTTGCTGCTCGTTTCGCTGGAGAAAAATAAGTTTTAAACATACATGCGCGAATTGGTTTTGGTTTTTGAGTGGCTCGCCAGCGCGTGGTGAGAGGGTTGGTTGGAAATTTACTCGGCGTTTTGATGGCGGTCATATTTCGAAATGCATTCACGTTGTATGACATCCCATAGTGCAAAATCAATGCATGTGTAGAGGTATATTATATATATATTCATAACTTCCGGGCTGGTCATTATTTACAAATCTATAATTTACGATCGCTCGTAAAATTATGCCAATGTGCATTCGTTTTGCGCGCGCACGTCGCGCATATAGCCAGTGGGACGTATTGTACGTATACGAAGTAGTCGTAAAGTTATTTTAATAGTTGCGCTTTTAATCTGAAATATTTCCCAACCACTCAACTCGTCGCGTCCAACTTCCACTGGGATTTGGTCGTCGCTCAATGCAACGCAATGGTGCGTTTATAATTATGATAGTGCGCTATGGTCATAAATGCTAAACTTTAAGAATAACCAACTCACTCTCTCGCCTGCCCACCCCCGCACAAGCCGTAAGCGTCAGCGTGCGGTGCGAAATTTGAATATAATATTTAATTAACTTTTTTTTACAAACTTGCCTCATTTTACGCTCTTATTTATAGCGTTCGCGAAATGCTAAAATGTGCTTTTTCATTGCACGCAATGCGTCGCTCGGATTTTGATGCGTTGTTGATAGGAAAACGGCATATGCGCCGCGACGCATGAATGGGGAACAACGCGAAAGCAGAATGCGGTTACCGTTGGCCTTTTTCCATCATACACTGAGTAAAATTGCACGCTTCGGTGTCATAAACTAAAATTTCTTATTACTCCCTCGGGACTCACCAATTCGCGCCTTACAACTGTGAATGCCATCCGCTGACAGCATTTAACCTTTATTTCAATTTGCTTTTAATGCGTGAAATGTACGTATTTGTGAAAAATATGCACAAATCCACCACCCACCCCTCCCATTGTCATAATCATATCTGGAAAGTATTTGGGCCACCATTACAGCCATTTTAACTGTTTGTTTTTCATTAGAACATTGACGTTTTTTTGTGACTTTCTTTGGCGTGCATTTAATTCCATTCAATATTATTTCGCGTATTGTTATCATCGTCGTTTTCGACGCTAAATGTCGTCAGATATTCTAGAGCGGTTTTCGTGTTGTTGTTACAGTTTGCCTGTAGTTGTTGTTGGTAGTGGTGCATTCGGCGCTTAAATGTTTACACTTTAGTGCTTGTGTAATTACGTGCCGGGTGGAATGTTGCGAGTGGTGAGCATTCACCATCTCAGCCCTCGAGGCTCGTCCTTGCACCACCACCACACGCCACGCGCGCACCGCTGCGTTCTATTCTATATCTTATTATCTTATTAGTCCTTTGCATCCTCGCGTTGTTAAATTCTATTCAACTAAATGCAGTTCAACAACTAATAAATAAACTTTAATTTTATTCAAACACCAGCTCTTTAATTCTATTCATTCGCCCGTTTAATTAAATTATTTTTCTCATGGCTAAAGTCAAAAAGTATTTGCGCATAGGGGTGCAAACAAAATATTTATTTTTATATAAACTCTGATTGTCAAAGATTGATAATTCAATCAAAAAATCTAATTGCCGAATTTCACGCCGCATTTGCCGGGAACGGCTTCCTTCCTTCCCGTTGCCGTCTGTTTTGCGCGCTCGCGTTGATGTCACATTCCCACTCGAACAGCACTGGCGGCAACGGCGGAGGCGACGGCGGCGTGCGCGCATTTAACTGCGAAAATATCATGGAATTTTTACAAATCGCCTCAATATATACGCGCTGGCTGGCGAGAAGCAAGAAAAGAAGTTGGCGATTTAATAGCATTCGCGGCGCGCATTCTCCCGACGCTTTTCCTCGTAATTCGCTGCAACATAGCGCGGCGGCGGCGCGCTCATTGCTTTCGTGCTTTTTCTATGCAAAGTTTTCAGTGCAAGTTTGTGTCTCTGGCGTCTGGAGAAAAATCGCCTGTGTAATTGAAGATTGCTCTCCTCAATAATCACGAACTTTGTTTGAACGACAGACCTCTTAGTTGCACTCACTCGCCGCGTTTTGTTTTTCGCAGTTATGACAAATTCCGCCTATTTTTCTTTACCGCGCGCGCATTTGCGGATTAAAGCGTAATTTACTGCACGTTTTCTTTTGTTGTGCATTGAATGCGTAAAATATGCATGCGAAATATTTCCTGACCAATGGGCGCGATGCATTTGCAAGTTATTTATGTATGAATAAATGTCTTTCCAATGTAATTTTGTGCGCTCGGCTTTTATTTCAAGTTTTATGCATCCATCGTCAGGACGCGCAAGACGACGCGTCCTTTTCGCGTTCGTAATGCTTGCATACGGAACAAACGATATTGCCAGGTACAGTGAAAGCTGTTATGTTGCGCGACAAGACCTGTTCATCGAACATGCTTCATGGCTGATATGGGAGCGATAAAAATCATATTTTTATGACGTTCTTTATTGTCGAAAAATGCCTGCCAATAAATGGGTCATACTTGACATTGATGCAAAGTGGGGACGGCGAAACGAGAATTTATGAAATTGTAAATTTTCCCACCGCCCCCACCATTCTGGCATGCCATTTGAATCTATTTAAGTTTTTCTTCGCCTATCATCACACCTGACAGGATAATTCCTAATACATAACAACATGTCATATTAAAAGCTGGATTTTCGCTGGATATTAATAAATTTTCTTTAATTTCTGTTGCAGGATTTTCCTCAAGGACGACTCAATCGTAAGTACCCGTAATGGGATTATTATTTTCTTATTTTGAGAATTAGTTGCGCACAAGGTGAAATCGTGAAAGTTTTAAAATTATGATTAAAATTGTGCGGAAAATAACAAATCATAATTTGATGGAAAACACCAAGAAAATGAAGGCGCCTTTTCGTACGAGATAAATTTGCAATGTAACTTCTTCCAACAGCCTGGCAGAAGAGAGGCAGCTTTCGCTCGGAACTTGTTAGACATTAAGTAAAATAAGCGTGAAAACTCGTTCGCGAAGCAAAGAAATATGGCTCGTGCGCGCGAAATAAGATAAAGAAAATGACGATGAGACGGAAATGAGTCTGAATCGTAAATAAGCTTCTCTTCGTACATTTGCGAGTTGCCGCCGTTCATTAAAATCACTTGTGTTGCGCTCGGAAAGAAAAAGCATCTGTAATTGCATGCAAATTATGTAAAGCGTGTGCGCGTCGCGGATATTTCTTCTTTGCGTTTAAACTACTTAAAACGCAATCGAGATAATCAAATAACTCAATTATTTATTTTAATTTACCATACACTCAATTTTTTACGTCCTTGCGAATTGACGCATATTAATGACCGAAAAATGGATGGTTTTGTAAACAGTTTTTCCAAGTGTTTACATTAAATTTGAGCGGGCGTATAATAACAACTCCAACTCCGATGGCGGTTGCAAATCGGTAGAATAAAACACAATGCAAAAAGCACGACGAGCGAGCGAGCGGGCGGGCGGGCGCGCGTTTTATCTAATTCGGCGGCGAGATTTCAGATTTGAGCATACGTAGTGGTCGTACAGCCGTAGATGGCAAAAGCAAGCACATGGAATGCATTTCGGGGAAAACCTGCTTTGCATTTTGTTTGCGTTACACCGGCGAACGAGCGAGTGGCCGAGAACCGCTGCGGAAAATTCATTCGAATCGGTTTCGATTCGATTCGTTGCACCTGCGACAAGCGCGCACGAGTGTCGACGGCATGTGTATGTTTGCTAGCTGCTCCTGTTTTTTTGCACTTTCATTCGGTTTTTACGCTTTGCGTCGTCTCTTTGCATTTTCATTTTTTACACATATTTTTCGTTAGCTAGTAGGGTACGGTACACACCTACAACCTACTATTTTTTTGGCGCGCCTGCCACTGACTTTGATTTCGCTCGCATCGCATCGCTTTTTGCGGTGCATGCACGAATTTATTATTCCTCAATTTTAGGGGCGCGTGAGTATGCAAATTGCATAAACATTAGCATAGTGTGAGCAAAACGTTGCCAATGAAGCCATTTCTCAGTTGTGCGGCGCTCGTTTTTCATTCGATTCGACTCTACGAGTTTATCGAACGTGTTGCGTTTAATTTCTCTGCTATTTGCGGCTTTCAAACGAATTGCAGTCCGCCGCGTGCGTGTGCTTTTGAATTTGCGGTATTGGTCCTGGACAACTTACATGCGCATTCACGAAGGACGAGGACGCCTGGGACCAGCTGCGGCGCTCCGTCGTCTCCGAGTTGGCGGACGGCGCCGGCGACGTCGGATAGAAGAGCACGTGCTTCTCGCCGGTGGACGCCTGCTGATAGATGCTTTGCGTGCGTCCGACGCCATTGATGTACGACTCGTCTTCGGCGGGCATTTGTCCTTCTTCGTCCGCTCGCCCAGCGCGCTGTCGTTTTGATCGCAAACGGGAGAAAACTATCAATTTAAACAATTTCAGTTCTTGAGTTCATGATTCATTGCGTGCGAATTCAATGATCGTATGGCGAGTGTCTCGTACGAATGTTGGTACGAACGCAACAAGGATTGCATGCGCGTGTCGTGTTCGCGTGTTAAAGAGCGCCACGAGCGGGTGGTTGGCTTGCTGCAAGGACGACGGCTAGAGCCGTACTGAGCGATGAGAGAACGCGCGCGTCAGGATAACGCGGATCGCGACGCGCAAGTGTACAAGTGGGTGGCGCGCACAACCACTCTCAATGCCGCCACCACCGCTGCTGCTGCCGCCGCCGAACTGGTAAAAGATCTGCATAATATCATCCACGCCGTACACCGCGCACTTTGGGAATTTTCATTGAAAACTACCTCATGACATTTGGCATACACGCAATTAAATTTTTCAAATTTCCTCCGCACATCATCCCTCGCCCCCTTGCGCTCAGTATATACCCACAAATAAACAATGTACGGCGCGGCGAAACACGTTGTAAAAACGGCAAACGTAGTAATTATTCATTATGCACGTCCGAGCCGTAATTAAACTGATTTATTGCGTTATTATTACGAAGCGACGTTTCGCACCCTATGATTTCTCCCCCCGCCGCCGGCGTCTTCTCCTCTTCTTCTTCGTTCCATTCGTTTAGAAAAAGCTCCGTGTTACATGATGCTTAAAAGTTCGAAATCGCAATTTGAAATTTGTTAATTATGTGCACGGCGTTCTTCTTCAGCTTATAAAAACGTGACATGCCTTGCTTGTACTCGAGTAACGCGCGCACGCCGTGTGCAATTAGTCTCTCGACTCGTTCTTCTTTGCGCAACAATTTTTTACGCGCTACAAGTGCGCGCGCAAATGATTATAAATTGCACAAACCGTGATTACATAAAACACACTCGCAAAAATAAAACGTAAAAAACGTGCGACACAACAGTACGCGCCGCGCGCGCCATTAGAGCGCAAGAAGAAGCTAAAGAAAACACTGGAGGAAAAGGAGGATACCTAGTGCTACTACTTCATAATAATGATTAAGTCGATAATGTTGTTTGAGAGTTTGCCCCGCGCTACTCGTCCTTATTTTTCTGCTCGTTTTTGAGTTCAAGTGGTAGTGCATTCGAGCATCAGTCAAAGTCGGCGCTGGAATGACTGCGTAATATAGAGAAAGCAAGAGCATGTGTAGTTGTATAACCGGATACGGGCTAAATGCTAAAAATAATAGGAATAGTCGTGGAGCGTAATGATGATGGGTCGCGGACGCCGCTTGCAACGTTTCTCAAGCAAGCAAACGCGCAACTTCTTAAGTTTTCCGCAAGAGTTTGACGATCGCAACAAGCGAAACACAAAAATCCTTCAACCCCTTTGCTTCTTCGTCCGGCGCATCGCAATTGGCATCGCGTCCTTTCAGTCACTGTCGTTTCATCTGCTTGCACACACTCGAATAGAGTTGGCAAGCTTAAAGAGTACAACAAAGTCGTAAAATGTGTTTCCGTCTTTAAGAAGAAGAAGAAGAAGAAGAAGACGCTCCTTCACACTGTGCGAGTGATGCTCCGGATGGCATTGTCCTGCCGCGTGGAAAATTATGAAAATTGAAAAAGGTCCTGCGCAAAGGACAAAGAGGATAGGAAGACGGATAATAACGGTGCACATCTCATTTCTGTTCTTAACGTCACTCTTTTACTTTTATTACGTACCTAGTCGGATGATATGATGAGTGGTGTCTTTAAGCGAAACCAATAAGTACAAAGTCCTATCTTGCTGGCGTCCTGGCATATGTCGTGAGCGCGCCAGCCCGCCCGCCCGTTTGCGGAGTCATCGATGAAGAAAAAGTTGAAGGCGGAGGAAATAGGTCTGAGCCTTATTACAGGCTTACCACGTGGGCAAATTGTGTGCGTGCGGCGCGCAATTTGTGGCTTTGAATATATGAAAAACACGGGGTTGCGATGCGATTGGAATGCATCGAAGAATGCGGCGAAATCGCTTATTCTACGTCTGGCATTCCGAAGATCACTTCCGCCAATTTAACAACGATATTTCCCTTTTTCCTCAACGCCAAAGCAGCCAGGATCAATTTTACTTTTCCCTCTCATTCGAGGCGGGCGAAACGTTCGGCGAGTTCGGAGATCGTATTTCATATTTCTATTTTGCTTCCGCGCTTCGACGGGCGACTCGCGTTGCCTTTTCTTTCGCGTAAAAAGTCGTGCGCGTTTTATTTTTTGATCTCATTGCTGGTGGCACCCGTGCACCGACGAAGACCAACGCTTCAAAGTGTATTAGAGAAGTATGCGGGGAAAAAGGTTTTTCGGCGGGAACGTCTTTTCGTCACCCACTTTCCGTGTGCCCCCGTGCAGTCAAGAAACGTTTTGCACCCGAACCAAACGCACAGAAAGGTAAATCGTCAGCCTTGATCTAACCGCCCCTCATGAGGTCACATTATGCGATCATATTTTCCGCGTCATTGCTTCGAATCCTTTTGATTTTCCCATTCGTCCAAGCGCACGTTTCTCACTCGTACTTTTCACATATTCACACACAATATAATCACACTCAATAAACCACTTTAAATACAAAAGAAAGAAAAATTTTGACGAAAAAATAGCGCCGTTTCCAATCAGAAAACGAAGAATCGAGGAGCTAGAGACACTTGAGGAAAAGAAAAATAAATGCCACATAATAAATCACCAGATCACATACATTTCCTTCCACGAGCGAGCCTCATTTCCATGCACTGTTTCCGCAGTGATTCGTCTTTTTTATACGCCCTTCAAACAACCCGAAGACGTCACCCTCTAAACAGTTATCAATGGTATTCAACAGTATCATTTGTCTAAGAAAACATCCCCGAAAGTCCCAACAATTTAAATATCTCCGTATTTTATTTTGACGTGCCTTAAAAAAGTTACTTCCTTTGAAATTTAGCGTGGATAAAAATCGAAATCTCAGTGAGGGTGAGTGCAGCTTTAATCTGCAAACATTGCGCGAAATATTACGTGTATGAACGGATAGATAATGGCAATAAGTCTTTGCGGCAGGGCGGCGAGATGTGAGTGTTTCATCGAACAAAGTTTCGCAATGCGCCCCCGTCTCGTGATAATAGTATGTAGCATCCTTACTATCATTGCAAGTGGCGCTCATCCTTGAAGGGTTCGAGTGTCTGCGTGCCGGATTTGAATGCTCAATCTGGGAGCTTTGGCGGCGGCGTCGGCGGCGGCTGCGAATGCTGTCGATTTGGATATCGATGGTGACGGAAAGTCTAAGCCCGTCCCTTCGATTCAACACTACAGCCTCTTTTGCGCGCGCTTACATTACAACCATACATTATCCTGACGATTTACCACACCCGCGCGAGCGCAAGGACGAGTCGACGTGGCGCATTTGATTCCTCTTCGACATCTTCAATCTGCGCTTAACTATCAACAATTCATACATGGAATTTGCCGGATTAAATTTACTTATTTTCCGAAAATAGAAAATTGGCGCCGGTAATGATATAGATTCGTACCTACTGGACGCAGTGCAGCGGAAAACTCGAAGGATTTTATCTTCGATCAGACTAATACTAATAGCAAACGAGGGGGGCCGGTGATAGATAAGTGCACGTGGCAAAGTGCGCGACATGTTTAATAGATGTCGAAGAGGATTTGACGCGATAAGATAATATGCAATATGAGCGTTGCGCGAAGAGCGTTTCACATGGGAAATGTACGTAAGCTGTGCGAAATTTGCGCAAAAAACTAAGAGTGCGAAAAGCGCGAGCTTGAATGCGCCCTCTCTGCCTGCTTGCAGGCATCATCATATAATAGACACTTTTAAGCGAAAATCCCAGCCGAAAGCTTATAAAATATGTATTATCACGGACAAAAATCTCCGCTGTACGTTGAAATATTCATTGAGGCGCTTCCCGCTTTTTTCCTCGTCGCGCGCGTTCATCCCTCGCATCCCTTTTCGCACTTGTGCAATGAGCCTGCGCTCCTGCCTGCAATCCTCGCATGCACTCAGCACTACTCGGCAATACGAAGCAACAGCATCAAATGCAACAGCCCCAATTCGAATGAAGCAACATGTACGCGTCGAACAAATAACGCGTTTAAATATACGGATAACGACACGTCCTCGTCCAGTTTTTTTCTCGTGCGCTGGTGTTCTTTGCTCGTCCTTATTAAGCGCTTCACTTTTTCCGGCCATCAAGTTTTATGACTTTACTCATGATAAATAATATCGTAATTATTTTAATACTGGCGCGCTAATGTTTTGTAAATTTTGGCGATATTTTTATGATGCGACAAATTAATATCTCGTTGCAAACGTGCGCGCCGCTGGATGACAAGGCGTAGAAGAAGCGGGTGGGGCGGGAGGCGGCAGAGCAGAAGACGCGTAAATCTTAATTTGGATTGCCGAATCGCGCAGATGTAAATATAAATTATCCAGTATTAAATAAATCACTTGCGTTTAGCGTCGTTAATGTCGAGCTGAAGAGAAAAAAGCCGCACTCGTGCGTGCAGAGAATCTCTTCTTCTTTGCCGCCATACGCGTTCCTTTTTGCTTGTATTTTATATCGCCGCCGCTTACACATCTCGACTGGCGGCGGCGGCGGCGAGTTTAATAGTACTCGTTCGCCATCTCCGGCTGGCTAAAAGTCAACCTTCGTTTGCGTCCACTTCGCCTCCACTTCCCGGTGGTGCGCTGCTTCGTCGACGAAGAAAATGCCCCCCGCATTATAGCCGTATAGCTTTGGGGCTGTTTGTTGTGCATCGTTCCAGTTCAGATCGTATTTTTTATTGCGCACGCCGCCTCCGATGCTCATTGACTCGGATGCGATGCGCCACCTTCAGGGAGGTGGACGTCACATACCTGCGAAGGTATAAAATCTAAGAGCAATTTGGAGATTCATTAAGTTAAGTACTCGGACATTTACTTCTTCAATTCGTCTCGCTTGATTTGCTGAATTTTAGATCGCAATTTTCAAATTATGATTTAAATTATTTCCTTTGATTTTCATCATTCAAATATGAATATTTTATTGAGCTTTTAAGTCGACTTGAATAATTTAACTTTTTCCATCATGAAAAAAAATGTAAGTATGGAAAATACTTAATAAGTAAATGACAAATAGAATTTGATTGAAATCGGTGCAAAGTTTTCATTAGTGCCTGTCGTCGTAAAGTGAATTAGGCTTCTTTATGTCCGCATCATGTATTATGGATGCGCACTGCGCTAATATTTAATTACAACAAGACGCTCGCGACGTTTCATGAAAGTGTACAGATTTCGAACGCAGATTGTGACGAACGCGAACTTATATTTTAGCGACATCAAACGCGCTACTAAGACATCGGCGGCGGCAGTGGCAGTGGCAGTGGTAGCAACTTGCGAGGTGCGCAAACGAACGATGCGAAGACGAAATGGAAATAGACACGCACGTAATGAAAAGACTTGTGGAAGTAAGTTTCAATCACGTAGGTGATGCCCGCACAGCGCGCATCTGTGTTTGGTCGGCGGCAGCAGCGAGATGACGGTGGTTTCCGCCGCGCCTGCATATTAAATATTCAAAACGCTTAAAAGGAAGTGCTCGTCGATGATATTAGCCATGCACACTGCTGCTGATTATGAGGACATGAATACATATTGAGCATCGTGCAACGCACTATTTCCTACTTCCCCCGCCAGCTAATTGCCACCGCAACCGTCTCTTTACACAAATTTCCAATTCGTGCGCAAGTGCGGCTGCATGCAAAAAATCAACACGGTGATGATGTGATTAATTCACGCGACTAATTGAGTGGCGCTTGCTATTTTTCCTCATTAATCAAGCACGCCTTTCAAATTTTTAAGAGCATTATCTACTCGCCCATCAATATTTCCATCGATAGTCCTGCAGCCACCGCCTCCCGCTTCAAGATTAATATCACTATTTGACAAGGCAATAATCAATTGTATCTCGGCGTGACATATTTTTCGTTTTATGCACTTATCACGTACATAAACTCATTGCGTTATTGCGCCCGTGAAAAGTTTGAAAATGTTACTGACTTTTGCATATTGTTATTGTTCATGCGGCACTCTTTTCATTTGGTGTTCATCCATTGTTCTTTCGGAGTTGGAGGTCAGGCCGGTGAGAGAGGACGGGAAGCCATCAGAGAAATGGCGAAGGTGTAGAGCGGAAAATGGAAATGCGCAAAATGGAAATTTCCTCTTTCTTGGCACTCTCTCTGGCCATGTCAGCCAGTAAGCAATATGTTCTTTTTCCGCGTGCAGTGCTCGCACACATTCGCCACGCGGCATGCACGTGGAAAAAGCCAACATCGTCTGCCTTGGCCAACAGCCGCATCGGCAACGGCGGCTGTGGCGGTGGCGGCGACGGCATGCAATGAAGAAATAATACCGAAAGGCAAAAAGTGACGTGAAACTGCTTTACTTCATAACACGCTCAAGTAGAAATATAAGAAGATATTTGCCGCCTCTTTGGCGAAAAATAGAACAACGCGACACACGCGCGCGCACAATGAACTCGAGTTTCATCAACTATTGTATAATCAAATAATAGAGTTTAATCAACTGCGTCGCTGCCTCCCTCCACCCCCTCGTAGCAGAATTTCATTTGTAATCGTTGACAATTATTTAGGTGCGCCTTGATTAGCTTTGGCACACACCTTGATGATAATACTAAAACATGCAACATTTTTTTGATTGCGTTCTATTTTTAAATTTAAATTAAATTTCCATTTCCGCCATACAAAGTAATAATTTCGATGCAAGAAATTGTTCTCTATTGTTTTACGTTAATGTTGTCACGATAATTTATGCGCGCCTATAATTAGTACACGTATAAAATAATAATTAAAAGTTTTTGTAGTGGTTTATTCAATTATAAATTCAATTTACGTCTAGTTAAATATAAAATAAATAAAATATACGCAAAGCTTTTTCACGCTTGCGCTGACCGAATTAAAATAACGTCGGTAAAGCATTCGTCGAGCACGCAAAAAAAATGCTCGGTCGTTCGGAGCGCAACGAAAATATTCAAACGAATCGTTAAATATCAATCAATTGAATGCGTTGAAGCTAATATTAAATACCTATGTAATGTAAACGTACGCGTAAACATTTTGCATTCCGTTGCGAGGCAGCAAACAGCAACAGCAAATTTTTTCCAGCACTGAATTGCGCTGGACAAAAAAAGAGGAAGTGGTGGATGCGTCTAGTTTGCCAGTCGCAACTAATACAATTACAGAATCACGTCAACATTTTGCATGATAGCGCATCATAGGCTACTGGATTAAATCGGTAAATAATTCAGTGCATCGGAAAATTATATTTTTATCGTAGCTGCTGCGGCCGTTTGCATTCATTTGCATTTGTTGTCGTTCGGATGGCTGGCTGGTGTTGCACAACAATTGAATTACACATTTGCGAGGCCAAAAATTATTCAATGCTTGTATAAACCGCAACGGAACTATGAATGCAAATGTAAAGTTGCATCGCGCAGAAAATGATTTTCATTCGCCTTCTGTCTGAGTTGCTGTTATCATCAACATGCGCGCCGCCGCTCGCTTCGTATCAGAGATCGGCGAGAAACTAATGAGAGACGGGTCCGGTGCATATTGTGTTCGGAATGAATGCTCGAGAGCTTGCGGGACGACCAACCAATTACGAAAATGCGAATATGAGCAATGCAGCGAGCGGCGGGTGAGGAGGCAGCGTACCGATAAATAGACAGTGGATATAGAAAATAATGATAACACACGGCCATACATATCCATACATTCAGGTGGATTTCTATGAAGGGAGAGAGAAGCACCGAATTAGTATTCCAACTACTCATAGTAGTGTGCATTAATCAATGTTTTAGTAGTGCCGCATGTGTATCCCCCACCCCCGCGAGCGGACTGAGGAAACACTTTGTACAGTTTCGTATATTGCCGATTAAATATTGACAATTCCGTTCGCGCGCTGCGAGTAAAAATTAATTATTAAATAAAGCAATTTCTCCATTCGGGAATAATTTCAAATAACATTTCAATTCCATGTTATTGCTACGTTATTCATGCCGCCCTTCTTCGCGCCGCGTTCGATCGTCGAGACTGAAATCACAATCACACATTTTGGTTTGCTGCGGATTCGAATTGCTTCCCAAAGACATTGTTGATTTCGCGGAACGGACCTCAAGATAAACTCATTCAAGGCGCGCATACAGATTACGTATTTAAATGCAGCCCCCTGCTTCTTGGCGGCGACGGCAGGCAGCGTCTTTTGATCCCGGCCAAACTGGGAAGACGTTTACCGAGATGTACAAGACGCTCATCGTTTCAATTACGCAGCTAATGCAAATCGAATGCGCATTCCTCGTGCCTTATTAGGAAACCATGAAAAGTCTTTGTCTCTATTTCTAGCACTATTTATTTTAGGGTGTGTGCCTGATCGGCGGGGTTAAAATTGAAATATTAAGTCTAGCAGGAGCGAAAGAAATTCGAACAAATAATGACGACGTCTGTAAGTAACATACATGTGTGAGGCATTGCTAAGTGGCAAAAAAGGAGCGCGCACATTGCTGGCGGCGGCAGGCACGAAATCTGAATGCGGCGGCAATACGCATCACGGCTGCTTTTATTGACACCACCTTAAACTCGTCTTATTTACCATTCGCATTGTTATTCAGGGTTTTCGCGTTGACTGTCTGACTGCGACACAGTAGGTACTTTCGCCGCCCCTCGCACGGATAGCTTTTGCGCGTCGCGACAACCACACCGCAAAGTGAGAGCGAGACAGCGCAGTACATGTATAATCGGCTTGCGGTTTAGGACGGCGTCAATCCTATACTTGAACCTTCTTACTACGCATTTTCCCTGTTAAGAGGATGCATATAGAACCATGTCAAAAATACACCAACGCAAAATATTTTTTCTTTCGGCCTTCATGTCAAAATATATTTTAAAATTTAGCTACGACGAAGGAAAAAAGCATTATCTATATAAGCTTCGAAACTAAAACTAGTTACATGATTTTAAACTTTCTCGTTTGCAAATAGCGTTAAAGAATTAATCTAAAATTAAAAGGATAATGCAAAAACATATAGATATACACTCATTACAAAGAACTTTAGCCATATATTGAGAATTTATTAATAAATGAAGTGCTTTTAATGAGTTTTAATTGAAAATAAAACAATTTCATTAAATGATACTAATATTACAATGTGTATTTTACCACAGCGTAATAGTGCTTTTAAGGCTGGTGATAACAGTTTTTAAATCATTAAAATCGGTCCATTACTTTAGAAGTTATAGCGATTTGAAATTTTCTTTGGCGCTTAGACTCCACCGTCAGGAGAGTACCTAGCGCGTATTGCAAACCTCAATTTCTTCGGCTTTCCAAAAACCATACTCTAGGCTTGCTTACCAGGCAGTAGAATAGACGGGACGAAACTCCGCTTAGTTCGGCAATCATCGTGGAGTCGGCGCGCGCTCCAAATGCGCTAAGAGCTATGACGACGCGAGCCGCTGCACGGCCGATGCGCTAATGACGGCTGCTGCGATTCTGGTGTCTGATGCACCAGTAGCATAATAGCCAACTATTAGTAGTGTACATTTTAATTAATATCTCGGGAACCATAAAAGATATCAAAATAATTTTTTTACTATCAGAGAGCTTATTAAATTCTTGATGATATACCACTCAATCATTAAATTTCGTTCGGTGGATTGTGCGTAATAACTTCTCAAACTTAACATTACATTGCGTAAATTTGGTTCGTAATAATTGAAATTTTTTTTGAAGATACGATTGTTTATTTACGCCTGAAGCTTTACTGATTATTTCATCTAAATATTATACGAATTATAGCCGTCAAGTTAATTTAAATGTCAGTGTATCTTACTTTCAACGTTACGGAGGTGCGCGTGGCCACACAATTTCATAATAGACAAGAAATTCCTCTTCCATAAATTTATTAATTGTTTGAATATGTTTAGGAGGATTTACGACGTGATACAAATATGTCGAGGGGTAAATAAATTGACGTATTTAAGGTGATCTCCTGTCATTTGCAAGAAGATCGCTCCGAAGCAATTTGTCTCGGCGCCCGCAGTTCAAACCGTTGTGCTTGCAACTTGTTGTTGTTGTCGTCGTCGTAGCCGCCAACGAAAACGTTTAGTTGCGATATGTGTACACAATTTCGATTGAAGGAATGGTCCCCGAACGCACCACGCGACTCTAATCCTTAGATATTATAGCACGGCGAGGTTCTTGTCACCCGTTCGCTTCGCACTTGTGCGCGACATGCGAGGTGATACCGCAAACATATTATTATTATAACGATGTCGACTAGGCGCAAGTAGACAGGCGTTCATTTATTCCTGTGTGTTGCGTGCTATCCTATTATATTCGTTAAGCATTTCACTCGACAGTGACATGAATAACAACAGCAACGAACTTGAACGCTTTCACCTATCATAATAGGGTCTATCATGGCGCAAACTAATTTTAAAGTTAATATTTGCTATAAATTTCAAGGTGACTTGCATTTATTAATTTATGTCCTTTTGTTACAGAATCCCATGAACCTGTTCGAAGGTGTCGGCGAATTGTAAGTACCCCTAAAAGGGGATAATTTTTATTCTACAAATTTTTATCAATATTTACACGCTTAATCGACTTATTCGCCATTGTAAAGTCTATTTTATTTGCTGTTTGCCAGCGGCAACTCTCGCGCAAGTTAATAATAATGTGTGTGAAAATACGCACTGAACGGCGGCTTGCACAGCAGCGATAAATACTTTTCCATGATCTTTTAACGCCAGCGCGCCACGCTAATTCGATTTGGCGCTTAATTTCTCGCAGTGCGCAATCCGCTGCCGCTCACTCGCGCGCACTGGATATTTACAAAATATAAATCTCTGGACTAATTGCACCCGCGCTCGCAGAGCTGTGAGAATTTTCTCATCCTTGCTCGGTGCGCGCGTGATGTTTATTTTAATGCAGCGATAGTTTGTGTGAATTACAGTAATATTACAAATATTACGAACTATCTGCAAACTCCACACTTTACCGATGCGAACAGCTATTGCTATTAGCGTATTCCATATACAATTCTCATGGCACATGTGCATCGCGACTCCTAATGCAATTTGAATTAGATACAAGCGCACAAACTATGTGAATGGATATTATATATTTAATAGTTATGTATTCGAAATTCGCATTTGGAATTGGAATTAAATTTAGTTTAACTTTGGCAGTTTTTTCAGCACATTAAAAAAATCAATTTCAAAAATGACAAGCGCACAATAACACCAACAGGATAACGGACATACCTCCTGATATTGAAGTGACTTTAAAGAGTCCTTTTTCTCACTCTGCCTCTCCCTTCTAGATTAGATGCGTCGATACACATAACATTCTATCCTGCAGGATGTACACTGCAGCAGCCTGCAAACATTTATATCGTTTCCACTAAATTTCATCGCGATGACTCTAACGACTTATTGTTGGCTGTGCTTCTATTGTACGCGACGAAATGTTTTCTATTTTCACGAAATATTATCTATCGCAAAACGTCACATCAGCACCAACTCGCCGCAGACGAAAAACTTTTCGTTTACTTCGATATCATTTACTTTACTCGCAGATAAACATTTTTAACTTTTTATTATACCTATCCACCTGTCCGTACTTTTTCGTGATGAGTTGAGTCATAGTGAGGGAAGAGATTGTTTTGGTTAAATTCCACCTGAATTAATTAGAGAAATCTTTGATGTAGAATTATACGTAAACGCGTCATTTTACAACTCATCAAATACAAACTGAGTATCTAAATAAGAAGGGCAGGTGTGGGGCATCAAGAACCGCGAGGAAGCACAAGTCTAAAACTCGGTGCTTGATATGAGAATGAATGAACAAGCAAATGAGTGAGTTTCAGAGGAAGGATCACTAAACAGGACTAATAGTGCGCATAGATGGCAGAGCATCAACGTTTGCGTTAGCACCTCATAAGATGTTCGTGCGAACGCCCGCCGCCGAGTTCGTGCATACTTATGTGACACTTGGAGATATCTGCGCGTTGAAAATATTTAATTAAGATTCGGTAATGGCGTGCGAATGAACGCTTGTCCCTTAACTATATATTAACCCCACCTGAGAACGCGGCTGCAATTGCTGCTGCCGCCGCCATCGCCGCATTCTCAAGGCAAGGAATTGTATGAGCGTGCTGCGCGCGGTTGCCGTCTGTTGTTAGATGAGTCGCTTTTGTGCTTGCTTGATAATGCAAAAGGGGGTGGAAGAGCACGCGCGCGCGCAAGTTTCGCTGAGAAATGTTTCAAGGTAAGAGCGTCTACCGCCGCCGCCTCCTCAACGCGAATCGCTGTGTTCGCTCTGCCAGACACATATTACATTCATTCGCCGCCGTTTATAATTCGCGTTTGTGTTGATGTAGTGCCGCTCGTTAATGTCAGCGAGGACATCGCTTATATCAAATGAGGATTTTATTTGACTAGCGCGCCGGCGAACGCGACAAGAATTCAAATGTCGTGTAATTTTGGCACTTGATGAAAATTGTTGTCCACCTCGCCATTCTTCGCGCAACTTTTCAATGTGATAATAAATTTAATAAAATCTTAAAGCCGTGAGCGATGATAACGCTCGAATTGAATTTGATTTACATTTTAATTGATCGTAACTCAAACCGTTAAACATAGTTTCGGATAGTCGAAGTCGGCCTTAGTCGTTTTCAATTTCATTAGGCAATCATGCGGAGAGTGTAAACAGCAGTCTGGATATGCATTGTTGGCAAACATATTAGAAAATCGTGTGCGGGTTTCGCGCTCGACTCGCCTTAGAGCAGGCACTAAATTCGCACCCCGAACTGGAAATTATACTAAATGTACAAATGCGCTGCGCGTACGTGAATCAAGCGCAGGCAAGGATGCCAACGTTGTTATTAGTCAGCGACCTTACCGGAAATTAGACTATGAGATATGTCCTCAAGTTGTAGGCTCGTTTATTACACCGCAGTCTTACGCGTTCACGCTCACCGCCAGGACGAAACTAGCAGTAGACACACACATTTCGTTCGTTATCAGTAAATTAAGATTTCAAATTTTCACTTAACATCTTTTGGCCAGGCTACCGAACGCCCTGCTTCGATTTTTATCGGCGGCGTGTAATAAAATTTAGTTGCTGAAGTTGAAAGAATAATTTGTGATCCATTAGTTTTACTTATCAGAATTGTTGCTTATCGCAACACAGAAATGGTTGGTACATTTGTAATGTTAATGGCACGAATATAAAATGCGCGTGCAGTAGTTGTAAATTATTATTGACTAATAATTGTACAATAAAAACAAATGACGAATCGCCTCCTTGCGCTATCATCAATTTACGGACGGATAGACAAACACACGTACGGCGAAAAATCATTATGTGCGCGCTCTCCCCTTATCAATAGATCGATGCGCCATGAAACAATAAATATGTTTGCGTAATACGAGGGCATTTGTGCGTTCGTTGTAGGTACATACGTTCATTCGAATGGCGCAATAAAAATTGCAATTTGATAAGCAAATCTATGAATATATTGTTTTGTATTGTTGTACATTTGTAGCATGCGTGCAGGCGATATACGATCATGGATGGCATTTGTCATTTAAAACATTTTAAAAGTATTGTTAGATGTGCCAGCCACCCCCCAAAATTGTTATTGATAGCGCGCGTGCATATTTATATGTCGCTTTTGCCGGCTGAACGCTGAACGCCGCTTCAAGCGATTTTGAGAGTAAATTCCATTAGACCTCAGTAGACATCACCAGCTGAAGATTATTGGCAACACGTGCATTTTGTGTCTTGTTCGTATTTTCTATAAGGTGTACAACAAAATTGAAAACGTAATCATCTCTTTATTATTTATTGTTGTTTCAGAATATTCGAGGGAGATTGCTGCCAACGAAGAATGATTTAAAAGTGAGTAACAAAGCAATTTAGATTTTAAAGTTTGAGTGGTGGTAGATAGATTATTTCTAATCTGGTTAAACATTTACATTTTTGATTTTGTGTTTGCAATTCTTTACAAGCCAAGCTTTTTTGCGTGCTTATTTTTTCGGCGACGCGTGCACAACTCAATCAGAACTGAGTCAATATCGGTTTATACATTTGCCGCCGTCGCCGCTGCTGCTGCTACCAGTGGCGTACTGCTTTGGTGTCAATGGGAATTGGCCCTCTATTAGTTTTCGATGCACATGGCGCGCGCCTCGCAATCCGCCGCCCCAAACTGCATGTGTACATCATCATGAGGACGCGGCGCGCGCGGTACGCAATATCTGCGGGGGCATAATTTCATTGGTGTTTTAAATGATGGCGGGCACTTGGGCACGATTCAAATCGGAAATTGCAAAATTCAAATAACACCACCAACACGTCGAAAGCCTCGAAGCGCGCACACACGTCGATCTCGTTTCGTGATTTCCGTCCTCGGCGAGCGCGCGCGCACCTCATCGTCATTATAAAACTCATTATCAAATACAAAATTCATTATTCGCTCATTCAATATTCATAGAAGCAATTACATTTTCGAATGTCACCCTTAAAAATGCGAAGAGTGGCGCGCATACACGCATCTCATCGCGCTGCAGCGGGGGGTTTATTCAAACAGTGGTGTGCGACTCATAAAGACATTTGGGAACGTCATTCGAGTTGAACGCAAGTTTTCCATTCGGGGGCGGTGTACGAGTGCGCTCGCACAGAACAATAATCAAATTGTAATCAGACGAGGTCTTAAATCATGACGCGACGGCGGCGCTACGCCGGACCAGCTGTCGCACGACTTATTCCACTCGCTTGGGCGCCAAACGCGCGCTCGATGGAGGCGGCGGCTGCCAACGCAAGTGACAGTGTTGTTTTCCGGTGAAACTTTCTATTTTTTCTCCTCGCATGCTCGGTAACTTTCTAGGCAAATATTTGCCGAATAAAAAAGGATTAATATTGTGCTCTTTGCAATTCTATAATCATTTGAAGGAAATCCACTCAATTCAGGCGCTTAATTAAATTTTTTGTTCCTCGAAATACTTAATTGCAATCCGGTAACAATTTATCGGTCAAGAAAAAGGCGAATGCAATGAACGCGTGCAATTTATATAAAGTCGTAACACCTCTTAAGATGCTCTTTAGCATTTTATTCCATTTAAACGCGCACACAAATCATTCATGACGCTAAGAATGCAATATCGCTCCGGTGAACGGACGCAAATTTCCTTCTTCTCTCCTCCAAGCGGCGGTGGCGGCGGCGGCGCCAACAGAAGTAGCTGAAGTGGCGCAGCAACAATGGAAAATTCTTGGAGGCAGCCATCCGTGTCTTTGCGCTTCTTCCCACGCCCCAAGCGCGCTTGATGTATTCGGCGGTGCGTTCCGGCACGTCTTCGCATGTGATATGCCGGGCGCATGCATTTTCAATTCGTTACATCAAATTAAAATTTACAGCGCTCGCACGCGCATATTATCATCAGCGTTTTTAAATCGTATATCACGATGCATGCCTTAAATTCACATGATAAGTGAGTGCTTCACATTCCGCTTTTTATTAGCGCACAGGTTGTCGGAGATGGGGAGGAAAATGAAGCTAGCTATTGGGTGGTTCGGAAAAAAATGTCAAATTTCTAAAGTTTACCAGGCATCTACTAATAAATTAAATTAATCAAATCTCTCATTGAATAATTTAATTAACTATTATAACTTTTTCAGAACACTTCAGTGCTGTGACTCTTCGTCTTCAACAGCCTATCAAGTAGCGACTGATGAGAAAATAAAAGGTATGTACCCAATTGACATTAATTATTGCGGAATTTTAAAATTACCATGCGTTTTCTGAAATGTAGCAATCTTTGTTGCTGATAAAAATGCGTTATAACTTTTGCGACATGCTAATAGCTTACGGAAACGAAAACATCCTAGGATTTTCATTACGAGCACACACTGATCATAAAATACACTTGTAGTAGATACCTTGCCTAGCTAGTTTGGTATTCGCATACGATGAATGAGCACTTCATATTAAATTCTATCAGTCGCGGCTGCAACCTCACCGGGTTATAAATGACATCATAAATAAAAATCAAAAATTTGACTTATAAATCCCATCAGAGGAATTCAATATTTCAACGATAGATAACCGCTCCCCCCATACACGTAAAGTTTGAATCTGTATTTTTTCCATTCAAGTTTTTAATCTTGCTGCGCTTCCTGCCTTCGCGATCTTTTCATGCGAGTACTTTTCATTTTCATTCATGCGAATTGTTGTACCTTTTGCCTTCGTAGCCCGTTTAGGAACACAGCAGCTAGTATAACAACAACAGCAACAAAAAATAAAGTAACGGCCAAACTACAACAACGCGCAATATAATGACAGCGGCAATGCGAATGCTTCGCGCAATGAATGCATCCATCCAGAGCATGGCTGCGTGCTGGCGCTTTCTTCGACTTTATCGCCCGAAATATTATTTCCAGCTATTGTACGATACCTCTGTACATCTCGTACGTACGCAACGTGTATGATGACGGCGGTGAATACCGTTGTTGTTTGGCATTTTGTATTTTTTTTTCGTCGTTTGCGCTTATGGCTTGCGTCTTTTTAGCCATTCGGTCGCGCGCGCGGACAAAGATTTTTTGGTCTCTCGCTTTTTCTGCTCGTCGCTCCGTATCGCGCATTGAGTTCGCGTATATGCGCGAGGCGGTCGTCGTCTTGCTGCCAGCTTTTTGTATGTGATTATGTGCGATGTGCACGAACATGAAGACGGCGACGAGCCGACGAATAAAGACGTTCAACAAGGCAACTCGCATACAAACGCACGGGGACGGCGGCAGCGTGCGGTAGATGCAATAATGTCTGAGGGCACGTTAAGGTAAGCGCGTTAAAAAAGGCGCAGCAAGCGAACGCGGTTTGTGTGTTCGCACACAATGCGATGGAGGCGGCGGAAAAAATAAGATGGAAGAAGTATCGCGAACGCGAAAGGACGTGTGTGTAGGTGCGCTATCGTTTTTTGTTGGCGTGTTTTGGTATTAGGGAGCATTTTGTGGTTTTAGGGCGAGAAGCGTTCTTGAGATTGCCGCCGCGTGCACGAGGAAAAGAAGTGCTCGTTGCTCGTATCTGCGCTGAACACACTCATGTGAGTATTAAATGTATAAATCTGTGCTTGAAAAACTATTAAAAATTGCGCTAGCACGCGAAGCCTCCCGTTTCGAATTTAGCGAAAGAAGCCTGCAACACCGTAATTAGCTTAAGGCACTTTTCTTGTACGTTGCGCACCGATGCTCTTAACACTTTGAAATTGAACGATAATACGCAGCAATAGAAGATTTTTCATTTCGCGCGTAAGTCATCTCGATTTCTGGAAACCTTAAATTCGTAGTGTCATTCACTTTGTAGTCATAATTCACGGTTTATGTCCCCCGCGCTGTTGCACGCGGGCACATCTCTGCTGATGTACAAGGGTGTAATAAACGTGTACCATTAGGAAATTCGTCGGCTGGAATATTTTTTTCTAAGTCGGCTGTCATATCAGTACGGGCCGCGCAATATTACTTCGCATTGAAGTTTCCCATCCACCATGTAGGCTAGCCTTGGTCTTGCGCAGCGCCAGCCAGTTTTGCCATTACGAGCGGAGGGCTTTATAACAAAACGTTAACAATTTATCTGGCTCCGCTCGAGTATCACATATCTCCAGTGTTTCTATAGAAAACGCGCAATTTCTCAACCGCATGTGTTGTCTGAATGGCTCTTCATGTGCTTCTTTTGCCCCTCGGACGACTTGCTTTCACATTTCACATAATGCGCTCTGGCCCCGCGCGGTGCTTGAGTATCATCTCAATCCTACGATGAGAAATGCAATCGTAATTATACTCCAATTATTCATAACCGAACAACAAATTGCTGGAAGATGCACGCGTATTGGATGATGCATAACTCTGATAAATTTTCGGAAAAAAGTTAATCGCATCGCCAAATATAGTGGTGCATTAGTTATGTGGAAAATAAATTGTACAAACATTCGGTACATAATCACAAGACGCGTTGCTTGCTCGTTTCCGTGCCGAGCGCGGCTCTTGAAGCGAGCAGCCCAATTCGGGATGCGTTCTTCCTGCTTGCAGCTTCATCGTCCTTGTAGTCGTCGTCGTCGTTGTTGGACACATACGTATTTCGCTCGCGGTGTATGTGTACCGGAAGCAGTTTTGATATAAGAACCTTCTTATCATCCCCGAACAGACTCGGGCGTTAAGTTGGACCGTGAATCTTCGTGTGCCATCTCTTGCACCGCCGCCGCCTCTGCCACCAACACGGGCACAGCCTGACCAACTATCGCGCGGTCTCATCGTGGTGCAACATTGTGTCCCATGTGAATGTCACCTTCACAAGCAGCCAATTCTTGACGTTTCAAAGTCGCTGCCTCAATGAATACTACCTAAACACACCGAGGCCAAAAGGGCATTTGGTATGGGTTGAGTATGACGACTGGAATACTCTTCAACCAAACGAGACGCAACGGTTAGTAATATGACTTCCAGAGTCCTTTAACTTAATAACATAACACCGACGCTCCAACAACAACAACAAACCGATCTTGGTCCACGATGTATTGTGGTTTAGGAGTAGCTGTTGTAATGACAATGAAATCACCCTACTCTCAAAATTGAAGTTCATTTTCCTCGGTGCGCTTGCCAAACACAATTTCATAATTTTCATAATTTTTTATTAGAATTGCCAACGGTAAATAGTTACCCGAAATTTAAATTTAAATAAAAACTGCCAGTGGCGACAACAGTAATATAAAATATAAGGATGGAAAATCCAATCTACAGATAACTTGTTCTTATGTAGGTAAATATCGAGTATAGATGTCAGAATTTGCAATTTTTGAGTTTAAAATTGTACTGAAACTCAAATTATCATAACAATTAGATACATTAAGAAGAAATGAAGGAGCGCACTTTAATACCGGATTAATTATTCGTTGTCTCGTCGAAATCCGATGCGCTAGAAGTATATTTAGTTCGCTTGACATTATAATAGTTATAATGACTGAAATGCCAGAAATGGCAAAGCGACTGGGATTGTAAGCGGCGGGCAACATCCCGGCGACCCTTCGTTCATGTTCTGGTATCATCTTTGTCTTCTGTGCGAACCCCATAGTCGGTGGGTGTTTGTCAGAGCAAGTCGCGCTTCTATTATTATTGCAGCGTCGTCTAATGCGGCGTCGGTGCGTACTTGGCACGTTATGCCCTATGATTAGACAGATTTATTCCGGGGATTTCCGGCTAGTGTCAAAAGGAAGTTGTACCGAACACGGCGCAAAGACGAGGAAGAGCTTTAAACTGCCTGATTTCGGCGTTGCGACATTCGCGCACGAGTTAAACGCCGAGGAACGCGCATTCCCTGAAAACGTTGGGGAGCGAACGTGTGAGATGAAACATCCAAGAGGAGAGAACGCGCGCGTGGACGTGTTAGTATTAATGTTCGCGTGTTTAACTCTGAGAGCAGTTAAGTCAACGTGATGTACTCATCACGCACCTAATGAGATTCCAACAACCTATGCGAAATCTAAACGGGTCCTGGCTTATGCCAAACTTCTCTACAATCCGTCCTCATTATTTTTCAAACTGATATTAAACGCACTTCTAATAGAAATTGCTCGTTGATTAAATGCATTTGAAACTACTTCGATTTCTTTTCGCGGGCGTAAAGAGTAAACTTGAAATCAGTTTTGACTCGTTAATTTATTTTCCATCAAGTTCTTTTCTCGGTGGTGCGCAAACAACCCATTGCTTTTTCGATTATTTGCGAATACGATGAGAAGAAGTTAAAATTGCAAGCGGGGTGAACCTCGCTCGCGTTTTAGATTTAAGTCACTCATGGCGGGCAACTTAATCGTGATTTACGATACGCAAAGCAAAGCAGGTGGTATTCGAAGCACGTATAAATGTGATGCAAAACTTTTCCTATTTCTATTTTCTATTTGCACTTATAAATAACATGTATTTACATCTCTCACCGAATGCCAGAATTTAGAATGCGGGATTCCGACAAAGTTATAAACGCTTGCAGCTCGAGCGCGCAAGTTGCAACTTTAATTTCTTTCTTCTTGCCAACGTTCCCACCGCCAACGGCAGCAACAACAGAAGCCAGCGCGCGCGAAAAGTTTGCAACAACATTTTAAATTTATTAATCGCATGACATTATCTCAGCACCTCTATAAAAACGCGTTTCAAACATGCTGTTGCGCTCCTGGTGCAACATGTTTTTTCCTCTTTGCTGTTATGCGTGCGCGTGAGTATAAAGAAGCACTTTAAACTTTCACCTGGGTGCACTGCAACTTATAACTTTCTACAATATTAATCCAGAAGCCATAAAAAGCCCAAACGAAAATTATCCGCAATGTTGCGGAGTCAAGCAAGCGTAATTAAGATATTTTTAATAGTGCACCCGCCCTGTAAAACAACAAAAGTTTTCATCATCATTTTCCTGCCGTATATTTTAAATATTATATTACCTGGCTTGACTTATACGAAAACTACTTGTTTATTTGAAGGAAAACAAAATAAAATAGATGTCCAAAAATTGGCGGAGGTCAAAGAATTTTCCATATAAAAAGAATTTAATAAAAAAACGCTGCCACAATGCCTCTTTTATCATCCATAACATATTTAAAGTAAAAATTGATCTATGTGCTCCTGTTTTCATAAAAAAGTACAATCTAAACATTAAAGTCTAAGTTGCATCTCTTCTGAATAAATGTACCCTGTCCTTTGTGAAAGAAACAAGTAAAGGCATTATTAATAGTTCAGAAATGTTTGCCTATCACGCATATTGGGGGTCAATACTAAATATAATTCACCCTGGTGCTAGGAAGTTTATAATTTTCGCTTGCGTAGCGATAAACCCCTTTATTCTTAGATTTAATACATTCTGGCATCGCAGAACTATGTACGTATGCATAAGTTTTAATTCGTTGCATATAAGACAGTTGGTGGCATAGTTTGTAGAGTGCTTGCTTGCCACCCAGGTGTTCTGGGTTCGAATCCCAGTATAGGACGCTCGTAAATAAAATTTTTCTCAAAAATAAATACGAGTGCCTGTAACTACTATAGTTAAAGCACTCTGCCTCTAATTGGGCGGTCATTCAGTTGACTATTGCCTTCGAATTCAAATCGAGCACTTAGAAAATAAGTCCAATACTTGGCGCCTTGGGGGGCGCTAACGTCAAATAGATTGCCGCCCCTCTCAAATGACGTCACAAACCGAGGTCTGTTGGTAACGATGGCCGCCCCTCTCAAATGACGTCACAAACCGAGGTCTGTTGGTAACGAAAATCGGGAATGGGGAGGCAGTTGCTAGTCGGACAGCGACCGAGCTGGTCGACAAGCAACCTGCCGGGGAGCGAAGCTTGGGGCGGGCTGTCTGAAGACGATCTTAATACGTACGGGCTTCAAAAATTAAAAAATGAGGCCTTGTACGCCGGGGGCCCCATTGGACATACAGCTAAGTCCATTGGGGCCACCCGAGCGTACAAGGAATTGAAAACCTTAAATAAATTCCAATTGCCACTCTCGAGATTCGAACTCGAGATACTCAGACCACATTCACAGCCTATACCACTAGGCTATGGAGTATTGTTGCTATATCCAAATTTGATCTTCCCCTTATAGTCTCAATTTGAATAGAAAACTTAAAATAGAATTGCCATTCCCGAGATTCGAACCCGAGACACTCAGACCACTTCCACAGCCTATACCACTAGGCTATGGAGTATTGTTGCTGTAGCCAAATTTGATCTTCCCCTTATAGTCTCAATATGAATAGAAAACTTAAAATAGAATTGCCACTCTCGAGATTCGAACCCGAGACACACAGATCACTTCCACAGCCTATACTACTAGGCTACGGAGTGCTGTTGCTATAGCTAAATTTGATCTTCTCTATATAGGCACAATTTGGTTACAATTGAAAATTTAAAACTTAAATTCGAGTTGGCGCCTTTCTCAGGGATCGAACCTGAGACTCACAGACCACATCCACAGACTCTACCACTAGCCTATGAAGTGCCGTTGTTATAGCTAAATTTGAACTTGGTCTTATGGTCTGAAATTCAAGACTTAAAACAAATTCCTTGCGCCGTACCAACTAGGGTACTGCATAAGTTGTTGTATTGAAAGTGTTGTTTAGTAGGATTTTTAGGGTATAGAGAGAAATAACTTATAACACTTGCATTGTTGTTTAAACTTTATGTTAAAGGAAACAAATATGCTAAACCTATAATACTATATTAATACCCACTTGATAAAAGACTAACAATAATACGTTAGAAGGAAATTCCGTTGTTTTGTAATTATTGCATTGGTACATGCGATGGCGGTAATTGAAAGAGCTTCGTCAAAGGTATTTCAGTTAGTTGTTGATCAACCGGAATGCGTGTGTCATAAAGACTGGGTGCCTGAAATATGATTCCACATGTGCCCCCAATGCATGCTAAAGTAAATAACCATAAAAAGAACCTATCCAAAACCATGGATACAAATTTCCATTCTTCAACGACCTATAATGGTTTAAATATTAATAATCAATTCATATGATATATGAAAGACATAATCCTACTTCATTGTCCTTATCAGCATCTCTTATATGTTGCGCGATGAATCGCACACCTTGTAGGGCAGCAAGCACATTTGAAGATAAAGTCCTTGGTGTCATTGGTGAAGAACCAGACACTGAAACCAACATATTTTGATTACATATCATTGTGTACAAGTAAATAAAGTAATAATTATACTTGACGAATGTGGTTTTATTTTATCGTCCTCTTGGTTCTGTAGCACGAAGCTGGGTTCCCTGGTTGTGATTTTAAAGTCCGTTGTAAATGGTTCATCCATATTCAGTCTTTACGAAGAACAAACAAACGCATCTTGTGCCGTATAATGTTACAGCAGGTGAACAATGCATGCAAAATTATTATAGAAAACATGAAAAGTAAAATAACGGTTATGCAAGACATAATACAGTGCAAAAAATCAAAATAATATTAAATAACTCACTGCATTTCCATTTCATTTGGATATCCCCGTGGTGGAACTGTGTCATCGTACTCTGGAAGAGAATAAGTCGTACGACGCATGATAAGAACTTTTGGCATGAACTCCAAGAAAAGTTTGCGCATCCATGGTGACATTTTATGCGTGGAAGGAGACCTTCAAACGTATTAAACATTATTTACAACTATTTTAAGTTCTAGAATAACTTACCTAAAATATACATTTAAAACAATAACGGTAACCCAAATTGATAGCGTGACCAAACTCATTGTAAAGAGTAAGTATTTCCCAAGAAGTGGCACCGCAAGCGATGTTGGAGGTATAATTTCAGCCAACAAAAGAAAGAACACCGTCAGTGAGAGTAATATGCTTACACAGAGAGTTGTCTTCTCGCCGGATTCCGAGGGCAAGTAAAATACAAGAACCGTTAGAAACGTTATACCCACGCAGGGTATAATTAAATTGACGGTATAAAACAACGTTTTACGACGCATTGTGATCTTGAAGGTGATATCTATAAAGTAGACACATATTAGTATGATCTAAAACCAAAATAGATAATAACATACCTGTAAAAGGCTCCGGACAACAAGGATTGTACTCCTCATTACGCGTTGCAGGAACGGCAAGAATGTCCCACTCGACAGATAAGTAAAATTCGGACAAATCAATTCCAACTTTAACGATGTTACTACCAGACTGCTGATCCCAATGTTTTAAATCCACTTGCAATCCATTGTAGGTCCATGACCCAAAACGCATCAGACAACTCTGCTCGTCGAAGGGAAAATACTGCACGTTAATTTCGCAGGACGATTTGTAGATTGAAGGAGGCTTCCATATCACTTCTCCCGTGTAGGCAAGAGTTGCTTTTGTCATCAAAGTTACTTCATAATTACCATCAGCGCTAAAAATACAAATTATAGAACTTTGTACATTGTTTGTAGCAGATTATTACTTATTGAAGAGTACGATATCCGGAAGCCAGATATGCTCCGAAGGTACATAAAGCATTTCCACTCCTCCATATTCTTCAGGCTCCCAACGCAATTTATAATCGAACCATTTCTGCATATATTAAACAATCTTGTGTGATTATAAATACAAATATGGTAAATGAGAAACCCACCTGAACAACCCATAGATTTGTGGTCATAACTTGGTTTTTTAAATTCATCTCAATTAACTGAGATAGTTTCAAACTCAACCAAACAGTTAGCGTTTCGGTGTGATTAATAACTGGCCGAATAAGACGATTATAATTGCTAAGTAAATCATCATAAAGGCGCTTTGCATCTGGATTAGCCTCGATTTGCATAACATTTGCTAATTTAAAGAAGAAGAAACGTATTAGTTATGTTAAATAAATATTGAAAACAATTTATGCTTACCATCGCATTGCACAAAATTGGGCGTTGAATAAAGAACAATTAATAACAAGCTTACATGTTTAGAATGCGTTAATAACATTCTGCTTCTATTTGAGGAGCAAAAATTATGAATAAACTATTTCAATTTTTACGGAAGTTACGCCTACCGCGACGGCATTGTGACTGCTGCAAATGTTGGTCAAATGAGGGGCGTTTTGCAAGATAAGAGGCGCAGAAAATCGATTACTCGTCCTTGGTGCGCAGAATCCTTGCTCAAAACAACCCTTATTTGGAAATGTATCCTATTCGTACATTTTTAACGTTGTTTTTTATTTTAAAATAAAGTTTGCAATATATGATAATCGCCGAATATATATGAATCAATTTTCATTTTTAGTTAAAGACTTCGTTCGCCATATCGCCTTCTTGAGGATGGTAGAGGTTCAGCATATTGCTGCCTGTTCTTGATAATTGATAATCCAATCTTATCAATTGTATCTTCGTATTCACTACGACCAGTAGTTGCTTTATTATAATACTCCAGAGCTTCCGAATCTAAGGATAATTAATATGGAGTTAATAGATCTATAGTATAAATTCAAAAGTTATTACATCGTTCAAATGTAACGGGCTGGCATGGATCGACCACAGGACGTGGGAAGCATGTAAAGCGGAAGTTTGTCGGATCACGATACGCAGCTCCAAGATCCGAACTCTGAGACTTAACCGGAACACCAACTGGTGACTCAATTGCTGGCATCAGCTTCCTGTATTGCGTGATATTAATTCCTCGCTTAGCATAGTCTATTTGGTACGTAGACTGCAGCTTATCATCATCTGTATCACAGGGATGATCCAAGATTTCATTACTTAACGTCGCAATCTATACGATAAAAATACTCAATTAATTTAACTCCACAAAAAAATAAGATGATACATACTTGTTCATTCAGTAAAATCAACTCATGATGAAGCTGCCGTTCCTTTTCTGCTAACTTTTCATAACGTTTCAACTGCGGATCGTACAAATGCGCCTCGCAATGGCAATACGGTTCTACCAATTTAGCAACAAATAAATTACGGGGCTTGATCTTAACAGGGGGTTGCGAAGGCCTAAAAATAAATTCATAAAGTTATACTTGATTTTGCAAGTGTATAGACCCTTACTTTAAATTTAGTGGTCTTGGATAAGGCCACGTGAAATCCTTCTTTTGTATGGTGGTAAAAGTATCCATAGCGCACCAAACATATATTTAAACGCGGACTGCACAATTTCACCAGAATATAATATTTTGTTATTGATTAATGTTAGCTTATTTGCCGTCTTCGCAAGTATTGGAGATTTGGAGACGAGATTATTTACGAATGGATCGAAAAAGCTTAAGTACAAATGCCTAATAATAATGTACAGCCCGAAATTTTGCAAAAAGCGTGACAGAAAGTTTACGAATATCATCTTGACGTCGTATTCAATTGTAATATTTTGTTTAAAAAACAATTACATGAGCGCACTTTTAAATTTAGTAACCATCTAATTTTACTTTCTCAAAACACTTAAGTCACGACCATTCGATCGCGCTCCATGGGCGTGCGTCCTATCGAAATTAATCAGTTTACCATAAGCATTTGTAGCTTCATCAAACTCTTCTGTTCTGTGAGGATGCCAACCTAATATTCCTGTAATAATACTTCCGCATTAAATTTCTATCGACAAATAAAGATTTTACAAGTTGGCTTTTTTATTACAGAAAATATATCCATTAATTGTTCAAAAGGAGCTTTAATATCTATTTTATTGTCTTTTCTTCCTCTGTTGCTTATGGTGAAGTTTATTCCTAATTATCAAACCGCCCAAATTGCTGATGGCATCTTGATATTCAGAAGAACCCATCATAACAACATCAGCCCTACTCGGAATATTGGGCCCAGTTGGCGGATAATTTGCACCTGCGTTACGCACCACGTTTTAATTTTACTTACTTGTTCTTTGTATCATTTTTTCATATTAGCTAATGAAATAATATAATTACATTACCTCCTCCACATTTTTCTCCGAATTTAGGTCCGCTAAGTCCAGTCGCATGTCCGCTGGACCCGCCACCCCCGCCAAGCCCACCAAGTCCAGTCGCATGTGCTACAAACGCCAAGGGTCTCTGATTCGGTCTACAAGGATCCCCTGGTAGGCGCTCCGGCTCAGGGCATGGAGGTAAACCATGAACGCCCGCAGCTCGAACCAATTCATCATAAGGTGCGTTAGGATATTCCTCTAAAATACATGAGTAAATATCGCACAAATCCACTTTAAAATATGTTTTTACGTTTATTGCAGAAATCCACTTCATATGTCGTGGCCAACCGATTTTTGTTGATTCGCGATATGATATCATCCGGAGGTGCTGTTTTAAGTACTTCATAAAGGAATGGATATTTTAACATCAACTAGAAAATCAGAGAAATTATTACAAATTGATCATACTAATTCACCAAGAATTACCTTCTCTAAAAACGCATTTGGTTGGTTATAACGTTGTCCTCCTGATTCAGGAATAGGGCCTAGACGCGCCGGATATAATTTTGGATCCATTAAAGGGGTGGCTGCTCCTGACTTCATGTACGCATTCTGATCGTACACGTTAGGGGCTAACATTTTTGGTTCATTTTCTTGTGCCTTCCCATGTGAACACACACATGACAATGGTTCATAATTTGCATTTTGAGATGGTATTGTTGGCCTAATATTATAGATAGCAATGCAGTTGAATCAAATCATTTAGTCCTGAGTAGTTTACCTTTGTCCGAATGTTCTAATATATGGCCACAGAAAATCTTTTCGATAGGTTGAAACAAATTGATCCATAATGTTCAAATTCTTTGAATTTTGAAATAACCATTAACCGCTGATTTTCCAATAAGTGCGCCCTATGAAAATTCTTTCTGCTACATATAAATTGCGACCGTTTATAATTTTGATAGAGAAAACACGACCGTCAAATAATGACGTTATACAATTATTTCCTTATGGCAAATGCCACTCGTTAACGTTATTTACAACGATTGCACAAAACAATAACGAAAAATTTTATTAATGCAATTATTAACATTTAGAAATCAATGATGTAAACTGATACTATTCTTCGTAGAAATACTGCATGCGTCGGCAAACTGCACAAAATATTCTCAAATTATTGATAAAAGTCGGGATTCAAGTAAGGTATACGAGAAAACCCTATCAAATTTTGCACGTGATCATAGTTGCGCATACTTAAAGGTATGGGTTGACTGAAATAATTATGAATTAATTACATGAAGAATATATTTCGCTCCAACCAGCTTACCTTTTCGCATATATCCATGGAGCCATCCATTGAAAATCTTTTTGATACGTTGTTACAAAGTGGTCTTCCATTGATTCCATGTTTAATAATTCGCAAATAATTTTGAGACCGCAACAGAAAAACCTAATATTCAATTATGACAGTTATAAATAATTTCATGTCAACACTAGACTTGCTTAGTCTTATAAAATACTTTTTCAGTGTTTTTCTAAGATAAATTCAGATTATACTGAAAACTCAATTATTTTATATATAATTTTGAATAAGCTCTCAAATTATCATCATGATTTAGTTAGAAAATTTTATTGAAATGATTTTTAGGAAATATACATGTTATTTCCAAAAATATACAATAGAGCCAAAATGATGCGATCTCTTGGAAATAATCTCCATTGCATTAAACGCATAAAATATAATGACAATTTCTCGTTAAACTACTCTATATATTCTTATACTCTGCTTGCTATCTTCAATTACTTGATCCAAACTCATAATTAGAATATAATTGCTAAATGTAGAATTGTAATTAATTTTTCAATCGTGTTTGAAAGTTTAACATGAACGAATTATAAGGGCCATACAATTAATTAACACTGTCCGTTATACTCTGCCTCCACGTTGCATGGAAGGGAATCTTTAAGATTTTAACCCTAGTTGTTGGCAAATTCTGCAGAAGCAACTTTTGCAAATTTGACAAAGGCAAAATTTCTATCTGTGGTTCCGAGTCACTCGACTCGGTCTCTACTAATTCTATCAATGGCACAGGCTTGAGAACTGGTATGCAACCACCGACAATCTCACTCTTGCCAAGGGTAGATTTCATCTCGCATTGATCAACAAACAGTTCTGTGACACGAAGAAGTTCTAGTGTCAGACCCCATACAAAGTGCTGCAGAGTCTTCTGCAGACGCAGCACTCCAGCCAAGACCATATGATTGGTTATTGCAGATTGCGATATGTAAGTTGGTATAATCAACAGTTTCTTAATATTCAAACAGGCACCCAATGCTTTATCAAATCCAGACCTAATATCGAAATTAACCAGTTCTAACTGATGCAGCTGTGGTAAATCTCTAACTGCTGCTAGTATATCAAAGGTGTGGCATTCCCCTTGGCCCATCTCGAGCCTCAATTTCTCCAGTTTCGTTAATCGGCTCAGTACCTCAGGGCCAAACGTTTTGGGGAAATCTATGCATTGGCCTAAGTCTAGTACTTCCAAATTTTCTAATTCTCCAATCACTTCAATTTTCAGCTTGCTGAGGTCTTTGATTGATGTTATTGATAAGTGTTTTAAATTTGTTAAACCTTTTAATGCAGTAAGATCCGACGATAATGTTAATCCAGCCGTCGACTTCAAACGTAAATCTACCAAATTTGCTAGATTCGCAAATGGCTCGAATGTCATACTTTCACACTTGATTGTTACCGCGTTGATCACCTCAAGATTATGATTATTGCGAGCTAGATCTTCCACGACAGACGCCAAACATCTGCAGAGTTCAATACGCTTAAGTGATTGAACCTTCTTGATTGCCTCGGTGAACGATGGCCATATATCATCAGTGGTAGCGTTTGCTGGTAATAACATCTTACGCAAATCCAAATGTAGAGTGCCACGCTCGTGTAGCGCATTTGCCATGCCTTCAAAGCTATGTATCTGGCTATTCTTCATACGCACAGTTCTCCAAAGAATGGAAGATCGTGAAACATCTCTCCACATTGTACAAACTTGTCCAGCTCGTAAAAGATCCTGAACCTTAAGGTACTGGAATACGTAGTACAACGTTGTGTAACCGTATTGCGCGCTTTGAAAGAAGTTGACTGTTGGTAAATCGACAACTTTTTGCGTAATCTTCGTTGGAGACTTAGGACTCTCGCTCGTGCGCCTGTAACAATACATCCAATAATTAATAATTTTCAATAAACTATAATTGAACTAGATGAATGGGATACTAAATAAATTCAATGTATAGTAAACAATGTATTGGAACTGTTTTGAATATTGGACATTTAAAATTGGTTCGGAAAAAATATGTGGAATTGAATAAAATCCTGTAAGAACGCACATCGATCAAAACGCTTATATCGAAAGTTAGAAAGTGCACTCACTCGACTGCTTCATCAGATGGCTGCTCACACTCGGCTGCCTCGACTTTCGATCCTTCTGCTGGGATGTCAGCCGGGGCTACCTCAGACGCGGGAACGGAATTTTCAGTGGAAATATCGTCAAGCGGAGCAGATATGATTGGTTCATTGTTCGCAGGAGCTGCTGCTGCAGCAACAGGTTCACTAGGACAAACGGGTTCATTAGTACAATTTGCTTCAATGGGACGTAATGGTTCAGTTGGTGCAGGATGCGGCGACTTTACTGATAGCACATTGTGACGCAAAATAACTATGTACTTTTTGTCGCCAATATACTCGACCATTTGCGGACGCGACGGTACATTTGCCAACTCTTCAGCGCTCATATCACTCGTCTGAATGGTTGAGCTCGGTGGAAACCAAGTGGTAAGCGAACCCACAAGGCTTTTCACCTCAGTCGCCGCCGTATTTGATTTGGTCACTGCCACTGGGATTTCAACTTGCGGCACAGTGTCTGTGTCAATAGTGGACCCAGTTTTAGATTTGGAATTTTTATGGTTTTTGATATCAGGTGTAACAGGTGCAAGGATCGGGGGTGGATTAGAGGATTCAGGTGATGTGAGTGATGAGATATTAGTACCGCTGACGCCGACGGTCGGCTCTTTTTCCAACTGGCAATTCTGCAGAATACAAATTTGTAATCATATTTCATGCACGCACAGAAATTAGAAACGTTTGTGCTGCTCCCATTGCCATTCATTCATACCTTGCAAACATAGCCCTGTACAGTGACTTGCGACGGAATACCAACGCACTCGTTGTGATAAAGGCAGAGGCAAATGCGACACTGCAGCGTAGGCACAAAGCCCAAGACACCTTCGCAACGGATTGAACACGGCCGACATGGCTTATTGGACGATAATTCCAAGCTGCAATTAGGAAAGGTGAGCTGAAGGGAGCAACGGGAGCTAACAGTTTATGAATGTGGATATCAATCGTCTACCCCCTAATGAAACGTAAATTGTGCTCAAACTAATTCCAATACAGAGTTCCGAATTTGACCAATAAATTATATATATCGGAGTCTAAGCGAATTGTAAAGAAATAACAATGGGTACTTACTTGCTTCGCCCTCTCCTAACGATTTGAGATCCATTGCTTTCGGGTTCCGGTTCGGGCTCCTTCTTCTCCTTCTTTACAGTTGAATTGGGTTTAGGTACTTTCACCTAAAATATTAAATAAGCAATATATCCATGATTATCAAACTCGATTTAGTTACCTTAAATGTTTTAGATTTTGCTGGTGACGGCGAACTAACAGGCATGGAGCGTTTCTTTCCTTTCATTTCTGGTTTCGTCACAGACAGTGACCCACCTACTCTCGCATTTCTAATTGTTTCCTTCGAAGGATCGTCAACGCCAAGCGCCTGCTTGTAGTAAGTGAAGTTCTCAAGTTTTAGATTTCTCGGCAAATTTGCCGCAATCTCTCTCATCGACCGAAGCTTCACACCCTCAGGTGAATAATAGTAAATATCGCTGACAGATTTACCTTCTGGACCAGTAGATCGAAAAACAAGTTCACGACGCCAACCGTAGTCAAACGGCTTAAGATACTTTGGATCTGAGATATCAGTGGTCCTTCCCTTTTTTGTACTTTTGTCTGAACTTGATAAGTTGCCCTCCTCTTCCTCTTCCTGCAGTTCTTGCACCACTTTACTAGACGCGCTCTTGTTGGATAACTCACCGTTTTTCGTCGAAACCGGAGTTGATGTTTGGGATTTTGTAGCTCGTGTACTCTCCTGCTTGGGAGTCCTCACGGGAATAATATCGTTATAGCGCTTGTTGGGAATACGAGCACGTTTTCCTTTGCCGTAACTCTCTGTTGAAATATTTAACAAATTGAGCTCGTCCTGTATTGCAGCACTTGCAGATGAAACTGTTTTGGGTGTTGCAGCATGTGATGATACTGGAGTAGTTGGTTCAACAGCTGCTAAAAAAGATTAAAGTCAAATAAACAAACAATGTTACCTAGCAACACCACTACAGCCAGCAGCAATTTGATCATTATCTTCATACCTGTTAATATAGTTTTCACTTTTGGTTCAGTCTTTTCCTGCACTGTAGGTGTTTCTTTTGTATTCACCTCGGCGTCAATTTCCATTTTGACCTCAACTTCTTTTGGTTCCTCTTCAGCTTTACTATCATCCTTAGTCTCCTCGGCTTTACTCGGTGAGGCAATCTTAGCTTCCTTTTCTGTTATTGCTTCAGATAGCTTTCGTTTGCGTGACTCTTTCGGTTCACTCTCGTCTTTGGTATCAAGCTTCTCCTCCACAGCAGGCTCATCACTCTTAGCCGTAGGCTTCTTTTCACCATTCTTCTTCTCATCAGCATTTGGCGCCATTTCTGTTGCATTGGTCTCCTCAGCGTTTTCTTTCTCCGACGTGCTCTTGGCACGCGCTCTCGTCACTCTATTGCTTGTTTGTACGTCCATTATCTATATTTGTACTGCCTACCTGACGTAGTCAATAAGTACGCGTCTCCACAACAAGAAAATCAACAGCATTAGTGTGATTGTTAGCGTTGATTGCGGCTTGGTTAACCTTTGCACATATGCCTGCACTTCTGATGGATCGCTGACACTCAGACTGATTATACGTTCACTACAATCACTAATGTTCTTAATTAATTATCACTATTCATAGTATAAATCAAGTTTGTTTTCGATAAATGAATAAGACTATGGAGACTATAGCACAACAGCAACGTTGAAGCGTTACTTAGCGGGGACGCCACTCTCGCAATGGCATCGCCACGACGCATGCGCTCAAAGTTCTTCATGAGCTTCATGAGTTGCCTACAATGTACCTGGAAAGTTACGAAAAAGTTTAATTTGAATATTTGATTCAAATTTTAAAAATTTGATCCGCGCAATTGATACACAGATGCGCAGTGCGAATTAATCAATTAGGTTTGATGTGTGCATGCTAATTTCTGGCATATGAAATTGGTACATCAAATAGAAACGCATTAAAGTTTAAAATACTCATAAAACTTATAAATGGAGCTAGCGGAAATGTGTTATTGCGGCGCAAATGCAACGCACAGAAGCAAAAGTAGAGATGATTTAATAACGCATAAGAATACTTGTTAACGTCGCAAAATATCTATCAAAAATTACCTAATTTGATGTCAATATGCTATCAATAATGATGTCATTTTTAAAATAACAAATTTCATTATAACGAAAGGTATTTCCATCGCTTTTATCAGTTGATCGCATTCGATACGAGTATTACTTATAGAAATACTCACTTTTCCTGTCGTTTTGTTTCAAGTTTGCATTGAGTTCCGAACGTAAATAAATCACGGAAATTGTATGCATTTTTATTTCAATTATTCTATTGTAGTTTCGCGCTGTGCTTAAATTGTTTAAATTCAGACAGTAAAGTGGTAGTAATTAAAAAGCGCATACGCCATCCATTTATCTATGCATTGGAAAAAAGCAATAACCATAAAAATTAATTAAACGATATAAAAAAGTAAATGAAAGAGTTTTCAATGGCACAAATGTGAGAAAACTTGTTGAAATATTGGCACAATTTGTGGTGGGTAAGAAAAATTGCATTTCCAATTGAACTCAAGGTCTAACGTGTGATAAGACGCGTGTGTGCGGCCGCCGCCGCTTCAGTGAATGCTCGTTAAAGGCACGATAAAGAAAATCAGATTGGCGAGGGCGCGGAAAAAAAGAAAGCGTTCAACAGCAGCCAGCAAGCAGTAGCATTAATTTCGTATTCTAATGAAGCGATTATTAATAATTGCAATAATGTTGAGCGCTGGCGCGGCGGCAAAAAATGCGTGCAGGCTCGCGAAATGCAAAAGCGGCGAGCGCGCCAATCCGCGACGCGGCTGACATAAGCACTCGCCAATCGATGTGATCGTACATGACATCAGCCGCTAAAAATAGCTCGTATATAAGCAAAATGTGCTCGCGGTGTGGGCATGTTTGAGTTTGGCGCGGCGCTCCGGCAGCATCACATTTGTTAAGCGAGCGCGCTCCCAATGCGATGCCTATTACGATCCGCAGCAGCAAAGGTTCCACCAGTACCACCACCTCCACCAACAACGACGACAACAACAACAACAACAACAGCGCGATCGCAACGCGGATGATCGATCGTGCCATCGATTTGCATCGTGATTGCTGCTGTTGCTGCTGCTGCGTGCCGCCGCTTACGCGTTGTGCGTGCCGGATTGCGGCGCGAACGCCGCTTGTTCAAATTTCGAATAAAACTTGCGCGAACAACCAAAAACTATACCTCGTCAGCCCAGTGATAACGAGCTGGACGGGCAGTGCGTGCAAGACGTAGCTGCAGGCCACTTGGGGCGGTTTTACGTGATATCCTTCTTCGTCATCCCGCTATAAAGGGGCAGCAGGTGTCTGAACGCAAGGTAAACAAAGCATACCATACCATACCATATCATACTTTACTAAAGATTATTCAAATGCCAGTTAACTAACAAGTTTTCTGCTAAAAGAAAAAAGCGTCAAGTTCACACTTCGTGTTCAAGTGTTCGACCGCATCCACAATGAATGGTTAAGTTAATTGTGAGGCCATTTAGCCGGATGACTATTTTAATTAAACGACATAAAAATGCAATTAACCATCATGGTTTTTTAGTGAGCCGAACGCGTTTTTGCGCCTACATACTTAACGGTTTAATGATAGCCTCGTGTAATAAACAAACGCACATTGTAAGAGAGCGTGTGTGCGCGCGCGCGTTATCGTGCGTACAGCTTAGACTCATTCCGAGTAGGACAATTGACAATTATACGAATGATAACACAACTTGCGCGAATATGAATGAAAGTTTGCGCTCGCACATCGCACGGTAGCACTTGTCAGTCCTGGTGATAATGAAATGCGCGCCTTGCGCTCGCCAGCACGTCAGAGCAAGCGATGCCTGGACGAATACCAGCGCTGCATTCGCGGAATGCATTTACAATTATTAACGCGCGTTTCGTTAATTGCGCACATCTCGTCGGATCTCGCGTAAAGTGCAAACGGTTTATAAATCATCTTCAGCTACAGCAGCACTTTTATCAATACTTGTTTGCCTTTATTTATATTCGATTTGTTATTCAAAGAATATTCTGGATAGTCTACCAAAGAGCGCATAATTATTTTGAACAATTCTCATACTTTGCATATCCAACTACTTTTGAATTTTTATTGCACTATTATTATCCAAAAAAATTCTAAAGGAGAGATGCGAACTTTTCAAGCAGTTTTAAGGATAATTCCACCTCAATTTAATGAGTTAAAAAGAAGTAATATTTGTGATTGGTCCCTGTATAATTTCTACAAATAAAACATTATTGCTATGTGTATTTATGCAAAATAAGTGGAACTTGTCCATTCAACATTTCTTTAAAGATGCAGATGAATCAACAAATTCGAGACCAATCCGCAATTCAGAATTGCAAACGAGATAGAGCTGTTGTAGGTATCGCAGAAGAGACACACATGCGAAAAGGAGAACAAAGTACCAAATATGCAAAGTTTTTAGGCGAGCTCAAATTATAACAAACAACTTGTCGTGTTGTTGAATGAATGAGCGAGCAAAGCCAAGAGAGAAAAAAAGCGTAACGAAGAACTCGAACTGATAGTCGTCGTCGTCGCGCATCGTCTTCGTCGCGTTTTTGCGCGGCCTGCCATGGGTACCCACACCCACATTTGTCCCATTTTGTTTAATTTATTAAGCACTAGCCGGACGCGCTAAAGCGACTAACAAATATCACATGTAAACATTAATAATGTAATGTAGTCGTTGCGGTGTCATGTTCCTCATTTTATTTTAAGCGTTTTTCTATTTTAATTAATTTCCATCAAACAAACCTACTTGAAACGCGTGGCTGTTGTCCTGTTGCTTTTACTCATTCGTACGTAGTAGTGAACGTGGAGTTACTTCTTGAGTGCCTATTGATTGAGAAGTGTGTGCAAAAATATGCGAGGAATCGTGCAAATGCGATCGCGCAGAGAGTGCCGTATGGTGTGTTGTGTGTGTGTTTACATAACGAACGCATAGGAACATAACGAGTTTTCTGCTTAAGTAAGTCAAGGTTAAATTAAATCGATTCCCTATAAGGATTTAGCCATCATGGCAGTCGCGCTTGCACGTTCGTTTAATTCGAACGTTGCACGTTTCTTGCTCTTTTTCTTATTCGCAAATCGTCTGGACTCGCCAGTCATTCCATTCGTAATTTACAGCTAGCTTTTTAACGGCTGACAAACACGACGAGCTTTCCGAAAGAAAGCTTTCCTTTAACCGCCCATAATTTCATTATTATATTCTTTTTATTACGCACTCAAAACTTTCAACGGAAGCATAAAGTCCTATAAATATGTTCGCCCCCCGAATTAATGCTATTGCAGAAAAGTAACTAATTGTTATGCGTCTTAATTATTTATTTATACAACACGCAATTTTGATTGTAATTTATCTCATGTTGTTGTTGATGGGTGGCTTGCAAACGAATTAAAAAAATCTGTCGTGTTTTGTTAATGTCAAATTGAAGAATGCTTGACAATTTCAATGACACAGACGCTCCTCAAGCAAAGCGCACGTCGTGCAATAAATAAAAATCTCCTACTTACTAAACGTACAGACGTTTCTCTCGCTTAATCGGCAAGCAAACGTGCTTAATTTAATTAAATCTAATACGTCCATTGTTGTGGTCGCGCTGTGTGGGGCTCGCGATCGCGCGCTATAAAGTTATAAATTTGTTGGCCAACTGGTTTTTCTCTTGGCGATTTGAATAAAACTCCACTCAACTCAACTCATCAACGTCGCTTTCGTTGGATTGTAAAATGTCTGACTGATTGCTGCATGCGCGTTGTTGACAAATATTCGAATACTAAACATGTGTTGAAAATGATTATTGAATTAAATGCTTATTTAAAATTCAAATTTTCTTGTCCTTATCATTTTTAATTCGTGTGACATTTTATTGTCGATATTCCAATTTGCATTTGTAACGATCGCATTAATAAACAATTTATGTGTGTCAAATATTCGTGAGAAAATATAATTACGTCCGAATTTAATTAGTTTTCGGCAAGTTGTATTTGCACAATTGCCAAAAATCTAATAGAATTTCAAACATTGATGACTAAATTACATACGAGGTACATAAATCTATTTTACATAGATTTCCGTCAAAATACAACTAAAGGCGCACACTTGAAGCTATTAATTTTGTGTTATTTTTTCACAGAAAACAAACAAGTTGAAAAGTTAAACATGTTGTTTGTACGACTGTGTTACACTGCTTGGGGAATTGTTGTTGTTGTGCGAAATAAAAACAGCATTAATGGCTGATATAAAAGATAGAACAAGTTGTTCCATGATGTTTCATTACGGAGAGCTAATAGCTGAATATAGTGGATGCCTGGCGGCGGCATCATTGCCAGCGCATTAATCATCTTTTCGTGTACGTTGTGCTCAGATATCATCATTAAACGCGCGCAAGCTTCAAGTCTACTAAATTATCACCTATTATCACCTGTGGAATTCAAAACGCGATCCATTCAATTAAAATGCTAATGGGTAATTAAATTTAGTTTGAAATTTCAGCACGATTTGTGAACTTCTCAAGTTCTACACGGTGTTTCACACATAAATTTTCAACAGTCGTAAATAATTCATGATATTGTATCACAGGTCAAACTTGACGAGGGTTGAAATTACATGACACGTGTGTAACTACGCCAAGTATAAAAATAAATGATTTGGTCTCAATGTTTACACGGCATATCCGTGGCACAATTAAATTGATGATCAGACACACGGATGGTGGAACATGAATCGAAAGACAATCGTCGCCGCCGGCTGGTAATCGCTTCGCGTAGTTAATGATCAGGTTGAAGGTGCGCGCGAGCCTCACAAATGCCAGTAATTAAGGCAGCTTAGATGAGCTTCACGTGTGTCCTGCGATCGTATTGAATTTAATACGCTATTACGCTCCTGTCGTACCTAATACTTAGTCGAAACAATGCAGAAATGTCATTGCTAATAACGCCGCGCGGCGGAACGAGATGAAAGCACGCGCTGTTATAAATAATGCAAATATACGCGCATAAAAGCGTTCGACTATTAATTACGAATTATACGGCGACAGAGATTCATATGCAAACGAAGCGTTCGCGGCACGTTACAATCACTCCAAGACAAATTCGTCGCGTACGAAAGGTCTCTTCCTGGCATTAGCTTTTGGCGCTTTTTTATTGTCCTGCAATGTAGCGCTTGTTGCATTACTAGCCAACTGCAAATTAAGTTAGTTACTAATTTCCAAGCCACTTTATTGTACGGCAATTTGCATTTTACTATTGATTCGCAACGTTACCGCAAATGAGGCCATTCATTGATTGTAATAAACAATCCAAGTGTATAATTTTATTATTCAATATAATAAATCATCATCGTGCCACGATGACACTGTAATTAGCATAATAATTACATTTACGCTTTGAGTAACGTTTCAATTTTGGAATTTTTCGTTGTAAGATTTCAATTCAAGGTTTTCGTACGATACTGATCATTAAACAATGTGTATCTTCATTTTAAAATTATTCGTAGAAAGTTTATTAAAACTTTTTTAATGAAGACCAATATATGATGTGTTTTGTATACTCACAAATCAATTGTTAATTGGAGTTTTAAATAGTTAAATAGGCGCAAAAAATATGATAAGAATGGCAAATTCAAGTAGCGCGAAATTTTGAGAAGGTCTACGCGGCGCATCTTCCTCTAACGCGCCTGGTACTAAAAACCGCGTGCGACATTTGTTGTGTAAATACACTTTTTATGTATTTAATTCTTCAATTAATATCATTAGATCACAGTTTATTCATTGCATTGCATTGATTTTTTATTATTACAACTGGCAGATTAGAAACGAGGTGAGATATTAAGCAAAGCATATGCGCGCGATGCGATTATTATTTATTCATATTTTTATGACCCGCGCCCGCAAACATGGCTGAGGATAGAAAAAGCCTCGTGTTTGCTAATTATTTATCCGCGGCACGAATGCTGTGCGCATTTGGCATCATAATAAATTTTATAAAATGATTAGTTTGTTATTACTTCAATGCAGTTTGCAGCGCTTTACACGAGTCTCAATGTCTTCTCTCAAGTGCAAATCTCTCTGACAAGTGCATTATCCGATGTTGATATGCAAATGTGCGCAGAAATACAAAGATTATTGATGCTTGATTATAACACAGCAAGGACGAAATATTTAATGAATTCCTCAAATGAATTCTTCAGCTTTTTTGTGTGTAAAATTTTCACTGCTGAATGTAATTCAAAGTACATTTGAATACGTGTTGGAATTAAGTCATAAAAAAAACTTGAAAGTGTGGCATTGATTACAAAGTTCTTGCAACGTTATTTAACATTTACTTAAGGCATATGTGCGCTATGCATGTATTTAGACATTATTGCCACCGGCCCGGACAAATTGACATAATAGCCATCGAGTAAAGCCACCCACACTCACCGTACTTTATTTATTATAAGAACACACACAAAGTATGTATGCTTTTGCAAATACCGCAAATCGCCTGAATACTTCACTTTTACAGCTCTATTATTTATACGCATACACCAAAGAGTCGCTGGCTGGCTGGTAAAGTAAGATTGATGCATGCATTAAGATATTATTAATAAGTATTGCAATCTCATAATCGCATGAGAAGCAAGGTATTGTAATCGTTGGAACAATAACAATTATGCGACCTTACAGTGCCTTCGAGCGCAGATATTTTTCTAAATATTGCAAATAGAAATTTTTACAAATTTTGCATATGAAAAAGTGCTTGCTAATAATATTTAATGCATAATATTTGCATATAAACGCTTTATGAATATTGATGCACATTTATCTGATATGATGTGCGATCCTTCGGCTGATTTTCTTAGATGGGAAGATTTTTACCTTCTCAATTAATTTAAATTTTCAATCAATTTCCAGCGTGCTTGCTCTTGACCTATATTCGCCATTACACTTTCAAATGGCCTGAATAACTCACTCACCGGCAGATACAAAATAAGACAACAATAAGAAGTAATCTCTATTTTTAGTCCTTACTAAGGCAACACCACTCTACTCCTCCAAGTCGTTCGCGTTCGCATACTTAATATTCAATTATAAATGCTGTGGCTATTACTATTTGATAAACACAATTATGCAAAGTCGATCTCGTCCGTTCGATTCAGTTTGTAACTGATGATTATTTGCATTACGTATTGGTCATTACGTAGTAAATGCACTAATCAAGCGTATTACGTCGCGAATAAAAGTATGAGCTCATTGTGGTCATACGATTTGTGCTTGAATCATAGCAAGTGTGTGCTGAAATGATGCATGCAATTGCATTTTTGTACAGGGTGTTTTACAATTCGTTTAATTACTTAAGCTTCCACAGCTGTCCGAAAAATTGTGTGTTCCATATCAGTAGGAAATAATGTGATACACCCTGTACATCTTCCGGAAATATTGTAAATTCCTTAATGATTAGCACAGCTTAGTGTTTTATTTGTTATTGTTGTTGTTGTATTGAGACACACATAGTGGGCTTACAATTAGTTTAAGATTGATGGAAGACTGTAAGCCAAGTTGTAAGCGCTGAGAGGAGATTACGCCAGAACTATTTATATATCTATGCATTAATTATGCGCATTATTATTGTATGTTTGTTTATCAAATCGCGAGAGTGAGTAATGCATACGTAGTGAGCATTTAATACGATCAAAGCTTGTAATTAATTCCAGCGCACTTTTTACGCGCCGCAGGAGCAGGCGCGCGCGAATTATTTAAATAATTTGCATGATGCGAATCGTCAAAGGTAATAATTTTACGAGTGATTGACTCATGCATTTGTTACGTACAATACTCGTGTGCGCAATTAATCAATCACGTCGTACGTACGAGTTTTCAAAGCGGAAGAAAATATTCAATGGTTAATCGCTTAAAAAAGCTTCTCGAAGTTTGTTTGCGGCGATGAATCATAACTGATAATTAATTAATCTCATGAATTTATATCTGGAATTACAATAATCATTATTATTTAAGAGCTGTTAACGTATTGCCAAATTAATGTTGCCTAGCGATGCTTGAAATTCATAATTAGAAATTTGAAGTATTTTCAATCGTGAAAAAATTAATTATAAAAATAACTAACGAATTTTATTTATAGCTGCGAGACCCAAAATATTTACGTTAATATATTTACGAATTATTCGTAAAATAACGGAAGAGAAAACTACCAAAAATCCTAAAAAGATTTAGGCATTATTTTTCCAAGTTGAAAATGTCAAGGTATATCAAGATAGACTTGTAGATTAATTTAGCGTTGTTGCGCTCTATGAAAATCAAACATTTTGTTGTTATTTAATGTAAATAAAGAGCGATTAACATAAGTTCATAAATAATTGGCTAGCACGCCATGTTGCTCAACGAGTTCATTAGTTGTTTCTTGAAACAATATTTAAACAACCAACTAAATGTAGAGTTTTTCTTCGACTGACTAAACGATCACCAATACAAATTAGTCTTTCAATAAATCAACTTATCCAGCATATTCATTAGCGTAATTACAGCGTGTAATAAGTAATTACAATTTATGTATTTTTGAAAAAGTGTATGTACGTCTTGTACGTGCCTAGAAAACGTTTATTTATAGAAATTAAATAATTAAAAAGGTATTACCATTTTGCCCTTGAGATTTTCAAAGTTATGAATGATTTTGAAAATGTAAACTCCCTCCTTATATGTGACTTTAAGATAAACACTTAAAACGAATTAAATTCAGCGACGGTATTTAAATAATTTTATGACATTTTTATATTTTACGAGTTTTTTCCATGTGCTAAATACAAAAGTCAACACGCATAATATTCTTGCGGATGACATTTAGTTAAATGGAATTTGGTTGCTTGCTTGCTTATTACTCTCCAGTTATTGTGTTTAGCAATAACTCAAGAGTACAGTTTGAATTTCAGCGTTTGCGTTTCATTGCGTTTCAGCCAAGTTTAAATTTCAGTTCGGCTTGTGTGCACAACCATAAACTCGTGCATAAATACCAATTAAAATACGCACATATGCGAGATTTTACAACAATTTTTTTCTGAATAAATAATGCGATAGTAAAATGAGCGTGTGTCTGACTATATGAGTTTATGGAAGTTGTCATCTTCGAGGCAACAGCCAAGAGAGCCATGTGCATATACCGTATTGCGCAACATTCAAAAAGTTATTGCTTTTCGCATAATGTACTTCCATTCGGGCGAAAATAAAATGAAATTAGAATGATAATAAATTGCTTCTGAAATACGAGTATGCGTCCGAGTAATATTTGTTTTGCTGTCTTGCGTTTGCGTAAATGTTTGTTGCTTTAATTTAAATGGATCAAAGCTAAAATAATAAAGTTTGTCTTCTTCGTCCATTTATTATTAAATGCTAATGTGTTCTGCGTTTTTTATAAATCAATGTCTTATATTTCAAACCGCTTAAAAAGTTTTAATTGGATGTAAAAAAAAATTGAGACATTTTTATGCCTTGTTAACTAGTTCATAAATTTGGTTACATGTATCTCATGAATCAATCGCGAATCCCGCGGATTTGAAGAGCAAGACGCGTTGGCGGTGATAATACTAATGATGATGATGATGATGGCGGTCGCGATCGCGTCACGCCGTCTACATTGACTACTCCCATCGGAGTCGCTGATATTAAAAGTACGCTCGTGTTCGATTCACGCTTCAGTTGCGCGTTTCAACTCCTCTCATTGACGTGAACGAGAGGATGATGGCATTATTATTACGTGCTCGCTACTCAACGTCGCTTTTTGTAATTTGTAATTGCATACTTGTTCATAATCGCAATCGGATCGTTTCGTGTGTGCATGCGTTTAGTGCTTAAGTAATATACTTATCGAGTTTGTACGTTGCATGTCAACTCACTCCATAATTGACTAATTAGTTTACGCGCTACAAACTATTACAAAGTTTAGTTTAGTTTAGTTTTGTGATTTGTATCGAAGGGATAATTTTCAAAGAGTACTTTAGAATGGTAAGAAATTTTACTACTTGACTACTTGATTGAATATCGAAAGTATTTTGTAAAATATAAAAAAATGCTAATTACTTCCGCATAATAATTTAACTAGAATTATTTTTATTGGATAAAAAAATGAGTAATTTGCGGTTTGTTGATTACGATACGTCAATTTAATTAACTGGAAAAATATGTGCAGTAAATACATATTTTCCACACATTGCGATATGATAAAAAATTGTAACTTGTGCATCATTACATTTCATTAGTGCGGGAAAACAAAACAAACACGAAATAAAATGATTCGCATGCTGGGAAAGCAGCAACACGATTCATGTAATAATAATAAAATCAGCTTCGAACCGATATTTATAAAATGTGCTGCCAAAACGGCTAAAAATACTTCATGTCAACACATGCGGCACGCACGCATTTTTCGCGAGAGGCGGCAACGCGACCAGCATTGGTGGCGGCAGATGAGAGATGCTATAAAGTCGCCTCTTGCCGCACGCACGCTTTGTTGTTATCTGCTGCTTGCTCATTTACTTTCCTTGCCTGCTCGACGCGTGCAAATTTTATTTGATATGCCGCCTGCTCTTATGTAGGTTAGGATGGAAATAAAGAGACCACCCATCGGAAAATGCGTAACGCGTGTGCTCGCGGAAAACGCGAAAATGTTATGATAATAAAACGCAAAACGTCCGCGGGTAAAAATCCGAAGATAGAAGACTAATAAGAAATACGAAACACACTGCTTAGAAATTAGCATACAGTATCACCTCTGCAATGAATTAAAATGACATTAAATTTCCATCATCGCGTGCTAAAAATGTGAAATTGTAGCGCGAGTGTAGAGTTGAACGAATGCCAAAACGGACATGCATGTGAGGGATGATGATGATTTAGTGTGAACCGCTTGTGCAAATAACTGCCATGTGAGATGTGAAATGATCTCGTGACACATTGATAAATGCACAACGCGATCGAACGGCACTTCTTTGCCGTTCATTTTCATGTTTCGCATCAATATTTCATCGTTCGCATTAAAATGAACTGACATCGAATTATTACAAACATGTCCCCGTATTACTCCGCATCGTTACACATTATTACCGCGCTGTTCGCGAAGACGCTGAGGAAAATTCGATTATTATTTTTAGCCACACAATCGACTGAATGGTGGCGATATTTTCAGCATTATCATAAGCATCTTCTAAAATATGCGCATAAATTAGGCGGGAATTTCGTATTTGTATGAGGCACCTGCTTGAGTAATTTGTAATCGCCGTCGACTGTAATTAATTATCAAGTTAACAGAATTTGTATCGGAATTGGGCTCCTCGGTGGTCCTTAACTTGCAATGCGCTCGTTGACTAAATAAACCAACATTTGTTAGTCATTTTTCAATCTAGTTAACAAATACAAGAGAAGAGCACATATTATGACGATTTCGACATCATGCGAGTGTGTCTTTCATATTTATATTTTATATATACGCGCAACGTCTACTTAAACTTATTTATTGTATATGCGCGAGCAAATTAAACGTCAAAAGCAACTGTGGATAAATCTGGAATGAATCATACTTTACATAATTCTCATCTTCGTTTTCGGGTCGCGTCTTCACAACAGCGAAAAGTTTTGTTATTGAGTGTTGATGAACACAGAGATTACATTACATTCTAGCCATTAAGCAGGCAACTAGTTATTAAATGTTTATAAAAACAAGTCCAATGTAAGATCGGATCGGACGCGTGTACTTGTGTATTAATTGTGCATATTTTAAAATATTTATTGAGTATTTATGAAGCGTCTCATTGATTATAAAATGCTAATTATTATTGATGTAAATTAATGTCGAACTAATCATAATAGCAATTACCCTTGGACGTCGTCTGCGATTGGTAAGTCGCTAATTTATGCGCGCATAAATATTTCAAATTTTAAAAATGTTTACAGCGCTTTCGTTCTTGGTGGTCCTAAGCATTTATCGCGTCCGGTGGCAGCAAGTGTCATAGGTTTTGAACTCGTTTCCAAATGCGACGCAAGAAAAAAGCGTGCCGCCAACTTTGTCGTTCGTTCAGATAGTGATAGTGAGAGTATGCGCAACTTTGCAATTCGTCAATTACGCTCATTTGTCCTTATCAAAATGCATTTATAATTGAGATGATTACATGCATAAATAACCAATAACTTGTTGTATTGCTAAGCGATGATTTACAAATTATTTGTTTATTAAAAAACCCCCTCAATTAATATCGATTCTAACGACAAAAAAATAATTAGTAGATAAAGCCAAACATTGCATTGGAAAATTAGTTTTTTTTACACTTTTTGTTATCTCGTTCAAACCGAAATAAAGTTTTTATAGCTTCGAGGTAAAAAGAAATGATTTAATAGCTTGGCAATAATTTCTAAAAACGTGTGCAAATAATTACAAGTGTTAAAATGAAAAATTAGAAAATTCTATTAAAATACTGCGTGTATTTTAAGCACATTTGTATTTTTAAGTGATATTTTATACGAAGATTTTTCAAAATGTATTTTTAAATAATTCACAAGTATGTATTGCTTTATTTGCTTAACGATATTCGAAATGCGGGTTGTTAATGCATGCTAATGAATTAATTGACGAAATAGAAAACTTCACTTCACTTTAGCCGTACAACTCATAATTAATTTCAACCCTACATTGAATTAAATTACTTTACTTATTTATTATCTTCATCTATCCGCAAATGGTGGGTTTCCCAACATTTCAAACAATTGTCTTTTATTTGAGCTTGTAGTCCATTATTATTTTGAAAGATTCTCACGTTTTTGCGACGACTTGAATGAATTGTTACGCTGCACTTTGCAATAATGTAATGCCTGATAAAAGCAATTGTGGAATTACATAATGTGTAAACCGAAAATACAAAGAGCGCAACAAACAATGAAAAAAATAAAATGAAAAATGTTAGGCGCCGATGCGTGAATTAAACTCATACGCAAATTGCATCAATAACAAGTATTATTGTCCTAGATAACAATTAATATTCATTTTATGATATTTAATTATGTAACGCGAAATTACTCGTCACGACAATTTTATCGTCAATATATGATTGCCAGCCATAAAATGGCATTTGTGCATTTGTCGTAAAAAGCGCATATTTTAATTCGATTCGAATGACTACCAGTCATTAATTACTACTGCTTATCAATATCAAAGAAGCGCTTCATTTACTTACGCAGTAGCCTCGCTGCAAGACCGCAGTGTGTGAAGGTCGTGCGTAAATGATTTTAGAAAATTATGGCAAAACGTTTTATCTCTTGCCATTTCAGTGCATTCGGCTGCACTGCACAACCAAAGAACAAACGCATTTGCCGATCATGATAATGATGATGATGTTGATGAGGTTGATGATAATTCATGCGTTTCTTTCAATTTATTTCACTGTCGTTCTTCATTATCATCGCGCTCATAAGCATAAATTAATTAACGTAATGCGCAAGGACAACATCCATTAACAGCTAAACGTAGATATTGTTTATGCGTATTTTTATTACTCTCCAATGTTAATTACTTTGCCGTGTAGGGGATGATATTTCTATTTTTTTTCCAATGAATTAATTTTTCATTGCGCTGTTGTTGGTTGGCACGAGTGAAATATTATAATGTTGTAAATAGTGCTGCGCTTCACAGACAGACGGGTCCATTTCCTGTCCCATTAATTTAGCAACAACGAGCAAACGAAAAACGCGTTTGCCGAACGAACTAAACCTTGACTTAAAACACACTCGCGAGCCTCTTCCTGTCTCATTGTTCTTACAGTACTACTAACGCCTGCCTTTTTAATTTACGATCCGACTTACAACTGTTGATGGCTAAACCAGGCGCCAATGCAAATTTTTACAACAGCCCAAGTTTAGAGACTGAATTCTCTCATCTGCAATAAATCTCATTCTTGAATTGCGTTGTACAATTGATGAAGTTTTTCGGCAATAATTGCTTGAATTAAATACAATGATTGTGTATTTGTTATTGATGTTTGTGATTTACCCAAGGACAAAACACCCACATGCTATTTGTCGTTAAAATAAAAGAATTATTCGCATTCGTAACCGAATTCCAAGTGCAATAAATTCGTGTTAATGAGCTTCATTTTTATTATTTTTCCGATTTTTAAGCGATAATCGCGCCGCAAGACGTATTTTTAAACCTTGCTAACAAAGTGATAATAAACGTGCTAATCATTTTTTCTCTCTTGTTTCAGGTGAGTGCAGCAGCTTTAACAGCTGCAATAAAATCCGCATAAAAAACTTGCAAGAAAACCGAACGAATCCTAAAAATTCCACCGAGAGCATTTATTCGATGCAACAATGTACTCATTAGGTAATTAACGTGAGCATTAATTAAACACTACTTTTATTAATGCATTAGTACTATAAAACTTTTACGCCAAGTACCAACGGAATAAAAATGCGGCGCGTTTTTCTTCTTGCGCTGCGGTTTGAGCGCACGAGCCGTGAAGCCGCACAACAATTTGATTTATAATCGAATTTAATTATCGCGTGATTACAGGATTATTTAATGCGGCCTTCGTCATTGATATATTTGACAGCACTACACAATTCAATTGTGAATGACATGTGCCTGTTTTTTATTATCCTTATATATTTTTTACATTTGCTATAAAATTACGAAAATATTTTTTCAGTAGCAAATCAAACAACAGGAAAAAGTGAAAATCCAATTTCCATCAGAAAAATTATTAACTGATATGCAATATTTGCAAATTTGGGGGTTGAGTCGCTATAGCAGCTCGAGATTTTGTCGAGTGCATTTAAAACGAGTCGTTATATCCGAAAAATACGAAATGTGACTATAATCAGAGTACAATGAATTTTCTGTGGAATTTTACGATAGTTTTTTGGGTTAAAAAGAAAAGTTGCATTAAAACAAATAGAATTTCTTGGTAAAAAGCATGAGTCGAATGTGCATTGTTGAAAAACATAACGACATCCTAGAAATAGTTTTAGAAATTCATAGCATTCACGTTTTTAATGCTCTCACATTCATAAGACTCCCTTATTGAAAGCACATGTGCAGAATATTAAAATGCTTTGGAATTCACAGCGATATGTCTTGCTTATATGATGCATGGTGAAAGCGCAAAAAAACAATTTGCACATGAAAGTTAATAAACAATAATTTGTTGAATACGCATCTGCAATGAATAAGTTATTCATGCCCTCATTCATAGACAAAAAACCATTTATGGTTTGAGAATAGTCGTCGACGATGGATTGTGATTAATACGCTCGATTTATATAAAAATATCAGGATTAAGTAATGTTGTAGAAGTCTCTCGCATATTTTTGACACTCAGCTAAGCTGGTAAAATTAATGAGGCAATTAGAGTGTACACAAAAAGTTAATTTATGTCATGGTTCACTCTTTCACGTCGCGTCAGTCGCAATCAACACCTTTGAGAAAAAATAATATTTTGATAACGACTTCTCCGTCGCTAATGAGACACGCATAAAAAGCACGCGCATTTCGTGCGCACTCAAAAGTGCATGCGTACTTATTCGTTAGGTTCCCTTATTACTTACTACTCGCGATTGCCGGCAAATCGCAAAAATGTTCAGCGGCTGGTGTTTATTCGTGTTGGAATGCATTTAAACGAATGTTTGCTTTTGCGCCGTTTTGCTAAAGCGCGTTCGACTGAAACCCAATGCGAGTTGAGGAGTTTGCGCTTGCGAAATTCAATTAGCACTCGGCGTGTGTGCACGTTAGACACGTCTTGTTTTTCGAAATTTATTCGCATTGTTTTTTTCGTTATGGCTAGGCGAGGAGAGCTTCGCCTAGGCCAACATCACGCGCAAGTGCAAATGCAAATTGCTTAAATTCAAACGTGATTAATTGCATCTCGTTTTCGGAATATTTTTGAATATTTTAATGCGTCAAGTGAAGAAACACACGAAGGTTTCATGTGAGTAGACTTGTCGAATTTTATTGCTTATTGACGTTTCACTAAACAACCGACTCGACTGCGTTTGATGGATGCGATTGGCGCACTTTCAAGATTCTCGTCCTGCTCTTTGCTGGCGTGCTTTTTTCGCAGTCGATGAATTTGTCGCTTGTCTTTCGTTATTGCGAAATAGACTTGGAAATACACGGCACGTTGCATAAATACCGACTCTAAACTCATCCATTTACTGTAGTAAAATTATTCAATTTGTTGCTTAGCATTTGTTGCAAACGCCCTGTGCGATGTGCGCGTATTGTAAAATGTTTATTTTTACTTGCATAAGAATATCGTTAAAATATTAACATCTGCATAACGTTAATATTTTTAAAGGCGCAAAGAAATCCCAAAAAAATATTTAAATCCCATTTTAGGGTACTTACACTCATCATTCTCGAATTATCCTTCCTTTCTGGACCCTTGGAACTTCTGAAACAAGAGAAAAAATTATTACAAAATTGCACTTATCCTGTATATAATAAATATTTCATTTCAATCGTAAATTATTGTTGGAATAATGCACAATAGCACATAAGTTACGCAAGAATTAAATAAGTAATAAATTTTACTTAATTTTACTTTTGAAAAATCTAAAAATAAACTGAAAATATTTTTGATTACTCGTGCGGCGATTTGGTGAATGATTAATTATGCACATGCGTAAATAACAATATTAGACATTCACTTATTTAGCAATTTATTTATTTATTTTCATGTTCATTCTTGTCGACTTTTTCATATGGCGTGCGTGGGCGTCGGAGCAATTTGAAGAGCGCTTAGCATAGTTAATGAAGTGTGGTGCAGGAATCTAATATCCTTGTTGATGAATATTATTGTTCTCTCTATGCTATGCGCGTTTTTCTCTGGCCGCATGAAGCTCGCGCGCGAATCTCCGTACACGTGCGATGTCATTATTGAATGATTTACGCGCGTCGCATGGTTGTAAATAATATTATTGTGCATTAATCGTGCTCACTGCCGAGTTGATTACATTCAAATTTCCATTGACCTAATTAACTGTTCAATTGTTCTCCTCTATTGCCAGTAAACACTGGCGAGTAAGTAACCTTACCGCGAAGCATTATCAATGTTATGCTATGCGCTTGAAAAACGGAAAGCGGAAAAACTACTAGCGGAAAATTTGTATGACAACTACTCCCTCATGAGTTACTTAGCGCTAATGGCCTGTAGCATTACGGCGTTGAGTTGAGTTGGAAAGTGAATTTGCGCAAAACATTTTCCAGCGTATGTAGTTATGTGGCTGAATTTCATTAACGCCAAGCACGCAAGCGAGCTTTATTTTTATGCAGGGTTTGTTCAGGATTAGATAAAAATATAACTACCGAATGTCAGTCAGACCGAAGCATTTGCTTAATGAATATTTGCTTATTATTTGCACTTAAATTTTATTTTTAGCCAGCAATAATAACGTGTATTTTATTGCTTGTTGCTAAATTAAATAAATTTAAAGTTTCAACTTTTTTATGTCACGACTGTCACACCCAGATGAGGATGACATTGTAATAAACTACCAAAAGAGTTGACATCTGAAGAACATCAATCAAAAAGCGCAAAGCACTTAAAATAAGGCCAAAAAACAGTACGTAATTTGTACGTGACTGAAACGCGCAATGCAAATTTAACCACAATGAGCATTAAGGGTGTGTTTATGAATTTCACTACTGCTCTCCATAATTTTACTCTAGATAGTTCAAGTCACTTTTTAGTTTTTAGTGAAATTCGGTTTTAACAACTTTAGTTGTAATAATATTACCCAAGAAAACCCAAGTATTTTAGGAAGACCAACGAATACTTGTTGAAGTGGAGAAATATCAAATGGATTTTTATAAACACCCAATATAATATAAAAAAGTATTATTGTATTATCTTTTATTTGAATACGCACCTTCTTTTTGCTTACTTTACCAACCCATACGCAGCGAGCTCGCTTATCATTGCACACGCTCAAGGAAGAATAATGATTGCGGTTTGGTTGGCATAAATAAATTTTCGAGAATGAAAGAAAGAAGAAACCGGTGGAGCCCATCCTTAAAAACGCTTTCGAACCATATGCGCACGTGTAACAACAATAGCCACACCAATGCTACCACTACTACCTTTTAACCCATGCCATCGCCTGGGTTGGCATGGGATTTTTTTCGCGACGACGAAAATGACGATAAAACCGCACAAAATCTACTCAACTTCTTATAAACGTGTCGCGCTTTTTGTTTCGGAATACACAACAAACACAAGGAGGAATATTGTTGTACGACTCCTGAAAATGTTTTACAAGTGTTAGAATGGAATGGTGCTGTGTTGTGTCTGGTTTTCTTTGTGCTTTGCAAACTCGTAGACTTTTTGCGAATATATTCGCAGACTGTCGAGTGTCCCAATCCGGGCCTCTGGCTGCACGCGCAGAACCGCCAAACTTATATCGCGTCTGTCTCCTCCGTGCTAATAAAATTTAGCGTAGCGTTTCGGCTCTCTGTTTCGAAGTCTGAAAACTCTGTTTATGAAACAAACTGTAACGCTCCGCATCTGTTTGCGTTTGCATTATGTATGCACACATGTGATTCATATTTGCGCATGGACGAACTCTAAGAAAAGATAGATAAATCGCACACGAAAACGCAAGTTATCTTCGACGCATTTATGGAATTTCCACTACGATAACAGCCACCAATCGTCGCATTAAAGAGACGACACAAAATTTCATCGCTTCTTACACAAGTCTTTATAGCTGCTTAGGTAATTTGATCATTTAATTATTAATTATCCAATATCTACCAACTAACGCAGTTTAGAAAGCAAAACATCTTCAGATGTGAAGACAATTTATAGACGAAACTTGAAGATAAGAAACTGTTGATTCCTGAGAGTTTAATTAATAAAATAATTAACTAACAATCGTTCAAGTCGAATAAACTTCCTATACTTTAAATAAATAGAACTTGGCTAGAAATTATTATAAACAAAACTCGCTTGTAGTTTCTAAGAATTTTCAAATTTCATGCTTATTTGTACGAGATAAACGTAATTAATGTATGAGTCAAGAATGTGCGGAATTAACATCAACACCAACCCTTTTCAAGGCGAAATGCAAATAGCATTTCAATTAGTTTTCTAATTAAATTATCCAAGAATAAAATAACCGATTTACATGTATTGCGCGTAATACCACTAACGACTCGCAAACGATTAAATTCTTTCTGATTATCTGCGCGCAGCATTAACTTGACAATTAACTCTTAATGAATCCCCATAAGGTTAGAGGTTTTGCTCGTTTTAGAATATTTTAATAATACTTCTGCTCTTAATTATCCTTCTTGTACGCATATTTACTACAAGTGTAAAATACACACGGCAGCATTATGTACTTTTTGTTTCGCGTTCAGACGCAGTACACGTGTTTTAATATTATCCAATCATCAACGAATAATTAGTCGGACAAATTATAAAGGATTTTTTCATTTGCATTCACTCGCGCGCAAACATGGCGCGGCTAAAAATAACAACAATTAATGCGTTCATAAATAATTTATGCTGCTATTTCTTTCATTTCTAAGCACATTGTTTTCCACGGTCTTGCACTTGCCAGCATAATCTTTGGCATCCATTCAATACAAAGTCAGAAAGAGATTTCTCCGTGCTTGATTGGAATTCGATTACGACGATTGAATTTATGCATTATTAGTAAGTAATTGAATGAGTGAATAAATCAACAATGCAGCTGTGCACTTGGTACACACGCGTACGTGATGAACACGCTGAACCTGTAATTAACAGCAATTAAGGCAATTTGCGCCGATTGTATTAATTTATTATTGTTTGTTTCTAAATAATTTAATTGCCATCTTCGCTCATAACTTGGAGATGAACGTCGAAGATTATCAATTATCGAGTGTATCAATGCCTATATTTTTTTTCAAATAGCTATAGCAGTAATTAGTCTATTTTTTGAATAAGTTAATGAGAATTGTTAGAGAAAAATACTTTACACGCTTCAAAGTCGAATTATGCGAGTGTGCAAGCGTGTTGTGCCACTAACGAACGAACGAAAAGCAGCTGGTTTTATCTTTACGACTTTTCGCGTAAAAATCACCACATATCGTACACAATAATAATAGCCGCGCATTCAATCGCAGCACGCCGAAATGCAATTCAAGTCGCGTTCGCTCGTGTTTGTGCGTTTTGCTTTTATTCCAATTTCCTGTCGACTGCTATCGCATCGCGTTATTTATCGCAAATATCGCGAAATGTTTTCCAGTGTTTTCCAACCTAATCAGTCGATTAGGAAGTCGTGTACCGTGTTAATTTGTTCCATAATTATTTCTTCCATACGTATGCTAGAATTGCCTTAAAAATTACTGTAATTGTAGGCGTATTACCACTTGAAAAAATTCATTCAAGTTGTTTTTGAAGTAAACGCCTTCAAGATTAGAATCCGTATGAAAATTAATGATCGAAATATTCCATTAAACTTTAACAGGATGTACTTATTTTACTTTTAAATAATTAAACGTTAAATTATTTATGCTTCCTCTCGAGTAACATTCAGTATACGATTAAAATCACTTCAACATTATAAATTGAAAATTCAAAAACGATTTACACATATGTGGGATTGCAAGTCATATGCATCGCATTTTTTATCATTAATTTTAAGCTAACATTAAACTGTTGTCGAAACAAGTAAATGCTCGAAATCCAAGAAGAACTCAACGCGCCTGCATTCGTTCGTTTATAATGCGAAATGTAAACGCAAAAAGCGTACAATTTGAAAGTTTACATAATAACATTTGTACGAAACGACCCTGAAGCTCACTTAAAAGCCATTTTCGCACAATTTTTTTTTATACGTCTTGTGTTATTCTTATTTTTTTCGGGCCCGGCGAACGAAGCTTCATCAGCCTTTCAAATATTTCACGCCAGTCACGTTTTAATCATAATTAATTTAATGATCGCCGAGTTGTTTCAATTTCAAGTCAATTTATACAAAAATGAGAAGTAGAGTTGCGCCTGAGAATGAAAATTGTGTCAGCATTATTGACTCGATCGTATCTTTGAAAAATGTATAAAAAATAAATAGATTCACTCAAAGCACATGTGAGGACATGCGTTAACTAATAATAGGAGCGTAATAAATGTTGCTATCGTCCCACTTTTGGCGGCATTTATCTTGTAAATACAAAAGAGATACTACACCGCAATTTATTTGCGTCTACATAAAATACGTACGGCGAGTGCCGGACGCACTCAAAAACTATTCAATTCAACGCATTAAATTCCAAAAGATCAAAAGTGTTTCTAGATGTACGTTGTGCATTTTATGTTTTACATGTCGTTGCAAATGTGCAAACGTAATGTAAATTACTTTGGCAGGCGCGCAACAAGAGGGAAGTTCTTTGTGAAATTGGGCAAAGTGTTAAGAGACATTAAATAATCTTATTTGGTTAAGTGTAATAACCCACCCACGAATATGTGGGCCATCAAAAAACCGCCTCCGTAAACGCATAATTCAGAGCTCTCCTGCGAATAAGATTACTTATGTTGGTCGCCTGCTCCGAAGAGAAGTTTTTGAACAACAATAACAATTGTGTTTGCGATTTAAAATTCGACTCAATTTTCGGCACGACCAGACCAGCAGTGAGCTGCTTTTGGACAATTGTTGTTGTGTTATGCATACGCGTATAACAATCAAATGAAATACGACTGTCACGACACTTTTTATTTATGCAAATTGCCTTCTTATGTATGCAGCTCGTTTGGCTCGTCGTGCGTTTCGCTCACTTGCGAATGACAATAGCGCCTCTTGCTAAATTGTCAATCAAATTCATGTTGGTCTACTGCTCTGCGCTTCGTGAAACACCAGGTAGAAGGGCACGTTCTTCGTGAATAAAGAACGTGCATAAACTTTAATTTAAAGCCGGCACACTTTTCCAATGACAAACTTGAACTCTACGAATGAATGCTGCTCGTCTTCTCTTCTCTTGTGTAATTAAATTAATCGAGAATTTGTAATCTTTGCAGAGAGCTTGCACCTGATGAACAGCAGGACGTCATCAACGCCTTCCTGAGTGACCACTAACTACGACAACAACCTATCTACCCGTGAAGAATCTTCGTAAAGTGCCCAGAGACTTTGTTTGTTTTTGAAACAATTGTGATTTCGTACTAATAACGTAGTTTAATTAACACACGCTTAACTAATTACTGATAAAGAAGAGAAAGAGACAGACAAGCATCATGTACAATTTGGATATCAGTACGGCGATGGCCGCGTCGGCGGCAATGAACAATTCGGCGACGCCGCGAACGCCCGAAATTGTTAATTCTCTTATTGCAATGACCAGTCCGCTGGATGATTACAATTTTGGCGTGCACGGTGGAGGCGGCCAACCGGCGACGAAGCGCTTTTGTGCTAATTCATCCAGCGACAGCAATTCGAGCCACTCCAGCCAAGAGTCTCATCAACCACAACACCATCATCTGCCTCCGCAGCCGGCGCCCAGTGTCCAACAAACTTGCTCGCAATTGATCAAGGCCGGACTCAAACTCTCGATCGAGCAGAAGCGAAAACTGCAACACGACCACGAGGATCTACTCGATCTCGACAAGATCAAGCGGATCAAGAGAAACGAAAGTGAATCCGAAGAGGATAAGCTTCTCAACGGCAACGAGGTAAGCGAATTATTTATACCTACGTGTTGTTTAAAACTTGCCGACTTATTCACAGCATTATATTGACAGATGAAAATAACATATTGCCCCCATTGCACTTCAAATAGTCATTGAGTACGCACATTAAGTGCAAGCCAATTCAATATCAATTGAAACAAACAATTAGACCAACAACGTGAGCGTACGCGCGCGAAAAAAAAATGCTGCGAAACGGGAGACGCATTGAGAAAATGTTAGAGATTGACCTTCTGCCAACACACATTACATACATGTTTTAATACCGAGTGCTTTTATGAATTCATTACCAGTTTTACCTTTGAAATTACGAGCGGAACGCGTACTCGGTGAATTTGCTTCACCCACTAGAAGCAAACGTGTTCAATTGCACACATTTATCTAACGATTAGCGCTGAAAATGTGACTTTTGAATGTCTCTCCTGCGAGCTGCCTGCCTACACGCATTAAAAAAACAGAACAACTCGTTAGCTGGTTTTTTGCGCTCATTTGTATTTCATCTTGACCGTCAAACGAATGCTTGTTGGTTGTTGTCGTGAATTTTGAACCATGCGTAACCGACTTAAGTCACTTCGCACATGTCCGACGCGCCGCGATTACATAACGCATGTGCAGCGGAATTTTAATTCGTCGTCGAATTAATTTATTGTTTTTCGCTTGTCTATTGTGTTAAAACGACATGATTCTATGATAATCACCTAAACATTCCAGTAATTTCCATGCGGATTCAAGGTCGTTGTCGCTTTTTTGTGTGTGTTTGGATGAAATATCTGCTTGTTGCAATAATAAACGAATAAAAATCAGGATGTGGTCTATAAACTCACCCACATTTCATGTTACTCACTGACTTACTGCCTGGCGTTTGAGAGTTTGTGTGAATCAGGTGAAAAGCGGATATTGCATGATGACTTAAGTCAACTTGAGAAAATAGTCGCGTTTTAAATGCGAGATAAAAAATAGGTCGACATGATAAACGCATTCAATGTCTAAAAATGTAAAATACGAGGCGTCGTTTTTCAAGTGCAGGAAAACATTTTTTAAAGTGCTTTTTTGACGAATTTTTGCATGAGCAACTTCTGGCACACTGCCAACAACCTGTAGTACTACGACTTGGAGTGATGTAATAGCGTACGAATGCATAGCACAATGTTTTTGATCTCGCAGCCAAGAAATGTGTTTCATTTTGTGCTTCGGTTTCAGTTGACGCCCGAAGACGAGGAGCGACGCCGCCGACGACGCGAACGCAATAAGATTGCGGCAACCAAGTGCCGTCTGAAGAAGCGCGAACGCACCGCGAACCTCATCTCCGAATCGGAAACGCTGGAGACGGCGAACGTGGAGCTGAAATCGCAATTTAATGCTCTGCGTAAAGAGAAGGAGAAACTCGAAGAGGTCCTGCGACTGCACAAAGCGTCCTGTCAGAAGGAGTTGGTCGCTCCTACGAATCGCCTGCCGCCGGTGAACTCGATCGACCAGCATCACCTCCATCACCACCACCACCAGCAACATCAACACCATTCCTACAACCAGCCAGCGGCAGCGCCAACGTCAGCACCAACAACGACGGCGGCGGCGGTGGACGCCGTCGACACATACCAGACACATTGCATCGGCGATTTTGACCCGGAGCCAATGTACACACTACAGTACAAAACGCCGAGCATCATCGTCGAGAGCATCCACGACGATGACCACTACCCAAGCCTCACGGACCTGGATAATCCAGACGAGTCCAGCTTTGGCTATAATTACGTGCAAGCACAATCGAATTACGGCCATGGCATTGATAGCTGCATGGCTTAACATATTTTGTTATCCTGGCAATAATTGTGATAATCTACCACTCTATCACTGCGATTATCACAAGCCAAACCAAGTGAGTTAATCAGTCAGTCAATCAATCAATCAAACATTGTGTATTTCCATGAATGAAATGCAAAGAAAAAACTTTATACGAAACTCGGATAAAAGCGCGCTTTAGATCTGATGTCTTCACCGCAATGCAATCCTTAAATTGTGGTGCGGACACAACTCATGAGAACTACCTGAGAATATATTCAACGAGTGTGAATTTCTACGCTTAACGCACTCAAAATAGCCATACAATATTGATTGTCTAGAACCACCAGCAAAAAAGAGAAGAATCAATATTGCTAATTTTTGATATTTGTTTGTTTCTTCGAGCATTCCAGTCCGATTTACAGGAATTTTACCTTGATTGTAAAGCTATATTATATACCTAATTATTATACATATTAGTATTGTTGTTATTCATATTCAATATTCATTTCGAATTTGTTTATACAAGTACATATTGGATGTTAACTGCCAAACTCGGGAAAAAATATGAAAACGTGCGCAAATTGTTATTCGATTTGGCGCGCGCGCGCAATTTCCTTCAGAAAGCAAACTTAATTTTTTGTGTGACAGAACAAATTTATCAATAATTATCAAATAATTATTATTATTATTGTAAAGAAACGTCTTCCTTGATTTTGTAAATGTAATGTTAATCATTTTTTTGTTTTTTTTTTGAAAATTTATAAATGTTGCACATTTTACACTTGAACTATTCAAGAAAATTTTTGTAAAAATGATATACTGATTGAAGAGGTTTTATTTCTACTTTTTTGTTTGTTACTTAAGCAATTTGTTTGTTTTATAAATTCGCTTTAAGAGGCAAAATCAAACAGTCGCATAATTGTAACTCACTGCATGCGACTCTTTGTGTGCAACTTCCAAAACGCAAAAACAACAAGAGCGATAACGATAAGAGAACACGTCCACGATATATATTTTTGTATACAAATATGCTATATATATATTTGATGTGTAATTTTTCATGCTACCAATTGCGGTCTTCTGAACGTTGATAGAAGAACAGAGTTACCATAGAAACGAGAACAGAACGCCATTATTTTTGAACGTTGTTAGTGAAAGACGGTGCCTTATTGTTAAATTTTGCGTCTTTTTTATATATATTCTATAAATGTAGCAATAGAATGCATGGCAACACTTACTCGCATCTGAGGAATCAGATGCATTCCAACTATGTTTGTATAAAATCATTTGAAATAACCGAGAAGAAATTGTGCAACGAAATGGGCGTTGCGACGAGAGAATCAAATGTTGACAAAAAACGTGAGAACAAATTAGAGATTTACGTGTACATTATATACGAATAATGCAGAGAAAGCAAATTACAAGCTAAATACGTTGTTAATTAATTGTAATATTAATGAATTGTGATATATGTATAAGAAGCCGATGAAAAGGGGAATAACCAGGCAGGAATTGCCATTTATCAAGAATATTATTAAAATAATGATGATGATGATAAATGATGAAAAATGGCAATTAAAAAAGAATTTCAACCAGCATTTCTATTTTTATGATGCGAAATTGTTTATGAGATTCAATTGGTGCGCTTTGTAATTTTTTTATATGTGTAAAAATGAAATGATGTTTTAATTTGATGTAACGTACTCAGAGAAAAATTGGTGCTTATTTAGAATTATAACGCTTCATAAAACAACTGAACATGTTAAGCAATTGAATATCATAAAAACGCAAAATGAAACCCGAATGTAAAACGCCAAAAAAAAAATATGTGTCTATCAATCAATCAATTAATTGCTGCTCTGAATTCAAAACCGCACAAAAGCAAAAGTCAGAATAACTATCGTTACCTGTGCAACTACTTCTTGATGCATCTACTACGGGTTAAACAAATATAAATGTTAAATATGTAATTACACGCAGGAGAAAATCGTAAATTTTTCTATAATTGACAGAAAAAACACATCATAGCTCCCCATGAACGCGGACTCTTTGTAAATGCATACAAATTCTATGTATACAGATTATATTATTATTTATACTTATATTTTATTACCGTCGATTGCGTTTTTACATTTTATTTATAATGTATGTATATTTTTTATTTTACCAATTGTAATTAATAACATGCCTTCTTTCAGAATAACATACATTTTCATTTACGCCCCAATATATTTTCTTTCTTTTACCTATGATTGATCAGTTGTAATCTTTGTACTTCGAATCAATAAACAATATGTGCCTTGCACTTTGAATAAAAGTGTTTATTGAATTATTCAAATTCATTTATAGCTGTAGGTTGTGTTAGTTCAATTGGCACCAATGCGTTATTTCTCACCACCATTATCATTCATCATCATTATTTTAGATACAAAATTTATTTCATTATAGTTTATCTGATAAATAAATTTAACACTTAAATATATAGAATATTGCTATATAAATCGTATAGCAAATTGAAACGGAAAGCTGATGAAGAAACATCACCAAATACAATGTTTGAAATTGACACTTATGAAAAAGGTCGATTTCAACAGAGAAAATTATTATAGATTTATTTCCAATTGTTTATGAGCCAACAATAATGTTGTTGATGGGTATGTGGATCAATTTGACAAAGAATCCAATGAAGCCCATAATGCAGAAACCAATTGCTGTTGCAATCGCAATCTTTTGGAATTCTATAAAACAAAACATATGGTTTAGCCTTTTGCTTATTCATAGAGAAGGACCATCTAGATCTAATAAAGCACTAAACCAGGCAGGCAAGGAATTCACAATTAGTATTGTGGCTTGTTTCTATTATCTATTATGGATTCGCAATACAACAGGAATCACTATAACCTATAGCAGGTTAAGGTTATGTTAAAGCAGAAAACCACCAAGAGGAAAGAAATTCAACCCATACTATAAATTACCAGCTAACAAGCAGATGCAATCAACTATTAGTTCATAACGTATTGAACCAGCAATAAATTATACCAAACCAAGATGGAGTACTACCAGTACAGAATTCAGTCAAATGCATTGATAACGAAGCAGTGCAGTCAAGCAGCAGACCACATGCAGTACACATATATTGCAATAAACTATAAGATAAGCAAAATCACTAACCTTTTCTGTCCGGTTTCGTGCATCTCTTCACCAGCCTGATGGAATCTTTGATGAAGTACTGCCCGGGTTGGATTGAGTTCCTAATTTGATCCATCTTTTTTGCTGCAATCAACACAACGTTTAGCACTTACCCTGCACAACCAAAAGCCCATATTTCACTTACATTTCAAGTTTAACGAGTAGAAATTTAGAAAACAATGTGGATGTCACTCGTAGATGATGATAAATGAACAATTACACTGCACCGCACACTCGTTATGATCACTAGTAAACGTTAAACGTCACCAAAGCTGTCAGTTGGCTGTATAGTTGGAACAGCCACGATGGCACTGTTGTCTGACGTGGAATTCGATTGATTTCCACGCCATCTATAATATATTTAAACAAGTTATTTAAATTTAAACAAAATTACTTTTGCACTAATACATTAATATAAATTACACTACTTATCTACTAATATCTAAAATAAATAAAACTTGCCCTCTAGACTCCAATATAATCCAACCCAGTTCCAATTGAAAAGAATATGACCAAAAATACTACTAAAGATTAATTAATTAGCTTCACCGTTATAACTTTTGCGGACTTTGTCCATGCACGGGAATACCCCCTCGGTGGATGCAGCACACCTCCATTCCGCCAAGAGATTAACAATAGTTTTAATGGCAAAACCAATTGTTCAATTATTACTATATAGCGTCATGACTTATGTGACACTTATACTTATGCTTAATAGTAGGAATAAAAGCGCATTAACATGATAAAACTATTTAGATACATTATTTAAAATATAATGCTTAAAATTAGTGTAATAAAATTTATAAACAATATTTGGTGTTAACTGTATGTAGTTTGAAAATTCCTGTTCAGATTGAATCAACAAAACTCATTTCCTGTTTGTATTCAATAAAATTACTTTAGGAATCACAAACGTACTATTATAGTGCCCCTTCTATGTCGTGCGCAATATTGTCGACTTAATTGTATTGTACAATTGTACAGCAAGTTGACTGATTATATATTTAAAATAATTTCAGTCTGCGTTCTACTCTCATCTATCGCAAACCGAGTTGCTTTTGCTTAGTTATTTTAGCATTGCTTGGAGCCAGCAATATGAGTTTCATTATAGTTGCTTTATTAGCCATAAACTTGCTTGCAGTTTACGCAGATCCTGTTGCAATAAAGGACTGCGGTTCTAAAAGCGGTAAAGTTCTTGAAGTGCGCGTTTCTGGCTGTACCGAAGCTGATGAATATTGCATTTTGAAAAGGAATTCAAACGCAACGATTGATATCACATTCGAAGCATGCAAGTAATTAAAATGCATCTAAAATTAAATTTTAACTTATTATTTCTAGTAAAGAATGCGAATCAACTAAATGTTATCGTCCATGGCGTCCTGATGGACATTGCGACGCCATTCGCAATCCCAAATCCCGACGCCTGTAACGATGCGGGAATTGAGTGCCCAATTCAGGAAGGCAATAAATATGAATTTACAACAACGCTTCCGGTTTTAAAATCATATCCTCGAGTGAGTTGAATTAATTATGATTCGCACATACGCCTTTCAAAAAACAAATAACCGCTTATTATTTCATACTTATTCAAGGCTCAATTAATTACTTTTATGTGCATCCTCTGAACCTATTTATCTGATTTAATTTATTATGATTTGTTTTTCAGGTTACCGTTGATATTAAATTCGAATTGAAAGATGATGATGACTTTGTTTGCGTACGAATTCCGGCAAAGTTGCATTAGCTGCACTGTAGTCGAGCGCTGGATATAAATGAAACGCTTTATTAAAATCTTACCTACAACTATATTTATAATAATATATCTGTAGTATAATTATGTGTACAATATAAAAATAGTTTTTACATATTTACAAACGAACATCGCGAACAATTACATGCCCTCTACGCATGTATCACCAACGTAAAATCAATCATTTTTAAACTCGCGTGTGTTACTTTATAAAATGCGGAGAATAAAGTCTATATATATGCAGCACACCCATATATGCAAGTTATTACGATCGAAGAACGATTAATTGTTTAATTTTGGATGTCTACAAGTAATGCAATAACGAATACATACAATCGGATATTACGAGCTCTTCAATAGCCACAGCCGGTGGAAATGATTGGAGATATCATGAACTTCTTCTGGCCTACAGTCTGTTTGGTAATTATCGGTTGATGGACTAGGAGGTGGTTGAATTAAATCTATATCGACAACTTCGGAGAGTTGCTCGCTCTTCCGCTTCTGTCGGTGGCTGCCTGAGGAAGCGCCCTGTTCAAGACTTTGTCGTGCGCGATATATTGGTTCGTATTCTACAAGCTGCGCAACAAATCCTTCATTTGGCTTGATACAAGCGCGTCTTTCTTTTACAAATTTATATGCTTCCCTAAAATACAATAATTAGTTTCATGCTTAGACAAACTGGGGTATAAGACATACTTGCAATTCAAGCCATACTTCTCCATGACGTACGCCAAAACAAGAGTCGCACTACGTGAAATTCCATTATTACCATGGACCAGCACCTTGCCATTCTTAGCAAGCGCGTCGTCAATAAATTGGCGGACTTTTGGGAAGTGTGAAATGATGCTTTCAGTGGCATGATCAGCAATGTCCAACGTCATATAAACTATTGCCGAATCGGTAAACTGTGGCTTGATGAACTGTGCCTCAATGCTCTGTCTGACACACACAATATGTGTGATCCCATTCTCCACAAGGGTATTGTGAGAGTTCTTTTGCGCTGCCGAATAGGGACCAAGAAAGAGTCCAGGAATGATCTCCTGCATGTGACGACGCATCGAGTAATGCCAGCCGATTGAAGCAGGATAGTGCGGGACATTATTGTACACCGACGTCATATCAATCAAGTCGCCCATCTGAAAGAGGAGTCAGACAGCCAGGTTAGGTTGGCATAAAATAGGCGCCAATGCGTTTAGCAGGAATTCGGCATGTAACAACATGTGAATTCCTGTGATGGATGAGCACATATATCCATCGCGTATGGCAACAGCCGCCAAGTGGAATGATTTGCGCGAAAATCGCTGTTTCAGACAAAGCGAACACTAACCTTGTCTACGCAGTAGTGCGTTAACGCTGCGGCCACATTGTCCGACGTATTTGAAGACATTCGATTAGCTAGGCACACACCGAGGTTCAAAGAAAAATTGTACACTCGCGAAACATCATATCATAATGAACAAAAACCCATGCAAAGGTGATTTAAATCGAAGGCATTTTAGCTAGCAACAACTGACAGATAACTGACATGATTGACGCAATCTGGCGGAAGTCGACCGCCACCGACTTCTCTCGACGGAAGCACGTAGTCTAAAGTTACACTAGGGCGCCAAATTTAAAGATTTTCAGGATTAGAAGCAAAGGCATTACAACATTCTTTACAATTAGTTGTTTATTCCTATGTTGCCTACTTTAAACTAAATATACCATCAATGCCTTAATTAAATAGCAAACCAGCCAGGTGTATTTCTTCTATCTTTATTTTTATCCACAAAGGTGTTATAGCCTTTCTTTGCCTGCTCTAATGATTTCTCTTCTTCCTTTCTTGCTGCATCCTGCTCAGCAGGAAACAAATCAGGAAATTCAAATGTCTCATCTTTTGGTAATGTTACATATGCATATTTTATGTCATCTTCCTTAATAACATAGCCCTTTCCATGATCCCTTTTTGTCTTTCCCATTTCAATACGTGTTCGCACATCAGCAGTCTTTACATTATAAATCTTCTCTAAGTAATTTTTAACATCAAATTTCGTCATTTCCATTGATACAGAAAATTGCACTACATTTGGTGGCTGCTCTTCAGTGGGTCTAATAAGCTTCATCCAAAAATTTGGTAGAAACACCCGCAATTGTGGCGCTCCTTTTTGATATAATGGATACCTTGAAATGTTTAATTGATTTAACACTAAATAATATTTAATTTAAATAAGTACCATCGAGTAGACATGTTGTAGGTTATACGAATGAAAATACAACTGATTCACTCGTTAGACACAAGAGGTGCTGTAAACCATTCGATCGGTGGAGATCGGTTTCAAGTAACTTTTAAACAATTTTTTGTTTACAAATTTTTATTTGTAAAATCGTAATTAATCGAACATTCTTACGTTCATTGCGTATTAAAATCTGAATATATATTTATATAATAATATAATATATATGATAATGAAAAAATCATGTCTATTCAAGTCTATTTTTTAAAAGGTACTTTTTTTCGTTCTTCTTCCAGATTATTACGTGTAATATTAAATGCCTCCGTTTTAAAGAAATCCACTTTTTTATAAACAGTAATTGCGCCAGGCGAACGCGGTGAAGTATCGTGCATCGCAATATTTCGTAATTTAACATTAGGGCCAGTCTTGCTATCCAAGTCCAGATCCAAATACTCGAGCTTCTTGCGCTGGTCATCCAACGAACCAAAGTAATGGTATATCTAAAAATGAAACAATATATTAATATCCCAGTCATGTCAGTTATCCAACGTGCATCTAAAAACATGTAAAATAGTAATAGGAACTAACTTGTTCTTGTAATTCGCCATGCATGTTCTCGCTAGAACGTCCATTTGGTATTGGACTGGGCGCTGCGCGACACTTGCGAATGTTATTCTCATCATCGCTTTCGAAGTTACTCATACCAGTGTTTATCGTTAACTGAATCCCAATTGAAACAATTAATGAACAGAACAACACATTTGAAACGAAACTTACCGAATTATGAGGCTTTAATTTCCTATCAACCGACGGTGCAGGTGCTAATCTAGGTGAATTCGGTTCGTTGCTCGAAGTGACAGACACAGAGTCCGATAATTTTCGTCGTGGTTTCAATCCCCGATCAACATGTGGTGGTGGCATCAACTAAATCAAAAATCATTATTTAAAACAAGTTACTTGCAATAATAGCACTCATACGTACATTGACTGGATGAAAATGCGGGCTGGGAAGATTGGAAAACTGCGACGATGTTTGCGATGCCGGTGAAGCGGGCTCATCAGTTAATTCATCACCGTACTTGAATATTTTTCCACTCGTGCTCGCCTTCGGTGAAGGATTGTCATAAGTAAATACGTGCGCTTCGGTTTGACCTGGCGCCGCATTATTATAACATTGCCTTCGCCGTATATCCAAGCTTGATGATATGTCAGTAGCCAATGACCGTGGAAAATCGTACGATTCATCAGTCAACCGCGCCTAGAAATTAAATACATTAAACTCATTCAATAATTCGTCAACTTTGAATTTACGTACGGCAGGCGTATCCTCGCAAACAGAATTCGATTTGTTATGTGTGCTCTTCACAGCGCGGGGGATCGTTTGCGTTTGTAAGTTCAGATATGAACTTTGCGATGAAGTCGAATGTTGTGGTTTTGGAGGTCGTGGTGGCGGTGCACCTTTTCGATCATAGCGCATTGTATCAACTTCTGCAGAGCTACTTGATGGTCGCATATGGGCAGGACCTAGACATTTCTTAACATAAGAAACTTTAACTAAAACAAATTTTAAACACTCACCACTGTCAGGACTTTGATGCGTCCAATCTTCATCTGTGAAAACACTTTCAGAATCTGTGGGGCTTTGCAGAGGTGACATATTTGCTGGCAATGAATTGCAATACTCTGGCTCCTTTCTAAGTGTTCCCATTTTCATATTTTTGCTATTAATATTGCTCTGAGTTAAGTCAAAACTTCTACAATTCAAATACGTAGGAGATATGTCAATATGCTTATGAGTTCTGTAATAGCTTGATTGCACATTATTGTGAATGGAATTGTATTCATTCAATGACTGATTGGGCAGAATGGGTGTCTTTCCAGTGATGCACTCGAAAATTGGTATATATGGACTTGTACTGACTGGAGAAATGGGTGGTGAGTCAATGGTTGGTTCTACTAGACTTTGTTGTGGTTCCACCACAGCACATTCCTCATCATCACTAGCCCGCATTTTGCAAATGTTGCAGATATTCTCCACCCATGAATTCATTTCATTTTCTGTCTCTGCAGCCAAGTAGTAAGTACGTGTGGGCGTTTTGATAGCAAACATGTGATCACACTTCAGCTTTTTGCATTCAAACTTCAGTCCAACATCAATCTGTTCCACCTGATCCAAGTCAATGATGCCCTTCAACTTGTGATTGTTCCTATCAGCAAAGTAGGAAAGTGTGTACTGTGCTGGCAATTCTCCTTGATGCAGCACAAACCATCGCCGTCTCCATCTCTATGGAATAACATATTAATTAGCATAGAATATATTTACGGAAAGCGAGGAGAAAACAGTTGACGATTAATGCCGTTGTAAACAAAAACACAGGATTTTACTTGCACACGTACCGCACTTACCCCTCGCCAGATACGCTTCGTTGGCGGCGACTTGGTCAGCCAACCGCTGTAGATCTCCTGAAGGCTCTTTGACATCGTTAACGTTTTAATTGTTTGGCTTAATTAACAAATCTAACGAGTGTTGTCCCGCACGAAAAAGTGCTCGATGACTAATGTAGCTGTTTCTATGATGTCACATTGTTGGTGTTTCGACTGATGGCAGCGCCGCATAGCGACAACAAGAAGCGCCCTCAATCGAATTTAAAATTGCTATAATGATAATTTTCAAATTATATAGATGTATTTCTTTATAAATTACTATAATTATATTATACATTTATGTAGAAATCGGTGGAGTATTTGTGGTAGCGTCATTGGACGTAATGTTTTGCTGATTTTCCGATGCCTCTTTTGGAGACCTGTACTTTTTTTTAACATACAAGTACATGTTGATCATAAATGCCCATGAAACTAAGTAGATGAGCACGGCGAGCAATTTGAATTCCCAATCTTCCTGGCCAATAAGGATTTCAATGCAGACTATAGTGCCCAGAATCAATCGCATGCTGATGAAAATAGTTAAAAAGCCCCATTCAACAATTTTGAAGAGTTGCGTCTTTTGATGGCCGAGCGCGCGTATGAACCATCGAACTTGCAGCAAAGGGTTGGTAAATTCCATTAGACCAAGTGCGCAACATGCTTGGTTCGCCGAATGCCCTTTAATTATTAATCTGGAGATGGCAAAACAACTGTAGAAGTGATGGGCAATCATCAAAGCCGTCTCGCTTTGATAATATAAGCACCAAGCTAAGTCAAACACAAAGTATCCCAAGCTACACAAAAGTAATGCGGCTTGAGCCTTTGTGGTGGGTTCGTTGTAGACATAGAAGACCCATTCGCGAACATAACACTGCGAACTGCCACAAATGGAAACGACACATCCATGGCAAAGTGTCACCAGCCTATTTGCAAACTCTGGAGATTTATTTGCGTAGATTTTTCGCATCCATCCGTACAACAATACCCACATTAAAGTGCTCGGCACAGCCAATGCAAGAATATACATGACGCAAACAAAAATTGCTCAAAATTCAAATTTTGACAAGTAACATAATTGATGCAGTTGAAAATTGGTTTGGGAATGATTTTATATTGTTTATACTTTGCCATAGAGATGTATGCTAAAGGTGCGATATGATCATAACTTACTAAACTGGGTAATTGATCATTATACAAAAATCAAATCATTGCAAACGTTGTATTGAACTTTAAAAATATTAATATAAAATATTATACGTACAATAAAACAAGTAGCCACATATATAAGTTTAATTTATCATCTTTTAAAACAGTTTACGAAGCACATGCTAACCGACACGATACGTCAGCGACTTAAGCAATTTGTAAACATAGTATTACCTAACCTCAGTTTGTGCAGTTCGTGAACATCAGTGAACATAAGTATATGATAATAAATAATAATGGCATTTGTTATTAAATTCGCGAAAGGGGTAAGAAATCACTGGAAAAAATCAACGTTTGCAGCATGCTTGTTGGTATATGGTGGAAAATGGCTAAAAGAAAAATATGAGTAAGTACTGGCTATCACTATTGTAAACAATTCAATTAAATTAATATATTGTAAGGATAAACGGCATTATGAAAGTGTACTGTGAAGAGGCTTTAAAATATGGACAAATCTCATTATCCAGTAAGTCAATGCCACGCAAAATCACAGTCATCCTAAATCCAGCAGCAAATAAACGAAGTTCCCTGGATGATTATGAGAAATATTGTTCACCTATATTAAATTTAGCTGGCATCTGTGTTGATGTTATTCACACAGAGTCAGAGGGACATGCTAAACAATTAGTACAAGAATTAAAGACAACAGATGCATTGGTAGTTGCTGGTGGAGATGGCACTCTCAGTGAGGTAGTTACTGGTCTCATTAGACGAACAGGTGAGACCAATAGTAAAGCAGTTCCAATAGGTGTTCTTCCATTAGGCAAATCAAATACGGTTGGAAAAGCTTTATTTCCAAGTGGTGAACATTTAGGGAAAGTCAAGTCAATGGCAGAAGCTTCCATTGCAATTGTCAGAGAATCGACCAAGCCAATGGATGTAATGAAAATTGAGCCCATTGGAGAGGTGATTGAAGAGGATGAACAAAAGAAAAAAGCAGTTTATGCATTGTCAGGTATTGAATGGGGTGCATACAGGGATGCAAGCGTCAACAAGGACAAATACTGGTATTATGGACCTTTGCGCAAATACGCCACATATGTGTTCAATGGCTACAAAGATTCATTAAATTGGCATTGTGAAGCACTTGTCAATTACACGCAACCCTGTGAAGGTTGCAGTAATTGCTCTCTGAAAAAAGTTGAAGTTGCTAAAAAGTGGTACAATCGTTTCTCTCCAGCAAAACCAAATCTTGAGGACCGATCGAGAATAATCAATGAGAATTGCACAAAATATGAAGAAAAGCAAATTTCGACAACAGACTTTGCCTGCTTGACGTCAAATATCTTTGGAGAAGCAGGAATATCTCCACCTAAACTGCATTTAAATTTGGGACCATCTCAGGTTGATTATTTGAATTTTCTGACTGAGGGTTGGAAATCTGAGACTGGACAAAGACGTCAAGTTGTGGAGACAATTGAAGCACGCCAAATTGAATTGCGGCCCAATTTGGATAAAGTAGAACCAACGAAAGCTTGGTTTTCCATTGATAAAGACGACTTTGAAATTAAACCGGTTAAAATTACACTGTTGCCTAAAGTTATTACAATGTACTGCAATACTAGGCATGATAACGAAGAATCGTCATAAATTAAATACTTTTTGTTTAAATAAAAATAATTTTATTAACATGTTAAAATTCTGCTTATATTAATTGAAGGCATTTTTACGATTTAAAACTTATATAATTGGCACAAGACTATCCTAAAATCACAATAGACAATTTTGATAAGTTACCAAAATAAATTAAAGGTAAACATAAAGGAAAGTCAAATACTGAAGGAATAACTTAAAATTAATTAGGAAAATCACTGGAGCTGAGATTCAAACTTTATTCAATCGCTTGGACTGAACTGGTCGACGTAATGAGCGGAGATTTCGGTGAGCATGATGTACTATTATTGCCGCTAATACGGAAAAACTTTAGCAGCGGGCCTGTGTGAATTGATGGTGAACGCGAATTTCGCCTGCGTTGAATTCGCTGTCTGGGAGTAGCATGATCCAATTTTGGAGTTTTAGGAGATGACGCCTCTGCTTCATTAAGGGCTTGCATTTCTTTAACGAGATTCTTTTCTAGTCGCATTTTCGTAAGCCAATCTTTATCCATGCGTTTCTGTGGAGAAAAGTGCAGATGCGGTGCACAACCATCTATCACGAAATTTGGCAAATTCGTTGTTGGTGAGAAAGTTTCCTCTGGGGTACGCTCCAAAAGGCGCTTTCGTGATGTGCTTGCCTTGGGCGTCTTGAAACTATCCTCTTCTTCTGGAATAGGCGTTAGAGAGGAAGCTTCTGCTGCCGTAGATATGCCAGATTCCTCCGAATTAAAAAGCCTCTTGCCGGTATTAAGTCGTTTGGACTGAGGAGTATCGCCATTTTCCAATGGTCGTTTTAAGTCCAAACGGCTTATTTTCGGTGTCGTTTCATTTGCCATATATTCAGCAGGACGTTTCTTTGACTTGGGTGTAGTTTTACTTGGAGTTATTCGTTCTGCTGTGCCACATATTTCAATCTGCCAATTTTCAGGCAGAATTTCTGATCCCATGCGCCAAACTTTGTGCTTTACATCATCGGAGCAGGTGATGAGCGAAAATTCACCAATTTGTTGCCAAGCAACGCAAGTCACTTCAGCAGTGTGCCCTTTCAACTTAACAATTGGTCTTTTATCATGAATATCCCAAATGTATGCATAAGAATCACTACTGCCGCTTAACAAATAACTCCCATCGTAGCTTAGTGCTGATTTTACATAGAATGTACCGTTTTGATGGCCTGTGTACTCCATCACTGGTTCTGGGCAGTATGATGAAATATTATAGCAATAAATTATACTATCCAAACAATTGACATAAAGCCTACTTCTTGAATTGTCAATTGCAAGATTACTGAAGCCGTTGCGAGTTGTTGATCCAGAATATAAAATTTCATAACTTGGAGTTGGTCTGCCAGTAAAATAAGTCTTTCTTAAATCCCAAACTTTTATCAAGCCATCGCCGGAGCCACACGAGATTAGTGTTTTATCATTTTGAAATACCAGGCTGGTGACGGAATTTGCTGCCGTTATGGTTGAAGGCGAGTAGTTCAAACGACGTTTATGACCACTTGAAGGCAACCACTTGCAATGAGCATTCGAGATGGTTCTGTCAGCTGAAACCACCACATCTGTACCAGAGTTACATCTAATATCCCAGACACGTATAGCTCCGTCTCTTGCCCCAGTGGCAAAAATTGCCCCATCAGTATTGCATGCAGCAACTGTCTTCACAGACCTTGAATGCCCCAAGAAAACCTGCTCAGATTGCAAGTTATACTCAACATTAACAAGCCTTGCTGAATGGTCACCAGAACCAGTAATAAGCCTTAAACTGTTTGCAAGCCAGTCAACGTCAAATATTGCATTGTCGTGAATGCGCTTTACTCGCCGCGGAATTGATTTATTTGGTTGGTAAACTGCTAGATAACCATCTTCATTTGCCATTGCAACATAATCTTGATAGCCTATAATTACAACAATAATGTCATTAGGATAACCATGCCATATGTACAAAGCTCATTTGTGCCAATTTTACCTTCTTTTGTTGCATACTTGCAAGCAAATATAGGGGTTTCTGCACTGTTCACTATGTCCACATCATTACCCCAAATGGATTGAAAGTCATTTTCCTTAAGACACTGTAGCCGTTGTAGACATGCATTGTAAGTGGTGAATCTCCCTATCGCGATTTACAGCAGTTAAAGTGATTACAAATTACAATAAATGAAAACTTACCACAACCCAATTGTTGTTGGTGTAAACGCTCTAACGTTGATGACATCTTACAGTGCTTAACACGTTTTAGCTGTCTGGATTATAATCATTCACGTCGCACAAGCACCACACCTGTTTTGGATCACTTAACTGTATAATTATTATTAATAACCCAAGTATTTAGCGGGAAAAAACACTACACATGCTACATTAAGCGGTTTGCTATGTTAGGTTGTGTTGTCCCTTTAAATCGAGGAAACATAAACAGAGGCTAGTGCTCTCACAATAAAATGAGGGCGTTATAATTAAAGCATATTTTACAAGAAATTTAAATGTTTATTGTAAATTTTCATTCATTCGGTTTCCAAACTAATTTTAGGCAAAATATAATCATAATACTTTAAATCAACTGGTCCATTCTTCAAGCGAAGCTGCGCTTCCACAATTGTAAATGAATAACAATTGGTGGTAACCAAAATGGAACTGCGAAGAATAAGATGAACTTCACAGAAAATGCGTTTGCATTATGGATTGAAAAAGGGAAAACAATGAAAGGATTTCCTCCAATTGAAGGTGAAAGAAAATCTTTGAGGCTTGGTTTGTCGTAGTTTCTCTTCGGTATTTTCCAAAGTATTGCACGCTTAAATAATGCGCTGGTTTTGCGAACCACAGAACTCATTTCAATTGATTTCAATGTCTTACTAGAGGAAATTACTGCTTTGGGTATTAAATATGAAAAATGTATTATCTGTCACTTTATACGATTATTTGTTTTTCTTTATAAACAAACTTTCTTATGGTAACTTGATTCTTCTCTAGAGTACTTTGTTTTGTACTTTGTTAGTCAGTACTCCTTGGTGAGGCTTATTTTCTATCCGATGAACTTTATTTCACTTTAATCTGTAAGTAAAAATGTTCTCATCTTGCTGCTAAAATTATTTACTCAATATTCTGTGCCATTTAGCATTTTGAAATTAATATAAAAATATTAGATGATGTCCTCTGTTTTTGAACCATAACCTTAGTCTTCCTGTCAATAACGATTTTGTTGTGGTGGTGCTCGCAGGAATTCTTTTGTTATTATCAATTAATAGTGGAATATTTGTGTTATTTATTTGTAGGGTATAATGGAAGAACCTGACGTGAAACTAATAGTTGTTAAGCCAGAAATAATTGATATAACAAGTGATGTAATTGGCTTCAATGCATGGCTTGCATGGTATCTATTTTTTGTTATTTTAGGATGCATCTGACTACCCTGGGGAAATATGTGAGGGTAGTGCTCAAATCAAAACAGAAAGTAATTCTGAGAATGGGATAAATATTAAACAAGAGCCAGGATTGAACATTAAAGCAGAGCCACTTGAAGCCACTAAAGAACCAGCAGCACCCATTGTTCAACCTGATATTACACCTAAGTCAGAACCCTCAGATGCAAAAAATAATGATAATAATGTGACAACAACAGTTCAAGCAGATATTACTCCTAAAGCTGAGTGCACAGATTCAAAAGATAATGCAACCAGTAAACTTGCACAAAGCAATTCCACAGAAACAAATCAAGGTATGTTTGTTCTATTGCCATTGCATGTATGATATGTCTAATTTTATAGCTATTGAAGATGATGTTCCTGTTGACTTTTTTGATGACTTTGATAATAAGGATTTTCTGGCTGGTCTAGATGTAGTTGATACATGGGATAATGATGATACACTCTCAGAAGATGACTCTTATGTGCCACAATCAGCTAAAAACGTAAAAAAAGAAACAGAGAATGAAGCCCCAGTAGCAGAAAATGAAAGTGCTATTAATAAGGATACGGAAATTGCTAAGAAACCACAGGAGTCAGAGACTGTCAAGTCTGGTAGCTCCAAGACTAACTCTAAAGCCACCCAACAAAAAGAGATATCTAAGCCAAAATCGTCAAAGGACAAGCGTGATAAAGCTAAAGATACTGAACGTGAATCGCGTAACAAGGAGCAAAGTAGTAATAGAGATCGTAGCCGCCGAGATGATCGCGAATCCGAGAAACGTGGACGAGATCGGGATACATTAACTGGTGAGCGTCGTGATCCCGAGAAAGTAAAACGTGACATACAACGGGATAAAGAAAAATGTGAAAAGGAGCGCATTAGTGCGAAATTGAAGATGGTTGAGACTGGCTTATTGCCACCGGGTACCGAAATGGATGCTCCGGATGCATCACAATCAACACCAGCGGTTGAAGTGCAAAAAGCCCCTAAAGAGCCAACCACTGAGCATCGACCCTCATCTTCTCGAAAGCGTTCATATTCTAGGAGTCCCTCTCCTTATCATCGTAAACGACGGTATAGCCGTAGTCATTCACCATACTATTCGAAGCATTCGCCCTCTTACCGAAGACGTTCCAGAACCAGATCCAGGACCAGATCACGATCGAGATCCGCACATTATGAACGTTGGAAGCGGAATCGATCTCCTTCTTCTAGCCGGCGTCATGCACGCTCACCATCCGAACGTCGTAGCTCAAAACGCAATCGAAATTATTCTCCAGAAACTCGCAAGCAGTCCTTCTTAGAAGAATTGCAAGGGAAGTTGAACACTAAACATGCGGGCGAGATTCTCGAGAGCATTAAAGCACAATTGAATGGCGTAAAACCCTCTGCGACGCCGACTATGGTTCCTCCACCTGCTCCCTTTGTTGGTCCCGTGTTTGATCAGCAATTCTTTATTGGCGATCATTCATCCTTTGCCCAAGGGATGCATACATATAATAACAGTGCAAATATGTATCCTCAAATGCCTACTACAAGCTTTGATTCCACACAAAATCAGGCATTATATCCGCAAACATCCTACACGACAGCAAACAATCAACAAGAATTTGCTAAGGTATTTATAATGCTATATTAAATTTACTCTTAGTATACATGCTTCTTGAAAGTTTAATCATTGGTTATTTGGGAAAATATTTTAGTTTTATTGCATCGTTTTGTTACTATATTTTTAGCTATTCAACGATGATAATATTTCATTCACTGAGTACTTAAGATTGACTCATCAGTCGAATGGTAAGCACTTCATTCATAAGTTTCAAACTAATTTGCTCTCGGTGCGCGCAGCTACGTGATTAATTTAATTATTAACTATTCCTTTAGATATTTGGCCGCAAACGGAATTAGGTCATAAACCAAAAGGTGAGTTCGATTTGTTCTTTTTAAAGAGTTTGAATAAGATAAATAATAAGGAGCTTATAAGTATTGATGAATTGTTAATTATTTGATTAGTTACTGAAACTTGTAATTACATTAAGCAATGTGGGAAATTTAGTGTGACTTCTTACAGTGTTAAACCGTTGTCAAGACGCAATCAAATATATGTCGGAAGTGACACATCAGAATGGACGCTTCTTCTGCAAAGTTAACAAACACCAAACGACGGTTATTGAAAGGCCAGATGCAGGCCGGCAACAGGCACCAATGCGGTCTCATACTGCCATTCGGTTTGTTTCCACGACAAGGAGAACAGCGGAACCTATTGCTACACCAGGAATGTCTATTAGCAAGCTGATAGCAAAACTAGGTATTCGCGAGAAGAAAGCCGCAAGTCGACCTTCCTCGGCGGAAAATGGTTACCGCCAGGAAGATGGAACCGAGGCGAACAAGTGCAATGAATGTGAAGTACGAAAGAATAAGACCATGATTGACGTTGGTGTTCAATGCAATGTTGAAACCACTTCATTTGGCTGCCAAGTAAGTCATGAGGATTTCTTTTCAAAGGCGCGATCCTCTTTGCAAACTGTGTTGCAATCTCAGTCGCAGTCGTTTGCGACAATGACTCCGGCATTATTGCGTGGACAATCGGAGCCAGAACGTATCCAAGATATGGGCAGAAGTAGCGTAGATTGGGAACGCAGGAACTCGGAACGGCGTCTCAACTCGTATGATTATGAACGTCGTGCTGACCTGGAACGCGCATCGCTTGATTTGGATTACGAACGTCGTAATGATATAGATCGCGATCGAATGAAATCAAGGAGTAGCGCGTTTTATATGGATGATACATTCGAATATCCACCTCGTCCGCCGCTAGCTCCGCCAAGATTTAAGGATCCGGTACCAAGGAGGCCTGATCCGCGATCGCAACTTGTTACTTACCCATCGGATTCAATTCATGGACCGTATAATCAATCAACGAGATTTGCGAGTTATTTTGATGAGGTGGAAGATCCTATGGGTGCGCACGGCTATTTGCCACCGCGTTATTAAAGTATAACACAATTATGTTTCGGAAAAGTGTGCGCCTGTTAAGCTTTTCGAAATGTTTTGTGTATATTCAGTTACAAGTAAGTAATGAATAAGAATTTGTTAACTATTACATACTGTATAATTGTTTAGTTTTTTTTAACGTATTCGTTTCATTTTTAATCGCAAATTAAATTAGCTTATAGAACAATAAATCAAGTGCGCTTTCCCCCAAATCCTCAACTATTCAAATTTAATTGATTTCGGTCATTGTCATATATGTTTATAGTTTATTCGGTCGTACAATAATTGAGGTATAAACTTATTAAAGATTATATAGCTCAATAATATTTTTACGATGGCAAACTGCGCTTTCGTAGATATCCATATTAATACTTTATGCATTTCTACCTACGTATTGACTATTGACGCAATTGCTGTTTTGCGTCATTGCTTTAATTCGGTTACGTTTACATTGTGCGCCCGAAATATTTGCGCTCAATTTTACTTGCAAAACAATCGGAAAATGTATCCAAATGTTTTCTAAATCAGCATATTTTACATTGTTTACAATTACCGACAGTACATATGTGAACAATGTTTTTATTCCCAATGCAAATTATATTAATTATGCGTTGCATAAACATTAAAAGAGCCGGCATTATCTGTATTTAATTCGTGCATCATTATTATAATTAATTTTGTATTACAGGTTGCATAAATTATTGGTATTAATTCCGATTATTACATTTTGCGAAGCTCTGGTTTTGATGAAAATATTATAAGCTAGCGTGATACCTCAATACATATTATTATCAATAAATGTTATCTTTTATAAGTTGTGTTCTTGCGATTCATTTAAATAATTTCCCTGTTTCTGGTTACAGCGCATGCGTGAGCCGAGCCTAAGCGATGATCACGATCGTCAACGCCGTGTAACGAACGCTTGCCTGCGCCCAGCCGAAACAGTTGCCATGTTGCTACGCGGTTAGGGCGTGCAGAACTACGATAACTCCGTTTCAAACTCTAACTGAAGCTGCACCGAACGCGTACAACATAAACAATCGTCGCGAATACGTCGAATACACGTCGGACTTGTGGATTATCAGTGCAAGAACGGTGACATTGTTGTGGATTTAGTGTAAAACCGCACGTGGTGCAATTGGGAATAGCTGTGAGTGTGCATCATACTGGAGGTCTGTCTGCACTCGGAATCTTTTCTACTCGCGCCAACCAGCAACTAACGAACGCCAAGCAAGTCGGCGTTATTTGGATAAAGTAACAATTCGCACTTTAGGACATAGTTTTGGTGCGCGACGCGCGCGTGAATCTCATGCACATTTGTTATTATTTTGCTTGTGTGCTTTTGACCCGAGCTGTGCCGCCGTGCAGCGCCGCTCGCGTCTAGACCATCGGCAAGCAAGCCGACACCGAAGCGCGCGCCAGCCCAGCGCAGTTCATTCTTCTCAGACGGGGGGCGCACGCATTGATTCCGTCTCGGCGCGTTGTATATGTGCGTGTGTGCGTTTATGTTTTGGGGCCGAGTCGGCGAAATCGTCTGCGCGCCAAAAAACTACATAGTCCCCATCCCACCAAAGGGCACTGCGAATCACTCGCCGAGCCCTGGCAGGTGTTCCGTGGTGCGGCGAACAAACGAGGGCTTCCACCTCGTCGAAAGGGTGAAACGCGCGGTGGCGTGCGAGGTGTGTACGCGTGCGACAATTGTGCCTGCAAGTGATACTCATGTTTGTTATTGGTTTCAGCGTTCCGCGCGTGTATCGAGGTGCTGGGAAACGAAGCACTAGATCAAGAGCTTGGCCTTGAGCATACGGCGAGAGGTTAGTGCCCCCCTGCACTGCATGCTGCGCGCTCTCCGTGCTCGCAGCCTCTGCCATTCGTATTGTGTCCGCATTTGTCGCCACTGCTCCTGCTGCCGCTCGGAAATTGTTTATGCGATTCGTTGTCTGCGAGCGTCAGCATTGTGTTGTTGTTTGGTAACGGTGGAAACACGCAGCAGCAGCTAGGTGGACAGGAAGTGCAGTGTGCGTGCGGATAGGGGTTGTGCGCGAAGACCCGCAAACGCGGAGTGTTTGGCTTTGAGAACACCATGGATTACAATGACGCCGGTGCCTAAGTAACAACAAACTAGCGTGCATAGCAACGGAGGAAGTGCTCTGTGGCGACGTTTGGATATCTAGCGCTAGCGCGCTTGGAATGAGCTCCAGTGGATTGACAACGAAGTGAATACGTCTGGGGCCGCAAAGCCAGTGCGGTATTCCATCGATGGAGCCCATGGCTTGGCACAAACACGACCATCTGTTGCTGACGAAACCAAAAAGTGAGTGTTTAGCCCCAGTTTTTCCATACATTAGTCGTCTTTTGTTTGTTTGTTTCCTGGTTGCACATGCGTTCGCGCTGCAGCGCAATTTGCGTGCGCGCGCGCGGCTGTTGTTTGTTGTTGTCATATCGGCTCGTGCTCTGGGATTTGCGTTCGTTCGTTCGTCCGTTCGTCTGACGTTGGCAATGCACAGCCGCGCAACGTGGTGCAATAATGCATCGCGATTGCTGCATGCAACAATTGCGCGCGATAGCTGCGTTCCGTTCGGCAGCATTTAACAGCTGACTAAGGTTTCTGACATTTTTGCGTTCAGGTCAAACGATCACCGCGAACGGTCATTCGGCCGATGGAATGGCATGACTAACAGCTTGCGAATGCAAATAAAATTGAGAGCTGTAAACAACAACAAAGACAATTCGTCATCGGTCGATTCTCGAAAGTGCAATTGCGTATTGCACTTGCTCTGTTTACATGCGTTATGCTTGTGCATACAAGCAACTTGTCCAAACATAACCCACGACTGATGTGCTCGCAACTTTGTTGCAACGTTTTTGCGCAGCGCGCATTGCGAATATTTGCGATGCGCTTTTGTGTTCACGCGGATTTTCCACAAAAACAGCAAACGCATGCGGTTCGTTTACGTTTCGGCGAAGAAACGATAACAATAACAAATTAGTGAAGGCGCGAGAGCGTGTTGTTAATCTGCAATCATCATCGTGCGATTGGCCGTCGCCAGAGGGCCGCGATCGAATGCGTGCTAATGACATTGCGATTTGTTTTTAATTCGCCGCATATAAACAAACAAACAAACAAGCAAGCATGCATGCAATCGGCGTTCTGCCTTTATCGCTCCGCAGTTATGAGGTCAGTCGAGCAGACTTTGAATGCTATGTGGAAATTCAGCAAACGCTATCGGTAATGCGAAACCGGACGTTGTGCACTTAATTGTGCAACGATTGCACTTGTAAACAATTTTTAACATTTGTTTTCAAACAGCCAGCTAGCTAGCGATCGCACCGCGTCATTCGGCTGGCGCGTCGTTAACGAACGCTTTCGAGATGTATTTCGTGGCAGTGGATGATAGTTGATTGAAATGATGAGTGCGCAAGTTCAATATTTACAGTGCTCCTTTATATTTATTCATTGGCGCCCTCGATATTTGTTAAATTACGTACGACGCAGTTCAGATTTGTGCATTTATTGACTCGAGTTTATCAATATGTGATGAGCGATAGGTGCGTGTTTCGCAATCGCACGCGTGCGTTCCAAAGCTTGCGCGAATCGTGAAATCCAGCCGTTTGCAACAAAAACACAAATAATCGAAAATGCAGCCAATTTGTGCGAATTACAATTTGAGGTCAGCGTTATTTTAGTCATTCCAGCGGCCTGTCTGCATTTGTGCACTGTCAGTGCGCGATGATTAGCGATAACGTGGTAAATATAGGCAACAAGGCCACTAAGGAAGTAGCCACAACGCACAACATATAATTTCAGTGTGTGCAAATGACACAAATATTATATTATTGACAACAGCCGCTGTAGTAAAAACGATTTTGATGGAGTCGCTACATTAATTACGAAAATGTGGAAAATTATACGGCGAATCGCGCACGTGTTGCCACTCGCCAATTAAAACTATGCGAACGCGCACAGCACATTATCACTAGTCAACTGTGAGCGGGCTATAAATAGCTTGAAATGTTTGAAATCGCCTCCGACGTATTGCCATAATAAATATATAAATAACCGCGCGTGCGAATGCAATATTTAATTACGATTTATTCCGCAAAGTGTAAACTTTGCTCCGCAGCCAGCGAGAATGAGCGCGAGCGAATGCTTTCACTATAAATCCAAGTTGAAGTTTACAAAACTTATGCACGGAATGCCGCCCGAAAATGCAAGGTGTGATTATTATTATGTTGTAAAGTACGGGGACTCGAATGAGCGCCGGCTAATCCGAAGCACGTGAGCAACGTCCGCATTCGTTATTAATTAAGTCGCGCTAAGTTTAGACTTTTACTAGGCCGAAGAAATATTCGGGTTATTTTTAAAACGCGCACGAGTGTGCTTATCGCCTCCCCCATAACGCCACTTAGTTTAATTAGTCGCTATGCGACATGTATTTACTTATGCATATTTATTCCTGCTTATTTCCCGTACACTCGAGGTGAATGATCACCAAATCTTGAATATGGATTTTTCACCTAGGAAAGTTTTCAGAATTTAGTTTGAAATTGTCAGCTGGTTTTTAAAGAGAATTTTGTTGAGAGAGAAATGTAATAACGCATTGCACTTGATTGATTTGCAGTACATTTAATGAAATTGGACAATACATTCTTGAAATTAGTCCGCACAATTACAGTTGTCATTTTGTCGGCGGCGGCGGTAGCGGCAGACGAACGAGAAGAAGATTCATTTAGTCGACAAGAGTCTAGAGTAAATTGCTTTTTCGCCACTCTCGCAGCGCGGATGCGAAGAACGCCGGATACCTCGCTGAACGTCAGACAATAGTGAAACTAAGCTAAGCGGAGACTAAACGAAACCGAAATTCGAAATGAGCGAATGATAGATGCGTTTAAATATAGTGCGGCTAGACGAGAAAAATGTCGCGCGCGCGCTCGCTCCCCCCGAATGCATACCGTGAATTGCTGGTGTCGGTGGTGAGTGCGGCTAAATTCGTGTTTGCCTTAGAAACAACAACGAACAGCGATTCGAAACGAGGCGGCGAAGGAAAAAAAGGTATAGACGGCTATTAATAGGCCGGAGTCGATTATTTATAGAAATGTGAACGTCCTTACGCGCGAGATGTGGGCTGCCACCACCAAAGTGCAGGACACGCGTATTTGGAGCAAAAGTAAATAGGGGATTTTTCCGGACAAATGATGCGCGCAAGCTGTGAAAGAGCAACAGATTTTTGTTTTTTCCGCCGGCGCGTTTTTGGGGGAGAAAGAATGGAAAATAGCGGCGGTAATATTTCGGTAATGCATGGCGGATGGCGGCGACGGAGGCGACGCGCAGATGGCAGCGGGGGGCGGCTGTTGCTTTCATATTGATCCGCATGGGCGGCGTGTGCGAGTCGCGGCGCCCTGCACATACACGCCGCCCGCACGTGCAGAGATACACGGCCCGCGAGCGGAATGCCTACAGTTGTTCTCCTCTTCGTCACGGCGCAAAAGTTTGCCACACAAACGCACCCCCCAACGACGGCATGAGGCGGCATGTGATAAAATGATAAAAACTCCAGCATTGTCCACCTATTGGTGTGCGTGTTTTTTAATTAAAACAAACAATTAGCCGGCGTTAGGTTTTTGCGTAATTACTTGGGAATTTCATAGATTAATTTTCGAGTCTTATAGATTCGCGATAAGGTAGAGAGAGAGAGAGGCAGCCGGCAGGCAGCAGACTCCACTAGTAGTCAGACGTTGTTTAATTAATATTTAAGTGTTAATTAGGTCAGCGATTCGAGCAAGTCGAGTCACACATTCGCTCGCAATGAATGTTTATATGAATGATACGTGCGTCGCGATAGAGTGCGCAATCATCTCGCGGAGGACAGCGAGATGAGCAGGCAGCAGCAGCAGCAGCAGCGACTTTCAGATGTTTCTGCCGCCTGCGGTTGGCAACTGGATGCGGTTCGATGGGCCTCCTCCGTTCTCTCGCGTTCGCGCATATATAGCACGGTCGTGCACCGCACAATAAACGGGTAATTAGATATGCGTCTAGACGCCAGACTGGCCTCACTTGTGCCGCAAGCAACCAGCAAGCAAGCACTGTTCGTTCGTTGTTGTGCATTTCGCAACTCGTTTCGCCTCTCCGAACAACAATAATAAAATATGGAGCTTCGATCATGAGGATTTAAATTGCGTCATCAGCATCGTCTTGGCCAGCCACGCTGCCATCTGCTTCTTGTTCGCGTATCATAACAAACCGTTAGAGCGGCTGATCGCAGCCGATGCGGTTTTTGTCATGTTGCTAAGCGGTTTGCTCGGCGAGCAAAGTTGAATGGAATTCATATTCAGGCCGTCGTGCATTATTAGCGTGTTGCCGTGTTGTTGGCGCCCTCGTAACGAGCGTAATGCTCGTTTTAATTGCGCATGCCGTGTGTAAATACATGTAAATGGTGCGTGTGGAAATTTTCGCGCGACACTTTCGAGGTAGCCGAGGAGCGTCCGCCACACTTGAAATTGCAAAATTTCTTCAAATATTTGCTTGTCAATCGTGTGCTAGCCTTGGGTGTCAAGCCAGCCTTATCAATTTTCGGTAGTTCGGTAAAATGCGTGTTTATTGACATAGCATGAGTTAATTCTTGGATTGCATTGATTCAGATCGAAGCAATGCCGAATTCGTCGTCGTCGTCCTCGTCGCTGGCGCGATGAATGTAAATCACAAAATGTGACCTAAAAAATTTTCATGTGCATATATTTTCTATTGCCGAGTATATCGTTAAACGCCATTTTATCACTCATTAAAAACCTATTTGCTCGAGCTTTTCTGTGCCAGTGCCACGTGCATAATGCAAACCGCACTTGCCTTGCTGTGTGGATTTATTCGTTAGGTATTATTATGTCATTTTTATGTCGGCCTCAGCCTGCTTGTTCTACTACGAATTCTACACTCTTTTATGCTGGTGCGCTAGTAGTGGTATAGTAGCAGTTGTTGTTCAGAAACGCATTGACAAAGTCATAAATTTAATAATAACTAGAAATTCGTAAATCCTTGTACAATGCGCGTACTACGTAGAATTTTTGCGTTGTATTTACGCCGATTGGCCAATTAACCAATTGCGTTGGACATCAAAATAAAAAGTGCGATTGATTCGCTGGCGGAGAGATTCTCTAAAAATAACACAAACAATAAATAATTATGTGCAGCGTGCTGAAATGGTGAAACGCGTCGTAAACCTTGATGAATATTATGCACGCTATGACGAAGCACGCATGAGCGCACACTTCCATTCTATGACAAGATACAAACAAACGAAATATGAATCTGGAATTTATTTAGATTTTTTGTGTGTGGCTGTACAGAGCATAATAATAGACAGTCTAATAATGTGTAGGCAGACACGTTGATCATTTCCGTATCTACCGCGTGGAGTAATAGGAAATTTTTATTTATCACTTGATTCCCTCAAGAGTCACGTGCGGCGTTTTTGCGGTAGCTAGGTAAAGGCTTTCGCTCGATTGATGGCGAAAAAAAATTTTATGTTGTTTTGCGGCATGTCGTGTTATCGAGCTTGCGTTCGCGTATATGTGTGCAACGTTAAGTACCAAGTAATACGAATGCGGTGCACTTGATGGGCGTACTGATGACAACAGTCGGGCGCCAGCTTAGCGCGTACCAAGTACCACGTTTCAGTCATGTTCGTGTTGGTGTGGCGCCCGCCAACCGTTAACGCAAAAAGCACTCGAATCGCGCACCCGCGACGTCAATGTTTGTGCGTTCGACGCTCGTGTTTCCAGGAAGCGCGGAAACAACGAATGCAATTACGACGGGTTTTGCGCGGCGGCGGCTACGACGACGTCGACGATGGCGGTAGTGGCGCATGCACCACCTACATATATCATGGCGTTGTTGTTTGTTGCAAGTGATACGATTATTTACAGCTAACGCACAGATGTGCCATTGTTGTTTATCTATCGGGATGTTGTTGTTATCAATATGATGCGATGCTCTTTGCACACAGCTGGAATTGTGTATAGCGCACATACAGTGCTCCGCTGCGTTGATGAGCGGTGGCTGTTGCCATGACAATGCGCAAATTCGTACGGATGGATCATCATCATCATCAAAAATATTTTTAACTCTGTTGTATTACTCATTGACATGCATCATAATCATCAAGCGGCAGCAAGCAGGCGAGCGAACGAACGCGTGCCGTTCGCGTATGAATGAATGGCACTGCCACACAAGCCGGATTCATTCACAACTTGGTTGCCGTCTCGCTTTCGCGAGCGTATCCGGCCTTTGCGTGGAGGCAGGACGCACACGTAACGGTCGCCGCTGGCTTGCTTACTGATAGGCGGTTGTTCAATACCCAGATAGCGTTTGTTCACTTGGTATTCGCGTGGGTCTCTCTTCTACCGGATGCTAATGAGTTACCTGTCGTAGACATTCACTTGTTTTATCCTCAAATGTTTAGAAACTTTTCATTTTTAACTCGAAAATCTAATGGATTTCCAATCAATTCAAAAAATGTTGATAAACACGTTGTTCATGCGACTACAACTAGATTGCTTTGCTGTGAATTATTATTTGAGAAATTTCCTTGTTCATAGTGGGATTTTGGAAGTTGCAAAAATAATTGAAAATTAGTACATCACTTGACTTGTTCGCGTCGCGGCGTCTGAGTGTGTCACGAGTCTCGTGGGTGTTTGAAAGTATGATCTCTCTAGTAGATCGGGGGCGCGAGCGCGCGCAAACGCCCAATCGCCGACCAAATTCAGCTATTTATACATTCACTTAGCATCTAGTTCTCTGAGCGCGGAAAAAGCACGCGCATTAGGCCGGCATTTAGCACCTCGCATGACCATTACCGGCTTGCGCGCGCGCTCCTCGCCGTCGTCGTCGCCGTCCAATTCGCTAATTGATTTCATCGATTTTTAGCCGCGACGTGTTGCTGCGTTGCACCGTCTCCCACGTGCATTATTCATCCTGCGCCCAGCTCGATCATCACGTTTTTCGAAATGATGTCAGATTATTTCGATTTGGAAAATTCAACACGGCAATAAATTATTGCGCGCATTTCCAATATGGCATTCTAATGAATTCCATTAGATCGGGTTCAATAACAAGCGTGATTGAATTAAAGCTCGCCATCGAAGTTGATTCACTTTGTGCAGACTTATAGTCGTCGGAGGCGGCAACTGCTGTTGCAGCAATATCCGTTTCGCTTATTACGCGTTGGCGGCAGCGTTTCTCTCATGTGGGAGTTGCAATTTCGTCAATTCCCCGTGCTGCTCCTCGCAAATTGATATTTTCCCGGCGCATGCCGTATTGTCCATTGATTTAATTGTGCCATGGCGGAATTCATTCTATCTCTTCGCGAGCGCATCCAATACTGATGATGGTCGAGGAGGAAGGTGAAGAACCGCTTCGGAACGTGTGGAATGCAACCGACGCGGTCCGGTCTTGAACGCGCAAGAGATCTCTTTGCTGGACCTTACGGATGATGGCTTTTTGCACCATCATTGTGCGGCTGCGGCTGCTGCTGCTGATGCTGCCCACTTGGTGTATGCGCTTCGTGTGCATCGCTCGAAGGCATTTTTCGGCATTGCACATTTCTGGGAAGTGTCCAACTTGATGACTTTCAGGTATTTCCGGTCTTTGTATCTTGCATTTTATCGGCGATTCATTAAAACATTTCTGACATGGAATTATTGCCCCTTGCGAATTTTGAATGCAGTAAATTTGTTTTTTGTTTGACACGGCTTAGCAACTTATTCCACTGCCGGCGATGAACGCGCGCGCATTGCCAATAAAAAGGTCGTTGTCGCTTTGCGCCGAATGTTGGTGCTCGCTGTTGCGACGCGCACGTGATAGATATGATTATGTTCGCCGCGATTATAATGAGGATGACGAAGCAGCACGCAAAAAGTCTAATTTATTCGCACTCGGTGTAACAGTCTCTCAGCTGAGCCGGCGCGATGTGCATATTTTCGGTTTGAGAGGAGTGAGTGTTAAGTAATCGCCAGGCGGTGTGCCGCACGCCCGAAATATATTTTTCCTGGTTGGCGCAACGCGTTCCAATTCGCGCTACAAGTGTGTCAACCGCGTCTTAAATTACACTTTTCCACATTATAAATAAACTACGGCAATTTGCAAACAAATATCACTAGAATCTGGAAGATACCTGATGGATCTAAGACTTGGGAGAGGGTGAAGGGCGGTGGATAGGGTTGATACCGGATTTTGACATACCCTGTATGGGGAATTGCGTAGGCCCGTTCGATCCACTTGGGACGCGTGAATTGCGAGGAGCCCACATCGCGAGATACCTTCCAACCAACCTACTCTCATCGCCCATGAAGCTGCGATCCGCCGCCCCGCTAATGCAGCAAGGAGATCGCGCGCGAGAGCTGCAGTACAAGATCGAATTAGATTTGGTGCAGATGTGCGCGCGAGTGTCCCCATTTGCCACCCGGTGCAATCACCATCAATAATCGACTTAATTATTCACTGCGGCTAATTAATAAATAAATTTGCAAGTGCACAACTCGAATGACATATTATTATTGCCTGCACGACTAATTGTGTTTATTTAAATATTCAGCTGCCGAGTCGTAGATCAATAAAGAGAGGCCTGGTCCTCCACGTCGTGAATTATTGTGCATGCCTACTCTTCGCGCGTCAACAATTCGTAGATGGCAAGAAGTGATTATGTAATCTGCGCAAACTTTGCACCCGAGTGGATTCACGCGCAAGAATGTGCGGCTGACTTAAGTAAAGAAAGTGCATCACTTAAAATTAAATCGGCGTGTGTTTGCTAGCTTGAAATTCATAATAAGCCGGCAGCAGCAACGTACACACAATGTTGGCGTTTCGTATTGCGCTGCTTGCGGATGGCCATTGCGGAAGTTATAATGACTATAACGAGAGCATTTCGCCGCCCGTGTCATCGCCGCCAATGTCCAACGGAAGTTACTATTCATTCGGACGTGCAAACGGATGCAGTAAGTAGAATGCGCTTCTCATCGTGGTTGTCGCCGTCGTTGTCGTACTAAGGCGGCGCATTCGTTATGCAACAACACATAAATTAAGCACACTGGCTTACTTATTGTTATGATGCGTATTGCCATGGCAACCCCGCAAATTTAGACTTCTAAATTTAACATTTCGCTGGAGTGCGTTTAATGAAATAATGAAATTACAACAAATCTATATAATTTAGTTAGTCGCACTGCAAATGTATGTAGTATTTTGAATGGTGTGCGAATCGCAAATGCTGAATCAACTTTGCAACCCGTTATGTCTACTATGGAGATAGATAACAACAACAGTAGCTAACGAGCTGGTTGTAGTGGGTGTTCAGAGAGCGTGTGTGTTATTCGAATGCATAAAAGTTGCTGGAGCAGTCGGTCAGGAATCATGACAGGCCGAATTGCATTCACGGAGGACATGGCGAGGATGGAGTACACGAAATAGTAATAGTATCTCGGAGAGTCAGCGGAGGCGGCGGTGGCGGTTACTCGCGTTCATCCGTCGGTTATGCAATGCGCGCGCGCTTTGCCCCAGAATCACACTTGCATATCGCTCTTACGCTGCTGCTGCGGCTGCCGCTTGGTCGTGATCGACTAATTCACGTATGTGCTAACTTTATTTTTAATGCATATGCGGATAGGCTGAAGGCTCGCACCTACAACTTACTACTCTTCGCATTCTGTCCAGTGCATTGTGCGCGAAGAGCGTATAAGTGAATGAGATTGCTTTATAAATAAATAAATGGAATCGCTGATTGCCATCGGCTGCCAGCAGCAGCGCAGCGGGCACAATTGGAAGATGCGCCACGTCAATTTCAATTCGGGGGGATGCATTTATTCGGCGGGCGGCGCGGGTTCGGATTAGTTAGCTGATCGATCGTATAAATATAGAACGGGCGCGCGAGCTTCGTTCGCGATGTGCACTAATGCATCATAAATTTTATAATTTTTCACATGCGACTTGCCGCAGCAGCAGCAGGTAGACGAAGAATTCGAGAGTTATTAAAAGACTACGGGCCGGATAAAAAATGCGAATGTCTATGCTATGCTTGGCGGCGGCGGGCTCGACGTCGGCGGTGATGGTGGTGGACAAGCGCCAAATTTTTTGACAATTTGTCGCGTGCCCGCAATTTTCTCGCGGCATATTTTTCTATAAAAATATGAGGAATGCACACGCGCTCGGAATAGACTGCTTTTCTTCGACTCAAACGTCTTTAATTACATTTTTGCGCGAAACAATGAAGAGTATGCCCACACGGATGGTTTATGCGTTAATTAATTGGATCGTAAAAACGTTGCAACAAAATCATTCGGTTGGATCGACAATAAAAAAGGGAACGTTAATTGCACACTCGAAAGATATTACAGAAAAATATTTAGTTGTTGCGCCTTGGCGTTTAGCGTGGATGTGTGGCGGACGTAAATTAGTTCGGTGCCCTATCTGCTTCTTCAGTTATGCGTTGATGTAATTTAATTAACTTCAACACGTTTTTTTATATTTTCATACTCTAGGAGGGGAATTTTTATTCGCGGCGGCGCGCGCTCGCGCTGTAATTAAAAGTCAAAGTCGAGAATTTATGCTCGATGCATTTATGATCTACGATTATAATTTTCAATTCACCGCGCGCTCTTCCTGTGCGCACGCCACCTCCGGCAAGTGCACGACACGTTCGCGGAGGGTGGTTTTTCGATAGTCGCCATACTTATTGTGCCATTTTAATGACATTTTTTGCCACCACTGCATGGGTGTACCTAAAAACAAAAATTCAATTTTAGTACCACGGTTTGAACAAACTGTTAGGGTGTGAATTAATTAACGAATATGTAAATGCGAAGCATACTTCAGCAGCTTAATGAAATTATATTTAACTTAACGTACATTAAAAATAATTTGTGACTTCATTGCCGCGAGCGAGTTGGACAAATTGCTCTTGCTATTCGAGTGTACTCAACGCTACAATAGTTTTGCCCCCCAAACGAACGACGCGACAAAACGCGACGCTCCTCATGAGTAACATCCACAGCTGGCTGGTGTGTGGGCCTTTCCAAAAATGTAGAAACAAAAAAGCAAGAGACATTGGAATAATAAGCGCATACGAAGCATACCGGAAAGTTGAACGATCGCGTGTCTGGATATTTATCGAGCGTTTCAATGTGCTTTATAATTATTTAATGTTTAACGAACGACGTTAATAAATAACAATGCAGGTATGTTACGCATTTTCGACGTGGACCGTCACCAACCAAAAAAAAAAGAACGACGCTGGTCCCTCACGTGTTTGTTCTTCTTTCGTTCATTGTTTCAGCTCGATAATCATTCGACTCGTCATATGATTACGAGCCAAATTACAGGCCGAATGTCAAAGAGTAACGCATTTGTCGCACTAATTGGACGGGCAAACAAAAAACAAATTCGGGGTGTTTTTTGTTGTTGTTGTTGTTGGAGGAATCCATAAAATAACAGAATTTGATGATTTTCATATGAAACGGCAGAGGAGAGTTGTTTAAATCCAATTAGTTGATTTCATTTCATTGCGCGCGCGAAGTAAATCACTGTCGGTTGGGCTTGATTGCTCACTATCTGGCAGTTTCATGGCATGACCGATGCCGTCGCTGCCGCCCCCGACGCAGTTAGTAACTGTTGTATTTTTTACTCGCCCGCTCCTTCCATTTTGCCAAGTGTGCAGCCCCAAATGCAACGCAATAAACCCATTACGCTCTAAATCAAAGCGTCGCTATAAATCTCGCGCGCGTCGTGTACACTTCAGCAACAGTTTTCGCTGCATTCGCTTTGACCGAGCGCCGAGCGCAAGACGAAATTTGCTTGACAAATGAACAAAATCGCATTGCGCCAACTGAAATTGGGGATGATTTATGCAATGAACGGAGCGGGAGTATATGTGTTGCGTGTGGTGCTAATTTATTAATAAATTTTTCATTTGTACAGGAATTTAAATGATGCTTTTGTTTCAGTGCCGGGGAGCGTGGTTGGGTCCGGTGGCACCGTGGCGCCGGAACAGTCGTCGCGGCAGCAGCGGCACGTGCCCCTCTACGGGCGGCTCGTCGGCGAGGAGCAGCTGACGAGCGCTCAGCTGAACACGGGCGTGCCTGTCGACATCCAGGCGATGCAGGCGCGCATCCCGCCGACGTTCAGGGAGCCGTCGACGGCGCCGCTGCGTAAATTGTCCGTCGATCTGATCAAGACCTACAAGCACATCAACGAGGTGAGTCATGGTCGCAGCAAACTAATAAACATGCAAACTACATGCATCGTGTATATGTGTATTTGCGCGTGGGCAAAAAACGAGGACCCAAAAGGACGACGCATATGCAATATGGTTTTTGCCATGTGTGTTATCCTTGCGCGATCCCGTCATTATTCTAGCATTAGGCCAAGGATCACCGAGTGCGTTGGTGCGCTCTTTACTCGTCGTCGTCGTCGTTTTCCTTTTCTTCTCGCGTTGCTTTGAACGAAAAGGCCGAGGCTGGAAGCGCATCGCGTGTCACTTAAACCATAACTCGTCGGCGGCGAACGCGCGCGTGGCTTGAATTGACAAATAGCTAATAAGTTGTAAGTCGCGGCGGCGACGGCGAGTTGCTCCTGGTAACGGCCGATGGAATGGGATGTGTTCGTATTCGATGCATCATGCGCCTGAAAATTGGGCAGAAGTCATCTCACGCCGCCACGACCCGCGCCTTCATTCTCCCATCCCACGCTTGTCGTTTGCCCCCCTTGCGAATTGCATTCCCGCCGACGAGCGCATTCTTTCGATTGTTTCAAGTGTCCTCGTTCGTAAACAGTGCAGCACTTATCGCAGCGAGTATTTGTCGTTATTGGAAATAATTTTTCAATGTTTATGGTTACACGAAAAGTTTTCAGTTCCCCTCTTTCTTTTGCCAAATATCAAAATTGATGATTCCCGTGTACGTCTTGGGATAGAGTTCTTTACGCGTTCGAATGCAAACAAATTATTTGGAATTTCTCCTTTTGAGTTAAATAACGATGTCGTTTAATACTGTGGCTGTTGAGTTTTTCACGAGTTGTCGTGAAGAAAATAAATGCGCGAGGCATAACGCGCCGTCTAATTGAATTTCTTGGCGTTGACACCTCGGCGGCTCGTCCGCGCGCGACAGGCTTTTATTAATATTTCTCCCCTCAAATTGTCCTCGTTGAAGAGTGCATGCACACTTCGACTCGAGTATAATCTATATATACCGTCGACATTCCGCAAGTGAATTTTAGTTATTGATTTAAATTTGAGGCGCACAAATTAATATTGTTTTTCTTTGCGTTCATCGTGCAGGTGTATTATGCAAAGAAGAAGCGACGAGCGGCTCAAACACAAGGCGAAGATACTTCGCACAAGAAGGAGCGCAAGCTGTACAACGACGGCTACGACGACGATAACCACGACTATATGGTCAAGAACGGTGAAAAGTTCCTCGATCGGTACGAGATCGATTCCCTCATCGGCAAGGGCTCCTTCGGCCAGGTGGTGAAGGCGTTCGATCACGAAGAGCAAACGCACGTCGCCATCAAGATTATCAAAAATAAAAAGCCGTTCCTCAATCAGGCGCAAATTGAAGTCAAACTTCTAGAGATGATGAATCGAGCGGACGCCGAAAACAAGTATTATATAGGTATGTATGACATGGAAATATCTCAGCGCGCATATTTGATTAACGCATTCTTTCATTGCAGTTAAATTAAAACGGCATTTCATGTGGCGCAATCATTTATGTCTGGTCTTCGAATTGCTTTCCTATAATTTATACGACCTGCTGCGGAATACGAATTTCCGCGGGGTTTCGCTGAACTTGACGCGCAAATTTGCGCAACAACTTTGCACGGCTCTTCTGTTCCTCTCCACGCCTGAACTGAACATCATCCATTGCGACCTCAAACCGGAGAACATTTTGCTCTGCAATCCGAAGCGGTCGGCAATCAAAATCGTAGACTTCGGTAGTTCGTGTCAATTAGGGCATCGGGTACGTACATTAAAATCTAATATTTTACGGTCGAGACTAATGATTCATGTTATTATTCAATTTCAGATATATCAATACATTCAGTCCAGGTTCTATCGGTCACCGGAAGTACTCTTAGGCATACAATACGACTTAGCAATAGATATGTGGTCACTGGGCTGCATTTTAGTCGAAATGCATACGGGTGAACCACTCTTCAGCGGTGCCAACGAGGTGGACCAATTAAATAAGATTGTTGAAGTGCTGGGTATGCCGCCCAAGAACCTACTCGATCAGGGCAGCAAAGTGCGTAAATTCTTTGATAAACTGCCCGATGGAAGGTAAGTTATTTTGCTTTTCTATTTCGCCTGAATTTATTAATAGGCAACATTATTGTTTTTAGATATATTCTAAGGAAATCTCGCAACGATGGTAAAAAATATAAACAACCAGGAACGAAGAAACTCCACGACATTTTGGGAGTGGAAACTGGTGGTCCTGGCGGTCGGCGCATTGGTGAAACGGGTCACTCGATGTCCGACTATCTCAAATTTAAAGACTTGATTCTTCGTATGCTGGATTACGATCCAAAGACACGGATAACGCCCTACTATGCACTGCAACACAACTTCTTTAAGCGGACAGCAGATGAGGGAACCAACACGGCGACGAATACGGCAAACAGCACTAGCTCGAGTCCGGCTGTGAACATCGATTTGACGACGTCGAGTAGTCAGCACGGTAAGTCGATCTTGAAATGCCACTGCGATTGGGTTTTCACCTATTTTCTAAAGCGCCATATGATGTACAGGACCCACACGATTTTGCTTAACGCGAACTGATAGAAAGACATCATATGTGCTTTGGGCTGTTGGTGAAGACCCAATTGACAAAATCGCTTATCATTAACCATTTCAATATGCCATGTGTCCAACTGCATTGACTACATAAAAATTTTCTCTGTTTCCCATGTTGTTTTCAATCAAATTGCGAATCGAATCTCGTCCGTGCAGACATTAGCGGACTGCAGCGATGACTAACATAAAACTCTACCTACGTACCGTACTATCTCTAAAACTAACAGGTACTAATAAACTTGAACCAAATAAACAAGTATGCAAAGCAAACTAGCACTAATGAGATTAATCGTAGTTACTAATACAAAATGAGCCCCGAGAGTTTTGACTCAGCTCCAAGTAGTTTTTAGATATGCATCTTCATTTTTCATGTATCACGTAGTGTGTAGATGTGTGCTGTGTGTGGGTGCGATAGTTTGCAGTGTTCCTGCTCGATTGACACTTGACTAATGCGTTACATTCCAGGGTTAAATCTGATAAGCACGAGCAGGCAGCGTACTGAGCTCCTGAATCATCACGGTTACCACCAGCTGCAGCAGCCTGCCAGCTACACGGCGATGGAGTGTGATCCGCTGCCCATCGCGCAACATTCCCACCAGCCGGTCGTTCGTAACGCGAGCAACAACCGGCTAGCACCGGGTGTGCAGCGGCGCCGACGGCTGGAATACATGAGCTACGGGCCGTCATCGCTGCCATATGCGGCGTATCCGGGGCACGCCGTACAAGGGGGTACGCCGCCAAATCCGCGACACTCCGTGCCGCAGACAAATGGACCCTCCAACCAGCGCCAGCAAAAGGAGCGTGACGATAGCCCCATGCATGGCGTCTGTGTTCAACAGAGTCCGGTGGCAATTCACTGATATTCGAGTGCGGCGGGACGCACTCGTCGAACTGCTTCGGACATGAACTTATGGCTGCAGTAAAATGCACCATGTATAACGCTCTTGTGCGTCGATATAATACAAGAAGTGCGCAAAACTCGACAACAGACTGGGAGCTTTTCCATGCAGGCAGAGCTCTGTTGAGTGAGTCCTACCGGTCGTCTTGTTTGCACGAAGTAACGCACGCTCGAAGGCGTCTTACTCGGAGAGAATCACTAATAGACTTTTGCTATTGAATCCGATTCTCGATTCGTTCGAAATAAACCAATCTTGAACTACAACAGCAACATCAAAGAACAAATCAGTCTTTTGTAAATATTGTTCCTTTGGCAAACACATTCAGTGTTCTGACAGCGCGTGCGATAAATTATTAAGCGTATAAATTCAATTGGAAGCAAACGTAGCGAAAAAGAAAAATTGTACCATAAAATATATTTTCACAATAATTAAATTATACTAATGATATAATAAGGGAAAAAAAGCTAACAACAAATCTAGTTCAATGACGAAAAAAACATGATATATAAGCGAATCAAGACTGAATCATTCATTTCCACAGACGTCAGTTACAGGTATCAACAATTCCTTTAGATTTCGCGTTTTTATTTCGATTACTGAGATACCAGATTTTATTCGGTCAGTCATAAGAAAGCAACAACCAAACTTCATGTTCTGCTGTTGAGGTGGTGAGGCCATTTAATTTCATCGCGATCGTGACATCCAACTTTATACTCGGTCCATCGCATAATATTTTGATGATGATAGAATTTCGAATTGATTTAAACAAACTCCATTATCAAGCTGTGTGTATCTTGATTCCATTTGTTGAGACAGATGAATAGAACCGAAATTAAAAATGAAAAACATTAAATTAATGATGAAAAACGTATACGGTACTTTTAAGTAAATTTACATTTAAACAATTTTATTACTGAAAGCTTTGTTTTACGAATTTTACATTGTGTTCAATTAATTGGAATTTGTCCGTAAATTTGATACACCATCGAAGTTTGATAATGCGGAAGAATATAATACTAGCAGCGGGAGAAAGATGCGTAGGCGGATATTATGTCCTTTGAATGAGTTAAATAAGTTTTTAATGCATTTTCATCAAAAGTAATTATTTAACAAGTATTGATTTTAAATTACACAATTGGATTATTTACTGCAAAAGTATTTATATTAAAAATCTATTGTTAAAAACATCCAGTGCCTAAATTAAGGCCTAAAAAGCGGTCTCTACCTTAGCTAATCACAGATGATAAAAGAAGATATATTTTTAAAGTGCATTTGAACTTTATCACATAATGAGAAATTTATTGAATGGAAATGGAAATATTTCATAACTATACAAACTGTACACGAAACAACACAACACAACATACACGAATATATAAGAAGAAAGTGATAGAATTTTCATGAACAGTGTTTACTTAAGACGCGAAGAAAATGACGCAGCTTTATTGTAAAAAAGAGAAACAAACAAACAAAAAGAATAAGTTATTTGCAATTTGCATTAAAGTGAATACTAGGTCATATTGATTGTAAATGATAACATGTAAATAATTTTGTACACATAAGGGAGAATGCGAGGCGAGCTAACATCGGCATATGTATTGTGCGCTATTCAAATTGCTTCGGATGCGAGAGCAGGCGATGATGATGCAGATGCAACAAAAGGTGATATGTTTATTATGTATTAAATTTAAGAATATTGTATTTTATAGGCAAATTACTCCTAGTTACAAAGTAAATACTAATTCACTCAAATGATACGGAAATTATTCAAACATCAAGCGCAATCTTTTTGGTTCGTCAACAAGTCGATTTATTTGAAAACGCGTATCGAAATGTGCTGGAGGAATTACATCAAATCACACTAATAACTAATATAACTATTTAGTTGATTTGCCGGGGCCTATTTCCACTATTTCTATCAGTGGTAATATAAATGTGTTCAATCATAGTGTTTTACTGGAATACAGACATTGCGAACTTGAAGGAGATATGATGAAGCTGTTCGTGCTAATTGCAGCTAATATATGATTTCGATTTTATACGAGAATAAATAGGAAAAATTATAGCGGTGTATAATAACATGAATCTCACTCATTTACGACGTTGTGTTAACGTAAATATTCAGAATGAAAAACCAATATTTTCGCTTTTAGTACATTTGGCTGCACATTGGCGCCGAACTCTTAAACGAAACAATTTTTTTGTAAATATCTAATCTCTAGATATACATATTATAAATTATATAATGCATACCTATAATATAGACTTATTAATTATTTAGGTGTGACTAATATACATTTATACCTTACAGGTATTTCAGCCATTCTTATACATTTGCCCCTACAAATAGATAAGATTCTTACAAGTGGTTTTATGTCGAAATCGAGCAATGTTAGTAAAACGAAATATGGGTAGTTAATTAATTATTTGAATATTTAAATCTAAGCCTGCAGCGCACTCACGATGATCCACGAAGACAGTTGAATTTGTTCCGATCGGTCAGAATCGCTGTGTTTCTCTTTCTAACACATTCAGCTTTATGGCCCTTTATTCCTTTAAATTTTTTAATATGTCAGTTTTCAATGTGGTTGGTATGGTGTAGTACGGTGGGTGTGATTTTCAGGTTACGTCGGTGGCTGTTTTATTGTTATTCCGTAAAAAATGTCTGAAAAATCTCCGATTAGCTTGTTGCAAGAATATTCCATAGTGGAATTTAAAAAGTATCCAGACTACTCATATGTTAATCAGAATATGGGACATTCTTCAACATTTAAATGCAGTTGTGTGGTAAGTAATTTAACAACTTCAGCAATTGCATCATCAAAGAGCAATGCAAAACTAGCTGCGGCTCAGGAAATGATAAACAAGTTAAGAATTGGAGTGTCTTCAAGTGGATCACAGAATTTGATCAGTGCATCCCCACAAGTTGTCAACTATGTTGGTATTTTAAATGAACACTGTTCTAAAAATCGACTCCAACCTGTCTTTACTGAATTGCAAGATGGTGCAGATTTTCGAATCAGTTGCATGCTATCAAGTTATGAATCACATGGATTTGGTAAAAATAAAAAATCAGCAAAGCAAGAGTGTGCAAGGAAAATGCTTGAACTGTGAGTAAGATATGAAATGCAATATGCATATATTCAAATCCAATAACTTGACAGATTGCAAGTTGCTCCACAAGTGCAGCCTCCAATTCAGTGCAATCTAATTGATTCATTTGCCCTGGTTTCTTTTACTCCTGACATAAAACCAAATATTTCATCAGAAAAACCATTATGTAAAGATGATCCAATAGCTCAGGACTGTTTTACTGTTTCATCAAGTACATCTGACATAAAACCAAATCTTCTATTGGAAAAATCAGTAGGTAACAATAATGATGCTGATTCAAAAGCCTATGCTATGTTGATAACAGCTAACCCAGTTGGTGCTTTAAATGAATATAGTCAAAAAAATAAGCATACAAAGCCAGATTACCTAAATTGTGGTAAAGAAGGAGAAAGATTTAAAATGAAATGCCTTTTTCTCTCATTTTGTGCTTGTGGCTCTGGCCTAACAGTCATGTTTGCAAAACAAGATTGTGCCAGAAAAATGTTGAAAATGTAAACGTACCTACCATCTTCAGCCATATATTTATGTAATTACTTAATAATTTTTTAGACTTGGATTTGAAGCTTATGAGGACAAACAAGAGGCAAACTTGATAGACTTGTGTTCCACTACTGTATTCAATGAAAAAGTTCCACAAATAAGTTCAATTACTCCTCAACAAGTATATACAGAAAAAGAAGTTTTAAATATTTACGAAAAATATTCTACTGACGTATTAAAACCTCAGAAGAACATACCACTTGTTGAGGAGAATGTTAACAGGAAGAAAAATGCATTGTATAAGGAAGAAAAATGCATTGTATCAAAACCAGCTCCAAGGGAATGTGAATTGGAAAACAAACTAGTAGGCTTGGGTGTGACTTTCACAATCAACAGAGAACAGGGCAGTCCATATATTTTGTCTCTGCATGGCATTAAAGATGGTAACGAGAAACACTTGATCGCTGTTGGCAACAGCTATGAAGTCGCCCGTGTGAAACTGCTTAAAGATGCAATTTCTTCCTTCTCTTCTTCTTTGCTAATGTTATGATTCAGATTTTACGTATAAACTTCGTTAAATATGCTTAAGCATAACATAGTTAATCAAATATTCTTTTATGAACATATAAATTTACATGTTTTTGTATTTTATATTAAATTGTTAAACCAAGTGTAAAAATTATGCTTCAGATGCTAAGTATAGATTATATTGGCCCCAATATGCAAAGCAAGTCATCAGCGACTAAAACAATTACGCAAATTTCCATCGGTATATAAATTCGTAAATTTTACAATAAATATAATATACACATCTGTTCGGTTTGAGGTTGAAATGTTAAGTAATATTAAGAGAGTCTGGTTTATTATTTTCTGCGCAATCACGTTTAGGCATCATTCCAACGCGCTACATCATCTCTTCCGAGTGGCGCCAATAGAACGATTTAAAATGGTATTAGATAATGCTATCACTGGTGAAAACAAACTCAATGGAATACTGGAACGATGATCATAACAATTATTTGAACGTTACCAGTGAGTGATTAAAGACTTTTTAACTATGATACTCACCAACTACATGACATTGGCGTAGCTTCATTCCCGCTTACGATAAACAAGGGGAAGAGAATCGAAAATATGCATCCACTTAAAACAAAAAATTCTTTTTGAACAAGGCATGATAACTAAACAAACAATAACTTACTTGATTATCCAAGAGTCTGAAAGTTGTGTCAATATCGTCATCGGTAAACCGAAACCAATGAAATATGGCCAATGCCTTTCAATAAAAGTCAGTCTTCTGTGCAACTCCCAGCCCATATTAAACCATTTGTATTCAAATGTGTACAGTGAATACAGCATACACAAATGAATGCAGGAAAATATTTTTCCAATCATAAAGATTGGAATGTATTCTATAATCATTGCTTGAAGTAGGAATAGCGCCTGGACTGCAATGCTGAATAATGAATCTGCTATGAGTTTGCTAATATTCTTGGCGAATTGTGGTCTGCCTCTGCTATAGCGGTAAGCTGAATCTGCAATATCCTGAAAAATAAGTTTTGTCAATATAAAGGAAACTAGCAGCTATTCAACTTACTTGAAACCACAAGCAATTAACAACTTTGCTTAGGAGGAATAAGGGCAATACCCATATTGCTTGAAATATAAAGACTAGAAAAGGCTTAATCCAAGTCCATATTAAGCCGCTCATTAAGGTGTTCTGGCCAAACATAATTTGCAGGAGGAAATTTATTAATGGTAAAATGCCATAATCAAATAGTACTAAACTTGCTAGAAAAATGCCTCCATTTAGCATGCTGCATTGGGCTGTACGTTTCAGTACTTTAGATTCTCTAAAAGTGGAATATACAAGACGTAAGTTAATAAACAAATTGATTCAATAACTTACTCATGTTCTTTAAGAGTTCTTACAGGTGTTACATCTCTAGTAAGATCTGATTCACGTCTCCTAATATTGCTATTAATTCTTGATGGTGAAAGGCGAGATCTAGTCCTATTATTCATTTCTCTATCTAAGTAAACAAGTGTACCCATGCCTTTTATACTATCATATACTCCCCGGAACAATGGCAACAAGATGTTCTATAAATACAAGTTACAAACAAATAATTACAAACATTTGTCTCACCTGAATATCCATCTTGATATTCCTTGATTTCAACTTGTAAAGGAACTGAAACAAATTGTCTCAAATAACTACCAGACATTTGCGATCATTTGAAATGTTCATTGAATGGAATGATTTAATCGGCATGATTAGCAAATTTTAGATAGTGGGACTGTCTCGGATAAATTAAAAGTTATCGTAGTCTCGTGTAAAAGCTACCAATATTTATACATCACGCACAAGGCTTATACGTACAGTAAAACGCAATAACAAAACAGTATCAGTGCTTTAGGGCGATGAAAGAGCAAGCACTATAATTTATAACAAATAAAAAATGATACGAACCACACTATCGTTGCTTCTTATTTGCACAGACTACACGCGGTTGAAAAATGAGCATGCTATAATAGCGTGTTTATGTAACACCTACCTGGCAACAATGTTTCAGCTGAGACAAGTTAAATTTTATGAACTGCGTTTAATTAAAAAATTTACCAAATTATTTTTAGATTAACATTAATATTTCTGCAAACAACCGGAGTATTTAAATTTAAATGTTTTTATCACTATTCGAGTGCCATATGAGTTACAGTTGTGACCATTGCTTACAATTAAAGAGCTGACTCTTCAAAAAACTTTAACTAACATAAGTTCTTTAAATGTTTAAAGGTCTTTGTTTATGTTTACATTTAACAGGACGCCATTATTAAAGGCCAGTTCAGCGACGCTCGCGCCATCAGCTGTTAAACAAAGCGGTTGGGCTTCACACTAGTTAATATCTTATTAAGTCAGTGATGAGTAATTTCAATATCCATTGTTCAGTTCTTGTTGTTTATCAATAAAAGCAGTGCGACTCAGAAATAAGATTCATTATCGCCTAATGCCTGATGTAATAGTGGTTCACTCACTCTCAACAATTGGTAAACAATTAGCCGTTTTTTAAGGTAATCACAACAACGTCAATTAGCACAGAAAATGAACTGATAATTGTTATATGATACCTGTTTTATTTTACTCATTTCGCAGATGCCGATATTGTACAGCGTAATATCCCGAGGAAGCACAGTCTTGGCGAAATATGCGACATGTGCTGGCAATTTTGCTGAAGTTACCGAACAGATAATTGATAAGATTCCACCGCACAATGACAAACTGACATATTCACATGGAAATTATTTGTTTCACTATGTTTGTGACAGCAGGATCATTTACTTGTGTATCACAGATGATGTATGCCAAACAATTACATTTCAGACAACTATATTGCTAATTTGTTTTTTATAGGAATTTGAGAGATCCAGAGCATTCTTGTTTCTGAATGAAATTAAGAGACGCTTTGTTATTGCATATGGCAATAATGTTGATCATGCATTGCCATATGCAATGAATACAGATTTTTCAAGAATTCTAGCAAATGAAATGAAACACTACTCGGAATCACATGATGTTGATACAATTTCTAAAGTTCATGGAGAGCTTGATGAACTCAAAGATATAATGGTTAAGAATATTGGTAATGTTGTAATGTTTTGCTATCCTGACTATAGATAATAATTGTTCTATGATTGTAGACAACGTTGCAATGAGAGGCGAGAGACTTGAACTGCTTGTAAACAAAACGGAAAATTTAAGCAATAATGTTAGTTGCCATTACTACATACTTAAAGTATATTTTTAACTAATTTTTATGCTGTTTTTAGGCGGTTACATTCAGAAAAACTGGTCGAAATTTAGCACGTCACATGTACTGGAAGAGCGTCAAAATGTATATTATTCTTGGGGTTGTTGCAATTGTGATAATTTACTTCCTTGTTTCAATGGCTTGTGGTGGATTGGCATGGCAAACTTGCATCAAGAAGTAATGCAATTGGTTCTCAAAATTCCATGTATTAGCGTTTAAGTCCATTATGTATTAATTATTGATAAATTTACGTTACAGAGTAATATATCTATGTGTATTCATATGACTAACTAATGAGGATAATTCATCTATGATACGTTTTTATTAATATGTATAACTAGGTAATTACAAGTAGGGCGATATAACTAAGCGTGTGAGGGAATTATGCAAACAAATTTGTAATATACAATGTAAATAATTAAATTTAAAGGATTTCAATGTTCTGCGTGATAGTCGTTCACAGGAACGCGAAATTGTATTAAATGGGAAGTTGGAAGCTGCAGTGTGCACTTGCGCGTATCGATGTGTCCCCTTTGTATCGACGCGGCTCGCAGGCACGAATAACGTTTTGCTTCCGCTCGCGTACAGGCGCATTCGTATTGCAGGCGTCGGGAATTGCGCTGCAGGTATTCATTGAGCGCTGCTATGTGCAAAATGCCTAGACATGAATGTGTTTGCGACCATCCATCCTGAGCTCCTGCAACCTGCCAGCTAGTCTGCAGCGAGTGTTCGCGCGACGCTGATCGCGTTACGCACAATGAGACGCACCACAAGCGAGTTCGCCCTTTTATAAATGAAACACGCATTTTTATACGCAACTACAACTACTCGCACTGGATACAAGACAAAAGACTGCAATAACCAGTGATTATTTACAGAATTTGGTGTAGATGCGCAACTTTACCGAGCGTAAGTAGAACGTATACCATTCTGACTATGCGCACGTATGATAAACACAATTAGAATATTTATATCTTAAATATTTTTTAATTTAAAAGTTTTAAATATTAATTGATTTATTTAATAATTATAGAAAACTAAAAAATGGCAATGGAAGACAGTTCTCCAGATTTAAGCCTCAAGTTGCGGCGAGGCTCCAGCGATTCACGCGATTCTTTCTATATGGACTTCGATAAAGGGATTGACTCGGATATTGACGATATGGCCACAACATCGGCAGGCGATGTTGCTGACATTGCAGATACAAGAACTCTTACGACAGAAACTATCGCTACATTCTGTCAGCAGAAGGAGGATGCTAACAAGTAATGAATAATTTAATTAGATACAAATAGGGCATTTACATGCAAGTTTTATGCGCGGTGGCGGTCCCCCCCACGTATTTCATTTTATAACTTGCAATAATAGAAGCCGCAGATTTGTTTTTATGAGATAATGGGACGTATTATTCTATTGTTTATCAGACATATTAAATTAGAAGCGCGTTGAAAACAAAAGTATTCAGTTTGCGATGTATATTGACGCATTCGAGCCCACATCTAGGTTGCAAGCAATATTTTCAACTAAGTTTAGTGGTTCTTATACATTTTTGTTATATTTTTAGCTGGCCTACGATTCCACCCCAAAATGTTAGCGGAGGGACAACGCACAGTAGCACGCTTGGAACGCGGGATCCTCTCGTTCCATCCCCTAGTAATCCAAGCGCGCTGATCGTATCTCCGGAAAGTCTGAGCCATCAATCAACACCAACAAGCAAGCCATCCAAGTCGCCTGGTCATGTTCAAATCCAAATAACGCCGCCACGGTAATAACCATCGCTTAATTAATACGGGTGAATCTGATAAAAACTTTGTGATGCGCTTCCTTTGCAGGGAAATGGCCCCAGGACCGTTGGCAATGGCTCCGATGGGCTACTATCAGAATCAACCAATCCCTATGATGCGCAGATTATCACGGGCCGAGAAGCAAATTGAGTGGCGACAACTTGGAGCGTATGTGCAATCCGTCAGCTAATTACCCAATTTAACTTTTGCATGTTGTTTTAGCGATGCGCTCGCCACCACTCTGTCTGCGCTTTACGGTAAATTACTCGTGGTAATGGGAACCGCATTTCCAATGGCTGAAGTCATTTCTACGTATATTCCACCATCGTTCTATGAGATCTACTATTTGTATTTGTACATCGGCAGTATGCTATTTTTGTTTTACATGTATATTGTTCTTTTGCGCGACCGTCGGCAACGAAAGAAGGAAGAAGAAGAACGTACTAGTAAGAATATTTAGCAAGTAATAACTTTATATTTAACATATATTAAATATTTTCAGAAGCTGAAAAATCCTCTACTTCTAATGATGAAACAGATACAACTAGTGATACAACAAGTACTCAGCCATATACTCCACGAAGAGCGTCATTGCCGGTACCGCAAAAGCAAAACTATGGAAGTTTTTACTTACGAATGGGCGCAGTTGGTAAGAACTTTTTACAGTTTTTTATATTATAAATTATACTCTATTTAAATATTCAGCATTTGGTATTGGAAGCATGATATATTCAGGACTTGAATTTGGACAATATTTTGAATTGGAGCGCAACACAAAATGCCACAATATATTTCTAGCATTAACACCAGCCACAAGAATGGCATTCATTTTTATACAAATGTATTTCATATTTTTAAACAACGAGGTGAGTTATACACTACATATTTATAATCTACCAGTAAGTTATCTCAACTTATTTTTAGCAAATGAGGGTTTATAAACATAAAATTACAGCAAGATTTGGACTGATGCATATGATTGGCACTAATTTATCCGTTTGGTTGTTAGTGCTTGTTCAAGAAACAAAACATGAAATTCTAACATTCTACAATCCTGAGAATAATTCATTGCGAATATCGCACAGGATTCCGTACCATAAGCATAATGTCTTGGGTCTGCCACCAGTGCCCGTTGACCATCCGGCCGATGCTCATGACCATCATCATATCGTACCGCGCGGGTTGAAAGGACCTCATCATTTATATGAATGTCGGCGAACTAACATTATCGGATCCCTCGTGCAAGACGCATCGCCTTTTTTGTTCCCATGCACGATCGAGTACAGCTTAATTTGTGCTGCAATTCTTTACGTGATGTGGCGCAGCATTTCCAAGCTGCCACCAAGTGCATCCGCATTAAAGTTGAAACCGGAAATGAACATTAAGCGCACCCCACATCACTACTCTGTGGATTGCTCGCGAGCGCACAAAGGTCTGTTTGTAGGTATTTTGTTGCTCGTGTTAACGATAATTTCGCTCATTTTATTCTTCGTGCTTATATCTCGAGTGGAGTTTGTTGGGCTGGCCGTCATTGAAGTGAATATTGCAGAATTAACGCTATATGGTTTGACCACTTTAGCCACTCTGATAGGAATGTGGCAGGTGCGCCAGCTAAAGTACGATGGATCACGTAACTTACAACTAGATAATATTTTGTTAGTGGGCGCACAAACAGGCATGTACATTTATAGCACATTTACTATAATTGGTGGGCAATTTACCATTGAGCGCAATACAGTTTTGGTTCTTATAACTGCGCTTGCATCACTCTTGCAAACCACTTGCCAAACAATTTTTGTCCTAGATGCGTCGCGACGCTCCTGTGCAACGCCTGAACAAATTCGGAAAAAGCCGGCGCGCCAAATAGTAACATTTCTTCTAGTGACCAATTTGGCAATGTGGGCGATTAATACTTTGGAGAAATCTCGCGCTGAATCACATCCAATTCAATTGCATTTCTACGGGCTATGGGCATGGACAATTATTACGCATGTTTCTATGCCATTAGCAATTTTTTACAGATTCCATAGCACAGTTTGTTTGTGCGAAATTTGGAAGCGCGCTTATAAAATGAAACCGGCGTATATGTGAGATCAGGAGTTGCCCAGAGCAACAAAAAAGAAGAAAACTCGCGTTCCCCAACTCACTATAAGCGTATTTGATAAGTGATTCCATTCCATTCACTGAAACAAATTGAAAATTTTGGGAACAATACTCAGACTTTCTACATAAAGTGATAAATCTACTTGTCACTAGTTTTAGACGCAATCTTTTTTACTATTACAATAATAGAACACGGGATTGCTGAATACCAAATCAAAATTATTATTGATATTTGTATATCAACACTAATCTACCTCTTAAAACAAGAAACACCTTCGTTTTTATACTATTTACAATAGCTAATTCATAATTAGATAGTAAATTTGCAATACAAAAAGAAATTCAATTGCTCAAACGTTTATGGGATGCTGGACACTTTACTAATAGGTTTTTATCAGTAATTATGAAAGTTTAAAACTGTTTATCGAAACATATACCAGCCAATAGGATATTAAGTAAATCCATCCATGTGAAAATTTGCCAAATTACAGTCCAGCATGTCGTTTTAAAGACCAAAACCGAAACTTACATACTCAAAACACAATATCTTCGTCTATTATATAGGATTAGTTAAAAAAGTTTTTCTACTATTTATACATTATGATGGAAATCTATATTTACTATAATAACTAAAAACTGCTGATTTATGATATCAGAATTTGTATTTTACATACATTTTAGAGTAACTACTACATTTATATTACAATGAAAATAATTTAAAGTGTGATCATTGTACAAATATTGTTCCTAAGCAATCAATTGGGTTGTTATACTATGTGTTAATTTATTTGTTAACTTTAGAAGTTGCCATATGTTGCTGTTATTCTTTAAACCGTAGAACGGAATTATTATTTTTAATGCTTTAAGATTCTAGCGCGCAAGTTGGCAAGTTTAAATTACTTTGAATTTAAACGTTTAAATACTGCGATGCTTTGTGCGTTAATATTTATAACAGTTTTATAGCTCAGTTTCAGTGTGTTGTTGTTAATTTTAATTAATCGCTAAGCTATATTACTAGCATATATTAATATAATACACATTTGTAAATAGAAGTCAATATTTCCTGCTATTACTTAGAATCCGGAACACGGCAAATTTCAGATAAACTGCTAGGAAGACGTCATTTAGCACGAAGCTATCACTCATAAACAAATACTGAGTATGGTGGTAGGTGCAGGAATAGTCCCTCGAAAGAATAGATTCCATTTATGTGCTAGAAAAGTAAAGGATCTATTAAAATATTATTTGTTCTTAACGTTATAAACTTCGGTTTATCCTACATTAGTTTAGTATTCTCTTCGGCCGTCAGTTGCCGCTGCGGTGCTACTCCCGTGCGTAACCTGTTCGTGAAAGAAGCGTTCGTGAATATCAGGCGGGATTTTAAACCATTTCTTATCATGGCTCCGAAGAAGAACAAGTGCTCCAATGGGTATTCTGCTTTGTTGGCAGAATTGCGAAGAAATATGCCCTTCACTGAAGCTGAGAAAGAAGCTGCAAGATTATGGCCTGTAAGTTGAAAAAAATTGATAACAAACTTTTGCTATTCATGTGTTGCAACTCCATATTTCATAGACCTTGAGCCCAGCTGAAAGAAATAAATATAAAAATACTGGGAAGGGCTGGAAGTCTGGGGGAGATGCTAAACAAACTTGTTTGAACCAAAATATTGATGATATCAAGCAAGAAGAACTTAGCAAGAAAGCATGGCAGGAAGCTATTCACAAAGAAGTGACATCCCAAGTCAAGTTTATGATAAACAACAATTGTAATTATTCATGCTTGCTAGTAGTTGATTACTACTAATTTTCAATGTTATAGGCTTGAGAACTGAATTCATTCATATCATGCACATCAACAGTTTCTTTACAACCACTAATGATGTTGTCTACCCAGCAGAAATAGCACTTGTTCGTTTTAATTTGTTGGAAGGTGTTAAAGATGAAAATGTTTATCACTCCATTATTAAGCCAGGAAAATTTCCTATTGGCTATATGGCTAGTGCTAAAACACAGTCAGAGCAGACCCACAAGTTGCAATATCTGGATGTAGCTGATGCAAACATGGACCAAGTTTGCAAAGATATTTTTGAATTTTTAGATGTAAATATAATTTCTTTTATCTGCATTCACAAACTAATGTAATATTCATTCAGGTATCTGCAACTAGATCCAAAATGGGCAAGAATTTGCCATTGCTTTATGTAAAAGATGATTTTAAAATGCTTGTCCAGAAAGTTTTGCTGCAGTTTGGCACAGATTTTGGTATGAACATTTATTAGTAAACTTCATTTAAATTTATCTTAAATGAATATTTCATTTATTAGGATATGATACAGAACAGTTGATGGTTTGCGATTTGTCATATTTACTCTTCAATATAAGAAATGACATTGCAAACAAAACTGTGTGGCCCTCAATTAGCCAAAGTATCAATGAATTGGATCGTGATGTGTATGATTACACACGTGAAATACCATGCGATTATCATCAGGAGATTGATGCACCGGTCCATTGCAGTCGCTCGCAAGTAATTCGTATGGCTTTTATAATCTGTGACAATTGCTGCGAAGATTTAAAAATTCGTTTGATTCCTGGACGACACATTCCAATTGATTCTAGAATTGAGGTGAAGAAAGAGGAGCTTTTAACTGATGGAGAGGAAAGCAGCTACAACACTGACGTAAATAATCTGTTGATGACTATGAAGACTAAGTGATTTTAAAACTTTATTTCAGTATTCCTATGCTGAAAGTACGTCTTCTCGATACAGTAGGGTAGAGAGCTTGGACTTTAATGACACAAGTACTGTTGCATCTGATACTAGTACAGTCGTTTCAGATGATGTAAGAGTTTACTTGAAGTCTTTTTATACTGTGAATATTATACTTGTTTTGGTATTCATTTAGGGATGGTGCACTGTCCGCTCTAATAGACTTCCAAGAGGCATGGAAGGTCCCAATTCCCGCGCACATCCAAGACCAAGAACAAACTGGAAGGATACTGGTACGTAAACTAAACTTAATTTCCATTTAGTAATTGCTTCCTTTATCTTAGCATTCGGCCAAGGCAGAGGAAGAGGGCGAATGGATTTTTAAAGAATTTGATCTCAGTACTTCAACGTTGACTCAGTCAAAAGGTACATTTATTAATAATTATCCAGAGAGATGTTTTATTCAGAATTTATAATCATATTTGACGTCCGATTGAATACAATATTCAATCCAAAATACTGAGTTTGCTACCTTTACGTCTATTTTCCATATGCGCGGTAATAATCTGTGCAAATTCACTTTTATTGAGTAATTCGTAGGAATTTCGTAAAAATCTGGCAGTGGTTTTATTAAGAAAATCAATGCCATAGAATAAGAGATCCCAGCCTAATTCTATGCCAGTGCCAAAATCACACTCATCTAAGGCGATATTTGTGTAGGTAAACAATGGTTGTAACTTGCTACAAAATTTCTCCTGGCCTTCAGTATCATTAATTGTTCGAAGCTTATCCAATGCTGATTTAAGTTCTTTATCTGGCATATGCAATTCACGATAGCCCAATTGACTTCTGAAAAATATGCAAGCATTAGACATTTCACAATCACAATTAGAACATTATTACTTTTTGTTATAAGGCACAACTAGTCCTATTTTATTGAATGTTCTGGTGACCATTTTCTTGTCTCTGCTACGTATTTGATCAGTTCTTGAAAGAATTGAATAGTTTAAGTTTTCAGCTTCCTTGACCACAGTGTTTAATAGTTTAGTAACTTTAACTTTCTTGAATGGATCACAATTCTTTAATATTTCCTCCAGGTATATGCTAGAATAAATTTGTTATACTTCTGGTATTAACTTACACATTGTTTTTAATTACCAAGTAGCAGCAAAAATGTTTTCTCCAATTGAAGTTATTATTCCATCTTTGGAAGCTGAATTACATGCCATGAAAACAGGATCCTCATTGGGATCATCTCTAAAATAGCCTATATGATATCCAGTCTTCTCATTGCCTTTAAGTACAGTTTGAAACTCAGGTGGATCATAATAATATCTCCAATGAACTAGAAAGTCTGCATCTTTAAATACTTTGTTTGTACTCTGAAACTTGCCATTTAAAACATCATAAGGGCCAACTAAAAATAAGTCAGCATCTTGGAAAGCTGCACTAGGATCACTGTCTTTAATAGTCTTGCAAAGATTCCAAAATGAGAAAAAATCATCAGGCATATTAACTAGGAATTTCTCTTTAATGAATGGTTTGCCATCCAAGTTCTTATAAGGATTTTCACCAGTAATAGCGCCAGCTAGCTTGATGATTTCACTTGAGGCTTCATGTTTTTTTGATGGACTTGTTTCAACTTTTGTGTTGCCTTTTGGTATAGTTGTTTCAGGCACCTCTTCTTCAGAGTCTGAAATGCTATTATTTACTGGCTTATCATCCTTTTTTGGTGGACTTTTGAGCTGTATTGCATTATCATCATGTGTATCTGGCTTAAAACGTTTTGGCTGTGGCAGTGTTTTACTATCTACCTAAAATCTCAATGTTAGTCTGTTAGAACTCCATGAGCTTGATGTTTACTTTTCTAGGTGGATGTTTATACTTCTTATGGTGCTCTGGGTTTTTCTGATAACACCTAACACCAAATTTACACATCATGCGCCTATCTACTTGCTGATTATCACTGGACATTCTATATTAAATTTAAACAAACTATTTGAGTGAACTCCAACGTGAACCAATTGTTCGGCAATGCGTTAAGGCTGTGTTCGGCAATGCGTTAAGGTTAGGCCTACCAGTACGGTACTGGAACATAATATCTAAGGAGATAATAGTAATTTTTGCATCACTAAGCCGAGAAGGATTCGTAAGCATAACAATTTTATAAGAAATATTTATTTAATAAATTCTTGGGATTTGTTTACATAGTAAAGTTGCATAGCTGCCAGAAGAGGTCGCTTCGTATACCAAAATACCATTGTCAAAAATCCAACTGTCACTAAAAGCGCGGGCAAACTGCCATTAGCCAAGGGACGCCGGTGTGTTACAGAGTGTTGTTAAAGAGTAGTGTTTTATTGGAAAAATTAACGTTATATTTGGATTGCTTCCATCTTCAGTGCAGGACAAGCATCTGGGTAAGTCCTCTTTATAATATTACATACGTACATCCGGAATTCATATAACGATGAGTTTTGTGCATCTTCATCAAAGCGCTGAAACCATATAGTAGGTTATGTGTACTGTACGCCGCTACGCCAAGCGACTGTTAATATAGATATTTGCTTACATTATTATATATGATTGTCGGAATGAAAGACGGATTAAACGCTGAAGTTATTTTCTCAGCCTTCAATTGCAACTGCATTCCCATTTGTGTTGTAAAGCAAGCAGTTACTTTGCTCCACTCAATGCCCACTTGTTGTGCACACTAACGATAAAACAGAGGTTCAGTAAGAATTAAATTGCATCATCGACCGAAAGTTGTCTATACTTTTTGCCCATATTCGCCTGGATTCTTCCAATACGATGTCATGAAACAATTAACATACTCCACTTGTTTGTCCTTATCATCAAGGTAAGCCAAAGCACATGACTGGATTCTATTTCCTTGGCATTCTTCAGGCCCATGTTGGCATTCAAATGTGTTTGCCTTTGTGCTCTGTAAACAATCACAGTTAGTCCAAGAAAGTACAATTTTACTGTACATACAAAACTTTTACCAAATGGCACGAAAGTAATGTTTACATATTTAGCAATATCCTTATAGTTGGGAGATAATTGCGTTGATATGAATCCAACACTGTCTGGACATAGAGCTTCATAGAGTACCTTAATTTCCAGCTATAATTGAAGCAAAACAATATTAAACAATCGAAACGTATATGAAGTATATTGTTAATGAGATCATCAAGGTCATACAATCTCAAAAGCCATATTTTGCGAACCAGTCTATATTCTCACCTTCTTAGCGCTATTCTGTTGCACAGCACACATAACAAATAACACAACTAAAATATATTTCTCCATTTCGAAAGCAAATGTTGAACTTTTGCTGGTATGATGAAGTTATGAATGGAAAGTGAAACTGCTAAACGTTGGTTTTATATCCTGTTGGGGCCGAATGACAACAATTAACAATGCGCCCGGCTGCAATGTTGAAACTGGCAAAATTTGCGTGCACGTTGCTCTGTGCTGTGGGATTAACACTAACAAACACTAACAGTCGATATCCAATACGGATGACTATGTGGTTTAATCAAAACGTCAAACTATCGTAATTTCGTACAATGGAAGTCCATTTAACGTGGGCTGATAATACAAGTAACAAAAACAGGTAGCACTTTTGACTATCGAGCTGCTTGCCACAATGCAGATGAGTTAAGACTGAGAGCTTCTCATATTTACTTTTCGTTTGTTGGCGGTAATGCGAATGACCTCCTTCCCATGCAACTATAGCACGCTTAATTTAATTTTAACGCGGGCACCACTAAATTACAAGACGCAGATTTAGTTTTCAAGCGTGACTCAATTAGAAACAAGAGAACAATGCACAATCTTTAATTGAATTTATACTGAGACGTAGTTTGAGTCACTTATTCGTTGGGATTTACTTAAAAGCACAAATTGTGTTATCAACTTTGAATGAAAACAAATTCGACGTACATTTGGGTATTCACATGTTACGTATATTCATGCAGATAAAACTGTTATAAATTATATTGCTTACTGATAAAGACATACTAAAATGATAAAGAACATTGGAATACAGAAATAGTTGCTTGCTGCGCTGGAAATTTGAGGATAGTAGGTGTCATTAATGCGTCGCGTTTCAATGATTCTTTGATAGACAAATGCGGATGCTCGAGGCGTTCTTGTACGGTTGGAACTGTCGAAATCGACCTGGAATAACCCAAAACGTGCTCTGAAAAGTTGGCATTTAAATAGAAATTTGCAGTTAATATATATGTGTTATACGAACGTATAACCCCAATGCCATTCAAAATTATCCATGAGTGACCAGTAGATGTACGAGACAACATTGCATCCCTGGTTAATAGCGATTAGAGTTTCTTTTAAGTACTCCTGCAAACATTGTTAATCATGTAGCATATTAGAAAGTTGGAGAGTGATGTACAACTTGCATTTAAATAGTTGACGCGGCGCTTATCATCGATGCTATCATTTTTGTAACCAGCATATCCGTTCTCGGTTATTGATATCTCCCATTCATTGCCATACTGCGCTGTTATCCATACTAGAATTTTACGTATGCCAGTCGGTGTTACGCGAAAATCTACCATTCCTGTTTTCTCCCATGTTGGATCGTAACTAATTGTTGCATTGAGGTCGTTTAGAAATGTTGGAATGTATTCATTGATCGGATTGCTACTGAATGTGACTTGTTTCATAGTATAGTGATTCAGACCGATGAAATCACAAGAGCCACGAATTTCTTTAATCTCATCTGCTGTAAATACGGGTAATCTTGATACGGGGAATGCCTGGATTTGGCTTACTTTTGCAATGCGTTCTTTCATAATAGCAGGATAGTCGCCTGGTTTTGAGAATATCGGATGTGCAATCCAACCCAACTAAAAAGTAGTTGTAGCATTTATCAGAATCAAATTTGGCTTTAAATACTTACATACATTTGTAAAAATTGTTCAGCTACTTGTTGATCTTCGATTGAAGATGCATTCGCTGGTTCGTACCAGCAGCTGTCAAGTACGATGCCCATTTTGCCTCTTTGATTCTTTTTGTATTTACGCTGATATAGCCTATATGCTTTTGCATGGGCTCTGAGTATATTGTGTGCGCATAGATAAGTCCCTATACCATCTTCGGAAAGAAATGGTGCATCAGATGCATTGTATCCGTGGATACAATGATTTGCTGGTTCATTGATTGTATACCATAATTTCACACGGTCTCCGAATAATTGAAATAATTTATCGGCATAACCCATGAATATATCTGCAATCATTGGATTCGTCCAACCTCCGATATCTTGCAAAGTTTGTGGTAGATCCCAGTGGTACATAGTTACCCATGGTTGTATTCCATTTTGGACTAGGCTGTTTATTAATTCATTGTAGTATCTCACACCATCCGGGTTTAATTTGGTTGTGTATCCCAAAGGGAATAATCTAGTCCATGATATGCTGAAACGGTAGCCATTCACTTTAAGTATTTTGAGCATTGCAACATCCTCTTTGATTTTGTGATATGAATCACATGCTACGTCTGCGTTCAGTTCATCGACAATGTTCTTGGGATTAGCGTGAATACCATAATCCCAAATATTAAGCCCTTTGCCGCTCGTGTTCCACGCACCTTCGATTTGATAAGTGGATGTAGCAGCGCCGAATTGAAAATTATCTGGGAATTTGGTGAAATTGACTGATTCGACTATTTGACTTAAACACAGCCTAAAATTGCAAAATGTAGAGTTTCTGAGATGAGCGCAGAAAGTATATTACCATAGTAGATTTATTTGAAGAAAAGTTATATGCCTCCAGAATACCATAATATAAAAACTTGCCAACATTTACTTCAGAACACTTTATAGCTGACTTGCTGCTGTGTTTTAGTACGTTATAAAAGACACAAGTTTATTGGTTTACACAGTGCATTTCAAGTGATACTACAGGGATTTTGGAATTTTTTAAAGCATATGCGAGTTATCCAGGACGCAACTTATTGCATATAAAATATGCATTTTAAAATATATTTCAATAAATATGCAGGTGATAAGGAATACTTTAAATAATGCACTCACATAATGAAAGTCTGAAATGTGTACAAGTCCTAAATTTTTAAAGCATTTTTGGCTGTCAATAGCTATTTATAAAAATTGTTCAACCATAAGCAATTTTTTTATTTTCGTACAAAAATTCATATTTATTTTATCTTTACACATTATCTATTAGCAATGTTTTACATTCATTTACGGCAGGAATAACTTAAACTCTAATTTGTTTGAAAGCCTTGCTATTTTGTATGTTTCTACGTGCGTCAAATTTTTGTTGTGTACGAAATATTTAAAAAAAAGTGTTTATTAATTGAGTATTAATGCGCAAACTCTTCAGGGTCGAACGATTCGTCGACTCGTCTCGTCATTACAATGTTTTGGTAAACTTTGGCGGATTTTTTCGCAATTCGCGTTCGATTTGGGCTATCGAAATCCACATAGTACAAGCCAAACTTTAAGGTGTATCCTCGTGCCCATTCGAAATTATCCAACAGTGTCCAATACGTGTACGAAAATACGTTAACGCCATCGTTCATTGCCTTTAATACTTGGTCGATGTATTGCTAAAATTGAAAAGGGATTTGAATAATTATCAATTGGTGTCATCATCACTTGAAAACGTACATTCATATAGTGGATTCGTCCCTTATCATCTAAACTTTCACCGGAAACACCGGCGTATCCATTTTCTGTGATAGCTATCGGTATATTATATCCGTATCGTTTGCCAATGTAATTCAGGAGTTGTCGAATACCCCAAGGTGCTACCACAAAACGATCCCAACCAGTTGGTGGCCAACTAGGATCTTGTGTGAGCACTATATTAGCGTCATTTGAATAGCTCGGTTTTATGTCTGGTGGTGTATTCATCTGACTGATTAGGAATGTCGTGTAGTGATTGAGACCAAGAAAATCGTACGAGCCTTGAATTTCCGCCAGTTCCTGCTTGGTGAACACGGGGAGACGGGAACGCGTGTAGTTTTGAGCTCGGCTAAAGTTGGCAATGCGCTCGCGCAATACGCGTGGGTAGTTTCCACTTCTTGAATACACTGGATGTACGAACCAACCAAACTGCAACATGCGATAAAACTTATTAATATTCATCCGTTGGGATTGTAAAATAGCGCATACGTTCATTTCCATATAGTTGTGCACTGCTTCAGTGTCCTTGGGGTTTGAGCTATTGCGCGGGACATACCAATCTGTCTCCGCTGCTATTCCAATACGTCCTCCTTGTGACAGCTTATATTTGCTTTGATACATACGATACGTTTTACCATGAGCTCGCAATAATGTGTGACCACACATGTAGGTACCGATACCGTCCTCTGAGAGAAAGGGAGCTGAGAATGAGTTGTAAGCATTTTTGCAGACATGCGATGGTTCGTTGAAAGTAGTCCACACCTTAATTCGATCCCCGAAAAGACTGAATAGTAAATCGGAATAGTCTGTGAAAATATCAGCTAGTGCAGGGTTTGCCCACCCGCCTAAATCTTGCAAATTCTGAGGTAGATCCCAATGATAGATGGTAACCATTGGGGTGATGTTATTCTCGAGAAGGGCATTGATTAGTTCATTATAGTATCTCACCCCATCAGGGTTTACTATGTTGCTGTATCCATTCGGACATACGCGAGTCCAGGAAATTGAAAAGCGGTAACAGTGTACCTTGAGCTGTTTGAGAATTGCAATATCTTCGTCGATTTTGTAGTAGGAATTACACGCGATATCAGCATTACTCTGATCGAGGATTTCGTTCGATTGCGTGTGAGTGACATAGTCCCAAATGTTTACTGATTTACCACTCACATTCCAAGCACCTTCATTCTGATACGCCGATGTCCCAACGCCAAAGGTGAAATACTTTGGGAATTTGGTATAATTATGTGTCGCAATTGGCTTATATTTGAGTTCAACCCCAGTTGTACTCAAACAATTGGAGGGCAATAGAAACATCGCGCTGAAAATGAAAATACATATGGTTAATTTATAGACATTAACATCGTTTTGGATTACCATAGAATAATGAATAGATTGGGCATGTTGTTGTAGTGTTTTTGTTGAAAGCTATAATAATTTTAGCTCTTTTTGCATACTCAACGTAATGACATGCAGCATCGAACTAAATAGCACACTTATATCGCGGCTATTTAAACAAAAGCGCCCTAGTTGAAAAGCAATATGTCCACCCATTTTTTCATTGATAAAAAACCAATTAATGCAAAAAAAACAATAATGAGCAAATGTTTGTGCGCATTCTCGTTGACGAAAAAAATAGTGTGGTAACGTGCACGCGCACTTCAATTATTCAATTCTGCACGAGTTATCAACGATTATCACCGTCTTACATAATTGCAACACTTTTACACCTGATTTATTCGTTGTTATCACATTGCTTGCAATTTTGTATATTTATATTTCCGACGCGATTAACGTCCTATTTGCCAATAATCGATTAATGTCATTAATTTGCGATTCCCACGTCATTAACATACTTGTTGTATTTTTAGGTATTTAAACGATATTACTAATTGGCTGAGAACTACCCATTTTTTACAAATTACAACATAGTTGGCCAAGAATTTCCGCATTTCTGTTGTTTTTCTAGCTTTATCTCTCATAATTATTTATTGCATATTTTCTTGCTACATCATTGATGTGTTATCTATAAATAGCATTTTTTTGTTATAGGTTCCTTGTATCCATTGGCTGGGATATTGTGGATGGGAGCTGCTACTGTACGGATCCGGACGTGATTGATAAGTCTCGGAATGCGTGCGTCGAGTTGCCTATGTCGCAGCCTGCTGGATGGCTTATAATTGGTAAGTCTGCAGGACTGAGTTGTATATGTTTGCGGCAGATGTCCCAACAGCACTGGCAATGCACGCACACAGTGAGCACACGGCTCATGTGCCAGAGACACAGACCAGCTGTAAAATGGTGGACTGTCAGTGCGTTCGTTTATAGGGCGGGGAATTTTTACGCAAAAACTCGCGACCGCCGAGGGGTGTACGCGCGCATCGGTGCCGTCCGCGAGTCTCAACCGCTACGGGAGCGTTTGCCACCATCGCGGCAGTGCATCCCGTCGTTGCGTGCTTGTTTCGTGCTTCGCCGCCAAGAAACAAGAAACTTTGGTCGTGCTGTTTGTCTATCTGCTAGGTGCTGGGTCGTTTTCTCGTGCGTTTGCATATGTGGGTGCGTATGTGACGGATTCAGTCTCGTGCGATGAAAGGTAAACAATAGCGCAAAGAGCTCAAGATTGGGCGGACTAGAGTGACAGATTTGCGTTTGGGAACGGCGAAAGAATCATCTTTTCTCCTGCGGTGCGAAATGAACAAACAACAAATTGCGCTGGAGCAATAAACAGTATTTACTACGTGGAGGCGGGCGCGCGCGCGGTGCTGTTGTTGCGCCGAAGACGACGACGACAACGAAGGAGAGGCAGAAGAAGCGGAAGAAGAAGAAGGAGCGACACGCGTGTGTGCCGCCGGATCAATCGTGCGTTTTGCCTCCTCGCAAGAGCGGCGGCCGCATGCACGACGGTGGCGGCGACGGCGACGGTCGACGTGCGGTGTCTTCTTCGTCTCGGCCGTGTGTTTGCGCGTTTAGGATGTGCGAAGCGGACTAGAAGAGATTGTGGCGTGGCGGTTTCGGTGCCAATCGATGTGCATGGCCGTGTGATTTTCTCGTTACGGTTTTGCGAAGCACAAAGACACGCGAGCGAGAAGCGGGACGAAAAGGGAAGCGAAAGCGAACGGCCGCGCGCTGCTTTGGCGGCTAAAAAAGGCTTACATTAAGGGTTCGATTAAAATAGCTTCCTTGCCTGCCTGTTGTTGTTCGGACGTGAATTGAAAAATGGCTAGCGCAACACGAATTGTTTAATGTTTAATCGCGCCATCCGTCTTTGTGCTGATTGTGGGACACGATACCGTTAAACAATGACTAAGACGGCCAAAATTCTCAATCATGGCACGAAGAAGCCGCTCAAGAGTGGCAAAGTTAAACCGCCCGTGGTCAAGAAGAAGGTCGTCATCTCCAAGGAACAAGAGGCGGCCATTGCCGAAACCATATCGTTTGTCATTAAGAATAAGCTCTCGAAGAAGCCGGACGCGCTGCCGCTGAAAAAGAAAGCAACAGCAAGCGCTGGCGAGAAATGTGTGTCGAAATCGCCGAAGAAGTCGGTGAAAGACGCGTCGGCTGGCACTGCCAAGAAAACCACCCCCAGCCCGACGCGAATTAGCAAGAAAAAGGACACGCATGATGAACCATCGACGGCGACGACGACAGCGATGGCTAATAAGTCGAAATCGACTGTCGACGGCGGTAAAAAGGCGGGCGTTAAGCGAGTGAATAAGTCACCGACTGGCCGGCCCGCCAAGCAGGATAATAAGGGTGAAATTAAAGAGGGCAAAGCGGACGCCAAGTCGGAGAGCAAACAAATCACCCCCGCCGTCGCAAAGGTAAAGCAAGAGAAGAATGAGAGCAAGGAGAAAGAGCGAAAAATTGATGGCGCTGAAAAGGTTACAGCGTGTAAGGATAATAAAGATAAGAAGGAGATGAGCGATAAAGAAAAGAAGGATAAGAAAGATGCAGAGAAATTAATCAAGGAAAAGAAATCAGATTCACATGCCGATAAATCTGCTCCTGCGAAGGAGAAGAGCAAGAAGAAGCCGCCTGCGCAGAGTGGAAAAGATAAACCACCGATTAAAAAGGTGGTCACCAAAGAGACACTGACGGCGGCAGCCCGAAAGAAACTGCTCGCTGCAAAGCAGAAAAAAGTCGCGTGTTCGATCAAAGCGAAACAGTCGGTTAAAAAGCAGATTGCCATTAAGGTCAAGCCGAAGAAACAGACGAAACCGTCGGTGGTGGTCGCGAAAAAGAAAATCAACAGCAGCGACGTGAAAAAGGACGATGAGTCCTTGCTACAAACACCCTCTGCTGAGACGTCGAAAGAGGCTAAATGCAAAGCAACCCTTAAGACCAAGATCAAAGAGGAGCAAGTGGACGAAGAGCCACTGCTATCCGAGAACAAGGGGGTTGCTAATAAACAGGATACTAGCAAGGAAACTGACGCTAGCACATCCAAGGAAGACACGGTAAAAAAGCCAAAGAAGGTGCCGGTGAAAGATCTCAAGAAGAAGAAGCTGAAAGCGAAATTGCATACGTCTAGCTTAAAGGCGAGCACGGTGGTCGTAAAGAAACAGAACCAAAAGCCGAAATTAGTGACAAAGCCCATTCAACAAGTGAAGTGTCGTAAACTTGTCAGCATGTGGAACGGTCCGAAACGGCATCGAGTCGCTTCATTGAATGCGATCGCGAAGGTTCACTGCCTCTATGAGAACGAATCGCGCGCGAATTTCGAGGGCAACGAGCCGCCATCGCCCGTGAAGCGCGAACCGAAGGCGGCGGAGCGAAAATCGGGCGGGAAGAGTAGCTCCAGCGATCGAGAAGATACTCCATCGCCGCAGCCAACGCGCACGTTAAGATCGCTGCCCGGGCTGAGGGTGTACGGTAAGATGTGGGATATGCATGACACCTCATCGAGTAGCAGTGAAGAGTTCTCCTCGGAACCCGAGGAGAAGGTGAAGCCGAAAAAGAGCACTGCTCCGCCAGCGACTGCCGCCAAACGCGTGGCGAGAAAGCCGATGGTGAGACGGCGCAAAAAGAAAGAGGAGGTGGTCATGGATCTGAAAGATATGGTTGTCCGCAAGCGTATGGCCAGTTTGAATGCGTCCGCAATTTTGGCGGCGAGCTACTCGGTGGAGAAACGTGCCCGAAATCGCGATAGCGACACGGACACGACCGAGACGACCACCTCGGACGAGGACGAGGTGTCTGATGCGGCCTCCGATATTGGGCAGCAGCTCAAGAAGCTGGACGCGCTTGATATCAAGAAGGAGGTGAAAGAGGAGAAGCTCGATCGTCAGCAGCTGATTGAAATGCGCGCCGCCGGCGGCAACAACAAGAACAAGGTGGCGGTTATCCTCAATCAGGACACGGACGTCACGTTCACGGGCGTGTACGTGAACAGCACGACTCGCTCGACCCACCACGAAGGATACTGTCGCATTGCCGGCATGCAGTATCGGATTTCCGCCACCAGCCATACGCAGACTGCCGCCACCGCGGTGGCAACCGAGACTATTCTGCAATCCTCCACAACCACCACAACGCATGAGAATGTAAGTAGGTAGTTGTTGTTGAAGGTGGCTTTGTGTGTTTTCTGTTGGCTCGCGCTCCTTGCCATAATTGACCATCAATTAACCCTTCTGCTGTCTATCCGAGCAAGCAGGAATAAGCTAAAGATGAAGTGTTGGGGAAATCAAACTTGCCCGAAGTGATGATATTATTACGAGTGATGATAGCAATTTCTGCAATGAAAGAGTTTCGCATCTCTTTTCGCACGCCATTCGCTCCCAGATGCGAAAAGTTGAGGTTCACATTTAGCGCGGGATTTGATTTTGCCTTCCGGTCCCCTGTGCGAGCATGTGTGGCGGCGGGTTTGCTTGCTTTGCGCGCTTCGAATGTAATTTGACTCAAGTCGGGTGGTTCTATTAGGTCGTAAATCAATTGACGTTACACACGCAGCGGCGGCGACGGCGGTAGCGAGCGAAAGGAAAAACGCACTCGGACGACGACATATTTCTTCGATGCATGCTCGCGAGCGGAACGCGTCTTGTAAAAAGGTCGTGGAACTCGTGAATTCTGGCGTGAAATCTCGAAAGGCTTTCGCTTTACTTGCTGTCTGATGATGCGCGCACGATCACAACTCCCGCTGCAACTTTGCACGTCGATAAAAAAGAAGCGCGTAGAAAAGAAGAGATCGAGAGTTTGTCTGGCGATGTCTATGTTTTTCGAACGATGTGTCATGAAAAACTTTGTTGAGGGAGCAAGTGCGCAGACGAAATATATAACTGAATCAGTTGAGTTCTCGTCCTGTGTCTTTTCCGAGGGCGAACACCGGCAAAAGGACGACCGATGAATCGGCCTGCGAGTGCTCGTAGACTATCAGAGATCGGCATATGATAGGATCGAATATGCACATATATATCAGGAAGATTTGAACATTCGAAAAATGCCTTCCGGTGGTGTCTCTTCCGCATTTCAACTTCCACAAACATATAACATATTCGCATTCGAACGCGCTAGTTGCGCTGCTTTGTCGAGCAGCATCCATCACGCGAATCATTTTTATCAATAGCACGATGCACATCATATTTTTCAATTCAACGCTGAATGGGGTTAATGCAGATACGTTTTGCGGGGTTGGTTGGTTGGTTGGTTGTTCCACATAAAACATTTTAAGTTTGCCAGCCTGAACATTTCATTAGATGCTCGTTTTACGCGCTTTTTTTTCCTCAACGCTATTCTCGACTTTATATGGCGTATACGCGCATATCATCTGTCAGGGGATGTCTTACGGCGTGACATGCACACCGTGCGGCGGCGCTGTCGACGGTGGAAATGACACGAAAATATTTGCGAAGGGAGAAATGCGGAAAATCACGATGTTATCCAATACGGCGGGTGCGTGTGAGCGAGTGGCGAGAAACGCGAGCAACATGGTCGTTTCGTATTTATTACCACCAAGACGCTGTCATCGGCGGGCGGTAAGGTGAGGTATGTTGTCCTTGCAGCTTTTTTTGCCGCCACGCAGACCATAAACGGCAAACGATGCTTGCGGAATAAATTTATCGGAGATTGATATGTCTCAATCTTTTATTTATATCGTGCGTTGCTCATATTTGTTCTCCTCCGATTGACGGCCATCTATTTCATCAATTAGCGAAGCATAAAAAACTTGTTGGGGGGTGAAATGGACAATTCAAGATACCAGGAACTCTATGACACCAAATTCATCAAAATTACCCTCATGGGGTGACGTAGGCGATGGGGGTAATCATTTTTTAATCCCGCATTCTAGATTACGAGTGCATTTGGTGAATATGTTTGTTAAACACTAACGTGCAAAGCGTTCGTATTTGTTCATAAAATATTCAAGCGATTGAGGTGAGAGTTGCATTCGGATCCGTAGCAGGAAGAAGTGGTTGAATGGTTGGCGGCTTCGAATAACATTCGCTGCAAGCGAGCAAGCGCAAGCAAATCTCTGTAGTGATTCCTTCTCGCATCTCGCGCAAGTGCGGCCGCGCGCGCTAATTAAAACTTATTCGCGCTTCGTGCGGCGCTTACTTAATCTAATTTATGCCGCGATTAAGCAAAAAGTTTGCCTGCTGCACGATGATGATGCGCTTTTTCTTCCTCATCGTTTATTCACTCGACGAGCAGGCAAGCACGAGTGAGACTTTTGCAATTTGCTGGCGTGCCCCCCATTGCAAACTTTCATGTTATTTTTCCACTACGTTCGCGCGTTTTGTTTATGTACAACGAGCGCGAAAGTTTTTTCGATTTGTTTTTGTGACACATTGCGTAGTCGTCGACGTCCTCTTCCCGGTCGTCCTTTGTCAGCGTGAATTTTTGCTGACGTTTAATATTTGGAAAAACATTCAGCAGCTCAGCGAACGACGAAACGACAAATTAATTTTTATGTGGTGCTCTGTTTTGCGGGAGTTTTCTTTCTGACATGATGTAGCTTCATTTGTGCTGTTGTTCTTGTTGCAGGAGAATGCGGAACCGTCGCCGGTTAAATCCTACACGCCGTTGGACGCACTCTCCAACATGCAGCCGCCGGCGAATTCGGGCGGCGCGCTGCCAGCGCATCACCACTTGCAGCCGCCGCCGCCGCCGCACCACATACCCTCGCACGTCGTCGGTGGCCCATCCGAACTTTCGTCGTTGACGCGCCGACATGGAGGTGGATGTAGTGCATTCAGTGCACCACCGGGTGGCTGTGGTCCTCAGGTTCATCATCATCACATCCCGCCAGAGCATCATCCATACGTTACAGGTAGGATCATAGATTTTTTGATTATTCTTCTGCGTTGGTTTTGACAAATGTAGTCCTGCGCAATACGCGCGCATAGAGCGCTGCGGCCGTAATACAAACACAAGCAATGCGACCAGCGGTGGCGGCGGTAAAGTCCTGAATAGTCCTTGCCCGCAGCCAGAGCAAAATCTAGCGCACACAGTCATGGACGATGACGACGGCAGAGCTCGTGCTTCGTGCAACATCGGCGCTCAGTCGCACGAACTCCATCGCTTGTTGATTTCGCTGCGAACCGGAAGATTATTCTACGAGTTCTCTGAGAGTCTCGTTCGTTGTCGTTCGCATGGCGCACACCGCTTTTTCCATTCAGCCGTACTACGACGACGACGTCGACGTCGTAAAAGTTCTTTCTTCGTTTGGTCAATTCGCGCGCGCGCTTCGCCGACGATTTTCCAACGCGCGCCGCGCACTTTTCGGCGATCGCTAAACCTTGCAAGAAATGATTTTCTACGACGCAATAATTGGATACTGCGCAGTATTACTCACTAATTGCGTGTATGCCGTGTCACATGTGCGTTGTTGCTTTTTAATTCGCGAAAAATTGCAATAATAATTATAACGAGCATAGCAAGAAGGGTATAAACAAGTCATGGTGTGACATCATCGGCCACAGTCGGCGTGTTTGTCACAGACGTTTTTTAGCATTTCGAGTGCATTCATTTCTGTTACTTCTTGGCCTCCTGTTGTTGTTGTTTATGTGCGAAAAATTGAGTGAATGTTGTTCCTGTGGTGGATTACCAAACGCATTTGGATTATTACATCAATATCCAGCGTGCTTCATCTTTGATTCGCAATCAATTATGCTGCTAGCAACAGGTAAAAGTTTATTAATTTATTTTGGGTAACGTGCGCCATGTTTATTTATTCATTTATATAAATAACAAATATTATTTTCAATAGTAACATTCGGAGTACAACAACAGGGAATATTAATGATCTAAACAGATTGTTATCATGCGTACAGCATAACAGAGCAACAGCAATGATTTGTATGTCATTTATTTTATGCAGAAAGTGTTGATAGTTTCATTACGTTTTACTTGGCGTATAAGTTTTCCACAGTAATTGCATTCATTCGACGACTGCCACGCTCTTTGAGTGGGTGTGTGGTGTTTACTCGTTTTTGTTTATTTTCCGTACACTCGTTTTGCGGCTTTTTATCGTACGAAGCAGGCGTCATATTTGTTTAGTTCCTGGAAGAGTTTATGGATACGCAAATAATGCAACTTTATACTCTCTTTGTGAATTTCAAGGTTACTTTAAAGTAGAGTTTTTCATTCGGAGGGTTCGGTATGTTCATGGGAATTTCCACCTTCCCTCGAAGAGGACGAAGGCAAGAATTTGCGTCTTTTTGGATTCGTAGATCTAGATATTTTAAAATTTGACTATTTTTTTTGGCATTCGAATCCCATGCTAACAAAAGTGACCAGCAGCAAATAACACGATATGCAACTGGTGCCGAACAGACAGAGCATGTTTATTGTCAATAATTTCCGAGAGAAACAGGGGTGAATTTGCTCCCCTCGTTTTGATACGCCATGAGAACTAATTGCAATTGAACGAGAGCAAGGCCTAGATATTACGATGGAAAAAAACAGACGCGAAAGCGCATGGGGTGGAAAGGGTGGCCCGCTTGAATTATCACAATTGAATAACAAACTACCCTCAAAAGCGTATGAATATTGTGCGCTCATTGATCAGGCAATAAATTCTCATCATTTAGGCAGTTTTTTCGATTAATATTCGTAATGCAATAAATGCGCACGATTGCTCGCGGCGCGACTTCATCAGCGTTGGCCAAAGATGTAGTCGATTCATTGACATTAGAGACATTGGCCTTGGAGGTATTCTGAGTTTGAACTTGCGATGCTATCATGCTCGTCATTGCTCCGACTGAGTGCAGAGTACACTCAAAAGTGCTTTGACCTTTTTTTCGGCAATTTTAGCTTATGTAATTGTTTGTTCAAGTTCTCGATGCGTTTTTTAGTTCATTGCGGCGAAAACGTTGGACGAAGAATAATAGTTTGAATAATATTTTATTAATAGTAGATGAGTTAATAATTCAAGATGTGCGCATTGCGCTCAAATTCGTATCATAATTATTCGTGCGGCAGTGCACGTTCATACATTCATCGTCGTCATCAACATGCATAAGAGTCTGTGAAGTGCTTCCTAAGTAAGTGCAAACGCGCGCGCGATGTTCACTTGCACTTTGCGGTTGCGAATGCGCGTTTGTTCAATGGTGTTGGATTTGCTTTCATCTACATGCATGTGGTCCGTGTCATGAGATGCATGGAAATGAAGATTGCGTATGTACATGTGTATATGGATAATTTGTACGCGTTGTGTGCCAAGCCAAGCCAAGCTAACCCAAGCAAGAGCAAGCAACCTGGTTGCAACGCGTTGCATCGAACTGCAACTGCGGTGGCATTTTAAAACATTCGCGTTACATAATTAAAAGGACGCCGGTTGCCTTTCGCGTTTCACTTGCACGTGTTACCAGCCAGTCAGCCAACTAACCAACACCAAGAGTGGCTAACTAACAAACTGCACTGCGTTTCTTTTTGATGCGCATTTTTACACTATCATTAAAATGTTACCAAAAAACGTAATAATTTTTTTCCGCGTGCGTGAAATGCAATTTACATCGTCATAAACATGCTGCGAATTTCACGTATAATTCTCACGGCGTATTTCAGTTATGGAAACTTACCAACTTCTAATTTCATGCATATTTGCATAGAAAATTGTAGACTTTATTAGTATTCGCGTTTTCAGATACTTAGCGCACTGTTCAAGTCAAGTATTTGTGATAAATTTAAGAAATTCCCAAGGGAATCAAATTTCAGTCAAGGGCACTACAAATACCACCCATAATTCAATTTCTGAATCAGTTTTCAAGAACGTGATTAATAATTAATTTTAATATATGTCACCAACTCTTATAACAAATTCATTAATCTATTGGAATTTGTTATAAGGGTAATAAGCAATTTGCGGTGACTAGAGTAAAATTGTAGAGAAGGGTTCGAGGGAAACATTGAACAAAGTTGATGCGAGTTTCTGCGATGACCTTTTCACAACACCAACGACGTCTCTCTTTAGATTTTGCGCTCGCATGCAATGAGCGATTAAACGAGCCGATTAAACCCTCTAAAAGAGTACTTAAAACCATCGGCATTTTGTTAAACCTACATCAAAATTATAGTGAATCGTATATGGCGACTAAATAACTACTGCTGGCTGGTAGTAGGCTAGCCGCGTATCACATGGAGCTATCTTTTATGAGTCATGAAAATCTCACTAAAACAACACATTATCCAGTCATCACTAAACATAATAATTATGCATCTAATTAACATAATTTATTCATATAATGAAGACATAAAAATGTGATGAGCGGAAAGTACGTGCGTAGACGAAGAATGACATGGGACAAAAGGTGGTTGACTGTCTTTTAGTCCACTTTTTTGTTCTCTTCAAATCGCGGGATCTCCTCCATCATCAACTCATCGGCGTTTTAGATGGAGCAAGCAAGCCAAAGCGCTTTATAAAGACAACTTTGCGGCCGCATTCACGATGCTCAAGTACGCATCTTTTCGCTCGGCCACATTCGCGGGAATGTTTTTTTTTTCTCGTGGCTCATTCCCATTTTCCTCCCGGTGCAGTACTCTCTCGTTTGATGCTTTTCATCCGCGCGAGCGTTCACAATGAGCTCTCTTCTCTACTCTTCTCTTCAGCGCCTTTCATTCTCTGGTCATGTACCGTTGAGCCAAGCGAACATCTTCTTCTTCTTCTTCTTCGTTTTGCTTCCCCTGAACGCGTGTGTTGCATATACGCCTTGCACAATTACTTTCGTCCTTCTTTGTGCTTTGCGCTGCACACCTTTGGGCGTGCGATGCAGTAAGAGATTGAGCGAGCGAGCAGCAACAAAATTGGCGAGTTTTCGGGCGCATTTGCGCAAATAATACTTATGAACGTGCAGCTGCTGCGAACAGCTGGCTACCTGCCGAAAACAGACAAACCCTTCCACTTTTTCTTCCTCAGCTTCGTGCTCGTCGTTCGTCTCTTGATTGGCCGGAGAAACTGTCAACTCGCGTTTCGGGAACAGATCGCCCAACGATAAATATCTTTAATTAATATTTCATACGTGCGGGACATGCGTGAACGCACGCACATGCATGCGATGGATGGACTCGCTTTAAATTTATGTAAATTGAACAATCAATCATTGCGTCTCGCCCGCCCTCACTGCTGCTGCTCTTCTGCTTATTTCTTCTTCGCTGTATATGATGTCGTTCCCGAAATGAGAATTCGGTTGTCCTTCTTTAGATATGATGTTTGCCTTCCGTTGGCGGTTGAATGGAAACTTTGCAAAGTTTCGAGGGCACGTGTGATGGCTGTAGTTATTGTCTTTGTTTCGTGATCTACTTTGAAGGGCTTCATGCCACAATCTTTGTATTGATTTCGATATATTGGCTTTGTGAAAGATTCCATAATCGAGCTAACAGCAAAGTTTGCGCGCACGTGACTCGCACAAGGCGTTATTGGAAAGGAGAAGACGCAGGTGGTGCACAAAAGACAATAGGACAGGTGATTCGAGAGGAAAACTTGTAAAATACGCGCGTGCGAGTTGAGGAGCAAAGAAGTGAACAAAACAGACTTGACAAAAACGCGATCATCATCAATAAAGACCACAAACGATGTAGTCGAGGCATCGATTTAAATCATTTAACGTTTGCGTCGTCTGGTTGGTTTTTAAACGAGTTTTTATTTTATTTGGGAGTTTTTAATGTGATGGGGTGAATCGTCTGGAAATTATGCATTTGGAATGCATTACGGGTTAGATTGTCATTTATTTATTCTTCTGTTTCTATTTTGATTGCGCTCCCAACTTTATTGTACGGGTACAGAGTGAATCGGCTTTAATTTGTCAATTTGGATCGCATTAGAGAGGTTTTTTTGGCACGTGTGCTTTGTTATTACGAGCAATTTGAGCAGATTTCCTCGCAGCGATAAGAGCGTAATGAAGAGCCACCCCGCAGCTGAAGCAATTTTTGTTGGTTGTTTTTTGTTTCTGGTCTTTTCTGCGTTTGCGTTTTCCTCCCCATGCGACGTAGATTTTTAGGGTTAGTGTTATTTGCTTGCTCTTTTGCTATGACAGCCGAGACGCGCAGAAACGCTGTCGTCATATCGCGCGCGCACATCTTGAATATAACGTTTACGAGGCCATTTTTGGCAGTCCGGGTATATCGTATGGTGGTGGGACGGCGATAAAGATACCGGAAAAATGTGTGCGATCATTGCGCTTCATCATTTTCATTCGGGCAAGAGACGCGTATTGCTGCGCGCCTACTGCGTGTGACACTTGTTGATTATGAAATAAAATGTGAAATAAATGCGAGACGCACATTGGATTTTTTATAACATTTGTGGGTTCGTCATGCGAAGAGAGATAAAGCGAAAACGAACGTTTTTTGACTTTACAAGAATCGTGCCCTGAAAGCATTACATTTTCGCGAAAGATGTGGAGTAGATGTAAATGTGGGATAACTTTTATGACGGACTATCATCATAAAATTGTGAGCGGGAATGCATAGAAAAAATAAATTTGATAAAAAAATGAAATTTCGCAATTACCAAAATGGTGTAATAAAATTATCACATTGAAAAATGTGGCAGGTATCACAATACGGGAAAATATTTCCGCATAGCATATGAGCTTGCAAGAAAAAATTCTACAGTTGTTAATAACTTGTTTATGACTCGGTGCACACAGGTAGTAAACATCAAAACACTTATCACGCTATGCGTACTTAACTGACATAGTTGGATTTTTGTAAACAACCTTAGTTTCATTTTACCCAGCACGCGTGTAACGTAAAAAAACGGAATTGCAAGATATAATTGTTAAGGTAGGAATAATTTAACTAATTCGAAAAGTATAAAGGCTTGATGTAATTCATTTCTCTTATTTATTTGACAATTTTGATTTGTGTGATATTACAACAAATACCGTGAAGAGTAAACATCACTGCGGGCAGTATTTTATTAAAAGCACTTTGAGAGCATTAAAATTGAAATAATCTCGCGTAGAATATGTGTTTACGCCGAATTAAAATTGCATAGCGAATCATTGGAATCATTGCTGTGATAGGATGGCGTACGAGTCCGTTGTTGTGATGGATTTGCTATTGAGCAAAGCCGGGTTGTGAATTAAATCGGTTTGCGTCCAGGCATATAAATCAAACAAATGGAATTATAATATGGCGTTCGCTTCTCGATGCCGAAGCAGTCAGAAGCGAGACGAACAACAGATTATGCATGCAGTGTTTGAATATTGTTGTTGCCTGCGCCTAATGCGGAAAATTGACCTATTTTAATATGAAGTAATCGTATTTTTATTAAATTAAATTAAATATTAATTGCAATTTATTATGCTGAAGCATATTGAGTTGACGTTGCGCTTGCACATCTACTTTGCACGAAGAAACAAACAATTCGCGCATTCGCATATTGCACGAATCGTTGATATTTATAATTCGCCATTTGTTTTGCAGTGCGCGCATATGTGCAGCACTCTAATTTTAAAATGATATACATTCGTATTCGTCGTTGGCGTGCGCGCGCGCTGAATAAAATTATTATTGCGGAGAGATGAAAAGAGTGCGGCGGCGGCGGCAGCAGCAGCAGCAGCAGCAGCGGCGGCGCGGAATGCGTGCGAATGCATTATCCGCTTTTGATGCATTGCTACACACCCGCGCTCGAGCGCGCCGTTTACACTTTACGACAAATGCGATGTGCTCTGTTCGCTGCGCGCTCGCGGATGAGAAAATGCAATATGTGGAAATTCGCGCGTGTTTTATGACGGCGCATGAACGCATCGCTCAATATGTTTTGCAAAACGGTTTGTCGTGCGCATTCATTAACTCTTTGGATGACAAAGCAGGGAAAATGCTCGAATGCGAATTGCGTTAATTAATTAATTAAGCTCGCCTAGATTGCGACGAGTGCATTTTCGGGTTGCGGTCGGCTTGTAATGACTATTTGACTAATTGTTCGCTTCCTCCCGAGAGCGCCGAGGGTGGAGATTACAAGTGCGCTCGCTGAGGTCTTTGGGGAAGGCTTAACTGTTGCCTTTCTTGTAGCGGACAAGAAGTGCCTTCTCCGGCACATGACGGCATCTGGTACATCCGGCCGTACGTTGTGCACGCATCCGGTTGCCGGAAAATGCATCCGTTTGGGGTTCTGTTCTATGCATTCTTCGATTGCGCACGAATCCACCCTCTTGACGAAGTGTTATCGCTCTGAAGTATGATAATTAATTACGTGCAAGAACGAAAATTAAGCAAAGATGTTTCGCTGAAATTTGGGAAATTCAAATCACGTATGTGAAGAAAAATTTTATCTTGTTGATTTGTCAGTTGCATTCGGATTGCAAGCGATGCGTAAAGATTAGAGTTGTTGTTGCATAAACCGAAAAGCTGGTTTGTCGTATCGAATGTATGCATCTCGCAACAATGAATATAATATCATGGGTTTTGCATTTGTGTATCTCTGTCGTTGAGATGCGAGTAAATGAATCTTCAATAGCGCTTCATCGCTCATTCATTTTGCGATGCACACCGCACGGAAGAAGAAGTAGAAGCAACCCCAAAGGCGCGCGCAAGTTGCCGCTGCATCTAAATATGCAAGACGCGTTTAAATGCATGCCGTGCAGAGAGCAGCTAGCGAACTATTGTGCAAATGCAGCGACGGCAAGAATCGCGTACGCCATGGCGCTACCTGAATATGCTAAACTAAATTCAACTTGTGCATGCATATTGCGAGCAAGCGAGTGAATGAGTTTCAGGCTAAATGTAGTTTTCCCCACTGGGGGAGACAGATGTTTCAAAGCGCCGCGTGTCGTTTGTGTTGAGATTCATGATGCTCAATCTGGCGTCATCGTATCGGTCGTGATCCTTTCACTCGATCCTTTCTTGCGCATTGAATATTTTTTCGCCATTGTCGCCTGCGACCTAGATAAATTTATTTCCAAACAACTTTGAGCCATTCAATTCTTAACGAATTCGTCATTTTTCATATTTGCCTGATTGCGATGCATCGCGCCGCCACCCCTTGAGTAATTGAAAATCATCATTGTGTGTTGCTGAATCTGAGCGCGAGCTGAGCTCGGGACTCAAATAGAGTAGATTTGCGTTGGGGTTGGATGCATGCAGAGTGTGCAATTTGGGTTCGTCGCGCTCAAGTTTGGTCTGCGTTTGCCGCCAATGCCGTCGCCCAATGCCGTGGCTGCTGCTGCTGCTGCACATTTACAGATTGTTCACATTCCCGGAGGCAGTGTGTTTAATCTCGAAGGCGATAAGGCACGTTGCACCTCTTCTCTTTTTGCTGCCTCTCTTTGCCGCCGACGCATGCACGAAGGACGAGAAGGGATTGTGCTCGCTTAAACTAACCGGGCAAGAAGCGAACGTTTCGCGCTCGATGAACAAGAGTTGTAACTAAGGCTGGACCAACACACGCTGAAAAAAAAAACATAAAAGGAAACTGTTCTCGCATACGCTCATAAATCTTACAAAAACTATGCAAACTGCTACCACCAAAAATAATTTCTGCGCCAGTCTATAAAATGTTTAATGGACGTGCTAATTTTTTTCAAGTAAATTGTGCAATTAGTTTTTACGCGCGCGTATTAATCGTGTTTATTCAAACATTTTATGAAATTATGAATAAGCGAAAATGGTGTATTAAAAATTGTATAAAATTTTAATTAGACTAAAGCGTAATTAAATTTTTAAAATATGTACTCGTTAAATTTGCCATTTAGCCGCGGCTGTTCAACGTCATCCCCGGAGGCCGGCAAACGGGAAAAAATCAAGCAAATTGAATACAAACTGGATTTCGGATTTTCCGACGCGCGCGCGCGCCCGTTTGTGAGCGTAGCGCGCATTAAATATACATGGAGGCGGCATCCATGGCATACACGCGTTTTTTTCATTGCTCCTGCCGCCGCCGCCGACATCGAGCCTGAGTCAGCGCGCACTCGGGGCGCTTACATTCATTTTCGCAGTCATCGGAGCCGACCCCCCCGTAATCGTTATCATCTTTGTGTGTGCGCGGGCGGCGGCGCGTTATATTTACTGTAAAGTATTAGCGCTCGGCTATGCGGCGTGATAACACCCCTTTTATAAAGCGATATGATGCCGGAGTCAAGCCGGAGGCCGCCACCCACGGTAGACCTTTGCCCATGCCATTCGGCACCGGTGTCTCGTCGTCGCCAGTGCCGTTGTCGCCGCCACCGCCGCCGCCAAGTTATTAACAACCTCGAGGCGCCGCGTCGCCTATTACAAGCCCCCCTCTGACAAGTACACGCGCGAAACAACCTGCATTCTATTGCAGTCAACCGCATTCCGAATGCGGGTGAATTCAACAGAAAGCGGAGTGTTTAATTTGCCGCCGACGTCTGTTTGAATTCTAAATGCTCAAAACCAAATCCGAAATGTTTTTTTCGCGCAGATTGTCAGGTATTTCGTGTGTATTTTTTCTAATTAAATTTAATCGTCCGTGAGGCGGCGTCGCGTATTATTTTCCACATGTGCGCAGATCTAGCCGGCTCGCATTATTATCGGGATCGTTCCGGCTTACATGGCATTTAAATGGCTGTTATTCAACACGGCTGCCGCCACCGCTGTTGCCGCCATGAGCAATACGCACGCGAGGCGAATTTATTTGCATTACAACCGCCACCGGCGTTCGCTTGCGTTGCACATACGTTTCGTTATTTACTTACGTCCCGCTTGCGGTTATTTGTTTAATTGCGTTGGCACGAGCGTAAAATATATTTATTCGTGTTTGAATAATTGCGTTTTTTACACGTCAGTTTGCAGGAAAAATAAGTGTGCGCACATATAGCACTTAGTCATTTTTTATTGGCGGTGAGATTAGTGTTTCGCGATCAATGCAAGTTTCCAATAAACTTGGCTGGACGTGTTCGGAAAGTTTGAGAGGTGGCGCGAAAGTGTGCGGAAAGCTACTCAAGATTCACCGGAGTGAATCCCGCTGCTTGTAATTGGCAATATATAGTGAAAACATTAAGATACTCTGGCAAGAAGGCGGCGGCAGCGGCGGCAACAGCGGCAACAGCAGCCAAGTGACTTTTGTTGATCGCTCTTGTTCTCTCTCTTACACTGCCTCGAGCGGAGGCGGTCGCAGCGGCAGTGGATTGCAGGGGATGCTCCACGCTGCAGTCGAGGAATTGGGCAAAAACTTTTCAGACAAATTAATTTAGTGCTCGGTCGCACTGCCACTCGAACGCTTTTTACAAGTTCAACAAACTCGATGGATTCCCTTCTTGTTATTGAATTGTTGTATCTTTGTTGGAAATTTAATGGTTTTTTTCTCTCGATTGGTTTAAGCGGTTTAATTATTTAGAGTTTGTCGTGTTTATGCACTTATTAAAAAATCATTAATTGCGCTTTGTCTCAATGTATTAATAAGCCGTCGGGATAAATAATATATGAGGGAAATTGTAGGATAGTTAACCGCCCACGTTGAGTAGGTGGTGTAGGCGGTTGTGTGACGTCAAACGCACCCCCGCTTATCGCACAATTGCGGGGGAGAAATAAGTACTTTACGATTTGCATCATTCAGCCGTTTGTCGTCGGCAGCGCCATCGTCGAAAAGTTTGCATTGTGCCGGTTGGCGCGTGCCAATTCCGGCGACGGTTTCCGCCGCCAACCGTTGTCGCGCTCGTGCGCAAGTCGTAAAGTCGGTGTGAAAATATTGAAAGAATTTTTGCGACACTAAAGTTTTACGGCGCGTTCCGACATCCGAGAGTAAATCTTGGGTGCCAGGACGACCTAATTTTCCAGGTTGTAAAATCACTTCATATTGTTACGCGTCGCATGCGTGCGTGCTTGTTTGTTTGTTTGTTTGGGGGCAATAATTTTGGCGCGCGCGTGCGTTCCTGACGTATTTTAATGGCCTACATTCGACGGCGGCAACGGCTGTGATCGTCATGATGATGACGATGGTGGTGTGGTGGTGGTGGTGGTAGTACTGGTGGCAAATGCGCGCTGCCTCTCATCACGACCGATAATTCAATCAATACGGGCGCGCGCTCATGACAACGACGCTGGATTGCATATGTGCGTGGGGGCGGTAAAGGTATGGATGGCATGCCAGCGCAATGCGCCGCCAATTGGCTTGTTGTACGTCAAAATCGTGTTACAATTCCGAAGCGAGTTGGCGAATTGATTGAACGCCGCCAGAACGCAAGCAGCAGGCAGCCGGCTGAAACGCAAAAATATGTGTTTGATCTCTGCGGCCCATTGAATTCCTATTGAATTCCTATTGAATTCCGACAGTATCTTGACAACTCGATTAACACACGTTTTAATTTAATTTATTACATTTCAATGCGCCACTTTTAATTGGAAATATTGCGTGAATTCTATTCTATTAATTAATTTCATTTACACATCGCAATTGCAATAATACTAATGCGACTTTGATTGCGCGCTATCGTCAACACAATAAATCAATAACTATCGAATTTAATTAAACGCATCGGATGGATGAGCGGAGTAATTTATTATTAACTGTAAATCTGAATTATTTAGCAGCTCGGCTCACACACCAAAAAACAATGTATTCATGGACGTATTAAATTGCGCTCGCCCTGAAAACAAAGAAACGCGTTTATATCGAGCAGGTAATTTCATTATATCCAACTGACGCATACGCGCACAATAAATGCATTCGGGGGGCGGCTGCTCGCTTTATTCCATTTAATTTCGCGGTGGTGTGCGTCTGTCGAGGACGGCGTTTCATTATTATGTAGGTGAGCGCGAGTGAAGTGGCTTTTTGGTTATGCGCACAGTTTGTATGTGGCGGCGGCGGCGGCGGCAGACGATGTTGTTTGCCGTGCGTTTAAAATTGCTGCATCCGCCGCCGCTGCTGCCGCCTACGCTAAAACGTCCAGCGTGCGCTACGCATGATTTTATATAAAACAAATTGCAAAATAACTTTTAAAACGCGGGCGTTTCATAATTTAATTTGTTTGCTAACTAAACAAACATTTTAATTAAGGAATTTTTGATGTTTTAGTTTCATATTATAACTGTTTGATTTAGAGATTTTCCATACTAATTGTATATTTTCTTTGTTTCAGGTGAGTGTCTCAAATTATCCTCTCGTTGTGCGATTCTGTGGTAAGTCGCAAAATATCAGTGAAATGCGTAAGACGTTGCTTAATTAATCATTTCGTAAAATTGCGGAGTGGTCTTAAATTCTTGAAGAGAATTCTTCTTCAGGACAATGATTGATTTAATGCGGAGCAAGCGCAATAAATATTCGGGACTTTAACTGTTTGCGATTGCATTTTTGTACGAGCTTAGCGATCAAATATTTATAACTTGAATTTGCAATACACGTTGATATAAACAATGCTTGCCAATTGTGCAAATAAATCCGCTGGCCATAGTACAATCAATCGGGAATGTATTGGGATAATTGGTGATTTGCGCGTCGCTTTGTTCTGAGTTTATTTGTTAATCCATCTATGCGCGCATCGCATGTGTCCGGCGGGGGCAGACTACAATTTGATAATATTATTTGCTATTTGCCTTGCGATTTCAACTTTCGATAAATTCAATTGCAATCCGCGCGCCGGGGTTAAATGTTAATTGATATGTGCGTTCATTAATGGTGAATTGGATTGCTCACTGCGCGAATTGCATACGCGTCAGATGCGAAGGGTAATCGAAAAAGTTTTCAGTCTGGTAAAGTTGAATTTGTATGTTTTTGCTCTTCTTATCGCACATAACAACTGTCAATTGCATTAACCAGATATAGAGACAGAGGGTTTTGAGAAAAATGCAGCTTCCGGTTTCAGGGGAATATTGATAAATACGTTTTGGAGAGCGTTTTTATCTTGGATTGGATTCGATTCGTAGATTTTAGATTTATGAGTGAGCGTAAAAGGCGAGTGTTTCGAACAAGCGCACAATGAAAATCAAAGTAAAATCTATCGGTATACAAAACTTGCACGCGCTGCTTTGATAAGAAAGCTGGAGGAAATATCAGTAGCTGAAATCCGTTTACAGTCTCTGTGTGATATATCTTTATAAATATCGAATGCGCGTTATTTACTTAGCTTGGCTATTTGATTTACTACGTCATTCGCTGTTGTTGCGTACACGGAAGCAAAATGCAGCTTATGCATGTATATACGTTGTACGGCGTAAAGAGCGGTCGCGAGCGATTTCCGCGAGAATGGGGGCGGCGAATGCATGCAAGTGCTACTGCACTTGCCAAATGCGCATCGCAGTCGATGCGTGCGGAAGACGAACGTCTAAACTGGCGGGTGGGTGCAAGCGAGCGAGCAAAGCGAACGCGTTTATTGATAGCGGAAGTTACGGCCGGATGCTCGACTCGACAATCCGAATCGATAAAACTACTTTTAACGTCTACCCGAGTTCCGATTCTTCTCTCTGCGTTTTGCGCTTCGCGTCCTGGCGGTGTGCACGATGTGCCATTTGCCACATACAATCGCTAAAGATGCGAGCAAGTGAGCGAACGCGCGAAGAGTTCGCCGTGCAGCGACGACGACGACGACGAAGAGGACGAAGAGGTTTTTGATTCATTTATCGGTTCGAGGCACTCACTCTGAGCGTGAAACACTTTTATAACACCTACTTTTTCGACGAGCTTTTTTCGCCTCTTTGCTTATTTTGCTGCCTCGACTATTTTTGCAATACACTTGATAATTTATTGCATTTTTATATACTTTTTTCCGAAGTGTTTCTAAGCTGAGAATTTATTAATTATTCAATTATCATGCATGAGTGATGGCTTCGCTAAATTGTATTATTGATAGCATTCAATTGGCGTTAAGTACATGAACCACAACACACATATTCTCGCTCGTGCGCGATTTTCGGAAATCACAGTTTGCGTTAATTGCACATTAGGTGTTTGTTCGAACACATGCGTGCGTGAAGAATAAACGGCAGGCATAGCCTGGGCTTGCGTGTGTCATGACAGATTGCCGAATTTCGATTACAATTATGCATCAAGCACAACAGCTCTCAACTAACGCCTGCCTGCCTGACTGGCTGGCTGCTTGGTTGACGTGATATATGCGTTCGCGAATGTGGATTTTGCGCTTTGCGCGCGTTGTGGTTTAATAATTCACGCTGCGCATACATTATTAGTGATCGAACGGCGGCAACGGCAAGCCGAAATGTATGCTGTGGTGGTGGTAGCTACCACCTAGCGTTCTATATTCCACAACAACAACAACAACCGCCACCAGCCGCCAGTAGCACATAGTTAGCGTGATTATGTAGCACATGTCTATAATACGTAATTGATATGAACATCGTTCGATTCATGTTCATTTACTCGCATTACGTGCGTTAATTCACGAATTCCAAGCTCATTCATTCGCATTATAATAAGCTGCATTTAATCTAATCAAATATTTAAATTATATGTCGGTATGTAACATATGTGTGGCACGTGTTTCAACTCAAACAGGATTGCTTCGATTAACGAGAATTCATTCTCGAAGGTGATTTTGAAATTTTTAATTTAATAATTACGAAGGATGAAGAAATATTTATTTATGAAAATGAGCCAAAGTAACACGTAGTCGAAATAGTTTTGAAGAAGCAGTTAATAGAATGAAGTCATCAAGTGCAAGAAGCACACAGCACGCATGCAACTTGTTGTAGTGTGTTATCTTAAGAGTGCGCGCAAGTTGAGAGTTGTTCAACAATGCGGCGCGCCTAATGGGATATGTTGATGTTGTATCTCTCGCACGCGTCCTGTGCATGTCTCGTCCTTCCTGCGGTGTTATTTTATAATTTCACTGCTACCGACACCTGCATATTGCGTGCATGCCTTTAATCTATGCGCGTATTGAAAGCGGCAATAACAGCAGCAACAACAATAACAGCAGTGCGAACAACACTTTAATAACTTGTGGCTAATGTAAGGCGGCAGGAGCAGCCCATGCATTGGCAGGCGTATTTCATTCACTTGAGCTGTCACACCGCGCAATGACAAATGATTCGCATGCGAGAAGTAGCAGTAGCACTGCGATCTACGTCTTCTTGCAAAACTGCAATTGCGTTCCGCCTGTCACATTTGCGGCGCGCTTAATGGATAATCATGTCAGTGTTGCCCGATTCATTATTCAAAGTGCTCGCGCGCGTGCTGCCTCCGCACAAGTGTCCAAATCTGATTATAATTATCTAATTAGCTTATCGCACTTGCTAGATTTGTATTACATTTAAATGTTAATTAATCGCGTATCAGGCTTCAGCTCGCTACTTGTTTTTGTGACACATGCATTCTCTCATCAGGTGATGTTTGTTCTTCTTCGTTTTCTTCCTCCTTCTCCTGCTGCTGCTGCTGTTGCTGCTCGATTTATCCGAGTAATCAAAGCTTGTTGGCGAAGGTAACGACAGAGGCAATGAACCAACTTAATTAGCATTTGCTTCGCTTAGTACGTGCTTCCTTTGTCTTCTCAACTCGTTAGAAGTTTGCATCTAAAAATAGCTTTTGGCATATGTCTAATTGATATTCCCGGATGAAAGAAAACGTTCTTGCAAACTTTTTTCCGCGATAGCGATGGCGGATTGAATTGTGGCATCTCGGATGGGGGCGCGTAATGCGTACTTCTGCCAAGAAAGTTTTTGTTGGCACGAATCAAAGCACAATAAATTTCAGTTAAAACACCAATATACATCGTCTATTTGTAGCGTGCGCATTTCTATGATGATGATCATGTCTTTTGAGACGCATCCAAAAATCTCTCCTTAAGACGCGCGAACGCATCCACGAGCAAACGCAAACGCATGCATCTATAAATTCCACGTTTGATTCGTTTAGGCGTCTTCGCGGTGCGCTGACATGACGCGTGAGTATCAGTAAATGTTCCGATTATATGAATACCTCGTTAATTTCCGTGATTTGTATCGCGTGTCGCGTGCGTCTTTTTGTTCTACGTGTACCGGGCAGACGTTTTGCGAGTGTCATCCGGAGGCCGCCTGCCGACGAACAAATTTATAATACACGATGTGGTACTTTACGGCCGCGCGGGATTAACCGGATTAATAAAGTCATCTGCGCGAAGGGCATAAAGTGATTTCGCGCTGAAATATGACACATTTATATGAAGTACACATGTTTCATGGCGTATTTCTATTTGTTCTGTAATTGACTTGTTAGACGATTGTTGTTTGCTTGCACCGCGTGTGTGCGCCGCATTGCATTGCGCTTTTCTTGGACGCCACATAAAGATGTCTTTTCTATGACCCGTACCATTTATATACGTGTATCATTTTAATGCCGATACACGAATGGCGCACGACTTAATGCGTTTGTTTGAGATGGTAAAAAGTATGTAGGTTTGTCGAAGACTTTCTCACTTTGTTTTGTAGTTTCACACCGTTTTCGTCGAGTTCTAATTAGGCGAAAGAAATTTTAAGGACATTCCTCGCTTCGCCCCTTTGCGCTAATTACCAGGAGACGTGTACTTGAGACGTTGTTTCAGTCGACTTGCTTTTATTGTTATTGTTTTCTTTCGTTTGCATTTATTGCTCGCTCTTCATTCTTCGCATTGCATAAAGGCCGCGTTAATGCATTGCACACTGGTCCCGAAGGGGAAATTGTCGTGAAATGAAATAATGACATTTTTGAAAATTTTTTTTTACCACTAAATTAAGGAATAACTGAATTTTACGATTGTGAAAATATGATCCAAATCGGATAAATAGTTTAGCAACAATTTAGCGACAAAGTCAAACAATTTCGGGCTCGAGATTTGATTCACATGTAAACTTCATATTCAAATTTCATTTTCCAAGCTCATAGTTATCCCACATCAACTTTCTTTACATGTGCATAAACTACAACTAATAGTCTTTCGAATGGTTTCAATACCGTCTTTTAGATATTATATTTTCAATTAGAAATTAATTTTTGAAAAATTTCAGATTTTTGTTGAACGGAAAATTTTCAAATCGAGTTCTACTAGTGTGTGTCAAGCTGTGTCAAAGCGGTATTACCACTGGCAGATAGATAATTAAATGAAGAATCACCTCTGCTATGTCCAGTCGCGCCCAAACCCGCCCATAAGAAAGTTATGACACTTTGAAGATGAAATTTTTAGTTTTTTGGACGAAGTTTTGCCGATTTTATAGTCGTGCCGATATAATTTAACAGTGTCTCATGATGCAAACGTTAAAATGTGCGAGAGAGACGTATTGAAATATGAGAAGTTAACGAGTTAGATTGCGGCAAAACCTTTGATAATACGCAGCAAGTCGTTTTAAAGTTTATTTAATTAAAGCATTCTCATCAGTTTCTCATCAATTTTTGTTAATATGTTATGGATTTATTGAAAGTTATTAATTTTTTATCAAATTCCAATTTGCCGTGTTTTTACTATCATGACAAAATTTGAATTTTGAAAATCGGTTCGGACAATTTTGAGTTATAAGGCATTTTCCAAAAATATGCTGCTTTGGACCAGTGTGCATTGCAATGAATGCAATGTGTGGCTGTTGTCGTTGTCGTCCTTCTTTGCATCGTACGCGCATGGTGAATGATTACAAGTGTGTCTTGTCTCTTCCTTCTTTCTGCAAAGCAACAAACACAACAAACAGCAACTCTTTCCACTCGCCGTGGAATGAAATGGAACGGACGGACGAGCGCGCGCGCGCGCGTTCGCACGTATTCGTTTTCTTGAACAGTCTGCAAGTCTCTCTCGATCCTTTCTTACTCAGTTAGTTAGTTACTTACTGAATGCATGCATGCATGTGTGCGCGCGCGATGTATTTCGTTCTCGTCCTCGAGTCGCGAGAACGGTTTTAAATTGTGTATGTACCGAGAGAGCGACCGGCCAAGCCAGCCAACCAGACCAACCAACCGAGCGACCGATTGAGGAGTGAGTGGCACGCAGTGAGAACGCTGAGTAAAGTTAGTCGAGACCGGGCATCGGTTGATGATGCCGGTGGTGTCCGCGCGCGTGTGCTAAGCACGAACTTTGTTTCGAAACTTTTGCGCCTGCCTCAATATGTAAAGAGAGCATAACTTGCTGCATGCTCGATGCACGGTGCGGATTCGAGCTGTTAATTTAAAATGCGCACGGGGGAGTAGGCGCAAGAAGCAGGCGTGCAGGATAGGATAGTGCGCGAAACGAAACACCGTTGTTTTCCGCAACTCGGCTTGATTTATCGGTGCGTACGCGCGCGGTGAGCGATTATATGAAGAAGCGCAAAGTATGCGCAGCATCAACGTCAACGTCGTCAAAGACGGCGACTACTTTCACGGCGATTTAAACGGTGCATGTTGCTGCTCCTGCTGCTTCTTTGAATACTGTTATCCGTCGCAACAGCTGCCGACAACATCGACGAGGAGGATGAGTGGAGTGCATGTGGTGCCTTAAATGCCATTGTGATATTATTGTTGTTGTTGTTGCGGTTGTTGTTGTGAATCAATCAATAATGAAGATGAAATTGTCGTGCAAATTGTGCGAATCGCACGAACATCAACCGCCGGCGGCCAAGTTTAGTGCCGGCGGTGGCGGTGGATTAGCGTGCACGCATTCCAACTACATTCTCCCACCACCCATGCCGCACATGGTGCCGCTAGGACCTCTCGGTCTGCAGGTGCAGAACTCGGCAATTCTCGTGCCGCAAATTAAGGATATGATGCTCGCGGCGTATCTCTTCAGAGGTGAGATGATTTATGTCGATAACAATACCACTACTGCATTGAGAATGTGCATGCGTAAACTGACCGTACACGCAGCACACTTGTCTTGTCAGATGCACGAAGCAGACGAGGCGAATAGCAAAAGAGAGCCTATAATAACAATAATAATAATAGTTGGATGAGTATATCGGACGCGCGCAACAGTAAATTAGTTGCTCACCAGTTTAGTTGGTTTACCGCGTTACTCAAATACCACTTACTGCCCAGCAGTGGGCAATCGCGCTACTGGTTTTATAATAACTACAATCAAATTGTATGAAATTTAAATTTAAATTGCATTTCAAGTAATTACATATTTATCATCTCTGTATCATCGTAACTTTTATTGGCGCACGCGGAATTGCACCGTTAATCATGGTGTTTAATCAATTTTAATGCGGTAACTTGCAATTTTCGGCGTTTTTCGTCATTATCCTGTAAGGACGAATGGGCGCGGCATAGGGAAAAGTCGAAATAATAGCCTGCCATTTAAGTATTGACACGTGTTGCTTTCCATCATCATCATTACTGTTGTTACCTTCAATTCAAGTGAGTTGTAGCTAATAACTGGGTAACTACCTGAAGCAAAATAACCCTCTTTACTTCAAGCCGGCAAACACTCGCAGTCAGTCGGACGCCAACTTCTTGTTGAGTAGTTTCCTTTCTGTTCTTCTTTCTTTCTTTTGTTTGTCTTTAAATTCAATTTGATGAGTAGAAATTTAGGTATTTATTGCCAGATATAAGGCGGCTAGTGATTGAAAATCAGTTGTGGGATTTAAAAGAATTTTTTCATTACGTTTCTCTCGTCGAGCGCGGTCCTGCAGTCTTTGCGATTGAGTGCGGATGGACAACGCATACATCGCATACGGCATATGAAACGAAAATCAACGCGTTGTGCAGCTGTTAACAGCAGCAGTTAATTGTATATTAGATGCACATGTAGGTAACATGGTGCGCGTAATTGTTCGCAACGAATTGTCGATTCGTTTGATGTACGAGTGCTGGTTGCTTGCTGCTTTTGCGTCGCCGGACGTGTTCATCCAGCGTCGGTATGCAAGTCACGATTAAGCTCTGTTAATACACACGCGCGCGCACGGGAATTATTGTTATTACAGAGGAGCCAGCAGCAGCAATAACAGCCCCTGTTGACGAGACATTGGACGTCCGACTGGGCGCCAATTGCACTGTTAAATACGTGTTTGACGTTGTACGGCAAAAGGGGTGGAAATTTGTTGTCCTCGAAAGGCTAAAGCTCACGATAGCACGCAGAAATAAAGTTTAAATGACGTCTTTTTAAAATCGGCAATTATTCAAAATGTAGCCAGTAAATTTGAGACATTAAGATATCGAGTTTGGCAAACTTGAGCAATTAATACGTACAGTTAAACAACTTGTGCGCAAAATTATTCACGAAAGTAATTTACCGAATATCCGAATAGCCCGAATGTGTCACATACATTTTGGCAGCTTATTACTTTGCCAAATAGCCGGCGAGGTGGATGTAGTGCGCACGTTGCATATTGCAAACAGACAGCAATAACTTGCGTGTAAAGTTACAAACAGGCGGCCGCAATGGGGGCGGTGAAAACTAACACTACATCTTGCAGTCACTCATTTCGAATTAACGCTGTTCGCATTCAGTAGGGATTTCTTTAGAAAGAATGGTAAATTTATTGAATTATTTAATTTCTCACGTTGCTGTTAACATTCAACAGAATTTTCATGAATGCGGTGAATTGCTGATTCAATTCTTCTTTAGGTGCTTGCCGTGTTAATTCAGTGAATGGAGCATAAATAATTTCCGTAATTACTTGGTAAATTGTCGACTTGTGATGATTTAGTGGTCAAATTTTTGCGTGTTTCACGGTTCGCGCGTGTTAAACCAAACCGCCAGCGAACGAATAAATAAATCCATCATGTATTTATGCTACTGTGCACTTTTTGCGCGACCGCGTAACATTGGGGAAAAAAGCGGAGAGGCGGCACTCGACATGGTAGATGCAAAAAGTTTGTGATTAAATCTAATGAAATAAATGGGATAATAACGCGCGTTTTCAGCGCAATAAAATTCGCGGTGCGGATTTACTAAATGCAGTTAAATGCGCGTTCTGCCTCTCTTGCCATCGCCTGCCGCCTCCGTTATAAATCAACTGCAACAATCTGTTGGTGGTGGTGGTGCTGCTGCTGCTGGTGGCGGCGAAAAAGTACGATGGTGTATGGCAAAATAAAACAATTTGCACGCAATCACACTGAACATTTGCACGAGTTAAAGCACTCTTTTGCGGCATTTTATTAATAAATAAATAACGCATTGTTTGCCATTTATGATTTACGATTCGCATTTTGTTGATATATGAGAAATTGTGCATAATTGTTATTAACTCGGTTATCGATTCGCTGGACGGATTTGCGGGGCATAAAGTCATAAGTCGTAAAATTCTTTGGGCAGAAGAAATAAAATAATGATGGTGATACGTGTGAAGCGAGTGGACGAATAGAGTTACAAATAAGTGTTGAGAGCGCTTCTGAGCGAATAAACTGCTGCCGCCGCGCTTTTGCTCCTTTTTTTCTTCTCTTCTTTGCGGTGCGCGCGCTCCGAAGACGAGCAGTGTCTTTCAACGCGCGCGCACGCTTGTTCAACTAACCGAAGATTCCAAACCGTTTGTTTAAGAGCCGCCGGGGCCCACACACATTTACACATTACATGGTCCATCACATCACGCCTCTCATTTCTTCTTCGTTTGCGGACAATGCGGCGTATTTATTTGTTGTTGTTGTGTGCGTACACATTGCGACGAAAGGCGGAAGAAATCTCGCTGCTACCACCGTCACCGCCGCCACAGCAGCGCGCTCGACTATGAAAGAATCTCGCTCGCTTCTTGTGCTCGTGTGCGGGCGGCGGCTTTAGAGCTATGAATAAATCATGGTATATTATGATGCGTTTGCTCCCGGCGAATGTGCGCCCGTTATGCCAGTGTGAACAGAAGAGTTTCCAACATTTTACGACTCAAGTTTTGCCTTGAAAGTGGTGAAACTATTAATTGTATTATTAATTTTAAAGTAGGTTTTGGCATCGACTAATGACTAAAGTCAAGTGCACTCTGCTGAATTGCTCTAATTTGCGAATAGCTACAGCATTGAGGATGACCGCATTATCTTCACATTTGAATCAAAGTTTCGTACTGAAGATTGTGCGCAAAATATTGAATTTATAGCTTGGTAACCTTTAGATGTCATGTTTGATCATAAAGTGCACGTGGAAGATGGAAGCAAGTCGCATTTATTATTACGCAGCAATTCTCTATTTTGCCGCCGCACATGCTTTTCCGGCGTATGTGTGCGCTTATGCAGCGCATGCTGTAAATCGTCACGCCTTCTATTAATCTCGTTGCAAATGCGCGTGTTCGGCGCGAGGCGAATATTCGCGAGCATTTGTTAGCTGCGTAAATAACAGTATAACAATGATAAGGCGAATAGCATTGGAACACTCACTCGCGTGCAATAGACATACCCAACACGAATACAGCCTCATGTCGTATGAGTGAAATGTACGATTTGCAATTTGACTAAGTCAAACTCCGTTACGCGCGCGCGTCTCTGACGTATTGTTGCTCGTACATTGTAGCCGGCGTAGTTTTTATCGCGAGTTTCGACCGACCGCATGGTTGTGTTTCATCAGTAAAAATACGCAGTAGTCGGCGGTAAATATCAGTGAATTCAGTGCACATCTATATTTCGGTAAGTCTGCTAATCATTCTAACTTTAAGCGTACGTAATTGCGAAACGAGAGAATAGAGGATGTATTGCGGGTCGTTGAAGAAGTGATTAAACGAATCGTGTGCGAATGCAAAACGTGGATTGAAATAGATGCTGCCTCCATTGCCAGCTCTATGTTTTATTCGGTATCGAAACAGGCAAGTAAGCAAGCAGGCAAGCAAGTGTGTAGGTGGATGGTGGCGGTTGTGCAGCTCGTGCTGCTTCTGGCAGCAAACGGACCATTAACACGATTATCGGCAATCGATAGCCGCCATTTATGTCATTAATTAATATCCATATACATCCCGTCGACAACGCGGCAGTCGGCGGCTAGGCGGCTGCAGTTACTGCCTTCTCAGGCTACCGGCTCTAATAACATTAATATTTGATTTCTCTGAAATATGTTTGCACATTTCGGGATTTCGGAAGCTTTGCGCACGATGCGACGAGACTATTTATTATCTACAGCGTTTGTTACGTACGAAGGTGGGTGGAACATAGCGATCATTAAACGGTTTTAATTGCACAAAGTGCATTAAATTGTACATTGTTTCACAAATTACAAGCGCTGCTACCGTATTATTTGCAATTTGTGATCTTCATACCACTTCGAGATATTGCTTTACATGCGGCTGCATTTTGCACACGCTGAGACAGGTTTGTTATTTGCCTAGGCCGGTGTTCGTAGCGGTCATTGTATACGTACTGTTATCACAAACTGTCTCGAGTTTACGACCACAAAGTTACCCTGTATGGTGCAGGTAAAATAACACGTAAAATTTATATTTAATTTGAGACTACATACATTTAAAACGTAAAAGTTGTCGTCTGATTTGAAATTGAATTTCGCGCTGCTCTACATGAATTTAATAACTATTGCTGTTGGTTGACTCGCTGTTTATATTCATTCATTCATTCATTGCAATAGTAGGCATATACAAGTCGTGGTTTCTTGCTTTTCCTGCTTGTTAGTTACCTGAGTTTATAGTGTATTATATGGCCGAACGCTGGATATATTTATTGACTTAGTCTATTAGATAGCACGATGGTTCTCTCGCGCACTGCACGTGCACGCGCCGCACATCTCCTTCTGGATCTATCAGTGTGTGCTGTACAAACAAGCCCAACAACGAGTCTATAAATTCATAATTGATTGCCATCGAAGCCCACATTACACGCTTAATGGCGGTGGAGCTGCTGCTAATTTTTATTTATTAATTGATTTATAGTTGAGTGGATATCGATACATTAATGCGCAGGTATTATTATTATTATTGGATGTGTACAACGATAAAATGTATTTGGGAGAGCGTCGAACAATGCTTTTTAATCTTTTTATTGTGCGCATTATGTATCACTTAAGTAGTACATTATCATCATCATCCTCATAATGATAGACTGTTTTGTTGCACACGCGTCGAAATATTTGATGATTAATTATCTCTGCGGTGACGCGCGAACAAATAATGAACGCGGTGTTGGGACGGTAAGACGAGAAGCAGCACTGGGTGGTAATTAGCATAAATAAAGTCGGAGGCATATCACGTATGCGACTTGTTGGCTGTGCTGCTCACCAAGTGGAAAGAAGAGCACATGCGGCGGCACGTTTCGCGTTTTCGCCGATTTGCTTTGCTTTCTTCGCGCGGAGCAGGAGCTTGGAGAACGTTTAACTAACTCGCGACTTGTACCTAAGTAGCAAAAGCATCAATACAAACAAGCAGGAGCAGAGAGGGTTAACTGCTGCACTACATACTAACTAAGTGCGTTTGCACGTGCAGAGAACGAAGAGATTAAGGTAGATGCTGCTATTTTCCTTTTTGGTGCACGCGCGAGCACACGGCTCGCGAAGCAAACAATTAAGTCAAGGATTTAGAAATGGAATGAGTCAAAAGATACGCGCACACACATTCTTGCTGGCTGTGGTGGCTTAAGTCGTTGAGAAACAAGGAGAGGATAACGATGAAAAGGCTCGCCGGTTAAATATTCTTCGCGCAAGTGTGCTAATTGGTGATGGTGTTTCTTCGTTTGATTGCGGTCGGCACACAAATAAGGCGTGCGGCGAGCAATTAATGCGACTTTAATTAGGCTAAGGAGATGGTTAATTAAGCGCGTAATTTTTAAGTTGTTTTGCAAACGGACTATTAAATTGTTACATTTACTCTTGCCACGAAACTTTTAACTCGCGGCTGTATTTAAACGTTGATTATTAATGTATGTTTCTTTTTGTTTTAGGTGAGTCGAATTTTTCCAATTCTCTTTACTACTACGGTACGATAAGGAAATTAAATGATTGGAAGGAAATTTATTTATTAAATTGTAAGTAAACTTGGTAAGAAATTATATGTGAAATTTGTGATTGTCCTCTTCGACAACATTGCGCCAAATTACATCATGGAAGACTGCATCATCGACACAACGTTTGCGGAATTATAGCGATTTTTAGAACGCTCACGTTTTGCGCATTATATTGACACATTGTAAATGCCACACAAGAAGTAAGTTTAGCGAATTCGCAATGATGCAATCGCATCATCAGCCAGCATCGATGATATTTACACAAGTCTAGGAAACGCGCACGCAACGCGCGACTTTATTCGATTTGCGCGCAATACCCACGCACGATTTTATCTACTACTTTAGCGAGACGGACGCCAAAAATAAGTTTATTAACATTACGAGCACGCTTTGCACACTCGCGGTTTGTATGACTTTATTTCGTCGATGTACAGCTATGAGGCGAGTTTCCAAATCGCCATATGGACATTACAAGCAACATCTCAATACCGTTTTTAACTTGCGGTTCTTGGTAAGGAAGTAATGGGAATTTCATAGATAGTAAAGCAAGAAAAGATGAGGAGGAAGAGAAATTGGCGGTATGAATTTTCAGCGGAATTTGCATATTTGACAAATCAATGTTCCGGATCATTGCGTAGTTGCTGCTTGCTTGATGCACTCAGCCGGAAAGCGATACTTGCATGCAAACGCATATATATTCTCTCGGAGAGCATACGAAACTTTGCGCACATGGTAAGCAAGAGCAAATGCAAACGCACAAACATTGAATGCTCCATGCACAATGTCTATAATTACGCGGCGCGTCTACTGTCAAGGTCGGGAGTGAAACGTGCGCGACGTCGCCGCCACTGCTGGCATTGCCGCCGCCGCCGACAACGACGACGACTACAACTGTGACTACGATAATACGCCTCGAAAGGTCGCAATAATTTACATTCGCATGCATAATAGAGACACTAACAAACCGCGCAGCGAGCGCTCTCTTGCTGTTTATTATTTGCATAGTGCGCCGCATAATGTGCGCGCTTACAGTTTGCAAATTGTTATAATTATTTAATCGCTTTCATCTGCGTGCAAAGCGCGCAACTTAACAGCTTTAAAAACAATTACGATTCGCACGTTTACGGCTTAGGTTCAATCTGCTATTAATCATAATTATCATTGCGTTGTTTGGGCGCGTGGGTGCATTTTTAATGAGCGTATAATTAAGCACAAATATCAAAGTTTAATCAAGAAGATTCAATGAGGTTGCCGTTTCGAATAGAGTGATTATTACGCGCGAAGGTGCGCGCGCGCGCGCTCACGAGGATAGAAAGTTGAAGTGCTAAAGTTTACAAGTTGAGATTTCTGCATCGCTCAAGATCTCATCTTGCACCTCATCCAATTTATGTCTTTGCCGGCTGCCGCCGTTGCCGCCTGCAACTCGAAATAAGCATCACTTCAACGCCAGCGCGTCACATCGTTCGTTTGTGCTTGCTGCTTCTGCAGCAGCGTTGAATTGAATTTATTGAATAACTATTGAATTAGTTTCGTGTGCATTCAAACGCCACCAACTTATGAGGAAGTAGTTGTCGTCCTCGTCGATGTATAATATCGCTGGCGCAGCCAATCAATAATATTGGCATACCGACAAGCGTGCACGCACGACTCCTGCAATATTTGTACCTATTCAAATAATACCCAACTAAAATTGTGTGCGCATTCAATTTCTCATCGAGCAGTCAATGCGAAATGGAGGAGATGATGTTGTTGGTGCATAGCGCACGCACTCACTTTATTGTTTCTAACACGGCGAAAAGTGTTTGTTCTAATGCAATATTATTATTATTATTATTTGAGCGTTTGGTGTGCATTTTCTAATTTAGTAGTCGATCGCGAACGCGCGCACGTTTTCGTATTATTCACGAGCATCTCGCGCGGAACCCACCTAAAGAGGTGTTGTGTTAGCAACGTGATTGTAAAAGCAAAGAAACACACCACGCACCAACAGCTCGGCTCGGCTCAGCTTAGTGCCGTGCGCGCGTGTTCATTTCGATTTGTATTTATTTATTTATTTCTGTGTCGTGCCAAGTGTCCATCTCTTCTTCGGGCAATGTGCGCGCACACGTTCTCTTCACTTAGTTGGCGTTCTCTCGCAGCCAGCGCGCGCGCACTAAGAAACCTATTAAACGAAGCGAGTTGTAAATTTTATAATCGGCGTGCTTTGCGACTGCACTCGTGCCCGTTTCGCGCTCAATCCGCAATTGCCGCATTCGATACGCGTTTCACTCGTGCTCGTGTCGGCGCACGTGGACGCGAGAGAGCTGTTCGACGACGTCTTCGTCGCGGATTTTCACCTTTCAGCAAATTTCACATTTTAATGCCGTGTAAACACACAAAAGACAAGCAAACCAGCACTCACTGCCGCACGGCTCCCTGATCGGCTCTTTGTTTTCGTTTTGTTCTAATCAATTACGCGGACAACTTTTAAACTTGTACGTTTTGTTGAAACGCTCACTTTTTTGTCGCATGGTCTCATCGATTTTTATTGATTCGGCGCAGAGTAAAAATGTAAAGTAGTGATGGGGAGTGCGCGTACGCTTTAAAAGCACGCGAGAGAGCCGAAGCTCTTTATGCGGGAAGCGCAAAGAGATATCGACTGCTGATTGTCGCTTTTAGATAGTAGCGCGTGTGCAACATCGACGACAACGATGCAACGATGAACATCAATCTTGACCAACAGCGACAACGTCGACGACGCTCTTTGACTTCTTTGCGCTGTAATTCTATGCTTTATTCAACATGTAAAGTAATAACTCGACAATTTAAGGGATGGGTGTCAAGCATTGAATTATCTTTCGATAAGACGCGGTGAATTTCATTTATAGCGGCGAATTTTGATTATAACTTGAGAAATTCAATGAAATCTTAAGCGGTTATTGGCGAAAAGAGTTTTTTTTATGTTTTGAAGTTGTTATAAGTAAAATCAAGTATAATTACTTGAGTATGAAATGCAACTTGTTGTGTACAAGATACAAATTTAATACGACTATGCATTCCGGTTTAATGCAATACATTTATGGATGACGACCTCCTTATGAACAACATCATATTTCATATAAATGTTTATTTGAATTTATTAAGACTCGCGCCGACTGCAATCGAAAGAACGGCTTTGCATATGCAAGAGACGCGTGTATTTATTGTTTAAATATCAAATTATTGACCGTGTACTCTTTAATTCCATCCACATGTAAAGCAGCATCGTGAAAGAGAACGCCACGAGCGACACTTGGAGTAAAGCGAAACGAATGCATGCCACCTGGACGAAATCGTCAAGCACTTGATTAATTTCCGTTTTACGGATCCATTACGCGTTTTCATTAATTATTCATTAGCCGCGCGACGTTCATTAATCAATCGCGATAATCGTTTGTTTTGTCTTATTCAGCGCAATAAAAAAAGTGGAGTTATCCTAACAAGATAAATTTAATCTGCTACGAAGATTAACGATGAGTTGTAAAGTTGGGAATTTTTTCAATCGTAGATTTGATATTTTTACAACGTGTAGTTCATATGATATATGAAGAAATTTTATAGTATTTATAGTTTTTGAGTTATGGCGACAGAGAAAAAAAAGTAAAAATTATGTAGTGCTGGAAAAAAACATATTTGATTTGCGAATTGCGATTAAACTACGTGCGCGACTATGAAATATGAAGCGTCTGAGAAACTGAGCGGTGTGATTTTAATTTTAAGAGGTTTTTTGATTGAATTTGAGAACATTTTCGCTCAAGACCTGCAGCAGCACCTAACAAATTATTATTCCAGAAAGGTGAAGTAGTCATTAATATTATTTACCTGTTGAACAATTTAATTTCTCACGTGCGACAAACGAACACAAATTGCTTAGTAGTCAGTGGCACTTCTCTCGACGTATTTCATTTCTCTGCAATTTCATTGTATGCGGATCAAAGTTTTCAGTCGACAAACAAACGCCCCATATTATACGGGAGCGAATGCGGTTAATATAAAATTAATGAAAGCACAACGTAATTACGCCTTTATAAGCGGAAAATTATTCAGCGCGCACGCGTGCATAAGTTACACACGCACACGTTTTCAATAATAATTCATTTACTCGCTCAGCTTGATAAACGAGCGTTTTGCACAATTTGTTCGCGCCGTGTTTCTTGTTATTGCTTTTTTCGCATTGACATAAAAACGTACGCAGGTAGCCAAACAAAGCGTGTTGCAAACAAGTCACTGTTTATGTTGTCTAATTACTTAGACAAAGTAATAGGTGAAAGACATTTTTTCTGTCTTTGGGTGACTTTGGAGTATTTTTAGAACGTTGAACTAATACCGCACCACTCAATTTTTTTCATGACTAAGGCAACAACTGAAATATTTAGATATTGTGCCTTTTTTCAGAGGGGGTTTATTTTTAGGCGCATGTACGTACGCTGCTCGCATCTTTCACCGGCGTTAATTACTGCGTCACTCGCGTTTTTGAGGACTAATTAGTTATTAATTGGTTTATTTTTAGTAGATGCGTGCGTTGTCACAGAACAAGAACATTTCTCTGTCCTTGCAGATACAAAAAGTTAATTTCTTAAAATAGTTTGTAAAAGAGAAGTTTGACGAGTTGAGCGTGAAGCCCATTTTTTTTACGATGCTTGAAAAAGAGATTTACCAAATGCTCATCGTGCATGATACATTTATTTAAGAGTAAATCATTAAAGCGTAGCAACATAGCGTATAATTTCAATAGACTCATCCCAAGAAACTTGCAACTCATTGGCTCTCACAAGTTGTCGTCTCTATTCGTATCTGAGTTTACTGCAGATAGTTTGCCAAGTATGGTGCTTGCTTTTGCTAGACGTCAAGGAATTGCACGAGGAAGACGAAGAAGAAGAGGACGATGATGAAGAAGCAGAGCAAGCAGAGCGAGTAAGCAAAAGTTAAGAAATAATTCGTCATTTAATAGCACGACATTTTCCGCATGTGTATTTTGTCCAATACGCTATAGTTGTGCATTATATTTACATTGCATTAAATTGCTGCAAGTTGGCCGACGACGACGACGACGGCAACGACGGGTGATATAAGTGTATAAATCGCTTCGATATAAATCAACGTTTATGTAATATGCCGCAATTCATGCTACTTCATGAATAAACTCCAGGCTTTTGCCAGCGAAACGAAGCGATCAAGGCACTTGCAGAGTGCTGTGCTTACTTCTTCCTCTTCTTCTTCGTCGTCGTCGTCGCCGTCGCGAGTTTTACCTTTCATACATGCAAACGCGCATCACACACGCGTCCTCGTTTTGCTCGCACACGGCGATGCGCAATAATATCTCATCGCAACTGTAGAAATATAAACAGCTCCTTTGTGTCCGCGCAGAAAAGGCATTGGCGGCCGTGTTGTACGTGGATGTAAACAACTTCCTTAACTCTTCGTCTGATTGTTGCCAATGACGCTTGCATCGAAGAAAGTTGTTGGTTGGTTGGTTGCTTGCTTGCTTAGTTAGTTGGTTGGCTTTCCTTGCAAATTGATTTTTCCGCAGTCACTGGTAAAATAATCTTAATTATCCTGCGCACGAGGTTGTGTCGCATAAATATTTTTTCAGTCCAAACAACAACAACAAACAACTTTAAACTCAAACTCGGCGACAATTCAGCGCTGGCAATGACGATGACAATTGGCTTTATTTGCACGACGAGTTTGCGGTGCTGTTTTTACGCCGGTTTTCCTGTTTTGCGAGCGGCGGCAGCGGCAGCGGGCGGCATTTCAACCTTTTGTACTTTATTTCGTCGGCAGCAGCGTATGCTGCTCGTTACGGTTACGCGACGAGTGGCGTCGAGTGAGAGCATATGAGTCAGTAACTCGTGTACATAAATGTAAACACACTTTAACCGCCGCAAATGTGAACGCGAATCGCTCAAATGTTTACGCAAAGCGTGAACGTGCAGCCACCTAAAGTCTCTCGATCTCTATGCGTATTATGCAGTGCTATATGTGTGTTTAGTCTTTAGCTTTCTCGAAGCACCTGCGAATTGCATTCGACTTATAAACAACACACGCTCGTAACGCGAAACAAAACGTACGCAATAAAATTTGACAACTTGTCTATCCAGGTATGAATAATTTGAATACATATAACATTTCCTCATTTAGTGAAAGTACGCACATAGTTTGATTTGATATTTAAAACAGCGCCAGTAATTTTGTTTGTAACGCCGAGTTAATGCGCCCAACTAGTATTTTAAATTTAGCTGCTGTTCTTCTGGAATTAATATTTATTAATATTATGTTTTTCTTTGTTTCAGGTGAGTGTCTTGAATGCTTTTTTCGGCTAAACGATGAAATCTGAGCGGACGAAATGTAATTCAACGCCCACGATGTTTTTGATTAAATCGTCCAAGATATTGGTAACGTTATTATTATTATTATTGAGTCATAATGAAGATGAGAGATGAGTGTATCGTATAACACGTGAAAATTTAGTCGGTTGCGAATTTATCCCGAATTTCTAGAGCTGCGCTGTTTTTCTTTATTGTTTCGGGTTTTGACGCAAGTGCAACAAACTTTTTCGTTCGTCCTTTGCGCGTATTGGCGTCGAGCCGCCTGTTGATGCGTACGAAAACTTCGTAAACTTAACGAGTGTACTTAGCATCCACATTGCGCTGCTTGCGATTTGTTGAAGTTGAAGCAAAGAAAGAGTTGCAAACGGTTTGCAATGCTTTTAGTTTTGTTCTATGCGCCGCTGCGGAGAATTTGGCAGCTGCTTTGAAGATTGAAGAAGTCATTCGTAAAAAAGTTTTGCTGCTTTCGAGTTTAAATGTTCCAGTATTATACCTATATTTGATGCGGAATATGATTATTAAAGTAAAGCAAAGCAAAACCAAAACCGCAATTCGTTTGGATTATATTGGCAGGCGAATGGAAAAAAACGTACAATGAGTTAAAAGTTTGCGAGCGCAATTGGCATGTACGACATGAAGCAGCCAAGTAAACTTTTGTTAAAGTACAGCGACTAACGAATTAAGTGCTGTTGGACGGTGCAAGAAAAAGGAGACGAAGCAATCGACCTGAGGTTCAATTGCTTTCTCGATTATTAGTTGGTTGTAGTAGTAGATTTGCGATTGCCAAGATGCGAGATTATAAACTAAGACTAAGAAGAAAAAGAAGACGAATATTTGAAATGAATCGAAATTATTGCTGAGTAACTTATATAATTGATTAACACTCTTTAAATGCAGTTTTTTTTGTCTGATTTATGAGTCTCGCTTCTCATCAAAGTATCGTCGCCGGCGTTGTTGTTGTTATTGTTGATGTTATTACCGCAATGATGATGTAAGCTGCTCTTAAGTAAGTACAGAGTGCGCACATAATAATAATTGCAGCTTTTCGCATTGTATGCGCTTTTCTTCCTCTTTGCGAGACTCCGCGAGGAGACTTGAACGAACGAATCGAATTCACTTTAACACAATCGCTTTCTTATGCAATCGTTTCGCGTAATTGCATCGCGAATTCGCTTTCAACAATTTAGTCGAATTTTATATCACGATGCAAACACACATACACACGCACGTAATTAATTTCAATAGTGAATGTGCGGTAATTTTTTGATTTCTTGCGCGATTAACGCCTCGTAAAACTGTGTGGATTTTAATTGCTACTCTCAACTCATAAAAGAGTCGAGAGATTCATACGAATGGACGAATGCATGAAGAGAGTTTTATTCACATCAATTATCACATTTCATTCCAATCAAAATCTTGTGCCCGCAGCGAGCGTGCTGCGCACATTGCGTATTAATTAAATTGTTACGATTTGTTTGTATTGCTCGGCGCGTTCGCCCGCGCAAATATTTTCCATAATATGTGGCGACATGAAATTAAAACGTCATAAAATCGAACGCGCTAATGATTGTGCGGGTTTTTGCGCGTGCAATTAAATAATTTACGTTTTAATCAATTTCGCGCTAAACGACGTTGTTGGTTGTTAAAATTATCACCGGCAATGGGCATAAGTTATTTAAATTAAGGGGCCACGCACACACCCAATACAAAGTCAGCTCTTATGTGGATGGGACACTAATTAATTTGTATTTATTGCGCAAAAGGGTTTCAGGTCGGTCGCGCTCGCGTTGGCACTGCGCCGCGCGGCCCTTTGCGTTTTACGAGCACGTTTTGCTCGTCCGGTTGGGAGTTGAAATGGTCAATAAACAAATGTTAGACAGGTGCGCAAAGCGTTGTGTGGCCCTGCACTCGAAAGTTGTACACAGATGTAAAACAATCAGAAACCACAAAACAGTTTTTCGTCTTTGTACGTGTATAGGAGCATATAGTTTTTTTTTCCAATTTTATGACGTAATGTGCGCGCCTGTAATAAAGGACTAATACATTTTCGGTTCAGCGAACAGCGTATAACATGCAGATGCGAACAATGAAATGCGGCAGGCTCCACTCACGACCGAACGTAACTCATAAGCCGAGTTTTCAATTGGTGAACGGCGCGCGCGAGCATACAAATGCAGGAAGAAGAGATGAAAAGTCGAGTCGGTTTGGTTTCGTTTCTATTATTGGCTTGGCGTAGGTTAGTTATAAAGGGCATTCGTTACGTTTGGATGAGTGCATGCATGCATTGCATACGTCATATGTGCTATCGGCTGTTTTATTTCCTTTTTAGTACAGGACGACAGGGTGTGCGTGTTAGGTATATTATATTTATCACGATTTTAGAGGGCGCTTTGCCGATGATGAGCATATGTTTTATTTTTTGGGGCGCACCTTTATTTAATTCTTTCTTTCTTTCCTTGGTATTATTATTATGACTGCGCACGTGCCACTCAAGCAGACAGCAGAGAGTGTTTGTTGTTTGACGCTTCTTTGACTAGAGTAGCTTAAATTTCTTTTAACATTTCTTGTCTGTTTTTTTTTCATCGTCTGCATGTCTGACATCCACAGGACAATAATGAAGCGTACAGATGTTTGGCAGTTTGAATTTTTTTCGGTGCTTTCGATGCAGCTGCTTGCTCTGCCTCACATTGCCACTCATCATCGTAATGATATCTTGCGGACGGTCAGGTAAAATACGAAACATTTGGCGTTATAGATGAATGGACAGTTTAATTAAGCGGGATGATGAGCGTAATTATTTGTTTTTCAACTACCCTTAGTTTTCGTTTGGTCAGTCGTTCGTTCATTCTTTATTCGCTGCGCGCAAAATTTAATTTTAATGTTTATCATGCAAAAAGGCACACTGCAAGTGAGTTAACTAACTGCTGCTCTCCGTCGCAATTAAAACGTTTTAATTGATTGAATTGCCGGCATTAATCGACACAAATATTTGCACGGCGCGAGCGAGCGAGCGAACGCGACGCGGCTTTCGGTATATTACCAAGTTTGGAGTGCGCTTGCAGCTAAATGAACGAAGCGCCGCATTACTGCATATATGAGTAACACGAATGCATTTAGTCATGCATATACATATATTGAACGAGAGAGAACCAGTTCGTTCGTTCGTTCGATGGCCAGCGGGGCCCGCACTTAAACGTTTCGAGCGTAATTGAATCAGACTGATTAGGACGATAATAAGCCTCTTGATTACGTTCACGCGCACGCTCGCTGAATGCTTCTCAAGTCTAATTAGCAAACTGATCGAATTGAGTAATTTTCTATATGTCAAAAGCGGTGAGACAAACATGCGCAAAATTCCAGCAAGTCTTGGAAAATTTAATCCTTTTCCTGCCGCATAAGTTACGTTGAGTTTTGGTTCATTTACGAGCAAAATGCTAAGCTAACGTATTGAAAGAAAATACTTTCTAGAAAAGCGTGTAGTTAGTTTTGCACAATAGGTTATAGAGATAGATTTCTACCTTTTATTGTAGTAGATTAAACGCACAAGGTATCGAGCATAATTAAATCGACATGATTTGAAATGTTGAAAGAAATACCAATATATGGAATAATTGCAGCTGTTTTGCCATTTGAGCGTGTTTGAAGTGCACGCGTGTTTTATTTATGCATTTATTGTTTTGCGGTAAACGCGAGAGTTTCAGGTGTGCAGCCGAGTCGTCGTAATATACTTACGAATATAGGTGGTGCGTGAGTGCAATGAGAGCAATTAGACGCGTCGTAAAGGGCATTATAAAGTGTGTGGCAGCGTTAAAGCGAGAGTGCGTCTCGAAACAAGAAGCTTTACGAGCTTTATTACGTGCGTACGACTCTTTTTGCATCGTCCGCTTCGGTAGCGAACGCGTAATTTTTTTGCGCATTGTTTTTCCACGACTTGTTACTTGCGCACCGTGTACATTTGCCAAGCAGCAGCTAGGCTAGCCAGCTAGCGAGAAAACCCTTTCAGGCACGTTTAATTGCCGTCGCGCTACGCGCCGATCGTTAACGAGTATTATTTTCCACGGACTTTTGCTGCTGCCTTGCCATTTCGGGTTTTTGTTTTTTTTTTTGCGCCGAGTGCGTAATGAGATTGTATTACTATAAGTGTGTCATATGCGTATTCAATTAGTGAAGAAGTAAAAGAATCGTTAGATAATTTTGATCATCATGTACGCATGGCAATGTAATGCAATGCGCTAAGCCGACGAAGGTTGCCATGGTAATTACGCGCTGTTTGCTTTCGGGAATGGCATTTACATGCGATATTAGCAGTGCTTAGGCGCGTTTGGCGGAAGGACAATGACAGGATAACGGAGTTGACAACAACGTGGCGCGCGCGTGTCTCTCCTCGCTTTGTTGTTTAAGCGATCGCGATGCAACAAAGCTGTATTGCGCTTCGTGTACCTACTGGCTTCGTTGCTCGCTCGCACGCATTGAATGCTAAACATGCAGGAGTCTCTCAATGACGTGCAAATATATTAGCATGAAGTCAGGTAGCGTAACAAACGATCGCCGTTAGTTAGGGTCGCAATGGCGTGCGCCACCTACGGTGTGTGTACGCGTTACTTAACGGCATCCCATCCATCGATTAATTTTCACTAAACGAAGCGCCAAGTTTGCCAGCCAGTCAGCCAGCTAGCTGCACCTTCATTAATTGCGTTGCACTTGGAGAAGCGTAAAATTAAGAAAACAGGAACAACAACAGCAGCAACAAGAGCGACATGAAACTGCAAATAAAGAAAAGACATGGTGGAGCGCTCGCTTGCCGTCTGTTTGTGCAAATTACGACAAATGTAAATAATGCGCGCGTGTTTTAATTGCTAATTATTTTGCTTAATTAATTAACACTAGTGTGCTGAATAAAATAGACACGATTAGCATAAAAAGTAGGTCTGCAGGAGCAGGGAATAAATCGTAAACCGGTAGTAAATGAAAACAAAAGACGCGAAAGATCTCTTGGTCGGAAGGAGGATGGGAAGAAAGCGTGGCAGAGTGAAGAAGAGTTTAATTAATTAGATGATTTATGATGTATTAATAGACGTGCTGCTGTTAAACGCTTGTTAATGTGCCTGTGTGCTGTCTTTGTCGAAAGCTCACATCCGAAACGAAAATCTTGGCACGCGTACGCGGTCTCTTCTTCTCTTCTCGTGCACCACCAAATAATAATGTCTTTGATGATAATCTCAACGACGCACCCGAAGGAATAATGTGCGATGCAATAAAAGATAAGGAAAAACCGAAGGCACTGATTGAATTATCTGAAAGTTGATGATGAGTTTGAGTTTTCCAATTTAAATCTGGCTGATTTGGTGAGCTAATTAAAAAAAAAACGTATTTATATCACAAATTAAAATTCGTAAGTTGTTTCAAGTTGTAATTAGTTTTTGACTTGTTAACACGTCCAAAAGTTGAAAGTGGCCAATGATGATGATGGTGATGATGATGATAACATACGCTTGGTGCGCTCGTTGGACTGTCTTTGCAGTCTATTTTTTCATCAGTTTGCGTTTGGCACGCGGCGTGCTCTCGTCGTTTCTTTGGCGTGTGTTCCATGAAGCACATCATAAACCACATTCCGGAATTAATAATGCACTCTCGATGCCACCGCAACAGCAACGACGCTGTGTGGCAGCAAAGGCCTGAGCATTGAAATTATTGGCAGAAGACGCATTCATCGCATGCGCAAACTTTTTCCCGCGCCGCTCGTGCGATTCACCCGAATGACTTATTGACACATTGATTTCATATCAATATCGGACGTGCTTTTCGTTTTTGCTGGAAAGTTTTTTAATAGATAGATTTAAAGTTTTAATTGGCTTTTTTAAGCGGTCGATTTTGATTTGAACAAGAGCACTTAATAATATTTATAGGAAAAGAATCAATTTAGTTTCGCGTTGGAAAAGCAATAAATAAATTGTGATTCAATATTATATGGCAAAGCGCGCATGGGAGACGTTTATTTATTATCTCGCAATGTTGCATTGCGGGGCCGAGCAACGCAATGCACTTTTCCATTCGCATTACGCGTTCAAATATTTTATGCGTCTGCCACCGCTTATTTATTTTCACGCTTGTACTCATTGCGTGTGGGTGTGTGTGGCTAGGAGAAATATAAATATAGGTCTAGCGGGGAATTTCCAATAAATACAAAATAAGCCTGAGAGGCGGCATCAGCAACGGCAAAACTTTCATTGGCGGTTTATTCCCGAGAAAATCTTTTATTCAAACTTGACAGATTAAGACGGTGTTTATAGGTGCACTGAGATTAAATCATTATGCAATTAAATCAATCGTTTAGCATGCTATTTACATGCAGTGTTGCGCCAGTAAATAATTTGAATTTGCAATAAAATAAAAGCAAGTGACGAAGAGAAATGTTGCTGGTCGTTTTGTTGTCGAGCGAATGCAAATGAAGAAGTTGTATCAATTATAATTTGCAAGTTGCAAGAGATAAAATGATGAATGCGTCTGCTGCGTATGAATGGAACGAAGGAGCAGGAGGAATAAAAGACTTCCGGTGAGAACTTGAACAGCATATCCTTTTATGGTTCGCAGGCTGGTTGGTTGGTTGGGCCCGATGCGAGTCAGGGTAATCTCTCTTCGTGTTTTGATTCGTTTGATATGCAAATTGCGCAAAGTCAATTTGTTATTACGCAAAACGTTTCAGTCGGCGAAACAGCATTGCGGCGGCAGGCAACCTTCGCGAATATGCGCTATTCGTCGCGAAATAATTAATATTGCGGCATGCTGTTTGTTGTAAATTACTATAGGACGGTTTGTGCGTTTTGTAATTATTGTAATTTGGTTGTAATCCGACGTCTGCGTCTGGCTGGCTGGCTAGTGCGGAAGCCTGAGAGGATGTACTAAATTCCTCAATAATGTGCACTTGACTTTGAGGATTTCTCAGCGTGCGCGCGCGCGCGAATGGATTTATTAAATTAATTGTTACAGGAAATTGCTTAATTTCATGCTTTATAAATTTACTTTGGATGCGCGATACTCATAGGCTTGTTACTTAACACTTTCCCAAATGATTGATGAGTATTTCATCAATTTAAATTTAAATTTGGGAATATCATGCGTGAAGCGGTGCGGTTCATTAAATAATATATTTATTGATATTTGCTTGATGAAATTTGTTTGAAAACGAATGGGAATTAATTCGTAATGTGCGCAATACTAAAATTTATTGAAATTATATGATAGGTACGCGTGAATAAAATCAAACATTTATAAAGCATTAAGTACGTATCGATGTGATTAAATTCATTGAAATTTGCTGAATTGTTTATAAATACGGGAAAGTTTCGAAAAACAATCAAAACACAGCGGCAACAACATGCATCATAAAGTGTGTTGTTATTTGGCCTCTTTTTTGCCAGCACCTCATCCACATAAATGAACGATCGCAGCGACCGAGAGAGAGCCTGTTTGTACTCAATAATAAAACGCAAACTGCGCCAAAACGAGAATGAAATAATGACGTAATTTATTCAACGCATTCGGGCCGCCGCACAGTGGTCATTTTCCGTAAAATCGAGTGCCAAACAGTTATAACTTCTAAACACATCGTCCGATTTTTGCGTTTCTTCGTGCATCTTAAAGATGAATAATTAAATTAATTTCCTGTTTAAAACTAATCAACAATTAACATGGGAAATGCCTAAAAAATGAATCGAATGGAGCCAACATAGTACTTTTTGACGTCTTTCTGACTTGTACACATCGCACGTGCGTACCAGGTCGGCTCAGGTAATAGGGTGGTCAGCTCAGCTGAATAGAACTGAACTCAGTTTGACAGATTTATTACCTGGTTTCTTTGTACTAAACCCTGGCATACAACACATCTATTGTATGATATTTGCTTCCTTCATTTTATTTTATTCCTTCAATTTAACTATTAAATTTTTGATTAAATTCAAAAACTTAATGAATTTCTTAAATATGTTCATAGATATTAATTACTGTTCCACAACATAATTTTAATTTTGAAAATAGATTAAATACTTCGTGAGATATAATTCCTTGAAAAATAATAGACGTTTTAGTCCATTATGCGATGGGAGGATAGACTGAATATTGACAAAAATTGATTAAAAATCCACCTTAAAATCGTTCTGGCCATCGGAGTTGGTCGGAAAAAGTTGCGATCTCTTCGCGGACAGATAGAACTCACTTTCCTTTTTCATGTGGTATAAGTCCCATGCGACTAATTTGGTGACAACACCTACTTATTTTCAATTTTATGTTTAAAAAGTTATATTTCTCTATTATTATAAATATCAAGTAATTATATAAATATTTAGAATTTTTTTTATATCAATACATTCTATATTAAATTCTGAATTGATTCTTGAAAAAAGATTCCTAAAATATGCAATAACCTTCGTGATAAATCATTTCAAACGTGGATAAAGCTTCAGCTCCTAATAATTGTTCAACTTTAACCTTAATTACCAACCAAACTATTAGTGATACAAAAATAATTTTTTCAGATCCATATGCAAAATTTAATTGACTATCGATTGGCAATTTAAAAATTTTTGAAATCTCAATTTTCAAAAAAGGTTGAGTGGCACTCCGCAGGTAGAAATGGAACCACTGTGCGCCGCGTGCTGAGGAACTTTTAAAACTTTTAATACTCCCGAATGAGCGTAAAAAATTGATTAAATTCAGCTGTTTATTTATTGGGTGTCTGTCGCTTTGACCGCTTGCGTTACGAAAGAGTGTGGTGCTGTGCGTGTATCACTAAATCGTACATTAATTATGAACTCGCGCATTAAGTCAATTAGCTTTTTCGAGAAGCGTAAAGACAGCAAATTCTATTCGCAGCAACGCGAGTGAATAATGATTTGGATTTAAGGATTTGTAATCTAAGAAAGAGGGATGAGCGAAGAAGATGAGGAAGAAAACGAAGAAATAAAGCAGAAATTTGTTTGATGATGACGCGCAAACAAATAAATATGGTGGATGGTGAAAAACGTATAAAAGCATGAAAGAATTCGAGTTGAGTTCATGACGATAATTTGTTTCTCTTTGTTGTATAACTTTATGTGCGTTGCCCTCGTTGTTTGTGATCTTATTTCATGAACCAAGCAGCCGCATTAAGCGCGCTCCTTGCATGCTGGCTAGCTTTGTGTGTGGCTAGCACTCACTCTTCTTCTTCTGCTGCTGCCGCTGCCGCTACCGCTTCCTTATTCTTAGCGTTCATTCGCGTAAAGCTTCATGATTTTTCGACGCTGCGCTTTAGATTTTTTTTAGTGCGCGTTTTCTGTTTATGGCTGCATGGGCACGTTATGTACATTAAGGTCGTGCAAATTTAACAAGGATACGAGGTGGCGGCGGCGGCAACGAATTACTTCATATTACGTCTGGCGTTGTGATAATGTGCGGTTCCTCCGCGCCAGCGAAACGCGCGCAAATGAACTCTGAACGCTTGTGAACTTTTTTTCGTATTGAACTCTCTCGCCTCTCATTTTTTTGTTGGCGCTGCTGCTGCTGGTGCTTTCATGTTCACTTCTTCCTAAATGGACATTGAGCATCATCGCCAACGATGATCGCGCACTGTACTCGCCGCAATGCCAATGAGTATAACAACCTTCGCGGATGCCATTGACTGACACGACTTTTAATAATAATGAACCGCACCATTTGTTCTTCGCGATGCGCGCACGCCGTGCATTATTTCGTATTCAGCTGTGTGCGCGAATTGAGCATAAAGAGCGCGCACGTTATTCATTTATTTAACACACGCGCCACAACGAGGAAGAAGGATGCGAGGATGACGGGCGGGTTGAATGGAAGCGAGAGGAGAGAAGAGAAAAGTTGACAACGTGTCGACCGTGAGCGACAATACGTGAAGGACTTTTGAGAGTGCTTTTAAGTGGCGGCGAACAAGATGAATAAATTAAAAATAAAATTTCGCAAATGATTTTTAAGGACGCGTGCTAAAACTGCGAATACAGTAGAGTTCGATTATACATCTAGTCTCTCTGAAAGGATTACAAAATTATAGCTTATATATTGATGAAATTATTGGGAAGTCTTTAGAATACAAATTTGTTATTAGCGTAGTACACTTTAAATAACTGATGGTTCGGACAATTATTGACATTTTTGAGAGTCAAAACCAAAGAATGAAACAAGAAATTAATTGATGCTCGCGTTCGACGAATTCACTTCGATGATGATTATCGGGAATAATAACGAACGGGTAGAGTGTGTGCGGTTTTGCATTTTTCGCGTGTTATTGTTGCACGACACGCTTTTTCTGCGAACGTTCTCATTTACGAGCTGCAGCTCGCTCTCCGCAGGATGCGCATCACGGGCGGGCATTAGGTTGTTAACACGCTGATGGAATTCGTCAATCGGATTTCATCATTCGTCGCCGGCGGCCAGTCGATTGCCAAAAGCGACAGCGACAATGCGGCCAACTAACAACATCTCTGACAATGTCAATGCGACGAGCATTCTGTCCTGTCCTGTCCTGTCCTTTTATCCTGCTGCCCAAATTCCATTTCGTACGTGCACAACACGTGTACATGAAATTATCGCTGGCGTGAAATGAAAAGGATTTTAATTCAAACAGGACGAAAAGTGTACAAAGTCAATATGATTTGATAATAATTAATTTGGCAAATTAATAAGTCATTTCGTTCATTTTACGTTTCGCAGCAATAACCGACCTGAATATTTGTTGTTGAATTATCATGCAGTGAATTCGCGGCATTCGCGCATGTTGTATGTGCGCTGGAATTTTGTTTGCACTAATGCGCTGCGCGGTCAGCATCAATAACAATTATCGAAAGTTATTGAATGCAAATATCAGAGTCATACGCGCATAAATCATTCGTCGGGTGATACATCATTCAATAATGATAATTATTAATGGCTGATTTAATGTATAATGCGTTTATAAAATACATGACTCACTCTGCGATGCGTATTTGGAGAGTTTATTAAATAAATTAAACAATAACATTGCGAGCGGACTGTTGATGGTTGTGATTTATTATTTAAAATTGATTTCAACTTGTTAGCTGATTAATTAATTCATTTATTTATTTATCTGGCTGTTTTAAAATATTTTTGCAACTCGGTTCCAAACTGTAACGTAAATATTTTGCCAAACGCTAGAGTACAATACAAAACTTGAGACCAAGTAGTTTTTCAGGTAGTAATTGCACGTTCATAATAGATGAACGTGTATTAAACGGTAACTGTTTGATTTAATTATTCATATTACATAGCATCGCTGTTATAACTTATAGCTAGATAGTTTTGTATCGCATTTATTTATGTGCATCGTTATTATCTCATTGGTTATGCATCATGCGTAGTTATTATACGGTATTATTACTAATTCGAACGATATCTATCTGTCGCAGTAAGAAGTAGTGCTGCTATTTTTATTCGATTTTCCCACAGCACACATTTTACAACTATTTCAACCTGGACGAATGTACGAAGTGTGAATACATTTAATGCATCGATAGATTTCGTTGCGTTTTCATCCTCTTCGTGCGCAAGGCAAATCCCAATAAATCATTAAAAACATATTTTAACATCCAAGCGCTATTTTATTTCGCCGAGTAAAATTATTGCATTTTTATAGCGCTTAAGAATGCGCTGCGCAGAGTTGAACTTATCGCGCTTTATTCCGAACGCCATTTAGCATTTATTTTATTGGTATTTATATTGCATATTTATGGCGTTCCTTGCGCAATGTGTTGTGCTAATTGATTGAATACAACAACATACTCGAATATATTTTTCAGCATTCACTCTTGCGCTTAGTTAGTAGCTTGCTGCTTACACGCTCGCAGGACATAGTCCGTTGAGAGAGCGAATTAATTATGGGGCTGGAACAAAGCTGTAAATCAAGCGAACGAGTAAAAACAACATTGAACTAATTACATAATTATAAATAATCAATTAATCAAGTCATTAAATTCAAGCGCGTATTATTATCGTGCTAGCACGCGTTTGAATTTCTTCCGCGTTTTTAATTTTGCGCCAACGATTTGTCAAACTAATGATTACTTACGAATAATTATTATTTACCGAATGCGCGCGTCGAATAATTAATTAATCTGTCATTATGAGCAACGAGTCCATTTTACAGTTACGTTTACACGCACAGCTAATTAAACTAGCTGTGTTTAATTATTTTTCTTCGTCCATTCTGCATGCAGTTGTCAATTAGTAGCGCGAGCTGAATTATTGAAACGTATTTACGTCATTAGTATTTAAACGCTTATTCATTTATGACAAGGAGAAGAAACGAAGAAAAAAGCGTGTATTGTATGCGAACTTTGATATTATTTGTGCGGTTCTTATGTACACAGTTGAATAATTGAATCCCGAAGGAGGATGAGGATTTGCGATGCGGGGGTGCGCGCTCATAACATATGAACAATCTCTGAGTGAGCTCGTCGTACGAGCATGCATTATACATGCATGGCACATGTACCATTGTGGCATGTCACGTGCATGAATAATTAATACAGAGCCGGGTTTTGCACGTTCAGTCATAGAAATAGCGAGAGAGAGAGAAGGGGCGGCTGGAGACGAAGGTCCATACGGGAATGCAGGACAAGCGGCGTTGGCAATATGTGTAAATGCTTAATGGACGAGAGTGTGCGCGTGTTGAGAGAAATGACTTGTCACAAATGTGTGCCAAGAAGGACTCAATTTCATTTGTTCAAGGAGCGCAAACTGCTCGCGAGAAGTTAGTTAATAAACCACTTGTATAAGAGAGGCTTGCGGGGCGGGTTTCACATTTGTAATTAAGTTTACTTCCTTGCGGAGAATTTTCAGTGGATATTTATGCTCCATTTATTTACACCAATGCAATGTAAAGAATGAAATAATGAAGGATAAATCTTTAAGGTGCGAATGATGTGCGAATTCTACTTTTCATGATACAATTTGCGTTGTTTATTTTGGCAATAAATATTTGCGACATAAATAATATTGACATAAAACTTATCGAGTCAATTTGAGTATTTGCGCTGGCAGTTACAACTAATTGAAAGTTTTGCTTTGACACCCTTAAAATTCTGCAATGTTGAGCGCCGAATCTGTGAATAAACATGCTTTCAATATATTGCTATTTGATGAAGTACCATGAGCCGCCACGCGTTTCCTGTAGGTTTAAGTGGCAAAATTTGCTGCTCGGAGGCAGCGCAGGCGACGGCGGTGGCAGTAACGGGTGGTTGGGTAGTGTTGATGACGACGCAGCTCGCTTTCTATAACTTTGCATAAGCAACAACTTGTAGTTTGTATAATATGTACAATGTAATAGTAAACCAGAAACCCTGGCCGTTTGTTAACTTTATTTATTTTTCACGTTGCCTGCCGCCGCTCGCCGAGTTGGTGACGCATAATATAATGAGCACTTAGTTACTGCGCTCGAGTTTTATTCGAAAATTAAACTTTGTTTTACGCGCATTATTCATCTCTATAAACAAACTTGGCTTCCACAATGTGTGCGCCTGACTTTTAGCCAATCGAAATTAAATGGCGAAAGTTTTTATTGCGGCTTGCTGGAAAATACACGTGAATTTTAAATGCGAATTGCGTGGCGGGTGGAGGGATTAAATAAGAAGGTGTCATGAATTAATATAGGTCAAATAGATGGAGTCTTAAAGAGAGCTCTTTCATGTTTGTTATTCGGCCAAGTGTAAACTATAAAGACTTTGCGAACAAGTCGACGGTAAACTCTTTGTTGCACTTAACGCACAATGTTTGCAAGTTTCAGGTCTCTTGTTGAAAATCCGATTCCCCGCGCGCGTTAAGAACTATATAGGTATATATATGAGCGAAGAGACTTATAAACTGAACGGTGAGCGGAAACGCAGAAACGAAAATACATCTTGGACGAGAGCGCGAGGAGCAGATCGTGAGAGTTTATTCCAAGTATGCCATCGTTTCAAATATCTTTCGTTGTTGTTGGAGGTGCACTGACTGGCTGCTGTTAGTTGCTAGTTGCTGTTGTTGTGTATTTAAGTACAAACACACAAATGTACTCGAGACATAAACTTATTCGCCGGCAGCCGGCGGAGTGCTTTAGAACAAGAAGTCTTACAAGTCATCAAATCAAAACTATCATCATCAGATAGCGAGCACTAAGGTTTATGACTCTCCTTCATTCATTCATTCGTTCGTTCGTTCGTTCGGTCGTTCATTCGTTTGTTGGTTCGTTTTTCATGCATGCGGACAATGTATTTCAATCTGACAATCGTATAAACTTGTTGTTAATCTCGAAATGATTTATTACGTCTTGCAGAGATTTTACGAGATTTTAACAACAGCAAAAAAAACATTTTAATTAGGAAAAGGGTGAATTTATTATCGGTAGCGAAATCTGCATTTAGATTTTAATGCTTACAAAGAGAGAAAATTTTATATGTTATTAAATTTATGAAGATTGCTAAATTCTCAAGCGTGTTCTTAAGCGAAAATAATTCATTTTACGAAGCGTCAAGAGAACGTTTTGACACACTTTTCGCTCAACGAAACGAAATATTTCAGATCTTATCCGGCGATGTGCGCGAGCGAGCAGGCGAGTAGGTACTTTTTATGAATGCAAACTAATAATAATTCGCGCCTAGACGGAAAATGGATGTCATTTGCTTATCCGAATTATTTTAGTAATAGGGCGAATGAGATGATATAAAGTCTTAAAGTTTTATCAAGAGTAGTGCAAACACAATGAATTCTTTATTTAGTTTTTGCGGCAAAGTGGGTAAAAAAGTTGAACTTTTAATCGGGGCAGAATTTTATTATGTAAGTTTTCAATAAGTTTTCCGCGAGTTTTTCTTTCGCATTTTTTCAATTTACTTGAAATGCTTGCTTTGGTGTTTCGCCTTATCGATTATGAAATGAAGATGTATATATCCAAGTAAACGGCTTGTGCATTATTTATGGTCATTTATCACGTTGTTGTTAGCGGCAAGAAAAATACGAGTAGTTGCGCGCGCGCGGGCTTGCTTGCTTCCCGTGTTTGTTGTTTGCGTACATTTCAATTAATTTCCCATTTCTTATTCAACACTCGTGCGCGCACACGCGTATCTATTATGAAACGCGTATTCAATTGAAGCCAGCGAGCAAATACATACAAACTGAAAAGTGGAATAGAAAATAATAGAATAAATAGAATGGAATTGAGCGAAGTACGAAACAATGCGTGTTTATTATTGATTAATTACGTGCTGCGAGTGTGGGTTTTGCGATCAACTTTATTTAGCGCGTCTTCGGTGTCGGCAAGAAACCCCAAAAGCAAAGTTTGTGCTCGGTGTGAAGGAAGAAGAGAAGAGACGAGATGGAGAGGAGAGCGAGTGTGGTAAATGAGCAACTAAGCAACTCGCTGCGAGTGAAACAAGTAGGACGAGACCTTTCCGGCAGTCCATGACCCATTTCCGGTGAATTACATATGCGATGCGAACGCCACACGTGGCGACAACTTTAACATAACGGCCTTCATTTCTTGTTCTTCCTTTTTGCCTCTCTTACGTGTGAATAAGTATTTGATGCTAATACAAATAGAATATCGAAGGGAGGAAGAAGAAGAAGAAGCAGAAAAGTAATCACGCAGTAATATTTTTCGCACGCGGTTTAAAAATCAAGTACGTGCGGCAAGGACGAAATTGTGTCAGAGTGTAAAACGAAAATCGGTAGAAAGTTGAGCGCGAAAACGGAAGTCACCACCACCAACCAGCAGCAGCAGCACCAAATCGGTGGCGCAGCAACATCGATTCCGCAATAGCAACAACAACGACGCCAAAAGCGTAATGCAATAACGTTTTTCCGTTCTCTCGTTCGTTCGTTCGTCGGTCGCTCGTTTGTATTTATAGTTTTGCGGCGCGTCGCCGGCGTCATTCGTTGTTGCTAAACTAAGCTATAAATGATTTACTATAAAAAGCGCGAGGGTATTATTCCAGAAGTGCTTTGCTTGCAGCCCCTTTGCACGTGCCTTGCCGCCGTCGCCGCCACCCGCACAGCTACATGTACAAGTGCATTATAAGCCCGTAAAACGAAATTGTTCGGTACGTGCTGCGCACCGCAGAAAACGCGCTTCTGGGACAAACGTCAAAAGGACCTGCAGGGCAAAATTCACTCTCGCTGCGGCCAGAAATAATAAAATTTTATATCGGTTTATATTCGCCGTCCATGTTTTGTTTATTGTTTCGGCATTTGGATAAATTACAATAAATATTTGACGAGCGTGGAAAAATCCGGAATTCTCACTCACATTTCCATTTTATGCGCGTTTTATATAATTGAGTCAAATTCCGCACAAATTTGATTTTCGGCATTTGCATTTATTGTTTATTTTAGTTGGGAGACGTTGAGTGTTTGTTAATAGCCTTAAACGTACGAGTTAATTAATCTAATCACTAATTAAACTAGCGCCTCGCATAAATTACGAGACAAATTTTAAGTGGTGGTTCTTGCCGTCTTAATTATGAATGCGCGTTGTTATCAAATCCGAGTGCAATTAAATTAATTACACAAACATTTTACCGAACGACGTTTGGAAACGCCCGAGCGAACGACAGAGTGAGAATTGAATGCAAGAAGTGAATGTGAACGAGGAAGCGAAATGAAATGAGCCGAGATTACGACAAACTAATATTGATTTTTGTCACTTTCAAACGCGAGCGCAACATGAGATATGTGCATGATGCATTAATTGTCCATTTGCATAATGAAGTCACTCGAATGAGCCTGCTTTGTCCATGTCGATTCATTATCTTTTGACGAAAACATTTTTGTTTATAATTGATGACTCAATTTAAAGCAATGCAGCGCGATGCCAACAAATAGTTGTTTCGTCGAACGAGAGGTTTTTTCAGTGTTGAACGCGAATAGATTCTAATATAATTAAAAGCGATGAAAGAGTGGATTGAAACCACACGGGAAAATGTTATTTGATGACATACACAATAATTTGAAATAACTTTGCGCTATCAGTGCATTAGCGATGGAAAATGGCGATGGTCTCGTAATCGATAATAAAACTTAAAATCTATAAATCCGTTCATAAAATCCGCGCGCGCTGTGCATCATTCGATGATGAGAGTAGTCGTAATAAACCGCATCCTTGCGCGAAACGAGTGAGGATAAATAAAATCATCGTCATCAACATGCTCGTCATTTGCACAAATGAAACGCAAACGATGATTTATATTTTGATTTCATTTAATGGCAATTTTATAACACTTGTGTGTACACAATTAAATTATTCGATCAAAATTATTAAAGCGTTCGTTGGAATGATTTAATTTCAATTAAAACGCGTTGGTAATTTAATATTTTGCTTATGTAAAATTGAAGATTACTAAGATTTTCTCTTGTTTACGTCGAAAATTCTTCGTGGGGCGCGACGTACACCTTTTCTACACCTTGGGCGTTTACGCGCGGAGTTTACGAAGATGGTGCGCGTCGGCGACGACAGATTGTTCTTCGTGTAACAATAACGCAAAGCGAGGCGAGCAAACAGACAAACAAGCAACAACGCTGTTTATTAACGCGCAGGTAAATAACGAGCGGTTGGTGAAATTTAACGGCTTTTGATGTTTTTGCAATGTGTGTGCTTTTGATGATGATGGAGCGTGTGCGCGCAACGCCCGTTCGTTTTTGTCCTTGCTGTTGTGGTGCTCGCTGAAAACAGTAAATAAAGTAAACTTGGCCACGCGCACGACAAACGCCACGCGATTTCTTTGCGCTGCGAAAAGAAGATGAAGTAAGTGGATCGCTGGTGCTAACAAGGCACGAGATTTACAACAACAACAGCAACGGCAACGGCAATGCGAAGACAAGAGGCCAATCCAATAATAATAAAGTTTAATTTCGTTATGCTCTCATTGCGCGCAATCGCAATCTAAGTCGTGCAAGCGCGTTCAAGTTCTAGTTCGGCGCTTAACCTCCATCCGGACAGCAAATGTCTGTGGATGATTTACTGCCTAGATGTTGAGATACTTCTCAAGGAAGTGTCTTTATACTTTTCATGCACTTATGTAGTATGAAGTATAATGCCTCGTTTTATAAGCAATTTAGATTTTGTAACATACGCGATTTTAAATTGGTTGAATATAATTTACAAACTGACAAAGTTCTATCGAAAGGGTGTCACAATTATCTGATAGAAATATTGTTAACCATTTTGCCGATAAATTTGAAATACTGAAAATATGCAAAGTCGCTGAATAATTACGAGTTCTCTGCGCGGCGCACAAATTTAATTTCATCCACCATTTGTAATCCGCTCGCGTCGACCACACAATCATCATCATGCAATCAGACGTTTTGACCTATATTCATTTCTCTCTGCATGCAGGAGATTTAATCTCATCTGTGCTCGAGTTCTTTAAAGTCGCTCGCGTATGCTGTGCAACAATTTAACACACTGTTTCCGCGCTGCGCTGCTTCATGCATCTTCTTCACGACGTAAAGCTACTTCCTGTGCGTGCGTTGACGCCTTTATTATTTTTGCGATATATGTACGCCTGCTGCATGCTGCCGCTGCCGACGCCGCCTCTACACGTAAACAACTTTGATGCAATTTGTCATCTTCCCGTTTTAGCGCAGACACATTCTTCTTCGTCTATTATTACGCGTCTTCAAACTATTAATGAAGAAGCGTTTGCGCACGTGTTGCAATTTAATAATACGATGTCATTATTCACATAATCAGATAGGATTGCAATATATCGCTTAAAATTAAAATAAGGGATGCAAAAAATATTAGATGCATACCCCCCTTTAGTCCTTGGCTAAGCTGCTCCTTGAAGTTCAAAAGGACTGAAGAGTATTGGTACCCAAAGTGAGATTAACTTTTCAAACAACTCTGCACATTGTTTTTGAAGTTGAAATTGCAATATTATTCATTGATCCATTAATATAATGTGCACCTATTGTGTTAAGCAGAGCTAGACAAACATCAACAGCATAATTACGTATTGTAAACGAATAACAAATTGTATGTAACGCGTTCATGCACATTCATGAAACAAGTATTGATAACCAAACAAATGCGGCTCTATAAACAATTAATCCATAAATTAATCATGCGATTACAAATTATATAAATGCAATGCGATGCGAACGTAACGCAATAATGCGCTTGCGATTACGCGTCGATTGCAATTGCAATTGAAACAATCGCTTTACATTTCTTTGACCCGTTAAATTAATGCGATTTAATTGTTCAATTACATAAATTGCAATTATACGCCGTCATTTCCTTGCTGTCGCAATCGATGTACGGATATTTCTCGTCTTCCTTTTTCTTATGCCATAAAGCACACAGAGGTTTTAAATGAGAATTTTCCATTCGATTCAATTTGCGATCGAGCGCGACAAATCGGAAAATTCAAACGCAGCAGCAACAGCGCATAGCAAATTAAACAAAAACTCATTAGATTAAAGGGGGCGAAACCTCTTGGCTCGTTAGTAATTAATCTGCACTATATCAGCGGCCAGTGCTGCATGAAGGTATAAAGTGTATAATAAGCGTAATGGTAATGGAATGTTAAGGGTTACTATCCTGCGGGCCGTTACGACCTGCTGTTTCTGGTGCTATTGCTAAACCACGTCGTGCAACCCTCGGGAGTGAAATCATCGCCGCATTGTGTTCAACCCTTTTATGAAACTGCTGCTGTCCTATGCATCTTTGTCCAAGCGCGTTGGCGGCGAGAAGCGGAGTATTTACGTATATTGCACGCGAACGCAAGAGCGTGCGCGCGCGACCACAACGCCGCCGCCCCCTGGCAGCTTTCGAAATATACACTCGTAATTTGCTAGCGAGGTCGATAATATCGTCGGTGGCTGTCCATTAATTTTCTTTACTTCTTCTGCGCTCCTCTCTCTATATTTCCACACTTGCTATTTATTGCTTTTGCTGATGGCGATCGAAGAAGGAGGCGGCAGCAGCAGGCTTTTGCGTTCTGTTCCTGGTTGTTTGTACCGAGGTGACGTAATTGATTCGCAAATTTCGCGACGTTTTCGGACGAGCATATCGTTGTTTTTGTAAAAGCGTGCGCGCGAAAAAAAATCGTCCGTCAAGGACGACGGTGCGCTAAAAATATACTGCGAAATGTAAATGTAATGTTTTCACGCGCATTGTCTTTCGTCCTGCTCTCGTTCGCATCGCGCATTAATTTTTTGTTTCGTCGCGCGCCCATTCATTACGCACTAATTTATCTCGTCGCTACCATGCGAATATTGCTAGTAAAATTTTATCGCCGCTATTATCACATTCTCCGCGCTGTTGATATAATAAGCGTGTTTTCGCGGGCTGTGCGCGCATTTTTGGTGTAATCGTACGATAATGCCGTAATTAAATTGTTGCTCTAGTGGGAAAATAATCCATCCATTTTGTTATTCTATTAACTTTTTGCCGTGGTGCGTGCACGTTTTCGTCCCAGCTCATAGACACGGATAAATAATAAAAACTTTATTTTCCCTCAAAGTGCGCGCGTGTACGTTGTGTGTGAATTCTCTGTTTTATGCGCCTCTTTTTATTTGTTACAGGGTATTATCAACCGGCTGGTCCGTTGATAAGCGTACACGGGCACTCGCAGGCCCCACCGCCCCCAACGCTTACCGGCAAAGTCGTGCAGTTGCCCGACGCGTCGCCGGTTTCGACGCCGCCGTTGCTTCAACCGCCGCCGCCGAGTTCAGCAGGGGATTCGTCTGACAGTGAGGTGCGTATCATCATCGTCTTTGTTGATTTTCAATGCTGCTCATAAATTGCAAACGTTTTGAGGTGCATTAAAATTTGCGGTTAACACTCTTATTCTTTGTTCGGTATGGCAGACAGACAGACAGACACTCTTCAGTTGCTTTCTTCATCAAAGAAAAGTACTAAGTGTTATTGCCTACTACATTTTCTATTTGTATAAATAGAATCATCATACATGTAGGTGCCGCGCGCGCTGCTTGAAAGAAAGGCCCACACACTTTCTTCTTCTTCTCGGCCAAAGACAAAACTTTCATTTCGTGTTTGAGTATTTTATTTATTAGCGTAAAAGTAACACGTTTTACCACTACATTTAATTGAGCGCTCGCAGGCAATGCACGGCGCGCGTTTATAGAGTTATCTAGAATCGTACGTAAATTATTTCCGAATGTGCATAACATATATCTCGGCGCAATTTGTATGCGACGAAACGACGCGACACGCAGCGAAAGAGTTATCTAGGATAATTTGGCATGCGAACGAACGAACGAAATCCTCTCGAAATCATAATATAAAGCACGGGCCGCTGGAAAAATATTATCCCGCTTACATGGATATTTAGGATAATTTATTGCCAACTATTCGAGCAAATGGCTCCTCAGTGCTCTTTCACTACATCTCTTCATACATATTGCGTGTCGTTTGTACAGTCCGCTGCAACGCGGCCAATTTATAACCTGAAGAGGTTTTTCCGGCGACACGTTTTGCTCGGCGCGCGCGCTTTTCCGCTCAACTGCAATGCGTTTTCCATTTATAAAAATTGCATAAATCTGTATACCTACATAGTGATGGCGGATTCAATTGCATATTCTTCGAAACTTTTTTAATTTCTCGATGTTTTTTTTTCATAGAGGAGGGAGGATGGGCATCTTTTAAAACAAGAAATCGTACGGGGGCGGCAATGCGATTTAGTGCTACACACTTATGAATTCATTGTGATTTATATCGCTTGCGCATTTTCAGAAACACATTGCGAGTGTGTCGAAGCGATTACGAGTGCGCCGCTCGCAAAAAGCGGCGGCGGCACACGATTTATGCACATGCACTCGCACGTGGGCGGAGTGGCAATTGAATCGAATTGAGCGCTTCCGACAAATAAAGTCATTCGTTGTTCGCTTTGTGCGCTCGATTGAAAATGTTTAAATAGAGATAAAAAGTGCGCACTTTCATGCGGATTTGTCGCGTAGCAAATTTCACGTCGTCCGAAAAATTACGCTCGCGAAACATTTAGCCGTTCTTTATGTGGGCGGTAAAGTAGTAAAACGCGGTGAAAAGCAACCACCCGCTGCATTATATTTCCGTTTAGTCATGTGTCGCTGCGGAAAAATAAGGATCACGTCGCGCAATAAAGTGCGCGCTCGTCCTGCGTGCTGCATGTTTGGTCGGCGAGGGCGGTTGTTTGTATCCGCTCGCTACCTCTCGGGTGATTCAATGGAAGACCACATGTGTAATCCGGCGCGCTTTCTCCACATTTTGCGTTTAACAAGTTGTATCTTCAAAGCAAGGAGTACTTGACTTTTGTTTGTTGACCGATTATTTGAGAATGTGGAAAATTTACTGGATTTTTTAAATTTCAAATTAGTCGCATAATCTAGTTGGCTAGGTATGCGTTGCGGTGTTAAATATAACAATTGAAATTGATTGAACAACGGAAACCATTATCACCATACTTTCGGCTTAGTTTTGGTTCGGTTCGTGGGTCAGCACACGCGCGCAACTCAATTATTGTTATTGAAAGCAATCACTTTGCTTGACGCGTCCCGCTTTGTTTATGCATCGGGCGAACGTGCGCGCACGCCTTGTTAGGAGTAAACACATGCAGCAATTGCACGTGTTGTGTGCGGCTCTCTAGCGTAGTTTACGAGCTGACGGTGTGCGTTTGGGAGGCCTTGACACGAGCAAATTTGCCAATAAATTCGCTGTTCGCGCTCTCTCCGCCGCCGCTCGACTGCACCAGCATGCCGTGGATGTGTGTGAATATAGATGAGGTGCATAAATGCATAGGACGGGCGACTTATGGAGCGCATTTGCTGCGCGCTATTGGAAACACAATTCCATTGGCGGCGGTGGCCCTTTTGGCGAGCGAGCCTGTCGCACCGTACCACTACGGTTGCCGCTGCCACTGCCGCTGTCGTGTCGGGTCGAGTATCATGGAGCAACACACGGTGCACGGTGCTACTGGCGTTCGTGTAATCGTGACGCGGAGATAAATCTTCAATCGACTATCACACGGCGCGCGCGACTCCACGGCAAACACACCGTCGTCGTCGTAGAGTGAAATGCGCGCGCTCCGGTGCCGTTCCCGTGCACGGCTAATGAAATTGGCAAACATTTCCCGCAGTCAAACGGCGCTCTCTGCCTCTCTAAAACTAAATACACTGCCTGCTATTACAGCGCACGAAAAAGCTTCATTTGCATCATCGTCATCGATGCGCAGTGAGCGCGCGGCGGCGCTATAATAAACAACGGCGGCGTGCCCCGATCGCATACGTGTGTGCTCTTGCGCGCTCGTTTCGGCTTTAATTGGAAATTTCATTAGAAAGTTGGCGATTCAATCAAGTCCTGCTTACATTTTCAGGTGATTATCACGTCGGTGACGACAGCCAAAGAGGCGATAGCATCACAGCAGCTGCCGCAGCCGCCGACTGCGTATAGATTGAATCATCACTACCCGCCGCCACCGCCGTCGCACAGTGCGTACCCGCCGTATGGACCCTATCCGCCACAGTATTACTCGGCACCTCCGCCGCCACAGGGCCCACCGTACTCCCATCACGACATGTGCTACACGTCATTCCCGCCGCACAAGTACATGTTTCGGCGCTATCTGCCACCGGCGCCGCCATATTATCAGCCCGCTTCGCCGGATATCTACGGCCAGCCACCCAATTCGACAAATCAACAGGTCCGTCTACGGCGCTCTTTTCAAACTTTATATTTCAACTCGATTCGCTAGTGTTGATTGCATGCCCACAGCAAATTGATTTACTCATTTAGGAGTGCGCTTATTGTGTCTCTTGTTCTGTCCTCGATCAGGTGGTAGTTGCGAGCAGCACGGCAAGTGGCAGTTATCAATCGTCGTCGACCGGACCGCCGCCGCCGACGTTGATGGAGCCGTATCCGGGCGCACCGCCCACGCTCATCGAGTCTTACCCGCCGCCACCGCACTACTACTCCGGCTACGGACCGGCGCCGCCATGCTATACGCATTCGCATTCGCCGCCGGCGAGACCACTCAATTTCATAAGTATGTTGCTTGCATTATAGTTTTGCGATTGTTTGTTTCTCTTTGTGTTTGCTTATTTGCGTCACACGCGCGCTTATTGAGTCACCTCTTCTTGCGATGCATTTTTATCGTTTTTCTGTTTTATCTACAGACGCCACATATCAACCATGCCCATGTCCAATGCAGTCGTGTCCAAAAAACGTACATACTGGACCTCTTGCTGGAGATAGTAAGAGGTCGAACATAATTGCCAAAGAATCAGTGCCGCTACCGCCAGTCGCGCTTGCGTTGCCTCTGGAGCCGGCGTCCGCAACGGGGCCACCGAGTCCTGCTCGCGGCAGCGCTGGAATGCCACCGCCACCGTCACCAGCGGGCGCAACATACCAGCAGCCACCGGCGCCACCGAAGCAAGAAACACCAGAGCCCGCTGCGGAACACAATCACGTAGAGAAGCGGCGAAAAGCGCGTGTCGGTAAAGCGATGGTGCGAAATACGATCGCACAGAATCAGAATACGATGCTGTTGATGTGCCAGACGCAGCAAATGCATAACGTGTCCGCGACCATCCTGAGCAACGTGAAACGCGAAGTGGAGAGCCCGCAGGAAGAGAACAACAATCCGGGGGGTGACCTGAAAAAGGACACGAGATTGACGCTCGTGCCCGAAATTGTTCAACAAGTTCCTGCCGAAGTCGAACTGACGGCAAAGGCCGTGCAAAAAGTCGAGCCGCGTGAACACGAACATCATCACGATGAGCGCAAACACGAAAATAACATTAAGTGTGAAAAACCCGAGACGCCGCCGACAGAAAGGCCCAAAGCGCAAATTACAGAAGTGATGCTGGCAGTTGCAGCCGTGCCAGAAACCTGTGCGCCGGTTATTACATCTTCACCTTCACCTACATTACCGCTTCCGGAAGTGGCCGCCACAACAGTGACGTCTGCATCGCCCGCAAAACTATCACCTACCCTCGTAACAGCTGCATCACCGCAAGCATCGCCAACCGAGTCATTAATAGCAACCGCGGAGACGGCGGATAATGAATTGTTACTTCCATGCCAGAAAACAGTCGCAGAAAACGTTAAAGTGAAAAACATGAAACGCAAATTATCCTGCAGCAAGGACCAGCCGGTGAAAGCTGAGTCGCCCGCGGTGCCGGCCAAAACCCAAAAGGTTGTCGAGAAGGCGAACGGAACCTACAAAAGCTACAAGGATCTCATAAAGAAAACACAAAACGTCGTCAAGATTAATAACGGTCGCCGGAAATTGATCAGCGAAAGCATGGGTCCGGGCGAAGGCGGGGTGCGTCTAAAGAAAAACAATAAGCGCAAACTGGCGGCGACGGCCGGAGCCAATAAGGAAGACAATGCCGGCGGAAAGCGTCTAAAGTCCTCCAAGCCGCTAACGGACAGCAATGTGCTGACGAATTCGAAGCAGAGCGTGAAAGAGAGCAAAGCGATTGTCGATCCGGAACTCATTGAGAACAAGGAGCCCACCAAGAAGGCGCTTAAGAAACAACCGGCGGCGCCGCAAGTGCACAATAAGAGTAAGAAAACGCTACAGCATAATAATGGTCAAGCAAATGGAACCACCACCGCCACGACAACAACAACAATTCAAGGACCAGCAATACCAATAACGCAATCACCACCAACAGCCCTAAGTGACAATAACAATAAACTACTGAGTAACATTGATAGGATTATCGAAAGTGTGGTAAACAATGTGCGCGTGAACAACAAGCAAGTCGTTGACGAGAGCGGTGGCGCGTTGAGAACAGAAAGTGGAAAAGTTGATTGTGAACCGAAAAAGAGTGCGGCGTGCAATAACGCCAAGAAAAGTACAAATAAAGCAGCAAAGGCTAAGAAGATAGTCGCGGATGCTGCCGCTACTACTGCCGTTGCCGCACCGGTGCGTCGGAGCAGATCGAAAGAAGTTCCTCAGGTAATTACGAGGGTCCCCAGGAGATCGGTGCAATTGCGATGGTCCAACGGATGGCGGTGGCACGGCGAGCCGTTCGATGGCAAAGTATTCCTAAATGTAAGTTAATTACATAATTACGCGCGCGGCTGTAAAAAAGGCACGGGAGGTGCGCAGCGCCGCAAAGCGCTATTCAAAGCGAAATCAACCGATAAACCCCTTGCTGGCTGGTCTGTACGCATCATCAGCCAGCGAGCCAGCATGCAGCACCTTGTACTCTTCGTTCGCTAATTCGTAATTCGATTAAATGTGCGAGTGAATTTCAATTGAAGTCGTTGATTTCAAGGTTGCTGCGCACCTGCCTATGTACACCTCGTATTTATGAGACGACTACGAGACCTATGCGAGTAAAGCTGCATTGTGTCATTACAAGCAGACTACATACCTACAACTCAGCTTATTCATATGAATTTTAAGCGGCAATCACCTTGAACTAATTGCGCCTGTAAAAGACAAATAACTTGCCTTATGTGGCCGCGTTTGCATGCATAGGGTGATTAATGCTCGCAAGTACGCAACTTTTACACGTTCTCGACAAATTGCCAAATCACGACATCGTAACATGGAAAACTCGTAGTTTAGGAAATGCAATAGTTCATTTGATTGGCAATATTTCTAACACATATTTTATGTACATATTTATAGAGTGATGAAGCGACCGTAATGCGTAAATGCTACCCGGCGATGGTGCATGATGAAGGCGATATCATCGAGCTGCGGGACTGTGTCCTTTTGAAAGCTGGACAGAGAAAAAACGAGCTTCCCTTCGTTGCCAAAATCGCCGCATTATGGGAGAATCCCGACGATGGTACGTCATGCATAATCCAAGCAAACATCCGCATAAATCACCCCCGAGCGCGCGCACGAGCGCTCGCAATCTGTTTGAACCTGTGTCGCATAATGCATTATATCATCTCGTGGTGAAATCCAATGAAATATTTTCTCTTGCAGGCGAAATGATGATGTCGTTGTTGTGGTACTACAGACCCGAGCACACCGAGCAAGGTCGCCGGCCTGTTGACCAACCTGACGAGGTGTTCGCGTCCAGACACAAAGACTCGAACAGTGTCGCATGCATTGAAGACAAGTGCTATGTTCTTACGTATAACGAATATTGCAGGTATGTTATTTTTGACATATTGCCAGGATTTGTTGGACGAAAAAAAAACCCAAAGCGGATAACAAATGATTAAGTTTACTACACTATGTACTAACGGATAAAAGTACTGTCTGAGCATAAACATTTCCCGGCCGTAATAATTTATCAATTCGTGCGATCTTGCGGAACGCTCCTTTGGCTTTAGGCCTTTGCTGAAACACTGTTAGCGCATTAAGGTGGATTATGAGGCCAAAGGATTAAGAGTGAACAAAGACCGGACGCAAACGGGCCCGTTTTAGTTGGGAACGCACGAGCGCAAGAAGCTTGCTTGGCGTTCGGCTCAAATCGAAAGTGATTAATGTTTCTTGAGCCCATCGTTTTCCATCTTTGTCAAGATTCTCGGCGCGTTCGAATTGCTGATGGGAAATATCGGCCAAACCCGAAAGCCATTTAATTTGACTTCTTCCTACGTTTACTTTCCTATATTTATAGACGCGGCACATAACGATTATTAATATATATCTTTCAGCAGGCATTTGTTACTCTATCGATTGTTGTCATGTTTTAGGTATCGAAAAGACCTGCGACGCCATGAATTCGGTATCGAAGATACTGGCCCCTGCATTCCAATACCGGACGACAACCCGCGTCAACACCGTCACCCGCCCTCGACCATGGGCACGTCCGCCGATCTGGTGTTCTTCTGTCGGAAAGTGTACGACTTCCGGCAGAAACGAATTATCAAAAATCCTAGCTAGAAGTCGCTGTTTGGATCCTTGTTCGGATCCTATTCCGCACGTTATCGGTATACATATAAGAAATGTAATATTTCATGACGCTTTACAAATCGATTGAATGCGAGACGCAGAAATCTAGGTGTTCTCTAGATGGTGGCACACCAAAAATTAGAGATTACAATAATTTTATATGTCTATCTTGGACACAAGAAACTACAATATGATGGATCCCCGCAAGAATTGCGCGCCTACGTGGGAATTGGTTGAACGAAGCCATCACTAACTGTGATGATGCATTTAAATAATTTTTAGCAAAACAAACCAAGAGAGAAGTGGCATTTATATTGATTGTGAATGTTTCTCTTTAAACATACGTTCTTGATTTCTTCGTCGGCCAATCCATTCACATACAAAAATCCTGAATCAAAAACAAAGCGCTTTAGGATGATGAGACGTAGGTAGGATACACGGTAAGGAGGGAGGTACAGAGATAGTTTAAACTGTTTACGATTACCTAAAAATATGAACGGATTATTAAACTGGATGCGCGCGTGCAAATGCGACATGCACGACGCGTACATTTGATAAGTATACATTATACATAAATATATATTGTTGCGTAAACATTACAAAAAGGGAACATTTGTATTATATATATTATATATATATTTAAATTAGTTTATAAATAATGTTGTATAGAAATGAAAACAAACAGAACACATAGAGATGATTATATTATTATATACATATATATATTATATATTTAAAAACAAATGTGAAAAACAAAATTATGATATTTATAACGAGATGAAAAAACAAACACTCTAGAAGTAGATAAATATGCTGGTGTAAAAGGTGTGTGCTTCAGTAGAAAACAAAAATGAAAGAAAAATGCGCAAAAAAAGATGAAACCTAGTAGCAATTTCGTCAATGTTCTCTTAATAATCAAATCAATTACGTAAATTTAATTAATTGCGAATCATTTTATGTATATTCAATGTGTGAGCACGATGCTTTATTACACTTAGCAAATTAAATTTTTGAAATTTGCTCGTTTCGCATTACTGCAATAAGCAGCAATACTTACTCCACTAAGTGTAATAAATCGTAACGAATGATGATATTGATGAGGAAATGGAAATAACGATGTAATGAAGAAATTCTTTATTACATTACATAAATATTGCATTCAGGGAATCCTATGATATAATACACAAAAGTAATTAATTTAATAACTATCACTTAGAAGTGTTTGTTAAATAATATATATTGCGGATCACATTATCCATGATTTTTGACTGTCGAAGATGGAAGAACCGGATTTGAGGAAGTATTTCAAATCGATGACTAACTAACGATAATGATATTAAGTAGGCGATATTAAGTCATATGAATTGATTCTTAAATTAATCATTTATTTATACATCAACACTATACTGAACTCTTGTATTATATAAGTACCTAATTATTTAGTCGAGGTTTACCTATTTGTTATTAACAAATTTAATTAATTCTAGTTTTACTCTAGTTATCGATTTCTTGATTGATCGATTTAAAAGAAAGAAGAGGGAAACGGACACGAACTGCTCGTTCCTTTACATCTCGTATTTATGTCATGTTAAAAACTTAATTTCAAAATCACGAAATCACCGGAGCAAATTTTACATTGCGCATAGATTCATTTATATAGTACGTGTTTCATTGCGAGGTAAATAACGCTGAATTGGCACGAAATAATTAATTCTATCGCATGAAGTGCAGAAGGAACAAACAGACAAACTATTTATGAGAGAAAAATTGTTCAACGCCAAAGTCTTTTGCAAGTGATCGCTTCGAATGGCCTTCCAAGCGATGCATCTTCTTTGTTTTTTATATTATTATTATTATGTACTTTATTAAGATTTATTACTGTTATGTTTTATTTTTTTATCTATTATTATTAATTAATCTTATTGCGATTTTGTAAATAATGATTGAATATGCTTGCGAACATATATCATAGAGACATCAACCCACATAGGACATGACCAGAATAACGCCAATTATTTATATTTATACAAAATTTAAAGAATAGAGTGTTACTTAATTTCCATAGCGACTTGAACAAATAGATGTCGATACAGTGATTCGAATCTATACCATGGTCTCGACGACTCAACTGTAATTGTTATGTAAAAATGCAGCCTACGCCTTTTAGGTGCCTTCCCTTTTACTATTATACCCCTTCAAATTAATTGCTTGTCTTTGTCGTTTATTAAGTAATTATGTTCGTCGATACAATTGAATAAATGTGTGCGTACCGAAATTGTTCGCATTAAAGGCATGCATTAGAGTCCTTGGTAGAAAAATAGAAATGAAGGAGTAGAGCGTAGAACATTAGTAGTTTATTATAATTAATTTTGAAGTTGAGCTTGACGGGTTGAATGCAGTAGCAGTTATTCGCAATGGAAAATAATATGGGTTGCATATACTTAGTATTGACAAATGTGATACCAAGCATATCTTGTAAAGCGGCAAAGGAGGAATGTAGTTTAGAAGTAGTTTGTTGATATTGAATATTGTTAATTGAAATCGCTTCAGATTATTATTAAGCAGAGACTATTTGGCTAAAGATGGCGAATAATGTAAGAATTGTAAATTGCGCTTGCAGATCGGGCGCTGGCGTTCGAGCTAACTGTGGCATGATTGGTCGACGATATTACACGAACGGGTCAATGTCTGAGCATCTGTGATGTACGTTGGTGTGGTGCGAGCTACTGCGAACGAAAAATGGTTTCGGGTTGTATCAATTGATAGTGAAATTATGTCGCGTAGATGGGCGCATTAAGTGACGATTATTACGACAACATGTGCACTGGCTTGCGCGAATCGTAGTTCGGCTGAGAAACGTGCGTGCTAGTCAGCTTTCGGGACGCGAGCAATATCGGTGGAAACGGGCGAACGCACGGACACATTCGCACGCATACATCGACGCGTTGCACGACGACGACGACGGCAGAGCTGCTGGCCTAGCGTAGAGGAACGGCGAAGTGCAGTGTTGAAATATAGTACGGGACATTGGGAAGAGTGTGAAACGCGGAGCTAAGTCGACGACGACGATTCACCAGCACCCATCGGTAGGCCGTAGTGTAGTAAGGGTGTTAGCGCGAGAGATGTGATAGATCAGCAACCGCCGCGACTGCACGATTCGGATTTACACCTTTTCATCAGGCGTTTCATTTTGGTGGTGCTCGTCAAGTGGAGAATGAGCGGACGCCCGAGAACCACGTCCTTCGCCGAGGGCAACAAGCAGCCCCTGAATCCGCCGCTCGGCGGCATGAAGATATGCAGTAAGTACCACCTCATTCTACCTATGTGTATATACATGTACGTGCTGGAGTTTCATGCAGCAGCGCATGTAACGAGCGAGCTTCGCAGTAGCTTGCGTCTATCGATGTTCGTCCGTGTTTGCTGCCTGCGTAGTGGTATCCGAACCGAGTGACGTCGAACAGACGAACGCGAAACCCAGAGCGCTTACTCGCTCGCGCGTACGCTGTGCGCGGTGCGGTGCTCATACAACATGGCTGCCCCCACGAAATAATTACACAAAATACACTCTCGCGGCGGACGAGTGCTCCTGCATGCATGTGAGTGCCCGTGACTGTTCATCGCTCATTGCGCACAATGCGATTGCGGCCGCTGTTGGCCGTTGTTCCGCTTTTCCAATGCACCTCGTCGCTGGAGATGCCGGCGTGCAAGTGAGGCACATTTTTCGCTACCGCCGCCGCCGCAGCTGCCACCGAACCTCGCGCCAGTAGCGGGCAACGGTCGCATCCCCGCCCACCGGCATATATACGTGCATGCAACGTCTTTCCCACATCACTAGGTCATCGCATTGTGCCCCACGGAATGAATCTAATTAAAAACGACTTGCAACCGAATGAATACGCATCGAACTCCGCTGCGCCGGAAATTATTACGAGCTAACGGCAACGCGCGCAATTTATCTATCTATCGCGGCGACCAGGTTGCAGTGCATCATCATCTTTCGCGGCCGCCGCGCGATGAGTGCTCCTGGTCGGCCTAGAATGGCTCCCCATCATCGTGGCCGTCGTGCAAGTGCACGTGCGTAACAAAGAAATTCTCCTAGGCCAAAAGAAAGTACCTAGTAGTGTTGCTGTTCTTTCTTTGTGTTCGTCATTCGTGCGACAAGTTGAGGACACGGTTCCCCTAAAACTTTGTGCTGCGCGTCGTCAAGGTGCACGCTCACTCACGTGATTATCGTGTTAAAGAGAACTCGCGTTTTATGCCACATCGCATCTGTAAAACCGTAGGGGTTGCTGTGCTATTGTGCGTTGCGCGACGCGCTGAAAGAACGAAAGGAAAAGTTAATGGAATTGGTGGGCATTTCGCAAGCAAATGGCAGAAAAAACTAGGCCACCCTTAAACTGATCGAATGGCAAACTAGCACGAGAGCCACTTTGCCTTAATAATATCCCGAGCGCGCCGTTTGAACATCGACCACGTTTGAGTGAATTCCAGCTAAACGATGCTTTCCGGTATGTACAGCATTTAATCCATTCTTTGCATTTCGTTTGTCTCTCTCTCAGTACGTGCACGTAAATCGCCACAAGACTTTTATCGCGCTGATACTAATTGATTTGCAGTCGTCCGTTATTCGGACGTCGTTAACTGCATTTCGTCTGCGGCAATAATGAGTCAACGATAAGTTCGAGGATAGCTAGGCAACTAGATAAACGAGCTATTAATATACTATTTAAATTGTTTGAATATTCGGGAAGCACACTCATTAGATAGTGCGCCTGCGGTCAGTCGGTTAAAAATTTCGTTGCACTAAAAGGTAAAGTTCAGCGCTTCGTAGGCAGGAAAGCAAACGGTGGTTAATCCCTAATCCATTAAAAGTCGACTCTGCTGATAAAAAGCGCTCAATCGATATTCCTCACATAATGCACTTCAATTATCTCCGGGCCAGCGTGCGCCACAAAAAGTTTGCGAAAAAATCCCAAGAGTCAGATTACATCTGCTGCAATCTGGAAATTGAATTTCTATCTACGTAATTAGGATGCAATTAAGATTGCTTGTTCAAACGCGCCGAAGCTGAAGATTGATTCCTTAGTAAACTTTTTCTTGCTGCGCGATTAGCTAAATTACAACGTTGATAACAGCAATGTTGTTGCTATCATGCGATATCATGTTCAAGCGTGAAAAACTGGTTGAGTCATGATTTTTCAAACTGCTACCAGTTAGTTAATAGTGCTAACCTTCAGAGCAAGTAGCAATGTCAGAATTTTGTGTGTACTTTAGCCAAACGCCAAACAAAACAATTGTAGCCGTGGCCTACTGATCCAAATGGTAGCGAAAGAGTGTATAGACTTATCGAGCATGCGGAATGAGTTAATAATAAGAACATGAAAGTAGTTGTTGGGGTGCTGCTCAGGAATGTGTACACTTGCGTGAAGGGTAGCAGCACAAGGGCAAATTGGGCGCGTCGTACGTGTACGCATCGCGACGGCTTGATACAATCGTTAAGGGTGGTGGGTGTTGGCGGCGGTGGCAGCAGCAAGCAGCAGCGGGCACACGATACAGCTAGTTGCAAACGTCGTCGAGCAAACAAGCGGGGGCATACTTTTCGATAGCGTAATTTATGCATATATAGAGAGAGGTCGGTTGACACTCGTGCTATTTTTATCTTGATTAATTTTAGATTACGTCCACCAGTCGTGTGCATGCACATACGCGCCCGCCGTTCGTTCCTAGTAAGGTTCCCAATCACATGTATTAGATGTGTCGACTTGCGCTAAACGTGCGAGCATCGCGTTCGATTATGACGATGACGAATAACGAGCCTTTAACACCAGCTATTACATAAATTCACCGCCTGCACCTTGATGAATCAATTGCCAAAGATTTAATTACCGCAGTGCAAAAAGTAATAACTATTTATTAGCCATAGAATCGTATGTTTTCTGATCAGATCTCGTAAATTCATTTTACGCTCAGTTTCCTTCATATTTGATATTTTATCGTCTTGATAGTCCTTTTTTTCGCTATCAGCAATAAAACCGAAAATCATTGCTACTTTACTAGGTGAATGTCAATTTTATTAGGTTCGCAGATCGTAAGGTGAAATACAACGGCAATAATAATTCAAATATTATTTATGCGTAGCGTAGCGTAGCATGAATCGGACATGGGGAACTTGATTACAATACAAAGGGCGTAATTACGATTGCTAAATGTATTCTCGGAAAGTGAAATCCAAATATTTTTGCGCGCAAATAAGTTTGTTTGTATGCACGGCGCATTAAGACGCCCGAAAATATTTACGCAGCTCTCTATTTATTTATTTTAATTGAAAGACAGAGAGACGCGGTATACATTTACTTTGGAAAACAAGCGGTGGCAGTGACGCAAAACAATTTCGTTGTTTGCTACCGACGATCATACGCAGCGATCCGCGGAATTATTTGAACGCGTTGAATCGAAGCTGGCAAGTGCGCGATTTTTGCGGTAGGTTAATTTGCGTGCGCGTGCGATGCGTTAATAAGGAAGCGCAAGAAGCGAAACTCGAATCAAATTGTGTTTTTGCTTGATTGATGTATTGATAAATTTAATTACATTCGCTGCCGCCCCAAGTAAGGTCGCGCTATATGAGTTGATCGAATTAGAGGAGGCGGCGTTATTTGCCGCTGTCGTCCCCGGCTGTGGATGCAGCAGTGACCCAGAGCGCGAGGACGTAAATTGATTTCAGTTCCGTTTTCAATTGAAGCACTCGCTCGCTTCTTTGTCGCGACGCGCGCGAGTTGCAAATACTTTAAAAGCACGCGAAGAGGCTGCGCGTCGAGCAATAAATAGATTTCAAAGTTGTTTGCACAAAATCTCTCTCTCTCTCTTTACTTTACGGTGCGCGATGCATTGAAAAGTTAGTCATTTTTTGCGCGCACGGCACAAGTGGTTGATCGCATTAGAATTTAAATTGAGCATCAGCTGTTTGTTGTTGAATTATTTACACAAACATACTACGCACATAGCGCGCACGAACAGCGAGCCGGCTGATATCAGTACGATAAGCGGTCTAATTTGCTGACATAATATTTCACTTGCAATGATATTAATATGAATCGATATTTTGACGCGTGTCCAACACACGCGGCTTTTATTACAAAGATAAAATATGATACTTAATTTGCCATCCGCATGCACTCGCTCGCTCGATTCGTACGTAAATTTCAAGGGAGCTTGACGCATTTTGACACGCTACTGCTTACTTGCTCCCTATTCGACAAATCGATGAGCAATTAATTGATTTCAAATGGCCAGAGTCATTGCACATTAGATAATCGTTCGCTTATCGCCAATCATAAATGAACCATGAAGTCGCGATAACATTGTATCGGTAGAGTCATGTTAAGATTTGACTTGTATGGTTTGATGGGTGATTTATTATTGTTTTTTTATTTGCCGTGACGAAGAAGGAATTTATAAATATTTGTTTAAATTCTAATTGATGGAGAAAGTTGTTTCTTTGATGATTAATATCGGCAAAAGTTTAATAACAGCAGCGCCAGGATGTTATTTATAAACGCGCTAATCGAATTAATTCTTAATAATTCATCGTCAATAGCATGAAAATTGCATTTACAAGTGCGTTGTGCAGGAGTAATTTGAAGCTCGCGCGCGTGTGCATCGCTGAAATGATATTCAAGGCGGCGAGCACGTGTTTGTTTCCATGCTCTGCTCTATCCGTCCGTTGCTGCTAATATTAATTGTTTCTAGCGAGCTAGCTACGTATTGGCTATTAACTGTCCGAGCTAATAATATCATTACGTATCCTGTTCGTCGCACTGAGCAGTGAAAACTCATTTAAAAGCCATTTACGACATAATCAGCTGCTTGTAAAAATTAAGTGACTGCTGCACTTGATAAAAATTTAAATGGCCATTAATTGAAGCCGTCGATTGTTTGGAATTTGGGATATATGTATTGATATTGGCATCGCCCAGTATGAAGATGTTAATTGACACAGCTGTGGGTATCTCCTTGATCCTTAACATCGAACCAAAATTATATCACGCATCGCACTGTGCCAGGTAATAAAGCAATTCCTGCGAACGCGCGTTCCACAATTTATGATCGATGCATAAATATAATCGGATTGCGCGGCGTAGTTGGGTGCGAGCTGTGAGGTGGCTCGTTCGCATGCTGTGTTGCTTACCGCTTACACGTTGTGGGAGAGCAGCGAACGGTGGCAATTTGATGAAGTGCCTATAAAGCATACGCGGGCGTTGTGCGCGCAATGAAAGACAAGACATAAGTGTGCACGTGCATGCGGAACTGCAAGCGCTGCAACTCTCCTCCGGCTTTGTCCGGTATCCAATCGCTTCGCTTTTTTAGTGCAGCGCGGTGCATTTAAATAGTGCGCATCTCTTCGGCAGACACGAAAGCGGACGCGACAAGATGCACTAGTAGAAGAGTATGTGTTTGTGCGAAGGAGGTTGGCGTGCCGTGTCGTCGAGTCCTCACTCAGTACACCGCGAACGTGTCAGCGAGCCAAGAAGGAAGCGCGGCGCACTCCTTGCTCGCTGAACTTGCGTGCGTTTCTCAAATCCTCCAATGCGATGCCGTCGTCGGCTGGAGTTTGTTGTAAAATTAGAAAGTCATTCGCGACCGCGTGCGTGATTGCGAATACAGACATCCTTACGGCTCGCGTTGCCGCTTTGATTGCAGCCAGCGCCAGTTGAAACATTTCCGCCAAGAGAGAGACTTAAGTCGAAATCATCATCGCGAGGTGCGCAAGCGAACGGGCACCACCCTGACCTTCATCAAAACCGCGAGTGCGACGTGACTTGTTTGCGCTGACTTACAGTTTCGTGCGTTAAGTGCAGAGATACTTACGTAACGTTGATTAGCACTCGTTTCGCGCTCATTAAGTTTCGGATGGTATTTGCCGAATGTCTTGCGGTGTTCGCGCCTGTTCTTATGTAATACGAACAAGGATGACCGATGTGTTGAATTATCCTCGCGCGCTTCTGTAAACACCGCACGTGATCAGACTGTGCCATATTCACTTGTTCGATGTATTCGCAAGCATTTAGCTGCTCGCAACGTGCAAACCAATTCGGCAAATCGCACATGTCAACAAACCGCCGTGTGCCGCTCGTTATCAGATATTCGCCAGAGCAACTAGGCAAGTATTTCGATCCAGGAACAGGCAGCGAATAGACAGTTGTGCGTTTCATGCGGTCCAGTACGGTGCATCCAGTCCGAAAAAAGGCAAACTCTTGGACATTCTCAGTGTGAATAGACGTGGTCAAGAAGTGTCCGCCATAGACGACATAAAAAAGCGTGCGCCAATCGATTTTTACTGGCGAGCAGTGTTGGTTTGTTCTGCGTCTCGTGCATTCTTCATACAATCAATTTTAGCGTTCGATACATTTTCCTTGCTCTCGTGCGGGAACTGCTGCGTGCTCGCCGAACGTTCTGCTCGATCGCAGCCCTCTCGTTACCGGCCTTGTTTAATTATTATCACGGTAATCGATCGACTGATTCGCTGGTGAAAAAAAGAGATGTATGAACTGACCGCTGACACGCTCTCGTGATATTTTTTGTTATATATGCATGCACCCATCCCGTGATCGGTGCGTTTTAAACTGTGTGACAACGTGTTTTTGATTCATTTTTAAACTTTTTGACGTTGCCACGCGCAAACCGCGTGGTATTAACATTTACAACGGCTCGTGTACGCGACGAAATGCATAGCCTTAACAGGTCCAATACAAGTACTGATTCGCCCGTTCTACGAAGTCGCGGTGTTCGCCGCGCCGGAGACGATGACGCCGAAGAGGAAAGAATGGCTTCGCGATATGCGCGCTCCATGTCCGTCTTGGACGTTGGGGCACGTGTCCACAACAAGCGCTCCAAGTCCTCTGGCGACGTGTTTATGCATCGGAGGCGAACTCAGTCATCCGTCTCACATATTGACGAAGTCGGCCAACCGCCAGCACAGGCCCCAAGTCGCTTCTGGGGCATTTGGAGGAAGTTTCGCAATTCACTATCCAGTACGGTAAAATTAATCAGTCGCGGCTTAGAGGTACTATCGCAATCGAAACAATAGGATGAATTCAGATCGAGTGCTGATAAATTGATAAACGCATTAAACTTTGCGATGAAATCGCGAATTCAAATCAGGGATGCGCACTTGACATTGTGTGTTTATTTTGAATACATGCTAATTGGCATCAACGGACACTTTTTGTTATTGTTCTTAAATGGTTCGAGAAATGTGAATGAATGCGGTAATTAGTCATTAGAGAAATACGCTCGGCATCGCCTGCGACTGAGCCAGAAATGCACTTTCAATTAAGTGCCCACATATTTAATATAAATGACATTCAATTCATTCATACAAATATGCGCTGCGCGCAAGTAACGTTCGTTATTAAGAGTCTCGTATGTGCGCTTGCACTCTGCTAATGATATTGTTTAGTTCTGTGCTCTGCGCTTCAGAATCACGAGTGCATAACATTTGGCTTGTTTCAATTTCTAGCAAGCAGCTTATGTGCGCGCGTATCATGTTCAAGTGACTTGAAAACAGTACGATTTTAACCCAAATTTCATGCTACGCTACGCTTTTTTGCATCGAGTGCTAAGAGTCACCAAAGTAGAAACAACTTCGGAATAAATAACCATGCAATAAATGTGTGTATGTTTGCTCAAACAATGCGAAACTCATTTCTATTTAGATAACATAATTTGATTGAAAACGGAATTTACGATTAGATGACTATCAATGCAGAGCCATTTTAGGAACATCAACTTGATGATGATGATGATGATTGTGAGATGTGCAGTAGTCACATGCTTGCAAAATGCTTCCAGCATAACTATTCGAATAAATAAGCCAAGCAAAATCCATTATGCACTATGTAATTTCGAATAGATTAATTCGCGCATTGCTTGTCAACGTTTTAATTAGCGCTAAAAGGAAATTACACAATGCGCGCGAATGCATTCCTGGCAAACACTCAAACTTGCAACAAAATGCCTACAAGTTAGTAAAATGTAAATACCTATCGTATTGCAGACGGTTTGATTTAATTCAAGCGTTCGCGCTCGTATCCATTTATTTGTTGCTTCAATCGCGTGTGTTCGAAGGCTCAACATACATTGTCGGAATGCAAACAACGCGCTGCAATGCGGTGCAATGGCCATCAGCTCGCGAATTTGTATTAATCGATTGACTTTTCCTCGATAATACGCACTTATCTTTTATTGTTTTATTCAGTTTCTGACACTAATCAATCAGATGTCAGGATGATTTTAACCGTGTATACGCCTGTATGTTTTTTGTTTAACTAAATGCAATACCCGATTGAATTTTGGGGAGCGCAACGGTATTGCTATACACAATTATGCAGAAAAATCAACGCCAAGCGGCACATTCGCATATGAATAATAGCAATCAAGAGGTACAAATTGTTGAAGAAAAAACAACGACAGGTCTGACAACACGTACATTTTCATTGTCCGGTGGGTGTGTGGGCGGACGATTTCAAAATTGGTGCAATTGAAATGTTTTGCAATGCTTCCTAGCTCCTTTAAACCTAGACTAACGCGAAGGTTCAAAAATGTTACAGGCAAAGATGGAGGTAAAGTGACAACAGTAGTGGCGACCCCGGGCCAGGGTCCAGACAGGCCGCAGGAGGTTTCCTACACCGACACGAGAGTTATAGGCAACGGCAGTTTTGGAGTTGTGTATCAGGCGAAGCTTTGTGATACTGGTGAAATGGTCGCGATTAAGAAAGTACTTCAAGACAAACGATTTAAGGTGAGATAATTCTTTTGTCTGTTTTCCTCGGCATTGCAATCAATTCTATTAATGCGCATTTGTTCTAGAATCGTGAACTTCAAATAATGAGGCGGCTTGAGCATTGTAATATAGTCAAACTAAAATATTTCTTCTATTCTAGTGGTGATAAGGTAAGTTTACTATTAATATCTTTCGTTAGCATGTTTCGTCAGTGATAACAGCACAGCAATGTTGGTGCAACGCGAAACAATGAATACATTTAATCACAAAGACGGCAGCATTATCGACAGATACAAATACGAATCAAAAATACACCCGCAAGATTGCCACCTTCTGTATAACTTAATGTCTGACTCTGTTTTACAAGTGTTTGTGTGTTTAGAGAGCTTCGGTTCCTTGCGATTTGAGCATATTGATGAATACCAGCTCACAGGTAAAACGGCAGCGAATACAGAAGGTTTTCTGAACGAGAACGCAAATAATAGAAAGCAGAGAAGAGCCCTGCTTGATTAGCAACCGTATCCGGCGTATTTTCTGTCAGCAGTTATGTGCCAAAACACATCTAATCTTCATCTCGTATCACTGCATACTAAACTTATCCTGCCGATTGTTTATATACATAAATAGATGCATCATCGTATTCAAACTATTCGTATAAATTTTCGTATTTTGGCCAGGCTTTCAGCACAACAGTACATTTCCCCCAAAATATTATTTGTGGCGAGGTTTGCCTTTTGCCAGTAACAAGAATAGCGCGATTTGCTAAATTTAAACCCTTTCATTCTTGTACATTCCGAGAGTTGAATTTCGAGCCAAACATGCTTAAAAACAACATTCGAAATACCACTTCAATTAACTTGTATTCTCACTGACTAGTGCCCTTTCATACCATTGCCAAATGAATGATGGACATACAAGCACTTGTACTCGTAGATTATCATTAAATCAGTCATAATAATGTTGATAAATACGGATCGGTTAGAGACTATGCTTGTATAGATTGGATTCTCTTATTGCCTACTTGGTGATTGTTGTGAATATCACTAATTCATTGAATGTTGCCGTGTCTAATGGCATTTTTGAACTCTAATTAATAGTCAAATAATAATGGCTAGTTGTAAAGCCCTTTTTTAACTCTAAATTAATTTGGACTTGCTGCTAATTGTCAACGATATATCAATGCGTGGATTGATTTAATATTCGTTTTTGTTGCAGAAAGATGAAGTATACCTGAATCTGGTTTTGGAATATATCCCTGAGACAGTATATAAGGTTGCAAGATACTACAGTAAATCAAAACAAACAATTCCCATCAGCTTTATAAAGGTACGTCTTCTGCGAAATGAATGTGAAATTTACTAGCGTCTCACATTTTACGCATATTATGGTCAAATCTAACGTTTTGCTATTCTGTTTTAGTTGTACATGTATCAATTATTCCGATCGCTGGCTTATATACACTCTTTAGGCATATGCCATAGAGATATCAAGCCACAAAATTTACTACTCGCTCCCGACACAGGCGTGTTGAAGCTATGCGACTTCGGTAGCGCCAAACACTTAGTGAAGGGAGAGCCGAATGTTTCATACATTTGCAGTCGATACTATCGCGCGCCGGAACTGATATTCGGCGCCATAGACTACACTACCAAGATTGATGTGTGGAGTGCTGGCTGTGTGCTTGCCGAACTCCTCTTGGGCCAGCCGATCTTCCCCGGTGACTCCGGCGTTGATCAACTGGTCGAGATTATCAAGGTGTTGGGCACGCCAACGAGGGAACAGATCAGAGAGATGAATCCTAACTACACCGAGTTCAAGTTCCCGCAAATCAAATCGCATCCTTGGCAGCAGGTTAGTGCGATTGCGTAGTTAGAAGTTGTGCATAATTTACGCTACAATTTAGGGTCGATCATATCTCGTGGCGTAAAGAGTCCGAAATGGAAGCACGTACACGTGTACATGTCTGTTGTTTGATGAGTGGCGAATAAGGTGTTTCTCGCTCAAGCGTAGTAATTGTCTTGCATACGTTAAAAGCACTTGGATATAGATTCGATACGTCTTTGAAAAAATCAATTATATATTTGTAATCATGGCATCTTAACTCGTCTTTTGTTCGATTAAACATCGTTTGTTTTGCATATCACTCGTTACTAATACACCAAATTCTCGAATGTGAATAATTTTCATTGATCATCAATTGGGTGCGAATAACGTGGTTGCTTTTTAAATGATGTTTGGACCTCTGTTTTGCAGTCATTGCTGGCTCGAATGTCACTCCCAAAATGTACCACTGAACACCAAAAAATACGCGTAAGTGCGTGCGTGATATTGGACGTTTTTTTACTGTCTGATTTCTGATTGATTTAAACAAGTGCAACCATGCGAAGCAAACGATATCAATCGACAAAATTCATTAACATACAGATACCCACTCGATCAATAAATTATACAAGAGTAAGATGCGTGATTGCAAATATGCGTGTGCGATATAGTACTAACTGATCTCTATTTGTTAATGACATCACATTTTCATGCACCCTTAATTTATCACACTCGGATAGAGAGGATTCATTGTGGCGCTAACGCGCATCTGCCAACAGGTGTTTAGGGCACGTACCCCGCCCGAGGCTATCGAACTAGTTGCGCGTCTGTTGGAATATACGCCATCATCTAGAATTAGTCCATTACAAGCCTGTGCTCATCCATTCTTCAATGAGCTGCGTGAAAAGAACACACGTTTGCCGAATGGATGTGAATTGCCGCCGTTGTTTAACTTTACGGACCAAGGTTTGTCTCTCGCTTCTGATCTATTGAATTTCTATATTTGTGTTAGAGCACTCAAAGAACCCTGTGATTTTTAGAGTTGAACATCGAACCAAGATTGAATTTGATATTAATACCCCGTGGACAGGAATCTAGTAATAGTCCGCAGGATGGTGGAGCCGGAACGTCGACGTCAAATGACGGAAGCAATGATGCACCCGTCGCACCGACGCAGGCGGCGACTTCGGGCATAGCTTAGGTAGTTTTAATAATACGATCATCCCAGTTTACTTTTCCCATACGTTTTGTGAACTTGAATATTATTATCCCCCGGGGCGTGGATCTCTCTGCGATACGCATATATTACCTCTACACACATTTGTTGTTGTTTTATTTAATTGATGCATTAATTCTCTCGTATCTTGGATTAACATCAAACCCTCGTAAACCTATGTTCGGTTTTGACTCAGAGCCATCCACTCCATTTTTAGACGAATTGTAGGTAGTTAAAATATCGTATATATATATTATATGTAAAAATCAATGAGCAACATTGAGAAATTTAAGATTCACACATAGTTTATGATCATATAATTCACGCGAAACATTTATACAAGCAGTTTGACGATAATATTCCAGCAAAACTTATACGCAAACGAATGCGAATAGAACAAAAGCCATTCAGAAATCAATTTAGGTAAAAAAATCACTTCTTTATATACATAAATAATATAAAAACATATTACTACCCAATTGATTGATGCATTCATTGTATTTAATAACTATTTATCTCTAAACAATTCTCAGACTCCGGCTCTTGTTATTAAAGATTCTCATGCTCTAGAACATAGAAATGAAAACACCACGTACAAGCGAAAACAACAACTATGCACTGAAATGTGAATAATATTTGTAGACACAACAACAAACAAATTTTCCCAATTGTAGAAAATGGAAATATAGCTGTAAAAGAACGTAATACTGGCGGGAGGATGATATAATAATCTGACAGCTGTACTATAGGGTAATTTTAACAACTGCTCTTGGAAAGCATTACAGTTTGGAAATACATGTATCCCGTATACTTGCTGCTAAGCATTTTGTGAATGCATACATTTGTAATTGTAATTATTGTAAAGGTTAGTAGCATGGGAGTAACCACACTTGCCACCATTAAAATTAATTTAGATGTGCAATGTTAGAAAGTAACTCTTTACACATCTGAGTCTGGACTGCCGACTCATCGTTGTTACGTGGAATGAATGATTGACAGACAATATTTCTTCAGAAGTAATGCTCTCCCGGAACAGGAAAGTATATATAAAAGAAATATATATATATATTATAAATATTATATATATATAACGTGCGTTGTACAGTATATTACGTGTTTTGCAGTAGGCATTTTTGGTAATTGCCCTATTTTATTATTATGTGCTAATATATTTCAACAATATTATTATAAACGAAACACTTAACACGCATATATATAAATACTTATATATATATATTGGAAATGAAATGATTTCTCATCGTTATCAGAAGAACTTTTTCTACAATTTTAAATAATTCGAAGCAGATTCTATTAAATTTAATTATATATAGAAAGTTTTATGATATGCGTGAAAACAAGAAGATGTTAAGAGATTTTGATTATAAATTGTAGTAATATTAGGACTTGTTTGTGTCGTATTTGTTTCTTGTTCTACAAACAGAATGATAACTACGTGAGTGAACACGACATAGCGATATTAAGATGAAGTAAAAACTAAATAAATGTGACGTCGAAACGCAATCAATTTCATAATTAGAGCAATCCATGTGATTGCAATAAAAAACTTTAATTTAAAGCAAGCGATTGTGTAGAGACGTTTTCACATTCGCGCCACATTTGTAGTAATAATAATATTAAATTAAATCAAGATATGTATAATGCATGTTCAGCTTTGCAATTGGAGGTGATACAATTTTGTATTAAAGCAAGTTCTATACTTAAAATATATCACTATCGGACCAGCTGATGCAAGCTTTCCATGCAAAATTATAATCGCAGTACTCTTACAACTCCTACACGTGTACCGCCTCCGATTAAACGCGAGAAGAAGGGAAGTTGTAAACTTGAAGGAGAACACTACTAGGTAGTTAGAAGTATATATACATGCGATACAAAGAATAAGTAATGAATTTAGATAAAAAGGAATACAAAGAAAATATATGATATAACTTGAAATTATGTAGAATAATGGAGTGAAATGATGAACGTTCATCTCTATTTGCCCTTGCATTGCCTATACAAACTGCTGAGGTAATGATGATAATGATTTTATAGTTGTTTTGTAGGGTCTCTTCCTGTTATCCACATTGAATGATACTTCACCTGCTTATTTAAGTTTCTCTATGGGGAGCGTAATGGATGTAAATCATTTGGAGAAGAATTTTTGCGTATATCAATAATATCCAAATACAAAAAATGAAAATTATTGGAAATCGTTGATTGCCCTCTTCAAATTTATGCTAATAATTCGTTCAAAATTTTTTGCAACCGATGCACTTGTAACATCTAATTCAATGAGATGTCTCAGCTCATGTTCACGCCTTCTGTATGTCAAACATAATTATTGACTACAATTATACAAATGAATTACAAAAATATTTAGAAAAATTTATATATAAATAATTATGATAATGCAATAGGTCTTAAGCCGTGTGTTGTGCTCCCGTAATATATTATTAATTAATTCTATTAATAACTACTCAAGACATTAAAAATTATTATGCTGGTTAAACAAACTGCTCGATAAGATGTTAAAGGATGGCGGTTAAACTAGGAGCATCGCATCGCATCACAATTTGTATTTGTAGACTGTGCACACTAATTTAAGTGTATAAAACTTTGCAATTATAATAATCTATTTGATTTTCATATTTTTAACGAACACGACCTTTATTGTTTGCAAGTCGCAACTTTAATCCAGAGGCAAAGTTGCTATGAATAAAATATAAGATGTATAAAGTAAAAACAAATATTTGTCATCGTATGTGTATATTAAATGACACTTTATTCTTACTAGAATGGAGCGGTTGTCTTCTTCTTGACGATTGAATAAATACATGCAATAGTTGATTTTCGGTATCTCAAAACTATGTACTTATGCATAAGTTTTAATTCACCACATGTAAGACAGTTGGTGGCTTAGTTTGTAGCGTGCTTGCTTGCTACTCAGTTGTTCTGGGTTCGAATCCCAGTGCAGGCTGCTCGTAAATAAAATTTTTCTCGAAAATAAATACGAGTGCCTGCAACTACTATAGTTAAAGCGCTCTGCCTCCAATTGGGCGGCCATTCAGTTGACTATTGCGTTCGAATTCAAAACGAACACTTAGAAAATAATTCTAAGTCCAATACCTGGTGAATTTGGGGGGGGGGCGCTAATGTCAAATGGGTTGGCCTGCCCCTCTCAATTGACGTCACAAACCGAGGTCTGTTGGTAACGAAAATCGGGAATGGGGAGGCAGTGTACTGCCGGGGAGCGTAGCGGCGGGGTGGGCCGTCACAAGACAATCTTAACGTACGGGCTTCAAAAATTAAAAATGGGGCTCTTGTATGCCTCTGGGAGCCCCCATTGGACATGCAGCTAAGTCCATTGGGGCCTCCGAGCATACAAGCAATTGAAAAATCAGAAATCCAAGTTGCTATTCTCAGGATTCGAACCTGAAACACACAGATCGCATCCATAGCCGTGACCACTAGGCTATGGAGCGTTGTTGCTGTAGCGAAATTTGATCTTCCCCTTATAGTTTCAAATTGAATAGAAAACTTAAAATTGAATTGCAACTCCCGAGATTCGAACTCGAGACACTCAGATCGCAACCACGGCCCATTCCACTAGGCTATGGAGTGCTGTTGCCAAAGCTAAATTTGATCTTCCCCTTGTAGTCTCAAATTGAATTGAAAACTTAAAATAGAATTGCCACTTTCGAGATTCGAACCCGAGACACTCAGATCGCAACCATGGACTATACCACTAGGCTACGGAGCGCTGTTGCTATAGCAAAATTTGATCTTCCCCTTATAGTCTCAAATTGAATTGAAAACTAAAATGGAGCGTTGTTGCTGGGACTCCCGGGATTCGAATTAAAATTCTCGGGGATGGAACTCAAGATTCTTGATCCAATACATAACTACCTTAGGCTGTTATTAAATATTAGGCATTTATTTCTTAAAATAAATACAAATCACAATCAATTAATAACTAACAATATTAATAATTATTACCTGGTAGCTATAAAACTTAGCAACATCGTAGTAAATAAATTAGTGGTGCAAAATGCAAGTATTCCTACTGGTGTACGTAATCAATGATTCGGCAGTCCGCATTTGCTTCATGTGATGTTATCCCAAAAGAACCTTCCTCATCAAATGACTAGGACCAGCTTCAATATCAACTGGTGTACCAGAAGTTACACACTTCGAAGAGCAGAGATACTGCATCAATGGAATGCGATACTTTCCACAGAAATCCACGAATTTGATATGCTCCACTCGGTTATCAAAATAAACACCTACAAAAAATATCTATGAGTACAGTATATTAATTTATATTGAATGCATTATTATTTTGACGCGCAATACGGATTGTGCATCGCATAGTATTTGATAAGCTTGGCAGATAATTAATTTCTAATTTTACCACAGAATGATAAACTGCAGACTGACCTTTACATTTGGGATTTACACAATGATGCGCACTTTGCAAATAATTATAAAGCGTGCGAGGAATGTCTTCGGGTTGGAATTCAACCCGATGCAGTTTGATAATGCGCGCTGATAGCTCCAATAAGTTTGGTGGATTGTGTGTCATGTCCGTCACGAAGCGCACAACAAGTGGGTTTTCTCTTAGGCTTAACTGAAAAGTAAGTGCATTAGTAAGTTGTTGTTATTAATCTAATAAACAAATCTTACCTCAGTCAAATGCTTTAACGTGACAATTCCTGGAGGCAGCGTTCGCAGTCGATTTTTGTGCAGTGAGAGAGATCTCAAATTATGTAGATTGGCTATATTTGAAGGTAATTCTTCGAGGTGATTATCACATAAAATCAGTGCTTGTAGTTGTGACAAAGAGCCCAATGCCGCCGGGACATCATCCAGCCGATTCCCTCCCATGGATAGGATATGCAAGCTGTAATAAAATTTTGAATCTTTAAATACTTATAAATTATGTAAAGTTATATCTATTTACATTACAATATCAAATATGCAAATTTATGTAAGCTTAATACAGCATAATGATTTCAGTTGTAAATAATTAAACTTGTATTTTTACCTGGAAAGTTTCCAAATATTTTTCGATATATTAACGATTGCATTGCCCCCCAGGTAGAGATATTTCAGCGCGGGAAAGTCAAATAACTGCTCGGGAAAATGAGTAAGCTGATTTCCGCTCAAGTTCAATTCCCGAAGATTACACGGTGAGAAAGTTTTCGGCAGACTATCATTTGTTAAATTATTGTTTTTAGCGATCAACGTGCTGAGAGAGCAATACTGAAAGATATCTGGTAGCGTTGTTAATCCATTCGAGCTGATGTCTAACGTCTTCAAGTGTACAAACTTGCAGACGTTCAACGGAAAGTGACTAAGATGATTGTGATTCAGGAAGAGGACTTCCACATTGCTGATGGACTTCTTGTCGTCCTCGCACAGCTCCAGCAAGTTGTGGTCAAGTGTCGCGGGATCTAGCTGCAGTCGCGAATAGTCCAGCACACGACCGCTATGTTCCCCGTCACTATCACTGCCCTCGGAGGCGGAAGAATATTGCACCGTATTCATTGTGAACGAAGTGTATGAATTCACAGCGTGCACGCGTTTCGCCGTCTTGTGTGAACGACATTCAATTGAATACTGCTAGTTTATCGAGTTGGCAGCCAGTAAATGACTATCAGCTCGCAAGTTCAGACGACACTTTTCTATCTCTCTTCGCACTTATCACGCCTCAAGATAATACAGTATTGCCCCCGCCGTGCCGGTTCTGAACTCTGACCATCGTAAATACCGTTTACTACTTATTTTATCAGCGGCGACCAACACACTACTACAACTTGTGCAAAAAACATACGCATATCAGCCGCCATAATCACACAACGCATAAAACTGTTTGTTCGAACGGATTAATATAATTACTCTAATCATTCAAATACAGAATGATTTTTTCTGTATTTCTCAATACGCTGAACATGGACGCTGATGCAACTTGCACATAAATTGTGTCGTTAAAAACCATATTACAGAAAGCACGTACTATCATCATCATTCAATATTCGTTACGCCTGCTTTAATGTTGTCTAGCTAGAAAAAAAATACTAAGCTTTCGTAGTACGAATTGCGCTAGGATAATCCTAGACAAGTTCCGCCAGTGATATATCTATTATCAGTAAAATAGAGCGCATTCCGAGAATCATTCAGTCTTAGTGTATGCATTGCAAAATGTAGTAGAACTCTAGTGGGCATACTCTAATAATATTTATCTTGTTACTATCCGCAAATTCTTGGATTATTATGTATTGTATGTTAATAATGATCGCTCAAAAGCTTCTCGAATTTAAATAGGACGAGACACTCACTATGTGTGCATGATAAGTATTTGATTTTAATCACGATTAATTCAATCACATCAATTTAATCCGTAATTAGGAACGAATTCAACTTTGATTAATGCACTTCACTTCAACCCTGCAATCGCAATTGTCCATTAATATGAGACACATTGTATCAATTCTGATTTAATGAGTAATTTTATTAAATCACAAATTCTTTCCACTTCATGATGGAATATTATCTTTGCTCCCGTCAATAAAAATAAGATATAATTAGAGAAGCGCCTGATAAATTAACACGCGCGTTTGATATAGAGTAGGTAAATAAAGCTCTTATATATTATAACATAATAAATATTCCTCGTCTACTACACGTGAAAATGATAACTCTACTTACACCTGCATTCGATAAAAATAGAACTGCTAATAGCATTCATAAATAATAATCAGATTATCACTTAAAACATGACGCACTAGTCGCACGCGCCAATTGCATATTGTAAACGCCGCGCTTTAAGTTTGTTTAAGTAAAAGTTGACGCGCTGATGACGAAACGTACAATGAAATTCCGATACTTTGTTGTTGCTATAAAAAGTTTAGTTAGATCAATAGCGATGACGGGTCAATAGGTCTTCTTCGTATCGTGGAAAACGCAAACTCGCTTACTTTCTCTGGTGGCGCGCCATCAACGTTAATTCTTCCATGCTACTTTTGCTTTCGTTGAACGCAAAGCTGCCACACGCATATTGCTAAAGCAGATTAACTGACGCAAAATAAAAATCGAATAAGTGATGATGATAATGTCAAGCACGCAGTTATCTAATTATATTGCGTGCAAGTATCAACGTTGCTAGCTTAAAATATTACTGACTTAAGTAGACTTATTCGTCGCTCGTTCATATACGGAAAACCTTCTTAACTTTAATCATTGAATTTATATTGCAAAAACAATATTAAAATGTGTATCACATATCATGCCGCTGTTTGTTCATAAAGGTAAGTGCAATGCATATATGGGAATAGGATATATGTTATAAATGCAAAATACAAAAAATTATTGGCATATAAATTACGAGACTTCCTATTAAAGCTTTTCTAGAAATGCTAATAACTACTCTGTGCATGACCCATTTTCTGCGATAACTCGATTATCATTCCAATGACTTGCGATGCATATGTACGCGTGCTAAATATAATATTAGTTGATTTCAATAATGGGTTTCACCCACGTCTTATAAACAAACGCGCACCGACAACCTATCAACGTGATTGGAAATGCAGACGTAACTAGAAATGGAAATGATATCGAGGCGAGTGAAATCAATTCGTACACCGTTTTTGTGCAATTTCGTACATGGATGCATTGGATAAATATCCATAAAAAAGCAAATTATCGAAGCGTCAACTAAGCCGAGTTTGGTCTTCTTCGAATGATTCGTGAATTACGTAAGAGTTTCGGTTACATCTTCGCGAAATTCATGTCATTGTGCCATCGATCCACGCACTAATTAATCCGCAAAAAAGTGTGGCGCAACACACTTACCAAAAGACGGCGAAATAACTGACCACACTGGGAGACTGTATTTCGATTTCGCAAATTGATCCAACGTAATCGCGTAACACTTTTGTTGCTCCGCTTTGAAATCAGACGAGGTTTGCAAAACCCAATAATAAACACATCTAACAAGCAAGGTAACACATTCATTAAAAGCAAATAAATCAACGATTATATCAACAAATATTTAATCTGATCAACAGGTGACTTGAAATCATAGCGCTCCAAATGTTTACCGTTCAAATAAACGCGCAGCGGTAGCGATTAGTGCTAAATATTTATTGTTATGAACACGTGCTAAGCATGTGAGTTTTGGTTTGAAGAAATTATGAATACAATTGCCGTCTAAAAATAAGTGAAAGTGGTAAAGCAATGATCATAATTTTGTTTGGCACAACATGTTTTTTCTTTCTTCATAATGGGCGCTTCTTAAAAACTAATTATGAATTCACGGCTATGTTTCAGTGTTTCGTCACTTGGCGTTAATTTTTCGGATGCAATTTCTTGCTTTCGTTTTCGTATCGCGCGCGAGTGTTATGCAGTCGCTTACTGCAATCTGGTTTGGCCAACAATACGAGATGACATTGAAAATTCCCACCGCGTTACCGCTTGTATCTCTTATGCTTACCGCAAAGGTGTACACTATTTCTTTTTACCAGGACTCCCGACTCAGCATACAATCGAGTTAATGTTTCATTCGTTGGACATGAACGGTCCTCATCGAGCGCCGCGCAAACAGTCTTCGACGAACGTCTTACCGGTTTGCTAGTTCTTCAAGGAGCGTGCTTCCTCCGCAAAAGAGCGCTTTACACGTGCAACTTCTTCTTTAATTTACAGCGTGCGTTTGTTGCATTAGCGAAGCCGACGCAAAGTGCCGATAAGCGTCTAATGGCATTATCGAAAGTTCAGTGTTGAAAGCTGCGGCAAAAACGATGATGATTCGATTGCGAGTGATGCGCACGAAGAATTAAAAGTAAAAGTGATTAGCGCTCGCGAAAATTGGCGCTCATAAATTATGTGGCAGGAGTTTCTGCGTCCTGCTCAAGTGTGTTAATCAATAGGAATGTCTCTCGCCATAATTACACTCGTAAGTATTTCTAATCTCGTTGCGCTTGAATCTGAAATTTCGTTAACCGCAAAATTATAGCGCATTAATATTTTAACTGGGAGAATTTCACTTGCACTTGTGATGCTTGTCAGTTTATTACATTTTTATTGCCAAGCAATTGCTTGTAAAGAAAGTAAAACGGTCCATGCATATAGAAAATGTCCAAAAGTTGATGTTCTAGTTATTCAGACGTCTTCGAATTGTGTCTGAACAATGTGCATGCTTCAACAAACCTACCAAACACAAACGCTTATCACGCACATCAACCAAAGTAATAATAACAACTTCTTGAAACTTTTGCATTTCGCACAAGAGTAACGCGAAGCCATTGAACAAGACCTACACCGTTGAAAAATTGCCAATGTGAGTGTACAAAAGCATAAAATTGGTTCAATATTACTATTCGGCATTGCCTTCGATTTTCTTGCACCAACAATCGTGAAATGCTAAAGAGTCAAGCACGATAAGTGCCAAGATTTACAACTAATTCTATTCATAGTATAATTTGGGGAAAAGCTAACGCCAAACCGGGTATTAAATCAGACCACAAAATCTCATTTTCAAACGTGCAATTACATGAAAAAACACGTGCAGTAGTCTATAAATAACATCCTGTATGAAATTAATATGCAAGTATAAATATCGGCATTGTGAAGGAGTGCTGGTGATACGGCAAGTCAAGAAAGTCAAATGTTATTGAGCTCCATTGTGAAGCAAATGTCTCTTTTGTTTACCAATGTTTTATTGGCTCGTAAACTAACAAACCAGCGCAAATATAGGTGCCCATTTGGAAAGATGAACTTGTATTCATTAGGAAGCAATTTATATTTAAAGTTAATAGTGGTTTACTGTGCTTATGGAACAGCTATAAGGCATGAAACCTTATTGTATACTTGCAAAGTGAATGCAATCTACTGAAGGAACGAATCAAATCAAAATTATCATTTTTATGTTTTAAATTAGCATTCACGAGACGCCAAATTGAACAAAATCAATTTAGTATGAAATTCATTAAGCGACGAAGAAATTATGAACGCACTTGAAGAGATTTAAGTGCGCTTGATGCTTATTTTCACTCAATAAACTCAATTGCTTTCTTAATTCAAATTTAAGACTCACCATACGTCAGTACTAACAATAATAGTAAATCTCAAATTTTATGCACTGGTTTAAAAGCCGGCAAATAAATATGGTTTCATGTTGTAAATATGGTGTAAATGAATGCCATGCTCGCTGAAATGTAAATTCTCAACGAGACAAACTATGTAAACGAAGCTTTAAAATCATTGTAGAAGGCAAAAAGTAATGAGCACATTAAGCAACATCAAGTGTAGTGTGATTTGCATTATGATAAGTTTTCTCTACTCTACTTAAAACGCTTCAGACAAAAATATCAATCAAGTAAAATCCTGCAAAGTGTACCACCAGGAAAAGTTTTGTTTACACTTTAAGCGCTTCGTTTGATGTACAATATTTTATAGTTAGTTTTTGATGGAAACTGAAGAATATGCTGTTGTTGAAATTCATGAAAGTGAAATTTCTGTATGTAATCATAAGCTAGCCATTTGTAGGCAATGCGCGAGTCGTTAAGGTTTTTTCTTCGGTTTCTTTTATTTCGGTTGGCACCAAAATAAAACACCGAAAAGTGTTGCACAAGTAATTTAATTAATTGAGTAATTAAATGCTACTAACTAAATGTAGTTATGACTTTCAGCATTGTTATATAAATACTTTGTTTTAGTCACTATCATGTTTTCCACGTGTTAATTAAGTCGGAGAAAATGGGACTGAAGTTTCGAATTATTGCTTTTTTTAAATTCAAGAAATCTTTCTACATTCTAACAGCAAGATCCTTTAAGAAAAACGATCTATATCCTTGACTTAATTCTTAAATGTTTTGTTAATTAAATATTCCTAGTACTCTTCATGTTCTTAGTATTCTTCGTGTTTAATCATGCGTTTTCGCGTAATTATTGCTTCGTGTGTGACTGATGTAAAGATGAATGCAATTAATTTTCATTTCAAATACTATTGTGTTCATACTGACATCCAATTTATCAATTGTCGTTGGGCGACTTTGATTTCATCACAATTTTAATTAAATCGCATTTAATCATCAATAAAATAATAGCTGATTATTTTATACGCGCATTAAAAGACATTCAAATATAAAAGTCCAAGTGGTAATTCAATTGTAAGAGCTGTGTGCAATTGTGTTTGAAGAGAAAGAAACACATTCGTGACTAATATCTCAGTGAGATTTACATGTTCTTTCTTGCAGTTATTTAGTAGTTTATTGTTTGATTATTGTGAATGATTATCTATAATCACTTCGTTGCAGTTGGCACGTTTAGTTCCACGCAATACTTTGCGCTCGCAGCGAAGAGAAGTTCAATGAATTCGCGCGCGTAGCAAGGTAAAATAATTGGCATTTTCAAGGATATTTTCATCTTTTCTTCGCCTTTATGTCTGTACAATTTATTCGCAAAGAGCACAGCACTCAGTAAAATGTACGTTTTCAGGAAATACCTTAAAAATGACCTGCTCATTCTCCTTGAAACGGATACACAATGTTAATTGAAAATTCATATTCATAATTTTGATTGGCATTTAGCAATAATTAATTTTTGTTTGTTTATGAATTAAGCTACCTTGAAAGAATGAAAAACGCTTTGTTCGACTCTTACTAATGGCAATTAATGCAATCCACTAGTTGAATAACTAGTAACTTTTAAAACTGACTCATGAAAAGTAACAAAAATATTCATTAAGTTGACGCAATCTCATCGATCACTTGATCAATTAGAATTAGGCACGTACGCGCAACAGATTACCATATGTGATATCTTGTCGGTAGCTAAAAATTTCCGACTCAAATCGAAAGTTATTAAAACGTATTCATCGCTTGAAGTTTACTATTTAAAAACCGAATGTATCTCTGAAATCGGATAAAGATAGTCATGTGTAAATTGAATTACTCAATGCACAGGCACGAAGACTTCAGAAGTTTCAAGAAGCCTGAGGAGAAGAGTGCATTGATCTCTTTATGTATTTGTCCAACGAAACCAAAAGTACAAAACGAACGCGTCGCATGAAAAACCAGCAAGAGCAGAAGGCTTCTTTTCATTTTCGTTAGAGTACCGTTGTTGATTACAACATCTTCATAGTCATCGCGGTGCCCGCAGCAGTGTCGTCTTGTTTGTTTGAAGGTGAAGAACACTTGCGTTCAGACCGGATACACGAAAAACAGTGATGTATAATAAGCAATGATCTACGATGACATTAAAACTACAAATAAAGCAATTTCGATTCCACGCTATTATGAAATTCATTGTGCTATGAATGCGCTACCTTTTGTTGATCTATCTTCAATCTTATTGAAATTCCAAATTGTGAAATATAGTAATCTACTTTGGAAAGATTTATGTCTCAAGCGATTACATAATTACGTCATGTGATTTAAACAAATTTCTTTTCTTCTCTGCTTCTGGATAATATTTAAATATCTCATAGATATTTTTCTATGCGGGAATATTACCATACAATTCAATAGCCGAGTATTAAAATGCGCCTCTCCTATTTTTATAGGCAATGAATTGAATCGTATGCATTCCAATCCTTTAATTTAATGTCAGAGCCTAAGATGCTTAGATTTTTCTTCTGCAATCGTGCAAGCATCATGTTCTTGCATGCATGCGAACACGAAAGAATTGAGAATTACTGGAGAAAGTACACATACATTACGTATGTTCATGCACTCGTGAACTTAGAATCTTCAACTCTTCAAGTTTTGTACATAGGTGCAATGACAAAACGTAAAACTCATAAATTCCCAAACGACAATACCTAATTTGTTTGGCAACTTAAGCGTGCTAATTTTCTTGTATACTTATTTGTCAGTAATTATCATTTAATATCTTGATCAAACAACGGTCTAATGATTTATCAATAATATTTCTAAAATAGCAAGTCTGGTGTAATAATGGAATTTGTGCGAGACGACATGGCATTGAGGCGAGTGTTTTCAAGTTTTAAAAACTTCTAAAACTATTATTATAACATTAAGAGAATGCTTTGTTCCGTTCCTAGCATCATCATCAATGCACGTCTGTATGAAGAAATAATAGTCTACACATTGTAACCACATAGTTATGGTGTAATATTAGCTAAAGTAAATATAAATGCGAGAAAGAATAGAAGAACGTTAACGAAACAATTGCTCTATTTCTAATGCATCTTCCGAATCGCGTAATACAGCAATGATACCTGTGAGAACTTCCGTGTAAATAACTAATTCTACTGTGAAAAAACGCTAAGCATGCCTGCATTCATCGTAAACAATATAGCTACTCAAATACACACGAGAAATTAAATAAAATAGGCAATAAAAGGCGTAGATTATTGTGTAATATGCGGGTGTTTTTACTCCTTGCATTTTAATTCTTTTTTACGCAACTCAAGACGTAACACATCCAATAAAACTGTTTAAGTATTTAATGATCTTAATTGCAACGTTACAAGATTTATTCGGAGACAATAAACGTTTTATTAGCAAATTTGTCTATTTGATTTAGCGCGTCGTAATTTTTGAGTAAGACATGCATCTAATTTCGAATGCATGTTTAATGTTCGTAATTAAATGCTTGTTGCGCTATTTATACTGGCCACTGGTCACTAGCCAAGCAATTATAACATAGATAGTACGCTGCAATGTTGCAATTAGCATAAAACATAGTTCTATAATTTTTTTCGAAATTACGTATCATTTATTCGTGTAAATTTTCTAATTTTTAAACTTGCGCTTTCATCCATTCTTATGAGTGTTGTGCAATTATGTACGAGTCACTTTTAGCACGATAATGCCTAGTAATCCATCGCAGGATTGACGATTCAATGCCGCTTTCCACTTACATAAAAATTTCATTTCTTGTTTCCACTTGCGATTGCTCAAACGTATTCTCCGAGTTTCTGGTTTCAACTGACGACTGAATAATAAATGGACTAAACGCTGTAGTTATCTGTCTGTCAGTTTGCTAATCGCCTAATATGCGCTCACGGACGCCGCGCCGAGAAGTTCAATGCTTCAAGCGCATCATTACCTTTCTAAACTAATTAGAATAAATTCATATGCTGACTATATATGGTTGTTATCAGTGTACTAAAGTTGCATTGAATTACTAGAAAATAGAAACCGCCATGCTATATGAGGATGCGCTGTCAATAAATACGATTGCCATAATCTGCGTGCTTCCTTAATTTATTAAATGCGAGTGACGGCGTAAATGTTTAATAACTTTAAAATTTATCACTTTGTTAGCGTTTTTCTGCCATGACTGATAAAATTAGTCATCGAAGACTTATGTCATTCGTTTAAAAAACCCTATTAACTTGATAGCCTCCAGAAACTCATTGAGGTATCATGGATGTGCCGATGAATTTAATAGTTGAATAATTTACGATGAATGCATAATTTGCATTGTCGCGACGAAGACGTATTGTATCGTAAAGCGCTACAAGGTCTGCATATATTAACACACTTTATGTTTTACCAACTTGGGCAATGCATCTGAATATAAATGGCTAATTAATATTACTTTCGTGTCTGTTTCAGCTCGGATGGATTTGTTTACTAAATTTATGGATATCATCAGTATGGTGCGCAGTAGCACCACCACCATGGGCCAACCCTTTACTGAACCCGTGTGCAAGTCAACCACGAGGATGGCAACTCTTATATTGGCCCGATGATGGCAAATGCTACAAAATCTTTCAGGTAATTATTAATACTTTTGCCAATCGAATGAAAGTAAATTTATCCATCATTTGAGGATCGCTCACGTGCATTTTCTATCAACACAGATTTATTGGCATTGACCATTCGAATTTTCTTTTGTCTGCACGTTTGGTTCTGTATGTCACGGCATTTTCATGCTGTGCACATGACATGTGTGAGGCCGAAGCATGAAAACTGAAGATATGAAAGACAATCGAAGAGAAAGCAATCATAGAATAAATTCAAGTATCAAAAACCATCTCGATTGACAAAACTTTTAAAAGCTTTTGCGCCTATTTCCAACTTTACGACAAATAGCATGTGAAAACTTTTGATTCGGTCCTTTCATTAATCATACATTTCATCGCACCGTGTTGCACATTGAGAAACAATCGCAAGAATTAGAAACATTTCAAGCAGTTTCACTTTTCATTGTAAGTGATATTTATCTTCAAATATAATTATCATTTATAATAAATGTCATTTAAGAATACTATTTTTCAAATTACCAGGCTTGCAATGAAACAATAAAGATTTCGAACAATTGATATTCCTTTCTTCCTCGTCAATTTCGATTATGAACGAAAATAAATGTCAAACTCGATTAGATAAGAAGTAAACGAAACGTAATGTAATTGCCGAAGAACTGTCATCGCCATTTCTTCATCGCTATTCTCACACAATTTATTTGCATGTGCGCAATAACCAACGATTATTACACGCTTAATATGTGAATGAATAGAATAAATGTATAAATATTCATTTTATAAAATTGCGTGCTGTTTATGAGAGCTCCGTAATTATTCGTGAGGCATTTAAAGCTATGCGAAGAAGTTGTGTAACATATTACAAGTTCAAAACTTATGCAATCAATCCACTTATTCTCGATCAATTTCCGCACTTGCGTTTTTACGTCTCATTCCTGTTTTCCTTTGTGCGCAATATTACTTCAACTAGCACAATAAGGGAATGTTTCACATTTGCATGCATATTTTTTTACCGCAAAGTTCACTTATGAATTCATAATTAATGAAGAGAATGTAGATAATTGTGTAATTGCATAATTCATTGGTTTACACCGTTTTGCTCTATCGCGCTTGATGATAATTGTCGGATTAATGTCAAACGTCTTGGAGTCTATTGATAGAACTTAACGATCCGTTAATTAACTTTCTTGGATATTTAATTAAAGTTATGTCTTTTCAGAGAGGCCATCCATGCCCGGAAGACATGGAGCTGAGTCCAGAAGCAACAGGTTCTGGGAAACAGCAAAAATTAAACGCGCAATGCAAATGCCCGCCAAAAACTGCGCAGTCGGCAAGGGATGGCAAGTGCTATGAATTATTCACCGCAGGCCCATGTGAGAAGTATAATTATTTCGCTCCAGATATCGAAAGAAGTTCAAGGTAATTTCTTACCAGCAGCAAAAGTCTTCAGTACAATTAACATTTATATCTTTGTAGCGATAAGAAAGAATGGGGGAAATGTCTACCTCTGCAAAGTTGTTCTAATATAAATCAAGTCTTCTGGCCACAGAGTGGAAAATGTTATGAGAGATTGACGCGTGGCCCATGTCCAAAAGGTCAATTGCTCACAGTCGATCCGCATGGTCTTTCGACATGCAAATGCAATAATAAACAAGAGCTCACCGATTATTTCTACGGCCACAAGCACGGGTGCTTTGAGCATTTCACAAAGGGGCCATGCAAAGAAACCGGACACATATTCTTACCGGATAAAAGCTGTGGGTGCCATAAATCATTACCACATTATCACGCGGACACTGATCTCTGTTTCGAAATAGGTGAGTGGCACTAACGGTCATTGCTAGCTTTGGCGGTCACTTAATGCAATTGTCTCGATTGCCGATAATATTCCGTTATGTTATAGGTACAATTGGTCCTTGTAATGTGGGTGAAAGTTTCCAGCTAGACGTGTCACGCCAGAAAGGTGTGTGCGCATGTAAACCGGGCTATATCAGATACGAACTAAATGATGGCAACTGTTACCGGCCGTACACCCAAGGTCCCTGTGGTCCGGAACACATTCTAGTCAACACTACAACCTGCATACCCCTGCCGTGCGAACGCAATCACCTGTACTTCCCTGCAGAAGGTAAATGTCATCGTATCGGGTCGCGAGGGCCATGCACTAAGGGTCGCGTCGTTACCTTTGACTTCGAGACCCGACCATCCGTCGACGGTATTTCTTACAACGGGTTGTGCGCTTGTCAAAACGGCCCGAAATCGAATTGTACTACAAACGCGCACCAAGAGCAAAATGCGCGTTGCGATAAACAAACGAATACTGTTATGTTCCGCGATAAGTGTTATAAACTATATACACAAGGACCATGCGCTCGTGGTGCGTGGATCATACCGAAGCGACATAGAAAGGAACAACTGTGGACTGATAACGCAGTGCGTGAGGGGTATTGCGATTGCATACCAGGCTATACAAAAATGATTCGAACTGTAAACAAACGCGTCGTGGCCGAATGTTTATCGCCAACAGTTTTGTTGGCCAACTATTTGAATAAGAATTTTTACAAAGCAGAGAACAGTGATGATGATGCGCAACAAACTTAACTGACCTGTGAAAATGCATTTGTATATGATTAAAGATTTTGAATTCGCGCCTATCATTTCTTTACCCCTGTGTGTTCAAATTGTATCAATAAAAATAAATTGTTGTAAATTAACTTATATAATTCACCATGCATTGCTGCCAAACTAGTTGCATTCGTTCAAGTGTGCTTGAAAGTATTTATCAGCATATTTTGCGTTGCAACAAGCGCGCGGGACGATAAAATGCGCAATGTGTGTAACTCACATTACTGCTAAATATACATGAAAAATATATTTCTACTGAGCGTATATTGCCTCGTAAATATTCGCTAAGTCATTTACGAGTTACTGAACTCTGAGTCTACGAATGCTATACGCTAAATCTTACTTCAAAACTGTGAGCGCATTGTTACTTTGCATTGAGCGATATGTCGAATGCCAAGTTGATTAACACCGTGGTGCTCAATGGCGACATTCTGAATTCCATCTGGAAATGAACACTTGGTATGTTTTGTTTCAATGGCACTGCATGCCCCCTCAACAACTTCCACTATGGACTTAGATGAGCAGCATAAACAACGTGGAGCCGGCTTAAACCGGAGGCTCGTCATAGCGCGCCCAATCCAGTCGCATCAGTCGTACTTCTCGGCTTCGCGCGTGCATTCCATCCCGACCAAATTAAATCTGTACCTCAAACTACATTCAGACTGCTCGTTTTCAAATCGCTATTAACTTATATGCAAAATTAGAAGTACAACCGCAATTACTAAGAAAGTTAAAGAAGTTATTTGTCAACGACTGAAGGATCAACATGGCTGGCCTAGTAGCGCAACGCACTGCAGTTAGAAGTCTACGTTTAGCACAGAACTTCGCACGTTTTCTTTCTTCTACCAACAGCAAGTCGGCTGATAATCATCCAAATATACTCAAGTCTGATTATCCAGACATTGTTGTACCAGAAATGCCACTTCATGAATACTTATTCGACCAGATTGCACCTTATGGCAAGAAAACCGCACTGGTATGTACATTTAACGAGGTATCACCTTAAAAGATTCATGAACCAATCGTACTTGATAGCGCCTATTGTTATTGTTTTCGACTTCATCTTTCAATTACGTCCAACACGCGCGCGCAGATTAATTATGCTGGGGTTAAAGTCGACAGTTTATATAGCATCAACTTTCAAACAATGCTTAGAGTAATTGTGCGCTAAATTGGCGCAAGTGAAAATTTCACTGCTTCATTCTATTATCGTCGTTTATCGTTTTCCGCTATATAATGCGCTGGAAACACGTAGTGCGGAGATAATTAAACATATTGTAAACTATGCATGTGTTTTCCATAAATTTACATATTTACGTAGATTTTGTTATCAACATCGCTTGTAATCTTAACACGAATAAATATGTAATTTTAAATAACAAATATGTTAATAAATTCAACAATAATAGGCAGCTAATTAATAACATTAAACGATTTTTGGAATATGTACTTTAGACTGAACTGATAGAGCTTTAATTAAACTCACTTGGTGCAATACGTTAAACAGCACTGTATTGCTCCATTTTCATGCATGAACAGCTCTCTGGTAGCTTTAATTTATATCATTCAGTGTTAATGTTGGAAATTTGTCTGTCCTATAAAGCAAACTAAAACAATTAGATTGTTTATGCACTCTTGGGTATGGTTTAACTGGGCTCCCAGCAGCAATTAATATTCCAATTGCATAAACATAATTGTACGACTATTAACTATTCAAAAATATGCAATAACTATCGTTTGACCGACTGACAACAATCAATGTTATGCAATAGTAAATAATAAGGCATGTATAATTATTCAATATGGCTGTATTCCCGTAATTTATATGATTAGCAAAAGATTACACGCAAATGCCATAAGCTAACGACATTACGGAAGAAGTCAGGTAAAAATGCAATTAACAGTTACTTGGTGATGCATCTATAAATAGCATAGTTATAACGGTATATGAACATTTTTCCCAAGTGCGGTATTTAGAAGATGATTCGCGATAATTTATAATTATTCAAGAATACACGTGTATGTACTAGAACTTCGTTAAAATTTTATCTGCTATGTAAAAAATCTAATTGGTAAAGTCCAAAGTATCTTGTTGAAACAGCACCGTCATTTCGTATACCTTCTTATCATTAACTTTGTGCTGATTAATCGTAACATTGCACTGGTAATGCTAATTTCGCGTAAAGCTTATCAAAATAAACTAATATTAATAATAAATACGGCGATCATTGGTTTTATCATCTGTCTGTTCGTTGCGCAATTACAACATGAGAAATGTAAACTCATCCTGATATCAAATACATACTACATACAACTGTCTGGACGCAATTGCATTGTTGTACACGCTGTGATAATAAATTAGTCGAGTCATTGTTGCAAAACTGTATGATAATCGTCTGGATAATGAGATTTCAAAAATCAATCGTGAGTTTCAAGATTTTTCAAGACGTCCCACGTTCAACGACTTAAAATAAATAAATAATACGATACCGCGATATAAGTTCAATGGGTATACAAATAGTGAATTTGCAAAAAATTTAGTATGTATCAATACTACATAGAACAATTCATGTTAGCGAATATGTTGACTTATTCCACATTTCTCCATAACTATTGTTTTCTTGAATGGTCAATGAAGTGCTTTTATTTTTAGGAATGCAGTGTAACCGGTCGCTCGTATACATTCGACGACGTCATTCGTAAATCAAGAAATTTTGGACGGGCGATCCGTAAAAAATTAAAACTGCAACGAGGAGATGTTGTTGCAGTTCTTCTGCCCAATGTACCCGAATTTCCTATCGCCGTTTTGGGGACATTGGCTGGAGGTTGCGTACTCACGACAATGAATCCGATTTATACCGCAGGTAAATAAATATTTGCAGAAGCAAATATATTGGATATATTGGATCGTTGAACTTTGAACGTGATGTGTAAATAGATATAAATTTACATTAACTGAGAGTCAAAACAACCGACCTAAATGTACTGAAAAGATATGTTTGCATAGTTGATAAACTTTTTATGCGATAAAAACCTATTTATATTTCCAGAGGAAATTAAACGCCAAATGAACGACAGTGGTGCTAAAGTTTTAATAACTCTTTCTGAGCTATACCCTGTTGCGAAAAATGCGCTCGGAAATTCAATTCCAATGTTGACAATTAATAATAAAGTGAGTGGCCGTTATAACGCGTTACACTAATCGAATGCATTGAAGATATTGTAATTTTAGCCAGAAACAACTACTCCGCAAGGAACTATCAATTTTAATGAAATAGTGAACGCTCAAGTAGACCTGGATGACTTAAATGACATTGATCCGCAAAAAGTTGCGCTTTTGCCTTATTCTAGCGGCACGACTGGATTACCAAAAGGAGTTTGTTTAACGCATATGAACTTGTTAACAAATTTACATCAAATCTCTGATGAGAAACTCATAATGCTCGAGAAATCAGCTAGTAAGTATTAAACTTTGAATTATTAAGATAAATTTAAACCGCAAATGCTGTTTTCAGCTGAATCACAAGATATTATTCCGGCAATACTGCCGTTCTTTCATATTTATGGATTCACAACTATTTCTTGCGCATCTATGAAATTCGGAGCGAAAATTTTAACACTCACGCAGTTCGTGCCAGAAATCTATGCGAAAATGTTATTGGAAAGAAAGCCTACTGTGTTATTTGTCGTTCCCCCAATTGGTATGATAAAACTGTTTAAAATAACGCACCTAACTAACTGATAATCATTCTAGTTATATTTTTATACGCTCATCCCATGATAACCAAGGAGCATTTAGCGTCGACGCGAATTGTTATCTCAGGAGCCGCACCATTGGGTGCTTTAGATATTATTAAACTTCAAGAAAAAGCGCAAACAAATCTTAAAGTTGTTCAAGGTAAAAAGGTATATAAATTTGTATCTAACTTACTATTGATGGTGATTGTCTTCACAGGCTATGGACTGACTGAATCATCCCCCACAGTATTTTTGCAACCACACGCTGAAGATACTCCGGCGGGCTCAACTGGAAAAATAATACCAAACATGAAAGTGAAAATCATGCCGGTTGATAATCCGCATGGTGAACCGTTGGGCCCTAATCAACCCGGCGAAGCATACGTTAAAGGAGGCAATATCATGATCGGTTATCATAATCGCCCAAAGGAAACCGCGGAAACTTTTGTTGACGGCTGGATGCGCACTGGCGATATGTTTTATTATGATGAAAACCGCAATTTTTACATAACCGACCGTATCAAAGAGCTTATCAAAGTTAAAGGATTCCAAGTACCACCAGCAGAGCTAGAGGAAATTCTCAGGGATCATCCAGATGTAGGTGATGCTGCTGTTATTGGTATCCCGCATGTAATATCTGGAGAAGTGCCACGCGCTTATGTTGTACCGAAACAAAATAAGCAAATCAATGTCGACTCATTGCATGAATATGTTAATGAAAAAGTCGCAGAATATAAAAGACTGGAAGGCGGTATTGAAATTCTTCAAGCCATTCCCAAAAATCCGTCTGGCAAAATATTGCGTCGCGAATTAAAGTTGAAGTATCAAGCGGAAAACAATTAATAACTTAATAATATGTAAGATAATTCTACAACTAAGTTTTTTGTAAATAGTATAAATTTTTTATAACTACGCATTTGTGCCAAAAGCGAAGTATTTGAAATATAATAATTTTTATTATACGTATTCGATTTCCTACACCACTTGAACGTGGTAGACAAACTTGGATCTACCGTACTAGCACCACATTTAAACAGGCGCCACTTTTGTATCTTTCTCAACTTTGGCAGTGACTGGTTCAATATTTAACGTTGAAGTGGTCGCCTCATTTACCTTAGAAGTTTGATTAAAGGTTTGATGTTTAATCAACTCCCTAAACTTGCCACCACTGATATTTAAGAGATCACGGTAAGTGCCTTGTTCGACTATTGCGCCGTTCTCAAGAACGGCTATCGTATCAGCATTTTGGATAGTCGATAAACGATGAGCAATTGTCAGCACGGTGCGGCCTCGCATAATGCGATCAAGCGCTTCTTGGACTAGAAATTCAGATTGCGCGTCTAATGCGCTGGTTGCTTCATCCAATAATAAAATGGTTGGATTCTTAATTAACGCTCTAGCAATTGCTACCCTTTGTTTCTGACCTCCACTCAACATTACCCCCCTTTCACCCACAAGAGTATTATATCCATCAGGTAATTTACTGACAAATTCGTCGACGTTGGCTTCCAATGCTACTTGCATTAATTCTTCGTCAGTAACAAGTTCTGGATTATTAGCGCCATATAATATATTGTCTCTGATACTTGTCGTAAATAAAATTGGTTCCTACAAATAGGCTTGTTACGCACACGAAATTAACGTTCGTACTAATAATAGCTTACTTGGCTAACGGTGCCAATATTTTTACGCAACCAATTTGGATCCAACTCTTGCACGTTATGGCCATCAAGCAAAACTTGCCCTTGATCTGGGTCATACAATCTAAGTAATAATGCTGCAATCGTTGACTTTCCTGAGCCGCTTGGACCCACTACAGCCACGGTACGGCCAGGTGCCAATTTTAAGTTCAAATTTTGAAATACATTGATATCCGGCCGAGAAGGATACGCAAATTTTACGTTATTAAATTCGATTTCGCCTTTGGGTACAACTTTGGGTTTTAAGCCGCCTAAAATAATTATATTAGCCGTTTTATAGATTAACTATTCATGTGTTCGCATACCTTCAATTGGTATTAGTGGTTCACGATCAGTCAGTTCCCACAGCCGACTTGCAGCGCCTACAGACTTGTTTAGTTCACTATAGAAACTTGATAACCCACCCACTGATACGCCAATGTAGGCAGCATACAACAAAAATGATGATAAATTCCCAACAGTTATAGATTGTGATGAGACCATCACACCGCCATAGTAAAGTACTGAAATAATTATTATATTCCCACTCAACCCAGTCTAAAAATCAATATTCAATAATTTAAATGAATTATTCAATGTGATTAATATTACCATCCCAAAGAATAACGCTCTAGCTTTGGATTCTTTGTAGCCCATAGACAAAACATTGTCTATTTTAGATTTATACAAATTTATTTCTTTCTGCTCTTGGCCAAAGGTTCGAACAGTTCTAATATTTGAAATTTTTTCCTCTGAGACTTGTGATGCATCTGCCAAAACATCTTGCACGTTTTTTGAAATTTTGCGAACATAACGCCCATAAAGTACAGCCAAAGCAGCAACTGGTGGCACAATAGCCAATCCCACAAATGCCAATTCATAAGACATGTAGAACTGAAATGACTTATTAAAAAATCATCGTCTCAAGCATTAAATTAAATTACCATCATGCCAGTTCCTGCCAGAACCATGATGGATGACCGCAAGCCATCTGAAATATTTTGTGACAAAGCCTGACCCACAATTTGTGTATCAGCTGAAAGTCTGTTCACCAATTCACCTGTTGTTCGCTTGTCAAAAAAACCTTGTTCTTGCCTAATTATAGATGAGAACACTTGCATTCTCAATCTTTGCGTCATTCTATAGCCTAAAATACATCTCCAATAAGCAGTATTTTTAGCATGAAATAATTTCACCTACCAATAGTAGACATTATGTATACTCTGCCAAAATTACATATAGCACCTACGCAGAAAACCCCAACTAAGATCCCACAGACTGCATTTAATTGATTTTTTGCTGAAACTGCATCACCTGTATTCTTGTATATTATGTCTAAGACCTTGCCTAAGCTGAATGGCACTGCCATTGTCACTGAACTCGAAATAATCAACAAGCCAACAGCTCCTAATTAAAGACAAGGATTTCATTATTATTGATTTTAGTCTTTCACAGATACTCTATTTACCAGTCAGTTTCCATTTCTCTTTCTTTGCTAGTGCAAAAAGCCTTGAGTAGGCAGACTTCTTTGTTGGAATTTTAATTTTAATGGGTGTTACATCTGAACTATGCCTTTTTATCACTATGGTCGTATTATTCTTGACATTACCAATATTAAGACTAACATACGAGCCTTGTCTCTCATCTTTTTTCATATTATTGCTAAAATACCGTCGACTTTGATTAGTAAACACCGACCTCTTCGCACTGCACTGCTTTAGCGTATAGAACAGGTTAGGTTTGCTCAAAAGACAAGTTGAAGTGAACATGTTTGTCATATGGGCGAATGGTTTAATTGTTTGATTATATTGTTTGTTAAATATTAAAGCTAAATCGTTGTGTCATTGACATAGCTCTTATCTGCAAACCGGATTCCATATATTCAACAAAAAAATAATAACAAACATTGCTGTACAAAATTTTTAACTACTCATGGTTATATCGCATTGAAGGCTACTGTAGAAATGTTCTCAACATTTGACTTTTAGCGCGACTAGTGGCTGTTGATATAACTGATTAGAAAACTTTTCATTGACAGAGACCTGCACTATGATCGTCGCAATTATTATTTAAACTGCAAATTGAAATATTCCATTAGAGGAGCTGTAAACTTTTCGCAAAGACCGCTAAAATATTCCGCAAGCTTAATTTAAGAACATTTATCCGAAATCCATGACGAATAAAGCATATATGTGCGTTACAGTTTTAACGATGTTTTCAACTTCAACCCCTGTTATCGCTTATCATAAAATGCCTAATATAATATCCAACATTCTTATGGCGCAAACTTCCAGACACCCCTCGATATATTTATAATGTAAACATTATAATCAACTCTTTGAAGCGCACGTATAAAAGATAAAAATATATGTGTAATTATTTAATAATTGATTATAGCCAGCTGTATTTAAGATAAAAATACTTTTATCAGTGACTTTATTCGAAATTATTATGTCGTCAAACTGATAACGAATTTTGAATGAATCATACGATATTGCGCAAAAACAAAAAACGCGTGCAATCTGTATTAGAACATAATTTTAATGTTGATTGATGCGCTAATCATTGAATTAAACATCACTTGAAACTTGCAAATCGCGCAATTCTTATACAATATTGTGTTAAATTATGAAAGGAGCAGATCGAATTTAATAACAAATGATTAATAAAATGTTGCCATGCCGATAATGTAATGTAAAGGGAGCATAATGACGTCAAATTTCGGAATGTGTATGCGAACACATTTAGCGCAAAATTAGAGTGCGCAATAATGCGAAAAAACAAACTTTTAGCACCGCGGCGAAAATTATTTGTCGTGAAGCGCGAGGGAGCATAGACATGATTATAGCGATACGCGAATATGTCATTTGTTATATTAAAACCGGATCGCAAGAGTAAAAACACGAATTAGGTGACGCGTTGAAAGTGTACATTTGATCGACGCAAAGTGACACTAAGTATGTTAATTGAGGCATGTTTCTTAAGACAACAACAACAACGAGTCATGTTAACGAGCAAATATGTATTTAATGCTAACCGCAAATTGTCTTCAAATGCTTAAAGTGAAATTTCTTCGCTTTATAAGTTTAATTAAAAAAATTGCGTACGTGCATTTTACCACAAAGTAAAAGCAGGTCTGAATTTAATTATGTATGCGTCAGTAAGAATAGATAGGTATTTTATTTTAAATATTTTAATTATGATAATGCGGAATACCCAAAAACCGAAGCGTAATACAAAAAAAGCGTAGGAAACAGTGCGCTTATTTGAATACCTTTCCGCGTTAAGATTATTTAAATGTGCAAATTGGAAACGCGACCCCGATTATTCGCTAGTCGATAAAAAAGTGCGAGGCGCACGTGATTACGATATGGATCTCCAATATTTGAAATGTAGATAAATGCTAAAGAGTCCCACACTGCGCAGTTATCAAACAGTGCATATGCGACCGACAGGAGGAATGCGTTAACGCTAAACTTATTTACAATCGAATAGTTCTTCTCCTCATCGGGCATTGCCGTTTAGATTTCGCGTTCAATGGGCAACTAGTGCGTAAGTTGGGAACACTACGTAAAACTAGCGGATCCCCAACGTCGAGCTCGTCAACTACGGAATCGACTTGGTGCGCGGTTCCCGAGCATAGCGTTCGAATAACGCAGAACAGTTGTTGTGGTGAAAAGCACGACGAAGCCGGCTTAAGTCGAATAAGCTGCGCGCTACTGCGCAAGAAACTACCGTACTTTAGTGGTGTCACTCATTCGAGCTAGATGTGCGCGTTTGCTCCCTTGACTTCTTTGCAACTTTCAACAATCTTCTAAAGTGCCACAAGCCATGATTGTGTGTTTTTTACACCCAGATATTTCAACTTCATCATAACCCTGGCGTTCGTCAACGAATGCTTATTGTACATAGTTTTAACTTAATTTAATTTAATTACTGTGCAAGTATTAAGTGATAAATCATCTCAATTTGAGTTACGGGTAAGTACGTTACTCATTTTTATTTCCTGCTGATCGCTACTAGCGATTATCCTATCAAAAATGCGATAAGTTTCATTGATGCGCATTGCTTTCGCGTTAGTTTATTGTAAACTTTGACAAAGTATTCAAAAGTGCTGACCGAGTGGAATTATATGGAATGCAATACTGCAATTATTATTGTACGCTAAGTATTATTCAATCATAATAACCGATATGCCGTCTATGTATTTGCGCGATTCCGCGATGAGCCAAACCAATTGAAACTTTAATTATCTATGTTGGCACGCGTTTCTATCGTGATCTGAAAACTTTTCGCAAATTACGTGAAGTTCTTTAATAATTTAATTCTATGCTGTGGTCGTGATGACCACATAGAAAACATTTAGAAGTAAAATTTCTCTGATCGCGTGAGGTGATCCGGCACATGTGCTTATGAGAAAGTAAACAAAGAAGAGATTTCTTTCTTTCCATAGTCATGAAAAATGCGCGCTCTTGAGAAGCGCGCAACACATTGTCGAAAAGCGGCAAACCGGTTCGAAATTCTCTATGTGCTTTTGTCTTTTGTTAACGTGGATTTTAAATGCTACCAGATGATCTAACCCCTCTGATCATATGGTTTCGGTCGTGTTTTTCATGCCCTCATGCCCGATGTAATGACGATCGCGAGTACTACAAGAGCGTATTATTAAATCGACTGCTGCTGGTCTTGTCGCTTTCGCTCTTGCAGCTGACAGACGGAGAAAACAAAGAAAATGCTACCGCATGTACGTTTTTGGTGCGCAGTGCACAAAGAAAATTATTTTTACCTGAACGAGTCATCCTCAAAGAGTAAAGAACTTGAAGGTACAAAGTACAAGCGTTAAACTTCCAACGCGCGTTCATCATCATCTTCATGGTGTTTCCGAAGCTCCGCAGAAAAGTCTGTAACAAATAGAAATAAATGTTAGTTGTAACATGGATGATATTTTCATAATATTTATGCTAGACTCTCTCGATTTAACATGTGCATTTGAGCATATTAATTTACTCGGCGGCCATTGAATTAAGCACACAAAGTGGGTGTTGCAATAGATAAAGTTCTCTTGACCTGGCGTTGCAAATTATTTGTTGTTAAACTCCATTCATTTAAAATTCAACTCACTCTTTAATGCGGCACGCAGTTTATTTGCCTGGCAGTCTGCGGCGAGGCTTGGTAATATGTGTACAAAACAAAGCCATTTGTATGTGCCGCATCATGTCATGTGTTTTGTCTCAAATAAAGTTTTTTTTATTCGTGCTCACAATTACGCGCGCCAATGCCTAAATGTTTTTGATATGTTTTTTAAATGCGAGCAGTAAAAATGAGGTCATTTTACTATGTCTTAACGAGTATGATTCGACTGCCATACAATATTTTATTTAATTCGCTGCTCATAGTAACTATTCAATCAAGCGTCAATAATTTATTCTTCAAATTAACAAAGCAATGTATTTTTAGTTCATTTATACGAGTTTGCTGCCTGTTTGGCAATTCGTTATGTAATTGAATTAGAATCTATTCGCAAGTGAGTCGCACACGAAATTTGCACGTTTTGTTAATGGAAATCATGTGTTGTGTACGCTTAGTCAAAATAGTTTTGTTAAGTTATTTAAAGATTCAATGTTGAACATTAGCGAGCACGCAGAGCAAAAATGAAAATTATATTGTAATGCATCAACAAATTGTTAGAAAATATTAGGTATGATCAAAAAGTTTAATTTTCACTTTTGAACACATTATGATTATTCAATGTTTTGACTACGTTGAAGTTTATTATAAATTTGATAAGATTATTGATGAATTGAATATATTCTTGACCTATCAATAATTGCCATATTTTGTGCGTTGAACAATGAAATATGTAATGTTTTATTATTAATCACTTGAGTGTCGGTTACCAGCTTGTTTATTCAGCTTGCAAATTGTTCTATGCGGAATGTAAAATGTTATCAGGCAAGTATTTGAAATAACTTGAACAAAAGTTATTCAGTGTAAAATATGTAGTTGCTTTGGCACATTTACCATATGCGAGATAACATGTGCTTCTTCTTAATCAGACATTTCTAGTTATATAACGTCGCTTCTTACTTTACTAGCAATAAAAAATATATTATAAAATCTGACATGAATAAAGATTCTATTTAATCAATTATTAATGTCTATGAATATTAAACACCGGCTACGAATTAGATGCGGAACCTTGAACTTTCTATCCGATTTGCATTTGCAAAGAGTGTGTTGTCAGTCAGACAGACGCTTTGAGTTTAAACTCTCTTGACACCGAATTTTTATGCAAACCCTACATTAAATTTTACAATACTCAAAATCTAATTTTCCTATTACGATGTAAACAAACAGTGAAGTTAACAAAGGAAGGAAACGTGTTATCAAGCCGGCGTAAAAGTTGTAATCGAATCAAACACCCACAGAGAAATGATTCAGTAATTGGCGATGTGCGTAAATAATTGTTCAATGGCTATATAAATATTTTGGCAACTTAAAGAATTTGCAATCAACATTGACTTTGTGTACTGGCTTATTGCTACTTGCAAGTGCGATGATTTTCATAAAATTGCAATTAGAACTTGGGCGTCATGTTTCTCCCTGTCAAATGTTGTTTCAGCGTTTTCAAAGAGCACTTCGCTTCGCTAATCGCATGTGTAAATATTTACTGATGTTCTATTCATCACATTTGCGCAGAAATGGAATTATGTATAATGCGTTCGTTATTTGAGAAACATCTATGATAATGCATACTCTATATTTTTATCTATTTATATCAAAGTTAATATATGTATTATTCATAGAGTATGATAATTATGATGCCACGTGCGCATAATTTCTTTTGTCGAACTTTGTCATAAATTCAAGTTAGCTACCAATTCAAATGTACTAAACTTATTAATCGGCAGCAGTTTAGAGCTTTGATTACTTGCGTGGTTATTAGAAATAAATCAATTGAATGTGGGCTCTCTCTATGTTCCTCGTGATTCAATTTATTGAAAGTTTCACCAGTTTGACATCAGTCTAAATTAGAAAATAAATTGATCAGCTGCTTGGTGCGTGTCTCGCGCTCATGTCGAGCTTGTTATCAGAGTTTAGGTTTTCTTTCAGTCTACCGACTTCTTATTATGTCGAAACTATATGCATAATTTATGCGTCCTTAGACCATGAATCGCAATCAAATTAACGAATCAAGTAGAAAATGCGCTTCGCGTAGATCTGCGTCTGTTTGTCGCGTTCTATTTTCGGCACTGAACCCAAATAAATCCACATGCATGTGTGCTCAGAGCGCGCAACTTAGATTTACCAAACTTATTGGTAAAGAGCTCCGAAGAATGCCAAACGAAATGGAATGGCTTTGTGCGTTCGGGAGAGCCTGAATCTGCTCTCGGCGTGCGCATAAATGTGTCCTGAATTACACTGCCATCAGCTGATTTCACGGATATCTGGATGAACGCCTGGTTCGCGCGCGCTCCTACGTCACGTGACGTACAGGATCGATGGAACGGGGTCGGTCGCGCTCCTTCGCGCTTCCATCGCCGCCGCCGTTGCGCACTATAGCAAGGAAGAATCAGTTGTTCGAGGGCGGCTAAACAGACTGCACCGCGTGAGATGAGTACGTATTACCCAGAACTACTTTATTCTTGTTAATATACTTGTAATAAATGTTTTTGCATCGGACAAAATTACGATACACTTATATTTTCACCACGCATCTTTTTATACGCATGTCAATTGAATATTTGTAACCGAAACGCAGGAAAAATTTGTATACAAAAAAAAGCAGAAATATATTTGTCTGAAAAAGCTGAAAAACTATTGTTACTTCTTGTCATTTGTTCATGTGTTGTTGCGTTAACAGAAGAAGTACTAAGAAAAGTGGATATTTGCATGCTCAGAAAAAGTGCAGAGTGAGCTCTTGACATCTGCTTGACCGCCATCGTCAATGCGATCCTTGCGAAGAGCGGAAATTTCCACCGCCGCGTATCGAATTATTACGTGCACCAAATTCGCAGCGCGCATGCCGGTTTACCTTGAACTTGTGGGTGGTTTTTGTGTGCGCGTTATGCGATCATCAAATCGTGTGGCTTTCGGTTGAATAGCCTTCTATCGCGTATGTGTTAAAGAAATGCACACCTTCGACCCGCTTCTTCCACCTGATTCATCACTGTCGCCTGCGAATATTTGGGTTAAAGGCAAAACCTTGAAAGAGCGCGCTCGCTCTCGCAGTTCAAATGTTCTAAAGTCAGACACTTTGGCGCTGACGTCAATTGTATATTTAAAAAATTTATTTTCGTGTAAAAAATGTCATTTCTCCACAAATTTACTGGCACTATATCATATGCACTTCAAGTAATAATTATGTAGCAATGCGTGGGTATGAATCACTCAAGTGACATGGGGAAATGACTAATTATTCACGTGAAACATTTTTAAATTGCCTTTGTGGTTGTTATATCGATTCCGCTAAACAAACTTGCGCTCCAGTTGAGCAAACACAATTATTGAAATTTCTAAAAAAAGCGAAGGAGTTATTAATATACTCCAATCTCCGCGTTAATATTATTATTTGTTATCCACATAATCCGCAAGAGTCACGAAGAGTCTGGAATACAATGAACCCTAGGTCATTTTCATTCGCAGACATTGATTTTACTGCCAAAAAGAAACGATCATGAAAATGCGAGCCCCGAATTGAAAAAAACAGAAGCTGCTTTGGTGTTCTGCCAATAAACGCGTTCGGCCGTTTGAAATTGTTCGCTGGTGTTGCTTTTGGCATCTTAAAAACGTAATAACATTTTGTTTTCCACTTTGCAATCATGTTTTTTGCGTGTGATGAACGACAAAACCATGTGCGTTTTGTTTGTCGACGCAAGACTAAACTTTTCGCACAATGGAAATGAATAATATAATACTTTACAATCCGTTTGTTGTCTGTTTTTGATTACATTACCGCATTCGGGTTGTGGGCAAAATGTTTACAACCTTGAATGTTTAAATGATAAGCGGCGGGCGCGCATTATAAAAGCACACACAACAGCCGCCCAGTCAATACCTGTTATTTATAAATATCAATTGTTCAAAGTACAATTACGCGATGCATTTTATTTTATTATTATGGCTCGCGTTTTACCAGTCCGACGACGCGTGTTGCGTTCGCAAAAAGTTCGACTGGTATTGCAACTACGGCGGCGTTAGAGTTTGATTGTAATGCACTTTTCAGTGGCGCAGAATTTGCATTGATAGGAAGTGCGCTCTTTTCTATTGATTCGCCGTTGCTGTTGTTGATGGTACGGTCAACTAACTAATTGGAGCACGTGTTCACTCCTGCGAAACCTATACGAACGTGATGGAAGTAATTGTTTTGTGAGAGAGCAAGCGCACACAGACGAGTGTTGTCTGAGGTAATAAAAGTGAGTCTCTAGTTCTGTTTTAATTGCGCGCACGTGGAAGGAAATGCTCTTCCTTTCACCCGTTCGGTTCATTTGTTTGCGCTTGTGTGCCTTTTGCTATTGACATTCTCAGCAAACGATGACAATGATGATCATTGAGGTAATGAGCATAAACATCGAGCAAAACAGATTATTAAAAAATATCCATCTTATCTCGCGCACTTATTAAATTGTTTTCTACCTTGGCACAGGTCATGAATCATATGGCAAATGGAAATTTACTGTTCGCGTAATTGAAGAAGAATTGCAATTATAGGACAATTCGTTATTGTTGCTTGTTAATTAAGTTTGTTGATATTGCAATATAACACTGGCGAGAAACATTGATACATTGATGTTAGCAAACAGCCTGTTACTGGGTGTGAAGAATGCAAACATTCATATTTGCAATCAATGATTAAACATCAACAAATCTGGCATATTTATCAGTCAACAAAAATTCCACGAAACAATGAGTGCCCACGCGCTGTATGAGATTATATGGAATTCTTTTTAGAACAAATGCATTAAAGTGCGCAAACAATGGAATGCAAATATGCAGAGACGCAAACTGCAGTAAATGTCAAAACATGCAGGCGTGTTTTATTCCTACAGACTTTGAAACGTTGAAAGCAAATTGAATAATTTGATGCAAACTCATGTGCGTTTCAAAACATTAATCAATGAAGCTGCTCCTCTCAGCGAGCGCATGATATTCCTCCGTCTATGCACTTGGAATTAATAAATCAACAATTTACTCGTGAACTTAATAAATTATTGCAACATCAATATAGAGTTGAGCTAGTGAAGCGTGAAATTTATCGATCCTACTTGGTTGTAGGTATTATCACTAATAACTCTCTTCTAAGTGATTGCTACGGGAGCATAAACATTGCATGCGTTATTGAAATATGATTTCCTATTCTTGCGCGCTCCTATTACGTAAGACAATCTACATGTTTCATAAGATTATACAGCGAGTTCATGGCGTATTGAAATGAAGCAAGGCAGAAAAATAAAGCGCAACATACTTCATAACCAGCAAGACAAATGTAGCGACGTGTTTGCTAAATGTAATTTAGTAACAGTTCATTGCACTGCAATGCGTTGTGTTAATTTATATGCAGTGATAATTATGGAATCATATATGCGCTTAGCCTAGACACCGTTCACGTGCATATTGCACTATATGTTTATGACTTTTTATAATTATTTGAACGTACACGATTGTTACGTGATTAAGTTAACGTGAGTTTTATCGTCTGAAATTTTGCAGCTAGCAAAGTTTATTCTAGTTGGAAAGTTGGCGAAATTCATCAACAAAATTTGCATATTCCTAGCATTCAGTTGAAAGTAGGTTGAAAAATATCATATGGTTCTGTAGATACTTGAATTCAATTTCACGCGAATTCGCTCAGGATTAATAATAAGCATTGTTGACTCTCCATCTCTCGAGAGCACATTTTTGCGCGTCCGGCGGGCAAGATAATAATAATGGGGATAATGCGACGAGTGTAATCGATTACCAGCGCACACGGTATGGCTCTCTTTCAATATCTAGGTCATTATTACACACAATTATCGAACTCTGCGCCTGCATCATCGCTTCGTCTATAAATCAAAACCAACAATAGCTATCATACTCAAGAATGCCACTCGTATTCATTCATTGATTGTTCCAACGGAATTTCTCAAGTTTAAAACGTGCAGCTACGAGTACTAGTCACACATTTTTGAGAAATGATGATTCATTAATATCTCTCTTTTACTGTTTCAGGTTGGCCAGCACTATGCTTGTCGAACAAAAGAAAATGGTTCCTCCCGATGGGGGATGGGGGTGGATTGCAGTCATAGGGGTTAGCATAGTGAACGTAAGTAAATTGTACCATTCCGTGGATGATACCGCGACATTAAATATTAATATAACTACTTCAGCAATTTAAAAAATAAGCAGTAACCTAATGAAATAATTAATTATTGCAATACGTTTACTCGAATTTAAATTGCATTATTAGGCATGCAATAAAAGAAAATGAAATGAGGAAATTATTCCCAGTTTGTACCAATCACGTCGTGATACCAGGGGGAAACGAGCGAATTAACCGCATTTGCAAATATTGATTGTACGCGTGTTTAATTGGTAATTGAGTTACGTGATTGATTACAGTTATGCACGAGATCAATCGAACCATCGTTTGGCCTGCTCTTCGGGCAAAAGCTAAAACAACTTGGCGTGGAGACGACGGGCTCCGCGTTGATTATGAGCACATTGGATGCACTCATCAACTTTTCCGGACTTTTTGTCGGGCCGCTCATCCGTGCCTTCTCCTATCGCAAAGTGTCCATCGTTGGATCATGTCTTTGCGGTATAGGGCTCATTGCCACCTTTCCAGCCAACAGCATGGCACACATCCTAGCTACCTTCAGTATTATTAATGGTAAGTACTTTTTGGGATGTGCGTTACCAAAGGTTAAGTGCATTTGTTATTACTACTGGCTACTCAAAGTGTTTGTCACCAATCGTTACCAACGCAAATATAAATGTGAAAATTAAGATAATCTAACGATTTGCATATTTACTGATGCGTTCATAATTTATTCACGGTTGCAACTAAAAATGCGGGGTGTTTCTTGATGCAGGAGCACACTCTGCATTTGTTTTGCGCCTTGTTCAATGCGGAAGTTTCATCGAGTTTGCAATGCATATAATTGGAAATTGACTTCTTGCTTCGAGCTGGTTTTAGGTACATGCGCGCATGCCGGAGAGCAAAACTAACGCTACGCTTCTTGTGAAATTATAGGTCTGGGCGTGGGACTAACTGCATCTTCGACGTTTGTTGCCCTAAATCACTATTTTGTTAAGAAACGCGGCCAGGCCGTCGGCTATTCCCTGGCCGGCACCGCGTTCGGCATGATGCTGATGCCGCAAGCAGTGAATCTCCTTCTGAACGAGTATAGCTTCCGCGGTGCTATCCTCATCATTGGAGCTGTAGCGCTGAATGCGCTTGTTGGCTCAATGTTACTGCAGCCAGCCAAATGGCATTTCGTTCCGGAAACCAAAGACGAAGAGGAAGGCACCTATCACCAGGTAAATATGCTATGCTCTCGCAAGTCTTGCGTAAGTTTAAAAAGTTGCTGTTGTAAATAATATTTACGCATAATATGTACCTATCTATAACGTATGCTGTTATTATTTATGAAAAGCTGCAAGGAATTTCCTTCTACTTTTCATCGACCGAGGTAATAATCACGTCGTACTTTCATCAACGTGAACCTCATATATCTCGTCTTTCTCATTGCCACTCCATCTTTGTACAATTGCTAAATTGGAATTCCGAAACAATTTCCAGACTTGCGAAACTTATCGTTACTATTTTCCCAAACGCAGGAAATGGAAACAATCAAAGAAACCGACGACGAAGAGGGCGAATTGCACGAGGGGCAAACATTGATAACGAACAACATTGTTAAAACTTTGGAGGATTTGGAGAAACAGTCCTCGGTGAATTTGCCAAACTTGACTAGAAAGTCTACGTTCCCGCGTAACTTTTCGACGATGAGCTTTGCGACGAAGCGCAGAAAGGATTCCAAGGAATCAATAATGTCAAGCTATTCTCGACTGGATTTTACCGGTTCCAGCTTGCAATTACACTTACAGGTACATAATTTAAGCCGATTATCGGATCGCCAATGACATCATGAATACATAAATTCAATTAATTGCTATTTTTAGCCCGATAACGAACGCAGACAATCTACGTTTTCAACCGGTGGCGATGGACTACATATGCGGCGCAATATGAGCTATCCAGGGGTGCAATTGAGTTCGCAAAATAAACTATTCCGAGAGTTTTCTATTCCCAAAGAGCCGCTAACGATTCCGCCAAAGGAGAAAGGAAGCGCTTGGCAAAAAGTCGTCCAGTTCATGGATTTGGATCTTTTGAAAGACCCAATTTTCCTGAATCTAATCTTCGGACTTTCGATCTTTTACGTGGCCGAACAAAACTTCAAGATGGTAACACCGTTCTTCCTGATCAGTTGTGGCCTGGATGGCGATAGCACTGCATTGTTACTCTCCGTGCAGGCATTGACCGATATTATCGCACGACTTGTTCTTCCGCCTATTTGTGACCGTGTCAACGTTACAAAGCGCACACTCTTCATGACCGGAATTTTTCTTCTCGGTATCTGCCGATCAAGTAAGTTGAAGTATCCCTAATTAAATGGGAATTGCCAATGAAAAAGTATCCGATCGTTTCAATTGCGCAACAAAGTGGATGTTCATTGACGATTCTTAAAAGTACGCTGGAATAAAAAGCATTTCTTTCAGCGATTGCTCTCTGGGTCTTCAAGATTTTTTCTATCGTATCGTTTGCGATTGCCGTTTTCCTTTGAGTTTTCGTTTAGTGAAACAACCCGGATTTTAACTCGATTCAATACACACTTTTTATGTTACGCATCACATTCTGTTTCTCTTCTTATCAGTGCTGCAATACCAAGATTAGAACAAAGAAGCGCGCGTTCCAGTAAATTCCGCTTGTTTTCTTCTCCACACACACACACGTATTGATTTCTCTCTGTATGATTTCAATTTGTTTAAACAATAATTCTTTGGAGTTTTTTGAACCCACCGACCGGCCAGGTTTTTTTTGGGGGGGAAGCAGTTTAACTTCTGATTTGTTATGGTCATCTATATTCTAATAACTTATGACTTTTTGTTGGCAGCCAAAGGAGCCTTGAATAGGTAAACACACACTAAAGAATACCAATAGAACAGTAAGCTTAATGATTGATAAACAACCGAGCGACTTTGTATGAAACATATTTCTAAAACAAATGGAAGACATCTGAAAATGAGAGAGAGATTGGCTTTTTCGTTTTTTACGTTTTTTCGACCATTTTAGGAAAGTTTAAAGCTTCTCTATTATTACAGACTTTTAATGCTAAGCATTCTTAATCTTTGTATATGTAAGATAAGTTTATTCAAAGTGGACTTTGATCCTTTTACGAGAGCATATTTTTGAGTTGTGTTTTGAGGCAGGAAAGAAAGGAACTTTTTCGTTTTCGTTGAGACCGCACTTACAAGAATGAGTCAGGCCCCTGACGAATTCCGAAAGATTGCTAATTTATATTTCTATTGTTCGCAGTACTGGCGGAACAAACGGACTATACGTGGCTGATGACTTGGATGGTCATTTGTGGCTTTTTCAGAGGTGCCGCATTGATTAATTTCACAATTACAATATCTGAGTATTCCACCCTGGAGAAATTACCGGCAGCGTTTGGCTTGCACATGGTTGGCAAAGGATTATTTGTCGTCCTTTTTGGACCAATTTTAGGTACTTATTGCCATTAAGATCCGCATTAACTTTAAACGATTGCTAATTTGTTCGTTTTTAAGGTGTGATACGAGATTCAACCGGAAGTTACCCAATCTGTCTTCATTCGCAAACGTTTTTGATTCTGGTCTGTGTATTTGCCTGGAGCATCGAGTACATTATCACGTATTGGCGCAATCGACAAAATGAAGAGACAGATTCAGATACAACCACATGACATACGGATATCTAAGAGGGCGATCGAATTTGGATTACTTGATGGCATAGATTGAACTGATAACTATTCGCAGGCAGATAGAACCGCTAGTACTATACAGAAAAATATGAGCAAACAAAAAGTATTATTGAAAAGCAAAACTAACATGTAATATTTATATAAACAAAACAGAAATCGGATAAATTATACTAAACGTCGTAGATGTAGATATTTACAGTAGCAAACACGAAATGTGCAGCGATGCAAAGCAAACGTGAATATGAAATGAAAAAAGATAAACACAGAATTTAATGATAATTGTAGAAGGGAAATGAACACATGAAACAACGCTCTGTTTTGTTTCAATCACTCGATAACACGTTATAAATTTGTTACGCTACCAGCTTAATTAATTACAAGAATGAGACGAGAGCTATTTAGAGGCTAGTGAGTAAAAGTAATTCATTGTTTTAGTTATACCAAGAGATTAAAAGAAGATATATCTATATAGCGAATATATATTTATATAATTAGCACGTAATGGAAAACCAAGTAATAAACTTCAATGTATTTTATTATAATTTTCACTTTCTCAAATGCGTTGTTGCGCTCTGTTTCTTTGTGTTGCTTGATTGCATTTTCGAGGAAGAAAATGATATGGAAAAGCAAGTGAAATAATATGTTAACCAAACCGTTGTTGAATTAGTGCGTGGAAAGTTTGCAAAGAGCAATGGCCAAATAAAAAAGCAAATTATTGTGGAAGACGCGCATCACAACCAAAAATTGCAAATCAATGAAATGATAATCTATCAGGGTATCATAACTTATCCAATTAAACATTTGAATTATTTGTTATCAAACTCGCTTGGGCAGGGTTTAAAAGAAATTGGTTCATCACGTAATTTCCTGCCTATCATGAAATATTGATATACTGTGTGCATAGCGCTTGTTGAAAATACTTGTTCATTAATATTCCCTTAAATGAAATATGCACTATGCATATTTAGAATTGATAAGAACCACCAATGATTGATAATAATTGACAAATTGAGAATGAGATGGGAACCAATCATAAGCGTCTTTCCCCCCAGTTTATAACGACGACATTATCACCGTTTTGTGAAGTATTATTAACTCGATTTGCGTTCACCAAAAATACTAAATTAAAAAATTCTATTTGGAGAACTTTTTGCACATTTAACGTGTGATATTAAGCAGCTGTTTTACAAGACTGAATCTGTGAGAAAGTGTTCTAATAATGAAATATTAACAAATGATAAGATGTATACATATTAATAAATATATATCTATCTAGATATTGTTTTAAGAATGGAACAAACGTTATCGAATGATGGAGCGATATTCAAGAATTGGAAGAAAATTATTCTAGTACTATAAACATAAAAAAAAAACTAATGAATTATATGAACAAACCACCAATGTAGATGTAAGGTGGGCAAACTTCAACGATTGAAGACAAAAAACAAAACTAAATGTAACTAATTGTAAAATGTACCTACAACCTAAATATTTTTAGCAGTTTTCCTTGTAAATAGTTCACTTGTATTACTTGATTAATACCGACTTGATTAAAATAACATATAATATTGTAAGTGACCAGTAAGTAATCGGCGTGTGTTAGAGTATTAATGATGACGGTGATGAAGAATGTAACTTGATTGTGAATTTAAAACGAAAGAAAATAGAGAAACGGTATCTGATCAGTGGCAATATAAGAAAAACGTTAGTTTCAATGTGGTTGCAAAGTTTCAATTATATGTACTAATCAAACTGTATTGAAGAAATTATTGAAGAGTTTTAACTAAGATGAATATGATGTATTACAAAACGTAACAAGAAAATAAAACTATTTGTACTGTCTCTTCTTGTGTGTATTGCATCTTATGTCAAACGAGTTAATTCATCATCCGTTTAATAGTTTGTTTCCGTTTGCGATTGCCAACTCAAACGCAAGATGAGTGTAATTTAATTTCGCGTACCGGCGCATTTTCATTACTTTATTACGACCATGAATTATTGTCTATTGCATTCAACTTGACCTTAATCAAGTGGAAACAATTTCGCGTACAGAAGTCGCAAGTAATTTCGCAAATGAAGAGCTACTCTATCATCTTATTTCCTGACATTTGCTCAATCAGCAAAGTGCGCAACTAGCAATTTACTTATTTATTCGTTATTCGTGTCGTTTACTTCATTACTCATTTTCTTCACATTACGCCTTCTTGCCATCCTGAACTATTATTATGTTCAACATTCACTAGTGGACGATTGTCTCCGCGCTTGAATGCAAGTAATCGCATATTTAGTACACGCAAATTCCAAATAGAAAATGTTTTCGAACTGAACTAAATAGATTCAAATAGTGGGCTTTATAATTGACTAATAATAAATTTTCCGGATGCTAAACAAATAGAATTTGATGGTTCACAACTGATTTATGAATTGTTAATTAAACAACGCTACCGTCTAATGAGATAAGAATGAAAGTGCTGCGCAACTTTAACAAGATGAACGAATTGCAGTTGATATTTTCATGGCACATTGATAACATCGTGCCACAAACGCATTGTGTTTTTGTATCAATGTCGCTGCTTTTAAAATAGTTTTATTAGACTTTATCATAAAGAAAAATGGCACACGCTGATTCTGTGGAAGTTCGACGCGATAAGCATGGAAGACGTTATGAATTATTGCCTCCAGAAGGAGGTTGGGGATATATGATTGCCTTGGCCATCACAACTTTCTTTGTAAGTTTATATGCAATAAAGTAAATAAATAAATATGACATTCACATTTACGCAGAGTGTTACTTTTGTACCCGTTGGAGTTTTTGGTATGATCTTTGGCGGTTTCTTGAAAAGTATTGGCGACGAAACTTTTGGAACGACAATGACAAACGGCGTTTTCAATGTCGTTTTGTCAGCTACAGGTTGAATATTTGAAATGTCATATTATCAAAAGTGAAAATAATAATTTTAGGCCTGTTATCAAATCATTTACTACAAAACTATAGTTGTCGCAAAGTTGGCCTTCTTGGCACTGCTATCTTTTGCATTGGAGCTATCGCAACTTCATTTGTGAATACACTTCCTCAATTAATTATAACATGGGGCGTTTTGCAAGGTTTCGGACTTGGTTTAGTAATGCCTGCTTGTTTTACTTCCTTCAACGGTTACTTTTACCGAAAACAAACGGTGATTATGAGCAGCGCGCAATCATTGATTGGACTTATTGCTATGGGGTGGCCGTTTATGATTGAAAAGTTTCAAGAAACTTATTCATGGCGACAAACGCAACTTTTAGTTGCTGGTTTGGGATTGAATTGTTTTGTTGCCATGATCACTTTGCAACCAGTTAAATGGCATATGAAAAGGCGCTATATTGATGACCCACCACCACTCGTAAGAGCTAGCCCGCCGCCGACAATATTCCTTGAAGTACCTGATCCGGAAGCGCGTAATGGAAATGCGTCACAACCGGAAAATGAAGAGCCTTTGCTTCAAAATGGTGAAGGAGAACATGAGCATATTGCGAATAGACTAGAGCGGCGTAGACCATCAATTATTGGTATTGGTAGCATTGCTACTTCAGTAACAAGTATTCAAAATATTGGTAAAGTTCCCGATAATGAAAAGAAATCTCTTTGGTAAGCTATCAAAATATTCCCGAAGTAAATCTACTATAAAATAGTTTTTGTTTTCCAGGAAGAAAATTTATGACAATTTCGATTTAGCGTTGTTCAAAGACCCGACTTTCATAAACATTTCTTTTGGAATGGCGTTATCTTTAACTGCAGATATTGCTTTCCTATCATTATTTCCCATGATCTTAAAGAACGCAAAATTCAGTGATGATCAAGTTACAATGATTATGACTGTGTATTTCGCTTCCGATTTAGTGGGACGTGTCACGTTGTCAATTATTAGCGCAATTGTGCACGTGCGAAATCGTTATGTGGTGCTAATTGGAGCTTTAGTTTCAGCACTTTTCAGAATAGGTACGATAACTTCTTGGCGTAATATACAGTATCTGAATGAATGTTGTTTTTAGCATTTGTATCTTACGATTCATATCTTTGGATATTGGTAGTATCCGCAGTTTTGGGTTTCTTAAGAAGCTTAATTCAAATTCCGTTGCCTTTGGTTATTGCTGAAGTCTACAAGGAGAAATTCCACGCGGCTTTTACGTTATACATGGTTGTATGCGCAGTTGTTGCAGCTATTTTTGGACCGCTCATTCGTAAGTCTTATTCTCATTTTGTATTAAATAAAGGTAAACTATATTTTTTCTCAATACTTTGCAGCGTATGTAAAAAGTGTTACTCAGAGTGATATTATGGTCGTGCATCTATTGACATTTGCATATTTGGCCTGCGCTATTCCATGGATAATTGAACTTCTCTTCGAGAAGAAGAAGAAATAAATAATAATATGCTCTACATATTTGTCTAAATGTTAATTACAAGCATTGTAATTTATGCGTGAGCAAACAGCGTTTGTTCGTTATAAATTAGACACTTTTTTTGTGTCTTCCTGAGAGAATTTTTCAATCTACTTATCTTGGTATGTAAATAACTTATTGAGAACTCGTAGTACAAAAAACTTAATAACTGGTAGCCTAATAAGTTTTTTCCACGAGCTTAAACAAATTCTTAGTCCTACCTACTATTGTCTGTGCACCTCTATAATTATTTTCATCCCTTAGTCTATGAATACATAATTTAATTTTCCTTCGACAAATTCTTTTTGTTTTTTCTTTTATACACTATTAAAGTTTCTAAACTGATTTTCAAATTTTTCATTTATAACACCTATACGATTCTGCCTTCTAAAATTAACAATTTCGCGATATCTCGTGATTTAGAAGCAAGAAATTTTGGTAACTTTAACGTTTTATTTATGAGTTCACTTATCTGAAGCGGTGCAGTTAGTTGTTTAAAAATAAATCAATTTTACATTCAGCAAAGTGCTAATTTTTTGATAGCTCAAGGCCTCACGTCGAAAATATGCAAAGTACTGAATAATTTGTATTGAATAAAATTTATACCGCCCGTGATAACGTCCCTCATTAAAGGAATGTGAAAATTATCAATATTTCATGATAATATTGTGGAAAATCAGAGATTGCATATCAGTGTGCAAGTATTTCGGGTGTTTCTGAACACCTTCGGTGCTTCTAGCGGCTTGCTGGGCGCCTTCCGCTCTTTCCACGTGCAGAAGATGAAACCAAAGTGCGCCGATATCAGATGGATGCAAGAGTTAATAAGCAATTATGAAAAAAGGTGTGAACAGTTTAGGAGATATAGTGTTGAATATTATAGTGCTGGGTGTTGAAGTGTTGAGAATGCGTAAATGCTGGTTACGTGCGCTAACAAAAAAACGTGTTAAAATAAAGACGAAAAATGAGACGCGGCAGCCACTACCAGAAAACCGAAAATGATTATTTATTGAACCCCTAAAGTGACCGGACTATCTTCTTCGCCGTCGTCTGGCGAACTACTTTTTGTGTATTTCATTGGCCGAAATCTGACGACGCGGGGTGCAATATCAGATCGAATCCTAATGGGCGATTGCTGACTACTATTTAGATCGTGCCGGGATAAATATCGGTGTGCGCATAAATCAACACCTGAAGGCATCTGGATCGCGGTCTCAGACGTGTTAACAATGTAATATCAACGCGGTGCTGGCGTTATTAATAATAAATCTCACATTGTTCCTTGCGCACCAATCGCATTGTCTCTACATTCATCTCTTGCAGATGAATCGCATCTTTTATACGTGTACAAATTGCTTCTACAAGAAATCATTTTTTGCTTCTGCTTACACTCTCGCACTCGACTTTAAAAAATGTTAAAAATATGTAACAAATATTTCAATACCATGAAAATGTCAGGAATATTTATTGTTGCGTTTTTTGTTGATTCCTTGAGCTACAGTTTAATCCCCATTATGATTAATTGACTAACAAATAAGGCAAGCGCCACTTTTCCACTCTTTTCGGCGTGATGTATTTATTACATACACTTGGAATTTTCACATTTTCAACTTGCTATTTCGCGCGTACCTGTTTACCGTATTACTTATATATGGCTCATGTTGTGTATGATTATATAATCCTTGAGAAAATATAAATTATTACCGCTGTTTAATTAGCTGATTACTTAATCAAATGTGCAAATATTTATCAGGCAAAAATGTAAATTCCCCAGTTACTATATTACTTACATGGGAAAAATCTATGACCGAATAGTTTATCAAAATAATGTCATAAACGCGCGTGTTCTGTTTGTCCTTAAATATTCTAGAATACGCAAAGGATTACCGTGCTTGTTTAAAATGCCACACACATTGCAAAATTTTACACAATAGTTCCGACGTAAGAGCAGATTCCAATTAATTAAAAAACAATTTATTTCATTACATGCGGTAAATTACTCTCTTGCTCAAGAACAGGACAAATAAAGTGGCGTACTTGAAGAGTCTACTTATAAAGAAGTCGAAGATCATATTACTATAATCGAGCAAATAAATAAACGCTGTAATCAACAAGTGAACAAGTTTAAAGCAGCAATTCAAATTATTGCATTGTGCATGCAATTCAAACGTATTTAACATTTCGTTTTCATCTTTCCATTATTTCGATATTAAGCCGCGAATTAAATGTGACGACCACCAACAAAGAAAGAAGGCGAGCTCGGAAAGAGGGCCATGAGTGTGGTGCTCGGCTGGGCGAAAATTTCTTGTATGGACATAATGTAACATAATGTAACTGATTTTATTTTGGCGCTGCGATATGTTTATTAAAAGGCTTCTCAATAAAACCAAAACGGGAGCAGAGAAGCACGATGAGCTTTAGCTGGTTAAACCGCGGGCGCGCGTGAACGCTCTATCGATGGCTCTTTATCAACGCACCAGCACTCAACGGCAGCAGCGGCAGAGAGAGCTGACATACGCGTTCCGGGGGCCAAATTAAATTATTTCGTATGCAAATGCGTCACTTTGCAATTCATTCGCGCAGTCGTGGAGGGCGCACTCATTCACATTCACATGTCCTACTCAAGAAGCAAGCAAGCAACAGTTAATTCGGTTTGATTAAGACCTCTGTTATTAAGCGTCGATTCGCAGTCGCGCTCCATTATGCGATACGCATTCGTATTAATTAAATAACGCATTGACATTGCGCATAATGCGAACGGGAGTCAGTCAGTGTTGGCCGCTTCAAAGTGAAATCTTAATTAAAGTCCAATCCAAATGCGGCTTTGATAAGGGATTGATTGTTGTATTAGTGTGTGCGAAATTTTCAATAAACGCACATCGCGAATGCCATGTATAGAATTGCATCGACGAATTAAAAAGTATTCGATAATTATACGGCTGGTAGATGCATTCGTTCGTCTTTTTTTGGGCACGCAAGAAGAACACCACCGAGAGTGGCAAGTAACTGAGCAAGAAGTCATACAAGATGCAAAAGAATCATCAAGTCTCAACGTCAAATCCGAGTAGCCTGATTTGCATTGCATCTGATTGGCGTTATGTTAATATTCCTAATTATAATCCACTTTAATTGCTTCTCTCCAAAAACCCATCATTAAAATGGATGCAAAAACCATTTTGTTGCCACTTTATTTAATAGCACATTATTAACGCGCCATATTTTGTAACATTTTTACTTATTTGGTATTGCAATTTATGACTTATTTGGTTCTTTATCAAATATTTGCTTCCTTCTCCTCAAATATCTATCAAATATTCAAAATCCAAATTGAGAAGTATGTCCGGCTGCCTATACTTGGGCGTTAGAAAAGTCCATGAATTGAATAAAAATTCAGTTCAACTTTCTTCAAGTACACGTTTACAAGATATAATTAAATAAAACAAGACGCGTGTGCATTCTGGAAGTCATTTAAATGATTGATCGTAGATGATGTTTAATTAAATAGCCTAAAAACACGCTGTGAGGAGCCGCGTGCGCCGTGATTCAATTTCCATTTTTGGTAATTACGACCTTCGCGTTTAATTGCGTTTAATTGAATGTTATCATTTTTCATTTTCGGCCCAAACCACTGCTCGCATGCGACGGAAGATGTTGCATTATATTTACATTTATGGCGCATGTGTTGCTTTATAATTTCGTGTAATTTCACAGCAGCGTACACCATTCGTAACATGATACCTTGCTTGCTTGCTTGCAGTTGCTTGATTAATTGTCCATTTATTTGGTTTAATTATTATTAAACACCTTGCACACTTGTAATAATTAATTAAACCTATTAATACACGCGAGAAGGTCTCCTCATATTAGTTGAATAAGCTTAGTGTAATAAAAGTAATTCAAATATTGCAAAAAAAAGCGGTTGCATGAAATTAATGGGCATTAATGGGTGTTTATTAATGGGTTCCCCGCCGATTAAAAAACGACGTCGATTCGTTACGATTAGCCGATTGTTTTTGCCATTAACCATTAAGCATTAAGTACCATTCATTATCCATCACTGTGCTGCTTCGCGTTGTATACCGAGACAAGAAGACGAGGAATAAGAATAAGAATGCAAGGCTTTAATGCTTTAACTGCGGCTGCTGCTACAAAAATGCATTGCACACTTTCACTCGCATAATGCAATGGATTCTTCTTCGCGATTTGCGTATGTCCTAAAGTTAAAGTGCAGCAAGAGAAGAAACGAGCGCGTACCCAAGGAAAAACAACGCAAAAGTACCTAATGATCTCCTCGTTTGAAGAGATGGCAGACGCATGCAGCTAGGTAGACAGTGATGGTACATTGAGGTAGTAGCTGGACGAAGAGGTAGTATCAACAAGAGTCGCGCGCGCGAACGCAGCGGATGGCAAAAAGATCTTCCCACGGTTTTCGTTTCGAGCATCATCACCGACTGCACACATACGTCTTCTTGTCTTGCTCGCTGCTTCTGCTCAGCGTTGTTGTTTCTCTACAAGAAGAATACGAAGAGCGCGCAACAAGTTCAGGCGCCTTCTCGGGCGCTATTCATTCATCGAACAAGTCGAGGCTTACAACTTACAATCTCGCATTGTCGATCGTCATTGCATTGCATTACACTCTCCGCAAAGCTAAGCCAACACGTCCTTTCTTGTGCATTGCAATGACGTGCAGCGTCTTCAGCGACTAAGAATAATAGAGGAAGTCGTACCGTTGCATAGTCGAGCCCGCGAGCGCAAAAGACAACCAAAAGAAAAGCGCTGGCAATGAAGAAACGTTAGAACAAAATGAAATGCAAGAATTGAGTTTCATTCACTTGATGCATTCATTCATAGATTTCAAGAATCTCTACTTCCTCTCCAAACAATTTTGTTTAAACTAAAATATTTGTTTCGACTATTTTCTAGTAGCCCGATTTGTGATAATTAATCATTTTAAGTACGTAGATGTATTTATGAAATTTTACTTTGTATTATTGTTAACTCGTTCGTCAGGATGCTGGTAATATAATTTGCCATTGCCATCAGCAACATGTGAAGGAATAAGACGCTAATAAGCAATCAGTCATCATTTGTCATTGGACTGTATAAAAATAATATCTCTGTACGCGTTTCATTTTATTATGATCGTTATTAAGGTTTCAGTATTGTTCGAATTAAATTATGATTTCACGTGCCTTATATGATAAAATTCAATTAGTTGCACACAATAATAAACCATAAATAATAGTAAATTATTGCGCTACATTCAGTTCACTTTTTTTGGAGCAAATTGCAATTGAGATATTTTAAAAAGCGCGCGCGCGAGTCCTAATTAAGATTTTCAATTCGATTGCACGCCTAATTAAAGCGAGCATTTTACAGCCGTATAAATATTTACGCGAAAATGCCATAAAGTACTCTTAAAAAGTCTTTTAATATAGCAGCGCCTAAAAAAGCCGTAAGAAACATCAATAAACTATAAAATTTTTACAAGATCACTAAAAGTATTAACATTCCATTTTAAGGCCAAAAAAATGTGCGCCTGCGAAAAGTAGTGAATGAGGTGCATTTTTTGAATGAATGAATTCGCGAATGGCCTAATTAAGTTTTTAAATTTTTCGCATATGCTCGTTGCGTGCTATGATTATTTACTTATTGTGGGCATGCGGAGAAAAATAAATGAGCATCTTGTATTTCGCGAAATGAAAAAGTTAAGAGAACCCACATGTGATCAGTAGAGTAAGTCATATCAGACATTGAGATTCTAAAGTACAGAACGCCGCCAATACTGCCTACTACTCACTTGATTATCATGTTATTAAATTGAAATAAAATGCGCAAAGCCAGGCGTATATAAAACCGAAACGCAAAAATAATAAAAGTTAATTAAAGAAGGCATTGCGAAGCGCAGATATGTACTGTTAAGTCGCTCAAGTTCAGTTCATTAATTAATGAATTCATTAATGAGAGTTTCACTGGAAAAAACTCTGCTTTTCTCTTGAATTACTTGTTATTTATTAATTGTGTTTTTAATTATTAGTTTGTGAATTTTCAATTCAAGCTCTTTTTTCTTGCGGGTACCGTAAATTTAGTGAATGTACTCGAGAGGAAGTACGCTGAAGATGTTCTTCGTTTGCGATATACGCCATGTGTGGTCGGCCGAGTAATTAATCATTCACTTATGCGCGCACTTACAACGCGTAAGACATAAATGATGCGTGCTGCGTTTTGTCTTAAGCTAAGTACACTATAATTGCTTTTGAGCTTCCACGCGTCGTCGTCGACGTCGTGTGCCCCATCAAGAACCCCTTTACTTCTCCGTTGCTCTCTTCCTCCACGCTTCATGCGCGCCACTGACTTCTTTATGCAGGTTAACTACTTCATAATAACGACGACACTGACCTACGAGATGATGCGCTTGACCAATATTCAAGTGTATTCAAATTTACATTCAATGCGCAAGTGCATATTGCTCTAGTTGTTTCGTATTTATTTGCGCACGTATCAATTCAATAAAGTGCGAATTGCCTGAAAGCTTGGAACAATTAAAACTGTAAAATCGCTGTATCATCATTCAAATCATTCAATATTCGATATAGATGCACTTATACCACGCGCACAGAAGTGCACCGAAGCAGAAAAACTGAATCGCGCGAAATTGCGGAGCGCGCATAAAATGGCAATAATTTAGCATCGTCTACGAGCCGCACGATAAATAATTGTCGATAATTTATATTAAATAGCCACAATAAATTCGATAAATTTTAATATTGCATTGCAGGCCACGTGTGTGTGCCGCCGATGCCGATAAGCGATACGACAAAGCAAAGTGGAAGCAGCGCTCGCGGAAAAAAGCTGCGAACAATTTGATTCTCGCGCGCGAGCCAAGAAACAGCCGCATAAAGATTGCACCGAGATGATGATCGTCATCTTCTCTTCTTCGCCGAACGAGAAAACACAAGAGCTCCATGCGCATGGAATGACCGATATGATTAATGCCGTAATTGCAGATGTCACTGTCTTGTTACACGGCAATTTACGGCAGGATTAATACATTTTGGCATGCGGCTTAATTGTATAACTCGAAATTCGTCTTGGCTCCATGAAATTTAAACGAAGTATGCAAAACAGCTAAATGAAATCTTGTTGGTCACCTACATTTGTCATACTTAAATGCTGCTCTTCAATCGCCAAAAATGCGATTACTTAATGATTACTAATGGGTCAAAAGTTTAAAAGAAGTTGGAGTGTTTTAAAATTAGCAATAGTTAAAGTTGTATGAAGTGAACAAGTTTGAATTGCAATTTTATAACACTCTGTGGTGAGTGTGATCGGCATGTTGGGCTTTTGATCTAATTAAAGTTCGCTTATATTATAATGCGAATTAAATTGATCGATTTCATCAAACGCGCACGCACACGCATCAACGAAGCGACGACGAATTTAGCGATTCGCGTTCAGTGTAGATTACACCTTGAGCACACATATCATTAAGAGGCTTTGGCGGACCAGTGAACGAACGACTAAAAACGCAATAAAACGTTTAATTTACTAAATTACTAACTCTCTTCGATAGGTACCTGTGTGCATCACAGGCTTTTACGTACCTATCTCCGCACTCCTCGTAAACGCAGTATCCGCACGTATTATCAACGCATTTTTCGGGGCGCACTTCTAATCTCAAAACCAATATCTTTCCCTGCTGTAAACGGAATCCTTTTAATTTGGTAGCGATATTAAAAAAATTCGGCCACTTCTTGGGCTACCATTTAATCATCGTTTAGGTTCTTTGGCCCTAATTTCAGAGGAAATCCACTCTATGATAACCAATCATCTTCCTAAACTGCACTTACATCAAAACGTTTTCAGCGTTATTTCGATGCAAACCTATAAGTATTATATTGAATGTTTCGAATGGATATGAAATTTTCTGATTTCGTAAACGATGCGAAACACAAAAGGCCAGCCAAAGAGTTCAATTAGTGAGCATTACTTTTAATTCTCTTAATATATGGTTCCGTTGCTTTTACTCGTTGCTATTTGATGTTCGAGATCGATTTTAATGATAACCTATGCGCAAACCGTCAATTAAATGATCGTTTAATGTCTGCAATTTTCAATGTAATTAAAGCAAATTACGTTAAAAAAATTCACGATTATTCATAAGTTGGAATAAGTCAACTGAATTCAACAAATTTGAATTGTAAGATTAATTAAGTAATAAATTCAATTATTTTCTGCAAAGAAAACTGGCACAGCTTGTAACGAACTTCTGAAACAGCCAAGAAGGGGCAGCCAGACGAATTATGATTGTTACCCCAACTGATGCGGCGTTGCGATATCAGAAAAGTCATCTATCTAGTACAGGTGATAACCCACGTGGTCATATGATGTTACCGCGCACGTAGACGCGTGTGCGTCAATTTATTTACATGCTTTCTTCGTCCGAAGCACGCGTTCGCGTATGCAAGCAAATGATCGCGTTTCACTTTAGCGGCGCGCGCTAAGAAGTTTTGGTGCGGCAGGTGAATCCACCTGCTCGGCACGGGTGAGCCACGAGACCATCGTCGTCGACATCGTCTTGGTCGTCGTCTTGAGGCAATTGCGTGGCTCGTTCGCTTTTTTGGGCGGCACGCCAGCCGAAAGCCAACAACGACACACATCTCCGCAAGAGCCGCACGCGGGCTACCGCCATCCACCATTCTGCATCGCGAAAACGCCGGGCACGCGGCCGCAAGAGAGATGATTGAAATTACATGGGAAGAGGCGCGTATTAATGCTCAACTCGTTTCGTAATTGCAGCCTCATCACTGATGAAAGCGCACCAAAAACGCACGAAATATAATCACAAGTTATGCGCTGCTGCTTGCTGCCGCTGTAAACGCGAACGAGAACATGAAGAAGAGATCTTTGAAGCTAAAATAATCAAATATTGACGTTGCGTTACGTTGCGTTGGAATTTGCGTGTATTTTCGCAGTTTTGCAATGTGGATATTTCGTCGAGCACAAGCAACAATTATTGCGTTTGCGTTGAAAAAAGCGCGCGCGACTTCTTCGACGAAGGGAAACATCGACCAATCGAATGCGTGGTTTTCGGCAGATGCCCGGTGTGTTGTTGTTGTTCGCCGGACACTTCCGGAACTTATAAAACGCATGCACGAAGAGAAAAACAACCACATCAAAAAACCCAACAACCATCGTTATACCAATTCGTTGCTGGTGCTGTTGTGCGTTTTAAATGAAATCGAAATTATTCTACGTAGAATTTTTTATATGTAGTCAACTTTTTTAATGTGCGTCCAGTACGCCCGATGGACTGAAGTTTGAACGAAAGTAAAATTTCCGGATTTTCTTCAATAAATATTAGTAACGTGTAATTATAATGTAAATTTAAATTGGATTAATGGAAATTTACCAAATAAGTGCGATGCACTTTACATATAAAATAATCTTCCATTTTTTTGTTGCCTTCATCATCAATGCGTCAATACGTATCACCTGTCTGTAGGAGACATAAATATCTTTTGCATTTACTTTTAATTGTAAATACTCAAAGCATATGTAAATTATTTTTAATACTCGCATTTTTTACTCGTTCATTTCGCGTTTTGCTCTTGTTTAAGTTGTTGTATTATTGGCTCTTTTACATTATTATTGCACGACCCCCACAAAGTATTAAACATTTTGTCCATGCGCTCCTTCCTCGTGCGCAGGTGCTAAACTTCTTCGCATTGCAGCGAAAGACTGGAAATTGTGTACTTTTTTGGTCATTTCAATTATTTATTGCAAATAATTAAAAAACGCACGTGCGTCGTTTAATTAGGACCTTGATTTGCATGCCCAATTTGGCAAAATACACTTCATCGCGTTCTGCGTGCTGCGTATTTATTGATAATATTGATAAACACGAATAATAAATTAGCGAATAACAAGTTTTACTGTATCGATTTAATATGCATGTTTTATGCGGCGTTTTACGAGTGCGAACCTAATCAAGGCTCAAATTATTAATTGCACTTTATTAATAACAACTCACGCAATCGCGAGCGTCATGATAAATCGCGCAATTAAGCGCTCAAGACTAATTAGTCTTCGCGACGTATTGTGTGCGCGATGCTTTTATTGCTCAATGCGTGTTCGTTCTGTTGAGATAATTAAACTAATTGAATCTGATCAATCATCTCGCATCGTACTTGCACTTTCATTTCTCGCAGGCGCATGAAGAAAGCGTCTTCTTCTTCGTGGTGTTCGATGTGTGTGCGCTATCAATACGTCTCCGTTTTATTTATCTCTCACCGTGTGCTGTCAACTTCGCCAAACGCAATTTCATTTAGCGTTTTATTTGCGCTCTTTTGAAATGAAGTTATGAAATTATCTCTTGCGCGTCCGTCCATCGCTTGCAATAATTGCGAATTTCACTTGAATTACTTTATTTATTACGCATTATTTATTATTGCGTACTGTTTTATTATCATTCACGGTTATTACGCGCCGCGAGAGTCGTCGTATTCGCGTCGTAAAAGACAATTAAATTGCTATTATTTCGACTTCGCACGTTTTCGTTTCGCATATTTTCACTTTGCTTTTCAATTTCATTGGCGACGTCATTTTAGTGACTTTTTATTATTCATAATTGTACCGAATAATTTCTAGAGAAATTGACGAAATTCTTTGATGAAATTAATAAATAAATTTCGTGTGTGTTTAATGCATTAATAATATTTTACATTGTAGCCTAATTATTATTGCATCCGCTGAATATGCTAAGGGCAACAACGGTCGCTTTCATTTATTTGCGCACTTGGCAAATAAGGTCATTAGCGGTTATTTATTGCCGCCTATAGTCGAATAATAAATTAACTTATTGCCGAATTAATAAATAATAACGAGCATTCATACCACTCACTGCCTACGAATGCAAATTTATGGCAAAACGCACGCGAACCTATCAGTTGATACATTGTACTAACCTACTTATTGAATTTTTCCACTGAAAATTATGTCATGCCGGAGAAAATGTCTATTGTATTTTCCGGGTTGGATTTATGAATAAACAGTTTGAGATTAGGCTGGTAGTTTGTGAATAAAATGAAGAAATGAAGACCGCCACGAATCTTTGACTTTGTGCTTCCTCTGAATCGAAAAGGGGGTGATACACCTGTACCGCGTGCGTAAAGTGTCGGCATGTTGATGGTACAGGTGCATCGACCACTCAAGGGCGCAGAATGTAAGAAAACACAAGCGAAGCGCATTTTTAAGACGCACTCAAACTTTGGCTAGACGCTGGACTAGCGGTCAAGATGCATTTCTTATTTATTGTAGATTGTAACCCTCTCATTATTCGGCTTCTTGCTTTCGTTAATTGTGAATATGCCAAGAACTTGTGATTTGTAAGCAAGGGGTTGCGTCATTTTTACTTCTAATTTTCTTCGAATTCTATGTAATTCAAAAGCACTTAATTAATACTCTTATTTCTATATATTTCTTGGCATAAGCTTATAGGTTTGCACTTTTATAATGTCTTAATACAAACGCGAATTAGATATGCATCTAATGCATATATGGCTCTGAGGAGTAAACAAATAAAGATGAAACTCATCTGAAAAAATTGCAAAATAAAGGATATTTTATGACCTTGAGGCGATTTAACAATATCGCTTACGCAAGCACCTTTTGTGCAAATACGCTGAAGCCATAATCAACATTAAGCCGAAGAATACATCATCAATATATGTGTATAGAACGCATCTATCTGTTGGTGTCTATAATTTGGCAAATTATACAGCCGTTTACCTCGCGCTTGCACTTTGTTGCACATTCGCACACACGTTAAGCAAACACGTCGTAAAACGCTTAATAGAAACGGGTTTGTTTGCATTCGATTTACATAATCGCTTGGAAAGTTAAACTTTTCGCAAACTCCAGCTAGCTCCTAAGTTGCGCGTGCTGCCAGATCGCTTATTATAATTGTATTAAACAACTCTTTTATGGCTTGCGCAAAACGATGCAAGCAATTTGCACAATGAGCAAACTTCACTAACTTCACTCGCATAATAAATACTCGCGTGCGTTAAGATAGTGCGAAAGATACAGAGACGACTGCGTCGTGCGAGACTTAAGCATCTTATAAGTGTTTCAAATTTTCCCCAGTAAAATTTTAGACGATAAAATTTTATGGCTGCCTTAAAATGTACATAAATTAATATAAATGGATAATATTGATAATGCAAATTGCAAATTATTTAAAATATTTCTGCAGCAAAATAAGAAGAAAATTGAGTGACAACTATGATTAGCATCAGCAAGCCAGCAAATATTTTCAAAAGAACACAAAGTGTCAATTTTGCAAAGAGTTGAAGTAATCACATCATTAAAATGCCATTATCTAAACGTGTTTAACACTTATCTAATCCGTTTTCACGAGATTCTCCTAACGATACATGCGCAAAACTTTCGGCAAATTCTTGTCCATCGCGGTCAGTTATCACATTTTGGCAAGACGCAAGTCTATGTCTTGGCGACACTTCAAGATAAAGTTTATTAAATGACCACCCCTAGGCGAGTTTACAACTCAACTTGAGAAACACGGAAAGGGCATTAGCGAATTGTGATAACTCTAGAATATCGGTCAAATAAATTTGTAGCTACGTACGAAGTGCTTCTTGGAAATAATGAATAATTATTAAAAATTGCATGTATTAAAAATGATGAAGACTACTTCATAAGTTGAAAACACGGCGAAGAATTATAAGAACAAGATCAACATGCTATCATTAAATCAACAAAAATATGATAAAATAGCTTATAATTCGGTAATTTTTAATGTTGGCTCACATTGTGATGCGTTTTCGCATGACATAAAACAAAGTGCGCTTAATGCAATGCACGCGGACAGATCTCTGCGAGATACAGTTATGATATTACTGCATTCGTTTCTTCATTGCAGAAGAAGTGCGCTCTTCTTGCTCATCATCTTAATGTCCGAAATTATTAAGGCGAATGCGAGCGCATATCAATTAAAATCGCATGCAGTTGCACACGCATCATTTATTAAATTCGCGTGCTCACTAATTTCAAAGAAATTTGTATTGATGTTTCATACAGTCATTCCCCATTTATGAACTCAATAAATAATTAATTCAAAGCTAGAATTTCTACGGCTCGGTGGCTGAGAGGGTTAATACTTCAACTGTGACCTGAAAGCCACGGGTTCAAGTGACCGAGCAGGAGATTATTGTTGTGTTGAGATTATTGATGACTTTTCAATAAGTTATATATGGTTTCAATCATATTTAGCAATGAAAAGTCGTCTGCAGTTGGGGTGTAAACTCCGTTGGTGTAATCAAATTGTAATGACATTTCGGCATTTTTGCACGCTTGCGAATAACGCTTGTCGTCTTAAGAAATAAAACGCAAAAACAATTTGTGAATGACATGAAAGCCGGTAAAGACACACCGCGTGCGCGAAAGGTCTTAAAAAGAATCATACGCGGATCGTTATCTGTTTACAACACGCGTTGGCGACACACGTAGCGCTATTACATAAAAGTGTGATGAACAAATCTGCTTTGCGCGTGCAGCCCGCGAAGAGAAGAAGGAAGAGGAGGACTCATCATCATAAGCGTTGATGTCGGACGCTTAAGACCGCGTGAAATCAAGACTACACGTTAAGATAATCAAGACGAGACACGAATGAAATTAATCGGCTACATGACTTAGTCACGAGGCGCTTACACGTAAAATAGTTACATCTCTCAGAGTAATGTCTTAATTTACTCGTGCGCTTTCTCATAATGTGTGTGCTTACAACGCCAAAAGGAAATACAAAATGAATTCTAAATACTTAAGTAAAATGCGATTTTATCTTGCATTTTTAGCCCAATTCTTTCTAGAATTGCTGCGAGACATTTACCACCCTGAATAGTTGAGGAAAACTTTAACATAGTTATTAAACTATGAAATTCTTTGCGTTTAAAGAAATCATTATATCATAAAACTCTATAATTTTTCAAAAATTTTAAACTTCCTCAAGCGAAAGCCATAAATCTTATATTTCTGTGTTTTGGTAGACTTGTTGTCGATATCGTGGGTGAAACAATGAATTTACGTTTAAACCCCCAAGTGCTGTTGAATTGCACTAAATTTCCCTTTTTTCTAGTTCTTTGGTCCGAGTTTTTGAACATAAATCCTCCAGTGGCCTTAGGAAAGGCAAAAGGGTTGCGCATTATGCAAAACACACTTCGTGGTCATAGATCTTATTGAGTTGTGGCGCTTTTAATGAGGAGTGATTCTAAAGGCGAGGGTGGTTGCGCGCCTCGAGGCGATTGCTAACGAGGGGATGAAAAGCTTAATTATCGCCGATCGGCTTCGTGTATAGTGCGTGCTCTCTTATTATTTTTATTCGAGCAATTACTACACGTTCATTATAAGCGTGCGTTATTGGCTTAAAACAGTGGTACCTTAAGGGTAATATTTGGCGTTATTAATGAATGATTAAATATCAGAGTAACGTGAAATTCCGCTATTTTGTTAGGCGAGAGAAACTCTCATTTTATCAGTATATTTCATTGTTTGAGAACCACTGATGTACGAAATAAGATTTTAATTCGTGAACTACAGCCACAAATCATCTACACCTACGTTCATTAATCCACCCATTCAAGTAAAGAACGCGTGTGCCCTTAAGGTGTGAGGGTACAATACGTGAGCACTTGATGCTCAAAAGCGCTGAAGAGATGAAAACGTGGAAACGGTCTAAAAAAAAGTTTCGCCAGATTTTTCAGCGTTGGTGGTCTAATCTTGCGTTTGCACCCTTTGTGAAGGTCGCCAACCTTCCTTACTTCTCACTGCATCTTGTGAGCATTTCAGCAAACACATAAATAATTTCTATTGCCGTTTAATTTATTGTGGCTTATTAATATGCGTGGAAATAATAAAGTAATGTTATTTCATCTTCATCCAAGCAACGCAGTGGGAAATACTTTTGCGCATGCATATTTTATAATTTTACGAGTGCGCGAGCACTCCAGCAGCGTTTTAAGGTGCTGCGAATGTGACACGAACGAATATCGGAGAAGAAGTCGTTATCAAGCGCATGTGATGCGCATAAAATTCATAATTAATTTCGCCGATTTCAAGATGTTAAACACGTTCGAATAAATTTTTATTTATGCGCTTATAAACGACACTAAAATTCGCGTTATACAAAAAGCTTCTTTGAGGACTATTATAATACTACATTTTAAACGCACACCGAGCTGGCTGTAATAAATCTTCAACTTTCGCGAGAGTAAATACAATAAAACGAAATGAGTAACATGTTTTTAATGAAAATAACACATTATGAATAACTCCTTTATATGGATAAAATCCGAAATGTAAATTTGTCGCTTTCTACAAATACGCGTAATTAATTATAACCTTTGATACTTTGGATACTTTTGAAGTGCATTGAATTGTTGTAATGCACAATACGTATTTCCTTTCGCAGGATTTCTTCTTTTTATTTCGCGTCAGGATCGCCAACTTACAAGACGTTTAAGGTGACAACGAATTGTCCTCATAATGCTAATAGATGTTAGTCGTCGTTGTTAACTCTTGGGAACTTTTACGCAAATGAGCGACACGCTCATAAAACTTAATTCAACGAGGAAAAAGTAGGCAGAATTGTGCGATTATCGTATGCATCTCTGTAAATTAATGTTATCATTTATAAAATGTCTCCATTGCGATGTATTTCGATTTTTTAAGTTATAAAACATCATGGGAAAAGCGCAAATTCAAAAATCATTAATACTAAACGACGAACATTGGACCATAGGACGTAATTTAATTTTCATTGATGGCTTTTTCAAAGCTAGTAAAAGCATCTTTTCTCTTAGAAGAAAAAACAAGAAAAGTGTTTTATGCGCTCCTACTTTATGTACCTAAAAGCGAAGAAGCTGCAACCTGCATCTTAATTGTGCGTTTTATGCCCGCGCATCAAAAAGCACTATCTTAATAAAGTTGTCACGTACACGAACGCTATCACCACACATTTCCATTATATTCAAATCGTGAACGGTGGAGAGAGCCATTTTCATCATGTTTTATCACCTACACGATGACTTTACTTGACTTTTAACTTTCATTTGACGCTCATTTCATTCGGAACTACAACCAAAACTTCATTTCGTGCTCTTTTCTATTCTCTACAGCGCAGCGTGAATAAATTTAAATGGAGACAACACCGACGCACAGCGCAGTGCGTGAAATAAGCCCACCTAGTTTTAACTATCTTGAATAACACTTAATGGCTGGTGCATGAACATTTTATTAATGAAGTTACACCCTGAAATCACTAGCGCCGGTCAAATGAAAATTTGCGAGCTGATAATTACAAGAAATGCAACTTGACTCTGAACATCACACAGAACTTCCTGTGATTATCTCGCTTCGGGGAGGTTTTGACCGCCCTGTCTGTGGACGGCAACTTAACGGAAAATTTATGTCCCTGCTAAAAGCTATTCGACGATTAGATGACACAATATTACAGTCTGCAAGTGCACAAAATGTCTTTTGAATGACTTGAAACAGACCAAATATAAAATTATAGAATCAACTTGGACGATCGCGTGTTGTGTTAAAGTTCACTTGGCACATAATAATACTTAAAGTAAAAAATTTTCAAGAAACTTGAACGACATTCTCTTGAAATTGCTTCATTTTTCTGTAGCAATTACACAATTTCTGGTAATTCTAAAATTCTAGGTTGGTATAATTTGACTATCTTTGAGGCTGTTTCTCGCCGCCTACACAAACGCCAAATTTCGTGTTTTTTGAGCACGGTCCGCAAAGATTTAAGGGACATTTACTTCCCACAAAATAAATCAAAAACTGACAGCCTCTTGCGGTTGGCGTCCTTCTTTGCGAGCAGACATTTGACGCGTTTCGATAATGAATGAAAAAGTGCTTCGCACGTTCTTCCTCTGCTCTGCGATAGTGTTTTATCGAAACACTGACTACGTAAGGGAGTGTCACCCTGAGATTAGATATTTTAGCACGTTTTAATTAACGTTAAGTGAGACTCATTAATCCTCCTCGAAGCCCCGTCGATGAAATTAAATATTTTATTTTCGTTTCGTTGCGTTTCATTTAAATACTCGCTGCAATTATGGCGCGCACGAGTTCTGGTTAAATAGCAGATGCATTTATTTGCGTTTCGAGTTCTTCAAGTTCTTCAAGAGTGGCGCAATTGAAATGGATACTGTTTTGTTTGCATTCGCATTTCACCCAAGAGCGAGTCCTATTGTTGAATGCACTTCACCTGAGTGGCGGTTACGTAAGAGAGCTCAAGAAGTATCATCGTTTTTGTCACTTAAAATTTGCAAGCGTAATTTCATGCTTGAGTTATAAACGTGTATAAGAAAACCGCATCTTTGATAAAAGACGGAAAAGTTCAAAGCTTGATAATTCGACTGTTCGAAAAGCAATAAATTTTCATCTTGTTATACTTCCTATTTTCTTTTTCAATTATTTTTTATAATAATTCATATTTACGGAGATTTGTTATTTTAAAATATAGAATTTCCGAAAAATGCAGGAAACTAATAATTATGGTCACACTTCCGACGAACCGCGTTTGATTTGTGCGGTGCTTTTCAGGCAGCACTCTCTAATAAGTCTAAGTAGCCAGGACTAAGTAGTGTTTAGCGAAACTAAGTAGTATTTAGCGCGCATGGCAAGGTGGCAATGGAATTAAGAAGCAGAGAATATCGGCCACCCAGTTTAAAGTGGGCACTTTTTGCATTTTGTTCCAACCGCAAAAAAGCGCAAACGGCGGCGTTTTTCTGACGCATTGAGGTGCCATTCTTAACACGTCTTAATCCAAACAAATTTACCTCAAAGAGCCGACATCTTTCCGTGATTATTACTCTAATGCGCCGTCATATTTGTCACAGGTCTTCTGTTCAAGTTTCTCAAACCTCCACAATTTCGAAAATTTGTGTGGTCCTCATGCATCGCCCCGAGAGAATAAAAATTCAAAACATGAATGAATGAATCAAATGTTATTGTCGAATTCTGAAGGGTTTAACTAATTTCAAATATTTTCGTATTTTTTAACCCTTTCATACAAACGCATATTTCTTTGAGTGAATAGTTTGAGTTGAGTAATGTTTGAGCAAAGATAAAGTGAAAAACATTTAAACAGAAGAAAACAGAGAGATTAACTTGTAAAAGCTTTAAGGATAATCGAACAAAAACCCTTTTAACACTCGCATTGTTTCCTTAATGCAACGCGCATTGTTCGTGTACAAGTTGTTTACGTTGTGTGTCTCTTAACTTCAAGACTTCTATTCTTCGCTCAAGACAAATCCTTCAAGACGCCGCATTCGGACAAAGATGTTAGATAATTCTAATATGTAAACACAAATTAGATGCGATAATTCTCAATCCTGAGATGGTACAAATTTCTATAGAAAAGCGCATAAAAACGCCGAACATGTTTGTTAAACCATTCGAAAAAACTACAACAAGATGATTTTGTACAACTTCATCTTCAAGGTGTTCTACAATTTTCCTGCAACATCGACAAGAAAAATATGTTGCGATGCGCTCGCAACGGGGAGAAATTAAGATGGAAATCTTGACTTCTTTGTCAATTGTTGAGGGTGGCGTTGATCGAAGTTCGACGTTTGCAGCGTACGTATCGAAACGTTTAGTTAATTGGCGACGCGATTAAACCCTTCCTCTTAGCCCGCATGTCTGATTTAATCTCGGATGACGGATCGAACTGAACGTCAATGCGTGAGTTGAGCGCGCATGTTGCTCAATGTCTTAAGTCGAGATCGATGCACAAAGATGCAAACTTTACAAGCGCGCAACGACGACGTTTAATCTTCTTTTCACGTTTGATGAATCAATTGCCTGTCTGCGAGCGCGCGCGGGCGCGTATTAAAAAAGAACGTGTTTTTCCGCAAAGTACGCGCGCTCGATCGCAGGCACGACTCGCAATTATAATAAAAGTGGAATAATAAAATATGTAAGTATTATGTGTTAATGATGTAGCGAAATTTTTCATATTATTGTACGCATTTTTACAAGTTTTACGAGGGCAACTTTTATAATCATCCGTGAAATTCAGCTTAATCCAACGCGTATGCGACTTTCGGACGTGCTTAAGATGTCGGTCGGCGTGTGCCGCTTTTGAAATCCGCAAGAGATGTCCTCGCACAAAAACATCAAACAAACTTCTGACATTTCGTACACACGCGTACAATAAACCTATTCGTGTTCGCAGTTTCATTATAATTGAGTTACACGATTCCTAAACTTCAGCAATGAATGACTGGACAATGCTGGACATTCGCAGTGCCATGCTTTATTGTTCGTACGAAGCGACAGAAATTTAATACTTTACGATTTTTATTAAAATCTACGTTTTGTGAGATTTTCTAGCTTAGCAAAAATCACTTTTTCATTCTTTGTATATTTTTAATTCGAAACTAGGTCATGTTACCTTTTTTAATGCTCCCAAGTGAAAAACATCTCAGGTACTTGAATGTACGTGGTGTAAAGTAAAGAATGTGTTTAAGAAAACAGAAAATATGTGTCAATTTTTGAAATATGACCGCCATAAATTTACTTTCGCAAACTATTCGCATTCAAAAGACGCAAAGCTGTTCAATCCTTTAAGACCTTTTGCGCAAATAAACTAAAAATCGTTTCTTTTGTTATGTAATCAGCTACAAGCAACCCTTTGATGGTTGGGTCGATGAAATAATCCGATTTGCCACACATACACCGAGTTTTTGACATAAATCATGTCCGGCGAGGTTGCACAAGTATTGCATATTCAATATCTAAAAGGTTTAGCTCAGTATTCGATTTTTGCAATTTATCACAAATGGCATCATCAGTACCCAATGAAAATTTGCAATAAGCAAAGCGCACTTTTCAAGGGTGACAAGCGCACGTGCTTTGAAGTGCTTTACGCAATTCCTAACCGCATCAAAGGGTGAAACCCTATGCTTTCACTTCACTATTTTCTTTCTACAAATTTGTTTGGCCATTTCTTCTTCGCTGAATCTGAAAGGGTTCCGAATCTATGCCGTGAGCATCTTCAAGTGTAGGTAATTCTATACTTTACGCTAAAGTGGTAAGTCAAGTGTAAATTCAACCCTTTGCAACTATTTTTGCGCTAGCTCTTGTAGACTTAGCACTAATACTTTTTTTTTCAAATTTAAAGAAACTGCTGAATTTTCAAGTGTTTGCTAGTGCTTGAAAATCTACTCAGAAGAAAAGAAGCAATTTAAAAAATTATAAATTGTTAATAGAATAAACCTCTAGCATTTCTGTACTGGCATAATTAATTCATTGCTAACAAGAGAGCCTAGAGAAGTTAGGAAAAGGTCGCATTGAGGGGTGCCACTCATTTAAATAACGATTCAGGGGGTGCGCTTTCATCACCTTTCGAGAAAATTTTCATAACATTTTTTCCAAGATTCACACTGTGAATTTCGATTTGTACGCAGCGCCATAATTAATTTTGCTTCGAGATTTTCCATTATCAAACGTTGATTATGCATTTGAAACGTCAATATTCACTATCAAAATCGTAATTAAATAGGAGAGAGAATTCCGACTAAATTATAAGCTTTAAAAATGTAATAAATTGCACACTATGAAGCCGCACTCCATGAAATGTAACGTAATTAATAATTAAGTAAAAATACGTTTTGGTTAATTATTAGCGAAGTAATTTATGCAAAAGCGACTTTAACGGTCGCTTACTTGACTGTGCTCACTTTTTTGAGAGCTATTTAACGCTAAATATATTTACCGGGTAATAAATATTCTCAAATTAATTTTTGTAGAGTGAAACGCAAAATGAGGCCGCGTTACCAAAAAAATTAATAGTGCGAAATTAGCGTTTAATGTGCTTCATATTTTTACGACTTTTTAAAAAGCTCACTACATTTTTTGTAGTTGTGTTTTTGGTGGTGGTGGTTTTGTCATTTGTTACGCTGCTAATGCATTGTAAAGTATATAAATTTCACACCCTGATTGCAATTTATTAGCACGAACGACGTTACCATTAGTTGGTGATTACGTTTTCAGCAAACGTTGATGCTGAAAGAAGGTGCAAAAACAAAACGAGCATAATTCGCAGCCAAGCTGCTGATGGTAATACTGACTTCTTGGCTTCGTCTTCGTCCAAAGAGAGAAATTGTTAAGAGCTCGTAAAAAATAATCACATATTTTTACACGTGCGCCGCCGTCGGTTGCGCGGCCGCCCTGCGCAAGTGACTTAAGTGGTGAGCGCGTACGCCGCGTCGGGGAAGTGAAACCGCGAAACGTTGAAAATTACAGGGTTCGACTGCTCGTTTGTCGGGCGCCTCGTCTAGTTAACGCCTGATTTATTTCATCGACAGCCGCGCCGACACCTCTTACGTGGTGGCATTCGGCGTAAAGCCCAAAATCACACCGCAATCCGGACTAAATTTACACCTTAAGTGTCGAATATTAAACGATTTTTTTCAGTAATTTCCGCTATTCCAATATCTGGGTCAACGTTTACCTTCTTAATGGGCTTATTAATGGACGTGCACGAAAGAAATTTACGCAGAAGTTAACACTTTTGTAGCAAAAAATTATCGAACCGCAAATTGTAAATTAAGTTTCCAAATTACTTCAAATTGCATCAGTTCTTTGAAAATATTAGTACGGAAGAAATCAAACATCCAAGAATCTAGTTAATAATAGTTCAAGTCCAGGTGTGAAACTTCTTGCAGAGTGCATTATTAAAGAGTAAGTTCTAGTAATTTAGCTCAAAGTTAGTTTGAGCGCGAGGTAAAAAACAATGGGGAAAATCTGTGAAAAAAACATGAATTCAAAGTGTGACCTTCCGCCCAATTTTCTCTCCCGTCTGCAGCTACACCGTATTATTACAATCTTGTTAGTGCGCATAAAGTACTCAATTCACACCCCTGATGGACCTCAAAGAGGTGAAACCGAAAGTATTGCGTAAGACGAAAAAAATACATCCTGGCTAATGTTATTTATTAGCGACGCGTAATGATCACTTGTCCAAGTCTTTTTTCTTAAACTTCAAAGCGAATGAAAAATTATAGTTTCACCACGTGTGGTAATGTTATAAATTAGACGATATTTTTGCCATTCACGAAATTTTTGGCAAGGTGAAAATGCGATAAAAATAGGTGTTGAAGTGCTAATATTGTTTTAATCATAATATTTTGCGTTTCTTATCAAAAATGTGTTAATGTTATTTTAATAATAGATCCTGAGACTTATTTTTAGAGCTGCTAAAGCTTTTTGCATATTTTTATAAAGATTAATGGCATTTTCATTAGTCTCACCCCTTGATACTATTCACCACTCAATAATATTAACCCTAATAAGACGTGAATTATAAAGTTATCAAATTCAAAAGAAATGCTCGGGAATTCATCAAAACAGCAGGGACTAGAATCATCAAACATTTCAAAATATCATTGATATCAAAGACACCCCTTTGACTTGCCGCCCAGCCCCCCAAAGCGCTAAACACGACATCCTTCAGGTTTTCATCTTCACAAAGCAGAGAGAATAAAGTTTTACGAGTAGTGTAGTGTGGTGGAAAAAAGTTAAAAAGCAATGTTTTAAAAAGATGGAAACAACGCGCTCAGAATCGAAGCGATTAAACTGTTAAATCACTAACAAGATGATGAACGCACTCGGACAAGTTAATTGCGGTGCGTTTCGTGTGAGCTCCGCGTGTAATTAAATATATTTCGAGGCGCGCAACGAAAGTGCTACAGCACTTTTTTGTTTTCTTCGCAAGTGAAGAACATCATAAACACGCCGCATGCAATCGCTATTGTAAAGAAGCGACTGCTGTACGTTTAAAGCGCAAAAATTACCAAACGCGAACAACTCCAGCAGAATTCTTTTCAGAAGTAAGCACTCATGAACCAAAATGATGCTAATTTTGAATTATTACTGCTTCGGTTACCAAATATGCTTCGTAAATATTAAATTACTTTTGATTTTTCATATTTCCGGTGATTTTCTTCATAGTAAATTTATTTTTGTAAATATTAAATATCCATTAATATTTTCTTGACCCTCAACTGACCAGAGAATGAAATTAATTTTTGGTCATTCAAATCTAATGAAGCTTGCAGCTAATTTTATTGCAGACAATTTTTCATAATTTTCCAAATGTTTCCCGAAGAATCAAAGTTTAGAATATAAAATTACCTATGTTGTTTGCTTGACCATCAAATGACCATCAACAAGCAAAGACCTGAATGAATCTTGCGTTACTTGAGCGCATTTAATCAATGAACGACATTTGAGCTCTTTTCTATCGTAACCACAATGCGTTTTAGCTTTTCGCTTGATGGCTCAGATTTTGGCACACTTCTGGAAACTCGAGTGCCAATACGCGCAAGATTCGAACACTCGATATTTTTGCATCTGCTCCTCCGTGGCAGCGATTGTTGTTTGGGCACATGCCTGTTGCGTACACAACAAACGCAGCACCCTTCATCGCCCATCTTTTGGCCTCCTGAACCCTTTCGTACCACGCGCCAGTGTTCTGCACATCTGTACCACACCTCGACAAACAATATTTCACCGACTACAATGTGCGCATTTACCTACGCTTTTAGTCGGTGCGCGAATTTCAATACGCTCGATCCGCTCGCTGCTCGATTTGGCCAAAGTGTCTGTCACCTTGCACTTTTCGTCAAGTAAACTATTAATCTGAACTGAACTAGTGCGGCAGATGCGTAGGTGGCATATTATATTGATATAACATTATTTTCCGGCAAGTGAGGAGCACGCAAGCAAGCATCTGTCCGTATTTAATGTTTACCCTTTACTTTTCTTTTTCCATCCGCAATTCATGAATATGATATTCATACACGTGTTGTTGTTATAAATGCCGATACGGCATAGCGCAATACAGCACATGTCTCGTATGCTGATAACACGCGTGCATATTGTGTATTGTTGCGTGCGTGGGCGTCGGTCGTGTGGCAATTCCAACACACTCCGCGTATTGATTCAACTAAATGAAAGTGCAAGCAAAGAAGCAGATGAATTGACGCCGACGAACAATTGATTTTATAGTTTAATACGTTCTTGGCAAAAAATACCACGTCCATATGCCATCTGAATACACAGCAGCTAAAGGTGCAATTCTTGCCTATAAATAATAAAGTACCGTTCGCTCTTTATTAACATGTTTTTTTTGCGCTATTACTGCATGTTTTATTGAGCTCAGACACGTTTTATCTCATTGTTACACTACATAATTTGTCATTGAACGGCTTTGCGGTATGCATAAATTTTGTATTAATTGACATATTGTCCTACAATTTTTTAAATTTATTATTTTGTCAAACTATTCATTATCGTATAAATAATAAAAATTTCGGACATTGTATTTAATATTGCCCCATTTTTTGTTTGTATGTAAAATATTCCACGTTCATAAATATTTTGATTGATAGATGAAGTGCAATAAAAAATGATGATTCGACGCAATAAAACAATTAAAACTATTTCCTAAATGTGGAAACAAGGGGATGACCCCTCAAAATTTGTATGTCATTTTTATCAAGGGTTGAAGATAAACGCATTGAATGAATGTTGGGAAACACACTTGCTTCCTATCGATGAGTAATAACCATCTAAAGGGCGCTAGATACAAACATTTAACTTTAATTGTTAATTACTCAAAGCGTAATCAAACAACGTAGAATGCCGCATTTCCCATAGAGCACCGCATGTGAAAAAAGGGTGAAAAAATTGAATTTGAAGGGTGGCATAAAAATTGAAAAGGAAACGCGGTCGTCATTTAACAAACACGCTCTTGCTTGCAATTGATAAATGCGTGTTGTTCCTATAATTAATGAATTATTCTGGCGAATGAATTGTTTCGAATGCGCAGCCATTACATGCGTGTATATTGAAAGCGCGAACAAGTGGTCGGCGTTGGTGATTTACAGGACGCGGCGAGCGATTATCGCAAACACGCCTCCACCGCCTTCGGTGCCGCAAAAACAAACAAACGCCAAGATGAAACAATAAGACGATCGCGAAGAATGAGTGCGAGACAGAATTGAGCGCCGTTGTATTGCGCCTTCGAGGGAAACCGATATCGTCCGTGAAAAATACGTATTTGTTGTTTATTTGTTCTTCATTGGGCTTCTTCTTGATCAATTCATAATAACTTTATATAAATAAGTTACCAAGTGTTTTCAATTGAAATTTTAACTTTTCTCTCCCAAATTCAAAAATTCTTTATATCCAATTTCTCCTATATTTTAAATTTCGTACTTTATGACTATTCAAAAGTCGAGGGCGCAATTGAAATTTTAAATTGATCATTTTGCTATTCTTAATATTAATTTGTAAGTTATTAAAGAATATTTTTTTTTGTATTTGTTCTTTTAGAGAAACACCTGATGTAAGGATTGTTTTATCAATTCAAGTATTGAACTGGCATATGAACAATAAATAAGCATATTGTACAATTCTATTTCGAGATTAAGTGATCATCATATGCGAGGAAATTATACGTTATTCGGTTTCGCGTTGTGTGCCGCGAACCGGACGAAAAGCGCGCGTACTATACGAAGAAAGAATGAAGAAAGGTGCCAGAGGTGCACATAATTCACTCGCCACTTTTTGCATGCGAGCATATTGAGTGAGCTTTATTTCTGCATGCTCGTAATGTTTAAAACATCGACTCGACTTTGATAATGAATGCCGCTGGCTCATTTTTTACGAAGCGCACAATAAATAATTTCACTTCCAAAAACTTTACCTCTAATTCAATAACTCTGCACTTCAAGCGCTCAATGCATAAATAATACGCAAACTTCTTACGCTAAATAAATTTTCTAATAATTCTCATTTGTCTAATCTGCTTTTTAAGTAATAAATTATTTATACGACTGCCATAACTAACTTTAACGCTGCCTATAAAGCGATATTAAATACTCCCAGTTAAAACTTGCTATTACTTACTAGTAAAGTTTATAATAAAAAGAAAGATCTATGTTGACAGTAAATATGTCTTGATATCACTAATTAGATCATTAAAAACGCGGCACACGCGTAATAAACTGTGCGTGTAAATAAAACCAAAGCACTTTCTAAAAGCCAAATATGCATATGCACTAATACTATCTCAGGTGCATTTATAGCATATATCTGTACATTTCATTACACGATTTTAAGAGCAAACTGAACGAGTTGTAACATCTGCCAGTGGATCGCGCGCGCAGTTGCCTTGAAAAGTATGCGTTTGGTGGCGGGCGCGTACAAACATGAGGCAATTTTGGCGTTTTCGTTTGCTCTTATACGAATACTCGGTAGGAATATGGCCGTAAATATATTGTGCATCTGCACGAGTGCAATCGTTTCCTGATTTTCGCATTTTATTCCATTTTAGCGCCGACCTATTCGTGATGCTGCCAAGGTAAGAAGAGTACATTTACCAACTCTTCTCCTTCCAAAAGGAAATACAGAAAAAGTATAAGTTACTTCTTCGTTATTATCAATCATTTCAGCTGCTTCCCTTACTGTTACAATGAATTTCTGCGTAAACCCATTTCACCCTTTTCCTTTTTGGCAATATTTCATTTTCCGCAAACATTTTACGTTAATGCTCAATGTTGAAATAAGGAGTAACGACTACTTCTTGAGCAGTTGTTAGTTAACTAGTAATAAACAATAAAAAACGGGGTTAACAATGCCAAGGTTTAACGCGTTGAAGCAACGACTTAACAAAATTTGTTCGTGAACGTCTTCACCTTGTTACTACCGGCGATATCCGCGCACGAAGGAGCCAACTGACAGCCGCATTGATTTACAATGCGCTTATTAACCGGTAAAGCACCGACCGACCGTCTTATTCTTTTTACTTATTTCCTTTTTCTTAACGTACTCGTTCATTCACTAGTTTAACAACTCATACGGCTATTAAATATTATTTCACACTTCTTCAAAGTATGGAATCAATAAATTAGATAAATTTGTCTATCACACCAGGGCAGATGCGCTCAAATTTATTCAAATTACGAGTGCAGCCATAAGCATCCAAAATTGAAAAAGTCTTATAAATATTGCGCACTGGACACGGACACTATGATTATAAGTGCTCGAAATGTGTACGAAAATGAAGCAAATAAAAATTTATAAGATAACACTTTCAGTCATTATACTTTAGTGTTTTGCGCTTCTTAGAAAGCGCGCACGTAAATTGCTTGAGGACGTTTCGATCTTTCAAGATCCGACATGTCGATTGAATTTCAGGCCTTTTTCATCTTCTTCTTCTACTTGCCGACTTGAGTTGTGTGGTTTATGTTACGATGTAGTTAAAGGGCATGTGAACTCGTTTTAATAAGCGAAATAAATAAAATACAAACAAATGCGCTCAGCCTTAAAATTTAATAAAGCAGCAGCCGAACAAACGCATAAAAACGTGCAATAAAACTGCATTGTAGCGTCTTTTCTTATTAAATTTTTATTAGCGTTCGACTGCCCTAAATATTATTTTTTGTTTGCCATGCTCTAAGATGACAACAAAGATCGGATGCGCTTTAGTGTGTGACATGCGTTTTGGGGAAAACAAATATCGTAAACTAAGAGGAAATGGGCCGAACGGGTTTATTGCTAAACTTACTAATAGGCAATAATTTTTTAAGAGGAAAATTCAGTAGTCTTTTAATTTGAACATGGATTTTCGCTTTGTTGTCGGTCTATAAATTCTTGGTAACGGTAAAATAATTAAACGCTTTCATGTACAGTTCGAATTCTTAGGGTGTGTTGATCCACCCTTGATTTGATAAGAGAAATTAAGGTTTGAATTCTTCTTGATTAATATTTTTAGCCGAATTCAATATTGAAGTGATTTAAATATAAATGAGAGATTTAAGGGTTGAAAAATATTGCGCTACCCTTTTTTGCATCACCACACAAGTATAGTAAATTCGACATCTACCTGCATAATTGTCAATTGAAAAAAATCAATTTCCGTCTATCTAATTTAAAATTCTAATTGCGCGATTAGCATCACAATATTAAAATATTCCTGGTCATTGCAAAAAATACGTATGCCTCTTGATTAATTCAGGTGATAGGCTAAAACCGAGGTGAACAATGAGTTTTGGCATATAATCCGAGATCTAGAGCGACAGACACTTTTTTTTGTACGTTGTAAGCATCCCTTCCGACTGGTCGTGAACTAAAACTGTATCTTTTCCTCTTGCTGCATGAGCATTAGTGGCATTAGCTTGAGTATTAGTAATAAATAATAGGATATCAGAGGGATGCTTTTCTACCTTCGGATGCAACCTTCATTCTTAAAATAAGGGCCGCAACGTAAAACTTGTAGCTGTCGGCTTTGCGTCTCCACGTACAAAAAAGCAAAAGAAATGTGAGCGTATTTTTAACCTAGAGACGATTCAGACTACCTCTCTATGACTTTGATTATGACTAGGTCAAAAAGTAGGTAAAAATTTTCCACCACTCTAACGTATACGGCTGAACTGAAACTTTTAGATTACCAAAGCTGAGTCTTAATTAAATTTGTGAAATAACTATAACGGTACGAAAAATTTAAGTTACTTCAACTTTTCGATCATTTTTGAATTATCAAGTTCTTGCATCCCGAAAAATATAACTTAATTAAAACTGAAACTTATGAAGATATATTAACCATAAGCTCAAATCAAAACACAATTAATTTCCATATATCTCTGAAATTCAAACTCCAATCTCAAGCCGCGTTTTCGGACTGAATCTCAGCGTGAAGTCATCATATTTTCTTACGTAAAAATTTCCTCGTGCCGCACGATCGTCCAAATATTTCCCGAGAATTTCACTTACTAAAAACGCATCTTATTTCGGGTTAGAGCACACGTTAGTAGTGTGCATTGAAGTGAACCATCCCACGATCTAAGATTTATGAGGCGCATTAATAATTATGACCTGTTAGGTAAATAATATCGTGGCGCGCTTAAGACGTATTGCGCGCCTTCTTTCGCTCCGCGCAATGACAAATTGCTCTTTTATTCAGCGCTTTGAAAACGAGAAGCGCGATATGGGGCGCGCTTTTGTGTGCTTTGCAATGCGAGAACAAAGTCGTTCTTGTTTTACCGTGCTACGACAACAAAAGCCATCGTTTTGTGTATTGTACGCTTCATCGATTCTTTCTCACCGATTCGTGTTTATTTGCATAACACATATAAAGTTGTAAGGAAATCTCACTGAGATATCTTTAACAACATAAACTTCTTGTGTGTTAAAATATAATAATTTTTTAACATGATGAAGATGTCTTTGAATATAAAATTTTTATTTGCGTCAAGATAAGTGGAATTAAATTCTAGTGAAGCTCTTCTGAAGACTGTTACGTAATCTCATTAGGCACAAATGAAAATCCGTTTAAAGAAAATCGCTGAAAATTGGCAATGAAGTGCATGAAAAATGCAAAAAATGCATGCGCGACACGCTGGACTAAACGTCAATAGTAAGCTGATTTCAGAGTACAATCGCATAATCCGCTGATGCGGTTACACGCCAATAAGAAGCAGTAATCTCGTCCGGTAAATACAGCCGGTCGCTCTTGTTAAACGCATCCGTGAAAGCCACAATCATCGTCGAGTAATTACGAGCGCGCATTGTGCTCGCCACTATCATTGACGAGCGCAGATGAATGCGACATCTTAAATAGCATTAAAGCATTAGTTGAATGCGCGTTTACACTTGGATTGCCGTCAATGTCCACCGAAGAATCCACTACTTGAGACGAGAGTGGCCGTGCAGTAGTTGGAAATTGAAAACTAATATTTTTTTAATAGTTGTACGTGCCTTCAATGAAATTATGAATACATTCTTGACTTTTGAGCTTAAGCCTTCAAAAAGTTATGATCCGCTTAGAAGGCAAAAAATGAGTGAAAAGTCAAAGAGGTAAGTTAAATATTCGAAAATTGAAAGAAAATATTTATAATAATTTTAAAGCCAGAAAATCGGATTATCTTCAGCGCACTTGAATTTTCAAATTTTCAACTCCTCTTTTCCTTGAATTCTATTTCAGTTTTTCTTCCTCATTTTTCCTCGCTTTTTATTATCAAGCAATCGCTATCTGCGTACGAATATAACCTATTTGCAGTTTTTAGCATCTGCGACCTACTTTTGCGCAAATCGTAACGTAATACGCATTTTGCAGAAGCAGCGAGAGTTGAACGTGAGCCATCATCACCTGCTGGAAAATACTTGCACTTCTTCTTCTTCATTCTTCGGCAAAACGCATGAAGAAGTCTCGTCTCGTCTTTTGCGAGCGATTGCCAAAGGCGCGCAAAGACACCGCATCAGCAATGAAACTGAAGAACATAAACGCACACTCTCCGTGTTCAATACATAACAATGAGGAATAACATGCAATGTGCAATAACACGTGCTCGAATTAATGCACCCTTCTATTGTACTACGCGTACAGTTACGCGTCGATCGGACGCTGAGAGTGAGAAAGATAAGCGCAAAAACGCATTATATAACCATCTATTATCATAGATTTTCGTGTCCTAGAAAGGGCCCGTTACGTGTTAGATTTATCGATTGATTGATCGATACGAAAAAATACAGTTAGGGAGTTATTGAGATATTTTTTTCTTTCGTCATACGTATACGTAATATTATATTGGGTTGTTATTAAAATTCAATTTTCTCTCTTCAAGTTCAATTCATTTTTTTCACCCTTTCTATGAATATGAATGCGATGAATAAAAAATACCGAAAGGGTTTAATGTACTTATTTCCTTGTATTTCATTTCATATTTTTCAATATACTTCCGATATTTACGTACTGTAAATTTACCGTTTGATTATTCTATTTTTCCTATTATTTATGGATCAATTGATTGAAAATTGTACCGTTTTCTTTGAACGGGATTTTTATATCTTATGATTTTTTTGGCGAATTTAGGAAATTTGAGATTCTTTTAAATCCGCTACTTTTTTTCAGCAATTTCCTTTTTACCTAAAATGTATCTAAACTGTTTCCACATCTTTCAATTCATTTATCTAGGTCAAGTCTATTTTTTTTCTTTTTTAAGCTACCGTTATTGTAAAAAACTCCAGCAGTTTTTAAAAAGCTTAAAATTATTGGTGAATTCATAAAAGCCGCTAATAATATTGTTATTTATAAAACGGTTTTAATAAAAAGCGGCATTTCTCAAATTACTTAGTAAAACCGACAGCTACTCGGTGTTCACGTAAGCTTCTTATCTAATTAATTGAAATTTATGAACTTCTCACACGCGCAGCAACAACGCACGGGCAAACTTGTTGAAAAATTACTTTATTAAGCAAAGCGCGCGCAAAGTGCATGAAAGCAAAAGTAGAATTTATTAGAGAGCATCTCATACTCGAAACTGTCAGCTTAAGCGCGACCGGAAAAGACGAGATTATGTCTCATTGTCAGCCGCCAACTCTCCGCTTCTTTCATTCATTGTTGCGCGGCGATCGACGAAGAAGCTCAAAGTGCTCATTGACAATCCTTTCAAGCCATTCATTGCATTCACCGTATCAATGCTATGAGCATGACATGGATAACCGCAAGAATGTTACACTTGTCTAAAAATTTTCTTGATTTTTGGAAATTTACCTTCATCTTTCCTACCAAAAATATTAAACTCCTCAACTAATATTATCAGATGTCCTATCAATTGAATTTTATATTAATTATTCAAGTATTTCAAGTATCAAAACACTTTGTAAATTGCATGTGCCAATTTTGAAATGAAAATTCATGGGACATGATGACAATTACAAATTCGCATGAACAATCAAAGAAACCGCCTTCGTGTCTCTCCTTGCATTTCTATTGTGTTTCGAAGCGTATTTGAAACATTCAAACGTTTTGTCTGGATTACTTGTAAACTGATATAATATCGAATATTTAACCAGATCTGGTTTTGCTAAACTCACATTACACTCCTGATGATGTCAAGAAAGCATCGATTACAGAATTAACCGAGCATGAAGACGCGCGCTTTTATAAGACAAGTTTTTGACTTTTGCCAAGGCAAAATACAAGAAATGTAAGAAGAAACCGAAGAGTTATAATACCGTGTGAGTATTTTTTGATCAAGGGCGTCAAATTCAAGGGGTTTATTTTCTAATTTTCATAGAAATATATCCCACAAAAAACGCTACCGTCTTTTTCTTCCTTTTGTCAGGTAAAAGTATTAAATTATGAAATTCATGTTCTTGATTAATTTATGACTTAATCTTACTGAACAATGTGGTTTGTCAAGTTTTCGTCGGAAGTGCGCAATTATGATCCGCACATAAACGTATTTGAAAAGCAGGAAAATAAATGCGACTAGCACAATGAAATCAATATAACAAAAAGTCTATTCATTCAAATGTCACCGAAATTCATTTATTCATATCGCATATATCTGCGAGCGCACAATGCAAGTGGCGCAGTGAAAGGGTTCGCAACTTTGAGCATTCCAAAAAATATGAAAAGGATTATTTATAATCTATTGTCGCCGCGTATAATACAGAATGCGTTGTTGCAAACTCGCAAGCCGAGAAGAGCAAACAAATTGCACAGCCAACAATTCTTGGTGGCGTGGCGTAGCGCGCTGTTTCTTTTGATCGATCTGCACGTATCTTCGACTTGATCTTCGTGCTTGTTCATCCCGCTGTTTATATGTTTGTATCTCTCGTATTGTGTGGCGTTTGTATACAAACAACAGTGGCAAGTAAATGCTATTCAGCAAAGAACACAAACTACGACTAAAACTATATCAGAAAATTCCACTTTACGTGCAAATTCAATTCAAATGATAAATTGAGTATTTGAGTGGCTGATAAACAAGTATTAGTTGATATTTTAAAAGCATCATTAGTATTCAAGATATTTTATCTCTTCACTGCTGATTAGCAATGGCATCATGAGACACGGTCGATACAATTTTAATTATACGTGAAATTAATTATGCATGATAACTCGTCGGATAATTAAGGGCACGCGCGCTCCATCACTAATTGGCAAATGCAAATAACTTCTTGCACTCGTCGTTATCAGCGCTAATATATTAATACTTGGAAAATAATAGAGCAAGAAGGTCTTCTTCGACACATCTGTCCCGTATAATCAGCACGCGAATTAAGTAAAGTCTAAAAATAAACGTGGCGCGGTGCAATACGAGTGCATCCTGCTGCATGACGACCGCCGACAAGGTGTGCTGCAGCACGCGTTAGGTTAGTGTGTTACACTGCAATGTGCAATGACGATAGCGAGAAAGTGAGCCAGACGTACCAGCAGACGCGAAGACATACTAACCCAATGCTTCAGATTAGCTGAGCTCGCGGGAGATGCTGTAATAAATGTGCTCGGCGCCCGCTAAAAAGTAAAAGTGACGCGAGCGCGAGCTCATTTGAAGAATTATGTGCGTGCCGAGACGAAGAACACCAGCAGCAGGCCGTGAAAAAACGACGTACTAATGCGCGCATCATGTGGGTACCTGCTGCAATCTCATTTCAAACGCAAACGCATAGAATGCGTGTTAGTGGCACTCGTTATTAATGTACGGCGAATGCGAAAAGAAATTCTGCAAAAATGCGTGCAACGTATGTGTTGTCGTTCAGAAACTCTTCGACTTATTTCTCGACAGATGCGCACACTTTGACGGCTTGTTAGTTTAAGACTTATGAATATTAAGAGGCATTAATTAACTGCGTAAAATCTGAGTTATTAACACGTTCTGCGATACACTCGATTATTATCGGTGATTACAAGTCATAAATTTCGTCGATGAGATTTTCAAAATCATGAATTACAAATTCTAATTACTTGATTAAAATTAGATTTTCTTGTTATAAAATGCTAATGTATATTACGAGTAGATAGAAAAAGTTTCGCAGTTAATTCTTGTGACTTAAGTCAAGTCGATTTAAGTCGGCTTGACACGCGCGAGCGCAGCCGCCACATTATTTAATTCTTGCGCGGCCGCCAGTGTGTTCAGGTGGTTTTTTCACATTGGGAATACGATGCGGGTGCCCATACAATCGGATACCACCATAAAAATGCGAACGACGCACGATGCACATTTCATAAAAGTGCGCTTAATTATCTATCTATTAGAGATGGATAGAGAGATGCGCAAAAGTGCGATGCGAGGAGCAAAGTCAAGGGCGCCACGCGACGCGGGTACTGCTGAGCGACTAAATAGAACACAGCAGGAATCGCGCGACACGAGCGCGACGAAACAGTGGAATAAGCAGTCATAAAATTTGTCACTTCATCTGTCTTTTTACAGCGCAACCCTGCCTCTAACAAATAGATCATCCGAAACGCATGCTGCGTAAACGCATTAACAATGTCGCACGGTGGAAAAAAACACGCAGCTACCTGATGAATAATCATCAAATTGATTTCTCAATTCGCTGGACCACCTGAGTAAAAAAATGCGAGTTCAACTTTTGTCTCCCGGCTTTTACGTCTTTGTGTCGTTTCTAACTTGCGTTTAACTTGCGTAGGTGTATTAATTAAAAGGCCAGCGTTGTGTTGGAGGACTTAATCAAAGTCAAAGTCGCGGTCAGGAGACGAAAGCGAAAGTTGAAAAAACGCAGTCGCATGCGCTTTGAGCTTGAGCTTGATGAAGTTGTTTGAATTAGTTGCTTAATTAATGCGAATACAATGGTCTCGCTGGAAATTGAAAACAATGAGCGATATTTCTTCAATTTAAGGTAGTTAATTACAACGAGACGAGAGCGGCACGCATGTAAAAGGCTGCTTCTCTGCCGAAAGCGAATGAGTTGAGCGAATTAATTTATGAACTTAATAGAGCAGCAATGTTCTTCGTACGTTTAATTCTTTTTTTCAGCCAATTCGTGTGTTCCGCGTCGCCAAAACGTGAGCGAAGAATGAACGATGCCATTCAACAATATCTTACATTCACTACTAATAAAAATTAATGTAAAAACATCCCCTCTCAAAAATTTTAAATTCCATTGTCTTAGATCAAAATTTAAATTGAACTACACTCTTTTAATGCTTCATTCAAATAGTGTAAACTATTTTTTTTCAATATTTTTTCATGTTTTGTATCACTAAGTATAAAATAAAGGAATGGCTATTTTATTTTTCTTCACCAAACTTCTTTTCAAGTCTTATTCGAAGATGGTTTATTAAGTAGCCTCCGGTGAGCTCTCTCGCGATCCGCCCGCGCATTTCACCTGTTGCATTGCTTGTTCTTTTTGTTGTTGTTGTTGTTTACGCGAAGAGTGCCAGTTGTAAATTTAACTTTTGAGATTTTTATTTCATTTATGCACTCATTTCTTTCTTTCTGACGCATAACCAGTACGAAATCCAGCAAATCAAAAAAATTTCCATTTACCGTTATAGATTCAACAATAAGAAATGAGGGTGTTGTGCGTATTCTATTTAGTTTAGTAGCATATGGCGCATACTCGTACTTGTTGCATTTAATATGTAAACAGACACTGAAATTGTAATACCGTGCGCATTGAAGGGGAGCACCTAACGGTTGTGCAAACTCTAATAATGCACCCTACCATTACAAGGAGCGCGTACTTTCATACTATCTGATCTGTGGACAGCTATCACGAATTTCACGTTCCGCTGCAGTTCTATCTATGAAACATATGTTTCTTTCTTGCGTGTATTTCAGAAAATGTTCTACTACAATGATCAAGCACCAAATGCACCATGAAAATAGTTCTAACGTGTGTCACTTGTTTAAGTTTTTCCTTCGTTTAATGCAAGGGTTAATTTCGTAATTATATCAAGGGGTCTTTACGTTATGCGTAATGGTTTTAACCACAAATTAATTAATCTATTAGCATATTGAAATTAACTAAAAATATCGCTTATTTCTCAACTTCAATAGAGTAACTCAATTATCACGCCCGTTAGAAATCTTATTGTTAAACGCGACACTCTTCAAAATTCTTCAAATCTTCAAAAGCGAATAGACAATCTTCCAACCCTTGTTATAGTTCTTTCAATCAATAATAAGAAATCTGTCAAAATAGCACGCCACTTGTTTTGTTATCACGTTACCTCTCTGATTTCTCCCTTCATTTCTCTGAAGGATGTCTAAAACTCATAGACAGAAGCTTGAGGTAGCGCGTATCAAATAAATAATCGTGTCTGCTTCTCACTAATTAATTGTAATGAAACTGTCAAACGCTTTCGACTATCAAAATATTCCAATAACAAGGCACAACATGCCATAAAGAAAAATCCGTTTGATTAAGGTACTGATGAAGTAATTATGGCATATTTTAATTCAGTTCCCACACGCGAAAATAACTCGGTATCAGATGTTTTGTCTGAATCATTGTATTATGTGGTGAATTCTAGTGTATCATGTGCCATATGGAATGAACGTTACGTGTATTATAAATACATTTCGTGCAAGGTACACGTAAAAAAGTGTGTTTTCGTAGTACGTTTATTACTCGCATATAAAACCGTGGAACTTTATGGGAACTTGCACACAATTTACGTTATTTCGAGATTTACGCGTTGGATAATATAAAACGCAAGTAAAAAATGTAACCGCAGTCAATTAAATGCATGTTAACAAGTATAACAGGCGACCAACTGTTATCTATAAAGTGTATCAATAATGTACACTTCGTTTGGCTACCGAGTAAAGAGTGAATGACTATTAATCATTGATTTTATTGGTGCAAGAAGACTGACAGCGTCAAGTAAGAGCGACCTTGATTCGAAGATATTTTCATTAATATATCGCATAATAAATCATTACGTTTCTTGGTATTTTCCAATGTCACAAGATGTAGTCTAATTTTAGAATTCTCAAGAGAGATTCTTAAACTTCATGAAGCAGTGCGCGTGCTTTGAGCTGCATTTTTTGGCAAACTCTTTCATTTTTTGGTGGAAACCTTAAAAGGTGGATATTCCCACATATTAGTACAATTGACACTATGAACTAGTGACTGATATTTATATTTGACCATCTTTCCGTGTTTGGCAAATATACTTGTCCCCTTTCTTATTCACCACTTGCTCATTCACCTATTCATCTTTGTATTCACCTTTCAATTCACGCGAAACTCAAAAAAGGAGCAAGCACAATAACACTTTGCTCCACCGCAAATAAGAGCAACAGTTAGATTTAGTTGTCAAAGAAATCGCATATATAAAAAGGGTATCTTTCCCCTCAGCGTTTCCTACTTTTAGGAAATTTAAGGCGTTATACTATTTAGCATTTTCCCATGACATGATGATACGTTTCAATTCATATAGGTTTCGGTGAGAAACAGTTAGTCGTCATAGATTATTGAAATGTGTGTGAAATTTAACCCACTTTCTGATTTTCTGCGAATATCCTGTTTTTGTTTGTTTCCGTAGAGGTGCAGTAAAAATGTGGGAAACATGAAAAAAGATTTCAATCACTTTTTTAGATCATTTTCGATTGAAATGGATTTTTGTCATTACGTTGCCTACCCTCACAACCCTTTTCAACAACACGCAAGTATTTTATTGTCATTTTTTTTACCACTTTCATAATGTTATCAATTTCCTTTAATCAAGTCTCAATATCAATAATCACCAAATAAAATACGACAACTCAGCACATGTTGCTTTCGAATTCTAAAAAATGTTATAACTTTTTGTTGTGAAATAAAATAATAAAACCCCTTTTCATTATTCCGCATTTGTACCTTTGATATTTCCAGTTGATATCATTATTAAACCAAACCGCATTTTATAAAATCTAAAAAATCTTTCCTTGTTCTAGCACAATACGTTATCAAATAATCAAGAAACTCTTCAAAGTATCTTGGTGCTGAACAAAAGTGTTATTCGAGTATAAACTTTGTTCATAGACAAAGTATACAAAAGTTTGTTGCGTGTTGCGTTAAAGAATAAGAGAACAGTTAGAAAACTTCTTTGACGGCGCTCAAGTTCATTAAGAAAAAGAAAGTGTCTGCTGGATGTCTAGACGCTAGACATCCTTCCGAGCCGTCTATGCATATTTTTCTCCTAAGATGCACATAGAAAAAAGGCCCGCAGTTTAATGAATATAATAGATCCTAAGATACTTTAAAATCAATTAACCGCAAACTTAAAACTTTAATAAACATCTAATGATGATTTTCCTATGCCTTTAGGGCGCAAATCTATTTTCTGATATTAAATATTTTTTCGCCTTTTTTATCATTTACTTTTCACTATTTTCTTTAAGTTTTTTCTCACTTTGAAATAGATAAAATAAAAGTTTAAAGAGTAATAAAAGCAATTTGCAACACACCCTAACCTGACCGAGAAAACGCATGAGGAGCGAATTAATTCAACGTCTTCTTAACACGTTGAAACGCTCATTGGTCCATGTAATTTGTTAAATTCCGTACGCGCACGTTATCGTTAATGGGTTACTCGCATACGTTAAATTAACGCCCGATATCGCACCATCGACCAGCAGCGAGTAATCGATTGGCCCACTCATTCGTTCGAATGAATGTTAATGGACGATTTACATCTCTTGCAAATTGCCGTTCAGTGCATGTCATTGCCGCATTAAAGACATGGATATTAGTGTATTCGTTCACTTCCTGCTGCTTTCAAGTAATTGACATTTGTATCTCGGCTGTTGAATCGCGTTGGTGTTAATGATACAACCATTCGTTCGGTAATTACAAATACCCACAGGTGATTGAAATGTTTTATGTGAAAAAGGGGAAACTTTACTTTCTATACGACGCATTTACCCTTTAAAATTTGTGTGAATTATGGAATATCAATGTTCTCAATAAATTTGAAAAACGAGCAGATTAAAACTTCCATTTGTAATTTAGTTCTACTCTAACTTTAATGTCGCCTAAAGGTGAAGCGCGTTAAAGTGTTCCTGATTGCAAAGAACTTGATGGCCATTCCCGCCACCGATGCGCAGCCCACAAACAAATCGTTAACCTGACAGACGACGCCCGCAACATTTTCGCGAATATACGCGCCGCAGATAGAAATCTCATTCGTATTTTTACGCATGCTGTTCTCATTTGTGATGAATGTCTTAAGAGACGTCTGCTGAAATTAGCTGCGTACGATATGACGGCCGAAATTAAAGTCAAAACGTTGAAAGCAAAAGTGAGTGCTTCGTGATATTTTGTATTTCGTATCGCGCGCGACGAAGCAGAAGAAATAAAAGAAATGTGTTTTGTTGATTTAAGCTGCCATCACTTTGGATGCAGGTAAACAAATACCGACCACACAGAACATGATGTTTCCGAATTTGGGATGCGCGAAATTTGCATTTTTATTCGTCGCTTACATAACGTAAAGGCATCAGCAAATAATATAATTTGCAAAACGTGCTTGTATCTTTATGTAGTGCAATTATTTGCAATGTTTAAATTTTCGTTCAATAGAATTGAAGAAAAGGGATGAAGAAAGCCACGCGCCATTGGGAAGCAGGTGTTTGGACCACCTGGATTTGGCATATGCCACACTTTACTCTTCTTCTACTCCTATCATCGTATTCTTTACTTTGTCTTCGATTCTTCAGTTCCTGCCACTATTTTCATTCAAGACCTATGTACTTATTGAGAAAGTATTGAACACCTTCGCCAGATGACAATGCATCTCACCTTTGCAATAAAAGGCTTGCAAGATGAATGAAGACGCGCGCGCGCGCGCGAGCTACTGAAATCCTCATGGCAATTTCGTATTGTGTGTTCGAGTACAATATAGAAAAAAAGCGCAACAATGAAGCGAAAACGCCCCCGAAAGGCTTGAGACGTTTGATTACAATTGTGAACGCAAAGGCGAGGTGCTCAGATGGTGGGCAGGTTGATCCTCCCGCAAACAACACCTTGTTCAATATGTAAACAACTCATCATTAAACTAATTGCAATATTTGCTTTTAGGGTTTTTGCCATAAAAACGCAATATAAATTCCTCTCAATGCATGATGTACTATCATGACTTACTAAATTGACTAATAGTCAGAAATAATAAAAATATAATTCACCGTGTTATTATGAATAAAATTCTTTATGATACGCATGAATGAATAGTCAAATTTTTACGAAAATTGAAAATTCCTAATTTAATAAGTGTAAAAATAGGGTTGAACTCCAGCCCGGGCTGGCGAAAATTGATCGTACGTTTATCAAGTTTTAAGAAACTTCAAAACAGTCACGCCTCTCAGGGAAAATTGAATGAAAATACGTTTTTACTGTAGAGTCATCATGGTGAAAATTGAATTTCGTGGATTTCATCATTACTGTCGCAACTTGGTTATTTCTTTGTCTAATATTATGGTGTTTCATGGAAACTATTGAATTTTCTCGATTCGTTCGCTTGTACTTTTTATACTTCATTTCATATTTTCACAAATATGTTTGCAAAATTCACTAATGTTCGATAGAACATTTACGACGGTGCAGATAATTGGAAACTTATCCAAATTTCCAAATGTACTTACAATGTGTTACCTACTACGTGTATCTTGTATCACGTTCATGTTGATGTTGATGTTATGTATTACTTTGGTGTGAACTTATATCCGTTTGTATTTGATACCTCTGATACGATTTACTATGTTGTAAACTTACATCCGCTTGTTTGATAGCGCAAAATTCTTGTAGACTCAAAATTCTTGTAGACTCAAAAATGCTTTTGAGGATGCAGATAATTGGAAACTTATCCAAATTCGCAATACCTTTATTGTCACTTACTATGTGTTACCATGTGTTACCAGTTGATGTTCATGATACGCATTACCTTGTTGTAAACTTACATAAGTTTTTTTGCGCTACCGCAAAATTCTTGTAGATTTTCTTGTAGAGTCTGCTGAGTATTTCGCCGCTGATTTACAGACTTTTAGCGCCAGTTGATGATGTTTCATTGGCGCAAATTTTCCGCAAACATGCTAAAATATAAATTTCTTACTAACCGTTTCAGTACGATTACTGATCAATCCCACGATGTAACGGTTAGGATAATCACTGCGACGGTAAGCAAATATCCATGGTCCTGATTTTTAATTGTTCTGTCTCTTAACACTCCGACCGAGCCGAATCTCTGTCGACTATGTACCGAACCGAACTGTCCTGTACTGCACTTCACCAACGCACCTAAAACATAAACCATCAATAAAATTGTTCATTATTATCTCAATTACCTACTTTAACACAAATCCCTGATTAACCATGGAGCCATCGTGGACTTGGAAACAACTGAGCTGCCCATCGTCAAAGCGGACTACTGACAGATTAGCACATTGAACCTCTGGACTTGTCCTTGACTGAACAATTATCCTTGACTCCTTGGAATCTAAATAATAATTAATTATTGTAATAATTATACTCGTTAAGAAGAATATGTCTTACCATTGACTAAGAAGGAACACTGCAGTCAAGCGAGCAATGGAACACAGCTGACCTTCTTCAAGATTTTGAAAATCACTGAAACAAATACATTCGATATAAAATTTGCAACAACAGTCTTTGTAACGTGTCATACACATTGGGTATGATTGTTTTCTCACTCTCACGCATTGGTTTTCTATTTACGGCTAAAGTTAGTTATTCGATGTACAAAGCCGAAAAGTGTATCGCGAATCTCCTTGTAAATTTTCAATGACAGAGGCAAATGCTCCCAGCATACATATTGTTGCAATTGCAAAGTTGTCGTCCGAAAGATTCTAACACATTGCTTTATATTGTTTATTCACTCTTACACGTGGTACGGGAAGATGTGATAGCCGCCGCCAGGAATCACGCGATATACCTGTGCCGAATCCGTTCCGTATCTGTGCGAACATGTTCTAACGCAGCAATGACCAGCAGCGAACATTCACTTACCGTACTTATCTTAAATTCAATAATATCTGCCTAATTCACCTGCCTAATACATTAAAATACGATAATGCAATGCCTTGATGCTCGTCGTTAACTCGCATGATCGCCATTGTTGTCTAGCAAAGTTACTTATAACACACGCATACGCGACTCGAGCCGTTGCACCGTACGTAGTGCACCTCACGGTAACTCTACACTGTTTCGTTGAATATCATTAAGAAATAAAAAGTAAAAGGGTACTCACTGCGTATATATTCCTTGGGGATCCTATGGCTATCGATTGGTATAAATATCGGGATGTAAATCCATAAGTTGCACTGTAAATTGACGATAACACTGGATTAAAAATTTTGACGGCACACCGGCCATATGCTCGACTGAAAACTGGAGAGCCGGACTGCGCAGAGTATGAATGATAAGAGCACCGCGCAGCAATCCCAGAACAGCCGAAGCAACAATACCGAAAATTTACGAATGTCAATAGCACGAATTTAAACCTTTGTATTTTAAATTTGAATCGTTCGCGCCTCTATTCAAATGAATTAATCGAAAATTGAATACTTAATAAAATTCCCAATTTCCACACAAGTGATAATTGAAATATAATTTATTTCCTTAAGACATTTTCAATTTGTGTAAAATTTATAAGCATTTCTTTAAAATTGATTTGGAATCACTAAAAATAGAGTTAAACTCACCAAAAACTCGTATAAAGAGTAGACGAAAACCCAAAGAAACATTTGCTCATCTCCAATTCGCAAAGCAACCACAAGTTCCGGTTAAACTCCCTCGACAATGAGCAGAAATGGATACTCAAAGTGCAGTTGCCATGATAACCAGCTGCTCGCCTAGAAAAATATGAAAAATGATCTTATTTCTGTGCGTACTCCTTCACAGCCAAAGTAAAAATAGGTCAGTCAGTAGGTATAATAAATACAATTACAATTAAACGTACAATTACGAAGTGAGCAGATGCAAATGCATAATAAAAGCACAATATAAGATGCACTCCTTTCTACCCGTTGTTGCCCACCTCGTATTGGGCTGGGAAAACAATTAACGTTTTGGGCCCGTCCGCGCGCAGTGCGAAAGCCATAAAGCACACGGTGCGATGTGCCGCCAATTATACGTGTTTCAAATTAAAATGCAATAAAGAATCGCGCTCCAAGCAAGCGAGCAACTCCCGTACTGTGCTTGTAATTTACACCCGTTAATTTGTTCGAAGCAACTCGCATGTTGCATGCGCATTTTATTTGCGTAGAAGACGCGCGACTGCATTCAAACGACCATAAAGCATACATGCGCGGACGCGCAATAAATATCAGCATGACGAAGAAGTCGCACCACGTACTTTATGGCTCTCTGGATGAAGATCATCTCCGTAACCGGACAAGGAGGGAAGAAGCCACTTGAGAAAGCCGATTTTCATTACGCGCGCAGATTATGAAGAGCTTCAAGGCTTCTTCTTTCTTCATGCGTAGGCGATTTCGTTCTTTTATTCCAATATATGAAATAAATTACTTACAGTGGATTTCGCTTATTACGACCATAAACAAAACAAGTCGCTATAGCCAGACGCTCAACGTTAGGTATGGGTGAAATTATCTTGTGACTATTTCTTTTTTGGCGAGCAAGGCAGTGAGTGTTCATTAATCAGTATACATGTAGTTACAACTTGTTTAACATGAATGGTTTTTCATTCACGTTCCTGCAATAATTCTTGGCGTTGTTGCTGTTTACTGACACAGGAGTGGAACAAATTGATTCGATTCGAAACGCACAGAAGATGGTAACATTTTAAAAAGTCCCTTCCTACACGAATATGAGCCTAATGCATATGATGTGGTCGCGTGAGGTGGCTTCGTAATCATTTTGTCATGTATTTGTTATACATGCATGTAACATGCCATCGCCGAAGACAAGAAGAAGAAGAACTCGCGCATCTATTTATGTTATAATAAACGTCGGCGTATGCAAAGCGCTCCTTCACCTCGCTGCAATGTGAATAGAGCTGCGAGGAAATAAATTTCAAATTCGTGTGTGGCTTTACTAAATAACAAAAGCATGCACGACAACAATTGTAGTAAGTAAGAAACGTACGAAAAAAAGAATGCCCTCTCTTCCTTATTTATGTTATGTTTTTTTGTGGTTGAAATGTGTTTCTTGAGTGGACACAATTAAAAAGTGAATTTCGAGTTGTCAACGAACACGAATGAATTCCGAATTGAAGAAGAAGTGGGAAAAAAGTTGAATTTGACCTGATGAAATTTCAAATTCGTCACGAGTTGAACAACAAAATGAAAAGTGAAATGGGCGCAGGGAATAATTTACTTGAAAGTGAATTTTAAGTATAAAATTGGAGGCGATTTTCCTGTTCGATGATTCGTCCGATGATTCCTGAATTTTAATCAAACTCGTTAAAAATTCACTGAATTTGTATAACTTTGGCTTTGTTCTCGTAAATGTCGGCTTGGAACGGATTAAGATTTAAGCATTTTTGTGATGCATAAATAAAAGGTTTATCTAGTCAAAGTTTTAATTAAAATAATTTGTTATCAAATGCATTCTTAAATTTCCAATCTTCACGAGAAATTCCATTCGCAAATTATTACATTTTCTAAGAGATAAATGAAGATTTCAACGAAATGAATTTTATGACGTAAATTAAAATAACTTAAAACTGTTATGCAAAAAGAATAATCATTTTCATGTGATAATTAATGCAAAAAACGACCTCGTCTCGAACAAGAAATTGCTCTCTTCTTTTACTTGCAAGCATGCGATGCAATGCGACATGTCAGTTTTCAGTACGGATGAAGTTTAAACAATTTTATGCAAATTGAGCATTTTGCACGCACTTTATATAAACTACTTAGTACTGCAGATCAAAACACATTAAATAACTTGCATTTCCCAAAGCGATCTTTCCGGAATTTAAAATTTAAATAAATATAATTATTGTCTCACGACCTAAACTTGTCTCCTCTTAAGTTCAAATACTTAGAGCATAATTGCGTAGAGCGTATGAAATGGCTTAAGTAAGTTTGGTGTCTCAGTTCGTTTGGTATTATTCATTATGTTCATTATAAAAAGTTGGGCTCGTGTCTGACGGCCAATCAGAGGGCGAATTCGGGCGCCTGCTGCACGTTTCACCGAAAAAACCACCTGCCTTCTGTATGTATATACCATCCATACCTACATATTATATATACCTGAATTACATTTACGATGAAAACGTATGTATTATTTTTATATATACATAGGCTATAAATAAAAATTAAATTTCCTATATGCATATGAAGAGAGTGAAGAAACCAAAATATTTTATTGCAAAATAATTGTGGATCAAGAAAAAATCCATCTTATTGAAAGAGAAATCGCTCTTTATGATAATAAATTGTAAAGTTCTTGTTATAACGCGAATGCGAGCAAATTATTTGTCATTACAGCAATGAAACTCAAGTTTTTGCGAGCGCGTTCCGCGTTTTTGCAACAATTTAAAAGAGTTTGTACTTTATGATGCTGAAGGCAGGCTGGGAAGATTTTTCAAAGTGGTTGTTAAACCCACGATGCATACCCGCAAGTGGGTCACTTTTTTCGCGTCTTTTCATTAGTGCTTCGAACGCTCGCGCCCCATATTGCGTTTGTGTGGTCCTTGAGGCCGATGCCACCTCACGATTGTCCTGTCGCGTTTTTGCATGCGCACCGCATTAATGCCACTTGTTTTGCGCGCGTTCGCCGCCTGAACAAACAGCAAATTCAATGACAGAAATGTTAAAATAAATTAAACGCAAACGAAAGAATGCAATAAAATGCAAATTAAGAATTGCAACTTTTCTTTGCACATGTTAAATTTTTTTTACAAAACTATATTTATTTCCTTGTTAATTGCGAATTTTGCGAAAACAAAATTCTCAAACAAGAAAGGCGAAACCATGACATTTCCTAGGGTAGTAATGCAATGCAAGCAAAAATTATACAGAAATCAATTTGTAATCTAAAATCTCTTGCTTTGAAAATAATGCAAATTTTTATTTATGTTTAATTTATGGTCGAAAAACGTCCGGAAACTTGAAATGAAACTTGGTTTAAAGTCGGCGGAGATTGAAGAAGGAAGAAGCCGAAAGAGATTGAATGCGAAACAAATTGAACGATGATGAAATTTGTATTTATTTAAATATATTTCGTCGTCGGATGAGAACTCTTAAAAAGATGCAAATGTACGTGTTGTCTTGTCACAAACGTAAAATACAATGATCTAAAAGATACAAATCTTTTTTTTCGCAAAATGCAAAAATCAGTTTCCGTCTGTCAAATGCATAAAAAATTTGTTCTTGTATTACGCTTTTTGGCGCAGAATAAATTTTACGATTTTATAGTTAATCCGACGAACGAGTTTATATTAACATATTAAAAACTGGTGATTAGAAGCACTTCTTAATTGAGTAAGCTGTAGTAAGAAAGCTGTAAGCAGGTTTTTCATGCGATGAATTTCGTGCAAAAAAAGTCGCATTGCGTGCACGCGTATCACTTCGTAATCGCGCCAAATATGAACATTTTGATCAATTAGCGCGAGTCGCGAGCAGCGCGCGCGCCTACGGACTTCATCGTGAGCATCATCATCAGCATCATCATCGGTTTGCGATAACAAGCGCACAACATGTGCACACGCGTCGATACCGTAAATTATATTTATATGTAAAAATCGAGCAAGTGTCGTGTGTGCGTGCCAATAACGCAAAAACGCGCGTATCGCCGATCAACTTTCAAGACGACACACATTCCATAACAACAACGTTAATTGCACTTTCGATAACGCTGCGCGAGCAATTTTGCCATCGCGCCAAGCCGCCGAGGTGCACTTTTATAATTTCTGTCGCTGTTGGCCAACTTTATTCGATCGCCCGTCGTAATGACAACAACTTATCAAAAATACGTCAAGCGCGCACGAGGAAGGAATTACAGAAATTGGGAACGGACAAACTTTAATTTCATTATTACCTTTATTAAAAATTTCCGAACGCTGAAAGTCCTGCGCGTAATTGCATATGAAAGTTTTTTTTTGCTCAGCTAAATTTTAATGTTATGTCATTGATTTTCATACACGTTGTATACTTTTAGTAAACCAGTTTTTGGCCAAAAATTATTTGGTGACAAAATTCCCATCTTTTACATCAAAATGAAATTTACTCAAAATCTTCAAGAGTGTTCTTCAATTATTCAAAATTTAGCCATACTTTTTGCATTAATGAGTCGTAGTAGGTAATCTTTCTCAAGATATGTTCTTCGTTTTCTTATGGACGAATTTAACCCACTGCACTGCAGTGTAAAACTTTGAAGGTAAGAAGAACATGATGCCCCCGAAACATATTGCCAGCTGACTGTGCAAAGAATCGGTTTGCATGCGCGCAGAATACTTAATCAGTACAAGAGCGCAATGCATACTTATCGAAAAATAATAACAACGCGCGAGAGCGGCGCGGCAAGGAAATGATATTTCAACAAAGCGACATTGCGACGCGCATTAGGACACGACGTTGAGCATTTCGAGTATTTCCTAATTGGACGTGTGGAATTCGGCATCGAGCGCATTCGGGTGATGGTTTTCATCGCCGCCAAAGTGTGGCTGATTTATTTATTCTAACGACCGCAACACCGCCAATAGCGCAGATGCTTTGTCTTGTAATTAAGCAATTAATATTTACAACTCATAGTGGCGCGCTTTTCATATTCAATGGTAATTAATGAATTCATAATTAAGGGTGGCGCATAGTGAGAATTTAATAAAAATCAAAAAAAGACGATTTATGATTGTTTTGTTTAATTAAAATCAATTAAAACCGAACCGAATGAAATGTTTCAAAGTTTGACAATGCTATATCAACACAGTAACGGACTTCATCCATTGATACATCCAAAAATGATGTATTTCAAGTTCGGGCCTGATAAAATATTGATCTGATTTATAATTCATACAAATTTTTTGTATGCTTTCAATTTCAGCGCATTGTTCAAGCCCGCTGAATAAAAATAACGAATCAGCCAATTATAATCAAAGTCTTCTCATAGTGAAAAAACTCTTTGCTGGTTACGCGATAAAAAACATGAAATTGTAATGAAGTGTAATAAAAAGTCTAAGTGAATTCGCTCTCTTCTTCTCGTTCTTCTTCTTGGCAAGCGCAAGAAGACGCTAACAACTTAGAAATCAACGCATAATAAAGTTGTTGAGCGTCGGGAATACGTGTGTGAATTTTCACGAAAATAGTGCAGATTCACGGCACGTTCACGTATTCTCCACGAATAACAAATAATAATGATCGAGCATATGAATACAATAGCGAAACGCATTCGTTGGCTTTGGAAATACGCCGAGATGCATTTTATTAGTGCACAAATCAAGCACGAATTTTAAAGCATCTTGTTGCGATTAAATGTGCGATAGAGAAACGTAGATAAAACATAGATTTTTATACGAATGGCACGTGTGATGGCATAATACGTGTGTGCACGGACGCACAGGTGATTTTGCAACTACAGGTACCGTTAATTGGAATCACCTGCCGAAAAAACTGCGCGCAGAAACCGAGAATCGGATGCAAAATTTCAACGTAGAGTTCAACCTAAATGCGAATAACACGAACACAAAATGAGCAAGCAAACTTAGATTTTTGTGTGTGGCTAATTTCTTTCTTAAATAAACAGGGTGATCATAAATTATTCAATAAATTCTATCAATTTTTGCAATTTTTCCACTCATGATTAAATTATCCAAAAAATTCAAAATATATTCAAAATACCGAAAATGTAATTTAGCGAATGACAATTTTTACTTTACAACAAGTAAAAAAATTATGAAACAAGAAGTCAACCACCCTGAAAAACACCTTGCAAGGAAGCAGGTAGTAAAAATTTGCTCACCGTGCAAAAAACTAAAGGCTGTTCAAACAAAACTCTTAGAAAACCTGGCAAAGAAAGTGCGACGTGATAATTTATGACATTCTTTCATTTCCTCATTTGGTCATTTAGTAAACTATTGCGAAAATGCCATAAATTTCACCCCAAACTGACCAAAACATTATAACTCCCAATGATATATTGCAAACACGTTCGATTTTCCCCAATATTTCATAATTTTCAAACATTTTCCACCAGTTAACAACTTAATTACGACCGTGTGCGTTTTAATTGATGTTTTCATCGGCGAATTGAAAGCGCTCAACACCTGAATTTGTGATTTATGTGAATTTCTCTAAATAATTCAGTAAATATGATAAATAATCATTAAATATTTAAAACTAAATGTACCATCCAGAAATAATTGCTTCTTAAATTTTTATACCTACATTAATGCCAATTAATTGCTCATTACGTGAAAATCTTAATCAATTATTATCGTAATGAGTTTATGATCATTTTAATAAACAATTAAAAATTTTAAAGCGTGCGTTTTCATTTGATAAATTTTAATTAATAATGTAAAATCTACCATTCATTATCAATATCGTAAAAAATTTAAACTTTTAATTATCAGTAATATTTTTCATGTTGTGATTTAATTACTCAATTCACGTACTTTAATTACTTCATTGCATCAAACGGAGATTTATTAAATTTTTTTCATACTCATAAAGTCTAGCAATAAAAGAAGAAGAAGATATTCATCTATCTGAACCTTCAATTATTACGACTATCAAGTAGCCTAATTGCAGTAATTTTCATATTCATTTCAGTTTGTTTGTTTTAACCCCCTAATTTAAATTGAGACTCATTTGATTTCCTTTTTCATTAATCTCTACTAGCCATGATACTGGTCAGGATTTTCTAAGGTAGCATAAAATTCAACCCTCAGGGAATTTTTATTGCTTGAACTAATTCCAAGTTATGTGTTGAGTTCGTGACATTTCTTACGAGTATAAAGAAGAGAAGTGGATGGAATTGATCGAAGTAGACCACCTATGCGCTGATGTGTATTGTAATGGGTTGAAAATTGGGGTTGAACGTTTTTTACAAATAAATTCTGAATCAGGAAAACTCAGTCAAGAGTATACGAAAAAAATCGACTATAATTAGAACGACATCGTTTCATTATTTAATTAATTAAACGCAAATACCATTCGACTTGAGTCACATTCCTTTAGTAGATTCAAAGAAATCCGATTGATTAATTATCCTATAAAGTAATTAGCTTCATAGAGTGGCTTTTTTATTGAGTGGGTATTTGTTTTTTAATGTTTACTTAACTCAAGGTAATTTGAGGTTAAAGTGTTTCAGCCGTGGGCCAAATTGAAAAATTGAAACCCCGAAAAACGTGAAGGCGAAAGTGTATAGAAAAAATTTTATTAACTGACAGAACGCAGGAAAAAATGCGTTTGAAGATTTGATGAGCTCAAAGGTAAGCACGCATCTTGATAAATTGAATTTACTTTTCATTTTAATTTACTTGCTTCTCGCTAGATTTTTTCTTGGCGAGTTTGAGAATTCCTTAATTCGTCAAACAGAAGCAAAGAGCTAAGAAAAAATCTGATGGATAATGCGGTTTGAGCACGCCTTTTATGCGGCTTACTCAATTTGGACTAAAAGAGTTTTTCTTAAAGTTTGTTAAAGGTAACATTTTTTTTGCTTGATGTAAAGTTGAAGACATTTATGATGATTTTTTCTTTGACATTATGTATGATTGATATTCACATCGAGTTGATTTCTAGTTTTACGCACTTTAAGAGATTTGGACGTTGATAATGAATTTTCTTTGTTCATTTTTATAACCCACTAACTTTTTGATTCCAACTGTCAAAAATATATTCGTAAGTCAAATTTCCTGTCAATTTCAGTAATAATTTTATCACTTCGTATTCAAGCAGTGCAATTGCTTGTTGTTTTATAATCATCATGTGTTTAAAGGGTTGAACGATGGAAAAAAACGATTTGGATAACGTATTCGATCCTGACGTTGATTACGTTGAATTGGCGCAAAGCGTAAATGATAGTGCATTTAATGCAGCATTAAAACTAGAAATGGAAAAATCCCGATTCAATGATTACATCCACGAAATTTCGGATTACTGTTGGCAAATGTGCGCACCGCCAATGAGCAGTCGATTGGACAAACGAAACGAGCAATGTTTGGAGAATTGTGTGAATCGATTTCTCGATGTCTCCAAACTCATAACGAGCCGATTTACTCGAATAATCAGTCGGTTATCCGAAGTTCAATAAAATAAACACGCAGAAAAAGACGAACATCTCTTAGAATATCTATCAATTGCATGCTGGCGAAAATACAAAACTAATTATAACGTAATTTATGAAAATCACGCTTTTATAACACACGAAGCAGGCGAATTATCGGTTTTATATGGCTAATTAATTTAATGCAAAACCAAAGTTTGCAATGCAAACGGCGCACGTTGCATTTACGAGCCTTATTTGCATTCATCCGCGTCCAAAAATTGGGAGCGCATCCCTTTTCTGTTTTTAATGTGCGAAGCAGCGACCCGACACTTTCGGGTGACATGCAAAGCGCGAAAGTTAACAAGGTTTTGAGCAACAAACGACACACTTTAATGACGCGAATGAAGAGGACGGACGACCGATTAGATCGCGCATGCAAATTTCGGAAGGGTTATAAAAGTAGCGCCAAAACGACGATTAATGCCGACACGAGTTTAATACGGTGCGTCTGCGCGCGTTGACTTTCAAACTATAAAACAGTGCAATTTTGCTCTTCTTCAAGATTACCTCCTGCTTTTTCGGGTGGGAAATGAAACGTTTCATCGGCCGCATTAAATATACGTTTTGCGTGTTATCTTCAGCCAATAATCGAATGTAAATTATTCATTATTTATTCAAAGCTTGCACTTAACCAAATTATAATCAAGAAAGCGCAAGTTTAATTAAGACCTCATTTTTTATTGGCTTGCAAAACTTGTTGTCAAGTTTCTTTTCTCGTATAGCGACTTTAATCGTCGTTATAACCGAAAGCCGCACATATAATTAAAGAGATTTTAAGAGAATTTTCAACTTGCGTGCAATAATATTGAAGATGTATTTTTTAAACCAACCACCTTGCCAAAATGACTTGATAAGATAGAATTTACATAACTGCACTTAAGTACACTGTTCATGAGGTTTGTTTGCGCTTATCGCAGTTTATTATTGTCCTCACATGCCGAGCATTCATTGATCGAGCATTCTTCGTACAAAGTTAAGCGACATGATGTTTAATGAAGAAAGAACTAAACCCACCGCGCAGCGCATTACGTTATCAGTGCATGTGATAATTGCGATTGCGGCTTAAGTCACTTGATAAGCCTAAATGTGGGTCAAGATTAAATGGCGATTTTTGTGTGGGCGTTGCGTAAATTAAGCTCATTAATTCCCGCTTCGTTTACCTTAAATAGACAAAAATATGCCGCTTTAATGATTCCGGTTGTGAGTGCATTTTCCTCGTGATTTGTTTAACTGTAATTCTTGACCGAACATGAAAATAAATTTACATGTTATTCACATATTTCATGAACCGAATGCATAGTCATTGGAATCGACAGCACGCCAATCTCAATTATTAATTAATCAATTACTTATTATTATTTTGCGCATCGTCCTACTTCTTCTTAAACTCATCGTTGATTGATGCGAATTCTTCTTCGCTGTCAATCCGCGCGCGAAGCTTTTTAACTGTCAACATTTTGAGAAACACGCAGTTTGTATTAAAAATTGCAATATTGATGGCTAATTTTTCCTGGATATAAATCACTCGCCGCAAAATATTTGGGTTGGTAATTTAAATTTAATATAAATTTAATTTCCATGCTTGTTTTTGCCGATTATCAATATATTCATAAAATTAAATCAAAAAAGGAATTTTGCGTTTTAAATTGCAATACGTTACGTTACTCGCAGTGCGCAATTTGTTTGGGTGGCTACCGATGAAGAAAGAACAGCACGAGTAAAATTAATTGCTGCACTTATTAACCTTGCAATATTTCTTAAATTGGTAGCTAATAAGTTATAAAAAACGTAACGTACACGAAAGTATTTAAATGTTACATCATGTTTCGCACAGATATTAACTAGTGAGGAAAACGAGCGGCAATTATTCAAAATTTCACGTTTCATCTTGAACTTTTCGAGAGCGACTTTTTTACGCTTTGCAATGTTTATTTAACGCATAAGCTGATTTGCTCCAGTTTTTTTCTTCATAAGTAAACATTTACTTAATTGCTAAATTATGCAGAAACCCTTAAAAGTACACGCAGCCAAGTATTAATTTTAAGGTTATTCGCGTATTGAAAAATCGCAATTATTTATCAAATAGATGCCTAATAACATATTTTCTAAATATTTTTTTGTTAGCAATGAAAAATGACCACCCATTAAGTGCACTAATGATGATAATAATTTAGAGCATCTTGTGCATAAAATTAACGTCATGTCGATTGCTCGCAATTTATATTATTAATCAGTAAAGGTAAAAATCATCCAGTGCGCGCAAAGCACCGTAATTTTACTCATCGCGAAATTATTGAGCCGATCTCTTGGTACGCCAATAACACGTGAGGAATATATTTAGATCAATCGCGATGGGTTCGCCGCTTTATATAAGTTTCATTACGTTTGTGCATATTAATGAAAGAGAAAATTTATATCAATTATGCACGTACATGGCTCGCGCTATTGTGAGTGCAAAAATTACAAATGATTACCCATGTTAATGCGTGCACACTTCAAAAAGTGAAAATTATTCGACAACACTCACTACATCATCCACAGCCATAAATAAATAAGCTTAAATAAGCCGTCAAAAGACTTATTCGAAAGTACTTCTTATCATTATCAGTTCATAATTTATTTTATTGCTTAATTAGCAATTATTTAAAATTTTCAATTTTTTTTTCTGATATTATCGTTATTGTCGTCTATTTATAAAATTGCGTAGGTATTTATTTATTTAGACCTTACCCAATAAATCGTTAAGTTTGAACGTTTTAACTACCGCAAAAGTAAAAAATGAAATTACGAGGCTGGCGTCTAATAAATGTTGAGCGCATTATTTATGTCACTTAATAGCATCACGCTGTGCGTTGTGTATGTAAAATTGACACATAATTGCTGCAATTGCAGTGGATGGCTGCACGCCTCGAACGCGAGTGCAAATAAAGCCATAATGCTTTATGAAGACGAAGACACAGCCGTGAAGCAGGCTGCCAGAAAGAGTTACGAGCGCTTTATTGTTGTCTCGTGGTCGAACGCGCCAAATTTGGTTAGAGACGAGTAGCAGGTTCATTTTTATGCGAGCGCGAGCCGCGAACTGTAACAACACGTAACTTATTGCTGATTTCTTACTCGGCCACTCCACTCCACTCCACTCCACGCTCGGCGCGCGCGGTACCGTGTGTGCTTTCTTTACATATTCATAAAGCATGCAAATAAATAAGCAATAAGTGCGCGCCTGTGATTAATGTCATCATCAAAATGAATTTTGTACAGGGGCGAGGACGGTTGCCAATGCGATGCAAAATATTCATAAATTACTGATTAAATTAAGACACCAAATGCAAACCACAACAACTGCTTAAATAAATATCAAAAATATGTAAAAACTCACCAGTTACGAGTCCATTCGACGAGTTCCACGAGCCGTGAATATCTGCAAAAAGAACAAGAAATTTAGTATTACACTAAACAACATGAATGAGTTTCTTTTGTTAAGAATAATAAGCAACAATAATAAAATACAATGCGTGATAATCATAATAAAAGTTGGCACAATGACACAATGACATTAAGTTGATTATTTGTTTCTCTTGCTTCTTCTTCGTCTTCTTCTTCTTGTTCTTTCTTATATCATTTGGTAATTTTAAGCGTGCCAAGTTGTGAATGAAAATATAATAAAATTGCCAAAATTCACGCAGTGATCACAATTGTTCAAAATGGAAATTCACCTGGGGGGAGCCCAAGCAAACAAGAAGTAAATAACAATAGACGAATGGTCATTGGACAGCTCGGAATGAAGATATCAAATAATAATAATTGAAGACTCCCTGTGAATTTGTGAAATAATCACAAAACATTTCGAATTGGCGTATCTGCTGAATGAAATGAAATGAAAATTCCGTTACGTTTCTGTAATGTTAATAACTCAATAATTCGACAAATATGTTGATGCACGCAGTTGAGGAGCACGTGTGTATTGATCATCACGCTATTAATTATTGAATCCAATCTGACGGATTTTAATTGCAGTCTGGCGATTAAGTGATGAAGAGCACGCGCAAAAAGTCGATACAGTTAGCTTTTAGCATCGATCAGTAATAATGCTATGGATCATTGAATATCAATGAAACATCAAAGTATCATAAAAGTCATAAATTATTCTTATCTCGTCTTTTAATCATTATTTTTAAAATTATTTTTCCGTAAAGTTACTCTGAAGAAGTTTACTGTAGATTACAATTCGCTTTTGAACCCAAGGAAAATATTCATGAATTACCACATTTCCGGCAGGGTTTTAAACTATTTCCAGTTAAAATGAAAGCAGTGCAGTGCGTAGGCGTGACATAATTGCGTAATGAAACCCAAAAAGAAAACGCCAAGACGTTAAAAAATATGCACATTTAAAACAACACAACGAACGTGGTGGTCCAGCAATTTATTAGCCTTTATTATTATGCAAAACTCGGCTCTTGAGCATTTTGTTTAATATGCATCATTCCACTTTATCAGTGCAATGTGCAGTGTTTGTGGTGCGGAAGACAATAAAAGAATAATAATAATCTGGCTGTGTCTCGAAATTTGATTGAGAGAACGCTCTTCGTGTGTCGGCATTTTATTACACCGAATTTAAAGTTTACTTTATTGACGCGCGCGTGCGTAGAGAAAATTGCACCGATTTTGATTATTTTGCGCGTGCAGCAAACGCAAATATTTGGGACGACGACGCTGACGACCATAAAATGATACTAAAAATGTCCCATGCCCGAATTGAGTCGTTATTATGGAAATTGACTTTGGCGCTTTGATTACCCAAAAATATCATAAGAAACCGCGAGACGAAATGTTTTGATTTCCAGTATCGAAAAAAAAAGAAACAACATGTGCTTTTCTTTCCGTTTCGTGTAATGAAAACGTTCTCTGATTTTATGACAAAATGAATTTCAAATTATTACGTTTCATATCATTTCACAAATTTACCGAGAGTTTCACGAACATTCTGATTTCAAATATTTTCCAACTCTTCACACGATTACCTTGTGCATCTCAAATGATTGAAATTATTAGAAATATCTTACGTTTTTCCTTGATGAATTTTCTCGAGTTTCTTTGAACATTTTGTATAAGTAAACAATGGGTAGATCATAACAATACACATGCTGGGCGAATAACAAATAAAGCGCGAATTTATTCATACGCGTGCTTGAGTTGTCCTCGGACAACAAGTTGTCGAGTAACACAAGCTGAAGAAGTAAGCAAAATAAATTATGACCTTCTTCAAACTCGATATTCTCGTCGTGCTGTTGTTGATTGTTACATCAACAATGAGGGAATGATATAATAATGCAAATACATGGCAAAAATTGCATCAATTGCACTCCGTATGTAAATGAAATTGATTTCTGATTTCTGCCTTTTTGCAACTTATTTTCGCATCAACAATGTGTACCTGTTGCAGGTCACTAGTAACACGAGAGGAGATTGAACAAGACGTCATCTAAATTACCCAACAAACAAGAAAAAAGAAATGCTTTGAAAAGAAAGCAATTTCTACAGAAAAACACTAGCTACATAAATTTTACACCAGTTTTCTTTTACTTCCGACAAATTTCTCGCCTCATAAACATCACGTTTATCAGTAAACAATCGCATTAGATTATGTCAACTTGTCGAACAATTTGTCCTTTTGCACGAAATGTCTAAACATAAATTCATTAAATTGCTCACTTAATTGTAAATTATTACAGCAGCAGAATAAATTACTCGGAAATCATGTTTTTTACATTTTGTTTTGGAATGTTGCCATAATTAAAGCAAGTGTGAGCTCAATTAGTTTTGAAGGTGCGAAAATAAGCTACGAGTTTTGTTTTGTTCCCTTCAAAGTCCAACTTATTTTAGGGCGGTTTTCATCCGTCACTCAGGATGCGTTGATTTTGTTTGCGTGCTCATCATGCTCATCTTTATTGTGTGAAAATTAGCCGCAAGTGTTGCACAAACACGTTAAAAATAAAAATATTGCATTAAATTAACACCAACTAATTAGCGTTTTATAAGCAAGCACTCGAATGCAATATAACAAGTTGCTAATTGATGAACATATATAGAAAACGAACATCATCTATAGCTGGCCGAAATAAGGTCAAAGTTTGATTTATTTCCTGCTGATTGGAACGCGTCGGCGCAATTCGCAAACAAATCGCGAGCAAGCTTTTTGCAATCCTCATTTATTTGCAAGGATTCTGATCAGATAATAACTCTGTATTACATTGCATTGGAATGTTGTATTACTCTTTCTTACTATTCATATTTTTTTATACCAAGTATTTCATAAAATATACCTACAAAAATTAAAACATTATGTCTTTTGAAGCAGGAATTAATATATAAAAAATTGAGTTTCTTTTACATTTTTGTTGGTTTTAAATATTAATAATTTTTTTCTGAAATACTTTGTATAGCAATAAGCACATACATACTAATTCGCAAGTTGCACATCGAATTAAAGTATAAATGCAATTTCGTTAAATTAAATTACACGCGGCGCATTATTGTTGATCATTGCCGCTTCGATCCGGACTACTGCCGCATGTAGCTTGTTGTTGTTAAAGTTAATTTAATTTCCTACACACCGATGTGCTGCCTGCGCTCAGATGTAATCAGACTGGGGAGAATAAACGCGTCCAATTAAAAGCGCGGAGCGCGAATGCGCTTTCTTCACATTGCCGTTCGCCCGCATTGCGAAATTAATAGCACACGCGCGAGGTGTTAATATTTATGAAAATTGTGTCGATTCGAGGGCGCCAAAGAGGGCGGTTTTAATATAATTTAATAAATTGCCAGATATATCTCACATCGTCAGCCGTATTCCTTTCTTCCTTTATCTCGCATCTTGCTAACTTATTTGCACTTCTAAATGCTCACATTGCCTAAATTTAACATTAGAGCCAGAGGGGTATAATTTGGCAATCATCATCAAACGATTTCTCACCTTTTATCCGCATCAAAACCTATCGAAAATATCGATTTCCAGCCCCGAAATTATGAGTGAAATTGCAAAACGTTTAACACCTCGCCTTTTTCGCTTCTTTTCTCTTTACATAACTCACGAGATTATCATCATCGCCTTATTTTTCATACTTTTCTTCTTTGTTTCCACACACGCTTTTTTCAGTTTTGTGCGTTCGTTTTGCATGGAGAGAGAACTCCAACTGAGCGCAGTGTGAGTTATTAGTTTTCTTGCGAGGAATTGCGAGAAAATAAGTGGCAATTTTCGCACCTAATAGGGGATGTGTCTATAAATTGCCTGCGATTATCGCCAATGTGTAATCAAAACGTCAAGAAGCTTTGCATTTGCCAGGAATTTTCCAAAACGAGAAAACAAAATCATTAACAGATTAAATCGTTCAAACTAATTTTCTTTCATTAGAATTCTTGATACCTGAATTACTCTTGAAGATTTGGAAATTTAATCTTAATATTTTGAGAAATAGGTCAAGCACTTCATAAAGTAAAAAAATGTATTTTTTCACTGATTATAAATAATTGCATAAATCGCGTGTGCTCCCGTTGCTCACGCACATTGTAATGGAATCGATCGGAATGCTGTAATTAACAGGCAATTAAATGGACTTTATGCGCATTGCGCGCGTAATTCCGCGGTGAAATTGGCATTTTTCCTTTCCGTCTCTGCGCGGCGCGTGGATTTATTTTCTTTACAGCGCTCTTTGAGAAATCGACAGCGGATGATTCCACTTCATATATCAAAATCGAATGCTCATTAAAGTGCGTCGAAAATGGAAATAAACGACAAAAGTGCTCCAATTTAAGTTTGCGGCGCGCGCGCGCATGGCAAACGCGTTTTAGTTTTGCATACTGTGCTGCGTGCGCCACGCGAATGCGGCGGCTACCATATTAAGAAGGTCGCCGCGCGCAGACTTTTAATGCACATCAAATATTTTATTATTAAATAAATCCCTCAGTGCATTCACGGCGTATGCGTGAAGAAAATGATGCACGACAATGTGCTTCTTGCATGTCTGCAGCGTCATAGGCAAAAAGTAAAAGTGCTGCCAACTTCTTCAACTTCGTTTACTTCTTAAGCCAGTTTCGCGTCGTGTTGACGCAAAAGTGTAACAATATGTGTTCAAACACGCGCTGCATGTGTGAAATTTGTTAATTAATTATCCATCGTCCAATAAAATATGGCAAATAATTACGACTTTTATTTTGATAGAGTAAAATAAAGAGAAAAAAGTTAATTAACGCAAATAAATCAAACGTAGCTGAACGTGGCCTGCTCTATTAACATTAATCAAAATTAATCGCACTGCAAAAGTTGTTCGTGCTGCTGAAGAAGCGCGAGAGCAGTAGGTATCATTATTTTTGTGTGTATTCCAGTAAAAAGCGGGCTTTCGAGTGGCGGCAAAGCACAAAAGGCCGCAGAATAAATATAATATAAAGAAATTAATCATGGGGCTTAATGATTAGATGGTTAGAAAAGCACTCGCCGCATTATTTCGTACATGATACGCGTGCTCGTCTGCCGAATTACCAAAAAGGGTGAGCCCGCGCGCGCGAGCAAAGAATGAGAAAACGACCAAACTTTTTTCTCACCTCGAGGTGTGGATGATGCGCTACTAAAATTGTGCAAGTGTGTGATATTCCCGTAAATACACAAAGTTTCTTGATAGTGTGTGAGAATGTGTAGTAGTCTTATAATTAGGTAAATGATAGCACACCTTTGCTAATTATGGTTCAAAGAGTGATGAGCCGACACTTTAATCATTTTTTAGGTTGTTTTCATAAAATGCTAGAATATCTTTTAATACTGATATCCAAAATAAGAAACCATAAAATATTTTTAAATATGTATTAAAAAATACAATTTAATAATTTTTTAAGAAAGTTGCATTAAATTAAATTAACTCTTTAACAAATTGCTTTAACGCTCGCAAGCGAAAATTTAGTTTTATTACGAGCAACTCGCATTAATAAAACGCGTTATCAGCAATGATGATGAAATTGAACAATATTTAATGACCGAATAAAGAAAGTGGACTAATAGTAATTTATGAACAGCCGCCTAATCGATGGCATTTAATTAAAATGCGCAAATAATTAATTACCAGGTGTGCACTTACGCTATATGTAAGCTGCTTGCCGGTATGGAAACTGAAACTTTAGCTGGACGAGATCCAACTCTGGATTTAGGCAAGGGGTGCATGTGTAATCGACATATGTAAATTTATCTTAAATGGCGATTCAATTAAACTTAATACGCGAAATATGCTAAACAATCGGTGCGCTCGTAAGTTACGAGTGCGCGACGTGCGCGCAGGACAAAACACTGCTGCATGTGCTTAAAGAAGCAATTTCCTTAAGACTTTTTATATGCAAAGAGCCATCTTCTTTACATGCCCAAGATTCTGAGCGCGCAAAGACTTATCCAATCGACTTTATTAAGATATCTCACGCCGAAGCACGTAAAGGAGAAGGCGAAGAAGAAGTCGACTTAATTTGCGCTCGCAATGCGCGTTTTATCAATGCGAAGGGCTCTCGATGTTAAGGGCTTTATCACGATTATTTATTGCCGTTTTGCACACGCGTCTTGAGCGTAATCACAACGAGAGTGAATGTCTGCTAAATGTCTGCTAAATTAATCTAAGAGATAAATTTGATTCAACTTTTAGATTTAGCCAAAGCCAGAGATGTAATGACCAACTAACTACTCATGAATCAGTGTGAGATAAAAATTTAAAAGTTACTTTATAATTTTAAAAGTTTCTTTCACTGATGTAGGTCTTGAGAGTTTTGTATGCAAAAAAGGTAGATATTAAGTCAAAAATTGACATTTTCCGCGTTATTTACAACACGTAGCGGTAATAATTTAAACGTTTCTTGACGTTAGCACACTTTAGCGTCTGCGCTCTGTGGATTTCCGGATGGGTCATCAATCAAAAACCGTTTTGTTGCGTTTTTCGGCGGAGCGCACTGCATATGCAAATTTGTATGCAAAACTCGCAAACGTCCTTCCTCCAAACCGAAGAAAAGCACGGCAAAAAGCGAATGCAAAGCGCAGAAGAAAAATGCATCTTCTTCAGCAATGCAAATGACGTCCGGTCCTTCAAAGTAGCCGTAGTCGGCATCAATTAAAGGCAATTACAGTCGAATGTTTGCCCATATCCTGCGTCGATTTTTGATTTAAAGCACAACGCGTTCTCGAAATCCTCGTTAAATTCGACCGCGATATCGATTCATCAATATCGTCAATATCGTCTTAGATTAAACCGTTCTTTTTCTATTGTACGTAGCAAAAGTGTTTGTTGATAGATCAGCTGCATTAAGCCAGGTTAGGGTTGGCGTACTATTGAACTCGTCTTGCTTTTGTTCGTAATCGAGTTGAACGAATCGTTTGGCTTCAAACGGCGATCACCATCATCATCATCAAGCATCATCAGCATCAACATTCACTGAATGCTATTTTACGCTTTCTTACTAATTATCGACTATTTATCATCATCGATTGATTGATTGCTGCTATCATAGTAGTACGCATCAAAAATAAAATAAAACGCAGAATACAAAAACTCTTGTTATCCTCTTTGTTATTGTTGTTTATGAACCGACCCAAAGAGAAGTAGAAGTAAATCAATAATTTCTCAATGGATTAATGCGTGAACAATACCAGAACAAATTTATTGGAATTTCCTGCTTGCAATTTCTTTGTATTCTTTCAAATATTTATATTGAACTCAAAATTTAATTTTTTGCCAATTTTTAGCGCACATTATCTCTTACGATTCCCCAAATCCAAAAATCCAATTAAGTTAAGACTCACCCTTTTAAATAGCGATAGATGTCTTTGAATCAAAAGGTGAAAAGAGCACTTTCAACCCTTTTTACAAGACCGCTGATCGCCTTTATAGAAATCTGATTAGCGGCTTATTTATAACCCCGTTGGGCGCGGTTTTATCAACCCTTGTTGGGGTCTTTGTTTGTAATCAGCTTTTACTCTAACCCCGCTTCATTGAACATTCGAGTCATCGCTTAAAGTTAATGAAGGCGGCGCATTTTTCGAATTAATATTATTGACTTTTCGGCATCTTTTAACTAATAACTGTGTCCATTCAAAACGCGCGCTTGCGCTTAATAAAAGCATTTATAAAGTCGGTCAGGCTGCGTGCTGCACATTGCTCGCAGTGGTGCTTCAATAAGAAGTGAAGTGACCATAAGAAGAAGAAAAACGCGAGGCATAAAATGTGCGCAGTCAGCGCGCTGTGCATCTAATTGTGTATGCACAATGACGACGCGCTCGTCATTATTATTATGCTCAGCACACGACTTAAGAAGCTTCCAGAACGCGTGTTTCGTATGTGTTTCAAAGCATTAAAGAACGGCACGTGTCATTCATTTAATTCGTCTTCGTATTTTGATCCTACATGTGTAGTTTTATTTGTCTGACCTTTATTTTTGGTTTTTATGTCTGATAATAATTAGAAAAATATTTGACCTACTTATCCAAAAACTAATGACAAGAATCAACTAATAACACGGATGAAAATTTACATGAATTTACATAAAAAGCGGAGGTAATTGAAACAGCAATTGTTTTTATTGGGTAATAACCGATCATTCACAGATCGATTTGTAACGCGCGACGTTGATAACAAGCTGAGAAGAGTCTACTCAGCTGCTGGTGCCGCTTCGGCAGCTGTAATTTCGATGATTAATACGGAATGAAGTACGCGAGTGCCGCGTGAAGACAGTTGTTAGTGGCATCGATGCGCGCGCGGCAAGAACGCCGAAAAACCATAATCACACCACAATTACGCTTGCGATAGGTGTTAAAATTTAAGCCACTTTGTAACGTTTCATTTGCCTACCAATCACGCTGTACGCGCATCTCTATGGCTTAACGCGCAACTGCACTTAAGTCATGAATGAGAGACACATTCACGACTTTAATCGAATGAGCGAAGACGTGTGTTATTCATCATCTTCGACAGACTGTAATTTTGATTTAGTTCAATGTTATACGATCGATGTACGCGCTCCAACATTTTTATGCATTTCTTGAAGAGTTTAGTGATAAATTTCAATTACATTTGACGTGAATTTTAGAATAAATGTAATTTCTTGTGCATTTTATTGCATCTTTGTTGAAATAAGTTGCTGTTATGTAAAAAGCGTAAACAGAGTTGCAATGTTAGCAAGTTCTTCAAGTTGTTCTTCATCTTTTGCATTGGCTTGCGATGGACTAAAGCAAGGCGCGACAACGCGCTAACTGGCAGCATCCGAACGCGCTCAATATCGACTACCAATCATTACTACATCCAATTAGTTAAATTAGTATTCTGGGCAAGCAACGCAGCTCGACGTTGAACATGGGACGAACACGCGGCTGTTTTGCACTCTTGCACCAAAGTGAAGACGACCTGACACCAAAAACAACAACAAACTCTCCACTTTGCGCGTGCACCAACCTCTTCTCGCGCTCTCGTCTCTCCGCTGCGGACGACTTTGAATAAAACATCAACGCGCGTTCAAATTGGTGGCAAAGTCAAATACTCCCGAAGCTAAGAACGCAAGCTAATATGCATTTTATTGGCCTTATAGAACATTAATCTTGCATGAGCTTTTAAGACTATTTTGCATCTTAAACGGCCACCCGAAAAAACCTTAAGCGAAATTAAGAAATAGCTCAACAACTATTTAAATGCTAAATTTTATCGCTCATAATTAAGCACTTATTCAGCAATTAGCAAATTGCGTTTTCAAATTTGCATTGCTCTATTGATTTATGTTTTATTTATTCAAGTACATCGTGATTGCTTCAGTAATTTTGTAACAATTAATCTTACGTTCATGATCAAAGACTGATGTGCATTTCCACGAAAAACAATCTCCAATCAAGTGAAGTTAATTAAAACAAAGAAGAATTCCTGTTTGAGACACATTCAACAAAATGTTGAACTTTAAAGCAATGTATTGAACTAAATTAAGATTTTCTTACAAATTATACGTGCGAAAGAAACGCGGATGAAGCTTGAGCGAAAAGGATGAAGCAAAATATGATGCGCGTTGAAATTAATGAAATTGTCAGTCAGTGGCGCTGATTTTATCGCTTAAGCTCTGATTAAGCTATTGCACTTGCGCGCGCTTTGTTGTCTTCGCGTATCGAACGCACAATACGTGCAAGTCATGCAATTTATAATTGAATTACGAACCATCAAGTGAGTAATAAAACTACTGCAAAATGAGCATCATAAACTTTACCAATTTTTTGTTGATTTCTTTCTCACATACGTGCGTATTTGTTTTTCAGATGTGAGAAGTTTTAAGAACGCAATTACTTCACTCTTACTTTTTTTGACCATCAGACGCGCGCACAACCAAACAGCGAAATTACAATAATTTGTAAACTCTTATTTTTTCATCTCATACGCGGTGCGTTGAAACAATAGTGCGTTGCGCGTGGCGGCGGCGTGCAGCGTATAATTGCACATAATTAGGTCGACATTTCGCTCGGTTTACCCGAAAACCTCAAGAAAGCTCAACGAAAAAATATTGCACGAATGTTTGGGCTACGCTTTAAGTGTGCAAAATTCTCACGTGTTTGCTGGTAATGATGGTAAACTTGCCAAAAATGAATATGAAGATGAAGAAAAAAGGAAACGCACGAAAACATAAAAAAGAGACGAAATATGTCGAAATCTTATTGATGCCACGCTTAAGGTCTTTAAACTTTGTAGTCTTGCGTGATTTGCGCATCGCGTCGGCTGGCAAAAGCACCCTGAGGGTAATTATTGCTGGTTTACCTTCAAATTTGTGAATTTGTTGTAGACAATATTCATTCATAAATTCATGAAATTAACTCCAAAAGTGAAACCAAACCCAAAAACCTGATTTATTTTTAATCATCAGTTATCTATGTCTCATGGCTTGGGGTTGAATGACACCCACTGTCATTAAAAAATATTTGTCTTACAATTCTTTCTGCAACATTTCAAACTCTTAGGTGAGTTACTTATACTTAACTCATTAGTTTATTACTTCATAAAAAAAGTAAACGCATGTAGTATTAAAAACAAAACCAGTTTAATAATGTCTAATAATTCATTATGAAAATACGCCAGTTTTGCATCGTCAAAACGTAAACGCGCTGTTCAAAACAACTTACAAAACTAGTCTGCCAAACTCAAAACGAAAACCCCTGACAAAAGTGCGCGTCGCTTACAGGTTTGTTGGCTGAGTACGTTTTTTTCTTTACCTGCTTTCGCCCCACGAAATACTTGGCGCATTCAAGCAAGCGTTCACCCTCTACGTGCACCCCTCACTTCACCCGCTGCAAACACGTTCAACAAGTCTTCGCTAGGGTGCACCACCAACCTGCATCACCCTCCAGCGTGTGTGCACCCTCTCAAAGAAGGTGCGCGCATAAAAATGCATGTTGGATATACCGGAATAATTAGTTTTGGCGATTTGCCCGGCAAATCCGGAAAGGGTGGGCTCGCACACGTGCGTGTTTTGCATTTTGGGGATGTTGCATTGTTTGCTAATCTCGATTTTTGATTGCTAGACCAGCACGTGCCTCATATAATCGAAATAATCATACTTCTTCATTGTACTTCATGCATTGCTAAAATATGTAAGTAGAGCAGCGTATAATGAAAGGGCTTGAAAGTAGTGCTATTAATTATTAGTATTCGCAATATGTAAAGTGATTTTTATGCGTCAAAGAATGTCCAAACCTTAGTACACATCCGAAATTGCTAGATCTTTATCGCGATTACATTTTGAAGCATATGAAGCTTATTGGAAGCGCGGAAAACAAAAAGAAAGTATAACTCATTGTTGGAGATGGAAAGCCATTTTTTATGTTGCATATTTGCCGATGACATATTGTGTCTTAATGCATATTGAGTTCTTCATTGGTAAAAGCTCACGCTTAAAGCAGGAGGCGTTAATTGATGACTTCACGGCACACCACGAATAAGAATGCGAATGCAAATACGAAATATGAATGATTAATAAACCAAAGGAAGATACGTGTTCATTTCGCGTGCAAAGGGTGCACAGTTCAAGGTGTAGGTATATGCTATCTTTGCATAAGAATACCTTCTCCCGAAGGGGTGAATTACCATCTCGGCTAATTCGTCCAAACGCGTGATTTATGCGATATATGCAAATGCATAAAGTGTGGAATAAAACAACAAGGAATAAAAATAAAAAGGTAAAGAGAGAAAAGGAAGTGAACGCGCGCGAGCGCGCGCCACCAAAGGTATGCTGCGAGGTGTACCATATGCACGCACACACGCAGCTGCCGGCGCGCGCGCGGCGGGTGGAAGGGGCCCCCTTAGTGTGTGTGCTCTCCTTTTCACGTCGCGCGCGCGTTTCCTCGTCTTCCTACCGTTTCGTTCGTTGCCATGCGTCTCACGTCCGTGGCACGCGCGAGCAGGGTAAGCGCGCGCACCCCTTACTCGCGGCGCGCAAATGCATGGTGGGGGTACCGGAGCGCCGGGTACAAAGGCTCCGGGTGCACCGAGGACTGGTACCACATCGTACGCAGCATTCGAGCTTAACGCATCGTACATTCTCAACTCGAGCTTTTTCAGCGCACGCGCACGTTTTTGCTTCGCGAGACTCACTTAAGTCAGTCAGTTCGTTATTCGTAGTTGTTAGTGCACCACACATGGCGATGACACTTGGACACCAGAACACCATGTACAACGTGATTCACCATCAGCAGCATTCGCCGCCGACGACGCAGACGAATTGCGTGATTATGTCGGCAGGGATGACACCCGCCACCAAATCAGTCATCCAGAGCAAGCGACCACTTGCTCCAGCGCCGGAGCGCACCTCCGTGCTTGTTACAAACAACAGTGATTTGCGCTGCAAACGCAAAATTCAATTCATCCCGTATTCGGGACCACAACCGCAACCGGCATCTGTTGCGCGCCGCAATGCCCGTGAACGCAACCGTGTAAAACAAGTGAACAACGGATTTGCCACCCTCCGCCAGCATATTCCATCCTCCGTGTGCACCGCTCTAAGTCCGCAAAGCACCGGGGGTGGCCGAGGAGCCAACAAAAAATTATCCAAAGTGGAGACACTGCGTTTGGCGGTTGAGTACATTCGGAGTCTTCAGCAAGTTATCGATGACCACGATATGGAATTGTCTTCAAATTCAGGCAGTGAAAATACGCACAACGAGGGCAGTTATTACTCCATGAACAGCCCGGATTCAGTCAACAGCCACCCCTTTTCGTACCCGATACTATTACCGACTCCGGCATGTTCCGAGGCATCCACCTCGCCAACACCATCGCACGGATCCGACGGATTCACATCCTCGCATTCGCAAACATCTATACACTACGCGAACCCCCATGACAATTACGAAAACTATGATCCAAACACAACCGCCGACGATGAAGAACTCTTAGACGTGATCTTCAGTTGGCAGCAGGAGAACTAATTTATTCCTAAGGTTAGTATCAGAATTTCATGTAATGCTCAGAGCGCAAGCAAGTTTTCAATCAAAATCAGAGCAACAAGTCGCGCATGCAAGAAAACTACCTGAATTTTTACTTGTGTGCGAACCGAACGCGTATAGAAAAAGTGGCGTAATTTTTTTTATTGTGCGTTGTAAGACGGGGGTCGCTCAGACGTGGAGCGGACCCCGTTTTCTTAAGATGCACTGCATCCCCAGAATTTCAAAAGCCATACGCCATACAAATTCCGAACAATACCGTCTGCAATTCCAATTCGAAAAGTGCACTTGGCTGGAGTGCGAGCGCAAACTCCTCAACCCGCTAAAAACTTTTTCGTCTCAAGATAATTCTTCCTTCTTGGCTCTCCGCGCGCATTTTCTCATTCCACGTAAATCGAGCGCGCACGCAAGAATAATTAAACGATTATAAAATTATAGAGTGGGAACCACATCGCTGTTCGCCATATTTTTTGATTGTTTATCCCGAATAAAAAAAACAGACCGCTAATAAAACGCATTCGCGAGGTCAACAAATTCTTCGCGGTCGTTTCATGCGCGCGCTGAACGGTTAGGGCGAGCAACCATTCAAGAAACTCGTTCTAATTTCTGTCCTATCCCAACATTCATTTCCAGTCTCCTCGCAGACGCGCTCACCTTTTTTTCTCCTCTCATCTTTATACACTTCTTCATGCTGCGTTTGACTTGCTCGCTCTTTTGCCTTCTTCTTCGTCAATGAATAAAAACGGTTTCGCGACGGTTATATTCATCTGCATTCGCTTCCTATGCAATTTGACTAAATATCTTTTACTTTTTTGTTACAGAATCTCGAATAATCTCAACAAACATCGTACAAATCCCAATGATCTGAACCTGAAGTGCCTACGAATAGTTCATCGTTCTAAATGGACTCGCAAAAAGAAAATGCGCAATGCATTTTGTTGATTTGTTAAAAATCTAGTCAATTGTTTCTCGTTGTACATAGTTTGTAATATTATTGAATTGTTACTGAGTAGTATTTAAGCATTGCAGAACTGATGAGAGTAGACTAAATGTAAATTATTTTCCTCCGGACGCGCTGAGGAATACACTGAATAATGATGAAAAGCAAAAAATCAAAATTTGTTTATATTTTTCACTAACTTTACTATGCTCTTGTGTTTAATCATAATTTTTTGCTTGTAAATATCTTCTCTTATAAAAGAGACACTTTGTTAGCTTGTAATTGCAAGAAAACGCTACTTCGTACTTAAACCTTTCAGGCAAATAGTTTCTTTGTGTATATAAGAATGCAAAATCTTTGCAAAATGAGTAAGACTTATTTGATTATAAATATAAGGAATAAAACATTAAAACGTTCGTTCTTCATTCATTTGATTTACTTGTTCGTACTTGTTCTTTGGTAGTTGGTGCACCAACCCTGCTTTCAGGTTTTACCCTAAATGGTGTGCAGTGCGTAATGTGCAAGCTGCACTTGGAGTGTGCACTCTAATGAAACGTTTTCAACGACATAACAACACAAGGTGTTATGTAAATGCGCATTCGGCGTCTCGCACGTGTACCTTGTCGATGAGATTAGGCGCGTGCTGCATGCATTTACACTACGCTTCGTGGGCAACTTGATTACCAGTCGCGACTATTATTGCTCGACTTGTTCAGTTGCGCGTGTTTCACCCAAATACACACCTGCCCTTTTTGACTGCCCGATACTTCTGTACTAAATATGCTTCATATGCTAATAATTAATGATTTTAACTATTTTGTTATCATTTCCCTTTTCTAATTGGATTGTCATTAAAGTTACCGCACCATAATATTTTACTGAAATGTTTTAGAAGTGGCGTTTGGTGGTATCATCGACTAAATTTAAAATAAGGGACGTAAAAATAGTTTTTCTTGTGTTTTGCTTAATTATTATTGTCACATGTGTGGTCCACTTGCTTTTTGTACTCGAAAAATACCCGAAATTAATTAAAATTAAAATAACACACGAATTGCAATGTGACGTATGTTAATCATTATTGTACTTGTGCTCTTTTGATGCATGGAATGGGAACGCATAAAATTCTGCAATTAATGCAATTACGACAATAATATTAATTACAATTTGAATAACTTGAATTTCTTATTGTTTTTGTTAAAGGACTTTCTACCATTATTCAACAGGCTTGCTCCTGCTTTTGTTGTTTTTCTTCCTTTAGATGCGCATGAAGGAAGAGCGCACGGATTGTATTTCATTGCCACTTGCATAGAAAACGATCTTCGACTTTGGCATGATGCACGACGCGCACGTCGCTTAATTATATGCTTATGAGTGCAACCCCTTCGTGCATTCAAGAGACATGCATGCTTATTGTGGGGTAAGTGGCATTCATTCTAATCGAGAACCACTTTTGTTTGAACGTGCAGTGTGTAAGATGAGCTCGGCCACGCGTTTCCCAATTTTCGGGGGGCAGCGTTCCCGACGAGGAAGTAGGAGGAAACGCACCACCATTGTTACCGTCTTCCTCTCGCTCCGGCCAAACAATACGCAATACGAGTCGCGATCCCGAGCAGGAAAAAAGAAGTTGTGCAAAGAGATGCAAACGCATAAAAGAACTGGAAGTGTCGTCAGTCGATGAAATGCACGCGTGGAATTTGATGACTTCCTAGTTGCATTCAAATGTAAATTCCGATAAATTCAAGGCGGGTAAAAATATGGGAATGACAAAAGGATGAATCGCAATCCTGATATCACAAAGAATTTGCCCACAAAAAATTATATTCTTGGGTTTGGGGGATGATACTTAAACTTGTTTTTCGTACATCTTGAGAATTTGTGAAATACGGAAAAATGTTTGAAAAACTGATAACGTAATTAAACTGCAACACAGTCGAAAGCCCTTGTGCAAAATTGATAATCGCAAAACAAAACGATTTCTGTCGTCTCCCCGATAAGGGAAAGAAGTCGTATTTTGTGCGCAAACCTTGTGAAAAAATGATCGCTTCTTGTCTTACGTTTCGCATCCATATGAAAGTAAAAAAACCGCCAAGAAATGCTTTTAGATCTTTAAAATGTGTCGCACCCAATTAGAGATAGCGAAAATTGAGACGTTCCGAATGTCTGCTCTTAATGGGTGGCCTGTTTTTTATTTTTCTTTTTTGCTTCCAAATATTTGGCTAACAGTGATTTCGTATGAGAAATCAAAGCCAACCCTTGAGGTAAAATCCCTCACTCTACTCGATTTTCAATTTTATGGCTGTGATTCTGATAAAAAACCAAGCAATAAAAAAGATTTGCTCAGTTACTCATCGCATTTTCGTAATTATACCGTCAAAGCGTAAAATTACGATTTTCAAACTTTAATCTTTTTCACTCAAACTGTGTGTTTTTCAACTCCGAACGAGTTGGTTGAGTGTCCAGGTAACCGTGAAAATGTCTTTGCTTTTAAGTTGTCTCAAGGAAAATTACAATTAAAACTTGTTTTTCGTTTTATATAAATCGCTACCGATTGTCTCCCCGTGTTACTACCCTATTACAGTTGTGATGCTACAAATTTTTCTTAGTTTCCAAAAAGATGTCCGCGTCGATAGCAAAGCGCGCCCTCGTTTGATCGGAATGCGCCTGTGTTTTAAGGGTTGAAATAACATATATTCGAACAAATGATATAAAACGAGATTAGAATAAAATGAATGAAAATGCGTTCGTTGTCTTTCGGGAGCTCGTTTTCAGAATTGTGGAGAAATAACTGTTGATCATGATAGAAAAAATATGCGCTCCAATTTGGAAATACCAAGCGAACATTTGTCTTGATCTTGCCCTTGGTTTTTAAGGGATGATGGCACCAATTAGGTGCTTGTTAACAATTTGCTTACGACATTTACAAAATGGCATTGTGTAATCTTTGATCCAAAATTTTTAAAAGTACTCACCGGTAAAATCTCTTTGACGAACATCTTTCCTCTCATTGCCGAACGCTTTTAGAAAAGTTCTGAAACAAGAATTATTCAATAAATATTTGACCTAGATTTTAAAATTTAGTAAAAATTAAATACCCTTAAAATCGACTTATACCACTCAATTACAAGAGACTTTCAGTCAAATTGTTTGAAATTCACCCTTTAAATTACCGATATTCATCGATTATGTTGAATATGTGCATCGATTAGGATTATTAGCATGATTTCTTAAAGTAGACGCTCGCCGCACATCTCCCGAGGGTAGTGATTTTTTAAAACCATGCAGACGCATAAAATCATCCCTCGAGACGCATGGATGCATCCTCGACGCGGCTTTCTCTTGGGTCTTGTTCTCGTTTTTTTTTCTTGTCGTTTGCGCTTCGGCATCCTAAACGATCAAACGCGCGATCCGCATACATATTCAACGCATAAACAATGCCTCAAGCGTAAAAACCTTTTTCATCCCCAAGTGCGTTCGCTTTTATGCATCGCTAAAGACACAGCCACGTATTCTCTCTCTTCATTCTCCTTCATGTCATTTTCACATTTACTAAATGATCATTGAACGCGTACCTTCGCTTGATACGAAAGTGTGTGAATTTGCGCATTAATAAAACGTGTATAAAATCAATCAAACTTGTTGTTCGAATGCGCGCAAGGCGTGAAACTCGATGGGACGTCGGAAATTACATTACAAATAACATTACGAGAAATAAAATACATTTTTGCCCACTTGCGTGTCAAGTGCTAATTTTTTAGCAGTGCTCTTAAGCGAGTTATAAATAAATTTTTTTCCTATTTAGGTCAATACCATACATTTACATTTTATGAATGTCTTATCAACTTAAAGACAAAATCAATTTTCCTAGAGTGAAAAATTTGGTTACAAAGCACTTTTTCGTTGGTTTGAAACATTGAGAAATCAGTTCTGATCGCATTGACATCGCATGCTTGATACGCATCTGAATGACAAGAGGATCAAGCGAATTTGAATACGTTGTGTGTGGTACGCACTCAACAGTCGAGGAACAATTTCCCATTGAGGAGACACAAAGCTATCAAGTCAAATAAACATGTATACGTCAATGAATCTCATCGATCATCTTTATGCATTCGTCAGATCTGGCGAGGAGGAAGATGAACAAGAAGGGCAGGAGGAAGAATGAATATACGAAGAATGCGTTGACGTAAACATACCGCGACGACAATGCCAAAAAAGCGATTGATGCGTTCGAGGTTTAAGCGATTCACCGAAACTCTTATTCAATTCTGCTCAATGCATGCAAAGCGAATGCACTCTTAGAATGCACACTCTTTTGCATAACATGTCAATCAAGTGTATTCAAAGTTTCTGCTAGAATGAGAATATATTACGTTCTCAACTCAGATTCTATTCCCTTTATTCCTAATAATTCTTAATGCCGAAGGGTAAATATTTTACGTGGGGTATGTGGTTTAAGACAAAAAAGCAAAGTATTATTATTAACTGGCTTCGATCTTGATTTTCGAAGAAAAGGGTTTTGCGGTTTGTTTGGCTTTTTATTGTGATTGTTTTGTGGTTTCTTGTTTTGTTCGACGTCCCGTTGATTAAGGGTGTTAATTCAGACACCAAATCGAATGGATTCGAGTGGATCGAATGCACATTCGATGCGATTCCACTTTATCATTTTTCAACGTAAAGCAACGCAACCACCAAAGGTGAATTTGAGTGATGAATTGCATTTAAAACAAGGCAAAGAGTTACAATTTCTGTTTTTCCAAACTCATCCATTATTAATGTGTTGGTTTTTCTAATATTTTAAACGTTTTAGAGTGCACATCAAATTTATTAAAAAGGTTCTAATAAGTTTACATATTCATTGGTTCGTAAAACAGCCCTTGTTCGTAAATTAGACGAAAATTGAGGGGGAAATCTCAAATAAATTAAAAAAGCTGTAAAATTCGCAAAAATAAAGTTTTCCCATGGCACTAAAAATGCATTTACGATTCGTTACATTTCGTTACAATTTTATTTATTTCTTCTTTGTGTTTCGCGTTCCACGCTTGTTGTAACAAATTCAAACGGACGCGCAACAAGATGGAAGCATGATAAGAGCGCTTCTTAGAATGCGCGCGCGCGCTTTGATGAATTGTCTTCGGCTACCGACGAACAGTTTGCAGTCAGTGCGCACTGATTGCGAACGAGAGACGAGGAGGCAATCATTGTCCAGCAATTTCGTCGCGTCGAATGTCGCGGAATGTGCGTACGTGCGCGCTTCGGTAATCATGGTATTGCCCACAACCGCTTCACGGTCCATCCGCGACGACAGCCCGAGCACAAGGAGAAGGAGCACAAGACCGAACGAGGAGGAGGATTTTGTGCTTACGCGCTCGAAGGAGCATGACACAATTGAATGTTGCGATGCCGTAACGAAAAATGCTGAGAAAAATCCACGCTTTATTTCTTCACATCGATTTGTCATCGAGCGAAGACACAATTCTTTTAAAATTCCACCTTCATTACGGACAATGATTTCAAATATTTTTATATCCACTCCTTCCCTGTTAATTTTAATTAATCGTCTTCAAATATCAACTCGCGTAAATTTTGATTCATTTTTTTCTTGTTTTCGCCACGAGTTCATTATGAAATTGCTGTTTGAAGTCGGCATGTTGCTCTTTGAAAGTAATCATCTCATTACGTCCGATTGAAGAATACGAAGCTAATCAAAATACGGACATTGTCGGCAAGAAGTCTAATTGAAATACCACCGCCGTGTTTCGCCACGTGGCGGCGGGCGGCTCGACATTTCTGATTTGAAATGATGGCAAACTTGATGCTGATTTGCAATTAACCCTTCAGCATCGGACTCATCGTCAGCGCATTCGTTTCGTCGTAATCAAATGGAGGAGAAATTGTATAAAATGCGGATCTGTATTTATGGTCATTGATTTATACTACCTGGTCGCACGTACGCCTTGAGATGCGTGTGCCATGCACATTCGGCGCCGGATAAAACCAATAAACGTTTTTTAATATTTTCTCTTACATCGGCAACGAAATTATAAGGCGCGCGCGAGCGATTGAACGACTTCAGACGAGATGATCGTAAAGGGTACAAAAACATCACTTTAAACTAAATAGCAAAATGCGTCTTCGTCTTATTATAACGGTGTTTCTAATATCTCAATATCCTGAATGAGAGATGCTGGATTTTAAAGAAGAATTAAAATGTTTGTCATCTTCTGGGTGGCTAAGCTTATACAAAACGTATTTAACGTACATTACGAGCATTAAAACCTCATTGAATAAAATATCTTTCTGCAAATGTGAATGCCACGAAACGTCTTTAACGTCCAGCAACAATGCGAATGCTGTATACAAATAGTGCTATAATGACCGAGGTAAACAGAAGTTTTGTGGTCGGACTGCAGTTAGTATTGTCTGCGTTCATCACTCCCACCTTGATCGTAGGGTGCGTAAGGTGTTGGTGGTCTTTTGCCAAACTTTGCAAATACATCCGACTACTAGTAGAATTCAAAACTAACCTTTAAAACCTTCCATCGTGCGTTTAAATACTCCAAATTTGAGTTTAAAACCTAGTGATTTCAATGATAACCACCCACATAGGATACGAATTTTTCAGGAGGAAGATGAGCAAATTTAGACGTCATGCGCGTGTAATCCAATAACTCAGTAGGAATCGAGTGTGTGGTCAAGCTGATGGTCAGCTTGGAACAATTCTAATAGATTCCGGATTACAATCGTGAATCGCATACTGCGAAGGAAGAATGCAATGTGCCAAAACAACCCGCATGGCGCTTTTGTGCTTGGGGGATGTATGAATGTGTGATAAAGCGTAAGAGACAGTTATTAAATACGAAATGTATGCCACCCCCGTGTGAGTAATTCAACCGCGCTGCACGCGCCCAGAAAGTGAGTTTAACGATTTAATTTCCAGCGAATGCACTAGATAAAAATTCTGAAAAGTGCCACACTTTCTATTATCAGACAACATTCATCAATGCTCATCTGCCTCATGAAATGATCACTTGATAAACCTAGCATTCTTTGAAATATTCTAAAGATTTTATCATTAATTTTCCTATTTTGTTTCAGTCGTTTTATAACTCAGAAGTATTATTACAATCAATAAAAAAACCATTTGCTTTATGAAAGAAGTAAGATCGTGAAAAATTAATAAATTAAATACAATTAGTTTCTCGACGTAATGCTTAATTATTTCTACCATTTTAATTAATAACAACGTTTAGTTGTCTCTACATTTTCTGGCGTTCACAAAGCGTAACATGACATTGTACATAGCAATTAAAGAAAAATTAACTCAAGTCGTCAAATACTGCATGTTCTAAGAAATTACGGAAATTTCAAGAAAATAAAAACGCTCATTTAGAAATTGAATTTAGAATTAGTTTGTTTTTTTAGCGAAATAATTGATTTTGTAGTATTCGAGAATTTAATCAATATAAATTAGACTTGAAACAAACAAGTTTAGTTTATTCTCTTCTCCTACAAAGTTTATGAACTCGAAGCAAGAAAGGCAGCGAGCAATGCGAACAAGCATAGAGTTGTGTTAGTCGCAATGTAATAGTTATTATTATGTGGCGGCAATTAGTCGCATTGTAAAACGCTAAGTGCGGCAAGTGTGCGCCTTTAGTTTACGAGCAAGAGAGAACAAGACGAAGAAGTGCTCGCGACGCGTCGATTTATCTCCGCTTAATTATTACTAAGTGTTTTATTTCTGTGCACTGTACATGGACGAATGAACGATAGTAATGGTAGCGCGGTGTAATTGCTGGACATTAAAGCGAAAAAGTGTAAAACAACACCTTCTAATGGCGTATCATCAAGATTATTATAAATATCTCTATTGGGTGTTAACAAAACTGTAACTCATTTAAACCTCGCAAATATTCTTTCAAAGCTCATCTTAATATTTTACAAGACACTGTAGAGCCATAAAAGGGAGTTTGATGTATAAAATAAAAAAAAGTCTAGGTGTCTAGAAAATTTTATTATTACGAATGAACGTAATAAGAATTGAGAAGAAGTCCAAAGAGTTTCTGGCTATGTTAATGCGAGAATAAAAAAATAAAATACAGAAGTATGCAGTGAGATTGAAATCTTCAAACTTGCCCTACTCGGTATTTAGTAGGTGGTTGTTTTAAATATTTAATAGCATTAAATATGGCTCGCTGTTAAAAAGGGAGTGAAAGTGGAATGCGATAATTAAAAGTCGCTCATTCCACGTGTGATTAGTTCAACTACCGCATTAATATTCTTTTTCACGTACCTATTAATTAACTAAATTATTTTCAATTTCTTCAGAGCGCTAAACTATGATAATTTGCAACATTTAAAAAATCTAGAAGCATTATTCATTTTCGGCGAAAGACTTTTTGTTAGAAAGATAAATACTTGACAAAACGCTTTATAGTGTATGAAAAAAATTTGCACTTTATATTTTGCAATTTTCATTGCATGAAGATGTCAGTCTCGTCGCTGATGCACGAAATTTTAATCCTAAATTTTGACACATACACAATTTACTGGACAATGTCTCGCTAATCGTTCTATTCTTCGTACCGCATTGTCCACGTACTTTTTGAGTCAGAAACTTTATGTCAGTCAGTCAGTTGACATGCGGAAAAAATGCTTACGTAGGTATGTTCACTTCCTGCTGCTTTTCTCGTTCATAAATTCGGCATTCAATTCATAAAAAAAAGAGTAACTGATTTTCATTTGTATCCAATTTGAATAACCGCATACAAATTCAAATTAGAAGCACGCGTATATAATAAGCACCGAAAATTATTGCTTTAAAAATGTCCAATCATCCGAAATACTCAAGTAAATTGGCGTCGCATTGTGTACGAAAATAAATATTTTCGTGTTGCCTTAGAATAAGGAGCAAGTAATAATATTTATTCATAAAGGGCAACGACGCCCTTAATAAATATAATTAGGTTGAATGTTGTTTTGATTTCGATCACAACCCTTACTTTCTCTGAATATTTTACACGGCTAAATGCCGACAACGTCTTTTCGTAGTCGATCATTAAATGCGCATTCTTAAACGCCCTTAAACGGCGCGCTCGCGCTTCAAGAAAAAATGCACACAAATTAACCACCTAAGAATTATAATTTACCGACGCATTTATAACGGTGAGAAACATTTCTTTTTCGATAGGATGCGATAGTTTTACTTTTCTTCTATCACGTGAAAAGTGATTGAGATGCGAAAATGCAGACAAAAGGGTTGCAAAGACGGCTAAGTCAGACCAATTTTTCAAAGGGGACTTTTTAAAGGGTTAATGCTTCTCTTGAGCTTGATTTTGATGGACGTGAATGCTTGTCATCTATTCATCTATTGAATTTTTCAACTTTTATGCACTTTATAAATTTCGCTTTTGTATCTGCGAAAAATTTCAAAGACTTGCCAAATGAATTGAATCAATTGTTACGTTTGATAGATTAATAAAAAAACATTTGACAGGTCCAACTTGAGAATAGCTATCAATAAAATGTTTATACCAGAAAATATCAATTTTTCTAACAAATAATTTAAAGAACTTTAAATTTTAGAAATTGACCTCCTAAGAAGACCTCCAGCAATTTTATTACTCGCTTTTAGAAAACTTTGGTAAATTTGAAAAGCAAATACGGAGCAGCAAAAGTAAAATAATAATGCTGGTTGTTCCGCTCGTTTAAGTCACAATAAATTCAAAGGTGACTTGAAGTACTTGCTCAAGTGCTTGACAAATAAAAAGACACTGCGCGCAATTGTTGTACGTGAATCGCACGAAAACGCCTCCCGGGAATTTCATCGACCCTTTAAACAGGGCAATTTAAATGTCTTTAAAGGTATCGCACTTGCTGGCGTTCGTTTACCGCGCGTACTGTGTCTGTCAGCTGATGATGTAACGCATTTTTCATCTGTACAATGCAATGCAAGGTCTCTCCAAAGGAGACTCAACGTCTCTTCTGAAAATTACCTACGAAACTGTTGCCAAACCTTTGCACAACCGAGTGCAACACATACGAAATCCAAGCGAATAAAGCGAGATGAATGATGAAAATAAACATTATTCCGGACGGCGCAAAGAGCCCAAAGTGTTTTGTGCAATTCAAGTGTGAAACGGTGACAATACATTGCATTTCAATGGGACAAAGAATTCAGTCGAAGGTGAATTCAGCGAGTGCACGAAGAAATTTTTGAAAAACACATGTGCGTCTAAGGGCTGTTTTCATAAAACTCCATTTTTACGCAACGCGCTTTAAACTTCCATCGGAAAGTCTTTAAGAAGTATTTTAGACGAATAAAAGACGTTTGCCATGCGCCGACCGAATTTCGATTTTGATTTACGGATCGTGAATGTGAATAAAACCCGAGAGAGAATCGATAAACAGCGTGAAACGCTGGAAATCTCGGACGTTGGTCAGTTTTATTGATTTTCCTCACGAGGGAAAAGAGCATGAAAATGAGAAATTAGTATTTATGTATGCGATGCATCCATCAGGGTAGTTTTTTCAATTGGCTCTGCTTCACCTGGTTGGACAGCTTCCACATACCCCACGAGGGTGTAGAATTCGTTAAATTCAGTAAGCGTCAGAGTTGTTTGTTTTTTACGGCTTAAAAACGCGCTTCGTGGAAATGAATTTACATCTTAAAGCGCCGCCATTTACGTTATACATTTTCCACTCAAACGTGCGTGTGAGCTTGATGAATAAAGTTCTCAATGCTAATGAATTGACTTTATTTATTTCGTACGCGCAGCTGTAAATGAGCGACCTCAAAGCGAAAAGCCAAATTTAAAAATCGAATGCGCAGAGTGTTATTTATTTAAAATATTTATTATTATCTAAACGACTTATCGAATTAAGATAAGAGCATTTTGTATACACGACGTGGACGTTGCGATGCTCGAGCAAGCAAACGTTATTGATTACAATCGGAATTTTAAAGGCAGCTACTGCAATGAAGCTGCGGCGAGAGGCGCGATCGTCATTGATTATATTGATACGCGATTTTTCGTTCGCGGCGCAATAAGAAGTCCATACACGTCTCTTCAGAAGGTGTATTTAGTATTCAAAACAGGCCAATGTTAATTGCTTCTCATGTTCGTTTCGTTAAGCAATTTCTCAACATAAAATTTTTAATCGTATTCAACTGGCGACTAATAATAAGAATAGGACAAGCAAGAATTAGAAAAATTACAAAGACTTACCATAATTTATCTCCAAGAAGAAGAAATTTCATCGACTTGAAATAATTGTAGAATATCTGAAACAATATAACAATTCAAATTAGTCAAATGCTTATAAAAATATTAAAAGTATAAATATTATAAAAAGAAGAGCAAGTACATAAAATTGATGAGCTTTCAATATCGACACAAGAACGTCGCGTAAATCAATATTAATGAAGGCGGAATCCCTTTGGTCGCAGGAGCGCAAAACCGGCTTGCGATTCAATTAGCAATCATAAACGCGAGAGCATAATTTGATGAAAAATAGTTTTAAGTGCGTTTTTGTCCTTTATTCTTCGAGGCAGTCAATGAGTAAGCAACAAAACGATCGCCAAAAAATACAAATGATGAAGACCTTTCGCTGTTGAACACTCGCGTGTTCTCAAATGTGAAGTTGAACGTCTCAATTAAAAAACTCGTTGCATATTCATAATCCAATAATAGTAAAAGCTTTTTATTATTCCCTCGCCTTTTCGTCGATTGTTATTAGCTTCGAATATACGATTTATGTCTTTGGAAGCGACCAAGCGACCAACTAATAAATATATTTTAAATGCTTTAATGACTAATGTCAGTTCTCATTTAGTTTATAATTTATAAGGTTTTCTTCTCTACCAATAAGGGTGGCAGACTTTGGAGACTTTAAAATACCACAAAATTGAAAAAGTAACTAGTGTGAAATAATTTAAAATAAATTTTCGGCAAAGAGGAAGATTGTTAGAGTATTGTTTATGACATAACAGCAGTGAAACAAGATGAACAATAAAGCAATCAGAAAGAATTCGCTTTTAAATCGCCGAAAGTTGGAAAATGTTCAACTCTTCAGCTCTTGTTAAGAAGCAATAAAGTCATATATAACTAGAAGGACTTGATTGGAGGGCATATTATAAAACGCGCTAAATGCACCAAATGAGCCACAACATAATAAAATTGGAGTATTTATGAGCAATGCTTATAAATCTGACACTCATTTGGCCCTAAGTTGGCCATCCAATGAGTTCTCTTTGGCGCTCGCTCTTCTTCTTTTCTTTCTGCTCGATGATGCGACGAAATTTGCATTCTTAATAGGGCGCGCACACAAAAAGGCTGCGCGCAACGTCTTTATCGTTTTGTGATACGGTTATAAAAAGGTAACCGAGAAAACAATGGCACTCGTTTTCCAAAAAAAGGACCAAACGGCCCCGCCGTTTGATTGTGCGATTGATGTTGATATGGTTTTATCGTGTGATTTTCGGTGCGTAATCAACCGCACCTTTTGCGGCTCTCAAAGGGTGTGAATCTAATGAAGTCATTGATTGTGACAGTTTTAGTTTTGCCCTTTTGTACTAGCGGTAAATAATCGCTTGATTAGACAATGGTAGACCTTTTCAGCGACTTTTACGATTACGTAATCAAACCGGTGCTTTCTTCAGTAATTTTTAATATTCTAAAGTTGGATTTCAGCTAAATTTAAAAGCTTTTAAGGGGGTACTCTAGTCTAGACACCCAAATTTCCGCCGTTTTTCTTTCCGCCGAATTTTCAATTAAAACTAAAAGTTGAGGAATTAACATGATCGCTTCAAGTTAAGAATGCGTCCAACAAATTTGCGATAGACCAATTTACTTCTTTGTAAGACTTGTGAAAAATTCAAAAATTTTGATGATATCTCTAGTACTTTTCGAGATATTGATGAAATTAGATCACATCTCCTATCAAAGAAATTGTATTTTTAATTAGTGATATACAGCTCCAGATTTCATTACCTTCCTATATTCTAAGGTATAGAGATTTAAGTTTTTTGTAATACTTGCACGTTCAACAAAAACTAAAAGTTGAAGAATTAACCTGATCGCTTCAAGTTAAGAATGCATCCAACAAATTTGCGATAGACCAATTTACTTCTTTGTCTTTAGTACTTTTCGAGATATTGATGAAATTAGATGAAATTAGTATTTTTAAATTAGTCACGATTCCGGTAAACGAAGAAAGAAAGTTTGAAAATCATTTTAGATAATCGTTATTTTGAGTTGTTTGCAAGCATCAAGCAATTTTCTACTTCTAATAAGATAATTTTCAATTGCAAAGACGATTAAAATTGCATTAGTGCAACTTTTAAAACATTATGATGCAACTTTAATAAGCGTCAAAATGTTTCTTTGCTAGTTCGAAGAGTTTTAAACGTTTTTCAAATTACGTGAACGATTTAGGAAGTTGCGGTTCCTCAAAAATTTGACCTACAGCAAACAATACTTTAGCTTTCATCGTCTTGTTAGCAAAAGAAATAAATGATTTCCTGGATATTCTTTCAAAACTGGAAATTGCATTTTAATTGGCAAATATCTCCAAGAATATTATTACTTATTAATCATCAGATTTATTATTAATAAATCAATTTTTTATTGATTTTGAACTGGTTAATATCTTAATTGGTTTATTAATAAATTATTTTATAGCTGTTCAATGCAGCTTTAAATATGTTTTGAATTACCCTTGAGAAAATGCCAAGTTCTTTCTCATATTAAATAATATTTTTTATAGCTTACAGCCAATTATATGAAATAATCGAATATGTTCTCAAAAGAAAAATATTATTTCATGTTGAAATTGTAATCATCCCCTGCAGAAATTAGGCGTACGAAAAATATTATTGCAACCCTTAAAATGCTGCAAAAGAATATCAAATATCCAACGCCTACTCGGGCAAAAATAAATAAGTTTTGTTTACGTTCACAAAACTTGCCAATCTTCACTTTTCCCGAAATTGCATCAATAGAATTCCAACGAATGATAGAAGAAACTTTATGATTTCTACTCGTGGAAGGCGATTTTTCATCGAAGCAAAATAAAACTTGTTGCGATAAAAGTATCGAGTTGAAAAGCGAGATTTCTGGTATAATAGCAGAAAATCCCGATATGAGTAGAGTGAGGGATGTGAATTGAATGCACAAAGCATCGCATCGTCTTCTTCGTTCGCTGGATAAGAATCAGACGTTGCTTGCGATGTCGTTTATAGTGTACAAATTCATATAAGAATGCATGAAAAACCACAGAATAAGATCGCCATCGATTGATGCGAAAAGCGCGTAGCTTACACAATTGGACGTCTGTCTGGACACAAAAGCCGAGTTGCGGTCAGCGTTCAGCGGTCAGCGGCGTCTACGGCGCTAGATGTGCGCCTGTGTCGGGCGGTCACACATGTAAATCTGATTTTTCGGACCGCGTGTGCCTTCGCGCCACGCTTCTTCCTCCACTTCTTCGTCGGCACGCACGTCTGCGTCCTCACCGATGCGGACTACTGTGCCGGCAACGCTTCATCGGGCCAACACACCTGCCCACCCGCACGTGTTAAATAAATCTCGGAAATGTGCAAGTAGCGCACGCCGAAAATGTATTACTTGTAATCCATGCACAACGAAACGAAATTGAACATGCAGCGCCAACCTTTGCAATTTTTCTTTTATTACCATGAAACTCGCGCTTTATTAAATTCACCAAAATTCATTTCTTAATTCTATTTTTAAATCAAACATTTCTTCCAATTTTCTCAATCCTCAGAGAAAAATCAGATAAAGCACTAATGAATTTATGCGCGGAAATAAATAGTTAAAAAACTATCAATCGTGATTGAGAAGAAGAGTTTTTTATAGCTTGTTTCTTGCGTTAATTGATTGATTTCATTGTGCGCTTCTTCGCTTCGTACCTGAACGATGTAATCGCGTATAAAATCGCAATGAAGCGCATTCGAAATGAGCTCGGAAGACAATTACGTTGATTGCCTGATTACGGCGCTTCGACTGTGCTTCTTCTTGCACAGTCATCACGTCATAAACCACAAGCAGAAGCACACGCGTTCTTTCCTTCTTTGGTTAATGTTATTGCTGATGCTAATGGCTTCGAAGGAATTAATGAAATTGTCATTTTGGGACCTCATTAAGACGCGTTACGTTTTAATGCGATTGCTTCATAATGAGGAATAAATTAATTTTAAGCACAAATAATAAAAAACTACCACCAAATAAAAAACTATTAAGCTATCAATCACAAACTAAATAATTTTTCATGTGAAATCATTAGCTCGCTCAAAATATTAAGAAATGTTCAAGTGTAATGATCAAACTATTAAGTTACAACTTCCTTCTTGTTCAACAATAAGTTTTTCGCACTTTTGCCCCTCAGAGATGTTACAATAGTGCCATAAACTTTTGGCTAATTTGTGATCTGTCATCATTGCTTGCGCACACATTGTAAAACTGCATTTCCGGTCTATTTCCTCATTGAATTTCCGTATTTGAATATGCACATTATCGATATCTTTGTGCTTTGTAAACGAACCGCCTTTATTTGTTAGGTATTCTTACCGGTTGTGTCTTTGAATTGTGCTACAAGCATCGCAACACCAAAAACTGATAACAAAGTCTCGCAAACAGCCGCAAAGGAAGTCAACTAGCACGAGGCTATTCGCATTCACACTCTTTACTTGCACTTCGCTTTGTACACATTGAATATGCATTGTTGGCAATGCGGCGTGAACACAATTAAATAGGTGTTAGAACATGTGATTGAATGGGCCATCAGACATCATGCCAGGCTCGTGCAACAATCGCTCAACTAATTATTATTGTTGTTTGTCGTGTGTTGCAATCCACCTTCGCAGAATCACAGGTTCAAGCACAGCATGAACAAGCTCTCTGTTCTGTGCAACCAAAGCGAACAAGCGTTAAAATTCTGTTGGTTTTTGTACTAATTTTGTGTACTTATTTGTTAAGTGTATTCTTGCAATTCGAATGACCAGAAAATGACAATGCGATTTTCGTTACTTGACTCGCAAAACGGGATAATTTACGTCTGTCTAACTAAAAGATTCAATTCACTGCAGACTGTGATTAATCAAGAAAAATCCAGAGTAATAATTAATAGTCAGAGTTGAAACCTCTCTTAATGAGTTCTCTCAAAGTTTTTGAAAAGTCAACTTTTCCATCATGTAAAAGGCGTCAATCTATTAGCTCAAAGGCTTCGGCACTTAATTAAGTGCATCCATTGTTCTCATGCTCGCTAATAACACAATAAACAATTTCCACCGAGGCTTAAAACTCATCAGCGCACGAATTGATTCGGAACGAGTTATTGTGATTTGTTTGATTCACTTTGTAGATAAATTGTCTTGGTAATATCTATCACAGGGTGAGATTTAATAAGCGCTCTTAATGCAGCATATAAACGCAAGAAATATTCTCCAAAGGCACGACGCATAATAATTTATCGTTCGACGTTCGATGATATTAATGATCTTGTAAGATTCGTGCGTACACGAAGTGAAGGAAGCCGACTTCTTCGCGCACTCTGAAGAAGAACCGACTTTAACCGGCAGATGATATGCCAAACAACGCGACCTCCTAACATCTTCCTTCAACGTTTTAATTGAACATGTATAATTAATTAAATTCACTTTCATTTCGTCTGCCACAAAAACAAAAGGACTGCTGCATCACTCTCACTATGCAGTCAGTAAGTACCAACATTGAAATTTGTGATTGAAGTGTAAAAAATTGTATGTTGCGAGCAAAAAAGTGCTTGCATCTGCTCGCGAGATCAAATTGCAACTTTTGATTATACCTGCCGAGAATTTTCGGTTGCTGTTACTGATTCTTCAATTTTTGTTTTTCTCGCACGTGTATGTAGGTCGTGCATACACCTAAGTGACATTTGACACCAAAGTACACATTATAACAATGGGTTTTAATTTTTTACGATTGCACGCGTAACGCACTTTATCCATGGTCAGTTTTTACTCTCCGTGTTCATTTCGTTATCCTTCTCTTCCCCGACATGAGCGGCGTACATTTTTAATTGGTATGACTAGGTAATTTTCTCTTAGTAAATCAATTTTTTGTAAATATATTTAATCAACTTGAGATGCACTCGGTTAAGTAGACTTATTAATAGGACAGCTTGTGATGCTAATGTTTTGAATTCAATGAATGTATTAACTACCCCATTAACACAACCCTTTGCTTGATGAGATCATTAGCAATTGATAGACGCGTAAAATTCAATAGAATTTTGATTCTCAATTAACTCTTCTAGTTCTCAGCTCGCTAAGTAGCGGCAAGTGTGAAAAAAGTCCATTAACCACCTACTTTAATTAAACGGCTTCGCGATACGATCGAGTGCTAAGTAGGGTTTCATTCAAATGCACGAAATGAACGCGATTTACCACCCTCGAGCGATGATATCGTAATAGTTATGTTAATAAACTTGTACTCCTTTTATTACAAGCATGTAGCACTCGAATAAAAAATGCCACACGGTTAATTCGATTTCCACGTTCAATTTTAAGATTGAGCCAAGTCTGAAGTTAATAGCGTGAAATTATTTTTAGTTAAACAGTATTGAAAATAAATAAACATAAATGATTATCAACTTTGAGCAGCTGTGAAAATATTGATCACATACAATTATTACAATTAATTCATTCAACTTGTAAAGTATTTAAATGCACGTATAAATTCTCGTCAAGTCGATGGAATTGTGAAAAGAATGATAAGTGATAAGAATAGAACGCCTACGCTTCTGAGTAAACATGGGTGAAAAGTCAATAAATTGGGGCACACTTCTTTTTTTTTTAGAATGTTCATGAACCCCTTTTGAATTCAAGTTCAATATTCGATAAAATTATAAAAGTGTTTAATCATTATTTGTTCACGTCTTTTGTACTTGGCGAGGATGATAAGCAACGTGGAGCCTCATTACATTTTTCATCATTCGGCAGAGTAATGTGGAAGGAACTTATTATCAGTCAATCGAATAAACAAATTGAAGAATTGCGCTGAATTCAAATGACTGACGGAGGGGAAGTATGAATAGTTCGATTGTATTTTACGGAAGAAACACTTGCGCATACTTTGCTATCGTTCGTAGTTTATTTCAATATTTTATGTTGCAATAAGAATGTAATGCTTTGCTTGCTCGTGTTAAATGAAAAAAGTAAATAAATATTGTAAGAAATACAAGTTATTTTTTAATGATAGGTTAATTTTGAAAATGACATGTTTTCAGAAGGAAAAATGCCAAAAATTGTCTTTTGATTATTGGCAAACGTGGTCAAAAGGCTATTAATGAATGAAATGAAAGAGTAGAATAGTCTACAACTATAACTAAATAGTACGTACAAGCATAGACTAAAATATAGTTTGGTCTAGAAGTTGGTCTATGTTTAGTGAGTAAAACCCATTGAGTTTCTAATTTCAGGTGCGAATTTATAGCATTCGCGATGCACCTTGAGAGTTCAGGTACGAAACTAAGCGAAATTAAATGACGTGAAATTCCCTACACTTATTTAATTGACGGTTTCAGCATTGATGCTGAATGAAAGGGTCTGAATTCAGCTGCATTCGTTCATATTTCTTGCTCAAAAAATACACACACGTAATGCGAGCACTTTCTTGATCTCTTGTTCTTGTTGTTTTTAGCAATCTTACGTAAGTTAAATATGTGTTTTGCTTCCACGTGCAATTCTAGGATATTACGGATATCAAGACAACATTGTAATTATGGTTGTGGCGTGTGTATAACTGTAAAACGCGTGCAAGTCGCGCGACTTGAATCGCAATTCTTTAATTGTACGTATACCGACTTGAATTAAAAGATACTTTGAAGGAAGAATTTTCAAGGATGTCTTTTAAAATTTTAAAGATTTCAATAAGCGGCTTTTGGACGTTTAAAATGCCGAAATTTGAAAAATTTGTCGGCACTGCTATCACGTTTAATTCAGCATGATAAGCGTGTAACGTGCGTATCTACGAAGCGAATAAGAAGTTCTTATTCTTCGTTTCTTCTTCTTCGTGCAATGCGGTAAAAATCTTTGCGATCCAAGGTGTCATTCTTTGACATACGATTTGCGGTCTACGAAGTCTGCGAATGTTCATTGTACTTTTACGAATACCTGAATGATGTCAACGCATTCAACACATAGTTTCACACTTTAGACTCACGCCTCACGCCTGAATGTCAATGAATGCAATTAGCCATCCATTCTTGCTCCATTCATTCAAGTCTATTCGCTTTATTCACAATTCATGAAAAATCGCATTTCGCATTTTCATCTCAAGTGTGTTTCCATTTTTTTTTTTTGAAAACGTTTCTAGCTCATAATCTTAAACGTCATAGTGTTCCATTAAATATCGCAAGAAATGTTGGGACGTATGTACCAAGCGGTGATTCGAAACAATGTTCGTTTTTGACATTGTATAACATGTTGCTAAGTTATAAACGAGTACTCAGGCTATGCGAAGCAACTGACAGCCTACTTAGCAACAGACATCGGCTATAATTAGTGTTAACACTTCATTTTCACGCGTGCAAGGAGCGCCCTTTCATTACGCGACGTGCAAGAAATACGCGCGTCCACCCTCACAATGAGCATAAGCATTTCAGCTGCAATTGCGCATGCGAGTGCGAAATTGAGCCGTAGGGTGATCATCACTTTAAACTCATAACTGGCGAAAACGTGCGAAATATAGGAAGAAGGAAGAGCAATCATTTTCTAGAGTACGAAATTAATTGTGGCCTGTTAAAACATCAAAGTCCACTCAACATAACTAACTAAAGTATTCATCCTAAAGACTTTGCAAAATCATGAATTATTTAACACATTTACTAATGATGAAATCGCGAACTTAATTTTGTTTTAGTGATAATTTTTGCATCATTTTAAATTAAACTCTAGTTCAATTTTCATATTATTTATGAGTAGCCCCTATATAATATTTTTATGTGCTTTATGTGCTCATTCTTAGTGATGAACCAACATAATAATTCCTTCGTCTTAACTCAAAAGTTGCATAAGATATGTGGGCGTCTTCAAGACCAAAGATCTGCTTTCAAGCGCCGAAGAGTATTAAAGAGGAAGGAGTTACTTCTTCCGTGCTTAACTAGATTGATTGAACGCTGAAAACAATTTTCGTTCAGTCTAACCATTCGCCGAACGGCTTGATAAATTGACAAGGCTTGTCAAAAGGTTAATAGGTTCCTCACTCATTATTATTTTCAATAATCCGAGTTAATGAATTTAAAGATGCAAACACCCTTTTTCTGCTAGCTAAATAAATTAATTAAATTAAGGGGTTGAAACTTCTAGCGTTTTGGGTTGCATAACATGGCATTGAAATAGATTTTGTTTTTTTAAATTTTTTGGGGTGTTTGACCAGGTAAAAAACACGCTGTTTTCGGACGGTGTTTGACCTCAACGTTTTCTTGGACTAAAATACGCACCCGTCCACCAGTGGGCACAGGAAACTAATTAATTTTCATAACATGAACCCATTGATTTTTTAATTTTATAGCCGATGGACTTTTATAACCAAATTTTATATCTATTGCCGCAGCGAAATAAAATCGTCGGGCTGCTTTCGCGTATTTTATACGTGGCAAGTGCATTGTATAAATATATATACGACAACGACAATGATACTGCTTCCGATAGACATCGGTAATTACACGTTTGGTCGCTGGCAGACGCCGGCATTGACCGCGAAGAGAGAGCATCTTCGACGAGACGAGCCCGCAGACAACTCGCCAATAAATGCTCAACGTGCTTGGCTCGTTCGCTTTATTCATTCAATTGCTGCTCTTCTCCGCTCTTCTTATTAGCCGATAGTGCAATGTTGCGTGATGTTTTTACTTTACTTGACTCGACTTCGTTTTGTTGCTCGTTGCGCTTTATTAAGTTTGATTTTCTTGCTCTTATTGCACTTGAGTTGCGTCCTTAGTATGTGAAATATTAATACAAATACGGGAGTCGTATGAGTAAAACAAATTGAGCTTTTACAAAAAAGGGTTGAAGGCAAAATAAAGTGAAGTGTAACAACCTCTGGCGACGACTTGATCAACTTCTAAGCGCACTTCATAAATGCAAACGGCATTAAGAACGGCATAAACTATCATTACTTTTAATAAGTATTATGGTGCGGTCTTTGCGTTTCGTCGGCTTATTAAGTGCGTCGCTTTTAATGAATTAATTACGCGCGCGTTTAATTGACTAATTTATTTTAATGAGCGCGCGCATACAACTTGTGTACAAATATGCATTGCGAGCGTGTTCGTTTTCGACTTATTGATTGAAATCGATAATAATTGGCTTAAAATCACTCCAAGAATTTTCTTGTTAGCAAATTTTTGTGATTGCGATTATAATCTCTTCATTATTAATTTTCCTGCCTTAAAGTTGAAATAATCTAGATCAATAAAGCACAGAATCTTGAAGAAAAGCATCTTGAACAATGGGATATCGAATGGAAAACACGCGAGGTTTCGATTTAAGTTAATTAAAGAGTTAATTGAAAACATGTACTTAACACAACATCCTATACCTGAGTTCATCCCATAATCTTAATGAAAAGTACACAGGGATCTCTGAAGAACATGATAATAGCATGTAATCTATGTGCAATATTCATCTCGTGCTATGCTATTAGTAATTTGAGCTTAACATGCAACTACAACGTGTAATTAAAACCATCTCAAAAACCTGATAAAATTTCAACAAAGCAAAATGCAATTTTAAGGCTTTCTTTGAGCATTTTCGAAAATTGTATGACATGATTCTAGGTGAAATTCTTTATATTATATTCACATTTAGGAAACTTATCAAGCAATTGCAAGTCATAAGGCCATTTAAAGCAATGTTCAATTAAAAAGTTGTGCACTCTAATTAAGAAATAAATTGTGTTTTAATTGTAATTATAAGGCTTGCGCACAACGAACGCGAAATACAAGTGTAGTATATCATTGCCGGATGGCAATCGAAACATCCCATGAACCAATAAAATATTTATCATTGCAATCAGAAAATCTGAACGCACTTCAAGTGCCTTCAAGTCCGTCCACCTTCTTATTCTAGAATTGCTTATTGCTTCTGATACCGATACCTATAATAATCCTCCTCGCATGTGTCTTTTTTTGCTTTTGTTTATTATGCATTCATCGTTAACAATGCACTGTAACAATATGCTGCTTTGGCGAGTAAATTCTCCGTACGGAATAAGTAGTAGATTATTTATAATTAAAAATAATGATGGAGAAATTGATGAATTATGAGCCATGCACGATTATAATAAAAAAAGCTATAGTTGTATTTGAAATTTGCAGAGATCGGCAAGCTATTGATTAAAATTAGCAATGCGAACGAGGCATCTGAAGAAGTCAGTCAGATGCTGATTGTGAGATTAGATAAAGAGTTGGTCTGGTCGGTTCGTTGGTCGGCCGCTAAAATTAATGTTCTTTAATGCGATTGAATACGGAGTGTTTTTATTAATGCAGTGTGCTATTGTTTCTTGCTTTTATTGCCTTGTTGGCGATCGTTTTGTCTTCGCGTTGCACGTCGATCGCCATTTATTATTATTAACGGTATATTAAGATCTGTACACTTGCCAAAAAGAAGCGCAATATAACAGTAAGTTGTATGAAATATCAGCGCATTAAGAATGCAATAAAATATCAGCTGTAATGCAATTTGCAATGTGAATAAGGTGCTGAAAAATTATTTGTTTCTGCTGTACCTACTATAAAGAACCAAGCAAGTAGTTAAGTTTTAAATACTTAGTGTAGTTTAGTTGAAAAGTGTGCTTATTTTAAGACTTTATGCATGGCACGTGTTAAAATACCTTTGCCAATAAAATATAGAATTTCAATTACAATCGCTTTTTACTTGCGGTACGCGCTGGAAAAAACCTTGAACACAATTGCAATGCAATGAAAAACAAACGCCAACGAAAATAGCCGCATGTGGTGCAAACTCTCTCAATGTTGTTTCATAAAAACTACATGCGGTACTTTTAATTTACTTCTTAGATACACTTTTTCCCTTTGATTCTCTACACGCTGCACGTGTAATAAAATAGCGCCGGTTGCAAGTTCAAGTGGAAAGCGGGATGAGTTTTAGCGCGGCGCAAAATAGTAATAAAACACAAGGTGCGCGCACGTTCGCTTCTAGCAACAATTTTACGATGGCGTTTGTTTGCCAATTGTTTACACTCGACCGACGCGTACTCTCACTCATTACTAACACTTAATGTACGCACTACGTACGCGTAGTAAACCGAGAGTAATGTGATCTTCCTCGAGAGCAAAGTGTGTTAGTGTGCTGCATTTCAAGTAGCACTTGAAGGGTTTTGGCGATAAAAAATGCGAGCGAATTCTAACAGTGCGAAATTCCAACGAAACAAAAGAAAAATAGCCGACTTCTTTCTAGTCTAAACATTCGCCTAGTAAAAATCGCAGCGAATTTAAATAAATACGCATGTGCACGCACACATCGTGTGTGGGCACTTTTTCCACAGCTTCTTGTTTTTTAACCCTCTTAAGATTTACCTCCAAATTGCCGTAATATTCGCGCAAATGTATTATTTAGGTCATCCACCTTTTTCTCCATCCAGTTTCAGGAGCAATTTGCTAATAACAACTAATAACTAAATATTGCGTGTTGTTTTTAGCTGTGCATTTGCTTTTTTTACTTATTGTTGCACTTTAACTTAAGTTCGATGCACTTAGAGTTCATTTCCAGTAAGTTTGGATGCCCATTTTATTTTCTTTTTCAATTTTCGTAGCGTACATCAAAAGTTTCGGCTGTGTCCTAATAATAAAGCGAGAGTTGCTAAGTTTTTGATCGCTTTTGAGTAGATGTATTAGAGGTACTTTGATTACAGTTTCTTCTGCGGATTGAAAGAACGGCTGCTTATAATTTCAACTCTACGAAGGAAACCAAACGCTAAATAATTCAGGGGCGCACGTGCGCACATATAATTATTGTTTCTTTCATGTATAAAACAACTAAGCCGTAGCGAAAATGCAGTTTGACTTGAGCATTTATGAAGAACTCAAAATTTTAAGATTTCAATGACTTTTAAACTTATTCAGTCTCATAGTTAAATCGCAATTAAGATATTACTAAGAGTTGTTTTGTGGTGTTAGATTAAGCAATAATTCATGCTAAATTGAGCAATTTGCAGCAAGTGCAATAAGCACTTAAGTTAACATCAATACTGACGTTTATTGCAAGGTAGTAATAAGGTGTTTTGCCTTTTACTACTCAAGTGCACTTCTAAGCACAACGTGCTAATCTTCCTCATACGATTGCAAGCTAGTTTTACCTTATAGCAAGTGCTATTACAATAGTGTATGAATAAAGCCAGAATATAAGTAAATTTTGAAGTAGATAAATGATAAAAATCAATTAAACGCAACTCATAAATCATCACGTCTTATATGAAAAATATAACTGCTATGTGTTTAAACGCATTCTCAACTAAACGTTTAACTCAACTCTGTATAAGTTTTTTATTTACTTTCTTGACCCTTTGAACGCATCAAGTACACTTGTCAGTAGCTGATAGCCGGTAGTTGAGCGGTGTCTGCACACTGTCAGTGGCAAGGTATTTACTCATCAGTCATAAAGTAATACATCTTACAGGTATTTTCATGGCAACAACGTTGAAATGAGGAAATGATGTGCGTACATGCATCATACGGATAGTTTATTGTCTTTCGAAAACGGCATTGGCAACGGAAAAAAATCGAGACGGATGACTGAAAATTGGAAGAAAGCTTCTGAACTGTCCGAAGAAAGAGGAGAAAAAAGGTGAATTATGGTGGACCCCCAACAAGGAAGCTCTTTCTTAAATAATAACTTCTGTGCGTTCATTTTTTTCAACCCTTTGTGCAGTGGGATTTTTTAATACATTGTTTTTTAAAGAAGCCAACTTCATATGCAATTAAATTTTCATTTGTTTTATGAAATTGTCGTAAATTTGTACCCCTTGCTGTTAAGGTCTACCAGGCAAGAAAATGAGATTTACAAGACTGCTTTACAATTAATTAAAATATTTCGAAGCTCACTACTACTGACTACTTGTAAAATACAAATAATGATATTCTGATAAGAATGGTCAGGTTGTAAATAGTGTTGGGAAATTTGTAGTTATCTTGCCGGTCTAACGAGGTGAAGACTTGGAAAAGTTGTAAACTCGTTAACAAAATAATTCACAAAATATCACAAGTAATTTGATATTCTCTACCACCTAGTGTGCAATCAATTTCCTAGCTGAGAATGTCTAATATCATTCGAGATAAAAATATTATTTCATGAAGTGAAATATGAACTGCTTACCATTTGTGGTAAAGCAATTATTCGCCTGAATCAAAATCGTTTTTGCGAGTGAACGAAATGAATGCACGCGCAGAGAATGCAAATTTGCATTCATAATGTACGAAAGTGGTTTCCATACGCCATGTTCCATAAGGGCATAGAACTGGCGGGCAATTATAAGATCGTTGAATATTAAATAAACATCAAGAGCAACATCTCAAGATGCACCGAGTCCGATAAAGCACCGACGCTTGATGTTGACGAGTCGGACGAAAGTCTGATGAAAATTGCGCAGTAGCTCCAAGCGACAATCGAAAATTTGCAAAAAAGCACAAAAACATTCAACGCTCCTTGCATCTAGATTCATAATTATTAATGGGCCAGCATTATTCAAGCACCGTATACAAAATTACAGTAAAATACGTAAAAGAGAAAACAATAAATGAGTGCAATATGCTTCTGCTACTTGCGCACTTAATCGACTGTAATTTTGCAATAATTTCCCTGTACTTTCATCGTATCGTACATGTGCAATAAACTCTTAATAAATACCCATATGAAAGTTGATGCGCAATGAATAAGTTATTAATTCACCAAATATTATTATTATTATTAAGTCATTTACGAAAATTGAATTTCCTAGCGATTTTGCATTTTGAATGAAGCAATTCAATTCAAGTCATCAAGAGATTTTTCAATGATACACTCGAGCAGCGAAACGAAAATGACATTGGACATAATCATGAGTCGCCCTGATGCACTATTAAATGCCTGTATATCCCGTAACCCATATATTTGCAAATATGTGTGCGTGCTCTTCGAATGAACCGAGGGAAATAAAGAAGTTTAAAGCAACAGAGCGTCGTGGTCGTCGTCGTCGATCGGAACAAGTTAATTGAATTGTCTGCAATCGATGTGGACCACCAACTCAGCTCAGCTATATTTACTCGCATCGAAGTTGAAGTTTATCGATGCCAAATGGACGTTGAATTGTAGTTTATGCGCGTGCACGAGCATGCCCTAATCAATGTGCGCACAAGCCAAATAATACATGCGTTTCCATATTTTCGGGACTAATTTAATTAAGTTCTAACTTGTAATTCAAAAGCATACTTAAGTACCTATGCTGCGAGGCGCACATCAAGAGATTTTCATAGTTGACCAGCATATGCGGGCTGCTGCTTCACGAGCTCTTTGGCTCCAAGTAATTAAGACGTACAAACGCAATTTAATCGCCAAAGGATGCACTTTCGGCGCATTTTTATTGAGCACGTTTATGCACCGACGATGAAATATGCAGGAGGACATTTTACGACTTGGTATAAAAATGCTGAATGCATAAAACTACATTATTTCTTCATTTTGCTGACAGCATCGCGTCTCCGCCCGCCTTTGATAAACTTGATATCAAATTCAAATCAAACTTTTCAAGATAAAGACCTAATGACTTTTTAATAGACATCTAGACATCAAAACATTTGCAACAAAGAAGTGGCAAAATTGATGTTAATTAATTGATCCAAAATTTAATTAATTTCGCATTATTTATCTTTATGATCCTGCTTATCATGATATTTTTTAATGATTACAGTAAGTAAAGCCATATATGTCAATATCTTATTTGTTAATAAAATAGAATTTATGAGCGCAATTAAAAAATTTGTCACCTAAAAGCAACTCTTCTTATTCGATGCATTTAGAAATCAAGTCAAGTTCAAGGTCTAAACTTTCCACACTACTAATCGCTGGTTTAAAATTAATATCAATAATAATAATTCAATTAAATCTATTAAGTAAAGTGCCAACGTTTATGTGCATTAATTAATTTACAATACGATTAGCGTTATAATCCTAATTAAATACCGCATACAAACCGAAAAACACTGCATCGCTAATTAATTAATGAAGTTTCGGTTTTCGGCTTGTTTGATTCCGACAAAAACAAGGCAAATATGTTCGTTCTTCTATCAAGTAGTTGATTAGTGTGCATCGTTTTAAAGCAACCGAATTCAGCTTAGTTTTTGGTGCAGCAAAGGCAATTGGCCGGAAACAAAAACGAAAAACTAAATTTAAAAAAGCGCCTAAAAAACCTAACTTAAAATGACTGAATTTTATGCGGTAAAAACTCGTAAAACTGGACCTCACAAAGTTTGGTCTTAATTTATGCAAGTTGAACAAATGTAAAGCAAATACAACTACTAATTTCAAAACGAATAAATCAATCCGCGTGTAATTTGTAGTTATGTAGAAAATGTGAAGAAACTTTGTTATTTTTTAGTGAGTTGTATAAAAATCTACAAATTTATGTCACGAGTTTCGTTAGCTGTATAAAAAATGCAATCCGGTGTAAAATTTCCTCATTCATGAGGCATTCACAAATCAATAATAGATAATTCAAAAAGGTACATGTTCGTTGACATCTTCGTACCTAGCGCATTTATTCAACGTCTCTGAATGAATAGAGCAACATTACTGACCAGCATGCAGAAGCAACAGTAAAATATTTCGCTGGTGCTATACCGGACTAGACGCAATGCTCGTTTTTCTCGTTTCTTTTATTCACCTATACGCAGCTACTTCGGAAAGGTGAGTTGAGTATTGGAAAGAAGGCGATAAAGTAAGATGGAAAGTTGTAACGAAACGGCGCGAAACGTTTCGAGGGAATCCACAGCATCAAAACGATAAATCTTTTTATATTCGTTGATCGTGGACCCCTATGGGGCGCAATAGCCACTGACCATATTCAACATTAACGTTTACTTCTTGATACGTTTCTCTACGTTTGAATGCTAGACTTTGCATCATTTTTTCTTTAAATATACGTTTGAGAACGAATATAGTGATAGTTCTATGAAAACGTTAGGCAACAACAACATTGCTCATTGTATGGTGAAAATATTCTTTAGAGTGTGAATAGGAAACGATAGCTGAATGCAATATCAGAGTCAAGAGGACATCCCTAATCGATTATTCACAAATATGCCAAATTCTGATCAAGACCTAAGTGTACAGGGCTAATTTTCAGTGTTGTTCTTAAATTCAATACTTTAGTCATGACTGGTTTATGATACTCTTATTGGAACGCAGATTGAGCATTGATTAATCATGGAATTTCTAAAATTTTGCCCAAACACTCAGTGTGAGTATATGGTGTATTCAATTGGTATTTCTATTGTCAATATATTGATGACCCAAACGACGTGTGGATATGTTGAGTGTCTAAGCTATTGATCGTTCGCTTCGATTTCTCTGGTTGCGTTTATTCTCCTGTCCCAAAAACCCAACTGAAACGCATGGAACTGACTAAATTTATTCAGCGTTGGCATCGATTGATTGCGATGCATTTGCCATGGCCTAATCTCATCGATAAACATATTTGAGTGTTGTGCATTCCATAGCTATCCAGAAAGTTCCCACGTCTCCCAAATTTTAACATCTAAAACCGTAAAAACTGTGAGTATCTAATACCATTGCCAAACTACCATGCACAGGAGATCTAAAGCGATGAAAATATATTGCGTTAGGGGTCTAATTATAGTGGATTAAGGAATGCACAACCCATCAATGGAATAGCGTCAGAATCGGCATAGGAATTATGATAAAATATAGCCAAAATATCTACACCACTCTTGGTGGTACTTCGCCTCAAGCGAATCAGCAAGCCACACAAAATGAAATACAAAATTAGACATTACACTAATGTGAAACTGAATGCAGCCATAAATAATAATAGAAACATTTGTGTTTCTATGGGTGAAATTGCAACTCGTCTAACCTCAAATATACCATAGCCGGCATCAAAATATAGCTTTTATCAACACGTTAGATGAAATTAGCATTTGCATATAGGTTTGTAATCTCATTATAATGACAAATTCAGCTCCTACCTTGTGTAGCGTGGGTCTGCATATCTTAGCATCTTGCGCATCGGATGCATTAGGATGTAGGGTATGGTCAAGCATATTACAGGGAACAACCTATTATCTAATGATATTTTAAGCAGCCGGTGTTTTAGACAATCAAAAAGCAATTAAGCCAAGCGCGTGCGATTTTGATGTAGGCGGATGCAAATACGATTACGGCCATGTTGGCTCCATTATGCAAAGGGACGCCACACAGCAGCCAACAAGACTTAATATTTACAAGCGAAATAATGAATGCACAGCAAATTGTACTAACCTTGTGATTATATCGACGGTGGATTGATACACTGGGCACACCCATGGCCTCAACAAATGGATTAATTGACTTCAAATCAGGAAAATAATTTGGTTCACCTGCAGTACTGCAACACTTACACTTCAATGAGAAGGACGGCGCTGAGGTGACGCTCGCTAAAATCATAGATGTGCACTTGCGCAAATACCTCGAGTCAAAATTGCGATCGGCACGCCACCAGTGTCAGACTTCGCAACTAGCCTATTCCAATTTGAAATTTTTAAACTTGATAAGTTTATAACATATGAGTATAGTTAATTCAGCTTTGGATCCGAGGGCAGTGAATTATCATTGGAGAGGATATCCAATTCTGGGCAATTGGTACTTTGGAAAATACATATGCATTGATACATATAACATGTCATAATATAGCTCAAAATTATGGACTTAGCACTTTATATAGCACTTTCTACTTGACACTTGTATTTTAATTAGAGTGTTAAGTAGCTTATTATTAAAAATTAAACATGCATCTCTAATTGTGTTCTAGATATGTTTGTATATCATTAAACATCTAATAATATTTTAATGAGCAAGCACGTTTAAAAATTCCATGCATTTTAATGACTCCCTTTAAAAATCTTTTCTTAGACTACAAAAAACCCGAATTTGTAATTACCCAAATATGTTATGAAGTAATATGGAAAATTATTGCAAAATTCGCGAATGACGCACGTTGCAAGATTAATGCAAATTGTTGATGGAATGTTCAACAAGACAAGTCGGTTACTAACTACATACGCGAAAATTTACGTCTGTTTGCTTATCATGCGCTGTTTGCGAAAGGTTCTTAATCAGCGAACGCAGCAAAATATGAAATATGACTCTGTTTGATTATGGGTAGCACAATATTTTAACAATTTGTAAAAATATTTTGCGTTCACAGAAAAACAAATGCGTAAACGCAATCACAGATTGATGACTTAACTAATTTATTGAGCGCGTATTGATCTTTTGATCTTATTGATTTTTATCAATAAGTACCTACTCCAACTCTTATGTAGTATAAATAATGAAAAAAATGTGCTTAAAACCTACTTTTATTCAAGTTGTACAGTCAAAATGTCCAAGCAAATATTTGTACTCTATTCATTAGTCATGCTGGTAAATTTGTCAACTCATTTGTTACTGACTATTATTTCCTATTATATTTTAGGTCGCTTTAGGTGATGCTCATAAATTCCAAGAGGAAAATTTAGAAAAACTCATATTAGCCAAACAACTAATTACTCAGAATATAATCTTAGGAAAAACTGCCATCAAAATAACTTCAGTGGGTCTGGAACAAATTGGCATAAGTTATTTCGAAAACAATGATCTTTGATCAAATAGACAATCTAATTAAACAACACAAGAACAACTCAACGTGTGTAACCGCAGCAATTAAAATTGCCATTAACATGAATCATTACTTAACAGAATATGAAAACGAATGCAAATTTAATGAAGTCGCAATACTTAAAGAAGTAATCAAAGCATTAAAAAAATTTCCTGTTCTCATTGAGCAATCTCCCTCAGTATGCGAAGTATATGATGACGCTGAAGGATGTCTGGAAATGTTTATACATGATATAAACATAAAAATTGATACAAATGCAAAAATTCTTAATGAAGCACCAGGACAAATCATGAATTACTCACTAAATTGTTTAGTGCATAATTCAGGAAAAATACTTATGTATTTTGAGCAAATTAAAAACATATTGTATGAATGCGTAACCAACTAAGTCTTTTGCAAATAGCATCGTAAATATTTTAAGCCGCTTTCACACAGGTGGTAAATAAGTACATAGGTAATATGTAATTTGTTATAGAATTATGTAAAAAAACGTACGCGTGGAAATTTAGAGCCTTAAATTAAAAATCTCGCATTGTGTATTGTCACTATCACGAATATTAATAGACAAAATTAAGCAGGTTTAATGCAATAGCGTTAATTTATTAAAATACAAACGTTTTTAATAAATGAAATATAATCAAGTAAAGTGAAATTGGAATGGTGGAAAATCCTTTTGCGTATATTCGGCTTATCTCCTGTTTAGTATGGAACTCACTGGAAATTGCTTGACAAGATGTTTGCTCATCACTTGTTTACAGTTTCTATCTCGTGCTAACGAAATTTTCGTATAAATATTAACAACGAGAAGGGAACCATTCAGTTAATTATTCACATTAAAGAATTAAACAACGATACGAAACTTGCGAAACAACGACACGAAACGAAATTAACGAAACGAATATGTTTGCAAAAGTGTTAGTAGTGTGTCTTGCCTTGTACTCTCTTGAGGTAAAAATCAATTGGTTTAAAGCTTATTCCAATTTATTAATTCAATTGTTTATCTTAATTTTACTAGGTACTTGGTGGAGCAATCAAGGCAAAAATATCACCTGAAGTTCAGATTGTCATTCAAGAAATTGACATTAAGACTCTGGTGCTTGAGTCTGATATCAAGAAAGTACTTATTGATAACAAACATGATGCTGAATTGGCAAAAAGCAACACGAAATTGGCTCTCAAACACCTCAAGACTGCGGTGAAAGCAGGTAAAGGTACTCTCTGTGGTGCAGTCGCCTCAATTCATTCCAAGGCAATTGAAACCAACGCTGGGAGCATCAAGGACTGCAACAGCAAGCTGAACATGAAGGAACTTCAAACTGATCTTCACGAATACCTGAAGAACCTGCACGATGAGGCTATGCTTGTTGATAAATACTGCGCATTTGTCTGTACGTCAGCTGAAGAAGCTACTTTGTGTATTACCAACAGCATTGCTACGTTAAGACGTAAATTGGTGGATGTTGAGAGTATCATGAGCGAAGGATTGAGCCGTCATGTAGATGAAAGCACCAAATGTTTCAAGGATGTTGTCGAACAGGTCCAAGGAGATGTAGCACGTATTGAAGTTCAATTGAACGACTGCTTGAATCCAACAACCGCAGCACCCGTTGTCGACGGGAGTGAAGACACTGAGGAAACCCATTCAGAGGAGCATTCAGGTGAAGCTAGCCAGGAATCAAAGGAGCATTCTGGTGAAGCTTCGCACGAAGGAGACGATGAGCATAACAGCAGCAACGCTACGGGTGGTGATCAATCTGGTCAAGACGACGATTCTAAAACTGCCACTCATTCCGTGGAAGATGACCATAAATCTAGCGTAGAAAGCCACGAAGCTGGCGTTACCAAGGAGCAAAGCCAAGAAACCCAGGAAGCTCAAGAAATTACGCACGCAGTTGAAGAAGTTGATGAAACTCATGTCACAGGTGTTGAAGCACAAGAACCATTAGCTCCCAGCGATGATGTCGTTCAAGACGAGAACAAAATTATCGATGAAGAAGAAATTCTAACAGAAGTCACTGGACTTCCGGAAGAACACAACGATGAGGAAAATCATGTCACTGAAGAACCAACTGTTAATGACGCTCAAGCGGCTGAAGGAGAAAATGTTGATGAGGCTCAAGTAGCTGAAGAACATCCTGAAGAGCTAAATGTTCCGGAAGTAGTCAGCAATGACGTTCCGGTCAGCGAAGATCAGAAAGAACACGTTGATGAAGATGAAGTCAACATTGAGTATTAATTGATGGCATGGTATATAAAATAACAACTTTAAGAAGGTCCTACAGTTGAAGAAGAACTTCACATTGTTGATATTATTTTATAACTTTATACGTTTTTATTGTTTGAATTATTATAGCAAGGAATTAAATTGATTGTTAACTATATGATTAACGTTAAATAGTATCATCAATGTTTGTTGAATAAAGTTGTTGCTAGTTGTTGTTCATTGAAATACTGGGTTTGAATAAGTTATTTAAAAATGTAATAGACTTTTATATGGTAAATTATTAAATTTAAACTATCAAATGTACAATACGTTTTTAATTCTAAATCCCGGTATAATCACAAGGCAGGAAATTCACGAGGAAACTACAGCTTATTGATATTGTTTGATGGTAACTAAATTTCCATATATTTAGAGAATATCCTTTTCCAATAAGTAAACTGAAAAAAAAACTAGTGTGGCGCGGTTATTATTTATTTAAGGAGATAATAATTTGGCGTCAAGGTATCACGCAATTATTGTTATGCAAATGACGTGCCATGCAACTATTTGTGCGCAAATTACGCGTAATGCAGAAGTGTAGTTAGCAGGCTATTGAAATGATCGGAATGTTTGGCACCATATCATTAATGTTTTGACCTAGTAATGAAACCATAACAAAAACATTATTATAATATTCAAATAAAGTACTTTACCGCTATTGCAGGCTAAACCAAAAACTTATTTGGAATAACCTGTTTTCAATATCATGCTGATATATGCGTAAACTGATAATATTTGAGGTAACAGCTGAGAGTGTAATTTGCAATAAATATAGATTTATTAAATACATATTCAAATATCAAGTATTTTAATTTCTTGTTCAAAACAATTTTATTTAAGTATAAAATTGACAGTTTATTAAGAGTTTTAATAACTAAATTATCGTTTATCAAAAATTAATATTCAATCCAGCTTCTATTAAGTTCACCAAATGTACAGCAAGTTAACAAAAACAAATTTAGTTATAACAAAACAATTTCATAAGTTATTAACAGACTCTCATCTTCGTAACTCTTATTTAAACGCAGGTAGCCAAATCGTTGGTGGCATCGTCGATTTGCTTAATCAATACGGAAGAAGCATCGGCGATACATTGATCGGAAGCTTGGTTAAGATCAACCAGGTTGGTGGCTGGTGGTGGCGGAGCAACTGCTCCTGCACTTGCTTCAGTAATGCAGGTGACAGGATCTAAACTTCCTTTGCAGGCCTTGGTGGCCATTTTTAAAGCTGCTGCTTGTTGTTTCATGGCCAATCCTTGCAGACGCATCTGGCTGAATTCGTCCTTCATCTGGCATGGTTCGAAGGCAACAAGAAGTTGGTTTTCAATGCCGCTTGTCACTGTTTGTACTTGAGTGGCGCATGCTGGATTTGGGTTAAGGGCGGCTGCATTCTTGAGGGCATCAAGACGTAATTTAATATCATCTTGAGCACTCTTGGCTTTGACTCCAAAGATAGCTTGTGCGAAACCAAGTTGTTTGTGGAAAGCACCAAGTCCTTTGCCCATAGTTGGGTAAATGGATGCTGCAAGTGGGAGTGCTGGGGCTGCAGGGGCGGCAGGAGCTGCAGATGCATCAGGGGCAGCAAGTGGTGTGCGTGCTGCGAATGCTGGATTGCCTAGCCATGGATTACCACCCCATGGTCCTGCCAAGGGAGATGCTCCTGCTGCTTGACCGCCGAACCATGGGTTGCCAGCCAACCACGGTGCTCCTGCACCGAATTGAGAGAACCATGGATTCATTCCGAATCCAAATCCTGGTTCTGGTGCAGGTGCGGCTAAAGCCTGAAAAGTAATTAAATTATTAATCAAACACAAAAACAAACCAAGAAGTTTTTTACCTGTGCGACAATTAAAGTAATTGCAAGAAACTTAATCATTTTGCGTTGCGTTCGGTCGTTTTCAAGTCGAATACAAAGTTAATAAAAGACGATTAGTGAATGCTACCGTTTCAGTTCGGTTATGTTTTTATATGAAACTTCACACAAAATACGTTATCAGAATTTGTGAAGACACGCACCGTTTGCTAATTAATCATTCAATGTCTCCTCCTGGTGTTTCCCAACACTATACGAAAGATAAGATTATCGTGCGTCATTCTCTAGAATCATCTCACTTTCAGCTCTCTCATTTTCAGTGTGTGCATCAACATTGGATGCATGGAAAATTAACAAGTGCGCATGTTTTTCATGTGGAAATTCCTTATCAATATTTTCGTTTATGCGGCTAAAAAAACCATTTACGTAAATACAATATAAACAAGCTGTTTTGATCTTGGATTACTTTTTCAACTGTGACTCATTGTCATAAACAAATTCCAACTAAAGATGTTTTAATCGTAATAATTCTAGTAAGTCGAGATGACAAATGTAAATATTGTCTTAATAGAGTAGAGGAATTTTTTTGCTGGAATTTCGAGTCAAAGATTGGATCATAAAAATCTAATTTTAAACTCAAAATGTTTAAAATTTCATTTATTAATTTCCTATTTGCACAATAAATTTATAAAAAAATTTAGTTAAGGTTCTTCGTGGAAAATACTCTGATGTAATTCATTTGCAAAATATTATTCTGCAGTGAACTTAATAGCACTTACAATACGCAGGTTTAACAACTGGAGATAAGAACATGGGTAATGCAAAATCCATAATCCCATAGCAATCAAAAGCATTGAAATTATACGCCCTGGTACTAAATCTGAATTAAGATAACACTTAATATAAATGCACGCACTTTTGAATTGGTAAACAGTTATTAAGTGTTTCGAACTAGTGAAGTTGGCAAAATGGCAAAACTATTCGCAGCAATTCTTGCAATTGCTTTCATCCAAATTCAGGTAATTACAAAATTCAGGCAATCAATATCATTATTAAAGTTATCATCTCATTAATAAAGGCAGCGAATGCATATTCACTGGATTGGAATAATGCACTTCGTGAAATCAAAGATGAGCGCATCAGGATCAGTTACCTCTTGAGAAGTGTCGCACGGAAAGCATCAATGGATATCAATATTATTGCTGTAACTGCGTCAAGAGAAGTCCACCCTATTAGAAGTGAAGCTGAATTCCAAAAAACACAATGCTCGATTAAAATACTTCAAGATATTGGCAATTTCTATCAGTCATTGGATCAAATCAATATTTGTAGGAACAATCATAAACTCAATTTGTTGAAGCAAAATTATATGAGCCAAGTGCAAGTACAATATGAACTCATGAATGAATGTAACGATGAACCCACATGTACTACCGAAACGGTAAACAATGTGCGCGAAAACTTGAGTAATTTGCGAGAAATTTACAAGCCTGAATTGGCAGCTTTATCTGCTGAAATCTCTAATTGCATTCAAACCCAGGAGACAAGAATTAATGAGAATGTAGAAGATTTAAAAACTCAATGGAACCAGTGCAAAACTAACACTGCACAAAGTTTATGATTTTACAAGTGATCAGAAATGAATGACGACGAAACCAACTAACTTTTAATGCAATTAAAATATTTACCCATTAATAAATTTTAAGGTGTTGAGAGAACATTTTATGATTTAGCCATGCCGCCTACGGGAATTTAAATAGCTAGTAAGGCAAGTTGTTATTCTTTTTGACCTTTCGTAATCATTTATGATTCGAGAAAGGACTATGACATAATTTAATCATCGTAAAATAGTCTTAATCAGGAACAGAGCTGGTTCTTTGAAAAATAAAGATAGTACTTCAACTATCAGCAACATCAGTAAATCCGGATCTTACTCTGATTTTCTATTTACTTCTGAAGAAGTCTTATTAGCATAAACGAATTAGTTAATTATTACGACTGACCTATTTCTGTTTCGACTAGATATTCAATGGCTTAAAAATTGAAATGACTCTTTTACTAAAAGCGGTGGAAATTTCTTTGATATTAAGAACGTAAAAATTATACAAAACTGACGAAATTTTTAAATTTCATGAGTACTTGATTAAAACTTTAATCAAAATTTTCATAGTGTTGTACCAAGTAAGGAAGCAATTAATTAAAAATGCTAATAATTCCATAAAAGTAATTTTAATTACATTAATGAGTTTATAACCATAATTAAATTAAGATGGAAGAACAGTTTTTCCATATTTTCAAGATTTATTAGTTTGTCATAAAATTTTAAATTACACAAAATTTCATTTTAAGAACTAGGTCACTTACATACAAATTAACTTAAATCTGCAATATAAAGCTACGAATAAATACTAACCCTCGCTAATTGAATAAATAAACAAATTGCGAGTGGATCAAGATTAGATTAAAAGATCAAGAATTTCTTCTTTACTCTTCTACCTCTTTTTTACCACTCTCTGCTCTCGTCTTCTTCTCCAGTTTATTTCGTTCAGTTTTGTGTGGGTTTTACCAATTACTCCACTCAATAATCTAGTTTATCTTAATGTACAACAACATGTTAAATCGTATTCAATCTAGTTTTAATCACTTAATGCATCTTACTTTTTGAGCGCACCAGCAACAGAAAAAGTAAGAAAACATGTTCAAGGTAAGACAACGACAAAACACGTACTGAGACAAATCGAAATCAATTTATTTCTAATCAGATGCATCTTGCACTTCAATGATTCCGAGACAATTCATTTAAGTAGAAAATCTTATCGTGATCACATGCATTTCTTGTTGACTAAGCAAATTAACTTCTTGACATTTTATAAATCTGTTAAAAATTTCTTAAACATTCTTCTTTGTTTTGAATAAAAACCCAACTTTTTACCTATTTAAAATATTTCCCTGAAACAATCTTCATAAATTTAGAAAAAATCAATCAAAATTCATCAATAAAAATCTTTCTTCAGGGTGGTTTTTCGTCAAATCCTTCAACCCTCTCCTTCTGGTATAAAATTAAGCAATTCTTTTAATATTCCTTCCTTCAATTTTAAACAGAACTTTATTTTATTTCTTGCACTCGTGCTGTTTAAATGCGTTTTCAGAATAAATAAAATTAAAATTCTATTTTCTACATTTTTTTCTTACATTATTTTAATTTTCTCTCACAGTTCGCAGTTGGAGCTCATCACATTAACGATAATTTGACGACTTTGACAACGTCTACTGATTTTATCTCTTAATTAAATTAAAACCTTCCTCTCCATTCCTTCGTTGAATGCATTCATCGTTCACATGATTGTCATCACTTTGTTAAGTTTACAACGACGACTTTTCCAACTCTCATTAGTTACCAAGCGTGTTCCATCTCTCGGGTAAAACAATGTAACGACAACTCTACATTTATCTCAGCGTTTATGTAATCCAATATTTGCAAAATTCATAATCAAAAAATCATAAATTGTTAGAAACTGCATGAGGGAAAAAACTGTTATCTCTGCTTGTTTGTCATAAATTAAACTGATTTATAATATTTCAACAGCATTATAAAACACAAAGGCAAGCAACAAAATAATTGTAGTGCTAAATAATTAATTAAAATTCAGAATGAAATAAGAATTTAATCATATTTTATGTGACATTAAGCTGAATTCAGAAAATAATAAAATTTCCAAAAATTTGTAGGTCACAAGTCAATAAAATTCATCATTCCAACCAAAAGTTATAAGCTGCTTTTAAGTTTAAAGCCTAATATTAATCGCAGCCTATTCAACTCTCAATTCTGCGTTTTTAGCCCATTGTTTCCCGATCGCGTTTAATAATTTAATAAGCTTATGGCAATTTTTAACGTTTAGCGTTAAGGATAAATTGAGAGAAAACATTCAAAATATTTGTGCGCATCGCACACGTAATCAACTTGTGTGCGCGTTATTAAGAAATAATCGGACGGCATCCTTCCTACTGGGCGCGCACCTTATTAATTCTGATAAATTGAAATCGAAGCCAGCGGGAGGCCGAAGAGATGAGCGCTGAATGCGCACTTCTTCGCACTTATCATTGACGATAATTTTGTATATTTTACAACTGATATCATTACGCGCGCACATGTCAACAGGCTGTCCACTTTTTTCATGCACTTCTTACTCACCTCTTGCTTTTAATCGTTCAAATTAAACTTGAAATAAAGGTGCGAGCTTTCACCAAATTACCATACACATGGCTATGTTCATCAACTTTTTTACGACTTGAAACTGTATCGAAAAAATGTCTCAAAAACATGTCTAATTCACAATTCAAATAAAACACTACGAAAACCGAGCTTGAATAAATTAAGTGATTGTAAAATAACAAATAAATGTCAAAATATTTTAACCCCGAGAAGAAATATACGAAAATTTGAAATTTCTGCATTTTAAAGACAATAACACAGTAGGTGATCAGTTTCTTCAACTTTTACAACGTGTGTGGTTCTTTATTTTCCTAAAAACATTTTGGAAATCATTTCCTAAAAAATTCATTATTTACTTTGAAATCTGATCAAGTTCTTCGTTAGTTAATTAGCGAAATTTATGACACAACTAAAAAATACTGATGGAATGCGAATGTGAATACAATCGTAATAAATCACAATGAAGCAAGAAATTTGGTCAATAATACCAATTATTTCTTGTATTTTATACTCCAATAACATTGCTAATCTCATTTGACGATCGCGGATTACTTCTTCAGATGCATCTCTTGCATCACTTCGTTAACGTGCTCTCGTCGATTCGTCGTTGTTTTGTGCGTCTTGTCAGCGAATTGAAATTGACCGAAATCTCTTGTTCAAGAATGTCAGCGATCGCAATCATTGTTCTTTACTTGTTTCAAGGGTCGTTTTGCGTTATCGCCATGCAAAATCAAAGGACGCCAAAGATGTGCTCGTAAGATACAAACTACTTTAGTGTTTTACAAAGAAATCAGCAAATTTCTTTCGCTTCCAAATAAGTAACCAATAACAATGAACGTATAAACTTATCATCTTTCAAACGACACAATTTCCATAGAAGTTTTTCCTTAATTATGTCACAAGACTCTTAATAGACAAGAACAAACATTGACGACCTATATTTCAACGAAAACAGTGAAGAAAAACACGAGAACAATGTCGATAAAAATATAACAAAACTCACTCGAGGTTTAACATCTTTTTGCGGTTACTTCTCTTCGGCTAAAAACACAAAGCATTCTCATGTTGTGGGTGTTTTTAGCCATGTTGTTTACACGTTTTCTTTTTCAGCAGTCGTCCACGCGTAAGACGGTGGCAGGTGAAAAAACCACTAGGAATTTAATTGTAACCGATACTTTTTTAATTAACACACAATATTTCCAACCTACAGCAATTCGTGTAGCTTTCCCGTATTATGCATGAAAATGCATAAAAAGTAGGTCTGTCTGCATATTTTAAATTGCACTCGCGTGGAATAAAGATTTACTTAATTGTATTAAATTTTAGTGTACATTCACTTAAACGTTGTGCGCTCGCAGCGTCAAAGAAAGCATAAAATAAACATTTTACGTTTTTATTTTATATTTATTGATACATTGCCGCGCGATACGATCGATCGACAATTACCAATTATCGATCGATGATGCATCGATTGCAGCGCGTGAAATCGCAAAGTACAATTGAATACGCGTATTGAGATCTCCATCTCGAAGGCATTCATTAAGAATTTCACAGACGCGCTCGGTTGCAAAGCAAAATATTTTGCTTTCGGCTTCGTTGCGTACAAATTGCCGAAAAAAGGAGCAGTGAAAGACCAATAACATTAAATATTAAAACGGCACTCGTGATCCGTTTATGCTTAATGAATATGATCATTTCGTTTCAGTAGCTCTAATAGCTTTTAAGATTATTACCAACCAATAAACCACTACATTCTCTTCATTTTTTACTTGTTTTTCAAATAATTATAGCCAGGATTTAAAACTAATTACTACATGTTCAGTATGGTTGGAGTTGGTCGGCTGGTGGTGAATCAAAATATCTAGAATCATCGAGGGTGCAGTAAGCACACTTTTATTCCAGGTGTCGGCAGCTGCAACTAAATTCCCTCCAAAAGAATTAAAAAAGCGAAGCGCACTAGATGGATGGATGGACGACCAGCTCTACCAGAAACCAGCACCATCAAGCTGCACGCCAACAACAACAACAATATCAACCACCCGTACCATGCACTCACTCGATGGGCTGAAAGAAAAACGAACTAAAACACCCTTCACTATCATTATGACTGAATGATTCGCATTTTCAAATGAACTTTTTCGTTGTTCGTTGTCTCCCCATGCGTGTAACGAGTGCTTCGTAAAAATCATAAAAATTTATTGAATTGGATTGTTCTAAGAAGCAATCAATGATTCAAATGTTATTCAGCCATTAATATTTGTGATTTAATCGTCGGTTGCTTATTGTTCTGCAAATGTTTGGCATCTTGATTGATAAGCCGATGATATAAAAGAATATTAATAGCGTTAAGTCATTTAAGCAGCAGATGCGCGCGCATTAAAATTGCTCGAAAGTCAACTCAACTCAACTCAACTTCTTCTTTGACTGCTGTGCAAGTCTGAGTGATTGACTCTTTATATATCTATGAAATTAATATTTTGCACGTGTCCAATACTAATAGAATCAAAACACACCCCTTTGGCTCTCTTATAAACACATCACTCCTGCATTTGAGCCCCAATTACATAATATTCAGTGCGCATAAAAATTCAGCACATTTTGCGTGGTGCCAGCACCCCAACCACGCGTGATCCACGTGTGGCATGCTGAACAAGCAGAGCTAGACAAAAATGGCACTTAATATTAAGCAAATTTATTCGCCGCGTGCGCGCATATGTTTAGCGGCCTCACACCCCGCACTTTGGCCAGACGGACGCTTGCTGCTCGCTTTTATATTAAGCGAAACAACAAACGCGTATAAAATGCAAATGTACAATCTGTACGCGTACAACGCAATTCACGGTGCGGGGTGGTGGAATGGCACGCGTGCACGTGCACGCACCAAGTGCGATTTGCACCCTCTACCCCATCGACTCACTCACGAAAATGCAAACCTATTCAAGTGCGCCGCATATCGCTATCATTGTAATTATTATTATTCAGATTGTGCGTGTCGTGTGGCGCAGCAGAGGGTGCGCAGTTGCATGCAATTGCAAAGTTGGGGTGGCATTTGCACGATGATAAGGGTTGAATTCTGATTCGTAGCCTCTGAATTCATATGCTACATAAAATTAGTTTTAAGTAATTTTCCAACTTAAAATTCAGCAACCTAATTGTGGTTGAACTTAACGGTTTTACAAGACGCCTTTTCATATTTTGATATTAACATAATTTCAATTAAAAAATAGAAAAGCAAACAAAACTTTACATCAAAATACTAATCTCTTAGTACGCAAAGGAGAAAAGGGTTGGCTGAGAAGCTTAGATATGGTTTCGTACTTCAGGATAAAGCTCGTTAAAGTTAGCCTTCTGAAGCGTGCCGGGGGCGAATAGAAATGCATTTAAATAGGGAATTCTTTTAGTGTTTTACTATTCTTTGAGTTCACTTTTTCAGCGAGGAATTCTACGGGTACAGAGAGAACATTTATGCGTTCAAGTATAATGAGTATGAACGCACGTATGCCTCGTAAAAGTTGATGGCAAAGGGCACGTATGAAGTAAGGGTTTGTTTCGAGTTATACTTGTTGGATTACGGGGTGGTTGGAGCGCTTTTTGGCGTATTGTATTCGGCATTAACGTGCATTGTTATCTTGCGACTTTTTTTTTATAATAAGTGATTATTGCAATACCCCAATTGCGATTTGTTTAAGGGCAGTATTAGATTCGTAGGAAATTTCCAAGTTTCATCAAAAGTTTTAAATCAATGCACCATTTTAGCAAGGGATAAGTGAGGAATGAAATTGATTTTCTTATCACCCTGTAAATAATGTTAGAAAAAAGTCTGAGATGTTACAAAATAAAATATGTCAAGTTTTATGATTTGTTGTAGTATAAGAAATGGAAAAATAGCATTTGAATCAAATCAAAACGAAGAATACATTAACAAAAGTGGTAACAATCGTAATGGTAATTACGTACATTCTATAATAGCATTGAGAACATTGAAACGAACGGTTGAAAATGGTTAAAAAGTAATAGAAAATTATATGGTAATGCATTTAACAAATGGTCACGCATTGTGGCTAAATACATTGAATGAATCGGCGGTGATAATGCAAAAGATAAACAGCCAAAAAACCAGATTTCTTTCAACTCTTGGGAGAGAAATCTTACAAACTTACGTTATCTTCGTAAACGTGCATGCATTAATTCCTGTTTTATTTCACAAACGTGAACTTTGAAAATTATTCGGGAGCAGCCAAAAAAAACAACAAGGGTCGACTTTGAGGGAATGATGAACGACGTTGTTCTGAAGGAGAACGAAAATAATGAAAAATGTGAAATTAATGCACGAGCATGCAGCCCGAATAAAAATGCATAAATTTGTATTAATGTAATGAAAATACAAAGATTTCAAAGCGTTTATTTAAGTGCCACTGATATTTTTCATTTTCGCTATTATGAAGAATTTCATTGAAATTTAAATGCTTCATGATGACTATGAAGAAATGCACGAAAATGAATGATGCTTCATAATTTCATTCGTAACTTTGCTATTTGTATTCTGGACGTAAAAAGAATCAGATGTGATTCCAGTTCATGTAACCGAAAAATTTTAATGTGAATTTAACTGAAATTTAACTGAATTTCTTATGATTTATTAGCGTAGCGTATTCATCATCACTCGCAATTGTATTCTAATTAATGCTAAATTTTATTATTACGTACAAAAAAGGTTTAAAAGTTAGTTGCATTATTTTTATAGTTATTAAATAGTAATTGCATGTGTAATATTGCAACGAAATCGCTTTTAATCATAGCATTTTACAGCAATTTAAATCACCAGCGTTTTTGCAACAAGTGCAAAACACTTGAGCAACTTTACGTTGAGGCTTAAGTAAGTTGATACTCAACTTCTTTGGCTGCGGATGAAACTGAGGATCAGGATGAAGATGAAGATGAATATACGAAGATGAGGAGATGATCTTGCTGCATTGCACTATCATTTACGCAGTACGCGTAATGCATCAAGAGATAAAAAGTAAATTACGAGCGCTGCTCGCGCTTCTTGTGTTGCGTTACTTGCTTTAATAATTTCAATGAAATTGCTTCTTGAAATTGAGAGAATGTAAATGCAGAATAGTTGCACGTACATTTTTTTTACAGGTTATCGCACAACTTTTCAATCTTGTAACTACATTTAAAAATGTATTTTTGGATTATTTTTATGCCTTCTTTAATTTTTTTCATATTAACACTGCAGTCTTAATTAGAAGATTTCTGATTAAGTCATTAGGCCAGCTCATTAACGCTAAGTGACTACTTAGTCCGACTATTTGTCTTTGCACATAATGTCTTCAAAATATCTTCACATAGCGCGATTGGCATTTAACTCTTTTTTTTTCTTGTTGGTTGATCGTAAAACCTCCCTGATTGAAGAATCCACTACGTTCATAATAAAAAATTGATGACGTTAAGAACTTGATGAACGAAAAATTGCCAATCACCAATTATCGTCTTTATAGAGTGGCTCATCTTAATTAATTATTTAATTATTAATTTAGCCTAAAAATACGCATGCACTGACATCCAATAATGAGTAATTAGTAAAGTGGTCAATTCCATTACGTCTTTATAATAAGTTTAAAAGGCTCGTGCAATTATTCGTGGAAATAAAAATTTGGCAAGCTTGTTAGCAAATGTAACAAGAACACTTATCATGCTACTTATCAAGTTGATTGTATTATAATTATTAAGCCGCCTCACGTACTTGCGAAATAATTAAATTTATATCAAGCAGACATATGTGCGGTTCGTTTTGTCGTCGCCGCCTAATAATTATACACGCAATACACGCATAAAACGATGCTGAAATTATTAAATTTATGTGCCGTATAATTGCTCTTCATTGCATTACGCACGAAACTGAAATTCGTTGTCCAGTTATCATATTCCATCATTTCCTGACTGACAAGACATCAAAGTGCTTTAATTTCTTCATTTCTCCATCAGAAATTTTAATTGCTTTTTTATTTCATGTATCAAAAATTTTAAGCGAAGAAGGAATATTGTTTAAAGTACGTTTTAAATTTTTGGTATTTTTTCTAAATTCTCTTGGCTGAAAAATAAGGAAAAATATAAAAAATGTGATGGTTCAACTGTAATTATTCAACTGTAATTATTCCATGGTTTCTGTTGCCCTTTTTTCAATTAAAACAGTGATTTTCTTCATCTGTGAAGCGTTGAAGAAGAAGCAGTGAGAAGGGAATTCTTGAAGAGAAGTGGATACGAAGTCGTAACCTGTAACCCATAATTAAACGCTAAAAACAAACTCTCAAATTAAATAAATGAGCTTTCTTCATAGGCTTCTTTCTTCTACGGCTGCTGCTGCTGTTGGATACGTGCGCGCACGCAATGCTCTTCTTATTCTTCACGAAGCGCTAAACAAACACGGGGAAAAAAGTTTGAAAATGATTCATTTAGTGTTTGTTCTTTAGCGATGGGGCGGTGCGTGTTATTCAATTTACTCGCGCTGTTCCTTTTTCATTTTCCCCGGTGATTTTTTTACTACTTGTCGGAATATGACTTTTGCTATCTTTTTGCTGCTTCTTCAGGACTTAACTCATTAATTGATGTGCCTCCCAAGACGCGTATTAACGTATGTAATTTTTCAACAATTTTTGAAGTAAATTTTTCTTTAGCGAGGTGACTATTCTACCTAAAATTTAATGATTCATTGAGGTATTATTAGAAATTTAATAGGCTTGCTGATAGTGAAAAAATTATTTTAATATCTCTTATGGTTCCCGAGAGATTAATTACAATATACAGTGCTAATTGCTGGTTATTACTGCAAGTGAGTTTCCAAGTGCTATTAAATTTGTTCTATAAGTTTAATAATTTTCCTTAATATTATTTAACTTGAATTGAAAGAGAGTTACACTTCACCTGTGAATCTGCCTGAGACCCACATATGATAAATAAAGAAGGAAATGCTTAAAACAAAATTTCAATCAGTTCATTTTAATTTATAACTGTTTTTAGTAACAACCTTTTAGTTCATGTTACGCTATATTTTTCGCTCGAGACTTGTTTAATCATTCATTGTACGAACACTTCCAATACTTCATTGATTTAATTTATAGCCCAACATACATTACTCTTCGCATGCGCAAATTGTTTTACAACTTTGTTGCGCGCTAATTGCCACACTAAATCAAACTCGCGTCCAGATTAATAACTTTATTAAACGCACATCAAACCAGCTCACAACGCACTTTATCTAAGTTTATCTAATGCAATTGCAACACGTCCGAGAAGAAAAAGTCGTCGACAAAAAGGCAATTTAAATAAAATTGCAAACTTAATGAACGATAAGCAATTTTCTTACGTGTGCTCAAACACATGATGAAAACGGTATCAACGTTTTATTTTTCTTCGTGCACGTGCAGTATGCATGCTAAACTTATACCAGACACCTAACTGTTTTTAATAACACGCTCGCAATTCTCTTTTCACTTTTTGATATCCACTTTATTTAATTTTCGATGCAGCCAAACGTTTATAAAAAGTTGCATTACGTGCGATGCTTAAAAATTAATTGCCACGCGCCGAATAACAACTCAAAATTCATTTTGATATTGCACGATGAGAAATTGTGAAATTGTGAAATTCACCGCGCAAATTGTAATTTCAATTTAAAAAACATTAAATCATTCAACTGACATTTATCGTTACTTTTCAATTAGTGCAAAGTATGGCCCTCTTATTAAGACTCCTTAACGTCGTACTCAGTCTTTTTGTTGTCGTTTTTTCCAGCGCGCGTTTATAGCCTTTCTTCTCATGCAAGAAGAGAGCGCATTGCATAATCATTCGGCAGGAATGAAAAAGCGACACGCATTACTTACCGAAATATTTAGGCAAATTTATTACCGGTTAATTAATGCGCTTGCCGTGGTAGTTAACAAAATCATTAGCTATCCGATTGCAAAGTGTGCCACACGGGCCTCGCTTTTTTCATCTTCTTCATATGCGAAACGAGTTGAGCACCAGGACTTAAGTCAGTTCGTTCGGACATTTCTTAAGCGCTCATCGATTTTTACTGCCGAATATCTGCACGTATTGTTAATCAACGCCGCGTATTTTTCAACGAAAGTATCAATTTTGCACTCAAAGCACGTTCCACGCTCTTAATTATTGATTATAAATTTTTCGATTAATTACCACGAAATGAGTTACACTTTTATAATTACTAGTTTAATATTACACGAAATTGCATGCTCTCGAGTTTCTCGTACGAGATTTAAGAGTTGGAGAAATCTATAAATTTCACGACAAATTATTGAACATATTAAAAACACATTTTGGAATTTTTGACCCAACGTTTCTGCGCCACTGATGATCAAAGGGATAAAAAGCAAAAGGGTAACAAATCATTGGAAATCTGAAAATCTTTATGTCACAAAGGTACCGGTTCAAAACGCCAGAGTAAATCGAAAGAGACTTAAGTAAAGTTTCCTCAGTTTTTTCGGAAATTATAGCCGATTTCTTCAAGTTAGACTGACTTATCTGATCGCGTCCTTCGTTTTCGATTCCTTCTGTATAGGAAGCGATGGGAGCGCGTCCAAGGGTGCGATACTCATCTTAAATATCTGATACCGTTTAAATATCATCGTATTTTACGCGCTGACAAAGTATAAAATGTCCTTTCGGTTGTCTCGTTTATTTCTCGTTAGTTGGCGCAGATCTTCTTACGCTTTGCTTTGTTCACCAAGTGTTAATAAAATGAAGAAGTAAAGTAAAAAACGGGAATCCACAAAAGGAATTTCAAACTCCATTGGAATTCAAGACGTTTCAAGAATTCTTTTGTGCTTTAATTAAATTCTAGCCTATTTTATGAACAGTCTACTGATTGATGCTGAGATAATTATAACAATGTGATGAAACCATACAGCAAACACATTTTAAGGTGATCTTTATTAATTTTTATCTTTTTACCCAAAAATTTCTAATTAAGCAATATTACTTTTGATTTATATTTTTTGTAAGGAAAAGAACAAGTGCAATTAATGACTTAATTCGTAAGTTAATTTATAGCGTATTGATCGTTTAGTAATTACAATTGAATGCCGGTTTTTCTCTACGTAGTTTTAATGCTTCGTCTTTTTTATCCTGTTGGCGAATGGCGCACGGTTTATAAACGCAATTATCGAACTCGATTCGTTTTTATACAAGTAAATGTCTTGTTCACTTTGCTCTCACTTTGCGCACTTTATGTGCGTTACCGTTTAAGTGTACATCTTCTTGTTCTTGCGCACACCAAGCAAGACCAGTGGTGAGCGGCGTCTGGCTGCTTGTTCTTCGACGGCGGTGGTCCACGAAGACAAATTGCCCGCGATGTTTTTTAAACGTTTTTAAAAACTAATTAATAAAAGCCAGTGCATTTATGAAACAAATCAAGAACAAGACCTACTGTGCTAAGAAGGTAGAAACGCCGGATGAATAACGCGAACAATCAACAAGACTTGGAATGATGTGAGAGCGAGGGACAGAAGTAAAAAGTAGGAAAAATCATTAAGCACCCGGCTTTGGAAAAAATGTGGAATAATTCATTAATTATTTCTTTGTTTTCATTCATATTAATTAACAATACCAAAGCCTAACTTACCTTTTATTACTTAATTGGACGAATAGAAGATTTTTTACGAATAAGTACAGACCTGATTTGGACAATTAATACATTTGTACCTCATTATGGATTCTTCGTTGAGTTCTTGCGTATTAATAATGCAATTTAAAAGAAAAGTATTCCTCTTCTCTGTTTGGCTTGGTTGTTTTTGTGGGTCGAAGATAATTAGTAAAGTCACCCCACAGTGCGATCATTTTAACACCATAGGGTTCCACAAATTACTCAAAAGTCATGAATATTCCTTTACTTCTTTGTTTCCTCTCCAAGTGTCATTGAGCCATTAATTCATATCTCGCTTAATAAATGAAAATTAATGAAGCAAAAATGCAAAGTTAATGGAAAAACACGCCATGAAATTAATGCTAAACAAACACAAAACAAACAAATCACAAACTAACTAAATCCTTAACTCCTACTGAGCTCTAGATTTAATTGTTTGGTAAATTGTTTTAAGTCCACCGCAAATATTTTTATGCTTTAAAGCAAATTTACTATCACGAGGTGGAAATTAATGAAACAAACGATAAATTTTATAGATTTATCTGATTCATATAAATTTACGAAAAGGATACTTTTGCAAAGAAGAACAAGAGAAGGAAGACTTATTAGTGAACGAGGTGGAAATAAATATTTTATAATGAATTTTACAGTAAATTCATGAATTAATAGCATGGGAAATTTGGTTGAAAACACAATAAAATTGTGATCAATGACGTGGAACATTCGAAATAAAATTCCCCAAAATTTTCTTTTCTCACACTGGATGGTAAATTACTCCATTAGTATAAAATCCCCCAACGCAATTACACATTGTGTTCATAGAATGAATGCACTTTAATTACACCAAATTTCAATTCACATTGCAGCCAAGCACACATCTCAATCACACGAGTGAACGAAATGAAATGGGAAGTGGAACGGCACTTTTCGCTTAAATGCTGCTGCTCAATTTCATTGCAATATTGATGCATCAATAAATAGCCAGCCGTAATAAATTACCATTCGTATTTGCATTTTGCCATTAAACGCGCAGCAGTTTCATACTCGTTTCAAGTTTAATCGTTCGATCACCGACAACATGCGACATTATTGCTCGTCGAACACTTTCTTATTTGAATATTCATGAAGTATATGCATAAGCAATTAATGTGCTTGCGCTTTGAGCGTTTTACTTTATTTTTATTTAAGTATATGAAAAAAAAGAATAAAATTTCAAGAACTTATTCGTATTACGCTCAACGTACATAGAATTGAAGCGGTGCAGCTTTGATATTTGATGCATATCAAGCTCGTCTCTTGCTTTTGATTCGTAAACTTTGAAGAATTTTAAAGCATTGACATCGAGAGTTTTACTACCATTCGAGACTCATAACTAATGAAAGGATTGCTTCTTCGGCTTCTTCACTACCTTGTCGTGCGCGGCGCTTCGGAAGATGGTAGAAGGTGATGAGACAACACCCGCTGTGACTGGAGATAACCATCTCGTATTATGCTCGTGCCACGTAGAACTACATGAAAAAACCATAAGAAAAGTTGACTCTTTGAGCGTGTAGTTTTTTAACAGATTTCTATGTAATGTCATTAACTTATTACATAAAAAACGACTTTTCACATTGTCGTACAAGTTGTTTACTAGATTTTTCACATTTTCAAGTTGTTTTTAATTATTTTATTGTCTTTCTCCAAATCAAACGAAGATTTTAAGTAAGCAAATAAAGAAATAAAGAAGGAAGATCAAACAGGAAGCATTTACTTTAAACTTTACTTAGTCCACCCTCTAAAATAAAATATTTGAAGGTTTTCTTATTTGCTTTGCTTAAAAGCATGCTCCCGAATATGGAAGGAGGAGGGAAATGTAGTTTTACACTATGGAAAACATTTTAAAGATTTTTATTTGTTTGTACATGTAATAAAACAAAGAGATTCTCAAGATTTTAAGTCTTCATAAGTGAGATATTAAATTACTTAGGAAGTTAATTTAATTCTTAATAAATTTTACATCCGGTAAGAAAACAATCAAATTATTTTTTAAAATATCTGCTGGAGGAAGGAAGACCTTTTGAAAAAAATGGAAACACTCATAAATCTGATACTTTACTCGTTTGTTCACCTTTGCAATTTATTTTTTATACTATGATTTACCCCCTGAAATATATTTGATCAAATTCGAAACGCAGGAAATGCACAAACGCACAGCCGGAAAACGCCTTCATCCCTTGGTATTCGCTACGCTATTAACACAAAAATATAAAAAAATATTTGCAGGTAAGTTTTGCATCATCAATCCTATTAGGCTCCTAACACTTCTAAAGCTTTATCGTAAATTTCCAACGCACCCCGGGAAGTTTTTAATCGTTTTTTATCTGTGCAACAATTGTGCTTCGATCAGGTATGCGAATGCAGTTTTTTAAGCGGTGTAAGCATGAATAATAGCGTAAAAAACTGCTGTGCGATGTTTATGCAAGGGATGCTCATCCGATTCTACTTAAGATAAGGGTGCTTTTAATATTCGCATTGTCCAAAAAAGGGCACGGCTAGTTTTGCCAATATAGATCATAGATAAATAATACGATCGCATCGATGAAAATGATTTTTTTCGTTATAAAACTTGCTGAATTTAAATTTATATAATTTCTAAGCCTGTTGGCGAATTTGATCAAATTTTCAAACGTACTGAGTAGTAAAACTTTTACTTTTACCTCACATATGTATTTGATGAAGGTACGTATTTGGTGTTCCCCTCAATGTAAGTGAAAGCCAGATGTTCAACTGGTAAACCCCCTCAGTATTTTAATTCATCCATCTCGCTTTATTGGTACACTGAGTTAGCGTAAACGAGAATTGTAGTAAGTTAGACGAGGAGATGCAGCATAGAAAGACTTTTGTCTAGTTGCCACGTTCCACGTTCCCTGACACGCGACCAGAGCCGAAATGGATTTGCACAACAATTGTTTGGATTTTCTATTCGAACAGTCCCATTGTGCTTACGGGGACATCCATCTATAAACGTATCTTCCTCATACAATCCAACGCAATCCAATGAGTTTTCATGCTTTTCATTCAATCTCCCATAGAAATATCCAAGCTATAACTAATCTGTATGCCAATCAAGTTGATAAAATATTATTTTTGTTTCCTCCGCTTGTGCTTAAAATCTGGGTTATTTTCTTTACCGTTAAATTTTTTTAGTACGTACATTTTGTGTACGTTTTTTAAGACACATGCTTTTCTAATTATCATTTCATAACAAGTTGTTTTAAGAATTCTGGTTATAAAATACCTAACACCTCCAAGAATTTAAATGGAATGTTTTTATTCAAGTTACTCTTAAGGTTTTCAATTTCGTGAATGAATTTTTCGTCTAGCATCCAGCAATTCACTTAATAACTGAATAAATGTGAATAACACATGCGAAGTTTGATGATGACATTCATCAGTCGCGTTTCCTCCCAGTGGAGGAAACGTTATGATTAAAAGTTGCAGCAAGCACCTTCTTCGTCTCAGCAACAAGTTGTACCCTATTTTCAGTAAGTCTCCAAGGAGTAATGCACATGCTGCTGTGAAAGACCAAGACGAAGACGAAGAAATGCATATCCTGTCGATTGAAATGGCATTGCAGGTCTGCTGGGACGCGCGTGTTGTGGATGCCAAATGTTGACGACTTGTGCGCATCGGCGAACAGATACGAAAATAGAAGATATCGATGCGTAAAGTGTGCCACATGTTGCTCGGCACACTTTGCTTCGCGGCCGCTAATATTATCAACCCTCTTAGCCACTTCCCCAATGCGTTCCGTCAAAAGCCTGCGGTTCTTTCGCTATGAACAGCCAACAAACAAGACTTCTAATTGCACCTTAGAACACACGTAAAAGCCAAGTGCAAGAGTTGTTTCTCTGATGGATAAAAGAGGTGTAGGAAACAAATGGCACATATCACAAAACATGTGTTATATGCATGAATTAAAATTTACTATTGATGATTAAAAATACCAATTTTTTGTTAGAGAAAAAACTGAAGAGACATACGCGAATAGTTCTTATAACACATATTAAGTTTCTTCATTGAGCATATGTTTTGATAGACTTGAACAGATTTCAAGCGAGAAACACGCTTTGTGGGTGGAGTAAAGTGTGCAAAAACTACTCAAAAACACATCAATCTACCGAAGCGAATCAGTTCGTGGCACGAATTTAAAGTGTAACACTTTTAATGTTTCATTTAATGGCTGCACGTTTTCATACTTCATTAGGCAAATTTCATAATTTTGCATGCGTACCTAAATTACATTTAAGCATTAAATTTACTGAGATTAAATATGGGTGGCATTCTTACCCCCCAAAAAAGCAAAGAAAATCCTCTTGACCTGGATGCATGCGTGCACACAACTACTTGAAACTTATTGCTTAAAACTAGGAATAAATTAGAAATAAACATTGCGATAATAAAAAAGGGTTGATTTTATGAGTTTCAACGCCCAGATTTCCGAAATATGCACACGCCAGTGATAACGATAAAATTATTTACTCAAAAGTCATAAACCATAGGGATTTAAGTGCTGGAGTCGTTTCGAAAGCGAGAGGAAAACTGGGATCATAAACTAGAAAGCGAAATTCAAAAGGGGTTGCCTGTCATCTTGCACTTCTTGCAGGTATTTTTGTGAATTGTATTGTTACCGAATTTATGTGCGATTAAATCAAACCCTTTCACTTTTCGTTTCGTTTTCGTCAGGTAAATTTTTAGCACAGGTAAGCTCAAAACTTTTTCTGGATGTTAATTTACAAGTTGGAGTTTCTGATAATGATTGTGAGCATGCTCCGCGAATGCTTGGATGGCAATAATAAATTTGGATGCATTTATGACGCTGCCGCATCCCCTTTTTGGTTGGAAGAGTCAGCAAGGAAGAAAAATCCGAAACGAGGAGGTTGGGCAAGCCTGGCACGACTTTCAGTTATATTCTGTATTATAAGCATGACGGCGTATTGTAAATGTAGTGGTAATTTCCGAAATCCCTATATTTACTGCTCGAGGGGGTCCCTTCTGTTCCGATCAAGGTACAGCTGTTACCAACACATTCGCACAAATGAGCATGCATGTACACCTTTGCTACCTATGAGCAATGAGTGTTTTGATGCATATGTAGAAGAAAGGAAATAATCTACCCCCTCTATGGGAGGGGTTTTATTTGTACTGGTCTCGTGCCACGAACTTTACAATACGAACGCGCATATGTGCAAAAGTCGGCTCGTTTTCGAAATTGGTAGTTCATTTTCAATCGCGAGCACGCGACATTGACATTATAACGGTCTTTGGCGAGCACTCCTTGCTGTCGGTATTCGCAGTGCTGGCAACGTTGTATTCTGCTGCTCCTTGGACAATTATACAGTTAGGCAGTGAAGTGCGCTTTGAGCTCATTAACAATTAGTGCTTAAAATAGAAATAATTGTGAAACTTGACATTAATTGTGCGGTTGTGATGATTCGCGCTCATTGACATCAATCAAGGACTATAAACCATTGAGTGTGGTCAGCGACTTTAGCAGCAATTAACACTACTTAAGAGGAATGTCCAGTGTGGTGTTATATCAAACATCGCCGTCCAAGATGAGCAACATTTTGCAACAAAACAACACGCAGAATGTGCCCACGTTAGTGGCGCGCAAACCGATTGTATCAACTTTGAATCCCAAGGATATCCTGCTCACGAATCCTGCTCGGAAGAAAGCGAAACCAGGAGAGAAACTCACTCAACCTGCGCCTGTTGCAGTGGCGCGAAGAAACGCGCGTGAACGTAATCGGGTGAAGCAAGTAAACAATGGTTTCGCAACCCTTCGTCAACATATTCCAAATTTCATTGCTTCCGCGTTTGAGTCGTCGAACGGGCGAGGCGGAAGTAAAAAATTGTCAAAAGTGGAAACCCTGCGAATGGCGGTTGAATACATCAGGACTTTAGAGGATATGTTATCAGAAGACGAGGGAAATTCGTATTCCGAAAATTCTGAAAACATTTCAGCATCTTCCAATAGCTTCAACTCACTACCAAACACTTCACCCTCTTCCTCCCCTGCGACACATATCAATACTAACTTAATTTACACATATCCCATAATGTCACCGTGTACTGAAGAGGAAGATATGAAATTTGTTACGACACCAACGCATGCAAATTACACAACGACAATTAAAACATATCAAATCCCAATTTATGATAACGATGACAATTTCGATTCTCTCGATGACAATATGCTGTCCGATCCATCCTTGATGGATGCAGATATAGATCTCCATCAGGATTTGAATCAGGACCTTTCCCTGCTCAATTCAATCCATACAACTGGATCATTATCACCTGAGATGTACAGCGAGGATTCCCTATCACCAATTGCAATTGATCGCTGTCGACGATCAACGAACGAGCAAATGTTCATTCCCGTTTTCAATTCAACGAATGAAGACATCAAACTTCGTATCACACCGCAAATGATTATGGAGATTAAGAGTGAACCACTTGATGATGATACCAAGGAGAATATAATTCAAATGCCATGGTGGGAACCACAGCAACAAAGTCGCAGTTAGCTCCAAATTAAATCCCGATGAACAATGCCTTCAAAACAATACAGGCAAATATTAAAGGTACGTTTGAATCAATATTTATTGACATGCTTTTTCGAGTTGCCTACTCAAATAGTAGCGCAACATGGGAGCGGTTTGTACTTTCTTTTCACAATTTTGTTTACTTTCGTCCCAAGAATAGCAAAACACTAAAGGTACACCAATCAAATGCGTAACAGTTGTCAACTCATGTCTGTTGCTGAGTAAACACGAGCAGCAGAAAAACTAAGCAAATAGAACAAAAATGATTCAACTTCCAGGCGCTTTTCTTCAAATACGAAAAAAAGCAAAGAGAGGAAATGTATTTACAAATGTTGTTTGCAAATATTTACTTCCTACTAAACTGCACTGAATTTTATTCGTCGAATGATTTATTTCATTTGATTGAGAATTTTCTATTCAGCGAGAAACCGTTGTAAAATGCAAATTTTGATTTTGTTTAATCCACATGAGTTAACATGATGCAAAGAAGAAAAAAGCGACCAGGTACATGATCATTCATTGATCATGGGACATTATGGTGAGGCTTAAAACTTTTTCTCATCTCATCTTTCGAGATTTAGATTAATCTATGCGCTCGTATTGAATTGCATTATTCAACTGTGAGAAATTCTCTTGATCAAACTCGCATAACATTAGCAATCAATTGCTGTGCAGCATAGCGAATCGATTCTAAGCTTCGATCATTATTCAATCGACTGCTCTCAATAAATCAATATATTACTAAGGGTGAATATTTAATCAGGTTGGTCTGGCATTTGCTGCTTTTATTGCAAATCTTTTGAGTGAACATTGAACTCGAAAAATCCAAAAAATCCAGACACTCGTTGAAGGTCTCGCTGCGTATGAAAAGCGCAGACAGTGCGATTGCACTTGGTTCGCTCTTATTACTTTTTTAATATTCGCGTCGTTTGCTTTTGTGCCCTGACTGCAAAACACGTTCCTATTGTGCGTTAACTTCTTCTTCCGGAACCAGAAGCCGACGTTGTGCGCTCGGTGCATGTCTGCAAGAAGTGTTTGGCGCGCGCGTCTTACGAAATTCCCTTTTGACGACCGTTTTTTTTTCTTTTCCTTTTTCTTTGCCCGCCTGCACCACGTGCGCCGTCTGCGCGCGCCAAAACCGTGCTTTTGATAAAAGATTCCAGGCGTAGTTGGCTTTTGAATTTTGTGCATTCAGCACCAACGTTCGGAGACTTTCATTGTGCGTTCCAGCGAAAATGCAGGGGAGTCTCTGATTCGGATTCATTCAAATATTTACACGAGTGGCCATCATACCTGAGACTTGTCCAACTAATGCGTTTGATTTTGATTAAAAAACAGAGGTCGAATTAAGTCAATGCTAAAATGGAAAAGTTTATTTTCTATTCAATCGGAGCAAAGGTCAATGTCAAGCCTTCATTTAATTCATAGAATAGCTACGCAAATTGTGAAATTGCTATTGAATGCGCGCAATCAAAAGACGGTCTATCACGTTACGTCTATGAGAAAGTCGTAATTTAATTCCACGCTTGCTTCTTGGTTTGCACTTTCTTTGAATTTTTTCTATTTATAATCGGCTGGTTATAAATCTAGTCGAAAATTGTCGCACATTAAAATCGGTTGCTAACCCTTTTTTTAAAGCTCAGGTACATGAGGGAATAGCAAGTGAAGAGAAGGATTTTTGCTCTCGTATGATTCATCATTGAGAACTGAGCAGAAGATGTATTACTAAATACATGGGAGGTTAATGTAAGGGCATTCTCAGCAAACAGATTACCTAATGTGGAAATTATGGTAATGCATCATTATCCTGACTATTATCATTAAAATTTCTAGTGCCTTCGTCATTCTTATCAATTACTTACTCGTGATTTAGGTCATGCTGAAATCAAAATTAAGTGAAAGGGGTGTTTTTTTGAAACCAACTGTATTTGGAGCAAAAATCGGTGAAGTTTATTTATTTTCTATATTTTTTAGGAAGTTCACGTGCAAAAATCTCCCTTTTCTTATTTTTTAGTACATTACCTCTAGAAACTGGAAATCAGCGCAATGAGTGTGAAAAGTATGAAAAAGAATGTTTTTAATGTGTGAAAATCATCCATGCGTAAATAAGCACTAAGTGCAGTAAATTTGGAGCACTCTAACGGTTTTGTCACATATTTTTTCTTGTCGTTTTGCCCGAAAAACGAGTTTCACATACGGGCCTTTAAGGGCAAAAACCTGATTTCGTCCCGTATCTGAATATTGCGTCTAACGACTTTCCATATCTTATACCGAGTGTCATACAGGTAGATATTTCCACTTTTTATCTAGTTCCTCTTTAGATTTTTATTCACGCACCCTGTAAATGCTTATTTTTGATGGTGATGATGTTACGTGAATAGTGTCAGGGGATGGGACGACTTATAAGCCAGGTCGTGCAAAGTCTCAAAGTTCTTCTTCTTCTTCTTCTTCTTCATGGCATTGTTGTTTGTTGATGCGATAGCCGTGGTTATGAAAGGTCCCGAACTTGGGGCCATTGGTCCCGGGCCCGTACTGGAATATTTTCATTCCCACGTTATTCATGCGTTTGCATTGTCCGCGTATTTTTTCGTTAGCGATTCAATGAAAAGGAAAAGCAGCCCAATGCACTTTGATGTCTTCTCAACTTGTTTTTCTTATTCATATTGCACAGGTACATTTTCATATTTTTATTTGGCAAATTCAAAACATTAATATTTATTTAAATTCCACAAAGTTATTAAGCGAACTTATAACACTTTTCAAGAAAACTTAGTTAACAGAAATTGTAAAGCAGTAAAGAAATCTTCAAGAATGACAGAAACAACCTAAATGCTTATTTATTAGAGGATTTTCTCATTGTGCGACTTTATTCCCTTGAAGAATCTTAAAAATTTGAATAACCCAAGCTAAACGAATGAAGATATCAAACGTTTTACTCTTTTGAATGTGCTTGCCATTGACCATGATTCTCATTTAAACCGCCGAGAGTTCAAGCGGCTTAGCCAAGTTTAAAAACGCTAAAAATGAATAAACTTAATACATATTTGAATAACTCGTAATGCTATTAACTTGAGCATTTCGTAGTATTCAAACTCACGTTAAATTGACGTAAAGTCTGATAAACGTCTAAATATTTAGACTTTCTTTCAATTTCTTTACGGATTTGCTTTCACTTGCAAATCAATCCAATTTTATACAATTTCCATCAAGTCATTTCCATATTAAATAAAGGGAAGTTGACATTAATAAGCAACAATAATAGAATCAACATGTTGGAGGATATTTTAAGCAAACAGAAAAAAGCCAATCTCCAATCTTAAGATATAAATTACGAGTAAAACTGGAAACCATATGTGGACCACATTCAAAACTTAGAAAAATTGTGGAACTTCATTAGAATGAAACTGTTGCATTACTAGCACACTTTAAGGAAACATTACTTAAATTTTTCTAAAAATATAAAGTTCTTGTTGCGGTAGGAAATGCCATCAGATTTTGCATTTCTTCAGCGCTGAAAATTGAACAAACTGGCGCACTTTCTATAAATACGCATTTAAATTCTACACGTGAAAGAAGTGGAGACGAAGTAGGTGGATGCATTTTCTTCAGTTTGGCATTGAAATTGCTAAATTGCGTTGTCAACTTTAACGTTAACGTTAACTCGATGGAATCTAATGGATTTCCGTTATTGTCAAAAAATACATTAAATCTCCCGAGCATCGAGGAATGCATTAAATGTCTTTGGACGTTTTTTTGACTGTACGTAATGCCATTGTTGTTATTGTGCCAAAGGACAATAGCTGAACGACCGCAAAAGCGACCGCATAATGCAAGCACATTAAGTAAAACGCATGAACGGAAAAACGAAAGTAAATAATGTCGGCTGCTTTTGTCCTCGCTGAAAAAAAGAAAAATCGCTGAAAATCAAAAACGATGATTTTTCGCTCTGCTACATCCCAAAAAAGAAAATTCAAATTATTTATTATCACAGCGTTTTCAACTTCAAAAGATTTTATTCATCTTCTCAAACAACTTTGGAATGCTGTGCAAACAATAAAAATAATTGAAAAGTTGGAAGAAAAACTTATTCATTTAAAATTAATAAGCAAATAATCATGAAACAAAAAACTATAGAGGAAACACATGCATTGGAACAAATAAATATTATTAATTCATTTTTCATATGCTTAATAATAGCGTATTTGCGATGAGTGCATACAAATGCAATTCCACTTGTGCGCTGCATTTCCGCTTCGCTTCACATCATTTTATATGAAAGGCATATTGAGGAAGCAGTATCAAGATCGGCGGTATTGTGCGCCTGCATGTGTTTTTGCACTTCTTCTTGCAGGCTGCTGCTGCCGCGACAGATGACATCTGGCACGCTCCGCTCCGTCTTCTTCGCCGTCTGCCGTCTTAGTGAACTTGAACTTGATCTAAGTCGCGGGTGTGTGCATGCCACTTGCTGTTTGTTCGGTTGGGCCCTTTTATACGCGCATAAAAGCGTTTGTAGTTTGCATAAAATTACAACAGACGGTCTCGTCTGGGGCGGAAAAAGCCAAGACGCGCGCGACCTTACTCAACAAATACTTTTTAGAAAGACCTTAAGAGATTTCAAATCTAAAGAATACAAAACGCAAACAAGTCATTTCTCAATTATAACTAAAGTCCTAATTAAATTAACAAAAACTACTGCATCAACATCCGAAAGAAAATACATCTCTGGACATTAAGCATACGTGAATAATTTATCTGATTAATTAACTTTTAAGACACTAATAATTAATTAAAAGTGACGACTGTTGAAATCTAATTGATTATCGTTCATAAAATTTTTTATGAAAATGTTAGTTGCTTGCTGGCGTGGTACACACCGTCCACTAAGTAGACGTTCAGCTATTAATATTGATAAGGATTCATTGGAATTGAATAGGAGCGCGTAATGGAAAAAATAAATAATAAACAAGTTCATTGTATTAACCTTAGTCGGTTACGCATTGCTCTTTTTTACTATTCGCTTATCATTTATATGCGTTTATTATCATTTATTATTACGGCACGCTCACGACCACGATGTTGTTGATGATGATGATGAGGTGCGGGTTTCTATTTTTTTGTTATCAGAGTAAATAAAACTACCTGGTTATAAAAATGAAGCTTCTATTTCAATTAATATTTAATTAAGCTTATTATGGCTTTAGTCGTCAGCACATGTATGTGTATAAAAACAAGAACTGCTCAATGTCTTGCGTCATGTATTAATACAATAATAATAAACAGGTTATCTGTTATGATAAAACGTAAAAGACGAAGGTAACAATGAAGATGAATAAATTTCATATAAGAATATAAGAAATAAGATTACATTTTTTCAGCTTTCAATTTCGTTACACAAAAAAGTTATCACACATTTATTGAACGTCAATTAGGCTGAATTTATTAGGGTGTGGATTACAAGCCGTTTCCGATTGTACCCTTGAACGAATATGAAGTCGCTCGCTATCAAATCGTCAACGAAATCCAAATCCCAGCAGCAGTTATATACTTATTGGTAAATTGATATCAATATGAGCTCTCTCGATTACTCCTTCTTCTTTACCTTCGTTATACGTTTCTTCAATTCAATTTCAATTTCGTTTTATCAATTGAAGATATGTGAAGAAGTCGGTTGATTCCTTACAAAGAACAGGCGCATACAATTCAGTTACTTTTACTTTTCTTTAAGGAATAAACTCTATATGAAAGGGAAAACTATTATTTGATAAAAGCATTAAGCTAATTAGTAGAAGAAGAGATTTAGATTATTTTTTTCCGAATCAAATTGTGGGTAACATTTTTTCCAAGTTGTACTAATTAAGTTTCTTTTTGTTTTAGGTTTTGAACAGCAAAAACTGAATGGAAAATTCTGATTATTTCGGGAGTGACATCAGACATTAATTAATTGACAATTAAACCGGAATGATGGAAGACTTCAAGTCCATTGATTGATAAAGCAACATTATGATGATAATAATTAAAAAATGTGATTTATGATAGTTCGTGTTTTTCAAATAATATATTACTCGATTATTAATTAAGTATATTATTTATATAATCGCTAAGAACTGTTCAAGTGAGAATTACAAATTGATAACAGTTATTTATGTATATTTATTACTATTTATTAACATTTATCTAATGACGAGTAATTAATCGTATTCTTAATGAAGAATTTACACTTGATGATGTTGATGATTGATGTATATCTATCTCGAAGTGCCATTATTTATATTTATGTATTTATCACAATTTTATATCACTGTTAAGCAATTGTACATATATTCTATTCATTATTAACATTCAATTTATATTGTAGCATTGGTACCTAATGATTACTGCATTTAATTTTCTATCAAGTTAAATGCATTGACATTCAGCAATTCAAACAGTTCAATATTAGTTTATAATTTGTTCTACAAGTAATTATTTAATTTTAACACGAATCATGAATAATTCGATTTGAAGGTATTTAATTTATTGTATTAATTCAAAAAAGAATGACTGGTTCAAATATAAATTTATTTTTGAATTTATACACATTTAATACATTTAACTGATACACAAATAATAATCAACGACTACAATTTTAATTAGTTGTAAATTCTTGTACCTACCTTTTAATTCAATCGTCGATTATTATTTAATTATACACGTGTATGCTACGAATTAACAAAAACAATAAAAATACGCATAGAATTATTTATGATTTTTTTACGTCTCATAATAAATTAATTTTATTTATATAACAGCTACATTTGTAAAGAAAATGACTTATTATTTATTTAAATAAACTCTGTAAATTAAACTTTATTATTTTGTGTATATTTGAAAGTACAGAAGTCTAAAATAATTGTAAATATTTATACTTGAATGTAACATGTTTTTTGAGCACAAATACACATTGAATATTATTATCAGTTGCGTTATTTCAGTAGCTTCTTAATGGTTTAGTAGCCATTGAAGCATAATAGCAAGCACGTGCAAAAGTCATATCTGCATTCAGCCCGCATAATAAAAATATGCACAACTCTTGTAGAGTATGCTCATATCAATGGCATATTTATTTTCGGTGTCCAACTTGTTACGCTACACATGTTATGATTAGGGCCGTAGTTCAAGCCTAGCATTTTAAAAATTTGCTACTTGTGCAACTTTTCTACTGGTGCATTTATCTGAAACAGAGGATTAGCTTTAAAAGCACTCAACTTCTCTGCACATTATACTGGTTGTCATACAAGCATCGCTAATGAAACATCTGTGATTTTAACTCCTGCAGTTTAATACTTATGCGTATAGAATAATAGAAAATCACTACATGTGCTAATCGATTAGCTTTTAACGTTTCACTAAGTGTAATCAATGCAATCTATGCGGGCATTCAATGCGTATTCATTCATCTATGATTATTATATTAAAACGCTATTTAAATGCCGAAATATAATTTATCCAAGTTTGGCTAAAACTAAATTAAATTCCTTGAAAGTGGGTCCTTGCAAATTAATAAAGTATTCTTTTGTTTTGAAAACTTGACACATATTCCATTGACATTCCCTGGCTTGGCAATGCAATGATGATAACAATAACGCCAATTACCATTACGGCTAATTACATCATTTTTTACAGCGAGTAAAAGTGCAAGGAGTGAAAAGCGAAGTCATTGAACAATTAGCGCACTATTTAAAGTATTTCCATTAATAATTAGCCACTTAGCCATCGCGCAATCAAGCTAATTAATGTTCTCGAAGATGATGGCAATTTAACGCAATAAAATAATATCGCCTTCTTCGCGCTCACCACTCGGCTATTTAAATGCTGCTAAACGTTGCCAATGCCATAAATACCGTGCGTAATTAGCGCGTTCCGTATTTGCTCTTGCGGATGCTTGACGATCGCGAATTTTCATAAATGCGCACGCTTGCAATGCAGAAAATGTGACGTGGAAATATGAGGGAAATCATCATCGTTGATTCAAAGGTGAGCTGCTATTCTAGACTCATTTATCAGGAATATGTTTATATTTCTTAAGAATTTCATAATTGTATTAAAATACTTCAGTGATTCGAAATTTATTGCGCGTAAATTAATTGTCACTTTCTTAAAGTTACAAATTAACGCGCAATTATATGAAACATATATTCATTAAGAATAAATAAAGGCGATTCCTAGTGTGTGGGAAAATACATTAAATTATGATGGATGCAATCGAAATAATTGTAGTAAAAGCATAAAAGAAGTGTTGTTCAATCAGTAAGTTGTGTTATTATTAACTTTTCATGCTGTGATGTAAAATTACTTGCACAAATGCATGTAATCAAAGTAATGTCTTCATTAAATTACAGCACAATTGAAGCTCAATGAAGATATCAACTGTTTGTTTCATCTTCAACTCACTCAAGTAACTGTGAAGTGAGTTAACATTAAATCCGTAACTGTGATCAATTCACAGACCTACCACATCAAGTCCAATCAATAAATCCAATTATCACAATTATTATCACTGTTGCAACTGAATTTCTTTCTCATTGAAGTACAAAACATTAAGTTTCATCTGTGCATTGTGCTAAATCTTTAGACATCTTTAATTTACATATACAAACCGTTATTGTAGGTAATTATTAAGGCTAATTATTATAAAAAGCCGACTGATTATTGTTGACAAACATCCGCATCTTAGCTATAGTTTTTCCACCATTCTTATTCAAATGTTTCTCGTTTTGTATATGGTTAATTACAATACTAATGGGTGTTTTTCTCTACGAACATAAGATTGACAAACTTTGGTTCCGCTTTGTTTTATTTTTTCGTTGATTTTTTCTCAACTAATATTGTGCGCGTTTGTTGGCACGTGTTTTCTGGTAATAACGCAATCACTCATATCCGGGGCGGTCATGGGGTGGTTATTTCACGCATTAGGCTCTTGTTCCTGTGCGGAGGGCGCATTTTCCTTCTTTGCCATTGCAGAAATTTCGTGCACACTTTGGTGGTGAGTTTTATTCAAGCGTGCGCCGCATTGCAAGCGGTGCACGCTTCGCATTCGCCCCATAACGATTTCCGGTGCGATGCTTAAATGGTGCATGACAAAAGCCGGTAGCCCATGCCCTCTAGTCGCGTGTTTTATTCATTGGATTTCCGCGTTATCATCGAACAACCACCGGAAGTCGATAGGTAGATTTGTGCGAATATTTCCAAACTTTCAATTGAATTCACTTCGCACTTGACACTTGCAGTTATTGGGCAAAATTTCTAGCAAACAAAATTTTAATTAAATGAACTTTTGACAGAATTAATTAACGAACGTTTTGCCTTTGAAATAAATTTTTTCATCCATTGAAGCAGAACGAACGAACGAACGAATGAACGCCGAAACTCATGTTGCACACGAGCGGCTATGAAAGTTATTGTTCCACATCGGAAGCAAGAACAACTCTATGTGGACACCTGCCATCATTAAAGTCAAAGTTGATGACATTCAAACAATGCAGCGCAATTCAATAATTCAATAACTATATCCTCGCCGATGCAACGACCATAAAATATTACGCGTTATCAAGCCAACAATAGCCCACATTTTTTGTGATCTAAATACATAATATCTCCACGAAAGTTTTGATAATAGGCCATCTTTTGTCAACTGTAAAGTTTACCATTTGAATTAATTTGAATTAATAATGCGTTAACAATTCAAGTATGTGCTAATTTTTGAGGCTTTTCTCTAGAGTGGCTACGACCAGCTACGACACAAACAAAAAATAAATTAAAAGTGTTTGCAAGTAATTTTTAACTGTTTTGTTTCTAAAATTACCGCTTTAATCAGCAGACAAACAAAGCACTTTACAGGTAAGCGGCTGAATAAAACTAAGAAAACAATAATCATGCAATAAGACAATTGCGACGAGTGTAAAGTGCCGACGCAAATGATTAAAACCATCCGCATTGACCACAAAACTAGTGATTTTCAGTTCTTTGGATGATTCTTGATTCTGTTCTTGTTTGAAGTCAATTTTCTTCGCTGCTTGTTTGCATTTAAACAACATTATAAGTCTACGTGCTCGTTTAACACTTCGGCGAGCAGTAAAAGAATAGGTAACGCATATTGGCTTAATGATAAACCTAATATCAATGTTAAGACGAGCGGTTTCTGTGCGTTAAGAAGCAATTTCAAGAGGAGGAACTTATTCAACCGAGAAAATTAAAATAGAATTGATCTTTACGGATGAGCTGCAAGTCTAAGTTGAAGCAACATTTTGCAATCGTTATTCAAGTAATTTTAACTTGAGATTTGCGTCATTTTGAAACACAACGAGCCCTTTTTGTTTTAATTAGGCAATGTTAAGTTTGAAGTTTGGATTGATAATGGCCAAAGAAGCTAAAGTGTTTAATGGAATTGTTCGATAAGATAGTAAATATGACTAAAACGTGTTTATCACGTAGTTTAGTCGTCGTAATGATATATAACGCCATCAGCATGCATATGCAACGTTTTAATAATTTATGTAGCATTCAATTGAAATTTTTCGGTCCAATGTGACGCACAATTTATAAATTGTCTTTATGAATATTGCAAGCAATGATATTAAAAATCGCGAATTTGCCTTTGAAATTAGTTCGCTCGGACTTATAAAACGTTTGGTCAGCGAGAAGTGAAGTCAGACTGGTTCACCACCGGTGGTGAAAAAACAACTCTTGGTGCGAGATAACTGTTGCAAACAACTACTTTATTCAGTTGTAGAATTATAACTAAAGTGATATAACCGACAATGATTGAATCACGCATCTCATCCGGTGTGATGGACAGCAGCATGCTGTACTTCTTGGCCTTTGTCAGCGTCTTCTTGGTGCTGTACACCTATGGCAGGAAATACTTGCGGATGATTCAGATTTCCGCAAATATTCCCGGACCAGGAATTGTGAAAACCATCAAAACTGGTTTAACTACCGTAACTGCTGAACCTTTCGGTAAGTTTTGTAATCGAAAGATTGAACTAGAGTGATAATTCGATGGGTTCTTTCTTTTCAGAACTCTACCGGTATGCTTTGCAACTCAAGACTGGCTATGAAGATATCGCGAAGGTGTGGTTTGGACCTAAATTGTTCATCTTCTTGTACCATCCAGCTGATATTGAAGTAGGTTTAATAAAATTGCGGTTTGAATAGGTAATAATTTACAAAACTGATTTGAATTACAGTTGATTTTGAGCAGCAACGTACATATTGATAAGAGCGCTGAATATTCCGTCTTCCAACCATGGTTCGGCAATGGTCTTTTGATCAGCACTGGACCAAAATGGAAGCACCACAGGAAAATGATTGCACCAACTTTCCATCAGAGCATCTTGAAGAACTTTGTGCCCAAATTCTACGAAAACAGCTTGAAGGTGTGCGACAAGATGAAGCGCGAACAAGGCAAATCTTTCGATTGCCACGAGTACATGAGCGGTACCACTGTTGATATCCTTTTGGAAACTGCCATGGGCTACAATGTACCAAGGAGCGAAGAAACTGGCTACAACTATGCCATGGCTGTCATGAAGCTTTGCGATATCTTGCACAGACGCCATTACAAAGTTTGGTTGCGTCCTGACTATCTCTTCCAAAAATCGAAGATGGCTCTTGAACACACCAAATTGCTCAAGGTTATTACTGGTTTGACCACCAAGGTTGTCCACAACAAGAAGAAGGAAATCGTCAAGAAGGGTGTTGAAGGCATTGATAGCACTTTCGAAAAGGTTGAGCCGGAAGTTAAGGAATCCAAGACCGAAAACATTACTGGATACAACTACGGTACTGCCGTTCGTGATGATTTGGATGACAATGATGAAAATGATGTTGGCGAGAAGAAGCGCTTGGCATTCTTGGAACAACTCACCGTCAATGCGCAACGCGAAGATGTTGATTTCACCGAACAAGAAGTTTTGGATCAAGTTAATACCATCATGTTTGAAGGACACGACACCACCGCTGCTGGCTCTAGCTTTGCCTTGTGCTTGATGGGTATCCACAAGGACATCCAAGCAAAGATTATCCAAGAAGTCGATGACATTTTCCAGGGCTCCGACAGACAATGCACGTTCGCTGATACTCTTGAGATGAAGTATTTGGAACGTGTGATCATGGAGACTTTGAGGATGTACCCACCAGTGCCAATCATTGCTAGACAATTGCAAGAAGAAGTTAAGCTAGCTTCCGGAGACTATGCTTTGCCAGTGGGTACCACTGTGGTTATTGCCCAAGCTGTTCTGCATCGTCGTCCTGAATCCTTCCCCAACCCTGATGTCTTCAATCCAGACAATTTCTTGCCAGAGAAATGCCAAGAACGTCACTACTACAGCTACATCCCATTCAGTGCTGGCCCACGTAGTTGCGTTGGTCGCAAATTCGCCATGCTTAAATTGAAGGTCTTGCTCTCAACCATCTTCCGTAAATATCGCGTCCATTGCGATATGAGCGAAGAAGAGTTCAAACTGCAAGCTGACATCATCTTGAAGATAGCCGGTGGATTCAACATCCGCCTGGAACCACGCAAGGACGTCATGGTTTCGTAAATGGATTCTAACACTTCGAGTACCTTTCTAAACCCTACTCCTGGCAACGTTATGGCTATGAATTATGGTTTTCTAAATAGTTTTTCTTTTTATTTCAAAATTTTACTAACAACAAGCATTAAATTGTAGTAGATTTACTAACAAACTTACTAGCAAATTGTAGTGTCGAAAAGGATAAATGAAAGTGAAGAAAATTCAAAGAAAAATTGATGCGTATTTATTTTTATTTAGTTACTTATTTCGGATACTTGTAAATATTGTTCTGATTTATTATTTTCATTGTAATTGAGCATATTTTTTCTGCATTTCACATGATGGCCAATAAAAATCACATGTGACGGACTTTCTGGGTTTTTATTTAAAAATAGTCAATTAATATTACGCAATTTTTAGTTTAGAAATATAACTAGTCATCAAGTTACAATCGGATTTAATTGAGGAAATGGTATACAAATGCAAATAATATAGTTTTTGAACTTTGAATTCGACAATATACATAGAGACAATGTTGCAAACATCTCTCTCGCTGGTAACAAATTATCTATTTCAAATAATATCTTATGTACTAATTTTCCAATAGAAAGAATTTTGGACCTTTAAAAGTTTAAAAGTTTTTAAAGTGCAAAACTTTTTGAAGATGGCGCAATGTGCTCTGAATTGCTGCAGCTCCGGCACAACATTGCAGTGGCTTTAAGGTTAAACAGCTGTTTACGTGAAGTGCAATGTAGTGTAGTGCAGTGTAGTGTTTTGGTGAATAAAACCGTGCTTTTTCCGAAGAAAATCATCGTCTATCATACACAGAATACACCTAAATGTTGTGGTAAGTGATTACTTTCATCGGTAATTCAGATGGCTGATTTCTATTGCGTCAGGTATTTAATATTCTATATCTAGTCATTACAAAAACCCATGGCTAATTGAAGGTAATATTACAGCAGTGATTCCAGTATGAATGGTATATTTGCATCTAAATGTTGCTTAATATTGCAATGTTTCGGTATAAAAACTTCACTGAACATGCTGGTCAGTACACTTGATCGTGAAGTGCAAGCAGTGTGATCTGAAAGCATTCAAGTGAAATCAACTGGCAACAACATGGCAGTGGAAACGTCCAGCCGTTTGGCGACGATTTTTGCCAACGTCAATCTGCTATACTTCTTGGCATTCGTTGGTACTTTCTTGATGGTATACAGTTATGGGAAAAAGTACCTCCGAATGATGCAACTGTCAGCCAAGATTCCTGGACCAGACATGGCCACAATGGCTAAGCTTAGTGTAGGATCAATTACAGCAGAACCTCATGGTAAATATATCTTCATAATAATATAATGGTTATTAATTACATGTGTGTATAGATGTCTTCAAAAATGTTTCCACATTGATGGCTCCATTCAAAGACATAGCCAAGATTTGGATTGGACCAAAGCTCTTCATTTTCTTGTTCCATCCTGCTGATATTGAAGTAATTTAACTATTATTGTCTCTATGGTAAACTTTAATTGATTTGTTTTTATGTAGCTCATCTTAAGCAGTAATGTACATCTTGATAAGAGCACTGACCATGGAGTTTTCAAGCCCTGGTTTGGTAATGGCCTCCTTATCAGTACTGGTCCAAAATGGAAGCATCACAGGAAAATGATTGCTCCAACTTTCCATCAAAGCATTTTGAAGAACTTCGTCGCCAATTTCTATGACAACAGCATGAAAGTAATGAAGAGAATCGAAAGTGATCAAAAGGGAGCAGTCTTTGATGTCCATGAATATATGAGTGGTGCTACTGTTGATATTCTATTGGAAACTGCTATGGGCTATCACGTTCCAAGAAGTGAGAAAACTGGTCATGATTATGCTATGGCTGTTTTGAAGTAAGTAATGTATTAATAGTTGTATTCAGCAACTAATTGCAATTTTGTTAGGCTTTCTGATATCTTGCATCGTCGTAACTACAAAATTTGGCTTCGTCCAGATCGTCTTTTCGAATACTCAAAGTTGGCAGAGAAACACCAACAACTCCTGGACGTCGTCAAGAACCTTACAACCAAAGTAGTCCGCAACAAGAAGAATGAAGTCCTTAGGAAGGGTGTTGATAAATTTGGAATTGTCGAAACCACTGAAACACCAAAGAATGTAACTAGCGGTAAAATTTCCGGATACAATAATGGCACAGCTGTTCGTGATGATTTGGATGAAAACGACGAAAATGATATTGGTGAGAAGAAGCGCTTAGCATTCTTGGAACAACTTACAATTAACTCTCAACGTGACGATGTTGATTTCACTGAAAAGGAATTACAAGATCAAGTTAACACAATTATGTTTGAGGGTCACGACACCACTGCCTCAGCGTCCAGCTTTGCTTTATGCATGTTGGGCATTCACAAAGATATACAAGAGCGTGTCGTTGAAGAAATTGATGGCATCTTCCAGAAATCCGAAAGGGAGTGTACATTCGCTGACACTTTGGAAATGAGGTACACGGAGCGTGTGATTATGGAAACGTTGAGGATGTTCCCACCCGTTCCAGTTATTGCCAGGCAATTGAATGAAGAAGTCAAATTGGCTTCTGGAGATTACACTTTACCCACAGGTACCACCGTTGTGATCACTCAGGCTCTTCTGCATCGTCGCGCTGATGTCTTCCCGAACCCGAATTCGTTCAACCCTGATAACTTCTTGCCAGAGAAATGCCAAGATCGCCACTTTTACAGCTTCGTACCATTCAGCGCTGGCCCACGTAGCTGCGTCGGTCGTAAATTTGCTATGCTCAAATTGAAAGTAATGCTTTCAACTATTTTGCGTAACTATAGGGTAGACTGCCCAATGGCCGTTGATGATTTCAAGTTAAGAGCCGATCTTATCCTCAAGAGCGATAATGGTTGTAATATTAGTCTGATTCCACGCAAAGACGCTATGGTTGCTTAACCTACAGCAAAAGAGCTTGAGCCAAAGATGATGACAACTGCTTTGAAATAAGGATAACATCGCTGAAACATTTTTTTCTACTTAATTTTAAGAAGTGGAATATAGTGATATGATGAGCAAGCATAATTCTGTTTACAAATTGACGCAAATAAATGGTTCATTTTGGCAGAGATTACTGTTCATATTGTTCATTCAAAAATGAAAACTTACGCAATAGATCCATTCAAATACTAAACAATAACCGTTTTATATTCCATTCGTTATTGTTTGAGGGCCTTCGGATATGCAGAAGTAGATAAAACAAATATTATTATTTAAAAACGGAATTCATTAGTAGTAGTCAATGGATGCATTGATTGAGCTACCACAACAGTTTTTTGGTAGACAGTTTAATTAACATCTTCTTGTTAGTCACTCATTCAACCTTTTGACTATATAAGGAATGAGTATTTCGATGTTAGGCACATTCGGTGATAAAGTTTAACCAATGCAAGTTGTAATTACTACTCTGAATTAAATAGTAGATTATCATGTCGCACGAAACATCCGGTCGATTGGGCATGGTTGTGGCCAACGCCAATCTAATATATTTTTCTATATTTATTGGTACGTTTCTTATGGTATATACATATGGAAAGAAATATATTCGAATGATACAATTATCATCAAAAATTCCTGGACCCGATGCAGCAAGCATGGCTTTTATGACTCTTGGATCAGTGGTCGCTGAACCGCACGGTAAGAACAAAGGAATAAAACTATGAAATCTGATAATATAAACAAATATTATTATCCTTACAGTCGCGTTTAAATACGTCTATGATCAATTAGCTTCGTTTAAAAATATTGGAAAAGTTTGGCTTGGACCTAAACTAGCAATTTTCTTATTTAATCCGGAAGATATTGAAGTATTTCCTTCAGTTTTAATAACTCGTATCAATTTATTAATAGATTTCAATTGTAGGTCATCTTAAGTAGTAATGTTCATCTTGATAAAAGCTCTGATTATAATGTTTTCAAACCGTGGTTTGGTAAAGGACTTCTTATCAGTACGGGGGATAAATGGAAACTTCATCGTAAAATGATTGCACCAACTTTCCATCAAAGTATCCTAAAGAACTTTGTTTCTAAATTTTATGAAAACAGCATTAAAGTATGCCATAGAATTGAGCGTGATCAAAGCGGAAAAGTATTTGATGTTCATGAATACATGGGAGGTGTTACCGTTGATATTCTGTTAGAAACTGCAATGGGTTATCAAGTTCCGCGTGCTGAAAAGACTAGTCATGATTATGCCTTGGCTGTTATAAAGTAAGTAATTAATTTTTGTTTTTCACATGATTGAGTATTTTGCATATTTTCCCTTAGGCTATCAGATATTTTGCATCGTCGCCATTACAAATTGTGGTTGCGTCCAGACCGTTTATTCAAATATTTTAACATATCCGAAAAACACAACGAACTCTTGGCTCTTGTAAAAAATTTAACAAGCAAAGTAGTAATAAATAAGAAGAAGGAAGTGCTTAAAAAGGGCCTTGATCGTGTAGGAAATTTCGAAGGAACTGATAAAGCGCAAGTTGCGAGCGCCAAATCTAAAAAGATATCTGGTTATAATGGAGGCACCGCAGTTCGCGATGATTTGGATGAAAATGATGAAAATGATGTGGGCGAAAAGAAACGTTTAGCATTTCTGGAGCAACTGACTGTCAATTCACAACGTGACGATATTGATTTTAGCGAACAGGATTTGCAAGATCAAGTGAATACCATAATGTTTGAAGGACATGACACAACCGCTTCCGGTTCTAGTTTTGCTCTGTGTATGTTGGGCATTCATAAAGATATTCAAGAGAAGGTCATTGAGGAAATCGACGGAATCTTCCAGAAGTCCGATAGAGAATGTACCTTTGCTGATACGCTCGAAATGAAATACTTGGAAAGAGTTATTATGGAAACTTTGCGCATGTATCCACCAGTTCCAGTTATTGCCAGACAACTAAATGAGGAAGTCAAATTGCCTTCTGGAGATTATGTTTTACCAACTGGTACGACAGTTGTGATTGCACAAGTAGTTTTGCATCGTCGTGCTAATGTCTTTCCCAATCCGGATGTGTTTAATCCAGACAACTTTTTACCGGAGAAATGCCAAGAGCGTCATTTCTACAGCTATATCCCATTCAGTGCTGGTCCTCGCAGTTGCGTTGGACGTAAATTTGCAATGCTAAAGTTGAAAGTACTATTGTCGACAATTCTACGCAAAAATCGCATACATTGTGATATGAATCCAGATAAACTTGATCTTCAGGCTGATATTATATTGAAGATTAATGGAGGATTCAATGTTCGTTTTGAGCCTCGCAAGGATATTATGGCTTGAACTAAATACTCGTTAAGTTCTTAAGTAGCAAATAATTATAGGAAGATGAATACATATTATAAATTTGAATTATTGATTTGAAATTTATAGTTACATAAGCAAACGCTAGATGACTCGCGGAGTTTCAAAACTTTATTGTCGAGCCTCAACGCGATTTAACAAACTAACAATACACCGAATAATACATCAAAAGTTATTCTCGAACACTTACAATCGAAATAGTGTTTGATTAATATACTTGAACCTTAAATAAGTGTAATTTTGCTATTTTGTCGGAATTTCAATTATTCAAAAGCGCAACCCAATTGCGTCAAATGTCGATTGTGCAGCTTAAATGCCGCATGTAGTTATTTTCTATTCCCATTGGAAAGCATTAGTCATTCATCCACTCGGGCGTTCGTGATCGTTCAATGGGAGCAAGCAAATAATGGAATTAGAAAATTAAATACAATTCCGAAACGATACGCCGAAGTTCCCTGCCCCAACAGGGCAATTGTTGTGCTGTCGTCCGCTTTTTCCGACGTCCCCGAGTTTTCATTACGAGTCCTGCGAATGACGAAGTGTTTTCATCAATTGCGCCTCCGGACACTGTTATTTCTTTGGGCGGACGCCCACGGCACACAATGTCCCTCGACTACGAGGGGCTTTGTTTCACTAAATCCCATTTTCCGCGCGCTGGCTTTATGCTTCATGTATCCGGACGTGTTCTTTTCTCTGCCCTATAAGTTTGTTGTTATTCTAAACTCGGGGCCGGTGCGTCAATGAACTCGGCTATTAGAATATCCGGTTTCAATTAGGAAATTGAAGAATGGCGCCAGCCACGCTGCGACCGAGATTTGCGATGCGTGGAGACAGCCGAAGGAGGAGTGCCGCCTTCACTATCTTCATGCAGTTTTGTTCGATAATATACGCGATTGCTGACAGTTGTGCTCTAGTTTTCAATCGGGGCCGCTATTGCACACATTGTTTCTTCGAAATGCACCGCGGCACGCACGAAGAAGTCTACTGACCCGCGCGATGCTTAATCACAGCCCGGCGATCAGGCCAACATGCAAATTGCAGGGCGGCGTGCGTGCCGCCCGCTTTTTCCATCATTCAATTACGCTCAGTACGCCGCGGTGGCCCCCGTATACATTTACCAATGCTTCCTTCCTTTCCATCACGCCGCTTGTCAGTTTCGCGTTCCGCATGAGGTTTTCCTTCGCTTATTCCTAAACCGCCCACCCGCGCATGTTACGTGTCCTTTCGTACAACTGCGGCGGATAACTGTGTCAAACTTTTTATTGCTTTATTCCCCCGCAAACAGTTGTATTTTTCAGTATGTATACAAACGCTACCACTTGTATGCGAAGCAAATTTGCGGTGTCAAATTCGATTACGTCGTTAACGTAATGGCTTTTCAATTGTGGGAAGCATTAGTATTCATCAGAAAATTTTAAAATTGTTTAGAAACGCGTTAAACCAATATTTTCTGTGGTTGTTTTTCTTGCGCTTTTATTGTTTTTATTGCATTTTATCAACATATTTGATTATGTTCTATATTATTATGTGGAAACACGTTAGAATAAAACAAACAAGACGTTCAATTGAAGTGTAACATGAAAGCAGGGTGCGCACAATGTGCTTCAATAAAATTGATATAATAAAAGGATTTCCACACAAAATTAAAAACTATTAAAAGTAACGAGGATTTTAAGTAGAAGTATTTTGTTTTATCATTAAATTTAATTCGTTAACACATTAAAATTATGACGTCCAATTGTCTAAATGCTTCATATCGCCCACGTTCTTATTTTCAAATGACTAATTAAATTTCTGCGAGTTTAATATCATAATATAAAGTTCTTTATTCGAAGCCGGATTTTCCTGGATTTGCTTCGTTTTATTTTCGATGCAGGGTTCTTGTTAATTAGGTTATCTGACAATTATTGATATCCGTAATCGAATATTCGTTATCTCCGAGGGCTTGATATCGGTGTTTTTGTTTTTCAGAATTTTGCGTTTCAAGGTTGCTATTTTGCATTCGGCTATTTATTTGCTCGTTTGTTCACCACGTTTCCGTTTTGTCTTTTTCGTTTCAGGGCATTTGCATTATATTCACATACATTTCCATTTCGTACGCGTATCAACCTTACTTTTCATTTATTCGCGTATAGAATTCATAAGATATCACAATTCATAGAACATTGTGAACATTTTTCTTTTTAAATCGTCTTCATTGTTTTCGTATTTTCCTTGTTGTCTAATAATAGATAGGAGTAAAAATGACTGATCTAATTTTATAAATGATTGAAATAATTGAGCTTTCATTTGAAAGTGCAATTAAATTCCGGATATTATCACGACTATAATGCGAGCCAGCAATATGAATTAGAATGACTGATTTTGCCAATCGAAAAAGGAATTAAGCTATCAGGTCAATTTAACGCCGATTTTAGTTTAAATTGATGACAATTTGATACACTCATAGCTATTGGCGTAGGCGATTTTGCAAATAGGCATTCGTGCGCAATTACAATCATGCGATAATCATTTCGATTATTCGGACATCATGCATTTTATGACAAATTTACATTCGAATGATGTATGTTGTGCAATCAATTTCCTTATTCGGAAATGCTTTTCCAAATTTTCTGCTCCAATTCGGCGAATCCATGTTTGATTTCGTGTTTGTGTTTTAATTAACGTAAACCATATATGATTTTCACACGCTTGTAATTTCCGGTTAGCAACTGTTTGAGAAACAATCATTTAATTTAATGAATTCTAAAGAGAATGATAAATAGGCCCCTATAAAATACATACGCTTTTACGTTATATATCATTCTCTCGTTACATCACAATTAACGATACAGCAAGTTAATATATGGTTTAATATACAAAGGTAAAAAGTACTCACGGTTTTGTCGACGAATTCCTTCGGCATTCAGCTCCTGTCTCCGGTAATTGGCTTGATTTCGGATCTCTGTTTAGTCATTGTTTCGCGAACATTAATTTTTTTAATTTTTGGTGGACGTCGCACTCCCATACATTGCATGTCGGTAGTGTGAGTGGCCCTTATCAGACACCCTCCCCAGCTCTAAATCCTCTTGCGGAACCACTAATTGGTATCTCGGCACAAAAAGGTGCTGGATCGTTGGTTCTTACCCGGCATTTATCCTAAAAAAAAACTTAGTCGAGATATGCATCTACCATAAATGAACTTAACCCGATTAAGCCAACTTAATATCCTATCCCTGCACAGTATCGCATTGCTAGCGATTACCAAGCTTACAATCAACCAAAAAAAATAACCAGAAAAGTAAATAATAAAATAATAAATAAAATTAATGGTTTAGCATTCAATTATATTATGACTCGTTGGAAATAGTTAAAATATATTTGACTTAATCTTACTTTATAATGGTACATCATCTTATTGTTGCAGACCATTCTCACAAATCATTCACACACGCAGTCAGTCAAATTCATACGCTGTAAAAGAAAATGTAATCACAGTGAACTGTGTAATTAAATCGAAGAGTTTCCCCTTGATTTATTAGATCTCGGAAGAGATCTAGAAGTAGTATATGAAATACTATATTATCAAACACTTTTACAAGTGTTTGTTTTCTTCAATGAGAAAGTTAATCACAGAATACTGTGAAATAAAATCGAAGAGTTTCCTCTCGATTTATTAGATCTTTATAGATCTAGAAGTAGTATAGCAAATACTATTTATATCTAGTACTATTAGTGTTAGAATTATGCAAAGAGAAAAATAATCACAGCGAGCTGTGAAGTAAAATCAGAGAGTTGCCTCTCGATTTTTTAGATCCCGAAGGATCTAGAAGGAGTATATGAAATACTCTTTATCTATCACTATTACAAGTGAAAGATTTCTTTAAAGGGAAAAATAGTCACAGCTAACTGTGAAATAAAATCAGAGAGTTGCCTCTCGATTTTTTAGATCCCGAAGGATCTAGAAGGAGTATATGAAATACTCTTTATATCTAACACTATTGCTAGTGAAAGATTTCTTTAAAGGGAAAAATAGTCACAGCTAACTGTGAAATAAAATCAGAGGGTTGCCCCTCGATTTTTTAGATCCCGGAGGATCTAGAAGGAGTATATGAAATACTCTTTATATCTATCACTATTACAAGTGAAAGATTTCTTTAAAAGGAAGAATAGTCACAGTGAACTGTGTAATAAAATCGCAGAGTTTCCTTGCGATTTATTAGATCCCGTAAGATCTTGAAGTAGTATATGAATACTATTTTATCTAACACTATTATAAGTACTAGATTTGTTCCAACAGAAAAATAATCACAGTGAACTGTGAAATTAAATCGCAGAGTTTCCTCACGATTTATTAGATCCCGAAAGATCTAGAAGTAGTATTTGAAATACTATTTAAATCAAACACTATTAGTAGTGTTTGATTTGTTCAAAGAAAAAATTAACCACAGAAAACTGTGGAATAATCGAAGAGTTTCCTCTCGATTAATTAGATCCTGTAGGATCTAGAAGTAGTATATAAAATACTATTTATCCAACACTAAGTGCTAGATTTATTTAAATAGAAGAATAATTATTAGTATCTGCAACAATAAGTAATGACCATTTTGGACTAAAATGTCTCTTTAAAAAAATTCGTAATATAAAGAGTCGTAATATAAAGAATGATAAATAAATAAAAATAAGAAGAAATAATAAAATGGTGGTGAAGGTAAGAATTTAAATTAACCAAAATAAAATAAATCAAAAAATAAACAAAATAAAATGTCAAAAAAGTAGTTAGGTACTTAATTCTCGATAAATTGTAAGCTGGGCCTTCGCAAATTAACGATAGTGTAACAGGGACCTGAATACAAATTAACATAAACAGGAAAAGACTCATTGTAAGCAGATGGATATTCTACTAAAGTTAGTTAATCTAAATTTTAATTGTTTTGACTATTTAAATGGCTATTTGAATGGCTTAGGTTGAAAAAAAGAATCTGAAAAAATAACATGCATTTAAAACTTGGTCTACACGAACTGTTACGGATGGAATTTCAACAATTTCGTTCTCTCTTCAAGAAAGGCATGTGAAACTTGTTGGTACATCACAATTAATAATCATCGTGAATAAACATGCACGAATAAAGAAAATTAAAAGGTACTCACGGTTTTGTCGATGACATCCTTCGGCAATTGGCTCCTGGCTCCAGTAATTGGATGGACACATCTTGGATAACCCTCTGGATGGAACGTTTAACACTCGCGCACTGGATAAAGACTTTTCCGCGACCCGCACTCGAACTTTACGCGCACCAACTGGTTTGGAGGTCAGTACTCCGTTATATTTAAATTCATTTGTTTATTTGTTTGGAGCCCATTGAAAACGATCAAGTGGTACTCTTGGTCTTGGATAGAAAGTTTAACACTCCCGCACTTGAACGTTACGCGCACTAAATTGCCAGTCCTATCTGAAAAAAAGAAAGTTAGCATCCTGAAAAAGAATAATAATTAGCACAAAAATCAAATATTAACACAAAATCAAATATCCTGAAAGAGAAATCACTATGGTTTTAAGTTTGGAGATTTGTACTCCTTCATGTTCAAGTTTTATTGTTTATTCTTTGGAGACCATTGAAAACGATCAACTGGTTACTCCTTTAATCCCTTGCGGGAATGGTATATGTATTAGGTTTATTTGTTTTGTATTAAAAGTGGAGTCCCTTGAAGACCATCAAGCGGTTACTCCTTTACGCCTCCTGGCTTTTGGGAAAGAACTGAGCTCAGAACTTCAACAACCAAAGGAAGATATTAACTTGGAGATCTTTGAGTGCGATCAAAGATTGAGGAAGAACCACAACTGAATTTAGTATTAGACTTTTCCCCGAACGGCTTAGTATTTAAGGGGAAAAGCCCAAAAGGCGCAGAAGCCTTGCGACCCACTGTCTCAGATCGGCTTCCCGAACAAGTCGGGAAGAGTCGAATTGTGCCACAACTGTCTTACTATTAAACATAGTTAGCAACAATATTCCTGAGAGAACTAAAACCATTGCCATCTAGGAGAGCAAAGGGTAGTTACAATTGACCGCCCCCCTTTGACTTGTCTGCACCAATGCTCCACGCCCCACCGGGAGCACGCAGAGCGCGTGAACGCGATTTACCATTACACTTTATGTGGACGCTGAAGGCAGACGGGGGTACCTAAAAATTCAAATACTTATAATTCATTTATAAAATAGAAATATATATAAAATAACACACTTTTAAAGCTATAAGGATAAAGTTTAGCAGTATTAATCAAAAATTATAAGCTGACAGGTGTTTTAAGAAGCGAGGTGTTGCAACTTCATATAATACTCAATAGAAACAAATTGGCTGCACCGATTTTTCTAAATTTTTTTTAAATTATAAAGAATTTACTTATATTTGATTTGGCGTATAAATCATAATGATATCTTAATTAGTTTTTGAGATATTATATTTGTAGTTTGATTGGGTTGAGTGAAAATCCGGGATTCAGCCTTCTAAATTGTATTAGTGTGAATTAAATATGCTATAAAAAATTATTGGCTTATAAGATTTTGTTCAAAATTAAGTACATGGTGTAAAATTTAATCAGCTTTTAATTAATGTTTAAATTGTCTCGAAATCTCATTTAGTTGTGGAAATATTAGTCATAAACTTGGGGTATTACAACTTTATAAAGCACTCACTAGAAGTATATTGATTATATCGATTTCTCATGAATGGAAATTTGTTGGCTAATTAATATGTTATAAAGCATTTAATATCCTTCATGTCAGTGAAAGAATCATTTAAATATCTCTTATAGTTTTCGAGATATTAATAAAAATGCTCAGCCCTAGCCAACTCTCCTGGTAGCAGCACACCAGGTGCATGTGTGCGTAACCGGTTTGTGCTACTGACCTAGTAAGAACTTCCAAGAAGGGGACTCCACGAATCAATAGGTGGCATTCCGCATTCCAATGCTACTGCAGGTGAACTCTTTCAGCGAGAAATTTTCAAACCGCTATAACTCCTAAAGTAATTAACCGATTTTGAGGATTTAAAAACTATATTCATCTACATTAGAGCCTCTTTAATCTTCGCTAAGCCATGCTTTAATTTTAATTTTTTTAACTTTAGTGTATCTAATTTAAAATTTAATTTATAAATGCGGCATAGAAGGAAGCTAAAACTTGCAAGTTTTTTTATTTTGTATAATAATGTAACTTATCTACAAACTATTGCAATCGTTATAAATAATTCAGTTTAATTTATTCATAAGAATTAATTGTTATTTAAAATGAAGAGTTAAATAACACTTGTCCAGTAAGAATATGAAATTGTAATCAAGTATTGCGCGTATTACTTCGTTCTATTTGTATTTTCCAAGGCTAGCATAAATGCAGATGCATACTTGATGTGTTCGCGCAAGAAATTAATTCGTAATTTAACTGCAATGCTGTTAATTCGCCAATGATAGTGATGCGATGATTGTTTTGCTTCTGATGCGAAATTCACAAGGTCCCTGAAGCGCGACACATTAATCTGCGCTTATCAGCGAGAATAAATGGCGAAATAAATTGGGTTTGACTGTTGGAAATTTTTATTAAAAGTTTGCGTAGGAGAACGGAAAGAAAGAAAGCGTAGAATGAAAATACTTATCGACGCACAAGGCAAAACCGAAGGAGACACTGGATGAATCTGAATTGGGAAAGAGTTGGTATCCGCATTGGCCTGATATCAGCGAGTCTTAAACTTGGCAGCGCCAAGGAGGCACATAATTTATGAGAGTTTCATTCCCATGAGGGCAAATTTCATTGAACTTTACACCCAGCAACTAGTAAACTACATACATACTTACAGTTATACTTACAGTTATGTATGTATCACGCAGAAAGATGGAAAGACATTGCACGAGACCTGCACAACATTTTCCGCGTTAATCCGCAAACGCCTAACGACTGCGAATGTAATAAAATAACACAGAGACGGCGGTGTCGGATGAGCGTGTCATTAAGTAATTATTCGCGTATCCGCTCTATATTAGCGTAATGCTCGAATATCATATTTTTAGGGGCGCAAATAATATGCTTAATGACTATTTCCAGCTAGGCCGGCTTTTAATATCGTTTTAATTGCGCGCCTATAATGATTTCGAAACGAAATGGCTAGTAATGGCATTCATGCATTCGCATTCATTCATTAAATACATTTCACTGGATTTCGCTTAATTGCAACTTCGATTGATATCACGAATATTATGCAAAATTCCACCCTCTTAATGCTGAAAATGTCGTTCAATTTACACTCACCATTTATTTTTAGTTGCGACCGAGTAAAATGTTTCAACTTTTACAACTAGCTTTATAACAAGCCGTAAGTTACGTACGAATTTACATAGCGACGACTAACGTGCGCCTTTCGCTTTTTTTTACGACTGGCTGCTTTCATTATTTGTATTATTTTATGGTTTTCATTGCTTGTATCATGTTTATTCGTTACGACCTATAGCTCCAGGCTTTCACTCGCGCAAAGGGGGTTGATGAACTGGAAATTTTCTGTGATCAGGGCATATTCTCTGCCTTACAACTTATTTAACTTATTTAACCGGGCCAAGACAAAAGGGGTATTGGCCTTTTTCGCATTATTAATAACATTTTGTTTCAATACGATTCGGGCCGTGATCAGTTTACTGCTCGTCCTTTTACACTCTGTTCTAGTCAACGGAATGATTTATTCATATTTCAGGCTAATGGTATAAATTTATTATGATAAATATGCCGAGCTAGATTTATTTATTTTTCGGCTTGCATTATTTACTTATTAAACATTCAAACCATACCCGGACCCTAGAACTGCTTCAAGTATTGATATTTTAATTCTATAAGAATGAATCAATAAACTGCCTCATGGGTAGCATTCACCCTTTTGTCGCTATGCGTGAATAGTAATTAGTTCATTAATATCGTTGAATACAGCTGCACGCAAAAATTAACAGCGATCAGATTAAAGGGAAAATAGTTGGTTAGTGGAAGAAAAGAAAAAAGGTTGGGCCGTATATCAGCAACAGTAAGTGTCATGTAAGAACTGATTGTACCTTCAACTAAAATTTATGTAGCGTGAGACACATTGCGTGCGCTGCTCAAAGCAATTTGTCATACTAATTGATTAAATGAGCGTCAAAAACAACGCGTGGATTAAGCTTGGAACTAACGAGATTATTTAAAGCAAAAGAATTTGCACATACTTCTTAACTATGAGCTCATAAAACTCTGAAATAATTTTTCTTGCATAAGAAATTAATGCATTCCGAGTTAATTCAAAGCTCGGCGCTCATTAAACTAAAAATAGCTATTGAACTATAACAAAAAGGCAAGGGTGTGTTATATTTAAACCATTTGGTAATCGGTTTCAGTCGACTTTCACGTTTTATGTAAGCGCAGCCTGCGACAGCGCACAAATACTAATTTGGAAAGTTACAACATTCATTCTGAAAAAGCATTTATGCGGTTTCGATTCAATTCAGCGAATGCTCGTTAACGAGCGTATTGTAAAAAAGATTTAATAATATGCACGTATTAGGAATGGAGAAAAACGAATCGGCGAATAGCGTGGGCAATCGGAATGTCTGGAATGATTTAAAATTGCGCAATAATGCTGAATTGCATAATGCCATTTTTACTTCAAAGCCGACTGAATCAAATGCAACGTGTAGAATAAATTGTACATAAATTCATACGAGGGGAAAAGGAATATTCATGTGAAATATATTTAAAAAAAGTTCAATATTGCAATTTTCGTATTCTCTGAGTTGCATATCAAAGAGCTGCTTGTCGCACAAATTTTCAGAGGAATTTCACAATATTCTGTCGCAAAGCGAACGAGTAACAAACATGCATCTCTTTTGCAAAAATATTTATTATCCTTCTGTGCCTGCCATAGAAATATAAACCATAACATTATTGTGCTTAAATTGGTTTAATGTATAAAACAAAAAAGTTCATCTAAACATGTAATATTCAGTGTTTAAAACCTGAAAGATAATTCACAATTTGTAACTAATTCATTTGCGCAAATTGGCATTCTCAAATATCCCTTTAATTCATGCGTTGTATCGGCATTCCACTAATTGCTCTGGCTAATTAATAACCATGTGATAAACAGTAAAACTCTTCATGATTTTTGCTAATTGGTTAAGTGCTTTTTTGATATTCAAGTGCTGCTATTCTTGTTTTAATTTCTAAGGTAAATTGTGAATTAATGATGAACATTTTACTTTCTACTATTAAGTCATTAAATATTTCATGGATTATATTTCCACACAATTGTTTTGTTTTAGGTCATTTGCCAGTCAAGACAATGCTCACACAACGATGACAGGCAGAAATGACTGCTATTTCGTGATCGTATCAGGGCGATAAAAATATCCAGGAGAATGTCTTAAGGGTAGTAAATTTGTAGCTAATAGTTTATGTATGAAGCAGGAAATAATACGCCTGGCATTTTCGTCAGGATGGCCGTGCAAGCGCAGACGAGAATTTCATTTCCTGTTTTGAATGGCGAATGCAATTTCATACATAATAAAGCAGGAGGCAATGAGGAAGAATGTCAATATAAACAGAGAAAACAGGGAGGAAAACAACACAAGCGAAAATAGAGTAGTAGAAAAGAACTAAATAATAGGTCCAAGACATGCACTTGTAATAGATTGGTAAACAATGCTCGTGTTGTGGAAGGCCGAAGCAATTTTCGCGCTTTTCGATTCGATTCGAAAAAGGGGCCGCCTTAATAACTCTTAAGTGTACTCATGCGTTGATGGGCAAGGATGGAATATGATGATGGTGGCGGCGATGCCGCCGGTAGCTATGATGATACATCAAGTCGTGCCAACCGATAGACCGACCGACCGACTTGTTGGACGACGGCGGCGGCAGCGTCGGTGGCAGCGGCGCTCACTTTCATTCATTGTCGTCGTAACGCGCGCGCATGCCTTCTGCGGAAATCTCTTCGCAGCGGCTTTTCAGTGCGTCGTGGAAAGCGCTGCAATTCGCAACCGATTCAGTACGTACGTCCGTTGGAATGTTCGCGTTTCGCTTTTCGTGCAATTTCTTCCCTGGAAATTGAACAGTGAACTAATCCAATTGATGAACTTGACTATCACAAACTTTAAAAACTTTTAGCCAAGTAGAATAGTGAGTAGTTTAGAGGTAATTCGAACACTAGTATTTAATTCAGCTGTTTAAAATTATAACGTTAAAGAAGTTTAAAAGTTGAAGGTGAACTTTACAAGAGTGCTGCTATTCGTTTCATTGAGTGAACTTTATACAAGAATTGTCATCGCTTAAGGCTTGATGATAGACTCGCTGTAAGTTGATTCAAGTTTCCTACCAACTTTTTCCACATGCGTTTTAATCGCGTAACGCAATTACTAGGCAAAGTTTTCCTATAGCTGCTAATGTCTTCCACTTTACCGCCACTTGCCTTTTCCGGCTATACTGTGCCTGAGTGTATTTGTTAATAATGTTATTATTAACACTAATTTGATTATTCGTATAATGTTTGCATTTAGCATGCGTTCATTTAATTATAACAATACAAACAACGCAAAAACATCAACTGTCCGCGAGAATGATTAAATTTAATTAATAATTCGAGCAACGAATTAGTTAAATTAACAATTACGCCAAACGCAAGAGCTTGAAAGTGCCAAATTTGTTGTAACTTTGCCAATTAGGTAATTCACAAACAAAGTTGGCGTAAATATTTCTAATAAGATTAGAAACATGGATTGAACGCGAAAAATATTATATTTGTGAATTCAGACTGTTGATGATGAGAGAAGGACGGGTGAATATTTTTATATATTTTTTCTTGTGTAAAGAAAATCACAGCATTGAATCTTCCCATTCAATGGCCGTAAAACGAAAATATTTTTATGAACGCATTCATCTTGATACATTTCGCATCTCGTGCTGCGAATTGTTACGAAATTTATTTATTCGTTCGTCGGATGATGGACAAGCGCTGCGGTGATTTTCGAGTTTTTGCGTATCGCTGAAATATTTGCCAAAAACGTGCGCGTACGCGGCGGCAATAAAAACGATAATTGCAATAAAATTTATGGCGCTACTTAATTGGAAACTTGGCCCATGAATTCGTGCTTAATTAGCACGTTGGTGGTCTTGAGAATTTTTCCCGGGGAGAAAACTTTCGCTTATTTTTTTCCACCGGAGGCATCGCATTACAAAGCGGCGCCTGAAAAAATAGTACGCAATATCTTATGTTGTATTATTTGTTCTCGGTGAGTGCGTGCGTTCGCCATGAATATGAGGAAAAACGGGCTGAATTGAAATTGAAAAAGCAAACCAGCGCTTTACTCGAAGCACCGCAATACGGCCTTTTCATTTCATAAATGTTGTGCTGCGTTCTCGCACACGTTCACTTAGTGTTTACATAAATGTCAAGTTGTTTATTGTTTTATCTTCATTTTTTTCAATGCGTGTTTACGAACAAAGCGGAATTTCAGTTGAAATACCAAATGTATCTATTTTATACTTTTGTTGTATTCTTCCTTCGCGCAGTTGATTTTTCTAGCGTCAACTTCATGGTGTTGAGTTTCCTTTCAAGTTATTCACCTGCACGTCGCAGATTTATCGGGCTTCTTGCAGGGCTTTTCCATCATGGCCTGCGAACATTCATTGCAGTTGATTGAACACCCTTCTATGTGCAGTACTCATCTGGGAAAATTGCACTCCTTTATGGTTTGCGGGCGCAAATCTTGTTGGTTTCACGCCACATTGAGAAATGAGTGATGTGTAAACATCATTCTTTCTCTTGCATTTTATGCATCGTATTACGCGCATCCCGTCTGCGCGCCGCGCCTCTGAATGAAACTAATAACGAATGAACCGCCGCGCAAAATATTTTATTTTGTAAACTTTGCGCCAGACATGGAAAGATTTCATTGCTTTTCATCGCAAATGGATGCGCCTTAATGAAACTTGTTCGAAGCAGAATGTGAATTTGGTTTAAGTTTTCAACAAGTTCAATTTTGGCTAAAGCAAAATTAATTTATTACGCTTTTTCCCTATCATCTTAAATTTGTTTTGACGCAGTCCATTACGTAAGTTACGAATCGTATAGCTAATGCAATTTTTTCGGTTTTATGCTTTTCCAAAAGTGAATGCTGAATTAAAAAATCTCAAAGTCCATTAAATCAGAGAAAGTTAAAATTAGGTTTCTTTCACAGCATTTCTACACCCACACAACAATTCTGAAAATAATTGCAATAAATTCAACAAACCAATGTCTAACTAACACAAAAGAAAGAAAATAATTTGAAATGTTCATTCATAATTTTTTCTTAATTAATGATGTTTTATTCAATATTTTTTTTACGAATTTTATGTATTTCAATGCAAAACCATGCAATACATTAATATTAATGGCATGCATAATAAATAAAATAGAATTAAATCGCATTTAAACCAACTGCGTTGAAGCCAATCAATTATTATGCATGCGTTTAATTTGATTACGTAATGAGTTTGCCTGGCCGTTAGTTGATACGCTACTTTTGTTGATTTAGTTTCATCCACTAGCATAAATACTTCCCTGTTGGAATTAGCATTAACGCGGAAAATTCCCGGAAATTCCACTCCCATGTTTCGGTCTATGGATTTTTAGCTTTTGGGCTAGTGAGAAAAAGAGTTTAATGAAAAACGTGGAATTTTTTAGACCAGGTATTAATGTTTAATATTTTACAGCAAGTTTATCCGATGTTTGAATTAATAAGTAAAAACATGTGCATGTTTTGAATATAAAGTTATTCGTTACATTCACAATAAAATGAATTAATCCAATTACTATTTCTCTCCAATACGCAATATAACAAAACTAGTAGCACGGCAACACGCTTTATGACTTTATTTGGTAGTGCCGCATTCATTCCGTCTGCTTTCAGCGCCGTCGACGCCGAGAACTAATAGCCAAAGAGCATACAGAAATTTAATTAAATAATATTCGAGCGCGCGCAAACAAAGCGACAGTTTTTGCAACGCGTCTGAACGGATGAACGGGCAATTGATGCCCAGCCAGCATGGAAATACGTTTTCCACGGGCGTTGTGTTTCGTTTACCGAAATAAATTTTAGTTTACGTATGTTTCATCAACCGCGCTCGCCGCTCATAAAAACTGAAATGCTTATTTAAACTTTATTTAAACTTTGCTACTTTTTACCCATCTTCGTCAAATGCAATAATAAACTTTGCTGTTCGCCTTTGTTCATTACGAGCAACTGAAAATATTATCCTGTAAAGGAATTGAGATGGCAGGATTAATTGTGTGTGTTAGAATTAATCATGCGCTCTGGAATAATGCAGGATCATAATGCATTTGGTTTGAAATCTAACTTGATTGCATCAGAAAGTTGGTAATTTAATATTGCAATAGCAAACACACAAGGGTTGTTTTTCATTTACTGATAAAATAATTAATCTCGGCGGGCCGGGCGTATTCACTACATGATCATAAAGTTGGGAAAACATGAAGGAAGTTGAAGGTCTTGTTGCAAAAACGTATCAACGAGCAAAAAGAGAGAATTTCGAATTTTGCACTTGCTAGAAGGAAAGGCTCATTATCGTTCCGGAAATATGCGGGAAAACTTGAGATACGTGCTCGTATCCATTATCCATTACTCCACAGCGACTGACTCTTCATTTACGGATCCTGCATTAAAAGTTTTGGAATTCGCATCTTCTTATCCTTTTTGGGATAGGATCGCAATTCGGCTAATTACTATGTTTGGATTATAAGCGTTAATTAAAATGGTATTTATGCTTATATTAACCCACTAAATCATTTGCAGGTGTATTGCAAAACAAATTAATTTTGTATAAGTAAATTACAAAGTAATTGTCAATGCACAGCTACGTATTTGCGAAACATATGGCTTTTAGAGTGCTATTAATCTATAGGGCGAGTAGAATTTAAGACGCTTATATCGAAATGGCCGAATTTATGCGTTGGCAAGGTGCTTAATGCCACGAAGAGCATTAGAGTTTCTTCTCACGGCTGTGCGCAAATGACAACACGCTTGCTGGCAACGCGTTCGAAAATTTATTTCAATTAACGGCTGGATCGAGTATTAAATAGTCATTGTGTGCAGAACGCCATCGCCCACGCTAATTGCACTAATAATGCGCGAGAAAATACGCGAGTGGTGCTCGAGTCGTAAAAGTGAAACAATGAATCTAGGTGACCTTCATACGTAACTTTATTGCTTTTTATTTCGTCTGACTGCGACTACTTTTAAATTCTCGGTCTTAAGATGCCTTATTAGTATGCTAGGTGACAGCCCTTAGAAACCACTTTCTTACTTGAAAACTTATTTTTATGCACTTGCGTTCGAGTGGGCGTAATGAGCAAAAAATTTCTATGAATGTCAATTATAGATTCATAAACTTATTTCATACGAATGCTTATCTTGATATTTGTGTCACTTCATAGACTTTTTTACAATTTCTTTTGCGAAAAGTTTGCATCACAGCCTTGACTGAATTTTGAAGGGGCTGTGAGTTGAATTGAAGGAAGGAATATTATTATCAGAAAATATCCTGTATTTGAATTGAATTGATTGTAATATTTGATTAAATATTATTACTTTGAAATAAATCAAATATTTACGATTCATTTAATAGACCACCAAACGAGTTGTTCAACCCCCAGCAATGCGTAGTAAATAAGGGATTAAATTGTTTGACTAGTTATGTTGTAGTTTACGAGCGATTTGGCCACAGAGAAGAAGAAAAATTGGAGACGATAAAAGTTAAATATAATTTTAGTACAAGTAGTATAAATAATCTCGATGCGACGAACTGTTCGTACAAATATAAAATTCAGTGCGCGTTTGTTAAATGCGAATATAATACCTTCAGGAATACGACTTCAATCCAAGTAAAGCCAAACTAATTTAAAATGTATGAGCGTAAACACATACGATTTTGTATAACAACCGCAGCAACAAACGTTTGTCGCCGAGGAAAAATATGTTTTTCAATCGAGGCTTTGCTTGCTCGTGACGCATTGTTCAAAAGTTGAATTTATCTCGTACTTTAACGTACACGTGGTAAAAACTGCATCGTAAAAAGTTGATTGAAAAGGGATGAATGCTACTTGCATTCATACGTCTTCTTCCGCACATTTAATCTTCATATTTTACTTATTTATGAAGTGAACTTCATATTTACGTCATGAATTTGGTTACAAAATTTCTTCCACTTATTTGATGTCATATCAAGTTGACTTTGATGGAAAATGCCTGTGGTAAAAGATAATATTATTAGAAAATAATTATTATAAATTATATGTTGATTCATTAATTCAACAAAATGGAATACAAAGGATTAATTCAAATACTATAATTATGGCGGGTTGATAATTCATTGAGAATACCGGGAAGCAAAGGTTGAATATTCCGGAACAACAAATATGCGGTTGATTCCTTATTGTTTTACTATGCGACTATTTGGGCGTAATTTATTAACGAGTTGGTAAAGTTTGCTGTGTTCAATATATTGATTCAATGTAAACACGAACATAATATCATGTACCGTTTGATTGTATCGCTGTAATTACTCTCTCTTCGAGTTTCCCAGTCTCTGTAATATCATTGCGTCTTTGGCACTACAACAAAACAATAATGTAGCATAACGTGTCGCATTGGTGAACATATCCGCAGTAAGATAATTTAACTTTGAGCAATGAAACATGAATATTACGCTGAAATAATCTCGGAAGAAACTTTAACGAATTTTTGCGGTAGCACTAGCAACATTACCGATATTAATGATGCTTTGAACAGTCATAAATTTAACGACTTTAGCACCATATTCCTTAAGTTTATTAATGATGAAACATTTAGGAATTATTGCTAAAGATTTTGTGAGTTATTGATAGACGGTGGAAGAGTTACTTAAGAGTTTTCTGGTATGGTTTTGGTTACAACAGATGTCTAATTATCAATGCATGAAATTCACACTGTGAGTAGCAATCGTGTTCTATAATTGCAAATGATGACCCTTTGAATGGCCCAAATGGGTAATCATGATCCTTGGGGAGCTCAGGAACGTGGGAGTCAGCAAAAGTCAAGTATGCCTAGTGCTTCCCCGCCCACGCATTTACGCAGTGCGTCCACAAGGGATGGGAAGAATCCCTACGCTTTTCCTTAGTTATTATGCGCCACTTTGCCGGGTGCAATTCATTTCTGCATTATTGTACTTGATGGTCCTGGCGTGCGACGCAGTTCTTCCTCGAGACTGTGTGGCTTTTTAGCACCTCGTACTTGGTTGAATGTTGCAAGCGCTTTAAAACCCGGATAGCGACGGGTTGCTTTTCTCCCTGGGGCGCGGTGCAATCCTCAGCGTTGTTTCGGGACGCGCGTCAGTGAGCGGTCAAGCCTTGAGGATGCCTCGCTAATTAAATTGCTCTGATATACGTCGTTGCTGACATTGATAGCGTCACACATACTCGCGTCTAAGAGTAGCACTCATCGCAAAAGTACTTTGTTTTATGTGAAGAGCTGGCACCGAGCCTGACGCGTTTGTGTCTTTTATCACTTTAGTGATTTTGTTTGCTTTGTAAATTTTCGTTTCGACTTCGACTATGTTTTTGTTTACAGAATAGAGTATTTTATTATTCATTATTATTCTGCACATAATAAAACTTTTTCGTACAAGTATGGGCCCTACAATAATATTTTTGTTCCAGTGAAATACATGAGGCAAACATAATATTTACAATGATGCACTCGTAATGTTTATAAAAAAATGCGAATGTAGGAAATGTTTAAAATGTAGCTGAGCGCACATAAAAATAAATTTCGCAACCACGCAACTGGAAATAAACAGGAAAAAGGGAGAGTAATAACCGAGATTAGACAATTATTTCAACTGATAGCTATAAGAGAGGCTTTTTATTTAGGTTTAATTAACATGTAACACACATGCGACCAACGTCACCGACCCAACGCTAAGTGCATGTAAATTCTGTTGTTGAATCTACGGATTTTTTACGGTATGTTCTTTTTTATCAACGACAGCGTATGTTCCAATTTAATTAAGGGCAATCCGAAATGGGCTTAAATCATAATATCTCCAACAACCCGAATGCTAATTGAATATCGTTTTTGTTTAACAATTTGTTCATTTGTTCTTGTTGACAATGGATGTCGATATTTAAATTTAAATTTAGTTTATAATATTTTATTAAATTAGATTTACTTTATTTTAATAATATTTACCAACATTTAATTGATTAATTAGATTGATGAATGTTTTCATAATTTAAATACTTTATTAATGCAATGTCAATTCATTGAATAAATATTTTGATGAATGTTTTCTAATTTTCATGAATATGAGTATAATAATTACGAAAAATATTTTTCTCTTTAAATTTCTCTTTCGGCGATAAAAATATGCAAAGCTTTGCAACTTTGATATTCTTTCAGTGCTTTACTTAGTCACCAAACTTGCGAAATGCGGGTCGTAAAATTTTTACTTCTTAAACGACTAATATCATTACGGTACGAAGGTAAATTTTGATGGCTTTTAAGAAGTTTTTATTACGTCGAGTGTTTTTCACATGTTGGTTTTTTCACACGCTATTACAGCTGCTTTGATGCCCTCAAAGCCTATCTACTACTAAGTTTTTCCACTTTTCCGAAAAAGCCATTTAATCCACAGCGCGACTATTTCGGATGGCGTGAAAACATATTTTATTTCCACATCATTTTATTGCTCAGCGACGGGAACGCAAAAACCGATTGGCAAACGAATCCTAAATGTTGCTAAACGAAGCGCATGTGATTTCAATTCAACAGATGTTTGACACGTATTGCTTGAATAAATCAGACAAACAATTGACTCTGCATATTTTTTTCGGTTCCACTTTACACTACATTAATTTTTCAAAGTCGACGAGCATTTGGCAAAGGAAGTCGTATTTTTCACCCATATCAATAATGGAATGTAGTCATCATTTCGGGAAAAATTGTGCGCGCCTTCCGCAAATTTTAATAATACATTTAACCTTTTCAAACAACTTTTGCGTTAATTAATGACACGCGTACACGGCCAGTGGGCCAATAGGGAATTTTCGGGAAAGTCACAGACGAAAATGACTTGCCGTATTTTGGACGTAGGTAATCTAATGTCTCGTTGGTGGGTGAGTGAATGAGGGAAAATTGCACAATGATAATGCAACACTCCTAAAAAAATTTTCCAGCGTCGACGCCAAATTTAATTTGCACCGGGGTTTCATAAACTCATTCGGTGAGTCAGGAACTCCCCACAGAGGTTTGAAAGAAACCCAGGAAGCTCTTTACGTTCTTCTTCCCAATTTATTAAAATTTTGCATTAACATTTAAACAACTTCTTTGTTCATTAAATCGCCCGCTTGAAACATTAATTAATTCTATTAATTAATAAAGGGTTTCGCTCCATTCATCTCTGATAAAAATTCCAGATTCAACTATTAGCAGGACAAAAAAGTTTTTCATTCCTGTGGTAACGAAAAATAGGTGAAGTGGAAAAAAACTCGAGTGGAATAAGCATTAACGCTTAACGAAAGAAGGGGCGGCTGGAGGCTTAAAAGGCTTACGGTGATTCAAACAAAAGAAGGTACGATTCAAAGCTCGCTTCTCGTAAGTGACAATATTAAATGTCGTTGAGTGTGCTAAGTTTTATTAAAATGTCCTTTTTTTACTTTATCCTTTTGCATGCCCGGGAAAACGCGTAGGTGTCGCTGACATTGAATTGTGGAAAATTTCGTCACTGTGCAAGCAAAGAAGGCAGCTTTATTTTCCGGTGCTTTGTGGAACTTTGCGAATATTATCCTTCTGAATCGCATGCAATACGCGATGTTTTCGCGTTCGCTGGAAAGATGCTAACGCGCATATTATACCAAAAAGTATTTTGGTCATCGTGTCGGTTGTCAGCGCAACGGGAAGCGGAAAAGAAGCAGCTTGAAATGTCGCGCACGCTTCAGGAATTCAATGGACACGCACGCGACACGATGAGGACTCATCGCATTTGCTGCGCACGTGCCCGACGAATACACGCACGACTCCTGCAAAGGATTTGCCAATATTTGACACACTCCACTCGATCCTGCCAGTTTCATGCTTGCTGAATGTACATATAGCATTACTAATGACACACAAACATTTTTACGTGCTTCACCCACTCTTTTCTATGCGGCTAATTACTTTATTGTTTCCATAAATTAATGGCGAGTATCACTGACCCCTTTTTTTGCGTCTTGTATTACTTTAAAACATTTTTCTCATTACGGAATAACGCAATTAGAAAAATTTTACGTTTAAGGATAGCATAATCTCGAAACATTTGCGATGATAAAGTACTTTGCGTAATTATGGCGTTAACAATAAATTAGCATAATAACACAGCAATGCAGGATTACGCGCAACAGCAGTGACAAGAGTTTGCTGTCAGGATAATGAACAAAGCGAATCCTGTCAGGCGCACAGCGGGAATAGACAAATTTTCGGTGCGTTGGCGGCGCTTTTCTGCGTTTGACATCGAGGATCGCTGATATTTTAACTGAATGATTTACAAAAATAAACTTTACGTTTAATCGCAATCGTCAAACTTATTTCATTCAATAATTCATGATTTACTAAAAAAAATCTTTGTGTTACTGCTTAATATTAAGTGTCATTCGTATTTATCCGTTGGGAAAAGGGAAAAGGGAAAAACGGGAAAAAGTTTTATCCAAGACTACCTTCATTAAAAATATATTTAGTTACCCAATCGAAAAGAAATTAATAAGTAATTCGCTTGACTTGAATTAGAATGTTTTCGTTTCTTTATGCGTTTCTTTCGTTTGCTTCGGAAATATCTCCTTTCAAACACTCGTTTGTGAAACAAACAAAAGCTTAGCCTTCCGTTGTTTTTTTTGTCTCTTGGATAAACGATGCCAAAAGTTGGCGAAAAACCACAAGGAATTTATTAGCTGTTTTGCCAAACGATTGCATATGTGGAAAAGGGCACAGCGCGCGCGTTATTGAACTGCGAATAAAGTCAAGTCGAGTAATTCACCACACGATGAAGAAGAAAAGGCCTGCATTTCTTCATGCGAATTGTATGAGGAATCGCCGAGTGGAAAATTGGCCGACTTGGTTTAGTGAAGGGAGGCAGTGAACCGCAGCACGCTCCACAGGGTTCGAGGAACTCGGCTGCCGTGTTTGTAGTCGGTTGCGGCGGGAAGTGAAAATAAAAGTTTCCCGTTTAATGTTGCTTTTTGCGCGCGCACACTCGCGAATTTGATGTAATGCCTTGCGGCGGCTTAAAAAGCATTCAAGGACGGCGCGAATGAACCATCTGCTGGCGGCGGCGGCAGCGGGTGAGCGAATGTCAAGCTAAGTTGCGCCTGATGTCTTCATCCTGCGCGAAGTCCTATTCGTTTTAATGCATTCACGCTCAATATGCGCGCCTAAGAAGTAGTAGTTGGCTCGAATGCGTTTTGCTATCTAATAATTCGTAAACACTTAGCAAATTGCCCCTGGAGCATCAATATTCACGCGTAATTTCCGGTTTCTATTCGAATCCCAGCCGGAAATGTGTATAAAAAAATATGTGGAAAATTGTGGCATTTCGTAAATAACTTTTTTATATACAAATATAGAGCGTATCAAATAGGGAAATTTAGCTTTAGGAAATTTATATCATCATCAAAAATGTTAGTTTTATATAATTAATTAACACATATTTCTATCTCGAAAGCTAATTGAGATATCCAAGACCTATTTCCACATTAAACAAGAAATAAAATAAAGTTTTAAATTAACAAAATCAGTATAAATTTTTGTTTCATTTTAATTAAATATAAATGAGATTTGTTGCAATCTGAATCTCTTAATTACTCTAATTAGAAAAAGGAGGACATGAAAGGACGCGCGTAATTAAGATAAAAATATAATATAAAAGTTGTTTAATCTGTAGACGTTGTAAGAAAAATTAGCATTCGTAAATTATGCTTTTTGTGCATATCTTTGGATGTGATAAATGACATTTTACATAACACTTTGTATATTACGAGTCCACAGGCAGTAGAACATCAAAAAATGTTACGATTGCGTTTCTGATGCGATTCAATTTGTTCGCAGGCGGCGCTCAAGAAGAAACTTTCCTCATATGTAATGGAATTCGAGGCAGATTTAAGGGATCCGGCGCTGCCGCTCCCATCCTCGGCATGGTCGAATCTCACCGTTGAGTTGCTCACGATGAATAGCCACCACTATGCGGCGGTGGCGACGACAACATCGACGCTCGCGAATTTCGGCGAAGGCGTCGAGGTCATCATACGAAATGGCACCGGCGACGGCGGCGGCAGCAGCAGCGGTACTTCAGCCGCTTCCGATAATGCGTTCGAAAGCAAAATTATCATTCCGCTGTACGTGGTTATCTTCATGCTTTCAATGATTGGAAATACGATGGTGTTATTCACGCTCTTTCAACACAAGCGAATGCGCACCGTTACGAACGTCTACTTGGTGAACTTGGTGAGTATTTTCTGTATGTTATTGAGGGTTGTTTATTGTTTTGCGGTAAGCACCAATGACAGGGGTTGTCATCTCTTTGCATCAAATTATGCGCGCATCCCGTAATCAAGCAGTGATATTTCAAGGTGTTTTAATGACATTTTAACCCAAATTACATTAAACTCGAGTGTCCTGCGGTCGTCAAAGGATCACGAAACTATTTCAAGTTGTGAGCGGCTTCTAGTTGGCCTAATGTTACGCCCCGGAAACCATAAGTATTTCACAGGCGGTTTTTGGGGATGGGATGAAGGTTACGGCAACTTTAAGGATAACATCAGGAATTTCCAGCAAGTGCGCAGATATTATCAAGACGTTTGCGAATTTAATACGTTAGCATAATCTAAAATTACAGCGGAAAATAAGCCAACCAAAAATTCGCATTCCATTTAACTGCAAAACAATAATAATTGTCTGCATTATTCTGCATCAAACGCAATAAGCTCAAAGTCTATTGAAATACACTGAATGTGGAATTGTTTTGTATTGCGAAGAAACAAGAACATTCTCAAATGTTCCGCTTCGCATTTGTGAAATACACAACAAGCTGCGAATATTTAATTAGAGACCGATTTCGGAAATTGAGTGAAATTACATCAGACACGCGTCGCCAAGCAGAAGGAACAAGCCGTCGATAATGTTTCCTCATTTCCAGACTGAAATTGCATTTGGGAGGTGACGCTACAAGTTGTTTTGCTGTCGCACAACTGCCTTGAATCGTGAATTCACATTGCAATGTGAGTGCTACCACTGACTGCTGCGTATTATGTCAACTTCTTAATTTTTCCATATTTTCTGCAAGTGTAATTATCCTTTGTGAAGCAGCCCTCTGTTGCGAAATAAATTCCGGGATTTCTAGGCGAGGAAAGCGCGAAAAGGATTCAAGGATAATGACTGTTATATTATGCTTGCGCTATCGCTCGTGAATTACAAATTATATTACACTAGCTTAATTTGAATAGTGTAGAATTATTCAGCGACTTTGATCTTCAGAATCTGAGAGAGTGTTGATTTTCATGGGAATTGGAAAGGATTAAAAAGTAAATAACATTTCAGTAAAGATAAATAAATATCACAAAATGAAAAAATATGAAAGTAAGATATGTGTTCTGCTGCAAATATTTAAATATTGGGAAAACTCGTTCAAAATCCGTAATTTTTCTCGAGGGTTTGTCATAGAAAATACCGCATCAAAAAATGAATAAAAATATCAGCGTCATGGAATATGTATTTGTAATGCTTTCATAGCCTTAAAAAATATTGGCATGAAACTTTATACAAATAGGCTTTTATTGATTTTATGTCCAATATTTTTGCGGTGGATTTAAGGGTTGAACACGCTTTCCCAACAATGTTCGTGCATTGCTCTGAAAATTGCTTTGTGACTTGATTTTTTACGATTATAGTTTTTCTCAATTTTGTTCGAGATTTAACTTTACCTCTTCTTTGGATAAGGATGGAATGCAGGGCTAAATAATATTTGGTGAAATAACAAAATCCAATTTCAAAGGGTACAATAACATGAAATCTATTGATTGACTAGTGGTGGATATTGTCTCCCCTTTTGCGTGCTTAACTTATTGTATTGTTGTTCCAGGCGATCTCAGATTTACTGCTAGGCGTGCTTTGCATGCCATTCACCCTGATCGGACAAGTACTGAGGAATTTCATATTCGGCGCACTTATGTGCAAGTTGATTCCCTATGCTCAAGGTAAGAAAAGCTCTCTTCTTTCGCCTGATTATTATCTATCCACTCAATACACTTGGAGATATAGAGCTTGCAATAAAAATCTAGAAGGCAATAAAATACTCTTGCGTGTGTTTAGTCCGACTAAAGCAAAACGGCGACTGAGATTTTCTAAAACGACTGCGACTCGTACGTTCGTCCGTCGTTATTTTAATGATGTGTTTTTAACCGTGGCGCTGGATTAACTTGCATTCGTTCATTTTTAATGCATTACGAGTTGAGTATGAGTAACGCGCCTTTCAAGTTCGGTGATTAAATTGAATGGAAAATGCGCTCGGTAAAGTCTCCAAACTTTGCCAGTTATAAACGCATTAATAAAATAGATTTGAAGAGCAGCTCCGAGGTACCTATTGCAAAAGATGCGAAGGACATACTTCTTGAAAGCAAAAGGGAAGAAAGAAATGAGTGGAAATGCTTAAAGACAAAATATAATTGGGTAACAGACCATTCAATTTATGTTCCAAGAAATTTCGGAGCAGAACATATCAATAATTTATTTTTATCTTTCTGTATACCATGAGGTTATTTACCTATATTCATTCAACTTCCAAGTATTGAATTCGTAATTGGATTGCTTTTAATTAGCTTAAAACGATTTAAATATTACGTAAAAACGTCGAGGAAAAAAGTTAACTAATTAATAATGAAATAACAATTATTATCACCATTCTGGCAACTTGTTATCCACTTCATTATCACCTTCGGGCGCAAACAGAACAAAATAACCCATTAAACCAAATACGAATGGCAAGAAACGCAATTAAATCGTTAAGGGTGTCTCCTCTTCAGACGCGTTCATATTGCACTATAATACTTAACAAAACTTTATTACACAATAACAACATGGACTCTGTATTCATAATTGTTAATAACACATAAGCAATCAGCACATGAAATGGTGAAACAAATTGATGCGTTCAGTATAATACGCATTCACCCTTGCTTTTATTGCCATCGAATAATTTCTAGCTTTATGTGTTTTCTGTGTATCTGCGTTGTGAGTCATCAATAAACAAGCATGAGTAGTACTTCATAAGCATTTAGAAATATATAGGATGGATTTGCGAAAAAATGGCTCATAAAATGTTACTCAAAACTGTTTTACATATGCGAAGCGTAGTCATGGAAAATAATATTTCATATTGAAAACTCCGACAAATCCTACTATTTATTATCTGGTTTCTTTGAATGTTCTTACTCTCTAGACAAACTCTACTTTCCAGTCATAAAACAGTGTGTCTTGGAATGCGAGACATCGTTGAAATTGTTTTTGCACATTTAACATCCAAAAGCAGTCGATAATTCACACTCAACGAATGTTTCGTACTTTGTTCGCCAACTTGATACACTTTGTTTAATTGGATTAATTAATTATGTGTACATTACTGTAATTAAGATTGCTATTAAGATTTTACATTATTTAGAATGTTGTTGTTGTTTTTCAAGTAAATGTTTGATGTCTTCGAGATGGAGTTTAGAATTGCATCAGTAATAAAATTTAATTCTGATTATTCACATTAAAGGTATAGCTTTTTTAGGAGATAAAGCAAAAATTTAAATTCAATCCTATATTGCGAGCTTCTGTGAATGTTGCTCACATATTATTTCAGTTTTTCCAAGCAGATGTTTCTCTTTCATGGATGCAAAAGCTTCATTAAGTCTTTTTGAAGTATTTGAATATATACTTATGCAATCGCAAAGAAAGGATCATTGAATCAAACGAAATTTAAACCTTGATTACGCAAATTGTTCGTGTTTTCTAAGAAATAATTCGGCGATGTATTTTTGAATGACATAATTGCGTTGAACGACGTGGTGCGATCAAAAGCTCGATGCAATCCGAATAAATTTACTTTGCATTTAAAACGTTTTTTTCGCTCGACGATTTATTGTCAGTCTGGATTTGCGTCAAATGAAATTTCAAGTTTCATGCGTATTTTTTCTTACGTGATTTTCTCACGCATACATTATTTATGGCTATGTAAATTACGCATTTATATTAAAACTAGTGAATTTCCATATGAGATCTACTTTTGCCCAAAAAATTTAAAGGCAGTTTAAAAAGTGAAACACTCTTTAAAAATTCAAATATCGAACTTGAAATTGTACTTAAACTTGCAAATTATAGACAGGAGATAAACTGTTCCACATATTTATAACGAATGCAAATTACACATCTTTAAACAATCCATGAATGGAATATGAAAACAGTCTGTCAACGAGCGAATGTATAACAAATTTTACTTTACATTGCACTGAACGTGTATAGATTTTAAATGAAACTTGAAGCGTGTGCCTTAATTTGCATTAAAATTACATGCAGTGCGAAGAATGAAACGAGCGAATCGTCTGGTACAGTTTATGTGTCGCGATTTCAAAGAGGGCCTGACAAGCGAATATGCGCAATCCTCCAACTGAGGCGGCAGCAACGAAGGCAGCAGCAGCAGCAGCGGCTCATCCGCGAATTGGCAATAAATGGGTATTACTTGCTACTTTATACGTTCTCATTGTAATAGTGTTTGCGCTATTTCGCGATGCATTGGATTCCGGAAGTGAGTACGGATAAAGATGATGATTACGATGATAAAAAATACCGAATGGCAAAAAAAGATAAAATGGAGCAGCGCAAAGCCGACCCTCAAGGCGAACACGCAATGAAACGACAATGAAATGACAATCATTTTCTGCCTTTATGAGGGGCGGCTGCCTTCATTACATTCGCATTTCGAAATTCTTGTTGCGCGATTCTAGAATAATATGCTTTGTTTCGCTCCGCAAAAGAAGAAAGAGAATGATGATAAGATAATGCATAATGTTATTCAAAGCTTGCTCGAAATTTAATTTTATAATTTTATTGAATGTTATTATAACAGAATCAATTAGGCTTAAATAAATTTTACACAGTTACGCGTACATAAAGCTGCTGAAATATTCGGGACATATTCCGGCGGCTTTTTTATGATGATTGGAAAAACGGTTTTGCAAAAACAATAACAACAAAGTGTCTGTTAAATATCACAATATAAAAAGTATCGCACGATCTTGACATGTTTCATTTTCAGGTTTTTCGATGCACGAATATTTAAAACTTTTTCCCCCCGGCTGCTGCTGAATCCCAAGCTAGGAAAAACGCAAAGTACGAAATATTTTGAGGCACGTCGTTGAGTGACGTGGGCAACTTTGAAAGAAATATCAATTTCGTAGGCGTTTTGCACGTATTACTAGTCAGATATTTCTACAAGAATATCAGTATAATAATGCGAAATCGATTCAACTTTCATGTTCTATTATCGAATACCTGCTTCGGAAACTTGGAATCTAGAGTATAACACGATGATGAAAAATCACGAATCACTAGAGTCGCATTATTAATCACCGTTGAACAAATCTTAGAATTTCAATTACTCCATACTTGAATTTGGAATAATACAAGTTTATAGTTTAGGGAAACTCATCACTTAGAAGTTTGAAACAATCATCATCATCCTGATACGAGTAGTGTGATTCTTGGCAAAACTTTGGGAAATTGTATACAATGCCTAAAGGTAGTTTGTTCATTCATTACCTACGTGATGAAATGAAAATTTAGTTCATTTTCGAATAGTGAACATTGATAGCAACACATCACGCTTTTTGCCATAATTAAAACGTAACGCAACAGTGATAAGAAAACAAAACACATAGCATCCATTGAGCGCCGCCGGTATCTGTTTGTTTGTTGTGCGTGTTTCCTTTTAGACAATGCGCATTCTGCTTTTAATCAGCGCGGAATTCACCTGACTTGAATAATTTTGTGCGGCACGTGCGTTACACACAGTGAGCCGATTCACTGATAAATATTTAATACGTCGCGGAATGAACGAAGGGCCTTGCGGTACGGATATGCTCACTTTTATTCATTTGCATACTTTTCATCAGGGCGCGCCCGCCACCGGCCAAAAATAACTTTGACTGAAAAAACCTAATTTCGCCAATTCGAACGACTTAGTAAATTAAATATGCGAATGACAAGAACGTGGCAGCCAATCAAAACTTTCCCTTCGACTTTAATGAGTGACATTGAACGTAAAGCATGCATTACGCAATTGGGTTTCGAAAAAAGCCCACGTTAAACTCGCAGGGGTGAGAGTGGCAAAGCAAGAAAGGAGTTTCTTGAATGAGTTTACAGTTTGCTTAACTTAAACTTAAAGTTGGAGTAAAGAAATCGTTGCGAGCACTAAAAAAACACGGCTAGTGTCTAAGTAAGTATAGGGCGAAGTACGTGAGAATGTTTTTCGGAAATTGTTTACCTCAAAGTCAGGCGTTTGTCCTTTTTGCTTCATTACTTTTGCATAGATTTCGCATTCAGGTAAAAGCTAGGATTGCCAGTTGAATTCGGTGCAGAACAGTAGCGTTGATTTGTATTGCGGTCTGAGTGAGGGTAGAAAAAGTGAAAATCACACACAGGACGAGTAAACACAATAAATCAAAGCGGGCATTTACATCGCACGCTTATTCTCCTGAAAGGATCGCATTCTTGAAATAAACATTAGGAAAAGACCCTGCACGAGTCAACAAAGCATCAGGGAAAATGTTGATTTTTGCACAACAGGAAACTTTGCTAAACAATAGCAAAGTTGCAGCGTACGTATATTTTTTAGGGGTAGTGTTTTTGTTTTATTATAGAGACATTTAATATTAATAAGCAAGCAACAGTATTGTGCGGTGGGTATAGTGTTGCAATTATTAAGTGGGAAACTTGTTGGATGCGAAACTTGTTGAGTACAAAGCTGTAACTTGCTCTGCAGGTGGCAAGCTATTAATTACTAATCAGACACAGTGCACTCACTTGGTAAGAAGATAATGGTTAACAATGCAAATATGCTTTCTCTAACTTGCCAGGGAGCAAGGTAATTATGTTTATTTTATTACTCACCCTCAAGCTAAACTTTTATTTATCTCGTATTTTAATAATACCAAAAAACGTGTGGGCGATAAATAATTGATGAATATTTTATTTATATCAGGGTAAAATCAGCTTAGATATTTATTTTTTACTCGAATATAATTAATCATTAAACAACATTTTTATTACCATGGGAATCCTGAATAAGGATAAAATAAAAAACAGCGAAATAAGATGAAAAAATGGCTTGTTATTGTTATGCTAAGTATTCCGTGTGCTTTCTTTCTTCGTGCTGATAAATTTCCAGCCAATTTTGTGAATTGTTTTTGAAGTTGCTGACAACAGTGAGGAAGTCAGTCATTTTCCTGTTTATACCTTGTCTGCCTATTTTTTCACCGCCCTCACGTTTTCTTATGTTCATCGTTTAGTCTATTTTTTCAGTTTTATTTCATTCATTATTCTTTTTATACGCCCTCACATCGCGCTGCTCTTTTCCCTGGGATATTTCATGGCTGATACTTCCAATGCGTTTTCACCTTTAAAACGTCACGAGGTGAATGGGGCACGACTGCTGAAAAAAGTTTTCTCTACTTTCTGGCTGCCTTTGGTTATTTTTTGCTCTCCCTCGGGCAAGTTTGCAGCTAGCTCTTCGCATCCAACAACTTTTTCTTGTTGCCTTAATATGGATTACGTGCAAAACATGCCAACATTTGCAGTTTCATGCGAACGGCACATATTGTTGAACAAACGGCTCGTAATGTATTGCGAAGCAACTCATGCGCAATGCTTTTTCTCATTTCGTTTCAATCTGTCGAGATCGATCAAATTCATCAATTGCATCAATTGCTTTGCTGAGCTTTGCGAATTTCTAATGCGGTTTAGTTGGTTAAGGGTTTCTTATCTGTTTATTTTCGAATGGTGTATGTGTAAATAACATTTTAAGGGGTTGCTAGTGATGATCAATGTACATTTTTCATCTTTTCTCATAAAGGCAGTCACTTGTTCGCTACCCTAGGGGTGGCATAAAATGTTATTTATGTGATTCCTTCACTTGGATAACACTTGGTAAAAAACTAGGCCAATCTTAAATACGGTTAATAAATAACAATAATAAACAAAATCAGAAAGAAGAAAAAAATTAAGCACTTAGAGAAAATAAGATGATTTTAATTTATCTTCTTTAAATTCACACGAAAGAAAAGACTTAAATTTTTTATATTGCTGAAAATGTATTTCTTTGAAACTTGGATATTTTCTTTCCAGTTCAAGTCTTATCAAATGTATTATTGCTTTTCACTGTATCTAGAAGCTAAACAGAAAAAGTACATCGTTTAAACTTTCTTTGCATTCATTTTAATGCCTAAAAGGAAAAGCGCAAGTGTTTCAAATTGATATCAACTCGCTGGACGGCTAGCAGCAGCAGCAGCGGCGGCGGCGGATAATGAACGTCTTACTCTCTGCATGTACATTTGTGTCAAGTGCGTATTTGTCGAGCGTAATGTTTGCCCAATGGGGAAAAGTGTTCGTTTTCGCGTTCGATAACGGATTGACCTTCGGCGAAATTGAAACTGCTTCTCACGGTTTTGTAAGCAATTGCTTTACAGCAAAAGCGCCCGAAGCTGTCGAGCGAGCGAATTCTCATGTTTGAAGAAAATGAAGGGAACTGAGCAAAAAACATTCCAGCCACTGAGCGACCAAACTATCTCGAACCAAATATTGCGCCTGAAAGTGTAGCAAGCATCACTTGGCCAAAATGTTGTCTAAGATGAAAATCATTTGCGAATTGATTTAATGCTTTTTTCAGAGTTCAAACGAGGTGAAAGTTAATAAATATTTTCAACACCTCTCCTTCGTGGAAAGGATGAAAGAAAACACTTTTCCTAACTTTCCGAAAAGGTCAAAAGAAAAAGACAAATGTAATAATAAATTTGCTGATGCATTCGACAAATGCACTGCAAAAAGTTGATTTAATTTAACAGACGAAATACCTACGAATATTTGATTTAGCATGAAGAGATATAAAATGTCTGTCTGGACATAACACAACTAAAAAAAAGCACTTATCTTTTTGTATGTTTCCCTTAAGGACTTTCCATCCCTATTTGCATCAGTTTCCAGCTCACTGCAGTGGTGCAAAGAAGTAAATACCATAAGAACTCAAAGGAAAACTGACCCAATTAAAAATAACTCATATCCAAAGAATTCTTTTATGCTGTTATTACAAAAATTGCAATTTGAAACGTGAACATCAATCACGTTAATCACACGACATGGATTTGTGCTTAAACAAAATTTCAGTCAAGAGTTTCTTGCTCTTGACTGAAACAAACATTAAGCTCCCTCGAGTGAAAGTTGAGTAATTTCGTAATCGATCATATTGCAATAAAAGCGTGTGTATTATTTTCAAGATTTCAAATAAAATACAAGGATAATTGAACTTCTCCTTGGTGATGTAGAGACATAGTATGAAAGAATTGCAAAAATTCAATTCACACTTGACACATATCGTAAAATTTATAATGCGGAGACATGCGTTTCATCCGTATGCATCCTTGAATTATCATCCGGTGAATTATTTCCTGAATTATGGGAATTTTGTGAATTTGAGTGTGATTCACGCGAGCTCACTGCGCGGAATTACGTTGCTAGAGAACCGAGAAAACGAGATTAGAGATGCGGCAAATTTTATTATTTTATTTTCACCCGCATTCTTCCCACTAGCATTCGCCGCAGCACAAAGATATGTGCGCGACGTTATCGTTCCGTTGAGGGTTCGATTTTCCACCTTGGAGACCGTGCATATATTTGCATCGTGTGTGCATTTCGCTGACGCTGGAATGCATTGCATTACCGCCTGCAGTTTTCCATTCAGTTTGCTTTGAACGAGCAACCACTCTTGCATTTTCTTTGTTGGACTGTTCACCATACTCTACGAGTTAAACTAACCACTGTTTCAATATCACGGAATATTTCACATATGCAATATGTATTCAAGCAAAGTTACAACTTTATTTTATTCTTGCATATTATCACTATAAACATTTATTTTAACAAGTTAACCAACTAGTCAAATATCAACATCAGGTTTAATTAAAACGACAAACTGGGTGGTTGTTTTCGGAATGCAAATCATTTGCGCATGACGCCGCGATCAAACTTGAAAGCATAAAGTTTTTATGTGTTTTTTGATTTCCCAATTAAAACAATACGGCTGCGCAACGCAAATACTTTTCCGTCGCATTGAAAACACGCTTGATTAGAGCAATAATTATAGATTTATTCCGAGGCCGCCCTTTCCGAAAATGTTAATTACATTTTCAAATTAAAAGTTATAATTAATCTGCGAAGACAAACAAAATATAATGCGCATATTCTCGTCGCGCTTAACGAATTTATTATGAGAAAGACAGGAAAATGCACTTTATGCGTATGCTTTTTGATCGGAGGTCGGCGGTGGAAAATTGGGATATTACCGGAAGGAGCAACGTGGGCGGAATGTGTAACAATACGGCATCCGGATGGAATGCACAAGCGGCTCCCCGGTCGGGAGTGTATTTGAAAATATGTATCCGGAAAATGGGAACTGACACTAAAATACACTAGGAAGTCGCCCAGTTTTATATGTAATGCTGGATGTAATACGAACGCCACTAAATTCCGATCGCTCAATCTTATTTTAGGACGGCCAATACTTTTTTATGTCTGATTTTATCAATCAAAGATGCCTACTGCAGCAGATATTTGTAAATGAAATATTGATTGATTGATTGATTGGGCGGGGACGTGAATCGTACACATTTGAATTTAGTATTATTACGCTATAAATGAAATGCGTTCGTAAAGTTCTTCTAAATCGATTGCGTACTGTTAACAACTTAATAATAAACTGAACTGGTTTATTATGCACATAAATTCTAGATTAAATGTTTAAATTATGAAATTTTTATATTAATTCAATTTCTTCGTTTGTTTTACAGCTGTTTCGGTATCAGTGGCCGTTTGGACTTTAGTTGCAATTTCTCTAGAGAGATATTTTGCGATCTGCAGTCCACTAAAATCACGACGATGGCAGACGCAATTCCACGCATATAAAATGATCTGTTTTGTATGGCTAGCCAGTCTGGTTTGGTCATCCCCTGTGCTCTTTGTTTCAACGCTATCCAGAATTAAGTCAAAAGGTAATTATTATGCTTATCATAGTGTCAAACACTTATCTGCATACGCAAATTCAACCGCAGCGTCTAGATTAAACAAGGCAGACGAATATATTTCGAATGCAATCAGTTTTTTTTATCATTCATTCCATCGACGAGTGGTGTGCGATTCGCACCCTCGATGCGGGGCGGCAATCACGCGTCGCACATTTATTTTGCATAGTTGACATTTCAATAAGTGGATATGTCCTGCAGGAACGTTCAAGTGCCGTGAGGAATGGCCGAGCAAGGCGAGCGAACGCATCTACAGCCTCTTCCTGGACGCGATCCTTTTAGTCATTCCGCTTGTCATCATGACGCTCGCCTATTCGCTGATCATCAGCAAGCTATGGAAAGGACTGCAGAAGGAAATCGAGCATAATAATACGTTCCAACAGTGTAAGAATCTCATCCCGCTCTAGCAAACTATGCGACATTCTGTCATTTCCATTTCTTTGCGTGCGCGGAAGGCGGAAACGCGCACAATTTACATTTTTTTACATTTATTTCGCATTATTTTTTAATTAAAAGGAGCAAAAGAAGGCGGTTCACTCCGTACCCTGTCGTCTTCTGCGAGCGGAATGATATAATGAAATCACAGAATAGGACGACGAACAATTGAATTACTCAGCCTGCTGCTGCGCCACTTCCTTAAAGTGCGAGCGTACAATAGAGAGGAATGTTTCATCGATTAGAGCTCAGAATGCAACTTTCAGCAGGACGAAACTTCCTCCGCCGCGGGCTATGAAACATGTGTCGTCGTAAAAAGTGCAAACAATTGCGCTTTTTCCATACGCTCTTCGCGATTTCTTTTTTCATAAAAGGCGCATCAGCAGAGATAAATTTTCAAGGATTTAAAGCGCCATACCGCACTTGAGAAAGTTTTCTTTATTTTTTCCTCGCCGCAAATGTTTGAAAGTCGACTTAGCAAAATTTCTCTCATCCGTCAAATTAACCAAATGGCAAAAAAGCAAAGAAGTTTAATCCTGCAATTGAAGAGTGTATTCAACGGATTCACATTGTTACCAAATGACACAAAAACGTGTTTCAGAAAAGAATCTGTTGTGATTCAGTTCAGTAAATATATCTTGTTCCGTCCGATCAATTAGAAAATAGCCAAATGTTTTCTTCTTCCAAGGAATGAAAGAAACGAAAGAACGGTGTATTTAGCTGACACATTTCTTAGAAGGCTGAAGTAAAAATAATTTATATTTTATAAATAATATTCGCAAAGGAAAACAAGAGTTATATATCAGGATTCTGGGTAATTCTAAATTAAGATTAAGCAGAAATAATTATCTGTTTTCTTTTGCTAAAATCCTTTTTAATTTCCGCTCAATTCGTGTACGTTCGCAAAATCCTCTAACGTTGTTTATATTCATTTAAGTAACCCAAAGTTAATTTATGTAATTCATCGTGTTGTTTTGTTTTTGTCAGTCACACAACCGCAAAATACGGTCGAAATGAAAGACGTGCACGGAACGAAACATCAAGAAAAGCAGAAGGAAGCACTGCTTATCAATGGTACAGCGAACTGCGTCAGTGCTGGCTGTAATGGGAACAGCAACCACGGTGGCGGAGGTGGAGGAGGAGGCGGCGCCGGTGGTGGATGTGGTGATGTTGGTACTGGCTATGGCAATCGAAACAGACTGCTGCAGACGAATGTTAAGCTGATTACGAAGAATAAGAAGTGTACCAATAATAATACGGACGTGAGCTTCGGCGCATGGTTTCGGAATGGAATTAAGCAGGTAATGAGCAGCAATCAAGTTGCCTTTGGTTTGTTCTCCCAGCAGGAAGAGGGTTGATGGGAGAATGAGGAAGACGTTGCTACCCAAACATTGCCAAAAGCATTTCCATTGGAAATTAATCCACATCTCGAAAGGGACGTGATACACTTATCCATCCTTGTTCGGAAGGGCAATGCCCGAGACCATTGCGCCTAATTCCATCCACCATCCTCCCGGATATATCTATTCAGTGCATTGTAGATCGAGAAGGATATTAATAGTAGGGATAAGGAGGAGAAGAGCAAGCGAATGAAATTAAAAGCGAATGTTAATGCCATTGAATTGCCTGCGAAACACTCGTTACGGTAATGGCGTTCTAGGATGTGTATTTTCATAATTTTCTCGTATTCATTCCGCTTGTTCTTCGCACATTGGATTCTTTGTCGTGCACACAAGGGTTGCGTAATTAGCCGGCTATTTAAACGTTTGGACAGGTTGCTTTCGGGAAGAGCCGCTCGTGCACTCCAAGCACGTACCACGCTACGAAGACGACAATTGTAAGGACGAATGAGACCCTTTTGTACCCGCCGTCGAACGGCAACCCAATGCCGATCATGAACGGAACGCATGAAATATCCGACGGCGGTACCGGTGGCTGCGTTGGCGGTGGCAGCAGCGGCAATTTGGATGCCACCTACAATCGCATTCCGATACGATCCAACTACATGGACAAGAGCATCGAAGCGAAGAAAAAGGTGAGTTTGAGTAATACGACTACTTATGTACAGCAAACACACCACATTGCTTTTTCATTCATTCTTCTTCCTGTTTTCTACGATTATCCTTATCCGTAATTCCTGCATGTTTGCTGCATATATTCCCATATTCGCATGGCTAAATTCCACTCGTACTTAATGACACTTAAAAACGTAAACGGCAGCGAAATGAGGAAATTACCGCCGGTGGAAAAAAGTTAGCATTATGTCGATGAAAAACGTTCTTAAGTGCTTCTGACACCTTTGCCAAAGTTTTTCTCTTCCTTGAACTTTTTCTTATTTATTACATTAGTGCACACCCTCTGTTGCCTCCCTGATAAATATTAACGTCATTTTTAAACTGAAAATTAGTGTAGAAAATGTAATATTATCATACATGATTTGGTTTCAACTTTCACGTTCCTGCCTTGATAAAAAATGTGAACAAAAAGGCAGTCAAAGTGCAGTCATATTTTATACAATGTGGAACGTGGTAGAGAGCTGATAAAAAGATTTATATTTTTGTCACAACGTAAACATAAATATTTAGAATAATAAATTACATTTTATTCTTCTTCCGACGTACGCAAGTACATCTTAAAGGACGGTTTTATTACCAATAACCAGCTGCCTTGTTTCGCGATAATTATCCCTCTAGGAATCATAAAAAAATGTTGAGTAAACGATAAAAGGCACTCTTTTATTAATATTTTCTTTCCAAGGATGCCGTTTATACTCGGACAACAGACGTATTTTTCCTCGTCCTTTATGCAGCTTCATTTCATTATGTCATTTTGCCCTAGTTTATTCACTCTATGAAACGTTATTATAAAGTCTTCATTAGCGTTTGTCGAATGTTAATGATAGCATGTCATTTCCCCATGCTTTATTTTACATGAATTGAATGATCTTTTCGATAATGCAAATCGCAACAGAGTGTGCGGAATAAAATATGTATTTTTACTTCATGAATATAATGGGCTGAATAAACAACAGAGGCGTAATTGAAAGAAATATAAAAATATCCTTACAATGACAGAATAAATATTTGTTTTGCTATTATTGTTATGCTAAGGTCCGATCGCACAGCGTTCTTCGCTTACATGAAATGATGTAACAAGATTATAATATACGCGTTTTTGATATAATGTATCGTCGAAGGCTTTCGACGAATAACGAAATTTGATGGCATAAGGAGGGTTGAAAATCAAGCAGTTTATTACTTATATAAAACAGCCTTAGACATAAATAGTGAAAATGTGTATTTTTAGGTAATACGAATGCTGTTCGTGATCGTCCTCGAGTTCTTCATTTGCTGGGCGCCATTGCACATCCTCAACACCTGGTACTTATATCATCCTGCCGCCGTCTACGAGCTGGTTGGAGCGACTGGAGTTTCACTCGTTCAGCTCCTGGCGTTCGTGAGCAGCTGTTGCAATCCGATCACGTATTGTTTCATGAACAAAAAATTCCGTCAGAGTTTTCTCGCCATGGTTTGCTCACGCAGGTCAGTGTCGCTAATAAATCATCAAATTAATGAAAACAAATCAGCGTACACGCAATCCACTCATGTGGAACAATGCGATTTCGAATTAATGTGCGCACCACTCGCCCCTTGGTCGGGGCTGGCAAGGACACGTAGGATAAAAGATTAGTATGCGCGTATTTAAGGTGGGTGGTGTTTTATTGTAGGTGCTGCTGCTGCTGTAAACGGAAGGACATCAATCTGACATCCTCGAAGACAGTGCACATCAATAAGGGTAAAGTGAAGATCGTCCAGAACTCGGATGGGTCCATCAACGAGTCGACCATCTACGCCGGACGTGCGAGCACTCTTGGACGTTCCGGTGAGTATTGTCTTTCCAGTTCTTCTTTTTTGTTCACACTTTTACACCACTTCCCACGCGCTTTTCGCATTCCGGGGTGTTATTTTTACCTACATTTCGTCACAATTGCCAACGTGACAAAGTAACAATAACTTGGCCAGCGCACCGTAAGTAATAACCCTCAATGAGCCAATGGCATGACTTTATACCACGTTCCCCAAGTGTCAAAAGCAGGGAAAAAGGTGCCAACTTCTCTTTGGTTAATGTTTTCGTGACATTCCGGTGATGTGGAAGGCGGAAATAACTTGCACGCCATTACGAATTACACAGATTGCTTCATTACGATGGAGATGATGTGGGGTGTGTGTTTATTATACGCTATCAACCGTCAATATTTTGCCAAGAAGCACGCAACGTCTTGTTTGTTTGTAAAGTGTCATGGCTGGTTAATATTCAGCCACATCGCATCATCAGGAGGTTCTTTGTTGATTTTGCGACTTCTCGCGTAATTATCATCATTATTTTAAAGAGTACTCGCACATTAATATGCATTAAGATATTAACATATTTTCACAATTTCGTAACGCAAAAACAAGTGATTGCTTAGTTTTTCCGACAACTTTTTCCGTCCCGTTTTCAACTTCATGAATATGTATTCGGGCGCAATCGCCACCTGAATTTATTAATTCTGTCTGATTTGTGCTGCTTGCGATTTAAGGGTAGTTTGATCACGCATTTGGGCATATTTACCGTGACAAATTGAATTTGTTATGCTATTGATAATAAATCAAGGCATGCTTTATTTGGTAATTTATATCAAGGGTTTTTGGACGCTTTTTGCTGCCTCTTTTTACTTGCGACGGGATTGCAAGCATGTCTAGTGACATTGGAATGAAACTAAAGGACTAAGAATAATGAATTGGCTCTTCAGACAACGCAATAACAAAACCGAAGAGTTAATACTACGAAAAGTACAAAGACTGGACCCCTATCGGGAGCTGAATTTAGGTCACTTATGCAACATTTAAGGATAACTTTATTTTATTTTTTTGTGCGACTTCCAACAATCAAATAATAATTTATTTCATTCTTCGTCATTCAAGAATAATACTTAATAATAAGTAAAACTTATCAACTGATTAGAAAACTCATTGGTAGAACTAAAGAAGTTTAATACTTTTCGAGATAGGAAAACGTATAAAGTAATTTATCATAGTAATTCTTTTTTTCTTCGACTTGCAGTATTAATAACTACAAAAGTTATTTAAGTCCATTTGGAGTATTTGGGTCACTGATAAAATATTTTCGAAGGGTTTTATTCACTGAAATATTTATTTCGTAGCTATTTTAGTACGTCAGGACATAAAAGAAAAAGCGAACAAAAAATGCTTTGGACCTGCAACCAAAACTTGTAATCGTTTAAGACCAATGCTTGAAAACGTGGAAAAGATACTTTTAAGACTTAGAACAATACTTTTTGCAGTCTTTAATATTTTATGTGCCCTTCTTCAACTTGCGTTTCAAAATAATAACAAAGTAACTCAATGCAATTTTCATTAAAGTGCGGTAAAATGTTGACGATCAAATAAAAAGAATCACTCCTTTTTTCTAGTAACAAGCAAGCACACAATTCATGATCTTTTTTATTTAGCCCGTTAATTGATATAATGAATCTCTAATGAAAAATACGCTCATGAAATCGTCTTAAATGTCGCACACAAAAAACTCTTCATTTTCCGTTGTTGCCTTTTTTGCGCTCGGATTTCAATGAATTACCTCGGGGTAATTTAATAAAAGTTGCCTTTTATCTGGACTGGATTCATTTGAGCTGTTACGTGACAACGTGAAAAAGCATTTTAAGGCCTATCATTTAAATAAAATTATTCCGCACTCGGCTGCCCTGGATCAACCTTGAATCTAGTCGTCACTGAATGCTAAAATAGAGAAAAGGATCGAATTGCCTGCCCTTAAATGGCGGGGTGAAGTTTGATTCTGTATAAATAGATTTAAAAAGGAAAATGCTTCAAATGCTTAAACCACACGAGAGGAGATAAGAGATATTTAGCGAGAAATTCCAAGAAGCAAGCAATTTTCAAGCTTCACACCAAGATTGCCAAAGAATATGAGGAAGATAAGTGCCTTAGAGCTATTGATTTTTCTGAGCCAGTGTTTGCTTATTTTGCCTTTATTAGCACCGTTCGCTCAATTGGCGCTTTATATTGAAAATTTCGCAATTTTAAATTTCATTTCCCTTGTGAGATGTTCACACACGTGTTGCCAGCATGCAGAAAACTTATTAACATTGTAAATCAAGCGAAAATAAAAATCAACTTGAGGCAACAGCGTTAATAATAAATCTCCAATTATACCACGTCGAATAATGATTAAAAATGAAACAGTGGGACACGTGTCTTTGGCAAATCGTAGGAATTCATCTTTCGTGCAAAAAAGGAACAGAATGTATCCAATTTTTCTAGCAGTTTCTGTCAAATTAAATATGAATTTATTTATGATACACTGCGCCATGCAACAACATAAATTCCCGGATGGATCTACATGCACGAAAGGCACATAAATTAAGCAGATGCTACAAGTGACACGATAAATAATACTAAACTGGTCGGAAGCGCACGAACAAAACAATAATTCGTGTGGGAATGCCGGAGTTTTATGAAAACAATAATAAAATTTATGATGCACAAATAATCGGCAAGAGAACAAGTTGTGTTCTGTTTTTCTACAACTAATAGTTTATTTGGTAAATAATTTTCCAGAAGTGCTTGTGCTAGAAGGCGAAGAACGTGTTTAGCAGCGGCTCGGAGTGCGGAGCCGTTGGTGGTTCCTCTTCAACGGCGAGCACCTCACGCACGATTCAAGTGATTTCAATGGATCCTGACGACGATTCCTTTCGCTACCGAATCTCCTGGATTCGTACAACGCCGGCGGCATGCGTCGCGACGCTGGCAGCTGGCAGCACCAGCCACCATCCGCTGCCACCCCCAACGGCGTCGATCAACCACATTGACAGTTTGTATTCGTGAGCATCATCACTACCAAGCCCACCGCCGCCGTCGACGAGCAGGAGATGCGTTAATTATACACAGCGACACTCAAAAACTTTGCCGGTACAACGACCAATCGAATATTCTAGTAGAGCCATTACTTTCATTGCTTCTTCTTCAAAACTTTTTTAATATCTCAAAACAAGAATTAGCTTTCTCTTCAGAAAAATACTCAAAAAGTACTTGAACTCATACAATTCTTTTTTCACGTTTATTTCGCAATTCTTAACTTTTTGCAACATTAACTGCATGCAATAACTTATGAATTAGTCTTAATTCCATGCTAATGAACTCTAAAACTAAACAGTTTGTGTTTTAGATGAGATAACACGCGTTGCCAGGAAACAAATGATTACTTAAGAAGAGAACGCATACATGCATCCCCATAAATTCTCGTACGACACAAGGGGATGGAACAGGCGAAGGAAATGATAAGATGTATATTTCATGTCGTTCACTTGGATGATGTACAAGGCATGTTGATGAAGGTAGAGAAGCAACTAATGCGACGAATGTTTTGTTGAAAGTGCCGTAAAGTCTCGTTATTGCGGTTTCGTCGTCTGCATATTAATGCGGGATGATGTGTCCAAACTGATAAAACTTAATAATCCGCGTTCGACGTGCGCACGGACAGCGCATTTACCACGAAACGAGGAGAACACGTGTCCGATAGTTGCTGAACGCGCATTAATCAATTAAGTTTAAAGCTGTCGATGAACTTGACGGAAGTAAAATGAATGACCCGTACAAGCTCCGTGCTTTGTGGAAATTTTGCAACGAATTCAACACAATGATAACACAATAATCTAATTAAATCGTCCGTAATTAATAATTATTAAGCATACTAAATGTTTTGATAAGAAAAAGCAACACGATAACGCGTTAACTCATCAATGTTTGCAATATGCTTAAACGTTTGTAATTCACGTTGAATATGAAAGTGCAATGAATACAGGGAAATGATAAAAAAAGTGAGCACAATATATTTTAGCTGAATGAACTGATTGATAATTAATCTAAATGCTAAGGCGCTTGTGTTACATTAAGCGAGCAGAAAATATAATGTATACTTACTCTAACTTAAGATAATCTATTTTCAAATGGATGTATTACGATGATCAGTGTTCAATTAAGTTTTTTGAAGAAAAAACTAAAAACTTAAAATTATCTATTTATAACGAATGATGAATGATATTTATTCTGTGTAAGATATATTCTGGTTTAAAATATATGTGATACAATTACTACACTTAGGTAATTATCACAACTAAGGTTAAAACAAAATGAACTAGTAGAAATTATTTTATTATATAGACATTTATTAAGATATGCCATAAGTTAAATAGGGTTATTGTCCATTTAACATTGATTTTATTATTATAATTAATATCATTAGCTTAATTTAAACAACAAGTCGTATATGCACTTGCATTGATTAACTATTTATGGAAATTAATCAATTGCCTTCTTATTTCTTATATTACTTCACAAATTGATTCAACAAGATTTTATTTAAAATTCATTAAGCCACAAAACAACTTGACTTTTCGCAATTCCACATTTCTTATGTACAATTATAATTATGTTTTGATTTACAATTACATTTGATTTGATTTTTAGTTTACATTTTCATCTAAATCTATGGTAAATAATTTGCTCAATTCCACACTGAAATAATTGATTGATTTATTGGGTAATTGCTATAAACAAATATTTAACAAACACACAACCCTGTAAATTGGATGCACTCATGGAATTTACTTAGATCTTGTTTAAACAATATGCTAATTTCATATTATTTATGTTGTACGTAATTAGTTTACAGATAATATTTATGCATCTGCGAGTTGCATGTTACATGCTTCGAGTTTCAAGGAGATTATTTGGAACTCAACTTTGCGAGAGTCGGGTGAAACAAACATATTATCATCCTCTTGATTAAGATCATTTATACACCAAAGCGCATTATGCGATGCTGTTCAGATGCGTTAATCACAACTGCTCGTGACATCGGTGCTGATGCGACTGCTGCTTGGCATCCATCATATTGAACTCGCTACCGTTGAGTAGATTGCCAGGACGATTGTTGTGAGCGCGACGAAGGCAACGGAACGAGTTGACGAACGCCTTACGGAAGGCGTAGTTCATGAAGCAATACGTAATCGGATTGCAACAGCTTGAAGTATACGCCAACAGCTGCAGGAAGCTGATTGCAGTGTATCCTAACTTCGTATAGATAATGGTGGCGTCGAAAAGGACGATGGTGTTGATCACATACAGCGGCGTCCAGCAAATGAAAAACTCCAGGACGACCGCAAAAAGCATTTTTATGACGCGTTTCTTGTTCTGCAAACTGCGTTCTGCATTCGACCGACGCAAGCCGGTCATTGGCCGCTGCGAGCTGAGCGGCGACTGTGAATCCTGGGACCAGTTTGATTGTCTCAAGTGGCGCAAACTCATCGTCCCTCGGGAGCTGCGGTTCCAGCGCTTGCTATTTGTATCGATATTTACATACACTTCGATCGTGCCGCTCGTGTCTGAAACAAGCAATGTTTATTCAATGTTTTCACAGAAATTTCCAGCACTTACGATGTTCTTTTTGCGATTTCTCCGATTTCATTCCCCTGCACAGCGTGTACGTTATTAAGGAGTAAGTGACTGCCAAGACCATCAAAGGGATCACTAACAATATGACGTCCAGGAATAAGTTGTACGCCTTTTCGTAGTCCAGCGATGGCCAATCTTCTCTGCATTTATGATTTCCTACGAAACGCAATTTTTTATTTATTTTTAGCATCACAAAGAGAATTCCAGGATCTATGCATATAATGACTTCACGGAACATTAAGCATAATTGTTTGTATTTTAATTCATTTAAATTCATAGAAAATTACTCGAGGAAGTTGGGCGCATGTTGCATATTTACGTGGAATTAAGCAAAAGCATTTTAGCACATTTTCAGCTAAAACGTGTCGCGGGTAACGTGCAAATGAACACATTGTTAGTCAGAAAGCATATCGCTTCATGTGCGCACCACGCCAGCCTAAAGAAATATTACTATGGATGAGGTCGAGATAACTTGAAAATTGTTTGACAAAGTATTTCTGCAAGGAGCTGCTTTCACGTGTGACTGAACATCAGAACGTGAGCATTGAGGAAAATTAATATAACAAATGCGCCCAGCGGCAAACAAATAAGAGATGAGAGCAAGAAAGTTGTAGCCTCGAGAAGGAAGGGGCACAAACTAGAAGACGTTTGCGATGTGAATTTAATTAGCATACGAACATTACAACCCTCCTTCCCTCTTTCCCACCATCGCCTGTTGTTTGTGTTTAAATTGAATGATAAGATCAAGTTAAATATTTACGATATTATCTCATTGTTTACATGTAAAGTGATACAATTCCTCATGAATGGCAATTAAGCAATGACTCACTGACTATTACCTCAAAGGGTTGAAAACTTAATTAATTAAGAAAAAGGTAATATTTATTTTCCAGTAAAATAGAACTGGATTAAGTCAGCACACTATTCGGAAACTTCATTAAAGTTAATATAAACTAAATATACTAAAAGCAAATAAAATAACTATTTGTTCCATGGAATTTCAATAAATTACATTGATAGAATATTTCATAAGGTAGCAAAATTTAATTTTACGCTATGATTGTAATACATAAATTAATTTTCATAGAGAAAACGGATGGATGTGTATGAATATGCAACGTTAATGAATTCGGAGTAGAATTTTAAGGATAATGAATCCTTGCTGGAAAGCAATGTAGATTGATATTTACCTTGGTTAGTCGGCTTCAGCTGGCTGAGAAGTGCGATGGGCCCCATGCAAACAATACTCCCAAGCCAGATGGCAATGATGAGCTTGTACGCGTGGCTGATCGTCTGCCAGCGAAGCGATCTTAAGGGATGGCAGATTGCGTAGTAGCGCTCCACCGAGATTGCCACCAAGGTCCATACTCCGACGGAAACGGAGCACGCTGAAAGCACATAATATCATCCGACATTAATTAGATTTATTTGGCTCGGTACTGCCTGATACTTCCACTGTAGCCAATTGCAGATAGGAAATCGATTAAACTTCATGGTCGTGCACAAAGGACCACCATAATAACTTCCGAATGTGTGTCACTCATAATCAACAACGTGAGTTGGCTATTTTGTGATTCTGCGTAATCTTAATGATGATAAAAGGATTTCCATGTCATATTCTATACTGGAAATTATATAAGGATATAAGACATCAAGGATGTCGTAAATCCTTGAAGGGATATGCAGATTTAAAAGGTGCTGAAATTAGACCACGTTTCAGACGTCTTTATAACACTTTGATTTTCTTCAATAACTCGAACACTATTAATGATAACTGAAAATTATTCAGAGCAGTTATTAATCTCTTAAATAGAATTATTTATAGCCACTAGTGATGTTTCTATTTTTTTAATATTTCTCTATGGATTGCATGTTTCATACAAATATCTAAACTCTTATGTTGGGTAGCTGGTTTGGCACTCCTGCATTAATAAATTGCGTGCATGATAAATGTATAGGTCTTGCTTGTTACAGCCATTCTGAAGACAATTGGGATGCTGGATCATCTATCATGGCTCGTTAGCAACACATATTTGCTAGTTATAGTGGATTTACTGTTATATGCTTGAATTGCCTTTCAAGTATTGTATTTTATTCCAAACTATTTGACTACATTTCAACGCAATCAAATGCTTCATTTGTATAATTCTCAAAGCATTTGCTAAACACACCGTGTGCATTTGTTAAACATAGAAACAGGTATAGCAGTGAGGCATAAATTCTTGCTAGCAACAATTTTGGACCTGCCAAATCCTGCTGAACGCAAACTTATACTGGGTGCTTGCAATTTACATGTACGCAGGTAGAAAACCTGCGCATGTATCACCCAGTAAGCAGGTCCATAGCTGCGCGACGTAATGCACTACGTAGCCAAGTAAGGTTAAATCACTCGGTTTTACTCAGTAATCGCGAGAACGTGTCGTCAAGAAATTGATCAAATTAAGACGAATTAGTACAGTAATAACAACGTAGAAGTGTTCACATGTACCTTGCTAGATAGTGTGATTATTAGTCTTAAATTCAGTGCGCGTTTTCTTTTAGAACAACCACAATCAATCTGTAGAAGTCCAAAGTATAAGTAACTGAGAGAATCCAAAGATGTAACCAAAGCAGAGGAAAGAATATCGAGGAAGGAGCATTTCATCAAACAATCTCAAGGTAAATACTTTGTTTATTAAGCATGAAACTATCTCTTTCAGCAATCGTCAATTACTACTTTGTAATCATCATGTTACACCAACGTGAGGCAACTAACCTTGATTTCATATGAAGTTAGATGGTGTTAAAGTTAAACCAATTAATTACAAGTACTATCTACCTATAAAGTTCACGCAATTAGTGTGAGCAATGAGCAATTTATCGTAAACTAGGGTAATTTACTTATCAACTATGATAAAATAACATCACACAGGCATAGAGCAAAACCAACCTACATACAGTAAGTACATGCGCACGAATGGAAAATATCTGCATAATTTATTCGTATTCCCGAATTTTGCATTACGCCAACTATTAACACAGCACGCATTATTTAATATCATATAATGTGATATCATTATTCATCAGTTTTACCAGTCTTCATAACAAATGCAAATATGCATTAATAAGTTGTGAATTCAATTCGTGATACTTGTTAGATTATACACGTTGAGCCTTTATTAATGCTGTGTGATTTCATGCAGTTGTTATCGCAATATCAGCTTATAAATTTATCACATTTAAACACGCAACGAGAACAGTCAATGCATTTATTGCACATCTCTTTTGTCACCTACAAATCAGCTGTGAATTCAACAAAGTTATTTATCGTGACTCAGCAATTTTATAATTAAAAATATTACTGTTCAGCGAGCAATACAATATAATAGCGAATCTCTTTGATTATTTACATGGTTAAATAACGTAATCAACGCATTAGTGTATTCATTTCACAAACGTGGGCAATAAAAGCTTTCAACACGAATGGAATTACAAACTATTTTAGTAAACGGCGGAAAATAACAAGTTATACAATAATTACGGATTTGTTTGATAAAATATTCAATATATTCAATGGTTATTCGTATGTACTCAGTGCAATTGATAAAACATTACGAAAATCTATTACCCAGGCAGGAAGAGAAAATAGGTAGTAATGTTTCAGCGTATTTACGCGTTATTATTATAATTTATAAATGCGGAAAAGCTATAGTAAGATGTAATTTCAACGTTGAATGATGGCACTTACTGACAGACGTTGACTGATATTGACGTGGGTATTGATTGCTTAAGCTGTTTGAATATTGAGTGGATACTGACATCAAGGAAATTGTGATGATTTCAGGATAATCAATAATTCAAAATCGCCATGATATTTCTTTCATAAACGAATATTTTATCAAAGTTATGAGATAGTTTAACGGCAATTGACTAATTCTTTTTTGCTTCGTATACCATCACGAAAATCTCAAATTTTTTCTTGCTGTATCTCGTGAGTGAAGCGCAAGATTTATGCATTTTTCACAGACGACAAGCGTAAAACCGCTTTCCATCATACGGCTATTTGCGTGGGTGCTTTACACACGTCACGATTTTTAGCATGGAAATTGGATTTGAATTGTCTCGATGGGCATGTATTATTTATGTACGCGCGTTAGGCTCGGAATCAACATAAAACGGGTACCTTTGAGAATCAAAATAATCATCTGGTGTCGTGAGTGAGCTCGCCGTAAAGCAGTGCAAGCAGAATACATGCATACGTCCGAAAACGCCAAACGAAGAAAGAAATCCTCGTTCAGCCGATGCGAAACGGGTGCTAAAGTGTTGTAGACAAGACAAACGTGCCTCGCATAAGATCACACGCATGTCGTCCATCCGCTGCTCGCGCGCGCGTTTTGCCCTTTTCCATGATTGCTCTCTGGATTTATAGGTTTTCTTTTACGTGCGCTTCGAATGCGTGTGCTCCGGTCATAGATTTCATGCATTTTTATACATATCGACAATGTGCAACCGAAATGGCCTCAACTCACGGGATTCGTGTAGAAAAACTGCCCATTGGGTATGTTTCTCAAACGCAAAGAATGGTATATTTCGTATCCTCCCAATGCGTCCTTGATGTGAATTTATTTCCCATTTTTCATTGAGGGAAAACTCTGAAATAATGGTGAAATATCTACCCAAAAGTATCTAGGATATTTTCTCCTAGATTTAGGAAGATTTCATAAAAAAACTTAAGGTGTTTGATAAAGCTGAAAATTATTAGAAATTTGTTCATAAATGGCAATGAAAATTCAACGTAAAGCTAGGAATGAAAATAAATGAAGTTTTGGCTTACGGAATAAATAAACGTCTAAGACAAAAACGGGTGGCTTAAGAAAGGAAACCATTGAAACAAGCTAAAAATAAATAAAACAAAATTGCGGCCGCAATGTTGTCGTACAGAAGAGAGAGTTTTTCATACGTCTCATAGAAAATCATATCTGTCTTGTTCCCTAATATGAGGTAGACTATTGTATTTGATTTTGGCTCAGGGTTTTTGGCGACGTCTACCTTTCACGCTACCTTAGGCACCAGTAAAAAAAACGCAAAGCTCGCCAAATGGTTAACTAAAAGTAGAGATGAAATAATATAGTGCTGAAAAAATATGCCATGCATATATACGCAAAGAGTTTCGCTCATATTCCCTGAGACTACTCGCCAGGTAGAATATCACGATGAGACTGAAAGAGCTCTCCACTTGGATGTATTAAATGTTTCATATGTTTTCACTTCGCGTCTTCGCCGAGATATGAAAGGAAAAATTGCGCACGAAATTTACAACGGCAAATTGAATACGTTACGCACTGCATTAAAACGCCAACGATATTAAATTTCCAATATTTCAACTTTCGCTTCCATGCGCAAATTGGACATCACTTTACCCTTTAAGGGGGCGCGTTTTTTCAACGTCAGCAAGCGGCATAAAAACCGAACGAACGAACGAACGAACGAACGAGCCCAACAAACAGACAAGCAAAAAGATTGCTGCTCTCTTGGCGTTTGTTTTCATCACGTGCGAAGTTCGCACAAAGTTGATGCTTGCTATGCAAATCCGCAAGTTGCTGGAAAACTATTGCATTAGTGCCGCAATAAGGGTAGCAGCATGCGAGAAAAAAATTAAAACCGCCCGTATTCCGCTTGTACAAACGCTGCCGCTGCTTCAAAATGCACACTAAAAAGAAGGACGAATGAGGTTTATACTATTTAGACACCGAATTGCTTTATTTTTGGAACTTGCTTACAACTTTTCGAATCAAATCAAGCACGTAATGCTCGCTGTTGCAATAAATGCATTTTTACTCGCAAGTTTGTCTTCTTCAGCGATGCAAAATGAAGAAAAAAAATAACAGATGCGATATCTTAACGAGCAGCCAACGAGTGCGCCAACTTTACGAATAGCCAAGAGATAAAATATGAATGATTATTCTCGCTTGCCGAGTTCTCCAAACGCATAATTCGCATATTGCTTGGCGCGACGTTTTTCTCGCTTTTCAACTTTACAAGCAGCTTATTAAATTAATTTCGCGTGTGCGGCTTGCCGATGTAAATGACAATTGCTATAAAATTTCCTATTTTATTACGGCCGCAATTCACATGTGCGCTTTTTATTACAATTTAATAACGCTCGAAAATATTTTATTTTACCACTCGTCACAAAATTGTCCTTGATTATGGATTCAGTAATAATGTTTTCAATTGCGGTTTTACATATCAGATATTTTATTAAATATTTGCGCAATTCATATATATGTGGTAAAAAGATCGAAAATTGCGGAATTTGGCAGCATTTCAATTGCATTAATTATTTTATTTTATGAAATATATGAATATTTCATTTAAACTCACTTGCTAAATAATTCTAATTTATTAATGGTCGTATGCACATGATAGCAGATTGTAGATATTTTTTCCAATAATATCGTCCATCACGTTCGTCCACTGGCAGTGACAATTCGTTAAATGAATGAAGTGTATTCGTGCAGAGCAAAAACTAATTACAAAAGAGAAAGCAGCAATATGCGGCAACGCTGACAGACACTATGCGTTCATAAGCATGGAATATAAGGGCGCAAAGCGTGCGCATTAAACGACAAGTAAAAATGAACTTGATTACAAATTAAGCGGTTTTCTAGCAGGACGTGATACGCAATCGATTTTCACTACCCGTTCAAGCGATCTATCAATACGTGTAATTGCAATTTCACGCCGGTGTTGTTGCTTCAGCAATCATTCTTTAACGAGTTCCAATATGCAGCACCAGCTCAATTTTAATTAAATTTAAATTTTCAATTCAATTTCTTTTTTGAGTTGAGTAAACTATCAGTTTCGTTCAATTTATTTTACGGCACTTTACAAATATTAACAGCTCAAGCGTCAATGGATCAATCACTATCAAGTATGGAAATATTTTAATTAAATTTTTCGAAACTTTATTTTATGTTTGCTTCAAAACTGAACTTTTAATTAGTGGTAACGTTGATTGAAAATTTAATAATTTAATGCTGGAATTTAATATCGTAAAGTTTTATTGAAACTTTAATTAACGCGTACTTCTATTCGCTTTTGTTGTATAAATAATATCAGCAATTAGGTTGTTTATTCGAGCGGAAAATGCGGAAAATATTTCATTTCCTTTAAAATGCGCATTCAGCACTTCAGAGGCGAAAAGCATTGAATGCATTTCGCACTAAAGACGACAAGAACAAAAACTCCGGAAATTCATCTGAGTGCAAACATTTTCCTTGCTTATTTATTTTTAATTTGAGCGCGCGTTTACGTTTCAGTTGCAGCGCAAGCTTGCAAGCAAATAAAACTTACGAATAATGAGTACTATTATTGTATAAATTCAACAGTGAAATAGGGTAATGTAATTTCAACAAGCAGAAGCAACAAGCACACTTAAATGAACCATGATACGGACGAATTTTATACCATCAGTCGAAAGGTTAAAAAACAAATCAAATGCTTATTTCATTGCGCGTTTTTGGTCATTTCACTTATGGATTGTAATATCTTTTTTATCCTGGTAATTTTATGCGTACTGACGATAAATTGCGCCATTTGATTCTCATTTTCCTCAGATTTGATCGCAGTATGCCAAGTTCAACGCCAACAATTTTTTGAAAAATCGTATCGCTAAGTATTTTTCGATTTCAAAGCTTTAAACATACATGAATTTTTATTTTAATGATACATCGTTATTTTTACGTATTCAAAGAGATTGGTAACCAGTGGTAACATCTTGGTAACCAATGGTGACTTTGTGTAAATCGACTAAATCACGATAAAATAATGAAGCAAAAAATTAATGGATTAAAACTAATTTAAAAACTTCCATTTCATACTCAGCGAAGTGTAGTACTAATAATGAATCTTCTTCAAACCGTTTTTCTTTCTGTGCAAGCGTGAAGCAGGCCATAGTTCGAAGCACTTCTAAATTATTCAAGTTTTGAAGAACAGAAGAAGTCCTAGAAACTTTTCTTTCGCGTTTGCCTTTTTTCTGTTGACGACTTTCATTCGTTCTCGGGCATACTTTTTGCGTTTGCAAATGACTTTAACACCTGTGCTCTTTGCGCGCTTGAAAAGTGCCCTTCACGCGCCAAGAAGTTGAGTCGTCAATGACGGCCAAACCAACCAACCCCCGAATCTTCTGCTCTTCATTAGAATATTGGCATACTTCGGTCGGGGCCAGCGTTTTTGTGCGTTTGTACAAATATGGCGAAAACACAATTTTAACTGACGGCCTCATTCCATTTTTGCACTCTTACCAATCTGGCGCTTTTGCAATTGCTTAAAATTGCGGTAGCAAGTGTGTTTGATTTATATACAGAGCGTTACCAAACTTTCAATATAGAATGTCCAGTAATTTCAACTAATAATAGTTAGTCACTTTGGTTAATTTTTGGGGGTAGCAAGTGTGTTTAAATACCTTGGTACATGTACAGGGTATTTGGAAAAACGTATCAATGTATATCTGAAATCTGTGAAAAAGCGGTTTGTCTAAAATAATTTAATATAAACGTCTGCGTGTCGGATTTTAATTAAGTTTCCATGTAAAAGCATGTTCATCGTTTTAGCGGTAAGCTTACAAACGAAGAGCAAAAAATATTCAGCCAAGATTGGCATTACTTCTCTCTCTGCGCGTTGCGCTCGTATTAAAACAATGAAGTCAAATTGCCGCGCGTTCGACGGCTTAGCGTCTCGCAGCGGCGGCGAGGAATGCAAAAGAAGGCTGAAAAGTATTTGTGTAAAATGCGGTGGGCGAGTGGAGTGACTGAAGGAAAAGTTGAGATTTACGGATGAGTCCTAGCGACTTCGCATTTTTCTGCATTGTATGCGCGACTCAGTCAGTCATTCATTCATTCGGTATATCCCATGTTCGCTTAAAAAGAGTTTCACCGACTTTAAATCGTCGAAGAAGGTTAGCCGCGTAACTTCATTTGCGGACGACTGCAAATTCGTTTTGTTCAAGTGCTAAGAAATGCTCACAAGAAGTTTGAGAATTTCGCAAAATCGACGAAAGCGTGAAACGTGCATTTCATAAATTACAATTTATGATTTTATGACGTCTTCCTTAAAAATTGTCTTTCTGGATCCGCGTTGAAAAGTAATTTAATTAAACAAACATGAGCAAATCCTAGTCGAAAATAAACAAACATACGAAATATCGGCAAGGATCCAAGCTATTAAAACAAGCGAGCTTGTTAGTTTTCGCCGTTGAGGGGGCGGCAACGTCACGCAAATAATATATATGATGCTCTGCAATCGTATTTAATTAAAGCTATGGGCGCGTTGTTGTCGGTTATCGTGTTATTGCTCAATTAATATGCAAATCAAACCACAAAAAGCAATCGCTTGTGCGCCACGCCGTGATCTACGATTACATCTGCGAACATGTCACAAACTTTTCGCTTAAGATGATACTCGACGGCGAGTCAGTCGCTGAAAAACTTTGCGAGAGACGTTTTGTCGTGGAAGCCTTGCGGCTGAATGTTAAAAATATTATAAATTAAGATTGCTCAAAAGTTATTTAATCAGATTTTCAACGTCACGCGTAAAAGGAAACAAATTTCCTAAAATGTGTAATTAACACTTGCCTGTTTAAATCTTTTTGCGCACTTCATTTACAACAACGATTAATTACTTAAGATACATGCAAAGTGACATGGTGCTGTTGTTGTTGTTGTTGTTTTCATTAAATGGAGCATAATTTGGATAATGTCATAATAACCCAACAAAGTTAACGTCTTAGAACAATTGATAGACATTTCACATTAGCTTTTTCATAGTTTAATTATTGACAAAAGCCCAGAATCTTATTTGTACGACAATAAACTTAATGTTAAAAGTATCATTAAGTATATAAATCGTGTAATTTTTATGGCGTCGTATATCTCGTAACCCCTTGTAATACGTTCATATAAATGATGAGCGTTTTATTCGGGTTTTGCACGTTTTTGCTCGCATACACGCAACCATCGTGTGAACTATCACCCTTCCACCCTTTAACGCCCATTTCATTTGCAACATCATTTAATACGCATTCCCATATCAAACCGAAATGACAAATGCGCTGGATTTATGAAGACAAAGGCGATGAAGTATTAGCCTCAATCATGATTAAAACGCAAATGCAAATTTTTATGGTGATCGCTCTCATTTTCGGTATAATTTAACATAAATGAATTTAAAGCTCTTCAAATCAGCGATTCTTTAAATACTTGTACTAAATTAAACAGCAGCCCGAGAATGCGAGGAATTACGCTTGTAATTAGAATGAATATAGGGAAAAACATTAGCTAAACGAAAATGAAATGAAACTACACAGAAATGCAGCGAGATTAAAGCGCGCAAACAATTTGAACGCGAGGCGATTGCAAGAAAGTTATGAATAATTTCCCAACTCGAATAACGTTATCTGCACAGCCGTCACGAATGCACTTTGAACGCGCCCCTAATGCGACCATCTTCGAAAATATACGTTTGCTGCATTGTGACCCTCATCAGCCCGCGAACAAGATGCACATTTGAATGTGCAATTAGATTGCGCTCGCAATTGAATGAAGTCTCGCGGGATGTTTAATTAACTTCCTTCAGAACGCGTCAAACAATGCAAACTGCTTAATTAGCATTAGATCTCAGCAGATTTGAAAATCTCATTAAGGAACATTATGATGATACGATACGATCTGATGCGTTTCGAATCGTAGTGAAAATTGATGACGTTTTGCATCAAAAACTCACGCTGCCAACTGATATCGATATGACACCGATAACGAGACGTGTTCTACTTTAGGGGATGGTATTTACTGAGTCCGTACGAAAAACCAGCTGAACACGAGGCGGCAAGAAGCGGCACGGCGCACGTCACGCTTCGTACGATATGTACCCAACTTACGCTGGCATTAATGCCGCCCCCGCTCAAAACAGGAACATATGTGAGTTGCAAGGAAGCAGCGCGGTACCGAACAAGAACGTGATGTATTGACGTAGTTAACATGTTGCGTCATGCACGTTCGTCTAGTCTAAAAGTTTTATTGCCGCGAGCACTAATAATGTGTTGCATTCGTCATGGTTAATGCATGTTTTGCACTAGAATTCAATATTTCAACGCTTCCTCTTAGAACATTCAAAATCATCAAAGTGTATTTAGCGTAACACTGGCTAAAGGATAATTTATCCTTTTTAAATTTGACTTTAAATTAATGCATTGCCATTTCCTGTTTTCATTTATCACCTTGCTATTTTATTTCTACCTTTTACCCTTAACGCTTTTTTAGCAGTTGCAAGGAGAAAATCTCAACACAGCTTTACGGGGGCGGTTCATGCATAATAAACCAGTTTTTTTTAACGCATCGGTATCAATATTAAACTGAGTGAAAAATTGGCATTGAACGCCCGATCATAAATAACGCACGCATTTATAGACGAAACGTCTCACTGTTGACGCGTTCATGCGTTGCACTTTCACCCCCCGTTGAATAACGCAATGTGTACGTATTTCCAACCTCCCTCAGAGCGCTTTTAGTCAAACAGCGCATTTTATATTATTATTATACGTGGTGGCGATTTAAACTAAACGAGCGCATTCATCTTTCGCACTAACGCCGCCGCCACCGTCGAGCGATGCGCAAAAACACGCATGAAAAATGCGCTAACGTTTTGCGTTATCCGTGCTTTTAGATTATTTATTTTAGTCAAAGTTGGCTTTTTACAAGGCACTGCATTCCCGTTTGAAATTAAATAAAAAATCATGGTTTACGATAAAAAGGTTTCAAGTTCAGACAGCGAATGTTTTCATGATTGATTTTCCAAACTGAAAAACTGATAATGTTTCAGGGTTGTGTCAATATTTATTGATATTATTACTGGAATGCAATAAACTACTTTCTGGATCATGTTTGTCACGCAATGACTTTAATGCTAGTGTAATAAATCTTACACACCCGAAAAAAATGAAAAATTAATGCTGAAGGATGAAAAATGTTGCGGTTCATAAAATATGGCTGAAGTTTGTGCATTTTTTTATTAATGATGAGTCAAGAGTTTTAAGAGTATTTAGTAATATTTATGATTTTGTTTCTTGACGTCAAAGGATAGGATTTATTAAAATAACAAAGATAGGCAAAGAAATAAATTAAGTTTACATTTGAATAAGTCCAAGTCCAACTTTTCACAAGATGAAACTTTAATAAAACTTTAACCACGTATACAAAGTGTTCACAGACAAATTGGGAGCACGTAAAGGTATAGGAAGCATTGTTGATTTATTTTTATGAGGCGGGGAAACACATTGTGTGTATGGTGTATCCTGTTATCCTTTCGTGGAGTATCCGTCATTGTCGAGCGATTTTCGCTCAGGCGAAGCACACCGGCACCGCGCCGCCGCCGGTGGTAACATATGGCATTTGCGCGTTCAATCAGCAACTGCACGACGCCACGCATTTGTTCACATTCGGCGGTAACAACGTGGAAAATCAGTGGGAATCACACCGCATAAAGTCCCTCAGCCGCGTAACGATAAGAGAATTGCCCACCTTAAGACAAAGCGAAAAAAAATAACAGCGACGCGTCGACATTAAATACACCTACTGATTTAATATTACTGCGCTTGTTTTGTTCATGAACCACTAACAAAAAGTTGCGGGTATTGCGGGCACAGGAAAAAAGTACAACTAGATTTTTCCTTGTGTTTTCCACATAGTCAAGGCGAGGACAATCCGTGAAAAAAAAAGCTGTGCACACCTTTTGCGGCTGTTTTGCTTTTTTCTTTTGATATACAAAGTGTTATTGTACTAGGCGCACAATATCATCGACAGAAATTTATCCTTGCCATGTTTATAAGCTGTTTTGAAATAGAGTGGCAAACATTAAGGTAGCCAATAATAAAAGAAAAGAGGACTATTGAATATGGATAAAGAAAAAGCGAAATGGGACATTCAGTGCGTTCGTTTCTTTGCAGCAAAACGAATGTAAGGGTACTTTTATGCTTTTCTTGAATTGTTTTGGCCATTATTGGAAGCACGAGCCGGTCGCATAATTCAGTATCGCAGACAATTTTGTTTTTCATGCTTCATTTTCAAACTCTGGGTTGGCACTGTTGCCGAGACCGTTACGCTAGGACATTGTTCATTCGGGTACACGTGGTGCCAGAGAAAGTGAGCACACACAATCCTTGGTGTGCGCGCCGTATCCCGCAGGATAATATAATAAAATTGCTTTTTTCGGTCGGGGCATTCCGTTTCAATGCGTTCGAAACGTAATTTTCAGCGTTCATACAATTTCAAGCACATAAATAATACCATTTTGTTAGAAATTATGTGGAACAATAATTACACATTATAATTACATTGGTGACTTATTTAGCAGAACAAATTCTAATGCAGTAATTAATTATTCAATTAGCGTAAAGGCGAAAATATTGTTTGCGCTTAATTTTTGAATATTCCTTACCTACGTAATTTAATTAATTCTCAGCACTCACAATACGCTCTGAATCTGAAATAATTAATAAATTCATCAAGGATATTTTACAATTGTGGAAAAACTGAAGACTAATCAATCTTTGAACTGAAAACAGCACTTGAAATATAAGGAATCGTGAAATAAAACTAAAGCAAGTCAACTATAATAAATTGCTATAAGAATAAAGCACAAGGTGGTTTTGCACAAAGAAGAATAACAAAAAATATTTTGCCACGCTTTGACTCGTATTGCTCATTTTGCTCGGGAATTGTTCTCCGGATTCTTCTCGCTCATTCCGTCTCGTCCTTAATATGCGTTCGTTCTTCCCCCTTTCTTGCTCGCGTACTTGGTGCAAAGTTATTCTTGTTGCGGTTGGTGGCGGCTCGTGGCTCGCGATGCATTACGTCCAAAACTTGATAAATGCGTATGTACACTTAAATAAATCGTGGGCGAAGTTCGACAAGCGCCACCCTGCCATCAGCCAGCCGCCCCCCTGCTGTCGGCGGTGAGTTGAACACTTAACCCTCTATTCACATGTGCCTCTTAGCAAAAAGCACACAGAAGCGAAAACATTTCAAGACTTTAATTATTCAGAGCATGCTGATCGAATGAATGCACACGCACGCTTTGCGAAACTAACTTGAAACCTCAAAGCATCTCCTGACATAATCGGCCATAAGCCATAGGGGAGTAATCCTTGTTTGTTTATCCTTGAAATTTATACAAAAGGTGTCAATTTCCTTGAATCAATAACTATAAAATTTCTTTTCACTCACGAAAAGTGAAGGAAGAAATGGGGGCGAAAACGAACTGAAAGTTTTTGCCCTTTTTGCGATAGAGTCATATCGGGGTTCAAGTTCAAGCAGTTTTTCTTTATAAGAATGCCACTCCTCAAGAGGTTTCTTCATCGGCAAAGTCGTTCAAGCGCGTACGCTGAAAGCACTTGAAGTATCTCTCGCACGCTGACTTCAGCCGTACTCACAAAAGTTTGTGTTATTTTATCGAATGTGCAATATCGTTTTATTTTTCCATAAGGACCAATCGATAAACAGGCAAAACATTGCATGGGAATGTGTGCAGAATTGAAAACGGTTGTCATAACAATAATAAATCTTTTGAAATAATAGAATAGAGTGCCAAAGTAACTTTGGAAACTGCGTTTGATTTTTTCTTGTATAGATCACTAATTTAAAAATACAATTTCTTTCATAAGAAATGTGATCTAATTTCATCAATATCTCGAAAAGTACTAAAGATATCATAAAAATTCCTACATTTTTCACAAGTCTTACAAAGAAGTAAATTGATCTATCGCAAATTTGTTGGAGGCATTCTTAACTTGAAGCGATCATGTTAATTCTTCAACTTTTAGTTTTACTTGAAATTTCAACTATTACATAGAATCTTAAATCTCTATGTATTAGAATATAGGACGGTAATGAAATCTGGAGCTCTGTATAACTAATTTGAAATTACCATTTCTTTGATAAAAAATGTGATCTAATTTCATCAATATCTCAAAAAGTACTAAAGATATCATAAAAATTCCTGAATTTTTCACAAGCCTTACAAAGAAATAAATTGACCTATGCCAAATATGTTGGACGCAAAATATCAATACTTTTGCTGTTATCGATCGTAGAAAAACCGCAGAAATTCGGGTGTGTAGATTAGAATAACCCCTTAAATTTCAAACGCTAAAAAAACGTAAACACATTTCGAAATGAAGGCTCATTTGCAAATTCAATACGAACCCTTCAAATACATTCCAGGGCTACGTTCATTCGATCCCTGAAAAAAAAATACGTGCATAAAATGTAAATGCTGAGCTGAAAATTGCGGAGGTACTTCCGGTACAAACCAGGAAACATCTTGTAGCATTTTCTGTAATTTGTTACGATGAATTGACAGAAACGTAAAGAATGCAAACGAGAATAACATTGCTGAAAGTTTAGATGGAATATTTTTCGATGAAATCAACTTATAATTTGTAAAGGGTTTTTTCCCTTTTGCCATGAAAAATGTTGGGTTTTTCCAGTATCAAATTTTTTTTTTGTTTGAAAGGGTAAATTACGGTTACTGATTGCGGAAGCTGTACGAATGCGTATTATGCCATGATTTATAATACACATATAATATTTTTAGATAAAAAAGAGAAATCGTTTCCACAATTGCACGTTCACTCACTCGCTTTGCTTGCTGGGTGTTCATGTACATAAAAGGAGAGTGAATGTTGAACGAACGCGTTTTTGATGAAGAGTATAATGCAAAAGGAAGCGCGCAATGAAATATGAGCTATGGACGAATTTGATCTTCATTCGCGCGCGCTCCGCGTCATTGCTTGCTTTTGATATTGCAATGGGGGATGCTTCTTGCTGAGTGTTATTCACGAGTTGAAGTGAAGCTGCTTTTCATGATTTCTACCCCGAAAAAAGGGGAAGAACGAGAAATCCGACAATGGTAATACTTCCGAGTATTTGAATTTATATTTTATTATCTACTTTACGCACTTGTATTAAATTTATCTCTCGAAAGGTTTCCACCCTCGCTCTTCGTGCATGTTTTTCTCGAGTTTCGGCGCAACTTTTTTAGCATTGTAACAAGTTGAGCGCTTGTTTGGCTGTTAGTAGGTAGCTGGCATTATCGTCTTCTTGTGTATATTTATTTTGCGGCTCGTTTGTAAGCGACGCGTCGCGTTTAGATCGCAATCGTTCGCACTAAAACGTGTCTGATGCCCATCGAACGCGCAATGTTGTATAAATAGGAAACGCGAAATTTATCGCCGCAATTAAATGCGCATTGTGCGCGTTTCACGCACAGCTGCCTTGGCGTGCGCGGACTCCAAAAAGGACAATATTGCTCGATTCGCGTCCTCGTTCGCTCGTTTCTTATTCGCCTCTTACCCCTTAACTCACAAAGACGCTTTTGTTCTTCGACTATTATTATTATTGAGTCTACAACTATGAAACAAGACTTTATACCATACGTTCAATAAATTACACATTCATCAAGCAGTCAACTTAAAGGATAATGTAAAGAACTTGCGTATAACAATAGACAGATAAATTACAACTTTCGTCCTTTGAAATTTCATCATAAACATAGTACAAATTCGAGAACATAATATATTTGAAAAAGATTTTTAGTTATTGCGCGCTTTTCGGTGAAAAATGGTGTAACTGAAATATCGACTTTGACAATCTTTTACAAGAAGCCATTTATAGGTATTAATTTACCTTGATTAGAATAAAATATAGCATCTAACTGTGCATCACCACAAAAAATTTCAAAGCTATAAAACAATTAGAAGTCCTTCAATTAAATTTTTAAAAATAACTTGATAATTCTTTCAATTTTCATTTTACTCCTAAACTATTGAAGATAGAATTTTTTTATGAATTTTCTAAATAACATAATTACTCTACAAGTCCGTATTTGTCATAATTTTCACGGAAATCAAAAATTATTTAATAAATTTTAACTACTACCATTAAGGTATCCGTAATGCATTACGGCGCATGCATGTGCCGGTCGCCATGGTTGCTATGGCAACCGTACATGTAATTGCCATAAGAGCGGCCATCATGGATTGGGCAACACGAGGGCAACCAAAAAGTAGCGGAACTATTATGCGTAAAGGCTCCATGCGCAAAAATGGGCAATTTTTAAAAATTCATATCTGTCTTTGTTTTGGAGATATTTTGTTCAAATTTGCAATATTCATAAAAAGATTACTGCTTTATATTTCCATATAATTTTTGTATTTGGGAAAGATTTATTTCCTGAGTTATGTTAACTTGAAAACACTGCAATTTTGATGCTGGACCACGGTATCTTGATATGTACGCGCCATATAGCAAACTGCCAAATTTTTTAAAAATTAATATCTTCGTTGCATATGCAGATATTTTGTTGAAATTTGCAATACTTCTTAAATGATTATCACTTTATTTAATAATATAATTTTTATAACTCGTATTAAGATATTTTGAGTTTTATGATTAGTTAAAAACCAACAATTTGTACGGTGATTTGAGAATGTATTAATTAATTTATTTGAGCCGCATTACATGATTATTATTTTATTACATTTTTAACATCTTCAAATTAGTTGTTTTTATCAAAGGACTGTATAAATAATTATTTAAGCGTATATTATCAGCCACAATTTAACGTAGACATATTAATTAATTTCTGGGAGTTCTCTTAAGCTTCTAGTGCAAGTCCAATCTTTTAAATTAACATTAAATTAACGTCTAGAATCATATTCAGTTTGAATATGTCAGGAAGCCGCTATTTCCACGGGTATAACTTAAGTAGGTTGCGTTTTTCAAGTCTGAAAGTGACTGGATTGCTGAACGAGACTGCTAATCCTTGATCACGTAAACTACGCGTGTGCGTTACGAAAGCTTTTAATACATTCGAGACGTTGATAAATACTGAAAGTGAAACACAAACAGGACGAACGAGCACGCTTTATTGCGGGTGCGCGACGCGCCGTCTAAAGGCTCGCAGGACGGCCTATTGAAAGAAGCATCCTTAGCTGATCCTGAAGGAGCGCCCACCTGGCACGTAGTGCAAACTTTCGACATGCCCAACTTTCATTCACTGTTACTTGCATTTAGTTACTCTTTTATTTTATGAGCGCGCGTGTTTTTGCCTTGATGAATTTCCATGCTGTTGGGGGGTGGGGCAGAAAACTTATCAGATAGCCAAGTAATGAAGCGCACCACTTAAGAGCGGCGGCGTACACTGACCTGCCGCAAAACGCAACGCCACCTGCGAAACGAATGGATTATCTTATCATCAAATATGAGCGAAGTGTGGTGTAATGAATGAAACCATCATATGCTCGCCGCCCACCCGATTATTAATTATTTTCCTACCGCCCATGCAGTCTTAATTTAGACGTTATTTATGAATATACTGCCTCTCGGCTGATGACTAATCGTGATTAATGACGTATGCAATGCGTGGCTGGATGCTATCATAAACAAATAACATAAAGTTTGGTTTTTGATTAGCTAAGTATTTGCGTCCGTTTTAATTATATTAATGTCAATCAAATGCATGGAAATCGTTTAAACTTTGTGGGAAATGACGCATGGCATGAATTTTATATAAACTTGCGCGAAACTTTAAAACAAGACTTTCGACCGGGAATGAGGATAATATAAGGGATGGAGCGTGTCATCGCGCTTGCAACGAATTAAAGTTTTTCCACACGCTGCATGCACTGCCGTCCGGGTTGCAATTCACCGGAGTAACGGACACTTGAAGGACTCTTCGCCAGGAAGATTCCAGAAAACTTATTGTTCCGCCAAGGACTAGCTTCCCAGCGGGGCTGTGTAGTTCGGAAGGAAGCGTGCATGCGATTTATACCAAGTGTCACTAAAGTCTTTCGTCATTTGTTTTTAAAGTTTACTCCGGGCTTTTCAAGAAAATCCCAAAGATATTCTTCATGAGTGGTTTGATGAATGACTAAATATTTTCCACTTACAAAACATTTTTATCTCAAAATGTTTAAAAGGTCGGTGAAACTTTTATGAGCTCATAAAATATATCAAAAACAACTTTGCAGATAGATAAAAAAATTCTCAGCAAAGTATAATATTTAAGAAAATGTATTTATAAAACATGTGTAAATATGGACTGCACCCTTTGAAAAATCGAATATGTTGTATCATGACAGCATTGAATTTCTGAACGATCAATCAAAAACTACCCCATTGCATTTTTACGTAAATGTACTTATCTCAAAACAGCCGGAAATGCTGTCAAAAAAGAATAAAGACCAATGATACATTTCACACTGAATTGGATGATGGTATGAAACAATACATCCACGTTTTTGGTGTTGGTTCGCGCTTTAATCATGCTGTAATAGGGGTTGAAGGATACTGATGCGATTTATTCACGCGTTTTATCATTCCGCTACATTTGTTCGCGCTCATTGTTATTTTAATGAAGGTTTGATTGCGTTTCAAGAGCACGACACGCCATCGCAAACTTTGCTTGTGCTAGGTCAGGACGTCTAATGATGATGACGATGGAAAAACGCCGATAGCTTTCTTGTTATACGCCGCTGCCGCTGCTGCCGCCCCCATTACGCTTGAACTAGTGCTCGTTCGTGTTCTACACGCTTTTTGATTTATTTCTCAGTTCAATTTTGTGCAATATGCTAATTTAATGTGCATAGACTAGGATAATAAATTTCGCTGCAGGATGTGGAGGTATGCGTTCGATGGATTTTTGTACGTCCGAAGTGAACGAGTATACGCCGCCTAAGCGGAGTGAGTGGGCGAATATTTTGATTTAGTACGTGAGTCGTAAAAGTTGCTTTATTTGCGTTGGATTAAGCACTCGCTCTGTGCATACGTTTGAGAAAGTAAAGTGCATTACAAATATCGTAAAATGTCTGCTAGGATCGTTTCATTCGCATTACATGCAGTCCTGATAACAAATCGATTTGTAAACTTTTTTGCAACATCTTTTTATGGCTCTATATTTGTTAAATTATCAAAATTTATTGAGCCATAAAATTACCAGCCTTAAAATTATTATTTATTTACCTACCATCTGAATTAACAGCGCAACAATCAATAAATTAGCAAAGACAAACTTTGCAAGTATCAAAGAGACATACAAGTAGCTAATATTCCAACAGCCATTAAATGGACTTAGAAAACTTAAGTTTTAGCGTAAAATTTACTTAGGTGTTTATTGCAGTGTAAGCAGCACAAGTGACTAAGGTAGTGTACTAAAACTAGCTACATACTGTAATTAGATAAGGACTTAATAGAGTTAGCCAGTTAATATCCATACTAGTGTAAAATAGCGAACCCCTCGGCGCACAATTCGAATGCAAATCTCGAAATTACAGAGAGAAACTTGGCAACTTTCTTGCGTATAGCACGAGCAAGATAAACGTCTTTTGATGGAGTGAAAACATCCGTCCTTTGACCTACTACTACACGTTATCAACGCGCAATGCAACAGTTGCAATAACAATGTGGAAATCCTTGAAATTGCCTTACATTGTATGCGTAAAAAGCAAGCAGAACAAACTATCCGGGATGGCGTTATCCTTGCTTCGAGCGGTACACACCAACTACTTCTCCTAAAAGGCATTTTCCGCCTACGCGCGCGCCACTTCCATTTTATCACTTCAGGCCTATTACTTTGCAACACGTTGCGTGTGCTTTTTATGCAGGTCATGAAGTGCGTTTTTCATACGTGCGTTTCGTCCTTTTATGCGCTTCGCGTCGCTTCGTGCCAATATACTTTACAAGCGATACGCGACGCGCAAACAACGCCGACGCCTCTTGAACGTGCGCATAATTCAGTGGCACGGATAGTGGCGAATAAGTAATAACTTGCGCACGCAATTTCGTGACAGAATGACATATTTATATGTCGCATCGCAACGCGTATTTCATGCACCTCCTGTTTGCCATTGATTTCGTCCTGCAATGCGCCGAAAAGAACATGTGGCAGGCGAATTGTTTTTGCCAAATACACCCTGTGAATCACGGCGCGTGTGACGATCGCAAATATGAAAGACACTCAACTCAACTGGAAGGACGATGGGTGACTTGCGCACGGATAAAAACCGACGAACAAGAGAGGGTGAAAAACGACGAGTGCGTAAAAACGAACACAACACACGACGACAACGACGACGTCGTCAACATGCAAGAAAAGCACGCCAGTCGAGCGCGAAAAACCGCATGCCTCCAAACCGCCACCGCCTGCTGCCTTTCCTATGAATATATTTAAGCGCACACAATCATGCGAAAGCGCGCAAGTGCAACTGCTGCTCGCTGCACTAATAAAAAGTTAATTGAGCAATTTTAAGGACGTTGATTAAGCAGCCGAATGCGTCGCGCTTAAATTCGCCATGCAATTGGCCAAATAAATTAATTGATTTATTGCGAATTGTCTCGTAGCGTAATTAATTGACCAAGTTTTATTTGTTAGTTTTTATTCAATTCGACTGGACAAATAGAAAAATACATTTCAACTTTTAATGCGAACATCCACCAAGTTTAACGGGAAACGGCAAACAGGATGTAAAACTTTTTCAATAATAGTCGCTGACAAACATGAATTACAAACAAAAATTTGCTTCCAGCGTTGAATAATATTTCTACAAGGAATTTAACTACGTGCAAAAAAACGCATAAAGGTTTGGAAATAAATCAAAAAGCATACAAAATTCCACATATGCGGGAGTGGAAGCGCGAAACTTTTACACCCACAAAGTAAAACGTTGCAGATGCATTTTCCGGATGAGAGAAATGTGCATGCGATGAGGAGAATAAATAAGGGTATTTCTGTCAGCTTAGTGCAAATAGGAATACTTCCGGCATGCCTGAAATGCCGCAATATTTTAGCGCTATTTCTCTCACGACTCTCTTGATACGCAAAGCAACAAAAATAGACAACAACAAAGAAAACACACAAAAAAACAATAACATAAGCAACCCACTTTAACGGATAGGGGATGTTTGAAGCTACTACCGTGATCATAAAAATACGTGAGAAATGCCTCTTTGACCCGATAAAATATTTCAGCGTGTGCTGCCTTTTTTTTATTGCTAGCTGGTGTGTGACAACTCACCACTGTAATATTTCAACGCTGTTGCTAACAACTATAACGTGAAATATACGCAGTCGTCGTAATCGATCCAGTGTGATAACAGTTATCAATGACGGCAGCAAACGCAGCGTGTACGATATTTATGGAGGGCATGAGAGAGGGGCGGCTGGCTTTTGAAGAATGTGCGCTCCGCTCGTAAATCAGACGAGGCGAATGCGGAAAAACATGCGATTAAAATGAAAAGCGTGGATCGGAAGAAGAAACACGTTAAAGCTAAACGGATACCCGGGTTCCTGCAGGATCCATCATCTTGCCGACTATTTCAAATAGATTCATTCCCCGATCGAACCGCGCGCTCCCAAAGGGCAAGTTCGAATACTTGCCGATTAAATAAATCGACGCGTTTTTCTTTTTTGCGCTCAGTTTCACCTTGCCATGCGTTTGCTATCTGCAAATAAATTTCAATCTACCTTTCAATGAAAACTATATGTACTTTAAAAACCAATTATCCTTCGAATGAAAAACTTACTAACATGCTTTTACTTTGTTTCAGGATACTTCTGGAAAATTCAGCAACAGTTTCAAGGTATGAATATTTCATTTATTTGAAGTGAGATCATAAAAGGAATGTGAAAATCGCTCATTCTTGGCGTTTAGCCAATAACAATTGAAATACGAAAATACTGGAATTGTCATGAAATCATTTTCAGCAATTTTACTCGTCACGGCCAATTTTGACGAAAATTGGCGCACGAAATCAAGATTGACATATTTTGAATTCTCGTGCATTTATTCGAAATCCCTCCTCACGCGAGGGATTTTTTTTGTTGGTGGCATATTGAAAATGATCAGTTGTGACACGCATTCGTGCTTTTGCACCTTGCTGCGGTTTGAGTTATTTTGTTGCTTCGATCGCCTTTTACATTCGAGTAATAAATGTTATTAGACGGAGTGAAAGATTGCTGGTAATATTTCTACGCGTTGGCGGCTATTTGCGTCCGGGAGCAGTGAATGTGTGTACATGTGGGGGACGGCAAGAGTAATAACGATATAACGCCACCGCCGCGCCGCCAGCAACGGCGCCATCAGCAACGCAATGAACACATTTGGCAAACAAATTTCAAGCGCAGCGCGTTGCAAACCAATTCGCAAGCAAACAGCGGGAAAATATGCGGATTTTATCGTATTTGATAATTAACTGCATTTTTTAAAAGTCTCATGATTCATACGCTTTTTTCCGTCTTTCATATTTCATCAGCTAATGCTGAATGTTTTTAGTAAATTCAGTATTAATTACAATTCTTTGAAAGTAGAATATCTGTGGAAAATGCCGATTAAATGGGTGATTGAACAAAACCCTAAAAAAGTTTTGCGTGTATTAAAGGAGAAAGTGCGTTAGCGTGTTTTATTTAAAAATTTGACAAGAGTAAGAAAAAACGCTGATCATAATTGCATTACATTAGTGATGAATAGTCCTGCTCTTAAAACGCTTCTTAAACTTTCTTCTACCTTTATTTTTTGCGCTGGTTTTTTCCGGATAGCTAGCCGAGAAAAAATTCACTTAAAGGTAGGCGGCAAAAAAGCGTACCATTAAGAAGTTTATTTATTTAGATCTTCATCGCATGTAAATGGAACATTAAAACATTTTTACGTCTGGTTATTAATTATGCAATGCGCAAATCCATGCGCGAATCCGATTAATTGCGGCGCACAATTCGAGACGCGTTGCACGCGCGTACGCTCGGGGGCGGCAATTAAAACAAACACTCTGCGGTCGTCGGCGCGCACACGTCAGCCGAGTGCACAGCAATAGTTTTGATGATCCGCACGCAGGGGGCGGCAAAGTTTATTATGCTGGCATGCGAGCCAATTTGTTTTGATTAATTAACAATGGCCCATCGAACGGACGAATGCGCGCAAGGGTCGCGCAATTGCAAATTTAGTTTCTCATTGCCCACCCGACAAAAACTATTTAGTTTACGAGTATTTAGATGAGTTTATAGCATTTGTTATGGTATTTCGTCCATAAATTTCACTTAAATTAATATTTCATTACATTTACTGAATAGATCATTAAGTTTGCATCGTTAGCAATGCGAATGTGTTTCCTAATTTTTCACTTAGCAAATTTCACAATAATTAATTTTTAGTAGTCGACACGATTCGTTTCTCGTCTGAGGCAGTTAATGACACGCGTAATTCCCGTCTGTAACTTACAATCATCTGGTAAGATATATTTTTATTTTCAATCAGAAGAAACAGCGCAAACTTTCGACTCGCTAAGTTTCCCAAACTAGCACTCATTGCCACCGTCCCACTCTCTGGAGGCCATGCTGCTCTCCAGACAACGATCGTAATTAAGATAAAGGTGGTTGGGAAAACTGGCGGGATTGTAACTTTTACCAGTCGAAATGTACGCAATTGATCCAAATGATTCGCACGTGTTTCTTGTACATATTTCTTTTTAGCCAAAAATATTTTCTTATTTAACTTTTTCAAAGTGTCATTTGCAAATACAGAATAATTCGACCTCGGTCGCTATAATTGCATAGTTTCAGTCTTGTTTAATAGACTTGCAAAATCTTGTTTAATTAAACACACCGCTTAGATAACGCTAGTAATTGAACATTATTAAGCAGAGTAGTTTAGTAACGTAGTAGGTACAGTATATTATTTCTCTTAGTTTAGAGTAATTAATAATTAAAATACTCACCTTGAAGAAAGGGTAGTAGTTTACACATGACTTCACCAAAAACGAAGTCACGCAGGAGAGCACCGATGAGCGTGAATGGCATGCAGAGCACTCCGAGCAGGAGGTCGGAGATGGCGAGATTCAACAGGAAGAGATTGGTGATGGTACGCATCCGCTGGTTCTGCACCTAGAACGCACAAACAGCAAAATGCTATTAGTAACACGTCGTCACCCGCGCATTTTCAGCGGAAAGTTATCGCCTTTGTTTGCAATTCCGGCCGAAAGCCAATCTTTTCCGCACGTCGTCATTAGGCGAAAAAGGGCAAGGAAAAAGCGGAACTGAATAGTTTTTTGCAATGTGCGTTGACACATGAAAGAGCCGCGCGCGCATATTCGGATTGCAAAGAACAAAAACTCTAATGCGTGTTTCCCCGCGAGACAATCAAACGAAGGAAGGGTGGCGTACGACCTGGCCAGATGTTCGAAGATGTTAGAAAATTGGGCGAGCGATTTTTTTGCCTTTTTTCTTTAGGCAAACGAGAAATTTCGTAGGCGGCTCCCTTCGCTCCACGACGATATTTTGAGGAGCGCCCTCCAGCATTTTAATGCATCATTACGGGAATGACACAAGACGTGTCGTTTCGCATGCACAGACATGCAAAGAAATTGAATTGAATTCCTCGCGACGCGTATCGGATTACGTTGATCTAAGAAGACGCCGACGCGGGCGCTGACGGTGGCGGCAAAGGAGCAGACGGTGCGTGCGGTAGTATTGAGTGCTTCATCAACACTCTCTCTGTAATCGGCGATAAGCAGACGCGCACTTTTAAGAATATATTGCTTAATTGACCTACATTTCACAACAGTTCGTTGCAAATTATTTTGAAATTTGGATAAGCAAAAGTTTCACAAGAAGTTGCCAGGGATTAATTAATATCCCGACCCGCATGCTTTTTCAACAAGGCTATAAATTAAGACTCCTTAAGGATATCACACAAAAGTTTTTTTTATCTATCTTCTTCGGGGAAAAGGCGTATTTTTTGTGTGTGCTCACTCGTAAAATTCGAGAAAATTGCCGTCGAAGAATTTTCGTAAGGCTCGCAAAAAACTCGTTGCAATTCTTCGTCGGGCTTCATTATTCATTATACTCATTCGGGCGGCTCGTGCTGGATGAGGATCAGGATCAGAATCGGGATCAGTTCGAGAAATAAATGCAGATTACACGCGTGCAGTCATCTTAATCCAGAAACGTACGCGCCAGGTGTTTATAAATAATGCAGAAAAAAGAGCGAACTCGCAGGATTTCAATAAATTAAGCGAACGCCAAGCACGAATGAAATTCGATTCTAATTACATAGCAGCTTACGCTATAATCATTTTTTAGACGACTTTTTACGTCACGTTTAAATTCTTTTTGCCTCGATCTGCCAAAGGATTTACAATAAAGCAACTTAAAACAATACTTTTCAAGGATAAATTTATGGATTAACGCGCACGTTTTTGATGCTTATGTAAAAAACCGATGTTCGTAATTTATTATGCGTGAATTTATTTATTCGTCGTTTATTTAGTTTTATGGATAGGCGAATTACATTGAAAAGCGGGGCGGCGATGGAAAAGAGGTGAATGTAATAGGTACATGCCAAACGTGATATTCTAATGCATATTTCATGATCGATTCAGCATTTTGCAAATACACAGCGTCGGCTACGGCTACGGCGACGGCGGCGGTGGTAACGGCGGTTACTGGAGACGGCGGCGACGTATACATGTGTATATCACATGTAGAATAATATCACGTGGCATCAGTTTTCGGCCTGTTGCCGTCGTTAACGCACGTCTAATCTGCGTTAATAATTCAATCGCTAAATCATGCCAAATGCTACCCCGAAAGACATTCACGTTTAATGCGTTATTCAATTCTTGTTCTGGCGCACAAAAAATTATTAAGTACCTTTATTTTTTATGCATGTTCTTGCTGCTACTAAATGCGACTCTCGATTTCAAATAATCTCAAATAAATTGAATTAATCAACGAAATTTTAATTTCAAAGACCTAAATGATTGGTATTCATATCTTGGCGTTATTAAAAAACATGAAAAACAAAATATATTCGGAGTTGTATTGATTCTGTTAAAATTATTTGCGCAGCATGCACGTCTTGCGCATTCCATATAGAAATTCTCATCGTGGAAAGACGTGAACGGCATAATTTTCACATTAATGCATGCACACTCATTGTGCTAATGTGCTGTATGCATAATTTTTGCTTCAGCCTGTTACATTTACTCTTGCGTTTGGCGGCGTACCAGCAATGAAATGATTTAATTGTGGAAATTGATGCAACCCTCTTATCCACCACACACCCACTCTGCCTGCTCGCATGCAATGCATCTTCCTCTGGATGAAGAGCAATCCACTACATATTCGTACAATTCGAATACGAATGCTTTCCAGAGACAGACACTTAAGCCATTACGTAGTGCGCTTCACTGATGAATTTAAGTACGACTCGTACAGTTGGCGTGCATATTGCACATAATGGTGGATAATGCACTTGAAACTGCAATTTGCCAATCTAATCGACCCTATACCATTTATCCACTTAAATTATGCTGGAGCAAGTTTAAATTGCACACCGATATTTATGCCTTTAATTAATTATTAAGCACCCCTCAATTAATTAGACGTGATAGCATCAATTTTAATTAGATTCACGTGTCATTTTTTAATATAGCAATTCCTCAAATACCTCGAATAATTTTATTATTTTGGAATTTCTAATATTTACACAATTGCCAAAAATTCTTTTGGATTTTCCATTATCACACATTTCACATTTTTTGTGTTGCGCTTCCGGTTTCGCATGAATAATTAGGGATGAGAGACATAAAAGAATATCTTATTTTCATTTTATTCAATGTTTTCGGTATCTTTAGCTTTGGTGTTTGTTTTATTTTCATTGTACTTAGGTCATGGCTGTCACAAATTTTTCGTCGGCTTACCGTCGTGCTCTTTGTGTGTCACTTAATTCTTTGCATTTATTATTTCGCTGCGCGCATCAGATAAAAAAAATGTTTGAGTACATTTGCTATTAAGTAAAATTAATTTCCTTTTTTACATCTTTTTTACTTTAGAAATTTCGCCCATAAAAAGACTTCACTTTTTTATACACGTGCTTTTTCTTTGGCGTTTATTTAAATTTTTATATTTTGACATTTATGCGGCTGATAATACTAATTTATTTGCATTTTTATCGAATATCTATTGATTTATTGTTTTTTCTATAAAATTTATGATATCTAAAAAATTTATCCTTGACTAGAGGTAAACAAAGGACGAGTGCAGGCGTTAACGGTTAGGTTAAAGTTTCTATTTATATTTTGGTGAGAAAAAAGCATAAAACACATTATTATCCTAGACATAATCTGATAATCCTTTTAGTCATTTTATTTTAGTCGTTGTAATCCAATATGTAATTAATTACGCTTCTCTCGAGCATTTATTTTTAGTCGGTGAACAAGCGAAAGTTAGTTGCTCATTCATTCGCACTATGAAACTATAGTTATGAGACACATTATTAATGGAGTTGGCGTGCGCGCTTTCCTTGAAAAGTCCTCGTTGCTCATCCTCCCCGCTCGCAGGACGATGGCGCACCTTAAGAATGTGCGTGCGTGGCGGTTTATCACACAAACCCACTGTGTCATTCACTCGTAGAGCAATTTTCTCTATGAGCGCACAGAGCCGTCTTGCTCTGGATTACATGCCACGAGTGAAGAACGCAAACGCGAAACGTTAACGACGTTATTTTTATTGCTCGTGTTCGCAATCGTTAAACGACAAACGAACGTCTGTCCGAAACTGCACATAGAAATATACAAGGTGTCTTCATATAAATCATTGCTGTAGAATGAAATTTAGTCCTTAAATTCAATATTTATAAAGCTAGCTGAATCAAAAATTAAATAACTAAATTCACAAGTATAAGTTAAATAAAGTTGCTCTCTAAGTATGCTTAGAATGAGAGAAAGTGTGGGAAGGGGTACCCCCGTTCAGCTTCGAGTCCTTAAAAAGTCATAGTGACAAATCCAATTCTTCAATGCTCAGTGGTGTTACCTTGAATCTTTGTTCTTTTCAACTTTCAAGGAGTGGTCCAAGAAGGACTATGGTAAATTAAATTTACACTTGCGCATTTATTTGTACAAACTGTATGTGTCAAGGAGCACACTAAGGTTTTCCTTTCTTCAACGAGAAGTACGAAATGACGTATGAGACGTATATAAGAAAGAGGTAGTACCAAAAAGAGCACATTAGAAATATTACAAGTTTATTAGGCGAGCGCCCACCTTGCCACTTAAGCGAAACGTCACTCTTGCGTTCAAAAAACACATTCGCAAATTGGCATGCCGTAAGGGTGTGTGCATTATTCGTCGCGCAGTTTGCTGCGTGCATTGAATTCGACTCGACTCTTTTTTCCGTACGCGAAACGAGGGCTGCTGCTTTTATGACTAATTCGAGGGAATTCGGTACACAGGCGCGTATTGGTAAATATGTGACTTTTATCTATGTGCGTGAAATTCGGTTATGGTTTTACGAATTAACGACGCTATTCATTGCGCTCGGCTACAAATGAAATAATGAAAAAGTTTAATTTTCTTCCATGCGCTACAACTGTATGTATTAAGGTATTAATACTTGTGATAACTAACTTTTGTTTGCGCGTTTTTTGTTTGCGCAAAATGACTGACTAAATAAATACGAAAAGTTTGTGACAAATTTCATGAAAGTTGATAAATTTCGTTTCGGGCGTATAAAAAATACTAGCGTTTTGTGCAAATATGTACAATTGGAATTAAAATAAACAATTGCGAACAAAATTCCAACGTAACGTATAGACTTTTCTAGATACGTGGGCGAAATGATCGATAAATTTAATTAGCATGCGTGAAATATAACCAGGAAACTCCATTTAGTTAATTGAGTGTTCTATGCATAATAACTGTTAATTAGATTATACACGCGAACTGTTAAATAATTTTCTAATTATAACTTTTGCCAGAAAACCTAGTATCTTAATTCTTGGAAAATGTTCATTTTAATAATGAAAGTAAAAGAGTAAAATTAATTTTATTTTAATTTATCGAGTAGAAAGAAGCAAACAAAACAAGAAAACACAAGGCGTCCCATCTTATACTGATAATGGATGTTGAGAGTGTCGGAGGCGGTTTGCGAAGGGAGAAAAGAACTAAACGAATTTGAGTACGGTAGGCGGCAAATCGGCTCTGATGACGCGGCGGCGGTTGTGCACGCAAGCACCAGACGCTCATATCGCGCGTATCTTCGGTACTCCTGCTGCTCCTGGGTTAACTCGCTTTTCCAGCCGTCTGCTGAAGACACGACCTACCATACTCTAGCGTACTTTATCCTAGTGAAAATGCAAGGAAACTTGTACAAAAAATATAATTTTATCACGGTACAAACACAAAAAAGATGCTGGAAAATATGAATATGCGTTTTTAACAAAAATTTAAGTGCTACATATTTTTCCTTTATGCTTCTAGACAATATTCGTTTCTTTCAAAAGTATTCCTTAGATAAATTTTTACTTTAGCCATCTAATATTCAATTTTGATAAATTTGCCTCAAAATTATTTTTTCAGGGAAGAACAACCTCTTTCCTTTCGTAAATTTGTTCATTTTTCATGATGAGCAAATTTTTTCGTCATTTCACGCACGCAATTGTGACATCAAATTTCCGCTGGAATTTATGCACACGCCAAATACTCCCAGTGTCCATGTTCACGCCAAACAAGGGTAGTTTCATTAGAGGGTTGTTTCACTCCGGGGGCCAAATTTACAAGTGTTGACTCACAATCAACTGATATCGTTCGCCGTGTCTAAGCGTGCGCGAAAAAACTGAATAAATAAAATAAACAAAATAAGCAGATCCTCTTTGCAATGCAATGCAAATACCCGCAAAAAGTCGTCGGTAATTTGGTAATTTTTGTTGTTATTTCGCCACCGCCCGCTCAAATCCAACACCGACACGCTGGGCGGCAAAAAATCTTGCCTGCCGCCGCTAATAAAAGTAAATGTAATTGCGGGCTTCGTTTATATTTTTTCTTCGTGCTTCTCAGCTTCTTGTTTGTGCGCGCGTTGATTTTCCAGGCAAGCCTATGAAGTTTATGAAACATTTCAATAAATTACGTTTAGATTTCCCGACAGTTCCGAGGATTAGGAGTTAATTTTCTGGAACTTTACTGAGGATTAATCAAGGCGCCTATTTAGTGCAAAAGTTGGCCAGAAAAAATATTGGTTTCCAATAAAAGCGTCTCGGAAAAAAGAAAGTAAATGAAATAAAAGCAAAATTGGCCATTTAACCGATTGTTTAGTTACCACTTTCTCATATTTTACACAAACTATTTTCTCTCTTTACGTATAAACTTTTTTATACGTACGTACCTAACATTCATCGTTTTCGTTTATGCTCTGATTTTCCACTTATTCTTTTTATGCAATGGCACGTTAAAAATAATGTCATAAAAAGAGCCAACGAAATATTGACAAGCGAATGATGCCTTTTACAGCTTATTGAAAAGTTGTGTTTGTTGTTGTTTTTGTTTGCGTACATGAAACGCACATGAAATGAGTTTCATTCACAAAACTGAAGTAAAGCAGGGGACGCAACGATGAAAATAAAGAGAACTTACCAGAGTAACAATCACGAGCGTATTGCCAATAACAGCGAGAAGGAAGATGATCGCATAGAGTGGTATCTGAATTTTTCCGGTCTCGTACCATTGCGGCACGCTGATGCTCTTCTTAACGACGGGCGGCGCGTCGGTGGCATTGGCGAGAATGCCGCCAACGCTGACAGCGTCCATTCCAGCCATCCCAGGCCAATACCCATCAGTCGCATTCGGTTCCAGCAGCGACAGGCTGAAATTATAATCGACAGCCTCCATTTTTTTGTCCTGCTGCCGAGGGTATTTTCAACAAAGCGGTGATTGTATTGCTGCACGCATCAAAAAATTGTAATAATGCGAACCAATATTTCGCGGCGCTGTGCTTTTTATTGCCCAAACCGGCACATTTCGTGTACGCGCACTTAATAACAGCTAATAGAAAGAAAACGTTACGCGAAGAAGTCCACTGCCGAACGAAGAACACTTTTTCGATTTCCCCTTCAGCGCACTTAAACGGCGCGACGAAGACGCAATGTTGCCGCGAAGCGCAGCCGTAGGTTTATGATACTTTTTAATTGATACCATAAAACATCCCCGACGCACATTTTCGCCGCCGCCCTCCGACGCCCGAATTAATTAAGCGCAAGAAACGCAAAGAAAACTACGAAGCGCGCCGCGTTTTTAATTGAGCGATGTTTGCTGCCGATCGACAATTAGCGCTGTAATTAACTCGTAAATCAATAATTATTGGCTTCCTAATGACTTTCTAATAGACTAACAAACTTTGCGTTTCCTTTGATCTCGACGGCATAAATATAAATATGATTAAATTGTACGCCGATGAAAAGTTTGCAAACTTTTGTTATACTTACAACTTTGCTTTATTTAATTTTTGCAACCGTCAAGTTTATGCAAGTTTCATTAGCACAATAGTTTTATGCGAGGGTTGATGATGAACCCGTTAATTGGGGAGTTGATAGGGGGTTTTGCGGCGGGTGCAAGTGATAAGAAGATGAACAACAACGCGTCAGGAGCGTCTTTCAGCGCACGGATGCGTCGCGACGACTGAAAATCGAAAAGGCCGCCAAGAGTGCGACGCGCTTACGCGCTGTTGGAAGCCTTTGGGGGGCGGCCGCGCACGCACTCGCCGCTCACATTCCCATAATACCCATAATTTCCACACGACTCCCGCGTTTTCAGGAATCACGTGGTGCACGGATCCATCAAATCCTTCAAACACATAACTCACTTCGCCCACGATTAAATTTGTAAATCACTGCGTATTTTCGGGAATTTTATTTATTATCGTCGGCGGAGTTTTTAAGTTATTCGCAATTTTCTTGCTAATATTTTTACGGGTTTAGTGATTAAGGTGACCCATTTTCCGAAGTGGATTCATGCCAAACAAGTAAAGCGATTTTCCTCAAGTTTGCACTTTATATTGAAGTGTTTTCAACTAAAAGAGGAAGACTACAAGGATTATTGCTTTTTCATTGCTGAAAATTTCAGATTATCCTTTCCATAACAAGCAATAACTTGCATTCAGAATATTTTTCAGATATTTCTCGTTTTAAGGATAACGTCCAAAAATCATAACCAGCACGTTTGAAATATTAATAAATAAGAAAATCAATTTTTTATTAGTGCATGATAAGGACTAAATTTAATACATATATTAAATCTCTTCGGTGGAGATGTTAGTTATTGATTTATTGGAATTTTGAAAACATCAATGATGCGTTAAATCCATCCATACTTATCAAGTCCATCAAATTGACCAAACCTTTGAAACACCCCTGAAAATATAAAAAGCGTGCAAACAACGCGCAGCAAACTTTGATGTGTTTGCATTTTTACAGCGAAATAAAGTTTGGATTTTTACAATAGCATCCACTAAGGGCATATTTCATTTAAATTACAAACTAATCTAATTTTTTATGCGCAAAAAACACTTTGCCCTATTCATGCGTAAAACCGCAGACGAGCGCAGGATAATAAATACCCTCACACTACGCGGGGGCGTAAAAAAGTGAACGCGCGCGTTAACAATAAAGCTGCTCTTAAAATCACGAGCGGCCCCGCACCCCTTTGCGGTATTAAAAGGAAATTTAATACGAAAATATTATCTTAAGATAATCTTTGCGTGCGTTTAAATTCTAGTCGCTCGCTGGACGTTTCGAGGACGCAAACAAACAAAGTGGAAATTTGCGTAGAAATCGGCGTGTTACCTAAACGACTCTTTGCGGCTCTTTTTAAACGGCCGCACCGGGGGCCTCCAAATGCTTTATTTGCACGCGTGCGTTAATTACCGAATCTAGGCGTCGCGTTTAATTAAGGCCGACGATTGCGACCGCACAGCACTTCAATAAATATTATCATGCTCGCCGAGAGTTATTAAAGCTGAGCGCAAGCGTATCGAGTCAAAGAACTCGTGGAAGACGCACTCATTCAATTCATTAATATGGATTTAATTAATTAATTCGTACACGCTACAGATGTTTGTACACGAGGATTCAATTTATTCGCTGCTCCTTACCCGCGCGCGGCAACGAAAGTTTTGTGTCGCCGTAAAAGGTACTCACTCTAAAAGGGGAAAGTTTAAAGGAAATTTCGAAGCAATTTGATCATTTGCTAATTGCTCATTTAAAATCACTCAAGAATGGCACGTGTGCCGCCGCCGTCCTTGAAAACTGCCCTTGCGAGTGAAGTGCCAGTTCAATATCTAATCATTAAGTGGAACATCAATTGCGACATGCAAACGCAATTTTCTAGTTGCCAGCTAATTGGACGCGAGACGTGCGAGTAAAAACGTGCTGCAGCAGCTGCCTCCCACCGCCTTCAGGTGTTTGACGGACGCGTTGCGGGCTAGGGATAAATCAGCGTTTTAATGCAATAAATTTATTAAGAATAAAAGCACCAGATGAGAGACTTTTGCACGTCATAAAAGCAACTTTGCGTGTTGCTCCCTTTATTACGAAACGGCGCCGTCTTAAAAACCAACACTAAAATCACAAAATAAAAACGTCTTAATAAAGATAAACTTATCTATATACCATCCCTCCATTTAAAGGGGATGATGGCAACCGCATGGGAATTTTGGGATTTGAGTATGTAGGGTTTTAATTAAATACGAGATATTACAATTCAGCGAATAAATAGGAATTGGAAAGAAAATTAAATTTTATGTAAAGCAAATTCCACTCAATTTCAGAACAAATTGAAATGCACGCGTTTCAATCCAACGAAATAATTAACGCGCGTTTTGAATAGCACTTCCGCTAAAGTGCGACCATTAGTTGAAATATATTTTTCATTTCCCCCATTTGCTCTCGTCGTCGAGCGTGCTCCGCGCACACTTCCTTTGACATTTGTAAAGTTGGCCAACTGTTTGTATCAAATGCGCGGACTTAAACAAATTTATTATCAAAACAATTGCGTTTGCCCCAAGGGTGCGCACTTTGTGAAAGCGTGCGAAACGACGTGAAAATGCATGCACAAAGCACATTGATGAATGGCCGCCCCCGCTGCTCGTTGAAAAAGCAAAAGCAAATTCAAATTTTAACATTCAGCCGCCCACGCTTCATACGCAATGCACGCATGCATGCAGTTGTCAGCGCACCTTCGCTGAAAGCTTTATCGCTGCCGCCGTCCGCCAAACGTTGCCGATGCAATGAGATACGACTGGATGGCCGCTAATCCGCTTTGCGTTTGTGCATGCAAATAATTTATAAGACTAAGTGCTTGCGTCCGCAATCGGATGCATTATGCAACGCCATTCACCACAATTCACTTTTGCTTCTGACATTTTGATCAAAAATCTTTACAGATTTTATCAAGAAATATGAGTGTCTCATCCAGTAAAGTGACACTTAAATTAAGTAACTTTTGAAAGAATTCAGGAAAGATATTTACTAAGGATAGTAATTTCAGTAACGCATCAAAGAAAACATTTTTTTGTATCGCTGAATATAAATAGCATTGATACTCGTTTTGATTTTCCGTAGAGATATTTTGATCTTCTTTTTGCGTTGTGGTCGTGGATTTGTTGAAAGCTTGTGAATCGTATAATGCAATCCAGTGAAATCAGGTAGCAGTGCAATGCGCACTCGACGCGAAACAAATCCACGATGATTTTCTCGAAAGTCACCGCGACTAGTCTGGCGTACGCGTGGAGAACGAGAATCCCTCGACGGCTGCCCAGCTTGCCAAAGATTACCATTTTCTCCGGAGTGCTGGCCGTCGAGCCAACCGGAAAATGGACCCGTCGCATGCAGCGTTGCGACGCATTTACACTCTGCTGCAATCCGCAATCCTCAGAAATTTCCGATCCTTGCACGATAGATAATCCGCACACTCGGCGCGGCGCTCCTCGTCCTTATTGAATAAATTGCTACGCCACTGTCGGGCGATTATCGTGCAAAATGCTCAATCCGGTTAAAACCTTGTTTACGTGATTTGTCTCGAGACGGTTCAACACTTTTCAACACCGCAAAGCGTATTTGTTTCTTACAAACAATTGTCAATCATGTTCACGGCGATTCATATTCATTGCTAATTCGTTATTATCAAACTGAGAAAGTCTACTACAATGGGAATCATTTCGTATGACCAAAATAGCAATCATTCCAAATACACACAACAACGTAAACTTTTATTGTAATACAATCGTAGCTGTTTCAAACAACATGCTGGAACAATGACACGCCGAATACGGTACGACGTTAATACAAACATAACCGAAATGGCCTTCATTTCCAACTGTTACGCTATGCAATTTGACTACGTTAAGAGATAAACATTAAGTATCGGTGTTAGTTGCACCCATTTACGACTCTTCCTTGAGTTGGCGCATTAGGGTGAAGAAGGAAATTGCAGTTTTAACAACCTGAAAATAAGCAATAACAATAAGAATAATAGTCACAAGGGAACAGATGCAATTCGAAGCAATGTAATGCACGAACCGCAGCGAATGCATTTCGATTGATTTCCGCCAAACCGGCGGCGGTGAATTTAAACTCTCTCTGCGCTCGCAGGATCATAAAGGATAAGTCCCGTTGTTGGCTGAGTGTTCCTTCATGCCATCGTGAAGCATACACGTGATCTGCCAATGCCATTGCCTTAAATTCAAATAATGCATAATCAAAATTCATCAAGTGCTAATTTACCTCGCTAGAAAACTCTGAAGCAGGAAAACAATAACATGCAAATTGAAAGAGCAGGCTCGCCGTATAAATTAGACTCAATCCAACACGCAATGGATTGCTCAAACTAAAATATTCAATAATAATTAATTCATGCAAATGCTTGCGCTTTCCTCGAATAACCTTTCACTGAGCAAGTAGATTTCCATGCAAGTTAAATACGTTGTGATTATGTACTGTCCCAATAGAGGCAAACTGTAAATGTTTACCATTTCGATCGCGTACCTTTGCGTCAACAAACACGTTGTTGCAATTCATTAGTTTGGTTTTATCTAAAGCGGGTCCATCCAACTCACCGAAAAATAAACCGATGGTGTTCAACGCACCGTCGAATGTCGCGCTTGAACATTTTCGGCTGCATGTTCAGGTTCTCCATTACGTGATTCAAGCATTTGAGCTGAATAATTAAGTGCGTAGAGAACGCCACGTACAGTGTGTCAAAGCCAGACATGTAATTCGCCAATACGAATCCGTAGAAGTACTCGCCAATGAGCAGCATCTCAAATGCATACGGAACAGACTTTGGTACGTAGGCTACGACGAGTAAGTCCTTCTGGATAAGGGGCTGAAAATAGAAGAAAATCAACGTTGCGAAGATGGCATTGCGATAAACATTCTGAAAGTAGTAGGACGCTTTGAAGATCCTTTCCACTTTCGGTACGAGTTTCGGGTAATCGGCCGGGTTCCAGAAGAACTCGGTCGCGTCGAACAATTGCTTCAAACGCTCGCGGTGGATGAGCAGCGGGATTAGTTTAATAAAAGTCTGAAAATCCGTATTAAAATCGAATTCAATTCGATGTAATTCCTTACTTGACAAAACGTTGTAAGCGACTCGGTTGTTCGCGCTAGCTGGTCAATGTCGCCATCAATGTAGAAGAACAGCATAACGGTGAGGATGGTGTAGAAAATTGTAACGATCAGAAAGAAAATTGATATAAAAGTGCCAATACGACCATCGATGGGCCGCTGTCGAATTAATTTCAGCTGAAACAGCCCAATGTTCAATATCTCTGAATACTTGACCATGTTCGAATTGCTCCTGCTGTTGCTTTAACTTGTTAAAGAGAGCTTCAAACTCAACGATGCATTGCGCACTGAAATGTTTGGAATGCTACAAACTCAAAGACTTGAGGCACACAAGTTAATTAAGTAACTTTATACTGATTTAATTGTTTAATTATGCATGAGTGAGTTCCAGCATTATATGATGTGATGATTAGTAATTGAATCCCGCCAATTCCACTTGTGCACTGGATTACTGTAAATTGCACTAATTGCATTATTAACATGTGTGATATTCCCAGCTTGAAATAGTTTGGTTACTGCAATTCGCCATGGAATAATTAAACACATGCGTTGGGTAATAATTTCATTATCGGTCATCGCTCAGCGTACAGAGTGTAATTATCGCAGTGATTAAAGTTGGAAGAGAAAAATGATGTGGTCACAGCTGCCATCAGAATTATTTATAATGCTCTGGTGGAAAGGGGGATAATTAATCCAAGAACTAAATCTCAACAAAGGACTAAACGATTGATTTTTGAATTAATTCCAACAATGACTGAGGCTTTCATGCCTTCCGTACGAGTCTATTCGTCATGCTGTTTTTTGCTCAATTTTGAACTTGCCAGATTCACGGTTTAATGTCATAAAGTGTCCCATTATTGATTTCGACAAATAATTCTCCAGCGAGCTCCACGCTTCTGCCCTATTCGCGTTTTTGTTCATCGCAAATCTTAAGATTGATCCATTCCACAATGCTCGTGTTTTTTGCATCTCCGCAACGTTTTGTTCTTAACATAATGGAAAAACCGTTAGTTCTATTGCTCAGGAAGTTCAATGTACATTTTGTCTAATTTGTAAACTCGTGTTTTTTCACGCAGAAATCATAAACAAATTATGACCAAAAGAAGTCAACGCGCGAGTAAATAATCGTGTTTATGAACAGTATGAAAATACAAACAATAGTGTAATGCATTTTACAATTCGTGCGAATTAAAAACTTTGTTTCAATCTCGTTTGTTAGTATCGGGCGCTGATTATTATGCCAGATTTAAAACGTTTTTTCCGTATGGAAAATTACGTACAATTTTACGATTTATACGCAACTAGATAAAAAGTTTTAATCGAACGTTGATTGCATATTGTTCGTATTAAAAATATGTGGATACGTCAAATCATATCAGATGTTATATTATTCACATCGGTTTGCTTTGTGAATTCGAGCACACGGGCTGCGCGCATTCCAATTAAAAACGGCGAAATTAAAACGCGCTAACTTCATTCAATTTAACTTTTATGACATCATCAGTTTCAATGCAAATTGAGAGAATGGCCCTTTGCGAATTACGCGACTTTTGATGGAATATAATGAACAATGAATAAATGAATTACAGGGAATTGAACTCTAGTCGGTCGGCACTTTTTATAACTCAACTTCAAATAATGAACACCTCTTTAACTGAGGATTTAATAAGAGTTTATATCATGTTTTCAATTTACATGAAATAAACCTTAAGCCGTTATTTCATTAACCAGGTGCCAACATATTTTTTTCCGTGCTTAATTGAAATACAATTTTTATTTATCAACTAATTTATTAAAGTAACATCAGGTACATGATTTACAAATTTGGTTCAGCTATATTAAATTACAATTGACATGCATTAAAAATGTCTTAAATATCTTCGAAGAATTCTTGTCCAGTAATTCAAAACGTCAGCGTATTTGTGGTAAATATTTAGAAGAGCTGAAAATTTAAGAAAAGAAATAACAAGTTTCTGAGACATGATAGAGAAATATTTTAACCTTGTGCTGCAATTTCTTAAGCTTTTTTCGGTGTATATACAAAGCATTCACCTCCTTCACGAGAAAAAGAAGGGACGGCACTTAAAATACAAATATTTTATGTTAGCTTAAAACTATAAACACTTTGCAAAATTTTCACTAGTAACTAATAACTGCAGTGTTTAGTGGTTCTTTACTTTATTATTAGCAATGTTAATAATGGTTTATTCAATTGTTTAGTCAATTTAGTAAGAATGGTACGAATTTCTATAAAGAAGACATTTTTGACTCAGGTACGAGATTATTTTATTCTTAGCAGATTCGGGCAAATAATTTCAATTTAAATAGCATAAATACTGTGTTCAGTGACAATATAAAGCAAAGGGCGCCGTCTTTTTATAATTTCTTAATCCGTTTTGCATCGCTTTGTCTATCGATACTTACGATCTTAAAAATACGCTCATTTCTTGTCGGAAATCATTTATTTATCAGGTAATTGTCGTCACATAGTAAATAAGTTTACCATAAAAATAGGTTTACCAACCGACATTACGGTGAGTACCAATATTATGGGGCACCTCAACGGGACCACTCCAAATAGGGGGTCTAGGCTGATAGTAACCTGCATTTCTGACAATTCCTACTCCTCCATTTATTCCTGAATAACCTCCTGTACTGCCATATCCACCACCATATCCCCCTGTACTGCTATATCTACTGCCATAGCTTCCAGAACCTCCATAGCCATATCCTGGATATACATTATATGATGACCCACCATATCCAGGATATGATCCTCCGTAGCCAGGATATGATCCTCCGTAACTAGGATATGATCCTCCGTAACTAGGATATGATCCTCCGTATCCAGGATATGATCCTCCGTAAATAGGATATGATCCTCCGTATCCAGGATATGATCCTCCGTAACTAGGATATGATCCTCCGTAACTAGGATATGATGCTCCGTATCCAGAATATGATCCAAGCCCACCGTAACCATGTATTCCTCTCTTCACAATCCCGCTGGTCGGTTCGGGAGAAGCTGGTGCTGGGCTTTGCGACCAACAGCCAACCACCGCGGTGCAAAATAAAAGAATTGTCTGCAAGCAAGACGCAAATATTACATTTTTAAGGCTTACTTGTTCAAGATCCAGCGAGCGACTCACCAAAACTTTCATTTTCGTACAATGCCTGTGACTCGCGTTTTATACCTTGATCTCGCGTTACTGTTGAAACGACTCGAGTCGTGATTATGCTTGGGGTTGGCGAAGTAACTTATTTATAGTCGTTGAGCGCGTGCCCCTTCTACGCGCGCACCTGCGTTTTATCTCCGTCGGAGTCCGAAAACGACACACGGTGACTATGAAGACGACCACGACGACGACGACGACGTCGTTGCGTATTGCATCACATTTGTTATGTTCTTTGCGTTCCACGCACCGATGACCGGCAGAAGGTTACGACCGTCGCGTATTGCCCGAGGAAGCTGCCTATTAGACAATTTTTACTGTAGTTTTTGCATATCTATCAAACGCACACAACATAAATTCATTCATCCATTCATTGCCGATATTCTTCTATAAACACGCATAATTTACATACTAGCATGTCAAACTTAGCGTTAATACATAATTTTTAGAACTAAAATTAGGTCATCCAGTATTCAATTTACAAATCCAAAATTTAATCCATGTTTAGTACATTTTAAAAGTTATGTTGTCGTCACTTCTCTTCTATAATAGAAACGAGATCAAATAATTAATATCATGAAGAAACCAACCATCTTATATTTCATTACATAACGACTGTAACTGAAGAAGTAAAAGTTGCAAAACCCGATTCCGCTTATGCATCCGGTCAGTGCAAAGAACTTTTCTTAAACAGATCTTAAACATTTATATTTTTTGTAAAGAAAAATGTGTCACCATCTGCCATTGCGTATCGTTGAGTAATTATCGTAAATTTGAGTATTGTCGTTATCGCGCAACAAGCATAAACACTCAATGTGTACAATTGATAAAATACGAAAATGAAATAAAGGCGAGCGAACAAACAAATATGCAACTAACGAGCATGCAAAGTGCCGTAAATTACAGAATAACACGTTGTTCTTGTCGGTCATGTTCAGTCCGCAGATTCATTTGCAATTTAATGCGTCGAAAACAAATGCAAATGACGACAAACACTTGTCAACCGTTGCTGACAATTGCTTCTGCGTTTCAACCAGCTAATATTATAATAAACTCTACCAAAAAAAAAAAATCGGAGGTAATATGAATGACAGAAAAAATGTTCAATTAATTCAAATCAGTTCGTAGTTCTTCACCGCGTGCTGAATACCAAAATGGGCACATTATGCCAAGATGTTGTTTGTGCACGCGAGTGCTCCAGGAGCACATTAAGGACTCGCCGGCTGGCACGTGCGCACAGCATAGGTACTTGCATTTTCCTTATATATCATTGTTGGATTACGTAAAGCTAATAAAGGTGCGGTGCATGTGCATAATGCACATAAGATGCAAACGCGAAGAGCCGAGAGATGCACTCGAAAAATAAATATGGGCAATTTACTTGCGCGTACGATTTATGTCCGCAGGACAAGAACAAACCATGGCGAAATGAGCAACAGCAGCAGCAGCAGCATGCGCGCGATGGGCTATTCCATGAATTTTAATAAAATCGCGCAAGACTCCTTCAGGTGAATAAAAATTTTTTGCGCGCCCGTATTAAAATCTTTACGTACTTTGCATATTGCTTCGTTTCGCATTCGTGCCTTGCTACTCCACATCATATTATTCGGTACAAAACTCGCCTACAAAGCGAGTTGCGGAGAAGACTCACAGACAGACAGTAAGTACAAAAATGAGTCATAATGCATCCATTGTTTGATGAAGTGAAACTTCTCAGTGAAATGATTACCACCGGTAACGTATTGAATTTTCTGGGTTATTCCACTCTTGAGTTATTTAACAATACGCACGCACTGATAACAATACGGTTATTGACTTTTCGACTTGACGCGCGTGGTAAGCTGATCGTGAAGACTTTGAATATTCCTCTCTGCGCACGCTAGATAGGCCTTGCTTAATTAATTATTTAATTAATTAATTAACTGCGCAATGATGGATTCTCTCGGTCGTTAAACATTAACACGTCATGCATTCAGTAGAAGTGATTGCGTGTTGTTAACAACATCTTGAATTTTTAATAAACTAATTTATAAAACAAACAAGAAGAAGAAGAAAACTAGAAGGAAAGATTTCAAATACTAAAGTTGATTCGGCAATCAACTTCTCACTTATTTTGAAGATAGTAAAGTGAAATTTTTTAGTGTTAACAACTGCAACGACACAGTTTAATTAGTATAATGAGCGAGCATGAAACAAGACGACTAATTAAGATGCAAAAATATAAAAACGTCTGTCATCATCTCAACTGAAATCTGTCCTCACATTCTGCACGCGTACAATAATTTTTCTTAGTATACCAACTCCAACTCTTGTATTATTTACTAGTTGGTATATTTTTATTATCTCTAAACATCATTTCGTCTCATTGTTATGCAGCTCCATCATGTTGCGTTGTTTAAATAAATTTAATAAATGCAAATGGAATGCACTCATGCATTTACTCACAAGCAAAACGCAAGAAAAAAGGTACAAGCGACATTACATTGTTGTTTTTATAAAATACGACAACGTTTTTACTAGTTGTTCTTTTGCTCGTTACTGCACACTTGAAAAATCCTTGACGAATTCGCGCGACTCCATGTTTCGCGAAGGAGTAGCTGATCTGATTGACATTAGAGACATTTTTTGGTTTAATTGCAATTACATTGTGACTTCCTTTCGGCTGGAACATTGTTCTCACTTCCCTCCGCACGCTTACAATTTATTTATTACGGAGTAAACAATAAATCATTTCAATGCTAGCTTAACTTGACTTTGGTTGTTAAACGCGAGTGGGATTCTCATTCGTATTTCGTGTTTTTCCACGTAATCTTCATATGATATGCTTTTTGTCTGCGAAGCACAGACGCAAAATAATAATAATAAATAAATTAGCATGCAGTGAAAAAATTATTTACTGCAAGGTTTTCACTCTTACTCAATTGTGTGACATATTAACACATTTCAAAGTGCACTAATCTCAAGCTTAAGAAATTCTAAGAGATGTTATTGTGTTTTCCATTTGAGTAATACAAATACCTTGTGTCTAGGACAAGTCTTGTAAAATTTGTTTTAGTCGCAAACTGGGTTAAAACGAACAAGAAAAATAAACACTGAATCTATTGCAAAATAATTAATATGCTTGCAAAATATTATCACAATAGTCTTAGTATTTAATTATTAGTACTTCAAATTCTAGAAGCCTTGAATTCACCATAAAAAATCCTTCAATTTTGCAAGTACCAAATGCTCGGTAATTGAATGTTCGCCACACTTGACTTGTCAAACAACAACAATAATGCGCTCTTGAAGCAAGTGTAAATAATTACTGACCTTGTTTAATTAACGGTTAAATAAGTTAATTATCGGATAATTCGACATTCTTACGCGGCATAACAAGCGTGTTGATATTGATTATGAAACAGAGTCATCATAGCATGAAAGCGGCTAATTTCTTTCAATTCTTTTCATTGCATACGAATTCGCATGGTTCACAGACTACAAAAACAACAAGCACTTTAACGAAATGCAAATATACAATATTAACATACACGTTCCCATTGCAGAAATTATTGAAGGCATAAAAAGCTATTGAACACAACGCATTGTTTGTTGTAACTTATTACATTGATTTTTATGGAAGTCGTTTTTCAATTTTAATGCATTTGCAAATGACATTACTGCTTGTTATTGCAGAATAGAAGTTTGTTTGAATGAAGTATACATAATGCAGACATTAAACTTTTGCAATTAATTGAATTACATATTGTTATTGTCGCTCATTCATGGAGTAATAATCCAAGAAACCGAAGGTGTCGCAGGTAAAGTGCGTGCGCAATTAATGTGAATTACCAGGCGATAACAAGCAAACAATATACTGCTGGGAATTATTATGAATGGGGCGGGGCTTATTAAAAGATGTGTAAAATTTGCGACGTCATTCTTAAAATAGTATTTTACATATTAGTATATGAATGATAGTAAATCGAATTTAAAGAAAGTACGTGTGAGAAAAACGTGAGTGTGTGAGGTGTGAAATTTCGCACCTATTTATTAAATGGTCAGCTAATCTAATTCTTCTAATAATGCTCGATTATCGGTAGCACATCATTAAACGGTTAACAATAACATATGTTTTTATAATTCACACCTTCTCTTTCTTATATACACACACACACACATTAAATTTCGAGTGTGTGAGGTGTGAAATTTCACACCTATGTATTAAATGGTCGGCGAATATAATTCTTCTAATAATGCTCGATTATTCTAATAATGATAATTCGCACCTTCTTTATCTTATTTAAATACATATTTATTTATCAATAAATGTTTATTTATTGATTTTTCGATAAAGTAATGGCGGAATTGAAAGATGTGTTTAACGCACATTTATTTAGATAACTACATTTAAAACATTAGATAATGAATGAAGGTGAACTCTAGTTATGTTAAAGAAACAATATTGAAAGGCTATTGTGTTGAGATAACTGACTAATTATCATGAATACATTCATAGTACTCATTAGTCATGCGTATGCTCTTGAAATAGTTTTAGCACACAACGCAAAGTTCCCATTGACCAATTTGTCATTTAATTCAGTTACCAATTTGCTAATTGGGAGTGTAAACAAATACCCACCTATTACATAATGGCTCCAACCAAAATAATTGCCTTGTCATCAAGTTTATGTCTTTTTTTAATTTGCATTCGGTTGGTTTTTTTGAATGAGTCACTTGTTTAACATTGAACTGACAAGTAGAGTTTTTTTGTCAACACACGAATTCTTTCTTCGCTATTTTAAATTTGACAGCTCATTATAAAATATTAAAGTCATTATTCTTTTAAGAACAAAATAATAAATTAACTGCAAACTGTAAAAATCGTATAAGTAATGGAACGTATAAATCGACGTATGGGCATGAAGAATTGAATAACATAAGGTAATCAAGTTATTCAATACAGGTATTTCTTTTCAAGTAAACAAATAGCTCATTACAAAATTTCTCCATTCTTTGCGAATTATTTATCATGTGCATTGTTGCTCTACATTAAGTTATTTCAAATAATTTCTTAGTACACTAATGGTTTTACTTGAACTATAAAATTTTACTTAATTGATTCAGCCTTTTGCTTTAAGAGACATAAAAGAAACCTGCTTCAGAGGAATTGTTTTAATTGATTTCGCAAATATGCTGGCTGAAAACAATAAAAATTAATAGGCAGTAATTCAGAATTGCTTCACAACTACGTACTTCACTACTACGAATATGTTACAATAAGTAATAACATTGATAGGTTTTAAAGACGATGGTAATTTTGGTTTTTCCACTTGCGCTAACTGCAAAAATAGAAAATATTGCATATTTACAATTTCTACATCGTAAAAAGCAGAGTAATTATTTACTCTTGCGTAAAGTTAATATGTATTCATCGAAGTTATCGCGTGCAGGACGTTCGCATATATTTGAATTGTTGACAAAAATCAAGAATTACAATTTACTTCTTCTTTCAACTGCTTCTTTTGCGCGTTTCGTAGGCGCGCACTTCGTTAACAATTTCATGAGCGTTTCAGACTTTAATATAATTCTTATTCACGTGTCCGTATGAATACGAATTGCTCTACTTTCTTATTAGTAATGCTAGACGCTCACGTAGTGAGTGTTAAACTTGTTTTAATCTATTATTATCCGCAAATTATTAAATTTATAAACATTTGGGATAACATTATCGCGTATTGCTTAATTGACTTTATTTTATTTTTAAACAAAATACACTTTACATAATACGTAAAATCAATCATTAATTCCCATAGCTGGGTAATTGCTAAGCATTTGAATTAATCAATTAGCGCGTTTCTCAATGAGAAGCAATATAGGCATGATGGAATTCTCATGTGTGCTTGCCTAGTTGCCTACAATGAAGTCTGCTGAACTGCGAGAAAATGTGACATAACCACATTTATTACCATTAGTTAGTCGGTTTTGTTGTGTATTGAATATATTATTATATCTAAAGAATAACAAAAGTACAGTTTAAAACAAAAAGTGTAATCAGTTCTAATAACTTTATCTTATTTCAGAATGAATTTCTTACGACAAGTAATTCATAAATTACCACAAACACAAACACTAGTTCGGAACATAGCACCAAGTTATACACAAATACAAAAACCCTTATTGGAAAGAGTAAATGACTTAACAAGAGGTTTCACGTTTCTTGGCATTCAAGGTAAATATTATTATTATCAAACTATATTGTAACAATCAATGATGTGCATCCAAGAAGTAGTTATCATGCATTTTGCATTTGCGAAGAAAGACAAGAGAATCTCTAATTAATGTTTCATTAGACAAAAATGCGTCTGTTGGCTGCAACATGAAATATCTTTTCAAGCGTGTAAGCCTTCTCTCCCACAAAAGATCTAACATCTAATCTAACACCCACAACCTGCACCCCAAGCTGCTGCAAATGCGCGTTCATCAGAACTGGACGTGTGTGCCGTCCATCCAATTCTCGGCAATCGGTCATCATCGAAATGCAATAATAGAGTTGTGTGTGGTCACGATTACTTGACGGAGCCCTGCGCTTGCTTATTCATTCATTGCAAACGTTCGCACACAACGAGGCAACATCGAAGTGGTCATCTTAATCCCCTATTGGCATATTTCTCTATTTCCTTGTCGCGCTCAATAGCCAAGCCTTGTACTCACTGCAATATAGCGTGATATGAACAACTTATTGTGGCTTGCAATATTCACCAGCCACAATGGACAATGTCCATCACCTGCCTATTGGCGGGGGTGCTCATATCTTAAATCAAAAGGGACGGGTTGAATACAATTGAGGATATTTGCAGGAAGAAAATTTAATTAAAACTTATTCTACGATAATATATTTCCCACTAGTAATTATAACATGGAATGGAATTATGAATTGCGACTTATGCGTTAAGCGAAAGATGCAAATTGAATCTTTTTATATTTTTTGCTTACTTCCTTGAGAAAATATTGGACAGATTGTTATTGAGTAAATTTAGGCGCATTGTGCATGTGGAAATCTCATGACGTTTCATATTTTGCAACAATGCAATAGTAAGCACGAAGGTGCAGCCTTTCCCAACACTCGGACATTGTCCAGTTGCGATTCTAATCTCGCTTTCTGCATTTTGCCAATTCAATGGGATCTGTCACTAGCGCTTTGTCACGTTCGCCTCAATCCGGACGTTGAGATGCGCACACGGTGACAAATCCAAACAACCCTTGCCTCGAGCTACCAACGAAAGCTCCTACCAATTACCTTTAAGATGCGTATCTGTAACTGTCCTTCCTCCACGCAGCAACACAATCCGTTAATCTTCAATTTTCATAATAATCTCTGTATTGTCGCAGCCATTCATTCATTCATATTTTTCATAAAAATTTGTAAAATTCTTATGTCTTTCTTAGCTAACAGCAACTGGCGAAGGGATTACGCATATTTCACTAATAATGTATGTCCTGTTTCAGAGCGATTCAAATCGTCTTTGTACCAAATGCATAGACGTGGCCCACATATTAAGCCACGCAGACCAAAGCGTCCTCTTGATGGAAATCCCTTCATGAAGGGTGTTGTCCTTAAAACACTAATTAAAAAGCCTAAAAAGCCCAATTCAGCGAATCGAAAATGCGTCCTTGTGCGATTATCAAATGGCAAGGAAATGGTCGCTTATATTCCTGGCATCGGACATAATTTACAAGAACACAACATTGTCTTATGTCGTGTTGGCAGAGTACAAGATTGTCCCGGTGTTAAATTAAAATGTGTGCGTGGAAAATTCGATTTAGCACATGTTATACAGCCCAAAAAATGAAACTAATTTTACGTACTAATGGTATGAATGCGAACATTGCAATGTAATTTGCTTCTCATGAGAATAGTAAACTGTTATATTTCACAGTACGATTATATGGGAAAAGTACCGTATTTATTATCAAAATTTGCAAATCATTTTCCCGTAAAGAAAGACGAAAACCTTTCGTGTGCTTTTCTGGTTTTACTCTTTCTCGTATATCCACCTACAAGTTATTAGTGGACAACGCAGATGTTTCCTGTTTCGCTGGCCGATGAGATATGTAGGTCAACAATGAGGGATTAAAAGTGCACACTAGAAATTTTGGGTATTGAATATGATTATAGCGAAAATGCACCATGTTATGCGATGTGCATCCATAACGTGCATGCATATAATAAGAGATGAAAATGTACAGTTATTACTGGGACATTTGACATAGACATCAATCATAAGAGAGACACAATAGCGCATAATGCAGAGGCCAGTTTTTGGGTTTTTCACGTCGAAACCCTTCCATAATAGGTTTATTTGTTAAGGCTGTGCCATGAAGAGCTAGCTCGACAAGGTAAGTGACATGAAATGCCATTGTCCATACCAATATTTCGCGAATTGAATGCTTCAACAAAAAATAACTGTGCTTTTTCAATTTTGCGAAGTTTACAATAGCGCGCGTTGTAAAGTGCGCAAGAGCGATTTGTACGAAAATAATCGCCGGTTTATTACTTTTAGATAAGCCTATCAATCATTAAGTTATCACCTTCATAGAGTTTATTTGCTAAAAGTGCGCTTTATGAAAATGATTATATGAATTTGTAATTTTGTTGACTTTCAATAATACTGAGTCACACGCGCGAATTCGTCAACTCGTATCAACAAATCCTGCTAACGCTTTATCATCCAACAAAATGTTATTGGCAAATTGCTAATGCATCACAAAAAATTCAACATTGATGCTTCATCTACAGCGCGAGTAATAGTTTGTTAACAATTCAATGCGCTAATTTTTCCAAACAAACATTTCTTGACATGTTATACAAGCGTATGAACTGACAGCAGCAATAAGTCTCTAAGTCGCTCAAAAAGCAAATAGAGCTGATATAAAAAAGTAAAAACATCCAAGCGCAGGCAAAAATATGCTAAATGGAGAAAAAGTAAAAGCGAAGCGCATTTTTTGCGAGCGGACGTACCGTTGTAAATGCGAAAAGCGTTTCGCAAAAGAACCGTAAAATTTTATTGCATCAGCACTGCAGTTTGTTGTGCGATTTCCATGGCACGCACCGAAATTTCCAAAATGCCATCCGTTGTAAAAAAAAGGCCAATGTGCATTTTCCAAGAATGATTTTTTAATGCAATTCGCAGCATAAACTTGCAAACTTTTTAGAATACTTTCCCAAGTTTTACGAGCGCTCCGCACGGGGGATTAGATTATGATAGTGCCCATAATAATGATGCAGCAATATATAATTACGTGTTGCTAACTTGCCCGATTGCACCGCATGTCACTGGAGCACTTTTTGCAATGCGCGCTCATAAATTGTTTTATTGCGAATGCGCACCCCATGCGGCGGCCTTGCAGTGCAATTTTTTGGCGAACAATAGCCCACTCACAATTACTTCGATTTCTTCTGAGAATGCTTTTCTTAATGACGCATACCTGTTGCAGAAAATTATATCACCTAAATGTAAACGGATTAAATGCGGTTAATGATACATTTTATTGCATAGTATAATCGAAAATGTCTTTAATCTCTCCATAGAAAACAATTCACAAGTATTTATATTCGACAAAGGACAACCTTGTAATTCGCAGTGAAAATGCCAATCACCTTATTTGCGCTGTACACAAATCCTTGAAAACTGGGTGAAGTAGGTGAAGAAGACATCGGCTTAATGTAACTGTAAATGTTTGAAACGCTATGCAAAGGTGCAACCAGGTGCCACGCGTAAAGGGTTTTCAGATTGTACCCGGCAAATAGTCAAACACATATGATTTGCAATGCTGAAAAGTTGTTGACAATGGCAGAATACAGCGCATGAAAAGATCACCACTTTTACCGCTATAAGCGTGGGATATTTCTACAGATTACTCTCAATATTTGCGTGGAGATCTCGGCGAAAATGTGGGAGTTCTTAATGTATTAAACGGTATTTGGTTCATTGTAGGTGTTCATTTCTTTATTGGCGATTTGTAAGCGATTCGTATGCGGCCGCACTTTTTAAGTAACAACTTCAAGTAGCGCTTAACTAAGTAATTTTAAGCATTCAACGTGTTTAAAACTAGGATTAAAGAACTAATCGTGCATGAATTTGCAATGGATATTGATACTTCTGATGTTACCGACACGTTGCAATGTAAATGCTTAGTTCAGAGCACTTGCATAATATTTTTTATTCAATGTATGCAATATTTAGAAAATCCGAGTTAGTTAAACTCAAAATCATCTCAATTTATAGTTAGTATTCACGAAAATAAAAGGCGGTGGAATAATTTCCATAGGATTACAGAGAGATTAGACTCATTAGCATTGAATCAGCCGTTGCATTACTACTCACAATTCCATCGACATGAAATTTTCAAATATTTGGCGCGCCGAATAGCTAATCCATGTCACATTGCATTTCGACGTAAATAGATTTACAGAATTTACAGTAAATATTTGCAAAACTTTGCCATGTTCGCATATTGTTCTCCAATTTCTTAGCGAGCGTCGCCGCCCAGGGTATATAATTCGGCACCTCGCAACCCTTTCTGCCTGCGCGCTGTATTTACGATCGACAAGTAGCAGCGAAGAAATTGACTTTTAGGTGAGTCGAACTCTTTACTGCCCCAAATAAATGGTGGAAGTTGATTTACAGCAAACGCAAATCGGTGCAATTAAGGTAGCGCATCATACTGCGCCAACTGAATTAAAGTCGATGCATCTTAATCTCTTTCTGGTTAAAAGGCAACGCAAATTGCCCCGGGCGTGCGCCCGAGACGAGCATGACTTAATTTTACGACTAAGTAGCATTGTAACTCTTTACATAACAATTTGCGTCGTACAATTTCGTTTGCATAGATTTTCGCATGCCAACAATTATTCAAGACACGCGCGCGCGCGTCTTCAGCATTGCCAAGAAAGCTAGACTTCTTCCTCCCTGGCTTTGCAAATATTTATTGCACCGTACCACCCGCAGCGTGCCTGAAGGTCATCACTTTATGGGAAGAGTGAGTGTGTGTTGAATTTGTGTCACGATTTTTGGGTCAAACGCACGCACAATGTGCATTCACACATCTTCCGAAGATTCGCAATTTGATTTCGCTGCCCCCATGCGTCAACCCTTTGCAAATATTGCATTCGGTTTTGCTTCCTCGTATACTGAGGGTTGTTCTTGTCGCCAAGACAAAAATTTTATGTGGTAATCCATTTACCTGCATTTCACAAAGGCCAAATTCGAGTTTTCGAAAATAATTTGTACAATTTAATAAGATTAAATCATGAAGAACTCAGTAGGTGCTGGTGTTAGCGCACTTTATGCAAAGTAGTTATTCGGTAATATTATATTGACGAAATTATCGAATCACATGGTATGTATTGATATTTATGATTCATCACCCACGCATCAGAACTTTAGCGAATTTCGGTGCGATAGGGGTGTAAATAATAATGACAGTACATGAACCCCTTCCGCTTCCGCAATGTCCACATAACATTTGCGAGGCGCAATGGAAAAACGTTTTTGCCCAAATGTGGAGATACGACATGTGTGCAAGCTTTTCATCTCCTTCAGCGATGAAGGAATAATAATAACAACAACGCAAAGAGCGCATAACGGAAAAACGCCACATGCGTTGCAATTACTCGCCAAGTAAAACGCATTTTCGCAAAGCAACAATTCATAAACTTTAATTAATCATCTATGTAGACCATTCACTCATTTATCATTCGACAGTATTTATACTTTTCATTCAACATTTCATTTATTGTGCCCATGTTTCGTGCACTATTTAGTTTATCTGTATTACTAATGCGCATCTAACTAATTCATAAACCAAGTCAACTGCGCATTAGTAAATATTATTAGTCACTATTATAGATTCAATTCAACGTATGAGAATGTTGATTTAACGTGCTTTTAACTTAAAAAGCGGACCGCAATGACAAAAATGCTCATGTTATGTAAAAGGCGCACTTGAAACATGAGGTATCGTTTTAAGCGAATCGGTTATCCTAATCGCAAGCTACTTTTTCTTGTTGACGACATTGTAACTCCATCGGATATTGTTTTGTGACGCAGTCGCATGTGAAATTATGTAAAGAGGACCACCGCAGTGACATTTTGCGAATAAGGCATGTGACGCTTCCAAGAAGTTTGCTAGCCGAAAATTTCTATCCAAAATTCATATTTGCGCTGCTGTTAACTTAACTCTTTGCCAACAGCCGACAATATGCATTTACAGAATCCAATGCAAATATACGCAAAAGCACATTTGTGAAAAACGGAAAATGCATAGAATTGCCAAGTAATATTAATGGTTCTCTTAATATGCAATCGTTTGCGTCATCTCAGAACATTGCCGCCGTCTTTTTCATGCAAATTTTTGTCGGTTTGAAAAAATGTGCATTCTATAAAGTTTGGTTTCGTTTGGTAAGAAATGTGTTTATGGAAAATGGTATCAAGGTGTATATAAACCTCAATTAAGATTTTACCTACAATTTTTAATGCTCAAAAAAGTTTTAGATGCGGGTTGTTACATTTATTAGAATTATTGGATCATCGGTGTTGAAAAAGTACCGCTTTTTTAGTGGTACAAATAGAAATTCACGTAGAAACTCAACTGACCTATGAGCTAAGAAGTGAATTTTATTTATGGACGCCAATAAAGTAATTGTGTAAAAAAACTAACGGTACCGCAATAAAAATAGGCAAAAATAGCCGAAAGAAACCACAAACATGCACCCCGTGTGCGCGTTGTACGCACTTCGTAAACGGTCGCAATGCTTGCTTGCAAAACTTTGGCGAACATTTCGCAAATAGTGGAGGGGGCAAAAAGTGCCCTTAAGTGCGCGTTGCTCATTGGTCAAGGCAAAGGGTTGCCTGTCCGTCGGTCAGCCGGGTATATAAGAAGTAACCGTCTTAAATGCTTATCATTTGCGAATTTAGCTTAACGCGACAACTTAGCTGCTTGTGCCTCTAATTTTGTTTACAAAGTTTGTCAACTGTTGCTCATCGGTGTTTAACGGAAGTGATTTAAGATCATCAACTGCCCGCTATCTCACTCTTGGATTAATCAACAGGCACAATTACTAATCAACGGTAAGTTGGCTTCAATCAAGCTTGCGCGCACTTTCCTATGAATAATTATTATTATCAAAACACCAAATGCGTGTGTCCATTCATTACCTGCAAGCTTGGTGCGCGCGAATGTCGTTCTGTGCGTGGTGACTTAACCGGTCTGCGCCGTTTTGTTGTTGTTACATGTCGTGCAATACGAACAATAACAAAACCAGGAGGTTGCATTGCAAGTTCATTTTAAGTCTGGCCGCCAAACGAAACACACGCATTTTTCGGTGCATTAAAATAAAACGAGAATCGGTTTATCTTCATAAAAGTTTACTTTGTAGATGTCCATTGCTGCCGAACACACCCATATTTTCTCGATGCAACATCTTCTCATGCCAATGGATATCCCACGTCCGCCACCAGTAACAAGCACCCCTTCAAGCGGAGGCGGCGGCGGCGATGTCTTGGACTTGTGTGTAAGAAAAACGCAGCGGTCACCAACACCGCCTGCATCTCCAAGGTCATTGGAGTCTAACCGCTGCACACCTGAGCAAAAGCATTATCCGGATCCACCACATTCAATGATGTGCTTTTCCAGCCCCAGTTCGCAAGCTGGCAGTGACTCCTCAGAGTTATCCCACTGCTCCGAGCAATACTCTCAATACGGATCTGAAGATGCTAAGAACAAATTGCCGAGACCATTTAAAGCCTTCCCAAAGGATCCGCTAAGTCTTACATTCGGCGTTGTCACTACGGACACAATCCTCAGCAAGGATTCAGCTGAGGCATATGTAGAATTCAGGCAAAAGATGTTATCACGTGTGCAGAACCAGAATTCTGGCACTAATGTGAAGATGCGTCGTACCTCACACCAGAATGCCACAATGGCAAATATTGATCCAGCTTATTGGGAAAAACGGCGCAAAAATAATGAAGCTGCAAAGCGCTCAAGAGATGCGCGCCGCGCCAAAGAAGATGAAATTGCTATCCGTTGTGCCTTCTTAGAACAAGAAAATCTCAAGTTAAGATTCGAAATTAATGCAATACGTCACGAAATGGAAAGAATGCGAGGAATGGTCAATGTTCCCACTTATTGAACTTCTGACCAACCCTACCATCAAATAGCCAGGGTAATTTTATAATTAAGGCAAAGAAGAGGATAGTTTATGAAATTATCGGCCGGCGTGGCGTTACATGTGATTTTTATCTTGTCATTTACAAATTGATTGTGTATTTTCATTAGTAATTTACTTTTATTAAGCGAATGCGATGAATGTAGCAATAATAAAAGAAGAGGGGGTCCAAAGAAAATGCGCACAGTTTTAGCTGCGCTTTTCGTACTGATTGATATAGTATTAATATGTTGTAAATAATCACTCTACGATTATTTTATTTGTATAATAATGTAATTTAATATTCAGAATAATTATATGTTTGATAAATATAGATATATTTAGGACCGTACGTAAATTTTCGCTGCATTCATTTGTTTTGGATTTCGTACAAACATGAACAATTTTGCCACCAGTAGATGCAATTTTGTTTATAAACAAGACTCAAGCGAATATGTTTGATGCAATATTTATTGTTTGATTAGAAAATCGCGCAAGTGATGTAAACGGACACTTGATACAATCGTTCGCGAATCGTATAAACAATAGCGAATGACACAGACTTGTTGTATGTTTGTATTACCGATTCCAGTGATGCAACATTTGAAGAATTCTGATATTTATGTAAAGCAAACTGAGTTATCATTACTCGTAATTGTTTTCTAATCGATTTTCACGCGCACATCACAGCTAGTCTCGTGCAATTGTACTAAACTGGTCCGAAATATTTGCCATTAGTTGGGCATTTGTCAACTTAATTGCATAACACTTTGGTGATTATGACACGCAATTTTCAAATTGCTAATGGCACAATAATGATACGAGTTTTAGATACCAGAAGCTTATAATTTATGTATTTTATGCATTTGTTTGCATAATTATTAGTAACTTATTAAGCATTGCTATATTAAGTGAAAAACAATTTTAGAATCTAGTTATAATCGTGTCAATCTATAAAAACATGATACATTAAGCATTTTTTATTTCTAAGTACTCGTTTTCAATAATGTGAAATAGGCAAACTTTTGAAACTTTTAAATTTTGCCGGCCTTTTAAATTTTAAATGTCTATCCTGCGCGGTGTAGAGGCGCTGTAAGCTAGCAAAGCAATCAGCTGTTTGTCAACCAGTTGCGATCGTTGTATAATCAATACTTGCGAGGTGTAGTGCGGTACCTAGTGATTTAAGAAGAGAAAATATTAGTATTAATCATCTGCAATGTTTGGTGACAGTATCATTTCATATTTCCATGTGCCAGGCACTTATGAATTAAGAGTACGTGAGTGAACAATGTGTATCTTTTGGTGAGTTCACGATTTCACCCATTGAGCTAGTAATTACTGTAAATCTTGCGGTGCAACAATATGAGCTCTTTAACAATGTCAGACGTGATGGAAAACGCACAGAGCGATAATATGTTATCATTAACCCTGGGCCCTATTGAGACTGTTCACAGATGGAAGAGAATGCCAGAGTGTGATGAATTTGTTGGTGCTAGGTAAGAAAACCAACAATGATTAAAGCTTATCTAAGTTTCATATACCTTTTTTATCCATGTAGGAGAAGCAAGCACACAGTAATTTCATACAAGGATGCAATCTATGTATTTGGAGGTGATAATGGCAAGTGCATGTTAAATGACTTACTGCGCTTTGATGTGAAAGAAATGTCCTGGGGTAGAGCACTTCTGACAGGCTGTCCACCAGCCCCACGATATCACCATTCAGCTGTGGTGCATAACACTTCAATGTATGTTTTTGGGGGCTACACTGGTGATATTCATTCCAACTCAAATCTGACCAATAAAAATGATCTATTTGAGTACAAATTCAATAGTGGTCATTGGGTTGAATGGAAGTTTAATGGTAAAATGCCGGTTCCAAGATCTGCTCATGGTGCAGCTGTATATGAAAATAAGTTATGGATATTTGCGGGCTATGATGGTAATGCAAGGCTTAATGACATGTGGACTATTCCTCTAGTGGTAAGAAAAAATTACATGGTGTTGCATGCAATCATTTATAATCTGCTAGGGTGATAATCGAGTGTGGGAAGAAATTGATCAGACTGGTGAATGCCCACCAACTTGCTGCAATTTTCCAGTTGCTGTGGCAAGAGAATGTATGTTTGTTTTCAGTGGTCAAAGCGGAGCGAAAATAACAAACACTCTATTTCAATTTGTGTTTCAAACCAAAACGTAAGATAATGGGGTATTACGTGAAGCGTAGTTAATACAAGATATTTCAGGTGGACACGTATATCCACTGAACATATACTTCGCGGTCCTGCGCCGCCTCCAGCACGTCGTTATGGTCACACGATGGTGACATTTGATCGAAGTCTTTATGTATTTGGAGGTGCTGCTGATGCAACCGTCTCCAATGATCTGCACTGCTTTGATTTAGATTCCCAAGAATGGTCCGTTATTCTGCCCGCGGCTGATTCATTTGTCCCTTCCGGCAGATTGTTTCATGCTGCTGCCGTTGTAGGCGATGCAATGTTTATATTCGGTGGGACTGTGGATAATAACGTTCGAAGCGGTGAAATGTTTCGCTTTCAATTTAGTAATTATCCAAAATGCACCCTACATGAAGATTTTGGACGTATTCTTGAAAATCGTCAATTTGCCGACGTGCAATTTATAGTTGGACCTGATGAGGAGCGGATTTTAGGTCATTTAAGTTTAGTAGCGGCACGTTCAGCTTATCTACGCGCTAAAATAAATAAAGCCAAAGATGCGCGAGATCGCCACTTGGAAGAATTGTTTGGAACAGTTGATGTGCCGTTTACTGATATTCCACTGCTGGATGTAATTCTGCCTGACGCAAATCCAGAAGCGTTCAAAATGGTGCTGAACTATATTTATATGGATTGCATAGATCCGACAAAACGTGCTAAAGAAGGCGAACAACCAAACAGCAATCGAATTGTGTTGCTCATGATGGACGTCTACCGTCTTGCAGTACAATTTGCAATGTGCCGTCTGGAGCTACTGTGCGTACAGTATTTAAACGCAACTATTTGTCTGAATAACGTGCTAGTGGCATTGCACAACGCTGATACTTTGCAGTTGAGTTTTATAAAAGAATTCTGTCTTCGCTTTATTGTTAAAGACTCGCACTTTAACCACATTGTAATGTCGCACGAATTTGAATCTGCGGATAGAACACTGATGGTTGAAATCATACGACGCAGACAAATGCCGCAAACCAAACCTCAAGTACTTCAAATTGAGCAAAAGACTCTGGACAATCTTGAATGCACTTTAGAACAAGATATGCAAGAGTTCCTTGACCGCACGGGTAAAGAATTTTGCGATATAAAATTATTACTAGCTAATGATAGTGTTTCGGCTCATAAAAGCGTTCTTGCGGCGCGATGTGGTTATTTTGAAGCAATGTTTCGCTCTTTTATGCCAGCGGATGGAACAGTTCGTGTAAGTTTGTTGAATTAATCTTTATTGATACTGGCCTCATTATTATATTTGCAGATTCAGATTGGTGAAATGACTCCCTCATTTGAATCGTTGAATTCGTTATTGCGGTACATTTACTACGGAGATGTGAAAATGCCTCCAGAAGATTCGTTGTATCTTTTTTCGGCACCTTATTTTTATGGATTTACAAACAATCGTTTGCAAGCATTCTGCAAGCAAAATTTGGAACTGAACGTATCGTTTGAAAATGTGATTCAAATACTCGAGGCTGCCGACCGGATGCAGGCAACTGATATGAAAGAGTATGCTCTGTCCATAATTGTTCACTATTTTCCAAAGGTAGTAAAAATGCCGCGTTTAAGACTTTTAAACAAAGAACTTATCATTGATATTCTCATGGCAATTGCCAGTGACCGATCTGAAGGTAGAATGTGCCAAGATATGTCTTCAATTAGTTGGAGTAGTGATAACTGATCTTTTCTAAAATTATACATGCTTTTACTTAAGATTAATCACACTAATGCCATTTAGTATATACTCGAGTATTAAATTATGACTATGGTGATATACAAATGAATACAATCATTGAATCAAACTAGAAGTATGTATTTTCATACTATACCCAGAGCTTTATATTATCTAACATTATTTAAAAGTTCTTTTGTTGTAGCCAATACTTTACTGCATTTACATGGTCACCATGAATTACAATATAGCCAGCAAACTCATGCACTTGTGTTCTGATTGGCTTTTTACTAGTAGGTTGAAGGAATGTTGTAACATCTTCATTTAGTTGCCAAATATCACCTTCAACATTTTTGAGCTCAGTTAGGCGCCGCATACCTCTAAACGTAGTAGATAAATAGACTGGAAGCATATGATTTCTACTGCGTCTGATGAAGTAAGGATGCATTAATGCTTCAACTGATTGTGGCCGCCATGCTGAGCTGTAATGAGTTATCTCCTGTGGCTTAGGTATAGAATTAGGTGGCAATATATTCTCTACATATGCCCACTCTGCTGGATCTTTACTGACTTCATATTTTATAGATGATGATTCTAAATTTGCTACAAGGGGTGAGCTTTTATAAGATGAATACTTCACCTACAAGTGCACATAGTTAATACAATTCACAGCCATAAACTGGAATAATCATAATTACTGGATATGATAATCCCACTTTATAAAGTGGTCGACTATTTCTATAATTTAATACTCTCTTTAAAGCGTGCATTGTTTTGAAAGTTTGCTGGTTTAACCTCACATAGACTGCACTTAGTATGAACATAAAATAACGATGGCGCTTCGATCATGCGGAATTCCGAGGGAATTCCCAAGGAATTTTTTTAAATACCAGGTCTTTAAAGATTTAAAACCTTTAAAAAGCCGTAAGTATCATTATGTTAGAGAGAGAAAGAAACAACATGGAGTGCAGCACAGGCCGATTGTTATCGAAGCATCTTCAGTAGCACCGAGTTGCACGCACGATGATGCACGACTACTGTTGATGCTGCTTCTAGTTGTTCCGATTATAGATTTATTAAAATATCTCTAAGATTTCAATAGATAGCATAATGATTCTTTTACCAACAGATAAACTATTAAATATCTGATAATTGGTAATTCATTTTCATTAACAAATAACGGGTCATAAGAACGTAAAGTTGATTTATAAAGAGTATCAAATCATACTAAATATTTAGTTTATGCATTTTGCATGATTTATTAACGACTATACATTACATTATAATGAACTAATAATTTTTCGTTTTCGGATTTGTTGCAACCATTCTTGAATTTGCTGACTTGGTTCTTTGGGTGCAGAAAATGGATAATAATGTTTTGGTGGTTTGCCCTCTTCTAGTCTTACAAAATAATGGCAATGCACATAGTGTACAATACCAAAACGCATTCTAGCATGCCTTCGCATTCCTTTAATTACTTGGCCTTTACCCACAAAAGATTCAGCTAAACCAAGAATAGAATTAGTTACTGTATTAAACAACATTATGATAAAACTTACCAACCCACATATCACTTCCAAATTCAACATTGTGTTCTTTAATAGCCAACTCTCTTGCTTGTTCAATAGTCTCTCTAGCATATTTAGCACCTTTCTTAGAAACAAATTTTAGTTGCTTGATTGCTTCATCAACAGTCATTCCTCTGACGAGACAAGCTACATACCACATTTTATAGGGACTGTATTTAATATTCGCCATTTGGTGACAGACAAACTGAAATAATGTTTTTAGCATTATATATTATATATTTACTTCAACATACAGCAGGTCTTGGTGCCTCATCTGGTTTCTGAGGTGGGTAAACAACATCATTGTATTTTAGCCAATGTGTGGGAGCTCGTGAGTCTTTATCAGCCAAACAAACACTACTTGTATGAAAAGATTCCACAGATACGTTTAATAATTGCGGTTTTAAAAGCCTATGTAATGAACATCGTGCTAGTGCCATTATAAGCTATTATATTGCATTAACTAATTCAATTCCGAAGGGCACTTAAGTTTTGAAATTGCGGTTAGGTACTGCAATAGCAGAGCAGCACCAAGCAGCACTTTGTGGTAGTTGGTTGACACTTCAGTGTTGATTCATTCGTGGGCAGAGTGGTGTCCATTCGTTAAGAATGGTATAACTAATCGTTCATAGTGATTACAAAATGTAGTGATTCATTCTTTTATTAGTAACATAATATTATATATCTAAATATATTCATATTTTTATATACATGAGCGTTGTACAAATGATTAGCAAATAGCAATGTCTGAGCCTAGTTATGCTGTGAGTGTTCTAAAAATGTTGGTTTAATGGATACTATCATTTACTTATCACCATTGCTGCAGGACTGCCCAAGTGGTACAGAGAGTATAGAGGAGGAAATTGAACCAAAACTAAAATACAAACGTATGCAGAATGATTTGCTCAAGATTTTATCCAGGGATGCTGCTAGTTGTATTGCTGTGCATCCAAAGGTAAACAATATTGATTCTATGAGGGTAAATGTTATAACTCATATCCATATTTTTAGTTTATATGTTTGGGTACTCATTGGGGGATAGTTCATCTGTTAGACCATGACGGTAATGCAATACTTGCAGAAAATGAAGAACTGAAAACCCATACTGTTAGTGTCAACCAAATTTCAATTGATATAAAAGGTGATTATCTGGCTACATGCTCAGATGATGGAAAGGTCTTTATACATGGTTTGTGCAATAAGGAAAACAATCAAAATTATAACATTGGAAGGCTAATCAAAACAGTAGCCTTAGATCCATATTACTACAAACCAGCGAGTGGTAAAAGGTTTATTACAGGTATTTTGAATGATTGACTAAGTTGAACTGTTTCTGATTTATTCTCTTGTGCAGGTCATGATAAGCTGACTCTACATGAGAAAACCTTTCTGAGTAGGCTGAGATCAACTGTTCTCTGTGAAAGTGAGGGCTACATTAATAGCATGACATGGTCTGAACATTTTATAGCTTGGGCCAGCAGCATTGGAGTTCGCGTTTATGATATTAATGCACGCTGTTCACTGGGTTTAATCAAATGGGAAGAACATCCCAAGTAAGTAAATATTATTTAGGCATTAATACTATATCTAAGTATCATATTTTGCAGTTTACCAATTGAAAAATTCCGATGCAATTTAAGATGGGCGGATAGTAGAACTTTGCTTATTGGGTGGGTAGACACAGTTAGAGTATGTATAATACGGAAACGGAGTACAAATGAATTGGTAAATCGTGATTTGCCAGAGTATCTTGTTGATCCAAGTAAGTGTACATTGTTTTCAACAAATAAATGCTAATATTTTCACTTGTAGTCTCAACGTTTAAAGTGGATTTTTATATAAGTGGCATTGCACCATTGGATCATCTTCTTGTGCTCTTAGGATATTCAAAAGAACGAGACTCAAATGGAAAATCTCTTCGTCCACAATTGTTTATAGTTGAATATAGAGATAACGATTACATTGAAGTGTACACAGATAGTTTATCACTTCGTGGCTATGAGGAATATTCTAATAATGATTACCATTTGGATGTGCTTATTGAGGAGAATCGATTTTTTATTGTTGCTCCCAAAGACATCGTCGTAGCTAGTCCGTATGATTTAGATGATCGTATACAATGGCTTAAAAATCATGGGTGAGTAGTTATTTATTGTTTGTAATTAATTAATAATTTGTAAAATACTTTGTTTTAAAGAAAATATGAGGAAGCACTGGATGCTTTAATGACAAGTAATTCGTGTGAGAATCGCCGTTTCAATATACTCAACTTTGGCATTGAGTACTTAGATTTTTTACTAAGTCGAAACATGTTCGATACTGCGGCGCAGCTTTGTTTAAAAATCTTCGGAAGAAGTAAGGCTCTATGGGAGGAACACATTTTCAAATTTGTAACTGTGCATCAATTAAGATCAGTTGCGCCTTATATTCCAAAAACGCTAGATTGCAAACTAGATAAACACATTTATGAAATGATTTTATATGAGTTTTTAAAAATGGATCCACCTCGATTTCTTCAACTCGTCAAGGAATGGCCACATGAACTGTACTATCCAGGAGTCATTATTAATGCCGTTTTAGAGCAGCTACTTTTGTCGGATAAAGACAAGAAATTGTTTTTGGAAGCCCTTGCGTTGCTTTACAGCTACGAAAAACAATATGACAAAAGTCTCTCTATGTACTTGACATTGAAAAATAAGGATGTTTTCATGCTGATTCGAAAACATAACTTATACGGCGTTATTAAGGATATGATTGTGGAACTTATGGATCTTGATCAAGAAAAAGCCATTGCGTTGTTTCTCGAGAAGGATCGCATTTCATCTGAAGATGTCGTAAAAAAACTAATGAACCATGAGTTGCTACTTTTTAAATACTTGGATGCGTATAACAGAGTTGATTCAAAGAAACAATACCATGGATTGCTAGTCAAGCTTTATGCCATATTTGATCGCGATAAATTGCTACCCTTACTCCGATGTAGTGAAAATTACCCAATTCAAGAAGCACTCGATATTTGCGAAAAGGCAAAGTATTATCCAGAGATGGTATTTCTTCTGGGTAAGTTTCTACTTTTTCTACAATTCATTTTTGCTCTTTAATATGTCGCATTTCAGCACGTATCGGAGACACCAGAGAAGCATTGCAATTGATAATGCAGCAACTAAAAGACATTCAGTACGCCATTACATTTTGCCAGGAGCAAAAAGATGCGGAACTGTGGAATGATTTAATTAACTACTCTATCGATAAACCCGAATATATAACATTTATGCTTCAAAGTCTTGGAACGTATATGGATCCAACAATTCTGGTTGAAAAGATACGAGGTGATATGGCAATTCCCGGCCTTAAAAGTTCATTGGTCAAGATGCTTTGCACTTATCAGCTACAAGTTTCGGTTCAGCAAGGCTGTAAACAAATATTGGTTTCGGATTACTTTAATTTGCATGATAGGTTGGTGCACCTACAACAAAGGGGAATTGGTGTTTGCCCAGACATGGTTTGTGCTGCCTGTCATGGTCCTACATTATCTGAGCGTGGTCAGCAAGGTATATACGTGTTTAACTGCCGTCATTCTTTCCATAAACTATGCCTAGTTGGTGAGGTCGATGAAAAGCGCTTTTCCTCGTGTCCACTGTGCAATGAATCAGCGCCGAGTTACCATATATTCAGCTAATTGAACTTATTAGGCGAGTCTCTATATTAAACTTTTATAAAACTTCACATTGCCGGTTGCCTTAGAATTTAAATCCACTTTTCGACAAGATTGCTCAAATTTAAGTTCGTCAAACAGCTTTTACACGATATGCGAGTGAATAAATTGATAGAAAATAATATACCATTATGCATATATATTTATTTTTTTTTTACACAGAAATAGTGTTTCATTACATTATGAATAACTATGAATTTAATAGTACAAAGTATAACTAAGTAAGTGAAGAACAAGCAACAAGACAAGAATTCTCCTTGTTTAATTATTACAAACGTTTGCAGTTTTCGCTCGTAAAAGTGAGTGTAACTCGTCATCGAGTTTACATATTTTCTGCGTATGATCTAAAGATTCTGCTTCCGACACATCAGATAATCTGCTGGGACTGGGCGCTCTTTCATCATCTTGTATTTCTAAATTGAAGTTCTCAACTTCGGTGGGACTTGCTACGGAAAAGAAATCATCAGAATCCGACGAAATTCTCTCCGAAGCACTGTTATAATTTTCATTTGATAATCTATGGTGTAAAGTTGATATATTGTCCTTTTCTGTGGCGTTAGTTTGGCATTCTGTGTGAGTTTTCGCATGTTCAACATTGGGTTCTTCAATATCCTCTACATCAGATTGGTCTGCAACTGTATCCACATTCTTGTTAGAAATTTTACCATCAATATCTTCGTCTACTGTTGTGTTATTTAAATCATTAATGAGAATATTACTCAAAATTGTCACGTTGCTCTCAACCCTTGATACGTTACTAATCTCTGTCATGTCTGCATAACTAACATCACCTTCCAAATAAGTATCAAATGGTGCAAGGTAACTCTCATTATTGCAATACTTCATAACAAGATTTTTGAGTTCATCAACATTAGTTTCTTTTATAGATCTACGTGGGCGCGGTTTTAAATATTTCTCAATGTCCTGATTAGCAGTATTGAAACGAAGAGGTAACGAAGCGCGAAATAAATTCACTTCAACTGTACGATTATCTACATGTTGCAAGGAATGCAACTGTAAATTAACGTTTGTGGAGAATAGCTTGTTGCATGTGTCGCATTCAAACTGTGAATATTTAAAACCTTTAGCAAATCGTATGCAAAAAGAACTGCGTGGATGTTTTTTATTCTTACTCTTTTGTTCTTCAGTCAAATTGCTATTTCTAGCTTCAGTGACATCGGCGTTCTCTGTATCCTCTGCGTCAATCACATCATTTGTTGTCTTGTCCGTTGATTCAACTTGCGTGGAGAGATCTTCACGGCCGTCAACTAAAAGTTGCTTAGTGTCTTTAGTCAGCAATGTGCTTTCAGGTGCGGAATCTTTGTCTCCAGATAGGACCTCCAATAATTCTTCAGTGGTGATTTCGTGAGATTTTTTTTGGGGCGATTTTGTAGATTCTACGAAAAATTCATTAAGACTCAGATAATTAAGGCAAGATAATTTTTTACTTTTTTTCTTGGAGTCATCACCATTTTCCTCATCATCTATGGACTCGTCAATCGCTTTCTTCTTAATAGAGAGTCGACTTTTACTTGTGCTTGGGATGCTATTTTTATCCGTTTTCCCAAGCGATAAACGTCTCCTTTTATTTGGAGGATCATCAGCCAGAATTGGAGAATCTTCTTGAGGCTTTTGAGTTTTATTTGCTGATTCTTCATCACTTTCGACCAATATAATGGTGACTTCTTCAGTAACACTTACTTTCTTTTTCTTGCTTCCCGTTTTTCTATGCTTTGTAGAAATCAACCTCCCTTCAGTTTCTGAATCTATATTAACTTCCTCAATATCTTGCACATGTTCATCAGTAGAGTCTTGCATAATAGAGCTCTCCCCTGGAGAAACACCTGGAATACAAATAATTTAGAACCTTTGACTATTAATTTTAAAGCCAATACCTTCTTTTGTACTTGTTGGTGTTTCACGGTTTTTTGATTTTCTAGTGGCACCTGAATCAGATTCGTTACTGTCTTCGATATGTGTAATTTTTGAACGCTTCTCTTTTTGAATATTGTCTGAATCAGAGTCCCGCCCCCTCTTTGCTTCATTACTTTCAGGAGATACTTCAGTTTGAGGCAGTTCAGAAACCTTTTGTTTCTCTTTTGCGAGTTCTTTCTTCTCTTCGCTATCAGACTCTTCACTTTCTTGCAATTGCACAACTTTGGAACTTCTTTTTACAGAGGCAATATCTGAATTGCTGCTGTCATCAGTTTCAATATTTGCTGTTTCTTTTGCTTCCTTATTTAATGTATCCTCATTTTCTTTATTTAGTAAATGGTCAACATCATCATTATTAGCTTTATTAGGCTCACTATCATCATCACTGCTACATAATCTCTGAGCTTGTTTCTCAGTAGCTGCCTTTACTAGTTCATCATCACTAACTTTTTCATCAGGATTGATTGAAGAGTCTCTGCTTGATTCATTCTCAGTATCATTTTTCTCTTTAGCCTTATGTGATGCATCATCAGTATTAGCGTTTGAAGAGTCATTTAATGAATCCCTGTCACTATCATCTTTCTGATAAGACTGTTCTGATACCTCATCAGAGGGAGATGAATATTGACCAGAATCTGAAAGATCTATTATTTCAGTATCCCTAGAAGCCTCAGCTTTTTGAAGTCTCCTTCTTAAATTAAAACGTAACAAAGGCTTTAGTGTAGCTTTAGATGAATTCCGAGACTTCCTCTTTTTTCCATGTTTACCACTCTGTACTGTCAAAACATCTTCAGATGACCATTTATGTGATCTATTTTTCCCTTTATTCAACCTGGGTGACCTCCATAATTTAACTTCCTTTGTTTTGCTTTTAGTGAGGGATTGATCACTGTGTGTGCTAGATGTGCTGGGTGATTCATGAGAAGAATCATCTTTGATAGATTTTCTGGACAGCTTCTGTGAGTTTTTATGATTTTTAATGGTAAGAGTTACATTTTCTTCATGGCTACTTAATCCATTTCTTTTGATAGATCTTGGATTTGCTTCATTAGCTGTTAAATTAGATGCTTCATTGAAATGATCAGCTTTAACAATAGATTTACTCAAATCGACATAGGGAACAGCATGTAATAACTGGCAAGTAATCTTCTCTGATGCTATAATTAGAAGGGCAGATTTTAAACTGCTGATGTGATTCTTGAATAGATACAATTAATATATAAATTTCATAGTAATACAAGGTCAATTTCTTGTAAATATACTTACTATTTTCCCAGGCAAACTGCGGCGGGTCTTCATGTTGTACACTGTTTGTGAATAACAAGATTCGCTACGAATGAGACGTTTTGTTTGCCACAATAAACGCAATCTAGATTTCATAAACTTAATACTTATGGGTCATTAAATTACACTTATATTGTTTACTAGCAAAAAGAATATCAGAATGTAAACCACCATGCTAAAACAACTCGTATGCTGCTTCAGGCTGATTTTAAGCGCGCTTTCCTACAAAGTGACGCCAATTGCGTGCGACACCTATGATTTGTGCCTCATCAGTTGATATACAAATTCAAATATTTTATTTGATAGAAACAAATAATGGTGTACAATCATTTGATATTTGTTATACAAAAACTTAATATTTGTTAGTACACTGAAACATACCCACAGCAACTGAGCACGTGGTTTGACACTACTCAGCAAGTAGTTTATTACTACCAATCACTACTAATTTCAATATAAATATATATTCAGTTTATTTGATTTATTTGATGAAGGATAATGAAAGGAAACCCTAAATTCAGTTTGCCACTTTCGTGGTAACCGGACCAAATTTAAATTTTGCTAAAGCAATAATGATCCGTAGTCTAAAAAAAGGGTTTAGGGAAACGGTCTCTGGTCAATACCCGGGACCGGCAATTTTGAATTAAGTTTTGAATTTGAGACTTGCAGTCTAGCAGTTCCAAAGCAGTCTATGGAAGTGATCTGAGTGCCTCAGGTTCAATACAATGCCAGAAAGGGTGGCAGTTCATATTTAAGTTTTAAATTCCAAAATAAGAAGTAGAAGATCAAATTTACCTGGGGTAACAACGCTCCGTAGCCTAGTGGTGTAGGCTATGGATGTGGTCTGAGTGTCTCGGGTTCGAATCTCGAGAGTGGCAATTCAATTTTATGTTTTTTATTCAATTTGAGACTATAAAGGGAAGATCAAATTTACCCGTAGTAACAGCACTCCATAGCCTAGCGGTATTGGCTATGGAAGTGGCCTGAGTGTTTCGAGTTCGAATCTCAAGAATCGCGGTTGAATTTTAAGTTTTCTATTCAATTTGAGACTATAAGGGGCAGATCAAATTTAGCTATAGTAACAATACTCCGTAGCCTAGTGGTGTGAGGCTGTGGATGTGGTCTGAGTATCTCGGGTTCGAATCCCGAGAGTGGCAATTTATTTGGTTGAAGTTTTCAATTCCTTGTACACTCGGGGGCCCCAGTGGACTGATTCAATGTCCAATGGGGCTCCTGGGAGTGTACAAGGGCCCCATTTTTTATTTTTGAAGCCCGTACGTATTAAGATCGTTGTTTGAAAACCCACCCCAGCTTCGCTCCCCGGCAGGTTGCTTGTCGACCAGCTCGGTCGCTGTCCGACTAGCAACTGCCTCCCCATTCCCGATTTTCGTTACCAACAGACCTCGGTTTCTGACGTCATTTGATGGGGACCGCCCCGATCTATTTGACGTTAGCGCCCCCCATGCCGCCAAGTATAAGACTTGGAATTATTTTCTAAGTGCTCAATTTGAATTGGAGCACATTGATCGACTGAATGACCACCCTATTGAAGGCAGAGATGCTTAAACTAATGTATTTTCAGGGAGCCTATTTAAATTTCGAAAAATTTATTTGGAAGCACAGCCTGATCTGGGATTTGAACCCAGGATTTCTTCGTGGCAAGCAGGCATCTAACCAACTAAGCCAACAACTAACTTACTACAGGCAAATTAAAACTTATACTTGCTTGGTTGAATTGAAAGTATGTAGGTACATTGCTTTTATGTATATAAATATAAGTGTAGCTTTATTTTCCAATTTAACGTATGATATGATGAGGGATTAAACTTTAAAATGTTACATAATAATGAAAATAAACATACCATATTGTATTAATTATTTTCCTTATTCAACTATAGAATATTTCCAAACTAAATGTAAAGACATGAGTTAAAAATCTACGTAAAACATGTGTGTATTTCACACTATTGAAATTGGCAATTAATTTGTTATTGAAAATTTTACTAAATTATCTAATTTCTTTCTTTCAATGGACCTGGACTTTCCACTCTGCTATTGTTTAATGTTCTATTTGGACTTGGCATGTTCTCTTTGTCTGTGGATTGAATTTTACTTTTTCTTGGTGATTGCAACTGCATTGCTGATAATTGTTTATTAAGTTTCTCAATAGTCTTCATATGTGATTTTAGTTTTATTTCAAGATCCTTCTTCTCCTATAAACAAATTGAATTAAAATCAACCAAACACTCAAATTCAAACATACCTCAACCAATTCATAATTTTTTGCCTTTAAATCCATCATGTGTTTAATTTTCTGTCTTTGATTTTGATGTCCCAGTAACTGGGCATATTTCAGACCCATAGCTCGAGCTTCACTCTCTGCTGCATCTTTTTGGCTTACTAAAGCGTTTCTTTCGAAATCATAAGCCTCCAGCTGCTCACGAAATGGACCAATAAGTGCATCTTGTTCAGCAGTCTAAAAGATATATAAAATTAATTTTTAAGGAATTTAAAATTATATAGTAATCATATCACCTTTTCTTCAAGTGCAGAACAACGTGCTTGAAGTAATTCAAACTTATTTAAAAGAGCATCATATTTTCCACTTTGTTCTATATATTTTTTATTGATGCCATCCAATTCATCAATTTCAGTTTCGTAATCAGTCGCTTTAAGCTTATAATAATCGCAGTATTGTGAGTATGCATCACACTTCTCTTGAACTTGTTGTAGCTGCTTCGTTAACGTTTCGTTATCTTGTATCACTTTGATCACTTCTTGTCGTAATTCGGTGTTTTCAATTTGAAAACCCGACACTTGCTTTTCAGATTCTACCAGATTACGTTGAACCTTAGTTAAATCTTCTTTCGTGTCATCTAATTCAGTTTCTATTGATTCTTTTTCAGCCGCCAATTCATCAATTCCCATATGAGCTTTTTCAATGAGTTCTTGTGCCTTCTGATTGAACATTTGTCCAACATGTAATTGATCAAACGCCTCTTCCAACTGATTTTCTTTTTGAACGAGTTGGTCAACTAAATTATTAATTTGTTGTATTCCATAAGCCTTATACTTTTCTATCATTGCAATGAGTTCAATTTCTAAATTGGCAATGCGATCATCGGTCTTTTTTAACATATCATGATATTCAGCTTCAATTTCTTTATTTCTTTTCTGCGATTGATACAACTCATCTCGCACAGTATTCCACTTTGCTTCAAGCTCCATCTTAGAGACTTCTGATGTTTCCAATTCACTTTTTAATTGTTCTACATCATGATCAGAATCGAGCAGCCGTTTTGTTAACGTATCAATTATATAATGTGATTTCTTTATAGAAATTTCATATAACTTCTTCTGTTGTAAAATATCCTGTACCTCTTGTTTAAGTTTCTCTAGTTCTTTGTCCTTTCCATGCTTGCCTTCTTCAATTTGCTTGACAAGATCATCATACTTCAGAGACATTTTTTGAAAAGCAATATTTAAATCAGCATTCTCTCTCTCATAGCTTTGTAATTCATCAGTCTTTTGTTGGAGTTTAGTAATAATTTCATTTTTCTCAACTTCACATTGAGTGATTGTATATTCACTGATAGCCTGACATTCTTTAAGAATTGCTTCAGAGTCCATTTGCTGTTTTTCAAGGGTCAATTTCCAGGATATTTCAATGTCTTTGCATCGTTCCTGCATTTGAATATCAGCCAGCATATTAGCTTCTTTGGTGTTTTCCTCCATTTGTGTAATTTTGGCATTGACTTCCTCAGTTAATTTGTTCTTTTCTTTTTCATGTTCAGAGCGTAGTATAGTAATTTTCTTATCGAAGTTTAACTTCTCTTTGTCCAACAAATTTTGTGTTTCAGTAATACTTTTCAGCATGCTGAATTCCATATCAACCAGTTCATCTTTATGTTTCTTTTGTATAAGCTGTAATTTGCTATCAAATTCGCTTTGCAGAATATCGTATTGTTGTTTCAAAGTCTTTATTTTAACTTCTAAATTGTCTATGCACTGTTGTTTCTCTGCAAACCGGCTTTCCCACATCTCCTCTAATTTGCTATTTTGCACGGAAAGCTTTTCCATTCGCTCCAAAAATATTTCCTTCACATTTGCATTTTGATGAAGTTGTTTAACAGTCTCTTGTTCACGAATTAAATCATACTCCAATATTTTAATTCGTTCATTTAACGCATTTGTTTCAGTGTCATATTGTAAGAATGCATTTTGTAGAGTTATGTTATGCTCCATTCGAAGTTCATTGCATTGTTCTTCATATTTACAACGTTCTCTAGTTAGAAGCTCTTTTTGACAGTCCAAGCTATTAATTTGCACCCTCATTTCTTCAATCTGCTCGGTCAGGTCTTTTATGAACACATCTTTGTTGTTGCACTCAACAATTTTATCCTTGAGAGCCTCCAAGTCCAAAGCATCATCTTCAATAGCTTCATCATTTGATGTCTTCTTGTTCTTGTTCTTGGTGAACAGATCAATGGGTTTAGTCTTCTTCCCAGGGATTGCAAATCTTGTCTTTTTCTTTTTAGGTATGGTGGGCTAAATAGAAAAGCATTGTATTAATATTATTTATTTTCACATCAAACAGTTCTACTGCAGACCAGTCGAACTAGTTAAAAACTTACTGTTCGAAAGCATGGTGAACTGTGTGTGGATCCAGCAGAAGAGGGACATTCTGAATGCACCGGGCTCTTTTCTACGAGACGATCACATTTTGTAATAATACCGTGTTTGGTAGACTTCTCTGCTTTCACGTTATAATCGGCAGGTGATGGCGTACTAGCTACAGATAAACAGGAGTTAATTATACCAATATTCAACAAAGAGAATAGCGAGGTTATCTTAAAATACAACGTTGTCCACCGTTATCAAAAACTTACAGACTGCCTCGTTAAATCTGGTTATTTTCGCACGTGAAAACGACATTCTTCTTCATAAACTTGAACAAATAACAACACCACAACAACAATTTCAACAACAGTTTAAACAAACTAACTAAAACTACACGAGCATAAGTGACAATGCTCTCGAAACACTCCACAAAACCATGAAACTCGCGTGCTTCGCAATCGTAGGGAACCTTTAACGACCAAATGGACAGCTGTTGTGTATCCGAAAGACGCAATCTGAATCAAATGCTATGTGACGGTTAAAGAGAAAGATGCGGACCAATCCCGTGCGGCGTTTTGTTTACGGTTCGTGCGCAGCAAGCAAAACTCGACCAAAGCGGAAAAAGCCGTTTGAACGTACTACCTTGCTAGGTACTCTTATACGACTGCGACTGCTAGGGCAAGGAATTCGAAATATCATAGTACAAGGCGCTTATTGCCACGGAGGGCTTAGGAGCTGAACAATAGGCGCTTTATTATTCGGGAGCTCACAGTGAGAATAGTTCTTTGCCGCCAAATAATGCACTAGGTCGATTTTTCTATCCAACTAGAAATAATAGGCGCTTTAAATTGTACAATTAAAAAAATTATTTACCGACAAATAAATTTATAAAGCTCAGTTTAATACTGAAAATAATTGTTCTTTATCGTGCTATTTATTATGAGCAGTTAGGCAATTAAAAAGGCTTAATTTAATAGCAAATTATTAAATTCCGCATATGGTTAGATGACGGTTGCACCGGTATAATTTCATATATTAAACTAAGCATGTTTAAATGGTAATTTGTGATAGTGTTTGATGTCGCATGATCGGAACAAGAGGACATCCACTTCCACTGAATGGTGCGTCGCGTATGCAATTGCACCTTTCAAATGTAAATTGCAGGCCGGCGTTCGCATCGCATTTACTTTGCAACAAAGCCGCTGAATGGCATTCACACTATCTGATGAAAGGATATTATGATATATGAGATAAATTTGGGTGTCACAAAAGGAAACGAGTCTCGCTGGCGCATTACGGCGACGACACGAAGAGCGGACATCGAGCGAAGTGTAGGAAAAAGCGATGAAGAAGAGACAACCGCGATGTATTTGTCTGACAGGTCGTTACGTCGTCGCCGAACAACGATGCGAACGATCGTTACATGTTGCAAAAATCATCGTCATCCAGGTCGTCGGTGTGCTGGTGCCTTCATCCACTTTGTCCTGCAATTTATTGCTTATGTCGCCGCTACTGTTTGAACACCGCACTGATTCAATGCGACGACGTTACATTTTTTGTTCTACGCTTTCGCATTCGCCCTCTATTCATATTCAAAGATGTTTTTTCGCATACGCATCATGTGCAATTCCCAGAGGCAATATGCGGCGATGTCAACGCGGCCAATTGCTTTGTAATTACTTTTCAAACCTTATTTAAATACCACTTGTTGAATGGGTTGTCTACAGAACAGAGCACTTCTATGCGCGCACAAGAACTAAACTTCCACCGCATTTTGATTTCGAAATTTTAAATTAGCCTTTGTTTGCAAATATGTCAAAAGCAATAATTAAATTTAATAAAGCAAATGTGTATTAATTAACTCAATTACCAATTAACGTACACCTCCGTATAATGTGTGCGCGCGCGCCGCGCTTGTAAATAATAATAAAGTTGTAATTGCGAAACTACATTTTAAGTACAAAACGCGTTTGCATAATGCGCTCGTGGTATGCAATGCTGACGGCGTAAATGCGACTTTTTCACAATATTCATATTTCGAATTTGTGTAGCGCGCCAACGACGAGGCAGCGAAGCGAGTAAATATGTGACAAGTTAATAAATACATAAATATTAATATGTAATTTATGCGCGCTTTGCCATATTTGCAATATAAACGTATGGAGGAATATACGCGCCGTACGTTCCAATATAGTGTATAATAATAATAAGTGGAGATCGCGTTGTTATTCGTTGTGATTGGAAACACCTGAAAGATAAAATAGTTTGCCCACACAGTTAAGTACTTATAAGGCAGACGCGTATCGCCTTTGTGGAAAAAATAATGTTAGCAAGCGCGAGCGCGCGCGCCCGAGCGAGAGGGATATTAAATTATTGCAATTTCTGAGACCGGTTTCCATTGCGCGAGGAAACTCACTTAGAGAACGCGCAAAGCAGACGAGCACACGCGAAGATTACATCTGCATACGAATCAATAATGAGCAGATTTCATTAGACTAAGCGCATTATCGTTTTGATTCATTGCTGGCGTTTTTGATTTGATTTGTCAATGAATCAATGGTCGAAATCATCTCTTTGTTTAACCGAGTCGACTAAATCAGTGCGGCCCACGTACGGTGCTCATTTTGTGGATTTGCGCTCGCAACGACAACTCTCTAATCAACTTCCAAGTCTTCGCACCGGATTACGCGTTGAAACAAAAATCAATATTACTTATGCATCCTCCACGCCTGTTGCGTCTGTTATTTGTGTAAATCTATTGAATGCAATTGCGGCTACCGTTGCATGCAAGGCAGGTTTAGATGCGATAGTGCTGATAGCCGCATTATTGCATATGCTGCGCGCTCGGCGCGAAGAGTTCTGCGGCAATTTAAATGCGCGCGCGAGCTCTCCGTTTCCAATTACTTGAGTAAATTATGAGAAATTAGTGAAGCCGTCTGCGTAACTAACCGTCCGCGAAACATGTCAAGAGTGGCGACTTGAATAAAACGTTTCGTACTTTAGCGCGCAGATCATAAGTGTCAATTGGAGCGGAGTGCGCGTGGGATGCGCGTGCCGCAGTGAATTGAACGCGCATTTCAACCATAAAACTCTTATAGTTTATTCCATTCTATCTCGGAATTAGCATGCATAAAAGGTAGTCAAGACTACGGCAAACTTGCATACTTGCTTCAGCATTATTTCAGACCGTATTACAATATTGCCCTATTTTAATCCGCGCCTGAAATAAAATCGAAATGTAAAGTTGAAAATTTCTATAATAAACAGCACGACTACTAAATTTGCCATAACGTACAAATTGCACGAATAACTCAATAAATTCATGACATTTTCACTACCCGAATGAAATACGGTTTATCAGCATGTGAATATCGCGAAAATAAGGCACGTTAACTCCATGAAATTTGAAAAAATGATTGCGTAACGCAATTTGTTTACCTTTCATGGCAACGCATTGTTGTTATGCGCTGCCTAATGAATGAATAAAACAAAACTGAAGGTTTTCTGCGATCTCGAGAAAATGATATAACAATTTTATTTTTTTTCTCTTAACGCTGAAGGTCGACCGACATTCATTCATAATTATTATGTGCTTTGCCTCTTATCGTGAACGCAAAGAAAGATCAAAAATTTCCATGTACTGTATTAATATTTAGATCAGTAATCTCTTGCGGCTTGCGCAAACGCAAATGAAGTCAATGATGAATTGAAGCGGATTAGAATCAGATTAATAAATTTTCATATTTTCGAAGAGCTCGTGGGACGTTTGTTATAACATTAGATTATAACGGTAAACCAATACCGAAAAGAGAGCCGATCCATATATTATTCGAATACAAAAGCGAGGCAGGCTGTAAACAAATAGAAATTTAAATGATTTTGCCATATAGGCGAAGTCTATTCGCAAAATTCCATCTTCACGTTACGGTGACATAAACGACTGTTAATGTACGCGCGCGTTCTGCGTATGAAGTGTAATTAGTATTTGCATATTGTCTTAATAAGAGGCATGCCTCATTACGCGCACGGTGAGATGTAATTAAGAACGCGACATATTTATTATGTAACGAGTAAAATATTGCCGAATAAATAACGCAGCCGAAAGCAGCGAATGCGTATGGAAAAGTGCGCGTTTCAACGCCGCTGAAGTTCACTTATTTATTGTAGGCGTTTGTGCGAGGTCAATGTATTATTATTATTTGCCAGGTGTACGCTCAGGTTTCTGATATTTGCAATTCGATATTTATATCAATAAGAACGAAACAGTTAACTACCATGACTGTACTTTGAATTAAGACGAAAAGAAATCACTTGAAAATGCTTTTCGGGTTGCTAATACGTAAAATTGTCTGATTCATCTATGAGAGGCTCACGTAAGTGAAAAAATTACCCTGACTCATAGATTTTAATATGCCATTATTTAAATATAAATATGGTAATCAAAAATGATTAACTTCCATGTTGTCTTATTGAGGTTTATGTTAATTGTGAGTCTCGATTAATGAGTTATTTGATACACCATAAAAACTTTTAGAATGTACATTGAGAGAAATCTAAAAGAGAAGAATTTTTAAATCGATCTAAAACAAAATTAATTGTTGCTATTCAACGAATCAATGAAAGAATTTTGGCGATATCTCTAATACTTTAAAAGATACTGATCAAAACATTCAACGGTCATTTATATGTTAATCTTTGATGTCTGATACTTTCTGACGTTGAATTCAAACAAAATATTGCGAAAAATGTCATCTATTACACTTTTTTAAACTCTTGAAAAGTGTTTTAGTCTTTGGCTTTGATTGATTTAAAGATTTCGCTTTCAGAAAATATAATATGACGATCCATTCTAAATTAAAATGTGCCTACCATGTTAAAGTTTTAATATATCAAAACGTTTATTATAGTATTTGATGGCAGTACCTATAATAACATTAACTAACGCTGCCGGTTTGCACGTGCATTCGACGATTAAAAGTGTCATAAAATATGTTTATGTCGTAGAAGAAATGTTAATAAAATTAAACAAAAATGTCACAAGCAATGTATAATAATATGAAATGTGAAATCTAGTCTTCATGCCAAATGTAGCGCATAAGATAAAGATGAGAAGTGTGCGTCGATGGACAAAAGGGTAAAGTTCGACATTTAAGCATTTTTTATTCGCTGACACTCAGCGACATTTGTGGTAAGCACGCACCGTACGCTAGAGCAAACTCTTCAAACGCTAATAGGAATAGCAATAGCTATAATCATGGAATATGAAATAAAATAACAGTGAAGTCGCGTTTAGCGTTTTATGATTTTCGTCGTTTTAAGTGATTGAGTAGCAATGCCATAAGTTGAGCCTACGTTTGCAGCGTGCACGCGCACGTTCTTCGTATATAGAATTATTATGTAGGCCCATTTCGTACAAAGCGAAACGATTGCATATTAAAGATCGAGGAGCGCGAAAGGCACGAAACTATATCGCCATATAAATTGGCGTAGTGGCAGAGTGTCGCGAATGCGCTATGTGTAATTGCTACCATAAAACGTGCGCAATTAGTCGCTCATTTCGACGGATCCGTAGGGGAGCACACACGCGTCCTCGTTGTGGAGCGTGCCGACGCGGATTTTATTCGAAATTAGGCATTTTACGAGGCAAATTAATGTAGTTTATAGGTTGCGCCCAGCCGGCCGCAGCCCGACGTATATAGTCGGATATCGCGTATGACCTTCCAATAATACTCTCGTGAATATTCGCCAAGTGCAGAGCGGTTTTCTCTATATGGCAAGAAACCACCGCCCCCGTACAGCCGTGTCGTGTCGCACGTTGCGAACACGCACGCCATCCGCCCTCGGTTGTTTTGCGCTAAGCTGAAAATGATTAAATAAATAACCGTGTCGCCCGCATTTAGCGCTCGTCCAGTGCACCGATGATCGCGATCGGCGCTCGACAGGACGACTCACTCGATTTGTCGCTGTTGAAGACGGAATGACTGATCGCACAGCCTACGAATGGGCCAAAAAATGGCAAGCGCACATTAAACTGCTAACGCACGTGAAATGGCAGATGATTTACGACTGCAGATAAAGATTTTAATGACGACGCTGCTGCCGAGCTAAACAAATAGAAAAGAATTTATTGCCGTGCGCGTCGCGACGATTTTTTCCACTGTCGGATCGCAGTCGCAGAAATATTCATCAGCGCATCATACGCGGACGCAATTTGAGTAGGACTCGAGTAACTAACTAATTCATTCGCGACGAGTTTGTTTCAATGCGAAAGAAGCGCATGTTCCCCACCTTGCTCAATCACGCTCGTATGGCAAAGTGGATGAGTTGCTGCCGCTGCACACAGGTCCACCCACGTGGTGGTCACTTGACGAAGGAATGTGTTTGTTGAATTGCCTTTAAACTCGCTATAGGTATCCGATATTTGCATAGTCAAATTTTTATATGCAAAAATAAAACAATAAGTGTGCTTGGCAATGCGTAAAACAAAATTCAGTCAAGTACAACATGCGGCAAACGCGACATGAGCAATTGCTTCAGGCCGAAAAAAGAAGATTCGTTTCCACGCCGAAAAGTCAATGGATCATTGTGATCGCCTCATGCTTTACAATCTTTGAGGGCCTTTACCAAAACATCTACATTAATCGTCAATGGGGAATAGATTACCATGGACATGAGCACTGCGATTATAAATCCCTTAAACTTAAACACGGTTTTGGGCATTATCAATTTCATTTTGGTAAAATTTCCATACGTGCCTCACGCATACATTATTTCTATTTGCTGTGTCTCTTCCAGGTCAAATGTGTAAACATTACAATCGTACGATTTTAGACTTCTTTGATAACAGTACTCTGGAACGTGCACCACCGTATATTATTCATTTCATAGACACTGTTGATCGACTACCCAAGAAATCGAACAAGTTTGGTTCATTTGGAGGCAACTTGTACATTTACTGGTTGTTTATCAACTTCTGTCATATCTTTACCGGATTCGTTTTATATTGTTCGTATCGACGCATTAGTTTGTATAAGCCATGCCATTTATCTTGTTCACAGGGGGCACATTCGCCGTTAATTTATATACCAAACGCTTATTATACATCGTGATTCTTCCGTGGGGTCTCATCACAACAATTGTGTTTTTTGGGGATATTGTGTTCAGTGGATTTTTCATATACTTTTACTTTAAATGTCACACACCTTCTATATGCATTTCTACAATCAATGGTGTGAAAGATATTAGTACGCTTGTACCGTTTGATAAACCATCGAAAAATGGTGCGCATTTAACGAAGCTCCTAACTAATATGCCGAAGAGATTTCTGATTATTAGTTTGAAACACGTGTTTATAATACCAGCACTTATTGCCATATTCCTGATTATTCTATACAGGTACAGAAAGTACAAGTTGCTAGATGAGGTATTAAAAGTACTCAGAGAAGCTGAGCGTGAAAATAAGAATGTCGCGGATACAGAAGACGATTTGTTACCTGATTACTAGTTGCCAAAATATTAACTGTCAAATCGTAAAATGACTAAAGATCCGAGAAGTCGAATTGGTTTCCGCATAATTATATCGAGTATTTATTCATTTGTAAGTTGAATTTAAATAAAATTAATGTCAATACTAAATATTTCCTTGGTATGTTATAGTGTGAATCTCTGTATCGTATAAATCTTATGGTTGCATGTGGAATATATTACGGACTCTTCACGGATTTTGATAGATTTGAAGTACTCTATAATTATTTCGATGGTAATTATGGTGCGCATATATTTGTTATATTGTAATATATGAATATACCTGCTAACTTATATTTTTAGACCTGCAATACGCGTACAAAGAGTTTAAAGTGTTATATGCCAGTGGAAATGTGACTACTGAAGTCGTACTATTTGGCGGTGCTGGCATGGCTATCATATTTTGCTGCATAATTTCATTTACATGTATTATGACATTCATAATATCTTTTCCACTATTGAGTAATATAAAGAGTTATTCCGATAAATGTCTGGCTAATTTATATGTTTTTGCAGCTTGTGGTATTTGCTTTAAGCAGCTAGGACAGGCCACGTGCAAATACGTATTAATACCTTGGTTAATTCTGAGCGCGATAAGCACCGGAAATAACATTTATGTCGTGTACATCATGTATTCCTTAGCCAGATCGACAAGTGTAAGTATTCAACGATAGTGTACTAAGCCGAGATATTTTCTAATTCGCATTATCAATTGTCAGTTTTATGGAGGATTTTTGTTTAGCGAGTATGACTTGGTTTCTGATATACAGCCGATTGATACCGATCCGGATGAATATGTGCATTTCATCCGTCTAATACTTTCATTTCTTGTATCACATTATTTATGCTTCGATGTTTGGGTAATGTGCGCATCGATGGCAATTATGGTAAAGGATGTAACTGTATTGTGGAAGTACCAGCATTTGCCGGCCATGACATTCGAGCTAGATGATCGTTCAGATCGTGTATCACTTGAAACCGACGATCACACCAGTTCAATTCTTACTTTTCATGTATCGCCATCCCTCACCAATTTCCGGCGCAGTTTTCTAGATTTCAAATCCAATCGGCGTACAAAAATACGTATATCCGGAAGCAGCCGTTCTTCTGCAAGTCATTCTTCCGGAACTCGCTCTTCCTTAAGTCGTTCAACGATTAGCTCAGCGAATAAAGCTTCAACAGGCACCGCTTCAGACCACACCATCAATATTTGATAAATATTTGTTTACTTCAATTTACTATTTAAACAATATTATTATTATTTTTTGACAAATGGATAACTGTATTTTGAATCCTGCATTCTACGCTGGTATTTTTCATTTTGTAAGTGGCCGCTGGGATTTTTCATTTTGTTATAAAAGATTTATTTCAGATTGAATCTGTAATTCAAATTCTACAATTTGCAGTTGCTTTGCATTCGTATTCATTACCCGGAAATGTAACAATTTTCTTTTCCTTTAATGAGATACGATATACATGTGAGTGTATCCTAATGGAAAATTTGCATTATCTCATTTTAATTAAATTTTCAGTGTATCAAGTACCAGAATCAAATTCATATTATTTTGACAACGTCATATTTTTTACCAAGTGGAAAACCAGGCGATTTGATGATTTCCACTTGTCTTTAATCATTTGGCTTATACTTGGTATAATACTAAACGTATCATCAATTCAACTCATAGGTATTATTTATGAAAATATACTTATTTTGTCTTATAACCAATATCTTTAACAGCAAGTACTTGTATGAAACGACGCTCTTCATGGAGCAACCCTTTTATTTTGCAATGGGTTTGTATCCTGACAGGAATATTAATTTTCGATTGGTATCTACTCATAATGTGGATGATAGATTACAAAGCTCACGTACGTGCATTTTCAACTTGTGATATAGTATACGAATTTTTAAGTTTTGTGTTTTCCAGACGAGCCCGGAATATTTTAAGCAAATATTTGGATCAAAAGATCTAATAACCGAAAAAGGAATCATGCGACAGTTTGCATTATTTTCCCTAGAAAATATCGGGCGTAAAAAATTATCATTTTTGAGCAATCGGTTTATTTGCGATATAATCAGCGTTGCTTTTCTTATTGGCGTAGTGGTCTTCATCTCAAAGTTTGAAACAGTAAAAGCGCATTCCAAGAAACGTTACGTATGTGAACTCAAAAACAAAGTATTGAGTAAAGTACACACAAATGATTAATGTCACTTTCTTGTCAATGTTAAATTGTCAAATAAATATATTCTGATTTTATTGCGTTGTTCTTTTCCAACATTTTACACCAGAAATAATGCAAAACGTGATTCAAAGAGAGAGTGGTAAACTCACCTGCAAACATCCAATCGTGTTTAGCATCGCGATCATCAATGCGGTTTGTAATCATAAATTTTCCAATACGTATGTTAATAATTGGTTTTTTGGATTCACTTAGATTTTTTCGATATGCATTTCAACATCAGTCTTGACCCATCTCGTACGCTTAGATAAATGTACGAATGTGACCACAGTTACGTCCAAGGAAGAAGTGATTTATGATGGTAATTTTTCTATTTTTCCTATCAATCCCAATTTACTAATTAGCTCGTAGTGTATTCGTGTTCGAGTACTTTCTACGGAGAGAAAATGAACGTGTTGGACAATGCCATCTTCTTCAGCTTCCAACTTCTTGGATTTAATGATTGCCAACTTATCTTAAGAATCTGGTTGGTGATGCGCGGCGTTATGTTAATTGTGACCACATTATTACTTAGTAAGTTGCAGTTATTTTAATCTTTTAGACGATTTTCTAATCATTTCTTATATGTAGTTGGACTATACGCAAAGCGCAATTGCTGTACTGGGCTATTTTTTATTTCTCCCTGGCTGGTTTCCGTGATTATAAACGGGGTTTTCGATTTGGCTATTTTCACCTTATGGTACAAACGCTACGAACATCACGTAATGTTATATTTTCATTTAGAGAATTTAAAAACTCATTATTAATTTATCTCCAGGCAAGTAGCACGTATCAAGGACAAGCCTTGGGTTATCCTGATTTGAAAACTCAACAGAAATTAAACGAATTTTATAGTACATCATTTGAATACATTTCGCGTACGAAAATTGGTATCCTAATGCTTAATATCGCATTCGATATGTTCAACTTTGTAAGTTTCTTCTGGGTATGCAGTGTATGCATTCGACACTTTTGTCATATTCCGCGCAAGTTGAAACCACGAAATGTCTTAGTGGCAAAACGGTCGGCTTCAAATAAACCGCAAGGAGAATAATTAGTTATCCTGTGCTCAATAAAATTTTTGTACGTATATGTTATAATGTTTACTCATGACAATGATTTAATGTCAGATATCATTTGTGACATTTTTTTCTAAAGAATATCATATTATTTTCCCTTCTTCTAGTTGTTTCTTAAAAATGGCAACGGTTCTTCAAATAATTTATGTTATAATAACAAATACTATAGTATACGCCTCTAAGGCGATTGTGAGTAACTAAATTTTGTGATATTACAAAAACTATCAGTATTCGTTTTCCAGTGTTTGGTAATAATACGTGTGGTATCAGCATTAGTTTTATCAGCCCCCATGTATGGTTGTAAATCGACATATTCAATTTTTGTCGAAGAATATCTTGTTGCCTTCGAAGGTTGTTATCATAAGCAATTTATTCTTATTGTTGTTGGTAAATCTTCTAATTTTCTTTTAGAATTGGCATGCCCAAACCAATCTAATGATTCAAACAAAATGGTAGTGGACAATTCACTTCTGTTAGATAAATTTGATAATTTTAAATCGCTGCAAATTTTCTGGGGAGTAATGGATATTTTACTAGTGATAGCTGCACTATCAAGTTTATGTATGCACATTACTAAGCTGACTAGAAATTTGTTAATTGATTTACTTTTTATTTTTAGGTCGTCCTCGTGCTTTAATATGTATTCTATGTAGCAGAGGCTTTCTTATTGGCTTTGAGTGTACAATGATTATTGTTGACCTAGTACTTCTAGTCAATCTATTGGTTAGATACACTGATCATGTAAGATTTGAGATTTTGTCTACTACCTATGTGTAATTATGCGCTTTTAGGGCAGTAATAAGTACTTCAAACAATTGGTGGGCGTTGTTGATACAGGAAGCCTAGAGGAATTCGCTATTATCTATCCGAAAATGGAAATGGTCCTGATCGGCGGAAATCTACAGCTTCAATTATTTATTCGGCTTTTCACTGATTTTCTGACGTTAATTTGTTTACCATTCATTTTCGTCGATTTGTTCCGAAGACTAAAAAGAGGAGCTGCATATGTAGTGTGAATCTTAGCGACTACGAAAGTAATGTGAAATTTTGAGATTTTCTCCGGTGTAAATCACAAATGCTATACTTATGTCAGTACGTCAATTAGTTTGTCAATTATATAAATCAGTAGTATATTGTGTGATTAAATTTTCTGCAAAATGTGTTTATGTTTACGCTTTTTCTGTTTCTGCGTACCGGTCGAAATCTTATATGTTTGCGTAATAATTGTAAATATTTTTTGGTGATTATTACCGAAATACTCAGTAGTTTTATTTTAGATGTCTGCTATTGCAGATTTGTTAATGGTTGGTATGCTGCAGTTCCCAATTTACCACTGTCGACAGCATAATGTATCTACTCATGAGTTTCTCATACGATATGAAGGTAAATTCAAATCTGTTCCCATAATTAAATTATTTATTCAATTACTCATTAATTTGACTTTTAGAATTGGAATGTCCCAAAAATTCTGGAGTCTATGTGGATAACGCTATCATGTTAAATACGAAGAATGATTTCAGAACAGTATTTTTGGTATGGTCGATTTTAGATATCACTGCAATTGCTACAGGTCTTGTTCATTTCAGTGCGTTGACTTTGATAATTTTTAATTGTTTCATATTATTAATGTTTGCTGTTTAAGTTTCACTCTGTGTAAAACCAAAATCTTTGAAGCCAATATTTAAAATACCGTTCTATTTCACCGTCGTAGGAATTTATGCCTTTGATATTTATTTGCTGACCACGTTTCCGGTTCGATACAAGAATCATGTAAGTTTTAATGAGATATGTTGAGCAAAAGTGAAGATCATTTTTGCAGGGGAGTAGAACATATTTTTCGCAATTAGTCTACATATTCGACTTTGAATCGTCAAAAGTTTTATATATGCTTTATCCAGGAAGAGATATATTTTTGATTGGCGCTGAAAAAATGACCGAACTCTTATCACGAATGGTTTTTCATGTTCTTATGGTTGGCTGTTTAATTTCAGCCATAAAGAACTTGGTAACGAGCATAGGGAAATAAAATTGCGTGTACAGTGTAATAATTGTAAAGCAATTTCCACGATTTGTAAATAATATTAAATTATGAAGTAATAAACATTTCCAACCAGTTTTTTGTTATCAATATAGGCGTTGAAATCAATAATCAAGTTAACAGATTATTTAGAACACAGTGATAATTTGGCACTGTTTTCGACATAACATTTGATGCCCGAAATTTTAAAATAATGTGCAAAAATCTTAAAGTGAAACTATGGGGTTGGTTGTCAGAAGAAATACAGTATCCTGTAATGTTACTAGTAAGTTGTCCTTTGAATAGTGTATGAAATTGCATAATTTTGTTTCAGCTATCTGCCTTTCCTTTTACTATAATATTAATATATTATCTAGCGAATTATTTTTCGTGTGTAAGTTCCGACACGTTAGAAACTCATTATTTGAAGAGATATCAAGGTATTCAGCAAATATTATCAGTGGATGATCGTTTGTAAATATTCCCTTTCTTATTTTTCAGAATTAAGATGCGAAAACGAGTCTGTCTTGTACATGGATAATGCGATTTATATGAATAAGAAAAATGACTTCTTGTTAGTGATTTTCACTTGGATTCTTTTCAAGTTTTTTGTAACAATTGGCTGCATTTTTCAAATAGGTAAGAATATTTACATTTATGAACTTGGTATTATTTTCACCAAAATTGTGTTTACCATTCTAGTTTCAATAGTGGTTTCTCAGCGGTTAGGTAAAATACTTCTTAAATCACCCCTATATCCAATCATAGTTGCCAATATAGTTTATGATGTCATATTACTAATTATTATCATTGGTCGTTATACCAAACATGTAAGTTTAAGACGCAGTGTACTATTCTTTAATCACTCTGTTCTCCCATTTGTTTTTAGGAAAGTAGTTTATATTTTGCGCAATTTGTCTTTGTGTTTGATTACAAAAGCTACGACGATTTGAACAATATTTATGCGGAAGAAACGGTCGTCACTGTGACTTTACCAAAATTGACTTTACACTTCTGGCAGCTCTTTGTGCATGCTTGTAATATGATCCTATTGTTCCAATCGTTTAAAAATTATTTACGCTTGATATTGTCAAAGCCTTCATAATCAGAACAATATATTATGTTGTTTTGCGTAAATTAAAGATTATTTAATTACTGATTTTCTCCATATTTTTACCACTAACCTCTTTAAAGAGACATATTTTTGATTGGCGCTGAAACAAGGAACAATTTTTCATGTTCTGATGGTTGGCTGCTTAATTACACCCATACAAAGCTTGACATTCAGCCAAGCGAAATAAAATTGCTTGTAAAGTGTATTCATTGTAAAGTACAAGCCACGATTTGTAAATAATATTAATAATTATCATGTAATAAACACAATCTATCCACTTTTTCTTGATCAATATAAGCGTTGAAATGATTGTGTTAATTGATTATTGAGAACACAGTGACAATCTGGCACTGTTCATGTTTTTGACATTACATTTAACGCAAAATATAATAAAATAATGTGCTGTGTTATATTCTCGAAATTATGTCGTTGTTTACCAAACGAAATACACTATCCAGTACTCTTACTAGTAAGTTTCACTTTGAATACAACAATGTATGAACTTGCCTAATTTTCTTTCAGATATCTTCCATTCCTTTAATGGGTATAATGTTAATATTATATCTCGCGACTTATTTCAAGTGTGTAAGTTCCGACACTCTGTTAACTGATAATTTAAAGAGATATCAAGGTATTAAGTAAATGTTATCAGTGGATAATGCTTTCCAATTATTCCCTTTTTAACTTTTAGAATTAAGTTGCGGAAACAAGTCCGTCTTATATCTGGATAATGCAATTTATATGAATAGTAAAAATGACTTTTTGCTAGTGTTTTTCTGTTGGATTCTTTTGATTTTTTTTGTAATAATTGGCTGCGTTCTTCAAATTGGTAAGAATACTCACATTTAGGAAGTTTGTATCATTTTCACCGAAATTGTGTTTACTATTCTAGTTTCAATACGGTTTTCTCGGCGGTTAATTCAAATACTTCTTAAAGGACCTCTCTATATACTCGTAGCTATAAATATAGCTTTTGATATCATACTAATGTTTGTTATCGTCAGTCGATATGCCAAACATGTAAGTTTAAGATGCAGCGTATTATTCTATAATCAATCTGTTCTCTCCTTTGCTTTTAGGAAAGTAATTTATATTTTGCGCAACTTGTCTTTGTGTTTGATTACAAAAGCTACGACAATTTTAAAAATTTGTACGCTGAAAAAACAGTCTTCACTCTAACTACACCAAAATTGGGATTTCTCTTCTTGCAGCTTTTTGCGCATGCTTATAATATAGTACCATTGTTAAAATCGTTCAAACGGTATTTACGCATAGTAATTGTAAAGGGTTCATAATTAATAAAATATATTATCTTGCTTTGTGTGAATTAAGAATTATTTACTTATTATTGTTGTTACTATTGGTGCTTGATGGCGTTTGCTGCATGCACATCCCAGCTATTCGTATAAACAATCATATGCAAGAGAGCAAACAGACGCATTCGAAACCGACGAGTTGGAGAACGCGCGCGCACACATGGAGAAATAGCGAGAGAGCGTGTGTCCGTTATTGCCCGCCCTGAATGAATGCCCACGCGTTATTCGCTCCTCTCGCGTGTTATTCGCTTGATTAATTCAGTAAAATGAGACCTGCAAGAGAATCTGGACGCGTCGCGGAGCGTGCCGTTGCCGCTGCTACGTTGTTCATTCACTTGCGCCAAAGTTTTGTCAACTTTGCAACGCCTAGACGCCTAGCCAACTAGACGGCGCGTCCGCAACAAGTGCGCGACATTGTCGGCGGTTGAGTGTTACTTGCAAGTACAAAGAGTGGATGTGTGCGACGCCGCCAAAAGTGATGCGTTTACCGCCACCGCTCGCTACAATGGATAATGAATGTTGGCTCGCAAGAAGAAAGACGGTGAGTAATAATTGGATTAGTCACTTCCTTAATTGACCAGCGCACTCGAAAAAGACGCGGCGCACTAATTAAACTGTCTATCATACTTGTTGCTGCCTATCTACCTCTGCATTGCACTTGACAGTGCGTGTGTGCAGCACGCACGATAAAGCTATAATCAATAAGCAATTAGCATTTGCGCTAGTCACTTTTGTGATGTTTTACCTTGAGTTCGTAGGCTGGCTTAAAACAGTGAAACAACAGGTAAATCGACGTCAAGAATTTGCTGCGTGTTTGATGTTGTATGTAAATAAATAATAAATGTTGCGCGCTTAAATTGTGCACCTTATATTTAAATTAAGCGCGCGCGTGCGCAACTTGCACGTATTTGGAAGTTATTTGTCCGCTTGGTTGCATAACGCGTCGCACAATTTCAAATTAATCGTCATTGTACTACTTGATGATTGTTACAAGTAGCAATTAATTATGAGCGGCTGGGGCGCGCAATAATGAAGTGCAATAATGTACGCGGTTACGGACAAACATCTGTTTCTTACTTGTAAGAAGCTTACGCGCCGTGCTTCGTGGGCGTTATTAATGTGAAATACGTGCTTCTTGTTCTTGTTGTTTCTTGCATTCTTTGCGCGCCGTTTGATGTATGCAATAAATCTATATCTTTGTTCTTACATAATCTATTGATTTATATCGATTAAGAACAAATGCAATTTGTACGAATAAATTCTCAAGTGGCTCGTTTTTATGCATGCTGTAAATGTAGTAATATTTCATAACGTTGGCACTTTAGTATTGTGTTGAACAAAATATTTATTTTGGCAATAGTTTTGAAAGAAGAAATGTCGTGTTATTTACGTGTCAATAATATGTAAATGTAGGTATATATTTTATGTGAAAAAATGCCCAATTTAGAATATTGCATAATTGCCAATAAGCCTTTCGAAATATTATACATAGTTGTTTCGAGTGGGTGCATGAAAACGCATAGCGATTGTATAACCTTGTATGGAATCTAAATTTAGAACAAATTTTTCGCGTTTCGTTGAAAAGCCGCATAAAATAGGACACCGGCCGCAGAGTGCCCTAATTGGAGAGACGGCTGGCAGCCGCCACCGGCAACTTGCATACGAGCTGAATGCAATTGCGCCTTTTGTTTATAAATAACGCATGTGTGTATGGCGCGTGTAGTACGCGTACGCTGGGCTGGCTAGTAATTCAGTGATTTCGAAAATTGCGCGCCGCTGAATAGAAAAGTTCTTGTCGGGTGTTGCAAGCGCACGGGGCAGCGGGAGCGAAGACGCTAAACATGCGCCGCACGCGTGCGCCTGTAAATGAAAACTGAAAACGGCCGCTCTCGGTGTTTAATAATAGAATTTTCGAACTAAAACACCCAATACCGTATTTGGTACTATCTCGTGTTACAGCAAGCGCCTAAAACAGTATACAGCACCTTTGCTGCCTTGGCGCGCATCTTGCACTTACCACATCGTCAATTATGCGCACCACTGCGGAAGGAAAACGAGCGCGCGCGTGTTGCACATTTGGAGGGCAGCAAATATTAAAAAATAAAATAACTGGACGAAAATAAATGCAAGTAATGAAGGCGCATTAAGGCTAGTACATCATTAAATCCTTCCAAAGTTATGACTATATGCGTATACTGTAAGTGGAGAGGGCGTCTCGACGGCTATTTCCGACGCTGCGAGCCATCTACGGATAAGCAACGACCAGCTTTACGCCGTCTCCTTTACGAATGCTACATATGCAAAGAGTTTTCGTTGTGCGCGCGTTCGTATACACGTTTGAAACTATTCGAAACGACATGAAAAAATACAACCGATTCCGGCCGCATTCATTACATGCGCGCCGCCGCTGAAGACTTCCACTGCGTCCACACACAAACGCATCGCGTTCGTTAATTTTGCATTTTCACAACGCGCTGTCAAGAAACACGCGTGCATTGATTTTGATAACATCAAAGCGCATTTGAACCGTGTGTAAACTGAGTGCATTTAAGAGAGATACGCAAACTTAATCAACATTCCAACCAGTCAGTGGTAATAACTGATTACATAATTACTTCCGGTCCGCCTTCTTGCCAATTCCAGCATGCGTATACGAAGCCGAAGTAAACAGTACACAAGTGAGCTAATTAATCAATTAAGATGTAAGTATTAACTGTGCTTATTTGTCGCTCGACGTATCGAAAATTTGAAAAAAAGAAGCACTATAAAATTCCTGTCGAACAAGTCGACTCAATGCGTGGTTGTTTGTTGGTTATGAGTTATAAGCGTGAATGCCAATTGATGAATAATATGTAAAAACGTATGCGCGTTCCATAAGGAAAAAATGTTTGTGCAAGACTTTTTCTCAAATCGTTCAATGCTGACATAATTTATGCCCACCCACGATCCGCGCAACGTTTGCCCATTGAAAACCGGTGGAAATTATTGAGGAGTTTCTCAACTCGCGTGTTTTACTATTTTGATGTATTGTCACTTTATTTGCTTGCTTTTTATGCTCTTGACATTTATTCCGAAACGCTAAATGTTTTCGCGCTACTCTCAGACCGCATACCTTAATGACAAAAACGTGTTTCTCTTTGGCGCGTATCATATTTCAAAACAATCAATTTGAAAATTAACATTTTTCCAATTTTGGTCCACAGAATAAGTTACAATGCAGTCAGCCGATTTAGATGTTCCCAATGACAATAATAACACGCTGATTACAACCCCTAAAGAGTGTAACAGGTAAGATGTAATTAATGTTTTTCGATGTGATGCATGTTAATTTGGGATTTATTCTAGACCAAAAATTACTATGATTCCGGAGTCTTTCACGTCTTCTGATACGGAAGATGATGGTAAGCACGATGTGACACCGGACGCGGGAAACCCGGAGAATACGAACGAAACGTTACTTGCGTGGTTTCGTAGATTTACTCAGATGCAGAGTGAAATACAGAAGAAAATTGCACAGCAGGCTGAAAATACCGCTGCAATGCCTGCACCACTGCGACCCGCGAATCCTCCAGCGCAGAGGGTGGTCAAGTATCAAGACTTGCCGTATATGGGCGAGATGACTTTGGATAACTCGAAACCGCGACGAGGAAGAAAACCCAAGAAGGCTGATATTTGCCATTTGATCTATAAGAATTACGGGACGATTTTCCCTGGCACGCCAAATTCACATAATCTAGTCGACCGCGCTGGGAGTGATCACCGGAAGATGCTAAACGTACCTTCAATGCCGCCGCCAGGACGACTGGGCTCCGCTGCCCAGATGAGCGAACTTCAGCATGACTTGAGCTTGAATCGCTCCGACGTGCAGCACAGGATTATCAGTAGCTTGCTAGAAAAAAGACTGACGCAAGAGTCGAAACGACAATTGCAGCAAAAACAACAGCAACAATCGCACCAGCAGCAAAATACCCTTAGGCCAGGAACACCCAGTGTGAGTGCGTGCAAAAAGTCGAAAAGTTCGCACGTTGAACCTGAACCGTTAAATTTGTGTATCCGCGACCTGGACCATTTGAATATCCGCTTTATGGATGTTCATGATGCTAATTTCAATATTAATAGTAGTACGAGTAATTCAAATGCATGTGCGAGTAGTAATTTGGAGCTGGAACCCAAAGCCGAAATTGATGTGAAAGCTGAACCCACAGAGGAATCGCCGAGCGATGATGATGTCGAGTTTGTCCATGAAACGCCATCTCCGGCGTCATCAATGTATGAATTCAAGTTCCCGCAGGAGCTTCTTGCGCCTGCCAGTGGTGGAAGTGGTGCTGTGTCTTCGACAGCGGGAGTACTCCCGCAGGATATCATAAAAACCCCCGAAAATGGAGTGCCCCCCGGAGGCTATGTTTATTGGCCTAATGCAGGCGTCTTTATCCACCCGCTAGCGCTGCAGCAACAGTTTCTCTACTATCAGAAAATGTCGACAATGAATGCCGCTGGGGATGACGGCAGCGGTGGCAGCACGCCACCCCTAATGGAATTACCCGCCCTGCGAAAACTCGTGCCGAAGCCGGCAAAGTCAAAGTGCTCATCGACGAAATCAGAAACGAGCGAAGATGAAAGTTTAACCGATTGCAAGACGAAGCGCAATGTTAACTTTGATAAATCGCCTGCCAAACGCAAACGAAGCGCGATCTTCATTCCGCCCATACCGACCGAGAACCAAAACAACCCGGCAACGGAAGTGAGCATATGCAAGTTTAAGTTCACGGGTGGCGCAAAGCCCAGTCTGCAGGAGAAGAAGATGCTCTCGGTTGACTCGGGTGGGAACTTCCGCTACTATAGCGGCACGGGAGACAAGAGTATGCGCGGTTACGAATTCTTCCCCCGCGAAACGCTTCAGCAACAAGTACATAACGCGCAAGGCTCCAGCACGGGAGCATTCCTACAGGCGAGTGGCGAACGAATCTATCCCAGCTCCCCGGTTGACTTTACGAGTAAAGTAAACGAATTTATGCTGACGCCCAAACTGACAGCAAGCCCGCAATCGCATCTCACGCAGCCCTCCGTATCGGATCTGATGCTTCGCAGCACGACTGCTGCGAGCGGCGGCAGTAGCAGTGGTAATAGCAACAAAAAGCGCAAATCGCGTAAATCGTTGCAACGCGAGAAACTTGAGCAGACGTTCAAAGAGAAGGGCTTTCTAATACAGACGCAGCAACTCGAATCGGCTGAAGGCGCAACGTATTGCAAGTTTCGTCAGCTGCGCAAATTCACACGTTATCTCTTCCGTAGTTGGAAGGATTATTTGCCCGGCAACGTTGGCGATCACCACGAGCCCGGCTTAGAGCGCGCCATCATGGAGCACCATGAAGGACCGCCGGACGTCGAGGAAATGAACGAGCGCGAAAGCCACGAGGATCACGAGTCCTTGAATGTCGAGCAGGAGAGCATATCGAATCTCTCGAGCCCACGCGCGCTTGAAAACCGTACGCCGTCGGCGATTTGACGCTTAGACTTGCTAATACACATCATTATCCTTCTGATATGATATGAAATGCAACCAAAGAGCACACGTAATGTCGCAGTGATTATTGAACTCTAAGCAAGACTTGCGCACGAATATAAAGTGTAACATGTTATTGTTCATATTGTGTTTGTTATACATAATTTCTTCTAGTCCTTTTATGCCGCAGGTATTTCTGTTCTGTTGAATAATTGTATCGATAATCTGCCAATTAATCTGTATCATGATTAATTTTACTGATCTATTAAGATTTTATAACGATTAACGCACCTAGAAGGATGATTGACTCGTTAACGAAATAATGAGCTAAAAATATGCATTTGACTAAAAATAGCTAATGACAGCTAAGTATTTGTAACAAATACAACCAAAATTGGACCAAATTTGTTCAAATGAATTAAATCATAATTAAATACTCTATAATACCCTATTGTAAATGCAATGAAAAGACATTAAAAACCTTATATAAAAATTATAAAAAATTACGATGTGACATATGATATAAGGTTCTTTAAATTTTTTTCTAAGTATGTACAGAACGTATGAATGATAATTTTGATTTACAAGTTATATCTCTTCATATTGAATAATTAATTTATATATATATATATTTATGTATAATATAATGTAATATAAGTAATTGATACAAATATTTACAATAGTGTACAATAAAGACTCACTCAGATCTAATCGTAATCAATTAATTATTGATAATAATTTATAATATGTATATATAAGTTCTTATTGAATAATTATTATATCATTATTTTATTTCATCATCATTATATTCATGTAAGTAAATTATTATTTATTCTTTTCTTTAATAGTTTTCATATTCGTAATTTTCCTGTTTCTGTTTCCAACTGTTTACTCGTGGGCTCATTTTAAATTTAATTAATACCATTACTTAAATTGCTTTCATAATAGCAATATGGAATAAAAATTATTTATTTAAATGCGTAACGATAGCGAGATTCGTTCTATTACGCTATTATGTTCAAATGAGTTCTATCAAGTTCACTAGAGACAAAATGCGCGCAACTAAAAGCAGAGTTGAGATTTGAAATAAATTTGCAAATCGTTCTACAACATTTCATAGTCAACATTTACTTTATATAATTGACGTATTACTAAAACACCGATAACTCACTAGCTTTAATTATTTTTATATTGTTATTAACAAAACGATTATCATTAGTGTAGTATATGCATCATATCTATATTCAGGAATAACGTTGCTTCTTTGATTTGTTACTATTTACACATTTTGTACAGCCATCAACAATTTTACACGCAGCTATAACGCAAATTTATTTCAAATCCTGAGCTGCCTTTACGTAATGAGATCCGCATTGTAAGTAATTGATAAGGGGTGAAAATGACGCAATAATCTAACGATGAAAATTACGTAAACCATGATTAAGTTATAGGCCACTACGGTATGATTGAAAATGCATTTAAATTACGCCTTGCTTTAACCGATTTAGTTTTATATAAATGTTAACTCGAATATTAATTTAAAGATTTCTAATTAATCGTACGTTTTGTAATCCAAAGTAACTTTTATTCGGCGTACAAGTAGTTTGAAGAAGGCCAATTTATTATTCATTAATGCATTATTGGAATTTGGTCCGAAACGTCGGCATTGATTCAACTCAATTATAGGTAGGATATGTAACGGTTATGAAAAAATAATTTTGTATAGGTTTCAATTAATAGCCGGCTGCCGATGTCATCTAAGCTGACATTCGATAATTATTGGGATACTCATTGGTCCGAGAATAAATTCAATTGGTTGTTAATTTAGATATTAATCGCTCCTAATGGAGCAATAATTAATAATTCGGAAAGTTTTGAATTGAAAACTAAACGCGCTGCGAAATTGGAACAATCAGAATTTGTGTTATTTCTTTGTTGTTTTTGATAAGTATTCATCATCATTAATCAATTGTGTTCATCTTTTTTAGATTACTATTCGTTCATTTAGTTCTCTTTTAAGATTTAAGAAACAGGTAAAGATCACAGATAAGAGGCACTCCGTATTATAACTTATTAAATAATAAATCTATGTAATAATTGTTCATCATTTTATAAGTTAAATTTAGTTATTATTCGTTTATAGATATTCGTTAAGATATAGTAGTAGAGTTAGCTGATTTGTTTCGAATGCTCACGTCGTTGAAGAATGACTAATGAGATTATTTTTGCAACTATAAAAGAGAATTCGATAAGGTCGCGTCCCGTTTTTCTTTCTTATATTCGCTTTTGATATATGATTGTTGCTGTCGTTTAGCATTAATGGAAATTGACATTGTGGATGTCAACAAACCGATTAATAACAGTATTTGTCATGTGTTATTTCTTGTTGTAAAAAACGCGAATGACCCTAACTGATTTCGATCTACCCTAAATATGCTTTTTTGTTATTAGCATGAAATTGTCCTAAAAGATTCTCTCTAATACAGCACCGTTTGAGGATGATGCACGTGTAATGCATAAAGTTGCATGTTTTTCCTTATCAGCTATGAATATTATTACTCTAAGGACCGAAACACTTATGTATGTTTAAATAATTATTCGACTATCATTCTCTACGAATGCGTTTAATTGGTTGTCAAGCACCAGGAGTATAAGTTTCTTTCTTATTTTGTTTGGTTGTTTGTTTGTTGGTTGGTTTGAAAATGGATTGAATTCGTGTCGCACTACGCTAGCCAATTGCATGTTACAACAATGTGTTGAGTGTGTGGATTATTCGAAAAATCGATCGATAGTAGGCACGAACTAGTGGTCTCAGTAATTGTTCAATGATCAATCTCAAAAATGTTTACAAAATGCATCTTTTTTTCCCATAGGTAATCATCATATCAATATATATAATTTGTTTCTCATATATTGTATAATAATATATGTTTGTAGGTATATATATATATATATCGCATACTACTTGTGACTCTTTTGGTTTGGACTATATCCTAACGCTTAACGCTCTAATAGATATTATTTCCATGCAATCGTATTATATCTATCAACTTTCATATTGTTATCCATTATTACTATCCGTATTATCAGGTATTTACAATATATTAATTAATGATGTGCCCAATTTTCAATCATCTCCCATCAATTTCTTACTCTACAAGCATTTTCCTGGAACGCTGACTTACTTGATATAAATATTTATACCTCTCTCATCCCTCATAATGCATCATCTTAATAAGTAATTTGTTTCATTTCATATATATATAATAACTATATATGTATTTATTTATTTATTTATTTATATACGAATAGCGCCACTAGATTCATCTATTGCATAATTAATCATGCTTAATTCAAGAAGAAAAAACGAGTGTTTCAATATCGTATCACTTCAGCATAGCTGCTGCGTTAGTTTTAAAAATGAGTAAGTAATAAATGGCGAAAAGGAGCATTTGACGCACTATATATTACAATTAATTAATTCTATACGAATCACGAAGAAATGTAAAATGCAAAGTTGTATTGCTTTTCAAGAATATCATTACGATTAACTAGCCGTTGAATTAGAATTAGTACAAATGTAACCACCGTCAACCATTAACCCGATATCATCAACATCGTCGTCGTGGTAATAGTAATTTGATTTACGAATTTTGTTCGTAGTTCATTGTAATAGCGATATGTTTATACAGTGTCTCCGGACGAGCCAGCGAGCGAGCTTGAGTTGAATCGATAGAATGATTTCAGCAACGAGAGGTGGTGGGTGCGTTGTGCCGCATGTACGCCAAAGAGACTTAACATATTAATTATAGCAATTTGCACCAATGGAACCGTAATACTCTGCGATTGCATTAACATTTGCGTGGATTACACGGATTAGCGACGACTTTCAGTTGCTTTGTTCGCCGTCCCATCGTCGGCAAGCGAGTTGCGCGTTGCGCTGCTTTAAATAATTGCGGACTGAACTCGTACAATTACTAATTGCTGCTGAGGCCGCTGCTCTTGTCGTTGTACATGCTGGGACGCTCCAGCTCTTTCATCAGAGCAGCGTCTCGGCCTGCACAAACTTGATGCGCCTTATTCATACGTCGTCCTCGACGCTCCGCAATGCCACCTGCTGCTTTTGTGCGAGCGCATTTACAACGTACATTAGCGAATCCATCTTTTTATCCATCGTGCTCAGCTATAAACAAAACAGAGATACGGCGCTCGTTACTTGTTACGCTTAAATGGCATTTGAAGCAAATCTACGGATACGAGCAGAAAAAAGTAAGCGCAAGCAGGTACGATCGATCAATGCAAGATGGACAGACGCAAGAAAGGAGTAGTGTGATTCAACGCTAATCAGAATACTGATTCTATACTGGGTGCGCTACGCTACGAGTTAATTGATAAGCGATATATGTAGGTACGTTGGCGTTATTGTCCTACTGACGAGTAATTAGTGCGATGTACGAGAAGAGTGAGGCGCAAGCGAATAATAGAAAAAAGTAAAGTAAAATTGTCACTGACCTGTTGCTCGACGCGATAGAGACGTGCTCCGACCGTCATGGGCTTCACATTGCCGACCCTGTCGATGCCCGCCAAGTAGCTGCCCGGCTTCCCGAGGGTTTGATCCAATCTCCGTTGTAGCTCCTGGAAGAAGAAAAAACGCGTCGTATAAATTTGGATATTGGCGTTCAAGAGCCACTAAGCATACATACCTTTATGCGCACCATCATATTGAGATGTCCCTGACTGTACTGCTCGATAACGTCCCGGACGTCGTACGGCTTACGCGCCTGCTGGAATTTCCGCCGAGCGACAAAATACTTGATCTTACGGATTGCACGTATCGCATTCTTGTGGGCTTCGGTTAATCTGGCGGCACAAACGCATCACAAACGAGATTATTACACTTGCACTTATTAATTATACTAATTAAAGCACTTACTGCGTTACCCGTGGAAGTTCACCGTCGATATCATCAATCTCGTCACTCGGCGCTTCGGTTACAGTGCTCGTCTGGCTCGTAAAGATTGCACCTCGAATGCTTTCCCGCTCCCCTCTACGCACACGATTCGGCGTGCCTGAAACAGAAAATAACTTGTTATCAATCGGCCAATGACAAGTGGAGAGAAAAATATGCAAACATTTTGCGTGTTGCAGAGCGGACCGCACACACACAGCAAGCTGAAATGAAATAATGTTCATTGTTCGTGCGCTTGATGCACAACCCGCATTGGTTGTCTGTTAAACTCGCCGACATCTACATTAATTTACGCTTTAATGTCAAGGATTGATGAAACAAATGTAAACTATGCGCATTCGCCACTCGTGCACGCATTTATCCCGTTGAATAAATCGGGAAAGCGCGCACAACCAGGAGCGATGCAAAATCAATGCAGGCATACTGATATAAATCCGGACTCGTTTCGGTTTTAACATTATTTTCTCTTCTGCGTTCTTTTTCTTCCATCGTATAGCCTGGCCATAATAGGGCAGATATGCCCGCCGTAGGCAGATTCAATTCCCAATTCCCTTCGATACTCACGACGCATACAGATTTGAAGGGAAATAAAATAATACCACAAAACGACAAATAGCGCGCAAAAACGCGCAACTTTAGTTTTCAAAGTTGGGGCGGCCACTTGCGCGCTGAATTCATGATTCATGGAAATTAATATATGCGCTTCATTTGATTCCATTTTCATCAAATAAATTGTTTTGAAAATTTAATTTTGTTTTCAATTTATCTCGTCGTCACGTTGCACTTGCGCTCGGTGCACGGGCGATGATAAGAAGGGAAAATAAGAGGGTGAAAGAGGTGAGGAAGATGAGACGTTAAGCAAATATATAAAATTGAACGGGTATTGGATTAGTGTCTGGTATGTCGACGACGCGCTGCGCACGCAAAGGATGGAACGGGCTAAAGCTGGACTTCAAATCCAAATTGAAGCCTGGAGAGATGATCGAAGGTGCGAACGATGGCGAATGATGCGAATGGCGAACTCGAAGGGACGGATGACGACGAAGAACGTGTTATTTAATATTAAAACGAAAACAAATAAACACGTCCAGTCGATTTCCACACACATCACGCATGCGGCAAAAAGTCACCGACCAATTAGTCGGGCAAAGCGAACGTATTGATTTCTTTAACAAACATGACTTTTTCAGCGATTTATTGCGGATTAACAACGCACATGACGCGGCCGAAAGAAATGGTCGCTCGTATCGATTTTGCCATGAAGACGAATAGCAGCCTGGCCGTTAACAGTGGCGGCGGTGGCAAGGTTTTTGTCCGTGCATAACCGCTTTGTGTGACTCGCAAAGTCTTTGCCGGCTTGAGAAGAGAAACTGAATGCGCACAAGTGTGTGTGGGGGTGGAAGGAAAGCTCACCTGCTTTCGGCTCCTCCATGTAAAAGACGACGTCGTTGTCCTGATCGATGGATTTGCCAGTAGCTGCGCTCGCGGCCGGCGGCGGCTGGTCGCCCTGCGGCGTGCCGGGTGCCTCCATGCGATTCCGCGACTTTCGCCGTTTCAGCACCGATGCCTTCTTTGCCACCTGCAATATGAGGGACTGACCCAACCCATGGTTGACTTAACACCAAGACACCAAACATCGCTTTCTATAACTAGCCTAACAGTTAACAACTAGTCCACAAAACGGTTGCGCGCACAGAATGCCAAACTTCCGCCAGGCAATTAAATTTCGTTTCCGCGTGCATTCCATGCCATACGCGGTCGGTCTCGAGAGCATGACATTCGGCGTGCAATCGTTAGATGAACATTTCATTGCATTGTTCGCGAATGATAACATGTAAATGTATCTTCATTCCATGAATGTCAGTGGCGGAGACGGCAGCTCAGATGTTGATGGATGAGCGGTTCATATATCGTATATCATGCATGCCGCTGCCTTAAACCGCACGCCACTGCTGATGGAGTTCGTAATGAAGCAAAATGCGTAATGAGTAAGGTGATGCATTTACACATTGCCATCCAATGCGCGCTCGCAAACCGCATTAGAGCAAGACTAAAAAATGTGCATGCCATATGCATGTACTCAGTGGACTGAGTGCGAGATGTGTTTTTGCCTTAATTAAGTATGTACAGTGAGCGTGCATATTGTCCAATTCGTAATGAGAAGCGTGCAAGTTTGTATGAATGATAATTATTATCTACACTGCGTGTTGACTTCTATTTTACTAATAATAAGTATGCAATTAAATTAGCATGCACAAGATGCACAACTTGCATTATGAAAAACTGTTGAATTTTTGCGTATAATTGCTTTTAATTTGTTCACAACGCGTGCAAATAACCCTTTCGTAATGAAAATTCAACATTTCAAGCAAACAATGAATCTGCGTGATTGCCAAAGGCAGTGGTGCACCACTCTAATTGGTTTCTCAAATCGAGAGAGGAGAGCGAAAGCTGGAATTGCATTTTGTACATTAGTGGTGCACACACCGGGGGATTCGTTTGATTACGCGTTGAAGTTGACTGTTTGAAAACAGCGTGGTGGACAATACACACGCTTACAAATATACACAGGCGAATGCAGTGATAATCAGATGCGAGGCGCATCCGAAAAGCGTCCTGGGAGACGGCAGATTTGCCGGTGCGGATAATGGGGAAAAGCGGGGAGAAGAATTATCCTATTACCTTCGACAGCGGCAATGAATTGGACGAGCCGGACGATTGATTGCAGTTCGAATTCGTGTCTTTGAGGTACACCTGCCACGTCGCCGACGAATTGAAGCTCTTGTCGGCGGCGTAACAGCGCCACAGGCACTGGATGAGCATGGCGGCGGCGGGTATTTGTCGATTGAAGTGCTTCTGACGCTGCTTCTGCTGCACTTTCAACGCGAAGCCGGAGCCGAGTATTCCCTGTCGAGTGCAACATGAACAATCTCATCAATTACCCCCGTGTTTTATTCATACGGCCGAAAAGTTGCCGACAAAAATGTTTAAAAATTCAATTTCGAGAGTGAGAGTACACCCATAGTAGCACAAAAAAAAATTATGTGCAAACAGTCGAGGAATGCTTTTGGCATGCCGGGACTGTAATTAACTTCCACGTCAAAAATTTCAATCATTAACGAATTAAATTCCACGGTTTTGATTTACATTGAATTTACATTGCTGAATTTCCTCATCGAGCGCACAAAATGCGTTCGCAAATTGACACAAAAAACTGTACTTACGGCTGGAAGAGCGAAAAACGAAATGGCAAACACGCTGAAACAGGAGGCGACAATTTTGCCCATCCAAGTACGCGGAACGGTATCACCATATCCGATCGTTGTGACCGTGATGACACCCCACCAGAGCGCATCCGCATAGCTGGAGAAGTTATTCTTGCCGTCAGCGACGACCGCATCCTTCTCGGCTAGGTAGACAAAGTAGCTGCTGAATATCAGACCCAGGAAGCCGATGTACAGCGTCGTTATTAATTCCTGCAAATCGGGCACGTATCCCCCGCAGGGGAATATGTTTAATTGGTGCGGAAGGACTATGGGGTATTATACACAATGCACATCAGATACGCGTACACAATTGACAAGCCCTTCGCACACGTTTGACGCCCAACGACATTAGCGCATTTCAATCAGAATTCGATAACATTTCCGTAATTGTTTCACTGAATAAACAATTGTCAACTAATTGCAATACGTGGCCAATTCAAATTGTACCTCAATTAAATACCTACATACTATTTTATATAAACTCCACGACGTGTGCGCGTAGAGGGAGGCGGCAATTAAACACTGAAAATATTGCGACAGCCGAAAATCAAACGGGAATTCACGCGCCGTGTGAAATCCCTAGAGATGGTGGCAGTGATGTAGGGCAAAATCAATAGCACGAAATGATTATTGCGTTAGCTCAACAAACGTTAATAACAATGTTGCTTACGGATTCGTGTAATGCGTTAACGTTGTGGGGCGGTTAGCGATAGTTAGCACATTACAACGTAGACATTGCTGATCTAAGATAATACATCGGTATGATATTAACCGCTGCGAGCGATGGAATTAGCGGCAACGTCAAAATAATGCATAAACCAATATATGCATTGGAGCACTACTACTTCAATTTGTTGTTTCAATATTTAATAACCTCCTATAGAAATGGGTACGATTTTACATGAATTATTGGATTTTCTTGGCACGCTGAGCAAACGGCAAAAACATACACCCTCAAGGCTCACTGCTTGCTTCCCCATTCAAAGGGACTGCTGAAAATATTTCCATGTCATCGAATAAACATGGATTTTATTTACTTTTAATATTTGTTCAAAAGTTGCACGGTCTTTTCCCCTGCACGTATCCTCGACTGCTTCATACTTGAACCGAAAACAAAGCAAGCAGTTCGTACTGACTGAATTTAATAAACAGTAATGTATTGCCTTAAACAAAATATCAATTACTTTCTCATAATAATCAAGCCAAATCACGAACTGGGAACTACGGTGATTAGTACAAAGTTTTGACAGTCTAGCCTTGGGAGGAGGACGATCATTGAGTCAAATGATATAATTAACCGAATATTCAAGTTGCTAACAAATTGCTGTTTGGTTGCTGCGCATAGTGAAATCTTGGCCTGAAACTTTCGTCAGGAATCGGACGAATTCATTGGAATGAGTAAATTGTTTATGCCGTAGCCGTAGCCATCAAATATTGATAATATGTAGGTAATAATTGTATCGAATGTATTATTATAATGATGAATACAACCTTGGAGTTGGAAATTTCTTTGTTGGACTCGTGTACCTATGCACAATACGTGTTGCTCGACAATGCCGAAGATCGATAAACGTTTATACACCCGCCAAGTGACTTGTTGTTTTTGTCACTTTTCACCGAAACGCGTGAATATTAAGCACGTTACCGTACGAAATTATTAACCAGCTCGTAAACACATACAGGCGAACGCCATTTGAGGTCGGTTACCAGCCAACTCGTATGGTTACCAATGCGATAAATAATAAAAAAAAAGGCACATACCTGACGATGGATGAAAACGACGGAGCCGAGCAGTCGCCACGTTCCTCCTTGGCGGTCCACATGCAGCATCCGCAGGATCTGCAGGAAACGGATGCCACGAATCGCGGATGTTGCAAACACCTGTCCATTGGATCCATACGTGAGCACTACTATCGATGCGACTACGACGATCAGATCTATAAACAAAATACGTGACGCATTAAGAGAGCCACCTGATGAAGTACTTTGCATTTAACAAGAAAATGCTCTAAAAATGCAAATGCAATTCGGCTGAGTAATGCACGTGTGCTTCATGGAATGCATTTTATTTCGTTTTGCTTTTAGTCCGGAATAAAGCATAATAATAAAAGTCCCCGTAAGGTATTACACAATTGATTGTTGCACTTTACGTAAGTGTTTATTGCCGACTATAAAATATGCAAATACGCGAAAGCACTTGAAGAAAAACGCTTGCGAATTAAAGTCAACCACTTAAAAAAACGAAGCTCGAAGAAGTAGCTCGTTTCAATGCAATTGAAAGATCCGGCGCATTAATGCAAATACTGAAACAAACTGCGTGCCGAGTCATCGTACCAAATGAAAATGCAGGGGCGTTCTAATTAAGTTTTTCAATTGAACGAGACACTTCTTTCCACATCGCAACGCGGCGATTCCAATTACACGCTTCTAAGTCGATGATAACGATCACGTCTATTGTCACGGTCTGTTCGTGACCTGTAATGTGGGTTACCTTGGCGGCTGCCGTTCATAATAAATTCATATGAAAACAGAGAAAACGCACGCTGTTGACTGCCTGCTTGGCTGCCGCCGTCACCGCCACCGCGCAATCGATATAAGAGTGAGTATATTGTCAGGCGACGACTACGACTACGACGACGAATGTTATGAATGCCGTCGCTATATTTGATTAAAATACATTTTAATGCGATTACGCCACATAACGTTATTATTGCGAGTCCTCCGCCCCAGGTCGGTTCTACTTCGCCATTTTTCATTTTATTTCATTTAACGCTCGCTCCCGCATCGCGCATTTACATCTAAACTATTCATTCATGAATAAATAAATGCGTACCGCTTCACGTCTTCAAGTCGCGCGCACTTTTTGCGCACGCATGTTGTGAATGCGCAAAAAAGAAACCGAAGAACGAACGAACGGCAAGCGAGCAAATTGGGTTGCTCTCGGCATGATGAAAACGAGTGTATGTAATTTGTTGATGTGTGTACAGCAATAGGAGCTACTCACCGATAATGCAAATGGGTTTTCGTATGAAGCGCAGCCGCCCCGCAAAGCCCATGTACTTCGATCGGCATCCGGCAGACCAGAGCCGCACCAAATACTCGACGCCGAAGAAGACCACCAGGCAGATTTCCTGCAACAGAGGAAAAAAATACACACACGCGTGTGTTATCAACTCATGTGTAATTTGCTTCAGTTCAGCGCGTTTGTGAGCTACTTAAAAAGCATGTTCAATTTAAATTTTGCCTTTGTATTTTACAGTTTAATAAACATAACAAAAGAATATAAATGTTCTCCCTCATCTTTTTTTTTTGCTACATAACGAAACATTTTTTCTACGTTGTGAATAATTGCGAATTTAATTCAATTACGAATAACACTGCTGCCCCCTCCGACCCTACCTTTAAAAAAGCACTGCGTAGTTAATGTGCAATTGTAACGATATTCAAAAGTGCAATCTACAACAATTGCAAACAATAAACAATGACAGTGAAAAGTGAAAAAGACGTGAATGGCGTGGACTTGAATTCAATTGCACGTCCATCAATTGCAATTGCATTAGCGTTTCATTGTTTATTCCATTGTTGGACGCACGTTTCAGCTTTGAAATTTTATGAACTCTTGACATTTTCTTTATGTACAGCGAGAATATACACACAATAACGTCACTTTTACATAATGCTACGTAGTGTTGGAAAGAACGCAATGACTACGATTCAAATAGTCAAATACTTTGTAATAATATACAAAATGTCCATAAAATTTTGCGATGCTGATGTAACAAAATAGCGGATTAAATTTCATAGACATTCGGCATGAAAGAACGAAAAATTACGTAAACGATAAAAGCAATACACAACACGCACAGAACATCTAGAAGAATAGAGGAAGAGTAAAGAGACCTGAGTACGTAATTAAAGGCTGTATGTGAAGAGGTCTTGAGTGTAACGTGTTTAAAGTCACCCAAAGAAAACTGTTTGACTGCGCTTGTCTGAAATACATTACTGGCCAAAGTGATTTGTCAATACTGAGTGTGACTAAACTGCTTTGGTACTTTGAAGAACTGCATTGTAAATAGAAGAGAAACTTTGTTTATAAGCAATGTACTTACAATCACTTTATAAATGGTGACAACCTGCGAACATTAATTGCATTCAAGACGCGCGCATGGGTCGCATAAAAAGACAGAAAATCAATTGAGAATCACAGCAACAATATTCGAATCAATTTGCGCACAAAGTCGCGAAACTTTGAGTGGTGCAAAACTAATGGAAGACACATTATTAAGTTTGCGTTTCCTTCGGATCGCAGCAGTAGATATTATTGTGTGTGCTTTCATCGTGTTGTGTTCATGTGTAATTTTGGAGTAGTTTAGAATTCTAATAGAGATGCAGTAAAACACCAAAAAATGCAGAAACATTCATCATACATAGATAGTAGAAGTCTATACAAATCAATCCATCGTTATGTATTACTCACATTTAGTGACACTGATCTAACTAAATGTTTAAGTTTTAATTAAATAGAGAGGAAACGCAAAAGGTACTCACCATCCAGAAAAGCGTTTCATTTGCAAAGTCTTGATACGTGTCGATTGTCGAAAGTACACTAAATATCAGGCACACCAGGACTAACATGAATCTGAAAAATAATTCAAAATTCAGATTATTATTCATTACAAAACACGTAGTCATAAAATTTTAAATAAAATATAAAACTTGTAAAAATATATCCGCATTTCATCCTTTCGAAATAATTCCCGCAAAGAGAAATATCATTTACCCATTGATATTTTATATTTTTAGATGAAAACGTTAACATTTATTTTATGCGGAAATGCAATATATAAAAAAAATCGCTCTCTAGTGACTTAAAATATTAACGCTTGTTTGACTTCTTGCTACGTGACGCTAAGCTAGGATGTTTATGAATTTCATTTTGTATGAATTTTAGTATAGTTTTGCCACTTAAAATATTGTTCAATTCGAATTGTCTACAACATATTATTAAGAACAACATTTCATAATGCTAAGAATTATAGATTATCATTTCAAAGTATAATAGTGCGGAGAAAATAATTTTCCTACACTTTTATAGCCAATAAAATACTTGGCGAATGACCATCATTTCATCGCGGTAGTAAAATAACTTTGCTCATAATCGAGTATTAAATTGAAGTAAACTTTGCATAGAATATTTAGCAATAAAGAGGAAAATAATTAGTATTTTCCAAGCGACTTCTTCATGGAACTCTTTCTTTGATGTTATTTATTATAGCAAATTAAATGATGGATTAATAAACTAGTTTTTATGCTGACTAAACATGCAAACCTCCCCTTTTCCGCTAGGATGATTTTCTTCGAAATTTTCGCTCAAATTGCTGATCACATTTATGATTTTGTCGTTTCAGCGATTCGGTAAATGGATACGCTAAATCAAATCTTGTTTTCCCCGAAATCTAAATACTTAAACGATATCCATCACAATGCCGACCTATATATTAGTATGCGCTTCTAAATGATTTAGTTGTAGGCATAACATATTTGTCATGTAAAAGCGAGTGCGCTCGTAAACTTATAAATAATTTCTTCAAACGTAACTTTTACGATACCCGCGAGGGTTGTCGAAAACGGGATGGATGAATGATAAGGTGCGCCGTAATATGTTTATTTATAACACTCCCCCATTTTATTTATCCCTTCGATAACGCATCGAACGTTAACCATATATAAATCGAAAGGGGCTGCAAAGTGTTTTATGATTGTCGTACCAACAACGCGTCGGCACCGATAATAAAAAGCGACAGGACTACAAAGGACAATAGCGTTATATTGTTTTGTCCTATTTTCGCGTTCCTTCCAGCAAACCGTTTCGTCGTTTCCATTTAAATGAACTTCGAAACAGATTGTGTTGAATTTCAGTGGAAAGCGGGAACAATGAATTTTGTATTAATAAAAACGGGATGACAGTCCGCTATGACATCGCGCTAGTGATAGAATAAATGATTAATTTTCTAGGGGTTGCGAATAAAAATATCACCGAGCTGCGAACGTAAACATGACAAGTGAATGCTAGTGGAATGTAAACGAAAAAAAGGGCGAGAGCAAAATACGAAGGTGTCAAATAATATTCAACATATCTGTTTGAAAAATATCAACAATATTTACAAATAAAACACCGGAAACAAAAAATCAAAATCCGCGTATTCCATTCCCAGTATTTCAACCCCTAAATTATAAAAACTAAAAATACTAAATCATTTCTACATTTTCTAGTCAGCAAAAAGGACGAAATCAACCACAAATTTGTGCTTTATAACTTTTTGTAACATGTGCAACTGGTGCCTGATGGCGGTCGCATGTAAATTGCACCATTACCGCTTAAAATAGCGAATTGTTTTCCGCACGACATAAGAGTAAAACGCATCTGCAGAAGAAGGTGCAATTTGTGCGTAAATAGAGGACACGGTTATGGCGTAAAATGCAAAACGACTTTTTCGCACGGGGTTGGAGGCGGTCGATAATGTTGAATAACGAGCAAACGCGCTCGAGCAAACACTCGTATGCAAATGCGATGATAGATGGATGCGCGACGGTCGAGCGGAAAGCGAGCCGACTTCTTAGTCGACGACATCTGCAAGTCTGTTTGCAAAGAGGCTAAAGGTGCGAGAGTAAATTCTAAACAGTAGCGCGACGCACTTATACGGCATCGTGCCAGGACCCCCGTATGCGTATTTGCATTGCAATGCATTGGCGCGCAAAAGGACGCGACGCAGGAAGCGCACGATTTCCGCAAGGACAGCGAATGTGTGAACGTAGCGAGCACGTGCAATTTGCATTACCAACATCTGCGTCTCGCATGTACGTTGGACCGACGTGAAAGGCACACAGAAAAACACTTCAAAAAGGACCAATTTCAGGAAGCCGAATCGGTCTTGTTCGCGATAATACCTTCGAGCAATTTGTAACCTAAATATTTTCCCTTACGTTTGTGTTTCCTCGCAAAACAGTCTTACATTACGTTGTTGATTAATATGTTCATTTTTTAGTACTCAAATGATATTATATTGTATCCGTTTCTGTGAATTCAAGTTGTTTCATTATTTACTTCAAAACATGAAATTAAAATACAAAATTAATGAATTCTCTATACATTGTTAGAAACCGAGTTTAACAAGATGAAATATAAAATTAGCAAAGTTATTTACTTTTATTCCATTTCCGGAATCAATGCAAAGCGGATCGATACTGAAACTGGATTTTTTTACATTTGCGAAAAAAAATCCGCTATTATGTTTAACTTTTTCAAAACACTGAATTATCCTTAAGAAAATCATTGCATTATCACGATTAAATCCCCACAAACTAAACATTAAAAGCCCACAACGTAATTCTATCTAGACTAACACTGAAACTGAAAACAGAATGCCATTTAAAGCATGCTATTTATAGCAACACCCTACTACCCTAGACTGAAATAAAACATACATAAACTTTATGAATATTCACCATTTCTGAATAGATCCTAAAATTCCTCTTTCAGAATAGCCACTTTATCGATAAGCTTAGCATGAATGCTTTTGCAAGCCATCAAAAACGTGTAAAATTTGTATTCTAAATTGTAATATAACTTTGCGCAACGGCGAGTCCTACATTGAAACTTGCAAGATGTAATAATATGATAAGCGAGATAAGCGGAATGTTGTTAAGGTGATTTGCAGTAATCTAAGATTAAATTTATATTATAAGAGGGGTAGTTGCGCGTTATGCTTATGCGGCATAAATGAAAAACGGATTAGATTAGGGTTAGATGCAACTTTCGCGTAGAAAATCAGCAAGCAAATCAGAGAATCGCACAATGCCAAAAGTGAAATGATGAAATATTATCTTGGTTGGCAGGCCACTCGAGCGCGCGTGATATTCAGCATGATTCTTCGGGGGGCGATATTTCTATTATTTCCGCGTTCGACGCATGCGAGCGCATTCGCTTTCTTGCGGCGAAAGCTGCCAACCGACGTGGGCGTATGAAGAGGGATGATTTGCAACCGCACAATTTCGTAGTGTATTGTTTCGCATCAAATGAATAGTGCGCGATTGGGTTGCGTGCGTGCTGAATTCGTGCGCTCAAAAAATCGTCCATGATTCATTTGCGGCGAAAGTTTATAAGAAATTGACATGAGAACTTCCAATTCATTGCATGCGCGTGAATAATTCGAAAATCGCTTCACGTCTTTGTAATTGGATCTAAACGTGGATTATTATGATTGAAATTTTACCATTTTTACCAAGCACTGGTTCATTTTCCCGAAGCCAATTAAGTTGTAGAAAATGTTTGCGTTTTTTATCTGATCCATAAATTCTCGAAAGTCTAGAAAAACGGCGGAAACACCGCTAAACATATAAAGAAAAACGCATTAATTTAGTGCGCAATGCCATCGTTGACTGGTGCAACATTTTGCCGCATAAATAATGCCCCGAAAAAGAAGCTTTCTTAATAAAGTATCGCATGCGATTTACGAGAAGCGCGCACATCGCCCGAGCAAAATAATAATCGCGATTGTTTTAAACGACGTTCAGGCACGCAATTATCCTGCACATTTTTCCAAAGCGCAAGGACTAAATAATTGTAATTCCGTGTTTCTTGGCTTACATTTCTCTGGGAAATGTTGTTACACATTTTCTAGAATATTCTTTCCATGCGGATTATTACTCACTCCTAGGGCATAAAAAACACCGGCAAAAACTAAAATAACACCTGATACTAATTACCCACTTGCACAATTAAAACTGCCCCAGTAAAGTACGTGTTAAAATAAAAACATGCGCTCGCATTCAAAAGAAAAATGCTTGCATTAAAACACAGCATGCCACCCCGCCAACACTGTAATTATAAGCGTTGCTAATTACGTAGCGTCATGTCAGCGCTAAGTAGTGCCATGCGAAATGAATCAGCACGTGAACAAGTCATAAAAAAATTAACGCATGTTTTATGATCCGCATACCATACGCATTTATATTATATCCTGATTAAAATTATGAAGTGCTTGGCTGGTTTCGTATTTGCATATTATTAATTCCCTTGAAATATATTATTTCTAATTATGTTGTTGAAATATTATCGCGAAAGAAAATTCATTTATTCAGGCATTCATTACGAGTTATATTCGGCGTTTTAAAAAGCTAAATAAACATCATTACCAGGTTTTGAACTTTATCAATAAATTGCAGAAAAATCGCAAACGCAATATAAAAGTTTTCAATTGAAACCGAGCGCAAAACTTGCGGTTTAATAAACTCTCGCCACTCATCCTTGGAACCTTAAAAGCCCACCCCCGCGCCGCATAACTGATAAAAGAATAAAAACAGTAACGGAAAAGGGATAACAATTTCCGGTCTATAATTGCTCCGCGGGCAGAGTGAAACAATTGAAGGGTTTTCCACATTCGTCCTTCTTCTCTATTCCCCTTTTATTCCCGTTTTTTATGTATGCATTCACATACGGCCGACGCTAAGCGTACTTTTGTGCACGTGACAAGTGTATAAACACGCTAACGAGGCGCGACGCAGTTGTTTAATTGCCATCGGGACACAGCCAGCAAAAGAGGCAGAAATGATGGCGGCGAAGTAGCTGAGGGGTTGAACGTTCTGCACGCGCACTACACACAAGTGCTCCCGCAACGTTTTTGTGCGCACTTGCTTTATCAAAGGGATGGCACAAAAAAAAAAGAAAAATCCATCTAGTACACGTTAAGGCAACACATGCTGCTCGAGGGGGGTGGTGGAAGGAAGTGGGCCGGATGGCAAACAAGGAGTCGGGTACGCGATGAAGAGTGAGGATGGTCGGAAATGGTTTTCTATTTTCCAATAAACCGAGCGGATTCCCCTGGTGCAAATTGCACAGGTGCGCGCGAAAAGCAAAACGAGAACACGTTCGAGTACAAAATGCTGCAAGTTATCCTCCTCCCGTGAATGGACGTCTCGACAAACATGCTTCGCCACTTGAGCTGTGCGCTGATAAAGTTTACTTAGGCTTCTAACGTATTCCAAAAGGCTGCACTCTCTCTCTTTTTCATCCCTCGCAGCGGATTCGTTCATGGATTATTTATGTTGTACATTTCTTTGTTGATTAATTTTCGACCAAACAAAAAGAAAATACCTTCATCATAGAATACATTCGCGTTATCCTGATGCAAGTGAAAAATGATTAAAAATATATATCATAATCGATAAGACCATGGAAATATTAGCATGCAGGAGCATAGGTATAAACCGTAGGATAATTAATTCGCGGTTTCGTATAGGGCAAGTAAATCCTTATATAATATGAGCACCGGAAGTGCGCGTCGCTGTGGCGGCGGTAGCAATGTTGGTTCGTTGGCGAGATGCATGCATGTTGCATGTCGAGTGCGGGAAAATTGAGTTCGCGTTCTTGTGCGCTACGATTTTCCCATTACTCGAATGCCTCCTGCTGGTTGAGCACCCGAGTTGGCAGTCACTTCGGAAGTGAAGTACAGTGAGTGGCACGCATATTATGAGATGAATGCGACCAGCTGCCAGCGGGCATGTGCAAAATGTTTTTACGATTTTGACATTTATGCGTGTGTGTGTATTTTGAACCCGTCTTCAAATCGTGATTTCATTTCGATAATTCCACTATTCAATATTCTCGTAATTAAGCACAAATTCCAACAACTATAATCGTGTTATAAATGAATTCGCAACGCGTGGAGATTAATCGAACAAAATCGGCTTAAACAGCGTATTCGACGCGTGAAATTTATGTCGATTTACTGCATGTATATACATTAATGAGGCATGTTATATGCCGTTGTGTTCTGCCGCCTCCCGAATGAAATACGACTGAAAGAGTGAACGCACCCCGCCTGCGTTATGGATTTTTCGCATCACAATAACGCGGGGCGGTAAATATGCCATTAGCACATCGGCGTCTCGTATTTGGAAAACACATTAAGTACATTAAATCTCACATGAGGCCGCACTCACACACCGCATGGGGGGCGGCTGCCAGCAATGAGTTTGTACTGGTTAGCCCAGAAATAACCCTCATGAATATAATAATGCGAAAAACGCATACATGCGTTTCCATTCGCAATTAGCGCCCGATCCAGAAACATGTGATTTAAATTTCATTTCCGATTCATTTCTTGCACGTTATCCTCGCATTAACTCGTATTTCATACGCTCGCCGTTTTTCTTCATCGACCTTGACAGTCTCGATTTTTTGACAAATCGTGCACTTCATTATTGAGAACAAGTCATATCTTTGTTTTCTTTCCGATACGTGCATGAATTATGCACGTCGGGTCCTGCAGTGCAGCGCGTCAAAAAGAAATTGAAAGCCGGTTCGCTTTGAATAATCCATCATTCGAAATCAATTATGCATTAATGATCTATTCTTTTTATGAGCACACGAGTCTCAAGTGAAAATAACAAAAGTTTTCAACTCTTGTTGTAACTTCATGTAGTGCTTTGTCTGCCTTTTTTTATCTTCACGTCAAAGAAAACCTTTTCATACTTATATCGACTGCTTTAAAATTATCCTATTCATAAATCGTCCTTAAACATGACTAATTTACGGTTGAATATTTGAGTTCAGAATCAAGACAATCAAGAAAATATGCAATTTTATAAAACGCAGGCACTAAATTCAAAGTAGCTGATAATAGCCCCCCGGAAAGAATTGAATTCCAAGAAGAATGGAAGTATGATGAAAGAATTGCAATGGTGATAACATTGACGATTTATGCGTCCTTGCATCGCGTATGCATTGAAGGTTCTTGCGCGCCTTCTCAATGAATACAATGCGATGATGCACTATTGGAAATCGATTTGAGGGGCGCGCGCGTTTCAGCGTGATAATAACAATCGTCGCAGTAAGCACTCAAATCGCGCAGCCGGCAAGTACATGTTGAATATGATTAACATGCCATTTGCGGACACTGCAATTATTACACATAGTCAAGTGTCTCATCTAGCTTATCTGCGTTAGTCGAGTAGGTATGCGTTATCCATACGATTAATCTACGCTACAAATTTTATTGCTTCTCAATTTAATAACTCGCCATCAGAAGTTGTAAAGCTTTCATGAATTATTTTTATACCGCGTATAGATTATTTTCCGCTGTACGGATTACATACTTTATGAATTTCATTTTTTTCCCCCTTGGAAGCTATAAAATAATTAGACGTACTTTTCCCGCTCTGTTAATTATTTTTTAATTAGCGATATAATGTGGCAGTTTAAATTATGCTTATCGCGAACGATAAAAAGAAAATGTGAAATTTCGTATAATATAGCGATGGGTATAAAACGTTAATAAATGGGAAAAAATCTGCATAAAAAGTGACAAATAACCCACTTTGTTCATGTACATCTTCTGTTTAGTTCTGCGTTGAGATTTCACTTTATTCGGAAGCGTACGACGCATTTATCAGCGAAGACGCTTAAAGTGCTTCGTCCTCTGGCGCTAAGAAGAAGTTGACTTATGGCGGAAAGTTGGGGAGGCGGCGATGATGGTGCGCAATATGCCGGCATGACGAGCGCGCATCACGCTTCGTCAAGTGTATCATTTCAATCACCTATAATCCCCTCTCATATTTCGTGTCATAATGTCATCATCGTAACATTTTTCAATGCTTGTATACGCCATGTCTCTTCTTCTGCGGCGTTTTTGGCTTTTCCTGCTTCTTTTTTTCTCTCTGCGCTTTGCGTTTTCTACATTGTTGTGTTGTGCGCGCCAAGAATGGTTGGAAATGTGTACTCATACATCATGCTTTTCACGTGATCTGATATCGTAAAAGAGAACGAAGAAGACGACGATACTTCATTATATTCCTCGCGAGTGTTGCGGACGCGCTTCATCGAACGACAGTGCAATAAATGTATGCTTGCTTATCAGTCCGTAATTGAGTGTATCGCATCGAAAATACCTACGAGTCATTTTTCTTCTTTCTCTCGCGACTTGTAATAAAATATAAAATGTCTTTAACATTGCTTGGAATTTTTATATGCAAAACCGAAGGCGTAGTCGGTCTGAACTGAAGAATTTCTTGATAAACTGCACTTTAACTTAAGAGACCTCAGATGATAAGTTGTTATAATCGAATTCGAGTAAAATAGATTGTATTTAGTGCTAAAGAAAAAGGAGGTTATAATCCGCGCAAGAAATTCACTTTTCCTTTACATTCTTCGCGTAATCCACGCTCCAAGTGAACGTTCCGCACGAGTTTGAAAGATTACTGGGTTATAGCTGTTCATAGAAACGCGTCCCTGGAGGTGATCGTGCGAAACTTGCGCGCGTTACACAACCGAGCAGAAAACCCAAGAAAACACCGACCAAACAAACCGCAGCGCCCATAAAAAACTAAAATTGAAAGTTGTTCAACAATAAAGCACATAATCGTAACCCGCATCGCGCGAAAAGGAAGAAAGCGAAAACTCATTTGTAATTCTTCTTAGCGGCACATAATGAAAGTCAAATATTGATTTTTAATCTATTATCAATTATCCACAGCTCAGTGTAAATTCGAATGTTTGGTGCGACGTAAACTAGGTTGGCAATATACATTTTTAATGTGTAAACTTCGCGATCTCTATGCCCGGAAGACGTTGAATCCGCGGCGCTGCATATAGCTAGCAAAAGTAAACGCATGTGCACTCATTCAATGCTCGACGGCGGCGTTGTTGAAGTTCCGTCCAAAGAGCAAGAGCACTACTGAAAGTCGGATAATGTGCTCGAGCCAACTGTTGAAAAGTTTGATCAAGCACGTTCGTTTCTGTCAGTCTAAGAAAGACGTTGTCAGTCGAGCAAGCACAAGCAACTTGCAACTTACATTCAGTGCTCGGTTCGAGTGTCCTCAACATATACGATCATTAGCTCTAATGGCTCACAGACAGCTCTTTGATACATGCATAATGCAAGTTGATATCAGTTTCCACTTTTCGACACAAGGCGCATGAATTTCATTTTGTAATCCATTCAAAGGATTTTGTTTCGCCACCGCAAATTGATAATTATTCGGAAAACGTTTCTCAATTATCGTTCTCGGAAAAGTTGAGGCAGTAGACTGCAGTCAATAAAACGCCCCACGTTTGTTTCGAAGCCAAGTTGGCCAACAACTGCAATTATTCCGTTGCTTGCCGGACGCATGGACATCGAGTTTGCCCCAATTTTCTATTTTCGTCTGCATACATTGCGCCCCTCAGACCCCCAATAAAAAACACCACACACGCCAAGGTTGGCCCCATAATCGGCGTTTGTCGTTATCAGATTTAATGTGATAATTCACCCTACAACTTGTCACTAAACGTCAATAATCCGCATTACGACTTGTTGTAAGTCAACTAGAAATAGTTTCCATTAGCCGGTTAGTTAAAACTGATAATTTGAAAATATACCCCATTTCCGCAATGTTGATTTCCGGCAGCGTTCATTTACTTCAGCGAATTAAAAACAAAAGCTCAGCGAAATTATACTAAAACATTGCAGGTGTAGATAAAATGCAAATTGGATTGAATATTAAAAAGACATACACAATTTTTGCGGCGCTCCGCATTTGTTTCCCGCATACGAGGAAGCGCTATGACATTAACTGCGAAAATGATAGATGCGCTTCCGGAAATTTGCATACGTTGCACGTGCACTGAATGCACGCGCGACTCAAAAGCCCCCAACGAATTATTTTTCCATTTTGCGATTGGCATAAAACATGTGCGCGCTGATTGTTTTAATCAATCATCCGTTTTGTCTGCGCCGCGGACACAACAGGTACGCAAAAATATTTTTACAAGAATTAATAATAAACTTTGAGCACTTACACAGTGAAATGATAGATGAAACAAATCCATCCTGCAGGATGCTCGAGAAACACATAAGTCCGTTCCTGCACCGTTTTGCCCTTCTTGTGATGGAACACGTATTTGGCTTTGAACGCCTGGTCGATGGGCAAGTAGATGGGGTAGTACGGATCGGGAACGCCGCGCGGAGCGTCCCCATCGTCACCGCCACCCACCTCGTCATCGTCGTCGTCATCAGCGTCGACGTCGTCGTTTTCGATGACGTCCTGGTTCTTTGTACCACGCGCAAACCGCTGCTTACGACGCAGCGGCGTCGGGACGCGTTTATGGTGCGCTTCGAAGATACGCGGACACCGGTGACCTCGCAGCCGGGCCAAAAAAGGTAACTTCTCCGGATGGTCGCAGTCTGTCAGCTCGTCATCTTCGCTTCTATATGCGTTCAATCATTATCAGTAAAGCGCAGGCGTTTCAGAAGAATGCAGGACAAATTAATTCGTCCTTTCACTTCCGCACCATTGAACAGTGAAACGACCAAGAATGCTTCAAGAAATTCTTTGAATTTTTCGCGCAAAATAAAAGTGATATTCATGAGCCTCATAAATATCTATAAAGGCCGCTAATTAATTAATATTCAAATAGGTGTCCTGTGAATCTCCAAAGTGCAAGGCAAAGACGAGTAACGAAAGTAATTTTGAAGAGGCAACCGCCAGAGATACCTGCCCGCCTCAGTAAATATAAATTAATTGCCTCCAAGCACTATCAACACCGATCCACTCAATGTGCTCGCCGCTCGAATCATAAATCACCCGGGTGCGCGCTTCTGTTACTTAACTGTCCTGATGCTTTTCCTGTTCGCCGTTTCGCGGCAAATCCAGGCAATAAAGTGAGGAATCTATGCGGTTCTTAAAAGACTACACCTACTGGAAAACTAGGTGCAAAAAACATATTTCTCGACACCGTATTTCGACGTAAAATAACTTTCACTTGCTCAATTTTGTTATTGGAGAATTAACCCCGAATTTTTTCTTGGCGCGCGCCAAGAACTCCTTAGAAAAATGCAATTTCAGTGTATGAAAGGAGAAAAGGGAATACTTGAAGCACCCTTAGCGTTTTACGAAGCCGAATTCGGGCCCACGTAGGACAATTTACCTATTGTCATCGCGCGTATCCAGGCACACCTCGCCGGTGCGATACGCATCCTTGTCGTCGATGTGATTCACAGGACTTTTGAGCACGCTCAGGACGAGATCCTCGGTGGGCGCGTGGGCCCCGCCGCCGCGTGCGTGCCCACCATGATGATGGTGCGTGGCCGTCGCGCCGCCAACGCCGATCGCAGCCGCAGCGGCCGCCGCCGTTGTTGTCGTCGTCTTATCGTCGTACGCCCTAGACGCGTGTTGCGCTATCATAATAACAACCAAGAACAAAAGCACACTTGAGTGTCAGACGAGGAGGACGCGCGTCGAAGCGGCCGGCATGATCATCGTCATCATGCTTCGTGCGACTGTTTCGGGTATCATTTTTTTGTTATTTTGATTTTAAGTAAGTGTCCTAAGTGGGGATGGTTGTGGTGGTGGTTGGTGGTGGTGGTGCGCTCAGTCATATGAGAACATGAGTTTACACGCAACAAGCAACGCAACAACGCAACAACAACCCTCATCACCTAAAACAAGTCGAGAAAAAAACAATGACAATGAAACACGCTCACAAACACAGCCAACATTTAATGTCATGATTGTTCCGGACACACATTCAAAGACAAATAGATTTATGTGTGTTGCTGATGCGCACGGATTTTTTGTTTATCGTGTGTTGTGTAGCTTGGTTGTGTATTTGGAATGTGTTCAAAAATGAATGAAATAGAATAGCAGCAGCGCTCTGCTTCCAGGATAATGTATCCTTAAAACACCCTCTATAAAAATGCAGATGCAATATATTCGTAACAAACGACAAGCAGAAAATACAGCGACGACAAAGAAACATCAAGAGAGCCACATGGAAAAAAGTAGTGTAGCGCAGAAGATTACGAAACGACGCAGGCAAATAAATGTCGAAAATTATTAAGCGCAAAAAGCTATTAACTTAAAGGTCAATCGACTGGCGCTTCGCATGCGGGCGCGTCTTACGCGCGAGCGTAAAGTATTGCAGTCATTTTTATTGAATTTATCGATCTTGTAATTATCATTAGGCTCGGCGCACACTGCCTTCTCGACTCGCTAACTCCGTAACAAACTATGCAATAAAATCTAGACGTGCGCATTGCAACAAAAGGCGCACACGCACCGCTCGCCCGCAATAAAACACAACCCGACCGAGTGCAAATGTGCAAAAAACGAACGACGCGTAGGGTGCACACAAAGAACGGATCAAGGGAAAAACGCGCAAAGAAATGAAATTCATTTGTTGACGACTTGCGTATAAGACGAAGCATGCAAAGAATTTCGAAACTCCGCCCGGCTTTGCCGAGCAAATGTAAGCAAACACAAGAAGTTCCTGGGAACTTTTAATGGGAAAATACATAATATTTTTGTATGAATGGAAAAAAATTTTCAGCGAAATATTCTACCAGCTTCAAAGCACAATACGAACAAATGCTTAATAAAATACAACAATGTAAATATGCACATATTGAATTGGTATTAATGACACCGAACAATGTGTGTTACTTTTGATGTAAGTAAATTTAAAAAAGTATGAATTCTTTATGGCGCTGCTGCTTTATGTAGGGTACCTACTGTCGTATCATATCGTATCAAGTGTAATAATGTCTCGCGTGATTACGAAAATTGAAGCAATTGAATACGTGGTGTATTGTGTGGCGAATGACGACATAGATGGACGAACGCACAGATCTTGAAATTACGAAGGGATGTGCGCTCGCTTACCGGAGTGCCGTCTCTCTCCACCTGTTGGCTGAGCAATGGGCACCAGACTAAGCTTTCTGGACGTCCGGTACAGGTTCTCCTGCTCGGATCTATTCATATCGCGGCCAAACATAACTAATGAAACCATTGAAATTCGGTGGCGGCGGCGGCGGCCGCGCATTCAGCCCGTGATATGCTCATCGCCTTTACGCCCCGCTCGTGTCGCACACACTCGACAGCTTTTTGCGAAATACGCGGAAAAAAGGTGCGCAAGTACGTAATAAAGGCGCGCGCGCGTTGTGAATGGAAAAAACGAAGAAGATGATTGAGATCGAGATCGAAATTGATATGATTTGTGCGTTGTGCGCGTTGGTTATCCTTGTTTGGTCCTTTCAGTCGAGCACAGCGTGCGCCCCCATTCGCATTCGGTGCGTATCAATCAAATTAGCGCAAAAGGCATGGCGCGCAATCACACTCTCTCGCCGCCTTCCTGCTGCCGCCTCAATCTGTTTGCCGAGCGTAATTGGTGTGTCGTCCGCGAACGCTCAGACTGCGCGTCGCCAAAGTTTACATAATGAAATCGCTGCCGTCGCTGCCCCCGACTCGAAGGTGCGTCGTCACGACGCCAGCGGTGCGGGCGCATTCGCAAATTAAGACTGAACGACGCATTAATTTTAATTGATTGCGAACGATTGCTTAGCGAAATTAGAACGGGCGCACCAAACCAATGCGGACTAGATTTGCACTTGCACGCACGGAGCACCAGCACTTGGTGGAAGTTGGAAAACTTGATATTTTTTCGCGTATTCTTCTTGAAAATCGCACAGCAAGTTACACTAGACGTTGTTCTAACTTTTAATTGCTTCGTTCGTTGATGTAGAAATTATTTACGCTCACATAATACTTGATTAGACGTGCGTTTGTTTGCGCGTGCGGGTGTGTGAGTGTGCATCGATGGATTTATTTGTATTCCGCGCGATAGTGCACTCGACCGCGGCGCGCGATTCGCGAAGCAAACACTTCGCGGACTGGTAACCAACTGTTGGTTGCACGCGGCGAGGACGCGCACCAGGTTGTACGAAGGTAGAGAGAGGGGCGCCACCACCGTCGGCGCGGGTTTCATCGATTCCGCGCCACCGCCACCGCTGCCGCCGTCCACGACGACGGTGCTGCTGTTGCTCCTGCACTTACGTTCGTATACGTACACTACGTGTGTGTTTATTTCCACCAGCACGCGCTGCACTTGTAATACCGAAACACGCTGCAATTATGCCGCGTTTTTCCCTCGCTCACCCACTTTTCCTCACTCACAACATACTCCTACGCATACTTTTCTCTCTATGAGATTTCCACCTCTCTCTGCTCTGCGTACCTACATGAAAAATTCGTACAACGATTGCGTAAACTTTAAAAATTCCTTCTCTTGAATCAATAGAGCTAATTTACGAAATTCCGTTTTAAAATATGCAAAAAATCCGAGTTGAACTACAATTACAAATTCATAAACTTTCCACGTGGAAAAATGTTGTTCGTACTTTTCTTGAAACCACATTCAGTTCGAAAATAGAACATTTTTCAGATTCTTAAAGTTTTCAAGGACTTTACACCACCGTTTTCTGTAATTTTGAGAAACGCAGTTCCAGTAATATATTTTCCATTATTCTAAACTCCTGCCGGCAATTTCATAAAGTGTGCTTGAAATATGAAAACTAATAAAATAAAATAAAGCGGCGCTTATCAAATAACTCGATCATAATTTGTTATCATGAAAAGCAGCTGCTTTTCAGCGATGAAGGACGATAAGAACCTCCCGCCGACGATGACTATTATGGCGCAGTGCCGACGGTCTAAATGCCAAATGGACTCAACGCGCAATTCTAAATTTAGTCGTGCGACTTTGGCGGTGGCGGTGGTGGCGCGCGTCATTTTTGCCCGCACATTTGCATTATGATTTTCATTTTCGTTCTTCGGCGGGCAAACATTTGCATTCGTGCGCGCACAGCGAGACAATGAACGCACGAGAGAAAGATCCCCGCATGCCGATAGCGTGCAGTGCGCCGGCGGCACGCTTAATGGAAATTGTGGAAAGCGGCTGTAACGGTGGCGGCGTCGGCGGCGTTGAAAGAGTGGAGCGTGCGAACAATACGAACTGATGCTGAATGAGCATTGCGTTTTGTTCGCGCGGTCGACCGCAACAAGCTGTATGATTATCATAATAAAATTTTGTGCTCTTTTTCAATAACAAACAACAACGCTCCCCCTTTAATTACTCAGCCATACACACGTACACATTTCTTTCTCTTCTTTGCCGTCTCCATCGGCTTTCGATGTCAACGGGAATGACGTTGCCGAAAAATGTTCAATTAAGAAATACATCCGTTGTTTGGTTTGTGTTTTCTTTAGCGCATGGATGATTCTCTTAATTAATTAACAAATTACAAAGCGAAGCATAATACAGCCGCCCGAAAAATTAATTATAACTTGCGCGCCAAAATATTTTCTAATTAATTGAGATTAATCGCACTTTGGACATTAACAAAAATTATAATAATTTCCAATCAACAAAGTGTTTAAAATAAAACACGAATTTAATCGGAAACAACGCGACATTGTTCGATAAGATAACTTCATGCGCGAATTCATTGCATTAATGTGCAATTTATTTGCACAACCCGCGCACATCATTATTGGGCTACCTACATGCATAAATTACTTATGAATTCGGCGACGTGCGCGACCAATGAATTCTCTATTAGAATAAATAAACAAGGCAGTGAATGAACGTGTGGGTGCCCTTCTTCTGGCCGAAATAATTAATAGAGTCGCCCGACTAAGTAATCGCGTTGAAAATTCGCATTTCCCGCTTGATTTAACGTCAAACAGTGCGTCGTACGCGGCACGAATCATCAACGTGTGCGAACAAAGGTTCTCACATTTCATCTACCGGGTCCAGCATTTTGGTGATCCATCATAAATTTCCACTTCATTTTTTATCATTTCCCCCATTTCCCCTTCGTTCGTACGATGATCTTTAACCGTTTAATAATTCTTCTCAAAATTCAACGCATTAAAAGTCACTTACTTGATGTCGGAAGATTTTCGAAAATAAATATTGAAATTGTCTTCTAAATATTATTGCAATTTAAAAGTTAATAAGTCTTGGATGAGTTGGATGTTCGCATTATGAGTTATGATAAATTTTAGTTGGTGCGTCGATTAAAAGGGCGGCTGCGCAAATAGCAAGAAAACGCATTAAATACAGCAGGGATCTGTTTACAGCATGTCTAACATAACTCAGAGGAAAATCTTTCTGCAAGTGTGGTTCAAGGATAAAGAGCACAAGGAGTGCACATGCGTTCGCGTCGTCTTTCATTTGCCGTTTCATCCTTCATTCCGGATTAGTTTTATATGGCCTGCCATCATATGCTACCGCGTTGTGGGTGCACTTTCAACCCGTTTGCGATCACCGTACGCATCAAACTAATACATATTTCTTATTATCTTTTAAAGTTATGACACTGGCTTATTAATACTGCCATTAAGTGAATTAAATTGTTCAGAAAGTTAATATTGCATTAGATACTTATTTCTTATATTATCTTTCGCCTTTATCCTTAAAAGGATTCCGGAATTAATACGGTAAACAAAAGCTTAACAACTAATGAAGCAGTTGCAATACTTAAAAGAAGGCCTCTTAATAGTCAGAATCTGCTTCTAATTAAAACGTATGTAATTAACTTGTGCGCAGTAGGTAAGTAAGATAATCACAAATTATGTCTCGATTACGCGTTGTGCGCGTACAATTCTCGTGTTCCAATTATGCGCGTCTTCCCGGTCGGCGTGCGCGTGGTCTACAAGTCGAATTCCATTTGCTGTTTATTAATTAATTATAAAACGAGCACGCTGCGCACCGTCGACCTAATCAATACAAACAACCCGCACCGTGTACATTAAGGGGAAGCAACAACCCTGCCCGCCCTCAACGAAATGAGTCTAATCCCCCCTTTGCCGTATTATAACGAAGAGCATAAATAATTTTGCCAATTATCAATTATGCGTATCGCAGCTAACTCAAATGCCATCTAATGACTGATTTTCAAAGATCTGAAGATTTTAAAAGGATTTCCAAAATTTGTAACATTAATATACTTCATTTCGTTAATTTTCTAAAGCTTATAATGTTTCAGGAGCTGAAATCCAAAGCCTATCTTATTTATTGTTCACTCGGCTGTGACACACTTTGGTTCTGGTGAAATTAGATTATTTATTGTAGGAGAATTTGTATATTTCGTTCGTGCCATGGATTCATAGATAACAAGTCGTTTGTTGTAAAGAATACGCTGTAAAGTCGCAATTAGAATGAAAAATCATGAAAAACGCTTCAGACGCGTGAAGAACATTTGCGACATGCAATGCTCGAAATAATTGTGCATTTTCATGCAACGCTACACTATGCGGAAAAACGCACAACGAAATGCTTCAAAAAGAACTATCGCATTGCAGTTAGTTTATAAAGTTTTATGTTTTTTGTCGATGATACCATAAATTTTTATGTTGGTAGACGCGAAATTTTTATGCTAGCACATTTTTTATTTTGTTTAATAATTGTATTTTATTTCTAGCATATTTCGCATGTACTCGTATTACAAATCCGCGCATTATATGCATTTTCATTAAGAGGATATATTTCAATAATTATTTTAAAAACTACTACCGTTTCGTAATATTGTTTCAAATATTTTTATTTGCTAAAAATAAAGTCTTGTACTCATTTTACTTCTGATATATAAATAAGTCAAACAATTCACGTTTGCCGCATTGAAAAAGCACCAACAACCGTATTACAGAAAAGTGCAACATCCATTGTATTGCTCAACCACGCTTACGAAGCAGTCTCGCGAACGATGAGGCGACAAAGCCAACTAATCCCGGCGCGTCGCATATTTGATTAAAGTGCGCTCGGTTGAAGCAAACGCTTCTTTGCTCTTCACCCTTTGGCCTTGCACTCTTTCACTGCTCGTTGCTGCGTTCAAAGCGCAGTCAAACATGCAGAAGCATGCTGCGTAAAAAGGGCGCACAAGTTCTACGCAAAAAGGACCGCCGTCGTTGATTCTCTAGCGGCTTGCAAGATTAACATTGCGCGCATTAAAAGGGCGAAAATGCCTCATTTCGCGAATACACCGAATCCAACTTGCATACGCAAACAAACGAAGGTTTATTTGTAAACTTAGTCATGTGTATATTAACCATATTCATTTCCAAGTGGTGAATAACGAATTGAATAAATGAAATTAACTCACGCATGGAATTTCCACTTTTCATAAAATGCAAATAAAGAACGATCGCAAATAATTCTAAAAATATATAAAATTAAAATCTCTTATGAATATCGCAAAATAGAGAAAACTAAAAATATCCAATCTACTGTTTTTAACTATTAAAAATCCATCCGAAAATATCACAATGGAAAACTAATAAAACTGTTGTGCAGCTTTAGTACACCAGCGAGCTTTGTTTAATATTAAACTACATAGTCCGGAGTCACAACGCAACATTTGCAAGCTTTGAATGAAGCAAAATGGGAATAACTAATGAGTTGCGCTGAACAAGCGCAAAGTTAAATAAGTAATCGCTGGGCACCACGAGAGCAAGCAGGACTTGAGTTTGTTCGAAGCGCTAAAATGTGCAACGCTTATTCGTATGAAATTATTTAATGTCGTCTTCCAAAAGCGTCCCCGAAATCTAATTCAATGCACGAAAATCCATCCGGCAAAGCTCAAAACGCGACGAGCAGTTGACTTAATAACGTGCTGCACGTATTTACATACTGAAATGATGCCTTTGTCAATAAATATGTTGGCAAAATGTTGCAAAATCCACTTGAAAAGATTACACAACTTTTGTACGCACGACTTCATAAACAGGATAATAAATACATAAGCGCGAATGCAAATTATTGTTTTTCTATTTGTTACGGCACGTTACGGCGAAACATGGTGTGCAATTGATCAATGATTAACGTGCGAATGTGTGCTATGTAATTGGAATATAATTAGGATCATAATTATTTAAACGGGGCGAAAGTAATTAGAGCATTCAGCGCATCGCATCGTGAATGAAAAATGAATGATGCATGACGAGACGACGAGCTCGGTAGTGCAGGGTGCTTTGTTTATTGACGTCAGAATAACCGACGGAGATGTGCATAAAATAGAATAAATCGACATTTCAATTACAATCACAAATTACGTCGACCAATAAAGCCAGCAAGCGGGTTATTGATAGCAAAGCGAAACCGTAGTGCGCGCGGATTTCACTCAGCCGGATGATTAAGCACTTTTATAAAGTTGGTCAGTTAATAATTGCTTTCATTGAAATATTTTTACTGCAATTCTGACTAGTCATTATTTATTTATGCATTAATGAAATTCTTTCAGTGATCCAAATTCAATCAACCGTAACTAATCTGAATCGGATGTATTCAAAGGAATCAATAACAATTTACTCGCATTTGCAAATTTCAAAGCAAAACTTTAGTTGCAAAGGGTTGCATTGAGTCCTCATTGAGGACGAGGCGTCATCACAAACACCTCAACTTTATTGCTTCGGTTTTAGCTTTAAAGCGTTCGGTTATGTTCATTCGAGCTGCGTAATTTAAAGAGTTTGGGGAGTCACTTATTCCCTTATGAGTTTGCAATATACCTACGCTACGCGCCACGCAAGATTCCAATCATAACACGAATCGAAGGGATGGAGAGCTCGGAAGAAGCGAAGAGTATAGAACGCCTTATTAAAATTTCATCAGGCTGTAGGGCAAAGCGATTAACCCCTCAGGTGTGAAAAATGTTGGCGCGATGAAGATGTAGTAAATTCACTTTCGGCAGCCGGTGATTGAATTATTTTCGACTTGTATTGCACTTGCATTCATCAAATTCTCATCATGAAAATGACGACTAATAAATTTGTTAATATTCGCTAACGACGGTTAGTCTAAGGGCAATTGTGCTATCGTAAATTTATCTATAAGTAGAATCTGTTTAAATTTAGAACATCTTTATTTTCATGACGAGAGCACGTTAATTGTTATCGATTTTGAGTAAATGTACGCACGCTGAACGATGACGTAATGGGAGCACTGCAGGTCGTCGCGACCTCAATCGTACCCCGCCGCCACCCCTAATGCCGCAACAGTTGCCAGCAGTTGCCGCCACCGTCGTCAAAAACTTGCACATACATGTCGCTCATGTTCGCCGAAAATTGCCAGCCGCATGCATGAGCAAACTCATCAACTTGCGTAAATGCTCAAAGTTTTCGCGTGTTCGTTCGAGAGAAAGTTAGGAAAACGTTGTACGAATCCGAAGAAAAGTTATGAAAAATCGCCTTCCACGTCATGCACGCATTTGCTTTGAAATCAAGCAAACTCATAATATACTGCGCTGTCAAGTCTATGACTTAGATTGTTGTTTAAATATAAAACAATAAATATTTTGTTCGGACGCAGTGAAAAAAGAAGCAATTTTCTCCTTCCGCTTGATACCGGCTGACAAAGAAACGCTTTCAAAGTTAATAAAGTGTAAATAAATTATTTCACTTCATTAATGCAATTTTCACGTACGTTTTGCTGAAGTAATCCACAAGGAAATAATCTGAAACTCATTAAATTTACAGCGCATTGGGGGCTGATGAAGTGCGTTCGAACGAATGACGCACCGAATAAATAAATAATTTACAAATCGTCCGCGCTCGCTTGTTGCTTGTTTCGTATATCAAAGAAAGACATTGAGAAAATCAAGAAACCTTGTGCGCGTTCAACATTTGTAAACTGGTAAACAAAAAATACAGGTAAATCTTTTGCTAATTTGTTTGTTTTAACTAATAAATAAATTATAGAAATTCAATTTAAAATAATGACTTTAAAACTATTTACTAAAAGTCTACCAAGACTTGTAATTAATAAATGCATCGTAGTTGTATGAGTTTTTTCAACTATAAAAAAGTTCATCGTCCTATGGCATAAATTCATCAATCAGTTGAATGAGTTTCGCTTAATACATATTTCTTTATATAGCAGATCAAAGCAAAAAAAATCCGAGTCGGAATAACATAATGCAATCATATTTGCTGAGTAGACGCCAGAGTAATATATGTAATTAAATTGCACTTTACTGCGCTGTTACAAAAAAATAAAAATACGCGCTTTGCCATATTTATATTAACGTGCGTTTGCGTATGCGAGACGTGTACTTGCAGAAGGGCACGCATATTTATGCGCAAGTGTGCGTAGAACGAGCGAAATCCTTTTTAACGGCGTAATCTCGCCGTAATCCTTTGGACGTTCCTTGTGCTCGCGACGTAATGCACGTAATGCGCTCTCTTAAAAGTCGTGGCGCTCTGTGCGCCGGCAACAAATTCAATTTGCACGCCCGTCTTTCGAGCTCACGTCGAGTGTGCAAATGATCAAGAAGTTAATTAATTAAGCAATAATTATATATTCGTACAAACGTGGTTTAGAACAACACACAACAACTTGACCCCACGTCCCGTGTAACTCCAAGTTCACGTAGATTTTGTAATGTTCCTATCTCTGACGTTTTATTTGATGATAAAAAAAGAAATTTGTGCGAAAACTGAACTCTTCCTTCTCTGTACTTGACAGTAACTCATACCCTAAATTTAATCCTTGTGATCAAAAACCTTCTCATTTGTGCGTTCAAATAAAAACTGATACGCTCTATTGAAACTAATTTCAATGTTGTAAAAGTCCTAATATTGTTAATAATTACCATCTATCGACAGCGAAGTGGCTTCGCTTTGTTCGTAATTTTAATCAAAATATATTGCGATATTGCATGATTGATGGACTAATTAGCCATAGGCCACTTTAAATTTAATTTATGAATAGCCAATAATCAATGGGTTCGCATGTAAATATTATGAAAACTCGACAAATTTTGCAATTAAAATGTAATTAAATATTATGTTAATTGAATATTTCCACGCACGAATATTTTTAATATGATTTTAAATTAAACTACCGGCTTGTTCACTGATAATATTAATATAAATTTGTAAAGAGAAAATGTGAGAGAGAAGTTTATCCGACATTTAATTTCCCCATGAAATATGCATGTGCATGTCCAATGATGACTCTTCATCAATGTTTTGTATGAAATTCACAAGCAGCTTTGATCTCATCCAACTTTGAACGAGTTTGCATCCGTGTTCTAGGTCTCGAAACAGAATTCGAACTCAACAATTTCCACAAACAATTACCCAGCGCGCACAGGGCCTCATTTGCAATTAGGTAATTCGTTAATTAACGCAAATGAACATGTGTCATTACCATTCGTGCTCGCATGTTCTTATATTTATTTAAAGCGCTCAAAGTAAGCGACTCCTTTTGGTAAAAATTCCCGAAAATCCTTCCAAGTATTTTTGTTGGATAAAAATATTCCGCGAAATGTTGACATAACGAGTACTTTAAAAAATAAAGCGTTTTTAAAAAATACGTGAAAACTGCACGAGTTTTAACTCTGTCATGGTAATTAGCAAAGACGCAAAACGTGAACAAAGCAAAACACGAGAAATATTAATAGAACTCGAGTGAAGTGCGTTGTTTCGTGAAAGACCAAGGAGAACGAAAGTTGCCTGCGGGAGGAAATACAAGCACGCTGTGTGCGCTTCCATTCGGGGGGAGAAAATGAGCCAAGTTTTTGATAATTGCAATCGTCATCAACGCAAAAACAACATAGGTACGAATAATGCAAAACAAGAAGAAAATAAAGGAAATTCACTGAATACGTGACTATGATAATATATCACCAAATTGAAACGCGCGCTTAATTGCCTACAATTATTCGAGAGAGGACCGAAAAGCGATCGAATCCAGCTAGTGAGGCAAGTTTAAGTAGTTCACAGTGGACGACGACTGCGTTACCTGCTCGGCTAATAGCCTTTGGGAATTATTAATTCTGCAAAGAGCATAGAGAGCAAGAAAAACGAACGACACGGCAAAGGAAGACAAATAACAAGACGACGACGACGAACGTCGTGAATTCGGTTTTGCGGAAAACACGGAGGCACTGCGCAGATACCAGGACCACTTAGAAGCGACACGATTGCTGCTTACACGTAGTGGTTAATGAGGTCCCGTCCATTCCGCTCTGGAGCTCCAGAAACCTGACACTCAAAGATGCATTTTACGACCAGCAACCAGCACTCGGCCTCCAGCTTTACATCTAGCTTTAGCCCCCCATCACATTGTGTTTTATGCATACGGAAACTGTCTAGTAATTGGGTAACGTCTATTGTAATTTCATAAGACTTCCGATGCGCGAAAATTGCATTTCTCCAATTCGTAAGCGCTTGAAATATTCACCACTGAAATTATTATCACTTTTGAAGAGTTTAGCGCAAAACTCATTTGGTTTATTGATTAGGCCAACTAAAAATAGCGCTCATGTTGCTCTAATTAGAAGTGATATTAAAATATAAAGAGGAAAAACGAGTAATAGAAAAACAACAAGTGGCAAACCGTGTAATTGCTACACATTTATAGCGTGTATTATTTAGTCAAACGAGGGCAAATTAACTGCTGTTTGATTGTACTTGCAACAATAGTATAATACGTTCGCATGCTCCTACCTATATTGTTGCTGAATACGTTTTTCGATTATCTACATAAGCATTCGTTATGCGTGTATTTCGATTGCGATGTGGGTAATTTATGATGAAAACACAATGATAGTGACACCCTCATCACCTCCATGAACTTTACCATTATGTTTTGTATGCCTCACCGATTATCACACCGCATATTTTTCCCTTACATTCCACATTTTATTGTTATTGTTCGATATTAATGTGTTGATTGTTTACTTCCTTATCGATGATTCTACGACTGCGATTAAATAATCGTTGAATGTCACTATTGCTTTTCTGACAAGTGCATTTTTTGCGCGGAAATGATTCGAAAATTGCATTGCAGTTGTCAGACAGGTACTTGAAACGTAATCCATCTTATTCCCGAGTTTGTAATGTCTTCGCGCGCGAATGAATATTCGTTGATAAACGATCTTTGAGCAACTGTAATTACGTTTTACGTTGCAGAGAAACGTTGGTGTACTATCGTTAGCAATGTTTACTTGACTTGTTATCAGTAAACGAAACATCCTAGCACGCAAATATCAAAATACGCTGAAACCACCCCCCAAGTAAATAATTTCCGCTCGTAGGTTGCGCGTTAGGCAACCCACAATACGCGTTCGTATCGAGTTTCCGTTGCGCGCCTTCATCCCCGCCGGGATTTTCGAATTTAAATAACTAAAGCAAAGCAGTTTTTTGTACGCAAGCCTGCAAATCCCCGTTGTAATTACGAGGCATTGCGGCTCAGAGATTTTGATTACTTGCTCAAGTTTCGGCGCAATTCGAACAAGATGAAATGCAGACTCACGAGCGCGCATGCAAAGAATAATATTGAGAAAGAGACTTACACGACGAAGTGATAGACGAAGCATTTCCAATTGTCAGGACGCTCGAGGAAATTGTAGACTTGTCCTTGGAACGTCGCCCGGCCGGCGATCTTGCGATGCTGGCGTGATGCGTATCTGGCGGCTTCGCCCCATTTCGGGGGGCTTTCTAGCAACAGGTTGGCAGCGTTCAGACCCTGGCAAAATGTTGTCTCGGGTACTACAAACAAAGACAAAATTTATTATAGGAATTACATTGAAAGAGTTATGGATTACATCAAATTTGAATGGCTATTGTTAAATCAAGTTATCGCACGTCTTATCAGGAATTAATTATGCGTTTCTGAAGCAGTGCAAGCGTCGATAAACCGCCCCCCGAAAAATACCGTAAGCGTTGAGTGAATTGGATAGAAAGGGGCGGCATAAATATGGAATGAAATTTATTCCAATGGCGCGCTGCTGTTAACCTTGATGAAACCCCATTGGGAAAAAAGATACAATTGTAGCGCTTGGAAAAAATGGGGCGAAAGGTATAAATGTAAGTGTATCGGAATTATTTATAAGGTTGACTTAAGAATGCGTCCAACAAATTTGCGATAGACCAATTTACTTCTTTGTAAGACTTGTGAAAACTTCAAGAATTTTTATGATATCTCTAATACTTTTCGAGATATTGATGAAATTAGATCAAATTTCTTATGAAAGAAATTGTATTTTTAAATTAGTGATACAGAGCACCAGATTCATTCCCTTCCTATATTCTAATGGATAGAGATTTCGGTTTTTATGTAATAGTTGAAGGTTCAACTAAACCTAAAAGTTGAAGAATTAACATGATCGCTTCAAGTTAAGAATGCGTCCAACAAATTTGCGATAGACCAATTTACTTCTTTATAAGACTTGTTAAAAATTCAGGAATTTTTATGATATCTTTAGTTCTTTTCGAGATATTGATGATTTTAGATCACAGTTCTTATCAAAGAAATTGTGTAAACACCCCCTTAATACGCTCTGCGTATTGTTGCTCCACAATTCTTCGACTTTCTCAAATGACTCCAAATATTTATAAACCGCAAACTTTGCAAGCGCATTTCAAAGTAAAACAAATGCGTGTGTATTGATTGCATTGCCGGCAAGCAAATGAACGTTGACATATTGTTGTAGAAAGCATGCACAATGATATGTTTTAGTTGGCTGACTGCCTGCTTTGCTATTGAGCTTTCCGACTCGGTGCCTCTCTTCCTTGCTAGAACTTCTTCCTAAAGGCAAAAGCATACACGGATGCATGGGATTACAGTCCATGATACATCATCCCCTAAGCCATTGAATATACACTATGTGTGCTTTACTACACATATACATTTGAATTTCGCCTGTTCTGGATATATTATGAATGTGTTTATCCCGGTAGCGTGCTCGCGGTATTGTTGAGTTATCGCCATTTGAAACGCATGATTTCGTCGACTTGCTAGATAAATTTCCCATAAATTTTACTGAAGATAAGATTGATACGATTTCAACCATATTCTCAAATATTCAAAGTTTATCCCATCTCAATTTAAAAATTTACAGGCACTTAATTTCAGTTATAACGTCAATGGAAAAAAAACATGAATTTTCTTCTTTATCAAAATCACGGAATCTCACTAGAATTTGTTATAAATTTACCAGATTTGATTGAATTACCACAAATTTATTGGTACTCTATGGTACTCTAATGAAAACAATTAGCTAATTGTATTGATAATCCACGCGCATAAAACAATACGGAGACAAACTATGTGCATTTAACATTCAGACAATGACATCCCAAACTATGTATTCCTCTTAGCGCATCGGTGGAGAGTGACACGTGTTTATACACATTGATAAATTATTCATGATTGTGAATACGGCGTTCTGCTTTATGCTCCCGATGCAATTAGAAAATCAATTGCGCTGAATTCGATAAATAGAATTTCCGTATTTAGCACACACAAAATGTGTGCATGTCAAATGCAAGAGCGCATTATAATTATAATAATACTCAATGAACATGCCTCCTTGGAAATGTCTTTAGTCCTTATTGTAAAATTAAAGACCTGAACGAGTGCAATAAAATAAATCGAAATATTGATTTGCAATAAATAAACTCGCGGAGAAGCAATCCTTAAACACGTCGTTAAAAGTTTTTAAACGCTTTTGCCAAACTGATGTTTGCGCCCATCGACATGTAAGTTCGAGGTCTCGTTTCGAGGCTCAATACTCATTCGTTGTAAACTAGTTGAATTACGAGTACGTAAAGCAATCTGTTTGATGTAGCACGTTTATTTTTAGGAGAACTACGACATTTATGCGAAACGCAAATGAGGAAAGTTTTTCCGCACAGATAGAAATGGAAAGAGACCTGCTGACTAAGAGAAATATTCGCCAGAGTTGATGTTTGCTATTAACTTGATTTAGCAATAACGCAATAAAATTAAGAGTTGATTGTAATTTTCTTACCTGTTTCAAGTGGTGTGATATCAAGTAATTGCTGCGTACTGCGATCGGAAAGTGGACTTGGTTGTGGTGTTTGTCCAACTTCTACGATACTGACCGACAAATGCGATCTACCTGTAAGCAACATATGTGTTGAAATTAGTATATGTCCTATTCACAACTGCCCCACATGAGTGCCTTTGTTGCTGCTGTATATGTATCTACAATGGCTATTTGTATTTACGTTCTTGTGCGCAATAAACATAAGGCAAAATAGTATTACAATGAAGGCTCGTAAATAACAAACAGTAACCAAAGTAAACACAAGCAAACTATACTAAAACAATGCGCCATAATAAAACTGAAACCACAGCAAACACGAAAATCACGCCTAAGGTAATTTTAAGTAAAGAGTTACTTTTGCATTGTAACTTTAGCAATATTCATAAAAGCAGTTATAGCTAATAATTCGTGAGCGTCCCTAGACGAAATTAATTTTTAATTATTCAATTACTGGAATATTTGCATTTTATTGAATGCCAAGACGCAAGATTAAACAAAAGAATGCAAAAAATTAATGAGGACTTCGCTCATTTTACTTTTTACGTCCTAGTAAAATATAAAATTAATTTTATCATCCAATATACCAAATGTTTTAAAATTCATTTCAGTTGTATATACTTTTTAAAGGACAATTTTTAAGAGTCGCTTGTATAACTCAGGACAAAGTGCAAATAGTAACTTGGCAACTTTGTTTAATCCAGCTGCAATGGTTGGATGTAATATAATTAAGCATTTACTACAGAAACGCCATAAACATTATTTAATAATAAGAAATAATTTGCAGCCACTATAATGTTAGTTCAGTGCAGTGAAGCACAATAGAACGCAAAGGGCATTATTTCTCGTTTTCTCATGCATATTTTACTACACAAAAAGCTCACAATACGGTAACTAAATGTGCACAAAATGTTCATATACTTTATCATTCCGAAATTATTAATTATTCATTTCAATGCCACCCTGCGTAAAGTATATTAGCATCTGTTATATCTGAGATATTTGAACTAGATTATGAATTCTGAAAATCCATATAAACTGTAAAAAAAAAAGCATGCATAAAATTGAAATTGTCGTCTTCCACGAAAAATGCTGAAAATTATTGATGCAAAATAAAGCGGATAAAAGTTTCAATAAGCTCATAAATATTAATAAACATTGTCGCGCTCATAATTAAAACATCAAAAAAGTCTATGGATCATGTGTCACGCTGTGTCATTGATGGAACTTTTAATTACGCTTTTAATGACTAGATGTTAATTAATAATCGCATTTCTTTCATGTTTGCCGACATCGTAAAGGCGAAAGCCATTTGCAGATTGTACTATGTACTTGCACTTAAAATGGGCAACAAAGAAAACGTCAACAAAAATTGTAGAATGCATTAAGGAAAGCGTATAACATATTGTCGTCTCGCGTCATATCAAATTGCATATTATGTGCAGGCACATTCCTTCAAGTAGCAAGTTTTTAAGTCACAGGTGACATTAGAATGCATGCAGGTGTATCACCTACCAGTATTGAGTAGTTTCTGTTGTTCGTCTAGCGCCATGCCAAGTGTTTCAGGGAACGTGATGCCGAGATGTGGCATCGCCTTCCAATATTTTATTTGATTTCTTTCTTTTTTGTTTTTATTTTTTACGTTTCAAGTTATACTTTTGTTTTGAGTGTATTGCACTACCTACACTCGCAGCCGCAACAACATACACTCAATCGAGGTGTTGAATGACGGTCGCCCTTGCCGCCCCATTGCGCATTTACGCTGGAAAATAGAGGTAGCAAATATAGCACTATCTCCAAATAATACAATACGAGTAATTATCTACGTGAATTGTTTAGCAGTGCGCAAATTAATAAAAGAACATTGGCATTCCCAAATAAAGCAGCGAAAAGGGTTCTTAAAATTATCATAACACGCTGTATAAACAAAATATGCATTGATCTTGTGCATCAAAGCTTCAACTATTTTGTCATGCATACAAAACTGTAAAACAACTAGTTTCCTAAAATATACATCAAAAGAATAGCAGCTTTTTGTGTAATTTCACATTTAAATACACATTCTCATCATTCATTCCTTTGATGATTTAATTTGTAAATTGAAACAGCCGACTTGCTAGTTTCGCAATTAATTTCACGCTTATTATTACTAATTAAACGCGCATTCTAAAGTGGTGCAATCGCCTGAATCAAAGAATTTGATTACGGAAATTAATATTACACTGTGATAATTTAATGAGTGCACTGACGTCGCTCTTAAATTCTTCAAAGCATACTCAACATGCGTAAATATTTATGATATTCCGTTTTCGTCCGGAAAATCCGCAACCACTCTGCTGGGCGATTTACTAACTTATGAAGTAATGAAATATTTTAAATGCATTCCACGTTTACCGCATAACATCCTAATTGAGAAATAATTTCATGCATAATGCAATAAGCGCTAAAAATAACTTGCAAGTCGCCACTTGGAAAAAAGATTATCTCCAGTGGAACTCCAGTGAAAGTAGATTAGAAGACAATTAAAAAATTAAACTTTCTAACTCCTAAACAAACGCACCGCGAAATTTTCAAACTGAATTATCCTTCAAATCACTGTAAATATTAAACCGAAACCCCCCGAATTGAATAAATATATTCAGCAAATTTACACTACAGCCGAAGGTCAAACAGAATCATTTACAATTCCACTACCAGTTCTAAACATAGTAGAATGAGTATTTAAATAGCTAGTTAACAACGAATATTATAACAACGCCGTTGGCAAAACACTTGAAACATAATATAACCTCAGCGAATACTTAGAGAGAATAATCAAGCAAGTGCGCTGCCGCGTACGTCGGAAATTTCAAGGTGGTTGTAAAGTAAAGCCAAAGTAAACACCGCAAAATGTTTTCAGCGACCGGCCCGTGAGAATGGCACGAAAATTCGACGGAACAAAGACGAGAAGGGCGAAAGGTCAAATTTGCATCCTTGCATAAGTGAAAGGATTACGGAAATCCAACCTAGACCGCAATTCGTTGTTCAAGTGCGCATTCACATTGTTCAATGAGCATACGTAATGTGCCAGGAAGCGAAAATAGTTCACCTAACTGTTACTACTTCTCACATCAATTTTCAAACTTTTCTTAAGTTTAAATTCAATTATCCTTAGACCTTTTGTCTATCCACCTGTCCGTCCGATTTCTATACGGTCTCGAGCAATGTAATTTTATGATCGGAAGATAAAGACGATGAAATGCCAGTGATTTATGGAAGATTATTTATAAAGGTGCATTATTAAAATATCTTGTATGAGTTTTTTCCGCGAGGGACCTACTTGAAGTGCATTAAGCTCTTGATGAAATTTACCCTCTTAATTGCAAACATCGATCAGTGTCAGTGCGTTACAAAAGAAAAGTGACTCATACCAAGAGTACACTATAATTCCATTGTCGTGTTCGGGGTAGTTTATAAATTCTCTTTAAAACGTAATTTCGTTCCGAAAAATCAATAACCAATTATTTTACTGGCAGTATTTTAATTTGCCAAATAATATTTTCAATGCAAATTTTTAGTATGATTGTGAATATTAATTAATGCAGCCATCAATCACTCATGCGGAAATTCATTAAAATAAAATAAATTTAAAATTATTCATAAACTCGTAATGTTTGCCCGATAACACAAAAGGCGAATAGGAAATTGCCATGCTTTTATCACAACCATAAAACACAATATACCCATTCAAATAAACACGATGTGAATACATATGGCATCTAAGAAAATTGCGAAAGGTAGGGAGACTGAGCAAAAGGACGTTGATAACGATTTATTACCCGAATATCGTATGACACGTTAGAATGCTCTCTGTTTCTGTGCGCAGACACAGAAAAGCGCAGACATCTAAATTACTCCTGAAGCTATTTGCTCCCGAGCGTGTGAAGGCATTGGCAGGTCATATTGCAGGAAATGTCAGAGCCGAATACAGCAAATTATCCCTTTATTCAGACACCTCCAACGCGTGGTGTAAGTGATCAGGATATTACTACGGGCATACCAAAATGCCTATAAATAAATGCCGAATGTGCGCCTATCCTGCATACGCTCAAAGCACAACTACGGGGCGACTGATGAATAAGCAAACAAACGCCATGCGACGTGATACGCGATCTGAAGGTAAACATTGTTTGTCCTCAGGACTACACCTATGGTCACTTCTCGTATTCCCGTTAATTACTCTCCTGTTTGAATACGCCTCGCGCATAATTTCAACTCACGCAAGCTCAATGTTTACCTTTGCAAATTTTAATTTATAATTTCAAAATATTAATTCTAGTTTACACTCAACCGTACTAAAAAGAAGTGGCTGTAAATGACATGGGGTGTGAGTGATGATGATGGGGAATTAGAATGTGTAATTACTATCCTCCAACCCTTAATAGCGTAACCGAGCAACGAAGCTAGCGCGCGCGCGCCACTTTCAACGTTTGTCTGTCAAGAACATCGCACTGAATGCTTGGAACATTGGCGAATGGTACGTGTACGAATTCCAAGTAATTTGGCATTGGACGCGCGTGGAAATTGTGTGGAAATAAGGTGGTTGAATGCCCATGCATTCTCGCCTCACACACTGCGTGCTGTAAACATGAAATGACAAGAGCATTTTGCAGCTGAAATTTCCGCCAAGACAAGAGGAAGAAGTGTCATTAATAAATATGTCATACCGAGTGTCAAAAATACTTCTTTTCTTTTGATGTCAACGTCGAAATACATTTCCAGCACACAATTTAGTGGAAAATGATACTAGAATTCAAAGAACGAGTGCGAAATGAAAGATTGAATGAAGCGTAATGCAAAACAAAACGGAAAAACACGGAAAATTAGAGCGAAACGCGGAAATCCGACGGTTTGAAGGGCGGCATGATAAATGCCAACGAAAAGGTCAAATACACAAGGCTGGAACAATAGCTGTTAAGGCTGGAATAAACTAAACGAAAAGAACACAAAATTCGAAGAGAAAAACCTTTACAAAAAGAATGACCAACAAAAAGCTGGTTACTAATGTGATTAAAACTGAATAATGTTTTATGATTAATAAGTCTCACGAGTGTGTGTCTAATTCATAATTCATACAATAAAAATGCATAAACAAAGAACGTGCATTAAATTCTTACTTAAATTATGTATCGTCAATTATCCTTTGAGAATGAATTTTCAAGGATAATAATATATAATGCATTGTTTTCATAATAGGGCAGATGAATAAATAATAAATAGTTTTTGCCATTCGGTGGTTGCGCGTCTAGTCAGAATTAAATAATAATATCCTGTAAAATCCTCTAGATTACGGACGCTCTAATTTAATTTTAATCCTATCATACTAAATTTAGTACGTACACTAAGTCTATATTTAAACCTCGCTAAATTTGTTAATCAAGTATAATTAATTTCGCCCCTCGAAAAAGTTCCCCAACAATAAAAACGAGACAAATGAAAAGCGCAAAACGAGAAACGTGACTCGTTTTTTCGTCTTCGCCACCCTCCTTCGCAAAAAAAAGAGAGACGGATCGAAATAAAAGATGGACTAATAGAGTGAAAGCGTAACATCATAACGTACTAAAAGGATAACAATCAGCGCTAATTTTAATTAGATAATGGTCGAAACGAGAGCAAACCGAGCGAAATAAACAAACAAACAATGATAAAGCGGCATAAATGTTAATGCGCAAAATTGACGCTAATTGATTAACCACATTATTTTTCAAACATTCGTCAAAGGCTTTTTAACCATCGCATTGCACCGCATGACGCACACGTCGCGTCGTAATGAAATTAGTGGTTAGTTAGTTAGTTAGTTTAGTGCATGTATATTGAACAGTGGTGGTACGCTTTGTGCTCGTGGTAATGAGTTTTCTTAATTAAATTTAATGATCCGACAGGGTGCAAGTGAAAGCATTGAGTGAATTGTTCGACTGCACGCACGTTTTGTTTTATTTATGAATAAAATGCTAATATTAACGTGCTTCGTAATGGGTGTTTCACGCGCGACTAAACGACTCTGCATAATTTTACTAATCATGATGGTAATGAATTTTTATTACACGTTATGTCGTGTCAATGCGCAAGCTTTTTCCATCTTCTACTTTAATTACACAATAATGCATCATCCAGCTTTATTTCAATTGCCACGTCATCTTTATTTCGTTTTTTTAATTACACTTCATTCGGCATGCAAAGCAGTCATTGTATAAATAGTGAAAATTCAATTTCCTGCTGCGCATTGCACCGCAATCCAGAGATAAAATGAGAAAAATTCATGACTTGCTTTTGCGTATGGGTTTTCCTTTATGAATGTGCATATATAAAATCTAAGCAGCGAAGGATGCGAATGAGTAATGAATTAATAAATATGCGAGGGATGAAAAACGTAATGTCCGGCTGCACGTCTTGTCTGCATCCCGAAATTTACGAGAGCAAAAAAATTAGAAATTAATTTTTCATTTCCTTTGAACCTAGATAAGAGTAGGTACATTAATTTTTCTCTTAATGAAAATATTTTTCGCAAAATGTGTTCGTTTTCTTTCATTGTATAATTTGCTTTATAGTTTTTAATATAAATGCAATCACATTCAGAATTTTTATGAGTGCTTTTATTACATTCTTCCCCTAAGTGAAAGTCAGATCTGTTCGAGATAATTGAACAGATCTCTTCGGTTGAATGTATACGTATTTCCTAGATGTGAAATCATCCCTTTGCAGGCAGCAACCCCAAAGAATATGACATTGCATCGCACAACTGTACAAATTGCAAAACCCTGCGCGAATTTTTATCGCGTGTATGTGTTCGTAAGCGAGCATCTTTTCTTCGCTTCTTCGCTCGTATACGACTTGGCTCGCTCTTCATTTTGGCTCGCTCTTTACATCATAACCATTGTAAAATGCGATCATAAAGAAGCACATTAGATTCCACGCGCTGCATGCGAGCTGCGAGCAGTATATAAATAGATATTATATTGTGGATGCAAAACGTGAAATTTTCCGACTTGTTTTTCGTATTGAGCGATATATTAAAACGCATTATGTGTGCAGCCATTCAACAACAATGTGAATGTAAATTTTATTAAAAAATTCTTTAAAGTTTTCGGCCTTTCGTGCAGTTTATTGCATTCCCCAATTTGTAAAATATTTCAATTCTCTATTCGCTTTTGTAAATAGTGTAATTGATAGTAATAGCCAACGATCAACTTTAATTTAGTTTAATTGGAATAAATAATGATAAATTTCATTCACCATTTATAAATTTAGCAAATATCTTGTAAATATAAGTAATTAATTAATTGAAAAATAAACCGTACGAAATTCATGGCTGTTTAATTGAATCCCCTTTTAGTTTGACGTTCAAACGAACAGCTCAGCGACAAATTGCGAGTTTACTGAAATTTTAATGCACTATACGTCAGGACACGGTAGTAGTACAGTTCAAAGTATAATTTATGTAGTGCACTAATAAATTATTCATGATTATCGACATGCTGAAATAATTAAATTGTTCATAATCAAACAATCATCCAACAACATAATACTGAAATGTATTTAATATATTGAAAGCATTATATTTTTCTTCGTAATAATTCATTTTTTAATGAATAAATATTTCAATGTTGATTATCAATATTCCATGAAAGTTATGCTTGCAAGGACAACATTCTATAATAGCCACGTATTTCTCTAATTGAATGTTAATATTTCATTAATCGTCAATGAACGAATAAAGTTTTAAGCACGGCCTCTTTCAATATTTCAATGAAATGTCTGCACCGCTTAATAATATTTAATTATTTGCTGATATAATATGTCTCATTAAATTTAGACAACGTAAAAGTTCTTCATATATAATTGTCAAAGTAAATAAATTAATTGCCGAAATAAAACACACCTGTACTTTCGATTGTTCGCATAAGACGAGTTATGAAATTAATTAATAATTTTCATAGACGAAAAACGGATTGCAAAACATAATTGATTCATTAAACGATCTACAATGAGAAATAAGAATGAGAGAATAGCGAATAAGAAGAAATGTTTAGTGCTAAAATGATATTAAAGGGCAGAAAGTGCCAATGCGGCGGAATGGTAGTCAACGTAAATTTGCAATTACTTATCATTAACGGCCCAATATTGGTTTAGTGTGCTTATAAAGGACGAACTTTATCGGCGTACCGAATGGGGATGCGATGGAATTCGTCGTGCGCGTGCATCTGCGTCGTTTAATTAAAGATTACAAGTGGTTGAACACTAAACTGGTCATAAATAAATTTAGTCAATGATTTAACTGCTCCCAGGTCTTAAATAAATATCTGGGTTGTTTAAACTCTATTTTATGTAAAACAGGACTCCTTCAGGAATATAAATAACTAAATAATTAATTATATTCAGAATATTTAAGGGCAAAACTATCTCAGGATACAAATTTTCCTCCAGGGAAGTTACAAGGGGTAAGTACCAAACTGAGTTTTAATTATTACTTTTTCTGTCTAGACTCTTTTAACTTCTCTGAATGTATTATTTCGGCAGACAATGAGGCGCAAAAGTCTACTCACAATTTCATGATGCATTCATAAATATTTAGTACTAATGAATTTCCATGGCTAACAGCATGACGTATGAAGATGATGAAGGAGATGTTTTTACTTGAATAACGCGTAAATGCAGTGACGTTTAGCGGAAAATACGTCAACTCTGCGAGTCGCATTCACAAAACGCAAAACCGCAAAAAAGCATATCGAAAAGCAGCCGGCAAGCATCGATCGTGCCCACGTTTTATTCAGGTTTGCCCAAGTTTTGCGCACTTGGCGAATTTCAACCCTTCATCTTTTTCCGCTGTTTTTTAGTGTGACTCGAAGACGTAAAATGTCAACGGCATGTGCAGCATAAAATTACTGGCTTAAAATGCGTACTAAAATATTTATTTAAAAAATTCCATTCAGCGATTTTCTAGCACCCGACGAAATTTCCAAATGTCGTAAAAAATCTCGGGATAATATCCTGGATCTCCTGAGATCCGGCAAATGAATGAATTCGTCCTTGCCAAATGAACCGAGCGTGAATCCGTACTTTATTACACTTACATTTCGTCCGTTTTTAACGGTAGTTTAGTTTAAATCGTCAAAAGTCTAACTGAAGACGATCACTCACCAATCGTAAAAAATCAATGAAATTCAGACTGTAATAAAAGCAGGATTTTACGGAATTTTATGCGCATTAAAGGAATCGTCAAAATTTATTTCATCCACTCATAAACGTTTAACGTCTTTTTAGTTTAAAAAAGTTCTGCCGAAAATCGCTCGATTATTAATTTAATTCTTTGCATTTTATGTCCTTTTTTTCATTAAAACTTTCTTGCGATTTAATTTCACGAAATATAAAGCCACACGTCAAAAATGACTGACAAGTTGCTGTGTTGTAAATAAAAGTTCTACATCCGAATAAAGAAGCGTGTAAAGTCGCTTGAAATGCAAAGAATAAAAAAGAGTTTATAAAGAACAAAATTAATTAAAACAAAGTAGGCATAAAAGAATTCCTTCTCCACAATATTGCATTTTGCACAAAGCGTAGTTCCAAGAATAGTTTGTAAATAGTGAAGAATAATATTTTCATCTCTAATATTTTTAGAGATGAAATTCATCTCTAAAATTTGCCCACTGTCACAGTATATCGAGAAAAAAACTTTTGAAAATCTTTTGTAAGTTAAGTGAAAAGATAGAAAAATTTTCTAAAGAGGTTCCATAAACCTGTAGACTTTGTCTTTAAAAACTGCATTGTTTAATGATTAATAATTGTATAAAATTCTAATTTTTCTGGTAATTCACACTCTAATAAAAAACCCTTACTTTTTGTATCGAAATCTTTTTTAAATAATGCACGAATGCCAAACAAGTTTCGCAAAACGAGTGAAAAAAAATTCCGGCAGTAATATGCGCAAAGAAATAACCCAAACAAAATAACATCCAGCAGCGGAAATTTCTATAGGAATTCAGTGAATGTTATTCGCTTAAAGAAGCCTTTAGAATGCCAAACAAATCTTGAACTATGCACGGATTTCAACGGCAAATACGGCTCAGGCATTGCATTTATCCAATTCCTATTGCATTTATTCCTTCTTTTCTTATTGAACACGCTCTAATTGAATTATTCGCTTTTCTTACTGTCACGCATAATCTTACATGCGCTTTTTTATTTCCATACAACTCCTACTCTAACTTCATTTACTTATCCTCCCCAAAAAACTACTTAAGAAGCAGATATGACTTTAATTCCTGCAAATATTTTATCCATCAAAGAACAAACGGTTACAACTGTTTGTCAATGTTTATCATTTCTTGTTTCTTCCCGAATTTACCATCGCACGTATTTGACGGAAAGTTTCGAGTACAGCAAGGTGCTTTTCCGAACCGCCCCACATCCTTATGGTTTTTGCTCAAACCATATATTAGTTTCCGAAAGCCCAGTAAAGCTCTGGAAACGCGACGCCAACGTACAGATACGTTTCATTCGGGGGTGGCAAGCAGGACACTCTTGATGCTTGTTTTTTGTTTGACTGTCGCTTTGTTTCCTGCCTGCTCGATACGTCGCCAGCGCGAAATAAATCAATAGCGAAAGGCGCATCATTGATCGAGCAACAATGTGAAACGATAAATCTTACTTTATACACGTCCATTTTCACTTCACTATCACGCTTTTTTTCCTTATCAGAAGTGAATCATCCGGCCATAAGTGAACGACACAGGTTATTTTAATAATTTTTCAATCTCTTCAATAATATACTCGGCATTAATCGAAACTGCATTACATAATTAAATTCTTAAAGGATTACGCCAACGTGAACGCTTACATTTATAATCACGTTGGTATTGGAAATTGATCGATGATGTTCGCTTGCAATTTAATAGGCAAATTAGCCGCTGTTAACTGTTATGAATTGAAGATACAAGTCCGCGTTGCGGGTAGTTTCTGATGTCAATTATTAATGATTAATAATTTCGTGAAATGCTTGCTATTAAGTTTCGATTATAGCTAGGTAAATATGGAAATCGCTTCTATCCATTGAATGCTAGTAGCTCGATAAATGCTCGGTTTTAAAACATACTCCATATTTAATATTAAGGGTAGTTATCGTAGGTAAATATCATTTGTTTACCCTGTCGCTATTTTAAACATTGAAAGCTAGGATTATAGTCTCTCAATATTGACATAAAATTTAATTTTGAATTCGCTTCCTCTCTGCTTGCAAAAGTAGGAAAAAAATCAATGACGATAAAATTGAACACTCTGTGATACGCGTATCCTATCATTTTTCCACTTTTCTTAAACGCTTAAAAAAGCTTCAGAAACGAACAATGTGAATCCGCAGGATTTCAATCAATAGAGACACACACATCAATAAACTTATTGAATAGATGAGTCCTTCTTTCTAGTCCCTTCGGAGGCCGCTTTTTCTCGATTCTAACGCGCGTCATCCCACACGCGTCAATAATTTGTAATCGATGTGATTGATGATATTTTCCAGCGAGAGAAAGAGAACGACGAAGCAAAGTATTCGATTAGTCCTACATACCGGGCACTTAATCAAACCGCCTTTGTAGTGGCTCGCGAGCGATTCATTCACGCATTTCGAACAATGAAGAACAAAAGAGAACAGGACTAAACAGAATCGACTACAACGCGAATCACTGCCCAGGTATTGCATGCGGAGAAAGTTACAATTTAGAAGCATTTTTATTATTGTCATTCCGAACATATTTCAGCACTTTTCAAGTATATTCTCCTATTATTATTTTGTCCTTCTACTAAATATCTACATCATCGAAAAATCAAAGAAAACTCCTTATGAGTCATTTTCAAGAATGCTTAAAACAAATGAATAGATAGCTAAAGTTAACTAAGCCTTACTACACGAATCGAGATGAATGAAACTTTAACGCAGTTTTGAATTGAATCGAAAGTTTGCGTTCTACGCCAAGTTATTGGATGCATGCAGAAGGCGTCGAATGCAAATTGAAAATTATCATTTAATTAAAACTTTCCAAACAGTCCTACCACAATTGTGGCTCATGTTTCACAAACACTAAACACTGCGTTTTCTATGCGATGCCAGAGATTTATTACAAGTGATACGACATGATTTGAAAGCCACTGAAATATTATGTTTCTGACAATAATCGCTGAAAGTTTCAGTGCATTTTAACGCAGTGACAGTGAGTCAATAAAAATTCATTCGAACAATATTCACTATCTCCGGAATTGAGTATTTTTTAAGGCATTTCCTAGCGACCGAAAATTTAATGAGCAGAATTTATAAATTGAAATTTGACTAGGCATCTTAGAGAACTAGTCGTAAATTGAAATAAGTCTGACTTAAATGCATTTCAACTTCGGTCTGCACTTCAGTTCACCCGGATCCTTCTTGCTTTTAGTTGATACGCCTTAATTTCGCAGATGAATAAATTCGATTATGTATGACGTCTAGGCCCCGTGCCTATATATTTCACCATCGCAATCTTGAGACGACATCAAATTGCAGAACGGACTACTTTGTCATTGATTCGACCCTACTTTACTCATTCGAGTGTATTATAAAAGCGCGCATTATATGATCTTACATTTCATTCAAATCCTTCTTCAAATTAAATGATTCACTCGAATCTAAACTGATTTTCTTCATAAAACTGAATCCCTCGCGATTGCATCTCAAAATGATAATTCATTACGAAATATCACAACCAAATTCCCCGCGATACAAAATAACACGAATCACTGTTACAAAATGAACTTCGTCAAAATATTATCCCTTGACAATTGTAAATTTCATCCGGATATTTACACTCGCATTCATGCTGGAAATTCAATGTTGTTTGAAGTTCTCACAGCAATGCGCGCAAAAATAATTTTTTTACTCTCGAGTTTACTCTCGTCCTGAATACCAGAAGGTATTACTGGAATGCATTCGCATCCCTTTTTCGTATTTGCACAGCACGGCGAGCAATAGCTGAATACACATGCAATAAAACGTGAAAAATTGCATCAAGTCACCGCAGTATGATAGCAATACATCACATCACATCCACCCACCCGCACCCTTATTTTGTTCGCGTTTTTGCAAATATCGTTTTCATTTGCGTTATTACAATTGCGAAATATATCATATCGTCTTTTTTATGCTATCGAATGTGAAATTCCCCATATAGAAAATTTATTCCTAGCGTTTCATAAAAATTTCTCTTTCGGTGAGATTTTCAATTATTTTGCTCGTTTCCAATGCATTAGCGTTCTCGACAACACAGATAAAAAAAACATAACAACAAGAAAATGCGCCTTTATGTAATAAGGATAATAGTTTTCCGAGCCTTGTTGCAGCTGTGTACACGCATTTAAGATTATTATGCAATGTGAAACATGAACCTGAAGTTTCGATCAAGCGCAATGTACTGCATTCCCTCCTTTATTATACTCTAGTCTCGATAATAAGTCCTTTCCAATTTACGTTCTGTTTGTCATTGACAGTCAAATCGCCTGAGACATGTTACTACACAATATGTCCTTCATTTGCCGTGTCTTAATTCCCAATAGATGTTCATAAATGATAATCAACAAAATGTCAACTTTGTAACTTTTAATAATCCCCTTATTATCCTTCTGATCACAATGAACGTTTCTCTAATGTTTGTCAAAATATCCAAATATTTAACAACCCAAAATAATAGCTACCCTGCCGAAAGCAGTTATCCTGCTACCTAAATTGACCAAAATTTCCAGCATTGCAACCCTGAGAGGTTCAACAACATAAGGAAGCGGAATGCGCAGCGTAATTGAGTAACGGAAGCAATGTCAATATTATTCCTATGAATACAAGCCGGGCATCCACTTCTAACGTCATTCCGTAATGCAATAAAGAGCAATCGCGTTGCACAATCATTGTACACAATCCGTTCAATAAAATCATCCTCGGAATGATTGACAGCAAATTCGTTCGCAATTTTATTCCTTTCTTCGATTAATTTTTACGTAAATCACAGATCTATTCGAAATCATGTACCGTTCATTTAGTATAAAGCGAGTAGTCGTTAAAATCACATTTTTATTAAAGAAAGTACCGGCACGGCGAGTGACTATCGTTTTATAATACGTTGTTATAATAATTTATTGACGAGCTATGGCATTAACGATGCAGACGCCATTAAAACCAAGCTCCCCTTAATGACAGAGTTTCACGATAGTTTTCATTGTTTCTTTTACTGCTCAAGTAGTGACGCATGCAGATATAAATCGAGTTCATAAAAAATGGGCGAAAGCAAAGCAGTTATTTAAAAGGTGAATTTAACGTTTAAGACACTTAGACGTAAATATTTGAAATGTGCGCTTGTTTTTTAAACATATCCACATTTTTCGCTAAATATACTTCAACAAAATCAATATGTGACAGGTAATTAATAACGAAATAGCAGAATTTTTGGGAATTATCAGAAAACGATGCCAGGTTCGCTTTTGAAATGCGTGATTAATGCTCGGTTGCTGTCAGCGCGTCAAAGTTGTTCAATTTTTTATATTCTGAGCGCGTTTTGTTAAGCGACATGGTGTAATTTCCCTTTCTAACGAAGGGGTATGTTATACTTTATTAACTTGCCCAAAAAGTTGTCGACTTTAAAAAATATAAACACCTGCTGTTGATTGCGTAAATGTTCTATCTTGCGCCTTAATCAAAACATTGCGCCTACCCTTTATTGGCGAAAAAGGAATAACCTTTTTAAACACTTATTTAGTGCGTGTATTAATAGCGGAGAAAACGCCTAATCGAAACAAATTACAGCCGGTTGTAGATCAGGGTTGGGCTGTTGACCTACGGAGGTTAAACTCCCAAGTTTTTCACCCTTGTTGCGCAAGTTCTATTTAAACCGGAAACTAAAATTCGCTGTTTTTCCATCGAAAGCCTAAATTATTTGCTGGTATTTGCACGAAATCAATAAATCATTGAAATGCGTATGGGAATTAGCAAAATTATGCATGCCGCAAACGAATGACCTGTTTACACTTCATAAATTCCTGCACTATTACCAATTACTAATCAATACAAGTAAAATACGATGTGATTCAGAATAACCTCAGTTATTCTCATTGTATCCGACCAAATTAACACTCAATACCGTAATATTTTAAAAACCATTTCCGTATCAGTACATTTCACAATCAAGCTGAAATAAATAAATATAATTATCTTTAAACTCACCGAGTTTTACGTATACTATGAGCACGAGCTTTACAGACCACGTTCACTACCAGACTGACCGAATACCTATGTATCACGCATAGTGTCGTGATAAGACCTGCATCAACCCGTTCGTCCAAGCAAGAGTGCGACCGACAAATACTGTAAACATTGTTCCCAAAATTTGGCGAGGATAAGTCAAGGTTACTTGGCAAAATCATGAACTTCAAACCGCGTTTCAAATTCAAACAAATGCGTGCCTTCATCACGCTGAATCACTTATTCAACGAATTTTCATCATTTCCCAAAAAGCATCAAAGGTGATGAGATCATTCTGAGACTTTTCAAAGTCAATAAAACAAGGCTAACTCTTCTGATATCATTGAATGTTAGATTAATACGACTGGAAGCTATATAAGATTACATTGCGCAGCACCCAGTATGTTCTCAAAATATTATCTTTTAATAAAATAAAACAACAAGCAGCTAACTCGCCCCCGAATATGCCATATAAAAGCGCGCGCACGTATAGTGTTCATCGTAAAATATAGCATCCTATATACGTATTTCTTGAAGCGACAACCGGAAAAAATCCGCCGTTCGTCGTTTGGCAGATCCCTGTCGGCAACCAAGTAAAAAAATGCGCATACAAGTGGCGAAACGCGTGTAGAAGTTAGTAAGCCATAACGAAAGAAAATCATTCCATCAGAATGAAACAGTGAACCATCGCAGGATTATTCCTACCCTTTGCATTCAAGCGCGGTAAAAACAATGACAAGGGCAAAAACGACGCACTCGATGCGTAGACCTCACGCATGCTTGCAGAAGACGTATGAGTAAGCATGTTGGCAAAGACATAAATCACATGCGTCTAAAAATAAACAACCAACCCGACTAAAGGGACGCCTACGTGGTCATCGTCATCGTCATCATATACAATGTATACGATACGAGACATGATTAGCAGCTGATTAAACGTTCACTTAATGTTTACGCTGTGCAAAAAAAAGGTGTATAAACATTTTCATTACGTGTTCATCTCATAACGAACTCTGAAACGCGCTCTTCCTTGTTGCTTTGTTTATGGAGATGCATCTTCAAAGACTAAGTGAGCAAGTGTATGAAATACAAATAAATGCATGCAATATGCAGTTGATGAAATATTTCGGCGATGTATTTATGTAGTTACCATGGTGATAATGAAGATAGCTGTGGTTACGATTCAAACGCGCCAGGATGATAAATTTTCCCGTCTTTGCCTGGCCTCTGACACTTATCGCTCTTTGTCGCTGAAGCTATTAATTGAATTCCACCACAAATTCACTCAATGCCAACTCCTGATTGATATCCAAATTTATACTGGTATCCAATCACTATCGCCTCTCCGCTTTGGTTTCGGTAAGAAACTTTGAATTTAATTTCCAAAAGTTGCGTATGAAATTTTGATATGCGCGGTGAACTTGAAAACTGCAACAACGGCAGCAGACGACGGCGGCGGCGAAGAGCTCAGTGCGCGAGTGGCGTGCGTGCGTACTGCACGAATAACTTGAGCGGACTCATCCGCGACGAGCCGCCGTCGAGCACGCCACCGGCAGGCCAACATGCAGAACACACACGTGTGTTTGTGCGGCGGCGGCGGCGGTGGCGGAGGTGGACTCCAGACGGACGTAGAGGACTCGGCGCTGATGACATTGTATGCAAATTTTTAGGGCTTGAATTGGTGCTATTTTCACGCTGTTCATGGTAACGCGTTTTTGTTAGTTATCAAACGCAATCGGCAATGGTAATACCATTCATTTCATGCATTTTCCCATTACTTTCTATTCGTTCGTTTATGCACAACACTATCGTCATTCAGCATTTTCCAACAAGCGCATCAAAGGATCGATAACGCCGTTGTGGTGCGCTCACTATAATTACAAGGAGCGTGTTTGTCGTCGTGAATGTGCCAGAAGTCATTTACTTAATTCGTTACCATTTTTATAATGGCTAATAACTTAATGTACCATTTGGCAGCAGGTGTGGGCAGAAGTATTTTCGCAGCGCATTGTTTGTTTGTAAATATTGTAAATGGCAAAGTCATGCTGCTGTCGGCGGAACGTAAATCATTGTGCGAGGTAATTGGATCACGACGGCTTTTGAAATAAACAGAGCGCGTGGAAATTCCTGTTAAACTAGAAATGAAATTCGAATGTATTTCATAGGACTACGCGCGGCAAGTCAGAAACGAATGTATACAACCCGTTCAACCAGTGAACGCACGTGATTCGCGAGCACGTTGACCGTGACCCAGTTACGCACATGACAACTGTCGCGGGCTCGCCTAACCTGTAAATTCCCAGTGCGCCAACACTCTTTCTCTATAGTTTTTTGCGTTTTTAATTTTGTTTTACCCGACTCAGCACGCTGCCCCATCCATTCGCTCAGTCACGTCCCCCCAGTGCCATAAACCGCAGCGTTCATGAAGCCGTACCGCTGCATATTGTAGCGCGATCCGCGAGCACAGCCACCAAAAGTCAGCCCATCTCCAACAACTTTGGGATTACATTTCATGTACGTAGATAGATAATCATTACGCTAGCCACTAGTGAAAGTGCGCCTTGGCATCCGTTAGAGTAGCCTAGTTGCGTAATTGCACGCTTGTTGATAACAACATGCGGCATGTCGTGCTAAAGTTTTGTGCAGTTTTAGATTCTTGATTTTTGCTCCTTCATCATGCGAGTGGTCGCGCTTATCAGCGGTGGCAAAGACAGCTGCTACAATATGATGCAATGCGTCGCATCAGGCCATCAAATTGTGGCATTGGCAAACTTGGCCCCCGCCGAGGGCATTGAACTAAACAGCCAAATGTACCAAAGTGTCGGTCATGAGGCCATCCAGCTTATTGCGGATGCCATGGAACTGCCGCTCTTCCGCATCGAGACCAAGGGGATATCCCATCAACAGGCGCTTGAATATCAGCCAACTGCCGATGATGAAATTGAAGATTTGTACAACCTGCTAGCCAGTGTTAAAGAACAGGTGGAATTTGAGGCGATCTCGTCAGGCGCAGTGTTGAGTGATTATCAAAGAATACGCATCGAAAACGTGTAAGTCTCGTCCAGTTCTCTCGCGCTTAGTAATAGCCGCAAAATATGTATATTGAATAAACATTACTCAATATTAAGCAATTGTTATGAAACCGCTGATAACGTTTTGTTTTTACAGATGTGTTCGACTGGGTCTAGTGTCGCTCGCTTATCTCTGGCGGCGACAGCAGGACGAATTGCTACAAGAGATGATCAAGTGCGAGGTCGACGCAATTCTAGTTCGCGTTGCTGCCCTCGGCTTGGAGCCGAACCGGCACCTTGGGCGTTCGATAAGACTGATTGAACCGCACCTCCTCGCCATGCATGAAAAATATGGCCTCAACGTATGCGGCGAGGGCGGCGAGTATGAAACTTTGACATTAGATTGCCCTCTATTTAAAAGCAGAATTGTGATGTAAGTGTCGCTCTACTATTACAAAAACCCTATAGCTTAAACTAAAATGCTTGTAGTGAAGAATCTGAGATAGTTATTGACTCGGATGATCCAATTGCACCAACCGGTTACTTGAAATTGAAAAAGTTAAAATTGGAATTGAAACTGCCACAATTGGATCTTCAAGGACGTTTTGCAAATCTACCAATTAAAAGCGCTGAAGAGCTCGTTCAAATTTTGGACGCTCCAGGCGATGTTCCCGAATCGACTGGTACTTTATATTGCCAAGAAAAGCAACCCTTGGCGCTAAGTGCGTAACTAACGTACTATTTTCTAGTGCAAGCCGAGAAAACTGATAGTCCCACGGATTCAATCGATATGGAGCTCAATCAAACTGAGCAAGTGTCGGTGAGCGGTACAGGATGGCTGATTGCCGGCGGAATCACCGCCATCAACGAAGATAGCCCGATAAACGCATTCAAAAAAGCGATGGATAAATTAAAGTGTAGGTATGCACATTCCTTACACTCTGTACTTCAATTGCTCCTTCAATTATCTAGTCCAATAAATTCTTCCGCATTAAATGCACTCAATTTCATTGTAAACAAACCACTTTAGCGTGCCTACTCGACAACGGCCACCGACTGGAGGACCTCTGTTCGATCAGCATGTACATCGGTGACATGTCACAGTACGCTGAATTAAACCGTGTCTATTGCGATGTGCTCAATCATTTCAATCCCCCAACACGAGCATGCGTTCAGGTACCGCTGCCAGCAAACTGTCCCGTTGTGTTGGAGGCTGTTTCGTTTAAACAATTGGTATCAACGACCGGCGATGGAAATGTGGAACGGTAATACACGCGATCTCATTAACTACTAGTCTTGTCATAACATAAGCTTCATATACAGATCAACAATGCATGTGCAAAGTATTTCCCATTGGTCACCGGCCAACATTGGCCCTTACAGCCAGGCAATTAAAATCGGGGATCTCATTCACCTGGCTGGACAAATTAGTTTGGTGCCTGGTAGCATGTCAATGATCGACGGGGGAATCAAATCGCAGTGCCATTTAGCCCTGCGACATGTCGAACGCTTATTGAAAGCGATTGGAAAAAGTGACCTTAGAGATGTTGTTCAGGTATAATGCCACTTATAGCCTACTGAACTAATTGAATAATTAACGATTTCTTCAGGGAATTTGTTATGTATCAGATAAAAATTACATCGAACACGCGAGAAGCGTATGGGAAGAAGAAACAAACAATGCCATAGTTGATTACGTGGTTGTCTCAGGCCTGCCACGAAATGCCTTAGTGGAGTGGCACGTGTGGGCTAGCAAGTACAATCACCAATTTGAATGTAAGTGCTATTATTAACCGGTGAAGCAATAGGACTACTAACGTTTTCAATTGTAGATGAGGAAACCGGGCAATGTGTACAAGATTGGTCTATATCGATATTCCGCCGCTGGAACTACGAAAATAACACCGCTGCTATTCTGTGCCATGTGTCTAATACGGACAAGAATACTGTGCTTTCCGCGTCGATTTTCCGCGAGACCATTGAATACGTGCTACAGAAATTGAATCAGGGCCATGAGCATGACGCGAAATCGATATGCTGCATCAAAGTGTTCTATGCAATTTCTCGAAACGTTTGCGCCTACAGTTTCATCAGCGTGCTGGAGGAATTACGAAGGACTGTGGCCTTAGTCTACACGATCGTACCCGTTGTTGCATTGGATAAGAGTAACGCATTCCTTTCTATCACAGGCGTACGTACACAATAATGAGGATCAAGACCGCAAGCGATCAAAATTACAAGTGTTTTCTCTCATGTTGGTCACAGCTATCATTGAATACTCAATTCTACAGAAAACTAGCCAACTATTTGTATAAACATACGCTAAACTCTCAAGAACCCAGTCTTTTTTTATAAACGTTTTAATTGCTAAGGCATTATGAAATGCAAGATGATCATGGTCTGAAAGAACTATCATTGGATTTATATGAAACTGACATGGAGTCAACTTATTTTTGAACCAACGATTTTTAACACTGGAATACTAATAGCTGATTAAAACAGTTGTTCGTGATGGATGTTGTGTGAAGCTATGCTACACACAATCCAAAGATTTTAAATTTATATTATGTTAAGTCGTGTCAAATTGCAATTACCTGTAATACGACATTGATGAATATACAACTATATTATATAAACAATCCCTGCAGAATTGTTCCTAACCTCCGAACGCTTGTGTAAATATACATTCTGTGGTTTCGTTTTTACTATGCCGCATATATATATGTAGAATATCCGAGCGCATTAACGAGTTAGGCATGCAAAAAAATTGTGTAACACTACTTACATGATCGCAGTTTTCCCGCCCATCAACCTGTTGAGGCACCTGTAGCAGTTGGTGAATTCCTTTGAATATCCCATGGAATATTGATTCTCCAGCCTTGATAACATTCGATAGGCGACTTTGGGCTAAGATTGACCTTGTTTAGCCCACGATTCGACATATTTATCACAAATTTTACACAAAAAGTCTTAAATAAAAAAACCGTTGCACTCCCGCACACCGCGAACTTGGACGCTAACCTTAATTTCATCAAGGCCAATGAAGGCCAAGCCAAATGACAGCAGTAACACCATCAATGGTAAAAATAGGAACTACTAAGGTTAGCCACTGCACAGATGTTATTAACATGCTTAGTTCAGATAAAGTTTAAAAATACATTTTACGATAGAATGCCTTGCTTGATTCTTTGTTTGGATTATTTATATTGAGAGCAGTCAGGTCAACTGTCTCACTTAGTGACACGACATAGTGAGGTTATATTGACAAGTGTTCAGAAAATGCTGTAACAAATTTTGAAAATCACGCTGTTGTTACAATGGAGAAATCTCTGCGCACAGAGGATGTCTTCCTGCAGGTTCGTGATAAATTGCAGAAAGATGGTATTAAATTGTGGATGCTGCCCTATTATGAGGAGAAATCAGGCCCTTGCATTGAAAGTATTCAGGTAAACTATACTATCCTATTTTACATATCATGAATGGCTTGTTAAAAATTTGGCACAATCCATTGTTCTATAGGAACTGGCTAAAAGTTACAGTAACTTATTAAAATTGGATTATGATAATTGCTATATGGCTGTCTATGAGCTACTTGTAAATGCTGTTGAAAAGCTAAAGCAGAGGGATAAGTTCAAGGAAAGTGGCTTGGCTACAGTTAAGGTCAAAATTTTAAATCAGCCACCTCCCAAGATAATTACTAAAGAAATATTACTATCAATGACTGGAGCCAACTTTCGTGAGATTATTGCTCAGGAGTGTGACCTACAATCACAAAGGTTTAAGCTCATTTGCAATGGAACAATAATCAAAGATGACACTATGCTTTCCCAACAAGGTGTTAAGAATGGCAACCAGATACTTGCATTGGTATTGAATCAAAGTGTTACAAACATCCAAGAAGCTGAGAATCAGCAGAAAGATATTGAGGCTACCAAAGCTGATACAACCTTATTAGCTAGCGACAATTCATACATGCAAGTATGGATCTTTTTAGAAACTTAGTATCACACATTATTGTATTGAAATTTCAGTTGGAGGACCAACATGGTAATGTTATAAACATACCAGTCAAAGAGAAAGAAGCCTTAATGATTGCTATTGCCCTACATGAAAAAGGACGTGGCGCATTGAAACGCGATGATTTTGCTCGTGCGTTAGTGTTCTTCTTAGACGCTGATAAAGAATATAGTCAATGCAATTCACAGCTACTTCAAACTGTTGATAATTACGCAGTTTTGGACTTGGATATTGCTTGGTGTTATTTATGTCTTCAAAGTTTTGTTCATCTCCCTGAAGCTTATCAGCGTTTAAAGCGATGCGAGGAAATGTTTCATCGCAGTTATGGCCCAAATCTCGAGCGCCTAATTGCTGTTAAAGGTTCGAGCGGTAATGAAGCCGCATTGTTCATGCGTTTGCATTTACTTCAAGCGATCGTCTTGTATCATCAAAATAAACGGCACGAGGCATTAGCATTGCTTAAAAAATGCCAAAGCGAATTGATTCCCTTGAAAGTCGACGAGGCACAGTTAATGAATTTAGTTGAATTAGGTACGTGCGCACGAGAAATTTATAATAAGTTATATATTAATTATTTATAGGCTATTCAATTGCGGAGGCCCGTATTGGGCTGAGGGCCACTCAAGGTGATGTTAATCAGGCGGCGTGTTACATTAATGAGAATCGCACAAAACGCGCCGAAAGTCGGAGAAAAGCTATGGCGGAAAAAATACTTCAAAGGTACGACGGATACGTTATATTAAAATATGCATATTAAAATGTTAATTATGATTTAGTAAAATGCGAAAACTGGGCAAGTGCGTTGACGGCAAACAATATGTTGACCCCCGCTTTCTTAATATGCTGGTCAACATGGGATATCCCAAAGAAATTGCACGTCTTGCATTGCAGCAGACGAATAACATTATTTCCGATAGCGTACAATATATTCAAGAGCATCCACAACCTGGTCCTTCGAATACGAGAAGCCAGGAGTTTTTATCATTGCTAGAGGATCTACTGCCTGAAGTAATATCCTAATCAATACACGTTAACTCTGAATAAATTTATAATAATTTTAGCTGATTGCGGCTGGATTTGACTCGGATATGGCTCGACTAGCACTAAGGAAACATAACGGAGACGTGATGAAGGCTGCTGAGGAACTACTCGCTAATAATGGAGTTATTGATGGAAATTTGGATGAAATTTTGTCAGGTTCGCTTCTTTAATATAATGCTATTTGAATACATATTCATATTTATTTATTTGCGTACAGATGAGAGAGCAGTGAAGGAGTCTCTCGAGAAAGAAAAAATGAAGGAGGAAGCTTGGTCCAGATTATCTCAAGATATATCTATGGTGGATGACGATCATCTTGACTTGTCTCTCGAAAAAGAGGAAGAGTTCCTCAATCAGTATCTATCGTTATTGATGCAATGAATATTCATTCTGGCATTAATTAATGTGTATTTAGTACTATGACGAACGATAGTGAGAGTCATTATCATTGAATAAGTGTGATTACTAATATATTGATGAATATTTTGATACGTTTGTAATGTAAATGTTATTATCGAATGAAGAAATATAAACTTTGCACTATATGGCCACCTGAATTATTCATGCAATTATTATGTTTCGGAAGTACCGCGATTTTATCGTTCTTATTGCATAAGTTTAAATACCATTAACCGATACGATATCATTGTATGTGTTTATGACCTGTAATTGTGTCATTGATATTTAAATTTGCAGCCAAATATAAATCATTTTTTTGCGAAATGCGACCAATAAAGATAATAAAATAATATATTAATCAAATTATACCACTACGACAATATAAAGTGCGTGATAAAGTATACTTTTGAAATTGTTTTTAGCAGAATGCCAAACGTTTGTTTCTTTGCTACCTGTACGTAATTTGCGCGCTTCGATCAAAGTACCAGTTGCTGTTTTCCTTTCAGTTACGATACCGATATATGCAAGAAAATCAATGAAAAATGTTGTAATATTTCTGAAATCGCCTCCCAATTCAGCCGCTTTGTAATCCCATGGAAACGTATGGTGATAATTGTGAAATCCTTCACCCAACGCTAAAGTTGATACCAAATCGTTTTCGGTCGGGTTGATTTCCCTTTATAAACAAAGTTATTCGCTATAGATTGCTATACAAGTTCCAAAATTAATTTACTCACTTATCATACGGTTTCATGCCGTAAATATGCGCAAAACTGTTTACCGTCCAAGTTGCGTGCAGCGCAAATGTAAAACGATAAAGTGTGCAGTAGAAAATTGCTACTTGTAGCGACTCATTCCAGAAATACCAAGGGATAATTATCGGTAAAAGCAGCGTAAAAATGAACGCTAATTGTAAACAATATTTATGCTCGAACATTACAATAGGATTCGCTTTCAGATCGGACATATCAATCGTTTTTCCCTTTTCTTTGACATCTTTGTGTTTGCGCACAAAGAACCAACCTATATGGCTAAAGAAGAAACCTAAAGAGCGTTACAAACAAAAGTTTAAAACGAAGAAACAATGTTTAACAGTAGTTGAAACGTACCGCGTTTTGAATTATACGGATCTGCATCTGTTTCGCTGTACTTATGATGTAAACGGTGATCTCTGCACCATACATAAATGCTTTGCTCAAATGTGGTACACGCCATAAATACCAGAAGAACGTCTAATATCTTAGAACCCTTATAGGCTCGATGGCTGAAATACCGATGTCTCCCCGCAGTTACGCCCCATGCGCTTACATAGCAATAAAGCAAAACTAAACGCAAAAGAATAGAATAAATGCGGAGTTATGTATTTAATTTTTCTACTTACAGAAAATTCGGGACGCTAATTGCGCTGTGAAAAACTTTAAATAAAATCCATATAGGGCGGCCGCATGAAGAAACGCGAATATAATTACATTATGCCAGACTATCTTATAACGTGTGTTGATCTCGTAAAACCTTTGCGTGAGCTTCGAAACGAACATCTTGCCAATGCGGAAAATCAACGGGTAATGAACTATAGTTTCGCGCTCGCAATTGCGGCCGTAACTGTCTACTTCGATTATATTGTGTTTCGTATTTATACAAATTTTCATGTGACCCTATGGTGTGAAGTCACATTATTAAATTTCAAAGTCAACGCCGTTATTGCTGTTACCACCCGTGGGGATTACAATCATCTTTTTTCTACTTGGTCAAATTTAGCATATAATACTATTTTCGATTATTCATAAAAGAACAAATGATATTTTACGAACAAATCAGCATAAATTGAAATGATATCGAAGAACTAATTGTTGTCTAGGTTCGAACAAATTTATTCTGTTGAGGGATTCGCATGACGGTAACTTTTCTCTTTCCCACATTTAAATAGTCCAACATTTCTGGGATCGCCGCCAATGCGAATATTATTACGCTGCCATCAATTTTCAGATGGTTTATGCGCAAATAGAAATTTGAAAGTTACTTGCATTTCATTTGCAGTTAATACTGCCGCAAAACATCTCATCCGCGATTTAATGTGAGTATCACAAATTTACAGTTATGTCCGCTGGAAATTTACCGATAATTCATTACTTGTTGTGCTAGACATTTACGAATGGGATAAATAATGCAAAAGTAAATAGGAACGGATACCAAACGCGGGTTATTGAAGGAGGGCATTAGGACGGTTCTAACTGAATATTGGGTCAACATAAGTCACTTTCGCTAAAACTTTATTGGCGTCTCATTGCAATAGCATCATAATATTACCTATCTTCATTTGTTTATAAAAAATTCCTTTTCATTCAGCATAGTGTGGAATTGAAACAAATATATATGCTGTACGAAAGATAATATCAAATATCACAAAAAGAAATATAGAACAAGTAATGGATAATATTCGAGTCGGTACTCGTATTACCTAATAATAACAATTGTATTATCTATGTAAATTTTTTATGCGTTTTTGTACGTTGTATTATATTAGATATGTCAGGAAGTTATAAAGAGAAAACAAAAACGCAAAGAACCAAATAAGAGTGTGCTTGTTTGTTGGGGAATGTCACTAAACTCGATAAATATTCTTCCGATGTGATTAAGGCTACTCTGACCGCGAATATTTTGAATAATTTCATCACTAAAAAAATTCATATAGAGAGCTTCCTTGTGAGGGCTTTCAATGAGATTATTATCAACATGCGATATCGTTATTACATTGAGCTTTGCTTGCAGCATGTTTCGTATATATGCGTATTTAAATTATTTATTTTAAAGCTGGAAATCTGTATGTTAATTATTCCTTATACGGACGAAACGGAAATTTCGACTGCAGTTATTCAATTTTAATTCTTTTGAAGGCAAATAAACCGAGCAAATAATATGTTAATGTTATTTTCAGATGCGATTGCATGCATAATGTTTGCTACTAACATTTATAAAAATATATATTTATTTGTCAACTTATAAGTAACTTAAAAGAATTTTTCTATTTACAAATATTTGCTAATATATTTGCCTTTTCTTCTATCTATGTAACGTCGCTGGGAATATTGCAATACCGATGCATTAGTACTCGGGATTCAGTTAAATTAAAAATGACTAAAATTAACCTTTGGATTGCGAAGGAAGATAAATCAAGAATGATTCGTGATTTTGTATTATGTGTTTTCTATGAATATGATAAAGCGAGATATATGGGAAGATTCATTTATATAAAGAAATTGATTTCCTTTTGTTTATTGAAGACATGCTTGAAGTTTTTCGATCCATTCTTGAGCGCTTGATGCGTCGGCCGCGCAGAAATTGTATGTTCTGCGATTTGTTCGCAGCTGTTTGCGAAATTAGATCATTATAAGTTGATAGACAAGCGCATAATAAAGGGAAAATAACTTACATCAAAGAAGGACTTGTCGTCAGTCTTCTTGGGAGGTCCTGGAGCTGGGGTTGCTTGAGTGACGGAGATAACTTCCGAAAGATCTACATAAAACAAATTGTAACAATACGAATACGCTTGTCTGAAAATTAAACTTACCAATAAATCCTTTACAATGAGAATCCTCCATTGCATCGTAATACCTGAGCTGATGCTTGATGGAATCCAAAACAAACCATCGCTGTTTCCATCCTTTGAGCAGTGCGCCACGTTTGTATAAATATCCCTCATGAGTACGGTTTTCAGCAACATTTGATGAGAATTGCTCGTAATATTGTTGACTAGAAGTTTGTCTTGCGCTCCCTGGAAAATGATGGTTTAATCAGTAAAGGAATTTAAAGTAGAATTGCAATTTATTACCTGAACTAACAGATCCGTTATCACCAGCACTCGTGGCCATCGTTTGAGATGTATTATTATCACCGGCGATTTTGTACTTCGTACAATTTTTAGGAACGCCTTCAATGCATTTTTCGTGGCAGCTGTAACCACAGTCCAAGCACCGCATACCGGTCTAAATAAAATTTACAAAATTAGTCAAATAATTCAGTTCTAATCAACCAATGGTATTACCTTCACGGGTCCCCAAAGTACGTTTGCACATAAATCGCATTGCGTCGGAGTAGTATAATTATATTTTTCGAAGCGATGCGGATGAGAATAACCCAAAGTTGCTTCTGCAGCTCCAACCATTTTCCCTCTCATTAAAATCTCTAGCGTTGAGCGTTTATGCACAAGTCTACCATGAGAACGAACTAACGCTGTACTAAATGAAGCATGCCGCTATAAAAAGGATTACATTGTAATTTTTTATTAGTAAATGTATTATCTATATTACCGTGAGTGAATCTGATGATGGCAATTCTAATTTATCCCATAATACTTTCCACTTTTGTGGAAGATGGCCCAGTTCTGTTTCTAGCTTGTGAATTTCTTCCAACAAGTGGGTAAACGCTTCTGGCACACTTTGAGTAACAACCTCATATCCTTTTGTTACTATACTTCTTGTTGATTTTGTTGTTCCATCAGCAGCAGCTGCTTCTTCCTCCTGCTGTGTATCCATCTGCACAATTTCGATATCATAACTAGGGCCATAAGCAAGTTCTTCATCAATATAATATCCCCAAATATCCAAGCAGGGAAGATGTGACTGAGGTCGTAGCACGTGATGTTCCAAGTCTGGGGTATACATAAAGTTGAAGAATAGTGGACTTCTCGCATGTTGTTTCTCGATATAATCGAAAACACTTTGTCCCAAATTAACACCACCACTGCATGTTCCAGCTAATCGTCCACCAGGATATACTCCTTCGTCATCAGATATCGTATCAACACTTTTGTGATGTGAAGTTAGTGATCCGCGCTTATCCTCGACTGCAGCAACACCGCTTTCAACACGCTCCAGTTCACAGTCAAATAAAAATGTGCGGAAGCGACATGAGACGGAATGATATGCCAAAAAACGAAGATAATAATCGTTGAACTCAAATGCCATCGGATACTGTTTTTGGATCTGATGCACGACATCAAGAAATTGCAAAAACGTCGGTGCAAATCCACTTGCCTGTGAATTCGCATTCAAATTACTTCTGTGGCTAAACCGGTGCCCAAAACCAATCCACTCTTTTTCGACAAGGACTCGAAACCCTTCAATGGTGCGGTAATGAGGGTCCAAACATAATTGAGCAATTGATGAAATTTGTGCAGTAATATCCCATCCATCTTCCAAACAGATTGCCACTGACGATCCTTGTAAGTCGAGCAAATCAACGACAGCCCCGGATAATTGCATGATGTTTTGTAGTTGTTGCAGCCATTCAGAATTTTCAATCAATCTATAATGCAAACATTTATTTAAATGAGTTTGAATAAAGTGTTACTTACTCACTTATAATAACTTTGATCAGGCTCTGGCTGAGAACTGGGTATACAAGCCCTCATTAATTTTTTAAATGCCGTTTTCGTATGTCTTACATCATAATATTCAACTGGTATAAAATCAGTCTTTGGGGCAGATTCAACCTTCACTCCCTTCATTTGTGCCTTCTCGCCGAGTATGTATAATGCAGCACGTTGCAATGAATTAACACCATCAGGTGCGTCCACTTCTCCAGAATGTCGCACATTAGTTTTATTTTGAGATACATTACTTAAAGAAGCCTGCGAAGCATGTCGTTTGTCTTTAAGTGAACCCCAACGTCCAAAATTTTTCGGACCTTTACCGCCACTTGAACGCTGAAAGCCTCTGCAAATCCAAGCATTAATTGAATAAACTTACTGTGATTATAATTTGTTACCCTAATGTGCCAATGGCTTTGTTAAATGGATTTGAGCGTCGTGCAACTTCCGGTGTTAATGTGCCTCCAAGATGTTCCTCTGCAGCCAAAAACAAAGAATCAATGCTCAAACTGCTATCGCACATGCCCCATCCTTGACGATGGCTGAAGATTGGCGTCGCCGAGACTAAAGCGCCCAAGTAACGTTCTTGTTCTAAAGAAGAAGTAGTTTCAGTTGAGGTATTACTACTTGGATGTCCCTTTAACATGCCGATTACGCCTTTCCCGTGGTGGCCAGCACCTCGCAAGAGCAAGGCTCGGGTTCTAGGATGTCTCCATGTAACAGCGGGAATTCGACCCTGGCGATAACACCGACTGAACCGCCTTATGGATTCGTCTGTGACGGAAACAGGCATTGCCATCAGTGCGGGATAACTACGGCACATCATGTAGATGGAATTAACAGACGTCAATCGAAATTGATCTGGCTGAGGCTTAGCATTGGGTGAGTACTGTTCGCTGCACAGCCCCATTCGCTGCCAATCGCGCACATAACTGCGCTCAGCTAGTCGTTCTAACGTTTTAGTGTCCGTTGGTGCTGTGGGAATCGAAATATTTGATGGTGGACCTGATTCAAAATCATCCACAGATACATCGTCATCATGATTGTAGTCATCGGTGTTGGGCAAACTCATCCTGCCTGGAGACGTCATATACTTGTTTGAATTTGGCACGACCATATTTGGAAGCACATATTTTTGACGTTTTGATGTTGGTTTCTGTTTAAACCCGGCTTTCCTCGCAGTTTTAAGTAATGTCTTCTTTGCAAACCCCCTGAAAAATGACAGTCGTAATTTTTAAAAAATATTTAATTTAATAAATTACTTTAAGGTCGCGTTCTTCTCCTTTCCTTTGTGAAGTGGAGTTTGCGAGACGACAACTTGGCCAGTAAATGCAAAATGATGGAAGACATCTGGAGGGTGTCGAATTCGATGTATACATTTTCGTAACGATTCGATATTTTCAGCAGTCACTTCCTCATCGAAAGCAAGTTTCATAAGTTGAAAAGTGCAAGATCTCAACTGTAATCCCTCCTGAAGCCATTGATCCAAATGCGCCAAATATTGAACGGCAACACGTTTTTCTTTTGTTAACGATGTCACTGGGAATGTTCTCACAACAACCTGTTCGCAAGCTGTAATTAAATTAATTTACATTTCTATCCAATAAAGCCACGGCAATTATATACCTAAAGAATCACAAGGCGTGCCCTTAAAAATTATGCGGTAGTTAGTTAAGAAAATTGCACCCTCAGCCGGAAGCAGAGGCGGTCCTCCCATATTTCCAGGCGCACTCTCTTCCCTTCCATCCGGTAGAAGATATACACGCAATCCTTCCATAATAGCTTCTTCTCCTGGCAGCATATTCGGAGTATTTATCTTCGGTTTCTGTATTGGTGGCAATCGCTTGGATTCTCTATAAACTGCTTCGAGAGTTTCAATATGAATGTAGACAACTCCTGGAACCATTTGATGCAAGTTGCGGATTTGATCGCGGTTCACACCGCCTTCATTGCACACTTTATCAATGAAACGTGATACCATTCGTATGACAGTGGCTCCCGTCTCGCCAGGGTCTTGATCGCCAAACCCTGACTCAGCATCTGCACTATCGCTTTCAGCTACACTGTTTGCGATGCTGTTGCTGGCGCGTTCGTCATCGTAGTGATGATCTTGTTTGTGATACTTTGTACCAATATCCAACGGTATCAACAATGATATCATGCGGTTTGCATAATGTATCGCTTGACTGTAAAGCGTACTCTCTTCGCTCTGCAGCAACTCGTGCTGTTTTGATGAATCATAAGTGGACCACAAACGCATTTGTTCTGCAGCTATTTCCAGCGCACTTGGTTCTGCTACCCTATTGATAACAGATCGTCTATTTCCCCAATAAAAATCTTTGCTAGTTTCGCGTGGCGATGTTGGACTGATCTTGTCCATGCCCAAACGAGGCGATATTGTATCTAATCGTGGCAGATACAATGCTTTAATATCCTTTTGGACGTCCAAGTAATATGCAGCCTCCCAAAACTGTTGATTCTGCCAGACAGTGTGTTCTTGAATACATGTATACGCGAATTGAATAACGCCAGTGCATAATTTTCGACAAAATGCTGTTGCAAGTGGTAACAGAGCTGCGGCGACTCCATGCTCATCCATCGAGGAGTCATCCTGAAGTGCGCAATTCATGAGTCGCACAACTAGATCAAATTGTTGATGCTCCAGCATTGCTTTATTGCCATTAACATGCTGAGACAATTCATTGCACAAAGCTAAACGTGCAGCTTTTGACTGCAGCGCTCGTATCACAGCTGGAAGGGTTTTTCTCGCATCCGAAATTTTGTTTTCAAATATGCAATTAACGCAATTCCTTAACACTTCTAATCGACGAGCTGAATTATTAACAACGTTTTTGTTTTCGTTGAGTGTTGATATGTGTGGTCCCATTGGCACTATACGTGGCTGAATTGGTCTTAGTGATTGGAGCCTACAATCATTTACAAGCTTAAATTAAAATACGCTATAAGTAAGCAGCGTTTTTAATTAATTGAAACATCGTCTTTAATAATAGCTTGACTTGATACGTAATATTAGTGTCATTAGTCACTATCTTCAATAACGATTTCAAAAAATGAACACATCACAAGACACACCACAAACCATAACAATTCTTACCATGCATAGTCTCCGCTAAGCCAAAGGAAAACAAAAAACATAACATTAACGTCACTGTTCATATTATGAAATGCTATCATCTATATCAACAATCAATTCGCAATTGAACCGTCGTTATGTTTAATGAAACACCATGCAAATATTGATAAACAACTCACCTCGATTTTAAGTCATGCTTTGAGAGACCTTCGTCAATTATCACTTGAACTTGCTGCGGACTAATCAGCGGTAACGGTGGTTGATGAATGCGTGCGAATGCACCTTCTGGAGGTGCGAGGATCTTTTGTGAATATGCCTGCGGATTCGGATTTTCGTTTGAGTACAACTGCCGTGCCAATTCTTCCAAATGTCCCAACATCGCACTGGGATCCTTCAGTTCGCGTTTGACTAAATCCCCGACGTTGCTGTACAATTCATCCCACACATCGCACGGCCGCCAGGGAGATCCACGTTCGGCCACAAAACTCGTGAAGAACATGCAGTCCAGAACGCGTGTGGTGAAATCGCATTCAATGAGATTGCGCTCGCCAAGGAAGGCGGCTTTATGAAATGTTATCACTGGTTTTGGATGAATGCGAATCAGCGTCAGACAGCTACGATAGCCTTGCAGCAATTGCGCAAAAAGACGCATAAAGACAGCCCTTATCTGTTTATCGAGCATCGCTGATTGTGGGGCGCGTATTGCAAGTGGTAGAAATGCATGATCCGCACAGCAGAGTTCAGGCTGCAGGATCAAACTAAGGGCTTCTTGAGTATTACTTAGTAGTGGTTCAGGTAGCAGTGGCAGAGAAACTCCGTCGGGAACGATTATACTTCCGCCGTCAAGATCAGCAACAATCACATCCATCTGAAAGATAGTCAGCAGTGCATTTAGTCTAGCTAAAAATCAAGTAGAATTCGAACCTACCAATTCAGTTATTTCAGATTTCAGTGAGGAATGAACACCCATGATGAATGGTGTTGGCGTTGAAAGAACTTCAACAAGAGCAGCTGGTAGTAAAGGGATGTACACATGACTATAACGAAACGGGTACATGAGTGCTGTAAGCGCACGGCAAGCTTCAGTCAGTCTGTTGTAGCTCTTTGAATGGAATAAGATCTTGTGCTCAGTCATTATGGCACAAAATAATACTAAGACATTCCTAATACCTATAAGAATATTATAGGTATGAGCACTGTATGATGTTTGACAGCCATGTACATACCTAATTCATGGAATAATAAATTAACAGAACAATGTGTAACTGGTAATGAAGGACTAATTGGCGGCTGCAACGCTTGCCGATCACCGGCGCCTATACTGAAACGCACCTGAGGGCCCCCCGGGGGCGGCACTTGAATGCATCCTAAAATATTGCCGACTAGCGTCTCCAGAGGTACATCCACATTCTCCACATACACTGTATAAATTATGCCTAAACAATTCTGGAATGTCAAAACATTGCCATGAATACCACCTGTATAACTCATTCAAGAAATATGTGAATCAAAACAATACTCACTCTAAATGTTTCTATATAATCTAGACGTGACACCAGCACAAGGCATTTTGGTGCATACATTGTACTATGATGTGAGATTGTGGGCACAGCTCTGACAATACTATCACCATCCACAGTGTCTTCATCCTCATCAACTGGCTTGCTGGGTGTTATTGAAACGGTCTCATTGAAGCACAAACAGGCACAGTAATGCCTGTTTGCATCCATGTCTGTGAGTACAGAAAGAAAGAACCGTGGTTCCTGTCTGTCTCTGGACAAGGCCCATCCTTGAGGTTGGCAAAACTACAAACGCCATATGAGGCCCAAACACTTGTGCTTTGAGAACATATATTACCCACTCAATCCCTTCAATGAACGGCGTATCAGACCAGTCCTTCTCCGGGAATCTTTGCAGGATAATGCCATTGCTAATGCCACTTCCTGCAACATGTACTCTTGTTGTAATAAACAAACACTTGATGCACTATCACTTCACCATACTTTCTTTCTCATGATCATATCCAACGACGACGAAATAATCGGCCAAACGTGACATCCTCTCAGCTCACCCAATTAAGTTGTTGGCATCCTTCTAATCCTGCAAGGTTCCCATATTTTCAACGAAAATGTTGTTGATTCTGGTCAATGCCAAACACGTAAACGCACTGTTCTTCGTGGGACTCTGTATTGTATAACCTACGAATCACTTTGGGATTTTCACGAATTGCAGCCGGCCACCGCGCACTAATGAATTACAGGACAACGGCAAGATATTTTTTAACACGTTTATTATCGGCACACGTACATCGGGTAATCGTATTAAAAAATATGCCACACCCAAATTCATAATAATTTCCAACCGAAGAAATCAGTACGCCATTTTTGACACATACGGTTGACGGTTGACTGGCTCACTGCTGGCTGGCTTAGTTGCCGTTTGCCATTGGCGCACAATAATATTTAAACGGATGCATTGACGGACGCTTAAACTGATAAATTTTGGAACAAAGTACGTTGCTGAGTCATAATAAATGTCTACTATCAATTATATATGTTTATCGACAGAAAGTGAAAAGTTTAAATAAATTGAATAAGTGATCTTTGAGCAATTCCACTTCAATTCCACTTTATATGAATCTTTTAAGATTTCACATTTTACTATATATAGTAGCTATTATTAATTCATGTACTATTTTGCATAATAATATCATACTTAAACATAATAAATAGTAGTTTAATTAATTTGTATTTCAATATTTTGCGTAGAAATGAATAGTATGCAACCTATTATTCATACACATCGCAAAGTATTTAAAAGTCGTTAAGAAGTAGACAAATACAATAAAACTATATAAACCACACACGAATGAGTAATTAATTATTGATTAAAAATAATATAGTATATTTAATACTATATCCTATCGTAAAACTTGTCATTAGTTGTAGATATTCATGACTAAATTAGGTTTTATTATGACGCACGCTCTTTCATTAAAAATCGTGTTGAATTTAATATAAATACGTTTTAGGTTTACATATTTACAAAAACTTCCTAGCAAAGCATAAACTATGACGACTAGAATAATGTCGGCTCGTTTAGTATGCCAGTGTTGTATTATCCAGGGTATTTGCATAAACATTATCTATTGTTAGAATTTGTAACTTGCGCATTAAGTGCGCTCAATTTAACGTTCAGTATCAAACTCTTTTAGCTAGAGATATTACTTATAAAAATCATCAATTGAAGTAGAGTGTTCAACTAGAGTGTAAACTTAAGATTGCAAATATTTAATAGAACTTAACTGCTATTAAAGTGAAACTTAACATGGATATTTAAGAAAAGTGAAGTGATTTAGTGAAACGGAAGTAAATACAATCAGGAAATTTGCTTACTTACATTAAGGTATTAACACAAGAAAGTTGCAATTTTCTATTATCAATTTCTTTGATATTCACGCCAACACTTTTAACTACTTATTATTACAATGCTTTAAATTAGTCAGAACGTTTTTAATAGATGATTAATAGAACAATAAACTCATTAGCTGTCAATGGCAATGATAAAGTGGTAAAAGCTAAATATTTACGTCTTGAATGACAGATTGCATGCGATTGAATTTTCATGTGAGCCTCGCTGTTGTTACCTAATGAGGCAAACAAACTTTCTGCGATGTTATTTTTTATTTTCACGCGCATTTCTCTGCGAAACTTTTACTCCATGCTGTTCCTGAAATGCATTCGCAGTTTGCGCTTAAATCTCGTTTGTTGCAGACGTTTCAAAGTTGTGTGCTTTGAATTTGAAACACGCGGTAAAATCGTATCGATAAAAAAATGGCCTACGTGGTATTGGCACTCATAATTTTTCAACTATGTCTTTTGTGGCTCATTCATATGTGGATGCAGTAATTAGACCAGAAAATGGGATCAAGTACAACATATACGCTTTATTCATATTTATCTAATAGACATATTTCCACGCGAATTGCGCGCTTCACATTTGAGTTCAACTCACGCACTTTTGATTTCAAAATAGTGCCTCAATGATATGAATAAGTAAGTACTTATTAATCGTATTCAGATAGAATTCGTTCCAATACGAATTGTATTCAAGTAAGATATGGATTATGAAGCAGAAAAGTGCATTTCTACGAATTGAAGTGCGTGGAATTGTATGCAAATAAACAGATTCATATTCATAACCGAATGCGCTTGATGCGAAACTGCGGTCAGTTGCGCACTTGACGGTTTCGCATTAATAGCAGAAAAGTTGTACACACTGTGTGTGTGTTTTCAGGGATTTAGTAACAGTACACATAATTAACTCAACGTTGCAGAAGTGATTACAGTTCGCATAGAGTCAGTTCATGATCGTCTCACTTGGCTGATTAAAGTCACATCAACATCGTTAAAAGTTTGTTTCAATTTGTTTTCAGTTTATTTCTGATTCCGACATCATTCATTCAAATTCAAATGGATTCCAATCAATGCTAATCACAAACAAAGTAGTAACATAGTATTTTTTTCTGCCTTTCGTTTATGCTTCATATCGGATAAGAATTTCATCAAGTGCGCACTAACTCTTTGAAAATGAGTGAACTTCACTTTTCTGATATTAATTATACAGTTTCAACTCTTAAAGGTATGTATTCATTGTTTCAATTGACTCATTATAATAATGCAAAGCGTATTTAAATTACAAGAATCAGGTTACTTTACTTATTCTTGAATTGCAAATGTTTTATTTTATTCATCGGTTATTTAGAGTTTTAAAGATGGATTCTTTTAGGAAAAAAGAAAATTTTACATGGACTCAACGGCTTCTTCCCCGCAGGACGTCTTGTTGCGATCATGGGACCATCCGGTGCGGGAAAATCCAGCCTTCTTAATATTCTCACCGGTTTCGTGACCGCAAACGTTGAAGGCCGCATTATGGTGGACGGCATGGACCGGCAACTAAATGACTTTAAAAAAGTTTCGTGTTACATCACGCAAAAGGACAATCTTTGCGATTATTTAACCATGGAAGAAAACATGATGTACGCAGCAGATTTCAAACTTGGCCCGCACGATACAAACAGTGAAAAGCGATTAAAAGTATGTACATTGCATTAGAAATTTACACGCATGCAAATAGCATTTCTGCGAGGAGAAAGATTGGCAAAGAAATTGAAAGTTGACTTTTCACTTTCAATCGATCGATTTCAACTGATTTGCAATAAGGAAATCTTACCCACATGTAAACAAAGTTTGATTTTTCATACTTAGGTAAACGAAATTTTAACTTCCTTGGGCCTGGATGAAAAACGGGATACGTTAACTTCCCGACTTTCCGGTGGCGAAAAAAAGCGTTTGTCAGTCGCACAAGAACTTCTTAGTGATCCAATGTTTCTTTTCCTCGATGAACCAACGACGTAAGTCTAACAAAAAGATTTATTCTCAAACTTTGTTTAAATTATCATTGACTTTTAGTGGTTTGGATTGTATATCTTGTTATCAATGCATTAATGAGTTGAAAAACCTAACGCGGCAAGGAAAAACCGTCATTTGCACTATTCATCAACCTTCCGATAGTATATTTAAACTTTTTGATCATGTCTACGTATTATCTTCTGGTATTTGTACTTATCAAGGCGATGTTAAACAATTAATCTCATTTTTCAATAAGATTGATATGCCTTGCAGCATTTATTCAAATCCTGCTGATTATGGTAAGAAATCAACTCTTAAATTACTTAAAACTCACTTTAATTTATTCTATTTTTAGTTATTGAAATGTCTAGTGGTGATTATGGCATAGACAAAATAAATTTGATGAATGAAGCAATTGATAACGGAAGAAATATGAGTTACATCAGTGAAGATGACATTAAACAAAAAGCACCAATTAATACAAAATTACAGTTAAAGCCATATTATGAGTTCAAAACGCTATGCAAGTGGCAAATCTATAAAACAAATCGAAATAAGGTAAACACAGCCAACTTTAACAACTTTAATTAAAGTAATAATTTTCTTGTAGAATTTTACTTCTTTACGAATATTTGGCAGTATTGCAATGTCAATATTATTGGGCGCGCTTTATTTTAATTCCGGAAACGACGCTTCAAGAATGTTACACAATTACTATATGCTCTTAGGATACATTGTTTCAACCACACAACCTGCTTTAATGTTAACAATTCTTTATTGTAAGGCATTAACATAATTTTCAAATGTTAAGTGTGCATAAATAATGTGTGTTTTGTTGTTTTAGTTCCACGTGAGGCTCTAACACTGAAAAGAGAACTTTTTAATGGTTATTATAGTTTAAAATCATATGTTGTTGCGAATATGGTTACAGAATATCCACTTGCGGTAAGCCATAAATCATAATTTCAAATTTTCATAGTTTTACCTCTTGTTTCACGCGTAAACATGTCATGTTTATGATTAATTACGACTACAGCTTAATGAACTTCCTGATTTGCAGTTTATTTGCACAATTCTCACATCGGCAATCGTATATTTCATGACTGGTCAACCATTGGAAATTAAGCGATTTCTGATGTTTTCGATCGGCGAGCTATTCGTTATCCTGATTGCGCAAAGTTTGGGACTACTCGTTGGCTCGGCTATGAATATCGTGGTCAGTTACATAAAATGACCTTTAAGTTTAGACATCACATAATTATTTTTTAAATATGGTTCACAGCAAAACGGCATCTTTGTTGGCTCATTTATTCTCACTCCGCTGATGTTGCTCAGCGGTTATGGGTTCATGTTGAAGGACTTGACTACTTTCGTACAGTACTTATCCAACTTTGCGTACTTGCGATACTGTCTTAGCACATTATCTGTGGCGCTATTTGGCATGGATCGGGGGAAATGGAGATGCCCGGATGATAAGTACTGTTTGTATATGCGCGGCGAGCATTTTATTAGCGAAATCGGTGTTGATTTGCAACATTATTGGGGCGACGTACTTTGCTTGACCGGTCAATATCTCCTGCTGAAAATTGCAACCTATTTCGTTATGCGACATCGTATGAACAAATAGCAAGTGTGAATTATGTTTATCAACAACAGACAAGCGAAAATACATTACTTAACAAAGGTTGATATAATTTTCCATTGGCCAATGTTTGTTTATCAAAATCAAGGATTAATTCACTCTGCATCTGAAATGATCAACATATTTATTTTACAACTAGCTAAATGTACAATCTCCTTCCAATGGGTCAATAATTGAATGATAAGTCATTAAGAATTTAATAATTAAAGAAGTATTTTAATATCTTTTATGGTTTTCAAGATATCAATAAAAATGTGCATTATTCATGTAGGATCATCTTTTACTTATATTATAATTTTTGAAATAAAACTTTTTTGAAGTCGAATCAATGACTCACCTGTATTTAAAAAACAATAATTTTCCTGCTTTACTTTCTACGCAATTCATAGCAATGATACAAAAGAAATTTAATAATTTGATAATAAGATAGAATGGTCATCTAAGTATCAATAACAAATTGAAAGTATGTAATGCATATGAAAGTAGGAAGCATTAGCGATAATATCCGCGATACTAACAAGTAATACAGTTTGAAATCTCGTGATTTCTCTTTGCCAAAGAGTACGTTGACCTTCCATGTAAAACATTTGTTTATGTTGATTTGCATGAAAACTGTCAACTAAGTTGCACGAACATTGTACATCCCATAGAATTTATAATTTAATCAACTGCAACTGTAATTGCTAAAGTAAAAGTAATTAAGCCATGAATTAAGTTATGAATCAATTAAGTAATTTATCGACTTTAATGAAAACTAATGGGCACTACGTCAATTGAAATTGCAATAAATTTATAAAAATCAAACAATTTGCATAATTTAAAATAGCATTTAAGGAAAGGCCATTTCTACAGTTGAAATAATTTCATTATCAATTGATTCTGTCACCTTAACGCTACTTTTCACTTTTATTAGTTGCATTTCAATATAATAAAGTAAAACTATTTCTATTCAGCTAGCTGTGCTCGAATTACTTGACCAATTTACGTTAAAAGATTGATGAGAGCTTTTGTTTAATAGGCGAAGTGGTGTGGTCAAAATTATTAACGATTACGTACTCGATAGCAAGCATCCGTACAGGAGTTGTTCAGTGAACGTGCGCTCAGCCAGTTGCATTGTGCACAACGTAGCCAACTTATGTTCTTATCTCAGTGTTTGAATATGTGATTAATGTTATTGAAAACATCTAAAGTTTTTATTCAATTTCCTTACGGACGTCATTAATTTATTGGTAATTTACTGCGCATTTATTGCATGCAGAATTGCAATAACTTCAAGACATAATGGAGAATGGTGCTAACGGTGAAAAGACACGAATGATGGAAAGCTGTGAATTGCGTTTTGGGTATTTACAATCAAGAAAAGGTAATTACACTTTTATAAATAGAAAATTGAATAACTAGAATCTTTATGCGATTAACTGTAACCAGATTGAACAAAGTTCTAAAGAATTTTGCTTTAGCTTAAATACTTTTTGATGACTTAACATTTCAAAACTTTTACTTTTTGTTGCTTTGTTGTCTATCTTCTAAGTAGCTCAGATTTCTTCTGAGTAGCTCAGAACTGTTCCTCGTTTAAATCCTTATTTCTATTTAAGAAAACAAAACCAACAATTAGTCATTATCATTTTTGATAACGTAATAAAATTAACAATTGCACTTATCACATATTTGCTTTAAGTAGCTATAATTATACGAACAAAAAATTATTCAACATTTTCTTTAATTAATTAATAGCGCACGAATTCAAATTAAGCAATAAATTAGTTTTTTTAAAATTAATTTATTTAATTACCGTTCAATCAAGGTAACCATACTATGAAATTAATTCACAGGTAAAAAACAGATATTGCGTAATATCAGTGGTGTGTTTCCTGGAGGAAAACTTATTAGTATTGTTGGTCCTTCTGGATCGGGAAAAACCACCCTTTTGAACATCTTGAGTGGATATCGTTATCAAAATGCTTCAGCAGCTTTATTGCAAATCAATGGAATTGAAACTGAATTTGAGCATTTACAAAACATTTCATGTTATATTACGCAAGACATTCACCTCAACGATTTGCTCACGGTTGATGAAAATATGCGCTTCGCTGCCGATTTCAAGCTTGGAGTGCATTATTCCCGACAAGAAAAAGATGCAATTGTAAGTGTTTTATTTTAACAACGGTTTCTGCAATTTGCTGCTATGGCATTTACAGCTAGAATTTCTTAGACTAGTAAAACGAGTCGGAGATAATTCGATTTTATGTTAGGTTTTTTTCTAATTGCGTCTGGCGACTGTAGATAAAGGAGTCTGTTGTTTACTTTGCTGCTCTACCAGTTTTATTGCAAATGCACATCTTATGTATTAAAGCATAGACAAAAGATAAACATTTGCATAAAATTCTTAGCGAACTGGTTTTTATAACTTTTCTTCTATACTTAAATTACCCAGCTACCAGTAATTCAAAATTCTTAATATAATATTATTACAGTAGGATATTTGCTAGTTTACTGTAAATATTTACAATTGATTAAAATCGTGTTTCTTAGATAAAAGACTTATTGCAAAACTTTGGTCTCACATCAGTGAGCGATAATCGAGCATCTCGTTTGTCAGGAGGTGAACGTAAACGTCTTGCAATTGCAATGGAAATGATCAGTGATCCTAAAATTATTTATATGGATGAACCAACAACGTAAGTCTTTCTATTGTAGGCAAACAAAGAAATTATTGTTAATTTTATAGAGGACTTGATATTTCAACAACACATCAAATTCTTGCATTCCTTAAGACTTTAACTGACAGTGGAAAAACTGTTGTATGCACAATTCATCAAGTATGTGCGAGTCATTTCGAATTATTCGATTTGGCATATGTTGTTGCAAATGGTCAATGCGCTTATCAAGGAAAGCCTCATGATCTTGTTCGTTTTTTAAATAAGGTCAATTTGCCTTGTAATATTTATCATAACCCAGCTAATTACAGTAAGCATGAATCTTAATGCATATTATCCATGTATCTTTCATTGAATTCTTCTATTTTTACAATAGTTATTGAATTATGCTGTGGAGACTTTGGAACTGACAAATTAGAAATTTTAACGACAGCGTCAAAAAATGGAGCAATTTTTCCAATATCCAAAAACAGAAGTAATACTCTTCCTTGTTTATTGGTAGCTGTTATTTTAATAATTGAAATATTTATTAGTGTCCAACGATGGTAATCATCTCATTAAAAAATTCAAATACTCAAAGCCAAATTGGACATACAACTTTAACACTTTGGCAAGAAGAGAAGTCCTAAAAATGCAAAGAAATGTGGTAAGTTCCATATTAATTAACGTATTTAAATAATATATTATTTAAAAAGATTTTAACTTACATGCGAATCGTTGGTACCAACTTCTTGAGTTTTGCAATTGGCCTACTTTTCTTTGATATGGGCACTGATGCTACCAAAGTTTTATTCAACTATAATCTTATCATGTGCATGAATGCAAATATAGTTTTAACTGGACTTTTATATCCAATATTATCATGTAAGAAATACCTAATTTAATTATGCATTTTAATACAAAAGAATGCAATTAATTTGTTTATTTTTAGTTCCTTTAGAGATGGAAGTTGTGAAACGAGAAATCCACAATAAATATTATTCAATATTACAATATTATATTGCTGTCGTTTTGCTAGACCTGCCAATATCGGTGAGTACATAATGTGGAATTTAAGTAACAATTATTGCGATAACTAACTTGCATAATTTACAAACAATTAAAAGTTTCTTCCCTCAAAGTCATTCCGACATTTATTTCGCTTCATCATGAGTTACTATAATTATTTTAATATGTGTTTTCAATAACATTGCATCTCTGATAATTCATTCAAAAAATTCTTTTTTATTAACTACTATTATATTTCCAGTTAATTACGATCACATCCTCGAATCTTGTCATCTATTATCTCAGTGGACAAATACTCGACATTAATAGGATTTTCCTCTGTTTGTTTTTCAATATTTGGATGGGCACTGTTGTGAATGCAATTGGATTTTTCTTTGGTTCCTTATTAAATCTTCACGTAAGTTACATTTCAAATGTTTGTTCATAAGTGTTATTTAATTAAACAATAATTTTAGAATGCTATATTCTTTGGGTCAATATCACAATTACCATTAATGGCCGTTAGTGGATTTGCCGTAATGTTCAAGGACCTTCCATGGTACATGGAATGGTTTTCCCTCTTGGCTTACGCAAGAAATGGTGTCACCGGAACATTAGTTGCAATATTTGGATTGGATCGTCCTCCTTTAAATTGTCCTGCCGAGGAAGAATATTGCTTCTTCAAGGATACAAATCGCTTTCTTTTGGAAGTAGGCGTTGATCCTTATGATCTAACGTGGAGTATTTATGTTTTAACTGGTTGGATTATTGTTGTTCGACTAGTAACTTATTTTAGTTTAAAATACAGAATATCGCAATAACACTGTCTGCATTACCGCTGATTGTAATTTATAAATTTTAATTTATGAATTAACTAAATGACATTTCATAGTTTCATTTGCATCTCGACATAGTCCAATGTTCAAACCATGCACAAATTGCCACGTGCTGTACAATTTGGTATTTGAAAGCAATTGCAACTAAATATAAGAAATATATTGAACTGTGATAAAAATTTACAATTAATTTCTACTTTACATTCATGTTTTATGAGTTAGGAAAGCGTAAAATATAGGTGAGTCAGCGGTAATAATTAATTTTTCAGCAATTAAATGCAGTTATAACTTTTGAATCATTTTTATTTATTCATAAATGCTATCATTTTTAAATGCGTGATTTGTAATTTTAAATTATTTAACTTTTCCCATTTTTACAATAATTAATAAACAGTATATTTAATTCTATTTATCTACTCGTCTATAAAGTTAAACAAAGAAAATTTTCCATATAGAATTTCATTAAATGATAAAAAAAGACTTTAACAGGTTTTATCTTTATTTTTTCTTGTCTTGCAAAAGTAACATTATAGGTAATTAAATATGCGTAAAAAAATTATTTGTCTACGTTATATACGGAAGTTTATGCATAAAACATTTGTTTACCAACAGAGTAGATTTATAATTAGATAAAGTATCGCTAAACATAGTCTAGCAGAAGAATGAATTAGGTGTAAACATGTAGATCAAACATTTTACATACATTTTAGCCATAAAAATTAGTTTGTAGTTGGTCGTTAGACAGATCGTAGGTAAGTATCATCATAATTGCGTGTACGCGTACGCGTCCAGAAGAAATAGGAGTTTTGAGTTATTAAAACCGCATGTTAATTATGTAGAAATTGATATATGATTGCGATTTTAATTATGACTTTACTTCCATAATTTCGCTGGAGTGAGAGACGCGTCGAGTGTCGCACAAGAGTCGGAGGTAGTAGTAAAAACAGGAAACTTATAAAGCTGGAATTCGTGACACTACGTTTTATTTCTTTTTGCGCTTCGACGCGTTCACTTCCATTTTTCGGTTGCCAAATGGACGTTCTTCAGTCCGCCTTAAATTAAAGGCTCGCAGCCAAAAAAACCGGTACATTTACTACATAGTACGACAGTGAACAACGAAAGTGCTTAGTACGTTGTGCGCGAGTGATTATTACATGGATAAGAAATGTTAATGAATTATTTATCGTTAAATGAGTATATTTAAAATTACGCTCACCTGTTAGGAAGTTCCAGCTAGCTTAACTTCAATTAAGCCAAGTTATTCGATGATGTAAAGTTAGCCTTGTTGTGTCGTTTTATTTCATTCGACTGCGACAGACGTGAAATTTCCATAACAACTCCAAATAAACTTTTTGTTCTTCGCGTAAAACAGTATTCCGTGGAGATTTATGTTATTCGACAATGGCTACTGTGAGTGAAAACATGGGACGAGCGGTGGATTTAAGTTTTAGTGATGTCTCTCTATACGTTCGCAATCTAAAAGGTAAAAACTTTTTTCATAAACCTGTTTATGCACCTTGCCAACTGCGTTATCATAATTGATCGTTATGAAACGAGACTTTACGTAATATTTGATTGCAGGAAGAAAAAAGATATTGCACTCAATGAGTGGTCACTTTCCCAGCGGGAAATTAATTGGAATCTTTGGTCCTTCGGGCGCAGGAAAGTCATCCCTCTTGAATATTTTAAGTGGCTGGGATAGGCATAGTAAAATTACGGGCAGTATTAAAGTGAATGGTGCCGAACGTAAAGTTGAAGAATTTAAATCTGTGAGCGCATATATTACTCAAGATAGTTATCTTAATAATGGATTATCAGTTGAGGAAAATTTATTTTATGCGGCTGATTTTAAATTAGGACCAAGTGTATCACAAGCAAGAAAATCCGCATTGGTATTTTGGGTAATTCCTCTGTCATTTATTAGCAATTATAATTAATTATTTACAGATACAACATGTGTTGCATTCTTTCGGGTTGACAGAGACGAGCCAAACGAGAACTGGAAATCTGTCTGGAGGACAACGAAAACGACTCTCAATTTGCCTTGAGCTCTTAAGCGACCCTGATATACTCTTTTTAGATGAACCAACCACGTAATTTTAATTTGCAACAATGCACTTTACCATTATTAAAATTCTTGATTTTTTCACTTTAGGGGTTTGGATTTTGTATCAACTTTTCAGTGCATGAAATACTTGAAAAACTTGACCAAGCAGCAAAAAACAATTGTCTGTACATTGCATCAACCTCCTGATACAGTTTTTGAATTATTTGACATGGTTTACATTGTAACTGATGGAAAATGTGCATATCAAGGTGATGCGAAATGTTTGGTGAAATTTCTAGATGATTATGGTGTTCCATGTGGAATTTTTCACAGTCCTCTTGACTATAGTAAGTTCTAAAATTTTTTTATTTATTAATTAGTTACAATGACATAAATACGCTATTGAATATTCATTAAAGTACCATTACAATTATTTCAATTAAAATCGACGTGTGACATACTTGATTGGTTTTTAAAGTGTGCAAAATGTATAATTTAACATGAATTATGTCAATTTAATTGCAGTTGTTGAAATCGTAAGTGGTGAATATGGACAAAAAGCATTAGAAATTGTTATGGATGCATCTAACAATGGCAAAAATATGGATTACATGCCTCCAGATTTCATTGAGAATAAAGGTGAGCTAATTAATCATTCAAATTCATAATTCATGTATCTGTTTTATTGTCTTGTTGTTGCAAATAGTTTATGATCAAAGTTCAATGGAAGGTCGAAATATTTTATTGAAGTGGCAAAACTACTCATTGGCTGAAGATTTTTACGAGTTGAAAACATTATTTCGAAGGGAAATCAAAAAACTGAGTAGAGATATTGTAAGTTGTACACTTAATTTAACCTTAAGATCGATTCAAAAAAGCACTCACTGAATGGCGAATTAAACGTTATTTAAATGTTGCCTTGAAATTTTTAGTTTTTAACGTACTTGAGACTGGCGAGTGTGATCTTCAATAGTGTTGCTACCGGGTTCATTTGTTATAATATGGGACACGATGCAACAATGTTGTATTTTAATTACAATATGGTGTTGTTACAAATTTCAACACTTGCTTTATGCAGTGCTATGCTGCCAACTGTTTTATGTACGTATTTTCTACGAAGAATTCCTTTGGTTATTATTAATATTTGATTGCAGTTTCCATGTATCAAAATGTTCTAATGAACGAATACCAAAACAAGTATTATTCAATACGGAATTACTTCTTGACGAATATAATTTTAGATATTCCTGTTGTGGTAACCATAAATTCATTAAACCATCCGGAATCGTATAAAATGTAAACTTGATTTCTAGCTTTTCTCATCGGTGATTGGATCATATCTCTTATATTGGATGTCAGGACAATTAATGACTGCTGAAAGAATTTGGATGTTTTGTTGCATTTGTTTTGAAATTTCAATGGTGGCAAGTGCCTTGGGTTTCCTCATTGGTTCATTATTCAGTCTTAATGTACGTATTTTAATTAAAACTAAAAAGCAACTTGGGTTGCGTACTTTAAAGATTATAAATGAATTTAATACGTTTCTGTTTTAGCAAGCGATATTTATTGTGTCAAGTATGCATATTCCAATCTTCGTTGTGAGTGGCTATGGATTATCCATTCATGACATGGCGAAGCATTGGGTGTACGTTTCAAATATTTCATACACTCGTTATGCAGTTCGCTCCCTGATGGGCGTGATTTTTGGATATGATCATCCATTCCGGGAATGTCCTGGTGAAGCCACCTATTGCCATTACAAAGACTCCAAGAAGTTCTTGGATGAGATGGGTTTGGAAGATTATTACTTCAAGTACGATGCACTTGCCTTGTGCGGATTTTACTTTTTCGTTCGCTTCTTATCATACGTATTTATCCGGTACAGGCTAAGTAAAGGTCTTTAACTCTAAACTTGTGAGGACTGATCATTAAATGTAAATATGTTTGAAAGATTATTTTATCTAATGTTGTTAAATAAGTGAGAAGTTAGTTTTATTATTTAAAAAAAGGGCAAGCTTATAATGTTAATCAACTTTAGGAAGCAAGATGAAATTGTTTATTTCCAGATAGCTTAAGTTTGTATAAACATATTAATTAGCGTTGAAAAATTGAAGAATTACGCGCTAAATAAACAGGCCAGAGTTCGTGTTATTTACAGTGGAACTCGTAAAACGAAACGTTCGTTAAGCGAAACGATTTTTACCATGCTAGAAAATATATTGTGTTAAATTCGCCATGCACACGCTTCGTTCCCTGAATTTTTAGGAGTGAAACCGCAAGAATAGGGTATTGGTTTACGATATTCCGCGTAGATATAGGAAACCCCGAATTTGTTCGTTATGTGAAAAATTCGCTAAGCGAGTCAATTTGTTACGATTTATTTTATTCATTAAGCGACGTATTCGTAATGCGAGGGTTCACTGTACATACTCCTTTAAATATTAATTAAGTAACAAACTTATGCACTCGAGTTTTAAATATTCAATTATTGCAAAATAGTTATAACTATATCAGTGAAAAAATTAATTCGAACACAATAACAAATCAACAGCTCCATCAGACGCACTTTAAATTCAAGATGATAGCAGTACAGCAAAACATGAATTCAAGGAAGAATAAAATATCAGCTGGTTGACTATGTAATTGAAATGAAGAATCGTGTGGTTTATCAGTGAATGCAACAGTAAATATTGTAATATAGTCATTTGAGGAATATAGTTATATGCATCATAAGCAATTTTTTACAACAAATGAGATGATTGCCTTGCCGGCACGTGGCTCATGCTATTATCGCTTTCCAAGTGATAACAAAGTCATGTCAACGCGTAATTAAGTATACGATATTTAATAATCATCCGCATTTGTTTGTTTCTATCCCAACTAAGCATATTTCGCTCTTAGCTGTTATTTATGTTAAACCAGATTACTTATTGCATTTCTGGGCTTGCGAAATTCAACGATAAAAATAATTAAATAATTACTGCATTTGCGTAATGTGCCAAATCATTTAGATTAAGTCAGCAAAAAAAAGTAGTGAAAATATAAGCAGTTTCATTGAGATGAGAATGAAATTCCAAAACTTAATAATTTTATAAGAAGTTGTCATTTTGTTCTGAACGTGATCGGATTCTCCAACAAGTGATTCACCTTGGTATAACAATTTATAGAAAACAAACTGTATGATCTCAATTTCTTGAGTGAGATCAATAGCACCTACAGGTAGTCGGCCGTTTGCGCGAATATTGGCTGTACAGGATTCCACGTACCTTTGCCCAAGTGTTCGGTTTGAAACTGTACGAAAATTTTATCAAACACTATTTTATCCAGCTGGTCACTTGCTGCGAACATGTTACAGACAAGTTTATTTAAGTTTGTTTTGCTGGTCAGAGTTAAACACACTGCATCGCATGTATCTCTGGCAAACTTTTCGCATTTTTGTTGCATTGCTTTGGAGACCCAACTCAATTATAAAATTTCACGGTAGATGGGTGGTAGGTGCGCATCGGCCCAGGAACCGCAGCATACTTTTATTTTTGTTGAAGAAATTAAAGAAAAGTGGTTCTTCTGGTTTTGTAAACCTCTTAAAACTCGTCAAGCTCTCATACCAAGAAGACCAGAACTTTGTCTAATCGTATGCCAGGCTGCTTAAGGCTAAAAGACATAAAATATAATTATTCACATGCAAAAATTTGCTATGTATCTTATAAACTGCCATACTTAAACCATAAAACACATTTCGATCAATGCGATGTTGAAATTTATAAGCCAGAGATTATAGTTCATTGAAATTTTAAAGTGTTCGAAAATATTTCAGTATCTCGTATTGTTTTATCGCATTGATGGCAATTTATGACACAATTAATTTTAACTGATTGTGTTCCAGTTGACTTATTAATTTATTAAATGAATACAAATATTTTGAAGCAGAATTAATCAGGAGCAAATATACGTCAACGAAGTGGTATATGAAACACTTAAAATCACAAACATTATTTTATAGTTATACTAGAATATTAATTAGCAAAAAATCATCAACAAATTCTTCCACCGAAAAACAGTAATAACACGTTTGCATGAATCGCGAGCCATTGACGTCAGTTTTTCTTTGCAACGTGCAAGAGCGGATCGCCGGTGATCAATGAGTAATCATTACAAAACCATGCTGCTGAAGTTTGAACCCGCTCGTTACGGCGACCACGCACTCCTCGCGAAGTGGACTTTAGTCAGAACGAGTCCATCGCGGAGTTGGTGGTGCGCGATCGCGGCCTGAGAGTACAAACACCAGCCACCAGTACTGTATTCCCATCCGCGAGCATCCGCGACTTAAGTCACTCCGAACAACGGACATATAAAACGCAACTTCAACGCCCGCACACAAACTAGTCGCTGATTACTTCGGTCCGTGCGCGCATTAATTGCCAAATCGGCTGAAATAACCAATTAATAAATTTTATTCGATTTCATAACTTGTAGTGCACGAAAACAAGGTGTTTTTGGACTTTAACGATGGAAGTGGTCATTTCTGAAGCGGTTGACGCGGTCAGCCACAAGTCTGAAGATCGCAAAAGTACAAATAGTGAAGAAGTGCCTCTGATGCGCGGCAAGCATACGAATTACAATGGAAAACGATCATCTAACACCGTTTCAGAGATATCTGCAATTGAAAGGGATGAACCCACCAAGTTCAGCATGCTTCCAAAGGATGATCCCATTGACATTCAATTTGAGGATGTTTGCTTTACAGCCACCAAAGGAATATTTAAGAAAGGTAATAAAAGTATAAATATTGTTGACATGTTCAATGACCTGTGATAATTAATATTATCACTGAATTTTAATGTAAATTATCAAGTTTACAACTAGTAATTACCAAATACACTTTGCTCAATTTTACACTGAAATTAAACTATAAATAACGTTAAAGTTGTTAGAAACTTTAACAAACAATTTATAGTTCATTATCAGCTGTCAACATTGATTGTTATTGGCTTACACTGCTAATGGTATTTATTTAATCCAGCGCTTTTGTTTTCTATCATATTTACGCAGTTTGAAAATAATTCAAAGACACTTGAATGATGAATATCATTTTCTCTATTTCAACAATGCTTAGTAATATGTATATTTGACTACTGGCTTTTGTTTAAGTGCGCTTTATAAAAATTTCACTTTTACGCTCATTTATTCCACGAGACAATAAACTACAACAACAAACACTTTTCCAAGGTTTTTGCACGTTGACTTAATATCGCAGTGACAATAAATTATTTAAATTTTCATACTGAATAAACACATGAATCACATTCAAGTTATCATTGCACTCTAAATGCACGTTGCTTACGTGAAATGCTGTAAAAAGTTGGAAAAGTTGCAGTTTGATTGTGATAAAACTATTAATAAAGAGCATTTAATTATTACGAAACAATATTTCATTATCAATCGAACAATTACGTTCAATGTGACACTTATTCCGAACGGATTATCTATATTATTATTGTGTGCTTTTGAAAAGATGATTATCTGGCGATAAGATGCATTGAGCAAACGCAGTAACAAAGAATTAACGATAACAACTGACCTTTACTATTATGAATACTAATCACGGCGTGTAAGTTCACTGATTTTGCAATACGAAATACAATCGAACGTTTATTTCCACTCGAGTGGCACCGAAAATGGTTAAAAATAATTATAACATCTCGATATGTATTTCGCGATTTAATCAATTTCAAGCACGCGCTACTTGAGTGCTTTTGTTGTTATCAATTTAGCATGGGCATATTCAAAACATTTTTAGATAATTTACAATTACGTCAATTCAATTCAATTAGTTACTTATTAATTATTTTTGCAATAAATATAGCAATAAATATTTTAAAGTTGCAAAAGAAACAATACCGGTATTGTAAACTGGTTAAACCGTGAAGAATATTAATACGAAATAAATCAATGTGACATTGAATTTGAATGCGCAAAAAATAGTAATTTCAAGAATGATTTATGAAAAAGAGAATTGCGTGAATGTTAACGTCATAACGTGCAGTAACCCGGTTAACCCGATTTATGTAATCGAAAAACTTGTTACACACGCATAATAATTACCTACAACTTAAGTTCTTTTTGCTTGGTTGGTTTGTATTTCAATTGTCACATTTCTACAAACATTGAATTATTACTTACATATTTTATGAGCAAATAAACGTCATACATCTAAATCTCTTTTAGCAGATTTGATTTTAACATAGATAATTTTAAACTTAAAGAATTCTATTACCTATAATGCATTTAAAATTGAGTAAACTTTTAAAGTTCTTAGACGTTTCTTAAGAGCAACGTAAAAAGTTGTTCACCTAGCTAGACCGAAATGACCATAAAGTAAATTGTAGTAGAACAAAAATAATATATGTGTAAACGAGTCACCTCGTTGGAGATGCAATAAAAATGAAATGTCAACAACACATCTGTTTTTCTCCATGCATTAACAATGCATAGAGTGGCATAATTACAAAAAGGTTACTTAATTGCAATCTAATTACTTATTTTACGTGCGCTATATTAATAGCACTAAACTTATTTCATGTTACATGCTAATATTTTATTAGCAGTTTCACGATATGTTCACATGCTTCAATGCTGGCCAATTGTTGCAAATTAGCACTGAAACTTGCATCATTAACATTCAATCATTATCAGTAGTTATATTTCATTTGTCTGTCGTCGTGATCGTGCTTTTTGTACTTTTCAAACTGCATATGTAATTAACTTATTTCTTTGCTTCTTTTATTACTCAGAAACCTATGCAAAAATACCGCTTTATCAGAAGTTATTCTAAGCAAGGCATTCATTAATTAATTGCGAAATGTTTGATTATTAATGAGGGAAATTTAGCAATCGTTATCCGAATATGCATTTGCTATGCAATAAATTCGCTGAGATTAATTACATTCAATCTCGAATCTTAAATTATTCTAAATTGCATCATTTATTTATTTATTGCAATGTTCTTTGACCGGATAAATAAATAAATGTTGAATTAAATTAACCAAGAATTTTTAGACTCAAAGACTTCCGACACAAAGTGATTGCAAAGCGAACTTAGGAAACGAGAATTCAATGTAATGAAACACTTGGAACTTATGAGCAAAATGCACTTTGAACAATATTGAATTATCATTCGCTCGAATCATTTCGATTAATCAACCCAATTGTGTAACTTTGGAATTTGTTTATTAATCACCCGCAAGGATGTACTTTGTTCACTTAATTAGATGCTCATAACTAATGCCATGACTAATCATAGATAAGCATTGCCACACTTATACTTTTTTAACCATACGAATTTATTAATCTTTTATAGAAAGCAAAAAGATTTTGCATAACATCAATGGAAGGTTACCACCTGGCCAACTCGTTGCCATCATGGGTCCTTCAGGCGCCGGTAAAAGTACACTGCTGAATGCTTTAAGTGGCTATTCAATTACCGGTACCGAGGGCAAGGTGCTCATAAATGGGTCACCGAGAGATTTAAACGCGTTCAGAAAACTCTCGTGCTATATCACGCAAGATGATAGATTGCAACCGCTTCTCACTGTTATGGAGAACATGATTGTTGCTTCTGACCTCAAACTCGGTGCGGATGTGCCACGAACGGAAAAGGAAGATATTGTAAGTGCATCAACTTTGTCTCTGTTGTTATTCCAAATGAAACTACGAGAATTTATTGACCTTCAATTGCCTGTAACACTTGTTTGCCTCGTTTTCTTTTTTACAATAACATTAAGAATATGTGTTGTGACTGGGGAAGTAAAAAAACCAAGTGATATATCACATGGAACAACAATTTAACACGGACAAACAAAATTCTTCGAATATACTTAAAGAATACTTAAAGTACAAAAACAAATTTAAATTTCTAGATTTAAATACCCTATTAAGAATGCGTGCAACAAATTTGCGATAGACCATTTTATTTCTTTGTAAGACTTTGTAAGAGGAATTTTTATGATATCTTTAGTACTTTTCGAGATATTGATGAAATTAGATCACACTTCTTATGAAAGAAATTGTATTTATAATGAGCGATACAGAGCTCCAGATTTCATTACCTTCCTATATTCTAATGGATAGAGATTTCAGCTTTTATGTAATATTTGAAATTTCAACTAAAACTAAAAGTTGAAGAATTAACATGATCGCATCAAGTTAAGAACGCGTCCAACAGATTTGCGATAGACCAATTTACTTCTTTGTAAGACTTGTGAAAAATTCAGGAATTTTTATGGTATCTTCAGTACTTTTCGAGATATTGATGAAATTAGATCACTTTTTTATGAAAATTGTATTTTTAAGTTATGCACGATTCTGGCCTTTCTGGTGATGCCAGAAAAAAATCTAGAAGCCTAGAATACCCTCTTAAATGTTAAATTATATAAACTTGGCAAATATCAATTAAACAAGAATTATTTATAAGTGATAAATTTATTTTTCTTGATAAACAATCAGCCATTAATATTATTAACACACTATTGACAGAGTTATTTATATATTTGCATCAATTAAATAGTAAAGTTGTAATTGCATTCCCAATGACCAGTTTTTGTTGAATTATTTTCCAGATTCAAGAAATTCTAATCACTCTCGGTCTTTACAAAGCGAGACATACAAGATCCGATCGTCTCTCAGGCGGACAAAAGAAACGTCTGTCAATTGCGTTAGAATTGGTGAATAATCCTTTGGTAATGTTTTTGGATGAACCAACAACGTAAGATATCTTTATTAACACATATTATTTAATTAATTAATAAATTTTGGTTATTGTTTAACAGTGGATTGGATAGTTCTTCATGCAGACAATGCGTAAAACTTTTACAAGTCCTAGCGCGCCAAGGACGCACCATTGTATGCACGATTCATCAACCTTCTGCATCACTCTTTCAAATATTTGATCAAGTATATGTTTTATCGGCTGGACGATGTGTTTATCAAGGAAGCACAAAGATGATGGTTCCATTCTTTGACGAAGTTGGATTTCCATGTCCAATGTATCATAATCCTGCTGATTATGGTGAGTAAATTACCAAAGTAAATTAAACAATTGCCTAATTTTCTTATTTCTTAAAGTTATTGAATTGGCATGTGGTGAATACGGAGATGACAAAGTTGATTGTATGGTGAAAGGCACAGAAAATGGAAAAACTTTACGATGGATGAAGAACGGTGATAATTTGCCAACAACAAAGACTCTTTTAGAAAAATATGGACCTCTAAAGAAAGTTGACACTGGAGAATCACTTCATGCTACATCTCCAACACATCAATTAAAGGTCCTGCTCGCACGTGGATTCCTCAAGGTTAAACGTGATTCGGTAAGTTCCTGATGAACAAAAAATTAACAACAAAAAAGATAATTTACGTGTAAATTTTAGACTTTGACATACACGCGTATCATGGTTAATATTTTGACTGGTATTATGTTGGGAACGCTTTACTGGCAAGCAGGAATTGATGGATCAAAAGTTTTGGACAATTACAACTTGCTTTTCTCCATTTTAATGCACCACATGATGTCTACAATGATGTTAACAATTTTAACTTGTATGTTTATCAAATGGTAATTTGTATTTGATGTACCAATTAGCAATACTTTTTCAGTTCCCAGTGAGATGAACGTTTTGACAAAGGAGCATTTCAATCGATGGTATTCATTGAAAATGTATTACGCGTCTGTAAATATTGTTGATGCTCCTTTATCTGTAAGTATTGCTAAAGATTTATAATAATTCTTGTCACTAAAAAACTTTTAATCATAGGTGGTATGCTGTGTCATCTTCTCAGTTATTATTTACACCATGACAGCGCAACCACCAAGCATGGAACGTTTCGGAATGTTTACTTCAATTAGCATTCTCGTTGTTTTTGTGGCACAAAGTGTTGGTTTGATGATTGGCGCAGTCTTTGATGTAACTGTAAGTATTTACAAATTTCACATTATTTACCAGAATTAGTCATTTTTTATCATATCTAATATTCGATTATTATTTCAAAGAACGGAACATTTTTGGGCCCAACCATCTCAGTACCAATGATGATGTTCGCCGGATTTGGTGTCGCATTAAAAGATCTCCCTCCATATCTATTCTGGGGTAGTTACATTTCTTATTTACGTTACGGACTTGAAGGTATCGTGGGTGCAATCTACGGCTTAAACCGTGGAACACTTGATTGCCCGGAAGATAAATACTGCCATTACAAATATCCTAAGAAATTCCTAGAAGACATTGACATGAAACCAGATCAATTCTGGAACGATATTATCTGCCTAGTAATCATACTTTTCTTCCTGCGAATTTTGGGATTCGTACTCCTCAAATGGAAACTTGTTGCTCAACGTTAAGACAATTCAATTAATCATAGCCATTAAAAATCAACTATTTATCTATAAATTAACTATTTATAGCATTAGATAGGTAACATGTGATACAAGAAACAGCAAACTATTTAAGACTTATGCGTGACATTAAAATGTACTTTATTATTAGCAATAACTAATACGTTGATTGATTGATTGATTGATATATCAGGGTCTATACGTTTTTTACTAGTAAAACTAGATAGTAATTTGTTGATGATTGCCATGCATTTATACTATGCCAACCATATTAAAAAAAAACTTGTATAGATTTAACTTATTTAATTGACAGTAATTGTTTTATTACAGATGATATTTTTATTTGTTAAATAATAATTATAAACTGTACCAAGGCTGTGCATTGACAATGCATTTAATTTTACACACATATTATAAATAAATTTCAAAATAATTTGTCTCTCTTTAATTAATGATGCGACATGTATTTGAATTTTTTCATCGACGAAATAATTAAAATTTAGGTTTCACTTCACTTGCGAGCTAATATTTCACGTTTTTTCATCAAACTTTCAAGGTTCTTATGAACTAATTTAGACATGAATTAATTATATGATGCAAGTCAAAATATACATAAAATGCATTACGACATTTCATCAATTTAAATAAGATCAATAATCTAATAATCCACCGTCATTTTTAATTAATTCAAAGTTTCGTATCATTGGCACACGTAAAAAACAAAAGCATAAATTCTAATAATTTACGCGCTTTCTTTTACAGCTGAAAAATAATATGCACAGAAATTTTCAAATAAATTTCCAGTATAATCACTACTTGACAGCGCTAAATTTCACTTGGAAAAGTATATAACTCTTAACTTTATTTAAATGGATTTTTATAATAAGCGTCACGTAAAAAGATAAACACATGTTCAAATTAAACTTAACATAAATCATATGCGCATCTAATGAAATGGTTAATTATTTAACAAGCAAATTAAAATTACTAACACATTTTCTAAATTCTAGAAGATAATAAGTAAGTAACTATAAAATTTAGAATACCTTGACGAATACTCAAATGTCACCGGAAGCTACCGACTAACGAATTTAATGCGCGACATTAAAACAACATCTACATTAGAAACTCTGTTTGTTCTAGTTGATACTTTTACATTTTTCAAAGTGTTTCATTAAGATTGGTTTAGCCAAATGATGAATTTAAGACGGGAAGTGATTGATTCATAAATTACTATTAATTTGAATCATATCTAATCAGTTCTTGTGGTTTTTCTCTCACAGGTAAGAAATCAACATTCAAATCGTGAAATGATTCGTAGATATTAAATGAATGTCTTTTGTGGCGAGTAAGTGGTTCCTGTACTCTTCTTTTTTTTCTCTCTGCTGTTACATTTGTATCCATTTCGAGATTAAATCGAAATTTTGCGCCTTGCAGCAGAATTGTGGATTGTTTGATGAATGCCAAGATTGCCTGTATTGCACATTACAATCGCTTCTTCTTTCTTCTTTCTCCATCGCTTACGGTGATTGTTGCTTGATCACATGTTCTACGTGCTCGGTAAATCAGTTCAACGACGAAGAAGAAGAAGAAGTTGGCAACTTGTTGCCGCTGGTATAAAGCACAAGTGTGTGATGTGCGTGCTCTCAGTGTGCGCGCAGATATTTGGTGAAGATGGTGTTTATTACTAACAATCGGATGAGACTCACTTTACTGGTAAGTAAATAGTTCCTTGCTTTTACAAACTATTACTTTTTGCTATAAAACTTTGAAGAGATATGTTTGACATGCATTTACATTCAAATCCTTGAAGCAAAACGAGAATACTTATTTAAATTTAATGAGTAGCCAGTGCAATGAATATTTTCTACATTTAGAGATGCACATTATATAATGAAAGTAATAATCTACTTGATATGTTACACTGTTATACAATAAGATAGCATCATTACATGTGAAATGCGAAATGTGACGTTCTCCTTCAGGTAACGCTGTAAATTTGTGATGTAAATTCGAGAATGTTGATGATAATGTTGATAGCACTCTGCAATCTACCTTTTGTATTCTGCTACTCTATTTTTTCATCAGTCTCATTGTTTCTAACTTCTTCTTTAAGTGTGTCTTATCAGACGTAAGTATCATTATCCTGACATCGCGTCTTGTCCATCTTTCTTTTTATTAACTTTCCGTTGTTGGTTTCCTTGACAGTAGCAATTAATACTGATCTTTGGTGCAAATCGTGCGTGAATACATCCTCTATTTCATTCAGCATTTTTGTTGCTCACTCGCTCCGAGAAAACAGCGTAATGCAAAGAAAACAAGCGCGCACATGAAGGTGAAAGTACTTCAACATGCATATTCTAACTAACATTCTGCTCTCGTATTGATGAAGAAGTTCAAAGTGTTTTCGCATCAAAACACACAAGTAGATTGTACATACAAATTTCTTGCATTATCCAAGGAAGCGTCATTTTAACATCTTAAATTGGTAAATCAAATGAAAGCAAAATACGTCTGATGCAGAACAAAAATAAAGCCATAAATTCCATAACTTCCACTTATTTAATTATCATTTTTTCCTTGTTTTTATTGTCGTTTCTTAACATATTCACTTCATCGAATATGAACAAATACAATAAACAGTAAAATTACCAGAAACTGCAGTCGTAATTATTGTGCTTTCTTTTATTACAATATTGAATATTGAATTAGATTGAATATTAACAAAAAATAACTTTCTTTATGTTTACAATTACGATTCAATTACCACAAGAAGAATATTTATTTATTTAAAATGTTGAATCAAAAACAATTTGCAGATTTCTTTCGATAAACCAGAATGGCATATGGTCAACTTGAATCAATTTATTTCTTATCGAGTTTCTTTTTGCGTTTTATTGAGCTTTCCACATTTTAACATCTTCATGTTCATTAATTGATCATCTCTTTAACTAAAGCAAAGTGCAACTTTGCAAAACGAATTGCATAAACTGAAACAAATTGCTATGTGAGAAGATTTCACATCGTAAAACGAAGACGTTTTAATTAATTTCAGTAAACAAATAACGCGCTCAGTTACATATTCATTCGCAATGAGTGTAATTGCAATACCAACGTTAAATGCAATAAATATTCATCATCTACTTTAAGTTATTGCACAAACACGCATATGAATGAGTTTCTAGTGCTTAAACTGGTATTGAGGCAATAATTGAAAAACAGTTGAGAGCAATTGCAAAATCACCGTAGGCGCATTGGTAGCACTCGTTAAGAGAATGAGATTTAGAAGAAGAAACCAAAACACATTCCAAATAAAGTATTTATTAGCTGATTTATTTTATGTATGTGCTATGTGGTTATGGCATACGTAGAAAAGAGAAAAACCGAGGAAAAAGTGAAAGGATAGAAATGAAAACAAGATTTCAGGTCAGGAGATGCGCGCAAATCGTATACGCGGATTAAGCAATTACACATGTCGTGCAGCTATACGCAAATGTTATTATGCGATGGAAAGAAAGTAGAAAAAATCATATTGTGTAAAAAATCGAATGGGCGATAAAGGATCGCGTCTTTTTCGCCTTCTTCCGGCCGGACAAAATTCACGTACTACCTACTGGTGAAAGCACAACAAGAATGTCAGATGGCAAACGGACAACGATGTTTTCGTCGATTTCGCACACGGTGTTTGTTTACCATCGAATTCCTTGCCAAATTCGTACACGAATTTATCTCTCACATTAGAGAGTTCGCACGATTCATTTAAATAAATCGTGCAGAAATATAGCGATTTTTTGGTTGAGATAAGAGAAATTAATATATTATATTCATTGTTAATTAATGCATTTACTAATTAACTCAAACTATAAAACAAAAGGCATTTTGTTTGCAAAGAATTAAATTATGTAACGCGCGTAAGAAATTGTTTGCGAGTTAACGACGTGTAGAAAAAAAGTTATCTAACTTGAGCTATCTTTCCTCACTTAAAAAACGCTTAAATTCAGTGCAAAGCACATATTAAAAGAATATCTACAAAAAGATACTATTTAACGTCAATCTTTAATTTGTTCCCATATAAATGATTCATAAATTATGAGGATTATTATACTTGGAGAAAGTCATTTCTTCATTTGTTTGATTGCTCGTAATTCATTACCTACTAACTATTGCATTGTTATTTATCTTTAAGATCAGAAGCCAATTATATTTTAATTAACTGTAAATGAAGCACGCTAATAAATTACGTAAGTTTTACGATAACATTTTGGTTTCAGTTTCTTGTACTATGTGCAGTCCACGTCAACACCAAACGAACCAAGAAAGTAACACCCGATGGGGATGTAATTGAGAAGACTAAAGCACATTTGAAGCAAACGACTAAATCACCTCAAAAGGCGATAATTGCCATTGAAATTGTTGATCCTAATGACAACTCAACGAAAAATGGTAAAGGCAAAAAGCGCACCATTGAGTCCGCTTTAGGATACGGTTATCAAAGTAATAATGCCGGCTATGATACCTTTTTCAACGTAAAACCTAAACCCCCAAAGTATCAAATCTACAAGTACTCTCAGCAAGATATTCCAGCATTTAAAGGACCATCAAAATACGTACCAACAGAAAGTTTTAAGCCGGGTTATTCAAGCGGCCATTCTCATCATGGGCAAATCAGTAGTCATCAAGGACATGGTGGTCAATTCGAAATACAAAAATCTGTACAGTACGATTTAGGAAGTACTCAACCTGTATACATTCCTAATAAACATGCAGCAAGTCCGAATTTGCAACAATATTATCAAAATGGTGCTACACTCTTCAGCTCGTTGGATAACAATGGCCATTTAAGTTCTTTATCTTCGCAAGCACCAACTAACCATGGACCAATGGTGCCAGTTATTATATTCAGAGTTTATACTAATCAATTAGCAAATGGTGCTGCTTTGCATCCAAATATTCCATCAGGACATCCATATGCGAATCTAAATAATGTCGATCTTCAAAGTTTACTTTCTGGCTACGTGCAGAAAAATCAACCGCAATATTATAAGCAATCACAGCATACGCAACAGCAAGTATATCCTTCGCAAACACCTCAACAAGTACATCACCAAGTCCAATTGCAACCTCAGCAAGGACATGCTGAACAACAAATTTACTACCAGCAAGGGCATCAACAACAACAGCATAGTTTAGAAACTAATGAAAACTATCCCGATGATGCGCATACTAAAGTCATTTTCCATAAAGATAAAACAGTTAAATATGAAGCACCTGCAGCTCAAGTAGCTCAGAAATTTAAAATAACCATTCCAGAAAATACCTTCAGTAAAGTGGAAGTTCAAGAACATACTTACCCTCAGCCGAACGTGCAATACGTTCAACCGAACGTGCATTACGCGCAACAACATTACGAATCGCAAGAACAGCCCGATGAACAGCAATACGCCCAACAACAAGACGGACAGTATTATTATCCTCAAGTGTATCAACAGGAATATCAACAATCCGTGCAATATACACAAACGCAACAAGTTCCGCAAAGTCAGCATGGAGCGCAAGATGCTTCTGGTGTTACCGAGTATGATGCGAAGCAATATGTTCAAATAGCATACGCAAAAGATGAGAATCAACAACAATCTCAACATCCAGTTGAAGCTCAAGGACATATACAACAAATACAACCAAATCAACAATATTATCAACAGCAATACTTGTATGAAACACCAGCGCATTCGAGTCAAGCGCAAGTCGCGCAAGTTGCGCACGTTCAGCAAAACACGCAATATTTACATCGCACACCTGAACACAGTGCAGAAAATCAGGATTATTCCCTTGTTAAATATTCAAACGATGCTGGTAGAGATCTTAATCCAAAGTTGTACAATTATCATGCGCATCCCAACCAAAGAGGAGCGCAAAAAAGAAAACGCGAACGCAAACAACGAACTCCGTTGGTTCTTGCGCCCGAAGTTACAGATTCTGTTGATTCAAAGAATAAAAACTAATTTTACTATTGCGTTCTTTTATTTATTTATTTGTTTTCAATCTTTACATTTGGTGCAAGAGTGCCATAACGGATGAAGTTGTTTTCAGTATCTACAAATTGAAAATATTAATTTATATTCATGCTCAAATGTATTTAATACTTCATACATTTCCAAGTAAAACATGTCCAACTATGGTAAATTTACCAGCAGTTATAACCATTGGTTTAGATGAGCGTATTATAATCAGCTTCAAATCTTTCATCGTTTCTATATCGCCATCTAAAGGAATACTTTTATAAGCCACTTCTCTCACCGTCAAACCTGCCGCATAAAGTCGTTCGCCACTAATGCAATTTACGCTTATCAAAACCAGGTAAACACATAAATGAAAAAACGACGGAAAAGTGGCAGCAATTTCCATCATTTGGTAAGAAATAACGGACAGTAAAGTCGGCCCTAAGATAAGATGAATCAAGTATAAGTATGCAATTTTATCTCGAATGAAATCCGCGTTTCTAAAATAAAATCAGTTATTATTTGATACGAACAATGTTGTTTAAAATATTTCACGTTAAAATAAAGAGATGATAACGAACACATCTTCCAATCATAATCCTTCTTTGTGATCTGTTTGGTAGTTTTGAAATCGACAGTAGCATATTATTTAAATGATTAATATGAGTAATAATCAATTCGTTTATAGAAACCAGTATAAGTATTTGATTAAATATTCCCAGTCCACCATAAAAACTTGGAAGGATTTGAAGTGTGCAATAAATGCCACGCCATGGCTGTTTCTCCAGATCAACGAAAAATAGATACGCATTGAATAAAAGCCCGCAAGTTGTTTCTTCAGGAGGACATTTACGAAATACAAAATATGTTGATGATAAAATAGCACACACGGCAAAGAACACAACCGAGTATGGAACTAACATATGATTCAAACTTTTTATAAACATTTCAACATTTGGTGGCTTCCCGTAATCAGGATTCGTCGTGATCAAAAGATTGCGTTCGACTTGACGAACTAGCGGTAGTCGAACGCTCAAGTAAACGGCAGCACTTGTCCCAACATAAGTTGATAACATTATGGCAACATCATCAGCAACATAGTAATAATTGAATGAATTATCACCTAGCAAAAAGATGGTTAAAATTAATTTATATTAAATTGTTTCCTCATACTTAAGTAATGTAAAAGATGACCTAAACAGCCATAACTACAACTGCTGAAAATTAAGCAAAAGCTCAATAATTTCAACGAATTCTTCAATGTAAATCTGCTCATTACCAATCCACCATATTCCAGGAGACGATAATTGTATTCGGGACTTTCAATAGTCGGAGAATTTGTTTCGTATGAATATATTCGTTCTTTCAATCGTCTCAAAGGATTCATATTCTCGACTTATCAAATCTTACAACTGCAAATAAATATAACTTGGACGAGGTATATATAAAATCTTTCTAGTTATTAATTAATCGGTTACTTCAATTTATTAATCACGTACTCTTTCATTAAAACAATTGTATAATAGTTCCAATTATTATCAAATGAGTAGAAAATGTGGGAATGTTGCAAAATGATTTGCCAATTTGTATCATAATTAAACTAAATTATCCGATCCCTGCAATTTTACCAAGGCGTCATTATATCCTATTAGGTATAGATATATAAGAAATGCATTTACAGTTTTTTTAAATACCCAGAATTTACATGTACAATAATTATATAATTACATTAGTCTTGATATACTTTCGATTAAAACCTAAGCGTTAATTAACTGCCTTCTCATTTCACATTACATTCAAGCGACATTACTTACAGAGCTCATCACAATTTGTGTCTTTTCAATCACATTTTGAATAAACGGACGCTCTGTTGGATTTGTATTTAACATATACATGATTAAATCATGTACTTCACCAGGGAAAACTCCATCCTCTGGGAAATGAACACCCCCCGAAAGCACAGCCAAAGCAACTGAATCACCACGCATATAAACTAAATCAAATGGCGATACAAAATAACAAAGTGCGTACAAAATACATCCCAAACTCCAAATATCTGTACGTTCATCGATTACGCAATAGCTTTCAACATTAAACAATTCAGGAGCGCGATAAGGCGCTGAACAATGCTCAGCAGCAAGATCCTGCAGCTTTTGTGCATCTTGAGATCCACAAACTTGCACACGTGCCTCTGACATTGACCCCAAATCAATAAGAACTGGTGTGAAATTTTCAGTAAAGCAAACATTAGCAGTCTTCAAATCTCTATGGGCAAGTGGATCAGGCTTCATTTCATGCAAGTATTTTATGGCATCTGACACACTCAAAAATATTCTGAACACTTCAGATAGATCTAGGTGATGTTTTTTAGAGCTACGGAGATGTAGGTAATCATAAAGTGAGCCTCTGGGATAATATGGCAATACCATTAAAGCCTCTGATGTAGTATTTATAACAATATCAGCTGATCCTAAAATAATTAAAGTACTATTTAAATATGTATTCAGATACAGCCAAACATGTTTACCATTAAATGCAGACTCCACTAACTCCATAACTCCTTCATGACGTATTTTGGTCATATAATCTATTTCCTTTTGTACTCTTCTTTGATCCTCAATACTGTGACAAGTCATTCGTTTCAAAGCATATGTTTTCTTGTTTACCCTTGATTTTACTAGATCTACTGTACTGAATCCTCTGAAATACAATAAGCAAATCATGAATAAAATAATTATGTACACCAATCTTTAAGTTTTAATTTGATAAAGTGGCAATTCAACTAAAAATTTCTTACCCTTCACCTAGTCTCTCCATCACAGTGTACTTCAGTCCATTTACATTTACTGTTTCTCGTGTACACAAACAACCCATTTTCATAATCATAGTTAGGCCTAACGCGTTCATTTTGAGTTCTTAATATTTACTTGTTTTAATAAATACTTTTTAAATTAAACTAGAAACTATGTGTACTTAACATTTTGTAAACATCATCACAATGAATTGATTACAGCGCTTTGCACTACAGCGGCAGTATAAGGTATTGTCCAATGCTGGTCATAACCTCATTATTAGTCATTTGCGCGGCATGTGCGGTGTTATTGTTTGTTGCTTAATAAGTAATCTATAAGTTAATTAATACGTGCTTCAATATGGAAACTGAACGTAGTGATGATAAAAAACCTGTGTGTGCAATTGTCTTAGGAATGGCTGGCTCAGGTAAGACGTCTTTGGTCACAAAAATGCTCAGCTACAGTGGCAATCAGTACAGCATCAATTTGGATCCCGCCTGTCTACATCTACCTTATTCTGCAAATATAGGTACTTTTAACGCTTATACATGTAGGTTCCGGTATATTTCAAAGATAATCGTTTATAGATATACGAGATTCAGTTAAATACAAGGAGGTTATGAAGCAATATAAGCTTGGACCAAATGGTGCAATTGTTACATCTCTTAATCTATTTTCTACAAAATTTTCGGATGTTCTTAAACATATTGAGCAATCACAACAGGACATTTGTATACTAGACACTCCTGGCCAAATAGAGGTCTTTACTTGGAGTGCATCAGGTGCAATTATAACTGAAACACTAGCATCAACATTCCCTACAGTGATTCTATATGTGGTGGATACTGTAAGGAGCACATCGCCAGTCTCATTCATGTCCAACATGCTCTATGCTTGCTCAATACTCTACAAAACATGTTTACCATTCATAGTTGTTATGAACAAGATTGATATTGTGGAACATAGCTATGCATTAGATTGGATGAAAGACTTTGAAGTCTTTCATGAAGCACTTGAATCACAGGATGACACATATATTAGCAATCTTACAAGGTCAATGGCGTTGACGTTAGATACTTTCTATAAAAATTTAAAAGTTTGTGGTGTATCTGCAGCAACTGGGCAGGGCATAAATGAGTTGTATGCTCTTATTGAGAAAGCTAGGGTTGAATATGAAATGTAAGTGTTTTAGTATGCACTGATATGAAATGTTAACATATTTTATAATTACAGTGATTATAAAGTTGAGTGGAAAAGAATACGTTTGGAAAAAGAAGAGAAATTAAAGAATGCTGAGGTAGCTGATAAAATTGAAGCAAAGCCATCCAAGAGTACACTTGTGACTGCTGTGCCAATGGGTCGTGAATTTTCTGATGTGTTTTTGCGTCACGTCCAAGATGACGAAAGCAGCACCGATTCAGAAGGGGAAGAAGTTGATCCTAAAGGTAAAATTACTCAAGCACTGCTTGGCTTTGGCATATCTAATTGTAAATTGTAATCATTTAGGCATTGACGAAGAGGATAACGCATTATTCGAAAAAGTATTAAAGAAACAACGTGAAATGCAGATAAAACGTGCCAAAGAAGCTGAAGTACGGAAGAAGCAAGGCAGCAAATCATAGAAATCAGTTAAACAACTATTACGTAAGTGCTTTGATAAATTTTTATTATGCGGTATTGGAAGATATGAAATTTGACTTAGTCTGTGTTCTCTTGGGCATCGGCTCAGTATTATTTCCGTTTTCATTTGTTTTCCTTTCGCATTCGTTGAAAGCGCGTGCGTGTTTGTCCAGAGCTGTTTGAATTTCATGAATTTCTCCTTCAACTTGTTCAGTCAATAAAACGCTGCTGGTTGTCAATGCCTTTCTGAATTTATCACGAACCTCGCGCATCTTATTTTGTACGGCTTCGATAAGAGTTATGGCATTCAAACAGATAAATGGGCATCTGTCGAGGGATTGCAAAGCAAACTGGGTAGAATTATCAAATTTCTCCTCCATTTTCGTGAGACGCTTAGTTTCCCGCAATTCCGCGCTAAAGTCGTGCTTTCCGAATGGTTCTAATTTGATTAATTTTTTTTCGGCAAATGCAGTCAAATTCACGCTGCACGCTTCGTTTTGCTTCATTTTGTGAAGAAGGTTTTTATATTCGTCATTCATTTTAGCGATGTTGGTTTCCACTAGCAAACGAATGTAGTCTCCTTCGTGGTTAATACTATCTAATGCACGGCCTGATTCTTGTCCTGCCAATCTATAAAGTTCTCCCAATGTAAAACGGCTTGCAATATCATGATTGTTCGGTGGGATTTGCCCAGCCACTAAAACGGCGGTAATTGTAGACAAGAAAAAACACTGCTGAAGCACCATTGTGACTGATAACTTTACGGAAACCAATACGACTTTATGTAGTTCGTGTTTCCCTATAGTTTTGATTTACATGCATTTTTGCTATTTCACTTTGAATTGATTTATTTTATTACTGTCGGTATATTTTTGATTACTTTTATGAAGGACTAGCATTCTTTAGTGGGTGGATTCACATTACTAAATTCACTTTTGGTAAACATAATTTTCATAATATCTTGAGTACATTTTGGATCATATCATTAAAATTACTAATTCGCTTAGTAATTGATTATTTTTGATTTCAGTTTCGTTTTATTGCTACACCGATTGGTCTCTTCAATTACATATATTTAAATTCAATAATAAAAAATTTTCTTCAGTTCAAATGAATCCTGTATTTTATGAGACAATTATCCCCTAGTTATTATTTCAATAACTAAGAATTATGTTTCCCGAGTATAAAACTTAAAAGACATAGAAGGTAAAATGATTAGATTCAGTAGTAATTTACTGTCAGCTTTTCAATTCAAAAATTATTGTTATGAAGCATTTTCACATTTTGTTTCTGTGTTATTTATATTCGCTAAATTTATTGAAAATTAATGTCAAAGTATCGCATGTTTAGGTAAAAATTATTTATACAACTGGGTATTTTTGCTTTATATGTTCATTGCTTTATTATAGTTGCCAAACGAAATTAACAATTAATTGATAGGATATAAATCATTGCGCGATAATGGATTCTTAATTGGTTCGTTCTTGGAGCGATTACTGATTAGCATCACCTGTGTTACCTCCCTTAAGGCATTGCTTTTCTACCTCATACAAAGCTACTTGAGCTTTCTCTGCGTCTTTGGTTACCTGTTCCTCAACCAGGTTTATGGAGGTATGTAGTGCTTTTCTAAAGAACGTACGAGCTTCGATCATCTTGCCCTTAACATCTGCACCAAGACTAAGGAAATTCCAGCAAGCGATTGGGCATTTGTCCGCGGTTGCCTTTGCAAATTGAGCGGAAGTTTCGAAGTTCTTATTAGCTTCGACCATTCTTGATGTGTGTATCATTTCGGTGGTGTAATTTTGCGAGTTCCATTTCCTGAGGTTTTCCATTTCGTTGTTTTCGAATGCAGTTAAGCTTCCATCGCAAGATGTTTCGCTACGGAGAGCGTCAATTTGACTCCGAATCTTAGCTTGCTGCTCCTTAGCGTAGTGGCGAACGTGCTCACCTGCATTATAAATGCTTACTAGGGCACGAGCTGGTTCTCCCCTGGCCAATCTTTCGAGTTGTCCTAAGGTAAGGCTCAGCTCAATGTCGGTATCCCAATCTGGGATTTGCGCGACGACCAAGTCATTGGCAACTATAGCGAAAAGAAAGCACAATAGGAAAGCCATTGTAAATGTGTTGTCGATACTATGGGTAGCAGGAGTTTTTATACTCGAAAAAACATATTTTTGTGAAATATTTTATTGATTTATTGCATATTTTATTGCATAAACAATTCTTTGATTTACTTCAGGAGCATGAATTACAATGCGACATTAATTGGTGTTCGAGAATTTGAACTTGTGCTAGGTATTACAATTATCGTTACGCGTCTAAATATCAATTTGCCGCTACAGAATAATTCACCGGAAGTTGTTTGCTTTGAAATGGTTTTTGAATACTCGTTACTGTTAGATATAATTGATTGAAAGATGTGCAATTATAATAAACACAACAGCGCATTCAATAATTTAGTATCAAATTCGATAATCAAGTAATTTAGGAGTATTAAATCAACGTAACACAGTGAATTTTCATCTGTAACCAATGGTTTCACATACTAGTAGTCCATCCACGCTAATCCCGTAAGATGAGCTTTGACGTATCTCTGATATCGTTAGTTTGGATTATGTATTATTTATTTGATATTAAATTTTTGGAGGTTTTAATAACAGCAAATCGGAATCCGAGCTGTTTAGTTAATATGTTTGTGTTCTTTAGATTTATGCGAATGGTAACGGCAATGTTAATGCAATTGAGCTCGAGGTGGCCATAGATAGATAATTCCATGGAAAATGGGGTTACACGGATTTTGCTTGCAGTTAGTTTATTCGAATGGGATACAAGAATCAGAATAAGCCTATTACAGTTGATGAGTTCTCGGTATAAAGCGAAATGAATTCAGTGTATTTTCATTTTATTCTTATTAATTACTAAATTTGATGAAAAGGATGTCAAATTATCGCAAGTTTAGGTAAAAATTATTTATACAACTGGGTATTTTTGCTTTACATATTCAATTCTTTATTATAGTTGCCAAACAAAATTGATTGATAGGATATAAATCATACCGCGGTGTTAGGTTCTTCATTGGTTGGTTCTTGGGACGGTTGCTGATCAGCATCATCAGTGTTATCTCCCTTAAGGCATTGCTTTTTTACCTCATAGAAAGCCGCTTGAGCTTTGTCTGCGTCTTTGGCTATCTGTTCCATAACAAGGTTGATGGAGGTATGAAGTGCTTTTCTAAAGTACGTACGGGTTTCAATCATCTTGCTCTTAACTTCCGCACCAAGACTCAGGAAATTCCAGCAAGCGATTGGACATTTATCCAGGGTCGCCTTTGCAAATTTAGCAGAGGTTTCGAAGTTCTTATTAGCTTCCACCATTCTTGGTGTGTGTAACATTTCGGTGGTGTAATTCTGCGAGTTCCATTTCCTAAGGGTCCCCATTTCATTATTTTCGAAAGCAGTTAAGCTTTCAGTGCACGATGTTTCGCTACGGAGATCCTCAATTTGTTTCTGAATCTTGTCTTGCTCCTTCTTAGCGAAGTCGCGAACGTGCTCACCAGCATTATAAATGCTTACTAGGGCACGACCTGGTTCATGCCTGGCCAATCTTTCGAGTTGGCCCAATGTAAGGCTCAGCTCAATGTCGCTATCCCCATCTGGGATTTGTCCGGCGACCAAAACATTGGCAACTATAGCGAAAAGGAAGCACAATTGGAAAGCCATTGTAACTGTGATACGATGCTATGACCAGCAGGGCTTTTTATACCCGAAAAAGATATTTTTGTAAATTATTTGATTGATATATTGCATATTTAAGCAATTCTTCGATTTACTTCGGGAGTATGAATTACAATGGACGTTAATTAGTTTTCGTAATTATGAGCTTGCGCTAGGTGTTTCAATTATCGTAACGCGCATAAACATTTATTTGTCGCAAAAGAATAATTCACCGCAAGTTGTTTGCTTTACGATGGTTTTTGAATACTCGTTTCTGTTACAGATGATTTATTGAGAGATGTGCAGTTACATTAAATCAACTGCGATAATCAAGTAATTTAGGAGTATTAAATTAATTTATCACCATGGATGTTCATGTGTAAGGAATGGTTTCACATACCAGGAGGACATACACGCCAATCCCGCAAGATGAGCTTCGACGCATGTCTGCTATCGTGAGTTTGAATTATTGTTTACATGATATGTTAATTCGTTCACTTGTTGATTACAACATTTGACATTACGTTTTTGGAATTTTATTATAACTGCTAATAGGCGTATTCAATCGGAGTCCTAGCTCTTCAGTTAAAATGTCTGGGCTGTTTAGATTGATGCGTATGGTGACGGCATTGTTGATGCTATTGACCTCGGGGTAACAACAGATAATTCAATGAAAAATATAATTGCACGGAATTTGCTTGAGGATAGTTTAATCGAATGGAGAAACAAGAATCGGGATGAGTATATTGATGAGTTAGATTTCGGGTGTCAAAGTATCGCAAGTTTAGGTAAAAATTATTTATACAACTGGGTAGTTATGATTTATATGTTTATTATAGCTGCATAAGGAAATTTACAATTTATTGATAAGATGTAAATCATTCCGCGGTGTTGGATTCTTCATTGGTTGGTTCTTCGGACGGTTGCTGATCAGCATCGTTGATTGGTTCTTGGGACGGTTTCTGATCAGCATCGTTGGTTGGCTCTTGGGATGGTTGCTGATCAGCATCGTTGGTTGGTTCTTGGGACGGTTTCTGATCAGTATCGTTGGTTGGTTCTTGGGACGGTTTCTGATCAGCATCGTTGGTTGGCTCTTGGGACGGTTGCTGATCAGCATCGTTGGTTGGTTCTTGGGACGGTCGCTGATCAACATCACCAGTGTTATCTCCTTTAAGGCATTTCTTTTTTACCTCATAGAAAGCAGCTTGAGCTTGGTCTGCGTCTTTGGCTATCTGTTCCTCAACTAGGTTGATGGAGGTTTGTAGTGCTTTTCTAAAGAACGTACGGGTTTCAATCATTTTGCTCTTAACTTCTGCACCAAGACTCAGGAAATTCCAACAGGCGATTGGACATTTGTTCAAGGTCGCCTTTGCAAATTTAGCAGAAGTATCGAAGTTCTTCTTAGCTTCGACCATTCTTGGTGTGTGTATCATTTCAGTAGTGTAATTCTGCGAGTTCCATTTCCTGAGGGCACCCATTTCATTGTTTTCGAATGCAATTAAGCCTTCACTGCAAGAAGTTTCGCTACGCAGAGCTTCAATTTGTTCCTGAATCGTAACTTGCTCCGTCTTAGCGAAGTCGCGAACGTGCTCACCTGCATTATAAATGCTTACGAGGGCACGACCTGGTTCATGCCTAGCCAATCTTTCGAGTTGGCCCAATGTAAGGCTCAGCTCAATGTCGCTATCCCCATCTGGGATTTGCCCCGCGACCAAGACATTAGCGACTATTGCGAAAAGGAAGAACAATTGGAAAGCCATTGTAAATGTGATGTCGGTAGTATGGCCAGTAAGGCTTTTTATAATCGAAAAAACACATTTTTTGAAATAATTTACTGATTCATTGCATATTTAAATAATTCTATGATTTACTTCAGGAGTATGAATTGCATTGTGACATTAATTAGTTTTCGAGCATATGAACTTGTGCTAGGTATTTCAATTGTAGTCACGCGCTTAAACAGCTATTTGTCGCAAAGGAATAATACACCGGAAGTTGTTTGCTTTCCCATGGTTTTGTGCATTTTGAAACCTCGGGGGAAAAAACGAATCAAAAATTAATATCGCGCCGTCCTTAAAATATGCGCTTTCTGTAGTATACATGTTAACTTGTAAAAATTAATTAGTTTTTTTCTAACTGAAATGGTTTTGTTCAATGTTGAACAGCACAGGACAAAAAAATGCGGAAATTCCGAATTGTTTAAAGATGCTAATCAGCGTAAATCCACTAATGAATCATACGAATCAGTAAAGATCAATTGCGAAAATGAAACGCTACGTTAGGTAGCGCATTAATGAACGTAACACAAGGTTACTAATAACATTATTGTTGTTACTTAATAATATAGAAAACAATTCATGTTTGAATGGAAGAATCACGTTGTAATAAGTTTATGTTGGGAAACAACACGTTGTTAGTACACGACTGCCAATAGAACGTGTTAATCATAGAATTGAATACTTGATAGCGGGTATTTCTTAAGTCGTTAGGACTGGACGCGGGCAAACCATAGTTAAACACGCTTAAGCTTTTCGACGTAGTCCGATCTGTTTCGTTTTGAATCGCGTTTTAAATATGCGGTGGCAATGTGTAGGAAAGAGATTGTAGTAGTTCGTTTATACACTAGTTTATTTACATTGCGAGGCGATTCCGTGTCTCCGTTTCAGCCGCAAACTCACAGAACAATGTTGTGCATCACATTTCGTCTGCTTCAACGGAGCAAGGCGCGCGTGCGATAAGTGAATATTGGCGCCGTGTAACAGTTTGAATTGAAAAAATTACCTGTAATCTAATCTAGCATCACGATCTAATAATATTCTATCATTGAATATTCGTTTTTGTTGCAGATGATTCATTGAGGGATGAGCAGTTTATTAATCACAACAGCGCATCCAGTAATTCAGCATCAAATGCGATAATCAAGTAATTAAGAAGTAATAAATTAATTTAACACAATGGATTTTCATCTGCAACGAATGGTTTCACATACCAGTAGTACATACACGCCAATCCCGCAAGATGAGCTCCGACGCATCTTTGATACCGTGAGTTAGAATTATTATTTACGCCAAATGTTAATGTGTTCACTTGTTGAATGAAGCATTTGACATTCAATTCTTAGAAGTTTATTATAACTGCTGACCGGCGTATTCAGTCGGAATCCTTGCTGTTTAGTTAATATGTTTGTGGTGTTTAGATTGATGCGAATGGTGACGGCAATGTCGATGCAATTGAGCTCGGGGTGACCATAGATAGTCAAATGGAAAATGTCGTGGCACGAAATTTGCTTGTGGATAGTTTATTCGAAAGGGGAGACAAGAATCAGGATGGGCATATTACATTTGATGAGTTTTGCGACCTTTACAGGCGAGCCGAAACGCGCACATTCTTTCAAAAGTATGTCAATACTATTTATTTATCTAAACTTAGAAATAAGTTATCGGCAATAATTGTATGTTACCTAGGTTTTTCCACATGCCACCTTTACCTGCTGTGCGCCGAAGAGCGAAACATTACTGGGATGATGTTAAATGGTGTCCACCACCCATAATAATATTTATAATTGTAGTATGCCAATGGATTATATTCATAATCGATCAAAATCACCCGCTAAAAGGGTATCTTCAGTTTGACACATCCAAAAAGAAGGAAGCCTGGCGATACTTTACTTATTCGCTACTACATGTTGAGTATGTATATTCTGTCGGCATAATTGATATGTAGCTTTTATATTTTGTAGTTGGATTCATTTGATTGGGAACTGTTGTTTTCAACTTGCATTCGGTGTGGTGTTGGAAATAAAACATGGTTGGCGCGCTGCTCTTGTATATTTCTTCGGTGTTTTGGCTGGCAGTTTGGCATCGGCGGTATTTGAATATTCGGCTAGCCTGGTGGGTGCAAGCGCGGGCGCTTTCGCTTTAATATTCTCGTGGCTAGCAGATATTTTTTTGGTGAATTTGCCTTCAGCCACGCTTTATAGAGCAGAACTAATAGCGTCTCGTTGTAGAATTTTTCCGAGCAATCGTGCCCAGTGCTTTCCCTGATTGTAATTATTATCATCACTGTTTGGGAGATATTCATGATGACAACTCGGAGCAGTGCTGTAAGTCTTGTGGCCCATGTGGCGGGCGGAATTATTGGCGTGATGACCGGTATAATAATGCTTGAAAATGTAAAAGTGCACAGGTATGAAAGAATAGTCCGTATAATTGCAATTGTGTTCTCCCTTTTCTATTTGGCACTATCTATATTTTGCAATGTTATGGATATCCATACGTAACTGCCCTAATGCATAATTTAGATAATATTATTGAATGGGCAGCTAATCAAAGGTACAAATTAAAACAAGTATTAAGTATAATCATCAAAGTATCAATGTTTATTCAAAGTATTCGCATCGTGGTAAATTAGTGGAAACAAACGAACGGAAGAAATTCTCAGTAAAGCTTCGTATGTCCGGTGGTCGTAGTCGCAAAATTTGATTCACGTAATCTGCCATAAGTTGTCTTAATTCTGGATGGTCCGAATCATAAGATTTGGCTTCCAGTAAACATCGTTCCTGGAACATTTATTATCAGCATTGACAAATATTTTATTTGATAAATTACTTTAAAATCTAAATACGCGGACAATAATTGCAAATCTTCAGTCCAAGCAAGTTCTAAGTTCGAATCATCTAAACAGGACGGCTTCTTATCAGTAATTTTAGTATGGGGATTTACTAACAATATGTAATCGCACTTATCCCACTCCTGCTTTAGTATGCGTCCTAGGAAAACAAATACATTAACTATTGAAATGGAATATCAATATTAGCTACCAGTTAGCGTAAGGACGGTAACGCTAATGCGTTGCAAACCGCATTCTTCAATTATTGTCCGACGTATTTTGCAACAGTCCACACGGGCACCGTGAAACGTGCTCTCTTGAGGGCCATAGCATTCCTGTTTTGACAAATTAAATTAATTAAAATGAGTCAGGAAATGCGATTTTAAATATACATAGATGTTTTTGCACAAATCGCCATTAATATAAGCGCAAGCAAGTTCAAAGCGACCATAAAATCGACGTAAAGCCAGGTATCGCATTAAAACAAAATTTGCAGCCTCCGAAACAAAATTGCGCGCTTTTTCAATGCTGTAAAGGTTTCTAGTGTCGATGGACTCCAATGACGAGGTGTGCTTTACATAGTACCAACGTCGCTTCAATGCTGTAAATAAGGTTTTTTCGGAAATATTATTGGGTCCCACGATAATGAATCTAAAATAAGACTCATCAATTTCGATCAAACCAGGAGTATACAGTTTATATTACTCTTTTCGTAATTCCTCAATTGTATGGCAATTACGGTCCACGTAGGCGGTTATAGAAGATCCACCATTTTTTCCATCGAAATCTAATTGGGAGCTTACATGAACGACAAATTTACTGTATCCATATTCGTTTTGTTCAGATAAATCTGGCTCAGAAATTTCTACTCCAGAAACATCTGCTTCTGGGACATCTCTGATGTCTCCGCATCCGGTGATGTGATCACTAATGCCTTCATGATCAAGAAACTTCAAAAGTTTGATTTCATATTCCTCCATAAGTCTTTCCTTTGGTTGTTCTGCCTCGGCCTTTTGAATATCGATGCAAATTCCCCCAACTGGTACGGTAGAATAACGATGAGGATCCTCAGGATCTTCGATTGTTTTATTAACAAGTAAGCATTCCCGAAAAGTAATCGCTTCATACATCGCATCATCTAACATATACAGAGTTCTTAGTTAAAGTCTCATAAATGTTAAAACTTGTAACTTACCCATATCGTAATTGTCAATATAATCCAGAAGATTGAACAATCCATATTGATTATGTGACCGGCATTTTAAATTGTGTTCCCGCTTCTTTGCAACATAATCCTCTGCACTCCTGACAATATTTGACAGTATTTCTTTTGTTGCATACAAACCAGTTAGTGACCCTTTTGTTGCTTTATGGATCATCTCTTCTACTAGAGATTGACCCATAAAAACATTTTCATTGTGAGCTTCTTCAGGACTAATATCACTTGAATTAGAATTTACGGATTGTTTTTCTGATGCAGCTGAACTAGTGGAAACATTCACATCTGCTTCTTCTTCAAGCTCCATGGCTTATAAGTAAATTTCATGTATAGGTAATTTATAAATTAGAAAATGTGTCAAATCTAATTGACTTAAAATAATCAGTTAATGACAAATAGTTAAAACATTAGTTTATTATTGATAATACAAATATGTACTTACAATCACTGATTCACAGATAGAAAATATTTAAAACATGGATAAATACTTGTATAATTAAATGCATTCTAGTCGGCTTTAGTAGGCTTGTCTGCCTTTACCTTGCCTGAATCACCATAAGCTGTGTAGATGTACAAACCTAATGCTATATGGAGAACTATAATTGCTGCTACAGCAGACCATACGTTTGTTGTAACATTATCAGTATTAAATATGCCTAAAATTACAAAAAGCAACAGTAGTCACATGATGAATAACTATGTTTGTTACACACCTTGAAAAATAATTAATTTTGTAACAAAAAACGTTGTTATCGGAGCCACCAAAATGAATATAGAATATTTGAGAACACTTATAAAAGCAGAAAACGTAGAATCAGACATTTTATTAGATTTTCACTAAAACATTCAGCGATAGTAAACACTTGTAAACACAGTAAAAAAAGTGAGGTTGGGATCAGTATGAAGATATCACTTAGAGGTGCGAGGCAGTGCGAGGTGTGTTATTACTTGTGTTCGTAAATAGTTTATTTACTTTATATAAACGATAATTATTTAAAAATCACAGAAATGTACTAAATCGTGAACAAATTATATATTAACAATATGATAAGTGGCAGTTTATAGTATAAATCGCGAAATTAGTTAGTTGGCGCTCTTTTTGAATTTAGTTGTAGGTGTGATAGCGTCGTGTAACCTAAACTTTCTTAAATATTAGATGAATTTTAACATTTGAAGCTGATATTATCTAATACAACATGGATATTCATCATTCAAAGGTATACTATTAATTTTACCAAGAGCATTTCATTTACTAAAAGTTTGAAGCACATTTAAGCATGTACTACGCTCATGTTTTGTTATAAATTTTTAACTTTAAGTAATGCAGGCCCAAGTACTTTGTCAACATAATCAAATAACATTTCACATTTTGTTTTAGTGTTTACGTCGTTACTGCTACCCCAGATGATCATTCCATCAGTACCATAAATTTTGAAGAGGCGCAATGCCTCCATAATATCACTTTCATTGAGAAAGTTCATAGTGTCGCGATAAACATACCAAAAATATGGATAAATTAGTTTGGGAATTACTGTGTCGAAGCCGCCCTTAATTCGCACTGATTCGTAGACTCGTCCTTCAATCAACAGTTTACGTTGCTCCGGACTCAAGGATTCTGAAAGATATACTGAAGGATGGAGACTGTCAGTTACATTAAACATCCATTGCAATCTGCAAAAGAGCCATCATTACGTAACGCCCGCATAAGGTAAGATTTTTTACTATACCTATCGTTTTCGGCCATTACTGTTGCACTGCAATCGGAAAGGTACTGAGATGCTTGCATGTTAAAACAATAGGGGTACGCATAATATCCCCATGTCGCATTTGGACGCATGGCTTTTCCTAACGAGATAGTTTGTTCCACATATTTGCGACCTGCTTCTTCAAAGCGTGATTCAGCTGTACGCAGTAGTTTTGGCAAAGACCATGTCGGATGCAATTCATGTTCGATTTCTACTGAAAGCTGCTTGTAGATGGTTAACGATGCCCAATTCTGCCGAAATATCGGTCGCCAAGTTTCAAAGTCGATCACAGCAATGCCTGGATCATGAATTAATTTTCTGATTGAATTTCGTTTCATTATCTCTTACCATTATAATTGGGATCGGGAATATCATTCTCCACATTCCACTTGAACACTTCCAAATGTTCGCTCAAATTACTTGCTTGGGGAACACCCCCATTCCGTACAAGAAGTTCACGATTATCATCAATTTTAAAAAGAGCGGGGAAACTTCCTGGGTCATACAAGATTGTCATGTGTTCTCCTTTGAATGAATCGTTTTTATTCATAATTATGCCATACTTGTTAATGAGCTCTTCGAAGAAAACTTTCTTTGAACTGCATTGAAATGTTGGTGAATTCCAGTAAATTTGGAATGGTTTGTCATACACATTAATCAGCCTAGAACTTGAATAACAAACTGCTTACCACTATGATAACTAAAATAATTTCGGTAATTCACTGTGTCATCAATATATGACTTACCTGAATACCGATTGCAAATTGCTGATATTTAACATAAGCATTGCTAAACGAACAATGATGAGCGTCATGGCGATGAAGATCAGCTTCACTTTTAAACACTTGAAGCTGAAGATGAAACGCAGAAAACAGCAAAGACGCGAGCGTCTGTACTTTTTTCCAATCTCCGAAAAGCGCACCACCTCTTTCACTATCTCAGCAATACCTTTCTTTGTTCGGCGTTATTGATGTGCTAAGTGTTTTAACAAATTCACCTGTAATAAACGGCTAATTAAAAGCGCACTTGCGTACTTATAAAGGTAGTGAAACAATGTACTTACATATGCAGGTGAATCGCATCATCTATGCGTGCTTAGCACTATTGTTCTACTGATAAATAGTTTTTCCTAATCAATTAGAGAGTGGCTCGAATTCGAAACGTGCGCGCATTGAGTTTTTCAAACTGGAAATGATAATTTAATTCTTCACGGAAACTTTCAACAGCCAAATTGTTAAATTTATCAAGCGCGCAATAATTTTTGGTATTATGTATATTGCTCCCGGTTTTAATTGGGTCAAGTGCTTGCTTAATTACCACTTCGGAAGTTGCTTCTGGTTGTTCCCGACACGCGCAAAATGAATTTGGTCATCGCACGTATTCACGCTTGGCGTGAAAACAAACAACAAATAATATAATAATGAAAGCGAACGGACATTGTAATTGTTCGCAACGCGCAACACTCGATTAATTGTTGTCCTTGCGAATAATGAAGAATTCTAAACAATTGGCATATTTTAAATTAATGCACCTCAGTACATCGCAACGTTTATTGTCGTTTGGATATTAGCCGAAACACTAGCATAATATTATTAAAGTATTTCGAAACAAATTCATCATCAAACACTGAGATGTTGAGATTCCGCCCACGATTATTTCAATTGTTATGAGTTAAAACAAGTATTCAACGAAGTACCTAATGCAATTATGACGATAAACTGTCGATTTTTTGATACGAAACTAATTTATCCGATTGAATTTCTCAATTATTTCTAATCAGATATTCAAATATAAATTTTTAGTGCTTGAGTTAATTTAGATAATTGTTTAATATTAATAATATTTATCTAACTGTGCCTCTCCGCGTAGTACGGATAACACATTATATTATCATGGCATTTACAGACTGCAATGATTTGAATAGCTATTAGATTAATTGAATTAAATTAAGCAATGAATTTATTACTTACCGTTGTGCTTCTTCAGTCTGCGCCATGGCTTACAAGCGACACAAGTGCGCTGTTATTTTTCTTACCATAGTAGTGATATTTCTAGTAATTCGAATTTAGATACATTATTAGTTTGAGATTGATATCAAATGGTTTGATTTTAGCCCGTTGTTAGTACAAAGGAGGAAAGTCATGCGGAAATAAGACTGTACAATGAACTGCGCGAACAATGTTTATTTCGCTTAAACATTACAACTTTCCACGATCAAAACTTAACGCATTTGGCGTGCATGGATCGCTGCATTTTGGAAAAAGTTGGAATTATCACTAGAGATGGTGCGTTTCATACAGAGAATATACCAGAAGACATTCGTCAAGTGGCAATTGTGTGCAATAAAGAAACAAAGCACTTGGATGCGTGTCAACGCGCACAGAGCTATAACTTGTGCGTTTTTAAGGCGGTTGGCATTAAAGTGCTTTCTGAAGTTTGCGCTAATGAAACAGACACCATCATTGACTATGAATTAATGCCGAAATCAATGATGAACCTCACTGACGATTCAATGAGTTGTTACAATCGCTGCATGCTTATTAAAATAGAGAAAATTGATAGTGCGAATCATATAAATGCAAATTTGCTGAAAATTTATATTGACGACGATGATAAAGTAGGAGAAAATGTGCGGTTTTGCGAAGAAGCAAATAAGCAAGAGGACAAATGTGTTCAGGCTGTGCAGAGAGAGCTCTGCATAATGGAAAGATTAATTGATTAATTACAATATTAAATTTATTTTATGATAAAATACATAAGTAATGAAAGGAGAATGTTTATTGTTGGTAGGTTTATGCGTCCGTTTGTTTTTGTCGAAAGCATTTGAGGGCAATGTTCTTGCGTTAAGCTTAAACTTTTCTCTTGGAACGAGTTACAAATAAACGCCTTACTGATTATCTCAATGACCACCTGGATATTCCTGCGTGTGTATATAAAAATATTGGTAGATCTATCACAATCCTTTGCTATAAGTCACACTTGAAACATCAAAACGCATGTTCGTACTGCGCAACACGTGTTCAATTCCTGTGCCGCTGCTCTAATCAAATAATAATATGTCTTATGTAATATTGCAAAGAATTTCATTTGGTCTCATGCTTGCTGCAAACTCTTATATATTCTATACACCCTACTTTGATTTGATAATTAAACACTAATAAGGCTACTAATCTTCATATTTGTTTGGTCAGTTTTGTTAGAGGCATTTCACTTATGCAAAATTGGAGTTAAGATTTCTTACACGCTATTTGGCCTAAAAATACCAAGTAATAAATTGATAACTATATCTCATATGCTCATTGAATTGATAGTTGAATGACAAAGGATGATGATTGCGCTCTATCAAAAATAGGATAATCATACAAAACGAAACCAATACGATAAGTTAGGTAAATTAAAATTGACTATTAAATTAAATACAAAATAAAAATACATTACTATACAATAGTCTCAATAATAAAATATTTAAATAAGCATAACAAAAATATAGATATTTAATGTACACATATTGACATGTGAAGAATAATGATTGATTCTTTTCACCTGCATCGCTTCTGTGCCCTTTTCTATAAATTATGACTCATCACACAACTTTGCAAAAGAATACCATTACAATAGTTTATCTCACTATTCACAACAATTTGCAGATCAATTCATCGCGAAGCATGCACCTCAGGCTGTTTGTCTGCGATTCAATCACATATGTTTGCGGAATACATTCAAATCGTCACCAAAAGTTCTTTTATCGCCACCATTGAAAGTTGGTGCATACAATTCAATCAAACATTTGCGCAACTGTAATACATTCACTGATTGTGATAACTAGTTATCTATCTCACATAAGAATAAACAAAACATTGCAATTAACAATCAACTAGCATAGAATTTGGTATGATTGCACATGACAAATTTATGATTAATAATTAATATAAATGGTAACTTTTCTCATTTACTATTGTTCTCAAAGCGTTCGCCTCTACGTTTTAGAGTTATTCATACATTTTCTGCGCTTCGATCAGTTTCTGTAACATAATTAGTTTTTTTATACATTTAACAAACAACTAACAAATATCTGTCGCACATCATGTCATCATTCATGATATTTGCAACAAGTTCATAAACTCTCAACCGATGATACCTATGTCAAAAATAGATATCATTTTCATGTTATATATAATATATATTTATAGATTAAATAACGTATCTGGATAGAGCTACTTTGAAATCTTATTAAGAAAATATTCAAATATGTCAATCTTCATATCATTGTGACTAAACATCTTGCAGGCACCGTAGTTTCAATTCTCACATTACTGATTTCATCAGCTCGCCTTCCATTCGTGCATTATCTAGAAATTCCGTCTATTTTGTACAGTTTCTTATGTATAGTTATTGTTGTGTTGGGGAGTTTCGGTCGTGCTATCAATTTTCTCTTTGAACGCAGCCATTTCGGCCAAGGTGGCCAAACCTGAGAGATCGTAACTATGCACTTGATCGTTGTTCTCCAGGTGTGTGATGTTATGCTTATTTTTCCTCTTCTTGGACCCAGTTTGTTTCTCACTAGTTGCTGGTTTAACGTACGTTTCTTTCGCGCGGTTGTCTTCCAATGGGCGTTTACGATTTGCAGTTTCGATAGATACCACGCGAGAACGATCTCTATTGAGAGATTGTTTTCCTTTGGGCAATTTGCGCTTCTTCATTTCTTTTTTGCGCTGTACATACATATCATAGGAAAGGTTTTGTAATTGGGATATGCGCGCATCTAAGTCAAATGAAGGTAACGCTTTTGTGTAATCACCCATATCAGACAACTCAGACATCTCTGAAGTAGTCCGAGTTCGCTCTTCTGTAGTGCTCTCTTGAACGATTGCTACATTCTGATTTGAATTATTTGTGGGAGTAACCGGATTATTCGTCATTTGGCTGTCATCTTCCTCAGCATGTGGCTTGCCAATAGAAGGACTAGAGTTGTTGTTATTGTTTGTAATACGTTCCTCAAGTTTTTTAATCGTATGATTCAAATCTAGCTTACTGTTTACATCATTTGTATTATTAATATTCATTTGACTTTTATCTTTTTCCATACTCTGACGCTTCAATTTGATTAGCTTGCCATTGACCATAATGTCTGCATAACGATTACCTTTACCTTTCCGATATGATTTACGCCCATTGGTGACCAGGTCCTCTTCAACTTCAATTGCCATGTCTCGCTCGGTTACAACTGTACGATTATTTTCCAGAATTTTATTATTGTTTTCCACATATGATCCGGTAAATCGTTTCTTCAAAGGTTTAGGCGGCGTCTCAACCAAACATTCATTGCTGGATGAGGTTTTATCGCTAACGGAATCGATTTTCGTATAATTAGTACCAATGAGTGATGATAATCCTCCTAGTTGCGATTCATCCGCCAGTTTTCCCGGAGTAAAATCAGCTTTCGTGCATGTCTGGACCGGCAAAACTTGCACAACGTGCGCCGAAGCCGCATTTGGTGGCGATGGTGATGACGATCGTAATTGCGGCTCGCTTTTTGTTGGACGTGCAGGCAATGTGCGTAATGGAGGTGCTGGCAGTTTGTACCATTTGAAGTTAGGATTTGCGGTAAAAAAGGCATCTTTATACTGAAAAAATGAAAATCGATAAGTAGATGGCATGATAATTACGTCGAGTGACATACTTGTTTAGCTAATTGCGTGTACGGATCTTTATCCTTGGAATCCAAAAGGGACCACCATTCGCCTAAAATACGCGTTACGCCTCGGTTTTCCAATGCTGGATACTTTTTGCGCACGATGGGACGATGCTTCTTACAGAAAATCAAAAACGCATTCATGGGTCTTCGCGCGTGATGCGAAGGCGACGTATTCAATTCATTGCTTTCAGTTGGTTCCTCGTTGGAGTCTTTCTTCTCTGGGTTGCCACTCGCATTGCTGTTCGAATCTGATTCATCATCACCATCTCCAACAGGTTTTGTTTTATCAGTCTGCCTCATGCCCACTTTATTGTTGTTATCGCTCTGCTGTACAGTCGCCCAAGAAATGGCATTACCCATATTCAAGTCATTAGTACGATTGTTAATGTTGTTGCTGAAGTTGCTGCGCCATATTTCTGAAACATTTTGCTTATCGATCACGCTCGCGTCGTCTCCTTTCGGCGATGACGGGCTGGAAACGGGCGTTGAGCTCTTTGAAGATGTTGTCATGCTTGTTACAGCTGTGATTGTTGCTTGATAGCTCGTCGCAATGATGCAGTTATTGTTTTCGGAGATTGAATTCATTTTGCAAAATTCTTGATGCCGCTAGCGTTGCAGTCAATGATGCTTTATCATCATAGGAAGCAGCGTCAATGAAAGTAAAACATCTGAAATATAAATTTTTATTAGACATTTACTACTGGCATAATATTCACACATGTATTCGTAGCGTAGCCTCCGTAATCTCAATCGAATCGTTTTGATGCAATAAGTAGGCTCATAATTGGTTGCAAAACGTCCTACTTTATATAAAATTCTGTTGAAGAGAAGTTTAAGACTTTCTCGCAGGCATTCCGTGCTTATACGCGCGCACTGCCCATCATGAATGACACTCGAAATCTATGCGCGCTCCGCGGTATATCGGTCGTCGCGGTGTTTAATTACAAATAAGTAAACAACATGTTTTACAGTTTGCTGCGCTTGCAATAGCTTGAAATCGTGCTATCAATTTCACTATTAGCGCCGCTCATCGTGCGCAACTTAAGAATTCGATCTCTGCGCTAAACTTAATGCAAGGTCATGGTTTTTCCGAACGCCTTACGTAAAGTTACAGTACCAATTGCTCCTGTATGATGGATGTCTGCAGTCAGAGTGTGCACAATTACTCAACTAATTTTCCTCGCACAGATTAGCGGTTTCGTTGCAAGTGCACAATGGACGGAGCGCACTCAATTAATGCATATTTCGTTGTCGCGCTCCAAGGTCGTGGGACACCTCCAAATACACTTCTGACTTGTACGAATTTGATGCCAACGCACCCACTTGCATTTCGAATTTGTTTATTTGTTCGACGATTAATGGAAGCAGTGGAAACGGTCCGCGCGTTACGACACTGCTGCTTCTTCGCAATTATTTCGTGACATTGCGAGGCATTCAGGCGCACTGCTGCTGCTTCTGTATTCGCGCATACACGAGGCGCTTGCACAACGCGACCATCGTTGGCACTTATTTGAGTTTTGCGAATGCAAATGCCCGATTCTTGAGAGATAATCGAACGCAGAATAACAACCGTTCACTTGTTATTCATCTAAAATACATATTTAATTCATTAATCGTGCTTATTCGGCGGTGCACAGCCGTTGCTGGCGTATTTACCTTATGCGAGCAGATTATCGTAGCCATCGTCGTCGCGAAAACGACTGCACCTTTGATGCTGTTGAGGGAAACTGCTGCAATGACAAGCGTAATGAAGCAGCACCCAATGAATGCACGAACAAACAGAACACGGACGAATACGGCAGCCCGATCGCCGTTGCTTTCACGTTATGAGTATCGGATAGACATTTATCGAAGTAATAGCAGCACTCATACACTAAAAACAAACCGTGTTGCTGCACATATCCGACGTGAACGAACAACAAGCATCGCTCACATGACGTCAGATGTTTCGACTTGGGAACGATGAAAATAAAGAATTATGGCTGTCGCGACGGCTGTTCGCGGATGGAAACATTTGCTTACCTCTCATAGATTATCTCCTGGTCAGGTGAACACCGCCTAAAAGGAGTTTTCAGTCATTATGTCCACGAAAACTCGATCGCGACTGCGGATCTCTCCGCCTCAAAGGACGAGCGCACAAGCAGCCATTTCCATTAGCGCAACATAACAACAACACGCACACACCATACAAAACGAATAAGCAATATGAGATCCCGTATGCATTGCCCACAACGAAATTTTGTTAGTTTGCCTGATAAGTGTCAAAGTTGTTTTGGGTTTGTCAGTCGTCAGCTGTTCCCCCCACAACACAAATCCATGACGTGCTGCGCCGTTTGCCCGTGCGCATTCCTCGCGTATAAATAATTTCTTTCACTAGACCTGATTAAAATCGACAAGTTATAACATATAACTGGAATACTCATTATATACATTTCAATAATCATCCTCCAAATATTGCTTCAAGCCTTAATAGCATACTGGTTTGAAAAAATGGGTTAAGAACTTTGTTGTCAAGTTGTTTTAAATGTTCTTGATATATTTTATATTATTAGAATAACATTTATTCTCTTATACCTAAATGCAATTTATGTGAACACATTACATTATGATTATTCCACTTAGCCTAGGCACATGTCAAGTTGGCCAAAAATAAATCATTTTTATCACACTAATTCATCCACAAATCAACAATAAACATAAAATAAATAAGTTACAATTATTGTATTCCACCAAAATAATGCAAAGATTCTTTGCTCTTCAAGATAATCAATTGGCAGTGCCATTGTTATATAAATTGCGCTCATCCATGCCCTCCGTTTCGGTAACGAGTGCCCGTTCAAGGATGACTCTCCCTTCTTTGTATCTTTGATTTTCTTCTGTTGCATATTCATACATCCATCCCAATTTTGTGTCGCATGATTTGCACGAGACATCACGCACCTATAAAATGTAAATTAGGATAATGATAAACAAGTTCAAAAGTTCACATTAGGTTCTACGCTTACCATATGCCTGCCTGTCAGCATTACTCTATCTTGCACTTCACTGTATGTCAGATTAACAACTTTATTAAATAGGAATGCACGTCCTGTTGCTCCTGTAAATCGGGTGCTTATCAACTCCTGCCTATTTGTCAGATTCGTATCACAGCGTGCACAACAAAACAATCGCGTACCACCCATATGTTCGAGGAAAATGCGGCCCATTTTGTGGCAACACCAATTTCTTTCCAACGTGACAAACAAAGAAATACACAATGCAAATTGCCTTTACGATTGCACCTATGGATGAATACCGTACACTCACGGTTTAACACGGCTGTGCTCGTACATTGCTTTGGACTCGTTATTACGTTGAACAAATACGTTTTATCACTCAAAATATACGTTCTAATCTCGGCTAGGACTCAATGAGATGAAGAATAACAAACAACAGCTGATATCATGTACTATATTGACATCCATATGGAACACAAAGATGGCCGTAAATGTATAGAACGTAAAGATACTATACGTCAGGAAATTTGATAGTAGGCATTAAATTTAGACATTTACAATAAATTATTGGCACAATTAATTTATATTAATTCAATATAAAGCCTTACAATACTGATTTTCTTAATGATTCAAACTGCATAGGAAAGTAATATCTAGATGGCAGTCTAAGGCAATAAGTTTTCTAATAATAAGTTAACGAAACATTGAATTTAAATTAGTATAATATTGTAATTAAAACCACTTTAGAGAAATAGCGATAGGAATGATTTATCAAGATTTAGTTATCTGTAAGATTTTCGATACTTGTAAATTAGGTGAAACAAAAATAACTGCTTGCAAAGCACTATTATAAGAAGTCGATATTTCCCTCGCATTTTGTGTTTTACCTCGTGAGCCTCGCAATCGAATTAATCATGAGAAACGTGGAAATTAAAGCAAGAGTGCCAAATCTTGCAAATCTTCTTGCAAGAATCGACCAAATTAGCTGCAAACAACCTGTGGTAATACCTCAGCACGATGTTTTTTACAAAGTACCAGGAGGTCGGTTAAAGCTACGCCGATTTGAGGTTACTAATTTCCCATTCAATTATATAAGTTATTAACATAATTTACTTAAAGGATGGCGATGCAGAATTGATATACTATGATCGTCCAGATTGCGAAGGTCCTAAATTGAGCACTTTTGAGAAATGCTCCTTAAAAGATGATTTGGTTCAAAATATGGATTCTGTGCTTCGTAAAGCTTTTGGCATTAAAACTGAAGTTAAAAAGACTAGGCACTTATACATGATTGGACAAACAAGAGTACATGTTGATAAAGTAAAAGATCTAGGAGATTTTGTTGAACTAGAGGTTTGACATATTGGTGTATTTTGTATGGTTTGCTGATTACTTCATTTTAGGTCTGCTTAAATGATGATCAAACTGCTGAACAAGGGCAGGAAATTGCTAATGATCTCATGAAGAAGCTTGGAATTGAAGCTGACCATTTGTTAGCAACAGCTTATGCTGATTTATTGGAGCAATAAGATTGTTTCTAAAACTGGTTCTGTATTATGAACCAAGGTGTTCAGTTCTCGTTTTAATCTACGTTTTGATTTTAAAATAAACTGCTCATATTTTTATAAAAACTATTAAGTTGCATTAGAAATTTCCCTGAATGTTGTCACAATTTTGTAAAATAAGGTAATTCCCGAGTTCACCAAACGTGAACGTATAGGAACGATAAAGATTTAAATATCGTTATACTCTAGGCCACCCGTCTAGCTAAAACTGGTAACCGTTTATCTAATGTAATTTCTAATCTTTTTTCTTTTGAAGTTTAAAAGACACGTTTAAATGTTTTTTGCATCCCATAAAAATGCTAATACTTAGCAGAGCAAAACGAGTTACCAGCAAAGCAAATAATCAATCAATGCGCACTGGGCTTTGTGCGCTCAAAGTCGCGTTTGATTCTTGACCGCAAATAATTAAATAATTTTTTTAGCCCTTTTTTTTCCTTTTCGTCAATATATCGAAGGCGTAAAATTTAATTACAATAAATAAATGCTTAGAATGTCTTTACGTACACTAACAGGGGTAAAAAAAATTATCATTGCTAATAAATTAAATTTAGGTCCAAAGAAAATACTAAATTTAAACAGGCGACAATCAGATCTAACTGCGACCATATTAACACACCTTAGGCTAAGAGGATTCAATGGTCCTCACGCTCCATTCATTGATGTGATGTGCTAACAAATAAACATCGTGACGCTGAAAGTTGCGTATGGGTTGCGTTGCGTTTTCTGTTCTCGGATTTGACGAATTTATAAATTCGACTCGTAAGGTATGTGAATACATCAGTCCGCTCTCAGCCGTTTCAGCAACAACAACCTCAATCCAATATCTTTTTATTGTATTGAATTGCTGAAGCAGACATATCGAGACTTGCTGCCCAAAACGAAACTTGTTGCTGATAGTGCGCTCTTCAATTATCAAATCGCGCATGTGGCAAGTGACTAAAGTAAAAAATATCCATTTAGGTTTGATGCGTGATTAATTGCTGCTAAATATTATTTAGTCGGTTAAAAACTTTTAATTTGTCTTTCGTGCAAGTAATATATGTTTTTTTGTGCGTACTAACCCATTAACGGGCTAAAATGACATTGTGGGAAGCATGGCACGATTTTTTCGACCGGCATGGTGGTGAGTCCTACAACTTGTATAAACTATTTAAAACTTTGAAGCGACGTTAAATTACAAGAAGTACACTAATGTGCATGTTGCACTATTTGAAATGAAAGTTTACTGTGTCAAGGAAATTCACCACATGTGAAGCAGTTGCAGATAAGCAACAATAAATTCTACACTGCAATGTTATGAAAATTTTTCTTCTTCTTTGTTTGATTTGCGCAAAAATGCAATTTACTTTTAGATCCACGATTAAAGGGATGGTTTCTCATGTCATCACCGATTCCCACGTTGTGCATTTGCTTTATGTACGCGTGGTTCTCCGTAAAAATTGGACCAAAGTTAATGGAGAAGCGTAAACCATTCCAGTTGAAAAACACAATTATATTCTACAATTTCGTCCAAGTGATACTTAGCTCTTATTTATTTTACGAAGTAAGTTTGCATATTGCAAGGGTATTTACACGCAAAATATTTTTCGTAAAGATTTTTTCTAGCAATGTTAGTAAAGAGCTAATCGTTGCACTGATAATATTATACTTAATCACATTATATTAATAATGGATGAAATATTAATGTAGCAATATTATCATTTCAGGCTTCAGTGAACGGATGGCTAACGTTCTATAATTGGTCCTGCCAGCCGGTAGATTATTCAAACAATCCCATCGCATTGCGTGTACGTCCAGTTTTAAAAATGCATGACATTCATACAAGTTTCATAATTGCAAGGACGTGCTAATCAGAACTAATTAAAATGCATGTATATATTTATGTTGCAGACGATACGTGGGTGCTACATTTATTATCTGTCTAAGTTTTTTGAATTTCTTGATACGGTAATTGATAATTATTCCAAAGAGTGCCTGCTTATCAATTAATGTGCAATTTATATTTTAACAGGTATTTTTTGTTTTACGTAAAAACAACCATCAAATCAGTGCCCTTCACGTAATTCATCATGGTGTTATGCCAGTTTCTGTCTGGTGGGGCCTTAGATTTTGTGCTGGTGGCAACTCGACATTCTTTGGCTTCCTCAACACCTTTGTACATATTATTATGTATTCATATTACTTGGTGGCTGCACTCGGTCCACAATACAAAAAGTACTTATGGTGGAAGAAGTACTTGACCGTATTACAAATGGTAATTACGAAATTATACACACAATTTGCACATTAAAACATTAATTTTTAATTTGTAAATTAATGAACAAATTGCATTCGTATCGAATCTTAACGCGTACTGTCTTTAATTGTAACTAAGAATTAATTAACAATTTTCTGCAAAACTAATATGTCGCAATACCCTATTAGCAATTATGAAAAAGTTTAGTAATGAAGTTTGCCATTTTGAGCAAGCGTTATTAGTAGTAATGAATCTTTATGGATAGCTAATTCTATTTTCATGTTTCTTCTGTTTGCTTTTATTTTCTAGCTGCAATTCACCGCAGTCGGCATCCATTCGGCACAATTACTTTTCATCGACTGCAATTATCCAAAGGCATTCGTTTATATGATAATTGCACATGCCGTGCTCTTCTTGCTACTATTCTACAAATTCTATAATCGCAGCTATGTGAAGGACAACTTTGCGAAAAAAGCGAATGGTATCAAAGTCAATGGCGCTCAATCAGCCACAGAGCTCCTTAATAGCGAAAAGAAATCGAGTGTAAGTTATTTTCTTGCGACACTTTACAAAGCTCAGACAACTTAACACATTTGGTATTAGTCTCGCGTATAGTCATAATAGAATAATTATTTGCAATTAAAATCACTAGACCGCTTTTGTTCGTTGTGCGCACTCGCTTGTTAATAATGAAGTTTAATGACTGACTGACAAACGGGCAAGCAAGTAGCGAAGAAAAGTTCGAAAAGTTTAAAAGAATTTGCATGATAAAGTCACAATGAATCAAGTTCAGAATTAAAAACTCATTTAAATTTTCGTGCGCATTTGCAGGATAACGGGGTAAACAACAACACGATGATGACAATGTGCTTCCCTGGACCGGGCCTGATTTGCGACGACGAGGACGCGAAAGTGAAATGAACTTTTAACGAGAGATTTTAGTTGTGTACGTTTGTAAGTTAAGTCAATATTTAGTTATAACATCTTCTGCCTATTCAAATATCATATATACGCATGCACACATTTCTGACATACGATTGTAAGCTAGCTATGTGTATATAAAGCGAAGATTTTCTAATGAAACAAACGTAATACTCTATCCAAAACTGATTATGTGCTCATCACTCATCTTTCACCATTCTACACACCGCGAAAGAAAGAGTTTGAATGAACGCGCACACTTCGTGAAGTGCAAAAACATCTATTTATTTGTTTTTGGTGTATGAGCACATCGTAAATTTCATTTAATTCAACAGATTGCTCTCGCCACAAAAACATGCACGATTCCAGTTTGTCTCTCTTTTCAAAGAGTTGGCTAATTTATGTCTGTCGCATCAGCACGTAGCTAATTTGAATAATAAACAATTGCTCGAAGATATTGAGACATTTAGCAAAATTCAGCAAGGCAATACGCAATTGAAATTGCAAACGGCTTCAATTGAACAACAAAGCAATCAAGTTTTGTGTTATATTCGCATTTATGCAGAGTGCCGGTTAACACTATAACTAAATATTATTGATTTGGAAATTTGCGCATATGAGGTAATCGAGAATTTACATAAACGCATAAAAATTGCTGCAATTTTCCCAACAATCCAATGACAAAAGCGTAAACTTCTTAAATAACATTACTAGCTAATTAGTATAATTATAAATGAAATATATTTTTTACTACGCGTATTCATGGTGTTCACGCGTTCTTTTTTTCTTTTACGATTTATCTTTGAAGGCAAAATGAAATGCAGAAATGCATTTGCAACTACGTTTGCGAAAATGTTTGAATAATTCAAAGAAGATGAAGAAGAAACATGCGCCTCATTAAATCGCTTGCGTCATGAACGTAAAGCCCGCGAGTTTCTTCCGGCGTTAGAGATGGTTGGAAGTTATAAAATCACATTAATTTGCGCAAAACCAAAGTGACTAATTACTTCACCACCAACAAGAATTTAACGCATTTTTATGGCGCAACGCGAGAGTTTAATGCATCATTACTCAATGCACGCGTTGTTCATTCCTTCACTAGAAGAATTCCAGCAATAACAAAGAACGCCGCGTTTCATTTTAGGATCATAACAAAAGACAATAACTAATTATAATTGAAAACATTTATTTATTTATTGTTGTTTACACCACTCAGAGCATTTATTAACAATTCATAAAATTACTAAACGTATTTTACATCTAGACAAATAATTTTTTTTAATGAAAAATAGTTTTTCTATATAATTAATTTCATCGTTTGCTTTTTAGTAGTTTTACTTTATAAACATATCATATATATTTTTTGAAGATGAAGTCTTCTGTATTTTAGTGCCATTCAGTTATAGTTTTTATTTCTTGGTCCATCGCTATATTTATTTATTTATTTTTAACTATAAATTATTGACGTCCTGTCTTGTCAGCTTATTAATTACCTTTTAATTATAGAATACAATGGTCAGTTGAGGAAATCATTAAAGTTGATGGATTTTAATATTCATTAGAAGTTTGCAAGAACAGGTTGATTCCTGCATTGTTCTGCACGTGTATAAACATCATTATTTAATAATAAGTGCCTATAACTTTGAAAGAGTTACAATAGCTGATTACAGGGTTATTGTATTGGCTATTGCTTTAACACCGAAATAATGTCATTAGTGCATCATGTGCGTTTGCAATAAACGGTCGAATTATTTATTGTTAATCGATGATGCGATTATTCTCTGCAGTTGAATTAACGATTCAACTTGACAATCAATTTCAAGGCTATTTATCGGGATTAGAAAATTTTATTACCGTTCAGGAACATGCCTCATTAATATAATAATGAAAATTTTTAACACATTTAATTAATGTGCGAAATTCTATTGTTGACGAATGATTCAATTTGCATAAAGTCTTTGTGAATCACGATTTATAAAGATACAGTGAAAACAGTTTCGATTAATTTTATTGCATTTTTGATGGTTTATTGCCTCTTAAAACTTGTCGAAGTAAAAATAATAAGTTGATGCCAGTTTCATGAATTTAAGTTTCATCTGCAAGAATCTGGAGAGGTCTTGTGTCGATTACTTATTAAAAAAGAAAAGTTTCGACATTCTCCTCGCAGCTACTCTTCTTTGTTGAAGTTTCTTTATTGAAATAGCCTCCCGAAACGAAACTTTTATAGCGCGAAGGTTTTCGGTTCAAACTAATTGTAACTGCACAAGGCAACTAAAAGAAACTTTCCAGTATCTTTTTGTGAAGTTGGATGATACCGATGCTGCTAATCATAAAACAATAAATAAATAATTATGCAAAATCCAATTGTTTCGGACGGTTTAGCCGAATGAAAAAGAAACAACAAGCACAAAAAAACGAAACTTGCTATTTCGTGATTTACATCATCATTGAGAATTCATCGTAATGTGGTTTTCTTGACATTTGCAATATAAAAATCAAAATGCAATCGCCTGCAATCAAAATGATAATGACCTATAGAACGTTTTCTAACAGGTGGATTATGCGTGTCGTGCATGAGTACGCGCTGAATCAATGGCAATTAATATCTACATATTGCATTGAAGAAATAAACTGAAGAAACCGCGAAGCGTTAATCGTTAATCTGTGCGTTATTTTTGACTGACCACTTTAATTTTCGAGTTGTGTTATACGCATCGTTGCTACATGATTGCCAATGTGTCAATGTGTTACACGCTCTAACATTGCGATTACAACATCCAACGCACACGCGTATCATCTCTGCGAGTGTGCAATCCAGCAGTTTTCTTGTAAAATTACAAACTCGATGGCTGGATGGTAATGACACACCTTCTCTCTTTACTTTTACTCCGGTCGATGATGAAGTTCGTTCATGTGCACACAGAAAGCATTTTTAGTGCTAAATTCACTTTCCTTTTCTCGGCGAGCGCGTTATGATTTATTCCACTATATCTCGGTGCGCTTGACACGTTTTTGCTCTTCATATCGAGCGTGAAAAACGCGCATTCGCATGAATTTTGCGCGACGGCTTAAGACTTGCGCGCTACTCTTGAAGATCAAATATCTGTGTTAGATTTATGCGTATATGGTGTTTGATTATCCATCAAACTCAAGGATCGCTGTGACACTATGCGAAGGCGAACATGTCATAAAATACGATCATGCGCTCGTTCTTTGCGAATATTTTCCAGTTTTATTCCAACTTTGATGCTAGCCGACTTAAATTGAATTGTAACTGCTCGTAATTCTGTTGCTTGGGGGACTTTTGAATTGAGTTTTGTAGGAAATGAGGCATGTTTCTCGCATTCAATTTGTCATATTCATGCTAAATGAAAAATTAAATTTCCGCACTTCTGTGCTGCTAAGTACGTTAACAAATAGGTGAGAGCAATATACTTTTTATCTTTGCACTTTGCTTGTGAATTCTTCTTTTAATTGCAGAAAATATTGTTTTCGCTTGACCACTTGGGAGTTCACATGACGTGACATGCATTGCTATTAAATCTACCTTTCTGCCCGCCGAAATTTGAGCAACATTGCTGATGTTGACCACTGAATTGGTCACTTCGGCTGTTGGTAAGTTTAACTCCGATTTGTCCATTACCACCAGAGCGCAAAAGATTTCCATCTGACTTGGAGCTGCGTGGTTTGCCTTTAGCTAATTCGGCTGATCGTTTCCCTAATTCAATGATCGAGTCGCGCGCTTTGCTCAGATTTGTTCTCGTTGTATTCATGCTGGATGGAGGCGATTCCAAGTCGCTGGTGCGGCCACCTAAACTTTCCGTGGAACCATCTTCGGTGACCGGCCGGCCAAAAACATCCGCTGGGTCTGAGCAGGTCGATATGGAGCCATCGCCTTGAGAATAATTCAAATAACATAAACAAGGATCAAACACACTGTCAGGTAAAAAATTCGCATGAACATAAATAGCAGAAAAATTAATTAGCATGTCAGATCAAAGAACCTTTAGATGACGTCTTTGGGGAGAATGCCCCCTTGATGGGCGACGTGCTTGGGGAGTTCCCAGCACTTCGTCGCGCCACGTCTTGATACGTTATCGGCGAATAGACGCCTGAACGACGATCCGCTGATATCGGTTCAGTCTGGATGTTTGATTGCTGCTCGGGAACTGCGATGAGATCTCGTTGAAGTGGCTTCCGACTGGATTTGTCTTGCAGCCAGTAAGTTTTCATAATTCCTGCGTATTAATAATAATGGATATGTTGCTTTATCGTCAAATTCGTAGGTACCTTTGCCCTTGACTTCAATTTCACCACGCTCGCCTACGTTATACGATTCGGGAAGAAGTTCCATGGTGGATTGCGATATGTGTATCTTCATCGCCACACTGGTCGACTCCATTCTGGATGCTGTATTAACACTGTCACCAAATAAACAATAGCGAGGCATTTTTAGGCCTACGATGCCAGCAACCACGGCGCCAGAGTGAACGCCGACGCGAATTCGCAAGTGCTGTCCTGTGGGAAATCAGTCCAAAACAGGAAAATCATACATCGTTCATAGAGTGCAAGGACACATATGGACCGTACATACCCGTTGAGGGATCCTTCAGGTCCTGAATCGCGTCGATCATATCCAATGCCATGTCGCAAATGCGCTCCGCGTGATTGCACTGCTTTTCCGGCGCGCCGGATACGACCATGTATGCATCCCCAATCGTTTCCACCTATCAAAATTTAAATGTTATTGTCTCTATGAAGCTGTTCCAATAGCCTTTAATCACCTTATAAACCTTGTTGTACTCTGTTAAATTATCAAACATTGAATACATGCCATTTAACATCGAGACTACTTCCATAGGGCTTATGCGACTGCAAATTTCCGTGAATGTTACGACATCAGAAAATAATATTGATACGTTGTCAAACATCTGGGAAAAATGAAAATAATTATATCAAGCACAATTTTTTCGGATAGAGAGGGTGACGAAAACAAAAGAAATTCACCTCGCATGTGTCTATGGGATTCTCGCCAGTGCGTAATCGATCAGCCACTTGCTTGGGTATCATTTGATATAAAAGTTCATCGGTGCGCTTCATTTCGTTGTCGAGCTTCCGCATCGATTCCTCCAACTTCTTGCTCTTCTGTTGCTCTTGGTCGAGTGCCAATTTCAATTCAACAGATTGTTGCGTACCGGCCAACATCAAATCCCTTCACAAGTATTTATGTAATTATTTCATTTAAAGTAGAATACATATTTAATGTCTTGCAAGTACAAGTTTTCCGTTGATTAAAAGTATGCTGAGATATATAAGTTCCAATTTACAACAAGAAAGCAGAAAGTGGCTTAGTGGTTAAACGCTTGGCTGTTGTCTGGGTATCTGAGGTTCGAGACCCGTAGGGTTCCAGGAATTCTTTTTTAAATAATTGAATAGGAAGTCTACTCTTGTATGCAAGTACAAGTGCTATAGGTGGATGGTCATTCAGTTGATCATTGTGCTCCAATTCAAATTGAGAAAACAATTCTAAGTCTTACACTTGGCGGCTTGGGGGGCGCTAACGTCAAATAGATTGGGGCGGTCCCCATCAAATGACGTCAGAAACCGAGGTCTGTTGGTAACGAAAATCGGGAATGGGGAGGCAGTTGCTAGTCGGACGGCGACCGAGCTGGTCGACAAGCAACCTGCCGGGGAGCGAAGCTTGGGGTGGGCCATCTGAAAACGATCTTAACGTACGGGCTTCAAAAATTAAAAATGGGGCCCTTGTACACTCCCGGGGGCTCATTGGACATACAGTTAAGTCCATTGAGGCCCCCTAGTGTACAAGGAATTGAAAACTTTAACGAAATAAATTGCCACTCTCGGGATTCGAACTCGAGATACTCACACCACATCCATAGCCTTTACCACTAAGCTATGGAGTGTGCTTGCTATGGCTAAATTTGATCTTTGCCTTATAGACTCAATTGGTTGGAATTGAAATTTTAAAATTAAATTGCCGTTCTCGGGGATCGAACTCGAGACTCTTGAGCCAATTCCTAGCGCCGTACTGACTAGGCTATTGGTTGTTCCTGCTATGAGTAATTTAGAGGAAACCTATGTGTTGTACATTTAGTTTTACAACTCTGAAATATATGTCTAAGCCAAGATTCGAACCTAGGACTCTTGGCTTGCAAGTCAAGTATTTTACCACTATACCGTTAGGCTTGTGACGTCATTGAATTTGATCTTGGATTTAAGCGCAAGTTTCAAATGCAATTTTAAAATTAAAATTCACCTAGGCTGGGACTCGAACCCAATACTCTTGACTAAGCAACCAAGCGTGTCACCACTACGCTACTTAGCACATATACGTATCAAATTTAATCTTAGATTTATGCATAACATCCAAATATTATTATAAAACGATGAAAGTAATATTGATAGTGTTCATTTCCAATCAATATTTCTCCTTAGAAATGTTTAATAATTTAAAACAATATTAATAGCACAACACCAATAAATAATTCATAAGCAATTGCACAAGAGTACAAGAAAATGGAGTGGAAACTACATATTTGTCACAAGAATGTGTTACTTCAGTTGCGTAAGCTAATGTATGTACAAGGAGAAGTGCGCACGAAGACACAAAATATGGGTTAAGGATAAACAAGAAAACAAGCGGTTGTAGTAAAACAAAGTTTAGTTTTAAAAAGCCATTTCATATTTGCAAACCAAAAAGTATAAAAAATGATAATGTAATTAACTTTGTATATCTTCTTTTGTGATTCAGCTTCGCAGTTGCTACGGCCGTCCACAAAGTCAAACTGACAAAAACTAATTTCATGCCTGTCATAGCACTAAATAAATGGATAAAACAAATAAAAACTTAAAAGGAGCAATGGCCAAACCTGCTGAAGTCATGCATCGACAGATCGTTGATGTACAGTCCGGAATTTATCAGCGAATTCAAGTCCGGCATCACCGGTGTGCCCAGGTACATTATCATCTTCCAGTTTTCCATATAAATCATCTGACCTAAAAGTGAACAAAGAATGCGTCGAGTGGCCCATTAGGACAACGAGTTGTTCGATTGTTTACCTTTCAACCGCAAGTTCTTCTCTTCAGCGATGTCCGACGAGTCGTCGTTCATCAATTCTTCCACGCGATTTGAGTCCGTTTCTTTATCGGAGAGGACTGGTTCAACACTCAGAAGCTCAAAGATGTTGTTTGTCCTGTTCAAAATCTGTGGAATAAAATAAAAGCATACACAACACAAATTACAGGTGAATTTATGGCCTTACCGTTTCGAATTTGAATTCGATAAGTGGACGCACCAAGTCGAACCAGTTGGTCAACTTTTTACCCACGATATCGGGTAAAATGACCATTAGCGAGTTGCCGATACTTTTAATGACCATGTCATATCTGTAATACATTTTAAATGTCTTTAATCAATGTAAGTGTTTGTTTTAAAATGTTTTAAGTAAATAAAGTGTAAATATATAGAATGAATATACGTTGTTTCTATTTATAACTACGAAAAACCTACCCAAAAACAATGCAGAAAGGAAATATCTCGAACAACGCAGAAGCGCGAATTGGTAAGTGTCGTTCTTCACGTGTCATAGCTAAAGATGCGAGCGTAAAAGCACGATTATCGAATGTCAACTGAAATGTAACGTGGATCATATCAAAGAGGACTTCTTCCTTGACGAGTTCAATTTTCATTTCTTTATGATAGAAATGTCTTGCCACCTGCGAACATTTACGAGTTATCAAGTTAGTAAAGCGTCCATTAATCACATTATTTCCAGTTCAATAAATGTAATTAACCCGTTTGAAAACACTAACTTGAAGCAACTTTTATTCACATATCATTCTCGCGGTGTTAATAAATCACCCTTAACTTGCACACGCACGCTGCCAAGGTCATTATGTTATAATGTTATCCTGAACAGGATTGCAGGATATGCGATACTTACTTCCCTTATCTGACCCATTGTATAGTAGACAAAGCCTCGTCGTTTGCTTCTGTAATGCAAAGTAAGACCTTGGCGGGTCTCGTTCTCGCAGATGAAGCTGGGCGCACGCATTCGCGGGTACGAAAACTTTAAGTACTCGTGCAAATTATCCAGTCCGTTGAGGAAGTCGCGCATATGACGTCCCAACACTGAAAGAACTCTGTCATATCCATATTGACCGACGAATGCGATGAAGAACACTCCCATCTGGTCGAAAAAGTCCTTTTCACTGACTTTCAGTATCTGTGCGCCGCAAGACAACGATTATTTACACTAGTAACGAACTTATTCGTAATTGATTAGGAGACCGCACCTGGATAGCTTTCTTGGCCAGCTTCGGTATGAGCGTTTCCGGATAAACTTGATGCGTGCTGAAACTTGGCTGGTCGACAGAGGCAGCCTTCCGGATCTCTTCCCATTTCTCCTCGCCGTACGTTGCCTTGATGAACTCGGAGAGGTTTTCCAAAATTAAGCCATACATCTTCACAGGAACAACGCTATTTACTCATTTCCGTCTTTTACTATGCGCATTGCAACTAAATCAAATCCTACAGATTTCTATTTATACATAAACCAATTTGTATGCTTGCAAAGTTCTATCATAGTAATTTACCGCGCCAAATAAAGCAAAGCATACAATTTATGCTAATTTACTTTAAAACAATTCGCCATGTGCAAATATTAATTTCTACTACCGTTGTTACATTGCGTGACTGCACGCAACACAGCAAGTTGATCTTGCCATCTAAAATTAATATCTAAAAAGATTTAACGGCATTTAAAGGGATACGCAATCACCCTCGGTGAGTCCTTAAAACAATAGAAGCCTACGCACGTTGACACACAACGAGGCGCTCGTTCTGAAGAAAATCGAAAAGCAGCAAGGATTTGCCAATCGAGAGAGACCTAAAACGACTTAGTTGATGATATTGAAAGAAAAGCACGAAGAGAGAAGTGGATAAGAATTTGTTACATCATAAATTCCATTTGCTCTAAAAGGTTTTCAAATAGATTTGGCATTAAACATAAAAAATACAAAGGCGCAAAAAATATCGAGCCAAGATTGCGTTTCGTATTCAGTAGAAATATGTACTAAATGTAGAATCAATTAAAACAAAACGTAGCGCACGCAAATCAATAGTATTTTTTGTTTTCATTGTCAATTCGCGGGAAAAATACTTTGACAGTGAAATTCCATCAGGTGGATGCAGGCAACAGGCGAGAAAGAAACGGCAGGAAGCTGGCAAAGTGTTGCATTGAATTGCATTCTGCAGACGGTTGAATTGCCAATGAGCAAAGACTCGTTGGATAATAAATTCAATTTTGCCAAGTCGTTTTCCTTTCCTAATAAAAGAACATTTTTAGATTCTATAAACTTAATTTCTAGTTATCGTTCCAATCAATTAACGCTACGGTACGTTATAAATTTCGCTGATATTTGAATAAAGTGGAGTTTCATTTCTGAAATTGCGCGCGTCGCTAGGAAAGTTGAAAACTCATCAATAAAAGTTGATGAGGGGTGCTCCCTCAAACTCAGTGTAAATATCCTTGAATATTTGTAATGGAATTTCCTTGTAATTAAATTTCAACTACCTGAAAAGATTTTATATTAAATTTAATGAAGAGCGTTCCGCAATGGCAAATTGCTTCGTTTTATCCTTGAATTAACATCGCGTATTAACGATCTTACACAATTTTTCATCTTGCAAGCTGTTAATTAATGCGCACAAATTAATTTTCCGCTAATTTGATTGAAATTATGCAAGAAGATGTAAAATACCCTCTGGTTACCACGGCACTTCATTGTTAATTATATCATCCAAAGTAAGAGCGTCAATAGGCATTGTTCATGAACGCGACCTCCAGCTTCATAAAGATGTTGAAACGTTGAGCAAGCCAGGAGGAATGCCGCAGAAGCCAAGGATAATTGCCTTATCATCGGAATGGCGTGCGCGCTCTCGTCTTGTTGAGGTTTATTTAAAACTGCATTTTATTACCTTTTTATGGAAGTTTGAGCAAGATACGTAATACCTCATAAGGCGCGCTCGGCAACGCAAGTGAAATATTAGAAAAATTTATGGAACTTCTTTTTGCGCTCTATTTCACGCTATATTTTTCTTTAGTTTATACTTGTTCGATTTTCGATCATATTTTTGGCGTCACGTGCTCCCAACTGTTGATAAATGACCGTTTCACCCTGTGCAGCAAGCCTCGTATGTCATATTATCATCGTTTATGATCCTGAATCTGATGAAGGGTGTGCGCTACTCCCGCAAGAATAAATCGAACCGAAGCGAATAGATAAATAAAGAGTGTGGCCAAAGCATTGACGATATATTATGGTTTCGTTGCCACAAAGGGCATTGTCTGCGTGTTCGTTCCATGTATTTTAATAAATTTCATTCGACATTGTGTCAACTAGGAAGAATTTACTCTATGTCGCTTTTCCTCCACTCTAAGGAGCTTGAGAATCATGTCGAGCAAAACATTCGCTAACAGTTTGTTTTATTGGACATACAGGAACTTGTTTAAAAGCGACGGCTACAATAAAACGGAAATCATTTTGGAGGAAGGATAAATATTCAAGTCGTTCCAGATTGCGACCTTGGCATAAAGATAAGACGCAGCCCGTAAAATTTTATCCTTTCCCTTTTATTGTAAAACTGTTGTATGTTGGTATATTGACTTCCTTTATGCAATTTTTGACATCCTTTTCGTCGCAAAGGATGTGTAATAAAACAGGAGATGGGCTGTCTGTTCGTATGCATGATTACCTCACGCCCGCAACTTCCTGTTTTTTTGCGGTGTCGTCACGCAACAACAAGTTTTAGTGAAAATCCCTTAGGAGTGAAAAGTTTTGAGCGCGTCGTTCCCACAGGTTTTTACGCTCTTTCTCCCATTGTCATTAAAGCATAATGAGGATAGCGAATTATTCTCTTATGCGTTTGTATACTACGAGACTGAGTTTAAGCGGCTCAGTCCTTCAGCATCGATTTTAATCCGAATGAAAGTCCTTTACGTAAAAGCATTTTGCATGAAGTGCGCTCACAAATTTCGATTTTCCATTGGCGGAGTATATATATGTTTTCAATTCAATTGAGTAAAATTTACAGACGTTCCGTAAGGAGATCGAGATAAAATTTCGGAGTCAAACACCCAAATACTATTAAACTCAAAAGCATTGTCAAACATATTCATAAATTCATAAAATAAATGTGGTTAATTATAATTCAATTAGCTACTAAAATTTATCATATTCATAAATATTTATGAACATAATAGAAATCCTAAAAAAGTCTAAGTAAAAAAATAAATATCTGTATGTAACTCTCAATTTCTGCATGTAATTCAAACCGTCAGCAAAACATCATTATACATAATTTTCTTTCATGCAATTGCTGCTGCTCTATTTTTTAGCAAACCAGCAATAAATAACTATAATTAATAATAGAATTCATTCATGCATTCATGCGTAATTACCTTAACAAATCAATTAGGTTTTTACGAATTGTGTGTACACTTCAACCAAATAGCTCTGGCTGGTCCAAATTGGCGGAGTTATCACTGCTGTGGCGCGTCCTCTTTATTCTTTTTCGCTTCCTTCCACATCTGCCGCCGCGGACCACTATTCAGGGACCGAACGGATGATCATTAGCCTTAACTCGATTAACGGCTAATTGTTGTACTCGACAGCGCATTGCGTTTTCCAATTAACAGCGAAAACTTTTTCTATGCTGCGTTCAAAGAGACATACACCTCTCGGAGCATAGATAAAGTCATTGAAATAAATTGCACATAAAAATGCTGATTTCGTTGCGATGGGTTTTTTGCCCTTTTTGGCCAACAAGAACAAAGATTGGCAGCACAGCTAGACACCTGTTAGATTTCCCGCAGGAGTTTAATTTGCTTGTTGCCGTTGCCAAACATCATTTCAAACAATTTGGGAACAACTTATTAGTTTGTTTACGAATGTCTTATTCGCACCGGTTTGTTCTTGCTCTTTTACTATGTTCGAAGAGAACGAGGAGCGTGAAAAGTCCGCGACGCACTCAACGTGCAACTGAAGCCGCCACGCGACGCCAACATCCACATTGCCGCCGTCGCCGCCACCGCCAAATAGAGACAGATAACGTAGGGCGCACGCGTTTGTCTCTTCTTTTACCGCTTTCACAGTATGCGCCGCCGAAATGAGTTTTGTACACCAGCCCTTATTAGGCTTGCATTTGGACAATCAATTATTTCCACTTAAATGGATTTAATTAAAAGTATATGTCGCTTGCAGACCGACAGTCTATTATTCCCTTTTATGCGTATTTCATACAGGCGCAAATCATAGAGTATTTTGAATAATCAACTGATGAGCTGAAAATAAATCACCTACTTTTATTGTTATTATTACTTTCAATTGAATCATCCCGATCGTAAAAACATTGCAAAACTTTATCTGTGTCAAACGTTCAATGGCACATTTGCATAATGAAGACAAATCATAAAAATAAGTCGGTTATTGCTGTTGGGACAGTAAACAGGGGATGATTGACGACAGCTAAGCATCCCGGCGAACCCGACAGGAAATTGTGGAGTGAGATGCGCAAAGCATCCCAAAATAGAAGCGACACTATTTCGTAACAATTTCAAAGCAGCAGCTGCTTGCTGAAATCGGCAGCCAAATATTGACATTGCGCTCGTTCGAATGTTCGTGAAACTTTGAGCGATTCATAAACGCGACGCGCGCTTCGGAAAAAAGCAAAAGACATACACGTGGCGAAAGTCGCCGTCTCCGTAATATTTGCGCGATTATCGTTTGATGTCACATTCGCAATCATTACGCTTGCGAATTGATTTCGCTAAGAGACAAAAAAGCGAGAGTAAACACTCGATTTCCATTTGAAAATAAGCGCAACTTAGCATCATCAGTTGCGCAAAAGAAAACATTCGGCAATTAGAACGAATGCCCTTCTATTAATTGATTATTACTCGTTAGATGAACAAATAGAATTTATGAAATTTCTGAAATAAACGAATAATTAATGCGTCGCGTGCATCTTTCGGTGCGCACGAAGAACGAGGAGGCAATTAAAACCGCGCGAGCGTGAGGCTAATATCGACGTCCGTTTGACATTAGTTATGACTTGTGCTCAAGAGGATTCGAAATGGAAGCAGTAAGAGTATTGTTTCACTTACTTCGTAATTGAATTAATAAATTGTAATACAAATATCAGAGGCTGAATGATGGCAGTTGGCGTTACGTTTGAACTGCACGAAGGTACTACGTGCGCACGAACCACCGTGCTAGGGGTGCTAAATAGAATGATTAGCAAATTAACCTTAGTAGTTCACGACCAAATACACATTAAACTGACTTTTAAAGGTCGTCCATGCTTATGTTTAATTATTGTATCATTATGCAGTCAGTTATTATTCCTTGATTAATTACCTGCTTTTATTGACTGCCAATGATGGCCTCAAGAATACGTTATCAATAGAATTTAATTTTCTGCGCACCTGCTGTTAAACTCTTCCATTCAACGGAATTGCAAATCTGGATCTGCTGTAAATGGTTCAAGCCATTCTTACTGCACTAAACTAGTGCGCTCGAACATCCACTCGTCGTCTATTTGCATAAACAAGTTCGGTGCGCATTGTCTTCATATAATATCTGCTTGCTTTTACCTAAATAGAATCAGTTTATAGCCTCCGATATACTCGTACCTCTAATAAAACAAAACGACAGGAAGCTATCCAATGAGATACATGGATTTCAATCTATTTTATTTGCTTCCACTTACGTGTCTTATTTATGCATTGTGCTTTTGTGTAGTGTGTACTTCTTTTCAAAGTTTGTTTAGAAAATTACATCAGCGTTAAAAATGATAATAATTGAAAATTCAATCATCTAAGTAATACTTCTGATAAGCCGAAAATTCCTCCAATTAATGATAAGAAATTAGATGTATCATCACTTTCGTTTAATGATTGCATCATCTTCACTTCAAATTAATTAATATCATATCACAGGCAACGACCTTATTGCACATATTAAATTTAATCCATTTAGAAAGCATACTTTAAGTGGCCTGAATTAGACATATGTCTAATCTTATTGTAACAACATATAAACCGCTAAAATTATACACCCTGCTTGATTTTTCTTATAAACATTTATGCATAAACGTAGAAGATATAAATTGCGGTAGTAAAATTATAATTACATGGCTGTCACTATACAATTTATACATTTACAAAACATGCGACGATTGAGAGTGCATGTGAATATGAAGAATGAAATACATTTAGAAACAAACACTGATTATAAAAAGGTAGTCATTAACTAATACTTTGCTTAATAAGTCTGCCTGGCGCAATGATCATTCATTTGATGTCCTACTTTGTAGTAACAATGAAAATATTAATTTATAATAACTCTTTAGTGTGTTTTGTTCTTAGCCTATATACAATTATATTCAATTATTATCGCTTAGAGGAAAGGACACTGCGTTCTAGTCAGATGCACATCATTCGCCATTCGGGTCAAAGAATAATGCGGAAAACGCAAAGAGTAAGAAGACAACACCTCCGATTATTGTCACTAAAAATCCGAAAAGACAAATTACACACATGCGGTTTAAGGACATATTTGACATGCAATGCAACACACAGCATATCGTGTGCGGCAATACAATTTTGTTTTGCAATCAGTGATAATCAAATTAGTAACGGCAATTTGTCTCACCTGTTCGCACGGAGATTTTTTGTGCTATCATACGTCCGCCAAGTACTGCGATCCCTGTGCATATCGAATGGCCTAAAATACCGCCAATTATGACACCATACACGTCCTGCAAGCATATAAATCCAGATTTAAACAAACAGTTCGTCATGCAAATGCAAACAATTACTGATAGGAGCCTACAACTTGAAACAATAAGTAAATGTATGTGATGACGATGTAATGATAATGAATGTAGTCATATTTACGTAAACCTACAATGTGTTTAAGGTATTAAAATTCAATTAGACGATTTGTTAGTATCAAAAGTGTTAACAATAATTGTGAATATTTGTAACGCCGTTTTAAGGTCTAGGTTGCAAGTTTTTATCAAAAGTTTTTGTTAGTTAAAACATTTAAGCGATATTTACCTCACGTGCTCCCAAAATAATTGTTGTTAATTGCGAGCGATCGCCCCATTCGGCAAGGAACGTTAACGTGAACGATTGGAGAAGTATTCGTGAAACGGCCATGAAAACGCCTTTGTTTTTTACACGTTTTCCACCTGATTCTGGGTCATTCAACATTGTTTCCTTCTCAAACTACAATGCCATAAACAAAGTAATTAGCGCAAATCAATATCATCAATGTTCCATATTACTTCTTCGTCCTTCTTGCGCAAATCGCTTTGGACTTCTTCTAGTTCTTCTTGAGCACCGGAAGGAGACATATTAATGCCCTCTTTGAGCATTTTTAAGCCAAAAATGGCAAATAAAGCAGTACTGATATAAAATGTATATGCTCTTGGAATGACGTTAGCAAGCCAACCAAACAAAGCTGAAATATACAACTACATTAGTGGAAAGTTTTATAAAATTTGTATGGCATGTACCTGATAAAATCGTCATCAGTGCCAATGCTGCAATTGCACCAGCAAAAACTGTTAGCCTTGGATGTTTCATTGCCATTATGGCAGCAATAAAGAATGTTTTATCACCAATCTCAGATACAAGAATGACAGATATTGATGCCAAAAATGCATGTATGAAACCAACATTTTCAGTAGGAAGTAGTCGACTTCCAGTTGCTTCTGTTGATTTCTACAAGTAAACAAAAATGTGTTATTTTACAATTTTAGTTAGGGACTCAATACTTACAGCAGAAGGTGATGGTTGCATTTCCGAATCTTCATATTTTGGCTCTTTCTCAGCAGCTACATATTCAACCCATATTGTGGTAATAAGACCAAGTGCAAATAACAATTGTCTAAATGTTATGCATAGCACACGTCTACCTTCCATCACAAAAATTTTATAGCAACAAACTGGCTTATTAACTGCTAAATCAAATTAATATAGTGGAATACCGTGAAATGATTAACACGAAATTAGAATTGATTAAATCCTATACACTATTGTCTTACGCGTATCACATATTTCGTATTATATTTATGAAGCTGTGTGTTAATGTAACAACAATTAATTTAACAATAAATTTACAATCAGCAACTGAACACGCTGTAAACACGACACAAATCAGCGACTACCAGCTGACACTGACATTTTTAATCAACGTCACGAAACTAAACCTCAATGAAAGGTACTAGTCGCGAATACAGCCGACTACTCATGTTTGATCGTTATCTGGGCTATGGCACGCTTTGTAATTTTACTTTGGTGATTTCTGCTGTAATATTGAATACAATCTAAAGTGTTATCCTTATTCAAAATAGTTAATAAGTAGGTTATTGAGCAATTTATTGCCAGCGCCGCCTATTGAGTATAGAGTAAACTCGCATAAGAAGAAACGCGTGATTATCAAGTTCCTCATACAAATCCCAAACGAGGAGACTATTAACTCCAGGCGTCAATTTACGAGAGACCGTCGCGTAACAGGATTGCTCAGAATGCCTGGTGTGAACTTGGCAACTTTTATATAGGCTGTCCCAAGTATTCAAAAATGTTTATTTGCAGGTGTGAAATTTGTCTTGATTATAAAAGTGTTTTTTAAATTAATTATTATATATATATTATTTTTGCCATTAAATGTATTGTCTTGAATAATTTTACCCGCTGTAACGCGGATCGCAAGAATGACTTTTGTGAGTATTGAATGTAGGTGAATTATTTATATCAGAGAATAATTACATAAAGAATAACATAATGTTGTATTGACCCAGTAATAATTGAAAAATCATTTGCTGTCTATATTAGGATCAATTAAGAAATATTATAATGACTCTGCGTTACAAGTAACGACTTTTTGTCAAAACTTAAGATTTATATAATAAATATCTCCTATTAAAATAAATAGTGTTGAAATGTCGCTGCGATTAAATTATACTTACATATATAATAATATGGTTGCAATAAGACTCTGGCAATGTTTATTCTGGGATCAGGGTAATTATATAAGAAAGAAGATAATGTATTCAGTATACGCTACTACGTATTTCATAGTTTTATATGGACCAATTAGATTTCTGTATAAATCAATAAGTACTACAACAAGTTTATTAAAAAATATCCTGTTTTGTTAATTAATTTTTTTAGAACTATCTAGTGAATTTTCCGTCATGGCCTATGATATTTCATGCATTTTAACATATCACTTAGCTTTCTATATTGTGATAGAGATGAACAGAACACAAAAAAGAGTTATCAATACAATTATGTTTGTAGAACGATGCGAGTTTGTAAGCGCAAAGAATATTTTACAAACAAAACTTGTTCGCTTGATTGATAACTTTGTGATTTTATCCAGTTTAGGATATATTGTAATGATTAGTGGCGTTGTCATAATGACTCAATTCATAGATTGTTCAACACAAGATGATGAAATGTGTGGATTAGTTATACAAGTGGTATAAAGACGAAGAGTTTGTAAAACTCTCATTAAATTGTTAAATAATTTCAGGACATTGGTCTGCAACTGGATCGAACGTATAAATGTGTGATTAATATTTTTTATGGACTCATAGCCGTTCATTCTTTGGTTTCGGTTTTAGTTGGAGCAATGGCTTTAATGCAGTTTGCAATTTATTTAAATTACTTCTCAAAACACTTAACTAATAAGCTCAAAAGAGTTAAAAAACTAGCAAAATCGCAAAACCGGAAAAAACTCGTGTATAATTGCATACGCCATCAACAATTTATTATTAAGTATACAATAAACAAAAAGTAGGTGTTCAATAACGGTTTGAAAATTGAATATATTAAATTTGTAGTTACTGGAATGAAGTATGTTTGTTTTATAAACGTTCAATGTTCCTTCAGCTTGTGACATCATCTTTGACGATTTGTACGACAATTATAACTCTTAAAGACAGAGTTGATATGTGGACATTGGGATTATTGGGTATTAATATTGCATCGACAACTGTATTTGGATTTATGGGTGAAGAAATAGCGGCATGTGTACGAATAATGCAATACTTTATTATTAGAAAAGGTAAGGTGGGATTTGATTTCAGAGTGAAAATATGCGAATGGCATGGTTTTATGCGATTCCTTGGGATGGTGATACGGGATTAGCAAAAGATATGGCATTTATGATGCGACGAGCAGAGAACTCCTTAGTTTTACCACTTGGTTCATTTGGAAAATACAATTACGAAATCGCCGTTGCAACTTTTAAATTAGCTTATTATCTGATTCAATACATTACCAAATTTGACCAAATTTGATACTACTAGGAAATCAAATTGCCTTATTAAAATTTAATATAATTAATAACTTTCTCATAGCTCTTTTGAAGCGCACATTACTTCGTAGAAAATAATATTTACATATTTATTTGGATATATAGATTATTCGTGAGTGTTGAATTAAGGTAAATTATTTATATCAGGGAAATAATTACATACAGAATAAAATAATTGTGTATTGACCCAGTAATAATTTAAAAATCATTTGCTAGCTACATTAGGAAAATTAAGAAATATAACAATAACTCTGCGTTACTAGTACCGACTTTAAAATAAATAGTGTTGAAATGTCGCAGCGATTAAATTATACGTACATATACAATAATATGATTGGTATAAGAATCTGGCAATTTTTGTTCTGGGATCAGGGTAATTATAAAAGAAAGAAAATAATGTATTCAGCATACGTTACGACTTATATCATAGTTTTATATGGACCACTTAGATTTTTGTATAAGTCAATAAGTATTTCAACTGGCTTATCAAAAAATTGCCCTAGTTTGTTAATTTTTTTTTTTAGAACTAGCTAGCGGATTTTCAGTGATGGCCTTTGACATTTCATGCATTTTAACATATCATCTAGCTTTCTATGTTGTGGTAGAAATGAACAGGGCACAAAAAAGAGTTATCAAATCGATTATGTTAGTAGAACAATGCGAGTTTGTAAGCGCAAAAGATATTTTACAAACAAAACTTGTTCGCTTAGTAGATAACTTTGTGATTTCATCTAGTTTAGTATATACTCTAATGATTAGTGGCATTGTGACAATCGCTCAACTCACAGATTGTTCAAAACAAGACGATGAAATGTGTGGATTAGTTTTACAAATGGTAAACTGTTAAAAAACTTGTGAAACTGTCATTGAATTGTTGAATAATTTCAGGACTTTGGTCTTCGATTGGACCGACGAATTAAATATGTGATTAACATTTTTTATGGACTGATTGCCATTCATTCCTCGATTTCGGTATTAGTTGGGGTAATGGCCTTAATTCAGTTCGCAATTTATTTAAATTACTTCTCAAAGCATTTAATTGATAAGTTATATTGTATTAAAGAAATAACAAAGTCGCAAAATCGAAGAAACGTCTTAAATAACTGCATATGTCATCAACAATTTATTATTAAGTATATAATAAAATGAAGGTGTTGGATAACGGTTTGAAAATTAATTATTTATTAAATTTGTAGTTTCTGGAATGAATTATGTTTGTTTTATAAACGTCCAATGTTACTTCAGTTTGTGACATCGTCCTTAACGATTTGTACGACAATTATAAGTCTTAAAGACAGAATTGATATGTGGTCTGTAACATTATTAGGTATTTATATTGTATCAACAACTATGTTTGGATTTCTTGGCGAAGAAATAATGGCATGTGTACGAATATTATTACAATAGTTAATCATTGGAAAAATTAACGTACAGCTTGATTTCAGAGTAAAAATTTGCGAATGGCATGGTTTTATGCGATTCCTTGGGATGGTGATATGAGATTAGCAAAAGATATGGCATTTATGATGCGACGCGCCGAAGACTCCTTAGTTTTACCAATTGGTTCTTTTGGAAATTACAATTATGAACTTGTTGTTGCAACTTTTAAATTAGCGTATTATCTCACACAATACATTACCAAATTTGACGTTGGGTATAAATAAATGATACCTAGGTACATAATAAATTATTAAATTAATCTATCAGAGCTACTTTAGTGGTTTATTTATGATATAATTTATAATCCTTATAATTTATTCATCTCAACCTATTTCTTTATATTGCTTTAGCTATTTCATATGTTGCATGTGATATGGCAAGATCGTAAAAAGTACCTTCAAGTATTTTATTCAATATTTTAATATTTAGAATATTGCTTTTTATTCATGATTAATTTGACGATTAATTATAAATGAAATATTCCTATGTTCATTAGTTCTATTATTATAGTTTGTGTATTATTTATTCATCATCATCCACTTTTTCAAACTGTTATAGCTATTTGATCGTACTGGAATGGTGGCATTTCTAAAATGAAACTGGAAGAGTACTTTATTTACAAACATTTCCTCGGGCTACGACTTTGCCATATTATTTTTTGGGATAATGGTAATAAAAGTAGAAAAGCTTTTATTTATTCTCTTTATATTCTGCTATTTGTATTATATCAAATTGGACCAGTTATTCATATTTGTCAACAAATCAGTAAGATGACATTCCGGATAATAAAACATTAATAAAGTGCTGTGCTGTTATTACAGAACAAGATGCTACGACATCTGATATGATAGATAGCATTACTGGTGTATTAACATACACATTGGGAGCTATTGTATTATGGGAGGTCAATAATCAACAACAGCATATAAGAAATGCAGTTAGCGCAATTGAATTTTGCGAATTCGTCAATTTACGAGATGCAAAGTTTTCCAGAATTATTCAATTACCTGAGTATTGCTTTAACATTACCTGTGTTATTGCATGCATTTCTGTTTCTGGTGTTGCTATCTATAGTCAATCTATAGATTGCTCCGAATCTGAAAATAAGTATTGTGGATGGGTGTTTCCTGTGGTAATAAGTTAATTAATTTATAAGATTAAAATAATAAGGGAATTCGTATGTTAAAGGACTATGGTTTTAAAATAACAGCTCTTTTAAAACATGTCATAATTACTATGTATGGAATTATATTAGCTCACGCAGTTATTGCTATGGCAGTTGCTACATTTGGTTTATTACAATTCACTTCATTTTTGTTTTACTCGACAACTATTCTTGTTAAAAATATAGCTACTATCCAAACATGTATTTTAACGCCTTATAGAACAAGGCGATTATACAATTGTATTTATCATCATGAATCTCTCATTGCGTAACTATTGCAATTATTAATTTAATTAGCCAGTAAAATCAGTTTTTGTTCAAGATTTTGGAGAGAAGTTGGACTTTGTTACAAAACAGCTTTTTCATATCAACTTTTTTTATCGTCATTGCTAATTTGTTGTTCAATAATTGCATTAGTCCAGGTATTTATTAATACGTTTTTATTAATAATAGTTTAGTAGTTTCTTTCAGAAGCCGCAACTGTTATCTGTAATTTTATTACTGATATTTTCCTTTGCTGTTTTATCCTATGGTTTTGTAGGTGAAATAGCCAAATACTGTGTAGGTATAAAATTGCACTCTTAAATATATTATTTATTTACTACTTTTAGAAAGAGCAATTAAGAATTGCGTGGTTTTATGGAATTCCATGGGACGGTGATATAAAAACGGCAAAAATTATGGGATTTATGATGATACGCGGTGAAAGAGAAATGACACTACCTGCAGGCGATATGGTTAGTTATGATTTCAACTTAGTTGTTATCATTTTTAGAGCTGCATATTATTTAGCACAATTTTTGAGACGTTTAGAAGAAAGAATAAGTGCAGAGAATTAAAGAGCACTACTCTCATAATACGAATTATTATCTTGTAATATCAAATGCAATTATAAGTTGAAATGAGTTATAATTAGAAGATTTGTTACAATATCAGGCACAGTAATTGCCGTATAGTATAAAATGAATAATTCTTGATAACTTTTTGATTACTTATTTTCATCAAAGTTATATAAGTTTGATATTTATATTACTTATTAATCAATACTTATTATTTCTAAATGGTCATTAACCTGGCACAGGAAATCATTAATTTAAAATTCACATTTTCGTTAATTGCAACGCACCAAGTGAAAAAGTTTAAATCAGTGCGCACTTTAGTTACTATTAAATCCAGTGGCGGCGTACTTGCCATATTTGGTTGAATTAGGTTAGATAGTTTGTGGTGAACAAAATAAACAAAATTCATTTTTATTACAAAAATGACCACATTAAGGCCATTTACGTGTGATGATATGTATAAATTTAATAATGTGTAAGTTATTTATTCAGTACGACTGTTTGCAGTGTGTTGGCAATTTAATTTTATGGGAAAATTTCAAATTATAGGAATCTTGATCCACTCACTGAAACTTATGGTTTGTCTTTCTACATGCAATATTTAGCCCACTGGCCAGAGTATTTTCAAGTTGCTGAGTCTCCAAGTGGTGAAATTATGGGATATATAATGGGCAAAGCAGAGGGTATGGGTGAAAATTGGCATGGCCATGTAACAGCTCTCACTGTTGCCCCCGATTATAGAAGATTGGGGCTTGCAGCCACTTTGATGAACTTTCTTGAGCAAGTCAGTGAGAAGAATAATGCATATTTTGTGGATCTATTTGTGAGAGTAAGCAATAAGGTGGCTATTAATATGTATGCAAACCTAGGGTACATAGTCTATCGTACTGTATTAGAGTACTATTCTGGTGACCCAGATGAAGATGCTTATGGTATATCATATCTTGATTATTGACGAATAATCATACTAATTTTATGGTATTTTCAGACATGAGGAAGGCTTGTTCTAGAGATATCCACAAAAAGTCTGTTATTGCACTGACTCATCCTGTGAGACCTGAAGATCTTGATTAAATCAGAAATAATATTTCAAATTTCTTATTAATACTGGAATATCTAAAGACAATTGTAAATAAAAACGTGGTATATCAAAAGACAGTTGAAATGATACACTTGGATCTGATTAGCACAAATATTAATTTCTGCAAAACTTGTACTCCCTTAAAAATGCAACAACAAAAAACAGGCCAAAGCTTATCCTGCTCAGCATGTTATGGGATGTCTGTCTACTTCCAATACTTATTAGTGCAAGCCCTGATATGGAATTATGGAAACCATCAAATGATGCCAATTCTATTAATTTTTGATGATTATTCAATGAGTGTATTTCAACATGCTCAGTAAATATGTTGACAAACTATGAAATCAATGCACTTGATAAGAGTACTGTTAAGTTCAACTGAACCGAGTGAGTGCAGATGTACTGTACATTCAAACTTAGCAAAATCAAGTAGTGTTGTGTTTGAGACAACTGGCATGTATTCATTAATTACAAATCGTTAACGCATTGGGCATATCAAGTATTTTTTCCTTATCTCTTGAGGACAATTCATTAAATACGAATCGTCTGATTCCAGCCTTCAGTATATTTCAACTAATCATATAAGCAACATTAATATCACGGTTTCTACCTTACTTGGTCAATCGCGGACTATAACATAATTCACTATGATTCGTTTTATTATTTTTTGTTTCTGCTTGTTAACACTCTTTTCTGCCGTACTAACGGAAATAGTTCAAAGCATTGACTGTGGTAAAAAATAAAAGTAAGATTTTCTTACAGAAGCTGTTAATAAAATTTTTCAGATGAATCCGAGAATAAAAAATGCGAAGTGGTTCAATTAAAACTCACTCCTTGCAAAGAAGCCAATAAAACTCCTCCAAAACCCTGCAAATTAAAGAAAAATAAAGTGGCCGAAGTGGAAGTAGATTTTTTACCTAGTAAGTAGGGAATTCTCTGGCGTAGGAATTAATAATGTAAATATCGATATTTGTCGCATACTTAATGGATGTATATTTGATTAATAATTCTGCAGGCTTTGCTGGAAAGAATCTCAGTGCTCAACTTTATTGGGAAAACGGAATAAGTGATGTGCCAATGCCGAATATGGAAACCGACGCATGCAAAACTACGCAATGCCCCACAACTATCGGAATCCAACAAACATATACGTATGATATGAATATTTATAAATTTTTCCCATCTGGATCGTTTGATGTTAAATTTATTTTGTTGGGGGACAATCCAGACGAAGAGAAATGTTGTGTAAGGTTTAAAGCTAAAATTGTATAAAGTACTTATAATTTTTTAGCAAGTTGATTAGATAAAAAATATCTTTTTGAGAAAAGTTTAGGGGCTCCTAAACAAAGATATAATTGTTAATTGAACGCATTTACCAGTACAATAAAGAGTCGTCATAGAAATGTTTGGACATCGTAATTAGACCGCGCGATAATGATTCGTAATTTAAGCAGTTGTCCATTATCTTATCAGTAAACTAGTAGCCTGGCGTCTTGACCTCACTGCTCAGATTCTCTTTCGAGTAAATCAATCCAAACCATACCGTTGTTCGTTACTAATTGTTCTGCTTGTTGGTCAATCACGTTGTTTTAGAAGAAATGAAGTTTATACTATTTTCTGCGATTGCGTCTGCTTTTATTAGCATAGTTTTTGGCGAAATTGTCGCAACCCACAGTTGTGGTAAGTGTAATATACATTTCAATATAGCAATCATTAAAACCAACTTATTTTTAGATGCCAGTGATAATGCCAATTGCGCTATTCACGAAGTAAGGATTAATCCTTGCAAGGAAGCCTTGAAAACTCCTGCACAGCCCTGCAAATTTAAAAAGTTAAAAACAGCTTCAATTGAAGTTGATTTCACTCCAGGTAAAACAACTATAAATGAATAAAGACCTATAATAACTTGTTCCCATTTGAAGATTTCGTATCGCAAAATCTGACGGTGCAAATGTATTGGGTAAATGGTTTTGTTGATCTTCCCCTTGCCGGAATGGACACGAATGCTTGTCATACAACAACGTGCCCAACCGTTGCGGGGGTCCAGCATACTTACACATATGACTTGAAAATTGATTCATATTTTCCCCTGAGTACTTATGATGTAAAATGTGCCTTCAAAGGAGACGATGATTCCAAAAAGTGCTGTTTTATTTATAAAATTAAAATAACAAAGTAAATAAAATTATAATATCTTCTTGCGTAATCAAAACTTGTAAAATATTGCATTAATAAATACTTTAATTTAGTTTATGTATGTTTGTACGCACAATCATGGAAACTTCGAACCGCACACAAAGGTTGGCTCTGTTTGTTAGTGCTCATATCATTATTCGTATTATCAACATATTAGTTTCACTAGCGCGCAATTAGTGTATTTGTATTTATATGGAGTATTTTCCTGATTCAAATATAAATTTGTATAGGATAGACTATAATAATACTACAGACAATATGTTTTCTCATTTGTGGTTTTCGGAAACTTCTGGTTTTCATACAGACGAAAGTACCAATAATTACGATTACTACATCTATATATGATACCAGTATGCATATAAAAACAGCACAGTAACGTGCTTAAATCATCACAAAGCCGACCTTCCGTTGTGCGACCGCAATTTTACAGCTAACAAAAGACGATAAATCAGTTGCAACAGGCTTTTTGCGCGTGTTGGTTGCGTTATTAAGTTGTTCTGCGGGTGTAATTGATTCAAAATGTTCCGATTTATACTGTTATTTACATTAGTTGCGGCTGTTTTTGCGGAGAACGTAGATTTTTTCGAATGTGGTAAGTATTGTAACATTAAACCACAAATAATTGCAGATCATACAGTTTTTGTTAGTTTTTATTTAAATTCTGTAACAACATTTAGTTACACAGTAAATTAAAAAGTTGAATTAAATTAACGCAAATTATAATTCAAATATCAGGTAAATCACATAGCTCATTGTTTCCAGTTAATTCAATTCATAATAGGATCAATTATAATTGAATTTGCGCTCTTATAGCTCGTTAGAACGTTCACTATTTACACGTAACTTAATTGAAGAGAATGGAAACATACTTATGTAATTTATACTGTTTCTAGGTAAAGATGCATCTACCAATTGCGATATTAATGAGGTGTCGCTTACGCCATGCCCTAATGTTAGCCGCAAAAATCCTTGCAAGTTGAAAAAAGGTGTACCAGGCGCACTGGAATTCAAATACACTCCGAAATTCGCTAGTGATAAATTAGAGGCCCATTTGTATTGGGTGAATCCACTTAATATTGATCTACCTTTGCCTGGAATGGATACTGATGGATGCCATTCCACTGCATGCCCGCTTGTTGATGGCCAGGAGAATACTTTCAAGTATAATTTAACTATGGAAAAGTATTTCCCCTGTATGAAATATAATGTTAAGGCGCTCCTTAAGAAAGACGATAATTCAAAGTGTTGCTTCGAATTTACTATTAAAATAGTTAACTGAACTGCTAGATCAATACATAAAACATATGAATAAACATACTTGAATACCTGATTAGTATTGTTGTCATAATTATCATATGAAATTATGTGTGACGTTAATGGTCACAGTAAAGTTGAAAAAATATCAAGTACGTTTTTAATTGCGTTATTGCGCTTATGATTAATACCAATAAGTTAACATATTTCGGAAAGGTATTATTGATTTATATTTGCCTGCCGTAAAAGGTGAACAAATATAAAGTCAATTAAGGAGGTGTTACACAATATGAATAATAAATGTGTTCATTGCTCACTTAATTACAGATGCCTGAACTAATTACTATGAAAACAATGATTGATGTCTTGATCATACATTTAGAGGTGAATTCAAGATTAATTCAACTGTAAATGCGTTGTAAACGGTAGAACACTCAACATTTTTATTCTGTATCATATCCAATCGCGATGGAGATATTTGATGAAGAAAAGTTCTACTTTCCCAATGATTTCAAAGTTAAAGAATCAGTACATACGCATAAACAAAGTGCGCGCTCTGAAGAAATTAAAAAGCGTTGGCAACTTGACCAAAATGATAACGCAATTATTGATCAACATGATCAATTCTATCGTGACCATAAGTTACTTCTTCATTTATTTCGTGTACTTTAAATAATCATGAAATATCATCTTTTACTGTATTTCATAATTGTAGGTTTTGGCAGTCATGCCAGTTGAGCGCAAAAATGGCAAAGTTGTGTTTAGTTGGGTCAGTCCAACTTGCATTTATGCATATTGTTTCTATGCATTTCTAACTATTTTAATTATAATGGTCGGTTATGAAAGACTTGATATTCTCACCAACAAGAGCAAAAAGTTTGACGAATATATTTACTCAATCATATTTGTTGTTTACCTGGTGCCGCATTTCTGGATTCCATATGTTGGTTGGGGTGTAGCACGAGACGTCTGTATCTATAAAAACTCATGGGGGTATTTCCAATTGGATTATTATAAAATAACCGGCAAAAGTCTAGAATTTCCATACCTCAGTACTCTTATCGTTATAATTAGTTGTGGAAGTCTAATTGTTGCAGTAATTTTCATTCTAACTTTACATGCATTGCTTGAGGGGTTTACCATCTATCACACGACAGCCTATATTCACGTTATCACAATGATTAACATGAATTGCGCTCTTTGGTATATTAATTGCAGGGGCATTGGAAATGCCAGCAAAGCTCTTGCAGACAGTTTCGAATTAGTAAGTCATCCAGACATTAAAACCACATCTTTAATATTACATTTTTAAGGATATTAAAGATTATTGTGCCAGCCATATAATTAAACATTATCGCGTCTTGTGGCTACAACTAAGTGAAATGCTTCAAAAGTTGGGAAATGCATATGCTCGAACATACAGTGCTAATTCACTGTTCATCATTGTTAATATAACGGTTGCGGTAAGTCTGAAAATAGTAGCTTATTAATAACGTGCAAATGAAATAATACAAATAGTTGCTATCATTACCTTTACTTTATAGATTTATGGGTTTACTTCAGAAGTAGTTGATCACGGTTTCCGATTCACTTTTAAAGAAGTTGGATTACTCGTTGATGCAAGCTACTGTAGTGTATTATTTTATGTATTTTGTGATTGCTCGCATAAATCATCGCAGAATATTGCAAATCGCGTTCAAGATTCATTAATGGGTGTAGATCTTTCCACGATTGATAAAGAGACAATTGCCGAGGTATTTAATAAACTAGAAATTTGTCTAAAGTATATCAACTTTGTTTAATTCTTGTAGATTGAATTATTTTTATGCGCTATTCGAATGAATCCACCCAAAGTCTCTTTGCAAGGATACGCAGTAGTAAATAGAGAATTAGTCACTTCTGTAAGTATTGCATCCATAAATTTGTAAACCATTAATGGGTTTATATTTGTTTATAGAGCATTGCCACCATTGCAATCTATTTGATTGTACTGCTTCAATTTAAAATCAGCCTGGTTAAGAATAATTAAAGCATCTAGTCTACAACTATCTACAAAAGCATGAAAACACCGTTAAGTATTAACGCATCTGATGTTATTATTCTATCACACATATTTGAAACGTAATAGTAATATCGAAGCGAACATTAATGTAATGTAATGTCGTTTACACAAATTTGTTATCGCAATTGTTCTAACCGAGAATTATACACACTAAATGCAACAATAAACAACCCTTTGCACCACTTTAGTAATAATTCATTAATTAAACGTTAAATAAATATTTTTGGTTCATTAGCAGCATATTTAACATTTCCCACCCTAATTTTTTTGATTGATTAAAATACACGTTAACAATTTTTTGCAACATACTCCTACCTAGAATTTACTTATATATTTGGTAAACGTTAGATTAACGCACACTTAGACGACACCAGCACGTAAAGACACAATTAATCTGCTGCCAATTGATATGAAATGTTTTGTTTATAGGCCTTTAGAACAACTGAATGAATACCTGATTATAGTTTGCTCAAGATTACTGTACCATATGTTTAAATAGTTTTTATAGCAATGCATTTCAGATTGAGACGAAACAATATTTAGATTTCAATTGCAGAAAATAAAGTGATTATTCACTTTTGAAAAAAATGTTGCCCTAAAAGATACATTCATCACAATGAAGTTAATGTTGCTTCATGTTATGTATCTACGTATATCACAAAATATGAACATTTAAACATTCAAGGCACATTTTGTATATATAATAGTATCATAGAATATATCATATTATAAGTATTTTATGTACCATGCGCAACAATAAGTAATAGTTACGTACACATAGTTTTACCCAAGTTATAGCAGTATTCATTTCCAATTAATGTATTACTTAGAGATACGCCTGATACAATTTTAATCCAGTATATGTATATTATTTTAATCAGATTAATTTAAATGTTTTCTTGTTTCAATAGTAATTAAGTGTAATTATGATTTATATAGTTTTGAAAAACTTCAATAAAGTTGCTAATCTAAAAGTTTTACACTTGTTATCTCTTCCAAGTTTTTTTTTGCACCCATTATGTGTTCGTTTGAATTTGTATTGCAAATTTGTAAAATGAATTTCTATAAATAGTTTTATGTATTCATGTAAATATTTTGTTTGTTTTTTGTTATATATTTTGTCAGTATTTTTTTTAAGTTACTATGCGCACTTTACGCGACTAACGCGATTTATCAAAATAAGACCTGCATTATGATGATAGTTAACTTAATTATGTACATTTAAGTTAGGATTGTATGTTATATTTGACACATTGTTTCATATACTTCTTCCTTAGTTTTTCTTTATGTTCTAAATGAGGTAAAATCTCCATTCATAAGCCCACCTTGAAAATTGCAGATCCAAATCGTATACTTCCATTCGTTTCAGTGAAATAAAAACGACGATGGTTGCAAATTCAATTTCCTGCTGGTTTCGGTATATTGGTATCGTAAGCGCGAATCACGTCTGCTTGAGACACGGATCCACCCTCTTCTTGGGAGAACGCAAAACCATCTAGATAAAGTACACATTATTAGATGGCAAATCGTTACTGAGTTGCTATGATGAGTTGGGAAACTATGCCCGTATTTACATATTTACATCGCTAATGATTTTATGAGTTCGAGTCTCGCTCATCATCTTCTTGAAGGTATATTGATTGAGAAAGCACTAAGAAGCCGGTTTTCTAATGTGGAAGCCTGTTACTTACGCGACAATTCCATATCGACGCGTGTTTGCGCTCGTCGCGTAAATACACTGCGGACGTTCTTCAGCAGACGAGCAGTTTCAGAAAGTCTTGAAGTCGGAGATTCATCCAGCTGCTGGCTGTTAGACAGGCAGCAGTTACAGCAAAATAATGCAAATATGTTCAACACTCGAACATTCCAAAAGTAGGGGATGGTGGCTCGTTGCTAGATTATTTTAAGAAACTTGCTAGCAGCAGCAACAAAGCAAGCCAGCACCAAAAAAGCATGCTTCATAATCCCGCAAATTAATTTGGGAATGCGCTAAATTCAAGTGAGCTGTATGCTGAGTGCGTATTTTGTGTCGCCGGATGAATGTTGAATGAGTTCGCAACTAGTTAATTGAGGGGTGTTGAAATGTGTTCATTAGTGAGTAATTATTGTGCGAATAACTGCAAACAGAGATAAAATTCTAATGCTACACCTTTTAAAACTACACACGACTTCATTCCATTCAACAAACTTAAATTCAACCGACCAAATATTCACAAACATAATTAAGTTATAAACAACACAATCTAAACAACAATCATAAACGGATGCAATTCAAAAGTAAAAAAGATAAACTAATGATACTTACAAATTGCGAATCTCTCCAGAGCATGCATTGGTCTTGCAAAAACAATGAGACATTAATACAATACCATCGAGACATAGAAAAGTATTAGTACGTTGCGTTAGGCATAACGTCAGTAATCACTGATTAGTTAACAGCAATCGTAGTTAGTTATTCATGTTTCAATTTATTATTTTCAACTCTAATGGACTGCAAATCATATAACATAATTAACTGAATTGCTACTTTTCTATCCTAATCAACTAATTCCATAAATCATTTAATTTAAAATATTTCTTTTGAGTAACAATAACATTAAAATTTCAAATTTATCTAAAAATGTATACAAAAATACTTTGTGGTTTGTTGCGTCGTAGTTGTTTATATTTTTGAATTGCTATCATTGTGCGCTATTACTTTTTGACTCATATAAAATGTTACTAATATCCAAATAGAATGGTGTTGATCGTTTTAAACTATTTGTCCGTTTATATGTTTTGTGCGTGATGTTATAAATCTATTATAAAAATATCTATATATCAATATCACAAATTTTATCTATTTAGGAACAACTAAATTTGTAATGTACTTGTTCGTTTTTGACGTGCGCTAAATTTTGTGCGCGTTGCAATTGTAAATTCGGACTCATAATCTACACATTTATCAAATAACAAAATCCTTGTCTGTAATGGTTTGTAAAATGTTATATCACAAAGGGCTGTTGCCTCGGGCATTTGTTGAAATCGAGTTGCGCTCATGCGAATGGAACTGCAGGTGATATGACGTTTTTATTCGGCGCCCACTTTAAGCCGACCACACTGCCATAACTGAGTCGAGAAAGAATAGAACAGATCGAAACACATAATAAGTCTGCGCACTCTGCTAATTGGTAACATTCGTGGTAACAAAGAAATCATTCCTCAAACTAACACGTGTAGAAATAAACCTTGTCTGTTTCCTTATCGGATTTTACGCTGATCATTGTATAATGTTATACTCATCGATTAATTAGCATTTTAGTTAATTAGTTTCTTTTTAGATACAGACAAGACGAAAAGACGATTTACGACATAGACAATTACAACAAAACACAGAATTGCAACATTGAATCAAACGCGACATCATCAATTTAGTCAAATTGTACACGTTAGCAGCTACAACTGTAAAAACGAGTGCTCTTTAAAGATTTAAAAGCCATGCAGATATTACAATGGGACGGTCACTTTAACAGTATCGTTATGAAAGAGAATAACGATAATGATAAACGCACGAACTATATGATGTTTGTGGTACATGCAGAAAGGACATTATAACAAAATTACAGCAAAAACTAAGCAATTTGAAAAAAGGATATTTAAAAACAGCAGTAAACACTTACGAGTTTTTAGAGTCACGACTCAAATCTATGGATTCCGTGTGGCGAATTTCATTTTCTCTCAAGATATCCGCGGTGGATTTGCGAACGCTCCCATAAATGCTATGAATACGCAAACACATCATGCTATTAAATTGGATGTAGTAAAAGGTCAAGAAAAAATAATTACGGTTTCAGTTAGGGTTACCAAGGGTTTTTCACGACAACAATGATATTTGGCGGGTGGTAAGGTAAAGTAACCAAAGTAACATTTTCTACGATGAGATCTATTAGGATATAAGAATATAAATAATGATTGGTATCAAAGGACTTATGACCAGGAAAAGTACGTAATACATACACTTTCATTGCGAAGTCTGGAATAACCGCAATCAGTGGTATCAAGATAAAGCCCAACCAGAATACGGCTGATGAAAACATCAGAATATACATGCCGGTCATAACACTTCCAATTGGTAGCAGCGGCCAAATATTACTGAAACAAAATTACATTAAAAAGTTTACATTAAAAATTTGTAAAATTATCCACACGCGAGTATAAACATACCTATAAATTATCACAAAAAGAAACCATAATATGATTGACCCCCAAATGGCACAATGCGTCGGCCATACCCATGAATTGGTCACTAATCCAGCTTTAAGACACACGGTAACAACCACAAACTGAAATAGAATAAATATATTATCATAAATATGTAAAATTAATAATATCTTTACTCACGGTATAAACGCAATTGCCCAAAACTAAATACCCTCCGTCTTTACCACTCATCCATAATGTTTCGTGTTCGCACATTAAAAGTGGCATCCAAAATAGAATTGCAGAATGCAACATTCCATTTAAAACCCATATCCAAAATACACGCACATTGAACAAATATCCGTTCTGCGAGGGCTTATACAGGGTGGGATGTTTCAACATGATATCGGCGCTACAAGCCTTATCAAACAGGCCCATTGCTAGGGGTGGCAGTGCGGTGAAGAAAACATTGTACAAGCCAATTGACCATCGCTCGAACAGAATCTGCCCTGACCAGCCGGAATAAATCGCAAACCATAGTTCTATTACGTAAAGGCATATATTCTTGTAGAAGCTGTACAGGATCAATTTACACATGCGCGTGTAATTCCACGCGCCGTGTACCAGCAATAATCGTAGAAGAAAACGGAATTGCGCTATGCTATAATCAGATGCGCAGGCCGCCTGCAATCCTTCCACGCCTGATATTCCAACCCCAACATGCGCTTTCTGTATCATAGCAACATCATTGGCACCATCGCCAATTGCAAGTGTAACTGACTTTGTATATTTTGTCACGTATTCAACAACCTCTGCTTTCTGCAACGGTGAAACTCTACAGCAGATGACAACTTTACAGGATATGCACAACTTGATGAAATCACTACGCAGTTCACAGTTCAATGTGTAATTTAATGTTTTTCCATCAATTATCAGCGCAATATCATTTTTCTTAGCCAAATTATCGCCCAAGTCCATATGATGCCTCAAGACCGCTTCTCTTGCCGCCTAAATATGTAATCATGTTTAATATCTATAAAGTAAGACTCAAAATAGTAAACTTACGTCCAAACTGTCTTCATTGATTATAATCATTGGCGCGCCCTGCACAATAAGCCTTGAAGAATAACCAATGTTGATTGCGGTTTCTTGTTTGTCTCCAGTTAAAACCCAAACACAAATATCAGCTTGAAGAAGTTTGGCTATCGTTTCCGGCACGCCGTCTTGCAATTTGTCCTCTATCGCGGTTGCTCCTATAAGTGTCAAGTTTGTTTCAATCAAATTTTCAACGTCTTCTAGCTTTTGTTCACGGCCCTGAATCGAGCACGCGGCCTCGTCATGTAGCACGCTCCAAGATTTATATGTATCTTCTTTCAAGTCTGCCACAGCGCAGCATAAAGTACGTAAGCCTTCAGTCGCAAACGTCTCGAGATGTTGAAGGAGTATATCTTTGTAAGATTCATCACTTATTTCTAATCGCTCATAGATTACTGTGTCCGCGCCTTTGCATAATAACCGCAAACGACCGTCTGGGTCACGAATGATTACAGACATTCGTTTGCGTGTTGAGGTAAACTCGAGTACGTGAAGAATATCATAACGCTCAATTTTACCAAACGCGCTAATTTCCACGTAGTTTGGCGTACGACTCAGGAACTTGTAACCAAATTTCGCAGCCCCGTAAACTAGCGCGCGCTCGTCTGGCGACGCCGCATGATAAGTAATTTCACCATCAACCATCTCCGGTATCACAGTATGGCAGACTGAGAGTAGGACTAGGAGGTCTTTAAGTAGCTTGGCATTTTCATGACCATGGTTTATATGCTGTCGAGTGCAATCAACATAAGCCAGCCGCTATATATAAATAAAATAACAATTACCTGAACAAGGAGCGGCTCCTCATCATCACCAGAATTTAGCGAATAGATTTGCTCGCCGACGGCGCACCGCTTAAATTCCATCACATTTCGTGTCAGGGTGCCTGTTTTATCGGAAAATATATATTTGACTTGGCCGAGTTCTTCATTCAGATTGGACGTGCGTGCCATCGCAGGCGTGTCAGTCTCCTCATAGTACATTTCCCTATCCATATTGATAAAAATAGCCTGACAAAAACAAACGTGTTAATTAATTAATAATGCACATTTATTGTGGCGTTAATAGTACCTGAACAAATCGGACGACTTCCAACGTAACTTGTAGGGAAATCGGAATTAAATTATTGAACAGAATAACAAACGTCAACAAATTATACGCGAAATTCTGTGAAATACTGTCGAGGCCAATGTACCAATCCGTGCTGGTATGATGCGTCGTCCAAATTTCATTGAAAACCGCGCAAATCAAACACATAACTAACAAAATGCCAAATAAAAGCAATATTTGAACGTTGGTCAATTTATCGACACTCGAGCGCTTAAGTGGTGCTTTCGTCGAATTATGCATCAACTTCGTTTCGTGTCCGGTGTAAATAACTACCCCAAATACCCATGAAGTGTTGCGAAGCATCGCACCACGTAGTAATATTTGATCAGGACCTAGCGGCATCGGTCTGAAAACCTCCGCGTCTTCAAAACAAGTGTAAATAATTAACGAATAAACTTACGGTTTGTTAGATTCTTTAAGAACGCCAAAGAACTCATAGAGATGTTTATTGGGCGGTTCGCATTCGATAACGCCAGAGAATTGCGCCAAATCTGAGATCTTCGTATAGTCTGCAGTGCTGGCCAACGCTTGGCGGATCTTCAGATTGGTTTCTCCGTCCAAGTTTGCTGTTTCGATAAAGCTCATTCCCTGCGGTTCACTGGAATCGGAAAACAGGAGTTATAGATGAATAAATTATTGATAGCACTTTAAGTGGGCTGAAAGTGGCAATTACCTGCTTGAAATCAATACTAAATCGGCCGGAAAGAAATTATTGTTACGCACTTTAACAATATCCCCGACGACAACATGGAGCCATTTTACCATAATCCATGCATCGCCTCGAAGGACTTCCACTTTGCGATGATTCGTTTCGTCATCGGCGCGATGACGTTTCTACGTATGACGAACGCATTTAATTGGATCGGAATAATTTATGCGCTCTAAATGGTATACTTACAATATCTTCGATTATTTCCTTAATAGCTGACACGGATAGAATGAATATTAATGGGACGAGTGTAGTATATCTTCCCGTGGGCGATACATCTGGGATTTGCTGCAGCAGGGCAATCATTAAGAAGAAAATGTTTGCCCATCGTCGAAATTGCTCGAAGAGGAAAAGCGGTATAAATCGAAGTACGCTAAAATGTCAACAATAGCAAACCAATACTGTTTTTGCGTGCTTTCCACTTACCTATATTTGGCTGTTGAAACTCGATTATTCATATACTTAACACCCAGTTGAAGTTGTATTCTGTTAACGAAAACAATGCGATTTTCGCCCGGTGCCGCTGATCCGATTCGCGATACCGATGGTGCTGATTGCCCATCTTCTTCAACTAAAACAATATTGCAAAGTTGTACATCTTGTAGCTAAATTTCACACCCTTATTAACTAACATCGCAAAATCATCAAGAGTAACAAATGAATATAACTTACAGCCAGCCACGGACAAGCGGCCGCGCAACACCTGATAAAAATTGTTATAAAAATGCATCCTAAACACTCGCAGCGTACACGCCGTCAATTGTAAAAGTACATGGCCAATAAATGCAACAACTAGGTCACATTATCGCGGCACTGGGACCATTCGCGATGCTGTTGATACGCGTCTTGCATGTGTTCAGGCCAAAACGCGCGCGCGTCTGCACCGAGTGAACGAGCTCGTTAATGTTGCTATGATTTAACGACTCGCGTAATTGTTGTTGATTTCGGCAATGAAATGTGTTGTTCGCAATCTGGACTAAATGCGTGAATCGCGCCGCCGCCGGGTGGACGGAAAATCGATGCAGGGTGGAAAACTCTCGTTGCCACCGCCGAGCGCAACAGAATGTGGATTGCGAGCATGCGCGCCAACTTCGATAAAGTTCAAATCTTTCCACGCTACGCGCGTACGTAGAAAACAATTTATTATTTATCATCCGGGATCACGCCAATTATCGATTTAGACATTCTTAGGAATATAAATATTTGTCGTTACTGCCCGCCACCGGCCAAAAAGAAAACGCAACTTGGCTCGTTCGTGGTGAATGCGATAAAAAAAACTGCCATCTGATAACCGTCAATAAAGATAAAAATCACATTATTTGCGTGCCTATTGACGTACTATTGAATTCCTATTAAGCGCGCAACGTGCGTCCTGTTATAATCAATTACCTAATCGATTGAGTTCACAAAAAAGTGCTTTTCAAACTAGCGTAGAGCACATATTCTAAGAATGTTCAAATATTAAAATATTCATATGCGTTTACCTTTGTGCGGTAATTATGAACTTGGTACTTGAATATGGACCTTCAATCGCAAATTGTTCGCTCAATTTTATTCACCGAGTGTTTGTGAGCATGTGAGTGAAAATCTATGAGCATGAGGGTCACCCCCGTCTTGAATATTTCACAAACATGCTGCTGCATCGAACATGCCACATTGCATCGATAATTGACAATGAAACATATGAAATTATTAACGAACGATTGCCGCTTATGCTGCAGCGGAGCGCGCAAGTGTCAGAACAGCAGACGTGCATGCATTGCCAATGCCAACGAGCCAATTGCGATGTGAATCAATTGTAAACTGTATCGAAACAAGTAACATACTTATTGCAGGAGGCGAATGGCAATCGATAATGCGTCAATAAATGATAAAACCGCTTTTCAAGAGCGCTCGCAGCCACTGCCAAAGCACAAACAAGATGAAAAAACATTGATAGCAATAATCACAGGCAAATTCCCATTTTCAGTTCGCATTTTGATATAACTACCAAGAAACTCTCAAGTACTTGAACACACAATTAATGTATGTCTTCATCCTCAATTATTAAACAAGCACATTCGTATATAAGTAGCTATTGTGTCCAAATGCATTTCGTTAAATGTGCACCCTCATTTTCGTTTCTGTTTCAAGTTAATAATTAAGTTGAAACGTTGAATTTCCTATTAATGAGTTGCCTTGTTTTGTTTTCACAATTTTCTTTTGTACTGTACTGTAACTAATAGTTCATGTAAAAAACCGATAACATTAAAATAATTGAATTAGTCATTTGATGAAAACTTTCTTATAAAAGTTATTTAAATCAATTGCATTTGAAAATGCCATTAACATTTCTATCACGAACATCGTTAAAACAGTGGTTTAATTAACCAGATTGAAATTGAAATCTATCAGCGAGTAAAAGTGCACTCACTTTAATTAAACGCCTACTTCATTTCGACAGACGTAATAAGCAGAACAATGATTTGCGGTGCAATGTGCAAATATCGGGGATTGGCGCCCGCTAAAAATAGTTATCTGAAACACCTAAACGTAGTGCGTGCGTTATTAAATGCTGAGTGCGCATCTAAAGCAATTGGATTAAACAAACCTGAACTCAAAAAACGCAATACGTGTGAGCAAACGTGATAGTTTTGCAAATCGTTATTGTAATTGTTTATTAATTAATACCTGCTGCAGGAGGATCGAGTTCTGTTGAGCTGTTGTATGGATCAGGAGAAGACACAGAAACCAACTCAATGACCTGATGATTCATCCGGAACTAAGCCAGCCCAATGCGACTACGTTGGATGTTCGTTCAATCGTGTGCAATTAGTTTTTTTGATTGTTTGTTCGGGGGATGTTTAGTTGTTGTATTTTACGTGCGCAATCGTAAGATGGTTGGTTGTTTATCAATTGAGTTGCGGAGGGCAAACAAAAAAATTCTACCATTACTCTCTTAGTACACCATAGATGTATACATGTGGTTAATGATGCGTTAATGATCTCTTAAGTAAATTATGTCTGTAATATGTATACGGTATGTTAATTAACTAATTAATTAGTAATCAACCAAATTATTTTGTCATCGCGCTGATGAATGCGTTGATAGCAGTACAACTTACTTCTAATTAGTTCTTGGTAAGCAGTGTTAATTCATGAGAAACTTAGACCGGAAAAGCGAAGAAAACAACGTGTCTACGCGGTGGCGGCGTTGGCGGTGCTGTGACGAAGAAGGATGAAGACGAAAGGCTAGGGAGCTGCGCCGGCAAACTGAGGAAGTTCGTGCGATGCTCGTAGGGAAAAACAGGAGGAACAGGTCCGTCTAGCGGCCGGCCGCCTACTGACACACACCGGGTACGATAATCGCGCGCGCGACTCGCGACGCTTATTATCAATCCGTCGACGCAAAACTTGGTGTTGTCAAAACACGGTGATTTAATGCCCAATCCAATTAATCTCAAGGCACATTTTTCAATAGCACGATAATTTCAACTAATTGATGTTATAACCATATAGATAAGTGATGAACAACATATTTTTGTACATAGTTTTGTCAAGTATGCAAGTTATTCGAACATTCGCTATGCGTGAACTTTTACTATAGGAGGCACCTTTTCATACACGGGACAGGCACAAATATGGTGCGCGCAGGAAAAGTCGGAAAATGGGAAAACACAGGCGCACTTAGCACTAACGCCGCCGCCAGCACCGCGCCATCAACGAACACACAAATAAGCTTCTCCAAGCGCGCGATGACATTTAACAAATACAAAAAGCCAATGAATAGCACCCGCTAAGGTCTTCCTTGATACAACGCCGCACTTTTTTGCCCTATTTTCATGAGCAGTCACTGGATGACAAATCGTTGAATGCAAATATTGTTTCAACTCCTCGCGCACCATAGGCGCATTCCGCGCAATTGCAATTTTAGTGTCATTTATAGCAATTAGGACTGATTATACATCTTTTGTATAAATCATACATGAAACAACCGCGCATATTACGACTATTGATCAGTACGCGCATAACAATAACCGTTTGCATTTTAATGCGCGCCGCTACGGAGTTAATTAACTTATTAGGACGCTTCCAGCTAAAAAGCAGAGCGCACTTTTAATATGAACTATAAAAATAAAAAAGTCTTAAAAGTTATATAATTAACCCAAGCGACCTTTTTAGCACTATCCGCTCGTTACAAAATAACGAAGGAAATTATTCGCTTGATGATTGAGCCGGCGAGTCATCTGCTTATAAAAATAAATGAAATCGTGATGCGCATTTGATAGAAGCATAAAACGTATGCGGTGTTTGCGAAGAGTGACACTCCCGCACACATTTAATAGTTTCAGCTTTGGCGCTCGCTCATTCATATCCATTTTGCACGAAGCGTTCGTCCTTCTTCCGCGTTTATCCAGGCGTCGCGGCCCGTTATCCTTCGCGTATTCCGTCAATATCTATTGTCTTGTTGGTGCGCCAGGCATAAGGACACTCCTTTGCACGCTCGCTCACAAATATTTCCTTACATCATTAATTTGCCGCGTCCTTAATTTGTTCGCGCCAAGGCCTATAACGTCCCAATTTATCCGACGTTTTATCCCCGATAAATTCAATCATGAGTTAAAGCGAAATTACTACAGTTTAATTTAAACTTGATTTCTCCTTTAGTTCTTTTCAGAAATCATACGATAATAAAATGAACATTTAGAAGGGGATGAAAATGGAATTCAAAAATTACCATGAAAGTAATGTTAATCACTTTGAAACAATGCGTAACCGAATTTTGTGAAGCAAACATTAATGAGAAACTAAAAGGAGGAAAACAAAATTGGCACAGAAGTATAAAAAGTAAACATTCTAGCTCACTTTCTTTCTTGTTCGCGTTAATAATGAAAGTGTTTCGAGGATGACGTACGTTTTCATTTTCCGGCGCGTACAAACGCGATGACATTTTGGGGTGTGCTTGGTGCTGACCTATATAGATGAACGACATACATACGCATACGTGCCTGTGTTTTAGAGCCGGTGGCGGCTAAATGCTTGTGGAACGGCCGAAGCAAAATGAGGCAATGAGTAAATGCCTGCCACCCTCGCGAACGCTCGTCTGGTGGACACAGCGAAACGCGAAAATCACATCGTGCGCGCCTCGAGCAGCTGTCATGCCTCATGCTATTTCCATTGCTATCATAGACACATCGTAGGCGCAATCAGTGATGATAGCGTGAAAGGCATTTCACGTCAGGGACGCGCCTTTTCCAGACCCTATCACACCACCCAAATGAGTAGTAATCCGCCAACGCCTTTATTTTTACCAAATATATTACTCCTTTATCAAAATCGTAATATTGTTCGCGGGTGACTCAATTTTAATACAATTGAATTAACATCATTCGTTGCGATTGTTTGGCAGTGAGTGAACTAAGATAAGCGAGTTTAATTTATTATTACAACCGACAAATACGTAGAAAAAGTACGATTGTGACAACATTAAATGTATTTAAATATTTATCATAACCGCATAATATCAATAACCGTTCCTGTGAATGATGATAGTAAATAAATGGGGAAGTTGACTGTTGAATGATTTTGCAGTATTTTTACATTTTTAAAGCCTACACGGTTTTACCTACAAAATACTTGAAATTTGTTTATACCGATTTCTACGGAAGTTGCTTTTAGTGTAAACCGAGGCACCTGTATTTATACGCTTCGCTGTTTATGGACAAGCAAAAAAGAAGAAAGTAGGTCGTTTCCAAACTAAGTAATGAGTAATGCAGGAATTAGAAAATAAAACGTAAACGTTTACAATTCGGGTCATGATTTCAACGAAAACGCTTATAAAAATGGCTATTCACTTGTCTAGTTACAAAATCTCAAGGAGCTAAATTCGCAATGTGTTCTCATGATGAGTAATCAACGTTACTTTGCCAAAAAGAACATTATTTATAACAATGCACTGTCGTAAGTGCTCACTCACTGAATGTTTATGTTGTCAAATTCAGCTACATGCACATCACGCGTATTAATTTAAATAAATTTACAACGTTCCTCCTCTAACTATAATTTGCTCATTTCCACAACGCATTTCCATTCCACTGCTGTATGTAATCCAACAGGATGTTGGATTCAACTCATATCATTTGTATGAGCAAGTATGATAATTACTTTACCTTAATAAGTAATGTAAACCATTGTTATACACACACCTTCTAGTTGAGTTAGATGATATGAATTCAACATGCAAATGGAAATTACATGTTGACTACCCAAGTAGCAGACCACTTAAGTACACAAGATAGATTAAAATAGAATAAAAACCAACAACTCACCATTTGCAGTGCTTATGTCTTGATAAGCTCCACGTAAACTTATTTTGCTCATAGGAATCATGCATGCAGAGAGAAAATGCAGCAACCCTCCAGAATCAAACAACGCACCAAATTCGGTGGCACTCTTTTGTGGTGATGGATTTGAGATGGTGATTGCCCTCTTCAGAATACAGAACAATTATCTTGTTATCTACCGCAATATCCTCGTAATCATTGATTAGATGTCACAACGGTTCCATGTATGGCATTGCCTTGTACACAACAGACTGTTGCTCCCAAAATAATTCTAACCTAAAATGGTGTTTTCAGTGTGTCACATTTCGTCGGCATGACTATTCGCAAATGACATTTACCTGCTCTGTTCGTCGGTATATTGCTATGTTGATTCAGCTGACATCACGCTTATTCACCTTGTTATTAATATGATGTCACTTCGTATTACACACTGCTTTTACACAACACTTCACCCACCATCATATGATCACTTACTACACTTCTAGGTGAAGGTCAGATTCTCACGCCTCCACCAGTCAAAACCATGAAGTTATGACTGTATGAACGGCTGCCTATTGTAAAGCACACTAAGTAAAAATCATATTTAAATAATTAGAATTAAATAATGTAGATATTATTATTTGTACAAAACTTGTATATTAATTGTAGATTATAATACACCAATACAAGAAATTCCAGCAATATCATATTTGTAGTACTTTCATTTTAATACTTAACTGAGAAGTTTTTAAAACTATTTAAACTTTGGTTCATAAGTTTACGTTATGAATAATAATTAATTTACACATTTCAAGTTGAGTTTCTTTGAGTTTGAACTAATATCTTCGTAATAATTTCAAATTTTCAAAACATCAATGCAAATTATAATATTATAAATAATGTGTGTCCATTTTTCAGTTTAATGACAAATGTAGCTTTGGAGTCAATCAAAATGTCTATTAAATTAATTTTTCCTTGGGGCAATAGCGACAAAACGTAATTGCCATGCAATTGCAGTACAATGAATGAAAGTCATTTAAAACGAGGGGCGCAAAATGTAGAGGAAGAGCAATCAATGGTTGCAAGTATAACATCAAAGATAGATATCGCGCCCCCAAGTTTTTGTTAGCCATTATCAGTGTTTGCATTGCGGTCGCATTTGCTTTTCACATGTAACATGTGTAACTTGCTCCTGCATGCTCTTTGCATTTATGTCTCTAGTAATGCGATAAGCATCACAAAGAAAATAAAGATTTCCGTTGAATAAGAACGTCGGTTATTGTACAGGTACATGTCTCACATGCTCCAATCAAACATCCTACAAATTTAATTGCTTTTGCTTAAACCCAAAGCAACATATGCGTCAATTTTCATTATTATTCAAAACTCACGCAAAAATGTTATTAAAGATTTAATTGTAATTCGCATAAATCACACTTGTATGATCATAAAAACCAGACAAATGAAAGAAAAACAAGTAGTTTCTCCTTGGAATCAAAAATAACGATTAAAATTATATTTGTTTATGCACAGAACAAATGCCAAAATGAAACGCAAAAGAAAAAAGGAATCACTTCTTTGAAGGACATTAAAATTGGATCACGAATACCCTAGGTTAGTGTTTAAATTTGATTGATGATGTCGTTACGGAATATTTGATTTATTTATGTGCCAGACGAACAATTAAAGCAGTTATGGACACTTTAAACATTTAATGAGTTGCCTGTTGGCATCGAAGATATAAAAAAATATTTAATGTATTGAAACATCAATGTTAAACAGTTGAATGTCAAGCCTTGATTGAATTGGATTTCCTATGCAAAATTTCAGGTAGAAAAGGCGTAAAAAACGCACAAAGTAACAGCATAAAGTCCGTAAAAAAAATCGTCGGCAAATTAAACGTTTATATAACTGTGCAGTTGTACTTATGCATAGAAGAATAACTTAATGTCGTATTTTTTTGTCGGTTTTTTTCCTCGGATTGACCATCAGATTGCACGTCTTTATCGCGGCGCGTCGCTCAAGAAGGAATTGAAACGACCTGAAAGTATGCGTTTTATTGCACGCCTAATAAAAATGGACAAGATTCTTTTGGATGTCTTCACATGCAAGCGGCATGGTCGTCTTCATTTCTTCATTTTCACTGCACAGCGATTAATGTTCTCTCCCAACATTTTTATTTCGCTTCTCGTGGTAATGACGCATGCGTTACCAAACTACAATTCGAGTTAAGTTGCGACTCAATAAACGATGGATGAGCGCCGCAAAGTTTTGTAACTTTGACAACAGTGATAATGGAAAGAGCGTGATGGATTTAATCTTATTTGCTGGCCAATCTGTGTTTGCATATTTATCAATTAATAACGATGCAATAAAACAATTGAGTCGGAGCATGGATTAAGTCGAGTCGGTAGGAAACACGTAGAAAACGCAGAAAAGGTGTGGGTGATGTGGATGGAGATTAAGAACATGCGCTTGACTTTAAGTGGAGTAAAGCATGGTAAATAAATCTCCGCAACGTCAATTATGTCGTTAATAATTGCGCCATTCGTATGGATAAATACGCGATGCGATTAATTTTTATGACTATTTCACTTGCTGTTTGTTACGAACATTTCTGATATTTTTTGTTCAAGTGTTATCAACATCATCGTCATTGTGATGAGCTTCTTTCACTATTGACGTCTGCAATCACAATTAATTTCTACGTTTTATATGCCAAATTAATTATAAATTTTTTAAATCCTGCTGGAAGACACGCAATAAATGAAGAAGTAAATATGAATGGGAAAAAGTCGATGTTCAAGCAGCTAGAAGCAAAAGGAAACAGCATTGGCATTATCATGATAGTCGTTTTGGCATCGCATGAAACTTCAACATTTGGCGCGCCAATGAATCATTTCATGGCGTGGGGCAAAGAACAAATGGCTGGCAAACGCAGCGGTTTGCGCGAAATAAATGCATGAAGCCCTCCTTCGTCGGCGTGATGTAGTCGGTGCTGAAATGCGTCCCAGAGGTTCGCTTAGCGTCGCGACGCTGCTTGATTTATATCCGCATGTCGCAGCATTGCGTATCCAGATGCAGACTCGACTCAAACCAGAGTCCAAAAGCGGAATAAAACACTCCTCGTTTACTTTTGTTTTCTACATTTTGCAAATCTCCAAACTAAACGTGCAAATCTTCTTATAATCAAAAACTTACAATTAAACTATGCAACAAGCGGAAATATTATTCATAATTACTTACTAGAAGAATTATTCATATTATTTATCTTTTGACTCTCGAAAAAAACACAAAGTTCATTCGAATTTTCCACGAAATCTCCATTTTCTCTCATTCCACGCACTTGGCGCAAGTTGGTCGTATTTTCTCCACTCATCCAGCAGTGATTTCAATGTAACCCAGATAATCTCGCACCGGTGCGGAGCTTTGATTGTTTGATTGTTTGAGCATGATGCTCATAATTTACGATACGAGCATATTTTCTACGCAAACATCCCAGCATAGGAACGTGTATTTTACATGAGTCGCTCACGCACACATCGAGAAGAAAAACAAATGGAAATGAAACAGAACAGACAATTTATAATGCGGCCGACGCTGTCAGTCGCTGAGAAAACTTGTGATAACATAACAAATTTAAATAATGATATCACTCCGTACTCATATAGGTACATCTAATTTTATGCATTTACCATTGTATCTATATTATTTATAATAATTTCATCTTAGATTACATTGCTTTGCATTTTAAAGCAGTTTCAGCTTCATTAAAATATGTTTTACTTACCTACGTGCCTTTCTTTCATTGCACATTTAAATGACTTACTTGTGTGTGGTCTTTGAGATTAAAACTAGAATTTATGATTTGTAATTAATATTCGTGCATTTCCTCTGGCTTGCGGTGTTAATAAATGTACATTAAATAGTCATAATTAGTTGACAATTATATGGCTCATTAAATTTATAAGTTTATGAACTAGAGCACATTTATATCTAGTCTTGCAATAACATTACATTCATTAAATATGTCAAGTGTATTAAATAATTGCTGTTGCTTTGTGTTTTTTTTATTTTTAAGCTGCTGAGCTTAAAATATTTTTTCATAATGTGTGGTAAAATTATGTAATAAGTACGTACATTTTTATTCATTACGTTATGATATAAGATTGATTAATTAATTAATGCTATCAGGCAGGTTGGATGACTTGGATGAGGAATAAATGTAAATATTTAAATTCGTAGTTTGTTTAACATTTTATGAATTTGTTGAGCTACTTATTATTAGTACGTGGCGTGGACATAAATCATTTTTATTATCTTTTAAGGTTTGCGTTTGTATTTTCTTCTGTTTTTGTTTCCTTTTATGATTATAGCAGTTTCATAAATTATATATTTGTTTGGGGTCTAAATTTTCATTAAGACTTTCTGTATTTGCTGCCATTCTCCGTGGTAGCGACATTGAATAATTTGTAAACTGAGCATTTATTTGTTGTTAGTTTATAAATAAAATATGCTACTACTTAGTTGCAATGAAAAACTTGTGAAATACTTTGAATAGTTGCGTGCACGTCGCATCGTGTCTCCGCGTAGAACCGGCAGCAATAAAACAATTTATGATAGCGTGATTTCAACCCCGAAGAGGCAGCAGAGGCAGCAACAAAGACGTAAGCAGGCGACAGCATCAAATCGGTCGTGGCTGCCGTGTACACGACGTTTAATGGCGGAAAATGTGAAATGCAAGAAGCGGGCATTTTACGAGCGTACCTAGACGCCGAACTGCTGCATATTGATCAATTCCACGAAGATGTTTTGTGCGCGTCCAGAGGATGCGGTTTGCGAAGAGACGTGGCCGATGAAGATGTCGGAAAATGCTGAAGGAAACTGAACGCACGTGTAATAAACGCTGCATGCCGCTCTCGAAGCGTTTGTGAAAAAGATTTATCTCGCATTACCATTACGAGTTGCAAACTTGTTGCAATTGTTCATTGAAATGTTGCATTCACGTCGGAAGTCTTTGATACTCATACCAGAAAATTATCGCTTCCCATATTTTCAGAACAAATGAAGGTAAAAGAGTTACAGAATTTCATTCAATTTGTTCAAGGAATCAAGTATTTTTTCTCATTTTAATTGTAATAAATCTAAATCTAAATCAACTAATCTTTTATTATAATGCACTCAGAAATGTTACTTTAAAATATAGCTGTTTAATCAAACATTGCGAGAACGATGAAACTAAGTTAATTAAGTGACTTTAAGTTAGAATTTAATTAATTTCAAGTTGTCGAAATATTTATACAAAATAAAGATATATTCTTCATCAGTCACGTAAAACGTGTTGATGCGTCGGAAGAGCACGAGTGTAACGAATCGATTGGGTCTTTTGGGAATCGAAGAACACCCTTCATAGTCAAAGAAGATCAATGCATGCCGCGCATTATTGAGACGAATTGACGCCCCAACAACAACCAACATGGTCTCATAGTTTTGTTGTTTGTTACCTGTCCATTTTTTTTCTGCACCACGCAAGATGTCAAACAAGCTGACGTATGGATGCAAACAGACTGCCATTTTGCTCGTGGCATTTGAGAACGAATTTATCACTTTTACTATGGGACAAGTAGCTCAGCAAATTGTACAACGCCAATTAAGTAATCAAATCGTCGCAATAATGGCTGGCAATTAACAATGACTTCTATGCTTGCTGTTAATGTCAACGCAATTTCGGTGCAATTTGTTAATTATTATATCTCTTTATTACATTATCAGCATTATTATTTTACTGCATTTTCAGCTACTATTTGACAAGAGTAATAGTTTTATAATTTGATTCGATTTTATTTCCTTTCTGGCTTACTTATGTATTTCGCATCCAAGGGCTTAAAGATTATTAGATTACGAATAAATTTTGATCAGGAAAAATGTGTTAATTTGCACACAAACATTGTTTGCATACAGTGCAAATGGCTTAAGATGCTAAGACCCAAAATGTACAAATTTACGACGGTAAGCCATGCATAATGCAAGCGGTACGTGCGCACTCAGCTCGGTAAAAGATGCATAAATGCATGCAATGTTGTTCAAGTGCATTTTCGAGGCATCAAGTTGGACTTCCCCAAATCGTTGCAGTTGTGTTGCCCGCACCGTATAATTGCTGATGCGCTAAGCGAACGGCAAATCTTATTAAGAACTCATATAAAATCTATAACATCAAATGCAATGCAAATATGCATAACACGCCTTTGCCAGCACTGGCGCGCGGTGCGCCGACGCAAAATTTGCATTTACAAATCTATGCTTCGTACAATAAACATTTATCGTCTACCACCCTCTATTCCGCTCGTAAAACGGGTGCAGAATAATTTGTAATCTTGTTAAACTCGACATGACATTCCCAAAATATTCAATATTTAATTTTACGATTGGCGAATTTTTAAAGGCTGAAAATTAATAACACATCGAAGACTGAAGCAAGAAAGTCATGTAACAATTGAAAATATCGTTTACCACGTGCCACATGGCTAAATTGTGAAATTTACCTGTCGCTTAAAAGATGTAAAATTGACATACCTCGTAGGTGGGTTAAGCCCGAAAATTATTCGCATTTTTGGCGATATGTAAGCTTAGGGGGTAATGCCTAGTGAAACCTTTTATGCTCAAGCACCGTAAACTTGTAGTCGCATCAATTTCTATTGAAATCCGTCCGTCGGTTAATAAGATTACACGTGTATTATCATAACAATCGTAAACTTTGTGTTAGTTTATATTAAATACTAACGGCATTTAGATTGAATTACTTACCATTTATGACCTGTCGAGACGAAATGACAAATTTGCCATGCGAATTCGCCGGAAATCAACTTTTTTATAGTGCATTCGAAAACATCAAGTGAGATTAGCCACATTAATGTCATCAAGTTAATCCAAAGTTGATAATAATGCAGCTATTAAAAAAGAAATCACTTGGTTGCGTCGTAATTATTTTTAAGCAATTATCCACATATAATTAGCACTAAACTTTAATTCCTATACATATTTCTTTCGTCGAACTGGCTTGAATAAAATACGATTCTTCATATTACTGGACTGGCGCTGCTGAATACAGCAATTATAATAATTCTTTTTGAAATTATCCCTTCCACTAAATTGAATTAAGTCGATGGCCCATTCATTCGCTAATTTTAGCAATCACCTAATTCTTCATGTTTTCTTTATATTTCAGTGTTTAAAATCAAAGTTGTCACCCGACCGTCAACATGTTTACGTAAATAGTAAAAAGTCATGTTTTTACAAATGTTTAAAACATTTGTACTGCAGTTCAAATGCATATAATGTAGGTAAATTATTATTCAGTTTTGTTTTTGTTAAGTTTGAATATTTTATTATTGTTAAGTTTCAAATCATTTTATTATTGTTAAGTTTAATTTTTTTTTATTATTGTTATTGTTGTTTGGTAATTATTGTTAATCATTAAACCGAAGTTCTTCTGGGGCCAATGGAAATGTAAGTACGGATTAATATATTTAGACATTCTGTTAAAAAGTGAATTTTGGTAAAATAATTAAAATGTTATTAATTTTTAGAATACGTACTGAATTGGCAATTGGCGAATGAGTTGAATTTGACTAAAATACAGTACAATCTACTTGGATTTCTCGCCGAAAAAACAACCATTGGCGGCAGACTTGAAACGCTGCCATAATCCTGCGACTCGAGCTAGCGATTGGCCTGTGCCCCACCACGGCGGCAGCACGCAGGAGCTGGCAACCTGGACGACCATCGAGGATACACACGCGGCAGATAAAGACGCGCCTCCCACCCGATGCTTATCGCTTGGTGTCACTATCCAAAATTAAATACGAGTACGTCAAACGATCTGTCAACATTCAGAAGAAGGCTCTCGTCGGGTGCGTGCGTGTTATCCTTAAATATTTTGGGCAACGTCGTGATGGACTACGGCAATCACTAGTGTCTCGTGCGGTTCGACCTACAAGGTGTTTAAAAACTCATTTGGAAGTGATTGTGGTATAAACTATGAGCATGGTGTCTTATTATAATACGGCGGCAATGTACAGGCACCAGCAGGCGATGAGCACGCCAAGCGGATCACTGCACACGGGTGCTGCTGGCTCCCTGCCGCATCCACATACTTGGTACCCGACGGGATACCAACACCAGGGGGTACAAATTGCACCGCCACCCGCGGCAGCCGCTTCGTATTGCATGCAGGACGAACAGCAAATGTGGCATCCACATGCCGCCGCCGCTTTTCATCCGGAATACGCGCATGATTACAGTCACACCGCTATGGCAGCCGCCGCCGGCATACCTCACCATCATCAACAACAATTCGATCACATACAGAACCAGCTACCTTCACCGCCGATCACAGTTTCCGGCTCTGAGCTATCCAGTCCAGGCGGTGCCGCAGGAAACATTACGCCACCCAATCCGACGGCAGCGCAAGTTCGACCGGCTCCAGTACGTAGTCCCTATGAATGGATTAAGAAACCTTCGTATCAAAGTCAACCAAATCCTGGTAAGTGTTAAACTCAAGATTTTCAAAAACTAAATTTCTGGGGCTGTAGTTTTTTGAATAAGCACGTATTTTGATCCGCGCAAAGTGTTTTAATCCATACTTTTTGATTTGAAAGTTTCATGTTTTTCTAAAAACAACAAAATCATGATTTAAAACATTCCTACATAACATTCAAACACGTATGAAACGCCAAACTAAACTAAATCTTTATACATTGATATCGCTTAAGCTTCAATGGATTAATGACTCCGATAAGAGCAATTATCCTTTGACGCATGCGTGCTCCATACACGCATTCCATGTTCACATTATATTTTTTTAATTACTGTAAGCAGATAAGACAATTTAAATGCACCATTTTACGATGAGTGCGAGCTGCGTGCGCAGCAATTCGATTGAAGAAGCCGCACCGCCATGCCACTTCTTGTTTTCTATTCTTCTTCGCTCGCGATGCGATCTTCATCTTCGTCATTTATGCCGGTCGCGTGATGGCTGCTGTTGCGCTATAAATTTTGCCGCCATCTTTGACAATTTTATGCCCCACAGCAACGATGTAGAAATCACGTATAAAACGACGAAACAAGAAAATGAGCGAGCGCAAGAGAATGAAGAAATAAAACGCGGAATGAGCCAATCAAAGCACGGTGCGCGCTTGCGTGTTAAAATGTAATGCGAGAAAAAGTTGGGAAACAGGTAAGAATGACTAAGAACTGAGTAAAGTTGAAAAGAACGCATTAAAACGGCACAATTAAGATGGCTTAAAAAGCTAGTTTTACGAGCGCCGCCGCCGGCGAATTGTATATGCGCGCGCGCGAGCGCACACACCGTAAAAGCGCACTAATTAATTCGGTATCAACGCATGCACAGCGAGGGAAAAAGGAATGGTGGATAAAATGTAAAAATAAGTTTTGTTTTTATTGCTGCGCGTCCGACGGCTAAAAACCAATGAATTCAAAGGTTTTAATGTACTTTTTCTCTCCTTTTTCTTTCGTCCGCGCTGTAAATTCAGCAACGTAACAAAAGCGCTTATTGCACCGCGAAGGACGCTTAATTACAATATATCACAATACGTATACGTTAACTATGTGGATCTTGCTATGCCTTCGAGTTTTAATCAAGTCTAAAAAGAGAGAAAGAGTGATGAAGGAAGGTGCTAGAAGGCGGCATATTAATTCGTTTGATGATAGCCATCGCGTACGTTCTTTTTTTTACATTTTCATTGGGCAGTTGCTACACTGTTTTTGTTGTTTTTCATGTTGGTGAAGAAGGAGCGCGCGCATTCAATGTGTTTTTTTTTGGGCAGCCGAACAACGAATCGTAAAAAGCGTCAGTGCGCATTAAAAAACATTAACGCTGACCGCCTCTCTCGTGTGAATGATTTACAACATTTTTACAACACTTTACCATCAGATACGTGCATTGCGCTCTCATCATCATCAACAACAACATTATGAACATGTTTTTCTCTTCGTTGCGTTTCTTCGTATGTTAATTTTTCAGCACAATAAAATCGCGAAAGCGAGCGTGCGCGTACACACGCAAATGGACGAAAAGCGCGTCTTTATATGACATGCTGTTAATTAATTAATTTCTAATTAAATTTTTGTAATTAATTCGTGACGAATTTCAATGGCGCTCTCGGTAGATACGTGGAAAAAATTCGGCGGCGATTTGCAATGCAAATTACGCTTTTACGACGCTTTGCTCTTTGACGTTTGTGGCTTTTTTTGGGTTTCATTATTTGCGGCTGGAAGAGTAGATTTCAATGTTGCGCCATTTGCTGAAGAATGGCTGATGAGTAATTTCCTTTCGAGTGAACTATTGTTGCTGCTTTTTTTGGCGTAAAGTTGCCTCATCGTCCATTACTATTTGCATTTCAATTTAATACCATTGGCTAATTGCTATTTCACAAAACAAAGTTGTCAGCATCATCAAGTTGGTAAAATTCGGTTGAAAACGATGTGAATTTCATGTAAATTTCTTATGCGTGGGACGAACAGTTTTTCGGTGAAATTTTCATGAATTTTATAAACTTTCTCATGCCTTATTGAGTTATAAATTTCACCTGAAATAAGTGCAATAAAACAGGGCTTGCAAATGCCTCGAGTAAAAGTACATTACAATTGCATTGATAGTAAAATTCACTTTTGAACCGCGCCGCCAATCTGTATGTTATATTAGCTTGAGGGATGTGATTGAAGGGATGGCGGGTACCTAATGCTGTAGTAAACCGTCCGCAAAGTGTCCGCACTCTTCGGGGTTGTTGATGTCCGCTTGATGCATCATGAAATGCGGCAATAAAAGCAAATAAACTGTTCGCCAAAACGCTGCCGACACTCAGCCGGTCGTAAAGTTTATTGAGGTATTTTTGCAGTCAGTTTCGTGAAGTAAGAGATCAAGGTAGACGAATGCATAACAACAACAGCAAGAAGCGGATGCAGTATTGCAATAACAATTATAAAAAATGCTTGGGTACATGCAAAATCAATTACATCAATTGATATTTGGACCTTGGCGTAAAAAAATTCGCTCATAAAACAAATAATATGAATAATTATTTGAACTGTAAATATTTTCGATGCTTAAACATCTTTATTTTTGCTTTCTAAGCTCTTTATGCACATGCTGTTATTGTGGTTGTTGCAAGCGGAAGACAATTGGGAATCGTAGGAATCCGCCACACAAAACAAACCCTTGTGAATCTCAAAGCCGTCCAGCGCTGCTGGAGTATTCATGACGTGGGGGTGGCGTCGACTCGCGAACAGAACAAAACGAGCGACAAAACGTTGCCCGCAATGGATCCCATGAGGGACGTTAGCTTAAACATTCGGGGAGTTCCCGAACGACCCACGGGCAATTATCACGCGCTCCTGCTCCTGTTTTTGGCGACGCCAATGCCAGCGCTCGACAAAAAATCGTTTGTTGCTATAACAACAGCAATTTTACTCGTGCCGCACGCAACGTAATCGCATTACCAAAACGATTTGCAAATATTATTTGCTTGCGGTAATTTTCGCTTAAACAATTCGCGTATTTGCAAGTGTTTATTTAAATGTTTATTTGTTGTTTTACGAAACGGCGGGGGTCGCATCGTAAAGTGTCCAATGTTTGGTCTCTTTACGACCGAAAAGACGTCCCAAAAACGCCACCTACGTTGTGCGATTTCAAGCGTAAATTTGGCCAAATTGTCCGCGCGTGTTGCTCCTTTTGTGCAATTCAAAACGCCCACGTTCGACCATTTTCTTTAGTCCTGCGTTGACGCGCTGAAAGAAAGAAACTACACGTTCTTAAAATGCGTAACAAATCGATTTTGGCAAGCGTCTCTCATTTGTTACAGTACAAAAACACAAAACAAACCAAAATGTTGGCAAAATAAGTTGACAAAGCATGGCTAAATGAAGTTATCATGCTTTTACGAACGTTGAAAACATCCAGGAGCATAACGAATGTAACCAGAAAGAATGTTGAACATTCATTGTGCTTCATTATGTAGTACGATGTCACATAAATGCATAAACAGGTGACAATCGTATAAATCATTCGCATTGTGTCACTGGCACGTATTGGAAACTTTGGGATTTTTCTCTGAGGCGGCTGTTCTTTATCGATGCATCGAACCGGCCGGCGGTTCGCGCATCAAATGCGCCGCACACGTTACATCTTCGCCGCCTCCTAATCCCCCCGTCGCATCGATACGTGCACAACGCGGTGCGCTTATCACTTCTAATCAAATATTCAAAGGCGTTCCTGTGTTTGCACATTGCGTGCTATCGCATGTCGCGTGGAAAAAACAAGGTAGTCATAGCAACTAACATCTTTCCTCTTCGGTTGTTTAGATTTCTGTAGATCTCTCTGACTAACAGTCCTGACGAATGTGTAGTCGCTAAACCAATAACAACAGTTGTCTTAAGAATAGTGTGTTAACCGAGTGCAACTAATGTAGAGAGTGAGTCTTCACGCAACGAGTGTGCAAGTGCAGTTTTGGCAATGTCTCTTCCTCTTGTTGTAGGGAAAACGCGCACGAAGGACAAGTACCGTGTGGTCTACACGGAACAGCAACGATTCGAGCTCGAAAAAGAGTTTTCCATCCACAACAAGTACATTTCAATTCGCCGCAAATGCGAGTTGGCCACAGGATTGGGATTATCCGAACGCCAGGTGAAGATATGGTTCCAAAATCGGCGCGCCAAAGAGCGGAAACAGATGAAGAAGCGCATCGAGGAAAACGGCAAGGACGATGCGAGCATGAACGATATGAAAGTATCCTACGAGCAGGCAATGATGCAATTACAACATATTCAAACGCGCCAGAATCAACCCTGCAAATCACCAGGAAATATACCAATGATTCCACCACATATGGCCGGACAGCAAATGAACTCAATAGCAGGACATGTCGGGAGTCATGCTCATCCGCATTCGCACGTAGAGAATGTGTTATCACCACCACGGATGGATGAAGTGCCAATGATTGGCAATGAATTTCCAAATGTAAAATATGAGAAAGGCGATGAAGACATGCAAGCGATGCAAACATCAAATTAATACGTGGTGGTGGAGAGCACGGGATTGTTTGTTTCTTGTTACTCAGCTCATGACAAATTCGCATTAATATTATGGTTTAATTTTGTGATTTAACGTCAACCTAGGAAGACTTGCCTTGAATAATGCCTGTAATTCAAATCTGAGATTTTTTACATAATAGCTGAAAAATAAAAAATATATTAAAGTACGTGCAATCTGTAAATTATGACAACACATCATAGTATTATTAATGTTATTTAAGTGCAATTTATTTAAGGAGTTTTATTGCTATAGAAGAAATGTGTTATATTTACTAGTAATCTCATCGAATGAAAATGTTATATGCCCAATTTAATTATTATGTGCCTAGAGTAATTTAGTAATTAAGCGCATTTGTTCACATTTGTATATTCTTGCTTGTTTAATGAATGATTGATTTTTGTACTTTGTTTACGTTTTTATCAAATGACACGCACCCTACTTAACAATGTTACAACAATTCTATAAATATGTATGAAAATGTGCTGAAATTGCAATTAAAGTTATTGTAAATAAATAGTACACACATACGTTATTAAATATTTATATAACAAATAAAATAAATCCATTTACTACACCCTCGTTAAAATTAATTACATCCATAAATAATTTAATAAACTTGACTTAAGAAAGGTTTTATTGTTTTTTACAGGGAAAACTCGAACAAAAGACAAATATCGAGTTGTCTACAGTGATCATCAACGGGTTGAACTAGAAAAGGAATTCTACTACAGTCGATACATCACGATACGTCGTAAAGCAGAACTTGCTGCTACTTTGGGGCTTTCCGAACGACAGGTGAAGATTTGGTTCCAGAATCGACGAGCTAAAGAGCGCAAACAAGTAAAGAAACGAGACGAATGTCCCACCTTAGCCGCAACTTCAATCGGCGCATCTGCGAATCCAATTAATAAATCGCATATGCTCTTAGCGTCCAATCATGAGCACTTCCCGTTCAGCGAAGTTTCCGCTAATGGACTAATGATCGACGAGCAGTACAATCATACCGGTGAAATGCATTTTAATCATAACATGCACAATCTCTTTGTGGAGCAAGCAGCGCATGAACAAGCATCGCAGGAGTGCACCAACAACAATGAAAGTGCTACCAGTTGCAAAGATGCGCACGAGGAGGACGTTTGATCAATGCATTTTGCGGTGCAATTTATATTGTCGATAATGTTTTGCAATTTTGAATGGATCTGTGAAGAAAAGTATTATTTTTGTTGGCCTTGCTTAAATTGTGTGATTTTGGCAATTTGTTATGTATTGATTTAGTGGGAATTTTACTATTTAAGTATAAATAATATATTTTATTTTAAATATTGCACAGTTTTTGTGTTTTTTCAATAAAATAAACTTTATGAACTTTTCAAACTTTCAATTCCCTCTCTCCGAATTTAGTGTGTGTCTGCTTGCGCCACCAGTACCATTTTAAAGAACTTCAGGGCTTATTGTTTTGGTTACACGCAAATGTAAACAGTGCTCATGCAAATCATCTGATTACGATAATAATTCATTTAATATGTGTGGACGACTTGCTTGGTACGTTAAAATACTAATATAGTTTCATATTTATCATTGAGATTCCTTTTAGCACTTTGTGCCCTGATGACATTGTTTCTGTAGTCCATCGTGATATCAATAAAGATAGCAATAAATGTAGTCCTAGAGATATTGCAGAACCTTTATGGTTTAACAAAGAATTTGAATATACGCCAATTTATAATGGAGCTCCTACAACAATTGTACCTGTATTAATTTATTCTCAGGCATATTCAAAGAACAATAAAAATTCTTTAACATCTGCGAATGATTATTGTATAATTCCCATGAAATGGGGAATAGTCTTACACAATGTAAGTAGAACTAAGATTGTACTCATATTTTATTTAATTAACTGTTTTTAGAAACCTGCCTCTGTTTCATCTTCATTTCATACTCATAATGCTCGTTTGGAAAATGTACTCAATTCACATCTTTACAGAGGGTTTATAACAGTTGGACAAAGATGTGTTATTCTTGCTGATGGATATTATGAATGGAAAACAACAAAGGGTGAACATTTTAAGCAACCATATTATTTTTACCAAAAGGTAAAACTTGTTGCTAAAATCTGTATTCTTGTATTAACATAGTTCCCTTCCAGCCTCTTGGTGAAGAGTCCAAAGAAAAGTCTCTTATTAAATTGGCTGGATTGTATAATACATTGCCATCTGACAATGTAAATATTAAATTTTGTTTCTGAAGCATTTGTTTAACATATTTTTGTAGGGAGTCAAGCATAGTTGTACAATACTTACAAAAGAAGCAGATACCTCATTGGCATGGATGCATCATAGAATGCCAGTGATATTAAACACTCCAGAAGACATATCTAATTGGCTAAATTCCAAGGATATAAGTTATACAGAGGCGTTGCAATTATTGCCAGATTATTCTAAAGTCCCAGAGCAGTACAAACTACAGTATCATGCTGTTGATAAAATGTTTATCAACAAATCATCTTGTGATAGTGAGATGTGTATACAGCCCATAAACTTAAAGAAGTAAGTTATTTTGGATACGAAGTTTGGAAATTATAATTACTTGTATACCTGTTTTAGGCGGAAGCAAAATACATTAGACAATTGGTTGGCAAAGAAGAAGTAAAGTTGGTTTTGATACTCAAATTGTTAAATTGATTTAGAATTAATATTTTTGTACATGTTATAACTACTTGTTAAATAGTCACTAAAGTCAATTAGAAGTTAATAAGAGTCTCTGTTTAATCTAAATATTTATTTACACATGAAATAATACATTGATTTTTGTTCATTATTATATAATCCTTCAGTAGGCTATTGTTTTCTTAAAATAATTGTCTCAACGTTTGTATTTTAATTATACGTTATTGTAAATAATTTTGTTGACACAGTTAGCATACGCTCTTTGAAATTGCTCGTGTATATAACAACAATCTGTTATAATATATTTATATACTCTGCATTTATACGTATTTTTCGCATAAATGTTAATGCATTTGTGCATCGGAAATGAAAGCACATCGATTTAATAATACAACGTATAACAACAAATCCTCACTTTTGATTTGACACTCCATATTCGCGTTCATACAAAAACTTATTATTTACCAGTTGAATTGAAGAGTTGCCCATCAATTCAGCTTTGTTTATATGCTAAACAATTTATTTTGTAATACTGACTTTATCTTGTATATTCTATGTACACGCAATTTGTTAATCGGTTACGTTGTTTATGCAATTAACATTTTATTGAACTAAGTGTAATTGCTTTAGTTGGACATAAAATTACATCTAAAATTATTTCTTCGTACATAGTCTATAACGTAGTCGAATGAAATTATGCCAACTTGGTGTTTTATAATGATGCAAGAAACTTGAGAATAATGTAGATGAATAATCGGAGAAAATTAGTGCCCTTTGGTTGGAAATTTGAGAGAGAGAAACTCAAGTAATACTGAATTAGTTAGTTGTTAGTCAGTTAGTACATACGTAAGTAAATATTGCTCACAAAAATATAGATTTTCTTATTAGCTAAGGCTTCTTTTATATCTAAATATAAATAATTTAATTTATATGCAATTGTTTGTTTGTCATCTACATGAGTTTCACCGGTTAACGTTTGATCCACAATAGAATGAGTAACAGTTTCAGCAACGATCTTTATGTACGTTTATGTGATTTTGTTGTTTATTACGGTATTTCTTAGTTGCTAGTTATTTTTGTAAGAGCTAGAAAATTCACTCCTCTTCTCACAACTTTAACAAATAACCCTGATAGAGATTTGTTCTTATAGAATAGTCGTAGTAACAACTGAACGTAAAAGTTTTTAGCACGCGTTTTGTTGCCCTTAAACGTTAACATTAAATGCTAATTAGATCATTAATAATATACAATTATTAGTCAATAGTCAACTATAATAGAGCACAATTTAATTGAGAATCAATGAATCAACGTGTAATAAATTTTATATTCACTTTTTTATATACTTTTTTGTAATCAATTTATTCGCAATAACTTTTCTCGTTTTTATTAGTCGAGTGCGTTGAAACTCTTCATTTATACTTTGGCACATTATGTTGCTTTAAAAAATCGTTATAATCGTTTAAATGAAAGCTTCACAGTTCGCTAGATTAAAATCACTTTGAAGGTGTATCGAGAAAAACGTTTCAAAAGATTTGTTGGTCATTGTTTAAGGCCCTAGAAGTTTCATTATCAATGGATTGATACACACGCATCGAAACAAATATTCAATTATGAGCGTTTAGATTCAAACGTCATCGAAATCATCAATTGTACGTCTTCTTAATACATTAATTTTAATTTTTTGTTTATTTTGTCAATTTACGAACAAATTGATGAAAACAGTTACTTTCTCTTTTTTTAAAGATATTTTACATGAATGTATCAAATGGCGAAGTGATTGGACTATAAAATATCTCAGTCTGTGATTTTACACGTTCTGCTGCAACGTCCTCTTCATCAATTGGCGAGTTTAGAAATGCACAGTGCGATGTGTTTGTATTGTTTTCTTTGAAGTGTTTATATGAATTGAGTAGAGAATGTTTAGTAGGATATGTTTTTATATGTAATGTCCTTAATAACAACTGAAGAGAATTTGGCTAATGTTCATAATAAAATTTCTATAAAACGCGCTCTTCACTAAACATACTTAGAACGTAAATTTGTGCTGTTTGTTATTTATATATAGTTAGTACCTATTTAGCAATTACTTCTTTGTTATATGTTTTACATGAATAACATTAATAGTAACAATATTCTCTTCATTATGCTGCAGTTCTGCTTATCAATTCCATTAATGACTATTATCCTGTGCCTCTTGCGTTAGTTCCGACGTAATTAACAGTTTGCGTGTCAATCGTGGTTCTTCTATTTGGATTTTTAATGATCCTCCATTCCCGTCAACTAATTGCTTCATTACGAATTCATACCGTGGAATTTAAGTACTGCTTCAAAGAAATCTATTGATTTTTCTCGACTGATCAACAACTCACTACACATTGAATTCCATTGCAATTAGGCTGCGACTACCGCGACTAAATTCTCTAAATTATAACAAACATCAACTGTGATAACAGTAATAACAAAATAATCTATGTTAGTGTTTGTTGTAGGTATTTTTTGTTTGTACGAATATTTGATAGCATTCTTAACTTAGAGGTAATCTCTATGTTTTTTGTAGTTGTTTTGCATGGATTTGAATTCTCCATTTGGCAAGTGATTTGCATTGTCAATTTCCTTACTTTGTTATTATTGCTGCTTTTGCTTATTATGTATCTTTGGCTGTATTTCAGAAATTGACTGCTTATTATTAATACTGTAATTTCCTGTTTCGTTTTGAGCTTGTGCTTAACTCTTGTTATCTCATATTCTTGTAAGTGTGGTTGAGTGTTGTGTAGGGTCGTTCGTTATGCTAGAAAAGCGTTTCTTTTGACCATACATTCTGCTCGCCGATATCAATATCAATGAATTCAATATTGCCAGTCTCACTAGTGCTATTTGCCTCACCGCTGCGAGTTTGCGTACCGATGATAGCAATGGAAGTCGATTCTCCCGAAGCATTATCACTCAAACTACGTCGTGTTAACGTCGGCGATGGGGTGCCCTCCATACTGCAACAGCTCCCACGTTTTCGCTCAAGGGTTTCCAGGGTACTACCAAGGGTGCCCAACATAGACATATCATCAACGCATTTCTGGTGCGTTCTCGAAGTCGTCGGTTCTTCAACTTGCTCTTCCTCATCTTCTTCGTCAATACGCCCTTCCGCGCCGATTAAAGTACTGGTGGATTCATCAGAGATTGTTGACAGAGTGTAGGATGGCTTAGTTTTAGCCAGTCGTATATGGCATTCTTTGCTACAACATGGTCGTATTTCTTCTTGGTCATCCTCGCATTTCTCGCCACAGCAGTCCCGCTCTTCGCCCTCGCTATCAGTCGAGAATGGATCCACTTCGTCATCTGTGTCTTCGTAGTATTCGATATCATGGAACACACTATCGGACATATAGGAGACATGCGAATGCATATCCAAGTCTGGATAATCGTTCGCAAGTGAACTATTGCAGCTGCTGATTGATGCTAATGGGGCTAATCGCGGAGTTAGGTGCTGTTTCGTTGGAACCACATCGTAGAGTGCACGTTCACTTCCACATGGCGAACCTCCTGGAGTTGGCTGGATAACACGTATATCAATAGGATAATAGAAATCATATTGTTCGGGCAGAGGAGATGACTGCCTTCTTCGCGATTGCTGCTGGTGATGGTAGTGCTTATGCGCTGGTATAGTGGGCAAACCAAGCATAACTGAGGAGCCACGGCGTTCCAGATATGAAGAGCCAGAGGAGGAGCAAGTTATATTACTAGCTCTTCGATTAGGTATACCCAGATGGCTAAAATATACAATGTCCGCATTAATATTGTATTTAATCCTGGGATTAAACTTGCGCAACTTTAGAGTACCTTTCATAACAGGCGTATATATCGTCATAGACCATATGGGCTTCATCAGTCGGCGAGTCCTCATCGATGGAGCAAGGAAGTTTCGATGACAATCGAAGTGGAGGATCCATAAGCGTGGAGTATCCGGCAATCGATGAAAACCGTTTTGTATTGCGAATCCAGCGAGGACTCACGCTTGAAGTATCTAAGCTCCTTCTCGCCTTTCTCGACGGATTCAATTGTTCGTACGCAGTGGCCTCAAGAGCGGCGGCTATCTGCCTTTCTTCTTCCTCCGCCTCCGCGACTGCAGCTGCTGCAAGATGCGGATCTTCAAGAGCTCTCTCCGTCTTTGATTTTGATTTATACAACACTAGTAAGACCATGAGCGCGAAGAAGCCTCCCAATGTGGCCGCTATTCGCACTCCGGTCATCACATCGTACGTGCTATAGAATTCTATGCGCGCCTGTTCTTTTTTGATCAACTCTGGTGATTTCGTGCTCGTAATATTCGTTGCGTATGTTTCATTTTCTCGATTATCCATTGCGATACTAAAACCACAATATTCTGCTTTAGAGTTTTTCCCGAAACAAAATAAATATTGCATTGGCAGCATGCGTGTATTGTGTCTCCCTCAATCCGCCCTGAAATTGAAGTTGCGACCTTGACACAATTTCATTTTCAATTGGGATATCAGTTCTGGATGGCCCATTCGGGTCAACGCATCGTGAGGGTACAGTACATGAGGGTTTAATCGTTGAGTGAATGACTTAATGTGATTTGCAATTACCTTTCATAATTAATGCAGCACTGGAATTGGCGTCTCTTCATCCAACCGTATTTAAGAATTTATTTCTTAATTAGGACATGGCTGAGCGTTTATACGGTGGTGGGTAAGAACACATCGAGGATGGGGAAGCGATCACAACACTCCAGCTAGGTGGCTAGTTAATTAATCACCAGCATTGTGCGATAGCGAATATGCTTACGCGCTCCGTGTGCGAAGTCAATCGCCAATAGCACATTGTAGCCAATTAATTTTCGCTTTGCATATGCTGCGCGGCCACACCGTGTGTGTTTACGCAGAGCTGAACATAAAATTCTATTTATATTAAGCGTCTGTCTACTGCAAACGTGCACACGCATACGAAAAATCAAAGCAATTCCAATAAATCATCGGTCAATCGAGCACCAACTACAAGCCGCAACTTTAAATTCGTCCGCGAAACGCGCTAATGTAAGCGTTGGTCGAATCTGACGAGGCATTGTTAAACAAACGCGGCAGGGTGTACAATTTACCTGAAAATATTTACAATCAATTCTCGATGATGATTAAGCACATCGCCGTGCCACAAATGAGCTCCCCATTGCTTTATAGACTTGTTTACTTTTATGTCTTCTTTATGAATAGTTAAATGAATACATAAATAATAAATTCATTATGCAGTCATGTTTTGTGCGTTCGTATTGACTCTGGCATTTTCGTTACATTTTTGCACCAATTAAACAAATGTTCACTACACTATCTAACTTGCGCTTCACTACACGGGACCTGGTTCTTTGTGCAATTCCAGGACGATTGTTGCACTGCGTTACGGTGTTCGTTGATTTCCTCTTATTGTTGATGAGCGTTGGAAGCACCAATAAAAGCACAAACGCTCCTGCCAAGATGACGGGCGGCTTCTATGTGTGTACGTAGCGTGAAGGAAATTGTGAGAGCGCAGGAAATGTTTCAGGAATACCAAGCAGGAATGCGACGCATGCGTTCCCAATGGAAAATCGACATTTCCAACGAGCGTTGTCGAGAATCACCGTCCTACATATTATAGACCCATAGTATTTCATTATTAAATCTATACAATCTCAATTAAATCTATGTATAATATGTTTCTGAATTGGTAAATGATTAAATAGTTTCAGAAAGTTTGAAAATCATTTAATCCAGTTTGGTGCTGCAATCTGACCATCTTAGGCCCTAACTATGTTCATCCTGGATAGAAGTATAATATGTATACTAGAAATTAAAGAATAACATTATATATATGTATACATGTTAGGCCTCTTGCCATGTTAGGATGTTAGGGCCAACAACATTACACAATACATTATTACATATTGAAAGCTGTGCTGGTTATCACAATTCTTAAATAATGATGATTGATCAGTCATAAGTTTTCTGCAGATATACTATGATGGATATTTATAAGAAGCATCCAAAATTTTGGGGAACAACTGCATACTCAAGTAAATCGTATTTTGTGCTCGTTGATGTACTACAACTGAGCATATGAACTTCTGCTGTAGCTCGAGCAGGCTCCATTATTCATTGACTCAGCAGCACAATAGCATCCATAAATACTGGTTCATCAATGTGGAATTTAATTCTGTATTTGCTGAAATATTCATATTCAAACTTATTGATTCTTCTCTGATTCACGAGTGATACCTTTGGTTAGCCAATGGAATAAGAATTGTTGATGCATCGTATTAGTCCCAGGCCCTAATTGCTTGCAATGAGAAGCCATTAAATTAGAAAGTAGCAACAACAAATAGGTAAACATTAGTAAACATAACACAACAATACTTTAACCTTGTTAAACAACTTGCCAAAAAAACCGCACAGTTCATGCGACGCCTGGTGGCGTAAACAGTCATCACGAAGTTTTGACCGATTTGACATCAAGCCGGTAGGTCGGTTACTGCGCAGAGTTGTTTGATGCGTACTGCAGTACGTTGGAAGTTCTTAATATAAAAGCAAATCACTTATTATCTAAAGTATATAGTGCCCCTTAAAACCAAAAGTGCATCGTCTCAACCAGGGCAAAGAAGTATTGTTCAGTCTGCAAAACAATTACTCAAATCACAAGTAAGTACAACTCGTATAACATACATATGTAGTAGTGTGCATGCAAACCCATTGCGATTACACAAGCTAATAATTAACTGGATAAAAAGTAATTGTTACTATATTATCACATCATATACTTTACATATTCATTCCCGCCTAGCACTCAAGCTCGCTACCGGTGTAGAAACGTGCATGTTTACTCTTGCAATTTGTTGTATTCTGATGCTCACTCCAATGAAGACGCTTTCAACCGCCATGTTGCAATTGTGTGAATGCATTTAATATCTCAAAGCATCTTCGGTTCCATCAGATATATTTGTGCGTATTAACATGTCCTGTTCATTTGCAAATCAAGGTAACTTGTTCAACATGTGCTACCATACATCTGTCAACAAATTAACAATGGATTTGCAGCAGGTAGCACCATATTAGATTTACACGGCATAGAAGGCAAAATCATATTCATCACCTATTTTGATCTTGTTATTAACGTATTATTGAATTTGCTTGCCAGTCTTCTGACTATCAACTAGGTTTTAATGTGTGTTTTGTTGTTTGCAGGAATTCGTTGATAATAGATGATTCGTCCAGTAACCAAAGATGTTGATTGTTACCTGGATAGAGAACCAATCAAATAGGAAAGACAATTCACTATGCATCCATGGATTAAACTGTAAGTACTTTTTGATTACTTCTATTAGTATCAGGTTATGCGCCATGCGCTGCATTGTTTATGTTGTTGTACTCGGTGTCAACCTGCTTCAACACGTTTGCGATAACGTCGCTAAGGTGAAACATGGGTAAATTGCAATAGCAATACAACGTTCGCATACAACGTTGGACATACGTACACTCTCACAGAGTTGCTACATGCATTGCGGTAAAATTTAAAATCTGGAAATATCAGCTGTTGTTGTGTTTACATTTTTATTGACTTTAGAAGAGAAGGAAACCGTCAAAGTTTTTAAAGCATTTTATTGGCGGCGAAACGAGGGATATACGAAACGACATATTTAATGACAAATCCAAAACTCATTCTATGACCTAAAGTTTTCACTTTCCACATTATACGGCAAGGGTCCAGTTTAAAAAGTTGCTCTAACTATTGCCCATGGATACATTAAAGCGGAAGAGCAGAGGAGATTGAGATGTGGACAAAGTTAAATAGCTAAACTATTGAATTTAGTAGGATGATTGAGTTGATTGCGTTTGAATTTGTATTTCACATATCCTTGAATGGAACGTTATGAATAGTAGTAAACGACCTGCTACTGTTTGCGTTATCGAGCTTTCTTCTGGCTGATGGCGCTACTATGTCTAATCTGACGGCAGAAATTCTTAAATATTTCCAGTTAATTTGATTATCACATCAGACAGAACTAGTCGCAAATGACAATTATGATTTGACGCGGTTTGGTATTAATGTTCAATATCGTCATGCCCATTATAGCTTTGCTAATCAAACTTGCAAAAATAGCAATATTATTGATGACGTGCGCGTTTAAAGACTTTACGATCTTGTCTACCTTAATATGCAAACCTAGTACGACTCTAGACATTACTTTATGAAAATTTTTACTACTCTCCGTGGATATATTCATCTTCTCCGCATGCATCTGGCACAGAAAACATAGAAAAACTTTTATTAAATATCGTATTCTTCATGCATATTAAGTACACACTTTGCTTCGAATGCTGGGTGTTTTTCGAGAACTCTTCATGCGCATTTCTACAAATTGCATAATTAGTCAGGCAATCAGAACGAGAACATTCGGTGTGCTTGTTCATTAAGAGCACTTTGATTTATTAGCAAGTCTAGTATGAAAATATTAATTAGTATCAACATTTGCATAAGTTAGTTAGCTGACTAACTGATAGCACAGAACAGATAGAAAAAGTGCCGTACGGCTGCACAGTATGACAAAAAAGTAATCATAATTAATGCTTGACTGCATTCGCTCTAGCAATGAATGCGTTGCATTTACGATCGTGTCTTCTTTTGAATATCTATCCGTGTTAATTAAAACGAGTGTGCAATGAAACGGACATGACCTGTCCTCATAAATGGAACGTGCAGTAATCGAGTCGACTCTGCTGTTCGAATTGCAATTGCTACAAGAAATGTGCAATCGCTGTAGCAGTAAATAGGTATATTTTCATGTAAACGAACGTCATATACTTTTAAATACGGCCGAGTAATTTATTAGTGAGCAACGTATAAATACTAGATTTTTATCTGCGAAAAAGAAGTAAATAGTTTATGTTTTTTTGCGCGCGTGCATGTTTTAAGTACAAATTGCGCACATTTTCTGAGAAAACATTTGCAACATAATTGTCTGCAATGTGACAATGGCTGCAGTGCTGGCGACGACAAGAAAAATGCGTGAAAATCAAGGAAACAAATAAGCAACGATAAATCTGAAATTTAATTAAAAATATTTTTCAACGGTACTACACGTTTTCTTCGTCGTGCTAGACGACGCGCGATGCGAGGGCTTTTCAGCAGCACGTTTCTTGCTTTATGGATACACCGTTCACACATAAAATCTCGTTTTCCGCACAGATTTTATTTATAAGGGCGCGTTGAGAATTTTCATCTTTTGTTTTCATCACCGGACTTCATGCTTGAGTGGAATGCAATGATAAATATAGAAATTCGCGCAAATGAAAATTCAAGTTTCCGTTTTATGGAAATTCGAATTGATTTAAAACAGAAAAATTTAAATTGACCAAATTTAACAATAAATTCATTCGGGGTACCTAATAAACAAATTGACGTGAAATGTAATTAGCAAAATTGATTTTCAATTCAATTAATAGATTAATATTCGATATGAATTTCCATTGTGCTGGAAACGTTAATAGAATGATGAAAATTAACTTTAAATCAATTCAAATATTTGCATTTCATTTGTTAATGTACTATCTCTAGTTTTTCAACAGGCTAAAGGCTTAATTAAAGCGAAAACTTGATTCTTTTTATATATTCTAATTGATCATCATTAAATTCAATAGCTTTGTGTTTTGAAAACATTACATTCACGCTGAATCAAAAGAATAAGACGATGGAATACGAGCAAAGTAATAATTTACAATAGCTTCTTGTACTGCTTTAGCATTGAGCGCAAATTAAGCGGAATTAGGGAGAACAATAATGGAATTTGTAATTAATTTGCTAAATTATTTTTGTACGGCCTCGCGCGCGGCTTCCGTATTCTAAGCCGGAAAATGGGCGTTTATTGTTATTTTCAGACTGAATTAATGCAATTGGCGGGTATCTCAGGTATTTTTTAAACTCGCGCAATTCACATTAAGGCTGTTTAATCCGAAATTCCTTAACGCATACGCAATTCAGCTTTAATTAAACAATTATTTACGGTTATTACGTCTTTGCAGTCTGAATTTCTTCTCATCGTATTTTACATTTAAGTTTGCGCTCGTCTAATGATAAGGTCAAGGCTCAATGTTGTAATAATGTGCTGCTGTACGCACTTTTGGGAATTTCTATGCAAAATGTAATCATGTTCGTTACATATTGTGTGTAATATTGTCTTATATGTCAGAGACATTACTGACATGCTTCAGAAATGTTAATACACATGCCAACACGCGGAGGACGCTTTGCCGCCTCCTTGGCAATTGCTTGAATTCCATGCGGTATGGATCCACAGGCTGAGATGATGCCTATTAGACAATTATCTAGGCTGGAATTCATCGGAGCTGTCATTGAATATTACGGTAATCCTAGATTTAGCTGCCTGTCGAAATTTATTTGCGTATCATTGCGAATCAGAGCAGTCGGAAAATTCGATTAAACGCACATTTGATGTCTGCGGGTAATTCGTATTCTTATCCGCATTGTTCTCTAATTTCGTTCAGTTCGTCCAGTTTGTACGGCGCTGAAATAACAACAACAGCGCAGGCATTGCAAGAATCCTCTCTCTGGTGGTCGAAAACGGCAAGAAACGTGCGCGCAGAAGAAGCAGGTCGAGCAATCAATGTCAAAATAACTCTGCACAAAGAATTCAATTGGGACATGGCAAGATTTCGGGGCGGTGTGTTTGCAATAAGAATTACTTTTGTGCACGTCCGAAATATGTCTCGGGAAATGTATTACAATCGGGAAATGGAAAATATTAAAAAGGCATTTAACGAAGTTATTGTCAGTGATAGAATGCAGCCAAGTAAAATGATTGCGTTTGGAAAAAATCAATTGATCGGAAAATTTCGCAAAGTACTGCTGCTGCTGCTGCTGTGTGCATTACGTACATAACGTACTCGAAACGACTAAGCGGAATATTTATAGTTATTGAAACGTCAGCCGGAATCGCGCTATTAAACTTATTTTATATTTGCCGGACGACGATGAGCACGACGCCTTCACATATTCATGTTCGCCACCATATCTTCTTTATTCATTCATTTTTGCCCGCTCGCTTCCAGCTGGATTTCCGCGTTTTGTACGTTTTTGGCTTCGACGCCGCTCGATGCTACTTCGCTTTTATGTTATTCTATCCCATCGACTGTCGTCCGCTCGCATAGACTGTCGTTGTCGTTTAATGTCGCTTAATCGAATTCAACTTGAATGTAGTGTGAAAAGTGGCGAACATGCTTCTTTCGCTCGGATGAGTTGCATCAAAGTATTATTTCATCATAACGCGTTTATTACATGTGATCTTCAACTCGATATTAATTTTGTTCTCTGATTTTATCGTTCGTCGTAATTAGTAGGATTTTTGTTGTTCGTGGTGTTGTGCATGAAATTCAGCGTCGCATTGATGCTAGCGCCACGCATTGCGCGTCGCACGAACCACGTCCAGCGATAGCGTCGACGTCGACGACGGCGTCGGAGGCAGTTTCGCGGCTTCGTTCGATGCGGGTGGATGTTCAAATCGCGCGCATTTTCAAATGACATCCTGATGGTGGTCTCATCACCAAAATCGCAACGTTCCACGATTGCCCATCGAGCAATCGAGTTCAAGCATTGACAATTGTATCAGGAGCGGAATTTGTGCGGCGGCGAGTAAACGAGCGAAGCGATTCGGAAATAAATTCGGCGGGAAGCGCGGTACGAACAGAACGTGAGTGGTGCTTTGCTCCGTAAACAAACGTTGTGAGTGACACTCTCGAAACTTTTAAACATTCATGTCGATGTTCTTGTTGTTCTTCGCAAATTTCACATTTCATGTCAGTGTATCTCAGTGCTTATTCTGTAATTCGTCATTAAATTAATTATTGCACATCGCATTTGATCAGCGAATGCATTGAATGATTATCACCATAGTGCGCGCAAATTGCTATCAATCAACTGAAATCAAAACCAACAAATTCGAAAACTCTCTGTGAATTAAGGTAAATCGCAACCACCTCATCTCATTAACGAAATGAATCAACATTTTGTTAATCATTAATTACATGCTGCCTATTGATTAATGTACGTTCTGCTCAGTATGCGTGTTTCATTATTGATATGCGGTTTATTAAACAATTAGCTGTGGGTAATAGTGTGTTATTATGAAAAGTTATGATTCTTTTATCATTGTTTTTGTCTTGTTTCCAGCAACTTCGTGTTGCGTTTATTACGATACAAGCTGCTGGTTTGTACGTCGTTTGTTCGCATGAAACACGTTTTATTAAACATAATCGTATTTAATTAGCGCCTGCGTCCGAGAAAATAATAATAAAATAGTGTAATTGAACGAAATGAAATGCGGCTGTTGCGTTGGCTGTGTGCGTAGCACTTGATTGAAAAGAATGGCAAAAAATAATAACACAGCAGGGAGAGAAAGTTTAATGATCATTACTGAATTATTAATGAATTGTTTGTGCACTGGCACTCTCTTTATCGTCGGTCCACTAAAGTTATAATTAACCTGAAAGTGGCAGCACTTTTCGCATAAAACATTTATTTACACGCCTGCTGTATTCTTAATCAGGTTTTATTATAAATTGCTCTTTTGTTGCAGATTTCGAAGCACATCTCAAACATTGCACGTTTTGGAATCAGGGAGAAGCATGTGGTGAAATTCAAGTGCGCGGTAAGTTTGTGCTTTGCTATTTTCTTTTCTTGTTGCGCGATATTTAATTACTTATTATACCTTGGACTTTCTTTCGGGCACTAAGTCGGTTAAAAGTAAGTTCGATCAAATTGAGTGCCAAGCGAATGGTTGAGACAAAGAATTTATAGCTGCAGCAGTGACACGATACGCCATAGCAATTTTCCGTCATGTTCGTTAAGCCACTAATTTCGCGAACGAAAATGGCCAAACACATTTATCGCTGATTCCAGTGCGTTTTTCGGTCGGTCGTCGGCGGTAGCAGTATTGCGGCCAATTTGGGCTGATTGGAAAACCTGCCCGGAATAAATTAGCGCTCGGTTTGATGTTTTAATATCTTTTTGATGCTCTTTTGATAACGCCGTGATTTACAACACGATTATTTTTTTATAAAATTATTTGCCGGCGAAACGTAACGTTCGAACAGCAGTATTAGCGGCAAATTGGATGACCGACTCGGCATTCCGAGCAGGTAGAGTAAATATCAAAAAGGAAAAAATAGCTGCAGGAATAACTAAATGAAAAGGCAGAAGGTGGATGGAATTTGTGGAGTCGTCATCCACATTCAGATCGCTCCAGATAGAAAAGTGGATATTGGTCAGGAAGGCCATGCGCACGTGACTCGCACTCAAATTGCAAATTTCTCTTCAGCTTTTTTTCTTGCGTTCGTTCCCGTCTTGCAACTTCCTCCATTTTCCTTCGCCCCGGCGAAAGTTTCCAACTAGTCGAGAGAAAAGAGTATTGCAACATCAGTAAGTGCAAGTTTTTTTTGCGCTGCCGACAAGGAAAATGGAAATTTCTGTTGGTATAGAAATGCATTGCGTTGGGAATTCAACAAATCCATAAATTAAAAAAAATTCAGTCAACTTGAAACATGCATTTGCCGCTCGCATTCATTTGTTTCATCCATTTAGCGCGAAATGCGCATTGTTTATGTTTAATTTGTTATTCCGTTTGCCGCGTGTGTCACTTTTATTAAGGCAAAACACATTGCAACACCATTGGGAAAATTTGTTTTTCGCATGCACTTTTTTCGGTCTCTGTTGAATTGCAGTTTTTTATCCCGCAAAACTGACAGCTCCCTAATGAAAACGCATAATAATGAATTTTGGCTTTGAATCTAATATTTTGTGCGCACACCGTAAAAAAATTATTGCAATTTAATATTAATATTGGCAGTAGAATATATATTTTGTGCATTAATTAATTACTAATTAATATGCGACTCGAATTCATAACATGTGTATCATATTTTAGTCATGCTCTCTGGCAATATTTTCGTTCTCTGATAGATGCTTGAATAATTAATGCTTTAATTAACTTTTAAAAGCCAAATTTACTGGTTGAACTGATATTTGTGTTCGGCACGTACGCAATTATACGATGTATTTCATATTAATTACGATAGCTATTCATTATTATTTTAAATTATATCGCGTGCCACGTCGAAAGAAGACAATAAACCCTGACATAATTCTACCTCGTCGCGTCCTTGCGTATTATGCCCATCAAGCTTTATCATTTTCATTACGAGCACTTGCATTAAGTATTATGACATGATAGCACGCTTTATCAAAATTTCTCATTCTGTCAACGCGCGCAAAAGGTAGGACAATACAGCACCGAAAAATTACTGCATTGTAATTCTATATGCACCTGAGCAGGAGGCTCAGGAGTCGTATGAAGTTGTCCAACACTATGGTTTTTTTTGCACGCGCGCGTATTTTGTTTGCGCAGATGAGGTCGACTTTGATGGCTTTTGCGCTCGCATTTCATTTTGCATAGGAGCTTTTGCCTTGAAAATCCAGCGTTTGCCGTATTTTCATCTCGCAGTGAGCGAAATGGCGAATTCAGCGGGAAGGGTGGGAGCGCGATGGAAGGCTGTGAAAAGCAGTGTTGTTGCACCCTGATGCACCGCTCATTAGTTCGTTATACCCGACGAGAGTATCCAGTAGCCAGCTCGTGTGCTCATGTTATTAAAATCGGGCAAACGATTATTAAAACTAGGAAAAAATTGCCGACTTCCATTAGCTGAGAGAGTTTTCATTTTTGCACTGCACTGCGTGTGTCGAAAAATATTTGCAAGGAAAACAAATTCACCAAAAATTCACTCGCCATACAGTCGACCGAAGAATAGAAAGCGTAATGTTTAATTAAAGTTTGAATGAAATGTGGTCCGTTAATATTTATCAGCAAAATGCATAACCGCAAACATTTCGGGCTTGTACAACACGCAATTTAATTAAATAATTACATACAATTTGTATGTAGTGTTCCGCTGCGGTTTCGTTTTTCTTGTCAGCGCGTACAGAATTAATAATAGATTATCACATGCGCGTTTTTACCCACCCACGACTTGTTGTGTTCGTTCACGCAATATTTAAATCCGGCTAATGCCAATTTCCCTTTGCGATTACTTGCGGAGCGCACGGGTTGTGTAATATGCAATGACTGGGTGGCAGGCAAAGTCGAGTAGTCGATCCATTTCTTTGTGTATGCCACTCACTAAATTAGTGTGCTACTCGGTTATAGCTACTCCCCAAATCGGTGCATTATGCATGCATGATGTGTGCGTCGCTTATGTAATACATACATTTGTAGCACACTCGTTACGCGGAATGAAGTGAGTGCGCTGAAGGAATATAACGAATGGGAAATCTGCGTGGAAAACAACGGAGGGCTGAAGGGCGGAAGGGGGGGGCGAAAAGAACATATAACGCGGCGAAGAGCAGCAGCGCCACAGGTGGATTATGTTGGCGAATGTGCTGTTGCCCGATGACTGATTGTGTCAATGATTAATTTATACACATTAATATAAACTGCTTCAGTAAATATGTTGTTCCGACGACTATAAGGGTGGATGATGTATGAACGAATTGAATTATTAAAACGAACGCACAACTTGCAAGGATAACGCTAGAAAAACAGCATAGGTCATAAAAGTATGAGGCATGGGCAATATTTAATTACTTATGAGTTAATTAATCTATTTCTGGATACGCATTATTCACGCGCAATTGCAGTAATTAAATTGAAAATCATGATTAACATGAATGCGAAACACACTTACATCGAGTGCGGCTGGTTGTAACGCAAGCTGAGGGGTGGTGCTGGCAAACAAAACGAAATACTTGCGACAACATTCATTATACAAAATATACAATCGCAATTATGATACGTACACGTTGGTGAACATACGCGAGTACACAATGCGCATGGAGACGACCGACATTACACTGTTGCCGCCTCCGCATTTACCCCGATTTGGCGCTGCCGCTGCCACTGCCGCCGCACCACACATTCTAGATGTAATCATAATCACATTCTAAATATATCACGTGCTCGTTTGTTTATCGCGTTCGGCGGCGGCAGCAGCAGCGTTGTTGTGCAGTGTGTCCTTTATTTGGATTACGTAACGAGCGTCCTTGCCGCCATCCCCCTTTCGCGTTAGACAAACTTCAACATCAACTCCCTCGCAGCCCATTTGCCATTATCTCATCGGCGGCGCGTATTGTTTATCAAAGTGTGTACGTAAGACAACACCTCAAAGATTGAAATTCTATAAGTGGGGAAAATCCAGCCTCCGCCGCCGCTGCAGCCGCAAAATTCGTTTCCTGACATGTTGTGACGCTGATTTATGAGTAGTAGAGTAGTATGCTGTACGCGTAACTTTTCAATGCGCTAATTAAACGCCGCAAGTTTATTTGTGCGTTGACAACGCGAGCGAGGAATTTATTTAAATGCGTTGGTGATATGTGCGTATCGCATGCCGAGATGCAGAGCGCGAATTTCTTTGTTTTCGTGATTTTACATTGAGCGGCGCGCCGATAAAGTTTATGCAAACAAAATGCAAAAATGTGCTTAATATGCAAATTGCTTCGGCGCGCCACGGCCCTCCGCATCGCAGGTAGGAAATGATATTGGGAATTTTCTAATTTCCAAACAAAATACGCCAAATCGCAAATAGAGAATGCAAAAAATGTAATTACGATCAAAGCACGTAATTTATTCAAATAGGTTAATTTGCATTACAAAACAACATATTTGCGAGCGCAAATGTGGCGAGCGAAGCAGAGTAGTAGTAACTTAATACGAAGTCGCAAGTTTCCCCAAAACGCACTCAACGTATCGGCGCGGAGTTGTGCGCTTTCCGGTGGCGGTAGTTTCGGTAGCGAAACAAAGCACGCGCGCTGGGATAAACTTACGCGCAGCGCCTGTCGATCGCGGTTTTTGGCCGGCGACTTGGCAATTAGCTTCAGTCGTGCGCGTGCTACCGGTCATGGCTTATTATGAATTTCATTCCGAATTGAAGATGGCCTTCCTTCGACCGGAAGCACTCCTTTCGCCAACTTTGATATCCCGCGCAAGCAACGCCCACTAAACGCGCGTTCAAACGCGCCAAACTTATTACTAGTTCGTATCCATGTTGCAAAGTTTAATTGCAAAACGCGCCTTGCATTTCCATCATCGTCGTTGTCGTTGACGTCGTCGTCATTGACTGCACAAGAGTAATCTCACCGGGAACGAAATGCATTAATTCAGTGCTGTCTTTTGCCGAGGAGAAAATAAAAACGCCGGAAAAACGTGGTGATGAAAAAGAACCGAATTATTATGTTGACAAAACGTTTGATTGTTTTCGCTGCTTCGCGCGATGCTCGCTTGTTTTGTTTGATTTTTATTCCGTTCATATCCGCGATGATTATTCGTCCGACTCTGCCGCCCTTTATCCTTTTTCGCCCCGCAGGAGTGCAAAAAGAGAATTTCGACTTATCCGTTGAGCTAGAATTACATCTCTGCTCTGCGCCTGAATTTCGCCTTGAACGCCAACGTTCTTATAGGATTTCATTAAAAGAAGAATTGCTCGAGGCCAAGTCATTCGCTGCTATTCTATTCCGAAGCGCATTATTTGTATTTTTTGCCTCCCCGTATTGCGCGTTGAAAAGCAGCGCGCCGTTTAAGTATGAAATAATCACAATTATTTGTTAGACAAATATCTCACGTTTACCGCAAACACTTTGTATAAGCGCGTTCGCCTTTGGGCATTTGCAATTCGTTTATCCGTTTTGGCGTGATGCGATTTTTCTTTTCACTTAAAGCGAGCCGAAAGTTTGCGCGAAAGTTGTACGGGGGTCTCGAGCACGTCGAACGCGTACGAACGAGTTTTTTAAGTAAAAGTCGAAACTTGACGCGTGTACGGGCAACTAAAATGACATATTTACAAAACTACTTACGTAGTAATCACCGTTAGGGGCCCGAGGGGCGGGTGAGCAAGTTAATGGAAAGGATTAAGCAGCACAAAAAGTCGTGCGCGCGATCCGAATTAAAATACAGGCAGGAAGTGTAATTCTATTCGCAATGTCGTCGCTGTTTGTTGTGCTCGAAGCGAATGAAATCAAATTTTGCATTTGCATTTAGCATTTGGCATCTGATGTCGTCCTGATTTTGATCCTGGCGCGAAATGGCGCTCGTTTTCATTCGGGCGCGAGCGCGCGAAAACAACAGTCGTTTCATTTCGTTAATCTGGTTAAAATATACATAATACGGGCGCGGACTAAACTCCCTAAACTAATTTTCTTAATCTCGTCCTCCAGCTGCGCGAGCATCAACGGCACTGCCGCCTCCGCCGCCTCCGCCGCCGCGATGAGTGCCATTCGCGTTTTACGTTATGTGCGAGCACCGCTCGCTGTCTGGCTGCGCATTGTTTTCGCAATCATTGTTTACGCTTTTGTTTCGTTTTCTAAGCGAATTTCCGATTTTTCAAAGTTTAATTTTAATGCGGAATCGATCAAACTATGTGGAGATTTAGTTTAAGTATAAGTTTTAGTTTATAACAACTTCCTATAGGTGCCCACCTACATTTGTTTCTTGTCAACTTGTTTGTTTGCTTGGCGTTCAATTTTCTTTTATGGTTATTTGTTTTCTTGGCAGCCATGTGCATTTTTATGATGCCTCAACTACAGGCATTAAAAACATGCGCGAACGTTAAAGTTGAAAAAGCCTTCTTTTTTGCCGGGTTTCGTGCGCCGCCTGATATTTACCTGCGGCGCGGAGGCGGCTAAGTTGGAAGTTGGTACTTCCTGCGGCATGCATTCACACATAGAGCAAATATACGAGGAGCGCTCTGCTCTCTTAGTTAAAAGTAGTGGTTAGCGTTGCAGTAATAGCCGCTCATAATGGGTTATCCTACTCTCCGGGGTTAGTTGGATCGCCTCGTTAAGAATTATTGAGTGCCTTCCGAAGGTTGCCGGCGAACCGCCAAGCTCCGAGGGGGTTAAAATCGATCATTGCGCCCCCCTTGCGCATATTAGACTGCTAAACGAAGAGTTATAAAACTAATGCAATTCTGAATAATGTGGGCCTTATGTTAATCGTTCAATTATATTAGATTTCCGCACGTAAGCCGGTTGAATGTTTATTCATAATTTATATAACCAACACGGAAAATAAAATAATAATGATAATAAGACGATTGTTTCGTGATGCATCGAAGACGCTCCAAACGATATTATGAAAATTCACTTAATAGAGCGCGCCAAACAATAAAAGTTGAGTTTGGCTAATAAAACGTCCGACGCTTTTATTATAAAGCAGCGGTAATAAACTTGCTTATTATTCCGTCGTTTTATCTTTCGCCAAGTTTTCTTGTACGTCTTCGCCGCCTCACGGTGGAAATGTTTCTTTGTCTTCACTACGTGCGCGTGCAAATATTGCGAGTGTTTAACGTACAATTCCTGGGCTTTCAGCGCGCATATTGTTTAAAACTTTTCATCGCGGCTGTTTTTATTGCCTAATCGAAGACAATAAAGTGCCGTTCTTCATGCGGCCATTAATTTTCAGAAATGTTTATGTATTTTATGAGCGTCGTCGTCGTCGTCCTACTTTGTGCGTTTCTTGATAATGAATGAATTTTTCCAGTTTGCTAAATTGATTTAATTAAAAATTTAATCGATTTAAATACCAAATGGCATTAGTTGTGCGTTGAATGCGCGCACGAATTGTTAGGATAAGACGGAGTGAGTAACAATGGAACAATGGCGGATATTCGAAGAATGTGAAAATACGGAAATGAAGACGTTGGCCGTTTGTGCGCGGAAAAACTTTTATTCTGATTAGTCCAATCGGAATATAATAAAGTTCGTTCAAAGTCCCAGGATAATTCGATGCGCGCGCGCGCGTCACAGGACGACGCGAGCGTCCTTTTTGTTTGAATTTATTCGATTGAGTTCTTTGTTCTTTGCCGCCTCGGTTATAATATGCTGGTACTTTGCATTTTATACATTATGAAAATAAAAGTGGTGCAGCGTTGAGAGAAAGAATGCGCAAATAATTAATTGATAAAATTTAATTGAGTTGTCGTTATCTCTGCGTCTGCATGCGGATTGCAATTTTTGCGCGTGCATTTACAGCTAATAAGAAAAGTTTTTTGATTAAACCCCCGTGCCGCAGAATGAGTTTATTGGGTTGTTAGTAATCGGACGTTTCCCCATTCCCGCAGGACGCTGTTTCATTAACATACATATGCAACGCGCGCGCTCGTCTATTGTTCTTGAAGGCAAAAGAGGAGGCCTTCCACACTGCCAACTTTTTTTTGTGCTTTTTACAATTTTTGTTCCTCGTTTTGTTGTTGCTGTTGTTTGTACGCTGCAATTGTACACTTGGAAGAAGAGTCGTCACGCGTTAATATTTTCATCATATTTCTAGCGCTCTGTTTGATCTATTCAGTTAATTAATTAAAGAAAAAAGTCAACAAAGTAGACACAATGAAGTTAATTAGTAAGCAAACACGTATTCCGTACTAATTTCGTTCTAACAGGTCTCTCACAAAAGTAAATTTAAACAAATTACTAAGTTTTATGGCTGGCCGGTCGTTTGTGTCTGTTTTAACCTTGTCTGAATTTTTCCGGCGCGCGGAAAACTAGGTCACTCTTATTAAACGTGTGAAAATCGATAGAACGCTTCTTCAAATATTTACCTAAAGCATACTCGTTGCATTTGGAGACGACTTTTATTTAATTTCGATAAAGTAAAAATTCAATTTCGCCCCCAGCTTCATTAAATGGTTGAAATAATTACGAAAAAACTTTTAATCAGTGTTTTAATTATGCGCAATTGATAGCACTTGAATATTTATTCAATCTTCATCGGCCAAAAGTTTAAAGCGCTCGTCTAAACGGTGACCAAACAGTCCATTTGCTTATTTAAATACAGCAAAGTGCACTCCCGCTCTGGCTGGATTGGATGTGTGTGAGCTTCGGCTGTTTGTGATGCTTTTGCATTTTGTCGCAAAATTTCGGGCGAACGTGTGCAGTCATCATCAGCAATTCAAAGCAATGCATCATGTATCTGCCATGCTCGTAGTTTACAACTTGTTCTGACGTTTGCCTTTTATAAACATTCGCCTCGTGCATTTGCAAGTCAAAGCGGCGCAGAACGCAATTTCACCCTTCATGTCATCCGCACTGTGTTTGCTTCACATACGAATAATCAAATATTGGTCGGGGTTTCATAGGTTTGGAAAATTCCACGTTGAAATTAAGCGCGAATATTGAATGACATAACAGGCAGAATGATAATTATTATTAAGAAGCGCCTTAATTAGAGAGCACGCGCCGTCTAATGCTAATTGAAGTAATGAGCTATGCGCCATAATTAACGAAAGATGACAACTTGAGAGGATCGGCAACGCGCGGCTGGAGTGTTGACAAAAGGATGAATGACAGCGCAGGGAAGAAAAAGGGAACGAAAAGAATTGAGCAAAGTAATGCCCGGGGAGATGTCGTCAATGATTTATGATGATTCGTTGACGAGTAAATTAGGCTGAAATTAGTCACAAGAAAATCCAATGACGAATTTTCCATTAACGTTTGTTCTTCTTTTTATTTCAGTTATTGACTATTGTGGAAAAATACAAGTGTTAGTGGACAATCTTCCGGCTCGTTCCAGTGCTCCAGGATTCAAGGATTCAGCGAGTCAACTTCTTAAAAGATCAAAAGTAAGTTTTTGAACAATTCTCCCATTATTTATTTAAAGGATAACATTTTATTATGCTGTCATAACGTGAAAGAATGAATTAAAAACGCTTAGCGCTTTGGAGATAAATCCAGCAATTGCGTTGCCATTACGAATTGAATAAATGTCTCGCTTTATTATCTCATTGAAGCGAGCGGGCAAGGCAGAGAGTCTTCGAATGCATCTGGCGCGGACGAAAGAATGAAATAAGTGGTGAAATGTGCGCATAAATCGCGCGTAATAGGCGTTCGTGCGACGTGCGCTACGAGAATACGTCGCGTAATTGGAATAAAAATAGCATCATTAAGTCTTTAGCATGCACATTCGTATTATGCATCGTGAATAAGACGGCAAACAGAACGCGTTCAGTGCACCGTCGTGTCCGTCCGTCAGAATGAGTCGCGAGTCTTCTGTTTCATTCATTCATTCATTAAATTGCATTACACTACATTGCATTGCAGCGCAACGTGTTGCAAAATGCATTCAGACATTGCTTTTGTTTCATTAAGCATTAAGCTTTATTTTACTTTTTGTTGCTGTTGCCGTTGGATTTTCTTTGACAGTTGACACTGTCTAATGATTTCAATCTGTTTTTGTTGTGAGTAGCCAACTAAAACCTAGATCAACATTAAGTGCAAGTTTTAAGCGCTTTTTGCCGGCCGACCGTCCACTTGCGTGCAACGTGATTAAAACGTTCCTAACGAGACTAATAAGGTTAATAATTAATGAAAATCTAATCATTGCGATCGCGTTTCCGCCCGCGTTTTCTTTTGTGTGCTTTTTGCCCCTCTTGGTCTAGGAATAGACGCTCGAGCGTTTGCCTCATGGGGCGTAATGCCGTGTTGTTTGCCTCCGGTATAAATTAATAAGTAAACACCAAATCACGCGCGTTTTTATGCGGTGCGCGGCACACTCGCTTGCGAAATTGAACAAACTGCGTGGAGTGCGCACACGGCGCACAATTGTTGGGAAAATGTAGGAAAAATCACGGGAATAAGAAGTTGAGATTGCGTCATATATAATTCACACGTAATTTTCCACGTTTCTTTTGCGGGTTGTTATCCTAGAAAACTTAGTTCTTCTTTTATTTGCTCGCTAGTTTTTATATTTAAAAGATATTGATTTATTTCGGCTATAATCATATTTTTCAGTTTAAAAATCTAGCCACAAGTTGATTAATTATTTAATTCACTAATTTGGGTATTCGTATTTGATTTTGCGAAAAATATGAAGCCATTTTGGTTCATGTTATGCCATGAAGTACAATGGGTAGTTTTCTAATAAAATTTGAATAAATTTCAACAAAATTGCCTTCATTCGCGTCACATTATCATAGCACTTATGCATTGTCTGCATACAATATACACATTGTTGTTGTTGATGCGGCCGTAACGTAGAACAACACTGATTACAATTGCAATGGTCCCATTCACGATTGCAATATCCCTAAAATACATTGCATCTAATAGTAATATCCCCCGCAATAACAGTGCCCCGGAATGATAAGAGAATGATACCCAGAATGGAGCGCAATCTCCCACTTTGACAATTTCATTAGACACTTTGTTTGTACATTTGTAGCCATAGTTTTTGCGTGAATTCAAATCACCGACTGAAGTAAACTTGATTAAAAAGCGCAAGAGTTATTAGCCTTTTCAATTTACATAAAATATCCGCGTTAAGGTAATGAAAAGTACGATTTGAAAAGTGGTACGACTGTATGTTTAGTTTATTCTAGTATGCTCAGTCCTATTGTTGCGATTAGAATAGTAATTTCGCTAATGCATCCGCACACATATAATATCGCAATAAAGTCGTTTATAACAAACCCATCCACTTCGCGTTTCCTTATCTTTATCTTGCTCACTCTCCGAGTGAATGCTCACGTGCATGAAGTGGATCGCGCTACCGCCCCCGCTGCCGTCACAATTACACGCGCGCGTTACTCATACGAGCGAAAGGGGTGGCGGCTGAAGGTATTGGTGAAATTACATCGCTGTTGTGGCATACGGGCGAGTATTGTTTATGTTGATGAAATGCGATGAACTGAGGTAGACGTTCAATCAGTTAGATGAGCAATGATGAAGAAACTTTAACCCACACACACATACACACGCACAATCACGTTTACTGCTGCTGCGCAAGGATAAAAATAGAAGGGAGAAAAAAGTAAGTTATAAGAAATACTTAAGCTGCTATTAATAGCATCGTGCAAGCCAAGGTGATTTGTTTCCAGTTAAATGGAAGCAAATAAATTAATGAAATACATTTCCTGCTGGCTCGAATGTGAACACAAAACAAAAAGGTGAAATTTCAGAAATAATTATAATTGGACGATAATTAGGAGTGATTCATGCATAAATCACGTCCAATTAAGCGACTCGTCTTGAATCCGAAATGTCAAATGACAAATTTCAAATTTTCTTAGCAATTAATCACACTTTTCTTCAATTTCCGCGTCGCATGTGTTGTTTTCCTTCGATTCTGCGGTCTCTGCGTGAAAATAAATTCAAAAAGTTGTGTGTTTAAAGCTCTCGCGCGCACATTGTTTGTTTGTTTGTTTTGGTTTAGTCGGAAAGTTTTCGTCTTCTTCTTCCTCTTCATTGCCGATTTTGCAGATTTCCGCGCTGCATTTAGTGAACACTCTCTCGCCACTCGGTCCTATATTAATGTTGTTGTGCGCGCAAGTTGGGCGCCTCTTAATTTGTCAGTTTTTGCTCGTTTTTCGCGTCGCTTTTGTGCGCTTTCTGCCAGAGATTAATGACTATGACTGATTGCAAACACTTATCACTCTTCGCTCGCCTCCAATCTGAGTCTTTCATTTAGCCTGCGCCGCGCGCTTGTTTGTTGCTCGCCGTAAACAAAAAGCGGGCGTAAAAAATTAATATTTTATATATCATATTTCTCGGTTTTCTCGGCCGCCAGTAATTGATTATTTTCATTTAATTTATTTGTTCACGAAATTAGCAAGTAAGCGAGCGTTTTTGTTGCGGTTTTATAGTTTTTGTAGCACATGGCGAGATCATTCATCAATCTCTGTTTGTTCCTCACTTCAGCGGAAGAATGAAAATAATGGTGGCACGCGAGTAATTTAAGTCACTGCAGACAGTGGCTGCTGCTCGCTTGTCTTATAGGTAAATGTAAGAAGCGTGCGCGCTTCAAACTCGTCGCGCGCTGCGGCTAAATTTATCTTGCGCGCGTTGTTCGCGCTTCACTTCGCGTTTCGTTACGTCTCGTAAAGCAATACGGCGAGCCTCTTTCAAGCACGAGCTGCACAAACTTAACTTCTTTATGCTCCTCTCTCTGTGTTTGCTTTTAACTAATAGTTATTGAGTGTAAACTAAAGTACAATGAAACACAATGACTTTCTATTTACATCTGGAATAAAACCAAAAATAACAAAAGCGTCCATTCATTGAATTTTAATTGGAATTAATTCTTAAATATCTGGTATAATTTTTTAGCGGTTTTAATTGAAATCCCGGGTAGATTGAAATTTTGTTTTAGTATAAATTGTGAAATAATAGATTACAGAGACAAGAATGTAATTTACGTTGTCTAGTGATAACTTTGAACGGCAGTAGGTAGTTGTCGCTTTGTTCGTTTTTCCTGCGCGAGCTTTGTCCTAGTAACCGAGGACGCTTTGTGTGTCCTTTGGAGTGTATTTCGTCATTGTAATAAAGCAACCTGGCCGCACTAAGTACACACGGCTCGCATGCGAGTAAAGAGGAAACAGTGGTACGCAATGCGCAATTGGAATAATGCTGGGCTGTCCTCTGAAAAGTTATTTCGCGTTCTGTTTGAAACGAATATGCAACGACGACGACGACAACGAGCTTATCGCGCGCACTTCATCAGCGCATTGCTTTTTGCCGTCGTAAATACGGGCTCGGTCCGCGCAACTCAACGGGAATATTAAGTTTAATGATTATGTTAGACGCGCCAGACATTTATGGAATTAATTTATATACAAGTCAAGCGCAAGCAGTTTGGATGGAGAAGAAGCAAGCGGTTCACTTTTGACTCTGACATGTTATTAGCATAAACGTGTATTTTATGTCTTTTCTTCATGCCGGATAAAATATTTTAAACTTGCTTCATGTTTATTTTACTTCCATTTCTTGCGATCGAATAGAAAATAAAATATCTAGGCAGGTAATTGAAATATGAACGAAATGATAAGCGAGCAGTAGAATGATAAAGAACTCATTTTGATTATAAATAAAATTTAGTGACGAGATGGTTTTATTTTTATTCATGAAATTTTTATTCAATTGAAAAGTCAATTTAATTTAATAGTCATATTTGAAAAAGTTGAATATTTCATTTTTAATTCGTTTTATTTAACATTTGTCCGCGAGAACAATGAAAGCACGAAAAATATTTCAGTCTACATTTCAGTACTACTATTTTAATTAATTCCAATTAAATTTTTACGTTGTTGTTGTTTCGTATGAAGTGAGGGCGATTCAAACCGGAAAAAGCAGGAGGCGCTATTATAAAAGGCGGAAGTATTCTGCATAAGCCGCATTTGCCGCGCAGTGTTTTGCGCTCTGTCAAAGTGCACATTCAAAAAAGCACAACGAGCTGAATAAAATTGCAACAACAACAGCAACAGTCGAAATGCGCGTGAGCAACTTTGAAAATCGGATTGAAATTAAATGCGAATGCGTTAACAGTGCGATGAATTAAATAAATTGCTTTTTCATTATTTTCACTGATTCGTTAATGTAATTGTTTCAATTAATGCTGAATTTCGCAAGCGAGAAGATGATAAAAATACGAGGGATAAATTATTTTTGTGGTTTTGATAAGTCAAATGATAAAAGACGAAAATGAGACTAATTAACAAGGAGCGGATGCACTTATTAGTCGTGAGTTAATATACAATGAACGCGTACGCTTGTAAGCATGTTAATTATCCGGTGCAAGGATGCGCGCACGTGTGCTACGGTGCGCATATTTATAGGAGTTGTACGCGCGGCGGTGGTGGCGGCGGCGGCAAACGAAGTCGAGTCAAGAGAATGCAGCGATGCACTTGAGAGGCAGGCAGAGCGTTCGTTGCTTTTTCGCATTGCACTCGCGCTTCAATTAAACGCGCTGCGCTCTGATATTTAATAACAATGAAAATGTCGATAAGTGCGCTCTCTACTCTCGCGGGAGCGGCAAGCGCGAATAGGTCATGGTTGGCATCTGAAAGCACGAGAGGGGTGGCGGCAGCGACGGCGGCACAAGTGACTAATTAAAATCCTGGAATGCGCGCACTCCTTGCCGACGAGCGGTATTGGAATGCATCCGAAGAATTCATTTCATTCAAGCGGTAAATGCTGATTGCTGGTTTACTTAATTATAATCTTGTTTTGCGGCTGGCGCTTCGAGCTAATCAATTCCTCGCTGCGTTTTTATAACTTATGACTTTTGATAACATTGAAGCATTAATTTTAATTAATGCACTCGCATTAATGAATATTCAGTACGAATGAAATGCGGTCATATTCATAAACAAGAAGGAGGAAGTGCGAATGGTGAATAACTAGTGGAAACTAGGAATGAACGGGAACAACAAGGAATATACGGGTATATTCGTTGGGTTACATTCAAACTAGCACAAGGGCTTAAAACCCATATTTCGAGTTAATATCAGGAATATGAATCGGCTTGCTTGCTGCTTCATTTTACTGCTTGCTACTGCTGGTGGTCGGGGGGTGAGAGAGGGTGAGGAAAATGGTTGCTTCATTACAATTCGGTTCTGCGCGTCTATTTTACTCACGCGTGCGATGAAATGCATCACTACTATTAACGCGCACGCAACGCTAAATTATCATTATTAATAAACGCTCAAATTGTGTACGGAGCGCGCGTTGTTTACTATTTGCTGCTTACTGCGAGCAAGCTTTCCGTCACAGTGCATTGCATTCGCATTGCATCGCGCTTTTGCTGATGAACGCACAAATGTTGTTTGCCGCCTGCGAGCGAAAATTCATTCTGGCTTGGAATGCTCATTGAATTAGTTTGCCATTCCATGCAGTTGTTCACTACTATGCAACGAACCCCGGAAGCAACTACATCGACAATTTAATAAACTTTAACGCAATTAATTATCTTTTATTTCTGCGAAAGTGTATTAACAAATTAGCATTTTTAAAATCATTTCAATTCAAAGAATATATATAACCCACTGGTTTTTTAAAAAAGCATTCATTTTTCATTTCTTTAATTGCACCATGAATTTATATATATATGAAAAATATTAATATCATGCTCAATTCATTAAAACACAAACAAAAATAAAAACATGGCATACATATGGGGATTGCGTATTCAAAATTCGAAATTACATTTTCAACAAATTTCGCATTCAGATGTTTGTTTTAGGCGAACACAAACGAATGCGTGCGCAAATAAATTGCAGGCTCGGCGCTACGCTAAAGTAGAAAACTGGAAAATGATGATTATTGAGTTTTAATTAAAAATGCTGCTACTCAATGAACGGCCGTCGTATCCCAAGCGTTTGGGGCGCGCAGGACTACTTTTTACACGAACAAAATAAACATTTTGCCTTTATGCACACGCCGTTCGGAAAAAAATTCGGGTTATAATTCCATAGATTCGCTCGCGGAAAAAACGATGAAAAGCTAAAGATTATTACAATTCAGCGAATGCTTTCATATTATGTGTATTTCGGTATTTTGTTTTTGTCTCTGCGTTCGTTCGTTCATTATCGTTAGCGCGCAAAATGCCAAATGGAAATTTAAAATATGAAAAATACTAAAAATGAAAAATAAAGCGATTTTCATGTAATACGCTTTCGCGGTACTCGGCATATATGGTTTGAATTTATTTACAACAATGACGTCATCATAATAATGAGAATAATAATAATGCAGATGGTTGTTATTCATAATTAATCTGTTGCGCTTGCATATTGTGTATTTTCTTCAAGTTGCAAATCTTTGCTCTCGTTTCGTTCGCTCGGTTGTTCTTTTGTTGCATTGTATATGGAAATATTCATCTATCTCTTTGTTTTTCCATCGTCCCGTATTCTTCTTTGGCGTTTTCATGTTGCGCCCGCGAGATATCCTTGCGCGCATTTGCTTATTTTTGTTTAGCGTTGTGGCAGTCTCGGCTGGTTTACGCTGTTTGCTTGCCCTATTTGCTGTTTGCGTTTTCATCCTTACAATGCGCGCTCCTGTTTTTCGCCCGCTCCATTCCTCATCTTCTCTTCGTCGCTGGTTCGCTCGTGCGACGACGATGCTTTCATTACATTCGAATAATTCCGCATTAATGCACTTCTGATTACTGACAAATAAATGCGAAGAATATTACAATAGCGCGCGCTGCGTACGCTCGCAGCGACGACGCGATTAGCATGCGAGCAAAGCGCGGAATTGAAGGGAGCGTTTGCGCTCCACGGCTTTCTGATAGGATTACGGCTTTATACATTTTTCGTGTGTATCAAAAGACGACGAATAAAAAACAAAGGTTTTGTCAATTCGCTTTGTTGCAAGTGTTTTATGCAAAGTCGAAAAAAAAAGGTCAAACGAGACTTCAATCGTATTATTAAGCTGAAAAATAATTATTTCTTGTTTTTCTTTGTCTTTGAACTCATTTTTTTATTTGAGTTTTTACCCAATTCATTTAGTTCAATTAGTCCACGAAAACAAAAATACATTTAGGTATAAAGGATCTAATTCCTTATTTAATTAAATACCAATCGAACTTTTAGATTTATTTCTAATAATTAAAAATAGAAAACCCCATATTTTGGAAAGTTGGGAAAATAAGGACTTGTTGGTTATTTCGGGAATTTTCTTCGTGAAGGTAATATCGGGTAACATCTATTTAAATATTTGGTGTACCATTAGTAGAATGACATCTAACATACATTTTTGATGTTTACTGTGATATGATACATTTTCTTATTACTGAAGCATAACAAAATACAGAGTGTTAGGGTAAATAGATCATAACTTAATTCAGCATCCAATTTGATCATTAAAATTTTATATATTTTGGTTGCCGTTGACGTTTCAATATTCTTTTTGCATTTGATATTAGGAAATTTAATCTTTACGGATTCAAGAGGAAAACCTGAAAGAAAAACGTGCGAAAATTATCAGCAAATAACCATTTGTTATTCGTATGTGTTTCCATCATTCCTTGTCGTCCTTTGGACTGCTTGGTATTTCCTTTTTATTTCCGGCATTCGTTGCTAACATAATAATATATATTTGATACACGCCGCGTATTATTTCGCAGCGAAAATACATGCCATTTTTTACCGTGCCGTTGCAACATTTCTTTTGATACGTTTATATTTATATTAGAATTTAAATTAATCTGAACACATTTATTACATTTTATTTCGTTCATGCTGGAAGCCGACTTGTAATGCTTTTAAGCCGGATAAAAGTAATGTTCAAGTAAATCTTATTCTTTAAGGGAACATAAGGGAGGCGGCAAAAAATGTACGCGCGCAAAAATCGAAAGAGCATAAATATTATTCGCATATAATTCGCGCCGACTTTTATAAAGTTTGAGTGGAAAACTAAGAAGCGAAAAATATTGGAGTGGAGTGTATGTGCGTATGGCAGAGTTGGAGAAATAAGGTGACGTTGAGGCGGATGAGAATAATAAGAAAACGGGGGGCGGCTGGTGCGCGCACTGCTCTCTCGCTGCAGAGTGGAAAATGTCATAAAACTAAAACAATATCCGGATGTGCAAACGACGGCGCAAGCAAAACAACCTACTCGACCTGCACGAAAATGACGTGAAAATATTACACGAGTCCTTCACGAAAGGATTACTTTTTATCAAGTTATCAACCAATGAAAAATATGAAAAATGAATTTGCAAAGCGGACAACAGAATTTTTCATCTCTTTTACTAGTGTTTTACTCGAGTGTATGAAAACTAATTGTAATTTTTTGCTTGTTTCAGGGTGAGTTCAATTTTCCAATTTATTTACCAATTTTACGAATTGGGGGCAAAGGGGTAAGTGAAATCACTTAGTAACGCGAAAATTAAAATCAGCGGCCATTTATTTATCTCTGATCGTTGAGCATGTGTTCGCCGACTTTTACGTCTCGCTCCTTGATTGATCACGCACAGTTTACGCTGTCAGGAGCGTTGGGTTGTTTCAGCTGTGCGCGCCGCGACTGCTTCATTGTGTTGGCAGACTGGCGGCAGCGGCAGCAGCGGTACCGGCCGTCTTCGTCGACTGCGAAAAGCCGCAGGAGCGCGGAACCGCAACATTTGTGGTGTTGCGATTCGATTGCTTCGATTGCATTTGCGCCGTTCACCTCTCGCATACTCAAGACGATTATACATACTGCGATCGTATATGCATTAAGTTGTCGAATAATATGCATTTCCTCCGCCCAGGCGCATGCTGCGGCAGTGCATTTCCTTCGTAATGGATTTATTGATTTTCCATCCGCGTGTATTCAACTATTGAACATTAACTAATTTCTATTCTCATACTATTTCAATAGGTCTTATATTAACTTGCATTCTATGGGGTGTTGCTTTTCAAAAACGATTTAAATTAATTTCAATCTTCGAAACACCACTTTAATTTCTAAAGAACCCAAAGTTAATGCTAAAAAGTTACTCGCAACACTCTGTATGATGAATATCTATTGATATTTCTACCACCACTAATTGCACGCGCGTATTAAATTAAAGTTTCGCTGAATGTAACTCTGAGAATAAAGGCAATAAGCCAATTGATGATGTTCAATGAACGAAACTAATTAGCAACAAACATTAATTAATCACGAATGGCACATTTTACGTATAGCTTCACTCGGAATGAAGCCAATAACGTGGGGCAGAGGGCGGCAATATGCGATGTTTATTAATTAAAAATATATCCCGTGTAGCATCAGCATTTTATTATTGCATTTACTTCAATTCAAGTCTTTGTTCTTCTTTTCAATTGCTTTGCGAAGCATGGAAATAATTGAGAATCTTTTTTTTACAATGCGGCAGTAAAAAGTAAAATAATTAAATTCGTAAACAATTCGAGGAAAATCAATCGAACATAAAGTTTTATTATGATTAATTGGGATGGCAGATAAACTGTGCAGATACATTTTAATCAATTACCGCGTATTCTTGTGCACTTCCGGTGCATTAGCGGCGTCGCGCGTTCGCTAAGTGCTGAGCAAACGCGACAGGAAGCATCCGACCGGAAATTCAACGCAATGGCCGGATACATGCACTATCCAAGAATATTTCCTACGAATACAGTCGCAGTGCATGGAGATTATATGTGCAGTATTCACATATCATATATTTGCATATTTGTTTATCAGCGCGCGGCGCATTTGAGGTTAGCTCAAAAACAAGTTGGCGGCGCGGCGCGGGGGTGGCTGGCGATGTATGTGCAAGAAATTGAACAAAATTTACTCAGCTGCACGGGCTGTAAATTCACTTTTATGATATCCGGTGCGGTGCTCGCTGGTTCGCTCGGTTTGGTTTTTTTACAGCTCGGCCATTCTCATTTCCTTGTTATCCTTCCGCATGCCCCTAAATTCTAATCTAATAGTTCTTGTTCTTGTCCGCCGTGTTCTTCGCTCGCGCCTGGCAGTAACAGTAATAGCGACGACGGAGGCGGCAAACAGTGCGGCGAAGCGTTAGTTTGTGCTAGTTTTGTGTCATGAGCGTGTGACGTTTGCAAGGCCGCACTTGCCGCAGCAGCCACCCCAACAGCCGCCTCGGCGGCCAGCGTTTGGTGTATAATTTTATTACCCACATTGATTTACACCCAGCGCGCAAGCATATTTCCGAACGTTATTAGTGCTTTAGTACGCCGCCGCCCCCGGCAAACACTTTTACCAACCGAAATTACCAACCCTTCAATGGTAATATCAATAAATATTCTCAAATATTACATCGTATTGCCTCAGTCAACAAATAATACGCAAATTGTGTTTTCCAATTACTCGCTTTTTGCTCTAAATCATATATTTTTTATTACGGCTATCAATTGAATTAATTTTTTATAATTCTACTCATTATTCGAAAGTGCATTATCAACTAAACTCAACATCGCGTTTTAATTGGATTATAGTGGTAACCACTGCGCAACAAACCGCAATAAACAATTACGAAATGCTGGAATTTGCGAATCAATTTACGAGCGCGCACTGCAAACTCGCGACCACTTTTGCACCATGCAATTACCGCATGTAATTGCCGAAAAAAATAATTATTCCAGCTTTAATTGAATTGCAGTTGTGCATATCGAAAGCCATGCGCCTGATTGCTTTCCAGGTCCATATCTATGTCTACTAGTCACCTGATAAATAGTGAACATAAACAAATCTGTGGTACATACAGTAAAGCAAATATTTATGCACCTTCAACTAGAATTTGGCTTAACGAGTTTTAAGCGGCAATGCATTCGAATTTAAAGTCAAAACTGCACCATTTCTGATGCAAACACAATAGTGTAGTATTATTAATTATCTCGCTGTTAATTGATAATTAGCCGGTGCGTTGCGAATCAGCGCAAATGTCAATTATAATTCCGCTGGGCGCTTATTTATCCGCTTTGATCGAAATCAGCAAATATTATCTACGTACGTACGCGTAAAGCTAGCGCATATAACGTGACATCAAATGTAAATCTTCATCTAAAATTAAAATCTATTTTTGCAGTCGGCTTTGAGTTCCAGTTTGACCGTACGTGCTGATTCCAGTGTGCGTTTGACGTCGCGACGCTGAAAGCCGTAATACGCGCATGTTTGTCGTCAGTTTATTCATAGTTAATGCATTTGCCGATGCATTCCTATTTGTTCCATCAACACAAACGCGTCGGCGAGTTTAGAGTTTCAATCACACTAGTGCACGAATAATAAATATTATTGTTTACATTGCGGTTTTACGCTCGTTCGCCGCTCACCACCCAATCTTTTGCAGACGCTTTCAACTCACGACGAAAGTGCCATAAACACTTTAATTAATCAATTTGAGTAGACGCAATTTACTTTTAAATTTAGCAAAAGTATACGGCTGTAAGGATTTAGTCGTTATCCTGGAAGTGTCCTGTTTAGTCGCCTTATTTATATAGGTCGTTTTCGCGCAAAATTGCAATCGCATTGCCAATCGTAATCGCATAATCACAATAGCAATGCACTGCAGTGCAATCGCAATTGCATTGCAATACGAGATTTCGCACAAAGAGCGCGTAATAGGAGAAGTACTAATCGTAATCTGAGCGAGTCATTCAACTGCAGTATTTCGTATTACATTTTGCTGTCTTTCGCAATCATTACAGAGTGTTCATCGGCAGATGAATAGGGAATTTGCGAGGGTTATTGGCGGATTCGTGAAACACTTTGTGTTAAGAGGCATATATGCATGAGTATTAAGTGGGGGGTAGCAATCTAAATATTTAGCGCAACTCGTTGGACGCAATTGCTATTAATGCATTTGAAATTAAATTCTACATTCCATTATTTCGAATTTAATATTTGCGCATTACTTTGCGATTTCTTCGGTTGCATGGCGATGGTCGTTCTTGTTTTTTGTATTTAAAATATTTTTACACAATCCATCAGCTTCTTTTTATCAACATCTCTCGAGCCAATGAGCAAGAAAAATCGGGCGAAAAAATGTATATGAAAATATGAAAAATACGGGCGGAAAATAGAGAAATACGTGCGCGTTCGTCGGCTTTCCAGGACACTGGAGCGATGAAGTTCGGGCGAGGGTGGATCGGGGGGAAATGAAGACGAAGCGAACGGGAAAAGAGACGATAGGAGCCCGCGCGCGAGTCGAGCTGTCAAGCGAATGGTTGTCATCGCATTAGATCGCAATGTGGGCGAACGTGCGTCGTCTTTGTAAGCAGATTTCGAGCGAGCAGCGAACGCAAAAAATGCCATTCGCATGAAACGAAGAAGAAGAAGAAGCAGTAAAGGCATGCATCCACTTTGTCCATTCTTCCACCCATGGGACGCAGCGACTCCCATGGGATCATCTGAAATTACCTTGCAATTTACTTTATGGCGTTTTATTTATCTGATGCGACAAGTCGAAATCTCATTAATTTGCTTTTTGTTTAAAACTTATTCGACTCAAGTCCATATTTAATTTCAGAACTTTGCACAGCTTGCTGTGTAGGTATTTTTTGTTGTTCATGTAGTTTTTCTCGCATTTCAACTTTGCTTAAATCCCTGTCAAAGTCTTCGATTTATGCGATGCCGCGATTTACATTCGACTCCGGACGCTTTTTGTTGTCTTCTTCGAATTTTTTTTTCTGCTAAGCTCGCGAAAGAATAAGTGAGGAAAAAGTCACGAAATCGGCATTCAAACTTTAGTAGCTTGCTTTAAACTCATGAGAAATATAAATACAAAGCGTTACAACATTTTTTTGTTGTTGCGAATTTTTAATGCGACCACCATGGGTTTTAATAAATAAATTTTGCCAAGTCGTCGTAATTCGGCGAAATTTTAAAGAGATTGGGAAAGTATAAAAAGGAAGATGAAAAATTTACTTGATATGCTCATGGACTTTTTGAAATCGTCTAAACGCACGAACAAACACAATAAATTCGAAGGAAAATCGGTTTATCAGGACGTTCGCTTTCGTGGTTGGCGCGCACACTGGGCGAAGAATACTGAATGGACAAACATCGCAGGCAATTTCTATTTATTTTACAGATACAGCCAGAGATGGATTGATATATGTGTTTGCTTTCACTCGATGTATAGATTTTTCTGCATTCGACCACAATGTTGAAACGAAGATATTCTTTTTTCTATGCTTTTCTTTTGCGTAACCACAAGGCTAACCAGATTCGGAGTTATAGAATTTCATCAATAAGAAATAAAGCAAAGGTCACGTTTTTAATATTGCCAAACGAAGAAGATATTGGAATAAGAGTAACAATAAGAATAATGATGGAACATTTTTCGGTGGAGACACTAAAAATATTAAATAAAAATCAAGCAAACTAGCGGAGAAAATAAAATGCGAAGTTAGAGTCAGGATCGTTAAATCACTTCCTTGGAAAAGCGATGAGTTAAGCTGATTTTCCAATAACTTTTTCATGCTGCCAACTGTCAACTAAATATAATTTATGAGTGCTGATAATACGACTTGACTTTGTTATTTTATTTTGCGAAATTCATTTGAAAGTTAAACACGGAGAAAAGCGAAACATTACATTAAATGAAAGGCTGAAGTGAGCTTGAGTTATATTCGGTTCACGCCTGATTCATTCAAATTTAACATTAATAAATCCGCGTAATTTATGCGTATGCTACTCACATGTGTGGAGGCGGGCGGCGGCAATGGCACGCAATTTCCGAGCGAACGTTGCGAGCATTTAAAGTGCGTGCGCGTCTCATCATAAATTATTTTATGCTGATGTTGATGATTCTGATGCGGATATGTTAACAGACATGCACACATTTCCTTCGGATATCTCAAAGAAGAGAAAAGAACGCAACGCCAAAGATTAAAGCGATTGCGCACACTGAAAGATGTCTTAAATGTTGCGCTCAACGCGCGTTTATTTCGGGCGAATGCGCATTCACATTTCATATCTTGTCTTTGCGTCTCTTAGTTCTCTTTTTTACGCTGCATGCCGTGTTTGATTTAATTAATGCATTTGTGCGTACAGCACACAAATTGTTTATAAAGTATGAAAAACACAATGGTGCTCAATGAAAAATTACACGCTGTGTGCCAAGAAATGGTAAATAAACGCGAAATGCGCGCACGCGGGTTGGCAGGGTGACTGTAAAAAGTGTCGGGGTGCCGGTGAAGTACGCACTGCCAACGGATGGATGGATGGAGGCGGCGTATTGAATGGTTCCGGGGGGCGCACAGAGTTCGTGCTCGATTCATGATCAAGCGAACAACGCGGGGGCCGAAACCATAAAATGCAAACATAAAACGCAAAAAACGAATAAAATAAACACGTCCGTGCCGAGTAACACATAAACTCGACAACGGGCGCGCAGGACTGAGTACAAACAGCAATGGCACTCTGCAACAACAAAAATGCGTTGCTGCGCGCAAATAAAATAAAAAATCCCCGACGAAAATCATAACAATAAAACATTCGGGTGCGCGCATGAGCTGAATTTTTGAGAACATCGTTTCGTGCATCCGAATTATTCATTTGTTCCTCTATACGGATTTTAACAAATTAGCAACCGCACAATAATTTATTCAATCGAAATTTTTGATTGTTTTCATGAATGGCACAGCAGTCACGGCATTGAAGATATGGTTGTGTTATTCGCTCTTTGAGATTAAGTCATTCAGAGTCTTGATCTGAGTTTAAAACTAGCATTACGCCAGAAGCACGCTAAGTATGCACGCAGCGCAGAAACTAAACCTTAGTTGCTCGTACGTGGCGTAGTTTTTCCTCCGGCATGTTGAAGCGACATTAAACTCGACTTGCGCTCGCGACGATCATCGACCTAGCAATCGCACAGGATGTGATGCGCATCTCTGCGCTAATTACAACTTGCTGGCAATGTGCCCTGAACTCCACTCAACAACGCGTCCAATGACCGAAGTAAATACATTGAGGAGTTATGAATGAACGCGCATTACGTGTGCAAAAATACAACAGCTGGCAGCATTTTTCCACGCGAAGCAAAACAACAAATCTTGCTTCATTCGCTGAGGGGTGAGATTCAACAGATAGAAGATGAAATTATCATAGACTGACTTGGAAAGCGTATAAAAGTAATAGTCAAGTGGTTCAAGCGCTTGCCAAATTTCTATAGCGTCAAGCATTAAACTTTTGCCAAGAAAGGGGAGGTTTTGCCCGCGGCGTTTTCGCTTCACACTTTTCATGCGGGACTCGCTCAACAGATCTTTGTTCTCTTGCTTTTGCAATTCTGATTTTAACAATATTATTACGTCTTTTTGCTTTTAAAAATTTCAACTTTTTTTTCCCGGGCAATTCAATTGTGTGCTGAGGAATAATTCTGTAGTTTTCATATTTTCTTTGGCAGTCATTTGAATCGCATGCAAGAGTAATGATAATTTGTGTTATTACATCGAGGCGTTTCATTGTTACTCTACGACTATTAGAGTAACGGCAACACGGGCAATAAATACGATCAACACTCATCGGACGTGCTAGCGTATAATCGACGACTCGTTTAATAACCACTTGAATTCAATAAGCGCGAATGCATATTGCATTTCTTCACAGCCATGCACGAAGGCAGGCAATAAATATACATATTGAGAGTGGGTACAATGCGCGTTGCACAATTTACGTTTTGTGCATTTGCACACCTGGAACGCAAGTGCGGGTTGTGTATTTACAAAATTGTAGTTTATTGATTTGTTTCATGAGGCGGCAGTAGCTGTAGCGCGCATGCAGATTACGATTATTTTCACACGTGTTTTATGATCCCCGATGGCCGGCAGGACGCGTTTTTGCAATTTGTTGTTTGTTGCACTAGTGCATGAGCGCGCGCGCTTGCGTTTTAGTTTCCGCTTCCTGTTTTCATAATTCAATAACGCTCGACTTGCCTGCAAAGCGCGCACACTGAGCTACTTTTTCTACGCTCGAAATTTATGCGCAAATATCATCACGTGCTGCAAATCATGCATGAAGACGAAAATTACTTGTTGTTGTTGTTGTTACAACTTCCAAATACATACACACAACAAATGGGAAGCGAATACGAAATGTACGTGGATGAAAAATTCAATTTGTTACGACACCCTCCGCTCATTCAAGCAACTTTATTGCATAAATAAACATTTTACAACTAAATGTGTTTATGCGTTTTTTGCTCACTGCTGGAAGTGCATAAATTAGTTATACTTTTTATTGAGTTGTAAAATTGCTCCAAACTGTTTTGTTCTTTTAATTTATAAAGCGCATCATTCTTTTTACTTTGAAAATATTAAATGTTTTATTTGCGATAAACTAACACTTTTAATATTTCAATTATTAATAATTGATCAAGTGAAAGTGTTGAGTTTATTTATGCATAGGTTAATAATTTAATTGATTTTCATTACTAATAATTTGTTTCTTTTGTTTCAGGGTGAGTACATTTTTCCATTAATTAATATTCCACCAAGGGAGTAAGGTATGTTGATTTGAAGTTTGATAAAATTATTAGCAACTTAAGAAAATTGAAAAGTTTGCTAATAATTCGCGGAGCGCATCATTTTTTGGCAAGCATACAAAATTTTTGTTCACTACTGACCCAAATATCCAACTAAAGCGCTTTCAACCCTAATCCATAATCCGTTAATTGCTTTTTCGCAACGCTATTTTAACTAACGCTAGCACACTCCATCATTTTCATCACGCGTAATTTTTTTCCACGTTTTATTTGCGCACACCTCCAATGTTTGCCCATTTTTACCGCGTGCGCGCACATTTTATCTATTCTTAAAACAATTCATTTTCAACTTGTTCATTTACGAAGCGGCAAGCATTTTGTTCGTCAAGTTTTAATCTGTTTTTATTTAAAAACTTTACGGCGAACGAACATTTTTGATCTTCTTACTGAGCGCCAACGAAGAGAGGCGAACTTTACGCGAAAGATGATTATTATTACAAGCGGCGAACAACAACTTTTAATATTGCATTGTTCGCACGCGCATTTGCAACTCTTGTTTGCAATTCATTCCAACTCCTCGCACTTTCTCAATATAGGAAAGGGACGCGAAGAGTGGTGCGGTGCGGCTCTCTATACTTGTATAGTAGTTGCACAATATAAATTTCTTGCCATAAATTTTTGCTTGTCTCTCCTTTCGAGTGCACGGCGGCGAGATTAACTTTGAAACTTTCGCTCACTCACTTTGCGCTGGCTTTCACTTGAATGCAGTGGACGGACAATCAATGAAGATGCACGAAGATGCTCTCTCGGCTTCTTGATTTCTTCGGACTGTTTATTCGCTCATAATCTCTGCTTTTCAAAGCACAGCTTTAAACTTGTTTCATATCAATTACGCTTTCTTTGAAAATCCGAGCTAATAAAATTAGAATTAATTGCTCATAAAACAATGAGCATCACAAATTTTAATACCTTGCTTAAAAATCGCAGATATTGCGAAACGCACAGGGTTTAAAATAACAAACGTAATATACGTAAACATTTATGACCCAATATTTATGACTACATCACTCACAAATGAAAAGCTAATAAAATTACCACAGGTGAAGAGCAGCGCGCTCGCGTACGTATTATTGCAACCCTCTTTAAAAGTCACCCTTTCTCACAGGGCGCACAATTTCGGGTTATGGTTTGCTTTAGCTTTTAGATATTAATTAGCAATTTGTATTCACGTTCGAATGGTTCAATGACTCTCTCAATCTTCGCGAGACGCGAATATTAATTTCAGGGCTGTTTTGCCCGCAGGTGGAAAATTCTGAAAAAACTCAGGGTTGTAATAAAAACGGGTATGAATTGGTGAGCAAATAAAAAATTTGATATTTCGGTTTCATGTTTATTTTTCGGTAAAACATTCTTTTTTCAATATCGTAGGTACTCGTTATTTTTTATTATTAAAATAATATTTTCCGTATAGGGTTTCATCAAGTGGGTATAAATATTCGATAAAAAGTAGAAAGAATGTGGAAATTAATTGTTTTTAAAATTTAACATGCAAACATGCCACAGAAATGTATTTAATTGAAATGCAATTACGAAATGGACTTAACTTACACTGACGTTGAACAACGAATGAGTTGCGGCGGCAGCAATCAGAATATTGAAATTATCCTTCGGCGATATTCGTGTCCTGACAAGTAGTGCGACGTTGCCGTTTATCGATTCCGCATTGGGGCATAGCGAACGAAACAGAATGGAATAATTTGGCGTCCGCAGTTAGTTGCATATTGCATCCCTCGCCAAAAACGAACAATGCCTGCTCGTAATGCAATCGTTTGTTCGGTTCATGTCTTGCTTCGTTATTATTCGTGCTTTCTGCGCATTAAACATTTATACCGAGTCATCAAATTTACCTCTCACGCTTCTATTAACCGATTAATAATTTCTCATACTTGTTATCTGCAAGTGGAGTAATAATTAATGATTTTATCGCTGAAATTACTTTTGAATTATTTGCAGTGCAATAAATACTTTTGCGCCGCCGCTCATAAAAATATGCAATTACATTAACGGGAATGGACGTTCGAACTAATGCGTATTTAGTCGGTTTCGATCGCGTCGCGCACGAATGTGTCCTGCGGTAATGTGTCGGGGGGCAGGATGCGACGTGCTGGAGGTGTTCGTGATGCACAAACGCTCATCATTAACGGTTATAAATGGCCTGGATGCAATCAAATTAGTGTTTTGCATACATATGTCGAATCGATGCAGATGCATTCAACAGGAACACCGCATGTATTACGCTTACCCCATATTTTGATAATGTAGGTGGCAGCCGCGTTGTTTGCGGTTTAGGGGTGCATAACGACCATTTACATACCGCCAACATGGAAATATTAATAATGTTCACCATATTAAAATTTCTGCTTTGACCAACAAGATGAAAACGCAAGAAAATTCAGGATAGAAGTCCCACCTTGGATTCTTTAGCGTCACGCTTGTTTTGACCCACATGCAGACTTTGATCTTATTTTTTATCTTATTTTCCCATACGTACAGCGTCTTGCGCGACCCCGGAATACATTGGCGGTGTATCTCAGTTACACATGTTACCTTGGAGGTTATTTCCGGCTTCCTGTTTGCTCGAAATCCGCGCGGCTTCGGTGGGATAACCGATCGGGGGAATCTTATGAATAAATCAATGTCTTTGCATTTGTATAATAAAATCTCAGCAGCCGGCTGCTTTCAACCTCTGAACGCAAACAAAATAACAAACATAGTAGTTGTTGCCGCCGCTGTCGCTGCCGCCGTCGTCGTGATCGTCATTGCCATCCATCCGGCTTTTTATGGTGCTGCGTTCGTCCGAACATCAAGCATGATTGACGTCAGCTGGACCTCATCAAAATTTACTGCGTGCCTGATGGTTTGTGCATTTAGTACCTTGGCGGAGAGAATACACACACACACAAAATATGCGCCAAAAAAGTGTAAAGGGCGCAGAGGACACTCGTACGGTTCGTTGTCCTTGCAATCCTCACGGGGGCTCAAAGCCCATTGGCTCGAGATGCACGAAGCGAGTGTAGTTTTATGGCTTTTTTCGCCTCCCCCGGGATCGTGGACGACTGTGTACTTGCAGGAGGCGGTCATATTCCCGACGCGTTTTCCGCCACCCCTTTGGCGAAAACAGTAGTTGTTGCTTAATTTAACGTTATTTCATGTCGATTTTTGTTGATGCGCTGTTCGCGTACGGGCTCGTTCGAGTAAAGTAGTTTTCTTTGACCCAGATTATCTTGATCTAAGCACACGATGCGACGCGCATCATCCCGATTTGTAGTCGCTGTTCGTAGTTTGGTTTGTTGTATAATCAAGGTTTCATTGCACGGCGTCGCTATCCATCTTGGCCTATCGGTGCGGCGCAATCTCGAACTATCTATCTGTCCTCCTGAAATTGTAATTGTAATCAGGTTGCCTCCCCGGATGGGAATACGGACGAGGACACTGCGCGCGGCACTGATAAGGTCATTGGTTACCCGGGTGATTTTCAAGAACTAAAAACGCGAACGGAAAAACTAAAGGAGTGCGCGCGCTCAATGAGGAAATTAATTTGCTGCGGACTTAATGATCCTGAAACGTGTCCTTTGAATGGCGCGTTCGTAAAATATCGCCGGGAATGGCAATCAACGATAATCGGCCTCATCAGGAATCTACAATATTTTCAAATTAATCTTGCACGCTCCGTTTGTGCGCGCTTCTTCGATGTTCATTTCCGGCTTCTTAAACTTTTTTCCACTCTATTTTCTGCGCTCGTTTCGTAACATTATTCGGCGTGCTCGTCCTTGCTCGCGGCGGGGTAGGGAATATTTATGAATTGCCAAATTCCGTAGCGAATTCCCGAGGAGGTTGTTGATGAACGTAAGCTGAGCACATTTCCGGCCACTGCGGGCCTGGCTAACAAGAAAACTGTCATCGAGTCATCATAATCGTAATCAACTTCCTCTTCGGCGCGCGTGATTTTGCCCTTTGCTTCTTCATCTCGTGCTTGCTCTCCGTAAACAGCGAAATACCATTTACAATTTTCCTCACTGCTGCTGCCGCCTCCCCCATGGCAGTTATTACGATCGTGTGCGACTGATTTTCTTGCTTCGCGATGCGCAAGGAGGAAAATGATCAAGTCTGTCGTAATTATCTAATGATGATTAGTGTTTCATGTCATTGCTGTCGGCTGTTCAATTTTTGATTAATTAAAAGCAAGAGCATGATACAGCGTAATTAATTAATATGCCACTTTCGCATTTGTTCGCTTAAGTCAATTATTATTCTACGCATTCCTAACTTGTAATTTCACCAATATCTCGAAAAGTACTGAAGATATCATCAAAATTGTTGAATTTTTCACAAGTCTTACAAAGAAGTAAATTGGTCTATCGCAAATTTGTTGGACGCATTCTTAACTTGATTCGATCTTGTTAATTCTTCAACTTTTAGTTTTGGTTGAAAGTTTAAGTATGACATAAAAACTTAAATCTCCATTGATTAGAATATGGGAAGGTAATGAAAACTGGAACTCTGTATCACTAATTGAAAAATACAAATTTTCTGATAAGGAATGTGATCTAATTTCATCAATATCTCGAAAAGTACTGAAGATATCATCAAAATTCTTGAATTTTTCACAAGTCTTACAAAGCAGTAAATTGACCTATGGCAAATTTGTTGAACGTAAAATATCAATAGTTTTGCTTTTATCGATCGTAGAAAAACGGCGGAAATTCGGGTGACAAGCCACGGAAATTCGGGTGACATATGAAAAAAGGAATGAAGAAAAAAGTAAGGTGATTGTAAAATGGGGAAAACAGACACAAATTTAAATATTTAAACGGGGAACGAGCACGACAGTATTATTCGGTCGGAGGCAGTGGGGCAAGTTGAAATATTCAAACGGCTATAAAAAATACAAGTTGCATTCGAATAGTTTGCGAGCTGTGTGTGCGCCAGAATGTAACTAAAGTCATCCGGTAACGTCGGTGGAAATATGTAAAGCGCATTGGGGGCAGTCCGGGAAATAAAAACGTGCGCGCCGGGGTAAACGCGAAGACGTAAAAATTGCGCGGAATTGCGAGCAATGTCTAAAGTTGAAAAATAAGAGTCGTACTCTTTTCGTGCGAGCCATAGAGTTAGTACAAGCGTTGCATTTGAATGCGTACTAGGTATGCATCTGGGGCATGCAAATTTTTACTCTGCCGCCGACTCCTTCACCGTCTTTAGCGCATTTCTACACCGACTATTGAAATGTCATCTTATGTAAGTTTACTTTCCAATGATGCAATTGCAGTTGCAAACTTTTTCGCGAATATTAAATTATTTAAATGTGGTATAAAATTATGACATTCACAGTTCGACCAATTACGAAAATGACTTTTGCATTTCTAATATGATAACTTAAATTACGTTATTGCTTGCTGCATAGGAAAATGCGGAATTGCAAATACATATATTTCTCAATTTCCAAGCTCATTTCGTAATCCAGACATCAATGTCGCAAGCGCGAGAAATGAAAAATTCTAATAGGAAGTGAATATTTATGCAGGATGCACACGTTGCTGAGTTTCTTATTAGGACGCCCTTCTAAAGTTACTTACTTACTTCTTTTACGCCTTATTCTTTTTACTTCTTCCGTTTCTCGTCTTGCCTGGCGCGCTGTCGAACGTTGAATTGCGAAACAGGCAAAACTTGTATAATATTCACGAAGGAAAAATAGTAATGTATGTAACGCGACACACAACTTGCTTGTGAGGAAGCACACGTCCTGATTATTTTCATCATTGCTATGTGGTTTGCATGCATACTTCTAATACGAGGCGGCGCACGCTCGCGATGTAATTCTTCCTTGCTCCATATTTCTGTTGCGCATCTTTATTATGCACGTGCAAGTCGTATATCCATTTGTTCTTTTACGAGCGACGAGAGCTGGGGAAGAACAGGATAATTACTATTAAGATAGTGGATGTGGGCGGAAAGTAAATTTTCGCTCTGATTAATTAATAAGAAAACCATAAAAGTAGACAAATTTTAATGATGATAAGATTTAATTAAAACTTTAATCGCAGCGCTCCGCTAAGCGTTAATTCTGCGAATATTGCAATGTCTATTTACTAATTAAATACACAGAATAATAATACTAAAAGGCACGCGCGGAGGGAGAATGAGACTGAGTACTTAGCATAAATTTATAAATATTAATTATCACTGGTGGTGGCACATTGGTGGCATGCTTGATGACTTGACCCCTCCGGAGTCTTGGTGAGTGCAGCAAAGTGCATCCAAAGCTTCAGTTGACGGCTCGGACGGTCGGTCATTGGGAAACATGAGGCGGCTGATGCTCGTCGGATGCAAGATGTGCATTCTGCCACCACCGCCAGCGTTGCTGCCTCCGTCGTCGTCGTTGCCGTTGCCATTCTTGGTTAATGACGAATTTCAGCGCGAGCGCGCGCCCCATTTCTCTTGCATCCGGCGTTGTGCGCGTATTTGTTCGTAACATGGGTATGATAAAATGACGGTTTCGTGTTGAGGGCTTGCGGAAAGCCCGCTGTGGACTGAATACGAAATTAGTTTGCGCAAACACACTCGTCGAACGGCTTAACCCGCCAGCCAACTAAGCAAGAAGAAGTCTTCGAACTCTCGTCGCTTCTGCTGCTCACATTTTCAGCTCAAATTATTTCAATTATTTGAACTCAATATGGCAATTTGTTTAGGTCTCTTGCGGTTGTATTTAATGTATACATTCGCTAATACTTGATATTAATTAATATGTCGCTTCATCAAAAAGTTCCATCAACTCCCTAAAATTTTAGCTGAATAAAAACATATTCGATTGATATATCGGGCAATCGATTGAGAAGCTCTCGCATAAAGTATGCATCCCCTTTGCACATTTGCAATTCACAAAACAGCCCCTTCCAGAATATGCAAACGTCATGCAGATTGCCTGTTATTGTTACGATAAGCAAGTTGTTGTCGACGCAGCAACAATGTCGCCAGCCAAATACCCATTCAATTTTTCATCCTTGGGCGGCGTGCGGCCCGGCCCGTTTTGAGGGGCGGCAGACGGAAGCGTATGCAGCGCTACTCTTTAATACGCCACCGCGAAAGGTTATGCTTTCTATCTGCGTGTATGGGTTTGATGCACGCTAAGTTGGCGCAACGCGATGGAAAGTTGAGAAATGGATTTTGCAAATCAATTTATTTATGAATGTGCTTGTTATTGGCATGCATGCGCCTGCATCCACGGCATCCGCAACTTCTTTGCAATCTTCAATTTTCGATTTGAATGTGTCAACAAATTTTCCATTTTCATAGCGCACGTTTATATATCGTTCAAGTTTATTTCATATTCAAATCATTCTATCGTCCACACAATTGAATCAAGTCAATTACTTTTTTACCATTCAAGTGTTTAAATCCTAAGAACGCTTTACAATAATACCGTAAAATGAAAAAATTAATTAAAGCCACGAACAGATAGTCTTAAATTTTATATTTAAATGTGTCAACAAATTTTCCATTTCTGTGGAGGGCACGTTATATTTCATTCAATTTGATTCCATTTTGAAATCTTTCTGTCATCCGCAATTGAATCAAGTCAATTACTTTTTGCTGTTCTAAGTGCCTAAATTGTTCGTTGCTTTACTGCGAGTCGAAAAGAAGTCGATTCGCTCTTTCTTTGCACGCGCAGAAGAAATTTCGAGTGTAATAGGCTTAGTCGACTGATATACTGATAGCTTTCCCCCTCAGATTACCTTCGTCCATTACGCTTTTCACTTTCAGTCGGTCGGCGCGTGTTCTGGCTTGCTTTGTCGCTGCCTCCGATGCCATTGAGTGCTTTTATTTTAAACTTTGACATTTGCGTCAGACCAAAATTGCGTACGCTCGAAACATCAGATGCGTTTGAACTCTTGTCGTCGCGTTGACTAACTTTGTTCCATGACTACCACAAAATACCAATACTTCTGATCTTTATTGAATTTTCAGGCTATTCTTTTTATTTCGCTACGGCTATTTTTTCGTGGAAGAGTTGTCAATAAAAGAACACGTAATTAGTTAATAAACAATGAATGATCACGCTACATCAGATGAGTTTACGTGCGTCACGTTAATTGCTGATCTTATCGATTTCAATTACGTAAATTCAATGGCGAAACAAAGCACTCGATTGTCTATTATCACGTATCAGTTATCACTCGTGGTCACATTAGTCTTGCGTGGGTGGGAGCGAGTGAGTGAGTTTGGGGAGACAAACAGCGCTTTCGTGTGCTGCACGGGTCCAATCTGATTATTCCATTGTAGCGGTTTCGCCAACAAACTAACAATAAATTTCCACTTTCTGCACTTTAGCCGTGCGCCGATCGGCACAAAAGAAGGGCTGCGCGCGCGATAGATCTATCAGGCAGGTCACTTTCGCCCTTTCGGGGCGCAACCATCCATTGGCTTCCAATAGATAACAACGCTTAATAAACTACTAAACGCTCTCGACGCCTAGATTTATATCTTCCTTCCACGCCGCAATCGACGCGCCGCCGCCGATAGAAAATTGCCATTACGTTGGGCGGCTCGACGACAAACAAGCGTTCGCTCGCTCGTCGCTCTTTTTTGTTCGCATCGCTGCGGCCGACATTGCCGCCGCACGCAGCAATAACATTATAGTAGTGGCTTTCACTTTATTTAAGTGCGCTCGATGTGGAATTGAATGATGCCACTCAAAAAAATTAGCTGCTCTCCCAGGCAAAATTTATATACGAAAAATATTATCTCGTTGCGCAGATAAAAAGATTTACACAACAATGGCGTGTGCCCGTCACGCAAAGAAAACTTGTTTCGGTGAGTACATTGTGCGGCGCCGAACAAGTGGCTTTCCCCGAGTGACAACTTCTTGTTGGCGGTTTGAAAGAGCGCGCACCGATAGATAGAGTAGTGCGACGCGTGCGGGCGGCGAACCGGATGCGGCTATAAATTTTATCAGAAAGCCATTACGTTTCACAAAGCGTGGTAACACTGCGTTCACATCTCAGTGCGTTCTCTCGTGAGGAGAGAGTGCACAGCTAAATAAGGCTCAAAGTAACACTGAATTACATCCGGAAATGGACTGCTCTACTGCACCAAAATTGTTTTTGTTTCTAATGTTTTACTGATTGCTTTAATAGGTTACTTACTGCAGCTGAGAACTTCTTCTTTTTCTGCTACTTTCAATTAAATTTAAATGACAACATGAACATTTTGTTGCGTTGTGCATAGTTTGTGAACAAACGATATAATATTAACAAAGCATGCGTGCGCGGTTCATTTGCTGAATTAGGGTATACATATTTTATCTTTGGCGAGAAGTGAGTATAAGTCAGTATTTATTAGGGTTTCGTGTATTAAAATTAGAATAATACACTAGCAGGAGTCAAAATGGCCATTACGTTGGCAATTTGAAGCACACAACTAACTCCTCCAGCTAAAGGATAACAACGCACGCGCGCTCTTCATGCAGGTACACAAGAATTAATATTTATCGCCTGGTACTCATTGCGGCCACGCAGCCACACAAATTCTCGCGTACAAAGCAAGCCGCCCCCATGGTGGCAATGCCGCATCGCCTGGTCCTTTATTCGACAATTCCTTCCGCGGCGTTAACGCTCCTGCGTTTATTTCGGCGAAATTAATAATTCACCCTGCGTGTGTGTCCTCATTAAACATTTAGAGGACGACTCGAATATTATCGTGCTAATATATTTGCGTCTGTCTCCAGGACTTCCGTTGCAATTTTCACCATGAATTAATGATTTCTCGCGCGCGTATGTGAATTGAGCCTTTTCAGCAAATCCTTCAGCATGTCCGTTTTGTCCTTCGAGCGCGCACGGACTGCCCCTCTTTTTGCGTCCAATTGAATTTGACCGAGTTGCGAGGCGGTGCAGGATAATAATACCAGATATTGCATGCGCAGAGTGCATTTGCGTTGCACTGCTTGCTTGTTAGTCTGCTTTGTGAAGCATGCAAATTTTTCAATAGGTGCATAATGAAAATTAGATAAATTTTCCTCGGCGCTAGTGTAGGTCACTGCACAGGTAGGGACAGTGCGGGTGGATCATGAATATTTTCATGCGGGTGCCGCTCGTGCGCTCTCGCAATAATCAAAAGGCTTTTGTTAGGCGGCGTTGCGTGCGCATTGTGCACCAACTTGAGCTACACGGGCACGTTTCATCCCTTTCTGCCTCTGCCCCCGACGCGTCGCGACGCTAAGCCTGCCTGTTGTTTGTTCTGTATTCATATGCATGCGTATCGTTTATTTGTTGCGATTCACTCGAGTTTCTATGATTGTTCTTGGTTTAATTGTTAAGTAATAATTCAATATATCAATTGTTTACTTGTTTCCGGTTGACAGACAAGTCGAATTTATGATATTATTTATGCATATGCAAAGCGCCTGTTTATATTGATAACATTTTTATTATTCCACGAACTTTCAATTATAATAACTTTCCGCGACGAGGCAAATATTATTAAGAAAACTTTCTAAGAAAAACATCATTAAAATTAACAAGGGGTATTTTTTGGGCTTAAAGGTAAATCGTAAATAAAAGTGATTGACGCGTAAGATAATTATCATCATTACGCAAATGGAAAATGTATACAATGATGTTATCATATTTATCGTTATTTTCCAGTTATTTTTCGTTTACATTTTTTGGAGGAACTTTCGTAAAAGAATTTTAAGGATGAAATATTTAAATTTTTTCCGTTACATATTTATCCATTATTTTTCGTGATCCCGTCAAATCTATGGCACTTTTTTGCCTTTTTGCGAGCTTAATAACATATCCGGCCGATGATCGCGCGTCCAAGAAGGACGAGGGACGATGCGTAAGAAAGGAAAAAAAGAGTAAAAGGAGCAGGATAAACGACGCACAGATGGATGTGATGTCTATATTTCTTTGAATATATTAAAAAGCAGCCTGCCAAGTAGTATCATAATTTTTTATCCTTTTTATATAGGGTGAAGTAAATTTTAAAGTTTGCCGCATGCTCCAGTTTAGACATTCTAAATATTCAAGTTCTATCTTATTAAATTCAATTTATTATACGTCGCGTGATATTGTAAAATGAGCAAAACGTCATATTTAAAAAGAATACATTTATTGACAGAAATAGGTTACGCTAAATATTATGAAAAAGTCTGGAAGCGCACGTGGCGTGTTATGAAGTTGTATGGCATCGTATTTTTGGGTTTTGGATAATGTGCTCTGTCAGTAATGTGTAATGTTTCATATTGCGCTCTTTTTACTGTTCGTCCTTGCGCGCTTCGTCCTTTTCCAAACATGGCGAAGAGTAAGCTAGCCTCTTCCTGCTTGCTCTTTTGCTGCGTTTTCACTCATGTGCGCCTGCAAAATATGTTGCTCGAAGAGCAGTCAATTTGTTGTTGTTTATTATACAACCGTCCTGCTTCGACGTTCGGGGGGGATGGTGGAAGTGAAATACCCCGCGGATATTTTCATCTTGCCGTATATATTTATGGCGGCGGTTTATGCAATTTATACACGCGCGAGATTTGACGTTTTATTATTGCTGGCGAGCGAAAGAAAGTCATCAACGAATGGCGTTAAATTCAATTAAAAGTGTAACTCGAATAGCCGATAAATTTCCCCAATAAATGCTCCACGGACAATTTCGATGCAAATGAAATCCAATTGAATTTCGGCGTTTGCAACTGCTACCGATACTGTTTTTGTTCGCTTTCTTTTCGCGTATTCGTAACAGCTTTTGCTTGTTTGGATATCGAGCATGATTCTATCACACGTCGTTGCCTAGTGGGCTATTCGAAATGCGTGTTCTGGTGAGAGCACGCGCGCGTGCAGAGGATACTTTTGAGAGGGATAAATCCAGGTTAGGCGAACGTACGCGCGCATCCATAGACTATAGTTATGATGTTTTATATCTGTACTGGGAATGCATTCCATGAAAATACGTCGTTTTCGTTGATGTTTGCATTCGTGTGCGTGGAAAAACCGGGAAAACAATAACGGGTGTAACATGCAACAAACGTACATTGGCCGGCCCATCACCTATCAGTACGTGTGCTCCACTTTTCCCTCACTCAGGTGGAAATTGCTTGAATTCGGAACAAAAATGCATTGGAGTGTTGCCAATTTTTATGCTTTTTCATTTCCATGAATCGTTTATTTATTACAAGTCAGGCTAATAACTATTTCATTAGGGTTTGTTACTCTTTCTTAAAAAATTCAGTAATAAAACGAAGGATCAGTACGACCTAGATTTTTCTACACGTATTTGCATTTGCGAATGCTGCCGGCAGCATGTGCGAAGCGAATTGGAAAGTAATGATAAAACCGACACTCACTTAAACTTCTATCTGCGCGCACATCTTATGTTTTATCACGCGCACACTAGAAATAAATGTACTGCTACGTGGCGCTCTTCTTCAGTCCATAGAACCAAGCAGCAGTGCAGTACACTTGAAGCTCAAGCACTTTTGCTAGTTGCTCGCCTTGCTTGCATTCGCGAATGCGCGCGACGCCGCATTAAACGCGCAAAGCGCTCTGATTCTTCTCGAGCACAAGTTTCTCGCGCGAACGCTAAAGCTCTATGAGCCTCTTTCAGATAGCGAATGTGCGCAAATGTTTGCATCGCGCCGGCAGCAAGCTCGGCGGTTTTATCATTTATTTATCAATATAAGCATCGCTTGCGCCTCCACCATGGAAATCTCAGCTAAGTAATTTTTGTTTGTCTGTTGCAGGCTGTTCACGACGGCGAGGGCGCTGTAATCCACTAAGCGGCTAAACGGTGAGTGATTCTTTATGTTTTCTTTAAGCATGCAGGTGCGCAGAAATTCGTGCATAAAATTGCACAACGAACATGCATAATTCATTCGATTCGATTCCGAACACATGCGCATTAAATTTGATGCGCAAACAACTCATTCTCCCCAAGCGAAACGAACACTTCCCTTTGTTTCTTCTTAGTTGTCTTTTGCTTATTGTGCGCGCGCGTCTTCGACATTGGGTCGTCGGCGTCGTGGAGATGCTATCTGCATTACGTCGAGTGCTGCAGCGGCAGTAAACTCGATTGTATTACATCTCACGTAATCCCAGAAAGGTAAAACCGACATTTTACGAGATCCACTACGCGCGGGCGCATTCACTTTTTAGCAGTTGCTCACCTATATATCTGAGCCGAAGGTGCGCATAACAGCGCACACGAGAGGAAAACCGGAAAAGCTGATGGTTTTTCAAGACTTGTCTGGGGATTTTGGGGTTTGGCATGTTTAAAAATTAATCGCGTCCTGTTTCCTATAAACGGTACAGAATTCTTCGCATTCAGTTTATAGACGATGAGAATAATTTCTCTTTCATGAAATTAGAAAATTCCTGCATATTATGAAAATGCAGGGATTAAACGGAATATGTAGGTTAGAAGGCTAGCGGTTAGTGGAGTACTTGGTGGAAGTTTAAGTTGGTGGATGAAGAGTTTACTTCGCAAGCGGGGCACGCATAAAAATAAATATTGAAACGCTGGGTTAGTTTTTATTGTTATTGCTCGCATGTTCCGCGCACGCCATAATCATTATACGCGTTCTGAGCCGGCGAGAGACGACGAGGACGCGTACCCTGGAATTACGAGGAGCTCATCCCTGCTCAGCGCACGCACACACCCCATAGAATATCATTCCTGAGTCTCTCGTTGGCAACGAGTACTTAAACTTGCCGCGCACTGAATTACTCCTGAAGGCGGCAAAGCCTGCCATCTTCTGAGAAACCACAACGAGCGAAACGTGCCAATGCGTCTGAATTTTTTTCCTTGGCAAACATCTTCCTAATGCACATCGGAATAATGGAATAATTAATGAGATAAGGCGGCTTTCATGATAGGTTATGAGGTCCTACATTAGCCCTCCAATGTTCGCTGTTGATTAACTGAAGCGCAACAATAAGTAATGCGCGATAATGCCAAACAGTTGTAACGTGTGTAGGTACGAACGTACGTAAATTCTAAATGGAATTGAATGCGATATTACGCACAGAGAAGACGACGCTGCTGCTGCCGCCGCCACCGCTCACGTCTATCGTATATTAGCGTCGAATTGTCGACAATTCGTGTATGCGCGCACGCTTCGGTCTCGAATAGGTCATGTCAGGCGGAATCGTAATGTAGGGTATGTGTTGCTCGTTAGCTGTATGCGCGTGCATGCATAACGGGCCATGTTTAGTCATTTATTCATTGCGCTCGGATGCCTTATTGGCAATTTATTACACGCTGCGTTTACGTATCGACTCTCTCGCGCGCTCGCTGCGTGTGCGCGCATGAAACTCATCAAAGCAGATGCCGTAAACGAAGCACTTGGCGAAATAACTCATTAATTTCGAACTCGGATCGATTCGAGCCGATATGTTTGTCTAAATATTACTTACTTGTCTGCCAGACAGCCAGGACGTATTTATAATAAATGTTGACTTTCAACTTGTAAATGTCCGAACTATAAATTAATTACTTTTTGAATGTTGGGAACTTAAATAGGTCAAAGAAGTATTTATTGAATTATTTAAATATTTTTAGGATAAGTACAAAAATTGGATACTTGCTGAAAATCGATATTCAAACAAAACTGAATTTACGTTTTAACACGCACCAATAAGTGTATTATTACTTCATGTCTCTGCTGATCAAAAATGCGCTTTACAATAATGGCAATTTCAATTTTTATGAAGCCGCCATTCGTATGATTATCGCGGACACGCGTTGCTGCCCCCGGCTAGCCAGAGGCCGGACAACAGTGTGAAATGACCAGCAAGTGGCAATATTATGTTGACCATTAAATTGTTGACGTAAACATGACAGGAGCACACATGCTGCATTTTATCGACGTAATCAAACGTAATTTTAAAAGTTTATGAGCGTTATCACCGGTACGTTCGCGCCGCTCCATAAAAAATAATGATAAGCTCGCAACTATTACAGCAGCGGCAATAACCGCTTTAAAATGATAACGGACGATAGCCATCCGCAGATTAAAATACTCGTGAACAAGATAAAGGACGATATATGATAAAATTACGAGTTTTATTGTTTAGCAGAACTAAAGTTTAGGCGTATTATAAAATATGTTAGTGGGATTGAAATAAGTTAGAGGATAATCGGGAGGATTGAATACAGTATTTATAGTCTTATCGTCGTGTTTGCGCATAATATCCTAATGATATCCCTTGTGGCCATGGATGTAGGCTAATGATGTAAACATCCCTTCGATTAGAACCGCAGCGTGCATGCGACATTGAGGGTTAATTGAACAACATCGGCTTACTGGGCTTCATTGTTTTGATTACCCTGTGGATTCCACTGGGATTTCTTAAGTTTCCCCATAAGATTTTCATAAATATGAACTTTCACAAGAACATTACGTAAAGCTCAATTTAATTTCAATTTGAAACTTTTTGTGATACTTACTCATCCTTCGGAAGGATATATAAATTCTCGTGAAATTCTCGCGTATCATATACATCTGTTATGTGTTATCTTTGAAATTCAAAGCAGCGATAGATTTATTGATAATGCTCACACTAATGGCGGTCGAGTACAATATCAACAGGAGATGCATTGATAACAACGCACAACCGGAATCGAAATCATTGGCCAACTGCTGATTGTAAATCTCTCGCCTGCCACCTCCGCTTTAATGACGTTCAGTATGCACATGGTAACTAATCAGGGATGGTTAGAGTTGACACAGAGTAGGCTCTCTTTACTAATGGCCCGCCGCCAGTGTCACGAAACGCGAACAGCAAATGACTTTCAACCGCGAATGGCTCGCCATTAAACAGCTTTCTAGTAGAATATGGACCGAACATTCGTATAAAATTTAATACGATATGTTGTAAGCGTGTCTCATGGCTTATGCATTATTTAGTTTTATATCAGTTTTCACAGATAACATTAGCACGAGCGCACATTTGGTTTGCTTCGGGGACCATTAAAACTTTTCGGCCCCCCACCCTCCTCCACACGCCGCAGTGCGAAAACTATTCGCCACAATCTGGCCGCCCCCGCGTTTTCGAGTTTATACTATGCTCGGCGAGGTGTTGAAAGCACTCTAGTTTCGAGCATTTCCTTTCACTTCCCTCCCTTTATTGCGTTCGCACGTACGTGTATTTAACCGTGATTAACGCGATTTTCACTGGCTTCGTCGACTACTTTGTCACCATTGATAAAGTGTGCTTAAATTTTCAATTTGCGTATTGTTTTAATTAAAATTTTCATAATTCAAGAAGCTCTCGTATTGATCAAGACATTTTCGCCGCTACGAGTGGATGTGTAGTACTTGAAAGCATCACACATTTTACGATGGTGTGATCGTTTCGTATAATGACGAGTTAATGGCAAAAATAACAATTAGACATGGAGTAAACGAAGGCGCGAGCAATGAAACCAAACATTTCGCAGACCCTCTCGCAAGTCACACACAACATCCGTTGGCGTCGCGTTGGCGGCGCACACTCGATGGCAATGGCTTTATATATGGGTCATTAGTACCACTGGTTATCCGATGGTTTTCCAACAGTTTGCAGCCGTTAACTTTGTGTTTACTTTCCCTTCCTTTTCGGCCACGTATATGCGTTTGTTTTAAGTGTGCACACACACACACACTTGGAGATTTTGCCGCCGCCGCCGCCAAAAAGCGCTTTGCCGAATCAAACGTAAACGAACACCCTAAAGTTGACTCCCCGCTTTTCCAAACATTTATCGCTTTCATGTTTTTCACGCTCTCTCCACCCTTTGCCATTCTGCCACCATCCGAGTGGAATCTTCGTGCGAGCCGCCCGAATACATTTCAGGTGGAGAGAAAATAAACTTGCCCTCAAGTTTCGCACAAACATAAATACCCGCCGCCGACGGTAAGAAATGCACACGTGTAAGTGTGCGGTGGCGGCGGCGCGTTATTTTCCTTGTTGTAATTGCTGAAAGTTTTCCCACTTGTTTCGAATTTATGCGTTCGCGTTGCGGATAAGATAACTTCATAAAGTTGATTTTATGTTTTGTCGAAAATAAAAATAAATAACGAGCAATAAACTGCCGTAAATATTTCGCAGATTAAAGCTTCGGGGCTTGAATGAAAATTTGTTGCTTTCACCCTTTGACACTAATACGCTTGTTTATTACGCGATTGGAAATCTTACGTTTCGTTTAGGGAAATTTATAATTTGCGACACATTTTCAAGTAGTCGCTTGTCGCACATCATTGAGGTGATTGGGGGTGGTTTTAGCGACGGTGGGAGGCGAACAGCGTTACCATTACGTTTGGGGCTTCGTTTCTGCTGATAAGTCATTACGGGAATCGAGGACATATTAAGGGCTTTGGCCCGAACCCAATTACGTTAGTTTCCACATCCGTAGTCCGTCTGGCTGCACAGCAGCATAGGCGGCAGTTGCATTCATACCCATTACGCTCGGCGGCGGCTGCGGAGGCGACGGCGGCGGGTGCTGCATGCATGCACACTAGGCGTGCAGTTGTTCGCGACATGTTCGCGTCGCAAATGCGCACACAATCGGAGCGAATTTAGCACCAGTGTCCTGACATATCTGCCGCACTCAGCCCCCCCACCTCACCCCTTTTTGCGAAACAAGCCCGCCGCACAAATGGACGCTCGGCTGACTGGTTGGCTCGCTAGCTAACTAAACAACACTAAGTGAACAACATGCGGAGGCGGCGCGCACGTACACTTGTACCCTAAAGAAAACCCTGCCACCCTTGACGTGCGCCTATGCTTGAATTGTACCAGGACCGGCATGTTACACGTTAACAAGCCCCAAACGTGAGTCCTGAAAGTTTTTCGCTTTGGAAATATTTTGTGTTCGCTTGTTTCTAGGATAATTGCATCGCACGCTATATGCTTTTTCGCGTTTAACAGGATAATAAAATGTTGCGCGGCGGATGACAATATGAGAATTGAGAGGATAAAGGATAGTTTGATAAAATGATTTTTCCGCTGTGTGCAATCCTTTTATTTATTTTTTTTTGCGCGCGCTCGAAAAGTGTTGAATAATTTAATTTGTTTCACGCCTGTAATTTGTCGCGCACGGTGCACTCGTTTTTTAATTACGCACCGAGTTAAATTAATTAACTCATCGCGCATGAGCTTTTTTATTCACTCACGTCTGCACAATTTTTTGTCACTGCGAAAATACACACACATGCCTGTTAGTTTTGAATTACACGTCTGCAGCTAAATGCATTTTCAACCCATTTATAAATCCCTTTGTGCCCTGGCGATTTTCCTATTTTTATTCAGCGTACAATGCAGCTAAAAAATCACAAAGATGTGATAGTTTTTATTTCATCGAAGAGATGTTTTGATAAAAATTGAAAAAGTGGCTGTCACTTTGGAAAGTTTCCAGCGTACGAACGGAACTGACGATAATGAATATTTAATGTTTTCCGGCGTTTTGGTTTTCTGCGTGAGCCGTCGCGTTGAAAATTATTCGCAAAACTTTCCACTAGCCCGCCGTCACCATTCGCCGAATTCGATAATACGTTTCTCTTATTGATGATGCGATTTGGCGGCAACGGCAGCAACAGCGGGAGGCGGCACGCACGCAACACACGCAAGATGGCAAAGACGCGTTGAATTGAAAGTTAAAATGTCAACAGGCATCGCGAATGCTAGCTCTCTATCCCAACGGTAAAAAGGAGACGTGGCACGTACGTCCCGATAAAAGTTCAATTTGATCGATCTAATCATACAACGCGGGAGAAATCTTATTAAATATTTGATGCGTTAGGTGAGCTTCGCACTTTCTAACACAGTTTTCTAGTGCTTTTATTACCTTCGGGATGATGTCTCAAAGGGGTTGAAACTAAAGTTTCACTTTAATATTAATTTAAAACTGAATAATTACAACTCATTCAGAATTCCTCCTTGGCATAGTTGAAAAATTATTATTATTATGAAATTTTCAATATTTATTTATTTTATGTGGTTACCGTGATCGTAAGGACTAAAACTAAGAATTTATTGAACAGTTATAGAAGTTGAAAAATAATAAAAGCATTTTTGGTCTTATCGCGAGTGGAAGTTTACAACCCCCTAAGGAGTATCTCCAACCGCGCAACAGCTAAACACGTACGCGACGCACAAGGAAATAATAAATAAAAGACAAAACACACGCGAGCAAAAGCGTCATTTAGACTTTCTTTAATTTTATATGACTTTGCTTGAAGTTTTGCGCCCGAGTGAATGTGCGGGACATGTAAATAACATTTGAAACTAGGATATTTATAACGTTTTATACCCGACGGGGGATAACTCAACCCCCGGAGAGATTACATTCCGACATCTCGCCCTTTTTGCGAATGGCTCTTTTTATAGTCCGAGGGTGTTGCAAGTTGCACTTGATGCAATAAATTTAATCAGATTCGTCGTTATTTTTCCACTTTTATATTACATTCGTTTATGCGAGCACATATCATGCGAGAGATGACATAAAAGATAAGAGAAAATCTCCAAACGCCAACTTAAATCTACAGTATTTATTATTTTGCCCAGTGTTTTCAAGACGATTATTTGCTCAAAGGGCTGCAAATTAAGCAGGATTTCACTTTTTGCGTACAAATAAAATAAACACATTTATCAGTTGGTAGTTTGTGAATATTTTTGCGCTTTGAAAAATGAGCGCAAATTGCATTTAAATGAAAATTAACGAGCACAAATTGAAAAATGAGTTGGCAAACTAATCAGGAATGGCAAAGCGCGAGCAATTTGGACTTTGCAAATTGCGAAGAAACACGGAGGCGGCACGTAAATAGAGACACGCGTCGGCGGAAAAAAATATGCACGGGTGGTGTGCGCGTGACGCTTTATTAAATAAAATATGACGTGCCAGATGGATTAGTTAGGTATATTATTTTTCATCCCTTGCGCCCGGTCGCAGTATGCGCGTGTTATTTACACAGCAATAACTTCACCACGCGAACGCAAATATTAATTAAGCAACTTGCAGTGTCGTCGCTTTCATTCTAATTGTTGACTTTCATAAGTGAACTTTTCTTTCCGCGCGCGACATTTATTGGCAGACATCCTTTCTCTATTTGCGCATAATTTTCTCGTCCATTTCGCGTATTTATTCTTAGTTTCTTGCCATTTTTATTTCATATTTGCTCGTTATAATTAACCGAGACGCAGAACAAGTCGTTAACGTGCAAGTTTCTCTCTACGTCTTATGTTCTTCTTGCTTATTGCTTCTTTCTTCTTTCATATTATTATGCGAGTATTTCATCATCATTGTTTGCCTCCGTGATCGCTGAATGTCGTACGGCGTGTTGCTTTTTGTGACGTTTTTCCGGCTTTGCCATGCCGCAAAGTAAGACGCTTAATGAGGTCACGAAAACGTCTCCTCGCGTTTTATATGATTATTTATACTCACGTTGTGTATATTAGTGCAAAAACTCATTGCCTGCCAAGGGGGAAAGCGCACAAAACGCGAGCACAAAACGAAAAATAAACGTTTGAAACAATATCGAATGATAAATGTTGTTTTATGGCGCTTTTCTTGTTTGTTCCACGAAGCGTAATTAATTTATTACGGAAATTTACATGCGATTTCATAATTATTTTTCGTTGATCGTTGACTTGTATATAAATTTGATATCATTTGTTATTCTACGACATAGAAATTTTCAATTTCCTGATAAAAATTACAATATATTTTTACATAATAAAAAGTGGTTAGAGATAATAATAATTATGAGAAAAATTGAAATATTCATTGAATATTTATGGAAACGCAATACGGCTAGATAAGCAATAAATGGTTAATGCACGAATTCATAATATCCATTGATATCAATCATGAAATATTTTACAATGATTACTGAACCGCAATGAAATACTCGATAATTCAGTTTATGCATTAAATTACAATGCACCTGCGATTTGAAACTGTTTCATGTTGCGCTCGCTCAAAAGAGCTGTTCCGCCATTGTTTACTCGCTTGTCAAACGACAATTGCTTTATGAAAATTGCCAAACGACTTGAAGTGACATAAAATATTTGTTTACTTATTATCGAATGTGAGGAAATAATAGCTTTTTTCAATGAATGACTGACGTACGGCTATAGAATCGTGGAAAAAAGTATACACATTCTACTTGAATGAAAAGAGTTTGTTTGTTTTATTGCATTTCGTAACGAGACAGGCTTTTATAGTTATACTCCTCCTCATATTCTCACGACACAACAGGCGTATGAAAATGCGAAGCGAGTGCCATATTTTCTATATGGACGTATCGGGGGTGGGTAGTAAAATTTTGCAGTTATATGAGTGGAATAAAAGCGGGCAGTGAGCGGCAGGAGACGGTAAGAGACGGCGATTGTTGTTGTTGTTGTTCCTTACGATGTCGAGGAAATGCAAAGTACAAACGCGTGTGCTACGCATTAGTCGGTATATATTTTGAAATAGGTCGTCGCGTCCGTGTACGCGTGTATGAATACGTGAATGTGGATGCATTCATAACAGGAAAATGAACAATAATAATAGTTTACTATTGTGATATGAAATTATGCCATAAAATGGTGAGTTAATAGCACGGAGCATTTTAACGCTTTATTGGTTTCCCTTTATACGTTTCTGCGGTTCTTCATTCATTCGAGCGCATTATTCGGTTCAAACTATTTAACGATAGGCATTTTTATTTAAATATCCGTCGAGATTGCAGTAATAACACCGATCAGATACCTAATTACTAAATATTTTAATGGCTCTTTTTCATTTAGTTCGATAAATGTCAGAAAACTAAGCATATTAAGGATAAAGTGTTTGCAACCGTCTTTTAGGAAAGTATTATCGATATTAATAATTCACAAATTTAATCGAAAATGTCAAAAAACATAAACATTATCCTTTGTGAATAAGTTTAATCTTTTATCCTTGACGGAGAACAAGAACAAGCCACTAAGCTGTATCACACGCATGAAGAAGATGATGGCAGTCTGCGCTCCTCGTTCGGAAACATAATACAATTCCGTCCGTACAAATATACGACACACGCAGGAAGAGCATAAGGAAAACATAACACGAATTCTAAGCTCGTTGCATCCTTCTTGCCGCATTTGTGCGCAGATAGGAAACAGATAGAAAACGAAGGCGCACACACTCGAGATAGATTTATGGCAGATGGCTTTCGACTTGTGCCTTTTGTCGTCATTCACATCGTGTTGTCTTCTCGCGTGCGCCGGTTTACATGATGTATTACGGCTGCTCCTTTGACACGCGTGTCGCGCACGTGGCCACGAATTAAACGCGCAAACAAACTTTCTTTCGCCGCAACAAACTATCCGCTCGTATTTCAAACTCGTTTGGAAGTTGGGAGAGTTGTTTAGTTGCTAAGAAAATAAATAAATTTAAATATGTTACTTTAACGTACCTACACATGTAGGTGTATGGCAAGTATGCGGGGTTGAATGAAGCTAGAGGAAATGCGCGAGTTAAACTCGAATAAAATGCGAAACTGGCGGAAGTATAAAACAAAATGTCTTCACTTAAGGGAAAACTACAATAAACTAGCGCGCCACACACTGCACGGGGAATACGCCTCTCAGGAATAATTTTTATGTGCTGCGAATGTCTTAATGGCATACCACGCGAATATAATAAACGTGCGAGACTAGTGTTGAAAGTAATGAGTACAATTGCCTGGTAAATACTACGTGAAGAACTTTTCTAAAAAAAAAAGAAGAAAATAAAGAAGTAAAAACTAGGAATTTGTGATCATCATGGATAATTCATTGACATGCAAACACAATTAACCTCAATTGTAATTAATCGCAAGGTCGGATGAGGAATTAATTAATTTGCGAGTTTTGTACATTATCGAAAATGCACAGAAAGTTAAATGCTGGTGGCAAGGGAAAACTGTAAATTAATCGAAGATCGATACTCCAAGCTGGTTGTTGCTTGCTTGGTACATCCAGCAAACAAGTGAACACACATCACACACTTGCGGTGTGGTGGACGCCAAGAGCCGACTCGAACAACATACTTGAGCGTATAATATGCATGCACTAAATATTGAACGAGTCGACGTTGTTGTTTGTTGTTGTGCATACAACACTTTCCCGTTCGAACCACATGAATGTGAAACGTTTAGTTGGTTAAATTTGTTAGTGGTACGTGCATTGAAGTAAGTCAATCGCGACGTGCGCATGTAATTAAGTCATTTCCAATGAGACATCCCCAATGGGGAGAACGCGAATGAATCGACATGCACGCTGCGCAAATTACAAACTGTAATTAGTTTGCTGTGCGTTCAAAGTACCAGAGCAATTTGTTGCTGAGGCTGGCACACTATGCCTAGATGGAGAATATTAGAGTGAAAATATTTTTTAAATGAAAAGCGCAATTCAAAAATAGTTTAGTTTACGTTCAAGGAGGGTCGCATTGCAAACTTGCAAAAGTGTTTGAATCGCGAATGGGTTTTCAAGTTTTGAGTGGACATTTTATGGTCTTCCAAGAGAGACTTGAATGGTTGCATCCCTTATGTGCTGCTTTGCCGAATGCACTTTAAACTTTCAACTTTGACGTTTTAATCGCCATAAACTGACTGAAACATTGACGCGTTTTAAAGTTTTTCCCTTTAATTTACAGTAGTTTAATTATCACATGAATTATGGGCCATTACTGAGTGTATTTATACTTTATGGAAAATGACAAAACATCCCCGATAAAATGCATTTACTCGCAGCGTTTGCCATATTCATTCATTCAATGAATATGGGTTGATTCGTTTCGACTTTTATAGGCGGTGGCTGCAAGTGGCTGACACTTTAAAAGCGTAAACTAAATTTCAATTTTGTCGTGCGGCGGCGCCGCCTCCGTCAATGTTGTAAAATTCAATCGACGTACAAAGTGCTCCTGCGCATTGGCCCCGCCAGCGAAATTAAGTTATGGGTTTGTTGACGTTATTAGGACACTCGGTGGATTTTTATTCTTTTGCTGCGCGTTCCTGCACTCGTCCGCAGCCGTTCGAATAGATCGAATTTGCATAAGGACATTTTTATTTTACTTCTTCATTTTATTGCATTGCGCTCCAGTGGTTGGCGGTGGCCAACGGCGGCAATATTTACCACTAGCTCATTTCCATGTTACACTTTTTAGCAGCTGCATTTTACGATGTCGCGCTCTTAAATTACTTTCAAATGATGCGCGTATGTACGCGCTGAGTAAATAATTTTAATTCAACATTAAAAGTGCATTCTACTTTACGGATGACATTTCTACATGCTTTATTTTGCGCTATTGATCGATTTCATGCAATTGGATTTCGTGGCGGCAAAAAAAAGTTTAAGTATCGTAATGTAATACGAGTTTGTTTACTGCCATTACGCGGAGTAAAGTTTTGCTCGAGTTTCTTCTCATTTAAGGAAATGCCACAGAAAGAAACTAGTAATAAATTAGCATTCTTTACGAGTTTTGTCCTGTAATAAATAATGCAGGATAATCAAGTTTTTCCGGGCCGGAGTGCAAGCGATGCACATGTAATTAAAAGTTTTAACCGAATTATTTTAATTAACTTGTGTTTACGTTTTTTATATCATAGTTTTAATGATTTCCGTCTAGTTTTCTACCTTGGAAACGCTGTATATTTGCAAACTTGTTTGGCGCGTGTGCTTTTTTCTTATTTTCGGAGAGAGTTGTGAATTGTGGCAAACGGAAATGCGGAAAAAGTTTCGCGACATGCTGGCGACGGATATTTAATCAAAAATTTGCAAAAATTCCGCGAGTATAATCTACTTGAAATATCATAAGAAGTCGATGAAATAACTGAGGGAAGTTAATGTAGTGAATCAAAAAGTAGCAAATAGATTAATTAAATTTACTTATTGCTGCCTTCAACAAGTTTTAATTTAATTAAGTGAAGCCTCAGCAAAGCTTTATGCGTTTATAGAGGTCGCGCTTTTTTGGACGATGTAAAGCAAACCAAAGCGAACGAACGAAGAACGAAAAAAATAAATTATGCGCTAATCTCCAACCGAATGTAAATTGCGTCAGATCTTCCATCTTTTTTTTTCTTATTTGGCGCGGACTTGGTGGAAGAGGAAAATCATTTGGCATTTTTTCTTCGTCAACCTTCAACTCAAGACTTAAATATGTATTATATATTCAATTTAACTTTTCTCTTTGTACGTCTGCTCACTCTTATGTTTTCGCTCATTCTTTTTCTTCATTCCGAATGTTTTTTGCCTCTTTGTTTTTTCCGCTTTTTTCTTAAACAGAGCAGCAGCACGACAGTTTTCCATACGTGTGCGCCTCATAAGCATAAAGAACGCGACGCCACCAAGTGAATAAAACGAATAAAGAATAAGGCGCCGTGACGCGCAAACGGGAAAAAAGTCCATTATCCTTTTTCACGCTCGACGCGACGACATAACGATAAACTTTCCATCATTTGCAATCCTTCGCCGCAAGAGGAAAATTTTCTTTTCGACCGGAATATTTATGCACATTTCTAATTGCTACTTGTGATAAATATTTGCCATTTGGGAATTACATTCGTTTTTCCAATGAATACGTTTTTTATCGAAAAGTGCACATATTTACAATGCAATTATCCTTTGTTAATTTTATAACACGTTATTCGTGCGTTGCGCTTAATGCAATTGTCCTTGATGGTGGTAACTCATATCGGGTTTAGTTAGGGTGGCGGTTGGCGGCAACGGCGGCAGCGGCAGCGGTGGTGTGCTCACACACGCCACATTCGGGTTGTGTCTGGTTTGGTGGCGGCGCAAGCAAATGCGGTGCGACGCGTTGTGGGTTGAATGCGAGAGTGGTCGTCACAGCTTGTACGTATATGCAAATACCGACGCATGTGGAACACACGGCTTGGAGTCGTGCGGTGTAAGCACCTCGCTCTCTTTTGTATTGATTTTACCCGGTAACCGGCTGACACGACGACACCACCCCCAAAGCATTCAGTGTTCAGTCAGGAGAAGAAGCGCCTGGCAAATGCACGCGCGCGCTGCTGCCGGCGGTTTCCTTGCATACTTTTCCGCACAATGCTAGTCGCCGCTGTCGCTGCCGCCGCCGTCGTCGCACTGGTGGCTAATGCTCGTGTTCGGCGCACGCCTTCCGCACTCACTTACTGACACACATTTGCATATTCATAGGGGTCGGTTACGCTCTATTCGTTCGCGCGCGCACTCTTTGCCACCCCCGGCGCTTTATCTGACACACTCTGCTCAAACAGACAAATATCAACTGCATTCATTGGCGCTGTTTTTGCGCTGCAATCGTTTCGCGCAAATTGCGCGCTCGGAAATTTTCTCGCCTCGAAAATTATTCGTTTCGTCTCTTCTAATATTTGTATTCATTTCATTAATTTTATGCAGATGAAAAATATTAAAACGAAACTCAACGAATGTTGTTTTTTTATGAAACGTTTTAAATTAAACGACAACTAGTTAGTCATAATCTTCTAACAATTATGATTTGTCATCATTCATAATTATTTCTGGAAAGCGAGCGCTTTAACAAGGACGAAGAAAATTGTAAAATAATTGATGAAATGAATGAAGCAATCGATTGAATTTATACTGAATGACACCAAACAACTTCATAATCCGTAATTCATTTAATTTCTAATCAAATATTTGCTTGAAATGTAAATTTCCTTCCATTGGAAAAAGTTGGTCTATTATTTTTTCCAATATCAAGCAAGTACTTGGAACAATTAGAATTGTTTTTCCACTTGTCACTCGCACGCTTTGCTCACTGGACTAATGCGCGCTGTTGACTCTTAATGCACACTCCATTGCATTTTTATTCAAACAGTCATTAGTCATGTGATGAATTATGGGTTTTTGTCGATAAGCAATAATTTACACTAATGGGGAGCGTAATCGAGAATAAAGTGCCCTCAACTCGCACATTTTCTCTCCATTCTTCTCTCGCTCCCTCCGCTTCCCTTCGCGTTTGTTGCTGGCCCGTCTTTGTCTAACGCCAATGAGCGGAATGGAAACGCAAGGGCAAAAAATTGCGTGAAAATGCCGGAAATGCGCACGTAATGCGAACAGAATGCGCGCGGAAATTATCAGCAATTATTATCACTTACCCTCGGCGCTCAGCGGCGGCGCGGCTGTGCGCATATTCACTCTTGAATACATCACCCTCGCGTTGAGCGCGTTTTGTCCGGCACTTCTTCTTCATTTGCGTAATTTGCCTCGGCGCAAGAAAAGAAATTTTCATCCCGCTGCCTGCCGACTGGAAACGTTTAACCGACTCGCCAAGTGCGACAATTCTCCTGGGGTTAATCCGTCTTAAACGCCGATAAAAGCTAAAAAATACGTAGCGCAGAATAATCCTTGAATGGGACAATTGCGCTCAATTGCTGTCAATTATTGTGCAATTGTAGCAACAATTGCAATAATGGCGTCGTATTAGATAATTTGGCACTCGCTCTTCGACTGGGTTTAATTTGCGGTTAAATTTAGCAATTCCGCTTTAATTCTCTTTGTCATTTGTTTTTACTTGATAACTTTTTTACTTCTTTTGTTACTTAATAATAATTATAATTTATGAATCTCTGTATTAATATGTCTTAATTGTTGTTTCAGGTGAGTGCTCAACATTTTCATAACCGCAACGAAATGATTTCATCATCATAAAGTGTGTCATCTCGAATTTTCTCACATTCCAAAAGTAAGTCTTGAACCGTACGTAATCTTTCGCAAGCGCGCCACTCGGTGCGCACCTTTGCGTTTTATCGGCCTTAATCATGTTTACTGCGCGCATATTACATCCATAGTGACACCTACCTAACGAGACGCCACTCGACGCGCCTAATTAATTAAGGAGCGCAATTAATTATGACAACAAACTTGAGCACGCTCATTTTCTTCGAAGAAAGTATTTCAGGAATTTCTCATACACGCGCTCGTAATTTTGCACGCAAGTTTTTTGTGCTCTCTTTGCAGCAAGTTATAACTTGTGTGTGCGCTCATTGCTCGTAATTTCATTAAACGCGCAAACCTCGTTAGTGCTGAAGCGCGTGCACGTCTTGCGCATCAAGCTGACTTATATTCGCGGCGCGCATTCCTGATTTATCCTGCGGTTTGTCCCCTGTTTTAGCCTGAAACGTACGATGTCGGCCTCGCATAAAGAAAATTAACACATGATGAGCACAGCCGGATTGTCGGCAAACGGTCATTGTTCATTTAATGCGTGGGGGATGAACATTCATGTCATGTATTCAGTTCATCCCGCTTGTTTCCGCGTATTCATATGGCAGACCGCAAAATGTATAATTTTGTGAATTTAATTCCGAGGATTTTTTAATTTCGCAGATGTTTTATGAAATTTACGGTTTAAGGTGCTTGTCGAAGAGCAATGGGGTGAGTGGGGGGGTGAAGGACAACGCATCAAACATTTTCATTCGTGCATCATGCGGAAATTTACGCGTTTCCACGTAATAATTTCACATATTCGTTCTCGTCTCGCATGCATTCCTCTCGCAAAGTATTCGTGCGCTGTTGCGTTCTCGTTCGTTCATTCGTTCGTCCTTTGCGTTCCGGGTACGCGTCGAGTCCTTTACAGCGCAAAGGACGTGCGAGTACTGCAGCGGCGCCCTCCGCTCAAAGAGAGCGAACGAACGAACATTCGCCCACGCGTGCGTTTCGTACACGTCGGTTGTGCTTCGGTTCGTTGACTTAATTAAATTACTTTTATCGCGAGCGACGCAAACTTGTGTATGTTTTCCGTAACCTTCGTTTGACCTGCGTGGCGCATTGAAATTTTCAAACAGCGCCGGAAAATCAAGTGCACTTCTCGCGACAAATACAGAATACAAATATATTTTCCAGCGGTATTGTATTGAGGGGTGAACTTTTTTTGGTTCTTGGCTAATAGAATGTCGAGTTGAAAATGTGCAAAGTGCAAACCAAGTTGCGGGGGCCAACCTCAGTGCGCATATCGGACGGGTGAACAATGCATAAGAAGTTGAGGGTGGTTTGGCCAAGTTTCGCATAATACGTGTAGCCATTTGCGTGCGCCGCGTCGAACTCGGCGCAAGTGCAAAGTTTTCTTAATTAGTGGGCGTAATACATTATTTTATAATCTTTTCCGCGACTCGCCGCAAACTTTTTCATTTAAACGGCTCTTCTCGACGAGTTGCCAATAAACTCGGAGCAAATTCCAAGTTGCGCCAACTTTGCTAAAAATTGTTGCCGTGTTTTTAAAAATTAATCTCGCGGCCGACAGTGTTAATTAGTTTCTAATAACATAAAGAAAGTTTGATTAATTTTTACAATTTTTACATTTTCATTCTTGTTCTACTGCGCTATCAATCTATATTAGCGAATTTTGCCAAACATCAAATATTGACGCATTTATGCACTAATCGTTTACCAGAGGGTGGTGAATTTCCCATCCCCCCGTATGTATGTAGAATGCAAAATTGCCATGGATATTTTAATTGCGCGCTCCCGCGACCCATTAAATTTAATTACGCATCGTGCGTAACGTGTTTACTCCGGCTATTACTAGCACATTTACGAAACGTATTACATCCGCTACCCTTATTGCTCCATCGACACCACCGCCATACATACGGCAGGACGAAATAACGAAGCAACCCTCATTAACGTGAAATAACACATGTAAAAATACGTTTTTATTGCGTGCAAATTCAGAACATTTAACACACACACTCCGTTTAGTCCATTTGCACTTAATCAGCGAAAGCTTCCGTGCGCGTGTTTTTTGTGTTTTTTCGCCGTTGGAGCGTTTGACGACTTTAATTGAAACGAGCACTTCCGCTGGCTGTCATGGCGTCGTCGTCGTTTACGTCAATTCAATTGAATTCGATGATTTCGATGCAGGTGGGTGGGTGGCTGACGCATGTGTATGCAGGGTGAAAGAAATGCGGCGCACGTGGCGTGTCGGTCCTTCTTGGTATGTTGGTTAGCGCGGAAAGTGGATAGTAAGTGGAAATGGAAATGCTCCCTGATTGATAGATACCGGTTATATCCGTGACGCGTTTCGGCGTTGGGCGAAATTACAACACTTACCGCCGCCTCCGCCGCGCGGCTCGCACTGATTCACCGCACCACTGCATGTATGCGCACGTACGCCGGCGGTGGCGGCAGCTACGTTGGCATAACTGGGCCGGAAGCGATTTGTATAAATGCGTGCGAATACGTTGCGGGCTTAAGGAAATTTCATTTTCGACGCGTTTTTGCTTGCTTGCTATGTTCGAACAGACAGCGAGGGTGAGCGTTAATAACAAATTGCACGATTTATGAAATCAATTCACGTTATTGATTGATATTTTATACTTATTTGGAATACATAAATAGAAATTTTAAAGATTCAAAAATATTTTAAACCAACTCATAATGTACTCGAAAAATAATTTTTGTGCATTTAAATTTGCCCTCGAGTTGTTGAAATAGTTAACCGAAGTTAAACGCTCGCCACTTGTAGTGCGTTGAAGTGAATGTTAAATATTTCCATGCGAATTTAGTATATTTATACACACGCTTAAACGTTAGGGGCTGGTTTATTGCACATATGCAACACGCGCGCGATGAGTGAAAGAAGCAAAGAGGGATTTTTTTTTAATGTACGCGCGTACCACGGAAACGAGAGCTTTGTTTCGCCAACTCATCTCCGGGGCAGCGTACGCTCAACGACGATGGTGGCGGCAACGGCGGTAGTGCTTCGTGTAGGTAGATGTGTGCACACGCAGTGCGCCTTTTTTCCGGGAGCATGCAGGCGCACTCAACCGTTCACCCTCTCCAGACTGGCGAGTGGTGCGCTGCTCTTCAGCGCCACCGAAACGCACAAAAAGAGCAAAAGAGCGCCATCAGCAAGGGTGCACTTGCATGTAGATGAAATTCATCGCTATATCTCCTTCGCCGCCGCTCGATCCGGAAAAGCGCAAACAGCGCGCCGCCGCTGGTTTACGATCAAAGCCGCCAGCCATGGCTCAACTGTCGTTTAAACGTCACTTGCACGGGGGATGCTTTTTAATTGATACCCACCCGGCGTGAGTGCGCAAGAGAGATCTTACACATTTTCCACCGCAAAAAAATGCCTGTGCGTGGAAATAAATTTCTTCAAAATTCATATAAAAAGAAAGAGCATAAAGAACTTGATCAATTGCTCATTCGGGATGTGCAATAATCGTTTATGATGCGACTTAATTACATGAAATTACACAAAAGATGAGTCCCAAGGCGACTCATCTCGACGATCGTATACCTTCTTAATCCTTCAAAGTGATATTAACATATCCTTGTGCTGCGTAAGCGGATTACGCGCAAGTAATCGTATGTCTTCAGTACTTATTCGGTTAATTCACAAAGGATAATCAATTGTCCTTGTTCCAAATAACGTTTTGAAAAATTCCAGCGGTGAGGTGGGACATGCCGAGATATATTTTTAATTATGAAGATCGCTGAACACTTTGTATAAAGGTTGCGAAAATTTGCATATTATGGTTCATTCCAAGCTCGTAAGTCGGCGAAGAATATGCATGCATGTCGTAAATGCGAGGGGGCGCAAGCGGCAGTTCTGTGTTAAATCTTAATAATGCATACGAAATGGAAGGAAGAGCTTTAAGAAAGGTCAAACGCGTAAAAACGTTGGAAACTTATGGGGGTGCGCTGAGGTGCACATGCACCTAACCTATATTCGCTGAAAATGTATTCAGTCCTCGGGCGTACACAAATTTTCCCGCTCGTTTCCGGCGCCGCGGCGCGCCGGGAAAACAACTTAATTTTATATTCTTTTCATGAAATATTTGTTTATCTCATGGCTGCAACGCTTGCATAATTCCACATCATTTAAATAAATAAATATGCATTGTGTATTTCAATATTCCGCGCGGCATTTTTACACAATTTGGTATTTCTTATTAGTATGCGATGATCAAACAAATGAATGTCAAGCATGCACTTCAAAAATGCACGTTCGAAGACGATGAAAGTGTAGAAGAACGCGTTGATGCAACGTATTACACGGATATTGAATTGCGCATATGGAGTAGTAGACGTGTAGAGTATAAGGGATCAACTGAGATTTTCCCGATTTTCCGCATTCCCCGGATGTTTTTCTCCGGGAATGTCTGCGAATGCCCGCTCGCAGTATACATGCGCGTCGTTTTCCCATAGATTGATTTCCGTTCAGCGACGGAGGTGTGTGTTGAGCGTGCTCTTCATGTACATGCGTTTCATACGCAATTTTCGCGTTGTTCGCTATCTTGCGAGCATGCGGGGAATTTTCATCTTTTTTCGGTCGTGTGCTTTGCTGTTTCGAATTTGCCATGTTCCAATCCATTTATTTCGGAATCGCTTTATTTTATATTTTTCGTGCATTTCTTTTTCAATTTCTCAAATTCGGTTATGATGAATTTTTGACTAAACGCAGTTATGATGGAGCACATTATTGTTCATGAAATTTGTCATAAAGTTTTAAGTGGATTTTTAGGAGTTTTGCGCTTTTTACTTTTATTACAACATTTTTCGTGTAGTCTCGCGGCTAAGTGAATGTTTTATTTGACTTTGTTATAAATGCCTTTTATGTGGCGAATTTTTTATATGATTTATAAGCAATTTTCTCATTTCTGCGGGAAGCCAGCACACGACCGCATTATAGTAAACTTTCCGAATGTCTAACGTATATAATACAGGTGTCTATAGAGCGCGCAAAATCGCAGCTGTATTTTAAGGGTAGTGCGCTGAGAGTATGTTGAGGGAAAACGAGATTCAAACGCGAAAGTTAATGCAGCGTGTGTATTGCCCTAATGTCCTATCTAATTTACTGGAAACTCGGATTTTATTACCGGTCGTGCACTCGCATCAACCATCCGTTCCGGAGTATTCCACATTTTTTATTTTTGTGTTGATTCCAATGCTGAATCAATGAAACACTATAAATATTTAATTTGAGGCATACATTTTTTGATTTCTTAGGTATTATTTTAAGAAAATATGACAGTAATTGAGGTCAAACTCCTGAAGAAATAACAATTTTATTACGCGTAGAATTTCATACTAGAGCAAAACGAAAAGTGAATGGTGTGTTGAATACTTAGATGCCACTTAAAGTCACCCTTGCTGAATAGTCCTAAATCGAATTTTAACTGCGCGAGTTTTCCGCCAAATGCGCAAAAAGAGTTTCACGTGGCTGTGCTGTGGCTGGCGGTTTGGTGGCTTGGAAAAATATGAAAAATATGAAAGCAACCATGCAGCGAGCACGGCGTTCCGGTGGCCACTTATAAAGTCACTTAGAAAGCCACAACCTCGTGCCACGTGCACCCATAAAATTGATCCTTTTATTACCACCATTTATGCTTTATGGCTTATTATGCGGGGGGTGTGAAGAGGACGTCCTCAGAAAATATCAATTTTACATTTGCGGTTTTAATCTGTTCTTTTAATTATTAAAAATAACGAAATCGATCAATTTGGAAAATAGAGGAAGCGTAATTAAATTATGCAAATCATTTGTAAAAACTTGTTGGAAAAAGTTTGAGATTTAAGCGGTGAAGTGAGAAAAACCGCAAAGAAATCCTTTTCGGTTGCGCACAGAGCGCACAATTCCGAGATGATTTAATGAAAACGCCATGCGAGGATTAGTGATGATGTAGTACCCTTATAATTTCCACCCCCTCTTGATGCCGTTCAGCGCACTGCGGTTGCACGCGGCCTCGCCGAGAAGGAAGAGGCGGCGGACGGAAGCTCACACGCATGTTGCATGAACGAAGGATGCGAATCCTGGTTCGGTGGCGGTCGCAGTAGCAGCAGCAGCAGTAGCGTCGAAAGCCACCCGCATATTAGCACACAAACAGCGACATTATTAACAAAAGGCCGCCGTGCCTTTCACACTTTCATCGCCTGAATGTGCCCGGCGAACGCAACGTGTCACTTGGTCATTTATGAAAGGTTTAATTAATGAGTGTGTACCTCACCCATTGTGTTAAACGCATGATGCTGGAAATTGCCTTCGTCCTTCTTAAAAACCAATAACTGTACCTGTAAATTAATAGAGTTTTTGTTATTAATCTATCGAGAAAAACTTTGAAAAAATTACGATTAAGCCAGCTGACGTTCTAGGCACTATTTCAAAAGAAAATTGATCTTGAAGCATATTTTGAATAAGTAGAAAAATTATTCAAATTGAATGAAAACACTTAGTATAAATTTCGGGACTCGCGCGAACGCAAAAAAGTGGAAAAATCGTCGGCAATCTGTCTTTTTTCCTCGAGAAATGTGTTCCAGGCAGATCTATTTTTCTTCGCGTTTGTATGTGTCTTCTTCGTGCTGTGCTCTCTTCTTATATCATTTTCGCCATACAGTTATAACCGGAGCAATGCGCGCGCTCCTTTGTACGAAGAAAGGATGTGTATGCCATTTGATCTACGACCTTTTTTCGGGTGAATGGTCCTCGCGCGCTCAGGACGAACGAATGATGTAGAAATATCTCGTCGTCTTACTTCATCCTGCATTCCGCGAATACTTTGTTACGCGCACTACTAGTCCTTAAAAGATACCCAGCACTATGTACAAATTGCGTTCAGTTTATTAATTATACGTCCGTACTTGTCCTTTTTATCGTGCCACTAGGATTATACTATAACGGGAAGCGGAAAGGAAGAAAGGAAGACATACACTAAAGATTAAGCGTCCGATCTTCCCGATTGTGCAAAGTGGGCCAAATTTAGAAATTTGCTTTAATCAAATTAGCGCACTTTATGATAATGATAAGTACTTAAAGGGCCTTATCTCATCAGGTCAGGATGCTCAAATTAGTTCAAATATTGGCAGTCACCCTGCTACGAGACCCCGCAAAATTGCCACGCTTAATTGCACTTTAATCTTAACTCTATCGGATAATTATTTCAAAGTGGGTCAATACTGAATTAAACGTAAACAAGTTTCAATATTTTTTTATTAAAGTAATCGTCGTCCTTTTTTGGAAATGCAACATGAAATTGTTAAAACAAAGTTGTCTACACGCGTGTCCTGTTCTCCCGCTGGCTTTCGCTGAGTTTTCCCATGAACGGGGATCGCATTAGGTGACTTCATCTGCTCCCACTCACAGCGGGTGTCCTCGCTTCGCTTCGACATCGCGTATAAAATGCAAGCACGTCGTTGTTGTACTTTTGTCGGTCTCGAACGCGCTTTGTCGCTTTCCACGTTCGCTGCTCATCTTTTACTTTTTTCTTGTGCGCTCTCATTCACGATACACCAACACTAGGAATATTTTTATCCTCGCATCCCTCACGCACATCTATATGGAGTCTGCACATATGCACGCTTTTACAGATATCTTCACACTATTATTCTTGCCGCCCCCGCGTGCGTATTGTACAATGTGAGAGGTTTGCGGCCGTGCGCGCTCGTTAGGGGTGCTCCAAGGTTTTACTCTCTTATTGCCGCCCCCAACTCACCGACACACACCAGGGCGAAATTGCGTGAAGCTGTGTCGGCATGGGTTTTAGTGAACTGGAGCGCGTGTGTCGACTCGTTTATACTCGAGAGGGCAGGCCACCCCCAAATGCCCGTCCACCGTCCGGATGAAAATTACGAGCCGATTGACCGGAAGCTCTTATTACGCGTCGCCGTTTCTTCCGGGCCTCTTTTTTTCCCCGTTACTCTCTCTTTTGCGCTCGCAGCATGTTTTGTGATCCTCCAAGTTGTTTGTTCCTTGTTCGTGCAGCGTGTTCATAATGCATGCAATTTTTTCGTCTCCCGTTTCCGGATATACGGCGTTTAAATATACAGTGCGTACCTGTGTAATTTTACCAGAATTTATTTTAAGATGCAGGCGCAATGAACTAATTAAAATATGGTTTCTAATTAGGCGGAAAATAAATCGAGCGCTGATTTATCGTGAAAGAAGAAGCTGTGCTGTGCGAAGAAAAGTTAGCGCGCTCGCGCCGAATTAAAAATAGAAATGAGGACGGTCGCGTGGTCAGGAATAATTAACCCTCCAGGGGTCGAACGCATAAAAAGACGCAATAGCAATATACAAAGCGTTTTTCTAAAAATGAAAATTTATTGCGGCGCTCATGCATAATGCGCTATCAATTATTACCGGTGTAATGAATTGAATAACGCCAGCCACTATTCGAATTAAAAATGCGGTGTAATGAGGCGGCAAATTTATGGCCACCCCCAGTGAAAATGCATATTGATGTGCGGCGAGCCATTTATAAAGTGCGTTTTTGTGTACATGGCTCTGTGATGCACGCGCATAATCGTAATTATTTATTATCCTTTAACAATGTTCCATTTTCAACGTGATAAAGTAAGGATAAAAAAGGATAATGTTCGTTTTCCATTATTATTTATGCACTTTTCAATGGTATTAATTTTTAACGGCATTATTTACTAGCGAATTACCTAGTTCATAAAATTGCAAACGCACTGAACGAAAGGGGACGACAAAATAAATTCGTAATTAAAACAATTCGAAACTTTTGCAATTGTATAAATTGAGATACACAGTTATTTCTCATTCATAAATTTAATGCGAGTGAGTAAAATTCATGACATGTTTGCGTTGATGCGGTTTCAAATAAAATGTAGCAAATGCACAAAACCGAGCTTTGAATTAAGGGAAATTTTGTACGATTGCATTTGCTTCACATACGTATGTATGGCACGCGTGCTGAAATACGCAGAGAAAATTGTTGCGTCAAGTTATAATTAAATAGCGAAAGTTTGAAAAAGCGTTCAACTTGCCATCGCGCTTCGAATGTGCTGAAAGCATTGTTAATTAATGCGGTTTGCAATGCAACGCACGCTACTCATACTTTATGTGTATTTAATTAAATTAATAATATCTCAGTTCAATTTTGAAAATTTTGCCAATTTTTAATTACTTCCATATAGTTTGCGCATATTTTACTGCAATTTCGGAAAGCATAGAGTGCTGTTTGAAAAAGCGCTGAATTATTCAGAATGCTTGATGTTCTCGGTATGAATGCGTCGCGTTTAAAAATTTACGACTTGCTGTTGTGCAAATGAAAATTTGCGAAATAAAAAATTCAATTATGTGTGCGTTCCGCGCGGAGCGACACGATGTGAAAAATGCGCGTCTTGAGTTTGCCGCACTGCCAGGGAAGAAGCAGGCGAAAATGTAGATTTAGAACAAAGCCATAAGTCACAATATCTTATTCAGCTCGACCTCACACCCCACTGTTGCGTGCCTTTGTGGCACTAGCGTCGGTTTTTCACGCGGAAAAGCTTTTCGCATTCCGTCGCTGCGGTCGCGCGCAAGACGGCAACCAAACGCCGCCGCCGGTTCGACGAATGCGCCTGCAGAGAGCTGCAAAACAGATGGGATTCACCTAAATATTACTTCGTTTATTCGCTGCCCGCTTTTCGTGCATTTCCACCGCAGCATCTTTGCTTGCTGGCTGCTGCTGGTGGTGCATAGACACACCGTATCAGCGTATCGCGGTCGGGGATGTTTTTGACTGTTTCCTTGATGGCTTCCACCCGCGCCGAACGCGTTCCATTTTCTCTTTCATCTCCTCGCACCGCCGAAATGCAATAGCGCGCTGACGACTTTTCAGCCAAAACGGAATTTTAAATATTTCTCAATTTATTCGCCGGCGTTTTGCGCGCAAAGAGCACTGCGCCCGCTTCTTTTACTCGCTCTTCGCATTTTCGCATTTTTCGTCAAGGAGCACCGAGCATGCGGGTCGACGTTTGATGCACGTTCTTATATTATGTTTCTTATTCGCTCACAGGGTGTTTTCTAATCGCGCATTATCCTTGTAGCCATTTTTTACAGTTAAGCGAAACTTAGTTTCATGGAATAATCCACGCATAGTTTCTTGCATGGAATTTTATATTTGTAAACGAGTTTTTCTTCGGAAAAGCAAGCATTTCAAGAGCGTATACTAGGACCAGTTTTTCATCTCATTAAGCGTTTTAATGCGCAGTGTTTCCGCACACAGGAGACGCTTTTTTCCGGCGTGGATGGCGCGCAACGCGACAAACCGTTTTCCGGCTTCAATGTGATACTTTCACGACTTCCGGTTGCGCCGTCATAAAAAAATTCATCGTCGTGAATGGTCTTTCAGCGCTTTTAGTACCATGCTTCACGTGCTTAAAACTCGCTCGCCAGCGCCTTAAGAAGTGCGCCAGACGCACCCAAAGAAACGCGTGTGGAATTTTCTTTTTGCGACTTTTTCTCGAGAACGCCACGCGTAAAAGTCGCTCAGGGAAATTAAAATTACTCGCGCACGCCTAATTTTTACTTTATAACTTGACGCATTAAGTGTACAAAGTGTTGGCAGCACTCAACAATATTACTCACAAAGCAATTGAGGAAAAAAAATTGAATATAAACAGCAAATAATAGAAAAGCACTGAGGGGAAAAACCTGAGTGAAAATAGTTAATAGCACGTTGCGATGGCAGCAAGAAGCACGGCAATTAAGAAACTTCAATCAAAGTATCGCTTACACGTAAACACAAAAAGGAGGCGGCTAACAACGAAAACACATAAACACGCACACCGCCAACCGGATGGCTTTATGTACAGTGCTTTCTTTGAATGTATTGATATAAAATTGGGGGTTGCTGTGTGCACCATTCTTGCCTATCGAATATTACCAACTACCACTACGATGCAATTCTGATTGGATGAATTGTGCTTTTCTGATTCTTCGTCGGTATTGCTGCCGCCGCCGCCGCGAGGGAAACTTTTTCCCAGTCGCGGCGCAGCTAGTGATTGATAGTCCTTTGCAAAGATTTCTTACCTTGGCTTCAATGTACTTAAAAGGGATAAAGAGCTATTGGAAATTAACGTTTGTGTTTCTGGATGATTTCTTAGTGCTTCTTCTTTTTATTGAATTAATTATTTCAAGCTTACCTTAGTTCTTCCACTTGATAATTTCTATGATTGTTTTGTTTGCTTAAGTCAAAACACACTGAATTAAAGTGCCAGTCACTTTCTCCATATATTCAGACATTATTTCTCACTTAATGACATGGCAGATTCAACGTAAGTAAACGCAGTCGGGGGGCGGCTCATAGCAATTGTGTATAAAAAGGAAGCGAATTAGCTGCGTCGCAATATGTGTGTAACTTTCTTGCACGCATCCCTGGAACATTTCTTGTCATCGCCGGATGATGCGAACAACGCGCAGAATATTAGCTCATGTGAAAGCACATAATCCTTTTCGGCGGGTGTTAAATTGGTTTGCCATCACTCTCGCGATGTGTCAGCATGATCCTGATGGATCTACGATGACATTCTGAAATTCCACGAGGAAATAGTAATTGTTTTATTTCTACGACGATGGAAAAAAATGCGTGGAAATTTAATTGCAAATTGAATACTGCGTTACGATAAATGGAACTTGAAGCACTGATAGTGTTTGCTTATTGTATTTTCGAAATGTAGAACACGAGCGAACACTTAGTCTTTTATTTCGCGGACACTTAGAGCGGCGGCGGCTGTGGCGGCGATGGCGGTGTCGGCTGACGAGCAAATCTCCAACATGCAATCTCTCTCGGCCACAAGAGGCGGCTGCCATCAGCGGCAGACTCTAAGGCGAAAGACTAATATTTGTCGAGTGCAGATGAGCGCGCTTCTTAGTGCTTCACTTCATCACACGCCGCCACCGGCAGCGTTCGCACGACACGTTCGACACAACCAGTGCATGCAATGCCATTACCTACGTATTATCCTGTACAGGCGTGTGATAGTCCTTCGGCAAATAGCGCATTGCGATTATTTGCATAGCCGGTACGCAAAATTAATTCAATTTTCGAATTAATGCGCGCGCCCGCGAAACCAAACAGGCAAATATTTTTTCATAATTTCAAATTTAAAGCTGCGAAATGTTTGAACGCCCGCGCGCTCTAAATGCTCTAATTTCGCACACGTTTTTTATATATTGAGAGCTATATTAGAATTTTCATTTCGTTTACGAGCGGTTAAAACTTTATGGAAATTGTTGCAATAAATAAATGGCAACATCTGCTGCCTTACTTTTAACTGGCGCTCTCGTATGGTTAGCGAATTTTTTACAATGACAATTTTTAATTAAATTTACCGAAATTTATTTAACAATCATTTTTTATGATCTCACACAAAGTGTTACCAACACAATTACGCAATATGGAACAGTTTAAACATTTAAAATAAATGTTTTAAAGTCACAAAATTTTTTTACTCTGTGTAAAATAACGCGAGCTAAAAGTGGACAAAAGCATACAATTTCCTTGAGGAATAACGAAAGGTCGAACGATTACTATTGCACCAAACAAGTCCAGGCAGAGAAGCGCAGCGACAAGTCACATACACGATTTATATGGCAGTACATCTCGCGCATCGTTCGTGAACACATCTCTCGCGTTTCAGTTCTTAATATACGTTTCCTCATTAGTTATTCATCGGAAATAATCAAACAGTTAATAGTACATTACACTACGTGGTAAGTCCATTCGAAATATTGGCGTCTCGTCGTGTTATTGGTGAATAATTAAGCAAATCAATGGATACAACTCGCTGCCAAATTGATAAACGTGGAACCGAATAGGATTTATACATAAAACCGTAAGTCATAAACGATTTGTCTATTATTAACGGATTTGTATTGAGTATGTTGACAACAACATGCAGGTCCGGTATGCGTTTAACTATCCAACACATTCAGTGTCGCTATCGCTGTTGATTCTCCTGATTTGCGTACATGAATTTGAGGTAATAGACATTCACATATGCATTAATGTTATCTCGCTGAACGCTTGTCAATGCGCATATATGTATTAATGGTCAGTCGGGCCTTTGTGTTGATTTGACCAGCATGACGGTCTTTCTCGGTGCCGTTACGTTACAGGGAGTCGAATTAATTTTGATTAAATCCATATTCAACGTCATTGCGCTTGATAAATCGTAATTTACACACTTGTGAAGCCGTTACTGGTAACTTACTTGCAGCATCCGAAGCTGTATTGCCATCGCTCTGCAGTTCAGTGAGGTTTGGTTTCGGGCGGGTCGCAAGCCCAAGTTTGCTTAGTCTGTTTGTTGCTTATCACTAGGAAACATGTTTGCTTTGCATATTCATTAAATGTTCATGAAATTCGTGAATTATTAAACTTAATGCGCCTGCTCGTAGGAGTCAATTAATCAAATGTTAATTATTTTAATTTATTGCATATCTATGCAATAATTACACATGCGAACACTAGCTAATTTTAATTTAATTCTTAATCGAATAAAATATGGTACCATTTTGGGACATTATCGCATTATGAATAAAAATTAGCATGGTTTAATAAAATAATAGCACTTTTTGAAATAACTATCATGACTAAATAATCAAATATTACGATGCTATAAACAAAAGCCGCTAACATGTGTACCGAACCGAACAACAAATAAACATAAACAAAAACGAAAACATCGCATTTATGAAATTAAACATTGTTTATCGGCGTTGCACCCGCGCCCGATGTGAAATTGCGCATGGCAAACGCGAATTTTGACCATTACATCATTGCGATGGGCAGAGAGCTCTCTGTCGTTCTGGGGGTGTGTGAATTTTTGCCGTCTCTCTCCCGTTAGCACTTTGCAATATATGTATTTGTAATGCGGATTTGTGTGTCGGTTGCTTGTTTATTTCGAGTGTGCCTTCGCGCGGATATTTGAATTTCACGAATGCACACGCGCGCGTTCCTCGCTTGGATTGCCGCACTGCCTGCCGCCAAACCGCACGAATAAACAGTAACGCAAATATGACTTCCATATCGTGCGTACCACCTACCCTGCATCCAGCGAGAGTATATGAAGAGCGAATTGCTGCACTCATACGGAGATACCGAAGCAAACATATACAATTTCGATTCGCAATGCATATTTTCCAGCTGGTTTCAAATTATTCCTGCTGTATTCGGTGTAAACTTAATAGCTAAACATCTACACCAACATGCACTTTGCCAATAGTGCATTCGCGTTAAACATTTTTTGCGATATGAAATTAATAGAAAAAATCGTATCTGAAAATTCGACTATAACTTCGGTAATTGCGAAGCTTTTATCTATTTCATATTGTGTTTTACGCAACTAAAGTAAATTTTTGCATTTGCGTTGACATAAATGAAAATAGACGAAAAATGGTATTCAAAGAGATGAAAATGTAAGAGACACCAAGCACACTCTTCGCATTTATTTATTGGCAGCGGCACAGCCATCCATCAATGCGAATCAATGAGGTCCTGGGGGCGGCAGAAATGGAATGCCATTGCGACGTTGCGCGTATATTTCTATAATATATACACAAGTTTCGATGGTTTATAGTGACAGCTGACGCGAGAGCGACACACTCGAGACTTAGAGAGTTCGCTGCCACCATCGCTTTTCTTCTTCTTCTTTTTGCACCGCAAATATCGCGCGTGCATTTTGATCCATCGTCAGAGGGAGAAGTTGAGCATGTACAGCCCTAGCGCCTTTTTCCATTTTTACGTCTTTATTTTCCACTGACACAGGCATAAAATATTCACAGCCACAAACAGCCAATAATGCCACATTGTATTATTATTAATGCGCACTCGTTTGGCGTTTTTTCGCATATTTGTTTGGCACGTTCCAATGCGTTGCCGCATATTATTTCGTCATTTCAAGTGCGCTTGTCATGTATTACAAATGTATTAATTTAGCGGAATTTGCGCGGCGGATTACACGCGCGCATAAAATTTTAATTCGCAGCGCTCGTTCACTGTGACAGCGCGAGCAATAACGCGCATTTATTAACGAATTTCGATGGTTAAATAATGGCGCACACTGCATTCAAACACGAAATTAATTTAGTGATACCATCAATGCTGTAGCGCATTCGAACATTCGTGCATTTACATTTATTTATTAATTATTCAATGTGCTATTTCATTTTATTCATTAGCGTTCTCCAGATAGGTCGCGTCGCGTTGTAACGCAGCAAAATATCGGTGCGCCACGCGATAAATACGTGCGGAGTATTTGCCGAATTTTCGTTATATTCGCGAATTGACAAATGACTAATGATTATGGATGGGTGCCGATGCGACATTCATTATTTATTTATTGCAACTGCAATTACGCTGCTGTTTTATGCTATAACTACTTTTGACTCTAGGGCAACTAATAAATCATCATTTCATTTGTCACTTTTCATTTACATTTTATGCCTAATTGAAGTAAAAATATTAAAATATATTTAAAATGTGGCAAGGGCGAATATATAGTAAGTTCATAAAGAGGTAATGAACAATATAAAATATAGAATTTTAATGGCTTCGGAATCAGTAGTGCCCTCATTGTTAGAAGCTTGCATTAACGATCCACCGGAAGCTGGTGCTTTGAAAGTTTGCCAGCAGTTTGCCGCCGCCAGGATTTCTGTACGAGCTGGTGGATAGCAATCCTGCATCCCCTGTTAGCTTGGCGCTCTTGCCGCTAGGTGGTGGCACGAACATTAAATTTAAGCTTCACTTGCAGCCCTTATACTGATATTGAGTTTTTGTATTTGATACTAACTCTTATTTTTATTGTTACAGATGCCTTTCCACTGGATTAATTAACATTCTGGAATAATTCAAAGTGAGTTTTTACGTTCATTTTTGCCCCTATTTTTATCTACTGTTTTGAAAGTTGTTTCGGAGTTGGGTATAAATACCCAATACGCCTTCACAGTTATAAATAGAAATATTGGTCGTCAATACTTTGAGCCAACTAAATATCGTATAAATTACAAACGGTACGCGTCCGTAAAGGTTAATTGATTTTAATTATTCAACGGCGGGGGCTAAGTCGAAAAGACATTAAAGGATATCTACGCTCATTCCGCTTCGGCAGCGTAGGCGGCCATGGGCACAAGGATTGTTTGGCACGGGGTGACTTTAAGGGTTGTACGCGCACACAGACACATAAAGCGAGAGGTAAACTGCGACAGGAGGACGAGGTAAAGGTCCTTGTCATCCGCAGAACGTTCTGCTGTAAATTTCCACGAGCTCGCGCGCCCACGCACTTCGTTTTGAATCTCAGCCAAGTTATGTCTTGCTTGCGCACTCCTCGCTCGTCGACGTAATAAAAGAGGTGAAAGAGCGCGCGCTCGAACCCGCCCGTACCTGGCTCGCCGGGTATCTTATCTCACATTTCAGCCCTTGCGACGGGGGACGGCGACGGCCTGAGAGGGTGCAGCGATTTTTACGATGCGAAATTAATTGAGCGTCTCATACTTTTTCTCATTTTCTCTTGTCTTCCTTGATTAATTTCCAAGATTTTGCGACGTGCTGTAAAATCTACAAATTGCGAATTTTATACGTTTCACAATCTAGGACGAGCGGTAGAAAAAAAATAGAAAAATTAATTTATCATTAGTTTAGCGGAGAGCGCGAAATAATGCGTTAAAATATGAATAAAACTTGGCGTTATAAAGTTGCCGTGGAAAAATTCGATTATCCATTATTAATATGCGGAAAGAAAGTTTGCCGGCTCGAGATTGTTTGTTTTCCGAATGTATGAATAATTAAAGTGTGCGCTTCAAAAATGCCTCATTGTTAGTTTTCTTCGGAACGTGCGCGCGTTGTCTTCATGCATTTATGAAATGAGTTTTATAAATATTTATAGCGCAGCGTTGTGTCGACGTTAAATGTAATCAAATGAAATAAATGAGGTGCACCGACGCGCGATAGGAAAGTGATAAATATTTAACGCGCTCCGTTTCATTTATTTCGTCGTTTCGTTCGGTGGCGGCGATGGGCTGGCGCGGTGGCACGGTGCACAACTTTACGCGATAAAATATTCAGCGCAATTAGCGAAGAATACATGCGAACAAATGCAATTAGTCGCAGTGCATCATTAAAATAGTGCACGTCGGAAGCAGCATGCGTTTGTTGTCGCATCGCGCTCGCGACCGACAAAGACACATTGCCCCCCGCCGCGCACAATTGCCGTATAAAAAATTGCACATACTGCATTGGCAGGCAAAAACGCGCCGCGTGCGCGCAAAAAGCGAATGCGGAATACTCGAAAAACACGACAAAAAATGCGTCGCGTTGAATGACAAATTACTATCGAATTGTCATCAAAGTGAACGAAACGCGAGAAAATTGGCGACATGTGCTCATGTTTCGAACTTGATCATGTGAGGAGAGGGCTTGAAATATTTCATGCGAATGATTCAATTTCATTTTATGTGAAATTCACTATTTTTTCAACAGCCCCAACAAAATGAGCATTTCGCTGAAATCGGAAACGTAGAATTGAAAATATCAATTACAGGCAATTAATTAATATGCACCCTGTGTGTTTAAGCTACAGTACCATGCGGAATATTTAAAGGGTGCTAAGTAAGTTTAAGGATCATTTATGCATTTACAACCCCGAAAACTCATCCGCAATTTCTCTCGTTTATTTTCTTTGTAAATCATTCGCTTCTTTCTCGTCGTCTTTTTGGACGCGCTTCGTTTTCTTTGTCTTCTCGTCTTGTTGTTCAAACAAACACAAACGCGCGCAAGTCATAAATTATCACTGGCGGGAAAATTCGGTGGAAAACTGAAAACTATGCAAATGCTATATAAACACGACGCGTTTCAGCAGTGAAAATGCTGCTCAATGTAAAGAACTTTACTTTGTGAAAACTTCAGAGTGCCTTCATTGAAAATGCTCCATCCACTGACCGAGAACAAGAAAACGAACATTTAAGTCAATTAGAAAAAACTAGCTGCCAATAGGACGTGTGTTAATTGCTTGCGAAAACAAAGAACAGTCTTCTTTCTTACCATTCCTCGTGCACAAAAAATGCGCTCGAAGGTAAATGTTTTCGATTCAAACAACGCACAACCCGCCGCCGCCCAAATAAAATAGTCGACCGACTGAACTGTAATTTGATTTAATAATCAATAGAGTTTACTTGTGCCAGAGAAACGAAGCGAAAACAAAATGCACTACATTTCTGCCTTGCCAATATTGAATTAACCCTGTGTGCGCGCACGCGTTTAGTTGCTTGGCAATTATTTTATTTTTGCAATGGAATAATTGATTAAATTCCCCTCGCGCTCGAAATGTAATTAAAAGTGGAAATTGAGAAGGCGTGAGATCGCAATGAACGAGGGTGATGACTTGTCTTTCGAGGGCTGGAGGCGCCGGCATCGGAAGCTCGTGGTGGCAGCAGTTGTCTTTTCTTGAATGTGCGTGAGTCGCGGAAACGTGCGTCTTAATGGATTTAATTTAATAGGATAAGTATCGCGCGCGCTCAACGCCCACAAAACCTCGAAATGCAATTGCGTGAGGGCTTTACGCACATGCACAAAAAACGAACCGTCAAATTCTGAAAGCATTTGCGGAAGTGCGAACCGAATTTTATCTGTGCACGCGCAATTGTCACCCTCATTGCACACGCAGTAAATCAAGTTGGCTAGTTGGGATGCACGACGCCGCATTCCGCGCGGAATGCACTCAAGAAGAAGAAAGCCGGAATTCTTCTCGCTTTCATGATGCGAGCGTTTCACTTTCTTCTTAATGGTACATAAACATATCCGTTCTCTTAACGCGTTCACTTACCATGCGCTTTTTTGCGCTTTTGCCGAGGCTATTATCATTCCGATGCTTTCGGCAGTTTCGGTCGCGTGTTTTTCAGGGGTTACGGGGGTGCGTTACTCCTGCCGCGGTAACAGCCGAAAAACATCAGCAACAAGAAGAGGGGGCCCTCCGAATTGTTATTTGTGCATTAAACCAGCACTTTTCCTACGTTTCATAACGTTTTATTACGCACGTATACGACATAAACGTGCGACACGTGAAAGCAAATATTTTGTTTACCTTAGGCATAAAATTGTCTCGGCTTAGAAATATAGAGAAAAAATTTGATTAAAGCGCAGAACAGTTTTCCGACTGATACACTAAAGGGTAACGAATTGGAGACGGCAGCTGGAAGAAGTGGAAAAGGCAATGAATAATGGTGTTTTCATGTTCGAATCGTTTGTCACAATTTCATACTCATTTGTTATAATATCCAGCCAGTTAGGTAGCGTATAATGTAATGTCTTGAATGCCAAATGCTACAAAATGTTGCGAACGCTTACGCGCTACAAGTTATAACTTCTTATATTAATAACAAGCAAGCTAGCAAGCAAGCAAGAGGCAAGTAAACTCGGGGGGTGCGAATACGTCGAATTGCGTGACAAATCTATTCAATGATCGACACGTATAAATGCTTTTAATCTCAGCCAAGATTTGCCTGCTCTGCGTGCGCTTGAGTATTAATTCTGTTTGGCGCATTTCAATTTGTATTCAGCGATTGAAGACGGCTAATGCATAAAATGAATTATTGGATGCATAATGCGTGAATGCGAATTTTAAGCATTTGAATAATTTACACACAAACGTACCCGAAAAAAAACGAAATAAAAGAGGCACGAATCATGTTGAAACTTAATTGACAAAAAATAATAAAAATGCAAATATAGCTATTTGGTTTGGCTCTAGTTTTTCCAATAACAAACGCACAAACGATGATTATTATTGTCTATCTATCAGTAAAATATTTATGGGTGCACGGCACGCACACGCATCGGTTAAAACAACACACCGGAAAATAGTTAATTATTATTTTAATACAAATATAAATATTTGGCATTCGGTCGCGCAAAACAGCGTCCTGTAAAAGCATGCGGCGTGGCGCGGCGCATGGACGAATGTGTGTGACGCGAAATATGTCACAATGTGAAAATGATTTATCGTCGTATGGTAATTATTTGCAATAAAAGCGGCTGCTGCCCGCGCAAGCACTGACGGCCACTGACATACAATTTTAATGAGAATTTATAGTTTATACATGCACACATGCGCCAATATTTCCATATTTATGTGTACATTTTTTATCCGGATCATTTATTTAAAAAATATTAATACCTGTGCAAGCGCACTCAATTTATAATCTTTTCATATTTTTTCACCGGTGGATAATCTTTTTTATTGCATATTTTATTGTGCGCAAGCTATTCATAAAAACTTATTATTAGTAACGATACAGACGCGGAAAATGTAGGCACACGAGAATTTTAGAATATCTTCGGGCTTTTGCAGCTTTGATGTGCCATTCGATCTTTCTCACAGCTCTCGTGTTACCTTCGCTGGAATTTAATTAAGTATGACATTTAATCAACAATTGACTCGCGTTTTTCACTGGTTAATTATACAGGATGTAGGTAGAAAGAAGGAGGTAGTTTTGATTTGAAGAAAGGTAAAAAGCAATTCATTTTCGGGTATTGGAATTGTTAAGGGTTGTTCAGAATACATCCTGTATTTGTCAATACGTCTTGGTTACTTGATTCTTTAGTTCCTTCACTTCTTCTACTTCTATGCGAAGAGACGCTGCATGCACTTCTTCGGAATTCTTCAGTGCGCTTGAAATAACATTTTGGAATCTTGCGCGTGTTTCACCGCCACCGCCGCTGCCGTCGTCGTCATCGTATTTTGTGCACACGCTCGTCGAATGAAAGCAGACGTGCATCAATGCGTCGCAGCATTATTTCACCATCTTTTTTCTGTCTCCATGCCACCCCCGCTGCAATGGGTTTTCTATTATGCCTCTTTCTCTACACTTCAATATTTTGTTCAATGCGAAATTCCAACCGTACAAAATGCAACCAAACAGAGGGCGCCCGCAAAATTTTCGTGAAGCTAAAGGAAAACGTGTAGAATACGTTTGGTGATGTCTTCACTGCCCCTTTGCAAATGTTGAATTTTCAGCGGAAGGAAGTATGTATTCGGAAAAGAATGCTTTATCTCATGCATTCCGCACTCGGAAAAAATGTACGAATAGGCTGAGAAATAGATTCAACTGCATAAAGAATGGAAATTTTATATTCTATTTTAGTTTACGCTAAAGGCCAGTATGAAGCAGCATGTCGATCGTGTAGAAAAGCGAACGCGGAAGAAATTGATGCAAAAATAGAATGATATTGCGCCTGTCCTCACATATTGCGCGGTGTCGTCACGAATCTTGCGAAATTTTTGCGGAAAGGCGGAAAGCACGCAAGAGAATACATTCGGGGGGTGTATAGCTATTGAACGTGAACTTGGTTTCGCGCCGCGCTGAATGGCAATGTCACCCCCATCGACGCTGAAAGCATTTCGACGTTTATATGCCTGCCGCGCGCAATAAACTCGCGCCGTCAATGTTTACCAAAAAACCTGAGCAAAGAAACACGCGCTGTGACAAAATATTTTTGCGCTCCGAAATCCAATAGCCTAGCAATAATAATATTGAAAATCTCCGATAAACAATAAAGCATATTTTTAAAGCATATTTTAATAATAATAAACAAAAGTAAAGTCAATGAATTGGCGAGGGGGCTATAACAATATTTAATGATTAAATGCGAAAAGTGTTTGCATTTTTGCGGTACGAATGTTTGCGTGGATGTTTATCCAATAAAACTAAAACATAAGCATGCAAAGTGAGTGCGCAAGCAAAGAGGGAATTTCCAAACGAAATCCACGCGATGCACAAATGCCATCCCTGGTGCGCTAGCTGGCTGCAGAAACCGCACTTTGTTTACCTTCACTCGACGGCGGTGGTGGCGAAGGCGCGAGGGCGGTTGTGCATTTGCAAGTTGCACTCTGCGCGTCTACCTTTAGCGCGGGCGGGCGGGCTGCAAATAATCCGCAACTAAATTACTGGAATACAAGTGTTTATGGCAATCACTATGCGGCTTTATTTATCTTTGTCTGGTTTGCTTGCTGCCCACTCAGCCCGGCAAAAGATTACGAGAAATTATAACTTCATTAAAGCCAATTCCGCGAACGCATCCAGCGGTTCAGTTTATTGCATGCGGAATGGGAAAAATGGGAAACGAGGAGAAATAGCTTTGTCACATGCATACGGCAACGTCGAAAGGAAAGTCAAAGACACAAAGTTGTCCTCGCGATGGAGGGTCGTTGGAACCGTTGGAATTTCAATTTCTGTACGCCCGCACAAAGTTTCGTCGCGCCGGCTTGCAAATGCGTGTTTGCGAATTGCAACGAGCGGCGGCGTTCGCTACTTTGCAAGGATATCACAGCGCGCTCGTCTTCGCATGCATATTTCCCGCAGCCGAGCGAGGAGAAGCAAGCAGTCAAAGCGTCTTTGCGCATTTGCAATCTTAGTCTTTGGTCTTTAGTGCATGCCATATCATCCCTTGTACGCATGCCGCAATGTGCACAGGCTCGCCCTCTTTGTTTGCTCCTTTCAAGTCCTTCAAGAAAGTGCTAGGTGCACCATTTCCACCCATCACCTATAAAAAATGCTAGGTTCAAAGATAAATTCGCTAGAATATTAAAAATATTGTTTTCATAGAAATTGTGTAATAACTTCTATTCTTTCTTAATTATTTTCTCGATGGTTTTGACGTGTAATTAGAAATATATTTTTCTAGGCTGGCGTACACACAATTTAGATGATGTTTTTGTAGGGTCGCTTTATTGATTACGACTTAATTAAGAAGCACATTAAAAGTGATATAATAAAGCTTTTTGCTCGGCGAGAAAAAGGTGTGCGCAACAGACTATTAGGAAAAAAGGAAATCGCCGCGAAAGGAAAACTACTCTAGCGTAATAACCAGCCATAAAGTGACACTTTAGTCCACTGCGCCCGCGATTTTCCTGTGCGAATACAAACGCTTTTCTCGCTTTTGCCGCCCCACGCACAAACACACATACAACAACACGCGAGACAATCAAATTTCCTGCATTTATGCCTCGTTTCTGCCGTCCTCCCGCACCGCCGTCTGCTTATGTGTGTTAATAATGTATATGAGTATTTTATGCGTTCGAAACGCATTATGCGGCGAACGACCGCCTTCGACGCGGACCGCAATACGTGCGCAGACATTATGATTTTATATTTGCTTTCGAATATTATGTGTACTCTCAATACAGAGTGTATAAAAAAATTCTCAATCTTTCCTGTTACTTTGTAGCATTATTACTGAAATTACACTTTGTATTCAGGCATGGCTAGTGGATGAATGAAATAATCAAGAAACATGTCCGGAAATTGAGTAAACTGTAAAGGAAAGCTATTCGTTTCGTTAAAGTTCACGTAAAGAAATCACATCGGGTGGAGAGCGCAAATAAACAAAACAAAGCGCTCGCAGACGGACAAAGCGCGGGCGGTGTAAAATTTTATGGATGCTCTTAGTGAAATCAGAGTAAGCGCCATAAAAGTGTGTTGCGCTTTAATTTAACGTCGCTTTCCCTCGCGCAGTATAACAACATCTCTAAATGTTGTCTTTGTCAATTCAGTCGAGTGCACGCCACAGCAACAGAGATGCAATTTTTATTTTCGAATCAATACGCCTTCATTCAAATCAGCCACGACGCTGAAAGCCCCAATAACGAAGTACGTACAATTGTGTTCAAAGCAATACGCGCAATGCAATTCCTATTTCCGCCTTTGTTGCGGAAAAATCACGAGAATGATGCGGCGTCAAAATTGTTATTGTTACAGAGCAAATTGGCATTGATAATGCGAGACGCACTCGTCTACAATTGCAAATTATTATTTAACAAGCTGGATGACAAAAGAGTAATTTGAGTGGCAAAGGATAACAGAGGATAATAAAGAAAAAGTTATTTATCAATAATTAGCTTCGCATCTTTTGCTACAGGAGGAGCACGACTCGGTTCAATTCAATTACGCAAATTAGATTATAATCGGCGCGCGCGTTGCGTTCGTGCAAGCAAAACACACACCTTAACGATAACGATAACATTAAGGATACGTTTCAATTTGGATCACAAGAAGACATGGTCTTCGCGGTACGATCTTGAGCGTCGGGTCTATTACGATAGCAAAACAAGGCCCTAATTACAATTAAACTTACACGATGCTTATGCTGTTCCTCAAGAAAAACAATACCTCGAAGGCGCCGCCCGCACTTTAATGATACATTAATTTAATTATTCATGTTTAATTATAATTCCAAATGAGATCGACTGCGAACTTAACGGCGCAAGTAATTCGCGCAGTCCTTTAATTAATTACGCCGTTGATTTTTTATGCGTTTCGAGACAATTCGAAATTTCAGTTTAACTTCAGTTTCAAATTCACCCTTGAATAACCCTCTGAATCCTTGAATCTAATGCAGCATGCATGCATGCACGTGCACAAGTGCAAATACTTCCAAAAACAAACACCCGTAACCCTTTTAATGGTCAACTTTGACTCGCACTGCCTCCGGTGTTAATGCATGAGTCATATTCTGGAACTTATACAAAGTGTTCCCTTCCCTCTTGTGAATATCTGTGTGTTTTGGTCGCACTGCCATCGGGCTAAATACACTAATAAAATTCAAAAGCCATGGACAAACGAACCAACGTCCCCCCAAAAGTCGCATTCGAGCTGCCCTCCTCAATGGATTTTGCGCCAATGAAGAAGAAAATCGGCAAATACTTAAAAACGTCGTCCCTCTCACCGAATTACGCACAAAGTAATGAAAAAGCTATTAAGTTCACCACGGATTATTTATTAAAGGCCTACGGATTAATTTTGCTTTTAATGTAATCTTTGCAACTCGTGTTTTTCGGCGGTTTATTCATGTACTACATTCATTTCTTTAACATGCGATAAAATTTTATGAAAAAAAAAAACGTATAATTCAAAAGGGCAAAAACAAGAAGCAAAACAAATTGTAATTTTCTCGAGTCAATAAATTATTGAAGCTGCACAAAGCGAATAAGAAAGATGAAAGAATAACGCATAACGGAAAAAAGCATTGAATTACATTGAGAGAGCAGGCGGTATCGTCGAAGAATCAGAATAACTCATAGAACAGAAAAAGTAATCATCGTGTATTGCGGTTATCATTTTACATCTTTTATCTTATATTCTATATGGCTTTCAAGCTTTTCGAATGAGGTTATTTGAGGGCGAATACGAGCGAAACCCGGAAATATATCAAGCAATCATTTTATTGATGAAATGCAATATTCAATCAATTCTTTCAATTTATTTCATTCGTAAACCTATAAAAAAACACATGAAACATAAGACGCGCGTAACATGGAAATTATGAAATATTTTCCTGCTAGTTGTATTCTTATTTATCTGCTCTTGTTTGCTGAGTTATTCAAAGAGATTGATCCGAAGAAAAACGCTTCGAAAATCGTTTGGAAAGTGTTGGAAAACAGGCAGCTGAAAGGACTATAGTGTGAAATGCGGATTTGGCTAACGACAGCAATGATCAATAATGGTCTAGCGGCGGCAGGATCTCTTTCACGTTGACGAGACGGCAACCGAATCCGAAAGATTAGTGAACAGACACGATCCACTCACACTTTTATTAAAACACCGAGCAAGAAACGCGCGCGCGTGTATCAATATCGCTGTGCGTCAAACGGCATGATATAAGTATTCTAAAATTTGATTTAAATTAAGATTAAACCGCAGGCAAAATATACCAAACATTTTGCGACATTTTCCATGCTTCATCCTTCGTAAAGAAGATACTTTTCAGTCTTTTATCCGTAATAAATTTTACAGAATATTTAATTGAATTTAATATTAATAAACGTAACCAATAGTTAAAGTGTCATGAGAAGGACATTAAGGAGAAGAAAATTCAAACGAGTGGATAATTGGGCAAATCTTGGTAATACCGATTAAAATATTTAGTGTACTCATACTAATTTTGGAAATTAATTTATTATCGTGGCGCCAACATTCTGAACACTTTAATTAATGTGTGTAGCATTATAAAACAGATGCCTCGTGCAGCAGATTTCACTTGTAAACGCAAAACGCAGTAAAAAATTAATTAAAATCATTTACTTGCTCGCCGTTGCTCCTTTTTCAACGACATTATTATTATGCCTGAATAAAATATAAATATTTATTATGATGACGCACACGCGCTTTATATTGTAGCCGGCCGGACGAAGCGAATGGGACAAATCCATAAAAAAGTAAATTGAATGACGTTAATAGGCAATATCGCATTCGGCCGTAATTTCGCATCATTGCGAACACGACGCGCTCGTTTTTTATTGATTCGCAAACGCGTCTCGTACTGTAATTTCCTTTCAGGCCAGGCCGTACCGGCGAGCACGCCATGAATCATTACGTTTTCTTCGCGTATGGCGCAATTAAATTTTTTACAATATTATTTTATGCGGCATCCCCGTACTTCTCATTTTATGTTTGCATATATTCATTCATATTCACGGCAGACGCGATGAGGAAATGTGACAAGGAATGAAGAAAATGCCATTAACGGCACGCACGTTTATCTCATCGGTAAGTGCACCGAGAAACGAGAGTGGACATTAAACGATGAAATACACGCTTTATGGATATGTCTTGCGTCGTCTCCAAATGTCTATTGAACTTTTGTCTCATTTCCGCGCTGCGTAGGTAATGAATTTCATTACTCGTCGAGAAAAATTTAACACGTGCGAGCAAATTAGATCAACAACAAAAGTTCAGGAAGTTATTGGTTGTGTTGTGATAGCCACGAAGTGGAATTTTGTTAGCACATAAAATTTTATTTATATTTATTAAATATTTTATTGGACAAGAATAGACCTATTACGCGCTGCGCTCTCAATATGTGCGTATTAGATTTTTATGTAATGGATAAAAGTGTAGTGGAAAAGTGCGTCGTTACCGTTGCCGGTTATATTTCTACAGGGAGTACCTTTCCGCCCCCAATCTACAATGTACAATCTCACTCAACCATTCTTCTTCTCCGCTCAGCCTCCGCATGTCGTTCACCTCGTTCGCCTCCCGCGCACTTGATGATTTCGTTTCCGGCTCGTTGTGAAACTCGTTACAACAAAATATTCTCATTTAAACCGCATTCAAATCAGTGCACAACGTCGAATAATATTAAATACTCCTCGTGTTTCTTCACAAAGTTTTCTTGTTGCTTCTTTCCTTTTGATTTTTCCCCGCGTGTTTTTTTCGATTGGTTTAACTCACCCTCGTAACCGGCGTAACCGCGACGAGGGTAACGAGGAATGCGAAAAAAAGTTGCGACGAGAAAGTTAACAGTTAAAAGTTTAAGTTTTTTGCACGTTCGCTCAAGCAAAACTTTTACTATGCACTGCTTGAGCGCGCTTTGTGAACAGATTTTTATTATTTCAAAGGCTTCCTCAACGTTTTGCACGTGCGGAGAACGGCCTGAAATACTAAACGTGGACGGCGGTTTAAAAATGAAAAGAGAGAAAGCCGGAAGAAGAATGAGAACAACATCTATACGACGGTGGTGGTTGCCGCATGCTGCCACTGCCGCCGTCGCCGAAGGAAACAAACGCACAAGAACAGGTGGAAAATTACATGAATTTTTAAAAAATTATTAGATACATTCATTCGGCACGTTTGCGCGTTTATTCCCTTCGTCGCTTTTGCGTTCTGCCAACGCGTATTTACGTTGGAAAATACGAGGGAGAATAATGCATTTTCTGGAGCAAGGGGCGCCGGCAAACCTGTACAATTTTCATTTTAATTTGTCTCGACACAACTTTTCCACAACTTTACGTAACAAGCCTTTTAATAATAGACGCGTCAAGTCCTTTATATATATTTTTATTTCATTTCTTTCCGCTTTTACGCTGCCATATTTCTCGCCCTTAGTGTTATAAATGACGTCTGCTATTACATCAAGTATTAATAGTTGCCTATTTCTTTTGTTACAGATGGTGTCGTGAGCGTAAGAACGCAATCTCAAATGCAAAGAGCGCGCTCGAAAATGGACACGACTTCGGGCACCCTGGGGCGGCGCGCCTCGAAGAATTCGGTCGGAATGCGGCGGCAGCGCAGCCTCGAATGGCGGCAGGAGCGCGGCTACAGCAGCAGCGAGGAGGAGATCACCAGCCGACCGGTGGACAGCCACGTGTTCGCCTCGCTGCTCGCCCAGGCACAGCAGGAATACCAATGTGAGTGTTTACCAATTGATAATTAAACTATTCGTATTCAATCAGCGCTCGCACAATACGCGCAACCCTTTCGCTTTGTCGTGTCGTGCGAATGAATAAACACCCTTCCCGCAGGATGCTGCGCTGGCGTTCGCTGTGTCAATGGCTATTCGAAATATTTGAGACATCCCCGGGATGCGAGTCTCACTAATAACTCGATCTAACTAACTAATCAACTAAATATCATGAAGGGTGAGCTAATATCTCGCGTTATTGGGTGTTTCACCTCAAAAATTACTACCCCCTTTTAAAATACGCACTGATTATTTCAAAGTCACTCTGACAAATCGTAGAATTGCGGAAAATTTATGAAAACACCTTGTATGAAAGGAGTAACAACCCTTATTCATGCTGGTTCATTGCACATGCATTCAATCGTAGGGACATTGATGTTGCTCATTTGAGTCGCGTATGCGTTTGGAAGGGCGCGCTTTACAATTTTCAATTTCATTTGCATTCAGTGTGCCTCACACTCACTTCACTCATTTTAGTCACTTCACCAAAATATGAGCGCTGAGGACATGTTGACTAAGACTGAATATTGCCCTAATGACGAGGTGAAATTAAAACTCGACCTGAAATCACTATTATTTACTTTTTCTAATGCGCAACGTGCAATAAATGAAATATTTCCAAGTAAGTTTTACGTATGTGCAGACACACTGCATTTGGCAACAAGTGGTATCATTAGGGCGCAACAACTGTACACAAATTGCGAATGCAAATGGCGAATCTATACGTAAATTACGAGTGCACCCTCTGTTCTCTCTCTTCGCGAACGTACGTACGCCTTCTGCATACTGATAATGCGGAATGAATGCTGTAATAATAGCAAAAGGAAAAATTATGACATGAAAGCTTTACATATTTATTAATAACATTTCGGTTGAGAATTCATTTCATTTCGCTTTGTGCCTACTCAAACAGCATCTTGCCTCGGCTGGTTTTAAACATTTGGGGACTTGTTCGTAGTAAAATATTTGCATAGGATATGTACGGAAAGCAAAAGTGGATGAGGAATACGTGAAACTTGCTTGGTTTCGATGTAAAGAAAAGTTGAACAATACCAAACCGCGCGTACTAAGTTTGTCGTTCGACTTGGCATTCAAGTTTATTTAGCAAAGTTGCGAGCGTACTGTATTAGTGCGTGCGCTATCAGGCATTGTCGACGTGCATTCGCATTTGAAATTTTAAGATAATTGAAATTATCTGACAGTGAAGCATTCGCGCGCGCCGCTCGCTCCTCGCGTTTAGTGCGATTGGAAACAATAATCTGACAGTGGCAGCAAATTCCCAGCGATCCACTTATCAGACGTGCAATGAGAGAGTGACCCTTTGTCGATTACATTGCGCGTGTCTACCACGCGTGCGAATTCGCATGCTTGTCATTCCCGGTCCATGTGCTGCGCGCTCTGCTAATTCGATAATCACCTTTTGCTCATTCCGCGTCCATCTCTCGCTCGCCAAACGCACGAAATACGCGCTTAATCGAACATGTCGCACGCTTATCACTTATCACTTTAGGGACATGCGGTTGTAATCAGCTTAAGCATAATACCAATTTGTTTGGAGGTACTTAATGCGTTTGTTGCGCAACATTAATGCATGCGTATGATTCTTAGTGGAAATACCTGGACATTCGCGTGATTTAGTAGAATCGATAATGCCTATAATAAATACATACTTGAAGGTACCTATGTTGGGAGAAGCGTCGGAAATAACGTTGAAGCAATTGACAGGCGAGCGGAATTACGTCTGCTGGTGCAAGTGTAACGGACGTGTGCTGCACTGCGTTTTACAATTGCATCGCATTGAGAACGCGAGGGAATGAGAGGAAGAGGTGGATAATTGATAATTAGAAACTGGCTGCAAATTGCTCGAATACTAATTGATACTGACAGTGGCATCTCGCTTGTCTTTTATGCAACGTGATGTGTCACTTGCAGTTTTTGTCGAGTTTGACGAATCCAGTAAATGGTTTAATTGATAAACTCGCCGAGAAAGCCGATTGAAATACGCGAAATATTGAAGTACACAATATACACATTTTTAAGAGTTTGACGACGGAGTGTTTGCAAAGTATATGAAATCCTTAAATTGCGCTATTGGAAAGAAATTGTAAAAGGAGAGAATATTGCACTTAGTTGTGCGATTGTAGCGGAGTAGTCGGCGGAGACGACGAAGACGTTTGTTGCCTGCAGATAGATTACTGCAGGCTTCTCTCGAGTTGAGTTGATGGAAGTAGTTGAAGAGAAAAGTGCGCGCTGCATCTCTCGCCCTGATGCGCACGATGGGGGATGAGAGGTGCGAATAAGCGAGAGCTGTCGTCGACGTCGTCGGCGTCGTCCTGGCCGAATGGATTAGGAGTCACTCAATGCCAACGCCGAAGCAGACAAACTCGCCAAATCTTCCTCATTCTTCAATAACCTCTCCAAATCTATTACGTCTGCCATAAAGCGAAGACTGCAACATTTTACTGATATCGAAAATTATTACCTACCAATTTCAATTCGCTGCGTAAAATATTTGATTTTGACTTCGAGTTGTTATCGACAGCAGAGAGCTACTATGTAGTTATATGCAAACTAGAAGTGCAGTTAAATTACGATCAAGTAAAACGTGAAGACAGGCCGGATGTCTGCGCGGTACAGACAAGACGTGTTGTATGCACTTCGATGAAGATTCGACGGCGGAGCAGCAGACGTGAGACGAGCGGGCAGGTTTAATTAAGTGTTGGGAAATATCCTCGGGGAAGGCATCCTCGCTCAAATCGCCTTCGCATGCGCTCCCGACCAAGACGAGTGTGTTCTTTGATAGAATTTGCCAGCGAGCGCATTTCGTTTCCTGCGCATTGGCAGCGGCGGTGGCGGAGGCGGCTTATTTATTCTTCGCCGACGTATTTAAACTTTTATCGAGCCACTCTGGAGCTACGCGCCACTATATTTATCGATATACAATCAATGGTCTCATTATTTCCACTTGAATTCGTCGGGCGTATACTCCGGAGAGAATGTCTAGCCAATTCACAAACACTCGAACAAAAACAAAACCGACGAGACAGCGAGACTATAAGCGAAAAGAGAGATTTCCGTTGCGGCACTATAGCTATTTTCGCAGATAATGAAGATTAATTCGTAATAGAATTCAATTGTTATCGACTGATAAAATATTCAAACGTAAAATGCGTGCGGTGATGAACAAGCGCGCGCAATTGCTCGAAATGAAAATCCAAGTCGCGAGTGCGCAATTAGTGCATTGTTTAATCAACGCGCACGATAATGATTATCCATCGACGCGGACGCGTACAATGAATGCGCGCTTTAAGTGTATTCGCAATAGTACATTGATGATGAGGATGATGATTATGCGGCCCTCGTCGATACGCGCCGCTTGTTTCTTTTGTGTCAGCTCCCGAGTGCTTGTTGTATTGGCCATCCACTCGCAGGATGCGTGCATTCCATTGCATTGTGCCATTGCCATGGTTACTCGTCGTCCTGTTGCACTCGCATTACATTTGTGCGTACGCGTCCTGTTGCATAGCGACACTCGCCAGGCTGCTGCAAGGACGAGCCTGAAGCTCTAACCATCCGCATGATGCACACGCAAAGTGCATTCGTGTGTATTAATATTCATTGTCGAGACATTCAGATGCATTTCAAGGGCTAATTGGGAAGTAGAAGTAATTTTGGATATATTTATTATCCTTGGAAATGCTAAGCAAACACCCTACAGAAAAATAACTGTGTAATAGCACTCTTGAAAGTCCAGACATGTTGTTCTCGCATTCCGAGCAGACTCGTAGCTTCCGGTTTCATTCACATTTTTCTCTTTCTTGTCCTCCTGCTTCGGCTTCTCGTGTATCCTTCGTTCATCGTTGGGCATGTCCTCAGCTGTTATATGCGTCTGCGATTTTTTTGTTGCAAGATTTTCCGCCGCGTTTTACCCACTCGCCGAGTCGTCTTCGGGTATTAAAACCAGTCTGCGTCCGTCGGGAAGACGTACGTATTCGATACTCGTTCAGCCGCCGCCCCCGCGCCTCTGGCTGGCGTTTGACAGCAAACCGTCTCTCCCGCACGCGTTCGTGTATTTTCCTTTGATTTTGCAGAGCAATCATCTTTGTTGTTGTGTGTTTGCACTGTTTCGGTTTTAATACGGCTTGCCATAATATTATTTCACGACGCGCGCTCTCTGTCAGCCGAGAAGCAACAACAACAGGCATTTGCCAACTTATAACATCTTTAATAATGCATCGATCAGGCATTTATTTGTTCGCCGTTCGCGATCGAGGGATTTGCAGGAAATTATTTTCCATCCATCTCTTTTCGATGTATTGCCAAGACTGCAAAGTATGCTTTGTTCTGTCGTCTCGGGGATGAACGCGAAGGGAACAAATATAGTTTCAAATACTGTCATCGAGTGTCGTCGGGCGTTTAGAAAATAAAGTACTTGACTGAGATTGAGACTCGACGTATCAAAGACGGTCGCGGTGCGCACGTCGAGCATTTTCATCCGCTTCACTCCTTACTCTTGGACATTGTCTGATTGACCACGAGTTGACGTCGCGAATCTTCAAACACTCCTTGGCAGCTCTATAAATTTCGCAATTGTCGTCAATTACTGTATAGAGTGTTTGCAATGTAATGCGGAAAACGCGAGATGGAGATTTTTGAAAGTTTGGCATTTCGGTCAGTTTAACAAGTAAATTAGTGGATTCGTACGCAGATGCAGATTGCAAACAGAGTTTAGGTAAGAACAACCACAAACCGAAGCGTGAAACGTAACGGAAATGGATGGACTACGTCGGGCAAGCGAGCGCAGTCTTCGAAGATTTCGGCCAGCTGATATATTTGGTTGCGGTTGCGGGCAACTGCGCTCGTTCGCTCCCTGTACTCAACGTTATTGTACGTGTGCAGCGGCGCTCCTCCCGTGGGGAGCAAACGGGAACACTTTAGTAATTGGAAATGTGCTGAACCGGAATAAAATATATAAGAAACTTCGCCGCCTGTCGGCTTCGCGCACCCTTTTCTCGGCGGCCGGAAGCAAACATGCACTTCGGTGCTCATGCGTTTTCGATTTTTCCGCTTCCTCCGTCACCGCAAAAATGCGCGCTTTGATTGTTTGCTCGCTTTTTTACGCAATCATATTTCAATCAACTGCTTAAATACGAATTATTCTTGAGCCTCTTAAAGTCAGACTGGCTTATCATCAATATTTGAAACAATTTTAAGGATCAAAATTGTCGGTATGAAATGATGTATTTTTTTATTTTCTGGAGAGGTTGTTTGCATAGTCATCGAATGCATCTAAACATCGCTCCATTTATTAAAGCGTCAGGCATTGTTGCTGAAATTTATATTCAGCAAGCAAATTCACAATCTGTAACCTAATGTAAGTGCACAATGTGGCCTGCAGTTGCAATGCGATTATGGGCGGCAGTGCAAGCCAGCAGTCATAAAACGCACGAGCTTAGCTCTCGCGCTCGCGCCTTCTTCGCCTGCGTTTCATTTCGGCGCGTCTCGTGCGCGGATTATGCATGCACGCAATGTGCCGCAATCCACATAATTCGATAATCTATATTCAGCGTAAGATGCTGATATGGTAATAATATCAAAATGATATTAGACGGCGACGTGCGCCGCATGCGGATGCATCGCAAATATGCATCCAGTCGCGAAGAGTGTCATCATCGATGGACGTCTTCGTCATGTTCGCCAGCGCTGCACGATTATGATACATGTTCGCGTCATTAATTCTTTAAAGATTCGCGTCGGAGCGCAACTTCATTCGCGCTTGATCAATACGTCTGCCGCCCCCCCGAGTTTAATAATAATAAGAAAACACAAGACTGTATAATCCGCGAGCGCGCGCACAAAGCAAGATGCATCGGCGGAGCGAAAGCCAAAAAGAAAACGTTGACGGTGGCGGGCGTGATATGGAGAAATGAGCGCAGCGAGCCGCATTGATAGAACGATGAGCGGGGATGCGTTGCCACTGGTACCGAAGAAAAGCCTCGGAAATGCTTGAGATGCATCAAGGTCGTCGCGGATAAAGAAAACGCCGGCCCCGCAGGGAGCGATGCATCCTCTATACATCCATCCTCGACTTTTCTATCATGTCTTCAGCGACTCTGTCTGCAGCATCAACAAAAGCGAGGATAAATGCGCTTTGCGTTGTGGTTCATCGGTTTGAACGACGTCTGCATGTTATTCTTGAATATGCATCATACATAAACGTTTACTTTCCGTATCAGATTAAATCAATTTTTAAAAAGTTGCGTTATTTTTAAATTTCAAATATTTGACAAAACCATCTACGCGCCAGGGTGACTTGTGCTGATACTAAAATTGAGATACTTTTAGTCTAACTGTACGTGCACGAAAATTGTAAACAAAACGTCAAGCGCCTCAGTCAGCTATAAAAAAACACCTGCTGATACCAGGTTGAAACACGTTGCTTAGATGAAGTCAGTATAGCTCGGTGTAACATGCGGTGAACGTCGTAAGGTTAAGTCGTCTATAATTGCAAAGTAGTGAAATATTTATTTATATCGGGATCGTGTGATTAAATATTGGTGATTACCATAGCCAGAGAATTATTGGAACAATAGCAAAGGAATATAATTCGAAGGAATTTATTATTAAGGTATTTATAACATTTTTATGTATAGTTGAAACGTGATAGGCGATTTTCGCAGCGAAAGAAGCATCTATTAGTGAATTTCGAAAAGCATCACGTCGCACCGCAAAACGCAGCAGCAATTTGGACGCATACAACATAAATCAATTAATTATCGTAATTAATTATAATTAAACGAAATGCATGTGGGGTGCACACCGCGTGCTGCATGCTCCACGTGCACAAAAACAGCGGCAATGAAATTAACGTTACATTTGCATTCGTTTAGCGCGATTCGTGTTTTGCATACAATGCAATTGCATTGGATTGCACTGCTACTGGTGCTCCTGCTCATGGTTACGCTTCCTGCATTTGCACTCAACGTCCCGTGGAGAGAGAGCAACACGAAAAGCGGTTTGGAATTGCAGTTGCACATGCACACTTGCTGCACACACGCGTTCAATTAAATATCACTTTTATTGCTGTAATTGCATTGACACCATGTTGAATTGATGCATGCGACACCTGCACTCATGTATGTACCTGGCACGGGAATACGGGAATATATTCCGCGAAAAATTCAATTTCAGCCAAATTGCAAGCGTATTCAGAAATATGCATTATTAAATTTTATTATTCAATAGTTAATTTCCCATGGAATATATTCGTAATTTTATTGGCAAAAATTCATTTGCGTTTTAACTAAAAGCAATAATTATTATAATATTAATACATTTAATCAGGACGAAATGGGGAAATGTGATTCAACAAAAGAATTAGTTCCACGTTTGTTTTGAACTCGGCTTACTCTGAATTTTGATTTGATTGCATTGCTCAATTATTTCAAGAATTAATCGTGATGGCTCTATAAATATTATGGTAAAACTTGATGCAATTACATGAATTGACCCTGCAGCGCTATTACGCTTTATTACATTCTAGTCGTGCGCGAGTTTTATGGTTATTGATTTAAAAATTTATGCGAATAAATACGCGAAAAGGCATTTGTAAAATTCAATCGCAATGAATGCGCCACCCGATATAATCGTATGCATTTACGCATGTAGTTGCAGGTAAATTATTTTCTGCATGCGTTAATATTGCAGCACTGTCCATTGTCGTTCTTTGGTCCAACCTGCCATGCATATGCAAACACACAATCGTTGTTGGATGCTGCCGCACAATGGATAAACGCACGTCGCATAAAGTCTATCGAAGCGTAAAACGATTAATTCGAATTAAAATGCATTTGTGCGGAGGGCGGCATGCGCTCGAATGCGCTAAATAACACGCATAACGAGAAATAAATATTTGCGAAAAAATACAACACTCTATTCTCAATTGCGCAAACAACCACTACCGACCTAACTATGGTCGCTGCCAGCTTATTTTTTGCAAGCGAATAGATGAATTTTCTATACGTATGGCATATTGCATTAGCGGATCATGTATGTGTAACTTTGATACAAACTCTAATCGCATTATTACTCGGGGGCGCGCGCGCGCGCGAAGCCATCAAAGCAAGAAGTAACTTCTTGGAAAGTATTTCAAGCGCAAGTTGTAAAAGTACTTGTGCGCGCGGATTTTGTGTGCCGTGGACTTGGTCGGTAAAAGTGCCACAATATCTCGCAGTGTGTGCGCGCGTGCACAGCGTACAAGACGGGGATGTGAAGGGCGGAACGCGGGGGTGATTAGATTGACGTGCCATCGCACGGATCCATTCAAACTTGGATGATTGATAGACGCTGCCGTACTAATAAAACCAATAAACCGCTAACGCAAACTGACACTAAACATACACGCACAGCGCGCGCGAGCGAGCGGTAATAACATGAAAAATAATTGAATCTACGCCGCATTTCGCATTGCGCTTCAGCGCGCTTTTATTTGTTCGTTAGCCAGCGTACAAGGTAGCAACATTTTCGGCCGGCGCGTTTTTTCCGGCCGATCATATTTTTATTTGAATAATTGATTAATGCGTTGCGCCGTCCACGGACAAGTGGTTGATTTTCCAAATGCGTTCGCGCTTGATTACCGCACTTCTCGATTGTGGGCAAACAACATTTTCCTATTTGCGCCCCACATGCTTGCTGGATGTGTATTAATTACGGTAATTACTTAACAAACAAATATTTTTCGACGGGTGACAGCTAATGACGCGCCCTGTGCGTCCGGAATTGAATTAGAACCCTTTATGTGTCATTGGATATGCCCGCACGAAATGCGAAGCGATTCCAATAATCGGAACGGCAAATATCAGTTCTCGGCCGGAGAGATCAAATCGACGTAATTATCACTGTGTTTTGCTTTGGCGCAACGTGTGCGCGCTCGCATTACGCTCAAAGTCAGTCGAATTGAAGCCAATACGAGCGCAGGCTGATTGAGAGTGCTGGGGCGGTAGCGGCGCGGAGGCGGCTATAAAACGGAGATCGAATTGTTGCACGAATGTGGCCCGAAATGAGCCGGCATTCCAATGTAAATACCAATCAAACCAATTTAATTGCCAGCATCGCTGCGATCATAGCTCTTCATTAGGTCTACGACTTGAAGGGAGATTGTTTTGACCGCGCCAAATGGCTTCACTGCAATGCGTTTCGTATGATGCTATTAAAGGAATTGATCACATTGTCAAATTTCCTTCGGGCCACTACGCGTTTAATGACTGTCATCAAATATTGTTGCTTTATTTTCGGATTGTATTGGATTCGCTGCGCGTGTAACTTTGAGCAGCCAAAAATATAAATTACAAGCGAGAACTTGCGAGAAATACCATCACACAATGGGAAATGGTATTTATTGTTGATTCTGTGGCCTAAAGCAACGTAATAAGCGTACGATGCAAACCGGATGCAATTCGGTGCAAATTCAGACATTGGAAAAGCCATTCCAGAAGCCAAGTTTCGTGGCTGATATATGAATGCATCTTGCTTGTTGCATAGCAAACACACCGAGCACTTTGTCGACGATACCAGCACCAGAAGGAAGCGAAAGACAGAGAAACGTGGCGGTGGATGGGGTGGTGATGATGGTGGTGTTGGTGGCGGTACAAGAGCTAAGTACATAAGTACAACTATTGCTGCGAGGCACGATGCAGTTGCGCGCAAGCCGCAACACGGTTATTAATATGAATTATGACGTTTTATGGTTTTCATTTCGTTGCGCGTTGCCGGTGTTTATCGCTTTTCCGCCCTTATCCTGTGCGGGCGCGCGCGCGCGCCAGCCTTATTATTACAAAATTACAGGCTTCCTCTGCACGCATTGCAGCACCGCTGCGATCATTATTATTATTATCTCACATTGTTGCAACAAATTGCTAATTAATTGCAAATAATACCGATTTGAATATTAATGCGAGCGCGCCGATTAATTGTTGCGCCAAATCGTAATGCGGCGTTCGAGGCGCGCGCTTTATTGCAAATGCGTATTGGCGAACCGATAACAAACAGTAGCAATATACGTGAATTACGCGGCTGTTCGGACGGCCGAGGCTATTCGGTAATGCATTCAAGTGTGTTTTAATGGATTTGCGGGCTCAATAATAATGTGCGACAGTCGAACGTTTACGACATTTATTACGCCCGTCTCCATCGTTTGCCGCCGTCCTCTGGTCGAATTTTATGCGCATGCATAACAAGTTTTGTTTGCGCCATCCACCTTTACGCCAAATGCCATTGCGAGACCATTTCATTCGTCCTCAATGTGTGATCATATTTTATGCACCATTGCAATACTAAAACCGCAGCACGTTCGAAATTGTTGCAATTCCGTTTCAACTTTTAGTATTTCGCTTGACCCATGACTATTTTAAAAAGTGCGCGCTGCGCGGGTTTATTTGGAAAAGCCTAAAACATTTGTATACATTTGCTAATATAATGAAAATTGAAAACGTACACCTGTATCAACAAGCGCAATATGGAAACGAGAAAATAGCGGCGGCCGCACAAAGCCGGAAACGCCAACAGTCACACCACCAGCAGCGCCGTCGCCGTCGCCACCGCTGCCGCCGCCCCTTCGTTCGGCTAAAACACACAAACCTGCCGTGAAATATCATCCCCTCGCCCGCTTTCTAATTCTTGACTGAGCCCGTTTTGCGCACTGTTTGCTTAGCGTTTAATGTAATTAATCGTGAGTTTTAATTGAATTAAGTTTGGAATATTTGCAAATGCAAAATGGAATTCAAACGCTGTCGTCGCGCATTAAAAATGCCAAGATTTCCATTTCTTCGTTTGCTCGTCATAAGAGCATCTTGCACACATTTCTTATTCCACTTCACTTTGAGACGCTGTGTATGAAGATATTACGTAACGTCGTAGGTACATTTTGGCTCACGTCTACCTTCAGCTCGCAGCATCGCTATATTACATCATTTACATAAAATAATAAAGGGGGTGTGCGCGCGCGCGCATTGCACGTACCCCCCCGTATACGCTACATACGTTCGGAAATTGCACGTGCTGCCTTCAATCGCACACCAATTTCGCTTTTGCGTTTCCAATTTTGTTTGCTCTCTACTGCTGCTCCCGCCCGCTGCTGGTGGCGGTGCTCGCGTTCTCAAAAATTGCCATACGAGTTAATTTCGCCAAAGGTTATTACGTCTCTTGCCAAAAAAATCCCTGTGCACCGGGTTTAAAAAACAATAAAACGTGTCATTCGATGGCGCATCATTTAACGTGCTACTCGAGTCGTCCTGTCTGCGCTCAATAAAAATGAGCCATATAAAATCGCTGTTTGCGGCGAGTGCAAAATGCTTGCTTGCGCATCGCGTCCTCGACGATGAGCTCTCTTCTTCGCGCGAAGGACGAAGGACGAGGCACAAAGGAACGCCATAAAACATCGACCGTCGCGTCGAGTGCTTTCTGCGCTTGATGCGTTCACGTTCTTCATGCGCTTTCAATCTTTGCGGTCGCGCATTGCGCTCTCGAGTTCTTTAAACCTATCTGCGAACCCTTTTTTTTTTCGTGGAAAATGCGGCGAAATGCGCCATCGAACGGATTCGCGCTAAACCATCCGAAAATTTTATGATCTCTTTATGGGAACATGTGTCCAACTCATTCTCATCTCTTTTTCAAGCACCTACACTCGATGTAATAACAAGAAATTCGCACATCTTCATTCATTTTTCAAATGATGCCTTGCTTAATATTGAATTACATCAATTTTAATTTTTTCTACGACAAAAGTAGTTTAGGAAGTCGGGAGCAAATTTTAAAGTGACTCTTATTACGTTGAAATCATAGGAAGAATATTGCAACTTTTGCTCTCATGGTGATCTCTGCTCTTGTGCAGCGTGCAAGTACACGATATGCCTGCAGAATTGCCGCATGTAGTGCAGTACTTTATCCTTTAGACGCGTCTTGGCCGAAGGAGCAAGCACAGGAAGCCCTTATATTATTCAAGAACCCATCCAAAGTTGAAGACTGTTTTCCGTATCAGTATGAGCGTAAGTCTCTTCTCCATTTCGTGTGCGCGCGAGTCAAGTCGGGTGGCATTCAATGTTCTTCTCTAGTCGGTATATTGTCCATTGCGTAGTGCACGACAAGTGCGCAAAGCGAAGAAATAAAAAAGCGAACATGATACACGCGGCAGCGAAAAGGCCAACGTTTCTTTTTTCCTCGCCGTCGTCTTCCTCGCCTTCTTCCTTCTTGGTTCACGTCTTCTTCCCGCTGCGAGTGCAACGCGAAGAGACGGCAAGTCTCTAAACAGAATTAAAGACGTTAGACACGCGTGCGAAGCCGTGAGTTGTTGGAGCGTGAGCGCCCGCTCTTGCGCCATCCCTCGGGGCAAACAGCTCCAGATTGAATATGAAAATTTAATCAGGTAATTTCATACAGGCAACCTGTGAGCTGCGCAACGCAACCCGAAGGGGTGTGATAGTCTCGCTTCGTGTTCAGTTTTTTTTAATAATTTCCCAGCAGTTCTTTTTCATCATTCACTCACGCCGACGCACGAATTGTATTTCAAGATGTAATTCTAACAATGAATAATTGTTTCAGGCATGGATCGTTCGTATAGATCGGACGACACCGAAGACGCGCACACGACGGACAATCCAACCACGCCGTTCCCGACGCCGCCGCCGACCGTGCTCTCGCCGCGCTCGCCGCTTCCGCTCCACCGGCAGGCGTCGCCATTTCCGCTGGAGAACACGAACACGCGCCGTATTATTTACGCCACACCGCAGGATCGCTTGCGTGGGAATAACGGTATGCACCTTTTGATTTCTTTTCCGTTTTCGTCCTTTTTTCGCCTCGTCGCCGTCTACCACCACTTCGAAGCAACATGTCTGCGCTTCCGCATTCGGCACGAAAATATGCGCTTTGTTGTTTGCGAAGACAAAGCGCGCATTTCCTAAACACCCATGCATTTCCTCAAGTTTCCGGTGGCATCCACTCGTCTTCCAAGCGAAAAGTTTTTCCTCTCGAGCAAATAAACACGCACCTATCGCGAATGAATGGCGCCCGGAGAGAGGATGAACAGGAAAAAGTTCCAAGTTGAATTAAGCAGCGGCTGAATGCAATCTTTTGTTGACGCGTTTGTTTGTTTGTTTGTTGTACACGCAGGCGAAGTCATTTATGCCAGCAACAAGAAGGCATTAGTCGGCAATAATACGACGCTGGGGCGGAGCGGGCGACGTCATCGCGCCGCCGGCGGCATGACGAGCTCGAGCAGCGCCACCTCGTGCAACAGCTGCACCGATCCAGCCGGACGCAATGATCTTTCCTCGTACCACGGCGACGCGCAAGGACAACGGATATGTTTGACTACTGGTAAGTAGCACCAGCAGCAGCAGCAGCAACCATCATTTATTTCTTTCGCACTATTATGCGTCGCGTTACATCCCGAGAGAAAGACATTAAGGTATAACGAGGTAATTCAGTTAGTTGATCCTAGACTGACACCGCGGCTACGAGAACAGCACTAGCAGCACCACCACCAGCACCTACTGCTAAGGCAATTACGAGTCGTCACTCATTAGCCTAACTTTGGTCTCGCAGCGCGTTAATCGCTTTAGCGAATAGCGTTATCATCTTCTACGACACATTCGCGCCGCTGGAAAATGTGAAATCAGAATGTTTTACTGCATTGTAGAGCAGCGTCAAATTGCACGAAACTTGATCGAGTGCAGCCATTAGATGTCATCGTAAATATACACCACTGTGTGCGCTCCTGCATTTTTTCTGTCAGTTGGTGAAGGAAGCGTTAGGCACACATACGAAACGGGAACGGCGGAGTGAGCGAGAGTTTAAACAAATCTAATTAACTTAAGAAGGTAACACGACACTTGGGTGGGTGTTAGGCGGTGCAGAAAATGCTTTCGAGCGTCGAATTACCAAACATGTTTTGGTCCAACTTTGCAAATACGTCAAACAGACGGGCGAAGGGACGAACAACACCAACGCACACTTGTTGGTCCACGAGCGAGCGCGCATTTTCGTCGAGCAAGTTTATAATTAGATTTGAAATCCCTTTAAAACGCAAACCATTTGTGCCCGCCGCGTTCGAATGCTTTTATCATTCGTAGTCGTATTTCTAGTCTTGTCAACTTCAAACACAATGCAAACACAAAATTATTTTTGCCACCACTGTTAATGGCGGGTTGTTTAGTAGCTCTTAGTTTTTTACCGTATCGCGAATGCGCGAGTCGAAAAAAGTAGACGGCGATTACGGCGGCCGAACCACTCACAAATGCCACCCCCGGTTAATGGATGACCGGTGCACATGCACGTAATATAATTAATCGGCCCGCCGGGGCGAATTCAACCCTCGGACGGCCACTTGAACTTACTTCGTGCGGCTGTCAGTGCGGAATGACTGCTCGAATGTCGATTAGATTATTCCAATGCGCTCAACGTTCCAATATAGATTGTTCGCTAATTTCGCGCAGCCTGCCAACCAGTCTTTCTCTCGTCGCACACGCGTTACGCAAAAAGCAGGCGGAATGATTGATGAATGCGTCCGAAGTGTTCGAGCGATGATGAGAAAAATTGACACATGCAAAAATTGCTTTTGTTTTGCAGACGTCAATGAGGAATCACCGCCGGAGCCAGCGCCTCCAGAGGTGCCACCACGTGGACCCTCCTTGCACGCGACCTCTTTGCGCCGTCGTCCTGAGTACACGCTTCCCGTGGGTGATGCGAACGCAACCGGACAGCAGGAGACCTTCCTAGGACAAGGGGGTAAGTTTTTGAACAGTATTTCTCTTTATTTTTGCGCCCTTTGTTATTTGATAGCCATGAAACATTTAACTAAGGTCAAATGAATGACACGAAATTGCACAATATTTTAACGCAATAACTTTCTATTACTACACAATAGAGTTTCTGCGCGCATAACTAATCCACGTCCATCCAATGTACGCGCGGATATAATGTAGGCGTCGTAATTCAATTCCAAGTTGCTAAATTGATAAATCTGACAACGCGCGCCGGCAACGAACGCATTTATCACTAATACTAATACGCGCATCATACATAGCACGGCAACGTATTCACACGACTTATGAACGCAGCGAGCATAGAATTGTGCATTGTTGAATGACCATCTTAATTTGAATCCGACAATAGCGTTATACGGTTATAGCATTTGCGACGAACGAATGTCCAGTCTCGCTTAGATTTCTCGCAGCATAGCCGTGTGTCATTAGTTTAATTCCAGTGCTAAAAGACGCGTACTCGAGAGACTCGCCAACCACCTCGTGGATGATAATTTTGCTAGCAAGGGGTGAAAGTGTGTCCGTGCGCGGCACGTGTGAGTTTGTACGCCGGAAGTGCCTGCAGCTCCCCCGCATCGTGTTTTATTATTTCGCCCACCCCTGCGCGTCGGTTGTGTGCATCGACATTTTGAAATACGTGTATTATTTCATCAAGTATAATCAACAGACGCAACAGACTTGCGTAATGTGTGTGTTTTGGGTGAGTTGGATGACCACCGAATGGTCCCTGTACTAATTCCTTGCTAAATACACTTGTACTAATGTACGCACGTTCAAGGATACTTCGTCCTTCTGAAGCTGTTGCTCATGAATATTTAGCAGTGCTATGAATAACACAAGTTTACGTTATTAGAGGTGGCAGTTTAGCATAAAAATCAAGTGATATTAAGAAATAATTGCCGCTGTTGTTTGTTATGCACAAAGAGTTTCGAGCGCGTAAAGTTTACGAGCACTCAGCATGCATTATGATGGTGATTAAGGATTACGAAATTTCATTGGAACCATTATGTCGCCGCCGACGTCGACGCCGGTACCGTGGCCGCCCACAAGCGGTATTCATTTATACGCAATCAGAGCCGTTACGCAGTGGGCTTTCGCGCTTCAGAGTGACCAAAAAGTATCCCCCGATGGGTTAATTATGCGCATTAAACCGCACACGAACGGATATAAATATTTTGCATTAATTCGTAATGATTTCTGCCGCCCTTCGTCGCTGGCCGTGGAATATGTGAAAATTGTCGTAAATTTTAACAAGCGCCATTGAGAAATTATAGATTTTTGGGTACTTTCTCGCCGCCCCGCCAATACTTTATTGAAAAGTGCTACCTTCGAATGGCAGGGGTGGTTTTATGCATGCCGCCTAAAAGCACCCTCATCACTTTTTCGCGCCCCGAAACGATGGCGGCGGCGCGCCGCTAGACACGCGAGACGCTCGAGGTGCTGGAAGACATCTCTCAACATCGGGACAACGCTAATCCGCGCGCGCCCCACTGATCGTTACTCATCAATTGTACGCAAACGACGTTATCAATAACTCAACTTTGTATTGATCTCTTTTCCATGGCGCCGCTGAAAATTTCGCTGCGAATATCAAAATATGAAAAGTTTCCCGTTTGAAGTTTGCACAAACTAAATTGAAAATTACTATCTCCATCGAAAAGTTGCAAAAATCGTACGTAGAGAGAGATTCGCGTGAAACGTAATTAAGATGCAATTAGTGAAAAGGTCGTCATTAAAATTTTTGAACGTTTCGGGACGTTTGAGAGGAAAACGTGACACGTGGTGCAAAAAGCGAAAACAATGAGACGACATTTAACAGCCTGGGGGGCATTTCGTCGCCAAGGTGCATCGCACATGCAGCCACTGCATCGCGCCCCGAGGGCGGTCGTGGTATGTGTCGTCTAGTGGCGACGACACGCGGCCGGCTATGGCAACTGGCAGCGCCGGCACCGTTGCCGCCGCCGTCGAGTATTGACCCGGCGCACGCACTTAAACAAACGCGTTCGCTATACGTGAAAGTGCAGTCAACGCACACAGCAATTCACTCGACGCAAACAAGTTTCATATTCGTTATTACTTTGTAAAGAATGTCATAATTAAATGAATTGCCAAAGCAGACAGACGAATACCGATAGTTATTTCATTGGGCACTATTTATATTAATTAATGCGCTGATCAAAATGAAATTATATGTCATTTATTTAATTAAATTCAATTTCAACAAATTGCGTGAAAAAATTGTTATCGCACCAAATTAATTAATCAGCGACGAGCAACATTGTGTTCAATACTTCTTCTTTTCGAAGTAATGGAAAATTTTCATGATTGAAAAGTTGAGTTGTTTTGTAGTTGGCTTAATTGATTTCCAGACAACAACAAACAACAGACGAATATGTATATAAATTTGACCTGGAACGTCATTGCACTCGTACGAAAGTCAATGAAAGCAAACGCAACGCATGTGAGGAACTAATTCGAGTAATCGCGTCCGGGAGAGGGCAATCAAGTTCAATAAAAACTAAATGGACGTGATGGGTGCGCATTGTGCTCGCCTTTTTCACTGCGCCCGCTCCTCGGTTTGTTTTCTTATTCAAATTGAATTAAGCACGAAGAATGCATCTTTAATTAAGATTCAATTAAACGCAATTAGTAATTTAAAATTGTAAACTATCAACTCAGTCAGCATCCATCAACAATGCGTCGCTTATTAGCAAAGAAAAGGAGTAATTCATTAAGCGTATTAGAATTGTGTAGCAGATATAAAATTAAGCCCATAGGGAGGAGAGAAGCTTGTCATAATTCTAATTGTGCGCGTACGCATTAATGACTTGCGCCTGTCCATCTACTGGCATTCAACCAGGGATGAAATATGAGGTGTCTTGAACGTGGTGAAAGTGTATTTTCTTCCCCCTTTCACTTTGAGCCGCTTGCTTTGCAGTTTGATGCATTTGACCGATGAAATGTATTCGAATGAAAAATATCATAACGTAGATGAATTTGCTTTCAAAGCAAGTAAGAGCTTTGAATTGCTGTTTGTGGCCGGCTTTACTCCGAGGGGCGCTATGCCAAAGGGTGATATGCAAGTGGGATTAATGCAGTTTGAATACAATGTCCAATTTCATTTCGATATCATTTGTCAAACGTCCATGCAACAATTACGTGCGCAAATCCGAGAGTACGAAAGACAATCACCTAAGGGGTTGAAGCATGTGTTTCCGGTTGACACATTTATCACAAGGATTAATAAGGATGGATTAACATCTTCCTATTAACACCAAACTTTTGTTAATTATATTATTATTATAATAACAGCTAGGAAGTCTTAATTAATAATTGGAGTGAAGCGGTAAGAAAATATTGAATTTTGAAAGCAATTTCCAAAAAATTACGAGTAGAGTAGAGTATATATCGTGCAGGAAAAGATGGGGTGGTTTTTAGGGTTAGTTGCATGATTAATTATGTCAGTAACAAGAACATTCAAGTGGCGCACGTCTGGACTATCTCCGGATTATATTAGTGCACAATTAGAGGGAGTGTCGACTGAAGATGGCTCAACTTCTTGTCCATTTTCCCCACTTCAATCTTTTACCCATTTCTATGCAGACATAGATAAACTGCGTGTTATACATCTTCATATCTAATCAATTCAAATGTCGTCCTACACAATACATCAAGTTTTAATTGAAAGTTAATTAAATTAAAAATTTAGTTTTCGCTCGATGCAGCCAAAAATATAAGTAAATTGACGATTCCGATAAAGTTTGAAATGGAAACGTCAGAAGCACTTACAGCTTCTGAGTGGTGCTGTTTGACTTCATTCTCAGACAAAACAGCATCCAATCGTCTCGCATGATTTTTGCTTCTGACAATACGCACGCGTTCGTTCGTCGTAATAACACAGCAATCAATCACAAGCATTCGAACATTGAAAATTTACTTGGGGTAGGTTATAACATCCCGGCTTTAAATATTAATAATACCGTCAGCCGTTCACGTCGCACGAATTGAAATCATCTTGTCAATGATGTCAAAAACATGAAATGTATATTTTCATACATTTCGTTATTTTTGATAATCTTCAACAGAATTTAATATTTTCCCCGAATGCACATGAGAGGGATTAACGAGACCGTGCGTTTTTCGGCAGCGCACTGCAAATCATTGGAATACATTGAAAACATCGAAAGCTTTGCAAACACCGATAATGAAATGAATAACTACTCGAAAAAATGACGCGTAATAAAAGCACAGTGAACAACACTTTTTCCGGGAATGCCGAAGAGCACAACACGTGGCGGAGTGTGGGGGTTTGAGGGGCGGTTTTTGTCAAAACATTGCGCCAACATGGGGACCAGCGGCAGTCATTTTCTAATTGAAAACAGGACAGCCTTTGTGCGCACGTTTATCCCACCCACGCAATTGATTCGATATGCGTATATTTTTTATGAAGCCACGTCGAATAATGAAATCAATATTATTTTGCGCCCTGATGCGCCCGCCGAACGGCGGAAAGGGTAATGAAAACACGAGTGGACAAAGTGTGCAAAATGATGGGCTTGCATGGTCATTGCTGATAAGCGCTTAATAAGCCACTTATCACATTAAAATAAGCAATAACATTATTCGCGTACCGCACACGCCACGCTTTCGAGAAAACGTATAAATTTTTATTGCGAACGTGTTCAAACATTGATAACTTTTGCCACTTCTTTTATTTCATCGTCACGTCGAGGTTATTTTTATGTAGGTATTTTATTTTATATATTCGAATTTAATTTTATTAATTGACGCCCGCCCTCATAAAATTATCAATTTTATTAATTCCGAAACCGGAGTTTTAATTATTAAAATAATAATTTTCGACGTTGGTCGTGTGCGCGCTGAAATTTCGCAGAGGAAAAATTATTTTTTATGAGTGAATTTTTAATAAAAATACATTTAGCATTTATTGGCAGCGTCGGAAAATTCGTTACGCGAAAACCACATACAAAAAAATGTTGCAAAAAGCATTTTTAACATTCATTTGCATTCGTGGCAAAAAGTTACAAAAGCAGATAGGTGCTGGAGGTGTACACGCGCTTTTTTTTAAAGCGGTTGCTTAATATGCATGCGAAAAATTTTCATGCGAAAGCGTAGAGAAGCGGAAAAATGGAAACGTGCACTACTGTACTCTTTGGTTACGCGCGCGACAACGCTGCTGATGAGCGGCAAGAGGCAGACGAAGAGAGATCCTCCTCGGTGGCAGCACCAGCGACGGCGGCGGCGGTGGCCTTCGCTTTCGGGTGAAAAATGTGCGCGCGTGGAAAATTTACGTATGTTTTGCGCTTTGTTGCGCGAGACGCGCGCGTAATGCATTTCCGATGTGGAAAAATTGTCCAAATTCCGTGCACGTCGCGCTCTTTATATTCCTAACACAAAAACCATCCCCCCGCGCACGCGACCGTCCCCATCGCGTTTTGTCCAGTCGGCTGTCCTTTTGTTTCACAGAATGTACATATTTCGTACATGTTGAAGAATTCTTGAGTTGAAATATGTTGAATAAATTAGCGTTTGGCGTTTTTTATCCCTCGTTCTAATTTAATTCGGCAAATGCATTTATTAAGCTATAAATATCGAAAGCGTTCATAATTTACATTCAACTGCAATGCGTCCTGCATCCATACACGAACGCTTTAATTCATCGAGTGTCTAATGCTTGGACGATTTTCCATATGCGAATGCATCAGAGCACGCTGGGTGGGAAGGGGGGCGATGCTCGCGTACAACGGGGAACGACCGGGAATAGTCCCTCTTTTGCGCTCGCGGAGAGATAGATACTCAGTCAGCGTTTTCGCGAGCGTCGCGCATGCAAGCGTATTATACTGCGACAATCAGCATCAGCATTCGGATAACGAGGATAATAACATTAAGAGCGCGCACGCTGTGCACCGAGCGCAATGCATGCGCTGTTTCATCCACCTCTTTTGCCAAGCCACCGTTCGTACGAAAACGGGAAAGCCAGCAGCCAGCCAGACATCGTTGGTTCATTCGTACGTTGAGCCAAAAACGATACGCGACTCTTCTGCCTTACGTTCTGGGCACACTTCCAATGCTTGTCTAATGTAATTTCCTGCCTGCGAAAATCTTGCAAAACGTCTGACAATTTTTACGTGGCATTCGTTCCAGTTTTTCCCCGCTGGCGCTGCTTTTGCACTCGCGCGCGTGTAAAAAGCAAAGTATTAAATATTTTATCAGTTATTTTAATAATTTTATTGGCAAGAGCAGTAAAACTTTTTTCGCGCCCAACTTTCGTCGTCCGGAAGTTGTTAGCAAAGTGTATATTCAGCGATACGCAGCGGAAGTGCCGTCATTTGAGAAAGTTTTGAGCAATAACAGTAAAATAACTATAAAAAAGTAAAGTGTCAGCGAGACACATTTGTGTTTGGATGTATTCCAAAGTTTTGCAAGTTCAAGCATTAATATTTAGTTAAAAAATAATTGAGCAACTAATTCACGTCGTTTAATTAGAAAATTATCATTTCAAGTTTTCACTGGGCGCAAAAGAACGAAGACGAGGCAAATGCAAGTCTCGTGAGGACGCGACAACGCGCCAATTATTTAAGCAGAGTTTAGATAACAACTGCAAATACCCGCCGAGCAAGACAAAGAAATAAAACGAATTGCAATTAGGGATTGGGGCTGAAAGAGAGGGAAAGAAAACGGGAGAAAGGCGGCCAAATGAATGCAATTCATCGCATAATAATGTCAAGTGGTAAGAACGGACTCTGCATAAGAAATGTGCGCGCGAGTGCGACTATGAAAATTGGCAAACTGTTGCCAATTTGGCATCCGAACACGGAGCGTTATTGGAGCATAAAACTTATTTTACATATGCTATTGTTTAATCGCGGATTACGACGCGTTGGCTGCCGGCTAGACGCATAATTCCTCAGCGAATTTATGTTGCAACATAATGAAACAGATTGGCGAGATTTGCTTCTCTTAGCACTTATTTCTTTTATTCGTTTCGCGCCCAAATTTTATTGCCGTCGGATTTATTTGTCGTGTTATTTACTCGAATTTGCAGCCACTTGTGAGCATATATCACAAATCATAATGTCATACAAGCCACCCTCTAAACGCATTACCCTTATTTTGGACATTTCCACCCCAAAATTGAAGCGCAAATAAAGTCTAATTCTTTAAGTAAATAGTATAAAATCGTACACATGTTCAATCTAAGTTTGAGCAAAATTATTCGAACGTAATGCGTATGAAACTTATAATTTGAAGAATATTTTATGAAACTTTTATTATTTATGATCGAAATCAACAAAAATCCTCATAGTTATACGCATTCCAATGCGAGACATTCGCGTTTCTGTAACGAAATGAAAAGAATTTGTGAATGCATGACTGATACGTTTTAACGATGCGACCCGAATGGGAATGCTGCACGCGCGTTCCATCGAGGTAGCAAGCAGGATATTTTGTACGTCCTAACTTGCGTATCATTCCATTTCATCCAATTTTTCTATGTCTCATATTTATTCTATTACATCGAGGGCGCGCGCACACATGTCACGGCCGCATCAACATTTCCCGGAGTCTCCGGGACCGACGATAAAAAAAATGTATAACGATATTCGCTTCGTATTTACCAATGGGACGCGCAAGCACTGGTTGCCGGTTCATGTCCTTCGAATGCGGCAGCGAATTCCACGTTGCAAATCGCAAGCGGCGAAAAAGAAGAAAAGATTTCTTATAAATATTATAACTTTGCGCTCAAGAATCGTAAGAATTTAACAATAGCGCAACAAGACGAGTTCCTCAAATAATTGGGTTCATTATTATATTAGAGGTGCTGGCGAATAAAAGAATTTTGATTAATGCGATAAAGCCATAAACGTAAATGGCGTTTAACAATTAAGCGCGAGTAATAATGAAAGATCTGCTTGTTGAGTTTGCTTGCATTGAGGTCAAGTTTGATTAGCAATTGGCGAGGTTAGAATTCGGCACGAACGGCAATTGATTTAAAGGCAAGCATGACATGCTGTGGTGCTTTGCTTTGGTTTGGCAACAGCACTCTCAACAGCAAATGCGTTGCACCATCGACACTCTCTGCGGCTTGGACATTCAATGCACACTCGTGAGGCTGGTGCATCAATCTGCAAATTTGTAGGAGCGAAACGCAAGTTGGCAAATTCGCCTATTCGATGCACTTGAACGGTCACTGTGGGTCATCATTACTGATGGCAATGAACATAAACTTGCGCGTTCTTGTTTGCTCATCAATGTTTCATAATCATGTTACAAATTGCTCACAAGGTGTCCATAATTTTGATTATTAAACCAGCAATTAATCAAACCACATTAAAATGCCATGGAATCAGAGTAGGTGTAATAATACTAAATCAAGAATATTCACAACGCGTATTTATTCTTGTTTATTCTTAGTACTCGGGTTTTGTCACTTTGAGGATTGCTTACCGCCTAATTTTATTAAAGCGTAGTCCTTAGTCAAACAATAAATGCTCCAAGTGCAAATTTTGGAGTGTTGCGAATTTATGGGTAGTGTTTAAGAAAATGGAGTTTATATTATTAGTTTGGGGGGTTTTTTGGACACTTTGTAGATTAGTGAAAGCCGATCATGAATATTCATTCGCACGAGTCATCAGTGCCGAATTCCCGATTTGCACTCCTCGAGAGGAGCCTAGCACTTCGGCAGTGTAAACGTGCCCCGTTTGCCGCCACCGCTACCCAAGTATTCATGCAATGTCAGTACTGCTGCTGGTGCGAAATCGTATCCGCCATTCCGCACGACCTTCATACTTCACCCCCGCCGCCAACACACCATTCAAACACATATCTTCTTCATCATAATGCGGACGCAGCGAACGGAATGTCTTTGCTTTTGCATATTCCTTAAAATATTTAGAAATATTCCATACGCATAATACACAAATTTGATTATAAAAACCCCTCTGCGTTTTTGCAACTTCCCAGGCTAATGATGGAAGTTTAATTAACTTTGATTAATATAAACAAAAAAGGCGGCGGCCGTTAATAAAGTACATTACCGCGTTTCTCTTTTAGCGCTCGCCATTCATTCATAAGTTCGAACATATTCGCGCGCGCGCGTGCATTGATAGCGGGCAGGCTGCATTCAGCCGCCCCTCATTTCCGCATTATATATTGTGCGACCCTCTCGGCAGCAGCGACGAAAAAAGCTCGCGACCGCCTCCATTGTCATGGACCATATTTTCCACTATCTGGACGACGACCGAAAGCATTATGTCCACAATATGAACGCCGCTGTTGATAAAGACATCCATCGTTGTTTTCTTCGCCAGATTGCGAAACAGGAAGTCGTAAAACAAATGCAGATAAAGCAAGTGAAAACAAAAAGAGGGCGATTTAATTAACCAATAACTAATTAAAAATGTAGCTTTTAATGTCATCGTTTTTTCTCTTTGTGCCGCGACGGCGATTTTTACATTTATTATTCAACAAAGGCGCTCCAAAGTGCGACTTTTTGTTGTATTATTTAATCCGTTTTGCAACTCAAACGTTATTGCAAATTCCTCCGCGTCACGCGCAAAATTCGAAGGCCAGTGTTTTATTCTTTTGTTCTGTGGCGCGGTCCGTTTTTGCGTATATTGTGCCGCGCGCTCTTCGCTGAATGTGTTTATAAAAATGCGCCTGCTTGAAAATTCATCTGCGCTGGCGGCGGCATGCATGCGTCCCTGCCCTCTTTTTCAATGTATGCGACACAATGCGTTTGCGGTGGAAGACTACAGTAGGTGTTAGCAATGCGAGAGGAGAACGTTCGCCTGACACGCGTCGTAATTGCGCGACTGTCACGTCGCTTGCAGATTACTATTGGCAACAAACGTGCATGCGGCAATGACAACGACATACACCACACGAACGAATGTCGTTCGACGAAATGAACCAACAACGCCGCTTGTCAAGGCGAAACCAAAAATTCAACTTTCTTCGGGACGTGCCCTCTCGTCAAATGACAGACAACAAATATTAAAGACTGGTGTCCCTTCTACCGAGTGTATTTCAAAATTACAAGATTCACTTGCGAAAATAAACAATAATTAATTTGGAATTGAAAAGAAAATCATATAACATCATTATTTTCCATCCGGTTTTTGTAGCTTTTTCTTTGGCGCAAGTAAGGGTAGCAGTACGTCATGTAATTTGTCGTCGTGCTAGCATTTTCCTCCCTTGAACATTTGCATAACATTTTGCGAATATTTCACCACTATTTGTATAATACACTCGCGCACATGCCGCTAGTATCATCGACGTCGTACGCGCAGGATTAGAGAGCGGCGTACTCTTATCGGGGCGAAAATTAAATTTCTACCACTTCGCCGTCGTCACCGCGACTCCCGCCTCCGCCTTTGCCCGTATACGCCCGCATTGCGCACGTTAGACTTAGGAGAACTCCCAAGAAACGCGTTTGTTGCTTCGCTGGTATCGTCCTAGGTGTGTGCGACCTCTGAGCTCCTGTGCTCCTTCTATTTGGCCCGTTTATTTTTACATCCTTTACATTTTCTTCATCCGGCGCCTCGACTATTGCACGGTACGCCTGCTCTTCCTGTCTGCACTTGCATTTCCTATTTGATATTCATTTATTTCTATTTGCACCCTGCAATTTTTATATCCTCCCAGTAACCCACTCGTCTCCATGGAGGATTCGTGCAATATATTTATGGCTTTACCAATATTTGTTGCATTTTATTGCAGTCCAGTCATAAAACGCATTTCAATTGAAATGAATTAAAATAAATTCAATATGCATTTATTCAGCGCGCACCAGAATTAAATGCGCGCAAATTCATTTATTTTTATTTCCAGCGCGGTGTGGAATTGTGCAAAGTTTGCCGACGTTTTCAATTAGCAATATTTTTCTTTTTCATTAAGCCACCGCAATAAATATTGAAGCTTAGCATCGCCGATGCGAAAACACTGCGGGCGCGTACGGAATGAGTACAAAGCACAAAAGTTTTACGGCATTGTGTGTGATCTCCACAGTGAAATAAGGGCATAACGAAGCAACTTTTATATAACTTCAACTAATTTTCATTTAAAAAATTCACTTTCAATGCTTTTTTCGCTGCCGCCGTCGTCGTCGTAGTCGTCTTTCGCCGCCCTCCTAGTTTCTCAAACTGCATTTGCAATCAAATTGCAAGTTTTATCTTATATTTCATTACAGTTCGCGTAAGGTTTTAGTCTGTTTATAACATTTATTAAAAAGTCCCCCTGGGCTGATAAGCAATTCATCAAACTTTCCGTGAATAGATTGAATACTTATTTATTTATGCGGCGCTTTGTTTAAGAAGTTATTCTGCCGGGAAAATGTTCATTGCAATTTCCGAAGGGAAAATATTTTACGGAAAATACATCGTTCGAATTCAATGCTCGTTTATTCTTAATTATTTATTATGTACGTTTCGAATTTTTATTACGTTGCAAAATGTTAATTACTTCATTAATGCGCCTTTGCGAAAACGTAGCAAGAAGCAAGAAATACTTTAGATTCACGTGAAAGATATTTAATTAAAAATGCGAACAAAAGACAAGTCAGAATTACTGAAAGCGAAAAGGATTGGAAAAAGGTTGGTTCTCTTTATGCGAAGAGAATGAAATAAGAAGAAAAGAAATGTGCGCAAAAGGTAAAGGGGAAAAAAGGCTGCAAAGAAGGAATAAAGATGATTTCGGACTTTGGACGACGCGCGAAAAGAGAAAAAAAAGGTCCTGAAAGGATTTCGTGTTATGCGAGGCATGAGCATCAAGAATGAATACGCAGCGCTGAAGACGACGAGGACGAAGACGACATTGATGGCATTGAACTCCGTAAGGGCTCCCGAAAATTCCGCAAAGTCTCTTCGCGCTCGCACACTCTTCATTCTGCTTGAGACATTTTGCACGAGTACTGCGCCTGATGGAAAATTCTCGCTCTTTTACTGCGAAGGGGCCAAAAACAATGCACCTGTCCGCGTTGGACGTGTTCGAAAATAACTCGTGAAAATGTGTTTGTTGGAATTTTCGGGGAAATTTTTCTTCCGGGTGCTCATTCGTTCATAAAATTTCCTCGTGGCGTTTATATTAATAGCTGGTAAACAAGGCTTTTCCTCGGCGGCAAAGAACAAGAAAAAGCACGGCGGAAAATTAATGAAAAAGAAAAGTTTGAATGCAATATTTATCAACGTCATGTTTGTGTACAATTTGGCGAGGCGAGCAACAGTAACGTCGAACGCGCGCAAATGCCTGTAATATAATTCAATAAAGATAAAATCAGTGGGAAATCATGAATCTCGTAATTGCGAAGGCTTGTCGTGCGGTACACGAATAAATATCGCACTGCCGGTGTATAGAGTGTTACAAGAAGCAATCGTAGCGAAACTTATCGAATTCTTTGCGAGCGGTTTGTCAGCGTGTTTTCTATGTGCGTACGGCATGGCAATTAGTTTTTGCATTTTGTGGATTTCACGTTTCACATGCGGGGGATTTGGCCCGATAAGAGAGCAAAGCCCCATTGGTGCATTAACTGCGAACGCATTCGTTATTCCGCGGGAGCAAAACAAAACGCGGATAGTTATTTGCGTACCCTTACTCGCCGACTGTGTGTTCGAATGTGTGCGGAACACGCGCCGGATTTCCGAACATATGGCATACACAATACGAAACGCGTGTCTGCCGCCACCAGCAAATGCGCGCTGCCCCCCCGCACGTACGCCAGATTGGTACGCGAGTCCAGCAAAGACCTATCAGACTAAAACCGTAAAAGCGTAATGCCCACGTGTACGCCACCACCGCCGCGAGAGCGCCAGACAGCGGAATTACATGTAAGGTGGATTCGGAAAAAATAATCCGATTTGTGTGCAAAATGCCTGGACAGGACATTCGACCAAGCGTAAGCCTAGCACGCTGCCTCCCTCGCGCGCTATCCGACAGCAAATAGCAAACAGTTTTATCAAAGCTGTGGTTTTACATCCGAGCTGCAAAAAATATATAAAAAATTGTATATAATGTAAATGATATTCCTAGAATTGGAATTGTCAAAATAATTGGAGCCACTTTAATTAATTATGTTCTCCTGGAAGCAACTTTTGTTTTGCGCTGGTGACACATTAATTTAGCATTTTCGATTATGATTACATTTCACCTAATTTTATAAATGTGCGAAAAACTACGCATGATGAAAACAGCGGTGGCGCGCGTGCCCCGCAACATCCCAGTGGAGTGAACTGGGCCAATCGATAAAATGTAAGTCCCGCGACGGTGGCGGCGGCTGTGATGGCGGCGGCAACGTCGGTGCAATCCAAGCGGCGTCGACCTCTTCTGCAAAATACGCGCGAATCACGCATCTCGCCCACGTTATAACCACTCATTTCCAGCCCTGGAATTAGAATTAACAAGTGCAAAATGTCATTATGGTGATAACGGTTGTAAAAATTGCAAAGTGAAGCTGAAAAAGTATTTGCGGCGTAAAAACTCACCCTGTTTGTGCGCTACGCATGGGACATAACCAAACATTCAGCAAATCATCTGAAACAAAAATAAACAACGTGTCGTGTCAATATTCAACCCTCGCATAAATGAACATTCAATGATAATTTACTAAGACAGTTTGTCATCATGGTCGACTACATTGATTGCATTGGTGAGTCAAAACTAGTTAGGTAGAAGTAATTAATTTTAAAGCGCGTTTTGCTTTTACGAAAATATGAAAATAGATTGCGAAATATTTTCTGACAATTGAGTATTTAAGCGTTTGTGTAGGAAGGTAAAACGATGTACTGGATTTGATTGCTGATTGCTCTGAGCGCTGAGCCACTGCAGGAGAGCATCCCACTCTCTCTCCTGTACAGAATCACATTTCGCGCATCCTGCGAATGCATCGAGGGTGGCGGCGGGCGTCCTCACTTCGTCACAGCGTCATGCTGTCGTCAGCCCTCCCGTCGTGAAGAAAAATGCTTGCAATTATTTCAATTCCTTCCGATGCGCGTTTATATTCCCGGCATTCGACGGCGGCTGTTTGTTAGCGAATCGTTTGGCGGCTGATTGCATTCAATCACCCTGACATTCTGCATCTGAGTATTAATTACAATTCGGATTGAAATTATAAATGTGGTAACAAACCCTGAAGAGAATATTTCTCTATCGCTTGAAATATTCAAGCAATCTTTGCAAATGCACAGTAGTTATTTTATTTCAGTCGCTAAATGACATTTTTCTTTGAATGATCCATATAGCAACACTATATTTACACCCCTGCGTTGTCAGGGTGCATATCAGCCGCAAGCATTTGCCTGTAAGAATGCAAGAATACGAAGGGGGTGCATATATTGCAAGAATTACTTATCTTAGTGTACTTCTCATTATGCAGTGTATTTATATGGCTTATTTTTCTGCGCCGTACTAATACAACCAGCCCTTCCGGGTACGCGGGGGTGGAATATAAATTTTCATTTAGATTTTTAGCCACCCCATGAATATTTTTATCTTTATCACTATTAAGTTAGATTTAGAACTCGAAACTTGTTTTTTAGCTTCTACTTAACCGAGCTTACAGAAGGGGAAGTTGTGATTAATTTGTTTTTTCCTTTATAATTAAGTTATAATCATATCTTATCATCGAACCAGCAGTCATCGTTGCCACTTGGCGAAATAATTTAGATTTCTCTACTCGCTTTTCATTTAGCTAGTTGCTGCGCACAAATAGAATTTGTTTTAGTTGCAATAAGGAATGTAATACGATGGGCGAATTTCTATTTTTACATTTTGCTCATTTGTCTCCGGCTGACTTCTATTACGTTTCGTTCGCCTTTTGGCTGGTCGCGCGTCGCGTTCTTCTTAGCTCTCGCGAACGCAAAGCACACTCGTAAATATCTACTTTCGGTCGGTTCGTTTACTTCGTTTAAAGTTTTATTGCCAAACACAAATCATACTTTATTATACTTATGCTTTATTGTTGTTCTTCTTCGTGTTCAACGTCAGCCGCCATTCGCGAGCGCACGCGCAACTTCCACTCCTGACTTTTGACAAGTTTCGTGCCCTGCGAACGCGTATTTGTTAATGCAGGTCGACGCAACGAGTGCGAGAAAACTTTAAACAATCGTATAATGCGCTGAAAGTTTTTTCAATGTTTTGTTGTTGTACTGGCTGGCTGGGAGGTTTTGCGGAGAAATGATAGAGACATAAATAAAACACGATTAGAAATGCAATTTGCGCCCAAATCAACTGCGAATTTATTAACAGCGCGCTCGAGCTTTGTGTTCGTTCGCACTTTATTTGCGCGCCTCTTCGGCCCGGGGGAGCGGCACGTCTGAATGTTTTCTCTGCGCGCTCGCAGCGAAGGAAAATAATCCATCGATGCTTATCGGCAATCGAGCGGCGGCGGTTCCATTCGTACGCGCTGGGAAAAAGGGGAAGCGAGCCGGCTGCAGGACATGCCAAATTGATTTCGAGTGAAAACAGTTTGCATCGCTGCCGGCAGCGGTGGCGGCGGGTGGGCGGCTTTGCGTGCCTGTTACAATCACGGACAAGACAGCGCACCAGAAAACATCAACCGTGCTCCGCGTGCGCGCGCGCGAGACTTGATTGACAATAATGATTGCTACGGATTACTCGCTGCGTGTTTTGCCCATTTTAAGGGTTGTTTGGCGAAAGCCCCAAACGCGCCAAGCTTTTATTAACTTTCTTTGGCACCCTCGCCGAAAACACGAAATTTAAATTGCGCACGCTCGTTGAGTGTTAGTTATACAGCGATGAGAAACAATTGTATAATAAAAGTGTGTCTGAGCATGAAAATCAAGAAATATTTCCGTCGCACGCTCGATTTGTGCTGGTCTGAAGGGGGGGCCGCAAAGTAAGAAGTGTTTACGACACAATATCCTCATCGTTTTGGCCGAGAGCGTCGAGGGTGGCCGAAAGCAAAGACCAGGAAGCGATGACCTTCGCGCGCGCGTCTGCAATCTGTGCGGCACAAGCAAGACGGTCCTAATTTAATAAAGCCGCATATTTCTCTTCTTCGGATGGGTATTAGTGTACAAACATGTGCACACAATAGGGGGTTGGGGCGGTCGTATCTCTTGCGGGCGGAAAACAAACGCGCAACAAACCCACAAAACAGGCACGCGAAGGAAGAAGGAAGCGCAGACGAAGCGTAACAAAGTGTTTGCGGCGAGCGAAAAACAGCAAAGAGCATGAAGCGTCGAACAATGAGGGCCGAAGATTTAAGGCGCTGAATGCACGCAGCAGGTCCTGTTAGGATCAAGTTCAAGATGACGGCCATTCGTTCACAATGTTCACAATCCGCGCGATAGGCGCTATTCTCTCCTCTGCTAGTGCTGGCCGGCCAGCTGCGTATGTTTTTCGGGGGTGGAAGAAGAAAAACGTGAAAATATTGCATCTATACGCACAGAATGTAAGATGTGCGCCTGCTGCCGAGTGGAGGAGTTCTTTGAAGCGCAAAGAATACGGAAAAGACGACAGAGGAAGTCACTCGGGGTGAACTAGGGGTGGAAATTGCCGAAGATGTGCGCTAATTGGTATATATTGCAATCTTTGTTCGTGTCCTGTTCCTCATTTACGCACTGTACATGCCCGGAACACAAATGTTCCATTTTGCTAACGTATTTGCATTCATACATTTCGCGTAGAAAATGTAGAAAATAGAAATTTGAATAGAGAAATGAATATTGCGCTCGACACTATTATAAACTGGCGAAACTATGCAAATTGTCGTTTCGACACTGCGTGTATATCAAAATGCGAAAAGGGGCACAACTTTACGACGCACCTTTGACTCCCCAACTTTGGCCGCGTGCGCGCATACCTTTTCGCCGACGGCGTTTGCCATTTAGCGTTCGCCTTTTGCCAACCGCCGCTGCCGTTGCCGCCGCCGCGACTAAGGAAGGACACCATAAGGATGCTAAGCGCAAAAGAGGCAAAGGGAATAGGGAAATAAAAGGAAGTGCCTTGATGTATAGGGCAACGCAACGGTGGGTGCGCGTAGAGTTTGTATCCGGGAATAGTAAATGCGTGCCTAGTTTAATGGGCCTGCCCTTGCCGTGTGCATGCCTGATGCGAAAAGTAGATAGCGCTAGCGTAGGACTTAAATATCCTCGCGTATATCCTCGTTACGAAGACATAATTATGTGACATATCAACGACACAGTTGACATTCATAATTCAGCGCGACTTCATTATTCTCTAATTAGTTCACTCGTGCGTTTGGCCCTTGTCCCTTCGACTACCTTGCCTCTGCATTATGAATAGCTTTCCACGCGCGCGCTCACCCTTCAGACAATTCACACACAATAATACCGCGATCAAATAAAAATGCCAGAAATTAATAAAATACTAACGACGGTGAAGCAATAAATCTAAAAGTAATTCGCAAGTAGTTTCAATAATCTGTATTTGCGAGAGAATGCAATTGAAACGTAGTCGTGTGCAAATCCTGCGCAGGAAGGAAGATCGGAAAGTAATTAGCAATTACACGATGACGAGCTGACAGTTGCTTGGGAGGAAAGGACACTCAAGAAAAATGTAGTCCTTGCCACCCGCGTCGTCATAGCATTTTGGATTTTAGACTTTGGTCCCCTCTGTAATCCTTGCTGCTTCTTTATTTATCCCTCCTGGCGGTGCAAGGTCCAAAAAGCAAATTGCCCTTCGTGATGAAATTGATGAGAAAAATGAAAATAAGGGGACGACACACGGAATTAAAGTTGGCGCGTACAAAGCACGGCGCGCTTTGGAGGAATTAGGGGTTGCAATGCGATTTTGAAATTACACAAGGTGCACACGGCAGGCGCTCGCAACTTTTCCTTCGGGCATTTATTATCATTCGATGGATGCACCGCGGTCGTCATCCGCCGTGTCGAAATTGATTAGATATATGAGAAATGTATTAAATAGACGCACGTGATGTACGCAGAGGGTAAGAAGATTACTTTGTATTCGCAAAAAAGCGGACATGGACGCCCTCATTGCCCTTTGTACTTTATAGAGGTACTCCCCAAAATTTAAGCCGCTTTCAATCATTAATAAAGTTGGAAGTAAGCTGTTTAATTTTACATTTTCTGAATGAAAAATGTAGAAAATTCTTAGGCGTTTTTTACGTTTGAATTTCATGTGACAAGTAATTTGAGCTTGTTTTTCTTAATGATTAAGTACTTTCATAAAGTAATCCCAATTACGAATCGATAATCTATTGAATTATTAATGTCCTGTCCGATAAATGCACGCCGCCTAGCTGCTAATTTCGGTTTAATTGCAGTATTTTTCGAACGTAAGGGCTCGCCTTCAATGTGATGTTTTGTCAATAATAGAAAAACGCGGGGGTGGCTCAAGGATAGCTCGTTAAGTGACCGTCGCCGTGCGCATTTACGCTGGATGCATTTGCACGTGTTTTTCCTTTTGAGTCATTTCTCATTTCTCGCATTGATTGCCAACCATTCAATTCAATATGCGCGCCCACCGCTGCCGCCGCCGACGACGAATTGTTTTTATGCGTTAAACACCATTTTTCATGCATTTCGCTCATGTGCGCGCTTGCGTTCGCCTTTAATCCATTCGTTTGGTCGCGTAATGCCCGTTCAACGCTAATGACGTCGGAGTGAACGCAAATGCAGAGGGAAATAACAAGAGTTTTCCGAGCTGATCGCGTGACAAATGTGCCTTACGTTCGCCGATTATTACAGTGTTTCTTCGTCTACTCCTACACGGTCGTCATCGCCGCCGCTGCCGCCGTCGCCACTGTTGCCGCGACAGTGTTTTTCTGCGTTTTACAAACTTTGTCTACCAGCGAATAAATGCGAATGCACAGCGCTTTTTACGCGTGCTCTTTTTACGTTGTGCCAAACAAAAAACTCCCATCATTGACGCCAACGCCTATGACATTGTCGTCGCCAATGTGTCGATTGTAATCATCATTTTACCGCTACCTGCATGTAAACGCAATCGTAGAAATTCCATTCGTACGATATACAGCGATAAAAGTACGCAAAAAATTGTTTGCTGTATAAAATCAAATGCGACAAAGCTTAATTTTAGTTTGACATGAAACTCGCTGAAATTACCATCGAAATATAATTGAATATATTTTCGACAATCGTAACGTAACTTATTTAATGCCCTAAAGCACTGTCTAATTATTTTTATTAGTCTGCGCAAGCACACGATAACCGTTTTTAAATAATTCATTCTTTCGTTCACTCGTTCACTTTTTGCGCAATGCGAAATTTTTTGCGCGCACTTAAAACGGCTCGCATATTTTGGCAAGTTTTTTACAAATGAGACGTCACAAGAATTAGAGGTCTCTTAGCAGCAATAGCGCAAGTTTTATTTGGAAATTTTTCATTTTAATATCCATAAGCGTTTGAGCAGAAGACGCGCGCTCGGTCGCTCGCTTCTTACTCGTAACTTACTTTCGTACTTTTTCACTTTCTTGGCGCTTCCACCATCAATTACTCAGCAGTCGGGCAATCCGTACGCGCGTTCTTTTCTCACGTTGGCTTTCTGCATCATTTGTTAGTGTCTGCTTTGAATGCACCTGCAGGCATTCCCAATGAATGCGCATGGTTACGATGTTTATTAAAGTCTTTCACATTTATTTGCGTTACTCTTCTTCCGCTTCTTGCGCGCACTCTTTTTGCACAAATAACAAAGGGCAAGTCAGAAGAGAAAATGTACTTAAGATAAACACTTGATGATCAAAACTTAATATCGTGTTTTCTCTTTTGTTTCAGAATACGTCTTGAGCGGAAGTCCACGCGCATCTGCATATCCTGCAAGGAGTCCAATGTCGACCAACATGGCCAACACGAATTCCCAGCACCGGTGAGTTTTACTTTTAATTGTTTTCCGTACTTCGCATTATCGACTTGTTGTGACTGCGCGACTCGTGAATGCGGCCTTTTCAGCTAAGAAAAAGTTAGTCTAGACATTGTTATTTCATCCCTTCGAGTTGTTTTGCTTTCTGATTACGGCAAGTGAAGGTAAACACGTGCGCATTTGCAACTACTCTGACGGAGTGCGTCGCTTGCAAACTTAATTAATAACCAATTATTTTGCGCTTCGTCGTGCATTCGTGTTTTTTACGCGTATTTTTCATTAGCGCTGTCACGTACAACATGCGCATAATCATTATTACTGTCAGCGGCGAATAATTCTGATGGCCAAGCAATTTTCCCACTTGCGCATTAGTATTAAACGACATGAACATAAGAGAGGAAAAGATACGGAAAGACAAATAAAAGAAATTACAGGGGAGACAAACGAAGAGCCCGCCGGCCATGTGACAAGACGGCATTGTACCAACATTGCAGTTCAATGCTGGCGGCGGGGGCGGCTAGGGTGGCGAGTTAAATTTGCTTTAATGAGCATTAATTAATTGGACGAAATTACGTGCGAGCGCTTCGCTCGGCGAACGCGAATTAACGAAACTCGTCGTTTACTCGTCTGCATTCGTTTTAATCATTGATCAACGACGACGAACAGGCAAACTTGCTACGTCTTCCTTCATTCGTTCGTTCGTGTTTTCGAAAAGTATTATATTATCAAGAACCGCCCGACTGATGACTGACAAACACGAGACGCGAACGGCGTCCGAATTCATCATTTCGGCGCGCGCGAGCGGCAAGAAGTTGATTAAGTACAGGTCTTTAAATGATTATGAGGCGCTTCAAAGTTTCACGATTGTATGGCAGGCCCGCTTTAAATAAATACACAAATGTGTTTCGCATAAGATAAAAGTTTCAATCTCTTTACGCGAATTCCGGCGAATACTTTTGATAAATTAATGCGGCCCGCGCTTCTCGGATTTTTTCCGTTCAAAAACGCAAATAATTTATTTAATCTTCTTCGGCGAAACGTCAACAATTTCCATTTGCGAACGAGTGCGACTAAAACGATTATCCTGTTCGTAAGGCGCGCGCGCGCATCACCCGCCAATCTTTGTTTGTACGCGGTGCTCTCTTTTTGCGGTTTGCCAATCCTTTCAGGCGGATGCAGCGCGCGCTTAAAAATGGGCGAACAATACGGCGCTGATGATGCGGCGATGCAGAGAATGAGCGTGCGGCGGCGGCAGCGGTAGCGGTGGCGGCTGGTTGAGACAGCCTTGATGCACTCACACCCGCCTAAAACACAGACGGATAGAAGGCGGCCGTGGCGGCGGCTAGTCCTTGAGTATGGATGGATGCCAGACAACTATTAGGATGCACACTGCCGTCTCGACAAGTAAATGGCATTCATTGCGCGAAATAGGCGGTGAATAAATAAACGCCTGCGATCGCAACGCCGTTACGGTTTTGCGCGAAAATGCAGACGGCGCAAAACAAGGAAAATGAATCGCGCGAGAAACTCGTCGACTAAAATTAGCTACACGAATTTGTTTTTAAGCTTATTAAACTTTATTCGCGCGTCGCGCTACCGTATTGAAAATGTCTTCCTTTATTCGTGGCAATTCATTCAGATATATTTTTAACAATTAACTTTACTCACCCTTCAACGCGCGAATTCATTTTGTTTCGCGTTCGCTCAATCCGTTTATTACGTGCTGCATAATGTGGCGCGGCGAATCTCAGGAGAATTTTTAATTTTCAACGCGTACTCACTCGCATGTCTTCGAAATGAAAATCTTTCGCCTCTCGACGCGAAAATAAAAACAAATGAAACACGCTTATGTAACCAGCTACAATACAACAAGAGGTGAAAAAATGCACGAGCCAGCGCCGCGCGAACCACACGTTTTCCCACATTTTGTTCGCCTCGTTTTATTGTTAACCTCCGCGCGCGTTCGCTATTGTTTCACAGCCCTTTTTGTGCGCGCTGCTTTCAGTCAGCTCAGTCAAAAGGTGGAGAGGAAAAGCGTTTTGTACCTAGTAGCTGCCCCAGCAACCCCCTTCATTCGTTTTTCGCGCTCTTTGCCCGTTTTCTTCAGTGCGCACCTCCCCCGCAACTCATCCACATTCTAAACCATTTTTCCTATATTATTTTTGCGGATGCAATTCCATTGTTGCATGCCGGGCGCGAAATAATGGAAAACACGCCGGTGGAAAACGCGCAAATAAATTTTCGCTTAATTTCGCTCATGCGCTGGCGGACAATTAACGTCTCACGTCCGAGCGAGCGCACTTCCAAATATTTTCAGTCCGTGTATGAGCATACATCATTCTTTTTTTAACCCATGCACGCAAAAATGTACAGAATTTTCAAAGAGCAACATATGAGCTTAACAATGTAAAGGAGCTTAGCGTACGTCAATTTTTAAATTTCGCAAAATGTTTTATTGATATCAGCTTTGCATATCCAAATCCACCTTTTCGGGACGGGACTTGGTGGTATCTTGAACGCGTGTGTGTTTTGCGGGGGTGGTCTTGTTACGAGAAGGCACCGGTAGCTCTCCACTATTACGTCCTCATGAATATTCAGAAGCGTTTAAGTATAAATGATTAATTGGCATTATTCCACGTCGCCCGGCGATGCTGCGCTACGTTGCGCCGTGCGCACTCATCATCATGCGTGTATGTGTGCCAAAAAGGGGCAAAGGACCGCGCCAAAGCCACCACCGCCGCCGCCAACCGGAGATGCCGCGTATGGACTCGAAAACGTACACGTATCGCGTTCAGCACGCCGCCGACGATGGCGGCTTGCATGTTTGTGCGGAAATGCGCGGAAGTGCGGCGACGTTTTAGATGGGCTTCCCTCCTAACTGGAGCCGTTATTAATGTTTAATAATGTGAGGCCTGCGTTGCATTTGCTCACACATCCCCATCAGGCGCATCACCCGTGTGTACACCGCGTATGAATTATGATTATCATGTGTTTGGGTGGTATTTACATGATGATTCACTGTGTTATTGAGTCAAATTGAAACTGAAAATTATTTACAACATCATTTGTATGATCAGCTTACTCTTGCCTATACTAACATAGTACCTGCGCGCAATGAAGAAAACAACAAAAATGAGTACAAACAAAAAGTTATTAATTGTCGAGTAAACGATCAAAGTAAACGAGCATTCGTCTTAATTGAATTTCAGCAAGAACAACAGTTAATTATTAAGAGTCGGTTAATTACCGTGTTGCCGGTCAACAATTCACCTGCGCTCAAACACAATAAATTAATTATCCGTTCAGCTCGCGCGCGTGTGCACCATAGTTTTGTTCGTATTTGACTTTTTATTAAGCGTGATCGATCTTTTTCCTCGCGTTCTTCGTGTGCGTAGCGCTCAACACGCCTCTATTTATCTTGTGCGGTGTCTTGTTTACATTTGTGTAATACGAGTCCGCGTGTCTGCGTCGAATTTCCCCCTGAATTTTCCCAATATGAATGAAACATACGATCAATCGTGCGGCCTCTTGACCTGGACGCAATTTAATATCATGTCAGTTTTCTCATTCTTCTTGCGTTCGCGATGAACACTGGACTGCAAGTAATCTTCACATATTCTTTTTTTTTTTAGACTTTCATAGATATTTACGAAACGTGAAGCGCTCGAAGAAAAAACATTGCGAAGATGAGTTTCATATTTGATTAAAAATTGATAAATTACCAGACGAAACTTGTAGACGGAATCAAGAAGTTAGTGGGCTTTAAACACGGCGGAATCATGCATAAATTGCGAAGAAAATTAATCAGGATAATGACTTCTTGGCGCGATGGTGGCGGTGTTCGCAGATGTTTGATGGACTTGGGCGGGCCGGGCGCCGGTGATGGTTACTTGATACTTGCGAGACGTTGAAGGATGATGACGGACCGGCCGGACCGGGGGATTGAACAGCCCCGATATTGCCGCCGCCGCCTTATAATTATTAACATGCAGCAACAGCACGAAGAGTCCATCGTATTATAATAATATTACTCATCCGCTTATTATCCTTGCAAACTATCTGTGCACGGTTCAGGCCTCTATTAGCATGCTGACGCAAGGATAATTTGTATATGTATTAGTTGGTGCGCTCTCGCTTCATCTGAGTGCCGCCCATTTGGCTAATTTGCATGTGCATAGTTTAGTTTCCGGTCAGGCGGCTTCTTGTACCCTTGTCTTCGCGCGCGCGTATCCGGCTCCTTCGCCTTGCTGCTTGCTTGCATATTACTTCAACAACCCCGTTATGATGTTGGTTATCGTCCTACGAACCAAGAGGGGTTATTAAATATTAAACGGAATTTCATATTGTAGTTTTCTAAATTTAATTAAATGAAGAAAGGAAGGTATTCAAAATTCAAGTTTAAAGTTATTGCAAATTGTCAAATATGAATTTTCCAATATCTGAAGGTTTATTTAATCGTGCTGTCATTATTAGTCGGTTGTATTGTTTATCAGTTTAGCGAATGCAATCCGGTTTAAGACAAATTGCTTATCGATCTGTTGTGCAGCGGAAGCACTTGAAGATTGAGATATTCGAAATTCAGGACAATTAAATTCGCGAGTGGTGTAAATATGTCCTCATTTACATATTGCCATAATTATCAAGGATATATCTTACAATTCAATGATTTGTTATGCGAATTTCTAAATGATTAATAGGGGTATTAAGTGAGTATGTTAGCGATGCATACAAAAAAATGATTTAAAAATGATTACGTGTTAGATGAACACTTGGTATTACACCCCTTTTGTTAGCATTTCCGTTTGCCATGATCGCACAATTCGAAGCAGCACGGCAGTATTGCGCATCTCTTGCATATTCAGTTATTCTGGGTATTTGCGAATGCTAATTGCGCACCTAGTGTTGTGTTAATATCCCGCTGCCTTCCTGCGCTCTCGCTCGCCGCCCAACTCCTCCACCACCGCCTGCATTTCGTTTCTGCAAATGTACACAAATACAAGGCGCCACCTCCGATTGCCGGCTTCCTTCAGCGCCTTCAGCGCTCCCGCCGACGAAGGCGGCGATTCTGATTAGCGCGACATGCAGATATGCAGATTGCGCAACGATCCGATGGTCCCTTACCGATATCGTCGCATCTTTAGCGCCTAGATTTACGCATTCTTGCGCGAACGCTTTGTGCATAATCCGAGGCCAGCTTTCATCATCGATAATCCATGGCCATTCCGAAAATACGAATGGAAATTCGGACGCCACCGCAAATGTAATGGCTACGTTAGGAAAAATCATTAATTTTTAAAAGCCAGCTGCACGTGAAAGCCTCGCTCGCTAGCATTTATTAATTAATCAACGAAATCAATTTTCATAGTGAAAATTCAATTGTGATAGCAAACCGAAAACAACCAATACATCAGCGCAATATGAACCCACAAACAAACAAACAGAGTGACAATCATATATCAACTATCATCTCATTTCTCATTTTGCGCGCCCCAGCTTCATTTCACATCGGCCGGCTGAATGTGCTCGTTGCGTGTGCAGCTATCAATACCACCCTTCCGGTTACCTGTGCGTCATGTTGATTTCTATGGCCAGCAAGCTAATATAATTAATAATGATAAATACGTGCTGTTCAACCCTTTGATCTACTCAATACTCGCGCGTCGAGAGGGCGAAGCGCACCACATACATGCGTGGTACATCGAGACAGACAACTCGCTAACTTTACACTTTGCGCACAAATAGAGCAGTGTTTTAATTTATTTCGCGTACACTTTTAACTTTTTTCATGCGTTTGTAGGCCAACAACGATAAGAAAATAAATGACCAGTGTTCGCGGTATCACGGAAAAGTAATTCATCAATTGATAACGGCGCACGCGGATCGCTTATCACTCTGTATAGTGCAGTATGTGTGCTCGCATCGGGCAATTAGTAAATAATTAATGATACCGCTGTTTCAAATCTATTGCATTGCAGCGCTGGGATTTACGTTCATGTCGATTGCGCCCTTCTCGTGCACGCTGCTCTCACATATTCGCATCCTCGTCGTCGCTCGACCACATCAGAACTGACTGTCAGTTCGCAATGTGTTGTAGTTGTTATTGTTGCTCGTACCGGTTGCTTGCTGGTGTGATATCAGCAATATGCACACGCCGCTGATCAATAAATTGGTGTACAAACGTGCTGCAGTTAGTCATTCGGCGAAGGCAAATGCGCGCTCATCATCTATTTGCATTGTGCGCAAATAGTCATTTGCTATAAACCATTATTACCCCCCTTGGAGAACATGAAATTTAAAGGAAAAAAGCGAAAACTTTGCGCAAGTTGACGACTGAATCATTATATTAAAAATCTACATAGTCAGACGTCGTGAATAATTTTCGACGTACTTAATAATGGGTAAAAATGCACCGTGATAAGATCGCGAAAATCATTACAGCTCGTTTCAGCGTGGCGATAACGCACACGCGTCTCGCTCTCTTGTTTCATATTTATTTATGTAGTGCATTCGTAATCGCGTATGTAATCTTCCCTTCTTTGCGCGTCTCACACTGCTTAGTGTTATTCAGTCCCCATTCGTATTGTTCCTCATTTTCTCGGTTTCGTTTTCGCGTTCGTCGGTCCGCTCATAACTCACAAGTATTCTGCTTTATGCAGTCTTGTAATCATAATTCATAATCACACGACCACAATGGATTCTTGGCGGTATTGTTATGTGAAACTACAATAGACAAATGTAATTCACATAAATATAATATTCTCCAAACACTTCTCGGCACTTAAAAATATTCAAATAAATTATCGTTGTACTACTTGTTACAGTGTGCTTATATCCACCAGTCTTTTACGGAAATGAAAGACTACGATTATTGGATTTATATTGAACAGTTGTTTAATGCAAAAATTAAACAATAAAGAAAGCTTCAATTAAATTCAATTTCTGATATTATTTTGCGGAATAAATCTACTTTAGCATGCACAATAGCGCGCCTGAGTGACAGAGAACGCATGCACTTACGACTAAATCCATGATGGCCGCTCTTATGGCATTTGCATGCATGGTAACCAAGCAACCGCGACTGCGCGTATACCTATCTCTTTTCATCGATACTACATTAGGCAGGTCATTATGCGCCTATTATGCTGCCATAAGAATTGCATAGGGGCAATTAAAAATGCATAACTTTTGAATTATTTCAATATCTCAAATAGTTCAAAAGTTATGCATTTTTAATTGCCCCTATGCAATTCTTATGGCAGCATAATAGGCGCATAATGACCTGCCTAATGTAGTATCGATGAAAAGAGATAGGTATACGCGCAGTCGCGGTTGCTTGGTTACCATGCATGCAAATGCCATAAGAGCGGCCATCATGGATTTAGTCGTAAGTGCATGCGTTCTCTGTCACTCAGGCGCGCTATTGTGCATGCTACTAAGCGCGCTACTGTGCATGCTACTGAGCGCGCTACTGTACGCGCTACTGTGCGCGCCTCTTGTAAAACTTTAAACATTAATAACTTTTTTAATTTTAAAGATATTTTGATGAAATTTTCAGCGTTTGTTAAAAATTTACCGCTCTTCATGAGTATGTAGTTTATAAAATTCATAAAAATTTATTACAATAGTTATAAGTAGATAAACAACCGGAGGAGTTTGGCCAATAACACTGTGACACGCGAATTTAAATATATACATAATTAATGGTTTCTCTAAGATTTCATAGTCATACTTCCAATAATTTTGGAATTTTGGTTTATATGTGCAAATTATTAAGACATGATTCACGAACCAAACTTTCCCCGGCTGGTATTGCATGCTTTGTTTTGGAAAGTTCCTGCGGGGGCGAGCACAATGCAGAACGAAGCGCGAATGCGAAAGGTAATTAAATAAAAGAGGGTGTTAAAGGGCGCCATTATTAAAAAACATAAATTACGCGTGCAATCATGCCCCACAACTCTAACAATCAGCTGGCCAGGTGCGGGGGAAATTAGGGAAAAATGCAAATAACTACCCTCAAGATCAATTACGCGGTGTTATTGCGCAGTGACACGGAATGTTGCTTGGCCAGAAAAACGTATTGAAAGCTGCATTAACGAGAATTGATTTTTTACAAAATATTTTCATGCATAAACTACCATGTGCAAACAGACAAAGTGCACTTAAAATATAGGTATACAGAGCGTGTATGCATTTGGATTTGAGAAAGAACCGAACAACGTATAAAAAGCGTATTAACACAACCAGTAGTTACGTATAATTTAATATCACTTTCGTTTATGCATTTTTCATTCGGCGCACCACCTTTACGAACGAACACAGGTTCCTGTTTTACATTTCTACCGGTACGTTTATGCGTGGCGACTAATCATAGCCTGCCGCCCCCACATGGCAAACACACTTTGCAGACGGCTATGAAAATTCTAGGAAAAAGTATATTAGGCAATATTTTACAAGGGAAACTATTTTATTTAGCGTTGCATGAATTATTATATAATTTACAAGCTACTGTTCAATATACAAGTAATTTATTACCGCGGTAATTTCATTCAAACAACTATTTAAATCAATACTTTTAAAAAATGTTTCCCTTGTAATATTTTTGACGCAATAGTAAATATTGTATTTTAGATACTTTTTCTTCATTGCATTTAATTTAAAAAGTAAATCTCATGGAACATCATCCAGTAAAATATGAAAGGAAGGATGAAAGAAGGCAAGGTAGAAATAATAAATGAAAGTACAGGAAAAGAACGACAGGAACTAATTACGTACTTAACCCTTCACTTACTTTGCCTCGCTTGCACTGCGCCTCCGTCATCCCCTTTTGATGCACTGGCCTTCGCCGTCCCTTATCACATCTTTTTCTTATTTCTTTTTATGGATTTTTCCATAGCCTGCAGCCGCGAAGACGACGCACGTCGCCGTCTTAATGTGCGCCGTGCTGCACTTTCATTTGAAAATTTCATTCGAAACAATTAACCAGCGCAAGAGTTCGCTCATAATAACACAATGAGTGCAATTTTCGTCTAGACTGAGATCGTTTTTCACGAGTTGCAGCGCGCACGTAAAAGTGAAATCTAATTGGTATTAAATTCAAAAATCTACAATTGATATAAAACCAAAATTGAAAATGCGCGATGACAGAAATGTGTTGCAAACGTAAGTAATTAATTGAACAAATTTAATTAGCATATATGCACGAACGAGCGAAATGGGGTATTGATGCTAATCGTGGAAATCTAGCGGGTTATTTTATTCGTTGGCGAATGTGGCACACACATTATTTCGCATTTTCAATATCGGATCGTGCTCGCCGCTGGCCTGCTATTTGTAATTAAATTAATTACTAATCGTAATTGCATACGCGTGCTATGGAATGCAACTGCCCCTTTTATTCGATATGCGCTTTGCTCTATAACACCGTGCAACAAAATTTTAATCTATATTCTCGTAGCATGAATATTTTAAGTTGTAATTCGCGTGCAGGTTTTGAAGCACCACTATGAAGTGCATCGAAATCCTTAGTTAATTAATTGTTGCTCACAAGTTTACGGAGTTCACTAATGAGAGCCGCGAGGCCACATCAAATCACCCTGTTATTATTACAATTCCACCACTACATCTCCCTTATTCGAGGGCATACGACGTTGTAGTACGCGCAATTCTTGTTGCTTTTGCAATACTCACTGAGATTGCTGCAATGGCGGTGCACTTACGTACTCCATCGTCTGTCTGTCTAATAATTATTCTAATAACACCAAACGTAATGATATTGTTTCATTTCGGCTTTCGGCGAATTCAGTGCGCGTTGCGGCATCTTTGACTGCGCCTCCCTTTGATTTCGCCTCGTGCCCTGATTTCGGTTTCAATCTGATCAATTTCCCTGGCAGTGCCTCGCGCCACCTCGCCTTCTCGCCGCTCTCTTTAATTCAGGACGAAATTACAAGGCGGGCGAACATCCCTGATAACATCACGCACGTCAAAGCTCACTCGCAACTTGTTTATGACCCCAGCCGTTTGCAAGTCGCGCGCGTCCTGCATTCTAGCATATGATTAGCTTATCACAGGGAGCGTTTATAATTTTCTGATTTAATGATAGAGAATTGGAAAGCCAAATATTTGCTTTACACTTTCCCTTCGGAACCATAATTCTTCCTAGGTTGCCATATGGAGTATAATATACATCGGCTGGCAAAAACTTTTCACTATTAATCAATTGCATAAGCTAATGATCAAGCGCAACAAAATTATTATAAAAATATGATTAGTGATTTGAAAGCACAATTGAGTCATCCTCAGGTTCGTGGTCTTTACTTGTCGATTAATATATTACTTTGTATTCTGTTTAATTTTATATCTGGCTTAAATATTTTAGGTCGTGTACTGTAATAAACAAGATAATTCGTAATCTTGTATATCTCAGACGTTATTATTGCTATAAAGAAGCAAATAACGAGGAAGGAGTTAAAAACTATAGCAACCCGAATAATTATGGATCATTCTGCCGAGAACAATACAGATGTAATCAAAATTACAACGTACTTATCATATAATAACATAAACCCAGTCGAACAACAAGCATTATAATAATAGTGCAACAACAACAATAGTAGCACGTGTGCACATGTATTTGCGACGAGTCAATTGTGTTTCTGTTTATGATAGATTATGACAATTGTAGTTAGGATTATAATGTGAAATAAATATATTTTGAAATGAACCCAAATTATTTATGTTATTTATATCCCATATGTGAAATAAATATGCATGCATTAGTATTCAGTTCAATATGAATAAAATAAATATAAGTTTTAATATCCACGGACCAAACAGTCAATAGCCTAGTTGGTACGGCGCTAGGGATTGAATTGAGAGTTCGCGGGTTCGATCCCCGGTAAAGGCAAGTCGAATTTAATTTTTCAATTTTCTATTCCAACAAATTTAAGACCATAAGGCCAAGATCAAATTTGGCTTTCGTATCAGCACTCCATAGCCTAGTGGTATTGCCTATGGATGTGATCTGAGTGTCTCAGGTTCGAATCCTGTGTGAGACAATTCTTATTTAAGTTTTAAATTCTCAATTTAAGACTATAAGGGGAAGATCAAATTTGACCAAAGCAACAACACTCCATAGCCTAGTGGTATAGACTATGGATGTGATCCGAGTGTCTCGAGTTCGATCCCCGAGAAAGGCAACTTGAATTTATAAGTTTTCGTTTCCTTGTACGTTCGGGGGGGCCCAGTGGACATAACTGTATGTCCAGTGGGGCCTCCAAGGCGTACAAGGCCCCCATTTTTATTTTTTTAAGCCCGTACGTTATTAAGATCGTTTTCAGACAGCCCACCCCAGCTTCGCTCCCCGGCAGGTTGCTTGTCGACCAGCTCGGTCGCTGTCCGACTAGCAACTGCCTCCCCATTCCCGATTTTCGTTACCAACAGACCGCGGTTTGTGACGTCATTTGAGGAGGGGGTTTGACGTTAGCGCCCCCCAAGCCACCAAGTATTGGACTTAGAGGAAATTTAACCAATGTATTCGCGGGCACTCTATTTAATTTTTAGAAAAATGTATTTAAAGAAAGCCCGGACTGGGATTCGAACCCAGAACTTCTAGGTGGCAAGCAGGCATCCTACCCACTAGGCCACCACTGACTTACAAGTTGTAAATTGAAACTTATACATTAGTTGTGAATTCAATACAAATATTTAGATTGCAAACCGATTTTATGAAATTCTAAAGCTTCTCTTTTATTAACGATATTAATATCATTATCCCAGAAGGGACACGCTTGATTAGGGCTGCTGTAATGACTGATCGACACATCATAAATAATTACTTGTCGTTTTTTGAATTAGAAATTCTCTGAAAACGCAATAGTCTGGCACGTGGAACGTATAGGTAAATTTTAAAAGCGTAATTACCACTTGGACATTAATTACGCGCCGCTTTTAATTACGGTGGTACACGGGGTAGCGCTATAATGAACGCAACGCGGCATGTATTGCAGCCGCATTCATTTGCTCACCATGTCTGCCTCATCCGCTCCATATCATGCTATCTTTATCATGTTGATAGCGCAAACCCCTAAAGTGAGATGCGTGGCTATACAAGGGGTTGATATGAACATACGAAAATGACGAGCGCACCATTATCGATACACACATAACGAGTGGCAGTGCGGGTGTCGCACGTGCAGCTCGGATTTCGCACGCGTTTATTTCAGCCGATGTGACGCACGTGCATGTGTAAGTGAATGTACACAGCACAGGTAGACAATGATGTCGGACGATATTGATGGACCGCGCACTGGCAAACTCATCGGACCGTTCATGCGTTACCTTTACCGCCGCCCTCTCACCCCACAGCGCAATATATATGCTGGTGGTGGCTGATTTCGTACCTTTCTATAGTAAATTGCACTCTGTATAGAGTGACACTCGTTTGGCAACCGGCCTAGTTGCACATTATTGAGCGTATAGCCAAAACGGCAGCATACAGGATGCCATAGACTCGATAAAGTTATAAAATTACTCGCACAAACAAAATGAATGATAACTGCGCAAGTAGTTAAAAACATTGTGATCCAACTCCTAACTACAGAATTATTTATATTACTTGCTTATGCCGAAAAATAGCGAGAACGATAAGCCTATTACTTTCGAATCGATATCGGTCGAGTGTTAAAAGTTGTTGGAACATCACTAATCATATTTGGATATCGAGTAGTTTTAGTTCGGCTGCATCGAGAAGACGCGCGTGCGACGTGGCACGGCCAGATTACGCAAACGGGGGCGGCGGCGACGGCGGCCTAGCGTCACGAGTGCGTTCAGTGCGGCGCAGAGTTTTCGTTCGTGCCGTTTCATAAATTACCTCAATTAAAACTTTACTAGAATCCAACACAACTAGCAACGCAGCGCGCGCTCATCGCTCCGCAGTTCGCGACGTCGTCGGCGGCGGTGGCTGCTGCGGCAGGAATGGTGGCGACGCCACTCCATATTCCCTGAATGCACTGAAAATTAATATTCGACGCGCTTGTAATTAAAATTAAATCTCCTTGTTGGTCTTCCGAACGTATGTGTGCACTAACCGCTCGCGCCGCGTGCCTCCTTGACGAAATCACGATTTTCAATATTATTTCGCACTCGAACAACAAATCAATTTCGTCCGGCCATCATCATCATCATCAATTCAATTCAATTCCCATTCGCAGCTCGCACCCGCAACACGGATACAACATCAGAGTTTCTCGTTACTTTAATTAGAAATTTAATTGTATCGTAGACTATAAACTCGTGTTTTATGTTGTTATGCGCAATTTCCGGTCATTTTCAATGTAATTTCTTGCAGCACATTCTTACGTTGCGGAAATCCTAAGACACTTGCAAGCGGATGCGCTTTTATAACTCGCCTCATCGCAATATTGCCGCGTTGTCGCGCGCTGCCCCAGCATCATTGTGCGCAACTTCTTGCTCGACCGACGAGACGCTATCAATGAGAACGAGCTAAAGTATCCCGTATTAATAATAAGAACACATGTTGCAACGGCAACAACTTGCAAACGATCGCCGGGAATGTGCTCGTCATTGTTGCGCAGCGCGATACAACAAGAGACGCGAGAGCTCGTCGTCGTATCGAATGCGGGCGACGGCGGCTATAAAAATCAACGCTAGTATACCCATTTTGCAACGCAATCCTTGCCGCCGCCACCGCGGTGGGATTTGATCCCTTGTTGGCGGCGCAAGGAAGAAAGCTCATACAAAGTCGACAAAATATAATACTTTGATCGCCGACGATGACAATGCAACGGAGTACTGCAGTGCTCTTGTGGTACAAGCACCGAATAAATCACTTATGATTCTTGAAGAATTTTTTGCGCACATTTATTTTTACGGCCGCCAAGCAAACCGAGTTGAATAAATATTTATAAGTAGTACACGGCACGCCAAGGAGGCATTATTTTGTTTTTCATATTACATACCGCGTGATTTACCCACTGGCTGAAAAAGTTGCAAATTTGTGTGGCTGAAAAAATGTTCCATAAACTTATTCTTTCAGTATTCTTCTCGTCTCTTCATTCGCAAAGTGCAAACAAAATGGCAAGCGCCAACGTGCTGTACGTGCTATTTCTCGAAGTGGATGGATGTAAGTAATTAATTCGAAAGCACATATAAAACGAGACGCGAGCGCGTTCCTATCATCATCGAGATTTAAAAGCTTCGTGCAACAATGCGGAAAAGAACACAAAGTTTCATCATCATTGGCAAACCGTATTAATTTTAATAACAATTTCAGTATTTATTGATGTTCAACTATGAAAAAAGCGAACGTAGGTATTTGATCGAAAACATCGTCTAACGAAACGAGTTTAATGTAAATGTAAATATTCTCTTCAATCGACGGAAAATGCAAATTTTATGAGGGGCGCCGATGTTGTGCATGCTGGAAATGCATTAGAGCAGCGCACGACGAATGAGAAAAAAAAAAGTATCAAAATCGTTTTCAATAAACGAGCGCATAATTTAAAGTCCACTTCCTCTTGCAATGGCATAATAAAATTTTAATGACCTAGGTGGAAATGCAACGCGCAGTATGTTTTTTTTTTCGGCGAAAAACAACAAGCAAACGCCAATATGCACAACAAATTCACCACGTGTAAGTTTTTTTCGTTTTCGCCTAGCCACTATTGTCTTCATGTAGGCGCCGACTTGTAAACTTTTAATTAAGTTTTTGTTTGAGTTTTCTTCCAGCCGTGCGCAAATTGTCGAATTTCGAGTCATAATTAAATTGCATTCGATTATGTATTGGCCGAAGGACGAACGTACGCGATGATTAGATGTGCACGGCACGTTTCGATACAATGGCTCGAGAATTTTCTAACCGTCCCCGCCGCCACTATTATCGCGTTCCTCGTGCTCCACTTAGTTTTACAACACTTCATATCAGCGAAATAACCGACGCTGTGCGGCTGGCGTTAACGGACTCTTCAGCCGTTCGTCCATATCGAGACGAAGAAGTGTTAGCATTCAACGATCGCGCACTTGCATCCAAGTGCAAAATATCGCCGACGTGTCGTCGTCGTCGTTGTGTTTCTGCATCACCACTATTGCCACCGCCACAGACTATGCCCGCCGCCCGTCGCCGAGTTCATCTCGTTTAGCAGGCGCTACGTAACCGCATACTATAATAAAGACATCCTGCCGCCCCTCAATGTCTAGTTGGCACTTTTCTGTCATCTCCAACTTGGATACACATATGTGTGCTGTTATCATAGTGGTTAAGCAAGGTGCTTCGCTTGCTCTTTTTGCGTTCCCCTATAGATTTTTTCTATTTTTCATCACCGAGACACCACGCGCATTGAGAAAACTCAAATATTTAGTTTAGTGTATTTCGTAGCAAGCAGAATTTCAAAACTGCGACAAATGAAATGAAATAAAATAATTCCGACATTCGTTAGATAATAAAATTTGTAAAACGCAAAGTTCGCTTTGACAATAGATTCTATTGCACAACGACGGCGGCGGCGGTGCTGGCGTCCAACCATGCGTGAAAATGTTTATCCCTTCAACGACTTCCCTTATTTCGAACGCGTTGTGCGCCCCCGAAATAAAACCGCATTGTAGCGTAGTATCCATTCATATATCGTTGCAATAAACGCCGCCGCGTATATTATGATAAAACTCTCTTCGCCGCCGCCACTGCCACCACGGCTGTTACAGCCGCCCGATGCTAAATACGATGCGCCGCCGACGCTGCATGTGCGGCGGGCGCGTTCATAGAGTCCCGACGTGCAACCGCGCTCACCCCAACATTGTGTGTTGTCGCGGCCCGTTTGTTGCCGAGGAGGTAAATTAATTGGATTTTGTTAGTCTCGTCCGATGGCGGTTCGCATGTATACAGGATGTAACCGATAAGTTTTTACAAATGCGCTCAAACTGAAACGTTTCGAGGTGCGCTCAAAAACATTCCCCGAACGGTGCTGCTGTGCAAAAAGAAGGCTAATTCGCCGCACGCTAAATGTAAAGTTAGTGCATGTGTCACGACTACTGCCGCCGCCCTAAGCGCACTTATTATATTTTAAGCCAAGTTTATAGTCACCGCGCAGCACACAGCACTGGGGAGACATTTTCGACATGTTTGCATCGCTCGCGTGGTTTGCATAGTGGCGCGTTCTTCGTCAGGAAGTCGTGGAACAGCGAACAAAATGATAAGTAAATGTTGTACGCTGCGACTTTCCTTTGAAGCCAATTTGCTTTCAAGTTTTCATGTTGTATTTTAAGTAAACTCGCAAGTTTAACAAGCAAGAAGCATTTCATGCCTTTAACTTTTAAATAATTGCTCGAAGCACACATAAGTAAATCCGACAAGTGTGCGCATATTCTCTAATGTCAGAATTCACCATTTTTCCCTTCATGAAATCGAAAACTTCCTAATAATGATCATCCGCCGAATTCTTGGTTTTCAACCCCTACGCTCACGAGTTCATGCGGTAAGCGCACGTTAGCGAAATGCGCCGCGACGTCGAAACTGTACGCGAAGGGGGTGAAAGCTGAAACATGTATCAACTTATAATACGAATATCTGCTGCACATGCATGCGCACCCCTTTCCCACTAATAACTTCTAGCGAGTGTTCTCGCAAGTGTACAAAGCGCTGGATGTTTTTGAAAATTTAATCATTCTTCGGTGGAGCCGTACGTAGCAGCTCAAAGAATAATACGTTTATCGTGAGCCATCCGCGAAAGAGAAACGTGTGAATATGCAGTAATAGGAACGACACGAGTAAGCTTTTATCCGACGTTTCGCCAATGCCATTGCCATCGGTTTTTATAGATCGTCACGATGGGAGTGAGTGCGTGACATCGAATACGGGCGCGTAATAAATGTGTGTGCACTGATGCCTACAAGTCCTTATAATTCTATTAGTTATCTTCCTTTGAGAATCGACGCACTTTTTATCTATTAGAGGCGCTCTCTCCATCGTCCTCGTGGTGCACGCACACACTTTGCTAATCCAACCACCAGCAGCGTGGCGCACACCCACCGAAAAATCATGCCGGCGTCGCGCGATAAAAAACGCAATTGATAGGAAGCCGCACTCTCACGATAACGCGGAAGACCAGATAGATAGACGGATAATGTGCGGGAAGTGCGTCAAACTCTAATCTCTCCATCCAGCCAACCAACAACAAACTACGCACGAGGCGCGCCGAAGAAAAAATACCCGCCACTTACTTTATTGATTCACGAAATATACAGTTTCAACGAGATCTGGCGTCAAAAGAAGGAAAAAATGATTGCTGAACGAGCAGCGCTGAATTATTAACTAACTCGTACGTTATCTGTACTTAATTGAGCTATCAATAACTCTTGATGAAATGTGCGCGCTGACCCTGAAAACCCTGTCTCTGAAGAGACCTAAATGAATGAGCCCGACGTAAATAATGTACGTAATACCGAGCCGAGACAAATAATTAGCTAATAGAGATACGAATTTTCTTTTAGTTAGTTGGCATGGTGCGACGCTTGGACGTGGTCAGCCAAATTAGAGTGAATCTCCCACTCAATGGCTTCGACTAGCATGTGGGAAACGCGCCCAAACGAGTTTCTTTATATCCATATCTTAATTAAGCCGGCTCCGTACATTCACACAGGATAACGCAGCATATCTTATTATACGTCATATGAAGGAGGCGGCCGACTGCACGAAATGAAACGAGCCGAGCGAATATCTCTATTAAGGAAAGCACTCGCCTCCGCACGGACCTTGCAAGAGCAAAGGGAGATTGACAAAGAGTGAGTGCACGTTTACGACAAGCATGCGGCTGCGTCGAGACGCTAAGACAAGTGGAAAAGTATGATGATAGTTGGGCATGCTTATGATGCTCTCTTAATAAATAGATATCAACGACGAGGGTGGTTCTCGTCATAATAATCCATAAAATGAGAACGGATATAGAGGGTGTGTCAAACGCACCGGAAATTGTTTTATGTCGCACGGAATTGTCTTTTGCCTAGCGACTTTTTATCTGAGCATCTTCCGACGAATCCCCTACTAATTAGAGAGAGGGTTCCTTACGTTTTGCGCGTGCACGAACACCGAGAATAAGAAAATAAAAACTAAAAACTTGTATTTTAGGGGATTTACAAGATTAGAATGCGCCTGCGAATGACATTTTCATTTAATTTCATTTTAAGTCGTCTTCAACCCTCATGATCTTATCGCTTCTGATAAGTACGCACAGCTTGCTTAACCCTATCTTAAGCGGCGCACTTCTTATTTTCAATTGCTTGGCGCTCGACTATAAAAAGAATACGGAAGCAAAGAATATGATTGTTATGCTAATTGCGCATGTCGTTTAGGACGAGAACGACTCGGGCAAATGTCGTTTTAATCTTTTTGTCGTTGCGGCTAAAAAGCAGATCAAGTTATTCTGTTGAACAACGTACAAGTGAGATTTAAAAAAGGGTTGGCGGAGTGCAGAGAGAGAGTTAAAGAAATATGTTTTTCCTGTCGCTTCGTGCGCATCTTGTAAACATCTTGTTCTCTAGCGTGCTTGTGGATCTTGTTGTGCGACGCGACCACTTACATGCATGCATGTACGGCGAGTATTCGAGTTTGCTTTCGGGCGGCGGCAAAACCTGAAGCGGCGCACAACAGCACACGCTGCCACTGTACAGTTGTGCGTTGATCCAAAGGGATAGCTCGCGTTGCACGTAGTTACCATCAACATCACCGCAAGACAACACAAACACCACACGCGCAAGTATCTCTCCTTCAACAGTGCGTATTAACTTTGCGGTACGCGCACGTACTCGCCGAAGACGCTCAAAGCCACGCCAAACGCAAATAGAATAAGGATGCGATGCGCGTTTAAATGTTTATATTTATGTATTTTCCCTCCTAACATGCGACTTTCTTATAATAATATATCATTGGGAATTTGCTAAGTCACATAAGAAGCAAACGTATCCCGCTGCAAAATTTCTGTATTTTTGACATTCTACGTGTTGAAGACAATTTCAAACTTCTAGCTATGACTCTATCATAGAATTGATATTTCTTTTCGTGAAATTACGATTTCTTTACATGCGGTCCGTGATTTGTTCGTAAATATTTATAACATTTCGAGGGAATCCTCAGCGGTCATTCCTTTATAGCGAGATCCCGCGTACGATTGCTGAATTTCGACCGCATTGCAATGGACTTTTGGGCAAAATCCGAAAAGCAATAATATAATAATGGCGTCACATGCGATACGATGTGTAATTTCAGCGCGAGAGCAACTAAAGTAAAAAAAAGCAGCACACAATTTGTTCGGCTCGCCCTTCTTTCATTTCGGAAACATTACATTTCAAGTGTGTCTTTTTGAGCACGCAGAGGAAAAGCAAAGTTGCTTAATGAAAATTGAAGCAGCTTCATTCATTCGCGCCCTCCTCCCTTCTGTCATCCCTTGGCGTGTCACGCTCGTTGTCGTTTGTACCGTCTTACGTGTTGCGCGAATGAATTTTGCTCGTCTTGCGGCCTAGCCTGGCGCACTCGTTTGACTCGTCTTCCCACACCCGTCGCGATCTTCAATCAGTCTCTTCGTCAGTCAAAGTGTCCGCCAATGGATTTGAAAGTCAACGCGTCGTGCCGCTCCGTAGCGAGCAATCTAATGAAACGCACTCAAAACGCTTTCTTCGCGCACGAAAAAAGCACGCGACATCTGACACAGCATTTCCTATAATGCATGGCAAACAAACATATATTCAACAAGAGCGTTTACTCAATAGCTTCGACGAAAACTCTTGAGAAAGTCCCCGTTATTAGTTTTTCCAAGGCGTCGCATCGTCCGCGCTCTTTGCGACGCAAACGCCCCCCAAATTAATGAGTTTTTCTCTTCGGCTTTTCAGTGATTTTCAAAGTAATTACTTTCAACAAGCGTGCCGCATGCACTTTACTAATAAGCGAGCGCACATCATGAGACTAATCGAATTAAAATCTAATAAAACTAAAATGTAAATGCGGCATTCATAAATTATAGTGCGATGCGCGATTACGGTTGCAATTATGATATGAAAACGCATCTTTGCGGTCGCGATGTTGTGCGCGTGACGAATGAAGACACATGTTGGCGCACAAACTCACCCCATCCATCCCCATCGTAGGCCTCAAACCGCTGTTTGTTATGGGGATGACGTTACACGGATGTTAGCAATGTAAAAGACGTAAAAGACATAAGGGACGTGCATGTATGAAAGATTAGGTGCATGCCGAGCTGCAGAATCGAGGGATTTACGTGGATCATGCTAAAGATATCACAACAGAACCGGATTTAAACGGACATTCCACAATATGACATCGTGTAAAACCGTCATACGTATGAAACTTAAGCGCACAATATAAATACACCATTTTTTTCCTCTTTGACTATTATTACGGTCCTGATATGCAAAACTACACATAATATGCAGACGTGAGTCCTCCCCCTTGCCGAAAGTGCAATTTAAATACGTGCAGCACGTGTTAACAGCGCAGCGAACGGGAACGTGCACTGGAAAATTACAATAAGTCTTCGGGAAAATGCATACGCGATTCCCGAAAGAACTTAGCCTTAATGCGTGCGCGCACAGCACAGCAACCCCGTGTTCTATTTCTTAAGACGAAGGGGGCAGGCACGAAGAGGTTGATCCACTAACAAGCAGCCGTTTCCTTCGCAATAAATCAATGCGGTTGTTAAGTTATTAGAGCGACGCGTGTCCCTTTGGCATGCGCAATGCGAGAATGAACTGGAATTAGCTCGCGCTTATTAGATTGAACATTTTTGGGAAGGAAGAAGCGTCGTCCTCCAAAAAAGGGGACAGCAGTGATGCATTGCTCCGATGAGCGTAAACGAATTTAATTAATGCGTATAAAAATAGACGGCCGACGCCTTTTTGATTTATTAGGCGTATGGGCGCATCATGTGTGCTTAAGTCTTAAGTTTCTAATCAAGCGCCCGCTTTTTTCGTGTGCAGTGTTTGCATGCGTTTCACTAATATGCAAATATGCGACGACTAAAACTCAATTTCCAACGCGATCCATTGTCTTCCGCACGGAGTGCTATTGTATAATAAATAGATTTAGCCAGTTCTCTCGTTCGGCGATGAGCTTATGCATCCGACGAATGATACGCATAAGAGGCTCGTCGCTCTCATTGCACAATGTTGTTGGTTGTCGGGGTAGGACGTACAGTTTGCGCTCGTGCGACAGTTAACAGTGAAGTTTACTCACTTTATTTACCATTTTACGCGCGGCGCGCACTCATTTCGTTCGCAATTAATACGCCGTTCCGTTTGAAGATGCGACGCATTTAGCCCGCCATCAACATGCCGCCTCCAGTTCGTGCGCCATCAGCGGCTGGCTGGCGCTCGAGAGCGCGTGTGTTTACTTTGCAACTTTGTGTCGAGCGAACAGGAGCATTCGATATGCACACCCTTTCGTCTCGTTGCCGTGATTTTCATGCGCACTCAAACGATCTCCTCGTCCCACCGAGAGCGACTTGATTATGCACTACTTTATTACTTTCCCCGGAGCGCGTCGCTCTCGCAATTCGCGCACGTTCGCACAATTTTCTAAATAATTTTTGCGCCCTAATCTAAATATTAATGGGCGCCCTCCTCGCTCCGCACGTCTCGGATTTTCATGCTAATTACAAGCCCACTTACTTTAATATACCGCGAATAAATTTATATGAAAATTTCCCGCTTTCCCGGACAAGTGTAGCGGCAAAAACGAAAAACAACAAATCAAGCCCCGGCAAACCACAGAACCAGCAGCAGCAGCTCGTTTAGGTATAAAATCAATAAATTGGTTAATTAAACCGAACGCCGTGCCGAAACGGAAATTAAAGTTGCGCGGTGTATTCGTGTTTTCTTTAATTTTCGGACGCGTGAACTTTCCGCGTTATTGCGGCCGCATCTTTGCATTTCGTTACGTCGATAGACGCCCAATGCAACAAAGATATGCACCTTGAAGTAATTTAGCAGTTAACATGCTGAAAACTTTTTTAATTAACGAAATAACAAGAGAAGCCGCAGAATAAATCGCTGCGGAATTTTTCGGTGGTCATTTGCATGTTCGTAAGGACGAATTTATCACCGCAGATTATTGTTTCGCAAAGTACAAAAGCACGTCCTGAAAAACTTGCCAGACGTAGTCCGATTTAATTCGCATTACTTGTTGTATACGCATAGTTTTACTTTTTTTGGTTCGGGTCTAGTGTATCGACCGTATTGACAGATTTCACATATTATTTGCCGTTTGAAACTTGCCTAGATTTACGCTGGCGGCCAACTTTTCTCGAGCGCGAGTCGTTAACGGGCCGAATCGCACACAAATTCTCGAACAAGACGACGAACGTAGTAGACTAAATGCCTAATGGTCATGTTTCGCTCTCTTCTGTTTATATCGGCGCACGCGGGTGAGCGTATGTTTGCGTGGGCACACAGCAACTTTTCGCAACTTTGCTGGCTGCGCGTTATTGAATTTGCCTTCGAGATGTATGCGCGAGCCCGAGCTAACAAATCGTTGCGTCCTGTAAACTTTCCGAAGAAGTAAAGAATCATCGGCTGTTGCACTGGACCGAAGCCCATATGTTTTGCCGCCTACGTTATTCCTTCGCCAGAAGTTCTATTTCAAGGGCACTTTTTACGTTTCCTTCGAAAGCGCTTTAATTAATAACAAATGACGAATATTTATTACCCTTAACGCCGATAAAAACTCGTGATTCATACCGCTAATACCAAGAAATAGAAAAACTTCCCATTTGGGGTACTCACATTGTGATTATTGATGACCTCGCTGGTAGAGTTGGTGACCTCAGTTCTTCTGAAAGTAACAGAAAATAAATTATTAGAATAAATTTACGTAAACTTTGTAAAGAGGAATTATTTTTTGTAATTATTGTACATCCAGTAGTATTTAATACCAGATGACTGGTTACACAAGGGACAATCTTTATCATTCCACTGACAAAATCTCATGAACATTCATGTATGCGCATCCTCATAGAGTGGAATCCCCGAGGACTCGCTTTGCTTTGCTCATATTTATACGTGGCTATCAACGGCACGACATCAAACTGTGACCCTTGGCAGTGTAGTCGGGCGAAAATAGAAAAGTACAGAATGAAGAGAGGTGCATTTGATTGTATGCCCAGCTCTCTGATTGTGTGCACTGAGGCGTGCAATGAATCGCATCGAACGCGGGGAATCAACAAACATGTTCGAGAGTGTCGCACATGATCATCATCATCGCTGATCGTGATGATCATGATTGTCGTCGTCTGTTGCGCGCTAGAATTGAGTTGATCGACTTAACGTATCGAATAATGTGCTCGATTGTATGCCTTCCGAAATTAAATGACGTGTTGCTACGCTACCCATCCCGATACGGTTGATTTTAATCAATGCGAGCTGGAAGCCCGTCATCCACGTGGAAGCCATGTATGAAAAGATGAATAATTGTTACCGTGTTCGTCAGTATGATTAGAATCGAGCACGTGCATGGGGTTCTGATTAAAATATTTCATTTCATTAAGACGACAGCGTATTACTAACAAGTGCTCAGCTCTTGATTCTGATTTCATCCTTAGGAAATTAACTTATGGTCACTTTGTTCATTATTCAGAGATTTTGGTGTACTTCTCAATCAAGACTTGATGACTACAGGATATTTCAAAATCGCACATGACAAGAGACACTTATTCAAAGTGTAAATAACTTAAAGAAGAAATTTCAATATAAAAAAGATTCTTGTAAAATATTTGTATAAATTCTCTGGAACATTTCTTGAGAGTAGACAAACAACTCCACGTACGCTTCCAGATAGTTGAACTTCCGATTGTATTTGAAGTGATTGATGTAAAACTAGGCAAACGTAACGAGCAATGCGAGCGAACGCGTACAAATTGCGACATTAAAGTACGACATCATACTCGAATGGATTCGATGCGCCACTCCTTCTTCTTGGCGTGTGTATCATTCGCGTATTTGCGTCATGCATACAGAAATATGAAAACTATGTGAAGAAATGTCAGCGAATAGTTGTCGCATTGCGTTCGAATAGACGCACGAATTCGCGTCGGCAATATATAAATAAGTATTACACAGATAGAAGTGAAGCAGGCAGCGGCAGCAGCAGTTCGCAATGCAAAAATATCGGCGCACATATTGAATGCGATGAATGCGATCACAATGAATATACACAGAGCACACTTGAATTGTATCGAGAATACTTACGCCACGCGCGCCGCTGGCTGTCTATACGCGTCGCATAAAAAATGTATCAATAACTTGGCACGTCTTCGATACTGAATGAATGCACACGCGTCCGTGTTGTGTCGCGCAAGAGTGTGCTTGAGAAAGCACACACTGCATACATACAACGCGAATAGCATCAATAACATCAATCGCATTGCGAAGCGAACGCGCACACGGACTTAGCCATGCATGATCGCACCTCCATGCTGCCAGCGAGCGACGAGACTAAGCGCACCCGGACGGGGAAGTTGCTTTTTTCGGAAAAATGTTTTCACGATTTTCCACGTTTCCTGATCCGATATTTTATTCACTTTTGGTCGCGTTCCATTCATGATTCAATTTATTGTCATATTCAGAGAACGTAATTTTTTGAATCAACCTATTATCCTTTTTGGAGAGTAGTCCTAAATTGCAGTTAAACCAGCAATATCGTCATTAAGTTATTAACGGTACAAAATAACATTACATTGCAGCAATAAATTGGGCAACGAATCGGAATAATTTACGCGAAGAGCGAACGCACTCGTTTGCCGATAAAAAAGTAAAATATAATGAATCGGAGAGCGCGAGCGCGCGAACGCATATGTACATATGGAATATAAATTGTGGCAAATGGGAATACGCGCACAAGTTAGCGTCGAAAAACGTCCCATCCCTAAATTTATCTGTCCCCATTGCCTTGCCTTGATGCCGCCCCCATCGGCGAGGGCAAAAACACCAACGCAAGAGAAAGCATGCCAAAGAGCAGTTCATAACGAACGAACGCGCCGCGCAGAGTGCATCATCCGGCACAAAAGTATCCCTCGTCCGGCAATGCAGCGCAAAAAAAGATTACCATTCCACCCTTGATTCGGTCGTCGCGCAATGCATCTATTGATACAACATGTATCGACATATTTTCCAATCGTTACCACTCGCTGCAATAATGCATCCTCCCGCTCAATATTTACGAGATATTTACGTGGATCTGAGTGTCCAGACTGCGAACAAATCTTTTCAATATGCTTGCCAATGTGATCAAATATGCGACGGATAAATATTCATTGATGGGGCATTGTCCCACCCCTCATACGCATGTAGTTGAAGGAAATTTTTATTTCCCTTGAGAAATATCAAAATATTTGTGCAAATCGTAAGCAGGAACAAATTTATGCTAATTAATTGAATTCATAAACTAATCCAAAATGAGTTTCAACGAAAGATGAATACAAAAAACTAATCGTATATTGCACGTTCCAAAGAGAATAATAAAAGTGTATAAGTTTATGCGATTTTGCTGGAATGCGAAATTGAATTGTCAAATAAACTTATGAAATCATATTTCTTATTGAATCCGAAAGTGGAATTTATGTTATTTTCATATATGCGCTACTCTCTTGTTGTGTGTTTGACTTTATTGAAACACACGAAAAATTCCAACCGCAAAGAAAAGAATTGTTGAATAGAATTTAAACATTTCGTTAGGCTTTGAATAAGATGTCGTAAATGCAAAATACGAAAAGGTCATTAAAAGTCAATTCGAAGCGTAGACAAAAAACAAGAAATTGTAATTCCAGCTGCGTGGATTCATGCGCAATCTTATTACGCGTGGAAATTTGCAGGAAAAAATACGCAAATATCTTATCAAGCAATAAAAGTATCCATTGAAACATTTTCCCATTTGTGCGTCTCGCATCGCTGATATTGACTGAAATTAGCTGTGTATACAGCCGAGTGAAAAAGTCACGCTTTTTCGCTTATACAACTACCACCCCCCCGCGCCAACCGAGTCGCGTATGCTGACTTTGTCGACGCGCGTCGCTACGTGACGAGATCTTTTTCCCGGCCGGCTCGGGCACGTCGCTGCCGCCGCCGAGTATTACGAACGGCAGACGTTGCCACCGCCACACACGCGCATACGTGTATGCCTCTCTAATATCCGCACTTATTTTCATACGCGCTTCTCGTCCGCGTCTTTTGTGCTCCGCTTTTTCTTATTATTTTTTTGCTGTATTCTGTTCGCTTTTCTTGGTTTCTTATTCGCTTTCACTGTCATTTTTTAAAGGTTTTCTCCGCACACAGCCGCAACGAATTTGTACGTTTCCATTACCATGCACGTTAATATCTTCACGTATGACATTTGTGCGCTCATGTAATATTACGTTTTTTTACTTTGCCTTGACGACGACAACGACGACGACGACGAAGAAGAAGATTTTTGCTTCTGTGAGAGCATAATGATTTGTGTCTTCTTTAAGACGACGCATTCACTCAAAAAGTACTTTAATAAGCTAACATACTTTGTGATATTTCCAATCAAAAATATTTTCGATTTTTTATCAATCAATAGACAGTTTGATTTGTTAATTTCTGAGAAGTTTAACGGCGAAAAGAAAAAAGATAAAAATTGATAAACGAGCTGCCGACTTCACAGAAGTGATAAAAACGCGTCCGGAACATTTATTCCTGTCAAACCTGTCGGGGATGTCACTTTTTCTGATCTCTTCAAATGCTTATATTTACTGCAACAATTTACTATATAGAAACGCATAAAATAAATGAGTCAAGCCCGCATTAAAACGCGTCCGTGCGTACCTAGAATTTATTATGCTTTTTGAGCCACCGCTAAGTACAATGAAAAATTCAATTAAAGGTGCTAAAACACGAGCAAACAGCACTTTATGTTTCTCTTCCGGTCGGTCAGTCAGTGGGCGCACACACAGCGTGATCTAATCGGGCAATCTAAACACGACTAAATCTTATCGTCAACTATTAAACCGTTCGAAATTAATTAATGAAGCACGCGCACGTGGCGCGTAATAAATGTAAGCCGAACATGAAATTTTATTTATGTTCACATCATGCGCGCACGCCGCCTCGCGTTCAGCTCAACTCTCCACTCCACCTGGGGGGCGCATTTTATATTCTCGCAATTTACAATCGACGCCCGTCATGCATGCATATGCGTGCCTGCGTCTACGCTGGCGTCGCGGCGAACAAGTGAATTTATTCCAACAAATTAAAAACGCACACACCGACTGCAACACGCGTTATGCCGCCATAAAAGGGCACTGCCGCCTCGCCGAAAAGCAATAGGGGTAAAATATTACACGGTTGTAAAATTTCGCGTTATGATATTCAATAAAACGTTGAAAATGTTCCATTTCTTTTTGCATTCATTTCATTAAAACTGCCCTTAATTATTCAAACTCCTAATATTTGCTACAGTTGCCAACATAAATATATTATAAAATTCTGTAAAGTCAAAACAGATTTGAAAAATGAATGCTACCCCTTTGTAGCACAAATAGTTTCGGAAGCTCTTCGGAAAAGGCATAATAAAAGTCAAAACCCTAAATGTAAATGCAAAACACAAAGTAAAAAAACAAGGGAGCGAGAGCCTAATAAATTTTCATAAATTTTTATGTGCTTATCTGTGTGAATCTTCCTTCTTCGTGCTATCTGGCAGTTGCAGTGTTTTTAGTGCGAGATGAGTTTTCCGACAGCGAAACCCATTCGTTGAAAAGTGTCGAAATGTGTGTAGTGCGAGCTGTATAAAAATCGAGGGTCAACACACACGTTCGATTGGGTTACGAATCCATTTCGTTCGTTCATTCGCTCCTTGGAACGAGATGAGCAGATTGTCGAAGTGACGAAGTGCACTGCGAGTATTACCGTATAGCTTGCTATTGCGATGTGGTGCGCATTAACGATAGGGGAAATTCGAGTGTGGACGTCCGGATCGTCGTTAAATTATTAACGCCGAGCATATGTCGTCGCATCCGACTTCTTCTCTTACGTGGGTGTGCGCGTACGTGCCAATCGTATATTTGGACTTCTTGACTTTTTACGTTGCATTTGCGGTTGCGACGACAGCACCTGTCATCGCTTCCCAAATGGATTCGGGGTTATCGCGTGGTGAACCTTGAAGGGGGCGGCTCATGCGTTACGCCGGTTTGTTTTTTGCGTGTACGCCTGCAGCGCATTCGCTTCAAAATGCAGTACCCGAAATTATCTTTCGCTAAACTCATTTCGAAACTACATCATCAAAAACAAAAGCATTGATTCGCTTGTTAGTTTGTCTGCACTGACAGTAGTTGTCTCATTGTCAACATTTCAACGTATGTTGAAAAGCGGCTTACGCTGTTGTCGTCCGAGACACTTTACAATCGCATCCGTGTATTTCTTGCGCACATCATATTTTCATACCTCGCTTTCATGCTCGCTGCAATCGCCGAAAATTGCGGGCGTGTATAGGATAGTCGCATCCTAACGAGTACATTGTGAACCTGTCCTTCGCATTACAGCCGCTCCCCGTTGAAACTCTCCGCTTTGATAATTCCATACCGCGTAATCCACTACAACATCACCAGCTGGCTGGCTGGCTGGCAGCAAGCAACGTTTCGTTTCGTTGCTTGATTCAAACGCTAAGAGAACTGATGCAGTCGCTGAAAGGTGGCGAAGCTCAGGCAAAGCAGCATCTTTGTGCGCTTGCTCCTGTACTGCTGCTGCTGCGGTAGCCCATTCAATGTTCTTGGGATCTCTCCCTACGTTGCTTAACAATAAAACCATCGGATTGTCTGGAGGTCGCGGCGTGGTGCTCAAGTTCGGTGCGCCTGGTAGGTACGTTTCTAATTTGTGCATTTCGCTCGCGATTCGCTCAAGCGTGCGCATTTCTCGTATGATATCATCGTCGGAACCGGGTTCGGCTGTTAATCGCCCGCCGCCCATTGTTCTTTCGCCTCACCTTTATCATGCTCATCATCGTCAGATATTCTCATTTAAATTTACCCTCTGCACGCCGACGAGGGGTGTTACCGTAATCTTATTAAGGCGGCTTTATTGTTATACTTATAGCAAAATTACCTCTAGTGAAAATTGTCGCAGTCAAAGGCATAAATAATTTTAATGTTAATTAATTTGTTAATTATGTATGCTTTGTCCCACTTTGTATTCTGTTACGCTCATCATGCTTATGAAATTTCACGGTTTTTTTCCCTCATCCTAATAATAATTTGTCAGTAATAAATAATTTTGCATTAATTAAGCATGTAATTAAATCGCGTCCCAAATTTTGTATTCGTTTCATCCCTCGGACCGCCGAGCACTTGAGCATTAAAATGTATGAATATATAATATTAATAAATAAGAAAATTCGCAAATGGCTGGACGAAAATACAAAGCGCAATGAATTAATGCAGAGAGAGAACTCAAATCTCTGGGAAATTAACTCCGGAAAGTCTTTGACTACGCGCAAGAAAACAACGACAAAGCGCGGTCGGCGAAGAAAAGGATTAAAATCCTCTTAAATCTTTGCGATGAGCGTTGACATTTTGTGCGACTGCCGCCTCTCATTATTGTTTTTATTTTCCTGATAATTATGCGCGTCTCTTCCTTCGCGCATTCAAAGTCAGCGCGCCTGAATTCCCGAGTGCACTCCAACTAATTAGAGCTATTTGTCCGCTCGTTGGGTTTTTAATTAATTTACAAATGCGAAATAATTTGATAACAATATGATAAGCGTTTAGTGCCCCCCGACGAAAGCAGTTGTTGCGCATGCGGCGCGTCGTGTGTGCAACTTTGAAAATTTGTTTAAAAGCCTTGCTAAAAGGGCGGCAGCGCGAACTGCACGCAAAACTCTCCCGTGTTGGCTCGTTTGATGCGCCACGTAAAAGCACTAATCGTATTTGTTCGTCGCGTGGCGCGGCCATTGTGCAAAAAATATCATCGCACACATCGGCCGAGGACGAGAGATAATAGCATAATTGAATTGCAAAAGTTCAAAAATGATTTTAAAAACGCGCACTAATTGCATTCGGTGCGTTCTCCTCTCCTCGCCGCGCTCACTTCCGGCGTAGAATGGCTGCTCTCACGCTCCGGACACAAATGCGCTGCGGGAATTGCGTATAATTTCGTCATTTAATTATGCGCCGCAAAAAAGTGCTTATGCAATATGATCGCGTTCGTGCGAGAGCACTTGTCGCGTGTGCGAATTTTTGTTCGCGCAACTTTGATAGTTTTAAACTTCTTCGCTTAGTGTGGTGCTTCATACTTTTAACGATACAAAAATGCATGCGCGTTGAATTGTTGAGTGTTCTTTTCTAATTGTACTATAATAGAGTGCAAATGGCTCTAAAGCTTTTTGAGAAAAAAATATTTTACTGTTTTTTCACGCCAGTAAGTAAATTTCTATTTATCAACCGACTACTAGTGCTGCTGTTGTGTAAATAACGCAGACAACAAACAGCATGCATTCAAATGCGAAATATGATGCTGCACAACAAACAGATACGCCAAATAAAACTTATAATGCGGAAACTAGTAATGCAGTGCACGTACGCGATGCGTGAGAAAAGCGAATGGAAAAAAAGAAATAAGCCGCATATATACAAATCGATATGCGCGCATGCACGGGTGTCGCTCGCGTGATCGAAATGGAAATGTCATTTTAATTGCATTTGCGATGCGTGCGTTCGGTGGTGGTGGCGGCGGAGGCGGCATGTCGACGCAAAAATTCCTCAATTGCGCGTACGGGGCGCGAACACCGAAAACGTGTCGAATTGTTCGCCTGCTTCGCTTGCAAGGCGACGAAGAGCGCGCCACGCACAATTCACGCATATACAAATTCGCAATTTCGTTTTTGCATTAACGCCACCAGCGGATCAAACATCGCTCTGCGGTACAGGTTGCGCGCTGTTGCAATTGTTGCCACCGTTGCCGCCGCCGAAAGCGGGCGAACATAAATGTTGAACATTTCAAACATGGCACGACAGAAAATAAAACAATCAACAGGCAAATAACTAGACATGCAAACAGCGCGCTCGAAATTAATTTTTATTTGCTTTTAATATTTGATTAGTTCACATACCTGGTGTTTACGCAAAAGCCCGAGTGCGATGCGGAAACGCGGCCGAATTTTTATCGCAGGTATCTAATTGATTTTTCGCAACTTTACCATGGAATATTTAATTCGCTGATGCAATTCGCAATTTCGCTCGCATTCCGAATAATGCGATATTGCATTGTAGCCGAGCGCACAATCTAATTCTATCCGGTTAGCGAGTTGTTTATTAACTTTTTCAATTATTCGGGCGCTCGCGTGTGAACATTCATCGGGCTCAGCGCCAAAGTGATTGATTCAATTAAACGATACGCTGAGTGCACATTGCATTACTAAGTAAAGGCAAATTAAATTAAATATTAATTAGCACCGGATCGCTTTTTGCGTTTCGCACAAAGTGCATAGTAAATGGCCTGCACGCGCGCACGGGCTTGCAATTAAAATGCATTTTCACTTACGAGTTGCGTTCAAGTGCTGGCCGCTCAGTTGAATTGCCTTCGACATAAAATGTTGTTGAATGAGTGAAAATTAAACAGAATTTTATTTCACTAATACGCATTCCCAAAAAAAATTAAAATTCCTACTTTCCACTTCCCTATAAAACTCGATATCAACGGAACATTATATTTTGTAATATTATTATTTGTGGCGTCGAATGAAAAAAGTAATAAATTCCAACGAAATAATATATATCCATCGAGTAATAAAAGCTATTTTAATACAACCGCCCATAAATATTATTACTAGCAACTTATTCAAGAACAATAAGCGCGTTTAAAACTCGTGGGTGAACTACTTTCGTAAATAATTAGTCTCAAAGTCATTGAACATTAAGCATCACATATGTTTAGTGTAATCGCACGACATTTACTTTTTATTCCCGTAATTTTTTACGACTCTTATCTCTGTACTCCTTTTACGGGCAGGCATGATTAGTAAAAACAACAAGAACGCTCAGTGCGCTTCAATTTAAGACTTTCCCTGGTGGGTGCGCGAAGAGAAGAGTTGCACCCAGCAGGAAGTCCGCCCGAGTTCATTTTCGTCGTCGTCGTCGTCGTCTTCGTGTGCTTGCTTCTCCTGTTCTATTATTATTGCTTTTCTTGCAATGTAGCTGAGGCGTGCACTAGCGCGAGAGATCTACAATCATAGAGACTAAAAACGTGTACGCCGCTTTACAACAAGAGTCGAATCGTTTTACTCCACGTATTCTCTTTTCCCCCTGTGTTCTTCGTTCAACTATTATTTCAAGTGCGCGGTGTTCGGCGAGTTGGAAATCTCAATAAAATATTATCGCATTGTCTATGAATATGTACGACTACTTGATCTTCACAACACTGAAGCATCGTCCTACAGCTACACAATGATTTATTATTAATTGTTCGCCTTCATTCCTCTTCACAACACCTTAATTTTCATTTTTCATTCGCTCGAAATGCATTCGGAATGCATTAATGTATGAATACATAAAACCGCGCCTGCAGATTGTTCGTCGTTGTTGCGTGTGCTTCTTTTCGTTGTTGATGCGCAAAACGAACGAAAGAAACAAGTTGAATACAATTGCACTAATCGTGGAATAATCTCTTCCGCTGGTGCAGCATCGCAATCTTTAAATCACAACGGCTGCCTTCTGCATGCGCATTTCTGCTTTATCTATTTTCGCTGCTCGTTGCGTTTCGCGTTCGCCCGACTCGCGCATTACTTTTCACAACTTTTATTACTTGCTCTATACCGCTGCTGCTGCGCTGCATATTGTAATAAAATAGGTAAATTCTTCTATTCCACCGGCATAATATTGCTATTATTTTATTGCAAAGTTTCCGTACTTCGCCGAATGCATATTTGCATTTTTCTCCGTCTTTACGCTGCGAAACTTTTTAAATTGTTCAACATTTTATTGCCATAATAATTTAGCTAAATCAAACGCTCGTTTATTTTTCATAGAAATGTGAACTTTACCGGTATATTGCATTTTTAAAGTGCTCGTGTTTCACTTGTCAATTTAGAATAAATCGAAATGAAACTTTAACGAATACGAATTAAATTTCATTGCCATTTAAACCTACCATACTCCATTCATTTTGAAATTTTACACTTTTGCGACTGGTGCAATTTGTTTACCTGTTTTATACGTGTGGTCATTCGTTCCACATATTATGCTGAGATTGTCAGTAGCTTTTAGCTCATGGTGGCTCTTACGAGATGATGAACAATTACTGGTCCCGTATTCGCATAATAACAAGCGCAATAATAGAATAAGTAATGCAAACTTCCTACCTTAATCAAACGTTGCTATCAATAATCCTGCAACAACAAATCACACAATCAATAACATGAATATTTAATGAAGAACAAACTCCTACCTGATGATCGTAGACTGCAGGACGATGTTTGCCCTCGGATATCTCTGAATGGATTCATCTACTTCACCAGGCAAATATGAAAAGAAAATACCAATATACTATAAGTCATTGCACACGAGCAGTTCTCACATGAGAAGTAAACAAATGGAACTTATATTAACACTAAGAACCTGACGTTATGCGGAGCAACGAATATCCTAATCACAAACATGCACACATATCACCTCTTTCATAAGTGCCCAACTATAAGTGCATTTTCACTTCACTAAATATCATGCAAAATTAAGGTTAAAACTTACATGTTCAATTGCTGCTTCTCGTAGTTGTTTATCCATCTGGTACTTGCTTTCCCACACTGGCGATGAATTAAACCCATCGTATCCATAATGATTTTAATAATAACACTGGATGATCACATCTGGAAACAGAAGCACTAACGTTAGATTCACGACGTTTCTGAAAGTAAATATTGCACTGTCTAATAAACAGCTGATATCTCATACGTCGCTCGAAAGGTCAGTTCAAGCTAGCGCAAACTCTGTGCCGGTTTATTCGCGCAATAGTGTACAATTCCGGTTGCATATATTACAAAACATCAATTTTCAAATTTGGCAATTGCACGAGCGCATTTAGTAAATATTCATTCATATTATAAATTATACAATGTATCATTGAATGGCTTTGCGCAGAGACAAAAGCAATGTGCAGCCGACGTAATGAACTCGTGATGGCACGATTTTGACCGCCGCTGAGCCATCAACGCGAATCGTTGCCATCAATCTGCAACCACTGCTCTTCCGCACATAGAAATTGCGCTCCAATTCAGTGGCAATGTCATTGACGCTCCCATTGGCACTGTCATTGAGTTTTGACGTATGCGCATCCCAAATGGGCTGTAATTTGTCCAAGTCAGGTGCACACATTCTAATGATACTCAATTCTGACCAAATTCGCTTCATAATCATTTACTTTCCCTATTATTAAACTCGTTCCAATTTTTATTCCTTTTTTGTCAACTGCACAGACAAAGTATTAAACCGATGGGGAAGCCGAGTATATTAAAGAAGAATTTAAAACGGAATTCTTAAGACACAATAGTTGGAGATGTTATTAGTGTAGCCGCAAGACTATGATAAAAGTAATTAACAAATAGAGCACGTTTTTTATCGGCCCATTAAGACACTTTAAATGGCATATAATTTAAGCACTCGCTGGCGATTCATCACCATAAATGCAAGCAATCGCACAAGAAGTCATTACGCATTCTTGTGCGCTTACTTACTTACTTACTTACTTACTTAGCGAAACTTGTTCGCCCGCCTGTATCATCTCGCGAAAGTCGTTCGCGCAATTCAAAGTGGCAATTTAGATTTATATAATTACTCCCCGCTTCTTCACCGCGTTTTACTTCTTTTTCATGTGTTTTAGTAGCTAGTTAAACATGAAGTAAATGCATAAAATATCGCGACATATTTTAAGTTTTATATGTCCACTTGAAAACTATGGTCGTTGCTTCATTCCGAAAAGGATGTGAGACTCAATATTAACCTCGAGATTATTAGCGATTATTGTGCTCTGTTATATTAATAAGTAGTGCAGGATATCGTTATAGTAAAAGTCTTAATTTCTCTGGGCGAGCACACACTTAGAGTATTTTATTAACTCTTGAATCAAGGGCGTTGGAGAATATCCAGAACGAGATGATTTCGTCGAGAGAGCGGAACTGAAAGAGCACTCTCATCGCCAGCCTTCGCACAATATACGTATATTTTTAAGCAATTTACTTAGAAAACTCGCTTGGATGCGATTAAAACTCGCTTGAGTCGCTCGCTCAAGTGCCTTCCATCCACCGAACGTACTTTTCTCGGCCGCGCATGGTTTCTATCAGCGGCGCAGCGCAAGACGGCTTTAATAATTTTTTCGTTTCTTCGCGTCGAAAACTCTTTCATTATCTAATTGCTATTTGTAATTAAAACGGCGCGGCTGAATTAACCACGCCGCCTGGCGCGATAAAAATATTACTTATCTTTCCATTCGTATTCTTCGAATGAAAAGAACAAATTACCCAGAGATCTCGCAGACGAAATAAAAAAAACTAGAATAGAAACGAGCGTGGCAATTTTGCCGCAAATTAATTTAATTCGCCATCGTTGTTAGATAAATATTTAAGAGCAAGGTGCAGAAATATTCGCATGTTCGTGGCAAACGGAAGAAATCCAAAGTTTTAAGTTGGTTTTTCGCCCAGTGCGTGAAGAAAAAACGTGGAAAGTTTATTTGCACTTAAACTTGTTTAACTTGGCGCGCGAGTGACAGCGAAATTGAATTTTGCTTTTTGCCGGCAGCGCGTCGCTTCGGTCGTTATCAGAAATCGACATCGTTTTGTTGTCGCAGCCATCGCATAGATTTATGCGGGGGCAGCGAGCGGCTCTGTGTGTTGCACGCGTCACCCAGTTTGGAAAAATGTAATGTGATGTAATGTAATGCGCATTCGGACATTTTTCATTTGCGCTCGCGGCTAAAATATTGCTGCATACGCTACCGCCATCGCCGCCAACTCTGCTACCGCCGCGCCGTCGACTATGAATGAATGTGTGCCGCATTCCAGATCTGGGACAAAGTGATAAAAATCTTTTCATTTCTACCTTTATGCTTTATGCCCTTTTGTATGCATGCATTCGCCGCACCAGAGACCGTGTCGGCGTGCACTATTCAACTTTTGTTGCGCCACTTTCAAAACTCGAGCAGTAGAGACAGACTTTTAGTTACTTTATGTAACTTATTATATAGTTTAAATTTTGCGCTCTCGACGTATAGAAATCGCGTAATGACTAAATACGTGAACATGGTCTAGAAGTACTTTATAAAATTCTGTTTGTTAAATTTTAATAGATGCTCGTTTCTTTTGAATAAATTAAAATTAAATATGGCACTCACCATTTGCGTTTCGACGTTCTCCACGACTAAGGAATCCCAAGAAAGTCTGTAACAAAGTTAAATAAATTAATAAAATCATAAAACGCCAAGTCGCGCTGTATTTGAAGACATCCCAAAATCGAAAAGAAGCCAATGAAATAAAAGTCCGTTTAATACATCCGCGCAGTGAACACAAAATCGGAGCGCGATGATGAAATCGTTCAATGGCGTGTAAACCGAAATGGGTAATGGGTATTTTGCCAGCGATCGGCAACAATGCGATACACTTTTGTGCCCATGCAGCACGTCCGCATCCCTAAATAAAAAGGCAAAGCAGCAGCACCCACACACACCCTGCTTCCACCCTATGCTATGCTTTGACGTAAAACCAATGCCAATATACATAAACGCGCGCGCGCGTTTAATACAATTCGTATAAATTCGAGCATACGACAATCGGCAACTGCTTAATTCAGCCAATTGTACAATTCTGCAATTGTACAAGCACCCGTGCGTCCAACAACAATACGTCGGCAATAGCGTAATGATTTTTGTCGAACTGATGCACCCCTAAGGGCTCAACTACTAAAGGGGGATTGGCAATATTTTATTGCTGGTAGCTGGGCAACGATAATTCAAATGCATTCGGATATGCGTAAGTGTTAACAATAATAACAATGCGGACAAACCATGCGCAAATAATATAAAAAATATGCTTAATCTCTTCCGTAGTTAGGTGGTGGGTATGCGTTGCCCCTATGCAGTAGTTGGATTGAAGAAAAAGTATTAAGTACTTGAATGGAGTGCACATCAAAAAAGTTTCAATGACAATCACAATTGGTACTTCATTACGATTCAAACGATTCGGTTGCTTTCCACCGGAATAAATATTTATACAGCTGCACACACGAAAGGTTGAAAGAAGTGTCGTTTAGTTTCATTACCTCTTTAAGGGAATAAATTAGTATATAATTAAATGTCTAAATGACATTATATGAAATATACTTCACAAGAAAATCATGGCACATTTTCGCAAGAGCTAAAAAAATTACTGAAATTCCGGAAATACAAGAAAAGTAAATTTCATTTTGCAATTCGTGCACCGGATGGCAAAAGTTTCTCTAATCAAATGATTGATTTACAGTTGTAAACCTACTATCAAATCAAATACGACATAATTAAATCAATAAATAACATTGGTAAATTCTCAAATCAACACCGTATATGCAAATTCCCCTATGCGATGCAATAAAACAAACAAATTGAAATAAATTAAATTTCTTAGGAGTGTTCTCCACACGTGTTGTTAACACAACCCTCCCATGGCAACCAAATTAAAAAAATACGTCATTGACATGGCATTGAGCACGTAGAATATATGTGGCTGGGGCTACAATAAGCAGGGGTGTGACGTGAGTTTTTAATTCATTTTTATTAACTCGCCAATATTTTCCGCTACTCGCATTCGCATGCGTATGCGACGTGCATGCATGCGTAAGCAGGAGATACGGGAAGAGAGGAACGAGACTTCCCGTACGTACGTTAACGACATGCAGTGCGCATTGCGTATTTATGAGAGGCAAATACATCATGCATTATTTAATCAACTGCGCTCTCTCCTCTCTCACAGCGCCCACCGCGTCGTCGACTAGTTACTACGCTATTAGACGAATGACGAATGACAAGCTTACAAATGAAGGGATGAAAGGTACTAAATCATAGCGAATCAATATATACCGGGGATGTTTTTACGCATCAATAAATTTGTTACGCGATGCACTAACTCATCGGAAATTTTAAAACGCCATCAACATTTTCCCTACACCCCACCCCTAAACGGGGACGTTTTTGTTCAACGCATGGCTGATGTTAATTTACAATTTCTTTTTGCTTTCAGGTGAGTTGACAATCCGTTTGCATTATTTACCAAAAGGGAGGTAGGCCACTTCAGTATTATCCTTTCGGCTCGTTTTTTTCGCCGTTCGTAGGATTAACTAAAAGCCCTCTCGTGAACCGAGCCAGGAGAAGAAAGCCCGACTAATACTCTTCAAGCATTTCGGGCCATCATTGTTGGCGCAGCAGTCGTGCGTTTCCTTTACTTACATTTGTAGTCCAACTACAAGAGCAAACACGCGACCCCATTGAACGGCTACTGAAAATCAATTGATTGCTGCAAAAATTACGTTCAAAATCCGTGCACGCGTATAGTATTTGCGTACAATGCATGCGCAAATATTAAAATTGTGTCATTGGCAGAAAGCGAGGAAACAAGCGAAGGGTGAGTGTGATTACCGCAGCCACTCGACTACTGAATGAAGCGCATCGTGTGTTCGCGAGCACAGCTCCGCAAATATTAGATGCGTGCCAAACTCTTGTACGACGAGTGAATTGAATGCGTTCGGTACTTGCTCTGTTCTGTTCTCAAACGTATTTTGGCTGTTTGGGCGCGCAACTCGCGTATGATATACAACTACAAGCATTGTGTGCCCAATGCGTGGAGGAGAGCAAGTATGAAGTACTAGCTTTAGTCTGGTGTCAGTGCATAAAAGAGGAATTGGAATAGGGAAATGCGAATGGGAATCGCAGTGTGTACAACGTGTTTGGAATGGGTGGTGCATATGTGCATAAAGCTTCAGAGAGTACAATGCACAAAAGTATTGGATTTGTATCCAAAATTTGCTCTGCAAACACCAAGCACTAATTATGCCATAACTCGGAAAACAAGGCAAAAATTTAGTTTTGAAGACCGCAACTGCAATAGGGTAGTAGTGCATAGAAGAACAGGACTCAAGTTGGTTGTCCCTCGTGTATTTTACATCCACTATTCATTCATTACCTTTCGTGATGCGATTCATACTCGCGCGTACACCCACCTCACACCGGCGCGCAAATCTTTCCTTTATTCGCTGCTCCTTTATGCGTCGATTGCTTTATTTCATTGCATCCCCTTGCGCCTCCGCATGTGTGTTTCTTTTCCGGCGGGGCGCACCCGAACGTGCAAATATACGCGGCGCGGCATATGCATCGAGCGCACATATGCATGAAAATCCAATCGATTTGTTTGCCCAACGGATGGCAACAACCACTGAAAGGTACGTGCCCTGCGTACGCATAGGATGCGTTGGAGGGTCGCTGAACAAATACCTAAAGGCATTCGCGCGTTTCTTGCACACAGGCACAACTAAAACTCACTTTGCAACTTATTCGAAAAAATTTGCGAAAAAACTCGCGTGAAATCAAAACAAATTCGACGAAATGAAATAAGTTGCATTTTGCATTTTTGCAACTTCAAAGTATCATGTGCAATATCATTGCTCGAGCGAGTGTATTAGTTGGCACCCTTATAAACCCACCCCGGATTTCTTTGAGCGGTGCAGCAGCAACTACCCTCGCACAATAGCAATTGAATGCGCAATGCTATTAAACATTGCCAATGTGTGCCGGGCTGTGATCCGCATGAGTCAATCTGGGATACGCGTCGGCGGCTCGATTTTCATCCGATCAGTGCGGCTCTTCGTTCGATATTCGCGCAAGTTTTCCACTATAGTGCAATTTGCACCCCCGCGTTTGCACAGCCCCCCAAACCGTATTACTACAAAGAAAAGCAACAAAGTGCCGTATGCAAGAATCGCTTGCGCGTCTTGCATTCCGTACGCTTAATGGGCACGAGCGTTACGAATTTACCAATTTCATCGCGCGCACCCCCTTAAGTCTTACAGGCTTCCAAACTACCCCATATTGGCTTAGTGTTCGCATTAAGCAATTTCAGCGATATAAAAATGTCATCCTGAAAGAATGTCACACCATGCATAATATTTTAAAAACGGTGTTGAATTATCAAACGTGAACGAAACATTCGCAACTTTCATATCCACAAAATTGCATCAAAACTATCAAATTTGTTTGGGAATCGTAAGGATATTATTTTATGACGGCCGTCCCCACCTGTACAAGCAATGTACTCAGTTGCCGCCGTCGTCGCCGTCCCCACATTGATGACAGCGCCGGCAATGTTAGGACGGAAGAATTCAATGGTGGTATTGACAATACGATGGCCCCGACTTCCACCAAACGCATAAAAAACACATTACGCTGAACGTATATTCCTGCCGGAGAATTTAATTAAACAATAAACTTCCACGGAATAATATTCTTAAGAATACATCAAATTCGTCCTATTTAATTAACTCCACGATGCCGTATTGAATTAAATTCTTTGAGCGCTGAGCATTTAATGCAAAGCAGAGACAAACTGTTGTCGGGCAAATTTGTGCGAATTTAGTGAAATTGACAAAATCCTCTACATGTCATCCCCATAAGGGATGCGCCACCAATAGGGCTGCCGTAATCTCGCAAACTAATCAGGGATTATGCGTATTGCATTAGGCTGGTCGTGCATTTAGTTGTAAATAAAATTTAATTTGCATTGTTCCACGAATAAATTACAATACGTGTATTAACGTTATGTGACGCAAAATGCCAATTAAAACATTTGATTACATTGCAGTCGCGTTTGTTTTCATTTTAATTAATGACATGTTAAAAGTTTACGACTTATAATTATTAGTTTAGTGTCGCATTAAATTTCAAGAAATGATGATAAAAATCGGAAATAATTTCACGCGATTTTCCACAAATTGCACATTCTCTGAGTGTGCATGCAAATGGAATTAATTTTTACGACATACGACTCGTCTATTGATACGAAGGGATGAAAAACGCGAAGATGCATTCAGGGCTGAAAACAAATTCAAAATTTGTTACGGACACTGTTGCTATGGCTCTGCAGCGCTGTGGGCAGATTAAACTTTCTTTCGTTCGCTCGGGGGTTGCTAGGCGGCTGGTCGTTTGCAATGCGCGCGCGCGCTCAGGAGCGAAGGGCGAGTTGATTGATGGTCTTACAATAAAGTACATTACCATTAGGCATACAACAAGACAAGACGACAACACGTCACACGCGCGACGGAGCGTGCACAAATAAAACGGGACGCGGGGGTGGCAAAGCGAGACGGACAGCCACTGGTTGCCATACTGCACTTTTCTATCGACGAAGAAATTCGATCGAATTTCATCAATTTTCAATTAAAATGCTCCCCTCCTCGCGCTTCTTTAAGTTTTCGATTTGTTATTTTGAATTGAAGCAAGTGTCAAACATATTTCTATTGACAGGAGGGGAGGGTTAAGCATGCTGAAATCTTATATCCAAAATGTAATTGAAAATTTCAAATTTCTTTCAACCACTCATCACTTTTTGCAATTAAACTCTTACGAAAGTACATCGGCGGCTAAAAAGTGGAAAACTAATAATTAGCAAGGAAGAAATAGCTGCGAGACGCAACAATGGAGGGAGATTTTCCAATTTGAAATTGCGCCCTGTGAGTGTTAATTGCAAATCAGAAACACGCAAAGCCGCAGATTGTCATATCCGACAACGTCGTCGATGTCGTATTTTCCACGAGCAGCAGAGCGCGAGGCGGCGTACAAGCACATCACAGCCGTTTGACTTTTGCGATTATTTCCTCGCGTCATTGTAGCGGAGGCCGTAAAGCGCGCGAGTTATTACAGGCGAAAGGAAATCATGTCTTGCGCGGCGCGCGAGAGGTACCTACGCATATTTCGAGCGGCTGCAATTAAAGCAAAAAGGCAATTAAATGTTTCGGCCGTATCAGCACGCGCGCATATACAACGCGCATTTTATGGGCAATTTTCAGTCGCTCTATAGGCATGCACAGACAGTCGGCCCCCGCCGGCCCCCCTGCCTGCCTTCCATTACGTGTCAGCGCAATCAAACCGAGCCAATCTCGGCTAATAGACGTTTCGAGCGACGACGATGAGCCAATGCTGGCAGCGCTGCTGCCGCTGCCGCCGCCGCCGACTGAATAACAACAATCACAAAGACTTTGCTTGCTCGTCTGACCACGCATCGATTTTCGCACAAGCGCCCGCCGACGGTATGGGAAACGATGAGAACGGGGTAATACGACTTGTTTGTAATCTTGAAATGTACGCAGCGTGCACTGAGTCGATTTCATCATCGCGATGATGATGATGATGATGACGACGACGATGATCATCATCAGGTGGCCAATTTCGTATGTGCCGTGCATTTCAACTTGCTGCTGGATTTATGCGGCAAGTGCATTTGCAGATTTGACTGCACTTTACAAACAGCACTCACTAATTATTAATTCATCTCGGATGTGAACAAATACATCTCATTAATTAATGACAATAACTTTAGACAAAGTTGCTCGATTCATTCAGTTTAAAATATGATGCTTGTGCTTGCATTCGAGTTCATAAGAAACGCGATGCTGCCTCAACCAGATAGTTATCGTACGTTGGAAAAACGCTTGAGATGTGAGAACGAGCAGCGAAATAAAAGCTGAACAACAAGGCTTGTAGGTAATGCAATAACACTTGAAGTAGGCAGGCGTCAAGGACACTTTTTCGCTTTTTTCTCAGCGCTCCTGTCAAAGAGGACAACTAAAAACTTGCACTGAGCGTTCAAACTTATTTCGACGGCAGGACGCAGCACGGAGAGTCAAGTTGCCTCTTCGCATATATGCGCTGTGTTTTATTAAGTCTCCTACATACTTTACTCAACTTTTTCGCCAGTTTATTCGTCAGAGGACATTGCGCAAGTTTAAGAAGGGCAGCAAAAAATAAAAATAAAGAGTTAAAACTTACATGTGTCCTATCGAGTGTCTTATTGATTTCGATTTCTGAAACAAATAAGAAAATATTAATAAAGTTTGGTTTATTTGCAAATTATTGAAAAAGAAAATCCTGGGAATTATTAGTGCTGAGTAAATAGTGAAGGTAGACGTGGAAGAGACGAGGCGAACGATCGCCGTCTCCGCACAGGAAGCGGAAGAGCGGAAGAGAAGCGCGATATTGATCCGAAATTGATGTAATTTGAGATGGGACGTCGACGGTCCTCGAGTTATTGAGACACTCGCGTACTCGCCTGTTTCTCGCGTGCTTCTTCTTTCGACTCCTCATTTTTGTCTTTTTTGCACTCGCGCGTTTTGCTTAGACATTCCAGCTCGTGTTGTTTCACTCTTTGTGCGCGGCGCAATTCGAATTGTTCGCATTTTACACAGCGCACCTGTATCGTCTTATTAATTTCGCTATCATTGCGTCAGTGCAACCAGCGCAAATTCAACAATAATAATCATCGCGCATCGCATTGCTCGAGTGTCTTATTAATTCGTTCAAGATGCACGAAGCGCTGCATTGCGAAGCACCGCTTCGTCCTTATTTACGACAGGCAGGACGCCAGCTTGAATTGTCTCTTATTAAATTTTTGCGTCCAGTATTTTGCAGTGTTTTCCAATACGTTGGTATTTTATGCATGACTTAACAAGTTGTTTTATTTGCACGCTGCAATACAGTGAACGACAGAATTATTGTTCATAATGATATAGGGCCTGACTCGTAAAAATAATTTTCTCACTAAATCGTATATAGTTTTATATCGGAAATATAATATTGGAGTAAATAGAGGAAAACACAATGCATACATAACTTGATGTGATTTGGCGTGTTTGTCTTGCACTGCCTGATAATCGATTCGTGCACGAGCAAGAAGAGACTTCATCTCGTATCAATGCAGTCGATATACTCACAGCTTCTGAGCGTATGTGACAGGAAAACGCAATTTGGGGTGTTGTTGCACATCATATATTTATAATACTGGGCGATTCATGACGAGCACATTTTTCGAATTTCGTTTCAGGCATTCCAAAATCGATGACAATTTTGTTGTTGTTTTGATAATGAGGTATGCTGCTATTTCCCGACAAATTCCTAAAGATTATCATGAGTGAATTCGTTGAATTTCCCCGAGATGAGAAAAACATGAATACAAGCAAGCACGAAGCGTATCCTTGTTTTCCATCTTGATTTCTTCAGTTTCCGGCCTGTCAGTGCGGTTGCACTTGATTTTCTTTGACATCCCTCTTCCTCTTACGCTATCTATCAGTCAATCTAGATTTTTCGCTCTCTTCGCACCCGCAATAGCCAAAAGAAAATGGTGTACAACATGTAAAAAACGAGGAGTTGCATCAACTCATTGAAAAACATTAAAAGCGTAAAGTTTCTAGGAAATTAAATTTTATGCGAATAGTGCTCTCACATTATTTTAGTTTTGAATTTATTTTTTCTTGGTTATCCAACTCGTATCTTTTTTGATAAGTAATAAAATGTCCATTGTCACTGATCAATTGCGAAGCCCCAAATAAATTCGTTTCAATTGTGGCGGTGTGATTGAATTTATGATTGGTTTTATGCGAACGATTGCAAGTCGGGCACAAATGTCAATTGCGTTTTTACGAATTCCCCGTGTATCGCGCGAATCATTTCCTCTTATCAGTAGAAAAACGCCACTCGGCTAGCCGCCACCGTCGCCGCCTTTGAATGGTTTCACCTGTGCGGCATGTCGCGCCATAAAAGCGTAATGCGTGCTTCCTCGTCTTCTTCGACATCGCGAGCTAGCGCTCGCCATTCAGAGATTGTTCGGCAAGCGCGAATCAAATTGGTAAATGCGGCGAACATGCGCTAAACGATTCGAAAATCATTTCGTCCTTGCATATAAACTGTGCAGACGCGCGCGCAAAGTTGTAAAAAGGAAGAAACATGCGTGTAGGTAGCGCAAAAATGCGAAGCGTGTTGGAGGCAAACCGGAAATTGTTTGCGCTTAATAAAATTTACGCGATAACACATGAGCTACATGCTTGAACGCATTTCTCCTAGAAAATATTCCACGTTTCTCTTTGCTTATCATACGGAGCAAAACTACTAAACTCAGCCAAAAAATAGGCAAGCAAACTTTTAAATAATTTCGTATTTAGGACGAGCAAGTCTTAAAATCAAGAGTGTAATGCCCGAGAGCTTACAAAAGTTACAAAGTGTAAAAATGTATATCAAAAATTAGAAAATTGGAAATTGGAAAGCGATACGCATGTTGTGGGGAAGAGTAGTGAACGAATCGGGGAACGAACGGGAAAGCGGAAAACGTATTTGCGTCGCGACGCGTCCTCGGGTTGCGCGTGCGCCGTGCGGTGGCTCTATCGAGTGCGGCGCATAGGGCTGGAGGGTGCCGACCGAAAGAGCGACCCTCACTTGGTAACGAGCTCCCGTGAATACCTCGCTGCGTCCTCGTGCCGTGGCGTCTCCCGAAAAACTCCCACACTTCCGCGAGCCCGACAACCGGAGATCTCGCGCGTCTCCCGTCGACGCATCAGTCGCCAGTGCGCGCAAGGCACAACAAGTCGCATACGCTTTTTTCTCGCCGGACGCGCATAAGTGTAAAATAATGAGTCGGAAGTATTACAAGTTTCCGTGCGCTATCAATCGGTCGTAAAACAAAACGATGCGTGCTGGCAAGGCATTAGCGCGACTCGCTGAATGTGTTCACGCGGAATGAGTTTCGTTCGATACAAATGACAGAAAAGTTGCCGGAGTGGCGCGCTGTGTATGAGTGAAAACTTATAAAGGATAATAACGAGGTGCATTTGTCGCTGAGGATAAGCCTGCCGCTGCGAAGTCTATTCGCCGGAGAGGAAGGATCGGCGCGCAGGATTCGCGGTTGGTGCGCGTGTGTCGTCCTTCGTAGTCGTCGATTTTTTGCCATTATCCTCCATCGGCCCGGCCAGCTGTACGCTGCGTCACGAAAAACTGGCAAATTCCGCGTGAACGATGGATGGCTATGGGCCGAGACCGCCGCCGTTGCCGCGGCGCGTCCGCAATATTTATGCCGAGCCGTTCTCGCACGAATCTAGGTACCTATTATTTTTTCTCTCTTCTTTGCGCTTCTTTCTGTACATTCGCATTGCTCGCTGTCCTTTTATTTCTATTTTTATTCTATTATCGCTCATAACAATTCCAACGATGTTTCTGCTAAATTTATCGGCCCCTTTTTATATGGCCGGAAAACAAGACGAAAACAAAAGTACCAAAAAATTTCATAATAAATCATTATGAGATAACACAATTTATCTACCGAAATTTATATGATGATTTGTTTGCGAATTTGTATATTTCATGATCAAGGTGAATTTGAATTTTTTTCAGCGCCATATTAAATATTAAGAAAAAATGTCTGGCTTGAACAATGGAATAATAAAAGTGGACTGCACAGTAAAACAATGCAGAATAAGCACAAAAAGGCATAAAAACATGTTGCTGCTGCACCGGAAATGATAAAGTGTAGTGCACGATTTACACTTGTGCTCCCGTACGTTTTTTTTTTCGTGGACGCGTAGAAGGTTGAGGTATATCGCAGAAAAGGAAAGACAAAAATACGCGCGCGCGCGCGCTCGTATTCGTGGCGAAAGACATGTGCAGCTCCGTAATTCTTCAATTTCTATTCATTGCCGACGTCGCTTCTGCTCTGTGCGATCGCTCCGGCTGCCACCACAAACAACTACCGCCAAGCAACGGCAGCAGGAGGAACGCGTCGTCGAAGGGCAAATGAAATCCCGTTCGGTTCCCTGTCGCGTACGCAACCGCATATGAATTTGGGTTTATGGCAAGAGAAAGCAAATTTGTGTTTCATTCCGGATTTGTTATCTTAAATTCATTCAGAGCAAAAACTAATAATTGCCAAATGCAGCATTTTGAAATCGCAACGCCAAACACCAAATGAAAAAATGTTTAAATTGTGTTGTTTTAATACTTTTTATGAAATAGGTCAAGCGGACAAGATAAAAGTGTAAAAATAATTCGTTGCACGCACGAAACGAGTAGATTCATGAATATGAATGCAGAGTTTCACAGAGGGGATGGAGCCGACAGAAAAACGTCGATTGAAACATTATCTTTTATTGAAATGCGCGCGTTTTTATTCATTTTTTTTTCGGTGGGCGCTCTTGCAAAGTAGGAAAATTGATTGCCGCGGCGTACGATCAAAAAAACCGCACTGGAGTCGACATGCCAATGTGAAAATTGACGCTTTTATGCATCCCGCTGGTCGCTGCCATTGCCGCCACCGTCGTTGGAATGTGTGTTTTTCTCACGTTTCCAATTCCACGCAATTTTTCCGCGCGTTCCCTCTTCCGGTCCGCTACCCCATTTGCACATTTTGCAGCAGCGCTGTGGCGGCGGCACTCTCGTCACCCTCCTCCGCTTCAGTGTCCCGTTATTGCCGCCGCTCACTCATCGAGCGCATTTGCATTTCCCCACATTTGTTCCCAAAATGCATCATAACACTAAACGAATATTGAGAGTGCGCACCATCTCCGGTTTGTGTGTGCGACCGCCGCTCATTCAACAAAAACTACTAGTGTAAAATAAAATTTTATTTGCTCTCATTGCTCGGCGCCACTTCGTAATTGAATAGCATGCAATATCTTTAGCCTAATGTGATTTATTGGGGGAATTAGAGCGTGTTTTATGTAAAACAAAAATATATTCAACAAGGGGTTGAATTTACGTACGCGCGGCTAGCCTACTCGTGGGAATTGCATTCGCTGCAGGGACAGCGGCATTCTGCACACGCGCGCATGTATTCTGTGCGAATGGATCAAATTCGAACATTTCGGGGGCGGCGGCCGAATCAAAATTTGATTGACTCTAATCTAATGCATATTAAAATAAAACACAGTGAACGCAACACGCCGACGCATTATTATGCAAATGCAATCATCGCCGATGCGCCGACTGCCGCTCGCGGGGGTTGAATGCCATCCGGGGGCGGCGGTACACACTACTATTGCGCTTTGTGCTCTTTCTTCCTGCCGGTGACAGCCGCGTGTCCCTCTGTTCCCATTTCGCTGCCTGCAATTCGCGTGTAGGATGTGCTGCAATTTAGTTCTCTGTGTGTCATTGTTTAATCTGCATTTTTATTATTCGAGAAATAAGGGCGCGTACCTCAAAAACTATCAGAGGTATTCGCATGATTTTAAAACATTATTGTCTCGTATTTCTTCCCCTCAATTATCTTCGAGTTTCACTAAAATAACTTTAATATTTCCATAGCATCGACGTGAAATAGCTGAATTTCATTTTCAGGCAATCCGAGCTAAAAATTTCGATTTTGAAAGAAGGTCAATCCGATCATTGATAGTTTCAAATAGAATTATTTGCGATAATAGCACGCGCATGAAATAATTGGAGTGCAATGAACGATTTTCAGGATGTGAATTTATGCACGAGCCGTGAATATGTAGAGCGCCCGGCGCGGCATTTGCGGTCGGTGTATATATAGGGCAAACCATTAGAGAAGCACAACACTATCTTTGTCTGGATTTTCATCTGCGATGCGATTGTGCGGCGCGCAGTCAGGCGGGAAATTGCATTTTCATAAGCAATAATGCGACTAGCCGAAGTCGACCATGCGCATCGGACGCAGGCAGGCGAACGATACAAAACTCTACTGTTGCCCTTTTGCGCCAGCAGGAGTACAGCAATTCCGTTTTCTCTTTCAAGCACATGTGCATCGACGGCGGCAGAAACGGCCCACCGAAATCGAAACGTAAAGTATGGGACCATTTATGAAATGTATGGAGAAACGTGCCACGATTATTAATTGCCTATTCCTCTTCTCTTCATGTTTATTGTCCGTAAAATGCGTATTTATGTCTCTTCATTTTCCCATATTTCTTTTTTACAATTGAATGCCTTAGTGACTCACATTATTTAATTTGTTTCTCTCTTCGCATATATCAAAAATTAACGCATTCCTTCTCTACGGAACTTGCGAACAAATTAAAGTTCTACCTTTGACACTTACATATGACTAGTACAAAGTACACAAGTTGCACCCGAAGAAGAACAGAAATCACACCCTTAGCATCGACGAAGACGTAAACTTATTGTTGGCAATTAATGTTTAAAAGCAATCGGAAATGTTGATTACGAGATCAGTGCGCGCGATTCGAGGCGTACTCCGCGTATAATTACGTGACTTACGAGTGCCTTCCTCTGTCACTCCCTCGCCCACAATCCCTAAACGCTCCTGTCTCTAATTTCTGATAGTTCCAGAATGGGGTGTACCCAATCTCTGCGATTACATTTGCCAGATTAATACGTAGACGTACGTCTCCTGTGATTTTTGCTTCTAGCAAATAAACAAAGTTGAAAATACATTTCAACAATGTTATTGTTGCTCGACGGATTCAAAGCAAACACGAATAACGTCGGCATGAGCCGGGAAATGAAAATAATTTGCAAGTTTTTGAATTTGAATACACGCGCGCGCGCGCGCCTCCCGGCATGCGGAATATGTTTTGACAAAATATATTTGCAAATTTGCGAAATACGCGCAAAAGTTGGCAGCGTGTGCGCATCGTTTAATTCCGGCGCCGTGACCGCCGACGGTGGGCGGCGAATGCTTGCGGTCGGCAGTTAGAAGTTTGATTGGCTTTGGGCGCCCGGAATGCATGCATAGCTTTGCTGCTTTTTCCCATTACGCAAGTGTCCAGCAACCCTGCCACCCGCCCGCCAGACCTCAAACTCGTTATGTGCCGCTTCCGTCATCGCCAGTCGTTTTTCACTCAACTTCTCTTTTCTCTATTTTGCATTTATGTTATTAAATCTCGTGAATTACATCAAAGTTTCACTCGCATGATTTGCCACCATATATTCACGAGCTACTATTCGCATTACATAATTATTAATAAGATGCGGTTGTAATTAACGAGCAAGTGCTAAAGTTGTGCGCAAACTTTTTCCGCCATTCTTCATTCGGCGTTCTTTGTTCGGTTAGTCAGCATATAAAGTTTGAGTAATCTTTGCCTGCATGTAATCCACTTTAGAGTCATTCGAGGGGCGGCGAAAGACACAAAGACAAAGATTCCTTATTTTATCGTCCTCCACACACATATGCCCCGCTAAGCTCGTTCGTGTGTGGCAAAGTAGCAAAAAGCTCTACATTCGTGTTGCTTCGATTAATTCGTTTGCAAAATCGTTCCACCCAACACGAGTTCAACTCGACAGCAAACGCGCAGCACTGCCGAAATTCTCCAAGGCAAAAGGGAGGATTGTTTGTATTTACAGCCGAGTCGAGTCGTCGTTCCTGTAAAGCAGTGCTGGCTGGTGGTAGTTTACGAGCGTCGCGCAATCCCGACGACGACTACAAAGGACAATGTCGTGCGTGGCGGCAATATTTCTCAATTTAAAATTTGCGCGTCGTCGCGACCCTTATAATCTTATTTCGTGCCGTGATCTACGAGCGCCAACTTTTTCGTTCGCTTTATGCGCTGCCGTCAAGCACGTAGCCGTATCAGTTTCAAACGGGGGCATAAAGCGTCGAGCAGCCCTTTAAACGAAACGCGCGCGCGCGCCCCGTTTGGAACGATCGAATTGTCTATGAGTTTAATGCGCCGGCTATAAACACATCTTCAGCCGGATTTAACATTCCGTTTTCGCTCGCCAGCCTCCCAAAGCGAACGAATAACAGTTTGTGCGCTTTGTGTCGCGTTGCGAACGGATAAATTCACAAACGAGTCGAAAAGAGCAAAAACAAACGCGAATTAAGATCGCGCACGGCGCACGCTGTGTAATCGCAATGTAGGTTGAGTTTGGATCCTGAATGGAAACTGCCTAGACATTCGATTTTTTTCTCTATACTCCTTCGCCGGCTCTTCTTCATTCTTCGGATGGCGTAATTATCGCTCTCTTGTGAGTTAATTTCTTCGGCGCGCCAACACCAGTTTATTCGCTTTTTATGCAACGTGCAACGTTTACACCTTTTTGAGTAACGCGTCCATTTTTTGCCAGCCGCAGCTTTATCTTTGTCATTTAGATTTTTGGCGCAGAACACGCGCGCCCGCCGCTCGCCTACATTGGCAGTGATGAGTTAACACTTTTCGTTTTTCATCGACGTCGCGTTTTTTGCGCGCGAGCACTCCTTTCAGACCCTTCGCGGTTTGCTTCTTTTCCTTATTCGTTGCAACCCCTTCCCGCGCCTCGCTGTTGGCCAGCGTCCTGCCCGTGGCAGTTTCAATCTTTATTCTTCATTTCAATTTCTATTTTTTTTCGTTTGCCAGCCGTGTATTTTGTTAACGTAGGCACATCATATCAGTGAGAGGTTGGTTGCCACAGAGAGGGTGCATTTGTTCTACGCTTCGTTTATTTTATTTTCTCGTTTCGAGGCTGCTCGTCTGAATTAAATCAATTTTTGCTACGTAGGAATTCTTTACGAATTATTTCGTAAATCATTTCTTTCAATGATTGACTATTTTGATAAACCCTTTTCTGTTTTTTGTTATTTCAAGCCCGGAAGCATTCTTTTTTATGTATTTTTATTATCCTCATCACTTTATGATTATGACAGAATTATTTTGTTTATTAAGTGAATCTTTGGACTGGGACCACGCGCCAATATGAATTTAATATGAAAATCAAAATGGATATGGAATAATTAATGAGTGTTCTTATTGATTGACTTTACAATCTGCATGCGGTTTGCGGTGGGTGTCCGCAATGCACCATCGTGCAATTAGCGCTTCTTCATTCGTTATTAAATACGCCTAATTAAAATCATTATGCAGAATGGCAATCGGCGCATCGATGCAATCGCTCAATCGTGTTCGACTCCCTCTTTGTGCTTTATTATTTACGAACTAATTACATATGGGGAGCGTTCGTCTGAATGCAATTAATTTAAGTTGGAAATTTGCTCATCATGAGTTGATGCTCGTTAATTAGTATCATTTCATGTAGCTGCGGCTTCTGCAATTAAATATTTGAAATATTGATGAGTACTCATAAGTTTAATTGTATAGTGGCCAATGATTCGAATTGAAATCGGAAACTTATCACATGATTTAAAGAAGCGCCGAAACACAACCCTTTCTGCTATATATACAACAACAAAGAGGTTTATTATACCAACTTTAACTCAACAATAAATATCAGGATCCTCCATTCATTAGATGTATTCAAAGTGCGCTTTGATATGCATCCAAATCGAATACCCGCATATTTCGAATGAAATTTCCATTCAAGCCAAGCCTGAATTGGATTCGGGCTCGCATCGAGTGCGAGCGCGGCGTGGAACAAGAGAGCAATTGGCGTCATTCGAGTATCGAATGTAATCAGCATCGGCTAGATGCAGAGTAATACGTATGAAAGGGGATACGTGTAATCCAATATGTTCGTTGTATTCGATTATATCGTTTATAACTGCTGCTCGAGCGGTTCCGTTTTGGTTCGCGAACATCCATCGAATGGGTTCTTAAACTACACACATCTATACGCATTTCGCGAATATCTATACACGCTTGTGCCGAATTGCGCGCCATTTAAGCCAGCGCACACTGGTCAAAAACAGCATATTTTTGGAAAATGCCTTATATCTCAATATTGCCCGAACCGATTTTCAAAATTCAAATTTTGTCATGATAGTAAAAACACAGCAAATCGGAATCTGATAAAAAATAAATAACTTTCAATAAATCCATAAAATATTAACAAAAATTGATGAGAAACTGATGACAATGCTTTAATTAAATAAACTTTAAAACGACTTGCTGCGTATTATCAAAGGGTTTGCCGCAATCTAACTCATTAACTTCTCATATTTCAATACGTCTCTCTCGGACATTTTAACTTTTGCATCATGAGACACTGTTAAATTACATCGGCACGACTTTAAAATCGGCAAAATTTCGTCCGAAAAACTAAAAATTTCATCTTCAAAGTGTCATAACTTTCTTATGGGCGGGTTTGGGCGCGACTGGACATAGCAGAGGTGATTCTTCATTTAATTATCTATCTGCCAGTGGTAATACCGCCTTGACACAGCTTGACACACACTAGTAGAACTCGATTTGAAAATTTTCCGTCCATCAAAAATTGGAAATTTTTCAAAAATTAATTTCTGGTTGAAAATATAATATGTAAAAGACGATATTGAAACCATTCGAAAGACTATTAGTTGTAGTTTATGCACATGCAAAGAAAGTTGATGTGGGATAACTATGAGCTTAGAAAATGAAATTTGAATATGAAGTTTACATGTGAATCAAATCTCGAGCCCGAAATTGTTTGACTTTGTCGCTAAATTGTTGCTAAACTATTTATCCGATTTGGATCATATTTTCACATTCGTAAAATTCAGTTATTCCTTAATGTAGTGGTAAAAAAAAATTTTCATAAATGTCATTATTTCATTTCACGACAATTTCCCCTTCGGGACCAGTGTGCAGCGTGAAATTGTGCGCGGCCATACGAAGGAGCGCACTTTGCCAAAGATTGCGCGCTATTATTACAAATCTGCTTTATGCGCTCGCTGATTTATTTCATCATATTAGTTCGCATGTGTACCGCATATGCGCATATAAAATATACGACTCTATCTCGTATTATTGCAGTTAACGTTTGAATTATTTCAGCGCGGCGACATTACCACAAAAATAGATAACATTTGATGCTATCATCATTTATGGTCAATGTGAATATTTATTGCATGGACAATGAAGCCGTGGGCCATTTAGTTATTTACGTGCAATTAACGTGTGTCGTTTTTTGTATGATTGCAGATTGGCACCGGCGAGCCTGCAGCAGTCAAACGTTGGCCAGCAGGCGAGCGGCGGTGGCGGCGGGCAGCTGGGCCAGCAGCTCGTGGCCGGCAGCGGCGCGACCCTGCAGGGCGTCGTGCCGCAGCAGTCGCCGTTGGTGATGCCCGGCTTTCCCCTGCGTGCACCGCAGTCGGCGCATACGCCGCACTACTCCCCGTATTCCCCGTCCAGGTTCCACATCGACAAGCGATGCCAGCACCGCTGCACGTGGAAATGCTTGAGCATCGCGCTCATCCTGCTCTCTGTCGCGCTGACCGCGATGCTGGCGTACTTTGCAGGTAAGCACCTATTCTTTCTTTACAGCGGTGGACTTGAAAAGGCAACGCGTAATATCTTCATGAGCGATAAGCGCGTGTGCTATTTTTAAACATAATACGCAAAATTAGAAAAATGCGGTCAGTAAAAGTGCCCGCGCTACGTGTGCAAAAGACACGCAAACCTAATGAATAAATGAATGAACGCTGTATGTCTGCACGTGTTATGTAAAGGGCAAAGGACTCGACGAGGCGTGAAGGACGAAGATGGAAAAATGCGTACGCTGAAAGCGCCAGCGTTTTACGTTTTTTTTTCTCTCTTTGCGTTTCGCGTTCTGTGAGTGCGACCGTAGCGTTTTGCATTCAGATTAGCACGCGGGTGTGACACGAGAAATAAAAGAATGGAGCGTCGCGACGCGCAATGTGTCGGAGCAGGAGCAAGTGCTGAAAGAACTCGGCAAGAAGCTACCACTGCTGCTGGAAAGGTATTAGAGTGAAAGTGCGGCGCGCACGTACGACACGGAAAAATCTATTTAGCATTTGCGTGGCGCCCATTTGTTTGTCGCCCCGTACGTAGTCAGACATTGCTGACACTCTGCATATAGCGCAGCACGGTGGCGGCGCAACTTCCAACAAATGTAAGAATGGAAAACTCACCGGAATTGCGCGACGCTCCTTGTGCTACCCCCCATACATCAACCAACTCCATAGGCGACTTCCTGAAACAATAAAACATGAGATTAAAATAAGAACTCATATTGGACAGTTACAAAAATAAAAAACATGGGTTCAGTCTTTAAGAGTTTCTGAAATAGAAATGGATGATTTTTAATTCATACGTCGCTGAGGAGAAAATAGGGATAGAGGTAATTTTCGCAGTGACTTTTGATTTTGATACGCTTGTGTCGTGCGTAAATAAATCGAACCTGACACTCAAAGCTGAGCGAAACGATAATAAAGTTATTTTTGGCATTCAATATCCCAAAGTCGTTTTTCGACAGGCGCATTATTGATAGATGACTTACGATATCGTACAATCGCACTATCATCATTATTTGTATTTTTTCGGGCGCTCCCACATTCTCCCGGCTGCATTGTGGGCGAGGGTAGTCAACTTGTTTTTTGCGCACGCACGTAGAGCACTTGCATTTTTCAAAGTGTCGCTGCGTGTCGCATATAGCGAGCTGATAGTGACGGTAATCCTAGAACGGCATTTAGCACACACATTCATATCCTGCGCTACACATTCGGAGTTTTCGGGCCGCACCGGATAACTTGTTTGACTTATGACTATGACGATGTGTCATGTCGCACCCTATCTGAGTGAACTCGAGACGCGGGCCTCGCAGGCATGTTCCTATACTTTTGCGCCCCTTTCCTGCTCCAGCTCCTGCCGCCGCTCTCTTTCGTCCACGCATTCGTTGTTCTCAACGTTTTCACTTTATACGCAAACTAAGTTTCCAATTACATATTTTCCACTGCTAACAATATCAAATCTCGGTAATGGGACACGCGTCCCCCGGATGGATGGAAGTGAACACGACGCAATGCAACCGCCCCATCCGTTCTGCGTCCCCGCAGAGGGACGCAAACGCGCGCTTTTATCTTTGCTTTGTCACACTTTTCCACCTCTGTTTCACTTAACCCAACATCATAAAACGCAAATTTTGTTTACGTTCAGTCGAGAGCTTTGACAATTCACAAAGCGTAATAGGGTTGAATTAAAAACTGAAGAGAGACTAAATTGACACGAAGGAGTCGCTCTCTTTGATAAATACAAATTGGGGAACTTTTTTCACTAAATTGCGAACTTCCAATGGTGCTCAATGGTTCGATAATTAGTAAAGTTGTGCGATAAGTTCCTAGTGTTCCTTTTTCGGGATGAGAGTAAAGACAATTGATTGGGGAATTCCGTTTTCTTTGAACTCAAAAGGATTTTCACCCTTTCGACTAACACCGAGCGACGGAAGAACTTAATTAAACTCGAGAAGCTAGCAGGTCAATAAAACCCACTTCAAATAAAAGTATTATAAAGTGAAAAATGAATTGACATGCTGAGAAAATGTCGATCTTCATTCCCTTGACCTGTCATTGAATTCAGAGTTCATCTCCGTCTAAGAGATAAATAAGAAAGGTTGAAAATACGAGCTAGGAAGTGACGCGGCGGCGGCTGCCAACAAGGATGCTGGGGGGATGCAGGAAAAACGTTACGTCCGCCCCGACCCGAAGTAGACTATTTCTGGTCTATTGTTCGCGTGTCCGACGTGTGCGCGCACAAAGAAATGAACTCGTACGTACGGCAGCAGTGAGGAAATAAGGAAATCATATTTTTCTATGAGGCTTATAAAAGGGCCACAGACTCAGAGAATCGAGGACGAAGGGCAATTGCTCCACTGAAGAAGAAGAAGAGGAACGAGAAGGGTGCGCCGCGTGCAAAAGCGAAATCTATTTAGATTCAAATATAGCAATAGACCCAGTGCGCTTTCTTTGGTCTTGTTTGCAAGGTCGAACAATTGTTCCTCGTTCCCTCTTGCTCCTTATCATTCCTCCATTGCTGCCCCCTTTTTCAATGCGTGCGAAGATAGTATTTCTTATGTGTAGGGGCGGTTGTGATGGAGGCAAACGTTTGAAATGAAAGAATTTGTACCCGTAGTCTTTCCGCGTCCTTATTAAGCCTCCATTCTTCTTCTTGTCTTTACGCGTGTGCTGTCATTTTCCGGGCTTCCGTCCTTCGAGAACGGCCTCGAACGCCAAGTAACAAAAAAGACGGCACAAAACGATTGCCGCCGCCGCCCGAAATAGATACACTCTGCCGTTTTACGTTCGCTAAAGACACGAAAAACGAATTGCCAGGAAGGTCCTATAAAAACGCGGCGCTATTTTGTTTAACTTGTACACTTTGAATTTTAATCTTCAAGTTATACGCTTGTTATTTTTGGCGGGCCTTGACGTGTCATTGTGTTTGCAAATTTTGACCAAACGCATTAGCATTAGTCGCAGTTGAATGGCTGCCTAGTTGGCTGACTGATGATGAGGCTGGGGGGGTGTTAGTACACCACTAATTGACTCGCAAATTCAATAGCTCGCTACGACGGCACTCGCACGCTCGTCATGCGTTTATATATGCGCTCATCGCTCATGATGCTGCTGCCCTTTTCGCTACGATGATAGAGCGCCAACATACTAATTCGCAACATGCAAATGCCATATTCGCAGCTGTCAGCTCGATGAAGCCCAATATGGATTCCACCAACTGCATTCTCGTGCAGGACGTCAAGGATGTCACGCAGGACCAAATGACACAAGGCTCTGTTTCAACGCAACTACCCACTGAAGGTAGACATTTTTAAACTGATTTAATCTCGCTCATAAATGACAACCACTAACTAATACCATGCAACAACCTGAGCCGGAATTTAATTCTTATCAATTTTCATAGAATCTCTACCGACTAGCACCGCTGAACATTCAAGTGTGACAACGCACGTGTCGCTGCAGCAGGCGCAGCAGCAGAGCCAGTCACAACCGCAATGGCCACCACTGTTGGAAGTGCGCGAACTGAACACGTTGCATACGGCGACCATCCCGCCGTACCAGTTTTGGAACTCGGAATTCCGCAACAAGCAGCCGGCGTTCATCCGCTTTAATTTCACGCTGCCGTGGGGCGCCAACTTCGCGGTGTACGGTCGACGAAACGTGGCGCCTAGCGTCACGCAGTACGACTTTGTCGAATTCGTCAAGGGCGGGCGCGTCGACCATCGGCTGCGCCGCAAGCGTTCCCTCGACCGCAAAGAGATGCGCTTCCCATACAGTAATCGCAACCTGCACCACTCGTCCGTACTGGAGAGCATTTCCAGCACGTACGAGGGCACCAAGAAGATACTGGCGGATTCGGATGGACCACGAGGCCCATTCTACGTGCCCCCGCATCTCAAGATCAATTTCGATGCTATGCTAAGTGGAGAAGCAGATGACGACGAAAATAACGATTCAACACAGAATGATAACGATGAGGATTTCTTTGCACATTTGCGTGCCACAACTGATATCCCACATCCAACTGTGGATCTCGGCATAGACATTGATGCGCATGTGATTGCAAAACGCGATGCCGAATTGGACACCATGATGGTTAATGTCAGTCTGCTACAGTACCTCGACACGGGTCGTTGGTTTCTTTCGGTGTACAACGATGAATTGCAACCGCATAGCGTTTCTCTGGTCATTTCGGAGGCGGAGGGAGTAAGCACTACATGTCCGAATGATTGCTCGGGTCGCGGCTCCTGCTACCTGGGCAAGTGCGATTGCATCGATGGCTTCCAAGGGATTGACTGCTCTAAGAGTGAGTGTATTTTCGTTTTTATCCATCGCGTTAAGGCAAGGGCTTCGCCATTCAGCAATAACGCCGGCGACGTTATTGTGGCGAGAGGACCATTTGAAAGCGTTCGAGCTTTACTTACTTTGCTCACTAAGCTTGTATCGCATCGTTTGGCCGGCTCTTTCACGTCTTTTCAATGATTACTTTTATATCGCGTGGTCTTTGCGGATAAAGCCCACTGCATTGGATAATGGCAAATGAGAGAGAATCACTTGGCGCGCTCGCGTTATAGAATCGAGAGCACCTTAGACAATCAATGTCATGAAAGTTGGTATTGTAACAAATTGTAATTTGGACGTTTTAATGGGCACACACTCAAAGTGTCATGTCTTGGAAGGTGCTCCCGAGACCGTCCCATGGGACGTCGGAAATTTCCGGCCTACGCAACGTCTCCGTACTCCTTCGCGCACGTGATTGAGATGGCCGGTGATAAATGTGATTGTGTGATTTATGCGTGTGTTTGGTTTCAGGTATCTGTCCGGTACTATGCTCGGGTCACGGGCAGTACGGCGGCGGGTTGTGCCATTGCGAAGAGGGCTGGAAGGGCCCCGAGTGCGATATTCCCGAGAGCGAGTGTCGCGTCGCCGACTGCAGCGGGCACGGCGCGTGTGTACGTGGCTCCTGCCGTTGCAAACCCGGTTGGAAGGGCGACGCGTGCGAGGAGCGCGACTGCGAGGACCCCACTTGCTCCGAGCATGGTGCGTGCGTGCAGGGCCAGTGCTACTGCAAGGCAGGCTGGCAGGGCGATCGATGCCACATCATCGACGAACAGGTGCACAAATGTCTGCCGAGCTGCGCAAACCACGGCGAGTACGATTTGGAAGCCGGCAAGTGTGTCTGCCACCGACACTGGACTGGACCTGATTGCTCACAGCGTACGTATACATTTTCCTCGCCCGCTCGCACTCTCTGCTCCTCGGAGGACGCGTCCTCTATGGCAACTCGTTTACTCGAAACAAGAGTCACATTCGCATTGGCAAACGTCAGAGCAGCGAACGCGAATCCTTTGATCTACTGCATGCGCACATTAAAGTTTCAACAAACGCCATTTCCTCCGCCGGCATGTCATTCGTGTGTGGTGTGCGACGAATGCAAACTTTCATTTGGCAACGGCGCACATTAAGCGCGCTCCTTGCATTTGAAATATATTCGAGGCGCGCAAGTTTCCCATTTCGTCTCGGCTGCTGCTGTATATTTGCACAACGCGCGCGTAGAAACTCGCACCATGCCCGCCTATTGTTTGTTTAGTTAGTTGGCACATTGAGAGAGTAGAGCAGAGCAGAGAATGCAAGATACTTTTCGCTAATGCTAAGACGCCGAAAGTTGTCGCGTTCGCCCTGGTGTTCACTAATTTTGTTTGTTGTGCAGCTTTGTGCAATTTGGATTGTGGTCCGCATGGAAGATGCGATACGGGAAAGTGTCGCTGTGACCCAGGCTGGACCGGCACACGATGCGAACAACTACCCTGCGATGCACGCTGCTCAGAGCATGGCCAATGTAGAAATGGCACGTGCGTTTGTTCTCAAGGCTGGAATGGTCGTCATTGTACCTTACGTAAGTCGAAACTATATATTATTATAATTCGTATAACCCATGTAGGTGTATTAGCTCCTCAATCATACCATTGAGATATATTGTTCTTTATATGCTGCGCATCGCACGGCGTAAACTCCCATAAACTTCAAGTTCAATTCCAATAACTGAACCTGCGAAACTTCTCTAATTTCACACCAACCGACCAAAACTCTCCACATTGGCGAGGACTTTAGTCCCTTCGAAAAACTTTGTGCCAAGCGACCCGCCGCAAAAATATGAGCGCAACAACGTGTCCGCAACGCTAGCTTTCCAACTCCAACTTATTGCGACAAATATATTTCAGCAGCAAGGCAAGCAGAGTGCCGAAGAGACCAGGATAATTTTGAAACTTTTTTGCTCTTGCATCCCCACAATAAAGACGTGTGATTATCTAAAAGATGGCGCGTGCCGAAATTAAGTATTAGCTACATGTACAGGGCGGAATTGTTTTAACGAGAAAAAAATGCCCCCCAATCGGCAAGTGAGGAAAGAAACGAGCAGGAAATGCCGCGAATACGCAGACAAATTGGATTTTAAATTTTTATTATTACTCGTTACGTTTCTGATTAGGTCTACGCGGCTGAGACGCGCCCTCTCCGGGGACGGCGAATGAAAAGTGCCTTACGGCGGCAAAGTAAAAACATCATTTGGGGATTTCCTATACGTTTATTTCGCCTGTCTACCTGTGGTGTGTTTGTTGTTATTAGCCATGGCGCGTGGCGAAAGCGAAACTCCCTCCCTTCGAAGAGGAAGAAAAACATAACGAAAAAATACACACAGTCGGTCCGGAATGAACGCGAGGATAAAACAGGACCCGGGTATAAGTAAAAGAAAAACAGTTAATTAGAGTCGTTTCGGCCGGGATATTTCTTGAGGGAATTGACTACGCGCCCTTCCTCCTACTCTTCACTCTCTCACTCCCCGTGGCTTATAAGCGCAGCTCCTGATTTTTTATTCCGTCTTAATATCCACAACGTATTTCCGGCTGGAAATATATAGCTTCGTGCATTTAGAGAGACACCGGAAAAAAAAGAGAACACGCAAACCGCAAAGCGGACGACAGAAATAATAGGTTTTAAGCGCAATCAAAACTTTTCTAATGAACTCGTTTCACTCGAATCCTTTTTATGTGTACATCTCCACAGCCGGCTGCGAGAATGGATGCTCCGGGCATGGTCAGTGCACGATGGAGGATGGCGCGTACCTATGCGTTTGCATTCAGGGTTGGGCCGGCTCCGATTGCAGTATCCCGCTCGAAATGAATTGCAACGATGACATTGATAATGATCACGGTGAGTAATGTGCATCTAACTTTTACATAACTTCAATTATTCTCTTGTGCTATGGCAAAATCTCTACGTAACAACTTGTTACACTAGTTTCAAACAATCTTATGACCCCCGATAGATGGAATGACGGATTGCTCGGATAGTGAATGCTGTTCGCACGCGAGCTGCGCAGACCACATCATGTGCTTGGCAAGCAACGACCCGGTCGAGGTTCTCTTACGCAAACAACCGCCTTCGGTCACCGCATCCTTCTACCAACGGGTCAAGTTCCTCATCGAAGAAAACTCTGTACAATCATACGCGCATATGGACGAGTACACCGAAAGGTAAGTGCTGCAATGTTGGCTGTTGTGCAAAAAAAAGGGCGCCCTCGAACAAAAAGTTGTTCTGTTTTCGATTCCAATGACAGTTTTCTTAAAAATTAATTCATTAATTAATTGCCCGAACCAAACCAATGATTGATTTACGTATATATATCTATCACCGTTTATATTATATATCGAGATTAATTATTTAAGTGTAGAGCTTCCCCAAAATTCATTTTCTTACAAAAATATTCCTCATACGCTATGTGATAATAATCTGTGATAAAGATATGCTTAATGCTAGAGAATATTTAAAGAGGAGTATTTTGCTAAGGAAGAGAATGGATTTTTCACGCAAAATTTTAATTTTCTCAACAAAAAAAAAATATATGAACGCCGATGATAATGTGCAGCTTTTTTCGGGTGTGCGACCATAACCAACACGCCATAATAATTTTTTGGTTGTCGCACGATTTAATAATAATATTAGCGACTCCACCAATTATTTGCGAGTCTAAGATTTGATCAAATCGTAGAATTTTAAATTTCAAACAATTGAGCGGAGGCTCGACCTGGCCGCGCTTTGCTCGGGCACCGCACACTCCCTTGAATTTTTATCTTCTTTTATTTTCATATCTGTCAATCTCTATCTAAGTATACTTTTAAGTAACATTACATTATTGCCATTGATCACTTTAAAAAAAAGATGTGAATTGTGAATTCATCTCACTTGAAAATCTAAGACTGGTTTAGATTGAGACAATTAAAATCGGATCACCCATAAACGCTCCAAATCAAAAAAAGAAAAGAAAAAACAAACACCATGTTTAATGTTTATGTCCTCCCCCTGTGTGCTTGTAAAGCAAAACATTTTTCTCATTATAAAAACGTAGCGCAACATTTTCATATAAAATTGCATTATATGAAAAGTTCTTAGCGTTGTTTTGCTCGTACAAGTATACAGGATTGTCATTTTGTGTCTTTGTCTAATTACAACCTCTGTGTGCGTCTACCCGTCTCCAAAGCCCGAGTCGAAAAACAAACGTAAAAAGTAAAATATTATTACAAAAAAAAAGGATAAGAGAAAAGAACCGACGAACCCAATTATTGAGAAGTACTCCCCATTTTTCATAATCAATTTGTTTGATTAACTAATTAACAAATATTTATTAATTAGGTACGTATTGCGATGATGGACACAAGAGCGCAAAAGTTTAACTTAAAATTCTCAAAAATTTTCAATCATTACTTTCGAACCAACAATTTATTATTTGCTCCCTTTCTCAACTTGTGTCTGTCATTGTGTCTATTTGTAGCTGAGAGTACCGAGAACAACCAAACATGTCTGTGTCTTATTAATTGATTGTGTGTGTCTCGTCAAACTTGTGTATCGTCAAATAACAGTTTTTTCAGTTTTGTGAACATTTTGCTCATTTTTCCTCCAGCTAAAAACAACCTCATTATGCAGTTCTTCAAACTAAATCCAACGAGCGAACAATGAGCAAAATAATGTGTGCGTAAGAGACGTGTGATTGTCTAATGTATTTATTTAATTTCAAGCTGCAAAATTTCTTTTGTTTTTCGCACCAATTACCGATTTTGTTTTGCCAAAATTTAGCGAAAAGCAATTGAAATTTTGTAACACATTTAATTGCTTATGTAGTACAAACACGTCAGCTCACATTCGTTGAATATCAGCAACAAGAACAAAAAATGAAAACTTTACATAAATAGCGCTGCAATAAGTACTTCGATTTCTCTTCTTTCGCTAATACAGCGAACAAAGTACCAGAAGGAAACGGAAGTGAATTTATTGCTGTGCGATCTACGCTGATATTTTGACGAATGCGCCGATGACGTAACGTATTGCGTGTGATTAGTAATTGTCCTGTCTTCTGTGTCCCCTATGTCGCTGCTGCAACCTTCACTTGTAGCGAGTTCTGGAATTCCTTTACACCGCGGTAAGTGGCAGCATATCTCCCCACAAAATACAAGATTTAAAACATACGTAAAAGTAATGAGAGAAAAAAGAATGCATTAAAATACTCTTGTTGAAAAAAAAAAGATGAGAATACTTCCAACGAACGAATTAAGCAAAAAAAAAAACAACTACATATTCATATGTTCTGTCTGTCTGTCTGTCTGTTGTCTGTTTCGTCTGTCCGTGTGCTGCCTGTTATTAGCCTGCTGCCCGCCATACATAAATATTTATATATATTTTAAAATATTTCAATATCCCCCCTTTTTAAGTACACGATCCCCACTTTCTTTGACTTATTCTTCTTGTTTGCTTGAAAAAGCAAGACCCTTGTCAATATCAAACGTAAGCTCCAGATCAGTCTCAAAATCAAAAACAACCAAGACTCAAGCATCTACTCAACTCTTCTCTCTATTCTCTATCTATTATTGTTGTATGTGCGTACCTCTCCCGTATTTGCTCCTCTGTTAGTACATGTTTGTTGATTAGTATACGTTCTGCTTATTTGTACTTTGTTCCATATTCTCTCTCTCTATAATATGTGTGTATAATTACTATTGTTTTCGTTTGTTTCAAACTCGAACTCGAAGGTGCAATGTAACAACATGCAATAATGCAAAAAAAGCAATTTCAGTTTATGGGTTTTCAGACGAGATGCAGAAAAACATCCAATTGTATTTTGTTAAATTGCGAATATGTCACTTATTTTTCATTTGCTGCGAATGTTTTATGTTTTCTTCATTGTTCATTTCTCGATTAACATATTAACATCTATCGATTTTTACAACGATTTTACGCTCGCAAGAAGTGTACTCTTTTGCTTATTATTAACAGAAATTAAAACAGAAATCCATACACGAATAATTGAATTAAAAGGACGAATTGAACTTCTAAAAAAGTTTCCTTTTAATTTGGTTTGCCAACAACAAAATAACAACTAACACGAAGCGTTTAACAAATTAAGAACCACAAATACCCATTACAAATAGGACGTCGTATTAGCAATATACGAGAATATGTTACAAGCAAATCCATATAAATGTGAATCAAAAGTACGGTAGCATTTTTTGTCATAAAAGAAGAAGTAGTACAAGAAACCAGAAAGAACTGCAAGAATGATGCAAACGGCTCGGCCGAAGTTCCTTCCTTTGTCTACGTGTCATTTGTCAGTACAAAAGCCCCGCAAAGACCTTTGTTGCAACCCGCATCCCGTCCTTCCCGAACAAATCAGCCAAACGACGCGTTTCGTTCGCTCTCCGGGAGCGAGGAAACATATTCGTGGCTCGAAATAATACCAAACAAGAAATTATATAAAACAAACGCGTTTCCGGTTCACGTCATTATCGATATTAAAAAGCAAGACTATTCGAAAAGTAATCAGAGAGAGAAAAAAAAGAATTAAGTTAGTAAACTGACACCAGTAATTTTGAGAATAAATTTTTCGGAGATTTTTCCAAAAAATATTCGAAACACAAAAATTACTTAAATTTCAGTTCATATTTGCTGTTGTTTATGACTTAATTATTACAAATCGATGTATTTTAGTTGTTCAACTTTTTGTTCAAATGTTTTAGTTTGATTAATTATTAAACGTAGTGGTGGTAATCAATTGACAATATGCCTGCACACGTACATATTTTTCATATACAAATGGCTCATTTAATTATACTTGAGATGATCAAAAATATTCAATATCTATCAATAAGTAAAATAGGTGATAGTAAAATTAAACGAGCACTTTGTATATACTAAACGCATATGAAATTCTTTTCTAATAATGATTTCATTCGAAATCTAAGAGTGCATTAGCGTTTATTTAATTACGAGTCCTGAAATATGAGGAGATCGTAAAATGTTTACCGAGTGAATATTGCGCGAATATGAAAATAATATGCGAAGCTGTATATTATTAGAACGAAGCATGAACAGCGGAGGAACGCTAAGGAGAAGAAGAATTCATTGTTAGAAAAGAACGCCGCATTGCCGCATTGAACGCAAGTTACATCCAAAAAGAGCGAAATGCAAACGAATTGAGCTTCTTATATATATTTACATTTTCATCTCACTGTTGAGTTTCGCTTCATTCTCTTCTCACTACTCTTCTTCATTGAGATTGCTTAACTCTCTCACTCTCTACATATATATAAATATTATATATAAGTATATTATAAATATTCAGGCGAGCGAATTTCCATTGCCAGAGAAAGTTGCATGCCACATTTTCATGGATATTTTTCGTACACGTTTCCGTTCTCGATGAAATTTCGAACATTTTCCAGCGCAACGAAAACACACACCCCGGCCGCGTGCTCAGATTTGAATAAACTTGAAAACGGAACGCATGCAATTGCTTGGAAAACTTCGGAATCTCATCAATATTTCATTCTCTTTCGCTACCTCTATCTTCTCTCTATCTATAACTTCGTGATGATGATGCTTCTTCTTGTAAACGGCTTTAATTACTTCTTAAAATTGTTCGAGCAAGATTTGCACAAGATTTTACTCCCTTGTTCGCTGCTCAATTTAAATAAGATCACTTTTTCGAAATTCGCATCAAGTGAAAGCAAGTGAAAGAAATCTTTTGCACTTTATTGCTTCGTACTCTGCTTCTAAATTTATTTACTACTACTTATTTGGTGTTGACTCGATGTGGGAATTTTGTGTGCGCGCATCTAACATACGTCTGTTGACAGTCGAGTTGCCGTTATGCGAGGACAGGTGGTAACACCTCAAGGATTAGGAATCGTTGGGATTCGCGTCTCCGTCGATCGGGAATCCCGCTTCGGATTCACGCTCACCCGCCATGGAGGATGGTAAGGAGTCGTCGCTCGCATCACAACGAGATGCATCTACTCTTCTACTCTTTTATCCTCTCGTCTCCGCTTTATCTTCTCGCCGCGGGCGATATTTGCATAAGTTTAGCGCGGGGAAACAAAGGCCGGCCAACTTTTTAACTGAATTTGCCACCACCAGACGCACGCAAATGTTTAAATGCTCTTTGCTAATTGAAAACGAACAGGACAAAAGCGGCATAATTAACAAATTAATTACGCATTTTATATTGTCGAATTGGTGGAGGCGGGCACATTACGCCGCCTCCCTTGCGTATGCAAAGAGACATCTTTTAGTGCTGTGTGCACGCGGCTCGAAACCGGGTCAAAGCAATTAATAATCCGAAAAGCCAATTACTTGCATTACTTTTATTACTCGTGCGCTTCTTATTTGACTGCGACAAAGAAAGATGAATCGATGCCAAGAAGGCTGGAGAAGAACGAACAAGGGCCAAAGTTCAAAGACAGACAATTCAAGCAGGGGAAGAAAAATGGCCTCGAGTTTGAAAGAAAAAATGATTTTTCACTTTGAACGCTGGAAAAACAATTTCGTTAGTATTTCCACGAATCAGGGAAGCGCCCAACAGGAAGTTGGTCTATATTTTTGCCGGGAGAATTGTTTTATGTTAAACAACTTTCACTAATTGTTGCTACGCATCATAAAAGCCATCGGGAAGAGGCACGACGTTGCCCCTCATATAATTTCAGAGGTAGGTGGCTTACGGCTACAAGGGGTGGCTTTGCGTACGTAGATTTCGGTGAGGCGCGGGCGGCAAAACGTAACGAGATAATTACTACTTTGTTAATTAAGTTTCGCAGCGTTGCGTTTCGGTGGTACGCACATGGATCAGAGGACGACGATGGCGGCGATGTAGACATGAAAACAGCCACCCCATAGGTGTTGTAATTACTCGTTTGCGTTCGTTCGTTTGTTCGCTGAGCGATTCGCGAGGGGTGAAATTTAACACGCCGCCTCTCCGGGTGCACGGATTTAAAGATTTGCGCAGTGCGAAATTAAAACGTAAGGCGACGTTGAACGACGTACCCTTTTCAGCGGGGCGCAGCGAAATAACGCAACAACAACAACAACACGAAGTGAGCTGGCACCTTGTAATTGATGGATCTCTTAATTATTGCACGCTGTGTGTGTTTAGCCAATAGAAGGAAGCCGAGAGCTAATCACAATACAAACAAATCTATTTACAATCCAATGGAAGAACAAAGCACCAAGCGGAGCGCATGTATTGGCATTCGATTAAAAAGTTGGCATGTTTTCGTTTTCCAAGTCAATTTGTTTGCCTATCATGTTTTCATTAAACATTTCACAATATTTCCGGTTTGGCGCATTGCACGAAGAGACGAAGAGGTGTGGGGTGGCATGTGTCTCTGTTGGCCTTCAATTATTGATTGATTGGGTTAACGTGGCACGTGGATTGCGCGCGGATTAATTGAAATTATTAATCGGCGTTTAGGTTCGACGTGCTCGTCAACGGTGGCGGCGCAGTGACCCTCCAGTTTCAACGCTCTCCCTTCAAGCCGCTCACCCGCACCGTGTTCGTGCCGTGGAATCAAATTGTCGTCCTGCCGCCCGTTCATATGCAGCTTAGTGACGATAGCGACGCGTCTAGCCATCATCCAAGGTAAAATACTTCAAGTCTGCGAATGCTTGGTGCGCGCATAGGGAGCCCGAAATCAAATCATCATAATTTTGGGTTACTCAAGCGTCGCCGACGCCTAATCTCATATCGCGCCACCACCGCCAATTCTTTCATTTCGCGTGTGTGTATGTTCGCAGCTTCCTGAGCCGTAATCCGGCAATCAACTTTCCCGGCGTGTCGCGCTCGCTTTTCGGCGGACCGAATAGCGCACTGCCGGCGAGCTGCGAGGACCACGATCCCGAAGTGCTCAAGCCGGTGATCACCGGCACGTGGATCCCGGAGGCGGTCGGCGGCATGCCCGGCCAGAGTCTCATCTTCGCCGAAACGCAAATCGTACAAGAATCGATACCAATACCCGGCTCGGATTTGCATTTGATGTATCAGAGCTCGCAGGCGACCGGCTACCTCAGCACGATACACATGAGACTCACCGGCTCCGCGATTCCCAAAACGCTAACGCATGTACATGTGCGCGTGGAAGTAGAGGGCTCACTGCATGTGAAAACCTACGAGGCGGATCCCGACTTGAAACATAGTTTCGCGTGGAACAAGCGCAATGTGTACAAGCAGAAAGTGTACGGAGTGGCGCAAGCTAAGGTGTCTGTCGGCTACCAGCACTCCACGTGCGACGAGCCTGTTTGGGAGACGCAAACGGCCGATTTGAAAGGCTTCGACGTGGACATCTCCGACATTGGCGGCTGGGGTCTCGATATTCACCATCACTATAACTTCCACGAGGGCATTCTGCAAAAGGGAGACGGTTCGACCCTTCACCTCAAACAATACCCGCGCACTGTCAATGTTGTCATGGGGACAGGACTGCAGCGCACGCTGGATTGTCCAGGTCAATGCGGCGGCCCAGCCAAGGATGCCAAACTCCTAACGCCCGGCTCACTCGCGAGCGGGCCGGATGGCAGTATTTATGTTGGCGATTTCAATTTGGTGCGTCGCATCACGCCCGAAGGCCATGTTTACACCGTGCTGCAATTAAGGTACATTGTTGTCCTTGCGAGTAGATGAGTTTGCGAGAGGCGCTTTTATTTGCTACTTTTTCAACGCGTTTTTATCGCTGTGGGGCGTTTGTATGATTGCAGGGCAACGCAAGTGGCTTATCAGTACTACCTTTCCGTATCGCCAGCCGACGGCCACCTTTACGTATCCGATCCGGAGAAGCATCAAATCCTCAAAGTGATATCATTAGAGCCCGTCTCGGATCCGAGCATCAATGCAGAGCCGGTAAGTTGCTTCCTTGTTCCGCCAATACACTACGCATTGTTTGTTCTCCTTGGCCCAGCCACAATGCGTTGTGTATGTTGGCATTAAGGACAAGGACGCGGACGCACTCCCCAGTCTTGGGTGCGGAGAAGAGCACTCGACCGGCAATAATGAATCGATAAGCGATAAAACTCTACACTCTCTCTTTCTGTCGCTTCTAGGTGGTCGGCAATGGGGAGCGCTGCATACCGGGGGATGATAGTAATTGCGGCGATGATGGGCCCGCTAAGCACGCCCGATTAGCGCACCCCAAGGGCATCGCAATCGCGGCAGATAAAACGATGTACATCGCTGATGGCACGAATATACGCGCAGTGGATCCGCGCGGCATCATTCATACGCTCGTTGGCAGCCACGGCCATCACAACCATTGGTCTCCCATTCCGTGCCATGGCGCATTAGCCGCCTCACAGGCGCAATTGCAATGGCCCACCGGGCTGTCGCTTAGTCCGCTTGACGGCAGCTTGCACTTCATCGACGACCGACTTGTGCTCAAGCTCACCGCCGACATGAAGATCAAAGTCGTCGCCGGAACTCCGCTCCATTGCCACGCACGCGACGACAATAATACGACGACAAAGGCGCCCAACGAAGATGTTCTAGGTACGGTTCTCGCCCTGGCGTTTGCACCAAACGGCGACTTGTACGTGGCGGAAACGGACACGCGCCGTGTGAACTTTATACGTATGGTTGACTCTTCCGGCAAGATCACACATTTCGCCGGCAGAACGCAAGAGAAATTCAAGAGCAACTGCGATTGCAATATTAGCATTACCACGGCGAACCCACGCGCGAATCAAGAGCTGCCGACAGCATGCATTTGTGGCGCAACCGATGTGACTACAAGCAATGCCGAGACACTGTTGTCGTCGAACGCACGCTTCCAAGCAATTTCAGCGCTGACTGTTAGTCCTGGCGGCGTGCTGCATGTGGCCGACCAAGGATCATTACATATCCTAGCGCTCGAACATTATCTGCCATCGCACGACGAAAATGGCGAATTTCATATACCGTATCCAGCTGCCGGCGAAATCTACGTTTTCAATCGCTATGGCCAACACGTGGCGACCAAAGACCTCACATCAGCTAAAACGCGCTACTTGTTCCTCTACTCGAAGAACACCAGCTTCGGAAAACTGTCCACCGTTACGGACAGCTCCGGCAATAAGATTCAATTCCTGCGGGATTACAGCAATGTAGTGAGCTCGATCGAAAACACGCAAGACCATAAATCGGAGCTGAAGATTTCGGGCGTCGGGTACTTGGTGAAGCTTTCGGAGAAGGGACGCAGCGAGATCGAGCTGGATTACGATATGAATACTGGCCTACTTACGAGCCGCTCAGGGGTAAGTTTGGTGTTTGTGTGTTTGGTGCGAGGGGCGCATGCATTAATTGCAAATATTTCTTCTTGTGTCATTCTCGGTTATCCTTCGCGGCGCATATGCAGGGAGGCGAAACGTTCATATATCAATACGATTGGCTAGGACGCGCCACCGGAGTAACGCTGCCAAGCGGAGAAACTTTGCGTCTTAACTCGGAACTTTCGCAGAATCAAGGATTAGTCGTAACAGCGACCACCCCGCCGTCCAAGTTAATGATCACCGGAAAGTCGAACAAGAAGGCCATAATCAAGGACGGTAAGTAGACTTCGCGAACTTACTTTTCGCACTTTGCGCGGAAGTTGCTTCGTTAGGGAGATGTATTTTTAATGAATGCAATTCATGCGTTACTTCCCGCAGGACTCGAGTTGACTGAGGCGAATACGATGAAGAATTCTACTGTACGCGTTGCAGCCGCGTGCGGCGCAAGCATGTTGGTCGCGGCCGTGGAACGCCATCCGCTTCTGGAAGCGGCACTGCCCGTCGAGGCCGAAATGCTTCCGGTCTGGTCCGAGCAACTGACGACGTTCGGCGATGCGCTCGAAAATTACATGATGACCAAGTTTAGTTTGGTCGGCGATGTGCGCAATCCGCAACAAACTCTAAATCGCGAACTATTCGTGAACCACTCCAATATTCTGGCGATCGAATTTGACCAGTTCACGAGCAGGGAGACGTTTTACGACCGCGATCGTCAGCAACTGCTATCAATCACGTACGATCCGGCCGGCCTGCCGCTCAGCTACGTTCCGAATGGTTCGCTGCCGCTGAACATCTCCTACGACGGCTTCAATCGCATTGATGGCTGGAAATGGGGCGCCTCCGAATTAAAGTTCAGCTACGACCGCCACGGCTTACTGTCCGAGATCACGAGCTCGTTGGACGGCACGCAGATCTTCACGTACAATGAGCTGAACATGATTACGAAAATCACGCTCGCCAGCCAAAAAAGTTTCGCGCTTTCCTATGATGACGCAGGTGGCCTGCGACACGTCACGCTACCAAGCGGAACGAAACATTCGTTCAGTCTCCAACCGTCCCTCGGATTCATTCGCGTGACATATACGGCTCCTGGAAGCACCCGCGCGTATCTACAGCACTATTCGCATTCCGGTCTCCTACTTCAAACTGTCTTTCCGGGCGAAGGAGCACGCGTCGTCTACCGCTACACGTCTAACAATCGCATCGAGGAGGTGGTTCATGGCGACGGCAAGTCTTTGTATCATTATTCTCCGACCACCGGTCTGCCATCGCAAGTACTACACACTGAGCCCGATTTAGAGTATCGTTGGGATTATCAATACACGGGCGGACTGCTGATGGAGGAACGCGTAGACTATGGAGCAAAGACGGGTTTGAGCAATGCGAAATTCACGTACGATTACGACAGCAATTACCGGCTTACTGTTGTGCAAGGACGAATTGGAGGGCAGAATCTCCCTCAGTACAATTTGGCGTACAGCGTCAAAACGGGTGCGCTTGAAACGATTGGACCATTCCGCATCAACAAACCCAAATGGAACGAAACGCAAGTGTATGACGGTACCGCACTTTTCTCCCGGAATATAGATGGGCAATTCCTCGAAACCCACGTCGCACTCACTATCCACGGCATGGAAGTGTTTCGCATGGAGTTCAATCACGATATGCATGGGCGCATTTCGCAGACGCGCACGTACACGCGCAATGTGGGCGTAAATCCCTACACGAATGTGAAGAATTACACGTGGGATTGCGACGGGCAACTGCTCGGCGTCGAGGCCCAAGAGCCATGGGGCTTCCGCTATGACGATAACGGCAATATGCTATCGCTGACGTACCGCGGTAACACCATTCCCATGGAGTACAACGCGATGGACCGTATCATCAAGTTCGGTGAAGGCCAGTACAAATATGACGCACGTGGTCTTGTGGTTCAAAACGCACGCGAGGAGAAGTTCCACTACAATGCCAAAGGGCTTCTCGTACGCGCAACAAAGCGTGGCCGCTTTGATGTACGCTATTTCTATGATCACATGGATCGACTTGCGACACGCAAGGACAACTTTGGCAACGTGACGCAATTCTTCTACAACAACCAGAAACGACCCCGCGAAGTCAGCCAGATCTACTCGCCACGCGATGGAAAGTTAATGTCCTACGTATACGACGACCGCGGCCATCTGGTCTACGCGCAAGTAATTAGATTCTAATTGAATTTCACGTGCGCAATATCATTAACACCCCTCGCGCGTTACGCTCTGTTTTAGGTCTACAGGCACAAGTACTACGTGGCAACGGATCAATGCGGCACGCCTATTATGATTTTTAATCAGTACGGCGAAGGCATCCGCGAGATTATGCGCTCCCCGTACGGCCACATTGTATACGATTCAAATCCGTATCTCTATTTGCCAGTGGATTTCTGTGGCGGCTTATTGGACCAGGTAATGACGTCCCCATTCATTCATTCGAAATCAATTCGAAGCGAAGAGCCAATTTATAGCGTGGATTGTGTTTGTTGCGAATGTAGGTCACGTCGCTAGTCCACATGCCGAACGGCAAAGTCTACGACCCATTAATCGGGCAATGGATGTCGCCCCTTTGGGAGGACGTACTCGAGCGGGTCGCGACACCCACGCATCTGCATCTCTATCGTTTCAACGGCAACGATCCAATCAATGTCAATCTTGACAATTCACGACCGAAAGGTACTTGTTTGTCTCCATTAGACTGCAATTTGCGTTCAAATGTCACATTTGCATGTACTCTGCCTTTCCGGAATGATATTGAATATGCAACTATTTTAGATTACTTAGATTGGCTGGATAAAATGGGCTACGATTTGAAAAACTTGGCGCCGCAACTGTATCCCGATGAACTTCCTGGCGGGCCAATGCCGCCGCTTTTAAGCCGACCTCACTCGACTTTCTGGGATCCTGCTGGCGACAAGCTCAGCAGCCAGCTAACACTGCAATCTGCATCCACAGGCATCCAATCTGGCTTTTTGGCGCATATCCATTCACGCCGAATGACCCAAGCACGCGGGTTATCTTCGCCCAGCAAGTCGGCCCTGAAGACCGACGTTATGGATCTCGTACCGAAAAAGATCGGTTCCGCTTCGGATCCGCCGTTCGGCAAGGGTATTCTCGTATCGCGCAGTCCGCAAGGCCGTGCCATCGTCTCTAGTGTGCCGGCAGCAAACGCAATCTACCGCGACGTTTACACGTCAGTGTTCAATCGGTCATACCTCTTGCCATTTACGTTCGTGGTGCATAGCGCGCAACAAGACGCATTCCACTTTGTCAAGGAGGAGACGTGGAAGGCGAACGATGATAAGGGACAGCTTAAACGACTCCAAGGACAAGTCAACACAACCTTCCATGAAATTGCCAAAGAGAACGGAAGCGGAAACAACTATTTCGATGTGAAAATTCACGGCTTAAACGCGGTGATCAATTTGCGATATGGCACAACGCTCGAGAAAGAAAAGCAACGACTGTTGCACCATGCGAAATTATCAGCAATTCGCAAAGCATGGCATAAAGAGAAAGAGGCGCTCAAGAATGGATTCTCGGGCAGTGTGGATTGGGGTGCTACTGAAGTTGATGAAATTATGAAGGTGGGCTACGCATCCGCATACGAAGGCGAGTACATTCACGACGTACAAGTCTATCCCGAATTGGCCGAGGATCCGTACAATGTGCGCTTCCGAAAGAAGCAGAATGATTCGTCCAAGAAAAAACGAAAGAAACGCGACCTGCGAACGTCCAAGTGCATGGACACTGACTGGTGGTGGCTAACGTGGAACTCTGATGCTTGCTAGTTTCTTCCGCCAACTATTTCATCGCAGCCATTATACACAAACGTGATCGATATGTAAGCAAGTACCAAAAAAACCAAACAAACAAAACCAAAACATACTACTAAACCAAATATTTGAGAGAACAAACAACTATTTACTATTTAAGTCATTTCCACGTAGCTATTAAATTAAGTCTCCAAAGCAACAAACCAACACAACAAAAGACTAAGTCAAATGAAGTGAAAAGATTTTATACCTATGAATATTAAATTAAACAATTAAATGATAAATTAATGTCGCGTGCGCAGAGAGAGAGATTGGACGAATACGATGGTCATATGAATGCAAATGATAACCAAAACCAAAGTCTATTTGTGTAACGTATTTGATCGAAGATGCCAAAAAAAATATATTATTTATTTATAAATATGTTACCTATATATGTATGTGATTAGCATTGGAGTATAATCAAATCGGGTCAAGAAAATATTATCTATACTATCATCATATATTAACGTATTATATTAAAAACGCAAAGGAAACTTTTATACCTAACAATAATTCAAATTGTGGCTGCCGACCAAGTGGCCATCACTTGACTTTTGACTGAAAACATTTCATAAACGACTCATTCAAAGCGCAAACAAGCAGAAAAGAATACTATATCAAACCCGATCGCGATTTTATCCTTGCGACAAATTTTTGTAAATAGTATTTGCATAATTATTTATAGTGGTTGAGAAACGGGGAGTGCTTGAAATTTAAATCTCGAAATTTTCTTCAACGATCAACTAGAGAGCAAATTGATAAGATTTATAAAAGAAAAAAGTATTCAGAATTAATTAACGATAAAATTAACACACACAAAACGCTATGACGCCATTTCTTGTACTAATTAGTGCCATACGACATGTGAATTTGAATGAATGCGAAATGATAATGAACGAATTAATTGTGTGGACTGCGTGTGATAAGAGAGTATAACTATGCAAATTGTGTAAATATAGTCCAAGTTTATTATTAACCGTTTTGAATCATTTTAAATTGATTACTAATTAAGGATAATTCATTTTTCGAAAACGAAACGAATTTACTCTATATATAGATAGGATGCGAAACTAATGAGCAAGCAGCAAAGCGATGCACAGCTGTTAAATGCAAAAGTGAAATTTAAACCAAAAACGCAAAATGCAAGAATTTGAAACGCATAGAAAAAGATGAAGATGATACAAATTCAAAATGTACATATGAATAAACTAAAGGTATATGTTGTGTTGCTTTACTTAAAATATTGATATCATTGTGACTGATTGATCTATGTTTATATAAATAATATGAATATGAAAATTGCCCACACTTGTGAAACAGGGGCTGATTTGTATAGATGCAAAACTAACAAAAACTAAACAAGAGTCTATTGAAATGCGCGAAGACCTACGGGGATATTGCTGATGAGATGAGATTACATTATTCTAATTAAACGTAAAAACAAAAGTATATATTCAGCTGTGTACCTTGCCATTAATTGATTAATTACTCAGCGCAACAACGGCTGCAGCACTGCCCAGAAAGGCATCAAACTTTTTGTGTATATTATATATAAATATATCTAGTTGTATAAATGTTATTTTTAATTCACATTTGCCGAACTGACCTACGAATGGAGATCGAACACTCAAATCAAAATATCAGCTTTTTGCATAATTGTAATTTTCTAACGGTGCGAATGCCTGGAGGCGGTGCTGCTGTTTGCATCACACACTGACACGAAATAAGTTCCAATTCTTTGATAAATATAGTTAACATTAAACATTATAGCATATAAGATGTCTACATAATGCGAGTCTCTGAATTTATGTGAAAACCACAAGATGAAAATATCAAACCAATAATGAACAACTAACTAACTAACTACCAAAGGTGAACGCGAAAAACGCGAAGAAACAAATTGCATGAATCTATAAATGACATAAAAAAGTTAAAATAAGTGAAGAAACAAAAAGACGAATGAGATACATAGTTTATAAGCGACAAATGAAACAAATAATGATGAATATATATAAATATTATATTTTTATCTGCCTGCCATGATAATATTATGAAATATCGTAGACTATTTTGTGTGCTGATTGTTAACTTTGAACGGCGTGAAAAGATGCGAGCGAGCCACTAATAGGTATCATTATCAAACGTATGGATAAACTATATTTGCTGTTTAATTACCCATTGAAGATGAGGAGATAAAAATTGCACAGAGAAGAAGAGAATGTGCTAAAGGTCATAGAGAAGAAATGCGCATAATGCAAGGTGGAGGAACTAACTCATTAATGTCGATATATGTTTCAAGTAACTGATGTGTCCATAGAACCATATTAACCGCCCCCCTGTCTATTGCTGATATGACTGTTCATTTATCATGTTGATTGCGTATTTATTCGATATACATGTTAAAGCAGGTGACGAGACGCTGCGCAGCGAACTGAACGAATATATTGCTGTTTTTATCACATAACCGTATATATTTGTATGTTAGTTGGTTAATTAAGTTGTCGACGAAACGAAGCGAAACGAATAACTTACTAAATGTGTCATTTCTCAATTACGTGTTCAATTAGATAGCAGTTCAGTGCAAAACGCAGAAACAAAACAGACTGCACTGCTGATGCGCCAAAAACCGAAATGCATACAAATTTCATAATATTCATAACCACCCCATACATACAGTATATGTGGTCGCATGCTTCGTTTTACCAATCGATATTCAAATGTTTGATGAGCTTGATTTGATTGATGGCAAATACCCTTTCTATTTGTATTCTAAGCGAATATTGAATGGCTATATGTAAACTGATTGTTTCCACACGATTCACAAACCTACAACTTACATGCATATACAATGGCAAAGAGCGCGCTAGACTTACTTGTTTCAAACAACAGTGATGTAATTCCAAGACGGCGAAATGTGCATTGTCGATAAGATCAACAAGCTAATACCAATTTTCATTATTTGTCAATACGATATGCAAGTGACAACATGTAAACGAACAACACACATTGATTGTAAATCATATGTGCAAATACCCAACCAGTTGCATAAGATGGAAACACAAGTCATTTAACGAGTATTATAAATGTTTTTAAAATAAAGAAATTGTTTTATAATCGTTTATGTACTCACTTTGCTTCAGCATGCTACAGGTGTTTGGTCATGACCTTGATCCTACAATAGAAAATCTTATAGTCACACTTGCATCAGATGTTTACGAGTTGTACTTACGATTTCCGGGAAACTGCTTTGTATAATCCATGGATTAACACTATTCTCACTATAATTTACTGCTAATTATCTCGTCGAAATTATTCAGCACTGCTGTCACCAAACACTACATAAAATAACCACACTTTCCCGGCTAGCATTATAGCGGCAAAGCTTGGTGCGCGCTGCGCCACCTGCTAGCAAGATCTTTAAAGAATTTCAAAGAAGAATTTGGGAGTAAATAAATATGAAAATATGCATATTAATTAATATCTAGTACTTATACTGACTTTTATAAGTACTATTATATTTTTACTATTTGCAGTTTACTCAGGAATTTTCATGTTCCAGTAGTAAGTGTGGGAAAACACAAAATTATGGCTATAAAATGAATGTCTATGAGATCATCTTTAAAATATTTGTTCAACAAACTTCGTCTAAATTACAACATCTTCTAATCTCTTTGCGTATATGTTAATTGTTTATTGCAAACTGTAACATTGATGGGAATTCAGTTTGGAAACTATGTCTGGTTGCCATGTCATTATTTAATGTAAAAGCACTTCAGCTTCCAATAATTCATAAAATTCAGGGCCACATTATGTGTTGAATGAGTAAGCCTTATATGCATTATGTCACGAAAGTACTCCGTTAAATTAGATACGCCTGTTATCAAATGAAAAGGAATTTCAAATATAAGCAGAGTTGCTTTGTATCGCTCAGTCAGTTCAGTATTTGCAGTCACTCCCAAAATAATTATTTATAGTACAAGGCAATATGTTGCCCGTAAACTTGCACGATCTCACGGCTGATGAGTTTAAAAGCCTATTCAAATCAATTAAATTTGTGTTATTCGATAACGATGGTGTACTTAGTTTGTTCGGTGAACTACTTCCAGGTTCAAAGGATGTGATTAATAAACTAAATGAGTGTGGAAAGACCACTAAAGTTATCACAAACAACACTGCGTTTGGCCGTAGTTTACTTAGCAAGGCATACATTAAGCAAGGTATTGATTGCAAACCAGATTTATTTCTTACACCAACATGTGCAATGATTGATTACCTGAAGAAACTAAACTTTGATGGGAAAGTTTGGGTAAATGGATCTGAGCCACAATTGGAACAATTTAAAGAAGCTAGATTAAGACTTGCAACTAATGAAGAAGTAAGTTTTCCGTTTTATCAGTGACAAATTATTAGCATCTTTATATTTTAGAAACGGGTATTTACTGTACAATCAGCCAAAACCTATTATGAAGATTTGGATCCTGAAGTTAAAGCAATTGTGGTTGACTTGGATTTCAATATGAACTATGTGAATATTGCTAAAGTTGTAAAGTATCTTCATGAGAAGAAAGATATGCTTTACATTCTTGGTGGCACTGATAAGTTCATACCAATTGGTAAAGATGTTAATATTATTGGCACATATCACATCCAGAATCTTATAACTGGTCTAACAAAAGAACCAATAATTCTTGGCAAGCCATCATTGGACTTTGGAAAGTTTTTAATCAGCGTTTTGGGTTGTAAGCCGTCAGAGACTCTGTTTGTTGGTGACAGGTGATTGACTAATATTTGCACGCCACGTTCCTTAATGACAATGAATTGTTTAATTTTAGCTTAGAGCACGACATTGGATTCGCAAAACAAATGGGATTTCATCAACTACTTGTGCTTTCCGGGCAAACCAAACTTGAGCATTTACCTAAATGTAACGAAGCGCACAAACCTCAGTATTACATTAACAATGTGGAAGAGTTAAGTGCCTTGTTAGAAAAATACTCATGATTGAACAAAAGGCTGTTAGGCAGGAGATTAACATACAAGTTCACTACCGGAAGATTACATCTTATTTTTAAAGCATTCTAACGACATGTAGTGATTTAGAGATAAGCTTGACCCTAAGGTCTATGTAAATAAACTTTGCAACACATGTGTACACCTACATTGTTCAATTGTATCTCAAATATTTATACAGTGTATTTTTTTCATTACCATCTTTTGATTATTTACTTTATTCATATTATAATTAGGAGCATTGAGGTGAATTTCAGAGTCAGTACAAAAGTTTCCTTCTAGTATACACCAGCAATTAATTGCTTCCTTTTAATAAAGTTCAATTTATATTTGAAATACAACATGCTTGCTAAAGATCTTGAAAGCCTGACTAATACACAACTAGTGCAGTTCTTAAATAGTTTTGACCATGTGTTCTGTGACTGCGATGGTAATTTACTTCCTTGTGTAATAAATATATCAATAGTTCAATACAATATCTGCATTTCAGGAGTGATTATGATTAAGAATAAAATTCTTCCGCAAGTTAATGAAACTATTAAATCTCTTCATGATTTGGGCAAAATAACAACATTCGTTTCAAATAACACCAGCTTAACAACCCAACAATTCGCAAAGTTGTTTGAAAACTCTGGATTTACAGGAGTTGATGCCAATTCGTTTATTACGCCTGCCGTGCCAATTGTGGCGTACTTAAAACAAATTAACTTTGCAAAGAAATTATTTGTTATTGGTATGCCCGCCTTGCGGAATGATTTACAACAGTATGGATATGAAGTTGTGAATCAGAGTGTGGTATGTGTCTGACGTAACTAAATATGATTATCGCCTAGACGTGATTCAACATAAATTAATTAAGCTAATATGTGACTTCTAGGAATTACTTAGTGAGCATACAGCAGAAAAATTGGCACATGAGTTGAATATTTATGATAACGATGTTGGAGCTGTTGTTATTTGTTTGGACTTCAATATGACGCTCTTGACACTGAATCGAGCAATAAATTATTTACAGGATAAAAACATACACTACATTATAACTGGAAATGACAAAACTATCGTATGGAAATCAGCAAATTCACATCCGCAAATTTGTTTAGGCGCTGGTTACGTTCAACAAATTGCGACTTCAATTTCAGGAAGACTGCCTGTAGGTTTTGGTAAACCGATGAAAGGATTAAGCGACTTTCTCGAACAGTTTATGCGTGATAATAATTATGATCCTTCACGTGTTTTATTCATTGGTGACAGGTAATTCATAATGCGCTATTTGCTGACACTAAATTCTAATACAATTGAATCCTCTTTTAGCTTGGAGCTTGATATTTGTTTTGCTAAATCTTTAGGTATTCAACAATTGCTTGTACTGAGTGGTAATACAAGTTACAACGACTTAACTCAATGTACAGTGGACGAAATGCCTTCTTATTACATAGAAAACTTAAGTCTTTTAGGCAAATTAATCAAGAATCTTTAGTATATTATTAAAGTGTGATAATGCCGTATTTAATTTATAACTTGCCATGTTGTTTATATCTTTCTTATCGTTTAATAATATGTATGTTATTTCATAATATCAATAAAGATAATTTAAGCTACGAATTTGTTGTTTTCTAAGTTTTAAATATATTCAGCGAAAAGAATCCAATATGTAGCATTCAAAAGAGCGAAAAGAAAAGGAAATCCAATGCGTGAGCAGCGGTCAATGTTAATGGCTCGATTGCGCGCTTTTTGCGCTGGTGTTGGTCCAGCAGGAGGCGGTTTTGGGGCACCGGAAAGCAGCAATGAATTTTCCTTAGCTACCTCAAATATGTTTTCACGTTTCGGCGGTTGGGGCGGCGGCTTGACCATGTCATGATCGCCAAGGACAATGTTCACAAGACAGTATTCCATTAAAGCCATGAACACAAAGATTGTGCATGTGGACATGAATGCATCCACTGCTTTCAAATACGAAACGGGCGGTAGAGCTGCCTGACTTTTTGCATGTTGTGTTGACAAAGTTAATAAGGAGGTCACACCAAGCGTAACGCGCGCTGGAGCCGCTTCCGGTTTTATCCAGAAGGACACCCACTAAAATAATATACGCAAACAACATGTTTGTCAGCTAAGCTTTAGGTAAAGATTACTTACAGACATTATAACAATGAGGCAGGTCGGTATATAAGTATGAAACAAATAGTACCCAAGGCGGCGTTTCAAAACAAAAACTACTTCTAAACAAGTAAAGTTTCCGGTTGAATATACTTGAGTGCAATCTGCCGTATAGTTTTTTACGAGTGCCAATTGAGGCAATTCGATATTTTCATCAACTACCAATGGAACGTCAGGATCCCATTGAAAAATCATATCATCAGTTGTATGCGATACTAGAATAAATAATGGGAAAATAGATGAGAAATATTGATAGTTACTTAACTTACAGCTTTCCATTTGTAATTTACACTCTTGAGTATCGTGTGGATAAATCATAAAGTTCATTGCGCAAGAGAGTTTCAGAGTGAGCCTGGGGAAAATTCAAAGGAAAATTAACTATTGTGTTACCTTAATTCCAGTTGGTTAAACCTACTTGACCATGTATAAAATAGTTTTGTCCTTGTAGAGCCACATATAATGATTCGGAATCGTCATTGTCTGGAACGTGACAGATTTAGCGTTCTTGAAGAAGGAATCCGGACGCCACATGCTCTTCAGCCAGTCAACTTCCAAAAGTCGATATTCAGATGTCATATTTTCAGGAAGTCGAAGTCTGTGGTCTTTCCACGTTTGAGCAAAAAATATATCAGCTGCATATGTCTATAAAAATTGACCATAAATCTATTAATTATATAATTCACTAAACTTTACCATTGATCCCTCATCGATACTGTCCAGACCCATGACTGTTACATGGAAATAGACAATAGTCGGATTACCGTCTTTCTTTGGCGGTCGCATTTTATCGTATTGCGACGGGTCTTCAGGAAAAATATCTTTAATTGCTAAACCCGTTCTAAAATAGCAAAACTCAGACTACGTAAAACTTTTATCAAAGTTTTGACTACTTACTGCATTTGTTGAAAAGCGTAGCCAGATGCAACACATTGCTGATAAACAATAAAGAAAACAATAACAATTTGGACAGAGACCATGTTTCTCAAATTTTCTTAAAATTAGTTAGCACTTTTGCGTTGGCAACGTGCGCAAATCATGTCTTCAGCAAGTGCCTCATTGCTTCAAATGCAAAGTTACCGCGTGACTGATAAAAGCAAGAGACACACAGCTCTTTTATAACTTCAGAACATCCCTCTACCACTCGATGTGGTCGCTCATCGCGCAACGCAATTCCGCCAATTTGCAATCAAAGATTCAACCACTCGTCGCGTCTTCTTTTCATGTACAAGCAGCGGTCCGAAAAGAGACGAAAACTGATGATCTGCAAATGCATTCACGATTTCATTAATTACTTTCAAATATCTCTAACTACATCATTAGTGATGATTACAAATTTCAAGTACAATTTCATAAAATTACATTTCCACAAAACTTTTCAATAATTCAATCATGAGTATTACTGCTCCAACTAAAAGTATTGAAAAAGTATGAATTTTTATTTATCAGGCGGGGTTGTAAAGAAATCTTTGATTAAAAACACCCAATATATTGTAAAATAATACATATGCAACTAGCACGAGACACTGCTTTAGCTGTTAGCAGGTTCTCAAGCACGATTCTAGTGCCAGCACATTTGAAGTGCAAAGATCGCGATTCTTGAGTGTCCTATTCCCATATTCGAACCGCCAACGTCACGGGTATTCAACGCAGCAGGAGAGTATCCTTTCATAGAATGCTGCGGAATATGTCGCATTCAATGCCTATACAAATGCCCTACAGGAAAAATGTAACTCTTCAGTGTGATGAATTCACTAGAATTTCGCAGCGCGCGAACGCATGGCATCTCATCATATTATGCATTGGACATTCCTGGAACGTGCTCGCAATTCAATTAGGACGACTCTGAAGCAATGCCATCATTATATCAATATGGGGTTGAGAGGCAATTGTGTGCCTCGTTGCAGTGCAATGCATTTGCACGCACAAAAGTGTCCTACTCGACGCTGCAAACACATAAAAATATTTGAAAACTCCTAAATGAAAATGTAACTGGATGCGCTCAGAACACGAGCTCCATGTCGTATATGTACGTTGCGCGTAAAAGTGGAACGCCACTTCATCGAGTTAAAGATTAAAGGTCATAATTCAAAGCGCTGAAATCATCAGTTTTCCGTTTTCCGCTTCGCCGTCTCATCAAGGGCTGCGCCGCATTAATGTGTTTGCCAATGTGGCTCTCCAGTGATAAAATTGAAGCACTATTTAAACAATAGGCTGCCTTAGAAAGCGTATTTATTTAAATATTGGAAGCTTGCTCATAAATAAGTTTCCGACGCACAAGAATTTAATATAAGCTTCTGTTGTTCTCAAGGAATATAAAAACAATTAAGATTTGCACACATTGCGTGATTTTGGATGTTCAATTATCCAAAAACCCATCGTATATGGTGGTATGATTATCATATTTGACGTATAGATAATTGGTTTGTATTTTTTCAACAAGCCATCTTGCTGTTGTATATAGAGTAGTTCATAATGCAAATAAATTTCCCTAAAACAAATTGCTTTATTTAAGCTTTTTATTGAATTATAAACTTGCTTGAATGCCATGGAAAATTGTGAGCGAAAAAGAAATTCATGTATTTTATATTCGTCTTCTATACCAGAATATCCTTCTTCGTTTTCAAAGTGTGCTTCTGCTATGCGCACCTCAGCAGTAACATAATGAACGTTCAAGCCAAACACTACACAAAAATGTTATTAATATTTTATAATTGTTAAATAAAATTACTTACCAACGATTGCTGGTTTATTTACGTATTCGTTATTTTTTCTTGCACAATGACAATATAAACGGACGTAAGGATTTGCCATGTTTAAACATTCAATAACTTCTGGACCAACTATTTTCTTATGAAATAAATTAATCCACCAACTCTACAATGAACATAAAATAAACATGTGTTAAATATATTATTGAAACAAAGTCTTCTTACCGGATTTGGATTATAATTATTATCAAGTAATGAATAATATCCAGAAAATAGACTTTGCCGAACCACCACATCAATACCATGCTTTGCAGCTAAGCCCAATTTATCTAGCCAAATAAATGCCGATACAAACCTATTCGAATAGGCATTTGAACCACCCCCATATGCATCTGCCGTTTCGCCAAGCCAAATAGGAATATCGTCATTGTTGGTAATATTGCGCGCTTCTTTAATTATTTGTATTTCACTTTCTAAAGAATCATATATTTCTGGATTTAAATAACTGCTCATATCGGCAGAGCTTCCCCGAAAATAATATCTATAATATTATTATTTATACCTCATTTTGATTCCGGAAATAATACGTACTGATGCCAAGTAATTGCGTCTAAAACTCCAGGTTGAAGAGAGCTGAGAAACTCTACTAAATATTGTCCTGAGTCGCCTGTATCTACTTTTGGCTTAGTTACAGCTGGACCAACTAATATAAAATTGCGTTGCGTATATAAAATTTGTTGCAATTCATCATAATCTTCTGCTAATTGTGAAGGCAATACTTCGTATCCAAATACATGTCGATATGAATTTGGCTCTAAAATTCACAATGTTGCTGATAATAAAATTGATATAAATATAAAATTACCATTGCCTAATTCCCAAATAACTTTAAATCCATGCTCAGATGTAAAGTGAATTAGATCTAAAGCATTCTCCGGATTCCAAGTGCCATCTGCCTCGCGCAGCATTGCATTCAAATCAAACATAATTGTAAAATTGGTTTTTTGAGCTAAATAATTTAAATCCATCCACGCTTCGCCAGATAGTTCAAATACCTCATGATTAATGCTATCGCAATTAATTTCTTCGTTTGTACAAAGACCTCCATCAAGTTGCGGCCATCGAATAGGCCGTGCATACCTCATGTTTCCTAATCGATTGAACGTCATCAAATCGGCTGTTTTGCCTCCAATTCGTAAATATCCGCCCCCAATTACTTTCATCATATTCTCTAATTTAATACTCCTACAATAGCGCATATAGTTAAGTAGAATAACAGATATTAAAGTAACATAAACATAGCCAATTGTACCAATTAGTTATGTACAGCTCAATTTATAATTTACTTCATGTCAAACCCATCAAAATTCCTTGCAATTATCGATGAATCCAGGGCCACGCTCAAATATTTATTATTGGTAATATGAATCGGTGGTTTGTTCACATTAATAAGAAGAACATAGCCCTCACTTTGATGTTGCATTACATACAACACCAGCACCAGTATAGAAACGCATAACATGATGAGGACTGACTTCGGTAAACATTTCGCAGGACATGCTGCAGTGAGGAACATTGAATCATTTAGTATTTAAGTGGCTTATCAAATAAATTAAATAATAAGCAAGTGCATTTACATAAAAGAATTGGATGAATAGCAGTAGTAAATCGCTCATCTCGATTGTGATAGTACCGCCGCATTGCAGCTTCTTATAATGTACGCAATTTCTTAATAAATTAATAATTGATAAACGAACACTTTTAGCACTTTCATCACTTTAGATTCAGCATTTTTGGAAATTGACAAACAATAGAACTGACACTGATTGATTTAATCAAAATAAAAAGAAAAGTGAAAAATCATCGCAACGATTGTGTTTTTCATTTTACGGGAAGATTGATAATTGTCATGTTTATTTCTAAATAGCATCGAAAACATTTTTTAAACGTGAACAAAGCTTTAAAATGTTGAGATATTACCTAGAAACCAATCGAAATAAAGTTTGAAAAACTTTCAAAGTGCGTGATTTTAAATTCACCAAGTTTTCATATCATAGAACTGTCTATAGGCAACCGGTTATGCATTTTAAAGGTAAAGACTGGCTAACACGTGCTTTGGACGAAAATGTGCTAAATTGAATAAAATTGTTTGTGCCATTTAATAAAATGTCTAAGGGTGAGAAACAATATCCCTGTACTTATAAAGACTGTAAGGCAACGTTTCCTCGACCCAGTAAGTTGCAAATCCATTTATACACCCATACTGGAGAGGTAACCTTTGGCTTTTCGTAAACATTGTATATATCTTCAATTTATTATGTTATTATTGTTTTAGAGACCGTATAAATGTAGTATTGAAGGCTGTGATAAGAGTTACACAACCCCTACTCATCTTAAGAGGCATGAGAATACAAAGCACCTTAAAATTGAAACAAAAACAATGTGCCGAATCAAAGATTGTGACAAAATCTTCTCAAATCAATCTAATATGGAACGACATGTTAAAAGAGCACATGATGCTAATAGAGTTTATAAATACACATGCAATGAATGCCATCAAAGTTTTCCAAAGAAGTTAGCACTGAGGAAACATTCCTATAATCACACGGGTGAATATTATTACAAGTGTGATGAATGTGGTGATAGCTTTGAATCATCCAAATTACTTACAAAACACAAGCGTACACATGTTGTATATGAATGTAAAATATGCTTAGACACTTATCCTACTTGGTCACTACTAATGGAACACCAAAGAATGAAGCACAAAAAAGTATGCTTATATACATGTAATAAGTGTAACTATAAAGCAAAGAAGAAAATATTACTTGCTCAGCATATGCAAACTCATATACCAGTTGTCAGTAGACCACATTACAAATGTTCCTATACAGAATGCAACAGGTCATATTTGTATAAAAGGAACTTGAATTGGCATGTGGAAACATACCATAAAGGCATCAAAACAAAAGTAGTTTGCCCAGAAGCAAAATGTGGAGCTCTGTTATCAAAGAATGTAATAATTTATGCATGTGACTTCAATGAGTTAATAATGGTTATTATTTTGTTTTAGATTCCTCTGCAAAATCATATTCGGAAAATACATCCGCAATTTACCGCTTTTGTATTCCCTAAACCACGTCGATTGCGCAAAGATTGGGGTAAACCAAAGAAAAAGGATGTACCGTTTGTTACAATCCATGTCCCATAGAGAATGTTCTTTTGAAGTAATGAAATAAATTTTTCGTTTGTATAAGAGTTGTTGTTTAATTTATCATCCATAGTAAATAATATTGTTATCTATATTATTCATTATTTATCCATTAACATGGAGTTTAAACTGTTTGGTATCTTGGTTAAAATTTGCTGACATAGGTGGCGCATACATGTACATTTTCTTAAATATCCCATTTATTTAAATGAACCCACGATCGTTTCGATAAAACCATTGAAAACACTTTAATTTGCGATGAAAAATTATTATAGCAGCATATGGGTCTCCAGAAATTAATTATTTACTTGATAAGACGATAAAATTCTGGATAATTAGTCATAACATTATTAAATTAGTTCCAATAGAGTACAAATTTGTAAACTGGACATCATTTACAAGCCATAAATTGTTCTAAAATATTTGGAAATAATACCTTGACTTCTAATTAAATTCATAAATTGAAATTACACTTAAACCCTGTTGACTCTAATTTGTATTTGTTTGTATTTTACAGAAAATGTAAACTAATACCCGAAAAAGTGACACAACAATAATGACGGCCGGGGGAACAAATGTGTAGTAAGTGCGGTTGCAATGCGGCCATAAGTTAAGGACTTAATGTTTTCGCATTCGGACATTATTGCTGCGACTTGGCTTTGAGTGTAATTGCTGAAAACCGCATCGTATATTTAATGCGTTGCTCTTGTACATGAAAGGGTTAATATGTGCGCTACCCACATTGCTAATTCCGTGCGGACTTGCACCTAGAATATCTAAAAATCAAGATGTTCGCCGAACAACCTTAATGAGACAGCCGAGAATTAGGTTTGGCGGAGGGCATGCTTAGGAATGAACAAAACGTCTCCAGAGACGGTGACGCTTGTGCTTAAGAAAACGCTTAATTGGCTGAATAATATTTATGTGTCCAACGGGACAACGCAACGAATTCAGTTAAAACAATTTACGTAAAATTGTTAAATTTTATTCGATTCAAAAATTGCTGCAACGCACGTTTTTACAAACAAGCTACCAGTATCACCAAAATCATATGTGATCAATCCAAATAAAAGGAAATACTTTAAACTAACAAAGAATTTTATTTTAATTATTTGCCATCCTATCTCCACATTGGCAATTGTACAACGAGGCTGTTTGCACATCATGAAGAACTTTTTTAAGTTTCACGAGCGAAACTGAATTGGATAAAAGTCGTAATGGCCTCTTCCTACGCCGGAAAGGTGAATTTATGGACTGGTCTTTAACTTTATTTTTGATAAAACTTGGATTGCGCGCCCGGCAATTTCTTATCGTTTTTCTAAAGGAGCACTTCTCGCGCTTTTTCCATATTATTCGGCCGAAAGAATGATTACATTAGATTTACATTGCGTAGTCCTGCATTAACTTGGTTCTTTTGTTGCGAGCTGCGCAACGAGAAAGTTTGCGAGTTCATTTTTGGTGCTCATCAAGTCAGCACTTAAAGTGAGTTGAAAACAATTTCCAAATGCATTTAATCTCTGTGCTGATCAATGCCCAGACGCTAAGAAACTAGTTGTTGCTATGGCAAATAGTGAAAAAAGTATACTATTTCCATTTTCAATCTCGCCCTCTCAGATTCGTCTCATATGTATGCAAAGGTTTGCTGTGCGAATTGGATTCGTGCATTCGAAAGTCTGCGCGCCGTATTGCAGAACATGCGAAATGTCTTTGCATATTTTTATTAAGCATCATGCGCCTAGAAGTGCGCGTCCTCAGATGAAATACGTGCTTTGCGTTTATGCCGCGCACATCAAAAAATTATGTCCTGATGCGATGATACATGAGGCGCAAACAATTTTTATTCGAATGGCGCGACAAGTGCCACCAGGTGTCTGCGAATCTCAAATGTTTTCACGACGCCGAATAAAATGTGTCGTAAAAAACTAAAATTCCATTTCACATATCATGGATGCACATAATTTACAAAGTCTTCAAGCGACGAAGTAAATGATCTTTCTTCTCTCAGCGTACGTAATAAAATTTTACATTTTTCCTTAAAACTTTACATTGTGCAAGAAGAATATTTAACTCATCTGCCCATTTTCTATTCATAACGTGAATCTTTAATAATTTGTCAAAGAATTAGCAATGACAAATAGTAACGAATGACCTCGAGGATTATAAGCGTGCAAGTTTTTCATTAGCTTTTCTTGCATTAGATGTGCATCAATTTTATTAAAAACCGGAGTGAATATTCCATTTCAATGCTACATTTATGGGTGGATTAGTGATAGGAACAGTCATAAATTATTTTAATGAATGTCGCGCCAAACAGCCAAACTAATAATGCTGCATGCTGTCCGTTTGCCGCCGTCGTAGCCGCCACCGCCATGCACATTGGCATGGCATTAGCCAACACATTGCGAATGCGCCGCCGCCAAAACGAGTGCATGCTAGTGCTGACAAACGAGCGCGGGGCGACGAACAAACACAAAAAGGCCTGCTGCCAACGCGCTGCCCCCCTCATGCCATACAAACACATAAACTTCTATTTGTGCGCGATGCTCACATTGCGCCAACATCACTATCATCGCTCCCCATAATCAAGAAAAAACAAAAATACAACCAACAGACGTAACACACATTTCAGTTGCCAATCTTCAACGAATTAGCAATGCGCACATTCCGATTATTTGCCTCAGCATGTTTTATTATCTGACCAAGTAAAAAAGAACTGCTGAAGATGGGCATTTAATCAAATCAATAATTACGCACATGGAAGTAAATTCATTTCCAATCGATTGAAAATGATATGATTGCATTTAACGAAAAGTGGAAAAAATTGCGCGTTGAATATTTGCACAAACGTTTGATGGAAAACGAACCGGAATTAATCGAATTGGACAAACGCGTGCATTTCGCAAAAGAAAGCGGTAAAAAAATTCAGCGTTTTACGTGAAATGAATCTGTCTTCTTCCTGTTCTGCTTGCAAACGTTCTCTTATCAGCGTCTGGACCAGCCGAGCGTATAAAGTATATGAGTATTAAATGAGTATTAAATGCATTACATCGTTGTGCGCTTTGGCGCTTTTCCATACTTTTGCTGTTTTCATCGACTGTACAAAAACTAGACTCTTTTGCCACGGTATTTTATCGCCACGTCCATTCTGCTTGCATGCATTTCTTGCGTAATTAAATTACGTCAATCAACGATATTTTCCATTAATGCGCATCATACTTGAATGGCTTAATGTATAGAATAAATATTTTGTCAATATAGAAAGGTGGAATATAATAAAATGTAATATAAAAAAAACGTGAGGCTTTTATATTTTATGTCAACAAAAAGATTTTATTGTGCGCTGTTTTTTCCTCATTCGTCCTAGGACTTTAGCATATTTCGTCGAGGATTTAGTCGCGCAGTTATGATGCATGGCACATTCGTTCATTTTGTTTTCGTTCTTTCCGCTTTCGTCGGCGCTGCTTTACGCGTGTTTTTGTTTCGGCTTTTTGATTTCGTCTTCATTGTTTTTTGCTCGTGGACTTATTTGTCCTACAAGCGCATCCTGCACGCTGTGTAGTAATCCAGTTGGCGGCGGCCAAATACAAATCTGACATTGTAAATTCTGTGTGAATATCACAGCAATACGTACAAAGATTGCAATATACATTTTTTCATCTCTCACTTGATCTTTTATTATTGTATTTCTCTTTTCCTTCAATCCTATTCCACATTAATGAATTCCATTTTCGCAAACATGATGGAAAATCCTAAATGAAATGTCAATTATCTTTACCCAACTTCTAAATTTGATAGATTGATATTTTCTCTAAAAAAATTAAATGTTGCTGATGAATATTTACTTGATTTTTACGGGCTGCCATTACCATTAGAAAATTAAGCAAAACGAGCGTTTGTTTGCATAAATGTTTTTAAATTCAAATAAAGTACGGAACAAACACAAATACAAATAGAGAAATCTAAATGCAAAGTTTATAACTATGCCGAGAGGGTTGTTGTTTGTTTTTTTCGTAAAAGTAATTTTGTTAAAACGCGCAATAAAACCAGAACTAGCTTTCAGTGCGAGCGTACGATTTTTTTGCATTCAGCATCAGCAGAAATGGCATGTTTTCACTGCGCATGAATAACAAATAAATGTATACTGACACCTAGCGCATAAAACAGGGCGCATAATGCCGAGGAATAAGTTGAATGGAACGACAAGTAAGCAAACAGGAACAGAGAGCAAGTTTGATGTGATCAAAATATGTAATTATGCTTTCATGTTTAACTTGTAACTGTGCGGAAAGTTTAACTATTCAATACGAATGCGAAGACCCGCGCAATGCCAGCCACCCTCTGCCCTTTCGTGCGCGCGCGAATACCAACCCGTTTGCAGGTCGAGGGAATTTGTTGCAAAGTACATAACAATGTCAAAGTGTGTGTGCTTGTTGCGCGTTGCAAAACTTTATTTATAGCACGCAATGAAGTCATAAACAGCGCAATGGGCATAAAACGTGAAACATGTATTATGATGCGATGCCATCATGGTTCTTATTACCCTTCTTACGATTCCAAGAAATAACTTTGACTTTTTTAAATAAATAGGATTTTTGCATATTTCAGGTTTCTTTGATTTCGTAGTTAAATTTCTACGACTCGTTTGTTGTTCGTTCAACGTGAAGAACAGCGAAAAAGAATTTAAAGACAGCAAGCGCATCCCCTATTGCATCGTTATGTGTGCTTATTGCTTGCGAAACAATTTCGATTTTCGTTGACAATTTATTTCGCATTGCGCGCCTTCGTTTCTTATCGTGCCGCTGACGCCGCCGCCGTATTACAAAAGTTCCCATTCCGCAAAATCACATACGTCTGCTTATACTTGTTCCAAAGTCAACAATTGACAATAAAAGTTTTCGAAAACAATAAGTGCTTCGTGGCAAAGCAAGCGCAAGCCGAGGAGAACGCAACACCCTTAAAACTGTAATATAAACTTTGCAAAGTGAAAAATATTGATATTTACATTTTGATATACTTTTCCCTCAGCGTCATCGCAAAGGGGTTGCTTGCTATATTGGAGTTACAAATGGAACAAAATGTAATTGAAGTGGAACATTTTTTTCCGATGTCTCTGTATTTTCTTGATAATCGTTTAGGTGACTCTTAAATGTGTGACTTTTAAATTAATTTTACTGTTACAATTCATGTAATGTTTAAATGAAAGAATTCCGTAAACCTTCAGATATAATCGCACTATCATATGACGAAAAAAAATTCAATTGTTTCAAGCCAAAGTCACACAAAAGAACTTTAACTTTGGCAAGTTATTACGCGTAATCTGTTAAAGGAAATTTTATGATGCAATGATAGATTATCAGAAATTTAATAAGCTTTCTGATAGTGAAAAAATTATTTTGATATCTCTTATAGTTCCTGAGATATTAATTAAAATGTACTGTGCCAATTACGAGCTATTATGCTACTGGTGCCACTGACCATCCGAGCCGCCCGCGCACTAACCGTGCTGCGCCAAGTGTCGAGCCAGTGGAGTAGTAGCTCAGAGCTGGCACTGACACCACGAGCTTTGCCGAAGTAGGCACAATTCCGCTACGAGCATTCTACTGCGTGGAGACCAAGCACACACTGCGGTTTTTTTGAAAACCGAGAACACTGCCAAGTATATGCGTGGCGGCCGGGAAAATTTCAAATCCTTGTAACTTCTAAAGTATTGGACCGATTTTGATGATTTAAAAATTGTTATTACTATCTTGAGAAGTACGATGCGATGTTAATATTACTTTAAGAGATTCTTATATTTTAATTAAAACTTATTAAAAGTGCTATATTTTCTAATATATACACAATTACGTGATCTAATTTCATCAATATCTCGAAAAGTATTGAAGATATCATAAAAATTCCTGAAAGTCTTACAAAGAAGTAAATTGATCTATCGCAAACTTGTTGGAAGCATTCTTAACTTGAAGCGATCAAAAAAATGTATAGCAAAATATCAATAATTTGTTAAATTTAATTCAAACAAACAAGTCATTAAAAGGTATAAACTTCGATTAGCTTCAGTATCCTCGGGGCTTTTATCCACGATTTTATAGCGACATTATGAGCAATTTGGATCGCAGTTTGCCGGACGCATAATTGCCTATAAAGCGCAAATAAAATCGCTCAAATCGCCGAAGCACATTGCACACGACGAACGTAAACAAACATTATTGCGATTACAATACTGCCATAATTGTAATCATGAGCAATTATCAATTATACTAATTATTGTCCCTACACTAGAGCACACCCAACTAGCGATGATTTATTTCTTACGCACGATTTATAATAACAAAGCTGACATTTTTCATGATTTTTAATGATTTTACTTGCATACAACTTTTTGTACCTTGTTGGCGTGACGTAAATTTGTCAATGACAAAGAGTTTTCCATAAGTTTGCTTCTTAGGCGTCGACTTTTTGTTTTTCTATTGACATTAGGAAACTCTGTATTGATTTTCATCGCGCGTTATTTAACTAATGGTAGTTTTAATGAATGCCGCGATTGTACTCTCCATATGTGTGCGTGCACTAAAAGTTTTCACTTTAATTAGGAGCATTTCACGTTCATGTATTGATATTTTATTGCTGGTAATTATTTCGTGATTACAATGACTTATATTATGTTATAAAACTACAATAAATATGCATTTATAAATAGAACGGCTATAAATTATTATTTTGTAATATTACTACATAGTAAATGTTGTGATATTGATAGTATTTGACTACATCTAAAAAATCTTGTATTTAACTGATGTAAAATAGTCTATTTCATGATAAATGCGGCTGCATTCGCATATATTAATTAGATTAGAGATTTGCGATTATACGCACTCGTAGTCTAATAATATTAATCGAGATCCATTATATTAATGCGGAAAACATTTCGCATGACATGTGAGTACGAAACAGAAGGATCCGAACTGCACATAGCTGCATTGAACCGCAATCCTGCAGGAACCGGATGAATTTTACACATGTCTGGATATGATGGAGCATTAGCATGCGCGTATTGAGATTTAAACTGTCACATTAATTTGTAAATTATGCGCGTGCACTGCTAATCGATTGGAAATTATACGTGCATCACGCGTAATTAACATAATCGTCGATAATAGACGAAACTTTTTATTTTCGATGGAAATTAGACACTATAATGCGAATAATTCTAATCAATATCAAATGCGCAATTAAACACGCCATATGGCTAATAAAACTGGAAATTGACGTCATTCAAACTTACGCGTTTGGTAATTATTGTATTTGATTACATGAATGCATTAATTTTTATGCATATTTCGTCATTACCTGATGTTTTGAATTTAAAACTTTTCCAGTGTGCGTTGTAGTTTTTTTTATGAGACGCGTGTTTCAGATTTATGATAATGTAACAACATTCTCAAAAATATTATAAACTAAAGCACTTAATCTTCTTCACTTTACTACATGCTTGGACGTCAAAAGCAAATGTTTGAAAAATCACGTGTAAAGTATTTAAATTTATGCTTGTTACGTAGATAAGATAAAATTCATGAATGTACTTAGCTACTATCTGAAAATGAATGAAAGTTTTCAGTGTAAACTGCAAATAAAACGAATTCAAAACAAATACAAATAATTAATATTTCAGTAACAGCGACACGAGTAGCCAATTTTAAAAAAATATCCGCGCTGTGAAACCGTAAATAATTTTTAAATTTAACGTGTCCCCCTTTGTTATAGACAACATTGTATAAACAATGTATGATTTATTGAATATGTTTTTAATAGAATTTATTCACCCCAATGCGGATTGCAATAAACTATCGCAATTAATTTTCGGCTACGCAAATATTTAGAGTCACTTCAATTTCAATTCGCGTGTTCGCCCCGCACAAAAACGTATGAATATCAACGATTTTAAAACGTTCATCTATTATTCATTCATTGAAAATTTATATGTACGCTGGTTTAATATTTAATTCAATAACAAATATTACACATGCGCAGACAACGTTTTAGTTTTCTTGTTGTTGTTGATGTTGTCAAGCGAATAATTTATGAATAAATAAAAACAGTGGCAAAGAAACGTAAAACAAGCAATAACTAAGATTTATTCATTTGCGCTCGAGCTGTGAAATAAAATATTAAGTATGTGTTTTTTCGTCTCATCCCCTTTCACGTGCTTTCTCTTCTACCATGTTAAAAGTAGTGGTGTTGTAGTTATTTCCTTCCCTTTAAGGAAGTCGTTGTTGATGTCCTGCAGGTGGTGGTTTTGTCCAATATGATCGTAAAATGTAAGTGAACGTAAATCTTTTTTAGAAAGTTGTCGCCTTCGTCGAACAAATAGCCACTTTCCACATTTATTTATGTTATTTTTATTTATCCTTAATACCAAGAGAAAAACTCAATATTTTTTCAGAATTATCCTTAAATTGATCAAGTAATAATTCTATTAATAATTTAATATTTTCCGTTCATGCAAAATTTTTATTTTTAGCATATAATAAATTTCTTGGGAAAACAACTTCTAAAACATATGATTAATTTGGTGAACTTGATCGTCAACCTACTGCAGTTTAAAAATAAACCGCACCAGCGCATTGCAGGGAGTAATCAAGCTAATTTAGTACCTATTAAGACGTAGATCGCAGTATAATAAATATATTCAGCAATACGAATGTTTACGTATTTAAATTTTTGAATAAGTTCCAGGTACTACATATAATACTACGCTACGTTGTTTGTTTCACACAAATTACAATCAAAATAATCTTTATTGGCAATTATTGCTTTTATCGAAATAAGTATTTAAATTCATACTCAATTTACACTAATTATAATGGTTGTAATTTAAATATCTAATACGGGAATAACATTAATGTTCAACAAAGGAATTCCAGCACAACATAATTGAAAATACATGCGTCATATTACATGATACGCAAGGATCCGTTTCCAATGGTGTTTTGGAATGTTTTTAATTATACGTGAAATTGATTATTTATTCATGAAATGATAAGTAATTATTTATATGAATAGTGTTTTAATACTCCACTAAACATAATTAAATGAATTCGGCGATTCGGCGATTCGGTTTAGCGACAAAAAGCAAAAGCGCCGCCGATGTGAGGCCGGCGTTAAAATACAAACGACGCAAGTCGATCAATTATCACAGAATAAATAATGCAAGCGTTAATTAAAATATTGTGTATGGAAGCAAATGCATAATTAAGTTTAGTCATTGCAATAACTGCAATGAAATTTTAAAATTTAATTAATACTCATACGTTCCACGCGCAAATGCGCAAATAGATTTTTGCGAATCGAAAACGGAAGATGTGAAAAACAGGAGAGAGATAGCATCGAGTTTGTAAATTTTTCACGATGTTTTTCAGATTCAGTTTGATTGACGATCATCAAATATTCATTCGTTAGTCCATGCTTACTTTTTACACATTTTCCATCAATTTTTAAATGCTCAATTTCCAAGGATTAATTTCAGGATAATTTTGATTACAATGAGAAAATTTGTAAGTTTCTTAATCCAACTAAAACTTGGTGAGTTTGCAGTTAGCAAGTATAGAAAACAATGAAACAAATGACCTCTCATAACATAAATCCATAAACGCTATGCAATGAGCGCACACTTAGACGACACGCAAATTCCTTGCGTTTTTGGCATGCCTGAGAACGCTTCGTCTGCGTCGCGTCTACTCTCACTGACTAACGACAAACAACATGTAAATATACGCAGCAACAAATACGCGTGCAGGAATATACATGCAGGCGCCGGTACTCGAATGCACACACGCCTGCTGTGTGTATTCTCCTGCTGGTCGCGATTCGCGCTCGCCGCGAGACCGCATTCAGTCCGCACGCTTCGCAGGAACCGAACGGAACTCGCGCTGCTCCTGCTGCTATCTCAGCTCAACAAACCGCGCGTTTGCCGACCACGTGGTTTACGTAACGTGTCCACTCCACTCGCTGCACTTGAAGAAGAATTTCAACATCTCAGACTCTCTTTCAAATAAAATCACAAAAACCACATCAATTCAGGACACATATCCTTGATCCTTCAACGAAACAATTGACTAGTGCTTAAGTGATAAGAAGTGTTATCACTGAGAACACAAAATACGACTTCTTCAAGTTCTTAAGCGTTCTCCATCAAGTTCTTCATCTCTCCTTCGATTGCGCGCGCGTCATCGAAGTATGAATCCAGTGATTACAGCGTTTAAACAAATTAAACGCTATTACACCATCTACACCGCATTGTTGATAACGTGTAAGTACTATCAATCTATTACATAACGTGATAAACAAACTATCAGGTGTGTTGTACGATGGCATGTAGTGTATGTTTTTTTCCCCGACATGTGTGCGATTTGCCATATTTGTTATCACACTCTTGTAATATCCGGAAGTAGCGTTCGAGTATTATTTAACAACATGATAATAATTAATTGTTGACGAGATAAATAATTCGCGGTAATTCAACAACTGTTGTTCACCGCATCGAATTAAAGAATAATGCCGTGTCTTACTTATTTATGAATTAAGTGATAAATGACTTAACAATTGATCGTTTTATTATGGTATTAGCTTATTTTATATGCTTTGTATCCATTCATTATCGTTTTATAAACGCTCGTAAAAAAACGTCTTTGATGTACGTTCAATTTACCTTTGATTTGATTGAATAAACAACAGATAAAAACAAATAAGTTGTTCATATTTAGATATTTCAAGATTTAAATTAAGTTCTAGAATGAAATTTTAGTAATTCACTGTGGTTTTAATTAATTTGACAAGTTAAAACTCATAAAACTATATAGTTTGTGAAGTTGGCGAACTTTTTTCGCAACTTTGAGTAAAGTTCACGCAGAGTCTTAAATCGAGTTAATAATTCGAAATTAATTTAATTGGACGCTTACTAATTATTATTTTAATTAAATTCTAGGATCATAAAATTTAATAAATTTTTATGGCGCATAATTAAACCGAAATTAATATGCGCTGAATGCATTTTTTTAAATCTGAATATTTTTAATTTAAATATCTATTGCACGGGCGAAAAAAAGTTGTTTGGAACTTTTCCGCACGCGGCGCGGAAAACCTTTAGTGAAAATTAATTAATATTAAAAGGCTGCTTACAAATTAGTTGCATGAAGTAAATTAATACGTTGATATTAAATAAAGCGGCCATTCAATGTTCATGAATGTATATTACATTTACTTTTGCTCAAATTACATTCAAAAAGTTTATAAAAACTGTACTTGCTTTTCATCAAAATTTATTTATTCATTTATTTGTCTGTCTATTTATATTATGCAAAAGTCAGCTACTGGTCTTTTGAGCGTGGTTCTGATTTCGTGCAACTGAACATTGTATATATAATTCGGGGGTGGTTGCGGTTGCAAACAATTAAACTCTTCGCACTGTTTATAACCTTAACACATCTAGGAGGAAGCAACGGAGACGGCAAACGCTCTGACATGTCCGAACAGCCGCCCCTCATATTCTGATTGCAGCACTGAATATGTTTTCGACAGAATTCGGGTTCCCTCTCGTTGCCGACACCCTCATTGAGTTGTTCTTCGTCCTGGCCCGTTTCAGCAGCGCTGAAAGCAGACAATTTCTCCTGGGGCATGGCACGTCTTAGCCAGCGTTGCCAATGTACAACCCTTTTGTCGCCTCCCTGGAGAAACATGAACTACAGCCGCGTATGGCATGCGCGCCGCGTTAATTGCGCTTAATAATATTTATAACCCCGTCGGGAAACTCATGTCCCCCGTTGCAGCACTACGGGTCACTCGCGGGTGGCGTCTGCACTACATAAGCAAGAACAAGCAAGTTTACTGCGTCTCAAGACAACGTCAAGTAAAAAGTTTGCTTTATTTTGCGCTGTTGCCGCCAATTGAGCTGTAATGTGCGAACACCTGTCGTCTTAGCCGCCCGCCTCAACAACGTCACCGTTATGTGTGCGAAAGCTTTTAAGCTAATTCTTCCGAAATGCAAAGAGAAGAAAACTAATTTTTAAGAAAACGCACGAAACAACAAAGATGTTAGCCGCGTTTAAGGGTGGAAAACAAGGAAAAAGTCATCTTGGCGGCTAAATTGAATGACAAAAAAGTAGTGGTTGTTGCTCGGATGAAAGACACACCGTGCTGGTGAAACATCCGGAGGCGGCAAAAGCATCACAAACGGCCTAAACGCAAGAAAACAACGAACATAAAATTGCTTTTAAAGCAAATGTGTAAATGCATTAAACTCACTGAATATATTCATATTTTCAGCAGCATCCCTTAAAAACTGCACTTGTTTATTACATGCATAATTTGTTCATAATAGTAGCATTCCGTGTTTTTCATTATAAATATTTATTACGTTAATAATAACGATGCTTTTATTATGATTACGTTTTTCATCATTTACTAATGGAATTGAATTTTGCAGATTTTAATATTGGGACAGTTTTTGTGCTGATTAATTTTACGCATTTATTATTAGTATTTGTTTTAGTTTTATTCCGCTTTGCGTATTAGAATATAACCCATTTCCGGCTTTCTGCTTCTCAGAACGAAATGACTATGATGAAAAGATGCAGTCAGGGTGGTGATGTTGTGGGGTGGTTTGAGGAGTTGGCTCTAGAATAAAGTAGAGTGCTGTTCGTGTATTTCATTTCGTTATTTTTAATACGGGCTTAATATTTAATGTACGTGCATGCGTTGGCCAAATTAAAATTTCAACTTTTCATCCATTTCCGCAAATATAAATAGAGCACCCTCTCTTATTATTATATTTCATATACATGGGGTTGAAGGAAGGCCCCTTTCACGCATTGAATTTCCGGCATGATCAATAATACTGCAATTTTAATGGCTACGAATTTGTCTGGATACAGCTTATATATTATAAATATACGTATTAAATACTTCCTGCTCTCATTCTGTCAATATAGAAAGCACTAATGCATAATACGGCGAAAACGTCCGAAAATTTCTTGACATGCATAATGAAACATGTTTGTCTGGCTGCTTGAAACTCGCTCGTTCGTGCTCCTGCGTTTGCCGGAAAATAGTTTTGGTGCTATTTTAGTCATTATTAAATGTCGAAATATTACGTGGATGACGACTGCTTCCCGACGCTTGCAACGCATTTATTTGATGCGGTGTGAAGACAAAGCTCATGCGCTTTTCACTTCACTTCACTTCATGTTATTTCAGCTCCCATTTTAATTCTCAGGTTGATTTGAATTTTAGCATATTCTCTCGTGCTTTCTTAATTTCCTCATACAGTTTTCTTCCTCGTCGTCGACAGGAAGAACTGGTGCTGAAGCACTACTTATTTCCCTCCTTGCGTTTACGCTTCATTATGCATTCGCTATTGACGATGAATAACTTTTCTCATTGTCTTTATTACTTCGAAAAGCAGAAATTTACTCGCGAAATAATTTTACTTGCTAATTGTTTGACTTATTCCTCTTATTACTGTTTATGTTCAACAATTGTTTACGTATTATAAGTAAATTGCTTTTATTGTGGAATTCCTTGGAAAGCCCTTGGAAGCTGCGCGCAGTTTGGGTGACTTCCGCTGTAAATGATGCTAATTTGATAATGAATTACATATAACAAATGAGAGTATTTGCTTGAGATGTGTAAATTATTGCGATACTTTGCTAAGTACATTCATCAATAAATATTCCAGTCTACGACGTAAATTTCCAAGTCAAGTGTTAGATCATTGAGCTTGTTTATTGATCATTAATTAAAAATTTATTTGACACATAATATTTACTTTTACATGGGTATTCTTATAGTTATTTATAATTAATAGCATTTTTAAATAATAAATTCAGGTGATTTACTTTAAATTTTAGAAATGATGGTGCGATATTTCATACTAGATAAAAAGGCGGTAGAAAAGTTGTAATAAATATTATTAGTAATATTCTGTTGTGGAAGAAAATAAAATACGTCGTATTCCTTCCTTCCTTGTAATATTTGACAATTCAGTTGCGTGTGCAAATAAAATCGTATTGTATGAGAAGCGAATGGACCAAATAACCGACTGAATATTGTGCTCTTTTGGGCGAAGGGCAAACATGGAGCTCACGAAATGAAACTGCATGATTGCGATCGGGACGTTTTTTAAAGGTCACTCTTCTGCATTTGTCCGAGAAACAGCCTCGAGGACAAATAGAAGGCGGAATAGCAAGGACGACATAAGGACGAAAAAGACAGACACGCAAATGAAAGTGCGCAAAATTTTCTACCAGCAGCTTGAGGCGTCTGTAAAGTACAAGAAGAAGAAGACGAAGAAGAAGATACTAAAAAATAAGATCTGAATGAAAAAGAAGAAGACAATATATTATCGTTGAATCAAACTGTACGTAATTGGATGCGCGTATTTTACAAACTTGCGTCAAGTCCTCCAAGTTGAGCGCACAACTTTCGTTCAAACTTATGGAATGCATATTAATTAGAATTTGTTGGTTATTCTGTTTTTCGCACTACTTATATTTTTTCTATCAACTACCGAGTGATTACATCCTCATTGCAATGCTTCGAGAAATACAAATAATGATTATTTCAATACTTCACTCATAAAGTTTCAATGGAAATAATTTTATTTCCTTTAGGTACATGAAATTTTTGAGCTCATTAAGTGTCATCATTTTATTCATCACTATAAAACGAAACAACAAGTTTAATTGCCAACTTTCCGGAAACAAGACTACTAATTGGCATAACTTTTTAGCAAATTCGAATACTGCAATTAATTGCTGAAAATTGCAATGAAAATAGGTTGCAAACTATGAATTAAAATTTCCATAGGAAATAACAAAATTATATTAAAAGCAATATCGAAACAAACTACTGAATTAAATAATAAAATGTGAGCGTACATAACAATTAAGTGATAATGATAATTACGCGCAAGTCTTCAAAGCTTTTACGCGCTGCTTTTATCACTTCGTGCTGGCGCTAAGAAGCGAAATGAAAAAACATTTTACGTAATTTTCTGCATCAAGTGCATTAACTTGAACTACTTTTACGCGCTACCACCGGAGCTGCCGCTGCCGCCGCCGCACACTTGGCTAATCTAACAACTTACTTACACTTTACGGCCGAAAGTACATTAAATACTTGGACGTGCACACGTATGCCATTTACATATATGCACTCCTGCCACTAATACGCCATTATCACCTGGCGAAATAATGCGAGCGTGCGCTTCTTTGCCGCCTCTTTACTAATAGCAAATGCGAAAAGCGTGTACGCTTTCATCACTCCGGCTAAAAGTTGTTGTTGTTTTCAAAATTACAACAAGTGATATAAAATTTCTTTTTAGGCCTGCTCATAAAATAAAATAAATAAAATTATTATTTAATTCACATTTTATTTAACATCCACCAAAAACCAAATATTTGTATTTATTTCATGTCCACACATTTTCAACTCGAGTTATTCAAGTGTATAAAATTGATATTTGCTTGATCTCTTGACCAAGCGACAAACGATGGACGACAAGCGAACAAACGTCAATTAAGCACAATTAGCCATGCACAAATGCGCGTCTTGCATACACCGCGCTTAATCAATATTGATTAAAAGATGAACGCACGATTCCTCACATTCAACTCGTTTAACTTCACCTTACTCTCTTTTTTCACGTCTTTTTTTCATGTCAATGCGTAATTTGCATGATAATTACACACAACATGTCATACGCAGAAGAAATGGTCGTTTTTAGTGTCGACGCGCTAATAAATATTAATTAAAATGAATTCAAGTGCAAACTTAATTTGTGTACTACTAGGACAGTTGAGTGCAAGATAGTCAAGGACATGATGCAAGTAAATAGTAGCTAGATGCACTTAAGCTATTTAAGTCTAATTGAAAACTAGTTTTTTCCGATTTTGTTGTCGAAAAACGTGCGCATTGGCAGCCAGTCAAGATTGTCTATAAATATTTCATTTGCACGTCCACCAAACTCGTTTTAGACAAAACGCACTTCCGAGGTGTCTATAATTACGAGACTTGCTCCTAGTTCAAGTTTTTAGAACTTAGCGCAAATAAAAACTGAGCGACCGAGCATTGTTTTTAATGAATTTCAAAATTTGTTTGAAGGCTTCCTTGACGACAGAGAAATGTTCAAGTTGTTTATAAACTTAAATTAAGGAAATTTATGTGGGCTTCTAGGAATTGACCTGAATAGGTGAGGTACACGTTTGAAATCTGTTTTTCTAGTAATTGTGTGATAAGAAAGTTGTTAATTTTAAAAATTTGTTAATTTTGTTGGCCTAATTTGCTTCAAAATGTATCTTTATTTAACTAAATTTATTTTGCCACATCAAAGTGTTGGATAACTGTTTTTTTTATTCAAATGATGTAGTTTTGCATACATTTGTTTATAAAATAGCCATTCAATTCAGTTTATTAACTTTGAGCGCAAAATTTTCCACAACGTTTGCAATCGCATTTTTTATACTTATTGATTTTCATTGCAAAGCAAACATTATTTACTAGTTTGTATTTTTCTAGGAATTATTCCTCATTCAAGATGTTTGTCATTGAGTTACGAGCAAAGTTTACCATGCCTAAATGAGCTCTCAATCGTTTGTTAAGAACTTTGATAGAAAATAACGCTCGAAAAGTCGTGGCAAGTCGTGGAGCGAATGTCTCGAAAATTGTTTGCGAGCGCGTAAAGTTGTCCCGTGCCAATGTGAAAAATCAAGCGCCAGAAACGAAGTAAACTCTCACCTCAACAAAAATAAACGATAAATGATGAACGCAAAAATCAATTGAGTATCTTCAACGTTTATTGAATACGCTCCATTATGAATTTTAAATAAACTTGCATTCTATCCAATTCTCAATTAAAGTACTTACTAGACAATGAGAGAAAAACGTATTTATTAACGATGTCTATTTATTTATAACTCTTATAAATTATTTACCGTAACACAAACTGATGTATAAAAACACGACGTTCATTTATCTATAAAACAAGAACCTGTTTGTCGACCCAGTAATCAATATTTTAATAATTACGAAATGGATTTATTATTCAATAGAGTATTCCATAACATACCAAAATAAATTCCTCAAAGCTAAAAATAACATAAAAACTGACATTGTTTCAAACAAATGACAAACTACTCTGTTAATTAAAATTAACTAGATGATTATTACTCGTATTAAAATGCATACACAAGTTATGCGCAATACGTACGTACGTGTACTGTAAACAATAATTAAAAGCACATTGAATTGAATTCATTACTAAATGGAAATTGCAATTTAGAAACGTAAATGTTTTTGCAATTTGTTTGCAATTTTTATAAAGGAAAAAGGAATTGCAATTCGTTTGTATTGCGCGCAATTGGTAATGACATTCGTGATTAACGCGATGCTCCACTTTGATTGTCTTTTTAATGATTGAGAAGCGCGCACGCACGTGATGCACTGCAATTACCGGATTATCTCATGTTTGTGCACGAGTGATAACAATGATAATGACGATTGTTCGCTGTGTTGCCTAATTAGACACGGCTGCCTTATTGTTACCGGTTATCTTTCATCAGTTTTACATGTCCGTCTGAATTATGAATGTAATTAACACTTTTGTTTTTATTGTTTACAAATGCATTAATGTACAACGAAGGCGCGACAACCGAATGAATTTGAATGAAAACAAGAGTGAACTGGTAAAAAACAGTAAAAAACATACGCTGAATAACCGCAAAATCATCGATCATTACCTTGAGAACCAAACAAGTTGTTTATTGTTTTGTATGGTTTTTTTTTGCTACTCAGTCGTGATGTGCATATTCACACCCTATATTTGGCTACTGGTAACATACGTACTTACTTATAACTTGTTTGAGCGATTGTCTTAAGTGCGCACATTGCGCAAGTGCAGTGTGCTGAGAACGCGTCAAGATTGTGACGTCAAAGCCGGCGAGAACAATTTATTCACGGGCGACGAGCCCAACGAATACTCGACGATCATTGGCTGCTTAGTATCGTACGATGTTTCCTTCTCGGTTTATCCTTAACGTTTAAACACGAGTTTTAAATGCGTTGTTAAGTCACCTCTGTCACCTCGTTTCGACTGAGCTACCTACGCAACTCGGTGAGTTTACAACACTTTTACAAGTTATGCGCGTTCGAATATGTTTGGATTTCGCATCGGTGTAGGGCATTTGGATGTTGTTTATTTATTTAGATATGTTTGAAGTGTGTGTGCATTATGAGCACAGCAGCGACAGGTCGGATCGTGTGTTGTGTTTCACCTCAAAACATATTTATATTTACGTTTCTGCACGAGCGGCAGCGGCAGTGGTGGCGTACGCGCATTTTCGTTTTATTTGCTTGAATCACGTTGCTGCCTCTGCCGCCTCCGCTCGTGTGTGAATGCTTTGCACTAATATGGTTAGTGTGTCTGCATATCCAATTGATTATCGACAGCGGAAATACGCAAAAAAATGAAATAGGTCACGGGTTTTTAATGATAGTTGGTTTATTATTTACTTTAATAAATTCCACGAAGTACCCTCATATTTCCTTTTTTCCCGATGCCAGGGGATTTATTGATAACGCAATAAAATATTAAAAAGAGAAAAGCATTTCAATCAACATCAATCAAGCATTTCAAGCCAAAAATGATGAGCGCAAAAGACAAAAAGCCTTGATGTGAATTACCAAGGATCACAAAACACGGTGTCGTGTGTTAAGCGTGTATTTCTATTAAGGGATGTGCTGGATAAATGGATAAAAGCTTTTCCGATGTGTGTCGTCCGTCTGTCGCTTTCGGCCATCGTAAGTGCTCGCATAAATTTCGTAGTCCTCATTTTCCCGGACAATTTGAGTGTCCATGTGGTTTTCCCAACTCTAAGGGTTGGTTATAGTGGACTTTAACTTATCTTATTGTCCATCACATTTTCCGGTGGACTCTTCTATAAGTATTAAATATTTCTAATTACAAGACATGGTTTTTAAAGTAGCTAAAAATTCGAGAAATTTTTAATTTCCACCCTGTGGACGAGTTGGATGTTAACTTTTGGAGCGGCTAAAGCGTGTAATGAAATAGAGCATTAAAGCTAAAATAGCATGAGCTCATTGTGTGAATCTCATTTATGTGTCAAGTTGTTTTATAAATGGATTATTTATCAACGAGGCGCCCAAAGCAAATATGCAAAATGGTTTGGACGCAAACCTTTATTGCACTTATCGTCAATTTATTTGTTTGGATTGCCTTTGGTATTCGTTTCTCCGTGGCACACGTGAAATTTCAGCGATGTTAAGTTGTTGACTGTATCTAAATAAATGAATTAATTAGCGAGTTTCCATGTGTGTTGTGGTCATGTGTTGTTTTGCATATTTATCGCATGTGTCCGGTTTATTTCTAGGTTACTTCAATGACGCTTCAATCAAATTTGAAAGTAATTTTCCTTCCTGGAATGTTTGCTCAATGATTTATTACCAGCAGTAATTCTTAGTCACACAGAGCTACTGCGCACATGCGTTTTTTATGCTCGTAAACAAAGCAACTTATTTTATTAAAACTAATTGTGTTTTAATAACGCACAAGTCACCAGAAGAAAATTAAGAAATTTTCAAGTTTCTGAGTCAAGTTTAATACATGAAAAAAAGAATGACGAGACGTAGGAAAGCCTTCTTGACAAATACATTTCAGAGGAAAACTGCGAGGAAATTGTTGGCAAAACGTGGCAGCCACATAGAAATTAAAATATAACTCGAGTGCAAATGGAAGCGGCAGATAATAGATAAAGTTTGTGAAGAATTGTTGATGAAAGAAGCGCAGCGAAGTTCTCGCGCGTGAAGACGCGTTTTGTAATTTTCCTCATTTGCACACTCGACACCACCTTTTCGCCGAACGCCGCCCCCTATTCGCAATTTCCATCCGGACGACGTCGGCGACAGCGACACGAAATTCGCTCGTTTAAATTATTTCAACTAATATTCGGCGGCGTCCGCACGAATTCAAATATGAAATACATTTTCTAATGTTATTTGCACACGAAGGCAGCGGTGGCGGCGGCAATACTGAAGACGCCGCGTAATTGCAAATCCAGCGCGCATGACGTGCATTCACTTTTTCTAATGAGTTTTGCACTTTTCTGCTGTTCTTTTACCCGACTATTGTTTTAAACTTTTCCATCATGCGCGCCCACCTTAAAAATAAGTAAGTTATAATTAAATTGTTGTGTATTTCTTCGTGATTAATTATTCACGCATAGCGAAAACCTATTAACGTATGGAAAATAACTTCATGTAGCTTGAAACCCAGAAATTTGCGTAAATTCGGACGAGATTTGATGATTCCGTAAGTCGCATAATTAACATGTTGTAATATTAATAGCGGTTAAGCGCATTACAGGTTTGTTTGTGTTTATGTTGAGATCAAGCAAACGAAGCAAGCACGAAGACTTGCAGGACTCTAGCGGTTTGCAGGACGCGCAGGATGAGCGTTGAGCGCACCTTTTGCGCTCGCCGCTGCCGCATTAATTCAGCATTAATTTTAAAATAATACGCACTTTTGGTTAGCGTTTCTCGCTAACTTTGCCAGCGCTAATGAATAGATGAATTTATTATTATTACTCGAACTTACTTTTCACTTGCAACAGGATAACACCATTTCTATTTCAATATCCTTCGTAGGTACCTACTTACGTATTTTCTAATCCTCATTTACGAAGAGATAGTGCCATCATAAATAAACAAAATTCAGTCATAGTTTTTCAAGATATAAATATTTTACTAATATGAACGAACATAAATATAAACGACAGGGGTTGGTGGTGGTAGCTTTCAAGACAATTGAACAAACACCTGCTTCAACCAGCAAGCTGCTCACTAGTTTTAGTATGCAGCATACAACTCGTTCGCTTATTGATTGATTTATCTTTGTTTTGCAGTAATAACATCGCGTGTTCGCGCCGTTAACAATTGCGGCCACGAGCAATTAGTCCAATGCGCTAAGCCCTTATCGATCATCACCGAATCCGGCCTGACGTTCGTCTCGAGCAAGACTGACTTGGACAAAATATGCCCGTAAGTAACCAACTTTTGTACCTATGTGTGTACTAAACTCATTCATAATAAATATCCCTCGTCAGTTTCGAACCCTCATTTGTTTTCAATCTATTTGCATTTTGTTTTTCCAACTCACCGCTGATGTTCCAAACACTCCGGAAATAATTCCAGAAAATACAATTGTGTAGTTGAATTTATCGTCTCGTATAACGTATTTATTACATGATTATGAAAGATTATAAAAAAATACGGAACGTGAGGGTGTTGCTATGATTAATAAAGCACTTCCATTTGTTTCTTGTTTATTATGATGGTAACTCGGGGGGAAAATAATGTAATGGCTGGAATTATAATAAAACGAAGCAGAAATGCAAAGAAACGCCAGAAATAAGCTGTGTGCTTCGTGTTTCAGGGATTTGAAGGATGCACTGAAGTGCATTCATGCATACACACGTATGTGCATGAACAATCATCATCGCAAGCACTTCAAGAAGCTGTTCGAGGGTACGAGCGCTACTGTACATGAATTATGCGATAATTCAACGTATCAAGATGGTAAGTACCACTTGTTTCTCAACGCATGCGAAATTGTCATTTAGTTCTTTATTTTCTTCGGGTATTCAACGAAAATTTCAAATAATTCCTTATTTACTTCTTAGCTTTATTATATTCAAAGAATTCATGAAAAGAGAAGCAAAAAAGTAACATTGCCATTTGTTTAGCATACGTTTCGTGATTTTCATGTTTTCACGATGGGGTTGTTTTATGCAGTGCGGGGTGCTACCGCCGCCACTGCCACCGCAGCCGATATTAGCGGCGGTTGACAGTGCTTCATATATAAACATAAATGCGTCATAAATTTTTTAAAATTTCATAAATATTCGTGCGCCCCGCATGGCCGTTCATGCGCATAAAAATGTAATTTCGCCCCTCACGCGCTCTTTTTATGCGCTTTGAGTTATGAACTGCGCGAATGAGAAATATTTACAATTTACGCCGAACGAGCATACATGTTGTGGATACTTCGTGCGCGTGCATGTTAGTTTAATGTTTACCGCACTCAGAATGAGATGTAAAATGGAAATTGTCTTTCGCGCACTTATAAATGTGCTTATTATGCGAGTGTAAAGTAAGAATTTACATGAAGATATGAACAAGTCAAAAAGAAAAATCTTGTTTTTTTACCTCTTGCGTCTTCTAATAATTCAGATCTGAATTTTGTTAATGTTCTAGCGTGAAAAGTTGAAAGACGTAAAGCTAATAAGTTTATTGCGTCTTCTTGGCAATATTTTGCAACACTTGATGTTTTTATTTGTGCTTTCAGAGTACTTAAAGTATGTGCCATGCATGCGTCAGGTGGCGGCTGAGAACGAGTACTGCTTTGATCGCTATTCGCGAGCAATGAAGGACATCCATAACAAGCCGACACCGCCGCCTTCAGCGGCAAGCGAAACCAGCCAACATCAGCACCAGGACGCCTCCGAAGTGGATTTGATCGAGTACCAGAAGAAGAAGCGCGAAGTTGTCGATGAAGGCATCAAAAATGTCTGTTGGTGCGTATTTTCACTTGTTATCAACTTGTACAACTTCCAACTCCTAGATTGTCACCCATCACATCGCTGCCGCCCCCGAATGAACTAGTTATGATTCAGGTGCACGTTGCTGCTCTTGAAGGCTTTCCACTTTGAGTATTTTTAATGAATGTGTCTACACACATTTCAGGCTTCATCTACGACCAAGAAAACTTTATAGTCATACAATTGACACAATTTCGTATTCACAACCAAAGAATAACATTTATCGATATTATATTAAGTAAATTTAACCTTTCTAAAAGTCATGAAATAAATTACACTTAAACTCTTCATGCACAGCGGTTTTAAACACAACAAAAGAATAACAGGCGTGTGTAAATTAAGGATAATTGTCATTATAATTGCGAAAATTACACAAGTAAAAAGTTTACTTAGCAAAACGAAACGAAGTGGAATTACGTATTATTACACATTGTCACACCACGTATGTACATCCAGCTTAAACTCGTATCCACAAAGTCAAGAATGGAGTCAAACGAAGAGCTTTTTGGTAACGCTCCAACACTGACGAAAGCTTCGAGTCTCGTGCGCGTCTCGACGGCAAAGTTAGTTAGTTGCTAATATCTTTAATAGGATCACAATAGATCTTCGTTACGCGTCGTCTTCGTCTTGGTTGTCGTCGGCGTGCAGTGTGTGCTCCAGCTGCTGCTGCTGCTTGCTGCACACGTTAATTGAAAGCTTCCGCTCGGCGAAGCCTCAATTCATACGCGGCAAAGACACATTTCTCAGGACAAAAAGCAGGCAGGAAGGAAGCGCTCTGACGCTCTCTTAGAAAACGCAGAATAGCCTCGGATTAATATAAACATTGAATGTGATACTTGCAAAAGTTTCACATTCATTTATTCAACGTACGAAACCCTCAATTCATTCCAGACTTACCGGGGTCCCAACTTTTTGAATAACAAATTTCATTCAGACTTTGGCTCCCTATTCAAATTCTTTGTTACATTTCAAAGCAATTTCTATCCGTATATTCTTAGTATTTTATTAAGCAACAATTGAATTTTGTTGCAGCACTTTTCAAGAATATGTGCAGTGTTCGACGCATACAACACGGCGGGCTTGCGGCCTGGAGGCAGCAGAGTTCAGCAGGAATTTCCTCGACAGGATGTCCTCGTCCATGATTAAGGTAAGAATCGGTCGGTAATGATCAATGATGATCGTTAATGACCGTCAAGGATCGTAAAATTAGCAACTTTATCTCTGGCGTTTGCGATGCAATATAATGAATTAATCCCACACGCTGTAATCCCAATCCATCAGGATTTCCTCCGGACTTGTTCGGCTTCCGTACTTGCCGCATTAATTAATGTCATCCCTCACTAACCCTTTCAGCAATTAGACAGCATCATTTACCAGCGAACACACATAATTTGCTTTTCCACTTTCTTAACTTAATTTTTTCGCCGATTTTTTACCCCTAAAGTGTTATAGTTATGTCTACTTTGCGTCTGTTTCGCCTTTTCCTCATTATCTCTCTCTTGCACCTCCCTCAGTGCGCATACGCTTTTATTCCCGTGGCCGTACAGTCGCTTTCGTGCGTATTTGTTCTTGCTCACTTCCGGCTTCCGCTTGTGTTTTATTTTCCATCGTCGTGTACATCCGGCGGCGAGGGGGTTCACTTTTATGCACGTCGTGGTCGTCGCATGCTCGCTCCTAATCCCTTCAACTCTAAATGGATTAAACACTAAGCCGAATGCGCCAAAAAGGGTTTCTTGTCCCATTCCTTTTACGGCTCCAGACGTTTACGGTCGCTCCGCGAGCTAATCATTAACTCAAGGCCGTACTAACGAAGATTCGCAGCAATATCATCATCGACGCTGAAATTTAATTAAAATATATATACAAGAAAGCCGCCGTCGACGACGAAGAAAGCGAACTGCTGCGTTGCTTTTGCCATTTTCCACTTCTTTGCTCTTTGCGAATTGTCCGCGCGTTCATCAAACGTATTCGTTTACTACATAGATTCGCATTCGCAATGAAATATTTTTTCGCGAGCGCTCTTTATGTGAACGACTGGGAAGACATTCATTAGAGTTGTGTTTCCAACGAGACGAACAAACACTGGCTAAATTCACAAGATTACATCAATAAATTCAACTTGCCAATGAATTTCTTCGTGTGTTCGTGTGTTGTGAGGAATTCTCTTTTAGCAGCAATAATGCGCTTCGTTATTTAATTAAATTTTTTATATTACGCGCGTTTTTATCATTTTCTATCTGGGAATAGTTATATCTTGAGAAGTTGAACGATAATTAACCCAATTTATTTATTTTGCTCACTTTTTAAAAAGTTGCACAAAAGTTTTACTTAATTCCGTTCGTCAAGCGCGTTGTTGCGTTGTTCCTAGCGATTTTTCCACATTTGTTGTTTCCTCCTTTACCGAAACGATCGACCCCAATCGTGGGTGGCGTTGAAAGTTCTCTGTTTCAATTTAGTTTCTTTTTCTTCCTCGTGCCGGCTCATTCCAGCCGTCTTTCGTTGCAAGTTGTTTGGCGTGTTGCTTTTACTTTTGCTTTACGCCGTGCGCCATTTGTTTTCGCGTGTTTCTAATAATTCGCTCACTTTTATTGTTCTTCCCGACCGAAAAAAGAGCGCGTGCATAATTGCAAAACGAAAACTTTACGATGAAGTCGCGTGAATAATAAAATCATTTCCATTCACGAAAACTCGCCGCTCGTAAATTAAAATTTCATGTTTCGAATTCCATTTATGTCCTGCGTTTTCTGAGCAAATTCATAAACGGGCATGGAAAGTTATGCGAAATGAAAAAGTCGCAATAGTCCTGTTTGGCAACAAAATCATTAACGTGAACAAAGTTGTAAATTAATGATAATATAACGCCTTATTTGCCAGCATCGAAAAAATGTTTATTACAAATTTGAGTGGAGTAATTCATTGAAGGAAATTCCCTTGAAAGCCATAAAATAAATTCGTGCTTTGCGGTAAAACTTAACCCAAAAAAGGCGTAATAAATATTTCATTGCAATATGAATCAAAATAACCATTTGTTCCAGATGCACTGCAGCGAATACGGCGCTGAACAATGCGGCCTCGTGTCCGGTGCGTCGCGACGCGCCTCCTCAACAAGTTGGCCCCCGACGGCGGCGGCGTTGCTCGCACTGGTCATCAGCGTCCGGCGATATTTCACGCTCAGTTGAACTGAACGAGGACCGAATCGTATTTGTAATTCAATGTGATAGTCAATTTATTTATGGTTAATGAAATGGAGGACCCAATGCGAGATCGTTTGGCACAAGCCCTCTATGCACCCATTATTTAAAAAATAGAAGCAAACACATATTAACAATTCTAGTAAACACGCAAAAAGATGAACAACCAGAGCTGAGCACTCATTCAATCGCGCGTAGCACTAACAAAAAAACAAGTAGATACATACGGTACACAGGTATTGTTGAAAAATGAATACCACATCAGGAGTAATTGCATTTGCGGCCGGCCATAAACTGGTCGCGATCAAAGCGCGCAATTTTGCGAATTTGGCGAATGAAAATTTCCAATTTGTACATACATCAAGCGCCTGCATTTTACAGGGGGTGCAAATCTCGTGGGACAATCGAACAACGCGCGCGCATGTGCTATGTGAATCTGGCAATTTATTGCCGAGGGCGGCTGTTTGTTACGTATGCGTTTGTTTGTTGCATTAAATATCATAAAAGTTATATAATCGTGAAATAAAATGAAAATAGCAATAGGTTAAATATCACCGCTAAACTAGCATCGTGAAACGAGCTAATTAAACTAATCCACTAAATGTCAAACTAAGCAGAAGTTAATACAAATTAAATGGGCAAAAAAAGACTAAGTTAGTTAGTTATGCAAATTATGAAAGCACTTAGATCATGACAATTCGTATTGAACATATCACACATTAAATATTTACAGGAATAGTAAATAATTAAATATTGAAACAAATATTGCAACCATATCTCTACTCTACTAAATGATACATCTCTATAAATTAATTCACAGTAAATAACGAATATTAATAATAAATAAATAATAAGTGATAATTTGATTATACGAAAGCATCCAGTATACTATTTTTACAGTGCAAATTTATTTAGTTTTAAAAAGTTTCTTCGGATGATTTTTTGAAAATTCAAGAGCGTTAGTTAGCAAATTGTGATGAGTAACATAATATTATTAAAAAGCATTGATAGTTTTGCTTCTAAATTAAATTTAAAAAATGATATTTTCAAATTAAATATTGTTATAGATATTTTTAACTATGGCCATAAATTTGTGTCATTTTCAGGAGACTGATATAAAAAAATTCAATATGTCCCAAATCAGAAATTTCCACTTTTGAGTAAAATTTGGGACAGATACTCTATGAATGGCCATCCTTTTTCAATGTATTTATAGTTTTTAAGGATTAAAGGTTTAGAGTCTTTAATATTGTTAAATTTGTAGTCACTTGAGCAAAAATACTTGAACATGAAACCCTTGTTGATTAATTTAATATTTAAATTGCAAATCATATAAAATATTAATATTTAATATGCTGTGTAAATATTACTTATATCTATATAGAAATATAATTATAAATACGTGAAAATATACGCAATATGATAAAAACAAGTTAATTTGTATTTGTTTGCCAAATTACAGCTAATGGGTGAGTTTTTCATTTACGTTTTGTATTTTGCAGCAGCGATATTATTGTTATTTTGTTTGTTTTTGTATTATTATTACTTTTAGTAAGTACGCAATTTATTAGCTAAATTTCATACCTACATGCTTGCACGTGTGGGAGCCAAACTTTTCCCTGATTCGTATCTTTACTGTTTGTTTTATAAGGTGAGTCAAAAAATTTCTACTACTATTTGCGATATCTCAAAATTCCCTAATGAGTGACATGGTATGAAATTTACGTAACTTTTTGTATAATGTGAAACTGTTATCATAACATATTTGTATATAATTATTACTTATTTGTGTATATTAGAAAATAAACTAGAACAAAGTATATTAAGTAGAACAAACTGTATGGAAAAAATGTTGCACTTTTTGTCTTTATAATAAATAGATAAACATGAAACGTTTTATTGTCTTTATTGTCTCACATTTATTAATTATGATAATAAATTTAAAAGGTAGTATCAATTATTTTAAATAACTAATTTAGCAGTCAATAATTTAATAGTCCTTAGAGTTTTGGCCATTAATTGTCTTCCTTGCGATCTGCTCGGACCGTCCTTGGATAAGTAATAAAGGTTTTACTATATACTAATGTATCATAACTTTTTAACAACCTGACATACGAAATATTTCACTTTGAAAATAATTGGTTCTCTTCAAACCCGGTGAAATTCGAGCTCATAATCAATGTTTTCCCCATTTTCATACTCGCATAAAAGAGATATTGATGATAAATTCAATATGCAGACAATCAACTTCAATATTTTAATAAATATTAAAATTAAAATTCCTATTGGAAAAATGGAAAACACACAAAAAGGGAAAATTTAATTGGATTAGTATTTTATTTATAGATGAATTTAATTTTGCAATCATTGAACTTCACCATTTAATATTTTAGCATACAAATACTCATTGTGATTTTTTTTTTTGATATACCAACCCATAAATATACATATTGTATTATCTATTCGAAATGAAATTCTTTTTCAATTGAATCGACTATTCCATCCAGCTGGTAATAGATGTGGAATACTCAAATACATCGTACCTGACCTTTGCATTTTAGATTTGCTCGCATTCGTTAATAGAAGAGCAAACGTTCGCAGTGCCCGAAGCGCTGAAAAAGATGGCAAACGCATTTATCGAGCTTCAATTTAATATTGCCGAGGCAAATAGAATGAATTTTGAACAACGAAAATCAAATAAGAGTAGGGAGCGCTGTCTGCATAGATATTGCATGCATAATGTATGTGACATGATGGTAAATATGTTTTCGCTGTGGCGCACACAAAAGTCCTTTTGCCAAAGCTAAACATCGCTCGACATGCGCTCAAAAAATCTATTCACAATTTGACACACTGTTGACGCTGGAATTGTTTCGATTTGTTCAAGTATTTGTTTATTTCTCTTTCCCAGAGAAGACGCTTTTCATAATATCAGCCAAAAGAAAAATTAGAAACTGTCATTTGTATTTTTAGACTGCATAACTCTCAAGGAGCGTGAATATCAAGAAAAGTTAATTATAATTGAAATATGTCTAGATTCTTTTTTAGCTGTCACCTGTTTCCTTTATTTCAGATGTGCAGATAAAAAATTAAGTTAATTCACATTTGATTTAACACTCTTGAGACAGGAGTGACAATCACATTAAAGTTGAAAATTTTATATCGCAGCTTAATATTCGCTCCTTGAAATTCCATTTAAACATCTTTGTCATGCAATTTACAAAGTCGTGATATTATTTATTTTTGCATATTCGTTGAATAAAATATAATTGTCAACGCTTACGAAATAATCATTTTTTCAATTTATAAAGACGTAAGCATATGAGTGAATTACAAAAAGTAGAAAAGATTGTGTAAACTCAATAGATACGTAAATAAAATAGAATGAATGAATTCATATGAATGAATAAATCGCATATACGTTGCGTGTAAAAAAAGAGCATGTTAAATAAAATACAGTAGCATGATAAAAAAGGTGCGAAAATTCACACCTCCAAATCGCCAGATGACGGTAGTCATTACCGATAATCTTATCAGCAGGTGCGAATACAACGCTATGCATGGCTGTATGTGCCATATGTTTGATATAGTAAAAGAAAGAGATAGTAGATAAAGTAAAAAAAGAGTAAATATATTTTAAAAAAGAGATAGAAAATTAATAAAATAGATATGTTTATCTTTTACTATTCCGTGTTTTTCATTCATAAATGAGCTATAAAACCTATATTCAAAATTCGACATCGCGTTTCCGACAAGCCAATTAATTAGGGAAATAATGGAAATATCTGAATGCATTTTGGAAATACGTTAACATTACCTTCTTCAGTACGAGAACATGAAGATATCAAGACGACACGACTTGCAGTTACAATCGCAATTATGCAGTTGAATTCAGCGGCAACGCGCGTGAAGCTTACAAGCGCATTCCGTGTACTTACTGAAAACTTACATAAAGTGCAATGAAACTTTGGAGATACATGAACAAAATGGAAGGCGGCGTTTGCGCTAAGTGCGCGCACTCCTCCGCCACCGGAAGCCAAATTGGATGTGAAATGAAATGTGAAAGACAACGGAAATGTGTCGCAAACGTCGCAACCGGTCCCAATGCAAATGATGATCACCCCAGGAGCTCTTTATGCAATGCAAATGCTAGACGTCGCTGTCAAAAATGCAAATTGCTAATAAAACTAAACAAATTTCTCGCCGCATTTATTTCTAATTACAAACGTATGCGAAGATTCAAAGAAAACATAAATTAATATTGTTATCTTGCTTAAATGAAGTTTGTATGAATTTAATCTTGACAACTTGAGGATGAAGAATGATCATGTATAATCATGAGCGACACTGTCAAATTATCCTTGCGCGCTCCCTGTAATTCGAAGCAGAAATGGGCGAAAACACCCTCGTATTTTGATATTTCTTATTCAACGATTATCATTTCATGCAAGTGACATATTCCCTAAAGCAGCAACTGTGTCTCTGCCACCAGGACTTCTACGTTTTCCACATTTGTACACATGTTTAACTATGCTAAGCGTTTGATAAGATGTCACACTCAGACAGTTCGCGTCGGCTTTGCTAATTAAATGTATAATTATGGAGTAACTATCCAGAATAACTTAAGAGTTGAACCATTTACTTTTATGCACATACTAATTATTTTCAGCGCATTAACAAATATTATAAGTACTTACCAATCATTAAGTTCAAAAAACTCGATCAATTAAAGAAAACAAACGTACTTTTATTACATTCTTTAACTTAACACTTAATGTTAAAGACATTAACGAGTACCTCAAAAATGCGCATAATTACAGCGCGCGTTCACTTCTTGCGCTCTTTTGTTGAGTATAAAAAGTCGATGCAAGTTCTAGGAAAGTATCAAACAGTTTATCGCTTCTTCTAGAAGTACATCCTCAACTGTTATCAACAATGAACTCCTTTGTAAGTACATTTCTTATAATTTAGAGTTTATCGTTAATAAAATTTAATATCCTGTCTCTTAGATTGCAATCTTTGCTTTGGTGGCTTTGGCCCAAGCTGGCCCAATCGACATTGGCCGTGTGCAACTTGAGGAAGATACTCTTGGCAACTACAAATTGAACTACCATACTGATACCGCATCACGCACTGAACAACGATTTGATGATGGACGCGTTATTGGCAGCTACAGCTTTGTTGACACCGATGGTGTCAAACACACTGTGAACTATGTGGCTGGTGCCCATCAGGGTTTCGGTGCACAAAGCGCTGATATCCCCCGCGCCCCTGAGAAGATTGTCTATGATGTCCCAGAAACTCCGGAAATCATCCACGCACGTCGCGAACATCTTGCCCTCATTAACATGGCCAAAGCGCTCGGTCTGCATGAGGATAGGCCAGTTCCTGCTGCTCATGTCTTGCCGCAATTGAGTGTATTGCCTGAAATCGCATCCTTGCCCGCATCCTTTGTACCACCTGTTGATGCGGACCACTATCATGCACGCGAACAATTGTTGTCGTCCTATGCCCAGGCTCTGCGTCGTCTTGCTGAAGAATACAGACGCTTCTAAATCTTTACGACTTTGATAATCTGTTATTTGTTGTTTTCTGTTTTGTTATTGTTTTTATTGCTGACTTATTTTAGAGTACAATAAATATTCTATCGAAAAACTAAAATTGATTTTGATTCAAAACTTGATAGCACTAAGAGCGACTATAATATTTTTCAAGTATTTGAAAATTATTACTTACTAATTTGAAAAACATTTATCTATTGTAACGATACGAAAATTCTTTCTACATTTGGTGTAGTAATGTCATAATAGATGAAACTGTTTTAAAAATCTAGAAAAAGAATATAACAATGTCAAAAATAACATTGTTTCAGTTTAAAGACTTACGGAACCCAGCAAAATATGCCCAACAACCGTAAATTTTCCAGCAGTAGCAACCATAGGATACTGGGCACGTATAACAATCATCATTAAATCCTTGCAGGATATGTTATCGCCATCTAAAGGCATCGAGTCATACACACAATCGCATATTGCTAGACTTTGTCCTAAAAGGCGCTCGGGGCTTACGCAAGTAAGACTTATAAGAAGTACGTAAACGCAAAAATGAAACACCGTCGGATATGAAAAATCAACCGTGGAAATTTGATAGAAAATTACCGATAACATGGTAGGACTCATAGTCAAATGAATCATATAAAAACCCATAAATTTATCGCGCATATCGATATTGAGACTGCAAGAAAATAAGTGATTTTAGTGAATAATTTAATTAATTTCACATAACATACCTAATTAAAATATTATGATAGCGAACAATGCGACCAATTAAAAACTTTCTTTCTAGCCCTTTCGGAGTTTTTGGGACTTCGCGAATCATATTCTTCAAATGTTCAATATGCAGTATCATAATTTCATTGAGAAAAATTAAATCCGTAATTTGTAAATAGACGGCTAATCCTGAAATAAAACTGGGAAATATTTGCGCTGTGCAATATATTTGCCTCCATGGATATTCGTAAACGTTAACAAACGGTAAATATGCATCAAAGAGCAAGCCGCAACTCGATTTTGAATTTGGCGGACAACTCGGTAATGCCAGATAAATTACTGAAACTGTTGCTGAAATAATAAATCCCACTATCGCAGCGGGCGTTATGAAATTGTTGTATAGTTTCGAGACTGTCTCGACAAGTGGTGGTTTTCCGTAATCGGGATTCGTGAAATCACCCAAAACTTTGTAGAACTTGAAAACGTGTTTTTCTCTTATTGCAAAAAATATAACTAAACTTGTAACTGTTGCAGACGATAATGCTACTGCAATATCATCAGCAAGCACAATATAACTAAATTCATTGAAACCTAAAATATTATTTATCAATATTAAACAAAATGTTAGTAAGTAGAATTACTCAAGTAGTGAATCAAATGACCAACAGCCCCGTAGTTACAACAGTTTAAAAACATAAGAAATAGAAGTAAACGCAACCCACTTATTAAAGATCCAGATTTTGGGCTTAAACCAAAAAATCCTAAACATTTGTGGGCTACAGTTGCCATTTCAACGTTCTTCGCGTTTGTCTCATGTGAATCAAAGCGATTGCACAATTTTTCAAATAACGTTGTCATATTGAGCTAAAATGACATAATGGGCATATGGACAGTCGAGGATATTTGTTGTGCATGCAGAAATTAATTTCGTAATTAGCAGATGGTTAAGATTGATCCAATTTGCTGTTTTATAATCACAAAGCACCACAATTTGCAAACTCAGGCTTAAGCTCGTAATCTATCATTAAGAATTATATAAACGGAGAAATAATTTGAACAAATTTTACATACTTTATTTTAAAGACTTCCACAGTAGTTATACTGAATTTTGCAAATATCATATGCTCTAATTATAGAATTTATTTCTTGCGATTAGCTTTTATTCCAAGTTGCAATAGTTAGTGACATTTACTTTGAAGTGGCACTTGCTTTTCGATTTTTCAATATACTAGCGATGAAAAATTCACCAGCTTTGTACGAGCTTCTAACAAGTGGTCCACTAGCAACATAAAGAAAGCCCATGTTCATACCAACATCCTCCCAATGTTTAAATTTCTCTGGCGTAACATATTCAACAACTTTTAGATGTCGTTTTGTTGGCTGCATGTACTGTCCCAATGTGACACAGTCAACACCAGCATCTTTTAAATCTTTCATTGTTTGTTCAACCTCTTGATCAGTTTCTCCCAAACCTAACATTATTGACGATTTTGTTATTAGTTCAGGATTAAATTCTTTGGCGCCTTTAAGCATAGCAAGTGACTGTCTGTATTTAGCTCTTCTGTCTCTGACATAGGGAGTTAGTGCTTCTACTGTTTCAATATTGTGTGCATACACATCAAGATTAGATTCAACAATAGTTTTTACACAATCCAGATTGCCTGCAAAATCAGGAACTAGACATTCTACTAAAATATTTGAGTTTTGGGATTTGATTTCCCTCACAGTCTGTGCGAAATGACTACTGCCACCGTCCTTCAAGTCATCTCTGTCCACACTTGTGAGAACCACATAATCAAGGCCCCATGCAGCAATTGCTGTAGCTGTTTTCTTGGGTTCATTTACATCAGGAGCTGGAGGAGCTCTTGATGTTTTCACTGAACAAAATCTGCATCCTCTTGTGCAAGTGTCACCTAACAACATGATGGTTGCAGTAGCTGTCCCATGTTCACCGCCACCCCAACATTCGCCTATATTTGGACAGCGTGCTTCTTCACATACTGTATGTAAGTTTAAATCGCGCAATTGTTCCTTTAGTTTGCTAAAATTTGATCCTGAAATAATGCAGTTATGTAACATCAATGTTTTGCTAAATGAACTCTACCTGTTGGTATTTTAGTCTTCAACCATGGTGGCAACCTAAGCCGTTGGTCTTCGCCTTTTGCACGCTTCAATTTGCCATCGTAATTTTTCCACCGTTCTGCTTCATCATGTAGAATTGGTTCCTCAGTTGTTATGAAATCTTGCAGTGTTGGTCCGCTTACTATCTTCTGTTTTAACTTTTCCAAACTTGCTAAATTTGATTTGCACCTTGCACACGTTTTCACTACGTTTTTAGAGACACTTAGGTTAAGCATGTCGTACTATCAAATTCGCGTTATTAAGTAATTTAATTCACCATAAGTTGTACTATAAATTTTATCAGCTGATACTAAGGTTATGGGTAGTCAGTAAATTTGACCTTTGAGTTATGCAACACGCGCTCCATATAATAACTCGTATTATAACCACTGTTACAAGACAAACTTAATCGCTGTTGAAAGTAAATAAAATCAATACTAATTACAGCAAAAGCATTTATTAACACATAATACTATGAGCTATATATTCTACAACACTCCTTTCCCATATGACTCTAATCAAAGTGAATTTCATAATATTGATATGTGACCTGCACTGGATTTAAAACATTAAATACTATGTATTTATTGGACCTTAAGATTTTGAGCCAAAGAGCAGCTCAAGCCGGTACCATCAGGTTCAACCTGCATCTGACGAATTACGCCGTTATCAACAACCATTGAGAAACGTTTACAACGCAGTCCGCCAAGAGCTGGCAAGTCTTGGGCAAGATCCATTGCCTTTGTAAATTCACCGCAAGTATCCGCCAACATGCGTACTTTTCCTTCAGCATTCATAGCTTTTCCCCAAGCTTCCATCACAAATGGATCATTAACTGATACACATACTACTTCACAGTAGCCTTTCTTTCTGAATTCATCTGCCTTTTCAATGTAGCCTGGTAAATGCGTCTGTATAGGTATAGCAGTAACATACAATTAATTAATCAATGCAGCTGCATAATTGCATAATAAATGAATGAATTACCTTGGTGCACCCAGGTGTGAAAGCTCCAGGGACACCAAAGACAACAATTTTGTTATTTGCAGACAAATCGCATAAGTTCATTTTGTTCGTTGGTGAAGCCTCAAATAGGTCAGTGCTTGGCACTTTATCTCCATCCTAAATATAAGTAAACAAAATGTAATCATTATTATGAAATACAACACATGCAAACGCCGGTTATTTAATATGGTTGAGGTTATATAATTTCACTACGTAGTACAAAATGATAATGGGCTAACTTATTAGTATATATGATAATAAAATTACCTTTCGTGGCATGGCGACAGTTGTTTTAAAACCCCGACTGGCGAAACGTGTGAACTGGAATGATGGAGAACGGCAAAGTAACTTGACGACACTCATTTTACCGGCTTGCACTCTAGATCCTGAACGTCGAGGTCACCAATGAAATGCAAGCAATCTAACGAATCACCAGTCTTGAATAAAGTCGTTTAAATAACTTCTGTTTGATTGCAATATATAAACACCAAGAATTTGTCAAGTCTACGTATAGTAAACAATTAATGCAGGTTGCCTGAAAATTTGACACAATTTTATTAAATGTGCAGTATGGTCAGTTGCCTAGAGTTAATATTTCTGATTTAATTGTTTATCGTGACTTACTATGAGAAGTCTTTAACTTTTCTATATACACCTAGAATAATATGCACATTACCACTATTATATATAGTCCTATTGGAATAAGTCGTAGCGATTCATGGTAAATACGTTCCAATGCTTATGCCAGCCACCTAAAAAATATATACAAAGAGATTAAATAAAACTTGAACTTGAAACTTACCAACAATGAGTTTTTATATTCTTTAAGTGCAAAGCTGTTAAATTAGTATATATATGCCAAACGTGTACAATCTCCGTCCACTTCCAAACGCAGCAAAAAGTGCACTTTATGTCTGCTGCCCAGCCAGACGTACTACGAAAAATGGTTTCGTCCAAAAGCGTTGAACAGTCAAAAATACATAAGGGAGAACTGCAGACTGCATTGTTCTGTTTTGCTGTAGTCTTGTTGGACATATCGTGTTGTTATCGTGCCCATGTATCGTTCTGAACTAATGTTTTAATGGATTCTAATAATATTATCTTGCTGGATAGCACACGGAATCAACTAAGCTATAACATAACGATTTCTATTCAAAGAGGTGGTGAGACAGACAGGGCAAGAAATCGTCATATTTAATGCTATTTATGATTAACCGTCTATAATTTAATATATTATTTAAGGTACTAACTTAGGAGTTAACAATATGATGATAAACCTGGAGCCAGTTCTAATGCCACTATATATGCGTAGCATTTCTAGACGATGTTTCTGTGGGGATCAATTTCATAGCTATTCTTAATTTAATAAGCTACTATAACATTATATATAAAATAACAATAGCTGTAAGTATTGTTTCATTATCCAATAACTGTTTTTCTCTCTTCTGCTTTTACTTGATGTTTAAGGTGTTTCACTGGAAAGATTTGAATGCGACATTAAAGCATGTCTAGAAATTTCTAAGTAATTGTACAATGTATGCTTAATTGAATATGTTGATATATGCTGGCATAGAAACTTATAAAGGCTGTAAGTATTCTTCTTGTTCTCTTAGCTAATAATGCTAATGTTTATATACAATTTTGTAGGGAATCAGTGTCTAGAAAAGTCCGTATGGGCATGTTTCTAATTGGTATACCAATTGGTTTATTAAAGTAATAGCAAAAAATTGAAATTTTATTATAAATTCAATGTCTGAAGATGTTTCCAATTTGGATCTGTGTGATCTGTGTTAAGAATCCAATTGGATCTGTGTTATAATAACTACTGTAAAACATATTAGCGATACTATTTGGTCAGTATGTTGATCTGATATGTATTATTTATCACTACTGAAACATTTGGAGTTTTATGGCAGGTGCAATAATAAATTAGTTTAATTCATTGGGCTTACAATGTACAGTGCAATGAAAGGCATTCAATGATTAGATACAATGATTAGAATAAGAATGTTAATAATAAGCATTACATTATTATACTGAAGATTTGCTTAAAGAATTCTAAACGAATATTTCCTGGCAAATCATTCTCATCAAGCATGGATAGGGATATGCGTATATTATTTATGGGCATTCACTAACTATGTACCAATTCTCGGATTGTTCTAAGCAACAATCGGAATATTCTAAGCAAGAATATTGCTTATGAAAACTTGTATAAGCATGGCAATTTTATACGCATGACGAATTGACAGTATTAAAATGAATAGTCTATTTTTAAGAAATTTGGGCAATAAATATCTATAATCATATAAATTGTCCTATTAGATATTTAATTTCTGATAATCATGTTTTACTATTAATTGAAATTGAATAATACGAATTCCTATTAATGTAAAAGTGGCAACATCCAATTAGATTTATGGCATTACCCCCACTCCTCCAGCCCAAATTCTAGCTAAAATGCATTGACTGCGCCATTTTCTTTCTTTTCCGTCGTGGCCTCCATTCGGTGTAGACGTGGTCGACCTGCTCTTCTTCATCCCTTGGATTACTACTAGCGCCACCAGTAAGTAGTGCACATTTACATTAGTATTGCATGTCTATTTAACGGAAGTGTACACCTTTAATAGTGCCGTAGCGTCGGTTTTATTCTTACGCCAAAAATCTTCTGCATCCGTGAGAAATATCAACGCATCGTGTGTGCAACTCAAGTATAATAACCACATCTATAATAATCCAGTTGTTTGATGGTGTACCTCAAGAATTGTTGGACCATTTCAACGGTTTCGAGTCATTTGTGGCAAGGTCATATTGAGCATCATATTCAGGTTAGTTTCGTCTATAAGCATTTAGTATAATTCGTCCATATTGGAAAAGCGTTCAATGGTATATTCTTTTAGACGGTGTGGGGTTCAAATAAACATGTGGGGTTCAAGAGAAAGTATACATAGTTACTTGTGCGAGCTTGAAAGCCAAATGCAAAACAATCAAGGTAATTGCAATGGGATCTTGAGCAAGCAAGTGCTAATCGCCTCCATTTTAGGACATGCTTTGCATACATTCATTGTCCATTACAAGTCGATGCTTTCCAATCTGTATCGGCATCATCAGAAACAAATAGAATCTCAGCAATTGGAAGTTGTTCAGCCAGTCATCATCTGCTATAAGGTTAGAGAGAGTAGTCCTTGTTTTTTCCCTGGGGTCAGCTAATTCATTCTAGGACTGAGATCGGGCGCGTTCCTTCGCAGTTTCGTCGTGATAATCCTTCGAAGTCTAGCATGTTTCGGGAGGCAGGCGTCGTGTCGTCGTGTTTCGTCGAGTAACAGACCTGGAGAGGTCTATAACGTAAAACTCTCGTATGCGGTTCGGTGCTTATTATTTCAATACGCGAATCGGCTAGCTTTCGAAAGAGAGTTGTGCACTGGCTCCTTTCACCTGTTAGGGCAGTACGTATATCTCGTTATCATACAATCTTTATTCTAAATCGTTACAACTCGTGTGCGGGAGTGATAAAGCCACGAAGAGCTCAAGTACACACCTTCAAGGTCGAGTTCGTTCGGTGCATTTCCGACAAGCCGCGTCTTGTTCATCATAGCAATAAATAAGACATTTACTCAGATTCGATACGATGGAGTGCGCAGTATATGGTTCGTTCCCACCAGAGGGTCCACCAGATGAATGATGAGGGGACGGCAACGCGGGATCCAAAATAAAGCCGTCCAAAATATGATGAGCGTGGTGAGTCCAAGTTTGATTCCCAAACTGTTATAATTGGCATGTTCGGTGTAAACAAACGGTTTGCATCTCGTTGGGCTTGTAATTTTGTGAATTTTAGGAACATCGTTTACCGTCTGGTTTATAAGGTATCACAATTAGATTCCAATTGGACGACGTTACACCTTCATCTACAGTCATCTATACAAAGTATTATAGTCTATGGTCTAGTATATGCTAGTACTCAAAGACAACAAAAAGTAACGTTGCTTGGCAACAAGTATCATGATATACGTTTAAACAATGCATACATCCATGACGTCAATATTGAGTAAATTTGGCAACATCAAATCATTTCGCGTTTTGGCAGAATGTCTGCGCATTTTCGGGTTATTTGTAGCATTGTATATTAGGAATCGTTCGATACATTATAAATTACACGTAAAAGAAAATTTGCAACATGTTTACGCGCAGTTCAAAGCTCATATTGAGCAACGCCTCAATGTTCAAGCGGTATACTCACAAACCGTGTTCAGATCCGTGTATAAAGTTATCAATTCTTGGAAATATGGCACCAACTGCTCGTATGCTTGCATTACTTTTAAAGCAGTGCCAAGGCATTGACGAATTGCGTCTGTATGGTACAGATCATATTGTTTGTAGCACAGCTATAGACCTCGCTCATGTGGATACTGATACAGTAGTTAAAGCGTACAGAGGTAGTAATCGAAAATTAACGGAATCAATCATTGTAGGTGTATATACCTAATTTATAAACTTTAAAGCTATTAATTTTACTTTAAGAATGCGAATATTATTTTAATTTGTGGTGGATATCCCATATTTTCGCACATTACTCAAGATGAATTATTCGAGCAAAATTACACCGCAGTTAGAAATATTGTCCAACATTGTGTGGAGTATAATCCAAACGCTATTCTATTATTGGCTACTCCGCCGATCAATTCATTAATACCTATGATAGCAGAGGTAATAAGTTGACATTTCGCTTATAACAATATTCTCAAGCCGTGATCATTTTAAGGAATACAAGCGCGAAAAAGTTTACAATCCCAATAAAATAATTGGAGTCACAACAATGAGCACGGTTATTGCAAACGCTTTAATCGGGAAATATTTGAAATACAATCCTGTACACGTTCATTGCCCTGTTATTGGTGGGGATTCCGTCTATACGCGCATACCAATTCTGTCGCAATGTACACCATCATTGAGCCAAATACCTGAAGTACGTTACATCAGCTGTTATAATAATCTTCACTGAGTTCATTCATTCATTTTAGGATGATCGCCTCGCGCTGTATAACGCTATAGTTACTTCGGAAAACAGCTGTTTGGATTTCAAACATCAAGAAAAGCTGGGCCCTTTGTATTTATCGCAATCATTTGCAATCACACGCTTTGTTTCAAATTTAATCGCAGCCATGAAAGGCAAACAGGGTATTTACGAATGTGCGTATGTGCGTCAAACTGGACACATTGATTCGTTTTTACCGTTTATGCAATCAATTGTGAGACTTGGCTGTAACGGCATTGAAGAATGCTATATGCCAAAAATTACTGAATGGGAATGCGATCGTCTATTAAAAGCGTACTTACATATCAAAGATGATATTCAACGTGGTGCCAGTATCGTAAACGGAGAACGGTTTTTTACGAAACGCGGACAAGGAGCATGCGATGTTCATCATCATCTGCACATACGACGTAATGAACACGTTGGCGATGTACTTATTGACTTCAGTCAGAAGTACAAAGATCATATAGAAGTATACACATCGCAATAAGTTTAAATAGACCAGTCAAAATTGAAATAAATTACAGATGCTTTAATTTTAATTGTATAAAAATCGATTCTAATTGATTTTGAGGGCGAGAAGTGTTATTTACGATCATTCTTAACAAGTCCATCGCGTCGTGGTGAATTTGGACGTCTCTTAAGAGGATAACTATGCGCAAACCATTTTCTTGCGGCGGCACTTATTGAGCTGCGTATTGGTGTTGAGTATAACGATACCGAGTTGAATCTTTGCTGAGGCAATTTCACTTGAATATCATCGGTTGTGAATTGCATATGTCGTTGTTGCACGGGCACATATGGTTGATAGTAGTAGGCTACATTATTTTCTTGCGTATTCTGGAATCTGGGAGAACCAGTATTATACGTTTTAACAGCGAAATCATTACTTTCACTATTCGCGATCGTACTTTCCTCCTTACTGACCTCTTGCACAGGTGTCAGTCCTTGGTAGGAGTCCTGATTGGACAAGTAGTATTCTAGATCGTCCTGATTACTTTGATTGTTACTTTGATTGACCTCCGCAAGTTTTTTAATATTAGGCAAGCTGCCGCTGGATCTGATAAACGACTCATCAATTCTACTTACTGGCAATTGCTGATTTCTTCGCGGCGATACTCTTTTAAGAATATTAACTGGCTCTCCAGTGTGCGTATAGTATAGGTGTTCTAGTAAGAAGCACAATTGAATTATAAAGTATAATCAATGGAGAATACATACGGGTTTGTGGAATTTGATTAGACTGGATAGCCTCTGTATACTCAAAGGTCTTAATTTCCCTTTCCATTGCGTCTTCGTACGATGATGGCATTTCAATATGATGTTGCATTGATTGGCGATGAGATGCACGACTACCTGTTGTGTGTTTAGAAGACGCATTGGCGTGATGTGCAGATTTACGCGACGATTTATTGTGAATTTCATGATTCTCTGCCGATGCTTTGTGTGGCGCGTGATGATCAGATTTTTGTCTATGTCGAGAATTGTGTTGATTGGAATGTCTACCATGATGCGAATTCCTAAATGGTGATTCTTCACCAGCTGCATGGTTTTGATGGTCGCTATAATGCTGGCCGGATTGTCTGATATTAGGAACATCTACATGTGGTGTCCCTGGAACACTGTGGTATAAACCAGATTTTTCAGATTCTCTGCGTTGATGGCTATACACTTCTGAATGTAGTTTCCCTGGCCCAAAACTATGTTTTTGTGCTGGCGTATCTGCTTGTTGCGAATCCACAGGGCTTGGATGCGGATCAAGCTCTTCCGACTGTCTACCTTGATAACCATGCCTTTCTGATGCTATTTTACCTGGTATACCACCATGTTGTGGATCCTGATTTTCAGCATGTCTGGATGTTTTGCTCGATGCACCAACAGAGTGATCTGGTTTATTCGATGCTCCTGTTGTAGCTGGCTCGGAGTTCGGGTCATGCGTTTGTTGTTGTTTTGCAACATTTGCTAAGTTTGCACAATTATCCTTGCCCGAACAAGTGTTAGGACTATGTGCAAAGTGAGCACATGTTTTCTTAAGACAAGAACGTTTTGGCATTTGATTTTCAGTCGGAGAGTGGCATATGTGGTTGGATTGATTAGACATTAATCTCTTAAAAAGCACAGTATTTAGTGGTGATTGCTTCTGACAGCAGCAAGAGTTATCGGAATTGTCTCGCTGCTTTAACGGAGTGCACGCTTCACAGTCTGGACAGTCTGGTTTCCGCTGTTGCATTGTAAATGCTTTACACGTTTGTTTATTACATGGTGCAGAAAATTGATTCCCACATCCATTGAATTTACTTTTCGCTAGCTCAAACGCACTCATTTCTCTAGAAGCGTTACGTTTGCTCACTTTTTCATCATGATCAGTGTCTATTTCGGTTTCCGTGATGGTTGTAAGTTGATCGGCATTAGCATTCGAAGAATGCTCTTCGGTAAAATCGCTCATTGGTTCTGATGTGGTGTTTGTTTCTTCCTCTCTTGTTATTGCCGATTTGTCAAGCTCTGCTGAACCTGCTTCAGACGTTGTTCCACTTTTATTATTCTGATATGTTTTATCACGCATGCCACAGTCTTGGCATTTACAACTATATTCATCCGAAGAGTTTACATAACTCATAACCGAAGATGCATCTTCAGCAACGCTGTCGTACATACTTATATCTTCATCGTAGTTATCTTTGCAATAATACTCCCAGCAATCTTCTTGATTATAAGAATTTGCCCCATTGCTACTCCAATCGGTTGACAATTCTGATCCACTACCATAATTATTTTCTTCGATAGTTTGACAATCACGATTTACGGCACGATCACAGCAAGTTTTACAACTACATTTTTCTGGAACCGCTGGTTTTACAACTCTATTGCTCGACGCATAGACACAGCAATTCTTCATTCCGAATATTAATTTATTACAATCTCGAAACAGCGTAAAACGTAATTATATCAGTTTCTTACGGGGAATTCAGATAACCACGAAATATTCGTTCTACAATAATTTGTCAACGAAATAGAATGAAATTTAATTAATAGCCGTCGAATATTTCACATAAATAAATTTATTGACACTCATTTACAAGCGTAAGGTGAGCAGATGTCCGTTTGAATGACAATTCACAAAACAGTTGACACACTACAAATTGGGTAGAGAAGTAAACTAGCGTAAGAGTTTGGAACTTTTGTTGCTGGAGGTTGATTTTCTAAAGTTGCCGCCGCCCAGCGGGTACGAATGTCGCAGTACACCAACAGCACGAGGTTGGGGAGGTTGATAAGAGGATTTATAGATCGATGTGGACACACTGCTTTTCTGGCGTGTATCTTTGTTTATTGAGTATTCTTGTGGCCAATCAACCGTTGATTTACGTGAAATATCTTGTGATTTCACTGGTTGTATGTGGTTATCGTTAGGATGCATGTTTATAGATTTGGCTGCTTGTGTAATTTTATGATACAAAACTTTTTCTGGAGGGTCATAAGGGACTTGATCTTCTTTTCGCATGGTGGATATGTCGTGGCGTGCTTGTTCAATTGAAGTGATATCATTACTTGTATTTTTTATCGGTATTTGATGCACTTCGCCATCTGCATTGATATCAAAATGTTGCTCGGGGTCCGAATCACCCGGTGGGTTGTGGACATAAGCGTGTATGGTTTTTGTATTTTCCTTAGTTTCATCTCGGTTCATCGCATCCTCATTGCTTAGATTTATAAGCTTTGCATTATTTTGAACGTGGTCATATCCTAACGTCTCAACTTTAGTATCATGATGGTCATATAATACTTGCTGCTCGTTGTCTTTCTGAATATTATATGAATTTAATTGATCAGTCTTATCGCCGTTAAGTGGAGGCATGTATTGTCCTTCTTGCATTTCTTCTATTTTATTAAATTGTGTTGATTCCAGTTTAGCCGGGTGCTTTTCCTCCAGATAGATATGTTCTAATTTACCATGAAGGTGTTGTTCTTCTATTTTTTGACGGTGTGGTTGCTGTTTATTGTCGTGATGCGCTGTACTCCTTTCTTCTGCTTCGAGGGCGTTTTTAATGATGGCCTCAGTTTTCATTTCAATTTCCTGCAAAGGCTTATTAGGTGCGCTAGCCATATAATCAGTAATTTGCTTCATAATAGTTTCAGCAACTCCAGGTTTTGTATCTCTAACTTTGGCCATATGTTTGACCATTTCATGCATATGAACTTTAAATAATGCATTTGGATCCTCACTAGATTGACGTGGACTTCGTTTGCGCGTTCTATATGAATTACGGTTCTCTACAAGTTCAGTCATTGTGTCATTAGTTTCTTCAGGCCCTGAAATGTTATGTGACATTCTCTCTTTGCCTCTCGGGGAAGTTTCTCGAGGAGTAGAGAGAGCTGGAACCTCAGATACGATACTCTCGGCATCCGAGTCATCGAACAGGCTGCTCATTGGATAACTTTTTTCGGCATTTTGTGAAATGCTTAAAGTAGTAGATGAATCATAATTTGCGTTCGTGCAACTCGCAAATTTTACATTTCTGCCCAATCTTGAACATACACCGTCAAACTCTGGATTTGCAGAAACCGTATGCGTCTGTTGTCGCGGTTTCTGTTTGGCGGGTTTTGATGGTTTGCATGTTTTTTTATAAGCATCATCAGCGTAATTAGAAGATGTTGATGAACAAACATCTGTCGAATTCCCCAAGCAGCTCTTATTGATATAAATTGGTTTTGCTTCAGGTGATTTCTTATTACCTTTCGACTCATTTTCAGGATTTTTATCAGTGTGATCATAATACGTATGACAAACGCATTCCTGACTCTTACTTGTAAGTGAATTGGTCTCCATCGTTGCAGAATAAGACACGTCATTTCCGCTCATTGCATCGTCAGTGTATTCCATTTCAGTGGAATCGTTATTATCCCTCTGTCTGTGCATACATTGAGTGCACACGCAATACATTTCATGGCCGCCAGGACAAAAATCCCCCTCTCCTTCATTATTGGAATATTCGTCAGTTATCGTCACTTCCGATTCAAATTTCGTAGAGCATGGACACTCCAACTGTAACAATGTACGATGACAGTGTTCACACTGGTGTAAGGGTTTAAAGGCGCCATACGGTACCTTTAATTTTGTTTTCGCTGTTCCCGTCTTACTCGGTTTCCATTTCGACCAATAATTCTCCTCTAATTTGTGCATTTCACACTTGCAATGCACTGGACATTGACCCTCACATATTTTGCGCCCTTTATTGCTATTTACAGTTCGTTTTTTCGGCGTGCTTGGGGGTGCCTTAGAAAGCTTTCTAGGACTTTCAGAATTGATCGCGTACTTTTCGGAATTTTGCCAAGGATCCGTATAAACTGGACACGTCTGTGGATAATTAATATTTGCGGGTTTGGTCGGAATTTTCGGCATTTTTATGAATGAATACTCGAAAACAATTTTTTAAATCTAACGTGATTGAATTAAACACAAATTTCCCCGTTTTTGGATTTTCTTATTACAAGAAAAACATTTATATTGTAGTGTTGTACCAGGAGTAGCAAAAATTTGATTACGAAGTGACATTTACGTATTCACAGTGACATTCTACGGCACTTGTCAAAGATGTAATTATCGCCCAACGTTTTATTTATCGGTTTCGGATTAAAGACAAAAATGGAAATATAATATATATTTTTATTTGTATTTCTTTGAATAGAAACTTAATTAATTAAGTTTTAAAAGACAATTCAAAACTCATACAATCCACTCTTGAAGTGTCTATTTTTTCTTCCATTATACTTTTCTGATTTTTTTGTGTGGAACATAACGTCTTCGAAAGTTTATACGTGCGCATGAATTCAACAACTCATCAAGTTTTATATGGACAAATTTTTATACACTTTTAGCATTCGCTCAGTCAATCATTTGCAATCAATATAATACAATATTTGATAATTAATTATATCACAAAAAATAAGAGTCAAATTGTTTAAATCAAGAGGGGTACTATACTGAATACGCTCTATCAGATTGCAAAAATTACTTATCGTTTCATTCAGTTATGAATTAATGCACCATTTCTTTCATTATCAAATGAATTCATTTTGATAAGCAACAAAAATATTAGGTACATAAAACAAAAACATCATCACACTTCATCTCATCCAGAAACAGAAATTATTAAAAGTACGAGATCCAGTGTCATTGTATCAAACTTTCCATTAATTAATTAAGGCGATTATAAAAATAATTATTTGGATGATATTATTTCACCATTATCATCATCAGCGTTCAAACGTGTTTTGTATTGCAGCGAACAAAACTGAAGGTCGTTATACAATCATCGCAAACTTATGCTGTCAGTACAGAGTTTCAGTGCGCATAAGTCTGCCGAATTAATTAATTAGTTAATTAATTGAAATAACTAGCTAACTAAACAAATGTGATAATAACTAATGTTATACAGCCATTGAAACGATTACATTCTTCGAAATTCATTCCGCTCCATTCTCGTCGTTTTTTATTCTCTCTTCGTTATTATCATTTTGTCTTTTGAATCATGTTCAAGTTCTAAAAGTTTCATCCTACGGTTAATTAATTAGTAAACAATACATAATAATAATATTTTAGTTGAGTTTACAATTACAATTGTTGGTTAGAAATTTTACATTTACAATTTGGTTGGTGTATGTACAAAAGTTCTTCTCATTATAATTTTAATATATGCATTATATTTTTGTGTTTTTAGATTACTTTAATTTTTATATTCGTTCACTTCTATTATAGTTATCTTTAATTAATTTTTTAATACAAGTATCAAAAACTCACCAAAATCGCGTTCGCTCACGACAAGTATTCACACACTTTCTTACAATTATTTGCATTCACTCGCATTTACTGCCCTAGCGCTTGATGGATTCAAGATGATTACTTGTAAGTTGAATGTCCGAAAAAAATTTGTTAAAGTCCTTCGAGTGATTATAGACACGAGACACTTATAAATGGTACATGATGCATTATTATTTCGCAGTATGTAGAATGCATACGCATTAGTATTTTGTTTTTTGCTTTTTCAAATATAATTATTATAGAAATTGTTTACACAGTTAAATGGCCGGCTTCATTATGCAAATTTCGCCGTTCACCACTGTTATCTAAATCATGCTAAATGTGTGTGCTCTTAATGGTGATTTAACAAATGTTCACGACATTGACAAAGAAAACGAATGCGTTTTGTTATTCGTCGTACAATTTCTCGCGTCGCATTGCGCGCTGCTGCTGTTTATTCAGTATTTGCACACTTGCATTATTGCACTTTAAATTGAAAATATATGTTTTTCTACTTAACTATCCTGCCATCATACAAGTTACTCAAAATGTTGATCTGCAGGTTTAATAATGCGCATTTTACTTGCAAAGTCCATATTACTGACTCACTTCTCAGCCATCATTAAACGCTTTATGAATATTTCATCCTCGCATTTTATACTCGGCAATTTATTAATTTGCACTTGAATTTAATTACGTTTTTTGTTTGTCTTCTCTTTAGAAAAATATGTACCAAAATATATTTTTTGTTACGTGCATCCAATAGAGATCGATTGTTCTCCATTTGTTTTACTTCATAATTTTCAGCGTATTTTAAAATTTTCAATTTCATGTTCTGCTTGGTTCTATTTATGAGTCGAAGAGAGTTACGTGGAACTTAATACAAGAGAATTATTTACACATCTCGTTTAAATATGTAGATAGTTATTGTATGTAGATTCTTTAAATTGGTATCATCGTGGTATTAAGTACAATAATTATAAACATTCTGCCAGCATATTTGTATTGTTGGTTGCTATTTTATAAGTTGAATAGTTTTGCAAATGTATAATTATTCGTTTCGGTTTTGCACAACTTTCACAATTAAGTTATTATAATAAGAGTTTAGTGGCAGTTTAATATTTGTATCCAAGGTAACCACATTCTTTACTATTTATTGTTTTCTCCGCGCATAAATCACTTACTCGATAACAACTAATATTATGGCATGAAAACTATGGCTCCGCATCATCTCATTTCATACACAATCATGCTGCTTGCTACAAAATCAAACCCAACTTTTCTTCTCAATGGTAGCGTCGTAAGTTAATCTTACATAATTCGACGTGTTTTGTAGTACTTTGTATTTATATGGCAATCAAGTCATTATCATTCTTCTTCTTCTTATGGTATTTGTTTCTTCACTTACAGCTTACACGTAGATATACAAAAAATATGTACAAATGTCTTAAGTGTGTGTATTTTTTGCGTCATTTACAAAATGAATGCTTCGTAATCAGGTCGGAAAGAATCAAAATGATGATAATAATAATACGAAGAGCGAAATTATCAGCCAACAGCGTGTAATTTGAAGCATTGGCATCTCTAGGAGATTCAAGAAGTAATTTGATTACTTTTTCCGCGTTGTTAGTCCTGATACAATTTGCGTGCGTTGAACGCAATTATTACATCATTAGCGCATTGGTAAATATAATAACATTATCGTCAATCATAATAATTATAAACTAATCAGTAGATTTACAAATAATTATCGTGTTATTATTAAGCATTGCCCGTGTGAACGCGTTCAGAGCGTTTTCAACAAAATTATTATAAACTATAAGTAAAACTCACTAAATTTGAAGATATCCTACTATTATAAAATTCAAGTCTTTGTTTCATTATGTGTAGCGTTAATGATTCTTTGAAGATGAAGAAGTTATATACAACGTGCATTCGCACACAAATTACTAATTCTTATCATATTTGTTTCTTAAAACTTCACACACGCGTCGCGCCAGCGCCAATTATTATTAACATCCAACGATGAGCATTGCACAAGGTACAATTTGAATTTGACAGCGCTATGTATCTTCGCACAAGTAGGTGGCAAAGCTGGATGACGGCTTACGTTCGCAAGCTGATGACGATGACGTCGAGGGCAAATCCGCTTGCAATTCAAATGTGTCGATGGGCGATTGATACTTCGCCTGCGGCTGTGAGCATTGGTGATGTAGTAGCAGCAGGGATTGCGCGTCCTCGACATCCTCGTCGTCGGCGATGCGAAGTGGCGTTGCTGATGCGCTTGACGTCGATGGTCGGCATTCGCAGGGTGTCTTTGAACACCGGCCAAGTCCATCTCACCAACAATAGAGCGTCAGTTCGCCACCTTGGTCGCCTCTATTTCTCCAGGACGTAACACTTCTCGCCTTGAGCTAAAACAAGAAAGCGCATTTATATAAGTAAACTATGCAAATCGCAAACGTTTTAAAATGCTCGCTGATACCTAACGAAGGACATTCTCATTATCAGCGCAACGGTCTCACGTTAAACGCAAGTATGCTAGGTCAGAAAAGTATCATAGAGAGCGGCTAGGTGCGCATCGAAAGCGCTTTTTTGTCGATTGCACACAAAAAAACACTTCGATTATACGCCGATTCAATCACGAGTATCAATGTCATCAAGTTGGACACAAAACGGGTTTCGTTTGCGTTTTAATGCGACGAGCGTTATAAATTAAACATTTCGCTTGTTAAGCCAGATAACGGCGATAAGGAGCCAGCAAAAGTAATTTTTGCACACATCAAGTAATGTCAAGTTCATACTTTAAGTACATGATGGTTAATCGGCCTTAAGTGCATCACAAGTGCAGTACAAAAGTGATTTTTTCGCGCAAATGTATGCGATTACTTTCAATCAAGGCGAGCACGGGCGGGCGCACCGCGCGTTTGTTGCTTGCGCGATTATTCAACGCGTTTGTTGGTCGTATTTTTGGCCATCGCTAACGACGCGAACCTGCCTCAATATTCCACACACATCACGTACACAGTTTGCTGCTTCGGGTGCACCGTTTCGTTTCGTACGCACGTAACTTATTACATTCATTCCAAATTTATGTATTATACATACATTCGCGTTTTGTTCTCGGCTTTTGGCATTGCGTTGTCTTGCTCGTTCTATTTAATGCAAATTTTGCACATGTTGGCACACGATATACTCCTCTTGACCTTCACCGTCAAAATGCACATTAGTTGTGTGAATACGCGGCGACGTTTGCGTACGTTTCGCATCTAAACCCACTTGCTAAAAACGAAAATTATTTATTTATACGCGCATCCAGCCAATATTTGCCTCTTTGCTTATCCTTGACTTTATGCAACGCAATTGCTTGTTTATTTACGACATAAAACATGATCAGAAGGTGACAGAGTCGAGAATTGTTTACCTGCTGCATTTTTTCAAAATCCAAATACGGTCGTTGTAAATGGCCAACGTGTTTAGTATGTCGACTGCGCTTCCGTGGCGATTCTTCGTAATGCATAAGCTTGGACGGCGGCGACAAACTGCGCACCTTGCTAGCGATAAAACGTCCTCCCGGTTTAACCGCCTCCAAAGGCGGCGAGGTGCGAAACTGCACGGGCGTTGGCATGCTTGTAAGTAATGCGTGCACCTCCTCGTCGGACGAGTGCTCCAGATGGACGGCGTCGTCGTGGTGGTGGTGATGATGCCGGGGATGAGTGCAATGCTTGGCGCACGGACTCAGATTCCCGTAATGCGAAATATTCTCCTCGTTTTCCGGGGAGCAGCGGCGCGACAACGGCGTTGTGTCGCCTCGCTGTGACCATTTCCGCTTTTCCGGTAGGCTAGACGCGGAGCGTAACGGACGCACAATATGTTCCTCCAACGTTGCATTGTTGATAACCTCCAGCTCCTCCTCGGAGCTGTGCGCGTCCTGCTGGTCGGGTGCTGGACTCTCCATCGAGCAGCCAGTGTCCGCAGGTGATATGCTACTCACTCGTTGATCCATCATAACTGCAACAAGCATCAAATCAGATAAATGAACTCGTTCACAAATATGTCAGATTGCATCAATAATATTATCGTACGATAGCGTACGAGCGCAATGCTATTTTAATACGCGCTTGTTTTAATTAGTAATTAGCGGAGAGCGACAATTGAAAAAATGGGACACAAAAACACCAAAGTGAAGTGCTCACTGCAATCCATCCATGTTTCATTATCATTTGCGACTGAGAGCCAGATAAGCTTCTCGCATATAGTTATGAGAGTAGTTTTTGTCCTGTTCGGCGAGGTCATGACCCCCTCAGTCTGGTTTTGCATTTCGTGCCATTACAATTACTATTTTTCGGGACAGCGCCGCGGTGCACTCTCTGTTTTGTTTCCATTTCGCTGCCTCATTCGTTATTATCCTCGCACTCGGATTTGTCTGCCTGTATTCCCCGGCTCGTGTATTTTACACGCGAAATGCAAAACTGTAATGCCAATTCGGCGAGCATACATGGATTTTAAATCGGACACCTACCTACATCATATAAAATATCAGGTTTATTTCATTTAAAAAATCGAATAACGATTATCCACCTCATCCGAGCTGGTGTGGGTGTTCTCTTTTTGTTCAACGTCGAATAATACAATGAACTTATTCAGAAATCTCAACGAATTACCATAACAATAAGAGATAATCACTTTAATTTCAATATTATGTTATTATCGTGCAAAATTGCGGGTTAGAGTTCGAGTTACCTCCTGCCTAAGAAATCGTGCAATCTCTCGTAGAGTTCAATGTTTTCCAGCGTGACGTAAAGGGACTGCGAATTGTAATTGAATGTTGCGGAACTCGCGAGGACAAACACGCAATTTATGAAGTATAATTATTTTGTCATAAATTTTTTGTTTTCATGGCATTCTTAGATATATATTGCTCATTAGACGTACGTAGTGCAGGTGTCAGTGTACTCTACGAAGTGTCAAACTTTTAAGAAGTATTTTTACTCCTTTGGCTCTGGTATTACGCTGGTAACTGGTTAGTAATGCCGAAAATGCGTTTGTCACGGTCTGATTAGCATCAAGCTGGTTAATAATAATTGTATGCAGAGTAATATAATGCCTGTATGCAGAGTAATAATACACATTAAGTGTGAGCATTTTCCAATTGCATACCATGCAGCACCGCACTACAAATTCAATATGATTTGTTCAAAGCCTCAATCGATTGCGCGGCCATTGTTATATCTTAAGTGTGTTCATGCAATCAGCATGTGCGTACGTGCAGAGCTGCATGTGGTTCTTTAATGTCGAATGGACATTTGTAGATAAATGACTAATTGTCGAACATTTCGTTATCTGATAAAATACTCGTTTCGGAGATGGCGGGTGCGACTGGGAACCAACAACAGTGCGCGCACACACAATACGCAGAAATTGCATGGCTTATGAGCGCATAGACGAGACGTGTGCGCTTCCTTCGATGCATTCTTCGAATGTTGAGTTCCATCTGTTACTCTTCCACTCTCTCTCTGTACGCGTCGCTCAACAAGTAAGCACCTATGAATTGCGCTCCAGTCGGCCGGTATTCAACGAGCGAATGAGGTATTGTTCACGATGGCGAATTCTTTGAAAAGAATGCCGTGTAATTCTATTTCAATTCCATGTCTGCCGATGCGGCACAATGCGATTGGCATTTTCATAGCAACCAGCAGCCGTTTTCATTTTAATCAATCGTCGTCATTGATTCGGTTGTTGCGCGCACCGCGTAAGATGGCAAATCTGAGCGCGAATCACACAAAAGGTGTACGAGTCTATGAGATCGTTTCTTTGGCTCGCCAATATACTTGCATCGCTAACCAAGCAAGCAAACAAACAGCTCTTCGTTCATAATACACGCGAACGTACACTTTACGAACAGCGTAATTGTGCGCAGCGTAAGTTCACTTGACTTGGTCCCAACTGCTTGCTGCTGCAGTTCAATTCTCTCTCTTCTGCAATGCAATTGAGCACATGTAGGCAGTTAGGTTGTTAGACTGGTAGTTCTTGCTTGTCGTAACCATGATCATAACGCCATAACTAACCGAAACGGTGAAGGTGCAGCCCGCGACCGACACTGCCAACACATCACCAAGCACACTATATTATTGCGTTCGTGCGCTGCGCTTGCATCGCCGATTTCTTTCGCATTTTTGCACAACAACAACAACAACAACAGCAGCAGCAGCAGCCGGCAAGAAACAGTTTACAATAAGCGATCGTTTGTTCACGCTCGCTGAGTATTTGAGTCGAATATGAATTGTGGTACAATCAAACGAAGATATTTCTTCTTTCATGACCGGATGCGTTTTGTGCAAATATTAAATATTTTCGCAAAGCATCAAAAATCAGCGCGCCTGATAACCTATTCGCATACATAGTCGTAAAAGTACATATAAAACAATGATTAAATTGTTGTTGTTTTTCGAAATTGTTGTACGAGTATCAAAAGTGATAGCTTATCTTTTAATTACACATGTATGTTACATGCAAAACGGGTACGAAAAGAAATTCGATGATACGCTCTCTCGCAGAGATCAAGTTATAAACTATAATCAGACGTTTTAAATGCTTGTGCAAATTGATAATTGCAGTCAAACGCGAACGCTAAGCAGGAGGCCAAACTACACATGCAAATGACGCAAACCGAAAGTAAACTATTAAGTGAAAAGTAATAATACACATGCAAAATGCAATTTGAACAATGAGTGTGTTATTATTAGCAGTGACTCCTCACGGTCTACGTGCAAATTATTGCCGAGTGCAGCTGACGACCGGCAGTCTGCTGCACACGTTCAAATTAATTCTCATTTTCATTTAATTTTCCACGCCGACTTACTTATGCCCCATTATTAATAGCAGCGCGAAAATGTGTCACTCGTACGCGGCAGTATTGAGCAAGAGTGCGCTATTTCAGTGCAGAAATGTGTTTTTCTTGGCGTAAACAGCAGCTCGAGCAAAGGTCATGGCATTCAAAAAACGCACGCAAATTTTCAAACGCACCACACCACTTTGCATCGCGAATTCAAAATAAATAAATACGGCGACGGGACGCGCTCGCACGCGTTAAATCATTCAAGCAGCAAGCAAGCGAACGACGTGTAAAGTTGTAACGTATTCGAGAATGGAAATCTAGCAGCTGCTGCTACACTTTGTTGCAAGTGAAAAATTGAAAGCGAGCGCAAGAAGCGTGTGGCAATCATAACAACAACAATGAAGCAGAGCGTAGCGAAACAATAATAATAAAATTAACACATGACAAATAAAAACGAGCGGGCGCGCAATAACTCTCTGTACGAATGTGAAATAAAAGTCAAGTAATAGTAATAATAATACATTTGCATAAATAGAATTTGCACAAGTTCAGGGTCGATGTTGAGAGAAAGAAAAAACGAATTAATGTCTGATCATTACAACACCATTCAATGAAAGCCACATTTTTCAAAAATTAATTAAAAATAACCTCCCCTGAAGAAATATAATTTTAAATTATTCCTAATAGTTTTTTTTTTCATTAAAAAGAAGAAATAATGACGTAGTATAGAACGTAACATAGTAATTTCGAGTTATCAGAAACATGTGAGGCGCTTATTTATAGTAATTAGATAAGTATACACAGAGTGATTAATGTACATGATAGAATAGTAAATAGCATTCTTTTTTTTATTCACTATTGTACGTCTCGTACGAAGCACTGTGGGAGGCAAAATTTATATGAATTCTAATCGCCAGTTGTCATCTTTATTGTCATTTTAATGTATTTGAACCGCTCGCGCAAGCTTAGATTTCGTACACACTTACAAACGAGGAACATGAACGAAATACGAGAGAAAAAACACTTGGTACGCACGCAACATGTAGTAAATGTGTATCACGATGTCATGTTGAATATTTTAATAACAATCGTAAAATGTTGTTATTTATTCATACTTTAATACTAATCAGTACAATTGATTAGAAGCACAAATCTATGCGCCGCACACTGGTCAAAAACAGCATATTTTTGGAAAATGCCTTATATCTCAATATGGCCCGAACCGATTTTCAAAATTCAAATTTTGTCATACTAGTACAAACACAGCAAATCGGAATCTGATAAAAAATAAATAACTTTCAATAAATCCATAAAATATTAACAAAAATTGATGAGAAACTGATGACAGTGCTTTAATTAAATAAACTTTAAAACGACTTGCTGCGTATTATCAAAGGGTTTGCCGCAATCTAACTCATTAACTTCTCATATTTCAATACGTCTCTCTCGCACATTTTAACTTTTGCATCATGAGACACTGTTAAATTACATCGGCACGACTTTAAAATCGACAAAATTTCGTCCAAAAAACTAAAAATTTCATCTTCAAAGTGTCATAACTTTCTTATGGGCGGGTTTGGGCGCGACTGGACATAGCAGAGGTGATTCTTCATTTAATTATCTATCTGCCAGTGGTAACACCGCCTTGACACAGCTTGACACACACTAGTAGAACTCGATTTGAAAATTTTCCGTCCATCAAAAATCGGAAATTTTTCAAAAATTAATTTTTAATTGAAAATATAATATCTAAAAGACGATATTGAAACCATTCGAAAGACTATTAGTTGTAGTTTATGCACATGCAAAGAAAGTTGATGTGGGATAACTATGAGCTTGGAAAATGATTTTTGAATATGAAGTTTACATGTGAATCAAATCTCGACCCCGAAATTGTTTGACTTTGTCGCTAAATTGTTGCTAAACTATTTGTCCGATTTGGATCATATTTTCACATTCGTAAAATTCAGTTATTCCTTAATGTAGTGGTAAAAAAAATTTTCAAAAATGTCATTATTTCATTTCACGACAATTTCCCCTTCGGGACCAGTGTGCGCCGCGTAAATGGAAATTTTAATCGGCTTGTTTTTTTCTCGTCTTCTTCGTGCAGTTATTTATGCGCAGTGCGATAATCAAATTGGGTCAACGTCAAATATAGGAAACTGTAATTGTGAATTTTCAATGGCAAATTACCAGTGTGATTTTCTAGATAAGAGAGCGAACGAGCGTTTGTTGAGTGGGTGAAAAATACGATTTTTGAGAGCCGTATATCCTCGTCCTGCCTGCCTGCCTGCTCTCAACTAAACATTTTTTCACAAAAGCACGTGTACGTATTTTTTTGCGCGAGCGATTTATTACGTTAGAAGCAAAAATATAAATCGTTGATACGCTTTCAATTAACAAAATGAAGTTTTACGCTATTGACGTTTGAAGCGCTTTGAAAAATTTCCATTCGTTTAAAAGCATTCATTATATACGTATTACAAAGGCCATAAAAGATATTAAAATAATGCTTGCGCCATTTTAAAGAGCATTAAACTCTTAATAAATTGGTAAAAATTTGAGAGCGCTCGTAAATTTAATTTCATTACTATAATCACTCGAAATTGCACGAATTGTCGGACAAAATGATTATATTACGTGTTGCAACACGCATCCTTTCGCTCTCCGTATATCGTTAAACTCAAGAGTTGTGCGATAAATGATCAAGGATCATTAACTTTTTCGGACAGGAATTGCAATAATTCTTGTAATAAAATAATATATCCTCACATGAAATACTTGACAATTTACAAATACGAATATGAACATTGTCAATCAAAATAAACGGATAATCGAAATATCCTTGTTTCACGAAACGAGCGTTATTGAATATTCGGATGAAGGATGTGGCGGTTGAGACTAAGTATGTACATACCGATCGGGCGGGGGCGGTTGAGACGACGGCGGCGAAAATGTACTCGTAACGTAACTCTTCGGGAGTACGCGTAACCGAAACGTAACACGAGTGCGACTGAGTGAAATCGAAGCGAAGCCAAAAAAACTTCGACACAACCGGGCAGAATGCTGCTGGTGCTTCTGGCAGGACGCAAAGCGTGTACAACTACTACTGTGTAGTCAGTCAGTTGGAGCGCATACCGCCGCCGGGCAGCGGCGTATGAAATCCATACACACGCGTTCAACGCGGCCCGAAAACGAACGCATCGAGAGTGCTGCGGCACGTCGAACGAAAATGTTCAACAAGTTCACGTCAAGGTCGATTCTATAAGCATTACACGATCAACTCGAACGGCTGACTGAGAAAACTAACTGCCAACTACTTACTTACTTACTTAACTTACTACGTACGTGTATGCATACGGCCTCGAATCATCTGATTGATTGCCACGGATAGCATCGATAGTTTATTTAAATTTAGGTCGGAATGATTCCTGTCATATAATTAGCACTGCGTTCGCTGCTCAATTCACTTTCAATTTTTCTAGCCACTTTTATCACGCACATTTCATGTAGGTACCTACGTAGGTATGTGCCTTGCGTTTCTCGTGTATATCAAGTATGTATTATTATTGTATTGACTTAATAATCATCATCAACATCAGCATCATACGTTGTATGGTGATGATGTGTATAGTACACACATCGGTGTTGCACGTATAGAAATTTCAAAGCCAACAAGTTCACCGTCAAGGTTAGCGTCGCGCTTCTCTCTATTCACCGATTCGATTCCAAACGAAATCACAATCATTTATTATTAACACGCTCATGCGTGCTTTGCACTCATTGGATTAGCATGTAATTTCCGATGAAAAAATACGGAAACGTAATCACACATTTTTTGTCTGCGCATTCAAGAATTACAAAAATATGCAAAAATGTTCCATGGACATGGACAAGCAAAATATGCGTTTAATTAAAATTACGAGAATACGAAAAAAAACGGTAAATTATTCATTAAGAATTTCCGAGAAGCTACACAACTTGATGAATTTCAACTCTTACATCAATAAAAAAGATATTAATAGAAAACACAGAGAATATAATAATGAAAATTATGGTAAATTCATCACATGATAGAGTCTATTATTGCAGCAAACAGACGTCCGCACAGTACAATCTGTCGACTGTATCAAATTCCGCGAGCAATTATTGATACAAGATAAGAAGTTTAATATCCGCGCCATTTAAACACGTAATACACATACGTGCTTTGGCCAACGCGTTCACTGGGCTATTAGCGTAATAATAATAACCAGATAGTTGTTGCAGCATTGCAACACAACAAAATCGCGGTCCGCACGATGTAAAAAATAATTTAGAACAAATTATTTTCATTCAGCTGCAACTCTATATCGAACAACGAACGGTACGTCCGCGTCTCGCGTTATCTAATTAAACATCGAGGAAAAGAAAATGCGCTTCGTGCTTGATATTATGCCATAAAAACATATAGATAAAGCTATTTAAATTTCGTTAAGACATAGCTGTTCTTTGAGAAGGAAAAAAACTCTTTATGCCAAAGCTTTAGATAAGAATTAAACGATACTTCTTGGTGAATGTTCAACGAGCAACGAGCGAACGGGTACATCGTGAATTTTACTACACTTATGCACATGTAGTGTATATATTACAATACGTGTAAGTGCGCTATAAACGCATATGCACTTTCATGAGGATTAATGAGCATGCTTATCTTGCATTTAGCGCACTTCATCGTAATAGGCCAAATATAATCATCATCATGTGTATTTAATATTAATGCAGGTTAAAACTTTAATTGCCCAACATTTAAAGGTTGAAAAAAAATCAGCGCAAATAATATTTACATTAAGTTTTAGCTAACGAATTATTCGAATTCATTATGAACAAACGCGAATTTGACATTGAAATTACGTACAAAGCACCAGAGATTGACATTGAATTCCAGGCGTAAAATATTTTAAGGTCGTGTCGCGTTATTAAAATAATTTCGTTTATGAAATCTGCTTTTCTCTTTACTTTGTATTTACTCATTTATTAATAATGCATGCTGTACTAAAAGTCACTAAATATTTTAATGCACGTGCTAAGAAGAGTCACTAAATATTTTAATGCATGTACATACTAAGAGGAGTCACTAAGTACATTAATTATGCATGGTTTACTAAAACGTCATTGACTTATTGCATGGAGAAAATGTCAATTTAATATCTTACAAGCAGAAGAATAAACGAAAAGAAGCAAATCAGTTGTCGCCGTAAGCAAAGCACGTATCGTATGGTGCATTCGCGAGTTGAGAGTTTGGTTCTTTTTTATCAGCGTACGTACGGATTCGCATTCGTGTCGTATTGTTACGCGGTGCAGGCCGGTTTAGTGCACTTGGTTCGTTCACTCGCGGCACGCTCTGCATCGATGAGTCACTAATATTTATAGGTTTGCGTTACGGCTTATAAGGTTTTAGCATTTGCTGGTGGGCGATTGTTTCGCGAGCCGTTAAAAATGCTAGACAACAATACTCGCGACCGCGAGCGCACAGAGACATTCGATTTCTTCGGCAATTAATTATGATACGCGTTTCAAACGGAAAGTGTGCATTGCATGTGCATCGAAAAGCATAATCGCAATGCACTGCATCGGTCATAAATATCGTAAGAGTAGAGTGCGTTTGATTGTGCATTCCAGATGGAAATTTCCGAACGCAAGAAGTTATCTTTTGTTTTGTTTGTATCGTAGTTGGACATGGCTTAAAAATCGTTTATATTTAGCTCGTTGCTCGTTAGTTTAACATTTATTGTGAAAATATCAAACTGTTGTCGTTCATTGCCTTCGAATTTCGGTCATTTAGGAACAATCAGTCAAGCAAGCAGTCATTGAAATAAAAAGTAGAAAATCCAATATTTTCCAAATCGCAAAATATTAATCCTACGTTTATAAAGAAAACGCTTTCGTACATTGGTTGAACTTTAAACTTTAATAGCACGAGGCAAGTTATTTGACAATTGTTTTCAAACTATGCGCAAAGAGTTATATCGTCTTCGATTTGATGCGTGCGGTTGCGTTTTCTAGATGTACCGGTTTTATAAATACAAAACAAAAAACTTGAAGCTGTTTTGTAATGACGAAAAAGTACGCATTCCAACTTGGAATACTAATTATGTTGATGTATTTAAGTCAACACCTTTCAATTTTTTTATTCGGCATCAGAATCGTAAGAATTTTGTCGTTTTAGTTCGATTTTGATATAATAATGAAGCAAAAGCGAAATATTTTTCGTTTGCATATCGGAAGTTTCAATTATCACTGCGATAACTGATAAAATTATCAAATAAAATATTTAGTACCTCTCAAATAGTGAAAATCGAAATAAAATTCGACATGGAGAATGTTTTTGCATATTTTAATAGTGACTGCACGGAATTATAAAATAAATGATCAGATAACAAATTAATTTATCAAAGCGCTTATTAATTTTATGAAATTAACAGCACAAATATTATTATTAATCGTATTTGTGTGCTATCAGCAATAATAAAATATTATTTTTACACGAATTATTTATGATACATTATGATTAAACTAAAGTTTCGATTGCAGCAGCAAAAATGTGATTGTGTTTTTCATTCGGGTCGCGTTTACCATTTTCCAAATATTAATAAATGAATGCGAGGACATTTTTTCCATCATTTTCTCGTAACGTAATTCGGCTATCGATACTAATGAGTTTTCGTGTGCTACGATAAAGGACTGTACGAGTTTTTGCCTTCGGTTCTCAAATACGAGCAATAAGCTAATTTATCATCTCTTCTTGTAATCAAGTAGGAGGGACAATGCGTAATGATATGTTAAACATGTGCATCATGCACATATGGCGCAAATAATCGTTGGAGGAGAACAAAGATGTAATCCACGGCGTTAAGATGTGTGTACGCGTGTACGCCTCTTCGTGTCTTTTACGGTACTCTGCACGACGTCGACGACGAAGACGACGTAACAAGTTGTAATGGCCTGGAGAATCGTGGCGTTGTTGCAGTCGGCGCGCATCGAACGCACGATTCTATTCATTTATGATATTTTCCTCATCTCCATCTATGGTCCGTACGCTAGCGAGCGTGCCAAGAGAGGAGTCAACCGAACGCGAAAACGTAACGCCATGTCATGACCGTAGCCAAATGGCTCGAAAGTTTCATAATTCACGCGTGTTCCTGTTGCGCGACTTCTTTGTTATCGTCATCATCGACTCACCCGAAGTGGTGGATCCGGAACCAGGTGGCATTTCAGCAGCTACACTGCCTTCTATTTCGTCATCCGACTCAGTTCCGCTGTCGTGATCATCGTTATCCTAGAAAGATGTAGTCAAATTAGGCTGGGGAGAGATACTCGCTCAAATGAACTGATTGTGTGGGTGTATATTATTAGAGTAGGTGATTATCGATTAGTGTCAGCATGCGTAAATTGCGAGACGCGTTGTTTCGATTCGTTTGCATAATTCTTGGATTCCTTTGTTCCTCCGCCAAGTGCAGTCGGCCATTTTCAACGTTGTATATGACCTTCGATGTGCCTGCGGCACGAGGGTTGCTGTAGAGCGCGGCGCAAGTGTGTGCGACTGTTTGTAAATATGATGGTTTGTTGGCTGGTGGGCAAGGTGCATACGGGAGAGAATATATGGAATGTATATGAGTGTGCGCGCGAGCAGTAGCTATCACGTTTTTTTCGCTGTGATGCTGCTGGGTTGCTTCCCGTTGACAGTCCGACGTCGTCGTCGCTGGCGCTTCTGCTCTACATTCGCGATCGAACCGGGTGCATTACGAATCATCGCAGGGGTGGTTGGGTACTACTAGCACTGCACACACGCTCGCTGATGGGGGGAGAGGAATCGGGATGAAATGTTGTGGCAGCGCAATGACATGATTAAGAAATGTGACCCCTTGAACGGGGTGGGTGGCATGTGTGTGGTACACACCTTGTAATTGTTCTCGTTGATCGACTGAGTCCGCAGTTTATTCGTCAAAAATTTCAGCATAATTTTGGTTGTTTGTTGGTCCGTGGGTGGCGTGCCAGGAGAAGCCACGATTGCCGATTGGTTGCGCGTGTATGCGTGTGCGTCGTGTGTAATCCTTTGTTCCTGGGGGGCGGCTGACGTGCAGGTTACGATGCCATTTGTTTGCGGGCCGATGCAACTAAGAAAACCAACACAAAGACCCCGACGACGGTGATGACCCCCTGGCTCGCTCCGCTGTTTATGATCGCAGACGCATTTCCGATATTAGAATGCGGCATGTGTCATCACTGCGTGTACGTAACTTCATTCACACTCAACACCACCGGGAATGAATCAAAGCACGAATGATTGGTTTGCACCCCTCCTCGCGCTGCCGCTCGCCGAAAAACGCATGCCACACGACAGCGCACGCTGCTGCTGCTGCTCCGCTCCGGGGATGATGATGGTTTGTTGTCCGCTCGAGCGCTAGTTTATCATTTCCTGCTTGCGTCCAGTGCCCGGCCCGGAATCGGGTTCGCTGACGAAGAGTACGTACTGGAGCGAACGCGCTTTGTTATTATTGTTGCTGCTCTTAACGCGTGGAGAATGCGAATTCGTTGTTGCTTTTTCTTGTCTCGCGCGGCCTCTGCCCTTGCACCGAGCACACTCACTCTCTACCAGGAGTCAGCAAAGAGTTGAGAGCCACACGCAACTCTCGCACACGTCTCTCGGTCTCGTCGCTACTTCCTTCTAACGTCGGCTCCGCGAACGTACTACAACCGATCGGCGAACGTACGTAAAGTCAGCTGCGCGACGTGACGCGTCGGGTCCAATCTCGCCGCGTTCGAGGTGCGGCCGCCGTCAACGCACCCGCGAATTATTCGCTAAGGATATGTCACACGCACGCCGATACGCAGCGAAATCGGCAGGATGCGCCCCCAATGTATCTGAATGCCGCCGCAATCGCCTCTGGCGCGTAATTAGCGTTCATTAATTATTACTACGCGCGCAACGTGCACCCACCGCCGGTAGAATGGACTCGTCCGCAACCCATTGATGACAAAGGTAGAGAGGATCGTGGCTTTGGATGGCCTGCGATTGGCCCAGACGCATAGTCGTCGGCGAGGTTCGTTCCCTCGTTCGCTCCGAGCGCCTCGTGGATGAATGTGATAGAAAAAGCACGCAAGCGACACGCATTCAGAGCGCGTACGGAGCGCGTATTCATTCACTGCGGTCCTACGACAAGACGCTGTCTCTTTTTACGAAAGTTGCATAACCGGCGCGAGTAATGCAAGCGTATGTCGTAACAGCACCGCGAACCCAGTGCGCACGCATGCCGCTGAAGAAGGTGCTCCCCCGCGCGGCGTGCTGATAAGGCCCCGATACATCGAATTCCGTATTGTCGTAGTCGCGCGTTCAACTAACTTCCCAAGTCGAAGACTACATGCTAGTAAACTTTGCGTAGGCGGCAGGGAGCAGCACGCTCTGCGCAATTTCTTTGTTCGTTCAATGCCAATGCGATCCACGCAAGTCGATTGCGATGTGTACGCTGCTAAAATACGTTAACAAACACACGTTACGCAATCTTCAATGAAAGCAGATGATGATGCGCACTTCTCAAATTTCATTGTGAAAATTTTATTATTACAAGTCTTAATGGCTACTGAAATAGAAAATTTACATTCAGCTACAAAATTATGTCATGTGTATCCACTATCAGTAGAGTATCAGTATTTTAATCTAACAGATATGAATTTTAAGAAGACCACGATGCTGCTTGACCTCAACTTGGAATTGATTTCCCGCAATTTCATTTGTTACGTTATCACATATAAAGGCCGCTTGGTGATATGAGGTATCTAACGTGGTACAACATTCACCCTTAAAGTAAGATTCGAACCAGTAAAATATACCGCTTCTTCTTCCGTCCGAAGTTTGGTCTATATTTAAAATGTCCAGCTGATATTCGTCGATATGTAGTGGTAATCTGGCAACTTTCGATAAATTCCGTGACTCATATCGTCCACATATTGACCTCATCTCCTTAATCTGTAAATTATTACATAATTATACTTTGCTGCTTTTTTGGAACAAAGCATTTACATACGATACGTACTGAATACTTATTAATATCATTGGCAGTGGAATATCCCAAGAGATTGTCGTCGAAAACGGTCGTGCATGTTTCAAAATAATTGCTCTCGACCACTTGGAAGCATAAATTTACTATCTCGGGTATAAATACTCCTTGGTCACTTAAACCACTTTTGTAAATATTCGCGTTGCGATAGAATTCCTCGTTCAATAAACCGTTCTCTTGCATTGGCTCGTAGATAATTGTATCAAACTTGAGGCCATTTTCTATTTTGTTCAAAATTTCGTCACTGGTTATGAATGTAATGTGGTTTAAATTGATATTGTTTAATTTACACCATGTCTCCACGAATGATATGTTTTCTTGAGACGTGTTTGAAATTACTTGGATATTTATGGTAGGATTCTTTTTCAAAAGTGTTAAACTGAAGATGGGTATTGGTGATAATTCTAGAATCATTGATGGTATGCTGCTGAAGGTGTCAATGGTATTTTCGTACATTTTTTGCAGTGATGTAAGATTAAGCAATGATATAATATCCTGGGTGACTTCATAACACTCATGAGGTTTATTTTCATATGAATTTGGATGATTTAGATTTATTTCTAACTGGTCATTTGTGGCTGATACTTTTACATGTAAATTCACGCCCTCTTTCACTGCTATTTTGTGGGGCTGTATAAAAACTCCTTGTTCCCAGCATGAGCAGTAATTACTTATGTTACTTTGTAGAGGATTTGTAGTTATCACATGATTCATGGCTTCATTTAGTGTCAAATCAAAACATATAACAAATGCGTGTAATGTCCCCGTAGTTTTGACTTGAATTTTAACTTCTTTTATACTTTCTTCATTTTTAAGAATGTCTTCAAGTTGTTGTAGATTGTTGAAATCAATCTCAACAAATTCTACCACATCCGTTAGTGGTTTATATGCATAACTTTTGAGGTTGATGGCATCATAAGGTTCTCTCTTAGTTGCCTTAATACATTCTGGCAAAGTCAGCCTTGTTGCTTCCTGAGATACATTATATTTTTTGTATAACTCCTCACTCTCAATACCAAATATAAATAATCGTCCAGCGTTTGGAATTATGGTTTTAGGAGAAGACAGTAAATGTTTGTGTGCATGGATCATAGTTGATAAAACACCTTCTCCAAACAAACAACAGTCAAATATTTCTGTGATTAATAAATTTGATGTTGGTTCATCTTTGATGCTTGTGGATAAAGTCTGTCTCATATCTACATTCACATTATTTGCATTTAAAGCATTTTTGGCAATTTGAGCCATTAGATCACATTCTTCAATAGCCATTATCCTGTATGGCTGATCAGGACTAATAGATTGTAAATGCTTTCCTGCAATCAGACTTAGCAAGCCTGTGCCTGTACCAATATCAATTATATTCATTGGCTGATTCTGCAGCAACATTTCAGTTAATGTTCCATGAATTGCCTTCATGTAACCCAGGTTTCTGGATTTGTCATTTAACATCCGAAAGTGCCATTGTGGTATTTTAATTGCATACATGCTATGCAGATTCTTTTCAGATGGCAAGTGACTAGACTGTCTTTCAAAGGCATGTTTGAAATAAGTTATTGCCTGTGTTATATTATTGGATCTACAACAAAGTATGATACATTAGTCACAGCAGTTGTATGAGTTGGAGTAGTTACCTTGCAGAAAATGCTCCAGCATGATTAAGCAACTCAATGTTGTTTGGGAAATATTGGAAGGCTTGAGTATAACAATAACGCACATTTTCTAATTCGTGACGGTTTTCCAGTTCATTAATCCACAGTTGAGCAACATTTATGAATGAATCTTCAATTTGATGTCTTTGCTTGGGACATAGTTCCAGATACACAATGAAATGTGCAAAAGCACGACCGTAATTACCTTGTCTTTGGTAATAACAAATTTTTTCTATCGAATACTGAGCAGTTCGGGCAATATTATCTTCTTCAATTTCCTCAAACATCCCGGTCACTTTGTTTTGTTTACACTTATCACGAAATACGAAGGTTATGTTTCACTCAGTACGTGTGCTGATAACTGTTCTACCAGTTGCATATTTCTTTTATCATGTTTGAAAATATGAGCTATCCATGAAGATAAACAAATAAGTTATTGAGAAGTATGCGTTGATCAATATTAGATCCAAGATATCGGTGATAACTGATGTAAAAAGTTTGTTTATATATTTTTATATTTCATCACTATAATTTTCCGAAACATAAAAAACCAAAATTTTTTTTTTCGCTCTGCCTATTGCGATAATTGGCAGAGCATCGCGACGCCGCGGATGACCCAGTGCTCGGAGGCTTGGACGGTCGTCAGGTTCATTGCGATCACATAGTTGGTGGAGTGCCCGGTGGTTGATAGCACTCCTCGACGTTCGGATGTCTTGTATACGGGACATCGATACGTTTGTCGCGGTTTAATGTCCTCTTTCCGCATAGGTAACAACCATATCTAGAAAAATTGCCAATATCTCAATTCTATCGTTTGCCACCTAGTTAAGAAACATACGTATGGTACGGTATCGTAGAGAACCTTTGGCAGGGACTCGTCCAATGCCATCGTCTGCTTGTTCCATCTGGCGCCTTCGAGGAACAAGCCGTAGACAAATACGCCGTCATCTGGTGCGTGTCTGACCACGTCTTCCTTCTTCACCTGGAGGAAGAAAACGTATATTTAAAATTGGTATTTTGAATATTCATTTTACTTCTTCCATTCAGAAGAAGAATTTTACAATACGTACGAAAAAATCAAAGACCAGCAGATCGATCGGTATCGTATACTTTCTCGCGAAATTCTGTTGGGCACCCGTGAGAAAGGCTTGCGTGAAGAAGAAGCCGGATATCCAGAACGTGGACGGCGGACCCTTGTCGAACCATGTCTGTAAGAAAAGCAACCTCGCCAACAAATCGTTCACGTAACTGCCGAGTGGCTTCAGCGATGGGTAGCTGACGGCAGCCCACATCTGCGGAATCTTGCCGACGAGGATGCTTTTCATGACTTCTTCCAAGTCCCCTGACATTACGATTTGTCCTGGTCAATAAAACACACATCATTAAATTTGATTGTCATTCAATTTCATGCTAGTCCACCTTTGATTGCCTTCTTTAAGTTCTTTAAACTTATTGTGATTACGTTCAGTAGCTTATTGAAGCGACCCATTTCTTGAACGAGTACCGTATTCATACTTTGCGCATACGATGTCGGATATTTCGCCATTGCTTCATCACGATCAAATAAATCCGGAAGGCGATTTAAAATATCAGTTGCTACATCATTCACGATGTCGTCAGCGGATTTTGCACCGCTTGCTGATGTTGCCGCGTCCTTAAGAGTAAAAGCATTAATATCATTGAATTTCAAAGTTAGAAATTTGAAATCACACTCACTCTAAGTTGTTTTAAATCCTACAATTTTGGTAAGCGCAAGATTTAAAAATAATGGGCATTAAGACTGGTTAATCAGTAATTGTATAAATATTTACCAAGCGATCCTAAGTTATTTTTACGTATGCGAAAAGATGTAAGAAATTTTGAATAATATTTGCGATACTTTTACGTTAGAAAGAAGGCTTACCTGAGTTAATAGAATATTAGTGAAAATCAAGTCGCTTTCCTGTTGATCTTTCATGATATCAGCATTTTCGTTCATTCCGAAAACATGCGGATGGGTCACATAGGGCAATGAGCGTATATAGCGCATGTACTGCTCATAATCGGTTAGTGAAGGACAATAATACGTTCCTGTAAAGAAAAAATTTAATATTAGGCTGAGGCACTTGTGAATAAAACATGTAAGTTACCTGTTGGGTCAAAGGGATGTTTTGGATTGGCCATTACATCAGGGTTATAAAATTGGTTCAGAATTGTTATTAAGCATCGACGGTCCCAGTCATCTGTAACGCGACCTCCATAATTACATTCGCCGGTCAAGTATCGTAAAGCATCGTATTGAATGTCCGCGTATTCGTCGAGGAACATTTGTAATTGCATAACACTAATACGTAAATCAGTTTCGTTGAATTCGTATGGTATATTCCAGCCGAGCGGGCCAAATTTGCGCCTTTCTTGTACGAGTGCGTGGAAGAAGCATAACGCAAAGAGGAATCTCTTGAATGCCATTGGTTGCTTGCAAGCCTCGAACCATTCCGGGTCGGAAATTGGGTCACTTAAGTATGAGCGCACAATATTCGCGCGTAGTCCTTTCGGGGGTTCATTTGTCATTTTCACGCCATTTTGTAGTACGGACACGGGAAAATGCTCTGCAGGGTATGATGTTAACCAGAGTCGGAAATCTGGATGCGTTGTTTCCGGAGTAAAATTTTCACAGATCTTTTCGAGCATTGGCATGAAACTCTTTGCCAAATGACAATTTTGAAGTACTACCCAAGTACCATTTTTCATTCCTTCGTCAATTAAGCGTATAGCAATCGGCCCTTGGCCTTGCCCTAATGAAAGGGAGAATAATCGAGAAGCGCCAAATCCTTGGTCATCGGCAAATTTTAACAGTATAGCAGTCGGATCTGCACCGGGTGTGAGAACAAAAATTAAGGGAATACAGCAATGCGAGTCCATATATGATGAAGCCAGATCAAACGGGGGTGGTTCAATATATTGCTTCCCCATGCGTGCTAAAAAATATAAATGAAGCAACTATTATTATTTTGAAGTGCTTTAGTAACTTACATTCCACAAAGTTCTGAATTGCTGGTACAATTTTATCATAGCGCAAACAACGTATGACCAGCAATTTCTGAAACTTATTCAATTTCGTATTCCATTCACCAGGAAGTGGATCGTTTTGTGGTTCACTCGAATCAAAGATTTGTCTCCATTCGGGTTGGTGTTTCTCGAAATGAGATTTGATGCCTCTGTAACACAAAACGCATTGTATGAAATGTAAAAAGTTGGTAAAGTTTGAATAACATACTGGAATGCAGGATAATTATCAAGTCTGCACAATTCATCCCAACTCTTTTGAATAAGCCAAGTTGTTGGATTCGTAAATGGGTTATCAAGACCCACACCTCCCGTGAGCAGAAACATCCATTCACCAGCGTCAATAATATTCTGGCTCTTCATAATATTCACCACCAAAAGTAATGAGAAAAGGAGTTTATCCTTCTCAAATAAACTTCTGCAGATATTACAGTACAAAGAGTAGGTGAAATATTTTTCAAGATCCTCTAGTCGTGTCTTGACATCCTCAACTTTGGTGGTGTTCTCAATACCTGATCTGAAAAGATTCATGAACCACACCAATGAATATTGATACATTGGATCAATATTTGCTAAATCGGCAATGGTGAAAAATAAAATAGCGGAATGCACAGCAATCGGTTTATATTCCATTCTTGCTGCGTCAATCTGTTTTTCAGTAACTTCTGCAATTGCCTGCCTTGCAGCAATATCATTAGCCACTATCTTGGACGAACTAAGAATCTGCACAGCAGTTTCATCTTCGAGGATATTTCCTTGCGAGGTGCTAAGCACTTCCAGAATTTTATCCTCAATCTCTTTCAACATGCGTTTATTTTCTGCGCTTTTCACAATCATGGTATTTTTCTCAGCTTCGAGATCGGGCCTTTCCTGTGCTACGACAATACCCAGCAATTGGTCTTCCAGTCCAATAGTCGTAATCATGAAATTCACCAGAGTCACTTTAACAGCAACTTCCGGTAAATAATGAGGATTTCGTAATTTTGTCGTAATGTAAAACTTGAACTTGCCACTATATTCAACAATTGTATCACCAAGTTTAAGACAAAGTGCGCCACCTTGTCGAAATGTCTGTTGTGACAAGACAGGTTCTAAAATAGCGTCCAATTCTTCGCCAATGTTTTCCAGCAGAACTGGTTGTCCAAATTGAATCGCATTCTCTAATACGCGCACATAGTCTTGTTGATTTAAACGTATGATTGCGAGATTATTTTGTTTCTCCATATTTTTCACCCATTTGTTCGCTTGACCCTGCGGATCAATCATCAGCGCCCATCTTCGCGCATTCTTAATAATTATTCCGTTGTCAATACTATACGTATCGCTTGGAAGACCGAAAATATTCCACTGTCTGATCAAAACACTATCGCCGAGTACATTTGTAAGTTGAAAGTCTTTTGCGCACACAATATTAAATGCCTGTAAATGTTCAACCCAGTCGGTAATCAAAACAATTCGAAAAGGCAACGTGAATGCGCCAAGATACGCTACAACGCCAGAACTTATCAGAATATCTCCAGTGAGAACAAAGTATTTTTCTCCCAAGGCCTTGGCCGTACTAAGCCATCGAGATCTTTCACCACCTAAGCCACCAATTAGGTCTTCAGCACGTTGTAATTTCAACGCGCAAAGATTGGCTTCATCTGTAAGCTTTTGGAATTTTTCATTCTCACTTTCAAGCACTGCTTCTAAGGCTGCAACTTTTTCTCGTGCTTCGCGTAATAGCGCGCGTTTAATTTCAAGAGCATTCATCGCACTACGATACTGGCCTTCGGCGGCTGCCAGCGCAATTTTCTTAGGCGCAACAACTTTAGCCACCTTATCGTACTTTGAGATGGCGATAGCCCACTTGCATAAACCTTCAGCCGCAGTTGAGGCAGTCTTGACCTTATCCGGATCGAAATTCTCATCGGTGAGAATCTTTATTTCGAGTTTCTCCATGATACGCGGCTGAATATTATCTTTATCATAATTGATCAGATTCTCTAAAAATTTCATATCACCAAGCACACGTTTCGATGGTCCCCAATAGTCCTCGACGGTTCCGATACCACTTGGAGCCGGTACCTTATCTGGCTTGACATCTTTTAAAATACAAACCGCTTCCATCACTAATTTAACGCCTTTGGGTGGATTTTTCATCGTCTTCACGATAGTGATATCAGCTGGTGTCAGTGTATTCAGGGCAGCCATAGCCGCCTCCAATATGGGCAGTGCCTCTGCCAAATTGGCATCACACTCTTCCTTAATAGCTCCGGCAGCTTTAGCCTGCTCATTGGCAAGTTCTTCGTCAATCATGACGTTCTTTTCCACCACTGCAGCTTCCTCAGATTCCGCTTCAACTTTTTTGAGCGTGGACGCAACATTTTCAGCCGCCTCCACTAAGGCGGGTTGAAGTGCTTCTAAACTCGCTTGCATTACGGATACTTCCGCACCAGCAGAATCTAATTTCTCAATTCCAACTTCGTATCTTCCTTTAAGCATCAAAACCTCACTAGAATTATAAAGCAGTTATTATTGAAGTTCAAAACTAAAATGTTAGGTTGATTTACTTTCGCTTAGCTGCTAAAAATGTCTTGAAGGTGTTGATCAACTCCAGATAAGATGTTGGAGTGACGTAATTTTTTCGGTGAAGTCTCAAATAAAATTCATCCGAAATTATCTCAGTTGATGTATGGAAAAGTTGACACATATCAATACAAGCAGTGCGTTCATTTTCTGGAAGATCCACTGTACCCAAAAATCGAGTTGCCACAGCTCGTAATGCATCTTCTGGCCAGGGATGAAACCAATCAATCGTACAGCAATTAATTATTGCTGGAAATTTACGAATGCGTATTCTAAAGCTGTTTCCAATTGGTGACATGGCCAACACAATGTGCAATTGCTCTCGAACGCTTTGCACAAAGAAATTGAACAATGCAATTGGACTTCCATCAGTCTGCATACTCTTATCACGTTGTCGATCAATCTGCCGCATTTTTTCGCATAGCTCAACGCGTTCCTCCATAGTGAATAAATTGGGAATTTCCCCAGAATTGAGTAAATTGCTCACATCTTCCAAGAATGATTCTTCTTTGATTTGTGTATCCGTGAATAAAAATATAGCATGCAATTCTGTTGCGCTAGTTTTTCGTAAAACATTCTTAATATCTTCATGCCATTCGTACGCGCCGTATTGCCGCGAAAGTTCTATTTGAAACAGTTCATATTCGTTAATATGTCCGGCCAAACGAGTTAATGATTGCCGCCCCGAACCGCCAACGCCCACGAGAAGTCCATGACTTCGTGGTTGACCAATAATGCGGCTAATTCTTGCGACATGTTCGATGGCAAAACGAAACAGCACCAAGTTCATCGGTTTCTTCGACATGCTATTATATTCAGTGAGAAAAGTCTCGACAATTTCAGTTAAAAGGTCCAAGTTATCAACTTCAGTATAATACGCAGTATCGGCCAATGGATTGGAAAATGTACAGAATATTAAATTACGCAATTCAATTTCACCAATCTGAAAGAAAAAATTAATAGAAAACTGCGAGTGAATTTTGCGTATTCTTACATCTTTGTCCTTTGTCTTGAGACGTAGGAACATTGTATTTAAAGCTTCTTCGAGTTTAGTAGCGCTAACTTCATGAAGCATTTTGAATATCCATGCGCAATCTTCCGGATCGACTAAACGATCATAATAAACGCGTAAAACTTCATGCACCCATAACCGTTTCATAGACATGGGATCCGGAATAATTGAAGGCACGCTTAACAGAACGCCTTGGATGACGCGTGAGAAGTCACGCAAGTTGAACAAGTAATGTGACTTGGCTGGAGTTGGAAGTAAATTTTGGCGAGTTAATTTGTAGACTTCAAGCGTAGCTTCAACAATTTGTGTTCCGCACTGAGTAAAATTATCTTCAAAACCCCTGCGAATACAAGGAGTAATTAATGATAAATTCGTGACAAAGTTTTATGACTCTTACTTAACGTTTAAATGCCAGTCTACTATACTTTGGAATATATGCAACATGACTGAGTCGTCAAATTCATCAATGCAGATATGGTTGAAATGCCTTTGAAATCTTGGTGTTATAGCATTTCCAATCGGTGGACCCATTGCGCATATAAATTGAATATCTATGAGTTTCATAGGCACAATTTCTTTACGATCATACCATATGCCATGATCGAACCACATCCGCAATAGCTCAATAGGTGGTTGAGCACCGTAAGTTTCTTTCAGTGGCATACTAATATCATCCACAAATATTATAGTGTTTTTCCCAATTGGGGGACCATATATTCCTTTTCTACGTTTATCCAGCTTACTCATAATTATATCTTGTGTTTGATTTGCTGAAGTTTGCGCTGAAAAATTGATAAATAATGGAGCAAAGCGCGTTTTATCGCAACGCTTCAAGAGATAGTCAATAACATATACTGATTTCCCAGTACCAGTTGGGCCAACTATCATTGTCGCTTTTTGATGCGTTACCAACAAGTTCAATAATGCAATATTTCTGATTGTCTCCACTGTTGGTACAATGATTTGGTTTACCGGTAAATCTTTGGGGATTGGTGGTTCGTTCGCAAGTTCATTAACCCAATACGTCCAGTTACCTTTACCTTCTTTCGTAAAGCGGTAGTCATAAACTGAACCTTGTAGTGGTAAGCCAAAGATGTAAGGTTTCTCTGGTTTCGGTACTTCGAAATTCATTCCAAATACCTCATACAATTCTTCGGGGAAATCTTTTTCAAGTAGCGCCCGAAAGATTATATTGAACTTGGGACGCGTGGCTGCATCCAATGTTCCACCGATACCCCAAATGCAGGCAAAGAAGAAGATTCCTTCAAGCTGCGCTCGTACATCTAAATCGCTTACCTGCTCCATGTACTTTTCATCGTAGAAATCATCAAAGAACGAATCGTATAAATTCATTGTAGATTTAACTAAGTTACTCTCGGATGTAGGAGCCATTTCATGAGATTCAGGACATTTGCGTACAAACCACAAAAGTACTGGGCAAATACGCAAATAAAGTGCACGAATTACTTGTTTGTTAAATTCAGTAAAGACGGGAGGTAGCGTGTTAATCCATGAATGCATCAATGGTTCCCAGCCTAAAGAAACTGGTTCCAAGTAAATCATGCCACATCGCGAAACTGTTGCTGGTGAGGCAACATCTAAGTCCATCGGTTCGAATATCAAATTCATCTGTGGTGACATTTGAATAATTTCGCCAGACATTAAGCAAAGTTTCTTATTATCATCAAGAACTGTGTTCATATTTTCTATCCAAATTGCATCCACCGGTCCATCAAATAGCAACCATTTGCGTTCCTCGCTTGGATTCATTGCGTATGCCCGAAAACTTACCGCGAGAACACCGTCAGACCATTCGTGTGATACTGGATCAAATTGTCCATATAATTGACCCATTGTTATGGCCTTTGGATTCATAACAGTATAAATTGCGTGATGTTCATCCATTCCTCCACGTTCTTCTACGATTCCCAGAGCTTCGGCAAGAACTCTATACGCGGAAGTCTTGCCACCAAACGGCATGCCCACTAACATTAGACCGTGACGTACCACGATCATTTCGTACAATTGTTGAACTTTTTCTAAGAAGAAATCGGTATTTTGCAAGTTCATTTTTTGACAAGTCTCATCGACGGCTGCATTTAAAGCGTCATAGTCGGAAGGCGGGAGAATGATACCAGGGAAAAGATCAGAAGTGATTCCTTGAAATAGCGGTACATCGTGTACTAAGAATTTCGCCAAGTTGACGTCCTTGATAGAACGCAGTACTAATATATCTTCCTTTTCGTCTGGGTATCTTAGTTTCAAAGCCCCTGCAGCTCGCAGGACTGATTTTACAGCCCTCATGCCATAATCATAATGGCATTGCGAGGATAACTGTTCAGAGCATAGACGATACGTTGCGACAATTTTTACTGATAGGGGTTTAGCGCTTAAAAATCCATACGAGTACAACTCAATTTCGGAAATTAGCGCATAGTCGGGTACCATCATAGCAACTGATCTAAACAGTGCTTTTAAGTTGTCGGGTAATTCAGATCTTCCGGCATACCCTGGATTCATAGTAATGAACACAGCACAAGTGGGATCCAATGTGAGTTCGGTACCTTCAAATATCATTTTCGTATTACCCGAATTAATACCACGTTGAATTGTCAAAATCTGCTGTGCAACTACAGATAGCACTTCTAAATCAATTCTATTGAATTCGTCAAAGCACGACCACGCTCCACATGAAGCTAATCCTTTGAAGAATTTGCCGAGTGCAAGGTAATCTAAGCCATCCGAGCAATTAAACACCACGCATTGTTTAGCGACGGCCTTTGCCAAGTCTTTGGTCGTCTCTGTTTTACCGGTACCCGCAGGTCCTTCAGGTGCACCCCCAAGATGTAAATGCAATGCGCCAAAGAGTGTACGATAACACCTATCAGTTAAAGGGGTTACCACTAATCGCATGGTGTTCCCTAAATATTCATAGCCATACATCAAAGTGGAATTAATCATCCTAGTCGCCATTTGACCTTCCTCCCAATAATAACGTAATTGACAAAGCCAATTGAAATCGGTAATGCTCTCAACCTTCAAATTAATGATATCGCCCAGTACGTCTCGCGCATGTACATCAAGTACCACTAATGCGCCAAGAGTTATTCTGTTCTGCGTACTTAACTTGCTGCGCACCAAGTCCACAACTCTTGATATTTGCAAATTGCATTTGATTAGGTAGTCCCTCATTACATGTAGACCTCCAACAATTGACTCCGTTACTTCTGAAGTCCAAAAAGTCATTGCAACAGATTGTACGCATTGGCCAGGCCATATCAGTACCCAATTATGGCGCTCTTCATTTGGATAACTTATAATAGAGCGTTCAACCATTTTATGAACTGATTTCTTCATATCAATTTCAAGCTCTAACAGCCATTTCTCCACTTGGCCACGAGCCAGTGATGTTTGGATGATTACCTCTAGAGGTATCTCCTCACCTTCGCTGGATTTCATCTTTGATACATCATAATCTTCATTGAATTCAAGTTTTGCAATACCCTCAAAGCATTTTTTCAAATGAGGCTGTACTCTGGTTGGATCTTTAGTCTCAGATAGAATTTCAAGCAGCTCGTCATTCGATAAGAAGAAGAAACGTGGAAAATAGAGCCTTTTGACTTCGAGATAATCGTTGAGTCCCTTTTGAATCATTTCCAATAAGGAATTGCATTTCTTAAGGCGTTCGCACATTTTCTCTACGTTAATAACATCCAATACTCGTGGCTTTCCTGATACACTTTTCATAATATCGCGCCATATTTTGTCGACAGTCGTGAATTTCCTTCCTTCTTCGGGCATTTGTTGCTGAATATCTGGCGATGAGAAAATCGGTTCCAAGTACATCCAGGTTGCTTGGACTTTTAACCATTCATCTAGAATTTCTTGGAGGCCGTATAGATTGCTCTCCCATTCCCTGAAATAATATAATGAATTATTTTCAAAGTGTTTAATATTAATTAACTTACGTTATCTCTTTTTCAAAGGGTTTAATATATGGTGAATTCTTCATGGTTTGCGTTTTAATAATGTGGTCATCAAGTAAGACTTGAATCTCATCCACAGCGGAAATGATAGAAGTTCCAGTATCTCTGAAAAATGATTTGCTTTAACTAGTTACTTACAAGTATGATATCAACATACTTGTAAAATAAAACTTGGAATTCCATGTCAGTCCATTCGGCACACATCTTATTGAGTGTCTTCTCCAAGTTGTTCTCCTTAGTAGCAGCTTCAGAGAGAGTCTCTAATTCTGGAAGAAAGTCTTCCAAAGCAAGATCAATGATTTTCGCAAGCGTTAGATTTTCATCAACCACAATTGGAAAACCTACAACTTGACTTATTTTCTCCCAGTGACGTGGTTTTAAGCCTGGATTGCCTAGAGTTTGTATTATGGGCATATTATCCTTGAAATCTTCAATTCTCTCTCGAACCGTTGCGGCTAATTCTTGCGTCGCAGGCTTGTCAGTAAATTGTTTCTCTAACTTGTAAATAATTCTGTAGTAGGTGGTCACATCCGTATCAATTGATTCTGGGTCAAATGTGCCAATCATCGAGTTCATCCACAATTCATACTTTTGTAGAAATTCTGTGGCATTATCGTATAAAGTTTTATATGGTCTCAGTTTATCGTGAATAACTTTTCGTTGAGGGTATTGTGATTGATCTATTTTATATGAAACTTCTTCTTCGTTGAATTGATCAATTCTCTCCATTGCGGTGAGTAATCTAAGATACCAAGAGTTATGTTCAACAATTTATTATTTCGTAAAAGAACATACCTATTATCAAGTTGAGTTGCTTTCTTAAAATATTTCGGGAGTTCTTCAATATTGCCGTTGTACTGGAGTTCATCAATCATTTTGCCATAGATCTCTAGGTCGTCATTAAATTTAGATATGCGCGTCGAAAGCAGTTCCTTGAATTCCACAACCTTTTGGTCAATTATTTCATGCGCATCATCCATGACTTTATGCATTGTTAAATACTTTTGCATTGCATTACTTGTATTTTTGATTTCTTGATCAGTCAATGGAAGGTAGTCTGAAAGAAATAAAATATACTTCATACATTCCCGTAGACGGTCTTCCAATTCGGTTAATGTGTATTCTTCAACTTTGAAAACGTAAGAGATCAATTCCATTAACTGTGCAGTATTTGATGGAGTTATGAGTGCTTTTATACAAATCGTATCGTATTCTTCATTTATACTAAAAAATAAATTTTAAATTCAGTATTTTCCTATTGAAATATTACTTACGCTCGCATTTCGGGTTGATATGTATGAATCATTTTGTTTATTAATTGCATTTTCAAATCAGTGATGGTCTTCACTAATGCTTTTATCAGATTCACTCGGTGAATATCAAACATGCCCAATCGAACAGAGTGTTCGACTGATACTGGTAATGTGTCAGCAGTAGTTTTCAATTTACTTATCAATTCGCAATATTCTTCAAAAGAATGCTCCTCATTGACAAAAGAATTTATGTGTTCTTCGGCTTTGCCATTGTAATATTCTTTATAGTTGTCAAAGTCATGTATTCGCTCGTATGGTTCGAATTTTTGCAGCTCCATTAAGTCATTTACAATTCCCTTGTACAATTCCAATACGGAATGTGAAAATATAGGCTAAAATCAGAATTTTATATATTTGCTTAAATTGTGGTTGCTGGGATTTTACTCTTAAGTAATAAATTGGTCCTTCAAACTCTAAATACAAATGCGATTCGAAGCATGGCACTGTATAGAAACTATCAACAATTGAATGTAGTTTTTCTAAAATGAAGGATAGAATCATATCAAAATCCGGCTCATAAACTAGTTGGTCATCTTGAATAGTTAGGATAACTTGAAATCCCATATTTTTATAGTGCACATCTGTAATATAATCGACAAATTCAAACAGTGATTCAGTGCATAAATGACCCAATTGATGCTCCATTATGATATTAATGCATTGGAAGAAGTGCTTCCGTCGTTTGCGATTGGCTGGGTTGGGTAGCAAGTTGCGCTCGTTACCCTCGATGAATAAGTCGGTTGCGGATTTCATGTAGCGTTTGGCAAAATAATCAGCCGATCCTTGAATGGTGTCATTGACTAGCGCTTCAAACTGCGGTAGTTGATATGGTTTCTTATGGTCCAACAGTACTTGCAAAGAGACCAACCGGAAGTTGCTTTTAATTAAAAAAAAATTAATAAATTGCAGGATAACACAAAGGGTACATTGCTTACCTAAAATTGTGGTACAACTCAAGCAATGAATGAATACATGGATTAACAATGTGTAGGGACTTTTCAATTTTGGCTTTAGTCTCATTGTAAACATCTCTCAAAGTTATTGTAAATCTTTCAACTTCTCTGCGTTCCGGAGTCAAATTTTTCGAGCCATCATCATCTGGATTTGGATCAGATAACACAAAATTAATGATTGATTTCTTGATAGCTAAAAGATATCCCGTTTTCATATCATGGATGGCTTTTCCTAATATGTCATGCCACTTTTTCAGTTTGTATGGAACCAGCATTAATACCTAAATAATATTATCGATAAAGATGGCATTTTTTTTGATAGTTTTCAGTTACCTTATGCAAGGTTTGCTCTTCCAGTGGAGCAACATGTATTGTGTTAGCTCCATAACGAATATAATAATAATATCGACTTGTAAATCGATCGTCCATATCTTCAAACATTTGTGGAGTTGTTTCTTCGTTTACATTACCAATGGCACCAAATACTAAACGTTTTCTTAGCTCTTCATGTTGGCGCCTCATTTCACTATAAGACACTGCGGAAAGTTGATGATAAAAACTATGTTTAGTCATTCATTTTGAATTCACCTCTTGGCTTAGTGTCTTTTAATTTCCCTTTCGAGGGGCCACAGAGTAGATGGGGTGGTACTTTGAAACTCGGCTCCAGTTCTTTGCGGTACTCTTCCGGTATGACCAATCTATGTATTCGCAAATCAAGGTCATGGTCTTCAAGCACCGGATTTTGACCTCTTGCGACTATTTTCTCGAGCCGTCTTTTTTCCTTCCGTCTCTCCTGAGCGGACGCCATTTATTACTATTGTCTATTAAGTTACAATAGACCAATAAGCTGTGTACAAATTGGTATAAACTATGGATATATTGATGCTGACAGATTGATTGAGTCCAACCAAACTGTTATAAAATACCAATTATTATTTCTATGGTTATTATAACACCCGGCACTTGCGTTTTTGTTGTACAAAACTTTCTGAAATATTCACTCCTCAAACATCGTTTGATCAATAAGCATTCAAACAACTTTGCCTCCAATCTGGCAAAGCAAATACTTCTGTTGGATTGAATTAGAAAATACGTAACACTCATTTTTAATTCATCGCAAAATAAATTCAATAAATAAAGTACATTTTATGTTTGTTCACATAGTAAATCATTGCACACGTATAACAGAAATAAGTATATATATTTTTGAAATTGCATATATTCAACTTTAGTTCTTCAAGAACCAACTAGAAATAGAATGTAGTAAACTGTTATGCCGTTCGTACTCTAATTCAACTAATATATTGCCTAAGGAAATAACACTCAACGTAAAACAAATAATTGCGCACGCATAGAACAAATTGTTCTCGACTCCATCCTCAATCCATGAATTTACAGCGTTCTCTAAATTCCGACTTACTTTGCGCATGCTGTGTGCTAATTTATGTCTGAAATAGATCAATAATCAAAAGAGACTCTAATTATATGAGTTGCAAAATACCTAATTTGCGATGGACCTAGTTTTCTTTGGCTTAAGTGAAACGTTTCAACTTGGTCATAAGATTCAACGCTGTCCTCTGCACAAAAAAGTGCAGTATCATCAGCCGATGATTTTCTTGAAGGTGGCTTTAATAACTCTGTTGACTCATGAATCTCAATTTCTTCTGGTTCTTCAGTGACAGCCTGTGTTGCTAAGTGATGATTTTCTATAGTGTTTTCTCGAATCTTAACCAGATCCAAGCCCAATCTAGAAACATTCACAGGTTACTTGGAATCTACTTGATGATATTTATATTAGGCTTACTCAAAGCGTGCAGATCTAATACTCCTCGATAAAACACTTCCGGGACCAATACTCCCTCGAATCGCCAACTCGGATGTGCGTCTCGTAATTTTTCTGCAGTCTAAATTTGTGCCGCCCTGGACCTCAGATAGGGGTTGAGATATAGTTGCAATACTTGCACGTCTCCGCGTTACTAAACGAGCTTGATTCAATTGTCCCAATCGTAACTTGCTTGGGGCTTCTGGTGTGCTCGTATCTTGTAGGACACGCTTTGTATACTGCAATTGCCTTCGGGCCGAGTCACGCTGCTGCTTCAGAGTGTGAACATGATTGATCATTAACTTCACCGAATCCGCGAGTCGCTCCTCGTGTTGAACAGCACCAAAACGTTCAGCAGCTGTGGCGGCATGATCAACAGCCCGCACCATAACATCCACATGCGCTAATAAAGTTGTCAACAACTCTGTCGTTTCGGCATCAACGCAAAGCGGTTGTAAACGTTGCGCTTTCTCAATAAGTCGTTCGATTTCCGCGTTTAAGTTCGCTTCGGTTTGATCGCGACATCGACGTTGGCGTTCACTGCGGTCTCGGATTGTAGCTGCATCAATGGTGAACGCCAAGGAAAGTGAGACGAATTTCTGTTCTAATTCATCATCATTCAATCGTTCTCTATAAATAAATTAATTAATTTTGAACTCCTCTATGCGGCATTATTTACTTTGTAGAGAGTTTTGTAAGTCCCAATTTTTCCAAGACCTTATCCGGTAAACTGGGAAACACCTCAAAGGGTTCGCCGTCCGGATTAAGGCCATTGCAACCGTCCGACATTGACCTCACGCGCCGTTTGTCTAAGATATTCGCCTGCCAACCAAACAAACCATGTTAAAAAACATTACAAAAAAACACTTACAAACATGATTGTGTAATTACAAGACAGCAACCCGTACTAACAAAAAATTAACCCATAATGAGCTGTGTTTAATTAAAGTTTAATTTCGGTATTAAACTAAATGCACATAATTGGATATAATTTCTATGAGCAAACATTAATAACACGTTTAAAATTAATAAGAATGAGTTTTATTGGAGCACCGGTTTGGTAAAATTCATGGGAAATGCAATCAACATTTAGCGGTACTCCGTATTGATAAATACGTGTGTGAAAAACACATGACTTCATTGGTTATTAATTTAAATAGGTCTGCGCGATACATAATTCGCTTTTTCGAGCTGGAGGAAGGTCGTGCGTTCGACCATGTGTCCTTTTATGGCGCTTTTCAATGCACAAGTTGCAGCCGCTTTTCATCTTTTTTTCAGAGTACTCGAATGCTCAAACAATCGAGCATCGAATAGACTTTCTTGCGTGTAACGGATTGCCATTTTGAGTGAATTGTATCATAAGCGAATATGGTCCGTGTTCTTTTTCCATTCGACTTTGTTATCTTGTCTTTTCATCAAAGAAAATTCATATCTAAGCCAAATATAAAAATTGCGGTTGCAGAGGAAGTTTGATTTCTAAACGCTGGCTTTACATTTGACTTGCGAAAAATAAATAGTTGTTACATGAAATTGTAACAAAGTGAAATGCAATGCGGCGCAAATGTTTCATGTGGATTTTCCAATTGATTCCAGCTTGTCTTTATATTGGCTTGACGCGTTTAAACATAATCGAAGCCACTTGATTTTTATGTTTACTCTACTAAACTATTTGTAGCCGCACAATGCGCATGTGATTCTTCAAACAATATTTGAATTGCCGTAAATTGATTGAACTCTCTTTGATTACGCAACAGCGTCAACTGCTGCGATGTCACGACAACAACGTCGAGGTCGCTTGTAATCCAAAAGTATCCGAATTGCTTTTCATTACCAAGCTTTGAGTTTAGATAATATACGATTATGCCTTAAAAATGCATGTAATTACGTCCATTACAATTAAATTGCCATGAACGCGTTCGTGTTACATTGTATTACGGTTTATGAAGTTGTCAATACGTTAACAGCTTGCGCTAAAAATAACGACATAAAACAGTAATAACTCTGCTGTTTATTATAGCGTATAAATGTGATCTAAATACTTGTTTTTTAATTTGACAAAATCTTTTAACATCGAGTTTTATCTGACATTTTATTGAACACGTAATTAGCAAGTATTTCGGCTATAAATCAACAGATACTCAAGTTGAACAGTAGTGCCTGCTGGCGATTTATTTATTTATACAAATTTTCAAAGCTGTCATATGATTTGCCGCAGTTGTAAAACACATCAATATAAACTAACAGGATAATTATAGCAAAATTTATTTGTTGCATTTCTTGAGTCATATTTTATCCAAAAATTGTCTCTACCGCAATGAAGCATACAAAGATAATAGGGGTTTTCACGCAGTTTTGTACTTTTCGGAATATCCGCATAATAATTTTCGTAATCAAATTTAACATGGAGCAAATGCAGTACGTATATTTGGCAAACTTGATCAAAACGGCCGTGAAAATGAACAAACACACATATCAAATTAATTAAGATTCCGATATTATTTATGATAGATGTGTTCAACAAGAGAGCAGTTGAATTATGTGGGTCATAAGTTTGAAATTATATGTTCAACACTTGCGAGGATCTGGCATAGGAGCAGACATGCTGTAGCCTTAAATTTCTGCTTTTTATAATACTTATAAGAAAGATCATTTATAGTTGAACACTTCCTGTTTTTTCAAACGCAATTTAATGATGATAATTAATGTGCGCGTATCTCAATTTATTTAAAATTATTGTATACGATTCATACGTTCATTTTTTCTTAATTTAAATGAATGCTAATTAGTTTACTGTAAACTTACACGGGCGGGCTTGAGAGATTTTAATTTATAATTATTTAGTAATTTGGCAGAGCGCGATGAAATACTTACTGAAAATAAATGAGTAAATACTAAAAATCGGACATAATGCTGATGCATTAAATTACTTTATGCGATGTAATTATGCACATTGTTAATCAGATTTAATTAATACAATTACCCACATGAAGATACGTGAAAATATTTAAACTCCTAATGAGGCACTTGAAGTTTAATAAGTTGGCAAAAATTTTGCCTGGCAAAAATTGCAATTTATGGTTTTGGAGATAACGACAAAGCATGCAAAAAATTCAAGTAATTTCAAACTCGAATCTATCGTTAGTTAATTTATTTATGAAAATGAAAATTTATTTGGGTTTCACGCAGAAGTTATCACTTTCAACGAATTTTTTGTTTGCATAGAATAAATTTGAAATATTTTAATATATCAGATAAAAAAACTCAAGTTGATTGTTATTTACTATGTTAATACGCGTGTTTGCTTACTTATATTATTTTATGATTGTTTAAATAATGCATTGTTTCAAGAAAATAATAACAGTTCGCTTCTCAGACTCGGAGAATTTTATGGTAATTTGTAATGTCAAGGAAATAATTATACTGTCATTAAATATTTTCCTACAGATAAACAATTTTCAGAACTTAATTAATAAAGTCTCTTGGAGATATGACAAAACGATGGCGAGTTGTTTATGCATTGGTTTTTATGTAATTTCCATGAAAACTCACATAAATCACTGGTATATGACCATCAATTAAATGCGGCTCTTTCTGCGAAGACAGAGAGTTTAATTAAACAAGTTGCCAATGGAATAAGATCGCAATTCAAAAGCAATTTACACATATAAATCACAATCACTTAATTGATTCGCCATTAACTTTTTACATCGCGTCGAGCAATTCATTCAGCAAAATGGTAAATAAAATAAGAAACAAATTTGTTTTCGCATCAATTGAATTGCACACAGCAATTAATTATATCACATTGATGAGTAACCATCAAAGTATCTGATAATTAGCCCATCACTCCATTAAAGCCCGATAATTTCGCAACACATTTTTCCAGAAGACATTAATCAGCTTATTAATTTTATCAAGTTTAAGGTTGAAAATATTATTAAAGTATCCGTATTATCAATATACATACTACGAGGATTATGGCAAGATATGTTGTGTTTACATTAAATACATACGAAGCTGATAATCGCGTAGAGGTCAGCACGCAATGTGGAAATCTGATTAGCATGTCGATTCGGTTGCCTTGAGCTTTCGCTTGCGTTTCTAAGCGGTGCGAATTAATTACCTCGTTGGACGCGCTGCCGGTTACTGGTTGACCGTTGGATGGCTGTACGCTGACCGCGACATCCTGCAGGAGGCTTGATAAGTCGCCGTCCTCGCTGATATCGCTGGCGCTCGAACTGTGCGAGTCGCCGAAGACATCCGTTGCACTAGGGGTGCTATTCGGACGCAGCAACTGCTTGCGGTGGTGATTATGTTTGTTGTTATTTAATTCGGTGCGATCGCTATGATGTCTTCGCGGCGGCTGGCGGCGGCTCACTCCGTTGCACACGAGTTCGCTCATCTCGCCGAAGATGCTAACAATTATCCAATATGAGCAATTAAGCGCGCCATGCGTGCGCACAATAAGTGCGAATCGATGTCATTCAAAGTCAAACGGCAAACAAATAATTTGTCAATTTGTGCAATTGACTGGTTTCGGGAGAGCACAATAACAGCGAGACACGAGATCTTGCTGTACAGATTAATTAGCGCTCTATTGATATTTTATAATTCGGCGGCGCAACACGCGCGCAACTTTTAAACGCGATTGTCGTCCTGCTCGCCGACGCACTCGCGATCAAATGAGCTTTATGCATGCGGCGCGCATATGAGGAGCAGCAGGCCGCGAGATGCCAATGCCGTCCGACCGCGTATGTTATGTTATTCATGTGGAATAATATGAGTCTATAATGAGTGTTCGTACAAAAAAAATACAAAAAAACTAGATGTGTGCATTCATTATTGCCGCAGATCAACTCGCACAACTCTTTTCTATCACAATTCTTTTCAACTCTTCTTTGATGTTCAGTATCTGCTTTTTCAGAATACTTGAATCCTTCATTATTAGTTCGAAGAATAATTATTGTTTATCCCGTTTCTAGTTTTTCTAAAACCACAAAACAGTACACAATACACAAAATTTGAAAACTCATACCGTTTTAAAGAGCACGCTATAAAAACAGTAATCATCCCAGAAAAACTTATTGTTCTTGTAACCACTTGATGAAAGGGTTTTTATTATAGTAATGACAACCTCAAAGTTTATTTTAAAACTCAAATATAATTTATTGTTAGTAGAAAAGATTTATACTCGGTCGACTAGGTGTAACTGATAACTTGCTTTAGCGTTACGAGTCTTTAATGAAATTAAACTATGTGCAACAATGCAAAAAAGATTAAACGAATGAACAAATGTTTATAGCCAGTTTTAATGCAAATTATTTTACTCGGTATTAGAATTTGCCTTTCGTTTGGGCAAAGTTCAGCGTTTTTTCATCGCATGCAAATGGCCAAACGTTTGTGTGTATCAATTGTACATAATTTCAATAACGATTATTCAAATATGTGTGCAATTTGTTACATCTATTTTTACGCGTTCGGAAAGTACACTATTTGTGTCCACAAAGTATAAACGTGTTCCTTATTATTATAATGAGATTTATACATCAAGTCGTTGGGAAATGTAGCATTCGTTTATGCATATATCACACCGTGCAAGTACAAACTGTTTATACTTTGTAATTGTTCAAAAAAACTTCCGTCTATTTGATTCGCGCACTTTTGCACGATTTGTTATTATAAGTGCTGCAAGCAGTAGTAAGACCACCATATGCGCCATGACAAAAAAGTTTGCACAAGCATAGATTTTGTACAAATTTATCACATGATTATGCATTTATCATATTGATATTTAAAATTTATAGTAGAAATAACCAAACGAAAGTTATCATAACAAACAATAGCCGTACTTTATGTGCTTGGTTTTGCGGTTCGTATTAAATAACAGTTTTTGCGTTAATTCGATTTAACAACGATTTTATTTGCATTTTAAATAAGAGATATGCTATTTACATAATGCAAAAGTTATGAGTGAATATTTAAAATATAAAAGAAATAACTTTGAATTACAACTTCCTGAGAATGTGCACGCTTAAATAAAATCAAACTGAACACCCACACGTGCTCTAATCATCACAAACAGCATCGCATATACGATTTTAGCAGCCAGAACTTGGTTGTGTACATTTCAACTTAATAAAATATCCAAAACTAAAACATAAACTGAATACGAAATTCATACAACTTAATATCAATAACACGGCTGGAGAGACTATGGCACATTAGAGAGCATTTCCGAAAGTAAATTATGCGTCTAATTGGTGACTGGTTGTCCTCTAGGAAAATTTTTGGTAGTTGCTAGAATTAAATTGAAATGAAGTGCCACTTTATATACATTCATTATAGCTTTATTGTGGCGTGTGTATTGCGTTCGTTGATTTAGTTCGCGTTGTTTTGTACTAATAACAAGATAGAATGTAAGACATTCATTGTTTGGTCATCTTCCAATACAATATCAAAGCTATCCATGTAGCTTGGTAAATTTCCAACAGGCTACAATGGTAAACAAAAGATAATTATATTGCTTGCATGAGAAAGGAAAAATACGTACGTGGTCATAGAGAAATCCAATTTTCAAAACAGCGTTGCTCTTGGGTAGTCCATCAGCCATGCCTGCATCACCAATGGAGTCACCCAATACAATTATATTGTCCCTGTTTGCAATGACATCATGATAGGGTGTACCAGCCAAAGCAAGTTCATTCTTATTAAACACATTAATCATTTTGCCATTAAATCCCTGAATGATTCCTTTCACATCTCTCTTGAAGAAGTTTGATATCACCTGAAACAATTCGATGAATAAGAACTTGTGATTAGTTACCCAGTAGGGGCATATCTTGTACCTTGACATTAGGATACAAAACTTCATAATGTTTGAGAACAGCCACAACAACATCCCCAATTCCAGCTGAGAAGACAAGTAGTGGAACATTCAATTGATTTAGTAATCTAAAGGCATCTACACAATTATCCCTCAGTGACATTGTTACTTCTGATACAACTTGGTCAAGTTCTTCAGTGCTTATTTTCAAACCACTAAAATTAAAATAAATCAGCCTCAATTGGTATAGTTTTAACATTTGAGTCTTACACTAGGAGCTTTTCTGATAGAGCCCACCATTCTTCCATCAGGGCTTTCTTGTCTGGGAATGGAATATCCGGGTTGATTTCAATTGGAAGATATTTTTCCTTGAGTCTGTTCTCGTCATCTTGATATGTTGGTGGCAATGATTTACACCTTGCAAATATTCCTGAAAGCACATGATTGCATATAGTTAGCACACATGGTTTCAAGCTAGTTATAAAAATAGTTCTAACTTATGATGCACTGCATTTGATCAGTCAATGTAGTGCCATCAGTGAGGTAAAACTAGGAAAATTGCATAAGCACTCACAAATATAAATTAGTGTCTTACCAAAGCTACTAAGATGAATTTTTCCATTCTCGTGCTGCTTGGTTATCGTTCTGTCAAAATCGGAAACCACCTGTAATCGTTGCGAGCCACCATTTACTATTTCACTGATTAGTTTGTTGACGCGGTTTTTATCTTTGATGTGGCATTTTGCGTGGTTTAGATGGGCAATTTCGTGGATATAGTCTCGAATCATAATTTCTAGTGTCGTTGCTGTTTCGTATGTATATGGTTGCTTCAAATTTAGATGCTGTCCTACGCCTACAAGTAATTTTCGTAGCGCTAAATTTCGATGAAACATTCAAGAGCGAAAACGCACACGCAAAGCGACATCTTCGACATTGTGTGCTTATTATTTATACTGACTGACTCGTGACAGAGGCCAGATTAATTTTTATTACATGCTCTCTTAATAATGGAGGCGTTTTGAGATAAGATTATATGCTATAAACTGCTACTACATAAACCAGTGAGGGCGCTCAGGACTATTTCTCGTTGTCAAGCAAATCGATTACAACGTTCATGGACATGATAGTTTGAACATTGAACTTGAAAGAATGTGTATTATATTACACACACAATATCGTATTATCACGTTGATCAATTAATTTATTAAACATGTAGCTACATAATTTTTTCACTAATGTAGTTATTGATGCGCGATATTTGAAACATTGTTTATCTAATTCATGATAAGTATTACATATTACATAAAACAAGTAAATTGACCTATAGCATATTCTTTACGCACTATTCTGATATCAAATATATGAAAAGGAGAGGAAAAAAAATGCCATACTTTAAGTTATGCGTTTGAACTGTAATACATGGAAATGGGTGTTTAAAGCGATTTTGATCTTAACTTAATCCGAGGGGGAGCAAAAAATAAATATCAGAATAGATATTTATGCGTATCGAAAATCCTAAGTTATGGACAAGATTTGCGAGTGTCCCATAAAGCTTAGATTGCGAATCCCTCTTTTAGGACAGGGGCATTCTTCGTTGCACATACGCGCAGTACCTGACTGGGTTAAAGTAACCTAAGAATACTCCAAATCAATACGATTGAAATATAATTAAATGGAGACGAATTTACCGTGAAGGTGCATTGTACACAATTCAATTCTGACGCGTTCTTTCGCTGAGTCTTATTCAATTTCCGCGTTCATTAAAATTTATATTTACCCATTATTGTGAGTCGCTTTTCATGCACGCCTATTTTTTCATTATATCATCTTTGACTTGCCATGCCGTGAGTATTAATGGGGCATTTCCATCGGCATTCCATCCAACTTTCCATATTCAACGCTTCCATTGTGTTCGCGTGCGCGCATTTTCAAATAATTTTCCATTGAATCTCCTCCTTACGACGCAGTCTCAGATGGTATTGCTAGCTAACTCTGCACACAGCCTACAGCTGCAGGATTCATTTAATAATAAATAGTATAAGAGTGCACGAGGAAATCTCATAAAGTGCTTCTTCGAAATTCCGAAGTCATTGTTATTATTATTTATAGTAGGTACTTGCCATTAATAGACAGATAGATAATTACTAATTAATTATCATTTTATCAGCGCGTGCAATCAGCATGCAGTCTATAACTAGGATAAGGAAATAATGAACTGGGATCATTAATTAATTTTTTCTATGTCGCTGACTATCGTGAATCGCCATTGTTCGATTATCTCTCAATAGAGCGATTGATTGCTTGATGCTCTCACCTTAGTGCACTTGGAGTTTGAAGCGTGGCGCATAGTTGCTTGTTTCCTAATTGAGATATGCATGCATCGTGAATGATAATTAGAATGCAGAACGCATTAAAGTGCAAGTTTAGGTAACTTAGATTAAGATGGTTAGTTAACCATCCGCACTACATGCCCGAATGCGGTGCGCACGAGTAGCAGATATTCGCTGATATAAATTTCTCGCGAGGCGAGCTGAGCACGAAGGAAAATAATGATGGCAATGTTGTGCATGCGAAACTTGCGTAGAAAACTCAAGTTTATTACTTTACCGTGTGTACTTTAAGCACAAGAAAATATTCACACACCCCATAGAAGTGTGTGTATTTCTCATCCGAGGCTATAGCTTCGCAATTTGTAAGTCTTAGACTTGCAGCGCGCACAAATCGTTAATTAGTGAAACTTTAACGTGGCGCTAAATTTTGCTAATGAGTCTTTGATTTCCTAGAGTTTTGGAAATTCGGAAATTTGCAGCGTCGCTCTATTAACGGCACGCGTCAAGTGACTACTTCTCGGAGAGGAATTATTTTTAATTAAGTTTTAATTAAAGCTTTTGCAATCGCAATTAATTTTTTTTCATCGTGCACACGTTCGTTGAATGCCCTTTTGTGCAAAAGAATTTAAATGAATTTTTGGCGAATTGCGTGCGACACAAAAATATAATTAGAATGGGAAGTGGGCCCTTTCGGACGGTGATTTCTTTCCATCGTTGTTCCGTTCGGTAATTCATACCCTTGAAGGGCTTTAGTTTACGCTATGACTTGTAGCATCGTGCTCTCTACGACCCTTCCCACTTCATCTCGCTACCGCTCTCCACGTGCAACGCGAATCTAATTACGCGCGCCGTTGTGATTAATGAATCTCCCGAGAGGTAATTAGACGCTCCTGCGATTTGCTCCCAGAGACGAGGCGCTATTTTCGATTGCCTGAGTGTTTCTTGACCTTCATAATAAGGCCTCAATTTACTAATATGTATACGCTGCGGATAAAAAATGGTCGTATGAGGAAGTAAAATATTTTAAGGAGCAACTTGCTTATGTTTAGCAAACAAGTGAAACTTGATTGACGTTGATCTCATCGGAATATATTAGCGTGGAAGTTTGAGAAGGAGGTCGGTGTCTGAATTACATTGAATCAGAGTGAATGGCATTGAGTGGGCTAGAGGTAGAGATAGGCATAGCAAGACGAAGACCTATTTGACAAGAAGTATCGTTATGCACCCTTCCACTTGCTTACGAAAGGTGTATGACGGGGTGAGATGCTGAAGGGAGGACTTGTAAGGCGATCTACACCGAAACGCTGAATATGGCTTTGTAAGATGGACTCAGCGGAATGACACGTGCATCAAGCACGGCGATGCGCCCTCGACGAAGGTCTTAGTACGACATGCGACATATAAAATGCCTCTTCTCTTATCTCCCTGTGTATATGCGCGATCCAGGGATGTATTTTCAATGCGTGTGCGCTTGGCATCTACTTACGGAGGCACGCTGTTCAGTTTCCGGCTGGCTTATCACCAATCCGCGCAATCCGGCGTGTGAATGTGCCGTCTTAGAGGACACCTTGCAGTTTTCATTCAAAACGCGCGCACGCCGCGACCCTTCTTGGTGCAGCCGACCTGCAAACTCCGGGGCGACAAAGAATCTTAGCGCACCATTTTTCTTTCGGGTGGCGCTCCCGCGTTTTGCGCATTTGGTGTCGTTTTTATCCGGCTTAGCATTGTACTCTTCCCTGCCGTGAAAACTGCCATAAAAACACGTACACGAAATGGAAGGATTTAAATTAATTTTTAATTGCATTTTTCTCAGATCATAAACGGGGTGCTTTACGGAAATTATTTACCAAAGTGAAGTACTAATAGTATTTTTGTTATATGGAAAATTCTAGCAAGTTTTTCATTTAATATTACCCTGTGTGGAATGGCAATAGCAATATTATTTATCACACACGAATAAGCTGAAAGATATTGCCGCATGCATTGAGTGGAAATTTACGTGGATTGCCTTGATTAAACTGAAAATGCACACACATTGCGAACAATAAGTTTCATCCCCTATACGGTGGGAAGGTTTGCCGGTTTCATCGCCTCGCGAGATGTAATATGCAAACGTGAAACAATGCAAAAGAAGACCGCAATATATGCGAAACGAACACATACGCTCATAATATTTATTTTAATAACTTTGCGCGCGCTAGAAAATAAAATGGAAATTTTATGAGAAGGTCACAACTACAATAATTAAAGAGTTGTTTATACACATGCTTAAAATGAATGCGAACATGCTGAGAAACGCTTGCAATTTGCTGATAAAATAAATTATTGCGTTTCGTATGATATTATGTTAGGAGATGAAAACGCTTTTGAGAAATAGGCGGATAAAAGTGAGAAATTCATACATGACTGACGCCGTTTTGAGAAAAGTGTGAGTGAGGAGCAATGGCGAAAACGAAAAAAAGCGTCCCGTATAATTCGCGTATCTATTGACTTTACCTTTTATTCTAATCTGATGTATGCGCACCGGTGCAAAAATTCCAGGCTGCGCTTACGCATTGCCCGCTCGCTGTGCGGAGATGAGAGGGAGCATGAAACATTATCGTTTCATGAATTGGAAATGTAATTTTCATGCCCTGCAATTTCATCATGCGCATCACACCTATTTGCTTGTTTCATTTCTTATGCGTCATTCATGAACATTCTTCATCGGAAATCTTTTTCGATAAAATTTGAATTTCGCATTCTGCGTTTTACAATCTCATAAAATGTTTCATTTCGTAAACAAAAGGCACGGAGAGCATAGCTAAAGTTAAACGTTACAAATTAAATAGGGTCGAGTGTATTTACTTTTAATTGTAAACGCGATACCTATTTGTTGTTTGTCAAACTCTTGTTGAATTTTTAGTTTGGCATGATCTAATTGTGTTGAAATCATAGCAAACAATTTTAACAACCCTAGACTGCACATTGCAATGTGCTTTGGATGCTTTGAGTCTACATCAAAATAGAAAGTTTGAACGAGCTGATTGAGCATTTCATGCATTTGCATCTACGTTTCATGTTTCTCGCAATTGCGTAGAATATTCGCAAACTTTCTAGACTCTTAATTATGACAAGTACGTTTTAACAAGACTGAGCATTGTTGCTATTATCGTATAATATTTGAGGACGTTAAGTATTTAAATGCAGGAACAATGCGTTTGCTGGTGCAATTTTTTTATGTTCTCTATGCCTCCTGTGTTTGCGGTTACATTTATACATTTTAATTTTATGAATTCGTACGTTTAATGCAAGTGGCGCGAGCTGGGGCTCGAACGAAACCGCAAAAATGTAACCGAAATTTCCGCACGACATGCGAGCTGGCATCGCATTTCATCACTCAGCGCAAAACCGCCTCAAACGTAATAACACGCTTTGCGCGTTTTATTGCGCAAATTGCATAAATTAGCCGTGTGCGTCCTGGCAAATAAAAAAGGAAGACGCGCGACCGCCACGCGGAAGAGGAAATACTGGCACGCGTGTGCGAGTGAATCGCGAAATCGCTTTAAATATTTCGCTCCGACAAAGTTGCTTAATTCACTCGCCGATTGTTTCATCACTCTGAATAATACACGCCAAGAGGAAGCTGCTGGCTGGCTGACGGGTTCTTCGTACTTGCAACTTTAACAGTAAAAAACGCGTATAAAATATAATTTTATATATAATTTTAGAGTATGTAATAAAATATAATGTTATAGTTGCGGGGCTATAAATTGCGCGAAATTAAATTGCCTCGAGATAAACGAAAACATTTCGTATGCACACGATGTACGCATTGTGAAATTTTGATAAGTCTAATCAATGCTAATAAATTCTCGTGAATCATTACCGAATTATATATTGATATTGAATATGAAAATTTATGAAATTTATCTAGTTTTATCGTTCGCTTTCGCGTAAATAATCTCTGAAGCGAAATTCAACCGCATTTCCATTTGCAAAACAAGCAATCGCAATTAAATAAAAATTTAGGGTGAGTCAATACGCGAATCACGCGAAGAGCACGAAGAACATTGGGGAGCAATTTAAACGCTCTGATTTATACATTTTAATCAAGCACGAAGCAAAATTACAATTGCTTTGTAAATTTCATGAGTTGTTCGGATCTACCTGCTGCGCACGCCAGCCAAGCCAGCCGCAGGAGGAAATAAATGTGTTATTGTTCATGCATTTGCAGGCGAAACCAATTGAGCTGTTCAAACGTCATCATTAGACAATTTCGGCAATTTGTAGCGAATTAACAAGCGAGCGACTAATTAAAACGGCAGACAGTCGGGCGCGAGGGGTGCGCATTGTGCAAGGTGAAAAATTTACGGGCTGTAATTAAACAATGAGTATGTACAATGCGCGCAATAAACGCGCTCTCGTATTGTGCAGTCTTTAGCTTTGCAATTCGGGGTGCGAGAGTGCAATAAATTGAAGAGTTGAGAAGTCGATTTTGTCGCACCCTCGTTGCGAACAACCAACCCCACAAAACCCTTCTGAACTCTCTTCGTTCACATAAATCTTGCTTCTTCGCGTTGTCGTTGCGGTTTATTGTTTTCCAACTTGTGCAGTTTATCTCTTCATAATTAGATGGATGCATCAATTTCATTTTAGTTAAATTCGTTAGTGAAAACGAGTTGAAATTATTTGGTACATATTTCCATTTTGTACATTTTGGTGAACAAATTTTGCCATCGCTAATTCCATCAGCACCAACATGCAGTGGCAGTGCCACCACCAACCACATATTGCGCACGATTGCGGCGAACGTGGATTTGCGCAAAATATATAAGTGAATTTTTATCCGCATTCGAATCATGTGTACGCGCACTTCACGTCCGCGTGTAGTGCTCGATCAAAGCAGCACGAGGCCAAAAGTGCTACTTAGTATCGCAACGAGCTGCACAGTTTAAACGCAAACAAAACATGACATGTGAACGAAGCAAAAAGTGTGCAAAACTTGTATTAATTAGGCGAATGGTAAATATTAATTGCGCGCATGCAGCAACACTCTGTATGGCTGGAGAAGGGCTCTATAGTGGTAGTTTGGGTTCGGGTATAAAATATTCAAGTGTGCATTTGACTTTGCTTGCTGCTGTTGCGCTTTTTCCACGGGCGCGCTCGAATTTCCACATTTTCCGCGCGCAACGTGCGAATGTGTACGTGGCGCACACGGCGCGCTTTTTCCTCTCGGGTACAACATTGCGATGTTTTTTCCGCATTCGTATTTTGCGTTCGTTTTTCTAGTGTGCACGCTTGGAAAATCGCTTGAATCGTCGTCATTTCCACTGTTAACCTTTCAATGTGTGCGTGTGTTGCTCATGTTTCCCAAACGAATTATGATTTTTCTTATTCTGCTCGTTTGAAAATTACATTTTCACTCATAAATAATTACAAATAATTGATATGTACATCACAATTATAAAAATAGAATTTCCGCCTAAATACGGAAAGAACTAATGGCTTAAAGTTTAGAGGAACACCCTATTGGAAAAAATATATGGTTTGGAGAAAAACTCAAGATCTGTTTGGCGCAGTTGATTGTAGAGTGCAAGATGAAAACGTTGTTTGAAAAGCGTGTATTTTTTAATTGCGCGTGCACTTCAGGTCTAAACTTTTTTTGCGTGGTACTAGGTGTATGGGCTTTCTGAGACTTTATAGTTTTGCGCGTTGTAGGCGCGCACAAATGAGGGAAAACGAAGTGCTAAACTTGCATTCCAGGCGCTTTTCGAGAGTGGAAACGACGCGTTCAAAGTTTAATTAAATTTTAGCCTCTGATTATGCTTCGGCTGGATTCGCGCCCGCGCGCACATCTTATTGGTAAGATGTAAAACGAGCATGCGGAAGAGTGGAGCAAATGTAAAACTCGCAACGCAAGAAATTAGGCGCACTTTTGCGGCGCGCGGAGTTGATTAAATTTGGAGGCAAACGCGTTTTAATTTCGCGGCTGTATTATTGCACAATTAGTTCTTCATTTGCGTCGATGCAAGTTTTGATAGCCGAAACGCGAAAACGAGAAGTGTGCGGCGGACGTTGATGAAGTGAAATTGCGTGCAATTGAAATCTGCGCTGGTAAACTTGCAGCAAGCATCGCATTTGATCGAATTTCTGAATTCGTTAGCGATCGGTCCTTCTGTGCATGATATGCAATAAACTGCTAGTCACCCTGTTGCAACATGCGCGTGCAGCTGAGCGCGCAACGAAGGGAATTGGACAGTTTTGAAGATTTACGATGCGCTGCTAGTGCAGCTCGCGTCCTCCGCGTGTCCAGAATATTTATTATTCCTATCAATATATCAGCAGTGCGCGACTGTAAATAGCGGCCAACCAGCAGCAATCTCTCATATTCACGTACATTATAAATTTAATGGGATTCTGCTCCTCTCGAAGCAGTGGCGGCGGCAGCAATAGCACCGCCAACTTGTGTACTAACTTTCCAACATAGTTTCGACGCGCGGCGATCGCATTCCAATCACTTTCCGAACACACGCATCTTTCAAAATTTCATTGCGCTAAGTGCCTCCCTGCGATAAAACTTTATTTCTTTGACGAGAGAGACGCGCGCGCAAATAAATCTCGCATTATTCGTCGCGAAACTTAATGCTATTAATGTAATTAATAAACAGGTTGTCGAGATACGTTTACGTTTTAATGAAATCTAAACAAATTAGACTGCGCGCATGCTTCGACGATTTTATATCGCCGGATTATTACACCGAGCAATAGCGGCGGGTTTGGCATAAAGGGGGTGGCAATGAAGGATGCGGAGAAGGTCGTTTCGGGGGCGAAGATTTAGACCCTTTAGGCCTCATGCCTACGAAAGGCTCTTAAAGTCGAACCGCTTCACAATTGTGCGCCCAAGCTCACCTCACCTTCTGCATGGTGGAAGACGCAGAAGAGCAATTCCTCATCCTCGTAAGTCGATCGAAGGAGGCTTACGCGTACATCTGCTTAGCAGGGATGTAACCCTCGCATTGACAGCACGCACCGTTGTTTGCCGCCTGCATAAAAAGTGCAATACCTTTGGAAATACATCATCAAATAAGACAAGAGTAATCCGGATAGTTGCTTATCTCAATTGCACTGTTTTTGCCCAATAAATATGACATTTTTGGCTTGATTACACGACTTCATAAAATGCTTTTGAGGATGACAAAAAATCGATTGTAATTTCCAAGGCGCATTAAGTTAGGCGCGATATGCACGCGATAATCACAGAAATCAGGCGCAAGACGACAACGAAGAAGAAGTGCAAACTATAATAAAAAGCATGCACATCCGCTCGTAAAGGTAATGCGGAAGTGCGGCATTAATTAAGATAGTAAAAGAGTAATTAACATAATTATCAAGATGGAAGTATTTGGCCGACTTAATGTTTGTCCCACATACACACAGTGGAGATTTTCTGCAAGTGGAAATTACAATTGTGCTATATCTACGTGCTTTCCATCTGTTTCCGGTTTATATTGGGTGTTTAAAATTATTCCGAAAATAGTTGTTGCTAATTAGCATCATTTTGTCACAAACTATCAATTATAATTGGCTGAATTGCGATTTGATATTTTTTACTATTCGGTATCTAGAATTTGTTAGGATATTTGAGGGTAGTTGAACGTTGAAGGAAGAGCAAAATATCATTTGAGAGATGGCAGGAAATGGAATTTTTTTTAGATAGCTACGATTTTTCATGGTAATTTAAATATAAACGAAATGAATATTTGCGTACTATCTGTATATATGCTAAAAAGGACTACAAGTGCAGTAAAGAGGAGATAGGTGTAGGTAGCAAACGGGGCAAAGGAAGGATAATGTTCTACTTGCCATTTGCTTAGCTGGCGCGCCGCGCCGTTGCGGCTTCTGCTTTTTGGCGTGCGGCGTGCGATGCGATGAAGAAGCAAACACCGCGTACTTACTCAACGTTTACGTGCGCACTCGTTCGGCTCGTATATAGATCTACAGTTTTAAACGTTAATATGTGTACGACGAAGTTAAGTAAGTCCTTTTATACCGCTACCTAAGTTGTTCCACCGCCGCCGCCTGCTACCACCCGCGCGCGCGCGCTTCCTTTGCCGCCGCATTGCGCGCTCCTCGTGTTCTTCCACGATGAACGTCTTATCGTTGATTTATGTGCGCCGAGATAAATTTGCCTCGAGTAGTTTTGCGCTCGCACGTTGAGCATTCCTTCTTCTTTCTGCCATTTGTTTCACTGCCTCCCGCTCGTTTTTAATATATTCCGACGATGCGCAGCAGGAAATTCGAAAAGTTTGCTCTCGTTTTTTAATATTCGCAAATTTACACATGAATATTATATGAATATAAATGTTCTGCATGCCGAAAACAAATATTATTTGAGTATATTCAACCTTATTATGCGAGTCTGTTAAATCGCCGCAAGAGGTCGATAGCATGTTTGCTCTGAACAAAAATTTACGAAAATTCAATTTCACCCTGATTGGAAGCTACGGTACAGCAAGGATTAAATGTTTGCGGTTACTTTTATTATCAAACATATTTATTGCCACTTGGGGGAAAGTAATTAGAAAAAGTTGGTAGTTTACACTTTCTTGCGGTTTATGGGCACTCGAAAAATATGGAAGCGAGTGCGAAAAAAAGAAAAAGGGTGGCAAAAGTGGAAATGCAAGGAGGCAATTATCCATTTAGATTTTCATGCATTCGAAATGAGAATTGCGATTGGAATTAAAATATTAATTAAAACTTTTTCCTCCACCTCACAATGCGCACGTAGCTGCAGCGCAGCACTTGAAAGTTTTATTTTTTCAAATTTTCAAGTTTGCACAATTAGCGCTTGCCTTGCTTCCTGCCACAGATGTATAGTTGGTCGTCGTGCCGCGCTGGCAAGCAACGAGCGTTGCAAACTTTTACAAGTTGAACGAGTACACCAAGGGCAATTCCAACTTTCTAATTTAAATCATTAATATTATTGTTGTTGCGATGTTATTCGGCGCTGGGCGCAAATTTGCATTCGTTTCAATCCGACGGCCACAATTTCAATTGCCGGACGCGCCGTCGTTGCACGCAATTAAAACTTGCGAAATATTCGCACAAGATTTTCCCACTTCTTCTTCACAAAGCGAAATTTGCACTCGCTGAAATTTATCAACGAGTTAATATTCATGCTCCGCTCTCGAATCAATTATCACACATGTGCGCTTGACGTGCATAAATAAATCAAAAACTACCACCGAATGAAAACCTTTTCGCGACGAATTAAAAGTTGCAGAACGCGGTCGAGTTTAAAACCGTTTTCGACTAAAGTCATCATTGAATTATGGCTCATGTGGCACCATATCAAATGTTGCATAAATACGGGATGATGCTGTATAATAAATTGTGGGCGCGTACAGTAAATTCTGACTTTTTTAAAGCCCTTTGCGCGCTGGTGTTGTAACACGAGGGCGGGAAAATCAATTAGAGATCTGCATAGAGAACGTGGCGCGCGCGTTTCGCACTGCAGTAAGCGAACGAATGAACGGGTTGAGATGAATGCAGCAGGTCGCAGATTGAAGTGACAAATATATGAAAAATTACTGGCCAGCAACAACATATTCGTACGCTTGCAGCGAACGCACGGGAGACGCTGAAAAATGGTGAAAAGCCGGGGCGCGCACATTGTGAAAATGTGAAATTCAGCGAGGCGCGCACGCAAAGATTAATGATATCGCATGTATCAATTTTCAGTTAATTAACGTTTATACGTTAACACAACTGCAGTCACAGCGCGCAAGACGTGACTTTAAAATATTCGCGAAGCGAAAGCTTTAAATAAAACTTTTCCGAACGAACGCAACCAAACAGAATTGCATTCGTTCTGCAATCTGTTAACTTATCTATCATCTTACATATTATTGCAACGCGCCGCGAGTTCGCCCGGATTTTCCCCTTGGCTGCGCGCCCCACGGAATGGAAATGTTGAAAAATCGTTTTGTCTTATCATTATTTCAAGACTAGCGAGAGAGCTATTTAAGCATGAAGATAGTTTCGATTTCCAGCGTGCTTCTCGATTCGACATTTTCACATTTCCACGTAAATGCGAACGCGAACGAAGACTGGCATTGGCAATACCTAATTGTTTTCAAAGATTTATGGAAGATTCATTATGTGAAGAGAATTCAAGAGGAGCGAGCACAAGCAAAGCAATTTATTCCTTCGAGGCGCTTACCCCGACTGCGCACGAACCATTATCACAAAGTGCTCTCGCGCTCCTTGCTGAAACACTTCATCCTCTCGCGCCCGCCGTGCGCTTTTTAACTGCTTTGCCTCTTCGCGCCCACCTAAACATATTTCTTAACTAACTTTGTCTAGTAATCGTGCCCAAAATCTTCTCTCAATCGAATTTATTTACGCAAACTTTGTAATCCCCAGCGTTTTTACATCGTGAACGATGACCTCAGACATGCTTAAAACGTCAACAATCGAATAGCTTCAAATACATCTCCATACGTACTTTAAACGTACTTGTGTGCAGACACAAAAGAAAAACAAATTCCGCTTTTTTAAGGAAGCGGACAAACGTCCTGAACGTCTCTGACATTTCCAACCTGAGTTTGCTCCTTACATCTGTCGTCCTGCTTGCGATCGCAACGGGCATTTTCGATTCTCTTCGTTTCGACATTCAGCAATTGCAGATGCAGTCGCCAAGCAATGGATAGGAATGCCAAAACATATTTCTTCAATATGCATCCATGCAGGTAAATTCGATTTGCCTTTCTTTATGCATTTACGTGACTCGAACGCGCAATGCGCTAAATTCCTCCTTCTACTTCTTGTTCTTCTCAATGGTTGAGTTTTTTGTTTGTTTGCTGCCGAATAATATTTTTCATCTCGCATATCGTGTTTGGCTTCAAACGTAATTCAAAGTTGCATGTGCAATAGTACTTAAGACTGCTGCATACATTGTCAAACAGCAGATGGCACACAAGTTCATTTGGACAAGAAAGCTATTCGTCACATTTGGCGCATTGTGCTCCTGCTTACACATCATCAGCAACATTCACGCGCCAGTAATTTCGCTTTGTTAGAGGTGTATTGAGCGCACGAACGTGCTGCTCTTGCAGATGACATAAAGCGTCTTATGTTGCTGTTGCTCCTGGCATCCAATTGCTTCTTGTTACTTCTGCCAATAATTGTAGCTAACTGTTGGATAGTTTTGACTGCTCAATGCAGTTGCATTCACTGCTTAGTTTGAAACAATAACAAGAAGCTGCAAACAAACAGCAATTCTAGATGTGATCATGATGATGACATGCAAATGCACTGCTACTGCAATAATGAATTGTGTTCTAACTCTTGTTATTTAGCAAATTGATGAAATACTCTATTTTATTACATGAACTTTGGAAATTCATTTCATCTCGAATTAATTGCATCACCAACTGGATGTTTCATTTATTAACCTGAATTTTCACTCTGGATTTTCAAACGCATGTTAGGCTTGCTATTTGTAAACAGAAATATGACTTTGTTATGGTTAAGTGTATCAGCTGAGTCAGTGTATCTAAGTTGCGTGCTAGAGGTCGGGACATATACTACTCACAATTGCATATTCCAATGAATGTTTAAACTTTAAAACAATATCGATTCTCGTTGTTGCTTGCATTATAATTGAAACGTAAATTACACGTTTGTATCGTAAAAATAATACATGATTGAGAAAAATGCGAATTCGTAAATGTCACAACAGGAGAAACAGGATAGAAGTAAACATATTTACTCGCACTGAATGCATCAATAATAATATTTTGCTATCACATCGAACAATTTCCTGCGCAACTTGAATCGCAGACATTTCCTCTAATGCACTCCCATTGTGTATTATTTCCATCTTTTCCGATATCTATTATGATCTATTATTGTCGATTATCAAGGGTACTTCATGTATATATTGCTCGCTCGAGTTGCGTACAAAACTTTCGATTTCCTCCTCACGCTTCGATGTATGCGTGGCCGGGATTGAGAGGAGAGTGGAGGAGTTTCGCCTCTCGAACATTCGTACATCAATTCGAGCATATCTACCGACAATCAAGCACATGTACATTTGGCGCGGACGCTGATGCAATAAGAAATACAAATTCGTCGCTGCTTCTTCTACCACTTCTTCTCGAAGCGTCTGCTTCTTCGAAGGATGACGATGGCGAAATTGAGGGGGAGATTTGCTCACGCTGATAGAGAACGCTTTTCCCCAATTCCATTTCATTTCCATTCCGGGACGAATGCCAGTCTTGTGGAAATAGCCAATAGGATGGAAAATTATCTAAGCATCTACGAAATTTTCATAAAATTGTTCTAGAAATTGAAATTTTCGAATTAGGTTTTCCTGATTGTTCACGTGCTCGAAACTTCCACCTTTCCCATTTTTCGCAAGAATGTAGAAAAGCTAGTGTTATCAAAGATTGTAATATGCAAACAGCGTGTAGGTACGTTTATTTTCCGGGTCCTGAAGTCGCGCTGATATATCCCTCATCAAACTTGACGCTATCACTCAGTGGAGCAGCAGAGGGACGAATGCAAAGTGCATTCCGGTGCAATCCGCGCGAAACAAGCACAGCGAATAGTTTCGTATGCACTTCGTACCACGTACGCTTCTTCCGCCCTTCTTCACTCTGCTCGGTAGGCAGCTGCTGCCCTTTTTTCCGGATGCGCACGCGGCGTTTACAGTTTGTATAGACTTTTCTAGTTTTCGCAGATTGCGGCATTTTGGACGCGCGCGCGTGTGCAAGTTTTGTTTGCTGTTTGCTGGCGCGCTTGATAAGACGTCTTCGCTGCCTGCCGCGTTGTTGGTTCAAGTTCTTAGACTTTGAGGGCGCGCGCAAGCGGCATTCACGCTTCGACGGACGACCAAACGCAGACGGGTTGCGGTCGGAACGTGCACGGCTTCGCGAAATTGAAGGATGTTTCGACGACGACGACGTTGGTGGTTGCTGCAGCGGCTGTGTGTACATTGCATGCTTCGCTTGCCGCCTCCCCTGCTGCGTCAATACGCATCGCAATCGTCGACGTATGAATCAAAAATTACAATTTGCTTTTTAATGCCGCCGTCTTGTGTTTTATGCGTCGTTTTAAAAGATTAGTTGTTCCCCTTAACAACGGCGTAGTTTACTGCACTTTGACTTTAGATTTGCCAAACCGCAGATTGAAGCGAAATAAAAGTCAATAGCGAGGAGAAGAAGAAGAAGAAGAATCTCGATTGCTCCATCATGTCGTATGCGAAGGCGAAGACAATTCGTGCGTGTGACGCTCGTGCGCTGTGTGTTGTCCATTCGTAATCGTCCTGTTTTCTTCTCCTCTTTACGTTTCTGTTGCAATACGATTTCTTTTGTGTCGCTTCGCTGAGACGTTGAGATACACAGACGGAAATCTCAATATAAATTGGGCGATGCTGCGTAGACGTCAACGTCAGCACAACACACGTAAGACTGCACAAAAGCTAAGCGCATCGTCGACGGCGGCGGTGGCGGTTGCGGATATTTCTTCGGCGCGCACAAGACGAAGGGCCAGTTGTTTCAGACTTTTCCTGTTTCGCGGCGCGTTTGTTTGCGACCCGCAAATATTTACGCTTTTACCTAAAGCGCAACCACTTTCATCCCTTGTATTATTGCGGCTTTCGGGGGCGGTGGTTGATTATTATTAGACTTTTCAATTCGAGAGCTACAAAATACATGGATATTGATTGTCCTTTTTTGACTGCTTGTTTCACTCATCTTCATTTCCATTACAAAAGTGGAAATTTTGCGATGGTAAACATTGCATTTGTCAATAAAATTGAACAAATTAATTTGCACACTGCTGTTGTGTTATCTCGATAGTAAAAATGTTTGTAATACACGCGCGTGCATAATTTGAATGCAATTGTAAACATGGCGAAGCGTGTCTGCGATAGGGGTTGAAGGCGGTGAAAGGGGCACGAGCATTCTTAAGCAGTTTCGCGCATTTTACGAGAGTCATCATGCAGTTTACGGCTTTAAATTATCACCGATGCGGCTTAATGTGAGCGTTTGCTGGTGGCCGAACAAAAAGCTGAGCGGCGGCGGCGGCGAGAGAGAGATATGAATAAAACTTAGCATGCATGTGCATCCAGTGCATATTTGCATGTGCAAGACGCAAATAAAAGTATCCGGAGCGAAAGAGACGTCGCTGGAGAAGAGGCCCTTAAAATTCGCGCCGCATTAAGTTGCAGTCGGCGGGCCCATTCATTTCCTCCCAAGTCGGCGCTAGCCGAAGGGGCGGCAGCAACGGCGGCGGCTGAAAATTATCGTGCGGAGCGTTCGTTCGTTCGTTAATCCCGTCGTCGCGGATTATCGAGCGCGTCCGAAAGAAAGCGCGCGCGCGGGCGCAAAAAAACGCATCTTCACATCGCAATAAAATGTAAGCGCTGCGACTAGGACGACGACGACGTCTTGGATTCAAATAATTAGCGCAATTTGCATTCGTGTGATGTTTTCAAACATAAATCGCGTTTTTTATTCGCGCCGAGCCGAGTGTAAAAATTAAAGTAACGACTTTAATGGAAAATCAAGTTTGTCGCAAATGAAATAAACAAAGAACGTCGGGAATATAAACAAAAGAAGGCGGGCGAGCAGGAGGGCTCAGGGAAAAACTGAAAAAGTTTCGTGCGCCGCAACTTTCGACGTGCAATTGTCGTCCAATTGTACAAGTTTATTCTTCGCATAAGAGAGTTAGCAGATTGTATTTTGTTAACAAGAGGCGACGCGTTGCATTGCGAGTGCCCGGATTTATATGTAGTTATAATTTAATTCTGAAATGCAGTGTGCGCGCTGATTGCAGCCGCCGGCCTGACTCTTGCATTTCTATCCGGGCCCTGCGTACGGCGCGCGAATATAGGCAAACGTTGTTTAATTTAGCTTATTATATTTGCTAATGTTTATTTTACACTTGTATTTAACGTACGCGACATACGCGTAAAGAGCAACGCGTGTAACTAGTTTCCAGTTCGTTATCAACGCTCTGCGAGGTGCACAAGTCTGCTGCTACAATTCGGCGGATGAGCAGCAGTCAGTCGAAAGTCTAAAGAATCTAAAACAACATTGAGTAATTTGATTTCTGCTCGTACGAGTCGACAAGTTTAGCTTGGCGAATAATTGAAAGGGATTTCCAAGGATTTTGCATTTTTGGAAATAATAATTTCGCCGCTCTTAAAATTGTGCTGAATACGCGCAATTGAATTCAGTTGTAGTTCAAATCTATCTCAGCATGCACGTAGTAATTGCGGAATTAGTACTATGCATGCGTGTCCTGTAATAAATATAATTAATTCGCGTTATAATTACATTTCGATCAAAATGTGCGCGCACTGTCAAATGAGCGCCGATCGCGCATTGTAATTTAATCACACATCACATGCACGATTTATTCCCCGGACTCGGAACGCGCTCACACGCGCTGACTTTGAAATTGTTTCAAATAATGATAATTAACATTATCAGCTCGCTGTTTACAGCCAACATTATCGAAATTTGCATTCCTTTTAAAATTATCAACTTATCGAAAATAAATTGAAATGGATTTAGATGTCTGAAAAATATGAAAAACAATCAATTATTATGCCATATAAACATAAACATTGCAATTGCAATCAATTGTAATTTTGTTCGCGGCATATCACATGCACACAATGCACAGCGGTAGCGGCGGTGGCAGTGGCATTGGTGGCAATGAACATTTTCGAATATTTGGCCGTATATCTTTGCATATTTCGGCCCGCATAAATGCACATTTATTATTAAATGCTGCGGTTTGATCTGTTCCAGTCGGCTGCAACTTGGTTTTCCATTGCGTTTGCGGCCAATGACGTATTAATACCTACGCATGTATGTGAAATTGTTTAAATATTCTTCAATATTACGTATCCACATTTATGCAATTTATTTAATGGCGAATAATGGAAAATGTGCGCATCGTGCACTGAAATGCAATTAATGTTTCAGTTCGAATTGCATCCCTCATAATATAATGTTGCAAAAATCGAATACCTACGTTTAAATTAATATGTTTGTTAATATTGAGCGACATAGTTTACGAGCATCTAATTAAAAATATTTCAACTTATTGATCATGAGAGTTTTAGTACAATTAACGATTGAAATGCATCGCATAAATAATTTAAATATCAATGGAATGAAAAATAAATAAACGTTTGGCGTACCTATATTTAAGGTGGAAAAATCGTATAGATTCTCTTAAAGAACATAAAAGCAAGCAAACGCTGAATGCATCGTAATGGTTGGCACGACGTTCGCTCTTGGCATTGCTCGAAATGAAATGTTATATTCCTCGGAGGTGAAAGAGGCGCTATCGGCCGCCTCTGAATGCGGCTGTCGTCGCGCGATGCTTTATGCGGCTCACTTGCGCCGTCCCCGGACGCTTGCGACGATATTGAATATCGATGGGTGAATGACGGCGGAATGATTTCTTTCATTTTCCTCCCGAATTGTGCGCGTGCCCGTCGATATTAAATCAATGGCATTGCGCGCTCGCTGCAGCACATCTTCGCCTCTTCTTTGCACCTTCACATACTCCACTGCCATACATTCTGCTGCACTTCGCTAAACTCGACTAAACTAACTGTAAATGCGCTTTATCTTGATTTATACAAGTGCATCAAATGCTGGCGTACGCGTTTATCTAACATCTCATTGTGCTGCAGTACTGCAGTAATGAATCATCGTGTCGCGAGCAAAACCCGAATAAATAGTTTTTCAAATACAATAAAATATTGAAGAAAGGATAACATTTCAGGAATGGAACGTACTTTTCAGCATACTGAAATTTGACGTGGAACAGTGCGAGCGGTGGCGGCAGCACTTGGTTTATAGTGCATAAAGTGCGGTTGGATTAGGTAATAAACTCGGCCTCTGCCATTACCAAGCGTGCTTGCTTTCACTTATATCAGTAAACATTTCGGAGGCAAAAGCGACCACGCCGGTGCCCATTAAAACTCGCCGCCTCCATGCACGCTACCGCCACGAGCACGGGTGGCAAACACTCGTAAAATCCAAAATGACCATGATGCCATCACCGTATCCAACTCTATCTTCGTAGAGTGCGAGTTAAAGATCAATCTTTTATATTTTTCTTTCACGCAATTTTTACTATTTAAACTATGGTTATTTTATTGGTTCATGGATGACTACTATTCTTTGCAATATATGTAAAAATCAAACAAACTATTAATGCTGCGATTACAAAAAGCAATAAAACAACGTTAGGAGATTATTTTTGCACATTTGCCGCCGCCAGTGCATTAATTAAACGCGTATAAATCCGACACTAGCCGAGCCATTTGTTGTCGTTTGCGTCGAGCGCGCGCATTAGCGATTTTCGTTAATTTAATGTGTGCATCTCGTTCGTGCAAATTGCACGCGAATTACGCGCGTACACACCGTGCTTGGCGGCACTGATAGCGCCGATACGCGCTTAAATGGCGGCCACCCGCCCCCTGGCATAATCTCATCATCAATGATGCCAATGTTTATCGGCGCGCAATTATTGTAGCGTCGTCTGCGAGCCGCGCCAACATTCGAAAAGTTTAATTCGAGCGCTAATTTTGAAATATTCTACGTTTTCAACGCAAACGTGCGCGCACATCGAATTTATAATTGACTCGTGTAATGCAACGCAATGCAAATATTGCATTGCCTAATACTAGTGATAAACAACACATTAACAGCGGCGTACTCGAAATCCGGAAGCGCTGTTTGTTGCTGCATTGTTGATGTAATAACAAGCCATCGATACGCATGGCGCATATAAAATTCCACCCTCATGGGGGTGTGAGTGCATCTCAACGTGGCACACAGAGCTGGAGTTGTATGCATGTTATGCGTTTGATAAAGCCATCGTGATTGTGACGGCGTGTGCGCGAACGCGGGGGTGCATCAACAAATTTGTCAGCTGCCGATAGGGAGAGCGCGTGTTTGTTTTTCCACACAACAAGTATTCTGTACACAAAAGCGATTGTTATATTGTCGATGGGCATGTGGGTGGAATGCAATGCGTACGGCCACTGCCGCAACCGCCGCCGTTGCCGCCGTCGACGATATTATATTAAAGGATAAAGCGGTTCATTAATTAATTAATTAATTAATTTGCATTACACACGTTGAGTTTACTTGCACAACAACGCCAATAACACGACGCACACTCGACGACCGCCAACATTTATTCTCTTATCAAAATGTTATTCTATTCCCGCCTGCCGCATACCGAGTGTTGTTGTAATCTCGGTCCGAGATGATGAAATCATAGAGTTGTTAGTCGCTGCGAGTATTCAATGCAAAGATGTAGAATGTAGCAGTTTATTAGATTGGCTCGGAAATAAGACGAACGTAACGTGAAGGGATTGAAGAGGAGTTGCTTCAACAAGGAAAGTAGTAAGTTAATTGAAAATTGTAAATGGCTGGCTGCGAAGGCAAAAGAGGTCGAATATATCAGCAATGTAGATACAGAGAGAGTAGCGTCGGAGAACGCGGGTTGAGAAGATATTTGATGAAATATTGCGGCAGCAGTGCATTGGAGTGCGCAGTGCGGTGCACGTAAGCCGATTGCAGTATTAATTTTAACTCAATCTACGCGCGCCCGCGCGACTGCTATTCGTGATGTTCGCCGTGGTTCTCTCGAGTTGCGTTTCAAGGACTCGAGGATTCAAGGACTCAAGAATCTCATATATTAATTATGTTTATGCATATAAGAAATTACTTGCGGTTATTGGCTGCCTCCCTTGCCTGCCTGCCATGCCTTCTATGGAATCTTACTTAAGTCTTCAAGAATTCGAGTTTGATTAATTATTATAGCAATATTTTTCCTGCTGGAAAATGAAATCGGGCGGATTTCTTGGAAAAGTTGCAATTTGCAAGTGGAGCATGAATAAGGCAGAAAATGCATATATAGAGAAAATGATCATTTGTCTCTTCATCGACGTGTCTTGAGCTCGCGCGCGCGTACGCAGCCAAGGAGAAGAAAGAAGCTGAAGGCACCCTTATTTGCTCTCACCCTGAACGAACATTTCAATATGAATTTGGCGCGCACTGCAGACACAATTCGTGCTTGCATATCAATCGGGGCGCGCATTTCAATAGATTTCAATAGCCATCTCTCTATCCATCTATCGTTTGAACTAACATTTTTATGAGGCATCGCTCGGTGCGCTCTATAGCTTTATATCTGTATTTGTGCGAGATACAGCCGCGCAAAGCGATGGATATTGAGAGAGGGTAAGTATATTGGAATCATCAAACAGATAGACTTTGTGCGTTTATTCGAGCGGGCGGCGCGAGCGCGAGCGTGCAAATCGGTTCAATTCGAACTTGCGGCGATGTTGCAAGCGTGGAGGCGGCGGTAGAAGCAATGCTGCCGCAGTTTTCGGCTCTGAGCGCATTTAACGCGCGCGAAAATGATTCGCGCTTCTTTGAAACACCTTTATGCCTTTTTACAGGGTGTTTCATGGACGATTCTTATAAATTGGATTTTTTAGTTGGAAAATAATTTATTCGACAGTAAATTCGTAAGGGATTTTTGAGGTAATTTGGTGAAATACCCTGTAGAATTCTCATCAACAGTATAAGAAAGGCAAAAGGTATGGGAGGTGATTTGATAGAGGAAGACGACGAAGAATATTCACGCGTTGAAGCGTAGTGAACGAAGGGAAACTAATGGACCAAAGACTGGTCGGTCGCGCGCGCGATGCGCGGGTTTAAAGAATTCAAAGGATTTTTTCTACTTCATCTCGTTTTGCGCGGCACAGCAGCGAATCATACACACTGCTGGTACACACATTTCTCTCCCTCTGGATGCTCTGGATGCGAACGAGGAGAATAACGACGCTCGGCGAAAACCTTTATCTACTTCCGACAACCGAACCGAAACTGGGCGTCCGTTTCTTTATCAATTCCGGTCGCGTTATATAGTCGATTATTCTCTTTTTCGTTTCGCACCTCCTCGCCCGCCGACTGCGATTGCAACGCGCTCCGTCGGGGCCGGGCAATCTTAGCGTGTCGGCATATAAATCGACGATTTTCGGTTAATTTTTTCACGTTGCACACGCCGCCACTGCCGCCGCCGCCGAGCGTTAAAGGTGGAACGCACGAAGAACGAAAAAAGAAGCCGCATGCAACCCGACACGTTCCTCGAATCAATTACGTTTGCGGTGATATTTTAAGTTCGTGCCTTTATTTCTTGTCGCTCGTTTGGTGCAGTCTTCGTAAATTTTGCTGTTTTCCTGTTTTGTTTTATTTAATTAAAATTTCCTCGAATTTTATTCACCGACTTGTATTTCACGCAACTCCAGAGTTTCCTCTGGATTTTTTGAAGAGCACGCGTAATTTGCCAAAGTAAATGCGGACTTATTAGTCATATTCATAGTGGGCAGATCGTAGTCAGCAAGACGCAGTCAGCAAAAAAGCAAAGACCAATTTAGACTAATTACGCATGAGCGCATACGATGAAAGTGATTTTCTGACAATTTAACCTGCTTTTGGTAATGCGGCGCGTCTTCGCATTGTGCACGCGCCCCGTGATTCATTCCTCGCAATTATCCCTCTATTGTGCACGTCCAGGACATTGGCCAACGACTCAATTCCCTATATGCTTTCCGCCGACATTGGCGCGCGCGCTGCACTGTCGTAACATCGCATTAGAGTGCTATTGTGTTCACAGCGTGTTATGTTATCATCACATAAGACCAAGTGTCTCAAATGCCATTAAATATTTTACTATACTTAATCATTTCACCTTCATTCCATGACTTTAAAGCACCTAAGAAGGCACCAAGGATATAGGAATTTCAGTCACGTAAAAGTTTCGAGTTGGTGGCAAGTTTAAACTTTCAGTATAGGCATCGCTTAGTATAAATAACGAAATAACTAACACTCGTTAACGATGCGCATATAACTTGCTGTGAATCGTATTGGCGCGGATATAATTTTATGCGCGGAATTAGCACGTAATCGGGCAGATTGCGACTTGCACACATACAGATTGGCGACCGTTGACCCATTAAGCAAGTGCCCGAACGGCAAATGTTAACACAGAACACGGAGCAGAACAACGAGCGCGCTTGTAATATTTAAATCGCGCGTACAGTCATTACCGATGATGGCCGCTGACGCTCACTGGAGTGATAATGACGGTAACGAGCTAGCGACGCGCTGTCGATTTATTTGAATTGCCCGCCGCTGTTTTATCAACGCTGATGATCGCGATTTCGCCGCATTAATATGCGTTTGACTCTGGCTTCTTTACTATTATGGTTATTGCTCTATAATTTGCACTGTAAATTTTAATTGGGCATCTAATAAAACTAGTCAACATCCGATACAGCCAATACAATTTACAGACAACAGTAAAACCACACACAAAAATGCTTTTATCAATTAATTCGCGTACCTACTTCAGCTATTTTTTTGGCAATAAAATGCAAATGAAATATTAAATTGAAATTATACGAAAACTTCAGCAGAGTGCAATTATTTGAATTGCAATTTATACTTTCTAGTTAAATTTAAATGTAATTTTAATTAATTGGTGCTCGAATGCGCACTCGCTGGGCAACAAGTTTCGCTTTGATGTCTGATTTTTCCGCATCGCGCTAGCCATCCATGCGTTCACCTGTGTTCCGGCAGCGCCGGCGCCAGATACAGGCTGTTTCCCGAACGGCGGAAAAAAAACTCTGATGCAATTCGGCGTGCGCAATGCAATTCTTCCGGCAACAGCACGCGGAAAAAAATTTGCGCACGGCAATTGTGTTATCCACTTAAAATAACGCGGGTACGTGCAGCATTGTCTTTGCATCGCTATCATGTTTGAATTTTTGCATTGCGTGCATTTTTTATTTCCGGCCACTTGTTTTCATTGCACTTTTTTTTCATCCCCCCACTTCATGTTTATTTGTTTTTATTAATTTCGCTCGCCATGTTTTGCATGCGATTGCGCGCTGTGCATTCTATGAAGGAAAGCGTCGAGTGGACGCGGCGCGTAGAGCCCTTGACAAAGGTGGTGCACATGTTTGCCGTGCTGGCGACCGAAATGCGAAATTAAATTTTCATTAAAACGTCAATATGCATCGCTGCGCTTCTCGTTCGCGCGCTTGATGTGTGCATGCCAGATTTAACTACCTGTAGCCTTGTGCGAGATGATTGCTGACGTTGCAATTGTGCAACGTGCCAAAAGGCGTCAATGTTAATGAAATTAAAACTTGAAATAGAGAATATTGGAATACACGCACAAAAAAATTATTAGCTGTTTCAAGATTTTTGAGTGTAAAAAGGACAATGATCATGACACGTAAAGTGGTGATTAATGTCGGGCAATTGCAGATAACACTAGTAAAATAATAAATTCGAGCAAATTTGATTACACGGACTGCAGGCAAGTCGAGGATCGCTATTGCAAATTGCAGACGCACTTATTGCATTTATACGATCGACGAGCAGACCGTAGGATTTTAGTGCGCGCAGAACACCAGCAGTAGCAGGAGGGCACATTCGCTAGTTATGCGCGCGGCGGCGTCGTAATATCGGGTAGTAATATCGGGCAGTTTGCCGCCGATCGTATCGTATCGCATGCGAAGGGGAGAACGAAGTGCACACACTTCTTGAATGTAGCCAAGGTGGCCCGGCCCGTCCCGGACCATCGGTGTCGCAGCGAAATATGTCTAGCCATTGCTGCTGCCGTCGCCGCCGCCCGGAGACAATTCTCGTGTGCACCGGAAACACACATCGCGCGCACGGAAATCTCGTATAATTGTCACGTTCTTTTCCAATGTGCCTGCGATCGTTGCGGCATTATTTTACATCTGCAATAACGTAGCCTCTGTGCGAATTGCTTTCTTAGTACCAAGCTATTTAGATTTTATACTCGCAACATTTTTTTCGTGGATCTAACAGCAAAAAATTGGCACAGCGGAAAGTAAAAAGACAAAACGGATACAAGAAAAACTGAATGAAAACGCAAAAAAAATGTACGACCTCTTTTCCAATTACACATGTCTAATCTTTGTACTTTTTCTATTTCTTGTTTTGCAAGACCAGTAATTCGTCTTATAATTACTTCAGTGAGTAAAATCATTAGGTTTGGCTATGAATGAGTTGTTGGTTATTCATTGATATATTAATTGAGTTGGTAGTTTAATTAAAAAGTATAATGTCTCATGATTAGGTTATATTCGAATATTTATGGCAATTCGCAGTATATAAATTGCGCTTCGATTAACTCGATAGTTTGAACAAAAAAGGGGGGCGCGTTCGGGAGCACTGCAGGGAGCTAAGCCACGACGACGACGAAGTCGTTGGCAACGGCGCGCCGGCGGTAGCCGCCTAACTCCCTTTTAATTTAACGTCGAGCAACGGTAATTTGCCGCATCGATCTCGCAGCCGCCGACCGTATCGAACATTTATCTATATCTATCGCATCGGAGCATCGATGTGCCGCTTTTTGGCGTTGCTCCCCCGCTGTAGCCGCCGCCGAGCGAGCGATCGGGGAGCAGTACGGATGCCGCTTATAATCGGCTTCTGCAGGTCTAATTTGTTACGCTGCCACCGGTGCCGTCGTCGTTAACCCCCTTGGGCAAGACCTATTCTTCACAACGTACAATGGCGGCTGCGGCTTGCCGGCATCGGCGGCGGCGAGGTGCGATAGGCACTTTTCTCCCTCGCAGCCACTCGCTCGAAATGTCATTAGCGTCTTGCGCGCGCGCGCCCCGGTCTCATATATTTTCGCGCGCGTCGGATTGTTGGCGGCGGTGATAGTTTTGGGCCGTGCTGGCGAACGCAATAAGTCTACCAGATAGGTAATGCTATAGGCGTCGCACTTGACTTTTAATTATTTATTATGTCGAAAGGCCATAGCGCCCCCAATACTAAGTGGAGACGGCAGAGTTCGACAGCAGGCGCTGTCTGCTTGCACGATTGTGAACGCTTTCGGTCCAGTGATTCGCGTACAACTTTGAATGTTGCATACTCTCAGGTAGCACTGCCATTCTTCACGTAATTGTTATTGGATTCTGTGTTGGAATGAAATGCATTCCAATTAATCACGCCAGGAAGCTCTAATTGGTCGCATTCTTTATGGTGTTACAAATACTTTAAGTGGACAAGAGCTGATTACAATTTTGCACTATTAAATTTACTTTGACACCGGGAAAATGGGAAATTAGCATGAGGAATAAATTTAATTATTCAATTATAAATAACACGATGTAGATAAAATTGCGAACAAATTCGTACTTGTTGAACTTATTGTCAAAGACAATTCCCAAGCGCATAAAACTGATTTAAATCTTAAATCGCATATGTAAAACTTTTCTTTATGCTGTCTTTTCGTCGTAGCATACACATTGCTACATGTTACCGGGGTAAAAAAGTTTGCAAGTGCTAAAATTGCTTCTTGTCGAAAAGTTCGTGTTGAATTCACAGTTTGTGATCGTTTTGCATCGCCCGCAGGGATGAACTCCGCATACATTTTTTGATTGATATCTCTTTATAATAATCACTTAGATGATTTATATGCCAGTGATATATTTCGTCGTCGTCGTCGTCGTCGGTGCTCGATTTACCAACCTGCAGAGCGAAAGCCGCCCTGTGACGTTTACATTCCGATTTCATGCGATTTTCATTCGACGTATTGCGCGCCGTCTGCACAGTTTTCATCTCGCAATGCTCGCTTTTTTATTCTTCTGCTTCCTCTACTCCGTTTTCCACCTACAGCTTTTCCGAAGAGTATTGAATCCCAGCGACTGCTCGCCAAATTGAACACGCTGATATTGGGCTCGTGCGAGCTGTAGGAAGGAAGGGTGGCAGGCGGCAGCGGCGGTGGCTACGCATATAAATGATCTTTGTCGATGCTGACACCTCAATATAAATATCAATGTCGAATGCATCTGCAATGCCATCAAAATCACATCATTTCGGATGCGTTTGATTTTATTACGGGGCGGGTTTGTTTGCGACCGCGTAGCGCTTTTTATTAAATGTTATTGAAAGTCGGAGGAGGGTGGGTGGCGGTGGCAAGGAGGTCGCATTGTGAGGAAAAGTTGCCACCGCCAGAATGGTACGACCGCATTGTGAATATCTATAAATTAAGCAAACAATACGCTGTAAGACGCATGGCTTGCGGGCGGCGCACGCCACCACCAACGGCGACTGTGTATATCTGTCGCAATTTAAACTACTGCCGGCGGTTAGCTCAACTACCATCACGCGGCACTGGTGTCCTTTTCCGGGTCGGGTGTTGCTCATGCGCGCAACTTCACAACTATGCTCGCCGCGCCAACCTCAGACAATGTGCATGCTTTGCGGCTTGATAAAACGGCTATAATTTGTTAAATAATGAAGATTATAATTTATATTCAACGCTTTGTATTGCACAGTTGTTTATTATGTAACTTTAACCTTGTTTCCGCTATAAACTCACTTTTCTTGAGCGTAATGCCGCCCGACTGAGGATTTAATTAAAAGAAATATAATAATATTTCCGAAATGACATTTTTTGATGAACCAAGAATAAAACGTAATTTTCCAGCACAAAAGTAAATAAATCCAATTACCGCCTTCAGCCTTTCGTGCTCGCTGCTTGCCTATGGTGCTTATTTATTTTTTCCCGGTGCAAGAAAATGATTTATCCTTTAATTCTTAATTTTGCAATAGAAGGACGCCGTCTTCGCTGCGTCGGCAACAAAAGCCTGTTGCTTTTGCCTTAAATCCCTTTCATATCGTCATTTCCTCCTCCTTGCGGTGGCTTGATTCACTCGACGCCATCGGCAGGAGGAAGGAGTTTCATGTTCCATTCTCGCGAGGAGGTGTTCGAAGTTATCACGTATGGTTGCTGCTGCTGTCGTCGTCGTCTTCGTTGCCGCCGTCGAGCCATTCGATTTACGTTTTTATTTACGCGCATGCAGCTCGGAAGGCAACGCACACGTCGAATTGTGCACTGCTCGCGCGCGCGCCTCCTGACAAGTTGAGAAGCAATTTCATATAAGAATTAACTCGCATAAAAGAGCGCAGCGGCGCGGCGGCGGCTTTATGCTGCCTTCACGCCAATCGGCGCTGCGCCTGGCACATACGTGTATGATGGAAAAATCTATTAATTCCTGACAACGATTTTAACTTGAGTTTAGTTCGCGTTAAGAATGTTGCCACTGTAAAGGTGCCAAAACCCAAAAGTGCTTTGCCTTCTACATAAATGAAAATGCATTATAGCTCGTTTCACAGCAAGTTGCATGAAAATTTAAACTTTTTTTCTGTGGAATGATAATAACCATAGAGATGTGGGGAGCGCTAGTTTGGAGAATACTTAAGCTGAGAGACAGGTGCGAGCGTCGCATCAGCCGATTAGAGCACACTAAGCCGCCCGCCCCCAACATGCAGGCGCGGCTGGTAAACGCGGCCAATTCGCAGCCGAAATCAAGCACCTCGTTCACACACTCATTGCGCGCAACTCGCAATTGCCGCCTGTAAATATACACATGGCGTGTACAATGCACATGTATAGTGAATGCGACTTATAAATAATTTACAGGCCAACAAAGTGCTGCTCTCGTTCTCAAAACGCGCGCAAAATGCAATTCCATGTATTCGCATGATGCGTACCTGCGAAATAGTTGGTTGTAGTGTGCGCGATGGTAAATTGAAAATTTAAATCGTCTATGATATGTGCTGCTAATCAAGAGAAGCGTGCGAATTGCACCACTGCGAGCTAGGTATTAGCGGTGAGAACGAATGCATTATATGCGTGGGAAAATGACGGTGAGGTTGGTGGTGGCGGCGTGAAAAATGCACACATGATGAATGGTATTTTAATAAGCGATTATTGCGATAGACTTTCACCTGCACGCCCCCGTCATAGTGAGGTATCAGCCGAAAATACAATTGGCAATGGGCGCGAGCGCACGCAAAAACGAATTCATTTGCGAGTGCGCCTCGTTAAATATTCAAATCCGCGCGCATCGCCATATTACACTGTACAATGAATGCCTAATCTACATGGCGCTGCCAATAAATTTCCATCGAGTGCCGGATAGATTTAAACTTTTCTCTGCCGAACACTCATTGGCATGCCATCAACACTACGCGCGCGCCGTTCATCATTTATTCATTTCGTTGCTGGCAGCGCACATTTTTTGTCCGCGGCTCTTCATTTGCCTTCGAAAATTCCCTTTTTGTGTTTCACATCATAGTTTTGTATCAAATAATTGCGTAAATTATTAGTCAAAAGATTATTTTACATAAAACGGGGCAATATTTATCTAGTTTTCATATGAAAGCTGGATTTGAATAATATTGAAATATTTTCCATGGACATTTATAATACGCTTATAAATCATGCAAAATTGCGCATTCTTTGCGCCAGTCTCCGACGCGCAAGTTAATAAAACCGTAAAAATACCAACAATGGCACATCGAATGAGAAATGTGACATTTTGATTGAAATAATTGCAACGTACGCATTGAATGCATGTGCACGATGCGACGTGACCAATATTTCTCGGTCGCGCGCTGCGGATGAAAGCGGGATATGCTGGGCCTTGTTAGAGCACAGTGGCAACGGTGGCAACGCAGCATTCGGTGGCGGCGGCGGCGGCGGTTGGCAGCGCGCTGTGTGAACGATTATGCTTTAATGATATAAATTGGTGCCGTCAAAGCGCAAAACAGTCAATAGTGCAGCACTAATGACCTAACAAGCGACCCTCTCCAGAGGTGACTCTTGCCGGACGCGAGCACACACATCGTGACCGAACTGTGACGCGTTCCCAGCGGGCATGGACCAAACTAAACGCACACGATTATAGCTACAAATACACAATGTTTATAGCAAATCCGGTGCTGCAAATAAAGTAAAGTTACTTAAATATTCAATTGCGAATTTGAGGATTTTCATAATCAAATTATTGGTTATCGGGAAAGGGTTTAAACTGAAGTGGGAATGGGTTCCCACTTCAGTGGGATGACCAGAGTTTATGTACGCAAGGGGTACAATTTGTATTGAGGCATCAATTTGAATACGAATAGCCAATAGCGGAGGGCTAACACATGCAAATATTTCCATGTTCAATTTGTGCGTGTTCATTTTGTTGTAAATCGAATTCTGCATGCAGCCCGAATTGTATTGATGGCGCACAAGCGCAAGTTGACGCTGTTCAGCCGCCGCGGAGGCTGATGAGAGAGGCACATCGGCAATAAGGGAGGAGAAAGAAGGAAACGGATGGCGCATCCTGACTGCAGAGCGCCCGAACGCTTGCCCGTGGGAGCAGGAAGCGTGTCCGACGCATACCTGAGCGTTCGGATGAATTGATCATTGGCAGATTCAATTATGAATTGTTACATTTGCACAGCAACAGTGTCTGCTTTTGTCTTCCTGCTCCTTGACACCCTTAGTTTACGTTCACCCTTTCGCGGATAGATTTGCAATTATTAGCTGTCGAAGGTCGGAATTCATGGCGCGCACGGTAGTCCAGTTGCGGACTTAATTGGCTTGTCCGGAAAAAAGTTAAAAAGTAGAGAGACAAACGTACTTTTCGAGTCAAAAGTTTGTGACTTATGCTGCATAAATGAATACATTTAAGAATTAGAAAAGAGTTGAATATGCATGACATTAGCGTTGTATACTTTTCAAGTTTAAGACGGAGAGAATCACGAGCAGGACGAGAGAACGAGATCTTCCGCATTGTGCGTTTTGCATGAATTTCCGAAATGCGCAAGCGGCAAGGGTTGCGTTCATTTAAACGCTGATTTTCCAGCGGATTGAGTAATTGGGTCGTTGCCATAAAACTGTTCGTGTTTTCCCTCGAATTAGTTGTGCCTCTGTCGGCACAGCCACTGCCGTTGCATTCCAAGTGGAAACCGAAGTAGCACGAAGAAGTTTCAATCGAAATAAAACGGCGAGCGCGCAGTAAAAGAATGGAAAAATGCCCTCACTTAGGAAAGCAGCAAATAATTGTTTGTATTCGGACTTCTCCTCAAATGGGAAAATCAATAATAGCACAAGTTATTTTAAACTTTTTACAATTGCGCCACGGTACAATCATCATAGCAGCCAGCGATTGTTCGCCCATTCGCCGCCTCTCGGCGTTCGTTTATTTTGGTGCAGCACAAAAGCGGGGCAGAACTGGATGACAAATTGCCGTGCAACATGTAAAATGGCACCGAATTTATATCTATCAAAGCACGAGCCGAGTCCGTGCGCGTTTTGCACGTGCAAACGCCACGCGTGTGTATGCACTTTGCAAAATATATTACGTACTCGTATAAAATAGTTGACTTTGTAGTGCGGCGCGCATTATTTCTATTCGGGCGCAAAATTATTAAAAGGGTACGCCGCGCGGACTGAGGGGGTGGCAGGCAGGGTGCGCGATGCGACGTCATTCGTTACGGGCGAATTCGCACAATGGATTTAATTGCGTTCGGAAAATTTTCAACGACACAGCACATCGCTCCATTCAGCGTTTTGCGCGCCGCACTTTTGCCGCCATCATCATCGCTGCGCTTGCCGCCACCACCGACATGGGTATGGCTTCGCACGCATACGCCGCTGCCGTTGCCGCCGCCACCGACAACGACGAGCGCAAAAGTTGGAAAATTTCATAATAAAATAGCTGATTCTACGAACTGTGAAATTGTTCGGGCTTTGTACGTATATCAGGCATTAATACCGAGTGTTCCGATACGGGCGATGCTAATTGCAATTTGGCAAATTGCGAATTTAATATGAAATATTTGCGTGATGAGCTCTTAATTGGTGTTAACTATGATGAATGAGGAATTACGCATATATTTTGCAGCTTTCGAATGAAATTGCGCGCCAGAACAAAATGACGTTCTATAATTAATTACCGCATATCAATTAACGTGTATGGCGGCGCCAAGCAGCCGAAAAGCGCGCCTGTCCAACGAGCTTTTGGCGGCGCGTGGTGGTAACACTAACGTGTGCAGTTTTAAATCGCTCACGTGTGATGTGTAACAGAAGTGCAATTAATTATGGCCTTTCTATGATTCGGCGGCGTTGGTAGCGGCGGCGGTAGCAGCAGCAACGGCAGCAACGGCATTGCTGCAATTCAATCAATTAATGAACGAGAGCGCGCCCATCATCATTCGATTGATTCATTCGGCAATTCGCGTTTTTCCCGTCGGTGCGCATTCGGTTAATTTGCATGCGCCAATTATCCTACTGCATTTGCAGCATTATTCGAGTGTGAAATTAATTTTTCCGTTCAGCTAGTACTCTGCCAATGCAATATGCGCATCCATCTGCCTTCAAATGTCCACGATTCGCATGCCGACGAATACGCGTTGATGTATTTGCGAAATTTCGTAAAGAACTCGCAATTCTTTCATTCGGTGCTGGGCAATGAGGAAGCGAAACTTTGATTAAAGCAAGTTACGACGGGCTGCGCTTGTCTTGTTGCGGTTAAACGTAATTACCGGATTGGGGGTCGCCCAACGCGTCCGTGAGAAGCGTGGCAAGTTTTCCGTTCCACTAGCCGGCAAGTCGAACGCGCCGAGCCGGTCACTTCTTGCGTAGGGGATCACTTCGTGGGCTCATTTGCGCTGCCACCCCCAGTGCTGCTGCTGCTGGTGGTAGGTTAAATGTAGTTGATTAGATTAATTCGCGACACCCCGTCACAGGCAATAAGTCTGACGCTTGTTGGACGAAAGGAAGAACGGGTGACTAGCTCGTAATGCGCCATGGACATCCTGAATGCATGTGCTATCCTTAATAGATGCATTACGCAAGCTAAATAACGTATTACAATTTACATTTTTCAAAATTTCATTCGTGCAGATAGGTTTTTAAATTTTAAATAAATATTTAAGTTTGCGTATATCGAGTTGCATATATTAGAAGTACTGCAGTTCCCATCCGTGTATATGTTATTGTTGTTCATATCAATGCTAAAACACGATCGTCTCCGGTCTCGCGCAGGTTCTAAGCATGTCGCACAGTGTAGTAGTGTTCTCGGGTCAGTAGAAGTAACGTGCATACCGTATGCACTCCGCAAATAGTTTTAATTATTGTTGTTTTATTAGTGTAATATCAATTCAGTATCGCGATCGGGATTTATTAAAGCTTGGAGAAACAATAGCAATATATTACTCAACACAATTCGTCGTATATCACGCAGAGTAGTACCGTGAAATTTTGAGATTCAGATAGAGAAGAACCAAGCTGAATATAGCACATTAATATTATCATCAGGAAAGTTAAGGTATGTTCTTTTAACGATCATTAAATGTAGAACTCTTTGGTATTATTCAGTGAAATTCGCCAATGCTAGCCATACGAGATAGTGCTAAGCAGAGTACGTGAAGGTTATGATAGCAGTGTATATGTTTACTTGAGACGTACAACGTCGAATTGTTGCATTGCAATGTAGGTTTATTTAATGCACGCAGTGTTAACATAGACGAGGCATATATTTACAAAACGCATCCTAAAATACGATTGTTCGCAATTCGTCATAAATATCGTACTAATACCGTGATTTTTTTAGGTGTGGATCGTCTGGAAGAGTTCAATGGTTTCATTATTTATCGATAGAGAAGGACGATGTCGAATACAGCAAATGAGTCTTATCATCAGGAAAGTTAAGGTATGTTCTTTTAACGAGCATTAAAGGTAGAACTTTTGGTATTATTCTGTGTATCTCGCCAATGCTAGCCATACGAATTAGTGCTATGCAGTGTAAGTGAAGGTTATGATAGCGGTGAAATTGTTTATATGATACGTACAATGTTGAATTTTCCTCTTGCAACGTAGGATTAATTATTATACGCAACGTTAACATTGACAAGGTATAAATTTACAAGACACAACCTAAAACGAAAATGATTTGCGACAAAACTTTAAATACCCAGCAACACAAGGCAAACATCAAACATCAAACGTTCTTGACTTGTTATCAGCGGTCAGTCAGCTAATTACAGAGTTGACCCTCTCTTATTACGCTCGCATATACTTATACTTTCGCCGCACGTGTATGGGCAGTTCGTATGGCTCTCGTGTCCTACAACCCTTGCGTTAAATATGCCATGAATAGCGCGGAAAATAAAATAAAGAGTTTAGTGATGCAAAAACAAAATGTGCATAAAATGTACCTACATGTACGACGAGAAGAGTCGGGAAGCCTTTCATTACTCTAATCAAAAGAGAAAAAGTACAACGGCGCGCGTCAGAAAAGGGGAACGCAAATAAACATCAAGTTGACCGGTAATCGTTCAATGCTTTCGCGTTGCTCTAATGCATAAAAAACGCCAGCGATTGCAAATACATGCGCTAATAGTGGGGCTGATTAAAAATATATCCGTTCGCTGCTCGCATTATCAATGACAGCGTTGAGTAAAAAGCCAGACTAGGCGAGCAGGTTTAAAAAATGATCGGTAATTAAGCACAAATCGATTCGATCTGCGCAGGGATCTGCGTAGCGAATTTCGCACACATGCATAATATGGGGGATGGAAATCCGGGGGGGTTTGTTGTACGATGCAGCAACGGCAAAATGTACCCTCTCTGCAATTCAATTATTTATGTCTGCTTGCTGCACTTCAATGTGCGTGTATGCGTTCGCCAATATTTTTTTATATTGGACCATCACAGCTAACACAATTCATTTGCTGTATAAAATTCACATATAGGGTGTTTAAATATCAAATTTTTAAATTGATACCACAAGGGATGGGCAGCACCAAGACATTATTTCAGTAAACTTCAAATATCTTCCAAAATTTTGGAGTTTTCATGGACTTAAGCACGAGAAAAGTGAAATAATAGTACTTCAAATAAATATAAAGTATTCGTACATGTTACAAAATTAAATTGAACTCGTTGGAAACACTACGGAAAATAGAATTGCACCAGTTCGACAATAAAACGCGAACTAATTGTACAAACGATCCGAATGGTTAATTGTGTAGAAATTATGCCGTTCGGAGCCGCACGAGTGTAATATATACGACAATTACGCGCATTCGCATTGAATTTTTTCCATTTCGCATTGGCGTTTTTGCTTTGCGCAATTGCATTATTCAACAATCACATCGCGAGCGTCGCAAACGCCATTAAATTCACCTCGTACAGCATTCGGTACGCGAAGAAATAAATGAAGAAATAAAGAAACTTGTTCAATCTCTTCCGTTCAACTTTTGCTCTCATGCAACTTGCAACTTTATAGTAAACATGCATTCACAACCAAAACATTTTTGCCGCAGCGGTCGTGTTAATTGAAATTATTATAAGCGATGTGGTTAATTATGTGTTTCTTGCATACTTACTTACTTCTCATGCTTTTACGTATTTTTTTCATAATGCAATGGCATTTTGAATTGCTCGTTAGAGCCGCTCAATGGATGCGTTTAAGTAGCGAAACTCGACGAATATTTCTCCATTCTGAATGCAATTCATTCCGCTACACATTTTTACTCGGTGCATTCTCGTCGGAGGCGGCGGCGGTGGTGCAGCAACATTTAGAGAGGTTGCACGCATGCACCATGTGAAAAAGCGTGCATCCGACTACGGTCGGGTTTTAATGAACGTAAAATTTTGTTGACTCTGCAGACTACGTTAATTTATTCTTTATTGTTCGCCAAGCATTGCCGAGCAAAAAAAAAACTCACGCTCGCTTTTTTCCACATTTCAATTGCGAATTGCGGTAAGCGGTGCAACATTAACAAGCACTAATTGTGTAGATTTAATTACGAATTGAAATAAATTTCTTTAATAATGCGCTGCGAATGCACTTCCTATTTGTAAATTGAGCCACTTTTGTATCGTCGCGACTCGGCTATTTTTGCGTTAGTTTTATTTGCTTAGATAACAATGGATGCTGATGATGAGATGAGCATTTCGTAGACTTGTATTTGTTTGCTGTTGGATGGGTGGTTGGTTGGTTGGCGAACGCATTCAAACTTTAATAACCGTCCAAGATGTATTCCTCTGATTAGGAACAACGCCTTCGGGCTGTGTAATAATATGCAAAACCGCCTTTGCATTCGCGGCAACGCCACTGCCTGCATTGCATTTCGTCCTTCGCATCGTCGTCGTCCTCGTCGGCGTCGTATTCTTGGGCGTCCTTCCAGCAATAACGTTCGCGTGATTCGCAATTGCTCATGCATCAATGGACCGCGCAATTTCGCTTTAACTTTATGCATACGTACACACGACGAAGCGTTGCTTATAATACACATAAATGCGTAAATAAATAGATATACAAAGTGTTCGAATAGTCAAAATAGCATTGCGAATGGAACGTGGAATTTAGTTAATCATTCTGTAGTTGTCACGCTGAACACTTGTGCGATTGATTACGAATAGAGACGGCAATTTTGTCTAGTTGATGATTGCTAAACACATTCGCGCATGGATTTATAGATAGATAGATATTCAGCGTAGATTGGATGATGAATAGAAGATCAGAATGGAACAATTACAAAATCATTCGCTCATGATGTTTGCGCGACTTGTGTGGCGGGTGCAAATATTGCGAGCGTTCGTTTGCCCCTTTACTTATTCGGCTCGGCTTGCTTGCTTAGTATTACACGAGTGCCGCGCGCGCATATTGTGATTTTGATTGTTTATTCGCTCGTTCGTTGAATTCAGATGCAATTACTGCATTAGCGCGCAGTGTGCAGGGTGTATTGTGCGTTTCTGCAATACAAATTTTGCCGCCGCCGACATTGCCGCCGTTGTGTGCCATGTAGGTCATATTTATTTGTTGATATTGCTGTTTAAGGCTTTAGTCATTATCAACAAATGCTCGCTATGCGTAGATATTTGCTCAATGTTATTCAAGCGTAATAGTATTTTACAATATTATTATTTCTTAACTAGTAGAGACATGAAGTAGCTATCTCAATAAGATTTACATACCAGCAATAAGAAGCTAGCGCTTGATAATTAGTTTCAAGAAATTGCTAAAAGTTTTAATTCTGGTGATAATATTTTATTATGAAATGTTTATTTAAGAATGTAGACCTTTGAAGCGGAGGCGGCGAATTTGATTGTGCGTGGGCTGTTGTATTCGAATTGGTATTGTTAGGCCTCCCCTAATGAAACTGTTGGCGTGGCACACACGCTGCCATTACTACCTCCTACCGTGTGAACGTAATTACCGGGGTTGATGTATAACAGTTTGATACTTGCTACTCTATTACGCGGCCGTGCATTCGCCGGCAGGCTGTTCCGCCGTCTTCGTGCATTCGTCTTACTGCTGCGCCACTTCCTCCGATTGAAGCTCGCGCACAAGTTGCGCGTGTAAACTTGCGCCAAAGTCCTTAGTTCTCCTCCTGCGAGGATCGCAACATGCTGGCTGCAATCGGCGTATCAAAATCAAAATCTTGATACCCATATTTGCGCTCGCGCACACATTCAAATTGCGGATCGTAATTGCAATTCGAAAACGACGTGAATTACGAATCCCCAGCTAGGAACAACAACAACAACAGCAGTAGGGAGCAGCAGAGTGCGCGCCACAATAACGTCGTCGCTGGAAGTTATCCTTTGATAGATCTTTGTTCCGCGCGTATTATTCCTCATGCGCTCAGCGGCTTCCTGCTGATGTTGTCGGCTTTGGCAATAATTGCGTAAATGTAAACTCATTTCCGTTATTCAATCATAAAAGCAAATTCAAACATATACCAACCACCTATCTACTACTTTCGGCGATTGCTTACTTACTTGCTTGCTTGCCTGAGTTTAATATTCACCCCTTGCTTCTTCGCCTTCTTGTCGAGCACGCAGCTAGCGTGATTATCTTTTTCGCTGTTAACTTTTCGTGTATTATTTGGCTGCGTCACGAGAGAACACCCGTTGCCACCAGGGAATTCAATCGTATAATTAACTCTTTCATACAACTCTTTGCGTACATGTTTTTAATCATGTCAATGTCAATTTTCACACACGGCGACGGCGACGATGGCGGCGACTGCATAAAGACAATCTGCTTTGTAATCAGGGGTTAATTTGATATACAAACTAATTTAGAATACCAAAAGTGAAATTAAACGAATTTATTTATAGATGTGCGAAAACGTCAGGAGACAATGTTGAAACGTTTAATTTTGTTTGTTTTGAAGCTTAATGATTAATTAACTAAAAGGGTTACAGATTTAATTCAAAAAGTATTTAAAAGCTAATTTAACATACTTTTTAATTATGCAAATTTTCTTCATTTAGTCCTATTTGCTCATATGATACGAGTTAATAATATTCGGAAGCAAGTTGATTTAAATCATTAGTACGCCTGACATTATTCTTCAAGATTTACAATCGTATAATAAATTGTCTAAGGGTGCACGAGCGCGCCCGCGCGCTTATCGAAAACTGAAAAGTCATGGCGTTTTGTCTTTTGTGAACTTTCACCCCGTATCGCACGAGGATATCTATATCAATGCGTGTGCACCCCTGGCGCACGTAACAGGAATAGATTTTCATATGGTTAGGAATTATGCTGCCAGCAGCGATCGCCTATTCGCTTACATTAACTCTTCTTCCGGCACAGTGCATTTGCCATGCGTGTGATTCGTATTGTTCGGCCGTGTTTCACAATTCCACAATGGCGCGGCGCGTGGAGGGTGAAGTTATCAATTGCGTACATCTAGGAATCATCGGCAGCGCACGCTGGTGGTGCTTCAGCCCTTTGCTAATTTATTAGATAATGCTATCTCCTAACACCATGCTATTAATATTAATAAATCTACGTGGGCTTTGCGCGCTTAATTACGCTACATATGCTCGGGAAATTCTTTTTTTCTATGACTTTTTACACTCAACCTTTTGTGCGTTTGGCGTACATGCAATTCGTGTGTGCAAACAAACACTTTTGTGGGATTTTCGCATTTTCGGGGGGTGCGCAGACTTAGTCAGGTCGTTAGTACAAGACACCCGCCCCCATCAGTCGCACACATTCGCTGCTTTTGGATAGTGAGACTGGCGACGGCGGTGGCGGCGCGCGAAACAGGTGTCCCTGCCATGAAAACGATCCGTTCGTAATCCAACTTTTCCTCCTTTCATTAACCATTGTTATACACTTTGGTTATGTGAAGGGTGGCAAGAAGCGCGACCGTCAGCAGAATATCTTTGTGGGCTGCTCGTGCTGGAGCTGGAGCCTGCTCCTGCTGGCAACATGTAGTAACAATTACGTTGTCTGCACGCTCGTTCATTGTACGCCCCGTTTCTTTATATGCATTACCACTTTGCGCGTCTCTTTTAATCGCGACGTATGCGCGCGAGCTTTAATGAACATGTGGTGCACAAGTATGAGCATCACTCCCTTCTTTGCATAGCAGGGAAGCAAGCAAGCAAGCAAGCAAGCAGGCAAGCAGCCAACCGCCACTACTTCTGTCTGTCTCAAATGACATGTTATGTGCGCGCTCGCTCCTTTAACAATGATGGCAAACTTTATTTTACTGCAATTTCCATTACGCGACTCTCCGCACGAGCGCCATCAAGTCGTTTTTAGTATCGTCTATAAGAGGATAATGAGGATTACGAGGATTACAATATGTTACCTAATGATATTCGCGTTCCTCGTGCTCAACCGTAGCGCGGGCGCAATTGTTTTAAAACTGTTATTAAAGTGCGGGCCCGCAGAATATTATTTTGATCTTGTCACATGTCAAACTCATTAAAAATTTAACGGCCAGTTTGTGTTTTAATTAAATTTACTGCGGTGTGCTATTTTAACCTTGGCAGATTATTGAGATTCGCGTACAACTTTATGAAATTTTATTACAAATTACATCTGCACTGTTGCGTATGGAAATTGAACATGGAATAGCTGTATAAATCATCGTTTCGTAAATGATTGCATCTGATTGAAAGTGATTTCTGCAAATAATGTTGAATTGCGTTGTCAATGCCAATAACACATCACGAATGGATAAAGCTAAAAACACATCTGGAGAGGCAGATGAGCAATACTGCAGTTCAGGCTCGAGTGGCCACCCAAAAAGCTACCACCGCCGCGGCCGTCCACCTCCGCCGATTTATACCGCATTGTGCACGCGTGCGGTTGAGTGAGTGACTCTTGCGCTGGCACCGTGACTGTATTGAACAATTTAAACGCATTGGCATCTCTCTGAGCGAAGGCGAGCGAGAAGGGTGCATTGCCGATCATCGTACGCTCCCTCCGGCAAGGACGACGGCGGCGGCGGCAGCAGCAGCAGCAGCAGCGGCAGATTCAACCGAACGTAACCATCGCGCGCGGTTTATACACACGACAGATTTATGTGGCGTTATAGCGTGATTTATGAGAAACGGTTTACCAATACGCACGCGAAACGCGAAGCATTTGCGCAATTTTCTCCGCGTTTAATACGTTTACGCGCGCCAGAGATATTTATATCCGAAAGTTTTCAATTTATAAAATTGTACGCTTTTTTCCTACACTACTTCTACTATCATGCGTAATATATTAGGACGTGTTTTTGTTTGACTTCTTTTGATCGTCAATTAAACGCGTCGTTGCAGACAATAGTAATAAACTAAAGAAGATTCAGGCGGTGGCCGGCGGTGGTGGTGCTGGCGCGAAACTTTTCGCAGTTTTTGTATTAATATTTGCGCACCTTGCTATGTTTTTCTTCCATGACTCACATGAACGCCGGACTGAAATTGAGCTCGCGCACAATAAGCCGTTGTGAAATAAGAGAAGAAAAAGGAAAACTAATTGCAATTTTAATGCGGTGTAATAATAAGCGATAAGCCGATTAATTACATCCGTCTAGACGCGAGCATGCGATGAAAAAAGCACGAGCGTAATCCAAGCCGCAAACACAATTTTCCATTTATGACTGATTTCGATGATTAAATCCTCTGCGCATGGATTTTTCACTTGCTTCACCGCGAAATGGTGCGATTTGTTTTGTGCGAAACGAAATGATCATTACAATATTTTCCGAGGGTGTGTTGTGCGTTGTCAGCCGCCCTTCGCACAAGCGTGTGCGGCCCAGAGAAAAAGAAAAATGAAAAAATAGACATTAGGCGAATTTCCCGGTTAATTTAACGTCGTGTGTATCCGCGCAGCCGTATTATTACGCATCCCCGTATCCTACTCGTTGTCGTCGTGAACGAAGACTCCCTTTTTGGATGCGATAAAATTTCGCCAACAATTTATTTGCCGAATGCGCCAAAGCGTGCGTGCTGGGCGGTCGTGGATGACGAATGCACGACGTTTTCGAAAGAGTACACGCACCACAGCCACCGGCGGCAGCAATGACAAGCTTATAAAATAATTTTTGGTGCGCGTTAATAAATTCGACACGCCTGATGAGCACGCGCCTTTTATGACTCTAGCCACAAATGATGATTTTATACAATTGCTAATTTAATACAGTATGTTGCATTCGTATTTTCAAAACAAAATTAAATATGTAGAACCAAAATTTAAATTTCCGGAAATCGTCATAGCTATATTTGAGAAATGAGTTATTAATTAAATTATTGAACTATTCCTTAATTGAGTTCATATTGCTTGTTGCGATTACGAGGCTGGAGAGTTCCTCAAGGACTTTCAGCAATATTCGAAAACTACCCCAACAGTGGTTTCGCATTTCGACCGCAGTATCTGATTTAGGGCTAATTGAATTGCGCCGGACACTATTATTACATACAGTACGTTCAGTTTAAAAGATTCGATGTTTTAAAACAGAAATGATCATTAAAGTTATTTGGAATTGCTTAGTAAATGTAGAAATTGAAATTAAGAATGGATATGTTCATTCATGAGTGCTGATTCATTCATTATAATTGAATATTTTTTTCAACTCACTTGTGAATAATATTAAAGTGTATTATAAGCATCCCTAAGGATAACGAAGCAATCTTCGAAGCGAGCTGTAGATGGCAGCGTTTGCGAGGCAGTATTATAGCTACTTATTGCTGTATGCGCGGCTGCACGTCGATGTCGGTCGTCGGCGGCGGCAGCGGCTGCGGCAGCGGCACCGTTGACGATGGCGGCAATGGTGTTGTCTCTCAATTCGTGTGCGCACACCATTATTGCACTGCGAGCGGTAACAGGAATTGCATAATCTCCGCGGCGCACACACGTCGCTCCCAGCGCGTTGTGTTGTGTCGTGTGACGTGCACGCCCTCATCGAATGCACAATTCCCAAATCACCTACTCCGCAGAATGTCACAAACGTCGTCTCGCGCGCGCATTCGCGTCGTCTGTGGATGTCTGCCATCCGAATCAATTATTGCGCCTGCATTTTCCTGATAGACCGCACACGGCGCAGCAATACGCAAAAAAGTTATTAAGCGACGCCCGAACATCTGCATCTTGCATGTTTTCGTATGCTATTTCTTTGCGCGATAAGTGATTATTGAACTTTGTAAGCGTGTTTGCCAATGTCTCGTTCGCGTTTTATATCATTATCAGGCGCGCGCTTTGTGTGCTCTCGTGCGAAGGATGCGGAAATGCATGTAGCGCTCGCGCGCGCACCACGTCGTTGTTGTTATCGACAGCGACGTGCAACCGAGAGTATTGGGTATTTGTATCTAATCTTCAAGTTGCAGACGGGCCGAAAAATCGCAAAGGCAGCTGAATAAAGCTGACGGCTTTTTCTGCACGTCGCCTCCTGCGGGGCTTTGTTCGCGCGCCCAGACGTTGTTGGCAGTGCTGCGCGTTCGTTCTCCCGCTTTGGTGGTGGGTTTTACTAGTGCCTTTTTGATATCAGCCCTCGGAATCGGTTTTCAATGAACGTTCGTTTATACAGCCACCTACTTTATGCGCACGCCAAACTCAACTAGCACTTGCTTACCGCCTGATACTTGAGACTGCATTCTGTAGTAAAATAACATTATAAAACTACTTAATCGAAGGGCGAAATCCATGGCAAAAATTCAATAGGTAAATTTGCCATTTCGCCTCGTATTGAATAAGTTTATTTGTGGTCGTGTTATTGCAAATGGCATAATGGTTCAGCCCACTCTCGTAACTTGAGGAAAAACTTCCTTTCCGGTGTGCATTCGTCGTGCAATAATTTAATCTGAAAAGCGAAACTATCGAAAGCACACGAACCTCCGCCTATAACGCAACCCTCAATAGCCTCCAAGTTTGGCAACACTGCCCGCTAAACTAAGATAAATCGTGTCTTTATTGTCTTATTTATGTTTGCGTTAATGTGGCCGGGGAGTCAATAATTTAGCGTTTTGTTATCTGCCCCCGATAACAGCAGCTGCTGGCAGGTGCATTCACCGATTCGATAACGCCATATAACATACGAGATTCGGCGCGTTGCTAACGAATTGGCAACGCTGCCAAATGATAACACCGTACCTACTCTACACACGGTAAATAATTGGAGGGTGGAATTTTTGTTTAATCACAATCAATCAGGTTAATTACGAGCGCCCGCGCGTGCGTACATTTGGGGCGCTGACTTTTGCTTTTGGGAATAGGCGGTGAGAGAGTGCATTCCACTGCACTCATGTTTGTGTCGGCGGCGATTGGGAAGCGAATGCGCCAACCGCGCAAGTGCAAGCGCGCGGACTATTAATTAATTAACGAACTGCACATTATGCGCGTACAATGCTCGACTAATAAAGTAATTGGATTAAAATTTCGATTCGACAGCATGTATTGAATTAGACCAATAATTAATTCAAATCAAAAAGAGATTTGCTTCGGAAATCAATGTGGCAAATGTAAATATTTCTTGCGCATTTGAAGTAATCTTATTATCCTTTTGTTATATAGAAAAAAATAAGAATCAGATAAGCTGAATGTTCATTGGACTCATTCTTCACCATTAGAGAGTTTCTTAGTTTGGCCGCAGGCGGCAGAAAAAAGCCGCAAACCTAATAAATGTCGCAATTTCGGAAGTATTTATTTCGTTGCGTGTTGATTATATCCGCGGTTCGCCGCCCCCGCCAAATGTTGCACACCAGCCGCCACCTCTTCGTCCATTCGCACGCATCGAAAACAAGGCGAGCGCGCGCGTTCGCGTTATCTGTCAACCGCAGACACAAATTAGTGTGACCTAGAAAATCTCAGCGTTCAGCAAGCCATCAATAACAAAGGCTTTCACTGGCGAATGACACAAATGAACGCGATGCGTAACGCAAACGCGAAAAAAGAAGAAGCGCGTTCGAGTCTCATTTAATCAGCGCGCCGAAAACAAGCGACTGAATGTGACTGAAACACAATAAGCATAACGCATGGACATGCGTACTCTATGCCCACATAATTATGATGAATGTGATTACATTTCATTACATCATTTACGCAATGCATAGATAGATGATTCATCAAATAACAATGTGAGCGCGAGGGTTGAAAATAATCGCGAACAAATAGTGGGTATCGGCATTTTTCAGCTAATCGAATCGCGTGTCTGGCGTTTAACAATTAATTTAATGAAAAGTTAAAATTGATTACGCGGCCGTGCGTACGTGTGCGTGTTATTGATGTCGATCGACGCGCGCCAAATTAATTAACTAATTAAAATCACATCAGTGATCAGGCATCAGCGATCAGCGATTCATGCGCGCTTGATAAAGTTAAGTGTCTCGTCATTTATTATCGGACACCGAAAACATACACACACACACCAGCGACTCGCATGACCGCGCAAAAATTTTCGCTTTCAAAGCGGCTTTTGTCCTTGCGCCTTTCACCTTTTGCCTTTTCGCCCATGCGGACGAAAAATGTGCACAACACGTGTTTATAAAGGGCACACATCGTCCTTTTTGTGTGATGTGTGTTGTCCTTGCATACGATGTCAATGCCAATCCTGCTGGTGGTGGCGCTGCTTTTTTTCATCTGAGGGCATAATGGATTGACCTATGCTTTTGAACTTCAATCAAATATTTACGCGTGATTAACGCGCTGCAAATTAAGCAAGATTTTGGTGAAATTCATTTTCGTCATTGATTTAAAAACAACTTTTTATGGCTATATGAAAACTATGGTTGTAGTGGATGAGTAGTTCACATATGAACTCCTGCTTTACGATTTTCGATTAGCAGTAAGTCTGTTCGCAAAGTTTTAAACTAACGAGAGGCAAACTTTGATCAAATGTTTAAGTTGAAAACTGAAATCCAACGCATATAAAACTCTTGCACGTGAATATTTGTTTAAAAGCTTTCTGAAACAATTTTTACCACTTTGTTTTTCATCGAATAAACATTAGCGCGATTTCCACGTTTTGTCGTGCTCACTTGGTATTTATTGAAATAAGGCAAAGACGGTTTGAATTTATGAGGGTGCTAGCGCAAAATTTTGCGCTGGCCATGCGGAGAGCGTTTTTGGCCATAGCCGGAGCGGAACGGAAGTGCGAGTGTATAATTTACTGACGCGGAAAAGGGTTACCAGCTTATGTACCGGATAAATTTTTTAAACAGCCACCACTCCCCTCCGCCCTCTCGTCCCGCGAAACGACTTCTTGCGCGCCGGCGGAAACCTCTTACTCAAAGTTTTATAACGGAATAAATTTTTACTGGATTTTCTAATCGCTCGTTCAGCGTTAATACTACGCGAGAAAATTGTTTCTCAATAAGAGGAGCAAGATTAAAAATAAAGTGTAATGGATTTTTGCGCACACACAAGCGTTTTTGTGACCCGTCGTCGGCGGTTGAATGGGGGGCGGGCGGCCTTTCCAATCGCATTCATATCTTTGCGCGAGATCTGCCTTGCTATTTGGCAACCCACTCATCCATTGCGCGCACCTATTGTCGACCTAGCATCCTTCCTATCGTGCGTCTTATCGGCCTTATATATCTTTAATATTCGCGTTGGTACGAACGAGGCCAAAGGATGATAAAGTCGTGGTGGCGGCGGCGGTGCTGCTGTTGCTGCCGAACGCTATTGACGAGAGAGGACAGACAAGCATCTCTTCCATATTCTATTGTGGCTCACCTATCGGCGACCGCACGTGGCGGAAGCGCGTTTTATATGTGCGATGCACACGCGTCTGAGCACGCACGTCCTCGTTTTTCTCAAGTCCTTTTGCCCTGCTCTTCTTTTACTTCGGCGTCGCTTTCAAGCACAGGTCGGTCGTTCCTCTACTCCTTGGCATTTGCTTTCTGCGAATGAAGACATCACGCGCGCATGTCGAATTGCTTGAAATCATTTCCGTGTCGTGTCTTGTCGTGTCGCAGGGCGATAAAGGAAGCTATCGGGTGGCATAAATTATACGCGCTGGATTGTGGGAATGCGTCAAGAGAATTCGGCAATTTGCAGTGCGTTGGTATTTGCGTTCCGTGCGTAAATCAAAAAAGAAAAATTTGATGTCTCTAAATACTTGCTCAACTATTTCAATAAAAAGAAAGGAACTTAATTCGAGCCTTGGCTATTTTTCGCTGAATGATTTAGGGGACGTTTTACAACACAGCTACCGGAAAAGCAAAGTGTTGGTATTCACTAGAGAAATAACAAGTTAAATATTTAATATTTTTGAAAATAACTGTATGAAAAAGTTACACGCATATTTCAGGTTTTCGACAGGAAGTGCGAATAAACCGCAATGCTGTACGCTCGTTTTCATCCCCCTTTTTGCCTTTTATTTTTACGCCGAATGCGTTTTCGGCAAATACTCGACACGGCGCACTCTTATTCATTATTATTTATTGCGCGAGGGTGCCGAAAGACACCGATTTACAAAGTAAGATTTATAATTTTCATCCCGAGAATGTCTGGCGAGTGCGCGCACCCTCCGTGAGCGGCGGCGAGGAATAATTGCAGTCGGCGGCAGTGCCAGCTATAAACAGAAAACGGCATAAGCAAGCGAAAACATGAAGCGCATCGCTTGCACTTTTCTACGAATTATTATTATCATCAAACCCGCGTGCGCGTGTCATTCAAGGCGATTAACGTCGAATGCCGCCTCCGACGGAATTTTAAGCCAACAATAGTCTGCGCAATAAATATTCGACGGGCTTGTTTTATTGCGTTATCATCATCATTACGTTGAATGCTTATTGCGCGTATTCAGGACATCATTGTCGCGCCGAGTGCGAATGTAACAATGCGCCGCCGCGCACAAAGTTGGCAAATGCTTGATTATTATTGAGAAGGGTGACACACGTTGCCGCGCGCCGTACAGATTGCGAATTGAATGTTGTGCGGATTGCTCGCAGATGTTCCACTTGTCTTGCTGCCGAAGCGAAATGAAATGAACGGGCGCGCGCGCGCACGGATTTACTTTTATTGATAGATTGATAGATAGCTCGCCGAATGGAGGATAAAAGATGGGCGAACGCGTACAATGCGAACGAGCGAGCGAGGCAGCGCAAATAAACGTAGAAATAAAAATAAAATCAACGACGCGACGTGTACACGTGACGATGACGTGACTTTCAGTTAAGGAGTTCGACTGAAAGAAAATTGAAACATTTTGCGCGATAGTAATGTTTTTTCCCTGCGTTCGACGTTCGTTTATGTGCTGATTTTCACCCGACATCTCTATTTGCTGGCAACGTGGTGGCGGCGTTGGGATCAACAAAATTTCCGTGCCTAAAGGCGCTGAATAATGGGGAATTACCATTAAAATTTGCTTAACGCTGTCGAAAGAAAAGCTCATATTTCAGGCTGGAAATCGGCCAATATATCGGATTTAACGCCAGTCTGGGCAGACCGGACTAACTTAGCGTCTTTCAGCCCCGCGTGGGTATTAGTTCTTTGGGCTATAGCCGCCTCCCGATCCATTGTCCTCTTCGCCTCCCGCAGCAATAGAGCCAGCAAGCGCGACGAATCCTTCTCGGGCGCAAGAAGCGCCATCACCGCTGCCGCCGCTATGCAAATCCGCATAATAATCTGCTGCGTTGCTAAAGGTACTAAAATGGGATGGCGCGCCGGCTATGCGGGGTTCACGGATACTTCACGCCATAGCCACCGCACTATTGCAGCCCCCGACGCGTGCATTTTCGCATCAGCATCAGCATATCAGGCTTGACTGGCTGCCTTTGGCCGGCCGCACAAGGTGTGAGTGTCGCGTCCATTCATATTGTAATAATTCCATTTCGGGGGGGCGGCTGGGGCAACCCCTCTCCGATACGCTGTGTATGTGTAAGATGCATAAAATTGATAGCTTTGGCAATTTTCCGGACGACGCCCGGCGTTCTATACTGCTTCATTCACACCATGAATTTCCACAGAGTGTTTTCCTAAAATTCTTTATCGTCCTTCACTTTTATTCATTTTTTAATCATAAGCTATTAATATTCTTAATTTGTCTTTTAATAATTTCAAAATTAAACGTTTTCCCAAGGCTTCTAATACGTTTTGAGCCAAAATTGTATTAGGTAGGCGAATATGGCTAGATTGAAGAAGTTCAATACAAATCCAAGATGATAAATGAGTTCTTCTCTTGCGTGGCGTCAGGATACGAAGGACCTTCCTTCGCGCCGGGGTTGGAAGGTCCTCTATTTGTGCAGTACTCAATAAATTGCCTTCGTGCAGCCAACATGACACTGCGCAATGCACGTCGAACAACGAAAAGTCGGCTGGTGGAAAAGAAGTAAAGCCCTCCTCACGGGCAGCCGAAACAAATGAACTGGACAATGGTCGCTCCTCTATTACGCGTTGACTGCGGCAGCCATGCTGAAGGAGAGTGAAAGTACCCGTGGCACTTTACGCTTCATTTGCAGATAACGAGCAACCGAGAGGGACGTTAGGCTGGTCAGTCAGACCTTCCTAATAAATAATTTCCTCTCTTAAATCCCCAAATTTTTGCGTGCGCGTGCATTCAATAAGGCTTTATCGTTTTTTATGCGTTTCTATTCAATTTCATCTTACACTTGTTTAACAATAGTTTCTCATTTTTTGTGTCATTTACAGTTTCACAATGCGCATCAAAATAACTAATCTTTTTCTTTTCTTACAGAATCGTGGAATAATTCAAGGATTTTCAAGGATAACTTCATCAAACGTGAGTTTAATTATTTTTAATTTTATTAAAACGGTGGTAGTAGGTAATATAATCGGTATATGAATTAAAATTAAACGTGGTAATAGTTGAAATTTCTATTCAAATACGAATTGAGTAAACATTCACTTTTATTGACAATTGCATTGTCGAATAATTAGCGCGCCCAATATGCTAGCGGACGTTTATGAATAATGCAACAAAACGCACGACGACGACGCACGCACTCGCAATTTGCAAATATGTGCCGATCATATTCATGCCGTTAATTGCGTGCAATTGTTAATTGCGATTTGTTTAGCGGCGTAATTACGCGCGGGCGCACTCTGTACACAATACCGCATAATTCTACAATTGACAATCATAATAATGCGCCGGTAGTGCGCAAATAATTCTTTATGAATTCTTTATTTTCGCGTAAATTTCATCATGCGAATGATCGAGAAAGCTTTTATGCTATTGATGATTATTCATCTTCTCATCGTCGTTCGTTCGTTCGTTCGGCCGTTCTTTGTACGTATCGTCGCGAGAAAGTAATTAAAAAATTCCAATGTTCACTCAGAAACGGCCTAGCAATTATGAGCGAACGCGACGAAAGTGGAACGCTGGGCAGCAATAAAAAAATAATAATTAGAAAATTAAAAGGCATTAACGCCTGACGCGCGAGCACCTAAAGCCGTTCGTAATTGGATCAAGGCCTCCATGCTGATGAAATTTTCTCGTTTTTCGCCATGTAGTTTCCCATACATGCTGGCAGCGAGAGAGGCGGCGCAAAAAACGTCGGAGGCAGCTTAAAAGCCAAGTCGCAAAAATCTGCAAATGGAACGAAGATTTCTCACGTTAAGATTAGCCACTTTTTTTAATTTCTTATGACGCATGATCCGGAGAAAAGTCAGATCGCAATGTATGATAGTCAATCCCCAAATACCCTGATGTAATTTAAGGACTTGCTCCTTTTTTGCTTTCGTTCCTCATTCTTGGCTCACGCGTTACGTTTCACGGTAACTTTTGGCATGCGTACGTTCGTTTAACATGTGTTAAAAAAGAATACATTGGTAAGAAAAAATGTTTTACATTTGCGCCACCTCCCCAGGGTGAACGATTGTTATTATCGTTTATCGTGCGGCGGCGCTGCATGAAAATAACTCGTTCGGTTCTTTTTTCTCTGTCGTTTTGTACGGGGCCACGTAAATTGCGCGCGTCACACATTTGCGAAGAGTATTTTACTTTATTTTGCTTTTTGCGCACGGATTATTCTCCTCTATGCCTCCTGGCAGGACGCTGACTTAGTCGTTCTCCCTGTCACGTGCAACAAGACCTCGAAGGCTAACGAGGACTTTTACCGGGAGCCAACTTGGGATTTTGTTACATTTTTATTCAGCTCGGCGACCAGTAAAGATTACTAACTAAAAGTCACAACACATTGCAGCGTAAACGGAGCTAAAAAGCAACTAAGTCCGAGGCAGAAATTGTTATTAAATTATTTACATACCTAACGATAAAATACGTCTAATAAAATATTGTGCTACGGCTAGCGCGGAAAATGAGTATTGAGGTGAGAAAATATTTATTGATGAAATTACGCCACTCAAAGAAATTGCCAGAGAGCACAGCACGCTCAACGTGAAAATTGCGCGTTGCAATTTTATGCAATTTTTTCAAACGCGCGCACTGCGGGCTCTTCCCGTTATGCAACAGGACGTGCATATAGGCCAGCAGGAAGTCAGTCTTCTCCTGCAACACTTGCAGCGCTGATAAAGTTATCGGAAATGAAATTATAAGTTAACGGTGTAAGGATAATAATATTATATTTCCATCACGTTGCGCGCCAGCCTGCTGGGCAAACTGTGTGTACATTCGCATTCCGTCTGCCTTCTGGGTCACTCTCTTTGCTCGTTCATTTTTCGCGTTGCTTTTCATTGCACACACGCCGCTACCGCTGCCGCCTCCTTCGTAATTCGGCCAGAGAGGAAGCACTTTTTTTACTAGCGATAGACATGATGCACTCTTTACTACTTTACGATGATGCTAACTTTAATACAGCTAAACACTTCTTGAATTTTGTCCCTCGACTTCCACAGCGTAGTGGTGGGTTCTTCTTTGATATTTTGCTACTTTTAGTGGTCATTTTATGTGCGGACATTGTAATAGAACGTAATCGCAAAACGTTAAGCTTGTGTGCTCCGCATTTTTAATCTTTTTTTTTTGGACGTTATTACCTTGTGCCCTGCATCAGAGGTTGTGCCATTCGTTAAAGAGTCGGCTAGCGGCTGCTTGGGCAGTGTGTCCTTTATATGGATGGGGGGATGGGGTGGACGGTATTCGCGTACGTGTCCTAAGCGTGGACGTGCTCAATCAAGGCGGGCAGCGTGCCGGCAAAAGGCCGCAGGACTCTTATCTCAATTTGGCCGGCGTCGTCCGCGCAAAGTTAGCCGGCAACTTGGGCGCGCATTCGAACACGCGTTGCATGAAAAGGGACACCCAGCCACCCCGAAGAAGACGCTCATTTCCGCCGCTGATTGCGCCGCAACGTCTGCAGTTATTACATCGCGTAATGCCCGCCATAAAGGCATTTCGTTTTTATCTACAGCACGGCTCTTCTTCGCGTGCGTTGCTGGTGCGCGACCGCCACGAGCTGCACCAGCGGTGGTTGTTTTGTTGGCCGCCATCGGGAGGAATGTCGGTAAGAACGGCGCGGGCGGAAACAATTCCCTTTATTCATTAGTCCAACTAGTGTGAAACGCGGCTGCGGCGGCAAGGAAGGCGTATAATAGACTTGGCGGAACGCGCACTACTGCACCGGCGTGCACAAAGAACAAAAGATAATTTTCACCTTTTAAAACGGAATGAAACGCGCGCATGCTGCCGCTCGGCTGGCTGACTGCTGCAATTGCGCGCCATTGAGTTTTTCCGGCTGCTGTTTCCGTCCGCTTGCAGCCCGATATTGCACCTTGCGCTCGCTGCTGCTCCTCCGTGTGCAAAGGTGTGATCGACTTATTCTAGTGAATTTCCCCGACGATTCTCCCGGAGATTTTCCGACATTTTTCACGCGCAAAATATGAAATGAGCGCACGTTATACGCGCATTTGACGAAATTGAATCGCATTTTCCCTCCTCTCGCCGCCCAAGTTGCCAACTTCAACTTCGCCGTATTCGTCTGATTTATATTTAAGACTAAATCTAATCAGCGTAGTTCATCGCGCAGCGACAAAGTGCGCCACCCCAACAATTTATTTCGCTGATACGGCAGAGCGCATCTCGAGTCATTTGCAGTCGTCTTGTTTCCCGGTCGTTCGCGCGTGCCGCAAAAATCTGTGATTGAGGTGTTAATTCAGCAACAAATGGAAAAGTTAGATTGGCGAATGCATCTTAGTTAGGATGCGTCGCGAGCATCTGACGCGAGCTCAGCTCAAGATGCGGAGGCGCAGCGCCCGCCGCCCTCCTTCAATGGAGATTCCATCAGGCATCTAACAGCCCCACCGTCTCGCATTATCCGCCGCCAAATCTTCAAGCGTGCGGAATCCACTTTGCGTTCTTGTATTTCATTTGCAAAGCGAATGCGCGCTTCTTTGAACGTCTGCCGCGTGCATGCGACTTAAAGCAATTTGCACAACCACGAGCCGGCGGTTTTATGCAATATAATTGCAATGCAACGCGCATTGCATCGCAGCAGCCAGCCGAGCGGCGGCGATATTGCTGTTTTGATGAAGCGAAAAGCGCGCTCTGCGGCGTAGTCTATAGTCCGAATTTATCGGCGCAGTAAGCCTATGATGGGAGTTATAATCGGCTATGATCCCATTATTATAGAGCCGCAGTCGCCTCTGATGCCGCTATTGCCGCATCCAATATATGTGCCCGCCACGCACGCATACACTCGTCTGCTACCAGCGGCGGTAACGACGGCGGTGGCGGCGGCTGCACTATGTATGTAGTGTAGCTGGAATCCTGTGATGTCGCTTGCGATATTACATAGTCGCATGATCATAGTGTGGGGACGGGGTTGTCTGCACATTACACCCTAACAATAGTTCCACATTTTCACGGCAGATTGCGTTAGCGTTCTGGTTTTCACTAAATATTCACTTTTCTTATCTGCATGCGCAAATTAAGTCAAGCAATTTTTGCAAATATGAATCAAATTTAATTATACGACTTGTGTAGAAATAGGGTTGACTGCATTTCTTCATTCATGCGCGTCTTCGCCTTTGGTGCGTTTGAAGACTTGGTCCTTTTAAAGTCCCTCAATGGTGCATGTGTATCGAACGAATTTACGAGAGAAAATTGCGCATTATAGACAGCGCCGCGCAAAGCGGTATCCTTCTCGACGCATGCAGCGTGAGCACACATGCGGGATGACTGTGGGGGGACAAGCGGTACAATTGAATAACTCTTTGATAAAGCCATCAAAAAGAATGTGTATGTGTGCGCATCGCCGCCACCGGAGCACCGCTCCTCGCAGCAAAGAACGACGACGGTCTGTATGTCCGTCGCTGCCTTCTTCGGTCGCTCTGGCAAATGTCTAAATTTTCGATTTGTACACTAAATTTGCTTCAAATTGCCAAGATAAAAGCGGAATAAATGAATGTTGTATTCGGAAAAAATTCCATTACCATGAAATTGAAAAATTTAGCCTTCGTCCACACTTATACTGGATGTCTGCATAATCATATCGATGAATTAATTTTATTTGCTGCATAATTTAAGAGGTTTGAATGCGATTGAATCGAGTTGCTGAAAGTATGGCGGACGTATAGTGATTGCGGATGATGGAATGAAATATTTTGCATGGTAAAAATTTAAATGTGTAAATGCATGTCCGGTCGATCCGGACGGGGCAGTGCAAATGTTTGCATACGACTCCAAAAAGCAGCCGTTTGCTCTTCGTACTACTATGCAGAACTAACAACACGAGCACCCGCGCCAGCGCACTATATGTAAATTGTGCAATCAGAAAATCAAACAATAATTTGATTGTTAATGCAATTTCTATGAATATTTGCACACTCAAACGCGGCGTCCCCATTCCATGCTGTCATCTTGCTTCATTCTGCGTTTAACTGCACAGAATTGTCCGCTCGTCCATTCGACATACGTATTGTTTGTCGGTCGGTCAGAGCTTCGTTCGTTTAGAATTGCCTAAGTAAATAAACTGCTTTGCTAAATCACAATTTCACATCTGCTGCAACAAGACTTTAATGCACTTATCGGATTTTTCTTATATTTATTGTCCAAGCGTCAAGTTAGTTTTAATTAAGGATAATGTCTTCTTTTGAACAATAGTGACCACAAAAATAGAGGAGATAGAAGAGAAGAAACCCGACCGAACAGGAAGCGCACGCGACAAAAGTAAAAGTTGGTAATTAAAATACTTCTGGGCGATTTTCATTAGAAATTTACGAATCGGAATTGTTCGGACAAGTCGCAAGCATTTTGTACGTACCTGCACTTGAATCCATTCGGGTACAGATTGAAATCTTCCCATGGTTGTCGATTTATTTGTGTCGCAACTTTTCTTCTTTTCAATTCGGTGCCTGGATAACGCGAAACTAGTAACGAGAATGCACGTACAAGTTCGTGAAGCGGGAAACATTCCCATCGATGCTTCTTGCTTTTTTCTGCAGTCGTCCTTTTACAACCGCCCCCCGACGCGCAGCCGCAACGAGTACTTAATCACTTCGCATGTTCGCCCCCACGCGCACAGATAAAAGCGCAATAAAAGTTCATACAAAAAATAGAATAGAGTAAGTATGGAAAGCATTCAATGAGAGAATGAAAGTAACACAGACGATTGGAGGATGATGTTGATGGTCTCAAGTCGAGTAAAAGCAAAAAGTTTTTGACTGCTTGTTTCGCCTACTCCTTCCACTCGACGACGAGTGTTCGGGAACTTATTATCGGGTTTTCTTTTTGCTCCATTTTAGTGGGTATTTAACCCATCTTACGGATGATAGTACGTCGGGATAAAATGGAAGTTTTCTCGTTCGCTGTGGTTCTCTTGTCAATGGCCTGCGCTTTTAGACAATAGCGACGGAACAACCGGCTGGAAACTTAGGTATTTAATTGAAGATTCGGATTCTTGAATTCCAGGACGTGCGAGCCGCACTGACAACACGACGAAGCGTGGTTGGTGGTGCTTGAGAGTGGTAACCCCTCCAAGTGAAGGGAAAGTTCCTTCTTCTCGTCGGGTATATGGACATTGTTTACGTTTCTCGTTGCGACCCTTTTGTGTTGTCGACTTTTCAGCGTCTTCGCGCACTGATCCATGGATGTCCAGGCGCGTTCGACTTCGTGGAAAAGTTGTGAAGCGGATGCCCGCATGCATCCTGAAGCCGGAATTGTGCAATTCACTAATTGCCCCCGTTGCAGTCTCTCGTTTTCAACTTTTTACTTCGTACTTCTTTTCAACTCGCACGAATGTAAATTCCTTGGACTTTTTCTATTTATTTACGTGTTGCAACCTCGCTCAATCAAATGCATCAACGGCAGAGGATGGCGACGGTCAACCGAAGAGCGACACATTCGACGAGTTGATATTTAACGCAAATATTTGCAGCCGCGTTGACCCTTCGTTAAATAGCTTGGCAAGTCCCTTCGAATTCATTCCCGATGCGTGCGACCCTTCATTACGTCGACACAAACATTAAGTCAATATTTAGGCAATAATTCCTCCAAACAGCGTCTTGTCGTGTTTTGATTTTTCCCATTCTTCGCCCGGTTTTAATATCTTAGTCCTCCGACGACCCCCTACTGGGGGATGGAGTGTTTCATGGTAATGCTCATGCGAGTTGATATCAGACGAATACGAATTTCATATTTTCGCTTCGCGTATAGTGCGATGGATACACGAGAATTCACTTAGAAACAATATTTTATTTGCGCACGAACGACGCACGAAGCGAGTTCGAAGTTATTTCGACGGATTCGAATATTGTAAAACATTATGATAAAAAGGCGCGATAAAAATACACATACACTCGATTCAAATGTTCTTTCCAAGGTTGGCCCAATGTTGCAAACTCACGCGGGTGGCAATGGCAAGGTGGGGGGCGGGCAGCACGAGAAAGATGCCCTTTCAAAGTGTTGGAGACACTGTGCAAAAAAATCTAGTGGAAATTCACCAAACCTCCGTTTTCTTCTTCGTCGTCTTCGTGGTCCGCACACGATCAGAACTTCTCTTGTTTCAACGAACGACGAACAATCTTTCTCAATCTTGCACAGTTCCACCCGTATCTAAGGAAAGTTTGATGGCATGTGAAAGAACTACACTTTGAGAGACTAAATATTATTCAAGAAGTTTTTTTCTCCATTTCTTTTATACTTTTCTCATCTGTAATATTCATATTTGGCGTGCGGCATAATTTGTAATAAGAGAGGCATCATAATCAGTCGTCACAGGCCGAAAAGCATCACGAAGGATTTTAATTGCAATGTAAAATTCATAATTTCCAGAAGCTTTGAGGAACACGCACGCAAAAAGGTTTTGCAAAATTCAGCAAAATCCACGTTTTGCTTAGCTGTCTGCTGCGGTTCGCCCGTAATGAGCTACCTCGATCCGCAATCTCTTTATTACTCGGGCTGCCCTTCTTGCAATAAGTATGATTGCTACATTCGGATTTTATGCGAAAACTTGTAAGCGCGCAGCACCAGGAGCAAGCAACATCTCCTTCGCTCGTGGATCCGGGATTATACATACATTTATAGATAGATAGTGACCGAATGGCGCTGCCCGAAGTGCACCTCTTAAGGTAAATCGGAGAGAGCCGAGTGCGCAGCGAGCAGGAGTGTTCATTCCTTCTGGCATCGACATTGCCGCCACCACCGCCAGCGCCGGCGATTCGAGAAATCGGTGCACGTATTTACGTATGTCATGAAACGTGGTCCGCATGTGCAGAAGAGGGCAGTTCTGGTCCTCTCCGGTTTCCCATTCCTCGGACGCCACCTAATAGGGCATAATGGAGTGGGTGGCTTGCACATTGCTTTCATTGCTGATGAGATTGTGATTGCCCCGGTTATCACTAGGCTGAATCTAACAGCTCCGGATAAAATCCGTGTGCTACCTGGGGGGCAGCGACGACGGCGTCGGCGGTCGCCTCTCGTGCTGAATGTATTGGTGCAGTCCGCAGTGCAGAAAAGCATTGCAGCGCGCGCGTGCAATTTTCCCTCCAGTTGGATGCTGCTGCTGCTGCTGCTGCTGGCCGCCTTTAATCAATCAGACCATCTCTTTGCTTTTGCCTCGGCGCGCGCGCGAGCCGTTTTTTTGCGGAGCGCCCCTTTTGTTTTATTTTTTATTTCTCGATTTCCGCCGCTTACCGGGGCACGTGCTACAGTGCTCTCTTTTTTATTTCGTTGTAATACGCACAGGAGCGCAAAAGAAGGACGATCGAACGCGTCTCCGATTTGCTTTTATTTGTACCGTTCCTTTTTTACCTCTTTGGCTGGCTGGCTGCGAGCGCTAATGAATTAAATCAAACTCGATGTGTGCTTTATGTCGTTAGCGAACTCCGAACGCGAGCGCGGCCGGGCAAATAGATGAAAGTAAATTTGAAATGTTCATTAGTCGATATACTTTTTACCTTCGTTTGATTTTCGGAAATCAGTAAATCTGTGCGCAAGATTTAATTTTATTGATGTCGAACGAATGACACAACGATTATTAGAAGTGACATGTAGCAAGATTTGCAAAGAAGTTGCTGCGCGGCGCAAAGTAATAAGACAAGTGTCGTATCTTAAAATGATCGCAAGTGTCCCCCCGCAGCGCGAGCCGAGACATCCCCTCAGCGTTATGTACTTTCGCGTAAGATGTAGATAGCCGCCGCTGCAAAACTATAGGGACGTGTAGATTAGATTAAAAGTTGGAAAAAGATTTGAGCTCGCGCGCGCACCATAACTCGGCTTCTTCACGAACTGAAGACGACACTACGAATTCGCTCGTTTGCCTTGGAGGTTTTCGCCTCGGCGTGCAATACGCGCGAGTACTTGAAGTGTAAGAAGCAGCAATATTCGAGTCGGCTTTTATAGATATATAGATAGATTCAAGATGCACGCACACAGGAGTAAGGAGTGTGCTTGCTGCTGCTGCTCCTGCTCCTTCCTCTTCTTCGAGGTGTAGCAAGTTAAGTTGAGGGCAATTGGTGATTGTGCGCGTTCGCATTCGCGTTTTTGGCGTTTGCGTTATCTAGTTTATGGTCTAGTAAGCGATAGGTAACAAGCACGTGGAATACGTATTGAAGTCTTGCGTACGCGGCGCATCTTGATGATGTTGGTGGTGTGCGAATGTGGATGAGACTTGCTTCGGCGGGAGGCGAAAGCGGCGTGCGCTCAATGCTCTGCTGGTGCAACTTTTAATAACGCAAAAGTTTTTCCATTAAGTCAATGAGTTACTACGATAGCGAGCAGGCCTAGCAAGCAGCAATCTTCCACTTACAGGGATGCCGTGCGCAACTGGATGCTTTTGATAAGAAAATTAAATAGATAATTATAATTACATGTTTTTAAATTTCATTTTTGCAATGGCGCCGAATGGGAAAAGTGCATGAATCATGAGCACATCAAAGCGTCCCAAAAACGAAGATGATTACTTTGCAGCAACGTGTGAGGTATTTAAGACTTACAAACATGAAAGCCGCTTAAAAAATGACAAGTATTTTAATTGGCATTAATTACGCCGACTTCCTCAAAATAAATACACATTTGTGCAGAAATTTCGTGCGTTGCACGCCTCATAAATCTCTCCTCGTTTCGTGTGCAATGCGCATTCATATCGAGCGCACTTAAAATACTTTGCAGTTTAAACTCAGAATGCATGCATGCACGAATGCATCCATCGTGCGGTGGCAGCATTAGAGAAATGGCATTCCGATTTAATTAGATCGCCACCCTTGAATTGCCACCCTTCGAACAGTCACATGACGGGCCAGACGTGCCTGTCAGCTGAGAATCTCTTAATCGATGCGTGTGTCGCATAGTTGAACGAATGAATCGTGTCAAGAGTACTCCGGAAAATATCGAATGTACAAATGCATTGATGCACCACTAATAAAATCAATACGCCATTAATATACGTATGCATTCATCCCTTACTAGGATGCAGGGCTACATTGCGTCTAGAAGGGTCAATACGCATAATTGTGATCTATGGGATATAATAATCCCCCAATGGAAAATGTATTTATGAATTTCATTTGCGCCCGAATAGTTTTTTTGCGGATTGTCCCTTGCATTCAGCTAGTATATCTCAATTCGTAGTTGCATATTGCACATAGTATTCCGCGATGGGTATTTTGGATATTTAGTGGTTATATGCGGTGATCATGTATTTCATTTAAATACAGGGGGTGATAGGCTAGTTTTCACTATAACTTTAGACGAATTAAATTGTGGAGATTTATAGATCACAGGCTGATATTCAGTGACGAGATTTTAAGTTAGTAATCTATTCTTAGGAATACACTCTGTGTATGAAATTGTGTATCAATATAATATGTGAAAGGGAAACACGTGTCGGACGCGTTTTTGTCACTGCCACCTCACTGGGGAGATGTTATTTTTCATCATGTATCACTTAATCATTTTTGCATTCGATATTGATGCGCTGCTGATATTATTACGGTTAAATATTTCTCGTTGGCTATGACTGGACTAAATTCATTCATTTGGGGGGTTGCTTCGACCATTCATTCCGGCCAAAAAGCAGCGGAAGCTGTTTTGGGGATGTTAATATGAAATTATTACATGTTTAACATCCTACTCACAATAAAACTCCCGCAAAAATGTATAAATTTGAGCTCTTTAAATTATTCTTTCTTGGCGTGGTTTTATTGCAATTTTTCATAAGTATGACAACCACACTGGGCGGTCCAATCAGATGGTATAATAATAAAATTAAATTTAGCTACTGCTGACATTATTAGTCATACTTTGAGCGCGCACGCGTGCATCTCAAAATGAAATGTTTCCTGCCACATTGGCTCGCATTATGAATATATAACCCTTTGGCGCGCTGAAATTCCTTTCATTTCGCACGTCTTCGCAGCGTTGATGAATGCGTTTCGCTTTCACCATGCCGCCGCTGCTTGTTGTGTTGTGCCATTACTAGTGCTTTGCCGGCGTCGCCGTCGCCGTCGACACAAGAATGGTGGTGGTGAGAGCACTTTCGAGCCGCCGCCAAGCAACCGCAAGCACACTGCGCGGAGCGCTTGATGGGGCAACAGGGCCTCGTCGTCGGTCGCCAGCCCCCCCAGTGCTTGAAAAACGAAACCGGGGCCCGCCACCGCCATTGCCGCCGCACGCACAACAAAACGTCGCCTAATATAAATTAATGCGTGTCTCGCCCTTTCACTTTCCATTTAATATTATGCGCGCGCGCATACATAGTCTGCGACAATTTATATTGTGATACAGAGTGTTATTCAATACACACGGTTTATAATTAAAATGATAATAGTCGTAAAAGCGCGACGCGTGTCACTGTTTTATTCATTGCTTCGGATGTTATATGAGCGCAAACGTGCAATTCGAATAAATTTACATTTCCGGCGCGCAAGACGCTTGCATAGTCGCATATTGAGCGCGAGTTTATTTAGCGGGTTCGCGCATGAAACACTTATGCATGCTCCCTCACGCACTATAAAAGATATTGTTTCGGCATACAAGAACTTAATGCTAAGTTATATGCGTGCGCGTCCTTGTGTCTGGCTAAGGGTTGCGTTTCGATCTGTTGTAGACGACTGCTGTGGGATTGCAGCGAGGCGTTTTTGCGCGATGCGAGAAGGCTCAATCTAGCGACAGTAATTGCAACAGTTATTGTTTGATAATTACATCAGTGCGAAAATAATAACAGAGGGATACGCAAAGTGCGTCGTCGGCGTTTGCTCTCCGAATTCGCGCGCGGCACGAGACTTCATCCCCTCTGGGGAATAGCGCTCGTTGTATTCCAGCGAAATTATTAAATGGCTCAGCACAAACACGATGACGAAGTGCCACTTGCCAGTCGATTTATATCAAAATACTCAGCACATTCACCAAGAACTTTGATAGTTTTCCATTATCCTTCGCTAAGTCTCGACTCGCGCAATTTATGAGCACACTGTTTGATTGATTTGTTTACACATTCGACGAATATTTTTCATGCTGCATTTAAAGCATCCACGTCAGTGCGAGTTCTTTACAACGCAACGCGTTGTGTACTTTCAAACCCCTAACCATCCCTAAGCCTTCTCCGTTTAGAGCATGATCCTAACATGTGTGCTAACCACATCCACCGGTCTATTCATCTCTTCGCATTTGCAATCACCTCTTCCACTATCCATCCTCGGTGCGAGTCATCCCTCAGTTTGCATTGCATGCACCCCTAGCTTTTGCAATCCTTATGAGTAGTTAGTACTATCAGCGAACGAGACAAATTGTTACCATTTATATTCATCCAAGTCCATCAGCGTGTGTGCGCACAGACACTCATTTTTCCGTTTGTGTCGTCTGCTGAAGCAATCCGTTACGCGCAAAACGAACGGCTGCCAAATGAGAAAAAGGGTTGCGATTTAAAAAGGCCTAATTCAATTAGTGCCAGCGCTGAGTGCTTTCTTTCAGAACCGCCCCATGTTTATACTCTTTTCATTTAATTATCTTTTTATTTGCATGTTTAATTGCGTAGAAAAACGAAAATATGTATGACGTCCACATATAAAGATGTAAAATGTTAAAAGGTAACCTAAACCAGAATTCATTCGTACTCGGTTTTCCACATATGAATTTTAATTAAATTAATATTTTAAAATTAATGATTAATGAATGAATCGATACGTAATTATAATTTTTTGATAATTCATATCGTAATGTAAATATTATAGACTCATTAAAACTATTTGCATAATTATAAATTGAAATATTTTATTCATAAAACGTAAAAGTGCTCACGCTCATTTTCGATGCGCGTTCGCTGTATTACTTTTTCGCGTTCGGGCTTATAAGTTGCTAACTCAATTCGCTTTCTTTAGACGAGAAATGTCTACGGCGCACGCTTAAAGCTTGCAGTTATTCTTTGCATGTTTAGCATATACATATTTGCAATCTGCAGCGGGGGCCGTTAATAACTGGAAATTGCTCGACGGGGAATATTTAAATGTCAACTCCTTGAGGCGGCATGCTTCTACACATAGTCAAATGCGCACAAACACGCATAGGAAGTGGCGGCGGCGGCAGCGGCAGCAGCGCATATTTTCCTCATATTATATTTTATCGTTGACTCCTTCACGCGTTTCCCATTCAGGACGTTGAAGTCTTGCCTTCAACCTGGCGTCTTATTTCCTTCCATAACGAAGGAACGCGCAAGCGAGCCGACTACACGAATGAACAAACGCAATAGCGGCGGCGGTGGCGGCGGCAACGTAAAGCCGAAGCGGCTGAACGGTGTGCATTGCAGCTACACACATAGAGAACTCGAGGGTGAAAAATAATTTACTCATATTGCGCGCACATGCACGTATGCGCGAATTGCACCACGGCGCGTCGCGTACAAAGTTAAATAAATATAGCGCTCATGCTCACAACGCATTGAGAAATGAAATATCTAAGGCCAGATACTCTGTGCTATTTCGTTGCACGCGCGCGTATCCTAGGGGTTGGTTGTTCGTCCCGGCACGACAAGTGGTGCAAAGGTGCAATAGTGCTTCCATGGCGTACGCGCGCGCGCGTTTTAAGCGTTTCCGCATGCAAATTGAGCTCGTAAAAGTTTAAGCCGAAAATTACCTCGACGAAATTTCGCGTATTAAACAGGGTGCGCACTTTTACTTTCATCCATTCCGTGCTACGTCCCCGAAGCGAACGAAAACGATATCAAAGGAATAACCATTTTAAGCAGAAAAACCCTGCGTAAACGTAAACAAAACGTAATTGAATTGTTATTCAACAAAAAATACACACAGCGGGAGAAAAAGGAGTAGACGATAGGAGATGACGCGACATTGCCACTTGTTTCTTCTTCGGCGAGGAGTTGGCGTTGTTTTGTTCCGTCGCCTCATAAAAACGAGTTCATTATTTGAGGGTTCTCCTCCCGAACAGCAGCGGGCAGATGAGGAGAAAAAACAGCAATGCCTCTAGTTTCAGGGCCACCCTATTCTTGACATTCTGCGACAGTTTTACATTTAAATTTCGTGTTGCCTAAAGAAAAGCTGGCTTGTTTTTTCATTGCTCGCGATGCTGGGCTCGATCTCGATGTGCGTTTGATATTTTCGCAAACACAACATGCAGCGCAACGACGAGCAAATTGAAGGGAGGAGAGAAAGACTATTATGCGCAAACAACATCTCAATTTGTTTGCATAATCTATCGGAGCTAACAAATGTAAGGACCCTTGCTCCTCCAAACCGATACAACACGGGAGTGCACGTCAAGTTTACTTGCTAAGTGCAAGTGCACATAGAGTTACTACTATCAGTTGTTGTGTAGCGCTAAGGGACGATACACTCGGGGGGCGCATAATTTTATCGAGTCGCGCAAAAGATACAAAAACTTAATACGATTTCGTTCGAAAAAAATTTCAAATTTCAACTTTTCCGTTTATCGATGCAGCATCTAAGCAACTTTTGATTAATGTTAGAGGGTGAATTGTGCTGCGTTGCAATATTCAGCTCGTTAAATGCGAATACATTCGCGCGCAAATATTCGGGCATGTTTTACGAGGGCGCGCACATTGCACATCTTGAAGAGCCGCCGCCCTGCTCTTCTTGTTGTATTTATTGTTGTTCGGTTACGCGGTGTACACAGGAGCAGTAATCGCGTTTTCGAGTGTTTAACTTCACTTTTACTATCTGCTACTTAAGTGGCTAATAACTTACACCCCGTGCGCGTACTACTACCTACCCCCCACGAGTAATTAGCCAAGTTCTAATCAGATTTTTATTGCATGTTAAACACGCCTGAGCACTTAATAACGTAAACTAATCTCTCGTCTCAGCGTACCCTTGAATCAGTTCGTTTATTGAGTACATTAACTTAAATTAAATACTCTCCATTTTTAATTACATCCCTTAAGATTGCAAAGCAATAAAGCAGCTTTGTTGTGCAACTTGTTTCTGGATTCTAAAAATCGCTCAACTTAGTTACACGTGTATTATCAAAGCAATAACAATTTTATGAAGCAATCCAACGCATTATAATCATATAAAATCGCATTATTGATGGCATGCATGTGCGTATGAGCATTTACGATACAATTTTGCATTTTATATACTCAATAAATTGAGCATGTATAACATGTAGCAATCAATTTAGTTGCGATAAAAAATCTTGTAAACGTTTTTGTTGTCTTAAATTTGTATGTTATTTTTGTTAGAGTTGTTTATTAATTTATGTTTTTATTGTTACAGAAGATGCAGACCTGCTATCAGGACGTTTTTAATGGTAAGCTACCCAAAATGGGATTTATATTTTTGTCTCCTAAACCACGATGCATTACGATTATTAAATGAATGACCACAAAATGAAAGTTGCCAAAGAACTTTACAAAATTGAACAAATATTGTAGTTTCTCTTGCGGGCATGTGTAATACACGTATGGGGAAAAAATGTAAAGGGCAGACGAAGATGCGCATAAGCGGGCACAAAAACGCAGAGTATGACGAGTAACCGAAAGCGCTGAGTAATTACCTGATGGAAGTTCCGGTGCGCATCGAAATAGAATGCGCTTCGCGATGGATATGGCGGGTTGTATCATCCACGTATATTGAAGTTGGCGCCGAGTGCATCGCGTTTTTCAATGATGAACATGCACTTTGCGAACACATATTATACGCGCTCGAACACTACTAACTAACTGACGAAGCACACAGACGGCGATACGCGCACAAATCTGGGCGATTTCTCTATGAGATTGCTGAAAAATCACTTCATCGAAACGTACAAATTGCGCTACAAACTTTACGCGTCCGCGCATCCCTTGCCCCGTCATGAATGCATTTATTAAAATTGTAGGCGCGCACCTTGAAATAGTTTTGCGCATGGGGATAGTTGAGAAGTGCAAAAAGTGCAGCAATATGCGGAAAAGGTAACTGCAGTCAGCAATGCGGATGATGATGATGATGCCGGCGATGGCGAGTGAAGCGGGTAAAACATGTAAAAAGCGCGTTTAATCTCGTTAATGAAACCTCCGATTGGGATGCTCTTTTGGCTGATTGAAAGTGGAAATTTTGCGAAATAAAAAAACCGGTTGAATGAATGAAAAGTCTCGAAACAAATGAACAGCACCAGCAACGCATACAAAAAAAGGAGAACATAAAACAACAGGCGAACAACACTGCGCGTATTGGAAAAATAAAGAATTGCGTATACATTGGCCGGTTAGTTAAAAAGCGCGAGCGCGCGTCCGTCGTCAATGAGCGAAATAAAATAATAAAAGTCGCTAACGAGTACAACTTTGATGCAACTTTACTCCGCGCGCGCGCTCCCTAATTTCTCGTTGATGATGCTCGTTCCTCTTTTGTTCGTGCTCGCCGGCGTGTTTGTGTGCACTTCGCGTCTTGGCCGTTTTATTTTTTCCAGTACTTCGCCTTCGTCCTGCTCAAGTCCTTTGTCTTTTCTAGCTGCCGTATTCGCAGCTCGTTATTCCTCCGTTTTCCACCACCATCGACTATTTTCTATTCGCACAGGTATTGCTTTGGATATACTGTGTGGCGAATCATTACATTAATTTAAGTTAAGTCATTATTCGGCATCCGGATCTTGGTGCAATTATCGTCATTATTCGATTTCGTACGGAACCTCTTTCCTTTTTCCGCCGTTCTTCTTCTTCTTCTTCTTCTTCCCCGGCCAGCACGATTTCCTCGGCGCGCTAAGGACCTCTCATCCTCCAGGCGCGTCGTTTCCTTCTTCGCATTTAAGATCTTGGGACCACAGCGGAAGGAGAGGAAAAGTAAAAGTTATCTCCGCACCCGTTTGCCGCGTACAATAGTAAAACTTGTTTGTGTGCCCTATCTCCTGCGCTTCTCTTCTCACATACGCGCGTCCAGAGGAAGAGTGGAACGACGTGCCGGCGATGCAGTGATAAATGGTGGAGAAGCTATTATTGGACTTCATCACGGGATTTCTCTCTCCCCGTCCACACACATATGTTGCATGTACGTCCCTTATTTGGCGGCTCTCTGTGTGTATGTGGTTGAATGTGCGGATGCTGGGTACACATCTAGAGAGGCTGAGGAAATAGACGAAGTCAGATTAGCGTGATCTACCCCCGCGATAAGGAACACTTCCAATCGTGTACGACGATGCGTGCGAAAGGCCGTTTTGGGCATCAAGTTAACTCATTTCAGCTTACAATTCCATCAGTTGCGAATAGGTGAAACTGAATGGATTGTTCATCCACAATACCCCAACCTTCATAAAGATAAACCCAAAGAGTTTAACTCTAGTTTTATTTGAACGCCCCAAAAGTCAATTGCATACGAATTCGTCAGATCAAAAACCAAAGTCACACAAATCTCATCAAGTTAATGTGTAACAATATCATTGCGCGCCTATTGCGAATGTGCCATGTATCGTGAGCATGCACTGTCTGGATGAGTTTTGTCGTCAATGAATTCGCGACTAGTGGTTGGAGCACAATTTAGACAGAGAGTAAATGAGATCGAGTGGCAGCGTGTGTTGCATGTTCGACTGTCAGCGACAACGGAAATTTGCGAAAACCTTGGATGACAGAAGGCCAGCATACAGATTGGTGTTGCACTGCTGTACGGGGTGAAAGTCGATGGATGCATGTAATAAAGCAACAGCCCCGAAACACGCGCAACGCGAACGTTTGGCAAACACTCGAACAACAGGAACAACATGTGCATAACTCCTGTTTAATATCCTCTTGTTCCATTTACAATCGTAACATGGCTTCCTTTACGCGCGCGCGCGTCTCTTCCTCTTCGCCGCATTGCATGTTGCATGCGCGTCGCGTGTACACTCGTTGGCAAAACTATTGCCAAAGCAATTACACTCGTAGGCGTAGATATTGTACGCAAATATATCGCAAAATATTTGTCGGCATTTGTAGGAGAAGGAAAGAAAGAGATTGTGCACATTGTTTTCTATTCGGTTACTGTATGCATGCATTTCCATTCGTACGGGAGCAAACGGCCAAAGGGCATTATTTAAAAGTTTTTCATTAAAATGCACGCGCACACAACTATTGTCGTTAGCTGGCTGAGCGAAACGAAGCATAAGTTTTACAGGTCCCGCGTTATTGTTCCCTCCTGAATGTATTCTGCCTATAGGGCAGATGGTGCATTAAAAATGGGATATGAAAAATTAATCTCAGTCTTAAAGCGATTTATAGCATTAGAAACTTTTTAGAAGATATAGTAGTGGGTTTATTAATTTAATAATGATCACATCTTATGTTGATGTTGACTCCTTGTCAAGCAGCTGTTCAGCTATGATTAGTAGTTTAGTGATAGAGGCAAAGTGGAAAAGAAAATGTTTGGCTTGGACGTGCGGCGCGTAGTAAGCAGGAGTGGAAATAGTTAAAGGTCTAGCCAGGTTTGCTTGGGCATAAGTAGACGTGTCGTTGTATATAGCGCGGAAGACCCTTCGTGGCCACCCGCGCTCGCTGGCTTTGATTGTAACCTTTACACGTACACGGTCATGTTTACACACCCTTGATGAGTTGACTCGTCCGCCATGGAGCATGATGTGGATGGATGGATTGCGCGCGCGTACACTTGCGTAACGGGACAAGTATCGTACGTTGACCATGGACAAAAGGCAACATCCATTCGGGTGTTTGCTCAGCGCGGAGATACCTTATGGGCATAGACTTTCAATGGCGCGACTAGTGCTTGACGCGTCTGAGTGTGTGACCTGAAGGACATTACCTTCAGCGTATGCCGTATCCTTAGGTAAACAGAGCGTGCCACGTAGGTCTTGACCTCCTCGAAGAGATTCAAAAAGCTAGAGCATATGCAAAATCGAAACACGCAGAAATTTGAGTCACTCATCTAACATATTGATTACTCACTTCGTAGATGTCGACACACAATTCAAAGATACATTTGGTGCTGAATTTCGAGCAATAGATATGTGAATGCTAGCAATTCTATTCACATTCGCTGCCATCGCCGCCGTCGCCGTCGCCGTCTCCGACCACATGTCGGTATTTGTTTGTATGCACGTATGTACGCATGTAGCACGTGCACATTTGCGGGAAGTGTACCCGCGTAGTTGGCAACGTGTCGTCGACTAATATGCGCCCTGACAGCTTATGAGATTGTCGCGATATGTCATTCCGGAATTCTCAATCAGCGACTTGTCACCTGCAGCTGAATCAAAACTTACTTTGGCGCTTCGCTTTAGCACGTCTAGCGCTTCCGGCTTCTTGCTGATTTGTTTGTTAGCTGATGTGGTAACATGTGTGCGCAGGTTTGGATACGCTCGTTCGGGAGAGAGAAAAAAACGCGTAAAGTAAATGCATTTTACATTCAGTGTGTATCACCTTAACTAAAAGTCACGTCTTCGACAACACACATTATAAGTATTTAATACAGCTGAATTACGAAGTGAGGGTGGCATCTAAATGTCCTCTTTTTCTTTTCATTTCTTTCTACTCCTACATGATGAATGCACATGTAAGATTCATTAGTGTCTTTTGTGCTTCGCTGCACAGAAATGCGCGTCGTGCGGTGCATTACAAACTCTTCGTGTGGGCGCGAACCTCAACTCCATTTACATTGCTAGATCGGTTTACATTTTGACAAGCAAACGATAAAAAACGTGTATTCAATGGTATAAAAAAGCGAATAGTTTTATTGGATGATGATGAGGACTAAAGGAGTGGAAGAACAAGCAAGACGAATAACTAACACGTGTAGATCGTAAATATCTCCTCGTTATTGTCACATTAGTCATGTTTTTGCTATTGTGTTTCTTGTCAGCGTTGTTTAACGCTTATGCGCTCCGAAGATATGCGCTGCCGGACTTTTAACTAAACACACAAAAAGAAAAGTTTTATTTAAAAAAGCCGAAATGGTAAATCCGTGGCCATAGAACCTGGATGTTTATGGAAAGACCGTTACTCTTTAGGAAAAGTTTGGTCCTGAAAACGCGCGCAATCTAAAGACTTTTAATGCTTCAGCGTCGGCAAACAACGCGCCCTCCAATAAAGTATTGCATTGTATTGGGGCCCTGATGTTTTAACAAATATAAATCGTTGAGTTTTGCCGTTGGACGACGGCAGTGGTGGCGGCATTTTTTCGCGTTGGGTAAACTTTTATGGCGCACAAATGTGTGTGCCCCCTATAAAAAGATATGCGCGATGCCAAACGGGGCCACCTCGTCCTCCATTCGCATTCTCATTGAGGACGCCTGCTGAAGGGTAACTTTTCATCGCTGCCGGAATAAAAAGCGCGTACGCCATGACTGCCACCGCTGCGCTGCCGCCTCAGCGGTGAGGACGTTTATATAATAAGCGCGTGTTTGCGTTGGGTACGTATTTCGCCACACATATTTGAAATATAGGAGAGGCAAAAATACGCAAACAATAAAAATTTTTTAATCTTTAAAGTTTTCGCACCCAAACCACGTTCGCGAACGAATACTTAATTACTTCTTGCCGGTTGTTTGGCGTAAAACTTTTATACGTTCATAATATTTCTTTTCTCATCGTCTTCAGCCTCCTCATCCCGGTTTTGTTGCCATTCGCGTAACCCTGTTTGTCTTATTTATAGTCAGCCTTTGTTTGTCCACCCTCAACGCGCAAACTTTTTAAGAAATATTATACGAGTCGAGAGAGATATAATTTCGCCGGAATAATTTCTCTAGATAAACAATAACTAGGAGTCGCGCCCGAGAATCGTTTCGAATTTATAGCGTGCGTACAATGTGAAGAAAAATATATATGGATCGAAGAGGCGGAATGAAATACGAACAACTAACGCGCCATTTATGTGGAATCGAAAATCTAGTTTAAAAGTATTTATCAGCGAATAAAAGTACATAAAACACATTTAGAGTACTCGCCTCTCTGGATGGATATTCATTGCTCTCAATTCTCAATTGGGCATCACATTAAAATTGTAACATTTGATACGCGTTTTATTTCACATTTCATGCTGATACTGAATCCCATTTTGAATATAATTTTCTTTTATTTGCATGCAGCGTATAAAACCGGGTCATTTTTTGCCTAGATACACTTGGTCCACTATAAAAAAGTATCTGAAACCATTATTATGTTGTTACTACGTATGAACTGAACCGTTCTATTTTTGATAGGGTGAATTAATGATGAAATTTACTCCAATTTTTGATTGATTATTCAATTGAAAATGATTCATTTGGTAAAAATAATAATCATAATTTTTTAAGGCTGGATGAGAAATTGAATATCTCATAGTTCTCTCTAAATTTCACAGAATATCATTACACGCGTATAATAAATATTCCCTATTTATGTGCTGTGCACAACGCATGCTTGTTGGAACAAATTGCTCAATGGTCTGTAAAGTAATCATCGCTCCACTTCATTTCATCCCGATGCATGCAGATGGGTGTTTGATTCTACAAAGTGTCACAAACTACTAACAGCATCTACATTTACTATTCATGGGAATACTTCATATGTTTGCATTAAATTTTGAGATAAGTAATTGCAATTCGCACAAGTTTTTGCTTATGTTTCTTATCAAAATGAATGCTGCGATATCATCAGCCCTATGCGGCTGCCGGCTTGTGTGTTGGCGAGGAAATTTAAGTCTAGTGGTCTGGCTGTGCACGTCTCGAGAGTTAATACTTATGACGGTTAATTAAGCGCACTTGCAGCCTGTGTGTAAAAGGCGCACATGAAGTCCGCACTTCCTCCCAAGCACCCTGGTACTTATTCGCACTGATATAGAGCGCGCGTCGGCAGAAGTAGCAAAAAACACATGTGCAATTTAAGTTGTAACTTTGTGAATTAGGGGGGTCCTTGCTTCACCTCTCTTCGCTCACTTTGCGCACGTTGCACTACGTACATTACGAAGGCTTTTGCAATGCATTCGCTATTGTTATCGAGACTGCAATATACATATGGATGCATTTTGTTTTGCGCGCCACCCTCGCGCACATGAATGCAGTCGAGTGCATAGTTGCGCGTTACATATGTTAACTACTTTTAACTTTTTGACGTGTTGCACACAATGCGCGTTGGCGCATATTCGCGCTTTGTGCATTTAAGTAGCCAGCAACAACAAAAACATGCAGACCGACGTGTTGCGCGCAAGAAGTCATGCAATGTTGTTCTTCATTCAGCATGCAATTGTTATGTACATTGGGTGAATTATAAACATAACTTTACACTGTTTTCGTCAGCTATTTCTTCGCCAGTAGCCCAGTAGTTTTTTAATGATTGCCGGCTCATGATTAACTTTATGCGCGTTCGTGGAAATATGTTTGCAATGGAATGAAATTACTTTGGTAATTACTCGGGAATATTCTTGGCATGTGTGATAATTGGCAGCAGCCGCAATGAAGTTGTAATCTTTCCAATAGCGCTGACAAATTTGGCAGGCTTTGTCTCGCCGCAGCACTTACTAATGGGTAATTTAATCATATTGGGGGTCTCTCGGTGTTTGCCGCATACAATGCGAGCACACACATTCTGCTTCTCGCAAGTGCACTCGAGATTCGCGCATATGCAATCGAAGATGCATGCACACGCTTGCGGATGGTGAGCTGCGGTCTATGTTTGGCCAACTAATGCAGCCAAAATGCATATAAATGATATTAATTTCCACAATTCCATGTTTGCCACCAGATCCTCTTGCATGCGTTGTTGCTGTGCAAGGGTATGAGTTGTATTAAATGCACACCCTACGCATTTTGCTATGTAGATGAATGCATGTGCTGCATCCGTATTACACATGTACGAAGCTCAATGATTCATGTTACGAAACCATTCGGCAATCCGCCTCCCGATAGCTAGCGTAACGTGCACCGCGTAAATGCCGTAGACATTGAGCGTGCAGGGTACCGGTATGCGCCACTAATTAATGTCCTAATCTCGAGATGACGTATGCGCCGGGATACTGTGCGTTCGGAAGTGTGTTCTTGCTGATATGTTGATACCATGATTAATTATTACAACAAATTCGTTCTCTTTTATTTGCAGGTTCCATCTTCATTCATACTTTGGAAATTCCTTCACGAGTATTCATGTGACTCCTGACTATTTCCACCTGCAGCTACCTGCAATGTATTTGATCGCAAATGGAATACAGGGAAGTAACACAACATTTAATACAAGCAAGATTAAAATCCACGACATCACAGTCCGCCTTCCTTCGTGGTATAGTGATAGACTTGAGATTATTCACGATATAGGCAAGATCAAATTTAAATCTAGCAACAGCGCTCCGTAGGCCAGTGGTAAAGTCTATGGATGTGATCTGGGTGTCGCAAGTTCGATACCTGGCTGAGGCAGTTCTTATTTAAGTTTTAAATTTTCAAGTTGAGAATATAAGGGGCAGATCAAATTTACCCAAAGCAACAGCACTGCATGGCCTAGTGGTATAGGCCGTGGAAGTCGTCTGGGTGTCTCGAGTTCGAATCTCGAGAGCGGGCATTAAATTTTAAGTTTTCTATTGAATTTGAGACTATAAGGGGAAGATCAAATTTACCTGTAGCAACAACACTCCATAGTCTAGTGGTATAGGCTGTGAATGTGGTCTGAGTGTCTCGAGTTCGAATCTCGAAAGTGGCAATTTATTTATTTCAAGTTTTCAATTGCTTGTATGCTTCGGTGGCCCCAATGTACTTAACCACAAGTCCGATGGGGCCCCAGAGGCGTACAAGAGCCCCGTTTTTAATTTTTGAAGCCCGTACGTATTAAGATCGTTGTCTGAAAACCCACCCCAGCTTCGCTCCCCGGCAGGTTGCTTGTCGACCAGCTCGGTCGCTGTCCGACTAGCAACTGCCTCCCCATTCCCGATTTTCGTTACCAACAGAACTCGGTTTGTGACGTCATTTGAGGAGGGGGTTTTGACGTTAGCGCCCCCCAATCCACCAAGTATTGGACTTAGAGGAAATTTAACACATTGGGGTTTATTTAAATTTAGAAAAATTTAATTTTTGAGTTGCCTCGACCGGGAATCGAACCCGGTTTGCCCGCTTACTAAGCAGACGCCTTACCAACTAGGCTAACAACTGACTTACATAGTGACAATTGGAACTTAGATATATGTTTAAACTTTTAGCAAACGACTTTGGGAAAATTTTATTTCTGAGTTGCCTTAACCGGGATTCGAACACGGCTTGCCTGCTTGCTAAGCAGACACCTTACCAACTAGGCTAGCAACTGACTTACATATTGGGAATTGGAACTTAGATATATCGTTCCATTATCGGCAAGCAACGACTACTCGAAACTCTATACATGGCAGGTTCAATAGATGATTAAATAGTTAGTTAAATAGAAGAAATAACTGGGAAACAAGCAGGATAACATAATGTATTATAAAAAAGACTTTATTTACTACTCATAAGAATATTTTATTGTGTAAGTACAATTTTTTAAAGGCTATTAACTAACTAAACATCACTAATCATCATACGATTCATAGTTGCAGCAATCCAATTGAAATGGCCAGGATATCGCCTTTACGAGCTAGTCTAAATCTGTTTTGATCCGATATGCCAAAAAATAGTGGATATCCCTAAGATTTTTTACGAATTTTCTGACGTCCAATCGACGTACCGATACACCTACTCGTCAATTGGTTTTTTTATTAAAATGGTCAAGCCGGTCTCTGCCGTAGTAGCCTGCAAGATTCTGCCAATGTAAGCAGTATAAAACTAAATACGGGCTTAGCAGCGAGTGGAATCCAGCCAGATCCAGACGTTTCCACATCAACGACCTTCTGAGCGCTCACACTCCCGCTCCTTTCATCCTGGACCGACGATCTCCCATGGGACCATCAGTGTCCATTCCTTGGGCTCAGGCGGAATCTCCAAGAACGCAGCACACGCAAACCTATAAAATATCAAAGCAAATCTGTGAGTCAACTTAATTTACACAAATAGAAACAAGACATGAAGATATTTCGTATATATATTATGAGCGCGCTGTAGGAATGTCTTAAACTTATTCAAACTGCGTTTTTACGGCCGCCGTTATAAGTGGTTTAATAATTACAAACGCAACAAGAAACAAGGGCAGTCTAAACGCCCTAAGCTCTGCAAGCATGCAAAAACTTGCTTTTACGATCGCCCACGGCAATAAAACGGATGGATATTGTATTGCCATTCATCCACGACATAAATAATACAAGTCATATTTAGCGGGTGGCGTGTCGCAGGGAAGACGCCGAAATAACGTTCATATCTGCTTTATTTTATTGCCCAAACGAATGAATGAATAAATACATTACGCGAAACCCATTAAACAGAGGCTCGTGTTTTGCAAAATGACTCGCTTCTGTTTCGTCTATTTGTTCATCCTAACAGCTTAGAACATAAACGAAAGAAGTGCCACTTGCTTAGAAATTTGCAAACGCAACGTATAAAAACTCCAATGTGTTCACAGCGCTCGTAAAAGGGTTAACCGAAAAACATTGCATACCGGAAGCGAAGCGCGGAAAACCGATGGTGGTTGCAAGTTCACGAGCTCGTAAAAAGTTTCAAAGCAGCGGTGAGAACGCACACGGTAAGAAACAACAATTAGTTTATTAATATTTTATGTATACTTAAGAATTCAAACTAAAATATATAAGCGTTTTTATGCCTTCCCTTTTGACCAACTTTAGACGCTGTGAAACTATTTAAAAAAGCTCGCTAAACTAACAAAAGCCGCTTGGATACTATAATAATTATTTCATTACAAATAAACTCTACTTATTAGTAGTAAATTTTATTAATGTACAAATGTAATTAATGGGAATACATATGAATTCGTTAGAAATTGCAAGCACTTGCAGGTTGTCATCGTAAACGCGCGGCGAAAATCTTCGACGTATTAATATTCATTAAGATTAATTACACTCAAATGCTTCGCGAATCTCTATTCATACGCGTCTGCGGCGCGAGTTAACATAAGTAAACGCAAAACATGAATACGTAAAGTTTGTACAAGTAGGTAATCGCAAATCGGTTCGTTGCTGCGAGCCACCCTCGCATGTGCTGCTACCACCGCTGCTACTACTGCTGATGATGATGATGTAGCAATTTTCAATCTAGCAATTTAATATATGTATACACACCAACTAACCCGCACTCTGGTACTATTTACTTTCGCCCAGGAATATTGAATATTTAACAGAAGCGTACCGACCGCATTCCCAATGCGAATGCGTCCTTTTCCAATACTGGAAGGAATTGAAAGTATAAGTGTGTGCGGCTGGGCTTCGGATGATATTCAAAGCGAAATGAATTTTCATAAATCTATTGCCTTCATTGAGTAATAATAACAACATTATTAATCACATTAATCATTCACGCATCGGCGACAACGACTGATTTTCGACGTGTTTTAATAACGAGCCAAAGCTTTTTACTTCTAGTTGGGCCGTGACGTGTGCGTCGAAAATTTTCGATCCGCAATTAATGCTCTTGGTCGTCAAACTAAAAAGCATCCGAGCGGCGCACCGGATTTGAAGTCGTCGACCGATTACGGACGCATAATGCCCGTAAAATGATATTCATTGGATTTTAAATTCTCTATGATTATATCTCTCGTCAAATTCGCGCTTCTGCTGCTTATGCTACGACAGTTGCGAACTTGTAGCACGGCTAAATCGTATGCAAATTCGCGCGTTTTATTTTTGCGGACGTTTCATTATCATTGATAAAATATTTTAATTATGAGCGTCAGCCAGTTAATCAACGCAAGCGGGGAATGCTTTTAGAAATAATTACGCCTGGAATGGGCGGGCAGCCCGCCAGCAGCTCTCTGTGAAATTAATTTGGACGTAAAAATATTGAAAATAATTTCAATTTTCTGGGTGCGGATACCGAAATAGTTTTGACGGCATCGTATATGCCTAGCGAGCTTGAGGGTTGAAAAGGTATTAGACCATTCGAGAGTATTATAATCCAAATCCTTAATCCGCAGCGATTCGCACAAGTGCAGCCGGCACCCTCGGAATGGGAAACGAGGGCATATTGGTGAAATTGCAAATGCGTGCAAAAGCATAATAATTCCAAAAGTGCGCGCGACTCTCACCCCCGAAGAGTCAACCTGTGCGTACTGTGCGTACTTTCATTTCGACGCGACGTACAGCCACCCTCACGTCATCATATCCTCCGATTCTTAGCCGGTCCCGATTGTGGTGCGGTGTGTGGATGGGTCTCTTGCCTACTTAATTAATTCCAACGCGCCCACGTACACAGCCGCACACAAACAGGCCATCGTCGGCGAATAGCACATGGTTGGATATTCATGTAGCGACTTCTGGCAGCACGCATTTTGCCGATATTGCATTTTTCGTCCGCCGCCTCCATCGTCATAGCCATCGCCATTTGTGACGCCGACCCTCATCTCATCCGCATAGTCTCTATCTGCGATACGCGCAGTCAATGTTCGCATTCGCATTTCTATTCGCATTCGCATGCACATTACGTTAGCTTAAAAATAACATTCAATTATTCGAAATGTCTTCATTTGCTGCGTCCTAACTATGCGACGAACAAAACCGTTTCTAAATTGGACGAATTTGCATTGGCTAAATTTTAATACGGAAATAATTCGTATTGATGCAACGCACCGACAATAGCAATAACAACAACAACAATGTGTACCGCTATCAATATTCAGCTGCACACTTGATTGAGCACATCATCTAGGGGCGGCTTGCATATTTGATCCGCGCGTAATTCCAACTAATTACACCGACTCATTAAGTGTGCAGCATTAGTGAATCTACCTGTTAATATTTCGCGATTAATTAAATATCGAATGAATGTTTCGATTGGCATTTAATTATCAAACATCATTTGCGACTAATTCTAATCGCTAATTTTGTTTACAACACGGCGCGCCAGCCGCCAAAAGAGCGAAAAGTTAATAAAATGTAATGAAAGAATAAAGCAAGAAGTTGGCGTGTTGGCGAAAAAGTTTAAAATTTCCGTCGCGCAGAATATTTCAAAATCTCGAATGTAAATATAAGTAAGTACAGCGTAGGAAACGGGAAGCTGGCGCGTGGGAAACTCGTTTTGTATATTCAAATTTGCTGCCTGCTTGAGAAGAAGAAGAAGCCTTTCGGCCGCGCATGCAGCTAGCACAATTCGGAAGAAGAATTAGCATACACTTGAAGTGTTTTTGCAACATCGCACTTCGCCGCTTGCCGCTGCCGCCGTGTGCCATTTTAACTTCTCACTTAGTTCGGCTGTATGTGTTTTTGGCCCCGAGCAGTTTTCCGCGTTATCCTTCGTCCTGCGAAGAGGGACGACGGCAGACATCGACAACAGCTGCCGTCAACCGCTGTTTGGGTGGCGAAGGGCGCCAGCCAAGTCGGGCGAATTTGTTGTTTTTAATTATTTAGCGCAGACGCGTATGCAATAGTTGCAGGTGTGCTGCTCATTTTAAATTTGCCTTAGTGGCGCATAAGCTGCTCGCTGCCTGCTCCTCCACCGTCCCGTCCGGGAGCAGGCAGCGTTGTGCAAATCGCTTTCGAGGGGGCACTACTGTTGACGGCAGAGCAGCACGCACACACACGCACAGATTGAGCGTGTAGTGTAGGGAGAGCGCTGGAGGCATGCAGGATGATGCCCGCAGGAGAAGAAGCGCGCAGGACTAGGTCGTGCCGCGCATCGACCGTTCGCTCCCAATGCCATCGCGCGCAAACGCGCCGTGCTCGTGCCCACTTCGTCGCACGCATAGCCACGTGGCTATAACGCTAGTCGCTGCTGGAGTCGTCGCTCCTGCTGGCAGGCTATCAGTGCAGCCTTAGCGCGCCTGCTGAATGCCGCTTGGTGGGCATCGAGATCAGTTTACTGCGAGTGCTCTGGGCGAGCGATCGAGTCACTCGTCCTCGTCGTCGTAGTCGCATACGCCGCTTACGGCGCGCACGGTCGTTCTTCAGGCAGGAAGCATTCGGTGGCACAAGTCCGAGCGCAACTTGCGTGCGGTTTTTCTCTTCTTCAATCATCGCCAGGCGCATGAACGCAATCGCGTAAATAAACGAGATTAGTGATCAATTGGCATATTTGGATATTCGAACGTTCATCATCGCACTCTGAATTCACTGTGCATAATTTATATACCCCGCATCTCTTTTCATTTTATTCCAAGTGTTTCTCACTCCAGTGTTGTTGTTCATCAATAAACTTTGTCAACTGAGATATTCGCACGCTGATTTGCTGACTGTCGCAATCGAATAATTAATCCGGTGAGTTCCTTCGCATCCATATACTTGTGATATTTTTGCCATAGAATAATTCCAAACATCCTCAATAAAATACGCTGAAAGTTTGTTCATTAACAAATGCGCAAGAAGTTTGCGAACATGTTTGGCAATTTGACGGTTTAATTAATAACATAAGTTTCGTTATTAAGCGCGCTTCGATGAGAGCACGTTGCGTGGGCGTACGTTCCTTGCTTGCTTCGACAGCGCGCAAAGTTCTATTTTAAGTTGGTTTTCAATTAAATCCGTTCATTAACTTAATTGGGATAATGTTCATTCAATGACCTACATTCACTCGGCACATACGCACGCAATGCAGGAAGACGCGCGCGCGCGTGCACAAAAGCCAGGCGAAAAATTTAATTTGCATTGCCGCTTTGATTGGGAAATTTTTACGTAGTGGTCCGTCCGTCCGTTTGCCGAAAATGTTTTGCGCACACTCTTCGTTCGACCTCTGCAATTTCGTTCGATGTGTGTTTGCGTGCGTGGGAGAGCCAAGCCAACTAAAGCAAAACTCAGCAACTCTTGCTTTTGCCGCGTGCATGCACGTTGCTTGCCTGATCGATCAGCAGGCGCGCGGAAGGAAACTGGAAAGTAAGCGCCTAGCCCTAGCCGTTTGGTGGCGGAAAAACGACTACAGCGATCGACGCCGGCGTTTGGCCTCCAGCCAGAAATTCACAAATTTACCAATTCCAACCAAGAGTGCTAACTATACGCGGCGCACATAGTGCACACGTCTCGCAGAGCTCTGCGGCCGCATTTCACAAGAAGCAAAAGTTGTAACTCATTTCTTCGCTTCTTCCTTTACTCCTTCGGCGAACTCCTTCTTGTTGCTCGCAGCCACTTGCGCTTGCCGAGGCTCCAAGTGAATTTTGCGTTTTTACCACATTGGAAATTGCCGTAATTTGAAACTTTATGTTTCGGCATTTCGCTTTTCTCATTTGTAAATTAATCAGCAATATTTTTCGCGCGCCAAACCATCCCAGTCGTATTCGTGTTTACGTAATAATTAATAATGGTTGTATGTAATTATCTTTAGAAAATGCATAATTGACAGGTTGAATAAGTTAAAATTGGTTAGTCACTTAGGCGGATGCAAAACTATGCGCACTCGAAGAGAATGCAATAGAATTGCAAATGAATTGCGGCGCGCATGCGAGGCATTCGAGTGGAAACGTCAAAGAAGCGTTGTTTACAAATTGCGCACTGCGAGGCGCAAAAAAGAAAAACCGCTGGTGGATGTGTTGTTGGAAAAACAAGCGTTCTTGCATGATTTATTGATGTTTATGGAGGCGGGCGCGCTGCGTGCGTGCAAACCGTTCGTTCATTGAGTACGCGCACATGCGGAAATCAACGTTACAGAAATGCCAAATCCGGAATTAGCACTCGAGGTGGAATGATGATGAAAAACGCCACCATCCACCGAAAAAACTACAATCACGCTGAAAAATACGAAAAAAAATATAGCGCGGCGCGCGGCGTGTTTGGCGAATCGATAATTCGTGGATCAATACTTTATTTATTCAGTCGCAAAATGATTGTACTCCGTCTAATAGAAAAGTGATTACGGTTAAGTGGCGTTAATCATAAAGCAATTAACTGGTCGTCGTTCGTCGACTGTCGTCATTTTTATGCTCTTCGCGGAGTGGCTTTATTAATTTACGAGTTGTGAATGAAATCGATTACAAACGCTCGTTAGTTCCCTATTCTATTTCATTCTCGCGCGCGTTTTACGTTCACGAGCGCAGCGGCATCGCGCGCGCAAAGTGCATGTCACTTACGCTCAAACACATCAATGACAAGACAAATGATGCGCAGACATGTAAAATGTGCATTCATATTCGTATCGAGGCAATTAAATATAAAACGTACTCGTATTTACATTCATTCGTTCGCTACGCGCGCATAGAAAAATAGTTACGTTATGTTCCGTCAAAATAAAATAAACGTGCATGCACGTATTATTTTTGGAGTCGCGCATTTAAAGCATATTTATATTTTTAGATACATATAAAAATATGCGGTCGTGCATGTTAAAACGCAATGTGTAATTAAACCAGCTCGCGCACACTTTGGCCGAACGTGAAAAGCGTGCACGGATAAACGGCGGAAAAGCACAAAACCGGGGTGGAGAAAAACGTGCTCCACTTGTTACTGAATTAGTGCATGTTTAGCAACAATGCCATAAGCCATTGCGCCGGCAAAAAGGGGAATAAACAAGCGGTGTGACCTATAAAGCGCGAATAAAATGCACTCGCCAAAGGCAAAGCAACTTTTTCACGATCGGCGTCGTGTGCGAATGAAAAATTTAACGCGGCACGGATTGCGTGCATGCGCCACCAACTTTTCCACAGCGCGAGCGCGCAACGACATCGTCGTCGCGACGGAAAGGCGCGCGCGAACAAACTTCGCCAAAGAGTTTGCGACTCGCGAAGAAAAGCAACGCGACGCAACACCTTCAAGTGTAAGGCTGAAAATTAGAATTTACGAGCCATCTACTCGATATGCCCGATGATATGCTACTTATAAATAAAAATAACGCCTTTCGGTTTTATGCGCGCTCGCTGACTATAAATTCGCGCATTAAACTTTTTCTATAAATCACAGGATTACTTTTTGTTGTTGTTGTTTCTGCTGCTGCTATTTTCGGGCTTTTCATAAGGAATTTAACTAATATTCTCGAGTTTAGTTTTCCGTGTTTAATTTTAAGAAATTATGTGATTGAAGCGGATGAATGCTCGTTTGCAAACTTTGCTCACAGAGCATAATATCATTTTGCGAATGCCGCACTGGACAAAGTACAATCCTTTCGCCTTTAAGTAGTAGCGAGCGAGTCGCGCTGTAATATATTCCCGTGCGATGCTGAAATATTCAGCGCGCATGCAACTGGCCGCGGCCGGTCGGTCGTTCGTCCTGGCAATGTCCTCGTAGCTCATCGTCCTTTGCACATCCTTTGCTTGCAGCACTTGTCCGTGCTCGCGCGTCGTGCATGCGAATAGCACACATCAGCGATGAACTCTCGCAACATTCAGCACACTCGTCCGTCTAACAAATACAAAACGTGTGTGTGGCGTTCGACTTGAACTACCTCAATGTTCCTCGGTATGGCTTTAAATTAAATCAGTAAAACCGCTATGGCATACAAGTCGCAAGAAATATGTGAAAAATTAAAATACCTCTATGAATATGATACACGCGCGTAATTACCGTGTACTCAACTTATAATTGACGAGTGAAATTACAAAGAATAGTTAAAATTTAACAAGCGTATGTTGTCGCATGACAAAGAAACGTCCAGGTTTGATGACACTTCACTCTACAATTATTGCTAAATGAAAATGGAAAATGTCTCTCGTATTACGCTGTGAATTGTGTGTAAAGTGCAAATATATTATTTGAATTGAGTAAATAAGTGCTTCATTCAATTACGATAAATTACTTTAGAGAAGTACGTGTTCGCGTTACACACCGAGTGTTCGACGTCTTCATTTCGAATTCATAACGCGTCATGCAGTCATACAGCGATTCGATGACCCTGTTTGTAAAATGCATGCATACATAAATAGCGCGCATGCAGTCGCAACCAACTGGGAAGTAAATAATGGCGAATAAATGGGACACACATTCAGGCTTAGTTTGTTGTTCGGACTTGGCCGAGAGATTATTTTATGTACGAAACGACGAGCAGTTTAACCGCATCGCACGCTCGCAGGCAATACAGTGAACCGTTGCCGCCGCACTTGCCGTTGCGTTTGCTGCCGCCGCCTCCACTGCAGTGGAGTGTGCAAGCGGCCGCACGCTATTCACAATGCACATTGTAGATCTATCATCTAATAGCAAATAAGTAGCGCAGCGTATCATGGCACTAAGCACTTATATACTTACGGCTTACTCGCATGATATATTATTCTTTAATGCACTTAATGAGCAGCCAGTAAGCAAGATGTACTACGTCTTCCTACGTTTTATAAAACGTCTATAATGTAGCAATATATTATACGAAGTGTTGTTCTCCGTACGAAAATTTGTTTCAATTTTCACGGGTAATTTCTCAAAACAAGTGGAATTTAATTTCAGTTTTTAATCTTCTTGCAGCTACACTTTTTTCGTAATCAATTTAAATCATACAGGCGTTGAAAAGAGGAATAATTTAATGAATTATTTAATTTAATACGTATGATGGCATCGTGATGAATGCATGTGTTGCAACCCTATGGGGGGTCAGATATAATACGAGAACTGGATTCATCGCATTCACGCTAAGGAGTGAAACAAAACGCGTATGCAGATTGTGAATGCGAGACGCAGAGCGCGCAAATTTATTGTGCAAATTGAAATCGAAAAATACGTGCGTTATTTATGCAAACAATAAATATTCCAATTCGGCTAGCGTGCTGTCGGTGGCACAGAAGCGCGAGCCGTCGCAAAATTTCGACAACGCGAAAAACTTTGTGGCAGTTCGTTGAAAAATAAAATAATATTTTCGTCGCGCGTATTTTATTCACTGCTAGTTCGTTCGTTCGTTCGTCGTGCGCACTGTTGTTTTTAAACATCATGCAAAATACAAAAATGTGTAACACATGGCCGCAAATGTTTACACTTTTACCAGTCCATCCATATTCGGTGGGAAATTTATTGTTTCCGTCCTTCATAGTCCGCGCGCAAACTTTTTTGTTCTGTGTTATTTCGTATATTATTTGTTCTGGGCTTTTCACTATCAAAGTGTATTTATTATTATATTATAAAATTGCGCCCCAAACAAAAAAACACAAATGAAAAGCGGTAAACACGCTTCCTTTTTGAGCGGAAATGCACACTCCTGATTGAATATTTTTATAATTGCAAATATTTGCGATATTCTAATAAAAAATAAATTGACTTTACAGCGAATTTCCACAAATTTGCGTGTGACACATCGATGTGCCTGCCCGATCCCTTCCATCATCAAATAGTGATCGCCGTACTATCATGAAATAATGTGCAAATAATCAAATCCATTAGCAAGTAGCGCGAGTGTTAATAACACGGCGAGCGAGCAATAAAAATTAATTAGTTTTAAATCGCTTGGATTTTTCATTACAACCCGTAATTTCCATTCGCAAGTTAGCATTGAATGAATGCGCCGCCGCGTAATTATTGCTCTCATAACTAACTGCCAGTTGTTTTACAAGTGACTATAAATTATAGTCACGTTTTTTTTCTCTATGCTTTCTTATTCTTCACCACACTCGTTTTCCAAGTTTCCACGATACACACGCGCACGTACTTTACAAAACGCCAATTAATTCCCTGTGTGATTTCCGTTTACAACTGCTATTTAGTAATAATCTCTAAATACTCATTTATAATGCACCGGAATTATCTGCAAGTATATTTTTAAATGTTTATTATTTCCATAAAAAGAAGTTGATTGAATATCAGTGCTCTCTTTTTGATTTAATTTCGATTACCATTTGTTAGCCAACCCTGACATTAAGTTAAAATAAGAACACGACAACGTAAGCAACGGGGATGGTTTGTTCGCATTTCACGATTTTTATTTATTTCCACAACATCGGGGGCAGCAAATTTCACTGTGTGCGTCAACGTGTTCTGACAAAATCGACATTTGAAACCCTCACGGTTATATAATTTAATATTCTTGCTGCTCTTTTACAACATTGAGTCGAGTCAGTTTCAAATATCAAATGTTTTCCACCAATTGATATTGGAAATAAATATAATGTTTATATTAAATAAGATCAAATAATTAATTTCCATAATGAAATGTATAGTAAACATTCTCAATCATTGGTAGAAATCAAATGGGGAAAATTGGTGATTAAAACCTTTGCAGGTTAGTGAATCATTACCCTCGAAAACGCACGCATAATACCGGGTTGTATTATTATTCCAGGCTATCATAATTCCTGACTGATACCTATCGATTATGACAACGTTGCTGGTGTTGCGAATACTCCAACGTATTGACCATGGCCAATTTCTGATATAAACTGCCAGCCGTCCGATTTGCTTTCATTAGCGCGTGTACGGAGGCAACTCCGGACGGGCGGATTCGACTAATTGCTTATTTACTATTATTATGCACCTACGCACTGATACGATGCGCCCCCTTGTACGTGTGCCTCATTGTACTGGATGGCACTAATGCCTTCGCAGCAGCAGCAGCAGCAACCTAACCAGCAATAACCCGGACTGATAGTTGGGAACAAAGACGGCGACGACGACGACGATGACTACGTGCCCGCCGCATGCACCATCGCCGGCGAAGACGAGCCGCACCCCCCTGCCCGCCCCCCGATCTATTAATCTATACCAACGTGTTGTGCGTGGCGATATTCGCGTGGTGGTCTGCATTCCCCTTTATTATGGCTGACGAGACGCTGATTGTACTCACGTTTGCCGCCCAATATCGGATATGCTATTAGCCTAATTATCCAAATTTAATTAATTTACTTAGATGCACACATCCCGCCCGGACGCAGTACCTATGAACTATTACGAATCGCGCCACTTCCTTTCTTTCCTTACAGGAGATCGCTTCGCATGATGTGGCATTTAATAAATAGCACACGATCGAATATCATTTTGCTAATGGTTCGCAGTATTTGTGAAAGGCCATAGTTTCTCCACCGCTCGAACATGCAGACCGAATTAATTATCAAACTTCAATACGTCGAAAATCAATTAACAAACAATCATGTCTTGTTTTCTTGTTATTCAGAGATTATCGATTCATCCTTACTTTTCAGATATAAAATTTCTCCATGACCACATTCGCAGCATGTTGGTCAACGAATTTAATACAATTCCTTAGAAATATGACTCAAATAATATTTATGACGAATGTTAAATTTTTATATTCCTAGTAAACGCATTAAATTTATAGATTGTATCGCTTAGTTTACCATAAACATTTCGCAACCTTAATCGCGCGTTGATATGTTTTTTATTTCGTATAGTTTGCGGTGACAATTTTATTACATTTTTGCGTCGAATGCTTCGATTCAACTGGGCGCAGCGGCGAACGGAAATGGTTCAAATCGAATTCGTTTTCATCATTGGCATCAATTATGCGAGGCATTGCCTCATTGTCGGCTCACTTTGAATATAATTTAATATCATTGAACGACGTTGTTTAAGCGCAACGTGCAATGAGCGACTAATTTATAAACTCGAGCAGTGAATGCATCATCAACTCGCGCAACAACTGAATAACAAATTCTCTGATTCACGCAACTAGCTTGCAATAATCATTTTTTAAACGCACATTATGCATCTGGATTTATTTCACCATTTCGATCATTAATTCTAATCCACTTTTTTTTATGTCTATCACTCCGCTTTAAATGCCTCGTAGAGCAGATCCGAAAAAGACAAGTGATTAGAATAATACAACATTCAAAACGCATAATTCATAATGACTCATCTGTCACGGATGACATCAACATCAAATTTCCATTAAAAGAAGCGCGCCGCTGATAACTTAAAAACCTTTGACTTGACATTTGAAGAGTTTTTCTGAAGCGTTCTTCCCAGTTGTCTCCGCGCCCGCAATAAATCTCTTATCATCATCGTAGCCGCGACGCGACCGACTCGCTGTCTATACAGCCGGATAGATTAAGCATAAGTAAAGTGCACACGTGGTACGCGTAGAATTAAAGAATACTTTGCTGTAATTAAGCAATTAAACTCGTAAGTGATAAAACGCGTATAAACTTTTATCATTATTAAATACTCGACCGGAATGAGTGTGGATATTAAACGTACTTCTACGAATGTATGTCTTCAACTTCTTCGTAGTGTGCTCTTGTTTGAATGTAGGAACGTCCGATAAGGGCATAAAGTTATTAAGTTTTTAACGAATTCTTTCGCATTAAGAGTTTTCTTGCCTGCCCTGCCGGCTTGCTACATTCCCTCACTGACAGCGTCGAGCAAACTTTTCCGTATAAATAAACGCAGATAACTTGCGTAATATTAAATTATTAACCAAACACTTCCTTCGAGATTGCTTTACTGTTCGCAGAACACTTGTGTTTGCTGCGTTTGTTTACACTTCATAAAATATTACCGTATTGTAAATTTCAATGTTTGAAGTTTTCCCTGTCTACGTATTAAATACACCTAAATGCTACAATTATGAGCAAATTCTCGCGCGGAAATTCTTACGGTATTTCCATTTAATTCAGCGAGTATAAAATTTAAGTGCACATAATTCGATTTACTTGTCGCAGCTTAAAATATGTTGACCCCAAGTTGTTAGTATTGGGTTAAGTTTTAGCGCGATAGTTGATGACCTGTCATTGGGAACGTGTCCTCTGGGAGGTCGACGAAGGGCTTTACGAAATAGATAGACTGGCGGCGGCAGCGGGCGCGCGATACTAAGATGGATTGGCGGTTGATAGGACGCCAGCACCAGCAGGAGAGCAAAGAGGCCCGAAATGAACGAAAGCTGATAAAGCGCGAAGGACGAAGGCGCGTGCTAAGAACTCCGAAGGAAGGTGATGTAGCGGGGTGCCGTGAACGTAAAACGACCGCAAGGCACTTGTACATGTTTACCTAGCATACAAACGATGCGGTGCGCAATCGTGTGGTGGCCGATATAAATCCTCAGCACTTGCTCACACCCCTTTGGCCACGTCGACCATTATGGCTGTACGCGGCACCAGTGGTCGATGCATTCAACGATGGGGTAAGTGCACCACGGTATTCACCCCCGAAAAGACCGATGGCGTAATGCATTGTTGGGTTGGTGGCGCCGCCGGTGGAAAGCGCAGTGATTTATGGTGCGGCGCAAAGAAGGGACAACAAGAGCGCGCGCGTCATTCATTGCATTCAAATTCAAATGAAAACACGCGGACTAAAGCCAATTCATCAATTTATAATTTCGGCATTCGTCGACGACAAGTTGGCTGAGTTGGTCATCAAGTGTGCGCCACCCTCGGTAATAATTTCGCAATACCCTCGCTGTGTTTTACGCAGACAAATGTCTAGTTATATAAAAATTTACCGCCGCTACACGCACAGTGGGGGTGGCTACGCGACTTGATGAGATTGCCGTACGAAGTGTTAAAACTCTTGATAGCTAATTAAAAATAACGTTTACCTTCGCAGGAGGGGAATGCGAACTAAGAACTTGCGCCAAGCTCGCCAAGTAATTTATCGGCTTTTGCGTTTTATTACGCCAATTTGCGTTACTTGAAGTATTTTTATTTGTTTTGTTATGAATATTACTCGCGCAAAAGCGAGGGGTGGCAAAAAAGTGCGAGTTCAAATTACAAATTTCATTTCATTGCGTTACCTACTATTACTCCATGAATTACGGCCGCATGAAAATCATTTTTCTTTCGGCGAAAATCGCGGCAATAAAATATTTCGTTATTTCGCATTGGGTAATAATCGGAAAAGTACTCACCGAAAAATGAAAATCATCACGAGCAGTGGTAGTGGCCGCTTCGTCCTTGGAGGATGATGATAATCCTGAAAAAAAGAAAGGAAAAGAATTAATAAGTCATTACGAAGAAGGAAAATAGAATGGAGCAACAAATACAAGTTCCGATTTGGTTTTATGATTTACGACAGTTTGCTCATGACATATCAGCTTCCTGCGTTTGGTCCTCGCATTGTAATTCGGCGCATTTTCATCAATCACGCGCATTCACATGCCCCCGGCCATTATTTTATTCTCTTAAAGCACATGCTGCCTCGACGCCATAATGCATAACAATGTATGCGCTTTTTCCTCAATCGCGCATTATTAGTTATGTTGCTTTGCGCTTTGATGCACTTGGATTGGCGAACCGCGAACAAATGAGCAATTTGCAGCGGATGAGCCACACACTTTATCATATCAAATTCGTATTTTATTCCACGCAATCGCCCCCGAACGCAACCACCGCGCATTTCAATTTGTTGTTGTTGTTGTGTACTTCGCGCACATCATATTATTATTATTGTTATTATTGTACAACCCTCCATTTTGTGCTCGCATTGTTGCTCGCTGCTTGCTGGCAATTTGCTCCACTATATTGCTCGATATTTGTTACACGTTTCGTTGTGTGTGTGTTTACATAATCTATGGGCCCGAATAAATATGAAAAAGATGCGCTTCGTCATTACAACTTGCAAGAATGGCCAACTCAACACATTTATCCAAAAGCTCATGAATAAACTTATCGCGAAGAATGGAAGAGTACAATGAAAATGCGTATTATTCGGGTGGTCTTTTGATACAATACATCTACTCCTTCCGTTCCACGCACGAGTCCTGTGTGAATGTTAATAATACAGATAGATACGTATCAAGTAAGTAAATGCGCGCACATGTGTTGAAAGGAATCATTTACAACGCGTCTCCTCTTTGCTTTGTACGAAAGCGAAATGAAATGATAGCACATATGCTCTCGTCCATCCAACTTTTTGCATACTCATATGAATTAGTCAGTAGGTGGTGTGTGCGCAACTATTGTTGGGTTCAGTTAGTTCGGCGTCATTTGTGGATCGCGAGATAGCGGGGTGTTCGTGAGCGACGTTACGATGCATATTTCAAATCAGGAAATGGATGGCTCGATGATTAATGATGGATTCCTTATTGGTAAATGATATTCTCCAGACATGTGTTCAATTTGTCAATGACTAGAAGTTTCTATTGCTGCTCGCGAAATACACGACGACGTTCGCACGTGACTGCCATGTGTGAATAATCAATAATAATATTTTTCTAATGAACTATTAGCGCAAGTAACGTAAATTTCCCTCGATCAATAAATATTAGGCATCTATCGGAAATGTTAAATTGTCAAAAATTCATCCGGCGTTAATGACGCATTTTGGTTAATCGTTGGGCGTTTTACAAGAATGTCAAAGATGGTGCGGTGAACAAGCATTGTGGTTGCGCGGTCGAAAGGTCGAAAGGCTGACTCTTCCCAGCCATTATCAGTTTTGCTCGCATGCAAAGAGACGAACACCTTCTTGAATGTGCGGTCCGCGCATTAAAATAGGTCACTCAACTATGCCAGGCGACAAGCCGTGCGCGCACTCCTGTGAGTCCTCGCTTGCGTTTGCGTTTCAGGCATGTGCGAAAGTTATAGGCAATGACAAACCGACCCAAACTTATTTAATTAATGACGTCCTTTATGCTTTAATTGTTCCATCGTATTAGCGTGTTCGCACAAGTGGATGTTTTCGCGTTTCGGCGTCGTTGTCGTCCTCGTCGGCGCCGCCGCCAGCAAATTCAGCAAATAATTTCGAAATTATTTCATTGGAATTAATGGCACTGTATTCCCATTGAATTAAATTATTAAATATTCTCTCAGCGAGAAATCTACTACGATTTATTCGCATGCGAAACACTCCAACGTAAATATTTACTTCAACTTTGTAACACATTATGTTGTTATTTTATAAATATGTACCCTTGTTTTTCATTTCATTTCTATATTTTTCATTTCCCATTTCGCATTTGCATGCAGCTAAAGAAGCGCAAGTTCAAGAGTTGAGCATGTGAATGAATGCGCGTCTGAGCGCTCAACTCGACGCATTTTCCGACCATTGACGAACGTTTTTGTATTAATTAAATTATTCTAATTAAAGCGCTGAATATCATTACGAGGCGCACCGCTACTCGCCTGTCGTTCTCTCTTTCAACGTCTCATTTTGCCTTGTTTTAATGTCATCCACACACCGAGTGCGCTTTGCGTACTTCTTCGTCCTTAAACTGCAAGCCATCTAATTAAACGTCCGAATTTGCGTTAACGCCCTGTGTTTAGTTTTGGCTTATATAACGCGCTCGTACACTCGTTATGTCTGCGCTGTACTTGGATGGCACTTATAATTTTCCAACAGTGCTCGGGCGGCATGTAATTTGCATATTTTCTTCGTTGTATGCGCGCGCGTCTTCTCTTCAAATGCTTTGGCGAACGCGAAAGTTTGCATTTCCCGGTCGCGCCACCCGTTTGCAATGCACACATGCAGCAAAAGAAAATTTCGCCTTTTTTATTTTTCATTTTAGTGAGAGCAAGAAATTAAATAACGAAACAACTTAATGATAAGAAAAACAGCATGCGAAAAAAGGTTGAAGAAAAAGACAAATTAAAAACTTGAGTCAACTTGAAAATAAGAAAAATGTTAATGAAAACAAAGTGTTGCGAAAAAAATACGAAGGAATTAAAGAAGCACGAACAAAAGCAAATTACGTTCAGTTTTCCTTTTTTTCGCTTCGTTTCGCTGGTTCCCGAATTGTCCTTGCGCGTCTTCTCAATAGTGCACTTAATTAGCGTTTTCTTACACGAAATTTAACACGGAAATTGGACAATACAATAATTCACGGCAAACGCTACAAAATTGTTTGCGTTTTTGTGCAAATAAATCTTTTAGTGAATTTGTTTTCCGTTTCTTGTTTGCCTGTTGTTGCTGTGTGTGCGTGTGTGTGTTTCGGTCGGAAGGAAGTTTGCACTTGAAATTATTGCTGCGAAATTGTAAAACTTGTAAAAGTATTTCGCTGCTCGCACGCGCAAGAAGATCTGTAAATGAAGTGAGATTAATGAAGAGCGACGCGGCTGCGAGTAAATTAAGATTAAATGGCGCGAAGCATTCAAACTTTTTCCGAAGCAAGAAAAGCTTTTGATCTCTTCTAATGTGTGCCGACGTTTAGCGCAAAACTTTTTCGCTCTTGTTTACTTTTTCCTTGCATGACCTGATTAACGCTAACAATAAATAATTGCATTAGAAAAGCATCAAAATAATTCCAGAAAACGAAAAATTAAATAATCTCCGTTTACAAAAAGTAGCACACTTTGATGTGCAATTGTTTCGCACCTCGAGTTAAAAGCGTGTTCGCGGTGTTCTTCAAGCTCTTCATGCATATACAAAAGTGCGGAGATGAAGAGCATGCCTCCTTACATTTGAAATTCAAAAGATTCTAAAGCGCATTTGGCTTGCAGCGGTGGAAGCGTTCTTTTTCTTGCGCATTTCTGCGTCTTAAGACACTCGCAGCGCACTTGAACTTGCACTTGCTACTTGCGCGCACGATCGCGAGGCATTACAAAGCGATGAGTGCTTCATGTTAAGTGCGCTGGAACCAATAATATGTTGAAATGCATAACAGTCGTTTAGTGCCGGAATTCTTCACTGAAGCGTGAATTGCATGCAAAACGCGCAAGTGCGGAGAGAAAGTGTGAATGTAAAATATCGATGTGTTGATTGCCTTTGATGTGATTAGCTGCTATAAATACTTTATGAAAAACTGTTATGCAAACTTACTTTACAAGCGGTAAATATAATTGAAGATATTAAAGTACATTTATAGTACCTGCTTACGTAATTTATATTCCAAACAATTTAATACAAGCCAACTTTTCTAAAAAACATTGTTGCTTTCTGCTACTTCTCAACTTCATGAAAAGTGAAAATTATTATTTGCGTGAGTTACCGCAAAATTGTAGACTGGCTAAATTCTTAAAAAATAAAACCGTTTAGAGTTTAAACAATTTAGTAAGAGTTATTTGGTACATTAACGCGTTCAAAGAAGTCGTAAACGTGTGCAACAAATCTTGGCAGTGCTTGCGTTTAGTTTTGCTTCAGTAAAATTCTTGTTGTGCGGCCGCAGCCCCGTTGACAGATAAATAGCGGTGCTAAGAATAAAAACACATGCCAATTTAAAAACCGGCACGCAGAATTGCATTGCGAACACGCACGCATGCAAAACGTTCGCTCGTTTCGCGCATAAAATGTTGACAGGCGGCGGCGGCAGCAGCAATGCGCTGCAATGCAATGCCGGCATTGATTTCGTGTACAACAAAACGCAAATGCACATCCCGTTTTGCGTTTGACAATTCGCTGCTCGCTACTCTTACTTATTTCGCCACACGTATGCGCGCGTGTAATGCATATTGCGATTGTAAATCGTAATTGAAGTGACATTCGCATATGGCACGACGATGGCGGCGGCGGCGACCGCGACGCACTGAATCATGCGAATGCGTGTGTGGCACGACGACGGAACAAGTAACAAGACTTCTCAAGCTGCTGCTGCTGCTGCCGCCGCTTTTGCAGCACAAGCGCAAACCATCAGCACGTCGCATCACCATCGTCATCAATGAGCGAAGAACAAGCACACGCGTCGTACGCGACCGATGTAATGATATGTCGTGTCGTTGGCTCGCGCTTCTTCTTCTTGTTCTCTTGCGCGCGTATTATGCCTGGGAAAATGCAACAGCGGACCAAACAAAGCAACACGCGTAAAATCCCGCGCTGCGGACGACGACAACGACTCTCTAAATAGTGTTTTGTCACATGTTTCACATGCTTCTGGATGTAATTTTAAATTTATTGATTTTATCTCGCATCTAACAATAACGTACATACTCGCAACATCTTTTGTTCGGCTGGCAATTTCTCGGCGGCCGCTGCTTTTTTTTTATTGTCCTTCCTGCGCGACATTTTCGACTTAACTTAACATTGCCGTTTTGGTCGTTAAGGCTGCGAACTTAACGCAGCGCGCACGCGAATGAATATGTATTCCTTTTACAGCACAAAGAAATAGTTGCCACTTTTGGGCCTTCGCTCATTAGTTGCTTCGCTTTTTGCAATTATTTTTCTTCGCTCTCCACGAAGTTATTACCGAGTGGAGCAACTAAAATCCTAGCTTTACGCATGCAATTATCCTGCCGCTTTATTCACTAGCGGCTGCACACTTTGTATACGCATTGTTGTACCTGTGTACGCTGATATTTTCGTTTTGTTTGCGCGCAAAAGCGTTGAAACCATGTTCGTATAACAAGCAGACATATTATACCTTTGAGGACGACACGCATGGGCATGTTGCATCTGCGTTGACAGATCACTGCGCGTCGAGATGTAGGCAGATAGTGCGCGCATGTTGTTCAATTGTAACGTCGAATTGCGATTGCCTACTCGTGCCTCTTTGTTTTACTCCTTCGTCGCAATCGCGCGCTTAAGTAAGGCGCGCATTTGTTGCATTTGTATATCTATCTTGTCAGGTGACTAGCAGCGCAAAAGATAGAATGCATTTCGTATGAATGCAATCCTGAACGCAAACACGCGCGCGCGTACTCTCGGTAGCTTTTCGGAATTAATCAGGAGTGAAGAAGTCCTTTCACACACATTTTGCGCCTCGCTCTTTATTTCGCTGGTGCGCGCTGTACGCGTATTATACGATAGAATAGGATAACGAATGCTTTATAATGCGCGAGCAATGTCCATATTAGGCGGTGATTTATTTATCTGCGAGCAAAACGATCAGGCCTTCTTTTCTTGCTTTTGCGCCTTTTGTGCGCGCCGCCGCTCCATTCGCGAGCGCGCTTCACACGCATTTGCGGCCAAAAAGTCGTGCAAAAAATTTATTAGCATTCAACGCCGTCTTACTGAAAATAGCGGCGCACAAAGCGCCTTCGTTTTATGCATTATTATGGCGCGCGTATTTGTGCGTTTGTCCGCTTGATTTAGTTGCAACTCGTTAAAAATGCGTCTAATTGCTAATTTAATTGCTTTTTCTCTCGTTTTGCAGGTAAGAAATAGATTGAAACGCCATCCAAAGACGCTGGCGGCAAAGAAAGGCGCGCACGCTCTCTCTGCCTGCCTGCCTGCTGCCTGCCATCTACGTTGACAACGACAGCCACGGCCGGCGTAAAAAAAGGAAGTCGTATCACAAGGATTAATTACGTGTTTGGACAAGTTTGCTCTATTTTTACGGTGTGCATGCGCAAACGCCGCCGCCGTGACGAAGTGAGTTTATAATTAATCAACTTTTTCTTGCATCGCGCGAGTAGCGCGCTCTGAATAAATTGCAATTTGTCGCTCGTTGCCAATGAGTCATCGCGTTTTATTTCATTTAAATATTTGTCATTTTCATGTTTTTCTAAACAAAGACGGTAACGGTGACGGTGATGACGATGTAAACAATTTCGCTTGTAGCTTATGAATATGAAACTGTTTTGAGCGCGCAAATAATTTATGCGTTTTATTTATAAACGCGAGTAAAAAAAAATGGAAGGACAAGAATGTACCTATGTATATTTGGCATAATTAAATCGACTTTTAAAATCGTCCAGTTTACGTTCTACACTTTAGTTTTACGATATGTTTGTAAGCCTACTTGTTACACTTTGGAACAATGCGTTATGCCCTTTTTCTACTCTTTATAGTTTTCATATAAATACAGTCAGGTTATGGCGGTTTTTATGTAATTTTAATTGGTTGTTGTGCGCCACGTTAATGCAAACACATTAAATCCGCGGGCTCGTTTTATATTTATAAAGCGTGCGTTTTGTTTAGTTGCGCTTCGTTTCGTTCTTGTATTTCAATATTCTTCCAGCGATTCCAGCGAATATAGCGCAGCGAGCAGCAAAAGTAAAGGCAATGCAAATTAAAAATGTTCAGGGTGGGTTGTATTCATAATCAACCCTGTTTTACTTTTTATGTATGAGTCCCACTTAAAATGCACTTATTACATTCAATAATTGTTTCATTGCTCTATTTTTTTTTCGCTGTGGTTAACAACGATTGCAATTAATTGTTTCACCGCATTTGTGAATTTTACCCAAAGTACTGGTGATTTTCGTCGTCTTGTGCAAATAAGAAATGCACTTAATGCATTAATGAAATCGTTTCGTTATATTTTAATGACGCGATATTTTAACGATGGCATTTCTGAAAGCATTCGCTGCACGGGCGCGAGTGTAAAAATAGAAACGCTAATAAATAAATTCGCACAACTAACTCTTCCCGTGCTTGCGCCCTTTGCTGGCTAGTTCGGCGTCGTCGGTTAGCAGCACTTTCTCGAAGAGTAATCGCGCGCTGCGTTTTAATTTAGATCGTTAACAAAACAAATTGCAGCCACTTTGCATTCGTTCGCGTGTTTCGCATTTATTTTTAAATAACAATTTCTCGCGTTGATTCATGCTTTGTAATTCTACAAAATAATACAGCGCGCTGTGTGAGTGCGCGCACTTTACTGTGCTAAAAATACAACTTCATTAAAGCATATTTCACTTTGCTATTATTATTTCTATTTTCAATGCGACGCACAAATGTTCAACTCCATTTTATTTCCGGCTGCACTACGCGGAAATTCTTAGCCACTTTTTCAGCAATTCGCTGCCTTCCCGTGTTTTATCCATTCCATGTCTCCTCCGTATGCCGCGAGAAAAATGCAAAGACTGATGACATATTTATGGCGAGCGACAAAGTACGCACGAGAACAACACATGTTTTATAATATGTACAGCGCATCTTATTATTTAAAAAGGATGCGCGCGTTTGTGCCGAGATGATACAGTGCGTGTCGTTGTTTAGCGCTTCTAAAGAAGAAGCGCTCTTCAGGCTGTTGGCGATATTGTAACGAGCCGCTTTATGTAAAATGTGTGCCGTTCACGCGCGTATGAATGCAAGTAAATAACGCGAACGCCATCAGCGACAATGTATGTGATGCGAGAGTGTGTTTTGCAGGCGCGCAATAAAATGTAATTTATGTATGCGCAATAAACTTTAAATTCGTCCAACATTAACCAATTTTATTATTTATTGTTCCGGCTTTTATTGTTTCCTAAACGTTTGTAAAATAAGCAACCAGAAGAAATCGGCAAAGATTTTAAACGACAATGACAATCTTGGCAAGTTTTTGTTTCGTCGTATAAAGACGCTTAATAGATCGCCTTGATTCGTTTTTCTGGCTTGATGAGCGACCGCTTTCCCGCTGCGCGAAAACTAAGAGGCAAGAAAGAAAGTGCGCGAACGAAAAGTGTCCTCGCGTGCATCGTCGTCGTCGATCAGGACTATCCGTTCGGTGCGTTGTCTTCGACATTTCGCGTTCGTGCGAGCGACGGCAACACGAGAGAGGGCCAGCGCTGCCGCCGTTGCCGCCGCCGCTCTCTTGGCGCAGAGAGCCACCCGGCAAGTTGTTGGGGAATCGGAGGTAATGGGTTTTTGATTACAAGCGCGCGTCGCTGTCGCTGCAGTGATTCCCGATTTTCGCTCGCCCGCGTCCCATAGAATTTAGTAGCGCGCGCGCGGATGTTCTCAACGATCATTCACTGACTGGCGTATTGATTTTTCCGGTTTGTTTCACCCTCCGCGCAAACCGCCCTCCGCCTCCATCTCGCAAGAGAGACAATGTTGAAAAGTTAAGCTTGGCGCACCAAATATTATTAATTTTGTTGTCGTTCCGCAAAATTTCCACAAGAATTTTCATCGCAACGCGCATAAGAACAAGTTTTACTATAATTTTAGTGTTCGTTGAACGCAATGAAATCAAAAGATTTATGCCGGACACGTAAAGTATTCAAAAACGGTTAAGCACGCCGGATTTGTTTGCGTTTTCCCTTGAATTTTGTGTGAACTTGAGCGCTTTAATGCGTGCCGTTCGCGTTCGCGCAGGGGTGGAATTTATGTACGCAGACGTTTTTTATTGGCGCGCATTTTATTGCACTTTTGTGGCTTTCTTGAAGAGTCCATATATACATTCATGCGCATGCATGCACATTGCACATCAATCGAACGATTCGCATGCACGCCGAACGCGAATCGTACTGTTGCAATGCGATTTTTTTTCTTTGCCTCGCGCTGCAATCATAAAAAGTGCGCCCATTTAATCGGCACTCCATTCAAATATTTGATATGCAAAACGCCTAGAGTTGCAGGCGAATGAATTAATATTTCACTCACGATCGAGGCGAGCAAGACGAGGACGATTGCCCTCGTGAATTATAAGTGCGCTGAATTGTTTCGGATTTATCCATAAAAAATCAAAGTTATGTAAATGAAATACACTCGATACTTTGTTTAAATTATCTAGAGATATTGTGCGCGCAAGGGTTGGATAAAAGAATAAATCGAGAAGAAATAAAATAAAGGAAAATCTGGCGAAAACGAAAGTGCAAATCGAAATAAGAATACTTTCAAATTTGCGCACGATGAGATTTGCAAGCAATAAAAATGTAAAAAGGGGTAAGAATTGCTGAGATGCTAAGAAATGAGACAGCGGAAGAGGAAATAGCGACTGTGCGATCGCACATGGCGGTGTGAGGGGATGCGATAATATAAGGCAGCACTGGCAGCGCGCGAAGGGCTGTAAAGTTGGCAACTAGTAGCCAAATTATATTTGTATTCAATTTAAAAGCGCGCACCCGCCGCTCGGATATCTCGTTGTATTGAAGGAATATGAGCCTGCGGAGACCAGGGAGTCGTTGGCCATGCGGAAGCAGGACGGAGGCGGCTAGGAAAAAAGATGCAAACGGGGAGAAAATGGAAAAGTGGAAAAGCTGGCTACTCGGCGCGCACGAGATTCGGGTCCGAGGCGCGATAGTCGAATAAAAAATATACTGAGAGTAACAAATATATCAAAATTATCAACTAAACTATGATTATTTTATAAACAAAATAAATTTACTCTTCGCAACTCGGAATTCGCCAACTTATAATTGCGAAAATTGATTAAAATATGCTATTCTGGTAACGTTAGTATAACTAGTGTTTTATAAAGTTATGAGGGATGAAACCTAGCAAGGGTTGAAATAAATTTGCATATACAAAATGTTGGCAAAGTATTCACGAGAGAAAAAATTCGAAGCAAGAAAAGAATGGAGAAATTGGACAAGAAGTTGAAAGAATAGCAAAAGCCTGTTGACTCAACACTGAATTGAAGCCAAAAAAGTGGAAAACTAGAAGGTTGTGGCGGAAACTAGATACAATTTAAATAAGGAAATTGCGTATAAAATATACAAATAATTCCATCTAAATACAAAAATATGCCAATCACGCAAAAAAAATTATTGAATATCCTTCTCTCTTCGCATTACGTTTGCGTAATAAATTCATAAATTATAAACGACTTTCGAAAAATATGAAAATCCATTATGAGCTTACGTAATTATTATTATTATTACGCGTGTAAAAAAATTCCTAAAACCTTCAAACCAGCGTGAAAAAACGACAAGTTTAAAAAGTATAATTATTTATTTACGACTTTCACTCGCCCGAATTTTGTTCATCCAAATTTTTATGTTGTTAACTCAATTTTTTGCACCTGTACGATGTTGATTACGCGGTAATCTCTCAACACGAAATACTACATGATAACCGAACATCGCATGATCACATGTACCCTTGGGGTTGTACAGCGAGAAAAAAAAAACGAAATACATCAACACCCGTCTAATTTGTCGAACAAATATTTCTGTACAAAGTAAATTTCACCTTTTGACGCATGATAATAACACAGGTGAGTGCTTTCAGAAAAGTGCGAATATCTGACGCGTCACCCAAACCGCCAATAGGGTATTTCTTGGTCGAAAAAAATAGGACTGCTGCCGTACTAGAGGGTGAATATGCAGACGCGCCTTTATTAAAACAGTTCAAGGAATTGCTTCGTCCGCTTGGCTTTTCTTTGTTGCTTACTGTGCTGATTCGTACACAAACAACTCCACAATTCGCCAATGGTGGCGGTGGTGGTGGTACAAAAAGTGAAAACCTTCATCTATTCGAGGGATGAAAAACTCTATGGGGTCACGCGATAAGGAAATATTTTTTAGGTCAACACACATCCATTTCCCGACATTGTGCCCGCAATACATACATACATGCACGTATATGCAAATATGTATTTATATTTATAGAAAATAAAATCCGTCTTTGACCGCACAGTCAAAGCAAGAATGCGGGGCAAGCGAGCGCAAGCGAATTTATCGTTTCGGCCGAAGCGCAGGAAAGCGGTGGAAAATTCCATTTCCATTTGCTTAAATTATGCCATTATTATAGCGCCAAGCCTGGACAAGGCAGGTTCATTCTAAAATACGAAAATTTAGCGAACAGAAAGAAATGCTTGCATTATTTGCAGTAGACGCCGCGAAGGAAAAAACGCGTGCGGGCTGAAACAGCGCGCAAAGTCTTTGAATTTCGCTGAATGCGGCGCAAGGAGGAAGAGACAAAAAGAAAAACAGGAAAAACAGAGTGCGCGTACGAGGAAAAAAGAGGAAGAGGCGACGGCGCGCACAGGAAGTACGCTTGCTTCGCGATGGTTCCTGCTCGCTAGCTAGCTAGCGTTGACTTTCTCGTGAGCTGTAAATAAACGCATCGCAACGCGCGCAAAAATATAAATAAAACACGACGCGTAAAGCGTAAAGCAAGGACGAGAAGGGAAGAGAGCAGGGCGTTCTTTGCTTTTGCATAATACGTGCAAACAATGCTAAATATACGCACATAAGATAGACGCATTTTTCTTGAGTTTTTAGTTTACTTTTTCCGCAGCTTCTTCGCCCTCGTTGTTATTAAATAAAAGCACGCAGAATTCAAGTATAAATTTCAATAATGGTTTCCTGTTATCACTGCAATAATACCATAATAAATTGACTTGACTTAAATTTCTTGGGCGTCTTTCGAAAATTGTTTCTTTTTATCCTTGGAAATTTTCTCCAAGGATAAAATGCAGCTGGAAGAAAAAGGCAGCTTGTGATTTGTTCATTACTTGATTCGTTTCAAGTCAGTTTAGCCACTCAGTCGAACTCGTCGAGTTCTTCAATTCTTTCGTTTCGCCGAAGGAACGGACGACGCGTAATAATAATAATCAAACGACCTCTGACCCGATTTCCGGCTGGTATTTTCTTCGACTTTCTGACCGTTGCTTACTCGCGACTTTTCTCCCCAAGAACAAGCAATCGCATTCGAAATCAACAACGACCGCCGGCCAACGAGCACGCAAAAACGTCCGCAACGAGCGAGGCACTAAAGTGCAATACCGAGTGCTGCTCAATCACACTCGAGTAATGCGCGCGTTGCTGCAGCAAACGAAACGGCAATAAAAAAATCGGAAATCGGAAATTTTTATTTTACAGTCGTCGCGAGTGCATTAAATGCGCGTTTAGGTGATGCTTTTTTGCAGATTATCCACGACTGTTAAGTCGAGTTTATGTCGGAGCGTATAATCGATCGGATGCATGCGACATCCTAATTTTCTCGAAGAGGGCAGCGAAGTAAAGTGAAACAAACGTCCAGTACATTTTATTTTACTCGCGCAGAGTCCGAACGCGAAAAGGAAGAAGAGCAAAGTAAGTGATTCTGTTTGATGTCGTGAATTATTTGTGCGCGCAGTACTCAACTGACTTAATCTTTATTACTCAATCGTGGCGTGCGCACTACTTTTGCCACTTTTTTCATTCAACTCGCACATTTTACCTGCGCTATTTTTCAGTTCGACTTTCGAGTTTCCTAAAGGTAAAGCAGCAGCAGCAACAACCAGCCAATTGAATATATGTCGTTGGTTCAAATGTGACTTGTTAATTTCATGCTATTTTTATTCAGTGCGCATATGCAAGCTGAAAGTTGCAGCGAGCGCATTCGATTCAATGGCGCATTAGTAATTTAATTGCATTGTGAACCGTGTAGTTGTTTCGACTTTTGCGTTGCGCTGGTCGCATTTTGCATTGTAACTGCCATTGTACTGGGGCAATTGTATGATTACTCGCATGATTGTTGGATTCAAGCACGAATAGCTTCGTTGACGACGTCGACGATGACGACACGAACAAGTAAAGTGCTGCAGAGCTGCAGAGCAACGCTGCAGCGTTGCTGCCGTTGGGACCTTTACGTGAATAATAAGTTTGACTTTGCCAATATTCAGGCAACTCTGCACTTTATGCAACTAGACGTAGCGTACGTATTCTAACTTGACTGACACTCAAAACTCAACTCTTAACGAAATTTCAATAAACTATAAAATTGATAAGCGCAAAACGACGCGTATTTTACGCATTAATTTCGCGTAAATTATATGCGAGCGCGTCGCTTCTGGAATGTAATTTATAATTTAGCACAAATTCAAGGCGTCGTTTATCCTTTGTCAGCCTTTGTTGTCGGGCGCGAAATTAAAGGAGGACGCACTAATTTGGAAGCGCAATGGAAAGTCAGCGGCAGACGAATAAGCATTTCATGCGCTCATTATGTCGTTGCAAGAAGGTCGCTTTCGTTGCCACCGCCGCCGCCGCCAATGGTGTCCGAACCGTCGCCGTCGCTGACTTCGCCCACGCACACATCCAGCGCGAGGGATGTGCATGCGCTTGGCGGTTTCAGGGGCGCTAAACGCAAAGACGATACGAACGAACGAATGAAGGAGCCAACCATCCGAAGAGGTCGTCATTAATTCCCGGGCTGGCCGCAAGCGCGCTAAAGTGTGTTGTCGACACGAGCGCCAGCCTACCCTACTAACTACTTGTTCAATGCGCATTGTCCGAAAATCCGACGACACTGAGCGTTCTATTAATTAATTTTGTTTTTACGGCGCCGAAACGCGTGGATGGACTCTTCACATTGCTGATTATTTCATTTGATCGCTGGGTATTCATTTAGGATCGAGGCGCACACGAAATAGATGTTAAGTTCTAATTAATAGGTGAAAGCTAAACACCTTACCTTATTTTTTGTCCTCAGACGACTCAGATACAATCCTTGCCCTTTGACTTCTGGCTGGATCTGAAAATAGTAGAAATTTCTATTATTAGTTTGAATCATCAATATCTTCAAAGTGAAATATGATATGAACAAAATTCTTGAACACGAGTAAAGTTCAATAAGCATAGAACATTTCTTGCGGGAAGGAATTTTCCCGTAGGTTGAGCGGTTTTCCTGTAATTTAATAATCAATTTGGTGCGTTTCTCCAAGTACGTCGGATAGGTACTAACGCCGTCTGTAAGAGTGCAATTCCGACAGCACTTGGTATAATATTAAAGCCGGCATTGCTCTCGCCGAACGCGAACGCGCAGAGTCATAGAATACCGAGTCGCGGTAGTGGTGCGCTGGATGGCTGCATAATTAATTAGACGGTTTCTATAGAAAGAGCCCTGCCGCAGCAGCAGAGTGCGCGTGGTTCTTGTCTTTTCTCCCAATACGCACAGCGAGCTGCTCCTCGCCGAGAGTCGAGTCGCGCAGCACCACACATTGCTCGGATCTCCCCAATGGGTTGCATGTCTTTGTCTTGATTTCCACCGAGTTCCTTATTGCATTGTGCGCGCGCGAGCCGACTAATGAACAATACGGCCGCCGCCGATGGAGGGAGCGAAAAAGCACGCATAGACAAAAGCTCATTAATTAAAAAAAATTATTATTATCTCGAAATTTCGATCGGGGATCAAGTCGTCGTCGACGTCGTCTTCGTCTTGCCCAAAGACAAAAACGAAGAATGCCGGTAGGTACAACAACAACAATTTCATTGAGCAGAGTTCGATTCGACTTTAATTATTTAATTTCCAATTAAATGCGCGGCCTGCGCCTGTGCGATTATTTATCTCCGAGTGGAGCGTGCGCATTAAATTGCATTTATACGCGTTGCATTCGGGCATAAATCGCAAGCTTACTACGTTGCTGCACACAAAGTGTTGCAAAAATACTTGCAACACCGTGAAACTGGGTAAAACTAAATTTGGAATACGTGAATATACGAAAAACTCCACCGTGCCGATGAATAGGAAAACAAGCGAGTCAGCAAACGCCACGCTTAATGAGATTTCATTGTAAATAAACACTCGGTAAAAGCGGGGAAATTGTAAAGCAGTAAACTAAATAGTTTTTCGCAGAAAGAGGCGGGAATTTTCATTAAAGTTAATAGCGTTTAGTTGCGCAAAATGTTGTTACTTGCATTCGGCCATTTGCTTGCTCCTGCTTGCCAACAAGGCGTAGGCGGCAGCGTCGGCGGCGGCGGTGGCGGCAGGCAGGCAGGCGATAATAAAAGTAACGTTTATTGCTTCAACAGCAGCAGCAGTAGCACAGTGTGCAAAGCAAAGAAACGAAATTTTCGCGCACTTATTCGTATCGAAAGCTCGTGCCAAACGCGCCAACCGACCAACGAGTGTGGCAGAGGGACGAAGAACAAGAAGCAACGCCGAAGGAAAAACCTGCGACTAGTTTGTTCGCCTAACAGCAAAATAAAATGCTTAAAATACTCACTTAATGTAACTGGAAGTGCATGTTCTTCTGCATTGGCGAATGTCGCCGTACGCAATAATGCTGCAGGATAATTTTTACTCGCATGAAAGTCAAGGATTGTAAGAACAATCTCGCCGGGTCTTTATTAACTTTCAGCTCGGATGTTTTCTAATTTAATATTTGATTTATAAATTTGCTTTGGCGCGCGCACCATTATTTCATGTTTTTTTTTTCTTCTTCTTGCGCTGCCGTTATAAATTATTTCGAATAAAACTCGACGCTGCCGCAGCGCAATGAAGGAAATAAATAAAAAAGGGTCAAAATAAATTTTGCGCCTTGAATTGGCTGAAATTTTCACGGTCATTTATCCTCGATAAGTCTTCGTTTCAAGTTTATATCCGAACCTTTCACTATTTCACTAACATCGCACATTTTCGTTCAATTTCATTCGGCATGCGGCGTTTTTTCTCGTTTCGCCGTTGAGCGTTTGCCGCCGGTTTTTGCGCATTCGCATCCCTCTTCGTCGCAAGCGCATCTACAATCTTTTCACTTCGTTCTACCCGGGCCAAGAAAACCCCCGGTCGGTGGCGACATCGCTTGCCTGAGAAGTCGTTTCTCTTCCCCATTTCGCGCAATCCCATTTCTATTTCGATTTCTATTCGTGCTCATCCAGGTCGCAAATAAAAACTACACATAAAATACAGATCAATGCGTGTGCCGCCCCCGGCGGACGGACGGCAAGTGAAAGTGTACACATACATTATTGCGTATATCAAAGGATAAAGGATCAACATTTTTCACCATTGCTCTGTTGCACGTTTTATTACGCTGATTTTCCTTTTCACGTTTTGTGTGTACGAACGTACCACGCACGTCTATTTCGACCCTTCGTACGATATATTTATTGTTAAACGTTTTAAGTGAATCTGTCACGCAAGAAACAAACATTTCTTTCAATGCTCAAACTCCACATTTCATCTTTACACTGCGTTTGACTTCTTACGAAACGGCGGACGCGTATAGTTCGAATTTACATTTCTATTCAGAGCGCGCAGCCATTGAGCGTTTAATCCTTACAAAGTCCTGAATGGCCGGCAGGATCATAAAGTGCACATGGGATGATGCGCGTCCTTTTTCGGCGTGTGCATCCAAGGATAAACACGTATTCGCCGGAATGCAACAGCGGCCGTCTCGCGTTGCATGCGAGAGAGGAACGTACGACCCTCAAGGGTCCACTCGGCTATCACTTACTTGTTTTGCGCCTGCATTCCTTGCGCGCGTCTTTTCAGGAGAGCGCTGACGGGCGCGCCTGAAATTTATACGCAGCGGATGGCTGATAATGGATCGGAAGTGCAAAACGCATAACACATTCGACCGTTTTACATGCGCGCAAGAAACCCATCCGGAAGTGGACGAAAAACTAAAGGGGGGAGTATGCGTTACTTGTGACAAAGGATAATAGAAACGCATCGTCCTGAATTTCTCAACTATACAGGCTGTTTCCACATATGAAATAGTGCACCTCAATACAGAGATTTCCAATTTAATGGATGCTTTAGCATGAATGCATTCTCGGTTGCAATCGCAAGAAGTAGCCCATGCACCTATATTTTACGACATTCGCATTCAGCCGCCCCTTTTATGGACGAATTAACGAGATCCATAAACACACACGCGAACAGGACCGGCGCATATTTGTGCTTGCATTTATTTATGTATTTACTTAAGTGCTTGTTGAACGAACGCACACACAGAAACGCATAAATAATAAATGAACAGCGAAACGAAATTCGTTGCGCCGTCCCCGGGCAGGCGCTGCCGAATATTAAACGCATTTATCATTAAAATATGCATACGAGACACACTCGCTATGCGTTTTTTATTGCTAGGATATCCTGCGATGTGATCGAAGCGGATTGATTGAGTAGTGTAATTTGTATGCGCGTGAAATAAGAATTTAAATCATAACACCATATAATAATCACAAGAAGAACAAGCAGTGCATGCTGCTGCTGCGTTTCGTACTCGATGGCATATGCGATACGCTTTATTAAAATAAAATATTTCACGCACGATGCGATTTATTGCTTTACTCATCATCATCATCATCATCAATACACATTGTGTGTCATGATTGTTCTTGTAGAACGAGCCAAGTAATTTATTTAGTACACGTAACCCCAGTGCGAACGTAAAGTTTGTTGAAACGCTCAACGAATGAAAAGAATATGGCGCGTTTTGTTCTCTGATGAAGCGTTAAAAATTGAAGCAACTGGCAAGACATACGTATGCGCGCGTATATTAAAATATAAATGAGGAGCGTCGCGCGCGGGTCTCATTATATTGTTGTTCTCGTTATTATTTAAGCGAACCAAAAGGCAAACGTATCGAACGAATAATAATAACAAGCAGAGGAAGGAAGGCGCGCAGTCAATCAAACGAAAATTGCCGTTCGACGCGTCCTCGTTGCAAGACAAAGAGTGAAAAAAATTCCAAAGTAATTAATGTGCTCGGTCTTTTGTTGTCGAAAAACTCGACGATCAGAGGAGGGCGCTTCATTCAGTATGCATGTTTAACAAATATTATTTGCTTTCATAATCAAAAACGCATTACCTGTAATAAATTGTAACTTCTCATTACTATCGCTCGACGTAAAATATGTACCTACGTTTAATTTACAATATTATTACGGCGAAGAGAGGAAAATAATAGATAAATACCCACATATGATGATTAAATTATTAGCTAAGTTTTGTGATAAGTTCAAAGTGCTTGGCACTCAGCAAGCGTACGTACAAATTGCATTTCTCGCGTAAGATATGATTGTCCACATATTATAAGTCTCGTTATGGGCTTATGAGGCGCGTCTTTATAAGTCGATACGTGCTGTGCCGTTTTGCGTTGTTGCGTTCAGCGGCGAGTTCTTGATGTACTAACTAACCGCGTGCGTGTTGCAATGCTGCATTACTCTTGCCGCTGCCGGCGTGCTTCTCGTGTTTTCTTTTTGCATTGCCGACGGCTCAGTCCTAGATGATGCTGGGAAACACCTTCGACGCTTCATTGCCGGTGCGTATGGGTCATGGGAATTTTGCGTTCGATGCATAAGCAAGCAAGCTAGCTGCATACAAATTCTACCTTTCAACGCATTAATATATCAAAATCAAAATGAAGCCATATAAAATCTACCACAGAGAAAACCCCCATATAAAAATTAATCTGTTATCGGCAGTAGCTTATTACTCTCAGAAAAAGTGAAATTAACATCGCGCCTTCTCGTAAAATAGTCTTGAAACATGACCAAAGTGTTTTTGTTGCTGCTGCTATAAATATGACCATTAGTCACATATTTCATACACCCCTATTAGGTGCAAAGACAACGAAATGAAATTGCGCACACGTTGCGTTGCCGTTTCGTTAAGTGCTGCAGCTACAAGTCAGAGTTTAATAAATTCTCTCATCGTATCAGTCGATTGCATCGCTTGCAAACGCGATGCAACTACATATTGTACGTGCGCGCTCGCGACTATATGAACCGAAGAAGAGGGCCCATCATCAATAAGCGACGAGATAGATATATAGAGAGACGCTTATAGATTCGCAATCATATGGTACCTGTGCGCATCTATATGGTCAGGTGAAGAATTTCAATTTACAGGTCGGTATTTACTTTCTTCTTCGGGATAAAGTTGCTTTAACAAGGTAAACGATTTCGGCGCAAGACGGTCCTGACGTATTACTTGGTTGTGACTAGTTTGCCAATCAAGCAGCATTCATCTACCCGTAAAAGGAGCGGCTCCTCCGTATGGTGTGCGTCGTCGTCTTCTATCCTGCTGCTTGCTTGCTTACTTGCTTACTTACTCCTTTTTATCTTTGTCCGGCGTTCATCGCAAACGCGCGCCGCGTAACAGTAACAATATCCATACGAACAGGTAGACGCGAGCGCGCGCGCGTATATGAAGAGATAGAAGGAAGCATACAGACTAAGTGGATGGAAGCGCATTGCATTTAATAGCGTGCCGCGTGTGCCCTTTTAGAGTCAGCCGCGCTGCGACCGCAAGCGCACAATAAGAAGAGCAAGATGCTGCGAGACACACGCCAGCTGTTACTTGTTTATGCAATTTTCGGTGTTTAATTACGTCGGCGAACGCGCGCCGACCGCGAATCGGTGATAATTCATTGCCAATTTGCGCGTGCTTTTTCGCCGACAGCAATTACACAAGCGCCAACGCCATAATCGTCATCCTTTGTCTCAATGTGGTGTTTCGTGCGCACGTAAGCCATTTAAACTAAGCTGTACGACCGGCGATGTTCAACTAGCGAATTTTTCCATGCATCATCAACATTTTTCCGCAGTTGGTAGTTGTTTATACAGGATTTGCGCGTTTGTAGGCTACAAAGCCGTCACATGTTTCGTTTCTGCGCTTGACATTGCGCTAGTTAAGGGTATCATTGCGTCTGCAACGTCATGAGAAATGCAGGCAAAGCGATGGCGATGCCTAGAACAACGCACGAACGGAAACAGTAGCAACTGTGTGCGAGCCGTAATGAAATGAAATGTTTGTTAGAGGGTGAAATGAGTGGCGTGTAATGAGAGGACAGCACACGCGCCCGTCATTCTTGTTGCTTCAGATGCACGCGCGCGCACCGAGCGGCAGATATCGCGGCCTGTTTTTAAAATAACACTGGTGGTGGTGTGTGTGTGCCGCTCGAGAGCACAAAACGTGCCTTTTTGCTCTTTGCTGCTCTTGTCATTCGACATTAGTCCTGTAAGTCGATACTTTCCAGATGATGAAAGGAGGCGATAGCTCAAAATATGGGCAGACAGACAATGTTTATCTAATCGTAAATTCGTTAAGTGTCAGTCTATAAAATTACTATAAACACAAGACATTTGTCAATTGTCAATTATTCCTCAAGGTTATCAAAACGATGAAGACGATTTCAGAAATTACATTTCATTGAAATTTTCTAAGAAACTCTCAAATTTCCTCCTAAATTTCATGTCTTCTTTAAAAGTGAAATTAAATTATCAAGATAAAGAATCACCAAGTCCAAAAATATATTCTCGAGCCTCGTAAAAAAACGTAAAAATCATTCATCAGCCCATATGTTAACTCAATCGCTCATTAAATTAACAAGTCGCGCGTTTATCAGGCGTTCCACGAACATCTTGAGCAAGACATAAACTATTTTGGAAATCACCACGAAAAAAACTTGTTACCTAATGAATTATTGTACACAATTTCCTCACTTCTTCTCATGCATTACTGCAAGATTTATTTCCTAGTTTTTCTGCTCCCTTCTTCCGCAAGGAAGAAAAATCACAAGCACATGTTGCATTTTGCATTTGTGGGCGCGCTAGTGCAATTGCATTTCCTTTTTGCTCGTTTGAGCGTGAAACCAGCCAGGCTTCGGGCGCGTTGCTGGTTTGCTCTTCTCATCTTTATAGTTGGCAATGCGCGCGCGTGTACGCCTCGCGCACTTATTGCTTCCCAAGTATTTCATCACGAGGCTTTAGGCAAGCCACACTTTTATTAGGAATCATTTAGTTTACTGCCACTCAGCGGCCGACATGCATGCCGCCAAGTCTTGCGCTCCTCACAGCCGAGAGGAACTGCATGTGAAGCAGGACCAACGAGGAAGGACTTGCGTATAGTGCGCACTAAGCACGCGAAACTGCTCAAGTTTTCTGTTCTTCCGCTTCGTGTTTATGTTTATGTTCGTTGCGGCAAAGTGTCTTATTCAACAATTGCGCGTCTTACAAATTTCAAATTCGACTCATAAAAATATCTAATGTAAGTCACGAGTTTATTACCCAGAAAATTCATTCTAGTCATTCAAATAATTCTTCCTGCTAAAATTCACGATTGCGAAACACCCTATAACCAGAAATAACACCCTCTACCATCCAAGAAGAGTCAAAGTTAGCCAATATCGCGGAATGACTAAGATTTCGCCCTTTTCAGCGGGGCAACATACAAACACGCGTGTAAATTTTCAGGGGTGTCATGCGTTACGTGACTTTCCCACTTGTTTCACTTCTTCTTAAGACCTACGAGGCCGAGCACCTTGCTTACATAAAGCGTAAGAGATATGGAGGTACTAAAGATATCTCACAGACGATGACCTCTCGATGGTGGCGAACGCGTTGGAGGCGGTCGTGGCGTGTATCGAAGACGGTACACCGGAAGCACGACGCGTGGGTGGAAAAAAAACGTCACAAGATAGTAAAATGTCACACCCTCGTCTCGCGAGATTAGTTCCCGAAGCAGCAACGCAACACGCGGGGGCCACGACGTGTAATATAAATCTCACGCTTTGGCAAGGTTAATTTAGTTAGTAAGATTATTATTTCGTCCCTCGTGCACCGGAGGGATGTAGCATTAAACGTCTTCGTGGATTTCAAGGACATGATGATATGCATACGACCAAGCGAACGTAAAGCCGGACTCGTTGCGTTCGCTATTTGGCGATTTGCATTTTACATCTTCCCATATCCATTTTGCTTATTCATATCGAGAGCGCACAACTCTGCTTGCTTATTAAACGGCTAATCAAGCTCAACCTGGCGAGTGCGCGCACGATGAAGACACAATTTGCATTTAACGAGGTCACCGGCAAAAACGTCTTAGTGCGTCATCATCCTCTGGATTATTTACTCGATGTCACCGTACCGGGCAGGGCGAGATTAACACGCATAAATTTTCATACACGAGAAAGAGAAGTTGATGAAGACTAAGGGCGCAAATAAAAAGACTATAACGTGTATTTTGTAAAGTGTCCTACTTTTAGTTTAACAGACGCTGAAAAGGAACGCGACGAAGAAGAAGAAGAAGCGGAGATGAAGCAAAAGATGCCAACAATGTAATTAATGGCTGTACGTGATTAAGATTATGCCGACACGTCCGTTGCAGAAAGCTGCAGCAAAGACAATTGTATTAAGCGGGTACGCGCGCGCTCATTCGCTTCTTTCTGTGTGCGCCGCGGCGGCGCTAAAATATTTTGACTTTTACTCGACGACGCACAAATGGGGTGGCTGCTGCCAACCTACATAAAGGCCGAAATTAAATGTTATTCTGCCTATAAAGGGCGCGTGCGCGTGTCGCCCGGAGGCAAAGTAAGAGTGGCACTAACCGTGCAGGTGACAAATTGCAAACGAAATAGTTTCATTTCACTGCTCATTAAATAAAAGGGTAGCGCGCGCGCTCGTTGCTCGTCGCTCCCGACTTTTGCCAAAATGAGAGCAGGAATGCTGGTTACGCAAAGCACATGACAATTGTTCCGCCGCCCCCGGAGCGCTGACACTGAGGGGAATTGTCCATTCATCAAAGTGAAACTGTCGCACATCTAGTTAAATTGTTGTCAAATTCTGCTCTTTTGGCTGGATAAATTTCATTTCTCATTCGAATTCGCTTTTGGCAAAGTTGAAAAACTTTCGTCAAATTGCGTCTAAAGCTCGAACCTTGAAAATGTCCTTGAACTTGCACGGTAACAGGCCCACACAAAATGAACACACTTGACGAAATTATTTCGTAGGTATTCAGGTATTTTTATCGTGATTTTCTTTTTGTAATTTATAGAACTCTGACAACTGAAATGTGACTTTTTGCTTTCGTAAGAAGTCATAAAATTATCTCATCAACATTTTTCCAGAGTTGGTAGCGGGTGCCTATTTACGTGCATTTCGTTGAATCGTGCGGTTTTTATTAGGCGAATTTGATTTTTTGATATTCGCTGACGTTTTTCGCGAATCAACTTCACGCTCGAATAAATGACGTTGCGAGGCACAAGTGACTTTTCGATTTCGTGCAATCCGACGTCGCATACACCCACTCACTTCATTGATGGCGCATTGCAAACGGATGCGCGTTTTATTAAAATTGACAGACGTTGTGTATAATTAGTGAGCACGACGACTTTTTTCCAGTCGTTCGTTCGTTCGGCTCGCGTCGAATGAATCGCTGAACGCGTGCGTACCACTCCGACAATGGACTTGATGATGATGCACAATGAATATTTAAGCCGGTGTGAGGCGCGTTCGCGGCATGCATCAGCATTCTAATTGCAAGTTAATTTCAATTGAGTGACGTCAATTAGTTTAGCGCACAATTGCATTGCCGCTGCGTCCTCATACGAATGAAGAAGAGCAGCAGAAAAAAAAACAAGAATCGAATAGCTAAACAAAGAAGCTGGCTAATTTTCCTAGGCTGAAGTTGAAACGTCTTTTAGTGCGCTTAATTTCCTCGAAAGCAAAGTGTTACGCTTTTGACGTACTGTGAAAATATCTTTTTCTTCGCCGCGAATTTGAATAACAATGAGTGGTGGTGTGGCAGGCATGCCGAATGCAAATAAAATATATGAATATCACGCATGCGAACAACTTAACTTTGTGCTTTATTCAGACGGAATACATTTTTGCATCAAAGCCAAATACTCTGGTGACCTATTTTTTGCGCCTTCTAGCTTAGTTCTCAGGCCAAACCACTCTCTCAACGCAAAACGCATACGATACTCTCACGATAACGATAATAACGCAATCACATAAAATACGAAAAAATGCTTATTGCGTTTATTTATCGGGCATTTGCGGGAATAAGTTTTTATGCCGTGGAAATAGCGACGCGCAAGTAAAATGTGCCGCATTTTCTCTCTCTTCGCCTGCCTAATTTATGATTATATATGCTTGAAACGCTTTCCGAATGAAAGCAAATTACGGAATTAATCCAAGAAATGTTCTCATCAAAAATACTCACTCTGTACCACCGATTATGCGAAGCGTAATAAAAGCAGGAAATTTGCAACACTCACCTGAAACAAAGAAAGAGAAATATTAGAAACAATCGTTATAAATAAACATATAAAATAATACAGCTTCCTAATCAGTAAAATATACAATTTAAAAAACATTTACAAGTGCCTGAATTAAAACTAAAGAATGAAGCAAGGGAAACAGAAAGAATAAAACAAGTCATAATATTTATGACCTATTCAAAAGCTTGAGCTTCAATGTATTCACTTTCCAGCATGTTTAAATTTAATGAGAATATAAATATTGTAAATATATACCGAGTGTTTCAAACGCTCAAATCTACCCCACTTCGCGTCTATGTAAATTGTGTAAATTATGCATGGAATAAATATTTAATTAACATATTAAGTAAATTAAGAATTATCATATTTTTATATTTATAACGCGACTTTGTATATATTCAAAAGAAGAGCATTTTGATGAATAGGGTTTGGTTTACTTCATGGATAATTTACTCAAATAATGAGCGCCTACACACAATAGAAAAATTCCCGAGTTTCCCAGCAACGAACAAACGCGTTTAACGGGGAAAAAATAATAAGAAAACAAAAAGACAACGAATAAAAACAACAACTGCAATACTGCAATATACGCTTTTCGAATGAGCTGTGCAACGAACAAAAGAACTTATTATTATACTATGATTGTTATTATTATGATTATTATAATGCCGAACAACATATGCGAACTTTTCGAAATATATTTTTCTTCGTTTTTTGTTCCACTTTTTCTCCTTTTCCATTGTTATACGTACTTCATCTTCTTGCGAATTGACATTATTGTTTTTTGTTCGTAGTTACCTCGATTACAAGATGTGTAATAATATAATCGTAAAATGCAAAGATCAATTCTCCTCAGAAACGAAAAAATCGAACTCTAACTAAGAGAAACGCAAGAGCAAAAATCCATAATCCGAGGATATTCCACCAGAAGTATAAAACTAATAATATATTGTCCCATTTCCAAGTCCTGGAGAGACTTAATAAAAACTTTATCCTTTCCCCCCGTTCCAACTTATCCGTTTGCTCCTTATTTTCGCTCAGTTTTTATGTTATTTTTTGCGAGTCCTTATAAACGATTGCATTCATCGAACTAACAAACGAATAAAGGAGTGGGCGAACAAAGAGCGCGTTGAGCGAGTGTGTTTTCTTCATTGCTGTTCATCGCCTAGCGCATTTTCCGAAAATAGGGTAATAATAGGTCCACGCGAATATCTCTATTGTTACACTCGAGTATCCCACGTCGCGCATCTTTGGATATTACCGACGTGATGATAATCAAGTATGAAGGTGTGAGTGGGAGTAGTCGTGAATTTACACACAGCCGGAGTAAAGTAGAATGCGAGACGATTTTCAGGATTAGGATAATGGGCTACCTGGTGCTTTTCAATGATTTTCATAGAGCGGATTTATTTCTATCCGTGGCCAACGTACATACATTTTCACCCGCACAACTTTGAAACTGCACGCAGATAACACGTAGTAAAAGCAGCTTCTGTACGAAAAACGCGGCAACTGTGCTGGAATGTGCGGAGAATCTCCAGAGTATTACGTATTTCGAGCGGGAGCCGCGCTCCTCTAACCAAACGCGATAGAGTGATTTTCGATTGGGAATTGGACGAAAATTGAAAACCGAAAATGGCCGAACGCGCACATATTTTGGCAAACTACTATTCGCATACCACAAGCATTATATTCCCTTCTCCATCCTCCAAGGGATGAACGCGAAGGATGAAAAAAGGGATTTAAATCGCGCATACCATATGCCACTTTCCGACAACATAAAATTCAAAACTATTTTTTAATATCATCGTTCTGAAAATTTTATAATTTTTCAAAAATCCTCAAGTAACTTCAAATGTCTTTTCCGATGACCCAATAGTAATTTAAGCCTGTAATTTAAAATTACTTATTGTAGTTTTCCAAAAGGGTGACTTCATTCTTACAGAGCGTTCAACGATCCATGTCGCGAAATGCCAATTGCCATCATCCACCAGCAGCCAGCAGCCGCCTCCTCAACCCCCTTATGCTTGCCTAGCTGCCAGCACGCTAGGAGCAACTCCTCGGGAGAATTGAAGCGCGCAACGTGCGCGCGTTCGTATAATTACACATTACGCTTGATATATGCGACGCGATGAGAACAATAATGTCTGCGATAACGTTACTATAAATTTATTTTGCATTAGATATTACAGCCATGTTCTAACGCGTCATTCACTCACACATTGCGTCTTGTATTTGCGCGTGTGTACAAGGTACATACGATGAGCCCTTACGCCCCTGTGTATTGCGCATATTACCCTTCTAGACCATGCGTATGAATCATCCTTGCACGCGAATTTATGCAAGTATAAGATGCAAGAATTTGACACAATTATATTGCCGCGTGTGTCGCCGTCCCAGTGACAAATTGCCCATTGCGTATGCGTAACGCGCGTTTTATTTTATTAAGATTTACTTAATGTGCAGCTTCTTGCAGCTAAATCTTTATAAGTGTGGATTTTTCTTGGCTTATGAAAGATATTAAAATGATTCACGGTTTTAGCAGGTTATAAATTTCTTACACGATTCTACAATTTTCTTGCTCTTCTCAACAATTTCCCGCAATACTCTCGTCTCAAATAAATTCTCCCCCGTAGCAAGCAAAAAGTAAATGTGTTAATTAATGCAAAGTGGCAAGCGAGTTAACCAAGTTGTATATGAGTTTTGCAAAACACAAATAAAATTCATTTTCGTCCCGCTGTGAAACTAATACACAAATTGCGGAGAACGCTGAGGCGGTGGCTGGAATAACGCGAGCTAATAAATATTAACACTTGTAACTTGCTCAACGATTATTGTTGTACTCATCGCGGAACAATGGCGCTGTACTATGACCCTATTATCCCTTTACACTATTATTGTTGGGCGCGCGCGGTTTTGGAATTGTTCGAATTGTGTCAAAACGCCTTCGTCGTCGTCGTCGCCGTCGACGGTGGCGGCAGAGGCAGCGGTGGCAAAGATGGCCGCGGGGCGCGTATGCCATGAGAACGCTTCCCATCGCTTCTCCCATTGCGGAACTTTGTGCACACAATGCTTGCACTTCCAAGCAAATAGAGGTCACTATTATTACACGGTTAAGCTTTGTTCGCCCCAACCCGATTCATTGCAAAAGCCTGATGCATTTTTGATTTAATTTGCCTGCGCATTCAACGCCAAGACTTTGGTAACCTAATCTCAAATAGCGGATGCACAATGTGTTTATAAACTTGAAGTATGTATACGAAAAAATGCGAAAACGGAAAGAGCAGCAGCAAAGATGAAATATGAGATTTTTGGGTGGGCCGATCGCGCCCGTTATTAAGGGCAATCTGTTGTTACAAGACACTAAACTAAACACCCTTAGTTCCTCTCCGATGTGAGAGGAGCGCATCTGTTCATCATCAAAGAAATAAAATGAATTCAAGGAGGGCATGTCTGTTGATTCTCAATTTCAGATTAGTTGGATGTCTTACGATGTAATAAATGCATTATATTACCCGCTTTTTGTCTAATTTCCCACAAAAACTTTATAATTAAAAAGCGTACAAGTTATAATGCCGTGATTAAAATTATTACGAGTATTTTTTTGTTGCTCGACAAAAAATAACATTAAAGAGAAACAAGTGGATTAAAATTTCGAGTGCGCGGAATAACGCTCAATAATTTCATTTCATAAAATGCGCACCAGATGTCTGGATGTTTTCAATATGGTTGGCGTGTCAACCGGAAATCGCTCGAATTACCTACTTTATAAAAAGTTAAAAACGTGAAAATCATGTCAATTTTTGCAAGAGCTTTACATCTGTTCGTAACAAGTATAAAAAAGTCTTTTACAGCATACTTGAAAACGTAAAACGCTAAATTTCAGTAATATTAATATAATTTGCCAAAATTTCATTTCATGCCGTCATTTTACGTCCCACATTACAATAACAAAATATCCCCCCGTATATATGAAGCTGTAGTATTTTGAGGATGAAATAGGGATGCATTACAACTAAAGAAGGGTTGACATCGAAATACAGCGATGGCGGCTATAATAGGGTGGCAATGCGAACTAAAACGAGGACGATAGAGCGAATCTGTTCAGTTATTGCTCGCGCTAGTTGGAAATTATTTAAAGGAAATGAACCGAATGCCCGTTTTCGCGAGTACACATTCGATTCAATTCCCATCTCAACGTCTGCTGTCGCCCACACACATGCAAAACATGTGCGCACCGCGACTTTATTCACTCGTTACCGCGCTTGAGTAATAGAAATCGTCGTGCAGCAGTTGTCTTGACTATAATCTCAATTTAAAGTGTCGCTTGCTGTCTTTACACTGCTTACTTGTTATTCATCTCGCAATTGCAGACGTGGGTAGCAAATAACGAGTTTTAGATTTCAACATTTTCGTCTTGCAAATATTTATCACATGAAATCCGTATTTTGCAATATGCATAACTCATGCCTAAGCCCATACACTCGTGAACGATTTAACAACTTTTCTCATATAGCAAGCAACTCGAGAGCATGCACTCTTGGCTAATTTGTTTAGGGTTGTTCAGAATGCACGAAGAAACAAACCCTCAGCGTATTATCGAATATTCAAGGTTGATTCAACTGCGAATCGCACTCGATCGACAAGCCAAGTTTAAGCGCGAGCTCAGCACTCCTTCAATACTTTTGAAACTAAGCGAATAGAAGCAGAGTGCTGGTAAAGCAAGGCACGTAAAGCTAATAAGTAAGCAAGCCGCCTCCATCCAACACCAAAATTTCATATTCGCATGAATTTAAAACACATGGAGTTACAATAAAATTCGCGATCGCTAATGAATTATTGAAATAATTGAATAAGTTAAAAATTGGCAATTATTTTGCGAAATTCATTCAAATTTATTAACACCCCGTATAGATAATGATTTGCCTCATAACTTGCAACCTCGGCAACTTTACGCCGACGAACCGTAAATGCTGCATTTTCACTTGCGTTACGGCTGCTGTGCCGCCTCCAATGTTCCTGCAATTGCTCGCCGCCGCCGCTGCTAGCAAAGCGCACGCACACACTTGGTTGGGCGCTCGCTGCCTCCTGTTCGGGCATAGCAAGTCTTGCTTCCACGAAGCGCTCAGCTCGAGAAGAAACTTTCCCGACCGCGAAATTTATTATATTATCCAAAGCAATTAATGCACAAAGGCCGCCCCCACGCTCTATGCGTCAGCTTCCAATAGTGCTACGACAACAGCGGTGGCGGCTTTTCTCTACGCTCGTGTTTTACATTTTCAACATTTTGCAAAACGAAAAAGGCGTTCATTCTTAACCCGAACACAATTTACCCCCATAGTTTCACTTGTATGTAATTACATATTCGTCAGTAAATTTAAATTTTTAAACACGATCAATCAGTGCCTTGTCACTTCACCCTACTTCTCGCGTAATTAATGCAAGTACTCCTCATCATCATCATTATTATTATTATTATTATTGGAATACAAAGTAATTTGGAACAAGAGCCAACACGAGTGTTAATTGTGTTTAATGCCTAAACATGCGGGTTGTTTAATTGTTTTAATTTTCAGTTATTTACCTTCCTTTCGCCCTTTAAGCCTGTTTGATTTTGACTCACTATGCGTTTATTTAATAGCGAAACCTGCCTGCCTATAAATAGACTTTTTTATCCGACCATTATCATTTATCTTTTTAAGTTGTGCGCTTGTCATTGGGGCATTAATGGTGGTCGTGTTTTTTGGAGGCAGCCAGCATTAAGGAACACTTAACGGGCTCGCCGCATTTTCAAGGCCGCGCACCACTTGAATTCCTGCTGGATTTTTTCCCGTTTTCCTCCCTGGAATTGAATTTTAAACTGGCGCACATTACGCGCGTCTCTCCCGCAGCTCTCACCCTCCAGGAGCGCGGCTCAAGATTGCACCCTGCGTGCGTGCGCGTGCACGCGAAGGCATTAAGCATGTTGATACAGCGTAATCGCATCGGCCGATTGTAATCCAAAATAATGGCACGTGCAAACATACTCGAGAAAAATGAAAAATGACCGACCTTTTTCCGCAAATGATATTTCCATTAATTCATAAAAAAAACACACCAGCCACCCTGCACCTCTCTTACGCTGGAAATTAGCATTTTCAAAAAGTGTTCCGCCCGTAATTTTTGTGTAAATTTAGCAAAATTTCTCTTTGTTCAATTAGGCAAACAGGAAAAACGTAAAAAGATACGAATTTAATGAATGTTACACAAGATATTAATAATACCAACGGCAGAAAGGCAAAATAAAAATGTAGCGAAGAAAATGCAAAAATAATGCTGAATTATATACGCGGAGCGCATACACTGAATGAAATATATGAAGAATGAATGAAGGGAGAAAAAACGCAACAAAGTTTTGTTTGGCCCGCAGATAAAAAGCGAAACACGTCGATGCGGCTCGCGAGCGTGCGCTCACTTCTTTTTTAATCCGGAAATAAGCGAATTTCCGGTCATTGTTATCACTGGAGGCTAAACGCGCCGCGGCGCTCCGGTTTTTATCCATTTACTTAGAGAGCGCGAGCGCGAGCACGCGGCTGCTGATGTTGCAGATGATGATGATGTTTAATGCTTTTGCACGTACAATTTCTTTTTCGCAACACGCGCAAAAAGCGACAAAGAAATAAAGCGCAAGCACGGAAACGCAAATAAACGTGCGACGCGCGTCGACCCACCCCGTCCGCGCGCTTCCTTTCGCAATTAGCATTTACTTTTCTCCGCGCGGCGTTTTTCACGCTTTAATTTAATATTACTTACGTAAAATATTGCTCTGTCAATAGAATGAATTTTTACGGCGCGCAATTCCAAAATTCACGATCGCACTCGCTCATCAAAGTCCACAAATTGTAAGCGAGCGAAATGGATGAAGGGCTAACACGATAAGTCACTTAAATTGATTGCGTTCGGTTAAACACTAAACTCGGCAGTGTTTGCTTCATCATCTGCATTCGAACAAACATGTCGTGTTAGTTTCTGAGCACACTTGCCGCTGTTGCAACCCTTATGAAGTTACCATAGTCAACATCAAAGTTATTTATACGTTTCCAATGAATAATTTCGATCTCAATCATACGTGCGGCTCGGATATCGAGCACTACACCTCGGGTGATTTGCGTTAATGAAAGTAGGTGTTTTCACTAAACATGTGTCAAATCAGTCAAACAACGCGTGAATTAGATGAGTGTATCTATTTTATGTCGGCTGGAATTTTAAAAGCAACAAGCAACACCAGCAAGCAACACAAAACACGCAGCAATCCATGGATGGATGGTGGGTGGTTGAATGAGCGCAAATATTCTAGGCTCAGACGAAACGAGACGCGACGCGACGCAACGCATTTTCGAGAGGGGTGCGCATTCGTGCATTTGCATTCATTCGAATATACACACATGCATAAATTCAAACATTCAAGTACGAATATATCAGATGGTCATCAACGTGTACGTTGTGTTGTATGCGTTTGTCTGGCCACATTAGGCAAACGCGTTGATTGTGTTTGTCGCTTACACAGCGCGCATATTCGCCAGCCGCATGATTACTCCTCGCTGCCGCCGCTGCCGCCACCGATGCTGCTACTGTGTGCACACTCTTGTTGAGTGCAAATACTCGCCCGCCTGCCACACCACGCGCAACTACAATTGACATGTCATGTTTGCTTGCAAACTCGATGATAAGTTTATTGCGAATCGACTTGCGCGCGCGGAACACACATCGCGCTCCTGACTAATTACGTCTGCCGCCGAATTGTAAATGGGTGTTGGCTATTTACATGCGGCGGCTGTTTGCCCAAAAAATATGCGAGCCCGTTGTGCCGCCCGGAATAATGCGTGTGATAGCTTTTTCAATTTGCAAATGCAGACCGTATTTTCGTCGGCGCAAATTAATTACAATCGAAGCACATAGTCGCGGCGGTGTTAATACATTGTGTTGACAACACACGGGGGCGGCAGCAGCAAATGTTTGCGTGTACGCCGTGCTTTGAAGTATTGAATCAAATTTGTGAATTTGATATTTGCTCGCCATCAATGCGATGCATTCTATTCGTATCAACAATTCAATAATAGAAATAACAGCAATACCAAAAACAATTGCACATGCTGTTTAATATTATCAAACAAAAATTTATATTGTATATCAAATTCCTGAATTATATATCTATACGCTATGATTATTCCAGTGAGAAAACAATGAAATTGTACTTAAAAAGCATCTTTGCAAAAATATTTGAATTTGGACTCCTAGGGGAAATTCAACTCTCTCTGGATATCAAATCCTAGATTCGCGCTCGTTACTTACGTATTCATTTAATCTACATGTGTTTGTTTTGCATAATCAAACACGTTTACTCAGATTCACAATCGCATGTAAAATGTTTAACATGTTTGAGTACAAATTAATAAGCAATGTTATATTCCCGAGCGTAATGGATGTATTAAATTAATACGAACCGATGATACACGAGTTCATAATACATTTCGTCTGAATTCATGCAATTTGTAAACGATATTGAATTGAATTGTAATAATTCACGAGTACCGTGAAAACTTTACCCTTGATATTCGCGAAAAGTGGGTTGCTTCTTGAATGCATCACTTTCCAGCCATTCCGCAACGCCGCCCCCGTCGATACGATGCTTTATTATGCAAGTAAGAAAAGGTTTTAGGCAACTCGTGGGGGTATTAGGTGGCCGACAAGCAGCACAGCAGCGCACGTGTAACGTAACATGTTTGGGGAACGTGAGCGAAATGAAGGGCGAAGGTTTAACCCAGTTTTCGTTGCGCGCCGTGCGCGGTTCGAGGAACTATGCGTGACTTTCGTGTGAAAATGTGTGAAAATTGTGTAAACAAACCCTTCGCGAAAACGAAAGGAAACTGTCAGCAAATACGCGCTCCAAATGCGCGTACAAATACGCAAAGTGTTTCTTTTCAGAATCAATAAATCTCATTTGTATCCGGATGTATTTGCGCGCGTAAATAGAAAGGGTGCATTCTTGCAACCCCCTGTACGCCATGATGGCAGGTAATACGAGATACTTTTACGTGCAGCTCGGAAAGGCTGCAGAGCAAAGGACCTCACACCAAGCGTACCGTGAATGCGAAGCGACACACCAAGTGACATAATAAACATTCATCCATGGAGAAAAAGCGTTCGCGTTGAAGAAAAACGCAAGTATGAAATTTGATAGCGCGTTCGCTATAGAGACACATTTCATATTTCATAACGATGCACGACTATGAACGCAAAGAGCTGCCTCTATCATGACGATGATGATGATATTGAAGATCTCATTAAAATTCTATGTCTTCTTTGCTAATAAGTTTCCTGAACTATCAAAGCCTCGCTCTAAAATGTTAGTATATGAAAACCAGTATTTCAAGCACCTTGCTTTTGCTATTACTAATAATTTTCCAAATGATAAATCTTGTAATTTAAAGAAAGTATCTGATTTTGAAATAAATTACTTTCGATATTTATAGTTTGCCATATTGACTACTTCTCAGCCACATGTTAATTGCACGCTCTCGTTGCGAGCTGAAAAGCATGAATGCAAATGCGTCTATTTATGTTAACTGACAAGACGCACAAGTGACATTTGGACACTTATTCTAAATTTACGAAATCTACTTCTTGTGTTTCTCAAGGAGTTAGCGCTCCTGGATGGCTCATTCGTGTGGTGGTCGTTTTACGGACGTTTGAAACAGGAAACACATTTTTAACGAGCACGCACGCTCATAAATACGTGAGCGAAACAACAGCAACCACGCAAAGAATTTTAAACACTTTGCGCCGCCACGCTAATTCGTTATGCTTATCGCGTTATCCTGTTTCGGTTTCGCATCCTGGCACGCCGAGGACATGCGCCGGTGACAAGCGGAAGTCGTGTGAGAATCTAATCGTCCATAAGACTGCCGCGATTTGCATTTTAGGACTTTCGAATGAATGTTATCCTTCCGCAGCGCATGGGGGACGAAAGTAATACGCGCGACATGTGGCGTGACTGCAGCTCGTTTCGCGTTCTCGAATAACTCCTTGCACGAAGAAAGACCCGCCGCCCTCGCTCGTCGGCGCGTTTCTTAGCAAATGAACCAAATCAAGTCAAACGCGAGCGGCAAAGCAACGACGACAATGCGATGTTTTTCGATTATCATTGCGATTGCGTTAAATACGCTCGAAGCATGCGCTTCGGCTGTTTTTCACGTCGGTAAACGACAGGCGGAAAAATGCGAAACTAAAGCACGGAAAGTGCACGGTGATTTCGCATGAGGTGCGCGCAATGAAGTAGCGGCATTGTCGGCAAAGTCGAAAGTCCGCGTAAACTTTAACCTCGCACCATTAAACTAATACAAGTGGAGTAAAACAAGCGCAGCAACATCAACAAACGCTCAAATGTAACAACAATGTGCTTACTTAACTCGAGTTAGTTATACCAGCCGAAGTACGCGAATACAAGCAAATATTTTGCCGTGTAATGCGAGTTTGAATATTTCACGTGTGTGTGTATTAAATTAATGTTAATGCGCGCAGTTATTTAGTTAGATATATGGCTTGTTTTCCACCCTCAATGCGCGCTCGCGGTTATAAAATTAATGTGAATTACCTAATCTAATGAAGCAATAAAACTCGTCGCAAAATCTACATGCACATTGCGTGCACGAAAAATAAACAATTTTTAATGGTCGATTTTAAAAAATAGTTGCCGTATTTTTACAGATTAAATTATTAAATAATCCCTTAGTATTTGAAATTTATTTTTTGTGCAACGCCTTATGGAAGGAGGGAACCTCATAGGTTGCAAACCGCTGGTTTACCTAGTTGGTATTTGGTACACGATTGGCACTATTTCAGTTCGTGGCAAAAACAAAACTTTACTCCTTTCAACAGTTTGTAAGACAACCAAAGAAAACTTTACGATCGATTTTCCGTTCTTATTTAACCCGCACGCTTTTCCGAACGCCCGTTTCATTTTCAATTTGTCATTTTGTTGTTCGCCAAAAATATTTCCTGCCATTGTTCGCAGCAGCGGCAGCAGCAGCAGTAGCTAACTAGTATTTGTCTTCGGCGAAAGGCCTTTTTCATTTCTTTTGACATACATATATATTCTCGTGTTCCACATACGCGCGCCCGCCGCCAGCCGCCCGCCACGGCTGTTTTCAATCTCACTCTCTCTCTTTTGTTTGGCCTTTTTTGTTTTTATTCGCTTCGCCTGATAATTGTTTGCGTCTTACAGATAAGCCAATGCTTGTTTTGTTGCGATGACATATTTCTTTTATCTACATCAAGAGAGAAATATAAAAATATGGCTTTGTCATGGGCTTTGGCGTTCGTTCCCACTGCCGGGTTTGTCCTCGTGATTGCCCTCTTTGTCTTCTCGCGTTCATTTCGCAACTCGTTTCAACTCGGATTATATGCCGCGCAAGGATGACAAATCCCCTTAGCATTTTCTTCTTCTCGTCGGCGTCGTCCTCGTCGTCGAGAGAAGACTTCTGCACGGCAACACGGCCAATACACGCAACCAGCGTGTGTTCTCTTTGCGCGAAATATCTGCTTGCCTTTTTTGCCGGCGCAAGTGAGACCGCGAATGAGAGTTATCCGCCAAAGGAACAATTCAACAATATAACCGCGATGGCACAAAAAGCAGTGAATCAATATTTAATCGAAAAATAACGACGAGTCCTGTATATTTTCATTTCGCGATGAGAATTTTGGTTCGCGCCTGAATTTCTTATTTTTTTCAGTATCGCTTAAAGATTCGTATTATTTTATTTGTTCGTAATAAAATTTCCATACGAGTTGTGTTAAAATCACATGCATTTCTTGCATTCACGCCATATTCGAATGATAATATCCTTGCCTTTTTTTGCAAACGAGTCCTTCGCATGTTTAACGACCAGCTCCACTTTACTTCTTCAGCGTGCCGCCATTTTTTCCCGCTAACGCATTTCTAGTCTTTGTTGTTCGTGGCCGTAATAAAGGGTGAAATGTCACTGCTTTGACATGCATTGCCTGACTTGACCAAACACTTCAGATAATTCCGTGATAAGAGTGAATTTATTGAATCAAAAAGTTTTTCTGACATAAAATATGTATTAATTTTCATTTCTCTTGTTTGCAGGTGAGTTTCACTCAATTCATCAGCGGGCAGCCGAGATTTTTAATAATTTACGAAAAGGTAAAAGTGTACAAAGGTAAAAGTTTACGCAGAAATAAAAATAATATTTGCAATTGACACACGGAGTAAAGAAAGTTTATCATTAGTTCGTGTTTGTCTCCTTCGTTTTTGATTTGCCGGTCGAGTAGTATATATATTCTTGGGTGGCTCGTAATTCTTAACTTGTCTCAGCGTGGAGCGCATTTTCGGTCAGTTTGCCGCCTCCGCGCAGAGAGATAGATTTTGCTCACAATCGACCGGACGACAAGTCGAATTTAGAAGTTGGCTCATAAATCTATAACTTTATTTTATCTGCGCGCACGCGGTTATTCCGCGCTTGTGCTTTTTTCTTTCCCAATTCACGGTAAGCATTCGCTAAAACTCATACAAGCCGGAAAAAGATTTGTTCGCAGTTCACTAACTCTTAATTTTAGATTAGACATTATCTGATAGCACTCAAAATACGCCGAAATAATGTCGAGGGGCGCGAAACTTGTCAATAATAAAATTAAACAAAATACGAAAAAGAAACAGCCGGGGAGGCGAAAAAAAAACTTAATAAATGGTTTCCTAAAATAATATCCTTCATTTTATGTTTTCGCTTTATGAAAGTTCGCCAACGAGCCAAGCCCGTCCAAAGACATTTATTTCATGTAACTATAAACAAGTGAAACGCGCGCAAACTTTTTGCTCTTTGCGAAAAATTTATGAATCGCAACGACGACGCAAAGTCCACATCAATTAGTTTCATGTGCTTTTTGTTCGCATCGCCGTCGTCGTAGTCGTCGACCAATGTTTTCGCGTGAATTTCCCTTTCAAATACGTGCAAATTCAGCAACTTTACATTTCGACGCAACGAAATTGAAAGCGAAACAACATTTATGTTGTCGCCTGGCAAAAAGCGTTTCTTTCACTCTCGCTTTTGTTGCCAACACACTCTCGTGTTAATAAATCTATAAGGGTTGAATTGCAACTGTTAGCAACTGCTTTATACACCCTATCCACACACGCATACTCTCGCGTTCAGCTCAAACTCCGCCATACTATTCAATCTTACAATTTACTATGTAGTGTTAGACTATTGCAAGCAACGCATACGCTTTTACATTTCGGGGGTGGTTCGCATGTATGTATATTCGCGCCGATTCATTTCGCCGATGCATTCGTCCTTGGCGTCTTTGCAAGTGAAACCAATGAATTCACCCCCCTAGCACCCCTAAACCGAAAGCAATTTATAACTTCATACAGTTATAGTGTATGTGCGATGTGTGCATATGCGCCGAAGAATTGAGAGTACGCCAACCCCGAGCAATTATCATTAATCATAGATTATGAATGGCTAAACTTGCATACACAATTTTTGATATACCGAGTGTTTGTTTGCAAATTCACGTTTTTCGTCTCACACAAATAAGTTGCGACGCATTGTTCGTAAAATGTAAGTTATTAATGTACTTCTTGCAATTTCCCACCGCATTTTCCCTTTAGTTCATTATAAACTTTCTCGAATTACAACTTGCAAGTTTCCACGTGCAAGAAGATGAAAAGTATTTATAAACACGATGTACGCTCGTTGGCACAGCGCACCCCGCAGACGCATAATCAACCGAAGTAAGAAGTGAAACAATTAACGCGCTCTTGAAAGTCTTAAAAGTCTTGAGAATCGAAAATTCCGGGAAGTACGTATTAGACTTTGCCTTTGTTTCGCGCTATTTTTAGCCGCCAACAACAACGTGTTAAGTGACGATGATTGAATCTCGTGTACCATGGAAGTCCATGGAAAATATGTTTGAATTTTCAATTATTTTCTATTTTATTTATCGAAAGTGCAAGCGGAATGGTGCAAATGTGACTTGAGGCAAGCTGGCGGAGGTCGTTCATAATCAAAGCGATTTTATGGACTTTCTCGAACAACTCGCAGGCATTTCCATACAATAATTTCACTTGACTCGTTTATGTTTCTCTTGCGGGCTGACTTCGTTATTAGTTCTTGTAGTTTGCGCGCGGATAAGCCGCCTTCCTGTGCGCACTACTCGCATGAGTTATGGATGAAATGTACGCAACGAGGGTTGCCCTCACATACGTGTGCTTCATACAGTTTCGCGTCTTGCCACCCTCTGACTTCTAATATTTACTCGTGCATATACACACATGCAATGCAGACACGTCTTGTCTTTGTTGCGCTTCAATAATTCACAGGCGTAATGTTGAAGTATGAGAGCGAGACGACAAAGTCCAAGTCCAAGTGCAGCAACTTTAAGGGGGAGGCGGTGGTTAATTTAAGACGCATTCCGAACTAATGATCTTAGATCTCTAATAAATTTTCGTGCTTATTAAAATATCACCCCACCCCACCCCAATATGCAAGACGCCGACGAGTGGACCCTTAAATTGTTTAACTTCATAACAACTGACTTGCAAGATGCACGCATGCATGCAAGCACGGAATTTGCGAATTCATTTTGCATCACTTACAAGTTTATGAACAAGTTTCAAGTACCAATATTGCAAATAGTTACGTATCAATTTTTACATACCTTAAATTTCTTGATGAAATGGTTTATATCCTGATTGGAAAGGCTTGCACTCCGTGGCGTCTTAAGGCAGTTATTTTCATCTAAAGTTGTTGGTCACATCTCAAGAACTCTGAAGTCTGAAACAAAAAGTCAAATTTAATTAAACGTTCCAAAAAACATGTGTACAACGGAAATGAGTCAAAAGTTTCATATTAATCCGAAAACAATGGACGCACAAAATAAATGTAAACGAAATTCTCCAGAAAAATGAAAAGTTATTTAGTTGCTCATTTTATCTTACATTATAATTCGTTAATAAACTATGGGAAACACTTACACACATGTTGTCGTACACGTCTGCAGGTTTGTAACCCGAAAGCAAGATTGTCTTGATCAGATAAGATGTTGGTTTGCTGTACGAGCAGGAGTAGATGTGTAAGGATGCGCTTTAGCCCACATGATATCTGATAGCAGTGTGCGCCGCGACGAGATGGATTTTTTCGAAATAAGATTATAAATAATTAAGCCCACGCGCTTTAAACGCCAACACGAAGGTAGACGCAGAACGAGAGAGAGGCAGAACCACACAAAAAAGCGCTGATCAAAAATCCAAAACGTAAAAAAGAAACGACAACAGCAGCGCCGAAGGGCATTCCGAATGCCCGTGCTTTCCAACATCCGACCGCGGCAAATCGCACTTGAAAGCGTGAGCTTAACGTCCAAATCATTCAGCGACCACGAGAAGAACACAAGGTCAATACACAATTAGATGTTGCCGTTTGACTTCATGCACTGCGCGAGCGCCGAACATGACTTCGAAGAAGAAACAACTCGAAGAAAATTTGATTTATACGCTCGTTTTAATTATTAATTATGTACGGCGACTTAAGATAAACTCAGCCATAATCAACCATGCGACGTGTATTAAATGTTCATACCGAATGTCTCTCTAAACACCTCGTTTCTTCAGCCTTATCATTTTCTGGTTTATTATCATTAATCCCGCGCTTCGATTGACTCTTTGTATATGTTTTATACAAACGTTCAGCAAGCACTACACACTCCACGAAGGATGTAAATGAATGAATATAGCTTGTTGAATCATAGAATGAAACAATAAAAATAGCCGTTGTAACGCGTTTCGAAGACGCCCACGCATTGCACTGTCCGCTGCAAGTGCATCGCGAGTAATGAATGTGTGAAAATTTTAATATGTACGATCATACACGTTCATCACTTCCATAACGCGTAAAAATTTTCATCAACTGCATGCACAGAAACAAAAGACACTAAATCATAATTTAGCATGAACGACAACATCGCATAAAACACGTAATAAAACCAACATGAAATGTTCAGCTCTGCGCGTGTCTTCATAATTCCGTGAAATAGACATCGAAAATATGTATCTACGCTCTTAATGTTCATTCCTAATGCGCATTTAACTCTTCGAATATTGTAAAACACTTGTCGGTGCATTTCCCATGAAAGTGACATACGAGTTAGTTGAATTGCTTACAAAAAGCGCCTTAATCGTTATGAAAAACTTGTTTTCTAAGAGAACATCATTACTCAGAAGTATGTGAATGATTATCATTAAATATTTTAAATGTTTTCTTTCAAAATATGTCTATTAATTTAATCCATCCATTTTTCAAGTGTTTAATGAAATATGCAATAACACATTATCTTGGAGAAGTTGAAATTTTATGACAAACGTTGCGAAAAGAGTAGTTTCGCCAAAAACGCGTTTACATGAACTTTCAACTAAAACGAAAAGTTGAAGAATTAACATGATCACAATAAGTTAGGAATGCGCCCAACAAATTTGCGATAGACTAATTTACTTCTTTGTAAGACAGGAATTTTTATGATATCTCTAGTACTTTTCGAGATATTGATGAAATTAGATCACATTTCAAGAAATTGTAGTTTCAAATTAGTGATATAGAGCTCCATATTACCTTCCTATATTCGAACAAATAGAGATTTAAGTTTTTATGTAATAGTTGACGTTTCACCTAAAACTAAAAGTTGAAGAATTAACATGATCGCTTCAAGTTAAGAATGCGTCCAACAAATTTGCGATAGACTAATTTAGTTCTTTGTAAGACTTGTGAAAAATTCAGGAATTTTAACGATATCTTTAGTACTTTTTGAGATATTGAGGAAAATAGATCACATTTCTCAAGAAACTGATTGTATTTTGTTTCGATTTTTTGTTTGTTTCGAATTTCTAGACTAGAATACCCCGTTAAAAATTATAATATGGCTGAGATGATGACATAAAATGATATTTGACTATTTGTTATTCGAAATAAATAAAATAAATATTTTCATTTATATGCAGCAGTACCGCTAAGCTATAAAAGTCAATGGAATAAACCAACCAGCAGTCATCAATATTTAATAAGTCGCTCGTGCACTTCTTGTCTCATGCGCTGCATACGCATTTGCAAACATTTCTGCATTCGGCGAGCGTTTAAGTGGCGATAAGCAGTAGCACGCATAAAATGCAACCTTATTGAATGCAATAACTAATAAGATGTTCGCATCATTTACAACATACTGCAATGCAATGCGCGCATTTAAATTCGCATGTTTTTACGCTCTTCATAAATCATGCACGAGCAAATATTGCGTTTCGTAATGTGGAGCAGATGTACATTTGTGCGCTTGTAAATCACGAAATAGTCTTGCTAATATTCTCTCGTTTAACAACAAAGGCGTACAATGTGCAACATGTATAAATACGCCGCTCAATTATTTATACATTAATTATTCTATTAGTTATTAATTATTTAGTTTTCATACAGACGAGCCGTACCTACACGCGTTTTACGCATTGCTTTTAATTTCCAGCCATGAGACGCGCTGCGCAATGCTCGTAAATTATTTGTTTCGCAGTTTATTTATTTGCTTTGCTTATTTATTTATATGTTTATTTATTAAACAAGTATTTAGTTGTGCTCGAGCATTTATTCCTAGTTTTGAATGCGATTAAAATATTAAACTTTCAGTCGTTGATTAATTTATGGAAACAACTTTTTGAATTCAATCGTATTCAATTATTTTTAGCGAAAGGCTTATAAATTTCATAAAATTATCCCGATGCATTATTGAATCAAAATTAAGTATCTATCTTATCAACTGTCGAATCATCTATTGAGTAGGCAGCGGATATAACAATGTATAAACAATATAAAGAATTACTTAAGCTGCTTACAATCGACGACAATTTAAATCCGTCTTTTTTCACTCGTCCTTAAGCCGATCTTACGAATGAGTGCAAGTCAGTCTCTTAAGTCATAGACTCATTGTCACTTATCCTCGAGTGCGTGGTATACTCTCTTCATTCGTATTCAGTATTTTAGTAGCTCGAGTGAACTCGCTTAAGCACCTTAAGACGTGACAAGTTGCGTAGTGTGATAGTTAAATATAAATTTAATTCTTATTTATCTTACTTAATGTTCAGTAGCTGAGCATGTTGGCTCTGCGGCTAGCTAATTCCAGTTAAAAATATCGAATAAATTTACGGATTGCACTTCCAATAAGATATTAGTTTTAGTGGTTCGTAAAACTTCGGCGCGGGGTTAATAAACGAGCGATATTTTAGTCCCTCACATACTAAGTACACGTACGATGCATGCGTGGAAGTCGTGATATAATGCGTATGGTTATCGAATGCACATACCGTGAGGGATTTGTAACGCATTTGTCACACATCTTGCTAGCATTTCAAGCATTCACAAGCGAGCCTCGCTTCAAAATAGAACAGACTTACAACTTACAACAAGAAATGCATCAGTAAATATTACGCGTGAAAAGTTAATTAACATTTGTCACTAAATATAACAAATGCCCTTTACTTCCATCGTCTTTTCACTGCAACTTTTCAATTTCAATTCAATATACTCAATTTTTCATTACTTATTGATGTGACTGACCTACATTTGCTAAAATCGATAAACAATTTGCTTTTCAATTTCATTGTCATTAACATTCCAATTTCTTTCGATTGACGAGCTAATTAATTACGCACGGATTAATGCAAATTATTGCCGACTGAATGATTCGTTAATTTATGATAAAATGCGCGCCGCGCGCGAGCGTACGCGAATCAAATTAAGATCATCAGTCATAATCACGCAATTACGTCTAATTTTGATGAATGAGTTATAATATAAAGTATTCCATGGCATTTGCAAAAGTTTCTAATTAAAACTTTGCGCGCGCGCATTATTGCTAAGCATTGGCGTTTTGCGAGTTCATTCGTTCGGCGAACGAGAAACGCGCTGATCCGCAGCCCGCCGAATTTTCTTACATAATTAATTTCATACTTGTGTCGTTGTTCGTCTTCCCACTCCCGGAAATAATTGCTTCATTTGCACAACGCTTGTGTCGGAAGTTGACGCGCAATTAGACACGAATTAATTTATTTGTGTTTTTCATTTTTCGCTCATTATTAATATCCATGCCTGCGTTTAAATAACGTGCAGGCAGGAAACTCGCGCAGCGGAAACAGTTTTTATACGCGTTTAAGTATTATTCAAATATCAACTTAGCGAAAACCAATTTTGTAAAACGTCAACGCAATTTACTCGGCATTTTTTATGACAAAGTGCGCACGTACAATATTGACAAAAATTTCCGATACGCGAAACGATTTGCAATGATTTGGAATGACATCGTATATCATATGGCAGTGCAATTCGATGCAGTTATATCAGTTGCTGTGGAAAACAGATGAACGCGCGTCGATAACGAATTAAAACGAAACCGAAACGAAAAATCTAAACCCAAATTGCATTCTGCAACTGGCTCGTTCGCTCGCTCGCTCGCGCCCGAATAAAATACCAACACCGTACTTCGACGATTTTATCTATTAATATGTACCTATCATGCCTGAAGTTGTATCGAAAAAGTGTTGGTGCAAATTTCAGCCGAAAGGACACTATTAATGCAATGCAAACAAACCGCATGCGTTTTTCTTTTTGTGTTAACTTGAACTGGGCCAAATTTTTCAAATCATCTATTTTTGGATTGGAATGTTAAAAGTTTTAATTCCAGTTTATTTTACACCACGTCTATATCAGAATGTCCAAACGCAAATTAGCAATTTTCAGGTAAAATCATTTGCTTTAATATTCGATTGTGCTTTTGCCATTGGTGGAATTCTATGATATAAAATTTGCCGGGCATTTCATTTCGCAACAAATTCCAATACATTTTTAATTAATAAAATGCGCATGCAATTTGATATTAAATATTATTAATTAATTAATTAAATACGGCGAATGAAATGAATTGTAATTGAAATTAAACAAATGCGCTCTGGACGAGCGCAACTGGACGATCAACAATAAACCACTTATTCGCGCCAGCGTTGTTGTTGATTTGCATATTGTTATTAAATTGTTATTGCGATTTGCATTGATTCACAATGGCAAACATTAAATCGCGCGATTAAAACGGACGCGTGCGTGTGTGATGCAAATAATGTTCGTCTTGTTGTTTTGCTTGTTTTCGGCGTGTGCGCGATAAAACGCATCGAAACTTTATTGGCGTATTGAGCCGAGGCGGAAAGTTATCGCGGCAATAAAATAAAATATTGCCCAAGAAGACGACGACGACGCAAACGAACAAGTCGCGGAGAAGAATCGGGGAGCATTTTGCAAAACGCTTCTTCGCTTTCAGCTCCTCTATGAATATCATCTGTGGGCTGCTTTTATCTGCTGCTGTCGCTAAACTTTCAACTTTTTCAGCGTTTCAACTTTTTCTTATACATATTCGGCGCGTGGACAAATTCTTGCCTGTGTGTCGAGAGCCATTCCGAAAGCGAAACGTATAAAATATTCAATGATTTCAATTTATGCAGGAGAACGCAAAATTGAATTAGCATATTTATACATTTATGTATATTATGCATACTAAACGGAGTTTTGTCGTTCGTGTTGAAAAGGGAAGAAATGCTACCAGCAACAAACACACCTCTACCTCCACACACCGTATGTGAATGCACAAATTACGTATGAAAAAAATCAAAAAGCCGCGGAAAACTTTAAAACAATAAAACATCAAACATTTTTACGATTCGCCTTACATTCATAGCACCCACCCGCACAAGTTACTATCCTTTCGCAGTAAAATTTTTATTAAACCCTTGTCGCATTTGTCAATACTCGTGAGGACTGAAGAAATATCTCTTTCGTTTTGCATAACCGTTTGCCGCCTCGCTTACCCACTCGCGCCATTTGAGATGAATAAATATGAATAAAGCACAAGAGCTGATTGTAAATAACTAAGTAAGTCATCTCTCAACGTCCTGATTGTCAACTGTCTATGAACTACGTATTTATCAATAAAATTTATCACCGCCAACGAGTGCTCAATGCTTTTGCCGCGCTACATGTATAATACGAATAGAGAATCGATCGAAAATCACTTTCCACGCAATAATATTTCATGTCGCATTTGTTTTCGCTGCTTATGGAGAGTGGATAGATAAATCAATTCGAGCAATGAATACATGAATAATGTAATCAATTTCAAAATGCGAAATCAAGACGTCAAATGATTTCGTCTCGCTGCTTTTATAAATATCTATGTATTTATTCTATTTATCCTTCACTCGTCCTTTTCGAGGATGATGATAATAATTCTTTCTTTTGGCGCAATAATAATGGCATTCCTTGTGGTTCTTTTTGGCTTTAAAAGATTAATTTTACAATCTCGCATAACTCAAGTTATTCATCCAAGTTTATGATATTTTTATGAATATTTATACGCGTGATAACCGCATTTATGCGAGCATGAAAAATGCGAATTTTTATCAAGCGTTGCAAACCGCCAAGCAACAATTAACAATGATAAAAGAACGCTGGCGGTTGTTTGGCGCTAGTTGTTCTACGCGATGGCATGGCATGACCATGACCGCCCGGAGGGGGTGGCAGCTGAATTGCAGCCAGCGTGTTTAACCAACTATGTGTCAAAGATTAAATTCGTCGAGTGTAACACATAATAAATCAAGAGCTTTATGGCTTATATTGCTCGGGCTCGCTCGTAATTCGTATATTCGCACCACGAACACGGCAAACCAAACCAACGTGTTGGTTGGTTCGCAAAACACACACTCGCTCGCAATTCATAAACAGCTGAATCGATGCGATAGACATGCATTACGCGAATCGCCATTACGTCACCGACTTGCGTGGATAGTTGCTGGAGCGGGCTACGCATGCGTTGCCGTCCCTCAATTAACCCTTTAATTTATTATTCGCGCCAACGTGGGAAGAGCGCCCGCTCTCCTCTTCAAAAACGCTCGCCCAACACCCAATAGACAAAGTAATTTATAGACCATGCCAGTTCAGTTATTTTTTATTCAGCCGGCGGCGTGCAGTAAAAAGCGAATGTAGAACGCGCTGTTTTGCACATGCACGTTGAAAAAAATCTGTGCAATTGGTACGCGCAACCCCCGCGCACTGAGTACACATAAAGTGGATTGTTGGATTGGTCACACTGGCCGAGCACACGGACGGCAAGTGCTACACTCACTCGCCACCGCCGTTGCCGCTGCCGCCGCCGACCACAAGCCGAGTATTGTGCATGCGGCCAATCTATTGGGACCAGTAATTCATCCAGTTAAGCTCTCTCCAGAGCGAACGCGCCGCGCGAAGCCCAACATTGATTGGCATCGGATCGCGTCAATTTGGACCATTGGGACATTAATAATGTACCCCTTCGTAGCGCTAGGCTCGTAAAATATACTGACCGAAAAATATGCGCGCGTTCTCCAAGGACGAATAAAGCCGAAAATTCTTTTTTGCATATTCTAATATGCCGAGCGCAAATAAATTTCGCCCGAATGCGAAAATTTTCCCCCGACCGCCAAGCCGAGTCAAGCCAAACTTTTGAAGGACACGGCGACTTTCATTTTCAAGGTTGGAATTTGTCAAGCTAATACAATATTAATAACATGACAATGGCTCGAATGGCTGGAAGCCTAGCCTAGCTATCTCGCAGCGTGTAGGAACATCCTGTATGGATGGAGTTTAGTCAATAATCCTATTAAGCAAACATAATTTAGCCGAAGTGGAGCGCGAAGAGAGACGCACTGATGTCTCATGGCGCATTGCAAGTCCCGCGAGTGCTCCAAATTCCCTTAGTCCTTAGAACGCCGCCGCCGTTCGTTGATGTCAACGACAAACTCTAATTAAAGCAAATAGACCAAAAACATAATCAATTTCCAACAAATTATTGCTTTTGTAAACACTCGTAAACTCAATAATTCCCGCACTAACTGTGTATTCATTAAAAAATTGCGATTAATTTAATTACGAGATTAAAACACATCCAATTAAAGTATTAGGCAATTTGTATCCGAATTTTAATTTGTATTAGCAAATCTCACCCTCCTCCGTCAAGTATACGCGTTTCTATATTGTGAATGTGCATACTCCTGAATGCACAGCCCCTAATGCTAATGCTTTAATACTAATAAATTACGCAATCGTTAAGACCCTCTAAACACATCCACCTCGCGCGCCACGCGTCTGCTGTTTATTTACTTAATACGTACACACAACTCTTATAAACGACGGCTGGCGACGCTTCCGCCACTGCCACTACCGCCACCGACGACGGCGACGACGACGACGGCGCCCTCTCATTCGTTATTACGCGAGTTGGCTGGCGGCAGCGTTTCGGGGAATTTCATTAAAATATGTACAAGTATTATGTAGACCAACAAATGTAACAAAACCAACATGTATATTAGTATTGTGTGATCGCAATAACGGCGGCGGCAACTGCTGGCAACTGCCCCCATTGTTGTTGTGTGTGTATCTATTTGCCCATAAATACATTGGTCGCGTGCGTGTGAATGTATTTAAGTATATGTCGCACTGCGTTCCGGGGGCGTCATGTTATTAGTTTTATGTGATGGCATTATATGCAAGAGACATGACTGTATGCCGGACAGTACAAAATACTCATCCCTTCGCCGGCTGAGAACAGGGCGCGTGCAACAAATTGGCCGAAATTATGCCCCAAGCTGTAGTTGAAAACCGGGCACGAGCAGCGCGCCAGACACTCTAACTATACGTACAGCAGATGCTTTTCCTTGCAGCTCCCTAAATTCCCGAATTTTCAGCGTAACTGCCCAGAACTCGAATGACCACTAACAGGATAACGTTACGCGCGGCTATGCGAGCGCAAAACCAAAGATGCACTGCCCGGGACCTTTATAATGACCAATAATGTAGCCCCTAACAAGGTGGAGCACATCCGCTATTTTTCTTCGCCAATTCCGCATTCAATTTACGCTCCAATTTCAATGCAATTTGTATTTTTGTGTCTGCAAATATAACGTTTTAATTCATACCGCAATGCAATAATAATAAACACAATTGCTCCAAAAAAGAAAACAAACATGCAATTAAAACCTGCCATTTTCCGATTGCATTTCACCACATCCTACCTATTTGCACATTTATTCAATGTGCATGTTTTCAGCGCGCAACACAATGCAAAGTTTTTAATAGCCAGTTTCACTTAATTAAAATACCCATAACTGTTCAGTTGAATTTCAATCAATTTATGTGAAACACTACATTACATGTATGTTTCATTATCATAAACATAGCGCATAAGTACGTATTGCTGTAGGCTACTGTTGTTTATGTAGAATATATTTATACGCATTAAAATCAAACGGCATTGATTTCGTTTACAAACCTGCTGGTACTAGCGTTGTTGCTGTAGTGCAAAACTCTTATCTCTCTACCTGCCGCTTAACCATTTGTGGGTTATGTTGTTTTGCTATGCATTAGCATTATACTTGTAGACATTAGAATATTACCCTTTACTTGTTATCACTTACTCGTTGAAGAATGTAGACATATTTAATAATAATTTGAGGAATAGAAAGCACTCACCTGAACGGATGATATGATATTTCCTGTGTGGCTTCCAAACATGCTATGTACATATATCTCAATCTCTTGTTTCAAGCCATCCACCTAGTATTTGTATCATCAGTGGGTCCTAAAACCGAATACACGCAATTTTAAACTCGTACCCTTTAAATTTCTATGTAAACAGCCCCGCACACTGTATACTAATCGATTAATGATATGATGCATCAAGATTCATTGTTAGTGCTGAACCGCGTGGATAGGTTATAACGTCCCAGCGCATTTAACGAAACGGAAAACTTTAAAAGACTTACCGAAATCGATGTAGACACTGCTGATCGGATGTAACATGGGATAATTACCATTGTAGCACTTATTATTAAATAATTCGTTGATCACTTGTAGACGCTTCACTAACTGGCAGAATTACTTGCTATTACTGACAGTTGACAGAAAGAAGGTTATAGTCCGCGGATTCAGTAAAATGCAGCAATGTACCTGCTGTTTTAACAATGCACACTGGTGGTGCTGGTGTCATCTGGCCTGCGGCTGACTGGTTCACACAGATCAGCTGATTTCAGTAACATAAACAACAGAGAGCTCACAGTGAAATAAACCTAGTAATAAACGTTTTGTGCCCGGTTAAGTGCAAGATCGATAATAAGTAGTGAACATTAGTGATCTGGACAGGTAATCAACACATTAATAGGTAAATATTCATAATTAATCATTTCATATCATATCGGGCTCTGTTAGTGTGTTTACTATACAATAACCAAAAACCACTTCTATAGACTCATGACACAAATTGTTAACAAACATGGTCACAAATCATCAACATGGATAAGGTAGATTCAAAAGTAGAATGGTCAAAGGAGAGTTATTCCTAGTTTGTAAAATGAACTATAGCTTTACTTATGAAGTTTGGAAAACAAACTGTTTGAGGAGAATGGACTTAGAAAGGAAGGCTTGACACTGTGAAAAGTAGAATCAGATCTAGGAGGACAAAGAAATGCATACTCTTGATATGGACAAAATTACAAACTGTATCAACACTGACAACATGATTAAAAGCAGGTTTATCTATTACAATAATAAAGCATCGTTATTTGTGGATAATTTAATGACATTTGATTTGCAGTAACAGTATTTTCAATATCTCGTGCAAACCCGTGAGTTATTTGCACTTTGCTGGATGTAATTGCAAAAATATGCGCGTATTCATCATTTACGAGGGCCTGTGATGGCAAAGCGAGCGCATGCCAGTAATGGGCAGGCAAATAGATGGCGAGGTAATAGGAAAATTTTAATTTAATGAACGTGCATTTTTAACGTCATTCGCAAATGCACTTTATGCGACCATCAGCCGTGCCAAGCACTACGATCCTTTGATCTACCTGCCTGTCTGGCAGTGCCGTGAACCTTCGCCCATTGGATTTCTGTCGGGTTTGCTGCCTGCACACACAGCCCATGCACCATCATCATCATCGACGACTGCACTCAGCAGGACTATACCGAACGTATCCGCAAGAGCAATTCGTCAAGTAAATATTCAGCATTCATCTGACGGTGGCTGGAGCACGGTTTTTGCGGTATTTCAATTAACCGCAAGAATGTTGTCTTAGCGCATGGATTTTTTGCACAATATGCTTAGAAGCTAATGCACACATTTGCCACATGGTGATTTATTAAAGAAACGTGCAAATTGCTTTCGAGGATGGTACAATGTTGTTAGTTGTAGCAATTCCTACCAGTGTGTGAATGAGCATCAATTGCACAGGCAGGTCCCACTCGTTCGTAATTTAATAGAACGTGCATGTAATTATGCGTCGTCGGTACTTCCAATTTGATTGCTTGGCCTCATGACTGAATCGCATACGCACACATGCTGTGTACGACCTCGGCTCACCCATCAGAATGTTGCACGCATCAGAATGCTCATCCCAACTATAAGAAAACCCATGAGAAATTTGCGTTTTTCATATTTCTATTTGGCTGCAGCACTTGCTGCTTAATAATATTATCAAGGATATTTTTCAAGCGATTCCTTTGTCTCCTCTGTGACTTGCAATTCATACAAACGAATCTCATTTTCACATATGCAGGAGGCGTTTTTGCCCCAGCTTCCACTTTGTGGCGGCGATGGGAAGCTGGAGAAAACATCAGCTGGGACGACGTTGAAGTGGAGAGAAGAAGAAGAAGCACAGCGCGCTCGTTGTCGAACAAACAATGCCCCGCTGCTTGCCGCTGAAATGTTTATCTAGCATCCCAAAGATTACTTAACTCTTTGCGCGAAAACAAGAGGATAAATTGCGTTTATCGATCCTCACGCCGCTGCCAGCGACTTCCACGAAGAACACGCTTCCATCCTCGCCGTGCATCAACGACTTTTCTGCTCCTCTCTTCTTATTCCTCTTATTTTCTGCTTTTCGCCAGAGCGCCAGCTTTGCAGTAGCATCACAATTGACGACCGAAAAATTAACATATTAGAATATTCTCTGGCAGCGTAAATAAACACGTAATGTATTTATGCATTTGTTGAATCTGTGCTCTTACAACCATCTCATTGTAATGTACTATTATTTATTTTACGGAAATAAACAAATGCAAACAAACGTAGTAAATTTCATAGTGTATGCAATTTGTAAACAACAGCTGTTCTAGACAAACGTCACAGCCAAGCAGCCAATAGGCAATCGACACTTGGCAGAGAATTGTAGTGCTAGCTGAACAGTATCATAAACCTGCAGCGTCATGTTAAGAGTAGTTTAGTGATTTCTGTGCATATTAAATCGAAAATAACGATGGTCAATCAACGATTTAAGTCCCATAAAGTACGACATCGATTATTATTACTGATGAATATTGAAGATTCGGAAAATCAACGTGAAAATAGGTAAATATACGTTGCTAATCTTATTTCAACTTTTCAGACGCAAAGATAAGATAAACGAGTAATATTGAAAATGTAACATTGGTAAGATAATGAATGTTTGCGTACGTTGATCATACAACGAATCTTTGAAAACTTGGTTGGTCGATAAGGCATAAATGGATATTCATTTGTCTAGACTGTATTAACATGCGGTATGATGATTGTGATGAGTTAAGAAGCAATCTAAGGTAAATGCGTACTGCGTGTGGCACATAATTGTGATTTTTCCTCATTTAAAGAGTTAATATGTGGGTAGAAAAAAGGCATTAGGTCATAAGTTATAATAACCATTACGAGCATAGTGGCAAGGGGAGATGGTGCTATTTTCTTATGTTCTCCCATGCAGCATACACTTGGAGGCGGCGAAGAGAGCGAGGCACTAATGCTAAGTATATAACTTTATTAACCGAGCGTCGCGAACGTGTCGTGAATCAGAACGGCATGCATTGCCTGCCCTGGGCACATTCTGTGCGCTTGCAGTCCCGACATTTATCATTTATCTTTTTAAATTGTAGCAAGGACTTGCCTCCCGCAGGAGAGGCAGGAATGAATGTGTCCGGGACATGCGCACGACTTAGGAGCGGACACCCAGCACGGCGCGGTGGCGGTGCAAAGTTTAGGGAAAAGTAGGAAAGCATAATAAATGCGTAGCTGGTAAAAGGAGGAAAAAATTGTATATTGCCTATGAATGCTTTGCTGATGCAATGCAAGCAGGCGGTAGCAGCAGCATCAGCAGCATCTCCCTGAAAACAGATTTCCCAGGTGATTCTTTTCCAGCGCTGACACCTTGCGCGTCCTCTCGTCACAACGGCGTATCCTTGGAGCATTTTCTCATTCGCCGCCACCACCAGCAGCAACAAATCTAATTCCAGCCGGATGCGTCCTTTATGCTTTTATGCACGGCGAAATATTCGCTCGTTTAAAATTGATGGAAAAATAAGAAGACGAAGAAGTTTGGACGGAGCGAGGTGGAAGGTGCCCACCGAAATTTTCGGTTTTACAATTTTACAATTCATTAGCACCGCCAAGCGTCCTGTTATCGCACGCGTTGATTAATGATAATATCGATTAATAATAATGCGCACGTCGTAAATCTCATTAGTCCACTCAACGCGCTCTTTGTCTGGCGCGTTCCAACAATATTGTGTCGCACACGCTAATTTATTGAATATAAAAAAGAAAAATAATTTCTAATGCACAAAGCCTCCGTACGATGATGGATGGCATTACACGATGTCAGATTGCGTAATTAATGAATGAATGATTTTGCACTGTGGCTCATTTCTTGTTGTTTGCTTTTTGCAGACGGCCCTCCAGGGATGCAGGTGACTCGCTAGACCTGCGGCGAAGTCAGCGAAGCGGAAGTGAACTGAAAAACAGAAACCATTTTGAATTCGCACCCCTTAAGAATCGACTAACACATGCCCGCCAACACACGTGATGAGTTCTCAAGGTAAGCACACCGCATTATTTACACCAGTACCCTACATAGGTGGAGTTGGCTAGAAATTCAATAAATTAAATTCCCTAATCTTCTACTTGAAACTGCATACGGGAAGCGGATATTCCGGAAGTATGCACTGCATGGATAAACCGAAGCGAACGCAGCGAACGATATGAAACTTATTAGCGTATAAAGTTGAGTAAAGTACGGGTTGGAATCTTTGCTAGACTACCGAATTGAGTGCATATGCGCATTGTAAACGCTACAGCGGGGGCGGCGGCGATGACGGGCAAGCGGGCCGAGTTGGCGTACACTTTTAATTGAACGGCCGTGATGTGCGGAACTCGTTAAACTATCGAAAACTATAAATTGCGTCGTCCGCATCGAAATTGGAGCAGGAAGGGTGTGTTAGCTGCTCCTGCTGGTGGTGATGGTGGTGCTGCTAGTAAATTGAGTGCGCGCCGAATTTGCGCACGCCGCCTCCGGCAGTGGAATAGTTGGCTTAGTTATCGTACAAACCGTTGGCGGTTTTTTCCGCACTGCGTGCCGACCGATACACATGATGCATAGAAAAACGTGCGCGTTGAGGAGGCAGTGAGAAGAGAAAAAAGACGCAAGCGGAGCCGGAATCATTTATTATCAAGCCCTTATACATTTCGCTCGCCCATCACTCCGATGTCCGTCTAATCTAATAAAAAATGAACGCGTTCGCAGTGCAATTGCGGTTTTCTCTATCATGCCATCGCAATTTCTTCCGGGTGCGATTGATGCAAAAACGCATTTTTTCCGGCTGCCAACGCACCCTTCTTAGGCATAAATTTGCCGCCGTAAATCAATCCGATAGTGGAGGAGGGTGCGACAGTCAAAAAGTTAAATTAACTTCGAAGCGGTTTAATTGTCCGAAATTAGAATCCAGCCAGGTTTGCCTCCCGACAATTCGCAATTGAATAATAGTCGAAGAACAATTGGCGCTGAATGCGTATTGACTTCTTGTAGTGTTGCGGTAGTAGTTGTTGTTGTTGTTGTTGTTGTTGTTTGTATCGATTTGTTGTGATTGCCTGGCGTACGTTTCCGATTATCCTAGAACGCGCGCAGCTGGCAGGCCGTGGAACTTTCTCTTTGTCCTTTTGTTTCTCGGGCGCGTTCGGCGCACGTGCACATTTGAATTATTAGTCGGCCTCGCCGCCACCGCTGCTGCCGTTGCCGCCAAGCATTGAGAGCCCGTTTCACCGCCGCCCGACGATGCGACGCGTATAAATCAAAGAAGCAAAAAGTAAATGCAAAACGCGGAAAAGCAGTCGGGATACCGACGAGCCGCCCAGCCGAGGATGGGAAAAATGTATCCTGGTAGCACACCTGCCTCTTTAATATGTTTTCCGCCTCTTTGTTTCCGTATACAGGGACGTACTCTGTCAAATTCAATGGCAATCACACAATCAGAACAATACAGGCACTGAGCTCACAATTGTGTGTGCATCCTTTAGACAGCATAATTTTTAATATGAGGATTTACTAGATAAATGATAGTAGGCAGTAAATACGATTCTGAAAAATACACAGAGGGGTTAAACACAATAATCTATAGACTTTTCGTTTGCAGATATTTCTGCACTTCTACACACGCTTGCGCAGCACACACACCTTGCTTATTATTTAGAGTTGTTCGTTGTTCGTTGCGTGTTATCATAATTCAAGTCGTTCCTTTTCGTTCCTGCCGGTTACGACTTTCAACGTTGCCATACCGAGTGTGGCCATAAGACACACGTTGCGTAAATGATTTAGTTGGCATTTTAGTGTGCCATTAGCACGCTTTTTTCTTTACTTTCTGACGCAGCAGTATATCAAGTTTTCTTATCCAAATGTGCGTGCTTTCATGCCGGCGCGCACATTGTTGCCGCCTCGCAGCATTCCGGCGCGAATATGTGCGGATGGCGGCTGTAACAATGGAGGCGGCGGCGGCGACGACCGTGTTAGTGGAGGCGTCGTTTCCGCTACCAAGCGCCTAACTTTATGTCTTTCATATTTCTTCATTTGTGCGCGCACCTAATGCGTTCTCGCACAGAAAAAGAATGATTTGCTTGCTCATGCCTCTTATCACTGGTGTGTACGCTGTAAACGAGGAAATATCAGAATTCATTAGTAAATCGTCCAATCACCACTAATAACTGTAATTAATAACCGTTGCAGACAAAGTAACACACTTGGCTAACAGACCAACTTTCAAAGTCATTTTACGATTGTTTATAATGATCGCTCGTTATTCGATTTTCATGAGTTTCATTTTCAAGAGATGAAACTGAAATGATGAAAATTGCACATCCTGAAATGGAAATGGAAAACGACGCGAGCGGCGAATATCTTTAGTATCTTTAGTGGAAAATCTAAAAGTCCATTATCACCCGTAACCGACGCTGTCGTCGTGTCGTCAACATCATCGTCGTCATCAAAGTATCCCATACGATGGGTAGGTGGTGGCGCGCACTACCATCAAGTTTTACTACCTTCATATTTTCTAGTTTGTTACACCTTTTTGTTTGTTTCTTTTCGCGCCGGAATACGATAGGTTTTCGCCTATGCGAAACAAGAACAACCAACCAACCTCATCATGAACACGAGCACCACTAACAACGCGATAATAAAACGACTGCGCTTGCGGTCACCAACGTTTTTTTTACGTTTATCACCAAGCTATAATTATAACACGTTAGGGGGTTGGTTGTCAAAATTATGGGCCGCGTGTAATGTTAATTGGAAATGACACTATAAACCAAAAAACGTTGCTGCGAGAAACAACTTTAATTTGTGTTATCTACGAGTTCATAATATCTATTTTTATGGATATTTTGTAGTTTACTTTAATCATTGTTTTATTTTAATGACACTATACTGAGAGTTCGCGTTACATCCTGTATAGAAAGCAATTGTGACATTCATATAACAAGCAAGTGGAACTTGGTAACGTCGGGTGTACGGAAATGGAAGGAAAGCTTTGGTTGAATGTTGGCAACATTGGAATATCCTTCGCGTTAAGCCAGAATCAGGTGCTTAAGCCACAAGTTAGTGTTATTGCTTTTGTCTGCCACTGACTATCCTGTGGGTGGCTCTGGATTTATGCATAAATGGCGCACAGAAGTGTTTGGAAAACTTGCGAAAACTTTATCTTTAAACACTCACCGAAATTAACACGGCCTAAAACTGATGACTATAACCGGGCAAAATGTAAAATACGAAAATTATTATTTTGCTATTTCGTAATCGCGACACCCGGTGTTAGGTTAAACCACCTTATTGCAAACTTCCAGCCACTTGGGAGTAGTTTAGATACCACATTGTACACTGGACCTTGATGTACAATGTGGATGTTTTTTAAGTTTGTTTTTCAGCGTTTGTTTTGTTTGTAAACCCGAAACGCAACACCAATCGTGAATTTAACTTTATCTAAAAAACACACACACACAGAAGGGCTATATTGCTTTTTGCGTTTACCCCATCGGTGATTTTTCCACCCTATAATAAATAAATTTTACTTGGATTTCAAATGTAGCCAAATATTAAAATACACATACTTAATTCTTACAACTTGGATTTAAAGACGCGAAAATCCAAATGAAAAACTATGCTATCTGTCAGGCTTTGTCGTCTTTGATATTCAAACATTTGTTGTTACGAAAAGCATCCGTGAAGAACACGCCAAAGACGAAAAAGTCGAGTAGTTTTTCAGTCTGGCTGCGCACACAATGCTATCAGCATCGCGTTCCTGTTCGTCTCCTTGCTTTTTCGTCCTTTCAGTTGCTTTTCTATCAGTTTCGGTTGTCGTCGTACAATGCGCCCGCTGAAAAGTCGAAACTCCCGCGAAAGCAATCGACGTTCAGCCAAAGTATCATTGAAATTCAAAAGGCGACCAGACGACGTCACATGCAAACGACTCGTGTGTTCACGACCTAATAAATAAATAGCTAGATATAGCAAAAATTGCAAAAACCGCGCCTTTTCCACGTTAAGCGCTCATAATCTATTAATCTCTGCGCAAACAAATCAGACGACTGCAAAATGCTATAATGAAAGAGAGAATTATAAGAATGTTACGAATATTTATGCCCTCTTTTTTTGCCGTCGCGTGATAGATTCTAATAAACGCTTTCCCGGCCATGGCAAATTATAAATATTAGCGGCGAAGATGGGTGGGGCGGCAATCTCTCTCTCCGCGTGTGTTGATTTTTCACATTTTCCACGTGCTTCGCTTTAAGCAACGCAAATAAAACGCCTGCGAATGCGTAGTTTTTCCTGATTTTTATTTGACTAGCGCACCTTTAATTTGTGTAATTATCATGAACGAAACGAGCGATAACTCGCATTGTGTAAATAACGAATTTTATGCCGAGCGAAAGTTTAAATGTCATTTTTGCCACGTGCTCATTGCTACTTGGTAATTTCCTAATGTTTTTTTTTTTCGTCTTCACCATCGAATTCACGCGAGCAGTTGAAAATTTTCATTAGGAAATTGGCTTAATTCAAAGCACAAATTTTCATCATTTCCCCGCATGCTACCGCGAGATAATAAATACGATAAACATGTGTAATTTGTTTGTGTAATTAATCGTCGGATTACGGAGGCATTCCACATTCATGCGCATCTACAAAATGTATTAATTCGCTGTTCGTTTCCGTACGCAGTTCAGCTCTCATTACGTAATTTGCATGCGGATTATCTTTCAGCGGATTATCAAAAAAAAGAAGATCGCATATAATGATACATTACGTTGGCTGCCATTTGCACAAATCGCATCCACCCTCCGAATTTTTCATTTTATTATTATAAAAAATCGCAAACCTGAAATATTGTATGAAAAGGCATACGAATGAAATCAGCCCGATGAATATGAAAAAAGGCCGGACAAACTCATAAAACGGGCATTCCGGAAAACTAAATAATAAATAAATTTGTAAAATATACCGTGCCGTAAAATGTAAACAAATTTACATTCTTTCTACACACGCGCTGTGTTCGCTGCTCGAACAAATAGGTCAACAAAAATTACTCGGTAGAAATAACATTGAAATTGTAATTGTAATTGTTACCTGCGCACGTATGACATCAAAATAAGGACACCGGAGGGATGGGAAGAGAGAGAGATAAAGGAAAATGAATTAAAAATCCGTGGGATGTAATAAAAGTTTTTATAGTGTCGTTGCGCTGGAACTGAAATATCGCTTCGTAGAGATATGCGGGAGATAAACGCTTTAGCAAGTCCTGCAGTGTCCAGTAGGACATTACAGGACCTCGTGGGATGGCCGGACTGCGTATACTTAGTATACAAACAGTTGTTATTGCGTCTTTTAAAATTTGAGCGGCGTATTCATAAATGCAACACGAAATTGTGTAACAATCTGGAACGTTACAGTGCATTAGAAAATAGATCATTTGGAAGCACGTTGATCACTTTAATAAAACGCGCATCAACGTAATGGCGGAGCATGGGCCGATTGCTGATGAGTATTGGCAATCTGTTCGATTACATTATGCGCGATGCTTCGACCTGCTTCTAATGCTATTGATATTGCCAACAAACTGCGCTGCATCATCAACCTTCCTACACTACACACCTATTTAGCCCCATTACGTGAACACGGCAGTCAAGTGCATACATATTCAACAACGATGGGAACGCAGTCATCGAGCGAATGATGTTATGTTATTAGCAAGCGAGTTTCGATTCCGTTCATTGCTGAATGCGTGCCTTCATCATCGGCGGCGGAGGCGGAGGCGGCGGCGGCAATATTGCGCTAGTCACGTGATCGTCAGTTTCAGTTTCAATACATGCGCACGCCTCTGATATTATTTAGTTATTGCTTTGAAAATTGCGTTTCGCATAATGCAATTCAATCAAATTCAATTTACGTCGATTGCGCAAGCTATAGGTACAGTCGACCGAGTTATTCCTGCCGGAGTATAATGCATAATAAATTTAATTAGCAATGAAAAATGGTCTTTTGCGGACAGAACGGCAAAAATATCCTGCACGCCGATGATATTAAATATGCCAGTGTATTCGTACGTGTACGTGGTGCGTTTAATTGCAAATGCTGCATTTTTAAATTAGTATATTTTATTACATGCCGCATTACATCCTCGCCTCGGTTGTGTGTTGGCATAATAAAGCATAAAAATGCAACAACTGATATGAGCTTTTTCGTGTTGATGAATTTTACTTTAAATTCGCGTTTTTTCCAGTTTTTAATTCTTAAAAATTCATAAATTTTAAATGACCTGTTCGTCAGTGATTCATGATTAATGCTTGGGTAATGTGGAGAGTTATTAAATCATGAAATAATAATATTAATTATACTCCTCAATATCCGGTAAAAAAAGAGGTATTTTATCAACTCACGAATAATATAGATAGATAGCGTGTTATTATACTGAATTAGGTGGGAGTAGACGTTTAATAACTAATTCAATAATAATAAGCTTTGAATACTATGCATCATTCTCGTATGCATTGTGAAACAATAACCAGATGAGAATATGGACAGGAGGATAGATAGCAGGATAGCAGCACATTGCATTGGCCCTTTGAACGTCATCGTCATATCAGCGGTTCTAACCGAATATTGTCAACATGCATTAACGCTGGCCATTAATGCATTATTGATGCCTCTTCTAATATTATAAATTATGCATTCGCCACGACGCCGTATTCTGGATAAATATTATCACTCGCATTAGCACCTAATTTACGAATCGTTTTCTATGATTAATTCTTTCCATGCTTCCGCTCTTCGTCGTTTCTTCTTCTTCTTGAAGAATAATAGTGAAGCAATTTACTGAATTATACATGCGCATTATAACGAATAGCTGTAATCAGCGAGTGTATTATTATTTTATTTACATTTTTATGAACTCGTATTTGTCTTTCTATTACGTCACATTATGGTCGGCTATTATGCGAGATGGCAATTTCATTAGAGCCGTTCGAAAATATAATTCGCACAATGATAACGTAATAATGCAAATTGCAATAATCCGGAGCGAAAAATGAAAGAATTGGGAGAAATAAGAGAAATGCGTTTACCTATTTGCGCACAAAAGGGGGTAGTTTCCTTGGCAAAAAGCGGAAATGAGCGCCGATTAGTTTTTATGTGCGTGCGCACCGTTCGGTGCGATATCACATTACGATTATTGTGATTACCTACTTGCTCATATTCTTATTATCTAGCTATATGTGGATTACGCGGATTATATTGCATTATCTCTAGTAATATCTAGTTTCTAAGTGAAATTATATTACCTATACTTTTTCCATGTTTAATATTCGCAAAGTTGCACTTGCTCAAGTTTATTTTAGGGGAGAGATCAGGCACAAATGAAATACTAAACACCCTTCAAACATTTGCAAGTTTGCATGTCGCGTGTCAGAAATTAATTCGAATGCTGATTAAAAAATCTGCATATAAACTCGCATCGTTAGTGCGAGTCCTCGAGCGGCGGCGGCAAACAATTTCGGGGGGCGAACATCTTCAACCGTTCTGCCGCCACCACCCCTCAGCAGCGCCGTCCGAAAATTGTGTGTTGCAACAACACATTACAGGAGCCCCAAAACTATACGCTTCAACGGCGTTGTTCGCCTGTTTTACGAGCGTCTTGGGGACGCGAGTTAATTTCGTTCGCGCGAGCCAAGAATCGCTTCAAAATTTTGATTGCCGCTTCTTCGACGAGCGCGCACATCATAGTGTGTTGAAGTAGTAAAGTTAAAGGTAAATATTGAAGCATTGACGTCATTGTAACGTAACAGTCGCAAGCACTCCATATAGAGTTATATCACTAACCAACAATTCGCCAACCGCCGGCTGCCACTGCCGCCCCAAATGCATTCGCCGCCGACGCCCGGAAGCATGCGCGCGCTCTTTGCATAAATTACTTATTTGTATGCATATGAAAATTCGTCACTTTAAATTAATTAATATGCAAATCACGAGCGCCGCGCACTCCGCATCAAGTATTCAATTTGTTTTGCACGGTGATTTCACATCATCTTCGAGTTTGCTTCTTCTTCAAACTCGTACCGTACTTGCCCAAGAACCTCATCGTCATCATCGTCATCTTTCTCTTCATCTGCTTCATCGCCGCCATCGTCGTCCTTGTCGTTGTTCGCATTGCAATTGCTCACTGCGCAAAGTTTAACCGTTTTTCCATCCATCGAATCATGACCAAAGTATTCGAACGTTCTGTGAAGTGGAATGAAAAATAAATGAGAATTTTTGCATAAATTACAAACCCCTTTTCTGGCCGTACACGCGTTGAAGAAGCACCATTTAAATTTTGTTTTATTTATATTAATTAAAATTCTCGAAATCTCGAAATTACGAAAACCTACAAAAAATGAAAGGGACGCATTTCGTGTTCATAAAAATGCAAAGCCAGTTAAAGAAGTCAATCGGGATTAAAATGGGCTTCAAATTGAATAAAGCACGAAACAAACCATCCATTTCTTCTTCTTCTTCTTCGTTTTGTTCTTCATCTGGCGCTGTGCACAAAGACGAAGAGTCGAACGGGCGCGCGCGACTCCATTAAGAAGGTTAATGTTACAAATATTCCTCGGGCTTATAATTGAAACGGCGCGCCCGACAATGCGCCTGCACCATTCTTCTTCACTCCACCGTCTTTACTCGATCGCATATCCGAGATCCACAAAACGACGAAAAGAAGTAAAGAACAGGCGATTGAAGAAAGAATGAAAGAAATGACAGAGGACGCCGATGGCACGCATGAAAGGATAGCAATGAATGGAGGCACATTGCCGATGAAATTGTCCCCTGTATGTATTGTTGAATACCCCTCCATCTTCATCAAATTCTTGTTTTATTCGCACAGCGAAAAGTTCCACCATTTTTTAACGCAATTTTCCAGAAAACACCCTGTAGTTGCGAAACACTTAATTTGATAAATCGCCAACTCGTATACAACGAAAATCATTTCGCTCATTCATTATTTATAGACGACGTGCGCGCCTCGCCAACGAAAACCAACAACAACAATTGTGCAAGGGAAGAACACGCCAAGCAAAAAGCGAAAGCAAAAGAGTTTTTCATTCGTCCATTTTGTGATTGCATTATTATTTAGCCTTCTTGGCGGGAGAAAGGGAATATTGTGCTGTATTCTTGTTGTTTGATTTCTCCCCCGAGTGCACTTTTGCCCTTTCGCCCTTACTCCACCGCCATAATGACATACAATCAAAACAAAACGCGATTATCATCCTATTATGTGATACTAATTTTATCTTTTTCTTGTTTCAGGTGAGTTTTTCCAACACTTTTTCGCCAGCGGTAAGTTGAATACACTTCTGGCCGTCATTTAACGTTAACGAATATTTGTCGATTATGTAAAAGTAAAGCCGTTCGGCGCGTCAAGTATGTAAGCACACAGACTGGTTTATTTAAACCCCCCTTTTCGAGGGTGGTGTGAGCGGAAAGCGGGTAAAGAGCGCATTTCCCAGTCCACGAACGAAGAGACATACTGCCACCCCCTTAGTTCTTCCGCGTCGCGCAGTGTATATCTATATAGTCGTGGCTCGATTTTAAAGCTAGAGTAATTAATCAAACATTAATCACGTGAAATGAGCTTGCATGCTTCGCTGCGAACGCCAACACTGTTGGCAACACTGCCAACGTCGCCCAACTACAATATATGTACTCAGTACACTTACGAAGCGGCGCGTAAATTAAACACATTTTAACATGCGTCTTCGTACTTGAAGAAATTCATTTGAAATATGCACCGGCAAGCAATCGAACAGTACGAAGCTATAAAATAATCATATTTGGAAAAATGCTTGTGCGCCATTAAAAATTAATAGAATTTTGTAAACGCTCAGTGGATATTTTTAAAACCATTAGTTGTGCGTGACTATTAAGGAGGAACACCCATCGCGTCTGCAAAGCAGCTGGTTTGAAAATTATGGAAGCTAAAACAATCAAAAATCGAAATTTCAAGGGGGTTGGATGAGCCCATTAACTCTCCAAGCATGCGTGGCGCAGAAATAATTATGCTTCATTAAAAACACGGCGTTTTTCTAATTTTCTCCGGCATAATTAGAACAAAATACTACGCAGCTATTGATGAAAAAGGCAGCAACCCTTAGGGATGTGGAACACAGATAAATAAAACATTTGCTTTTCCGTTTAGGTTTTTTTTGTATGCGGTGGTGGTCGGAGGTGGTTTTGAATGAATCGTTCTGCTGGTGGTGGCTTTATTTCGCCCCAAATGTGAACTCCCATGCTAACCTTTCGTACATTGCGCGCGATTTGTCTAAATCTGACAGCTTAAAAGCATCATCCCAAGGGATGAGAGCAACCGCGGGGATGCGCGCCGCGAGCGGGGCCTGAAAGCGAGACGCGACGCGGAATCGTGCGAGCTGCGCATTGAAATAAAGCGCGCATTAAACGAAAACAATTCCAGAAGTTCCGCGAGTTTGGTGGCAATTTTTTTATTGTTGTTGTTACAATATTTATAAAGCATTCATTTACAAATGAATTTGCATATTTATAAACATGCGGCACCAACAATTTTCGTAAATAATTTAAGTGACGCAGAAAATTGATTAAAATGGGATCTCAATTAAAGGGGAGAATCTAATGTAATTAATTAAGTTATCTTTTGGAATTAATTATTTTGTGTTTAATTTAGAGTTCTTAATACATGCGTGGCATACTGGCATATATTTAAGCAACCCTTCTACATCTTCATTTGCCTACATTTTCAGCCGAAAGCTGTTTAATTAAGTACATGCTTCACGGGGTGATTGAGTGATAAGAATTCATTTGTTTTATTTATCTATATAAGCATTCGTTTGTTCATTCACCAATGGAATCGACATATAAAAATTGATTGAGCCTATTGTAATAAAGTGTTTCGGTCGTGAACAAAACTTGAGTAGGATATAAATTCATAGTAAATTAGCAAGTGTGAAAGTGAAGGGCAAACGCGCAATGAAATATGTACGATAATAGCGGCTCGTTTTTTATCGTTTTTCTCCGGACGACCCCGCGCGTTGATCTAGCGCTCATAACGCGATAATAAAAAAACATAAAACAGATCTCTGCTGGTGATGGTTTTTATCGATGAGTATCATCATCGCATTAGAGCAAAACGCACCCTTCCAACGTACTCACTCGAACTTATTTTATTGCACCACCGGCGTCCAAGAAAAAGCAAAATAAAAAATAACAGGGAGGCAAATAGTAAAACGTATGCGTCTGTTTCGCGTCTGAAATCCGAAAAAATGGTAAAAAAGGGGGACGCACCAATGTCCCTCACTCTGACATAACCCATTAACCATGATGAATGACAAATTATCATATTTATCATACTTACTGGGTGTTTGATATTTTCCATATTTTATCCACATGATCTACAAACATTTATAATTTCGTGTGCGGTGGAGTGAATTTGAAAAAATTGAAATGTAGATCTTGAAAAAGAGTTAAAGTTGCGTATAATTAAAACAAAAAACGGGGATGAATGGATGAGATGGACAGGAGGGACTTTTGGTTGCGAAAAACATGGGACAAGAGTGACGCGTGGCTGCGTTGTTGGCGGGGAAAAGGGATATGTATGGGGGTGAAAGCGACAGCAACCGCAAAAGAACACACAGTTGAAAACGGGCAACGAAATGAAACGAAACGAAACGCGAACGAGAAGACTGAAAGACATGGGCCCGTCGCGTTTGAAGATTGATTACGGCATTTTTATAATTAACGGCCAATTCATTTAACAAACCGCATCTAGGACACGTCCGTAAAAAGCAACACGGGGAGGCAAGACGAAAAAATGCGGGACATTGCAAACGAGATGGAAAAATAAAATGAGAACAGGCCAAATTAAGAGAGTCGCAAATAAATTAATAAAAATAAACAGAGCAGTAAATAGTTTGATTAAAATTCTAATGGCAAACGTGAATATGTGTTCGCAAATTACATTTTATTAGTCTCAAAATGGTAAAACAGTTCATTAACTTGGAATTTCTCTGTTTATCCAAACAAAATAAACACCCTGAAAGCATCTTTGATTTGCTTCATCAGCATTCAAACGTGAGGAGTGACAGTTGCGAAAAATTGCTTGTATAATTTCATGAAATGCTGTTTGGCAAAATTCGTTTGCAAACATTTGCACGAAATCAGTTCTCGCGTCTACGTAATTAGCCGCCACCCATGTTCATTAACTCCCACATGCTTGCGGACTAAATCCAATTCAAGAATACGAACGTACCCTTCAAACGTTTGGAAATTATGTATGCGTACGTCTTGATATAATAAGTACTTACGTTAAAAAAAATTATTAACATTGTTGACTGCCACTTTGCAACTTGAACAGCATAATAACAATAATCACAGTGGCGGCTGAATTAATACGTACGTGTCCCCGAAAGCAATTTACAAGTCCTGCGAGGTCCTGCAGCTGTCATTCACTTGAGATGGGTTTGCTCCTCGTGTAGCCCCAAACCCTGTGTTGGCTTCTTCTTCATTCCTTCGCGTCGCGTATGTATCTGTTTTTCTCGGACACTGCGAATGAATGGATGAAATAGGCACGTCACTAAAATCTAAAAAGTCACTTTCATTCCCAGCCATCGTTCCTTTTTTATTTTTATTTTTTCCTTCCACTAGAAGAAGCCTGGTGGTGGGTTCAAAGTCAGCGCGCCGCACAAAAGTATCAATGGACCTTCACTATGCGTGTGCGCTTTGATCTTTTCGTCCTGTTAGTCCTTTTCGCTTTAGTGTTTAGGCCGCTCATTGATTTTCTTCCTTTTCGGGCGAAAAAGGATGAAGGGCGGCGGTGCGGTGCGCTTTCCTTGATTGCAATGTTTGGCAAAGTTGTCGCATAATATTTTCGGCGTATTCGCACCCCCTGATGACGAATGGTAAATCATCGCACATGCCGCACATGTGATAATGATGATGGCGTATAAGTTGAGTGGCCGCCGCCACAACCGCTGCCGCCGCCCGAGGCGAAATTGAAATTCTTTCCGAACGCATTATTTTTATGACGTGCGATTTGTGAGGCGGCTCCAACACCGGCGCCGCGTGCGTTTATTAAGTGCACTTCGGGAATGTATCCACGAAAATCTCGGTGTTGAGGGTGCGCAAAACAAATTGGATAATTTGTCTTCGCTGTTTCCGCCAGAGTTGCTCAATAAGCAAATAAAACACGGCGAGAAATTCATTTATTTGCCTTGCGCCAGGGCAAAATTTTAAATTTCTCTCCGGCGCTCGATTTAAAAATGGAACGTCCGGGATTTCTAAGTGATAAACAATGAAATGCAGAAAAGCAGCGAATATAAATACATCGCTGAAAGCATCGTGACGCGCACGAAATGCAACTGAAAATGGTTTTTCGCGAGCGCGCGCGCGCGTGGGTATAAAAATACGACCATTAATATTAAATTTCAAGTTTAACCCCTCGTGATAGATTCGCCACTTAATGGTTGCTGGTGTTGCATCAACACATCAACAATGAGAGAACGCTTCCTTGTTCTTCTCGCCGGCTGCACTTGCGGAAGAAGATCGCAAATATCCGAAGCAGTGTGCGTTTTTCAGCGATAATCTATTACCACCGACAACGCCGCCACCACCGCCGCCGCTAGCAGCAGCCCGAAAACGAAAAGAGGCAAACATCTGGCGCGCTTTAAGTGAATTTTATGTTTTTGCGCGCGGTTGCATGAATTCCGCCGTTTGCTCGCGCGTAGTAAACATACAAATTGTTTTTCCGCATTACTCGCCAGTTTTTTTTTCTCTGCGTGTGCCTTGTTTTATCGAAAAGTCTTCTCATCATTACTTATCCAAATTTTCGAAATGGATAAAGCGGAATACTAAGTTGGCGCTCGCGAGCATAAAAACAACAAAAGCAAAATATGGTCGAAAATAACGACGCGAGAGAATGGAATAGAAAGTCGTTTACTTTTTTTCTCTCCATGCTTCTTCTTTCGGCTGCTGTATGTCAGTCTTCAATAATGCGCTGCGCCAGCCGCGTATAAAAATGTTTTTCTTACATTCTCATAACATGATTACTTTTTCTCTTTTCGCGCAGCGAAAACAGCGCAAAGTTTACTCTACTCCCGCTATTCTGAAGACGAATAAGCTCGCTCTCTATTCTCATACGCACATTCGTGACTCAATACTTATAAAATCGTCTTATTTTACGTCTTATTTTAAAGAAAATGATCTCGTATGAAATGAAAGTCTACACGATACGAAAAAAATGACTTTTCACTCGTCTTCGTTCAGCGAGGAAATCTTTTAAGTGAAATACACAAAAACTTGTACTTATCACGCATTAAACAGTTTTATGTAAGTGCATTAAATGGATCTCCAAGTTGCTTGATTCCCCTCGGCTGAAAAAAAACGACGCGCACACAATGCAAGGAAGAAGTGGTGCTCGCGCTGTTCGTTGGACGAAAAGTCTGAAGATTGAATTGCTGATTAGAGTGTCCCGCGGGACAAATACAAATAGGAAACTATAGCCGAACGCAGACGCAATATATTTCGAATGTAATTTCATTTTTTGCCGGCACTCGCATTGCGAAAAACTCGCTCGCACCCCTCGTCTCATTCAAGTTGCATTCAATGCAATGAATGAATGAAGCAAAGGTAAAAATCAGGGTGGCTAATGCACGAGGGAATTAAATTTAGTCCAATAAGATTATGAAGCTGCTGGAGAAGTTGACGAAAATAATCTCAAAATGAACTTTTACTTTTATTCAAATAGCTAGCTATCAAAACGTAATGAGATAAGACGAGATGACAAACAAATTGTCCTAGTATAGTCGGTGTGTGAAGTAACATAATAAATTTAATACAGTAAATCAGCATTTGCTTAATGCAGGTAGCTGTCAAGCGAATCGATCAAACGCAATCAGAATTTATGGCGCGGCGAAAAGCGAGAGTTTGCTCGTTTGCATTGGATTTTTTTGCATGTTACTCGGGCTGCTATTACGAGCCGGGCACCACACACTCAGTTGAGCACCAGCAATTTTAACAGATTGCAATTTTAGATAGATAGAGCTGCTGCTGCTGCTGCTTCTGTTCGCCCTCTCACCAACACCGCGAGCTCTCGCGCGTGTTCACTGCCAGCCAACATTTGGTCTGGATAAGGGATGAAAATCCGTTGGCATGTGTGCATCGCGATGGCAAATAGCGGGCGCGCCCCGCACACCAGAGGGCGCATCATCGAAATGGCCCATGCAGGGCGCAATCCGTGTGCTTAATGACGCAAATTTAATATCACCGATCGCGATATAATAGGCTCGATCGAATGATTTACTCTTTGGGAAATTGCCTGCTTTTCCTATTATTTATTAAAGGGTTATTCAAAATTTTCCAAGATAACTGGTGTACCTATTATCATAACATAATTAATTTTTGAACTTTTAAATATTTACGATGATAACACCCTGGATATTTGATATATCTATCCATAAGAGGATAATACAGCATGCGAGTTTATCTTGTTTATATATTTTTCTTTCCGTACTCAGATTTTCGTACTTTTTTTTCGTCGTGTGTTATTTTGGCTTTGTTTTTCACGTATAAAAGTAAAGCTAGACTAGTTTTTCCGGCAATTTTACTATTTTTACCCATGCATTATTCCGCGTGCACCTCCATCGCGAGAGCGCACTCTCCATACGAGTTTGAGAGTTTTTATCGGTGATTCTCTCCCGTTTCTATCTCGCTCGCACGTTTACGATGCGCCATGCGTGCATATTTCGTTCTTAGTTGTCCGAAACATCCAAGCATATACAGGACACATCACAATGTGTACGATGCATGCGTTTTCGCCCCGGCCATAAACACACAACAGCAACGAGCGCGCATACAACAAACAAATCCATTATGGCACTTAAAATGCAAATCTTGGACGCTGTTGCGGAATATTTCCCTTCATTTCAAATTTCAGCGCACACATTTAGAGATACACATATAACACTAACTCCTTTTTCCAGCAAGGATGCGTGCATGTGTGTGACTTAATGCATTATCCTTAATATAGTGGCGCTAGTCTAGCGAGGGAGAAACACCCTGTAGAAGGGATTTAAGTTCTAACTTCTATTTGGCCTAACATTTGCACAATTTCCACACACAATACGAGCGAGCAGCACGCGTTATTTCACGATGTGTGTGATTAAGTCGCTTGCCAAATGGCTTTAGATAAGAGCGACGAGATATTACAACACACATGTATTTAGATGAGCGTTCGTGTGTGCACAGAATAAGTATATACAGACATATATGTGATTGCTATTACTAACAAAACTATTCACCCTAGTCTGCTTTGCTTAAACGAATCTATTCGGAGAGGTTCTTGTTATTCTTTGAGGACCTCTACATACTTCAGTTGCTTGCTTAAATATGCTCGAAATTTTCCCATTCACTTTGATGGCATTGTTTCAATGAAATGAATTCAAATGACTGTCATAACAAAATGCGGTGACAAAAAATATTCAAAAATGAATTATGATAATATACTAATTAAATATTGAGAACTAATTTTCCAAAAATCACCTGTGTTCTTGTATAATGATGAACCGGATGTAACAAGGTCAGATCAAGTGCGTGCTAAACGAACATTTTGCGTGCGCGGTCGTTTACCCTTTTGCTCATATTTTACTTAAGTAGGTTATTATTACAACACTATGGCGATTAGATTTGTTCAGTTGGGGGGTTTATGAAAACGCAAGATTTGCGATTGTTTTACCTTAAAAGCTTTTCAATTTACGAGGTTTTTTCTATCAGCTTTACGCTGATGTAATAAAGTTACAAAAATACGAGCACTAATGTCTTTATTCATTCATTTTTTCCGCTTTTTATTAAAAAGAGTGTTCTGCGGGCGAAAGGTTACAAAAAAATATTATGTTGACATTTTCGTAAAGTTTTTCAATTTTTTTCGCGTGTCACATTTTCGTGCATTTTTTATCGATAGCATTTCCACGAACAAGAAACTGGCGAAATAATTAATCATATTTACATACGCGTACATATGTCAAGTGAAAGATGGTATTACGAGCGGGAGTTAACTAATAGTTGCGCAACTCTTGCCGAATTCTTATGAAATATGCATGGACGGTGGCGGCACTGGCGGTGGCAGTGGCAGCGGCAGCGGCGCGCTCGCTTCTCTTGGAATGTGCAATGTGCGGGGCGGGCGAGCGCGCAAATCCAACTCGCAAACTCGCCGCCAACTCTGCGGCGCGTTCGCGTATTGATCCTGTGAAAAGGGGGGCAGCAGCGTGAGGATGAGAGTCATCACCCTCGCGCACACAATCGCACCGCCGCCCTCACGTACACCGCTTCGCCGATGTGTTCGATGGCGGTCGGAAATCTTCGTCGCGCGAGTCGATTTTAACAACTGGCCGCGCGCATGCAACTTTCACATCCATTTCGCATCCGGACGTTCAAACTATGTCCGCCGCCTCCGAAAAACCGAAATTATTTAAGCCCTATTTTGAGGATTGCCCAAATGAAGCACTCGATTGAGTTGTCATTTGGCGCATTGGTCGCACAATTTAATCAATTGTTATTATGCGTTTCGGCTTTCGCACGGCGGCGATAGCGCCAGCAGCAGCAGCAGCACTTGGAAATTTCAAATTTGCGGCGTGATTTACAACCACGCGCATTGATTGAATTCCATCTCATGTGCACAATGGCACCGCGTGTGTGTTTATGCATTGAATGTAAATCACCTTTGTCAGAGCTTTCACTCTATTTGTGTTTGCGCTCGTGTTTGATTCGGCGTTGGTGTGTGATTTACGGAAGTAAACATACACACAGTGGCTGAGCGTTTCTTAGTTCATTAACAATATTATCGACTTGGTTATCATGCATTCTGCGTGTTCAATTGTTGTTTGACTCAAGCCCGTACGTAATCAAACCGCAGAGCTTTACCGCTTGATGCCTAAGCATATTTACGTCCTGCTGTAATTGCACTATCTATAATCAACTATCAAATATATTATCATGGATTTCATCGAGGACTGCAACAAGTCAATAAAAACTGCAAGTATTTCTCAGAGCTCATGAGAAAAATATAATTATTCGGAATATTACACTTACTAACGCCTTTTCAATCATAACAAAACGAAAAGGATTTTAAAAGATTTTCCCATCGCAGTCGTTCGACCATCAGGTTTTTACGCGCACGTCACACTCCGGCGATGCATATGCAAGAAACAGACACTCGGGCTGCTGAACGCATTAACACTGTTAGTTATGCAAGTCCATGAATAATTTACACTTGATGAGCATGCCGAGAGGCGCATCAGCCGCTTAAGCAGGCGCGCTCTTGCTTTCATCATTATACGCGAGGAGCTCGCACGCAGACCGCAAATTAAGCTCCACCAAATAACACATTGGTTAATTTAATGCGTGTGTGCGTAAAAATCTCTCGCAAGTCTCGCCTGCTGCGTAGGTATTTAAGCGTGCAGCCATCACTCGCGTCATCGATGACGATGCCGCAGATGATGATGATGATGAAGAAGACGAAGAAGAAGAAGAAGATCGCTTCTCCCCAGCGGGCAATTCATCATCATCGGTGTCTGTGGCGCGTCACCTCAACGCTGATCCGTCAAAATTCAGAGGTATAATGAAACTTCCTTTGACATCTCGCGCGCGCCCCGTGTGCCAGCTTCATCAAACCGCGATCTCAATAAGGGTGGCGCATGATTCAGCCTCATCAGGTTTTATAAAATTTTTGACAATACAATTTGGTAAATTGTTTATACATGCGAATGATAAGGCGTTTAAGTCGTTTAATGGTAAATTATTCATTAAACTAGAGGGTATTTGTTTGGCACGCGTGCGCTTATCACAATCTAGCATCGCGCACTAGCTGGAGGGATAATTAATTCGATTTCATTGTTGTCGTACACTTACGCGCATGGACGAATTCGGGTTTGGTGGGCTGGGGAATAAATCGAAATCTTAGCGCGGCACGTGGCCTCATTCTCAACGGCGAAGCAGGCGCAATGAATATTGAATCGAGTTTTTCGTCGCTTCAATTGTTCATGTACTCGGTGCGCTATCAGCATTGCAATCATGAGCTCGCCTCACCTCACCTTTCATGTGTATTTCAATGTTGTACAGTGGGAACGGTGTGTTTGAGTGCTTTCGATGGGTGCAGCCAACCAAGCAGGCAGGCAGGCAAGCAACCAGCCCATGTGCGACTTTAAGTACAGATTACTTTCGTCGGGTGCGCGCACACTCACGCTATTTGCGATTAGATCGTATCAATGGCAGGCGATGGAAATGCAGAAATCTGCACGCGGTGCACATACACACAGAGGTACTTATTATATTCCGAAACGGCCAAACCTGCAATGGTGATGATAGGGGTGTCGCAATTGAATTCAATTTTCATTATGCGCTCCGATGCATTTTCTCATCACTGATTTTATCAGCATAACATGTGTCAAGTGCACATTTTAATAATAGATTGCCGCCATTCTTTTGCGTTATTGTCAATTTCTCGCTTTAGCGCCATAAATATTTAATGAAAACTACACATACGCTGTGCGTTTTGAATTTTTGCGAACGTCATCAATGAATATTTTACACTTATCAGATTATACAATTTTTACGCAGTGACCTAGATTCGCGCCGAACGAAAAGTGTACCTACTACGGTAGTGTAGATGGATTATGGCAGCATACGTGCCGCCCCGACATTGCCCCCCTGGGTCGGCGGGGAGGATGGGTAGTGGTGTGGCGGAAATTCTAGCGGCATTCGCGCGCGCACTTGCAGCAATAGATTTTCGTCCGGTATGCGCTCGCAACTTTTCTTCGCCCGGGCACCTATTATAACCGGAGGAGAGAATAGGCGCGCGCGCGATGGAAAAAGCGCTGCGAGCGCCGGAGAAAGTGCGATGGTGGATGGTGGCGGCTGAGGGAGCGGCGCGCCGTCACGCCAAACTTGCACCGCCATCGTTCACTTACAGCAGACATCAGTTTCGGCCGCCGGAGACATATTTCACTAGCATGAGCTATTATTATACACTCCTTGTATCGACCACGCTTTTCCACTTGAATACAGGCTGTTTTAATAAGTTGACAAATCACGAATTGTCAAAATTATGAAATTACGCTAGTGCAAAAAAAGAACTTACAACGCGAAATGTAAGTTCGGTTTTATTCGTACTCTTTCTATTGAAATGCAATACCGCCGACAATGAAGTCTTTGATTCTGATACGTCGCGTCGTCTGTGCGTCGGGCAATCAAGCGTTGCGATTCCCATGGGTGGCATTATAGCTCGCACCTCGTCATCGCTCATCTTCACTGCCGCCACTCGAGGAGCGGCGCGTCTGGAGTGGAGCTGCGGTGGCGGCGACGGCGACGCCGGCAAATACGTGCGAGTGGCTGGCTGAATGTGGAAAGTGTGAAAGAAGAGCGACACACATCCCCCATCCGTACGCATGCTGTCATCCGGCTGGAGCCCCGCGAGTATTACCACCACAGTGTGACGTAATTCGCAGTGCTCCCCAGGGCGCCCACATGATTGCCGCGAGATGCCAGCTTGAATAGCAGCTTGCCATATGCGCGAAATACTAGAAACTCTTCGGCATCTGCGTCTACATCTTATACAGTTCCTCAATTCATACGTGTGCGTTGCGTCGTCGGTACGTGCATTACCATACGAAATAAGTAGTACACACATTCGGAAAATGCTCGAATCGTGTTGAATTTACACTTTTACTTTTTTATTCTACGACGTGCAGTATTGTAAAGTGGCATTTGTCGAATGCGTGGCAGAACACAACAAAAAAGCGACTAAGAAAAGCAAGCGCATGTCGGAAATCACTGGGAGGAAAAAACACCCTTCCCTGACACACAACGCACGAACAACGCACAGCTAGCGAAAATGAAGCAGCAAAAAATCGCCAGCCGTCACTAAATGCATAAGACAATAAAAGCAATTAAAGTCAACCTCGGGCTTCATTTTTTCACTTTCCGCGCTCGCCTCAATAAGCTGTGTTGCCATGGCGATGATTTCTTTATTCTTTCCCATTCCGGAAATAGATTTATTACGCGCGACGACGATATTGGTTGACGTTGAACGGATTTATAGCTTTTAATAACTGACATGCACGATGAAATTTGCTACCGCAGAAGCAAGCGCGCAATGCCTAAGAAACTTTTCCACTTTCTTCCTCTTTTCATGAATGCTTTTCGACCAAGAAAAATTATTACTTACTTCATAATTTTCCGGCTCTCAATTTTTTTCAAATTTATTCCAAATAAATAATAATTAAATACACCACGCAAACAAATGTTGCCTTTAACGCGGAATATTTGTCGAGGAAAGTTGCTCAAGTTTGATGTTTAATTAATTAACCAATAATCATAAAGTTCTTTGTTGGATCGGAAGCAAACTTGATTTATTAGTAAATTTTCATTTGAATTTTTTTCATTAAATGCAATGATATTACGATGATATAGGGTGTGTTGAAAAGTTTGCGGCCGCATGCGAATTAATCTAAAGTTTTGGCCGCTTGCTGCTGGTCGAGTATATGAATGAGAAACTTTGGCCGGGAATCGAGTTTCTTTCAGAGCGAGATTCTTTTCTTCTTTGCTGCGTCTCGGCGCTCTTCGTCTTTTTCATCATGCTCTTTTTCGTCTACTGGTTGTCCTTTGCGTCCGCGGAAAGCTCAATTGACGTTCCTCTTTATATTTCCCTTCAACCTGCTCTCTCGTGCAGTTTCTGTCTATAGGTATATCCAACAGTAACTTGTTTACAAACTTAGTTACTCACTACGGATTCTGATTTGTAAAAATAAATTGGATGTACTTTTCCTTCGTTTCATTTTTTGCCCGCCTCTTTGCATCCCTGCGCGTTCCTTTTTGTCCCACTCGTTACCGTGGACGTATTCCCCGTTTTGCAACGTGCACGCGCCGCCTCCTTTCATTATGCACTTATACAATATATGCAATTTAAAGTTTTCGGGACTCAAAGTCTCGCTCTCCCTCGTTTGCCTGCCGTGTCCTTCCTGGCTTTTTTTTTATTTTGCATTGCTACTCCCCAAGGTTTAAACGCATCCCTTGGGTATGGGCAATGCCCACGCGCGCACGAGTGTAAGGACGAAACTCGCGACATTGAATGAATTTAAATTAAATCCGTAATTAATTAGGATTTCCTGCTTTTGTGCGGAAACGCGGACGGTGAACTTGTATGGAAAAATGTTGTTATTGATTGTGCCACGGACGTTTTTGTTTGTGCGTGGGCTGTTTTTGAAGGTTATGCTGAATTTTCGTTCTTTTTTCTGTTCCAGGGAAGGGGCGGCTATACCCCGCGTACAGTGTTAGCGGGTCGGAGGGCGAAGAGTCACCGCGTAGGTACGCGTCGTCGCACACCTATCAGCATCCCCTTTATCAGCAGCCGGCCGGGTTGAGTGACACGCCGTCCTCGGAGAACGCGTCCGACGCCACGCTCACTGATTCCGAATTGGCACTGGCACGTGATTCCACTCTGCTGGTACATAACGGTAAGTGTTTTAAATTTTTATTTTCGCCAAACAATTATTTCATCCCCACAACTTAATATTTAACAACATTATGCGCTACCAGCATTATTCACACGCAGAGAAAGAAACCCCTACAACGTTATGGCATACTCTGGTTATTACCAAGTAAACGACGAAGCAATTTATCATCATTTTTATGCAAGAATATCAAATCGCATATTAATATTAATTCCGCGAATATGTCTTTGTTTTTTACGGCATGAAGAAAGGTGGAGAAATAAATTAGCATCGTGTCTGACATTAAATCTAAATATATCAGGCAGTTACATTGAAGAAAAGTATAATTTCATATTGAAACCGCAAGTAATTTGCGTGGCTTTCTTCTTCTTTTGCATAGCATCATGAGAATGCAGCACGTCCGTTTGATGCATTGCGTTATATTCTTCGGAAAATTACTTGCTCGAATGCATGTAATTTTCGCTTTATTCAAGGCCACATTAAATTGCTCAAAATAACATTGAATCGCACGGAAAACATGCAAATATCTTTTCTATTTCAATATCTTGAATTATGTACATATTTAATTTACTTTTGTCTTTCCGCGTACAGTCTGAATTATCCTTGAAGAAATTTATTCGATTGTCAGTGTATTTTCTTGGAACATCTAATTCGGTTTTTTAAATAATTAATGAACGATCCTAGGGATTGCACGTAAATTCGTAATTTGAGAGGTTTTGTAAACACCTTATAGATATATCTATTTCTCTGAAGTACTGAAAGCATCATTACGAACCTTAATAGGATCTACGCTTTGAATCATCGTTTCATTACAGTAATGAGTTCTGCTTGGTGCGCGCGCGAAGAACTAAGAACAACAACAGCAATAACAATACAGACATCCATAATGTGTACGGCGAGTGTGTCTCGCGGCGGCGTTTCGGGGGAGGGATGATGCTCGAAATGCACTCATTGTGTTCACTTACGCGACGAATGATCCTTCCTTCTTGATTGCGCAATATTTGAGCTTCGGTAGCAATCTAAATTTATAAAAGGCCCGGAACACAACACACAACTTTACAATGCGCCAAGTTTATCGCTCGCAGTTGCGAAGAAAACGACTGGGATAAATGACAAACTTGACCAATCGCAAGAAAACCTATATGGCATGGCATGGAAGACATGAAACCAGGTCAAATGTAAATAGAACATACGTACGCAAGAGAAAATGTGGACACCTCACAAAAAAAGTATATATTCCGAGCGCACGCAGGCTGGGGAAATTTGAATAATTCGCCACTTTGTCCAGCTTTATAGTCGGGGATTTTCCCAACGAGTGAAACGACGAAATGAAAATCGTGCGTGTCCTGCGTGCAGATCGCCGACCGCTTGCTGCCTTGCCGGATGGAATTTATAAATGTATGTACTCTCTCCGGAGGCATCAGCGTTCGCCCGGAGCGGAGCACACACACGTTTTATAAGCGCTAATAAAAAAGCAAAGTGCACCTACGCAATTTTCGACGTGTGCTGTATGCTCCGGTCACAACTTTGTTTCCTCTGCTCGTAAAATGCTCGCGTCCTGCGCTGACCATTTGTTAAGAAGTGTTTTCGGTGCACACCGGTTAAAGAAAGGTTTCGCTGCCTTGATACACAAGATGATAACGCACGTTAGCGTAATACACGCAGCGAAAGGGTACTGAAAAGTATTAATAAATGTGCGTTTATTTTGAACGAGGGTTGCAGCGTTTAACTTGTGATAACAATTTTATTTGAATTAATTTAAACTGAAATATTCTATGTAATAAAACGTTGCACGCGCTAAAAATTTAACAGTAACAAATGTTTTCATAGCTAACTATTCGTCCTTTATTTTTGTCTGCCGAAAAATTCAACGAGTGAAGTCATTAAAAACGCATTTACATAACTTTCATAATATTTTAATTCACACGCCGGAAATAAAGAAATACTAGCTCGAAAGGGTGCAACGCTCGAGCGGATAACGCGTGAACGAAATTAATTATTTTCCCCATTGCCAACCACCCAGAACCGGCAATAATATTCTGCCTATAAATTGTAGATTTAGTTCTCGGTGTAATAAAATGATAACGCAACATCAAATTCCGAAATATTCCAATTTATAACTTATGGATATAAATAGAGCGAGTAGTGCTTAATAATACGAGGAACACGTGTAGGAATTTCGATTAACCACACGCTGCAAGCCCCACGTGGATAGCCGGCACTTATAGTTCCGGTTTCCGGTAATATTTTGTATTTTTCCTCATCCGCGCATTGTCTTTCCCGAACGCGGGAGGCACGCATAATGACCAAAGCCCCTTCGGTTTTGCGGCGATCCCAACGAAAAAGGGTATTTCGCCATTATTAAATAATATTTATGGGGCAATTTAAACCGTGAAGATAAATGCGTATGCATCATAGAGGTACGTACGATACGTGTGCGCATGCAAACAAAGATATTTATTTTTGGACGGAGGCGGTGGCGGCAGGAACAGCGGTAGCATGCGTATTGCATTGAGTGCAATGTAGCACTAGCAGTTGATATGACGATGGCGCTCAAGGGGTGAACCACCTCGCACTTGGTGGTTCAGCTGTTTGGGAGACTAAATTAGGGGGTTTTAAACAACCACCGCCCCGCACCCAGCGCACGTATTACCGGCTGTAATCGTGTGCGTTTTGGTTCAAGCGCTCGTGTGTTCATATCTGCATATAAATAGAAATTTTGTAAATGCGCAAACATGTGGTGGAGACAATCAAGCGACGACGGGTAAACGGGGGCGGCGAGCGAATGAAATTTCAATGCATGCGATCAAGTGAATAAAGACTGAGTGAGTGCAGCAACTATTCGCACGGATTACGATGCAGCCGATGATAAGTAAAAAAATATCTGATGAAACGCGAGGGGAAGTCATTATTTTCCTTGGATTATTTTCGATCAAAACAAAAATATATATTACGAAGCGTAATTCAATTACTGGAAATTTATGGATTCAACATACATCCCCTTGTTTATTGATCAACAGTTTTCCAAACACTTTTATACGTTTTTATTTAGCGTTGACACTGAATAAAAAAGAAGGCATGCGCTTGCATTGCAGTAAGCCGATTTTCAAGGGCTTCTTATACATATTTTACAAAGTGTCCCGTCGGGAATTCGCGCACACGAAAATATTTGATTAGCCATATTCGCACGCGTCGCGCCATAAACAGATTATGGCAGCCAATAAGTTTCGGATGAGGTGCACTCCTCGCACGAAGCATGCATTCGCACGGTTCCCGAGGGGTGAGAAAAAGCGAGGCACTCGTAAAATTTCAACGTGAAAGTATCAAAATAATTGGGCCGAATGCAAGGGATGTTTTGCAATAAACTAAATATCAGCCTCGCTCCCTCACACGTACTCTCACCGAATACGAAAAAAGGTGCGCAAAAACTAGAAGATGATAAAAGCTGCATACGAAAATGGGCGGCTAAATTATATAGCTGTGTGAGTGAGGAGATTGGAAATAAAAATAAAATGAGAAAAGGTGAAGACGCACGAGTGCAAAAAGCATGCCGCGAAGCCATAAATTATTTTCGGTCGCGTTTGCATATTTTATTATCGCATTATGAATGAATACACTGCGCGAGATGTGCGCGAAAATATTCAAGTTGCCTGCAAAAAATAATCAATCATTACCTAGACGCATTTATCATCATAAATAATATTTATTCAATTTAAAACCTCTCGAAATTTCAAAGTTAACACGCTTTTCCCTGAACACTCGGTGCTTGAAAATATTCAAAATATATGTTTGGAAGTGCTTAACCCTTGTAGAGATTCAACCCTTTCGCGCAATAAAAGGAAGCACTACCTATTTAACTAGAAAATTAATTAAAATCATAATTTAATTACGAGACTTGAATTAAGAAGAGAGAAACCAAACAATTCGGAAAATATTATTAATGATTAGTGCTGGTTCTCAATTGTTCCAAATATATTGTCGAAATTTGCGAGCGCTTAGTGGTCGATTGTCTGATTGATAGTTCATGCACCCTTGCAGCATTCGAAATATACATTGGCGCATTGCATTGTATTGATGATATGGTGGTATTATTGATGATCGTTATCGGAGGGCAAGCGCGTACATCTCCTGGGAGTATTTGGCGCTCCAGCGTCGAACAGACATCCTCGATCCTATTAGCAGGATCATCCCTCCAGGTTCCTCATCTGCTCAAGCCACCACTGGCCAAACAGCCAACCAGACGGACAAATATGTCTGTTGTATTTTATCGAAGTAGTTACAATAGTCTATTAGGCATTAACTCAACCACGTGGCCCGATACAGGGTGCTTTCGAAAGTGTGGGCACTCAGAGAGTAGAAGACCAAAAAACGCATCTATCACAGATGCAACCATGCAATGCTTATGCGGTTGGCACAATGGCGGCAACCTTGGGGTAAATGCGGCGGAACGTTGGCGGCATTCTGAACAGCCGCCTCATACGGTGCGATGCATGCGTGGCATTTAACAAGCAGCGCGCTGCGGTGCGTTTCGGTGCGAAATTCAGTGCGACACATGGAGGCGGCTGAAGAGGTGTGCACGCGGTATTAGCATGGGCAGCACGTACGCGACGCGTCCGCGGGCTAACAGCGCGTGTAACTTTGCGGCTCACGGATGCGCGCACATACAACCTGCGTTGTGGGGCGGCAAGCCACCGAATCAAGCGTTTAGCACAGACGGACGCCAGCTTCAACGCATAACTAACTAACTGAATATAACAGTGAACAAGACGGCTCGGCGGTGTGTCGTGCGCACGTAAGGATCCATTCACTGTAGCTACCTACCACCGCTACTGCCGCCCTCAGTTTGTCCTGAAATCAGATAAAACGCCCAAATTTACTGTGTATACACTGGCGGCAGCACGATATATGCGCACGTAAAACATTCACCCCAACAAAATTGTAATGTTTTATAAACGATGAGCATTATACCCAACCCTCACAATTGATAAGCTTGTTTGAAGTTTGTTTTTCGGCCACACGAAAAACTGACACGTTTTATGAGCGAGCCTTCCGGTTAATTGACCAATAACTTTACACCTTGGTAATGATTAGGTATCTGGATTGCCCCCTGAAAAGTGAATACAAGTTAATTGAAGCTAAGTCATTCTATGTAGTTTTCTAGGAGTTGTTAAATTAAATGATTGAAAAGTAACTATCAAAAATAAAATTTGTGACAATATTCAGTTACAAAGAGCACTTCTTTGTGCATCATCAATTATAGAGTAAACGGAAACATGTTGGGTATCCTACATTTCCCACAGCGCGTTTGTTTTATTATTACACACCGCATTCGTTTGTGAAATCGTCGCATTTCATATTACTCAATTGTTTCGCGCATTCAGTTCTTCTCCTACAGCAACATATTAGATCTGCTTGAATATCAGCAACGTGTGGCTTTTGTAATTAAATTATTTATTGTTGTTTCTTTACGCTTGACAGAGAGTGAATAACTTTCTTCTGGTTCTCATTTGAGTTGAGCGTTTGGAATATGCAAAAAATGCACTCAATTAAATTCGCGCGCCGGATGAACACACAAGTGAATTAAATTGTGCAGCCCTTCGCATTCAATACGTCTAAGCAATAAAGAATACGTTCATATGTATTTCAGACGCACTCCTTAAGATCCTCGTGCGCCTTATGCGAATGTTACTTCCGCATGCTTAACTTTTGGTCCTTGATCGTTTGATGCGCGCGCGTTTGATAAGCGAAGCGTGCTGCCCCTCACATCCGTCAATCTACTACATCGACCCCTTCTTGCCTTTCTTATCGAAGACTTTGAAAATTCCACAATTTTGACGATATCTCTATTCCTTTTCGCGTTATCGACAACAAAAGTTGTAAAATCAAAAGTTGAAAGTGGAGATTTCGTATAAAGTGTCTAAAATCATCACAAATTTTTTGCACATGTTTTTGCTCGTTAAAAATCCAGGGATCAACAATAAAACTTTTTCGATTTCGTAGTGCACCCTACACGAACGTATATTAAGGGTGTTAATACACTGTCGGCGAATTAAACACGAAACGTCCGTCAAGAGCATGAAGCGTCGTCCTGTTACGTCCTGGCGCCTTAATTACCTTTGTTAATCCTCGGCAAAGCCGTTCCTAATTAGCACTCCATTCCTCCCCAGTCATAACTATAAATGAGCACAATTTGCACGTGCAACTTAACTGTCAATTTGACACATTGACGGACAAATATCCTGCAAGAAAATACAATTGCCAAGGACTAAAAGTCATCATGTTTTTAATTCCCATACTTTGCGCGCGGAGGGGCTGCAAATCTAGAAGGAATGAAATATTATTCTTAAGTTAGGGGGGAGTAAATAAACGTTATTTTTTGTACGCTTTGTTCGGCACGTGACACAATGTGTTGCAAATCAGCATGCGCGTGTTGCACGGCACGTGCATGCTTCTCGTGTGCAACTTCATTTGCTGATAAGCGCAAAATGGCATCGCTTGTCATTGTTCGAATGAACGACTTTTCATTATTAGCGATCAGTCCATCACTTCTATCAGCAGCAATGACTTTAATCCAGTTTCGGCGAGGCGCGCGAATGATTTATTAATGCAAGCAAGTATGGCACATGTCAGGATGACATCAATGTATATTTCACAAAGTGTGTACATTATACAAGAAGTACAAGGGGTGCATTTGAACGCAGGGTGGTATTAATTACACTCATACATGCGGGAAGTTGGTTTAACTTTGCAATTGCTTACGTTCAATGCGAATGAAAGTTTTCAATGCTGGTTTTGTTTGTATACTTTGTACTTGAAATGCACTCATCCTCTTTGGTTCTTACGTTCTTCAGTTCTTGTTTCAAGTGTAATTTGCGAGACAAAACATTTAATCATTGTGGCTTTTATAATTAGTACTTATATGTAATATGAGTATTTATCAAGGGTTGTTATTTGTTATATTTGACATCATCTGCTCTATGAATTGGATTAACTGAATTATTACTAAATGTGATCTAATTTCATCAATATCTCGAAAAGTACTAAAGATATCATAAAAATTCATGAATTTTTCACAAGTCTTACAAAGTAGTAAAGTGGTCTATCGCAAATTTGTTGGACGCATTCTTAAGAGGGTATTTTAATCTTGAAATTCGAAAAAATCAAAATATCAATAGTTTCGGTGGAAATTCGGCTCGAATACTCCCTTAAAACTAAGAGCTTCAGTCATAATTTTTGTTCTTGTATTATTCATTTTATTCTGTTTCATTTCGTAACATTTACAATACGAAAAAGCTTTATACAAATTTCGATTTCAAGGAATTGATTTCCTTTTATTGTTTTTGCGCCCACACACTCGTGGAACTGCATTAACCAGCTGGGCTCGAGTGCGGATGGGAACGCGCACAGCAGCAAGCAGCTAACACGAAGAAGTCCTTTCTCTCCTCTTCTTCGCGCCGCGCGGCGCTCCTCATTCCCATCCGGGGAATCCGGGGAGCGTAAGCTAATATACTCAACATATCACTGTATGCATGTGTGCGTGTGTCGCCCGCTAAAAGCTTTCCGCACTCGATCCATCCCTTAAATCAATATTATTCCAACTAAGGCGAAATATATTTTTGCTCTGCTTTTATTTCGACGCGGCGCGCACTTAAAAAAATAGTCACTTTCCAACCGAGTGAAGAAATCAAATCCACGGTGGCAAAAACAACATGTCTTATTTCTTAGATATTTCAAATATTTCTTATATCTATTTTAGTTACCCTTTTATTCTGTTCAATATGTATACGTATGACGAAAGAAAATATAATAAGTAGCTAGCTGATCCCAGGGTCGATCTGAAAATATTTTATTCGTAAAATATTTACATTCCTTTGATTGATAGATTGATTGATGTGTAATTTCTGAAATACCAATTGCATATCTACCCCTACAAATATGTAAAACAGGTAAAGGTCTTCGTATTTCTGGGTAAATGTGACATGCATCGTGTTTCTTTGCGGATTCGATGGAAAAACGTAGCGTTTGATGTCATCGGTAAAACTTTTAACATAAACAAACACGCGTACGCGCGTATGCAAACGCATTTTCTTCCGGTGAAGAGGGGTTGTGTTATTTATTTTTTTCGGCAAGGACGCGCGTACGAATATATCAAGCCGATATCAGTAAATGCTATCGCGCCACCAAATGGGGGATGCGTTTGGATTTGGTTTACTTTCGCTCTCCGCTAAGACAGCGCGTTCTCTTTCTCGAAACCCGGAAATACTTTAACTTTTCTGCGTTTTTCTCCCCGTTTTCCAGTTTTTGTTGCCTTAGAAAACGATGCCACGTGGCAATCGATTAGTTTCGTACTCTCTCTTCAGAAATTGTTAGAACTTGCAATTAAAATATATTAGAAATTGATTTTTTTTAGATGGCATATAAAATTAATAAAATCAAACAGAAAACGTGAAATGCAACATAGCAAGTATTTCAAAGCAATGAATAAAACCTTCGGGAGGTAGACTTTAACGAAAACGTAATTGAAATCGAATTCCTCGCGTTTCAAATGCCACCTTGTACAGGGTATCATGCGCGTTGAAAAAATGAAATCGCACAAGAGGGTAAAAAGCGACCCTGTAGATGAAAAATGCTGGTAGCGAAATGTGTATGGAACATTAAACATTTAAACTGCTCGAAATCGAAAAATCTAATGCGCTGTGTGCGCTCTCTCGTGAGAAAATGCCTTGGAATCGATTTTATATTTTTCTCTTCTTTGCTTGTTTCAGGTGAGTGAGCATTATATTAATCAACTGGCGCTAGCGAGCGATAGCAAAACGAACAAACGCTAAGGTAAGACGAGGGCGAAGGGCACGCCAACCCTGCAGCCGCACACGAATTGCGTATAATTGAACATTGAATTTCCCATCACGTGGTACGTGGATTTCGTGCACACACATACACAACCGCCTCCCATACGCGCGCGCAGTTAAATCTTTCAGAAGTTAAATCTTGCATAGACAGGAACATCCTCCTCGGGATTTAAATGAATTTCGACACTGGTCGCGTTTAGCATACGTATGCGCGTACAATTTTTGCAAAAGCGAATGTGCAAATAACGAAGAGCATTGCTTGTTCTCTCTGCGCGCTTCTTTTATTTCGGCTTTGCCGGGTTATGGGGAGGCTGTAGGAAAAAGCGCGATTAAACCAAGTTTTTGACTTTTAATCCATCCGCCCAGCTGTTTTGCGCTTGTGTGGTGATCCACATATTTCTGATTTGATGACATATCACAATGTACCTGTCGAGCGCAGAATTTATGCGCTCGATTTATACTCGCTATGACATCGCCGGGATCGCGGATAATGATGATGCCAAAAATGGGCTCACATGTTCCATGCTTTTTTTAACGAATGGAAAGTTATACAAAAACGTGCCCTGACAAAATAACCAATAAAATTTCCCGTTAAAAATTCTTCTAGAATTTCAGTTTTTGAAACAATTAATAATTAAAATTAAGAAGGCGGATTTCAAAAATGCTCCAGGAATATTTTTCAAAGTAACTAAGCATTTAATAGCCACATTCAAATGAGAAAAATTAAAATTGGCGATGTTAAGCAATAGATATTAGATTTAGGTACACTCAGTATATTTATTCAACACGCGACCACCATGGTGGATGCAAAATATCCTTATCAAAAAACGATATAGCACGTGAAATGCGCGCGCGTCGTGCTTGATTCGTTTCGGCATATTGATGAAATATGAGCGCATGTGAAGCATGGATTGCGTCTTCGGCGCCCAGCGTGTTCGTCAGGGGTGGCACAACACCCCATTCATATTTTTTACGTGCTTCATCCCCTGACAGTGGTATCTTGTGCGCGGCGGTGGCGGCGGTATCATCGTCAGCAAAGGACCACGCGCGCGCGCCCGACACCTTCATGTATGTGCGTATTCGGGTGCATAAATGGTGCGGAATATAGACAGCGGCATGATTGATTGCCGCCTCCGTCGTCACACATGCATTCGCCCCGTATGGAAATGCATGCATGCACAAAACGTAAAACGCAAATGCCTTTTGTGCGCCCTTTGTATTAAATAATTCAATAACTTCAAATAAGTCGTAGGTACAACTTTAATATAATTTTTTTCACTTTGAGACGAGAATTTTACAATTTCCTATTACGTTGAATAAACGTCAGAAATTTTCTAATAATTATTAGCGGAGGGTTGAAAATGAAAATGAAAATGCAGCAAGTTGAATGCACTCTAGAGCAAAACACGATTAAGAAGACCACAAAAGAGTCGAGTGGTTACTCCTGTGGTGGTTGGTGGTTGATTGATGAGAAGTCTTCCGGCATGTCTAATGCAAGGACCAGCGAGGGTAGTGAGCGGGTGCGCAAAAGGGCATTCCAAAAATCTAAATGGCAAAGTGGATTCAAAAGCGAATTTGATGAAAGTTCTTGTGTGTGGTGTGCGCATTGCAGAAATGCATACGCGTTGATGGTTTTTCCATTGACAGCTCTTACCAAATAGCAAAACGCATATATCTCGAGGGGAAGCAAAAGAGCATCCGTGAATATGCATACCGTGGTCGACCTTCCCAACCAGCCACGTGGTAATGGAATCAGACATTGCAAGGAATATTTGTATAATTCGCGTTGATGGCCAGCGTCGCATGCGGGCGACGCGCACATAAATTACACGACGGGAAGCGTAAGGAAGGGAAAACATTAATAACACGAATGTATCATAAAGAAAATCCCATGTTTTCAACATGTGTTTAAAACATTATCGGAAATTTTAATTCAACTTGCGAAAATATTTTGATAAATTGCGTTAAGTGCTAGTGAAAGTGGAATTTTTAATTAGACCGGCGTTAATTTTCCACGAAATTTACGCCACTTGAAGCAGAGAAGAAGGGAGAAATGAAAATCGGGAGCGGGTCCTGTCTGGACGCGCCGAAACCGGGAGTAATTAATCTTAAATACTTTAAATCGCGGCTTGCATAATAATTTCGACGCAGCGTCGCGACGCCGCCAAAAGTTTTAAGACCGGCGCCGGCGACAAGTACCTTCTTCCTCGTGTACTACTTCCTCATCTTCTTTCGCGCAGAACTTGAGATTTTAAGATTGCAGACGATTCCTCATCTTCGGCGCGCATCGCGCATACGAATTATTTGCGAAAATGCGAATAAAAAATGCAAAGCGATGTGGATTTGTGCAATTATCTCATGCATTAATTACCATCAAATTATCCAATGCAATTTCGTCGCAAACTTTTGCACGAAATTTTATTTCGCCAGCATTTAATTTAATCACCAAGCAATTAATGCATTTCGCATCGTGTTTATGTTTATAAGAGCAAAGTTTCCACACTTGTGCGTTCGGAAAGTGTGAAGGGCGAGTGGAAAATCATAATTTAATAAAGCCGTGCGGCACACACTCTTGTTATTTTAAAACCGCCTGGAGCAAGACGGACCACGGATGAGGGGGGCGGCAGCAGCGTGAGCATTTCCGGTAAGCAAATGAGAAGTTTGCGCGAATTTGCGCGCCGACATCAACACATGCGAAGGGGCGGCGGCAATTATTACGCCGACTGACGCGACACAGAGTGTCACACTGTATCTGACTTTTACGCCAGTGCGCTTGTTAGAAAACGCATGGCGATAGCGGCAGCGGGAGCGGCGACGATGGCCGGCGACACTTTGTGTGTTCGCACGCGGTTTAAATGTGTCGAATTTGAGCCAAAAAGCCAGCCGGAGGATGCACTTCCGGTTGGAGGGCTTCTGAGCAATCCGACTGTGCGTAATTCCGGCTTCTCCAAAATTTGCCAAACGGTCACTACCACTTTCTCTCACTCGTTGCGCCCCTTTGCAATGCGTCCTAAAAGAGACGAACAGCATGGAAGCAGTTGCCAGTTGACCAACTTGGACAACGGACTAACCGGAGCGAAATATCCATGAGCGCGCGCGCGGACGCTCAAATTCATTCGACTGTTCCCGTCTGTTCCGTTCCTCCACGTTGTCATCGCTTCAGTCAAATTCTAGTTGGATAAATACGGAAAGCCATCCAACGCTAAACTTTTACGAAAAATTGCTGCAAAAACACGTGCGAATCTAATTACGAAATTAGCACAATTATTTATATATTTGCAAACACACTTAAGTAGCCAGTTATAAACAATCTAGTGATGTGTATTTATACTTTTACTCATAAAGGTGGAATGTGGGAGCTTATAAAGGCGCATAATTCAAATTACACGTGCGAGCGCACACGTAATCCGATGAAAACGCGTACGCATTCGTCGCTGAAACGTCGCATTTCATCTTGCATCATCAACATCATCATCATCATCATCAGCAGCAGAAGCAGTGTTTTAATCTGCGAAACTCGCACGTGGTAGACGTGTTGTCGCTTGTCTGGTATTAGTCCTTGTGGGAACCGCCACCACCGAGTGTTTTGCATCTTTATTCGGCGAATAATTAAAGCACATTTTTGCACTTTTTCTCGCCTTATTTTACTCGGAAAAATGCTGCTATAAAGTCGTCCACAAATATTCCACGCAGCTACTTGCAATTAAAATTCCTCACGCACACCAAACTTGGCACTGTTCACGTGCAAATACGCCAAGTAGGCGCCGCCGTCGCCTCCTACACGTGTACGATGCGTGTTTTTCGCCGTGGCGCTCGCGAGGTGTGGAATGCTTGTTAATTTTTAATTATTTTCCGCCACGTGCACACCGATCCCAGAGCGCGTACTGGCGTATTATGCGAATGCGGTTTCCATTTCACTAACGCGCATTTATTTGCACGTGGCATTTTCATAAATGAATTATTCACAGCGCTCCAACATTTCTTCTTTGCTCTCAGCGATTTTCGCTGTCTCCATTTCCCTTTCTCATTTTTTATCATAATTATTTGATTTCACCGCGTGCGTTCCTGAGGGATGTCGGTTTTATTTTATTTTATTTCATTTTTATTAAGTTTCATGCAGCTTTCTTTTATATGTTTGCCGGTTTTGCGAGGGAAAGAAAACAAGAACGTTCAAATGAAATACCAATTTGTCAGTCAGACTTCCCACAGGAAGACACACGATCAGGCGGCGGTGGCGGCAACGGCGGTGTCTGGCACCGACTGGTACTGTATTCCCTCCCGGTTGCCCGATTGTGCTTGATTAGCACCAGTTGGCTGTACGATACACACGTTCGCCACGTGGAATTTCCGCGTTATCGGTTTTATCAGATGCACATGCAGCAGGCAGACAGCCCGCCAGACATATGCGCACACACGATACGAAAACATCACTGTCGTAGGCGAACAAATCGCACGTGGAAAAAACTTGTGAATCGCTTGCAACATGCAAATATTTTCAGCGCCTGCTGAGCGCCTGTGCATTTTCACCGCGTGCACTTATGACTCAGTAATACAAAGTACATAGGTAGTAGGTACCTTTATGTAAATGCGCGCCGCCTCCTCGTAAGAAACAAGGAGCTTCAATGCGATTACGCTAACAGCATTCCTGCGACAGGAACATTGCCATCGGTATGTGCGAAACGCGAGCGCGAATCTGATTTGAATCTTTTATTAATAAGATTTTTGACGCTGCCGGTGTTTGATCGTTGGCAAATTCACGCGTAACGTAATTTGCCTGTTAATCGCCTTCGCCGAAAAATATATTCAAATTTATACGTTGAGGAAAATGAATAAAAAAAGTGCTCAAGCATTAAAAATATCAAATTTTATAGATGTGCGAAATGTTTTTTGGAAAAACGAGTAGGTACATATTCGTGATTATTGCACATGTGCACTTTTCCGTGCAAAGTCATTACACGTGCGAGTCGTTCATTCTTTCGGCGCAAAAAAGTCTTGAAGAGTTTTGCATATTTCTCGGGCGAGAAGCGAAAGATGAAAAATCAGCCACGAGATATAAATCCAACGTGAAATATCATTCTTGTCGGTCATAAAACTCGCGCCGCATTTTATGAATGATGCACCGATATTGAACGACGACAACAACAACCCCGCCAACAGCGGATAACCAAAAAAGCACGCGCACATTTTCCATCAAATATCAGCCCGCAACAATCACACTTTTCACAAACACTAGCGTGCGTGGCATATAGAAAACAGAAACACGTCCAGGAATATGATGCATAAGGAATGGGAATAGATGCGCAAATGACTAGGCATACGCAACAATATGAAAATAGAGAGGAAAAACGTGCATTATCCTGTTTGCCACCACGGTCTTAAAGGCATGTTGCACTTGCGGAAATGTGCGTCAATCACGCAGCATAAATATGTTTTCATTTGATTTCAATAGGCAATCAACGGGTGCGCACACCATACTTCCGCACTTGCGCACAATCACAAGATCCTGGCGCGCGCTTCCCACTTGCAAATCGGGATATTCTCACGCGGCAGCACATATTCGCATTCCGCGGAAGAAATACGTGCTTACTATGCCACCTTTTCCCCATTCATGCTGCTCTCGTTCCGTATTCTTGTACTTCCCTCACTTTCTTCGTTTTGCCGCGCCGAAAGCTGCATTGCCTATATTCACATTCGTTTCGCGCATAGCCCTGCTCCTTCTTACCCAGTGTATTCGAATTCGTGAATTTGTAATGAGATTGACTACGTGCACTTACTATACTTAGCGTCACGTGACACGTGCGAATGCATCGAATTCGAGAATGCTATTCGATATATTTTTGAATAACAATACAATTTCTTTAAAATGTGAATATAATGGAAAACCTTTTATTAAATGCACTTTTTAACTTTTTCACTATTTCCAACCAACAAAAAAACACACAACTTGCACGTGAATTGCGCTGGTAATATTAATAATACATTAGTCATAGACAGGTGAATCTGTATTTAATAGTTTAATAACATGAATATCATAAACCGTTAATGAAATGTCAATCACGTTTGATATTACTATTCAATTTCTGTTGATATTTATTGAAACTGATACTGTAATCGATATTTTAATTTAATCTACCCTCTTCGCGCAGCTTGGGGATACTTGTGCAAATCTCAGCGGAGATAATGGAAAATGGAAAATAGAAAGTAAAACTAACAATGCGCCTCGATGTTATTGACGCACAAATATCAAAACTTTCAGGATTAGCAATCTCTCATCATCAAGCGGGATCGACGCGATCGGCGCACGTCCGCTGCACATGTAGTGCATTCATCCGCGTTGCGTTGCACCCGATAATACGCAGTGCGCTTCGGTTGCCGAATAGCAGAGCCACTGACAATATAGATTAACTTATTGATAATATAACTGGTGAAACTAGGTCGCTCGTGTGCATTGCGCATCACAGGCTTCCGCTACAATAACGGCACGAGCGCACAAAAGGGAATCTCTATAATGTGTCAACTAAATCTCGAAAAAATCCTTATTGAATTTCCGCCAAAAAAGCAGATAGTGAACGTATCGTTTACTTGAATATTTATTCAAATGCAAGCATAATTGTTATTTGTCGCACAAAGAGGAAATAAAGAGTGTGTTTTCGCTGGGAAACTCATTGAGCGGATGAGGCGAACGAGAGGACTACGAGGGGTTGCTAGGCATCCCTTAATCGAACATGGGTGCGTGCAGCAGGGCGAGTTATTTAATAACAAAAGCGCACATGCGTCCCGACGCGACGCTCGCGTCCTCAGATAATCACTTTCCGATTCGCCATCCCTAATTATTATCGAGGATTATGTAAGGACGTGCGTGGAAAGAACGTCAACCCCAACGTCGCCCTTGTCGCATCATCTGTGCGTCGTCACCGCCACCGCTATTGCCTCCCTTGCCACCTCCAAGTCGGTATTAATTTTCCCTTGGTATTATTATTATTATTATTGACATCTTGCGCTTCATATTCGTACATCGCGCCCTCCTAGATCAATTGAGATACACTAAAGAAGGGAGGATATTTGGTGACATTGAAACATTTGCGTTTAATTATGTCTTTAATTAGTGGCTTTTACAAAGCGGACTAGGATGAAAAGATCAATTTGATAACTCAAGTATTTGTTCCGTAAGAAGTTCGTTATTGACTTTTCTAGTTGGTTAGTTAAAAATATTACTTTAACCCTCTTAGACGTTTTCTCTCTATGCATTAATTGGAGCTGATTACAACGCCAGACAAAAAGATAGACACGAACCCCTTTTTTGTAACATGAGCTCCGGCGGGCGTTCGAAAAAGGAAGCGCAAGAAAAGTGAATTGAAAAGCAGCGCTCTTTTTCACAGCCCTTGTCGAGAGCGAGTGAAAATCGTGGATGAAAACCTGATTAGATGCGCATGCATTCAACAAAAGCATACTCTTTCGCGCACTCTACACATTCGGGCGCATTATTATTATGATTATTATTTGATGTGGTTTCCTCATTATATCATCCCTGAAGTTACATCCGGTTGGAAGAAGCCCCGTCTGTGACTGAGTGGGCGCGCGCGCTCTATAAGGGATGAAGCGAAATGAATTCAATCCAAGCGACTTTCTCGCCGCGCGCAAAAATTCGTGCGGGGGTGCATTAACCGCTGCTGCTGCTGCTGCTGGCGTCGCCTCGCACAAAAACGCAAATTGCCGCCTCCAAAGTTTCACCCCTCATGCGTACGCATCTCTCTTATACGCGTATTCTCATAAATATACAAGAAGAAGAACTTGAATGTGCAGGACTTTCGGTTTTCGCGCAGAGTAAGGAAGGATATTGAAGAAAAGCGCTTGCACCCTTAAAATACAAGATGCAAGGAAGACACAATTCAGGGAAGCAAGCAAGCAATCCGAATGCTAAAGAAGGAAATGAAACGCATTTTCTTGATCACTTGCCGAATCTAATTAATAGCTAGCGATGATGTTTGTTTACAAATTTGTTTGTGTTTGTATTTTTACCCTCGCAAATGCGTGAATATTACTCAAAAGTTTATTTCTTCAAACTTTCCAATTTGTTTGCGTTTCGTAGCATCATTATTTCATCATTACGTGGTTGGAAAACGCTGGAAAATACTTGGAAACGCGGCGAGAATATTTCATATTTCGAGGACGAAATAATTGCAGTCAAAGTGTAATAGACGAAGAATAGTAACTATAATAGGGTAATAAGGATATAAAGGATTCGCAGTTGAGTAAACTCGCTCAAGCTCAACAATATTATCGTGCAGGAGTTTATAATTTCCTCGCATTTCGAATGCGGTCTGTGCATTTTTCCCGGCATAATTTCAAAAGCGGATCTCCTCACTCTTTGTCGACTTGTCGTTCTGCGTTGCGTACGAATGAATTAAACTTGCAATTTGCTTTTTGCGCGGAGAATGGGAGATATTCGTGAAGCACTATTAGTCTCAGCATTATAGTGGTGCGCGCGCGCGCGTACGCTGCTTCGAACTTTGCGCATTGTACGTGTGTGAATGCCTTTACGTCCTGAAAGGGGATTATAATATTAGTTTCCTTTTGAAAACCGCGCGCGTTACAAAGTGGACGATGGGGCGCGTATTGCAGAAGCCACATTTGCATTTCGGACGCGCCAAACTCGCGCGCGTCCTTTGTACGCGTGAGCTGTTGTATTATGACGAATGTAGAAGGCAGAAGGCTCATCCTGAATATATCCGTACGCTACCTACGAAGAATCAGCATCAATTGTGCAACTTTGCAGTCAAATAATTTTCCTTGTTCGCCTAGCGCACTTTTAGTGATGCGAAATTCGCATGTGAACATTTCGGTGGATGTTAAACTTATTCCAAGTGGGCATTAAACTTCTCTCCTCGCTCGTGCGCTTCTTTTATTTCCGCAGCTCGACGACAAGATTCGAAGAGAAAAGAATGCTGCCATTTCTTCCCATTGCGCTTGCGGAAATCCGCAATAGCGACGCGCCGGATGCCGATCTTAATGAAGCACATAGTTTGACGGCTTCGACTCGCGCGAGGATTCTAACAACATTTGTAACGCGAATTGTTGTCGACCGGGGAGCGATTTCGGGCGCGCTCCGTGTACGCTCCATAAAGTCCGACACTCTTCGTCTACCTTGGCGTAACCGCAATTATTGGCCCCTAACGTCTCGAAAATTTCCAAACTTGTTGTTTTCTTGGCGGATTTCAATGCCACGATCGCGCACAGCAATTAGCGCAGCACGCGCTCAAGAAGGACGAAGGGTGTTCAGGACGTAATGAGCCCTTATACAGCCGCATATATACCGCCTTCTTCTTCTGCTTCGTCCTCGGGTTTTTGCTCCTTTTTCTTGTGTATGTTTATGGCAGACATTAAGTTGAAAGATTCTTTAATATCCTTCACTTTTTTTTTCTTGCTTTCTTCGGCCGCTTGCACTGTCCACATGCAATAAATCGACACGCGCTGCATGAAATATCCGTATTATACATCAAGTTCATTTCCACCCCTCGAGCCAGGAACGCAATTCGGCCATCGCCTGCTGCGCTGCAAGAGCGCTTCAAACTCGCTCCCCTTCTTCCTCAGGACTTCTTGCACGAAGTTTGCGCGCATGATTTTTATTGCGTTCTGCTTGATTCTCCCTGATTTTACGGATAGTTTTACCTGTGCACTTTCACTAGCGGCTCACGCATAGTCTTAGCCCGTGCTATCAGGACATGCACATCGCGCCCACCGAGGATTAATGATAAATTGCGTAAGGAAAATGAGGGTGTGCCTCGAAAATTCAACAACTACTTCATTTCGTTGCAATATCGCTCAAAGCTATGGTAGCTATCCTGGTGGTGTATTAATGTAAAGCGAAAGCAATAAGGAATGCTTGTAAATCACGAGCACCAAGCCTATTTTTAATAATTCTTTGCCAAGTCGGCTCGTAACCCACTCGTTTATAGGCAGGACAATGACATCCTGTGAGGGATAGTCAAGAATAAGTGGTGCTTCACATGGAAACTAGCAATTATCCTGCGCGGATATTATAGATGATGCTTTTACAAAAATGGATTTTACCGGAAATTGCACAGGAATTTATTAATTCTCCATTAGACAAAAAATAGGATAATTTAAGAGTTGTTCGTTGCTTAAAATGTACGTGGTAATGAAACAACCAGTATAATGGGAATTGTACACACATTCATATATTGTTTAGTAATTTTCGTTATATTCGCAGAACGCGCGTTTGCAGACTTTTATTATCACCATCGTTCATCCATTATCTGTGTGCGCGGGCGCTATTATTATCTGTTTCGCTTTTATTGCGCGTCCGGTGCTCGGGTGCGCAAAATCATCCAGAGCTGTCTTGTTCGTTTCTTTTCTGCATGGCGCGAGGAGGAAGCGAGCGAGCGTGATCAACCTGGGTGCCATTGCAATTGCACCTTTTACCTTCTCGTGCGCACGGTCTGTGCTCGTCTTCACTTGTGCACTTCTTCACGCCTCGAGACGCTGCAATATTGGCGCGTCGCACGTAGCACTCGCTCGGCCAACTAATCTGCAGTGATTACACACTCGGGAGCGGCGCGCACACCACGCCATCACAACAGTTATTACCGGTCTTGCACTTGTGCGCCATCGCATATAGATTGCCACTTTCTTCGCGCTTGCCCACCGGCTGATTACCGCTCATATCGCCATCCGCGCGATATTCTAAATTATTCAGCTTCGCTCCATTCTTTGTTCGCTCACGGATGCGCGCGTGTTTCGGATCCTTGTTCGCCAAGAGTTAGAAAATCATAAATATTGGAAATTCCACGAATATCTCTTCGGGTGCTGCTGCCGCCGCTGAGGCTGCCTTGAGGCGAGTCACGACCGCGACTAGCGCGCAAAAAATGTACACTGTCGTCGCGCCCGAACATTATTGATGGGCATGCGGGGACTTTAGGATTTTTAATTTTTTTCCCTTTTGCCGTTGACTCCTTCAAGTTTTGCGTCGTCGGTCAGTTGAGCCAACTTTTCAATAGTGTATCGATGCTCGTATATAGCGAATATGATGTCAGGAAACTGCATAAGACAATACAGAAAAAAAGGAGAAAACCATAAGAAGCACGTTGTTGTTCCTCATATTCCTCCCGTTTTGTGTGCTTCTCGTGTTCCTTCATCTTGCCCGACCGAAAACTAACGACTATAAATCGTGACTCTTGCTTACCATGATGGTTTTGCTACTTTTATCAAATATACATAGTGTTTACATAAAATTCTTCTAAATTTCAAATCGCATTTTAATGATGCCTCTTTACACTTACAAATTCCTTTTTCGATAGCAATATTAGGTACAGAATATAATTTGCGATAAGCTTGAGGAAGATTACAACAAATGCTTTGATTTGAATATGAAATATTGAATATTTTAGTTTAGTGCGCTTATACATTGAGACTATCTCTGAATACGTCGACGTAGTCTACGCTTCTGTTGCTCTTCGTGCTCACAGTTGTGTGCGGTAACTCTTTGCATATTGGTATATTTATAGTTGGCGGTGTTTGTTGTTATGGTTTAGTGTGTCCAGCACACTGGCACAGCCGCCACCGCCGCCGCTGACAAAATCTGCACGCCGTATTTGGCTATGTTTTGTTGTCATAATGCACGACGCCACAAAACAGTCAAAACTTGTACGATTCCTTCGCATATTGTGCCCGCGCTGCTCTCAAACTTCAAACTTTACGATTGTAATTTAACTTATAACATGATATAACTTTCTCTCCGCTTTTCTCTCGCGGTAGTAAATTCACTCAAAATGCGCACAGCTGTTAAGATACAAAAAAAATTTACAACTTTAATAAAAAACTAGCAATAAAAAACAATCACGGATACGATTTGTAATAAAATAATATTCGTTGTATAATTTCCATTATTATCGAAATCAAATACGATGGAATTGATGAACTGGATAAATAATGAACATATAAAATTAAATTTTAATAATATTTTGAAAATTGCGCATTTTAATTTCAATCAAATACAGCCAGACTGCTGTCAGCTTTTCAGCAAGTTGTATCAATTTTCACTTGCTACATTTTCGATGCAAATAAAATATTTGTACATTTTATCAACGCGATTTTTCTTGTGTTGCCTTTTCGTAGGCAACTAACGCGCTGCCATCACAAAAACAAGAAGATAGAGCAAAATACGCGATTTTAAATTTATTGCCGGTGCGCGTTTGAATGCGAAACTGTTGCAAAACACGAAAATAAAATACAAAACACAAAACGAGTAAAAAAAACTAGGGAATTTATATATATGCAGATATGGTAAACACGGTGGCGGCAATTAATAAATAATGTTTTCATTTATATTTTTTGCGCGTTGTGCTGGCGTATTTTGAGCGTTCGCTGTCCTTCGGAATGCTACCGGCCTGTTTGCGCACAATTTCGCATGTAATTTAATATTCCCTTTTCTCCAATTTGTTTATTTCCACTCTCTTTCCACGCGATGCGCACTGGATATTTTTTGTGTGACAGCGAGATGAGCGCGGTCACAAAATACGTAAACGAATTCGTGTGTTCGCTCGTATAAAATTCCCTTTGCTCTTCCACATTTGTCTCGCACCGGCGCTGCAACAAAACATTCGCCAGCGCTGAAAACTAAAACGCGCGACCAAAGGTAAAAAAGTAAATGATACAATATTTGATTTATTACACCTGGTGTAGGTACATTAATAATTTACGTGTGATGATTTTACACGTGTGCCAATGTGCGATACACTTTTGGATGTTGTTTTTGGCTGTTTCATCGCGTATTACTAATAAATGTTGGACGGTTGGTTGGTTGGTTGGTTGGACGGGTGCGCACCACTGAAAATTATGAAATCTGCGAAATGCCGCCTCCGCCCGCCAGCTTCTTTCTTCCTGTTTCCACTTTGCGCGGTTTCCGGAAATTTAATACTTAAAGCCCTTTAATTTACCGCTTCCGAAGTTTCCCATGCGCGCTGCGTTGCCGTCAATGTTGCCGCCGCCGCGCACAACGACGTCGTTACCCCTAGATTGCCGCATCGGCTGGCGGCGGTGTTTTTGCGTTACGTTCTTGCGCCATTCCCCTTTTTGCGTTACATTCAACGTTTGCAATTTTACTCTTTAAAAAATTGAGAAGCACAATAAATAAACAATTTAATAAATAAATTATTTATCTATGTGAAGAAAGAGACGGAACAAATATCACACCTCATTGTTATGATAAGCGTAGATTATTAATCACACTTACTGATAATGATAAAATGATAATAATCAGCATTAATCGTCAATTATAAGTAGCACTTACTGCCGGTAGTAGATAAAAACAAAGGTGCGAAAAATCACACCTCACACACATGTATCTTTACCTCACACACACGTACTGATATTCTTAAAGTGAAGAATGCGTATAAAATATTCAAAGACACGTTTTGTTATTTCTCGTATTGGCGCTTGCTATGCATGATAAATGCATCGAGATTTTTCCGGACCGTACTTGGGGTTTAATCCTCAAGGGTGCCTTCGTTCACCAGCGCAACGACGAGGGTGCTTCCTTCCAGGCGCGTACGTGCATCGTCCTGTGATATTTTAATGCCTATCATCGCACTTTGCGAGATTTCGCCTATTTAAACATTCATCCCTGCCTCATCATTTATTTACGAAATATTTACACGCGAACCGTACGCGCATACGCCACGTGCTGCACTGCACTGTGCTGCCATTCAATGTGAATGTGTCAAAACAAGGATTCACGGCACGCACGCATCCCTTAAGGATAATTTTATATGCACGTAAAACTATAAACCGGAAATGTAATCACATTTGCAACTTATGCACTCCGGTCGAACAGCATAAGTTAACATGTCATTCATCCATAAAATGTTACATAAAACTGGCGCAAATAAGTAAATAACAGGACAAACAATTACGATTCTCGCGCGCATGATAGAGAAAAAACGCAAAAGATTAGTTAATTTAAAATTTATAGCTCGACATTTAATAATTTATGGACATTAAAGTAATTAACCTCAATTTTAGAACATTAACAATGAATTATTTATGTATGCATTGTTGATGCATACAGGCTGCGCCATGCGTTGATTTAATGCACTGGGAAATAATGTGAATAATGTGACATTATAATTCATAAATAATTCACGTAAAATATTGCTGCGCGCATGGATAATTGAATACATTATTGAGAAATTGCAACTTTTCAATAGTGACAGGTCTAAACGAGATAGGTAGGAGTTACACTAAAGAAAGCGCATCCTGAAACATTCATACGCTTTCATTACTCATAAAATATGCAGCGAGAAAAATATGGAAAATGTCTAAATAATGTGCTGTTGCATTTGAACAATAACCTGATACCATTGAATTAATAATCAGGGTAAAGAGGAAACAGGATTTAATAGAGATATCAATAAAGCATATTTACGTACATTTACGATTGATGAATATTTTTCAAAGTTATCATTAATTATTAGGCTTATTATTGTTCTCAGAATGTTTAACTTTTTGATATTTAAATAATGCACCCCTATAACGCTGGTGACAACGTTGACAAAGCGGACAAACAAAACCCTTCGAAAGACCTTGACAGACAAGGGAAAAGGGTTAAACAACCGTTTCCTCCATAGCGCTGTTGGTGCAGTATAAAATACTAATTAAAACAACAATGCACTTTGCTTTCCATGCGATGCCTTTTCAAATGCAGCATGCTGAATCATTTAATGGATTCGTTTGCTCAGTGCTCGCTGTTTGCCAGCCGAAAAAGTGGTTGGCGAAAAAGGGTTGCACTTTAACCCCATCCTCGCGCTGCGCCCTGAAAATCTTGCCTGGAAAATTTACTATCATGATACACACAACGCAAGCAGTAAACTTTTTAATCGCAAGTCAAAATTTCCCTTTATTAATATATCAAGCTTCGTTTGTAGACTTTACATTAAATAAACATAAAGCGTTAATTGGCGAATTGTCGCCCATATAAATAAATAAATAATCATGGAGGCGTTCTTTGCGAATTAAACTGTGCACGTCAGCACATAAATATAAATTAGCGCGAAATATATTTATTCGCGCAATTATTTATTTAGTTCTCAGACGTTGCTTAAACATTTCGTCCACTTGTTTTTCGCCATGGATTTTCTCATCCGCGAAGATGTTTCGCGCATTAAATTTTAATTTCATTTAATGGCTAATAAAATACGAATGTGTTTTATGTTCTTCGTCGTGTTTGTACGTTTATTTCGATGTTTGTTGCTTGATTCCGCAATTTTTTCAACGCGTAAATTATTCGCTTCACTATTTAAAATTAATTTCATTTATTTCGCGAATTTCAGATACCTATTTGCAGGTCATGGAAAGCATAAAAGAAACTTCCATTAACCGCGAACAATTTCATAACTCAATAATTATGGTCGTAACTAATTACAAGCGATTTGAACGATTACGGTATGAAAATTATACATCAAACTGTAATTTCACTTCGGGGGGTTGTTTTTAATCCCCGCTATGCGTGCTGCATCAAAACATAACGCGTGTTGCGCTACATGCGTGCAATACATGCACGCGCCCTTAGGGCGTATTGATATACCGTTGCGATGCGCAAACAATGTAAGTCACATTGTTGAAAATGTATAATGTGCATACGAACTGAGTGTACAGATGCGCCGCCACGACGATTTTACAATAATAATAACAACAACGAGCGCCCGCTTGAAAACGGGGGTCTTTAATTTGCTATATCGCCAGCGCGCATCGCATCGCGTAATTGCGTCATTTTCGTATTGTATAATTGGAGCGCACAAATCGATTACCTTGCTCGGTGCGCGCCGAATATGTTTATCGCCCTGCCATATCAAGGGGGCACCAATAGCCCCCGAGGAAAATTATTAAAATATCGAGTGCCCTCACAGACTTTATTAATATCACCGGGTGGTCCCCCTTTATACAGTTGTTTGTTACAGTAGTGTGTGCTCTACTATTATTACGCGCTCTCAGGAACGCCTTTTCCATTGTGTTCTTGCAGTAGTTACAATAATTAAAACTTTTAAACATGCAAATTACACTGCTTTTGAGTACGCCACTGCTTCAAAATTTTTTTCGATGCATAGAACAAGTTTTCGAGTTATTAAAACGACTGTTTAAATGATATTTAAAGCAAAACAATTCGAACAACACGAATGATAAGATCTATGATCGAGGTGTTAACAAAGCGTCGTTGAATGCGCCATACGTAAGACGAAATGAAAATTCACAAGTCGTGGCAAAACAAGGTGGAAAAAATGCACAATGGAGAAATCAAATTACCATGTGAATAGGAAAATAGTTTGGCGTTGACAAGTGTATTAACATAATAAAGAATGCGAATTGGATTTCTTTTCTTTCATATCCACTGTGCGCCCAGCCGGCCGGCGTTTTTCACTTTTCTTTCGTGTTTTGATTTCATTTCTCCAAGAAAGGCGTCACCATCGTCCGTTGTTTTGCGCTTTTTGTTTTCCCTGCTTCGCCCCATTGTGCGCTGCTTTTTTGCTCTAAATTATTAAAAGTCACCGCAATGAAAATTTATTTTATCGATAGAACGCATCATACACACACACACTCTGTATACGCGCGAAGGGAGTGAGGGTGTAAATCGCGTCAGTTTATGCTGCTTACATGCATTTGCAACCCTTGGAGGCGAAGGAGGCGCCCTTTATTGTCTTGATTGCACATGCACTCACATGTAAAGCAACACAAAAGAAACAGTACAATAGCGACGCAAGAAAGTAAATAGAGATGAACGTATCAAACGGGAAAATCAGGAAATAGGGATAGGGAGAACGAAAGGGAAATGAGGAGACACACGTAGAAAAGTACAAAGAAAGCAGCAACAACATCAACAACACCAACAAAACGAAGATGATTCGGGCCGCTTGATTTCTTCCATGTGACTTCCGGTTTCGATTGCGTGTTATTTCTTGATGCGTGCGAAGAAACCTTATTATTTGAATCGTGCAAATTGCATATTAAATTTCATTACTTATATTTCTATTCGTTGTGAGCAATTTCTACGTGAATTTATTCGTCTAGATTTGTGTTTGACTACACAATTTCTCTAGTGTTATCACGCCTCGCTTATCATCGCACTTTACGTCCGTTCAACTGCGTATCAGGCAGTTCGTCTTCCGGCCATCCAGTTGCACTCGTTCGCTCATGCACTGAGTGTCTTTAACATGCGCACGAAAATAATTCGGCAAGAGCAAGGGTGAACCACCCTCAACACTCTGTAATTGAATGACTGACAGTGCACGCAACGCAATTAAAACAGATACCTTGCATGATTAAATGCGTGATTTTTCTACTTCTTCCATTTCGTATTATCATTTTCCACCCTTCGTGTGCGCGCAAGTCCATCACTTTCCCTTATTTACCCCAAGCGAAAGGGTAACGTATCATTTGCGTTTATCTATTCGAAATTGCTTGTTTATCAGCATTATTCAATCAACTTGCTGCTCCTTCGCAAGTTCGTATTTTATTATTCCACGTCGTTTTTTTTCTGGTTCCCGCGGAATCTTTTGTGTTTTCTTGAATTGGTGAATTGTTTTCTTCGTTTAAGGAGCTGCTAATGCTAGAAGTAATTATACTTCATCACTTCTAGCATTTCAGGCGTTTGAAATGTTTAAGTATTTCGGTAGCAGGTAATAAAGTCAACTTTTTATGTCTGCCCTTCAGGCACACCTTAGCAGCGCACGATGAAGAAGACGAAGAAAAAAAACGCACGCGTTAAAACACGAAACACAAAACTCTTTAACTCGCGCATTGTCTTCAGACAAAGCCATATAAAAATACCTCCGCTGAGTGACACGTGTACGCACACGTTGTAGGTGGCTTCGATTGCTCTGTTCGCTTTGTTCGATTCTCATAAAACAAAGAAATTCAATAGGTTTTATTGTTTCAAACACTGCGCTAAACTTTTAAGCAGCACCAACAGCAGCAGCAGTCTAATGCACAATCAAGTGCGATGCATTCAATGCATATGGTAAAAGAGAAATTGATTTAGCGTATTTTATTGTTTTTATAAGCGTTAAGAACACTCACAATGCGTATCTGTTTGAATACTAATTTTTTATAATGTCATCACCAGCGGCATTCTTTGAAGTACACTTGAAACACGTGGCAGCTTCTTCTAAATAAAGGCAATTTTTATTCATTATGCATTGCGGCTCAAAAAGAAAAGTTTTGACAATCGACATGCTGAAAAAGTCGAGTCTTTTAAACTTCCTAAATAACAGAACGTTTCTTTGGCTTCGCTTAATTTCTATTCGTTACTAGCGCTGCCATTGTGCGCATGCAAATATTCGTTTATTACGTTTCGTGAGCCAAAGCAGCCGCCGCCGAATAATTATCATTATTAGCTAAATAATACAAAAGTGCACGAATGGCGAATACTCGCGATACTCGTGATCAACGAAAGCCAGCTGAAGAAAACCGTGAAGGTGGAGGTAAAAAAAAAAGAAACGCTCGTCGATGAACATGCAACATCAACAACAACAATACAACGAGTGTGCAAGCTTACACAAGTTATTTTACATTTTCGCCGCATGCTGTCGGTTTAACAATATGAGAAACACGCGTTGTTGGTGGCGGCGACTGCAGTAATTGCGACCGTGATTCTAATTGCCGGATGTACACTTACAATGCAACTTGCAACTTTTCGAATTTTATTTTTCAATTGTAATTGTAATTCGGGAAATACTCAAAGTTTGATAAAAGTAATATTAAACTAAATATGTATTTTTAGCATACAGTTAAAAATAAGTATATTCAACACATACATGGTTTTCGCCCCATTTTTGCTAGCGTTTGTGCATTGTCATAGTCAACATGCAAGCAAAAAGGTCATTTATCACTTAGTTCTATTGTTACACCTATTGTTGCATTACTGCAGTTATGTCCAGTGGATATGTCATCGTATTTCTTATATTCTGATGACGTCTTTTATTCCATGTCCATCCATCCTGTTTCGCGCTTTCTTCTCCTTGTACTTTTCCGAATCAAACACAACATAACATCACACATGCTTCTTGTATTGCATTCATTTTCACCCCTCGTCCATTCATTCATTCATTCGCAACCATCAATAGCACTTCTGTCTATGAAGTCATATTTTTCTTCCGAGAAATAAAGTTATAGCAAGCACTTGCATGTGAATATGAATTCAGAATCCGAGTGAATGCATTAACAAATTGCCATCCACATCCATTGAGTTTTCCACTCATTGACCAAAACACGGCCCCGAGAATTAGCTGACTATTGAGGGGCAAACATTTTTTGTGTATGTTGCTTGCTTCTAAGTTCATCATCCAGTTAGAGTAAAAGTTTACCCAAACTATGTAGCAAAAAAGGCACAAGTTATTCATTTATGCCTCATTTCGTTTCTTGCTCGTTTCTTATCAAATCCAAGCATAATTACGCTCTGATTGCATGTTATTAAAGCAAACAATGTTCGGGTTAATAACGCGTGTGTTCTTCGCGTTCGGACGCTCAAAGTCGTGTAATTATCCAAAAATCTAAATGGTTACCGTTTACGTAAACGCACAGTGTGTATGTCACGTTATTGTATACGGTTCAACCGTTTTGAAAACGAGAAAAGAAATAATGTAAAAGGTTAAGAAAATGAGGAAATGAGTGGAGGAATTATACGGAAAATAGAGAAGTAGGTATAATTAGAAGGAAAAATAAAATTACATGTTAATGTTCGTTCGGTGAAATAAGTTTCGAAACTTTGCGATGATACGGAAAAGTTTGGCGCGTTCCGCACAGTTGAAGGCAAGTCTTCGTCTCATTAGAATTGCATATTCGTCCATTGAAATTCAAATTGACGAATGCAAAACGACGATGACAAAAACAATGCAATTGCACTTGCAATTGAACGGCATATAATGAAAAAATCTGATTAAATAATAAAACTTACCGACGAAACTTTTCTTCCTTTGCGCGTTCGTCGATGCGCACAAAACCAAAGTTTGATCAACTTGCAAACTCGTTAATTGAGATCCCTCCATAGTTATTCACTTTGTCTTCATTCGTTAGCTCATTCATTTCTATCTCTCGCAAAACTTGTATTTTTTCTACCAAAGATGAAAAAATAATAATATTTTTTCGGATCAAGTTACAACTGTTGTTTAGTTTGTTACTACAGTTTGGAGCGCACATCTCGTAGGCAATTTTGCGTATGCAAATTTAAATTTAAGATGCGTATAAAACGCTTTGTGTTAATTTAATAGCGAATGCGCGCATCTTGTTGCTCGCGATGAGGAGTTGCAAACTTTTTAAGTTTTGCCTCGCAAGTTTAAAATAACAAAGCGCGTCTCGCGTGAAACGCGCAACAACACACGTTGGGATTCTTCATGAAACTTGCCCCCCTTCCGTGCTGCAAAGCGTGCAGAAACAGCGACTGTAACAGCAGGCAACAAGGAAAACTTGTTCTATTTATCTTTTAATTAAAATTTTACGAGTTTCATTCATCACTCACTAATTATTGCGCAGAGCCCGCGCTCTTCACGTTTGCGTCTCACTTATGCACGGCGTTTTTGAGCCGCGTGTTGTTTCATTACACAACACATCACATCCTCAAATTACACACGCGCTCGGAGATATTTGCATTTCGCATTTATATTTTGCAGTCGAATGTTTATATTTCAATTTAAAGTTTTACGCGTAACGCGTTCAAAAGGCGTATTCAGTATTCATAATAAACTGAAATTTATAAACATTCCACGATGTTCGCATAATTCGACAATACAATCAAAATGAAAAAGTAACGTGAAACTACCCCTGTGAAAGAATTCGAAATTTAAACGAATTTATCATTAGCAGGCTGGAAAAATAATTAATTTTAATTATGCTAAATGGAGCGCAATTGCTGTCATATTATTTGAGCAACAACACAGCAGGTCGTCAATTTTTCAGAACTCGAACGTGTTTCTCGACATCAGAAGACGGCGCGCGTTTTGCTCATTTCGTAGCCACACGCATTCAGCGCAGCGCTTGACGCGCGATGCACACGGACAGATAGTTAAAATAGTTAAAAGCGTTTCGAAATGCGAGAAGACGAACCGAAAACAGCGGGCGTGCTGCTACGAAAGTGCCACACAACAATGCCCAACCAACAAAAGCAAACACGAGCAAACATCTGAAATCTCAACTGGGAAAAAATTGTAATAGATTTGAATAATGTACACAAATGCTCTTTATACCCCATGTCCTACGAATCAACACAGTCAACTTAGTCCAACTGGCTTTGTGATTTGATTCACTCAAGCGTTTTCATGGTACATGCGGTATGATGAGCATCTGGGAATTGGATTCGGAATTGGAAGCAATGCGATTCGATCAGACAATGACTTTGAAAATTATTAACAGCGCCTTCCTGCATTGTTTACTTAATAATTTATTATTTCTTTTCGATGCGCCATTCGGTGCTCCTCTTCGCTGTGTATTTTTCCATTTGTGGCTTGGTATTTTCGTTGTTATTTGTTGTTGTCTCTTCGTGGAGGAACACAAGAAGGCATTGCGATTGCTTCACTCACTTTTATTTTGTCAGGCGCTCAGATTCACTCTTTTCTTTTCTTATACCTACTACTCATACACGAGAGTTTAGTTCGAGAGTAGATAATACGCTTCGTCTCTAAATGGAAATACTTTTGTTTATTTTATCGTTTATTCAATGTAATTCCTATGCACATAACACAAAAAGTAGATTAAAACTTGTTCTTTTTAGAACTTAGATATTATTTTACGATTTCTTTATTCAATGCATCGTATTAGGTTACCCTCAAGAGATGATGCAATTGTATTCAATGTAGGTACTTGAAATTTTCAGGTACAGTGATTTCTTGAAAAATTCAAAAACTTAATTCGTTAAGATAACAGCTTTTCGGTGAGATCGGTTCGTGTCAGGTAAATTTACAAATTGAAAGTATTAAATAGTTGCGTAAAAAAATGGCAACGGTATTTTGAACTTGCACATCTTCAACTTGCGAAGATATTTTACAAAATAGCTCGTATTAGTAGTGAAAAATGCTTTTAATGAGCGTCTAACTTTAGAAGCACTTTACGCATCTTTCGGTTGCGCATTAACTTGCAAGTTAATTAATTACCCGATAATGAGCAAACGTATATCGCGATAAAGGCGTATTTTACATGCGTGATGCGCTTTTAATAATCACCATCATAATATCTAGTAAACTTGAAGAGCGCGCCGCGGCCTGGACGAACTAACGAGCTTTTTCGCTCAGCTTATAATGGAATCTAACGCGCAATGTGGCACTCTTTGAGAATTTAAATTAATTCCGAAATATTTCAATAAAAGAAGCTATCGTTGCCCACTCTCTCGCCTTTTAATATAATTACCACTCATGCTTGAATAACGTCCAGTCAGCAAAGAAGAAGAAGGTTTGTCATATCAAGATCTTGTTTGTTGGACTTCTTCAAATTTTCGGCCTTCTTTTCGTGAGCGTCGCGTCTAATGTAGGCATTTTTATTTATTTGCATGAGAACAATTAATTAGTGATGCATTATATCAAGCATCAGGCATGTGGTGGGCTAAGCTGCATGAATGAAATGAATAAAAAATTAGTTAGCAAAGCGAAATGGATGGAATGAAGAATATAGCAGAGGGAAAAGAACAGAGAGTAAACGAAAAACAATTCCAAGAGCTCGAGAAATATTTCGTCGACATGTGTTTCGAGATGATTAAGGCACGAGTGGAATGTCGGTTTATGTGTAGTGCCTTCAACTTCTTCTTCTTCGTCGTCTTCTTATTATTCTTATTCTTCCTCCTCGACTTCAACCGCTTCTTATTCGCGCTGCGCGTTGTTCTTAGATGCTTATAGGCTTCTTATATTCAGCGTTTTTCATTTCGATTTTCGAGGAAGGCGTTAATCTTGTATCAAAGAGAATCTTGCGCGTTAATGTCTCTAATGAACTTCACGCTCCACGTGATTAGAGCGTAATTCCAAAACTTTAAACTTTAATTACATTTGCTGATAATTAATAGTTTTACTAGGGTATTAACTATTATTATCTCTAAATATTTACGAACATCAAGGGAGTTGACGATGATTTGCTTAATTTATGACCGAAATTAAATTTAAGTCAACGCTACCACTTTTTTTTCAATTTCTGCAATATTCATTCTCGAAACAAATTTCAAATCGCTATAAGTTTTAAATTAATGAACGGATTTTAATAATTTAAAAAGATGTGTGCACAACCTTCAGTTTCAGTTTACCTTCAGGCGTATTGGTATCTTTTAACCCTAGGAAAAAAATGAAGCAAAGACCAAGTTTTTGACAGGATGGACAGCAGAAAATAGTTGGCAAAAGCCAAACGTAAAAGGGAGTCCTATACAAACATTGTGTGGCTGTGTGGCGCATTGTGCGGGGCTAATCTCTTGCATAACAAAACTGCTCCAAATGTACACTTACTTAACGCGCCGAATAGATAACAAGCTCACTCGCTATACTCGTCAAACACGCATCTTTGTACTGGCAGTATAATGTTTATTCTGCATTCCGGGCGCTGTTGTTATATTTTAAAATGGCAGGGCGCATGTTTTTCTTATCTATTGCCCTCTATTCTTTGAACAAACGCGGCAGCACTCCAGACACAAGCACAGCCACTAAGTGCATCTGTTATCCATCAAAAAATTATTACAAGCCATTAGAAATTCTAGGAGAAAATCGAAAAAGTTATTAAAAACTTTTAACGGCTTCCCGCGCATAATCTACCAATATGTATGTTGCGCGCAACGCACAGCCGAGCGTATAAATAATGATAAAACCATACGGCGAAGACAAAGCAGCGCCGAAGAAGAAGTGGAGGAGCGGACGCGTTTAATAATTTTTCGAGTTTACAATGTGCGCGCTCGCACAACAATTCGGTCCGGATCGTAATTGACGTCGTAAAATTTTATTTTATTGCCCAATCGCATATTAACATTATGTACCTGGCGTCGTTGTTCGGGCGACATTAAATTTTACTTGAAAACTTTTCTTATTATCTCCCATTATTATTGCCGTATTGGTATTATTGTTGTAGGTATTGTGTTATTCTAGTTATTTGCCAATTGCAATTGGCAATCCCTGTGTACTTAAAGTGCAATTCAGTAATGCATAAATCAATTGCATACATTTCTTATCGATGTGTATTTTGGGAAATTCCGAATTTGCCAAACAAATGCATAATGCATGCACTAAACAAAACCTAAAATTGAATCGAAAATTATTCAAATGGTCTGAATTCAATGTGCAGCTTCAATCGAAATTAGATTAGCAAATTGACGTATTTCCCCCCCTTATTAATACGTCGAATAATTTATTATTCGATTCGAATACAGTGTTTTATCTTTTTCTGGAACGTTCTATCATTATTATAATGAATAATTCACAACACCTACGTTAAAATAATTCGCCTACAATTTCCTCTTTATTTGCAATTGCAAAAATGATGCGCGTTCAAACGAATTACTATGAATTTCACTGAATCAGAACGGAAACTTGTTTATCATTTGAACATTTGATAGATTTGCTGAAATATTTGTGAATATCACCACATAACGGCTCGAATTAAAGTTGCATTATTATTTTGGTGTCGCAGTGTAGATACTCTATTCCATTTAATTCTATTATGTGGTATAAATAATGACACTTTTTCAAATACAAAGCACTTATTTCTTCAACATGCATTTGAATGAAGAGTCGTACTTGATTTGATTTGAAAGCATTGAATACAAACACTGAGCACAGCAGTGCTCTGCTGGCGAGCTGCTGTGTTGTTGTGATTGTGTAAGCAGCCGAAATAAATTGAAAACATTTGTAATTTAAATGCGCGCGCGCGCGCGCAGTTTCAATCGCATGGAGCAAAGAGTGAAGAAGTGAAGGAGTTAAAAGGACGTGAAATAAATTATATTTTCCAATGCGCTTGTCACGCTGTATTTTTCTTCGCATACAAGCACCGCACAAAACGCATTTAAACCCATAAAGTTGAAGTTTAAAGATAGTCGTCGTCGTCGTACTCCATTGTTATGCACTTTTCATGCGCGCCACTATTTTAGAAATTACATTGCCAGCTTAATAATTTAGTCAAACGTGGTAAGCGCCAAAAACACACAGAACGGAAAAAGTTATGCGCGTTTATATGCGTGTATGTGTATGCGGTAATCTGATTATCCGTCTCTCCGGGTAATCTCCGAGTTAATCGCTATGACAAGGCCTGGAAAGTTCACTGCCCCATTCATTCTCAACGCGCATTCTGCATAACCGCGCATACACTTTATGCTCGAAACGCATACTGTACTAGATGATGAAGGACTATTAACCAGTGCACTATTGCAATCGAAATAATACAATTACATGCATATTCTACGATCCAATCACTCGCGTATAATATGCGAGCGCCGAGCGAATATAGCTTCGCAAGAAATCGAAATTCAATACGCATGCATGCGTTTTAATAATGCCTTGTGAATTGATTAAATTAAAGTTGGCAATGTTGCTTTTGTCATTACACTACATTTCTTGTATTGTTTCTTTTACTGTTGGCTTGTGTTCTCATATGTGCCATCGTGGTGTAGCCACTTCGCAGGGTGAAATTTCCAATTTCCGTTTCCGGTCGGTTTCGCTTCATTATTGCTGCACTATTGCTCTGGCGCGAACAGTGAGAAAATACACTAGAGAAGAAATGCGTTTATGAGCATGCTAAAATTAAAATTTGTTCACATATAAGTGCCCTATATAAGGTGTTTTATAATCTTGGCTATTCTCGTTCATTTGTCGGTTTTACTCCTAGCGTTTTTTCGCTTTTTAACCGGGATATTGTAAAAATTCGTTTAGCTTTTTGATTAAAACCCCAAACAAGCAGAAGGTAAAAAGTACCTGCCCTAGAAATATCGTGCGTTTTCAGCTCTTCACGTTCATTAATTCCCTATCGAGCAAATATCGAACGAGCACAGTCTGCAAGCGAACGCAACGAATGCGAGAAGATAGACGGCGAAAAAAAGGAGGCAGGCGGACGCATAATGTAATTAGTCGAACATGTGGCGGACGGTAAAGCGCGCTCAGCGCAAGCCAGCACAAATCGCTCAACCCTATCATTAAGCCATTAAGAGGGTTACACATCCCTCGGATGGAACCCAAACTCGAACCCAAAGCTCAACAATAATCCGAAGCGCATCATGGGCATTCGTCGTGGGCCAACGAAAAAGTTTGAATAGGTGCCGAATTCGGTACAAAAAGAAGACACGAGCACAATGGAACGCAGCAATAAAAAACTTTCCAAGCTGTCGTCGTTGATTATTATTGCAGGAGACGACCAAGTTTCGAGTATGAGTAGTGTGTGTGTGTGCGCGCGCGAGTAGTTGATTATTTCAGAATGAGCAAACAAATAAATTGTTGTTTTGCTTGTTGGCGTTACTCACGCATCGTGCGGCGAATAAGAAATGCAAGAAATTAATTGAAAAACCTTATGAACCTGTATCTGCATGCGATTGAAGCGCATTCTTCGTGAACGCGAAGAATAGCGCTGAAGAAGAAGAACACGAAGAAGGTGCGCAACCCTATCATTATCGATGATTGTGAATGCGCGCAACGTACGATGCGATAAAAAATGATTGTGAATTTGTTCCGGTTGTGCCCATATTGTACATCTACTTTTTATTTTTCTCTTTATCGTTGAGCTCTGTCTAAATTTGTTGTCTTCTTTTGCGCATTTAAAATTGCACATGGGAAAAGGAAGATATTGTGTCAATCTGTTTAAATACACAAAGAATTATACTTGATGAATGGTGAAAATTATGAAAATGGTACACAAATAATGTGCAAACTGCATAATGACATAATACGCACACGCAATACGTGCAGTTAACAAGCACTTATCTTTTGCTCGCGTGTGCACTTATTGTGCGTTTTGCAATTTTTCTCGTGGTCTCGCTTCCGCTTCTTACTCAGGTCTTACTCGGCTCATTGACGAACTCTCTTCTTCTGTTTCAGGTTGTCTACTAGACAGCGCCGCTCGGCCGCCAGATGTGCCCCCCAGAAATCCAACAATGAGTCGTCTCAACGGCCGGTTGGCAAGTGCTCCTCCCGTCGACCCTAGTCAGGACTTTGAGCCGTCTTGCCTCGTCAGGACGCCATCGGGAAACGTCTACATACCGACGGGCACGCTGAGTAAGTCTCCCTTTTCTTGCTCGCTCTAGCAATTAAATCATCCTCGAGATTTCTACCTGGGAGCGCTTTCTCCTTCGTCATTGTACTGAAAGTGTCGCATGCAGCAGCCGCCTCTGTCTTCGCATGACATGATCGGCCGATAATGGCGATAATACGCATCGGATGCATTCCATTCCACGTTGCATGGATGTGTGCCGTATTATCAGTGAGCACTGATAAAATGGATGTTACCAGCGCGCGGCGCACTGGCACTGGTAGTCAGTGGCAGTGAAGCGGGTGTCCTTCCTCCATTCTTCCATTCTCGCTCCTTCCGCGCGCACTGTTCGGTATCATACTCGAGTCGCTCGGCAGGACTCTCTTCAGTACGCGTTTGCCAGTCGGGCCGGTTGGACGTACGCAGCGAGAGAGTGAACTCACAACTCCCACGCAACTTGCACATATTCCGGCGAACGATCGATCCGAAATAGAATTCTCGCGCCCCACGATGCGAAGTCAGTGCGCGAATGCCACTAGTGATAACGTCTAAATGTAGCAGTGCGCGTTCGTGATCCTGCCGCCGAAAGACAACGACGCCAAAATCGCGTTGGGTTGATTTCGGAAAAATCGGTTTATTGAAAAGTGCATTTCGAACCATTATGTGATCCGTGCGCTTAAAGTTTTGTCAAGTTTTTTATTTTTATTTTCGGAGTTGGTTGTGTTATTTGCCAGCAGCGGATTACAATTTGCAATGGCATTTTACAATGGAAACTGCGAGGAGAATTATTACAGCGCCAACGTACACGAAAATATGTACGAGCACATACAATGTAAGGGATTACTTTTTCTTTGGCCCCCTACCCCTCAGAAAAAGTTGAAAAACTTTAGTGAAAAAATTTCGGTGCGCTAAACCTATTGCCGAAAATAGTTTTTGCCATTGAATTATTGGCTGCGTTTACACGTTTTAGCACATGCAGTGTCAAAACGCTTTTCGGGGTGATTTAAGAGGCACATTTTTCGTTCTCCCTCTTGATTTCTTTACAAGGGCCCAGGTAGTAGCTGCACTCAGCTGACACACAACAATCGTTAATGTGCCCTACTTGATTCCAAGCCAGGGAGATGCCAGGTACTCGAAATTCCAATCATCAACAACAGATGATCTAATGGCATGGAAAAATCGCCGGCTTTAAAGCCTCAAGTCTGAAGCAAATCGCATTTTTTCTGTATAAGGGCAACATTTGCCAACTGCGAAGGAAACGGAGCACAACGCATGTGCGTACCAAGCAGATCCGAGAAGGATGCAGCACGCACCTTCCGAGTATAAAAGTTTAATCTGTGCGCGCACCATATGTTCACAAAACGGGCCGGTTTCTCGTTTTTGATTTCATTTCGTTCATCTCTCTTGGCATCTTCGTGTTTGCTATCTATCCACGTAGTAAGAACGAGGCATATTCGGCGGCAGCAATAGCTCAGCAGGTCGTCGGACCCTCTGCATTGAAAAACTAAACAAACGCACTCTTCGCCGTTCACTGAATGCGCGATGCAAACGCATAAATACCGATGCGCATTTATTATGATGATGATGCGTGCGTATTCTTCTTCGCCTTTATAAGGACAAGATGCACAATTACCTACACCATATACATAATACACAAGAGTGCCGAAGAAGCAGCAACGACATCAACAACAACAACGACGACGACGCTGATGATGCCGCTGAAGAAGAAGAAGAAGAAGAGAAGCGGCTTCGAGTGTTGAAAGAATTCAATAACGCGGCTTCAATCAATATTATACGCGCTGCATAATGGAAACGTGAATAACGCTTCTTTCGAGCATGCATATTCAGAAGTACCGAATCAACACTTGAGAAGAGTTAGAACTCTTGAGAAAATACATTATGGAAAAGAAGGAGAGGAAGATTTGATGAATGGTCGGCAATAAATAACGTCAATGCTTGGTAACTTCCTCGTTGAATGCAAGTTAATTCGCGTGATTACGAGCGTGGAGTTGGCAGGCAGACGCGCGCGCGCGCTCGCTCGCCCAAGTAAGAGTAAATTAAACAAATCGGCGTGCTGCACGTATAATTGATCAATACAAATAAATACAAAAGGCAATCGTGCCGCTTCGCTGTATTTCACGCTCTGCAGTTGAATTGCATTGCGCGTTATCTCGTCCTGCGTTATTTCAAAGCGCACTGATTCCGCTTTATTGCTTTTAGATAAGAGTGGAGATTAGCTGTCTAAACGCATCTTCACAATGCAGTACACACAATACGCTACGACACGAAACCACTGCAGTGCAATAACGACAACAACAACAACTGCAAGCAAACAATAACGTTTCCGAGCACTAAGTAATAATCATTCAAACAAGTTTTATTTGTTCGCGGCGTTAATTACCAACTGCAACAAGTGCATTGCGCGTTATCGGACGCGAGGATATTGGCTAAAAAAATGCATAAAGCACATTAATGCTTGCGACGAACGCTCTTGTGTGCATTGTAAAATCCTGGAATGAAGAGAAGCTCAATGAGCAGATGCTCAAACGCGTGTAATTAGTAGTTATTTATGACGGTCATAAGTCATCTTATCGTTGAATAATGGTGTTTCTAATAGACAAATATAGCTGAACGGGGCATCGCTGATAATTTGTAATTATAATGACAGCGCAATGAAAAACAACGCTGCACAATGCATTGCAAGCTTCTCGATGCGAAGGAATTGCTTGCTCTATACGCGTTTCGTAATTTCCAGCATTACAAGTCGGCGAATTTGCTTTATTGCTGTAATAACAGCGCAATTATTGAGTGACCATATGGTGCGCGCGTAAGCATTGCAACATTTGTTTATTTGCCGGCAACGTGATTGAAATTTCGAGCTTTTCAGTACCCACAGCGCACAGTGGGGCCAAGATGTTCACTATGCTTAAGTTAAGGATTGATATTTTTGAAAATTTTTTTTTGCCAATATATAAAGAATTAACTATAGTATATGAAACTCTAAAAATCAATCCGATCCGATAATTAGTTTATCCGCAATTTGGCGCTAAAGTTGAACAATTTTTGGGTCCAAGAGAGAACCAAAAATTTGGTCAACTTTGAATAACTATTTCTATGCTTTAAAATAACATCACAAGAAAACCAAATACAGCCTTTGAAAGTAGAACTAACGTAGATTATCATAGTGTAATAAAAATTTGAAAATGATTAATAATTAAATGATTTATATGCAATTACAAATATTCCGTTTTAGCTTGTTCAAATTTCAAAAAAACAACTTTTTGTTTGGTTGTGCAATATTGTGCAGCGTAGTGACCTATACCACTCGAAAGCTAATTTAAAGGCCTATCGGATGTATATAGTTTAATTCTGCCGAATTATGCACTTTGGGAGTAAATGGCAATTGAAGTCGAAATTTTTGTCAATTTTCACTGATTTTACGGCTTGTTTGCCCGAGTTTTTGAGCTTGGCTCAGTCGCACTTACGCACGGACGCATGTACATTTATACGCACACAAATATAACGCGCAAGGTTTGCATGATATTTTACCTGCGAAGATTATAAACCTCTCATGTTTCCGACGATATACAATAGATAGATCCAATAGGTCCATTGTATATTTATTTTACCTGTGTTACCTTTTTATTTGACAACATAATAATTTAATATTTGTTAAATCTTATTTAATTTATTTAATAAATTGGTAGATAATAATTTTCTAGAAGGAACCTAATTTAAATTTTGAAAATCGGTTGAGTAGTTTTGAAAATATATCGTTTTGAAACAAAATAGTGGATTTGGCCCCACTGTGCAGCGCCCCCTGACGCATTGCGCTAGGAACTACCAAAGCTCGCCCTGAATCCTTCATTCAATGAATGCACGCACAATCAAAGAGAGACAAACGAGCGCAAACGTTGCGATTCGTACGAATAATAATTGCAGTAGTTAGAGGCGTATAATTGAACAATTTTTCAGGGCTGCTAATCACGACGGCAATGTGATCAATACGCACGTTCTCCAGCTGGCGTTTTGTTCTCAGCGGCTGGCGCACTTCTTGCGTTGTTGGTTTTTTGCAAGCGCACAATTACGGCACGCAATGCGCTCTCAACTACTGAGAATATTCATTCATAATTCTCATCATTCAGACGCAATTATTATTTATGATTTTACATTATTGCTATCTAATCGGGAATGAAATTATTTCAGTGTGCATTCGCCAGCCGGCTGCGCGATTATTTCTAAATGCGTAATTATAGTGTGCGCGAGTGCGTCCAGCCATTGGAAATGAGTAAACATCCGTTATATAATTAATTTAGGATGCGTTGGCGTTTCGTATGCAAGCACAGTAATCACACAAAATTCACAAGCACCGAGTGTTTGCAGCATTAATAAAATTTCCCCCTCGCCGTCGTGATGAACGTATTTGCACTGCACATGAATTAATTAATACGCTGAGTAAACGTACTTAAACGCTCCCTAAACAGCATCTTGTGAAATAATGCCAAAGAGGATTTTTACAGCACGCTATGCACCTCACAATGCGCGTCTGCTACTCTATCCTATCAGACACTTTAATCTCATGACTGCGTACTTCTTCGTGGGCTGCGCTGAAGGTGGCCCTCGATGTGTTTACCTAAAAATTCCATTCCGACGCCATGCATCGCAACAGCCGATGAGATGAGAGTGCATTGAGGTTTTTAAGTGCGTCGAGGCTCTTAAAAATTAATTTTTACAGACTGAGGCACTCGCACTGTTTTAAGCGCACTTTATCATATATCAATCACGGTTTACAGCCCTCATTCTCGAATTTTACGACAGCCCCGGCCGCTTTTTTAGAGTCACGTTGCTTTGGACGCCTCTTAACGTTCAAAGTTCTTCAGGCGTACAATGGGTTTGATGAAACAACGCGGAATGATAGTAAAAAATACAACTAATTTCTCACTGTATAAATAGGTGTTGTAAAAATCTAAAAGTACCGTCTTGGAAAAACTTTTTGACTGTACATTTACTACTAATAGAATAATTATCTATTTAGAGTTTAATTAAGTTTGCTCTTTAAAAAAGTTGTATAGTATGCAATTATGATAGATTATTGTGGTTTAGAAGAGATAGTAGTGGTATTTTTACTGCATTGTGTGCCCTTATTGAGTGAGCGCAATCGCAGCAGCAGCAGCATTCGGTTATTTATATGTCATTCGTTGGGCTGTGATTAATCTCCATTGAAATGAAATTTCCATAACCGAACATTCGAAAGCAATCGAATCCGAAGCGCGCGGCCGAGTGACTCGCTGTGTGTGCCATGCGACACATAAATTATTGCCGCTTTTTTTCCCGTTGCAAAGCGAACGAACCGAGAGGACAGACTGTTTTATGGGCTTGTTTGGTTTCGTGTGGCCCTTGTCGTTCGTCTAACGCGGGCGGGCGAACGAGCGATTGACTGTTTGACTGCTCTCGAAACGTGCGTGGGACTGTTTTAGGGCGAAAGATGTATGTAATGAGCTTGGCGCGCATACCATTTGCGCTATCCGAAGAAAGACACACCAGATACGTTGTACAGTTATACGAATTCATCGAATCAAGTCAATTTATAATTAAACCATAAAAATCCCGGCGAACAAATAAAGCGGGGGCCGACGACTCACTCAATCGCGCGGCTGAGAGAATTTCTCATTTATTAATACGCGGCCACTAAGTGAATTGATAACGGGGCGCGCGGAATAGAATGCAGCGGGCCATTCGAGCGAAAAGACATTCAAGTCTATAAGCCGTCATGTAATGTTCGGTAAATAATCGATGATGGCGCGCCGATTGATAAAGCGTGCGCGCGCGGCGGTTGGTTTTGCGAGGCGCGCTTCTCAAGACCAAAGCAAATATCGTCCGTTCGGCAGTGCGCCGCCAAGAAATTTAATAACATTTCACTTTAGTTTCAAGAGCGAGCGCGCTGGAGTTGAGTTTGTTGAAGAAGCAAATATCCTTCTTACATATTCCCGCCGCTCCCCACAATTCCCCCATTGCTGGCTGCGCTCCTTATGCGCGGAAGTACCAAACCGCCGAGGCGAACATATGGCTGCTCCGCATGAAAAGGGACTTGAGGAAATAGTTTGTTTTTAATTAAGACGACGCGCATTGGAATGCAATTAGGTATTTTGCGAGGGGACCATTTACTAAGATGCGCACACGCGCGTGCTCTTGTTGTTACAGATCACTCTAAGAATCCGACAATGGATTACAAGTCAAACTCGTCCTGCAGCAGCCCATCGAAGGACATGAAGAACGCGTCAGTCGCCGGTGGCGGCATCCCCTACGGCACACCCGTGCCGGTGCTGCCCGTCCGCAACAATTTGCGCCGCCCGAATTCGAGCCACTTCCCGCCGGCGAACCGCTTCCACTTCCGGAAGGGCATCGCGTCGAAGTGCAGCTGGAAATGCACGGCGATCATCTTCATTATGCTGTCTGTTGTTTTGACAGCGGCCATATCGTATATTTCAGGTAAAGATGATTCTCCTGTACCTTTCGAAGAAATTGGGGTTGTCGGAAATGAGCGTACAGATAAGAGCGATAAGAGTTGCTAATGTTTGCGTCTATGAATTGCAGCATCAAGTTTACTGAACTGGTCATATCAGAACACCAAGGCGTGCACCGTCCTCGTGGGCGAAGCACCATCGGCGGAAGCGTTGCCCGGTCCAGCATCGAAAACGGTCACGTCCGAAACAAATCTGTCTACGTCGACGAAGCCCAAGCAGCCCGTATCTGCCCCCAGCGTGGTGAACAGCGCGCCGAATAATGCTGGAGGTAAATTGCAAATGCGCAGAAAACGTCAAGTTAATCATAACCCGCCCACGCATGTCTTGTATAATATGTTGTTGTTGGGTAATTTGTCTACCATGCATGCACAAACAACCGCCACCACCAATACCACCACGAGTATTCTAGCGACACATGACACATTTGAGAAAAGTAGTAGTTTAGGGCATGACACTTTTGAAAGTAGCACCGCGAGCCACACTACGTTTGAATCTGTAAGTACACGTGCGGATTTGCATTCGGCTAGCAGCAGTAGTACTACTAACAAAAACGCCGAGCAAAACGACGAAGAAATAAGTGAAGGAATTGAAGAAACTTCATCTTCTCCTTCTTCAACAACAATAACATTAGACGACAATGAAGCGAGCGAACGCACAGCAAGTACTACAGACGTCGAATCACAATCAACGGCAGAGATCGACGGCGGAAGCGCGCCGGAAAAGGAAACAGTCGCTGATGAGACAACCAACGCCGACGACTACGTGACGGCTGAAAGTCAAAGCGTCACAAGCGAATCAATTACTTTCACGTCTACAACCACTGAAGAAACGGCTGATAGCGATGATTTTGCGCCAGACATGTCGTTACAGCAAGATGATCCATTGCTGCTTCAGCATGCGATCGTCGAGGGACGAAAAGAAATTGAGCAAAACAAGCAAAAGGACGACGATATCGAAGTGAAGATAGTTGAGCTAAACGACTCGCTTTACAAGTACTCGCTCGATTCCACATCAAAGGAATTAACCGATTACAATTTGTCTTCGGCGAAATTGGAGGCCGATGAGGACGATGCGCAAAAATCGTTTATTAATCAGCCACCACCAGAGCTACCGCCTCCACCGCCAAAATCGTCGTTCAATTCCACTAATGCTAATGAATCCTTCACTAATGTGAACGTAATACGCGTACCTGAGTTTGGGCGGCTCGTCGTCAACGTCACGATTGCCACCGATCCGGCTCAGGGTAATCCGAACGCACCTCAATCATTGTACGTGCTCTCCCTATCCGTGCCGAACGCGATGTCGAATTTGCGCGTCGAAGAAAATCCTCATCCTCCGCCGCCGCCGCCGGCACCAGCTGAGCTGAAAAACGCGCCCAGCGAATTGGAAAAAGTCGATGCGAATGCAAATCCCGGCACAAAGCACGAGGGCGGACAATGCCAGTGCTCGTGTCCGCTTGCGTGCATGCACCAGGCGAATGCGCAGGACCCACAAGAGGATTATCCTAATTATCTTGACTCGGAGGAGCGCATCGACAAAGAGGAAGAGGTGGAGGAAGCGGTGTTCGTCAAAGACGTAAGCCGCGCTTCAACCGTGAGCACCACAGACGTTGATGAAACTAGCGCGCAAACATTTTCAATTGAAGAAAAGACGACTGCTACCGAATTCGAATTAGAGACTATATACAACGCTGCTGAAACAGAAACTGAAACTGTAAGAGAGTCTGACACTGAGTCTCAACCGGAAACGGAAGGTACTACAGAACCACACAGCACCACTGAAATAGACACGTTGAGCACCTCTGTGGCAAACACTAACACCACTTGTAATATTTTACCATCAATTCTCATATTGGAAGGTAGGCCTTTCTTATATATAATTCTTCATGAAAAGGCTTCAACATTCATTATCCTTCGATCGTGATTGCATGTTTGACACTTGTTAGCTTTTTAGCTTAAATCTTAGCAAAATACGTATTGGCATGCTGTTGTACGTACATATTTAGAAAGTCGTTAAATTGATTCGTTATGTCGTTTTCGTTCACATAAATTAACACTTAAACAGTATAATTGACAAATTGCGTGATATAATTCATTCATTCGTTTATATTTTGTATGGATATTTCGTTTGTTCGAGGATATTAAAATCAAATTTGTGCCATTTGCGTGAGAGTTAACGAGGCGTCACTACAAAAATTCTCTTTTTCGTACGTACGTGCGCGTTTGTTAATTTATTGCAATAATCCTGACAATATTGATACTCTCTGGCACATTACCAAACTATTTCGTTGATAGTGCACGCGACAAATGGTATTGGCAGTATTTGCTGTGTTGCAGACGTATAAATCAAGAATTATTAAAACGGAAAACCCTCTGCTGCTCACGAATGCGGCGCTTGTTTTGGCATTCGGAGGGTAATTCCGAAAAATTCGCCATATCTGTGTTTGGCAATCGCGCCGCATCCATGAATTGCAATTGCTTGCCTATTTTCCAAACATAAAACACCAAAAAATTGCTGTTGCAATGCGCTAACTGACACTCAATTAATTCTAAACATTGCTCTCACACATTACGTTTAAGCTCGTTTGTTTTAAATTATTTTTTCAATTTCGCGTTTCATAACATAACTTACGTCAATTTTCAATTGTATTCGCAATTTTGCATCGACTAAATGTATAACTAACATTACTAATTGTTGTGCAGGTGCACGGACATTCCCTGCGCAGTCCTTTCCTCCAGACGGAACCACCTTCTCGCAAATTGCGCTTGGTAACCGACTGACGAAAGAAATTCCGCCATACGGATATTGGAACATGCAGTTCTATCAGTCGGAGGCGGCGTACGTAAAATTCGACTACAACATTCCGCGCGGAGCCAGCATTGGCGTTTACGGCCGCCGCAATGCTTTGCCAACGCATACGCAATACCACATCCTCGAGGTCCTGAGTGGTTTCAAGGCGCGCACTACACGAGCATCGCATGTAAGTTTTATATTGACTGGATCCCTCCATCAATGGTTACATCTTGGTTTTATGTACGCAGTCTTCGGTGAAGAAGGAAGTGACACACTACATGGAGCAAGGCCATTGGTTCCTCTCTTTGTACAACGACGACGGTGACCCGCAGGAAGTGACTTTTATCGCTGTGATCGCCGATGACATGACGCACAATTGCCCGAACGGGTGCAGCGGCAAGGGGGAGTGCTTGATGGGCCACTGTCAGTGCAACCCTGGTTTTGGTGGCGATGACTGTAGCGAAAGTAAGCTTGTGCCCTTTTTGTGGTCTAACATTTGCATTTTAACCACTTGGCTGTTGAGAACGCGCTTGTCTAAATGCGAATTGCATGTTGCTCGTTTAGGTGTATGCCCGGTCTTATGCAGTCAGCGAGGCGAGTTTATCAACGGCGAGTGTCTGTGCAATCCTGGCTGGAAGGGCAAGGAGTGCTCGCTGCGCCACGACGAATGCGAAGTGCCTGATTGCAACGGGCACGGTCATTGCTCGAACGGCAAATGCGCGTGTGTGCGCGGATATAAGGGAAAATTCTGCGAGGATGGTAAGAACACGAGAATGAACAAACCACACAAATTCAATACACGTCCCCGTGGATTTGCATGTGTTACTAATTATTATCAATTATGTGCATTTTGTTTTATTAATTGTTTCATTTATTTTATCTAGTTGACTGCCCGCACCCAAATTGTTCTGCACATGGCTATTGCGTTGAGGGAACTTGCATCTGCAAAAAAGGATGGAAAGGTGTCGCGTGCGATCAGATGGATAAAGACGCACTCCAATGCCTTCCAGATTGTTCAGGACATGGAACGTTTGACTTGGATACCCAGACTTGCACGTGTGAGCCTCAATGGTCAGGAGATGATTGCTCTAAAGAATTATGCGACTTGGATTGTGGACTTCATGGGCACTGCGTTTCGGACGTATGCCAGTGTGATCGCGGATGGGGCGGTGAATCGTGCAATATGAAGTTGTGCGATGCCAGGTGCAATGAGCATGGTCAATGCAAGAACGGCACGTGTCTATGCGTCACAGGATGGAATGGCAAGCATTGCACTATGGAGGGATGTCCGAATAGTTGTTCGAATCACGGTCAGTGCCGCTTCAACACGGATGGTGCCTGGGAATGCCGCTGCGAGACAGGTTGGGACGGTCCTGACTGCAGTGTACTTCTGGAACAGAACTGCAACGACAGCCGGGACAACGACAAAGGTATGTGTCTCGTATGTGGCGATAAATTACGCGTTCGTACGAAACGCGTAATTGAATCGCGCCCTTTCGACTACAAGACTATGAACGTGGGGATGGATGTTCTTAATGCAATTACAGACGGCCTCGTCGACTGCGAGGACCCGGAGTGCTGCGCGAATCGACTGTGTCACAACAGCCAACTGTGCATCGCATCACCAAAGCCCATTGACATTCTATTACGGAAACAACCGCCAGCAATTACCGCCTCCTTCTTCGAACGGATGAAGTTCCTCATAGACGAGGGCAGCCTGCAGAACTACGCGCGTCAAGAGTCGCTCAACGAAAGGTAAATGTTTCTCTTTACTTTCTTGAATCTCTCATCTTCTTCATCGCATTTCGTATTCGAAGTCGTCGCTCACGATATATTTCAATGTTTTCTCAATGTCAATGTTTCCGGTATATATTTATCTATTTGTCGAAGACTAGTGTGCATTGTTGTGCCCCATGTCGAAACACATCCCTGATTTTATTAGTGTTGAACTATTTTTAAAAAACACCATTTGTTATTTCTTACTTGACTCTTCACAAGATGACAACGAAGCAAACGTGGTGCGGGTGTACGGCGCTTCCAAGTGCCATCGCTACGGAACTTCTTCGCTGAATTAATGCGACACGATGTCCGTTATGCCAAGCACGTTCGCAATGCTTCTTTGTCAACTTATGATATCTCTATGTCAGTGCTGGTACTTACATAAATTCACTGCGTTTCTCGCTCAATGCGCGAAGAACTTAAACTAACACGGCGAGCTGCATTTATGTGCGATCCCAAGAAGTATGATTAATATTAACCGAAAGAACTAACTATATACTCCATAGTTGTACTAAAAACCTATTTGAAATATGCTAACAAAAGGCTTTCTTATTTATTGCTGCTCTCTCTCACTATCAGCGTATTTTGGAATCACTTCAATACGAGGTAAGCGGAACGCCAAGATGAATTCTCTTTGGGAGATGAAAAATATAAAAATCGTAGTTTGTAAAGAGCCCTACAATCATAATCACACTACAAAAGATATATGATGAACAACTAATAACGTTTCTTAGAAAGTATACTAACTTTTAATGGGTTGTTTTGTTATGTTTGTTGCCTGGTTGATTTTAATTTATTATCCACTTGTGTTTGTCGAATATTTAAGTTTTGCTTCGTTCTCTTTTCGAATTGTAGTGATGCTGCTATTGTCTTTAATATTGTCATTGCATAGTTTCTCTAACATGTGTGTTATGTATATTCTTAGTCGCTCTGCGGTCGTACGAGGTCGCGTTGTTACCACAATGGGCATGGGATTGATGGGGGTGCGAGTGAGCACCAGTACTCCAATGGAGGGATTCACGATGACCCGCGACGATGGTTGGTTTGACCTATTGGTCAATGGTGGAGGAGCGGTCACTCTTCAGTTCGGGCGCTCCCCATTCCGGCCACAAACGCACATAGTTGTAGTACCATGGAATGAGGTAGTCATCATCGACAACATCGTCATGACCACTGGTGAAGAAAAGGCTGCAGTACCACCACCACAGCCATGCAACGCACATGATTATGACCTCATGAAACCGGTCGTATTAGCAACGTGGAAACACGGCTTCCAAGGCGCATGTCCCGATAAAAGTGCCATTCTGGCTGAATCCCAGGTTGTTCAAGAGAGTATGCAGATACCGGGAACTGGCTTGAATCTCGTTTATCACAGTTCACGAGCAGCTGGGTATCTTTCGACTATTCAACTTCAGCTAACTCCAGAAACGATCCCGGCAGCGCTTAATTTGATTCACTTGCGCATTACCATCGAAGGCATACTCTTCGAGAAGTCATTTGAAGCTGATCCGGTTATAAAGTTTACGTATGCATGGAATCGTCTTAACGTTTATCGGCAAAGAGTTTATGGAGTGACAACCGCTATTGTCAAAGTTGGTTACCAATATGGGGACTGTAAAGATATCATTTGGGACGTTCAAACGACTAAACTCAGCGGCCATGACATGAGTATTTCGGAAGTTGGAGGCTGGAATTTGGACATTCATCATCGTTATAACTTCCATGAAGGCATTCTGCAGAAAGGCGATGGCTCGAATATTTATTTGAAGCACAAGCCACGCGTGATTCTCACCACGATGGGCGACGGACATCAAAGGCCACTAGATTGTACGGATTGCGATGGTCAGGCAAGCAAGCAGCGTCTGTTGGCGCCGGTCGCATTGGCAACTGCCCCCGATGGCTCAATCTATGTCGGTGACTTCAATCTTGTTCGCAAGATACTTACGGACGGCACAGTGCGCACGATTGTGCGCTTGAACGCCACGCGAGTGTCGTATCGCTATCACATGGCTTTGAGTCCTCTTGACGGCACTCTATACATCTCTGACCCAGAATCGCATCAAATCATTCGGGTACGTAACACCGAGGATTACGCCGATCCGGATCATAATTGGGAGACGGTCGTGGGATCAGGTGAACGTTGTCTGCCAGGTGATGAAGCACATTGCGGCGATGGAGCGCTCGCCAGGGACGCAAAGCTCGCTTATCCAAAAGGCGTCGCCGTCTCCAACGACAATGTTCTCTACTTTGCTGACGGCACCAATATACGCATGGTTGATCGCGATGGTATTGTGACGACCGTAATTGGCAATCACATGCACAAGTCTCACTGGAAACCGATTCCTTGCGAGGGCACACTAAATTTGGAAGAAGTTCATTTACGTTGGCCTACAGAATTAGCAATTAACCCTATCGATAATTCCTTGCATATCATCGATGACCACATGATTCTGCAGTTGACCGCTGATGGCAGAGTTAAAGTAGTTGCGGGGCGACCATTACATTGCGCTTCGCCGGTGATGGGCTATGACGTCGAGCTGGCCACACATGCCACCTTAGTGATGCCGCAGAGTATTGCATTTAGTGCCGCTGGCGACCTGTATGTGGCAGAGAGCGATTCGCAACGCATCAATCGTGTTCGCGTGATTGGCACCGATGGCAAAATCGCACCGTATGCCGGCGCCGAGTCGAAATGTAACTGCCTAGAGCGGGGCTGCGATTGCTTCGAAGCGGACCACTACTTGGCGTCAAATTCGAAATTCAATACCATCTCCGCCGTAGCCGTAAGTCCTGACGGACACGTGCACATCGGCGACCAAGCCAACTACCGCATCCGGTCCGTGATGGCAAGCATACCGGACTCTAGCGCGTCGCGCGAATACGAAATTTTCTCGCCAGAAACTCAAGAAATCTACTTTTTCAATCGCTTCGGGCAACATATACAAACCAAGAACATTCTCACCGGTGAAGTAACTTATCTATTTACCTATAATGTAAATACTAGCAATGGGAAGTTGAATACGGTAACGGACGCTGCCGGCAATAAGGTCTTCCTCCTTCGCGACTACTCAAGTCAGGTGAACTCTATCGAAAACACGAAGGGTCAAAAGTGCCGGCTGCGTATGTCCCGCATGCGGATGCTGCACGAGTTGAGCACGCCGGATAACTACAATGTGACGTTCGACTACCACGGTCCGACGGGCTTATTAAAAACGAAATTGGATAGCAGCGGACGTAGCTACGTCTACAATTACGATGAGTTCGGGCGGCTGACATCGGCCGTCACTCCGACCGGCAAGGTAATAAGCCTCTCGTTCGACTTAAGTATCAAGGGCGCTATCGTGCAAGTCGGCCAGAATAACAAGAAGCCCATCAGCATGCTCATCAAAGGATCCAGCGTCAGCACGATTGTTGGCGAAGCCGAGCAGAAAATTATCCTATTACCTGACGGCGGCGTCGAGGCGACTGCACCTTGGACGCATAGTGTGCACATCGACTCCGTGCCATACACGGTTTTGGCGGAAATTGATCCGCTCTTGGGCGAAAGCTATCCAGTGCCAGCAAAACAACGCTCCGAGATTGGCGGCGACCTGGCCAACCGTTTCGAATGGCGTTACTTCCTCAGGCGCATTCAGGGCAAGGGCAAGAACGGGGGTACACAGCCGAAGGGTGTCGCGCAGGTCGGACGTAAATTGCGCATCAATGGCGATAATCTACTCACGTTGGAATACGATCGAGACACCGCGTCGGTTTCAGTCTTTATGGATGAGCGCGTCGAGTTATTGAACGTCACCTATGATCGCACTGCGCGCCCCGTTAAATGGGGACCTAGGAACGGCATCTTCGCCGAGGTCGATTTGGAGTATGATCGATTCAGTCGACTTACCGCGTGGAAATGGGGTGACATCAGCGAAAGCTATGGCTTTGATCGGGCTGGTCGTTTATACGAAATTAAATATGGTGATGGTTCTTCTATGATATACGCGTTCAAGGATATGTTTAGCAGTTTGGTAGGTCATCCGTTTTTGATTTTGTCAGCTTGATTGTAATAAAAAATTTTATTACAGCCTCTGAAAGTTACAACGCCGCGTGGATCAGATTATCTACTACAATATGACGAAGCAGGTGCTTTGCAATCGTTAACTACACCGAGAGGTCACATTCACACTTTCTCCTTGCAAACATCTCTGGGCTTCTTCAAGTACCAGTATTTCTCACCAATGAATCGACACCCCTATGAAATTATCTACAACGATGAAGGACAAATACTTGCCAAGGTGTATCCACATCAATCGGGACGAGTTGCGTATGTTTATGACGCTACAGGAAAATTAGAAACAAGTTTGGCAGGACTTAGCTCCACACATTATACGTATATGGAAACTACTAGTCTTGTGAAGAACATCGATATCGTTGAACCCAATTTTGAACTGAAGCAAGAGTTCAAATACCATGCTGGAGTCGTCAAGGATGAAAAATTGAAGTTCAGCAGTAAGAGTGGATTGGATAACGCACACTACAAGTATTCTTATGACGGTAACGCACGATTATCGGCAATTGACGTCGACATTAACGGGAAGGAAGTGCCGCAGTTGCGCCTTAAATATAATCAAAACTTGGGTATACTTGAAGGTATCAGCGATTTGCGCATCTATCGCAACGCCTTCAATCGTTCGGTAATGCAAGACACGAGCAAGCACTTTTTCACCATTACTGAATATGATGACCATGGACGTATAAAATCGATTTTGATTAACATCAAATCCTTTGACGTCTATCGCATGGAACTTGAATATGATAACCGCAACAGGATTAGTGTACAGAAGCTCTTAATCGGTCGTTCGTCAAGTTTAGACCGCATAAGTTACAATGCCGATGGCCATGTACTTGAAGTTGTTGGTTCAAGCAATTGGAAGTATGTTTACGATGAGAACGGTAATGTAATTGGCGTTATCAAAGAAAAAGAAAAGATATCCTTGGGCTACGATAGCGGTGATCGAGTGGTACAGTATGGGGATGTCGAATTTAACAACTACGATAATCGCGGCTATGTTGTGCGCCGTGGGGAGCAGAAGTATCGATACAATTCACGTGGACAATTGATACACGCATTCGAGCGTGATAAGTTCCAAACATGGTATTACTACGATGATCGTGGTCGTCTGATCTCTTGGAACGACGATAAGGGCAATGTCACCCAATACTTGTACTCGAATCCAAGTACGCCGCATCTCGTTACACATGTCCACTTCCCCAAAACGGGGCGCACGTTCCGTTTCTTGTACGACCAACGCGAGGTGATTATCACAGTCGAGACAAACGAGCAGCGCTTCTATGTTGCAACCGATCAGAACGGTTCTCCACTTGCGCTCTTCGACATTAACGGTAATCTCATCAAAGAAGTGCGACGCACGCCGTTCGGCAGCATTACTCTAGACACAAATCCGGATTTCTATTTGCCGGTCGATTTCCACGGGGGTATTTACGATCCGAACACGAAACTCGTCTATCTCAACAAGCGACTATACGATCCTATCGTTGGACAGTGGATGACTCCTGCCTGGGAACAATTAGCCACTAAACTGACGACGCCCACAGATGTCTTCATCTATCGCTTCCAGAATAATGACCCAATCAATACGCGCACCGAAGTCAACTACATGACTGACCTCAACAGTTGGCTACAGCTGTACGGGTACGACATCAAGAATATGATGGGCTCTGAGTATATCAGCAAGCTTGTCTACAAGCCACAAGCAACAGTCACGTCCAGGCAACTCGCGCCCGACTTCGGTGTTATGTCCGGTTTGCAATGCATCGTTGATAAAGTGAATGAAAAGTTTACCGATCTCGGATTCGTACCGAAACCTCTTTTAAAAATGGAACCAAAAACGCGCAATTTGCTACCGCGCGTTGCCTATCGTAAAGCCGTCTTCGGCGAAGGACTTCTTATCTCGCGCGTGGACGGTCGCGCACTTGTGAGCGTCGTTGAGGGAGTTAACGGCGTTGTGCAGGATGTGGTCACTTCGGTATTCAACAACTCGTTCTTCCTTGAATTGCATTTCAGTATTCACGATCAGGACGTGTTCTATTTCGTTAAAGACAACGTGCTAAAGATACGCGACGATTTGGAAGAGTTGCGCCGACTTGGCGGTATGTTCAACGTGTCAACGCACGAGACTACCGAACATGGTGCTCCTGCAGGAAAAGAATTACGACTTCACAACCCCGATGCAGTGGTTATTATTAAATATGGAGTTGATCCAGAACAGGAACGCCATCGCATCCTGCGGCACGCGCATAAACGCGCAGTGGAGCGTGCGTGGGAAGTTGAAAAACAATTGGTTGCCATTGGTTTCCAAGGTCGAGGTGAATGGACCGAAGAGGAGAAAGAGGAGCTCATATCTCATGGCTACGTTGATGGATACGAAGGGATAGACATACACAGCATACACAAATATCCACAACTAGCTGACGACCCCGGAAACGTTGCGTTTCAGCGGGACGCGAAGCGCAAACGGCGAAAGAGCGGTCAGCGCAAGGGTCGCAATCACCGACATGAGCAAGCGTGATTGAATCGCACTGTGCGCTGATGGAAACGCAAAATGATTAATGTGCCATATTTTGAGAGACGAGAATGAGACGCAACAGAAACATCAAACGTAAAATTTGAAAGACAAGAAGCAAAACAGAAGATATCCTAGTCGTTCGTTCTATAAGTACATAATTAATATAGGGACAAAGTATAAAATATTTTTACAAATTGAAATATGATGAAGACAACGTGGCGGTATATATAAGTATATTTTAAAATAATTTTTGTGTAAAATTGCTACGAATACTGTCCAATTAGAGACTGCGACACTGTGTCGAAGCAATCAAAAAAACTAAACGAGAAGAGGAGCTGAACAAGAAGTTATAACGGATATTTATTGGCCTACCACTTGAGAATGAAATGGGCCACAAAAGAATATGAAGGCAATGAAAGTCTAATACTGTAAAATGCAAGATAGCAATGGTAATCTAAGACGTATGAGTAAGTGAAGCGCGAGCGGTATGATTGAAACGCGCGTGATGAGGGAGGAAGTTCGTAGTATATCTACTAAGCATAGTAAATATACTAATTGCACATAATTTATATAGTCTATACTCTAAGGCAATATAAGGAAGAAAGAAGAAGAAAAAAGAAAAGACGAAATGGATAAATTCTGTACATATAATTTCCAATGACGATGAAGCTTTTTATATGGATATCAAATAGTGATCTGAGGCAAGAAAATGCGCGATTAGCATTTGCAGAAGAAATATGTATAATTATGAACTATTGCGTTGACGTATAAATTAATTTAAATAATTAATTAACTATTGCTTGTTAACTACTTTTTATTGGCGATAAATTGGCGTCTCTCGGTAAGTTTGCGAGAAATGCGTAGTGAAGAAACGCCAAATAGAACTGACTGAAGACCGCTCGGTAGTTGAATTTAAAAAAAGAGAGAAAATTGTGCGAGTGCGGATGATGACGAAAGAAACAATTAGTAGATGTACATATAACATATACTTATACAACTTCCTATAACACGCCACCTGCGAATATTTCATTTCCTTTATGAGTTTCTCCTCCACACGAAGGTAAACGAATTTACTTCATCTCTCTATCAGTCCTTTCCCAAGAACGCTTCATACATTCTCTCACGTACATTTATATTGTAGTTTTGGACGTCGTATAAAAATGCATTTATAATGAGTAATCCAGTCCATTAATCATTAGAATAGCGTACTTCTCGATGGTGTTGTCAATACGGAAAAACGAATGTCATTGCATATATATTTTACCCCTCAGACACGTAACGCGAAAGCAAACGAAAACGAAAAAATTAACGCAAAAAATAAACCAAAAAAATGATCGTAATTTACATAGGATTTACATAATGGTGTCACACTCCGTGCCGTTTTACTTATAACTTAAAAAAAGCAGAAAATAGTAGGAAACACGAACAAAAACTCAGACTGCGCCAAAATAGCTCTCAGATTAAATGCTCTCTCTGTCGCTCATAAAACTAAACTAAGCAAATAACATAAACAAAGTGGTAATTAATTGTCATAGGTACTGCTGTTTTAATGATAAATGAACAATTTGTAAAAGTCATAGATGAACAAAAGAAAAGGGTGTTTATGTAACGTATTAAGCTCTTATTAATTAACCAGGAAAACACATAATAACCAGTTGAAGATGAGTAATGAGGAAAAATGTAAGCAAAGGAAAGAAAGCAATGTAATAATCTAGTGAAACGATATTGAATTTTTGTTTTTGTATTCAATCATTTTTATACTTTATATGTGATCTATAGTTTAATTCGATTTGATTTGGACGAAGTGATAGCAAATAGTAGGATGGTAAATGAAGCTTGAACAATTGGAATTTATAATAATTGGTGGCAGTTTTTTACTAGAAAAAATGCCAAACTATGTGGATAAGTGATATTTTTCAAAGTAAGCGAAAAAAAAACATACAACAAAAACAAGAAGCAATACTCTTTGTATTTTATATTTTACTCTCGATAAGTTTTAAATGTCAACCAAGTTATGGAGAAAAAAATTCGCAGTAACGCAATAATTTGCAAGTCGCTGTAAAAATCGAAGCAAAGAGAATTATTAAGCCGTAAAAATATATGAGAAGTGACCACTACCTATCTCTAAATGAAAACTCATACTATAAATATTAATTATTATTTATACTCTTTGTGTGTATATAAATTATTGTATATATTTTGTTCAATTCAGTAATATAATAACCGTTTATAAAAATGCTGCTCGCCATCAGAGCATTGTATACTTCATGCATTCTTCATGAAGTAAATCAATGTACTTGAATATCCCATCGGAAAGTTCATTCAGTTTATCCAAACTGTCAATCTTCTCTTTATCACCCGTAAGGCCGATCTGTAAACGATTACCGTAGGTGTTAATTGAGATCAATAACGTGGAATAGTATTGGCGAGGAAGGAAATAATAAACGTTCTCCACACTGTCACCAGTAAAGAGCTGAAGATTTGGTCCTCCAGGGAGACTTGTCGTTAATGTTTGAAAGTAGATGCCTCTCAGGCCCTTATTGACAATGAAGTATGGAAGGACGTTAAAATACATATATCCAATGATGAAATTTGCCTAAAAATCATCAATTGATAGTATTAAAAGTAAATTAAACTTACTACGTACTTGGATATCGAATGATTGAATCGTGGCAGTAAACGAGTCGCGCATTTCCAACATGCGTTCGACCAAGAAGTCTTTAATTGGAATACCTCGTTTGCACTTGGGAATAATAGGAACCGTAATGCCAAAACTTGCAACTTCATTGCCCAAAGGAATCTTCTTGTTAGCCGTGTACATTTCAAGGTATCGCCTTATATTAAGTTGAATTGGATGCGTGGTGTAAATGTATTCAGGGATTTCGTGTGCACTGCCTGAATATTTTAAATAATAGTCGGCAAGTGAAGCAGAATACGCAGTCATTAGTACATTAAAAGTACCGACATCAGGAAATTTCTTCCTGATTTCCTTGATCTTGTCAAGGTACAAGAAATCTGAAGGTGGCTCGCAACGCGCTGAGAATGAAGAATGAACATGCGGCTTTCCATCGCGTAAAATGCAAGGTTTATCGATGAAATTTTGACGCCCAAAGGTATGTACATGCGTATATTTTTTGCGCTTATCAATTTTAGTTTTAGCCACCAGATTTCGCGTATATGTTTCAAGTTCTGAACCCATCTTGAATAAGCTGTTAATGAGTACGTTATAAATGACTAAACCATCACCAATCGCATGATGCATGCGAGTGAAGATAACAAAGCGCGTTTTATTATTATCCGTATTAATTATGGGATGCAAGCAGACGCAAATATCCCAATTGAATTGATCATTTTCCGGTAGATTAGAATTGTAAAATGAATCGCCTAAAGACATTAGCTCAGCTTCAGTTGCAGCTTCTTTAATATCTTTGTTTGGAACTTTTATACATTTTACAATTTGATCAACTTTAACGCCGTCAATTTGTTTAAAGTAGTGATAACCGAAACGTGTATATTCCCGAATTGAAAAGAATTTTTGATCAACGCCGTTCCTCAAGTAATATTTCTCATAAATACGTTGCTTCACCAATGCGTAAAGCTCTTCTCCATTGAATTCCTTATCAGTGGCGCATTGAACGAGCCCGTGTACACGACCATCGCAACCAGGTGCCAGGATACTTAACAAATCAGAGCCTGTTATCATCCCTTGCAACCGTCTACCATGTTTCGCGTATAAGTAACCATATATGAGATACTTATACAACGCAAATGTTATCAGAATCGAAATAGTGAGGCATAGAAATAGTAGAGCTCCGCAAACACAAAGTAGATCCAAAAGAATATTTTTTTTGCTTCCATATTTTTTAACAATTTCCCGCTATAACATAAATAATTACTAAATATATTGATCAATGAAAGAGCGCACTTACTTTTACAACAGCATAATGAAATATTAATACTGGAAGTATTCTTTCAGGAACTGAAAAAGTTTCTATGATCTATGATCACGTATTATTAGTAAATATTTAGATTACCTTTCTTCAGAAGCGACCAAAACTTTCTCATTATGCACTCGCACTCGACTACTTGCGCCTATGTAAAATCAGCTACATTTATGCTTTTTGTAACACATAGTACGGCGAATTTTTACTTTTATTTGCAGAATAAGTGCGTACGATGAAATAAAGAAGTCGTTGAACGAGTTTGTTGGTCTTGCTGAAGGAGATCTGGACAGGTGCACGAAGCTGCTTGTTTTCCATTTCGCGATAAATGAAGTTATTGATTGTCCTTCCAGAAGGTAATCTTCAATATAATTAACTCACTTGAACTTTTAAAAGTGCATTTCCAAACAGAACGGCAATGGAGTTTTTGTTTCAACAAAAAATATTTCCGATTTATTTCAGTTCCTGGCGATTGAGTTTTACTTATTTCGCAAACAGTCGTTGAAGTAGCAGGATTGTCTTTTTTACATTCAACATGACGACAGAAAGTGGTAATTAGTTAAACGGTGGAATTAATTAGATATAATCGTGTGTATTTTTAGTTTCGTACATTCTTTGGTGCTTCTGGCTGTATCATTATACAACTATCAAAGTAAGTTTAAATACGTTAATTACAAGATCTTATTATCATTTTTTTAGTTTGTTTTGACCAAACGAACTTCAAATAGTTTTTATTTGAAATTTCTGGCAACACCTCCAACGATTCTTTACCTAATTATCTCAGTACTTTTGCTGAGTGTTTGTGGGCTGTATAAGTTGTTTGTCTATGCCTGTTTGAAAATGTGGTATGGGAAAAAGTTTATTAAGTTTGTACCTGGCTGCGGAGTCGCAACTTCGTTTGAAACGCGGGATTTTGGACACATTAACGTTATGGGACGAATAACAACGCACCTTTCAGGAAACGAATTGTTTGATCAAATCAACGATCAAATATTTGAAAAGTTCTTTATTACCGATATTCGCAATCAATTATTGTGCTGTATCAGTCGCGCAATGGGCTACAGCTTTGTGGTAAACGTGCGCGATCTGGAAATTGAAGAAGTTTTCAGGGAAATCAAAACAGACAAAGTCGAACTAAATAATGACGAGTTGCAAAACTATATGGACAAATATTTTGGCAGTGGAATGCCTCGTAATGGTGAACTCGCTTGGGATATGGCATTGTGCACCACACCAATTGAAGATCCCGAAGCTCCAGTGGGAACGTTCACTTACGTATTGCTAATTCGTGTTGCACATGCCCTTGGAGATGGTCTTGTATTCTACAATCTACTTAGTAATGCATTTACAAAACCAAATGATTTGTTCTCAACCTATATGGAAAAGTTGACGCAGCCCAATGAGAAAATCACCAAGCTGAAGAAATGCCCTTCCCATGTGGTAAATATGCTGGAGGCACCATTTAATAAACGCGAATTAATATGGACCGGAAATACGCTTACTTGTGGTCATTTTGCGGCCAAACAGCGAGATTGTTTATGGAAAATCAAAGAGATTCGTAACTGCTTTCCTGGTCTGACGTTTTTAACAGTAATAATATCAGCGTACACAGCCAGTCTGGGTGATTACTTCCTTAAATATCACAGCGATGATGTGCCTTTGACTATCAACATTGCCTGCCCATTGCAAGTAGATGTAAATCGTATAAAACGTATGCTAGTAGAAGGAGGAGAAAATGATTTCAATAATGACTTCTCTGCCTTTCAATTAGTATGCCCAATTCTTATCAACGGGAAAACTAAAGACACTATCATTCAGCGATTACATACAATTCAGGAGGAATTTGATAGAGTGTTCAATTCATTTGATATTCAATCATTGTATATTAATTTCAAAGTATTTTTCTACGTATTCCCTTTGCCTTTAGTTCGACTTTTCTTCTTACGTTTGTTTTATGGCACGATGTTAAGTTGCATTCCTGGAGGACCCAAGTCGCAGTTTTTTAATGGAGCGGAAGTAAAATTTCCAGCGTTTTTCCTACCAATGCAGCATGCTTTTGGGATGGCAATTGGCGTTTTAACGTATGGAAATCAATTACAAGTTGGTTTTACACTAGACAACAACAAATTTGATTCAAAAGAGAAAGTAGATTTATTAATAAATGGATTTTTTAACTATCTTGACATAATACACGAGGAGAGCATTAAACATCGCAATAATAGTTCTGTAAGTAGATTGTAAGGTGCTAGAACTCAACCCTTAAATTTTAATATTTATTATAATAGAATTCTGTAATTATACACAGTTTTAAATATAATATTAATTATATGTTTACGTATTTGAATTTAAATCTGTGCACTGCAAAATATGTATATGATATTCATTCAATATGTAGAAGTTCCAATTTACGACAAGAAAACGGAAAGTAGCCTAGTGGTAGAATGCTCGATTGTGATCCGAGTGTCCCTGGTTCAAACCCCAGGGCTCCGGCCAGTTTTTTTAAAATAATTGAATAGAAAGTACTCTAAGTATAAGTACAACAGTTATAGATGGTCTCCTGTACATTTCATCGTACAAAGAGATGGTCATTCAGTTGGCCACAGCGCTCAAAATCAAATGGAGCACTTCGGAAATAATTCTATGTCCGATAGTTGCCGAGCTGGGGGGCGCACCCGTCCCCAATCGTCAAATGACGTCACAAACCGAGGTCTGTTGGTAACGAAAATCGGGAATGGGGAGGCAGTTGCTAGTCGGACAGCGACCGAGCTGGTCGACAAGCAACCTGCCGGGGAGCGAAGCTGGGGTGGGTTTTCAGACAACAATCTTAATACGTACGGGCTTCAAAAATTAAAAACGGGGCTCTTGTACGCCTCCGGGGCCCCATTCGACTTGTAGTTAAGTCCATTGGGGCCACCGAAGCATACAAGCAATCGAAAACTTATAAATTGAAGTCGCCTTACTCGGGGATCGAACCCGAGACACTTAGATCACTTCCATAGACTAAACCACTAGGCTATGGAGTGTTGTTGCTGTGGCCGAATTTGATCTTCCCCTTATAAGTTGCAAATATGTTTAAATTGAATGAAAACTTAAAATTGAGTTGGCCTTCTCAGGGATAGAACTTGAGACACTCAGATCACATCCACAGACCATTCCACCAGGCCACGGGGCGTTGTTGCTTCAGCTGAGTTTGATCTTCCCCTTTTAGGCTCAACTTGGTTTCAATTGAAAATTTAAAACTTAATTAAATTCGATCCGCCGCCTTCGGGACCGAACCTGAGATGCTCAGATCACTTCCATAGCCTACACCACTAGGCTATGGAGTACTCTTGCTAATGCTAAATTTGATCTTCACTATATAGACTCCCTTCGGTTTTAATGAAAATTTAAAACATTAAATCGCATCTGCCACTCCCGGGGATCGAACCTGAGACTCTGAGGCTGCAATCACAGACTACACCACTAGGCTATGAAGTGTTGTTGCTGCGGGTAAATTTGATCTTGCCCTTATAGTCTCAAAATGGTTTGGATAGGAAATTTTAAACTTAAATATGTCGTGCATTTCGAGGGGATCGAAGCCGAGACTTTATTCTAAAATAATATTACTAAAAATAATATTAAGTTAGAGTTAACAATGTTATATACAAAATATCTAGCACATGTTATCATTATAAAAAGGATATCGGGAAGGACATTACTTCTGACGAGCGGCAAAACTTTTAAAATTTCAATTTAGTGGCGCTGCTACAAAACCTTCAAATGCGCATGTACAATCAAGTAGCCATTTTGTTAGTGAGACAGTAGCAGCTGGCAGTTTCCTTTTTCAACTGGAAGTCGCGCGAGCACGTTTACAAGTAAGTGTTTTGAGGAATTTCTTTAATCAAATAGAAAGAATTACATTTATTTTGTAATCATTTGTGCTGTGTTCTCATTAGGATGAACAGTGTATCTTTTCGGTTTCGTCAATAGTGACACTACTTCATTTTTCTATTGCTATTTTCGAGGTTAAGTGTGACTAACTCGTGTTTGATTTTAGGATGCAAATTTTCGTGAAGACCCTCACGGGCAAGACCATCACCCTAGAGGTCGAACCCTCAGACACAATTGAAAATGTGAAGGCTAAGATCCAGGACAAGGAAGGCATTCCTCCAGACCAACAGCGTCTTATCTTTGCTGGCAAACAATTGGAAGATGGACGTACTCTGTCTGACTACAACATCCAGAAGGAGTCTACCCTTCATTTGGTCTTGCGTTTGCGTGGTGGTATCATTGAGCCATCTCTTCGCATCCTTGCCCAGAAATACAACTGTGACAAGATGATTTGCCGCAAATGCTATGCGCGTTTACATCCACGTGCCACCAATTGCCGCAAGACCAAGTGTGGACACACCAACAACCTTCGCCCAAAGAAGAAGTTGAAGTAGATCTTTGGAATGGTTCTACAAATTGCAGCAATGCAGCTGCCAACTTTCAATATTATTATAAAGTTAAACATGCAAAATACAGCTGCAATTAATTAATAAAACAACTGATTTTTATTTAACTTTTATTATATTTGGCATATTTTTCATATAGGGCAATACAATTTGATGTTGGCTCAAAACCACCCTTTTTCCCAATATCTATACACCTTTGATAAATGTCAACTGACTTTTTGCTAACAATTGGAGGTTTCACCTCCCTGGAGGAATCTTTGGTAAAGCAGGGTGTGCGTTGTAATTTATCCATCGTCAATAATGAAATATTCTTCTGACTGGTTCCATTAGCTTTCTTTGCAGTTAAAACATATCTGAAATTATTCATAATTAATCTTCTATCATACTAGCCCTATATCGTACTTCTTATAAGCAAGTAGGTCTGATTTTTTTGGTTCCAGTATTTCAGTTCCATAAATTTGCTTCATTGGTGGAAATATTGTTTGAAATTTAACAGCAATGTAAGAAGTATTGTTGCTATCATGTGATTGAGTCATTGCAGATTCATTAGTGATGCTTGTCTCATCATCACTTGTATCACTGCATTCACTGGAATCAGTGCTTTATAACAAAGCGTTAAATTAACAACAACAACATGTGTAACTAAATGACTGTATACCTTGTACTTGAAGTTGTTGAACTTGTTGAGCTTTGCCCAGTTAAGCTGGGATTTTTCATATTTATATTTTTACCTGCCTCTTCTCTACGCCTCACAGGTCTTATCCGTATAGTAAATGGACTGTAATTAGTTGTACAACTAGGCATAAAGTCCCGAATAGAGTGACAAATCTTGTACGCAAATACCTCGTCAAGTATGCTAAGCTGAAACGGACGATGATAATCAATATATGCATCAGTCATTTCCAAATCCCTAGTTTGAATTTGAATCAATTCCGAGCATGCTTTGTCAACATCATGCAGTGCAAATGGCAAAACCTCCAATATTTCCGGATCCCACCACTGAGTTAATAATCTTGTATCAGCAAAATTTAAATTAGGTTTGAAATGGAAATAGTAATCATTTGTATATTCCCATATCTGGGGTTTGTTTGGATCTGGAATGAACAAACCTAGGCATAAATTTATCGTATTCTGCTTTTCAGCATCAGAAAATGTATTGCTGTAGTAGCGGCTGAGTGTTTGCATAATATCATTGCCTTGCGACGTCCATGGGGCTGTTTTTCGATATGTTTTTATGCGATGCACCAGCTGTGACCCCCCATATTGCAGTGCTAAAGTATCGCCATGATCTTCGTAGAGAGACTCCAGCATGCGCACACAATCTGTGTCGAATTGTAAATTTGGTGAATCCAAAATGCCAAGTGCGCAAAGTTGATAGCCAAGAACGCACTTGCCAATTGCAAATTGTGCAGTGTTAGTTCTATCCAGACAATCTACACAATTTGTTCGAATGATTCCAGTTTGATAAGTCATTGCCTTTATTGTCCTACGTTTGCCAACAAGCGTATTAGATTTTTGTGCATAATAAGCAGGTGTATTTTGAAAAAATCCAGTTTTCAAAACGCAAGTGCGAGCTATACCAGCAAGACAATCCATGACATTTGCATTAGATTTATTTTTACGAGCCATATCAAATGATTTATACTGTATTTGATGATCAGGTGGCAGAAATTGATTCAAATATTTAATGCTGTTGCTCAATTCATCACTCAGTAGACGTTCTTGTCTTTTCTTTTCTCGTTGCTTTACCAAGTTTAAAACAATGATAGGGGAGCCATATCGTTTCAACAGATCATTAAAATGTGCACCAGCAGTCTCAGCAAAGGGGTCATTAATATCCAACGTGATTGCAGGCTTTGCAACAATCTTTCCCATATCTTGTCGCCAATGTCCAGGAATTGAACCACGCATTTGAACAAATGATGTAAAATGGCTTTTACTTAAGGACGACACTCCAGAATCATGGGCCATTTGTTCAGTTTCCACTTCATTTGCAACATCACCTTGGAAGTTGGCCCCACGCTTTAAAAACCGTGTCCCAGCATACTTGCACGATCGACGCGCAATTAGGGTCACGTAAATTGAACGTCCAAAAACGCTGATGTTTGATTGTCCAATGAATCCATGTGTTATATAAATTAACCAGTCAGGATGTAAATCTTTCTCAATTTTGCTGAGCAAATGTGAATTCCAGACAAACTTACGATTGGGACGGTATCGAACTGCAAAGTCTAGTTGGCTACCTTCTGGAAACGCAGTGGCCATTTCTTGACATAGTTGTTCCTCATTGACCAGATTTGGTATGATTTTTTTGGGTGTACTCATGTTGTGTTGTAATGTGTGTGTTAAATCATAACTGTAACTGCAAAATATAAAAGTTTAATATAACATTTGTAGCAGAGGTTTTACTACTTTAAAATACCTATAGTAAAAGTTGCTTGAGAGGTCTATTGCTTGAAACATTTTCACATATCTTGCTTCTTCAGGATGTAATGATCTTTCTGAGTCATTTGGAATGTAAATCATCTGTGTGTACTCAATTTTATAAATTGTATGGTAGCCAATCACAGCAACTCTAGTCCTTTGTGTAATCAGGATAATGTAATAGCCTTCCAGAAACCGAATGAAACCTAAATCATTCAAAGAATTAAGACATTGAATACATATTATTCATCTTCTTACCAACAATACCAAACGCTGATATAACATTGCTGAATTGTCCCCTATTGCTAATCTTCGATAAAACTGTATGGATTTCACTCTTTGTATATTCAATTTTATCATCATGTAGAACTAATTCACGAGGTTCACGTCGATTTATTTTGATAACACGAAACCTTGTTTCTGTATTATTCGAGCCCACAAGGTAATAATCCTAGAAAACAATAATCTATAGTGGTAAACAAAAGAAATAAATTACTTACAGTTTTTGTTTCATATAAAGCAATTTTTTGGATTGAACTGATTATTGGGTGGAACGTTATTTCAGGCTTCGCCATCCTTTCACCACTTTCACATAACTATAAAGCACAAGACTAATTAATAAACAAATATATCCGAAAGCTGATCAACATTAACAGTGATTAATAGCAAGGTTACATTTGCCCATAACTGTTCATTGTTATGATGATTCCTATTAGGTGGCGCGGACAGTCAAAAAGTTTACATTTAGATTCCCAATGTATGAATAAAGGTGTCGCCGGCGTGTTTAAAGTTAAATGCGTTAAATATAGCAATAAACTTTAAGGAGATACTTAAATAAACGTTTATAGCTACATCCGGCAAACAAAGATTTTATTTAAATTGTATGTGGTTAAATACCTTGCTCGTGTTTGAGCAAATATGCGGAAATAATTGTTATTGAGCGGTTTTCGATGTAGCGCAAAAGCGCGCTTTCTCGCACTTCGTCGGCGGTCGCCGCAGAGCGTCGCGACGCTGGGGCGCGCATTCATATGGAAAATACATGTGCGCGTGTTGGTCCTGTCCGAAAATAGAGCGCGAGACGCCGGCAGCAGGCGTAATTGTGGACATATGTAGTGCGGGAGTCGACGAAAACACCCAGCAGAAACAGCAGGACAGTTAGACACGCACCAGACTTACAAACGTGCAAGCAGTGAGCAAGCGGCAGGAGTATTCTCCTGCTGGCGGCATACGCGTGTGTGTATGTGTGTGCGCACCTTCTTGTATTTATTTACACAAGAGATCCGCATGCAGTGGCCGCAGGAAAAAAATAAAACGCGACTCACTGCGCGCGGAGCAGGCTTCGAGTGCACTTCGCGGAGGCCCGGCGATTATTCAATAACTCGGCTGGCTTGCAGCAGGCATCGCGGCAGCAGCAGGTCTTCAAACAAATTGGCTCATTGTGCATCCGTCCGCTCGTTCGCCGATCGCATTTCGATTCAATCCAGCCAGCCAGAACGCGTGTGGTGCCCAACTCATTAGTGCCATGCATTCGCCCCCTGCGCACTGCTGAAATCGGCGCACTGCCTGCAAAAAACTATTACGCTGGCCTGCGAGAACATTGCGTGCTCTGTATATTCGCGCTCGCAATCGGTGGAGGGCAGTCAAGTGCTAAATAATAACTTTTTTTAGTCTTAGTCGAGATACTGTTAGATAGTCGTTTGGCAGCAGCGAGGAAGTCAACTTTTTCTTCGTTTGTTTATTGCTGTCGTCTGCGCCTGTTATTGGGACCGGCAAAAAGTGTCTGTGTATGTGCAGTTTGCGCGCGCGTGCTCTCCCGCTTTTGTTTTTGTAACGAATCCTTCGTAGTCGTCCTGTTGTTCGCGGGGTGACAGCTCATTCATTGCGAAACAACGCACACTGCATCGAAATGCGGCGAAATGTGAAAATCCTCCTGTTTTTCTCCGTTGGATGGATGTTTGTTGTGATTTATTATCTCCAAGCAGACAGTATTAGTGAGAAGGTAATTGGGATTACATGATATTTCACTGTCTATTTGTCCAATCTACTTTTTGTTCATCTCATTTCATGTCTAACACTATTTTCAGTCGTAGGAAAAATGTTTTCTCCCGAGTTAAATAACGCATTACGTTCTGATGTTCGCAAAGTGTTTGTCCGTAATGAATAGCAAAAAAGCAGTTTCTTTAGCATGTAACATACGACCACGATTAATTACATATCCTATTCGGTTCGTTTTCTCATAGTTAGCGCACGTTGATGAAAATGCATTCAGGCGCGTTTGTATTCGACACGCGTAAGAAGAACTTAATGCGCTTGTATTATGTGTGGAGCAACAATAAATCACGTTCCATTACGGAAAAACTAGTTAATTCATTATTGGTATTCAACTCCCGAAACAATGTAAACACCAATATCAACTACATAGAAATAATGATAATGTATCTTTAGCATCTTCGAAGCAATATTATTATTCAATGAAAGAATGAATGAAAGAGCTTTTCATCGGATGGAAATATTCCCAAAACATATCTTCATTGAATTTCGTCATTTTATTATGGCAAAGCGCACGCATCGCTAATGAAAGTTACGCTTTAATAACAGATATTAAGAGATGCGTTCAGTTGAATGTACTTTTACTCGAAGATGAAGCATAATTATCAAGTGTCCAGATGTATTATTAATTAAATTCTTTCGCACGACACGCACGCACTCCACGCAGCTGCTAAAACCGCCATAAAAAAGAACAAACTTCCCAAATTCAATCCACTCCATCTCGATAATACTTTCTATCGCGTGGCGTGCGCAAAAAAGCGCACAAAACGGTATTGAAACACTAATTCCGTAATAAATAACCAGTGGTCTCGCGTACGCGGATTTATATGAATCATTAAGTATGTGGATGTGGACTTCTTCCTCGTTCGGCCGATTCGGATAAGATCGAAAAGTGAAAGCTAATAGAGCAACGATAGCAATTTACGATTATGTTATATTCACCGTCTCGCCATGCACGTCGTATCCGTATCTTGTTGTATGTGCTATTCTGGTCCGGTTAATAGCGGCTGCTGTTCCTGCTTCTTACGTTCCGAACGCATTGACGTCACTTGTAACACGCGCTCTAAATATACATAAATAAAAAGGAAACGAGATGAATGCAAAGAATACGGCTATGAAGAAATTCGGCGCGAGCAAGCAGGCCCATTCATATTCTAATAGAGCATTCCATTTCATCGCGCGTTTGATGGATGGACGTATAATAATAATACCGAACATCGTGTCCGTTCCTGCAGATGTACGGCATCGCATTCACGAAAAATGGTCCTACTCCTTCTCGCCTGCTGCGTGCGTCTGTTTAGTTTGTGCGCTCGAGCTTATCAAGCGTGCAAGAACTTCCGTTGCATAACAAATTATCCGGGCCGAAACGCGGCATTCATCAACCGTCGTCTTTATGCATGAATATCTTTCGCGAAGAAGCACTTGACATGCTAATGTCCAAGAAAAACGGCCGTGATGTACTTGCTTTTCGTTATCTGCGCTGCCGTTCAAGTTCTTATTACATTTTAAAGTTACGAATGAATGAAGAAAATGAAAGAAATACTCACGACTAAGAAAAAATTTAAATATTCTCACAAGTTAAATGATATCATCATTCTTTACGTTGATAATTCTCGCTTATATTCAAGAAACTTTTCCTGACAAGTGTAATACCAAAATTACCTTTTAATATTATGAAAATATTGCTATAAAAAAAAATTAAACCCATATTGGGTGCTTACCTCGTTATTCCATGTGCATGCAAGTCGGAGGAATACGAAGATTTACAGTATTAATAAACCTTTTGCGGATGGCTTAGCTCCTGAACCACCCCCCATCCACCAGTCACAGAAGACACCCGCATTCAGCTTCCTCATTTGCAAAAGTTATAATGATAAATCCAATTATTCAATCCTTGGTATTCCTTTCGTTGATTTTCCACTTCGACGTGCCCATAGATTTAGTTATTTAGTATTAACAACTATGCAGTGAAATTATCCGTAGACCATAGCACGTAATCTTTATTATTTATGCAAATCAATAAGCTTTACTTTAAAGGCATAAGCAATTTGCGTTACAGCTCTCTCAGAAATCCAATAAAGTAATAAAATCGAGGTAAATATTTATAGTTGATTAATTCCAACATCCATAAATAATTGCCGTTATATTATCGCCATTCCCGCGAAAATGTGTCCACAAAATGAAATTCGCTTTTTGTTTGTAAATGACTAGTGATAATTTCGATTGAAACAGCGATTCAATCATCAAGTATTGACAATGAAAAGTATCAGCTTTATCAGAATCGAAATAAGAAACTGATAAAATTTGCAACGCTTTCAACGTTTAAAACATGCTGAAGCTATATACGTAATCGAAACTTCTTTTGTACAATTAAGGAAACAATTGATACCTAAAGGTACAATATTACAGTACGCATAAAAACGATTACAATGTATACCTCTGCATAGCCAGCAATTGGTCAAAAGTTTTATAAACAATAAAATTGCGTTTTGTTAACCTTTTCCTTTAATGGATGTTCAAGAATATATGGAAAAACATGTAATCATAGCCGATTGGTGCTTTGTTTTAGCGCGTCCTTTATTATTGTTATTATTATTATAAACGCGCATATTATCAGGCCGGAATTCACGCGGCATGAGCGATGTCAGTGTTTATATGACGACAATATGAATATACGCGATTGTAAATCAGGACGTTCATTTATCACGCGAATTGCACGCTTTATCAGGAACCCATGTTGTGGGTGGTTTTGCACATGGAGAAATAATACCATTAATAGCATTCCTGCTTACAAATAATTAATAATTGTGAACAATTTAAGCAGCAGAATTGCGCTCGAAATTACCTAACCATTCAATTGACCTAAATACGGTTAAGCGATAAAGATACCTGTCGAAACCTTATCAATGTGTCAATAAATCAATAATTCTCCCAGAAATAAAGCGAAAATCAAATATTTTATGATTGATTCGGTTTTATCATCCAACCTACACGACTTGCAATAATACAATGATTGAATCAACTGAATCATACAGCATTGCAGTTCCTTAATATTTTCAAAATACTGTGGCGAATAAAGCGTGCTCATCGTAACCTTGTAGCGCTTATCACAAATCAATTAACATTTCCAATTCCGGGTAAGCCTTGCATACAATTAGCAAATGCATAAGAGTGTTGCCGCAATAAAACGGATAGTCCGCTCGCTTGCATTTCGTTCATATATGCACTATAGTTTTATGCAATAAATCCAGCAATTACGCTGAATAGCAGCATCATAGACACTTGTCTTGTCACGCTTTGCATCTGCAACTGCATTAAACCGAAGCGGCTCGCGGCCGTAGATTATAATCTTACTGTACTTTTTCCTTCGTAGCGCATAATTTCCGAGCTCGCTGACTCGACTTCATATTTAGTTTACGCATTTATTACAGAACAGCGAGCTAGCTGAACGCCACGCTAACACATATTACACTCGCGTTATATCGTTATTTAGCGCTCCTTTCTGCTACGAATTACAAATTTTCTTCGTTTTACATAAGCGCCGTTTTCGTATTCCGAGCGTCGTTTTGCTTTTGGCATATTAATCGCATTCCGCACGCAATTTCATGCTCAGAGTGCCACTGCGTATTTTGGTATTTCATATTTTTAAATAATGAACGTTCAAACAACTGTTTTAGGCCTTTTGTGAACCGGTGGCGCGTTATTAATCAATTAAAAGTGCGCACTTTTATTGCACCCGCGTTCGATGCACTGCAATGCAGTGATGTTTAAATGAACGCTGGTTGAAACTTCAAAGCGGAACTCAATTAATTTTTACGGCTAGACGGAATTAAATTATGTTCTTCAATAAAATCGTAAACACTCTTCGTTGGCTAGGCAGCGCGACTTAAGTAGGTTGTCATTCATATTAGTGACTCTATTAATTTGTAGTTAAATAATAATAGCTAAGTATGTGATGAATTCATTGCCTTTGTAAGTTAATTATGTGCTTTCTAATGACAATTTGCATGACGGTGTGATTTTATTACGTTCATTAGATAAACAGGTCTATTGTATGTACTGTTCAACATTCTTTATTCTTAAAATCATAAATTAACTTCAACTTGAAGTCAAATTAGTCCCGAAGCAGTTTCAACGCTGATGGTAGAGTAATTATTGAACATGGATTTTTTTAGTTCACTAAGAATCATAAAAAAATTAATAGAGTTTAACTAGCAGAAAGAACTATGTTGATAGCTCTTATACTTCCGGAGAAATTTGCAAAAATAAGTTCATTCCGGTCATGCGAGTTTGAGTGATTATAACTTTTTATTCATGCGCTTAATTTGAACCGCATAATTACTAATTATAAACTGTTTCATAATCTATCCATCAGTGAAAATATTATTTAGATATCATGTGTACTTTTTGAGATAATACCAAAAATGTGAAGGCATGAGTTTGAGCAGCGACGCCAGAACCGCAGAGGTCACCCGCGCAGATCTTCGCCTGGTGCGAAGAGTCAACTCCGACCGCAAGTTGTATAGCGAAGTTGGCACACGCATTTTTGCTTATACGAGTTATCATTTTTCCCACTAGGCAACGCTACTTTAATTTACGCGCTTTATTTAGATAATTTCGTAAATTAATCCGTTTGAAGAGAGATTAGCTATGGTAAACACCTAAAAATATTTTTACTTATTGAAAAATTAATTGCTATTCCCATGAAAATTGAAAAAAGTATAGAATAATTGATTGCTTTATCATAGACAGTTCTTGTACCTTCAGCGATTATATCTTAACAACTACCGTATGAAAATTCATAATCTTTGCAACAGTTAGAAACAATTTAATGTAGTTATATATATTTTAAGAATTATTTCTATAAATAATAACCGAAACCACCCAGCGCTCATTACACAATCATCGCAGCCGAACTGTGGAAAATTATGGAAATATTCCAATGATTTAAATTATTACGACATTGTTTTCATAAAAATGAATTATGTAGGAATTATCTAAGATATCTAGGTAATATAGATATATTCAAACGTTTACAAACTTTTGCTAGTAGAAAGTTAACACGAATTACTCCAGTTTAAGGAAATTTATAATCGATTATAATTGATTGATCGATGTTTCTTTATAGTTTAAGAACAGTCTTAAATCCGAAGAAGGTAAAAATTTCACATATTGTAGTTGAAAAGTATTTTACTACTATTTCGCAATTGTAGCCGAACAAAACAGTAAAATCCCAAACAGAAAATGTGAAAAGTTGTGCAATAACTTAGAAATGAACCACAATACTCTTCGCTTTAAGATGGCTCGGATGTGAACGTATTTCGCGAAATACACAATGAAATAAAGATTACAAACGCAAGTCAGACTTACCATCCAAATGTAGTTTATACGAACGTCTTTGAAATTTAATCCGCTATTGCGAATTTAATAGATTTTTATCGTACTTTCTAATGAATTCTGAATTAAATTCAATTCAATTCAACGCAATTCCGCTTGACGCATTTCAACTCAAGACACTTTCAGGTCGTTATTTTAGCGCTGTTTAAGTGATTTTCGAACTTTACTCTTTTCGCTGCATTCATTTCGGTCGGCTGTAAATTTTCTTAATATATTTTGTAATAAAATCCAAGTAGTTCTGCACACATGCACTAAACCTTAAATGTTGCTATAAAATTACTGATGTTAAACATATGTTTATCACGAAACTTTTACGCTGTGTCGTGAATCTCAAAATATTTTTTATTACAGCGAATGAGACTCAAATTATTAATTGACGAGATTGATATAAAGTTTTGTTTGTAATCTATCTTCTAAGATCCAGTGAGAATTGCCATAGTTTGAAACTTTTAACTCAATCGTAAAAGTTTGCTTCAAATTGTTTTCACTCGAAAGTATTTTTAATCTTCATTCTTGCGCCGGCTGAAAATTTTATTAAATACTTCATAAAACTTTATTGATGTGCATTAATAAAATTATTTCTCATGTCTTCATTAAGCTGATTAAATTTCCTGCAAAGTACTCATTAAACCACACTCGCCTATGAGTAAAATACGGCTCAATTACGTTTAATAAGTAATGGATGCAAAACTCATTTACTAAAAAATAAATAGGTAATGAAACAATAGCCAGGAAGAACAAAATCCATGTTGTACAATAAACAATTGCGGTTTAGTTTTCCTGAATTTGCGTTCCTTCCAAGAAGACGTCGTTTGAAAGTAAGATCATGTAATAGAAATGTTTGTGCAATTAAAAACGTTTGATTAATTAACATTTTGTACATTTCCTTTTGTTTTTCGCTGAGTACCTGGTTGAGATTGTTCATCAGGATTTAATTTTATTGTTCGATAACCGGCTAGCTATTGCAAGTGTAAATAATTAATAATCTTACTGATAAATTGTGCACTACAATTAAAATTCTCGCTACTCAGTACCTGATTAAAATTAGTATACATTGTGTAAGTTATCAAAAATAAATTAAAATAACATAATTTTTTCTCGCTTATGCTCTGGAGCGAGAAATATGTTAAGTGCGAAAAGATTAAATATCAATAAACGAGCGTAAGAAATAAGTGAAATAATTTGCATGCAAAGTGAAAGGAACTCGTTCAAAAGGCGAAGAACTTGAGGAGGATGTCTTCGGCACCGTCTTCGGTCGGTCAGCGAATTACAGAAAATTTACGCCGGCGCGACTGCATAATCGAGAGGCATTAATAAATTTACGACATGTTTACGTCGTCGAATGTCGGGCTACCGTTCGCCGCAATAAGCACTACAAATAAATTGCGTGGTAATAATCGGCGCGCAGCTTGTGGTGATTTTCACTCGGTCGGCGAAGAATCGAACACACGACGAAATTCAATGATGACTTGCTACGCCCTGGATGCACAATGAATAAACAAGCATTGCCCTCGACGTGCCGCAATTACATCGCATTACCCACAAATCGTTCACACAAGTTGCATCATTGCCATTTATTCTATTCATCGCTAGATTCGCACAATCGCAACGCCGAATAAAGTGTGAGAACCTACTCTTGAGAGGTCGACGCATTGTGACAATTCTGCAGCGCGAACAAGAAGTCACTTTGATCATCAAAGCGCTTTTTAATGCCTCTTCTTAGCGCATCTTTTCGGAGCGCGCAATTCATTGCTTGCAATTAAAATGCGATTTTTATATTTTATGCCACACAACCAGCTTTTTATGTAATTTCTTCTAATCGCAAAAATCGTCTTTGCCATGACTTCAATGATAGAAACAATTACATTTTAAAAGCGCATTAAAATTAAGAAATGTCATTAGTCGATGTAAAACTTCCTGTGAAGTGCTGAAACAACTTGTTCAACTTCCAGCACAAGTAATAAAATGACAATAAAAGGAAACGCTTTGTTTAACTTGAAAATTGTAATAATTAAGTTATGTTCCCACCTTAGTAAACTATTATAACACAAAGTACACTTTTAAATTGTCATTACAAAGTAAACATCTAGGAAGTAGCAGTTGTAGTCTTAATAAATCATATTGTCGTTAAATTCATGCAAAGAAATGTCTGAATTCATTAATTATTACGATACAATACAAGCGTAAATTCAAAGATGCAAAAGCAAAGGAATTCAAGTGTCGTCATTCGCATCTCAATTGAATTGTTTGGAAATGCTATTAAAAGGCAATAAAATAAATAAACGCACGTTGATGAAAAATGGTGGAAATGCTGGAAGCTAACGAGCCACCGTACTCCATGGATTTTACGTGGCAATTACTGTAAGATAACGAGCAAATTATTGCGGGTACATGATGCGCATTTCTACAGGGCAATTCACGAATCAATAAAGTTAAATTGCTTTAAATTTCCCTCAGATTCAACTACTGTATGCTCATATAAACTTGGTAAATTTTGAATGGTGATTGAAACATCCTGTATGTAAAGATATGAGTTGTTCACGATCTTGTTGAAGAGGAATGAAGGCTAGGTTAGCATAACATCGGTAGACGAAAATTGCTTCACTTTCACTTCCGCAATCTGTATCAGTGAATGTTTGCTCAACAATTTTTGCGTCTGTTTCTTGCTCTTCATCTTTCGCGCTTTTTGCGATTCATCTCGTCGGCAATTTTTTAGCTATTTTGCGAGTGCGTCTAATCAATAAAAGGTTTCTGCGTATTTGATTTGCCCACGCGAAAAAAAAAACAGAAGAAAAACGCGGCCAACGCACGCTCGGAAGAATTGTTAAGAATATCTCACGTTTCCTGTGCGGTGATGTGAAACAACACACAGGTTTCTACGTGCTCGCAAAAATCAATACAATAAAGGCAATAATGCAATAAATTCCGAGGTTTATTGGGTTATTGGATTGCTTTGTGCCATGCTTCTACTGAATTTCATTCGTTGTATTGTGTTTAAACTAATTGAAAGGAACACAAAAAAACAATAAGTATCAAATTCTTTACGATTCCCTATAAAACCGGACAACTCCGTTTTCATTTCGCTGATTAAAAACGAATTTCAACGCAATTCATTTAATTGAATATTCATTAATTACTTTCAGATTTTAAAGCATTTTCTCAGCTTTTTACCTTTTCAAGTTTTTCGCTTGCAAGTTTCTCAAGATGAACACGAAAAGTTGGCGCAATTAGCGCACTTATTGGCATTACGCGCCGGCGAAGTTTTAAAACAAGTTTTGCACATTTAAGAGTTAATCCTAAACGGGCAATTAACGAATGTCAGATTAAAACTTTCCAAGCGAGTGAAGAAGTCTGAAGAAGAAACCTTCAAAAGCCGAAGCAGACATCTGAATTGGTCGCTGACCACTCGTATGCACATTGCACTGCAATAAACAAATTAATTTATTTAGCGTCAAGAATGCCGCTCCGCCATCATCATCTTCATAAGTAGAATTACCATATAAAGCATGCTGCTGCTGTTATTACATCAATCAACTAACGCATGCGTTAATACTAAAAATAAAAAAACTATTTGCCTTTCACTGCTTGTGTTTTAATATCGCCTAACATGCAAATAAATGCAGAATGCAGATTAACGAACGTACGCGTTTATTAGTGTTGTTTAAGTTACAAAGTCTCAACTCGAAGATTCACTACGTGATTTATGAATTCCTTTCACTTGTCAGTATTTTTCTAGGTTGCTTAGATTTTAAATAGTTTCAAATTTTGCAGCTGGCCACGAGTTATTTGTTTATCGACTACGAGCGCGATATGCAATTTACTTTCAATCCAATCAAACGCTTTGAAACATGTGTATATTTAAATTGGAGTTGATGGACTTGATGAGCAATTTGCTTGCGGTCGAAGTAAAAGTAAAAGCAGCTCAGCTAATCGCTATTGGCGTGCTCATCCATGAAGAAGACGAAGAAGAATGTTCTCATATAGTGCAATGACTGATGATGATGATGAGTGAAAGAATTTTGAACAAAAGTTAAATGTTTAAACTATAAAATTTTACGATTATTAATTACCTACTTATATGAATATTTCTAATTATAAATGTTGGTCAAAAGTGATGAAATTAGGAGTTATTGACACTCAGTATTAAGCTATAAATATTACGAAGATTACGAAAACTAATAATTATTAATGTGCAATGCAATATTTTACAAGAGCCTGCATATTGCACTCAATTTGCTAATATTTAGTTGGTATTTTCGCATTTTTACGATTGCATGCTATCTTTAGAGAGCCGTTATGTAAGTAATACCTACTTTAGTGCAACGTTGTATGTTAAGATGACTGTTACCTTTTTGTACAACAAAATAATTGAGGCCTATTTCAATTCGCTCGAAATCAATTAATACAATCACTCATATTGTTGTAAGTTTATTACCCTGAAACCAATTATTACTGCTATCAGCAAGCAATGAATCGTTTGACTCGATATAAAAGTCCAAATTACATGATAAATAAACTATGGCAAAGTGAATTATTTATGTACTTTTAAACAACCGAATTATAATTACACGTCGTATTATAATTACATATTTTGCAATATTTTTTTTGCATTTTTTGTTCAATTACATAACACAACATTAATTTATGCAAATGAGCGCCAGCCAGCCAGCTGCATAATTAAAAAAACCCGTCGGCGAATTTAATTAGCGAGCACAGTGTGTTAAAATTATAATTTGGTGAGTATAATCAAGATCCTTAATTAATAAAATTATGCACTCGTGTGTATGATCGCGATTGACACCATTGCAATTCTACTATTCTTCATCGCATATAAGCTTGCACAATTTTATTATTATTTGTTGTTATTATAAAATGCGAAACGGCCAAAGAAAAAAGAAACACATCATGAGATTGATGTGAGATTAGGCACTCATTAACAAAGCGTCATTAGCAAATCGCGATGCGAGATGAAAGGACCATGACATTTTCTCATCATATATTGCAAATTTTGTTTGTAAGGATTAGTTGCGAACATATTCTACAGTTTTTAAGATTTCGAGATCAACGATGATGCGTTTGACTGTGAATTGGGTAATGAGGTCTTTGTGTATTCCACTGACACCAGTCTTGCATCGCAATGAATGCGAAAGTCGAAGAGCGAATGTGATTTAATTTATTGATGAAGTCATTGGCAATAAACATGCATACAGCGATCGGCATATAGCCTCAAATGCATAATCGCATTTGAACAATTGGACAATTAATCTGAATTGGCATTCGCGCAGTGACATGCTGTGTTATTATTACTGCTTGTTGCAATATACTTATCACGCATTTGATAAATCATTTTGACATGAAAACCGGGATCATTGTTGTTCAATTGTTTAACGTATGTAAGTGAATGCGCGCAATGTATTATGATATAAGAAATATATCAAACGAACCGAAAGAATAGAATGTAAGAAAGATTAAAAATTAACCTTTTAATTCGAATTCAATTCATGAACTGCCAATCCGCAGTCAACATAATAACGAACTCTTCACATAAACGCGCTGCAACGTATTTCGTGAGTGAAATTAGCCCACAAATCGATGCAGACCGCACCAATTTAAATTTCACTCAATTCATCGACTGGTTTTATTGCTAGAGAAGTATGCTTAGTGTTGAAATTCCGAAGAGTTGCAAAGAATTTAATTAACTTTCTTTTGACATAACTTTGAATGATCGCAATCACTCAACGTGCTTTCAACTTATAACCGAAAACTACAATAAAATCAAATTTACGTCTGTAAAATTTCCTACATAATTTAATAAATTTCTAATTTCCAGGCTGAAAATCGGGCGCTGCGCTTAAAGGATGTGGAAAAATTCGATGAGGAGGGAAACAGCGCACCAGGACCAAATGTGCCTCTGGCATTGCAAAGCATTCAAACGACGGATGGGCGGCTAACGTGGAATTATTTTGACGAGGGCGGCTATGTATCGCGTGGGGGCCTCCGGCGCGGCGAGGACCCCTACATCAGGAATCGATTCAACCAGGAAGCAAGCGACAACCTACCAAGCAATCGCGACATTCCAGACACGCGGAATGCAATGTAAGCATGAATATCCTACCATCCCGAAATTGTTTAAATATTCATACGGTTACTGCTGCTATATTAACATAGCCATGCCTTTTTAAATTTGATTAACAGCTTAAACTCAGCGTGAAAGTGAAATATAAAAGTACTCGTTATTGATTAAGTTATTTTAAATAAACCGAGCAAACAAATAATAAAATGATCGAAACGTGAAATTGGTAACCATAAGCGTACTGATAACTATATTTGGTGTCGACACCTAAAGTAATTGATTCATTGGCCTGTCGGATGCGTTAATACTATTTAACGACTCCGCACATAATGTTTGTGGTTGTAAATAATTTAAACGATAATTCAACAAAAGATTAAATGTTCACATTTAATACGCCCGAAGTCACCAATTATGATGCGATGACTATTTCATTATTTTTCCATCAATTCCGCGGAAAATATTTCGCACTCATTGCGACTGAACCACGAAGGCGAATATTTATTGCTTGTTGCTTTAATTAACGCGCTACGGCTGGCAGACGTGAAAAGTGAACGGCTTCTTGTTACCTTAGGTCGTCTGCCTTGTCATAAGTCACGATTTTTATGAAACGAAATTAATTGATGTCAACACACGAATAAAACATTCAGAGTTATGCTGCGGAATCCGTGAACTTTAGAAAGTGAATTGAACGTATAAAAAACTATTACATGTGTTTTCAATGTGATTTGTTTCTATTTTTCTCGATTCTCAAGGTGAATAAAGACGGCAGAAAAACTTTTCCTATAAAACTTGCAAATAACTTTTGTTCTCCTGCCTCATGTCGCGCCTCAACACATTGTTAATTTTAACTTTTCTAAACTTTTAAAAAGTTAAATTACTTGTATTTACATACTATTATATGTAATCATTGAAGATTCTGCAGAGAATCGTGCAGACGCATTTTGGCAAAACTCTTACAAAAGACAAATTCTTAAAAGCGAATTGAGCACTTTTAATAGCTAATTGTGCGTTGCGATTGTTGCGTACCTTAACAACTTAATTATTGGGTAATTATTTCAATTTGTTCTGACATTTTCGTAATGCTTCATTTGTTATACGACAAGTCACTAATGGCTTCTTATTACGAATTTCGAAAATATTGCGTTTAAACACAATTCTTCAATGCGATGAGCGCAAATTTACGTATTTAAAAAAAGCATGGCATGTGATTGAAAATCTTCAGTGTCTGAGCGCACAACTATAAATTACGTGCAATCGAACCGCAAAGTCCTTTCACTCCGAACGCCGAGTGCAATTGCAGCAACAAATTTCGAAATATTTTCATTACTAATAATCATAATAATCGCGTCGTTCGAAGCGAATGTGTGACTAAGCTGGCCAAATGAGGAACGAGATGCGTCTCACTATTGTGCAATGTATTAAGCGATTACACTGAATGCATAATTAAGAAATTCAATGGACTCTTATCGCATAATTACAAAGTATGCAATCACATCTATAATACAATTTATCGTATTCCATTAAATGAAATGTGCTTGTTTCGTTTTCCAATGCAAATAGGTGTTCATGGCGTGTTATGACGAAAATAATTATTAAAAACGGTCGTTAATTAGGCTTGTGTAAACATCAAGAGATTGCAAGCGGTACGTGTTGGAAGGAAGCTAGTCAAAACTATGAGTTCTACAAGTTCCAATTAAAATCGGTATTCAGACAGTAGAAAGTTGCACTTTGTTGCAATGAACTATCTCGGGCGAAAATCTAACAGGAAGACGCGCGTTTTACTCAGGTTCTCAGAATATTGCTGCGCCAGCTGCAAAAAAGGTCACACATGGCGCATACGAAGGCGAATTCATCGAATCGATAAAACGAGTAATTTTTAAGCCAGCTGCACGAAAACAATAACAAAGTGCACTTGCAATACTGATAAATCAAATTTCACGAATATTTCAAGACGCCAGACGCAAGTTGGCAATAAAAGAGATGTGCGCACATCTCTTGAAAGTGCATTGTTCATCAAGATAGAGGCACTCGCAGAGTAAGGCCGTAAATACGCGAATAACTTTAACGCATAACTTCATCCGGAAAATGCGAAAGAGAAACTTGGACGATCTGTGTCTTAAAAGCGCAAACAGAGCCAAATTTATTGATTCTATTTGCATTCCATCAAGTAATATTAGGTAGCAATACAATAGGCGCATCCTAGTTTCAACCGCTAAATGAAAATGAAACGCTGATTTACAAGCGAAAGTCTTTGGATGACAATTCAAGCGACATAAAAGTTTTCCATACGCAGAGTTAATAAAAACATTAACGCTTACCTTATTCAGGTGTCGAGAGAAGAATTTCCGCACTGACCTGCCTGCGACCAGCGTCATCATCACATTCCACAACGAAGCGCGCTCGACCCTCTTAAGGACTGTTGTTAGGTAATGCCGCCTACAACAAAAATGCATTTCAAGTATCTGTTTTGTAAAACTGCAATACTTGATGTTACCTTGTTTTGTAGTGTCCTCAATCGCAGTCCAGAGCATTTAATCAAAGAAATCATACTTGTGGATGACTTCAGTGACAATCCAGCGGACGGTGAAGAGTTGGCAAAGATCCAAAAAGTGCGCGTTTTGCGCAACGATAAACGCGAAGGCTTAATGCGTTCGCGGGTCCGGGGTGCTGATGCAGCAACTGCAAACGTCCTCACTTTTTTGGATAGCCATTGTGAGTGTAATGTTAATTGGCTGGAGCCACTTCTGGAGCGTGTCGCTGAAGATCCACAGCGCGTTGTATGTCCTGTCATTGATGTAATTAGCATGGATAGTTTTCAATATATTGGCGCTTCTGCTGATTTACGCGGAGGCTTCGATTGGAATTTAGTGTTCAAATGGGAATACCTCAGTCCCTTGGAAAGGCAAAGTAGACAACGTGATCCAACTCAAGTAATACCCAAATTGTTTAAAGTTAATCAAACTTATAAACTTCCTCTTAAATTTTAAGGTAATTCGTACCCCAATGATTGCGGGCGGTTTATTTGTAATTGATAAAACGTACTTTGAGAAACTTGGCAAGTACGACATGAAGATGGACGTGTGGGGCGGTGAGAACTTGGAGATCTCCTTTAGAGTATGGCAATGCGGCGGTAGTCTTGAAATTATACCATGCAGTCGAGTCGGACATGTATTCCGTAAACGCCATCCTTATACATTCCCGGGTGGCAGCGGAAATGTATTCGCGAGAAATACTCGACGAGCGGCTGAAGTTTGGATGGATGAATATAAAAACTACTATTACAATTCAGTACCGTTGGCAAAATCCGTACCATTTGGAGAGTAAGTATCTGAACTGCTACTATATGAACTATGAAGTTTAATTATATTGATTGCAGTATCCAAGACCGGCTTGAAATCCGAGAACGTCTCCAGTGTAAGCCATTCAAGTGGTATCTTGAGCATGTGTATCCAGAATTAGCGATACCAAAGGCAACACGACAACATAATGTTAATGAAATTCGTCAAGATAAGTTCTGTCTGGATACGCTCGGTCATCTCGTCGATGGAACTGTCGGTCTTTACCAATGCCATCATACCGGCGGCAATCAAGAGTGGGGTCTTACAAATAATGGACTCTTGAAGCATCATGAATTCTGCTTGACGATGCTCAGCCAGACGGTCACGATGAAGTTGTGCGATGGCTCGGATGCCCAGAAGTGGACCTTAGTCGAACCCGGCGGCCTGCTCAAGCATTCCGTCCTTCCACTATGCCTGGACAGCAGCTTCGTTAACACCAAAGGATTAACTGTCCAGCGATGCAATAGCCGGAGTCGATCACAGCAATGGCAACTGGTAACATGAGATTCATTGAAGGCTTTACATTTTGGTAACAATTCAAAGAAAAAAGACAGACGTTCCATTTTCATACGGAGACAAGCATTTTTTAAGCCAACAATATAATTGTGATCGTTGCATCAAGGAATGCGGGTTCATTTTAACTATTTATTAACATTTTCATACTTCCATACGCTTTGTACCCCCTTTTTCCATTAGAAAAGTAAATTTCAATGGGCTCAAAAACGCACGCATTATGAAGTGCTGTAAACTGATAATGTCCATCCATTTTTCACCCGATACCACCTATCAATTGTATAATTTCTCATTGCTTTGCAAGCAACTTAATATAACTAAAGTGCAAGTATTTGTTATTTCACGAAGCGTATTAACCATTATGCCCTTATCTAGTATTAATCTCTTGACTATGACAATTTGAAGAAGTTAACAATAATAATGTTAAATAATTCTAATGAGTTGTGATACTGAAAGACAAATGTATTAATGTTTGTTGTTTTTCTATAATATTGTGACATTATTGTGTATATCTGTTATTAGAGAATTTAAAATTATCTTAAAGATTTTATTTTTGCGCGTAGCTATGTTATTTTATGTTAGTTATCTGGATTTTGTAACTATCGAAATCATTGTAATACTTCTTCCTATTCATTTTATGTTAACTTTGAGATTTCTCAAAATTGTGAACGTCTATTATACCAAGTATAGAGCATGACTTAGATTTTTTCATTTCAAGATCGAATAGATCATGATAGAAACTATAAACTTTTAGTGACAATAACTTATTTAAAATTTTATCAATAAAAGACACTGAACGCCTTGAACTATATGCGCAATGTGTAAATTTTTATTTACACCTTTTTGGTCGGTCTCTTCCCATATTCAGCATAGTCCCAATCACACCATTTTGCTGCCTTAATATGCCATCCACCCCTGGAAATGTATTGTCAGGAGCAACAGCATCACTGCATGGTGAACAAAATACTTCCTGAATTTATTCCATTCTCAATTCGACGCATAAAAGTACGTGGATAAAGTAATCAAAATCATACTTGAATAATTACTGAGAGGAAAAATGCGGCAAGCCAGATATACACTACACAATGCAGAAACCCCTGGAAATATTCCTTCTTGACCATATGCTGTCAGAAGACTAAACCCTCTACCAAGATACGCAATAAATACCCGTAATAAAGTTGTAGATATAGCTAAAGCCATCCCCAACCCACTGTTACATTCTACCTTTTAGGCCCATACTGAAGTTTTTCACCCATCAGGATAAGTCAAACCCTAATCATTGTCAAGATGAATGGGCGTCATCTTTATAATTTTAAAAGTTCTTCAAGTGCTTATTCATAGAACAATTGCCAGCAACGCTAATAATAAATGGCTTTCTAATTGGCATATCGTCAATTAGTTCAGTTTTGAACGCAGTCAACGTTGGTAAGCGAAACAAAAATGCTTCAAAGACTTGTTACAAACCGTGCAATCCAGCAAAAAATTTCAGTAAGTTGCGTTAAATTTCACGAGTTTCAAAATCTTGTATTTTTATAACACGTTCCAGAAGGAAATTCAGCGAGGATACGGTGATGGCCCGCCTCCAAAATTATTACGTAAATACGAACAATTTCAACGAGACGATGGCGTTCCCGTATACCTGAAGGGCGGATTTATGGATCGTATTCTCTTTGGTGCAACAATAATTGGGGTAGCTATTGGCTTGGCTGACGGCTTCTATACGCTTTTTAAAATGGCTCAGCCAAAGAAAAAATAATATCGCAGTTCACCGTCTTAGTATGTTATTTGCAATATTATAATTTGGACAAATAAATAATCACTCCAAGCAAGACATCATTTTCATTGCAATGCGACATTCAGTTCAGTGCTTTTATTAAACCCACACAAATACGATGAATTTCAGACTTCCATAAATAAAATCTCAAAGAATCTGCTGATAACTTTTCTTTATATAAAATAGGAATATCAAACGAGTAATAATAAATTAACGCAGTGTAAACATTTGAGAAACAAGTGAAAAACTACGACCCAGTAAGAACAACGCGCAACTTGCTGAAAATCATCGGGTTTAATTTACAAATAAAGCAGAGATATTTGTATTCTTTTTCACATTACAATGGTCGAATAGAGTAATATCTCGGAAAATGAAAAAGCACGTATCAAATTTCTATTTAAAGATTTTGCCCTGATTGAACTTCCTGCCTTTGCTATCAGTACCAGTCCATGCAAAGTATTGCGCTACAAGTTTCTTAGTTTCCTCAGATTTGGGGTCCAACTTTTTCCAGTCATAGACCTCATAGTCAATCTGCCAATCAGGACAAAGTGTAAATGCCAATTCTTGGCCGCGCCAAACCCACAGTCCAGAGATGCTGCTGTTGTTGTCTTCACCAAACAGACACACGGACGCGAACGCTTGCTTGCGCATCTTATCAAGGCGTTGGAACATTCCAGTAATAAGGTTACAGCTCATGAACACCTTAGAAAGTTCCTCATTATATTTATATTCCCCAATCCAGATTGAATAGTTTTCTGAGTCGAACTTTTCCCAGAAGTAAGGAATTGATACAGTCTCTTCTTCATTAGAGTAACAACGCTTGTAATCGTCCATGTTGAACGTGCCCTTTGGAAGAGACTCAAAGGGGTCCTTGCTTTTTGGTTCTGCAGCAAGTGCAGCGTCAGCAGCATCAAGTTCTTCCTCAGGCTCTTTCTCTTTCTTGGGTGCTTGCTTTTTGGGTTCTTTCTTCTCCTCCTTCTTTTGTTCTTTCTTATTTTCTTTGCCCTTGCCTGTTACACAAAATAACAGTTAATATCATTCAAGCATAATATGCACCTATATATTGTACTATGCTATGAAACTTACTCTTCTTCTTTTTAACTGTTCTTGTTTCTTGTGTAGTGTTATTCAATTTACTGTGGTCCTCATGACTAACATGATTAGCAGCTTGCGTTTAAAGTTATTTGTTATATGCGCAGTTACGTAAATGAATGGAACATGATTGACTTACACACAAATTTAATAAATTGAATAATTACCTGGTTGTTGTTGTTGTTGCTGTGACTGGAATTTCTTGGGGTCTACTTCTGCAGGCTTGCTGCAGATAACTGGCTCACCATTGACTGCCTTGAATTGTGGCTGGTTGACAACAGTGAGGAACCAACGATTGACATGTGCAAATGGCTTACGGTATGCAGGGTCCAAAACTTGTGCATACAGATGCAACAGAGTGCAAGCAACGCTGATATCAGCGAGGGTCAGTCTCTCGCCAACGAGATATGTACGCGTTGTAAGGTGAGTGTTCAGTACGTTTAAGATGACCTTCACATCTTCCTTTGCTTTTTCAAAATTCTATAAAAACACACTACTTGTAATGTAAATTTTTCAGCAGACAGATAAAATTAATTTGTTATTAATATTTAGAAATGTGTGGAGAATGAAAACACATGAACTATCATAAAACATATGCATGGAATTCCCCCTTATGCTTTTGCTCTCAATGTTATGAAAATGTAATTGATACATAGTCACCTTTGATGAGAGCGCCTATTACATAAACACTGTAAAATCAAAAGTAGAAACTGACCTGTTTATTGAATTGAATAACACCCATCACTGGGAAAACCCATGGGACAGCTGCTTGCAGAACATCATTGTCAGCATAACTCATCCACTGAACAACTTGGGCCTTTTCATAGTCGTTTCCACCGCGAAGTTGGTTGTTTGCTACATAGTATGCGATTGCGTTACTATCGTTTAAAAAGCACTTGCCATCGGCTGATTCAAACGCCGGTACCTAACAGATGAAAACATTGAAGTCGCTAACCTAACCCTCAACACTTGCAACTTTAATATCTACTTACTTTTCCACTGGGGAACTTCTTCAGAAAATCCTGTGTCTTATTGGTTTCACCGAACACAAAATTCACTGCAAGCTTGACGTTGGCAGATGCATATTGAGCGGCCACAAGCGCCTTGTATGCACGAAAATTTTCTGGATAAGTGTACAAAGTCTGCAACAAAATATCATGTTTAGCTTATGCACCGATCACCATCAACACGAAATCTAACGAAATTCAGTCATGATGATTAAATTTACACACAGATTTCTTCAGATTTCGACGAAATACTTACTCCGGCAGCCATCGCAGCGAATTCACTTGTGTTAAAAGGAAGAAAATCGAGCAGCAACGTATTTTTAGCACCGTGAACTTGACAAACGTGTCAAGTAGTCAGCAACGTTGCCAAGTAACTACATGAGATTCTAGTTGCCTAAGCTCGTATTAGATTCTAATAAGATTTAAATAATTATATTAAATTAACACATAACATAATATATGAATGCAATATTATTGTATCGATTGTATTTGCTCATTTGCCAGGAGCTGCTTTATTTATCACACGTTGCGTGTTGAGTGAAAACCGATTAAGCAACCTTAAACGCTATTTTTAGCATATTATTTCCCCGGGAGCAAGAAGCAGTATTTTCATTTGTTATTTAAACAAATGAGCGTTTAGGCAGTCATGTGATTTTATGTAGTGTGCAAAAATAAAGCTTATCCATCGAGTTATGTTATTATTTACAGCGGATGTTCATAAAAATTGCCAGACACAGTTTAAATTAAAGTTGAGCAATAAACCCAATGTACATCATTAATCTGCATATATTAAAGTATAAACAAATAAATTAAACTTGCTTAGAATTCGAAGAAATTTCAAATAAGACTACCTGACTCTAAAATTGATTGAATATTTGTATAACCCGCGATGTCACTGCGTCGCTGCGGCTAGCGCCACCTTAGCAATAGAAGGAACAGTAGGAACTAGAGTGTAGATAGTATAAGAGCGAGCACATTTTAACAATTATTGTAGTTATTTTAGTAAATATCGAGTGAGGTCTGCATTAAAACCATGGTAATTACGTGCGGTGATTGTCCACGAAATAGAATAAACAATCTGTGTGCGTGTACGAGTATTCTACGCTGAGTGCAAGATGGTTGTTATTCTGTTTTTGGGACAAGCCCATTTCCATCAGCCCGTAATTTTGGTGAAATAAATGTTTTCCTATCGATTCTTTGCAGGGTAATGAAACATCTCTGCCCATGGAGCTATGCTCAAATTGTAAGTACATTGACTGTATAAGTTTCCAAACCTTCAGCTGTTCATCTCCTATTGGTTTTACTTTGCCAAAATAAGGCGCACATTAATAATAAAGCAGCTCCCACCTGCCAGTCTTAATAATGACTTGGGGGATAAATGATCCTCTTGTTATTGTTTTTCTTTGTATACATGCGCGATTTCTTGTTTTAGTTGATGCAGATGAAATACGGCGCTTGGGGAAGCGCTTTAAGAAGTTGGATCTGGACAATTCAGGTGCCCTGAGCATTGATGAGTTTATGTCTCTACCAGAACTTCAGCAAAATCCACTGGTACAACGTGTGATAGATATCTTTGATGCAGATGGAAATGGAGAAGTTGATTTTAAAGGTAGAACTATTATTATGTAAAAGTGATCCAATTAAATATAATGCCTATTCCAGAATTCATTCAAGGTGTATCACAATTTAGCGTTAAAGGCGACAAGTTGTCCAAACTCCGCTTTGCGTTCAGAATTTATGATATGGATAATGACGGCTATATTTCAAATGGAGAATTGTTTCAGGTGCTGTAAATCACTGTAATTTATAGTTGTTTACAAAAATCTGTCATCTTGTTGCAGGTATTAAAAATGATGGTTGGAAGCAATCTAAAAGATACGCAACTACAGCAAATCGTTGATAAGACAATTCTATTCGCCGACAAGGATGAAGACGGTAAGATTTCGTTTGAGGAATTCTGCTCCGTTGTCGGCAACACCGACATACATAAAAAGATGGTAGTTGATGTTTAAAAAACACAAATCTCGTTTCGAATGTGTTCGGTCGCGAACGCAAAACTCTAGCAAATATGTTTATCTACTTATATACATTATCTTTAAATTAACTTAATTTAAATGAACTATTAATTTATATATATACAAAAACAAAATCTATTTATACCGAGCTGCGTATTTTAATATATATTGAGGATATCGGAGCGCATTTTTTGAACGGCGAACATCGATTTTTCCATATCACTGAAGAGAAACAGGACATTTATGCAATACACGTTCGGCGAAGACGACCAAATCAAAGAGAAAGCGCGAGAAAAATGTCAAAAAATGTGCTCGTCACACTTATGAGTGGAATCTCTATTCTCTATAACTTTACATCACACAATTTACTATATATATATATATTAAAAAATATTAAGGATTCTATATCTGCATATTGCAAAATCACGTACTTGATGCAAAACTGATAAAAATTTAAAAATCTTAAACGAACTGCATATTTAAAAAAACCTAACATAAAATGTAGCAATGTAATTAATTAAATTCAAACACACATTACGCATTATATGAATTACATAAATATTTAGAACGATTTAAATGAAACTACATTCATTCACACACTATGCATACATAAGTCTAATGGTTGCTGGGGTAGTTGATTTATCTCTATTATAGATTGTCGATGATTACTTACTTATGTGCAATATAATATATCGTGATCTTCTCCCGATGAATGAAACTCATACCAATCTTATACTAATAATAATAACGTAAACACGCCGTGACTTTCGTGAACGCATATGCACTGCAATTGGATTCGCTAAAGGCGCACTTGTATCACGTTGGAAAACCAAAGACGAGTAGCCATATATCACATACTTCTTACTTATAAATACTTAAAAAGTCTACTTGCAAAGCATAGAAAACTAAGTGAAAAATAATCATGAAAAGCAACAAAAAAATTATATATATATAAGTAACTTATATACATGTATATTGATTGTACTTTATATTTTATCTTGATGTTGTGTGTTCTAGAAATTAACGTAATTAATTAAATGTATAAAGCATAGTAATCACACGGATAAATCATAAATATACATAGCGAATTCTTATTAGGATGTTGATCGTTGCTTTTTGACGACTATCGCGCAACACTCTTTTTCGACTTCTCTCGAACTCGCAAAGCGCTCTTACGATTCTGGCTTAAGGCACGTAAATTAACATTTAGTCAACTGTTGGATTAGCGACGTACTTGTAAACAAATCTATCGCATTGATTGCAATAAAAATACACTTGCAACTTACTCTTAGAAAGAATAGTTGCAAGTAAGAAATGTACTTACTAGATGTGGATATCATTCAAGCGGAGATAAATTGTATGTAGGCATTTCGTGGCTTACTGGCAAACTGGTTACGGTGCACAACTTGTATGTCAATTAGACACAAATGAAATCAAGAGAAAATCATATTGCGACGACGCATTACAAATAACAATTCGTTTGAGTTCAAACGGGATCGAAATTGCATGTTGTATTCATTCAACATCATTAACGACATACGCTTTCGCATTCTTCGAATTGAGGTAAACGTTTTGTCGTTTGGAAAAGCGCGCAAGTTTTGTTATTCGCTGACTGTTTTCGGTCCCGGTGTGTGCCGAAAATACGCACCGAATTTATTTCGATAAACTAATTGGTAAAAGCAGTGCGAGAAGTATCTTATTACTTATGCAGAACGTTTCGGCGAGAGTATCTATTAAAACTTTTAGAGATGACTTAAAACTTAAATACTACGATTAGAGAACACGCTAGCTCGTTGTAGGTGAATACACTTCGAGTCATTACAAATAAATCATTAAATGCATGCAGAATGCAAACTCTTAATGGTTAATTATTATAAATCTACTCTAATAAAAAAAACAATTGTAACATTTACCTATGATGAATTACTCTGGACAGTTACTATATATATAAAATTACCGATAAATATATATATTACTACACTTGCGCCTCTTGTATAATATGTTACGATATGGTTGTTTTGTGCTGATGTATACATATATATTATATATTACATATAGTTGAATCTGTTTTCAATTTACGTTGTTCCAATAAAATAATTTCACCAATACTCTATGACCCATACTTTTTATTATCCACGTATTATATTTCATTTATATATAGTCACATAAAATTTTGGTTTGGTATTTAAAATGATATTTTACATGATTCTACAATATCAGTTTCAGTACTCAAACTTAAATTCAGCTGTTAAAGAGAAATGATCAGAGCCTAAATACTCGTTGGGGATGCCTGCAACTCCCTGTTGCGTCAATATTTCTTTCGTGGGTAACATACATTTTCGCAGGAATTTAATAGAGCCCAAACTCTCTACATCAGACTTGCTAAAATTTATCGAAGCGAAGAAATAAGGCTAAAAAGAAAATCAAAGGAAAAACTCACCTGTAGAACATGTAGTCCACATTTATCCATTCGTCCTGATTGGTTGTCACTCCATCGACTCCATATATTGATACAAAATCAAATATGTGGCTTAAATTGCCCGTATCAAAAATGCTCAAATCATAATTGCTCTTCTTCTTGGCATTCTTACGATCTGTATGCTTTAAGTTAATTAAACTCATCTCCTGACTTCGCGACAGTTCTGCATCGGGGTTGTTGAGACGATTGAACTCAAGCAGTAAGTGCTTGCAGTTATCTGTTACAAATTCAATGTATTCGTTATGAAACATTTAGTCGACAGAATAAATAGATCTTTGCTTACTGGTAATGCCAATTTCATAGGGTATCCATGATTTCCTCGGATCCATATATTTATGGTAACTGACTTGCTTATTCAGAAGTAACTCACGTACTCCAAGAAACGGCGGTGAGTTGAAATCACCACATAGCAAAACTGGTCGATGTGCTTTCCTAATAGTCCTCAGTATAATTATTACAACTTTAATGACAACAATAATAACTTACAGTGAATGTACGAAAGCAATGCGGTCCAATTCTGCTAAGAGCATCTGCATCTGTGCAAGGCGCACATCTTCACGTTTTGGATTGTATAACAAATGAGTTGTAGCAACCACAAATGAGTGATTCAAATTGTTTACCGGTGCAAATCGCACAATAATTGCAATATTATTGCGATTGACAAGAGATGAGTTAGATGATTGATAATACTCAACCGTTTCATTTTCAAGCATCTTAAACTTCTTTGTTTTGTATAATACTGCACACCCATCAGGATATTCAGCGCTTGTTCGTTTTTTGTAAATGTAGCTATAGCCTTATTGATTAAAAATAGAATTATTCACAGAATTATAATTGGTTTTCAGTGCTCTTACCATGTTTTTTGAAAAATGCTTTATATTCACTTAAATGTGACTCTTGTACTTCTTGTAAGCATACAATCTGAAACAAATGATAGAGCTTCATGTTCATCTTCTAAGAATGTTTTCAAATACACACATCTGCATTATAATGTTCCAACTCAGATTGGAGGCATTTCCACCTATGTGACCAAGTCAAATGAGATTTTGAATGTTCTTTGTATAAGTGAGGATGTCTATCAAGTAGCACCTGTGATAGAACATTATATGACATGAATGTAAACACCACTCCAGGGTTTCTGCCATAATTATCAAACTTCTTAAGACGCTGTCCCAAAGGAGTGTACTCCCATTTGCGAAGGGGATCTGTCCAATCTAAAGCATGACACATGTTACACTGGGCATATAATTAAATTATGTTAACTTGCTAGTTCTTGGTGCAGTACCACTTTTTGGCATGTTACCTTGAGGAGCCTCTGATGACATCCGTCTAAGGGGAGATGAGGATGTTAAATGCTGGCCTTTATTAGCATAATTGTACTTATCTACTTTGCGCTTGTTTTCAGAACTTCCATTAGGGGTGCCACACTGAGTATGGCAGTGGCCATCAGAGCCACTGCAATGATTGTTTGGCCTTGTGGCATCTGGAAATATAATTTGTTAAATCAATATGATTACTGCAAATAGCTCACGCGAACTGATCGTATATTACTGGTATTGTATTTCAAACCATTCACTCGTTCAGACATGCCTTTGGTTGTGCGTAAATAATTCCTGAGAAAATCACAAAATCTAATGCACATAACCATTCCAACCTCAATATCACACTGAGTTAATAGGCATCCTGCTGTATTTCGGATTATAGCTCTTGAAGTTTAATAAAACTGTAGTTATTACATAACAAACACTTTCAATTAATACTTTGCATAATTAAATGGTTAAACTGTAATTTGCACTGCACACGTTAACAAAACACTGAAACACACTACCAAAGAGTGGGGTCGACACAAACGACACTACACGACACGGCGTAACCGGTAAACACATGATAAACAAACCAACAACATTAAAAGTAGGGTTATTTCTAGGCAGTACGGAAACGTGTTTGTTGGTGTAATTAAAAGTGATTAAAGGTGTGTAAAAGTGTTATAAACCAACGAAGGCACAGTGAAGCACAGCTTAAAAGGTATGTAAGAAAACGTAGTAAGCATTTTTAATTGTATTTTGAACGAAATTCATGTAACTTAACTTGTTGGTATAGAGTATTAAGCACTAACATTTGTGTGTTGATTTAATCATTATATTATATTCAGAAAATTCTAACAATCTAAAGTGCATTATGAGATGTTTCTGTTATGATAGATTGCATGGCTACAAAGTTTGTTTTTATGTAGTGATTGCTTTATACAGGCTTGTATTGGTTTCAAAAGGTTACTTTCTCGAAATGGTTTTTACCACACAAGAATTTTGCAAAAGAGCTTAACTGTTGGTTATTGTTTGCTTCATGTACATAAACACCAATTTAATCAGTTTGTTCAATTAATAATCAATGTTTAATTTCTCTAGATTTCTACAATTATTTCTTTTTCAATCGTGTGACAACCTGCACTGAGAACTTCAAATAATCAATATGATATTCTTCATCAACTTGGGGAATAATAAAGGCAGATGTAATTATCATACAAACTAAGTAAGATTAATTAAATATTAGATGGTCACCATTTTGAGGGGCCTAATTCAGATGAAACTTCATTCAAAGTTATGATTCATAAGAATTTTTTAACTGAACTACTTTGCATTTATTTTTTACAGAATTATGATTATGAATGTACGAAATCAATTAAGAATTAATTAATGAAATGCATAAACCAATAAATTATAGAGAAAGAGAAACTATGTTCTAAAGAAATATGATATAACAATTTGAATTTTAAAATTATATGAGATTTGCGTTGATTTAATAATGTCCGTGATATGATTGCTCGGGGGCATATTCATTCTTTTGCTCCAAATCCTCAGCTTTCTTTTTTGGGAAGTAGGGATTCTTTTCGGGGTCCAAATTCAATCTATAAAAACAAAGAACATAATATACTTTACCTTATGATAGTATCCAATTACTACCTGTAATAGTTAATTGCTTCATGACAATCTACATTGTACCACCAATCGCAAGCAAATTCTTTTTGATTGAAGAGAGTGCCATTTGTGCAAAGGAAGGACGCGCCTTGATGTCCTTCACGACCATCGTGGCATACATGATAAGCCTTAGTAATGGAAACACATATAAACAGTTTGAAAGTTTCTAAAGTATTCCAAGTTTAAATTACTTGACATCCTGTTTCGACATTGGCGTACATTCCCGGATGTGCTGGTACATTATGGCAGGAAAAGCCTGTGTCAGGTACTTTATGGTAGAGAGGGTAATCAACTCCAGCTACTCCAGGAATTTTTGACAAGTCCTGTCCCTTCTCATGTTCTTTCGGCTTCTTTACGACTTGTTCAACTTGATAATGTCCTTGTTGACCGCCATAGTAGGGTTCATAATAATCCGCTTCACGTACATCCTTGGTAAAATTAACAAAATGAAATTTAAAACATGCACAAAATTAGTATACTTACAATGCGAATTGCAAGAACTACGCATAAAAATGCAACGGAGAAAACGCACACTTTGCTGTTTATCATCTTGTACGCAAGAAGTTGGTTCTTGTCTCACGACGTCGCACCAAATACAGTGCACGAAGGATACTAACTCTTGGCACGGATAGCTTGTTTCTATATGTTGTTTAATTCTTGTTTAAACGGCCGACACACATAACGCTGCATTTTCGAAAAAGTCAACGAACAAAATCGAAAGTGAAACCCTTTCACGTGGTCGTTAAGTGTTTTAAATAAAATTGTAACAACTACGTATGGTCGGTAGCGCTACAAACCAGTTATTGCGTTATACAACTTGTCAAAACTGATTTCGCATTATTAGATTACGATCAATTTCAACGCAAAACTGTACATTTGTTGATTTCTCTATGCAGTCGGTATACAAACAAATGTTAAAACCATATTTGTTTATAATTTAAAATTATGAATCCAGCTAATTTTACCCTATGGGTATCACGGTTGAGGCATTACGCAAAACGCTTTCAACATACGTGCTTGTTCATTAACTTGTTCAGCTATTTTAGTAACTTACGGTGTATTAACTCAAATTGTCCATATTAAATTGTATTTTATACATGCGAGTGATTTTCGCATTTGGGTCATAATAACACTGCGATTTGCACACGCATTCCAACATTTCCAGTGCTTCAGACACTTAATCATTTAATAAACGCAACTTCCACGAGAAATTTTGTAGCATTTGTTTGTGGTGATTTCAACTTCCGCACGAACAAGAAACAGTAATATTTATCTGATTTGCATTTCTGATCAGAAGAAAGTTCCTGCTTTGTGCAAGACAAGTGTGCCGCAGATGGCTTGCTAGCTTAGGACAAGCTTACGTAAGCGAATCATTATATTAATAATATATTGTTTTCCTCTTATCAATGATACAAAATTTAAAACCTTATATAATATTGCATTCATGTCACCGAACATATCGCTTTTCCATTCTGTGTAACGGTTGATTATTGATTGCATCACTAAGAAGATTAGAAAACTAATTTTTGACTTCATCACAGCCCCACAGCAAAAGTAAACATGTCGTAGACAATCAGTTTCTATTACGAAGAAATCAATCAATATAAACAAAAATTAAAGAAAAATTACCATTGCATAATTTAATTTTATCACAAATCATTCTGCGTGATGAGGTGGCATACGCAATGCCGTAGTACGTTTCACAAGTAACGAAAATACCTATTAACATTTAAAATAAATGACTACGATTTGAACAAATGCCAAGTATGTAACTATTTAAAAATAATTCTTTTTTGGGTAGAAAACAAATCCGCAATCCAAATAATACGACTACATCTATGATGTTTACAACTATATAACCAGAATATTATAATAAAGTGTACATTATCATGTTCTTACGTTGCACTTAGCTTAATATATAAATATAAATAAACACCCACTAGTACATTAAATGTATAATTCCATTATGCATTTCAGCAATTTCATTTTCTTAATGTGTCATTATTGCAATTACATTGTTTTCTGCCATTTACTTCATTTGATTATAAATAGCAGCTAAAATTTGTATAAAAATTATATAAATGCATTTGTTATCAATTTTCAGTCAAATGAATAAGGCAATTCGTGATTATTGTTTTGTTTGCGTTACTTAATGATTGCTACGCAACTTCCAGCGCAAGAACATATACGCGGCAATCCTCAACACGAAGAAAATTGCTACCAAAGCAACCACATCAAGTGTGTAGCTTGAATCTACCATATCAAGCTCTTCTAAGGTAGTCATTGGTGATTTAAAATGACAGTACGGTGCGGAACATTGCAATTTTGGACGGTCAAAGCCGTAAGTGGCCAAAGCTGTGCCTTCAAAACCATATCGAATATACGAAAGATATGTAATCCAACGAAGATAAATTGGTATCGCATCAAATGATACAAAGAAACCAGAGAACAGTAAGAACGGTACTGACATTACAGGAGCCAAGAATACACCATTCTGAAAATTTTCAAGTAAAGCAATTAGTTTTGAAGTTAAGATAGACTTTGATCATAAGTACCTGAACATTCATAGCAGCACCGACAACTAATCCAACACTTTGCGCTACAAATGAAACAAGGAGACAGGCTGCCAAGAACATTCCGAATCTTGCATATTCCAAGGGTTGAGATGTCATAAGATAAACTATTGTTAAGTATATGACGCAAAAGATCGCTTGGAACGGCATATCACTGACTGTGATTGCTAAATAGTAACTTTTCAATGAATACCAGCGATTGAAATTCTCCTTTAGTAGTACGGGCATCTCAAGCGGAAATGAGAGAATGGTAATTGTCATCGAAGTGTACATCAAGAACAACATATTGAAGAACAAGAATCCCAAGTTGCTTAGCACTTTAGCTCCATCATTGCCAATGTCGAAATAAAGAGCGCCAATGAGTAAACCGACCAAAATGTGTGCGAAAAGACGTAAGTACATCAACGTCTAAAAATGTAACATTTAATAAATTGAATACTATGCAAAGCAATCAAACATACCCAATCTCTTCGACTGAACAACAAAGTCCGCTTTAAGATAATGAAGAATTGATTGAGTTCGGAGGTACCATAACGTGGCTGAATTAATTCGTTTTCATCTAGCAGAGACGAAGAAGCACTAACTTGTTTCTCGTAGTCTTCTACTTTCCCATCTGTAATATACAAAATATTTAATCATACCTTCATTATATACGCATAAACGAAACATACTTTCTTTGGAGATATCATTAATAGCGTTTTTTGCTAGCAAATTGTTTTTGTCGCATTCAGCAGCGTCGTTTTCGTTTGAAAACTTATCTTTAATATTCGCAGCTTCATTCTTGTCGCCTGAGGAAAGATTGTAGTTGTTCAATTTCTCTGCATCCTTCGGAGGCGCAATTTTGCCATCACGCACGTCGCGTTTGCCGTTCTCAATCGCCTGTACCAGCTTCTTGGTGTTGTCGCCGTACTCACCGCACGCGACCTCAATGATAAACGAAGCTGGGTTATGGTACGATGGGCATGGAAGGTTTAAGCTGGCCAAGAATGGTACCAATTGCTTGGTGTAACCTTGGTAAACGCATTCACCATCAGCAAGTGTGTAGAGCTGATCAAACATTTCAAATAGACGCGCAGAAGGCTGATGGATTGTGCAAATAATTGTACGACCACCTTGCGCTAATGTTTTCAGAAGGGAAATACATTGGTAGCAGCTAGAACTGTCCAGACCAGAGGTCGGTTCATCGAAGAACATAATAGGAGGATTGCTCACAAGCTCCAGAGCAATTGACAATCGCTTCTTCTGTCCTCCAGAGAGACCATGAGTCATTGTGCGTCTGTGATCCAATAAACTCAAGGTATCAAGAATTTCATTGATCTAAATAATATAAAAACTAGTTATTTATATGTTTAACACGTTTGGAGCAAAACGTACAATTTCTTCGCGTTCTTTGGGATCCTTATCACCAATTTTCAGTTTAGCAGCCACGTTCATGGCTTCATCAACCGTTAAATTGCCGTGCAATTGATTATCTTGCATGATGTACGCAGAGAGCTTCTTGAAACGGTTCAGATCTCGTTCATGGCCGTTCATTAAAATAGTACCCTGAAGTCCTTCAGTTCTATAAACATAATAAACAATACATGTCATGATTTTTTACATTTTAAAAATGTAAAGCAAACAAGATATGAAAATATCGCTATATTATAAAGTACAATCATATATTTTCATATCTGTGCATACAAATGACTCAATTTCAACAAAAGACATTTATTTAATGCCCATTATAACAAAATGTCTTTGTAATTCATAAGGGTCGCTCAAATATTTAAAATTAAAGTCATTTATATGCAAGTCGCTTACGTAAAAGTTCGTGCAATTTTCGTAAGTAATTACACGAAGCAATTAAATATTGATTGATGATTAATAAAACGATTGGGTAATGATATTTAATATTCCGCGCATGTTGCATCCGATTACAAGTCGCATCTACAAAAAGTGACCACAATCACGTGCGTTTCCTGATACCACGAACCATATCTCTCGCGTTGCTAGAATTTCCCAGTCAACAGTGCGCAATTAAATATGTATTTATTTAATTTCATTGCTGACCTCTCTTAGAAATAATCTAATTACCATCAGTTGCGAATGCAAGTGATAAGAAAAATGTCGAGTCAACTCGCGCCCCAAGTGATGCAGAAATGCGCTCGTTTTCATGTTTGGAATTTGCAACACTTTGTGTGTTTGTCCCCAATAACTGATTCATATGCATAATATTATCTTGAATGACTATTGCTTATAACGCAATGCATACATATTATCTCACTGTACATGAACATAGCGTGTGCGAGCACATTATATGCGATCGAAAATGACAAAACGCATACGAAGAAATGCATAAATTGTGTACACACGCCTCAAAATGACATATGCCACGACGCGCGCTACGAGTTGCTAATGAGCTGCTTAATTACATGTTGTCTACTCACTTGTAGCCTGTAAGGATATTCAACAATGTCGATTTTCCCGCCCCCGAGGGGCCCATAATCGCAATCAGCTCCCCAGAGCGCAAACGGCCGCTGACCGATTTGAGGATGGTTTTGTTTGCTGAAAAAAAAACGTATAAACAATTTTAAGTAAACAAATCAGTTGTGGATATCCTACATAAAAATTACGGGACTAAAAAGTAATTGGCAATAAGTTATTTTGACTTCCTAAACAGCAGCAAAAAAAAGAGAATCCAGACAGGCAATCAAAACTTGTTCGCAATAGAAACAACGAAAAGTTGGCTAGTTTCAAAAGCTAAGAGGACTGGTTTTTTCTCTCACACTGAACAATTTATGCGATCTTCGTTTTTCGACGAGTTTCACCTTGAGGACCCAAAGTTCAATCACGGCTTGTGTGCATGTTTTTTAATTAATTTAATTTATACGATTATTTGCCTCGCTTCGAGGAGAAGACAAACAACCTTAGTTAAGTGCGCTTGAAAATTTATTTCTTGGGTACGTAACTTTACCTGTTACGATTTTATTATGGTAACCATTATAAAATTCCAAAAAACCATCAAGAATTAATTATTCCGCGCGCCCGACGTGCATTTAAACTTTCCCAAAACAAATAACGCATATTATGGGAACACCAAAATATGTGTTTACTAGACAGTATGACCAAAGAAATTTATCAAGTGTTATCAATATAACACTACTACCTTGAAATAACTAAATGTTATTTTGACTTGGACAGAAAGAGATTAGGTCGATCACGACCTTGATGTGATGATTTTGAATCAATCAAATTATGGAATTTAGATTTGGAATCCGCTATTTACGCCGGCCAAAACTGTGAATTTCATTATCTTGAATGTACAGGACGCGCATATTCTATTAGTGGAATATTTGATAGTCGTGTGCACATAATTACAATAATGTGTTCATGTTGTTCAGCTAGTTGAATTTGGTACGTCAATGCAAATTATGCAATCCTTCAAGAGAGATTCAAGGCAAACAAGGCCTAAATTGAACAAAGTACATAATTAGCGTCGAAAATAGCTTATTAAGTGTCACTCAACAATTAAAATCGTTAAGTACACGCTGATGTGTGCCCGTATCTGCTGTTTGTTATCTGGCCAGTTACAATAAATAATTATGCGCACTTCAAATTCCACACGCGCGTCAATTTCCTCCTGTGTACATGTACATAATTCATATCGCTGATATGTACAAAGGATACATGAACATTATCCTCACTGGGTAGAAATTCAATTACATTGATCCGTATTGAAACAATGAAACGAAATGGATGAGTAATCAGACAGTGTTCTCGTGGCAATTCGTGCATGATTCAATTGCCAATCGTTTCTAACGATGATAATAAATGAAAATATTCAGTTTGCTTCATTACGATGGCACTTTGAACCCGATCTATCTATGCAAAAAGATTAATTACTAAACGCGCAACTTGCGTCTATGAATCTAATGAGCTATTTTTTCACGATAGCAGGCTAATCGCAAATTTAGCAATTGTGCATTACGAAATGTCCAGTCTTCCGAAGTCTTTAAAGATGAGATCAAAACAAACAAAAACAGATGTTCAGCAAATGTAAGGTTATGGAACCAGCTGATAGAACTTTCAATATAGCCTGTTCTCTTTGCGGAATGCATTTTATAAATTTTATATCGTATATTTAATGGTGTTGTTGACAATGAATGACCACGAGGATAACGCGTGCGCTCCATCTTCTCGCCTGCCTGCTTAGCTTTTTGTTTTGTCCAGCGCGCATATAGCAAAGTCACTTTGCATTTACTGTGGTTTCATTGTCAGTTGCGATTTAATTTATACGTTTTCGCATGTAATAATACGTAAATATTTAAATGAATACTCACTTTTGCCTTGTTGAACGGTGTACGTGAGGTTTTCGAACGCCAGATCCACCTTGGGCCTCTTGGGCAAGTGCGTCAACGTCTTGGGCTGCGAGGGTACGATCTGCACTTTGACCTCGGTTGCATTCCTGCTTTTCAAAAGGAGATTTTCAGTGGCGATTTCCGCCGGGGTCTTTTCCACCTTCATCTTGGTGCTTTTTGAAAATCACTCGATATCCGAATGGGTCTCTTTGTGTGTTCAAAGCAATAAGATAACAACGATGCACCACAAACTAGATCTGCTCCATCCGTCACACAGCTGTCTATGCACTTGGCCTGTCTGAGTTTGTCCTGCTATTGCGTCTATTATCCTATCTGGTATTAATGGGTCGTCGAGGTGCCGTCACCGTCAACGAACGCCCGATTCGCGAATGTAACTGAGGCGCATGCATCCATCACGTATCATATATGAATATCACTCGCGTAAACTTTGATACTTGCTCATGGAGGGACTTTGTATTTTTGTTCGTTTGTTCGTTCCAGTCGTCTTCTCACTCTCACTGATCGTAGATATACGTCATTAACGTTGTATACAGCTATCTGCACGTGTACGTGCCTTTAACAACAACTAACAACAACGCGAAGATCCTGCAAGGTCGAAGCGCGCGCGCATGCGCCTAACGCACGATCGGAACTTGTACGACTGGTTATCATAATTCCGGTGAAGAGGATTTTCGAATATTTACCAAATAAAATAAATAATTTATGAACTGCGAATTGAGAATATCAATACTCCTTACTTTATTAATTTATGGTCGCCGATTCAATGAAATAAAGAACTAGACTAGTGGGAGCGTAATTTAATTAAAGATGGAAGTTTTATGGCTTCCGTTACCATAGTATAAATTAAATTACCAAAGCGCAATTACGCAGTCTATATAGATTATCTGTATTTATTGATTACTTGCTACAATAGCAACAAAACACTCGAAGAAAACTAAACGCAGTATGGGGATAAAATCGGAGAAATTTAAAGCCAAGAACCGCAGTTTGGTAGTAGTAAACATAATGCTCAAGGGCAAAAACGCAATTAGAACCGAAAAAACAAGCTTCATTATTGCGAAATTTAATTGGCAGGCGGGCGATTCACCAAAACTAATAATCAACAATATTCCATTCGACATGCAAGCAGATAAGTAATATTTATTTCCGAATTATTTCATTTATACGCGACTGATTAAGTACACAATTCAATGATGGTGTAATCAATTATCCTAAAAGTTCAATTACACAATGGATCAAAGTAACAATCCAGTGTTTTTTTTCGTTTCAACACTTATAGAGATGCGATAAGTAAAGTGAGACAAGCGATGACAAATATAAAACTAGATATATTACATTCCAGCTCAGATTTATTATTTGCAAAAAGTTTCATCAAGGTAAAACGTATAATTTTATGACTTGGAGCATTGCAAAATGGCCTCAAAACTACAAAGCATAAAACTTAAATTGGGCAACTTGTTAACGCATTGTTGGTAAAACAGCAAACTTTTGACGCAACTCTTAAACATTTTAATTTGCTTAAGTTTATGCTGCATGCAATTTATCTATGTTGATTTCAAACACTCAAGTCGCGAAGTAATGTGTATTAATAGAAAACTAATATTTTATCGCTTCGAATCGCAATTGTTCATATCTTATCAAAGAATTGCGCTAAAGCTGGTTTGTCCATTGTAATAGATTACAATAAAATGGAAGCTTGTCGATTTGAATGCATGTGGCACACGAATAGGAATTACGCATCCAATAAGTGATTAGATATTATCAGCATATTAAAGGTCATTCAATGTATTAGGATAGGTAATAATGTTTCATCGACATCAGACCTCATTACACCTTGATTATAGAAAGTATAATAATTACCAGTATTGTACGCTACTTGCTTGTTCAACTTTTTTTGTTTCAAATTTTATTCTCCTCGATTTTTCATAATAGCCGCTCGCTTATTGCACTCGAATTGCGTGCTGCGAATACGAATGACGACTTGTATTTTTCATGACGTCCGAAATGCTTACTTGCTTTGCACGGAGCACTTGACTCCTGACCTTTTATATTACATGTAAATCCGAAGCGTTATCGAGTGATTTTCATTATTCATCGCGCGTTCACATAACTAACATTGACAAAAAAGATTGTGGGACCTTTGCTCATCACGAAAAACAAAAATGCTTACCCTTTATTCAGCACGATCTGATAGTTTGATTCCATGTTGGTGAGCATTTTGACTGGCTGCCGAATTAATCAATTATTAAACACACTGTTAGTTTGTTATTTGCTGCCGCTGTTTGTGCCGCTGACGACAAGATGGTTGTCATCAAAGATTCAGCGCGTTCACATTAAGACAGGCAATCAACGGCAGCGAATGGAAGAAAATATTACTGGAGCGCGATGATATGTTTGCGACTTGGAGGATTTCTCCAAACTGACTTCGCGGCGCGAAGAATGTCTTCGGCACCTTTGCTAGAAAGTGAGAGTCACCGCGTTCTGCTCATGATGTAAATAATACGGCCACATGCATGCAGGTATATAAAACTCAAGTGTTTCTTGTCTTCTTGCGTTGCGAAATTGGCCGTTTCATCACTGCGCAAAGTAGTGAAATAAGCGGAAGGATAATTATGATAGAGCTGCAGAAAATACGTGCATTTCTATAAAGTGCGACAATTCCACAATTGCCTGCGTTATTAATTATACAGATGCAATTATGCTTTTTGCATTGTGTAATCGCTAGGAGCTCATACTCGAAAACTCATTAAAATCTTATTAAATATTGAATTTGCGGGTTCGTTCACCCCGTTACCAACACAAACCGTAGGCAATGCTACCGCACGCTTGCCGTCTGCAGGTTGCATACATAACACGTCGTCCTTTGTCCTTAATATGTGGCTTTTAAATATTTAACAAACTTTTAATATAATAAATGTACTTTAACATAACGTGCGAACAACATGGGAGTAATAAATTAATTTATAATCTAAGAATCTCATAATTTATGTTATATACGATAAAAGCGCAAGATTCTTTAACAAATCCGGAGAACTGTTTTAAAAATATTTACTGGTTGCAAAAAACAATGCGCGAAATAAGAGTTGAAGTAGAAAGTTGTAATTGGACATGGGACATTGTTAAAACTTGATAGAGTAACAAAAGTTCCAAGTAAAGCAATTATTGATGTTCTAACGTTTGGCTGGTTATAAAACGAGTTTATTACCACGTTTCTTAATTGATAGCAGCCGGATAAAAAGGCGGAAACCGGTGATAAACGGATTAATAACACATTATGTTTATCAAAACTGCGTGGATGTTGAACGCATGGTTGTTGGCGCATAGACTCGGTGTGATTAGGCGTATACAAAAGATTGTTTAATATAAACTGTGATGAACGAATGAGGCTGAAAGCGCTACTCTTTACAGGTACACGGAGGCAGCATACCTATAAGGTGAACAGCCTCGATGCTGGTTCCACTCCAGCGTGTCTTCGGGCGCGGACTCGACACTAGGCGAAGAGGAAGGAGAAAGACCCTTGGCGAATGGAATACAATGACCTATAAGCGTCTTTTATGCATTTTCATACATACTACATATTCGTAGCGACTCAGGTATTATTGCATGCGACGTGTTGGAGCAATGCATGTGTAACGAGTGCCCGAGTGTACTTAAACTAACGGCACAATCGACGTTCACCTTGGACATTTTGTGCGTTTGCACCAACTAGCAATCTATCGCTGAAAGTGCGAGGCGCACCCTTTGGCAGCTGGTTATGATAATGCACCGCACAAGTGCCGCGCGCGCAAGGATTAATCGCTAACCTTTCAACTTCGGGCGTTTGTTTGTCGACGAATGCGCGGAGAAATAAGCATGCGAATTGGGTGCGCAAAAATCGCTGATTAAATGCATGTGCACAACATTTTGCGTGTAGATATAGAGCGACGTCGGCGCCCGTCCGTCGTCTTGCGATCGATTCCCGTTTTTCCAAACAGCGCGTGCTGGTGCTCACTGCCGCGCGAGTAGGACCGGAGCGCGCGCGCGTCAGAGTTGAAGCCGCTGCGAAGAAGAGTGCACCGAGTCGGACCGAGAGAAGAGTGAGCCGCAGAATCTCGAAACCGGCCGCCGCAAAAGGAACAGGGCCTTGCAGTACGCACTGGGCCTGAGAACGGTGCTCTTTGTACATTCCGGGCGGATGCTGTGCGTGCGTGATCTCTATAAACAAAACAGATAAATGGATAGATAGACAGATCACATTGATTTGTTCGTTACCATCGTTACCGGCAAGCTGCGAGCAGTGTCGAAACTGGATTAAGTTGCTACGATCAAGCCGAAACTTTGAAGCGCCCGCTCCAGCAAAAGGACGAAAAGATTCCGACACATTCCACCGAAGTGCTAAGTGGTAAGTGCGTTCTTATTTAAATAAATACATAGTTTAAAACTATACTACTTGCGTTATGCGATACGCTTATGGAAATGAGTCGACGCGAAATTCAAGTAGGGAATTTCATTTAGCAAATGCGCGAAACGCTTCGCGAAGAAGTGGTTCTTGTGCATTTGCCAAATGCCAGGCGGAATTCCATGCGTGCCAATGGACTGCAGTCGCCTTGCATCTTGTGCATGCTGCACTCGTGGTCTCCGAAGTGGCGTTCTTGTGGTCTAGCCTCGATCACAACAATGCGCAGCTCACATACCTGTCTTGTCTGTTGGCCGAAGAAACTAAAAGTACAAATTTTCTCCGTACGCAACTTCCAGTACCTACGGCTAATAGCACGTCTGCTGTCGAGTAACATAATGCAGGTGCTCGTTGAATATATCGCCAGACGTTTGAGCATCTGCTCGATTCGATCAATTGAATTCGATTCAATGCATCCAAGTGCCGCAATTAACCACCGCACTGAAACGCGCGCGCACCAATTGTATCAATTGTTACGCATCGCGTCGTCAGCGAGCTTTGGCATCTCGACGCTTGACTCTTGTGCTTTGTGCACTTGCTGTACCACAGGCGAATGGTCATTACACAATGAGCGCATCCGACCTTCCATTCCGTGAAGCAGTCGCCCAATAATATGACACGGCGCACACACTTGCAGCGTGTAAGAAAAAGCGTGTCTACCTGTACGCCAGAGGTGCGCGCTGAGAAAAAACCCTACAACTCGACCTGGCGCTCGGTCGCTCTTTAATCGTATTACATGAGGAATGCGTTTGTGCGGCTTCAACCTACTGCTACAAATATCGTGGGAATGCCGAGTTATGACGGATTTCCACCATTTTTTCCACCGTTTGATATCAAAGCACACGAATGTTCATTTTATTCATAGCTCCGCATAACACACTCCAAATCCGCACGTTTATATTGAATTCTATTTTATTCCACATACTCTATACTTACTTTTATTGTATTGTAATAATTCAATTAGTTGGAGGATTTATTAATGCGGAAAATTCGGTGAAAACCCTTTGTACGAGGATAAAAATTGTACCAAGTTAAATTACGCGGTATTACAATAATATAATTGAATTACACGTTTCTAATTTGGAGATTTATTGAATTGGAAGACTGGGTTGGCTCGGTTTAAAGCCCTTTCGGGATATTTATTGTGAGGAATCCCTTGAGCGGAAATTATCATAATTTATGTACGCGTCAAATCAATGATGCGGTATTGGTATAATTGCGTTTCGGGTTCACCTCAAAATCCACTGATCACATTTGAACAACATTGTTTCGAACGCGTTCAATCGCGAAGAAGATTATGAATAATGCATAATGAATAATATTTTAGGCTCTCCACAAACGCAGCCGTCCTTTTGCTTTTGTGGCGTGCGCGCGTGCTGCTGCTCATTTGGACAGATTTAAATTTGGCCAATTTCACCAATTGCGCAGCCAACCAATCAATGCTAATTTCATCAAACGATTTCGATTGTTGTTATTCACGGCACATCGTTTGATAAACAAGAATTTGGCGTAGCAGCGGGCTTATCAAGCACCCATTGAGAGTTGAACTGGCTGCCATCTTGAAAATGGTTTGTGTAGTTTTAATGAGCACTTGAGTTGACTTAGTAGGTATATCAATTGGATGCAAGTATGCTGAGAATGCGAGACATGTTAATGATGCAAAATATTGCAAAAGTTACCGTTGCACTCGCGCAGATCTCACTCGTGATGGACAATAAAACAAGGAACAAACAAGCTGCGCACGCATTAACCATCCGGCGAATTATATGCATGCAGAGAGCGCAAAACAAATAAACAAGCGAATAACAGTTGTGAAGGGGTTGCTTTTGTTCGATAACGACATGCCGGAATTTAAAGTCGCTAAGGCGTACGAATTCAGCAACTTTGCGAAAACGGAATGCACAATGCGCGCACGCACGACACAAGCATGCAGGACGCGTGCGAAATTAATTAAGAGGAAATTTGCCCGCGCGCCGCTTGGATTTAATTAAAATTAGCGCTCAGCCAATTGAACTCGGCGTCGAAAAGTTTCGGCACGACTAATACGCATGTCTTGTTGTCGCACTCCATGTTCCGCAAACTTTATAAGCAACTCTTTGATGCTTGCTCGATTAGCATTTGAGCGCGCGCGCATATTAGAAATTCGCGATCCATTCGCGAAAAATGCAACATGGTGAAAAGTTTGCCAACAATGTGATCCATTCACTTTGCGTCAAGATGCAATTACGTAATGATACGTTGCCAGACACATTCAACTATAAATCTCATTATGATAACATGTGCGGGAAGCCAATGCACTTGACGCTCTCTCTAAGCAGAGAATAAGCGCGCGCTGACTGAAGATGCGCGCAAGAACAATGGTTATTGTCCGTGTGAGATGTCACTGCGCGCAAGGCTCGACAATCTTAACGCGTATGCTTGTTTGTTTCGTTAATTATGCAATGCATGCACAGCGAGCGCTAGATTGAAAACTTTTTTCATTTGTTGGTCGCTCGCATACAAGAGCACGCCGCGTTCTGCTGTTGACAATAACAAACGCGACGCCCGCATAAGTTTTGCGCGTGCGGCGCGAACATGCAAAAGTACTCAAGTTATTATTCATGTCATTCGACGACGGCGCTGGCCCATGTCAGCGGAAAAATGCCAAGCGTCCTCCGAAAAGTTGCAGCGCGAAAAAGTGCGTCAGCGTTTCGCATTAGTTGGCCAGGCCGGCTAAGGCTGCTGCTGCTGTTGAATAAATTAATTGCAAAAGTGTCAGGAATTGTTCAAGAAGTGCATGCGCTCCATGTACGTACACGTTGATTAAAATTGCCAACTGTTATTATCGCAAACGCCAACATGTAATTTGCATTAACCGTTTGAATATTTTCAATTATCATACTAAATGGCATTGTATGATTCATATGAATAATTTGACCTTTTCGCACAAAAATGATAAATATTTTATCAATTTTTCTTTGCAACAAGCCATAAAGTTTCATAACTTTATGGTCAGTTGAAGCGTAATAAATTTGATTAACGTTGCGATGAAATCGAAATGAAAACGAAATCGAAACCGAAAATCAAGTAAAGATTAATAAATTAGTTTGAGTCTTGCATCAGAAATTCCCTCAATCAGATGTTCAGTTCAAATTTCAGAGACGCCAGCAGGTGCATTAGGAAAACGAGGCCATGGACATGCAAATATAAATAAACAAGCGTGCCGCGCTAGCAAACGAACGCGTGAGAAAAAAATATGAAAATCCAAAGCAACGTCCATTTATATACGTCGTTGAAGTTGCGAATTAGAAGCAAATATATTCGCGACTTGCAATGAATTATTATTACGCTGTTTGCACACTTCGAATGCAAACAAACAGCACAAATACGAATCAATAGTGAGTAAAAGCTGGCTGTACGTTGGATGCAGAGGCCAAAAGCAAATGCAAATTTCTTTTGCTTGAAACGGATTTTAAATGAAATTACGTTTATGTAAAACATAAAAATTACGCTCTTTATAGTTGTTGTTGTTTGGTTGTAAACTTGGAGAACATGTTTTGAACAATTTCACGGAGGCGGCTAACAAGGACAGTAACGCGCTGATACGCATTGTACGTGTAGTTACGCGTGTGAATAATTAAACGCATTAGCGTCCATTACGTATAGACAACTACATGGAATCGTTTCGAATATATGCAGCTTCCGCCTGGGGGTGCGATTGCCAGTGTTGCTGCCGCCACTACTGCCGCACACACATGCGAACGCGCATGCCGATTAAATCGTGCCGCACCTCTCTTCACGCAGCGTTGATGAACGAGCAAATGCTGCCGCCGCCGCCGTCGTCGTTGGCGTGGATGCTTAATTACCACCTCGTGAATGAATAATGCATTGGAAAGTAATAAAGTTGCTGACGGCGACAAGAGCATCAGTGTCGCGTGCGCGTTGCGGTGGTGCATGAATGCGGTTACAATTCGGTTAAAATTTAAACGTATCACTCTCGCGAGTAACGCAACTCAACTCTCAAACCTACACACACACATGCTTTATATCCTTCGGTTGCCACCCTCGAAGCAAGCGACTTAAACGCATTGCGGGCGTTGATGCAACGCTGTTAATTGACGAAGACATTGCGACAAGAAGCGTGTTGCATCCGACTGCCAGCTATATTTTAATGCGGATCTAATATTCATAATGCGATTACACATGTCACTGAATGCAAATAACTTTAAATCAAAATGCACTCAAGTTGTACGTACCTACGTGTAATTTGCTCAAGTCCACTTACATCTTAGAGGTTCAAAAGTTAAGTACAACTTTCCACACTGTTAATAACTTTAAGACTTTAGTTTCTGCTCAATACCTTTCGATAACTATTGAGAATAGACGAAAACTTTGGCGCGAAAGTTAGTTTGAAGTTTTAGAATTTTAAGAAAAGCATCAAAATATTGGAAACGGCAATGACAGTTTAGTACGCACGTAGGTTAATAAAGTTGTGACATTTTTTTGAAGAACATCCTCCAAGTTTTTTTCGAGTTTGCTTGTAATAATGATTGATCAACTCGATGGGGCAATTGTCCCCGGGCGATTCGGGCGACTCTCGTTGGGGCTTTTTGGAGCTTAAACAATGCGGATCAGAGTGACGTGCTCTTGACGACCTAATGCCAATTGATGCCTCGTCCTCGTCGTGCTCTTTTGCTTCGCTTCATCTCGCCCTACTTCATCCTGCGCGCATTCCCCGCGAATAGGTTTTCTCGTAAAATACAAGTACATACATCATCCCCTATTCAGCTCCAGCACGACGAATCGAAGCAAACGACGGCTGAAGGACGCGCGCACCATACACCGGAACAATTTAGTTAATTAGTATCATTTTGGTGCAGTGTACAACAATAACAGTGGCATGCGCTACAGGACATATTTGTCGGAATTGGCAGTTTGCGCGAATGACCAATTTGGCCCAATTGGATGTGTGCGAGTCCTTCAATCCTCCCCCTCAGTGGGGGCGTCCGACGCGCTGCAAAAAAGCACGAATGGAATAATTAAAAATTGACAGCACTGCTGCTGTTTGCCGAAATGAGTTGCCGGTTTCAGGCCCTCGACGAACGTTGAGGTTGAACAACGCTCAACAACAACGACGCGCACGCTCTTGTTTTGCATTTACAATTTTTCGACGCGGCCGAGAATATAAAAAACTTTTGTTCATTTCCAGCTTCCGAATTGAACGTTTTATTAACACGCACTTTTTCGCCAAGTGCCATTTTCGCATTTAATTCACATAACATTAATGAATTGTTAATGGCGAAAAGTAAGCGGCGCTTTTTAAAGTTGACGATTTCAATTCAAAGTGCCTTTCTCGAATTAATGAAAAACGAAACATTTACGTAACATGAAATATTCAAATGTGCAGGGGAATGTTTGAACAAACATGAAATACCGGAAGTGCTTTTAGCAATGGGATATTTGAAAAATGCGCGCAAAAAATGTGCAGGGAAACCATAAAAATCAAATTTTGTTGCGGTGTAAAAGGCTTTTCTGCATTGAATGTGTGTATACGAGCAAATACGCGACATCAAAATGGCAAACATTGTACAGGCTAAAAAAAGGAAAATACATTGTAGCGGATTAACGCAATAAAAAAAAGCTCGTTGCTGAAGCGAAACTTAAATTAGCTAAATGTTTGTAAATTATTTTCGTACACATTAAAATCATCATGGAAGGGCTTAGTAAATATTATCAATTTCAGAAATTGTAGTGATTTGGGTTTAAAGAGAAAGCACTGTACATTTTAATTAATATTTTGGAAATTACAAGAGATATCAAAACAATTCTTTTACCATTAGAAAGATTATAAAATTTCGGAAAATACTTCAATGAATCATTAAAATTGGTTCATTTGATTAGTTGTAATAACTTCCGAAAGTTAACGTTGTTTTGTGACTTTTTCACTTCAGTAAAAAGCACGGTAATCCGCACACACGATGCAAATTACGCGAGCGGAACGATAACGCGATTATAGATTTTATTTTTAGTGCGCACGCTGTGCAAAAATAAAATACGAGCGCATCACGTCGAGGTTATTGAAAAATGTGTCTATTAGTAGAAGTGTGGGTGAGTGTGGAAAGTGGCGGCACTTGGTTCTAAAGATAGGTTTTCGATGTCACCCCTGAAATTGTCCCAGTGACTGCATTTTCTTTCCTTCGTGCGCTCGTTTAGGGCGGCGGCAAGCAGTGGGGCATCTGAGACATATTTATTCAGGCTATAAATTTCTGCACGCGACTGCTGAGGGTCCATCCACTCGTCTTGTCCTGCCTCCGTGCTCCGTTTGGGTGGCTCCCAATTCGATGTAAATGCAAAAATAATTGCATTATATTTTCAGTCAAGAAAGCGTCCTCCCGGTTCGGGAAGTCTTTCAAGTGTTTGCTTTTGTAAAATTCTGCTATTACGATTTGAAGGAAGTGCAAGTGCTTCCTTATTTTTTGTGTATACACTGGAGCCATAAGCTCTTTAGATTTCAAAGACGTGTAATTATCGTTAACTTTGAAGAGCAATTGAACTACTACACTCGAGTTGCATCAATGAAATTCTGGTTAATCTTAAAGCAAATAACTAGGGACGGATACAAATGAAAATCGATTATTGATTGTGACACTCTGTATTTTAATTTCCTCTTATTTGGTGAAATCGAATATCCATTTATTTTGAGTCGCGTGTTGGTCGACGAAGAGCAAACGAGCAGACAGGATGCGGTCGGTCAACTAAGCTGCTTCTTCCTGCTCTGCGCTCGATGACCAAATACACATACGCGCGCGCGGACGTAGATTTAATCAATTCAATGAAGAAAGCAGATTGCCCGACTGCTTGTCTCGCGCCTCGTGAAACCATCCATGGGATATTTATATTCATGGAGGAGCGACGAGCACTCACGGCCACGCTGCATTCGAAATTATGGCTTGTTTTACGAGCGCATCGCACAAACGCTTAAAAATTTTAAGTTTGCCCCACATTTGAACAATTCGCATGTGCCGCACGCGGGGTGCTTGTCGTTGGCCGTCGTTGAAATTCAATGCATGCCCGATGTCTTTCTTGTCGTCGTCAATTTTTTCCATCGTCCTCTTCGCCTTCCGAGAGCACGCGTCGCTCGTCCTGCGTGCGCATATGTGCGGTGCGTTGGTGTGCGGCGCCGGGTGTTGTAAAAAATAATTCCAGTTGGGATTGAGTTACTCCGGGGTGCGGCTCCTGCCGCTAGGTCACGTTGCCCTCTCTCTATGTATCGATCTGTGTGCACGCACACACACATGTACACACTTTGGCGGTGGTTGCGAGCAAGGGCTCCTTGTGCCCTTTTCGAGCGCGTTTGCTGTGAAGGCATTTCGCTCGCAACCCTCGAGGAGCAAAGCACGCAGCACAAAAGTTACTTTTTAATGCAGACGCGACGAAAAGTTTCGCACAATATTTTAGGTTGTGTTTTCTTTTTCTTATCATATTCCCGCTGCTAAGTACAGACGTGTGTTTGTGTCCCGGAATACGGGATTGCGTTCGGGGGCTTTTAAGGGATGAAACAGTCGGAGGCACGTGGCGCGCGTGCTGGAATTAAGCACGCATTAAAGACGCATTATGTTTAAGACTTTTTAGTTCCATCAAATCCATAAAAATTGATCCCATTTCGGAAGCTATTCAAAGTCCTTGTAACTTCTCGCAAATCCTTGCTTCGCTCGTGCCGTTTCGGCACATCTTTGTTCACAATATTTATAAATAATATTCGCGCGGATTGAAAATAAATTAGAATGCAAATGATTGACAGATTCAATTTAAAATCGCTGATGACCCAGAACGTGAGCAAGGACATATTATTGAAATTGTATGATTTCCCCGATGAGAACACTCTTTCCGAGCGCAATCATCAACACCTGAGCGAAGAGCTCCCAGGAAACTAGAAAGAAAGAACAGCTCTGTGTGCACCGCGTTCGTACACCTTTGGCCCTGTCGCATGCTTCCTTGCGAGATGTTGCCCTCGCCTGCCGTCGGCGTCACAGGGTAAAAATAGACGGAGGATTGCGGTGTGTTGCGGAGGACGAGGTGGAGAGGGTGCATGATGCAAGCGCACGCGACCCCGCTTGCAGCTTGTTTCTCCCTCATCCTTGCTTGCCACTGTGTCGGAATGCAACCGGCATGTTCGAAACCCGAACATCGTCCTCGTCCTCGTCCTGCATTGTGCATTCAGCATTGTGCAGCAAGCATAGCACAGTTTCTCTCGATCGAGCGTCCTGCCGCGTTTCGTTCTGACGTCACCAAGACCCACCCATGACGTCAGCGGAGCACCGTACTCGCTTCATTCGTATTTAAATCGATCATCAACGCAAACAAACATTACTTAAGTGTTTCCTGTTTGGAAGATACATGTACACGCTGAATATTTTCTCGCTTGCCACACGAAGAATATTGAGTCTTTTACGCACGCAAGTTTCGCGCGGCTTCGAGTGCGGCTTGTTTGACTTTGAAGAGGATCATTTATCAAGCCCGAAATTAAATATTTCATCAAGGATGAGCTAAACGGTTTTTTGTTTAAAGTAATTGAGCAGCCGCCCTTCGTGCCTCCCCGTAATTAGCTGCATCAGTTGGCAGGCATCTAACTAAGTAGACGAAGAAGGGGGCGCCGCTTTTCGCGAAAATCATAATGAACGAGAGGACGATTGATGATCGTAATGTAGTTGTTACATTTTGAGTGTCCGGGGCGGTTATGCTCCAGCTACACGGGGGGATCGTACGCGCGAAATTTTGGATGTATGCCTGCAGTGTGTTAGTGTGTTGGTCGATCAATATGTCGAATGAAACGGGGCGGCCGTGTTGTGTACACGGCATGAGCACGCGACGACGGCGGCGGCTAAGGGTGCGGATGCGAGCGCAGCCGAACGCACGAGCGATCCGGACAAGGACGATGTACCATTGCGAATTCGCAGAGTGCGGGTGTAAAAAGGATGGCCGCTTTTCGCCGGGGGGGTGAATTGATGAATCCACATCGGCGCGCGGCGACGGAGCACGAGCGCACCGAACGAACCAACGAACCTAGGCCCCCGCGATGCCGACGGCGACGGCGGCCAGTGCCTGCGCGGACCGCTTTTGCTTCGTCGTCTCCCCGTAACTCTCTGTGTTTTTGTATTGTCCACAATATTCGTCGCAGCGCGTTTAGAGCGGAGAGAGCGCGCGCGTGCCCCTCACGGTCGCCCCCGAGTGTGCGCTAGCGTTAGAACCCCCCAGATATAGGTTTCCAACCATTTCAATAATCCCAGTACCTACAACAACCACCCAAATCCAAAAAAGTGCTTGCATTTTTATAATCTGCGGTATTTCATTGTTTTAATAATTAATGAACGAGTGCGCGTGGTAGGCCAAACTACCCTCTAAATATTAAAGCTTTAAATTACAGTTTTCTATCATAAAAGCTCACTTACTGTTGGATATTTTGGGGTATTCATTGGCATAGAGTGATAGGAAGTGGATGAATGTTGAATGGTGTATAGAAGAAAGAGGCTTATTACCAAACTACCTCAAAGTCAGGCTGTCCTGGATGGCAGTCTACGCGAACAGGACAACGACGACGAAGACGGGCCTCGTTAAGGTGTGTATGGGAGTGCGCATATGACGAGGGTGGAAGGAGAGACGCGAGAGGGATGCGAGTGATATTTATAAACCATAATGATACTCATGGTTTTGACTGGGGAGAAAGCAGGCTGACTAGTAGCATTCGCATTCACAATGAGCGTGCCTCGTACTCCAGAAGGGTATTTCGTATCATGCATGCCTCTTGAGCGCCTCTTCACCCTTACAGTTCTTCCACGTCTGCCACTTTTTCTTGTGGGGATTTTTCTACGTTTATTTGAGTGACTCTTCCATCGCAAAAAATGTAAATCTATGCAAAGCCATCATTGAATATGTTTCGCATAACTTGGGGAGCTAAAACAGTATCGCCATATTGCATTACTTGCAAAATAAGCAATGGCACTAAATGTTTAAAAATACGTAGAGCCACCTTGAGTTGTATATAATATTAAATTACATGTGAAAAATCGATTCATTCGCAGCAAATTCACAATACACGCATGCGATGCGCGCGAGTATTGCGAATGATGATTAATGACCTTTTGCTCAATTCATAACCGAATACCGGGGGCGCGCGCACCCCATACATATTAAAATCGACTGCAACAAACTACACATTCCGGAAACATTTACAACATGTCTGGACGGTTGACGGCAAATACCAAACAGCGTGTAGTACACGCATGCGAATGTGTTTCGTGCCGCCGACGAAGACGACGGAGAGTCGCCGGATCGAAAACATTGTTACGGCGGGCTGGGAAAAATAGAACAAGTGTGTTTTATGTGTGCGCCAAACTGCTATTAACTGTATGCTATTACGTGTGCGCCGCTGCCACCGGCACGGAATGAGCGAAAAATTGCTTCGGTAATAGGAGGGCAATTGCTGCAAGACATCCACAATCAGTCAATTGCCGGGGAAGGATCGGTGCGCTACTTGATAATCTAAAACGAAGAAGAACAAGTAAAAAGTCGAACGTCGATAACCGGAACGAGGATCTAAATCCACGGATACTTTTTTGCATTCGAGTGTCGCGTGTTGCTAAGGGATTTGTTCAAGCGCGCTGCAAATTGCCAATTAGACCCACTCACGAGCCAAAGAAGACCCTTTTATTGTATCGTAGCCTAAGAGCATGCTGCTCTTTACCGGATGTACGCGTTCACTGTATTGATATTTGCTCTTTAAACCGGTTACGACTTGAAATATCCCCCGATGTTGTTCTTTTGAATTTCAGTGGAATTTATTTGCTTTGAAATTTGTTCCAATTTTTTCAATGCTGAAGTTTTGCGGTTGAAATGTATTGAGGTATTTTGTAGTATTAAGTAAGCTATTGTTGAATGGAGCGAATGCCATACAGTCACGAATTCACCCCTCGCCACAATGCGGTAGCGAAACGCCGCAGTGTTTGCGGAGTTTATGCTTGTTTCGCAAGCGTGTATTTTACGATATTATTATGTGAGAGGTGTATTATGACTGCATGCACGCTCGCCACGCAACACGACGCAATGAGGTAATGATGATTTACGATGTCCTTTCTTTCATGTGGGGGTGCTGTTTCTTGCAGGAGGATCAGCTATGAGGTTACGCTAGCTGGAGGTATGGGATCGACGGGATGGGCATGTGCACTGACCCAGGGGTCAAGTCTCGTCCACTGACAGGCACCGCGGTTGTTCTGCTGATTGCTGCCTTTTTTGTGCTTCAGGTGCACGAAGGTGAGTTCAGACAATTTTATTAAAAATACAGCGTATTTACTTAGAGACGTATTACAGGTTCGTGTTTCCAAGATGCTGTGCACATTACAGCCATATTGGGTGAGTCGGTGGTGTTCAACTGCCAGGTGGAGTTTCCCGAAGGACACCCCGTGCCCTATGTGTTACAATGGGAGAAGAAGGTAGGCGAAACGGTACGATTTCACGTCTCCTCTCAGCACTACTACTTAAAAACAAGAGTACTTAATCAACCTAAGTACCCTAATTTTTGATCAATACAATTTTATACTTATTGGGTGGTATTTGAATTTATATCGTATTTGTTGAATTCGAATGAGTCATTTAAACAGAGTGGTCTCATTTCGTTTGGTAAACACCTCGTGAAAGAACCCACGATGGTTTTAATTCGTAACATAAATTTTGCAGTTTGACCAAATTATTTCTTGCTGTTATCCTTTTTGATTTTTGGGCCACAATTGCGGAGATTAGAGAGAGCCCTGATATGTCCATTGCGAACACGTACAGACAAACAGAAACAATCACACTGCATTGCAATACATATAAATAAGTCTGTAAATATATTTAGGGAGCTCAAATCCTTCTCAGTCACATAATCACCTCCATGGTCGTTGTTGTCTCTCTCTAACTCCCCGTAGACGTAATGCTTGGTATGCTTGTTTGTTGCTTGCGCTGAATGATGTATAAGTAGTGCGTCGTTGTCTCGGGCGGAAACAAGGATTGCACACGTTGCCCAGGATTGCATTGTCCACGCGGCGCACGCATCCTTGTAAATCCTCGGGAGCTCCTTACTTGTAATCACTCACTAATGGACTTGCACGCCTTGCATGATTCTTGTTCGTCTTCTTCTTCTTCTGCTTGTTCTTTATCGTATCTCTCATTCACTATTTAGCGCACTTTATATACTCGTTTCTTGTGAGCGCCATACAAAATGCATGACGAGCTTGTGTGTAACGAGCATCCGGAGCGGAAATTCGACGCATGACTCAATGTCCAATGCGCGCGTTTTTCCGCACACGGAACGCCTCGGCAATTGTGTTTCGTTGGGTTGCGCAAATTGGTTGCGAGTGTGCGTTTTTCGTATAAAACATGAGCGCAGTCCGTAATGGCATTTTCCTAATCGCTTGGGACGCGAATGGAACGGGCCAGCGAGACTGTGCGCTGGCAAAACCCCCATGTGCAATGATTGTGATTTATTTAGGGACAGGATATCCCGATCTACATCTGGTATGACAGCTACCCGACGCACAGCGGGCCGGGGTACGAGGGCCGCGTATCCAGGGTGCCACAGGACTCGCACTATGGGGCTGCGTCGCTTAACCTGACGGATATTCGCGAGTCGGATCAGGGCTGGTATTATTTAAATATTTCCTGCGTTTTAATTTAATATTTACGTATTCCCTTTTTTCACGTCGCTGAATAGGTACGAATGCAAAGTTGTATTTCTTAACCGCTCCCCGAACTCGCACAAAAACGGCACCTGGTTCCACTTGGACGTGCATGCGCCGCCCCGCTTCTTAGTCACGCCCGAAGATGTGATCTACGTCAACTTGGGCGACGCGATTATCCTTAATTGCCAAGCGGAGGGCACGCCAACGCCGGAGATCCTTTGGTACAAGGATGCAAATCTCGTAGAACCATCTGGTAGCATAGGTGATTAAAATAATTTTCATATAAAATTAATTCATGTGCATATTTTACGAATAAAATCATTAATTAACCAGGAATTTTTAATGACGGGACGGAATTGAGAATATCGAACATTCACCATGAGGACATTGGCGACTACACCTGCATTGCGCGTAACGGCGAAGGCCAAGTGTCGCATACAGCGCGCGTTATTATTGCCGGAGGTGCAGTTATCATGGTTCCTCCAACAAATCAGACCAAGCTGGAGGGTGAGAAAGTGCAGTTTAATTGCGAAGCAAAAGCGCTGCCCGGAAATGTGACGGTCAAGTGGTACCGGGAAAATGCGCTCGTCAAAGAAGTCGCTTCTTTGGAGACGCGCGTTACCATTCGAAGAGATGGCTCTCTTGTTGTAAACCCCGTAAATGCGGATGATAGCGGCCAATACATCTGCGAAGTCAGCAATGGAATTGGAGAACCACAATCAGCATCAGCTTATCTTAATGTTGAATGTAATACTTTCCATCGTCAAATGAAATTTATACTTTACCTGATTTATTTTGATTTATTTAATAGATCCAGCAAAAGTCACTTTTACGCCGACAATTCAATACTTGCCATTCCGTCTCGCCGGTGTCGTCCAGTGCTATATCAAAGCGAATCCTCCCCTACAATATGTTACGTGGACCAAAGACAAACGACTGCTTGAGCCGTACCAAACGAAAGACATCGTGATCATGAATAACGGCTCGCTGCTCTTTACGCGTGTCAACCAAAACCATCAAGGACGTTACACGTGCACGCCGTATAATGCGCAAGGCACACAGGGATCCTCCGGTCCAATGGAGGTGCTCGTTCGTAAACCGCCCGTCTTCACCATCGAGCCGGAAAACATGTATCAGCGTAAGGTGGGAGAGACTGTAGATATGCACTGCGACGCTCAGGAGGGAGAGGGAACTCAGAAACCGCATATTGAGTGGCAGCGACGCGACGGGACTCCATTGCAGAAGAACCGCATCAGGACAACGGGCGGAAACATTACAATCGAATCACTTCGACGATCTGACTTTGGATTCTATCAATGTGTGGCCTCTAATGAAGTGGCGACTATTGTTTCAACGACGCAGTTAGTCGTGGAGGGCACTCAACCGCATGCACCATACAACCTTACAGGCACAGCGTCAGAATTTGCGGTGACACTTAGTTGGATGCCCGGATATAGTGGCGGTCCGGATTACAAGCAAGATTATACCATATGGTATCGCGAGGCAGGGGCTACCGAGTGGTCAACCATTCCTGTAACACCATCAGGAAGCACGCAGGTTACAATTAATCGTCTAGCACCGAGCACATTGTACGAATTCCAAGTTGTCGGTAAAAATGCCCTCGGAGATGGCATGATGAGTCAGATCATCACGGTCGGAACATTAGGTAAGACTCTTTCGTTGCTTTCCGTTTAGATTAAATCTCGAGGAAAAAATGATATATTTAAATTTCATCCTTCATGATCATGCAATGGTCAAATTTCAACACATTACACAAATCCATACACGTTTTGAATGCAGAGAACACACAGTAGACACTTGTCCCCTGTTGCTAACTGTACTGAACTTGTCTTTTACAAAAATTATGCTAACTCTTGGATAAGAAGTGGGATTACCTCAGGTCCAAGTGACTCTGACTCCTGTAATACCAGCTGCCATCGATTCCGGTAAGAATGTAATCCCGATATTGCGATTTAGTTTCTTTTTCTGGGAAAGAAAGCTCAAAGAAATCCACTGTAAGAAGCGCCTTAATTCAGTACAGAATGCTCATATTTTAGTTGATTAAAATTCTAAAAATTTAATGTTGATGATATATAGTTTGCTTTGATTTTTTATTTACAGATATTTTAGATTATAGTATTGTTATTTTACCAACGGACTCCACTGGTGCTGTTTATGTTCCACCAGTAATGAAACCCAAAGGTATGAATGCTGCTTCCCTGCCTAGAAACATTCTGTGCTGAATTACGCTTATTAACAATAGTATTTTCTTAAGGAACAAGTGCTTTTTGGGGATTCTATTTGCTTTTCTTTTATTGCTATGGCAACAAAAAATAAATACCTAATATGGTGGGTTGTGTTTCAGGACCTAAGCCAGGAGTGCCGCGAAATTTAACAGTGACTGAGATCGCAAACGGCTTTATGATTAGTTGGCAAGCTCCGCTTGAACGCGCTAATCTTATTCAGCATTATACCATTAAATATCGAACGGACGGGCCTTGGAAAAACTTGAATAAAAATCATATTCGACCGGAAGAAACGAACTACTTAGGTAGACATTTATTTGCTAGCTAGGAGTTATCAACCGATATTAATTATTTATTTTTAATTTCTCTTAGTGAAAAATTTAGTCGGAGGGCGCACTTACTACTTCCGCGTGCTGGCCAATTCGCTGAAGAGCTACGAGAGCAGCGAAGAAGTGAAGTTTCCGGTGCCCGCACGCGTCAAGCACAAAGCCATCACGGCGGGCGTCGTCGGCGGCATTCTTTTCTTCATCGTGGCAATCATCCTGTCGGTGTGCGCCGTCAAGATCTGCAACAAGCGAAAGCGGCGGAAACAAGAGAAAGGTGAGCACGACGAGCGCCGCATGAAGCGTTGCGTGAAAATCTAATTTCCGCTCTTTTGCAGCATACAATATGGTGGCGTGCCGCATCACGGACTCGCGGAACGGTGGAGGTGCATCGGACAGTCAAGTGCCTTTGAAAAAGTAAGTGTGATTATGCTCCCCTTTCACCACGCATCAGAAAACTAACAATTCCATGAACACTCGACAACACATCGCAAAACTTATATCCTGAACATGAATTTGTAATGTCACACAGCACATTGAACTTAATTGAAACGTTGTTTTTGTTGCAATAATTCTACCCCATCAACAACAACAACAACTTGGCTTATAGGAATGTTGAAGCCGAGTCCTATCGGGATTACGAGAGCGTGTTTATTATTCCTGGGACAAGCGTTGACACGAACCGTAAGCGTCAGCCGAACGCGGACCCGCTTGACAGTGCGACCAAATTGTAAATTATTTGCTCAGACCCCCTCATCACACACACACAAATTTCTTCCCCACTTCCCTATGAAATTCTAACAAACGCGTCGGAGACCGCCTCAAAGCGCATAATCAGCATCAGTGTTAATGGAATTCTGGAAGAAATAGTCACATGAAACGTGAGAATTCCTAGATGATTGTTTTGTTGAATAGTTTTTATATCTAGCGATACCATATGCTCATATCATATTTTTGATGGTGTTCTTATTTGAAGCGTTATTACATTTATGATTCACACATTATCTTCTTCGAAATGTTCATCATGCCTTGATGCATGACTGCGGTCGCATTTGAGAGTGGACTCTGTTAAATCTGTTGATCTCTTAAACTCTAGCAATTCCTTGTTCATAGTTGAAGTTTCAAGCGCATTGTGAACAACTCGCACGTTGAATTTTTCACGATGCGCTTTATTGTTATATGTGCTTCATTTGTTCCTGGAATGGCAAACTTTAGGGTCGTTCTGATCTTGGTTTTGTTAACTTCAACATTTTGTTCTATTCTCGGAGTTTCAATATCACTAAAGGCTGTTTAAAAAATGACGGAGGATGAAAGCTTTTAGGGTTGTTGAAGCTTTTTGATTGGCACTTTAGTGCATTCTTAGTTGGTGCAAATTCGTTCCTGATGATATGATATTTTCACAAAATACACATACCACAAGTAACACACACATAATTTACAGACATACAAAAGTGATTTGTGTAAATATATTTGTAATACTCTTCTCTTATCAGTCTCTGATCCCAACAATGTGTTAATGCCCGCCCGCTCGCGTGGAACAGGAGGAAAAAAGGTGAAGGGATTCGCTGAGACCGCATCTGTTCGCACTCTATCATCTCACATGTATTGGTCCAACAACTTAATATTACTTTCGCACGCTCATTGCTTTACGCCCCTCGTCCACATCCTTTCAAAAAATGATTTGACACAACAACACATATGGTGTGCGCGCGCCTTGAAAGCAATACAAGTGGCGCTAAACCAATATAAACTTTGCTGGCAAAACACTTTGAAACATCCCTCGATCAGTTACACACCTGGCTAGTGACATGCAAGGACAACACATGAAAGTTGTTATTGGCTGCTTGCCTGCTAGGATATCTGTCTAAAGAAGGATTGCATTGTGCACGTGCCTGGACTGCCAAGCATTTCGTGTATCATCTTCCAATCTATTCATTCTCCAATCTGCTTTTGCATGTTACACGCGCAATTTGGTTTCCATTCAAGATTTCGATTTTGATGTTCCTTTATATTCCGTAAACTTGGAAGATTTTCATTTGATTTGCACCAATAATATATGTAGATATCCATGGATTTCTGGATTGTTTCATTTTGATTTGAAGTTTGTGTGATTTGAATTTATTTCGTTATTGGGGAATGTTTCATTAGAATGCGCCTGCAATTTGTATGTGTATTTTGATAGTTTATATAATTTGTTGACCCCGCACTAATTGAGTTTATTTATAAATTTAGACTTAGGAAGGGCCGAGTACCAGGTGTAAGAGTGCTGCATTTTGTGATCAACTGGGTGTGGCCGAAGGATCGCTGCCGTTCGGGAAGTAGCAGTCTCAGTTGGCATTCGGAGTATCTGCAAACACCATCAAAATCATTGGGGCGCATTTCGCGAACGGCGGACGGACGTTTCGTCCTTGCAGACTCCTCGCTCGCTGCTGATAGTATTTCAAATCTATCGAGTAGTGATGATGGCGGCTTCTTGTCTCGGCGCTCCACGTTGCCCAACCGCGCCTCTTGGCGCAAGCCACTCATCGGGTATCCGAGTGAGTTGAGCTTGCGCTCAGATGCGTCAGGACAGAGCGCTCGCGTCCTGGCGCGCTTCATCGCAGGACAGCATCCCCATTCGCCGGTGAAACCTATACCGACGATATACTATCCACAGCCGCATGTGGTGCAGTCCAGCTCACCCGCAACGTCGAGCGCCCTGTTACTCTCGCCGTGGACACCTATGTATTTCAGTGATCTCAGTTCCGTGCGCTACCCGAGCAGTGCGGATCGCTCATACCCCACGCCGCCAGGCTTCGTCCAGCTACGCTCCGTGCACGAACGCTACTCTCAAGAGTTACCCAGCCTGCGCGCCATTCACGAGGAATCGCAGGGTTTTATCCCCGTGCATCCAATCCGCGACAGTCCGCGAATCCGCCTGCCTACCGCGTATTCACGATCGCGGGCACGCTTACTACCCCGCCACGCTCGCATCGCGCGTAGCGCACCGGAGTTGGGCTCCCCTGACCACTTAGATCGTTCTCCTGAAAGCCGCTCTAGCAGTAGTGGCTTCGGCAGTAAAAACACCTCGTCGCAGCAAAACCAGAGCTCGCAGAGTGGCAGTACCTTCACCGATTGGCGGCTGCCACCTTATCGGCCTCCACCACCACCACCATCCACGCTACCACCACCGCCGCCACTCATTGGCTACTGGCTCGATCTCGTCTCCTCGTCACCATCCACGTCCGAGCATCTCAAGGCGGTCGACGTCGGCAGCGTCGACGGACACTACGAATTCGATCCGTCGACGCCGACGCCGACCCCCAGCACGCCGACGGGGCCGCGTGACCTAGACCTCGATGCGCCCACCTTCCGGAAGTCCTACGGCAGCACGCTACGTAGCACGCGCTATGACAACATCGACGCGCGCGTGCAAGCCATGAAGGAGGAATTTAACGAATTCCGGAAGCGGCAGGCGAAGCGCCGCATCAGCCACGAGCTCGAGAGCGCTTGCTGACACACAACCATTCATTACGCAAGCTGCTCCATGCAAACAAACTGTGTGACTAAACTGTTTTTAGTGTGATTCACATGTTCTAAATTCTCAAATGATTGCAATTAATTAATACGCAAAAAGAGAAATAGCGAAAAGACTTATAAGTAAACTATTTGAAGCAACCATTAATGAAAAAACTCAAAAGGAAAGTATATATAAATAAATAAATTATATATAGATATATCGTACACAGTAATTTATAACAGAAACATTGCAAAACAAGGCAACAAAACGAGATATTGATATTATACATATAAATATTAAGATAACAAATTTCTTGTATTATACAAATTGAAGCAGATAACAACAACAACAACACACACCGTAGTTGTTTAAATGAACTTTAATTAATGAACTTAATCAGATTAAGCGTAATTAAGTATGAGCATTAAGCATACTATCGATAAGAATTACTAAATTATTAAACAAATTAAGAAGAGAAGCTCAAACAATTCGAGAATTATATACATATATAATAAAATATGAAACAATTGAGAACTGATCATACTTACACAAAAAAAAACAATTTTGATGAAATGCATTAACGAAATCTTTTTCTAAGAAACACTAAGCCAACAAAGAATTTCCTTTCGAGTGAATAAGTTTGAAGATTTCTTTTTGCAGTTGGATGACACAACTATGAAGTGAAAATGTAAAAAAAATATTAATTGAAGAAGCAAAGAATGTGAAGAACATGTAATAAAAAAACTTGACGCGTTTGTGAAACGTACACAAGTGACATAATCGAACTAAACTAAAACAAAAAAAATACTCCCAAGCAATATTTTCTACTAGGACCTAGTTAAGTTGAGAATATATTGAACGGTGCCTTTACACCATTATCCTCATGATTTCAAGAGTCAATATATTATAATACGCTAAACGACAAATCGAAAATAACTACGAAAAAGACTAACTACGCTCGAGTTAAATATCAATGAGCTAAAAGCATAAGCAAATGAAAAAAAGTTCACAAAACAAGCAAGATTAAACTTTTGTAATAAATTACAACTGTTCTGTCATCGACTGCAAAACAATTTCGTTTTTTAATGGCGCACTAACAACGATGAAGAATGTTTTGCTCTAGTTCTTTGTCGAGAGTTTGTGGGAGAAATTAAAGGACGAAATGTCTTCAAACAATCAAGAGAAATAAACAACTAAATAGAAGAAAATTATAAGAACGAACACAACAAGAATGGAAAATAATAAATTCTAACGCTTTAGCGCGCGGCCCGTTTTCAAGTCGCGACCAACTCACCAGGCTGTTGCGTAAATTAACTTGATATAATTATTAACATAGATGTTTAGTTAGGACGTTATTTACTTGTAAATGATAAGGCGATAAGACGATGTACAAGACATGCAAGAAAGCTAAACAAATCAAAGAAGGAATCATGTGAAAAACAAGAACAACAACTATAATAATAGTAATACAAGCAAATGAATTTGTAATTCAAGTACATTTTTAGCATGTAGAATTTGCGATTACTCAGTGCACGCGCGCATGTGCAACTTTAAGAAGAAGAGAAAACGGTGCATGAAGGTACCTCCTGTGCTCAACTGAACTACGACGCAATGAACAAGTGTGTTATGAACAAAACGTTTAAGCGATTTGCTATTACGAGCCACACGAACAACATAACAGCATTTATAAATATTTTGACTTTGTCCACTTCGCAAAAGACTTATAATAAACAAGAACAGCAACACGAACACACAACTAATAAATTTAAACAAAAAGGAGGAACCAATCACACGCAACACACACGTAAATTAATTAAATTAATTAATTAATTGATTGATTGACTAGGCGATAACACAACGCGCGACAACAGCGACAACCAATTCTAATTTTCACTAATTATACATCATATACATATACATATATGAGAAGTAATTGATTAAGTATTAAAACAATTGAATTAATTGCAAGACACAAACTTGAGGAATTCTAAGGAAATTGTAAAGGAATAATAAGAAAGAAAAATGGGATTTGCATGCTTTGCAAATCTGTGTTTTTCGCTCCCCCAAATTCTAACAACAATTTTGTAAATGTATTTGATAGGAAACAAGAGCATGTGGTGTAAAATGTCTAAAGAAATTCAAGCAGAAGTATTTTCGCGTTTTGAAATAAGTTCAAACTAATTCTAAACTATGTGCAATTAAGTGATATTTTCTTTCAGTACAATTAGTCTTAAGTTGTTAAAACTATTAATGTATGTTTGAATCGTTAAATTAAATTAAATTATGAGTGCAGGTGCTAGAAAACAGAAAGGTCAAAATACAAAAAAAAGAAAAACTATTATCAACCGTCTTATTTATCCAGAATTATTTAACTTTTATCGGGGATAATTGAAAATGCAAAAGGTACGTAGGAAAAGACGCTGCAATTGAAGCAAACTGTAATTATAATTATACATAAAAATATATATATATATAATATATAAATAATAATATATTACGAAATGAAATGAAATTCTAAGAATTTTTTATGATATAAAACGTAAGAGAAATCACATAACACTTTAACAAAGTAAAGCGTACACAGATGCCATCTTGTCTTGCCTTGTTTTATTATAACAATGAAAAAAGCGTAAATAAAATGCATGCAAAAGAAGGTATTGCAAAATCGAAATTTGCAATATGAGAATTGCAGCTGGAGAGGAGAAACAAGCAAACAAAATGCATATATGAAGTATGAAGAAAAACCAAGTCTAGAATGAAAGCGTTTTTCTGTTTTGCTCTTTTCCCTCACTCTATACATATATATTATACATAAATCTATATAAAATAAATATATATAAAAAATATATGATGAACAAGATATACAATTACGATTTATTAATTGATTACAATTACTGATTGATTGATTGATGAAGTTCAGCGCAAGCAAAATATAGTAAAACCGGAAATAAGTAAAGACAGTCAAATGAAAAAATGTTACGGACTTGATCAATTGTATGAAACTCTCGAATGCATGGATTTGAATGCCGATTGATTGCCTACTAGCAATTAATTACTTCACTAATGAGATATCGAAACATATTAAAGTATAAATCCTATGAAATAATTTTAAATAACCGAAAACATTTCGTTTGCAAGCAACATGTTTTCATCATCAATTAATTAATTCATTCATTTAGGAGCGTACAAAATTGTAAAAATATTTTTGAAATGAGAACGTCATTAGCTTTAATTTTCATAAGACGGAGAAGCAGACGAAGAAATGAAGAGGAAAGACTTTGTTAAAATACACACAAATTAATTTATGCTTATTTTAAGGACGGATTATGCACTTGTATAATTTGTAAACTTTAATAATATAGGTGAAGACTTTAATGATCGAGTTTACATTGATTAATATTTAACTAAGCAAATTAATAATCATCACAGCCAAACAAACATACTTACAAAAAAAAAACATAACGTGCACCCCATTTTTGTAAACGAAAAAAATTGCATTCACATTCTTCACTTTTCATCACTATTCACAGCCACTTTTTCTCACTAGAAACATTTGCAGTCGTAGTGCGTGATGCAATTATTTCTCAATCACTTGTATAAAGCCAAACTAAACTTCATTAACGTGCATACGCATTTGTTGATTGATTAATTAATTAATTAATCTGTGGAGACAATTAATTAATTAATCAACGATTGATTGCGTGGCACATGTAGATAATTGACTTGTACATTATTCAAACTGTGTATAACCGAGATGAATTTATTCCCTCTTTTCCAAACAGCCATAGTTGAATAACTAATGATAATTTGTGGTGTTTGTTTAGGTCAAGGAAAGTCACAAATTCTGAGATTGTAACATTTCTAAAATTGCTGCACCTTTTTCAAAGTATAAAATATTATTACATTGTAGGTAATTATTACACATAATTAATGATCATCCAAATACATGCAAAACTCCCCAAAGAAACGAACAAACAAATGGCAAACAATATTCAATTGTAAATGTGTTGATTGCGTAGTAATAACGTTTGACAGAACTACATCAATAAACGGAAAAAAATGATTTAAAAACTTAACAAAGTGAATCTTTAAACTGACAAAGTAAAAGGGAAACGAGCGTAAAGAATTGACAGTTGTTACTGTGTAACAGGCACTGTATATTCATAAAAACAAATGAATAAATAAGAAAAAGGGATGGATAATAAAAGGACAAATAAAACAGCAAATTGAAAAATACTAAAACGTACTTCTAAACTATTAAAAACTATGACGAATCCTTGCATTGGTTGCACCTCAATAACTTTATGGATGATTCAATTTCGCGATTGAAATTTGCATGTTTTACTTGCATTCAACATGTTGTTTTGATTGCATTTTATTATGGCTACATAAATTATTATTTTATATGTTGCATTACATTGTGGTCACTATGACAACCAGAGTGAATCCTTGGGCTGTTGTTCTATTTGTTGATTTAACCAAATCAACAACTTGAAATGCAATTAGATGGCTTGTTTTCCTGTCGTTTAGCCGCATGTTGTTATTATTCGAATACGTACAAACGGTTCGTCAGCCAGCCAGTCGAGTCTTGCAAGAATTGAAATGATCTAAATTCACCTACGCAACAATAACGAAACGCGCGCACTGCTCTCTCAATCAATTGTTATTTCAACGCAGCGCGTTAAACTGCAATGATTACCATAATCTTTTATTAACTAACTGCTAAGATAAATCCTTATGGCGCATGCCATCCAGAAACATCTTTCGACTTCTGGTTTTTGTTTATTCGCACTACAAGTGTGACATTGAAATGAATATTTGCATTTTACGTTCACGTTCGCTTGTAATGTTTATGCGGTCACAAGCATGACCAAAACTAGACGTAAAACGATCCTTTTGAATTTTTCTCTGCGCTATGAGAAAATCGGTTTTTTTGTATTGAATATAAACAGCTTTATCACATTACATTCGCCAATTGAACAACCGGTTGATTTTTGATGCGCAATCCTTGACTATCTATTGATGCATTTGTTTAAACAAACGACCGCTTGCATTTATTTACGCGTCGTACGTCGAGTACGAATAAAAAGGTGGGCACCAGCAATTGCATAATTGAAATTGCGTTTTATTTGACTTTTCCTGTGCCTTGAGCGCACAGCCAAATCAAACTTTTACATAAGCTAATCAACGATTTCCAACGAATTCCTAACCCGCAACGCTTAATTAAATTCATTATAACTCAGTAACTAAACTATGAGCAATGGCGAATTAAGCACAGTGCAAGATGCAACATGAATGAGACAAGCGCCAAACATAAACAAACGCCAGACTTAATGAATGGGATCATTAACTGACATCATAAAAATAAAAATGCTGGTGCGAACATTAACATTGCTCGGGCTTTAAGCAGTATGTAGTATGTAGTTGAACAGCAACGAGAGAGGCATTTGTCCAAAATAAAAATAACGAAAATTTGTGCGTGCCGCTCTAACAAGCAATGCAGCTTAGCTTAGCGGCCGCTTGCTGTTTAAGTGGACTAAATGTGTAATGCGACCTTAAATTAATCTAATTCTTTGCGTTTATCCACTCCCTCTTTGAATACACGGTTTGTGATGTGTGATTTGTCGCGGACGCAGCCTCACCTTCGCGCGTTCGTCCTGCGAGCGCTTTACATTCGCGCTTGGTGCTCCGAGCAACGACGCCAGCATAATAATGGCTTTTTCAGTGCATCCTGCGCATTGAAATGATTCAATTCGAACGACGCGTGCCATTGCATAACGTGTTACTTGTGTGTTACTTTGCTGAAATCATTCGTTGAACTTGTTCATCAACCAACTATCTCATCAACAGTCGTTCTGTACCTGCAAATTATCGAATTATGGCAAAGTGCGTGTTTATTGTTTGTGCGCTTCTTGGATTGTTAACAAGTTTCGGTTGGTCGTATTTATACGATGATGAGGATAAACAACCAACGTATTTGACCGCTGCGGTGGGAGATTATATTATAATGAACTGCGATTTGGATTTTCCACAAAATATTCCAATTCCTTACATTTTAAACTGGAATAAAGATGTGAGTGGGAAAGTTTTCGCATGATATTTGCTAATGCTTTTGTTTGTTGTAGTCGAAAACTGTTTTCTCTTGGTATGAGGGTAAACTGACAGCTGCTGATCCTTACGTTGGAAGGATACATCTCTTGAATGAGAAGCACACTGTGCGATTTGGTGGAGCGTCAATTAATCTGACTTCCGTTCGCGAATCGGACACGGGGTGGTTTGAATGTAAAGTACTCTTTCCAAACCGGATGCCAGCGTCGCGCAATAATGGAACATGGTTTTACCTCACTGTTAATGGTAATTATACAATCAGGAAGTAATTCAATTTGATGATTATTCTTCTTGATTTTGTTTTGTTTTTTACTGCTTTGCATTTGTTTGTTTGAGGAGGTAACCTATTGGCAATTCCACCAATAAATCAAACGACGCTCGAAAATGAGGAGGCTCACTTTTCTTGTGTTACAAAGTACAAGGATACAGTTGTTATGTGGTATAAGGATGGTATTCCTTTAAAGGATATTCCAGATATCCTACAGCGTTCTTGGGTGGACTCTGAAGGATCGCTCACCATACGTCCGGCATTGATGGGCGATAGTGGGGAGTACGAATGCGAGGCAACAAGAGATGATGGCGAGAAACAAACTGCCAAAGCAAATTTAAACGTCCAATGTAAGTTTTTACTGATTTTTCTTATATTTATTTTTACTATCCTGTTCTTGTATTCTAGATAAAGCTAAAGTTATTTATGCACCACGTGAAGTTCATCTACCCTATGGACGATCCGCAATGTTGGATTGCCATTTTAGAGCTAATCCACCGCTAACAAATTTGCGCTGGGAGAAAGACGGATTTCTCTTTGATCCTTACAACGTACAAGGCGTATTCTATCGACGTAATGGAAGTTTGTACTTTAGTAAAGTGGATGAATCGCATAATGGGCACTATACGTGCACGCCGTATAATGATCTAGGAACGGATGGTCCTTCGCCCAGCGTACACGTAATTGTTCAGCGACCTCCGGTTTTTGTAATTGCGCCAAATAATATGTACTTGACTAAATTGGGCGATACGTTAGAAATGCCGTGTGACGCTCGAGATAGTGATACTGATCACAGACCTTTTGTTCATTGGTTCCGAGTAAGTTTATCAGTTTTACAAGTATCTTTGCTTGATGATTATTGTTTATAGAAGGATGGCTCATCATTGCCAGTGGGGAGATTTTCGGTTCGAGATGGTAATTTAACCATTAATAATATTCAAGACGAAGACCGCGGAGTTTATCGATGCACTGCAACAAATGAAGCAGCAACAATCAGCACGGATACGGAAGTTATCGTGGAAAATGTTCCACCTCGGGCTCCATATAATCTCACAGCGGAAGCCACTTCAAACTCTGTAAATTTGAAATGGGTCGCGGGCAGGACACATCCAAACACTGAGTACAATGTATGGTTCCGTCCAGTGCATACGAGCGAATGGCGCACCCTGAAAGTAACAAACAAAGCTGCTTTGGAAGCAACAATAACGAGTTTAACGCCAGGTATTATTATTGTTTAAAAATAGCACTGGTTATTTTAAGCGCGTAATTATTTCCAGGCACCGAGTATGAATTCATGATACTAAGCAAGGACGAAGAAGGCGACGGTCTTTTTAGCAAAACGATACGAGTTTGGTCGAAAAGTTCAACAAATGAGTCCCCTTCTGCACCAGTGGGGATGAATACGTTTGCAAACATTGGCAGCCCAAGGGATGTGCGCGTTCACGAAACCAGTAATGGTTATTTAATAACTTGGGACCCCCCTGAACATGGCGTCGATGAGTTGCGCAGCTACGTAGTGCAATGGTTCCAAGGACCACAGGAATATCTTCATGGTTCCGGCGAAACAAAAAACACATCGTTTTTAGGTACGTATGCAATTGAATTAATTTCTGAACAATGGAATAGGCTACCAACGAAACATTTTTAGTTATGAATTTGGAGGCCGGACACGAATATCACTTCCAAGTGTTTGCGCTCTCCTACAGCGATTACCAAGCAGGCAGCGATAAAGTAAGCGTAAAAATATCATCGAGTAGTGTTATTTCCGTATCCGTTGGACTCATCCTTGCTGTTCTCATCATCTGCGGCGCTCTTGCGGGAGGCTACTATGCGAAGAAACGATATTGGAATCGCATCGAGGAAGACGAAGAGAAAGTTTCAACTAAATGAAACTAAAACGCTAGCGAAATAATGCTCGTTCTTCATCTCATTATGCATTTACAAAACTGTTGGTCGTCATGATAACACATGCAGCAATATTGTTATCAAGCAGCTAATGTTTTCTAATTTAATGTTGACTATCATTGTTCAGAAAGTATATTTTCGTATAGGAACAAATGAAACTGGTTTTTAACTTGTTTCTAATCCTGAAATAATATTGTTACGCGCTTTATTACGTAACAATCAACTGATGAAAATAGAAAAACAAAACTTTCAAGGCTCCACCTGTACGACTTCAAAGTTTAGCGCTCAGTTTGCTCCGAATTTTTGACCTAAGCATTTGCCAAATTTGGTAGACTTGGCAGCATATGGTACAAAATTTTTAAAGTGATTCAATAGTTATGTTGTTATGTTTTTATGTTATGCACTCGAAGTACAGTTCAAATGTAGGGGGAGCAAACTGCGTTAGTCAAGAAAATCGATTCCCCAGTTCGTTGTGTACCGAGACTCCATAGAGTCGACTGTTACATAGAAACTCACATAAAATCGACCAAACGGTTCACCGTTCATGCGTTCGGTACATGTGTACCGAACATCCATAAGTACGAAATTGAGCAAGTGCGTTGCACGCTCATGGTCCGTACGTCAGTGCGCGCGACATACTCGCGGATTTGCGCGTACACTGCCGCCGCGGACAGTCATCTCTGCCATTGAACGCACCGAAACAGCTGATTACACTGAAGAAAAACCGCAACATGCCTTAGTTTCTTGCATTATACGGCTTGCATCGTCCTCTTGATATCAATTTCTCGTGTGCGAAGCTGCCTGCCATTGTGCGTGATAATCAAACGAAAAACGCGTCGATTAAACGGTCTCAAAGAGTGCGCCCATTTTCGTGCGTTCCCCATTTATCGTATTCCACTACATACTATTGTTCACTATGTGATCAAACGTGCGTGTGCATCATTCAACGTTTCATATTTGTGCCACCGGCTGCCATCAACCCATCTATCTATTGTAAGTTACCCTCAAGTTTTATTCCACGTTAGCATAAATTTTTTTGTTTGGTTACCATGCCGATTTTATCAATTTTATGCAGCCAGCATTAATAGCGTCAATAAAAAACGCGTAATTGCAACAATTCGGATTTATACACTAAAATCACATGAGTCATTGATAAACACGTTGAATAATTCATTAACATTTAACATGAAGCTATGATAAACATTAGATCATGTTCTTACTCAAAGGTTGAGGTAGGAAGAAATAGATTTGACTTATGCTAAGTATGTTAATAAGTTTTTTGTTAATACATGTCGTACGGTTCAGTTCAGTCACAATAAACATTGTCACAATAAACATTGTGTTCAGTCACAATAAACATTGGCAGTCGTTTTGCATTACATGTCTCATACATCTTGCAACAATTTCCGCGGAAAAATAAGAAAATTACCAGCAGCAAATTGCAGTTGATCCTGAGAAAATCTCATGCTGTTCGTATAAATTCAATCGATATGTACACGAGGCAGAATGCGATATAAACTAATTTAAAAGACGTTTCAATCATATTATTTTCGTGCTTATGTAATTGTGACGCACGTAGAACATAATAATAATTAATTTTATGTCAGACTTACTACTTTTACGTACTTGAGAAAAAATTCCAAATTGATAATTATAAATTTCAGGTGAAGCATTTGAAAACCATCATTTTTAATGTATACATAATTAAGTCCATTTGTTTATTAAGGTTTATTACCTTAATTAGCTATGCCAATGTCAATATTGCTATTATTTGCATGTTTTATTTTATTTTTAGAAACTCATTATCTATTAGAATAATTAAACAACAATGTAGGTACGCATGCAAATCAATTGATACTTTGGTTATCACTTTAGACTTAATTGTCGGTATTCGAATATTGGCTATCATTTGATAGATATAAATGTGACAATAATTATATCTATTGACAAAGTAAGTCCTATAATATCGTGTTTCTATTAATCGCATACGTAATAATTAATTAAGTCATGTTCAGTCGCAAACTCCCGCGTAGTCATTATCATTAGACGTATTGCAGTGAATGTATGTTTGTATTCAGAGCAAGTGCGATATTCAGTTTTTATAACAATGTGACGCACTCCATGAACGAACAAACATCCTCGCGATTATGAATAATTCTAATTATTTGTTTGCGTTCAGTGCGCTTGCACTGCACGGAGAACTTTCGCTCGTTCTTTCAGATATCGTTCGCACTGGATGAATATATATTTACGATCTAATCAAACGCAGATGGTACATTTGCAAACGGGCAGCAAAATATTTCAATAATTTAGAGATAATCGTAATTCATCCATGCATACAGCTGGTCGATGGTGAATCACATTAGTATTCATTGTTGTACGTTTTCCTACAATTCTTGAATTCGCTCTATTCCGTTTTACGCGCTCGTCGTGCTCGACGAAGTCACGAGGCTAATGATTACAGCATTCTCTGGTAGCATGCGAAGAGTTCTAATAATACGCCATTCGTCAGGGTTCGAGATGTAAAAAAGTAGGAATAGCTTAAGAAGGCACTGCATGCTTGTATTTTCTTGTTTCTTAGGTTTTCTTGCATCGCGTTGCAAGCTGCCTCGTTTTATCCAAGTACTCAGGAGTTTAAACTGCGTTAAAAATAGTTACACATCGCTTGGTCTAAACATTTTTACGGGAGATAAAATAAGTAATTTTTATGTTTGGTTGGTGTAAAAAATTAGGAGAGTTACTTGTTTAATTTGAAAACTCATTTTTATGCGGGGTTTAAATTTACAAAGTTGCTAAAAGTGTGGATTGCGAAAAAATAAAATATGTAAGTTTGTAAACTAATCTGACGAGATGATTGATTGATATATTAAATCAATCAAACGGATCAGGAATAATAGGTGATTTAAACAATTTGTGTACACAATGTTGCTGCATTTTTCCAGTAAAGTAGATTTTGCGTAATTAAGCCATCACTGTCTAGGAAATTATCTTATCACTAGCTCATTCACTTGACCAGCTGTTTAATAATCATGTGCGTTCGTTATAGTGATAACAATAAAAAACCGTGATTTCGAAATACAAAATATGAACACAAAACAGGAAACTTACTTCATAGTGGAGAACTATTGACACTATTAGCAGTAGAGTTGAATCGAGAAAGTATTATTACGAATTAACTGTCAGCAACAGTAATTTTATATTTTCACTGACAAATTCTTAATCGGTTTATTTAATATTAAACAAAAGAATAACATTTTTAATTGCAATATTGATAAAAATAATTTCTGGGACGATGTTATTACAATTAACATACATATTTTAATGTAGCATTTCGCATATAATATTTTTCTTACAAATAAAAAATCATATAGGAAATTACATGGAATTAAAATAAGTAAAAAATGAGTTATTCGAACGCAAGTAAGCTCAAAGGTCAATGCGTTGAGAGCATCAGTGATCATCATTAAACGTACTATGTATTTTTTCCAATCAAGTCAATCAATTGATTTACCATGGTCATATGGTCAAGTATATCTCCAAATCAGATGTCGTGTATTTAGGTGTTTATAACAAAGACGTACAATGGACGAAACTTTGCACGTCAATCGCCAATCAAGATCTTCTTTGTTCTTTCGTGTGAGCGAACAGCAGCCGGAGTATGATGAATCACAACGCGGCCGCGTTGTTTCAAATTGGCCGCATTATTAGCAAGTTGATATTAAATAAACAGCAGCAAGTTTCATTTGTTTAGTCTGTCGTGCTCCACGCTCTGAGCCGGTGTAGCCATATCTTAAAAAATTTTAATTGTCAATTCAATTCAAAATAACGCGCGAGTACTTAATCGAATAACTTTAACATTAATTGTTGAGCACTTAATAGAACGCACGTGATATGTATGTAGGCTAACTATCTGTGAATTAGAGTAATCAACTATTTGTTTAAGCACAATACAAACGTGATTATCGTTCGCTTCATTTTTTATAGGGTCCGAAGGTTCTTCACGCTGAAAGCGCGTATCAATCAATGGTGGATTAGGTTCGCCAGTGTCCGTATTGAGTTGCATTCTGTGATTTGTTAATGTGGTGAACGCATTCGCACTGTGATAAAGGGCACCAGGATGGAGAACGGAAATGCGGAGAGCGTTAGTGTCGCCATTGGTGATGCCGTGTCGTACAAAGCATCGCCAGCGCGACATGAATCCCTAAACAATACTGTGCTCAGGTAAAGTATTGTTTAAACAAGTCTATACATTATTGCCCATTGTTCCGTGTAATTGCTTAACGTATTTGTCATTAATGTGACTGTTTCGTTTTAAGCAGCGATTCCAGTGGCAATGTATGCAACGGCTCCACGAAAGTTGTGGTACAAATGCCACTGAAGAAGATCCCGAACGGCAGCCCGAATAGCAACCGGAAACCCATGATTTCCTTGACGCACTTACCAAAGCGTCCACCAGTGGAAATCACCTTCTCGGATCTGTCCTATTCGGTCTCAGAGGGCCGAAAGCGTGGCTACAAGACGATTCTAAAGGGCGTTAATGGAAAGTTCAAGAGCGGTGGACTTACAGCCATCATGGGTCCATCCGGTGCGGGCAAGTCAACTCTCATGAACATTTTAGCTGGTTACAAGTAAGTCTAATCAAATTTAATAAATTTCTAATTGACTTCAACAATTCTTAATTAGTTTGATCAACTTTACAAAATTTTGTTTATTGCTTGTTTCAAGGACTTCGAATCTAACTGGTTCAGTGTTAATCAACGGAAGGGATCGCAGCCTTCGGAAGTTTCGCAAGATGTCTTGTTACATAATGCAGGATGACTGCCTAACTCCGCATCTGACAGTCAAAGAAGCGCTCTATGTGTCTGCGAATTTGAAATTGGGGAAGAATGTTTCCAAAAGTGAGAAGAAAGTTGTTGTTAATGAAATCATGGAGACATTAGGCTTGCGGGAATGCAAGGATACCATAACATTGGCGCTTTCTGGAGGGCAGCGTAAACGTCTGTCAATTGCCCTCGAATTAGTCAATAATCCACCAGTGATGTTCTTTGACGAGCCGACGAGCGGCTTGGATAGTAGCTCATGCTTTCAGTGCATCAGCTTGCTGAAGAGTTTGGCGCGCGGTGGTCGCACAATAATTTGTACGATTCATCAGCCCTCGGCGCGTCTCTTTGAAATGTTTGATCAACTTTATATGCTCGGTGAAGGGCAGTGTCTGTATCGTGGTGTAGTTTCCGGTTTGGTACCATTCCTATCAGGGATGGGTTTGAGCTGCCCGAGTTATCACAATCCGGCCGATTACGTGATCGAAGTGGCGTGCGGCGAACATGGTGATTATATTCAGAAACTTGTTGTGGCTGTGAATGCGGGCCGTTGTGATATGTACGCCGACAAGACTTTTGCCGAGAGTAATCGTATCACCAATGATATCACGAAGGAGACAACTACGTTGTCGCCGATGATGACTCCGGCAGCAACTCCGAGCACCAATCCAGCGACGACGCCGAATGGCCTAACTGAAAAAAAGACTTGTGCTAATTCCAGTGCCACATGCACCACATCATTATTAGGTATTGTAAATAACAACTTTAAGGAGCTATTCATACTTTTTATTGTTGAATTTTGTTATAGACAATTCATCTGAGAACCTACAAATAGCAGACACATCGACATTTCCTACAAGCGGATGGGAACAATTTTGGATATTATTAAAGCGTACTGTGTTTACAATCCTACGCGATCAAACGCTCACAAGAATGCGTTTGATTGCACATTTTATCATTGGTATTCTTCTCGGATTAATTTACTACGACATTGGAAATGATGCGGCGAAAGTGATGAGCAATGCCGGATGCATTTTCTTCACTGTAATGTTTACAATGTTTAGTGCGATGATGCCCACTATACTGACTTGTAAATTATTTGAAAGATTTTCATAGAAGTGCATTACTCATGTAAACTTTGTTGCAGTTCCATTGGAAATGTCGGTTTTCATTCGAGAACATCTCAATTATTGGTACTCTCTGAAAGCGTTCTACTTTGCGAAAACCACTGCTGATATACCATTTCAAATTATTCTCACGGCGTCCTTTATGATGGGCGTATATTACTTGACCTCACAACCTATGGAGTGGATTCGTTTTGCGATGATGCTTTTAATCACTGTTCTAACTGCTCTAGTTAGTCAAAGTTTCGGTCTGTTGGTAGGAGCTGCATTTAATGTTGAGGTAAGTTCTAAATCTGATTAAAATATGTCTTGCAGTAATTTTATAAGCAAATTTGAATTTCAGGGTGGAGTGTTTCTTGGGCCAATCTCAATTATCCCTCTCGTACTGTTTTCTGGCTTTTTCGCCAACTTGAACGATTTACCAAAGTATCTGAGCTGGCTATCGTACGTGTCGTATGTACGCTACAGTTTCGAAGGATGCATGATAGCTGTCTATGGAATGGGAAGAGAGAAATTGGTCTGCAACGATATGTATTGCCATTACAAATATCCCCAAACGTTTCTCAATCAAATGTCCATGACCGGTGATTTGCACACCTACGTGGTGGACGTCTTAGCTCTCTTGGGCTTCTTCGCAATCATACGAATGTCATCGTACTTTGTATTGCGAATCAAATTATTAGCGAATCGCTAATAAAAGCAGATACATGATAAAACGTATAGAAATTATTACGTTCGTCAAAGCGATGTATCATCATTACCAATTTACCATTTAGGGTCCGTTTAATTTGTGATAGAGGTGAATTCGTTTCAATACGCAGCGTATTGTGATTTTTTACAAAACATGTTGCAAGTAACATATATTCATCTAGTAATATATATACTCGTAGAATATATTTTAATAGGGTATTACGACGATGAATGCAGTGGTATTTTTTAGCGAGATCCAAAGCAATGTTTATGCATTTTAAATAATCCTGAATTTATAAGGAAGTTAAAATAGTTCACTCATTTTTAAACATGAAGTATCATGTTTATTTTAAACTATCACAATTTATCTCATATCCTTAATTTATTAAGTAGTAGAGACAGTCTTTTCTAACTTTAAATAATAAATTAATGACACGAAATGGCAAATTAATAGTTCAATCGTAGAATTATATAGACCTAAAATCCAAATATTATGCCAAGCAGATTAGATCTTTAAATTATTTAAATATCCAATTTGCATATCTACATATGCAACATGCCGAACAGTTTTACGTGAAGGCTCTCGGCAACCATTAATACACGCGCATGTGTGTTGAAAACATTCACAAATGTCATTAGTGTCATACAGTTCGCGGATCAGTATCTCGACCCATCCAGGGCAGTGTGTTTAGTTTCCTTTTAAAAGACTGCTTAAAGTGTTATCTCTAAACTTAAAGTGTATAGTGTATCTTAACAGACATCAAAGTGAAAAAATCTCGTGTGCATCAATGCACAGAGTAAGTAGTTGTTTACCAGGTGTCGGGAAATTCCTAGCTGCTTGAGATTTTCCATTCGGTGGAAAGGCGCCAAACTTGGCGTCTAGTAGTGTTTGCTAAAGACTATTGAGTGTTTCGTGCGGTTTGTCTGATACATGCATGGATAATGTTGACATAAATTGAAGCTCATTACAGTTCAATCCAAACATAACCAACAAATCTACTACACACCCACAGGCTTAGAGTAAGTATTTCGCTTGCATATTCAATCAAAGTGGAAGTAAGACTAATTCACTGTACATCGAACACAGGCAGGCCAGCAGCAGTTCGCATAGTAGAAAGCAAAAAATGTGTGCCTGCAACGATAGTGTGCGTCGACCAGTCTAGCTTGGACAACTCGAGTGTGCCGAACACTCCTCCAGTGCACTTCCAGCAACGTGTGGTAGCGTTACTCTGTTTGCAATAACATTTAAGCAAAGTGCAATAGCACACGCTTCTTAGGCAGTCAGTTAGTGTGCTAGTACGAGTCATGTCCATCCTCGGTCTCTCATCGTCCATCAATAGAACTTCAAACAGCTGCTCAGCATTGTAACAATCGATAGCCACTATGTGTGTGCGAGCCCTGTGCGTGGAGGCGTGGTAAATAATTTTTAATTAACAAGATGCAAGGTGCACTCTCATTGATAGCGTCAAAGAAACATTAATTCATATTGCATCTACTTGTTGATCGAGCATCGGAAAAACAGTGGCAAACGTCGTCGTGATAAGCCAATTACTTTTAGCGTGGTGTTTGTTTATTTTTGTTAATAGTAATCGCGTTATCGAGCGGTGATAGCGTAGGATTTCGTTGATATCGTAAGCGATGCATTCACTTCCTGCGCGTGCCGTCCTGTGACACTGAAATAAGTGAACGTCCGATGTGCAATTTTGATTGTTATTATTGTGCCGTGTTGTATTCGCGTTTCAATAGCTGTTGTTTGTCGCAAACGAATGATCAGGCGGTGGACGTCGTCGTCGATTCAGTTAGGTTATGCTCTGGTAATTCTCGTTTAGGATTGGAAAGCGTTTTCATCCGTAGCGTAATAGAATAGAATGAGCAGTTGGGCAGCGAGAATGCATAGGCGCGCTGCCACATTTGGAAATGTTGTCACTTCATGCGGCCATCCATCGGGGCCCTATCCTCGCCGGCTGGACAAAGTGAAGTTCGGCGTGCCCCTGGAGGAAGTATGCAAGAATGACATTCCGGGACCCCTACTTGTGAGTATCTTTAATCTATTATGCAATTTGCTGCCCGCATATATCAATCGTATTGGTACAGAGTGTTAAAAATAGCATGCAGGTAAAATTCCTCCAAGAATTCGATGGAAACGTACTGGCTTTTCTCAAATCACATCAAATCAATATTAAACAAGGGTAATCAAACCCAGTGAACGTTCAACAATCAGCTGTTGTCTTTGTTGACATTTATGGTAAATGCACATTTTGAACGCTCTGTACTCATCGAATGTATCAATGTAATGATTGTTTTTTTTCTTTCTCTTGTTTTGTGCAACGTATCCAGACAATGTTATATATTATCTCTATGATTCATATGATCTTACGGCGCTGAATAACACTCCACAACTTACGCTCAGCGAGATAAACAAAAAAGCACTTTTGTCAAGATTACGATTACGAGATTTTAATTGAGCATGAATTAAGTAAGTAACGTGTGGCAGCATTCTCTCCTAAACACATATACTAGTCCTTTTAAAAATATGACAAATTCTTAATTAAATAATTGACGTTGTTGTATGAGTACGCTTCGAAGGAATTTCTCATTCATTGATTCACATAACGTAATTGTTGAAACCATATGCGACAAACAATGTTGTTTTCATATTTGAGTTCGTAGAATAATGTCTCTTCATAGAACATTTGGCATTGCCGAAACACATGATGTTGTATAACATAGAGAGTTAATAACCAACCATATTTGTTTTGCACCATAAAACGATACGCATCCATAAACATTCTGTGACTAAAAAGCGTTTGTAGTGTAGTTGTTTTACTTTTTGTGGTTGTTTGGCTACACACGCGTCGTGTGTGATGATGTACGAGAGAGATTTGCGCGTCATGTACAGTTGCTTTTGAGTGACAAAAACATTCATTTAATGCTTCCTAAACACCGAAACAATGCATATTGTCATCAGCAACGGTGGAAGCGCGGCCCGACCTGCCTCCAACTTTACTCTTCCGAGGTGAACACGCACGTACTCGATTCAATGTTTGTAAATTTTGCGAACGTCGTTTATTGCACGACAATTGCTATTGTTTTTATTCGAATCGCATTCATGCACCGTGAACTCAAGTCGCATTCAATTAAAACACATAATTAATGCGCTTTTGAAATTTACATATATGCAGTGAAAAAATGATTCACGACCGCAGTAGCGTCCAAGCACGATTGTTAAGTAATTTATGGATGTAATGCATTCGGTGTCGCCGTAAACAAAGGTTTCTTTCGTTGTTAGTCATCCTGAAGTAGTTTAATGAATTTTGCAATAAATGTGCAATGTCTATTGTTAAGTAGTTCGCATATCCGTTCGACAATGTCACATAAAAACGCTAATGCGTGACGCATCAAGATGTTAAGGAAGCTCTGCTGAGTAATTTACTACTTATGTATCACTGCAGGAGAGGGCCATAATAATGCGTACCCGCAATTTGTAAGCGCACATATTTGTCAAAGTCTATTTAAATATTTGCACTGATATTCACGTTTTATCAGAACGACAATTTGCAAAGGCTGTGGTAAATTTTCGGTCTTATCAAACATGCGGTCCACTGATGGCGTTCAATTTCAAACGACTTTCAATATTCAATTACATGCGGACGCAATTTGCATAAATATTTTGCGATGCAGGTGCACTTGTTTGCTTCGCATTTGCGCTAAGCAGCGGATAAAGGAGAATAGAATACACATACTCTTTGTGCACTTAATAGATTTATACTTGCCATAGAATAACATTTCATCTTCTAATGCGATAATAATATCTAAATTGAATTTTATTTGCAAACGCAAAGTACGAAACATTATACACACATATTGCAAGCAAGCAGCGCGAATGCAAACAACACAAAGTTTAGAGGGAATTTTATATCATCTATGCGCTCAAAGCTTATTCGCGCTCTCGCCTGACGTGCAGCGAAATCGTATATCTATCTATCTGTCTGTGCATGTACATATAAAATATATATGTATAAACATTTTCCAGTTCTCGTGGTGGTAGCTCAATTTCTCGACTATCTAGGGCACGATGCTCTAGCTAGTCGTTGCCTTGGTGATGGACCAGAATTGCCGGAGGTAATTCTACAACTCTCTGGGTTACCTACGAGCGACGTCAATCCCAAAGCTAAATGCTTAATTTTCTCTTAACAACAATTGCGTTTCCAGTTGTTGATCTAGTTAAACCCATTTAAAATGATTTTTCAACGCGCATCGTATAGCATTGCACATACATTTTCTTACGTATTGAATTACATGCATAGAGAATTCAATTACCTTTATTATATTATTAATCTTTGCTCTATTAACAATCATCAGACGTATTTTATGCCCATTTGTATATATCGCGTTGGATTTAACCACTTTGTCTTTGGTGTACATTAAAATTTAGTCGTTGTAAATGTACATTTTTATGTTACTAATGCTATGGCGCGCTTTAAGTGTGCGCTCGATTATTAAATTATGAATTTGCATTTCAGGTTTTGATACTAAAACTTAACAAAGAAGCGCCGTACAGAAAGGATGTATTTCGGGCGCCAGGAAATCAAGGCGCGATGAAAAAATTGACGCACTTCTTGCAAACGGGGAGACTGATCAATATGGATAACTTCAGCGTGTACACGATTGCGAGCGTACTCAAGAAGTTCCTGCGAAAAATACCTGGAGGAGTATTCGGTCGAGATATTGAACATCAATTCTTTGATATTATCGAAATGACTGATGTTCAAAAGCAGCGCGACGACATTCATAGGTATGCAGCAATGTAAATAAACATTCACGTGTGCATGTCTAATCAATTATTTATATTTTAGAATAATAGCATCACTTCCTATTTATACACAAAGACTGTTAGTATTGTTATTCGGCACGTTTCGCGTGATATCTGCAAATAGTGATCGAGCCGCCACAGGAATGACCAGCGAGGCATTGGGTGTGAGCGTTGCACCAAGTTTTTTCCACACGTGTGTCAGCGATGGTAAAACTGCCAAAATGGAAGACGTGATGCGATTTAAGGTACGTGCAATTATCGTAAGGTAGAGGTAATAATAGTTTAAATAACAAATACCAAGAAAAGAATAGTAACGATAATTTTTATTATGATTGCAAACATTTTATTTCTCAACGAATAGTTGTTTTCTTTGGTAATTATACAATTTACATTGATGACAATTCTCTTTTAAATTGCTTATGCTGTACAATGCTTTACTTTTTTGCAACATGCAGGCCGAAGTGAATGTAAGTTTTAATTATTATTAGTTACACTTAAGAAGCTTTTGTTTGGCTTTTACGACACCAACTTTGTTAATTTCATACGGCATAGATTTTTAAAAAAAATTGAGGGCATTAGAAAAGTTTTACGTTCGTTCTAATTAACAAATTTTAGATCAAGTTTATTTCTATGCTAGACTAACAAAATTTCCATGCGTCATTTACTATTTCTACGATAAAAGTATTGAGTCGTTAAATTACATTCAAATTTCTAAGTATACTTGACTATGTCTTTATTGCGATTATGATTTATTCAATTACGTTACACCTATTTTGGAAGAACTGTAATGCGTCTTACTTTCCACTTTCAAACGTGTTGTTACGCATTTCGATTGAAGTAATTAAGGAAAACTTGCTCAAGCTTGACTAATGAAAACCTGCGTTAACTAATTATTCTAAAAAGTTCTTTATTTTGCAAAAAACTGTGCTAATAGTATACACTTGCATAATTTATTACCATCTACTCTTACTTTTAGTTTATTATCTATTAGCATGTTCGATTTATGGATTAACACTAATAATTTTATACGATGCAGGTTGCCACACGTGTTATGAAACATCTAATTGAAGAGTTCGCCACATCTGATCTCTTCGGGCGCGAAAACTATGAGTTTTACGCACGTGTCACTGGTCGTGTCCTTAGGGTCCAAGGCGAATGGATATGTTCATTCCAATATCCACCTTCCACAAATAAGAGCCAAGTATTTGCAAACCAATTGAGCGCACTGGAACAATATTTCTTAGGTAAGCAATTTCAATTTACTTTATATCCATCCCAGAAGTTTGTGTCGATGTGGATGTCATTTAACGGCTCTAGTATTTACTCGTTGCTTTCGTCCTGCACGCGCTGCTTACTTTTTCTAACTCAGTTCTACTTTTGTTTCGCATAAATATTGCATCCGTTGAATTCTGAATAATTTCTGCTCAAAGGTGTAACGAGTAAAATCTATTGCCGTAATTATTGATATATCCACTTGATATTCACACGCTCACGCACTAAATACATCGCGTTGGCACATACAAATGTTACGTTTTTTCTTTTTGTTGTTTTGCGAAAATAGGACAAATATCAATGGAGGTCGAAAAGACCTGGTTGCAATGCGAAAGCGACCGGTGGCGATCAAAATACCGATTAGAAGGTAACAAAGAGAATATACCTTTAAATGATATGGATTGATCATTCCAAATAGTTATAAAGTTATTAAGTTTGGTACAAATTTTCTTGTATAGCATAATGGTTTCCCTAATAGTCCATGACTATAATTACTAGATTTATCGTCATATACATCATTTGCGAATGTTAGGCTGCCTTTTTAAAATTATCTTGGTGGCATAGTTAAAAATTGCTGCAATGGCTTTTGCACCATAAGTTTTTGCTGCACCTTAGTGTAATTACAATCTATTATTATTATTTATAATAATGGCACTGTGATATATTTTTTTTGCAAAGAATTGTAATAAACACATTTATTAAACTATTTTTTTTTGGTTTTGTTGCATTAATAGTATTCATTTGCTTGAAATGGTTTTTGCAATTATTTACTTACTCTATGAAAATGTGTATATAACTCTTATTAACAACTCTAATTATTTCACGCTCATTTTAATACTGTTAATAATTTCATTTTCATCTTCATTGAATCTCGTTTCGCTTTTTTTAGCTATGCCACAAGATGAATGCCAATCGACACCGGCATTAGTTGAAACTGGATTACCAACGACGTCCGTTAGTTCAACGAGTTTGGGAATGATTGCTGAACATTCATTATTAGAATCATGTACCAGACTTTCAATTTCATTGGAGCAAAATGGATTCTTTCAGGTATTAAGTAATAAATTCGCTAATTATTGCTATTGTTAATCCATACATTTTTAGGGTAATAGCGCATCTTCGTCTGCCAGTCATTCCTCAAAATCAAGTCAAAATAATTCTGGGCCACATATGACTTTGGATGAATTACGAGACGTTAATCGATATGCAGAAAGTACCCGCAGTTTAACTTACCTTCCAGAGGTAAAATTAATTAAATTATTTTCAAAATTGATTGACAATATTAATTTGTAGGTACACGAGAGACAAACGGAGCGTATGAAAACACGTTCTCAATGGTTCTTGGCACCATCAGTGGAATGTACTAGCTGTGGAGGATCCTTAGACATTCCGCTTGATGAAAGCGACGTATCTGCATTAACAAATGCCTTATTGCGAAAATCGTCCTCTGGAACCATAGGTAAGCCACAGTTCAATTGTCAATTTATTCACTTAAAATACTCTTTTTTTAGTTGGCACGGTTGGGCTGTCGTTAAGCGCCGAATCAGTGCAAAAACGGCCGAGTATTCGTCGTTCAAATTCTCGTGATAAACGCTCATATTTGCATAGATCAACGAGTCGACGCTCGAAGCAAACAAATTCACGTTCAAACAGGTATGTGCTTTATTCTTTATGCCCATTCACTACGCCTAATTGTTTTGTTTGATTTGTAGCTTTAAAGGACGGGAATTGAAAGCTGCTAACTCGCGCTCAAATAGCTTCAAATTAAAATACGAAAACATACCTAGATCGTGTTCATTTAAAAGCAAGACAGAGTTGTGTTCATGTCCAACAGATGTTAATAAGATCCAGGACATAAACAATGTGGGTGGTCAGAATAACGATTTGAATAACTCAGTAGGTAAATCTAAACCGGAAACCATTCATGTAACACTCACCTACAAACCACGAATTTGAATATCCCATTGCATCTTCGCAACACATTACGCTTAAGAACAATTTCATGTGAGTGCCAACCTTTTACTCATTGACTTGTATTTTTATAATCTATACAAACTTTGGAATATTTGCATTATAAAATCTTAATGCGTATTTAAATGCAAATAGATAAGTAATGAAATAATACTGCATATATATATATAAACGAAATTATGTGTTTAGCGAAGAGACTCATAGTGTGGACTAATACTGTGGATGGCGAACATGTACAGTAAGAAACTTTAATAGGACTTTTATATAGAAATCTTTACTATATATTCTATTTTAATTTTTTAAACATTTAAAATAATTAACAAACGTTTTAGTTTGAATTCCTAATTTCTATCGTTAATATAGTCAATTTATGAACTTAAGATGAGGAAGAGAAATGCGTAGAGTATGTCTGTATTTTAATTAAATTAACGCACTTAAATAACATACGGTCGTTCGTTTTATTATATGCATATTAAACAATTAGTCGTTGGCGACGTCGTTGGAATTATGTAAGGTATATTTATATCTTATGACTTGTTTTTATTCAATGCAAGTGCTTAATGCTGTAATTGTAAGAGAAGAGTATAGTATGCTTGCATCTGTGTTGTAATCGTTATACATTTACATCAACACATTGATTTTCCTCTCTTTTTGCCAAGTACATTATAAACTTGGGTAAAGTCATACTTGATAAATATTTAACAATAATTTGAAATAATACTGCCATATTTCACATCATAAGAATGCATAAGGGACGAACATTTCATAAACTGAATGTAAAACCATTCCAATTAATTTTATTTATAAAAGGTATATAACTTTCAGTACGATACATTTTTAAGTACTTATATATATTGCAAGTGTGAAAAATGTTAAATATTTAACTTGTTCCAAACTGTATACAGTTTCAGAGCCCAACATAATGCTTCAGACAGTTACATAGCTGTATGTATTTCATAATATTATTTTGCTATTAGCAGCTTATATATTTGACGTAATAGGGAAGCTATATCGGTTTACGCCAATTACAAGAGAACACCAATTATAATAATTAGGAATAACAACATATTAAGATGAACCTTTTTTAAGCCAAATTTGAGTAGATTATGCTTGAATGCTTTAGATTTTTGGACAAGACTTTTGGGTATTATACAATATCACGCCAAAGAATAATTATCTAAAATATTCATACAACTATTTATTAATCAAATGAGCACAAATAATATCTTCAGCATAGAAGGGTATTAAGATATTTATAAGAATACCTGTACCTTATCCGACAAACGTTTTGAAATTGATATACATATAGCTGCAAATTTATGTATCAAACAATAAATGAAAGTTGCAAAGGACAACTATATTGGCTCTCAAATTAATGGATAAGTAATAGCTTCTTCTATTATCTGTAACAAACACATGTAATGTGTTTTACTTTTACAGATTATTTGTTATAACTTTACCCTCAGCGTGAGAGAATCGTCCAATGAAGTAAGTACGCTCCTCTTTAATTATTTCAATTGGAATGCAGGAGTTGATTCTTATCATCCTTGGACGTGTCGAGGAATTTACTCCCACGCAGGCGAAGTTATCATTAGAACGCTGAAAAAAAAAACATTGAAATTGTGTAGTTATCGTCAAATAATTTATACTATAAAAGTTGGATGAATTTATTTGTTATTCATGAATAATGGACTGCAGTGATGGGTAGATGTTCATAAGGAGTGCGTACGCATGCACTTAATCATCATTTGTTTGCTTACTTACGAAATTAATCTATTCATGAGCGAAATAATAACTCCGTTAATGAACAGCAAGTAAGAGCTATTTTTTATTTGCTCACCGATTTTGATTCCATTCTTGAATAAACAAACCGTGACAAGATGTCACGTGAGGGTTGACATGAATACACGTTCTGAAATGAATAAAAATGCAAGAGGTGGATACCTGAGGGAATAAATTAAGACAGCGACGAAATCAAGAAAGTGAATTGAAATAGATTACATTACCATAAAAGCATCGGACCTCAAGATTACCGATCGCATTTTCTTAAAATAGGATTGAACTATTCCTATATCATAAGTCCTCACGAGCAAAACGACGCTAAAAGGATCCAGATATTAGGTAAGAAATTTTATCAACAAATTTAAATAAGCACAGGTGATAAATCATCAATATTGATGTTATGTTGTCAACGAATGAAAGCCGACTAATTTACATGGATACCAATCGTTGGCCGGCATCACGAATGTCTTCAAAGAGTTTTTGAAGCGATACCGCTGGACTTCTACTTGCGGTATCGCGGGGGAGTCTTATGCGCGGCCACGCTGATCAGCGGCACATTACAAATCATTCGCTCGAAACACGCACACGTTTGAAACGAAAACGCGATCTCAACCACCACCTGGAAGATGCGCGCCCTGGCTTTGCGACGAACAAATACATCATTCGTGCATTCCGCGCACCAAGAGCGCTCAAGAAGTAGGAGAAGAAGCCACGAATAACTCCAATAAGGCGATTTTTTCCGTTGGTTTCCACGCTGTACACACCGCATTCATTTGTTCGGCAAGCCAATGTAGTTATGCATAGTTATGAGGCGTTATCTCGCATCGCATGGATCGCAAGCGAAAGACAAATGCGAAGAAACGCGCGCCATGCTGTGGTTCATGTAAAACGCGCATTCTCATTCGCTTCACACGCGATGTACGTATGCAGTTGGCTTTTAGGTCGAACACTGGTGATAGAAAAATATTATTCGTAATTATTCGTGGCTGTCAACAGCCGCCAGTGACTGAAAACTTTTGCAACATTACAAATGTGTTTACATGGAAAGAATGCTAAAACCGAACAACAAAACACGCTCCATGCAAATTAAATTAGGCTTAATCATTTCGTCATTGTTTGCTCGTGTTTTTCTTTGGACTGACTTGTAATTTGTAGTGCCAAATATTCAATACGTTCCAGAGGAAATATTGAGGCCACGAGTTGATAAAAGATGTCATTCATTCTTTGTTGTCATGGCGATAATCAACACACGAAGGTGTATAATTAAGCTGTCGGCGAACGCGGCTACGCGATGACAGCTCAAAAAACCGGAAGGGCTTCCATACTTCCAACTGCTTCCTACACACGTATTAATGTACACACCTATATGCAAGCAAACACGGCGGCGAGCAACAAGAAAGGCGTATAAGTAAATGCCAGCGAGCTGAAGAAAGGCGTTTGATCAAGTTTTCCACTCCATGGCGAGCGCGCGACGCGATGGTACGCTGGTAACCAGAATGTGTGGAGCATGGAACCTCGTGTGTGAACCATGCCTTCCCCCCTTTCGATTCGAAGAGACATTCACGCGACCAACGAGCGCGCACAGAGCACCATTACGATGGTAAATACCGTATTAAACGCGTTCATTATGCATGCACGCAGACTTAAGCCTTAAAACACGACGAGCAATTATGGTAACCCGACAGCGTAAAACAACGAAGAGAAAAATTGCATTGGAAAAACGATTACATACTAGACGCGATTAAATAAATCGATGTTATACATGCAGGATGGTAATGTTTGGTTTGCTCTTGTTATCAAGAAGAGCAAGTGCATCAGAAGAGCCGAGAGGAAGGCAAAGAGCGGCCATCTTTCGTATTACCATCATCACCAGGATGATGACCACGATCAAGAACTCGCGCTGGAAGAAGTGGTTTAATTAAGCTGTTTTAGTTCTTTTGCCGGTCCAGCAGCATCTCGTTTTGCCACCGCTTCCATCCACTTCTTCACCATCTTCTTGTTCTTAAACGTCGCGATCGGTAGCGTTCCGCTGGTGGTGGTGTTAAAGAAGTGGATGGAGTACCGCGCGCTGCGTTCAAATAGTGCCGACTGCTGTCTAGCCTATAATCAGCATCAAATTAGCACCACCGCGAACCACCATTGTCGCCCATTCGAACAACGGTGGCAACAACACGTTTTGTCGATGGGTGTATAACGAATCATCCCATTTTCGGCTTGTAATAAGAACCGCCGCCTCGTGCTTGCAGCCGCCGGTATGTCATTATTTCTAATATGGTTGTTGCACAATCACCCTCCCTCATCAAGCGCAAAAAGCCACACAATCGAAAATATGCTCGCACGCAGACATTGTGAATTGATTACGTCTGTAGGCGTCAGTGTTTTGCATCCATAATAATTTTATTAATAAAATAACAATAACGTAAAGCTAATGAGATGTTGATATTCAAAGAGCGCTGCACTTCGTTGCATGAATTAATTTCCTTTATCATTGCAAATTTATTGCTCATGATGCCTCTTCACGATAACGCACAGTAGCTTTGCATGGCTTTTTTGCGCATAATAAATGCGTTTACTGCAGTGCATCACAATGTTTATAAATAAACATGAATCTTTTCTATTCCTTTATTGAATATTTATGCTATTAATCTTGGCAATTGTTTTTATTAATTATTAGCTTGCATTATAAAGTTGTCTATAATAATCAAGGAAATTTCTTCAATCTGAATTCGATAATTGAAAATTACGTTTGATTATTCTTCAACAAAGCATAATTAATCATTATTTACTAAACTCATTGAGGATTGATGCAATTCATCCCTTGTTGAAGAAGAATAGACACCGCTGCGATGATTCTTCATCCCCTTCATTCAATGAGAATTTAGAGAATTAATCAAATTCTAAAGGGAAAACCTCTAAGAGCGGGTATCAAATGTACAAAATAAAACGCCGCTAGATAATTTAATTTCAATTCTTCGGCAATATTGAGCTCGCGGGCGTGTACGAGCGCGATTGTGTTACCCGATGATGCTGTATTTACCCTCGAAAAGAGCGATGTGGTGAAGAACGCCGCCAAAGGCTTGCGATATTGGCGCAACGCGGTGCAACTCTTCTCTGTGAAAGACGACGCGCACCGGCGGAAGACTCATGTGCAATGTGCCCCCGTTCGCAATCGTTTTCTATTACATTCGCGTCTATTGCTTAACAAAACACGTACAGTACCTTATGCAGTTATGTACATATTATGATTACCGAAAGTGCAGCGCACAAAAACGGCAAAGAAGTTGAGGAGCAAAGAAGCCGCCGCGGCACATCGTTTGAAGATAAAGAGTTCAACTCTTTGCTCGACGCAGTCATACGATACTTGCGCATTTAATGATAGGCGGAATTTATTTACACATAATATTTATAAGCAGTGCCATGCACTGAAATTATACTCCTAAGAAATATTTCTTCACAATTAGAATTGAAGAATTATCGAGTACTCATTGTGCGCAATTTAAACTTCTCGGAAGTGTCATTTACTATGCAAGAAAACAATCGAATGAAACGATGAAAAACAAAGGCATAAATGTTGTATAAATTTTTCATCCATTTTTTTCTTTGTCTCTTCGCATCGCCAATCAAAACACATACACACAACAGCGTAAATAGTTTTTCTTAGTTGCGCGAGGACGCGTAACGATTTGTTACGTCCACTGTTATTAAATAATGGCTACGATGCCATTAAACATAGATGAGCGCTAATAGAGGGTAATATCTCAATGGATAATCATTTGCGCTAAACACAGCAGCCAGTAAAGTGGTGGTTGGCAGGCAGCAAACGTTGTATTCGTACCCGATGAACGAATTGCACACGCAGCACACCTTGTATGTGCGGTTTTCTATTATTGCGTTTGCGTTGTTGGGTCAAAAGAGCGCCCGATGCGAGACCAGCAATCAATTGCGTAAAATATTCATTCGATCGCGGCCGCAGCACGAGGGCGGAAGCAGCGCAGGGATCAAGCGGTTGCTCCTGCTCCCTGAACGCGTGCGGAGTGGTTCACCAGCAACACACAACATCTGGCGAATTTTCCACGCTCGCTTTTGACTCCTCGTTGATTTCCTTCGCTACATATTGTTTTACCGCTTCGAATTATAGTCTCGTGCCGCATTTCCAATGCGAGCTACGCGATGCGTTATTGAAAACCGCTACTTATCGATGGACTAATAGATCTTTTTCTGCGTAATGTATGTGCTTAGATCATCCCACTACAACAGAGGCGTATTTCATATGTTAATTCTATTTCTAATAAACATTCACAATATTTCTCATTAATATTAAGACTGTTGAGCTTACAACAAAATAATGATCATAAACGTAACATAACCGTACGATAATTTTATCAAAAAAATCAAATATTAATTAAGGGCAAAATTGTTAAAATTTCAAGCTGTTTTAATTATCGAAAAAGTCTCTAAATATTTTCTGAATTTAATTCTGTGCGTAAATTACGTCTCTGCAAACGTGGATGAAGAAGGTCTATCGTGGAAGCAGTCGTAACATATTTACTACGCGAATGTAAATATTGTAGAAGCGTATTACGATATCCATTATTGAATATGGATTTGTTGAGCGAGTCTCTCCTTAAACTAGCCGAGTGAACGAACATTTGCTACGTTTACAAAACAATGCACAGTGGTAGATCATGCAAACCCACAGGCTATTAAAATTTCACGAATCATTTTCAGTTGTATTTTCCATTTCCGAAAAAATATGTTTAGCTTCCGATCCCAGCGATTAAAAATGGTCTTGTATTTTACATAATAAACTCAAAACTTGTATTCCAGCACAAGAGGGATTGTTGCATTTTTATGCTAAATTAAATCGTAAACATCTAAACGTGCCGCAATTGACATCTCGATGCAAGAGCAAATATGTTTAGCCTGATAATGCCACAATCTGCTTAACTACTTAACATTCAATTACTCAATAGAGGCAGCGAAGGTGCGTACATTGCTGCTGCATTTGTCGCTCAACATCGTGCGAATTCAACAAGAAGAAGATGCGCGTTATCCGCTTGAGAACGTTACCCGCATTGTTGGCTTACTGAGCTACTTAACTCAGAGAACATGAATGCGATGCGTACACATCTTAACTTTGAATTTGAATTTACTGAATTGCGCACACTATGCGCATGGAGCGCACAAAGTAGAGTACCGAGAAGTGCAAAGAAGTTGCGCTTTGTTATAAATAATCGTTTATGCTAAATAAACTTATATCAAAGAAAAGTACGAGCGTAAAATTGCATCTAGACTTAACGTTTGAGTGAGCAGCAGATATCCAGCTAGCGGCAGTGAATGCTTAAATTGTTTGTCAATCGTTATTTGGTTAAATGATTACGAATTATGCGCTAATGTAGGCATCTGACGAGCGTTTTGCTCTTATCGAGATATTGAATTAGCAAGTACAATTTACAAATTACAAATTGTATACACCGACTATTACGAATTACAAATTACAAATAGTTAGTCATTAATTAGCCAACAAGCCAACAGCGCGTGAGCACTAAAGCGATAAAAATCTCTCGTAATATTTTCTACACAATCGTTGGTTGCCAACTTGAGCGATCTCCAGCATTGCTTTGCTTTACTGTCTGGACTGGCTGGTGAATGCAAATGCGCTCTACACGCGAGTAATAAAACGTGTGGTTGGCTGACTGGCTGGCTGGGCAGTCAATCAATCAATTAGTCAATGAATGAATGAGGTCACACAGCAATTAAAATACCTTTGATTGTATCGCCACGCATCGAACACGGTCTAAACGGATCTTAAATGTTTATTTATTGTTTTCTACGTCGATGCATAACATGATTAAACTTTCCACATCAATTACACATCAATAATATTTCTATCAGTAATGAGAATTGAGCAAAAAATGAATGATCATGTTAGTAATAGATGTACTTTCTGTATTTGAAAATAAATTGAGTTACCAGTGAGTTAAAGTCGCGGGTGTTTCTCCCTTTGAGTTGCTTTCAAAATTCCTGCGATTTTGAGATAATAACATCAACATCAAATTGAATCGTACCAACGACGCTTAGTAGTCTAGTTGGTCAGAGCATACGAAGCGGTCTGAGTGTCTCAGGTTCGATCCCTGAGACAGGCGGTTCAATTTTAAGTTTTAAATATATATGACTCTATAAGGGGAGGATCAAATTTGTCTGAAGTAACAACACTCCATAGCCTAGTGGAAAAGTCTATAGAAGTGGTCTGAGTGTCTCAAGTTCGATCCCTGAGAATGCCAATTCAATTTTTCATTCAATTTAAACAGATTTGCAACTATAAGGGGAAGATCAAATTTGGCCACAACAACAACACTCCATAGCCTAGTGGTATAGTCTATGGAAGTGATCTGAGTGTCTCGAGTTCGATCCCCGAGAAAGGCAACTAGAGTTTACAAGTTTTCAATTCCTTGTACTCTGCGGGGGCCCCAGTGGATATACAGTTATGTCCATTGGGGGCCCCCGGAGGCGTACAAGGGCCCCATTTTTATTTTTAAGCCCGTACGTTAATTAAGATCGTCCCATGTAAACCCACCCCAGCTTCGCTCCCCGGCAGGTTGCTTGTCGACCAGCTCGGTCGCTGTCCGACTAGCAACTGCCTCCCCATTCCCGATTTTCGTTACCAACAGACCACGGTTTGTGACGTCATTTCATAGAGGCGCCGCCAACCTATTTGACGTTAGCGCCCCCCAATTTAGCATTGGACACTTAGAATTATTTTCTATGTGCTCGAATTGGAGGCAGAGATGTTTCACCCAATGAATTCACAGGCTTGCTATCTAAATTTTCGAAAAATTTGTTTAGAAGTACAACCCGGCCCGGGATTCGAACCCAGGATTTCTCCGTGGCAAGCAGGCACATAGCCAACTAAGCCAACAACTAACTTGCTACAGTCAAATTAAAACTTCTGCTTTACTACTTGTTCATTTTACCATATAAAACTTAAAACACATGCGGGATTCGAACCCCGGACTCACAAGTCACAGTGAGGCGTTGTGCCCACTGAGCCACCTTTGGCTACACGTATTGAAAATTAAAACTTATACTAGTGGGGCTTGTTTGGCTAAAATTTCATTAATAATTAAACATAAATGGCATTCTAAGCCAGAATAATGCGTGGTGCAGAGAGCCTACCTGTGAAAATAGCTTATTTACATGTTGCGATCAATCTTAATAAGTTTGAAGCATTGCAATATTGTGTATCTTATTATCATCAATAAATATTTTTGTCATATGAATAACAGCTCAAATATTTATCACACTTATTTATTATTATGGTGGCGTTTAAATTAATATTGTAAACAAGCAGATAATACACGCTCACAGTAGCATCAAACACAACTGAGTCAAGTGCCACTAAACTGGACAAGAGAGAAATGTTCGACAAAAATTCATGGCAAATTGAAGATATTACCTTCGTCCTTAACGAGTACGCCCATTTAATAAGATGGGTATTTCAGCAAAATGAGCGCGTTTTGCATTTCGGATGCGGTTCGGGTTTTATCACAAGCAAGTTCTTATTACCGCACCTGCCAAACGGTGTTGAAATCACGGGGCTTGATACCGATAATAAACTTGTATCATTTGCGCAGAAATACCACGGGAAAAATGTGAGTTACTTTAATAAAACCGATTTGAAATGTCAAAACTATTTTCATCACTTGCTGTCATTTTATGCCTTCAATAATGGGGAAAACGAATAGTAAGTATTTGAATACTCTGTGAAAATATGTAAAAAATTTAACTTTTAGTGAATTATTTGATATTTTTAACCAATATTTAGTAAACAATGGTGATTTCTTAATAATATCGTTAAACAAGCACACAATTTTTGATGTTTGGAATGCATTCCAAAATCATAACGAATACCATGGGAAACTTGGCGAAGCGCAAATAAAATTGTTTAATTTCCCCAACGATAAGCTAATAAAAGTGTTGGAAAGTTATAATTTCAATGAAATTATATACAAAACATATGAAAGATACCATATTTTCGCCAATAGAAGTGTGTTAAAGAGTATGCATAGTAATTGAATAAAAAGTAAAAGATTAATTAACAAATTAATTGCAGCTTTTATCCTGAATAATTTCATCAACTTTCAACTGCATGAGTACGAATTTGAAAGGTTCATTGAGCGTTTCCTCAAGGAGTTGCAACAACGCGAAGATGTCAAACGTCTTGGCAGAAATGGAAATGTGCTTGGCGTGCCATACAAATTAACTTTTCTTTATAGTAAAAAATCTGGGAAAGTCGCAATAAAATAATAACGGTAACGCAAAAGTTTGAGAAGAAATAAATAACTCAAAACAATTAAAATAAAGCTTTTACGTCGGCGCAAAATTACGAAAAACTGTCACTGTTGCAAGTCGTAAATTGTATGCCCTCTTAAATATTGTAAATTGTATTTTAATTTTAATATAACTACATTATACGATATCATCGAATAGGAGCGCACGATTGTGTGTGATTTGCGTATGATTTGTTGTTCTTGTTATTGCCGTCTTGGGATTTTCGCCTCAGCGAAAAGGCATCGTGCATGCAACAAGAAGTCGGCGCGCGTCGGGTGGTAGACGAAAGCCGCGGGCGGGTGCGATATGTTAACACCGCGTTGTTTGCTATTAATAACGCCGAATCACGAAAACCCGCTGTGCGCACACTTCACCTCTGATTACAATACGAATTGGACGCGCGCGCGCGCGGACACGAAAAGAGCAAGCATTGAAAAGACCAAGTAAAAGGGCAAAAAGCACAAACTAAGATCAAAGATGGTCCAATTTCGATTTGATTCCCGTACAACGAGCAGCGAGCGAGTTGAGCTCCGCGGCTCAGCCGCATTCATAATCACAATAAAATAAAATGTAAATGTTCAAAACGAGAAACAACTCAGCGGAGTCTTCCATACACAGCCCAACCTCATTTTCCCTGTTTCAGGCGTACGCGGAAACGCATTCGAACAAAGTGCACCACCTGTATCATTGCGCATGATAGAAGTGCGGCGAGTGAAGACACCGCGAAGAAACCGAAGAAAAGGTGAGGAAAGAACCAAATATATGCATTCATAACGTAATAAAGTGCGGCATATTCCTTCGGACAGATGTTGCGCTTCGGTTTTTATACGAAAACCGTCACAATAAAACGAAGAAAAAGTGCGCCGCGACCGCGTTGGACATTTCTCAACGAATGCAACTTGCTTGCTTGTTGAATCACAACCGAGTGATGAAGAAATCTTGCGCGCACCGCACGATCGATGCGCGAAGCCCCCCGCGTGAAATGATTGAAAATCGAATAAAATGATTCAACACCTACAAAATTATAATGCATAACTCGCGCGCGCACATTCGTTCGCTGCATGTAGAGAGTGATATTTATTGCTGTAATATCATAAACAACAAACCCGTTTTCTCGCGTTGTGGGCCCTTTTACTCATCGACATCTTCATCTGCAATTGCATCCTCCATCGAGGAGGTGAGCACTTAATCTACTTCAACGAAAGTTACGCGTACGTAATCATTGAATACGTTCAAAAACAATAACTTTTCAAGCATGACTCCGAAGCGGAAAAATAGAGAGATAAAATATAAGAAAGCAGCACAAAAGGACTAAGAGTATTTAAGAGAGTTTTAGATAACTTCAGATAGCATAAGATATCACATCTCATTCGATTATCTTTTAGATCAAGGCAGCTATTAATGTACCAAATAGCTCTAAGTATATCCACGAAATAAATTCTTTCAATTTGTCTACAGAGTGTATTAAACCTGAACACCCCTTTCGCAAATCCACCACCAAGAAAACAGAATAATACTGCACTCACTTTTAAAAATTGAAGATCCAACTTGAAAACTCCCGATTTCCTGTAACAATAGAAAATGATTAATAAAGGAACCAGTTAAAAGTACAATGTTTATGCGTTTAGTATTATTTCTACGATTTAGCACCCTGTAATTCCGCTCCTTGCCAATCCTTCTTCATCGAAAAGAGTTAAAAAGAAACCCTTACGTTCTTTTCTTCTAATACTCACATTTTTTGCAAGTTTTGAAGCGTTTTACACTTTAATGAATCGCATTCAGCCATCGTGCGGTTGATTCCGATTGTTGCAAGGCAAGAAGAGCGCCTTTCACGTGTCACGCCAGCTAAAAAGCAACGCACTCGCTCCACAATTGTGCGCATAATGCCCGAATGCAATCGCACAATTCGCTGAGAATAGAAAACACGTGCAATATTACAAGAGAGACGGCTCCTCGGATGCGGACGGACGAACGGATCACTCGCGCATCATGTGCTATGAATGGCCACCAAATAGATAGATATTAAGCGGTGTTAGAGAGCGATATATCCTTTATGTAATGACTCGACAATGGCGTACACGAATCAAACGCAAACGCGTAATCGCAAAGCACAATCTTCGTCTTTGTGCATATTGTATACTGCGCTAACATGATGTAAAAAAAACTTCTTCAGAGTTTAGAAACTACTTGTCACTAATCTTTAAATACATAGAATGCTATCGCATTAAGTTTAATTGCCAAAAAGTGTGTAAATGATTTGTTCTTAATTAACTATTTAAATTATGTGAATATTTCAGCTTTAATCATTCAATTAATATTCGGCGATAAATCCTGTTTTTGTACCAGAATTTTTATAAATTATTTCAATCCATTTCCGATGAATTTATTCGCAAATATTTTGTCAAAAAAGTATTGGATTATCATAATAATGTGATCAGAATCGTAAAAAATTTAATAAATAATCCAACAATTTTCTTATTTAAATCCATTAAATATGCGACGTGATTATTTCTCGTGTCCTTTTTGCACATTGATCAAATAGCAAATATTTGTTGAAAAATGACGACAAACACAAAGACTGTTAGCGATTTAATATTATTAAACATTTAATCGCCTAATTTCAAGCTCAATTACGATAAGCAAACGACAACGATATAAAACATCTGTTCGTTTAGCATTGCGCATTTTATGCTGTTGGCGTTTGCTTGTTCTTGTCTTAAGTCCTACATAAAACGCAACACGAACGGCACGAGCAAGGAGTTCAACACCATGATATCATGAAGATGTTGATGATGATGTTGGCGAAAAAACGCAGCGGCAGCAACAACGACGACAACGCATCGCTTGGTTAGCGGTGCCTCCATGCAATATAAATAAGTTTATTATAACAGGAATCGCGTGTAATATTCGTGTTGTTATTAAATATTATATGCATCGCAGCCGATGTTGGGAATAAATTATAATAAATTAATATAGCCCGCGTATGCGCTAAGTCAGGAGGAGATGCTTAGCGAGTTCTCTTCGTACACTTAGCAATTCTAACCAGTCGTCTTTGCATTCGAAATTTATGACTTGGCTTATACGAAACGACGCTTCATGCATTCACGGAGATTCGATTATCCGATTCATACATTCATTAGGCCTACAAAATTAGTGTAATTGCGGTGCAAAAGAAAAATGCCAATATAATCAGCTTCTTGCAAACAAATTGGAAATTGTTGATGTTTGACGTCAAAGCCATAGTTTAGTTATGGTTTATTTGCCAAATAAAGCATAAATCGTATAATAATACTATTTAGAAACCGTACAAGTGTAGAAACTCCGAACAACAAAAATATAAATACTAATTAGTTAGCCGCTAATTGTATGAATAATTTCGCTGGAAACTAAATAAGCAAACGGCTAAATATTTGTTATTTTTGCGTGTTAATTAATGAAAATACACATGTATAATTTATAGCCAGCCACATACGAATTATTAAATTATTAATTATTTAATGAGACACATCAATACGAGTGAACGACTGACTGCGTGCGCGAGTGTGTAAATTATGATTACTTGTTTGAGTTCGAGTTGCCTAAGTTCTAGGTCGGTGAGTAAAATGGTTTCAAAGCGTTTTCAAGTCCCACGGTTTGATACGCGTTTAATTCTTATTAAACTAATCCGGGTACAAGTCAAAAGGGAAGACCTGCAACTTATAATCTGCTTTCGAAGACACTTTGCGCGCGATACGTATACCTACATATATACATTTCCTTCGAAACTGTCACTGTTTTTATACCATCGATATACTTATCCAACTTGTTATTATAAGACTAGCGACAACACCTGGTCATTTTCTTTATAGTCTAATTTAAACTCACCAACTTTCTGAATACTTAATCACTAATAGAATAAAAACATACAAACCCCCCTTTGAAGACATAAATAAATATGATTGATCACATTTAATTTGTTGTTAAAGATTAATACGAATGTATTCGAGGAAGATCAAAAATTTGCTTGTTTCATTTGTGGCGTTTTGTTTGAGCGAATATAGCAAGTAAGCGACGGATCATTAATCTCTATTTGTGCTTTGGGATCACAACAGTGCACCTCTTCGACTTCAATTTCTCAATCAATCACCAGGCCAAATTTACACAAGACTAAGCCCGATTCGTTTACATGATGAGTCATATCAAAATATTTGACGTGGTACAAATTTATTTAAAGCTTTAAAGAAAAAGCTGGAATCCTTTAATTAATTATAATGTGTGCTATTGTTTTGTGCGCTGCATTGTTTTCTCTTGTTATGACCGCAGCTGATGACAGCAAACATTTCGAAAACAATCAGTTAAATGAGAAGCGCTATACAAATGAGCAAAACTCGCAGACAATAAACAACAACAACAACAACAGGAACAACCACACAAGTGGGGCGTCCGTACGGTCCTGAGAAGGATAAAGGAAAAGTGGTGTGATGCGTTCGTACGGCGAGCGCAGCGTGAGACTTCGCCCCGCGGCGCGACCCTGTAAGACAATGCGTGCTGGTCTTCTCTTAATGAAAACAACGCACACGCTCCTGAACGAAGCCTTTTTAATCACATCCCGCTTGTTTGTTTACTGTCGGCAATTGCTACTGTGAGATATTTGATTATTTCCCTTACGCGTATCACTTATCAGGATAATTATCCTTTAGAATGTGTTCGACTTGAAAGATGTCAGGTCGTTGTTTGGCGATTTGACGTTTTCACCGCGTCCTTTGATACATATTTTCGTATTTATGCATCGTGATGATGATACTCACTCAGGTGGAGCGAGGAGAGCGCGCATGGGAATAATTTTTAATGCGTTCGAACAGCGGGCCGGCATCGTATTAAAAGGAATTAGTGGATGCCGAATGTCAGGCGACATCGGTTCAATAAATATTACGTGTGTGTAGCAGAGCCGGTGAACCCTTTTTGTCGGCGTGCGCGCGCGTTCGCGTTTCTATTCACCGCCAAGTCAGAGAATAAGCGAAGGAGAAGAAGGAGCAGACAGCAGGACTGAATGTGGTGTGTGCATGCTTGCGCGCATAACCAACCAAAACGGCATAATCATATCATCTTTGGCCCGATCTGTTTTGGTGTGTATCATGACGATATCCGTCGACAAATTACCAGGCTTGTAATTTACGCACGAACAAACTCCAAATTAATGCATATTTTCGCAAATAACATGCTACAAAGTAAGGCATACATTTTTCATAAAGATACTTTAAATATTTTAAATTGATTGACGATATAAATAGTTGCAGCACAATTTATTATGAAAAAATTGACGAAACTTCTATTCAACTTTAGAAACGTTATACAGCGCGCAGCTGAGAATATTAATCAATAAAAATAATTGACTTTTTTGGAAAAATAAAATGAGATTTCAAATCCAATTAAGCAATGAATATTTTCATATCTTCTTCGCTCCGCTTGGAACACATGCACACACGGCATGAAAATTTGTTGTAATAATGTTGTATTTCATTAAGTACCGCATCGCTTGTCGTCGCTAGCATTATAAACTCCGGATAGTTCTGATATATTATAACAACACGGTCGCGCTCATCTTTGCCGCCTTACTGCCTGCTCCTGCCGTCCGTCCTTAAGATGAAGCCATCGCGCGAACGACTCGCGCTCGCACGGATAAAAGTCGTCCGATAAATTACAATTATCTACTTTATCCGGGCGTCCGACGGCATCGGCGCGACAGCCGCAGCGCTAAACAACGACTTTATTAGCACATTCACATTTATATTCCACGGCGTGCGCGCTGGAAAAACGTGCATGAAAAATATCGCTGAAAGGACCAAAAGTCGAAAGGAGCAGAATAACAAGAAATATCATCAACATCATCATCGTCGTGTTATGAAAGCGCTCTTTGTGTGCTCACATGAGAAGAAATTGGCCGCCACAAGTACCTATAGGCTTACAAGCTTTTTAATCTCAATTCTACTCTTTTAAATAATTTTCCTGATCATTTCCCGTTGTTATCCGAAACTCATTAGGCTACAATTGAACCGATATTGCAACCAAACTTTGCTATAACTTCGCTTTGAAGCCTAGATATGAACATGTCTTATTTAAAAATTGTACATGACAGCAATATTGCAAAGAAAATACCAGAAATACTTAAGTTCAATTCCACGGAGTCATTGATCGGGCGAATTAAAAAGTATTTTCCCTGCGCGCATATATGCAGGTACATCATAGGCTATTATCATTTTATTTTTATTTCGGACTGCTGCTTGCTTAAGCGACTTACTCGAATGGCAGGAGGAACGCGCGAGCGTGTAACGTTTTGGTGCGCAACGGTCGGTGCCTTTTGGACTGTCACTCATTGTTAGTGGATTGATCTGAATGATCACGGAATGGATAACCGCGCCGCGAAGAGACATCGGCATCGTGCCGAGCAGCTTTACACGGGGCGCACCGTCATCTCTGCGGCCGCGCAACATCATCATCAGGCTCATCATCATCAACATCAACATCGTCATACTCGTCGTCGTCATCTGCGCGCATCAACATTAAATATTATCGAATATTTTCATCCGCATTTCGTTTACGATCGCCGATCAGCGGCGTGCATGCATATCACTTCGAATCGAATAAAAAGACGCATATTTCTCCTCTTCATCTCCGCCGCGCAACAACACCACCAACAACAACATCAACAACACGAACGCTCTGGATTAAGTGCTTCAGTCCCCGAACAATGCAACACGAGAAGAGGAGCTTTTAGTGCCATTTGCATAAATTAATAAGTCGTAAATGATTCATAAACGCTTTTTATCATTTTCACGCGGTTATCTCCGAAGAATTCAACAAGAACTATTAAAATACGAAGAAAAAGGATCATTGTAACCTTTCAGGAGTTGTGATTAATTAGTGCAATTGCAAACGATTAATTAAGTTGATTAATCAATGTCATTTTGTTGTAATTACACTTAACGCTGCATGAATTATGATCCAGTTAAACTTGATAACTTTTCTAATTCTTGACGAGAAATTCTCCCGAGTTATTCAAATTTATTAGAAATATCATAGAAGAAAATATTATAGAAATATTTTGATAAATTTTATTGTTTAGTTTTATGCACTAAAATAAATAATTGGCTGTGGGGGGGCTACCTTATAAACAAAACAATGTCATCATATTTAAACACTTGGGCAAAATACGACTCATTCACATACAATGTACGCATTTTGTTTTTTTCTTAATATACACAAATATTTACACATTTTTCGCATCGTCGAAATATCGACCAAAACCATTTTAAGTGCATGTTTTAAAATTCTTGCATATAGTTTGAATCTTTTCTTGAAAGATTGCTAGTAACTCAAAATGTATAAAACATTATCGCAAAACCAGTGCTAATTTTCCTGTGCATTTAACTAATAATCTCACTAAATGCAAGTGTCCCTAATACACTTTAACTCCTTCAATGTCTGTTTGTGTTGAAGAATTTGTTACTGCTCTATGAAGAATAAATAAAGTTCATTATCCTGATAATCGTATACTGTTTATCTCTTTTGTCTATTCGTTTTCGCTTAGTGTGTAAACCGAAATTGCACTACCTATCATTGTTTGTTAAACTAACTTTGTCTACTGATCACAGTCACTGGTTTGAGGAGTCCCTGAGCAACACTTTCAGGTGTTTGCCTGGTGGGCTCCGGACTATTCGAACACGATCCTTGGCTCAACTGCAGTGGCAGTGGCTGATGCAAGGGATGGCCCGTAGGTAGTCGTAGTCTGGGATACAGTTCAAAGCCTGCGGGCGCTGGTTGACGCATAAATGCCACCGCTGCCGCTGCTGCCGCCGCACTGCTGGCAGCATCCTGCGCGAGACTGAAGCCCGCCGGCGGGAGAGGCGTCGGCTTCGGGAGCATCGTGGGCAGGTACGGATTATAGCGCTGATACATTGAGGCGAGCAGTGCAGGATTCGGATAGAGGCCCATCAGCACCGGATTATAGCCGGGAAACTGTCCCGGATAGGCTGCCGCACCGAGAACCATCGAGCGTTTGAACGCCGCAAGTCGCGAACGCGATGCCGCCGTCGAGCGACGGCGCAGCTTTCCCGTCGTGCCGCCTATGAAAACATCCTCGGCGCTAGGATCCAGCATCCAATAGTTGCCCTTGCCCGGATCGTCATAATGCCGCGGCACTTTCACAAAGCATTTGTTCAAACTCAAATTATGTCGTATCGAATTCTGCCAACCCTGTTTGTTCTCACGATAATAGGGAAAATTACCCATTATGTACTCATAGATGCCGTTCAACGTAAGTCTCTTTTCAGGACTATTCCGTATTGCCATCATTATTAGCGCATTATAACTGTAGGGTGGTTTATCATTTGACTTTTTCGCATCGCCCTCTTCCTTAGTCTCAGTGCCATCCTTATCCTCCGAATCCTTGGAGCAATCAAGCGGTGGAGGAGTCCCCGTTACGTCCAAGTCGGAATCCGAATCAGATTCGAGTTCTCCGACATGGTTCGACTCCTCCGAGGGACTTTCAGGAGCTTCGAGCACAGTTTCCGGAAGCAGACTGCTAATATTGAACGACTTGATCGGCGTGTGCGTCATGACGTTGCCTTGGACCATTCTTACACCTAAGCGCGGTGGTCGGTGGATCGGTCGTTCACACAGCAAATTCTTTGCGACGTGTTGACATTGTTTACGTTTATTATTGTTTATTAATTATATTTCCTTGCACCTTAAACTCTCGTATCAAACTACGGTTTCGGTACGATCGCACACAACACGCGTGACCCTCTCACCAGCTGCAATTCTGAGTAACGACTAAGGCCCCATCGAATTACGCCGCGATGTTATATAAACTCGTATACTGTGTGTGTGCACTTTGCGTGCCTCGCCTGGCAGCGTCGAGGACTAAGGACGGAAAGAGTGAGGCGCAACCGGCTGGGACCAATGAGGATCAGCCAATGGGACACTGGAAGGCCGTTATCAGAGGCTTGCTTGTTTATTTTGAATTGTTTGGCGCCGTGTTTGTATTCAATATTTGTGCCATGTATCCGCGCGCGAAGGCGAGGCTTACAAGCCAAAAAAGGCGGGTCGCGCGTGGCCCATGAAATACGATGGTGGTGGTGGCGCACATAAGGACAAAACCAGGCATGTGTCATGGTATCCTAACGGTGGATCACTGTATGCGCCATGTACGCAATACAAACAATACAATTATACTCTTTACTATGCAAAATATCCGTATTTAGCCGAGCACAATTGAATTTATAAAACAATGCCTTGCAGACTTACTGAGTCTCCAACTTTGAAATCTGGCAATTTTCAAGTGCTGCTCCTGCACTTTTACATCAGAATATGAATAGTCCTTTGAAAACCGTATGCGTGCTCTGCTCTTTTTGTTCAACGCGACGTCTTTTCAACGCCGAGGAGTAGCACAATGGCAACTGGTGCAATGGGCAATGGCAATGGTAATGGTTGCTAATGTATTCGTTGGCTGGCGATTCGCTACGCCGATTACGATCGGGCGACCTTATGGGACGTGTGTCCCTTTGCTACGCGGATTTGTAATTCGTGCGTTCTTTCGTTGTTGTGTATGAACAACAACCGACAACGCGACGGACAGACAGGCGAACAACTTAATTTTCTCTACCGTCAATCTCTTTTCGCTTTTCACTCAATTCAGATTTTTACTGGTGTGGCCCGCCAAAAGTCATCCATTGTTCTGCAAAGAACTAAAACCATCTGTGCTTCTTTTCTTCTCATCTTTTCAGGTATATTGAGAAAATATTTACGAGTCTTTCAATCAAAATATATCAACAGATATTAATAAATTAATACGAGTGTCCTAAATTTAAATTCAAACTCTTACCCCTCCCAAAACTATCCTTCGAAAGACACGGAAGTTTCCATTCCCGGAAGAAAAATATTATTGTTTTGTTGATATCTCAATAAACAAATACAAAATAGGGGAATGAGCGTGGCGAAAACGTTGATGTGTATATTAGCAATATCCCCCCATTTGGCGCAAGATTCACACAAACAATATGACCACAAATATTTCATAAATCATATTTAAGGCCTATTGTTACTCGTTGTATTATTATCATACATGCATTGGCCATGTCGTGTTCGAACAGTTCGGGCAATTGCACTGAAATTTATATAAGGTCCCCTATGTCACACGTACGCGAGTCTCGTGATGAATATGTTGGTCGTTCCGGTATGCCGGAGGCCCATACACACGTTTAAACACACACAATGCGCCATCCATCCGAAGAGTGGATGCAGAGAACGGAGCGAGAGCGCGCTTTGATAACTTCATTGAATCGGATCAACCGAGCAGAAGATATGCGGTTTACCTTTTATATTAACGCACCAACCCATCAGCTAACTGCGCGCAGAGTGCGGCAACGTTTAACAAGAAAACAACGCGCGCGCGAGAGAGCGGATCAAGTGAAGTGTGCATGCATTCAGCAGCAGCGAGCACGAAGAGCAATTTACAAGAATAACAATATCTTTGCGATGGCAAACGCAACGAAAATCTTTTGGGGCATCTGCCCGTGTGCCATTCCATTAATAATGATATCATCTAAATTAACCCAAAAGTGCCATTTGTCGCCCATAAGTCCTACACGTGGCTCCTTTGATCAAAGATTAAAAAACTAAATCTTCAAAATGAACGTTAAATACCTTTCGTGTGCATCAATTCTTAAAAAACTCATTCCTTCAAATTTTAAGATGTTCCCAAAATTTTATAAACTTGAAAACCGTAACATTTTTGATCGCAGGTAATTTAATCCTTCGCATGGCACGAGTGCGCAAATCTACAAGAAGTGCAACATTTCAAAGAAGGATGTTCGTTATTGAGGTTTATAATTTTCACAATTTTTTTTCTGTCTTCTTCAGAGCGCTTTTTTAACACGGTGTTGTCGAGGAACAGGAAGACGCCTCGTCACCACATCCGACTACATCGAGTGGTACTCGATTAGCCAACAAAAGCGCGCCATCCTGATTCATTATACAAGACCACTCAAAGAATATCACACTAATAAAATTCTTTATCACCAATAATCTTTTCTTTTACTAATCCATCGACTACTTCAACTTGAATAGTTCTCCAAGCAACTAATGTATTTTGGATCAATCACATTTCGTAACCAAGTTATTTGAAAGAAGTAGATGATAAACCCTTTCTTCTGATGACTGAACAACGCGACCAACAAGGGTTGCACCCTTTGCCCCAAGGTCTCCAAGGAGCTGTCCATCAAAGAGGACATGAATTTTGCATTTGCGCTCGGAATTTCTTGATTTCTTTATTAGCACCTCGGCTCGATACGCTGACGAGTAATGCATCATTTTTTGCAGCACTCAATCATAGACAAAAATTGCTAGCAAATTTAAAAAAGATGAAAAGAAGTCTTCCTCTTGTTGTACATCAGCTTTGACACCTTTGGACAATTCAATCTAGTGAATCAAGTGATCGAAAATATTTGTAAAAGAATCGATCACCGTTGAGCGATTTTGGACAAGTTTAACTTTTTTCGAAAGGGCCGGCCTTGTGCGTGCGCTGCCAAAAATTGGCCGATTTGTTCAGCACAATACATCATAATATTGATAATGACAGAGATTGTATGCATGTTATGTTCGTTAGAGAGAATACCATGGCTTCACCACGCTTCCTTCTCACTCTGTTTGAAGCCCTTCTAAAGAGAAGCCAACAATAAAACGCAGTGTTATTTATACAAGCCGCAAAAGCGCATCGATATTATTACAAATCGTTTGCAAATGCAATCGTCCAACTCAATTCGCACCCCTTGTTCATGTATTAGCCGCGTTGAGTATTCAACTTGGGCGATTGCTGTTTGCGAATCGACAAACGCGCGAGAAAGAAACGAAAACAGAAAATCTACCCTTGAACAACATCGTTCAGCGTGGACCAGCTGCCAATCTGGCTATTTATTAAACATGCGTGTTAATCCGTACTCGGGCCCCTATAAACATGCTGGATTATTAGGATTGCAGCCCTCAGCATTGGGGTGAGATTAAGGTAATAATAAGGGAAACGTTTTTGATGCACTCGCAACATGCCACAGTGACACAGTGACACAATCACTGCACATACAAGTACGTTTGATTCTTCTCGAATTCGAGCCATGCGGATGATGATGAAGATGTTGCTAACATTTGCGATAAAACGGGGGGTTGTGATTCGGTTCGTCAATGAGAAGCGATAAATATTTTCTGCAATTATTACCCCTCTTTGTACAAATCCGTGTACGACCGAATGTGTCAATAAATTCGCCAACCACCGAGTGTAACAACATCATTAACGCAATGCAATAATTTATTAGCTAAATTGCAAATGTACCGAAAGTAATTTTTGATTCAGCACCCCCCCTTGAAATTGTTTTTTATATTCTTCAACTTGTGACAGCAGATTAAACGATCCCTTGGGAATTAGAGGATTTATCCGCATAGAAAGATGGAACCAGTGGGTGTCCCTTGTCCACCAACAAGGCGACAAAGCACTCGTAAGCACAACGTTAAGCCCATCGCATGCGCAATTAACACGTGGATTATTTACCAACAAGAAGCAAGTCTTTGAAGAGATTACAAGCGCACCAAAATATTATAAAATTCCTCAAATTGATAAGTAAATAAGCCAAAAATCATTCGCGTAAAACTTTAAGTCTTGTCCAACAACTTGTAAAACGTAAGCAATGAATTTACATAACAATTTACATGCAAAATGCAGTTAGCAGCATGTAATCTACGCGTTACCAACGTCCTAAACGACGACGAGTGCGTATTAGTGTAATGCAATTTCCAGCGAATTTCAGTAAAAATTTAAGAGAATTACGCGTGTGTTTGGTATTAGAGATTGAGCTGTATTGCTTTGAGAAACACGTCGACTTTTCCGAAAATAACCATTAATCACAGAATTTGCTTTTTTCGGCTAGTGAAGTCATCACTACCACCAAATTTGGGAGAAACGCACTGATGGGCGTGGACGTCGTCGACGTCGCGTAGAAAACGTGTTTCCTCAAGAACCGTCGGCGCGGCATCAAAGGCGCATGCTGCTCTCTGATGTGGTGAATCCACCACACGCACCGCGCGCACGCACAGGGAATTCATTCAGCTATTAGCGATTATGACGATGATGCTTCCTTGTTTGTCACTCTTTCGGTGTGCCCTTTTCGCCGTCGAACAACAACAAACACGCTTTTCAACGTTTTTCCTCAGCATGATGCAAACGCTTTCAACGAATACGAATAACTAATGATCATCGAGGTGAATCTCTGTTACTCAAGAAGTGACATATTTATGGTGACTTAAGTCACCTGCGCATGTAAAAAATTCTCTTGAGAATTGACTTGATTAAATTATTTACAAGTGAGTTAATATATGATAAATATTTTAATATGTCAGCGCATTAAGTTAAAGTATTTTTAAAATATTATTTTGCATAGCGATTTTGATTAGGTATTACGATACTAAAATATGTCTGTAAATCATTTGATAAATTAATTCTTTCCTGCATGCCATATTCAAAGTTCAACGAAAATATTTTCTGCGCAAATTAAGCCGCTTTGTGAACAAATATTAACAAAATATTTTAAAAGTCACAAAAATATTGTTTGAACCAAGTTCAGCAATGTTAATAAGCAGATTTCTCCCGAAATCCATCATAGATTACTAACCAATTTTAATTATAATTGCACTGCAGTAATTTAAGTTTAAAACCTAGGTCTCATAAAAAATAATCATTTCGCGAACAAAATTCTTTACCCTAAAAATAAAAAATGATCAAAGCATGAACACTGATTGAGTTATTAACGTCCCAAATGACCGAAACGTAAAAAATTTCGGAGCATCTTGCTGGAATGCGGAGCCACCGAGTAAATAAATATCACAAGCCGATCTATTGACGGAAACTTCGTTAGATTAATGTGAAACCACCCGGATTCGAAATGCCAGTAGCTTGTTACATCTAGCCGGGTATTAATTTAATGAAAATATCTTCGGCGATCTCGTGGAATGCAGCTACTAAATGTGAATGACCATCCACGTATGTTTCAATTAATTTCTAATTTATTTCAATCAATTCAAATTAAGCTTTCTTGCCATTAACTCCAAACCATGTAGGTACGTTGTTATTTGAATACCAAATCCGAAATCCAACAACAAAATTAATTAAGTTATTAAACATTATTTTCGTGCAACATTTTAATGGCATCTACCTACATCGATGGTAAACGTGATTTATTACGAGCGCGTCAAAACAATATCGGGAGTGGATCAAGAAAACGATCAAGAAACAAAATGAGAAACGCCGCATGCGGCATCTGACACAAACACTCTCTCGCCCTAATGTCGTCACGCGTTAATTGGCTAAGAATTTGAAAAACGCCGAATGCGTGTGCGGTTTTCGCTTCCCAAGCATCGAATACAGTTTCGCTGTCTTATCATCGCGCGCTGGGTGGCGGCTGCTTAGAGGGTGCATTCGCGCGCGCGCGACATTCTCAAGTGGTCGACGTGTGTGGGTTGATGGCGGAGAACATAAGGGTTGCCATTGAGAAGAAACGCAACTAATCGCATCAAAAAACCACCACACACGAGACGCACACTAATCTTCAAACGAGGCGAATCAGTTTCTGGTCTGATAAGAGCTAATGTCACTTAAGTCGCTTGGATTTTGGAGGATTTGCAAATGCGTGCTCGAAGCACACCCAAAATGCCGCTTTGGGGCTGTGTTTTGCAGCGCATTAAATTGTTTGAAATTGTTTAGTGTAATAATGAAGATGTTGTACGCCAGAATGGAGGCGCAAAAATGCTAAAGCGCCGCGTTTGATGTTGAGCCGTAATGTTTTGGAATAACATCATAATGCATCGATGAAGACGTGCTAGTGTTTGGTCAGAAGTAGCAAACGAATTCAATGGAAGCAAATGGTACATTACCGGTGTTGCTGATGTGATTTCCTTTGAAAGCATTTGACTTTGCCGGCGAGCGGCTTCTGTTGCGCGCTTAGAGAACATTTTTCTTTCTCTCTACTATATTTTCTCCACTGTATTTCGTGTATTTTCCTCGCCCGGCTATTTTTTGTGGCGGCAACTTGACGTTTTTTGTTGTTGTGCTGTTGGCCCGACTGCGCATTGTGCAACACAGAAAATGCCAATAAATAAGTTCGGAAACGCTGGGCTATAATTGAACAACATCCCAGAAAGCACCTTGCCGAACACAAAATAATAACAACATCAAATAATGACGGCGAACCATTGAAATATTTCTAAACGTCAAATGGTGTTTTGAATTTTCCAAAGAATCTGAAGATCAAATAGTACCGCAACGTAAACAATACCTTTATTTATATTATTGCCATATTTTCATATCAATAATGGCGTCTTTTCAATTCGGCGTCTTTCACACAGTTTTGCAAAACAGGAAATTGAGATGTTATACACGTCAAGGTGCTTCATTTGCTTTGAATTTTTCGCGATTGAAAGCAAGAAATCAAAGGGAAAAATAACGTTGATAGAAGCGAATCTTTAGAGCAAAATGTTGCAAAACTACGGAAGGAAAATGACACGCAGAGCACGCAAAAACGACAAGTACCATCGATGAAACGTACAGGAAGCGTAAGCGTCTCAAACAATGCACGTCGAGTGAGAAGCGCACTCGCGTACGCGCAACATAAAAGAGTTTTTCGCCTCTCTTCATCGCCAACTGACTCAGCGAGGAGTCAAGGAGTTGTCGCTCAAGAGAGTGGCTGCATTCACCAAGACTCCCTTCGTCGTCGTCGTCATCAGCAGCGAGCTGCATTCAAAAAGGCAGATGTTCGGAAACACTTGCGCAAAACGTAAGATAACATAAGCAAACAAAAATTGTTGAAAAATTAAAATCTATTCAGATTTTCCGCCCGTTTGCGCTTTTTCGCCAGACACGAAATTGAAAAATAAAAAGCGTGTAATTTGAGCGCAAAGCTGTATGGACGAATTGGATTTATATTTTTGTGGTTTTTGTGCAATTTTCAAGCCATTTACGTCCATTATTTGTGCATTACGTACGCACTTTCTTGCTTGCATTAAATTACAAAATCGAGTAACAGTTTTTCTTCGCCATTCATGTCGGGGGTTTACTTCCATTAAAATTTTCATTCTACGGGTGTAATAAGATAGGCTAATAGATAGTTTAAGATTGTGTTTTGTGCCAGCGTACGACCCAACATTTTGCAACAATAAATGAACAACAAAGTATTGGGTTGCTTATTTACGAAACGAAAAGATTCCTATCTTCTTCAAATATTCAGTAGGCTATTATTATGTTATCAATGCATCAATGGATAATACCTCTTCAAATACATTCAGCAGTCTGAAAATTAATTTTCATTTTTGTCTCCGAAACTCGCATATGAAAAACCGTTGCGCGAAATAAGAAAATCTAAGTGCTAATAATAATTGACTCCCCGCCATGCTCAGAAACCCGTATGCGATCAAATTCTCACAATTCTTCAAAAATTCGGATGGGCAAATGATGCATAATCAAGATTTTTCGCATTCCCCTACAAACCAACCCCCGTGCTCGCAATACACACTCTCGCCTTGTGCGATCTTATTCTTGTTTGAGAAATATAAACATTGAAGTGGCTCATACTGTTTGGCCACTTGGTAGTGCATTCATTGTGTCTTAAATTTCGTGGGCAATTTTATTCCCCGTGTGGAATATATGCGTTCATTCAGTGGTTCAATTGACTGCGTTCACAATGTTATCGTCTCGTTATCGCGATATTTGCCGATTTTAAGATCAAGCACACCGCCCACCGAGATCGAATGTACCCTCATGTTGTACTCAAACTTCCTTCTAATTTAGCAAAGGTACAAAAAGTGTTTTGAAATTCCCATGCATTAAATCCGAATACATTATGCATTTACTTCAACATTTTTGAGTAATGTACTTCAGCTCAGCGTGTTGTACACTTATTGCAAATTCTATATACGAAAATTGTTGTTTGCTTATTTCAACATTTTTCTAAAGTGCTACTTTGTACTCCAGAAATAAAATGACTAAAACCTTTAAACACGTAATAATTAATTAAATAATTAGCAGACATGCACGTAAATGAAGCTGTACGCTATCTTAAGTGCTTCTTGTCGCTTGCTCGTAATTAATTAACGTCTGATTAAGCACACTGCCACGACGCGTCGTCGAATACGCGCAGCTAAATCCTCATCCTTGCTCACTCCTTCACCTTTATCCATATCTCTATTTCGTATTTAATTTCCATAAATATTTTGTATAAATTAGTCGTGCGATTGGAGCTCGGTTGCGCTCACATCAAACAGGTAAACGATCGAAAATGATGATAAACTTCATCAGCCATCAAGCGCCAAGACAGCCGCGCTCGCCGATGAAGATGAATACGCTCGGTACTTGCGTGCTTTTCAAATCAAATGAAAGCCTTACTCGAAACGAGAGAAAAACGAATGAACGAAAAAACGTATGAGTGAATACATTAAAAGGCTATGAAATGTTAGGCTAAATAAGACGTTTGGGAACGCAGCATCTCCTCGGAAACATTTGAAGAGAGAAAAAATTCGAAAAAGGAAACTTAAAGCCTAATTAATCTCGATCGAAATTGATTAAATATTTACAGCGGCCGATGATGAAATGATCGAAAACAAGACAAGATTCGAGCGTAACGACCTGTCGCAATTAATTAACAGCGTGTATCGACTAATGTTCCGCTTTTAAATGTTTTTGTGCTTAATGTTTAAACATTTTAATTAAATTTCTAACTGTTTATAATTATTTTGTCATGTGCCTATGTCTTAATGTCATTCATTGCAAAACAATTTTGTAAAAATACATAAATCAATTAAAACTTTGTGCCAACGATTAAAACACGAATTGAATGAAAATGTCTCTTTTAATTGCTACGTTTTACCGCCCTTAGGGTTGGAAAAAACAAAGAGACAAAAAGGGCTGTTTGAAAATTACGTATTTGACCGCCCAATGCAATTTTGTGTGCGAAAAGCGGACGGAAATATTTATAAATTCGGTACTCGCGTCGTTTGTTTGAAACTTTTCCATATTGCAGAGCAGACACACGCCGGGAAAGCAAGCCAGCTCGTTGAAAAATGCAATTATTTTACAAATGTTGGTACATTTTCCCAAATTATTCTTCGTGGCGTTTCAGGACTTTATAATTCTATCAGTGATTTATTTTAGAGCCCTGCGCAAAAATGTTTGAAACATTGTCAACTTTTATAGAATATGTGCTCGTTTTTTTGTCGACACATTTCTCGTGACGGGTGTCGTGGCGCGTGTTTTTCCGCATATTGGGTCAATTTCGCGCAGCGTTTGTTACCGACTAAACAACAGTAACAGTTTTGCCAAGTGTACAAATTGTGTGTGTGCACCAAACGCGAAAAAAACGAGTGCCGAAACAATACAATACGCCAGCATGCCCAAAAGGCATAATAATAATGATAACAAGATAAAACCCAAAAGATGCAATTTTATTTCACCATCGAGTGTCATTAAACTGGCGTTTCGAGTGTACTTCTTTGAAAAATTAGTTGCTATTATCAAATAATATTTCTTGGCGTATTTTTGCAAATCTTGAGGTAATTTTCAAGCAAAATACCTATTTTGTTTCGAAAATTAAAAATTGTCTCGCGAAATAAGTATAAATTTTTAAAATTTTATAAAGTTGTATCATTTTAAAATTAGTCGACAGCAACGAAGAGCAGAGGAAGAAATAGACAAATATATCAGCTTACAAGTGTCGTGAAAGTAATAGTGTCATGCAACAACGAATAACACATTTGAATGGAAATGAATCATGCGATGATGATGATACACTCGCTCCTCTCTTATTCCTTCGGCGCGTTAGTGCGCTCGCTGCTGGCCGACGATGGTGCTGATTTATAACAACAGGAACCAGGTGGTTCCAATCGAAATTAACAACGTGTAGTTGCTTGTAACTATGGTGAATAATCTCACTCTCCTATACGCATAATATGCATGCGCACCATCGGCTTTGACTAACTGGAGGCCTAATGAGGAGATTTACCTCCAGAGTGTCAACCACCACGTGGACGCATATGGCAACATTCAAAAATAGCTAAATATTTTCGAAATGTCACAAACAAACATACGATTAAATTTTCGTCGATGATAAATTTAAATACGTTTCGGAATTTTGCGAATTATTAGTGTATCATAATAGATATTGCGATTTTTAATTAATTCGAGCGTATTTTTAATCATCATAAAAACGCACTTTTGTTTCCTCTCTGCGTTTTTTCGTTTTCTTTACAATAATATATTTTGGTGTCGGCTTTTTATTAAATTCTCACAAAATGCATGGACACGGTTCATCAAATTATCCGCATCTTTGTTTCGCTTTCGGCTCATATATTTTTGTCCTTCTTGTGCGGCATGTGGTTTTAGCCGTTTTTGGGCGCATTTAATGTAATCATCTCCATTTCTCCTCTGCACAATTTACATACAAATGACAGTGGCATGCCGCATTAAATAATAAATAAATGCGGCGAGGTGTCGTAATTTATTAAAAATATTTACATTTTTTGGATAGAGAGCGGCGAACGCGGCACGCTTGTAATTAGTGTACTATTTCCACCATCAAAAATTATAGTTTAAGCAACAATCATGAAAACTCAACATATTTAGGTACTCTCCTCAAAAACGAATTTCTGGCATGCCGAAGAAAAACCTGCCGCAGTTAATCCAGTTTTTCTTAAACGTATTTAGCTATTGGCTTACAAAAACTTTGCTCAAACTGCACAAACAGTATTTGAAAGACATTTCAAAACATTTTCACAACGACGGCATCTTTTATATTATTACTTCCAATATGTAATGCTATTTCATAAGTTTTCGCATTGCATGTTTTCTCAGCGCCCACAAAGCCCGTTCAATCCTTTACCGCCAAACAATCCCACCCAATCCGTCTTTACGAATTTATTTATTTCCGATTTTCTCTCTTTCCGGTGTGGTGTCCTTATTATTGTTATAGAGCATTAGTTAAAATGAGAATGCGACATAAATCCGCTTGCAAAGTGTCGGAAAAATGTTTAAATGTTATGTGTAAACATTCGACAAACATTTGGACACTTTCGAACACTGATGCCGCACTAAATAGATTTTTCGGCGTGGGCGAACAACGCACATTATGTGCGATCATCAGGCATCATGATCAACAACAACGCGTTGAAGATGCACGTAGAGATGTGAACCAGATGTGTGTTGTTTGTCTGGGATTAATGCTCGCAACTTGCTCAAATTGCTTGAGACTTATGAGATTTCCTTGCTCTTTAAGACTTATAAGACTGGTTGACATGATGCACATTGTGTTAAGGCTTATTATTGTCATATTTTAGTTCGTAAAATATTAGAATTAATTTTTTTCAGTGATAAATTTATGTTGTAACATTTCAGCGCGTTCCAAAATGAAATATTTATGAATGAACTTATGAATCCGAATTTCCGGCAAGGATTTTTGAAAATATTTAATTTACTGAAAGGTTGTTTTTAGCGTCTTCGATAATTCATACATTTTCGTGGCTTTTAAGTTGATGTACGATGCGTTTATATTTTTGGATAGTGCACTGAAAATCAGCGACGCGAAGAAATCAATGAGGTTCAAAAATTCATGATCTCTCTGAAGGAAAAATTCTTGCAACAGAATTTTAGAATAATTTTTAGTTTTCTTTCAATCTATAAATAATTATTTATCAAGATAAAATTTGAATGCCTAATTATTTTCAAGTTGGTAATAAATTCAATGATAATACACACCCCTTGATAAGTAAACTGAAAATGTGCAATTGCACTAAAAATATCAAATTACGTTGGGCATGGTTTGTGTTCGGAATTGAATGAATGCACTACGAATTGCAGTCTGAAATGATGAATGATAAGGCGCTACAATTTCAATGCGCGAACAAAATATGGGCAGAGAGACGACTAATCAAGTTACAACCCCATTTCGGCAATGCATTACAAACATGTTGTGCGCTACGTCCTCTTTGTTATTGTTGTTATTGTTATTGTTCATGTTTGTTGGCTTGTTTTTTCTTATTTGATCAGGTATCGAATACGTTTTTCGTTTTCACGTTTACGACAGTTCATTGTTTGCAGGGTGCTGAATGAAAATGATCGCAGTTGCTGATTACACTACTGTAAACTCGTTTCATCAGGGATAACTTACAAGATTGCTGATGATTATTAATGATCACGGTGATTTATTAATGTGCTCTCCAAAAATCGTATCATATTTCATTTAAGGTGCGAAGGTAAATAATTATAAAAAAAATCTAAATTCGTTATTTGAGAATTAAATAGAGCGCATTTTTTTTCGAATGGTTCAGACAAATTTCTCATCTGTTTACAAGGGTTGAATGCCTTTAACCTTCATCAAAAATTACTTTCATCCCTTTGCAAATACAGCGTAAATACTCGCATTCATTGAAACGAATTCGAAAATCATTTGTGCGAATTATAAGTCACATTTTGTAAAGATTTGGTCCATAATACTTCCAGTTTTTAATCTGCTTAGCAAATATGAATTAAATTCATTTATAATCCCCTCGAACTAAACGCCAATAAAACGTCTTATTTTATTGCACAATGGCTAAATGTGTAAGCAAATAAAATTATATGTAACTAACAAAAAAATTGCAGGTGAAACTTTTTCACTTTTACTTCTTCTTCCTAAATGAATTCTTCAAATTCTATTCTCTCTTTCAAAAATTTGATTTCCTAACAGCAGCTAATTCATTTATTTTTTTCTTGATGTAAAATACGTGAATATTCAATGGTTTAATTCACTTAAAAAGACGTACATTTGATCAACTTAATAACACACTCACTTCTTTGATATCGAAATAACCGAGCATCAAACAAGTGTAATTTTCAACACTAGCACCGCCGCCGCCGCTGCGTGTTCTGTGTACGCATGTGTGTTGTTCCATTTAATTTTTCGGCGGCGCGCGAACAATGCGATTGAACAATGGCGTATAATCATAATTGCTGACTGTGCACAAATTTCGTATTTGTTGAACAAACCGGATGAGCTGTCTACAACCTCGTTCAAACGCTCCGCATATTTGAAATGTGAATTAATTTGTAAGCCATACACAAAAGGTGATGCTTTATTCTTTTTCCTCCTTTTTTTTCCCTACATTATAATTTTGCATAACTGTAGGTTGTCAAGACTACCACCAAAAATATCCGCAATTTCGAAATGACTGTTCTCTCACAAAAATCGTCTTTTGACGACAATTCTATTCAAATGTCTATTCAATTCTTAAGTAATGATAAGTAGATTATCGTTAAGGATTTGGACCTCCCCAAATAATTTCGAAATATTCAAAGCCACAACGAACAAGCAATGTTTCAATTTTTGAGGATTGAACAATTTATTTGTAGCTAAATTTTATTAGTCATGTGTTCAAACTGAGCAAATTGAATAATAGAAAATTTATTCATAACTTTTCATAAACGATTATGGAAGTTGTCATACATGGCATTGAAGGGTTGAACTTGCGCGAGACACCTTTAATGGCAGTATAAATATTTCATCTCGGGGATGAACAGCAGCGCAGCGACGCGACAGGGTGATGATAAAAGGCGGTGCATCCCCGAAATTTTATGGCTTAATCGAAGGTTGCCAACAATGCGCTCTTTATAAATTCATTGCCGCACGAATAAAATTTTAACTCGCGCGCGCGCGTAAGGGTTGCCATGCGTTACCGCAAACAAATGCTTTACAAGGGAGCTAATATACCTGTATCTCTTACATCCACCCCGTGTCACGCGAAATATCAGGGTCTCTCATTCAAATTAATACCATTTTCATTTCCGCAAACCCTCTGTATGTTAGCCAGCAACCATACCGAATTGAAAACGCCATAATGTTTAATGCAATAATTTCCAACATATTTTTATGATAACTACATCAACGTTGACACATCAACGTTTTTTCGCTTTGAATGAGCGCCTCGCGCTGCATTTCAATGCAGCTCAGCGCAATCCGAGAAATGTTACCACGTTAAACGAGGGGTTGATTTGTGTCATCCATCATTCCGTGATAAAGTCACCACCGCATTCAGCATATTTGTTCAATTTAACGCTTACAGTTTTTTACGCAGCATCGACCGACTAAAAAATAAATGCTCCAGATGCTTTTTAATTTAAATTCGTCCAACTTATTCTGTTTTAATATTCCCTAACTAATCTTTACATTTTACAATTTCCAAATGCGTTAAATAAATCAATAATTATCAATCATCTTTGGCTACTGTCCTTTTACAAAAATATGAATAGAATTCGTTTTGGTGATAATACCGAAATTTGGAAATTTGTCTTGCCAATAGCGACAACGAATCAATTCGCTTCAACCAGCAAAAATCATCTTTGCCTGGCATTCTTGTACAATTCCTGCAATGATTGCCATTCTAGCGCATCCTCCTCACGAATGAATAGTACAGTAGTGAAACGGTTAAACGCGACTCGTTACGGCGCTGAATACGCATAATGTTCCGTTTTGTTCGTCGCATTAAAGTGGAAACGACGTCGTGCATTATTTCGCATCTCCTATCGCGTTCGAGAAAATTTCGTAATGTACGCACCCCCGCGGTGGTGCACCGTCAACGGTGATGCTACCGAAGTACCGAGAAAATCTCCAACTTCACCACACCGAGCAACCGAGAAAAACGTTCGTGCAGACGTCCGCTTTGTTCTTATTGTTAAACTGCTGATGATGATTCTTACACTACATAGATGGATGCGCATGTTGTGACGTCGACTTCAGCACCCCCAACAGCGTTTACAACATGACCGAGCGCTGGAGCTATTCTATTAAATTGACATTACTTTGACAATTTGAAAATTTCAACTTTTTCAGCCGTACACAAGAGAGCTGCGATGTATTGTCAGTTTGAAATATTGCGCTATTATCTTTAGGCGAAACAGGCATACTGATGACTTGATAGGTACGATAAAGATGTCACTTGTTCAATTTTAATTAACGCGAGTTTAATTTGCACAGGAAACAAATTTAAATCTAATTTATTGCTGAATAAACAACACAGCTGTGTGACGATTAATGCGTCAATATATGCATCGGCGTGTATTGAGCGGAATTGACGCATTGCTGATGTCGGCACGAGAGGCATAATTATTGGGAAGAAGGCGCAAAGTGCGAGGAGCGCGCGCGAGCTTATTGAATTTCAGCGCACAACACCTACGAATTGAATGGATGATTATAGGCAGCGAGCGAGCACGCGGACGCAAAGAGTTGATGATGATGATGAAGGCGCTGCTGTGGTCATGATGATGATGACGATGATGATTATCCGCTCGACGCGACATGGCGTTAAATTGATATAAAGCAGCAAACAAGAGCCGCTCTTGCGAACGCGTTGGGCGTATAAATAATAATAGATAGGCCGCATTATATTTATTATACGCGAACGAAAATCAAATAATAGAAGAAGAAGAAGAACACAGCCGGCAGCCGCACTCGGCATAATAAGAATAATAGCCGGTGTAAGAAGAATACCCATGCCAAGTGAAAATGCGCAACATGCTGTTATTAAATTCATTAGAAAACTAAACAAGACGATGAACAATCTTATTCTTTCTTCAATTTCATTTACGTTTCATCTGCCTCATTTTTGCACTTGTACCGAAACCATTTCATTTCCCCGAGAAAGAAACTTAAAACCGATTTCCATTCAGAATTATGTAAAATCTTCAACGGATGATAATTGAAAATGATGAAAAATTAAACGTTCAAATTGCAAATAAAGAAAGGCATTTCTGTGACAAAGGCAATGCCATAAAATCATCACTACGTTCAGTTGTGCTTTAAGCGGGAAAATCACATTTGACGCACAAAAACGCATTCGCAACGCACGCACATTAGTTACGTGTACTAATATCTTGCATTTACCTATTATGTCATGCATTCGCACTCAAAAGTTTTACAACTTTGCTGTAAATCACTTCGAGGTGGCCACCGATGGCCAAGACGATTAACTTGTGCTTTCTTCTCTTCACACGACGAGTATAAAAAATTGTTCTTTTGATTGGAGAGAAATCAAATTGCAACGACATAAATTATTCGACGATTAAGTTTGACGTGGTGGCTTCCGAAAGACTTAAATAGTTTAATTTGTCGCACGAGTTGCATGCACGTCGTCCTCAAGTCAATGCTTAATTTGACCTCAAGTCAAGTCCATCGGACTTCCTCTCTGCCACTTAAAACTTTAACGCAGCGCGCGTGTTGAATTAAATTTCGTCTTCAGCTTGCACTAGCGCAACGAGCAGATGATCGTGATGATGATGATGGAAGCGAATGTGCCATGTGCCATACCATGTCACACAAACTCTTTTAGCAGTGAAGATGACCACTGCACAGCAGCAGCAGCAGCAGCAGCAACAACACGACGCCAATAAAACAACGCGAGGAACTCATTTTAATTGACGCATCACCAGCGGTAATAATGATTTTAAATTGAATAATTGTAGCAATTAAAAATAAAAAACCCAATTCTTCAGCATTCGTCCACGCGCTATTGTAAATTGAAAATAACGAAACCATTAAAAGTTGATAGTTTACTTTTTTGAGAGTATTCAAAAATGAGCAGTGTGAATTTATGAAAATATGAATACGCATAAATATTTTTTGCACTTAGTTGAAGTGCAATTTGTAGTAAATTTCAGTTTAGTGCAAAGAGTTTTCAAATTAGTTTTTGCGCACTTTCTTCATTCGTGAATTGTTAGTTATTTGCGCTGAGCATGCAATCTTCTCTCCGCCGAGAAATTAATCAACTCTCATTTGGCGGCTGCTGTGTGCGCGTACAAAATATGCGAAAATCTGGTGCGAATCGAATTGGTTTTCGAATCGACTGGGAAATGCCGATTGCTGCGGATAAAATACGCAAAACTACGCGCATAATTTATGCGCCAAGCGCGATTTATTGATGAGGTGCGCGATTTATTGATGAGGTGCGCGATGGTAACCCGAGTCGAAGAAAATTGGCTTGTCAAATACCCGCAGCTCACAGTTTACGATGCAAAATTTTTATACGTCTTCATTACGTTTATCACACTTCAGCTACAGAGTGTTTGAATCAAAAAGATGCGAAAGAGCAGCAAAATTATTTTGCAATTTCGTGCAAGTTTGTGAGGCAACTTGGACAAAGTGCTGCTACAACACGCGTATCATTATCCATCGGAGGCGTTGCGCGGCCGACGGCAGATTGGCCTCATTGGCGCACGAGCACGTGCGTCGTGGCGGCGGTGGCGGCGACGTGCCGCCGTCAACATTCGCCAATGTTAGCGCAACGCCCGACCTCTCCATGCGTCAAAATCGCGCACGCGCAGCCACCCCATTCGACGTCTGATACGTATAATCAGCGGAGCGGTGGCGGCGACGGCAGCACGGCTGTTTGTCAGCGGCTAACGAGATACCGCGCGCCGCCGCCAAGAGCACGCGGGGAGGATGATCTCTCAATCTCTCATGTTCAGCGCAATTTTGCCCTTCCTCTCCTTCTTGGCGTTCTTCCGCAACGCTTGCTTGTTCGCAGACACATTTGCTGACTCAATAATTACGCGCATCGTGACACCAAATGTTGCACCACGTTTGACACGTGCCACGTTTTCCTACATGTGACTTGAAATCTCTCCCTTCGAATATTCTTTTAAAAAACTGTACCTAAACTTCAACTACGTCTTTGCAAAATATGACGATTGACTTCGTTATAAATATAGTAACTTGAGTTTAAATTCGAAAAAGTCAAAGATCAATTGACTTTTACTCATGTTACTCATTAGATTCATTCATCGCGTTCATTCATTCAAGTTCTTAGAGAGTTGATCGCGTTTGATTCATTCATAAATGCGTGTCGCGCGCACATTTCGTTGAATAATAATTATTAAGCACAGCGCGAGGCACGTGAATAATGAACTAATAGAACAGATGCACTCGTCTTGCACTTGATTCACTCATTCAGAGGCTGTAGCTAGCTTAGTAGAAAAACTATACGCATATAGATAGCAATTAGAAGCAAGTAACTTGACTCAATTTAAAGCGTTTTAAACGAATGTATTATTGCGCGCGAGCGGCAGATGCGCTCATCACTTATTAGTTTCATTCATGAAGCACAGCAGATGCATTGCTTCATTGTCTCTTAATGAGTAAGATTTTGCCTAATGGCAATTAAATCATTGCGTACAAAAACAAATACACCTCCGTATTCCAGCTCCTAACCCGAAATTACCATTGAAAATTCTTTTATAAATTTGCACGGATTAATGAATCTTAATCGAAAACATTGACAATCTTGTAACGCGAGCAATATACGTAAAAGTACTGTGCATGTCCACAAAGACGACTCAGAGCCAAGCGTGGGCACCACGAGCGACCGCAATCATCTAATTGAGAATGAATGATAAGTGTCTACACAATGTTTTATTATTCGTTCATCTATGTAGCGGCCACTTGACGATTTCCACAACAATACGAATTAACAACAACGCAAGACGCGCAATACGAATGCACGCGGTGGTGGTGGCGACGGTGGCCGCGGCCAAATTGCCATGTGCACAATTGTATTGTTGACTTTACATTACGATTCCCAACATCCTGTCGCGCACATTACAATCACAATTACCCGGACAAGTGCGTGCGTACTTTAGCGTTCGGATACAACTCGCTCAAGACGGGAGCCGATGACGACGACGACGATGATGATGATGCGCTAGCTTTGTGCGCTCCTGTCTTGTCGCATGATGATCTCGCAGATGATAATCCAACAGCGCTCTGATTATGATGGATTATCATTGTTTGTATTCAGTGCGTTTGTATTCAGCGCGCACGCATTTATTTGTTGTTAAGCTCTATGCGCAGTCGTTGAGTGGCGAAAATTGACGATTGTTATTGCTTATCTTGTTAGCGTTCATCAGCTATGTTTATATGCAAACGAATCTTACGATTTCAATTGCTTCGATGTCATGTATAGCGTTATGTTCATTTCCGCAGACAAAATTACAGGGCGCAGATAATAAGAATAGAGAAGATAGACTTACCCCAAATTCTTGATGTTGAATGAAAGTTCCTATGGTCCCTGCTTACCAACGTCTTGGATTGTTGTACTGAAGTTGTGTTGTTGGTAACGTCTTGGATGGTTGTAGTCTGATGTTGTTGAAGTCCCTAGTTGTTGTAATCTATCTGAAACAACACGAAAAATTATTTTAGAATATTGAAAAGTATACCCTAACAAAGATGTATTGTTTTCGGTCACGTTCATTCATCTCATCTCTTGTGCAAAGAACAACAGCATTCACCCTCTCTGAAAACGCGTGCGCGCTTCCTCAATTGAAGAGTTAATCTGATCATGATTGCGATATTTTATTCGGAAACGCGTCTCAATAACACTCCACGCACAGTAAGAGTGCGTGCACATTGTGAAAATATGTAGAAGAATAAGTGCAATCTGTGGTGTACATACATTTATTGAACAAAACGCGAAACGTGCGCCGCGCACACGTTCTCCACCCTCATCATACACATCTTCAGGGCACGTGTCATCCTCCAGATAAACACTTAATGAACTGAGCTGTTAATGTGTTCAGAAACAATTCATACTGCTATGATGGTAATGTGTATCCGTAGTTGAACTTTCAAGTAAAACAAAAAGTGGAAGAATTAACATGATCGCTTCAAGTTAAGAATGCGTCCAATAAATTTGCGATAGACCAATTTACTTCGTTGTAAGACTTGTAAAAAAATCAGGAATTTTTACGATATCTTTAGTACTTTTCGAGATATTGCTGAATTTAGATCACGTTTCTTATCAAAGAAATTGTAGTTTTAAATTAGTGAGACAGAGCTCCAGATTTCATTACCTTCCTATATTCTAACAGATAGAGATTTAAGTTTTTATGTAATACTTGAACTAAAAGTTGAAGGATTAACATGATTGTATCAAGTTAAGAATGCGGCCAACAAATTTGCGATACACCAATTTACTTCTTTGTAAGACTTGTGAAAAATTCCGGAATTTTTATGATATCTTTAGTACTTTTCGAGATATTGATGAAATTAGATCACAATTCTTATGAAAGAAATTGCATTTTCATAAAATGCGACTTTATAAACTGAAAAATGTTTCAGAATGTGTGTAAATCCAATGTAGGTTGATCTAATGGAAAGAGTCAAGGAGAATCAATTACGAAAAAGCCAAGTGCTGATAAATATTTGCTGCTTCTGTTGAATGGAGTTCAATTCCAGCTTGCTACCTACATTCAATCAAATGCAATTACTTAACCGGCGCAAGTGACTTATTAGTCATCAGTCGACAATTGCAGTGCAAAACAATGTGTACCAAAAATGTAAACAAACGTATCATGCATGGAGTGAAATAACATGTTTCACTTCATGGATATCAGAGCAGCTACGTAATCATCTACGAGCAACAATGCTGGCATTTCTGCAGCCTCCATTTACTTCTTGAAAGTGTAGCTCAATAGTCATCAAATGTTGTATGTACCTAACTGGCTACAGTGCTATAGAACCCACCAAAGATGCAGACAATTTGACAGTATTGAGGTTATAGTTGCTCATATATGTTTTCTATGTATTTCAATTGGGCGAATTATACAAGAACGCTAATTGACCTGCAGGGCAACAAACGTCGGTGCCTCTTCCAACAAATTAATGCCCTCTACACCTACGTACAATCAAACGTCGTTAAACACGCCACACTTATTAAGCGCACTTAAGTTCAACTCGCCAGCATGTCCATTCATTCTATTCGTTCATCATATTTCTGTCGCCGCCAGTTTAGAACACCCAACTCATTTATTCATTTACACTCATCGTCAACGATCATACACAACTAATATCATGCAGTATCAATCAATTAATAAATATAAATACCTTGATAATTCGATGGGCACTAAAGTTTCACTTGTAACACGACACACTTGTTTCGACTAGGCATTATCAGCTGTGCACTATCTTGCTCTGACCAAGTCTACGCAAGTCTAGCAGCGCTGTAAACAAAGCAGAGAAATTTATTAAATTATGCAACTAGATGCACACAAAAATCAATGTCACGCAGAATTTAAAATTGAATTGAGCAATTTAAAAGCATGCAATTTAAGACCCAAATAAACGAAAATATTTGCTCTGGTTGCGAGTGTGAAACCTTGGGGGCTGAATGCGCAGTGATGATAATGTTTATACACAACAAATAAAATGAACAATGCGGCAATTGGCGGCCGTAAAATGCGGCAGACGGTGGTTTATTAGAAAAATCCAAGCGTAGCGCAATCAAACTGCGAACTGCGTCCACTTATATTGCACCGAAATGCTCAAGATTTTCCAAAGTCAAACTCAACATTTTCGACATCTTGTCCTGGCGAAGGTTTACAACGTGCACAAGAGTGAAATAAAAGGAGGAGTAAGAGCTAAACGAGAAGTCAAAGCGCAAACGACGAGATGAATTACAACCATGTAATAAAGCAATAAAATTAAATGCATATTTTCATTCGACTCATTTGTACAGCTCGAGCAAATTCTTGGAGATCTTATTCATTTTCAGCATTTCCACAATGAACAACTCAAATCCAACGCAGACACAGCGTCAGAGGAGGAAGAGCTTTCATTTGCTTTGTCAAGGAAGGAAGAAGATGCAAGAGTTCATCTTGAGCTCAAACGCTCGGTGCAAAAATGGAAAACGATGAGGCTAGCCTCAAAGCCTCAAACGTCTGCTAGAATTTAGTCCCCTTTAGTGCACCCATAAAACTGGCCTGAAGACAACCTCAAAGTCAATCGCAAGAAGTGACTTTATAACAAGAATGAATGAATGAACAACTAACTGTACATGCATTTTTAAAAATATTATTCAAAGTTGACCAACTAAAGCGAAAATGTAAGTTGGAAAATGTACTTGTTTAACATTCGAATATGTACTGAAGAAATTGATTGAGCGTTGATCTTGTTTGATGTGCGGATGAAGCAAAGCAAGCGCTTCTCCGAAATTTCTCATATTTCTCTCGCTCATTCCACGTACGCACCAGCGCTAAACATATATAATCAATCAAAAATCGCTTTGATCTTTGCGGCGCGCGCAATTGAAACAACTGGCTTTCTCGTTCCAATCAAAATAAACATCAGCTAACAGCCTGGAAACACTGGGAAAACCATGGGAGATCATCGAAAGCGAAAAGCCATACGAAAAAACGCAAATCCCAAAAAATGTTTGTGTAGATTGTATGGATCACGAAAGAAGCGTGTTTAATATTGTTTGAAGTGCTTTGTTAATTCATTACCAAAGAGAGGGATTTGATTGATCAAAACATTTACCAGAACTCTTCTCTGAAAACCAAAATTCAACATCAATGTCTGTATGAGAATATCAGGACAACTACGAATGAAAAGTCGAACGACATAATTTCCAATTACTTAATAATTATTGTAGGACCAAAGCCCTACAAGAATATCCATTTAATATAAATATTTATCATTTCTGTACATAAATTATTTACAATATTTACAAAATCATACTAAGTTAAGAATACTAGAATTCTGAGATCACAATTTTGGTTTGTTTCAATTTCAAGCGCGCAACACCATTGAGCCGCCATTGAGTTTTAATTTCGCGTTATCACGCTCAGCGGTTTGAATAGTTCGGGGTGCGTCGCTGGTGCTGGAGCAGGTCGCGGTTCGGGACTACTGCTGCAACTGCTCGGTGATAAGGCGACCGATTGAGGGCTGAATTGCATTGGGGAGCACGCCGGCGGGAATTGCATCGGCTGCGGGATTCGCAAGCCCGCGTACATCTCGTAAGGGTTTGGTAACGTTGGCATGGTTGGCGCATACGCAGGGAATGGCGATTTGTGCATCATGTACGGATTGTAGCGCTGATACATTGAGCTGAGCAACGCAGGATTCGTGTACAAGTTACTGAGACCCATTAAAGCTGGCGAATAAGCTGGGAACGCTGGCGGAGCTGTTGGATATCCTGGAGGCAGACCCATCATTGTACGTTTGAATGCAGCTAAACGCGACCGAGAGGCAGAAGTTGTACGCCGTCGAAGCTTGCCAGTTGTGCCACCGATGAAGACATCATCCGCACTTTGATCCAACATCCAGTAGTTACCCTTTCCAGGATCGTCGTAATGCCGAGGCACTTTGACGAAGCACTTGTTAAGGCTCAAATTATGTCGGATAGAGTTTTGCCATCCTTGCTTATTTTCTCGATAATACGGAAAGTTGCACATGATGTATTCGTAAATTCCATTGAGCGTAAGTCTCTTTTCCGGACTGCTCCTGATCGCCATCATGATCAATGCGTTGTAACTGTATGGTGGCTTTTCCTTAAGTTTCTTTTCTTTATCCTCAGGCTTCTCATCATCTGAGGAGCTCTTGCTGCAGTCCAATGGCGGTGTGGATGATGTCACATCTAGATCGCTTTCACAGCTTACGTCGGACACTGGCGAAGGCATCGAAGGTATTTCGACATAGTCGTCTTGGACACTTTCGGGTATCAGGGCACTGATTGAGAACGAGTGCTTGAGGGGTGTCGAGGTCGTCATTGTGGTTTGCGTTTGATTCACCATAGCGCACTGCACTTGTGTGTTTAGTACTCAATGTTGTAAGATTTAAAGTAATACGTGCGTGCTCAACGATTATGCTCTTCGAACTGATGTTGAAAATGCGTGGGGGATGCTTTTATATCAACGGCGATAGCAGGTAAGCCGCCTTTCTCAGCGCGCTACAAGCGATCCGCCTCATTTATGGTGGGGCGCACTCCCGTTTGCTTTATTTTGTACGAGCTTGTATGTACGTTCGAATATAAACTTGTATATAAATGTTATCCCAACGATTTGAGAAGGGCAAACAAGGGCTTCGTTATGGTGGCGATTGTGTTCAGAGTGCCCGTTTGACAATTTTGACAATTGCGCATGGTGCAAAGGAGCTAAGGGAGTTGCACGCTAATTGATAGATGGATAGAAGGAAAAATCAAACGAATAGAGTAGCAGCAGCAGATGTACGCGTCCGATGTACAAACATTTGTACGAAATATTTACATGACAACTTGCTACCCCCAAAAAGTTATATGTAACAAACGAAATATAAAAGGAAAGTTAGTTTTCCATCAACAGAATATTCGTACTCTAAGATCAATTAAAATCAAGTTGGGTAGATGAAATCTTTTCTAGAGATTCAAGATTATTGAAAGATAACTTGATAAGCAAATATTGGCCTTCTAAAATAATAAGCAAGCATAAATTTTAAGAAAATATGGGGTGCGAAAAATATGAGCACTTTTCTCGTGTTGAATTAATTGAAATTCGAACCCGTATGAGGGTTTGTTTGATTTGTGAACAGCGCTTGCAAATAATTTTTAAGGATTGCTGTAGCAAAAATTTCCACGCAACAAATCCGATATCGAATGAAGCAAATAACGCGTCTCGTGGGAGATTATTAGTAAGTGTAATTCGAATATTATTTTATCAAGCATTGCCTCGATTTAGTGGTCTGAATTTGACTCCTTGCATACGCGCGAAGACTGGAAGGATCATAAAAGTCGCGTCAATGTTGCCGGATATCTCATCTCAATATATAACACCATCGTAAATTTTATGGAGTCACACCACACAAGTCAAACACCATTTGCTTGCAGATTTTTCTTCCTTTTTATATGATGTGCTCGACTTAATAAATCTTAATCAAGTTCGCAGAAAAATTCAATTAAATTTCCGATTATTTGTGCACCAAACCAATATTGTGATCTCAAAATTCTAGTATTCTTAGCTTAGTATGATTTTGTAAAATTGTAAATAATTTATGCGCATACTTTTCATTCGTACTACTTCTGATAAATGTGTTGATCAATCATATCTCATTTTGATTTACGCTTTTGACAATCTCTCTTGGTTATCTCATTAAAAGCATTAATAATATCATTAGTTTTTATATCTTTTGTAGTCTTTTAGATTTTTTTAGTATCCATTAAATCTGAAAATCTGATAATCGAATGACCCATAAATAGTACCCAGATAATAGCATTCTTATCAATGCCACACATCTTGCTGACATGTTATTTAATCGGTGACAGAATAGCAAACAAGATGTTAACTGCACCTTTGGGTTGGCGAACAAACAACAATATTCAAAGGACGACATCATCGATTTTTGTTTGGAAAAACAGAAAACTCAATCCGCTTTCGCGTTGAAAAGCGAGGCCATAGCGAAATGGATTGCATACGCATGCACATTAAAAAAGGCGCTAGCACAATAGTGCCATTTATGCGATGTCATCAGCTACATCGTCACAAAGTAAAATCGATTTGCGGCTCGCTTTTAAAGCATGTGAGAGACTTACACCTTCACTCAGCGCTCACTCACCCTTTTTTCTGCATTACAATAAGCCGCAGCGAACTAAGTGAAATCCATTTTTGAGCAAAAATCTCCCCTTTGATCGCATTATCCTCCGCATAGTGTGACTTTTGTGCGCGTTTGCGGTGTGCGTGCGTTTGAAGGCATGCCAATTTCGGCGGCAAGAGTTGCCAAAACATTTAAAGCAATTTCAACCAGCGCTTTGCGAAGCTTTTCAGATTAAAAATATTTTCGTTTTGGGTCTCGAAAAAATGGATTTGTCTTCTTACGTGTGTGTTGTTGTGGACGTGAAGCATGTTGATGGTGAGAAGAATCCGCTTAGGACTGCTGGTGCTCAATGATGTTAAACGTCCATAAGTCAGAAATCGGATTGAGGTATCAATGGCATCTGAAAAAAATCATCAGCTTAAGTCAATCAAACTTCAATGGTATCTGACATTTGGGAAGCGTTTTTCTTAACGTGCAGAAAGCACACGAGCAATCTTCTTACGAACGAAATGAATGAACACAAAATATAAAAACACTTGACACGTTACTCCAGGTACGCTTTTCATTAGCGTGGACTTAAATATGATTAGTGTAAGAAATTGTTATTTATACTCTGTTGAAATATCTTGTTGGATTAGCCAGCAGGAAATTAAAAATGTAAGAAATTCTATTAAGGTATTTTGTACGAGTAAACGAGAAGTGCGAGGTATCATGAAATCTAATTGTGACTAAATTATGGACCACGTATTCAAATGTGTTGTTTAATGTGTGAGAAGCGTTTCTGAACACTACTTACTGATTACTGATGTATGAGGCAACATTAAAATTATTTAATAGTATGCCACACACCGCAGCACATCACATCCACCATAAAGGGAATCGTGTTGTATGTAGTGTGCAAGACATATTTACAACTAAATTACACCTGGGAGTATTTCGAGAATGCCCAAATTCCACGACGCATTCGTACATTGGTCGTAAAGTCGAAAAAGACACAAATCCTTTCGTCAAATAAATAGAAATAAAAAAGACAAGCACGATGAGAACACCGCCCAGCTACACTTGCGAGATTACGGCCACGTTATAATAGCATAATAAATGCGTGCTTCATAATTAATTTCGGTGATTAAAACATGTGCACATGCACACCATGAACTCATAAGAGGAAGGTGGATCCATGGTCATACCTTTAAATTGTCCAAATTGATTTTTATCATTTTACGATCGCATTATGCCTCTGGTCACACATAAAAGCAAACGACGCGAATAGAATCCAAAGAATTTGTATTAAATCGGCTTGTGATAACGATTTATAAACGTAGTCAATAAAAACTGCTCCCATAAACATATAAGTTAAGAGCACCCGATAATCGTAAGCGACTTTTATGACTTCTCCTTCTGCAGCTCGTGGTAAGACCTCAACAGAGCTAATGCGATGACAGGTGACTTATTGATACCTCAAAGTTTTAGACAATTTCATCTTTTTCGGTCTGGACAATGATTGCATAAAACGATTACAATGGCTTTCTGCAAAAAGATCAAAGAAAGTACCACGTACCACGACATCAGTGGCGGCATATGTCACACTCGTCCGAGAGAAGGAAGACGCACAGCATTAACTTACAAAACGTACAAATGAACAACGAGAGCGCACGAGAAAATGAAATTTTTGCGCATTTGCTGCACGTTAGTCGAATTCGTTGTGGTAGATTAAGAAGCACAAGGGACACGTGACGTTCGCAGGTAACATTCGCAAGCGGTGATTTATTTTCGAGCGATAAAAACAAACAGCCAACCGAAGAAAACAACAATCGACGAATCTAATAACAGAAACATAAAACACATTTCGGCGTGTTGTTTTTAAAAACCGCCCTCCCTTTGCGATCCCTCTCCGGATGGATCTCTTCTTGATGGACCGATACGGTTGTGTTAATGCGATGACAGTCGAAGAAAAACGTCAAACAATGTCAAAGAGGATGCCGCCTCCTCTCTTAATAGAGTTGTCCGTTTTTAACATTAGTGAAATATTATGTTTTTCCTCAAAAACTTCCAAAACAAAAAGCAAGAAAATAAATCAATTGCAAAATGGGTGGATACAACATTTCGACCAAATTAGATTTCAGTCCCGAATAATGTCAATATTGAAATAGCAAGCAATTATAAATCACAAACAAATATCGAAGAAATTAATTGATATTCTATTAAACCCCCACGAATGCTCATTCAAACAGACTTGCCGTTGGAGTATTTAAATTCAATCAATCATCGTTAGTTTCTAATTGAAATTTTACTATTCTAGTATTTGATTGATCAAAAATGCGACTAGAATCAATTATGCTAATTGCACTAGGATATGTTCGTTCTCATTCATAAAATAATATCAAATATTTTGAAATTTGATAATAAAAACTAGAACTTTATACATTTATTGGCGTTGTTTGAGGTAAACCTCAGTGGAAATAAATATAACAGCACAAACATTTTATTGATACTGTCAACTAACTTGTCAAACGTGAACAAAGAACTTGTGCTGCCGTTTACGATCATTTTTATAACGTTTGTGTGCGCATTCGACTCGCTTTCATTTCCACTGAAAATTCAGGTTTAACGAAGGAAGAGAAAATCTCAAGTAACTTTCAAAATATCTTTTGTGCCCCGGTGAAATTAAACTAGGTGGACGAGTAGCAAACCAACAAACCACCGAAATTATTTATGACCCACTTTTATGATCCATGATAACAATAAGGAAATCGTCAATGTGGATGAATTTTCTTCAAAATTCTATTGTTTTGCAAACTAAATTCGAAATAAGTGAAAATATTTGCTGCAGAGATTCATTGATTTCTCACAAAATATGTACAAGGGGAACGCCTTCAACCGTTAAGTAATTGATTATAATCGATGATTGCTGTGTGTTATGCACATGTGGGCAATACGATCATGCCATGGGAACCGAACAACAATAACACGAAAAGCAATCACGAAACAAACCTCGCACTGCGGTGGTGAAACAATCAAGCCACTGACTCGGAAGCCTCTTCGTTGGTTCGCGTTTGCAGCTTGACAAAACTTGAAATAATTGTATTGTAATTGCGCACCCCGACTAAATATGCAATGGATATTATTCGTATCGCGTTCTCATTCAGGCAGGGGTGCACATTTTTAGCAAGATCGGAAATTTAATCGGGAAACAATGAATTGCGATTGCAAACAGTACGCCCAAAGGTTGGCAAATCATTGCCAACTCATTAGTGAAAAATTGCATTCCGATTTGTTCAACTAAAAGCACCACATACAACCATGTCTGGAAAATATTTCTCCATAAAGTTGTAAACTACACGACTAACCAACTCCTGGAAAACTAGACAATATCGAATAGTTACAAACATGCTCGAATGACCATTTCTTGTATTTCAACTACAAAATACACTTTCATGTAAGCTTGAAGGCAAATGCACGTGCAGGGTGCAAATAGGGAATACGACACGTCCTTGCCGCCCCTCAAAGTCTCTAACGACGTCTCGGACTCGAAATGTGCTAACGAAGAACGAACAAGAAACTGAGACTCGCTAGAATTGCGTTCGTTATCGCAACGCTTGGACGGCGAGTGGACAATAACGATTCAAGTTACTTGTTAACAAGTGTACTTCTCGTAAAAATAATCCAAACCATTGGCTCGGAAAATAGCCTTTCAAAAATATTTCAATCATCAACCGAAACTTATGACGAATTACTCCACAATAATTATCTAGATTAAGTTGAGCTGCATTTAAATTAATTCAATTAAAACAAAACGCTGATGAATTTGTCCCTCGCTATTCATTATTATCATTTCCGTCTTAGGAGCATACAAATTTCGTGTTCTCCTTTTTTCCTGCGTGTCCATCTGTCGTCGGAGCAGTCGGGATGACATGCAATTGCATTAAAATCGTGCGCGTCTCGAGTGAATGTTGTGCGGGGTTGTTTTAGTTTATGAGCACTCTGGTCAATTAGCGTTTGAAACGCGTTCGTGACGCGACGCTAACTTAAATTCAGTTGCGCCCGCATCCAAGCACAAAGACTGACCTAAGCGAACATTAATTGATTCTCCTTCTTGTGCCACTCGACGCCCAACAAACAGACGCTCAATTATTATTTTCATTCATATTTTGGACCGACTTCAATATCGTGGTCAGCGCTAGACATTGTCATACAATGATAATAATATACAAGTTTGGGGGGAAAATACGAGAAAACGATGAAATTATTATCGACGATGCTGGTGCATTGTAAATAAATCAATCGAGTGACGTTATTTTACGTTATTGAATGTGTTTATATTTTATACACTTTTTTGGTATTTTCCGTACGCAGCTCGGTCGTATTTTACATTAATTGACATTTATCGATATTCAAGCCATCGCCTGTCATGCGCATGTGACCCTTATTATTTATTTTATTATTCTATTAATTGCACATACGCAATGAGCTACACGGCCAATTATTTCGCTAATTGAGCGCGCGTCTAATGCAAACAAACAATATTTATTACTTTTTAGACTATAAATTGTTTTCGTTCCACGCGCAAGCAACTGCTCAATTAGTTTTTTCCGTGGTGAGTAAACAAGTGTGTTCGTTAGATATAAAGACAATGCTGGTACTGCGACAAGAGACAGACAATTGTAGGCAAATCAAGGCACCTAATTGCGCACTTACTGATAACACGAATTGCACAAATGATTTGAAAACGCGATTGTCTCAACTTTCGTCCACCTTTTAAATCCTCATTAGTCAGTAATGTTTGCATACAGAAAGTTGACTTCTTAATCCGTTAGTAATTACGTTTAACGTGCCGCGCTCGATTCGAGTTTGTGCGAACGAAGGAATTACCGTAGATCGTAAATCATGGGGCTACTGGTATTTTGCATTTAGGGCGTGCGACGAGGGCATTTATGGCGTTTAACTCTTTGGATTGGCGACAATACGCTGAAGATTAAGAAGTCAATTTCATGCATGCAAACATGGACATTTTATTGCCGATTTTTGCATTAAGGGGCGGGAAACGTTGAATATGCAAAATTCATTTTGTATTGTTCTATGCATTGATATCAGCTTACCATCAGCTGGTGTTAACAGGTAGTGTAACCCTGTTTATTGACATTTATAAGAACTCAAAAGGTAGCCACCCAAAAATGGCTTAAATATCGAATTTATTTGGATTATAGAGTCAATCATTGCTAAGTATAAACAAGGGATTAGTAATTATTGGAAAACTAACCAAGGTATTTTCCTAGTTTGAAAGGGCACAAGAAACTTCATAAATCAAGTTCAAATTAAGACTTCAAAATCAAATGACATGTGGCAACAGCTTTAAAGTTTAAGCACATGTTGCACAACCAATTTTCTTGTTCTTGTTCAATTGCAACAAGAACGAAAACGTACAACGAATAAGCATCCTCGTGCCCAATTACAAAACAAGTCTATGTGCATTTTCCCGCGTTTTGTCCAACTTTTATGTTTCCTCCCAAAGCACAATGCCGATTCATGACTGCATCGATTCGAAAAAAGGCGAACAATACGCCAAACATCATGTCGCATGCGTTTTAATGCGAAAAGCACACCGAGAGCAGATGCAAGCGCCAAAGTCAATAATAACGCAGTGAGTCTTAAACGCCAAAGTCTCGTTTAAATCTACTAATTGTGGGCTTGTGCTCGTTTATGCGTGTTACCATTTGCTATTGTACGTGCGCACCGAAGAAAAAGGTCGAAAAGTACGAAAATGACATTCGAATGAGACGTCACTTTTCGGCGAAGAATAGCTTACAAAATTGAGTGCTCATTTTCGAAATAATGCTCGACAATCAACAAGTTGCCGTGCGATACTCGGAAAGAAAACATGTGCGCTACGAAATCAGCAAACATTTATGCGGCGACTTTTAAAATTAATCAGGAGCGATTGGGCTACCTGCAAATCTCCCGTAGACGCGACTGCTGAATTTGTTTGCACACACAAAAGTGACTTCTTAATCTCTTTATTTGCTCACGAACGCAAATGGTGTTTAAATGATAATGTCCGATTTTACGACTGCTGTGCCAGTGATCACGATTTCAAACTCAGTCAAGTGTAACGACGTTAAATAAGGGTTGAAATTATTGAATATTTATGGCAGAAATTTAATATCCACATTTGTATGAAAATAATAACAAGAAAAATACAAAGGTTGATAACCCAGAATTTTAATTCCCACAGCGTTTATTGGGCTAACCTCCGAAAGATCAAAACACACACGGAAAATAAAAGCCGTTTATTGTTGTGCACACCATGATTGTCCATTGACAATCGAATGATTCGTATTTCCCACCACCCTGCGCGCACAGCACCCACTCGAAAATAATAGAAAAGCGAGGAGATTAATGCGTCGCGTCGCGCGCACAATGGTAACGTGTGCGTAATCAAAATAATCAAAGTTCAAACGGAGAGGAAAAACAGCCGAAAAAAGCAGGAAAAACATGGGGATGTGGTACACGTGCCGCAATCTCCTGCGTCTTGGTAGCATCATTATTGCGCTATCTCCTGCTGGAGATTCGTTGGTGGACAGATTTTGAACGGACATCCGAATGTAATAGCGTTGATCAACAGATCAGAACAACCCCCACACCGCGGGCAAAAAAGCAAAAGCATCACGTTGAAAACAAGGATATAATGAAGTGGGAAGCGTGCGCGCGGAGGACAATAGTAACAAAGTGCACGCGCGTGCGTTACGCGAGAGGAAAACAAACGGCCGAACGTGCTGAAAACGTATGTAAAACGTTCGATCCTAGGGGAACCCCCGCGGTTTCGCATGCCGCGCGCGTCATAATCCCATTGGCGCGGGCGCATCCCGGTGCACGTGCATGTAACGAACGCAAAAACGAAAATAATTGCGATAACGTGTAATCACAATAAAGGGGTTGGTGCTCGCGCACGCCTGTCGCGTGTTGTGTTTTCGTCAACTTGTTATTTTATACTTAAGCTTGTTTTGCATTTTACTAATGAGCTGATTTCGTAAATATTTTCTAAAGTAAAAATTACTTAAAAATCTTTGGCCAATTTACTTAGATTTATGATGATATTATCAAAACTTAATAAGTAAGTACTTCATGATAAAACTCTTAGGTAAATCAATCATGTAAATAATAAATTGAATGTTTACCAATGATTTCTATAATTAATTCTCACATGTTTTGACCTAAAACATACAAACTACACAGCGATGTTACGTGATCAGATCCACAGAGAGTGCAGGACACCAATGTGTATATTATTGAAAATGGTTTGTTTTTGGATGCGGTGCCTTTGATCGATTCCATTGATCAAGAAGTGGCCAGATCATCGCAATACCAGTGAGCGTACAAAGCAATAAATATTTACGCGTTTGTACACGAAATACACAAAATGCGCGCGGCCAAAGCGAAGAGATCAGAGGCAAACGAAATCGCAGGCGTGTTTGATCTGCCGTTTCATCTATGAAAATCAAATGAAATGATTCGACTTTCGAGTGAATTTCCTAATCGCTGACGAGTCGAGAAAATTGAAAAATATTTAAAGAAAACCCAATTTGAATTGATTGCTAATCGTAAATCATGAAAGGTAGTAAGTACGTATAAAATTCAAATGTGCCACCTTTAACTACCCGGCGCGACACTAACAATGAGGGATTAAGAAGTCAACATCTTGTATGCAAATATTGTCGCCGAAAGTCAACTACAGTCGATTCGTGCGCCCCCGATTGTGGATTAGAAATTGTTGCAATTGACTTATTACAGTACGCCCGATCATTTACTTGCTAATCGCTTAAGAAGATTACGAAAGTTAATTACACGTGCGCCCGCTTCGTGCATTATGCATAACGCGCACTTCTTGAGAAAGTTGTGCGTAAATTCCACGATTTTTCCGTCTCTTTGTTCATCAAATTTTCATATGATGAAAAATGATGTTACACAGTCACCCAATTTTTACAGCAGCCACTCACGAGGGTCGTAAATCAGTGGCGCATTGCAATATGAAAACCGCGCGCTGGGAGACCGAGCATTGTTTGCAATTGTTGTCCGAAAACCGAGTTAAAATAATGCGCGTCCATGCTACATTTGTTCCACATTTCCTCCTCGCCATTCTTCGACTTGTGAAGTGAAACGCACGCAGAATGCAATGAAAGAACGCAGCAGAACAGCAGCATCACTTTATTGCACACACAAATTTCTATTTTTATACGAGTTATATGGTCGGGGTGCGTCATAAACGTGACCGAGTTCTAATGATTTCTGGGCCAACGCGCAACCTCTTCCGGGGGGGCTGCAGCGCGTCCACTCCGCAGAGCTAGATATGTAGGTCATAAAAATGACCAAAAGTCAAAACGCATCTCAATGCATTTTTACAGCATGGGCTTGTAAATTTTCACGCAGCAACAATAAACTGGTGTTGTAAATGTTCAAATTCTATATCGATAGAAACAATGATTATGTTGTATGCTTGGAATTTTCATATTTCTCAATAAATTTTTCTTTTTTTTTTTACACAAAAAATAATTAAACTTTACAACCCCCTAAAACTTAAGTATATTTTTGTTTGAAAAAAGTAATACAAACGAGAAAACAATAAAACAACAAATTAATGTCGAATGGCTATTTGTACAATGCGAACACGGAAACACAATAAAATGCTAAAAATAACAATTAAATAAACGTCGAGCATTTAAATGTAAATGAAGGAATGAATGTTCGTTCGCTTCTTAAACGAAAAATTACGCTTTGCACACAAAGTGCTAGAGAGACAAAAGTGGCGGACGCGGGGCAATAAAGAGTCAAATACTAAATAAACTAATAAACTATTCGTATAAACCACCGAAAAAAGAAGAAGGTGAATGCAATAAATTATCCAACATTTTAAGCATGCCATGATTTATGCCGCACACGTTAAACTTGACGGGTGCTTCCTTCGGGATATTTGACGAGCGCGCTTTTTGTTTCGCGTAAAACACACATATTTGTACTTCTTCTGAATGCATATTCAATTTTCCCAGCCGTTCGCTCACTCGCCAGCCGTAATAACTATGATGGGTTTTGTTCGTAATGACCCAGCAATAATATTTCTCAATCCTACACATACGCATTATACAAATAATTTTTATCTTTTATGATGAACGAACACTCTCCTAGTGCATTTTTACGACGTTGTAGCTGGTGTATTGTTTGTACGCGTACAATTTCTTCATTCGCGGGGAGCGCGTGGCGTCCAGCTGAGAGAGAAACGATTAAATAATTACAAAAAGCCGTAAAATTGTTACAAATTTTCGTCAAAGTGTTCAAGCTCGAATTTTAATGAAAAATAATTAAAGTTTTATTACGAACTTAATATCCTTTAAATTTAATTCACTTGAATTTTTTTCATGATATGCGTATTTCATTCTTCAGTTGGTACATCGTCTCGCCTTCGGGCTGTTAGAGCCGATCGAATTTTTGCCATAACGTTAGCCTGCGGTATTGCAGCACCACGCAAAAGTTTTCGCAATTCGTCGTGATATCGCAAAGCGTAATTTAAATAACGCATGACCATCATTGCTTCTCTTGGATCGTACGTTTCGATTCCATAGAGATTCAAAATCTCACCGGCAAGAAATTCCAGAATGGAATTCAGCAAGTTTTCGCGACGTAAATGACGATATATACGTGAGTTTGGATAACGCCGACTACTAGGATATATTCTCCGAATATGATGCGCATGCTCTTCTGACGGGTCCGACATTGTATATATTTACTAACAATATTCTTTGCCTTTACTAACTAAATAAATTAAAGCTCAATGCGACAATAACTTTGAATGAACTCAAAGTCAGTATCATGTCGATGAATAATACATTTTGTTTTACATATGCGTTTTGATTTTTCCTGCACTTTTCAACTAAATATTTCAATTGCAAGAAAGTTTTCAAACTAAGTATTATATTTCTTGCTGTTATCTTAGAAATTTTCAATTTAGACGGAGCGTTGAATTTCAAATGCCATAAGAACTTGTATATGCAATGGTCAAATTAGTTTGATGCAAAATGGTATTTAAATCCTAGGGCATTTACATCGTCTATTGTTGTGTACATTGTTAATTCAGACTTGTAGTTAGTCCCACCGAATTTCAGACTGCGGTTCTATGAGCATTTGTAATATTTTCAATATGAGACACGCAGCGCCACCACATGTTCCCGCGCAAAATTATTCAAAATTTCATGGTAGACAACCAGGCAACCGAAAGTTTTTGTTTGTATTAATCAAAATGATTTGTTTCCTTCAAACTGACTTATGATGCATCAATAAAAACATTTGAAAGCCTAACCAGTCTGGCTGTCAGCGAAAAATTCTAGTCGTGAAAATTCCAGTTTTAATATTATCTATAGAACGTGTAAAGTAATATCAATATCGTACAACTTGCAGCCGAAACATGGATTTAGAAACGAAAATCAAGCCGGCACTCAATGCTATTCACGGCAAAGAATTGACCACAGAAGAATTTCAGAGGATGCTGTTCGAATACTTCCAAGATATGGGAATTATGAATAATCTCCAATCGCACTTGCGTGCTCAAATGATCAACGTGCTCAAAGAGACTGCCATTGGCAAGATGATAATGCAGAAAAAGGCTGATATTTCACCGAAACTACAGGCGCTGAATTTGTTAATAGCAGAGTATTTGTTACGACGTAATTATCACTACACGCTATCGGTGATGAGTTCTGAGGTGCCATTAAATAATGTATTTCCTCCTTTGTCGCCAACTGATAACGGTCAGAACATCGTGTTTCATTTTTCGAAGACTGATACGCACGATATTCTTGAAGCAATGGGAATTACAAAGATGCCTCAATTTGCCAACATGCTTGAGAAAAAATATCAAGTGCAAGGGTGTGAATCCCTGCTCGCTTGTATTCTGCAAACTATACCAATGATGTCTGAAAATTATGATTCAGCCAAATCCGAATTATTCAAAAATTGGCTCAGTAAACATGATTTGCAAGCCATGGATTTAGAACTGTTAATAAAAATGTTCAAAGAGACTGGTGTGGACATTGATGTTATTTTACAGGTGATTGAACAGCTCAAAATTGTTATCGTAAATGAAGTAAAGCGTCTCAAAGAAGTGAAAGACACTGAGCTACAAAATCTTCAACGACATATGAACATTGAGACAAGGCGTAAAATCCAAAAATATAAGACAAAAGTAGCTGATCTGGAAAGCTTTTATATAGGTGAGAAGAACCGCCTGGAAGCGGAACTTGAAAAAACTAAAGAAAATCTTGCAACTGCAACAAGCAGCATACAATTAAAATATAATCAAGCAAGTGGTCTGAATGAAAATATTAAAATGCTTGAGAAACGGCTTAAGCAACAAGAAGAAAGTCTTCTCGTCAAAGAACAGGTACTTCAACAACGTCAGGAACTGTTGGAAATGAAGCAATCGCGAATTGACCAACAATTCGATCAATTGATTATGTTAAATCAAACGATGGAGACAGGCACTTGCATGTCAAAAGCAAATATTGGTCCTCAAATCTTTGAACAAAAATCAGAGGACAATTTGCAGCTCAAAGAAGAAAACGAACGGCTTAAAAAGCACACGTTATCGATGAGTAGTGAAATCGACCTCTTAAAAGGCCAAAACAATGCATATCAGTCGAAAATTCAACAATTGCTGAGCCGTACTAGTGACTTGCTTACTCAGTTGGAAAAACGCTCTGGACTAAAACTAGATATTCCAAAAAGTCCTAGAACTTCTTTCACCCGTGAATCTAGAGGTTGTCAAATTAGCCCACGACTGCCGCGCACATCCACAACGTTTCACGGAGTGGGAGACGAAGGTATTTGAAAATTTAATAACTTTGATATGTATACTTTAACAAATTTGAATTTAGTTAGCTACCCGCCCTGTCTCAACGCTCAATCCCTGTGTAATTTTCTAATATCTCGCGAAATGCGAAGGCCAACAATGACACAATGTCTAGTTAGTGGAACCAGCTCAGATAATGAAAGTTCGGAGGATATACTGAAAGAGACAAGAGATCGACTTTTGGAACTGGAGCGAGAAAGCGACGCGCTTGATAAACATTTTGGCAAACTGCCATCAACAACATTACGTTCAAGTAGTGAAGTAGTACATACTTCAGGAATTATTCACAACTTCCAGGAGAACATGTCAATGATTCGTAATCGACTGACCAAACTCTTTGGTGAAAGTCGTACGAGTAATACATCAACCATCCCAACGACAACTTCCATTGGTCATCCATTACAAGATCAAGGCAACAATTATTCACCCACGAATTACGATACTTTACATCCGATTGAAGACACAAAAGAAATGAAAAATGAAATCAACACTCAACGAAGCGAAGAATCTGATAATCATACAGATGTTGCTTCCGTAAGTGAAGTAATGATAAATACTACAATTTCAACATTGGAAAATACCAGATTGTCTTCAAATGGCGAATGTACTGATTGTGATAAGTAATCATTTCCATTGCCAGTCCATTATATATGTTGTACATGTCAAACATTTTTGTATTGTCTTTGTGATTGTTATATAAGTCTGATCAACTAGAAAATATGATAAACATTAAATTGGATAAAGGAACAGTATGATCATTACAGTGCTGTATCCTTTTTGCAAAATATAACTAATTTATTTTTTTTCATTATGCATTTTAGAAAAATATTTTCCTTCTCTTGATGAAATCAACTAATAGTAAATAAAACTTTCCCAGAGAGCACAGGACAAAGGCTCCAAACAATATATTCGTACTTACTTAAAACAGCTGAAGACCTTAATCATGTGATACAATTCTTGTCAATTTCATAGCTATTGATGATATAATCATTGAATGAACTTTAGTAACATAACACAAACGAGTACATATAGGTATCTTTCAATACATGAATCTCTCTCTTGTAACACTGAAACCTGGGAGTTAACCTAAACATAACCCATTCAACAAGTGGTACTGCCCTTTTTTTAAAGACACACGCAATGTCAACGCAATATTTATGTAAATTAATACCGATTAATACGCGGAACCTATTAATTAACGCACGATCTGTACCAGCCAACTTTTGGGCGCCATTCAACACAGCTGTGTTGTCTCACACAAATTGCAATGTGGAACTTGATGAATATTGGCGTTACAAGTTAAAACTTACATTGTTCTTCTGATGTATCAAACTGGCACGTGGTGAATTTACCCCTGTTATCCTTAACCAGGACTTTGTTGGCGTATATTCTGGAGAATTGTCTCTGGTAACAGCACTACACATTACACGACTTGCAACTGGAGTCGATGTAATGCCGGGTGAACCTAACCTACACCTTACTACGTTCTGATTGGTCCAACTGAAACAGCCATAATGTAAACACCACAAAATAAACTACAATGCTGATAATAAAAGCAATAATAATTGGAATTAAAAAATATACAATACGATTAAAAATTATTGCCATGCTAGCTAATTAATAACCATGACTTACCTAAATCTTTCTTTCTCTTTGTATAGACTAATTGCATGTTGCCATTTATAAATATTTGGATATTCGATTGGATTTATATTGCATTCAGCATATTTTAAAGCATTATAAGCAGCATAATCCATTTTTGTTGGCTTATCTCTACAAACACATTGCTAATGAATTTGAAACCCATGTTTAATGTCAGCTTACCCATCAATAAATATTTCAATCTCTGGTAAATTAGTTTCATGAAACACATCTTTCGCATCAGCCTCTTGATCATCCACCTCACAGTTAATCAAACTTGGACTACTTGGAGGTGTAAAATATATGTCCTCTGATTCATCATCACTTGAAAAATTCAATTGCCTTTTGGAACCATCTGAATAAGAAATTCAGAATTAATATTAATGCAATAAAACCATATTTAGACTGAGTACTGTTACATTCATCCGGAAATTGAAGAAACAGTGGCGAATATTTGAGCTTTGTATGTATTCGTTTGCTACCGTTTCGTTTAAGTGGTTTCAGATCCCATGTGCATGAGCAAACTTTCATGCTATTCCACAACTCAATGCATTCGTTTTCGGTCGTTACGTCCGAAAAAACAACATCATTTAATAAATAATTTCGTATCGCTTTAAGTAAGCAAATTGTATGTTGGGTTTTCGATGCAGCCTTTTGTAAATTGTGAGATCCTTCCTCATCTGAAGAAAAATAATCATTCGTAGCATCCAGCCAAATGTCCATACGTTTAAGGACATTATTCGTTGGCGTGTCATGCATGTAGTTCACGAGCAACTGTTTCGTTAAATAAGCAAGACGACAATGTACCAGTGTAAAGTCTACTGACTCAAAACGATTATCACAAATGTAGCTAGACATTAAAAGCTGTAGTTGTTTGACCTGTGTCTCGACTAATGAGCATGTGTCATATTCAGTCTCAAGAAGATAGATTATATCATTAGAGATGCGTTTGGCGAAGACTTGCAATGATTTATCAATACAAAAATATGGATTCGATAACGGAGTATTCTCGTGATAATGTTCCAGGTCATTAACTTCCTGAGCGAGGTGTTTAGTAATTGGCGATTTTTGTCCGTTCCTTTCAAGTAATTTACTATTATTGTCGGGTGATTGACAGCTGCGTTCGTTTAATGTGCATGCTTGTAACGCATTACATAGTTCCCACATAGGACTGTTTTCAGACTTATAACTTCCTTCCTTACATTCCAATGATTTCTTATCGTGAAGATCGTCCATGGATCCTCTTGATATCGAACTATGCATTGAATCTTCGTAATAAGCGGCGACTTTCTCGCTGAGATACTTTTCAAATTGAGCTAAACCCTCATCTGAAGCTAAGTCAATGAAGCTATCTAAGAACGGCCAGTATTCCTTCCAAGCAACATCCATTTTCTTTGCAAGATTATCGCCAAGTCGTTCCAGACCTTTTTCGTGATCTCTAAGCCGAAGTGTAGCAACATTTCCAACATTTGATGATTTTATTGGACTGTTAAATTGCAGAACACGTGGTGGCGTTTTCCACATCTTACGAAATTTATCAGCCCCTGCCTTATTCATTGGACCAGCGTATGCATGAATTTCCATTCTTGGGCTTAATGGATCAGTGTTAAAATTCTGTAGAATTTGATAATATTAACTGGACAATGACACAAAACCTGTTGACGCTAAAACGACGTTTACTTACAGGTGGACTAGTTGGCGAAAATGGTTCGCCGATTATTGGTGGAGCGCAATTTCCTTCAGTGCGCAATACTGGAACATAATAATTCTCTTCAAGATAGCCAGAAATCTCAGCACTCAACAAACTAGCATCAGGACCATCATATCTATCACAAATAATCTAAAACACAATTTTACAGTATTGAGACATAGAACATGAAGGACATGCAAAACTTGAATAGCTTGTAGTAACTACTCACTTCATTTGGCAGCTTTCCATGCTTATTCCGTAAATTTTTATCACATTGAGGAAATGATACTAAAACTTCAACGCATTTGGCTGCTCCAAATTTAACAGCAAAATGCAAAGGTGTTTCATGTAGCCCTTTATCAGGAGTATTCAAATACAAATCTAGCAAGATCTTTGCCCTATCCTCTGGTTCAGTATCATCAAAATACAACTTTTTCATAAATTTTATATTTGAAATTGTGTTGAGTACCAATTCACACATGACAGGATTTTTAGCTTTTGCAGCAACATGAAGAGCATTATATCTGAATCCTTCCTATGAAAGAATATAACAAAAATATTATGAAAAAAAAATTAAAATACCAATATTAGTATTTTATCATGAGTTATGAATGCATACTTGTAATATTGATGGGGTGTCTCCAACACCAACCAGATACCTTGGATTATCCCAAATTGTGGTTTTCACTGAATCAACATCTCCAGCCTCAATGGCTTTGCGCATTTTAACTAAATTTTGTGATGTGGGCCCTCTAAAAGGGCTGTGTTTCTCACCACCAGCAGCAGCTAAATTCTCTGCATTTAATCGTTCCAAATAAGAGTTATTGTTTGGAAAATCACATCCACTAGTGGCAAAATCTACAGCATCCTCATAAAAATCGAATGCTTTAAATCTAGCTTTTTTGTACTTTTTGACAAGCTTTAAAGCTTCTGTCTTTTTAGTAAAGACATTTATCCCTAAATCTTCATCCTGTTTTTGCACTTCAATTGGAATGTAAACACCAAAGTATACTGTCTTTCTAGGACTGACATTGAGACTTTCATTGGTCTGATTTGACTCCTTAGATATATCAGCCCCTTTATCACCATCATCCATTTCGCCCATTATTTTTGATAAAAGCAACTGGTGAACACAAGTATAAATGTACTTGAAAGAAGCCACTTTAAATGCTCTTTTGCAGATATGGCTAAAAATAAACTGAACTGATTAGCTGGTTTTTAATGGAACCCTGAATAATTTGCAGCAATTATACTTGAATAATAAATACACACTAATCCAAAAATAAAATGCACTGCCTTGTTTTTAATATATACGCTGTTCCTGAGTAAAAACGTTTCAAAATAACACGTCAACTACTACATTTTACGATATTGTTTTATTACTCACGTAAACGAAAGCAGCGCCACCGATTCTATTTGCAGAAATCACAAAAATTGTATAGAATAAAAATATTTTATAATCTTATTGTTTATCTGCCTTAATAGACATCTGGAAACTGATGAAAATGAATTTCCCTGACCGAGCTTCATATTACGCAATTAACAAAACGAATATAATAGCATATTACTGTATAATACCTTAACAAAAATTTTTACAGATAATTTCCTTATATGGCATATAATAAAATTGCCACAATATTTGTAAATTACTCAAAATATTACATAGAGAATACCTTTGATAAAAGGTACTTATTTTATTAACCACTCTTCTGTAAAAGCTGTGCGAACCGGTTTGTGATTAGCAGTGAAACATCTATAAATCTATCAACACAATTTGTAAGGCATGTTTCTGTTCGTGCATCCAATTTTTGACCAGCCTTATCCACGCATTTATCCCAGCAAACATCATTAAATTCATGGATCTATCAGTAACATAAAAATAATCATTGATGAAATGAGAGGTTAACAATACAAAACTGAAACGCTTACTTGTGCATTAAATTGAGCCTTCTGCTTTTCAATTAACAAGAATTCTTGCAATTCCTTATCTCCCATTTTATCAGAAAAATTTGTATCACCAAAATCAACCATTCTATTAAATAATTACTTTATTATTTGGCAGTGTTACTACGTCAGATTGGAATTTTGTACTCTTGTAGCACATGTATATTGATGTATATCAAGTTTATTATAGGTGGCTCTATCTGAACCACAAAGCGCATTTATTGTGTCAGAATATTTAAAAGTCAAACAATTTACGCAAATAAAAGTATATACGATTTTTAGTAATAAATTAAGATTAAGTCCTTGACTTCTTTATATTTATTGGGAATTATTACATTCAGTGATATATATGAAAACCGAAATTAATTAGCCAAGCAAGGAAAACTTCATGATTGTACCCTGTTTTAATTTTAACTTATTGTTGAGATAGCTCGTAAAATACGATAATGCGTATGCAATGATTTTAGTTTCATTTTTATTTTCACTTTATATGAATGTCAATCCAATAAAACACCCTGTTCTAATTCGGCTTAACGCCTTAGCCCTTTGCCATCTGGTCGCCTGCGATTGGTGGCAACGTAACTTGTCAGTCGTCATTCAGGAAAAGTCGTGTTTTGTGTGTCATACTTGTGTTTTATCAAAGCAATAATTGCCGATATTTGAGGCCGAATGTACACTACAATTCAATAAACCAGGAGTGCTTTCGTAGAGGTAATGTGATTAGTAATGTAATAACTCGAGTAGCAATAATATAGATCTGTTTTGCAACAATTTCTATCGAATTTATGGACTGAAATTCGAGTGAGGTTAAACACGGCTATCCGAGGATTTAAATTAAATTTAATTAGTTTAATTCGTGGTGTTCCGCTTGCTAGTCTATTTCATTTTTATTTAATTAAAGCCACGAATTGTTAAAGTCATATTGTTGCTGGTACATTGGTAGCTTGCAGTCGTCATTTTGTAAGTTCTCTTATTTAATGAGTAAATAATAAAAGAAGATAAGCTAATTTTATAATGTAGTACATGCATACTCCTAATCTGCTTAATTCAGTTAAGAAAATTTTATTTTAATTCATTGTGACTGAAAAGTCAAATGTTAGATATCATTAGAGTAATTGTACTGATTATGGTGTGTATGATTTGTTATGAACACATGCAATGAAATAATAATTTTCATTAGTGCAATATGATTGTTTAATGATTCATATTTCCTTTCAGTTGTGAGGAGCATATGAAGTGATTAAGTACAATGAAGTTCTATATATTGTTATTTGTTACTTTCATTTACGTGGGCGGAATTCGATCTGATAACGCTGATGAATTTGTGAGTATTTTACGTCACCTTAAGTGAACTTGCATAAGTAATATTTGAAATATTAAAGGAAGTTGAGCCAGAAGAAACTCAAAAAGGTGTCGAACCCGATTTTCCGCCAGTGGATGATTTTCCATACACATCGCCCGTTCCTTCAGATCCATCACGCGTATACTTAGCGGAACATTTTGATGACGAATTACAATTTCACAAATTATGGGTAAAATCTCAGGCTAAAAAGGAAGGCATTTCCGAAGATATTGCCAAGTACGACGGTGAATGGGAACTTGGAGCGCCCGAACGTGAGGGCTTAACGAATGATAAAGGCTTGATATTAAAATCGAAAGCGAAACATGCTGCAATTTCGTCACGTCTAACGAAGCCATTCGTGTTCAACTCCAAGCCTTTAATTGTACAATATGAAGTCACTTTCCAAAAGGGACAGGACTGTGGTGGTGCTTACTTGAAATTATTGAGCGATGGAGTTGATAGTCGGAATCTAATTCAATTTCATGACAAAACTCCTTATACTATAATGTTTGGCCCTGATAAATGCGGCACTGATCATAAACTCCACTTCATCTTCAGGCACAAGAATCCAAAGAATGGTACAGTAGAAGAAAAGCATTGCAAAAAGCCAAAGGATCGCTTCGATGAAATCTTCACTGATCATTTGCCACACTTGTTTACTCTTAAACTACAACCGGACAACACATATGAAGTGCGCATCGACAAGAAAGTGTTCAATACTGGTAGCCTGTTTGAAGATTTCACACCTCCAGTAAACCCTCCTGCTGAAATCGATGACCCAGCTGACAGGAAGCCAGACGATTGGGATGATCGTGAAAAAATTCCTGACCCAGAGGCAGAGAAACCCGATGATTGGGACGAAGATGCCGCAGCACAAATAATTGATGAAAATGCTTCCATGCCCGATGGATGGTTGGAGAATGAACCACTTACAATACCCGATGTTAAGGCTGAGAAGCCGGCTGACTGGGATAATGAAATTGATGGCGAATGGGAACCGCCACAGATCGAGAATCCAGTTTGTGCAAATGCTGTTGGTTGCGGAAAATGGGAACCACCCATGATTAACAATCCCGAATATAAAGGCAAGTGGAAGGCACCGTTGGTTGATAATCCAAATTACAAGGGCAAATGGCGTCCAAAAACTATTCCAAATCCAGATTACTTCGAAGATAAGCATCCGTTCAAGATGCATACTATTGTAAGTAGTTGGTAATTGTGAAGATTCTTGATGATACTAAACGTTCTTGTAATTCTACAGAGCGCTGTTGGTTTTGAATTATGGAGTATGTCCGAAGACATTATGTTTGACAACATTATTATCGCGGATAGTGTAGAAGCAGCTGAGGAATGGGCAACAGAAACCTATGATAAAAAGCGTGCAAAAATTACTAAGGCTGGGGTGAGTAAATAAAAAGGCACAATAATCTATATACTTTTGATAACTATACAAATCATGAGAACATGTTCAGGGAACCCTTTGGGGAAAAATGATGAAATCGATGAACTATCGACCCAAAGCGTGGCTCGTCTACTTCATATATTGTCTCATTTCTGTGGCATTATATGCGTCTTATTTAATTTACTGTTATAGAGAAGTACATGTTTAATTATTATTGCTTTTCCCCCCCGGTAGGAAAGCGTCTTTGAACGAGTTGCCGCATTAACCAATGAGTATCCAGCACTCTGGGGCCTGTATATCGTAGTGCTAGCAGTACCTGTAGTATTTATTCTATACTTATGCTGTAGAACAACTCCTGTTCAGGTAATTGTCCTTATTTATCAACAGTGCGAATATATTCGAAATTGATGACATTATATTGCAACAGGACCAGGAGGAAAGCCGACGTGCAGCGGCTGCTAAAAAGACTGATGAAGTAACAGCTGACGATGATGTTATTCGAGAAGTATCTCCTGAGACCGTGGAGGATGATGAAGATAAAGAAAAGTATTCAGGCGATGATGACGAAGATGAAGATGCGCCAGAGGAGGCAGGAGATGCACCAGAAGATGTAAAAGATGGAGAAATCAAAGACAAAGAGGTACGCAACCTATTTATAATTTCCACAGAACATATTGACACTTATTTAAATTTTATAGGTCTCTAAAGATGAGCCAGTGAGAAAACGCAAAGCACGCAAAGAATGAAAGGGGCGGCAGTGCTATTGCAAACTTGACTACATTGTAATTTTTGTACGTTCTTTAGCCCGCGCTAACAATTTCTGATAGTGTTTAAGAAACATGTTTTGAAGTGACGTACTCAATTCATCGTAGGAAAATTTGTAAATAAATTATCGCAAAGCGGTAATGGACGTACAAAGAACAAGTTTGCAAAAATTGCTAGTAAAATTAGAAATTTTTAAAGTGGGAAGCAATTTGCAGCTTGATACACGATAGATATATTTAATTGTGTAGAATTGATAACTCTTAATTGATTAGCAAATAGCCGCATTTCATTTTTATGTATGGCAGCGCTGACCAACAAAGTTTTTTAAAATATAATTTCATAGCATTGAAATTTAATATTTCAAGCGTGCGTGTGTGTATATGTTTATAGCAAAATAAAATTACTTATAAAGAAGTTATGATTTACCACTAATTGGTGACGAAAATTAATATAATCTTACATTTGCGTTAAATATGTCCTCACGAATATTGCACTTTAACATTTGTAATATCGTTTTGTTGTATTTATATATCAAGATTGAAATAAATACATGTCTTGTCATTATAACACGCTGGTATTATTTCCTAAAATTGTGAGGTAGTTTTGCAATTAATACGTAATTGGAAATTTAATTTGTAAATTTCATTATGCCGCCTACAATAAATCGCTAGTTTTATAATAATTACCTGCATTTCTTCGCGCATCTAATTCATCTTGAATAGGTATAGTAAATTGCAAAGTATTTGATATAGTGCGCGTTGCGCGAGTTCTGTTTGCGTTTTTCCGATAACGTTGTATCGCATGTATTTTCTGCATGAGTTCGGACCGCACTTCCCCATTAAGCAAACAATAAATCAATCCCATTAGCAATCCCTGCAAATAGTTTGCAGTTATTTTTGAACTTAGTAACAGCGTTGAAATATAAAGACGCAAATACTGTAGTCTTGTGCGACAATCACTTACTTGGAATGTTGTGAAGACTTGATCACAGGTTAGCCAGATTAATTCAATTCTGGCGTCATAATAGTATGGTAATATAATCAAAACACCCACAGAAATGGCATACGGAACTGCATAAATCAGTAGCAATGTTAGCGTTGATCGAATTAGACGACTGAAAATTGTAGTTCTTAGAATTTGCATTAGGTCAATCATACGAATAACACCAATGATGAAATATTTTACATGTGAACTTTGGCTGAACTTACCGATATTTAATTCTGTTGTGCTGAACGTACATTGATTTTATTTTTATGCAAAGAATGCGCGTTATTGAGATAAATAGCACAAAATTAATCTGCAAAATATTGCTGAATTGAAAGCATTTAAGTTTATATTTGGAAATACCTACAGTCACCGAAACATCAATCGGTTTTTGTATAAGCCACGAAATATATTTGTTATTAGATGTTGTCCAGCACAATTCATTATCAAATTTTGTTCGTAATGCGGCCCAAATGGGTATAAAACACAGTGGTATACCCCATCCAAATATATAATAATAACGGACGCTGTTGTTTTCAGAAAATAGATTCATAAACATTAAATTGTGCAAATAAATTCCCTCCATCAAAATAAACATAAAGTTAGCTTGCACAAAGTAAAACCAAGTACTTGTAATGGCTTTGCAAGACCAGTTCTGTAACATTTCATTCTATTAACAATTTTACTTAAGTTTCCTTTGATGACCTACAAAATGTTCAGTTATATACTCCTTTCCATTTCCTGAATTAACGAAGTCTGATTTTGGTCCAATTCCGTCTTTAAAGACATATTCTTTAAGTAAGTATAGAATAGCTCGCATTGTAAATGAGATGAATAAATGCACATGAAGTATGTTTCGTGAACAGCGAAGTTTTCTACAACAATTTAGTATTAGACAAATCAGTATTACATATTTGAAAAAATAATTTATACTTTATTGAAATCAAAATTGCAATGCATATTAATAATGTTGCGATCGATATCAAATACCCGTAAAACGATACACTCTTTAAAATCGGTATCCAATATCGAAACAGTTGTTCGGTAGCTCCACTAAGAGCGGACTTAATATCGAGAATCGCAGTGTCATTCGAAAATAATGTTAAATTGCATTGTGAATAATTGGCTGCACTAACATTTGTTCCTGGCTCTTTAAACCATTGACCATCAGGTCCGCATTGTTTTGTAGCCTTGTTCTGGAATTTAATTATTCAAAAGAAAGTAATTAATTTGAAACTATTACCAAGATACCACGAATTCAGTATTACTCTTGCCTACTTGTGCGTGCGGGCAAGCTTGTTCGGCAATTTCACCAGCGCGGGTTGCTAACCAACACAAGTATCCATCGAAAACCCTTGGACAAAATTCAGCCGACGGTTTGAAGTTATTCGCGTAACATTCGCTTTTGCGATTTTCCATTCTGCGTGTGCTTCAATTGCGAGCAAGAATAAGAATGTGTGGCATGAAACACTTCCCAATCACTTCCAATATCTCAACATTTCTACTTTTTTCTATTTTTACTCCAATCTGAAGATTTGTTTGCTCCCTATACTCTATCTATTTTCCCAGATCGTCAATACTTGCGAATGTATTAATGCCATACGCGCGATTCACTTCGGCGAACATATGTTTACTTGCTTTCTGCTCGCAACTATCTATCATACAGTACAAATTTATTGCTGTCTTCTTATCACATTCATCATGTATCGTTCATTACATTTATGATATAAGCGCTACCGTCCTCCAATAATACATAACAAGAAACTATCACTGCATACGGGATGTTTTAGAAACAGTGTTTCAGGCCAGAACGATGTTAAGTAATTTATTTTTATCATGTCATATAGAAAAATAATGATAACGAGGTGATAACGCATAAAGAAGTATTTATACTTGTAGCAACACGTATCCAGTTTAGGAATCAATTTCAGGCTTTAAGTAAACGGTTTTCATATTGTCCGGCTTAAATTGTGTCGATTTCATTACATGTATTTAATTTTATATAACCTTCTGTATATTATATATGAGTCGTAAACATATTCATTGATTGGTTCATATGAACAGTTTCAGGAGCCATAACAAGCTTCTTAATAAAGTCACTATCATTTGTTTTAGGGTACGCATTCTGTCATCTTCTCGTCTTCTCTTTCACAAATTCGTTGCACTCATAGTGAAGGCGAAGTTAATATAAAACCCGTTAATTTAATGAATGCCTCATATTTCATCCTTAATTTGAACAGAATAGTTGAACCACATTAATTAAATGATTAGTTCTGTAATAATCGTGAATATCATAATAATATTAAAACGAATAATCGTAGAAGGGCAAGAGACACTGTTTATTATGGCATTCAATAATCCATTCAGGCATTACTATTTGTGTTGAATATCGTTGTAAAATTCGCAATTCCTCATCATTACCTTTTGAAACAACCCCTATATTATCATCTTGCATATCAGTTATTTTTCTAAGCACCTCCCTGAAAATTGCAATTGTGAATTAACGATGTATCGTTTATTGAATCTACCTACCCATCGTATGCTACTATATGTCTTTCGATTTCTTGTTTCATATCTCCCAACGAATTATCAACGTAAAATGTCTTGCCCGAAAAAAAGTTTTCCAACTTTGGAATGCCTTTAGTCATAAGATCAGTGGTTCGCTCATCCGCTTCCTTTTCAATGTCTATAGAATTTTCGTTTACCACCATTTGAAGGTCCTCATTATTTTCTTGCAACCTTTGAATTTCTTCATCGGTATCAACCATTTCCTCGTCATTAGAGTCATTTGTTTGTTCTTCAACGCTAATAAACAATTTACCAGTTGTACAAAACACGCATCAAAAATTTTACCTATCTTCAGTTACAACTTCCTCCCAAATTTCCTCTTCGCTTTCATTTCCGTTTTGATCTCTTTTATCTAAAGCAAAACGCCTCCAAGGCAAGCGCTTTCTTTGCCTAGAGCAAGCACTAATCCATTCTCTTTTAACAATTTTGCCCTTACCGCGAACTTGATTGAATTTTGGTGTATTGGTGAATGCACAACTAAAACCAAACTATTGACATGAATCATGAGAAAATGTGTGCAAGTTTACTAACATTAAATGAGTGCAGGTATGATCCCAATCTGCTTTATATTTTGCGCCCATTGCAAGTGCACTTGTACGCAAACCTGCTCTTTCTGGATTTTGAATTCCACTAATAACAATAACCACCCCTTCCAGTAATTTTTCATATGGTTTCATTTTTCGTTCTATTTTTTGTTTCTTACTGGGACTTGCAATAGAGTCATCAGAAGCTTGTCTTTTTTTCTGTGATGGGCCTGGTGATGCTATCACATTAATTGGTTTCTTTACAGTGGGTGATAAACTGTTTATTTTGGCATTTGGTAATTTACTTGAAGGTTCTGAAGCTTTTGCTTTTGTTTCTTCCAACTTTTTAGCAATTAATTTATCAATCTTTTCATTAGGATTATCATCATCATCTGTATACAAGAGTTCTTTCCTATTTCTTTTATGCAATAAGTTTTTCTCATCATCAATCAGATTAGTATCTACTGGTTTCCTAGGTAAATTCTTTACAACAGGTACTTTGAAAATTGTTGCTGATGGATTATTTGATGATTCTCTAATTGCTGCAGCTCCTAAACTTGCCAATATTAAAATAAATCTAAACTCTTTGATTTTAATTACCTGTAAGTGGAGTTGCTATTTTATTTTCTTTTTCTCGCTTGAATAGATTACCAATAGTAAAGCTAGAAGGAGAATCTGGCCTTAAGGTAAATTTGCCAACATTTTTCTTATCATTTTCAGAGCCAACACAATTTGAATGCAGAGTGACAAATGATAAGCCAAATTTAATGTGGTTGTTATATGGTTGAAAACATAAAAATTTGATTTTGTCCCATTTTTCATTGCCCTCAGGCTGTGCAAAATCCTTGGCAGTAAACATTTTGAGTTTGTTAGGGTTCTGACTCTGCCTGGATTCAAATGGAGACATAAACGAGGTCATGCTTATAAGTGGCTTAAAGTCCTCATCTGCTCGACTCACAAGCACTTCAATAAAAGCAGAATGTTCATTGCCCACATCAATGCCAGTCAATTGTACTGCATTTCTTAACTGCAAAACTATACTGGCATTTTTTATACCAACTTGAGAGCATTTCCATTTTTTTGAGGGATCACTATTCAATAGATTTGATGCGGGATGCAGCTACATTGAACAGCAAAAATTTATACGATATTAACCGACGCAAATTATGTAATTTACTTACAGGATCTTCACTGGTAAAAGTAAATACACTTTCAGCTTGTATTGTTGGCATGTTTAATTATAATAATACCGAAAATTATATAAAGAGCAAACCCGCTTTGATGGTAAACAAAAATTCTAACCTTTTTAATCTCTACTAAACTCTGTCACGTTTTGCAGTCAAATTGTGATTAATATGAATTTATTTATTTTTAGTCAAATCTATCAAAAACATATATATTAATGAGTTTCTTTGATACTCCAGTTCTTATGAGATTCTATGATATCTTACAAAATAATAGGTGTTAGTTCGGTTGCCTATCAAGATTGTTATCAGTATATTAAAATTATATTTGATTAAATATTCTCAACTTATCATGAAAGTTTTTACTTAAAAGATTATCATCAAATTGTTGACCTTTGTTATCGCATGATTATAGGCATTTGTTTAATTTTTAATGAATTGCCAACTACGATTATATATAACAATCCTGCCATTATCCAAAGGAAAAAAAATAATAACTGGTTTTCGCAATAAAATTTTATGTACCATTTAGTTTGTCCGCGATATCTTACTCAGCTATAAAAAATTAAGTTCTTTTTAATTAAAATTATGCATTTGTTTACTGAAATTATACAAATAACAACCAAATGTTTCGTGCAAGCGAGTAATTTATTTAATAACTGACTTTATAGATATTATCAACGTGAAACGAACGAAACGTTGAGGTAGGTAGAACGAATATGCAAGCGCGTCAACGAAATGAGCTTGCGCGAGTTTTCCGCTTTGAAAGTTTTCCCGGCTTGCGTTTGGCGCGCAGGCTAGTCCACCTTCGGCGTTCAGGATAAGTGCTTGTGCGTTGGCGTATTCCGCAATTTCGAGGATTTCGTCGGTTATTGCGCGCCCGTTGGTGTTCCCGTGAGAATATCGCGCGCTCGTGATGAAATTTTTCGCGTTTACATTTGAATAATGTAAAAGTGAAGAGAACTCTTATTTCATCCTCATGCCTATTCCAATTATGTTTAAAAATTGATAAAATGCGTTCATGGTAAGTTAAATTTGCATTGCATTTTGATAATCGGCAAAAATTTCCCAAATGTCGACAGGGCATTGATGTGCAAATGAAACGCTGCGAGCATTAATAGATTCAATTTGTCATGGCTCTCAATGCCGCTTGCAACTTGCAAACAAAAAGTTATTGAATGTTAAATGTGGTAGAAATCTCCGTTGTAATAGGCGCGCATTGCATATTGATGAAGTTTTATTAACTTTAACAATGCGCCGCGTTATTTACTTGTTCTATAACGACTTTTTGCCTTCAAATGTGCGCTAATTAATATTTTCAACTTGCTTATGCGCCTGCTTTTATTGAAGTGAAACTAATTTAAAAGCTCATTTAAAACAAAATATTTTCACTCGTGTAACAAGGACGTAAATTACACAAAACTATAATAATTATTTGTGCGCACTATTTATAACAATTTTAATTAAAAGTGACGTTTATTGGTCCGTTTTAGTATTGGGGAAATGACAAGGACTAAAAACTCATTTTGCGGATGCTGCATATAAATGATAAACTATAGTAGTGCTGCACTACAATACTAAATGAGTTGAACTACTTGCCACATTCAAAGATAATATTCAAATACGTCAATAAAAAGTTATTGCATAACTTAATGTTTGGCGAACTAAGGGCGAGCATAATGGAGACATGGTGCATAAAAATGGGCATAAAATAAAGCGACAACTGTCATATTTGTCAGCGGTGGTGCGCATATCACAATTAAAGCCAACAATGGATGCCATTTATTATTGCACACAAGAAGTTTATCTGCTAAATATAGACATCAAAACGCTAATTTACGAAGTTGGCAAGTCGATGTTCGCGTTCGCTGAATGCGCGAAACTTTGGCAATAAAGAATTAAACGAAAAGGCATATCTCTTTGGCGAATATGGTAGTTGAGGCGCACGTTAAGTGTTTCTATTTGCCTTTCGTAATCCTTCGCGATATTCAAATACGCTCGGCCTTCTTATCACCACCTTAAATCTGTTTGAAAAGCATCGCGGCGCAGCGTAAATAACGATGAGACACAGAGCGGACGGACCGGGGCGTAGCATTTCTTCCAAGCGAAAGCCAACTTTTGCGTGCGCGCCTTGCCTGCCTGCCACTCGGCAGACAGCAGAACAAAACAATTATTAAATGATATTATATTATATTTGCGTTGATCTTATTTGCCATTCATATGCAAAGACCCCCAGCGCACGTACGGTGAACGCGCTCGTTTCTTTGCCCACACACAAGCCCCATCCATGCGCAAAGCTGGATGCAGAGCAGTTTCAAACCAACTTTCGCATCAGGCAGTCCTGCAAAACAGTGTAGCAGACTGGTTAGCCTCTCATACAGCGTGCTCAGAGTTGAGTCGCTTGCAATGAAAGGCGTGGATATCATTTCCAGGGCTCCTTGCTTGAAATCCGTGTTATACGGCCGTATAAAATGAAAATTATTCAAATAACTTTCACGGTGTGCCATGGGGGCGCGCTCCTTATTTGCGGCTGCAAGATATACACGAGGACGATTTCACGTCTACCGGATTGAATGCAATGCATTCGATGCGAGTAAAACGAATACGAAGAAAAAAGGCCCATAAGGAATAATGTATCTATTTGGATCAAGTCCGCATTAAGCATATGACTTGAACTCTTTGTAAGAAAACGACCTACGTAATTATTCCTTCAGAATTTAGATGCTTATCAAAACACGTAATGGATAAACTCATAAAGCGACACCGCTAAGTATTGATTTATTAATGTGGGATGCGTATCAATAATCATTCTAAAAATGTATTTAGACCATCACTCACGGTATGTAAATATATTCTAAAACCACTTAAGAACTTGGTGTAATACAAACAAAAGATTTTATATTTTACGCCAGTAACAGAAGAAAATCAAATTTCATATACTTTTTGAGTGATGTACAAAGGAATAAGAGGTTTGTTTATATTTATTTATTGAGAAATTGTTTTCGTATCCCATTTTACGCTTTACAGCATTAAATAAGGTAGCAGATCTTGTAACGCAAAAGTCTGGACAGCAATGTCCGCATTGCGTATGTATTTGCTTCTTAAGCAGCGCGCATCAAACATGCAGTTTAGGGGATGGTTGTTCGCGGAGGCCCAGTTTTGGATGATATCCGATTACAGTGCTGTTCAACTCGGCTACAACGTACTGTGAAACAATGACGTTGCTGCTGCGTAAAATGCAAAACAAAATGCAAATTGAAATGGGAGTCTAAGAACTAAGCACTCGCATTGTATGACTCGAACGAATCTAACTGCAAAGAACATTACAAGTCCCATAAAATTCTTAAGAGTTTGTCTTTGCTTCCAAAACGCCAAGAATAAGATGACTTTTTGTATGTTTCGTCGCTCGTTGGCAAAATTTTAATATTATTTGAATTCGGGGTTTCATTTCTTATAATGGGTCTAATGCTTTTTTGCTATAATATATGATCCATCTGAAGAAGTAATCTTCAATTCAAGCCCAAGCGAGCATTCGAAATAAAGTTGTAAATGGCACTGCCATCAAAGCAGAATCGTAGTAATTAAGTACTTAGTTGGAAGACAATGAAAGAGTTGCAATAACAATGCGAAAGATCTACAAAGCGAAAGCTCGTTCCACCTTCGCATTGGCAACCCGAGAAACTTTCCTCTTGCCATTCGCACAAAGAGCTTTCAATCATGGATGCATCTAATACTACTCTGAGAGCGGCTTGTCGACGCGCTCAACTACAAGACAATGATGGATTTATGGCGAAAACTATTAAGTTGTGAAAACTGCGCGCTCAAGTTTCAATTAAAACACGCCGTGCTCGCGCGCAAATGCAACTTTTCCGCGACGGATGACGAACGCGAACTTGTCAAACAAATGCGCTGCGTAAATAAATTATTAGCCGTTGAATAACGCATTGTACGTAAGTGTCTCTGAGGTGCGGAGGCAAATTGTCGAATCCTATTTTCTTGTTCGCTACACACACTTCACTTCACTGTTGTGCAGCTTGCCGGCGCCGATAGTTGTTTCTTTGTACGGTAAACAGTATTTTCTATGGGGGCAACTTGCATATTTGAAGTTATGAAATATTCATCTGCAGACTCATGACACTGACTGCGCTCGCGCTTCGCTAAAGTTATGCATGTGCTACTAGTTGTACAAGAAGTTCATGAGAGTGCACCGCCGCTGCCGCTGCCTCAGCTACCGCCACCGAGTGTGCTGCCGTATGAAGGATACGCATTTAAATTTTCATTCTGCATATCACTGTGTGCAACACGCCCAACTGCCGTCCATTAAACATAAAAATTACATTCACTTTTAGCGATATTCAGGAGCAGAATTCTCTAAATGTTCAATGCGGAACTAATGTGTGTACTGAACATGGATTTTCAATATTAACATGACCTGCATATGTGCATAATTGAATAATGAATTGCACCATTGATTGATTTTAAATATTAATAGATTCAACTAAATTGCACTCAAGAAATTTCGAGTTATAGGTAATTTGTTTGATAATTAATTCACTATTAAATTCACCTAGTGTTACGCTCTGATCCAGTTCACGAGTAAATTGTATTAATTGCAGCAATTTATTGAATTAGTACTAATATTGTTCGTATTTGAAATAAAATTAATAATATCGCTATTAAAATCACGTAGCAGCGGTTGCGCGGTGTATTAAAAGTAGAGTAGAATTTAATGTTTTGCAATTGCATTTGAAATCAATTAAAATAAATAAATTTTAATGTAGCTAGCTAAATTGTAACAGTTTTATACTTTGTCTTTCAAGTTTGCCATATAATTTGCATATCCATTTATTGTACGTGATTCTATTATCATATTTTATCTACGCCGACCAAGGGGCCAGTTAGTCGTGCCATTTTTTCCTCCCGAAGGCAACGTTTTTCAGCGGGACGATCACTTTTATTGTTTCATTTCGTGTGTCGTGCCGATGCGGCCGCCCGCAAAACACACACAGGAGTGCGACAAGCCGTTTGCAACTTTAAAGCAGCGTGCGCGCCAACAAGAAATGCAAACTTTCGAAACAACAGCCCCGGAATGTCTTTCCAATCTGTTTACCGCATCTACCGCGCGCGGCGCCTGCAATATACATATATTGAAATATGTTTAGAGGCGGATAAAAGTTTAATCGGTTTTGTGAAATGATTTTCTTTCCGGCATCCGCGCAAATTGCAAATTCCACTTTGGGCGTTATATATACATTTTTTCTTGTATCATACATTTTACCACCATTTCCCCGAATTGCGTATGACACTTGTTTCGATTTGTTTACGCAATTCTGATGCGTGTCTTTTTTTTGAGTATTGATTACGCTAATGGTGGTGAGAGCGCGCTTCTTTTTTTTGATCCAAATACAAAAACACGTTATGCATTGCCATTTAGTAGTTTATGAATTATGAATGTGAACATAAGCGCGCTGACGTTCGCGAACACTGCATGGAATATTTATCACAAATTACTGTTTTGTACGATGTGCTGAGATTGAAGTGGCATCATATAATTACGATTGCATTTTGCACTCGTAGTGCAACTGCACGCACGCAAGCCGCCACCGCCCGCCAACAACATGCACTCGAAACGCTTTTGTATTTTTAAAAAGAACTAATCATGTAATTATCAACCACGCACGTAGTGCGCTCTAAATACGTTTCGCAAATTCTCGGCGTTAATTGTTTTTTGGACGCATTCATGCCGAAACAATAAATAAATATAACAACGCATGAGATGGTTATAAACTTGATGAAAATAAGCCCTCCGAAAATATTTTGCATTAAAGTTTATAACAATATTTCAGCAAGTTATAATCACTCACAAAAGTTGCGGGAAGTTATGCAAACTTATTCATTATGTTTGTACACTTGCTTGATGCTCGCTCGTACGCCCGCCCGACGAGTGAATTAATTTGCTGCAATACGCTTGAATTCATCATGTTTTCGTTAAATTACGTGCGCAACAATGCAATACTTTTGTGCTTTTTACGCTGATGTAAAATATATGACTAAGGAGGATGACGAAGAAGAAGAAAATGAAATTGCATTCTTGGTGTATTCGGTGAAAATGAAGAGCTTAGTTACGCGAATGCGAGAAAACACATGCATACCTATTGAAGGATTAAATTAAGGACAACGGTTGCCAGTTTTCCGCGCGCACCGGGGGCTGGCGGACGAGACGGCGAATGCAACGTGCTGAGAGCCGGCAAGACTTCCTGTTAAGTTGGAGTGCGCTTCGAGCAATGTCGCTCTTAATGAACATCTTGAACGCCGTCGGAGATAAAATACGAACTAATTTTTGCTTCTTTTTAAAAAAGTTTGCGCGTGCGTTCCTCTTCTTCTTCCGGTCTCAACTTCGGGGCACAAAAATTGTCGTCCCTTTCGAAAATTATCGTGCATTCAAGTGTGCCAAGCGTGCCATATAATATGGAATTTTACATGTTGCACGATGAACATGACAATGATGAAATCCCGTTTGATAAATGCGAGAAAGTGAGTTTCGCGCAAGGGCTCATTAGTCAACGGGAATGCATTAATTTCTTCGAGGAGGCGGTGGCGGCAGTGGCTGCTTGGCAAATAAGTCAAGCGCATGCATTAAATTATATTAGGAGCTGTTTGGTAAATAAGTAGTTTCTGCAAGTGAACGCCGCAAATTGCGAACGCGCTCGTCGATGATGGGGGAAGACGTCGTTTTCAAGGACTACGTGACAAACACACATGGCGCGTCCCGGGAGCGAACGCGCGCGCGATGAAACTCTTGAAAATCTCGGCGCGAAGTTGCGCGCCGCGCACAGACATTGGATTAGAGTTTACCACCTCTTGACATGTCAGGACATAATACAAGCATCTCGTACATTACATATGTATCCCGAGTAGTCACGTCATTACCATATTTATTTCGTTCCATCCAACCCTCTCCCCCAGACCGCGATACGCGCCGAAACTACACGCGAGCTTACTTTGCGCGCCACCGGCGTTTGCTTGCAACTCCTTTGCAAAGTACCACCTACGCATGCAGATACGTACACTTTCCGTCATTCGTGATGTGGTTGCTTTCAGGTTTTTACTTCTTTGCATTACTTAAACTTTGCAAACAGCTAAGAAAAACAAAGATTTTCCCTCAGCTTTTCCGCTTTTCGGGTTACGTGCCGGGGCGAAAAACGAAAAACGAGTGTAGTAGCTGGATTTATTTGCAAATGAAATATGGTAACGTTTTTTCCCCGTTATGAATCTCTCCTGCGTGCAAATAGCAACAAGTTGTTCAATGTGTATCCATTGGAAAGTCCTTTAGTTTGCATGAATTTACGCAAACCTCAATCTCTTTGGACAACACTCACTATTATCTTAATACCCACTCTTACGAGTTTGCATTTCTAGCTCTGCAGCAAGCGGCGGAGGAGAGCTGAGCAGCAACTGGTATTTCTCTTCAAGCAGGGAACATGAATAAAACTTGACATTGGCTATTGGCTTGCTCTCTGTATGATATTAGATTATTGCTGACGCCGCATTACGTTTTCGAGAAGTGCTCGAGGAAACAGAGAGAAAACGAAAAATATGAGCGATCAAAAGGAGTGCGAATGAAAAGGTCCTAGACATACACACACACATATCCACCCATCCACAATTCCCGCGTACGCACATCAATAGTAGACAAATGCATTCATGATTTTTCGAATTCGTTTATGGATTTCTTCGGGACGCGCATGAAAGACGCAAAGAGGCGCACAAGAAGAGGGTAATTTCAATTTCGCCAGAAAAACTTTCGCAAGATTTATGATTCGGAAAAATTATATTCGCAGCAAAGACGAATTGCACCGGAGCGAAGGAAGAACCAAACTTCCTTTACGTACAGACACATTTTTATAAAAATGTAACTGCATAAAAATTCGTACGCTCGAATTGTAGTAGGTGTATGCAGTGTAAGCAGCGCATTTATTTTCGCATTTATTTCATGCACATTTGCGCTGGCGTAATTTCAATGAAATTTTCATTAAATTGCAGAAAACTCTAATACCCTAGAAAAAATGTAATATGTATAAAACTTTCCAACAGCAAACAAATAAGTACGTATTTTGTTAAATATAGTCGAGACTTTAAATATTATAAATAATTAATTAAATTCTATTAAATACCCTTTTGTGTTTGGTTTAAAAATTCAATATTCCAGCTACGTATAACTCAACAGTAATCAAATGCAAAATACGCGTTTCGAAATGACATTAATATCCGCATTGTCCTAGTGTAAAAACTAGATGGAACACGGGAATTCCGTATTTTGAAAAGGGAATATAGCAAAATACGTAATTTAATGCCATTTTGCACTGGTAAACTGAGGGTAAAACAAAGAAATGCTTGGCTGGCGAATAAAACGCTTTAATTATGCAAATGTTTTGTTGCGCATTTGTTGGACGTTGGTTCTACGCGATGCGTCCTTTTTGCCTCTCTGCAGTAGCAGCAGCAGCAGGAGCATTTCACATACATTGTGCATCTTTATCTACGTGCTGCAACTTTATGTGCTTTCACAATGAAGTTGAATTGAATAGGTAGCATAAAGATGTAAATAGTATTTGCCATGACTGGATGCTGCATGCCATGCGGCAATAAAACGCTTCAATTATTTATAATAAAAATTACAACATTGTTACGTTCGAGTTGTTGATAGCTCATCAGCTTGATTAACTCCCCTCGCATGGAGGACAATGGACGAACAAATACGAAGGACGCGCGAACGTATACGAAAGATTATTCAATTTAATTTAATTTAACATTCTATTTGCGTTCCATTTAAACCAGTCTGCTAGCATTGAGCTTTTCTATGTGCGTGCGACCGCCGAAAATGCAGTCGGTGTGTGTACTGCATGCAAACAAATAAGAGGAACACGATGCGAAGCGGCGACCTCATGAAAATGATGGAAGCAGCGTGCATGTGCGGCAAAAAGATAAATTTATAAGGTGGCCCCATAAAATATGTAGTTGCAAACTTAACCCGAAATGGCCGGAAAGAGGATGTGTGAAAGAGATGAAATGGAAGAAACGATGAAAGGCAGCCCACGGAATTAGGAAAAGTAGAATGTGCGCGCGTCTGATCCGGAACATCCACCAGGGACCACTGTGCAAACGCACACGAATGTTGCATGCTCTATACGAAACAGCGGCAAAGTATGATGGCCGTGGCCATGTCGAAAAGCATTTTCTCTGCATGACGGAAAACGAATGAAAAACAAAGAGGTTACGCTATCCACTTAGAATGTTTTAAGCTTTCAACCGGACCAACCGAAAATTCACTACTGGACAGACCGTATATACAAAATATAATATAATATTTAGTCGAAATATTAAATTATATTTTAATTCATCTATTAAATTAAGTGCATAAAGTTGTTTTATTCAAGAAGAGAAAAATTGAGAAATGGAAACCACTGAATGAAAATATTTAAATAAATAAATCAAAGATGAGTAGACACAAATCATAACTTAATAAGCAAATATTGAACAACGAATGTTGAAGTTTGGATCATATTGACAAAATCAAATGCAAATTGCACACGTGAATGGCAGGGAATGCACTTATAATGCAACATTATTGCACCGATGCGCAACGCGGTAATACTTGAGCAGATTATGAGGGCCGTGTCAGTGTTATCGAATTTCAAGCCCATTGCCGAAGAACAACAGCAATTGTTAAAAAGGAACTAATAGGATAAAATCCATTCGCTTCGGCGGAAGATCAATACGATTAAGTGATGCAATTAATTTGATATTGGATTAGTGACAAGAGCACCTATTGTGCGCGTCCGAAGCGCAAATCGCGATAGTGAAATATCCGCTCGTGATAATTTCACCGGTGCATGAAACACAGGAGATTGATTAAATTATATTCGTTATCTTGCTGCCGGCGTCTTCTTTCGTTCGGCGCTTCTTTTATTGCGGATGAGCAATGTGCGACAAAACGTTTGCATGCAAATCGTGAAAAATCACCAGTAATCAGTAATTTGCGCGCTTGCGACTGCGAACAATGAGGGCAATAAAACGCGACGCGGGTGCGCGCCGATGATGAATGAAAAATGAACGAGATTATTATACAATTCAATGAAATTAATTCGCAGGGATTATGAAATGTTCTCCACTGCGTGGCGCACAATTTCTAGGACGAGGACGACGATGCGAGATGAGAGCTACATTTCCGAATGCACTGAGGATAATTAAAATCGAAATCATTCTTGTTTTATTACCTAATGAGGTTCATCATTAATTTTGTTAATTTCTTCATAATCTACAAAAGTTCCCTTTTTACGAGCTAATTGTTTAAATGTTTCAAAACCGTAATGTTTGCCATTATGAATGAATTATTATTTCATTTCTTGATCGAGTATTTCAGATTAAGCGAATTGTTTAAGAACTGAAATATTTCTTTTATTTATGACTGACTTGTAATAAATATTTTTTATAACCTTTCTTTTATGTTTTGCGTTAAACATGCTTTATTTACCCAATGTAATATTATATTGTTCAAATATAAATTGTGAGTTTTCTAAAAGGGCACAACAGTTTAGTATGATCGCGTGCAATGCGATATTCGTGATATACAAGATTTGAAGAAACTTGACGCAAAAGTTTCCATAAAATTACATACAATATTCGATAATATTACATTATTATCTTGCGATAGAACATGACAAATATCACTCAATGAAACTGCACGCTTAAACTTTTTTCCATACAGCGAGCTGTTGCTCTAGAATTGTCTAAGCATTTATAAAATAAAATTCAAATTAATTACGTAAATTGACTTGGCTGCAATAAGGGTAATAAAGGAGTACACGTTTCATGTGTACTTTGCTAAAGGGAAGCATGCAATGTTTAAATAAACTTTATTATTGTAATATTTATTGCGCCGCGTAAAACTTGATTTAAATGAGCATCCGGCGCGCAGGGCTCGAATTGAATCGAGCCGTGTATACGGTACTAACCTAGATTACTGATTTCTATGACACAAAAGTAAGTTTTCGATTCGAGTTTAATTGAAGTTTGTATTTATTACCGTAATAGCAGTTTGGCAAAAGGTAAAATACACACGTTTATTGGCTGAAGTTTGCCCAGAGAGTTTTCCCATTTGTTCTGCCGCTTGTGGGAAATTGAGTGATCAAAAACCAGGATGAATTTGCAATTTGCAAAAATCAAATATCCAGCTAAATTTAAATTTTTCGATAGTCTTTGAAAATCAGCTAAAATTACTCTTAGAAATCTATCCATTTGCAATTTAGAATTTCGCAATTATATTCTAAATATTTCGTAAACACTTTGTGTAAATAATTTGCAAAACTAAACAACGAAACGCAATATGTAGATTCGACATCTTGTAACCTCGAAGAAATATTTAATGAGCAAATAAAACGTCGGCTATAAATATGCTGCACGTAAACGTAATATTTCCCGGACTTTCCCATTATATTTTCAATCGAATTTCAACCTATTTAAATAGTTCTCTTTCCCTTATTAATTAAGGGGGTATTCTAGTCTAGACACCAGATATTCCGCCGTTTTTCCACGATCGATAAAAGCAAAACTATTATTTAAACATGGTCGCTTCAAGTTAAGATCGCGTCCAACAAATTTGCGATAGACCAATTTACTTCTTTGTAAGACTTGTGAAAAATTCAAGAATTTTTATGATATCTTTAGTACTTTTCGAGATATTGATGAAATTAGATCACATTACCCCTTAATTCAGGACAATCTCATTTAAATTCTGAATTTATACGTGCGCTTTTCAATTCAATTTAATATATTTTTCAACTCTTCCGCGAAATGATATTCTCGCTGACACTGATTTATAGGTGAACTTAAAAATTATTACTGCAAATATGACCGCAAAGTTGCAAACGACTGCGTGCAAAAATTGCAACTTTCTAACGTAATATAACTGAGTGGCTTGAATTTCAGCCTGCTTTTCCTCCTTATCTCCTTTTCTTTAAAACTTAGTAGTTAATTAGTGGAGAGAGAACGCATTAGCACGCGGCGGCGGCGCCGGCCCGAAATTCGCAACTTTTGAAACAAAGATGAGGACGCGTTTATGAGGAAACGAGTGGAGCGGCGGCGCAAACTGTTGTTGGGAATGAGCGTCCGATTAGAGAACACCTCTTAAGCCTTTCCGTTTCTTTCGCGCGTGCTGCGAGGCTCTCGCCTATTGGAAAACATTGGACATCGCTAAGTGTTGCCATTACGCGTAAGAGCGGACCTCATATTGCGCTCGCTCAACTTCCACAACTCGCCCGAAAAAGCGACCGCCGTAATCATAATCGTTTCGAGTTTTAATAAAAGGCGCTTTTATGCTTAATTAAAGAGCGTTATTATGCCGCAATAATGGATATATTTCCTAATGCGGTTTTTCTTCATGCTCCTTCCGGCGTCTGCGCTAAGTGGGAAAGCGATTCAATAAAAAGATTTGTACCGTACTCGAAAAGTCAAAGCGGATTATTTGCTAAGCTTATATAGGTAGCGAGCGCAATAATTTATCAGGATAATTTTATGGCCAGGATTATTAGTGAAGTTAATTATTTTATTGACTTTGTAAGAAATTCGTTTTTCCGATTTTCAGTGCGATTTAAAATTATCTGTCTATCCGAGGTGGGGTGAACGAGCTAGTAAATCATGAAATAGTTAAAGTCATGAATCATCAAACACTTTAAACTAGGAAATAGAAAACTTATGCGTATAAAAAGTTGCTACGAGTATATTGGTCTTGCGATGAGGGAAAAAAAGACTATTTATGAATTTTTCCACTTAACAGTCGGTGGCGCAACGGTGGCTGGAGGGTTAAAAGTGGCGGCGTCGGCGGTAGCGAACTTGCTCATCATAAATATCGCACTCGGCAGTTTGAAGATTCCGAGCACGATTTCTATCAAGAAAATCAAACGGAACGAGACAGAATTCATTTTACAATAACATTTATATTACGTTGGGCGGCGGCAGTGGTGGTGGTGGTGGTGGCGTTGCTCTATTTTGCCTTTGCTCAGCGAACGAACAGATATACGAATTCCTCCATTCCGCACGCATTCATTCGGCGCGGCAATTGAATGTTGTGTACCGCGCACGTCGATGCGTTTCTATTGAATGCAACAATCGGAAGAGGGAAATTTCGATTTCTTCAAATGAATTCAATTGCTTTCATTTTTGGGCCCTCAAACATCGCCTTTCTGCATGATTGTATTACCATTACGAATTTATCCATTTGACGACGTACGTATGCATTGAGTGCACGCGCAAAATCAATAGCACCGAATTGCATGTGCTCGCGATGGATATGGCGCAAGTTTTACGAGATTGTTGCGAAGGAGCAATTTGCCACGTTGGGATTAGCGATTGAATTAAACGATATTAGATATGAAGATGAAGCGGCACGTATTGTGCTTAAACATTCCGCCGAAGTGGCGATCATAAATCAGCCGAGTGCGCGCCGCACAATCCACATAATTCACAATCACTATCAACGCCGAGCGCACATCTCGCGCGTGAATTTCTTGAGGTCGCACCCTCTTCGCTCCTTGAAGCGTTTGTCCCGAACGCGGAAAAGGATAAATATCTACTCGGCGTTGCCACACACTCAGAGAAATTGAAATCTCTAGTACTGTTTCAACGCTTATGTTTTCTTCCTATAAATCATTACATTTTTTCATGGACTGAAACGATTTCTTGTGAAGATATAAATTTAATTTTAATTATCGAACGTTCAGCCAAGCAGTGTTATACTGTATTTGAAAAAATTAGGAAAATAGTAAATTTATGAGACTTGGTAGATTTTTCGATTGACTCACGAAGTTTGCAAACAGTCGCGCAAAAAGAAAGTGAATAAAGTTTTATATTTTTATGAGATAGTTTAAGTGTCGTAAAATTTATTTAAACAAATCGTGATGATTGCTTAGTTAATGGCAGATTTATTGTCTTGAAGTAACATAAAATCTGGCAATCCCGGCTTGTATAATACTTGGTTATTTCCATATAAAGGGACGGCGCGAGCGCAGTGTGTAAAATACAGAAAATAATCGAGTTTCACTTTATTATTTTTTCTCACGTTAACCCAAATACACATTTATCGAACGTTCAACCAGGCAGTGTTGGTTGCCACGGACGCCGCGACGACGTCCTGTGCGACGCGCTCGACAAATTCATTCATTGTGCCCGGCGCCGTCGTCCTTTTGTCCTACCTCGCAGCCGCACACAATGTTTTCATCGCGTCGCGACGCCTCGTTGCCCGCCAGCCGCACTCCGCTTGATAATGTTAACTAATCCGCCACAATACATTTTAATTCTTAATTTAGAAATTACATTCGGTGCCAGCCGAGCCGAGGGAAAAACTTGATGCGGTTTTTCGGCAACAAGCAACTCCGTTTAATAAATTAATTAATCAGCGCTGAAATATTCACAACGTGCCTGTTAACTAAATTTGTACGCCCATTTGATGAAATATTATATGGAATTGATCAAGCGACTTTTAGTTTTCTTTTATTTCTGGGTTAGTTTAGGAGGGCATCAGTTCAATTTAGAATTTCCTGTGTAATTTTTTGCAATACAAAAATGTACGGCAAAAGCGTGAAAATTCCTAGTGCTGATTGTTAGCCTACTGTGTGTAAAGAAGAGGAAAAGGTGGAAAAGCGAGGAGTCCAGAATGTGTTTGGTTAGGGCAGAAATGCGCTCTTCTGGTTGAAAGCTGGAATTATAAGACGGTCACGTATCATGTCTGTCTCGATTGAATCGTTTCACGCTTCCTGCTGCCTGCTTTTCACTTGCAATTTTTGCTTTTGTTCTTCATGAGAATAGCACAATTTTCTTTTTATATCCATTTCTTCAAAACGCATGTGCTGTGCTACATATTTCATGAATTGATGACTGAATAAAACTTTGCTAATTTGATATATTTATAAACAAAAATTTAGCGAGCTAATTTATGTGTTTATGACATTCTCAAAAAGCGACGAACAAGCCAAAATTTGAAATAAAATTGAGGATCCACAAAATTTTTATGTTCCATTACGTTAGCAATCTGAAGCGCACTCTGAAGTAAAGTAATAAAAGACGCGGAAACGTGTAACTGTCATAAACGCGTATACACACTTCATTTACATCGCTCCATTTGATTGGGTTATTGCTCAATTTGATTGCGGCGTTTAACGTTCAGTGTCGGTCTAATAAAGTTCGCATCTCCCCCACGATTCGTATAGCGGAAAAAAGCAACATACACTACTCGTGAAGGCATCGAAAATTGTAAACACAGCGCGAATTTCATTCCGTTTCACGTCCTCCTCCACGCCGAGCCGCAAACGAGCGTGCACGCAAAGAAATGCGGGTGAATGAAACCATACAAGCGCGACGTACAACGAAATGAAAATGGGTGGCGGCGGCCGGGGCGGCAGCGTGCTCAAAGCGTGCGCAGAGTACGAGCCGCATGCTAAATGTTTTAATATTCGTGTGCCGAAAAATAGGCTCACTTTTCATGCGCACTCGAGCTGAAATTATTCTTTTTATATCGTCTTATATACATTTTTGAATAAACTCGTTTTTTTGACGTTTTGCTTCATCTTCACGTACCCTACGTGTTTTTCTTCCGCTTACGAAGAGGTTTTCCTTTTTAAGGATGTTAATATTTTCGCTGACTAAACTCTATAGAAAATAAATGTATACAAAACAAATTTCCTAACTCTTTCATTTTTGTGTGGTATCAACATTATTTGAACGAAAGAAAAAATAGTTCTTTTTGTGTGCATTTTTTCCAACGCGAAAAAACAAGCATTTTCATTAAAACACGGACGAGAAGATAAGTTAAAAATTGCATTTGCATATTTATAATGTTGTCAGGACATTTGTTCTTAACAAAACACAATTTCGGGCTCCAAACAGCCGTCAAACGTAATGTGCCGTTCGTGCATTGCGCGTTTTTACGAATGCACGCATGCAGAGATATTTCGTTTTTCGAGTGTTGTTTAGGTAGCGTGTAATGTTCAATTGAAGATATGTTGAGCTAATAGTCCGGTTCGGGGAATAGATGTGTTGCTGGTGTTGGCGGTGGCAGTCCGAATGTTTTTTTGCGCAATACGCGCGCGCCACGCCGAATAAAACGAGCAAAAATTCCGCGCACCCACCAACCGCACACAGCGTGTCGATTAATTTACGATATATCAGTCGACTCGCAGCGGCGGCGTGCATGTCCCAACGAGCAGTCGGGCGCAACATTTACATATTTATAACCTCGCAGCTCGTCGTTCGTGATAAACTAAATATTTGCCATTTTACAATTGGGCGTTGCACCACCGCCACCGTACTCTACTTCATGCCGCATGCACTCTCTCGCATTTCATCGAGCGGATGAGAGTAATATCACTAGTGACACTGTCAGCCGTCCCCGTTCGCACGTCCCCAACAACAACAACAACAACAATATTCTCTAATTTTTGTTTGTCTAATAAATATACCACGCTTATCTGACCACTGTATTTGTCTACGTCTATTTACCTACAGCTTATCATCAAACTTATTTATGTATTTCTACAATTACGAATTATAAAATATGAATTTTTAGTAATTTACCTACTTGCTGGCTAATTAGAAAATAGATAATTGTAGGCATATGTGAAATAATGAATTAATAAATGCCAAAAGTCCGGCTAAAAAGACTTATCTCTTATTCAATGGGGTGGTATGGAAATTTGCGTCGAATCGAGCACCACAATAAATTAATCAGTGTGCACTGGCTTTAAATTTGGACTAATTCAATTCCTCGCAGCGCTTCACTGCCGGCGTAATCTGGTTAATTGGAATAAATATTCAATGCTCGGTTAATGCAAAATAGAAAGTTTTCTCCGATTAAAATCACCAATTAGATTTATGCGCAAGCGTTTAATTACGTGACATCATAATGACAAATCAAAATATTGCCAACTCTGACGATTAAGCGGTAGAAAGTCTGTAAATCAGTCTTTCAATAAACAGTATGCAAATTGTAAAGTTGAAAAGTGGAAGAAATTCCAAAATAACATTTGGAAAATTCGAGGAGAATACAACTTGTAGTGAAACTTGGAAACAACAACAATATATGTTAGACCGAAAATGGAGTAATGTACTTTGGCAGTGCAAACAGCCGGGGAATGCAATCCAAAGGACAAAAGGATATTATCCGTAATCGAAATAGTCTTTCGTCAGTCATCCGGCAGGATGCGCGACGACAACGACAAGCGCTCGCGCGCATCCCTAGATCGAGGGGATTTTCTATTAAACTCTCTTGCAATTTACTTTATTGTGCGCATGTACCACCGAATATCTGTTTGCGTGTGCGCAATTGTTGATGCGGGAAACGGATTGTTGGCAGTCTGTAAACGCACGCGGCTGCCAAAACTGTGTTTTGCCACTACCCCGAACGGGCGGCAGCGGCGGCGGTGGCAGCTGGCGGCGTCCAAAAGTAGCAAGTCCTCTCTCTCCCGGCGCTTCCAGAGAATGATATACTGGTTTATTTACACATTACGAACGTGACTGCACAAGTAAGTAACAGTCCCTCGCTGATGACATCACGTCTTTTAAAGTAAAGCAGGATGCAACGCGTCACTAAACATACAAACTCACAAGGGTGAGCAGGAGCGCGTACAACGTCTTAGCCTAGGACTCGTGCGTTTCTTGGTGGAGCAAACTATAAATGCCTTCCAGGAGTATGAAGAGCGCACATGAAATTTTTATCGACATTGCAGAACCCTAATATTTCATATGCTCGTTGACGATGAGAGCCTGCTGAACAATGCGCCAAGATGCACCGAAGACTTGGGATCTTGGGATGCTCATATTCTATCTCCTCATCTCGTGACTCTCGCGTTTCATGAACTAAACCTCATAATGTAGCGCAAAAAAGTTGAAATGTGTGATAATAAGTTCTACCACTCGCCATAAGTAGCCGTATAAAAAATCTAACAAGACATTCATGATTTTCACTTACAAGGAGTTGCTAATCAAACATAATAGATTTTCATGAACGATTCTAAATTCACCCCTGGATGGAAAATATTTATATCGCATTCGTTGGCAATAAACCAAAATCAGAGAATAAATCTTTTAATTACCGATTCAGAGGGCACAAACTTTTCTTTTAGCGCTTCCTCTACGGCCGTATTGGCAGCCTACGCAAACTTGCGGATAGAGATACGATGGCTGAGAGTCGTAAGATAATAATTTAGATGGGAGACGAGTTAGGAACGGCCACGTCCGTTTCCGGGGGCAGTAGTAGTACATCGGCTAAGAATGGTAGACCGCATTTCCTCGTGCGCGCACACAATCGCATTCCTCGTACACGAGACTACAAGAATCCACAGAATGCGATAACCATTCGAACACTGTGGAAACATTTGGAAAACATGCGGAACATATTGGAGATAAAGAAGAAACGCGCGCGCGCCCCCGGAAGAAAAAGAGGAGTCTGCCGCCCAGCGAGAAAAAGCAGTTGAGAGAAGAGGGTGGCAGGGAGGGTAAGGTTAAAATTACGAGAACAGAAACCGTACGAGTGGAAATTCGAATGCAACTGGTAATTAGGTTACCTGATCCATGAACGTGCCGTCCGTAAATTGTGCGCTTCCTTCTGCTGCATGTGCTACATTCACTCATTTAATTCCCGCCATCCGTTTTTAGCACATTGTTCGATAGCGAATTCCATGCAGGATTCTATATAAAAATATATATAAAATAATCCTTTGTGTGCTGGCACGGTGCCCGGCTTAAGCTCGGCGAAAAAGTTACGCGCACGAAATTAAGTGCTCGAAGGCCGAAGGCGAGTGCAAATGTAATTCTAATTAGAATTCAGCGCAAAGTTTTGCCCGAACTAAAAAGTCAGCCGGAGAAATGCTAATAATACATACACAATTATCGTCTGATGCTTAAATTACTAGAATTCCACGCTGGAATTGTACGCTCAAGAAAAAGACTTGTCGGCGTTCTCTGCTGCTGCCGCCGCCGCTGCCGCTGCTTTTTTGTATTCGCGTAGCTGGAATCCCAATCCGACAAGCGCAAAAGAAAGAGGAAATTAATTAATCACGACCATACTAATGCCGTTGAATGTAGTTGTACGTTCGTGCCGCGATGCGAAAACCGAATTCTTTCCGTTTCTACTATTTAGAGGAAATCGCCGAACGAAATCCGAACTCTGCGGATGCTTTGGTGTTATATCGAAGTTTTATTGGACTAATAGCGACTTCCTTTTTTCTTAATTCCAAATTATTTGCCAATAAATATCACGTTTACTGCTGCATTCCTCTTTTTCTTGTGTTTTTTCTCTTCTTCAAATTTATATTACCATGAAAACGCTGTTTATTTCTTCAAGTTATCCACGAAATCAATTTATAATACTAAATAAACTTTAAGTATTATAACAAAGTTAACTGCAAATTTAACAACTGCTTTTACTATTATTACAGGTTTTAAAGAAGAAAATTTGATCATCCACCCGTGTGGAGGTGGCTGATTCCTTCAGATATCCACTTAAAGTAAGTAACTTTCAAATGTCTTATAAAATAAAACACGCGTCATCATCAATTCCAGCAGTAAATAAGTCGAGCATACAATAGTTTGTTTAGCCTCTGCGAGATAAATTCTCATGAATATATGAATTTTAATATTCGGCTCGATGTCGTTAAATCCGCGATAAATTCATAAAGTCGCTGCGAAACGCATACACCAGCCGAAAAGTGCAAAGAGGAAAAATGTAATAAATGCAATAAACGCAAAGTCGTTTCCGTTTGGCGGAGACCGACGCCAGCGGTGCGCAACAACAAACTAGCACTTGTTCGGTGGCGGCGCGCAAGTGTGCCAGTCGTGGCATCGTAATAGAATTGTTATTAAACGAAATAAAGGTGCAATTCGACGAAGTCATTTTTATCGCTTCTCGTTCGTCTGCGTTCCACCTGCGAGCAACTATTGCATGCTTATATTGTGTATGCTCAGATGACGACGTTGGCGGCGTTCGTGGCGTATCATTAAAAGCGTTCATAAAATGTGCCCTCACACACTCATAGTCCAACTATGATATTATTATCTGCTCTAAACTCCAATCTACAATATGCTTTTGTATCATGGCAGATTATTACTGTAAAAATGTAATTTTTCAATATTCATTTCATCTCATTATGCTTCATATTGAAAAGTTATCCCTTCATTTGATTAAATTCGGGTTAAGTCATTTAAGGATAATTACTATCCAAATGACAGTCACAAACTTGAGGGTAGCAATTTGTGTATGTGTACGCATAAATAAAGTGAAGTAAGCGAACGTGAAATAAGGAAGAGATGATTATGGCTATTAAGCGCGTAAGAGTATCGTCTCTATAAACACTTAAGCAGTTATTATCTGAATATAGTTTTACATGTGTGCGTCGTGCCTTTATGCAGCCTGCCCCCTTGTTGGCGGCAGTGCCAACGCAGCCGGCAGCGTTATTTTCGCGATATGTGCGCGTCGTTGGAGTCGGTGAAAAGAGAGCGCGTGAAACGCACGTCTCGGAAAGTCCGCAATCAGATCGTAAAGGATGAAACATCGTTTATGTTGCGGTCCAAACAGCTTAATAATACAAAGTTACCACCCGTTTGGGATTAATAAATCTCATCCAGCGTGCGTTTTCCGGAGTTCCATATGCGTAACGTGTTCTTTCAAAAAACTGCGCCATGAAAGTGTGTTTGTTATTTTAGCGGAGGTAGGTAATTTGGCAGTATGCAAAAATTGATAAAGAAAAATTTGATGACACTGCAGCAGATAATTTATTATAATTGAACATGTGATTTATTATCAATTGCCATTTTGGATAGAGCTCGCAAACAATTACAGAATTAATAACGCGTCGGTAAAACGCAATAAATATAAATTTTCCCCATTATCCAATTATTAAATTACCATAAGCCGATGTATAATTGCATGCGAGGAGAATGCGCACTTATTCAAAGGATTAGCATCGGTGGCGGCGCCGCCACCGAAGCGAAAAGCACACGGCACGCGTAGCGTTTCGGTTGCACATAAATAAATGCAATTTTCGGTGCGCGCCAAAACCGAAAAGCGCTTGTGCGACAACGGCGGCGGCGGTTTCTGTGGTATTGTTTTGTAAACGTCGCGCTGTTGTGTGTGCTGCGGGGGCGGCAAGCGATCGACGAGTTGTGTGTTACAAGAGCCATTGTCGCACGCGCGCGCGTGATTGCTGCTGCACCATTAGCCATTGTACGCCGTGGCCATTATGTCAATTATCAATGCGTTGTACTCCCATACTCTTTGTTGTAACGCGGCGGCCTTTCTTCAATGGCGATTAAATATTACGCGCTCATTATGAGCCAAATCGCTTGTTTGATGACGCGAAAAACTTTCCGAGTGAAATTAATAAGAAGCACATGCTGAATGGATTCCGACAACAATGGCGGCGTGGAAGCATATTGAAAGTTGGGGATTTAACGAAGAGCAGCATAGATTACAATCGAATAGACGACCAGCATCGAGAGGCCAACGATGAAAAATGGATTAGGGTGACTTAATTTTATGGAGTTATTCGCGCTCTGTTCTTTGTCGAAATGCGACTCATATGAAGCGAAAGAGATCGAGATGTGTGCGCCGTTGCCGCCCCACAATGGACTAGCCGGATTATATCAGCAATGTTGCCGCCGCCGCCACTGCCGCATCAAGAGGAGGACAACGAGCGCAAGCGACCATACCACCTCATCGATGGCTTGGCGGTTCGAGTGCTGAATATAAGACGGAAAGGCGTAAGAAAGCCAAACGTGCCAGCACTAAGAGAGTGAGTGAAGGGGGTGAGAAATGATGCGCGCTGCATTCGAGTTATGGCAGTGCGCAGACAACGCGGAAAGGTCGCAGGATATTTTATTGGCAACCGTCGTAAAAAATATGATTTTTTTTACAATCTGCGCAATCCGCTTCCGCTGTCCTTCGACATTCTAACCTATTGAAAATAATAATGCATGTGAACATCACACTTTTGCTGCTCTTCGTTGTTGTTCTTGTTGTTAGTTTTTAGAGTGCAACGAGCGCAACCTCTAGAATTTAAGATTTCCTCATTTCTTGCATCTTCTTTTCTTTTTGTTTATGCATCGTGCGCAAGGTTTGCCATTGTCATCGTTGTATGTGATTTATAAATATGCGCGGCACCGCTATAAAAATATTTAAATGCCGTTTTGCCGCAAAAGAAAAAAAGGAAAATTTATTTTCTTTGAATGCCAGAACTGCACAACGAGTGTTCCCCTAAAAACGTACAAAGTTTATACTTCATCGGCGCACTTAATTTTGAGCCTGCGTAATTTATTTTCGCGTAAGCATCATTAATCTGCGGCTGGATGTGTTTTAATTTTAACCGAAGTAAACCAACTTTAAGGTCGCAATCCTAGAGCACTAAACGTTTTTACGGCCGGGGCGGCTGGCAAAATAAATTTATAGCTTCAGAAAATGCGCGCGAAAGGAGCAAAGAGTTTTTCCGTGATCGCGCCCGCTCTGGAGTAAAATTTGCATTGCGCGCGCTTGGCGAAAAATCCACCGCCATGCGATGCGAAGCTGTCAGCAGCACAGAGCCATATTGCTGAATTATTTGATTATCTATGCCGTTCCCGTATTTTTTCCACCCTTTTTGAGGGTTTGTTTGTCCCATTCCCGTCGCCAATTGTACATAAGGTTTGACCGGAAAAAAGGGCTGAACACAAATGAATTTTCCTTGAAACGTCGCTGCCGCACTAATGATATTTTTTCTCCCTTTCAAAGTTTCAAAAAGCGGTGGCGGCGGCGGCGGCTAGTGTCGCGGCGGCAGCATGGTTTCATCCGCCTTTGGAATCGTAAATAGATAAACGCCGCCTCTTAACCAGTCATAAATCATTTTCGTTCGCACTCGAGAAGCAGTCGTTTTATTTCATTCGCGCGCCCGTTTCCCGCCGTTCGTCGTGCGTGTGTGTCCTCTTTGTCCTTTTTGTTCCTGTGTTGTGTACGCGTGTGCTTCATCAAAGTGCTTCTTGCCTTTTCTTCTTATTTTGCTCTTATTTTTTATGCGGCGGCCAGTTCGGTGCTTTTTTTTTTATTAAAGCTTCAATACGAATCGCGCGCGCGTCGTCCGATATGTTTCGTTTTTTTTTTGCCAGCTTTTATTCCTATTTCGAATACGACGTACCGCGCGCTTTTTCCGCATTCCAAACGACCGACTTCGGCATAAATCAGTACGTTTGACTTTCAACTACTTAGAAACGAGAGCAGCTCGCGCGCGCATGTACCTACGTTAATACATGAATTTTTTTCGCTTTGATTTTATTGATGAGATTCGATACCGCTGTGAGAAAATTCCATTTCACGTTTGACGACAGACACACGCTATAAATATCTAATGATGTGTCATTTAAGTTTGCAAATATTGCTCTGCGGACTGGGGAAAATTGAGTTTTCCGCCAAGATATTTGAGCCGCTTATTCATTAATCAAAAGTAGATTAACGAAGAGTACGATGAGGGATTTTGATTATTGCATACGCCGGCGTAATTGTTTTTGATAACATTGCATATACGCCGCCCCCTTTTTCGAATTAATCTCTTATGAAATTAATCCAATATTTCACAATGAAATACAGTTTCGAATTTAGATATGTCACATGTGGGAAGCCTCGTGTGCGCGAGTTCGATATTTTCACGCCGGAAATTGCACATGCATGGGCATTTCCGGTTTAAATAATTGAAAATAAATCGCCATTCTTTGCCCGCTCACTATTTTCACATTTTGCCGCGTCGTCTTCGTATAATATAAAACGCATTAAAGCGCAACTAAAATTGGCGCATTTTTTCCGGGGGAATTGTGGCAAAGTAGCAAAATCCCGACGGTAATAGATAAATACGAACGGAGGGCGCCCGGTTACATTCAATTTCGTCGTGGAAGCTCTGTATGGTGCCGCATTCTCCCTTCGCCGGGTTAGATTTCAATTAGTTTTTAAGATTGCACTGTCTCTGCCACTGATTTTTACGCGCTGCGCTTCCCAATTTATCAAAACGTCCTATTTATATTTTCTTTACTCTCTCTCTATACGTCCTTCAAACGCAGAGACTTGACCTATATCTATTGCGCTTTTTGCTTATTTGCGACAAGTCATTCACTAACCGAAGGTAATAAAAACAGTAATAGTTTTACGACTTCAATTACACATTTTAAATTACGATTCAATCAAATTGTAAATTCAGGAAGAACCAAGAAAAATGCCAGTATTATTCGCAATTATCTCAAGAGTATTACCCCGTACGGAAATGAGGAAGGAAACGAAGAATATAATACAATTGAGTCATTCTTGAAATTCCTGCCGTTCGTGCATTTTTAATTTTAAATATGCGCGCATGCAATAAGACAAGACTCGTGCTGTCATCAGCGTTGATATTGTGAAGGTGCACGGCCGGGGGGCGCGGAAAAATGCGAAAATGGTAATTTTAAAAAGATTAACTACTCCCTCATGCGAACAATAACTGAACATTAATAATGAGAATGCCGTGAACCGTCGCTGTCATTTGGAGACAACCGGCTGCTTTGTTATTTTGCTGGTGCATTTTCTTGGACGGAAGCGGCGTTTGTTTTTCTCGTGGAAAGCGCGAGCGCACAAATGGCAAGCAACTTGTTGTTGCCCTAGGACGTGCCGTGCGCAGAGATGAAAGACAACACGGTAAAGAGCGACGAGTCCGCTTAATTATACTCGCAAAATGCATATTCGCTGTACTGATATTGTATTCTTTCCTTTGCTCAACTCAAGTACTGCATACTCGACGATCACGATGAAGAAAGAGACAAACTTCCACGCTTTTAAACAGCATGGGGATTTTAATGCAATTTTGCTATTATTTATTACCATTCACCATCTTTGGAGATAAAAATATTATTCATCAAAATGGTAAAACTCCTCCTCCTCCTAAAAATAGATTTTAATTAATTAAAATCTTTTTTGCATTCGCAGATGATGGCGAGCTATTTAATTAATGTTGCACTAAAATGCATTTAAATTATTTTGATGGACGCTGATATTTTGTTATGTCCCATTCCAACGATTTTGCATAAAACGCAAACGAATAATTAATGGCGCATGCATAATGAATTCATCAATAATTAATTAGGTTTTATTAGTTTTACGCGTTCGCAATAGTTTAGACAGATTGCTTACGGGCGAGTAGCGGGCGCAGTCCACTGTAATAATTATTGGCTGCGAACTAATTTTTGGCGCAATCAGTCAATTAGGCTGAGGCTAATTGACAATCATGATGAAACGCCAGCATATGCTGAGGGCGCGTACAGCAGCAGTGTATTCGTCGAACGAGTTAATTGACGGCGTACGGCGCCACGTGAATTTTGGTTCTTCATTACAAACGCGCACTGCTTCCGGTTAATATGCGATGCATACGCGTCAATGATGGGTCCTGTTTGAATGCTTTGCACTGATGCATATGTTGTCAGTCACAATAAGAAGAGCATTCAAAATATGAAATGTTTTCATACGTTTCACATTCATGTTCATGTTCGTTTATCCACCATTCTGAATAGAATGAATCTCATCGTGGAATGCTATTCATAGTTATTAAGCTATTCGTGATTATTTTTTATTAGCGTTTTAATAATAAAATATTCATTTTATGATAAGTAATATTACGATTAGGCTTCTGAGCCATTCCTCGAATGGTAATTTATTTGGCTCCGTTCTTATATGCGCTCGCGTATATATTTGCTTTTGTGTGGAAAAAAGAAGCGGCCGCGTTTGGATGGCAAAATGGCAAAAACACATCTATTCACTCACATAAACTCGAGCTGCCCCCGCCGACATATGCACGCATAGCATAGAGGAGCCACGCGCGGCGCGTTGAATAGAAATAAAAACCTACTTTGCACATTAATGAAATTCGCATCTCTCGCACAGATGAGCAATGCATTCGCTCTATGCTTTTTGCTCGCAGGCTCAACCATGTATGGGCTTTATGCACTAACCATAACTTTTAATTACACCGCGGATAGAAAATTCAAATATCTATGTTACGCGCACTTTTCCAAAGAAGTGGAGTATTTACGATTTTATTTCCGCTGTTTGTCGATTCACTCCATTTACGGCATTTTCAAGATTAATACGCATTATCCGAAACAATGCACCACACACATTTGTTATACACGGAAATTTCAATTAACTCTAGGAAAATTTAAGTTTTATAGATAAATTTCAAACGAATCTAATTAGTTAAGTTAGAAGACTTTGAAAAATCGCATTACAAAAGGCTTAAAAATCAGTGGAAAATCAATCGGTAGCTTTCTTTTTCATTGAACCGGATGTAATTTGTATGCCAATCGGCAAAGCGTTAAAACAGTTTAATTACGCGTTAGCCGCGAGTCCTTTTTTACGCCCCCTGCGGATCAAAGGCGAATGATTAAATGAGGAGCCAGAGTGTCGGACGCTAGAAGTGCATTTACGGCACAGGCGTACGCATACAAAAAGCTTTTTTATTGCGCGCGCGACGAGCGCCTTTTGTCGCGCGATGCGATGGTGTAACATTGAAACTATTGCAGTAGCAAAGGGGGCGGCTTATAGAGGCGACACTAAAAAATGTCGCCTCTTCGCTCCCGGCCGCCGTTTATAGCCGCCTCCGCAGCCGGCGACTCTTAGTTTCAGTTTTAGTCGCGACGCGCACACGCTTTATACGCTTTTCGTGCGTATGGCGTTTGCCATCAAGTTTAAAGCCAACGAGAGGAGCGGATGTAATGGAACGCAAAACAGCCTCCACGCATACGATTTTCTTCGTGATGCTTTCTGACGCGGCTATCATTTCTGAATGGGTTCTAACAACACATCCACCGAGTGTTTTTACAAATTTATAAACAAATCCTAAACTCATACGTCAAACTCAAACAAATTTCTCAAAAGTTTCCAAGATTCTTGATTTTTGCTCAACTTATATCTGCCAAGGGGACAAAACAACCCCCAAAAAAGCCAAGTAAATTATTGAAAGTTTACGGATTGAAACGTATTTGCATTTGATCTTTCGCCAAGATTGATCGAAAATGTCCGCTTTCCTGTGATAAAATAATTTTTCAAATGCATTCGTGCGAACTGTTTTTCCGCTTACCTATTTCCATGTGATGTTTGGCATTTGTTATTTACCCTCTAAAAATCTCTTATTTGCATTTAATTTAAAAGTTACCATAAAATGTTCTATTATTATAAATTCCTCTCTTAATACACTTTATCGTTAAATTAATATTCATGTAATAAACCTGAATAATTCATACACGTATTCTTTTTATCATGGAGGAATTTGCCGACTTTAATAAATTAATAGAAAACACTCCATAAAACATGAAAGCAGTTATTACTTTGGGAGCATGAATGTAGTAGGTACGTACGCAAGAGTATCATTGAACTTTAATAAAATAAAAATTCCTTTATGAGACACAGCACAATAGACAGAAATAATGCTATTAGAAAAAGTGTAATCTCTTGAAATCCAGTGTATTACAACATTCATTCTCATGTAGTTATTGCGCTCTTTTTGTTTATACGCTCATAAAAAGCGCGACAACTCCCGATCCGTCTCTGTCGAGAGCGATGCGACAAGGTAAATCACCGGAACATTTTTTCGCCCGGTTTTCTTGCGTATGAGCTGTGTTATTCTTCGCTTCTTGCGCTCTCCGGCTCGTTACAGTTGATGCATACTTTGTTAACGCTTATATAAAAATTGTATACGCGTGGGGTGGCACGGGGGGCAGACAGACGCGCAAAAGAATAATTCGGTTAGGTAAGAGTCATCGGGGGAATAAACTTCCCCTTTAGTGCACAAACGAAATCGACATATTAAACGCATGTCCTCCCCTCTGATGTACAGCATTATCTTTTTATTTCCGTTTCATATCTTTGCTGCCTCCCTTGTTATTACTTCGTTTGCGCGTTTTAATTCGTGTTTAGGGCTTGGTCCATGTGCCAGAACACAAATTAGACAAGCATCAGTCCATCCGCCAGTATTCAACAATGTGCAACAACATTCAACCGCGTGAAACAACATAGCATCCGTTGTTCAGGGGGTGGGAAAATTCTAACAACTTAATGCGTTTACCTGTGCAACAAAGAGGAGTTGTTAACTTGTTTTAGATGTTTCTCTTCATAAACATAATTTTTATATCTTTTTCTACACGTTGGATCAAATTATTAAAAACTGAAAAACTTGGTAATTAAGTTAGTAACTAGTTGAAAAGTTAAACTTCCAATGTAATCAATAAATTGGTAAAATTAAAGAAAGAGTGGCAAAGCAAGACGGTAGTTAATAATTTCATGGAGGATGCTACAAAATTACGAGCAAAGTTAATGTTAATTCTGTCTCAAAGTTTTTACGAGGTTGTCATGTTCTGGAATTAATATTAATACAATAACCTCTTTCTCTCTCTCTCTCATTTTAATGCACCTGGCATAAAATACTTTAGTGCGCTTGAATTTTTTTGCTTCTGTTTCTACGCTAACGCAGAGGAAGTTAAATATTATCGCTTTGATTGATTTACAAAATAAACAAGTAGCAGCCGAGTATCTCGCGCACTTAAAAGCGCAATAAAAGCTCTCTCGTTGCAATGAGTATTTTCATTGCCTGAAAGCTGCTGGCGAATTATTAATAAACGTGTGCGCGTACGCGTAAACATTCAACACGCTCGTAAAATCCGCAAAAACGCGTTAGCTACTGATAGGTCATATATTCGCACCTTTAACTTGGCTATAACTTGGAATTAGATATCCTAGTGCAGTCAAATCACGTGCTTGCTGTTTTAATTAAATGTCAAAATATTATTTCTAGGATGCAGGCTTTAAAATTGTGGTATTTTCTATGTTATTATTTTCGTTTGAAGAAGATGATTCAATATTCATCGGTATTTAATATCAGCTCTCTTGTAATTAATTTTTTATTGATTAATTGCGAAAAATAATTATGAAAGGTATGAAAATAGGTCAAAAGAAATATTGAATAAAAGCTGAAAAGCTTATAAGATTTTTATGCGAAATGGCTTTCCATTTACCTATAGATTTTGCATTTTTTACAACTTTTTGATGCGTGCTTTTGAAAAAAAAATGGAGACGCGTCATCTGCGCCAATAATAAAATGCAATTTTGTTTACGTTCGTGAAAATAAGATATTCTAAATAAAAATATAATACCAACATAAAAACGTGTCGTAAAATATCGAAATAAAACCAGAACTTAGCACAAACATATTTTTCTTTGATTTATTGATATACGCATTGACCTGATAAATAATATGCGAATATTTTTCGCATACGCTTTTCTTTATTAAATATTCTAACTTTGGCGCAAACGGAAAAATAAATTAGATATATTTCTTTTTCATTTAATTGGCGCAATTTTCTTTTAAACAGGGACGTTTTTGATTATTTAATTGAATTTGCAAACAACCCTTATGCCCGCTCATAAGTGCAATTTTCATGAATGCGCTCATTAAATTTCACCGCCCCTGAAAAACTTCCCTAAATTTTATATGCAGCATTTTATTCATTGTGCTCACTCACTGTTTTTTGTTCTCCACTTTTATTGTAAACTTCTAAACAAGAAAGTAAAAAAGAAAATTTGCAAGTAATTCAGAATAATTTAATATGCGTTCGTTTTTTGCGTTATGAATATTGATCACTCCTTGAATATTCCGGGGACGAAGCAAGAGAGGATAAAAGAACATTGAAACAAAACAGCGAAAAAAAGTTTCGAAAACATTTCGACTTAGCAGCGGATAAATTCATTCGGAATCATCACTGAGAAAGCCGGGCACGTACGAGTAAAAGTTGTTTCGCATTTGGATGACTGAACGGCCGATGGTGGTCACACACAACGCGATCCTCGTCAACAAGATTAAACTATCGTTATACTATTGTTCAAACTCTAATACCGCAAAAGCAAAAGCAGTCGCAGTTTGATGAATTATATGTTGATCAATAATAAAAATCGGTTATGTTTGCGAACGGATTACATGTTCAAATTGTGTTTGTATTTATTTTTAGGCTAGACTACTTTTTATATTGTTTGTTAATACATTGAATATCGATAAATGTTTACTCGTCTCTTTTTGGAATTAATTTATATTTTTCGTAATACAAAAAATTAATCATTGTTGATTTTAGAGAATGTTATTTTCGACCCCGTTGCGAACTTTAGATTCAATTTGTCAAAATTTTTAGATCCTACAACTGTTGCTAAAGGATAATAAATTCAGGGTGGAGTTTTAAGATTAATGCATATTCTAATCTTGTAATCTAGCGACAAATGGAATCATCACTGTGCGACGCATGCATTGGGCATAGAAAAATATGTGTCGGGGTGAAAATAATAAATAGCGTCAACGCCGCGCTCGTTTCACGTTGGGGAAATTGCGTTTGCGAATGCGTACCACATACATTCATATCTAGGCTGGCCTCGCGGGGCGGTGGAAATGTGCGAAACGAAATCGTAACGCGCCGCAACAAAATGCGGCAAAACGTCATAATTACCATTAATTCACAGTGAGATAGGTTCGAACAATTAGCTGGGATTAAGCGAGCGCGCGTTCGCTGATAATATAATGTCATATCTGGTCGTGATCGCTGGAAACAATGGACTCACAACCGTGCTGACCCCATGACCGCAGCGGCATCCTCACGGAGATCATAACCAAGCGTAATGTACGAGCGGATTACGCCTTTGCGATTTTTTTTGCAGCATCCCGCATTCTATTTAGATGCTCGCAAACAATGCGTCCATTCGTGTTGATCATTACGCGCGCCGGAAGAGGCCATTGCTATCGGCATCATCATCATGACACTTTTTTTTTCATGGGTCTACGTGCAGACCGGAATTAAGCAAATCCGCGCATTGTCCGGGGCGGCAATATCTGTACGTGTCCGACAGGACCTTTTATTGATTCATCGAAAAAATTTTCTGCTTCATTCAGATGTCAATTATTAATGAAAATTTAATGTTTTTTCGCAATACCTTATTCAATATTTATCCCCAAATACGTGGGGAGATGCCACCCATAAATAACGCGCGTTCACGAAATGTGAAGCGGCGATTAATAATTTCGAATGTCAATCATCAATTCTTGTTAAGTTCGGATCAGCTGCGCTCAATGCTGATTAAAAGTTGCGAATCAAGCGTAACGATACGGTTAATGAATAAGCAGCAAGTGTACGTAACGTAACGTAATGAAAGAAATCTTATCTGATGCTAAGTGGTTTTATAAAACTCGGCGGTGAACGAGCGTATAATAAGCGTGTGATAATCGAAGAGGAAGTGATAAGCGTTAGCGATAGCGACGGAATATGGCTCGGAAACAAGATAAATGTACCGGAAACGATGTTTAAGGAAGTGCGGAAAGAACGGGTGCCAACATTTCAATGGTGTGCGCACGTATGGGGGATGGCAGCATGCATGCTCCCTGCCGCTGCTACGGTGGCGGTAGCGGCGGCAACAAGGACGACGCCGACGACGTCTTTATACATCCGCGCGCTGTAAAGTTGCGTGTGCTTGCATCCTCAAACAGCAAACTGTGCGCGTTGCCGTTATACTCGTCGCCCACTTTCTTTATGCTTGAATTTATTTATATGACCCTATGCTCTATTGTGCGCAACCCGAATGCACATTTCCGGGCGGGCCACCCGAATGCAACAACAACAACAACAATCAGACCCCGAGAGACAATGCTCGACAACACAACAAACAAGTGTCGCGTACCCGCCGAAATCTTTTGTTGTTTTATGCATGCGCATATTGCGTGTGAAATTTATGAGGACAATTAAATGCGCAAGTGAAATCAATTTGCCGTGATTGATAGAACGCAAATAATTAAGGACAAATGAAATATGAGTAGAAATAACATGAGCACAAAGTTAAAAATACATTTGGACAAATGCGCGTCCATTGTGTGTTTGTCTTTGTTATCTGTCTGTCCAACTGTCAAGGTTCGCCGTGATGTATCGGCAATCGGCAATCGTCAATTGGCATTATTCCATTTCGAACTCTGACAGTGCCGTTGCAAGTTGGCTTTCTAGAAAGAGACCTGCTAGGCGCCGTGTGAATGCCGGAACAAATCGATCTATTCCGGTCGAAGAACAAATAAATTGGCTAGCTGGACCAAAGTCCTGTACGTTGTCCACCCCCTCAGGGGGGTTCGAGCGCAGTACTACAAACGTTTATCGACTTATTTTTAGCTATTTTAACAAAGTTTTGCAATTCATTGAACTTTCACCCATCTTAGTGTTAACTGTCTGCCAAGCTGGCATAACATATTTCGAATTTGTTGCAGAGTACGTAGGTAAATATTTCATTAAATTCATATTGACATCCATATTTTATAAAATAACATTTGAGCTTTTCAAGACGTAGTAATAGAGTTTGTGCAAGCTCAAAGCGCGTTCGATGAGGAAGGAACAAGATGAAGGACGCGGAAAGAAATGCATTTACTAAAGTAGTCCGCCTTATTTGAAGATAAAAAGACGCTGGCAAGCAAGCCACGAAGACGTCACGCACGCGGACACGAAGGAGGAACACGCCGCAGATGTGGGAATGGAGATTATGTAAACCAGGACTAAGCCGGCCTCAAAAATATGTCGCCCATTGCACCATCTCGTACCGTTGAGCTGGAAATCCGACTTAAGGATGGAATCCTTACACATGGACTACCCCCACAGCCAGCTGTAGTCCACATGTTGAGCGCAAATTGAAAATTTTACATAAAATATGAATACACCCCCAGCATTTGCGTATGCTCTACAGGAAAACTTATTGGTTCTTAATTATTTTTAGTGCAAGAAAACACACCGCATATTTTAGCACTAATTATGCTCTTGCTTGGTTTAATCGTCATAGCTACTTGTTGTTAACGTATTTACTTAGTATCGGTTCGTTTCGTATCGTGGTCCATGTTGTTACCCAATGTTCGGTTGATGTTTACAGCAAACACATTGCTGTGTTATGTGTCCGTCGCTTCAGGCGACAGCAGTGGCAAACGTACAAAGTTGGATATTATCGCGACGGGCTATCGGGGTCTTTGCATGACAACAGCGCGCTACTGCCAATAGAACGCAGACGCTAATTAGTTAAATACAATGCTATCACTCCAAGACGTTACCCGGCAAATATGCCACTTAATTAATACGCACCACAATCAATGTGCATAACGCTTGGTTGCGTTGCTCAAGCGACGAAAACAAATGCGCACATACACCTTGCATTAATTCAATTGCATTACCTAATATTGCCAATAAGAGCTATTTTGCTGATTGTTATTCAATTCTTGTTAAAATATAATTAAAATCTTATTCAATTTTGATTGAAATTGTAAATTGAATTACATTCGGGCAATTAATTCATTTAAAAAATCTAATTTGTCAATTAGCCCATATGTGTGTTCGTGCGCGCATGAGTTAGCTAATGTAAAACAAATTTGCATTGATGTAAGTTCCACAGAATCCAATCTAGCTGAGTACTCATTCATAGCACACGCATTGTGAGCAGCCAAACCAAATATTCCATCAAGTTCACATATGCATTTGCTCGTATGTTACTCCAATGCAATACACGTAAATAGATTAATGCAATGCAAACAGATTATTTGCATTTTAATACAACGCACTGCACATTTGATGTAATTGCATGTTGAATGCTGAAATGAGAAGTAAGCTCTTAGTTTAAGTCATAATTAATGATATGACTTTGGACTGTAACTAGACTGAGTATATTAATGATATGAAATATAATAATTTATTTTTTTCTTTTCCTGAGGTGGGAAAAAATGTCAGCGCATATGACCAGGGAGGCAGCATAGTGAATTGCGGTTTAGGGAGCGTGCGACGGCATTTCATTGGCATGTACGAGCCAAAATTGTGATCGGTGTGCAGAGGCCTGTTCAGAGTCCTGCTAGCTGGCCAGCAACTATCGTTATTACGCGAACCGCAAGCACGAAACGTCCGCAGGAAGTTGAATGTGTGTGTGTGTGTTCTCTTCGCAGCCAGGAACGAGACGGAGAACGAAATTCGGTTGTGCTGACGTCGCTCGTATTTAAAAGTTGCAAGCACATTGTACGTGTACTATTTGCATATTAACTAAATTATGGTAATGTAATTAGCGTCCGAACTGTGTATTGCCGAGTCGACCGCACTAGCACTAATATTCTCGCCGAAAACAAGAGAGCTTCAGATTCCGCATATCGCACTGCGTAACACACTGTTATCACCCGCTATCGATGACTGCTATATGAGTGCTCACCATGACGCACAAACTCGTCGAGGAGATAGACACTCGACTAGACTGCAGCACACATTTACTCCGCATGCCGGCTCTCTGATTTAAATGAATATAAACGTCGCAAACCGCACTGCAGGTTTTCGCTGCATCGCCGCCGGTGCATATAGGTTGTTAGTGAGCTATCAAATAACGAGAATGTTACTACATTCACCTTACAAAAAAAAACCCATCTAACAGCGAGTGCGCTTGGTAATTTTTGCATACGCATAAAGTGCTCTCGAAATTTGGTTCGTGCTTGTTGTTTATTTGCTTGAATAGCTTTTCAGTTTTTGTCGCCGCTGTTCGCAGTTACGCGTTCTTGAGCATGAATGATATTTATTGCGCTTCCAATTAACCGGTGGATTTTGCCAGATGCGTGCGAACATGTACTGAAAAATGCCACTGTTTTAAATTACGTTAAACAAAGCGGCAGCAGATTTCAGTTTGGTGAAATTAATGACAACTCCGCCTCGACAAGCGTTTAATTAAAATCATGCATTACACGCTAATTAACGTTTATCGTCAAGTGTGCTCGGCGGCAGAACACCCCCCGGCATTATTAGACCTTTATATACATGGAGCATAATAGAAGGAGCATAGGAGTGTGGCAGCACTCTTTGCGTCTCAACATATTCAACGATCTCGATTGCATTCCCTTGACTCGCTGCTGCTACTGCTGCTCACGAGCATACAGAGTCTCAAGGCGACATACAACGGAGGCGGCGGCAGAAGTGTGTTTGGCGTACGTGATCTATTCAATGCCGCCTCAACAATGGCAATTCTGACGTCTCAATTAGTCCCAATATACGATTACAACGCAACGTGCGGCGGTAGTGGCGGTGGCGGCGGCTGTTCATGCATTCCTCCACATGTAGCCGAAGCGCCGCAATCTGTTTGGAGCGTCATTGAGACAGCGATTTCGTTTTGTAATTAGTATAAATAGGGCGGCAGTGCTTGCGCGAACCGTGGGTTATTTATACGAATACGGAAATGCGGATATCGTCCTTACCTGGACGCGGGAGGTAAGGACGAGAGCACGCGCGGTACCGGTGGACTGTGTTGTTGTCCATCTTGAAATTCTCAAGTTGGTCGAATTCAAGGAGGGACGTATGTTCGACGAGGAATAAAGCTGCTTGTTCGCGAATGCATGAGCGCGTTTTGTGTCTTCGGGGATGCGAAGAAACTCGTGTGACCGTTACATGCTTGCAGCCGGCTTCCTCACGAGGATTAGTGGGGATTTGCGTCGAGGCCCGCTTTTACGACGTTTGCAATTAACTACATGTCGGAGAGGATAACTCACACATTCGAGTGTTAACCGTAATTAAACTTCTCGACGACTTCTTTCACGTTTCGTAATTCTTTCTGTCCTCCGCGTTTTCTTGCACCACCTACGACTACTACTCAATGTGCGCACCGTACACCGACCGCTGTTTGCCGAGTTTACAGTTCACCCTCTCCAATTTGCTCTACTTTTTTTCCGCGCCAGCTCCAGACTATTTGTTATGGATGCTGTGTAACGCATCTCAATGCCCTCAACGCCTTCGACCGTATGTGTGTAGTTTTACAAGGAAAAACACACGTTTCGTAAAACGGTTTTATGTTTATATCCTCATTAAGGAGCTTAATCGGATCAAGGCCTAGAATATTTTTTTATTCGCCCACTTTCGGATTATAAATATTCAATATATATATATGTTTTCAGTAATTTGTATATGAGGAGTAATGAGGAATTAATTTGTTATTAGGAGGTGGTGCGCTTTTCAACTTGAACATGTACGCCAGTTTTCGAGAATAAAACAATTGCTGGTGGTAACTCAATTGGTACTTTGTCGCATGGCGAAAGTTCAAACTCGCGAATAACACGACCGATGACTGACTTCATCTCAGCCATGGCGAATTTCTGGCCGATGCAATTGCGATGACCTGCACTGAATGGCAAATAAGCAAACGGATGACGCTTGCTTTGATTCTCCGGATTGAAACGCTCCGGATCAAAGCGCAATGGATTTGGATAAAGAGTCTCATCACGGTGTACAGCAAATATTGGAATCAAGATTTCCAAACCTCTACGCAACACGAGATCTTTGTACAGAAAATCAGCAGTTGGTGATCTTGTTATAACAGGCACAGACGGATATAGACGCATTGCCTCCTTAATTACCATCTCTAAATATTGCATTTCTTTCATATCCTCCAAGCTGGTTATACGATCGCCATCATTACCAAAAATCTTGCACTGTTCATCAAATATCTTTTGTTGAACTTCCTTGTTTTCCGCAATCTTATATAGAGCGAAAGAAATTCCTGCGCTAATCGTATCATGACCCTGTAAAATTATCAATTACCTTCTCAAATTTTAAACTAACCCCTTAAAAATTACTTCGAACATAAACGTATCAACTTCTTCCCTAATATCATCATTCGTCAATGGTTTTCCATCAATAGTAGCATTAAGAAGTAAATCTAAAAATGCTGTACGCTTTTTGATGCCAATAGTTTCGTCAGTTTCATCTTTGACTATGGTATTAGCGTTAGTGAGCAATTGTTTTCGACGACTGCTAATAACAGACATGGTATAACTATGCAAAATGTTTAAGGCCTTTCTCTGCTGCCAGTATTCAGGAGTTAGTGCAAATGTTGCATCGGCGTACTTGTAAGGAGATGCCGCTCGATTGCAGAGAAGTCGGGTCATGAATTTAGTTGCATTTACAAACTCAGAGTCTTCATCAAGTTGAGCGTCTACGCTTGTACCCATTGCGGTCTCTACAAATGATTAAAATGAAGGATCTTTGAACCAATTCATAATCTACAAACTTGAAATAATTTCAAACTAGATAGTCAAACTACGCACCGTTTATGTTATCAAGCGCATAGAGTGTGATGTACTTGTAAATATTAAGTGATTTGTTTGCTTTTGACGCTTGCGTTAAAAGGTCAATTAACGTAATCTCATTCTTGTGGAACACTTTGAGAAATTCCTCCAATATTTTAAAATGGAATGCCGGCGTCAGCAATTTCCTGCGCTGTCTCCACTTTGACTTTTTGCTGATTAGCAAACCCTCTTTTAACCAATCGTTGAGGAATTTATACAGATAGCCTTTGTTTATGCATTTAGTGTCCGTCATTACCACTTCTATCAAATCAGGATCGATGGTCACTACACCCACTGTGTACGGTGCGGTTATTTTATATGTTTTGCCATAAACATCAAGAAGGGATATCATTTTCCATAAACATTCTAGTAAACACATATTGTTTTAAGTGAGTGCATCTTTATAGCAGGTATCAACTTATAAAGCTAGTGCCATTAGGGTTGTCCTACTTTTAAGATACTTGTAGTATGTTTAAGAGCTATTAGGGTTAATTTTCAAAGTGGATGGAATTGTTAATGATAAAATAATCAAGGATACTAGCTAAGAATTCTACTTCAAGCGAGTGATTCTAAGAAATTAGAGATAATATAATTATACCTGATACTGGAAATATAGAGCATAATCCACCAACAAAAGGATAACTTCTTGGTCCTTTTAAACTTCTTAAACCGCTCAAGTAATTTTGACACATTAGCGACCATTTTTGGTACGCTAACAGCGCTATGAATACAACGAGCACTATAAACAGTAACATGTTTAAAACTGAACACTAATGGTAGAAGATCCCGAGTCGAAATTGAATAAATAGCGATTGTAGTTTATTTGATAATGAATGACTGTATCACATCCAAATAGCCTTTTAAACTTGGTCGTGAGTATTACCAATGCGGCATGTGTCATGATCAATATATAACATTTTTACTTGTGGGGGCACTTGCTATATTTATATTTAGTGTATTTGTCCAAGTGCTACTTATTCTCGCAATAAATTTACTTCATATGGATAATTGTGACAGTGATAAAGATAAAAACAAATTTCTTTGTAACGTTAATTGGCATGCGTTATGCCATAACGCATGAGTATAAGTAATTAATTTTTGGTTGTCATGGTAATAAATAAGTGATTTACACCGTTCCATTATTAATACAAGAGTGGAAATAATGTCAAAACTATAAATTATAAATTAGCTATCATTATAAATTCGTTCATAATCTCGACGGAGTTTAATAATTGTTTTTGCTTCCAGATGGTGAACGTCCTCACCGGGCGCTTTACTCTGGCGCTACTTTTGGTTCATACTGCAGCAATGACAATGATAGCTTCACCTCCCGCCTGTCCGCCAGAATGCATTTGTTTATCGCAAACCCAGGTTGGTCAATTGTAATTACGATAATTTACCCGATGTTATGCATATTAAGTATGTAATTGATAGTAGACAGGAAATAATTAAAAATGCGTTACACATATTTGTCGTAAAAGAAATTGGTTGAAATAATTATGTGTCCGCTGTTTCCTTGACATTGTTAAATCAGTAAAGGTCTATTTGCTTCGAATTAAATTCTCGCAAATTAAAAATGAAACTTTTATGAACTTTTCCGGGTCTGATTTGCTCGCTTCAGCAGTGCAAGTCGCTCTGCGGAGGCAGCGGCACGTCTATTACAATATAAGAATCCGCAAAGATTTCAATCTGCGTGCCGGTTTTGCGGAATGCCTTGAGGACTTGCGACAGTCAAGTAACAATCAGCATTCGCGTCTCGCATTACGAGCGCAGAAGAGGAGGAATAAGTTCGCCGAGGAACGCCACCGCGCGAAACTTGGACGACGTAATTCCCAAATAAGCAAAACGCGAAAACAAAAGCACGAATAAAAAAATCTGCATGCGAAATACTCGACGGAATGCAGGAAGAAGGAAATACGACCGAATATATACATCCATTATCTGCGAGTATGCAAATTCAAATGCCGTGACGCTAACTTATATTGCAAGATATGTTAGTTGTTACAGAAGTTGCGTATATCGGTGGCGGGTGTACGCCGCGCGATTGCTTTCTACCCCTGAGAAACGCCAGATATTAGATAATATGACCCAGTTGAAAATCTCGTGCTGTTACTGCTGTTGTTTTATTTTCACGTCTTTTTTTGCGCACCCGCCTCTCCTGCTCTGTGTTTTTTTATTTCATCTGAGTTTGCCTTCGCGTACTTATAAATCTTCCTCATGCTTTGGCTGTTTTTCTTGTCTGCATGCATATTACCATTGACTTTTTTATGATTCACCGCCAGCGATATTGATCATTATACTTGTAATGGGTTTCCCACTTTTTCACTAAAAATATTTTCAAAGTTTCACCGGCGCAATAAAAAAGCTCACCATAATAACATGAAATATAGTACTTAGTAGTCTTCTAAATTCTTGTACTAATGAATTTTTTAGACTTTAATGAAAACCCATGTAGTATTCGAAAACAATAGATGTTCTTCTGGCAACATCATCTATTGTAAGCGCTAAACTAATTAATTCTTTGTTCACGTAAGCCCTCTTTGCACACGTCCGCAAATGATGATAATCATTATTATCCTGATGAAGTTGTAATTAATTCTGAGCATACCTGTGCTCATTTTGTAGTTGAAACTCAGCTTGAAGCATAACGGAATAACGAGCAAAAATCATTTGATTGATTCATATTGTGAAGCAGGTGGTAGGTAGGTATTATTCAGCATGTAATACGAGTCTAATGAACGAATGACTACAACTATTTTGATAGTTTGAATTACTACACTACGTATTGTTGTTTATTGGGTTACTAATCTAAGAATTTATTATTTTATTTCATAAAATAACAAGTATGACGGCAAATGCAACCCTTTAATGAATATTTCGCGAATGCACGTTACCACCAGGCATAATCAACTGGCACGCGAGAATTTGCACGACTATACGCGACGTTTAGTGTTACTGTGTTTGGTTGGTAACGACGCGGCAATGGTGGTGGCGGTGGCAGTGGTAGCATAATTCAATTTCGCAGTTGCGCCAACTTAATTATAATTGATCTGCACGCCGAGCTAAATAATCAAGCTGTTTAGTTTCTAATTATGCACAAAGTGCAGCTGCTCGAATGCGACTTGAACGATTCTGTACGATATTAATCAACAACTCATCATCCCATGCGTTGACATTTGGCTTGAGGATTAAATAGGATGAGTATTTATTTTCACTTCAAATTCAATTCGGTTTTTGCAAGGGGATGAATGCAAGCCGAATTTAAAACACTCTGTAAATAGCTCAATGGGTGGCATTGTGTGGCGTCTGAACGTTGGCGTCATTAATTGATTTCAGACCTGTCAAACGGGCGTTAAATACGCTCCCCCAGCCAGAAATATCCATAGCAGTCACAACGGGCATATAATAGCTCGCAATGTTCCTGCTGGTTCGCTTCGCTTGTGTGTATATGAAACTTTAAGATCTTCCTATCCTGAATTGGAACTGCTGCAGCATTACGCGCGTTCAATTCAGCAATATGCTTTGAATAAAAGCCCCACAAACAATGAGTATAATTGACGTGTTTGATTAATTTAAGCTTTTGTTTCGAGAATAGCGAATGGATGGAGTGAATCATTCATTGATTCGCGCATTTTGCATTATTATGAAATATTTTCATCGGCGCGAGAAATATTTTTGGTGCTCGTGTGGGAATTGAAATGAAATTCAAAGTAAATCTTGAAATCTAATCCTACAACTTGTTGGCAGGTGCTGTGCAACTCTGGCGGATTGACAGAAATACCAGTTAAGCTGCTGCCGACGACCGTGGAGCACTTGTCGCTGACGCGCAACCACTTTCCGCTGATACGCAGCGACGCCTTCGCGGGTCTGAAGGCGCTGAAGAAGCTTTCGCTGGACGGCAACAACATATCAATCATCAAGCCGTTCGCGTTCCGCGGATTGCCACGCTTGAAGGAGATCTCCATTCAGCAGACACCGCTGACAACCGTGGCGCAGTTTTCGTTCGCCGGATTGCAGAACATTACATCGATCTACCTCAGCCATAATCGCATCAAGAAAGTGGAATGCTACGCGTTCGCCGGCACGACGAACCTAAAACTGCTCGTGCTCACGAACAATCCGCTAATTAAGCTCGAATCGAACGCGTTTAGTGGATTGTCCACCGTGGAGCGCATTTCGCTGCCGTCGGGAATGCGCATTGTGGAGCCGGACGCGTTTAACGGGCTCGATACGGTCGGTTACCTAAAGCTCGCGTACATGGATCTGCCCGGTGTGCGGAACGGGACGTTTCGCGGACTGTCGCAGATCGGGACGCTTTCGATACAGGAGAGTGACTTGGGCACCATACGGCCGGGGGCGTTCGATGGCGTATCGCATATCGCCAACCTCAACTTCCTCAACAATAAGATTGATGCCATCCAGGAGCTCGTCTTCGGGCCCGATCAGCACATACGCAGCATCAAGTTCCAGGGCAATCACATACTGGACATACCGAAAACGGACGCGATCTATTTCGCCGTCAATCGGCTCACAGTGATCGGCAATCATTTCCCATGCGACTGCCACATTCACACGCTGCTCGAGGGGCCGTTTACCAACGACAGCGTCTACGAGTTTACGAATCGCAATTACTGCATATCACCGATGGAGTACAACGGCCGGCCGATGAGCGAGTTGGACTTTGACGCGATCGGTCGGTGTCAGGAGGAGGTGACCAGAGGTAATTTGGAATCGAAGGACATTTCTTCGCGCGCTGATTGCGCCTATAAATTGCCGCCGCTGTTCATTCGCGTTGCCGTTTTCGCTGCGGCGCTCGTAAATTGCGTTGCCATTTGAAAAGCCGAATGGAGCAGCAGCAGCAGCAACAAACCGCTCATGTGTTCCCTCGTCAATTAAGTTCACTTGTTACATGATGCTCAAGCAATTATTACATTTTCTTACAAATTCCAATCGCGCACACACTCTTTCTACCGTCATCATTTACGTTAAAAACTTTTGATATACTCTATCTCTACTTGCAATTTTTTGTAGAAAAATGTGCAACATTTCAATATTTGAAATACACCCACCCCGCAGAACATGTAGAAATCTGCAAATCCGAATTGAATTATTGAAACGAATTTACTCTCAAATATTTACGATAAAAGGCTGGATTTGTTTGCACTGAAAACCTAAAATCCATTTTCGTATCCATCAGCCAAGTGTGCGCTAACACGGTTTTCCACGTGATGAATAATGAACTATAGAAAAATAACAGAGCAAAGCCGGAAACCGCGCCGTAGTTTTCCTGAATAATAGAAAAGATTTTTACATGTGCAACATTTGCAAATATCCGGATACTGAATCTAGTTTTTGCTATGTTGTGAAAAAAAGGACACAACTGATGACATTTTTCGTTTCTGCGCATATCATGAAAATGAATAAATATTTGAGTAATTTATGCATAAAGATGAAAATAGCGTGCATAAATTAATCAGAGATTGCATTATCGTTGCCATGAAATTCAATCAATAATTTGCAATATTTACTTATTCTAATTATAAATACATTTAGATAATTTCATGATTGATCCGCTTCATTATTGGGATGGCATTCTATTTACGTCAGTCCAGCATGTGTGAACAAATATGTCAGAAGATAAAATTAATTAATAAAATTTGGTTGACTCAGAGCGCACACCCTGCAATCATTTACCGGGCAATTTCAATCAATCATTTATTTGCACGGAGCGCGCATGCATGCCAACCTCGCGAAATAATTTATGACAAAATTAGTGAAATAATTTATAACAACCAGAGAGGTGCATATTGCATATTACCATAAAGATGCATTCGATGCACCCTCCACGGATTGCAAGTAAAATTCACGTCCAACTCGCAAACTAGGAAATGTATTTTTAGCTACCAAATAATAAATTATTAGCTAAATTCGCATTGAATAAATCATTTTTTGTCGAAAAGTGTTACACGCGCGCGTATTCATTGTACACGACTAATGATTATTTACTGTAATATACAAATGGGCAAATAATTGGAAATAAACGTCCAAACGTTCGATGATTTATCGGCATTCAATTGTTGAATAAAACATCAAATCAGTTCCGCAAACTGTAACTGCGCATTTTGCTCCAAACTTTTATTTGTTATTCGCCAAACAACAACGTCTAATTTTTGTTTTTTTGTCCCAATTTTTGTTGATATATCTATGACATTTATGAGTGTTACTATTGATTCTCATTTAATTATTTATTATTTATAATACCCGAAATATTTAATCAAGTTTATTACGTTTTTTAGAGCGATACCGTATCCCATAATATATTCACATCATAAAAATTTATAACATTTTTAAGACTAATTATTTATTTAAAACTCGCGTGCGTAAATCCTCATGCAAATGCGAATTGCAGGTATCGATTACAAATGCGAATAAATACGTATTAGTGCTACGCATGATATAAAATATTCAATTAATGATTGATACACACAATCAGAAACCGATACGCGAATGCTTAATTATTGTACATATGATTAACGTAATATTTAAATGTAATATAAGCTGTAATAAAATAGTTCTCTCTATTTGTGATTAATACGTAATGCGCTAGTTAGAAATGCGAATGTAATTAATTATACTCCATTGTTAATAGATAAATACGCAATCGAAGGGTGGCGCGGTGGATGATTACAAAATATATTTACGTCCAGAGTGTTTATATGCAAAATAATTTGCAATGTATAAATAACATTTGCGTAATCATTTTTTACTGCGACAAATTGGGTTGAGGTAGTTGCTGCAGCATTTTTCAGATACGCAAGTTGTGTATGTATTTGAATAGAACATACAAAAAATAAATGGGAAATGCAGGCGCCCGTTGATTGATTGTGCACTGTGCGTTCATAATGTAAAAAATACGAATGCATAAAATACACGCTCAAACATCCTTCCCAAATTTTTGTTATTGACTGTGTACAACATACACGAATCACACTAAATAATTTCGAATGTAATAATAATGTTCGATTAATCTTCCAGCGGTGTGAAGTTCACTCACAAATAAATGTTATTTAGCGTTTTATTACTATGCCATTGTTGTTCTTGTTGTTGTTGTGTTGCCGTAAATGGCCTTCAATAATTGTTTAAATGTTTTTGTCATTTGTAAACGCATTATCGAATTTGTAAATACGTGCTGGTAATTTAATTCGGTATCGTAATAAAATGTTCCGAAATTAAATTACTCAAATATTTTGTAAGTTTAGAATTTAATGAGAAAACTAAAACGTTTCCTAATTCTCAAACAAAGGAAACAATGCCAGAACAGTTTCAATGTCAATAAACTTCGTAAATAGCATCTATCACATTCAATATTTAGTATAAGGCCATAATTTTAAGGACTATTGATAAGAACTGTGTATACGAATCTATTATCAATTAAATTGATAACTCTTAGTACGTAAGATGACAAATGAGTGCCTAAAAATTGATGTATATATTTGTACATAATTTAATTAAGAGAGTATTGAGTATTAAAGATAATAAATAAATTATTTCATTGTATTATTATTATTGCTTATGAAATGCAATATAATCAAGAAACACAAAGATACTCGTCATAAGTTACTATATACAATAATATTAAAACTATTGATAATACGCGCATGTAAATATCAACTAAAACTTTATAAACATTCTTCGATATGTCTCAATCCACATACCGATTGGCACATTGTTAACTCTCCACTTGTTTCAAGAAGTTCTAATGCAGAGTGAGTTTATTTATGTTTCAATAAAATTTTCGCAAATTATGTGATTGAGAGATGTTGATTTTGCGTTTATAACTAACTACTCTATGCTCGAATAAATATTTAAGAATAATGTCATCCATGTGTTCGGTTGTATACCGGCTACCGTACTACATGATCAATACAATTACAATTGAAATGTTTATAAATAAATGAGAAATATATCAAAATCCGTAAATTTCTATTCTTAATATTTCCTCAATTTAAAATTTGTTCCATTTCTCAGAAACATGACACGCAAAACGTAAGGTAAGCGCAGAAATATTCGACCTTTTTGAGTAATTGAATGTAATCTCATAATTCGTAATTTCCAGTAAATAACAGAAAATGGATTCGCTCACCCCATTATACTTATGAATCATCAACAAGCAACCTACTCTGACAAGTTAATTCAAAATGGCAGTTGATGTAACTGCTTCATAAAATATTCGAGAAGTTTTATTTATCATGCGTTCGCATCGGTGATGAACACAATAAATGTCACTTTTTGTTCAACTACAAAATAGGCGTTTGCTTATTTTCCCTTAGCTACAATGGCGATGTCTTTTATTATTTGCTCACATTTATCACATCATAAATGATCAAATACGTTTCTTTATTTGCCCAACAACGCCAACCATTAATACTTAATACGTGTATTTATTAAATAATAGACACTTGTCTATAATGGCGCAATTTTAGCGTTTGATAACACAACTCAGAACATACAGTAGAGAACTTGTTTAGCAATATTCAAAATGATTTCGGCTATTATTAAAGCAACCCCGCTGTAATTTGGCGCACGCGAAACTGATTTTTTCCAGGGGGTGAGTAAGGTAAAACTCTTGATGTGTTTGTATGCAACCCCATTTTAGTGTTGTAATCATTTTGTGACGGCGAAGCACAGCTTTACACGCTCGTTGCGACTGACAGGCCTTCCTATAAGACATTAAACGACATTGCGAGCGCGATCGATCAAAGAACCTTTATTGCCTTTTAATAGTCCATCTAATTATTTATTAATACATTAGTATCCTGAACGGATATGAACGCAGAAACCTCTTTATATAGGTCGCAATTTGGTCAAGATGGTCAAATTTCCTTCAGTTAATTGCTTCGCTTATGAGATGTACGCAAACAACGCACAAAATTACGACTTTTAGTTCACCATTTTTTTTTTCATATCAATAATAATTTCATTTAAAATTATTTCGCGAGTTTAAAACAAACCTGCCTATTATTTTTGTTTATATTGTTTGTTTATTCAGTATTAAATCATGAAAATTAAAATAACGAATGAAAAATGACGAATAAATAGTGTTTTTCGAAAAATAGACCTAAAATTTTATTCCAAACTTTGAATTCAGTTATCGTTTAATTTCTCGTTGAAAAATCTTTAGCAAACTTTCAACTTTTCCGCGTCTGACAGGAAAATAAAAGTGCGCGCTTTTAAAACTTGTAGTTCACCGGTCCATAACTGGCAGGTGGTACACTTATGACCAGGATATAACATCAAGTACATCTTGAATATTTCATGTAAAATGTCCGGGCGCAAAACCTTTTTGTGTCCAATTTACTTTAAACGTTTACCTCCGCACATGCATGTCCCATGGACAGGAAGGACGCATTCGCATCGTTTATGAATAAAATACATTTGGCATGTGCGTCCTCGTCGAAGGTAAAAGAGCGCTAAAACAAGTTCGCACCTATAAAACGCGAGAATATTTTTCTATTCGTATAAAATATTTCGTAGAGTTGTTATTGTTTCGCTCGTAACCGTGACCCTTTGCGTTCAAATTGCGCGAAACGCCCGTCCGTTTGCATACATTGTGCGGTCGTGTATCGTAATAGGCTCTGGAATACGCGAATGAATTGAAGGAAGGCCGTAACAATTTCGTGTGCTCCATTATTTGCAATACAAATTATGTTACAGTTATTGCTGTAATTACCAACTTCAATTGCTGGTGTTATACAAGGCGCCGTTTTATTAGCTTTTTCATTTCGCAAAACTCACTTTTGTTATTAATGATTATTAAAATCGTTATTGCATACATTAAAATATTTTAGCGCAGCGCAGAATATTTTCTCATTTCATTCTCGACTTTATACAATGAGAAACACATGTTTGTCAACACGCGACAAGTGCATGTTCCAGCAATTATTTTCTTGTAATTTTATTCGAACTACCGTGTCAAGAAAAATAACTTTACAAGTTAATAATTATGTTTTTGAATTATTCATATGACCCGCTAAAACTATTTTCTTAAGTGAATTTCGGTCATTTCCTAGAGAAATAGAGAGAAAAGCAGATGTTAAATAACCGAACGTAAAAACAGTAATAAAATACCGCAAAGAATATTAGTAAACGGATGCCGTTAAAAGTCGGCTGCAATGTATTTGAATTATTAGAAAATTAGCTTAGGAAAATGAAGTTTATGTAAATTGTCGCATCCTCCAAATGCTCCATGAGCGAAACGGTTAAGACTTTGGCTCTGAGCTGTAAGTGCACCAAGTCTTAAACTTGTTGCGAAAGGCTTGCCTCCCGGTACTGACTCACTTATTATAAACAGTTTACGTAATATTCATTAAAATGTAGATTGTGTTATGCAGTATCTCGTGTAATTTTGTGGTTATAACTGTTCTTTTTCTTTATCATATTCTTCAAACTTGCATCCTTGCTGCAAATTTAATTTTTCTGATGTGCGCGTACTTTTTATTGGCAAACTATTAATACAAAATCTAATTATGTATGAATTCCATTAGTAAGCACACAAAGTCAACAAAAGCACTCTCACACATAAACTGATTAAATGCGCAATTTATGTACAATTCTGAGTAAATAACAACGCGCGAATTTAGCCAGTTCAACTATAAATTAACCATCTATCTAAATAAGTGAATTTTGTAACTTTGTACATTTCAGCCTAGTTAGTTTGTTTTGGATGGAACCCTCATACCCACTCTCTGCGCCTCTTGTTTAATTTCAATTCGCGTTTCTACCAATCCGGTTTACAAATGTAAATGTAATTTGTATTTTTATACATTGAATAATGTATAGTGCTTATTTTATTACGCATACTTATATGATGTCTGCATTGGTTTTGATGTATTCCACAATAAAACATGAATGAAATGAATAATTTAGCAGTACGTTAGAAGAACAAATTTCTACACGCGGTATCACTTCCTTATTTGACCCACTTATTAAACATTCAAACAAGAAAGAGGCTCGAATGTTTGCCGAGTGTTTTGCATCGTTGTCGTAGACTGAAACGCAGTGGCGCTGAAGAGGAAGAAGAAGAATGAAAGCTCCGAAAAGGAAATCTGACAAGTTGAGGTTGGGATTTAATTAAGACTACACTTTCTCGCGCGTGGAGGCGGCGCTGGCGGTGCCTTCGATGCGAAAACATTTAACGCGAACCGCCTGACGTATGTGTACGCGCTTGCTCAAGAGGAAAAAGCGACACTGCTATTACTATTCCTTCTCTGCCACGTAGTACTTCATCTCTCGTACAAGTACTATTTCCATGGCTTTACTTATCATATAAATACTGAAAATGTTTTTGCATGTCGTATGTGAAATTCTCTTTCTTGCGCTCTCAACGAAATTAGACGCAAGCAAACTTAAAAATTATCTCATCAAGGTAAACAAAAGATGTTTTGCGTTGTTTAAATGAAAACGCAAAGTTTTTTCATCCCTCTACACGTTCCACTTTTCCGGTTCATTTGTATTTCGTATTTCGGGCTTTTAAGAACAAACCCCAGCAAGGAGCGTGAGCAGGAGGTCTCGAGATTATGCCTCCTAACGGAATATGTTAACAGTTAAGAGCGGAGGTGGAGGAGTGTAACACTAATTAACACGACCCAGATAATATAATGTTAGCGCTCGCTCCATCTTCTTCTTCGCAGCAGGAGCTGCCGCCGCCAGAAGCTGCCAAGTCTGCGCTCTTTGCGGTGGCTGCTTGCGCACACCACCCATTTGCATCCGAAGCATTTATGACTTTTGCCTGCCGCCCCCCATTACTTGTATTACATATTTATGTAATACGTGTACCTTTTGTAATGCGATACTCATGCTCAAATATTATTATTATTGGCGCGTGTGCCATGTGAATTCAGTCTTGTAACTTTGGCAAAGAAACAATTTTCATGGACATTTAAAATGATTTCATAAATTAATTACGCTCACACACCCAAAACACTATTATTCTATTAACAACTCCTAATTTCCCAAACGGGAAAACAACCCTATTGAAGATTTATCCTTGTGCATTGATTTCTGAACAAATTTTGCCAAGGTTAAAGCTATTCGAGTAAGAGTTTCAAGCATGTCAGAATTAAGAGCACACCGTTTGAGTTATTCAAGCGCGCAGAGTCCTTTTAAATTTTGAATTTAGTTCAACCGAACGAAATTAATGCGTTTTTGGCCTTATTCGGCGCGCCTGGGACAAATGTTTGACATCCTTAATAGATTTTTCCTCTCGCTCTCATTGGAAAAGCTACGAACGCCGAAAAAGCCCTTGAAGAGGCATTTGTTATACGCATATGCTGAATGCGAAGAATAATTATGTTTGCCCTAACATTCAACCCCTGACAACGTGCCTTCGTTAAATTTTCAAAAAGTCCCTTCAAATCTTCAAGAACAAAGTATTTTCTTACTTACAATCGACTGGTTAAAATAAATCTGTAGCTTGCCTGTACATTCTACTCATAAAATTTTAATTTCATGATAGTCTGTGCAACGAACGCCGTTTCGCTTTTCTAGTTTATGAAAATGTTTAATTAAACAGGAAGGTTTACTACTTCCTTTCCGTGTTCGAAGACATTTTAATCGCTGAATGTGCAATTCGAATTCGACATACGGTAAAACGAGCGCGATCGAAATGTAATAGAAACAAAAGTCTCAATTCCTTGTGGGTATGCGTGGAGCATTTATCCTCCTGCAGTTGTCGTTATTCCACGCGAAAATTAACTGCTATTGGTTGTAGATAGCACCGCGACAAAGACATTTGCGAAATGCGAGCGTGTGCGAAACAGATGAAGGCGAAGAGAAAAGCGGAAAAGTGCATTGTTAAGTGCGCCTCGCCGCCGAACCGCAGCGGGAAGATGCGCGCCAAGATTGGAAGTGAGTTTCATGGGACTACCAACTTGCTTGGTTACATCTTAATTCAGATAGGAAGCATAAAAGCTACTAATAAAATGAACTCATTTGTCATCGTTATTACGCGCCTGTTATTTAACTTTCTATCATTTATATTTTATTACCATTTAGATATGATGTTTATTTATTGTTTCGCTATTGAATCGTATGAAAATTTAGTAATAATATCCAATATCCGTTTTGAAGAATATTATGCATTTATATTTTATTGGCATTGTCATTGCAATTTATTCAACGTATAAAAATGTGGAAATAATTTCCGTTCTACTAATTATTTTACCACTTCTGTGAAACCATCAAAGAAATGAATGCTTGAATAAATCGCCCGTAGCTTTTTGCGTTTTGGAGACGTGTCACTTCTAATTCAAACCCGCCGCGAATAAGCACTTGTGACATGCATGGCTTCAAACTTTTTGTTGGGCGCGAATATAAATCGCCGGCAATTCTATTTCGTGCGCGGGCTTCCGTCCCTTATCCGCCCACCCACATGCCGGTCTTAGCGATAATGTTCTTGCCACTTAATAGTAAGGTTACAAACCCGAGTTCTCCTCTCTGTGTGCGCGCAAACAAATTAATACCCGAGCGAGCACAAAACTCGCAAAAACACAGCGTTTAATTCGTTGCGAAATTAAAAATTATGCGGCTCGTTAACCGTGCTAAATACACTCGGGTGAAAAAATCCCACTACTGTTCGCTCAGACGTGAAGATAAAGAGCACGTCTTCGTCTTCGATCGACAATGTTGTTGCGCGCTAAAAGGCGAGGTCATCTTAGCACTAAATCCCCAATGGCTGATACTACGACTTATTGGAATTAAATAAATTATCGGCGCGTTTTATTGTCTCTCTTGTAAGACGCAAACGGGGCAACTAAAGAGTTATAAATGACCAACAATATCGTAAATTTTCGTGTCGAGTTATATTGTTCACATGGAGAGTGTGGAATGCGTAATTTTCTTGTATATTTTAAATATATATGTTTATGCTATTTATTCAGTTGTAATTAATTAAATAAATTACCTACTTATTTAATTAATGTTTTATTTGATAACTTTGCTGAAATTTACTACACCCTTCAAGGTGTTAAATATTAAAGATGGATAATGTATGCTTTCATAAAGACAAAGTGAAAGGATTTATCGACCAAAATCGAAGAGTGGATGGTGGGCTGAATCACCCGCCACCTCTTTGGGATCGAGTGAAAACTAGCAAAAGGCCGGGGCTTGTTGTTTTATGAAAAAGGATCATCCCATCGGCACTCAAAGAGGGCAAACGTTCGTCGACGGAACGTAATTTAGATCTAAAAAGAGGCAATTAAAGTGTAGTGGTCGGATGAGCTTAAATTAGCATATTTTACATCGCGATGCGTATGCATGCGCCGAACGAAGCGCAAGGCTGGAGACAGCCAAGGAGGCGGCAGCAGAAAAGCCAGTTCATTAGAGGCTGAAGAAAAGCCCGACCAGAATAAGCAATAAGCTCTCTTTACACCCTCTAATCCGAGGCGACAAAGGCTTGTTTGTAGCGCATCCGTGATACCATGCACTAATCAACATCAATATGGTCTAAGGACCTGACTGCTTAGCGTTCTACTCAGATTTGGTTATCCCACCAGTGCGATGTACATATCGCTTCCGCCCTGCTTTCACTACAGCATTGCCTTATAACATTTTGCAATTCGTTGATGACAAACAAGAAATATTTTAAATGCATAACTCTAATTTGATATGAGAAATGTTTAATAATATTAGGAATATGCAATTTTGAGATAAATCTGGGCTGTGACTTTGATTCTCTTCTCAACTAAAACATTGTTTACATCAAAAACTAGAACATATGTTTAGTACCTAACCTAACCATTAGGTTTGTGTTATTTGTAATAGGTTTGTGTTAAGGTAGGCGCAATGAAAATATCTCTGAATTAAAGGCAAGAATTAGTTTCACGGTTGCCCTCGCAAATATTGATAGCACAGTGACCCAATTGCAGCTTCTCAGTGGCATACAAGATTGGGCTCCCATATGGGATTTAACACAACGCAACAAAGGAAAGTGTAATCCTGTTGTTTAGCTTGTACATCGACTAACGAATCACTCGCAGATCATCTTCAACTAGAGCGTACGGAGTCTCTTCAGGGCTCAAGAAAAATACACAATCAAAGCCATGCATAACCTTACCCTGCAACATGACAGTACTTAAACAGCTTACGTATGCCCCGAAATATAACTTACTAGTTACCTCTACTCTGAGCAGACTTGAAACCAAATTGATTAATATCGCAATTTAACTCACCAACCAGCTGTTATTTACTTGTGTTTTGTTATACTTTGATGAACTATAAACACTACGTGAACACTGCACCAAAATACACTACGTAATGACCATAGTACAATTGGTAAACAATGCGCAGCGCTGTACACTTTATAACTAAAACATATCTTGTAAAATAATAAAAATATCAGCTGATCCGCTATGACATGAGTTAGTTTACATTCAGTTTTGTTTACCTGCATTATTTGATAACGGTCTAGTTATCCAACGCGTTTCTTATAAATTCGACTGTTATAAATTTTCGCACATAATTTTTATTCTGACAATGTACTGAAATGTTCATTGAAAATGTAAAATTTGCTTCGCTCACTATAAGGTCGTGCTCGAATAATCAAAACACTCACTTTATCGGCATGCATACTGACGAGAGCGGTTGGATGTTAGTAAAAGCTCCCGGTTAGCGGGGTTTAAATAACAGCAAAGTGCAACTTTGGGCGCAGCCTACGGCCGTACCGAGGAACAAATTTAACATGCACAAATTAGCCTTGTTCCCTAAACTCGTAACTTTATACTTTGATGACCGTAGGATTACAACAACAGCCAATTTTGGCTTTCTATTCCCATCAAAATCAATTCTATTCAATTATTTGCCAATGTGTTCTTACGGAAAACACGTTTCAATATTGCTGCGCAATTTTGTCTATCGTGATAAGAAAATTGTATAGACCGCTATTGAAAACAAGAAACAAATTCACGCGGAAGTTTTTCCCAGCTTTACAGCACTGGATTGGAAAACGTATTTGCGACATTTTCGAACACAACGCTGAGATTGTTATTGCGCGCTGTCGCGAGCATTTCCATCAGCGTGACTATAACAAACAAATTTGTGCAGATTGCGCGAGTACTTTGCAGTTGGGGGCGACGTGAATGTATGCGGTATGAATCTAAATCTCGTGGGATAGCCAAAACAAATTTGAAATTTATTTTAGTCGTCGAGATGCGTGCTGGAAAGAGACAAGCAGACTGATCATCATGAAGCTCCTCCAACACACACAACGAGCACACAGCTTTCGCTTTGAAAGCATCACAAATATGCATTTCAAATGCGCGCGCTCAACGTTAACGCTGTTTGAAGATTTGGTGTGCACTTTGTCTCTCCGCAAGTGAGTGCACAAAGTGTAGCAACATGATGAATACCCATGGAAATGAAATTTTTTCATTGTTACTTTTAACAAGTTATACACAGCTACTTAAGTTTTGTTTTAAGAAAAACCACGTTGTTTTCATGCCTTATTAATGCTACCTCTCGATATAAAAGATATAGGAAGATCAAAAAGTAGTATATGAAATAGGTACTATTATGTCTATTACTTTCATGTATTAGGTACTTGATTTAAATTGATCCAAAGAGAAAAATTTCTATTCATAGACATTTCCGAATGAGAGTGCGCGTACATGCAAACATAAGTAAATTGTTAATAAAAATCGGAGAGTTTCCTCTCGATTTATTGGATCTCAAAAGATCCAGAAGTAGTATATGAAATACTATTTAATCTAACACTTTCGCAAGTGTTAGATTTGTTCATAGATAAAAATAGTCACAAAAATGTGTGAAATAAAATCGGAGAGTTACCTCTCGATTGATTGGATCTCAAAAGATCCAGAAGTAGTATATGAAATACTATTTAATCTAACACTTTCGCAAGTGTTAGATTTGTTCATAGAGAAAAATAGTCACAAAAATCTGTGAAATAAAATCGGAGAGTTTTCTCTCGATTTATTGAATCTCGGAAGATCCAGAAGTAGTATATGAAATACTATTTAATCTAACACTATCACAAGTGTTAGATTTGTTTATAGAGAAAAATAGTCACAGAAATCTGTAAAATAAAATCGAAGAGTTTCCTCTCGATTTATTGGATCTCGAAAGATCCAGAAGTAGTATATGATATACTTTTTAATCTAACGCTATTACAAGTGTTAGATTTGTTCAAAGAGAAAAATGGTCACAGAAATCTGTGAAATAAAATCGGAGAGTTTCCTCTCGATTTATTGAATCTTGAAAGATCCAGAAGTAGTATATGATATACTATTTAATCTAACACTATTACAAGTGTTAGATTTGTTCATAGAGAAAATTAGTCACAAAAATCTGTGAAACAAAATCGGAGAGTTTCCTCTCGATTTATTGGATCTCAAAAGATCCAGAAGTAGTATATGAAATACTATTTAATCTAACACTATTACAAGTGTTAGATTGGTTCAAGGAGAATGAATAATCACAGCAAACTCCGGGGAGTAAAAATGTGCTATGTTACACCAGCTTGAGCAAAAAGTTGCGCTTGTTTTGCGAGGCAAAACAACGCAAAAATACGTTACGTTTGCATGTGCACGTTCTCCCATTCGGGAATCTCTATGAATAAGTCCTCTGTAAATTAGTGGAATGTAATTGCAGAATTGCGAGCCTGATACTCTTCACAAGTGCGCTCCGAGCGCTACTTCTGTGCGTCGGACTGCATGTGCAGTTGATGTGCTCTATGAAGAAAGGTTGAATTTGTTGCAACTCTGCGAGCAATAAATGTGCACTCACCTTCATGTTTGCACCCTGACGAACTATAACGAACTGACGAACTGACGAATTACATGTTAAAAGCTCATGTGTACGTGTGTGCGTATGCACAAGCGTGAGTGTGAGAAAAGGTAAAGCCCCTTGGTGAGTGGTGAGCAATTAATATTTGACCATTTCATTAATGCAAACAAGCAAATTGTAAAACCGTTTTTAATTGAACGAATGTAGTCTTACGAGTTTATACATATTCATAATGCTTTAATATTCCGAGAAGATAATTAAACATACCTAATTTTGTAAAATACGTTAATAATTTGAATAAAATTGACTGAAATATAAGATGATAAAGTAGACAGCATTATAAAAATTATGTTCCTGTGCTTTGCAACAATTTTACAAGATATTAGCGACCGAAACGCGAGAGCAAACTTTTTTATTTTTATAATGATATATAAACTTTATAATTTACTTTAGGGCTCGCTCCTCGTTCCGAGGATGACATAGGCCAGAGTGGCAGGCATGGCAGGAAATTATATTAACCCATCGTCCTGTTATATCTACGCATATATTCGGCTTTATTTCGACTTTGCGCACGAAACCCGAGCAAAATGTTGGCGACGCGCAAGCACGTTCCTGACGTTAGAAAGCACAAACACATTTTTCAAACATCTTTCAACACTTGGTGGACGTCATCATTATCATCGTCCTTCTTCAAACCCGCAACGCATTGTTTGGCCGCAACCCTAAATTGTGCTTCGCTCAAGTATGTGAAAGTAATTTTAATTAAATTTTATAACTATTTCACTTTATTCCTTCCAAAGCAGTTAAACTTTACGCGGAGAAAGTATCTACTGAATAGACATTTTTCGGAAAACTTTTTCGTACGGCTAAAGACTTGCGGCGTAAAGTTAGCTTGTTAATGCTGATTATATCGATGTGTTTTGGCTATTTTCCCAACGTGATTTCTAATTGTTTCGCACATTATATATAACAAGATGAGCAGCGCAATGGGCAGGCAGCCGGATAAGTTATATGAATGCGTATAGCTATATGTACATGGTGGGCTTGTTCGGGAGCACAAAAGAGCACTGAACATCGCAAGGATCTTTAAAGGAAATGCTTGGGTGAGACCCCAAGGGGTTAGTGTCGTCCTCAACGGTCTCATTCGGCGTTCGGACCAAAGGTAGAGAGTTCAACATCCTGCTTGTGTTACACGCATCTAAACTTGCTGATGTTCAACCCCGAGAACCGATTTATTACGTAATTAAATTAAACCACACTTCATTAATAACCATTATTACTTCTACTTGGGAAAACATGCGAAATTGCAACGCAAATACACAATTATGCATAAAATGTGCAAACATCGTTTTGCCGCAATTAATTGTTATTGAGAAATACACCTCTGCGACCGATTATAAATTACGCTGATACATTTGCCGCTTCCGCCACCCATTTTCGGGTCGTTCTTTTGCGAAACGCACACAATGGCGTTTCAGGCGTACTTCACAATAATGTTGCACTGACGTCTTGAAAAGCGGATGAACCAAACTTTGTGCGTTCCTTCAAGTGAAATTATATTAGTAAACCCAAAATGAAACAAAGTTTCGTTTCGTTTTCGTCGGGCGAGCAAACTTTGTCGAGCACGCGTCTGTATTCGAATTGCTCGTTTCAGTCAAGAACGGATCAAGGAATTCTCCGTGTTTCATTGTCAATATTGATCACTTAGATGAAGTAGTGTTCACAAGAAAGAGTGAAAATTACTGCAAATTAATAAGAGTTATGAAATTAGTAAGAAGCTATAAAACGAATAAAATAGAGTAAACCTATTATTAGAAAATTGAAAGTGCAACTATTGCTTGGTCACGATACAAAAAGTACAAAACTGTTAAGTAAATGAATTTCTAGCGTTGCAATCCGCAAACCAAAAGGCAATGAAGGAAATGGGTTGGATTTGCTTTAAAGATTCGATTACAATGAAATAGACGACCAGGAAATATCGATTCACCAACACTTTTGGTGTTACCAGACAATAAAGTATTTTCGCAAATCCAGAATATTTTAGATGAATGATTAAATTTTTCGTATAAACCAGAAAACAAGTAGTTTAAACAATGGTTGAATATTTAACCAAGTATTGTATTATTTATTAATCATATTGAATGTTATCTGCATCTGGAAGTGAATTTCTATAACTATCAAACGCAGCTGAATAATTGTGACCGCTTAATCAACGCGTGCTTCTCTCTGCATCCAGATGAAATGCATGTCCACGGCATATTTGCGCTCAAAACGCAATTACCTTATTGATTTGCTCGAAACCCCGATTGAAATTCCCCGCCGAATTCTCCCACTAATTAAGGTCCGCAGCACCCGCATTTGCATTGTTATTGCTTGTTCCGGAATGATAATCGCTTATATCTTTCGCATTTCAAAAAGCCAATCCGAAAAGTAATAAACAATTTACCAAGAGTCGAAGAAATAAATTACGAATGCAATTTTGGATCTTGTCCTGGCGTAGCAACCTGACCGGAAACGCCAAATATCTAAGACTTTGTACATGTAGCGTTTTGGGGAAGAAAGCGTTGTTGTGTGTCATGAACGACAAAGACAAGATGGAGCGCCAAACTTTAGCTGGAAACTCCATGGTGGAGAAGCAGCACAACAACAAACTCTGCAACGTTACTGCACTCGAGACATTCTCGTTACACGCTTCCGAAGGCATTCTTACTACAGAAGCCAAAACGTAACAAAATGACGCATTAAATGTTAAACAGCAAGTTGTGTGCTTAAAATTTAATCGCGCAACTATCGTTAAGCCAATTGATTTTTATCTATGCACTAACAGCTCTGAATTATGCTCTCAAACTTTTTGCGTGCGCTTTTTGCGTGAATGGCGTAAAATAATTATGTACTTGTATATTTTAAGCGAGGACAAAAACACCTTGTATGTGTTTTACTGCAAGCGCAAAACACGCCTTCACTCTTCAAATGAGTTAACAACAGCCACATTCATTATCTCACTTGCACGACGCTCGAGTGATTAAACTCCTTCAAGCTTGTTTAGTTCCAGTTATATACACTGTACGTTCGCAAAAAAGCCCGTCTGGGCGAAAGGCAACCGGCAGGAACAGAATGAACAAATAATGAACGCTTCATTTATCCTCTTAACGCGCAACAGCACACGGCTAAATTCATATCAAACTCTTATCTCTCCTTTTTCCGACATTATCTCTCATATTTTTGTTTTCCTTTTCCGAGTCCTTAATAATATAAAAGCTTTTAAAAACATATCAAATCCTGCACAAATTCCCTTTCTTTGCTAATTAATCTAATTACACAGCGTGATAATTTCAGACACTTGGCAAGTGATACGAGGAATCTTGTGGTTTATTCGCATTGAATAGCAATAAATTAAACTGCATCGACGAAGGATTTATGAGTTGAAACCACCAACTGTAGTTTAGTTTGCAATACGCTCAGCTAATTGATAATCGTGATAAAACACTCAAATTTGTCAAGTGCAACTACAGCAGAATTCGAAACCATCGAGTACGTGGATAAATCCCACTTTGCAAAAACCGCTGCTGCTGCGACGTTTGCTCAAAAACGACAGCCATTAATTTTACTTCACTTTGACCTATCGTTAATTGCAATTACATTAACGCAAACTACCCCATTGTTTAATCCACCGCAAAGCGATTGAACAAAGTAGGTATTTCTCAAGAACAAACGCACTCCTTTTTGCAGAGATAAAAATGCGCGAGAAAGGGAAACAAATTTACATAATAACACACATTTGTATTGAATTCAAAGGCAACGGGTGAATTCGTTTGATAGCGCAAACTTTTTTTGACGTAGGCGTAAACTATTCGCGCCCGTCAAACAAACTTCAAAACCGATGAGATGCCGCTAATGCCTTGGCGAACTTGAGACAAGCCAATGTCAAAAAGAATTTATGCATGTAGCGCTGCATCCTCCAGAGACGTTGCGGTTGCTGCTGCCGCCACTTCTTTGTTTCGCGGTATTTTGCATTCGCTAGCCACGTTCGCATTGAAAATCGTGAACTTTCAGCACACAATTGATATCGATATCCTCTTAGCAACTTTTTTTTACGCCGCCGTGCGAAAAACAACAGCCAACAACAACCAAAAAATCTTGGTTTAATTATACGCAAACAAATACGCAAATAGAAAAACAATTATGTTATAAAAACATTCATATTTTGTCTTGCTTCTTATACATTTGGCGAATTTTCATAAAACAAACATCAGCGCACCGCAAAATTTCCTCGCAGGAATGTTTCACCGAATACAAATTGAAAACGTCGAGATGGATTCAATTCAATAAATACGTGCAGCTCTAAGGATCTGCGCTCCGCGGAAAGCGCGTGCACGTCACATAATAACACAACAACAAGTATTTGATGTGTTTTTGCGCTTTTGCTTTTCATTTCGCTTTTTCGCCTTATTTCAATTGCATTGCGGCAGGCTGGCAGGCAGCGTCTGATGAAAACGCAAGGAGAAAAAAGGGGTCGGAAAAATAACAAGCAGCTTCTTGCGAACGCGCGGCGCGCACGCTCTGGAAAATATCTGCAAGTAAATATTCAACATTCAGTGCGACAAATACGCTGACAACGCCTTCCTTCACTTTGCTGTTCGCCATGACCGCATGCATGTGTTTCATATTCGCAATGTCTATAACATATTTTTCATCCCCCACATCTCGACACGCGTGTCGCTTTTCCTTGAAGCTTTTCCGCGCAACGTACGTACGAACGCGAATTCAATACGGGACAGGACGCCAACGAAGAATTGAATTTTCAGTTTGTTTTCGCCGCGCGCCCTCGTGTCAGATGCAAAACTTGCAAACAAAACAATTCGAATACGACAAAACCAAGATGAACACTATCCTGAAAAATGCATCCCTTCAAAGTTTTATGATCAAAATAATAACGTAAAACCGAATGTGGAAAATCTTGAATGACAACTTCAGACTGGCCATAGACTAATGTGCATTTTTCAAATCGAGCTGATTGTGGAAAATTAGAAAGTCCATTAGGGCGTAAATCATTGATCCACGTAAAATATCTAACGACAAAACTTTTACACGTAACGCCTATAAATGGATAAAGTTGGGCAGAGCGCGCGCTACCCAACATGCCGATGAAATTGTGTGTAGTGGCGTGGGCGACTCTTGGGGCGCGGGGGAGCACGCGTTCGCGTTGTCTGAATGCGGGACGTGTCCTTCCATCCATTCGATTGATAAACGTCCCATTAGGTTAGCGCTGAATAATTACGACAAATTGAACGCATTAATTATTAATGCAACTGCTTGCAACAATTGCCCAACTCGCTATAACAGGCTAATGCTGACCAACGAGTCCTTCGCCAACAGTGCGACCCATTACGGCATCTAATGCTGACTGCACATTGCTTGCCGGACACCGAGTCCAATAGACGAACGGACACACAAACTCCAAACACTTCTGCTGCGCACGCTTAAATTAATCAACCGCAATCATTACAGGCTTAATTTCATAGCGCATAACATGTAAATTAGTTTGGCCGTCTCTGTTGTTGCACGCTTCAATTAACACCCCAATATTTAATATGCCTGTCGTGCGTGATCATCGAAGAAATTTGTTTGTTGCTTACCTAAGCAGCGCAACGCTACGCTTGCAAACTTTAATAACATTTTATATTTGAAACCGCAAAACTGCAATAAACTCGAGGTTAAATGCATATACAAAGAAGAAGTGGAAATATCATTTTAAATTTGAATCTGACGAAGGCAGACGACTGTACAAACGAAGCTAATATCATTGCATGCATATTATTCTTATTGTCAATGCATGGGAATTATTGCATAGTAAACTGAAATCTCAAAATAAAATCCCCTCGCGTATGTGCCACGCGCCATCCGACAATAAGTAAATCCGCATCTCCTTTCATCTGTCTGCGTATATGAAGCACGATGACACGATGAAGCAGATATGCGTAAAAGAGCAGAGCTTTAAGGCAAATGCCACTGCTCCCAGAATCGTCGAGCTCAAGAAACGAGCGAGTCCCAAAGCTCCTCCGCACTCTTTCGTCCTGGCGTTCATTTCATCGCATGGCTAAACGAATACAATTGCAATAAAAACCGGCGAACGTGAAGAACGTTTGTGATGCGTTATTATTCATTCGATGCGCGTGCATTGCACATAAAAACAAATCAAATAAGTCTCCAAGCCAAGCCAAGCCAAGCCAAGCCAAGCTTCGTGCGTCTGTAATTAATCTCAATCTCGATGTGATAAATGTGTTTACGCAAAATAAACGGGATATACGATGACGAATTAATGAAAATATTCATTTAGTAGGTGCATTTATGATATCTATTTTCCAACGAATACTCTCATGGGCCATTTGAGATACTATTTCATCATGAAACTATATGAATAATAATGAAAAATGTATGATGGTGAACGCAAATTATATCGCGTTGACACATTTTTATGTAAAATATTATCCAGTTTGCAATGTCATGCATATTTTTCGTTGAAATTTATTTATCCCTAATGAAATTTGTTGCATGGTTAAATACCTCACGAAATTGAAATGTTGTTTTTCAAAGTGCTTTGAAGTTATAGCATAAGTCACTGTTATGTTTAATGCTAAGTAATTAGCAGGCTCGTAAATAATTTAAACTATTTAATCCACTTTTAGACCGGGAAATAGCGGTCTACACATTAAGGCATCAAACACCTTTAGCACTCGTGCATTTTCGCACCGCCTTATAGCTGTTATATTGTCTCGCAGTTACGCGCGCTCGCTCCCTTCGTGCCGCCGCTCTTGAGTCTATTTATTAAGGGGCGGCCGCGGTAAAGTACCGGGCGAAAGCACGAAGCGTCCACCGGGGATGGTTTCGTGTGTCTTAGGTTCTTCGCCGTTGTAAGACAACAGGAGTTACCGAGCTGTCGCTCACCGGGCGCTGATAAATTAACTTTGGACTTTCGGTTTGGCAGCGGCGACGACCTCGTGCTGCTGCTTACCCAAAACAATGATAATAAACACAATCAAGCGCAGCACCCTCAGATTTATATTCACAGCCATCTCGAAATGAATTAGCCAATTCTCTCAGAAAACTCTTCTATTCGAGGAGCACAAGTTGGAAAAGTGAGTGTAAAAATTGTAGCGCATAAAATGCATGCATACATTAGCAAGTACGGTGCGAATATAAATGAATTAATTAATTAATGAAGAAGTGCCCTCTGAGTAGATAACTAGCGAAGTGAACCAAACTAAACTTGCTGTGAGTGTTTGCGCACTATGCGAGCGTACAACCAAGTCTTATGGAATTGATGCAATGCGCTCGTTCGGACGTACTCACATTTACAGTGGCTGGAGTGCTCTCACCAAGGAAATATATTTGTTAATAGCTAGTTTATGAATACGTCCGCGAATGCAAAACGTGTACTTGGCGAAGAGGCGAAAACTAATTAATTAAAATATATTTGTCCCAATAGCGCAATAAATTTAATTAAGACGAAATTTATCACTAACATTCTTGCCGACTTGCGCGCCGTTTCTTTGCAACTTGTGCCTTTCTTATCTAACAACCACCACCCATCCAAATGCTTCACGCGAGATAAAAGTTTTATCAAAATATTTAAAATTACAAAATTGCAAACTTTTTTCCCAGTGCCACGTTGACAATATGAGAAGTAGAGAACATTGTCATCCAAGTAGCAGAGAATCTGCGAACGTTAAGTACAGAGCATTGTTTGTCAAGTGCGGCTTTTAAAACACATCGGCGCGGAAAAACGATAAATGCATTGCTATTTGATACCGCAGATGCATAGGAAGCGCAACTCCATTCGCAGGAACTGTCACGTGAGCAAGGGTGGAAAATGTGCAGTGGTTATGCCCGGATAGTGCGCATCGCAATCAAGTGCGCATCATGCGTTGCAGTTTACTGAGAGTGGAGCAGCGCGTTTTTGAGCACTCCTCGATGTACGAAACAATGCAACTATTGTACTGATTTCCCACTAGGATTGGGTTGGCTCGCTATTTTTCAGCATTCGCCAGCAGCATTTTCCATGTCGCTTACGCCCGACTAGCAGCACACCTTTGTCATATTCGCGCACAGCTGCATTTCGCTATTCTCTGTTACCGAATTACGGTCGGCGCATTTCGTTAGCGAAATGAATCAAGCGAAGAAACGCGTTACGGCGACACACACGATGTGTGTGCGTTAAATTTTGAATCAAACGACGCACAAAAAGCGACACGGGTCTGAGAAGCGAGCGCGCACATGCTGATGATTTATTAAACTTGAATCTCGATCATTTATTATACAACTCTTAAGACGAGCAGGCAAGCAAGTGCGCGCGATCGTCCTTTTTCCATCCGCTCGAACCGCAACACAAAACATGTAGGTACGTTTGATATGTGCGCGCGCGACTCTTCAGGAAGAGGATGGCAAGCAGAGATGGCACTTGTTTGAAGAGACATAAGAGCGCCAGGGTTTATGCAGGCACAACAACCCTTTTTGCTTCCGCGCTTACTACACGAGGACGAAAAAACCATCCAGCATCTATCAGCTTTTCATGTAGTCTTTCAGTGCGGCTTTTTCCGCGCGCGCATTGAATATTCTCTCGCGCACGCCAGCAAAATGCTCTTTTACGGCGCACTCCAAGTTTGTGCGTTACTCGTCAGTAGCTGCCAGCAAAAAACTAAAGAGAATCCGCTCAGTGAAAGATCGTCTACACTTACGTTATTTAATTAGGTTTTCATTACTTCTACTCATTATGGTTACGAAAATAGCCATAATATCACGTTTATTTATTAATTAGCTTTCTTGGAAATTCCTATAAAAACTTGACGAATAAATAGAAGAAGCATTATTTGTCTTATTAGTTTGGCAAATGTTGTTGGTTTTTTAAATTTAATTACTCTGCATTTGTGCATTATGGAATTCCATTTTTCAATTCAGCGGACATGCAAAGAAATTATGTTTTTAATTAAAAAATTCCGGTGAAATGATAACCTAATTAAAATCTAAATAAATATGTAAATCAATTTCATTTCAAGTAAGCTTTTTCATGGTTTGCTTAAAGAGGTTTCCGTGCCCTTTGAAAAATATTCAACAAGTCAATATTTAAATAATTATTTCAATTCAAGGAGATTTCTAATGAAAAAGTTACTTTTTCATTAATTACGAATTTCTTTAGTTTTCAAAAGTTAACGGATGGTAACTTTTACTACCTATATAACTAGCGTCGGTGCGTTTTAAGTTTGATATGTACTTGATGATGAACTTGGTAAATTATATGAGATTAAATAATACTAATGGGCGCAATTTATTGAAACTGTTCACGCTTGTAGACCTTAAATAAAAACAAAAATTCTTTGACTGTACGAAAGCAAACAGAAGTGGAGTTCACTTGCAGTGCGATAAATTGCCGTAACCAAGTTTACACTCACTTGATAAATAATTCATGCGGCAGCGGCGGCGGATATGCCGTTTGAAAACATATTTTCAACATGATAACATTTAACGATGTTTGCCGCTGATAGGTCGCATTACATTCAAAACGCACGATGGCGGCAGCAACGGAGGTGGTGGTGCTTTCAGTTGACGGCGCACTCAACCTTTCGCAAAGAGAAGAATCGCGTAATCCTTATACGTGCTCTTGTTGTTTTTTGCTTCAGCAATATTTAGGCGCGGTGCGAAAATATACATACCAACTTATTCGTAAAGATTTCCCACAACTTTTCAAATACTAGTTTCCCATTTCCTCCTTTTCCTCCTATACGAAATATATTTCATCAGGTTGTAGTTTGATCTCAAACAAAAAGCAATGTATATTGTTCTTAAATAACACTTTATGTCCTAACAGCAAATTAATTATTTGTATTGAAGAGTCACCTGAAACAGAAAGAAAAATAGATTATTGTTCGAAAATACTACAAGACTCTGAAAGTAAATTAATTATTATTACTGAAGAGTCACCTGAAACAGAAAGAAAAATAGATTATTGTTCGAAAATACTACAAGACTCTGAAAGTAAATTAATTATTAGTACTGAAGAGTCACCTGAAACAGAAAGAAAAATAGATTATTGTTCGAAAATACTACAAGACTCTGAAAGTAAATTAATTATTAGTACTGAAGAGTCACCTGAAACAGAAAGAAAAATAGATTATTGTTCGAAAATACTACAAGACTCTGAAAGTAAATTAATTATTAGTACTGAAGAGTCACCTGAAACAGAAAGAAAAATAGATTATTGTTCGAAAATACTACAAGACTCTGAAAGTAAATTAATTATTAGTACTGAAGAGTCACCTGAAACAGAAAGAAAAATAGATTATTGTTCGAAAATACTACAAGACTCTGAAAGTAAATTAATTATTAGTACTGAAGAGTCACCTGAAACAGAAAGAAAAATAGATTATTGTTCGAAAATACTACAAGACTCTGAAAGTAAATTAATTATTAGTACTGAAGAGTCACCTGAAACAGAAAGAAAAATAGATTATTGTTCGAAAATACTACAAGACTCTGAAAGTAAATTAATTATTAGTACTGAAGAGTCACCTGAAACAGAAAGAAAAATAGATTATTGTTCGAAAATACTACAAGACTCTGAAAGTAAATTAATTATTAGTACTAAAGAGTCACCTGAAACAGAAAGAAAAATAGATTATTGTTCGAAAATACTACAAGACTCTGAAAGTAAATTAATTATTAGTACTGAAGAGTCACCTGAAACAGAAAGAAAAATAGATTATTGTTCGAAAATACTACAAGACTCTGAAAGTAAATTAATTATTAGTACTAAAGAGTCACCTGAAACAGAAAGAAAAATAGATTATTGTTCGAAAATACTACAAGACTCTGAAAGTAAATTAATTATTAGTACTGAAGAGTCACCTGAAACAGAAAGAAAAATAGATTATTGTTCGAAAATACTACAAGACTCTGAAAGTAAATTAATTATTAGTACTGAAGAGTCACCTGAAACAGAAAGAAAAATAGATTATTGTTCGAAAATACTACAAGACTCTGAAAGTAAATTAATTATTAGTACTGAAGAGTCACCTGAAACAGAAAGAAAAATAGATTATTGTTCGAAAATACTACAAGACTCTGAAAGTAAATTAATTATTAGTACTGAAGAGTCACCTGAAACAGAAAGAAAAATAGATTATTGTTCGAAAATACTACAAGACTCTGAAAGTAAATTAATTATTAGTACTGAAGAGTCACCTGAAACAGAAAGAAAAATAGATTATTGTTCGAAAATACTGCAAGACTCTGAAAGTAAATTAATTATTAGTACTGAAGAGTCACCTGAAACAGAAAGAAAAATAGATTATTGTTCGAAAATACTACAAGACTCTGAAAGTAAATTAATTATTAGTACTGAAGAGTCACCTGAAACAGAAAGAAAAATAGATTATTGTTCGAAAATACTACAAGACTCTGAAAGTAAATTAATTATTAGTACTGAAGAGTCACCTGAAACAGAAAGAAAAATAGATTATTGTTCGAAAATACTACAAGACTCTGAAAGTAAATTAATTATTAGTACTGAAGAGTCACCTGAAACAGAAAGAAAAATAGATTATTGTTCGAAAATACTACAAGACTCTGAAAGTAAATTAATTATTAGTACTGAAGAGTCACCTGAAACAGAAAGAAAAATAGATTATTGTTCGAAAATACTACAAGACTCTGAAAGTAAATTAATTATTAGTACTGAAGAGTCACCTGAAACAGAAAGAAAATTAGATTATTGTTCGAAAATACTACAAGACTCTGAAAGTAAATTAATTATTAGTACTGAAGAGTCACCTGAAACAGAAAGAAAAATAGATTATTGTTCGAAAATACTACAAGACTCTGAAAGTAAATTAATTATTAGTACTGAAGAGTCACCTGAAACAGAAAGAAAAATAGATTATTGTTCGAAAATACTACAAGACTCTGAAAGTAAATTAATTATTAGTACTGAAGAGTCACCTGAAACAGAAAGAAAAATAGATTATTGTTCGAAAATACTACAAGACTCTGAAAGTAAATTAATTATTAGTACTGAAGAGTCACCTGAAACAGAAAGAAAAATAGATTATTGTTCGAAAATACTACAAGACTCTGAAAGTAAATTAATTATTAGTACTGAAGAGTCACCTGAAACAGAAAGAAAAATAGATTATTGTTCGAAAATACTACAAGACTCTGAAAGTAAATTAATTATTAGTACTGAAGAGTCACCTGAAACAGAAAGAAAAATAGATTATTGTTCGAAAATACTACAAGACTCTGAAAGTAAATTAATTATTAGTACTGAAGAGTCACCTGAAACAGAAAGAAAATTAGATTATTGTTCGAAAATACTACAAGACTCTGAAAGTAAATTAATTATTAGTACTGAAGAGTCACCTGAAACAGAAAGAAAAATAGATTATTGTTCGAAAATACTACAAGACTCTGAAAGTAAATTAATTATTAGTACTGAAGAGTCACCTGAAACAGAAAGAAAAATAGATTATTGTTCGAAAATACTGCAAGACTCTGAAAGTAAATTAATTATTAGTACTGAAGAGTCACCTGAAACAGAAAGAAAAATAGATTATTGTTCGAAAATACTACAAGACTCTGAAAGTAAATTAATTATTAGTACTGAAGAGTCACCTGAAACAGAAAGAAAAATAGATTATTGTTCGAAAATACTACAAGACTCTGAAAGTAAATTAATTATTAGTACTGAAGAGTCACCTGAAACAGAAAGAAAAATAGATTATTGTTCGAAAATACTACAAGACTCTGAAAGTAAATTAATTATTAGTACTGAAGAGTCACCTGAAACAGAAAGAAAAATAGATTATTGTTCGAAAATACTGCAAGACTCTGAAAGTAAATTAATTATTAGTACTGAAGAGTCACCTGAAACAGAAAGAAAAATAGATTATTGTTCGAAAATACTACAAGACTCTGAAAGTAAATTAATTATTAGTACTGAAGAGTCACCTGAAACAGAAAGAAAAATAGATTATTGTTCGAAAATACTACAAGACTCTGAAAGTAAATTAATTATTAGTACTGAAGAGTCACCTGAAACAGAAAGAAAAATAGATTATTGTTTGAAAACACTGAGAGGCCCAAGAAAAAAATTAGTTATTAGTGTTGAGGATTCATCTGAAACCGATAATAAATTTTACGTACCACAGTTATTCCTACATGATATTCTAACACATCCAGGGTATTTGTATATATAAATGGTAATCATCAATTTAATTTAATATTTTCTAAAATATAACGTAAATATAATTTGTTGATGGTGGTTTCATAAAAAGGTATGCATCCTAAAACAGAATGATTAGTACACAACATAAAAATCAATTTTAGTTCACAAAATCTAAGTATGTTTCCTAAAATAGAATGATTAGTACACAGAATAATGATAATTAGTTAGTTACAGATATGAATGACATCATACATGCATTAGCGTACAAATACTTTTAAAGCATAATAATTTTCAAGAATTGATACGTTTGTGATATTGGATTAATTCATCCAGTCATTCATTTATGTATTTCCTACTTGGCGATTAGTAGATTAAACGATATTCTGTTCGTTTGTTATTCATCAGGGCAGATAAACGATTAGAGCAATTTATAAAAAGGCTGCGCATCGGATTTACGTATTAAAATTATGAATAAGCAGAAACCCACACAATCAATATTTTATATTCATTAATAAATATATCGCACTTGATCATTATTATGTTCAAACTCATTGTTGAGAGGAAATAATACCATCTTATACGCTGCAGCGTGTTTCTCAACGCTAAAGAACCACAAAATTACGCTTCGCATATCGTATATCTTTGCATGGCGAGCCTATACACTAGGTCGGATTATAATAATCACTGTATCGAAATATACGACTAGAACCGCGTGATCATGTTTATCAATTACGTAGTAGCACAGGGATGAATAACTAAAAACTGGTCCATGCGGACAGATTCAATATTAATTAATCATATATAAAATGAATCCGACTTATCGCGCAAATAAAGTTCCAATAATACATAGCGCAAACAATGTTCCAATGATAGATAGAGCAAATAAAGTTCCATTAATTCATAGCGTGAATAAAGTTTCAAAAAGTAATAGGAAAAATAAAGTTCCAATCATACATAGGGATCATGAAGTTGCAATAACTGATCGCGTAAATCAAGTTCCAATAATTCATAGCGTAAATAAAGTTCTTATCATACATAGCGCAAATAAAGTAGCAATGGCACACCGCGTAAATGAAGTTCCAATAATACAAAGGGCAAATAAAGTTTGAATAATACATAGCGCAAATAATGTTCCAATGATACATAGAGCAAATAAAGTTCCAATAATTCATAGCGTAAATAAAGTTTCAATCTTACATAGGGAAAATGAAGTTGCAATAACCCATCTCGTAAATCAAGTCCCTATCATACATAGCGCAAATAAAGTAGCAATAGCACATCGCGTAAATAAAGTTCCAATAATGCAAAGGGCAAATAAAGTTTGAATAGTACATAGCGCAAATAAAGTTCCAATATTTCATAGCGTAAATACAGTTCCAATCATACATAGCGCAAATAAAGTTTGAATAACACAAAACGCAAATAAAATTCCAATAATACGCAGCGCACAGAAAGTTCCAAAAATTCATAAGAAAAAAGTTCCAATCATAAATAGCGAATATAAAGTTCCAATATCACATAGCGTAAAGATAATTCCATTAATACATAGCGCAAATAAAGTTCCAACAATACATGGCGCATAAATAAAGTAGCAATAATTTTGTATTGGCGAATTTCATAGAATTAGATAAAGACCGTAATGAGAGTGCTTGAGATGGAATGAAATTCTGCGTGAGATAGAGTAAACTATTCATTTTCGAAAAATGAGAGTATAAAGTTGCTCATAATAGTACTAAAATTGTTATTAAAGCAATTTTATTAAATGTGCACGGTTCCTACACAAAAAGAACTTTCTTAAAGTTGGACTAACTTCATAAATATAAATCCATTACCATCAATTCGCAATTTCTTAATATCGCGAAATCCATCGCAAAATTCATAGTAAACAAGTAATTATTGAAAATCGCGTATAGTTATTCATTTATGTCATAGCATTGGCGTATTATCAGTGGCTCATCACGGCTATCATGAGACACGGTTAGTAAGACGGCAAAATTGCTAAATTTATTCACTATATAAGTATTATTGTTTTTAAACGTTGGAATACAATTATTTCATCGATATTGATGAAAATTTTAGCTGACATAATATCAATTATTTCAGCGTCGATAGCAAAAGATGTCAAGCTTTGGAGCGAAAAGCGCCCTGAACATTTCTTAATCGAAAATAGCGCTATAGCATTGTTGATCAGGGTAGTTGGTAATAAGTTACTTTAAAGTACTATGAACGCCATTTGATTATTTTACCACGTAATAATTTCGTTAAGTAACCAAAATAGTGTTTTAGTTATGACAAAGTCACAAATAGACGCATTTAAAAACGATTCGCCAATATCCAATTGGTTACTTAGAACCGACAAAAATAAGAAAAGATTTGAAAAGTTAATTCAATGATGTGTGGGAGATATTCTACGTATCTATATATCAAAATATATCATAAAGTATGACAAAAGTGCATATAGCACTTGGCGTAACAAGTTTAAACAATACTTAAAAGCATTGATACGTGCAGATTCACAATCTGCGCTTATAAGTATAAGATTAATTTTCAATATCATCAATAATCACCTTTGATAAAATCCATCATAAACTAGTTTAAGTATTTCTGTGCTTGAACGTTTCTATGCCTTTAAACGTAATTTTAACATAATTCCTGAAAGAAAATTATTAGAATCGACAATAATATGTTATATTGGCTCGTTTAGTTTCTCTAATAAAAACATGGATTAAGTACCTGTAAGAAAAATCCTGAAAAAAAGTGAGATTAGTCAATTTGTAAATAACTTTATGAATTCTTTCATAAGTTAATTGTATTTAAACGTTTTTGCGCTATTATCCCTAATCGTATATCGTATACCTATAGTTAATTCGCATATAGCAAATAAAAGACCGCATTAATGAATCAGAAAACAGATAATTAAATTGCGCATGGCCTAAAACGCATCTAAGTTATTGATGCAACTGAAACAGTTATTGGCGCAACTGAAACAGTTATCAGCATAGTAGCTGATAAGTTATTGGCGCAGCTGAAAGGCAAAGTTTAAATAGTGTAATATGTAGAGGTAAAATATCAGCATGAATGAAATAAATTCGACTCAAACCAGCAATAAAATTGCAATATGAAATTGAAAACTAATGAGTGATTACACAATATTGGATATAAGTATCATCATCAACCAATATTATCATATCAAACATTAGAACAAATGAAAGAAAACGTTGAGTCGAATTGGGAAATTAAGAAAGTTAGATTAAAATCCTTGGACCATGGATGGATGGATGGAACCGCAAATCTAGCAAGCAATTGATTAAGTAAAAAGCAAAGCGCTGAAAAAAGCAATAAAAATAATAATCCTGAAAGCAGAAAAACTTAAAACTAGCTGAAAGGCAAAAGTCATCTGAAATAAAACGGGTTAAATACTAAAAACTAAGCTGAAAGCAAAATGATTAAGAAAGCTCTGAAACAGACAAAGTACACGTTAGGAAATTTTATGTAATTTGTGGGTACATATGGAATTAGAGGAAGGGTTGTGTATACATAGTGAGTGTAGGTGATGTTTCAAAACGGAGAGGCGCAGTCGATTCCTATTGGCAGACGATCCGAAGTAATACGCGAGAAGTTAACATTTGGGCGCAAGTGTGACACATAAATACAACACATGGTGACAATAAAATGGGTGACAATAAATAAAATACAAGAGTGTAATGCTTAAATCTAAGTCCTATATTCAGTGGGCCATGCGCATCATCAAACATGAATAAAAATTAGGCATTTAATCGCGAAACTAAACGCGACCATGTTGGCACGATTGCCTTCGCGACCAGTGGCACGGTTACCTCGCGACCATGGTTGGCACGATGCCTACATAATATCATATGGCACGAATGCCCCATGTGACCCAACTGCAGCATCCAGACGGCATACAAGATTGGGCTCTCTACGAGATTTAACACTGCGCAACAAAGAATGGCGCCCAACGACGTACAAACAGTTTGTTTGTACCGAACAAGCAACAATTTATAACAGAAACAACAATGGAGAAGGCGTACCAACAACGTGTAAACAGTTTGTTTACACCGGAGTACAAGCTATGAGAGTCGAACTATCATAACGACAGCTTTGAATATTTTTGTGATTATCGAATACAGAAGGTATTCTTACTCACAATAACATTCGCCACTATACATTAAAACAGCAGACTCTCCTGGGTACTCACATCGCTCTTCAAGTTAGGCGGCTTTACTTGACTCCCTCGTTGCCGCCTCCTCATCACATCAGGTGGGAACCCTCAGGTGGATACGAACCATATATCGCGCACTCCATCGCAACGAACACCAAATTTAGTAATCAAGACTCTGCTTGTTATTCAATAACCGAACGCACACGATTCTTTCTAGATTTCTATTCAACTCTGTTCAATTAACTTTAACACTCCCGCACACGATACGCGAAATTTGTTTGATAGTGATGATGTTGAAACGAATTACGGACTACCCTAACAGGTGAAAGGAGCCAGGGCACAACTCACTTTCGATAGCTATCCGACACGAGATCATGACAAGTCAAGAACGAAACCGCACAACACACGATGAGTATTTCGTTAAACCTCTCCAGGTTGTTTGCTCGAGGAACGCGACGACTGCCTCCCGAAACATGCAGGCAAACGACATACCACGAACGAAACGCGCCCGGTCTAGCCACCCTGGAGGCTCTGGTGACCTACAAAATAACAATTAGTACAATTCGATGACTGCGTTGAATAACCTTGCATAGGCTTATGCTATCATCCTAATAAATACCAAAGTGATATATCCTTAAACTATCCTGGAAATGGAAAACGCTAATTGGACTGTTAGTTCTCCTCTCATGTCCAAGCTTTGTTAATTTAAGTAACTTTCAATATTGTATTTTGTCTTCAATCCACCCAAATGTTATTTCATGATTCCACTTTCCCATTACAATTGGATTCAACTTTCCCATTACAACTACAAAGGCACAATTTATGTAGTCACACCATATATAAAAAAAACAAATAAGTAATTCTTACCTGAAGGAATCATCATCGTGATATGTTATGGAACTCTGATGCATCTTTGAATCCGTATAGAATTGAAATCAAATTCGTTATCATCAATTCTCCAACCATCCTTATTATAATCTCCAGTGCTTTAATTGATCATGATTGCACTTACACTATATTCAAGTGTGCACTATTCACTGTTTGAGATTTAACAGTTAACATATTGTTTACAACAGTAGATACATGTATCTTCAATTCTCCAACCATCCTTATTATAATCTCCAGTGCTTTAATCCATCATGATTGCAGTCATACAATATTCAAGTGTGCACTATTCACTGTTTCGGTTTTAACAGTAAACATATTGTTTACATCAGTAGATACATGTGCGTTGAAATCCCATTGGAAACAACAACAGTCAAATAACCCTCAATTGAAAAGATGTCCAAGCTGTCATTTATAGTTCCTCTTATGTACAACTAAGGCTCTGCTGGCGCTAGTGGCCATTGGGGCGCAAATGGCGCTGGCGGCGCCGACGGCCAAAGAACTAACTAACACATCACTGAGCACAGGTTAAGAAGCTGGAGGAGCACTAAAAAAACACGTCTGACACCCACGAGATCTACCGATGAACTGACCAGGACCTACCTCATTTAGCGCATAGGGCATATGAATGGATCATTCTAGAATGTTCGATTTGGCACCGTATTCCTACGCCGCGGTGTCATCGCACACTTAATTAGTTTATTAATAAATTAATAATTATTGCATACTCTGCACATTTTATGAATAATATCTGTTTCAAATCATCCCAAAATACATTTGAGATCAAATACCTAAGTCAATTTGTTTTTAAATAGAATTAAATTTAAAACTAATAATACTATTTCTTTCTAATATGATTATTATTTATTTATAGGACTTTATTATCCTTTTCAAACTTGTTATGACTTCCTTTATGCTTTAATTTAGGCCCTGAAAGCCTTTATCGAGCCTAATCGATTATATATTAATCATAATTATATGTTTTATGTGCCAAGTTTATCAATGAATTTCATCACAAATGTTGCTTATCAGAATTAACAATAAATGGTTTTAGGCTTTTTAAGGTCTTAGAAATTGATTTTCAGTCATTAATTTGCAAAAGAATGGATGTAAAACAAAATTATTTCAAATAATTCTATCATTTGCGGTTATGTTGCTTCCCGGCGTTGGCACCCCATCCAATTTTTTCCTTAGATTATTAAAAATAATAAAACCTCTTATTACAAACTTTTACTGCAGCTGGCAGATACGTTAGGGCATATATTTTCTCTTAAAGCAATTCCCTTGTCCAGAAAGCCCTTTAATCATGATATATCATTGATATAAAAGTCCATACGCATATGCAAATGCGTATATAAGAGTTTACAAATTAAAACCATTTGCTGACTAGTTTAATATAATCACAGAGTGTAATAACCCTATAAAGAATCTATTTCAATCATCAAAATCGATTACAAATCATTAGAATTTTCATTTTTCCTATAGGCATGCATATCACCTCAGATATGCTAATGTAACCAAGGCGTCCAGTTTGATATCTTATTAAATCAGACATTCTAAACTTTCATAATGCCATAGTTATTTAATTCTAATTAAAATTAGCTATTGACTTCATAAATTCAATTCATGGTAATCAATTTATCAGTAAATGGTACAATGCTGCTTCAGAAAAGCTGGCTCCATGTGTTTTATGCAGCCTAGCAAGTTTCAAACGTTTTACATTCGTTTACAGAACTGCAATCATCATATAACTATTAAAGACATATTCTTAATGTTCAAAGAGACAATATATACCAATAATATTGACTGCTTAAAGAATTAATAACTATGTTTCATCATATGGTGTTGATTCCAATTAGAATCATATCTTGCACTGGTTCCAGCTCTAGGATATGAAAATTATACTAGTATTATATAAAATTACTCAATGGAGCAGCTTAGAATCGTAAATTACAACTATCTTTCACAAATCGTAGGTGTACTTTTGATTTGAAAATGATCTTTTAGTTCAAAATCAAAAGCACCTTTTATCTTACATCAGGTTCACCCAGAGCTCATCAAATGTTTGTAGTCCCATATCAAATAACGAACAGTTGAGCTATTACAACAAATAATTTTATTCTAAACAAGCTACTGATTACATGTTTAACAATTTACAAACCATATAGTTGTACGAAATTTGATTTTTTGTATTTACGAAATTTGATTGATCTCTTTATCACACGCTGAGATGCAGCAGATGCAACTTCCAAATGCTTCATATTCCTTACAGATGTTTTAACATCAGATAAAAGTTGAGAACGTATTGTCAATACATATAAATACAATATTTTCTAATAAGAGTAATTTCTTATGTGTATAATTAACAACATTGTATTTTGCATTACCAGAGACGATTCTGCTGGATCCAGCTCAATGATACAAAATGTATAAGAGCTTCGTATGAAATTTCATCATGGACAGGATTTAGCTTTAAGTTCTAATCAAGAGAATTTGCTTCCATTCTATAGGTTTACCAAGAACTCGTAAAACACGTGCAGTCCTAAAATAAATTATAATTATTATTGAAGATTCGCATTTACATACCTGGACAGCAAAATTTTTCAACATGTTAAGATAAGCATAATGGTAAACCAAGCATAAAGCATCGCAAATAAATATTCCAGGAAATTAATTTAACCCTCAAAATATTACCCCAAAATAGAAAGAGCAGCATATAATGATAATATAAACATTGGTCCCTGTTTCTACAACAAGAAATTCGATTATTATCATATCCACCAACCTATACGTTCCAATATTATATCAAATTTTATCGTTGAAAGCAACTGTCTGATGGGGCCATTCTTGTATACTACCTGATTTCTTTTAGTATATTGCTATTATTGTTTTAGGGTATAATTTGCTTGCAACTGGAATTCAATTTTCGTCGACCAGTAGAGTTATTGGCGTCATATTCATATCCCCATCTGTCCATTGTATTTTTGCTACAATATAGGTAATTAACAAATTGACAAATTTTACTTAAAATATATCCACTAGTCTATTCGTACAATGTTAATACCAAATTACACGTTAATTCAGAAGTTGACGTTTTGCTCTTTGATACACTAGACCTTCCAGTTCAACATGGATGAATTGCACATCAAAGCTTTAAGCAGACTGCACAACTGCAGTAGAATGCAGTTTACCACTTCCCCTTTTGCTTTTTTTCATTTCTCCCAAAGCATAGCTGTGCTTTTTTGTCGCTTGCTGATGTTCAATATCAGACGAAATGTCTGGTCTCCAAAAGAATTTGAAAATGCGAATGTAAATCAATTAATCACCTGAGCTTGAGGCTCACATAATTATTTGCTGAATGCAAAAAAGCGTGTGAATGAAGCTGAATTGCCAGAAATAATAATATCCTAATAATATATTTAATTTAAATAATTTTAATATTTCGTCCGGCCCTCCAAGTCAGCACGGAAGCAAAAACATTTCGGCATGGCTGCTTTAGTAACTGGTGCACGTACGTGCAGAAAATTATAATTTCTAATCGTACTTGAATTTCTAACATGTTTTTAAAGTTTGCGGGCGATTGTGCACTCTCTGCATCTGTAAGTACTCACTGTGAGAATATGCGCGAAGCAAATTGAAAAAAAAAGGACTTGTTTAACAGTTGGCAGCGTTCTGCATTAAACATTTCTAGCATTTGGGTTGCTTTAATTTTTTATTTCTAGCATCTTTACTTGCTTAACTTTACCACTTGACATGTCAGCTACCTTTAAAAAATTGTTTCATGAGTGGTAAAATGTTGAATTAGTAATTGCATAGTAAAATGTGCAACAGCAATAACGAGCGCTGGATGCCAATCAAATGTTTAATTTTTTTATATGTCCAGCATCAATAAATCAACTATAAATTGCAGGCGTCAATAAATTTTCATTTTATGCATAGCTATGCTAGAATTTATTTTGTCTATCAAAAAAAGGACATTTATGAGCATATGAGAAAAGTAGGATATTAACATATTTCTATGTTGAAAACAAGGCAATATAAAATACATTGTTATTAATAAATTTTATTATCTTACATCTGCACTTTAAGCACACTTTTGTAATGACCTCAAGTTTTGATTTTTTGCTATTGATTACTCGAATGTCAATAATGCTGCAGTGTAATGTACAACGACGTAAATTATAGAAATGCACATAAAAACACGTGGAAAACAAACATTTTTACACTCGTGCTTACTTGACTTATGAGTGCCCGAGTTGTAAACCAGACCTCGGATCGATGATGTATGTTAAACGCATGTTGAATGCGAAAGGATCGTAGCGATGAGAAAGAAACAAGACTCATTAGCATGCGACCAATTTGCTTTGTCAATGTTGTGTTATGTAACACAATGACTTGCATCATTCGCAATAGCAACAAAGGATCAACAATACACCGCTTTGTTTGTGATATAAGAGAATGTATTTATCCATGCAAAGTTACAGCCAATTTAAATTTAGCTCACTACATCAACTAGTGCAATTTGCACATGACAAAAAGGACATAATGACTAAGCTTTAACAACCGAAAAAGTCGTATGGTAAACCTAATTGTTTAGTCGTTTGTAGTTTCTTGAATCTTCAAGGGTCCTTCAAAAAGTAGCCCAACAAAGACTAAAAGGATAAGTACCGCATATGCTCTTTAATTATCTTCATTATTAAAGATACTTCATATACTTTAAATATGCGTCATGCCCTTTACGGCAGTACCTTATTCTTTCGTTTTCTTCACTCTCTTCTTCCATAAATCGTATTTTCAAGAACAATTTTACTTTACTTCCGAGTCAACAGCGATACAAAGTGTTCGTGAAACGTTTAATAAAACGCGCAAGTCGCAAAATAAATGTAGCAATTTAATTAAATAATTCAATTCAGACATTAATTATGTGCTTAGGACGCCTTTGAATGAATTCTTAATGTGGCACCTAAATATTTCGTAAGTCGAATGCAACCTCAGCATTAGCGAAAGTCTTAAAGATTCATTAATATTTAATTTAGTTATACTTGATTCTTAACAGGCGAAGGCAAACAACATCAGAGATTAGCATAGCTTTTACGTTTGCGTTTTGCTCTTTTTCATTGCTTTCAGCGCTGTTGGTCTTTTCATAAATATTTCACCCTTGTGCTCAGAGACAACGCATTCGGAAAATAAAGCTTAAATATATTTATTATCATTTAAACAAACATTAGTCGAACATTTAATAAAATTTCCTGCATTCTAACAGCATTAATGAACTTCTCCGCGAGTTGATTTGATGATTGAGTAAGAAATAAACAAAATATTTAATGCGGGCGCAGATGTTGTTCACTTGGCTTGCTTATATTCCACTTTGGTAAATCAAATGCATCGACAAAATTGCGAAATTGATTTGCGCGCACAAGCGAGGAATCTCATCATTGCGAATCTATTTTCACTCCCGAAAAAAGGCGATTTCGCTAGCACACTCAGAGACATTCTCTATCCGTTTCAAATCTCTTTAAAATCCTTTTTCTCTATTCGTACAATCTTCAATTTCTATTGTATATTGCGTCATTTTGCTTCTATCGCATTGCCTTTTCAATTCATCACCCTGCGCATGACATTTATTAAAAATCGAAGTCTACATGGATTTATCATTGTTTCGTATTATTCTTCCACCGCGTTCGTTCGCACCTAATTGCTCAACTACGAATATTTCTCGGTGTCAACTTGAAATTTATCTTCCACGCCTTACTGTCAAAAGCTAAATGTAAAAACAAGATGGTAATTGCAGAGTTTGCTGATTAATCAATCACGAGCGAAGAACGTATTCATTTGAGCACATTTCATACGACTGAGAAGAGGGCCGCATACATAATACGTGAATAGCTTGAATCGGCGGTGACGGCGGCTTGAAGGCGGCAACGCACGCACGTGTATTCAAAACACAGGAACGAACAAACAGCTGAAAAGCCAAGCCAATACACGTTCAATCCCTATATGTACATTCAGGCAGGGAGGCAGCCACCGCCGGTTTGCGCATGCATTTCGGTTTACGCTAAGTAAATTCGCCGTAGTACAAATATCGTGCGCATTCGCAATGCAAATCTTGTTCGTGATGTGCGCGCCCGTTAACGGCCATGTGTGCCATAACATTCTGCCGCCGCTGCCGCCGTTGCCGCCGTTGCCGCCACGGATCTATGCATGACAAGCTAACACACCACGGCTTGTATTTGGCCAGCCACATGCGAATAAACAAATGTGCGCTCGAGCGACGCGTGCGGCGTAAACAAAAATTGCACTGCCGCCAAAACAATACATGTAAAAAATATGCCGGCAAGATTCTCTCCGGAGTCGCGTTAGTCACTTCCTCTCGTTGATGGATGCACAGAATCATGCTATGAATACTAACAACCCCATCGTCAACGCAACAACCAACAGAAATCATCAAAACTTTAAATATTCTCCTGTTGTAACCAACAGTGATTCCTTCTGTCCTATTTGCATGATGCTTTCCTTAACTCATTAGGTCTATAAATAACAAACAATCTAAAGCATTGAGAAAAAAGTACGTACTTATCTTAATGGGCAAACTGAACTAAACACATATTGTTCTTTGATTTATTATTAATCACTCCACATGCGTGCAGAGACGCTCGCCTTGGCAATGAATAAATGATTATTTGTTCATTAGCGTAAAATCTATATAACCATCATGGCTAATAATAATGTCCTGAAGAAAATCGCTCATGCGATATTCATGTTGGTACTATTTGTATCAAATTTTTTCAGCGTCTGTCTGCTTTTGCAAATTACAATATAAAAGACACTCGTAAACATATTCGCCACGCGGCAAAAATATGTCAAAGTTGTCTGACTATAGCTGAACGCCAAAGTTTCATCGTTGCTTCTTCTTCCATTCTAAATCAAGTCAAAAAGCATCATCACGTTTAAAATTCATACAGCATCGTCGGCAACACTTTCTCGCACCCATAATTGAGAAACTTTAAATACTGAATGACATTATTGCACTTTAATATCAAAACTCATCACCTCCGAAAGCAATTTCTTTACGACATGTTCGCGTTTTCCATCCTGCCGGCGTCGCTACATCATTCTGCGGCTCTTCTTCGGCGTGGAGGCAGCGGCGGCGGCGCAACGTCTAATCTCACTAAAAGCATCAAACGTGCATCCAAAGCAGTGGGAAACTTTATAATTACAATTTACAATACAAACATGATTTAACTACCTAATATGCGCAATCGCTGATTGGCCGACGTTTTGCATGCAAAAAACAAGCGCTCGCCATGAGGGGATGAAATAAATTATTAGAGGGGATAATAAAGACATCAAAGCGAATGAGTGCCTCGATTCATTCGAGTCACGCGCCACGAATAAACAAACTTTCTTACGATATAATTTTTCAGTAACCAAAGCTCTCGCGTCTCGGACGCCGAGTGCTATAAAATGTTCCCTTGTTCCAATGCGCGCTGAAATAACGTTTTATACCAGCCCTTAAATCACTTAGTTGAAAAATATAGACTTTAAGAAATTATTACAGTACAAAGCAATAATGTTAAAACATTAAAACCATTAAAACTTGGTATTGATAACTTCAACTTTAAAATTCATTATCCCAGGACTGCGAAACGATTAATAAGCTGTAATTATATATAACAAAAAGAATGTCCATATAATCTGGTTTTGAGAATCTGTCGTCGCTTTCCGATGTCCGAACTCTTATTACCCGGCCCGACCCGGTCTCACTTGGGGTTTCTGGACACTAGGCTTTTTGTGCGTGAATTAGTCGTCAGAACGAAACGCCCAACCTGATTTCAGATACGGAAGCCAGGAAATGTGAGGAGTGCGATTTATTAATTCTGAACCCGCTGGGTATCGAACCCAGGTCTGCCCTCATAGCAAGCCAGGCGCTAACCACTGCGCCACGCACTCCACGGGTTGTAATCGTAAGTTACATCCACGCGAGCTGTGTACTGGGGAGCGTCGCGTGTAGTATCAGTGTTTGATGCTGAGTGCGGGCGGCTGATTGTTACTACCCCCTTCTCCCTAAGATGGCGGTGGAAATAGTTCTCTCACGATTATTGTTGCTAAAGCAGTCTATTAGTGAGGCAGTTGAGCCGAACTTTTGACGCTTCCTGATTCGCTCGGGAAGCCGATATGAGAGGCAGGGGCCCTTGAGGCTACTTACCCTGCATTTCACGGAGTGATTTTTATATCTCCGTGTTATGTAGTTGGCCCACCTGCGTTTCACGGAGTGATTTATATATCTCCGTGTCATGTAGTTGGCCCATGTGGTGTTTGTATTTCTGTATGTGTTTCTTTCAGGGATTTCGCGTAAAGTTCGAGTGCGTGTAGAGTCCGAGTTCGCGTAAAGTCCGAGTGCGTGTAGAGTCCGAGTTCGCGTAAAGTCCGAGTGCGTGTAGAGTCCGAGTTCGCGTAAAGTCCGAGTGCGGGTCGCGGAAAAGTAATACCGGGTGCGCGTAAAGTCCGAGTGCGCGTAGTGTCCGAGTGCCGTCCCGACTACCGAGGGAATGCCTCCCACTTGTGGGTGGTACCGGGGAAATGAAATACCCGGGGCCCAACGAAATTAGTGCCGGTTGGGAGTATCGGGTTCTCTGCTGCTCTATTCCATACCCATCCGATCGGCATGATGAGATGCAGGTCCCCCTAGTGACAAAGGAGTTATCGGAATGCCGATTTCCTTCAGCTCACGGGCGAGAGATTAGCATCTCCCGTTGCTGGCGTACTGCAGTATTCGGCGATGCCGTTGCTCGCACAGCTAAGCGACAATTCATGTCGTCCTTTCGCAATAGCGATTGCATTCTAAATTTATCTCCTAAAAAAATATTGGCAGTACCTGATGTTCTTGACTTAAAGGAGTAATCTTGATCGTATTCAAGAGTCTCCACTTTTAAATCGCGTATAAATCTAATACAAATAGGAGTTTTACTCTACCGCGCGCTAAAGGAGTCCTCTGGATCGTTTTCAAGAGTCTCCAACTATTTAAATCGCGTTCAAAGCTAAAGGAGCAATGTCTCCAAGATAACAAAGTGTCCAAGATGTTAGAAGATGTGCGTCAGTGAAACAAAATACCAAGTGCGGGTTTGGTATAGATTAACAATTAAAAACTGAAGTGCGCGGATGAACTTATTAGAGACCAATGACTCATATGGATCCGAGAAGAAATCTTTGCCAACTGTCAAACGGACACTAATCCATTACCGAGGATAGAAGCCGAGGATCCCAGGAACTTCATCGATAAAACTGTGAGTACCTTTTAATTTTCAACACTAGTGCATGCTGATTCGCTATGAGGTACATCGTTAATTATGATGTAGAGAGCGAAATTGTAGTAACTTCATCCGCGTTACTACAACAGTCCGTGAAAAATAAGTTTTAATCGCATGTTAAACTTTCAGAACCTAATCCATTTAACTAGCAACCTGAATAGCCCAAATTTTATAATTAGTTAATTAATTGTAGTAGAATATGCACCTGCGTAAAATGAAGTTTCTCGGCTTAAGTTAATTCATATTCAGATCCCTGTTAACACTATCGGTCATTTGCAAAAGACCAGCTTACAATCAGTCCTTCACTTGTAAAAGTGTTGGATTAAAGAGTATTTCAAATACTCCTTCGAGATCTTTCGAGATCTTACTAATCGTGAGGCAACTCTACGATTAATAATACACAGTTCGCTGTGACAATTTTTCTCTTTGTGCCAATCCTTCACTTGTAAAAGTGTTGGATTAAAGAGTATTTCAAATACTCCTTCGAGATCTTTCGAGATCTTACCAATCGTGAGGCAACTCTACGATTAATAATACACAGTTCGCTGTGACAATTTTTCTCTTTGTGCCAATCCTTCACTTGTAAAAGTGTTGGATTAAAGAGTATTTCAAATACTCCTTCGAGATCTTTCGAGATCTTACTAATCGTGAGGCAACTCTACGATTAATAATACACAGTTCGCTGTGACAATTTTTCTCTTTGTGCCAATCCTTCACTTGTAAAAGTGTTGGATTAAAGAGTATTTCAAATACTCCTTCGAGATCTTTCGAGATCTTACCAATCGTGAGGCAACTCTACGATTAATAATACACAGTTCGCTGTGACAATTTTTCTCTTTGTGCCAATCCTTCACTTGTAAAAGTGTTGGATTAAAGAGTATTTCAAATACTCCTTCGAGATCTTTCGAGATCTTACTAATCGTGAGGCAACTCTACGATTAATAATACACAGTTCGCTGTGACAATTTTTCTCTTTGTGCCAATCCTTCACTTGTAAAAGTGTTGGATTAAAGAGTATTTCAAATACTCCTTCGAGATCTTTCGAGATCTTACCAATCGTGAGGCAACTCTACGATTAATAATACACAGTTCGCTGTGACAATTTTTCTCTTTGTGCCAATCCTTCACTTGTAAAAGTGTTGGATTAAAGAGTATTTCAAATACTCCTTCGAGATCTTTCGAGATCTTACCAATCGTGAGGCAACTCTACGATTAATAATACACAGTTCGCTGTGACAATTTTTCTCTTTGTGCCAATCCTTCACTTGTAAAAGTGTTGGATTAAAGAGTATTTCAAATACTCCTTCGAGATCTTTCGAGATCTTACTAATCGTGAGGCAACTCTACGATTAATAATACACAGTTCGCTGTGACAATTTTTCTCTTTGTGCCAATCCTTCACTTGTAAAAGTGTTGGATTAAAGAGTATTTCAAATACTCCTTCGAGATCTTTCGAGATCTTACTAATCGTGAGGCAACTCTACGATTAATAATACACAGTTCGCTGTGACAATTTTTCTCTTTGTGCCAATCCTTCACTTGTAAAAGTGTTGGATTAAAGAGTATTTCAAATACTCCTTCGAGATCTTTCGAGATCTTACCAATCGTGAGGCAACTCTACGATTAATAATACACAGTTCGCTGTGACAATTTTTCTCTTTGTGCTAATCCTTCACTTGTAAAAGTGTTGGATTAAAGAGTATTTCAAATACTCCTTCGAGATCTTTCGAGATCTTACCAATCGTGAGGCAACTCTACGATTAATAATACACAGTTCGCTGTGACAATTTTTCTCTTTGTGCCAATCCTTCACTTGTAAAAGTGTTGGATTAAAGAGTATTTCAAATACTCCTTCGAGATCTTTCGAGATCTTACCAATCGTGAGGCAACTCTACGATTAATAATACACAGTTCGCTGTGACAATTTTTCTCTTTGTGCCAATCCTTCACTTGTAAAAGTGTTGGATTAAAGAGTATTTCAAATACTCCTTCGAGATCTTTCGAGATCTTACCAATCGTGAGGCAACTCTACGATTAATAATACACAGTTCGCTGTGACAATTTTTCTCTTTGTGCCAATCCTTCACTTGTAAAAGTGTTGGATTAAAGAGTATTTCAAATACTCCTTCGAGATCTTTCGAGATCTTACCAATCGTGAGGCAACTCTACGATTAATAATACACAGTTCGCTGTGACAATTTTTCTCTTTGTGCCAATCCTTCACTTGTAAAAGTGTTGGATTAAAGAGTATTTCAAATACTCCTTCGAGATCTTTCGAGATCTTACTAATCGTGAGGCAACTCTACGATTAATAATACACAGTTCGCTGTGACAATTTTTCTCTTTGTGCCAATCCTTCACTTGTAAAAGTGTTGGATTAAAGAGTATTTCAAATACTCCTTCGAGATCTTTCGAGATCTTACCAATCGTGAGGCAACTCTACGATTAATAATACACAGTTCGCTGTGACAATTTTTCTCTTTGTGCCAATCCTTCACTTGTAAAAGTGTTGGATTAAAGAGTATTTCAAATACTCCTTCGAGATCTTTCGAGATCTTACCAATCGTGAGGCAACTCTACGATTAATAATACACAGTTCGCTGTGACAATTTTTCTCTTTGTGCTAATCCTTCACTTGTAAAAGTGTTGGATTAAAGAGTATTTCAAATACTCCTTCGAGATCTTTCGAGATCTTACCAATCGTGAGGCAACTCTACGATTAATAATACACAGTTCGCTGTGACAATTTTTCTCTTTGTGCTAATCCTTCACTTGTAAAAGTGTTGGATTAAAGAGTATTTCAAATACTCCTTCGAGATCTTTCGAGATCTTACCAATCGTGAGGCAACTCTACGATTAATAATACACAGTTCGCTGTGACAATTTTTCTCTTTGTGCTAATCCTTCACTTGTAAAAGTGTTGGATTAAAGAGTATTTCAAATACTCCTTCGAGATCTTTCGAGATCTTACCAATCGTGAGGCAACTCTACGATTAATAATACACAGTTCGCTGTGACAATTTTTCTCTTTGTGCTAATCCTTCACTTGTAAAAGTGTTGGATTAAAGAGTATTTCAAATACTCCTTCGAGATCTTTCGAGATCTTACTAATCGTGAGGCAACTCTACGATTAATAATACACAGTTCGCTGTGACAATTTTTCTCTTTGTGCCAATCCTTCACTTGTAAAAGTGTTGGATTAAAGAGTATTTCAAATACTCCTTCGAGATCTTTCGAGATCTGACTAATCGTGAGGCAACTCTACGATTAATAATACACAGTTCGCTGTGACAATTTTTCTCTTTGTGCCAATCCTTCACTTGTAAAAGTGTTGGATTAAAGAGTATTTCAAATACTCCTTCGAGATCTTTCGAGATCTTACCAATCGTGAGGCAACTCTACGATTAATAATACACAGTTCGCTGTGACAATTTTTCTCTTTGTGCTAATCCTTCACTTGTAAAAGTGTTGGATTAAAGAGTATTTCAAATACTCCTTCGAGATCTTTCGAGATCTTACCAATCGTGAGGCAACTCTACGATTAATAATACACAGTTCGCTGTGACAATTTTTCTCTTTGTGCCAATCCTTCACTTGTAAAAGTGTTGGATTAAAGAGTATTTCAAATACTCCTTCGAGATCTTTCGAGATCTTACTAATCGTGAGGCAACTCTACGATTAATAATACACAGTTCTCTGTGATAATTTTTCTCTAAACCTTAGTTTTATTTTTTATCTTTTTTTAAAATCTTTTCCCGTTAATTTTATTCTTTGTATATTGTAAGCTTGTTAATCGCTAGCAATGTGATACTGTTCAGGGATAGGCCATTGAGTTGGCTTATTAAGATTAATTTCATTTATAGTAGATGCATATCTCGAATTATCTTTGATAGGAAAACGCGCCGCGACAGAACCAATGAACCGGCATCTTCTTGTGCCGAGATACCAAGTAGTGGTTCCGCAAGAAGACTTAGAGCTGGGGAGGGTGTCATGAAAGGGCCACTCACACTACCGACATGCTGCACTGATGGTTGTATTCCAGTGACAAATGTCCGGAAGTGCGACGTCCATTAAATATAATAATTAAATATTATATTATTTAAATCACCATTTGGGCTATTCATATGATGTCATCTAATCCGGAAAGAAGCAACCTTGAGAAATCTGAGATCAGTTAACGGAACTCCAATCCGCCGAAGACAGCAGTTGGGCACTCCGCGATGGACTTTCAAGTAAGTTTGACTTTAAAAATATAAGAATTGTAATGTAATACCCAATTTTTATCTATCTTATTTTATTTTAGTTTATTATGTTGTACTAACGAAGTATTCTTATTTCAGTGACCAATGTCTTCTTCAATAGGGTGGAATCCGATCCATGAGGCAGCAGTTGGGCGCTGGACTATAAACTTTCAAGTAAGTTCGATATTGAAAATACATAAATTTAAATATACTAAGCGATATTTATTTCTGTTACAGGTATTGTAAATGAACAGTCAAACAAATTACCGAGTGCGGGTACGGTAAAGAATTAGTAGTGCGCGTAAAGTTCGAGTGCGGGTCGCGAAAAAGTCTTATCGAGTGCGCGTGAAGTTCGAGTGCGGTTCGCGTACTACCGACTACCGAGTGCCTTCCCGACTTCCGAGGGAATGCCTCCCACGTGTGGGTGGTACCGGGGAAATGAAATACCCGGGGCCCAACGAAATTAGTACCGGTTGGGAGTATCGGGTTCTCTGCTGCTCTAATTCCTTACCCATCCGATCCTTTGGCATGATGAGATGCAGGTCCCCCTAGTGACAAAGGAGTTATCGGAATACGGATTTCCTTCAGCTCACGGGCGAGAGATTAGCATCTCCCGTTGCTGGCGTACTGCAGTATTCGGCGATGCCGTTGCTTGCACAGCTAAGCGACAATTCATGTCATCCCTTCGCAATAGACATTGCATTCTTAAGTTTTTTTCCTGAGATAATATTGGCAGTACCTGATGTTCCTGACTTAAAGGAGTAATCTTGATCGTATTCAAGACCTCCACTTTTAAATCGCGTATAAACCTAATAAAACTGGGATTTTTTCTCCACCTCGCGGTAAAGGAGTCCTCTTGATCGTATTCAAGAGTCTCCAACTATTTAAATCATCGCGTATAAACCTAAAGGAGCAGTCTCCAGCAAAATTTAACCCTACGTGGGGTTAAATAAAGTGTCCTTCAAGAGGGTCCAATCCATGAGACAGCAGTTGAGCACACAGCGATAAACTTTCAAGTAAGTTTGACTTTAGAAATATATGAATTTCGATGTAATACCCAATATAGTATTCTTCTTTCAGTGACCAATGTCTTCTTCAAGAGGGTGGAATCCGTTCCATGAAGCATCAGTTGAGCGCTGAACTATAAACTTTCAAGTAAGTTCGATATAGCAAATACATCAATTTAAACATACTAAGCAATATGTATTTGTATTACAGGTGTTGTGAATGAACAGCCAATTAATCACCGGGTGCGAACCAATGATCCAGCACCTTCTTGTGCCGAGATACCAATTAGTGGTTCCGCAAGAGGATTTAGAGCTGGGGAGGGTGTCTTATAAGGGCCACTCACACTACCAACATGCAATGTATGGGAGTGCGACGTCCATTAAATAATAAAAATAATATTATTTTATATTTTAAATATTATTCATTAGACTTTATTTAGACTTTCATTAGACTTTAAGATTGTTGTACACAAAACATACGACTTTGCTTTAAATAAATATCTATAAATTTCCTAGCGTGAATTTTTTTTGTTAAATTTAATAAATTGTAAATTATTTGGAATATTTTGCTGACCTAAAATATGTAAGATATTAATACAGCATTTTGTTCATGATGGCCTTAAAGTATCCTCTTGTATTTGTAGACTGTCTATAGATATATTGAGCCTGTTGTTGGTGATTGCACGACGCTGGGGAGTAAGAAATAACTCTGGCTGGCAACACATGCCAAGTAAATGTTCATCCTGGACGAGACATTGTAGATGATGCCAGGATACGTTTAAACGAAAAGCGGAAAATATATAAAAGAACACAACCAGGCGAAGGGATGTCGGGCTGCTCCACCACAAGGAACAACTTCTTCAGGACGCTTGACGCTTTCAGCGCGCGAAAGTGAAGCATTCTGGTAATTTATTATATCAACAGGCGCGAAGGCAATTTCTTATAATTACATTTCAGTTAATACTTTCGCAGACGGGCAGTTTTCCAGTTGATGATGAGTGTATGTTGTTTCTTGCTCTATGGGGACGGCAAACAACGGTCGACAAGTTTCGCGTTTGGACGTGCAACAACAACGCTGGAACTGCCGCCAACGGGTCGATGTAATAAGTGTTAAGCACGCCCGGCTTTTCGAGCTTTTGCATTGCAACACTCAACCTGGTGGTAAATTACAACCATGCTTCGCAAACAATTGATTTTAGGAAGACTTTAAATACTTGCATTTATAACATGTTTAAATTTTCATTCTCGCGTTACATTACTGAAATATTTGCAACGTAAAAGATAGATTTTATTTTTAGTACTGTAGGTAAAATATGAATTGAAATTGGTCTTGAACAAATGTTGCATTCAAGGATGCGATCAATAATGTAAACATAAAAGTAGTTTCAATTTTATCCCGAATAATTGCATGCGAATCTTCGCTTGTACGATTGTCATGTCAATTGCAAGTATGTGTGTTAATTGATCATTAAAAGTTCCACTAGTTGCAAGTGTGCGTGCAGTTGAGATTGTTTCCTTTACACATCTAGAGTTGCTGGTTTGCAATATAACTTCAAATAGTAAAAGCATTGCCGAGCTACATTCGATAAATGCCAAAGTTAACCAACGAAATTAAAACCATATGGAGAGAGAGAATAGTTGAAACGTTCTTGCTAAATTAATTATCTTATTGCATCTTTATTCTCGTTATTATCCTATTGCAGATTGTTCAGTAAAATATATGTTCATATATTATAATGAATAGTTATATTTTGTAGTATTTCATCATAATTCTAATAATAAACTTTTTAATTAATCATTTTATTATCATTTTATTAAAAAAGTTGGTATTACATAAATTTCGTCATTTTAGTGTGAAAGTTCACGCAATGAGTAGCGGCCTAAAGTGCTCAAGTGATAGTCACCAGGCATTGTGCAGAATGAAGAGCGGCGCAAGCAGTCTCAATATTTCCTCCTGGTGTGAAGAGTCTGCTTGGCTGAGAATCCTATAACGAGATTGGGTATGCTAGAATTGCTTATACGAGTTAACATATTTCTCCCCAGGCTACGCTAGTGTAAATTCTTGGTAATGCTATAATAACTGTCGTATTTGGCTATAATACTATAAATGGGCATTTATAGTATAATTTAATAAAGTCTTTAAAATATTAGGTTGTTAATAAACATACTAAATATTTAATTTGTAGATAAATTATTGATATTGCATATTTTGTTTATTTTTGTACTCTACTGTAGGCAACCGAAAATGAATATAGTAAAACAGCTGATACCTGGATTAGTTTGGTTACTGACGATCTTGAAAGAGGTGGTTTATTGTGGCTAAATATTACTTCTGTGTGTTTATCAAGTGCTTCTGGAAGTTTATAGTTGGCGTGAAGTGACGACAATGGATAGTGATATAAAAATTATATTATCCGGCGACATCAGTGCAGCAAGTAATGGCTTAAGTAATTTCATTGAAAAGGTAAACATTGTCTTTATATCTAAACAATCCCATTAATAAGTAAGATGCTGTCATGATTCAGAACAATCTCGTCTTCCATTTTGACGAATTGCGGAAATCTGATGAGTATTCACAATTATGGAAGTCCCTAATAACATTCATTTGCAATCCAATGGCAAAGGAAATCCATATAGATGTTTTGAATGCTATCAGAGTGTTAAGGTATAGTTTTTCCTGTTGTTGGTTTTTCAATTACTTACAGTAAGTTGTAGTCGTGATAAGAAGGGTTTAGATGATGTGATGAATGAGGAGCTGTTAAATGCTCTCTTAGAGTATTCGGGAATCACCCTGATTGTGGATTACACTGATCCACAACAACAACAAATTGCTTTGGATTCTTTAAAGTGTTTATGCAATATACTATTCAACAGTGAAGTTGCTAGAGCCATGTGTTCCAAGAATTCCACCTTACAAGGGATTTTTAACAGGATAAAGAAATCGAGGTAATTTATTTTCATGAGTTGGTGGAGTAACTATATAAAATTGACTTTTCAGGTCTGAAAGTGTACCTGAGGAGATGTTCTATTTTGACATCAAAATTCTATTTATTATGACTGCATTATGTTCAGAACTAAGGCAAATATTAAGAGAAATGGATGGAATTACTCATCTGATTGATGCACTTGATAAAACTTTGAAACTTATTGCACCTACTGATTCTAGTCATTGCACAAAATTGTCTGATATACAAATCAATAGCGTTACAGAGGTTCTAAAAGTACTATTTAATCTTACTTGTAAATCAAACTTTGGATCAACTGATTCAGAGGAAATTGCACAATGTGAGAATCTTGTCACAATTCTTCGTAATTATTTAACGGCTCCTTGTGATACACTTGCCAAAAAACATGAGCTAGTAAACCATATAAGCAACCTGTTAACAAATTTACCAACTTCTACATATAAAAATTTATATGTTCCTGTCTATGAGGAAACTATTCCGAATCATTTACGTTTTGAAGATTTGAACATGGAAGCCATTTATGAAATCTTGCAATTCCTTGCAAGATGTTTAAGTGATGAACCAGTAAGTATAATATTGTTTTAAAATCTATAATATTTACATGCTTTTATTTCTAGACTGTAGGTCGGCAAAACGAAATATTATCGCCCGTTTTCATGACTTTACTGCAAGGTGCAACTGTTTCACGACCTATTCGGAAATACTTGCGTATGCAAATATTGCCACCGCTGAAGGACGTACGTCAACGTCCTGAGCAGGGAAACACCTTACGTAATTGCATGTGTCGCTTACTGACCACCCCAATCACGCAAGTACGTGATTTTGCTGCGGAATTGCTTTTTGTGCTTTGCAAGGAGAATGTCAACCGAATGATTAAGTACACCGGCTATGGTAATGCGGCCGGCCTTTTTGCAAATCGTGGTCTTCTCGGCGGTCAGTCTGGTGATACGTCCGCTTATAGTTCAGAAAGCGATGACAGTGATACTGAAGAGTACAAAGATATGAAGCATGGAATTAACCCAGTTTTGGGTTGCTATCAATCTCCACTACCAAATCCCACAGCCAATATGACTGAAGAACAGAAAGAGTATGAAGCTATGAAGTTAGTCGAGTTAATGGATAGTTTAACAAGGACTGGCATTGTGAAACCTTGTAAAATTGGTCCTGATGGTCGACCTACGCCAGTTGAACATATCTTGGAATTACAAGTGGGGAAAAACACATCACAAAATAAAAATTAAACGACCAACAATATTAAATATTTACAGCTTGGCATTTATTTTTCAGAAGTAAGGAATTAGGTGTTGTGAGTGATTTACCAAAAAGTATTAAAACTAAAATTTTAATAATAACTTAACTATATATTGAAGACCAAAGTCTTTATTTAAAAGTTGATCTAGAATAGTAATTGATGTTAATAACATAATTGTACACTAGGATGATAGAAATCATTAAAATTAATGATCATCCTTCACATATATTTTAAAATTCATATATTTTCATAGAATTTCGCAAGATTTTAACAGACAGGCGTTGGTGGAACTGGATTCGGTAATGGTTCTTCAGCTGCGTGTCCATAGTATAAACCATAGGTAAATGGTCGAAGTTCCCATGGGACTTGATCCTCCATTCGTGTCAAATTTATGCCCAAATCATCCAACGTAGGTAGCTTTGGATTAACTTGATCGTCACCGCATTCGCGTTCGATGCGATCCCAGTGCAAATTGGCAATGGGATATGAAGGACTCACCATGTTTGTAAGAGCAACTTTAACTTTAAAGATTGGGTCCCATTTCATGTCATATCGGTAGTAACCCCAATCTGCGTCCTTCTTCATGATCTTGTAGAACCAGTCACACAAGTCAGATAAGTAATAACGTGATGGACCCACAGCTTGATAAATTTTACCCGCAGTTTCTGGATCTCTAATAGCAGCCATCATGCCAGCAGCCAAGTCACTGACATAAACAGGTTGCTTAATTGTGTGTTCTCCTGCTCTGTAAAGAGGCAACCATTGAATTTGCCTGCGCCAAGCATGGGCGTAATATCTGAGGAATCTATCTTCTTGTCCAAAAACATCAGAAGGCCTGAAAATGGTAGCATTTGGGAATTCTTCCAAAACCGCTTTTTCCCCATCAAACTTGCTCTTGTAGAATTTAGATCCACCTTCAATCACATAGCTTTTTGGCTTTGGTTCAGCATTCAATGTAGATACATGAATGAATCTTTCCACACCAGCTTCCCTAGCTGCCTTAGCAAGCATTCTGGCACCTTTAGCATGCACATCATCAAATTTAAAGTTGCGGGTTTCATAATCACGCCCAACTAAGTTGATAACTACATTGGAGTACTTGACTGCTTTCCTGATAGATTCTTCATCCTTTAAGTTGTAAGGAGTAAACAGAACTTGGCCAAGATCCCCACATACTCGTAGTCTAAGTGGTTCATATGCATCTCCTCTGTATGGAATGATTAGCTACAATAGCATAGATTAACATTTAAACTGACAACAATATTTTTTCATACCTGAGAGCCCACTTTCCCCAACTTATTGCAAATGTATCTTCCAATGAACCCAGTTGCCCCAAAAACAGTGGCAACCACACCACTGAAACTGGAGCGGCCTCCAGTTCCCCGTTTTAACTGACTCAGATTATAGATTTTATTCTCAGTACTATAATTGTTTAGCCGCACATAAGCAATGCTAATAATACCAGTTTGTTGCTCTGCAAAAGAGGTTAAGTTATATAACTAAAAATATGTACTCAAGCAAGAATTTATCACAGTATTGTTGCAGATTTATTAAAGCCAAATTACCAGAGATTTAAATAAGGACACTTACTAAATAACTGAGCCCCAGTGCAAATTACTGCAGCCATAACGAAGATTACGTCTACTCCAGGCTCGTCAGATGTTTAACTACACGGGATATTTTGAGATAGTGTATAAATGGTTGCCTGATACACTACTAATATTTATCAACATTACCAATTGTTAATAATAAAATGTAATAACTTCTTAAAATTTAATAATAAACGTACGGCAGCATAAATATATGAAAATACTTTTATTAAATGACTCCACTTTACGTCATTTAAATACTATTGGAAGTAGAAGAGAGAAATGCAAATTCTGGTTTACATTTTTGAATAAACACATTTTCCGGCAATCCAAGTTGATAATAAATCTAAATTATCATCAACAAAAACAAAATCAGCGTCACAACCAAAATCCAGGCTGCCTTTTTGATTTGAAATGCCCAAAGCTTTAGCTGGATGTAATGATGCAGCTTCAAGTGCATATTCCTTTGAACATCCTGCAAGATACAAATTTTTGAATAACAGTAGTTACATAAACAACAGAACTCACCTGTTGTTTTAAACATATATTTAACACAATCATTCATTGTTGCAATGCTGCCGCATAATGTATTTGTTCCTTCAATACAAGCCCGACCATTATTTATTTCCACAACATATTGGCCAATATTATGTTTTCCTTCTTGTAAGCCCATTGCAGACACAGCATCAGTAACAATTACCAGACCTATAAAAAGCATACTTAATATAATAATTAATTTCTTACAGAATAAGTTACCATCTGAATGAGCTTTGTACGCAATTCTTAATGCAGCTGGATGGGTATGAATACCATCAGGAATGATTCCAAAGTACACAATTTTCTCTTTTGAAATATTGAGTGATTGCAAAAGGCCTACAAGACCAGGATCTCTATGGTGAAACTGCAAATAGATCTGTATTTAAATTTTTACTATTTAAAATTAAATATACTTACTGGCAGCATAGCATTAAATAAATGTGTTATCAATGTGGCCCCATTTGCCACAGCAACTTCACCTTCTTCAAGACTGGCCATTGAGTGACCAACAGAAGTCACGATGCCTCTGGCAGTTAATTCTCTTATGACACTTATTGCATTTGGTAATTCTGGTGCCAGTGTTACAATGGATACATTTTCAATTGTTCCATATGTGTCAAGAAGTGTATTAAACCCCTAAAAATTATTCTTTTAAAATGACAATGATTTGCAATTGAACATTGATATCAACATTGTCAAGTTGTTTAATGCAAGGCGCTGGATGAGCACCTTTTTTGTTAACATTTATAAATGGACCTTCAAGGTGTAAACCTAAAATGGTAGCACCATGTTTTCCTCCAGCTGTTCGATGAATGTTTTTTATAATATTGTGATACACAATATCAGGAGAAGTCACAATTGTTGGACAATATGATGTCACACCATGTGCAAGTAAACCTTTTGAGATTGTAGAGATTTGCAATTCATAGTTTTCATCCAAATTAGAAAAATCAATTCCAAAAGCACCTGAAAGAACTATATTAGTTAGATGTTTTCATTGTGTATAAAATGTACCATTTATCTGGATTTCAATGAAGCCTGGAGCAATAATACAATTTTTGCAGTCAATTTGTATATCTGCTGAAATCTTCTCATCAAAGAACACCTTCTCTGGATTGATTAGTATCCCATTACGTACCCATAAATCTTCTTTGAATATCTGATGATTTCTTAATATTCTACAGTTTTTAAACTGTATAAGTTTGTTAATATCCATAGCTGGAAGTGAAAGAAATTAAGGTCCAATCTGTGACCTAAAATATGTATGTTTAATTATAATACAGTTCATTGACTTAACATTTAACGATCACATGATTCATTAAAATTGATATTTGAATCTAATTCTCCAAAAATATTGCTTAAACATAAAAAATATGGTACATATTCTAGAAATCTTATATGTAACCTTAAACAATTAGAAAAATGGTTTGATTACTTACAGAAATCAATGTATATCAAAATTTAATAACGGGCCGATAATATTCCACAATCTCACTACGGTCGAATATTAAATAAAAATGAATAACACTGTTTATTATCTCAAGTAGTCATTATTTATATTGGGAGATAAAACTGGTTCCCTTTGCAAGATTAATCAAAATAGGCTACCAGTAAAACTTCATTATTCAGATGCATATCTGTTCCCGCCAAAATTCAACTTGGCGGCAATGAATAGATTTAATTTTATACATTCTATAAGAATACATATTATCAATAATTATGTTTATAAATAACAATAGATACACAACAAATGTTCAATCTGATTAATTGATTCGCTCGTTTTCAATAATTACATTATCCTTATTTTTTAAGCGATGCCTCTGGACAGGACTAGGCGAACTAGCTATATTTACAACAGGACGAAGTGAAAACCTTCTTGGTCTTTCAATAACTGGGCTATTTCCAGATGGACTAACATCATCTGGTGGTCGTAATGAAAATCTGCGTCCTTGGAAATGTGATGGACTTGGAGGAGCCAAAGAACCACGTCGACTGGGGATTGGTAAAATGGCTAATCTTCTAGCTCTGGGAGTAGAATAATCTGGAGGCGTAACAGAACCAACTTTCCTTTTAGGCTCCTCTTCATGATTCGCTAATTTTATCAGTAAACTAGCCAGTTGTTTCCATTCACGTTCTTCTTCACTGGTATCATACGCGGTACCGGCATTCTGGCTCTCGCTTTGTGCTCGACGTCTGGTAATTTTTATTTGCGGTATAGTAACCTGTGGAGTGACAACGTCTTGCTTTTCAATATCTTTCTCCTTTGAACTATCAGTGGTAACAAATCGTTTACGTAAACGATTAAAGAATCCGCCCTGCGGCAGTTTTAATAATGGTTGCTGTTGGACTGGTAACGTTCTTGAACGTGCTCGACCATGCTTAATTTGTTCGCGCATTTGTTGCTCTTTAAGCGCAGCACTTTGTCCATACCATGTCACATCATTACTCTCTGCGTACTGAATTTTTGATATAGATGAAGCACGTGTTCGTACTGACGGAGTCGACTGATTTTTCGGTACTGAAGCACTGCCAATTGTCCATTGTGACTGATACTTTTCAGACTCAAGAATTTCATCCTCTGAGAAGCCATCAAAACCGCATATTTGATTTAGTCGTGCTTCATAACTATTAACAAAATGCGACATTTTTCGCAGAAGTTCATGTTGTTGCTGTTCCTTTTTGGAGGTGAATGTTAGTTCTTTATCAATTAAGTGTAAATTACTATCAGAATGCACCCGATGCATAGCTGGTAGATCCTTTGGATTTGTTTCAGACATTGCTCTCTTGCGGCAGCGTTTGCTGCCTAAATCGTCATAAATTAAAGTCAGATCAGGAAGACTATAAGCCCGACGTTCGGAAACAATTGGTGCAATTGATCCCTTCTTATAAACAGGCTTTACCCGCATGAGGAGAATTTCATATACTAATGACTTTAACGCTCTAAATTTCATTGGCGTCCGTAGTAAATTCTCCGCCAAAATGTGTTCAATTTCTTGAACTTTCTTGCTTCGCATTCCACGTGAGATAAATCCAAGAACCATAACGATATAACCAAGCCCGATAATAATCCATATTAAAAGAAATACTTGATATATCGTGAAGAGCACTTCACCAAAATTATGATCCTCGACGCCTAAAATTAAAGTCAATTTCAATTATTATGTATGAAATTGACTTAAGAAGTTAATCCATTTTACCTGCAACATAATCTCCAAATCCTATTGTGGTTAATGTGACATACGAATAATATACGGCGACATCGTAGTCCCACCCTTCAAATATCATTATGATAACGGACGGTAAGAATATAAAGAAAGTGAAGCCGGGAATTAAATAAAGTGCAACTTGTCCAACGAGTCCAAAATTACCGGCTATGTCATGGATTTTGTTGTTTTTCCATCTCTCATATAGTTTAGTAAACTATAACAAAAATATTTTGCATTAGCAACATCGAATTTCCATTACGCATTTGGAGATTTACCTATGACCAGACATATGATTATTAACAAAGGGCTTTTAGCTATTTTAATAAGCTGGTTTCAGATATAGGCACAGCTAATATTAATTTGATCATGTATCATCGATAAATCCTTAGTGATTACTCGTAGTTTTCTAATTGCCTCATCGACCGAGAATAATATTTACTACGTTTATCATTTTATCATACATGTGACTGTACTTGTTAAGTAATTGTAGTAACTGTGATTTTTTTCTAGTGCCTAGTTGTGCGTTAGATTGTCGTAAAAATCACTGTTGAAATTTAATATTCGAATGGCAAAATTCCACAATGACGATAAGATACTGAGTGTAATTTATACCCAATTATATTAATGAGTAGATCATTCGACAATTGAAACCGGTGACTCACAAACAAAAATTGTAACTATGCATTGAAGATACATTTGACGTAAACATTCATAGCAAATAATCAGCAAAGTAAACATTATGCGAGGTGTAAATTAGTAAACATTTTCATACGTAAATTGCTCTTGCTTCTTGCTGCTTATGGCTTTCACAAAATCTTAATTGATTGCACGATTTGCGCGCTTAACATAATGGTAATAACACGTTAATTATACATAAAAACTGCATTAAGTATATTACCTTTTTGCCGAAAAAGTTTCCAAGTGTTACCATGACTATACCATTTATTGGAATGCCAACTACAGAATAGAAGATCATTACGATTCGGCCAAACATGGTTGTAGGTGCTAGATTTCCATATCCTAAATGAGAAATATGTTATTAAAATAATTCTCAGAGAATTAATATGTAATAATGTACCAATTGTGGTGACCACTGTGATAACAAAGAAGAGAGAATGATAGAAATCCCATCGATAAGGAGGTTCATGTCCTGACATATTGTGATGCATTGGCTTTCCGCAGTAATCAGTCAGTTTTCTAAAGATGATTTCCTGCGTGTCATTGCCTGGTCTATAATGGGCTATGAGAAGCGCTACAATTAGACAAATCGCACTTAGAACGAGCACCCATCGAAAACAGGATCAATTTTGATTTGATTTTTAATTAAGATAACACACGTACGTATTCAAACTTGATCGCAACAGTACTTAATCACTTAGTCCGTCTCGAAAGTCCTGCGTCAAGTGATAACTTATTTACGCACAAAATTTGTTACCATGTGACAATCAATTAAAACTGCATTACACATGTGTAATTAGCGTGATGAAGTAAAGAAAATTTGCGGTAGATGCATTTTTCTAATTTAGAAAGGTTTTAAGTTCACCGATGTCACCGTGCACTGAAATTGGCGTGTGAAAAAATATGACTAAACGTATTCCTTTACAAGATGCGACAAATTCATGTTATTCAAATCGTTCTTTTATTTGTCCTCCAAGTGCAATGCGTAAACATCTTTTGTTGAGCGGGGAAATAATACTTAGTCTTACAAATGTATACAAAAACAAATATGGCATTCTTGAACTGAACTGCAACAACTTAGAAATTACCTTGTGTTTATGCAAATGTTTATATGTTCTTGTAGATATTAATATCATTTACAAGAATCATATACTTAAGTTCATTGCAAAGTGTTACTCAGAGTGAGTACGAAGAATATATTATTGAAGGACATAAATTAATATATTTGTTTGCTTATGATAACAGAGATACCAGGAATTATTTGATATATTAAGATTTACGTCAATCCCAGATTAGTAGATTTGCACTTTGCGATACTTATAAAATAATAGTTTAAATCGATTAATAAAAAGAACAAACCTTCAATTTCTTTGCGTTCCTTCTTGTCGGCTTCTCTTCTGAGTAGTTCTTCTTTCGATTCGATGTGGAAGAAGAAGCAAGCACCAATTAAAATATAACTAATTTCAATGCAAAGCAGTAAAAACCACTTGCGTTTCGACATCACCTCATTCATGTTTGCGTTTTGTTTATTTACGCTTAGGTAATTAAAATGTAATCTCTAAAAATATTTGTAATGCTTAAATAGAATGCAATTCAATCTATTATTTCGATTGCATTACTTACAATTCTATTGAGATCAGTCTTAACAGCACGAGTCAGTCGTTTGAGACTTTGGATTTGAATTGTTCTTTTGTGTTACGTAAAGAGAGAATCTGATAGTGTTTAGTAAATTAGTGTGGCGAATGAAACCACTGAGTATGCACTGAACTATGGCACAAGTACGAATCAAATAGTTTTTATTGCAAATAATTGTCAGAAGCTGGTGGTGTTTTCAGGCAAATCCAATTGCAATAACAATAGCATGAGGAGCAATTGAATGCTCACGACAATTGTCAATTTATTTGAATCAAACACAACGGCGAAGGTGCGTTCTTTACAGCAAAACTTGTCACACTTGTTGTTCTTGCCAAATAGCGAATTCAGATGATGAGTGAATCTGCGCTCGCGTTTGTCATCCATTGCAAATTTACGAGAATATTGTTCTGTACCGAATTCGATATATACATATCACTGATACACTTCTGCGTAGTACTTAAGGCACTGTAATACAAGTAGCGTGGACGCAAATTACAAAACGTTCATCCAATGCCCGTCTGTCACCTCGTCAAGGCGCGCGCACACACCACTTGTCGCGAACAAAACGCGTGTGAATTGCTGCTATTTGTTTTTGTAATTCGATCTATTTAGTAGATCATCACAAATGCAATGTGTATATCGCGCTGAATTATGCTTAATATTCTCTCGACTTATCTCCAACAAAAAAACAGACGAGCGAACAATTGGAGGCGCGCACCTCCAAAGTCTAACTAGTGTACTTAATGCACGCGAGTCACAACTGGATAAACTTTTTGCAAAACGATTCATTTATGATAACTTAGCGTCTGAGCTGGTGGGGTGCTTTTCATTAAATTTGTATCGTTTATTTTGCAATTATTCAACGCTAAATATTAGCGTACTTATCGACACAAAAAAAGGTCTTTGAATGCCTCCACATTGTCATGCTTAAAACAAGAGCCATAAACCAAGAATGTAGTCATGGTTTTTTCTTTATTTTGTTATACGTGAAACAAGCATTGGATGCACTTGATTGCTGCTAGTTTGGTGAATTCTTGTTGACTTCAGGCGTAGCAATTGCTCACTGAAGAATTGCGAAGAACTGGAATTTAAAAAAGAGTAACCGTGCAAAACTTGTCCTTAAAAAAGTAATAAAAAAGTATCAGTGCACAGTCTGCATGCTTTTGTTGCTTTAAATTCCATTAACGTTCATATTCTTCTTCATAAGCACAATGAGTTTAATAAAATAATAACATGTCCTCCGTGACGCTGCTGATATGATAACGAAAGTTCAATAAGCTCTCTGCTATGATCAAGTGTTTTATTTCATCTTACATACGCGCTTTAAACTATGTCAAGTAGACATATTTTTTGTTCTACTAAATATTTCAAAGTTAAGAATTAGTTTGAATAATTAACACATTGAACTGCAAATTAATAATCAAACAATTAATTTAATTCTTCCACAAAGGAAAAACATTTGTATGCAGTTGTTGCGTACTAATTTTGGAAATTTCTATTGTTTTAATAATAAATTTTAAATGTTCTAAATGATTAGTACAATTAGTATAATTTCAGATGAAGTTATTATCAATGTATTGCAAATAATATTTGCAAATTATATAAAACAACAAACGAACGGTATGTAGTTCAAGATTGTCTTTTTTAAACTGGTTCATTGAAACACACTGCTTTCTTAAATTGTTAAGAATACTATTTAATTATCAATGATTATGTACTTAAATAATTTCATGTTGTGATTGGCGGGAAAGAGGGGCGCAGACGGTGCAAAAGTGGCGCGCTGTTCGTGTTGTGACAAACTTAATATCTTAAATGTCTATCACGCCTCTAACAATCTGTTAGATTTGTCTATAACATCAGGCTACAAGTTTGCTGATGCACGAGTTGTATAGTGCAGTATTATTGTTAAATTAATTGAATTCGTGAATAAATATAATAAATAATTTGACGAAATGGCAGAAGCAATGAAACAGACCGTGGCCGGTATGCTTAAAGGCATTGAGAGGTGAGTTTTCTTTCATAATATTGGGCAGAGTCGTTTAGAGGTTATTTTACCATACTTGCTTATTTAATTGTTTTACATTGAAACAGAACTTTATTTACAACGTAATTTGCAGGCGAACAAATAGAATATGTAAATACAGTAAAAATTGGTTTACATTGTTTTAGGTATAATCCTGAAAACTTGAGCACCTTGGAACGCTATGTTGAGATCCAAGCAAGAGAAAATGCATATGATTTGGAGGCAAATTTAGCTGTGTTGAAATTGTACCAATTCAACCCAAGCATGTTTAATATTGAAATCACCACACTGATTTTACTTAAAGCATTAACTAATTTTCCACATACTGACTTTATTCTTTGCAAGTGTTTGTTGAATGAACAGAAGGTAATAGATTCTTGCTGGCAGTTACATTACGTTAATTACATGTGTTTATAGCTTGCAGAAGAGCCTCTCAACCAAATTATGTATTTGGCCGATATTTTGGAACAGTGTGATTTCCAGGCATTCTGGAAGAGAGTGATGTCAGCTCCAGAGATGATAGAAAACATCAATGGTTTCTTGGATTCCATTAGAAAGTTTGTCTGTCATGTAGTTGGTATCACATATCAAACCATTGAAAGGGGTCATCTATCTCAGCTCCTGGGTGATATTGATGACATCACAATGAAACATTGGATTAAGAAATATGGATGGAAAGAAGAAGGCAATTTAATTTTTATTGCCAATCAAGATGAGAACATTAAAACTAAGAACATTAATGAAAAGATTGATTTTGAGAGTGTAGGCGCAGTTATGGCGACAGCTCGTTAATAAATTTAATGTGCTACTTTTCTATAACAAATTATAAAAATATCTTTAAGAATCACAATTTTTATTTGTAGCTGATTAGTTTTTAAAAATTCATGCCTGACTAGCCAGTGTGCATTCTAACCTTAATGTTACTGTGCTACTAAATGTCAGTTTTTAAAACAAACACATCATTGTGTTTCATTAAAAGAACAGCTAAATTCTTGGGGGTAGACGAATTATGCAGAATATCTACAAATGCCTAAGTCGGCTCAACACTAAACATTGCATAATCTCGCCACTGCGATGCTATTTGATCCGTAAAAATGGTGTTTCCCAGCAACTTGTTGTTGGGAGCTTGCACAAATACCGAACTCATAAAGATGGTCACAAGAAGTTCTTTGAGTGGTTAAAAAATCAGAATGCCAAGTTGTTTCAATTTAGTTTGTTAGGCGGTATCTCTTTATCAAGCATATTAACATATTGTGATGCATTAGTTAATAACACAAACCATTTGGAAAAACGATTCTTCAGATCTGTTCAGTATGGAATTGAACAGGAAGTTAAAAGGTTGGTAAGTTTTTATATTATCTAGTACAATTGTTATATGCTTGATACTTAATTATTCCTGTAGAATGTTGTTGACAAATCAAATTGATGTCAATTTGCGCCACATGCTAGGATGGACTCCCTTAATGGTCGCAGCAGTGAATGGAAAGACTGATGTTTGCAAGATGTTATTGGCTAAAGGGGCTGATCCAAACACAGGCGATTTGTACAAGAACCCTCAGAAAGCAGCACGTGATTTAGGAATTCATGTCCTTGAAGGTGAGTGTACAAGAAGATTCAATAGAATTAGTTTTAAACTTTGCAAGTTTTAGTTCTTGTCATGAGAGATGAGGAGTTTTGCAATAGATTGAACAATAAAGCAACGTTCCTAGGATTTACACCTTTACATTATGCAGTATTGGCTGATAATATTGACACTGTTAGGATTTTGTTAGAGGCTGGTGCAGATCCATTGCACGAAAATGATTCTGGACATAGAGCAATAGATTATGCAAAGCATGGACCAATGAAGCAGCTATTAATACAATACACTGAGAAGGTATTGAAATGATTGTTTTAATTTTCTTGAGTTAATGTTTGTTTAATATTAGCATGAGCAAATTAAGAAGCAAAAGGAACTTGAAGAGCGAAGACGATATCCATTAGAACAACGCATAAAAAAGTTTATTGTGGGGCAAGAAGGCGCAATCACCACAGTAGCGGCCTGTAAGTACATACCATTTATTAATTTGTTTCACCCACATTGCTTGTTTTAGGTGTAAGGCGAAAGGAAAATGGGTGGGCTGACGACGATCATCCTTTAGTTTTCTTATTTTTGGGCTCGTCAGGCATTGGCAAAACTGAATTGGCGAAACAGTTGGCCTCATATATTCACAAGGAAAATCCAAAAGCATTCATTCGTTTGGACATGTCAGAGTACCAAGAGAAGCACGAAGTTGCCAAGTTAATTGGCGCGCCTCCAGGGTATATAGGACACGACGAAGGCGGCCAACTGACTAAAAAACTAAAAAAGTTTCCGGATGCAGTCGTTTTGTTTGATGAAGTGGATAAGGCACACCCGGATGTCTTAACGGTACTCCTGCAATTGTTCGATGAAGGCCGCCTTACTGACGGCCAGGGAAAAACGATAGAATGCAAGAATGCAATATTTATTATGACATCCAATTTGGCGAGTAACGAAATAGCGCAACACGCTATTGATCTCCGCAAGGATGTTGAAAAACTGATGCAGGAACGTTTACAGAAAAAGGGTAAATATTGCAAGTGTTGCATTTTATTTCATTTAAATCTTTGATTTGATTTCAACTTTGTTTTTTTTTTAAATATTTTTAGAATCAATCAAACCAGGTTAGACACTTAGCATAAGGCTTATCTAATAATTCAATAAAATATTAACATTCCATTTTATTTATTTAGAGACGGCGGAATGTATTCAAATATCAAGAAAATTCAAAGATAACGTGGTGAAACCGATTCTACAGAAGCACTTTAAACGCGACGAATTTCTTGGTAGGATTAATGAAATTGTTTACTTTTTACCATTCTCTCGTAGCGAACTACACGAGCTCGTCGATAAGGAGTTACAAATATGGGCAAAGCGCGCTCAAGATAAACATAAAATCTCGTTGAAATGGGATGGGAGTGTTAAAGCCGCGCTTGCAGATGGTTACGACGTCAATTATGGTGCAAGATCCATAAAGTATGAAGTAGAACGTCGAGTAGTCAATCAACTAGCACTTGCTCATGAAAACGGTGTGATTGACTCAGATTGCACTGTTAAGGTATCTGCGGTTTCCTTAGAGAATGAAAATGATATACCGCGCATTAAGATTAGCGTGCAACGCAAGGGTACGAAGTCGTTTATTGACTTGGATTCTTCTGACAGCGCAGTTAAGAAGACTAGTGGATTCTTTGGATTTTAGAATACATGTTAACCAGGATTATTACCAAAAAAATAAAAGACGGGTCAAATATGTTTACTTTGTTTTGTGTATTTATATACGCGCATAGTATACATCATACATATCATAGACATTTATTTAAGTTTTGATCCATTGTCCAGCTTTAGATATTGTGTAATTATACAAACGCCTATATCATGAAAGATTCCAGGTGACAAGAAAGTCTCAATTTGCTTTGCATAGTTGCAAAGTAATTTTATGTATTATACATGTAGGCCAATGCGCTTTTGCCCCTGTAATCTTGCATGTCACAAACAGAATAAATTCATATAAGATAAATGACATCTCATCAAGAGTTAGCAATAATTCAAGACTCAGATAATGCTGCTCACAATTCATAAGTAATACAATCTGTGTGTACTGCTATGCTCTACAACGTATAGCTCATGAGCAAGATATGTTTCTTATATGGCTTTAGATATTTTCTCTTGATTTCAGTCTTTTCATTTTTGATGATGTCCTTTCTTCCTCTATTTATAGCCAATGTTTTCTACTTGTCGGGGTCATATGTAGCATCTTAGGTCGTACATTTTATGAACATTTACCAGTAAGACATTTCAAACATAGTGGTACTAACAGAACAATTTCAGCGGCCAGCACCAATTGAACACAACATATTTAACAAAGTACCAAGTTGTCTGCATATTCCTTCTGAATGTCCTAGATATTGAATTATTTTGTAGTACGGTAAATTAGCATTTCCTAATGATACTTTGATTGCATTGTTACGATAATAATTTATATTAAATGGTTGTTTGCGTTATCGCTCATCGGAATTTTGTTAAGCAAGACGTTTATTCACGCATTCATTCATTTGATATAGTAAGTATACTTTCATATATTATAAACGATCAGCGATATTAGTAGTACATAGAAATTGATATAAGTATTGGAAATATTTAATTTATACGTGAATTTTCTTAATTTTTATCCCAGTTTCATGTTTTACAGGTACCTTAATAATTACTAAGCGTATCTGTATACATAATTATGTATATTTATATACATGGAAAAGTCCAGATTTTCTTATTTAACAAAATTGCATGCAGTTTCTGTGATAGCCATTCCAATTATTAACCATTTAATTTATTAAAAGTTAGATTTGCAGACGTTCATAATTTTAAATGCAACTGGATAGTCACAATAATACTAGAGTTTTATTATTATAAATAATATAATCTTAGATGAAACTGAACATACTTAAGATTGAAGATTTTAAGGATTCTTTAGTTACGATATTTGCAATACAAGTTTGTATATTATTTATATTCTTGTAAATTTTTTTATCAAATTTATATATACTTGATATACACTTTCACAATTATTAAACATTATCATACGTCAAATGGATTAGTAAAATATATGCGTATAAGTGGATGGTCAAATATTTCAAAAATTCGATCCAATTTTATCAAGATAAAAATATTCTTTGTAAGAAATTATATTCGTCGCTACCTTATCAAATGTACTTATCATTCATGTTTAATTTAAGGTGATTATCCTTTTCTTATACGTGAATTAATTTCAAATTATTTATATGTTTATTATAGTGATCAATTTATGCAATTTGATTTTAGTTTATAGCATTATTCAATTCTTATTCAATCATAATGGATTGTCAGTATAATTTTATTTGTACACGTTTCACATAATATTATTATCTTTGGAATACTCTCCGTTCCATTCCAACTTACAACTACGTGTGTTACCGTTTTAAAAGGTGTTAAACAATTTTAACATATAGAAAAATAATGCATTTTATTATTAAATTTTATCTCTGCATATAAGCTCTGTATTCAAACAACAGGCAACGCTCTCAAATTATGTTCATCCATTATTGTACGTTGAAAGTAGGCCAAACGGGCTGCTATAGTGCAAAGCGTTGCTGGACAATAAAACATGTGGGATAACTATAACATTTTACTGGGGTTTCATATAACATTGATAAATATTTGTGGCCACAGTGATGCTAACAATAATTATTTCTAAACTTTCGTATAGCACCTCGTTTGGCCTATTTTTCTGGATTTTATATTGTTTTAAATTTTCAAATTTTTTTAGATTTTGTTTTAAAATGTAACGGTCAACGTTACCCACAATTTAGACGTATTCACGATTAATACTATAACATTTATGCTTTCATGATGGCTTAGTAGCTAGGTAAAATTTAAGTGAGCACATGCCAGCATGCAATTGTTGTTCGCGGACTTTTTGTTACTTGCCTCCAATGATCCCGCTCCGGGCCTGCTTGTTTCGGTCCAATGATACAAGAACCAATTGTTGGACTACTGCCAATTAAATCGTAGTTTTGATCTAAGACAACAACCTATGCCAAAATATAAAATATCATGTGAGTAGGTATAATAATTTCTTTTAGTGTGAAGCGATCTGTGTATTGTACATGTTCTGTTATAGCTTCATAGAATTCTCAAGAAATGTGGGTCAACATTTACGTCAGATCCCGGTTGTTAAGCAATACAGGAACTTTAATATTGCGACTGCATTATGTACTTCTATTTATCAAGTTTCAAATACGATAGAATTGCGAATACCTTTGTATAGCACCTAATTGAATAGTATTTACGCGACTAATAGGTTTCTAATGATTACAGGCTGAAAGAAAATCTTACCTCTATACAAGCGTTGGGTAAACTTGATGCGGGAAGTGTAAATGTGATTGCCTCGTTCCAAATTGGTTCAGTGCATTTCTTAACAGCAGTCTTCTTCTTCTTTACTCTCTTTCCATTGATGATCAGGTAAACTTTTGCATACGGATCTGTTATAAATCATTGACAAACAATATGTTAACGACATGTATCGGATATTGGTTTGTAATTGTTACCAATTCCGTCCTTGCGTTTCTGAAGATTGCGCGCTTTCATTGGAACAACGGTTAAACGCTCAGCGGATGGTAAATAGCTCATACTCAAGAGAATCGCTTGTTTGTCCTGACACGTCCGTTCAATGCGGTTAATTTCACCCCACACCTCTAGGTTTGATGTCACGTCGAAATCATCCATGCACATCTGCACCTCACCCACTATTCCGCTTTTGCTGCATCCGTCGTGAACCTGCAGGATAAGTGTGCTGTTTGCCAGGTCATCGTGGGTCATAGGAAATTTGAAATTGTGATCGAAGTACGGATTCGCAATGTTGCGATGAATTATCGTTTGCCGCTTCCGTGTGTCGACTTCCGGTATCAGCGTTGCGGTCACGTATGGATCGTTAAAGCCGCCATTCTCTTTGCTCGGTAAATTATGAGCTAGCAGAACAGAAAATGTTTATGCATACATCCTGATTATATAATGTAATAAACCCAAGGACGTGCGATAAATATTTTAGTGAAGGTACATTTATGAAATGCGTTCTAAAATTTACTCTGCGCAAAATTTATTATTCTGCGGGCTATGAACGCAAAATTTAAATCAAACTCACCTTCAATAATATGCACAATGAGATCGCTTCGATTGAAATCATACTTAAGACGGAAGTGAAGCCGACCAATATCCGGTCCGTCTTCAGGCAAGCGGCTAATGAAAAGTGGGCCTTCTTTGCGCGTATAGAGGTCAGGTTGAATGGCGCCCAGGGGACTGGACGGCGGCATCGGCGATGAATGATTCGAAGTGCTTTCGGGCGTGTTTGCGCGCGACGGAATCGCCAGAGGTGAGAGATATCGGCCGTGGCCGAGGCCAACGCTTCGTGGCGATTGAGGAATGGGAATTGGAGGCGAACTGCAGTTAGGGGAGAGCGCAGGATTCACTGGCGACGACGAGGTTGGCCTGAATGCAGCAAGGACTCCCTGGCCAGCATTGGGATCGGTTGAGGTAGAGCAACGCACGTCCAGGGAGATGGCTCGCAAAGGCGATGGTGACCGCGTATTGCGGCGCAACTGGTGGCTACTGGTAGTTGGCGTTGGAGCATTGTTCTCCAACGTATATGTATGGATTTGGGGTGAGGACCCTCGATGTCCCTTTAGAACCAGTACATTCAATGCAAAAACAACCCACATATATGGTGTAAAAACAAATTACTTTCGCAGAGTCACACAAACTTGAAAACAAATGAAGTGATAACTTACAGTGCTCGCATTTGTTTGGCTGTCTATGGAGGTTTGCGATGAAACGCTGGGGGTTCGACATAACGATGGGGCACCTCCAGGGTAAGATTTTGATTGATGCTGTAATGATGTAGCTGAAGGGGATGTTGGCATATCACTTGTCGCGCATTTAACAGGACTTCGACGTGCCGATTTTATTGGCGATTGATCCTAGAACAAGGATCGCAAAAAAACTTTAAATGCACCAGGTAAATAATAATTTAATTTAATATTGCAAACAGCACAACATTTTTCTAAGTAAGTATATAAAATTAATGCGCGCAACTTGCGGGGAGTCACTTGATAGAAGTTGGAAACTCTTGGGAAGAGCATACAGGTGGCCCATAAATTATCCTTCCATGTTAAGAAAATCTAACTTTCTGCAGTTTTACAGATACAGAATAAGTTTTAGCATTCAACCGCTTTAATACATTGAGAATTTATTGAATCGTAACAGATGTTTAAACATACGGCTATTGGGAAACTAATTTAGCCGTAAAAGTTGTTGTAATCGTAAAATAAATTGCATTGGAATTTCATTGATCGCACTTTGACATTTCTGTTCGGTTAAGATAACAAGAATATTTACATTCAAATACGGCTCAGGCTCCGATGGCAGTGCTATAAAATATTGACATTTTCTAAATTCAATACCTAAGTGTATATAGACGCACTACTCAAATATCTTTTCTTGATCCGAGAGAAGGGAATTTAATCTCTCGCATTTTGTATGAAAGTGCAATATGCAGCCTCGTAATTGAGCTCGTTTTTGTTTCACGGCAAACAAATGTTTTATAATGTCAAACACAAATTTAATTTACTTCGAGTGTATTACAGCTACCTAAATGTGTTGTCTTGCATGTTAGTTTTCCCAGGTAAATGTCAAACAGTTATGTATTCATTTATTTGATTGTTCATGAACTTGAATCGTTTCGAGTAGTTATATGTTTGCAGACTGAGGGACGCCGCAAGCAAAACATCTTGCAGGCAAAGTAAATTGAAAAACGCGCGTGGCAAAAGTTTCGCTTGGACTATATTATCGATTTCGTACTAGTAAATACACGCGAATTCACAGCTGTGTGAAAATCAACCTTAACATTCCACCCATCCTTCGACGGCGCGTCGCAACAAGCCACCCCTTGCACTCTGCTCTCCTGCAGCATAACAAGTAGATTCCTTCCTTCTCCTCCTTCTCTCGCAATCCTTGCGGTGAGCCTCGTTGGTTTTTTCCACTCGACTTAATCAGAGCGAATCAACACCTTATTACGAACGTTATTGCAATTGCATTTAAATTCTGTAGTCGTATTACTTGCGCTTGTGCGCTTTTCACCCGATTTTCAGGTACTTACAACCAGGCGGGCGGCATGTAGGTACGTGGGCGGCGTAAATAAATAATAGTACGCTCGTCGGTTGTAAACGTTGTAAACAGTTTACTAATGCATATTAGTTGCGCTAAGTAATTTCATTTGGGTCCTTGGGTGGTGTTTGTTAGTTTGTTTGCAGGGTCCTGAAAAACAAGACCCTTACCTGCTGCGGGTGGGTCGGTGGCGAGGGTTGCATCTGTTGAGCGTCGTTGTTTACATGCTGCTGTTGCTGCTGCTGCTTTGGCGAGGTGCTGCCCATCGCACGTTCCTTCGCCGCCTTTGCCCATGACTCCAGGCGCTTATGCGCGATCCAGCAGCTAGCTGGACCGATGCCCGACATCTCGCAAAAATTAAATTGCGCTCCCCCGGAATCGATTATGCGTGCGTTGTTGTTATTAGCGCTGATGGCTGTTTGCGTATAGAGCCATTCATTGCCACCGCCGTCGGAGTCCTGCGCGCGCGATCGATTGATTGCAAGTTTGGTCTCGTCGAACACAGGACGCACACAGGAGTAAAGCAAGCAAGCACTCGGGAAACGGGTTGCGTTGCCGTGGTCGGCGACGTCGGCCCAACTGTCGTTGAGTTATATCGCAAAATTGCTTTTTGTAATGACGCCCGCCGCCGAGGGTTCAACAGGTTGAGTGGAGGGAGAGCGCTGGGCACTGTACATGTCGATGCGACGCGCCAGCCTTTGCCGCCGCCGTCGCCAATGTGCGAATGCGCGCAAACGCCGCTTCAAATTGCCCCGAATATTACATTTCGTCTTTCGTCGCACTTCGGAAGTTGTTTGTTTCGAGATTTTTCACAGAATACTGATCTCCGTCTCAGCATCACAACGTCAATATTATTACCCGACGTAATTAGATTATATTCTGGTTAAATTGTTAATTACAGCTTCCCTACTAGCGTTCCAAGGATAGACACAAGTCTTATAAAGTAATTTATGAAATACTTCTACTTACGATCAAATATTGGTCTTGTTCTTCGGGTATCTGACGAAAAATCCAATAATTTTTCCATGCTCCAAGTTCGCGATGACGAGGGAATAAGTAGCGATACAAACAATTTAATAGTACTAAACCAGGTACTCCGATACATGCAATAAGGATAATATTGCATTCCAGCATTGCTGGTCTACTTGTTGCTAATAGAAATGCACCGCAAAAATATTTGATTGTAGTGCTTGGATGCTAATCAAGAACTAATAATTTCATGTATTGGTCCATTGTAAATATGTATTATCTAATCACATAACGATATAAATTAGAAAAATCAATATTTCTGAAAATATGTATGGATTTTTTTCACACCACGCGATTATATACAAAACATTCCCTTATTAATATTGAAAAGGTAATTATAATATCAATTTATTACAAGTTTTCTTATAAGTATTGTCTTGCGTCATATAACAGTGTTATCCTTTGTAGAATATGTCTGTTCAAAGACTGATGCGCCATCTCTAACTGAATGCAGCAATAATCCTGATTCTTACTGATTTTCCAGGATCGTGGAGGAAGCATAGATAATAAAGCCTCAAATGAAGTCTATTATTCGTAATGTAAAGCTGAACATTGCTTCAGCATAGGTATATTTGTGGGACCTATCAATTTCTGTTGGTGTACTTTATAAAGACGCAAAACTATAGATAGAAAGACAAGCTAGAGTTAAAAGGAAACTTTCATAATATATTGGCTCCTGCTTTCCGTCCGGGAAACTTCTTAATTGCAATTTGTTGTTTCATTCGTGCGAGAAACTTCATTAATGATAGAATGATGAATCAAGCTTGAGAAGTGAACCTTTCGCAGGTAGATAGATGTATAGCTTCCAGGAGGGATGCGGTACGATGAAGAGAAGCGAATGGAATGGCAGGAATGCGATGGAAAGCGCAGGCTCGTGCGATTGCCACTGGTTCGCGGAAAGCGCAGGAAAAGCTCGCCGTTACTCCGCAATGTGACTGCAAAGTTATCGGTGTAGCTTCGGAGCAGCGCTGTAGCAAACGTAGTCAGTGTTAGTGTGCGAATTCTGTGAAAGCATTTCAATGTACGTGCATCGAAAACTTGACGTTTCCATGGCCTAGATATTTTTCGCCGCTTCCTAATTGCCAGCCAGACGCAGCAACGCATAGAAGACACCCCGCAGCAACAGCATCCGCAGCAGGACCTCCACAACAATCGTAATGTCATCCCACGCATGCAACCATTAATTTTGCTTATTCGCAAAGTGTGGGGAAAAAGGTACCAAGTACCAAACAAAGCCTGTGAGTGATGTCATGTATGTAAAATGTCTTTTGTCTTACCTTTATCACAAAGCGCCACTGTGCGCGTTCGATTTGCACGCATCGTACACCTGAGCAGTAATCCCAGCATACGGAATGATTGATGTTGATAAGTAGACGCGTATCATGACCTTGCAAGTCAACAATTAGTAGTAGTTCATGGACTTCCTCATTAATTAATACTTGAGTGCTTTTAACAATACATTGAAAAGGACTTCACAGCAACTTCACAAAGTGGGATATCCAATACTTCCATGAAAATTTAATTACTAGTAACACGATTACTTTTTAAAACTGCTGTTTTTAAAAAGGATTATAAATTAATTTTCAAACATAAAGCACAACAATGAATGAACGAACAGAAAACAGGAGATCAAAACTCTTAACTAAGAGATTTGACATTTATGGAGTCGTGAAATCGTCACAATAGCTTTGTATTTTGTGTGAATGTCAAAGATGATGACCGTTATCATTCATCTCTCGTGTAATTAACAATCGATTTTATGGTTCCATGAATTCCAGAAATGTACGGCCTACTGACATTCATCGCAATTGCGATTGCACTCACCATCGTTTTGCTAGCATGCCATAAATTTCACGTGCTAACCGTAGTCATGACCTGGATCAAGTCAACGACCGAGGAAAAAGTCGGCCTAACAAAGCTCGTGGGACATTTCAACGCAAACGGCTATTTGGTGAGTTTTCCCAATATCCTCACGTGTTTATCGCCAGGATACCCGTCATAAAATACAATGTATCATCGCGCAGTTGCGTAAAGATAAAACAAAACGCTAAATCTCACTGTTTGATTTCCACCAAAGGATAATGTTAATTATTCAAACTTTTTTCCTCTTTTTACACGTGAATTAGAGAAGGAGAAATAAGATAAAAGAAGAACCATAAATAATCTAAATAAAAATGTAACTTTGGGTTACTTGCCTGATCCTTGCAGGTTCATTCTGATTCCGATATTTACATTGGCCATAGTGGTAGCTTCAAACGCTTTGAATCATTTGACAAAGATATCCGCATAGCGACCACAAGCTTCATAACCGGAAGCGAATGGGGTGTCCCTGAAAACGAAGAATCAAGTATTCCACCGCAACCGCTTCGTCCTGCTCCAATTCCAATCGCCAAGGACATGCGTCAGGAGGACAAAACCATCATACCCCCCGTTGTCACGCCAACGATAATGGGGTACGCATTATTTTATGGAGACTAGCAAATTCAAAGTCTCGCTTAATTTTTTGCTTTTCTGTTGTCGCTGCAATGGACCTGTAGACCCATACATGATACTTTGCCCATGGAAACATCAATAAAGCCGTTACCGCGACCGGTGTCGTCAATTAATATGAGCACAATGCAGCAATCCAATGCCCAATTCATTCAGCCGCCTCCAACGCACGGACGAGCATCGGTGAGTGGACCATGCACGGCTGCGGCCAACACGGCTGTCAGCCGTCTGACCAACATCGACGAGACGACGAACCCAGGATTCAAGCAGACGTCTCGTCAAATTGATATGACAATAAGCGCCAACAGGATGCCCGCTGTGACAACGTCCGGCGGCACAGCACCACCGGCAGCAGGAGCGACGGGCGGCGAATTTCCAGACGTGATATCCGGTGTGTTGAAGAGGGCGATTTCATGCGAAAGTGTCTGCTCGGACACGTCGGTCGCATTAGGCGATTTAGAGGAGAGCAATGTCACAGGATATCTTTGCATTGCGCTGGAATATGACAGGTAAGATTTATCACAAATATGATAATATCATCATTAAATCGATGGATTTCTTGATCTATTGCGGCTATAAATAAATCAAATCTTTATAGAATAATTAATACAAATATTATACAGTGAGAACGGAGAAATGATTGCCAACGTATTGGAAGCAAAGGATCTTGTCAATCCGGGATACGCAATTGGAGGAGCGGCGACAAAACACGATCCGATGGATACGTATGTGAAAATATTCCTGCTCCCCGACAAGAGCGTCAACGTGCAGACAAAAGTCTACCGCAACTCAAATAGCCCAAGCTATCAGGAACGTGTTATCTTTGGACTTCATCCCCGCGACCAGATGAATACGGCGCTTCTTTTTCATATCTATGCCGCCGACATGTACGCCCACACGTTGATCGGTGAGGGTGAATTGAGCTTGGCGGATGTGAGTCTCCGACAACCGGTAACCACGTGGGTGACACTCACCGATACAAGTCTGGTAGAGGAATTCAACCAATATTAAATTCTCATGTTATATGTATCTTTTTCTGTGCAGGCTGGCACAGAATTTGGAGAATTAATGTTTTCGCTTAGTTACTTGCCCACAGCGGAGCGGCTCACGGTGGTCGTTGTGAAGGGGCGCAAGCTGAAATTCCAAAGCGAAAAAGATCCTGGCGATTCCTTTGTTAAGGTATCTAGTTATTATATCTTGTCGGCAAAGAAACGTGCAATTTTTGCTATCCCTAGGCGTATATGCTACAGAATGGGAAGAAGATTCACAAGAAGAAAACGTCTACAAAAAAGTCGGAGCGCAGTCCTATTTTCAACGAATCGATGATGTTCAACATTCCTGCGCACATGCTACAGGTAGCTTTATATTGGTGTATTAAATTTGCGCGAATCTATATACAGCAAATACACATTTCCAGACAATCCAGATAAGACTCACAGTCGCAGAGTTGCAACCGGAAGCGGCAAAGGCGCATTCAATTGGACATGTAATTGTAGGTGCGCAGGCATCAGGACGACCTCTCGCACATTGGAATCAAATGCTGCAAGCTCTGCGGCGGCCCGTTGCGATGTGGCACCCACTGCGGAAGTGAACCCTTCCCGCAACCGCACTGAATCTCATAAAATATACATATAAATTAGCTGATAATCATCCACCCCGAATTACTCTTCGATATACTCTCTCCTACATACCCGCAAACATAACAATCGATCTCTAATCGTGGATTAGAATAGAGATTTTCTATCCAAACATTTATACTGTATGAATGTGAAACAACTCAGAGAGATAACTTCAGAGCCAAACTAATTGTTACATGACATTTTCGTTCTAGTCGAACAATAGACAAAGTTATGAGGTTCTTGGCATTAGCAGGCTAATTCAAGGAGCGCATAGTTGTACTATTAAATAACATTTTTGATACATTCAATTGTGCATAACACGTAAGCCATTCTCACATGTGATACAATAGACAAATTAATTTGATTAAATTATTTCCCTCTTTATCAGTTATTTATTAGTAAGATATTGTACATAACATTCTCAAACAATCTCAAACCTAAAATGTGTTTGCTTCCATAATTGTGATAAATGGCCTTCAAACTAACAAAATTTTTCAAACAAAGAAACAAATCAGAATTCTAATGAAATGTTATTAATATAAAACCCCATTGTACAAGTATATAGAACGTTTCTATTTGTTGTTGAATGTTAAATGTTGACTCTTTGAAAATAAATTATGGCGAGAAGTCCGCAAGCCGAAAATAGGCAAAGAAACAAATCTGATATTGGTTTCGAATGTATTTATTGTTGAATTAAATTACTAAACATATAGGGTACATTTCTAAAAAGTATTGTGGACAATAATTGAATGCTCTTTCAATATAGCACATAGCAAACTATCAGATGATGATAAGTTAAATATTATGGAATTTGTTTCTCAAATACCATCCAACTCAAACATAACTTAATGGGAATTGTAAAGTACTTCACATGCTATAATTTCAAACTATCAAAGTGCCAAATTAAATGATATACATAAATGGGCCAAAAACTTTTCTTTAATGAACTTAATTCTAGGCTGGAATACATTAAAAATCTTATTTTATATTTAAGAATCAGGCAGAAATATTCCTGTTGCATATAAAATCACATCATTGAATGAGTAATCTTAGCTTTACAAACTATCCAAAAACAATCCAAACACAGCATCTTACAATATTGAATGCATGTACTCATCAAAATCAATCATATAATTTAAGTTGTTCTGTTGTATGTATAGACCATCATCAAGATAATATAAATTATCCATCATTCCAGATTCTATGATTCGCAATTGATTTCAATTTAATATGAAAGTGTAATGTTTATTCAGTTCAGATAAGAACAATAGTTAAAGTTGTGAAGAAATGAATTTTTTATATGGTCTTCTTTATAAGGTATATATTTAATATTGTTGTTGCTAGTGACCATACTTTTGGAACTCCCATTCTCTGTTGTCAAGGGGACATACCTGCCTTGTCTTCAACCAACGTGAAATGCAATGAAAATGAAAAGCATGCTAAAAGAAAATTGGTGAGTATTTTGACTATATAACACTTTTGCCATCTTACATTACAAACTCCCCATGCCACTGTACATTCTTCACTGGTAGCTGAAGCCTGGTTCGCTTGACATTCAATGCAGAGGTCCATAATATGATTTCTGCATATAGCACAGTTATCCACCACAATATCTAGTAAAAGAAAAATTAAATAGATGAATCTACAGTTCATTTTACACTTACCCCATGCCCATAAAGCAACTGCATTCCACTGCAAAATGAATAGAAATTTAATAATCATTTCGAGGTTAGTATAGAAATTACCTTTTTGACTTCAAATCTTTTCTTTTCACCCTTTGAGCTACTGGATGGTAATTCAACCTCTTCTTCGTCCACATCCATTGCAGTAGTTGCAGCCATGATTTATAAATTTGGACTGTGGAGTTTGTATGAATTTGTAAATGTATGCCGAAATGACTGTGAAATTTGTTTTTGATGGCCTTATTTACAGTGTTGCCGCTCGTGATAATTATGGTAATTTTAAGTCGGGCTTCAAGAATAATTACCAACCGGCATCAATGTATAGATTTGATTTAAATGTGCGCACTTTTGCCTTATTTTGATATAATGAATTTTAATTACAGTTTGCGATAAACTATGGGTAAACTAATGCTTTGAAATATATGAAAGCTTATTAAAGCGTATTATGCTTTTTTCGTTTCGCCAGCATTAACTAATATAAACTCTTATGCTAATAGTAAAAACAATGGACTTGCCACGCATGCTCGAAATTTGTTTATTATTTACCGAAGTATAACCCTGAAAGTTTTACATGACTTTCTTCAACTTTCTTTCTTAGTTGTTTAATAATGAAGTTAGCACGTTTGGACAGTGCCCTTAAGGAACGATTACAAAGTGGAAGTTCTATTAAAACAATTAATCAATGCGTTATTGAAACGGTAAGAAGTTTTAAACAATAATTTCACAACATTCACAACTTTGTATTTCAGATTCTTAATTCGCTTGATGCTAATGCCATTAATATAGCAGTCCGCTTGAATTTAAATACATGCTGCATAGAAGTAGCCGATGATGGTATAGGAATAGAAGGAGAGAATTTAATAAATGTTGGTAAACGATATTATACAAGTAAGTGTCATAGCGTGGATGATTATAAAAGGTTTCATCACACATATGGATACCGTGGCGAAAGTCTCGCATTAATTGCTAGAAGTAGTAAAAGCATTAAAGTTATATCACGTTTTCGAAATACTAACGATAGCGATACTGCAAAATGTAATCAGAAAACGTTTCAAAAACTAATCATGGGTGAGAAAATAGAAATAAGTGAATTACGTTCTCGTCCCTGTTTTGGAACAACAGTGGTGATTGAGGAGTTCCAAACAGTCCGCCCAGAAGGGCAAGAAGTTTCTTCCTCCAATGAATTCACCAAAGTCGCATCATTTCTGAGAGAAATTCACTTTATGCATCCACGTGTTGTATTTAAACTAATCGATAGCTTAACCGATAAGATTATATTTGAGACTGATCGTAAAAACTCCCCAGAAGAAGTGTTATTTGATTGTTCAAGTGATATCATCAATAAGGAGAATCTGAAATTCTACAAAACGCGTTGCTCAGCCAATACGTCAATAAAAGGCATTCTAATGAACAGACCTTTTAAAAATAACAAGTACCAACTGTTATTTGTTAATAAGAGACCTGTGAAGTGTTTCCAATTGAAAAATCGTATCAATCAAGATTTGATCAAAAGTAATTTCGGTGTGGGAAAAAAGGGAAAAAGACTACCATACTATGTTTACATCTTTAACATATCTTGTCCGCACTCTAGATTCACTATTGTTAATGACAATATAGTGGAGTTTAAAAAAGTTGAATCTATTATGAAGTCAATTTCAAATATGCTGAAAAAGTTTCTTATGGATGAAGGAATTATTGTTGATAAAGCACCAAAGAGGGTCGCCCCAGGCCGGATGAAGAAAATGTTGAACTTATCTAAGTTTGGTGGAGCATATAAAGCTACTGGTGTAAATTATTATGGTGCAAAAAGATGTGATCAACCCAATAAAGGAGGATTGTTAGAAAAATATACTGCAAAATCATGTAGTAAGTCTGCGACTTCAGTGGAACGGCTAAAACCGCAGCCATTCAATGAATTAGGAAGTAATGATAATAAAATTGAAGCAAGAGATAAACCTGCCAGCGACATGGATAAAAAGTATCTTCTTGGGAAATTTTTGTCAGACCAAGAATTATGTGCAAGACGAATATCAAAAACCAGCTCTAAGGATCCAAAGGAATTAGGACCATTTGATTTCTCCTTAGTACGTGAAAATGAAAAGGCCCCAAAGCGTGAATCAAAAGTGGACAAACAATTACTGGATGAAGACATATTTAAAAGCGACTTCTTTGACGGACAAGTAATATCACACAAAGAGGATTACAGGAGTTCTCATAACTATAAAATGTCATTAAATTACCGCAGAAAAGTTTGTAAAAGTACCAACGATATAAAAGTAATTCGTTATCCGATCGTAAATACGAATGATTTTACAATTAAAATTAATGGCAGAGAGAATACAGAAGAATTTAAAACACCTAAAAAAGTTTCCAATAACTTTTTTGATTTATTCACTGATGGAAAATGTGATACAGCACATGATAACATTCATACTGAGAAACACTGTGAACTATTTGAGCAAAGTTTATATGAACTGAGTGACGAAGAAATGAATAACCCTTTCAAAAATGCAAATCTTAAACAATCAATTGCAAATCCACTTGAAGAATTATTTAATTGTGAAAGACCTAATGAAATAACATTTCCTACGTGGATGACGAAGCCTACTTCATATGATGGAAAGGATTTTTTTCGTAGACGAGCCTCGAAAACCAAATTTAAATATCTCTCTTCTACCATTCAAACTGACAGAATTATATCATTGGCTGATGGTACAACTATTCAGCATAGGAAAATTATTCGACGACGTAAAAGATTGAAGCAACAAGTAACTCATTTAAAGAAAAATAATGCGTATTTATTCAATAAGCCTGCAAAACAGTATTACCGGAAGCAACCTACTTCAGAGAATAATCGTAAAAGAAAACGGAAAGCAAAAAAACAAATTCCACTTGGATTAATTGTTGAAGAAACTGTTGCTGCAAATAAAATTGCAAGTAGCAAATTGAGCGGACATGGTCTTAATCACGATAAGTCAATACAATGCAATTTTACATCTTCAAACCAAAAGATTATAGACAATATTGTAGCAAGTAAAACAAATTCACCTGAAATGTTTTCAAACATTAAGAAAGATGTTGACCATCTAAATATTTGTGATAATTTTAATATAGTACAACCGCAAATATCAAATTCCAAGAGTGTTCGAATGGAAGATGAAGTAATTACACCATATCAAATTTTGAATGAAGTAGAAAATAATGCTGCATTATCCAATGTAGAAGAAGGATTATTAAATAATGAAAAAGACGAATCAGGTCATTACACCAATGAATGGACAATGTGCATTGACAATGAAGAAGGGCGGCATTATATAAATAAAAGAACAGGTATGTTTATATTATAACTTTCTTGCAAGCAACTATGTCTTATTTTTCTGTTTAGGTGATAATACCTTGTTAACACCTGAGGGCTTGGAAGACAGGAAGTTTAAACGTGTGCGTTCTAAATATTTACCGAACGGTTTCACTCAATTGTTGAATCGTTTGCCAGTTATCAAGGATGCTGTAAGCATTGATACAAAGCGCGAATTTCATGCCGCTCTTTGTGAAAACGCTGAAGAGGATTTCAAGTATATTAAGTGGAAGCAGCATTACTTACAAAATATTGGTAAAGTAATACTTAACTTAGAATTCAAATAATAAATAAAATGTTTCAGATCCAGAGATCTTTTTTAAACAAATATATAGCAAGGAGTTCATAAAGGATCCAAGCAATTTAAAATTGCCAGAAATTAATCTCGTTAAAAAAGCTTTATCCAAGTTTTCTTTAAAAAATAACTCAATCTCACTTAATAAAAATTGCTTTACACAACTGCAAGTTATTGGTCAATTTGATAGGAAATTCATAATAACTGTGTGTGGTGTTAATGGAGCTATAATATTTTTTGACCAACATGCAGTTGATGAACGTATTCGTCTTGAGAAACTTTATAAAGGTGCTTCATTTATATTCATTATAAACAATAAACTAACTAATGTTTTGATTTCAGTCTACTACGTTGAGCGCGATGGACGTTATCTTTTTACAAGTAATACCGTTGATGGATTCAATTTAGTTTTGAATAATATGCAATTTAGTGATTGCAAACAACATGTGAATATTTTTAAACGCTTTGGAATTGGATACAAATGCTTAACGAATAATACAATTCATCTAAATGCATTACCATTCTGCTTGTATAACAAAGGTTTACGAATTGCTACACACCGGAAATACGAAGTTGCCAATTTAACAAAGCGTTTAATCGTTGAACTGATACGCTCAATTCAAGATGCCACGCACCAACCTCACTGGATTCCAAATTTGTTAAAAAACATTATAACATCTGAAGCTTGTCGTAGTAAGGATTCCTTTCATAAGTTGTATGTTCATCGTATACTATTTTCTTTATATTCAAGGTGCCGTTAAATTTGGAGAGGTACTCGATAAGATGAAATGCCAGGAATTAATTGTTGAGCTAGCTAAATGCAAATTACCATTCCAATGCGCTCACGCGCGCCCAACAAGTATTCCAATTTATCAACTGGATATAAATGTCAAAGTAAGTCCATACTGAATTTGGTGATTATTTCGAATTAATTTATAATAACTTTTAGCCAAAGAAGAAAACTAATTTGAAGAAACTTACCTTATCTCATGGAGATTGAGCAATTAAAATATAGTTTATCATTGTTGTACAGCGTAGTTTTGTGTTATGATATATTTATAAACTGTAATACTGTATGTTTTTTATCAGAAAAACGTGTAAACATGTTGCAAAAGAAATAAAAATAATTACACACTAACAATTTGTTTGATTTAGACTCTCTATTTTCTTTCATTCAATGCATGGGACATGTGGTAAAGCAATAAGTTTGTCTTCAAGTCCCAAAATTGGCAAATTTAAGCTTCCTATAATATAGGTGAAAGAAAACCAAGATCAAATTTAGCTACAACAACAACACCCCGTAGCCTAGTGGTATAGTCTACGATGGTGATCTGACTGTCTCAGGTTCGATCCCCAAAAGTGCGGGTTCAATTTTAAGTTTTCGTTCAATTTAAACATATTTGCGTATATAAGGGGAAGATCAAATTTGGCCATAGCAACAACACTTCATAGCCTAGTGGGTATAGCATATGGAAGTGATGTGTGAATCTTGGGTTCGATCCCCAGTAGAGGCAACTCGAATTTAAAAATGTTTTCAATTTCTTGTACACTCTTGGCTCCCAACGGACAAACAACAGTATGTCCAATGGGGCTCCAGGAGGCGTACAAAGCCCCCATTTTTAATTTTTGAAGCCCGTACGTAGTAAGATCGTCTTCAGACAGCCCACCCCAGCTTCGCTCCCCGGCAGGTTGCTTGTCGACCAGCTCGGTCGCTGTCCGACTAGCAACTGCCTCCCCATTCCCGATTTTCGTTACCAACAGACCTCGGTTTCTGACGTCATTTAACGGGGGGTGGCCTCAATCCATAGGACATGAGCGCCCCCCAATCCGCCAAGTATTGGACTTAGAATTATTTTCTATGTGCTTGATTCATATACAAGTGCTATGGCCAATTGAATGGTCATCCTATAAAGGCGTTGGTTACTGTACTTCTCAATTATTTCAAAAAAGAACTCGGAACGTGCAGGGATTGAACCCCGGGCACCCAAGTGGAAGGCAAGCACTATGCTCACCAAGCCACCTTTGGCTTTACATACGTGAAATGAAAACTTATACTTCGTTTTACAATTTATCCTTACTTTTTAAAAACAAACTTTGAAAAGTTTACTTTATAATCACGAATAAATAGTACATAATATTTCAGGAAATTTAAATACATATTTTTATTAAGAACAAGAACTTCGTAACGGAATTTGTTACACTTTAACACAAGTATGAAAGTCCTAATGTTTAACATACATAATGAATTGTAAATGGTGAAATTAATTATTGCTTTACTATAAAAATAGATATGTAATAATAGGCAGAGCAGTATAAATATTTTCAAGTATAAACTCCAGCATTACATTATGACTGAAATCATTAAAATATATGCTCTTTCCTTTTAAATGCGTCAGCATAATAATATTTACAGACTTATCACATAGCTTATTGCCTCATTTAAAGCACCATTATGTCAGCTGCCTTTATCATGACATTAACAAGTTTAACAATATAATTGGCTTATATTTATGATATTGGTATGATTATCAAGTCAATTAACAACATTGATTTGGTCAATTATTATACATGCCATCAATTAGAAAATCCATTCTGCTATAATGACGATGATGCCACCATTCTTTTGTTCTTTTATAAATTACATTTAAGAGTATTGAAACTAAGGGCACTGACAAAATCACACCAGCTATTGGCACAATATAATCCGATCTTGTTTTACTGTACTTGTTCTCATAACTTTCAATAGTAGGTAACTTAGACATAATCCTACTGGAACTGTTTTTCTTGGAAGACTGAAAATGTGATGGAGCAAATGGTTCATCATCATTGCCAACTGTTACCAGAGGTTTTTTGGGTACTGGCTTTGGGGTTCTTGTTGTTGTAGTTCTCGTTGTGGTGGATATTGAGGTGGTGTGTGATGTCACTAAAGATGACTTCATTGTATCCTCAGAAGAAGTTCCATGAGTGAGATTTCCCACTGTTGAACTAGAGTCAGCTGTAGCATTGAATAGCGTAACACCCTTTCTAGCCACACTATTCTTGTGTTGAGTGGTGGTTGTCATACCGTCTAAAGTGACTTCACTTACTGGAATCACCTTAGTAATATTTTTTGTTTGATTAATACTTGTCTGAGTTGGTTTAAAGACATGTTCTCTTCCCATCGGCTGCAATATAGCACTCTCAGATGAACTGACTGTTGTTTTGTTTACATTTGGACTTGTTGATTTGGATTCTACAGATGCATTCAACACAGATTGCTGAGCTCCAGAATTATGGACGAAAACTCTTCCGCCTTCAGTATAATGTGTGAACGTGTCTTCCTCATTTTCTTTGCTTTTGTTGATTCGATCTTTAACATTAACTTGTTGCGTTGAATTTGTTGCAGCTGATGTAGCTTCATTCACAACATATGTTAAGGTTAGGAAGCACAAACAGGAAGCTATCGTAAATTTGCTAAACATTTTCTAAACGTTGTAATGGAACTCTAAAAATAAAATAAATGGGTATAGAACCGATAAGCACTACATTTATATCGTTGTTTTCATGTCTGCACGTCTGAAGAAATTACTGAAGATCACTGTCATACAACTCACGTGAATGTCGTCATGCTTCAGATGAGCCTTCAATTATTATCTATTACAAGTGTAACTGATCTCATATATTTCCTAATTTAAATATTTATTATCCGTGTTGAATATAATCACATAATTCGTCATTGTTTGCAACCTTATCACTGTTGATTTTGTAGTAAATAAACGAAAACTCAGGCCTCTATGAAGGTATAAAAGGTTGCCTACTTTAAAGTCTACATCCTCAATAAATAATATTTATAAAGTCTTATTGGTGATCAATAATTGTATTTAATACATAAATAAACAACTGACAGTATACATTTTAATCAAATAAAATGTTAAATTTAAATACCATGTATATGCTTACCAAACAAGAGTTTAAAACTTCCTCAAATACCCATTTGAAGGCTGGTGTAAAAAGTGCGTTTTGTAATTTTTAATAGTTAAAAACATTTTCCTTTCTTCTTTAAATTACTTCATTCGGTTTCATTAAAGCCATTTGCAGTAATGAAATTACATTTATCGACGATATATCTGCTAGGACCGCTTCAATATTTTGGAGAGTGTTAACTTGAAGCAAATTTTCTTTTCGAAATACTAGAATAACGACGGCTAAAAAGGGGATGATCTCTAGCGAATCGTATCCAAGAACAATATCCCATAATTGAAGAACTTGATCTGGAGGAAGATGACCACTGAATGCCCGCATCAACCATTTGAATACCACTTTGATTCTACAATTAAATAAAATACTCGTAAACTATTATTATGTAAACTATATTAAAACTTACGGTGGTATATTAATCTTCTTGAAGTGATACCATAACGTTGGTTCATATTTCTGTAATAAGCGCTCAAAGAGCAAACAGATTGATACGATTCCTTGCTCATGTCCACAAAGACGATGTAAACGGTGCCAATATTTTAAGTAGAATGCTCTAAACAAATAATATAGTTTCACTGGATCCTTGTGGACATAACAAATAGGTGCAGCTACAATAAAAATCGTAATAATTTGCGATTAAAATTACAGTTTAATTATGCGTACCGCACATTGAAAAACCATGAAATGGAATAACACCACTAGGCGGGAACGTCATTGTATTATCAGTTGTTGGTTGTTTCCCTTTTAAAATAACTTGCATGTATCCTGGCTGACTAGAGATATGTTTTAATATTTCACAATCTCGCATAAAGCACAACATGACCTGAAATAGATAAATAACTCCATTTTTATGAATCCTAAACTATTTGTAGATATTTACCTGATATAAAACGTCTTCAAACACAAAATACTGATCATCATTTGATGCAGTCAATTGGATATCTTTCATTACTAGTTTATCAATCATTAAATCAAATTGAATTGTATGTAATACTAAACTATCATAATGATCTCTATGCTATAAATCATAAACGCAATTATTATTCTAATCTAAAGACGAGTACGCGAATTATTACCAAAGATGTGGTTTCACAATTAAGGACGAGTGCCCAAATATCAGCACGAAGACTTTTTGGACATCCTTTTTTTAAATACTCCTGAGCCAATGGTGCATACGCTTGTTTAATTATCTTTTCGCCTAGCTGTATTCTTTTCGTTTCTAATGGTGTATTATAAGTGTGACTGCCAAGTATTTGTTCTCCACGAGCAAAAGGCGCATACAGGGACCGCTTAAATATGAAACAAGTTATCAGCAAGACCGGGAAAATCTATAAGTTCATATTTACCAATTCCTCCAACTCCTTTACTTTTAATGGAAGGTATGAAAATTCCCATTCTGGATCATCTGGCGTTTCTTTACAAGTCGAGTGCTTCAGGTGAATAATAACTTCAAGAAAATCTTTCGGTGCATAAACTGGTCGATATTGCGCTATATCTATAAATTGAAATTTAATTGTTACTTTGTTACTCTTTCCTAAGTCCTAATAATTACTTTTTCCTAAGTCGTAGTTGCTTAATTCGTTCCACTTTTCAGTTAGCTCATCTCTATCAGCGGCAGCGCGCGCTTTTGCGAGCGTTATTCCCAATTCGCTGCACATGGAATTTAATGATTTATGAATACGTTTATCCCATTGTATTTGTGCACGTTTAAAAAAAGCACCATCGACAATAGGCGATTCAAAGTGTTTTCTAGCTGTAAGCCAATGAAAAACATTGTTTTTAATTTGAACTTCAATTCCATGTTCACGCAAAATTTCCAAAAATGTTTCGTTAAAGTTCTCCAAATTCACCGAAGTACTCGCCAATAATTTCTATAAGTAATGAGCTTATGTAGTTGATTGAAAGTATATTATACCAAACTAATACCTGAACTTTCTCAAGTATACTTGAATATGACGGATGCTTTTCGATCGATTCACAAATTTTAAGGGCTGTATGATATACACCCGTTTCTTTGACTTCTTCCATTGCTCTTGTACTGGGCTCACATTCCATGAAGATTTAGAGTTGTAATAAATATTATAATTTGGTAATTCGTTCCGAATGGACAACAGTGTCGGAAAACAACAGATTTACAGCTGCGGCAATTTCATTTTTGGTTGATTGATTGATTACTTCAAACAATCTCAAAGTTTGTTATGTTTCCATAGTGAACGCTCATAGGCACCACCCTTCAATCAGATAATAATTTGCTATGAATAAAGTTAATAAAACCACTAAATAAAAGGCTTAAAAGTGGTTTAATATCTCATTGTATTTGTACATTTGCACTTAATGAAGTAATCAAAACTTTAGATATTGATTTTGAATTTTGAATTTATATTAAGCAAATGTACCGATAGAAGGCGCTATCAATACCGAAAAATTAATTTTCAACGAGGGTGAAGCCACCAGATAACCCCACGAGGATGGAAATTAGAATTATAATTTAAATCCATTCAATAAAATACTTGACATTCAATATACTCACAAGTAAAAATCATTTTGTGCTTAAGTATTACTTTTTTTTACTATTTAATCCTGCGCAAAGGATATTTTAATATTAAATAAAGCATTGATTCGTATCGAGCACTAAGCTATAATCAGTATTAGCTAATTTTCCAAATAATAACATTTAATGCGGCATAAATGTTGATTGGCCATTCAGACGAGATGAAGAAGAAGAAGAATTTGGCAGTAAAGAAAGCACGGGCATTTATTTGTTATTTGTACATGTTTGTGTTGCTTAATTAAATTGATTTTAATTTTATGAGCGAGTCATTAATATACCTCGGCGATGCGTACGCGTATGCTATCTTTAAGGGCACGAGCATTAAAAGTTGTTTTATTGTTTGCGGCCGGCAAGCAAGTTGTTTTTATGCGAAAATCAAGCGTTCAGTGCTGCTCGAACAATAATAACGCAAGCTACAAGAACAACAACGGCCGATTGCCTCGTATTGAGCATTCGATGCGCGCATATATAAACTTGCAATTTCATTGCTTCATATATCCAATCGTGTCGGCATAAATATTCGATGAATGTTTCAAATAGTTGCTTATTAAATCAGTATGGCTGCTGCTGCTGCTGCTGCTGCTCGTTTCTGCACTATATCGTCAGATACCTAATTAACGGTTTTATTGATGGAATAAAATTGGAATATTTCTAGGTACTTGAACAATCAATATACTCTGATGGAGCTCAAGCAGGAACTCGTATAAATTTCAATCGATGCAATAATAAATTTCCCTTTTTTGTTGCTAGCACTGAAAAACAAGTTTTTAAATTATTATTCTGTTCATAAATTCACCTGAATTAATTATTTAAATATCTGAGTATACAACTTTTTAGTACAAATAGATGTTTTGATAAGATTTATCAAAGTTGCAGTAATAAATTGCATCAACATTTGCCTGAAAATGAAATGGGAGTCTTGGGTTGATACAGAAAAACTTTACAAGGAAGTAAAGCGCTTCCAAAGATGTGACAGCAGTCTGGATTGATTTATTGTTTCGCTTTTTGTATCTGCTGCAATGTTTTCACCAAAACGTTTTATACTTTTTCCATAATACAAGAGTTGTGTGGCAAGATTGATTTAGAAATAAACATATAACTTTTTTGGCAATATAAAATATTAGGGAATAGCAAGTAAAATCCAAGTTTTATTTCGACGCTTGCACTTCGTGGAAACTTGCAGTTTGAGTGGATGAATATTGTTTAGATGAATACGTTCGTTAGAGCAGTTATCAAAGTTGCAACAAGAGTGTGGACTTGGTTACAAATTATAATTGAATGCAGTTCGCCGAGGCCGGCGTCGGCGCGCGGCATGCATGAATATGTTGCGTGGCGGCGGCGCACGAGCGGTTTCGGTTCGAATTTGCAATTAGAAGTTGCAATTTGCAACGTGAACTTTCCGTCGGCGGTGCGAGCATTCGCCCGTCTCCTTCGCCATCATCTTCAACGAGTGTGCGCACCCACCTTGTTCGTCCTTATTATTGTCGACTGCGCTCGGAGAGCATTCCAAGTTTTGCGCGCCCGTCCGCCCGCCGCCTCGAAGCGTTGTTCAATATGCAACTGATGTGCATACCAGGATTGCATTCTATTAGCGCATATGTGCCGGGATGCAATCTTCAATTTACAATTTCCAATTTGGCATTTCGAGCCCAGAGACGTGAAACTCGAACCGTCCTGCCCCCAGTGCGCGCGTTCTTGTAATGGCAAGAAGCGCACTGCATGAGCAATATGCCCTGCTCCTTGGACTGCTTCTCTCCTCTTTGCGAATATTGCGTTTGTATGAGCTCGCTCGAGTCCTTACAACTTTTCACCCAACTGCACACACAGCAAGCGTCTAACAACAACATTTCCCACTCGAACCTTCCGAAAACTTCTCTATTCCACTGCGCGCATGGACCGGCCAACGATCCACTTGAGAGAACTGCACTTCCTGTCCAGATTGCATGCGATATTTGTTTATAAAGTTTGTATTGTTGCATTGACGTATTGTGCATACGATACAAGTTTTCGGAGCGCTCTTATAAATCAATCAAAAACTTCTTCAACATGTAGGTTAAAAGTGTCAAGTAGGTATAGCAAGTTTTTGGCATAAACATATTTTATTTCATTGTGGAATTTTATCTGTTGCTACCGCTGCTGAAAAAGATGAAGAATAATAAGAGTAGAGGAAGCACATTATTGATATTTGGGTGGAAGTGTCGTTGCTTGTTTCGTTTCCGCGTTTCCTCCGGCGTGCGCATCCGGGTCGGGCAGAGCAAATCCGCCAATATACAATTCGTCCTGGCTCCTGCAGGAGTACTACGTAATGCCGCCGCGGAATGCCAACTCTCTCTCTTCGCCGCCACCGCCGAAAGCAGAAGCATTCTGCAGTGTCGTCACGCGGAGCAAGCGTCACTCCCACAATCGCTTTCTCTCTTCGGCGGCGTCGGCGGCGGCGGTGGTGCTCGTGCACAACCGTTTTGCAATTACAATAATACCCCACCACACCGAAAATGGGGGCAAATGGAAGAAAAGCGCCGCGATCTGCTTATGTATGGTGGCACGTACATAGCCGGTCGGTACGATTTGTTATGTATGTATTGCTGCCGCCTCGCCTATTTGCGAACCGTCGCGTATAGATCTGCAGGAGCTGCGCAGAGTCTTTTTGTCCTTGCTGTGTTGGGGGGCCAAGGGGAAGAGGGGTCCGCTGTTGTAGTCGTTTTTGGTACTCGCCGAGGCCTTTTTATTCCATTTGCTCCTCTTTCTGCCCCGCAGGCGGAGCAGGAATTGCGCTTTTGCATTTCCATTGGTTTCTTTTATTCTGTCAGTTACTTCCCCATTCAGGATCAAAGTCGACTGTGGCCTGAAGAAATTGTTGTCATTGAACTTGCTAGCTCGGCGAAATAAGGACTGAAAGTTACGCAAGAAAAGCATTTACGTTTTTAGGACAGTTGAACAAGGACTAAAATCTGAAAAATACGAGATCAGAAAATATGGAAAACGATCCTGCTGCTTGAAACACTCTGGTGGAAAAATAAGAATAAGCACTTTGGGTGGAAGAAAAAGCGCTCCTCTGGGGTGGTAGGACAAAGAGCGGGGCGGCAGGCGAGATAGACGCGAATATAAATATAAGTAAGATATATAGAACGAGCGCGTTATTCCGGTTTCGGCTGCGTGTGTTTTTGTATTTGTGTCCGTGCGCGGGGGTCGTTGCAGGTGGGCGGCTGGGCGGCATGCAAAAGTGGCGGTCGCGACGGGGCGGCGTTGAATGGATGGATGTTTCCGAAGCAGCGGGGGGATGAGAGGGCACCTCGAGAGCGTCGAGAGCCGGGGCCCGCCGCGCCGCCGTTTTATGCGAGCGCGCGCGCGAGGACGACGAGCGAGTGAGCATTGAGAGAGAGCTCCGGGTAATGTCCTCATCCGGGCGAGCCCGGTCGATACCCGAACGCGTCCTCCGCGCGCACCTCGCGCTCGTCGCATGTGCAGCTATTCCTCCTCCAAGACATATACAAACGTGCGCGCAGGACGAGTATTTTATTTAACTTCGCCTGCTCCTAATATATATATTACGCGCAGCGGCGGCGGCGGCAGCGGCAGGAGCAGTCACCAGCCGCTTCGTCCTCCTGCTCGCCGCCACTCTCTCAGCAATGACGTACATTTACATTTTTCTCTTTGCAAATGCCCAGAAATATATTCCAGCAGACGAGTGGGGCGTTCTGCTCCTGCGACGAAGAGTTTCTTGGGAATTTAGCACTTTTGTGACCAAATTCAAATTTAATGTCCTTTTCAGAGACTTTCCTGAAATATGAAAACCCACTTGAAATACCAGCCGCATGCATGCGAAGCATAAAGATTGCGTTTAATGAAACATGCCAAAATGTTAAATTATTGATTATTGAAATAATTGAATCAAAATGATTTCCTTATTGTTCAAGTATGCATATTTAGCTACTTTATCAACACATCCTTGAAGTATTTTCGTTAGCGGATGCTTTTATGTACATTTGATGAGAAAATCGATAACATCCTTGAAGGCATCAAGGCCAACTTATGTAAAGCAAGTATTTCATAAAATTATATCATGAAAGTTATTTCAAATTGTAATTTTCGTAATTTAATAAACAAGTTTCACTTTTTAAACGCGCCCTTGCACGGCTAACCCAAAAAACAATGGCGAAAAAGTTGTCTTGACGAGGCAAAGTACGAAGAAGGATGAAAACGTAAAATTGGGCTGGAGTTGGCACAAATAAAAATCGTTAAAATTCAGGACGAGGAGGGCGAGGCCGTTTCAGGAATCGTCCTGCGTCGAGGACAAATAGCAGAAATCCTCAATTCCGGCTGGTTTCTCCAACTGAAATCGAGGATTCGTACAGATGTGATTGCCGAATTGCGTGACGGTCTGCGTTTGTGCGAATCTCGAAAGCGGAAAACGCATACAATTGGACGTTCGGCGGCGGCGCAAACGGAATGGAAACGCACACCCACCGGCGGCGCGCTGCCGTTTCCGATTCGAATGTGACGGCGTGCGGGCGCCGGAAGTGCGAGCGAGCGAGAGCGCGCACAATGACAATCGGAGAAATTTCGTGTGGATTCGCGGAAACGCCCGGGCCAATCGTGGCGGCGGCAGCGCGCGAGTTTCTCGCTTTGTGCGTATCTTATTGCCGTTTGTTGGGATTGGACGCGGCGGCGGCGGTGGCTCGCTGCGATTGGACGCAGGCGCGCGCGCGAGCTTTTTTTGCTTTCTACAATTGCATTCGTATTCGTATTTGATATGGTGGGAGCGGCGGCGGCAACGGCAACGGCACCAGCAGCGACAGCAGCGGTATTTCTATGTCAATGTATTTGCGCGCCGCCTGCTTGGTATGCGTTCTGCATCTCGGCCTTAGTGCAATGTGGCGGTAACGGCGGTGGCGGCGTGTGCACGACACTGTGTCATCGCCGCTTTCGAGGTATGCACTTCTCATGGAAGCTGCCGGCGGTTATTTGTGCGCAGGAACGCGCTCCGATCTTTACTCGAATGTCTGCGTTCGTAGTCGTGTGCACGTATTTGCCGCCACCGCTGCCACTGCCGCCGATGCCCATACTGATGCCGATCTAATGTATAGAATGTTGAAGCAGCGGCAGCAACGGTGGCGGCAGATGGAGAGAGGCAGCCCGTACGAATCGACTCAACGTTATCGATCTTTACATTTTTCGTTCACTCAAGTACGCCATGAATTTCTCTATCTCCGACTCACTTTAACGCAATTGTCTCTAATATTCTGCTCTCCACGATCAAGTCTCTTAAACATTACAAATATTACAATACCATTCGATATTATCCATAATTTTGTAAACAAACACCGCATGTAAACTAATATGAAACACAATAAGGCACTTAACATATAAAATTTCCGATCAATCGAGCTTCACTTCCACGTTGAAAAGCCGATGACAAAAAAATGAAACGTTATCATCACGAATGCAATTGGCAATTAGCATACGAGATAACAACGCCGCCCCCCAAAATGTACGCGCATTATTAGCTCACTGATAGCTATCGGTTACAACAACGAGCAGTAATTGTGCGATTGCATGTTGTATCACGAACGAATGCGAATGCTGAATGTGAATACGAATGAGTGGCTTTTCATTATTTCGCCGCCAACGTGGCATCGAATTTAGCGGCGGGCGCGCGCGTGCTCGATTTGCATGTGTCGAATAGAGAACGGAATGGAAACACATATCAAAATGTCAAAAATTCGCCCCCTTGCCGAACGCGAGAGGTACGCAATCATAATCGAGCGCTAATTGGCTTTGGGTCGTCGGCGGCGGCAGCGGCAGCGGCACTGCGTGATTATCCTGGGCGTGCGGAAAAAGGAGTCGAGTGTATGAATTTTACCCCGAAAGAGGGTTTGCACGATTAGTTTTAATGTTAAATGCGTCATGAATACGTATTAACAAGAGAGGGTTGTACGCATAATTAAAAATCAATAAGCGAATTGTTATGTGCGTAATTATCGAAATTTCAATTGCTTTCACATTAAACAAAAAGCAAGTTGGCGAGCAGCCAGTCAAATGCAGCGCGCAGCGAGTTTGAAGCAATTTGTTTTTAATTTGAGTAAAAAACTAAGAAAGTACCATTAATTATCGAATGGTCGTCTTCAGTTGCAGCAGTGATTCGTTGCACGTCTCTGGATGGGACAATCGCAGAGAGGAACAACTCATCTCGAGCGAGAGTGGCAACTCACATACGTTCGTTCGTAATTAATGGTTCGTCTTCTCTTGTCAGAAGTATGCGCGAGCACAATGCGTGCGCGACGCCTTCGTGCCCATCGAACGTCGAAGCCATCACACGAAGAAGCCACCAGCGCGAGCGCGGAGAGGCAGACGAAAAAAGCGGACGGACAACCATCACTCATTGAGAAAAATCGAACGTGTTGTTCGTGAGCGCGCGCATTGGCGAAGCGAACTCGAAATTCCATTTCGACGTTTGTGATGCGCCGCGCGCGCGAAGGAGTTCTTCTCGCGCTGCAGGACATCGCGCACATTGATTGGTTCGTCCTTCGGTAACGCATCTATTATTCTTCATCGGTCCGCGCGCCGCGGCTTATTGATTGAAGACGAAGAAGAAGAAGTCTGCGCGCCGCATTCGAACAATACTTGCGCGTATGCACCGTGTGAGGTTATTACCAGCCGCACAATGGCGAAATTAATGTAATTACTGCCGGACAATAACCAACTGCAAATGTAATTTAAATGCACCAACAAAAATAATACTTTTTTCCACAAAAACTACATCAAACCTCCACTTTCCCCTCCTCTTGCTCGAAGGACTATTTCAGGATGTGTTTCAACATGTTCACTTGATTTAGAACTCAACGAAGAAGTTCTTCCTCCTTGTGCGTCCATGATGATGATGACGACGACGATGATGATGTGCTGAATAATATTCGAACGTGCGCGTTTCACGCTCTATTAACTTATTTACATTTAGATTGCGCGCGATATTTGCATAATTCGGTAGGAATTGATAAATATTCACGCACTTTTTGCGCGCACGCTCTAAAACGAGTGCGTATTTTGATCTAAACTTTACTGACTTGCAAGGATAAATTATTTTCAAATTTTAATTAAATTTCCAAACATTTTAACTCTAATTTACGACCGACCATCTTCACTATCACCATTCTGCGTGAAAGTAGATGTTTTGAAATTGTTAATTTATTCCGTTATCATTGATACAAATCAAAAAACTAATTACAAAATAATTAATCAATGATTCAACAAGAACTGCTTTCAATCTAAACAAATACGTACGTACGTACGAAATTATTAATCAAACTTTTCTTTCATTTCCATTTATCGCTTTGTTACATAATGAAATGACTGATAGTTTAAGAAACATTTTTCACTGCGCCTGCGTTTCATTTCATTTTGCACAGCGTATTATTGCAGGCATATTCATTAAAACTGAATGTAGACGGCAAGCGCACGTATTTAACTTGATATTCATTAGTTTTTATCTTTATTTGTGCTGGCATCGTCGTCGACGACGCGTCGTGTAATATTTTCGAAAGCAATCAATGTTAATGTGCTTAATCATTGTTTGTATTGGAGCGGCGCTCCAAAAAGGCGCACTTCTGCTGCCTTTCCTTCCTCCACCTCCTTGAGCGCAACGACGTTCGCGCTGCTGCTCAACAATGCAAAATCTAATAAAACAACAAGAAAAACGATGCACGCATTCGATTTCAATTTAATGGACTTTTCATTCCTCCAATTGTTAACGCACCGCTACGAATCGTTTTGTTCTTCCGACATTTCCCACATCACGCATTAATTAAATACGACGTTCATTGCGCGCATTCGGCAAAAAGTGAATGCGCGATGAAAAAATTAATTAAGTACGATTGAAAAAATAAATATAATTTGACAATTTGTTATGGTTATGGCTATAATGCTAGCGCCATTTTCCATTGTTTAAACTTTAATTATTTCATGCTTAGAGAATTGGTAAAAGCATGAAAAAGTTGTAGCTGCTCTTCAGGTGATGATCGTACTTTTATTGATTGATTCAGTTATCTTCCGCTTTCAGCTTTTTCACGCAAAGTGAAAGAAACTTGTTAGGAGATTATTCTGACAAAGTGCTTAAATTTAATTAAATTTGATGTGTTATTTGTTGTATTTTTTGCATGAACCATTGTCATATTGTATTCGTCTTTTCGTAATATAATTGCATTCTGTTCAATTTTCAGTTGCAAAAGTTTTCCGGAAGGGTAATGCTGTTCGCCTCGAGAGTTGAGGGTTTTTCTGGGAATTTGCGCTTATCTCGAGTTTTATTTGACATTTGCGGTGTATTTTATCCTGTGCTTTCGTCCTGCAGGAGCTGGGAAAATGCTTGAAAAGTATTGATGTATCTCCGCCGTTGTGTTGCTGGATGTATGCATCAACATCAACTCCATCCACGAACTTTTCTCGCGCTTGTGTCGCGTCTTTGCGCATGTTGTTATTTTCATTTTTTTATTTCTCTCGCAGGAGAGCAACGAATTCTACTTTATTTTATTATATACAATATGTTCATGCATTACTTAATAATGTAAGATACGCGAGGATAATCAAAAGACTACCAAGAAAAATCCTATTATTATGATGTTAGATCCGGCGGAAAACAAGGATCTGAATCTCTTGGTTTATGAATATAAAAATATCTTTTGTAAACATTTGTGGTCAATAAAATATAAAAAATTTCAGTAAGTATATAGGCCAGTAAAAAATACAAGCAACTATTCAAAAGACGGCCGCATATTCACATTGTAAACGACTTCTTAGGGGAGGCGGCATGGCATGTATTGCTGTGCGCACATACATATTGTTCCATGGCACTTGGCGGCAGCGTCGACGGCAGCGGCGGTTTTAGATGTGCGCCGACGCTGCGAAATGCGCCTTTTCTTATAGCACCTATTTATTATTTAAACTGGGAAAAGCTTTCAGTGGCAAACGCGAAATAAGCTGAGCGCACACACATCGCATATTTATATGTTGATGTATGGCGCTCGAATGGCGTTCCAAAGCCTACATACAGCACGAGCAGACAGGCAGGGAAAACCCATAGTCGAAGAAGGCAAATAAAAAGCGGCAAAAGTCAAATATTTTGCCATTTTTGCGATGCGCGAGGATGAAATTCAAAGAACGTGACCCAGAAGGCGACTCGCGCCAATGCAGTTTTCTTCTCGTCGCGATTCATCTCGCTTGCAGACGGTGAAAATTAATTGAAAACTTAGTTTTAATTGGGCGCAACTTTACTTCAGACTCGGCGTCTTCACGCATCGAATGTAAATGAAATAAATCCAATCCGCTTAGAAGTGCTTGCGCGCGTTCATCTAACTTCTTCGTCTTCTTCGCCGTTGGTGTTTGCATGCATATTTCAACTTTAATTCGCTTTCCAAGTTCACACTTGAAATTAAATTTATTGCACTTTATGTTCAGCGTTGTTTTACTTAAATTAAATTCGAAAATTTGTTGTCTTACATTCAAAGGATACCTAATAATTGATTATCGAAAAAATCGATTTTAATTCGCGCATTGTCAGGCCGCCGTCAGATCAAAGCAGAAAACGCGCACAATGTCGATGAAAGATGAATTATCACGCGCGTTGTTTTGTCTTCACCCCTTCATCATGTTGCTTCCTTCTTGTTCACTTTGCTCGTCGGCGCAGGACGAGCGTATAACGTGTATAATACAATTTTCATCTCGTTCGGCAATGAACAAGTGATGCTTATTTACAAAAACACGCGCACGTGTAGCCGAGAAAGATGTTTGACGGCACGGCTGCGCACATTTTCAATTATTGAGTTTTAATTGGAAATGAGAAATTATTATTACTGCAAGGCGCGGCACAAGGGAAAACAATAACAAAATACGTACGCAGGTACGTACAAAACACACTTCAATTAGCATTTCGTAACAAGCGTCAAAATGGCAAATTTAATAATTTTTACTTGATTTTTAATGAAAATTAATATCCAGCTAACAACAATTACGCGCGTGCCGTTGTTGTCGAGGATGCAGCATCCAAAACATGCGCGTTGTCCTCTCCTGGTGGACACATCATGGAAGAATGTCAGAGGCGCCTGCATCGGCATTGCTAGCGCTGGCGGCGGCAAAATGGGAATTCTATTGAATTACCATGCATAATTAAAAAGACGGCTGGCATTAACGACGCCCCATAAAGCGACGCATTATCGATGTAACAAGACCTAATAGAACATCCAGCCAGCGTCGCTGCCGTCGCCGCCAACAGCGTCGCCAACTCACTGCCAGGCGTAACTCAATTTTCGATTTTATTGGGAAAACACTCTCTAATTTCGCTACGTATTCTCAACGATTTATTTTTGTTTTGCTTACATCCGTTCCCTCACTTGTATTTAAATATTTCTTCGTTCCTTCGCTCCGAAATTGAATTTTGCTCTTAGGGACAATCAAATAAAGCAGTTGTTCATTGATGGATCGCTTAGGCAAAGGGCAGTTGTATAATTTGCCTAACAACCCGAATGATTATAAACGGCTAATTTCCGTATCAGTCGAAGCGTTCGATGCACGAAATTGATGCAAAACACAATCGATGTGAAATGAGAAGAAAATAGAACAGGAAACGCACGCCTTTCAGCTGGAAGGAAGAACGAAGCACGAGCTAAACCCAAGGAATGAATAATACGTTTTCGACACGAACTTATTATTGAAGGCACCGTATTTTTTTCCCATCCGACATGCCATTTTTTATATTTCACATTTTGCGCTACGTTTTCCTTCATTTTTCAATCAGCTGATTCATATGCCGTCATCGATCAAAATCGTTTGTGTTTTCGTTTCTAATTAACCATTATTTATTCAGCCACATGCCGAATAATTATTAGATAATAAATATCCGAATTAGAAATTAAGAAATTATTCCCTCATCCCCATGGGACTTTTATTACAAGGGTTTACAAAGTACTTCATTTCGTTTAAAACTTGCAGCCATAACTTACGCAACTAATGTGATACTGCGAATGATGAATGTTTGCCCACTTCTTCCCTGCTCGCTGCACGCTCGAAGAAAGGTGAGAACGAAGAAGAAATTAATTCGTAACTGAGGCGAGCACGCGGTTTTGTTTTCGTTTGCGGTGTGGTGTGGTATGGTGTGGTGCGCTTTCATAGAGTTGTTCTTTACACAGCGAAGGTGAATGCGAAAGTAATAAAGCGGGATGTGACACTCCTGAGCGTTCACATTCAGTTAGCGCGCCTGCAACTTTGCGCCCGTGAAGGGATTTGAACTAAAATTAACACAAAACTTTCGTGATATATTTGCGTGGAGCGTATTTTAATTGAAACCATAAATATTGAGAATACGCGAGCTCGTCGCGTCTCTTTCCTCTTCGTCATCGCGGCGCGTTGAAACGGCTTTAAAACGTAAATAATTAAATTGCAATTTTTACACCGAATTAATATATCATTGCATCTAATGTCTCTGCGTGTTGTTTTTACCCTCGTTTTCTTGTTCTTGAGGTGGAGTTCGTCCTCGCCCTCGCACAATTAACGTCTCTCTTTGTCAACGTAATGATGAATGTCCCCAATATCCATAAAGCGCGAGGCTTTTATTTGCACGCGAAGAGCGCAGGAAGTGCAATTAGAATTTAATTAATTATGCTCAGTGAATAAGCTTTTCTTGCGTTTTGCGTTGCCAACTTTTCATATTGCATTTTCATAACTGAATGCGAAGCAATGAGCCGTTCGCCTCGTCGAATGCAACTGAAAATGGAAGAGAAAAAACTTTACACCAACTTCAACTTATCTTCTTGCCATACCAAGTCCTCCAAAACAAACCAAACTCTGCGAGGAGCAAACCCAAAATTATTCAAATAAAATCCATTTAATAATTTTTAATAATTTATATTTTCTGTTGTAAATTTTATGGGCTGAAAACTAATTAAAGTACGAGTTAAATATGAAAAGCACGAGCTGGAAGTGATTTGCATTACACTTAAATAATTTTCGCATTTTCAAGATTACAGCAACATGAATGGTGTGAAAGACGGGCGTCGCTTGAATGCATCCAAAAAAGGGATAAAAGGACTTAAAACCCTCGAAACGCACCCAAAATCGCAACGTACCACAAGTCTTCGTCTCCACCAAGTGTTCTACGCATTTCTCAGCTATTTAATCCATTCGAATTTTGGGCAATTCGCGTTCATCTCGCTATACGAAGAAAATCTCTGAATAAATTGAAAATACACGAAGGGATTGGCAGAACCCTTTCGTAGAAAGCCAGCACGCAGCATTGCGGTGGAAGGGAATTGCTTCCTCATTCCCCATCTTTTCTCTCGCTTTCACCCTCAATTCTTCCATGGTTTCTTTGTCAACTGCTTAGTTGCTCCTTTAGTGTTTAAGTGCTTCAGCTAATACTTCTTAACTGAACGCACCGTTCACCCTCTAGCCCTTAATTCATAATCATATCTTCTTTAAAAAGGACATGAATAATCGCAAAGGAAAAAGAGGAAGACAAACGGTTTTGGGTTTCGGGTTGGCCGTGTTAATTCGAGTGGCGAGTACGCAAACCCTTTACGCGCAAATCTCATTACGAATAACACAAGCACGACTTTTCGTCTCCTCTCCATTAGAGAGGACGGCTTCGCGAAGGATTTAAGTACGGGGAAAGCACAGACGAAAAGTCTAAGTGTAAATGTAAATTGAAATGATAATCTAAATGAAAATACTCCAGAAAGAAGAGCAGGAAGAAGCACAAGTCGGTTGTAAGTTGAGAAAGACTTCTTACGAAATACGAGAAGTGCATCTAAGAGTTCTTTTAAGTTGATATTTATGTACCTACTGTAATTAATATTCTGTTCTAACATCTTGTTTAATTAAAATCACAAGTAAAACTTTTGTACTTAGGCGCGTGCATGAACAACAGAGAAATGGAGAAATACGTTAGTTAATGTAATAAAAATTAAAGGAAGGAAAATCAAACGGTAAGAAACTACATAACTACATAGTAAGTTATAAAATGTAGTTGCTTAGTCTTTGCTTGTTTGTTTGTGCTGCGTTGTTGGCGTTGCCCGTTGTTATTCTTGGACATTACCATCTACCATTAGTGGCAGCACCAATGGCCATCGCAGTGGGCATTTCGTGCATGCAGGAGATTAAATAAAAAGGAAGCTTTCGTGTATAATAAACATAGTTGAGGATCGATAACGAATAGAAAACAACAGGATTTTCAACAGTGTGTTTGTGCATTTACTCATAAGTATATTCCTTCAAGTAAACGACCCGGACGGTGACTATAAACATACAATGTGTTTATTCAGAAATGTTGCTTATGTGATTCGAAAAATATTAGTATTCAAATATGCAATAGTAATAAAAAGCATCAAGTGTAACCAAGAAGAAAAAAGTGTGCGGGAAAAATAGAAGAAAACATAAAGATAATGATTGTGATAGAGAAAATGTTCGGGTTCCTGAATTATATATAATTATGCATTTAGTCGAACCTTTTATCGATTATATTTCGACGGTGTGCGCGCCCAGGACTTGTGTGTCCATTATGCGTTCTTCCTTTGGTCGTCGCTCGTCGTCTTGGACGCAACGAGTTTCCAATCGTTTGCCCGATGGCGATGGCCATTGGCTTTGGTGTGCGTCGCACGTATTATTGTCAGATTAAGAATGAAATGAGACAGGATCGCTCAAATTTAATCGATTCCATATGTTCCAATACTCCAATGCGAAGCAAATTGCCCAACCCCGAAAAAGAGAACACCACGAATCAGATTCAAAGCGCGCACTCGAACAATAACAACAACGCAATAAAAATTAAAAAAGGCAACCCTCAACTCAACAAAAAATAAGCTCACATTATAAAACGTATTTTCAAATTGGACATTTCATCTTGATATTGATTTATTGTCTTCTTCCTCTAGATTTGATTAAAATTTAAACTTTATTTATAAGCCATAGGTACAGCGACGAATTAAATTAAATGTAGTTTTATTAAAGTTGCCAATTAATGACAGGTTATTTCACCATCGACTTGATGATAGGGTGACGACCATGAAAATTACCACTCTTTGACGAAGACGCTAGCAGAGGAGAAGCAAATTCCAAATGGGAAAAAGAGTTAACAACCACGTTTTATCAAATTAGAGCTATTCATATTAACATTTTGACGACTTCAGGGCTTATTATATACAATTTACCCTTTGTGGTTTTTTGTCCCATTGACGAACATTTAATTAAGTTGACATAATGCCTATATTTAGTCTGAATACGAATTTAACCACTCTTACTTTTTATCCCTTGTTTCACCAAAGCGAAATCCAGAAACTATTTCAGAATTTATGATTCAAAAATTAATTAAAAAGAAATGCACATGACTTATAAGGAAATTTTAATCGATCAACGCAATGCAATAACATTTAACGCCTGCGATCGGTGGAGTCTTGAAGGCGCGCTTGGTTCGTTCGTTTTGCTTCTAATTAATAATGAACCATAATGGCGCATCGCGCTTGAATAATATGGAATAAAACGCCATCGATTGCAATACACATTCAAGCATGGCTTGTGCTAAAAAAGAATGTTCGTCGATTTGCAACCAACACGCAAACGCATTGGAACATTGCATTGATTGCGCTGGCTTTGCCATAAATCAATTTCATTTAATTTATCGGCATCACTTGATTAATTGCTTTTATCGTATTTATCGTTCGAAACATTACATGGCATTATATTGCAACCTGAATGCTGAATTGCGTTTTAAAATTAGTTTAATTCATCTTTTGAATAAATATCCAAGAACCTACATTCTCTGAATTTTCATGGCTGTAAACGTGAACGAATTAAATAATACTTAAACCTTTAAAAATATTTCCCTTCAAGATGATTCCTCATTGATAAGACAAGTATTTGATTGAAAGTATCAAATGCAAGACAGATGGTCAATAACAACCCGACGATATCTTAAAATATCATCAACGAGTAAGTACATTAAGTCGAAACAAACCGCAGTAATTTTCAAAACTCAACTCCTTGCGCTTGAGGAATAAACGGCAATAAATTTAGTTTTTTCATGCATCTTACTTACATAACGTGATTAAAATAAAACCACGCACTCTCCTTCTTTCTTGCGTCTCTTTCGGTCCAAAGCACTTGCGCGTCGTGAAATAATGTCTTATGAATTTTTCCATTGAATGTAATAAAACAAAGCAACAATCGTGCTTCTTTCTCATATTGAGGCAATGCTAAGTATAGTCTTAAGTTAAGTCTTCAGAGATTGATACGATCCACGAGCGCACAAGCGCACAATCCAATCCAATATGCAGGAGGCAATTCGAAGATGGGACGGTTGGATGGATGGATGGATGGATGGATGTAGTAGATGGATGGCCATCAGCCAAAAAACTCTTCGCGCTTGTTTTTTCTTCTTGCCACAATGCGGATGGCATATACGTGTAATGATAGGGTACGCGTCCAGCCGACGTAATGGGGTGAACCCCCTTTAAAAACGTAATCGAAATGCATTTTTATATGCGCAGCGACCATTTATTAATACATACTGAATACGCTGCGTTCGATCAAGAAGAATTTAATTTGTTTTTATAGCTCTGATTACCATGCGTCCTGATCTACTTTTATCGAAATTGGGTGATTAGAATAATTTTGAAACATGCGCATAAATCAAACATAAATGACATTTCGGCGTAATGAAATGAAATTCATTATTGTGAGAATGGTGCAATTGCGGCACGCGCCAAAATTCAATACATTGTGTTCATGTACGAGAGCTGTTGTTTTTTTGATTAATCACATCGCCATCAATTTCCCATGAAGTTATGCATACATCCAGCTATTAAAATCAGCCGATTGGGAGCAGCGCTCCATCTCCATCATCAGTTTCACTCGTTATCGCGCGGCGCGCGAACAGCAATAAGCATGCTAAATCAATTAAATATATTTGCGGAATATGACGCAAAACGCAAAGGGGTGTTCGGCACGCAACCCCTCCGGGGAAGGGAACTTGAGAATAACAAACGTTTTTTAGTCGGATGCGACGTGCGCCTTTTGTGCTGCGCCCGCGTGCCTTATTGCAAAATCATGATTTGGCAAATTTCACCACTCGCGCGCAGATTCATCCCCCGAAAACACACTTTTTTCCATTACTTCTTCATCTCGCCAGCCGTGCAGAAAAGCAATGAATATGTTTGCTCTCAGCATCATTCAATTTCAATGCGCGATTGAACGTAATCTATTTTGAATAATTTCCATTCTTGCCGTTTCGCCTCTTTGTTGCACTTGTGCGCGGGTGCAATGAAATGATAAAAAACGAATTCTGAAAGTCACAATGCGACTCCATTGCTTTGGTGGGAACCGAAGCTACCCAACAGGGTGAAATTGGATAAGTAGCGAGCATTTTTTGAAAGTCATCTCAGCACGAGTTGTAAATGATATTGATAAACAAGAACTTCTTCCACTAGAAAGGAGCCAACAGCAGTACAAAGAGCTGAAAGAAAAAACGATTCATTCAATGAATCATTTATCTAATTTTTCCGCCATCGAAATAGATAGATAAATGTAGCAACTGTCAACAACATTGTCAATCTCATAATGATGACTCCGCAAGCAGAAGCATTTTACTTTTTATCTTGGCGAAGGATTCCTGTACAAGTATGCAAAAATAAACAAACACAATTGAATTAAATTGCACATAAATTGCGTGTAATTACAGATAATTGATGAAGAGTAATCGCAATTAACAATAATACCAATTATCATTCTTTATTATGAATTCGACGCATTGTGTTCACCTTAATGGAATGGGAAGTGCTCGCGAGCGTAAAATTTGCCGTTGCACGCACAACATGATAACGTGCAAAAGGAGTAGGTACGCAAACGTACAGGAAAGCGTAATAAAATATTGAAATAATTACAGTGAAATTTCATCGAGAGTTGAATAAAGATAAATCCGCCGCCGTCAAGTCGCAATTAGATATTCAAATTCGCTAATTACTCGTGCGCTCATTGCGATTACAATTAATTCTAATTATTATCATTAAATTGCAACGTTTTAGTGCTTTGACTTTGATATGAATTAAACGGATATTCTAGCAATTAAATATCTGTTTCCTGCGTTTTGTTAGCGATTTATTGAAGTTTTCCAGTAATACTTCTGGAGGCGATTTTATTAGTTGTGTTTTTGGTTGTTTTTAGAACTGTTGGATGCTTCCTGAAGACATTATCACGAAAACAAACGCGGCGAGTAAATAAATCGGCAATAAATTCATATAAATATCGAGATGGCGTGTGCGCACGCTACCAAAACGTATTTTGCACGGTCGTGTTTTCGGTGTGCGATGATGGCAAACGACAGGGGGCTGCCACATAATTTCCCCCCGCGATTAGGCTATCGATACGCGCGGTGCACCAGCAACGAGCACATCGTCGTCCTCGACGAAGAAGAAGGAGCCGAAGAAGGCGCATTTCGTGCACTTAACCAAATAAACGTCTCAGTTAGAAGCAACGCTCGTAGATTATGAAGAACAGCAATACCTACCCACCAAGGTAACGCACCTCGAAGCAGCAGAAGTTTATTTTCATTTCGCATACATTTTTATTGCCGTCTGCGTGCGGAGAAGTGCTTGTTTTTTGCGCCTTATGAAAACTTATCGTCGAACATTAAAAAATTAACATGCCATCGACGCGTCCAAAGTTATTGCCATTAGGCATTCGCGAATTAAATTATTCTCGCCGCCACGCTACGCATCGCTTCGCTTTTTTTCATTCTCTTTCGCGCGCGCGCTCGCAGATATTTCAAGTTCCACATCATAAAACCGCATGCGAAAAAATATATATTGCAATAAAAAACGCCAATAACTTACTCTCTCGGTGCGCGTGTGCGAATTCACAAATTTTGCGCATTTTTGCGGCGAGTCTTATCGAAAAGTTAATAAAAACCGATAAAAGTTTGAAGCAATGTCGGAATGAGCGGCGTGCGCAATCAAAATGCATAATGCGTGTGCCATTATAATAACTTTTTCTTCGCAATCACATTTCAAACGCGTCGTCTTTGCTCCCCTTCTTTTTCGTTGGATGGGTTGGCGGCTGAGCTTTTTGCCAAGATGTCGAAGATGTGTCTGAGAGTCATCATCAGTCGACGAGAGACAGTTTTGCGCCGCGATCATTGAGGGCTTATCGCGGCAAGCGGCGGCTGTGAGAGGGGCAGATTTTTCGGGCTTCGCAACCATAAAGCCGCGATTATCGCACTCGATATGCTTTGATTGCCTAATCCCATCAATATACCATCGCTGAATCGCAAATCGCATATTTATATTTGCGTACATATGGCACGTACGCATTTCCATCAAGGGTGGAGTGTTAAACGCTGAAATCATTGACGTTTTCTCATCTTCCATGCCGAATTATTTAAATAAATTGTACCTAAATCGTAGTAACATTCATGCCATAAAGTGAGTGAGGAGTTTGGTTCAATTTTGTAAACGGGAAAGAGATGAAATTGAGATCAAAGCAAATGCGACAGAAATGCATTGGCGTACAGATGATATTAGCATATTAATTAAATGAAGGAGTTGAGTTGCAATTAAAATTGTGTCGGTTTGCGGTTGCACATTGCCATTTATTTGATGGCAGCCGCCACCACCGCAGCCGCCGTCAACGTGTCGTGCTCCACGTGCTTTGACACAAGTTATTTAGCTATCAATCGAATTACACATTCATAGAATTCGTAATGGCATCACCGAAATTGTTTGATCTGCGCATTAAAATATAAATATAAATTTTTAACTAAAATTTTGATTACACTCATATAAAAACTGAAAATAGCTTTGGCATTAAAGCAATTGCGTTGACATTTGCAATGAAATATCATCACGCTTGATGATGGAAGCCTTCAGCATGGCACAATTGAAATGCACATCATGATGGAGACAAAAGTGTTTCATCATGTTTTGATTCCATCACATTCCACTCGTGTTGCTGACGCTAGATTGACAATGACTTTAAAACCCTATTGAAATTAAAACTCATATACCTAATGCAATTTACACGTTTAGCCATTCAATTAATTTGCTGTTGAATCTCGGAAAATACACATTTATAATTAGATTAGTTCGATTGTAAGTGGTGTGCCAATTTTTGAATCGAGCTGTGAATCAAGTAAAACGCTCAGTATAAATTTTAATCCATATGCAAGACATGTCGAAATTGTTGTTTGCGGACAGGGATAAAACAGAAGCGTGCGTACGCAGCTTGGTCACCATCTATCACTGTTGGCACTCGTGCCGAGATTTTCGCCACTGAAGAGAAAATGAAATTGGCAGCCAGCAACAGTAGCAGGAGCCATCAACAGCGCTATTGTACGTGTGTTCAAGTTGCAAGTCATCGAAATACTGCTGCCAGCCTGCAGCCGAAAACCTGTGAAAGGACACATGAATACACGCATTCCAACTCGCGCACAAACACAGAGTGTCCTCCATCCACAGAATTATCCTTGCTCTGATATGAAGCTGATCATAAGAAAATGAATTGCAACATTCAGTATGATATGCTTTTTCATTTCGCATTATTGCGCATTGATGCCAACGACATCCACACAGTCATCATGTTCGTGTTTGAATCTTGTATAACTCATGATGGTAATGTTAATATCCACATCAATGTAATGCACATACACATAAATGTGTCATAAAACAGTTACACTTTTAACCAATGGAAAACTGTGAATGGCTCAACGCTCGCGTATAACAAGAAAACAAGAGGCAATTGTTATTAATTGTTTTTGAGCCATTATATTGTGATTGCATCCCTTTGCTTAGTTTCGTAATTTCATTCGATTTGGTTTTGCTTTTGCTTTTATTACCAATCCAATTTCGTTCGCTTTTTTCGTCTGTGGAACGTACAACACGGAATGTAATTTCATGTTAGTCAAACCGATTTCGAAATTAAAAATGCATTTAATCAACATTAAAGCAAAAATCTTCATTTTTCATTCGCGTGGCGAGCAAGCAGCGTTCGACTGATATTATAAAGCAATTTGCCGGATTGAACTCCAGCACGCTATAACGTTTTCTGCGTTTTGGACTTGTTTATTTTTGGTCGCTTTGTGTGATTACTTCTTCTATTCTTTGAGTTAAAAATAATAATCACTCGATTTTAAATGTGTTTACAAGGCCCGCCTGAACGAGTTGTAATATTCCTGGATCTGCGTTCGCAGCAGTGATAATCCTAGGGGATGTTTGCCAGTGAGAAATGAGTGATGCGTTTGTAAGTGCGCGCAAATCGAGTGCGGAATCGCAGTGCGCACTTTATTGCCACCAATTGAAATGGATGATGTGTGAGAACTGGGATTGCCTACGATTTCGCCACGAGAAAATGAAAAAGAAAATTGAACGCTGCGTTTCCCGTTTGGCAATAGTAAAACACATGCGAACCGATGCAATGTGCGGGAAAAGCGCTCAAGAAAAAAGTCCATCCATCTCTTTGGTGATGTCGTGCAACTAGCGCTCCTGCTTTTCACCATCCACGAGGGTTCTTCACGTTCACTGTTTTAGTGCTTTTCACATCCCTGTCTTTGGTTATTTTTTAAATGTTTTATTAACACGTTTTCTAGTTGCTTTATTTCCTCAGCTGCTGCAAAATTGGCAAATGACTTTAGACTAATTTCCAGATAATATAAATAAATGAATGAATTATAGTTTGGAATATAAAAGTTGAATTGTTTTTGTGCAAAATATGAAAACACCTTATAGATAGACAAAACATATATCGATAACCGAATTGCACATAGCAGACAATAAAGAAACAATGAAGATAAGCACTCGTGACAGCTTGACAGCCATGTGAGAGATTGCTTCTTATAGTGCGTTCATTTTTTCCACACGAGCTTTTTATATTTCACGCTTCTTCTCGGCTCACTTGCTTTCCTCAAGAAGAATTTTCATGATAGTGTTTTAGCCACTATCAAAAACTCTAATTAAATTACCAGAGCCTAAAAACTCAATAAGTAATCAAATATTATATTTCAAGAACTTCTTTTTCCATTCCTCCTCTGAGTAAAAAGTAAAATTAATTTTGCAATGACTTTATAAAATCTGTAATACTCACAATTCGTACAAAGCTCAGTCAGGCATGAGAAACATCCAACTCTAGGAAATCTTGCACAGCCCATTTTTTTCTCTCTGGCTCTTCGAGCACAAAGCATAACCGAGTTGATTGAATCAAAAGAGAATATTGATTAATTTCAATTGTTTTTCCGGCGTTGGATGCTCAATGTGTGGCGTAATTACGCACACGTGTTCAAACAATGAAAAAGTCGCACGTTGGTAACGCACGAGCGCACATTTACTCAAGAAGAAGAAGAACCAGCAAACGTCTTGTCTCCAACAGAAGTGAAGAAGAAGAAGAAGAAGTCAACATGCGTCGAGGACGTAAAGAAGCAATTTGTACATTTTATACATGGAGTATTATCATATTTTCTTTCGCGTTTTTCACACTGCCATTGATTGGCCATGCTGGTTTTTCTTCGAATGACCGCAACACACTTTTAGGATGAAAACCTCACTCGGCGCGCAGGAAAAACGCGACGCACTTGTATTATTAGAGTGCAGTTGTCATCATGAGCATGATCATCATTTCGTTACGAATCGTTGACGATATCCTCGTGCGCCTCAATTTACTCGTTCTTATTTTGTTTCATTGTTTTTACTACGCTTGTTGTCATAATCCTTTTGTTCTCCTGCAACAGCAACAATCACAAAATAATAAAAACGCAAAGCACCAAATAGAGAAAAAGCGAAAAGCACAATTTCTCTTTTTATTGTTTCGACTATTGTATTCCGTCATTGTGACGCTTTTTCTGGTCACACTCAGCTTATTATTGCACGAGTAATTGATATCAAATTGAAATTGTTGTAATTGAACAATAAACACAATAAAATCAATAAAATCCAAACGACACTTAATGAATGGCAATGCTTCATTGAATCAACGGGAAGGAAACGTATTCAGTCACAGTTTAATTGTAAATGAAATTGTTTAGTACGTACAGGTCATTGATGCACGAGTGATTTTTTCAATTCCGAAACGATTTTCTTTGTTATTCCATTAATACGCAAACAGCGGTGAAGCTTAATTTCCATGCAAGATAAATTACTCACCCACATGCGGGATGAAGATGGCCAAGATGAGGAATTAATATGAACGGTAATCTAAGAATCCCTCGTCTTCCTGCAGCGCTTTGTCCTTTCATCCTTCACTTCACCACATACGCAATCCTTCCGTTCCTTGCTAGCTGCGTCCTATCATTACAATGTGTGTGCACACACCTACCATCCTTCCTTCACCTCTCGCCGTGCAAATATGCATAGACGCAGATATTTCAATATTCCTTCTTAGACCTTCCGCGGCCCGGAAGGTTCTTGTTTTAGTTGCGCGTACAATAGCAAACCCCAAAATGCCGTATGCCAATCGCTAGCGTCTTGGAGCTTCAAGGAAGCGCCCCAAGTTTGTGGTCAACACTAAGACGTTCCTCCGGAACCAGCGAGGATTACATGCCGCCTTACTACACGGGACGCTGAATCTGATTCCTGCCAGTACAAAATTCAAGTGTATCCCTACGTTCAGATGTTGCCAAATACAAGGTGTAATTGTTAATTTTATTCGTGATTCCACCTTTTAACTGATGAATTTTCAATTTAAGTTTGGCGTCAGCCAAGACGGTATATGATTGTAAAATTATTCAGGTTGCTTTTTGACAAGTATTTTATGAAGCGTGTTGTTTTATGACCACACAGTGTATCAAAAGCACTATCTAAAGACCTCTAATACGCGGCGATTATTGCAGCTTTGTATTACTAATCGATACATGCATTTGTTATTAAAGTCTATTCGCTGTGTGCGTTCTTCTCGAAAGCCGCACATAAATATCAGAAATCTCACTATTAATTTAACATTTCCTTTCTGCATTAGCTCAACCCGAACACGTCAATAATATTTAATTAAATTATCCAACTACAAATAATATATAATCAAAACCCATAGTGGGTACATACCCCTTGGTCGTTGCCTGGCCACCCTTTGACGATTAGAAGACGTTGAAAATTCACTAAAACACTACGCGAGATCAAAACACTACTTTCACTGTTACAACTATTCCGGACTGAACAGCTGATCGCGAGTGCACTCTAAAGCAGGTTATCAGATAACAGCGTGTTGCATATACCTGAAAATACTGAAAGTATATTTTGAGTTTTGAAGAAAATTTTATTAAATAAATAGGCCGAGCCTTTGAGGAAAGGAGATTTTAACAATAAAAACTTTAAGATTATTTCTGTGCTGAAAAGGTAAATAAAAAATAGAATAATGTATAAAACTATTAAACATTTGACATGTCTATCAAGCAAACAAGATCCAGCTCATATCTATCAAGTGGATTGTCAGCGGCGGCGATAGAGCCGTGAAGCCAAAGCGTACATTCGATTCGACTCATACATCTTCGGGAAAAGCGTGAGCGCTGTCCCTGCGCACATTTTAGGATATTGAAAAATGAGTGCCGCTTGGGAGCGATTCATCGTATTTGGCCAACACGCGGCGCATTCGCGAGAAGGGGCAGATAGCGCTTGTCCAGCGGCAGCGGTCACTACACATACAGCCATTCACCGCCCCCCAATGCTCGTTCAATTTCTCCTCGTGCGTGTGTACGTTTGATGTGCATATCGCGGCGAGGCAATAGAATATGATAGAGAACAGCGATAGGAATTGAGATATGAATTGAGAGGTGGATTCGTCTTGTTGCCTCTTTTATTGCCTTCCGTCGTCCTCATTCCTGCTCAATTCTTCAGGGAGCCGCTCGACTTTCCTTAACAATAGCACATGCGGTTGAACGACCGACAAATTCACCAATGAATTTATCATACGCCTCCTTATTATATTATTTATTAATCTCTGACAACAATTTCCGAATGGAATTAAAATGCACAGGTCTCGTTAGTTTATTGTTTGCTCAGTAAGCATATGACACATTGCAATCGCGATCAAAGCACTCGCAACGTGTTAGAGTGGTTTTCCTTAAACGGCACTCTTGCCGCCGCCTTCGTCGTCCTCGTCGCCGCCATCGCCAGCCGGTGTGAATGATTAAAGCGCGCAGCCAGTCGGCTCGCAGAGGTACAAACGTGCATTACGCTGTTTGCACAAAGCGCCAAAGAAGAAAAAAATATGCACGACGCCTTTCGAGTGCAGTTTGCGACACTTTGGACGCTTTGCGCTAATGCCCAAGGAAGGCGAACGCTCTCCTCGTCCTTCCTAGAAAAATCAAAGGCAATATTAACAGTGCTGATGAAACGTCGTCAAAGTGCGAGGCGAGGACTCACTTCTTTTTTGCTTCTTCAAGTGTTTCACACACACGCGCCAAGCTCCTCTTGATGCAACTTGCGAATTTTGCGAAACGATTCTTGCATGTTAATTGAAATACTTATTTGGCTAAAAGTAATCAATGAACCATCATGAATTTATTGGTTATTGTTTATACTTAGTTTTTGATTAGGTCAATGCGTAGGCCTTCTTTTTATTGACATTTGAAAATATCAGTGAAATCATCTTGATTAATTCTGGCGCCGTGCTTGGTAAATAAAATGCAGAATAATTATTTCTATTACATGATTAATTGTATTAATTTTGACAGCTTCTAAAGGGAGTTTTTTTTCTCTCAGTTCTTCTGTTTATTTGAGCTGTCATTGAACATGTCGTTGGCTTAATTCGATTAAAATTTGCGACTGGTACGCAATTTGCATTTTTATGATTAAAGGAACGAACGAATGTTTAATATTTATGTTTAATTACAGCTTCGCGCGCGCTGTCTTCATCCCACCACGACGACGACGTCAATTGGCGTGTTGTTTACTCACATTTTATTTTAATTTCTATTCATTCCTCTGCCGCCTCTCGTTTTTCTCTTCTCCATCTTCGCGCGCCTGTCGCTTTTTCCCTCGTGCCGCCGCGTTTTTCTCTCATCGCCACCGCCGCGTTATAATTAGATTTGTTTGATTATTGATTAAATACGCGCCTGCATCTCTACGCAAACGAAAGCAAATAACGAGCTGCGCACTTTGATAATGATTATCACTGATAATGATAACAGACTCACTTGTTTTTTATGTGCTTAATTGATCACGTCATTTATCACGAGCATCATCCAAAATACAATAATTTTGTATTAGTTATTTCGTGCACGTTTAATATGAAAGTTTATGAAGTAAAACATGCAATTTCTTCAGCTTTGTTCTCGTGCATCCCTTTGAGTTGTTCTGCGTTTGCGGTTTTCGCCGAAGTGAGGGGCGGCAGAGTAGCTGAGGAACAACGAAGAAGCCGGCAATCGTTTGGTGAATGGACGAGAGAGCCGCGGCGCATTTTGTGTTAATGAGTTTTATACCTTCAATAAAGAAGAAGAATGAAGAAGACGCGTTCGCTTTGCGGGCGCGAAACGGAACGCAGGAAGAACGCGAGCGCGTTCTACGAGAAAGATTCTTATTACATTTTAATTGAGGTGATGTGTACCAATATTGATGCTCATCATAATAGAAAGGGGACGCACCCTTTGTGCCCTGCTATTGTGTCCCGAAACTTTTAATAGATATTTCTTTTAAGCATTCATTATCAGCGGCCTGCATGCGCGAGACAAGCGCAACTGAGTCGCGGACGCTTTTTGGCGTTTTAAGAACTCTCTTGATGAACTTTGGAAAGTATAAAGAAATTAATGGAAAATAAAATCGCACAACAAAATACTAAATAAAAAGTAAGCAGGCGAGCAATAACTTTAAATTATTTTAATTAAAAAATGCATGCTTGTTCCTCGTTTAGAAATATTGTTAACACGCGAAAAAGTGTATTGTGCGTTAAGAAAATATGTGATTAATTCTAATCAGTCAAATATCTAAGTGTTTCCTTACTTGATTTCAGTGCGTCATTACGTTGGACATACGAATTTGCATTTTTTTGATTAATTTCTCAACATCACACAATTCAGACACGTCATTCTAATTTTTTCCATACTCGTGTTGTTTCACCGGCAGTTTCTCCTTGTTTCTGGGATTGCTAGCATTTCTCTATGTTAATGAAGAGGACGTACACAAATTGGTAACAACATGCACTTGCATAATTTGCTTTATCCGAATTATCTCAAACGTTTAATTGCTCAATGAACGCATTTTCATTGCGTTGAAAATGCTGAAAAAACAAGCTATAATTACACGTATTTTTACTTCTTTTTATAACGGCTTAAGATAACAAAAATTTAAATGGTTTACATTTAATTACTACTTTCTAGTAGCTGTTTTTATTTTCGATGTTATGAGCTGGCGTAACAATGTGCAATAAAACTAAAAATTATGATGAACGGATTCATTCGGAATCTACATGTAAGTAGGTACCATATCTAGGTAAATTTGAATATAAAATTTACACTTGAAAAAACTTTAAGTTATTCCGCCTTTTTCCTTCCTTGACTATTTATACCATGTAGTAGTTAGTTAGTCTATTGTATTCGAGTGTTGCTAATTACAAATTGTGTTTGTGTTCGCGTTGCCTTTGAGTTGTGGCCTTACATGCATACTGTATGTGCATTTAATTGCATTTGTGAACGCGTTAAATGTGTTTGTGTTAATGATGATAGATGCATTATAGAGACATTACGAAACGGTTGAACACTCACTAGCACTAAATTTGCATTCGCAAGCAATAATCATCGGCCAATAAACCAAACAAATGCTTGATGATAATCACTGTCTGAGTGTGTGTATGCAAATCACAAATAATTATTATTAATTATAAGTGACACAAAGAAACAGTAATAATATTTTATTATTTCTTCAAGATTTCAAACTGCCTTTCAAAAAAATTAGATTATTAATTGGAAGGATCTGTTTAGAAAAAGTTGAAAATATAGGTAGTCAAATTTTAAACTCGGTTTAGAACACTTGGTAAATTAAAATATTATTTAAATTTCGTATCACTTTATTAAGCTAACAAGAAACCCACATTATTTAATGAGATGTAACAATTCAATAAAATAATTGCCTAATAATTTTAATCGCTTCACGTAGGAGAAACAACAAAAGTAGTAAGTAAGTATTTGAAATTAAGTAATTTTTCATTCAAGTTTAAAACAACAAAGTGTAATTTCAAATTGTTGTACTATTTTAGGAACAATGTCATATTAGTAATACATTTATACACACATGTGTTGGCGCTACCGGGGGCGGTGAAATTGACTTATGAATATTTGATAATTTGCTTTTCATTACTCCTCTCATAATACAATAGGTACACTCTTATTTTAATTAGTTCTTGATGAATATAATATTTTTTATAAACGCAATGCATCACAAAATAATTTCTCCTACTTTGTACGAAGAGGAACAACTATTTTCCAATAAAATGCGACTTGACAGCATACTTGAGGGAATATAAAGACAATTTCATATTCGTTTAAGATCGCATTCTATTCGACATTGTTTTCGATTCCATTTTCGATTTTGTTTTGAAAGCGGGCGGCGGATGCTACCTCGGTTGCATTTTTCAATATTTATTCCCCTCGCCTGGCGTCTTTATATTTCCGAATCGTTCGATTGCTTTCACCGCCTTCGCCTTCGCCGCCACCGCCAGCATTGCTCCTAGTTTCCCACATAGTCGATAAAGTAAAGAGCATTCTGTTGTGCGCGCTCATAATGCGAATACAAATAACATTTGAGGGTGAATTCAAGAGCGTAGCAACTTTTTCATTTTTCTAGCTATTAGCTACCGACATAAATTTCCCACGTAAAAAGGACGAATTCATTTCGAGCGTATTTAAATGCATTTAAAAACGCAAAAGGCAATTATTCTTTGGTTATTTATGAGACTCATTTAAAAATTGTGATTTACATAATGACGTCCGACTTCTTTGCGGTTTTGGCATTGCATCTTTTGGGGTCGGCTATATCAGATCGTTTTCCATCTGGTTCGCTTTGTACGCAAATGCAGCGCAAGAGGCGAGTAAGCGGAGGAGGACGACGCTTAATTTTGATATATTTCCGATACGTTTCGTTTGAAAGCGGGCGAAGAGGGGAGCAAACAAAAGGCGCTGAAATGCCGCCGCCGACGCGGCTCAAGCGGCGCTGCCGTCGAGGGTGTATAATCGCTCTCTTCCGGCCCGGAAAAATCATGAATATGTTTCATTTTTATTGGCCATTTATATCCAAATTTATACCGGAATTAAATTTGCCGCGTGTCCTATACATATGTCTGGATTTGCACTCGCAATGGATAAAATGAATTCAGCATAAATCATTTGCGCTCATGAATTATCCCTTAATTAAAATTTTCGTCCTTTTACCCCATAAAAAAACGAATTTCTTCCAAAATAATACTGAGGGTATGAAAAATAATGAATGATTACATAAGTTTGGAGAGCACTCGGTGTTATTGTGAGTTAGCAGCAAAGGGCAAACGTTTTAGGACACCCTTCCTTATTTTCTTTACTTGCTTACTTACCACGCATTTCCATTCGTTTCCGATATGAATTGCACGACTATAATATTTGCATTTTAATAGTTTTCTTCGAATGAACGCGTTTGCAACTTTCCAGAGTACTCCACTCCTATACTGAATGTCACATAAACTTTGTTCAATTGCAAATAAATTAGATTTACCTGTATTACTGGCGAAATCAAAATCCGTGCTGGATGAATCTCATTTTTATTCACTTCTTGCTCTTGGGGATCATAAAATTCCAAGCTGGTAAAATTATTGAGAAGGTGAGTCATTAGTGTGCGTTATTAATGCAAATTGTCGCATCGCGCGCACACTTCCAATGAGTTTGGAGAGCGTCTCGTCGTTTCCTAATCGTCGTAAAAATTGATGACGTGTGAAGGCGCGTTGTGCCAATGAGAAGAGCACGTGCCCTTATCATCATTACAAAACGGCTGGCAGGACGAAGGAACAAGACGTTTAAAAAAAATGTGCCGAAAGGTGCTTGTCTAATGTCCTTGGAATTGACGATTGCGATTACGCAAAGAGCGCAGCGTCTCCGGAATATGCAGATGAAAGACAATATCGCGCACGACTGCCCACGAAGTGAGCGGCGCGCGTGCTCCTTCGCCGCCGCTGAGGAATAGGGTTGAAAATAAGAAGATGCAAAAGAAGGAGGAGGTGATGAAGGACCAATGACTCTGAGGATTTGCGGCTGATAACGGATGACGCGCACATGACTTTCTTATTCCGGTCTAACGCCGCCGCGGCAAAAATCGCAATAAAACATATTCAAACACAGAAGGGGTGAGTGCGAATATGCTAATAACTCAAACAGATTGATCCAAAATTTAAATGCAAATCTAAGGGTTGTTTGCACGTGTTCTAATGCTTCCTGGAATCATCACCTCGTTGATGACCAATGTCATCTACGTCCGCAAACAAACACGGACGTTTGATATGCATGCGATGCATATTGGCGAACCGATGGTCAAAGATCAAAGGAACGCCGGACACTTGCACAGCCGCAATTGGCATCCATTCCCCCCTTTTGTCATGATTAATACTGCTCCCCAAATCAGTCATTAAGTGATATAAACATAAACGAATTGATTTACGCATAAAAATGCAACGAATATTAATGAATCCCATCAATCTTGAGTCGTTGTGTCTCGTTGCACCATTTGCATTCTCGAACAGTTGTCGAATGCCCCAGCAGCCCACTAATAAAACATGCATAAAGCGTTTTCGAAAAACGTTTTTGAATGTAAATCAGTGGGCGTAAAGCAATTTTGCCTGTATGATCATCATACACTTGGATCGATCGATTTGTTTCAGATAAAATACATGTAGCAAAAGAATTGTTTCTTGGGGAAAAGTTGTTTTAAGTTATTATTATTTTAAATGAATTTTTATTTAGTATTTTGTTTGCTAAAAGGCACACACACACATACATTGATATTTACAATAAATTACATTCGTACAATGCGCGCCAAACTTTCGTCTCTTAAATACGTTTTTCTTTAAAGTCCTAGTTATCCTTGCTCGTTTGCCTAGTTTTGCACATATTTTACACGTTCAGTTTGAATCTTTACCTTTCGTGACCAATAAATGCATTTTTTAAATTTATTATTTCTTATCCATACTTTAATTATTTATATATCAATACAGTACAAGTTTGTAAAAGAACATGTTGAATACTTACATGATTAATAATTAATTATGCTTCAAATGGTTTAGTATTTTCTTGTGTAATTTATTGAATAAATTAATGATAATAAAAATGTTTCTAAAATATGACTTTGTTCATTTAATAATTGATTAATTTCCTTTTGCATACATTAAAAGTAATTAAATGGCTGGACAATAAAGACAAGAACTTTACATAAATAAGCAATGATGATGAATGAGTGTTGATTTCGTTTTGAACACAAGTGAAAAATGTGTAGTAATTCAATTTTCAATAGAAATTTAATTTCTTTCTATATCGCGTATGTCATTCGTTCGTTCGTTCATTTTTCTATATGTATGTATACTTTGCCTTTCATTATGATTATTATTATTTAGTAGTAAATAGTCCTATTAATGTTACATACGTATTTTGAACGTTATCATCCTTATCAATATTCTTCATATTTCATATTCCATATTGTAGTATGAAAAAATGCTGTTTAACGTACGCGTAATTACTTTCTACGTGGCTAAAATGTATTTGTTATAATAGTTTTGTTTTTAATGCTTAGTTTAAAATGTAAAGCTTAAGTAATTTATCCACTGATAATCATATGTATAAGTTAATGTTTGCTAATTAATCAATTTACATTCCTAGTATTGCACATAATTTGCAGTTTTATAACTTAGTTTTATTATTGAGATAATAATTATGATAAACGTGCGCAATGAAAATGCTTTTAATCTCTTGGCACAATTTTGGGAGAAACAAACGCATTGCAAAATCATAAATAAGTATAGAATTTTGACATTGTTGATTGTCGTTAATGCGTATACGTGTTTAATCTATGTGAAATGAAATCGAAATAATTAATCAGTCTCAAAATAAATGCAAAACAGTTGTGAAGTTGAACAAAGTGATAAAAATGAATTGAAATATTTATTGAGCGTCCAATGTGAAATTTGCACAGGACACGCTAATCAAATGCAGCAATGAGTGAAGCGCTCATTAATTATGTATAATTATTACGTGAACAACATGAATTAATGCAGTTTTAATACCAATGCGTGTATAATATGCGTGTAAAATATTTACAATAGATTACAACTCTTTCCGCATATTTCCATAACAAACATTACCAATTATCATTTGACGTCTAGCCCGTCAAGAACAAACTTTGCCTTCGCATTCATTCAACAGCTATCTGTGAAGTGTGAAGATATTCTATGTAATTAGAATGGAAATATGGAGAATGCGTGATGCGCTGTGTGGTTAACGTTAAACGTTTTCAAACAAATGTTTGCACGGCAAACACGTATGTGGAATTCTTATAATTCTTACAATTTTCTTACAAGAATGCGATAATTAATTATTCTACGATTCGCTTTTAACACCTGGAAATTTGACTCACTGAGTTGTTTATTTCTTGCGGATTTTTCACCTTTAGCGTGGATTCACTTCTTGAATGTCGTGTTGCGCAGCATGTGACGAATTCTTACGTTGCGCTACTGGTGAAGAGCACCGAATTCTTGTAGTAACCTGAGCGATCCTGGAGCGGTGACTTGACGTCTCGATCCACTTGTTGTTGTCGCGATTTTCGTTCGAGTTCAAGTTCTTGTGCTAAAGATTCTGAAACAAATTTTTGCCATATTAGCAAAACACTTTGTACGCACGTACGCATCACGCAAAAAGAACAAAAGAACAACATTTGCACGCGTTATATTCAAATGAGACGGCAAACACTCGGCGGCGCGAAAACACCCTTTGATCGCCTCCGGGGTGTCGTCGCAGATTTGATTTCGGCGAAAACGTCATCTGATTGTCGGCGGGCGCTTTGTGCGCGAGGCGCGGAATTAGATGCGGATTTATGCGTGTTATTCGGGAACGGAATGGAATGGAATCGCAAACGGCGTCGAGGCAAACCGCTTAGCGCAGAGGGAGTTAATCTACTCCCGCAGAAATGCCATTATCCAGCCACCCCCGTGCAAGGCGGCCAAGGGACGTCGCACGGGAGAGCCGCTCGCTCCTAACCGCCGGCTATTTAACACGATGTTATCTTTGCTGTTTGCAATTTCTCGGCTCGTTATGTCGCGCGCGCGCCCGTGTCACTTAAACAGTCCAGCTATTCACGTATTCAACCGTCGCCGCCGCCGTTGCCGTTGCCGTTGCGGCCCCCCGAGCTAAACCAGAGTGCGATTAACTAACACTAAATGCATTCGTATATAGTATTCTGGATTTAATACCATCCTAATATATACTACTTTAAAACAATTTCTTGTTGTTTTAAATCTCTTCAAAATTCTGGAAAACAATAGTCAATCAAGGTGTCTATTCAAACATAACTAAATAGTTCCTCCTTAAATAATAAAGAAAATTCAAATGAACTAGTGCATGAAATGAACCAGCTGTAAAAAATATTAATTGAAATCCTCTCTTTGCTTGCATTGTGATTGTTGTTCTTTTTTGTAAGTGACGCCAGTGGCTGATGTATTTGTCACCCTCCTTTCTAGCATAAAGAAGCCTTGAGGCTCTGGCACCAGTGAGATTTAAATATTATTATTGTCTGTCGTTGTGTGAAATCACAGATTGAGTTTGAGAGCAAATGAAATGACTACCAACACGAATGTTGTTTTATTCCCCTCTTCAGAACGATAACTAAATGAACAGAAAATTCGTTATGAAGTCTTTAGCAGTACAAACAGCTCGATAATAAAAGGCGAGAGGAAATATTTATGTTTGCCTTAAATTCAAGTTACTACCTAATATGTTATCTTGGTCTATATAATCAGCAAACGAGGCAAATTGAAAATCCATTGATTAAAGCACATCTTTCATCAAGTTTTGACCCTTTCGGTGCGGTTAGATCGAAGGCGGCAATCTTGGCATATTCCTTCAATACTGCCGCCAACCCCCCAATCCGCCACCCCCATTAAGATTGGCGCTTCTTCCGTCCGCGGCGCGCAAAGTTAAACAATAGATTTTCGGGCAGGAAGCCTACGCAATTACGAAATTACATTCAAACTGGTCCCAATTTGGGTCTTCCTCCTTCCCGCACACAGACGCCAGCAAATACCTTCGTCGTCGCCGAAGCCTCACAGCAGTTCGCATCTAATCCGTTCATCCATCTATCGTCTTATTAGGTTATTAGTAAAACTATCGCGCGGGCGATGAAAACTTGGGTGATCGCGTGCGAGATCAATTAGTCGCTTGCAAACTCTTTAGTCATAGTTAGTAGACAAAGTGCGGATGACCCGTGCGCTGTCTTATGAGCTCTGGAATGCGCCGCTACCGATGATAAACTTCATTAAACTATGATCAATTCCGGCGCCGATCAATCCTAATATAGTTACGCTAATATGTACGCGCCGATGAGTGTGTATGTGTGTGTGTATGGGGCTGAAGGGGGTTCGTCCTTCGTCCATTAGAGGGTCTTTCCTTCCTTCCGGCCGCGTCTTACCTCACAGTTCCGGAACGAGCAGCAGCAGCAGCAGCAGTAGCAGCAGCGCGCACCGCACACAAACTACGAATCTATTGCTTCTTCGGCCAACAAATACACATGCATTATTTCGCAAGTGTGTGGCGACGCAGGAGCTGGGAATAATTCAGTACCAACTTGCCACTTTAAGCCGTAATGAATAGGTAATTAGTTGATATTGTGTGTTCGGCGTGTATCTATGCTGCATGGACGACTTGTCCACCGCGCGCACCCCAGAGGGACTTTCGAGGGACTCTCCTTGCAACGACTTCCTGCCAGTTCAACCAAATATAATAATGTATAGACATAGCGTGGCTGCGAGCGCAAGTTTGTTACCGAATCCTATGTATTACTAATTAGTCTGTGCAAATCTCTTACATTTTCGATGTTTCTCGATCGCGTTTTCATCAACACATTGTTTACGAATGCGTTAAAGAAACAGTAGCTCAATCACTTGTGATATAATTGCAATACAGCCCTTAAACCTAGTTGTACTTGATGATATATTATTATTTAGTTATGTTATTACAACATAGACAACAATAACAAACTTGCCGCTGCTAAATTAATACAACAATCCAGGGAAGCCATTAAGGCATTGTTTACATCTTGGCGATCTATCAGGCTTTAGCCGAGCAAAGCACCGCATGCTTCCTCTTTCCTGCCGCTGCCGCTGCCGCTCTCCTGCGGTAACTCATTTAGGCGGTAACTTTCCGCCGCCGATACGCGCACTTCGGCAGAAGTCTATGCATTCGCAATCAAGCATACAGCGCCAGCATGTGGAGCACTTTGTCTTCTTGGGCAGCATCTTCAAGCAGCTTGAACGGCTCGAAGCGCACTTCTTCATCGATGGGATATTAACCAAAGATGTGTGTTGTTTACAGATCGATTCGGGTTACGCAAGCATACATATGGGCTTGCTTGTTGCGCGTTGTGGGCCTCCCCGAAAACTTAGATAAATAGGTCCATCTTCAGGTATAAGTTTAACTACTGTACATAGTTTGCTTATAGTTTCCCAAGTCGACCGATCGCTTGTAATTAGAGTTAATTCTGCGAAATCCTTCTTGCCCAAGCAACAACAACTACAACTTGCCAATGTTGTTCTGTTCTGTTCTGTTCTATTCTCTTCGGCACTTTACTCGCGCAACAAAAAGCAAACGCACGCGCGCTCATCTTACTAAGCAAGCAATTAAATCGAATTCGTAATTCATATTATTTCAGGAATCACCTTGACTCACCAAGTTCAAAACCGCCTTCTCCGTTCGCCTCTGTTCTGTCAATCATGGAATGTAGCTACTGTTGCCACAACACATAATCGAAAACGAGAATCGATCAAATCGAGCGGCTTCTTGCGCGTCGCATTGTTGAAATAAATTAAAGATTTTTTGCCACATTCGAACGAAACGCGCCGGCAATCACTATGCAACAATGGCAACCATTTCGAAATCATTGTGAGTATTTAAAAGCAATCAACTCGTTAAACGCCTCGTTTAATTCGACAATGGTGTGCGTGTGTTCACGCCTTAAAGTGGCATAGGCAATAGGTAGATGAGCATGTGTGTGAACGTAACAGCAGCTATAAGTAGCCACCTTGATCAATTCGATTTCGTTCCGAATGAGGTGAAGAATTACATATCGTATTCGATACGGGCTGATGATGCAAAACGTGTAAAACGAACCCAGCCGAATTCAAAGGATTCAATTTACTGACGCTGACATTTAGTCAAGTTATTTTGCCCCGCAGAGAGCACCAGCCATCCGTCGGCATCCAGCTACTGGACTTGGAAAAAATCAGTGGAACAGTTTAATTCAGTTTAACTTCTCTTATTGCTCTTTGTCATTCATATTCGAACAACATAAATTCCTAGCAACCCGGCGTGATTAAAGAATTTTACGTGAAGATTTTACGTATTATGTTGACAAACATAAAACATAATTACGAACACCTCGAGCAAACAACGCGAAACCACAAAATATAGCGAGATGGGCAGTACGTGACTGTATGATCAACGAGTTACTTTAAAATATGCAACAATAAATCCCGAGCATGCACAACTATCATGTTTGTTATTGCACACTACAGAAGGTTGACTGCTACTCACCCGAATAGTTCTGCCAGAATGCGGCACCCGAGTTGATAAGATCTATGCCCGAATAACCCCAGCTTGGCGCTTTGTTGTCGTGGGGTTGCTCTCGCTCGCGGTCGCGCTGGCTGCCGCCGCCGCCTCCACCGCTAGTGGAAAAATTCGTCGGCGAGTTGTCCTCGGAGCGCTGCAAATGCTCGCTTTGACTTTGACTTTGGCTTGGGCGTTGCGAATGCTCTTGCTGTTGCTCTCGATGCTGTTGCTGCTGTTGTTGTTGTTGTTGTTGTTGTGGAATTTGACGTGGCTGATGCTGTCTTTCATCGTTCGCAGACAATGAACGTTCACGACGTGCTCGTGGTTCGCGCGCTTCATGCGAGTTGAGGTTGTACAGGTTGTTGTTGTTTGATTTCTTCAGCTGTTCCAATTCGTTGACAAATGTCTCTAAAACAGCAAACAATTAACATCAGATGACGATCATGTGCATATCATGGAATTGAAATCAAATAGAGTTGAACATGTTGTTACTCAAACGTGATTCTTGTGAGTGACAGCGAAATTTGTAAGGGGAGCAGAGTGCAAACGTAACAATTATATTAAGGCTCTTCTCGCTTGTCGAAGCAAAGCGCTAATAATAGAGTTGGAAGTTGTCAACACAACACACATACACTCACTGAATCAACGAGAAGAGAGAGTGAGATCAATGTTCATTTGCGCCGAGTATTGAATTTACTCGCATACATCTGAAGAACATGAATTTCGACATTTGGCAACGCTCGCGAACGCTCACCGCCCCCCAGATACGTGGCGTTGGCTTTGATTCCCTGCGGGGCATCAACTCGACCCCGAGATTGATTTTAACTTATTACAAGACAAGACGTTTGTTCGCCGCGTTTCCATCAAGCAGACTTCCATTAGTGCAAAACAATCACACTCTGTCTTACGCAAGTATTGATTAAGTTGAGTTTCAACAAAAATAATGTTTAAAAATTTATACATTTCATAATTGGATAAAGATTAATTGCTTTCGTATCTTTGCAAGCGTCAGAGAAATTACAATGAAAAATGAGAATACGATTCGAAAGGAAATGAAAAATTTGAAAAATAATGTAAAATGTAAATGCATTAAACGTTATTGAAAGGTGCAAAGTGAATATGATTCTCACTTTTCGCCGGCGCTCGCCAGAGAACGGATAAAAAAGAAAACAGGTGCAGACATAATGATTTTTTCGTTCCGAAACGTCTTTTCCGAACGCGCTTCTTCATATCAGCGGCGCGACCGCAATATGTGCTCTTCATTCCATTAATTATGTCAGGTAGTTGAAGGGCTTTCTTCATCCATCGCCCGAGACATTTGTTGGATTTCATTACCTTGTTGATCATTTTCACGAAATTCTCGACTTTTGTAAAGCGAACCGATTTGTTATCGGATTCATCAGCCTGTACTAATTGAAAACGAATTTTTAAATTCAAATACCCAATCAGAAACACAATAAGAGAAATGCACACTCATATTTTTAGAACATTTGTTCTGTCAACGCTAATTAGTCTCAAGTCGTAAAACTCGCGCTTGTAAATTGAAAAAGAAAATGTGAAAAAGCACCTAAAGTAAAAGATGATTCTACTCAATCAAACATGTCAATGCGTACGCATTCGAATTTGTATTTGTAGAAGAAATACTTTAACGTTCTCACACTCATCATCGTCAAGAAGTGCAGTCAGGGACAAATCACGGATTGACGTAAGGAAAGGTTAAACATAAACAATTGTCTAAAACAATTCAAAGTTGTCTGAACAAGTTTGAGCGTTTACATGCTCATCGAACATGTCCGGTGCTAATTACCTGTAATCAGTCGTAATTGCTCATTGTGGCCGGCATTCCGTAGTGCCTCTTCGAGCTGAGCGCGTCTCTTCGCCTCGATGTCGAAGCGCTGCTGAAGATGCCGACGAGCGCGTCGCTCGCGCCGTAGTCGTTTTTGCACCAGCACTGAAACACAACATACACTCGAGTTAATTAGTTTTTCCATCGCGTCCAGGCAGAAATAATAAGTAAGTACGTAAGTAAGTAATAGGTGCGCAAGAAGTGTGCGCGCGCTTTTCCCGTGGCTTATGATATGATAATGGCTCACTTTTTATCTCGATATGCGTTTGCGGACGAGCGGCACCCCGATGCGCACCGTCGGGGGCTCATCTCGCAAACCGCCGTCATCATCATTGGCGGCGTGTCCAATTCCCTCGCATGCCACTCACCGGCCGTGCGCGCACAACTAATTATCGCGCTCATTAACCAAGTTTATTAATCAATACGTTTTCGGTGCGTGCGAGTATTTATCATCAAAGCCGAGCGAAGCACTCAAGTATTCCTTCGATTTTTACAACCTGCACCCATCTTGCTTTTATTGCAAGCAAGTGCAACAAAGTAGGTACAACAAACAACGACACGATGAAAAACAATACGATTGTTTCACCTGACTTGGGTCATGTGAACAGCGCGCGAACATTGCACGAAACGTGAGAGTCTCACTTAACAGCAGAATAGCTTGTCGCAAATTCGCATATTCACATGGCACATTATGATTATTATTGCCTCTCGCTCATATCCATTCGTAATGCCGTACGACGCGGAACAGTCAGTCATGCTTCTACCATTTACGATTCGTAATTTCGTGTTCGCGGCGGCAAGCATGGTGCGCGGAGCTGCTCTAAGTGGTCGGCCGTTGTTGGTCAGGTGTGGGCCGCGGCCGCGTACCAGCCGTCCGGTCGGTCGGCGAGCTATTTTCACCTGTGTGTAATTTTTCGTATATAGGTACGTATGTCCGACTGTGTGTGCCCAGGGAGTGGCTGCATGCCATGCATGTGCATGGAAAATGATTGTCGTGCCGCGACCAATCGCCGCCCGATGTGCCTCCTGCATAATGCGCGGTTGTTCATGCATATTACCATTTCACTACATGCCATGCCATTTCGTATGCATTTTGAGATAGATGCATTGCACATTGCATACGCGAATGAGCGAGAGAGCCATTATGACTGAAACGAAATGAAGTAAAACGTCCTCAGGATATATTTTCTGCATTTAAACCAAGCGATTTTCGAAAGACAAACAAATCAAGATAGGTATAAATAGTTATTAGTGATAATATTTTTATGCTCTATTTTAGTATCCTCAAATTAATATTGAACCTGGTTTTATCAGCTTCACGGCGATAAGACTAAAGCAATAAATTAACAGCTGTAAAAAGGAGGCAAATAATCTTTCGTACTTATTGCCGGAACGAAATGTTGGAAAGCCGAAAAACGCTATGAACAGTGAAAATCAAACAGTCCTGAGCTGCTATCAGCGATGACACTCGGCGCACATAAAAATAAATAGCTTTCGGGCGGGATGAATGCGTCGCGCTGCATTCGGCGCACCCACCCCAAACATGTGCAATTCTTGCCGCCACCGCATCGCCGCCGAACGAAGAAGTGCGTAATCTCGTAGATCGCGCGCTTCGCCCCATAAAAACAATATTGCATTCGTATCACAATCGCACGAGCCTATTATGATATATCATAAAAAATCGCATTGACTTCAATGCCTTCTTTTCACTGCGTTTTATCGCAAGTTGCACTTTTATTGAATGAAAAGAAATTCGAAAATTTGCGAAAATATCTCCAACGGAAAGAGCCAGAGAGATTATGAGTAAAATTATCTCGGCCAAAAATTTAATGGCAGAAATAATTTAAAAAACGATTTAATTTTGTATTTTTACAAACGCCCAAAGACACAAACGAATTTAATATGATAAAAGCGCATCAAAGGTGATTATCGTGATGCGTTTGAGTGATGTAATTTTGTGTGCAAATTTCGCAAAATATTTCGAAGCGCGCCAAGTGTTGAATGTTCATGTTCAAAGAACTCTTCATCTTCTTCTTCTTCTTCTCCGTCTTGTGCTGCAGCAGTTCGTGTACCATACTGGTGAAAGATTCAAAGATAATATGCTGAAGGCCCAAAAACGAAAAGCGCGATTCAGAATATCTATCCATACAATACATGTATGGGAAACCTATAATTTGGAAATTGCTCATGTTGCTTGAGAATCATTTAAGCAATTATCAAAAATCACTTTTGAATTTGCCCGTTTTTTGTGCACCATCTCGATTTACACATTTTATGAAAAATAAATTTATACACCACACAAAACCCCAAGGAATGGATAAACGAAAAGTAATTGAAACAAATTGAATTTTATTAGCCGAAAAGTCCAAGATACCAGACGAATCTTTACGATTTCAGTACGTACATTCTTTACGTGAAAATCGTTTTATCCATTCGAATGCATTGAGATATGTGGGGATCAGTTCCCTCTTTTTTATCATTTTCTCCCAAAAACACAATATACAAATACACATGACCCCACTGGTATCGCAAAAGATATTTTTATATTTAGCGTACCGAATCGTTTATGATAGTAGTGTATGCGTATCTTTCTTTATACATCGCTGAATAGCTTGGACATTGAAAGAAATACCCCTAGATGTATTTTGTGTAGATATAGGATCACCTTGTATAAAATAATCTCGCCCTTATTGCCTGATGTGCACTAATACAAGACGTACGACTAAATAAAATATTTCATGAGTGCGCAGTATGAAGGTAATAATCAACGTTTTGGACAATTCATTTTTCCTCGTCGTGTGTGTTTATATTTATGTCATAGGTGTGAATAGAGAGTGCAGGGAAGAACAATCCAATCAACATTTATAGATAGATATATTCGTTGCCTTTATGATGGCCTCCATTCCGCGTTTACGTTCATACACCCTCTCACTACGCTCTAGTGTCATTTCGCGCAATTGCGCTCCGGAACAGCAAAGAGAAGAAGACGAAGAAGAGCACGAAACATAAACGTAAACGTGAATTATATGTGTCGCAAATATTTACGGAACGCTGACTCTTCGAAGAGGAACGAGCACACGTTATTCGCGCTTGATTTCATTTGTGTAAAACACCTGAGTAGAAAGGTTGGATGGTACTTGGGTAATAATAATTTTATCACAACTAAGATTAATAATTAAAATACACTGACATATAAACAATTTTAGAAGTAATTCTAACACAACAAAAGTGGAAAAGACGATGGGGAAAGAGCTATAAAAGGAAGCAAAACAGCCACCACTCGAAGAGTGCCACTGCACGAAACGCCAGCGAAGAAATATGACATAATTTTATATTTTAACATTGCCTAGCAGGCGGAACATGGCCACCCGAGAAATAATTATCTTTTCTTTCATACTCGAGTATTCTTCGTACCGGGGGTCGTTCTTCATGGCGGCGACGGCGATGGTGGCAATAACACTGGTGGTGGTGGTGCCATTGGCTGCTTCCTGCGTTCATTCGTTCGTTTTTCTTTTTTTTTTATTATTAAACCCCTCATATATGTGCGTGTGCATGAGTCCTTTATTATTTCCACGTTTCATTCTTATTTTATTCCCGTTTGTTGTTTGCGCCTGGCGGCGGCGAGTAAAAACCGTGCGCGCTGAATGGACAAAGACAAAAACGCTGCACGTCTTCGGCGAAAAGTTTTTCCTTCTCGTCCACGACAACGACAACGACGACGTCGTCTTCTCGGGGGCGAACAACAAGACGGCACAAAAGTTTTCTCAGACTCGGGAGAAATGTCGTCGGCGCACAGAGCGCACGCGTTTCTATTGTATAAAGAACAATAAAATATCGTGCATGAATGGAAAATAATGAGTCCTTACCAGGCCGTATTTTTATGCCATTTAATCTTCATGTAATTAATGTAAAAAATATCAGAATAATAATAATCGTACACAAAAGGTAAAAGCATTTTACCACATTCATATCAAATTCGCTCAATTATTATTTAATTTTCCTCCAAACTAAATTCAATTAATAAATAATAAATTCTATTACGGCAAGTCAATATTTAAGATGTTATCGTAATAAATTGCAATAAATTATTAGCTAGATAAATCAGTGAGTGAGTGAGTAAATGTGGGTGTTCTTGAGGTTGCAATAAACTATGAGATAATCACGTAGTGTACTAATGCAAAGCAACAAGGAATATTGCAATCAATATTATTTAAGTGCAACGCAATGAAAATGAATGACAAATAAACTTGCAATGCACTGCTGGACATTTTTTTCAGCATTGGAAAAACAAAGAACAAGAAGTGACCTTTCGCAATAATGCCACCCAGAGCACAAATAATAATGCACGACACGAACAATAAAGAAACATGATCGAAATCGAAAGGCAAATCAACGGTGAATATTATTTGCTGCAAATCTGATATTTATAAACATGTTCGTTCGTGTGGTAAATGCATCGACGAATGACGACGACGACGACGATGATGACGACGCATCGCGACGCATGAGAGAACAAAGCGACGGACCGGCTTTCCGCCGCTTTGAACAATTGACATTGGCAAGCTTAGCCGTTCTGACAGCATAGCTTTATGACAATTCATATGCGAAAACGTACAAGTTATTCGTCCGGTTCAGCGTCGAAAATTTTCGTGAGTTATTCAATACTTTTTCAACTGGCCAACTGAAATACGAAGAGTTAATTAAACTTTTCACTACATTTGATAATCGATTGCAAGCGTAAAGATACAATATCTTTAGGATTTTAGTTTTCTGCCTTTTTCAGGGATGAAATCACCCCAATTCCCAAGAGTTGTAGGGTTTATTGATATCGCATTTATAGTCTTATAGATTTTCACGCATGATTGAATGTTTATGTTCCAGGTTACTTATCCAATGACGATAAGAATTTTTGGTGGCTGGTTGTAAATAAATGTGAAATATTCAAAATTAAATAATATAGCTGTTAATATAAATATTTTATGTAGCACATTCCATTATTAGAGAGGAATATTCTGTGTATGAACGAACATATTTCATCTTAAGCCAATATTTCCTCGAATATTGCACCCACAATGCCGATAACCAATAATCCAATAGTTTAGCACCAGGAGCAGCAGCGGCAACACAAGAAAATTATTTAGGTCACAGCTGCGCCATATTACGTCCTGCTGAACAACCAAACCACGCCACAAACATATAAACAAGAAGCGCACATTTCGGGTTTGGAGGGTATCGAACGACAAAATATTCCGGACATTCATTGTATATTTCATTATTATATTCGGAGCGGAAGTGCGCATTACATCACATTAAGTGCATCATGAGCAATATTGTGACACTGCCACCCAACGACAACGAAGACGACGAAGAAGACTAAAATTTAATAAATGTTCGACGACATATGCGAGCAGCGCAAAAACGGTGAAGACTTATAAGTTATCGCATACTTGCCACACCAAGTGTGCGCGGTTTCCAATCGTTTGACTGCCGATGAGACAGGTAAAATCTTCAGCAACCTGTTTCTCATTTGTTCTCATCTTCTTTTTTTATTTCTTTCTATGCACTAGCTATTATTTATGATGCTAAATTGAGTTTCAAAATGAGTTCAAACGTTAGCAAATTTATTTCAAAGTAATTCTTAATCTAAACTTAAAAATTAGGTATCGTAAAGTTATTTGTTAGAATGAATATAAAGTTTGTTTGCTCGTCTTTGGAATTTTTCTATTCGTTTGGTTTCATCTCGCATGCGGGGAAAATACAAATTGACGACACTATCTTCGCGGTGCAGACGTGCACCACCAACCATCGCATACATACATGTCTGACTGACTTCATATTTGGTTTGCCACTTTTCCGCTCGCATTTGCATCTTGTGTGCGCTCGCACAAAAGTCGAACGTGGGGGGCGGCTGTCCCCATCGACAAACGATTTCCGCGTTTGCTTTTCTTCCTGAGCGCTCCTTTTTTTATTTACATTTTTCACACTTCTTTGCGCCCCCCTCGCCACATTTATGCAAATTGCGATAAAGTGTGTGCAATCGATTGCTGTCACAAATCGAATCGACAAATAATGATTCATTCGTTTGCACGTTTTGAAAAAATCCCGCTTTTGATCCTTGAGAGCAAAACCATAATTTAAAATCACACATGTCAAAAAGGAAAACGGAAATGCAACTGATGCAAAAATGTGAACGCATATAAAAACTATAGTTGAAACAGTGATATCCACTATGCGAAGGAAAAGCCACCCCCTACAGTCCAACTTTGTCGCGTAAATTCAATATGTTGACGACCACACTTGCGCATAAATCACGTATTTTATTGATATTGAAATTTTAAAGCCACATGCACGCACGCAGGACAATGCCACATAAAGAACGCGAATAAAAGTGAAAGCGAGATGCTTTCGGACATGGACCATATCATGGATGTCGTCTCCTCCTCGTGGGGCGAGGGTGAATATTTGCCGAATTTGTCGAGAGAGTGTGAGTGAGTCAAGATGTTATACGTTTTGCGGGTGGATCACAAACAGATTGCAGAGATGAAAGGTTTTTCATGTGGTTTATAAGAATATCAAAAAAATACGTCGGTATAAAGTTTGATTTCAAAAGTGCAAAAATCTCTTAAACATTTCAAGGGTTAAATAATACGCGATATAATTGAAAGGGGTATCTAAATCCCATCTGTGTATGGATATAATAGTGTAATATTGAATGAAACTATTCTATTGGCAATTAAATTTCATTACTTGAAATGAGAATTCGTCATGTTTTAATCCGTCTTAAATGGATCTAATATTTCCTTGAATGGATATCTAAACATACTGAATGTTCACCAAATTATTCTCAATGCTGAGATGGATGTGAGAGAATAACACCTTGTATAATATATTTTTAATAAAGAAGCTATTAAACTATTATGGCAACACACCACGAAATAGCCATATACTAGTCATAAATAGCCGCGTAGAACGACGCATATGGCAGGCGGTTGTAATTACGTTCAACAAGCAGCAAAACACGCATACATGCATTCCAAACGTATAAAACACACATTGGCGGCGGCAACAGTGGCGGCAGAAATGGCTCTTCGCGCGCCGTATAATCTATTTCGAACACGTAATATGACAGCATTAAGAGTTCTTTTCGGGCTCGGGCCCAGTCGCTCTCCTTGCGGGCAATTTGCATGCGTTAAGGTGGTCGTCCGAAGGGCGCGCAGCTGTTTGCCGAACGCACATCGAGTGAGAGTAGTTTTGCGTCCTGCGAAGGGACGCACATACAAACTATCTAATCGACCCTCTCGGCCACTACCGAGCTAAGACTTAAAATTACTGCTCCACTTTGCCGCCCCCGCAAAGGACACGCGCGGCCAACTAATCGAGCGAGGACTTATTCTCTCCACATCTCCACCCTCGCAAGCAAGCAAGCAAGCAAGCAAGGAAGACGCGACGAAGCAGACGCGTTCCGATTACAATGCGAATTTCCAATGAGTTATCATCCGTTTCCAAGGGATGGACTTTCAATTAGTGGTCAAACTTCTCTTCTATCACGCCTAAGAGGTGTTTTGTTCCATTTCCCCAAAAGTGCCAAATTGTTTTCTTAGCACATTATCTTCTAAGTGCACTTGCAAATTTGGTAATTCACTCAAAAACACAAAGACGTTGGAGCAATACGTAAATAATTGTAGAATCAGCAGAATTTACGGATCATATTTATGCATCTCTGCAGTGCACGAGCGTGAAGTTATTATATACGATGCGCGCACAGTTGGCGGGGGTGGCGTTGGCAATAAATGCGCGACGGAGGGTGGCAAGGATGTGCAAGCGAAAGCGAGATAAATTAGAATTAGAGCGCCTTCGCGCATCAAGGTAATATTGTAAATCTCGTTGTAATTCGAACGGCCGTACCGTACGAAACTAAGACGTGGAATCAGCATAAATTTAATAATTGCCCCCTATTAGAGATCTATATATCTCATCTGCGCGCATTGCACTCTCCACTGGTTTATGCTTATTGCCGCCTCCATTCCAGGGAGCATCTGAGTTTGCGCGTTACTTATTGTTATGCACTTTTTAATGTCTTTAATGAATGCATTAAGAATGCGCGTATTGTTCCTTCGGGAATGCGGGAATGCTGATTAGGAATTCCGCATGTAATTTATGGCTTGCCACTTATTGTTTTTTAATTTGCAATTTCAATTAAACTTTTGCAAAATATGTCTGCAAGGTTTTCTCTATTTTTGTAGTGCTTTGCCGTTCAGCATTATCAAACAAACCTCAGAAATGAAGCTCAAACGTTTACGTAAAGTATGCGTTCATTAGAATAACATGTGAGGGTGCACAAGGTGCTATCATTATTGCAGATGGCGTGCTAATAAAAAAGGCTCTTTGATATGGTCAGGGGGTGTTAATTTCAGAATTTTCAGCATGCTACTTTTTCCCTTACACGCCAAACGGTGTCGCATAAATACGGGATATCAAAATGTAAACATTTCCGCAATCTTTTAGAAGTGGCGCTGCCGCCGCCAAAGCCCCCGCGTACAAAACGATCTTCAAGGAGGCGGCAGGCGATGCGAGAGCCGTTAATTAAACTCTCAGTCAACGTGTTTGGTTTACTATTCGCTGTCCAATATTATCGCGTGCATTAATTTTCAAAATTAACAAATTACGCTTTAAACTACCAATAATTGGATAAATCTCAATAGAAATTAGGAATTTTGACAATAATTTGATGAAATAATAGATTAGAGGTGGTAATGTGTTTTTTGTTTTGGGGTAGAAAGGGTTTAAGTTGTAAAACACTCTGTATCAGAGTTCTTTCGAATGATTGTGTCCGGCAGTGCGCTAGAATGTCAAAGAGAGTTTCCTTTGACAGCGGAGACGCGACGAAGTGCGGAGAACTGACCGCCCGCACTTTGATCTCGGCACGTTTGGACCTCCATCCACCGACCAGCCGCCCCCGTCTTACCATTACAAATCACACGCGTGAGGCGCAAAAGTAAACGCATATTGTGCGATTGTGTGTTACACAGGGCGGAGGGGCAGGCGTGGTGGGAATGCGGAAAACTGTTTCAAAACTATAACAACCCTTTGGCGGTTGGAGAGACGGCTAAACGCGTACTTTCAACAACTCTGAATGGTTTTACCTTTACACCCTTTGTTAACATACCAACTGCAAGGACAAACAATGTGATTGTCAAACTATTTTATACATTTTCTAACGTCAATAGTTTCTTGGCGGCCTCAAAGCTATGATTGAAATGAATTTCCACTTAGAGCGAAACACGAATTAATTCAATCCTTCAACAAGGATTACAATCCGCTTTCCAATTTGCATCCTCAACCCAGATCGCGTCGGGCGCATAAAAAATCCTTGTAGGATTTAATCTGATGTGTGGGATTCGATGCGCTCTAAGTTGGACGAGAAACGCATTTACCCGTCGAATATTTTTAATAATGCAGGATTTTTTAATAAGTAAAGTACATATAAAAACGGGCGAAAGAACTTCGGACGCATATCAAAATGACCGGTGGAGCTTAACAATCTCTCCTCGTGCGCGCCCGCCAATTGGGGAGCGACGATCTTCCAGGTTATATTATGGGAGGATTAGAGACGGGGACGGCTCGCCGCAAAAAATCTTTATACCACCGGCACCAGCACTCATTCGCACCCGATTAGAAAAACGCGCGTTTCTAATTACGAAAAACCCGGCGAGCTGCACTTGGGGCTGCACTGGAGGGATGAAGGTTTTCGTGAAACACTGCTAGGATGGATTTCCTCTTCCTTTTTTCCAGTTGGGGTTGTAATTTATGTAAATAAAAATGAATGCAGACAAATATTTAATGTTCTGATGAATATGTTATTATCATTTATAGCAGGCAAACATCCAAAAACCTTGGTAAAATTGAAATTCACTACTCTTGTATGAAAAGTAAAAGATTAAAAAACAAAAAATCTAAACTCCTACTTTTAAATTAATTTGACTGCTATAATTGATACGATATTTGAATTATTTTAAGCCAAAGTCATTCAAAAGAACATTTACTTTGGTAAGTTATTACACCTAAGCCTTTGAGTGAAATTTTATGATTTCTTTATATATTATCAGAAATTTAATTGGCTTTCTTGTAGTGAAAGAATTATTTTCATATCTCGTACAGTTCCAGAGATATTAATTAAAATGTACAGAGCTAATTTCTAGTTATTATGCTACTTCTGCAACTGGCACCGCCAGGAGTCGCCAGCGCATTGGCCATGCACCTGCTAGTATCATCGCGCTGAGTAATCTCTCCGAGTGAGCGCTGACTCTACGAGGATTCCCGAGCTAGGCGCAATTCCGCTATGCCAATTTTACTGCCTGGAGAGCAAGTGTACTGCAGTTTTTGTTAAAACCCAAAACAACTGAGGTTGATGCGATCTTACAGGCGCTAACAAGTCTGTGCTGGTAGAAGCGTCTCAGCACCAGGAAAAATTTCGAATCCCTATAACTTCTAAAGCAACAGACCGATTTTATTGATTTAAAAACATAGCTGCTCTATAGTTTATACCTGCGACATTGAAAATTGTTATTTAGAAACCTAAAAACATTTACCCAATTTCAAAGTCACTTTACCTGCGCGTTATACTTGAGCCTGATATATTTTTGTCTATTTCTCAGTTAATTTACAACATGTTTTGAAATATTAACTTTACCCAACTATTCTTAATATTCAAGTTTCATCCTCAGTCGTAACCGCACGCTTGACACCCTTGATTTGAGCCAGTTAAATCTTTTGTGTCTTCATTACATTTGTATCAAAGTTTATAACTGTCAGAAGAAATTAGTTTGGAGATCATTAATGCCGAAAGAGTTGAAACAAAACACAAGCATTAGCTCAAGATAACTATCCGAGTGTCATTAAATTAAAATAACTCGCAAACGAGCGTTCTGAAAAAATATCTGATAAATAATCCTAGACAAGGAATGATTGATAAATGCACTCAGCTGACATCATATACAACCTAAAATAAAATATAATCAAGATATAATCACGTTTCAGCTACACACACAACACATAAAACAAAAGTCCGATTGAAAGCCGCAATTAAAATGCAATTATGTTTTCATTAACAATTAACACTTTGCATTATAAATTACAAATCAATAATTATTAAAATCTTTTCTATTTATAGCGCGGAAATTTACAAACTTTGTTGTACTTATTATAATCATGCGTATCACAATTGTTCATAAATCCGCAGTGCGGATCAATGTATAAAGCTCGAGCGCTTTATTCGCTCGACCTTAATGCGCAATCATTATAATTAACAAGCGGAATGCAAATAAATACGCGGTATGCACTCAAAGTCAACATCTTTTGCATTCGCGCAGTTGATTACACTTATGCGTACGTCTCTTTAGAACAACAGCGACTGAGCTCAACTGAGAACGAACAGTCTCTGGCGGTTTTGCTATTTGCGGTTAATTCTTCTCCGCGATTCTTCGTGTTGTCGTCGCGAGCCACACACTCGCATGATCTTGCAATGCAATATCATAATTGCGGTGCAATAATTGCATTGCGCGCAAAATGATGATGTGCGCAATGGCGCGTTCAAATCCGAAACTTGATAATAACAATTACTCATAGACTGTTCTTCATCATCATTCTTTCGCTATTTTAAACGTAATGAATATAATGATGATTATAGATACCTATTTCATGCTTATAAAAGAATTCATTTTATTTTATTTCAGTCTCTCTAGTAATAAAATAATTCTTTCTTATTTCTTCAACTCGTGTACTCCTTACGCACTTAATTATTTTCTAAGTTTATGTTTTCCCAAATGATATAATGGTACATAATCATAGAAATTCTCTAATTAAGAATACAACTCAATTAGTCGAAAATCTAGTGTATTTAATCAGAAAATAAAAATACCGTAGAGTTGTAAAGATATTAAAATATGTCTGTGAATATTTCACTAATTTCATTTGATAGTAATCTTAATATGCATAAACAACTGCAATAAACTCATAAAATCTGTTTTTCCAGTTATTTTCAATGTTAAAACAATAAAATACTAGGAAAGTCAGTTAATTAGTGATTTATTCGAGTATTGCTTGAGAATTGAAAATTATACTTATTGATCATCCTGTACATGCGAATATATCAAACATAATCAAAATAGCAATAATGAATGAATGTGATCGCGGTGTTGAATTCAGACAATATAATTACGCGTTTCGTATCGCCAATTAGCATGAAAAAGCATTCGCGCGAGCCAATGTGACCAATGACCACACTGGCGCGTTACACACAATTGCACTAAATTCACCCTCACGCACCACCCCCGATAAAACAAACACACGCACAATTGATACATTCGTGTGCGAATTTAGCATTTTGGCATTTGCGTTTAATTAATTGCCTCGGTCTACAATATCATTACTAATCATAATTTTCCATTGTAATTGCCATGAAAATTTGATTATTTCGCATTGTGCGTTTTCCACGTGCTAGCCCAACATAAAATTTGATTAACATTTACAGACCGCGTCAAACCAGCGTAAAAAATAAAAAGTGCGGTCATTTTGAGATAAAATAATAATTAGTCGCACATGTAAAGCAGTAACAAATCATAGAAATCAGCAAATCTTGACGGAAATTCATTTTTTCCAAGAAACACAAAAATCCCTTACATTATCTCGAACGCGGTGCGCCCCAATGACGCTCTTAATGTACTCGAATGCATTAGTCCTCGTTCATTTCGGATATGCTCATTCGCTGTACATATAAATTAATTACATTTAATGTACGAGTAACACGAGTAACATGAAATTCGCGTGTTCGCTGTGCGTTGTATATTCATACAATATACGCAATAGCAGTGTATGTGTTCTCATCGTACTGTAATGTACCTATGTATGTGCTTCAGTTGAGTTCAATTTCAGTTTCAGCGCATACGCTCTCTCAATGAGTAGGTACTTTGTTCCTCATCAAGTGCTACAATTGCCATTCAGTACCTAATGGGCTCTCTTTTTCGATTGTGTGCCTGCGACTTTAACCATACAAAACATTCACTCGCATAATTAATTATTCGATTAATATTACCAGCGGTCCTTGAAATTGAAATAAAACAAAAATATTTGTAATTAAACTAGAGATGCCGGTAAGTTTTGATTTGTTTTTGCATCATGTTTGGTGCTTTTCGCTGCTTACGCACCGAATTCTCTCAACGTGCTTAGCACGATGCGATATAATATAATATATTGTCCCAAGCACAATATCCGTATCAATACTAATATTGTATAGAGACGCATTGTTCGCCATAAGAGTCTCATTATTATTATTATCACGCAGCCCAAGTGTGAGTGAACATGCAGCCTAGCAAGCAACATTTCATTTTGCGCTGTTCGCGCGGAGTGCCGGAGTTTTGATTGAAATTTATTGGAAATGCGCGCATATTACATCTGTATTGTTAATGTTCAATGTGCATTGTGCATGTTTCCACGTATTCAAACAATATTGCATTATATTGACTAAACGCGATGTGTATGCATTTTGCTGCTAGGCGCATATGCATAGCACATTTAATTACTACGCCATGTGTGTAAAAATCTATAAATTGATTTGTTTTTGTTATTTTCCCTCGAAATTCATTTAGCGCAAAAGCACCGCACCGCACCGTATTCGCAAAATCAATAAAACTCATTTATTCCATGCATACAAATGCGCAATTGTCTAAGCAAACACAACACGGTCTGCGAATTGAGCCAATAATGCGAAGGAATAATTAACGAAAATGTATTGGAGGAAATGTCTCGAGGCATTTGTGTATCAACAACACAACAGTTTCCTGCAATACAAACACAAATACAACATGTATGCATGAGTTTCACAACAAGTTGCTAGTAGGAACATAATTCCAATGGATAATTTAAAATAGAATTCGACATTTATTGACATATCATTTAATATTCATAATGCACGTGTCACAAGGATTGAATGCGCATCACATGGTTGACACGCGGCAAGAAGTGAAAAATATACTCAAGTATTTATATTTAAATTTATCTAAATCCGTGTCAGACAAGGATTTAACATTTATTCAAATGTTTTCATTTTCTATTCCTCTTAAGTGACATCATGTCACTCACATCCAAGTGAACATCACGAAAATAGTGAATGAAATATTCAAAGTTCAAACATGAATCAAATATGCTCACTCGGCAGGCAATAAAGGAAACCTCAAATATTTAAACTAGCAATGAAGATATTAAGATGTTGAGATGCCTCCTGCCAATTTCACAATTAATTTCCAAGTTTAGTTAAACTTCTCCCCAATTCCCACAAGTGTATTTCTCCTCTTCGTATGATTGTTTTGAAGATGATGCTCGTTTGCTTGGCCCGCACCGCAAATAGACAAGAGTATTATTGTACGTCTTTAGCTCAGCTCCTCAAGAGGATGCCAAGATTGATGTTTGCGGTCCATGGATTTCATCCTTCGAACTTAAATTCGGCGCGCGTAACGTGTCTGTCTGCCGAATGCGTTTTTGTGGAATTTCACCCCTTTCAATGTGCAGAACCTCACAGCACACATGAGATCAACGTCGACGCATGCTGCATTCAACATTTGATAGCACTTGTATGCGAAGATGAACCAGAAGAAGTGCAGACGGCATGCGTGGAATGCTACTTATTTGCACAGCATTCGCATCACTCGCACCAAAGCCGTTCCTCATCATCACCATCATCTTCTTCGTCGTCGTTAACGTCTTGTAGTCCCCATCTGGATTCGTTCGGGATGCCACGTCTTATTCGCATCTCTCCCGGCGGCGTTTCGGGAATGCAGGGCGCATATCATGTGTACCTGCATGTACAAGTAGTGGATATATGCGTGAGACGGGTGGAATGCCCGGTTTCAACCCCTTTTCACATTCGCGTCCTGCTTATGACATATTTGTGTTAATAACACACTGCGAAAGGGTTACGCGCTCCTGGTGAACTTTGTGCAAGAAACATATTTTATTTGTTTGATGCTATATATTGCTATGCGCCATTTAGAGTTGACCCTGTATACCTACATTTAAAAGGTGTGTACTTAGCGTTATGCCATTTAATGTGATAAGCAAATAAGTCGCATACCATTTCGGAACGCATTTTCAGCTGCGTTGCATTCACGTGCCGCGCTCGTTCACTTTGCCTGGAACCGCAGTTGTTTTTCTCGCGCTGGCTTTCAGTCATTTGGCGCACAAATTTATTGAATTGCAATCGATTGCGACGCGCTGCACTGTCTTATAAGTCCGATCGGTGATTCGAGCCGACAGCCGCGCACGTATTCAGTTACCCAACGCGGCGGCGAATGTGCATGTGATGTACGCACGGGCATAACGTATTAGCCGCTCACCGATAAATCAGATAGCGCTGATCGGGTGCGACACGTCGAGAAATCGCCGATAAATCGGCGAAGACTGCGACCAGCACCAGGACTTGCAATCGCGCACTTCAAGCGCCCAGTGTTGACCGTGTGGACCACTCGAAGTGAGTGCCCTGCTTGCTTGCTTACTTACTTGCTTACTTACTGGTTTCTTTCTGATAAAATACTTGATGACTAGTCGACTATAAAAATTGTATTGCATTACAGTTAGAGCCTTTATGCGTTTGCTGCAAAGAATCAAGACTTGCATTCATATGGATTTGCAACACTAAAGCGCTCCTCGGTTTGCCATGTACTTTGATCTAAATCTCAGTGTAAATACTTTGAAAACATATTGTACAAGTCAAAATATTTACACTTATAATGTTTAAACAATGTTTTTCACAATCCGTTATAATTTGACTTAGTTATTCAAGTTTTCCATAAGTTACTTTAACATGCGCATAATGGGTATTTGCAGCTAGTAATACCATTGCCAATAGGGATCTAATTGGCATAGAAGGCTACAAAATGTCTTAAATGATTCGCATTAATATATTTGACTTGTATGCCAAATTTCAATTCTTAGCATTAACTAGTTCAAAAGTTGACTTTTAAAAAGTTTGATATTTTGCGCTTTATGCGCGCATGCAAGTGCACTGCAATGTAGCATTGCAGCTATGCCATATACAATTTTCATTTAGTATACAATGTTGATTCATATATCATTAGATTCAGCAAACCATATTGGAGATCATAAGCATATTTTTTATTAATAAATAATAAATATTTAAATTCTAGTAAATTGCATTCTGGCGGTCAAATATCGCAGTACGACAGATCCCTACAGCGCATCCTGCTCGGCGCCTAAACCGCGAGCAACATAACCTCAATCATCGGGTAGTGACGCGGTATAGTGTAGTGCACGCATAATTTTTTACGAACAAATATTAGTGAATAAACAAAATATCTAGTGCCAATTTCCAACTGAGGAAGCCATCCGAAGTCTGCTTAATCGATTAAGGTATGAGTTTACTATTTATCTCTATTGCTTTGCTTTATATTTGCTTGTAAAATTCTGCGTACGTATCCCGAGCTAAGCGTCACTTGGGTGCACAAAATGGCGTGATCTTGCAAAAATTTTATCACCTATGCGTTTATCAGCGATAGCATTTAGAACGTCTAAACAACGGCTAGGCTTTGTAAAATGTCCATTAGGACTAATACGCTTTGTAGTACAACGTAGTACAACCGCTGAATTAGGCCCCTGGCCTCCTTGCGCTATGATATACCATTGCGTCATATACCCGCTTACGCATTCGCATTATGTTTTACCACGCTTGGTCAAAAATAAAACGTGTGTCGTGCAAATCCTATTGCTCCTTCTAACAGTAGTAAGTAGAACATGCAAATAACCTATATGCTTAGCATTGGTAAGTAGTACATGCAACACAAGTAGATATCCTGGTCCTGCTGTCTTATCACGAAGGCAGATAACATAACGTATTGACTGTTGGTTAGGTAGAGGAACAATGTTGATAGCGCTAGATGAGTTTCAAGTCGAATAAGTCAATAGACAACACTAGCCAGGGTGGTGGCGTTTAAGACTGAGAATGCACAATGCAGGCAGCTGATGTCCTAATGGATTTATGTTTGACTGCTGCGGTTGGATTTCCGGCACGTGACAATGCGACAAGACTACTGAAATTACACACCTTTCATTGCCACCCAGAGGGGCACAATGGTAGTAGCGGATAATCAATGTTTTTACCAGCGTTTATTCATTCCATTTCCAATGCCAATGCGCGTGATGTGCAATTGACATGTTAGCCAGGCAAACAGCATTCACACATAGTTTGAGGGCACGTAATTGTAGCTGTACATTTGCTGGGTGGAAGCTAAACATTTAGGAGAAAATTGGTAAATATTGAGTTGACGTACACGCTTTCCAACTGTTTGCTTCACAATCAATGTCTACTTTTAGGTGGTAGCTGAATCGCATAATAACAGCGTATCCAGACTAGAAATTGGTACCGTAATGTGGTAGGTCGTACGGTAGTACAGAGTACATATATTTTTGCACAATATACAGCCTGCATTTGTTAAGTATGCTAACTACATTAAATGTAGCAAGAAACAAACATAAGTAGACGTTAACACATTCATATTCACCATAAGCCATGGGCATGCAATGTGTTTATTTATGAAGTATCAAATCGCATGCAAACAAATCCAATTCGTTTATCATGTTCATCGCGTGTTGGACAATTAAACCTATTTCATATTCATTCATTCATTCAAAGCTATCGTCCAAATGCTTTAGCATGCCACACACTTCATGAGTATCTAGTGTGTAGATAATGTCTACGATTGTATTGTTAATTTACGAGAATTAGTTCCCGTAATTGATTCAACATATATAAAACTATGTTGTGTGCACAATGCAACCTCATCCAAAGCATCACGTTACAAGTGCTGGCTATATTATTGTGTTAATTAAATTTCTTTCAATAATAATGCGCCTCTCGTTTTAGTTGGAGGAGTAAATGGATGGAAATAGACATAAGGAAATGTATTTCTATTAGATTCGAATGAACACAATGGACTAGCCGGTGAATAGTTTGGAGAGCAAACAATAAAGCAAATTAGTTACGATTGGATCCATCTAATATCCGATCAATTCCTGCCGGATATCATAACAGCACCGAACGACCACAACATCGAAATTGATGTTTTGACTTGACGGAAGGCACACACAAAAATGCACGCACGTTTTAATGTTTTACGAGTTAATGAAATTTTGACGTGGCGAATGCTCCCTAGAGAAATTGAGCAAAAATGCTCGTCGTTCAAGATAAAAAGCATGCGCCTTTTGTAAATATTATAAATTATTACATGTACATAGAATTTGTGCGTTTTTGAAAATACGGCAGATATCGGCAGGTTGTTGATATCGATGCTGGTAAAAAAGTAGCATGCTTTGAAGAAGAAGCGTAGAAGAAGAATAAGAAAGGCGCGCACACGTCGCTGGCACTTCTTTACTTGTTTTGTATTCGTGTACCATGATTTATCTTGCGAGTGTGGCATCGACACTCGGCATCATCAATCTAATTCACCCTCGCGGGCCTCGATGACAGACGACGCTTTGTGTCAATCGACATGTGTGCCTTCTTGTCATTTCGGCGTGGCCGCTCCTTTCGCCGCCTTTTGCCACTGCTGCTGATTCTTGAGGCTTATGTGTGACATTCGCCCAGCAGGAAGGAAAACGGTGAGCGGCGGTGGCGTTTCGTAAAAAAAATTGGAGGGCGACCCGCCGAGTGTGAAGACCGCATCTCGCGCATTAATAATCCATCGATTATGTGTATATGCGTAGACGAAAGAAAGCTACCCACCGCAGTGGCAGCTCCACGTGCCATCCACCCCCACGCAGAAAATAATATTAGCGTTTTACATGTCAGCAATACAAAAGCGCACGCAAGACATCTATAATAAAGCGAAAACTTTTATGCGAAAAAGTTGTTGAACGCTTTCAGACGTTGTTTGAATAAGAAATTACACGTCTATTTCATTTATTTGATTTTTACTTAATGGCTCGCTACGTACAAATACTTGAGATGTATCAAAATAAGAAGTTGAATTTTATTATGCGTTGCATTGAGGGAAAGAGCAAAACGAGAATAAGTGCTCTTAATGCTTCGTCTCGTATTCGAATGCGAATTTCAAGCGTGCATGCTCTTTGCAAATATATTACAAAGTTAAAAGTGGTATAGGTACGCACTTATATCTTATTCGTATCTAATTTCCGCAAACATACTCATGCATAATACGACGTGCGCTGGCGGATTTGCTTCTACATATTTGCAATTCAAAGAAACTTAACGATCCGTGAAAATGCTTTGTGATGCGCCGCGGAGCGAAATTTCCAAGCGCGGCGACATCCTCGCAATGTTTTCGGCCTAATACTCGATTAAGTTTTCGCCGTCTTTCTGACGCTGCGCACAAAGCGAAGAAATAAATATGACTGCGCTGTTCTTCTTGAGCGAAATTTGTTATTGTCGCGCTATTGTCTCGCACATTTAAAAGCAATCTCCTCTTCACTTGACATTTGCGTAGCGGACGAGAAAGGTCATGCAATGCGCAAATAATAAATACGAATATCATAAATATCCAGGGCGCTGCTGCCCACTGAAGAAAAACGATTGGATTGCTAACAACGTTGTTTGTTGGCTTCTTGCAGCAGGCGGCATGTTGTGCATTTGCCCGCCGCCGATTGCCGCCACCCCTCTATATGCATAGTTCAAGAAAAAGGCTACAAGGCAAACGATACGAAGAGGGCGAAGACCCTTTGGCTTTTCCACTTGCACTTCTTGCTTCTATAATACTTAAGACTTGTAAGATTATCCTTCCACGGATGAGGAGTTCAAAGGGCGTTTGTTTGCCCAATGGACATTCAAATGTCACAAGAATTATGGTATTTTATTTTGCTTGAACATCATGCCTTGACGCGACTTGAAAGTTACAAGTTTTGTTCTTGGGATATAAATTACTGCCTTGTAGTTGAAGTGCATGAGGCGGCAATTGGAAACATCTCAGCACTTTGCTTGCGCGTATCAAATTAATAACGTATATAAATTACTGGCCGTGCAAACGTAGACGGGGCCCGCTAATTAAAAAGATTAGTAGCAAGTTATTTTACCGCTCCATGGTAAAATAATATCGCAAACTATTATTGTTAACAGAAATGTTTCATAAGTGTATGGCATAAATATTCATTTTCCACTGCGGCCTCTCATATGCCTTGCATTTGATCTACATGCATACTCATATTCTATTGTTTTATTCGTATACAAAGTGTCATCATAATAATTTCAGTATTAATTTGCTTGATGGATTACTTTAACGTGAATGTACAATGTGTAGTCTGATGAGCACTTGGTATGGCTTGAAAAAGTTTAAACGGAAGCAAGAAATAACTTAGGAAGTCAAACAGGCACAACTAAAATGAATTGAATGAATGAAGCGACGCATTACGGGTTCTTTTTTATCAAGAGTGCGAATTGTAAAGAAATGCAATGCGATGCGGATACGCGGTGCATCTCGTAATGCGAACAAATGCGCACAGTAAATGCAATTCATCATATTCTTTATCGCCGTCGTTATATTAAGATAATTACACAGTGGTGCGAGCAACTATGTTGAACGTGCCGTGCCTCTCCTCAAGACGCCAGCCACTCTTTTACACACCGTCCAGCACGCTAAAGCAATGCAAAGAACGAGCGTTCTTCTGGACTAATAAATAATTTTTTATCCGTTGCACTCGCGTATTAAGCAAGATTAATTTAATACCGGACGTCCGTATAAATAAGTGTCTACAAGTACACGAAGGAGGTGGAGAAATGCCACCATCGACGATTATAACATTCTATCGTTCGTTTACCAATTATTTTTCGCATTTGATTAGAAATATTGATTTAGACAAGAATGCGTTGTAATCAAATAAAAAAGCAGGCATTTGTTGGGGTAAATTGTAGGCAATTGTGGTGAATATGAAATAATCATATTACCTATAAGGCAAAAGGGAAAATCATTTCGTTTAACAATTGTACGTGTCACGGACGGACACGAAAACGTTTCTGAAAAGCCCAAATATTAAAGCATAACGAGCCGTCAGGTGTAGGAAACGCACTCGCTGAAGAAGTTGAAAAAGGTGTGGTGTCCGTGACGAAACGCGTGACAAAATCAACTGCCAGTCAACACAACTCATCATATCACCTTCGTTTTCTAATGCCCAAATTTCGTGTGTCACAACACTCATCATAACCGAATTCTATGACACAATATTTATTTCTGTTTTCATTCCATATTTATGCCAGTAAATAACTTTTCTTTCATTCATTATCATAAATTCAGGTGACTTTCAGATGAGGAAAGCAATTATCATATTATAATAACTCATTAAATTATTTACCATTAATTTTACTCAAGTTTCAAATGAATAATTTAACCGTCACAAGATACAAGGGCATAGTTTATGATATTTTAATATGACAAAGTTGCAATTATTCGTAACGTATAAGATGAAGTTAATAGGAAATTTTATAGAATTTTATAAGCAATTTAAACACTGAACCAGACCAGAAAATTACAACGTTCCATAAAATAATAATGATAATAATAAATATATTCGCAGGTCGCGAGACGGTGTAAGGTAAGGTGAGTTGAAGGAATTGAAACTTGCACTCGTTTTTGCATCTCTTTATTATTTATTTTGCAAAGCGCATAAAATTACTACTTTGCGGAGCGAGCGCGGAAAACATTACACCTAATATTAATAATAATTAATAAAGAGTTCGACACGTCAGGAATGGTTTATTTATGCTGATGATCTTGTTAACGCTCTTCGCGTCACGTCGCGACGTGCGTGTGTGCATCGTACGCCAATTATTCGGGTTTCTTTTTTATATAAATTTAATGAATTTATGCGCCGCTTTTATTAATATTATATTATACACATCTAAATGCTATTATGCGCTTTAATTATCATATGCGTGGCACGTCAGTCTTCCTTTTTTTCTCAGCTCGACGCAAATTATGCGCGCCTTTAATAATCATAGTTATTTTATGTGTTTTTATTGTGATTAAAACACTTGCATTTCGGAGTTATTGTTGCTTCTCACGTGAATAAATTGCAATGTTTATTTTGTATAATGAACTCGTATGCAGCAAGCAATTTACTTACTATTTTTTGAAATTATTTGACTGAGAATAAGTTATTTTTGTAGACAAAGAAGATTTCTTTGGTGGGGGGTTGATGGACATGCCATATGCATAAAGACAACTTATTCAACCCCTTGAATAAGCCTGACCAGACGTTGGCTTAGAATGAATAATTAAACAATTTTCAAGCCGCATGTAACACTCATCGAAAACAATACGAATTTCAATATGCATGTGCGCCCCCGGTGGGAAAATGCTACATTTCCTTTCGCAGTTCCATTTTATTGAAATGCGGCTGCGGCTGCGGCAGCGGGGGCAGTAGTAAAAGCATTCGCGTGCCCGTACCGCATAATGCAGCGCTCGCGCCCGCGTAGCGTACAAAAGCTTTGATCTCGACCACTGCGTCTAATTTCGTGCGAGCGTCGAACTAACTCATTTATTCAACACAAATGACCATTGGTCTCGGCAAATTACTTGTCAATTGCTTTTAACACAGCCGCCCCCATTCGCAATTTTCCTCATGCACTCTCGCACTACTTTCCCTCCGTGCGGCATAAAGGTAACAAAATCACACACGCTGCGTGTGGATACATGTGCGTTTCGTTGGCACTCTTTCAGCCGCCGCCACCGCCGCCGTCGCACTTTATTGCCAAGTCCGTTGCACAGAGGAATTAAATCTTTTCATGTGTCGTTTGTCATTGAACGCCCATGACGCGTGAATGTTAAGTGTACAGTGACACATTCACCCTCTCACTGCATTCAAATCCCGTGCGCATTTTTTTATTTGTTTCAATCCGTTTTATTCTTTTGGCTGGTGTGTAAATTGAAAATCGCCAAAAAGGGTTAGAGAGATTGAAAATTAAATATTTGAAAGCAACAAACCGCTTTATAGGTACTTGCAGACATTTTCTTTTTGTTTGGTGTTATTTGAAACATTTAAAAACCCATTGTGAATATTTAAATAACATTGGTATTTCAATTAAGTACGAAAACAAAGCGTGCGCCTGAAAACGAATCCCTCTTAAAAACAAGTAATTTTTATCGTGCGAATGCCATTAGGAAACAAAGACCCTCTCAATATCACTCTTCACGTTCGATAACATACACTCGCAGCGAAAAGCGGCGCGCACACATAAAAAAGGGTTAAACATGCTCGAAGAACAAACGCGCGTGTAATTACGATGTGAAATAAAAATAATTCAACCCCTCTTTCCATTCCTTCAATATTCATACGGCACATGATGGCGAAACAATACTTAATAACGCGCGCATAAAAATAGATTTCGCCTCGAGATGGACCACGATGCGAAATCGAGGGGTTGAAATATCCAACTGGAAATTCCAATCTGTGTGGTGTGTATATGAATCGAAACGCCCGGATTTTATTATTATGTTTATTATTATTTTTATTCGGGGCAAACACGCGTGAGCGGCCAGCCAAAAAATTCAAGGATGAGCGTATTTTTTATCGTTCGCTGCGCTCTGCAATTATTGGAACGGAAAAATCTTTCAAATTGCTTCGCTTGGCCGAGAACCAGGCGGCGGCGGAGCGGCCAGTGGGGAAAATCGCAAGTATTTGCGCGTCCGCACTTTTCGATTCGCTTCAGTTCAGTTGAATTCCTCACGAGATTTGCAAGCATTTCTGCCTATTTTTTTCCTGGGGGTGTGAGGGCCGCCGCTCTTGTGTCACACCCTCCAGCCATCAGACTTTAATTGAGTGTGAAGTGAAATTTATTTAATTATTCATAAATTCGATTCCGCAATAATATACGTATTCCTCATGAATGTGTTTTCAATAAGGGAGAAGAAATATTCACTCACCTCGTAATTTTTGTTCGTCGCTCAACTGTCGTTCCAAACTATCTTTGACTTCGCGCTCTCTCAAGACGTCCATTTTCAATTCGGCTGCAACGCAAAGAAAACAAACGTTTAACAATACAATGAGGACGCAAAACACACATAAAGTTGTTGAATTGAATTGTATGCATTTAAATACGCAAGTATCGTGACAACTTGAAGAACAATCGCGAAGAACAATTAACAATAAGTGCTTGTTAAGCTCTCGAGAAGAGTGGGTTTCCAATTCATTTAGTTTCTTTTAGTTTTTCTTGAGTAAGTGCTCACATTGTTCAATAATGCTCTTAGTCACTCTCGAGGAACATAAAGCAAATTACGGTTTGATTCTCATGAGTTTAATTCATTGTGATTTTATGCGCTTATGACTAATAGCTTAATAACTAGATTATGATAAATGGCTTTTCATTGACATATTAAAGTAAATAGATATTTAGTTGTAATACGCTTCTGAATCGTGAAGTGAATACAAAACTTCACAGGTGATCACAGTTGGCATGCTGTGCAATTATGTTGGATTGAAATGATATAATGTATTACAATTCTTATACGCTTTGAATCAAACTCCACCTTCTTTCGTTGGATATTAAAATATTTTGATAAAAAAGTGTATCATTTGAATACGCATTTAAAAAGAAAACTTTGATATTAATCTTAGGCGACTTGACAAAGTCGTTGGAAATTCCTCAGGAATATTTTACACAAAGAGACACACGCACAGTGCTTATCCAGAGTGAAATTGTTTGACTTTCGGCGTATTTGCATTTCCATTATACAAAGCCAGGCATGCATTTCCAAGTTATGATATGCTTTTTATTCTCCAATTTCGTGCCGCCTCCAACGCCGCCGAAATTGCGGCAGTGCGCGCACGTCCCCCCTTCAGAGTGTATTTCCTGCGGGCACATTTCTAAATGCACCTTGCATATTTATCCAGGCGTTTTCCCGTTTTTTTCTTAACGCGCACTTCGTCGGCGGCGGCGTCGTCGTCGTTTTTCTCCTCCTTATATTTGTACCTGTCTGTTTTCGCATTCAATATGCGACGCCGCCGTCTGTACAGTTTCGTGTATTCGATTTCAGCGCTGCGCAAATTTCATTTTAATGGAATAATCATTCGTGTCAATATTTGTCAAGCGTTTCTGCATTTTACCTTGCTCAGTTTCACTCTGCCTCTTATCAAATTCTTCCACAACGCGCATACGAATGCAGAATGTTAACAAATATAAATGAATAATGAATGAACGAATTTCAATTAATTACGAACGGATTATTAAGGATTTTTAGGTAATTTCCTTCAATCACCTTGAAAATAATTAAATAATCGTATTTAACAAATGACGCAGTACATTTTTTTTCGTATCAATATTAACGTTAAAAACGGCAGCGGCGGTGGAGGCGGCAAGTGCAAGTAGGAATGGTGGGTGACGACGCCGGAAGAAATCCATTAAAAAATCATTCCATTTATCATGTTGCCATACTGGCTGAACGTTTATTGTGCGTGTTCGAGTTTCGATAACAAGTTTATTTCCCCTGTTTCGCGTCGAATTTTCCTTTCTTCCTGCGCTCCATTTTTTTCCTCCGTCGCGCCGCCAACGTGCAAAACAAAGACGCAAATATTTTACGCGTAGTGTGAATGATAAAGAGGCCATGCCAAGAGGACGTATAATGCTATCATATACTTTTTGAAACGAAAACAAATGCTAAAAGAATGATAATCTGAATTTTCCCTTACGGAATTAGCGCATTGCGCTCCATTGCCTCTGCATCTTCGCGGTTTTGCCTGAGGATTTTAATTCATCCCCACGCAACAATCTTCAAGGGGATGCGCATTGAAATTTTTTTTCGGTGAAACACATTCAAAGAAGTAAATCTTTATCAAGAACCGCCACCAATCTAAATGATTTATGATTTTCAGTGTATATTAAGTAACTCGAAAATCAAATGATATTAATAATTATGCTTCTTATCCCAGAAAATGGTATTTTTTATTACCGGATATGTAGTATAATGAAATGTGTTGTGAGGAAAAAGGAAATGATTTTATCCATGGTGGAATTTGATGAGATTCAAGTTGTTGACAAGATTAAACTTTTCCTTTCGCAATGCGTACGGTGAAATGCACATTCATATATGCGAAAGGCAATAATAATAAAATCATATTAGATAACTTAGTTATTTTTACGAGTGAAGCGCGCGTTGGCGTTTTGCACGCCGCAATAACGCGGAGGCGGCGGTGCTCATCATCTGCAATAAGTTAGGCTTCCAATTTGCATATGTAACAACGTGTGTGCTCTCGCGCCCTCGAAAAATCGTCTACAATGTGTGTGCCATATCGTATCTGTTCAACAAGAACAAATATTCCAAAACATTTCCGAGCGCGCCCGAAATAAACGACCCCTTGTCCCATATTAAACGGGAGCGCGCGCCTCTGCTGACTACCAGAGGGATGAATGAATGGAGGAGCATTTCTTCAATCATTCGCTCATGTAAATGCTGCACAAGTATAAAAATCCTACATGAAGATCATCCTCATACTCTATAACAACTCTGCACAACATGCGTATCATAACCCGGAATAACTTATGATCTAAGCTCGCATAACTTTTGCGAGATGCATGCACTTCTCATAAATACAAATATGCACAATGTATTCACATGTAAGTTCGTCGTTCGTTGATAGTTTAAAATTCTTCAGTTACCTAATCAAATTTAATTTGAAACTTTGCAGTTGCCTTTTTCTGTTTGGTTAGTGACCCGAAAACGTAAAAAGCTTTTCAACATTAAGTCATCATTAAGTCATTCTCGTCCTTCGTCGCGTCTGAAACTTCAAACTTGTCCTCACGTTTTTTTTTTGCTCTATGCTTTCTTCGTCATTCGAAATTCTTGAGTGTATTTCAGCAATCTAATTAGACGCTGCGGCGCGAATAGGAAACGAATATCAATTACACGTAATGTCACCATTAACTAAATTATTCACATTTAATTGGATCCACTCATCAAAAAGTTTCGGCGGTGCTCTTAGGTGCAATTTTTATTAAATATTCAGCGACGTCTTCCTCGTTACCATGCGAAAAAAGTGGCTGCATTGCGAAAGCCGAGTTTTCATCATAGTGTGTCGCTTGCGGTGGAGAAACGAATACAAAGTTGGGAATAAAACACGCACAGCGGAACCGAGGAAATCTCCCCATTTGGTTTTAGTGTTATGATATCATAAGAACAAGTTACCGCCGCGTACCATATTTTGCTTCTTTTTTGTTTGCCCAGTTTCGGCGCTCTTATTGCCAGCGAATTTGAGCTGCCGCCTCCACGCTGAAAAAATGAAGGAGCAAAGAGGGACCTAAGCACATTTTTACGCTTCTTCTTCTTCTTCTCGCTCCTTCCTCCTGTCATATTCCTTGATTTCACCGCTGTAAAACGCAATGCGTATACTCGGATTAGCTATTGTTCGCGCTCGAATAGAAGACGGGGGAGTGATAACAGACAGGGTGAATAAAAAATCAGCTTATTGCTAATATTCAAGCCGCAATTATGCCAACTTCCGCCAGAAATGATGCCCCCTACAAAGCTATTTCGTTTCATGATTATTGCCGCTGGGCATACAACAGAAACGAAATTAAAATGCAAAAATTACATTCAAACTAACATCAAATAAACTATAAAATCATTATACATTTTAGGGATGTGTTTTGCATAATGTTTATGGCAAAAAAAGCCTTGTAGAATTCAGATATTAGTTTTTATTTTATTACTAATTATTCTCTGCCGATTTAACAGGAGGCCCATAGGCCGTTTATTTATGGCTCTAATTTTGTTGAAGGCGATCGAAAAAGTTTGCAATCTAGACAAACGTTACACGGGAAAAGTGGCGAGTGAAAAAATGAAAACACTTTACCATTAAACATTCAAAAATGTACTGCGGTGAAATTTAATTTTATGATCAGCAGGCACATTGCACAAAAGACTGTAATACTTGCGCAGTCTGGAAAAGTTGCAGATTTTCATTTTGTTGATCCATTTTTCAGGACTTTCTTAATTATTATTGCTGCATATTACTTTTCAGGATTCTTTTTTACATTTTGCTAATGTTTATTTACTTATTGCAGGTCCAACTTATCCAGGCTACAAATCCAACTTGCCCAGGATAAGCAATCGCAAAATCATCTATAATCTTCGAAAACTGTAAGTACCTTTGATATTTCTCGCATGAAATTATATTTTATATATGAATTGTTTGCGGAGTTGTTGAAACAAAAATGAAAGTTATGATCATTAAATATCGCACTGCATTAAGAAACGTGATCAAGCAAATACAACACATGTGTTTGTCGGGCAAAACGTAGCGCATTGAATGGCCCATTAATACGTGTAATTTTGGTTAAATTTAATAAGCGCCTGCACGTCTTTCCAACGCGCATAACATTAATTCGACAATTAGTTGCATCTGCTGCCTGACCGGACGATCCACAGTATCGCAGTTGAATTACCTTTTACCCACATACTTCGACCAACATAACTTTATACATTTATGTATAAAATATTTGTTCAGTAAAATGCAATTAATAATATTGACTTTTAAATACAAAGTAACAAATTGAACTATTTAATACTTTTTAGTACTTATCAATCTCTCTTTACGCAATTTTATAATCATCATTTTTATACGAAAAGTAAACGACTTAATTAATTATTAAAGGCTAGAATTTCGCGGCAAAACAAAGAAAAAATAATCATAATTAGTGCAGAGATTAGAGACATGAACGCATAACGCGCAAAAATGGCATTCGCATTGTGATTGCTTAATGTGAGCATCAAGCAGATTGAGTAAAAGAAGCACACATAAATCGTAGTTAAAAGCGCATGCAATTCGCTAATTGCCAGATTCCGTAATTACAGATTGCACAGACAATCGTCAGAAACGCATCCGTTCTTCATAAATGTACAATTACGTTGATTTACACAAATGCATGATAATTACCCGTCTTAAACGGAAGGTTACTTAATTAGAGTCATACTTATAAATGCTTATATGGTTTTTTCTTTGTCTCGAGAAAATAATCCAAGGAAAGAAATATTTAAATATTAGATAGGTACATTCGAAAGTCACTCAATTAAACTCATCAAATAATCATTTAGTGTAGTGCTTCGGGTTGCTCACTTGATTAAATGCTCATTGAAAAGCACAGAAGCAACGAGCATCATCATCAAAAAGTCGAACGCGTTTGTCACGCAATCCGTTTATTCATTCATTCATACAGCTGGATAAAGGAACGAAACGAATAAATGTGTTTTATTAATGTTCGGCGCTCAATTACGGAGGAGCGCACGCGTGTTTCGCTTCACAATGTAATAATGAAAAACGGCGTAAACGAGCCGGTGCACAAAACAATTACGGCAAACCGCATTTATTCCTATTCAAATAGGTATGTAATAACACTCCACCATTTCACCATGTGTAATCGTATCAGGTTTTCCCGACGAGGGCAATATTATTTGGATGGAATTAATGCACGCCATTCAAAGTGTTCATTTATTGCCATTTAGTTGGCCTCGCGTACGTTCATTCGTTCCCGACTAAATAGCATTTCGATTGCTCGATGTTGTATTTCAATTTCAATTACACTCGATGTCGAAATGTGGCGAGCGTTAAATGCTATGTGCGTTTAGTCAAGTTGTGCTTTTAATGATCAACAACAGCACTTGTTGCTCATAATAACAAAACTATCAACATCATTTTCGTATTAAATTCTATTTCATTTCCTGCTTTTAAAGATGATATTTTTTGTATAATTTTATTTTATTGATTAGTCATTGCAATTTAGTATTTAAATATCAGCACATTTGCCAGTTGAGTGCCAAACACACATTCATCGAACATGGCATTGATAAGACCGATTGCCAGCAATGAAACGGCTGAGTGATTAATGCACAACAAGCACCAGCACATGCGGCAATTGAGGTGGAATGGAAAACAATCAATTTATTATTCGTTCATTCTGATTATATTTGCGTATTGATGCATGCAGGTACTCAACCGTGCCGTTGATTAAATACGCGTACGAACGTATATTACCTAGTCGTGCTTTTTTTGGGTGCATTTGCTGCAAATGTGAAATCAGACATGCGATTAACAAGCAGTGTGAAGCAGATGGTTGTGATTACACGGAATCAAAATTAGATTGTGTTACATTACACTTATTAATGCGTTATTTAATTCTATGAAGTAATTATGACAAGATGTTAAAGCAAATATCATTTTACACCTTTAAATACGCAAAAAAAATAGGTAAATATCGGTAGGTGATGATAGAATGTGATATCCATTTATTGAATACGAAACAATAATGGATTTGCGGCACGTTAAGTGATATTTGTATCGATAACAAAACGCGAGCAGTTTTTTTTTGTCGTATCCCTCTTTGTAACATTTCGCCCATTTTCCACGCTTGCTTTCTATTTGTTTGTTTTGTCAATACACAACACGTTCATACATACCAAATGGAATCCGTGCGCAAATATCAATTAAACACACTCGCACATTTTCCGAACGTGCAATGCAAATATTTTCTCACAAAGCAATCGCAAAAGTGCTTTTACTACTTTTTAGCTTTTTCCTGCTCAATGTCTCTCATTACCACCGACTGCAGTCGACTAAATATAATTGAGCAAACATTGAGTTTATTACGTGGAAATGCATGGCTTAAGTAAAAAGTTGAAGTAGAAATCGAATTCAATTGAATAATTCGCAATGCGCAGTTGTTCGTCGTTATTTAAGTGCTGCACGAGTCGATCGGCTCGTTATCAGGACGCATGTCGTCGCTGCAATTTTTATTCTTCTTCGCTAGATACGCGCCGAATGAATGCGCATCGCGGCGCGCTCGATGCCATTAGCATCAAACCGCTTTTAATGTCAAGTTCGCATATCCGCCAACTCTCGCGCGCGCTGTTTTCTTATCGCTCGCCATACGTCACGCCGCCTCACGCAGCAACACGCGCTCCACCGCGAGGCTCTGTCGTCCGCATTGATTTACTATTAGTCAATATATCTGCGTTTGTGTGTTCCTTAATGTTCCGCATAAATAACATTGTTCTTCAATTCATTCCTCCGGTCCACCAGTAAATACTCTGTTCGTGTGAACATTTGCTAATTTTACTGTATCAATATTTACGCGTTTCTTATCGCTACAAGACAATGATAAGACTTTTTCTAAATAGGTCACAATAGGGTTTAAAATAATTAATAATTAGATTAATTCTTTTATTCACATTTTACTCTTTAAACAAAATTCTAGTCTTACTCACTTATTAGTTAGTTTGTTTTTAAATGGGGGATTAGAGCAATAAGTAAATGAGAAAATTAATGATGGATAGAGAAAATTCATAAAGCACTAATTAGAGTATTAAGGATAAATGAAATAAGTAAAGTGTTTAGAGTAAAAAGAAATGTGTAAAAATGTTGAATACGAAGAGAAGAGAGATTTTAATAGGTTTGGAATATGATTGCGTTGGCTGGGTGCCCTTTTCTGATTTTATTATTAAATGTGAAACCAATTTCGTCCGCGCACAAGCGCAAGCATGAAGAATCGTCCGCGGAGGGCATTTAGATGGCTATATACACACATAATAACACGTTTCGGATTGATTGCTCGAGTTTGAAAATAATAATCGGTTCAATTTATTCCGACCGGCCGCCGGATTCGATTCGATTCTGCGTCTCGGTCGTCGTTTAACGCGACGCGCCTCGTCTGATTTTAATGTCTCGATCGATTTCAATAAAATAGCAGCAAACTCTCTTCTTCTTCTTGAGACTGTGCTGTTGCTGTTGTTGTTGTTGTTGCTGTGCGTCCTCAGGGTGATTATCTTTCAACTTTATCAAAGAGATCTCGCTCGTTTCTTGTGATCGCCAGCGATTGCAAAGAATGTAATGAAAAATACATGAGCATTTAATCGAAGTGTAGCTATTTTTCCCCTGTGTATTTGAAATTACAGAAATTATCTCTGTGCAGTTGGAGGAGAGAGCGTCGGATATCAAAAATATGAAATTTATTTAAAAATATGCTCGTTTTATCTCAATGCACGCATAAACATAACTTACGCTCGTCTGTCTGTCATAAACGAACATTTTATTATTAATTTGCAGACTATTAGGGAAAAGTTCTCTTTGGCGCACAATTGCGCGCTCGGTGATTAGCATGCTAGATGCGCATAAATTTGAATAAAATGCGAATAGTCAATTATTTTATTGGCGCACCACACGCCTGAGAAGTGTTGCATCCTCATTACGCAATTATTTATTTCAGCCGCTGACTGACGCACGTCGGTGCCCAGCGCACAGGAGCTGATATATCGTCTTACGGACATGACCGATTCTTTATTGCGCAGCTCGCGCGGCTTTGAACAATTACAACAAACAACAAATGGTAGGAAGTGCTCGCATGCAAAACGCCAGCCACTACTGCGCTGCGCTGCGCTACTAAATTAACTGCTCAGATCGCGATAGTGCTTTTTACGATTAGCCGCATTCATACTTAAGTAGGTACCTACTTCTTACATTGTAAGTTTGCTCTTAGAAAAAGCGCACACGAAAAAGGCTTAAATGATTTTGATGGAGGGCATTAATAAATTCCAATGTTTATAGGAGCGAGAGGAATAAATTGAAAAATGTGAGTCCGAAATTTAATAACCCATCCGATTCCGGATAAGTTGACATGCAAATTTGAGCGAGCTGCACGCTGGATAAACAAAAACAACATTAATTAAATATAAAATGCACCGCCGCCAAATACTTGCAAGCGCGACAGTCGGGCAGACGATATGCGAAGAATGATATATATTTTATCGTCGGAAATCAATTAATCGCGTTTATGTTCACCGCTCGCGTATGCGCATTCACTTTAATGTCTCGTCCTTTTTATTTTTTCTTTAATAGTGCAATTAAAATTTTTTTAAATCGCATATTAAATTTTAAAACAAACTGATCAATTTCAATATCATTCATTCGTTCAGAAATGCAAAATTTTGTGGGGAAGTTGTAAGCAAGTTTTAAATATGTGATGTTTTCTGACAATCGTACGAATTACAAAATGCACACCTTGGAATGACTTATAGTACGCAGCTGTGTGATTACGTTCGATTTGTAATGACAACATAATTATTTAATTGATATGTGCTCGCGCATCGGAAATAGCGGCGCAAAACGCAGCGCACACATAATCAAAAAGAGCGCCGTTTCCATACATCAAATCGAAAATTGTCGGGCAGAGCGCGAACGCAGCGCAATCGCGCACTGAAGCAACCCGTTTGTGGGTTTCTTCGTTCGGGTTGTGCGTTCCGCGTGTGTCGTGCATTCCCAGCCGGCGCAACAGACAATAACAATAAATATGCTTTTGAGTCGAACGAATTTCAGTTCATTAAAAGCATCGGCTACATGTGTAAATATAAGTCTGATAAGAATTTTCACGATCGCGCGCGCGCGCGAGCCAAGGAGCTGCTACCGATCGTTGGTGCTTTTTATTGTGCGGCCGACCGACCGAACTTAAATAAGTTGTAAAGATAGGTGCGCGATAAGCGTTGTGCGCCCGCGCGCGCGCTTGTTTCTCTTCGCGCAGATAAGCCGCGCGGATCTCTATCTGATATAGGAGCGAAAAAAGCATACGGCCCAGCTTTAATACAATGCGCGCCGTGTGTTTGTACAGATATTTCAATTCGCAATCGTTGCGATTGTAGGCGATGACTGCGGCTAACAACGCGCCCAACAATGGCTTATATGCTCAACGAGCTCATTAGAGGGTGTCACATTTACATATAATAGCTAAGCGACGACGGCGCGACGCCCATATATGCATCGAGTGCATAAGGACGAACGACATGCGCGCACCATCTCGTTGTGTGCTTTTCTTCAAGGAATGATCTCCACGCGTTTATTTTGCATTTTCTTCCTTTTTTTTCCTACTTCTTTCATGACCATTTTGTATCGCTGCAAGTAATGTACCTACATATTATTGTTCCTTCTTTCACCATCTACAAAAACGCTTAATGATATCGTAAGTTACACTCCACTTAAAACTCGAAGAAACTTCTTTTCTCTGCTGTTCATGAAATTATTACATTGTGGACTGTTGTTATTTTAGATTAATTCGAAAATCAGATTATTCACCACGTACATCCCTAACACATAGAGCAACACGAAATGGCTCGTCTTATAATAATAATACTTATTACTTAGGCGCAAATCGAGTTGATCCGCATTCAAGTATTTAGCATGTTTGCCAACGTTCGGGCGGTGAACGTTTTTGGGCGCGCGGATAAGCAGAATCAAGAGAAGCGAATGAACGAATTTGACTGTGCGGATTGAATAAGGGACCTAAGTAAGCGCCTCCAGCCGTCGTTGCCCCCTGGACCCAGAAGACGCAAACTTGCAGCCGCGTACGAAAGACGAAACTAAATAGCCTTCGGCGTTGTGATTCGCATATAATATTATTATTTCCACTATTCCTCACCGTGAGGATTAATCATCGTCTGCCCCCCATGTACGGGCACCATTGGTGGTGGCAGTGGCAGATTTACCGGCTGAAAAAGCCGAAACTTGCGGCTGAATTACGAGTCATTAGTAAACAACTACACGTTTTGTAGGAATTAATAAATGCAGGTGAGAAAGACGAATGGAACAGTTCGAGTATGTAGTTTGCACATGATAAACAAGATTAATTTCTTTTCGGTCCAATAATTCAATTAATTCAACGGCGTTCGCAGTGAGGGATTGTTATGTTAAGTAAACTCGGCTTTAAACTCCCTACTCGGCGGCGGCAAACTGAAGAGTTGAGTTGGGAGTACGCAATATGCAAGAAGCACTACTGCTACGACTTCTCATCCATCTCCATCCCTGATATATCGCGTAAGATTCGCTACGTTCCTTGTCGTTCCCCGGGAGAACGCGTTATACGTATGCGAAAATGTAACATTCAAACTAAAGCTGAGAGTATGCTTTCTACAGGGAGATAATGAAAATTTATCAAGTATGTATTTAAAGATTTCGTTGTTCGAAATTTGAAAGTTGCAAAACGAGAAAATAATTTTCAGTTTCAAGTGCTTTGATTACTTTATGCATGTACGGCAAATGCATTCGAGCAAAAGGCAAACGTGAGATTAAAATTGCGAAAATCCAAAGGAAAACTTGTAATTTGCTGAGTAAATCACACTCGCGCGCGGTGATGGAGTATAGCGGATTGGACGCTTCGCGGAGGTCAACACGTGGGTCAGTCTCTTGAGCACAGTGCGAAATGATAGAGTTGCTGGTCTCAGGAGAGTCGTTGCAACGAATTGCGTTGCCAATGAAATGCCAATAGATATGTATGCTCTTCGCGCAGATGAATAACGAACGCCACACATAACGCATCCAATGTTAGCCGAGAGAACCAACTCTCTAGTAACTCAGCTTGTCTTGCCGTATCGCAAGCATAAACTAATGTTTTTTCTAGCTCTCAGGAGTTAATGCCTGTATGCGTTGTTCAATTGCTATGAAACTCTAAATAACATGGATCGTTTTCCAATTCACATATTTTAACTCTATCTTCGCGAAAAACTAAAACAATTACACTGGATTTTATTTATATCTACCAGGAAAATCCCTCCAGCAATAAATTCACGTGGATTCAACAAACGGTCAATAATTACTAATAGTTTAATTTAAACATGAAATCAAACGTGCTATTTTTCATTCTTCAATCGCAAATGTAAATATTCCATTCACAAATTTGGGATTTTTAATTTAAAAGGTGTGATTTTTCACACCTTCTTCCATGCTGCTTATCAAGATTATGACCATTTATCGATAATAATTATTCGGTAGTTTATCAGATGTGTGACTTTTCACACCTTCTTTCTCACAAATACTTTGTGTTTTTAATGAATTGACAATTTTATTTCATTACAAGAATGAAAAGTAGTAGTTGCTCTAATTAGTAATAAAATTTAATTTTTTTTGCGAAATTTCAACTTGAACAAATCAACTTGAAAGTAATAATAAAGATATCATAATCATTAACGACGAATGCATAAAGCAATGAAATTACAGTCTTCCCGTTGTGTTGTTTTGGCATCAAATGTGCGGCTCGTAAATATAAAAGTGGAATGCGAATGCAAAATAAGCGCTCATTACGTACGCATTAATAAATTTCCTCGCGCATGCAACATTTCTGCATCCTGCGTACTCTCTTAAAAGTTGCACGCGCCCTCTTCGTCCGTCCACGGATGTGACCGCACATGTGACCATCGAGAGCGAGCTATTACGTACGTTCGCGCGCAAATGTGATCCGTTTTTGATGCTACGAATGGCAATCCTGCGGACTCTCAAAACGACGCTTTAATTTATTGCGCCTATTAAAAAGCGCACATAAAATCATAATAATGCTTCGACTCGTCCGATACGCACATTCCCGACAATGCTCGCGCGCGCTCTCTCGCTTAATTTCATTTCGAATTAGTTTTGCGAAACGCGAATAAATTTGTTTATTACGTTCCCAGACTGTCCGTCGCTTTGTTGTGCTATTGCGCTCATAATCAAATTCCCCATGATTTTCAAACAAACAAAAATACATTTATTTTCGCTACCCGAAAATAAAATATCAAAAATGTAATTGTTTTTTCCGCGTGTGCATGATTACACATGAATTATGAGCTTATTTCTGCATTTTTGTTTGTTTTATTGCATAGTTTGAATAATTATTCAAAGCACGCAATCTTATAAATAATTTAATGATTAATCATTTGATTAAGTATAAAATAACTATATAGAGTGTTAAACATACATTTCTAAACAACAACAAAAAAATACTCAAAAAAATGATATTTTTGTTTGGATTTAATTAAAAAATAAATTAATGCAGAATGATGGTAATTTAGTGTTAGGTCGCATGAGCATTGGTCATTTGAACATTTGTTAAATCAAAATCTGTAAGCAATTCGCGCATGAGATTATTTACGAGCGAGTATCGTGAATAAGTTGTACAACATGTGGGTGGACAAGCAAGTTAACTGCACGCTTTTTGTGCCCGCAAACGAATGCAACAAAACACACAGCGTCTGGCAACAATATAACATATTTTATAGGCGCAAAACGCACACGCACACCATCGCGCCTTATTGTTGCTGTATCGGGCGCAAATGGCCGGTGGCTAAACGAAATTATTTCGCTACCGATCTGTCTCGCGTTTCATTTTATTAGCACCAGCACGAGCGCGCAATAGACGTATTTATTATTGCCGTACAGCTCCCTGATTTCATATTCATTAGCTGCCTGTACGCTCCGCAATTAATTCATCAACCGCGACAAGAGTGACAACAAACGGCAACAGCGCAATAATGCAAATCAACAACGCTAAACGCAACAGCAACGTTATAATCTAATGCAATGCAATGGCAACGTACAAGAAGAATTCCACATCATTGTGATTAAAATGTCATCTCGTGAAGGAATTGTTAATGCAATTATTATGACTGAATGAATGCATGAATATCTCTCATGCTAATGAATGCATAAAAAAGTGATTAGTGAAATTCTCATAGCAATTAATTCGTCAAATTCCTAGCAGTTCTATTATATTATCATATTTTTCTTCGCTATGACATTTTCTTATGTTTTGTTTCATTCTCCATTTTGCAAATACATTGTTGCTGAGTGAGAATCACGCGAGATTTGATTCCACACGCTGTGAATGCGACAATAAATTCGCGAAAGAAAACAACACGACATTCCTACACTAATGAATTAATTAATTAAAAAATCATGTCACCTACCTATGTTTCTCATCATCATCATCATCATCATCTTCCCGTATGAATTGTTCTTAATTCTTGTGTTTGCCAATTGTATTCTCACCTAAAACCGAAAACTTCAAAACTGATTATAAAAACTTCACTTCAAGAAATTCAAATTCGGCTCTCGTTTGCTACTTACTTGCTCAACTCAAATTTCTTGCAGTAACTTAAAAGAATTTTGCGGGACGAAATGAAAATGACGAAACGATTTTTTTGTGTGTTCAAATTTTATTTTCAATTTTTCGAATATATATATTTATAGCATATTTATAACATGTACATCACACATAATTAAACCTAAGTCTAAAAGTTTTTCTTCTTCTTCTTCTGCTTCTTTACTTAGCAAATTGCTTTCTTTTGCACTTTGTCGCAAATGATTTATTTGTCTTTGAATTCTTGAGAAATATAGGTAGGGCATTTTTCTCTCTCACTCGCTCTCTCATTTTCTCTCTAATAATTAATAATATTTGTTTATTTTTGGCGTGCCAAGGAAAAATAAGAGAATAACAAAATATTCTCTACAATTCGTGATCTTTGATCAGCGCTAATTAATCAATCTTAATCATCTAATAATAATATAGACTACTAATAGATAGACAATAAATTAAACAAGTCTACAAGCAAAAATTATTTCTCATTTAGTTTCAAACTTTGCAACTAAATGAAAAATGAAGAAAACACATTTTCTTGAAATCACCTTTGTTGAGTTTCTCCATCGACACATTGCATTTGAATTGATCGATGGTTGATTTAGTCATCATTCATTAATTGATTTGATTGATTCAATTGAATTAATTAAATTGTAAATTTATGTACAAACATCCAAATCGGGTTAGCTACGTGTTTTAATTAATTAATTAATATTTATCAATTTATTTGTAAGTTTGATTACACTTTTGCCTAGCTGCAAGAAGCGCGCTTTTTTTGCTCACTTAAGTTAATACAGCAGCATCAATCTTATCTCATAGTTTTGCTCGCTTAAGTAATGATTAATTCATAGAATTCTATATTATAAGTACCATGTGTTAATAAATAATTTGTCCATTATAAATAATGATAAACTGAATAGTTGAATATCGATTTGAATGAAAATTTGAAAAATTGCTAAAAATTGAGGAGATTTACGCTAAATATTTACAAGAACCTCACTAGCTACATTTGTTTTTAGTCATTACTTGCATTACGTACTAAGAATGCCTCTCTTTCTCATCTCCGCATTAATTAAATACTTCTAATGAACGATTAGTGAATGTGTGGATTGGAATTTGCGATTTCCAATAAACTTTATACATTTGCATTATGATTATCACGCTACTCAATGTGAAATCAACCTCTTGTCAATTCGAATATTTCTTAATTATCTACAGTGATCGCTCACATACAGCGTTGTTGATTTGCACACTTTTTAACCCTTTTGCGTTGCGGCTAAATACATGTAGTACTGAGCCAATGAGAGCAGATACACCATGTTACTATTTGTACCTTTTTCGTAATTGATCTGCCGCTCCTGTTGACGCGCATTGTCGGCGGCGACTTTGAGCAGTCCTTGGATGTTGCGCAAGAGCGTCTCCGTGGAGGATATTGAGGGATCTTGGCCGGGACCCACAATGCCGCCCCCGTTGGCGACATTCGCGCTCGCTACGGCGCTCGCAAGCGACGAATAGTTGAGGGCGGCTTGCTGGCTGTCACTGCTTGGCGCTGTCATCATTGGCAAATCGCCATCGTCCAAGTCTGCAAGACGTACAGAAAGAGATTAAAAATTTACTAATTAAAATAGCTGAATGAATAGAAAGAATGGAGGGTGGAAATAATTATGTTTGGCGGCAAGAAAATTAAATTTTTCCTCTCTTTCGAGATGATTGAGCTTGACGGGGTCGTTCGGTCCATACAGCAATCATTAATAATTATGAAAAGCCAACCACTAATGACTGGCATTTTTCTTCATCATTTGCTTCTTTTTTCTTCTTTCGAATCCAAAGTGATTACTTGAAAATACTTCAAATACGCATCGTCTTCATCTTTCTTCATTTTCTCTTACTTCTTCTTCTTCTTCTTAGCCTTCATTTGCTTCAATCATTCGTTTTTGAAGAAGACGAAAAGCGTGACCGCGAGATGAGGATTAATGAAATGAACGTCCGAAATTTTTCATCTTATATAAATTAGAAATTATAGGAATAGAACAAAAAATCAAATTAAGCAATTACTGAACTATTCCAATGAGAGTCTGTCATCGGAACCAATGCTCATAATTGGTAACGAATGCTAACACTAATGATAAATTACGAGTGTAGACAATAGCCATATTAAAAAAAAGAGATTGAAACGCGCGCGGACCAAGAATTCATTAATTTCATAATCATAATGCGATGACAATGAGGAATTCAGGGTATTTACCTTGATCCTTCTCGTCCTCATCTTCGGGTTCGGATATGTTCTCTTCCTCCTCTTCTTCGGCGGCAGAGTGCGGTGATCGCGGTGAAGGCGGCGCATCAGGACCGTCCACTTCACTACCAGAGTGATCATTATCACCAAGTGATCCAGCACTGCCGCCTCCACTTTTCGAGAGGTTGAGGACAGGACTATGATCTTGTGGAGATGCTATAAAAAATACGCAATATTAATTTCGGCCATCACTCTGTGTAGATTAAATTGATTGACCTAAATTGAAAGTTTAGAGAACAATAGCAATATGCTCATTGAATCATTGATTTCTGGTCTTTGCTTTGTAAAGAGAAGAGCTTAAGCCGCGCGCCGACCGAGGCGATTTCTTCTCGAATCTTAATTCGTCCATTAATGGCTTTTAATCAAATTCGGGTCCTGAATCAACAACATCATCACTAATAATAAACTAAGAGCATTTAGCGGAAGACGCACAAGGGGGAGCGAAGCCGAAAGACTTTTGATTACGGACACGGCGCTAAGACGACTTGGGGTCACGAGCGGCACGAAACGTTTCTATTTTAAACTTGGCTTCTCGCATCTCTATCATTGTCTAATTAAAACCATTCGCCGTTCGGCGCTGCGTAATGCCGGGAAACAATGCGAACACTTACCAGGTCTCGGACTCAGATCGCGCGCTTTCTGGTCGAGGGGTAACGGTCTGTCGGGGTCGCATCTCTCCTCTCGTAACCTGCAACAAGCAAATTGATGGAAATTAACAAAAACACATTGCTGAAATTCACAAGGCAAGTCAAGACAAGGCAGAGAGAACTAAATGAAAGTCGTCATCGCACCCTGGAGTTAATTCACTTCATCAAGCAGTCGTAAACTGAGTTGAAATCAGAGATCCTGCACACTACAGGATAAGAATCTATTTCGTCAGAGCAAAGTGCTAATTCCACCGTAAAACTGAATCTAATTAACTTGCTTTTTGTCCTATTCTTCGCTCTTTATGTCACTCTGCTCCGGTTTGATGTCAATCTCAATGAAGAAATCAAGGAAAAACAATGAACGCGCTTAAATTAGCTCACATTTATATGCATTCGTTTTTAACAAATGTCAGGCTCTTGCAAATATAAAAGAAGTATGTAATTTTACAGAATATTTGACGAAAGCACCCTTATAACCTCAAAGATAATCTTATTAGAAAAGTTATCTGGTGCGCATATTTCATCTGCGTTTTGTGATCTGTCTAGCGGAAAAAGTCTTGATGTTTGCGAATGTGAATGAAGAATATCAGTGCGTGTGTGCCTTATGAGAACCGGATATTATTTTCCCTCTTTGGCTGCTCTTTCAACCGGCGGCAATGTTGAGGTGGCATTGTTGCGCGCACACAATAAGCGTGTACATTGAAACGTGTAACTACACAATAAACTCCCTTTACAAATGGCACGCGTGGGGGAGAGCGGATGTGAAAACTGATACTGTATATTTCATCCGCCGCCTCCACTGCCACCGCCGCTGCCGCGAGAGAGTCATTCTAATGCGCGCCGCGACTGCAATGCGAGCAACCAAGCGACACAATGATGTATTGTAATTATTCAAATCTTTGCAATTAACGAGGCCGCATAAGAAATTTACACTTGTCAGGTATGCTTCTCTGAATGAGTAATATTTCTGTAATATTACACTTTCAACTCCTTACGGTTTCAACAGAACTTGTAATTAATGTTTGTCTTAATAATGTATGCGTTTATAATTGCAATTATTTTATACTCATATAATATTTTAGTCGAATCTATATTAATATTGACTTGAATAAGTCTTAGAGCCATCAGCAAGTTCTTTTACTAATTACAGACGTAACAGCGTCTATAGAATGCGGAAATGAGATTTCAATGTATCCCGGAGGAGCTTTCGAGAACCGGGAACAACCGGAAAGCGAACATCTTAACGACCCTCTCGCGAACGCCGGCAAAGATGCACACATATATCCTCGAATTGAATTCGAAGGGGCAACAGTTAACATCGAATCCGCTAACTGAATGTAGCAGCCGGGAATACAATTAGAATATTAGATTAGGGCTAAGATCGTCTTCCTCCTTGCTTCGAGTGAGTGCCCTAACGGCGAAGTGATTAGAAAGTTTGCTTTGCATTCAGCGCAGCTATCACCTTGCTCGAGGGCACAAAGCGCGCAAACAATGATTTAATAATAATAATCACTCTTGAGATTTTTGCCATTTTCTCAAAACTTGAATAAATTTATGCCTTTGCGTCAAGCACACTTGAAAATCGCGCTGACGTCGCCAATGTGCACTTGCCTCCCATTTCAACTGTTCGCATATTTGCACTCACTGTCTGGAATATGTAAATGCGAACGGAAAATGGGAAACGGCGAACGGGAAAAAAACCCTTTGGAGTGTGTGCGTATATCATCCGCAGACGTCATTGTTGCCGATTTTAAATTCCATCCTTGCATACGGCGGCGGCGATGGCGATGGCGATGGCGGTGGCGGTATTAGCATATTTATGTTCGGGGTGCACAAGGCACAAATTGCATGATTCGACAAAAATGCAGATGATTCAATTAGTTGAATTCATCATTCAATGCCCTCTTGCGGAAAGCGCAACGCAGAAGAAAATGATACGCCGGCAGGAAATATAAGAGTTAATAATTAACGAATCCATTTACCTGGAATGATCAATCTAAAATTCCGGCTGCTCCTGGAGCGAACTCGGCACCCCCTTGCACACACTCTTAGTTAACTCTTCGCTTCATTTATACCTTCGCCAGCGGGATGATGTCTAACGCAGAAATGAAAATAATTAAATAATAATGAAACCGGCAAGGTCGGGGTGCACGCGGGCGCGCCGCCTGCGCGTAATGATTATATCAAAGAAACGCGCAAAGGGTTGCACACCACCCACCGAAATACTCGTATTCCTCGACTCGTCATGCTCAATTGGCAAGACGTAACGTATGATTGTGATTAGTCATAGAAAGACAATTTAACTCGCTGTTTAATAGAGATTAGAATCTAAATGCGTAAGCAAGATGCACGTAGGAGACGCGGTAGCATTGTTTCTAATCGAGCATACGCCCTCGCACTCGCTATGCATGCTTAAATAAAACAAGAAAGGTTCGCCTCCTTCGAGAGACTTCTGCTGATGATGAAAGATGAAAACGCAAGCGGCACCGACATCCAGCCAGTGGTGTTTATGAAATATTGAAATTTGATTGCAATGTACACAAGACACCAGCGAGTGCATGACGCGATAATAAATTACAACCACCCTTAGACGTGCGCATCAAACGCACGTTTGTCTTTGCGTTTGCGAATTCGCTTCCGAATTAGCAAATAAGTCCTAAACAAATAGATCAATTCGGGAATTGCATGCGTAAAATCGGAACGTGACAATGCATACATTTTCCAACTTGTGTATGGCAAATAGCAAAAAAGGCGGTACATTGCTAATTTCGAGCAATATTTTGTTCTTATAGATAATATAAATGTCTCGAGTTAATTTTTTAATGGCCAAATGCTTTTAGTCCTGTTCACGTGGAAAAGACGCATTGTGGCAGTGTTGGCAGTGTTGTGCAGCGTTGCCAACTTGCCAACTGATGATATTAGATATGTAAGCGTGGATGAGGGGGAGCACCCAATATGCTTGAATATTTAAAAGTAATGCGAAGTTTCTAAGAGCACTTGAGCGTATGTGCACGACCAGCGAACGCGTAAGCACGCTATATATATGCAGATCTTTGGCGAAGGAGGCGCATTAGCACTCGAGTACAAGTCGGCAATCATTGCTGCCTCCTCGCTGCCTATTAAGACAATGTATTGCTTGTAATAACCTCGGCGCCGAGGACAACACGTCTTCCCGTTGGAAGCACTAAACTTGCGTGTCCTTCCACGGAGGATGGAAATGCAATTTTCGGGAAAGGACCTAAATAAATTGACACAGGTGTTTGTGTTCTTGCTTCCAAGTATTTTACGTTTTTTTCCGCCAGCCGCTTCTTTAATGAGGTAAAACGCGATTTTTTAATACTTCTGGACCAAAGTTTTAATGGTTTTCACTTTGATGTAATCGGAGAGTCTTTGAATATTTGAAATACGGCCGGTTTTAATGTTTGCTCGGCGGATTTAACAAAAGCAATGCGCGTTTTAATTGCGATTCGCCCGTTTGTTCCCGGACGGCGGGCGGCGGGCGACGAGACTGATAAGGGAGAGCGAGTGGCGTGGTTCGACCCTCACGCACAAAAGACTCGGACTTACATATGAGACGCTCGCATACGCAAATTAAATCTTAAATGAAATTTGAAACTATGCTCCACTCCGCTCCCCGACGAGACGAGGGATGGATGGACGGATGGATGAATGCGTGGAAAAGCAGAGCGCCATCAAACCTCTCAAGTTTTCGGCCGCACGAGAGATTATCGATTCAATAATAAAACTTCCTCTCGTAATTCTTTCGTTTGATATCTACGCATGCAGATGCGTTGTGCAAATATTCCTCATTCTTCGCATCAACTAAAGCAGATTCCTCTTTTTTGATAATAACGAAGAATGCGTGAATTTCCTTGGAGCTTTTCCTCCTTCGCCAATAATTTAGACGAGAATAGCAAGTATGAGCGAGATTAGACCGCAAGTTTCTTTTCCCGCTGCACCTTCATACGCGAGCAGCGGCAAATTCTTCACAACTTTCGAACAATAACACGTCACGACGTCTTTTAAGCAATTCACCCCCTCACATTGGGGAAGAGGCGGCGAGATGTTTCTTCATACGCGAATATCTTTGCAAGTCGTAAATTATCAAGATTTATGAAAACTTCATTGAAATCCCCAAAAGTTCTACATGCACTCTTTTTGCAGTGGTTCAAAGCATTTGTTTCACAACTCAGTTTAGATAAAGGTTAGCTTAGAATATTACGAATAAAGACAGTCGCAATGTATTTCAATTTGCACGCAGGCGCAGCTGCAAAGTCGACAAAGTGCCTAATAAAAGTCGTACACTCCTCATTTCGGAACAACCATATAAAACAACCCCTGGCTTTTTCTAGACGTTTAGTTTCCTCCCGAATTTGCATTTCGCTTGTCTTCATGTGTCATCATCAACACCATTATTATTATTATGATTATCCCATGTTGAAATGTAAAAGCACCTGATGCAGTTTATACAATGAAGAAATTAATATTTTTTTCCTCTGTTACAGAATATCCGAGGGTTTTGCACCATAAAGAATTCAATGCGGTGAGTAGAAAATATCATTAAATAACAAATGCGATACATATTCGAAATGGTGTTGACTCAGCATTAAGCATGTATGAGAAACGCGTGAAATGGCAAGAAGGGCGCGTTTGCCATACGAAAATTAACGGCGCGGGTCAGCAATGCAAATAACTGACAGCTAGAATACCAGGCGCACTTCAATGTAAATAATAATTTCAGTTAACAAACACGCGCACGGGCACTTTACGCGGCCCGCAAATGGTAATTTTTCCCACCGCCATAACCGCCACCACAAGCATAACACCAAATACCCCAAACGCACATATTCTAACCAAGCTGTTAAATTATGAATCAAACACAAATAGCGAATATGCCATGCCGCCTTTGATTGTTACAAATGTTTGCTAACATTTCATTCATTCGTTAGCAGTAAGTACTCATGTTCAGTAGGTGTTGACTTTATTGATTTATCATTTACCTAAAGGTCGCTGCGTATTTTGATTGATAGGAGAATTTGTTCGCTTCGTATGAAGTTCACTAACTTTGCATGCACGTAAACTTTGCGCTGGAGAAGTTCCCTCGAGCTGTACAATAAATGCGCATATTATAAATGTACTGAATGAATATGGGGTTAGTTCAGACACTATCAACACACACACACCCCCGCAGCGCAAGAAGGGGTTGAAACACACACGCAGCGTTATCAGACATTGGGAGCATTTTGATAAATGCATCAACAACGTGTAATTGACTCAAATTCGACATGTTACGGTACACAACTTGTAATATTCTAGCAATTTCGAACGCGCGATGAGGGTGAATAACATAAATCATGTTCGAATAAATCCGAAATTATTCGCCAAGAATTTCACTCGTAGTGTTAGGGAATGCATTAAAAAACAATTTGTACGCGAATTGCTTGTCTTTTCGTCCGTTGACAAGCGATGCGAATTTCGCAACTCCATTGGGGATTTGTTGGTTCGCGCGTAAGAAACGGAGCAAAATCGAAAATTTCATTAGGTGTCATTAGATTAGCTCTCTAGGTACATATCGAGCAAAGCCAAAGAGAAAAATACGCAAAAACAAGGCGCATCCCCTCTTGTTTTCTGCTACTCCCCGTTGTCGTAATGGTCGTTTAAATTTTTTTCTGCGTCGCGTTCTCCCTGCTTTTCAAATTGCAAATGTGCATCATGAATGGAAAATAAAGACGTTGCACGGAATTGGCTTCCAGTTTTGCAATTGAATGCACAATTTCATCTCTCGCAAGAAGGCGCTTGCTTTTTTCCTCCCGCCAAGTGGATTTTCAAGGGTTGTTTACTTTCGCCTTCCTCGGGGAAAACGTCCCGTGGATACCTCTGAGGGAAATTTAATTGTTCGAACGATGTGTGGTATTTGAAAGATGTAAGAAGCAAAGCATCACGAAGATGAGGATGAGAAATGCGAAATGTGGTGGCGAGTAATTAAATTTTAATTACGTCTCGGAGGCAATTAGCAGTCAATCAGCACGTCACGAATTCGCTGTGCGCGCGCGCGCTTGCGAGCAATGTTGATTGGCCCATCGCAAGAAGATGCGTTTGCGCCCGAGTGCTTGAGTTATTAAACGAATAATTACCGGCGAGCAGAGAGAGCGACCTGTTCAGAACTATGAAGATGTTCTTCACAAATGCCAAGCGCCACTCGAATGCAATAGGGGGGCAGCACACATACAATTGATATTAATATTCATACCTGTTTTATTACACTTGCCAAGAACGTCTCTTTACTGCTTGACATTTTCAAGAATTGATAACTTCTTCAGCTTTTAATGAATTTCATCCTTGCAAATGACACATCATAACTTTGCGCCAACAGCGTGTAAAGCGGAAATAAATAATAGTTGTGAATTAGGGCGAAATCTAAAAAAAAAATAGATGGTTACGCGCAGATTTTAATTTCAAGTTGCACATACCGGAAAAGGAAATTGATTAAAGTGTCATTTGAAAAATCGCCACTTTGTAGAAATTTAATTAAAACACATGAAGAGGGCAGCACGGCCTTGCATTGCATGTGCATGAAATTGAAATCCTTTCAGCACTGCACCGGAGAATGATTCTTTAATAAAGGTAGCAAAACAACAGCCGGAGTTGAAGTGCATGGATCACTCCGGAGTGTAGAACATGAAACGTGAAACGTTTCGCAACATTGGGGATGCTACAAGATGCGCGCATTCGGCGAGTTATTATTAAAATTAGATCATTAATCACGCGCGCGGTGACATCTCGGTGACGGAGTCGTCCTTCCCTTCGGGGCGCGTCGTCTGCAAAGGACAACAAACGCCCGCAGTGTCATCACCTTATTGCTCATTTGTAACGTAAATACTGCTTGCTACTGCTGCGCCAAACGGGGAAAAAACATACACGCTGCGCATATTTTTAATTTGATTAGCTAATTATACGTTTGGAAATTTCATAGTCTGTTAGAAATTTTCATGACAGCTAAAAAACACACAAAAAGGATATAAAAAACTAAAATATTCATTAGTCGCGATCAACTGATGAAAGCTAAAAATATTCCTGTTTTTTGTCATCAAATGAAGCACTCGGTATATTTTAAATTCAATTTGATTTACGTAAAGGTAACGTGAGTATATTTTTCGTGCTTGATTGGGCCACATGGGAGTCAATCAGCGATGCAATTACACGAAGAGAGAAAAAATACTTATTTACTTGAATGACATATTCAATCATTTCACATTTTCAAAATGAATATTTAGAAGTACATACAATTTATTAAGACTATAAAAAAGAAAATAATATTTATCATAAATTTAGTAAGTATATTTGTCCATGACATGACACTTAATAGAATTGATTAATGACCGTCTCAGTATCTTGTCGCATCAGCAGACACGAATCCAAAATAATTCAGTCGACTTAATATCCCAATGCAAACAGATTAACTCGCTCACTCAGTCTGTCTTTGTACGCAGCATTCGGAGGTTGATCATTCGCATGCGTTCAAGCCCGAAATCGGAATGCAAATGGAAAGAAACGCTTGAATAAAACGGCAGGCTAATTGCCCGAGTCGGGGATGTGACGAGTATTAATTAATTTTATTCGCACTTGCCGCCACCGCCCTTCCCGTCGCTTGCGCGTAAATAATGGACGAAAACAAGCGGGAAAATCACAGCGAATGCGATTGTATACTTCACATTCAATTCCACACCGAAACAATCCCTAAAGCGCGCGCACACGTCCAGAGTTTTAGTTAATTGTGCTGGACGTCCCGGTCAATCGCACAAACGTTTTACGTGGAACGCATGTGCCAGTCATTTATTTTATTCCAACCACCCCCGATACGTATTAATTGAGTGTTGAAATTAATTTGCTATTTTCGACAAAATTTACATCTCCCTCAAAGTATTTGAAACACCCTCGAATGGAAATGTAATAAAAGTGAAACAAAAGATGATCATCTTGAGTCATTGTAACCAAAGACAGTGCCTAACGCACTTTTAATCACCGCTTCGTTCATCATTAACGAATGCTAATTGAAGATCGAATTTTTATTCGCCGCGAACACGAAGACGCGCCGAAGATGAAGCCGTGCAAACGTCGTATTTGTTTTATGCATATTTCTCAATTTACATTCGTAATTTATAAGTGCGCAACGCATTGCAAACGAGCTCGATAATAAAAGCAAATTAAGAAAGATGAGCACCGAACGAAAAACAAGTCGTCGACAACAAACCGAATAACGAATGCAACGTGCAAACAACACAAACAAAGTAAAGCGCGACTGGTAAAGGGAGAGAATTATAATTGCATGTCGATAAATTATAAATCAATAATATATACAGCTTCAAGAAGTTCCCTCTCGTCCTTCGCAGGAATCGCAACAAATCCCACTATTTTTTGCTTATTTCTTGCATTTGTGATTGCGCGCTTGAACACCATGTATACGCGGCTGATTTTTCAAAAAACTTAATTACGAAATCACGCCTACCTCGTAAATAAATCAGCGAACGCGCTGCGCTGACCAACGATGAAACAAGTGAAGAAATTAAAAAGTAAACAAGCAATACGCAGAGAACTGTATACAACTTGTAATGCATTTCTTTTAAAAATGGCGATCAATTAGCGAAATTTCAACAACACGAGAAGCTGCTCGACTAGTGTCAATATACTCATTGAATATGCTAATTGTTTATGATTAATAACGTATGGAAATTAAACCCTTGAGCGATTAAATTAATATCGGAATTCTATGCAGCGGAAAAGTTTCAATTTCAAACTAGTTATTTGAAAACAAAATAAAATGAGCAGCAATTCACGTGTGATTTATATTTATTTCTTATTTAACGTGAGAGAAGGAAGAAGGAAGAGACGGAAATTTAATGAGGAAATATTCGGGTCGACGAGGATATATCTGGCAATAATTCTTGTTCACCGTGCCATTCGCACTTCGCCAAACTAGCAGTTCATGAATCGAGAAATGTGTGCGTAAATCGCGTTCACATAGAGAGGGTTGCAACCCTATTTCTTGGCCAAGTTGCGCGTGTGTGTGTGTGTGTTGCGAGTCTATGAAATCCGGAGCGTGCCAGAGGGACATAAAACGTCACGGTCGCACAGTTATTAATCCCGACACCCGCTGTCTTCTAATAGAAAACGTTCGGATGTTGCGTCGAGACCAAGAACGCTTTCTTGAGCCGCTGCCGCCGCCGACGCTCGCGCGCGATAGTTAGAGATAGGAAAATAAAAGCTAGACACCAACCGCCCCTCATAAGTATTATCGTGTGTTGCTGTTGCGACCACCATCTCGGAATTGCGCACATAAATCTGTCGCAAACTTGCGATTTTCTGCTATTGTCTCCATTGTGGCCACTTGATTGGATTATATATTTTACACATGTCAGAATTGCGTCGTTTCGCATCTTGTAATTGAATTTCGTGAGAGGGAAAATAGGGCAGCAACACTCCATGTACATCCAAAGGATATTTTATTCGCAATTAGCAAAAATTTCGAATTAAGTGTAAACCTTGAACATTATTCAAACTGATCCGAAGCGCGTCCCACAAATCATTCACGTCTAATGCGTCCAAACAGCCTAACGTTAGGGATCCCCCCATTGCCGCCCCCCTAAAACCTTCATACGCGCGACTGCCGCTGCCGCCGCCACCGCCGCCAAATCCAACCGGCAAACGTCACTTGACAATTGACAAATTCTACATGTGTCTCTGTACAAATCCGGGCGAAGCGCTTAATTTTGATTTGTTGCCATTTATCAAGCAGAGCGCGTGAGCGCGCAAAGAGTAACTAGACGCGGGCACATAAAACGCACATAAATCAAGTACGCGCTGCGCGGTTATTTATTACATTGTCGATATTATTATGTGCATATTAACTTATTATAAGCAATGTAATGCAATGCAATGCACAAAGTTGCAGTAGCCGGAGCCGAGCAACATGCGAACAGACAGACACCCGGAGTTCGCAGCGAGCCACCGGTGTTTAAATCATGCATCGCTCCGTTCGCAACAAAAATTTATTTATTAAGGTCACATTTGTTCGGTCTGCGTGTGTGCGCCCCGCGAAAAAATACCATTTCGATACACGCAATAAGATAATAACAATAATTAACTAATTGTTGTATATACAAATCACTAAATATGGTAAAAGCGGGAGAAGAAAGAAAAACGTGGCGGTTATTTTTAGTCGCATCTGCACGTCGGCGTTTTAATTCAGTTACGCGCACGTCGCCTCGCCGCCGACATCATTTTTTCCTTCGGGAGGGCGACGAAAGACATTTTAAGAATCATCAGCGTGTCGACGAAATGCGCCCTCGCCCTCTTGTCTTCATCCCGCAAAGAAAAAATATTACCGATGTGGTGTACCCCGCCGCACACGCCATTTGCGTCGATGAAATTTGCATGAAAAATTGCATTATTATTAGCGCAACTCCGCACGCGTCAAGGGAATGAAGAAGAAGAGGACACGAGTAAAACGCTGTTATTTTGCTGTAAGTCGCATCCCGATGTCATTTTTATTATGACAAATTCCATTTACGTATTTTTCTATTTTTCATCCCTCAAAATGCGAAAAAGAAGCGAAACAAATGATTATTGCCTTTTAATATTATTACAGTCCGCCGAAAATATTCTAATGGATTAGAAATATTATAATTAATGACTTGAACACCTTGAAAATACAAATGCAAAGTGGGAAATTTTTCGCTGAAAGAAAAGTCATTAGGAAATGGGGGGAGGTGCACTAAGCAGTGAGTCTCTTAATATTCGTAAAATGCACGGGGGCGGCATTAACCGTCGCCGAAATGATATTGCACGTTATGATGTTTGAATAGGACAGCCGCCGCGCAGCTGATAAGACGGCACGTCGCGCAATTAATCTTAATGCAGCACAATGCATATAGCATTTAAGCGATTGCTTTCCGGTTTTTTTCTCGTCCGAGACGAGTTGAGAATACAAATGAATGCAATATCGCCGAATACAAATGACTATTGCAAAACACAGTTATCGCGCATTGCCAATCTGTTAATTAACTCTATAAGAAACGCGCGCGCGGTCTTCGATGACAACTGGTAATATCGTATGTCAATATTGAATTACAAACTTGCAACGTTCGAACGTTCGCGCACAATGCAAACCAATTTATTTTCACGTATGATTTATATGCGGTTCTCTTCTTTAAGAGTGCAAGAGTTGAGACGTCTTTACCTGCGTCTCTTCGACTTGTATTTCATTCCATTGCATTTCGCTTTTATTAATAAGCAGCGGAACGAACGAAGAAGAAAAAGATACACCTCGTTTGCTTTTATGTTGTCTTACAGCAAGTCAAATGTTTAGCAACATTGTGACTTAAAATGCAAAATAATTCAATAATCTTACCTTTCAAGGTGTTTTACGATATCCTCATATGCTGCTCGACAATTTTCCCAAATGCCCGATCTGCAAATCGAAATTGAAATTGTATTAAGTCATTTGACATTTGCGCAGTGATGAGTAAACAATGCGTGCATAAAAGACGTTGGCGGTTGTGGTACCATCATCATAAGTGGTAAATTGGATTGGTATGGTCATTAACTTGTACAGTTAGAGGCCACACAAAACGCTAAGCGGCTTACGGAATTGCCGGCTGATTATTGGAAGTCCCACACGTTTTTCCAACTGACTGATATGTGTATTTGTTTACGTTCGACGTTTGCATGCGTTTTCGCAAACGGGCGCGCGCGCGCGTACTGCTAATCCATCACGTATGTCATGCGCGCATATAGAGATACAGACGGGAAAAGTGCCAAGTGTGCAGTTTTTCCCTGTTGCGACTGCTGAAATGACTGCAAATGCATTTGGCCGACGTGTATTGTCTTAACAATCGTCGGAGCCGGGGTTAATTATATTCAAAGCCATGGCAAGTCATCTTAGCATGTCGCATTCGCACGTTTTGGGTTGCAGGTCAAGTGCACTTGGACTACATGCGCGCATGCTTGTCATTAGCATGCGTTGTGTTTGCAGTGGCGCTGCATTTCGTAATTAAAATGCAAATCCAACGCGCTGAATGCGTGTCCACGTCACGCGCGGTGATTAATTCTTCAGGTAACCCCCTCGAAGACGAACGAGATTGGCAGCAGCCACAAAACGAGAAACAACAAACTACGCGCGCATCTTGATTTCTATCTCGCCCCGGCACAAGCTTGATTGCGTGTGGGTATAATTAATTAATACGAATGCTAATTTTCGACTCTTACCTGGCGATTGACTCCATTGAAGGCATGCCCTGATTTTTGATCACTGACCCATCCGGCCGCGCCAAATTGTGCGGCATCGCTGGCGACAGAAGGGCGGAATGTGCCGCCGCCGGATGCGGCAATTGCATAAACTGCATATGCGCCAAATGGGGTGGGTGATTGTATCCATTGGCTAGAAGGGGTGATTTTTCCAATCGCGACATATCTGCAACAAAGCCAATTTTTAATTCTCACTTCTCTTTTGAAATTACCCAAAACCTCATGATTGATGACATCTAGCGTCTTCGAATACAGAAAAGGGGGGAAGAAGCACATACTGAATCATCTAATTTCACGCAAATGAAATTCAAATTTTATTTGACTCGAAACCAAAACAAAACGAAACAAACATTGCCGACTGCAAGAGTGTTTATAAGACTTGCTTTCGTTTAATTAAAATATCTGTTTGTATGTTGAATGCATGTGCGATGGCTTTTAAAATAACAGAAAACCTAATTATTTTTCGGCGTGTATATTTTCTGGTTCTGCGTGTCGTGTCGGATGAGTGTGCGTGGCGCCTCGCCGGCATAATTAATCATCATCCACTGGGATGCTGCGCTGTATGTGAATAGCTTTTTTGAGATTTCGGTCCGTGGCGTTTTTTCCTTCAGTCGTCGTCGGGTTGCGCGCACAAAAAGATTTACAGACTCATCAATAAAACTATCTATCTTCTCCCGGCCCCTATCAGCTGTCATTCAATGCTGCGTACTAATTTCAAGAAAATTATTTCAAACACACTCACAACTTTGCTTTTAATGACTTTACTTTATTAAGTTTAGCATTACAACACGAATGCGAGTCGCTTTAAAATTTAAAATTAGAACAAAATAAACACGCGTCATGGAGGTCGCTGGAAACGATTAAAAATGGCGTCGATTTTGTATTGCAAAAAAAACAGCACAGTTCACAATTTGACGCAATTATCAATTTTCTTCGCAATGTGTCGACATTAGAAAGAATTTCCATAAAAATCCCATACGACATGCGTTTATGCTCGTGTTGCTTACATTTTCATTTTTTGTTCGAATGCAATGCAATTCATATTTATGCAAAACGTTCATAGAGTATAACGTCCAATGTAATTGCACATTCTCACATATTTCTTAATAAAATTGTTCGCTTTTATTCACTAGACACAAATACAAACGCATAAATATTATTCATACCAAGTGTATCAGATGAAACCTGAATTTATGTGATGCACAAGCAGAATAATTTTCTAGCGCTGAATTATTATGATCACCATGTATAGCCTATTAGGATATCGTGCAAATGTTGATGTTCGTGTGCGTTGAAAAATATTATAGGATGAAAGACGGCAACCTCGTAAATTTTGCATTTGCAATGCACTTGCAAAATGCACATTACTTGCAACGTGTGTACATGTGTGCAATTGCATTTGCATCGCTGCATTATTGCCGGTTGTAATTACAAGACGTCTGCACCTACAACCAACACCATCAAAAGAGATGCCTTGCGAATATTCCATGCCGCCCCACCGATTATTATTTAGCACTTTCTCACTCGCTTGCGCTTGTGCGTCGTCTCAGTCTAAGAGTTCTTTTCAACGAGCAATTAGATATCTTTTAATCGCTTGTATGCGTTCGACTCGTCTATCTCCATCTGGCCATCTTTTCATTGCATTAACATTGTAACAAATTATTAATCGGCTGCGATCTCGCAGCGTTACCCAAACGGAAATAACGTTTAGTAGCAAACGCATAAATAAAAACGAGCGCCAAATATCGACTTTATAAAAGACGTTACGCCGTGCGAATTGTGCGCGAAATTCGAAGAAAACACATTTTTCATATTTGTGTTTAATTTGCTTTCATTTCGCGTTTGCGTATAATAAAATGTGAAAATTATGGCGCTTCTCGCAGAAATCCATTTGATGTTTATATTGATTTAGTGACGGTGCAAGTTTCGCCAGGCGCCGAACAACATGAGGTCCAATTCTCGGTTTGCTTTATTGTTCCACCTTTCTCAATACTTAATTCAGCCGGCTCATAAGCGTTCTGCGCGCATCAGTTAAACTTGTTGAAAAATTATAGATAATATTTTATTATTACACTCGTTTTCTATTGCGCTATACAGCCACACGAAATTCTCGCGTTGGATAAATCTACCTGCGCACAATGCATTTAATGCGTAGAAGTAAATCGAAGGGCAAAGAGATAATTGTCTTCGATTTGGCACCAATTTTCTTCGAAAATTGCCTACCTATTATTTCAATTTATTACAAACTGTACGCTTGTCACGTGGCCGTTGGTTGGGATCAATCGATGGATCGATCGATCCGAGAGCCATACGCGATAATCGTTGGACGGAAAATGATATAAAACGATAAAGCCGGGGTAATTTTTGAATCGTTTATCCATTTAGTGTTGGTCTCGTTCGGGCATTGTCTTGAAATTATTCGCCTGAAATTGCTATAATCACACACAAACACGTGAATGCAATGCAATGTTGAAAATTGCTCGTTCGCTCGCTCATTTCTTCCATCGTTCGTTCGTTCCCCAAATGCGAGTCCGATTCGATTGCCCGCAGGGCATGAAGAGCGTGAAGAAGGCGAAAACAAGAAAACCGCTTGTCATTCCGAGCCAGATGATAATGCGTAACCGTTTTGTGACCTATTCATTAATAATTACTCGGATTGCTATCATTCCAGAAGGCAACCTGCATTAAAAGCCCACACTTAGACCCCCAAAATACTGACCAGCACGTTACAATTACCGAAACGCGCCAGAGAAAGACAGAGCCTGAACATGCGCAACCATCAGTTGGCTTTTGTGGTTTTGCTCATTGAGCTCGAAACCGTCCATTAGTGTAATTTATATCACGCCAAAGACCAAACCAAACTGTCCCACCAAATAACCCTAAAATACTGTATTTTCACAATTAAATGCACACACTTATTTCATTCTATGCCAACAAAATAACCAAAAAGTCATCAAACAACAGCGGGATTAAGTTTTGTGATTACAAATCACTTAAAAGCATTTCTCGCTTAATCCTTTGACAACTCGATTGTCACTTTGTATTTACATTCGAAGTAGATTAAAGATTCACATTCGAAATGCATTTAATTTAAATACGATGAGATTTATTCCTCGATTCGTTCTGGTGCGCGCGCGTCCATTTCAATCATACGGACTTCACGTAGATTATTAACGCTGCACTTGATATCTCGACGAAATAAGAGAAAACAATCCGAAAATAAATAAAAAGACGTTGAGGAATGAGCGCACAGGACGGCTGACAGCCGGCATAACAGATGAACAGATGAAGGAATAAAACACTGCGCGCCGCGAACGAAAGAAGTTCTCAGCCCCTTGACGAAGAGAGGTCGAGCAAACAGTGACAACCAGTAATTAGAACCTTGCTCGCTTGATTCCACAATCAAATCAAATGCACTGCAATGAACTCAACGCCTAATGGAATGTCAGAAATGAAAAAGATGAGAAATAATGTCTTAGTAGAAAATATCATTTCGGATGAAGTAGGTAATTTGGTTTTTCAAAATAAACCAACAAAATCATACGCAAGTAATGAAATTACCTACTATCGATTTGTTTACAAAATATGCATTCGGGTTTTTCCAAGCATTTGATGAAATCAAAGCGACTGATGTCACAAATAAAGCAATCATTACATTGGTCCATGCACTCGATGCACTCGCATCACATTCAATATGCAATTGCATTTCGTGTGCACTTCGCTTTGTGCATTCGCATATGAAAAGCAAACAGAATGAAGCACATGATATGAAGTATGATATCACATTACAATTGGCCCACCCTGATATAACAGCACCACCAACATAATGAAGCACTCGATGATTGTCAGGGGAGAAATGCGAAAAACGAAAATGCAACATGAATGCAATTGCAGCGTATGACTTTGTTTATTGTGCGGTTGAAGTTGAAACAGGGTTGCTGTATAAATAGGGTGTTTGTTTAAATATGGGTGGGCTACAACTCTGAAGAGACAACAGTGCGCGTTCTTTTTTTATTGTAATATGCAGAGAAAATATCGATAGTGATCGAATTCTTCATTATGAAGTCAGCGATGCGCGCATATCGTTAATGCCTGATTGGATTTCAAGCTGTAACACAAAAAAATTATAGTTTTTTGTGCATTCAATGCTCTCGCTTTTTTTTGGCTGCGAGAGTTTCTTTACCGATATTCGCGCGCATACTACCACCACCATCACCACCACCACCTGTGTATCAAATTCGTGTGCATTGCATTGTAAACGGAATGATGAAAATTAAATTATGAAGCAGGCAGCCAAATATTTCACAATATGATCATAAAAAGCGCGAGCAAGTCCTGCTTTTTGTTTTTATCTCTCCACTCTTTCGATGGCTTCAAGGGGACTGAACTCATATAGTGACAAATAAAAAGCGCCATCCGTTTATGACACGATAAATAATAAAGGGATGAAGCTGGCGAATAAAGGACGCGAACAAGGACGGAAAGAAAGCAGCAACAACAACAACCGTTCAGTCCACTTTGTCCGTATTATAAAAGTTATAAAAACTGCCCAATAATAATTAAAACCGATCGTTAAAAATAAACGCGTTCAACTTTTAAGCTTATTTAACTTTTTAGACATTTCTCGCGGTGCCAATTCAAATTCCAAGAAAAGCTATAAAATCAAATTCACAAAAAGTTGAAAATTATTTGATAATTTACGGCTTGCATTCCGACATGTTCATAATTCGATTGAACAATAAGCATTCACTGCTATATCAAGTCCGCACAGAGGAGTTGGTATTAACCACCACCCCTGAAGGGTGCTTCGTATTAGTTATTGTTACCGCGATGCGATTTGAAGCTGATGCTGAGGCTGGTGGCGATGACATTGGCATTGAAATCCAAAACACAAAATCGAACATATCTAAATGCCGAATGCGCACTGAATGTTATCACAGTCAGCATCCTGATCAGCGTCTCGCGCTTGACTCACAACAATAGGGAAATGGTCACCCCCTTCAAATGCACACCCTGCATGCACAAATCGCATCTATTGCAATAATAATAATCGATTCAATGCGTACGCATTCAATGTTGTTATGACTTTGAATTGTGATTATGATTATATTCGCATGACATAATCGCATATTTAGGAAAATAATTAAATGCATTTTCCAATGAAAAATTAATTATACACTATAAGAAATAATGAAATGTTTATATAAAATTTCATTGGTAAAAATTAAAAGATGGTTGCGATAATGTCGGAACTTGTTAGCGTCTGACGTGTTAAAAATTGCACTAAATTTGCATTGGAATTGTCTCTAATTGGCGTTGAATTAACTTTAAAGATCTTGATCGCGAAAAAAAAGCGGAGCTTAAAATAATTGTGGCAAGTGTTAAGATAATTGACTATCATTTTGCTTAATTAAACTCTCACTTGAGAATTAATTTTGCCTTCTTTTAATTGACAAAATAACATGTTATGAATTATTTGATTCGTTGAAAAGCAGCAGAAGAAAATACGAAATTTCGTATTGAGATAGGTGTGTGATTCAACAACCCTCGAAAAGAAGCCTAGGCAGAGGGCAATTACACTTAATGATTCTGTGATTCACACGACACACTAGAACTCCATATAAAAGTGCTATAAATAAAGTCAGAAAGGAATTAAACGTGAACATGAAGATTGTGGGGCGAGAGTCTCAACATTGCGAATCTTGCGTCTGTGCCATCCACACACGAATAATAAATACAATGCAATAACAAACAGGCAACAAAGAGATAATTAAATGGCAGCGTCGTTGTTGTCCGTTGTTGTCGATTGCAAGCAGACTTTAGCGCAAGCATCATATTCACTCTTCTCGAAGGCGGCCTATGCGAATGGTGACCATTTATAGTCGACTATAAAACATGATAAATATAATTAAATTATTTTTTGATTTTATTCGTTTATTGCCGCGCGCATTCGTCTTCCTCGCACATTCGAAGCCCGCTGTCGTTTATTGGCTTTATTTTGTTTAGTGATGTGCTTCGTACATTTAATCGCCTTGCGTTCCTGCCCTTTGATTTCAATTCCCAGACACATGGCGCTAATGGCGCTTTCGTCCTAAAATTTTATTAGTATCTCACCTAAGAACAAAATAAACAAAACTTTGTTTAGACTCGCATCTCAAAAAATCGGTGTTGCAACCCTGAATTATATCAAAAATGTAGTTGGTGCGCAAGAAGTTATCATTGAACATTAAGACACTTTTCGGTCGCATCATATCACATCATATAACAGGGGGCATCTCATCGCAATCGGGTTTTACGATGGTGCGCATCGCGAGATTAAGTTATATGGGGCCATTGCGGGACAACGTTTTTGATGGCGATTATCAGCACGACGCACAGCAATGCAGCGGGATGTCCACATGTGTAATTGGCAAACAGAAATAAGCGAAACTAATAAAAAGAAGGCATTTAAGGAGATATAAACGCTCTCGTGAGTAGTCGGCCGATGCAGTCGCGGATACGACAGATTATATTGCAATCGAATGCGCGCGCGGATAGATGCCGTTTGGGCCTGTGCGGCACGGCATATATCCAGCCGGTCGACATACACCGAAACTTAATTAAACCATAATTTATTTTATTTTTATACTTTTTACGCGTATAATTCTGCTGTCGCCGCTCTTATATATTTTATTGGCGTGTATGCGCGCTTATCGCTCAAAATACACTTTTATATATGCGAATTGCGCCGATGATGATGAGATGCACAGCACATGCACCTATAAAAGCGCGAGCAATGAGAGGGAAACGGTCTGAAATATGTGTACTTTTAGCATATATTAACAACGACATTAAAGCATTAATAAACGTTGCATTAAATACGTTTTTAATTGTTTGTTTCAGATGGCTTCGGATGGCTCTCGATAAAAGTCGAACCTCTGTATGGATAATTGGCAATAACGAATGGATTATCAAACCGATAAAAATATGACGCCGATCATACATTAAAATAAAGGTAATTAGATATTTATTCATTCATGCACAAGTACATTTCACTAATAAGCTTTCTTCCAATTTTACAGTGTTAAGTGCAAAGTGTTGGAATGGAATCGGAAGAAGAAGGATGCATTGTGGATTACAAAGGCAAGTGACAATTTAATTAACAAATACCTAACACACAAAGCGCTAATTTAATTCCGAAAATGTCCACCGGCCGAATGAATGTGCTAATTGGCAAATAGCAACCTCAATCGGTTTTATTAATTTAATATAAATACCAAAAATTATTAATGTCTCGCGTGCATGCGACAGATGCAGCAAATATTTCGGCAAAGGCTTTTGTCGCTTTGTCCGCAATCGCAGTAATTAAGGTGTCCCTTTTTCATTTAGCCCGTTACACTGTATTCCGGAATGCAGCAATTATTACCGCGAGCCCAATGCGTAAAGGGAGTTTACACATTTTTAGTCGTTAAACTCTACCCAAAACAAGTTGGGGAGTTGTTCGCATTGTTTTCGCCGAATGAAACAAATCAATGGCATGAATTCTGAATGAATCAGAAATTATTAGGAATTTCAATTCAAAACACAAAGTTTGAGTATGCATTTGGTATTTAAACGAAGAGTAAAATAGTAAGTAAGAAACATACCTATGTGTCCATTCTCATAAGGATAGTCACCATTATCCAATCGATGCTTCTTGATCTGCTGATGCTGTAGATGGGAGGCGGCAAGACTGAGACCGACTGGCGCTCTCTTGGGAGGTCGACCAGGCCTGGAGCTGTAAAATAGTAGAGAATTACTGCGTTTAAAGACACGGTTGTTCTACGCAATACCCTTCAGCATGCCCATACGGTCTGTAGCCTAAATAGCCAAGCACCCAAACAAATTTCATTTAACGGCGCTTCATTTACACGCGTTTTTATTTGCTTTATCATCTGTGTTTAAACTCGCAAACACATTATAAAGTGCCAAAAGTGCATTTTCCTCCCATGGCCACACAACAAACACCAAACATAAACGCAGCACGTAAGTAATTGCATTCGATGTCCAAAAAAGACAGAGGGCTTTATTTGATTTCCATTGTACGTAATGCGTTTACATTGGAGCGCTGACGACTTTATCAAACCGATTGCCGCGAACGACGATGTCCATTAGCAGAGGCGGAGGTCGGGTCACTCGAATCGAACAATCCGGTCGCAAAATATCAGATATCCTGATCGCTATCACCACATACTTGGTGCTCACCGAAAACGCTCACATTTACGATGTTGAACCACTCGCACGTATATTGTGTCACTCTGTAATTGCAGTTGGTCAGTGGACAAATCGAAGCGGGGGGCGGCAGGAACGCGCGCTCTTTTGATTTATTAGCTTCATTTCCTTTCCAATATAACTCAATACGTTCGGCGACCGCATCCGCGTTATTTGTTTTGACGCGCATCGCGTTTCGTGCACAATACAAGACGAGCCACCCTTGTCGTCGCTAAATATCGAGTGCGAGAAAAAAATCATCCATTCCCCCATTGCAAAAAGGCAGCAATTAACGCGCCGCGTCCATTAGGCGCAAATCAAAATTTATTACACCGAATGGGAAAAAGCAGGCGATTTTTTAATGCGTAAAAAGCCCGCGCGGCTTAAAAGGTCAAGGAAAAAGTTGCGTGAAAGTTGCGAATGAAATTTAATTTATGACAATTCTTGCTGCGTATAAATTCGAAATTTATTAGATTAAAAAACAGGCGAAATTCTTTGAAACAATCGCAAGACGAAGCGCGCACGCAGACGTTAAAGTGAAGTCATCGGAAAGTAGCACATGCTTGGAATTCGGGGGCGGCGGCGGGGGAGTGAGTGAGATTGCAGCCAAACTAAATTAAAAGTTGGCGGCGTACGCGTACACGGATGCAATAATAATAACCAAGCGGTGCTGTGCGCTGTTCCTGCTTTAGGGATGGGATGGGATGGTAAACTTTTAGCCGGCGTGCTTTTTGTCGGCCGCGTACGTTTCAGATGGATATTTTATAAATTAAAACTTCCCCATGTCGTCGTCATCGTCGTGTGCAATACCTGCACACACAGGCAGAATGCGCGGCGTGCCTCATTTCAATATAAAACTAATAAAGAATATCTATGGGCGAAAAGAAAACGCAACGGATGAAAAATGCGAAAGTGCGCGAAATTAATAAGCCTCGCGCGTCCATCAAATAATAAAATCCACCAGCTGCAGCGCGAATAACTCGCGGTGGTGCGTGGACCGACCGACTCCACGCGCGCACTCTCTCCCTATTGAAGAGTTGTGTCTGTGCCGGCAGCAGGTTAATATCTAATATCTGTTTGTAATAACTGTACGCGCACCGCTGTTGCCCGTTGTTCTGCATGTGTATCTCTGATTTTTAAACGCGCATAAAACCCACCCCGATATTACCAAGAAAATCGTTGTGCCAACTTTTTTCGCCAAAGCGCCCGCAGCAACGACGCTTTTTATGCGTTTTACGACTCGTCCGCGTGTTGTCTGCATATTCGAAAAACGTACCAAAAATACTCGCTCGCTCACTATCATCATCATTCGCGTTCGGTGCGTTATCTTTCGCGAACAATGCGCAACGTATTATTTTCTGCACTCGTATCGTAATCATAATAATATTGGCTGCTCTTGCACTCCATATTGGATTGGATTACTTGAAGGGTGGCATTGCTTTATGCACATTCATTCGTTCATTCAGTCAGTCAGTCATGCATTGTGCCGATTGTAAATGTTTCTCTATTTGTATTTGCTGCGTGCGCTCATGTTACACTTGTGTTTGCGTTCGATCAGCCAAGCCAATTTCATCGAGGGTGCAATTCGCAGTAACACTGTATGTTTTAAGACATGCGCTTATGTTTTATTAACAAATGAAACACTTTTCTGCGCCTGCATTTATTAGAATCATGATTATATGCAATTGACAGCTGACAGACGAGCTTTTATGTCGCAAAAATGTTAAACATTCAGTCGGCGTTTATTGTGCGACGTTAAAAGACGCATTAAACGTGCTTTTACTGGAGGGCGCAGTGAATGTCATTAAACCGCGACATTCAAGACGCAGATCGTTTACAGCCGTTCGATTAATTACGCCTCATACTAATTATTAATTATTTCTCGTACACATTACATTATTAGCCGTGATGACAAAGCGATATCTATTCGGGAATGAATAGAAAATTCAATCATTCCACCCCTCGATTGAAATGGTAATAAAAAGCGATCAAAAGGGATACGGTAACAAAAAATGATATAGTGAATAGTGTATGAAAGCTAAGAGTTGGAATAAGTATAAATCCATATGAATCCATCCCAAATAATAACGACGACTCATGTACTTTCATATTATATTACACATTCTTTTCTTCTCTCCGAAAATTCGCCTCCAGTTGAATTTTGCGTTTTTTAGCTTTGTTGCGCAAAGGGGGCGAAAGTGGAAAGTCATCGCCACGTGACCTTTTTCGGGGCTAGTTATTTTTTCTGCGTAATGCGCGTATGAAATTTATGAAATCGAAAAAATGAGATACACATGTTTCACTCATGAAAAGCGCAATCTGCGATTGTCAATGGCAATGCGTTTCGCATTTCAGACACGTTTTCTCGCCATTTAACATGCGTTTTATGGCGGTTGTTGATCGCGCGTGCGGCAAGTTTCCAAAGACATGTGAAAGCCATCATCGCGTTTGCCAAATATGGCTGCGCTGATAAGATAAAAGCACGTGCACTTTGAGCAGCAGCAGCAGCAGCTCACTTGCATGTGAAGTTTTTTGAATATATTTTCAGCTTCCTGCATGTGCTGTGAGAGACTAAACAGATTCGTTCTAAGTGCACAGGGGCTGAAAGATTAATACGTTACCGATGCCAGGGGTGCGATGATCAATCATATTCCTAAATGAAATCGCTTAAAAGTTGCGCGCCTTTGCGAGAAAATGAAAAAAAGGGTAATACCGGCTTTCGGGGTAGCAAGCAGCGTTTGAACAATTAGTGCCATTTTGAAGCATATGTGAATATACGCGATCAATCAAATTCACTGAAAATTCCATTCAGTGCGTATTCAAATTATTATTATTATTATTTTCGAGAAAGTAAACACCATTCAACTACAAAAATGATTCTTATTGAATTAAGTACATGTGAAAATATCGAATGCAACTTGGAGGAAATGAAAGACTAATATTTTTTTAGCACACACGCCATGAACGTACGCAAAAATTTAAGGAAGTGTTATATCATAAAACCCCCGAAGGGGATGATGAAGGTGGATTGTAATGTACATACATTTGAATTCAGACGATATTTTATTTTTACAACTCACGTGTTTCCAAATTGAATTCATGACGCGTTAATTGAAATGCAATGCTTGCAGGTTTTCCTTTATTTATTAATAACACGTGTCATTAATTCATTTATGTTATTATAATTCATAACCACCCTTAAAATAGACAGAATATAAATATGAGTAAATTTATATGCAACTTTTTACGACTTTATTATTTGAGTTTGATAGCGTATTAAAAATATGCGCAAAAGACAGAAAAACTCCGTCAAACGACAAAATGTGCAACTAATTGCTTTTCTTCGACGCAAGTCCAGCTAATAAAAGCAGGAAAATTTATATTTTTGTATCAAAATCATCGCGGCTCGCAGATTTAATTGCGGTTTTATGACCGACCTGCGAAGAGTCAGTCGTCATCCGGCGAATATATAATTTTATTCATTGATAACGCTCTCTCGTTGCATCTTCTTTGTGCGTCGTTCTAGCGGAATTTCTTCGTCTTGAATTATCGCTAATTATACATTCGCGAATTATATTTTTATGACCGCGTCGTCGCATTTCGGCTTGCGACAACGCACACACTCTCTCGACTTTTTACGATTATCCCTCGGACAGGCCGAATGCGCGGCGCAGACTGGCGTATCTATCGCCGCGGATCGAGGCAGCTAATGAGTACGCGAAGCACTGCGCACCACAATTAAGTAGCAAGCGCATTAATTGAGTAATTAATTGCGCGTCCAATTATTAGGTGATGAAGAGGCTTCGTTTCAAATTTCTTCGTTCAATCTGTGAATTAATTCACGTTTCGAATTAGAAGCAAGTCATGTGAAACACGTTGCTATTAAATTTATTAAAACGTGCACGAAATTTTATCGAATTTAATTACTTGCTCGTGCTCATTCAAAGAAGTCATTATCTTATTATATTCGTAAAGACTAATTCTCGAGTCTTTCTTTTCTCTTCAGAAAATTATTTCCTCGTGTTTACTTTGCACGGCGACAGACAACACACGAACAAAACGGAAGTGCGAGTTGCACGAATGTTTTATTATTATTTCTCTTTACATGTGTTGCATGTTGTATTTTGGACTTTTATTACGTACCTAGCTTGTTGTTTGAAAACGAAGAAAAAAGCTCGTAAACATTACAATGTTTAGCACTAATGAATGAATGAATGAATGAATGATTTGAAAATTAGTATGAAAATCAAAGTTATTATTGATACAGAAAGACATAAAAAGTAGTGAATCTGTTTTATTAATTTAATTAACGAATGAATTTATCGTCGTTTTATTACGTTTTGTTCCTGCATGTGCAATAAATTTGTTTAACCACGATTACGGCGTAAACTTGCATGTGTTTGGTGTGTGTTATGAAAATGTAAATGCAAATGAACACACACTCCGTGTGTAGATTTCATAATTTATTAGCTACGACTTGATTTATTGTTGTTTTATTACAGTTGGCGAATGAATTTCACGAGTTGTGCATCTGTTTGCCACTATTTCGTATTTTGGCGTATTTTTTATAATTTCATTTTCGCCAAAACGTTTTTAATTTCGTGCGCCGAGCGAACACTGTCATTGGACTAATTAATTAGCATATTTTCCATTCAGTTAACGACACACACTTTTTACGACTCGCGCGGTAGCTTTTCATTTTTTCCGCGCTTTTTATTTCGTTCGCCAACCTGTGGCGACGAGACGCATTCGTGCGACTGAGATACGAGTGCAAAGCTGGGCAATAAAAGTGGCAGTAAAACGGAATCGCTTCGACTGCACGCGTAATTCCACCTCCGGGGCTCCGGTGCACCGCGGTGTGTTTGGGGTGGCTCGCATATGCCTATGGAGCATGACACGATACAATTTTTCCAATTGAACTCCAGCATTATATAAAGTTGTATTGCGTTCGCTGCCGTACGTACGTATGTGGCTGTAATGCTTGCGCGGCGGGCAGTTTATTCGTTTATCTCTGTAGAACAGCGCCGTTAACAGGAAACTACTGCGCAAACATTGTAAACCTAAAAAGGAAGAGGCGCCTTCTTCATCTTCTGCAACTTTTTGGCTCTTTACTTCTTTGATTTATTGCCGCATACCCAAGAAATTACATTTACACTACTTTTATCAACAAAAATTCCCATTGTAGCAAAATTTTGCACATCCTCTTATATTAAGGACTTTTGGATTCCTTACTTTGTCGTTTTAACTAGAATCCACTGTATACTTTTTGCAGGACGAGGGTTATTAGCAAAACTTCAAGTACATTCAATTGAAATACGTAAAGAAGACTTTTACAAAACGAATTTGCAGATTATTTAATTTTCCACTTGTCTAGCCGCCTCCCGACGTTTTGAGCCGCCAAGCTCGCAATGCACTCAAGTGTGCGAAAGCCCTGCGGCCCTTTTTTCCGCATGATCCCAGCCTAATTCACGGCCGCGAAATCCCCCCGTGCACGTTTTTCCGGATCTGTGGCTGAATTTATTGGCAATGAAATTGCAATGAAATGTCGTTGGACATTCGTCCAGCCGGACATTAAATGAGTGTTTGTTACCACACTCGAACCCATTCAAAATTCACCCCTTGAAATATTCACGACACTCGGTATGGCACAATTTAGTCTATAAATGTGCAAACTTATTGGAAATGCATTTGCAATCAAATGCAACGTAATACACCTTAGGCACATGGCGCACGATGATTAAACGACACATCGATTCGTAAAATTAGAATTCACACTTGATTATGCCTTTTAATTAACGCGACATTATTGATGACTTTAACCCCTTCACCACAAAATATCACCTAATAGTTAATAATTAATAATTAATCAAAATTTACATTTTGTTACAGGAATACCAACCCGATGCAGTCCAAGCCAAGGTGGAAAACCACTGCAACGTTGTTGAGGGTGAGTTTTTAATTTTTTTCTCCATATTTTAATATGAGGGTTGCTTCCATTAAATGCGTCTGGTAATAACTAACATTCGAGTTCTGCGTGCAGCAATAATAAAAAGATTAAAAGCATTTTTCGAGTGCTGCTAATCTTGAGAAAAACGTCTTGCACATGTCGATAATGTCGACACTCGTGCAAGTCTATATTTTCCAGTCGTTCGCTGGAAATGTTTAGATTATCACTAAATATTCTCATAAATGATAAATCACGATCGCTGTGCGCACATTTCCGTCGTGTTTATACGTTGAATTGTTTCGGTTTCGAGGGAGCGCGGTTTACATTGAGTATCTTTTTGCGCATACACATTTTCTATTCAGTTCTCGTTCCGAGTATGACTGGATGTCATAACGCGCATGGCTTGTTAGTGTTACAGCCATTAGATACACGAATATGAAAAACAAATTGAATACATATTTCGCATTAGATCAAATGCACGGCTCCCATGCTCATTATCAATCAGCACCTTCCGCGTCATCATTGTTTGCATTCGCTTGCGGCGCGTTTAAAACCCAGCAGCAGAAATATGATGAGTATTTATATATATGATGCATGTCCTTTGGAACTGGCACACAAATATACACATTCATTGAAGTTTATTTTACAACTTCATCAATGTGCGCATACGTCTATTCTATTTATTTATTTTCCATTCTATTTCAATGCTCTTCGTCAACTTTCGCACAACATTTTCTTTATTTCCCCACTACGAATTTTCCAAATAATCCGCGCCAAGATTTTGATTATATTTTTAATTATTACGTTCAACTCTTGCAACTTCTCCAAGCAATAAAAATCGGTACAGTGAAATACTTTACGTTTATAATTCATGTATTTTAAACATGTATCATGTGAAAAACGATGTTATCGCACGAATTATAACAAGAACAACATGAGCATTCAACATAAATTTCGGAAACAATTATTCATTACGATGTGGAAAAGTTGAAATTATTTTCGACAAATTATCACTAATTATACGCTTTTTCCAGCGCAACATTCCTATTAGCCACACAATTATTCCATGCATTTTAATGCCGCATTTCATCATAAATTTTAACCATTACGTACCAACCTGCGTTTTGACAAAACAATAAAAATATAAATTTCGTTTTGCTTTAGTTCTTCGCGGCGAGTCGGCGCAGAAAATTCGATTTTCTTATGAAATAATAATAAATCGCGTCGTGCCGTACCGCAGTGCAATAATTAATTACTGTTTATTTTCTAAGCATGCGCGCTTTGCGAATAAGTCAAATTCTTGCTGGTTTGCTGGCATGCTCGCTCGTTGATCAATTGGTCATATATGCACATTGTAATTATACGAGATAAATTTGCGTTCTGCCATCGTCAATGAATGCGTGCGCGCAATTAATCTAAGTGCAATCCGATACACACGCTGCTAACTTGGCAGTGAGCGAGAAAGACGAGAGATTGCAATTGCGTTCAGGATTAATGAGCGCCCAAGCAACTTATTATATTACTATCTCTATGAATTCTATGAGTTGTCCAAGTTGCACAGATAAATAGATAAGTTATTGAATACAAGGAAATAACCACGCAAAACAATATTTTCTATTGATGTCTCAAATTTTATTTCGTTTTGTGCTTGCGAAAAATTACACTTGCTAACGCTAACGTACAAAAATAAGTCCGAAAAGCATGTTGTATACGAGTTAATATTATAGTAATACAACATTGTTTATTACATCATTACCATTATACATACGGAGCGCGTGCGAGCGGCTGATATTTATACGACATAATTCGTGAACGATTCAAGACAATCAACTGCACCGCAATTGCAAAATGTATTTCCAATCAGCAATAGAACAGCGAACGTTTTCGATTTCATAGCATCCTCGATAGGATCTTCTCTCGGCGTACACGATGAGACGAGAGAGGAGAAGATCAAGATGTCGGGTGTTTATTCTACATGTTGCAATCTGCAAATTACTTTAATGACGAATCAATTATGTAAAAAGTGCATAAAATCGTTGAAACGCAGCGAGGATAATTTACGCTATATAAAAATCAAATCCGCAACTTTTTATTACATTGTCTTCCATCGTTGTGCACGTACGCATTTAATGCCGAGTAAATGCATGAATTATCATTTATAATAACGCAAATTATATCAATTATTTGCGTGTGCATCGCGCATCGTCTTCAGCTTTGTTGTACGAATAATAATAACACTTCGTCGATGCACACACATGCTACACGTCCAGAGGAGAGACTCGGTCGCAGTCGGGTTGATGTATTGTGTCTGAAATTATTTTAATGAAACGCCGCATTTTCCGCGCGCGCGTATGAACGATGAAAATAATTAACATATAATTGGCCTTCTCTTCGATTCGCGCCGATTCGCTTGTTCTTCATGGATTTACAACGTGTCTATTACAATATTAATATATTGCACTCGAAGCTCAAGTCGAATACAATAAAACCACAAAAAAACAACACACATGCGTTAAGTTATTTAGTGCGTGAAACTTTGAAAAATGTTTATAAGATTTTAAACTATTTTGTAAGTTTAATTTACGACTTGTACGTTGAGTACGTATTTAAATTAAATTTTTTTTTCTGCACAAATTGTTTGCGCACTCATGTATCAAATGTAAAAGTACAACTAAGCTCTTTTTCAAAGTTCGAGTGCGCAATTTAATTTCGTTTTCATCAAATATCGTGAAATATAGCGTATCATCATAAAATTTAAATTATATTCGAAATACCGATAGACAAATTGCCTTCTGCAACTGAAGCCGAACATATTCGAGTTGCTTTTTTTTTATTCCTTGCTTTAGATTGGTAGCTAGTGATTTGCTTAAATTGAGTACTCAACTCAACACACAGCAGTGCAGCGCCAGCGTTCTTTTAGTCTTTATTTTGAGGTTGCCAGCACACCTACACTGTAATTAAACGCATCGCATTGCCGTTAATTAATTTAATTTGAATACCTTTGAGGCTTTTTCGATTCTTAATTTTATTGTTCCAGTGTTCATTCACCACATGTATAAAAATTTTAATTTCTTGAATTATTGGACATGTTTTTCATGTTATTTTTCCATTCACTCGTTGAGATTTATTTATTCAAAAAGTAATAAATTTCTCGTAATTAAATTTCGCATTATAACATGATGCTGATGATCGTAATTTAAATAATTACGCACTCATTTTCCCGCTAACAGTTAGAGAAATAAAAAAGTTGGCATTGTGTTATAAATTAGAAGTAATAAAATATAAAAATTAAACAAAATTGCATATAAAAATGCGATGAATATAATATTATAATAACTGAAGATGCGGTCGACGCAGGCGATGACTATCAGCATCTAGATTAAATTAAACAATTAAGCAAATACGTACAAAACCGGAAGTTAGCTTTTCTACGCGTTGTCTCGCCTAACCGGTGTCTCTAACAGGTTTTTTTCCTTCGGCTAAAACTCGCCGTTTTTCTTCTTGGATTCACCTATACTTTGCCGCGCCATCCAGGAAAGAATTGTACTCATTTTACACTCTGTTTAGTCGTTGCAAGTCCAACAAACAGTAACATTACTAACGCGCGCATAGTGTGAATTAATTTTATCATTGTGCTACTCTTCTTCTTCTCCTTCTTCTTATGCTGCTGCTGCTGCTTTATTATTGTTCATGCTTAGTCTGTTTTCATTCAGATTTCATCTCTTGCCATATACATCTAATGCACACTCAACACTAATTCTCATTTAGAATTAGACTTAATATGCGATCCAAGTCTCGCCTAGCAGTATGTAGATCACATCTGCGTGCTATGTTATTAATGCTCGTTGAGCATTTTTATTTCCTTTCACATTTTCAATGTGGGTATTTAAATTATCACATGAGCAAATTTGCCATGTTTTCCCCATTTACACATGGTCAAACTCAGTAGCTAAATTAATTTGGGTATAAATAATTTTTAAAGCGAGATATGATGTATCACAAACCAAATTTAATAAGCGCGGAAGACAGGTGAACAGAATGTTTTCGTTTTACTCTTTGTTTATTATGCTTTAAGGACGCCGAGGTGCTTATTAAAGTTCTATAATTCTTTAATTCTAACAGTTGCAATTAGAGTGATTTACATTTGTGTGTGAGCGCACCAATACGTAATAATCATCCATATGCGTAATTTTAATTATATGCAAATAAATCTAATAAGCATGCGCGCACAAATGATTCATAATTACGAAATGGAACAGCAATATGCGGCCATTCACATTCGCCGCGCGAAGAAGAGGAAGATGATGGAAGAAAAGTTGAAACTTTTTACTCTTCCGTTCATTCGTCGCATAATTTGTCATCGTGCTCAGCATTCCAATCACAACAGATAATTATTTACTTCCAATGGAATACACACAGCTTCTTTGCTTTGCTTTGCACAATTAACGCCTTCGCTCATTTAAGCTTGCACTTTATTCGTTTGCACACTTAATGATCACGCAATTGTGAGCAAAGCGACAAACACCCTACGAATTTCTTCGTGTCAATTACGCTACAACTCGTCGCCAGTCTTCTCTTCGTCCGTTGCGTACACGACGCGTATTTGCATCGCATGAAAATCGCTGAAATCATTCGTGTAGCAAGTAATTTTTACTCGTTGCGCTCGTGCCTGCTCAGCAATGCGTGTGATTCCGACTCATCGTGATAGTTTCAGAGAAGACATAGATAAATGCGCTCGCTTTCAGCTAGTCGCACTAATCGTTCAACTAGCAGAACAAAATTAAACGCACGTACTAAAAATGCGTACACTGCTGCTTTCATCCCCTTTTCGAAGGGATAAAACTACTTTTACTCAGCTGCGCTGCGCACTTTACCGTTGTAGTTTTCGGCCTTTTTGATTATTAATTTTGGGTTTGCTTGTTTAAAACAAGGCCTAACACATGGCCCTTTTTATCGAAGCAGAAACACCCTTCTTAATTCAGAGACACTTAAAAACTTAGAGATAGCGCAAAAATAACTTTTGAGGGTAAATCATCACTCAAGTGTGCTGTGCACTACCTAGCTACTTACCGAATAAGTACAAATTCAACAGATCTTTGGAGACATGAATAATTTCGAATTATGAAAGTAGATGTTGCGTTTACGGAGGGATGGAAAATTTAATTATGCACAATTTATGTAATCATTCCACTCAAATATATTTCATGCGAAATTGATTGAAGAAAATGGTGGTTGAAACGGCGCATCGAATAATTGAATTACAAACATGTACAACTTGACGAAAAGTTTGCTTCTTGATCTGGCTTTTAATGAACGAAATGTTTCGCTAATTTTCACTCTAAACTTGTAATTAAAACGATATCAACGGCAGGGCGATATTTTCAGTAAATTCTTTGAAGTAATATTATTATTTCCGGGTATGATTTAAGTGAGCAAGCAACAGCAATTACGAAATTCATTTGCTGCTGACGTTTGCTCCAAAAGCAATTTTTGCCATTGTGTAGAGGGGTTGGAAAACATTCATTCGCAACTTATCGATTTGTGATTTGTTCCAAAGTTTATTTTCTTTCCTTCGACGCGCTGCTCAGGAAGCAACGGAAGGAAAAGCACTCGTCTGAGTAGATTAATAATTATTCATTTCCCCCTTCCGCATTTCCAATCCCTCCCCCCTCTCGACGATGAGAAATATATCAAATCAATGCGGAGGAAGGCAAACGAACGAACGAGCGCGCGCGATCGGAATTTTCAATTACGAATTGCTAATTACATATCAAAGAGTTTACATTCTTCTTCTCTTGCTGGCGTATTTGTTTCTCAAATTAAATTCATCATTGAATAGATAATGCAAAGATAAACATAGAGAAAGAAGAATGAAGAAAGTAATCGGTACTTACTGATCAATTGCGAGAATGCGAGCCCTAAAAATACAACTTGTTAATTTGTTGTGTTCGCTCATTTACAACAACAACAAAAACAGTGAGAGAGTGAGAATGAAAAACACACAACACATAAATTATTTTCATCTTGAATATTGTGCAAATGTTTATTAGAAGATCTTCGAGCATTATTAAAACTGTTGCTTGGCTTACGCCCACGTTCGGAACACTGAGGAAATTGCGATGTATAAATTCACCTTAAGATGACGTTAATGAAATTTTCTTATTTCGGTATTTATTGCACGCGCCCTCGTTACAACGGAACATTGTTTCGTTTGCCCTTTCGGCAACAGCGCAAATGCAACCCTGGAATGATGATTATACAAGGTGTTTCATTCACACTGAATGTGCACTATATGCAAAGTACCAATAAGGGGTGGGAAGTTTATTCCATGAGAGGATTACGCAAGCAAGCAAAAGGGATGAGGAAGGGTGAGGGTGCGCCTAAAACAACAACAGCGGATTATTTGTTTCTTGTTCTTACATTCGCCAACCTCAAATGCAAAAATCCTTTCGAAACGTCTTCCTTAAACTTGTACTTTACACACTTTGGGAAATTAATTAAGTTCCAATGTAAATTATGACCTTTTTAGCTTAATACGAATTGCACTCTAAATGTCAACATTTTCCTACTGCTCGAATTGAACTGAGTGAAATGATGAGAGACAATAAACTTGTTATCGACGGATTTCTCTTGGGAGTAGGAAGTTCATAAAACTATTAGGAAAATAGATCGCGATCCGATATCATTGTCTCAAGAAATAGTTGTCATTCGTTCCGCATCTTCTTTCTAATTAATGTCTTTTTGTTTCATCGCACAATGAAATGTTTTTTCATGCGCAGTTATCTATTTCATAACCCAATTCGTATAAATTGCTTAATTAAGAAAATGTAAGAAAATGCAATTTTATCGAAATTTTATCAAGACATTTTTTATTGTTTTTTCAAGTAGCTAAAGCAATTGAAAAACAAGGCGCAACTCGATATATCAATTCGTACAGCGCGAAAGAATAGTCTCTCATCGTTTTTTGAATGGCATTCAGAGATTTAGGAGTGCGTGTGTGGTGTGCACTCTCAAAGTGGTTGAAAGAGATGAAAAGATGGGGGTGCCATCATCGAGAGCACGGCGCGCCGCCAGCAGCAGCTTCTCGATTTCTGCGCTGCATTGTTTTAAGCATGTCCTCAGCGATTATAAAGCATATCCGGCGCGCATCTGGCTATCTCGCGACAGCATGGCCAACGCAAACACAGGCGCGCGCGCACGCGAAGAACGACGACTGAGTGAAGTGCTTCCTGGCATTGTAATATGATATATGCGTTTGCACGTTGCTCAACGTGATGATTGAACAAGAAATTCACAATAGGACTTGAAGCAACGACGAAAAAAAAAATCCGAAAATTGTCATTATAAATAATTTTCGACGAGACAAAAGAAATATTAAATTTACTCACAATCTAAGGGTACTTTATGTGCGAGGGTAGAAATCCATCAGAAATAATCTATCTGCAGTGGTAAGACTTTGAAAGCTGAAACACACTCGTGTGTTCGTTGATTCATTACGAGTTCATAAATGAATTATGATTTCTGATTGAGTCTGCCGCAATATGCGAGAGATGTTCAAGCAGCCGCCCTCGCGGTAATGTTTCCTGCTCTTGCCGGGCAGACTAATAAAGTACATTAGATGCTTTTAATTTTATAAAGTCGAGCAACCAAATATTCCGCAGTCAGACGCATAGTATTATTTGCCTCTTGACGCACTAAAAATTCAAATGAAAATGCGCGCAAAAAATACATCACAATTCATATTTAAATTCGCATTAAAAGTTTTTAAATTAGGCGCGCACAAATAGGAAACTGAATAAAACATAAAAATCTACGTACGTCTGAAGAAAGATATAAAAGTTTTTAATTAGACAATTCGGGCAAACAAAAATTCCATTTTTACTTTTAATTAGTCGTCCAACAACCCTTTGCGGTGCGGTGCGGTGTGGTGCAGGGGCGCGAGAATATTATGATGGGGGCGGCAGAGAAAGAAAATTATAAAATTTGTGTAATTACTCGCGCGCCAACTCTGAATTACTTCATTGTGCACCGCGCCATGTACTTTTTCGCGAGTACCTGATGGTCGCAGGTGCTCTGTTCGCTCGCATCTTTAATTAATGCCATTACATATTCATCAGTTTATGGGCGGCGGCGGCAGAAAGGGGTTAAAAATATAACTGCTCCGCAAGGCATAAATCAAATGCGTACGACGTGTTTTAACGGATTTATTTTACATTTGCCATTTTAAGTGCGCTGCGCTCTGCTCTGCTCTGCATTCGAAATCATGCAATTACCTACGCACCGTTTATTTGTGTTTCACTTTTTCCGGGGAGATTTTCTTGTCCGTGTCATTCGCACGTCGTGAATTTAATTAAAAGTTTCCTTTCGTTGAATGCGCGCGAATAAATCAAAATCGGAAATGCAGTGGTGGAAGGAAATGAAATATTTGAGGAATTTTGTATCGGCACTGAGAGATCGAAATTGTTCTGTAAAAATTCCCCGGTGACGAATTAATTAAGTCTGCCAGCGTCCGAGGAGGGTGCATAAAAACCGGAAAAACATAAAAGAGCGCCCTCAACACTTTGCCCCTCCGCGTGGTAGTAATGAGTGCTGGCTCGGTTTCGTCTTTTTTATTTTTAAATTAGCACAAAAAGAAACATTTCTTGTTTCATTAACTCTCCCCCGGGCTAATTTGAAAAGAATTTACGCTTCACCCCTCCTCCGCCCCTACGTCTGCCCTTAAAACATTCCAATTTCTATTAAACTCTGATTCCGCCTTTACTTTTTCTTCCTTCACACCCGGAAAGCGCGCCGGCAAGCAAGTAAGCGAGTACGTAATAAATCGAGGAAATATACTCGCTAAAAATCCGGACGAAAAGTTCATCGGCTGAAAGAGACGGATTGAAATATTTAAACGAACGCGTTGCGGGAGGGCGCAAACGATTGATTGATATCAAGGGCTGCTGAAAATTAATTCGCTACTTCTTTCTTTCTTTCATCGCCCAAGAACAAAATATTCCCGGAATGCAAAACGAAATGCCTGATGGAAATTCCCATTTTCCCATTTTCATATTCATCTTTATTCTTGATCATTATTACGCGTAATTATTTGATTTTATGCACGTGTAAACTTGAACAAATCACAGAATTCGTATGAATTGAATTCAATTGAATTGAGTAGTAGTTTTACTTAAATAAACTTAATAAACTCGGCAGTAAAGCAATGAGTGGTGTGTAATTCATGTCGGTTATTATTTATGCAGTGTTATTTAGTTAATCATAATTACATGTGTACCATCTTTAATTACATTGTATTGAGTCTCTGATGTGCGCTACCTACTTGCGGAAATCTTCAATGAACGCACTCGTTAAGTTCAAGAATAAATAGCTATACAATATGGGTTAATTGCAAAGGATTCGCGCGTCTACAATTTTCTAATTCATATTAATTTCACTCGTGCAAAACAAAATTCTAAATAATATTCAAGGACAGCTTAGAAAAAGGAAGAAATTAAAGAACTACTTGAATTAATCATTTTAAAATTGGACAAATATTTCGAGTAAAGTTTCAAGTGAGAAGAATATTCATGGGACATTCAGTAGATAATAATAATACACGTCTAATAACATGAAGAGATATAATCTTCGGGGCTCATGATGAGACGCGCGCGAGATTATTTCACTCTGCGTGAGAAAACTTACATCTGAACGACGCACATCATACATGCACATTACACCCGTTCGCCTTCTCATTGCCGCCGCCAAGTTGTGGGTGAGGATTGTACATGTATGATGTAGTTAACTAGTTTTTAAGCCGCATTCGAATATTCATATTGCACACGCACGTTATTCATATAACTTAGATATAATTGTTTATTATTCGAGCATAAGTAAACTTTATTCGCATTGCGCTCTCTTCCTTAATGAAGCGCCCCATTCACTCGCTCCTTGTCGCTGCGGCTTTTCGGCAACAAATGAAGAAGTCCCTCCGCTTGGTAACACTTTGAGTAAATATAAAATTGTATATTTATGTTTTCCTGACAAACAAGAACCATACAGTAGCAACATTAGAACAACACTTCTTAGATACACACACTCACACGCTGAATGCATACCTACTACTCACTTACTTACATCTAATACAAGATGTTCAAGTTATTTATATGTTTATTATGAACATGCTGAATTACAATAACGAATACGTTTCCTTTACGTTCATATTTCTTTAGCGTACACAGCTTCTGTAAACAATTTGCTTGCACATGCATATTCATTCATTTTCCCTTAAGTTTTTTTCGTCGGCCCATCTTTATTTCTTGGCTTACTTTACGTCATTTCTGTTTGCGCACTGCGTTCTCATTTCATTCAGGGAGCTGTAAAATCTTTGGGGATTACTCATATTGTGCGGTCAGAGAACACAATTCGGGGGCGGTTTAACCCCAAAATTACATGTCATATTAGTTCACTGTACGGACCAGGTGGATTTATCACTTGGCAACAAATCTTCAATTTGTACATTTCTACCTGTCCCATATATATTTATCTTGGGGAATTACAGCTAGCAACGAAGAAGTAAATTAAAATGTGTAAATTAGATGAAAGAAAAGTCGGTGGCTTGTTGTAGAAATGAAAAATTATTACAAATCGACGCTTTCCTAATTCGTTTTTCTGATTAGGTTTTTTTTCTTCATCGTTTTAACACACCGTGAAACAAACAAATCCAGGTAAAGATTTGACCGCATAGAGTGATATTAATTTTCGGCATGGCATTGCCATTTCAAGCACCCCCAACGCCATTTATCATAAAACGCAGAGAAATTCATTAAAGCTAAATCGAAAACACAGAAATTCATTACAGTTTAGAAATTAGTATCGCGCCGTGCGAATAAATGAACTCGTAAATATTTGAAAATACGCTACCGCACGAGTTTGCTACCTGCATCAAGCGCTTCTTCTTCTTGAAGAGCGAGCACGTTTTATCGGCGCGCAGGATCTATTTGAGTGATGGGAACGATGAAAACTTGTTACATTTCGCGCCAGATGCCCCCTCAGCCGTGTATGCATAGAGATCCATTAGATAGCTTCCATATTTGCACAATGATGACACCTCCTACGTTTCATATTCGCATTACGCACACATTGCGTTGTTTTTTCATCCTGCGTCTCGGGCCGTTGAAGCTGTTTGTACGTCTTATTGTCCTGCCGTTTGACAATCGCACGCAAACACATGTATTACGAGTTAATCCCCGTGAAAACACACACGCTCAGCGCCACAATGAAGAAAAAAACACGACGCGCATCTTTAATAGGCTTGAGTGCATCGTTCTTCTTATGATATCCCGCTGCTAGCACATCAGCCACTAACTATAGCGCCCTCTAAACATCCCCCGAAAAAAATATTAACGCGCATTGTTGTGCAATCACTCGGCGTACAAAACACTGTCATTGAGCACTCTACGAGCAAATAATAATGATACACATTAGATATTCATTCGAATCACACGGATTAGAAAAATGTGCAGATGTTTACTGTAAACATGCTTGCTGAGTGCACTTCAAAGGACGTGAACACCTCTGCGCCCTTGCAGTGCAGAGAGGCAGCAGTTAATTATTCGTACTCATTGGGCATTGCCGAATTTCCAATTTGGCAAACGCGATTTCCCGGTGTGAGAAAAAAAAGCGTTTTCCACATGGTGGTTTCGCGCTCAAAGCCATATCGTTCGCTATTCGGCGTTTATTTTTAGTGGCGCAATGTTGGTCTCTTTTTTTTTCCACTTTTCGGACGACACGGAAATTTTTTGATGTGCGAATGTCCGGCGCGGCGCGCTGTGAAGCACACAACAAAGCACATTGACCACTGGCCTGTAATCTATCACATCGAATGCGCAAACACTTTGTGTTCTTGGCATGCCGAGTGAGTACGTATTTGTTTCTGTTTGGCGTGGTTGCAGATGCGCACCCGCTCGCTCACTACCTACCCCTAATCGCGTTTAACGCACTCTCGACTCCGACGTGTGAGATAAAAACGAGATACAAACGCCTCCGTTAACCTTTGTTATGTGTGTGCGCGCGCGCTGCGAGTTGAGTTACGTTTCATTTGCGTTGTCCTTGCGCGAGCGCGCATCATTTCCTACATTTTCACACACACTCAGCGCCGCCCTGAGAGTGACAGGATTATCATGCAATGCTGGATTGGAATGGACGGATGAGTTCGCATATGCCGCGTTCGAATCGCGTCGATACATAGAATGCACAGTAGCGTGTATTAAAGGTTTCTCGCGTTGAACACAAAAGGTATAAAAATAACCAATAATAATTTTCTACTTCTGAGAACACGCATTTTTCTCCTTTGAACACTCTGTACGATAATTAATAATTTCAATTTATTTTATGCAATCTTGAAGAGACATCACGATTAAAGGCGCTCGTCTCATCTCAGCGTTTTTCTTTTGCAATTCATAAATTCATATCGCATATTCGTTGATTTCGTTTTTGTCTTCGCGACGAGCAGCACTTTGATGTTGACGGGCATGAAGCTATAATTACAGAGCAGAGCGCGCCGTTTTACTCATTCGCATTGTGCTAAATGCCGTCCGCTATTAGATAATGGCGTGCGCTTCGGAGGGTGGCAACACACGTCCGTCCATCGCAGAAGGATGATGCAGAATCATCATTGAGCACACACAGTGTCAGTCAGCGTATGCGAATGCATATTTCGCAAGTTGGAATATTTCACATTTGTAAAGGGGCTTTCGCATACGTGTCTGCGTATTGATTAAATTCAATTGAACTAGGTACTACTGCGGCTGGTCGCATGCAGTTAATCTAAAGTGGCCGCGCCGCGATCACTGCAAGCGGTCGGTCAACCACATTGCCGTTTGCAAATGACCAGGCGCGAATGGGGGGGCGGCGGATGATTTACTCGGGTGCAATTGCGGATTGCGGTTTTCCGGGCTTCTCTCGTCGTCGTTTTTCGTGCGAATGCTATTTGCACAATTGCGACCGCTGCCGGCTGCTTGCGTATGCGATTTCCACGCGCAAATGCAGTTAATTGCTGTTAAGGGCGGCATATTGAGCAAACGTTACCGCCGCCGTGTAAATACACCTTATATGCGTCCATGTCGACATTTACAGCACGTTTGGAAATTGCATTGTAAGTGCAATATGCATGAGTTGTCGTTGTTGTTGTTGTTGTTGCTGTATTGAGAGAACCCCCAAAACGTTACGCAAACTGCGTCGACAAAGCGCAATTGCCATATTAGTTTATTAGAGTCCATGTTGCGGTGTGACGTCACGCACCCTTTATGCATCAAATCGTCTTTTGCGGATAAAAAGAGAAAAGTGCAGTTGTCAATCAAATGCGCTGCGAGCAGCACACGAAACGCGCACACACTCGAAGGAATTAGCCACGAGTTATTGATAGGAATCGCGTGTAGTGGCGTTTAACCTCATCTTGTAAATGCGCTCTCAGTCAACTTCACTTTCTTCGGAGCGTGTGTGGGTCCGAATGGCCGCCATGCGCACGCGAGCACGCAACCGAAATCCAGCAACAACAATGTGCAAATGCAAATGTCCAAATTCAAAAGAGGGGTGGCTGGCGGTTTTTCGGCGCGAAGCACGATATGTCAAGTCAACATTTACTAATAGCACTCCATTTTTACGTAGATACGCTACGTTGCATTAGCAATTGGAATTAATAATATCTCGAAACAACTGTGTGCGCCCCATGGGGTGTTGTTTGATTTCCTTTATTTCCTCTACGCGAATAGCACGCCATCTAACTATTGTTTCTTAATTGTTCTTGTTCGCAGCCCATATATACATCAATTTCGTAAAGCAATTATCGTGTTAAATAGACAACAATAAATCTTGATCGAATTTGTTCTTATACACTCGGTATAATTGATAATCGCAATAAGTCGGTTATTTTCTCGATTGTTCCGGCAAATCGAATTATTCGTTTTGCACTGTCAACAATTTCGCTTTTTTCGTCTACGAATGAATGTGAGGATGAAGCAAACGTTGTTGATGTTGTTGTTGGCGGAACACACGAGTGAGTATGAACGTTGAATGCCCTCCGGGCACAATTCCGCCACGCAAATTATACGAATTACAAAAATTACCATAGATCGAAGAGAACGCCAAAGTCAGCCAATCGAAAAGCATTTACATTTGAAATTCATACGCATTTTCTTCTTTTTCATACAACACGAGCGCCCTCAAAATGCGAAACATCCATAATCGATAACCTGACTTTCAGGATATACCTATTAATTTTCTTTTTTTGTAAATGACACTTTTATTTCTACTCGCATTTTCCTTCGGGATAATTAATGAATTGCAATTGTTCTTGCTTACAATTTAGGAAGGATTAAATTCCCGCAACAAGATTATTCGACTTGGAAAAAAATGCTGCTTTTTCATTTAAATTCATGTACTTGTCTTATTTGCAGTTTTCCTTTTTCTTTGTCTGTTATCATTTTTCGCAGTACATGTTTCTTTTTCGTCTTCTTTATTAATTAACTCCGGCGCTCGCGCGCGAGGCAGCGAAACAAATGAGTTTTAAGATTTCGTTCCTCCATAATTAATAACATTTTCACCCTCCATATGCGGTGAGACGCATTTGGGGGCTTCTCGTTTAACGCGAATTAAATACGCAGAATACAAGACAACCGAAATGTACCACAACTGCACTACCCTTGCGCGCTCAATGCCAAGACACAATTCTTGGAGAGTTTTTAATCCTTTTTACGTTCCCAGAAGGCATAAGCAGCACGGACTTGCACGTTCCAATTAAACTTAAGCCTCTGCATTTAGGTTGTTTCCTTTTTTCTCGCCGTAATTTATTAATCAAACTCGTGCAAGCGACATGCAAATACATCAAACGTAATTAAATTCCAATTAAACATTCTTTTTATTGATCGCAGCTTGCGCATTCATATTTCTCTCTATCGGGCATTTTTAATTAGTTTAATTAAATTTCAAATTCCGGCTTAAATTCGCATTTCGTCCTCGCTCTGAATTATTAAGACGCATTCGCTGCGCTCGCAAAAGATGAGAGACTTGATGATGGAATGGAATAAGTTATTTTATGTCGTGCCATCAACGCGCGCATAACACGAAATTCTCCAGCATTTAAACGCGCGCGCGCGCTCGTCTATAAACAAGCAGAAGACGAATGCATTTTTAATCAGGCCGCTCTTGAACGCCAGCCATACAGCATGGATGTGCATCGGAGCATGTCATACGCGGAATTGCACTTTTCTATTAAAATGCGCACGCCGATTGTAATTATTTTATTAAGATGTGTGTAAAATGTGTAATTTATACGTGTATTATATAGAATGCGCGTGCTGAATCTTAATTACGCATGCCTGTACCCACATTTTTGTTTTCTTTGCTAAATTCTTCATCCTTCTCCCTGGAGAACGCACCAAAAAGTAAAAACTGTCGTCTGCCGCTGTTAAATATGCTCGTAAATCACATAATTAACGTGTATTTATACAAAATCTTGATGCGATTATGACTTATTATGACTTGTTTGCGATGTGCGCCCACTGCGAATGTTTAACGACATTCAGACACGACACAATTCGCATGCGCAACATAGAGATCCATTTGCGTATGGATCTTGAAATAAGTTGAAAAATGTGTGAAGTATGCAACAGTCTTTGATAGCTACGTACTGTTCGCATTAATAGGAAACAAAAAAGAACTGTTAGAAGAGCATTGCTAATTAGAATACGTTGGTTCGTTCGTCGGTTCGTTCGCGTTTTGCATCTCACGGTAGCAGCGCAAATAACAACACTGTTGAAAGCTTCGCGATGCATGCGCGCATCCGTAATGCGAAGAAGAAATGTGTGAGCGCCGCGCAGCACCACACAAAGTATTAATTAAATAAACGCAGCGCCGAACGAACGCAATCGTCGTAATAAACGTAACGACGTCGTAATGAGAGACAAACGCACCACGTATTCGCCGCTTTTTCGAATTACCCGCCGCGCCGCCATTAGAATGCAGTGACACGTAACTTAATGGTTTGCATGCACGCCAAAAACGGCAATAAAACAGCTAAACAGCACACACGTAGATGGATACTTTCAAATCGTATAAACGCAATCATTCGCCGTGAAAAATGTACTTTGGTTGCTATAAATTTCTATCAATTATATTTCTACATTTCCATTCTTCGAGATTATTGAACGAATTAATAAACGACTTAAGTGATTTTTTATTTGTTGCGCGCCGACAGAACAAGTGATACGATGATAATAAAAGTAAGCCTGAACGATTCTGTCAGTGTGATCTCCGCCTCGGCGCGCGAAGAAGCGACGCAAAGTGTCGGTGCTTTTAATTAGTAATATGCGCGCCTCGGATTTTTGATACGCGTGCATGAAGAGAAGCGAATGCCAACATCTACATCAACCAACAACACCACACCAGACACTCGGCGGAAAAGCGAACGAAGAACAGCTGAACGAGAATTAATTAGTCCGGATGATTGTTTCATTTCTTTCTGGCCGCTCGCGTTCAACGCACGCACAAAAAGACGCACGCCGACTGTTGTTCTTCTTCTGCTTCTTTCTCCCTGTTGTATTGGCTTTTTTATTTCTTTGATTGCTTTGTTCTCGTATTTTCAATCCTTTGATTATGCTTTTAACTCCTCTTCGTGTTCCTCCTTGTGCATCTCGACACGATTTCAGCTTATTTGTAAATTGTTATCTTTAGCAACTCTTTTCTGCGTTATGCGCGGAATTGTTTTGTTGTTTTTTTCGGCACAGCTCGCTGCAATGAATGTAACAAAACACGAAATAATCCAATTTAAAATATGAGCTTTGTGTTTACTCGATTTGCATTCAAAACACATTTCGACATGCTCGCTGGCTAGCGTTTTAAATCTAATTCGTTTTGCATACAAGTTGGTGAAGAAAAAAGCATAGCTATTATTATTTATTTATATTCATTACACATGCGCCCCGAAAAATATGACTTTCATATTTGTAATATCAATTTTATCCGGTAAAAAAGGATAATTCGTTTGGCGCACGGAAAAAAACTGAGCCAATTTAACAACAATAAATGGATGTGGAATGAAATATTGATTGTAACACTTGACTACACTCGAACGGCGGACAAAACATTGGAAAAAGCCACATAATACACGATTTCTTACAATTTATTGGGAGTGTAATGCGCGCTTAAGTAGCAAACGTTTTATTCGTTTCGTTTGCATGTCGTTTGATTTGTTTGTGATTTCTTCGGTTCGCGCGCGCGCACGAGAATACAATGCATTGCGTTTTTTCGCATTGCTAGTAGCAGCAACAACAACATGCGCATTTCGTTTATTCAGTTTGTGCCGTTTTTGTCGACGCGACTTGTTAGATCGCTCTAAGGTGCAACGTGCGCACTCGCGCCCGAACGTGATTCAGCTTCTTCGTCGTTCTTGTTCTTCCACTTCTTGGACTCGCTTACTGCGGATTGAATAGATATTTTCTATTGCATGCTTTGCATCGTGCTATCGATTTATTTCAATCGACAATATCGCATCAATCATATGCTACTTGCAAATGCACTTTTTTACCTCTCTCTCGCTGCGAACGAAGCTAAGCGCGGCGCCGATTGAAAAGCACATTATTGTTCGTCTCGTTCATATTCAGCCACTGTATTTAATATAATGAACGCCTATTTACGCTTTGCATTTTTATCGCCCTTAAAGAAACATTCAAAACAGATGCATAAATTTCCTCATGGATACCTACTACGAATATTGATTGTATGAGTTCATTATATTATTTAACATTTTTATCAGTCGACAAACATAAAGAGTAGGTAATTCGTATTCGTACGCGAGATAAGAATGTAATTATTATTGGCTTAGTTATTACAAATTACACACATAATATTCGTATTTGTTTCGTTTGCTAATATCAAATGTGAACGTACATGTGCTTTGCTTATCAGCGAATGCAATAAATAATATACCCATTCGTGTAATTCTGCAACTAATTCCATTTATTCCGAGTATAAAACCCAACGCAAATAAAACAACATGAAATCCACCAAGTTCATTACGAGCCCAAACAGAACACAAAAAAACACACTATAGTGTAAATCCATAAAGAAACAGCTATTAAATGTAGCAACTTTATTTATTTCATTTTGTTGGAAATTAATTCGTGAAATTATTCGATTTAAATACGAGTTGAATTTATTCAAAGTTTCTTGCTTAACTGTTCCATCCACGTAATAAGAATACTACAAATATATTATTAAAATGGCCATTAAAAACTCGGGAGCTGGTTATTCTAATGGTTTGTTTAACTAAGAAAAAGCGTAACATTGAGAAAATGTTGCTTGAAGTTAATCTCTTTCTCACTCTTTAAGCATGACGCTGCTATTAAATTAATTGCAAAAATACGCGCACTATTTATACAATTCTTTAAAGATTTGTCTAAGAAATCCTAGAAATATTTTAAATGACACAGTCGTGCATAACAAACGTTGAAGGCTTCAACATAAACATAATAATTTTTTACGAATGATAATTTGGAGCATATTTAAATGAGTCTAATTTCTCACACATAAAATATATTAATTCCATTGTTCTTATTAGTGTTGAAACACACGTGAACACAGAGATATAAAACATCAAAATACAGATATGATATATCTGGACACAACATTTAATTTGGACGTTTGTGTGAGTGCAGATGTTTTATTGCACACCGGGTAACCTCATTCCTCATTTTTCGGTTTTTCCCTCTACGCACAACACAACAACAACAACAACGACGCATTTAGTGGAAGCAACTCACACTGTATCTGATATTAAATCAGCTCCTGCTTTTTTATCATTTAATGCGTTTCATTCATTCATGCTTTGCAGCATTATTATTAATACTAATCAAAATTGCATTTTTCAGGTGCAATGAGGCACGTCGTCCATTGTGGGGTGAGTGAATACATTTTATTTCTATCATATTTTGTATGAAGCAAAAAACTGTGCTGAGTACAATGAGTGGGCTCTTTAAACGTTGAAGCTCTAGTTCAATCACTGCATTAGAGAGTAAAAAGGGGAAGCTGTTCACGTTTTGGGTTAGAGCATATATGCAATATGAAATAATATCACAAGGCAACAGTAGCTGGTATTATACTCACTATAAAGCTATTGGGTTTTAAGTGCTTTTCATCTGTTATGCGTGTTTTTCTCGTTGGACTCTTATTGAAATGTATCAGTGCGTAAGTGGATAAACTGAGGGAATTGTGGTTGCTTGTAATATTTTATTCTATTAGACTACTTGAAAGCAAGGGTTTAAATCCATTGCAGGCAGTTAGATTTTCTTCTCAAGTTATTCTTCTGTAATTTAATAGATACTTAAAAAGTAATTCATCGATAAGAAATATGCGTAACCATTGATCACGAATTTCCACGTGAATAATGCGTTTGTTGCAAAAAGAGGCTAATGGCGGCTTGAAATAAGATATCAAGACATGCAATGATACCATAGTCGACTATAAATTTATTGGCTGTGTTCGCGTTCGCGTTCGCATTCGCGCAGATAACGTACAAGGAATATGACGAGACTCGTCTGCTCTTTGCAGTTGCTCTTCTTCTTCTCATATTCGCATGTTAGCATCGGCCGTTCGCTCATTCGTGTGAGGCGGTATTTAATTAGGGCCTACATTGGTCGATCTGCAGCGCGCCGGGAAACCGCATTATATGCGGCTGATATTGTCAAAATATCGCGTGCGTGCATCCATTCTCCTCATCTCGCGATGCAACCTTTCAGTGAAATAATAATCACGCAGCGTAGCAATATTTTATTTATAACTCGCAGTCAACATTGCGTGAAAAGATCGAAACGTATGCGGAGCGCGTATCTCGCAAGAGATGTTGGCGGCACGGCCGGCAACCGCCAACTGAACGAATAGGACAATAATACGCGCGTAGACACTCGAAAACGCATTCGGATCGAGGAAATCCTGAGCGGAATACAAATACTCGAGGTTTACGAGTGCGAAAGAGACGCAATTGAATGAAAATTCCACTCCCGAGGGATGTGCGGCGTGAGCGTCGGACGCTGTTGCTTCCCAACAGTCGTAATGTTGGCAGTGGCGGGCGGCGGTGGCGGCATTCCAACATTCATTCATTCCCACTGAGAGATGTGAATGCGAATTGTGCCAACTGTGTGTATATTCGCTCTCCCTCCGAAATGTGCAACCTGTGGATTCGAAATAAATCTCTTCTCGCACGCACCAAGAGAGCATTATTTGGCTTTTCCGCGTTTCCGCTTGTTCTTTCACTCGACAAAACGACTCACTTTGCCGCCGCGTTAAACAGCTTTACGCCACAATACATCTTCTGCTAGTAACGCAAGTCCTTCGTAAATCCTTGCCGGTTCTTGTTTGTTTTATTGCATTTTCATTACGTGCAAATGCAACAATTTCTATTAGGAATGCTGGACATAAATAACAAAGTTAATACGAGCCGTCCAAAAGGCATTTTTCGCCTCGCCGCTGCGTCTTCGTCTTAATAACGAGGCGTAACTGTCAACGTGATATTTATTTAGAAATGATTTACCGACCGCGAACAACTCTCCGCTTGGCCCAAAGCGCAACGGCGAACGCGAACGATTTCTTCATTTACGAGCCCCATCGTCTTGCTGCTCTTCTGCATCTCTCGTAACTCTGTTCGCAGTGTTTTGTTACCATCTGTTTATTTGCGAACAACGCGAGCTAAGCGTGTGTTGCACGCTGGCCAAACACAAATAAATTACAATGCCCGTATATTTTTATTGCGCGCGGACGTAAAATATTCGCAGTGTGCCAAAAACAACGCATTTGTGTACAACTTTGTTTCTAATCGTAGTCCCAACATGGGCAAGCAACAACCATCTGTAGTGCAAGTCGCTTGCTTGCAATAAATGAATCACATGTTAAATGCCATTTATTAACTCGGCGAAAGAAGCGCAGCATTCAGAATGCTGGCTGCCGCTCTGGACGTTTCTATGCGCTCGCGAGGGGCTTTAGCGCTCCGGCGGTCGGCGGTCGGTGTGTGTACATGGTGAATGCATGATGTTGGCAGTGCAATCTACGCGCGCACAATGGACACAAAAAGCCAATGTTGCGCGACATCGCATCAACTGTGATTGCCTTCGCAAATGCAAATGAAAAATTCATTGCGTGTTTTCCCCTCATTCGCGCACGCAGTTTTTCCTAATTTCGTCGTCCGACATTCGCGTTTCGTGCTCGCGCACGAGGTTTTCAATTCCGACTGGGTTTCATGAATTATTGAGTGTTAGATTCGCACTGCTGCTTTGCTTGAATATATAATATTTGCACGCTAAGAATACTACTTACACACAAGTATAAATTTAAACAGAGAGCAATTAACAAATGATTTCATGTTTGTATTGACAAACATTTTCTCGGTTGCTATAGTAATTTCAATTTCAAAGATTCGAATATTTGTCTCTCGTAATGCGTATGGGGAGCACTTGAATTGCTCTATTGGAGTTCTCCCTCGCCCTGCATGGCAATCGAAACGTAGAAATTCATTATGACATTCCAGAATAGGAGGAAAATGCACTTGAACGTTTGAATAAATTGCTGGCATTGCAGTCTCTGTATAAATGACACGTACCTGGCTGTGGTGCAGTCCCTGTATAGAGTATCGAAGTCCTTGCAAGACAACAACTTGCAGCGATTGACGCCGGGTTGAATTGCACCCAAGCCGCGAAGGATGCGCACTTGCTCGACGTTGCAGACGAGCGGCACGATGTCGAGGCGCTTCAGCTTGGTGTAGACGGTGTGCAGACCGCCAACGAGGTGCTTGAGGAAGAGTTCGAATGCCTGCGGCAGGCAAAGCATTGTGTCGCCGGCAATAATGAAGGCCGCCACTTTTTGTCCGCGATAGTCAACCAATTTGCACTCGTTCGCGGTGGGATCAGAGGTTGAGATCGGTGGCGGGCTGTTGTACGAACGCGGAGGGCCATGATGGGCCATCAAGTCCAATGGGCTGTGGAGTACACCCAGCGAGTTCAACAGGCCCAAGCCGGGCGGCGGCAGATGCCCGAGACCCATGCTGCGCACTAAATTCGCGGTCGACACCGGCGGCGGGCTGAGCGGATGCCCCAGCGACATTGGCGGGCCGAGAGGTGACGCTTGACGTGGACTATGCACCTGATTCAGATGATGATGATGACTGTTGTTATTGTTGTTGTTATTGTGGTTGGTGAGGGGTGACGATGGTGGCTTGACGGCTATTGCCGGGGAACCGGAGGACGCGTGACTACTATGATCTGAGTCCATTCCCGAATTGTCCATCATAACACCCACCCGATGAGTAAACGCACCACTTGCTCGCACAGCACGCACACACTTTTTGTAAGAAAGAGATCTACCAGTATTTGGACTTAGGGCAAGAAATCACGCGCGCGAACTGATTGCACTTGAGTCCGAGGAGACACCAAACGACGACGCACTCGAAACGACAAAGTCAACTCGTGTCCTGCTGACACGAGGAACACGCGCACCGACGCAAGAGAGGAGAGAGAGCCTGATGGCTAGCAGGCGGCCGCGTCCTGTCGACGGTGTCGTTGTTGTTGGTCCTGATGCTGCTGATTCAACTGGCACATCACCCCGCACAACGAGCCCCCGAAGCAAATACTCGGAACAGTTACAGATACAGATGTGCCAACTGGAGTGAACAGATAGATCTGTGTAATAGCGCGCGAGCGGCGGTGAGGGTGATTCCGATTGTTTGATTGTCGGGCGGGGCGGTGCGCGCTGCGCTCGCCGACCAACCTGGAGGAAGCACGGACGCACACGACCGGTACACTCGCAGGATACGAATGCAATAAATAAAAACATTCCGAAAAACGAGCCGGGAAGTGTCGCTGGAGGTGGCATGGAACACAGGTCCTCCCATGGCGCCACGATTGGTCCTGGCTGCCGCCGCACTCCACGCCTTGATTCGCCCCTCCACAAAAGCGTCCCGGCGAAATTATACCGTGCGCGCCGAAGAAAGGACTCGCCGAGGTTCAAGACCGGGGCGGGAGGATGCACGACTACTTGAAATATGAGTTGTGACGTATTGATAAAGAATGTCACCGGCCTGTCGTTGCGGAATCAATACACACGACGACGGCGGCGCGAGGTGCGGTCCTTTTTTACGCGCACCATGCAATTCCGTATTGCAAATGCACAAAATATTACTATTCTTAAGCACAACGTGCGTGCTCTTCAGCTACACACGCCCATGGAAAAAATAGTGGGAGATAGCACCGTACTTAAGTCAATTCGAATATACCTGATGCATCCCACTACCGCGGCACACAGGTATTCGTGCGCATGTGACTTAATAGGCTATTTGCGTCCGCGTTTATCATCTTTAACCATCGTCGCATTGAGATTTTAATAAGGATCCGCGACGCTCGCTTGCGAAAGAAGGAGTAGGAGTTAGGGTCGGAAAGGATCGGCAGCACACGCTAGGTTGCGTCGCGCCGAGGGGATGTTTTTGGTCAGTAGGTTACTGATACAAAGAACGCGTCCAGTGATTTTCTCAGCGCCCCTCATCCTTGTGTTTTGCGCTTTCTGCGCCTACGTAGCTATTCTTCCCCTTTCTTCCATTTCTACCTCTAGGGATTTAAATTGAACACATGTAAATACTCAACCCCTCCACGCTAATATCTCCAACAACCTTCTCTATTTCAACGTACTTTTTCTTCACCTCGAAAGAGTAACAAAGTCTAAACAATTTCAGTGCCATTCAACGTTATCTGTCATCACTATTGTTTCGTTTTAGCCGCCGTTCATCTTCTATTCTCGTAGCGCATTCACAAGCAAATAATAGCCACCGCTGCCGCCACAACCGCCGCTACCTCACACACTCTTGATCATCCATAATACACCACACAGCGGGACCAAGGTGTTTATTCCCAAAAAGTTAAAAACAAATAATCATGAAACTTTTTCTAATAATTCAACATCAATTCATTTTCTGACTATAAGAACTTAGTTTTCATGTAGCGTGTCATCTTGGACACTTCAAAAATAAATTGGATATCAGATAGTTCACTCTGGGATCAAGTGTACTCCAAAATACTTTGGATTAAGAGCCACTGTACACCGCAATGCCATTATAATAACTCGTACACATAAATTGCGCGTTCAGAGATACGGCAGCAAGTGTGAATGCATTGGCCATCGGCTATTGGCGCGCATCGCTTGTGACAAACTTTCATTACATCATGTCAATATCAGGGATCAACATTCATACACACGCGCGCGAACGCACCGACACGCTTCACATATATTGGGGCCTTATTTGCTCGCAGTACTTTGGCGCATTGTGCTTTTGATTAATTCGACCCGCGATGATTGCGATAAGCGGCTCGCAGCACCGCCACCGCTTCGTACGCTGTCAAAATTTCCAATTGGTTCACTTTTACCAATTATACACATATTTTGCCACCCTGTTTTTCGGGCCAGCCCCGCCATGCATGTGTATCCCATTGTTATCCTTAACGATGCGTTGTTCTTTTTCATGTCATGGCAAATTACTTCTAATTTAGCCTATTATGTTTTATATATTTATCGCTTTTTGCGCGTACGCTTTACACATTTTGAGCTTTATTTGCTTTTTCATATTTGACTACAAATACAATTTGTTTAAGTGGTTACAAATCCTTCTTTGTGCCTACAAATCGGTTCACTAACAACCATTTATTGTATTTGAAATGCTCGTATGGATTTTCATAAATCGCGTATATTCTTTGGCGTTGTCCTTCGTCCTTGAGCGTATATTCAAGGAAGCAATCACGTATTCATTCGATTGGCGCGTTGAAGCGAAGGTCTTGCATTGAATTTGGATTTAATTATGTAACGTTCCTGGAAAATTATAACGTTCAGGTCTATGGGATCAAGTAGATAAATACTGGAAGCGATTTAGACTGCCGCCTCCACCCACCGCCCGTCGTGTGGTGTTTGTCCACGTATATTCGGTCGCGTGTACGTACACACTCCATCCATCCGTGTTTCGGGGGGGCCGCACATTGCTGTGGAGAAGTTGGCTCCGGCGGGGCTTGCATAGCTTACTCTTACTTGCTCTTGTCGACGAGTGCGCTGTTGTGCAGCCGGGGGGCATCTCCGGCAGCAGAGAGCAGAGCGCAAGCATCACAACCGATGACCGCATGACACTCGGTAGTTGAGCTACACATATTGATATAATCCAGTTTATCTAACATGCACATCGCGCGAGCGGGCGCGCACTGGCATTGTTTCACCATCATCATTGTTGGCCACCAGAAGCAGCAAGCAGCAGAGGCAGCATGAGTGTGCAGCATGCTTACCGGCGCACCGCGCTTGTTGTTGTGTGTGCGCTGCACTCGACGCTCGAATGTTACATTCTGTACAATGCAGTCCTGCGAAGCGCGGGTGCGGCGTGGTGGTCAGCCCGCCGCCCGTGCAGAACAATGAGTCCTATTAACATCAAACTCGATAATCTGTTAAAATACTACTCCAGTATGCTGATACCCAGTCACTGGGAATTAGATTTTGCGTCGGTGACTTAATAAATATGTGCTGCTGCTGCTGCGGGTGATGCTGTTGTTGCTCCTGCTGTTGCTGCTGCTGCTGCACTCATTGAGAGAACGATGCGATGCGATACATTTGCATTATCTGCAAAGACATGTCAATGTGTATTCAGTTGCATTTATACAAAATGTATCAATAATTTCATTACAACTGCACTTACTTCTAAACTCTCATTCGATGAGATAACATAAAACACAAAAGTTATTTGCATGCCTACTAAGCTCATATGAGCAGCACTCGAATCGCGCTCGGAGGCAAGCAATTGAGTTGTTCGTCTCTTAATAATAACACAGTACATGATGATATACGACGCATTGTTAGAATAGCATTTTTGAGATTGTAAAACAGTTGCGCCAACATTCAGTAAGAGCACGGTGTGAATATTACACATAATAATAATAACGTGTGTGAATAGCTTCAGTTCAAGTTCTAAACGTCGAACACGCACCACACAGTTCGGGGCGCGTGCATTTGACGACATAGATACAGAATTCGCATGGTCTGGACGAGACGGACGGATGGACGGTGGTTTGCATGTGTTCGCATATTATTATTTACGCATGTATACATCGCGGCGCGTATGCACGAATATCGTTTAATATTAATACCGCCGCCGCTGACCGTTTTCCCTCACGGATTTCCATGCGAATAAGGCGCGAACAATAGGCTCGTGAATGGAGTGATGTCCACGAAAAGCAACGTGAATTATGCGCGAAAGTAGTATATGGCTGCAAACTGATAACATTTCCGGGCGCACACAGCACGCTCATTGAATAACATTTATGCAAGCGAACAACAGCGTCGGCATCGGCGTCGGCGTCCGCGTCCACGTTCGCATTTCGCAAAAAGCAGCGAGCACTTGAGTAAAAATGTGCTCTTAAAATGTAAGCAATCAAGGTCAATATGCATTTTTTGGGCGGTTTATTCGTACGGGTGCCTTTTCGCGTCGTTGATGGTAATGTTTTTTGTGGCAGCTGCTACCGCTTTTACATAAATGCGCGCGCGCGCTTGCTCGCTTACTCACCACAAAACAGCATCGCAATATTGGCCAAACGCGAAATGTAATTAAGCGTACGCCTGCCTGACGTTTGTTTGTATGCGGCACGCCAAGGCTTCTGTATGGTGTGTATATATATTTATGCGAAAATGGAACTTCACTTTCCAGCTGCCCTAAAAAAGCCCGGCGTGCGCGCGCGTTGTTGTTGGATGGGACCGCCCGTTGCGCGTTTGGATTTGCAAACGACGGAGATCCATTCCATTCCTCGCCCGCTTGCTTGGATTCTAATATTGCGAACGCGATACACAATATACAAATTCATGCGCCGCGGATGTGTTTCCTTCGGGTTTCGGCCACGACGCGTTAAGGGAAAGACTGGTTTTAACGTCGACGTCTTTTTTGTGCGCGCGCCCGCAACTTTTTTTATTACTTTTCCGCATTAGCGCAAAAAACGTTGCGCTGTTTCCTCAACGGTCGAACACAACGACATGTTAAATGCGTTCTCATATTTTATATTTTATTTCCTCCGTGAAGCACATCTGTGGGATTGTTGACAAAAGTCTTGGGCTTTGTAGAAAGGGCGTGCGAGAAATAATTCTAATTATGATTGAGCACCGATTGAGATTCAAATAGTAAATTTTAAATTCCATAGATTAGCCGCTTGTTCCCCTTCGCATTCAGTGGGAAAAAGCAGGTTTTCGGCAAGAGTTGTGTTGTGTTGCGTATGGGGTGTGTGGAATATTTTAAAAGAATCGTTGCACGCTTTTTCTTCCACCGCCGCCACCGCACACAATAGATTTAAATGCGCAACGTAAACTGCAGTTTAATGAGTTTACAATTCACGTAACTCATCGAATCCATCATGGAGATGTCAGCGGCAATATAGTTGCACTTTGAGTTTGGTGCGTCTAGTAGCGCAAGTGAAGGGAACTTAATCGTATTTTAATACCGTCTTCGTTCCGTTTTGAAGCATTTCAGCGTCCGATCCAGCCAGCCCCAAATAAAATATTCATTCGCGTTGCGCTGTGCTGCGAGTCAGCCTCATCATCATTGCTCATCTCGCGCGCGCAAAATGCAGGGTTGCGCCGTCATATTTGCCGTACGCGTTAGTGGAATTGAATCAATGGCTTGCACGCGTGTTGAAATCGGGAACGATTATGCAAGCTCAGGCACAGTCACGTTGCCGTCACGACAGCGATGACTGAAGAATGTTTCAAAGTAATGACTCGCGCTCGCTTTCACTGCGCTGCTCCACTCAGGCTGTGCAGGCCAGAGGAGGCAAGACAATTTTTGGGGGGCTGTTGTACTTGCGTTGATTTTCTGCCGCTCCACGGCCCTATGTGTTCAGCTGATTTCCACACGAACGTAACAATAACGCATGACATCCGCATGATGGATCACTAGACAATATGCGTCCGTTCATTTCAATAAAATCCACTTCCCTCTGCTGCTGCGAAAATTATTTAGATTACTTTCTCCTTTTTTAAGATACTAATTTGCATTATATAAATACATCGCATGCTTGCATATGCCAATGCTTTTCTGGTTGGTATCTTAAAGTTTTATCAGTAGCTAAGAAGAAGGTGGCTAAGTTCAATTCGCGCATCGCAAATCTCAACAGTGAAAGCGCATTGGCCACAACCGTATGCGCGCAAGTCCTTAAACTGATATATTGACACTTATAGGCAATTTTCCACGCGGCGAGCCTGGCTTTTAATACATAATGTGTCATATAAAATTACTACTCCCCCATGAGAGCACGATGCATACGTATATGCGATGCCTCTCCTCTGCGTCAACGCGCACAAATGTACGTGCGAGCGCGCTTGGCCCCGATAAAGTGCCCTCTTTATATTATTATACATCTATAGATCACGACTCTTTTCACTTGAAAATCTACCATAAAAATATTATATATGCGCCAGTGGTGATCGCGAACGCGCGCGCGAGAGGAGGCGGCGAAGCGCAAGAGCCCGAAAGTGGCATGCATGCTGCGATAGAAGAAGGAAGCCCATCATCGACAATGCGTCTATCGGAATCGCAACTTTTAGCGTATGCGTTGCTTCCCGCCCCCCGTGCTGATAGCTGATGGAAATCACTTTTTTCGATTTATTTCGATGTTCACAGTTTTATGTCCCCAAATATATTATTTATTATACGCATTACGATCCGTTTAGCTTCTCAACATCTCCACGCCCGTGACTACGAAATGCGCGCTCGTTTTCCGCGCTGCGGTTTTTGCGTTCATTTATTATTAACGATAACGTGAATATATCATTTGAATGCGCCTGAACAGTACAATAGCCAGGAAAGATGGAAATTTATCTTTTTTGCATTTTAGTGATACCACTAGCTCTTTACCCATCTGCTTTCTAAAACATTAAACTTTTTATTATCGCGTAATAAACATACAAAGTTTACTTTGTTCATAAGTTTTTTAATCTGTGAAGAAAAACAACTTCTTATAGAAGAATAGTGGTATTAACATATATTCTTAAAATTTACAATCATAGCAAACATATTACTAACTTAAATCAGACAAGATAACTTATGTTTTTGGAGCACCATAAGCATCAGGCATTCTTTCAATTGTATATCTATGTTGTGCAACATACATGATTGGCACACCAGGAATTTTTCTAATTCGCCTCTTGAGGTCTCTATCATTAGTTGCCACAATATAACATTTATGTTGTGTAACCCTTTGCACCAGACAGTCATCAGCATAAGTACCTTTATGTAAGCAGTGTATCCTCTCAAACCGAGGATCTTTAATAATTCTTAATGCTATTTTATACTTCTGTCCTAATTTCTCCAATTCACCCAGAACACAGTCTGTGATATATGGAATGCATTTAGCATAGAGGCAATCCATCATGTTTTGAATGATATCTAATTTATTCTTTATCGAGAAGTTGATGAAATTTGTATCAATAAGAATGTGGTAAGGTGGACCAAGTTGTGTGTTGTATTGGAAAAACAATGCAGAACTTTGCTGAGGTGCTTCAACAACTTTCATTTCATGTGGATCTTCTGCTTTCTTTTTCCTTGGTGCAGCTCGCAATGATTCTTTTATTCTTGGGTCACTTGGACTGATCATCTTTTTCATTTTGGCAAAACGTTTGTCCACAATCTTTCGCGTCTTCTTGGCTTTACCCTAAAGAAACACAAAATATAGGGCTAAAATAATAGAAATTGATAAATCTTACCATGATTGTATTTTGTAAACAAACTTATGTTGGAAACGTGTACTTATATAGAGGTTATACCACACGAATTCCACAAATATTATTGAAAGGATGGTGGCGCTGGCGCGATACCATTTAAAAGCACGTGGAACGTAGCAATTACTATAATTATTTAAAAGCCTAGGCAATTAGTATGACGACGAATGTATTTTAAATGCATTTATTTAGGCCTTTCTACAAATATATAAGATCTTAAAATCAATCAATAAAGATTCGAGTTTATGGCAGTGATACAAATAAATAAAATTCCCTTTGTGCACCAATATAAATCGCAAATCAAACACTTTAAAATCGTCTTATAAAATAAATAACATAAAATATCAAAATTTCATAAAACACAATCACTATATCATATCATCTGCTCTCTAATATATATGTGACATCTAAAATTGCTAACAATTAGTTAAATTCTAATTTCTCTTTTTTGATCTAAGTACATAAGTAATACCTACAGCTTGCTCAATACTATAACAAATGGCTTCTTTCTTACGTCAGACTCAATATGTAAATTGATACACAATAACTCTAAATAGCAATATTTGCATTAAACTATGTTGAGATGCAGAATGTAAACTCAGTTATTGCTAACTATTAACTAATTACAATGTCATGTGTAGAGATATATTCACTGAGTTCTTGAGACATTCAGCACCCTGGTATTGGTCGTCTAGACCCAAACACCATGCGGATTTTTGTTAGTTGGTACAGCATTTTCTAATTGCCTAGGCGATCCTATCATTTTACGTGTGCTACCAGCGCGATTCGGTCCCTCGAATAAATGCTTAAGCTCATCCTGCGGTGCAATTAATAAACTCTCCAAATTGGCCTCTTTCATCTCAGTGACCAAGTGTTCCACTTGCTTCTTTTTGTCAATTATCGCAGACTCCAGCGAAGCCACCTAAAATATTTTAACTGTATGTGAACGCACGCTGACTTTACGTAACGGTGCAAACTCACTTCTTTTTTCAATGTATCAGCAGTAATCTGATGCAAGTCAGTGCTTTGTTTTGCAACATCAATCTCACTTTGCAGTCGTTCTATTTCAACTAGTAAATTGCGTTCCATTTGCTTGCGAGATTCAGTACGCCTCACAATTGCGCGCTGTTCCAATTGCATTTCATCCATAAGCAGTCTAAAAACAGTTTTATGCATTCCATTACTAGTTTATGCAAATAAACCTATGAAATTACCTAATTTTATTTTTGCATTGCAACAGTTCAGTTTCGCAATTTGCAAGTTTAGATCTTAACAATGTAATTTCAGACTTAAGCGTTTTCTCTTGCTGCTTCACTATTTCAGATTCTTCCTCCACGTAACTAAGTGCTTGTATCTGCAAATGCAATAATAGTAATTCATTAATGGTTTTGTTTATGTAAGATAACATACTTGGTCGCCATTCATTCTGCTTGCGTTTGTCATCGTTGCTAATTCCTGCGATATGAAATCGAGTTGAAATTGCTTTTCGCGTTCTTTGCTTTCCCAAAATACAATCTCAGCGTCAAACTTCGTGAGATCCACTTGCTGCGATGATAACTTCTCGCGTTGATAATTTACCAATGATACTAATTCTCTATATTGGGCATTGTACAGCACAGCCTCCTCCAACTTGGGATACTTTTTCTCCGACTCGTCACTATCAGTCGTTTTGCTTATATTGCTCATATCTTGAAAATGCTTTGATTGTTTATTATTTACTGACGCTGAGGGCGGTGGTGGATCGCGATACGGTGGTGGTGCTGGCGGATCCTTGTATGGGGGCGCAATTCTTTGACTAGCATATTCTGGTTGATCAGCAATTTCTGGCGAATGTTGCTTTTTAGGCGACGAGTTCTGAGATGAGTCTCGCACCTCTAACGACATTGGGCGTACTTGCGGAATTCCCTTCACCACACCAACATTGTCATTATTTCCTGTTGGACTATGCAGAGATTGACAAATTAATTACATGAGATATATAGTAGGATAGTTTATTGCGTTTACCTTTTTGGGTGTTCAGGAGAATTCACTGTTATTTTATTTGGTACTTGCATTATTGGTGATGTTGATTGTAAAAATTTAGGCTTAGTAGAGGCTTTACTGCCAGATTCATTCCACTGAAGTATAAATTGCACATCATTTGAATACTCCCCCCATTTCATTAATATCTAAAAACGCGTTAAATGGTTGTAGGAAATGATAAACATTAGGTGTTGGATAATATTCACCTTCATGGGATTCTCATTTGGTGCCAGTTGCCTCTCATTATTCCTCCATCGCTCAATCAATGTAAACCTCCCTGATTTTCCAGTAGCATGAGCCAATGCAAAGACTATATCCTATATAATTATGCAGCATTAAGTACAGAACAATATTCTAAAGACAACAAACTCATACCTGACATGTTGTTGTTTCTGTAACACCACAAACAATCCTTTGTATGCCTTCCACCCATACTTTGAGTTCCATTTTCTAGCCAATGTCTTCGAGTTACCAAAGCAAAGCCCTAAAATAGCCCAAATGTACAATCGGAAGCGAATACGCCGTGTTTTCCAGTAAAAGTATATTTATAACATACATTATATCAATGGCTAATATACGTGCTGTAGCTGCTGGTTGAGCCGCGTCTCATTGCAATTCCGTAGGGATGCAACATCAATAATTATCGAACCACAATATTAGCGCAATATACGTTTCCTAGTCATTTACAAAAACATATAAACATCACAGCCCACAAACAATTACAAATGACGTATGAGTCGACCGAATGCTATGGATTTTAATTGCGGTGGAGGACACTTCAAGAACACCACGGTTGTGGCCGACCAGTTGCCTATACTATTGTCGTCCGTCATTTTGAAAATCAGTTATGGCGAGTGGTTGTTAGTTCTTGTTATCAGTGAAAAGAATTAGTTTTCTGCTCAGGAACATCGTTATTAATGTAAATATAAATCTTTATTATTATTTGGCGGTCAAAAATATATAAAACACAAAATGGCATGCCCCTCATTACTTTTCTGAACATTTGTTTCATCTTCAACAATTGAATATCTCGATGGCATTATTCATTAACATGTTCAGTCGTACAAATTGCGTATAATAACAATATCAAATAAGCGAAAACGTATGACAATTTGATATATGAATTTCGTTTACGAATTCAGCCGATTGTCAACAGATGATCTATCAAATTCAAGTTTAGGTGCCGCAAAATGTAGGTCAGAATTAAGTCGTCAACAAAACATAGGAAAACAAGTATACATATATTTGAAGCTAAAATTGACCGGCAGTAAACCAAAAATTGTATGAAGTGCTTGAAATTAATCGTAATAGCGTTGTGTATTATACAAACTATGGCTTGGCGTTCACACGGTAAAAACAATATCGAATTGGTACGTACCTTACGAGGTAAGCCTATCTAACTCGCAAAGTCGTTTGTTTCGATCAATTTCGTTTGATAAATCAAACGCTATCATTGTAGCAAATGGAATCATACGTAGCGATGCGGTTGAAAACGCAATGCTTGCTGTTGATAGAGGCAATTATTCAGACCGCAGTCCATACATGGATGCTCCACAAGGAATCGGCTATGGTGTGACAATTTCAGCCCCTCATATGCATGCACATGCACTCGAGTTGCTTAAAGATAAGCTAACTCCTGGAGAAAAAGCTCTTGATGTGGGCAGTGGCAGTGGTTACTTGACTGCATGCATGTCAGTAATGTTGGGTTCAAGAGGGTGTGTATTTAAACTCGCAACTGCATTCAAATGTTTGCCTGGTGTGCTGACTGTCTATATTTAGTGTTGCAGTTGGCATTGACCACATACCTGAGCTTGTTGAATTAAGTCGCATAAACATAAATAAAGCAAACTCAGATTTGCTCACAACAGGGCGCATTCATTTGAAAGTGGGTGATGGGCGTCAGGGCGTCCCAGAAATGGGTCCTTACAATGCAATACACGTAGGCGCTGCCGCCGCTCAATTGCCACAAGCGTTAGTAGATCAACTTAAAATTGGCGGTAGACTGGTCGTCCCTGTCGGTCCAGCAGGCGGCGATCAGCAATTAGAACAAATTGATAAGCTTCCTGATGGTACAATACAGCGCCGTCCACTTATGGATGTTATCTATGTACCCTTAACAGACCAATCTAATCAATGGCCGCGTAAATATTGACTAAAGCTATGCAAAAGGCTTATAATTATTATTGCAGTAGTTTTGATTATTGCGTTACTTATTAATAAATTTGGCCTTTAGCAACATTATATTTAAAACGAGTAAATGTTTTGTTACGATTGGATATTAGGAAGGAAATTACGTTAACAAAATTGAAAACTTAAATACTCATTGTGTTACACTTATTGAATATAAGAAAAATGAAGAATTATAAGATTGCATCGTAGCCAAGTTAAATTACTGATTTGAATACTTAATATATTGCCATGACTTATTTAAAAAAGTCTCCTTCCGTATAATGAAGTTTACTGCTCCACTTTTAATTTTCAATAACTCAAAATGAGGTGAAATGGAATTTGTCAATTATGAGGGGTTTTGACAATTTCTTGCTTCGAATAAATAAGACAGTCTTGGTTTATTCTACTTTATTCTATGTTAAGTTTTCTGACTTAAAAATTACATTACAATAATTTAAAATACATATCATGGAATGGCTCGCATATTAGGGAAAGCTTAATCTACATTATTTGCGTTCTTCTCGATTGACTCATTGTCCTTGCTGAATTCTATTGGAATTTCTCGTTCGGTGATTGAATCTGGTACAACTTTCGGGGCAACAATCGCAAGTTTTCCATCGGCAGTTAATTTAGAATTGATCTTGTTGATGTCGTAGCCCTCAGGCAACGTGTATTTTCGCATGAAGTGATGATAAACATGTTCGTTGTCAGTCTTCTCTTCATGCTTGGCCTCAATGGAGATCGTGTTGTCGCCAATGACTTTAAGCTTAATTTCTTCTGGTTGATAGGCTTGAACATCAATGTTCAAGGTGTAGTTGTCTTTAGTTGCAACTACAGTGTTGTCCGTGTTGCTCTTTAATTTTCGGCAACAGTCTGTTTCCTCGCAGACTGAGCGTTGTTTGTTCAATCTTTGATATGGACAACGAAGTGAACGACTTCTCAACAATCTCTTTGGTCTCCAGAACTCCTCGACAGGTTCGAAGTCAAACAGATCGTCAAAGACTCTTTCGATCGAGTTGCGTCCCATGATTGGTAGTACAATTTCCATTTTCGTGTGAATACTTTGATCACTCAACTTTACACTTGAAATTATTCACTGTTTTAATCGCAGCTTACTTTTTGACCACTATTTGTTTGTAGCGTATTTGCTCGTTGCTTTTCAGTAACTGATGCCAAGTTGCGACGCGCGCGAGTTTATATACTACAACGCGTTTAGTCGAGAACACACGCGCTGGCTCTAGAAACATTCGCGCGTTTTCTATTGCGCGTCTAGAAAACTGCACATCTTTCGCGAAGAAATGGTTAAATATCAATAAATATGCATTGAGGAGTGCATTAGATATTTCATAACGTGATGAAATTTAATTCCGCATTTTAAATTACTGAAAATTCCAGATTATATGAATATACTGCTTTTAATAACAGTATTTTGATTAATTAAAAATTAATACTGCGCGAATAGATTTTTTTGTTATTTTTTATTAGTTTGTTATTAAATTAATATAATTAGCAATTACTACATTTTGCAAAACAATTTAAAACATTTACCTAAGTAAAATTTTCATTTTTTAAACGTAAGTACTTTTGACCTAAATTGAATAATCACTTTGTTTCAAAAATGATTACATTACAAGTATCATTGAACAATAACTGTGTTTATTTGCAAAGAGAGATAATAAAAAGTAATCTGACGTTCTAAAAATATCTGGAACAATCGAGGATTCGGTCGGCGAATTCCCGAATATTCCAGAGCAAATACCGGCGAGTATATAAGCGCGCGGCAACTCACCGGTGGTATCAGTCTTGTTCAAGCTTCAGAACAGCAACTAGTGCGAATATAGAGTCACTGAGTGTTTAAGATTAAACTCAAAGAGTTATTCAGTCAGTCAGTCCATTTTTGCAAACTATTACGTCAAGCAATATGCAGTTTATCGCTCCAGTCTCGCACCATCGTTCACCTTTCGACGATTTGCACACTTTGATGGATAGTTTCCCATCTGATTTGACGTATAGTCCATTCATGCTAGTTCGTACGAACAGCACTGACCCACGTCAGGGACATCGTGCCCAAAAGCTTGGCCACGCAAATCCAAGAGCTTGCGTTCGTCCGAGACATGACGACTCTACGGTGGCTACCGCCAATGAGTTTACCGTGAAAGTCGATGTCCAGCATTTCAAACCCGAAGAAATTACCCTGAAAGTGGTCGGTGATCATCTTATTACTGTTGAGGCCAAACACGAGGAAGATAATGAGCATGGTCACATCTTCAGACACTTTGTCCGCAAGTATTCTTTGCCAAAGGGATACGATATCAATGGTATCAAGTCCACTCTGACAGCCGATGGGCATCTTGCGATTGTCGCTCCCAAAGTTCCGGAGGATGGGTTGACTGAAAGACACATCAATATTGAGCATTTGCCCGTCAAGGCCACTGCTGCTAACAAGGAGCAAGTGGAAGAACCTAAGGGTGGCGCAGAATAAACAGGGCAAATGCTATCTCAAAACTAACCACAATTTTTAGCACCATTCTACTCAGAATATTGCATTTAATCCTCATAGTGTTGATGTATCAGTAGTATTTCGATATTTTCAGCACCTCTCTACTCAGAATATTGCATCTAATCCTCATAGTATTGAAGTATCAGAAGTAATTCGATATTTATTGTCAACTAGATTAGTATTGAATGAATTCAATAAAGAGCGCATAATAAAATGACTTATTCAAAAGTTCTAGTTTTCCCATTGCGAAAATTTCCCAAGCAAATTGTTTCCTCTTATCGCATTACTTCAGTCGCAATAACTGTTTATATATATCGCATTTTGTATAAATTTCACGGGGTGTGTGCATTGATCCTTTTGAAACTTTCAAGGCGTATCCAGTTATACAATGTAGTTTAACAAATATCTCTTTCTGTTACAGAAGCCAACCATGCCCAGTCCACTTCATATTTACCTACGAGTTTCAAGTGGTGAGTACTTTACTTGGTTATTCATTAAATTAGCAATTAATTTACGGACGTTTTCAATGCGGTATGAAACTTGAACACTTTGTAGTTATTTGAATCAAGGACGCGTCGTCCTTTTTGTTATTCTCGACGCTCCGCAAGATGCCACGCCAAGCACTGAGCTTAAATTTAAACAGCAAGCGATTCAAATTTAGATAGGAGAGGTCTCTGCGCGATCCTTACTCGTTAATATCGAATTAAGTAGAATGTTATTCAAGCGACCAACACTACACAACGGCAAACACTCATTATCGCAATTTAATTGCATAGTAAAAATACTTAAAACACGCCCAATCAACATGCAATAAAAGCACTACGAATTGATTTAAATCGACACGTTATCAACGCGCGCTTCGGATGTCGCACAAATTGATTTAGCCAATATAAAATATAGTAGTACATAATATATTTTTAACTCGTTTCGAAACATGACCGAGAATCCAGCATACCTACTTATCGTAATTGAATTAACAGCTTTTACATGCGGTGATAATTAAAGCAATAAACATTCAATTGTTAGCCGTTTACCGAACGTAAAAATAGAGCGCAACTTGCGCTTAGACAACAACAAGCTAAATAAGTAATTGTTTGTCATTCAAATAGCAGGATGCGTAATTGTGCAATATTTTACATGGTGCTTTCATGCATCCGTATCGAGTAAGTAGCAAGCGCACGCCAATCTAAACTTTGTATTTATACATTCATACCATACATGGTAAATGAGGCGCCGGTGGACGATTTAGCGTGTATAAGTCAGCATAATTATTCACACGCTACCCACATTTATAAATTACAATTACTCATTAATACGTTGCGTATACGTTAATATATTCGCATACACAAACGCAAATAGACGCGCGCGCGCGCGTGCAATGCAATGCAATGAAAAGTGCACCTTTAATTGCATATGAATTGAGTACTATTATTGAGACATCAATCTATATGACTTGTTTGTATGTAATCGAGCAAGCAGCTGTTTGAACAAGAAGCAATTGCTTCATCCTCAGACTCGACATTTACATGCATTTATTTACATTGTTGAGTGCTGATTATCATTATCAATTCAGCTATCAAACCGATTCAATTATTATGCTTTTCTGCGCGCTCCAGTTTATCTCTGAAAAATGGAACAATCTCAACAACGTTAATAAGCGTGATGTATTTATTATTAACATTTGTCTATTTCGGTGCGGTGGGAAGAAATTGAAATATTCCGCTGAAAATGATGAATCACACACACAATGCAATCATCGTCATCATCGTGATTTGTGAATTGGCAAGCGCGCAATCGAAACAGCGAAAAGTCAATTTCAGTGAGCTCATTATCTATGAGTCCACGACACGAACGAACAAAAAGCGAGTGGAACGAACGGCCTGCAGCGCAAGAGCCTATCATTTGATCATTGGATGTTTTCGTTTCCAGAATTCAATCGTTTTCAGTTAGTATGCGTCGCGTCTTGACTCTCTTATATTGATTTACTTTTTCTGTTTGTTCTTTCCGATGCTGCTTTTTCTTTTCCGCGTCCGCTCTGACATTTTGCTTTTGGGCTTCGTGATGCGCATTCGGCGCTTTGCAGCTGCAATTTCACGTTCGAATTCGTATCGCATAAAATATTAATTAATTCATGGTTAGGCCAACTCTAGCAGCATATTTGAAATACCTAGAAGATTTCACGAAGCGTACAAATGAGAGATATAATAACTTGGCGAGTCCGAAGTAAAGTAATTCAGTTAGACATTTTCATAATCTGTCATTAGTAATTACGCTTAATAGGCGTGTAAGATACAAATTGCAAGAGGTGGCCTTAAACGGCCGTGATGAATTGCAGAAGGCACGGAACACCTACCTGCAAACGTGCAAGTAATTTAGTAAATTGTATGCACGATGGAAAAAAGCGTAAGAGCGAAGTGGCCGAAGAGGGAAAATAAAGTGAGCGAGGAAACGAGGGCCTTCAAGGCTGAAAGAAGCGTCAAGCGTCACAACATCGGGCAGTGTCTGCTTGTGTGCACGGGAAGAGGATGAGAAGCTCGGGAAATTTATGATCAGCTGATTTTTACTCGGAAGGCAGGAGAGCAACTAACTTGCGCGAGTAGAAGTGTAGAAGAAGATGAGCAAGTTGCGCGCGTGCAGCCGGTTGGCATGCCACCAGAGAGCACATGGCGCTTTTTTCGGGCTCTTCGAGCATCCTCTTTCAACCCGTTCTTCGCACGCCCGTCTCGGCCATGTTTACGCCTTCAAAGTGTCAGATGCAACAAGAGCTTCATTTCTCTTTCACTGCATCTCTCCGCGTGCATTTGCATTAAACAAATAGTAATGGTGTTAATCAGCCGGACTTAATTAACGACAATGCTCGATGGCATTTTCTCTGAATTATTCATCATGCGCTAATTGGAAATGGAAAATTATAGCGCAATATCATCATCTAGCACCGCGTACAAGTTTCTCGCATACTTTTGACTGTATTCCTCTGACATTTATACAATAGAGCGAATATTTTCCTGTTTTTTATTTGCGTGCGAATGATTTTGTGCATTTCTCGATTTGCATTTGCATGAAAGTAACTCGCGGCACATTGCATGAATGAATGAATTCGCCTCCTGCATATTATTTCTTCTTCGGCTGCGTCGTCGTCTTCGGCTTGAACATTGCCATTCAGATGACGTATTGTGGAGGCTGACAAGCATTGTGTGTGCTATTGTAATGCGGATGTGTTGTGCTTTGCACGAAACGCAACATAGACATTCAGCTGGCATTACCTTACATGTAGCGCTGGCGCGTGAATGCGGGAAGAGGGCGAGAGAAAACGGGAAAAGCTAATGCTGAAGACGCATACGAGCGCATGGATAAGACTGATGAAAAACGCTCGCAAGCCTTGGGTAAAGAAAAAGGAGTGATGTTGTTCTTACATCCACAAGTAACAAGACAATTCACTGGCTAAACAAGTTATTTATTGCGTTTGCGTTGAGAGTTGAAGGGAAAATGAAAATACATGCTTGAAAATGTGGTGAAACATTAACCACATGTTAAATCGCTTCGAATACCTCGGGAAACTTTCGTACAGACAATAGAATTACAATGCATTTCAAATGTGCAATATTTAAATTGTTGAATTATTTGGCGCGCAAAACTCTTTATGTTCGGATTGCAATCGCGCCCGATCGGGAGATCGTCTTGATGCACTTGCTCTGACGTGTCAGTATCGTGTACATAGACGGTGAGATGCGTTTGTTCGTAGTAATAAAGTAGTGTTTTACATAATAATCAATAATTAATTGGATATCAGCGTCGCCAACGTGGTAATTAATACGTAATGGAACAATAAGTATTCGAATATGGATTATTCATCGGCAGATTATTAGCGAAGCAAGGTTAGTGCAATTTTCTATTTCTATCGTCTAACTCTAACAAAAATGGACACTCGCCCGTGTACGTGTGCGCACACACAAGCATACATCGCCGATAAATAACCCACAGGCTCGAAACATGTTGGTTATGCGTATCAACTAGACGGCCAAGCGCAATATGTAAACAAAACACTGAATTTACATGCATATAACCTATTTTTCCATTTAGCTGCTGCACACTGACCAAAAACTAAAAGTGATCTGTTTACTATATAATAATCGAATTACGAACGAACGTGAAATGCGTATGAGCATATTTGGCGTACTTTATAAAGTGTTTTATTATTTAGCGATTTGTAAAAAATGAAAACACACGGATATTTAAAGTGATTACGGTTATCACACAAGAATAATAAATACATTTTACGACTTTGGAAACGTTAAGCGCATAAGCCTTGAACTTTATTATCAGCGGTAATTGTATTAAGTACACATTGAGGCGAAAACGAAAACGTATTTCGAAGTTTCATACGAACATTTAGGAGACGATTTATTCGAGCGGAATAGGTGTAGTCAGTATGGGTACGAAACAAGGAAATGAGACTAAGTTGTTATTAAATAATCAGATTTTTATTATTTGCTCAAAATTAGTGGATTATGCGTACAATTATGACGATGGTTGACGGAGCGCAAAACCTTGAGACGCTCAATGCTTTTAAATGGCTTTTGATTTTCGTTCAGCGCTCTCGTCATTGCTATTCAATTCAGGCGCAAACAGCTGTTCTTTGTTGCACAACGGTTGTTGGCAGGCAGGCAGACAGAGCAACAAATGCAAGGCGAAAACTTGCAGCAGTCTCGACAATAGCACCAAACCGAGCCAAAGGAATGAGTGTGTCGAGTACAATATCAGGTTATACGGCAAAAGTGGCATGTATTCTTGAGGAATTTGATGATATTAGGCGCTCAGGTAGAACATCGCATTATAATTATGTTGGTTGTGTTTCCATTTCGGGTGTAGGACGTTTAAAGGGCATTTGTCAGCGTGTATGCCATCGACGGTAAACACTCAATTACACCTACATATAAAATGCCATTTGGTAAAAATACGATTCGATGAAATGCGAGTAGTTATGATTATTAGAAAAAATAATTCAATAAAATCCGGGCAATAAATTGCCGCGAGCAATGCTCCTGCTGCTGCTGTCCTCCAGGCGGACGAAGGAAAAGGGCAACAAGCAAACACCAGCAGCAGCACGCAGCAGCAGGAGAAGGAAAAGCAAGAAAAAAGCAAGCAGGCAAGCAAGCAAGCAAGCGGTAATTTCATCCTCTTCCTATTGGCCGCAATATTTTCGTTTCGCTCGCACGTATAATATTGGATATTTCCTCGTATTTTATGTATTTCCCGTCGTATATTTACGTGTTTTCGGTGCTCCTGCCATTCGGGGCACACGGCTGCCCACATTTCTATTCTATTCCATTTCATTTATGCTCTTGATGTAGGTGCTTCAATATTATATGGGTCGTTGGTGTTGGTGGAAAGCGCACTACTAGTTCTATTTTCCTCCTGCTATACGTTTCAATTTTTCTACGTCTTTTTTGAACAAATGCTAGGCCGGCGAACCAACCATCCAAACTATACATTAGGCATTAGTTACGTTATAACAAGCATCTATTTTACTTTTCTATTGTGCATTGCTTCTAGCTGGTTTCGTCTGTTTGACTGGGTATGCGTGGCTGTGTGTGCATTTGTGGTAGAATGATATGAGAAGTATTGCCATCACCTTTCTACCCGAAAGGGTGCTTTAGAAAACGACGAAGCGAAAAATCCTTTCGGGGAGCAATGGCATGCGAGCGCAGCGACCATTATGATTGATTTCATTGCTGTTTATCGAGTTCCAGCAAGTTTATCACCTGTTTTGATAATATTTCCAGCGATTGCGTGTTGTAACAATTGAATTTATGAGCGCATTAGAATATCTTTTATATAACCGAGAGAAATTCACTTTCGGAAGTGAATTGCGCTCCATTTCGAATTACTTAATTAGAAAACTATGTGTGTAGGCACGATAAGTAGCTGGCGATTAGAAAGAAACGAGAGCACATTGAAAGTGTTTTGGCGCTTATGCAGTCGATAGTTAGATAAATAGCTGGCTGGTCCAGCGGCGAGGTCGTCTCGACCGGAAAAAGAACTCGGTCACTGACAAGCGCTGGACAAGCAAGGTGATTTATGTTGTGTGAAGAACTCGAGGGGCATACAAACACAAACATACAACCAACATCTTGCGGCAACACCAACATAAGCATGCAGCAGCCTTCGCCTTTACACCGTGCATTTTCGTATTCGTCTTTACCTGGTTTAGAGTACACGCGCGCGCGCTCGACTACGTTTTTATTGGGTTTAGATGTTACGTTGGCGATAAGCGATTATAAAACTGTACGTACACGTAAGCATAGGAAGTGGGTATTTAATCGCCCTAAAAATTTCATTATCAAATGATCAGCATCATCATCAAAGCTTTGGTTTGAGTGACATTTTTTAAATATGCTTTTATTTACTTATCAACAGGTTGTTAAGTGATTATACATTTTAAAACGCATAAAAATTTATCTATCTATTAAATTACGTTAAGAAAAAAAATTTGGTTGGGCGGGGATTTACTATATACGGTTATCATCAGCATTTTTTCGTGAACCCTTATCAGTGCGAAGGGTGCATTTTTCAGCATAAATATAAATTGAAAATCACAACGGATATGCGGCGTAAAAATATGATGCGAATAATAATATTATTATTCTTCGCTCGGTCCGACTACGCAGCGTTTCACAGCCGAGAAGGTTGTATATCATGGCTATCGTGGATTTGAAGGGCGCGTGTACGCGGGGGCGGCCATACAAGCTTGTTGGTAGGTGTCCGTCGCGCTTGCACCCTTATTTATCTCGGAAAGTCTGCTGTTTGCCTCGGCGAGCGCGTTCTGTAAGCTCACCACTAAGAAGACGCGCGCGTGTATTGCAAGGGAGTTTTCCTTGATGGCTGCGAATGTGTGGGTGTATGAGGAAGTGCTTTGCAAGTTTCGCTCACTTCGGTTTCGTTTGGTTTGGTTTGGTTTCTGTTTCGAGTATGATATTTGGAGGAAAATTGCTTCCAATCTGCGCCTCTCACTTCTCGTATTCCTTGTCGCACACGGGCTGAATTCAGGCGTACGTGACGCAGTCGAGTCATCAAGAGTTTGCACTCTCATAGTTTGGGGTGCTTTTGTTGTTCAATACTTGCTTGCTCGGTTGGTTGCTTGTTGCCCCTAATGCGTGCGCCCCATGTAACTAAGTCTCATTGAGGCATAATGCCGATGCCGTTGAGTTATAGACAGATATCAATTCAATTTCGATGTAAATGAATATCACCAAACGACGAAATTACGAAATAGCTGCTGCTACCAAGCGGCATTCTAAATTAATCAAGAGAAAAATTCGAATATTTGTCACTTGTGGGAAAATGTTTTCAAATTAAGGCGCGTGTTGATCTATTTATCACCGAAATTCGTTTGGAACGTCTTCATCATTTATATTATTATGGATTGTGCAAGAATTTAACTGAATTTTTATACTCGTCGAGTGAATTAAGTTAATTTAATCGCCACGTAATTAAGACTCGCGCGCACTTCGTCCAATTAGCGACGAATTTACGTCTTGCGCCTCGTTTGTTCATTTATATTAAACTCAAAAGTAGTAAAACGTTATTTATGCCGTCGACGACGACGACGATGCTGAAAAATATATAAAAACGCGGCATGCCGTAAATGGAAACTAACAAGATAGAAAACGTCGTATAAAAATTGTAACAAGTCGGATGAGATACTCTTCCGACAGGAGCGTTTGCCTTCGCTGTTTCAAAAATACCTTTGCATTGAAACACGGCATATATAATATGTTATGCGCGCAGTGAATCTTTATTCATGTGGATAATATAATATAAAGGCAGGAAATAATCGCAAAAAGACGGAATGGAATTGAATGATCGAGAATAATTCAGAGAGAGGATACGCCGCGTGCGAGTATGAGTAACAGCCACATGCTTGACGAAGAAGTCTTGCTCTATGCGTGTAGTAGGTGCCATGGCATGTTGAAAAACACCCGAATGCAATTGAATGCCGACGGAAAAACGGAAGCAGCTGTCGCTATAATCAAACTGCGCTGTGTTGCGCTGCGCAAACGATACTTGTGCATAAAATATATATTTATATGTATTCATTGCGATAAAAGTGCACAGATAGTCTTTATGCATTTTATTTCATATTCAACTAATTCAATTATACGACATACTTTACAATCTATATGTTTTACAACCAAGATTTTAAGCACACGTAATATTTCGGAATGTGAACAACAAATTTTTACTCATTTGTGAAGGGTGACGATGAAATTATTCACGACGACTGACTGTGGGAATTTATGCACGGGGTACAAAGGAGAACGGCTCTAATATTATGCGCGCAAAGTCACCTGGCGCGTTTGCGTTCCGAGGGCAGATTGTGCGAAAGCCGCCCTTAACTGCCGCTGCTGCTGCCGCCGCCGCCACTTGCGCAATTGTAAAATATGCAAAAGCAAACAAAAACGTCGAGCGCAAACACGTATGCGACTGAAACAACAGTGAATTTTATCAAAGCCGAAGAAGCCGTGCTCGCTTAGATATGTTTCGTTTCGTTTCAATTTTATGCAGTGCAATGCAATGTAATTGAGGCGCAAAGCATTGCGCATTGCAACGCGCGAACCGCATTAACATACAAATGTTGGCTTACTAACTATTCCGATAAGTTGGAAAAGAATACGAATTCCTCTTAAGAAATTTTAATCTTAAGGGAATATAGGCATGTAAAAAAGTGTTTGTTGTACCGGAGGGAAAAAAACGAGAAGCAGTACAGTAAAGAGTTAAATTTACTTTGGTTGTGTTGATAGAAACATGATGCGCATAAAGCATGAAGAAAATGAAATGAAGTGTATTTATTGTTGTGCCGCACCGCATCGCGCTGGATTATATGGCTTGTAAAGCGAACGAGTGAGCGCGAATAGTGTTTAGTTTAAAAGTTTAAAGCGCATTGCACCGACAATGAACAGCTGTTCGTCTGTTGCGCTCCGGTGCTGTGGTGTGTTGTGCACCTACAACAACGTGTGCAACCTTAAATTGTAGGAGAGCGAGTGAACACACCTTGATGTTCTGGTTGTTGCTGTAGTAGTAGTAGTAGTAGTAGTAGTAGTAGTTGAGCACCTTTTTGTGTGCGGTCGTCGTTCATATTCAGTCAGGTACACAGAGATACTGCGCGTCGGTCGGTCTATCATATTGAACGGTTCGCGCATGGTGCACTACATGCATCATATGCGATAATAGTCAGAGGCGACCGTATATTTCACCAGCATAGAGAGACAGACAGAGAGAAAGACCTTCTGCTCAAGGTGTGCACGCGCACTTCATGACTACTCGCACGTTCGTTAATGCGTCATGGGACATGTGCTTGGAAAACAATATTTTCCGCATTCAGAAAATTATATGATTGAATCACTTGCGTATTAATTGGGGAAGTGAAAAGTCCACTTCATTATTCATGCGATCGAAAAACATGTAACTATTAATGCGGACAAGTAGTAGTTGAATCAACCCGAAAATTAAGGTGAATGCCAGAACGAAGATGGTGAAAAAAACGCCCGCAGGCGCGCCGAAGGGCGATTCCCGTTGCTCCCAGGGCTGTGCGCGCGTGTGGTTCAACGAGCATCGCACCCTCAGTCAACACGCGCATTAAGCACCCCTCTTCGCATTCCCAAATCTGCGCATCGGGCGCCCAACTTCCAAGGTTGGGTTATTGTCCTCGTCTCTCCTCTCTTTCTTCGTCGGATTCTATCGCGGCGCGCACTTAATCCGCATGATTCCCAATTCCAATCTGTCGTAAATGTCTCGAGATGTCATCTCTTTCATTGCACACGCATAAACACAGCATGAGTATAAAGTATATATGAATTTGAAGCACATGCGCGCATGCCGCATGCATTTTTCATTCGATTTCAACTCTTTAGCCTCGTAATAAGCAGGCAGTCATGTAGTTAATGAGTAAGTAAGTGATCGACCGCAAGTTGGGCATGCCGCGCACATGGCAGATGATTACAAACAGCAGCCACACGAGCGTCGAGTGTGTGTGGGGGTCGGTCAACAACAAGCCAACAACACCGAAAACAAACTCCAAAAAACAACAACAACAAATATAGCATCAGCACGCAACACATGGTCGATGATGCATTTTCATATGCAGTGTTTGAAATCTTTATCGCTGCAAGTTTCCTTCTAACTTTTAAAGGCATTCTCCTCCTCTTTCTTCAGCCTCTTTGTATTGCGGGCGCGCGAGAGAGGAGCGCGAACGTGGGTGCAAAAAGCGCACACTTTCCGCCATAAAGCCCGACGCGTTGCAAAGTGCTTAACTCGCTCTAACTGGCTGCTTTATGCCTTTATAAATATGAGCAAAGCTTACTTATTACGTCTGCGCCGCGAACACGCGAACAAAAAGCGTCTGCGTTGAGCGTGCGCGCAAGAAGTCCATACGCAGAATGGCAGAGAAAAAACAGGAAGCTCTATTACACATATGTTTGCATATGACTTAATTGCTTCTGCTGTTCATTTATGCGTTTTGCCCAGCGTTTTATTATATTTTATTTATATAGCGACGTAAGATGCGTACCCAGCTACACTGCATACATAGTTATTTCGTTATACGCAGACTTTGAAAATTAGTCCGTTGAAGTTGATTTAGTGCGCGAGCAAGCATGCAGGTCGGGCCGACGTTTGCGCTCTTTAATTAGAGTTATAAAGTTATTAAAGGACTGTATAATCGCATGTTTGTTTTCTCATTAATATTTTTTAACAAATTAATTGACCTGCTGTCTGCTCAACCGAGCCAAGTACATTTTCATTACATTCATTTAGAGAGATGTGTGCTATTAAATAGTTGAGTGAATTTTGACTATTTCAACTTATAGAGCGAGTGTAGATAACATGACGTGAAACAGATAAGGCTAAAAAGGGGACTGTGCCTTGCTGCTTGAAAAGTAAATAAAGGGAAAAATTGGTTGACAGAGCTTGCTGCTAGCCCTCAAATAACCGATATTTCCGGTACGCGGTGCGGTTGTTGGCCGATTCCAGTAAATGGAAAGTTGCGAGTGTATGCGCGCGCGTCCGATGCACTTTTTTGGCTTTTATTGTTTGTTGGCGTTTGGTCGATTCACCACGCTTTTGGGTCTCGGTCGGTCGGTCGGTTGGTCGGCGGGCGGCACTCTTATCTCGTTGCACCGGACATACCGGAACGCGTTCTCGGAGCGCTCTGTCGTCGCCCGCTCGCGCCCGCCTCGTAAATTCATTGCCGTGTTTACATTGCAATTGTACACGAGCGCTCTTCAAATATTTACCAGCCATTCTTATCATTCGCGTTGACATTGAAGTGATTTTACTTCACTTCCTCATTGCTGCACATAGCTCATGATCGCCAAAAAGTTTCGTGTCCCACGTTAGGTATGCAAGAGACTAATTAATCATGAACCATATAATAATTTGTATTGCGCACACAATGCGGGTAATGCGAAGGGAGCGCACGCACACATTTCATACGTGAAAGGTAGGAAAGACGCAGAAATATGAAGAGAAAAGCATCGCAGCGCACGGCCATAAATCCCCAGCAACAGGGGCTGAATATTTCAAGCGCGTTTCAACCCTTAAAAACGCATAAACACAAACAATAAATTACACTCGCAAAGTTGCTCGTCGCCTCTGCGCCTGGAAGAGCACATCGCGGCCGATGAATTCTGCGTGCGTGGAAAACTCTTTGTGCGAGTCGAGTGTTTGACCACATTTGAATTTGAATACGCCAAAAGTTAAATTGACTTTTGATTTTCGCGACGACGAAAGCGCACACAATGCATGGTGTTGCTGCACTCCGCATTCTCGGCGCGGCTCATCGAGTCGATTCTTTCATGCGGCCCGCCGATAGTTGCAGGTTGCGGGCTTAATAATAATGATGATGAAGTGGCATAAAGCAAAACGGAACGCAAAGCGAGCGCAGCGAAATGAAGAGAAGGCAAAGATGAAAGAGTGCCCATCATAAAGACTTTACTCATCGCGACGGGCAGCAGCAGCCGCGGCAGCAGAAGCGCAGTAGTAGTGCCCGCAATAGCCCGAGAGCTCACAAGCCGGATCTTCTTCAATGCAGCAAACACGAGAGCTCGATGGCTCGTCCGCATGCAACGAAAGCCACCGCAAAAGCGAAAAGCGACGCGAGGAGAAGATGCTCCTCGCAGCGATCGTCAGATTCAGTTATTATTATTATTATTATGTGTACGTATGTGCAAGCAAAGAAATGGAAGCGGCACACGCATACATCACATAAATATATGCACACGCATGGGCGCATAAAGAATGTAGCACCATCATATCATCTCTATGTGTTGCGCGGCTTGCTGCTCGGTGGATGCAAAGTGAGCCACATACACATGTGTCGCTGAAGAATTGAAATCTTCAGCGGAATCACAAACAGCTCGCGGAGAGCAGAGAAGATGCGCGACGTGCCTTGGCGATGAATAATGAAGCGAGGATTATGTGTAAAACGCAGCGAAACGCATGCAGCATTGCTATAAAAAGTAATAGATGGAGTCGTAAAAGTGATAAAAATTACAATGGAACGAAAAGAAGAAATGCAAGTCCTCGAATAAAGAAAACACACTCGTGTGTAGTGTTTACGCAGTAAACAGGCAATTCTTTTATTTTTTTGAGTTAGGCCAGACCGTATTTGATAGTTTCTTTATTAATTAGACTATTTGAATTAATCAAACGACTATATTAGGCGAACGCGAACGCGATTGATAGTAAAACTTGTAAAACAGGTGGAAATCATTTACGCGCATGCCTTTTAATTAACGACCGATGCGCAATGAGGTGAAGTTTTACTTCTATATTTGGCTCGAAATTAGATCGCTCGCAACAAGCGTCTTCTCTGACATCATCGACATTGCTTCGAAAATAATTACGTGCGCACGCCTTTAAAGTCCCTCTTGAGTGAAGTCGATTTCAATATTTCATTTATTGAAATTTATTTAAAAAGTGCCTGAATACTCTCGCTGCAACTGAAATAAGTCTTTTATTACGGCAGTGACATTGAATTCGTAATACATACACATATTCGAAACGCAAGGACGCGCGCATAACTAGCGCATATTTTATGTTTTATTTAAATATCATTAAATATTCAACGTGTTTTTTAACAAGCAACGTACCAACAAGTTTTGATTATGAAAGTGGAGCGTATCGTAATTCGTTTCTAAATACCCTCTAAGCCCCCAAATATTTTAAGCACATAATACAAATAGGCTTTCGTTTTACGATCGGGGTGGTGGTTGGGTTTTTCATCGCAGTGAAAGATGAATGCGTCCTCCTCGCTTCGGAAAATCTTGAATATTCGGGCAGCACACGTTGCGCCCGCCAAGGTTTGTTTTGTAATAAAAGTCAACCAGCAGACGAACAGGTAAACGAACCGATGTACTTTAAACGTCCCGGCGAACTCGACGACTCGCCTCGACATATTCACTCATTTAATACTTGCTTGTGTGCGCGTGTATGGTGTGCGGCGGGTTGAGAAGGTGTAGTCAATTATACCTACACATTGCATGTGTGCACTGCAAATAAATACATTTTATTTACAAACCGGCGGCTGTAATAACATGGAAATGATAATAATGTACAAGTATGAAAAAAAAAGTTGCAACAGTTCGATTTCGCCACAGATGATGGGTGCTGACGAACCCTGCACGAGGTTGCACATACGACTGTTGCTATGATTATTGTTATTGAATTGTTTTATGATGCAAGACAATGAATGCATTTTATTAGGTGGTCGATCAAAGCGTTTTATTGTTATATAAATGCAATTACGACGTATTATCTGCTCGTTGGTACACAAATTTTCGTATGCAAATAATCGGAAAACGTTGACGCATTGTCCCATATGATCGTAGGCCAGGTTAAAAACCTTTTTTTCTATTTACACGTGCCCCACGTTTTTATGGCTATTCATAAGATTAATTGACTTTTTATCCGTGTTTTTCAAGTAATGATTTATTGTAATTTTGTGTATAATTTTTAACAGCTGTATTATAGCAGTTGTAGTAGTTTTGCTTTGCTAGTTGCGTATGAATGCCGGCTAATAACTAGATTCATCACGACTAATGAATAAAACAAAGCGCGAATAAAAAGCGTGAAAAGTGAAAATAGCGGGCGCGCAGAGCGCACACGCTGCTTGCTCAACTCTCGGCCATGATTTTAATCCAATTGTTCGTGTTTACATAAATTTGCCTGGCAAGTGTGCGGGTGGCGGTGCCGGCGGCGGCAGCGGCGGCAATGGCAGTGGCAGCGACTGCGCGTGTACACCGTGTGCGTTCAATAAGATAATTGTGTCCATCCGCGGTGTCGCAACATTCGTTTTGTTAGTCTCTGTACCGTTTATTTTGCATGATGCTGATTATTAATTAGTCAAGTTTCCGCATGAGTTTTTCGTAGACGGAGTGATTCGACGGGCGATTTGAAATTTCGAAACAACAAGTGTAGCACCGCAGAATGACGCGAGGTAAAAATACAAAATATTTGTACAGTAAGCTAGCAAGCAAGTTAACGAACAGCTGACTTTAATCGGGTCCCACACGCACGGAATTTCTGTCGAGGTTCTCCTTCACCTCCTCCTTCTTGGCGTACAAACTCGATATATCAGCGAAGGCAGAGCGCGTGCTTAATAAATGTGTTTGCGCATAGTTGTGTGTAACAACAGCGCTTAAGAAACACGTTTACGTTATGGGGGATTTTTATGTAATTTAAGCGCATTTGAATTTTGAAAAATTATTTAGCAACGCATGGATTGACATCTGTTTCGATGCAATAACAATGCCGAAAGCGGTTTTACGAGGCCCTTAATTATTTTATGACGAGCATTTAGAATCAGATAACAATTTCTTCGTTTGCATTTGATCAATATGCATAGATTTCAACTATGCGCAAGTCAATTCAAATCCATTATGCTCGTCATCATGATGGTTTTACGAACTGTATCTTGTACATGGTGATCCGTTATGTGCATGTTTAGCAACCGCATACACTATGAGCCTCTTGCGGATGGGGCGCTTTATGTCGACGGCAATGACGGAATGAACGAGAACACAACAGAGAATATGCTACAGATCGTTTAGTGATAGCGCCCGATGCGATAAACTCTCCACTCAGCCACAGCCTCAGCGTTCTTCTCTTCACTCGCATCGCATCTCTCTGCGTTCGCGCTGCGCATTTTCCGCGCTCTGTGTGCGTGTGGCGGCGCTCAAACATTTTCGGGTGCGTTGTTCGCTTTATCTTCAATTTTCGTTGTCGGGCTTCCTTCTCTGCTTCTTCATCTGCTTGCACACGTGCTTCTCCTCCTTGTCTCAACCTTCGCCGAACTCGCGCGTTTACTCACCGGAAAATGTATGACAATACATTTTACAGAATGTCGAGAGAACGAGCGGTTGTTATGACTGATGGATTTTTGTGCGCTAAGTATTTCTCGCTTTTGAACCGATCATAATTTCAATAGGCTTTTATTGATTGCAATTTGAACAAATTGATAGTTGTAAAGATCCAATTTATGTTTGCAAGAAGTGAAACTTGCACGTTTGCTTTGTGGAATGTTTTATAGCGCGATTAAATTGTGAGTTGGAAACATTTTTCGGCGTATGAAACGTATTATTATGTAAACGCTGTATGCATGCGTCAAGGCTGTACGTTACGCTTATTTGCTTCCGTTTCGGATTTGGCAGCAGTGGTGGCGTGTGGAGGCGGCAGCGACTGCGACTGCGGCGGTGGCAAGCAATATAGAGGGCGCGCGCTTGCTGCCGCTTTATCACTGAACGCAAATCAACAGTGAAACGCGTGATAATACAATATAGCAAATTGATTACAGCCTCTATTACTGCACAATAATAGTTATTACAATTCGCAATTAATAGTAACACGCTCAATCAACGGCGAAACACGCGCATGAAATAATTAAAAACTTATTGAGTTTCAGGCATGTGCATGGCGTCTATATTATTACTGTTTGATCCCCTGATTTAATTTCCAATAGCAGTGATACACTTGAATTAGTAGGTACCACGCGATGCGACGTAGTACATACACTTGTAGAGGGTGGATGCTCATTACACAAACCGAAATTATTTAGCCCTTCTCGATGAACCTTTAGTGTCGGTTTTGGCCCGAATAACTTTCGCACTCTGTCGCTCCCCTTTTGCCTGGCGCAGCGGCATTACATGTAAGCAAAGCTGTTACCTTCTTGCTACGCGTCCAGCCAAAGTGGCGAAACTATCCGGAATCCGTCGCCGCCGTTCATCTCGCGCGCGCGCTCGCTCCCGTCTTTCGGGCTAATCCCCTCAGGACGTTGGCTGTGCTCGCATAATAAACCATGAGCGAACCCCACGAATTACGGCCGGGAGATGATTGAAGCTATACATGCACACACTTTGCTCGCTGCTTTCGCCCGAACGCATTCGTTCGCCTCGTGTGTATTATGCATGCGCCACAGGTTTATAAAATGCAAATGCCCGTTCGGCAGCATGCCGAGAACGGATGGTAATAGATGCGAGCACAAGTGGCAAGTTATTGGCCTATTATCGGTTAATTTCTACATGTTTTATTGAACGCTAATCGATCACTTATTGAATTAATAATTTCCATGTTGCTAACTCTTTAAATATTATTCAACGCATTACTTTTCGTGTGAATAAATGAACGCTCGGCATTTATTACAAAAATGATGTCAAGTAGAGTGGAAAATTATCAAATAGTTTTATACAATAACATAGATAATATAATATTCCGTTAGATAATTGTTATTTAATTCTATTAATAAATATTTTATTCTTGTTTCAGGCAGGACCACAACGGGAATGGAATCTTTTTTCTTCGAGTTCGTTACACACACGAGTAAGTTATTATTGCCATAATGAAACGTATGAATCAGTGCGTATTTGATTTGCTTGACATTATTATAATTTGCGTCATTAGTTAGTCAGCGACGATATGCGATATGCGCGTTATAAACGCTGATAGTGTGCGCATCAAACAATCAAATCGAGAGCGTCGAGTGTGTGCATTTATTTCAATTATAGTTATTATTAGGAATATTAATACATCATGTTGCGTTGCGGTGCGTTGCGCTCAATGTGGAATAACTGCATGCACGTAAATAATTCAAGTTAATACGGATTGGCAAATAAGTTGATAGAAATTGTTATGATATAAAATTCACTTTTCTCTTTGAGTGTAACATTCAGTAAGATTTTGGTTGGCAAAGTCATAATATTTATTTGTTGCCAAAATGCATTCTAAAACTTTTGTATGCATGCGCATGTAACACGAATGCATACATCATCATAGTTGATGATCATGCTACGCACGTAGCGAACATTGCGCTTGCAAGTGCATTATATAAGGTATAAGCCATGCTGTTGCTGTTGCTGTTGTTGTTGCATCGCATTGCATTGATCAGCTTCATGCAGGCGTTGCACTTGCACTCGCTCGCTGCACGCGGTGCTCGTCGTGCATATCGAGCATCTCATTATGTCGTCACTAATTAACGCTTACGGTTGCTTTGTTTCCAAACACACTGCCACCAACTCACCCATCACTCGATCTCGCACACACCCACACACACACACACACACACACACACACACATTCGGCTGCGTGAGTGCAACTTACATGTTTATTTGTCGATTGCGCGTCGCGTCAGTGAGCATATACAATCGAAGCCTAATCTACGTATTCTATTAACTATTGGCCATTAGTTCATACATATTTAGTTAAATGTCTGTTTAATTTACAACAATAACGCGTAACGTTGAGTAATAAACGTCAGGGCAGCGAGTTGATTCGACAATAAGCGAAATAAAAAAAATGGAATTTTATTAAAACGTAATCCGTTTCCAATTTTATTGGAAATCCAAAATTACAGGAGAAAAATTCGTCATGTGGGAATTTCCAGTGAAAGCAATTATTTGCGGTGTGATTACAACACGTTGAGCGGCAGGTATGGGGAAGCGAGTCATTTCATTGATATGAAATTAAACAATTTCGGCGTGAAAAACTTTCCACGCCATTAAACAACCTCAACGTGCCCAACTAAATAGAGCAAATCGACAATAAGAAGCAAGTTTATCTGCGGCTGGCATTATCGTTGCCATTTATTGTTATTACTTTCCATGCATGCGCACACTACCAAAAGTATTTACACTCTCTCGATGCAATTACATAGTGTGTGAAATTTTCTGCTAGAGCTAGGAAACATCGAATAGATTTGTAGCTGAGTTGGAGCAAAAAGACTAAATGCATATCATCAGCAAGTTGTGTTTTATCAACAAACGCGTTCTGCTGCTTGCTCGCCTGATGAGTTTAATACGTGCGTGCCATGCCGCCTGCAATGATTTCTTGGCTCACACATTTTTATGCACAATCGCTTGTGAACGGCTTCAGCTACGAGGACAAAAGAGGCACATGAAGCATTTATATCCATCTATCCAACCATCCATCCATCCATCCGTTCGTCCGTTTGTTGCGTCTAGCAAATTGTCCGCGTATCGCGCTCGTTCTCTCGGATTGTGACTCTATGGGCATAAATGTGCGCGCACACTGGCGGAACGTCAGCGCAGTGTATCGATCGATAAGCATCTAATCGTATCGTTGATTTCTAACCGAGAGCCAACAGTTTAACAAGCCGACAGGCCAGCTTGCAATCATATTATTACGGCGAGCGGCAGCATGCGCGGCGTGCTGGGTGGCATTCGTAAATTGTACCATTTCCAACTCAATCTTTCACTTGCAGCATTCGAGCATTCGAGCTGGCTGCCCCGAGTCTAAATGCGAGTCGAGCGTATATGAACTTACATATGTGTAATGCAGTTATGCAGTACGCGTGCCTCTGTTTGCGAACGTATAACGTGTTTGCACTGATTTACAAGCTGCCGCCTCTCGCACACCAACTACTTTTCGCTGATATCAATTTTTGATGCTCAATGTACATTTATAATGTGATAATCTTATCGGCGTACAAATGGATAATCATGACTTGAATAACTTATCTTTTTGCTTACAAACAACAACTTGATGATAACTTTGCATATTTTCTGCGTGTTCTCGAGCGCGTTGGTTAATTAAAACGTATTTATTTCATATTCATTGTTGCGAAAAGTGTTCCGCGTTAACCTTTTTTTTGGTATACAATTGTCTCTACGAAATGAAATAAAAGCGCGGAATGCGAATGAGACTAACTTATGGTGGACATGCAATGCGTTTGCGGCAACATTTCGTCTCCACACAATTACTCAGCGCATAGAGCACACAAGTAGCGGAAATAACAGGAAACGTGAACGTTTGCGCCTCGCGTACTTCAAGCATCTCCTCTCACTTGGTCGCATGCGAGTTTGATTGAGGCTTTGCATTCGCGGAAATCAGCGAGTGAATTTTGAAAATCATAAGCGCGCGCGACACGCGTACGCTTGGCGAAAATACAATTTACAATCACAAATGAGCATCAACAACGAACAGCTACGGCAGTGATACTGACTTGCCTGTACATACATACATACTTGGCCTGCCCTCGTTTCGCATCGCGCACGCTGGCTTTGTGCGATGATGAACATGCACACGCTGCGAACACACGTATAACAGTTAGTTATATGAGTGATTAAAGGGAGCCGTAGATACAATGCGAAACGGCGGCGGTGATGGTGGCGGCAACGGCTGCGAAAACGACGGCAATGCCATAACGGCGCGTCGGCGGTAATGGGCAGAAGCACCAGCAAATAGAATTGAATGGCGCCGCCGCTCCCGCCGTCGTCCGGGAGAGAGAGAAGCATAAGGAAAGCGAATTTTATTTATTTCGTCGACGCGCGCTTAACATTTAACATCCAACTTCAAAGACGATAAATATCATCATCATAATCATCGTCGTCGTTCGAGTCGAATTCTGCTTGCGGCTTTCCTAATTTGTAATTGATTAAGGAAATTGAATTTGTTTAGAATTTGTCGTCGTTTTTATATTACACGCGCACATATTATTAGCATACGAATGCCACAATTACTCGCTTCGTAAAAATGAAAGCTTGTGAATTTTTACGAGTGTGCTTATCGTGAATTATTTACGTGTCATAGGTGCAACTTTCACGTAACGTACGTGCCGCGCGAAAAAGTCCATTTTTCCCCATTCGCCTGCCGCCGTTTAGCTATCAAGTTATATAATTACTAATGACCTATTTACTTTCTGTTGCAGCTCATCATGGAAATCTCATGGATAAACACGTTTCCCGGATGAATACAGGACGCGCTCGCCTGCATTCCAGTCCGGCAAGGGTCAGCGCTTTGCAGAAGGGGGGACCACCGTGGGACCGCAGCCAACCCTTACCGAACAAATTGTTTTATAAGGGCAACAATAAGGTCAGTCATTTTATTTCATACTTGCAAATCGCATTTTACGTATATTTCCAAAGCGGATGTTCGTATTCTAATTCATTTTTATTGCCGCGCATTTCGATATCACTTTGCATATTGCGTTGCGGATATTCTCTCTCAATATTATTATTCTCCATACTGCGGTTATTCGTGAGTGTTAAGCGCAAGCAATCAATGATTATTTATGCCTCGTATGTAAAAACGCGTAAAATTGAATATAAAAATGTCTAACGGCGCTTTGCTGCCACTGAATTAAAATTTCAACACAATGAAGCACACGCCTTCATTCATTCATTGCAGCCGAGTGAAACAAAGCGCGCGTGTACTTATCATTTGCGGGTATTTTATATGCGCACGGACCGGAAGTGAATAATTGGAACAGAATAGAATTTGAGCATTTTTTTTTCTCCTGTCATTGATCGTGAGACATTCACGACGCATATTTTCCATTTAACCTATTAACAAACGGGGAAAACAACAACGTACGGAGAAATTACGTGTACATTGTGGTAATTGAATAACGGTTAAATACCAAATAGGTACTTGAAATCATGTAATCAAATCCAGCGATAAAACATTTTCATTTTCATTAAGTACATTATATTACTTTCATTTTCGCTGGCGCGGATTAATAAAACGCACGCCACTCGCAGTCTACCTTATTATTATTATTATTATATAAACACATTGAACGATTATAAACATTGATCGGCATAAATCAATAAGTCGTCGTTAATTGCAGCCGAAAGCAACAATTCGTGTTATTAATTGCCATAATGATATTGATAAATATTAAGTGACAAAACACGTACGAATCGTGCGCGAGCGTCCTTTAAACATTTCAACTCGTGTGTAAGTAAGTACAATGTCATTGAACCACTTGCTGCCATTGCTTGCCTGCTGTGTAAGTGCGCCTGCTGGCCGTGTGTTCATATCGTCCGGCAGCAGGAGCAGCAGCAGCAACGGCAGCGGCGGCAGGCGCATTCGTCGACGTCGTCCGTCGTATGCCCGGAGCCAGCTAGCGAGGAGGCAAAAGCAATGTAAATGTAAATTCTAGGTTATCGCTCGCGTTTGTGTCGTCGCCGTTTATTTCATCGCATACTGACTGGCCTTTTGCTTTTCGCTTGTCTCACTCGTTCTCCGCCTATTTATGTGCATGTACGGCCACATTTATGTCCTTTTTCTCGCTCGCGTTTCCCTCCGCTCTTCGCATATTGTTGCCATCGCGCAGAACGCATGCACATTAGCACATTACATATTGTTATCATTGGCCGACACAATTATTACACTTATCGTGTAATCGATAAACACACATATGCGACAGAATTTAAATTCAGGTAGTTTACAGCCAAAAAACAGGATGATTACTTCCGAATTAATTATTTGCGATTTAGTAGAACAATGGAGAAAACTTAATAATCAAGTAAACGTAGCGTAAGAGGAAAAGCATATTTCGTGGAAGAAAAGCGTGTCGGGATCCATCAAAACTGCGGAAAATCCCATTGGTGGGTGGTTGGTGCACGCGCGAAACTTGGTGGTGACAGAGACGGAGACGTCGAGGGGATGGCGGTGGAAAAATGCGTAGTGTCAACATACATTCACGCGAATACTCGCACGCGCGCTCGTTCAGGAAAATCGTCCATCAATTCATGCAGCACGCCACGGCACAGCACGGCAGCGACGGCGGCGGTGGCGGCGGTGCCGGTGGTGGTGCGGAACGCGCGCTATGTTGCCTTCCGGCTCGGCCCCGTTGTTTACGCACGCTGATCGCATTGAGCTTATCGATTAGGTATTGTGTAACAAACCGCAAGCGAAACGCGAGACAATCGTAAACGAATCTATAAGATTTCCGGTGATGATTTACGTATGAGCGCCGCCAATACAGATGTTACAGGACGCAATGAGCGTGCGTATGCGACACGAAAATAAAGAAACAACAACTACACATCGCAAGAACGCGGCAATACCATGGGAAAATGTTGAATTTCCGTTGAGCTGCCGACAGCGAGCGAATGAGCGCAAATAAAATAAATGAATAAAAGTACGAAGAGAGAAAGATTTTTCTTGCTGCTGCTGCTGCGCGAGTGGAAAGAAACGCAAGAGTTGGCCAACGAACGGCAAAGTCAAATCGAAATCAGTTTTTCGTAAGCGCGCACTCGCGTTCTCTTCTTCTGTATGTAGTACTCAATGTGTAGAATGTAAACGACCTTGTTATAACACATTGCATAGCATTGAAAGTGTGCGTCCTTACATCCATCGTATATATGAGTTGGGCGCAAAACGAATTTGTACTTTTTTCACTTTTTTTTCCCCGAGTACACTTTGATGATGAATTAAATACGCGTACCTAGAGAGAGAGATTCAAGTCGTATTGATTGAAATACAATCAGTTCATGAGAGTTTCATAATCGCTTTTCACATGGCGCGCCAAGGAAAAAATTGAGAGGGCGCAAAAAGGATTTTTGAACATTTTAAATATGGTCGGGAATTGAGAAATCGAAGAATTATTACCTCGACGTAATGTTGAAAAATTCGTGCCACGTAAATGTCGGAAATACTCGACGCGCGCGCGCTCGCGCCCAATGTCGGAAAAAATTGTGGAAACATGTTGAAAAAGGTTTTTTGGCCATGCTTGGATGAGGTTGAATCGTTATATCTACACGGGACGCGCGTCCCTTGCGCGCTTCTGTGTGTTTCTCTTCTCTCGCGCTCTCGTTCGTTGTTGGTTCGGTTCGTTCTCCGGCTGTGAGCTTTCAAACTTGAATATCGCTGGAGTTGACTGCTTGTGTTGCTAGAAACTCTACGCGGCGCGATGCGATGCTATGGGATGCGATGCTCTTCTCTCCTACGTGGAAAGCTGGAGAGCTGGCGTTTGAGCGTAACCGGGATAGAATAACATGCGAAACGGCACGTGGAACAAAGACGAAGGCGCACGAAGGGACAAAACGCAAGCGGATAATAAATGAAAGAAAAACACAAAGAGCAAAAAAATAAAAGTTATAAGTACACTGAATATTTACACGATGGCGGGGCGTCGCGACTTGAAAGAAAGAATGCTAGATCCTTTCTGAATCTATAAGAAAACAACAGATTGTGGTCTATTATCTTTAAGCGTTATTATCATTTCATATTTAGATGAATTCCTATAGAGGAAAGACCCTTTACTCTTTAGGAGTGAGCGGTAAACGAGAGCTATTTAATTAACAGTAAACGAAAAGAAGAAAGAGGCGAATCCAATTGATGAAATCAATTAATATTAGTGGTAATCTATGTGGAATTGGAATAATGTATAATGGGGCGCGGGGAATGTATATCAAGATCTATATGGATATGTTTGGTGGCTTGAGTATTGTGCGCTCGGGGAGCAAGCAAGCAACTTGGTGTGCTCTCTCCCTGTCTGCCCCATGAAGGCGGCATCGTCGTCGGTGGCGGCAATGGTCGTGAAACACACATATGCCCTTCGTGCGCGCGTGCACGCTACACGTACACATTCATACATAACTAATACGGCGCGTCGGGCGCGTGGCATCGCGGGCGCGAGCGAGCTACTACCCATCTCTTCGTCGGTAACCCACCCGGGGAGTATCGATTTTACTACAAACAAGCGGAGCGGCGAGAGCGCACCATGCCGCCTCACGGAGCACACACATACCATGATAATGGGGGATGGTAGTGTTGGTGGTGGTTGATATATCAGTTGAAGCTAAATCCAACACGCACACAGAGATGAGCGCGTGTTGCGTTCACAATAACTCAGCGTATAAAGAGATCGCATCCACTTTTCACCCGCGCAAAAACACTGCGGATAGTAATAACGCTGGAAATACTGTCGGATTGATAGGAAAATAAAGAACCGCATGCACTCGCTGTACGCTTGTACTTTTTCGATCTCGCTCCCATGCACCGGCTATATCGCTGAAAACGAGTGCAGTGCACAATATTATATAGAAGAAAGAAGAAGCGCACACCAAACGATATATATGTTCTACGGGTTTTAATCTTCTTTGTTCTTTGCTTTGCTTCAAGTTTGTGATTTGCACACCGGCACCGCACTGCTTGCTTGCTTGCTTGCTTGCTAGCTAGGCTAGCTTTCTTTTTGCCTCTTTATAATGCACCATTTTTTCAAGCTATGCGCACACACGTTTTAATGGATTTTATTTGCGTTGCCGTCGTCGAACGGACAAATCATTGAAAAATCATTTACACGCGAATAATTGGCGTGAAAATTGCTCTCGCATCCGGAATGCACAAACGCGAGCGGCGCGCACGTTCGCCGCCCCCGAATGCGTGTGGAAATTTGCTAAATAAAGTCAGCGCGTATCCGCGAATAATTAATTTTATTTATCAATATTATTTTAAATATTTTTCATTCGATTTTCACGAGCGTTGACTATTATCTTCTCGTTTGGCAAATCGCACAAATAAAACTAATTTGCGACCAATCGCGGGGGATGGGTGGGTGTGTGCGTATTTAAATTTTTAATTGCTGATTTTTGATTCGGTCATAAATTAAGTCCGAGCCCGACGTGAGTATGAAAATAGCATTTATACCGATGTTCGATGTATGAAATAGGAAGGAAATATTAATAGGCTTAATAAAGCAAGAACCGTTGAAAATCGCCTCTCGTCGATGGCACTCTGCGAGAAGTGCTCTCAAACGCACTCCTCGCTCATGTTCAATATTAATAAATTAGCAATTTATGGCAATTTCTAATAAATTCGACGTTTTAGTTTAACGCGGCGACGGCACATGCGATGGCAATTTTAAATCAAGAAGCAGCCAGCCAGCGAGCGAAAGCCGCACACATCACACGTGTCGATCGCAGACGATCGAGATGCAAATTGCATTTCTAATACTTCCTGCAATTTTCCGAGCGGCTCGACGCGGCTCCCCCAATCTATGCAATTATCATTCGCATGCATCTTGCCGCCACGACGCGTCGCCTTTGCCGAGCAGTATTTATAACAAGATTGTGCACGCTCCATGAACAGTTAGCTAATGTTTGAAATGATAGAATTGAGCAAAAGTCTTAAATTTTCCGGACATAACTGTCGTCGGTTTTGCGTGCGTGGGACTTCATTACATTGCGATTACGAAAGTTTTTTGTCGGCTGCCTTTGCGTTTAAGTTTTTTGCGAGCGACTCTCCTCTCAAACGCTCGCGCGCGCACCGTTTGCACTTCCTTCCTTTATCTTACAACTTAGTCCATTACGCGACGAGGAGAGCTCGCGCGCAACCAACAAATAACTGCTACTGTTATTGCTCTTCGCGTCTCGCCTTCTTCGCGTTCTCTGTGTGTCACGCTCGATGCGCGCTCCTCTCTGATGCAATACATCAAAATGGTAATTGTCGTGCTGTTCTTGGGTAATTGCAGCGTACGTTTTTTTATTTTATTGCTTCGATTACTATATTACGCTGCGTTTAAATATCATTGTTGAGCGAATGATTTTGTGCATAATATCGAGAACAGATGTATGTACTGCTTATTACGGGCTTGGTAATGCGCTTTATACAGTTATTATTATTATTCGACGTCTTCTTGCAGCACGCGCAACATGTAAAAACTAATCGAATCAGCGCACAGCGAAAACGCAATCATACATTGTACATACATAGTGTGCGCGCGCTCGTAATCTACAACGTTTTTCTAACTTGTTTTCAACCGCAATCCAAGCAGCAATTGTTGATAATTATTTATCAATTTATTTATCAGTTTGTAAACACAATGCTAAACTATGCGGTCTATTTTAGTCGGAAGCGAACGAAAAACAAATAAAATCAATTGGCAATCAAACACTTCAATACTGGCAGATACCTACCGTAGTATTGCTTGGTGTGTATGCATGTATGACAATTGTTTTGAACAAATTTCACGCGTCGTTTGTAAATTTGAGTGAATTTGCAACTGAATATAAATAATTCAAGGCTGTCCAATAGCAAAACAACAAATCGCGCGCGCAACCGCTTTAATTCCGAATTGTTTTCCATAACAAATAACATTTTATTCGCTCGGGCGAATTATGCGCGCGCTGAGGTTAGAATTAGTTATAAATATTGGCTATGTGTGTTTTGCTAATCGATTTTACCGATTCAATATCATGATTGAAAACCAACGCGCTCGGAAGTGTATACTTGTGGAAGGCGAGGAGGAACGAAAAGAAGAAGCAAAACGCACGACGACACGAAGAAGGAAAACGCTAGCAGACGGCTTGAAAAGCGGGTCAAATTGCTTGGCTTCGCCGCATCCCAAACGATTTGCTCTCGGAGTCGTCTCTCGCGAAACGCGCGCGCACATTGCACTCGCTCTCGGTGCCTTTCTGCACAAGCAGGAGCAGCAGCCGCCGCCGCCGCCGACGCCACTGACGTTGTCGTGTTCCATCTCCGTTGGCCCTGCTTGCTCGTCATCGTCGCTTTTACTCGATATATAAGTTGACGTGTGTTTTATAGCTCACTCGCCTCAGCTTCCCATCCCGAAAGCATTCTTTTTACCTACCTACCTACCGCCTGCATCACACCAAGAAGTAGTAGATGCGAAAAGTGCTATTACGTGCGCAGGTGACGACGACGGCATCGAGGACAACCCAATACGAAGAACAAGAGTTCGAACAAGCGTGCGCGACAGCCGCACTGCTATTAGAGGCCGTAAAGTTGTCCGCTGTTTCTCTGCAGCACGCTTGCTTGCTGCAGCAGCAGCAGAAGCATCAGATTAAATGCAGCTCGCGCGCGTGTTTACATTATTCATGCCCATATCATCTAATTAACACCTTGATTTTTATTAGCGCCATCACATATTGATGAGGGCTCTCTCGGCGAGCTCGCTCGAAATTTTAAACGACGCGACGTGCGCCAGCCCGGTGATACGAGCAGCGCTAAAGCCACTCGAAAAAGAGAAGAGTCAATTAATAATCTTCATCGCGCCAACAGCACCGCCGAAAAATAATGATTCTATCAGCTTGCGCGCGCCCGTGACGACGCCGTAATTAATTAATATGTGGCTAATTACTCAATTTTATACCGGCTTTAACTTCCTATTTTATATGCCAAGTCAAGCGTGCAATTTATTCCGAGTGGATTCATCAAAAATTCTTAATTCACCTCAATTAATTTCATTTCACATTTGCAATCAGATCAACACTAGAGATAGGTGCATGAAACACACACGAAAAAAAACGTCATTTCTAAGTAGGAAATTATTATGTTGACTTTGCATTATAAAAATAATAAAACTTATCTTATCGTCGTGTGCGTCTCTCGAGTAATCAAAAACAATTTATTTTTAGTCATTCGTTTTTCATTAGAAGTATGCGTGCTAGATGAGAAAAAAAAATGATTAAAGAACGCATTAATTTAAAACGCCTTGTTTTGGTTTTAATTAATACAAAAAGCGCAGTGCAGTACATAGAAATTTGCCTGAGTAAATATTTAGGACAAATAGAAAAAGCCGATCTGCGTTTTTCTCCTTGCGTCTCTTCAAACACGGTGCTCGCAACGTTGAAAAGTTAATTTTCTGCGCAGTGAATGATTGCGGCGCGCGCGCGAGCGTTCATTTTGCAGTTCCGTTTCATTCGCGACGGGTGATGTCGCAAGCAGCCAGCTCGATTCTTTTTATGTTCGGTGAGCTCTCTTTCTGTTCGTCCTTTTGCTTTTGTTGAAGCGCGTCGGTCGCGTAATGCACGACGTTATTATTACCTTGTTTAAATGCTCTCTGAATGCGCGCACATATGTTGTTTTGTGCACCGCAACGCGGCGAGGATTTGTTTGTCATAAAAATGTGAACAACCTCTCACCTCCGTCACCTTGAAAAGCGATACGGTTACTTATATGCGCGCACACTTGAAAGAAAAGAAATCATCTCGCAACAACCCAATAAGCAAACAGAAGTGCGGACGTGACAGACACGTACGTACGGTACGCATCATGTGAAAATGCGTCCCCTAAACATATGCAGATATAAATATTTATTTGTTTACATAACGCGCGCACTTGCCACTCACGACTCGATGAACGAGAACAGCTTACGTAATGTTTGTTGCAGCAGTTCGATATTATATTCACTCGCTCTTCGGGCTCATCTTATTGCATCGCATCGCGTTTTAAGCCTTCTTCGTCTTCTTTGTGTTGCGGTCGCATCGATCTGTTACGCGCTCCTCTTCAGTTTCGTTTTCGCTACGATTTCGTTAGCCCCCTTATCGGACGCACTTATCTAATGGAGGGTGGCTATTTCATGCTCGCACAAACGAAAATTCATTTTCGCGTAGGACGCCTCCTGTTGCTTTAATATAGCGGGGGCGGTATAGGCGGCGCGTTGCCAGTTGTCATCTATTAGCAGAAAGATAATTTCCAAGCTTCAAATGACAATAGCCAGACTTTCACGCCACGATTTCTGCGACTTGAATGACGGGAGTGTACTTAAAATCCATATTGTGTACTTAGCCCTTAAATTTCATTGTGGGTATGTTTTGAAAAGTTGGAGGAAGGAAATGAAAACACCGATAAAGATTGAATTAAATGATTCATTATATTATTATCTCTATAAAAACGGGAGCATCTATTGTAGGCAGCTATCGGTGTTGAGGGGGATGGGGAGTCTAGGCACGTTTTATTGCGAAATTTAAATTTACGCATCTTTGAGTACCCCTTTTAAAACAACGGCAAAGTAGACAAAGAAAAACGTATTCATATATCATTTCACAATTTGTTGTATAGCTATCTCTTCTTTGGAAGACGAAGCGCGTTGTTAAACGGTTGGGAGTGTGTGCGTGCGGATTGTGGATGATGGGCGGCTTCCCTTGTTTGCGCCTCATTCGTAGCGGCTGCCCGCGCTCTTGAATAACTTTGGCGGCAGACGCGCGCAAAGGTTTCAACGATTATGAAACGCTCGCGCACAGGGTGACTGGTGTTGGTGGCGGCCACGGCCTGCTCCAGCCTGATGGTGGCGTAACGCGCGTATAACTAACATCCCCTTATGTCACCCTTGAAAAATTATTATGGCTCAAATCCCCCCTTTTACTACCTACTTTTATTTTCACTCGCGCGCGCGCGCGCGCCCGATTTTAGGGCGTTGAATGGCGTTGAGTGATTTGATACTCTGAACGCAAAATGTTATTGATCTATCGGCTGATCTCCATGTACTTTTTCAAACATGATAAGAAATATTGACATGTCATCTGCCATCTTCTTCAAATTTAACAACTCATACAAATTCTCTTTTCTGATGGTAGCAGAATAATAATAATTATTTCATAATTGGAATTTCTGAATCGCTCGGCCACTTTGTTTGCTCGGACTCTTCTCTCTTCATTATCTCAGTCACAGTGTCGATGGTACTTTAGGGGGTTTAGTCTCTCTCGACGCATTCAACGAAAAGCCATACGACATGAGCGTGCATCAAGGAAACATTCGCGTGCACATGTGAGTAGCACGCCAAACACATCCAGGGGGAAAGAAATAGTAGAAACGCGCAGACTGGGATGCTGCCCCATGTCACCACGGGCGTTTAGGGTGCGCGCATATGAAGTCGGTGGTCGGCAGACGCGCCGCACACCGATTTCATTCCGATTGCCTGCCGACTGCGAAGACGTTTCTAAATGCGTCTGGTGGCCGCACAATCGAAACGCTCGGGCTGTTCTCTCTGCAAGCGGCGAACAGAGATGGATGGACGCTAATTCGTTCTGCATCGGAACTTGGCTGCCTTGTTTCACCGGCTCTCCGCGCTTCGGATACATTTCAGTTTCTCTCGGTGTGTGTATGCGAGTCGGGAGCTTGCACGAAGCTTGTTGGTTTTATTGGTCTGGAAGTGCTCCAAAACTCTTAACCAAATTAAAACAATAGCTTACATAGATTACACGCGCGCGCCCTGCTGTAAATATGCAGTGGCAGCACCAGGAGCAGGTCGATTGCCGATTATCGTCGAGAGCGGAAAACACCTTCTCGCGTCACGCGCACGCCTTGCTCGTGTTTCGCTTCTTCGTCGTCGTCGTCTTCTTCTTCTTCTTTGGCCGTCATTAACATAACTTAATTAATTTGTGCGCGCGCTCGCACGGGCCAACAAATATTCGTAATTTAGTTGCGCGCACAACCGGCATAATTAATCTATCATATAAACACGTACAGCGCGAGATGTACAAAAACACATCAGCGTTTACTTGCGGATGTTTTATAGCGCATTTATTTCAAGAATGCTCTCAACACTCGCGACCCAGCTCGACTTGCCCGTTTTATGGATGGACGAGAGACGTTCGCTCGCACCGCAACGTTGGTGGTCGGATACAGATTTTGTTACGTATTATAAAAGAAGATGAGAGGAGGACGACGACGCGAACTTCCTTTGTGTAAACTCCGCGTGCCTTTGTTTTCCCGTGCCGCGCCAAATTTCCACATTTAATTTGAACGACTGATAAAAAACTGGGGAATTATGAATTATTAACACATTTCAGTCAAGCTTCATGTTTTTGTTGAAATCCGGTGCAAGTTCAATCGCGGTTCAAACGTTGAAAACGTTATTGTCGGTAAATAATTGGACGCGGTTTTCTTTTTCGTGTTGCAGCATTAGTAATTTTTTTATTTGATTAGTTTGGAATAAGTTTTATTTTTCGACGCATCGATACCTTTCGCCCAACGAAAATTCTCATGGTTCGCATCAGCAAACTGGCTGGAATTTGTTCGGTAGAACGGAGTTACTGCGCGTTCGCTTTGTAGGCTAAGTAGCCGCAGGCGCAATCAACCTTTAATTTAGAAAATTAAACCCCTTAATTCGTGCGTGTATCGGGTATCAAGCAAAAGCGAAAAAATAGCGCAAGGCTCTTTATGCGATTAAAACTCGTATGTGTTCATCTTTTGTGCGGCATCGACAACAACAACAACCAACAACAACACGCAACAATTTTATAAAACGCGCCAATTTTGTGCGGCACAATAAAAATAATTTCTAAAGTTATGAATGGTAGGCGTGCAATCAGCGATCAGCGCGCGATGATGCATCAAAGAGTCGCGCTCGCGCGTCTTTTCTCCTCTTCGTTCTCTTTGCCTTCTGCTTCTTCATCTCTCGGCGGCAGCAAGCTCTCGCGCAATCTCCATTCAGCACTCAGCGCTTAACACGCTCGCGTTCGCTTTATTTCTGTATTCATCGCCGCAGATTCTTCGATCCATTTCGATCCCGGCGTGTCTCGCCGTTTGCATCAATTCGCACTCCACCTCCTTCGCCGTCGCACCGCCACCAGAAGCAGCAGCAGCAGCAGCATATCGCGCGACGCTGCGTCCTTTTCATCGCGACGCGGCGCCCGCCACTTATAAAAATGCGCGCCGCGCTGTAATAAGCTATAATCAAACGGCGCCCAGCACTCGATCGGATTTCGATTCGTTTTTCCCCCTTTTGCTTTCTTTGTATTCCTGCCATTCCTTCGCAAGAGTGCTCTCCACTCTTCTTTCGTACTCGCTGTGCGATCGCAAAGGGACAGTTGCGACTTTCGGCCGTAACTCAGCATTGAATTGATAAAAGCCAAAGATATTTATAATTAGGTACGAAGACACAAAGCGCGTACGATTGTAGATGATTGAATTTGATAAAAAGAAGTAGAAGAAGTGGGAAGGGTGCTTGGTGTCTTAACTGATAAGATTACAATGCCAATAATGAATATGAAAAATTCATTTAGCTTCCTCAATTTTTTCCTGCGGCGCGGCCTGGTGTATTCTTATGATAATTAAGTTAAAGTTTCAATTGAAGCAATTGCGGTGTTTTGGGCTTTGTGCATGGAGCTCCTCTTCATCGTCTTGCTCTTCGGTTGACGTTCTTGGTGTGCATTCGAGTTGAATAACCTTGGGGCTTGCATACCACACATGCACATACGACGTCCGCGACGACGGCGACGACGACGACGCAATATCATGCTCTTCGAACGATGCATATTGCTTTACCTTCTCGGCACGTCGCGCATCGTATAGAGAAAAGACCACCACCACACACGACCAACTCGCACTACAACTTTATTGTGTCGCCCGTTTGCCGATTGTGATATCTCATCTCTCCACCATGCGATGCACGCGTATTCTCCAATTCCACTTTGCGCTCTCGCTTCGCGCTTTGCATGGTGGCGCGCAATTGCACATGCGGATTGCTTGCTCCTTCGTTCGGTTGGTAGTGCGCTCCTCGGCGCTCGGTGCTCGGTGCTCGGTGCTCGCAAATTGCAATTACTCGCTTTAATTGCCACAACATGCGTTACTCGCACTTATTTAGTGCGCCGGTGAAGAGAGCCGCGCGAACACTTAGTAAACGTATAATGATCCGCGATTATTATGTTAATAACTCGCGCATGAATGCATCGGTGAAATAAAAACGGCTTTGCGAATACGCGCAAATTGAGTAAATCATAGATAAATAATAAAATTAATATTTACAATAAACTCATGCAAATATGATCAACGTGTTTCGTCCATTGTTTTGTATATGCTGCATCGCCGCTCGAAATGAACGCCAACCATCCAAGCATATTAATTAATAACAAATCACGAAATTGCAAATTGCGATCGGCGGCTGCTGCTGCTGCTGCTGCCGCTGGTGCGTGTGTGTATATGTGAGTTTGTGCAAATGGAAATGGCTGATGATGCGAGCCGCGCATTCAAAGCGCACGTCCGCTGCCGCCGCCATCACCGCCAAAACGTTAAACGAAAATTAATTTTCGATATCAAGCAGCGCGCGCGCCCGCCGCCGCCGGGTCGGTCGCGTGTGCCGAAGCATTAGGGGTGCGAACATTGCCCTCACGGGCGCGCGCGCTCGCTCGCCCAACTGGATGGGCCACATTATGTTTGAGGTCGCAACATTGTCAAATGAAGCAAACGCCGCCACCCGCTCGCCTAAAAACATAAATAATGAAATACTTGCACAAAGACCCAAACCAAATTCGATTCTCGCAAATGACTTTTATTTGTCACATACAAAATTTGCTAGAAGTATGTGAAAATGCGTAATTATTACAACGGACGAAAGAACATAGTGTGCTCGATGCACATTGTTTGAATGCGTTTCTGAACGCAATTCGAAATTCCAGTTAGATAAATAGTTTGTCCATAAATCCATCGAGATAGTTTGATGTTATTTGTTTCCTGGTTTCGGTGGCTGCGCCGGCGGTTGCGTCGCACATATTCGCTTTGCCGCCGCACGCTCACGAATTTTCGCCGCCAAATGGAAAATATCGATGTGTACGACGCACACGTTTGTGCTTTGATAACATGTGCAAGCACACCAACCAACCTCGAGCACATTTAGTAATTATTTCACGTATGGGGGCGCGCATGGTGAACAAGAGTGAGCGTCGACAGATTTTCCGAAATTATCGCGTAATAATGCGTAGCGCAATTTGCATTGCACCTTCACTTAATTAAATATTACATATCCTTATTGCGTACAGGCATTCGTGTCAATTGACATATGCAATTAAATACCACAAGTAGTATAAAGTTTACGAAAATAGCCATGTAACACAATAATGCTACGCGGCGTTTAAAAATATTTTGATTCGTATAGCGTGCGCACATTATCCTGACACACTGTTCAATAGCCAGAGAGTGAGGAACGAGTAGATTCATCGAATTGCATTCGAGTTTGCGAGTTGAACAAAGAGACGCGAGCAGTGAGTGCATTCACTGGTTCACTAACACCAATAAATTCCCAAAATCCAATCCAGGCATCCTGGAGTACTGAGGATGAGTAATCCACAACCAATACTGATACCTATTTAGCGCGGATTTTACGCTGATGTATCGCATGCGCGCGGCGCGCTCGCTCTCCGAACGCGTATTAATATTACGCTCATTCCGTTTTTTCCGCATTTCCGGCCGCTGTTACATTCACGATTAAAATTAATCTAAATATTTATTTTGACGTTTCCAACATGCAACTAATAAGTCGGCAGTTAAACGCCCAAATTATATTAGTCACGTTTTATGCACTTGATTATTTCATTCGCTGGAAATCACAAGTTTTAAACGAATTCATTACACATACACGAAATTGTTCATTGTTCTAAGAAGGAATTCATATTCCGAAAACCAGTTCCAAAATGAAAATTTTCAGGAACTCTCCAAGCACGGAAAAATTTGATAGACGGCCAAGTTTCGCTTAACGCCTTTTACTTTCGAGAAGCATCAGCAGCAGCAGCAGCACACGAATTTCAAAGGAAAAAAACGCATCTCTCGCTTTGTTTCGAGCGCAAACGCGCTGCGCGTATCTGTAGAAATTCTCATAAATATACAAGCGCAAGTGTTAACAACCCGGTAAGCGCGCGAGAAGCAGGCGAGAAACAGCGACGGAAAAGACTTCTTTGCGCGCTGCTCGTGTTCGTTGACGGAGCTTAGATGATGGTTAGATCACTTTGTAAGTGCGATACGCGCGCTCCGAGAAATACACCACACAAGAACAAGACCCTGTTCCCCGTTTCGTCATCGCTTCTCTCTTCCTCACCTTCCATCAAATCCGTATCGGTTCGCCTTCTTCCACAACACGGAGGGTTTGAGCGCTTTCCTCATTTCTAAAGATCTCTTAAATATATGAAGCTACTTAAAAATTCCTCTCGGCTACCAATAACGCCATGGACGAAGAAGCGACACGACTTATGCTTTCGATGACGCACCAAGAACCAAGCAGGCAGGCACGCTACGTCAAACTTATTTTTGCCACTCTCTTTCTCCGCGTACATTTTGTCGTCGTCGTTCATCGTTTGTCCTTCTATCCAATGCAACAACTCAACTTGCCCGCGATCACAAAAGATATCTTCCAGTTGCGCTTCAACTTCGAGGGGTTCGATGCGCGCGTATCAAAGATGCATGCGTTACGTTAAACGCGTGGGAGGCCTCAAGCAGCCAGACGAGCGAGTTTTCGTCCACACGCGTGTATTTTTCGTAAGCCTACCGAGTTTTATAACTGCATTAAAACAACGATTATATTGTCAACAAGTCAATTGATGATTGCGTACATCTAATAGACTAGACTACGATTGAGAATTGAGGATCGCAAGTAAACAAAGCTGTTTTCGATTTTTTTCGCTTTGGAATTCTTGATGCAATAAAAAACAACATCCGTCGATGATGCGCCTGCTTTACGCTCATCAGCGACTTGAAATAGCGCGCGTCCGTATATTTTTAACGATATTTTATCGCGTTGAGCGCGCGGCCACTTCACTGCCAGGCCAACAGAGCAGTTTGAATGCGTTTTGTATCATCCGAAAATACACGCGCGCGCTTTAGCGATTATTTATTCGCGTTCGGCCGACAAATTGCATGACATGCTGTTTAGCTCATCTATTAGTGTTTTCGTCGGCTGATTAATTCGCAAGTCAACGCGTCGCATTCTTCTTTTTCGGCCCAGCAAACTCGAGACAGCACTAATAGTTGTTTGACAAATTTATAAATTTGTATGTGTAATAACCGGTTGACTGATGCCTAACCTGCATCAATGCAAACCGAATTAATCTGCAAATATCACATCGCAAAGCCGACGCCAGCGTTTGCATACATATGCGTGCGTGTAATTAGATTTGGTGCATTTCATGCTTTGCTGATGGCGACGGCAGTGGTGGAGGTGATGGTGTTGGTGGGCCGTTTGATATTTTATTAGCGTTACACGCTTGCAGCTATTAGCACTCCTCGGCTGCACTACGTGCGCGAATAGGGCAGAAGAGAGATACTTGCGAGCAGTGAGTGAGTGCACTTTGTACACATGTTCCGGCAGGGACGTCAAATGCGCTTACTCCTGCTACTTACTTACTTGATGGCGTAAACGCGTCTTCTGCAGCACTGTTCGCTTGCTTGCTTGCTTGCTCGCTCGCTCGCTCGCTCGTTTGATCCTGCTGTCTGATGTTGTGAAATGGAAAGAAGAGCAAAAAACGAAATGACGCGCAACCAACCGCAAGACATACATAACGATCGTGCGCGCATCGAACAAAAAGTCGAGAGTCGTGTAATCGCATCAACAATATACACTAATTCACTGCTTGTGATTGAGTACTTATTGCGCGTTATTCGCCTATTAAATAATCGCTTGATTTATTTTTGATTTTATAACAGCAATTTCACTCATCGTCGTCATATCTAGCTAAATGAAATTAAAAATCAAAGAACTGGTGATAGCAGGTAATGCACCAAATGAAAATACTTAAGTACGTAGGTATTACGAAAGTAGGAGAACCGGAAATACTTAAAAAAACAAAAAGTTATGAGAAACAACGTCAGCGCTATAACAATAGACAATAATTTTAAGCAACGTCCCGCAATGAAGTCACCAAAGTGATGTTGAAACAGTTCCCAAAAAAAGACCTCTATTTTTGTACTTTCACTATTTTATGCGCGTATACATGCAATAATTGTATAATTTATTCCACATTTACCAGTTGTACAATTGCGCTGGCTCTAAAGACTTCTTCGTGGTGGTAGTAGTACGTATTTCACTTGAGGATTTAACTTTAATTAGTGCGAGCAAAATTATTTTATAATAGGAGCGCGGAGATGAAAGTTCTGTGATCATTGTTTGTGCGCTGTTCATTTTTTCCTGCTCGCTTATTGGCAGACTTGAAACTTGCCGGTTGCGAAACGTTTGCCGACGTTGTTGTTGCTGCTGCTGCTGCTGCTGCTGTTCTAGGATTTCGTGCTGTATTGTCGTCGGCTTTCCATTTTGTCTTTGCGTGCGCGAATTCAATTCTTTGAGGGAGTTTTATGCGGCGCAGTGTCATGTAAAATGGCAGCGAGTAAAACTTTTAGGGAGCGCGTAAAAGCGACATGAAAATGCCATACCCTTAGCGCCGCACGCTCAGTCAATGAGAATTGTTGATCTCCTAACCCTTGCGTACATAATTTAATATTGGCTTTTATTATATTATCACGCGCTGGCGACGACGACGACGTCGAGTATTAAACGGATGTCAATGTGGACGAAATAAAACATTATAACGCATTGTTAGGAGTTGTGTAGTTGTAGGAGGTGGAGGAGGAGGCCAATGGTTGATGAATAGAGAATGCGTTGGAGTGCCTCTAGCCGTCCTTGATCTAAAACTATAAACTGAAACACTAAAACAATTCGTGCGCGTGTCTCGATGTCATAACGAAGTTGCCTATGCCCGCAAGAGTAAGTAGCAAGCGACTCTCCTGACGACGACACGTTGCGTTGCTTGAGTCGGCAATACATGCGCGCAAGAAATGTGGCACGAACAATGTCGAACGCACTATGTGTGTGCGTGCAGCGAGAAGGATGGGCGGCGAGGATAAAGGATTAATGAGTATTTCGCGAGTCGACGGGTAGTAGCGAATGTGGCAAGTATTATGACGTCGGCCGCAGAGCGCCGCTTGCCTGCCGAAGCGAGGGCGGCAACGGCAGCAGTGGCGGCGGCGGCGTCGGCTCGCTGCCGTTTTGTATTAATAATATAGTAATAGCATACGCGCGCCCATAAACACTTGTATTAGAATAACGACAGCACGCGCCGCGAGAAATGCGATTGTGTGATTTCACTCACGATTACCACTCATCGGAATTAGTTGTAATTGATTGCGTATGCATTGCAACCGGTGCGCATTAAATATTAAATTTCATTACGCGACACTAATGCACAATTCACACAATGTTCAATTACCGCTCGCCGGTCAACGCGGACGCAAACCTGTTCAGGTGGGGCGCTTTATAATTTTTAGCCTTTTATTCGCTGAGAGCAAAGTGTGAATGCGATTTTGTTCTTGCCGTTTTGCGGTCGCAAACTTTTTAATAAGCACTCGCACTGCGCTAGTGCTTAAAATATAAACACACACGGATGATGCGCATGCATGCACGAGAGAGTTTTCTGTTACCATGCCGAGAGGAGCAGAATATTTGCACATATATTGTGTGCGCGGAGCGCAGCACGTGCCTGGAACGATCGCGCAAAGGTCCAACTCGTTCTACGCGAGGACCGTGTGACGTCGAGTTGCAATTTCGTCCAGCAAGTGCAATTGCAGCCAAACTGCTCGTTGTTTGTTTGGTTGTATGTTTGTTTGTTTGTTTGTTTGCTGGCTAGCTGCGCATATGATGCAAGTCATCCGCAATGCATTCACCCTATTATTTTTCTCACACTAAAAATTAAATATCCAAACCAAAAAGTAGCGCGCTTTAGATAATATTAAAATAATACTACTACTTAACTTTAATTCATACAACTTATATTCTGCAAAATGTTTAACCAACTTTTATGTTTCTTTGTTACAGAAGAAAGTTCAACCAGCCATCGCAGCAAGGACCAACTTTCGGAACAACAGAGCTTTAAGGGTGAGTACCTTTCATCTTACTTTTTTGAGTTGAATCAACTCGCCTCAAAGTAGCTATTTTATCGCTCGAAGCAAACAGGCTTTTATTCTGAAAGCATCGACTTAATATGCGACACGTAAGCGTTTTAAATTAGTAGATTTATTAGGCATTGTCTTTTTGTTCGGACGAACAACAACCGCCACACTCGCCACGTTTTCTGTACATCTCTACAGCATTATAGCACATACTCGATCGTGTGTCCTTCCATGCACTCGGCAACGCGCTCACGGCGACGACGATGACGTCTTGTTACCTTGTTAGTGCACACACTGCTTGCTTGCCTGCACACAGTGGCACGTGCCAATGATGCACTCGACGGTAGCTGCCGGTGCATCTACTTACGCGCTGCGAACGCACACTTGACAGGATTGTCAATAGCAACACAAATACTCGTTCGATGTGATAGCGGGCGCAAAGCAAGTGTGCTTCAAAAATGGATACCAATGCATTCAATAATATGTTTGCTACTGCGGCCAGCACGAATGCAATGCTGCTGGATGATTTCGTGTACGCGGTGGCATTTTGTGTGTGTGCCGTATGGTATAATCGGTATGTTTGCGTTATCAGCAGGAAATGAATGAAATGCTCGCTGAGAATTTGCTACTCGCTGCGCTCAAGAATGCCGTTTCTTTCATTTTGTAGATTTTGACATAGATACGAACGAACACCGCGTTTCTAGCGCTTGTAACACTTTTATTTTCTTTACGTGCCACACAGCGCAACGCTGCTTTTGTTTAAATAAATTACATTGATGACGCGAACAGGCAGGCAACGGTTTCAATGTCGCTTAATCAATAATATTCCGGGCCTCTCTTTGTGCTACACTTGAAATTTGTACGCATTATTAACGATTACATTAATTTAATTGAATTCAGTTTTGTGCTGATAAACAGAAAAGAGTTTACATTTGCATAAATTAACATAAATTTTTTTCACACGCAGTGAATAGCGCAAAAAGCGTCAGGCGCACAAAAATGATTATTTATTCAATGGTCCCGCACTACCGCTTCGCCGTGCAGCTACTCTACCTGTAATTCAGTGATTTATGTTGACGTAAGTAAGCATTATGATTATTACTGGGAAATCAATGGGAAAATTGATTTAGACGCAGTGGCCGTGCACCTTGATACGGCACGATCGCGAATGCATTATAATATGTATTTGCATTCGATGGGCGCATATTGGATCATTTGGATTGTTTACACAGCGAGTGAAACCTACTTAAACGCTGGCTAAGTTTTACTGTTATTTCCACACGCGCAATGCACGAACGAGCCCGCTCGTATACAGCGCAAACGAAGCATTTTGCGGCGGCAAGCAAGGCACTTCTCTTCAGTCCATTACAGAGGAGGCTCTCGTGCGTTGGCCGCGCTGAATCGAAAAGCATGTTAGGCATTTTATTTATACATTGCACGACTCGCCATACAGCGGGCGAGCGAGCGCACGCCTTCCTTTTTCGCAGCGAGAAGCGCATGCAACAAAGTGAAATGCACAAGGCATTTCCGGAACCGAAATAACATGTAAGCAAATAAACGCGCTCGACGCGCGCGGCTCCGGTGTTTTCAATAAATAATGAAAAAATCGCGCGCACGCGAAGAATGCGTGGGAACAATTCAATTACGTGAAATTATTATAATACGTCGCGAGACGCCGAAGCTGGAAGCTGGAGCAGAAGTTGAGGAGGAAGCAGAACGTGAAGAAGTCGAAGAAAAAGCGATTTAATTTGTACATTTACAGAAATAATAAAACGCAATGCTTTGAATGCTTGACCTGAGCGGGAAAAAAATTGTGAACCTCTTCGCGCAGCATCATCATTCGAACGGGTCTTGATGCAAACATGTAGAGAGGACGAACAAGATGAAGAAGAACGCAAGCAAGCAAGCAAACCAGCCAAGCATAACGTCTCAACGTCTAAACAATTTCTCAAGCGCCCTACTAGAAATCTAAAATTCTTTAGGGTTGTCAAAATCTTGACTTCTTTTTCTGCGTGCGCGTAAAAAGTGAGCGAAATTTTTCTGATACATTTTCCCACGTTAAAACGCAACGCTTTAAACTTGAAACGCGAAATGCCATTATTACATTACTAATTCTATGAATAACATGAATTAATAATAATCACGCAAATTGCGTTTACTTAATAGTTCAACTCCTACGAATATGGGAATAGCATTAAGTAATAAACTGCTTATTAATTTTACTAACTGTGCCTGCGAATAACTACAAGAGATCAAACAGCATATTAATTGCTTGCATTCAAATCGCGCGTGCGGCGGCGGCGGCGAAGAATTCAAAACGAACGGCAACATTTTTCCGAATGCGCGTCTGTTGTTGTTGAACAAACACATTGACCGACGCAATGTGCAAAAAATAGTGTGCGAATGTATTCGCAAAAAGTTGATTGCCTTGCAAGGTTCTTTCTTTCATTAGCGTGCCTGTTGTGTGTGTGTGTTTTTTTTCGCGCTCCGCATTTATTGCAATAGTAACCGCAGCAGCCAAGACATGAATCTAATCTATTATAAGGTGACTTTTATACGAGCGTGCGAGCATGTTTAGTACCGTAATAAGTACTAATATTACATATCATTCACGTGTAATTGATTGCACTGTTATTTATTACACTTGTCAGTTTATTACTTTTGTAATGTATAATTACAATGCTAAGTAGCTGAAACGCGATGCGCGCCATATTCGAACGATTTCCTAACGGATTAATAAACACTTTCGAAACTATTTTATAAATTGTACAAATAAAATGCGAGCATGCGGTGAAATTCTCCGCGGTCTTGCTTAGCTATTTCAACGATTCCATTAGATTAATATTCAATATTTAATTAACATCGCTAGTCAAATAAATAACCAATCAATTACACAAATAGCACTTTAGAGGAAGATTTGAGAAGTTAGTGCGCATACTTTCAAAATCCCATTCAGCCATCGCAAATTGGACTAGCCGGCTACATTAAATGAACAACGATTGCTTCTATTAGCGCAACAAGCCATTAAAAAAGTTTTAAAACTAAACATGTTAAAGTTATATTGTCTCGAATTTAATTAAGTTGATTTATTGCCGCTGCAGCACACAGAGAAATGTTGCGAATGACGGATTCACAAGTCGTTCCAAAGTGCGCGCGCAATTAAAGCAAAACCGCTTCGTCGTTTCAAGACGGACGTGGAAGAAAAGAAACAGGCGAAGAAGAAAAGAAACGAAACGGAACGCACGTTGCATTGAAACCAAAAATTTTGTGAAAGTAAAAACGTGCATTGAACGAACGATTGAACAACTATGAAACGCGTAATTAAGCGGGCCCGTCATCGTTGCACGTTCGCGAACGAGCAAACGAGCCAAGGAGGACACGATGAGCGCGCGCGTGTTGTCCTCGTGACGGCGGCATTGGCGGCGGCGACGACGACGACAGTGGCGCTGACGTCACATGACGAAAATCGCACGTGAAGTAAGCGCGCTCTCGATGGAGGATGCGTATCGGCAAAGAGGCAGCGACGCGCCGCACGCAAAAAGCGGAAGAGGATGAATGAATAAACTGAATAAAATCGAAAGCTGGTTAGTGCCTGTGCGCAAACTAAATCCAAATCAATTCCGCGCGCAGCGAACGACGATAGCAAATCATGTGGAAACGAAAATAAAGCGCGTAATAAATCAATTATTACATTGCGTTCAACCTTGTTTTCTTTGCGTTTTTGCGCGCTTAGCTAGTTATTTAGCAAGCAGCGAATAAAATCATAAATTTGTAGTGGCCGTGCGCGCATTAATTGCGAATAGTAATGTGTGCATTTTAATTAAACGCTACCGAAACGTAATTAAAACGCGTGCGCGAAATAAATTAAAAATATGTGCATTTCTCCCGTGAAACTTTTTCAACAAGTCGCGCGCGCTGTATTACGCATTTATCACACGTGTACGAAGCGTGTAGTTGGTTAAATTGTTTGGAATATCATCATGCACTACGGCATTAAAGTGTAAAGTTGTACAAAGAATGCGTCGAGCAAATGCGCGCATTTATGCTGGAATTTCAATAGTTTAAGGATGTAAACATTTGCGTATTTATTCGATAGATAAATCGACATTCCGCGTATACACGAAGCGATTACATGCGGCCGACTTGTTTGTAATATTTGTTTGTTAATAGGCTAATTAATGTTTTGACAATGCGTTTTACATCGCATCCGCACATCAGCTGGGCGAAACGCAAAAAAGCCTGCTGCTGCTGCTGCTGCTGCTTCTTCGTACACACATTGTTTGCGTAAATATGCGTGCACGTAATAAACTTATTCGCATAGTTGTGAGCATCGCTGCGAGCATGCATTAAAATAAGCTCGCGAGTGAGTGAGCTCGCTCGCAGCATTCTACCCTGACCTCATACAAGGCTTTCCGTTCGTTCGTTCGTTCGTTCGGTCGGTCGGTCGTATGTACTTGCACAACAACGCATACGGCGCGCGCGAACGATCTCGACATAACAACATAACAACAACGCGCATACACATGCGGGGACGGTCGATACAAATGCACAAAACAGTTTGCGCTTTGCATTGCGTTTGTCGCGAGCGCGAGTTTCGCCTTGGTGGTGGTGCGCACACCAACAGGCGGCCAACTTCACTGTAGGACAAAGTCTCCTGCAAGGTTGCGCATGTTTACGAAACGTGTTTCATTTTTACGCGTACTGGCTCTCTCGTTTGCGAGATGTGTGTTTTTGCCAGCTTCACATACCGTTCTCGTCGCATGTGTGTAATACGCGTATCGAACGATTTATTTATTTATCTATTTTTTGCCCGATCAAGTGGCGTACTTGATTATTCAATTTTTTGCTGCGGAGCGCGAGGGGAAAACTAATAAGTTGTTAGTTGAGTCGAGTTGAGTTTAGTTTGGTTTAGTTATTTATAAGGATAATAAAATTGATTGAATTTGCCCTAATAGAATGACCCAAAAAACTTTACTTTTCAAAAGGCAATAATAGTAAGTGAGTTCCAGACGAAATTTTACGAGGGTTGCGCTCCTGTACAAGTCACGCAACGATACCAACTTGAGAAAGAAACGCAAATCGAATTTCGCAAACGCTGACGCATTTAAATATTGGTTAAAATTATTCATTTGATTTTTCTTGCGTGCGGTGTAAGCTGCCGCACTTGATGTCAACGCAACGCAACGCAACGCAACGCATCGCATCGCATCGCGGAGGAATCCGGGATGGCATTGCGCTTGAATTATTGGTCGATATTGATTGCAATTAAAGCACGTAATAACGACGAAACAATACACACACAGTGCGAGAGAGTGCGCGAGGCAGTGGCGGCAGCGACCACATTGATTGCACATTGACAATGGGATGGCACCGGTTGCCGCCGCCGCACGTGTGTGCACGCGGCGCATATACAACGAGTGCTCGCGCTCTGCCGCCGCCGGCAGAAGCACTTACAATTTCCAATGAGACAGTATGTGCGGTGTGTGCCCGCGCGATCATTTCCAATTCCAGCGTCCAGCTGGACGCTGTTATCAATAGCCAACGCGCGTCCAATGGTCCCTCGTATTGCCGTCTCCCTTGCTCTTGCCGCCGTGCGGTTGCGCTATCGCCAGCGTCGGTCTTTTGTAGGGCCAACCAACTGTCACCTACATACAACACAATGCGCATATTCGCGCGCGGGGGCGGCAGCGGTAACGCGAGGGCATTGCCATATGATGATGGAGGCAGGCAGGCGGGCGGACGGGCAAGCACGTTAGCCGGAATGTTGTTGTCGCTCCCGCCAATGTTGCCGCCAATCCACTTTGCATAACTTGCACATAGCTATGAAATATCGCCTCTTAACAATTAAAAATTGCACGCTGAATTTATTCGTCACTCCTTGCACCGACGAGGACGCATCGAACGAAAATATTTATTATTTTGAGCTGCGTATTATCAGCAGTTGGTGCTGATAGAAGGCATTTAATCATGTACGCCATTGAATAATAAATGCGCAATAATAATTATAGAGCGAGGAAGACATGTTATGCGCGCATAGTTTAATCAATTGTGAATGGCATTATTACATTCAATATTTACGTCGTTGCGTCGCTAAATATTTGAATGCAAATGTGGATTTGCATTGCATGCGTTCGCTGCATGAGCACGCGGCTAGTTTTCATCAAATAAATAAATAGCAATAGCAAAGCAACACTAAACTCGGCTCAATGCGCATTTCAAACACAGAAACGTATAATGTAGGTGCCTACCTATATATCTATCTATCCATTGTAACGCGATTTTCGTGCGGCTGCTACCATCGACTTTGAGTTGAAACGTAGCGAATCGAAACGAGTTGATAGCTGTTTTGCTGTTAGCTAATCTACACACGCCGACTTTCACTCTGCGCCTGCTGCCTTCGCGGATTCACTTTATGCCGCTCGCGCTGGCAGCCTTCTTGATGACTTGTTATGCCGTTATTCATTACGTTTTGCACCTTTTTAACTTGCGCATACTTTATCTACATATAGTAAATGCACTTATTACCGCACAACACTGTATAATTTCTTTATTATGATCAATCATCGATACACTTAATCAAAGCGCTTGTTTACGTATTGATTTCGCCCAACTCTCAAACAAAAATATCACGTCGAAGCTCAGAAATGACTTCCTATGTGGGTAAGGTATGTTACGTTATTTTGCGCACTATTATTACACTTTTTCCTCTTATATGCACGCTTTTTGGTTAGTTATTTTTGTCAGCGGCCTAAAAAAGAAAAGACTAAAATTAAGCCACATACAACATGTAATTATATTCGTCGCGTTATTATTATCATCATCATCATCATTTGTACGTTGCGGTTGTACGTACTATACATGCTTACTTCTATTTCTATCAAAATAAGTGCGCAAACGAGTCATAAATTGAGGTTGAGAAATTACATAGAATCTCACTCTGTATAGAATGTATGTAATAAGTGTATAAATTCGTTTATCAATAGACACAACAATATCAAACTTAATTAATTACATGCGGCAAATAATCCGAGCGCCAATTAAATCACTCACAATTCCAATTAGTTGAATTATAAGCAATTTATCACATTAATTTGTTATGGTTAATGCGGCAGCGCGTTTAATAAAAACGTAGAATTTACATTCGGTAAAAATTGTCGTGCGCGCAGCGCGTAGCAGAATAAAATTCTTTAAGAGCCGTAACAGTAACTTAATAATCTGTGGGACTCCAGCTATAAGCACAAAGTAGCACCAAGCAAGCAAGCCCAGGCGCAAGGCAGAGGCAGGCAAAGTGAGCGCGTTACCCACCGATGAGCTCACGTCCGTAAAGCGCTTCTCGCTCTCCCAGCACATTCATTCGCAAAAGCACACACAGCTTGAATATTGTTATACATCCAAGAAATCAATTCGTATACGGCGCCAATTCTAATGAAATATTTTTATATCATTCTGTCGATTTACGTACGTGTAAATTTACGAATAATTTGTTTGATCATTTCTCTCTCGCGCGTCGCGCACAACTAATAAAAGTTCATAATATAAAACTTTTTAACGCGTTACCTGCCGGAAAGTTTTTCCAATTGATGTTCTGATTACTTGACGCGTATGCACGCGTAGGGAAGTGCATAATAAAACAAAACGGTTAGCGTTTTTTGTTTTTTTGCCACCGATGAATTTGTATGAAGTGTACGAAGCGTAAATGGAATATGGGCATATGCATTAAATCCGCACCACGTTTTTGATGATACGATTTCCAATGAAAGAGAGCATATCGTGTGGTGGCTGCGTTTATATACTGTTAAAAATGAGGGAATTTAGTAATTTGTGAAACAGCAGCGTTTTTCTTTTGACTCGAGTGGTCCTGCTGCCGCCGCCAACCGCCACGGCTCGCCCAAACGAATGAGTTTTGCGCATGAGAGTACGCGCGGTCGGTCGAGTACAGCTATGAAAGCGAACCATACCGTTTCGCATTGTGTTATACGATTATGCGTTCATTTCAGTCGCCGCCAACGTTGCTGCTGTTCATACACATGCACACAGCCTAGGCCGCGGCCGGCCGTACGCATGGCAAATACCTTGCGCATGTACGTATTACTTTGACGGTAAGCGAGCAAGCGTCGCGACTCGTCGCGCGGCTAAGTGCAAGTACACATATACAGTTGCCCCACTTTATTATTGGCCCCTCTGGTTTTATTGAAAAAAGAATAAACGAGGTCATAGTCAGCCACGCACACCGCCACACCACGACTATTCACCAACGTGCTCGCACGCACGAATCAAGTGATGTGATGTCTGTTTGAATTTCAATTCGCACACGACGCACACAAACGCGCCGTGCAAAGTGTGCATTGAAAAGGGAAGTAAATGCTATTACGCGATTAGTATTCGCACAATTACATTGATCTTGTAGCAGGCAAAGTGGGTTTTCCTTTTCATGGTTTCATGGTTTGTCAAACAGAATTTTTGTTGTTCTACTGCCTGCCATTAAGCGGCGGAAACGCTAATAACCAATTGGTAGATAAGATGAGTGTATTTATTCGAGTGCAGGAAGGAAATTGCTAATTGATTTTTGTACCTTTTGCATTCTTGCGTGTAAATGCAATACTTTCTCATGCGGAATGTGCCCGTCAGTATGCACGCCGTTTGGTTTTCGGGAAATTAATAATCATCAATCTGTTGCAAGGAGGAGCGTTTTCCTGTCTAATTGCATTTCGCACGGTGGCATCGCGTCGCTTGAATTTCTCGCGAACGCGTTGTAAATCTGTCAATCATCAATTAGAGTCAGCTTCATTACATCGCAGTCCGCTTTATTTAGTTTTCGTTTGCATGTCGTCGTCGCCGTCTAACGACTTGAAGACCTTTAAACGAGGCGCATTAGTTGTGCAAACACTCGCGTCTCCTGGCGTAGAATCAATCGGCGCGGTTGCAACGTATTTATTTCATGTTTAATAAAGATGTTATGATTGAACGCTTTCGCATTCGATTAGGTCGTCGAACGTCGTCGTCGCATCATCGCTGAATGCGCGCCGCGTCATGTTGTGATTACATTCATGCGTTGCTCACGAGTTTGGTTTTGCGTTTGGGATCATTTAAATGCTGTGTGATCTGCTCCTCGTCCGGAGTTGATGTCGACTTTGAATAGCTCCAGCTTCAGCTCTCCCTTCTTCGCCAGCTTTTCTATCCATCTTCGTTCGTTGTGCGCTTTGCCGGGAGCAGTGCATCGCATACCATTCCGTTCCCTATTGTTGCGTGCGTGCTATTGATGGCGTAATTTAGTATTCCCGAGCCCATCAGGTTTCGGGAATCCCCCTCTAAGCTGGCGGCAGCGCACACACTCAACCTGCGGACCCCTTGAGCAACCTTTCCTTTTGCTTTCGAGTCAAAAACGTGGCGCGCACACGAAAAGTAACGGCAAATCATAAAGAATGCGAAAGAATTCTTCTTGCTTTCTGCCTCTTTCGTGCTTTCGTGAGTTCTAATTCTTCCTTCGTTCTTCACTTTTACTTTACTGCACTTTGCTGCTTCCCACTTCGTCTTCTTCTTCTTCTTCGTCTGATTATTATTATTACGAGTATATTGGCGCGTACAGCAAAATTTCTCGACTGCTGTATTCGTCATCGTCTCGAGTGAAGCAAGTGCAAACTTGGGTTACTTCGTCGCGCGTACATTTTGTCATCAGCATCATCATCATCGTGATCTCTTCGCGTCGCAGTGTCTTAATTCCTCTTCGTGCGCATTGCGCATTTGCAATACTCGCCGAGTACGTACCTACATGATGCGCGTCGGGCGCTCTCGTCCTTGTGCTTGATTCTATTTTTATTCGTGCCACTTCTACTTTCCTACATTCATTCAATCCACTTCGGCATTAGTCCTTCTCTCTCTGTCTATGCGAAGTGAGCGGCAAAGCAAGGCGGCAGCAGGCAAGCACGCTGCTGTGTGTTGGCTACATGCCGTAAGTGAACCGCAATCAAATTAACTTCTTCAATGTAGAAAACAAAGAAACGGCGAATGAAATGCGCCTATCTTCATAACTTTGCTCGCCAACGCGCGCGCGCATATTCATAGGTATCGCACAACTTTTGCACTTAAACTTTAAATTCATAAGATGTCAAAATATACCCTACCTACCTGCCTACCTGCCTATATCTTTTATTACGATGAGTTTTCAAGAGTTTTTACTAATTTGAAAATTTTGTTTCAGAATTGCCAGGGAAAAGAGCACCAACAACAACAACAACACAACAAAGCTTTAACTGTAAGTACCCATGAATGGGAGTTATAATTTTACGCATGTTTTCCATATTTGGTAAAAACGTATTCCACAGCGCCAATTAATTACGCATTATCTAATCGACAACATAGTATGAAGTGCAATGAATGAGTCAAACACTTATTAAAGTTTCACCTTGCGCAAACACGCGAATTCATGACAATGGAAATGAAATTGCAAACGATGAGGATCAATTGTTACTTCCGGTGTTTCATACGCACATACACTCGAGGAGTGCGCGCATTTAATGCATACTTTATTTGTTTTGTGGATTTACTTAACCCCTTTTTCCGGCGGCGGCGGCGGCGCGCTCGTAAATAGAAAGAAACAAGTTCAAGATAATTACAGAGATATAATTAACAAGCAGAAGGGCGGTGCGTATGGTGCGGCTGTGCCATGCCCCAAAAACACAGACGAAATTGATATAGAAATAAATAGGTCGTTTAATTAAAATGCAAACGCGCGCGCGCACGCGCTCCGTAAAAGTGAAAGAAGAAAGAAATGTGGATGAAGGAAGTGAAACGCGTTCGCTTGCCTTGTTCGATTCAATGCCGAGTGCCGGCGGACGGCAGCGTGGCGGCGGCGGCGTAGGCAGCAGTAGGTAGCATCGTTGTCGTCGTCGCGCACAACATAGGGCGGCGGCGGCGTTTTTGGGGTTGCTGTAATTTACGGCGAAATTTAATCCCAATTGGGGATTTTCGCGCGCGCAATATTCGCATCGCGCGCACAAAACGTTATGGGCGGCAAATAAGTGACTAAACAGTGTGCAGCAGGGCGCTTTTGCATAAAGATTTTTCTAATTTGTCCGCGCGCACATTGCACGAATCATTAATGCGGCAAAAATGTAAATGACATTCGCGTATATTCCGTGGCGGCACAGGCAGAGGCAGGAGGGGGGCTGCTCATCGTACAACAAGTGATTAGATATCGGGAGCGTATTGAACTTGCAGTTGAGTTGATGATAAGTTTTAATGACGCGCGTTGCATATCAATTCGGTAATCGAATAAAAAGCGATGAAACTTGATGAATAATTAAATGCAAATTAATCCGGCATTTAATTGGAAAGCTCATTCGCGGTTTCGTACACTTTTAAACATTTTTATTTATATACATGCATACACATTGATTGAGCATGCAGCAAACGTGTACAGCTTTTATTGCTGGAGCAGCGCATTGACATCAATCGATTGATTGACAGTCAATACTCATCGTTTCTCTTGGAGACGCATCAAATTGCATTGCGAATGATAGAGAGCGGAGAAGAAGTGAGAGCGAAAGAGAGAGCTGTGCTCGGCCGATAGCAATCGATCATTTTCATCAATTGATCGGCGCCTGCGTTTCTGGGTTAGCTCGCGCACGATGGCAATAAATAGATTTTCAATCGCTGCGTAACAGCCGATTACACATTGCGCCGCGTAAATGTTAATCATCTGCATATAAGTTTTATGCGCGCTCGCGTATAATAAGAGGACACACAACAATTTTCAAAGTTGTTATTATGATTATTATTATTCTACAAATTACGCAATTATTTTGTAAATAGGTTGACCGTAACACGAACAACAAAACACCGCACAACACTTTGTTGCTGATTGAGCCGCTCATTATACGGTACATACGCACAAGTGCGTTTCACTTGGCGCTATTTTTTTTCATTGCGCGCCTTCCATTCTTCTTATACTATACGTACGCGCGCACCGCAACTCTCGGAACGCTTTATTCAATTCCAAGTGAGTTGTTTTTGTTTTGCGGTTTAAATCCGCACTTTGTGTCACGAAATAAAACGCGTACAAGCGCGCGCGTATGTGACGAACGCAACGTCCATGCTTTGCGTCATCTCGACGAACGCATTTCGTATTTGATAACTACTGCACACATTATTTCATCACGACGCCCGACGTGGACGGCATGAATGCGTATCGTGTTGCAAGTGCGCATAGGCAAGCATATTTCTCTATTCGATGCATTTGAATTAATCACTTAGTGATAGATCGATGGCTTATGCGATGCAACTTGACGGTGATAGACACACATTCACGATGCCAATATGTATATACATTCGATAGTTTCTGTACGAGTGCAATCAAAGTTCAAACACAACTCAACGCGCGATCAAATTGAATAATTACATTTAATTTCATTGAATTATGAGATCAAGCAAAAATCAAAAAGTATCAATTATCACAAATATGCAAAAGAATTCTCTTGATTTTTAAACACATACAATTATTATTTACTTAAATTTGCATAATATTAGCATATTATATCATTGACGAATTGAACATATTTCACCACGAGTTTTTTATTGTTTGATGAAATGTTATTTCATTAAACACAATGAATTATTTGTTGTAATACATATTTTCGTGTGCGCGCCGCAATTGAGCCGAGATAATAAAGTTTTCAAGTGATCAATAACGTCATCATTCGCATTCACTGCGCGTATTGTATGTGCATACACACTAACATTATCAACAAACAAAATTGAAAAACATTATTTGATTGCGTTCATAATAATCGCAAATTGAGAATCAAAACACATTTTTAACTTTGCATACGGCCAGCAAACGTATGATGCATTAAAGCGTGTGCGAAGCGTATAAACGCGAGTGAAATTATCATAATTACAATGCGCGTTATCTGCGATCCGCTCTCCTCTATTTTTCGACGAGTTACTACTCGGTGTGAGACAGTTTATCGAGCTGACATTATTAAATTGTATTTGCCCCGCGCGCACTGTCCGCATTGAAATTCATCGGTGGAGAGAGAATAAATACACAATAGCGCACGGAACGTACCAGTCGAACGCATAGCAGCAGTGCCGATAATAATCATGACAGGCAGGCAAGTAAGTAAGCATTCAAAAATTTCCGAAATAAAATGCAAGTGCAAACTGCGTGTAAAATTATTCATTTGCCGAGACCATAAGCGGCCGTAAAAGTTATGAGGTTAACGTTTTGATTTCGCATTGGACTTATGCATATTCGGACGCAGACCAGTCAGTCCAAGTCGCGCACACATTCGGATAATTGTAATAAACATGCGCCTTGTTGCGAGCAATATTTGTTTCACCTTAAACTTAGGTGCTTTCAAGGTTTTTGAGTCTACTGGTTTTTGTGCTCTGTTGTTGTTCGATGACGTTTGTCAACCGAGCTCGTGTAGTGCGCCACTTTTCGGCCGACCTCACTCAAGGGAATTCACCTCAATGCTATTTACTACTACAGTTGCTATTTGTTATTTGACCACTATGCCATAGTGCATTTACTTATCTAGCCTCGGAAAAAATGTCTCAAGTCTATAATTCCGAAACGGAAACATTTCCCAGATTATTTTGTACATGCGTCAAGTCGTCTTCATCGTAACTATCATCATTTCTGTGGGGGTGGCGGCTACGAATGAACATTTTCTAGCATGAGGCTATCCAATTCTGCCGCCGCCACCACCGCCAACGCCGCCATCGAAAACTGTCATAGATACATACACATAATACACGCAAAGCTATGCATACAAACAGCGAGCAAATTCTCTCTCTGGCTCCGGCTCTCGCTTCTTTATTGCGCACCTTTCGCAAACCATCCTGCGTCGCTCTTCGTTCCGGCAAATAACTTATGTATACGTTCTCCCTAGCCCCATCTCGTTCCGTTGCTCGGTGCACGTGTTGCGTGCTCCTTGTGCATGTTCCCGTTGGTTTTGCTTCTTCCACTCACTCTCAGCCAGCGCGGATGCTGCAGCAGCGCGAATTCTATCCTCTCTCGGCGCTACGTATCCTTGGCTCGCGTTGTTCGCTTCTTTGTGTGCGCGCCGCAAAGCTTTATAACGCTCGAAAACGTTTGCCGAACTTGTTTAGGCCTTCCTGATAGCTAAAACGCGCCAGTAACAAATTGTATGCGCGCTGCTAATTAATCTAAATAATATGCGCGCATGAAATTAATCATATTTTTCAGCATTGCTCGGCGCGATGAGAGCAACCTGCGAGATCCGTTTAGTTGTTTAGTAACAAACAAGTTTTTTGCCTTCTTCGTTTGAACGAACCAACGAACAAACAAACATGAACGAACGCGTGCGCGCTTTCCAAACTCTTGGCCAAGAATGTGTAATTTAAAACTTGATTTTTCGAGTCTTTTTTCGCCCGTTCCGTCCGATAGCAATTGCAACATATTGTCGAAAACGAAACAATGTCGCTGCTGTTAAGCAAGGTCTGGTCTCTCCTCCGTTCATTGTGTATGCATGGCCATCGGAATTAATCCGACATTGATGCGCTTGAGATAATATTTTATGTGATAAGCGCCGCCACCTCCAGCGGCGATGCGATGGCGCTTATTGAATTTTTGACCTGGAACCTTTGCAGGCGCGCGCGTTGGCGGCGGCAGCGCGGAGCTTCATTAAAATTTCGCAAACACTGTGGGAGGGCTTCAAACATTTCGGATTAGTGCAAAGGTTAGGCCCTTAAATAATCACGCGCATTCGAATAAACAACTTTGAAACATTCAAGAACATTCACGCAGTAGTTGATTTCTATTTTAAATAAATAAATTCCAATTAGAACATCAATGATGTAATAATTAGTTACTTAAGACGGTTTATCGATTGGCAAAGTGATGGTAAAGTAATTAATGGAGACAGATGAGATAGTTTGTGCGCAGTGAATTATTCGCATATAATCAAGCATGTACCAAAAAGTTGTTGTCATATTTCTCAACGCAATCAAAATCGTCGTCCTAAGAGCGCGCGCGGTCTTAGGACAAGGAGCCCGGAGTCGAGTCAGAGTCATGCAGTGCGCGCACGTTTGTACAGTGCGCTAGTATCAACCGGCAGCGAGTGTGGGACTCACTGAGTCTCCTCACTCACTCGGCGTTTGTACTGCGGTGCTTGGTTCGTTCGGTCGTTCTCTCGGTCGGTCGGTCGGTCGGCTTGTGCGCGCTCTCTACGGTCTCGTCGAGCGCGCGCGTCATTGTCAGTCAGTCACAGCCAGTCAGCGCTCGCAATCGGTAGGAAGTTTTCGGGGTGCGTGCGCTCATCATCTGTTTCTTACTGGTGTGTTTACCGCATACGCGAAGTACGTACTACCCTCGCGATCCGAAACAAGTAGGCGCGCGCGCGTGTGTGACAGAGCAGCGCAGCAGTTAGTTAGTTAGTTAGTTAGTTAGTTGTCGCACAGCAAAGTGCGCGATTGATGTGTCCTGTTGAAAAGTTGGACAGCGCGCGCACACAGTGCTAATCTACTCGTGTGCGACACGTACGGAAAAATCATTCAAAGCGCGAGCCAATAATCATAATACAACACTTAAACTCTCTATTGTGCTGACGACGTTCAGTTCACAGTTGTGCGCACTGTGCGACGAGGAGGTGTTAATTTCCAAACTTGAGAAACTTTTTAAATTAAATAAACTTTGGCCCCAACTAGAGCGGATTATAATAAAATTCAACGCCAATCAGCTGGTGGTCCTTGCACGCAGTGGTGAAGTGTTGTGGTGACACTCTGAGGATTACAAATACGCAATAAGAAGGAAAAACATTCGTAAAGTGTCAAGAAAAGCGCGCGCGCGCACTCACCCACACACTCTGAAGTGCGCTTTTCTCCTGTTGCTGCGGATTTTTTAATTTCATTTGGCGGTCCTCGTGGGACACGCCAGCAAAAAGTGATTTTCGTTGTTTCGCAACAACGCAAAAGACTACAAGACCAATAACAACAACAAACAGGCGCGCATATTATCTCTCTTGTTATTGTTGTTGCTGTTTTTTTTCGGTTGGCGGTGCGATTTTATTATCGTGTGTGGCGGCGCGTCACGCACTGCAGAACGTCGTGTGTCCTGTCGTTCCTTCGCCAGGACCTACATACAAGTGTGTTGTGTGTGCGGTTGGCGGCGACGGCGGCCGCTTGGATTATCATCGCCTTTTATCTATCTCTCCGGCTCGTTCGCAATTCCGTAATTTCCTAATCGGGATATGTGCGAATTATACGGCGACAGCGGCGCACGCACCAACACGTAGACGAATTGAACGACGGCGCAACCAACCTGGGGAACAAAGGATTTCCACTCATACATGGTGAGTGAGTGCAATGCACATTGCGCTGCGTTTATTTTCGTTTTATACGACGACTACTACTACAACTTCTCCCGACTTCGTTCGTTTCATTCCCATTCGATACCCGTGGCGCAATATTGAATATCATCAAACGCATTCAGGATCGACGAGGAGACAATGCCGCATGCCGTCTTCGTAATCGAGTGCATGCTATGTTAATTACATGCGCGCGGCCGCTTAGCTGTAAATTATATTGTGTACTATAATCGCGCGATTAATTAATTACGAGTACGAATAATTAACGTCGGATTCAACTCTCTCGGCCACACGACCGAGAAGAATAAACATTTATTATTTGTTTGCGGTCGCCGCATAACACTGAGCGCTATTGAAATGTCATAAATCGTAGCTGCTGTTATCCTTAGAGCGGACGGGCCGCACGCTCGCTCGCGCGCGCGTTAGAGACGCATTATCCTTGCGGGAATGCTTTCTTGTTTATTTATAAATAATTGCATTATAGCGCGAAACTAAATCAAGCGTCGTTTTGCTTATGCATTTCTCTTCTTCTTGTTCATCGCGTTCTTATGTCGCTCATGCATTTATGTAACTGTGTAGCGCTCGCTTGTAAACGGTTGCTTTGTGTCACCGACCACATTATTTATGAATGCTTTCCAAGTCTCTTGCGCCAGTAGTCTCTTTTTCTCCGCCAGCCATTGTGCCGTATTTGTTTATGCATTTATTTGTTGCTGTAAATTGTTCGCGCGCAGGCTAACCTTGCGCAACCGTATGCGATGCGCGCTGTTTTACGCGTTGCGAACGCAAAGGACATTTGCGCACTTATCCGCGAGGAGAAGACAACAAACAAATAAACAAATAATGCGAAAAAATGCGGGAATCACAAATCGTTTATACACGCCTCACCAGCCGATATAAATATTTATCGTACGTAATCATTTTAATTGCTTGTTTAAAAACTAATTAGTGAAGCGCGTTTCGACGAGCAGCGCACCAGAGTGAGTGCATTTAGCATGTATTTACCGTATTTATTGTGCATGCCGTTAACTGGAATTATATTTGTTTAGTTAATTTCTTCTTTTGCCTTTGTTTTTTCGCTGTTTATTTGTCGCCGCGCAAAGTGTGTCAGACACAAGGATTTTTTTGTACGCGTTGTGTCATACGCGCGCGCGCACGCGGATAGATAGAAAGCAATTTGCATTGATAAATGAAGCGTGTAATAAATTCATCTTTCGGGATTTACGACGCTGATTTCCAACTAGTTAATCCGATTTTAATCCGTACGCTCATAAATTGAAAACGAAATCTTTCGCGCGACGACGACGACGACGACCGCTCACTTTGCTCTCCGTTGCGCTATTATTATTTTGCGTTCGGAGCGCCGTACTCGCGCTCCTTTTTATTGTTTTTATTGTCTTGAGCGAACACGCGCGCGCGCGCATGAATAGTCGAGTGGCATTTAAAAATCTATTTTTACGTGGCGCTCTCTCGTTTGTGTCGTTCGCCATCCCACCCCGATTCGTTCGCGTTATTTAACTAATAGACTCTTCAGATATTCAGAAACGGAAAGAATGAGCCCGCATAACATCCAGGAGCGGCGGCAAAAACGCGCTTGCTTTTTTCATCTACTATACCCGGTTTGGGAATTGCTACCCTTCGCTAGTGTTCCCCTACTATGCATGCATTTACGCAGCGTTTTTCTCTCCGTACGCATTGTACTCGTTCGACTTGTGTACACAAATTTAGCTTCTCCACGCTTGTCGTGTCGAGGTAAATGGTTTAAGTGCGCCTAAGCACGGATAAATTTTGTTGTTTTACTTTAAAATACCGTGCGTAATACGGTTAACTTTCTACTCAATTTGTTACTTGCAACAACCGCACATGTCCCTCGAATATGTCGTGGAATGCGCGCCGCACATCTGTGTTTGCTTACGACGCTTTGCGTGCGTTACCTAATTCCTTTTTTTTTACCTCATTTAATTTTCGTGTTCGAAATCAATTAAAAATGCGTCATTGTGTGGCCAACGTCTAGACTTTTCGGCATAGCGAATAGCAATAGCAAATCAAACAATGACTTGCATACAAATTATTACTCGAGGATAAACAAAATGATAATTGCCTAGTTTCGAATGGCGCAATAAAAAAAACATTAATAGCTTATGAAAACGCGTTGGAGAAAAAAATTATTCGCTGTCATCGTCGTATGCTCGGATTAAATTCGAATCTCGTTAGATGTAAAACAAATGAAATTAATGATGAAACGAGCTGAAAGAGCAGCAGCTTAAGCCCAGGACGAAGAAGTGAAGGCGGGTCGTAACGTGTAAATGAACGCACAATCAGCCGAAACACATGCTGCGCGAAGTGCATAACGTTGAAAGCAGGCAGCAAAGCACCGCGATAAGAGAGCAGCAACAGCAAGCGAAGCCGTTGGTATTAAATAAGGCATGATGCACGCGCGCAACTGTGCTGTGTTGCTCCTTCCTTCCTACTTACTTACTGCTGCCTGCTGCAGTGTGAGAGCACTGCGTATATATCGTTATCGATGGTGCCCGGCTATGAAGTCATTTGTCGTTGTCATTAATAGTCAATTACATCAGATGAACGACGACGATGGAGACGGCGGCGACGCCGACAAATGACGACGCTGCTCCTTTGACGCCGCCACTCGCCCGTTCGCCCGATGTGATTTAACTGCGCGACGTCTAAAGACGCGCGGCTCTTAAACCCCACGAGGCGCGTCATCCGTGCCCGGCAAGCAAGCAAGCAAGACAAAGAGCGGTCTCCGGTTTTGTTTTGTTTAGCTGAGGCTTCATCGCATCTGTATGCGTATACGTGACACAACACAAGTAGTATCAGCGTGTATTTAAATTTGTATTTCGGAGTGCGTTGTCCAATCTCTGCGCTGACGTACGGGCGGCAGCAGCAGCAGGAGCACAGTTGGAATGGTGAAACACGGCGCCTCGACGGTAATTTTCTATTCAGTTATTTCACTATTACGCCGCGCCGTTGTCTACTTAGTTAATTCCATTCGTAATTTTGTAAACACACATTTAATTATACAAGGTGTCGAATCTCTGTAACATGATGAATGCGAGACGAAAAAAACCGTAGGCGTTGAACACCTTATGAGCGTATAAATTAAATATTAATGGTTGATATTTAAATTCGTATTAAATAAGTAATGTGTTAATCCATTAAAGCGCATTAAAATGTGTACATTAACATTCCGCTGCGAAGACAATGATGTCAACACGAATATTCAAAATTCTTTGTAATTAATTAATAACGTGAATAGAATGAGAGCATCGAGCGAGCGGCGGCTCGGCGCGGCTCGTTATCAAAATTAAAACGCTACAAACGCTTTGTACGACTCGCGCTGTGTGTATAAACATCGGTTATGTATGCGCGGATATAAGCACAAACGAACGACGTTAATGAGGAGATTAAATGAGTGAACGAACCAGTTAGTATTGAGTACATGCTTGCTAGATATAGATACACAGCGATCGCGAAGGCGAGAGAAAGAGAATATGGAGAAGCAACCAACACGAATCGGAATGAACGCGCGCCAAAGACTTGAAAATGCGAAGCTTTCCTTCGTCGACTTGGTCGTATGTTTGTGTGCGTGGTTGGCAGTGAGGCAGGCAGGCAGGCAGACAGACAGACATTTGCGCACATGGTAAAAGTAAAGGGAAAAATAAAACGCAAGTGACATAACCGACAATAATCTGAGAGTAGCTAGAGTTGGCAAAGAGAGTTGAGTCGTCGTCCTTTTGGGCAGCGAGCGAGCGCGCGCGCATTGAAACATTAAAACTACACCGCGTTAACAAGCATTGACTGTGATGAGATGATCATCATCTTGATGACCGTCATGATGATCGTAATGATGATGATGGCACGAGCCAGCTTCATTAAATCAAATTATTCGTTTTCTGAATCGCGTTGATTTTATTCGCTTATTAATATGCGGATGCATTTGAACACATCCACCAACTAAATAGGTAGGTTGGCTAGTTGATCGCATTAAATAAATACGTTAAAAAGAAAAGTGGAATTCCACTGTGCGTGCCATCAGCGCGCGCGCGCGCGTAATCATTTGTTTGCCTAAATAAACGGGCCTTCGCGTTGTCGATCGATTCGATTTTGTGATAACGGTATTCCACCTAATAATAATCAATAATCATCATTCGTTCGCGTTAAACAAAGTAAATTCAATACGAAACTCATTGCGCATTGTTCCAACGTATGTATTTTTATCGCACTCGCCTTATCGCATTAGCGGCCACTCATTACCATCTAGTTAACTTAGTAGATAGTTTCACGACAAGTTTAAGCGCGCTCGGTTATTTTAAATCGTTTTCCATAATCGGATACGAAATTTTGTGTGCGCTTTCTTTGTGCACGAAGATATCGCAGCAAAGTAAACAGTAAATTGCTTCTGGATACATCATTTTCATGCAGCTATTCAAGAACAGGTAGTTTTAATTATTTTACGAGTATTTACATATTCACCCAATGGGTTTGCATACGTTTCAATTAACTCAGCGAAAGCACTGCACTCCGGGCAGTCTTTGAGGGATGGGTCATTAGATCGGTGCAACAAAAGATACCTATTCGCATGGCTCACTATTCACACCTAATGACCAGATTATCTATGATTCCGAATACATTTATCCCCACTTGTTACTATAATTTTGCCGCCCTTAACTTGCCAAATTATCTTTGTGGGACATGTAGTTCATTCTTCAAAACTGCCAAGTAGTTCGGAAGTATGTACGTGTCATGAAAAGTGCAACATACAACTTTACGCCGTTCATCAATAGATTCATTGTTCATAAATTCATAACTACGTTATTTACCGTGTTTGAATCATCACATACATTATCTATCAGTGATAATTAGATAGGCCAAAAGATAGATAGATAGATAAAATGAGCATGTGTGATTTTAACTTTGATTTTGAGGAAGCAGCCTGCTTCAGTTTTCAAGAACATGTCATTTTTAGGAATGACGTGGACGAGTCCAGCAGTGATGATATGATCACAGAGATTCAAAACGATTGTGAATTCAATACATTGTTTGATGAGCTCGTAAGTGTTTGCACCTTTTTCCTTAATTTAATTTCTTCTTCTTGTTTTATTGAGGTGTACTGATTGTATATTAATATATTATGCATATTATTACGCCCTGAACATATGTATGTATCTTGTGTATGCGGTGAAGTGCGTTCTTCAAATTCAAATTGCCATTTGAAGATGTAATGCATTTTAAATAATGCGAAGCGAGCGAGCGCGTGTCGGGTTTGGCAAGCGCGAAGAGAGCGCGCACACGGCGCGGAGGAAGTGCGTGGGTCTAATGCGGGAAATCGAGTTTTGCACGTACAAAGGGACATAAAGTAGACACGTGCGTTACGGGACCGGGAGAAATTACAGCGTGTGCGCCACGCTGAAAAGGGCGTCGAAGCAATGCTTGCGTTTCTGCTGCTTGCTGCTTCTGCTGCGTGTATGCCGTCGCTGAAGTTGAGTGAGTGGGCATATATTACGCGATGACGTCGTTTATGACGTTCGCCGGCTTGTAAATGGCTCAAATAAAGCGGCTGGGCGCTCGTCGTCACTGCCGCCGCCAACGGCCTCGATGGCCCCCAAACGCGCGGGGCGGCATTGGCTGGATTTGCGGTCGTAGCGGCATCAGCGGCGCATCGGGCACACACACGCGTGGGTGTCGTCTTCAATCTCGACGACTGATCGACTTTATCGCTCTTTTCCTTTTTTCGCTTCACATTTGTTCTGCGCTCATAAAGAACATGTTGTGCTGTGAATTATTATTTCTTCAATTTTGCAAAGATTCAAGTAACATAGTAATCGCAGGATTCGTGCAATTTCATGTACCCAAGTTTTCGCGAGTGGTTGGAAACTGGGATTTGACGCGCGCGCAATTAATTATCCCCGTGCGGAATAATTCAACGCGGCGGCACTGACGCCGCCAACTTCACCAACTTGACTCAAAGCGCCCTCTACAAAATACACATTAAATTAATCAAAATCCCTTTCAGGCTCTTGTGTATTTTTTTTGCGCGTTGGCGCTTCGCTTCCTCATTAAATGCGCGGAGGCATGAATCAATTTTTAGAATAGCACTCATAAATGTTAAATTAATTGTCGCTTCGTTTATCAATCATTATCACACCCGGACGTAATGATGGTGATGCATTAAATGCGTTTTATTAATATCAGATACGATGACGAAGAGCGGAGCAAAAGCCGGCGCGTGATAATTGACTTGACATTATGCTCGGTTGCGCATAATACTACGCGGTGCATCTGATAAAACGCGGCGCGTTGCTTTTTTCTCTCCATCAAAGTGTTAACATAAACAATTAAGTCATTAACGCATTAGTACGATAATTCCTTTGGCTTGGCGCGCGCGGTGCGTGTGCATTGTACATATTTAATTATGAGCGCGAACGCGCGCGCGTGTTCGCTGGGCGGATGAATGTGGAGGAAGAGGAGAGGTCGAAAGAAATGCGCGTTTCTTGCGGTCGAACGGGCGGGCGGTCGACGTCTTCTGACGATCAAGATGCGAGCCGGATAAGAGAATACAATTACCAATTACGCAACGCAAAGTGGTGTGTTGGTCGGTCGGTCGTTGTTGGGGATATGAGCGTGAAAGACCGCGGCGAACATTATTCTAAGCTATGCTGGCGCTGTTTGGAATACGGCGAATAAAAACGCGCGAAATAACGGGAGCGAAGAAGGAAGAAAGGAAAGCGGGAGGAAAAGGGACAAAATCGACACGCAATCGTTTCACTCGTACAAGGGGTTGATTCGTTCCTTGTTTGCACGTACGTGTCGTGTGTTGGTGCAATGTGAAAACGCTCTTAACACACGCGGTTCGGTCGGTCGGTCGGTCGGTCGAGTGGCGAGCGCGCCGTTTAAGTGCTTTCTCCACGTCCGATTAGCTCTCCAATAAATAAAGTTAATTGAATAATCGTAATTAAATGTGTGTACGTTTCGGATATCTTTAATCGCGTTGCGAGTTATGATTGTCGATGATGATGCTGGTGATGATCATCATCTTTTCTATAATTTTTATCCAATTCTTTTACGAATTTGTTCGCACACATTTCGGGCGTGCTCAAAGTAGGGTGCTTCCTGTGGCACATTGCGGATGAAAATGGAAGGAAGGAAGAGGGAGATGGTGGTGTGTGCGAGCGTGTCTCTGCTGCTTTGGGCATGAGAAGTTACTTGACGGCCGCGGCCGGGGGACTTCTTGTAAGTGAGGAGCGTCTCTTCGTCGCGCTCCTGCACGTCCTCCATCCCGTGGCCCATACGGCGCGTAAAGTGGGAAAAAGGAATCGATATTCGACCCTCTCTTCGCGTTCGCGATCCTTTTTCCGTCGTCCTAGTCGCGCGCACGATTCTCTAGCATTAAGCATACGCGACGCGCAAACAACCCTCGAAGGGCGCATCATCGCACTCCCTCGCACGCACATTTGTGCGGCGCGACGGAAAAACCTTAATGCTTAATACTTCTTGTCGAGATGAAGTCATAACGCGGCAAGATTGCGCACCTTCTACCGCCACTGCTGCCGCCACGGAAGATGAGTTGATAATAAACCGCGCGCGCGACCGAAAATAATCATATGCAACCTGTTCGATTTTTGCTAATTACCTAACGCGCTTAACAAATCGCATTTTCGAAGCAAAATTACGCGTTGCAGTGGTATAATGACTTAGTTGTTCACGTTTCGGGATATAACGGGAAATCCTTGACGTGCTGGGAAAACACTTTAAAGGCTAAAAGTTTATTCATAGCGTATACCGGACATGTTTTATGTACGTTTGCGTGCATGCGACGTCACAATTTTTTTTATTGCAGCGCTGATGTCATGCCTGATGATGATGTATTTCCCGTTTAAATCGGCGCTCCTTCTCGCGCTCGCTGCCTGTCTCAATGTTTATTATTGTTATCGCTTCTGTGCTCTATTGACATTGCCATAGATAATGATTTGCCAGTCAGACATCTAGTCTAACTGCTTGTTACCGCACTTTGAAAAAACTCCTTCGGCAAATCGCATACTACGCGCTGAATTATTGCCATTTAATTTGAAACTGGATCAAAATCAAACAAAATGCACGTTGCAATTGTTTAAAAGCCATTCTTAATCAAATATTTGCTTATCAAAACTATTATTACCCTATTATTACCTCGCATTATCACAATGCGCTGCCGGCTTGGCTGGCTGGCTGACTAGTTGGTTGGCGAAGGTTATCATCGTGTTTGACATTTAAACCAATTGTACATTTCCAGTAAATGCAAAAGCAAATAATGCACTTTGTAAGTACGTAGAGAATGCGACATATTTGCAACTGTTACTCAATACTAATCCACGTAAATAAACAGTTTACGTAGATATCAAGCGCAGCGGCAAAAGGCGGCAGGCAGTTGCGGTGCGATTTCTTAAATTAAATTGAAGAAAGTTGAAGTGCGCAGCGGCAATGCCTAATTGGCAATAAATTACAGCCGTCGCAATTAGTGTATTAATCATAGACATAATAAATATGAACGCAGCAAGATGAAGAAAAAAGTAATTGCGAGGAAATTAACGGAAGGCTTAATGGATACGTTTGTTAGTTGTGCTGAGCGAATAATACGCATAACGATGCCGTAACACACTGGCAGAGATAGAAGTTTTTTACGTTTGAATTTCGGTGACGTCATAATTGGGTTAGTGGGTCGGCGAAGTGCGCCCATAGTTGACATCGGCTTTGAAGATATTCGAACACACACGGAACGCGGCTCGCGCTGCCATCATCATTACGCTCTACACATGACACGAATGAATGAGTGAAAACATTAAATTGAACATACAATAAGCCAAACTCCACGCTGGCTGTGTGTGTATTATTGACATGCAAGAGGATAACGCAATGCATGCATGCACGCAAATTTCTCGATAATTACCCACGGCTGTTGTTCATCGATTCTTTTTTCCCAATGCGGATGCGCGTACTTCACAATTTTGCCCGTTTTCGTTTTAATTCAATAATGCACTTTTTGTTGTGTGCTTTACTCGTACATCAATAGTTTGTTATTCACTTGGACGAAAAAAAGCTGTGAATCATTCAAGCGTTTAATTATGAAATTGGTACAAAAATTCATTTCTGACACGCATTCGAATACATCAGTACAACAATAACGAAGTGGTTACAGAGTTACTAAACATGCATCTTCTGTATAGCGCGTTTTGTTCCGACACACAGCCAGCGAGCAAGCAAGCAGTAAGTCGCCTCGTCTTGTATAAGTTGCAGTGCACTTGATTGCACAATCAATTTCTATTTTCAACTCGCAATCAGTTCGTTTTACTCATTCCGTACAAGTTGGTGCTGTTCGATTGAGAATCGGCGCGCAGAGCGCTGTGAATGTAAAAGTAAAAGGTGTTTTGTTAGTTAAAAATGCATTGCAACAATAATATCTTTAATAAAACGCGCTTGTTTAATTCGCCGGAGAATTCACAATACATCATAGGTACATCGTATTTCTCGCGTGTCGCAATGACAAGTGTTGTTCTGCTTTAGTCGGTTGCATGCGAGGCAAATTTGGACAAAAACGTGGCCCGCACTTTTTCGCAATGTGTTTACCGTATGCGCGTGGGGCGGCTGTATGGAAATCGATATCGGACGGCTAGACGTCGACACCGCCGTCTCCGTGGCGGGCGAAAGAACGCTGCCGCCGCCGCCGCGCGCCGACGTATGTAGCGTATTAGAGCGTCAGTCGTCTCGACGCTTATTTATCTTATCGCTTCGCCTCGGCATGTGCCTCATTCGCCGCCACCGCCAACGCCGCCGACCTCGACGCTGCCACCGCTCGTTTGATATGATGATCATGATGCTGTGCAAAAATTCGTCCTCATGCAATGCAACGAACGGCCTAGCATTCCCAGAGTTGAATGAAACGCGACGCGCGCCCGCGCTCAACAGCCCCCTGCACGAAAGTGGTGCTTTTGTCATAAAAACAGCTGTCATGCTTTCTTTTCACTTTTTCGCGTCGGCTACGCCGTGATTGCTTTCAATTGATCATCAAATTGAATTGAAACGGAAACATTACAAACAATATTTCCTTTTAATTTAAACTACATGCAGGTATAATTTGTATTCGTGTTTATTACTCAACTGTTTAAGTATTGTGCGGTTTTCTTGCTCTCTATTATTGCTTTTCCCAACGCGCGCACACTGACAGGTTGAGTAGATTTACGACATCTTATTTCGCGAAGTGTGCGCGGACGTCTCGAGTCGTCTCCACGCTCATTGTAATTGTAATCAACTTTCGACTTAGATAATTACTAGAGCGCAGTACGAGCAGACTAACGAACGGATTCTTCTTCTCGTCCATGCATATTCGCGCCTGTTATTATTATTGCTCTCTTCGTATTCGTGCATGCATACTTTTATGTGTCTCGCATCGCGCTTTAGCATTAGATGGATTATGCGATGCACTCGCTTTCGCAAGAGAGTTGTTGTATTTTGAACGGTTTGTGTTGCACGTTGTCTTTGCTGCCTGGCTGCTTGCTTGCTCGCTCGCTTGTTGTGTATTTACATCGTGCGTTAAACCTTTGTGTTGTATGCATGCCGCGTGATGCGCTCTCAAAGAGAAACGACGCCACGCGGCGTCGTTGACGACGGCGGCGGCCGCGGCGACAGCGCGCAATGCAACCAAGGCAGAACCGACATAACGGCAAATTTAATTTGTTTCCAACTACGCGCGTACAGAAACAAAAAGCACTAAATTACGAGTGGAACATATTTTAAATTTTATGGCGTCGTTACTTAGTTGAATTAGATTCGAGGCATTTCTGTTATCTATCTATTGGAGGGAATGCTTGAAATGTGCGCAAGAGAAGACAAACAAATAAACATTTCATTTGAAAATGTGTCTTCGCCGCGGATTATTCTTCAATTTTATTAATCACGAGTGATTGATACGTGACTTGCGTACACGCGGTTTTTCCTTGTTTCATATGCGCGCATGCTGCCCACAATCAATTTTGCAAGAGCGACGACGACGTTTGATTGATGCATAATTGCTGTCGAAGGCTGCTTTCGATGGTAATCAAGTAATAATATGCATAATAAATAAACTACACACTTGTTGAAAAAAGTAATTGTGCGTGCGGTAAAAGTTTTGGTAAAAGTGCGCGAATCTTTTGTTAGGCGTCCGATTTTTGATTCGTTTTTAACGGCGGTGTGATGCCTGTTAAAACGTGAGCGTTATGCTACAAATCCAATTTTCCGTGATATACGAAAAGCGTAAAACTGCGTCGTGTTTCCTATTGTGTGCGATCGCGCTGCGCATGGTGTGCTTCCATTCTTTTTTCTCTCGTCCTGCCGTTGTCGTCCGCGAAGTCGTCGCCGTTGCGCGCTTCTCACTTGTGCGCGCGCCTCGTTCGTTCAACTTTCTTTTTGTTACACTGCACATTCTCCTCGAATCCGTAGTATATGGAGTTGGACGCATGCCATCTCTTACACCCGTACTCGCGCGTGTCTTCTTCTCATTCTCATTCCTCCACATTTTCTATTATTTCGCGCGCGCGTTCGCGTGTCCTTCTTTTTCCTCATCTTCTTTTCGCAGCATGCCGCGGATGGGGTTTCGTTGGCCGCTTCATCGACGCATTCGTCTCGTTTCTTGCTTGCTTTTCGTCGTACAAGTGAGTCGTTTGCTCATTTATTCATTCGTCCGAAGAGGAGCATTGCACAATTGCGCGCGCGCCTTCACCACCAAACAACTTTTGTATTCCGCGCGCTCATTTTCGAAACCGTTTTGCACAACGCGAACACTTCCGATTTGACGTTCCATTATGTTTAGCACTTTTTAGACTACGTCGACGATCATTATGATTACGTAAATAAAACAAAAGTAATTGTTTTAAATTGCTTTTTAAGTTGCATAACGTAAATGTCACATTGCGGCCAGTTGAAATGTCAGGAAATTTTAAATGTATCGACAGTAAAATTACTAGTGATTACACGCTTAAAAATTAGTTTGGTGTAAAATCGATTCACCCTTTGGCATCACATAATTCTTTTCGGTTCCAATATACCAAGTGTAACGACAATTTGAATCCATATCCATGACGGACCATCGCGATATTATTGGCGCAAGCAAGCGAGTAAGACAACACGCTCAACAGCGCACACTTTCACTTTGACTTTCACCCTTGGAAGCACCAAGTAAGAGGCACATGACGATCGCGTGAACCGCGAAAGAAGCAAAGAGCGAATGGCAAACAATGTACCACTGTTATACGCCTATTACGAAACGAGCGCAACTGCCGGGAAGCCCTATTACCGTAATCATTTTTCCGAATCTCTGCTTGTCGGCCGCCCTTTTCTTGCTTCGCGGTGCAAATGCGGGTGTTGTTGTTCATGTTGATGGAGCAGTTTTGGTTTTCGTCAAGTTGCCGCTGAATTTATGCGCTCAGCCATGCTAATACTCTTCACGGCCAATATAATATTATTTTATGCGCAATATAATAATAAATAGAGAATCATGAAAAAGAGCGCACTTCAATAAGAAGAAGGCGACGCGAGCGTATCCGGCCTTGGTGCTTCTCTCGGTGTGCGAAATTCCTTTTCCTCCCGCTTGTTTTCGGCGCCGAAGGTTATACGCGCGCTGCACTATCCTACATTCGAAATTGTTATAATAAATAAGAGAGTTTGTTGGATGATTCGACCTCGTAACACATTCACCGTTGGGTTTTTCGCCGGCGTGTTATTTGACGTGCGCCTAGTGCGCCTTGGGACTCTTGCTGCCGCTGTAAACCTTGACGTGCGGGCATCATGCACTTGATTTCGGAGACGGCGGGCGGCCTCACTTGTATTCGCTTTCCCTTTTCTTTCCTCTCTCCAGCCTTTCCGCCATTATCCCGTGATTGTTACGGCGTTCAAAGCCAACCTTCAATGCTATTGGCGTTGTTTGTTTATTGTTTGACAGTTCGACTAGATTGTTAACTAATTTGTTTTTTGCAGCTGGAACAAATTGAGGTGAAAGTCGAGATGAAATCGCCGCCGACGATCTTAGATGATGGTGACGACATATTCGGGCCGCCGCGCACCTATGCGACCGGCTACTGCCCACCGAAGAATCGGCCGTCAATGATCTCCGCCAAGTACAGGCAGAAAGAGGAGCGCCGCAAGGTGCTGAAGATCAGCTGCAGCAAGCTGAAGAAGATCGACGACCCCGAGGTGAGCCTCTGTCGGTCCGTGCTCATCAACAATACGATGAAGCGCCTGCAGCTGGAGGTGCGCGAGGAGAAGCTGCAAAAGCAGCAGCTCAACTATCCCAAGTGCGTCGACAGTACGGACAACTTCCTGAACATTAAGAGCGAGTTCATCAAAAATGAATTGAAGGCGTACGACGACGCGCCGATGGTGGACGTCGTGTCCACGGACGATTTCGAGAAGCTCCAGATGCAGAAGGAGATCAGTGAGAGTGTCAAGAGTGTGCTGGAGGACGTCACCGATTCGGTGGCGGCCGCATCGAACAATAATGAGAACACCGAGGCCAATACCAATCATAATAACAATAATAATAATAATAGTTGTTTAGTCAGTCATCACAACAACAACAACAAGCGTTCCTACGACGATATCGAAAATTGCGATCTGCAAGATGTGCTGTCGCAATTCTACATGCCACCAACACCTCGCATGCTTACCACGATTGACGATGATGACGATCTGCCCGCGGTGGTGGCATCAGCAGTCGTGGTGGATGATGAGCCAGCGGCTAAACGGTTCAAGACGGACTTTGCAGACCTTGCTGCCGTTAGTGATAGTTGTAGTAATAAGATGAGTCCCATCCAAATGCAAATGCAGTTTAATATCAATAACAATCTAACGGAGACGAACAGTAGCGTCGGCACGTTGTCGATGACGACACCATCGTCATCGCCGACGGCGACAAACTCCTTCACGTGCGGCCAAGCATCGATGTTTAGTGATATGCAAATGCAGAACAACGTTTATCACAGTTTAATTGCATCGCTGGAAACGTAGCGTCACGAATACACCGCCAACGCTACCGCCTCCTATTCATCAATTCTAAGTGCCCAAATATATAATAATTCATCAACATGATTTGATCCAAAAACCCTTAAGTAAAAATTTATTCATTGAATTAAAATTCAAGTTAAATAGGGAACTTTTTGTGATATGTTAGTTAATTATATTAGAACTAATTGAAAGTATATTATATATATATACATATTGAAATATTGAATATATATATATAAATTATATATTAATAATTTAAATTGTAGACAAATGATAGCAAAGAACGAAAACTATTTAAAACCAATTTGTACTCTCTATTCATGCGTTTTGTGATGCAAATAGTAAGCAAGACAATGGCAAAAATATGATGCACAGCAAGCTTGTTGCAAGTAGAATTGTATGCGTGTCTCTCTAAAACGATTTGATTTGTGCGATGAGTGTTAGCCAGCTTGCCATTGCACATAGCACACTCGGTGCTGCGAATGACGCACAGCGATTACTTAACGCTTGTGTGTGCATGGAATGCAATGTAAATGCAAATGGCAGAGTCAAGTCAATACAACGTCATGCAGCAACAAATAATTCCAACGAGGAAGCTGCGAACAAAAATACATGATTTATATGGAATTGATTCAACTATTTCGTTATTAAATACCAGGCGTGCGCTGGAAAAAATTAAACAAATTCAAAGTAGAGAGTCAATTTGTAGGCACGCACGAAAACTACTTGTTGTTGATTAATTAATTAATTTTGTAAATACATTTGAATCATGTTTGGCTGATGCAACAACATGAAAAGGCATAAGGAACATATGACAATTAAGCACGCAAACTGAATATTTATCTCTGCAAAACAAACGTATGCATAGTTAAGATTCTATTAATTCAAAACGAAGTCTAATTACATACTACACAACGTACATGTATATGTAATCTATGTACATAGAGATACCAAACAGGTAGTTTGATTTCTTTTTTGAGATGATGCAAACAAAAAACTTTAAAAAACAAAAAGTCTGTGATAATGATGTAACGCACTCCGAAGGCGAAAATATTGTTAAGGCAACAAGAGTGTGAAATAGTTTTTTGTTTTTTTTTTTGAACATAGATTCTGTTTTTATTATATTTGCGATAATGACGCTAATGTTGATGATGATTGCAAACGGCAAAGAAAACTTTCGTTAATTTTTTTTTGAACAATTGTGCGGACTCGGAAACGCACGTACCAAACAAACAATAATGAGCACAAAAGTTTTAAGATTAATGCTATTGCAAAGAAAAACTGGTGACTTAACTGAAACTAAATGATGTTCATTAATTAAAATGTTACTTTGTTGGTCAAATACGAAAGGAACGCAACCGAAGATACTACATACTACACAAGTAAAATTGAAACACGAAACGTTTCCATCAATATATTGTATATAGGATGATACATAGAACAATTTTCCATTTTGCTTCAAGTAGGATACATTGATAGAATGTACATTACGTGAGAGATGTCGTTTAGATGAACCACTTAACTTATTCTGAATGCTGATAACAATGCGCAAGTGAAGGAAGAATGTTGTGACGCCGAACAGAACAGTAGGAAAGCATTTAATCATAGTATTTTGCAAACAATTTTCTAACAACTTTTAACTGTCTCTGTCTCTTCTCTCGTTCTCTAATCTATCTGTCTGTGTGCGCAATCATTGATGTGGCTTTACATTTATTATAAGCGCGCGTTGTCCAAGCGTATCCCAGCCACTTTTTGCTCGACTTAGCAACAATTACAATTAAATCGCATTCCATCGTAGAAGAGCATGATAAGTATGAGCCAAGCCAAGAGAATTTTTAGATGTCATATACTTCCTGGCATATCATTACAAACTTTTAACGATATTGTAATAACACTTCCTTACCTGCCGCAAAGACTACCCCATTAACATTAACGAAACGCTGTGTGTCACCTTATAGAGCAGAAAGTTTACAACACAAACGATAACACTAACTTGGAAATCCTAGCAACCAACTTAAGATGAAATTATATAGATAAATATAGTATATATACATTCATATACATATATTTTTGAAGGAAACCATTTTTGATACATTGTAAAGTACCGATGAATTTTTTATAAACGTACAAAAGAATGTTGTACAAGACCGAAACAAATTTATTTAAGCGCCGCCCGCTTTCAATGCGGTGCAAATATGTGAGCGCAAGTGAAAGCAATTTTTTGAACAACGGGTATTTTTGTGTAGATTCATGTATAGGCTCTAAAATGCTCCTACGCTTTTCCCACTAACTTCATCAATTACCTTAAAGTAAATTTGGTGCTTTGTAGTTGTTTCTCAAATCAGTTAACGCTTAGCTGTAACTACTTCTTTGTTTTTCTCCTTATTTATGTTATATTGTTGTGTTTGTATTTTTGTAGACTATTTTCAATAATGCGTATAATTCTATAAGTAGTGGCAATTTCCCAAGTGCTTGATCAATGTGTATCGTGTCCATAAAGTAAAAATAATATTGAAAGGAAATTCAAATACTTCTCGCCCACATCTCACAAAGGAATTGTAGACAAAATCAATTGGGAATAAGTAATACATTCACTATCAATAATAACAATGAATGGATATTAATTTGTACGAAAACAAACTCAAAGTTGATATTTGTGCGTGAGAAAGTGTTTGGTTTTCATATTTAAACAAATTCCCTTGCCGCGTGTCACATATACATTTAAATATCATACAATATGTATTGTATACATAGCAATATGTATATTTATTCAAATTAGAGTTTAATCGCATAATAATTGAAGCGGTCGAGCGATCAGGTACTTCCTTTTCATTAGCTGGTTGTTCGACAGTGTGTCTTTCCAATAAGCAAAGGTTTATCTAACACATTCACTTTATACTATACACAACAAGCATAGGGAATAATAACAATTTATATACAACATCAACATGAAACGATTTTAAATGGACGGATCAAATGGATGCGTATCTGCACGCATAAACATTACAAACTAGGATAAAACATTCATCAATTGGATACATGGTCCTATTGCAAGAAAATTTCAAAGAAATCTTTCTTTATTTGTGTAATTCGGTTGTGAAAATGTTACTAAATGATGTGCGTTCTTTAATATGCAGGAAACATACGACATGAGTAAATGAAATGCGGTTACCGTTAAGAAAAAACTACCAATACTTTTTATAAACATATTATTATAAAGATTCATTATTTTACACACGACACACGAAGTATCATTTGTAAATACTTTTATTTTCTCATTTATTATTAAACATTAATATTATTATATTATTCTATATTGCAATTTGTATTATAAAGATGTACATTGAAATGCATTATCAGGACTAGTGAATCTGTTGGATATTGCAATAAAGTACCTGAAAATAAACTTATGAAGAAGTTTTATTGATGTCCTGTTTATTTTCGAAGTTATTCTTGGTATTTATCTAATTATTTTATAAATCTGGGATATATCGGTGTGGTAGTAGTCACAATTGTTTAAATTTGGATCCATATGCATATGTTTTAACATCCACTACATAAGACAGTTGGTGGCGTAGTTGGTACTGTGCCTGCTTACCACTCGGTTGTTCTGGGTTCGAATCCCAGTGCAGGCAGAGCTTGTAAACAAAATTTTTCACAAAAATAAATACGAGCGCCTGTTACCACTATAGTTGAAGCACTCTTCCTCTAATGAGGCGGTCATTTAGTTGACTAGCGCACTCGAATTCAAATCGAGCACTTAGAAAATAATTCTAAGTCCAAAGCTTGGTGAATTTGGGGGCGCTAACGTCAAATGGGTTGGGCTGCCCCTCTCAATTGACGTCACAAACCGAGCTCTGTTGGTAACGAAAATCGGGAATGGGGAGGCAGTCTACTGCCGGGGAGCGAAGCGGCGGGGTGGGCCGTCACAAGACAATCTTAACGTACGGACTTCAAAAATTAAAAATGGGGCCCTTGTATGACTCTGGGGGCCCCCATCGGACACACACTTAAGTCCGTTGGGGCCCCCGAGCATACAAGTAATTGAAAAATCAGAAATTCAAGTTACCATTCTCAGGATTCGAACCTGAGACACACAGATCACATCCATAGCCTTTACCACTAGGCTATGAAGCGTTGTTGCTCAAGCTAAATTTGATCTTGCCCTTATAGACCCAAATATAGAATTTAAAACTTAAATATAAGTTACCAGCCCCGGGATTCGAACCTGAGGCACACAGATCGCATCCATAGACTATACCACTAGGCTATGGAGTGCTGTTGCCATTGCAAATTTGATCTTCCCCTCATAGTCTCAATTTGAAAAGTTAAACTTGAATAAAGAGCAACCGGTCTCGGGGATCGAACCGGAGACACTCAGATCACTTCCATAGACTATACCACTAGGCTATGGAGTGATGTTGCTGCATGTAAATTTGATCTTCCTCTTATAGGCTCAATTGGTTACAATTGAACATTAAAAACATAAATTCTAGCTGCCTTTCTCGGGGATCGAACCTGAGACTACCAGACCACATCCACAGACTCTACCACTAGACTACGGAGTGTTATAGTACGGCAAAATTTGATCTTATCCTTATACACTTAAATGCAAAACTTGAATCAAAATCGATGGTTCAAATTGCCAGTCTGCGGAGAGTTGTAGGTAAGGCTAATTTGTACCTGACCTTATAATCACAAATTAACGCAGCACCAGTCAGGCTACTGGATACAGTTGTTACAGGGGGATTGTAGGAAGCTTATATAAGGCAGAATTGACTTACAAAAATGGGTTGTAGGCACTATAAATTAAACAAATCATAGCACTGATAGAAATTGGAATTGATACTTTATGTGCAGATAGAGCAACCAGAATTTTTACTTAAAATTAAATACAATTTATTTAATTTGACATGAATACAAGCACAAAAAAGTTATATTTGCTGCCGGTCTTCATTATTGTTGGAATTCTTTCGACGTTACTTAAAAAACTCGTAGAAAAATATCCATACTACTCAAATAAAATTCAAAATAAAATCCCACCCATTCGTACAGGTAACAAACTAAATAAATAAAAGAAACAAATAATAAACTATTACATTTATATGCATGACATGATTTGAATGAAAAGTATGCTTAAGAGCGAATAATGAAGGCTAGCAAATATATGTTTATAAAATATAACTTATAACTGTTTTCATTCTCTGCAATCTCTGTGCGAAACAAGCTTTAAAACGTTTCGTACAATTATAATTATAGTGGGTGCATTATTTATCAATAAGCTATGTAACTATATTCGAGACGAATAATAATCGACAATTATTTGTGTGATCTTCGGATGTACTCAACACTTTCATTATTTACTTACTTTATAATTTAATCGATTATTTATTAACTTTTATTAAAATCTAATTAATAATATTTTATAATACTGCAAATATTTTTGTCATTGAAGAGCAATACAAATAACTGTCGATTCTAGTACACAATAGTAGTTAATTTTTATCCATTAAACATACATTAGTTAAACAAAAAAATATTACTATTTGTTTTTAGACCTTCCTTAAGTAGTGAATAAGTATGTTAAATTACAATCACAGAACAAATTTTTAAAGACAACTTAAATATCAACCTAACTGGATGCGCAGTAAAAATGTTTTAGAAACGTTTGTTTACAATTAATGAGCGCAAAGATATTCGCAGAGCAACTCAAATTTAAATTATAGAAATTAATGAATATGATTATGATTTTAAAACACCCATAAAGTGTTTTCATATCTTAAATACTCGTCCCAACATTCGTATTAACCTGTTAGCATAGTTTTAGTAGTTGAAATATGCTTATATGCTTAGCTTACACTAACGCGTACATTATGAATTAATGTAATAATTATATGCTTGTACAATATTAAAAACTTTTACCATAAATCGTAATTTACAATACCCATAGATACTATATGTATATTAGTTATGATCAATAAAGTTTTGGTTAAATACCACAAAGAATTTTATACATGTACACATCTCATTCAATTTCCATGTTAACAAATTAGTGCTAGTAGATATTTTTATACAACTATCAGTCCTTTTTTGGTTGTTAAATGTCAATTCATGTCCAGTCAAAAGGGTTCACATCAATCATTAAAATAGGAATTTTATCAAACATAATCCATCATCATACGCAATAATAATTAGTCTCAAGCTGATTGGCTGAATCAATGAGTTGATAAACAATTTGTCTATGATAAACAATTTGCTTCTTCGTTTGCAGACTTTCACAACTGAACGTTTTCTATGAATGCAATCTGAGGAACTTTATATTCAATACATGTATGCGTTTTCGTTATAGTAGTTTGATAATTCTTAACTATTACTTTTATGGTTTAGTAGGCGTATTAATATTGTAGATAATTTTCATATAGTGTAAGATAAGAGCAAGCCTATAATATCAATTCAATCAAATATATAGGTAACGCATTAATTAGCTAATGTAATAAATTTTCCGCACTTTTTGTTTTTAAAAATTGCCTAAATGTTTTCACTCAATAATCTATAAACTTTCAGTTCATATATCTGATACCAATAGCTTGCAACAAATGTTCTAAAATATCACACACGAAATGAATTTTCAATGATCATTATTATATGCTTAGATGCAGCAGGAATCAAACATACGCATTACCTAATATTAATTGCAATATCAAATCGCAATAATGTTTCACATTTCAGTCCATTACAGTTCCAGTCCATTAATTTCATCAATCCACCAAGTAAATTATTCAATAATTTCATTATTTAAATGCGAATATCTGTTCCTCATTGTCCTTGCTCAAAAGTGCCTCTATTATTTACAAGTTTCGATAAACATTTCAAATATTTATAGAAAAACGGGCAATTTGTGCTAAAAAATCAAACGTAACGTTAGCTTCTTCGAGTTGTTAAACACTGTCCAGCAAATATACTTGTTGTTTTCATTTGCCAGCAAAGAATTTCAGCAAAAATGAAATTGTACGAAACATTTCAATTTTTCATTGCCTATGTCTATGTCTCGCTGCGAGCAATTTAATTGCCTTCAATTATTTTTACATCCTGACTAAACAATTAAAGGCAATTTCGCATTAAAAGAGTTGCTATCAGTAAGAAATATCTTTCGGCGGATTAACTATGTAGCTATAGATACAGTATGTATAAATATATCTTATTCATATCCAAAAGTATTTGTTTCAACATCGGTTCAATAGAACTATCAAAATTGCATGTACATGCTGCACGATGATGAAAAAAATCCAATCATTACACTAATAAGAAATACCCTTTAGTTATGAATCGAATTAATCATTGTATGCATGTAAGTAACGAAAACAATAGACTTTTAAAGTTTTGCGACGACAATTTCCCATTATCGCATATATAATACGTATACCAAAATGTCACATTTCCGTTAAAAATTTCACTTTTCGCCTAATGTTATTTGACATCGTTACAATTTCATTTACTTGTTTTATCAATGAGGGTTCGTCATTTTGTTTAGTCTTTTTGAAAATATATTCAACAGTTACTCTCGATAGTTTCTCCAAGTTGTGTTAAAAATTCGAATTCTTCAGTAGTTTGTCAATAATCCTATAATTATAGAATATATGTAGTAATGCAAGTGGAAATTTCTATGAATTTGAATAACCAGCTTTTACACGCGCTCAATCTTATAAATTTGTGACAAACGTTCATGCACATTCGCACAATGTGATTCGCACTGAAATTCCTAGTCATCATGCATATTTTTTCATTATGAATGTTAATCATAATAGTTTTGATAGCAAACCTACTAGTATTATGATAATAGCTATTAATAATATAATAAAAATAATAGTAGTAGTAGTAAATAAATCTATCATCAAATATGTACAATAATAATTAATAATAATTAATAAAAAAAAAGGAACAAAAACGTTGCGCTTTCAAAAATAATGAAAACTATGATTATCATCCGTCTCATCGCTCGGTATAGAAAAATCTTACTTAGACAATAATAAAACACTTCTCTGCTTTTAATAAGAATACGACAATTCTTATATCATAAATATGTTTTTGGCGTTTCGATTAATTTTTTCTTCTTAGTCTTTCTTTTGTTCATATCATCTTTAAAGTAACACAAAAGTAATAATCGCGGCAATTGATTTTTGTTACACACTCTCTTCGTTTCGCTGAAGAAAAATTAAAAGAAACTTTCAGTTTTTAAGTAACATAACAAAAATATAATAACAACGCAGAAGCATGCATTTATTTTGCCATGCTCATAAACGCCCAATGCTTTCAAACTTGATATTTTTCCAGCGCGCATCATCTTTCCCGATTTTCACTCCTTCTATTGCTTTCGTTTTATATATATTATATATATATATGTGTGTTTCTTTTCATACGTAATAATGACAAGTATGTATAACGAATGAATTTTGGAATCTTGTACAATATGTAAAGTTGTTAATTACTTGTAGTTTGTTTTGTGTTGAACAAATTGTCGGAAACAGTTCGAACTTGGAAGCACATCTGCAATCGCCGTATGTATATAGTTCGCCTTCAATCCTATGCAGATTTCAGACGTGTTGCTGTAGTTCGTCTGCTTGTAGCTAATCTACTTGTGGTATATATATGCAACGAATAATACCGGCAAATTCATTGCTTCTCTATTTCGGGGTTGGTGTATGTTTTGTGTTTTACAGATTACTCTCAAAAGAATGTTTCAACTGTGTGTTTGTGTATCTTTGTGTTTATATGTTGGCTTGCATTTGAACGCATTACTCAAATCACGATGACGCTTGCTTGCCGACAATTACGCCGGGACGCGATTGCTGCTGATGCTGTATGCTCGCCGGCGAATGATGAAACTCGAAGATCGGCTGCGCCACTTCAATCTTGATAGTCTCGCCGCCAATGGTTCGCGTGGTAAGCGCGAGCGGCACTTCTTGCGTTTGGGGATCATCGCCAAACATGTGGTCACCCTCAAGATGCCTGATCGCCTCGACAATTGTCTCGAGATTCTGACGCGACGTGTTCGACACGTAGATGCGCGTTTGGTTATCGTCCTGTGCTGGTGCATTTGGCGATGGCAGCCGTTCAACTTCTACTTTCGGTTCAGCCTTGATCGCCGCCTCCAAGACGGAAGGCAGCCGTTGTTGTTGTTGTTGTTGCTGCTGCTGCTCCGGAGATGCAGGCGTCGGGGACGAACTGCGTGAGTTAATCGGCGAGCAGACCACCGTCTGTGTATGGCCCACGGGGGGCACGCTATCAGCGCCTACGATTTGCAATCCAATATCTTCTTGCTCTTCAACGTGATATACTTGCTGCTGGTACAGTTGACTTTCAAACTGTCGATTCTGCTCTTCGGCCGCCACTCGCAGCGAGCGCTCGCGCTCCAATAAGCGGCGCAATTCAGTGATTGTTTCATTCGTGTTCACCACGTTGTTACCCATCTCCGGTGACATAGAGCCCAAGCCCTCATCAGACGACTCGGAAATTGCCGATAGGATTGCCACCTCCGTCTTCCGCTTCTTTGGCGGCAACTCGCCACCCTCGTGCTGGTGCACCAACCGCTTTAGGTGGCAGTTCTGCGAAAGCAGTACGGTCTTCTCTTGCTCCAAGTTGTAAATGTATTCAGCAGTTTGCTGAAGAATAGCGGCCTAAAAACATACAAAATGTGAATAAGTTTGTTCACAAGTCAAATGCAGATGTTTGCTTTTCTTTATAAGGGCGCCTAATCTTAATTGTAAAGGCAAACGTAATACACAATTACTTCGTATTCTCTGCGCAGGCATACATATTTCACGAGATTGGCAGCTGTTTACTTTTACGCAAACTTTCGACCACCTGAACTTGAGGAAGAAAACACCGCGCGCTTTAGAGAGAAAATACGTACAATGCTCGCACAAGTGCATGTCGCTTATCCGTTCAAAAGTTGTGAAGATTTATGACCGGCTGCAATAGACGAATTCAAAAGCAACTGGTGCATTATTTCACTTCCAGGTATAATAGACGCGCACTTGAAATATTTCGTAACGTCCGCGGACAATGGACAAACAATCTCGACATCATATCTAACGTCATATTTCATATAATTGTTGTTGATTCTCGCAACTCCAGGTGGTAATAAGGAAGCAAATGCGACCGGTCGCAAAACGGCAAAGTGCGAAAGAGACCTCCCCTGGCACCACCAAGTGCGTTAAATCTCCTGGCGCGATTCTGCGTATCGCGTGCGCGCCTTCTTCTTTGTCCGCAGCGCGTTTTGCTTTTCGGTATGTGCTCATTGCAGCGCATCGAATTGCATGGCATGTCTTGCAGTGCATCTGTGTGGCGCGTCGACTGTTGGAAAGTGAACGACGGAAGAACAAAGAACGTGCGCCACACACGTACGCCTCGCGTCCGAAGACGCGAAGCAGAAGTGCAAGACAAAAAGATAGGACCACAGCAGACGGACTCGCTGGCTGCTTCGCGGCCTGTGAGAGCCAATGCAGTCAATGAGAACGAGACGGGCGCGCGGAATGAGATAATTTCACGACGAGGAGAAAAAAAAACTGGTAAGGTAAGTCTGTTCTATAAATAGACATCCGCGCCGCAACTCGTAGCCTGCGCGCGTGAACGTACAGGATGTAAGTAAGAAGCATGTGTGCATGCATGAATTGTGTAGTTAGTCGTTATTATTGCTTGCTGCATGCACGGTGAGAAATGCGCGGTAAAGCGCACCGAGCACACTTTGCGCTTAAGTCATTATCGAAGCGCTCCTCGACGCCGCGCCGCACTGCACGATGCTGCCCTCACGTCGGAATGCGCACTAAGCTCGGACCGCACGTTTCTCGCAGCTGTACGCGAACGCACGTAATAGACATAATCAAACATTACGAATCGGAGAAATATTTCATAACAATTATTACCGCTGGTGAGCAAGCCTGATGACAAAGACTAATGAAATCATTACGTGGCGTTGCCACAAAACGAGAGCATGCGGGTAATTGTTGAGTCATTTCGTTCATTCCAAGCGTTCAGTTCATGTAAATTCGCATAAAGAGCGGCGCAAGGCGCCAAATCGCGCGGATTGTACGAAACTATAATTAAGCGGCGCCCGACTGGCGTTTTTTCCGCGGTGCGCGTGATGGATAATAGCAAAAACATGAATCGTAGCGAAACAGCTGACGCTGACACCAGATCTCGACTTTGCTGGCGCGCGGCAAAGTATAGCGCGTTCATGTACATACCGTGTACTCATGACACACACGCCGGCACCGTCGATAGTACGCGAGAGGAGAGCGTATAGTAAATTGCTCGCAACAAACAAGGCACGCTGGCTGCCAAGTGGACGAGGGGGCAGGCGGGCGGTTGGAGAGAGTTCAGGCCGCCAACAACCGCGCGCGCGTTGCCCCAGCTGGGCTGCGAAATGCTCGATGTAGCGTGCCAGGACGCGGCGGCTCTCGGCCCGGCCGGCCGGCATCGCGACCAGGTGGCGCCGAACCGATGTCCAAGGTTAGGCGGCGCATTCTGCTGAACGATGCAATACATAAACATCGTGGCCGCCTCGCGCAATTTACAGTTGAGAATCCGTCAACCGCAATGCCGAGCACACGCGGGGCGAGCGCGGCAAAATAATTATTTGCGCATAAAAAATGCTTTATGACTTTGCGCATAGCTTTTTTTCGTAATCGAGCGTGTGCCTCGCCGTATTACGTATTTTATTATAACTGCACGTAGATATATTATTTTTAGCGTGTGTGCCGAAGCACATATGTTCTAAAATAAAGTAATACCGAGCATGAAATGCATCAATCAAGTAGTAAGTAACTAAGTAATCGAGGGGCCAGCAAGTGACTGATCGAACGAGTGCGCCCAATTTCGAAATTGCATTCGCACTTTGAATGCAGCAACTGCACGACATGGCACAGCCAAAGCAAGCAACCGCACGAAATCGTCAGCTGAGCGAACAGCTGCTCGCAGTACAAGCCGGCACAAAGCCGGCGCGCGTTCCTGCTGCGGCTGGGGGCCTTCATAATTCTGGCAATCCGCGGAGCGTGTTGTGCGGCTTGAACACAACATCGATGATGATGATGATGATGGTGTTGCCGGCTGGTAGCTGACTCTTTTACCAGCTGGATTTGTATGTACGCGCGCGAGAAATTCAGAGTTGGCGTTGTTGGCTGGTTGCTATGATTCACGTATGCATTTGGTTTCTTTCGCCTTATATGGCATTGAAATGCGCCGCACCGCGTTGCATCTGATTCGAAAATATTCCATTCCATTGCTCCTTTTTCTTCGTGTTGATATTGCTCATGCGGCGAACCCACCGAGCAGCTGTTTGCTTGTCATTTGCAATTTCTTCGGAAACAAGCTTTTTAATGGGCAATTTTTTGTGGGCAGCTGACCGTTCCCAAAAAACGTCCAATTTTTAATTCATGCCCGACTGAAATTTGACATTTTATGTTTTAGCAAATTGTGGAATTTTCAAATCGTTTAACCGTTGCACATGTCCTACTTTAATAGCAGCATTTCTAATGTGCGCGCGTGTAGGTTCGGCCGTAATTTATTCGTGCGAAATATTATTTTAGTGCTGGCACTTTTATGTGCGATAGCGTCGTGAAAATTGCATTTACGGCCATCGGGGTTAGTGCAGCGCAGTGCACAACTGCAGTACGCACGCGATCGATACGCGGGGGCTGCAAATTGATAAAACGCAGCAGCAGGAGGCAAGAGGGCGACGAAATGAGAACGCGCGAGGAGCAGGAGCAGCAGCAAGCAGACCACCGCCCCGCCCTGATCGTACGCGCGCAAGTATTGATCCGCGCTTCTGTGTTTTCCGACCCTCGACTTTCATCATCATCACCCCCGTGGGGGCTGCACACCACCACCACCACCACTCCATGCCAAAGCCAAGCGCCAAACCATGCCGCCGCCACGCTCTCGAAACGTAGTAGCGGCGCGCGTACGATACGACCGCCGCACGACACTATAGGCATCGGGCGAGCGTGAGCGCGCGCGCGCACAAAACTCACACACATATTATGTATTATTGCAAGACGTATGTTTGGTGCCGGCGCGGTCGCTCGTTCAGCATTTCTGTCGGCCGGCCAGCCCGCCGACCGCTCCCCGCTGTAAGCAGCGTCGCGACGCCTCGCCAGTGACGCGATGACGTAACGTATGCGACGGCGAATCAGCTGCTGGGTGTGGCGGCGACCCTTAGTGTGCCAAGTCGCCCGCCAGAGGCCGCATACCTCTGCCGCCGCCGCCGCCGCCGCCACCGCTGCCGAGTACAGCTGCACCGAGCGGCGCGATCCAAATATTGCGTTGTTGCATCCAATTGCGCAATCATAACGACGCAATTCGCATTCACAACAAACAAACCACTTCAAACGCCATTCTGCATGCGCTCCTCATCACGACATATGTTGAATTTGCAGAAGGTAACAGCAGCAGCAGCAGCAGCAGCAGCAGCAGCAACAACAACACGATTTACTTTACTCAGCCAAAGACCTTCTTTCTTTTTGCATGCACACGCAGGAATTGAAAGGCATTCTTCGCGTGCCGCGCATTCCGCGACATGCCTTTCAGCAAAATGCAAATCGCCGTGCTGTGCAATTTACAGTCAAGCGTGCAATGCGTACTACTTACTTTGCTTTCGAGATTAATACACAACTCAATAATTGTTTACGCTATTTTTAACTGAGACGTGTTTGGCACAAAATGCATGTTGACGCGTGACTCACTCTTGAGTGACATGCAACAATCTTGTAAAAATAACAAAGTATGGTGTACTTTGAAGTATTAGCTGCCTTTCAACAACACACGATTTCCACGAACGCTTTAGCAAGGCGTCCAACGAAATAAAAAATATTTTCCATTAGCGTCAAATACGACATAGGCACAGGCCGCGCGCTCAAGAGACATTCGACTTCACGCAAGACATGGAATATATGCAGGCGACGCTATGCAAAGTCCGCGCGCCGCGCGCTTTCATTTCATTTCATTCATGAAATGGTGTAATCATATGTTCGTTAAGTCATTTATCACACCCGAGCCGGCATGCATTCGCACTTATCAGCTGAGCGGTGGCACACGAGTCATGAACTCGGCGACGACCTTCCTTCTCCGTGCGCCGGCAGGCCGGCGGTAGCGCAACGACGATAAAACTAATATTAGCTGAATAAATTTAAATACAAGTGTTACGAAATTAACCAACGACCGAAATTGTATCCGTGAAAAACCTGCTTGGTGCACCACGCTGCGGATAAACAGCTGACACGTATCGTCGCATATGGCGGTGCGGTAAGGCGGCTGGCAGCGGCACAGGTGCCGTATTTATTTCTCTTGTGAACATCTCCATCGCATCGCGCGAAATCGACATAGATTTCTATCAGGCGCGCGTAATAAAAATAGCGAGTCGCACGCGCGTTATCTAAACGGCATCAATCGCTCGCCCCGATCAGCCTCGCGTGTGTGTGTAATTTTTTGCACACTTCCGCCGCCGTCGAGGATACAGGATGTGCAATTGTTCCCATAAATAAAGGATGCAGGCCATCATGCGCGCCATTCCCGTAATTTAGCAAGTAGGCAGGCTTCTAACGACTTCGACTAGTCTCTCACACCTTCCAGCCATGTGAACCGCACGCGTACGAGTGCTGAGAATATTAACGAAAATGCGATTCGTGGAATGCCATCCGTTTCGCGGAAAAATCGCATTCCGCGGATCGATCGACGGCATGTTGTTGTTGTTGGCACATAGTAAAGCCGTACGTGCGCAACGCGTACCGTTAGCCTCGCGGAATGCGCGCAAGGTGTTTGACGAATTGCAAATGTGCAAATATGCAAAGCGCATAAAATCTCCTCCAGCCATCCAGTCGCGTTAAATGCCATTCGCTTATTAATGACGTGGCGTGCAAGCTGACGTGCGCGCATTCCTTCTGTATACGTCGTCCACTAACTAACTAACTAACTAATTGTTGCTGGTACGTTTGTAAACTGCGAATGCATTACGTATGCGTATGAGTTCATTAATAAATATTCAAGATTTACAAGACGAGCGGCGTTCATGCGGCATGCCATTAAAAAACTTTCCATAACAATCCGCACCCGGTGCGTCTTTGGTAACGAACCGCGTTCGCGCGCGCGCCTGGTAACAGGAAAGATTCTCTAAGCATAGGTCAATAGCATGATAGAATCAAGGTCATCTAAACCAGTGACACATTAGGTGTTGCAGAATATGTATGGCAGGCTAATAAATGTCTTTCTTAAGTGAAATACATAAAATGTCAAATTTACCATGAGAATATTAAATTCGCGATTTCTACCGGAGCTGTTCGTCGAATACACCGAATAAACAAACAGCGTAATTATCTAAATGCAACAGCAGCAACAACAACAACATCAGCGCAATTCAACAATAAAGCAACACGCAAGAATACGCGAAACGAGGTCAATCCTGTTGTTGTTTGTTATTGTACTGCCTTAAAGGGGATTCACCTCCTATGAAAAATCGTCCAAAAACATCTGATTGATGATGATGGACTGCGCACGGTATTCATTCAAGATCAGCTGAGAAAAGAGCCGCGTGATCATCATCATCGTCATCGTCATCGCCATCAAAACGGCAGATATTAGCGCACCTTAAAAGCATCAAGCCATCCAAAGAAACAAAACGACGCTCGCGCTAACTGCTAAAGTTTCTTAATTTAATGCTGCGCGTGAACCAACCGGCCAGCAGAGAGAACGTTCGTTGTCTAGCAAGACAGATCGTGATTGTTGCGAGTAAGTGAGTGCCAGCGCTCAGGAATGCAATGACGTCACGCACGTATGGAATTTCAATGTGCGTTTTTCATGAAGAACCTAGCCAGCCAGCAGGCGGCTGATGCCGATGCGCGCGTACAAAGTACAAGAATGCGCGTCTCGCTCGCCCGCCAGCCATAAAACACTTAACGAGCGAATGCGCGCGCGATCGCACATTTAATAGATTTGCTCATTGCACGCGCGTAAAGTGACCGACTCGTCTCTTCGGATGCATTCCAATTCTGCGCGCCTGACGCACACGCCATAAAATGATAACGAATCGAACACACTACGACGCGAAGACGAGAAGAACTTGATGGATGTGCAAACGAACTCCTGGTGCGAGAGTCCTGTCAATCAAGCGTGTGACGCAAGATTCAATCGGCGGCGATGGCGGCTGCATGCGGTGCATGTGCATGCATTATATAACGACGCATCGCATAAAGCGTGATGCACCAACTGCGGGCCATCATGCACTTGTATTTATAGCAGCTGTGCTGTTTTGCAGCCTGCTTGCTTGCTATCTATCTGCACAAATAAATGTCTGCGCGAGCACGCCTGCAAAACGTGGGAACTTTAAATTTTTAAATGCCCTCTCGAACCGGCATCTTAGCTCGTACTCCATCCATCCATCCGCATTCGCCCGTTGTTCTGAGTAATTTATGCATGCGTATAAAACACGCGCGTGTGGGTCGCTGGCATAAAGATAAAGAGCGCGCGAAATTATCAAATTTAAATAGGCAGGTCGTAAAAATGTGCAGCACCACGTTTGAATATTACACGCTTTTTCGCCGCCATTAACATCGTTTGTGAATTGCACGCGCATTAAAAATGCACAACTGACATTCCACAGAGTGCAGTCAGCGAGCGAGCGAGCGGCGAGGAGAGCGTGCTGCACATAGTAGTAATATGCAAGTTGCGCGCAAGTGAAGTGTGCACCAAGCGCACCGCACATTCTTGGCGGCCTACGAGAGAGAGCGGCGGCAGTCGCGGCATAACGAACTGCTGCGCGTCGCGTGTGCAATTCAAAGGCATTGCCTTAGGCTCGCTTACTGCCGCACACCAGGAGGACTACGCGAACGTTGCCACTTTACAGGGCACATCAATCGGATTCGCTCACTACTCATTCGCGCACAGCGAGTGTGCTTACTAGCTAGCTAGCTGACTATGCGCTGCGCACTACACACAGTTGTACGTACTCTGCCGCCCGTCCATGTAGTATTTCCATTAAAAACGAATGCCGTAATTACAAAACTGGCACCGTAAATGCGCCTTCGCCGCGTGCTTTACTACAAAGAGCAAATAAAAATACTACCGCGCTCTCCCGCGCGCGCGTTCATTCATTTTTCTTGTCGCTCATTAATTCTCAAGTGTCTTGATCTAATTTTTTCGTCTCATGCGTTTCGCTAAACAGCCACGCTTCGCCGACTAACACCAGCCGGTGGACGGACGGATATTTTCGTCCCACATGCTTTTTCGGTAAACAGCTGATCTCTCAAGTCACGAGCGAGCGAGCCAACTAGTTTGACAATAAATCGCGTGCGAAAATGTGGCGCCAACGCATTCGAGGTTTCGAATTGCAAAGTGCGGCCAGGCGCGCGAAACCGCGCCAAAAGCAGCAAGGGAGCGACACAATGCGCGAGACGTTCAACCGGCTTGCAAAACGCGCGCGAGCGGCGTGCATCTATTAAATAATCGTTTACATTCTAAATTTAGCGCGTTTAGCATACTTCGAAAGTAACTTTGTCCAAGTGACTAGCCGCCTGCCGCCATGCGAGCGCGCGCAAAAAGCATTGAACTGCCAGAGCGCCGTTGAACGAACGGCACTAAAAAATTAAGAGTATAGTACTAGTACAACACCACTTTGTTTCACAGCCGCAATTGAATCATCAAGTTATTAATATAAAAATAGAATAGACAAGAGAACAAAGTTATGTAACCGAATATGAAACACGTGGCGCTTTGTGCGCATCCTGCGTGTCAGCGCAATGTACATACATATTTTTTTACTCTTCGTTAAATGTACGCCGCAGAAGCAGCAGCAACAGCAGCAAAGTAACATCAGGCCTGCTGCCGCCGGCTTTCAACGACCAAGGTCACGCGGGCTTTAATCTATGGATGTGTTGTACATCCCATCCATCCATCCTACCGCACACGGTAGATAGGTATGCCGGTTGTGCTAGGTACGCAGCCATGAAGCGCGTCGCCGGCCGCACATCCTGTGCGCTGCGCGTTGTTGCATTCCTCAGCAGGATGACGAGCGAACGCGCGCGACCGATCGTCAAACTTTTCAAACTGCTGTTGTTGCTCCTGCTGGCTAGCTCCGCCGTAAGAAAAGTGCTCATGTGCAGCGAACTGCAGCGAGCGTATGCGCCTGCTGGTTTTGCTGTTGCAGCTGAAGAAGAACGAGCACGCAGGACGGCGGCAAGAGACAGATACGGAGGCGCGCGAGTGCGCGCGGCAAAGAGTGAAACCGGTTCCTATGGCAACCGGTTGGTTGCTGCAGCTGTGGACGTCCGCGCCATGTGTTCCACCTCTCACTCCTGCTGCTGCGGCTGCTGCTTATCCGCGAAAGCCGCATTCCGACATTCCTGCGCCTGCGAAATTATAACGACGTAGTTTCGAGCATCAGCGGCGGCAGCAGGCAGGCAGGCAGGCGCAGGCCGGCCGGCGCGCGCGCGCAAACTCTGCATCGCAATGACCATTTTCATGCACGTACGTACGTACGTTCGGTCGTTCGTTGAGTGAAGGAAACACGCGCAAACACTCGACTCGATACTACTGCGTAGTAGCTTTTTTCACTGCTGCTGCACCAGCATGCAGGTTTAATGGGCCGCCTCGAGCATGTATTGATGTTGCAGCAGGATGCGATGCAAACTTTTCCCGCGCTACGGCGACAACGTTTCGCGCCCAAACTACTCGCTCTTGCCGCTCGTTTTTTCATACCGACCGCAACAAATGCAGCAGCGTTGCATACACAAATTAAAATGAATACCTACTATACGTACGAACGTATTGAATCGGAATGCTATAATTGTGCTACTTTTTCAACGTATGCAACTTTAAACTTTTAAAAGCCACACTACGTCATGTTCCGCCATTGAGTACGCTTCCAAGAAACGGAGTAGCGAAGGAAAAAAGCGAACGACGCAATTAGAGTACGTACTACGACTACTTACTACTCGACTTGCGTTCTGTTGTTGTTATTGTCATAGCGGCGCAACACGCATCCATGTACTAATTGTATGCACCAGCAACTCGCAACTCGTGGCTCATTGTGCGCCCGCATTATTCTTTTCCGACTATTATCATCATCATCATGATAATCATCATCCAGAGCATTTAATATTGAAATAAGACCGAAAAAAACAAAGAGTTTAAAAAGCCGGCATGAAGGTCACCTTGCTCATAAAAGATTGACTACCCAATAAAACTCGAGCTCTCCTCCTTTATTTAGACTTTTAATTTTTCTCGTTTGCAAGTGTGCGGTGCGCAAGTACTGCGCGCGTTCGAAATGTCCCATTAAAATTTACGTTTAGTGCCCATTGTAAGCGCGCGCGCGAGAGCTCTGAACAAATACGCTAAAACTATAGGTAGTGTTTGCAAAGGACGTATCCATTGGTCGAGCGGTAATAAATGTGTCTCGTAAAAAAGTCGCGCTCGTTGGAAAACGCATATTCATAATAATATATGTCCCGCTTTCACCTTATCATTGCGCGGGAAATACGACCGACGACGTTGACGTCGTTGGCGATCAGCGCATGCAATGCTTCATTGTTTTTGAATACGCGCGCACCAGATACACGGCGACGACTTATTCGGAAAAAGTCGAGCGCATTAAACGCCTAGATTATTAATGCCCAACATTTAGTCGTTCATTCGTCAGCAGTCGCACGGAGGCAAAAAATAATTAAGCTTATGGAAGGCATAAAACATAAGTATGGATAAAAACAACGCCAACCGCCGCAAAACAATAGTTAAACGGAAAAACAAGTGGAAAATATTATGTGCTGGTGCCGCTGCTGCTGTTGGTGCTGCATACACACATCGTTCTTTTGTTATCGATTTTCGCGTGGGTGAAATGTGGCGGCGTGCGGTGCTCGCAAGCTTATAACACGCCATCAGAAATAAGTTTATTGTTACAACTCTCTCGCCCCCCTTTCGCGGATCCGTCCGTCCGTCCGTCCATCCATCCATCCATCCATCCTTGGGCGGCAGGCAGGCAGCGCGTATTGCGACGTAATGTATTCAATAGTATCGTAATGCGTTCCGTCCGTCGTCCGATTGTATGCATTGTTATGCTCTCGCGTTGAGCGAACAAACCGCGCGCGCACTCGCCGCCACGTTCATTATTCATTTCTTGCCTCCTGCCAACCCGACTCGTGCGCCTTGATTGCATGCACGTGTTCCACGAAGCACGTGGCAGCGTGTTCGTCCCCCGCGAACAACAGAACAACATTACAAAAAATTCTCTCTATGGAATAATGTTTGGGGGGGAAACGCCAACAAAAAGCGCGCAATAAAATGCATTTCTGCTGCGTAATCAGACATCAATCAGTCAATCCGGAACTTTTTGTGGAATGTTTGTGCCTTGCGGAACACGGAAAACGGCGTGCCACATCAGTCAACTCTGCGGGGCGGCAGGCAGTGAGGGTGGCGGTAGCAGCAGCAGGGGGGTGTTTTATTTTCGATCCGACCGGAAGTACGTATGCGCCACGTGCGCACATTCCGCATATAAACCTCCTTGATGCATATGACCGAATGCACTCTGACCTTTCGCGATGCATCAAATCGTCATGTACACCAATAATAAATCACCTGCAAAGCGAGGAAGACGCGCAATTAAAACTGACCGCACATTTGACCAGAAATGTGTATATATCCCGCCGCTTGGAAAAGGGTGCGCGCGACCTTGAACGTCTGTCTGAGGCGCGTGATGCAAAGGGCCCCATTGCCATTTAACCGCCCGTTGATCTTCGCATTTTCGCGCGCTTTTAACGACGAGGTCGACCATTCAAACGTAATGTTCTCGAGGGGGTTCGCTGCTCGCATTATTGCTCCTCGCGCACACACACACACAAGCATGCAGAGAGATACTCGCGTGTCGGCAAAGGTATTATCCTCGCCTGCCGACCGACTGTCCTTGGACGGCGTGCTCGTCTCCCGCGTATTCAAGAAGCGCACTACGTCCTGCTCCACGCGCTGCGCTCTGCATCCGCATCCAAGTGCGATAAAAGTACGTGCACGACGACGACGACGCCTCTCTATCGATCCCGTTTATATATTCGCCCTATTTGTAAATGAACGCGCCTGTGTATGTACGCAAGTGTGTGTCGTGTACGTCGTTTCCCCTTTTCGCCCGCACGTCCGACGAACGAAGGAAGGAAGGAGCAAGGCGCAAAACGACGCGCCCGAATGTTTGCGTTGCAAAGGAGAGCAGGAGCAGCGGCGGGACGACCAAGGACCGAAAGGTCACAGGTTCACGCCGGTGCACAACGTCAGATAAATTCCTGTCTCTGCTTCTTCTTCTACCTCCCACGCGCTACGAATACTACTTTTGATCTAACATTGTAATAATTTTTGATGTGCCTAATAAACTGATAATTGACACTTTCTATGCCATTCGTGTCGGCTGGCTGTCTGCCGCTTCTTCATCTCGCGCGTGCTCCTTTTCGGAGACCGGGTGTGGCTGGCGGAGACGCCCTGAAGTCTGGCGTGTTTCCCGCCATATCACAATTGTGCTCCTGCTCCTGCCGCTGCCGGAGAGCAAAACGCGCGCGCAGAGCGTCTATGCGTGCACACACCTTGCCGTTGGCATGGCAGCGGAATCTCCGCTTGTGCAGATGATGATGACGGCGAAACATACATCGTCCTCGTTGTCGTCTTCACTGACGACCGGCACGTACGCACGCGAAAAGCTTTGCGCGCCTCGCTGACGCGACGGAAATATTCGTAGACGACAAGTCAAGTCGCGTGAAACCAGGACACATGTATAATACGCTGTACGCGTGTCGTTGTAAGCCGGCGACGGGCGGCAATGAGAAAATTGAGTCATCTATTAATTTACAAACGTCTTAGCAGATTACACATTGAGAGTGACGACGATAACGGCGGCGGCGACAGTGACGGCGACGACAACGGATCAAGTGAATGAATGATGAATGAAACAGGGATATCAATTTCCTCGACTCCCCCTCCCGCCCGCGATCGCAAACTGCCGCATGCACATCCGACGTCGTCCTTCGCAACTGGGACACTTGACAATGTCGTCTTGTTTATTACATGCGCCCATTGTAACTTTCAACAATCGATAATATACAACACAGCCTCTGAATGGCTGGTTGTCATGGCGGCAAGCAATGATTAAATATTAAAGCGACTTTCAAATTGCCAATTTAACTGCATCTCTGACCGCGTACACCTACCCGCCCCCCACATGTGCTGTGGTGGTGTGAGTGGTCGAACGTATAAATAATGCGCATACATCGGATTGGCAATTAGCCGATAGCGGGTGATAGATTTGCGGATAATGCGCGCGCCAGGCGTATATTACTCATTGCAGGCGCGCAAACGAGCGCGGAGCTGGCTATATAATATCACAGTTCTGCCGCCGTCGAGGTCGAAGCTCTCTTCACCGCTAGCTGCTCCTGCTGCATACTCCGTAGCCGCGCGCGTATCGAACGTAAAATGCATCGTACTACTGCAGTGTACACACACCACACCCATCATCAATGTGCAGCGACAGTGGTGGAGGCGGCAGAAGCAGCAATGCCGTATGACTGAGATGAGAGCACAGCACAGCACAGCACAGCTGACGCCCAAAAGCGCACGCGCGCAATCCTGCAGGACGATGCCGTCAAAGCAGCTGAGAAACGGATGCATACACCTACTGCACCTCTACTCCTACATTCAATATGGAATTGTGCTAGTCGTCAATCGCCTTGCAGCTACAAAATGTTATACTTTCTACGATCAATTACTACAGCAAGCCCGATGCGATACGACGACTTCTTGCACGTCGATTAAACGTTATGCATTACAAGATCTAAGTAAACCGGGCTGAGCGCACGTACGCGCCAATTAGTTCTACGTCAACTAGCCGAGACCTTCATGCCAAGTGCACTCAGACTACACGGCAGCAGCAAAGCGCGCAGCGGGCTCTTCACGGATATCAAACATGCGACGATGACGATCGGAAGCACGATGATGATGAAGAAGAAGAAGAAGAAGAGTAATGGCTGGCAAGCAGCAACTGGAACAATGCATGCCGTAATCGCCGTGTAGTAATACGGGCTAGTGGCCTAGACGACGACGACGTAAGGCAATAGCACAGGCCGCGTGGTGCACTATCACGAAAAACGCGCAAGAGACTTGGGGGCGACGGCGGCAACGAAAACGATTTCGCTCGAACAGAAATGGAAACCCGAGCGAGTTCATCAGCCTCGTATAAATCCAAACGCATACGTAACACCGTAACGAAGTATTGTTTTAAATTATTTCCTTCGTTTCTTTTTAGCTCTCTTCCTCCGACTCCGCCTTCTCCTCCTCCACGCTAATTAAATCAATCCAAATTTTGAAATATCGCTGTACGATAGACAACAACATACCCCGCGATGAAATGATACGCATTCGTCAAATTATTCATAAATTCATCATCTGCTTAAAAATTTCGCTGATTAAATCTTAATCAAGTTTATTAAGGCTGTTTGTTGCTGCACTCAACAAATGAATGAGCAAACGAACGAACGAAGGAACCTCTCTCACAGCAAGTGCCGTCGTAAGAATTATACAGTGAAATGAAGGGAACGAGTCATCCAGACGGTTCACACACTTGCGGCTAGAAAAGTGAACGAATGCGCGCCGCGACTCGCGAGCTGCCTGGATGGCTATTAAATAATGAACGGCTCTCTGCTCGCAAACGTACGACGTTGTTGCGTTTTAAACATTCATAAAATAAACACAACACACTCTCTTCGCTTACGAGTGTGTTGTAGATTCCGATAATCTGCCGAGAGACGAAAGACGAAGCGAAGGCGGTGTTGACGCGGTACGAACACAAAGGCTTTATTAGCATTAATGAAATAATGAAACTGTATTGAAATTGGCACACAGCTCACTCCACCGGGTTCTTTCCATTCGAATGACTTTCATTCACAATCAACGGGCTCGAAATGATTTCGAACATTTTAATTTTCCCCGCGTAACATCGAGAAATTAAATATTGACGAGTTCAACTCCATTAGGTTGAGAAAACACCACTAATTATTAATGAATAAACTTTTCGTAAAATGGGAACAAATATAATTAAAATCCCAACATGACCAGCAGCCACTCGATCAGACTTTTTGGGGCCGGTAATGCATATTAAATGAATCAATGACGTGTGGGTGGGCTGCTGTTGCTGCGTATGGATAAAAAAAAACTGTGCTAGGAGGCTATTGGAAATTATACGGTATCGAAGAAAATGACCGGTAATCAAATTTCCTGCAGCCTAAAATACGTATCGGTATCGAATTACGACACGCACGCGTCCGCGAGGAGAATTTTCAAATTAGACGGGCGAGTCCGGCGAGGTATTTATTCTTCTTCTTCTTCTTCTTCCGCTCAAGTAAAAGTGGACTAAGCAAACACCACGTGCGCGCACGTACCGTACGCGTACATAGTAAATTATCATAGCAATAATAGCAAATTGATCAGCTGAATGAATAAGCAGGCGATAACCTTAAACACGAAGAGAGAGAGTTCAAATACATGTATACAACCGCACGCGCAACGCGCCCATTGACGACGACTCGCGCCGTATATTTTTAATTCAACAATGAATAAACTATGAATGAACAATTTAGTGCGTGGTGAGCACGGCTTTGACTTTTACTCGGATGATACCTATCTGCTATGCCAAATATGGCAGCGCAGCCGGAACTCGCTAAAAATGGCTATTGGCGAGACTCGCTCGCGTTCATGCTTTATTCGCCTAGTGCGAAGCAAGAGTTGGAAGGTGATGGTGATAAACGCGCGTAGGTTGCGTTAGGTGGACGAAAGGACAAAGTGAATGGATAAACTAACCGCACACCTACCACACCGCCAGGTCTGCAACTTGAATGAATCATCATGATCATCATCATTATTCTTTCGTTCTCAACTACTTCACCGCATATATGCGTGCAGAGAGATCACGATTGATGCTAATCTCAAATCTTTAAAAGGCCTCAATGCAACGCGTTCAATATTTATTGAATTAGTATCTATCCGCGACGAGAACGTAGGCTGTACGCGTGGGCGTAAAAATGAATGCAGTTCTGCATTCTACTCTCTGGGAGCGAGTCGAATTTACTAGCAATGTTTTCATCTTTGACTGTAATGCACGTCACATCCTCGAAAAAGTACACACACTCGGAAATTGTGCATAATGGTAGCGCAAAACGCAAGAGGATGTGATGATGGTGTTTCATTCACATTCGCTCGATTCGTCCGCATGATGATGTGTTGTGCGCGTTGATTCAGTCGATCATTCGAACGCTGAGAGAGCGAGTGCGGCGCGCGCGATGCGACCGTGACCTGCCTCATTATAACACAATGTCTAGACTTTGGACTTTCGAGCAGAACTGCGGCTCGGTGCTAGCAGGAGGAGTAAAGTAAAGTGTGCTGCGATCGTGGTCGTCGCTCGAGAGAGATGTTGTTGCCGCTCAAAGAAAGCGCATCATGATGTGTGCGCAATTTCACCGCAAGTATTTTAATGGCAAATAAATTGCAAATTTGATGGGAAACGTATTCATTCGTCTTTTGCACGAATCGATAAAGTATGCACGCCTCGTCGTCTTTATCCATCATCATCATCAGCTGACTGCGAAATATGCAATGCCGGTTTAATTCACACGAAACGCGTAGAAAAAAGTGAGGAAAAGACAAAGATACGGCAAGTGAAACGAGAATTCCGAATGTGGGTCAGGGTAGGTGCTCTACTCTCGTCGCGTTCGTGTCTCGTCATCATCTCTCCATGTGATTATTGTTCACTTGAACCGCATTCGCGACATACAACCTGATTTCGACAAAAGCTTATTTGGCCAGTCAGTCAACAACCGAACCCACCAACACCCCGCGCGCGCGCGCTGCTGCCTCTTACGTCCAACCGTCCATACGGGAGTAATTCTCCGCCGTGCAATTTTTTTTCGCAATTTGCGTCTGGTTACCTTGAAATTACGTATTCATTCACGATCGCCGATATATTATTACATTCGTACGTGCCGCGTGCGCATGCACGCTTTTTTGGCGTTCGCGAAAATTGAGTACGTGGTATTACTCAAGAGTTTCTTGCCTCAGCGGCGGCAACGAAAATAAATAACGACATAATTGCATATTGCTATATATACGCAGCAGTGTGCGGCGATGATGGTGATGATGATGCTCCGCTTAGATTTCGGAATTTATAGCCGTCTAGACGGGCGAAACACGTGACCCCGAGACGTCTAAATTTACGCGGTGCGCGCGGTGGCCACGACTTAAATGCCGGCATAAATTTATTAGCTGCCGGCTGTTTGGCTGGCGTGTGTATGCGCTTTGCCGGCCGGCAATATCCAATTGACGCTAATACGGCACAACTCTGCTGGGAGCCTCAATTTGGGGGCGCACGAAATTCGCAATCGGTTTGCCTTCACTCTGAAGGTCTTGTCGCGTTTTTTTCGCAAAGTACTACGTGACTACGTCAATGCCGAATTGTTGCAAAAATATTCAATGCCGAAAAACGTTGAGAATACGAGCGCAATTACGTACGAGAGAAATGCAGAAAATGTAGAAATTCCTACCTTGCTCAATTTCTCGCCCTCATGATGTGGAAGCAGCAATCGAAGCGATTTGAATCCGTTATTGATGCTCTGCATACGTCTGCGCTCATTGCTGTTGGCGATTTCACGTCGAATACGTTTTTCCTGCTCCATGACTGTCGTTGGTGGTTCTCCGTTCTTCGTCACTATATCGCTGCAATCAAACAAGAAAAAGGGCATACGTTAGTTAATTCAACAAAGGTTAACAACAACAAGCACTTAGTTAATTCAATTACGAGATGTTGATGATATCGCATATCTCATGCGTCTGCCTGATAATAGCGCATAGTTGTAAATAGTGCGAAGCATTTACTTGACTGTGAATGTTATGTGTTATGTATCGTATACGAGAGAGAGCGTGTGGTGTATATTAAGTATGAATGAAACATGTGATTATCACGATTACTCAAGCCGACCGAGTCGAGCAATCAGCTGATCGCCAGCCGCGCCTCGCCCGCTGCCAGCAGTAGCGCAATAGCAAAGCCCGCACAGCGGTCAACTAGCTGGCCACAACTCCTCTCACTCTACAAAGTTATGAGGCGAAATTTGCAAATTACGTACATTTATATGCAAAAATACGCAACACGATAGACAGACAGGTTGTATTCGTCGCTATCAAGCGACTGCTCGAATCTCTTCAACTCGCGACAACATTGAAGAGGCGTGCATAAATTGCGTATCGTGCACGCTTTGTACGAAATTGATAGCGCTTTGTGTCACACGGATTGACGCCTTCACACCCCCTTAACAGGACAACACTGGTGCATATTCATGTGACACACATGCTCTCTGTTTACACCCGCACGTGCATTCAAATGCCAACACGTTGCGGCCGCCCCAAAAGCGTTCTCGGCGCAATTAAACTGGAAAGTAGGTGGCCGAATCGCACCACTCCAATATGGTGTCAATGCCAAGCATTGTCGCCCGCCGCCGCCGCCGACAATATTCGCAACGCAAAACGTCTGCACCGCAAAACATTTTTTCAGACCGCATCCACTAATGACTAAGAGAACTTAATACTCGGCCTTCACATACTTCAATATTTACACGCCGTTTGCCAATTGCCAAAACGCAAATACAATTAAAGCATTCGCCGAAATAAGAAAGGCTCACTCCGCTCTGCTCGCGCGCATAAATACTTCATTGGCGCCGTGTGGGTGTAGCGATAATCGCCTTCTTGGCAACTGTTTGATCTGCATTAGGCGTCGCGGACGTCGCCGCCACACCGTCATGACCTGATTGCGACGCCTACGTTCGTCGTGTCGCCGTGCACGTAGGACGCTCTTTCCGTGCTTCAATTGCATCGCGTATGGACGATCAGACGACGCCTACATTTGCGTGGCGCTTTCTTCTATTACCCAGAAACCCATTGCATTCGCGCGCCCGATGCAAATTTCCCTCGGCCATATGTTCGATTCGCCTCGCGCAATTTGCATTAGAACCGCGCGAGCCTAAATGTGCCTTCGAGCGCATTTCAGCGCGCAGACCAAATGCGAAATCAGCCGTCTCGAGCGCAAAAAAAAACCGCTTGGCAAACAAGGCATTGTTTACAGGCTGTCAACAATCCAGCCAAACCCTGATCGTAGTCATATGGAAAAGCCCAACTGTTGTGCGTTGGCTGGCGGCGTATTGCGTCGGGCGCCAACTCCCGAACGTCACAAACAGCTGACTGACTGACAGTGTATTCGATTTTACTGAAATGTGCTATAGTACTGCAACCATCGCACAGCACCATATAAGCAAAAAAAACCTTCATTCGACGCTATGCACAAAAATATAAATAACAACAACAACAACAATATGACGCTGGGTTAATGAACTGCCATAGTTTCACGTTACTGCGCTCACGTACGCCTTCTTTTAATAACGCACGCATAGTTTGTTGGCCTACCTGACACACGGCATTCGAATTACAATCGCAAATATAAATTTACCTACCAAATTACGAAATCTGACGACTTTTTCAACTTGCATTGCGCCGGAGATAAGCCGCGAGAGAAAAATGTGGGACATTTTTTGTCGCATAGCAGTAATAATAATGATAATAATAAATGATGAAAAAGTCGAATGTAAACAAACGAACGAGCGAATGAAAGACGCAAATTCCATCAAAGGTCATTACGGATAATTACAGAGTTATACAACGCATTGCTCACTTTGCGTGTGTAAAGTAAATGAGCGAACTGTTGTTGTTCGTCGTACCTGCACAACATGCGCAGAAAAAAAATTAACACACATAATAATAATAATAACAACAACAACAACAACTACTCTGCTCAGCTGACTCGCTCCGGCCTCTGCCTTTCCATATGATTCATCATCCTTACGTACGCACGTATGTATGTACATAATATAATCAGCTGATTTAACATTCGCGCATACATGCATTAATTAAACGTTTTCTAGTCATGATAATTAATCTTACTCTGAGCGTGTTGCTATAGCAACGCTTGCACGGCGACGCGTAAACAAAACGCAATTCATGCATTTGCGTAGACGTACCGTACGTACACGTTGTTACGTTGGCTAATTACATGTGTAATTGACAGCGGTGCTACCATGATTCACAAGGCGCGCGCGTACTTGCCGATAAGCTAAAAGCTCACATTTTGAATTGCGTAATGAGCGAGCGGCGAGCATGATAAAATTGTGTAAGCCAAATGCATCAACGAGGTAGCTAGCGAAGCAGCATGATAAGACTTTGGCCTACTTCGATTAAACAGACATAATATGCGAACGGTTCGTCGTCGTGTGGTCCCCGAAAATTGACTTGTCATTATTGTTGCACTCACTGCATTATCGCATCAGACACCTGTTTGGCGCTAGGTGCCATTAGTCCAAACATCGTCATCGCGCACCGCCTCTCTTCCTGCATTCAACAGACAGACAACCAGCCACATTGCGATGACATCATTTGCGGCGTAGTAATGTGACATTTTTTTCTTGTTACCATGCCGATGATTTCGTGCTACGACTACGACGACTAAGCAAGGAATATTTACGAGCGTATACTACACCACATACGAATGTGTTACGTGCTGTTGTGCTGCCTTGAAGTAAAAAAAAAAGGTTCCATAATCAGCTGATGATATTATGCGCCAGCCAAGGCAAAGCAAGGCAAACCGAATAATTTGAGTGCACTTTACACTTAAATTATTTGACATTATCGCGCGACATGGCACGCCGCATAACATGTATCGTTTTAGCTGGCTTAATTAAAACGAAAAATTATGTTATGAAATACGCCATACAGATAGGCATCGTCTGATAATAAATAGCGTCGTGTTTATCAGTTTCTGCCTTCACTAGATAGGGCTAAACATAAATATATTTGACACTTGTTGATGTCGGCGTCGCATTCGACTTAAGAGCACTTTGCTCGCAATTTATGCGCATACGAATTTTTTTATCACTCTACTAAATATGCATGCTCCCTCTTGATAAATTACATATACGAATGCGATGCAATCATATAAATTAGCAGCCACTCGGTGTGGTGTGGTGGCAATAATAACAATTGTGCATACGCAGCAGCACCCCCCCCCCCCCCCCCCGCTAAAAAGCTAATTGCTTAATGATGCAGTCGTGTTGCATCATTAAGCAATTGTTGAGCGCCACGACACGCGCGATAATCGCGTAGAGTAAACAAACACACGCTGATGATGTATTACTATTGCTCCTAGTTTTAAAAATGCGTTCAGCTACAGTGATAACATTCCGTACCGCTATATTTAGACGCACTATCAAACGACACCAACTCACTCACGCATGAGCGCTGTGCCAACAACTGGTAAAGCCGGAAATAAAAGAGTTACTCATAAACTACAATGATAGTGTGAAATGCACACACGGACGCAAATAATAAACGCGTGTTATCTATGGAATACTCAAGTCACTCATCAGCAGCTAGTTGGCTGGTTGGTTGCTTGGTTCATTTTGTTGTTATTGTTGCCCGAGTTAAAAATAACGCGCGCGACGCAATTGAAAGCCGAAGGAATGCAATTGCATTGAGCGAGTCGAGTCGTCCGTTCGCGGCACACAGCATTCTCATGCCACATTTATTGATCCAGCTGTGGTGCCTGTGCGTTTATTTACGCAATGCCCCCGTATTGTGCATGTTGCACGGCGTGTTCGGTAAGGTCAGGAGACGCGCGCACCGTGGTAAAAAATCGACAATAGAATTTCTTTTATGAACGCATTTCTTACCCTTCGCAGGATTCCCTTTCAGCGGTACTCGCGCGAGCAAAAAAGAGGAATCTTTCAATTCACTCGCATTCAATGCGCGCATTGTGAACGCTCCATTTGCGATGGATGCGCACCCGCTCGCTGCCGGTGTTGCATCGCGCGCGCACAACTTGAGAAAGTCGACGATGACAACAATGCCGACCACGACAACAATTCCACGAACCGATCATAATGTGCGGCGTTTTCTACCTGAGAGCGGTCGCTCCACCAGGTAGCAAAGACGAGATTTATGCAATGCAAAGTGAAAACGCGCCAACAAGCGAATTGGAGAAACCCACCAACTTCTTCTCTCCAGCTGGCTCGTTGGCTGGATGAATATGATGATGTGTTGTGTGGCTTGTGTTTGCACGTGATGCAAGCGTGCAAAACGAAATGATGGTGAAATTCTCACGCTCCGAACGCGAACAAAAGCTGCACGAGCGAACGTCCAAAACGAGAATCACGTCAAGCAAATAATGCTAATTGGAAAAACAAGATGACATTTGCCGAATTCTTGCCTAAATCAACGTTGCGCATAAATTCCAATGCGACACGAGCCAGCGTAAATACGCTGCTGAACAAGGTGTCATGCGTCGGCTATGGCTTCAAACAGGTTTATCAGGAAGCGCAAATAAAATCCATTTGCCGCTCTAAACAAGAGAAAAGCGGTGCGCGCGACAGTCATTGCGGGGCTTAATGATGATATGCAGACGCTGCTGTCGTTCGTGCAATTGTAAAAGGCTAAATCCAATGCTGGCGGCTGCTGCTTGGCTGTTATATTGCATTACAGTCGCGTTGCGTTTATGAATGAATGAATGAAAAGAGAGTGAGTGCTTGTTGGTGTATGGCATGCACGTACATTCATTCGTATTATTCGTTCACTCGCGCGCGCAAATACACATTGCGCGAGAGGTGCAACAATTATTTAGCGTTGCACAATCCATACGCACACATCGCCTGGTAATTACGCTGGCTGCGCAAGTGAATAAAAAAAAACTATCAAACAATATGAGCACACATAACAATACTACTATGTCAGTCAGTCGAGCTGTTACTGTTCTGTTCTGTTCACTGTCATTGTTGCGTTCGCTGCCTGGTTGCCTTGTTTGTCAATTACGAATCGCGCCATTCATTCATAAATAATAATACGCGAAACTCGCAAGAAGAATTCAATTTTCATTTTTCAATTGTCAAATGGTAAGCCGCATCATAAACAACTCGTAAACTCGACACCTGCATGAAGAAGAAGACAATACGGGAAGTAAACAGCTGCTCACCGCTTTTATTGCTTCTTGTTGCATTTCTAGGCGCGCGCGTAGTTCACAAGGGGGAAAATTGGAGCGTGAATCATAATCCTATTTCTATCACCCGTATGGGGAACGCGCGACAATACACGACATTTTTTAAGGGAGCAAATCCCAACAAGATCAAGCAGAAGAATGATATGATCATCGAGCTAGACGATAAAAAAAATGATGGTTTGCAGGTGACAGATGAATAGCTGTAGGAAATCCAATGATTTCCTACGATTCGCTGATGGCGAGTGATAATCGAAGCTTGTCACGGCGTAATTGAAGTGAAAGCTGCATTTCTCGTCCTTGCGGACCGCGTTCGAGTTGTGTGGCACGGCGAATGCTCGCTGCGTTAAACAAACACACAGCACCCGACGACATGACGAGGGCAATGATAATGTGTTGCACAGTGGCCGGCATTCCACGTCAGCCATCGCACTCGCACGCGTTTTGTACGCTCGAACATCATCTGATCTATCAGCTGTTCGCGAGCTTTCGCCGGGTTCGCGTTCGCGTTTGCTGTCGCCGAGTCATGCACATCATCGTCGAGCACACACGCATAAATTGGATCAGCATGCGACGCGTGTACAATGCAAGAAGAAAAAAAGGTTCAAAAACAATACGCTCTTTCACATTTCGCTAAATGTCAACCGACTACATGCACTACGAAACTAACAAAACCATCGCGCCGCCACTTCTGCGAACTTGTCGGCTTCATATGCATACATTAACGAATTGCAAACGCGGCAAGTCTAAAATCTCAATCAGTTATCTGTTCTTGGAACGAAATCTAAAACGAGCACAATATCTGAACGCCTTGTGCTGATTCAATGCAAACGCGAATGCGATGAATTGTCGTTTCGTTTATAACAATTATATTTGTTGTGCACTACAAGTGAGTCACTCGCGTATTTTTAGCCCGGGAAAAAACACAGTGCACGAAATCGTCGCGTCATCATTCCCATGATCATCATCATCATCATCCGGGGGCCCACATGAGTCGTGTGCAACTGCACGCGCATAACAATGTGGGTGCAAATGACATTACCATGCGCCACACACGGTGCGTTTGCTAAACCGCAGTAATGCAAATACAATTAACACAATTCAGTACTTTACACGCCGACTTGTTCGCTAATACCCGGCCGTAACATGAAAGTGCAAATCTATTTTGCTACTTATTTATTTATATGCCAAACGCATATTTATCGTTGTGTTATTTATACCGCGGCATGTCATGTTGCGATTGAGTGAAACGTATTGAAACCTGATAATTATCGCTGTTCGCGCGCGCACAAGCGCTTAAAAAATGAAGCAAAACATACGTTCGCTTATTGCATACGCACGGAAATGACGAGGAAGCAGTGCGCCGGAAGTGCTGCTGCGACACGAATGAATATGGCGCGCTGAACGCAAAACACGTGTTTTTTATATTAAGCCGGCAGCGAGCCAAACAAATGCCGCGCCGAATACAGCTGATTCAACAATTCTATTTTCGAACAAATATACACGCACGGCGTAAATAAATGCGTCTTTGATATTGCGTCAGTCCGGTAATAAAAGACGAGAGGTTATCTTGTTGCCGGCAAATATTGGGCAATAGCATGAATGTCACGCCGTTCTTGCTTACACGACAACTGGCCAGGCCAAAACATGGCGGCGGATATCCGAGCAGCCAAAGCGGAAATGAATTTAGGTGCCCCCAATAGGGAGCCGGTTTTTACCCTTCCAGCGCGCTATAAGTGCCTACTGTTTTGTTTGTTTGCTTGTCTCGTAAAAAAACAGAAAATTCTTATTCATTGGCGAGCGAGTGTTGCACGTGCATATTGAATATGTGCTGATAATAAAAATAAAAATAAAAAAAAGTTACCTTGCAATTGTCTCGACCAATTCGACTCGATCCTCAAATGCTTCCTCGTAGATGATCTTCTTATCGGCATACACGGACATGCTCTTCCAGACTCCTCCGCAACGGCAATGATGACGTTTAATCAAAGTTCAATTACGATGGCTTCCCAGCTGTTGTTGTTAACGTTGGTCGCGCACAACACATCAACAACCCGTGACACGTCCTGCAATTCGGCGGCAGTCAAAGAGCTGTTGTTGTTGTTGTCGAACAATAGTTTAATGTCACTCAGTCAATATGCAATCGCTCGCGATCGATATATTTGTAAACACAATCAAAACTGAGAAGTGCCGAGTTGCTAACAGCGTACGTACAGTACGCGTTCAGCTGATAAGGGATGCGGTACGATGTTGGAGAAAAAACGGCGGGCTCGATAAAGCACACACACCGTAGTACACCAAGTCCTGTTCGAAGCGCGCACAAATTTTTGCCGCCCGAAATCACGTACGATCGCACAACTTGACGATGAGATTCTAATTTTTACGCGCCGGAACGCCGCTCGAGCCCATACACTAAGGGTAACGTCGATGCACAGTTAATATATCGTATTTACGTTACTTGTATATATTTTGGTCGGTTGTAGTAACAGAGTATGAGAATACGCGGCACACACGGTCGAGAAACATACGCTACGCACGCCTCACAGCGGTTTTCTGATGACGCCGTTTGGCGGGAAATAGCTGAGGGTCCCCGGTCTCGGTGCCAGCCGGACGCCGCACCGCGCACCCGAACGTACGCTGTTCCTACGCTTGCCTCACTCCGCACGTACGCACACATGCTCACGATAGCGGCGCGCATGCCGCACGAGTGCTATACGCTTACCGCAAAAATAATGCGTAGTCGCATCGATGGACTTTGGTGTTCGTAATTAATATTCGCACACGGCCATTTACTGAGGTTCGCTGCAGCTGAGAATGTCGTATGTCAGTTTTCGTCAGCCGTTTTGACAGCGTTGCATAGCGACGCCGCTGCATTGTTTTTTGCGGCGTTGTCATTGATGAGGATGTAGTGGTGCGGTTCGGTGCTAGTCATCGGCGCGCTAGCAGAGGCGCACAGGGTCGCCTCGCCGTACTCGGATCGTCTGCCAGCTGGTCGCTCGGCCGCCCCTCCACGCCAGCGATGGGTACAGCACTCCGCATAAGTAATGCAACAACGCCTCATGGTTGCCGGCTTCGCACTGCAGCCATTTCGTGGACCGGCAAGAAACACATTATGCGCGGGAATGTTCCTGGAAAAAGATGGAATGCATTTACCTTGTGCGAATTCTCCGCACCCTCTTATTACCATGCAGGCAGCGAGCGACTGAAGCAAACATCCACGTTTGTCGGCCGCACAACCGAAAATGAGCCACGCCAGTCTCTCTCGCCTCCATAATGCACTTCCGTTCTATTCAAATCTTCTTCCTCTCGCATAATTCAATTTCTTCATTGTCTTCTAACTGCTGTATGCGGCCAGTTTACGGGCACGTTTGTTCTTCTGATATTCGAACCTTAAACAAGCGCCGAATGTTATAAGCAAGCTCTCAAAACATATCTAACAATACCTTCAAAAACGATATAAACAATAGCATTATCAGAATTGCTAACGATTATTATGAGTTGTGAATTATAATTTCATATATGATTCTTGATTTTCGTTTTATTCATTTCTTATTCTTACGTTTTTATCGCTTGTATGCTACCAAGTTAATAATTCTTCATAAATAATTCATTTTCTCTTCGTAAAAATACCTACTTAGCTATGGTGTTTTTTGATACACATTAGCAATAGAAATTAAATGAATGAATTCTATGTTCCCAAATTAATATTAATAATGGCCAATTCGTTTAGCATATTTGTTTGTTTACAGGTGAAAAATTTTGAATGCAACCACTTTATAGGGAAAAGTCGGTCGTGTAATTTGGCAGGGAAACAATTTAGCACCAAATATTATGTTTCCAATCTAAAAGTGCATGTCAAATCTTGTTTGACCATGGTTGCAGTCTCCAATTTAAAAGAGAGAATTCTCTTTTGTAAACTATCCAAATTCAACAGAATTATTTGTACAAATATAGCAATAATGCATCTGTTAATCAAAATTATTTGCTTCGTCATTCTTGCCATTTTAGGTATCTCCATTCTAGGTATCTCAGATGATATATTATTGGTGACAATTAATAATTATCAATAACTATGTTACATTAACATAAATACTGAGCGTCTTAACGCAAAACATCTCCATATAAGTCCACTATATTATTGCAGTGATAAATATAATTTTTCTAACTCGCAATAATACTCCATGATCATTGATGCATAATGGATGCTTCGCCATTAATTCAGTCAGTATTTCATATATATTGTAGGCACTATTGATTAGTTTGAGTTTCTTTGATTTTGTCTTCATTTTAAATTAAATGAATAAATAGGCAACGCTTTCGTGTGATGTTACGTTAAAACCACACTAAAGAATTTTCTTGTTCGTCTTATTTGCATGTCTTGATTGATGCGGATTGATTTTGATCTTGAGCTGTTGAATCAAGTCATAGATCTTTAGTGATGGTCCCACTTTACCCCCTGTATAGTCTAAAATATTTTCCTTGCTCAGTTCAAGCAGCATTTTGCCATCAATTTTCTAAAACACAAACATTTCGAGTTATGGTAGGCGTACGTGGAAAATTAATTTGCTTAATTCATTCATTAATTAATAGTGTCGTATGCCACCTGAAAATATATATTACTTACGTGTTTGCTGAATAAATCGCAATAGTTCACGCAATCGTTAACGCGTAGAAATTGTGCCACATCGAAGACACTCCATTCATTCGGGCACAATTCGCCCGCTTCCGAATTGCCATTATTATTATTTCCTCCATCCACTATTCTAGGTATTAATTTAGTGTTATTGCTGCTATTTGCCTGTTTCGAAAAAAAGACAAAAACGATTAATATATACGGTGGCATACACAATTGTAAGCATAATTTACATTAATATATGAAGACACTTTTCTTTCTGGTGGTGGCTCAATTCTTATTGTTTCTGTTGATTCAACTTCTTCAGGTTTGACAGTATGATTATTCGGCAGTACGCTATCTGCCATTACTATGTCATTCTCTGAAGTGGTATTGGTATCTACAGCGAGATCATTGCGTGCATTTTGTTTTGTCTGATTAGCTACCGAATGTTTGGTTTGTGTCAGGTCTTTCTTCTTCTTACGACCGCGTTTTTTCAAGCCTTTCGGCTGATTGTTTGCTTTCTGCGCTTGCTTCTGCCAACCTGCAGCTGGAGGACCCTCCAATTTATGGCCAACACTGTAACACCAACCGACTGGATATATGTCTGGTGATTCACAATCGAGCCATTGATCATATTCTTCTTCCCAGCCGTCAAAATGAACCTAATAAAATAGGATTACATAAAAATATATTACACATATTACGACTTCTTAACATACCTTTAATAATCGACCAACGACGCGTGCAATGGTAGCAACACAAACCAGCCTTGGATCCATTAAATCAGCAGCTTCGATTTTCATGCCCACCGAAAAGCCGTGCTTGGGTATTACTATTTTGAATTGCGAACTTGGCACTGGCGTACTATTCGTATCTTTCAGATATTGAGACCACTTAAATCGATCGGCCGTGTATCCTTTCGGCGGTGTTAAGGGTATTTGATACTTGTTGCAGAAGCCAATTGGAAATATGCATGGCGAACTTTTATGGTAACAAAACCAATCGGCTCCTGAAACGTCCGCATCGTAGGTATCTATTCTAATCATAATATATCCATAATTGAGAACTTTCATCACTGTCGCGGCACAAATGGACGAGAGATTCAGCGGATCGATGGCCTCGAGTTTCATGCCGACTGCAAATTCGTTTTTGATATCCGTTCCGATTTGAAGTTTTTTAAATAATTCATCAGTGGCGTCCTCGTCCTCGAACCAGCTGTTCATCACTTTTTGCTGATAGCTATCATATGCGACAATTTTATGGCCAACACGATTCGCCCAGCCGACCGGATGCAACAGCGGCGAATCCTCATGACACCAAAAGCCGGGATCATCATCGGACATATCAAAGTATTTGACATTAAGGCGCTTCCCCACAATCTTGTGAACCATGGCGATTTTCACTTGTGAAATGCGATTTTTATCAACGACCTCCAGATGCAGGCCACATTGAAATCGCGATTTTAGAGAGTCATTGACTTTGTTACCAAAGTTGGACGGTAAAGTACGAGCACCTGTCAGCCGTTTCCTCAGAAAGTCTTTCCAGTCGCTGTACTTATTCTCTACGCTCTTTGGGGGTATGAGTGGCTTGCCAATCGTGGCGCACCAGCCAACAGGATGCACCTGATTCGAACACAATGACACCCAGAAATCCTTCGCCGTCGAATGGCCAAAGCCTTCATAACGCATCAGCGCCTTATATCCAACTATTCTGATCACCGTCGTCACCCAGAAAGAGTCTGGAAACGAATCTGACATATTATCGCAGTCAGTGTTCTCGACCTCAACTTTCATGCCGGCGACAATATTGTCCCAAATATCTGCCATTGGTGCTGTGGGAAAACATCTAACTGGAGCCGCAACAAATTGATCATGAAAAGAACTATCCCAGTCAAAACTATTTGGAACGCTGGTGGTACGACGACGAATCAGCGACATGGCATCTTCGCTGGGAGTTGGACCCTCTTTGGGCTTTGCGATTTGCGGGAATGGGGGATCGTATGTCAAGCCCTCTAGGGCTTCAGTTGGTTTTAATTTAAATTTATGCTCTGCAAAGTCGGCGGTTTGCGTCGAAGAGTTTTGCGGCAGGAAATTGATGCCCGTGTAGCCGCGTGCGCATGCTATCGAACAGAAGCGTCTCTCGCGAGTGTAAAACGAATGTTTAACACCGATTGCTCCACATTTTTCGCATATGGCTAAAAGAAGCATTGCTACTGACGAATTCAACGGATTGAAATACACTTACCAATGCCATCTTTTTGTATTGGTAGCACCGACGGATCGGTATCACGTCTGTATGCGATCGGCGTCTTCAAAACAAGTCCTGGATGTTTTACAGGCTTCACTTTTCTTGAAGAGCATGGCATTGTTTGGGTGGCCGTGTTGATCATGTAAACTTGTGAGTCGTCTTCCATGTAGCAGCTGCCATCATTACTATCACCCATGTTCAGCACATCCAGGCCATCCATCGCCTGAAACGCACAATTAGCATTGCAGCTTAATTTAGAAACAAACAAGAATGTGCACAATTTTCAGCATACCATTGGAGAGCCATTGTGTAACTGACTGCTCATATCATCCATTGAATGATTTGACGTACTGTGATGCGACGACGGATAGTAATTACTATCATTGTCTAATAGCATCTCATTTGTGTCTTGTTGCATGAGTCCTAAAGACATGTCTGGTGTTGATGAACCCAACCACACCATTCCCATATCTGCAACGCCGGGCATTGTGTAAACTATAAAGACGAATGAGTCGTGTAATTATCACTAATAACAAGCTTCAACAAAAAAATCGGCAGTGAAAACGTGAAAGTATTAACCTTCACTGATATTTGTAATGTCTCGTGATGCAATCAATTACAAATCAAGCACTGTGTTCACATTGTTTTTAAGCTATTAATAGCAACATAATAAAACAACCATAGAGAAGAACGAAAATAATTACTCTCAACCGATCTAAGCGTCCCCATCATCAACATCATCTAACGTCTCACAAAATACTCCTGCTCTCATTATCATTATTTCCGCATGCCTTACCATTCATGATGAATTGTGAATAGTGAACATCGAGTGTTTGAAGTCGCCTTCGGCCTTTTTGTTAGCATTTATACACGTCCTCACCGATACATTGTTGTTACGGCACTTTGGAAATTTCCCAAAACTATACGCACTCACAAGGACCTGAAGTCACAGCATCACTGAATTTATCACAGCACACTACCTATGTTTTCAAAGAATTCGACATTGGCTTGTTAGATTTGGGATTGATTTGCTTCTTGTCATCAAACTGTGGCAAATACGAGATGTAGTCCTGCATACAGAGCATGGATCCAAACGTAGGAGTATGTTTGTGTTAGGTAGCGGCGTGCACGTATTCACACACAGGCACTTGAGCCCTCAGTTCAACTTTAATGAACATTTCTACGGCTGCTATGGTTGTATTGCTCTTCTTCGCGTGCTATTATGTTGCACTACCAACATGTAACGGAAAAAACACCATTTTGTTTATAGGCCATAACTTGCCAGAGGTCAAATTCGTCGGTTTATGCTACCAGCGCCGCGAGTGTCGTAGCTGGTAAGCGATCTCTTTAACCAGCCTGTATCGGCCTTGAAGAGCGCTAAGCGCCCTCGCTATTAATCTGCGCGCTGAAGATATCAGCAATTAGATAAGCCGCTAAGGATCTAAATTTAAAATACAAATTATGTAAACATTTATATGAAAGTAGCCGGACTTACGGTTTTAAACAATACATTCTGTAGAATGTGCATATCATTGTATTATTTAACCATGGAGAAACGGATCAAAGTTCAAGAGATATGCGTGAATTCACAAACAGTAATAATAACCGAAGCTGCTATGGTATTTTTGCGTCGAGCTGTTGTTTATATTCAGTGATGGAAAAAGAAATATACCTTCCCTGGGGTCAAATAACATGTAAGCTGAAAGAAGTTTCAAACAATAACAAGTATAACTTACTTCACGTTCTAGGCAAATTGTTTGGAGACAGTTCTAAACAAATTGTGCTGCTAATTCACGATATTCAAGATAATGCCGCCTCATTCGATACTCTCATAACAAATCTACGACAGGATTATTACTATGTGGCAGTGGATCTACCAGGTCATGGCAAATCATCGCATATTCCATGTCACTCCATGTATCATTTCTTTGATTACTTGCTGGCATTAAAGTACGTCGCTAAAAGTTTTATAAATAGTGATGAAGAGAAGATTATAATTTTGGGTCATGCGACTGGAGTACATCTAGCCTTTTTATTTGCGCAAGTTTACCCAAAGTTAGTGTCCAAATTAATCTTACTTGAAAATGTTTACGACACCGGAATACGCGGCAAAGACTTTGCAAGTCGAATGCGACAACACGCAAATTTGTACTTTGCCATTGAAAATGAACTTGCAACTAAAAGCCCTAAGGAATATTCGGAACAAGACATTTTTGATATGTGTTCTAAAAAATATAAAATAAATGGTTCTAATGTTTCAAAACATAAGAAACTGGCTGTAAAAAATATCGCTGAACGCGCAGCAAGACGTATAGAAAGTGGCAAATACCTTTTGCGAAACGATTTGCGTTTAAATGCCATATTAATGCATACTACAGGATATGATTATTTGTTAGATTTGCTGCGTAAACAACCAATACAATGCCCTGTATTGATTATAGTAAACTACGAAACAAATTTGAAAAATAAAGAATTTGTTCATGAGCTAAAATCAAAAACTAAGCATGTCAAATTAGTTATACTGGGCGACAAGCGTGATGATAAAGATTTCCATTTAAATGTGCCCAAATTAGTCGCTGGCAAAGTGAATTCATTTCTGAATTCGTCAACGTCGCTGAAAAATAAATTATAGTAGACCCATAGACTAACGGACGGTTGATGTTTGTTTGGAAATAACCCATGATTTTTAAATAAAATCTTTATAATTAAAACAACATTCCTTGCTTGCTCATTTGTATGATTAAATTTTTGAATCGAACGCGTTTCCTTTGCGCATACAGAGCGATGCACCTTGAAGAATTATCACATTTCAAGATGCATCAGAGTGGCATTATTAAGGGTGCGTAGCGCAAAAGAAACGCATTGTCACTATCGCAAAAAGAGTTGACTGTTCTATCTTAATTCCATTTATATCCTAAATTAGATCCATAATGATTTTCCACGTAAAACAAGCGTTCCTTATACTTACTTTCTTAAATAGTTTCAATTTAATAAATTTATCTGAAATTTCTTTCATCTCTGATTTAAATTACGCAGGCTCATGTGTCAAATGTTTTGTTTTTGTACGTTAACGAATCGCCCTCCTACCTCGCGGTTGACTATTATGTCTTTTCCTCCTTCTCTTTGTTATATCGTTCTAGTTCTTTAAGGAATTGGGCCTTGGGTTTCATTGAGTTCGGGCGGTCGCCGCGGCACTTTGGACAATACCACTTGCCCTTAGGTTTTGTTGACAGACTCACACAAGAAAAGTGAAACCATTCAAAGGGACACAGATCATTGTCACACATTATCATCTCGCCAAATGAGATTTGATCACAAAGACAATATGTTGGCTCATCATGTTCAATGGTTGATTCTTCTTCCTTGGGTGGTGTTTCTTCACGCTGATGATTGTTTTGTCGCGATTTGCGTTTCTTTTTCTTGCCAGCACCTACATCAAAGTAAACAAAAATGTGAGGTTATGAATATTTATGCATGGGTTAATACACATACCAGTATTTTTCTTAGCAGCATTATTTGTTGATACCTGACCTCTAATTACATGTTCTGTTTGACCATTATCATTCTGATTGGAATCTAAACCAGAGAACGTTTCATGGCGTGATCGTCTAGCTCGTTTGTTGGGTCTTTCACTCGAACTAACACTATTATTATGTGAATTGTTGTTGACAACTGGTGTCTGCTCCTTGTTTTCTAAATTACTCTCCTCCTTGCCAAAGTCCAGGTGTTTGTAGTTTTGGTCAAGCAGCCTTGTTTTATTCTCAATCTTGTCTTGAAGTACTTGTAGCAAATGCATCTTCTCATCACCGAGTTCTTGTGCAGCAATCAATGCTTTCTGCATCTTGAGAAATATTCTCATTAACTTATTACCGCCCTCATTGTCAGAGTTTCGCCAGAGCTCAGTTTGTTGTTGAGCTTCCCTTACGTGCACTATAATTGAGGTATATTTAAGCTAAATGTCAGTACATGCCAAAAAATGCACAAATAGACAATGTCATTGTCACAGGTTATCTGAATGAAAACATGTGTTTCACGGGATGGAAATGACGGCTATGAGTTGTCCACTTACCTAGGTAATTAACGTCCAGTTCGCGCATTCTTGAAATCATTCTTTGCAAGTCGTTTGGTAGATTTTCGACGCAGTCTAAATAGTTTTCCACATACGACGCGGAATATATGGCTTCCATCGAACCCTGGTTCAACATTTTGCCTGCTCTTCACTTGTATATACATATATTATAAAGAAACTAGTATCACAATGTGCAACAACTTGCTCACGAGGAATTTACTCTTGCTGATTTAACACGTTCGCGTTTTGTGTTCGAAATTCGACCGAAAACATCTTTCAAACGTCACACGCCATATTGTTTACACTCACACATTACTACTGGCACATTGAAGCATGCGGCGTTGTCGGCTCTCCCTCCAAACTTGCACTATATGCAACTTGTTCTCTTTCTTAAGAAGCCCACGAAATTTAAATTCAACTTCGTCTTTATGAGAAAGGACTATATTATTATCACCAATTTGATATTTAATTCCATCTCATTTCATACCACCTAGAATAACTATATTTATTTGTTCAGATGTATGCCTGTTGGAATAAATATTTTATTACAAGCAAAAATAAATTTTGCCATATTTTAGCAAAATGTATTTCAATATTGGGTAAAAGTTTATACCGAAAAACGTAATTGTTAAAATATTGTTTAAACAGGGTGACCTTAAAAGTGATTAATGATAACAGGGTATGATTTGTTTGAACATCAATAAAAATGAGAAGGGTTCTCAGACGCTTAGGGTTTATAAGCATTTGCGTAACTAATTAAAAAATGAAGCAACAAGTGAAATTCCATGAAAAAAAATCTGGCATTTTTGGTAAAATATTATTAATTTATGAAAATATTAATTATCATAACTAAATGTATTTCTGAATATTCCTATTAATATTTGACTATCACTTCATGCAGAAATGTTCTAATCATGATGCAAGAGACAAACTTCTTTAAATACCTCATCGTCCAATAAATAAGTCCGGAAAACCGGACAGGAAAATCAACAATGAAGCAATGTGCAAACTGTGATCCTACACGAAACTTTGCCTGGTGATATTAGGAAACTGGGCAATGTGTTGCCGGACGAACGATTATAATACCGCTATTATAAAGTATAATCCTTCATTTATCGTTCGAAGCATACAGGCGTATCAGTATAGGCATCGATTATAAAAGTGGGCAACAAGTTGTTCACCGATTTTCGGACAATAGCACAATAATCATCCGCTTTGTTCTTTGCTACCAATTTCATCGTTCTAGTGCTTTGTTTACAATTAGCGATAGAGGCAAATTATGATGGATAAAACATAAATAAATACAATTCATTGAATTCGCGGGCGTAATTTTTAATCCGTTTTTCTATTTATAGTGGTATTAATATTTTGCCAAACATCATAGATAATTATTATTACCAAATTCGGGTTGCGTGGTTGTTTTCTGTGAAAAACATTCCGCACAATGATTGGAAATACCAAAATATTGAAAATATTTTATGTGCTTCCGACATGTTAGTGACATTTTAATTATTTTTGTGTTTTATATAGGTATGTGAATGCAGGTCATATACCTTTTCATACATAGCATTTTTTATTGATTGCACCGGAGGAATGCATAGAAAAATATGAAATGAATTGTGACGAGATGAAACTTTTTTGATACTTGGCATATAAATTACAATACATGAAAGTTGCGTATGGGCTAAAGGAGTTTGTATTGTATTATAATTTATTGTAGTTGAAGATTAGAGGCAGTTGGTAATAAATTTACTATATATATATTCGATTTATGAAAACATGAACATCACATACGATGTTCGTGTTCGGCCATCGACCAGCGGTCCTTCAGCCTTAAATTTACTATTTTAACATGTGTAACTCGTTGGATATTTATGCATGTTGTACAAGTTGCAATTATGTATAAATGGAAAATTAATTTGTGCATGTTTACTACCTGCTATTATTTTATCAGTTATGACAAATAACGTTAATGCAAGTATTGCATTTCAATTGTAAAATAAAATTCTTGTTTTGCCTGATATTCAAACCGTGCTGGGAAACTACTTCAATCAATTCAATTGGGAATTTCCACGTTCTATGGGAAATCCCTGAAGGAATGTTATAAATTGTAAAGAAACAAAATAAAATCTTAAAAATTCTAGCTGGGAATTAATGTAATGTGCAAAATTACGAAAGGTAATGTTGTGTTATGTTATTAGCGGTTGTTGAAAGAGTAGCGTTGTCTTTATACCAATAAATCAGTAGAGTTGGAGGCGGCAAGCAATGCGCCAAGTTTTCGCAAACGGGGTGTTTTTATTGCGCTGGTCGCTAGAATAAACTCCAGACGGAAGGCATGTGCAGTCTGCACTTTTATTACCGCAAATCTCTTTTAGCTGCTGGGAGACTTCTTATTAAATAATGCCTACGCGCAAACGGGAGAAGAATATTATGTTGATGATGATGATGCTACAGACGGAAGCAAGGTGGAGGAATGTCAGTGCTCTGCTGAATAAAGTCATGTTGTAAACAATAAATACGGATTAGACGTCTTAGACAAGACGACTGCAGACTTTGTTATCTTGAAAGAAACCAACACCGGACGCAGAGTAAAAGGAACTAAGGTGACAACAAGACTAAGATTAACAGTATCAAAGTAAGATATGTTTTGTTTTTATACTGCCGAGAGACGTAAGCTAATTTAATTATGAAAAATATTTTGAATAATTCCCTACTTGCCTTTCCAACAACAAGAAAAGTAACGTTTTATGTCATCAATGAAAGAAAGATGCTTACTTTAGTTTAGTTTATAAAACTTTTCAACCTTTTGATTATTCTAAGATTTGGGTTTGACTTGATGCATTTTACGTTATCCTAAAGTTGAGAAAGGACTGACTAGTAAACAATATAAAAGCTTACAAAATAATGATGTGATGACAAATTGTTGGTCATAGTAGACTTATTATCTTCTTCCTTCATTCCTCGTTAGCATAGAGTGTTAATTATTTATGTGACTGTTATCATACGCGCGTAACAAGGATATCTTGTACAATTTTTTCCGATTTTCAAATTCCACCTAACTCTCTGAACTTTAGACAAATGAGCACCTACGCACTATTGCTAAAATAAAGTTAAAACGGGTACAACCTGTAGATGAGCGGAAATATCATGGAAAGAACAAATATGACAACTCCGATGGGGCGGCGGCGCATCGGACACAACTTGTCGCGTTGTTTCTCGTCTAATTAGTTGTAGTTGGCCGACGACGCATGAAGCAGATACAGGCACGCGAAGCAGCACAACGCAGGACTCTTCAGCAAGGGCGCTACGCTGATATCTGATCGTTTAATTAGCAGTAGAGAGCGTACGCCTCCGAATATAATAAGTACGTGTGGATGCTTCGCGTCTTCTTCCGTTTATAATTTATGCGGCGCCTTTATAATTACAACAAAGACGCATTAGATAATCATCATGCTTACAGATTTATGACATACATTTTTCTAATCAAAGTACCAAACCTAGTAGCCAATCATTAAAAGTTTAATTAGACTCATTAATTAAATATTAAACATTCTCTGCTAATATGCATTTATGAAATGCATATGCATTAATTATTTGCAATCATTATACAATCTATTCATTGAATTAATCAATAGAGCAATATTTATATTTATGTGAATTGTGTTTGTTTATTTGTTGTTTGTTTATTGTTTGCATATTTGAAAATTTTTGGTTTCAATGGGGATTTTATCATCGTATACCTACTTGTTGTGCTATTTTTAATTATGAAAACTTTATTTTCGCATTCAGTAACAAGCAAAATTTACCGTTAAAAGTTGTATAGCTTTTTTAAAACATCAAGAAAACTTGAAACAACATCAAAACGTAGCTTCTTACAAAATTATTGCATAATTGTAATCTTTTAAGAACAATTGCGTTCAAGTATATCCTCAACAGAAATTGTCTTCTGCTTTGTCAGGGAGCAAGTGGCAATTGCGCAATGATTATTTGTTTTGCACTCGTGAAATGGCTGGCTATTTGAAAACGTGAACAGGATTTAATTGCTGTTCAAATTTATCCATCCGGAGTGTTGTGTGTTTTCCTTATTTCGTTCGTGTCCTCAGAACTACAAATGCGCTTTGAAAAGATGACAATTGAGAGAGAAAAAAGTAAAAAGTTTCAAGGTGGAATTCTCACTCGTCCTTTCTACAAAGGATCAAGCGTATTTGCTGTTCGTTTTGTTACAAGTTGTAGCGTGTAAATCATTGACAGGCGTTATTGCATTTGTTCATATGCAACTATGTGCAAGTGAGTTGCCAAAGGGGTGAGTTGTAGACATTCCAATCAAATGAGATATTTTAGTTTTATGCAATATATCTAGGAATAGCCAGAGTGACTTTATGATTGGTATGAGTAATTGCGCGACGATTAATTTGTGGTTGGTGGTTGTAAAGTAGCAAAAAGTGATTACAATAAATTGTAGTGAAGATTATGCATGATAATTGCAAGTAACGCGTGATGATAATAAGAAAAGTACGAATTGAAAAATCGTCATTAATTTGCCAACACGAAGGCAGCGCGTGGGTGCTGTTCTGCATTGGCTGCCGTTGGTGATGGCGTCGCAGGAACGATGGTGGAGGCAGCCGGAGGACGCGCGCTGCCAGGATAAATGCGTTGATCCTCGCAAGCTGGATGACAATAGCCGGACGACCGCGTGCGACGACCACACGGATCGCATCGGCCTCGGCAGTTGCGCTCGTATCTCGAAATTGTTGCAAAACGCAGCGTAGAGTAAAGTAAACTAACGCGAAAAGTTACCCCCTTTCGCGTTGGGGCGTCAGTTACACGCGGCAGCGGCCCAAGCTAAATTAGTTCGAATTGTAATCCACCCTTGCGGAAATTCTACTTTCCCTCCAAAGAATTCTCTCAACTCTTTAAATGCAATCAAATCACTGCAACTGAATTAACGAACTGAAGAAGGCGACCAAGTGCATATTTTATTCAGCCTCATCAAGTTTCTTCTTTGAGGAAATTTAATTACAACCCTCTTAAGCTTTCACGTGTAAGTATTCTCCTAATACTTTAATATACTTACTGTAATCTAAAATTTAAACTCAAAATTTCAAGTGCTCGAAGTTCTTTTTTTCTTTTAAATCAGACAAAAGTATTATTCTATTACTTCACTTTACGTTTTGGCGAGTAAAGATTTAAATTAAATATGGCAAAAAGGTAGCCGAAATTGTCATGTGAAAAAAACATAATAATTTATTATATTAGGCAAGGCGTGTGCTGATAAACGCACAAACAGATTTTACACGCACAAAAAGTAAAGGCATCATGAGTGAAGTGTACTTAAAATGCAAATTTCAAACGCAATTTCAAAGCGCGCGCGCGTTTCGAATTACTATAGATATTCTGCGTATGTTTTGCCATCAACTGTTAGTTTTTTATTCATATTTTTTAAATGTTGCGGCCTTGCTGTTGGATGAAATTGCATTACATAGTTCTCAAGTTCAACAATTATTTTATACGCCTGCAATTCGTGAAATTACCTGACAAGAAATGTTGACCAGTCGCTGAAATTGTTTTTGAATGAAAATGAGTGTTCAACTAGACGAAATGTAATGAAAATTAGTGATTTTAATTACCAATAGTTTAAAGAAAAGTAGGTCATTGAAATAATTAATTGTTTTCAATCATTTTAAGTATTTCACTAATTCAGATGTTTTTAGTGATACTGAGAATCACTGATAAGTTAATAATAAAAATTTAAATAAGTTTTAATTAATGAATTTTACAATTAGAAGTTTACATTTTTCACGTTCGCTATTGCAATATTTATTTGCGTGTGTAATTTTAATATTTTTAATATTTAAAAGTCAAATGTGACAAAAATAACTAAAGAATTACAAAATAAAAAAATCGGAATTTGGTAAAATTAGCACGGAAAAATAAAATTCCCGAAATTAGGGCGCAGTAAAAAATTCGAATCGTTAAGAATTTGTTAAGAATTGGTTCAAAGCATAAATAATAAGTAATTCGTTTTCCATTCTGCGTTAATTTTGTTGGGTTTATTTTATTGACAGAAAGATAAATATGATGGGCAAACTGCAAGAATATTGTTGTGACAGTGAATGCGCAACGGCTCGAGAATCGCATATTTTAGCGGACGGTTTTATTTTTTAATTACATCGCATTTTTAATTGCGTTGCTTGACAATTGCCACGGTCGCTACTGCTTTCGGACGTTTCGAATTTATTGCGCATTTCTTGTTGTTCTTATTATGTAAGTACGTGTTGATTAAAATCGCGAACCGATATTGAGTTGCATATTGGAATGTCTGTAATAAATATTACAGTATTAAAAAGTATTGATTGCACATTTTCGTCCAAGTTATTTCAGTTTAATGACAATTTCACTATTTACCGTAGAGGGCGTTTGCAGATTTACCTTTCTTCTGACATAAAATTCTTTATTTCCATTGAACAAATGACGGAAATCATGTCGAATATGAATCAATCATTTATGAGCATTAAAACTGCTGTATTTCTGATTTCTTATTAATTATTCATGAAACAACTGATTAATAAACTCTTATTACAGTCGGGTTGCAGTAATAGTTTCATTACATGACGATTACTACTCATTGAAGGAAGTTAATTATAAATTCCTCAGTGTAATGTCAGGCAGTTTTAATCATCAACTTTTTACAACCCTCTGTAAGTGAATAACAAATGCGTGGGTGCTAACTGCACTGTCATTGTCTAATTGAAATTTAAAATGCAAATCTAGCAGCTTCTAGCAGTAGTGGCTCAATAATTTACTGCTGATAATTCATACAGAAAGTGTTGAATGAATACCTTTTTTGTTGCAAGTTTTACATTTAAAGCCAGCACTGAAGTATGGCGACAAATTGAATTAAAACGATATTAAGATGAGAGATCGATGCATACAAAGCATGCACTTCTGTGATACAGGCAATTGAAATCAAATACCAAATGAGCATTGGAATTCCTCTTGCATAGCATGCAAACGCGAGAGAGTATTGAGTAATGACTGGGAAATGAAGCCATTAATATTCAGAGTATACCGCAAAAGTGTGCACGTGTAGGTGCGTTACGATTTTCGGCAACCCTCGAGCGTGTCTTTTACGTCCGAATGCCGTTTCCGCTTAACGCCCAATTGGCATTTAAATTCGATTTGAGTTTTTTGTGTACAGCTTCCCTTTGCGGTGTAATTCGCCGGCTATTATTTTACATTCCGCGATTCAATTGCTTATAAATTTTGTCCTTTTGTTGAAAGCAGCAATTTTATGCGAACAAATTTATTGCCAAATTGTAAACATCCACTGCACATTGTTTATGTAGCATTTGAATTATAAATGGCTTTTTGATGTTTGCACAACAATTGAATTACTTAAAAAAATTCGCAACGGATAAATCAATTTCCCGCTTACTTTTCATCTTTAAGTGAGCAGAAAATTGGTAAATTTGTTTAGCAATTGAATTATTGATTGAAAATAAAATGTTGTGTGGTAATTGGGGAATGTTAGAGTTGGAATACTAGAAAATGTCGAATAGAAATTACATCTTAAATCAGTGCTTAAACATACTATTAACATGCAAATAAATTAATCTCAATTTTCCATGAGATAGCTGCATGTAGTGAGCAATTTCGTGCGCAGTTATGTAAATTTAATGTTTAAATAAAATAATTGAATAAACAATGAAGCGCGCAGTTGATATAACCTGCTGGGAGTTGTAAACACGACAATGAACTTTTATGAAACGCGATGGCAAAATTTCAAATTTGCAAAGTTTATTCGCTCTTTTGTGATTTTATGATGAGTGACATACAAAACCTGGCTGAGAAAAAGTTGTACCGAAAATCTCAATCTAGCTTTGCGCCTACGGTCGATGTACCTACGACAATGTAGTACTCATTTTATTATAGAAATTTTAATGAATATACCTATGTGTAGATCTCATCATAACTTTTGTTCGTTTGAGTAATACTGCTGTACTAACAGAAAAAATTGAAGAATATTGTAATGAAAGAATTGCAAACTTCATCCATATAATATTAGAATATTGTTGTTGTTTAAATTGGCTGCTTTCGCATACTTAGTCCGCCATTGACGCGTTACCACGAGTTGCTACCCAAACTACAGAAGACTTTTCACTGTTAAATATGATTATAAAGCACATATAACTATTGAAAAGTCGACAACAGTAACCCCCGGCTCTGGCACTTGAACCACTGGCTTTCAGGTCATAATTGAAGTCCTAACTCTCTCAGCCACCGAGCTGTCTAATGTCAGGATGGAAATTGTCATAAAATTTTTAGTCCTTAGTCCAATAAAATCGATTAATAACCGATAAAGAAATATTTTCATTATAATGAGTACAATGCCCCTGATAGCGCATTTTAAGCAAATGATAACACCTTTTAAACTATTAAAATCAGTCGACTACTTTAAAAGTTATCGCGATTTCATATTGAAAAAAATTGAAAAATTTCAAAGAAGTTTCAAGAAGTTTGAATCACCGAGTGCAAAAGCGTATAGCCAAATATAATTTAAAATAAATTAATTCAATTTTAGTTTAACTATTTAATCAAGTAATATTGATTAAATTTCGTTAAATATTTAATTTAATTTTCCGATACTAAATTCTATCACTTGCAAATTGTTTTGGAACATAAACAATAGCTTGCTTAAAATAGGAAGTCCATCCCCGATTTTAAATGAGATTTACTCGATTAATTTTTTCATTCAATTAAATTCAAAACTTTTTTATACTTTCCCAAAAAAAAAATGAATACATTAAATCAACCCTTTTGGAAATTGATTACTGTTTTAATACAAACAGTGGCAATGAGTATGTAAATCACTTTCGTCCGGTTAATAAATACCCGAATTGTCCGTTTTCAAGCCATAAATGTCATAGTGATTTACAATTCAGCAAATTGATTTTAATCGTTCAGATCTACGTTAATTATTTCATAATCAATTTCACCCACAACTAAAATAAGAATTCTATCACTGGAAATTAACAAATGATAATTATTTTAGTCGCTGCTAAATTAAAACCAAAGCTGCGCATTTTTATCGTGTATTCAATTACAAAGTTTGCTCATACAACAAACGTCATGAAACATAATGGATTCAAGAGGAAAAGTTTAATTATTCAATTAAACTTTTTATCTCAAAATGATTGCATAAATTGGCAACATTTTTTCTTTCGTTTATATCGCGCAAAATGCAATTTATTATTTCATAACATTTTCTTTGTATGTCTTTATATTGCACGTGCGCGTTCGCGAGACATCACATAAAATCCAAGATGTCATTGAATATTTCTTTATGGTTTATGTCTTGCTCGAAAATTTATCACCAATAGTTTTCTTCGCGTAAAAACAGCAATAACATAAAATACAATCGAATAATTGTCAACTGAATGACTATAATTAAGTATTGAATAATTGTGGATGAAATTCAAGTTGCATAAAGTAGGTATGATTCAAGAGGATTTTAATTGTGAATCGTTTCATGTAATTCGAATGTTCAAACTGTGTAAAACGCAAAAGTTTTAAATAGTCCGATGATATTTAATTAAATTGAAAAGCGGCCGCATTGAGTTTGCTGGAAATTATTAATCTAATATTCATTGTTTTCGAAGCAGCCATCGAATAACCGAATTAAATTGCATAGTTAAAAATACGTTATGCGGATTCATTCGTTCAATAGTTTGTTTGAGCATGATGATTAAATATGCGTGCATCTAATGTTTTAATTATTACTTGCAGTCAATATGCATAATGAATTTTTTTATCACTACCATTTATCACTTTCACTAATAATTAAATGATATCGTTCAAAGACATGAAATATTTAATTAATTAACTTGAAAGTTTTAAACTTTATTTCTCTCTTTTTTCTTTTTAGATATGCGAAATAATAAATGGCAATGTTACTCGTGTTTATGAGCGTTCTTCTGCTACAAGCGCTTCGTATTTCTTCAACGCCCGAGGAAGCTTTTCTTGGCTACCCGATGCAAGTTGAAGACGATAATGATTATTTATACATGGGCAATCGTAATGATCCTGACTATGACGCTATGGGTGTAAAACCAGGAGAACTTCGACGACGAAGTATCCTGGAGAAGAATTTCGCGCGATTTGGTCGCAGTGGACCTTCGGAACCGAAAATTTCGTATCTTAACAGCGATGACAACAGGAAACGTTTGTATTCTGATGATGATAATGACGATAGGGCGTACATGGAACGAAGTGCTCGATCGGGTGAACGGAGTGATCAGTTCATTCGATTCGGGCGTACCAAGAGTGATTTTGTCCGGTTTGGTCGTTCAGACCCGTATGAAAGAAACCGTGATTTTATTCGCTTTGGACGCAGCACCCGCAGCATTCGGGAGAAGAAACCCGCCACAGGTGGTGTAGCGCCAAAAAGCAGAAAAAAGCGCTCCCCCGAGTTCTATAAGAAATCTGAGGGCGGCCGCAACTTTGTACGGTTCGGGCGCGAACGCAGCGATAACTTTATGCGCTTTGGACGCATGCTGAATGCGAATTATATGCAGCCACCGCTTTTCAATTTGGAACACGTGGACGGCATTAAGGCGGGTACTAATGGCACGGATAACACAGCTAAGATCTTGGACGATTTCCACAGTCAGCAATCGCATGAACTGCTTCTGCGAATGTTGATGGACGCATTGAAACGCACGCATCTACAGAAAGAACTGCATCGACTTCAGGAGAATGAACAGCAGCGCTTTGCCGCTCTGGAGAACCACTTCAAAGGCCATAAGGAGACTTAAAAGTATTTCTCAATGTGATTCTTAACCAAATTCTAACTCTAGAATAAATACTTTCGTTTATTACCTCCTTATTTTCAACTATTGTTTTACTAGTCATGAAATGTGTTGAATTTCGAAATTTGTGGTATTAGTTTAGTACATATTCAATTCTATTCGAGTTATGAGTATATTTGTGGCTGGAATTATTAAGCGTTTAGTTTAATTACTATAATCTATGTGAAGAGTTAAAATAACAGATTAAATGAACTCATGATTCATGATTGTCATAAATGTCCTCTAAACAAATCAAAAGTGATTGCAATTGTCACGTGAAATTGTAAACTCATTATAAATCTATTTAAAATTTAGAGTATTAAACTACAATTATTAAATGTTGATGTAATATACATAAACATATATTTAAAATAAATGAATATTTATCTGGGTACTAATTTTGTTCACCTGATGGTTTTGATATGATTTTTGTTGTATTAGAAAAGATTAGTGATTAGTTCAATTAGTGACTTTACTAGGAATGTGATAAATTGATACAATTCTGCACAAGTTTTCATCTAAAAGCATTACTTCCATCATAGTTAACTTGGTTATTAATTAATGGTAAAAGGAGACAACAAATTGTTGATTTAAATCCATCCAGTTCGAACAGTTCCTGATAGTTTGGATTTACCTGTTGGAACTGTTTTGTCTTCGGACGTTGATGGTTCAGACACTGGTTTTGTTTCAGTTTTCTTTGACTTTTCTGCATCCTTCGACTCATCCTTAGATGATTCAGATTCTTTGATTGGAGCGTGGGAAGTGTCTTTTGAAGATTCGTCAGATTTCGTGCTTGTTTCTATAAAATTAATATTTAATTAATTTTAATCAGTAAATATGATATCCTTTTATATTATACCTTGTTTTAACTTGCTTTCTCCACACTCGCTTGGTGCCGCTTGCTTTGACTCGCTGTCAGCGCGTCGCAAGACCTTGATTGAATCCACTATTTTCAGTTTCTTTTTACCATCGTCCTCAGTTTTCGCATCCTCTTGCTTTGGCTGTGCATCATTTTCACGTTTGATGGATAGCGTAGACTTGAGTACCTTAACCGCGTCGGGGTCCGTCTCCTTGGAAGTAGTAGTAAGCGGCAAACATAAGCAGTAAAAGTAAAACAACATAGAGAAGGGCCATAATTCCAAAGTAGTTAATAAATATCACTAGTAATTTTGACAGTTTCAAATGTATTTATGACGTTTATGAACGATTGTAGATTTTGGCGTGAAATGATAGTGATTCCAGTGTTAAGTGCAACAATTATGAAAGTACGAGGAAAACAGTAAAACAAGTAAAAATAACAAGATCAAAATGGTTATCATTACAATGATGTACAAAAATTTGAAAGTGAACTTCAATGAATTTTAATGATGATACTTTGAAACGATCAATGTTACTGTTGTCAGTTTGTCAAAGTTGGATGATTAACTCCAGCATTACCAATGAGCAGTTGAGGTTTTGTATTTAGGATTTTTCTTAGATGTAGACTTGGTGTAAACATAATAAAAATGCGAAAATGAAATTGTTTACTTGTTGAGTAATGTGCGATGGTACTCGTCGGAAAAACGCGAATAAAAGAGCAAGTTAACCGAAGAAGAAGAAGAAGAAGAAGAAGAAGAGATGTAAGACAACGAAATTGATGTAAACAGTGTATAAATACGTTGGCGGTTGCTTCAAGGATATGTTTGTTAATGTACAAGATGTTGCACGTTTTTCCCTGGTGAACTTGAGCTTTCTTTAACGCGATGAGTATAGGAATATGGTGGAAAACTGTATGCTAAACACCAAGTACCACGGATTATTTATCTAAAGTGTGATATATGACTGCTTAGTACGAACAGGAATAAGTTTTCTCTACGTTCCGTTGGACGTGTCACCACTTACAGTAATTTTAGCATCAGTATCGACGTTCGTGTTTGGCGGCGTGCTGCCACTCGCCGCCGCAATCGTGCCGGTCGTGCTCGCCGCGTCTTCCGCTAAATAAAAGCAAATCATCATTGCGCGAATTCGCAAAACGCTCATAAACAATAATAAATGCAGCAAGTTTTCAAGTTGTAAACTGAGCATCATATGCACTCCAAAGACAAATAAACTTTGTGACTTTGACTTTACGTGCAAAACACAACTGGAACTTTTGCTTCAGAAATAATCACGAAGAATTAAGTAAGTACCTTTAAATTTAACTGATGGTTTAGGTGCTGGTCCCTTTAAACTTTTACGTAATCCAGTGGCCGTTCCAGAAGTAGAAGTTGTTCCTTCAGTTTCCGAAGTACCTTCAGTTTTTTCCAACTCGTTCTCGACTGTGTATTCAGACTGAATTTTCTTAGTCATGAATTTCGCGTACGCAAGTCGCGCAGTTTTTGGTACTTCCACCAATTTTGGATTATATTCTTAAAGAAAAAGATATTAGTTGATTAAAAATGATTAGGAATTGATATAAATTAAATTTACCCAAAAGTTTCTCTTGATCCATATCAACAGGCTTACTGACATTGCTTAAAATATGTCGACGCAGACTTTGACGATTCTGGCGTGAGTTTTCAGCTTCTTGCGCGGTACCAATTGGATCTCGATGCGTAGTGTTCTTACGCACCAGTGCATTCCAATCTTTCTTCTTACTTTTACTGTTTGATCGCTTACCAATCACCTTTGCCAATGTACCAAAAATATCCTTTGGTTCCTTCATATTTGAAACAGCTTCAGATACAGCTGCTTCAACAATTCCGATATGGAAATCTTTAAGTAGTCGACGTTCCATCACTTTCCCTTTTTTACCCGACACTACAAATTTGTTATAGTTATTTGCATGTAGTAAATTTTTATGACTAGAGTATTATTACATGCTGCTTGATCCGCAGAGACATTCGGAGTTTTCATGCCATTATTTCTTAAGATATCGATGAGTTCATAACGAAGACTTGAAATATCTTGACGAATCTCCATAACATCGTCTTCAGTTATACCAAAATCATCCCTCTTGCGTTGTTCGGCTGTTACATATCTTCTCACTAATAGTCGCATTACAAGACTATGTCTTTCTTTTGCAATTTCTCGCGTCTTTCTCTGTTATTTCATTTACCAAATTAACGTTTAAATAATAATCTAATTAATCTAAAGTTACCTTGAATGAATGTGAATTTCTTTCTTTCTTTAACAGGCCTAAAGGTCTTAAAACTAACTTTGGCGATGGAAAAATATTGAATGGTGGAGGTAGAGTATCGCCATCATCAAAATACGATATCCATAATTTACTGCGCGCAAATTTCCATTCTTTATCAGAACATTCCTAATGATTAAGAATTCATTATTATTAACTTCTAACAATTATTTAAATAATTTACCGATATAATTTGATATGAGTTGGACATCATGGCAATCAACATATTCAGCAGGACAATAACATTTATAACTGAATAGCTGCCAAACATAAGAAGCGCCCAAAATCTTGTAAATCCTTTGATGCCTGTTAATTCAAATGAAACTAAATCAACAAGTCCAAAACTCGCCCAGAATAATGACTGGGAAGTTTCAAAGAGACTGAAAAAAGTATTCGATTAATATTAAGATATTTCTAAGCATCTTCTAAGTACTTTGCATAACGTCGCCAAATTGTACATGCTTTATCGTTGTTATCAAAATCCGGAAGACCACTTGGAAGATGGTAGCATTTATGTTTTTCCAATTCCGCATAATACCACAGCAATTGATTTAATCCACAACCAAACGCAAATAGCACTAAAGTATAGATAAAGAAAAATTTAACAATGTCGATAATCATTCGTCCGAGCGAAATTTGCAATGGTCCCATATGTGGATTAATGCTAAAGATGTGAACCAGTTTCAAAAAGCTGAAATGATTCAAGATTCTCTTTAGTAATTTATTCATATTGCATTTCAATGAATTCTTAAGTTACCTGAATATCATTCCGGCTGCAAATGCACCTTCGGAGAGTAACATTGGATCGAAGATATGCCACTGCTCGCGAGGATACCAAGGGTCACGTCCTTGACTCGCCTCACGCTAATAATAAATTTCAATCATAATCGATAGTTAGTTGCATGGAAATGCAATTTGGACTATCTAAATATTTACGCTCCGTTTCATTTTTTACTTACCCAGACAATGTAGAATGAAGACAACCTCATTGCCAACCAGAGTACATAAAACATGTTGGTAATGAAATCGACGACATTCCAAAGATCCGATATATATTCAAGTAAACCATCACCCCAGAGAGATTTAATTTCACCCCATATTAGACCTGAAATTTACCAATGAGTCCAACGATTTTTGTTGCTCTGAAAGTGATTTACTTATCATGTAAAGGATAACACCACATTCAGCAATACCAGGCCCAGCACCACGTTCTTTACGATGCCATTCAGCAACCATTTCTTGTATCCAATCATTCCCAAACCATTCCAAAACTAAAATTTCAACTCGTTGTGAAGCAGCACCCAATAACACTAAAACAGTTGATCATCATTAACAAGTAACTTAAAATACCTTATTTTCTCGTACTTAAGAAGAAAGCATAAGAACTTGAATGGCAAATAAATTTCACGAATGGTTTCTTCATAAACTTTCCCATTTCCGATTCAGGAGCAAACATATAAATCGTACAATAAACCGGAAACATTCCTCCTAGTTTAGCAACTTGCAATATCTGTCCAACCAAAGATTTTCGACGAAAGCCAGGAAGTCCTTCATACCAAATTGCTGCTAGAAGTTGTTGAACACTTGGATGAGCGACAAACTGCAATAATTTAATCATTCAGCAGCTTTTTGAATATCTTCTTTTCATTTTTTAAACTTACATTCTTTTGTTTATACTTAAGGGCAAGTTTTAACCGTTCTAAAGTTTGTCGTTCGCCAGGATCCCAAGTGTCACCATCCTGGTCGTAGTTTAGCATAATTTCCAACTCGTAGGAAGTGCGTGCATGATCTAATAAAGAAGTGGCAAATTGTTGAACAGCCACCCGCATTTCATTATATTCCGATCGAAATTCCTGCTCCATGCGACTCAAACGTCTCAACTCCCATGAAAGTTCAAATGCCGTAAGCAAAGGGTCTTTGGAAGAAAGCGCTATTAACGAAGAAGCAGTCAATGCACGATAAGCATTAATTCTTGCTTGCGAATGACGCAAAGAGTCGACGGACGATGATTCCACGCATTCATCACATCCGCATCTAACAATTATCAAAAGGGGTTTAAACTTTCATTTTGCTTATTTCCGGACATTTAAAAATACCTAACGTCGTGGGGCATTGGTAGAGTGGCTCCGCGATCGAGAAGAATTTTAATGATTTCATAATTATTCTTGTGAGCTGCCAGAATAAGTGGTGTGATATCTGAGGTGAATGTTGATGATGATCGATCCACCGCTTCCCAACTCTTTCATAGGAAAGCAGAAATTTTAAGAAATTACAATAAACATTTAAAAATTATAACAAAGCATGAATGAAAATTTTAATTCTCTTTGTAGTAGTATTGCGGACTACAACTTTATATCTTCCCATTCACGATTGCGGTGTGTAGGTGTGAGATGGATGTGAGCATGTGTGAGGTGTGATTTTTCACACCTTTATCTTGCTGCAAGAATGATCGGCAATGCTTGTAGTTATAATGAATGATTATCGTCGATAATTATCTTTATTATCTTTGCATTTTCGCACCTACTTGTCAACTAATTATCGGTAGCAATCGACGTTTAATATTTTAAATAAATGTTATCTTTCTCTTTCTCACACCTCTGGTTCTTTTCACACCTCACGATTTCATTCATAAATACAACTTTAACACACAATGACATTGTACAGCGTGTATGCCATCTATGCATACGTATAAACAATATTTAAATGTTTTATTGTACTAATAAATAGTAGAATAATAATAATTTTAATACAAAATCTGATTTTCTGATGAATTTAAATTTAAAGTGAGATGTTTTTAATAACGCTAATAACAATATTAAAATTACATCCAGTCTCCAACTTACATAAGGTTCTCCTGGTACATGATGTTCTTCTTCATATTGCAGAAGCATTTCGACAGCTTCCACATACTCTTCTTTAATAGCATGCAGTAACCCATCCTGTAAATTAAACAACCGTCACAAACGTATAGAAATTTATGTTTATCAAAGCTATGAGTTCAAGAACAATTTCTAGGCATGAAAATATCACATTGAAAGAAAAGTTACGAGTTGTTTGCATAAACAAAGCATGTACGATGCTATGCGACATGAGCGCATGTTGGAATTCGAAATACAGCCGAAGCGAATCAATCAGCGCAATAATAATTTTAAACTTTATGTGCCTACATTGATAAAAATGCAGAGTCCACCGAGTGGCATTTGAAAATGCAACGAGTGGCGATTGATTTGATTGTTTCTTGTTAGCAAAATCAAGTTTATAGTTGGGGCAACACGTTTTGCAAATTTCGATTAAAAATGCATTTCGTGAATGGTTTCATTCGGCATACGTGGAGGGAACGTGTAAAGCATTTGATCTGGAAAATGCTATTTTTAATATGCGTATACAAACGCAACAAAAAATGATTTGCTTCAATGTGGCAAACGCAGTGGAAGCGGTGGACGTCGCTTTAGAACATGCGCTACTCAATTCCATATGGAAATTCATTGAAATCAGACCAAAATCTTCTTGTAAAATTCTTGTAAAAGTGTTTTAAAACTAATTGTGTCCAAGGATTATTCTTAAATTCTCATTGATATTAAATGGTAAGTGAAAACGTAGATTAACTTTGACTATCGAATGCCAGGTCGTATAAAAACTTTGCCAGAAGAATCATTAAACCAATAAAAAGCGCACTTACTTTGACTTTGATGTTTTCTTCCAATAATAAACGTATCAAGTCGATATTTTCATTTTCAATCGCCGCAATGAGCGCTGAACGATTTAAAGGGTCGACGCAATTGAGATCTAATTCATCTGGATTATTCTTATACTCCTGAATAAGCCTATATTTTTTATTATTAATAAAACAATTGAATTAAAAGCCTACTATCAAAAATTAATTACCTGCGTACAGTCGCACAATCACCACGTTCAGCATGAAGTAGAAATGTTTTTTCAACTGATCCTAATGGTTTTTCAACCGGATCTATTAGATTATCACGTTTCACCCCTGGCGTTAGGGAATTTTCGGCAATATTTGCTAACAAATTCTGCCTTGATTCGCCTGCCTTCATTGCAATTCATTTGCAATTTTGACGAGTTCTATACTTGGATTAACTAACAACACTAAACTCTTGATCGCAAGAATATTTTCCTTGTAGTCTCAACCCTATAATTAAATTAAGCTGAAAAGCTTACATAATCGGATCATGCATACCCGATATGTCCTAGTTTTCCACCTTACATTTTCACTTTTTAATATTATTAACATCTTTATATAAAATCTTATTTATGTAATGTTATTTTATATAATTTTGCTACGTCAACGTTCAGATGTACTACATTAATTAAAAGTAAAATTATTTATTTCCGATTAATTTATGCGGGTAATTAGTTGATTGAAATTGATGAAAGCGGAAAGCAATTATTGATTCGCTAATAATGTGGACGATTATAATCAGCCATTAAATATTTTTATTTTCCCCCTTGTTTAATGACTTATGATGAAAATATATTCAGATATCTTTTGAGTGTCCGTATTAACTATGCAAATACCGAAAAAAATCCATCTTTCTCGTACATCTTCTATTTCTGTTCTTCCAACATTACTCGCAAATGAAATTAATCTCAATTAGCGAGTGTCATTGCGTATTCATTTACGCACAGCCCATTTTCATTTTCATGTGAAAGCCAGACATGAATTTTTCCTTGTTTTCCTCTTGTGCATCACAATTTGTGTCTCGTTCTTACAATGTGCACACATCAAGCTAATGCTATCAATTTTCCTGCTCTATCAGTCGTTCCACAGCAGCAGTTCATTAGGTCCCCATATTTTGTGTGTGTACTAAATACGTAATAGATTTATAGTAACAGGATATTAAATTGGATAAAAGTTTGGTGATAATTCAATTATACAAGTTTTTGGCGAAGCGCCGAAGAATAAATTTAAATGTCCTTTGGGCTTATGTTTCAGTTTCTTCGTGGCGTGCCCAAAATGCTTACCGAATTGACTTCGAAATTAATAATCTGTCAGTAGCAGAATAAAAGTCGGGGCTCGTTTAGAAATTAACAAAACAAATTTTTGTTGCGCGACATGGTGAAAACGCGACCTGTGGATTCACTTCCTTCGACAAGAGTAAGTACGACACAGTTAGAGAAAATTTCGGTATAAAACATAACTTTTTCTATCAAGGTAAATATAGGAGACGCTTTCATAACTGATGACAGAGAGCCAACAATATACGAAGAAAATGGGGAAAACTCAAGGAGAACCGCACCCACAATGCCAAAATCACTCAGTATCGAAGAGAAAAAGTATTTGCTCGCTGTGGAGCGCGGTGACTTAGCAAACGTAAAGCGGTAATGATTAAAAAGTTATTCAATTATTAATTAATCAACTTGAATGATCAAATATTCGCAGAATGCTACAACGAGCGCATAGATACAAATTGTTGGATCCGAATTGCGTTGACAGTCTTGGAAGATCCGCACTGACTTTAGCAATCGATGGAGAAAATCTAGAAATGTTAGAACTACTGGTTGTAATGGGTGTTGAAACTAAAGATGCTTTGTTACATGCAATCAACGTCGAATTTGTTGAAGCTGTTGAGCTGCTTCTAGAGCATGAAGAAATAATTCATAAGAATCAAGAATTTTACGTAGGTGTTTTTAATTTTGTTGTAATAAGATCTCTAATACCTAATATTTTTTGTGGACTGCCAGAGTTGGCAAAGAATGGATAAAAGTATTGCAACATTCACACCGGATATTACTCCATTGGTGCTGGCTGCACACCGCAACAATTACGAAATATTAAAAATCCTGCTGGACCGTGGCGCAACCCTGCCCATGCCTCATGATATAAAGTAAGGATATCCTGCATTGCTTTGAGCATTTGCACCTACAAGTTGCACGCATTATCCTTGGCATTTCTTGGTCTCGTCCTTTCAGTTTAGTTGCAAGTTGTGTCACGTAGTTTTCGCATTTTTATTTCATATTTACTACAATACGTTTGCTGCCCTTTCTGTCGCATTAACTTTATGACCGCGCGTGTTGTCGGCAGTGCCGTCACCGTCCCCGCCGAATAAATTCCTACTTGCGCATCGCATACCTATATATTTGCTTTCAGATGCGGCTGCGAACAATGCATTCGCGACACAAAGGACGATTCGTTGCGACACTCACTATCGCGCGTTAACGAATATAGAGCGCTGGCGAGTCCATCGCTCATCGCCCTGTCTTCGACCGATCCGATCCTCACGTCGTTCCAATTGTCCTGGGAGTTGCGGAATTTGGCTTTCGCTGAACCAGTTGCGTAACAATGATTTAACTTTTAACTTTTGCAATTCAATTATTGCACCCTTCAATTGCAAGAGGGTGGCGACATTTATATTCTTCGGCGCGAGGCGACCCTGATAAAATTGTTATTGTTTTCACAGGAATGCAAAGCCGAATACATGGAGCTTCGTAAGCAGTGTCAACAATTCGCCGTTGATCTCTTGCAACAGTCACGCAGTTCATATGAATTGGCTATCATCCTCAATCATGACCCAACTAATCCACCGTACGAATACGGTGAGCGAATGCGCCTAAGTCGATTAAAATTAGCGATTGAATATAAACAAAAGAAGGTTTGCTCATTTCCTGTTATTGAAACTCAGTTACTATACTTTTTCGTTAGTTTGTAGCGCATCCGCATATCCAACAACTTTTGGCGGCTATTTGGTACGAAGGAGTGCCGGGATTTCGGCGGAAATCCTACATCAGGAAATGTTTCATCATTGCACGTGTAGCTGTGCTGTTTCCATTCTACTGCCTTATTTATCTGTTGGCACCAAACACCACGCACGGGATGTTAATGAAGAAACCGTTTATGAAGTTTCTCATTCACGCCTCGTCGTATTTGTTTTTCCTGCGTAAGTAGCGCGATGAAAAGAGGATAAATTCAATAAACGTTAGACGACGTTGTTTGGCGTTATGGACATGATGTCATTTTTGCAGTTATCCTAAGTTTGGTGTCTCAACGTGCCGAATACCAAATAGTCGAATATTTCGGAACGGATGCGATGAAGGAGGCGGCTGCGGAACGTCTCCAAACACATCGGGGCAACATGCCAACATTCTTGGAATATATAATTCTTGTTTATGTTATAGGTAAGTGGTTTACACGCTCTGTGATTGATCTCTCAATAATTCACGTGCCGTCCGCTTCCAGGATTTATATTCGAAGAAACTAACGAAATATATACAGTCGGAATACGCTCGTATTTAAGAAACCTGTGGAATGCAATTGATTTCATACGAAACACGCTTTACTGCGGTGTTTTCATTCTGCGTGTCGCCGCGTACATTCAACAAACAAACGAAATTATTCAGGATCCTCAAATGGCATTTAGACCGCGAGAAAAGTGGCACGCTTATGACCCACAACTAATTGCCGAAGGGTTATTTGCCGCTGCGAATATCTTTAGCGCTTTGAAATTAATTCACCTGTTTTCGATCAACCCGCATTTAGGTCCACTGCAAATATCCCTCGGCCGGATGATCATTGATATCGTCAAGTTTCTCTTCATCTATGCGCTTGTTTTGTTCGCATTCGCTTGTGGTGAGTGATTATTTGCGAAACTTCTACGGATTCCATGGAATTGTGTAATAAGATTAGGTGTTAATAATAGGCTTAAATCAGTTACTCTGGTATTTTTCTGACTTGGAGCGCAAGAAGTGCTTGCCAAAAGAGGACGATGAACCAGACTGGGAGCACAACGGCGAAGCATGCACAAAGTGGCGTGGATTTATCAAGTAATAACAATGTCAAACGTAATCCGCTATTGTTGCTCTAAAATATCTGTCTCGCAGCGTCTTCGAGTCATCACAATCGCTATTCTGGGCGAGTTTTGGGATGATTAATATCAATAACTTCGAGCTGGAAGGCATCAAAAGCTACACACGTTTCTGGGGTCTGTTGATGTTTGGTAGCTACTCGGTCATCAATATTATCGTCCTACTGAATCTTCTCATTGCGATGATGTCCAATTCCTACGCGATTATTGATTGCCATTCTGATACCGAATGGAAATTTGCCCGAACACGATTATGGATAAGTTATTTTGATGAAACCCCTACACTACCACCGCCTTTTAATATTATTCCGCATCCAAAGTGGTTCTTCCGTTTATGTGGTTTTTGTAATGGTTTAAATCGGCGTAGTAAGGGAAAATTAAATTCCCAGGTATTTATAGATCAATCTATTATTTCATGCATTTTAATCAAACCTAAATTTAAGGATCCGATTGTTAAAGAATCTCAAGCACGATATACGAATGTCATGCGCGCTTTGGTTTGGAGATATGTTACTTCGATGCATCGCAAATGCGAAGAGAGTATTGTCACTGAAGATGATATTAACGAAGTTAAAAATGATATTTCAGCATTCCGTTATGAAATGCTTGAGATTTTAAACCGAAATGGAATGGACGTCAGTTGCGCAGCCAAGAAGGAAAAAAGTAATTTTTAAATACTTTGTTTCATATGGTACAAACTTAATTTTTAGGCAATCCTGGAAAAAAGAAGAAAGTGTGGGAGCGCCGCCTTTTAAAAGATTTCAAAGTCGGTCCTATAACTCCACTGCCTTCAGAGGACGAAATTCAAGCAGAATATAACGCTGAATGGACCGGCAAACTGCGGAAAAGCGAAGACTCTTTGAACAAATTTCGCCGCATTGCAAAATTAGCACTTTTGCAATCAAACTTGAATAAATGGAAGTCAACTGTTGCTGGTGCTAGCAACAATCAGATTGGTTCGTGTTTCCATCCGCAGTCTATAAAGAAGCAACGCAATATAGCAAAAGCGATGCAGGAAGCTAAGAAATTAGTGGAAAATAAACAATTTGCTGCTTTGCCAATGCCTATTGAACTGCCCGACACCACCGGAGAAGGCATTCTAAAATTGGTTCAACTTGAGGCAGAAATTAATAATCCTACTCTGGCGCGTACACCATTAAGTAATAAACCTTTCCCGATCACGGTTAATACGTTGCAGTCTGAAATTATCAATAATAATAACACGGCTGGTACTTATTCTCAGGATGACACAATTAGTGTGCAATCACAACCCATTGAGCCGCTGTTCAATAAATACAAAGAAAACTATAATCACCGTAAATTACTCAGGCAACGCTTCTTTAAAATAATTAAACAAACTGATAGCGAAGGATATACATCTGAGGCATCAGTTAATTCAGTCACGTCGACACTTACCAGTGATAATTATCCAATTTTCAAATCATTTGAAAATTCTAATATGAGTTCCGAAGATGCAAGCGAAGAAGATACTACTATAATACATACCGACAGTATCACGGAAGATAATAAATTACTTAATCAAGTTGAAGTTGATGATCATCATGGTAAAAAATGGATATGAAATATTTGAAAAACTTAAATTCCAAACAAATTCTTCCGCTGTTTTGGTATAATGTAATTTAAACATTATCAATCAATATATCAATGTTGTAAACATCCCTAATTATTTACATTTCTTATGAAATATGGAAGGTGTTTTCAGCTCATTATTAACAACGGTAAATGGAAAACTTTCCATGCCATTACAAGCTACTCCGTAATTGCCCGTTTTATCAGCGACAATTATACCACCAAAAAATTTAGGATAATATTTAATTATTCGATTTAAAGCTAAATTAGCTGCATCCTGTGGATGACTTCCAATGCGTAATTGTTCAACAGCCAAGAAACTTGGCAAAAACCGCATCATAATATCGCCATCACCTGTTGCTGCAGCAGCACCAACTGAAGAAACAGCATAGGCTCCAGCGCCCGGAATTGGAGAATCTCCAACTCGCCTGAACAAGAGTAATTATTAATTTTAAATGGTAGTAATGCTAAACTTGGTTTTATTACCCCGGAATCTTATGTATCAATCCATTTGTAGATGTTCCAGCAGCAATATTATCATGTGAATCAATAGTAATCATGCCAATTGTATCATGATTGTTTATAGTAGCATCATTATGCTGTTGAAAGTTCTCATTAGCTTTACGACTCCAATGTTTCTTATAGTTGATATCATTTTCCTCCAATGGTTGGTAAGGACCACATGATTTTTTACTATCTGGCCTTACATCCTATAAAGTTCACATTTAAATCTGTGATTATGTCATGATGATATGCATTAATTACTAACAATCCAATTATTAGGTTGGCATTTGTTTGCCTTCCAGTCATCATGTAGCTTTTTAGATTTTGCAGAACCAATATCTTCGATAGTAAACCCCATGTCTTTTGCAAATGATGTAGCCTGATCCCCTACCAATAAAGAGTGTGTGGTATGTTGTAACACATGTTTAGCTACAGAGACTGCATCTTTAACACGTCTTAATGCCCCAACTGCACCCATATTCATTGAAGTACTGAAATACAAGAAATGCGTCAAGAAAACATTATAGTGGTGTGATTCACATTTACCCGTCAAATATCATTGCATCCAAAGTAGTTTCACCATTCTCATCAGGATTACTCCCATATCCCACAGTACCATCACACTGTAGACGTTCACAAGTCATGCATCCAATTTCGAGGGCATCAACAGCATTGAACCCTCTTTGTATGTAATTCCAAGCAGCATTGGTTGAATCATTGAAAGCCCATGTGTTTATTACCATGCGATTGTTTGATGAGCTGGCTGCCAGAATGTTAGGCAGCACTACACTGATAATCAATATGGCATACATGTTGCCTTTACTAGCTTCTGACTAGTATATTGTTTGAGCATTCAGAACACTCGTACAATACTTCTTCACCACCAGACCAATCAGTGAAATCCTGCTTACAGATAGTAAACAATTCACCACATCTACAGTTATATTCAGCTGTATTATCTTGTTTGAAATGCAAGTCATTCAATGAAAGTTCAGCATAGATAACACTCTCTTGATGCAGTTTTTGTTGCAAAAGTAACGAATCGTAGATTTTCCGCTGTGTTTCGTCGCGTAGCACTTTCCAAGCCTTATCAATTTGCAGGAATTTGTCTTCCACTAATACCCCTTGCTTATCTGGATGTGCACTTTTTACTAACCTTTGATAATTCCGCTTGATTTGTTCATACGTGTCATCTGGACCGCAATCTAACGCTTCGTAATGGTTCATACTTACAACGCCCACACAACTAAGTTAAATAAAAGAAAATAAACACTATTTCACTACCGCACACAACCACTCACTACAGCTGATGATAAGCCGAAAATAGGTTAACTGCTGCCACATGTAACTGCTGTCAAGTTACAACTTGAATATGGCAACAGCGTAACCTCAAATGTTGTAAACATAAACGTCAATTATCAAACCAGTCAGTTTTGTTTTGGTTTTGATCCTTTCTGGTGTCTTATGTTTTGGTCCAGTGTTCTGAAACGTTTCAATTTCATACAGTAAGAGAAACTGCGACGGAATGGCTACAAATTCAGAGCCAGTGCAAGTGAGTTCCTTGCCTCTGCCCCCAATGCAGTACATCAACCAATATACTGACGAAATGATCAAAAGGGGCAGAGCCCCTAGGCCTCCACCACCAATTCATGACAATTACAGCATGTTTGGTAATACGTTTAATACAGAAGAAGCTATTATCAGACCATTAGAAAGCCAGGTATGTTTGATAGCAATTCATGAATTTCTTAGGAATTGTAATCTATATATTATTGTACTGATTATAGGGCATCAAACGTTTATATCCATTGCACTTTGACCGTCGACGAGAACTGAAGAAGTTGAATCTATCACTACTAGCCAACTTCCTAGATCTCTTGGATCTGCTAGTGCATTGCCCTGATTCACCACGACGAGCAGAGAAGGTTGAAGATCTTTCACTGCTCTTCATTCACATTCACCATCTTCTCAATGAATTTCGACCGCATCAAGCACGTGAGACATTACGTGTGATGATGGAACTGCAAAAGCGACAGCGTATTGAAACAGCCAATCGTTTCAAGAAACACTTAGAGAAAGTACAAGAAATTTTACAACAAGCCATTGCCAATCTGCCTGAACCCATGGAGCTGGACAATAAAATGTTTGTTGACACTCATATAGGTTCATCAGCAAGTGGTGGAACTGCTTCTGATGATACCACAGATGCATGTGATATATTAGATAGAATAATGTGTAATATTGTAGACTCTATGTGAGAATCTCATAATTATGTTGTATTATATTTCTATTAGATATAAGCTTTTCAACACGTACTTATCAAGCAAGCAGATGAGAAAATAAGTTTTTGTTCCTGATAAAACGTTATTAATTTAAATTCTTATTAATTTACATAGTTATATCTTAGGCAACTGCTGTAACATTTTGTTAGATATGAATTATCCTTGACTTAAAAGTATTTAACTGCATAAATAAATTTTATAAATTTCAATCATGTCTTCCTGTCTCTCATAAGTACTTGAGAAGAACGAGAGTGCACGTGAAGAAAACTTGTTATTATTGCGCTTGTTCTTAGTATACTTGAATCAAACGCAAGTCGTGAAATATTGTTTTGGTGGGGCTTGCGATATTTAACTGTACAATATTGTCATGAGGTGCTCAGTCGGTTTTATGTTTGAGAGTCTTCTTCCTGAAGACTTACTCATCAACCAACTCGGCAGTTATCAAAGAACTTTTAAGTTAATAAAGTTTTACAACAATACTAATTAAGGTGCAATTTAATAATCATTGGATTCTAAAACTATTCGAAATGGTAAGTATATATAATTTGCATTTTATGGCCGCATCATTAATATATTTCAACATAACAATCATTATCAGAAAGAATATGTGCTATATCAAAATAGATAAATCAGAAAGACATGTTTAAGTAAAAGTAAATAGCCAACAATCTATTGAATAATTGCAGTGAAAGAGGAAAGAAACGTAAAGGGCAGATAAATAATCCTCTAAACACGATTACTTTCGCTTGTTCTTTAATTTTGAAAATAGCTGATTGCATTTGATTTTAAATTCACGCCGCGTTCAAGTGATTGTATTTCAGAGAAGCAATTGCAACGCATTCGATTATTGTCTGATTGCACGAATTTAAGTCAGTGCTGCGATATAACAAAAACATGATTTTAACGATTTTCTTGGTTTATTATTTTCTAAGTGAAAAAGGATATGACTTTATTGCTACGTTGATAATTAAATCTTATATTCTCTTGCATCATAATGCCTAAGAAACTTAAAATAAGTCAATAAGTTTAAAGTGCGAAGTATCATAGAAAGTATTTACATATATTTATTTACGTGTTCGAGCAAACATTTATTATGTACGTGCCTTACTAAAACCAGATTCCCGTATTTTATTCGTAGCATTTCAGCGATGACAGCTACTATGTCAGCGCGTTCTTTTCTAATCCGCGCTTCTTTTTGTGATTAGAAATTAGAGCACGTTCAGATTAATGGTTTCGACTACTGAAAGACACACTCAACTGCCATTAAAGCTAATGCGGTTCTGGTGATATTTAAATGAAACGCACAAAAGAAAATTTCAACTCATTTGTATTCCTAATGCAGCAAAATGAAATTGTTTTCAGGAAATTTTAAATTCCTTTAATCGGTGACAATTAATTCAAGATTCCACAATCGAATTAATGTCTTATGATGATTGGCCAATAAATGAATTCGCAATTAAATATTTGAACTTTTATACTACCTACGTACTTGTGTTTAATTATAGATTTGTTTCTCGAATGCATCAATAAAACGCAAGACATAAAATAAGTGCGATTAGCCATAATAATTCTGTAATTACGATTTGCAAAAATATCAGCGGAAGCTGTAGAAATATTTATTCATATATGCATGAAATGTCAATGAGTTATTAAAAGTGCAGTAATTCAAACAACTTCCTCTGTAATGTTTTCCTTGATGCAATAGGCGATAAGGATGCACAAACAAAATGCGCAATTAACACAAAATGCAAAATTGAATATTACGCTCAAATAATGCGTATTGTAGCAAAAAGAATGGCTACAACCTAAAGAGTGCAAGCGAATTATATTATGTTACATAAGTTTCAACGAGATTCACAAGCGCAATACGCAAGACCAATAGATAATTATCAGCATGAAAAAGATAGTTTTGCTTGCGGCGCGATGAAAATAATTTGGTCAATCGCACATTACGCTTTCTTCATTTCTTCAGCTGTAATGGAGGCATTGCAATACTGTACAAGAGGCAGATGATGCACTGTAATTCAAATGCAAAGCGTTTGTTATATAATCCACATCAGGACGGTAGCTGCAGGTTTGAGAGAAAGAAGCGCAATGGAAAGCAAAGTTCCTATCAGCATTAACAAATCATTGCAGTATAAACGCCTACATAATAGATGCGCGCAAAATGCGTTGATTGATGATGAGTGCTTTAATAAACACATTAAAGCGGTAATTTTCTAAAGAGTTTCTTGCATCAGAACGCCTATTGTAATGCAATTGTTAATTAATTATTACATTCGCAGGCTGCATCATTTGCGAAGACAAATATCCTCGTGACGTTCTCATCTAACGGTGATCAATTTCAATCACTTTTTTCCACTGCATTCATCCGCATGTTGCAATTTGCGATGCAGTACATATTAAAGCGTGTTGCAAGCGCAGGGGCATATTGCAAGAGACCTGCTTGTACCTACTTATATTCCAGTTCATCCATTGCACAATCAATTTGCACTGATGGCAATGAGTAAAACCGCACCGGCAATAAATCGTAAATAGTTCGGAGTAAAGCGTACGCACAAATCTCAATTGGCAGTTGGTAATTTGCATTTTGCAGTTTCACTGCGGCCTTGCCACGTCGGTATTCTTAGAAGAAACAAGAGCATAGTAAGGTGCAAGTAACTAACGATCAAGCGAGAGTTAATTCAATCAATTTAGCTCATCCCGTTTGAGTGGCAAGCGATGCGTAACAGCTTAAACACCTCTTTGTTAGTGCGGTGTTATGATTATACCAGGGATGCTTCACTCAAAATGTCATGTTCATTTTCACTCGACAAGAATTTCTTTTTTTACTCTTGCTTTTATGCTGATGCGTTGATGATGATGATTCACTTTTGCGTTTTATAGTGCCAACGAAAAGACATGAGAAAATATGTAATGTACCGCTGTCGCTCGCATTATATGCATAATAAAAAGCGCGATTCACGGCCTACATTTTACGTACTGCGACAATTTATTGAATAGCCTAGAACAAGCGCGCATCGCAACTCTCGCGCATAAATCTGAAGATGAAGAAAGCATGTTGAAACAATAACATCATTGCCATTGCTTTATATCAGTGATTGTCGTGGATTATCCGAAGACGATTTTGAGCGCTTGCAATAACAACAGATTGATGCTAGTTGCAGAAGTTTTATCCTACACGTGTGATTCGTCGCGGATTATTAAATACGTATAATGACTTTATGTTGAAATAAATTTAATTGCATTTGTCTATTTGCGATCAAGCTATTTTTAGGCAAGGCCAAACTGCCATTTGCAAATCTTTAAATGTTACTCTTAATTAATCAAATGTTATTTGAGGTGCAAAAATTTGTGATACTATAAACGATGAGAATGTTGAGGTCACATTTTTAAAATATTCTAATGATGAACAATTTTAATCGATCGCACTTAAAATAATTTAAAATCAATATTGATCTTTAAACGTTCTCCGCGCAAAAACACTTAATCCATTTATCCATTCGAAATTAAATGTGTTTCATTCTAAACGCATTTTAAATTGTGTAATGTAATTAGTGCTTTCCAGCAGCGCCAAAACAAATTACAAAAAAAAAACGCATTTTGGTGATGATGATGCGCATCATGGTCTAATCTACTGTTGCGTTACTCGCAACGCTCCGAGCAATTCGCATCGACAATTAATCTAAACACCGCTCAATGTTTTGAAAATGTAAATTTTTCCCTTCACTGCTAAAATTTGTATTGCGACACGACGGTGTTAATGTTGCGTGAAATTCTTACATCTCGCAAAATTGATGTTCAACCAATGCGCGAGACAAATATAAATTGGCCAAGCATACTGGTGTTGTATGGTTTACGTATTGTTGCATTTCTGATATTAATTTCTATTGTTCTCAGGCTTCCATTATTAATGCATAACATACTGAACGATGCTAAGAGATAACAAATAAGAGCAGCAATTGCTTACGTTGCAAACTTAATTGCACTTTTCATATGAGAACACTAGAATAATGAGATAGTATTGCACATGTTTGCATTAAGTTCACATGTAATCTTCTCCTTAATACATAACACTACACGCGTTGAATTGTTAGCATATTAAATTTTGTTGTATGGAATAAAACAACTTTTTTGTTTTCTTGCAGGATTGGTCAACAGTGCCTTACTTTTCAGTACTTATCTTAGTGCCACTTATAATCTCGCCCGCAACTTGCGGCATTAGTTATCAAAGTGTCAGTTTCGTACATCACACTCCAATTGTGAAAACTATTAGAAGACCAATTAATGTAATAGGAAGGCCATTGCGTTATAATACACCTGTACATGTCCCAGTGAATTTCTATGAAGCTTTATCACATCCCGATGAAATCTGGCCAAACAATTTATTTGAGGGAGCAGAAAGTATCTTTGATGTGACTTTAACTGGTGAAAGTCATCCGGAGCATTCAGCGCATGAATATTTTAATGATTTAGGTTGCAAACAAATTTTAATTTTTAGACTTTTAATTTTTAGATGATACTAATGATAACTATTTCAGAATTGGCCCCTGATCCATATTTATTAACTGGATACCGAGCGAAGCAAGTTGCGGATTTCATTTATGGCCGCGGTGAACTTTTCTATAATGATATACCGCATGCAAAAGCGTTAATTAAACTACAAACAAAACGAGCTGAAAATGGTTTACGTCCAAATCGTCTTGGAAGTATCAATCCCGGATCACCATTTTACAGGGAGAAGCGGCATTACACATTTTAATTATTTATGCGCTAAATAACGCTGCACCTTATTTATGAATTGCGACCAACAGGGTTTTATATACTTAAATAAATTGTGTTTTTTATATAATCAGTCTAAGCGACAATACAAGCGGAATTAACATAGATAATAACGAACTATTCAACTGTAAAGAAGAATTGCAAAGATCTCCTCGGCAAAAACACATCAATACGGGTCTATATTGCCATCGCGTATATGCGCATCTATCTTCCCCATCCGAAGGACCTCTTTGAAGACAAATTCTTTGAGTTGCCACACCATATTCTATAAGAAATAACAATTTACTAAATAAATAAGTAGTAAAACTGATACAGACCTTCTTTAAGTGCATTTTCAGTTTCTACAATTTTACCACACCACCCAGACGCACATGGAATTGTTTCAACACCTTTTTCATTCTCAACTTGAGTGGCATTTAAAGTAAACGGGTCTTTACAACTTCCAAGCTCACCTCGCGACCGACATACAAAGCATCGCTTCAAAGCGCCTAAAACACTAATGATTAGAAAAGAGTGTTAACAACTAATAAACAATTACCTTGTGCAAGTGCTACAATACAAAGTAAGGTGATCACAGCCAAAAAATGCTTCATTTTAGTACTTTTTCAATGTAGTTCGTTTTTGTTTAAATCAAATTACACTGCACATATGTTGGACGCCATCACAACGAGACTTTCACTCGTCTGATACCACTCCTGCTTGTAGCATTCTTCATGGCTTCGTCAAGCAAATAAACCGGCAAATCTTGGTGGGGACTTCAAGAACTTGTTACCAGAAGAATAAATAATATTATACATAAACATCTATGCAACTTTTCTTGCTTAACAACTAGTTGTAAAACTTTTTAAAGAACCGCCGTTTCTTCTTCTTTCCTACTTTTTGCGGCCTTTCATCTGCACTATCAGGCAACAAAAGACTGCTGCTAGATGATGGTGGCGAATTTTCTTCATTCTCTGTCATTGTAATCGGTGAAGACATTTCATATCCGTCAGATATTTCATATGAAACAATGTGTGTTCGTTGGGGAGTCGTTAGCGATGTGGTCGAGGTTGTTGGCGTATTATGCGATGGTGATGTGCTGACTAATTGTTCATCGGAAATTGTCAGCTCACTTAAATTATCCTCCACTAGTTTATGTTGCTCTTTCAACTCATGACGCATTTGATGATAACTTTTGAATTTATGGCGTCGCGCCCAAGTTACAATTAAGCCAGCGCAGTAACAAGTTAATGTTAATGAAAGTACAAATGCCAAGTACATCATATGTCGAACAAATGCTATAATTAATAGACATTTAGTACTTATTATTTTTTAGCTCGAACTATTACGAATTACCTTGAGTTAAAAGACGCGATTTAGAAACGACAAAAACGCGCACTTGTTGCATTCGAGTATCATTGACGTAACAAGTATAATTTCCTTCCTCTTCCTTAGTTACATCATACAAATATAAAGTGTTGAAGGTATCAACAAAAACGCGCGGTTCAATTGCATTAGATGATGGTATTTTACTTTCGCCCGCTTTGATAACTTGATTGTTAATCTTCCATTCAACATGATTTTCCAATGTAGACTCTGGGCATATTAAAGTAAGATGCGCGTTTTCAGCCAACACAAAAGTTTTCTTGTATTTGAATCCTTTCTTCGTACTGCGCCATCCTTTATAAACACCTTTGGCATCTGGATTGCAAATGCCATCGCACACCTCAACCAAGAGGAAATCCGGAATATAAGCTGATTGATTAATAACACTAGGAACGAGATCATTAAGCGTAATACTGCGGCATGATAAATGCGTTGCACGTTGAAACATTTTAATGCTGGGTGTTAGATTAATGTTTGTAATATTTCCAGTATTTGTAATTTTAGCTCTGCAATGGCCATCAGTGTATTGGCGTCCATCACCCTTGGGTCTCCCGCATATATCACAAGGTCCTGGCCGACCCCAAGACGTTTCAAATTCTAATTTGGATTTTAACACATGCTTCAAGTAACTAGTGTCTTTTGATTGAGACTGGTTGAGCATTTGATTAATGGGTGTTATTTGGTTGTCGTGATATTTCCGCCATACTTCCATATTTCCTTTTTCTGGTTGCAGGTCCGAAGGAATTATAACTAATGATATAAAAACGCATTAGAAATCAATTGTAATACGCACGCAAATGATGAAATACCATCAACAAGAAAGTTAAACTTGTTTGCCAGCTCATCATCTTCTAATCCTTTACAAAAGTATTCACCCCTGTCGGTTATTGTTATATTATGAATTGTTAAAGTATGCTGTAGATTAACATGCACTCTATTTAAAGACGCATCGTTTTTCATATCTAAGTGAACTTCGTATGCAAAAGAATCATTCATTGGATCCATTTTATACCAATTTTTTGGATGACCATCGTCCGCTTCATCACTAGGTAATTTTTCTAGGTAAATAATCAGCACATTATGAATTAAGCTCTCACCAGAAATGGCATTGTAGCTTTATAGTTTCTTCTAATTCAGCTTCAACAATGATGTAATGATCATCTTTTGAATCGGTTATGAGTCGATTACGTTGACGGCATTTTAATTCAACATCAGGTGGAGTTTCTTCAACATCTACACCAAAAGCCGTAAATGGATAAAATAGAATAAAATACATGAAATCATGAATCAACATATTGTATTAACGTCAAGCATTTTTGAAGTTTTTATCAAACTAAGTTTCAAACTTTTTTGAATAGAATGTCGCCTTCATTTTTTTATGCGAAAATTTTTAATGCTAATTTTTTTCGCAATTAAAGCGAAAATGGATAAAATTGCAAAACTCAATTTAAATAAGATGTATTAATATTTCCAGTCCAGCTCGGCAATAAAGAGAAAATGGTAGCATGAGGCACTATGTGTTGCCTAGTATACGGTTAAACAAAGAAGCATCTTATGTATCAATGTAATCATCATAAAGCTATCATAAAGCATTGATATGTATTATTTTCCAATTTTTAAGTATTTCTATAACGACTAATATATGTAGTTCCCGTCAGAATTTCTTCAAATGTGATTTGACTTCCATCTAGGCGTTTATATAGAAGACGGTAGGCTTCTGTTTTATTTGTATTGATTTAAATAGCCTTTCGCCAATTAACTATTAAATAAATCAAGTAACTGAAATAAACGTTCATTTAACTATAATCATTTGTTAGAAGATGAATTTTAAACATTTTGCTTAATCATTTGGTTATTAGACGTTAGGCGGGATCGGACAACATTGACATGCGCTGTGTTGATTATTTGGTTCGCGTCTGTACAATTCGATTTAAAAAATCTTATCATAGAATTTATAAGCGTAATTGTATTTGATTGTGATCTAATACTTTAGAAAACTATGAAGAGAAGAAGTAAGTTCTCAATAAGCATGAGTTTTGTTCAGTAGTCGATTTTGGTAGAGTAATACTGTTCATTCGTCGACTCGTTTTTGGCTCCCATAATTCCTCAAACCTTCACAAATGTCAAACATGGCCGCCGAGGCCGCTCAAGTTGAAAGTGAGTTGTTGTTTATTTGAAATTTGCGACGCTATCCAGGGACTGTTTGCCTTATTTGTAATTAACAATCAACGCCAGCATTATTGATACGACGGCTTACCGGACACATCGCAATTGTTTTAACCCGAAGAGTATGTATACTGTGATTGAGTGTATGGCAACTGCAATGAGTTCAAATTCAAATAAAATGGAGCTGAACTATGAAAATTCAAATTGTTGCGTCTGATCATTATTTCTTCTTTGGTTATTAATACTGCTCATGCGTTCACTTCGTCCAGTTGTTTCATTCATGTCAGGAATTAGTGCATTGTTGTAATGCATCAATATTTGTTTTGTAGGTAAACAAACAGCTGGCAAAATGAAGCCTAAGAGTGTGAAGCCGGAGCCCATGAGTGAAGATGAGGAGCCTTGTGAAGAGATAGAACTGGGCCCTGCAATGCTTGGTTTACAACGGGTTGGCACCCAAACACCAAAGACTACACCAACACAGCCCACACAAGTCCTCAATGCTCGTGGCATGCCAGCTCGAATCCGAAAGAAAAACAAGATGTTTTTTGATGATGATATTGTAAATACACCTCATCATCGAGTGCCATCAGCCAAGAAGCCAAAGGTCACTCCAGTTAGGAAAACAAAAATACTGAGTCCATATCGGGGAAGAGAAAAGCAAAAGCCTGAAAAGAACAAGAGGGCTCCATCCCCAACACCAATGCAATCACCTGATAGAAAAGTTGGTCAGAAAATTGGGCTACGTTTGCGAAACTTACTGAAATTACCTAAGGCGCATAAATGGGTGTGCTATGAATGGTTTTACAGCAACATTGACCGTTGCTTATTCAGTGGCGATAACGATTTTAGAATATGTTTGAAGGAATCATTTCCAGAATTGAAAACCCATGAACTGACACGATGTGAATGGACGAAAATTAGAAGAATGATGGGTCGCCCACGACGATGCTCTCAAGCATTCTTCTACCAAGAACGCCTAGACCTGGAGAAAAAGCGAAATAAAATACGTGCTTTGCAACAACGAAAGGTGACTGATTTATCAAATTTTCAAGATCTCCCCACCGAAATCCCCTTGCAGCTCGTCATAGGCACTAAGGTGACAGCACGTTTGCGAAAGCCACAAGACGGTTTGTTTACTGGGAGTATAGATGCTGTCGATACGTCTGATAACACGTACCGAATAACATTCGATCGAGTTGGGCTTGGAACACATTCAGTGCCAGACTTTGAAGTACTTTCTAATGAGGCGCCTGAGACAATGGCGTTAAATACTGTGCCTCGTCGCAATGGCAACACTCCTGGATATTTACATAAATCGCCAGCCGCTTATACATATGGCAATGTTAAGATGCGTCGCGACCGCGATCCATTGCTATCAAGCTACCAGCATCTAACGCAAAAGCCGTCAGCGACTGGAACACCGCCAAAAGTAGTTAGCAATCCTATTGAACTTCTTGAGCGTATGGTACTGGTACGCAAAATCCTGAACGCGAAGCGTAACAAGATCAATTTGCTGAAAACGATGAACCAGGAAGCAGAGAGACTGTCATCGTTGGATAATGAAATCCCCGAAGAGTTTGAGAGACGTTATGCTGGCATTTTGATCGATCTAGAAAAACTGAATAAAGATCTAGAGTCTTATTTGACTGATATGCAAGGATACTGCCGCGAGGTTGCACCCGACTCAAACGTTATTGCGATGCTAACTCCAAGTCATTTGCGGGAACGTTGCCAAGAGGCGGCTAACGAAATAGTTACGAGAAATAATCAAAGTGAAGAGAGCGTTCACGTTAAAAGTGAGAGCATTCTTGACTTTATAAAAGATTTAACTGCACTGATGTTGCAAGTAAAATGCTTATCCGATTCGGACCAGAATGTTTACGAACTGCAAGTGCTCGATGGAACGATGGAAAATATTAAGCGCAAGTTGTCGCCACGGAACAAAGTTGCTTTTCAAACTTACGTTGAATGCCATATGAAACACATACAGCAGGGGTTGTCACATCAACCAGGTAGCAGTAAAGTAAAATAGACTTTTCTACAAACAGATTAATTAAGATTTACGAATAATGATGAAATTGCACATATTGATCGTTGAAAAACTAACATTGTAATGTATATACGTTTGCGTCAATGAAAATATTGCGTTTGCCTTCAGTTATCCGACGCAAATCTGCTTATTAGACGTATATTAATCCCGAACATTTGTATGTTACTTACGTATTTAGAAATTTATTTGTGCAATTTTATCTCTCCATACGATGTAAAAGTTTGTACTCCCGTGTTTATATGATTTACTTAATTGATTCTTCCGGGATTAATATTTCATAAAAAATTTATTCCATAAATTGTCAAATTGTTTTATTTTTCCTATTTCAATTGTGTTTCAGTTTCACATTTTAGAAACAGGATTGAGTCCCAGTATATGGAAGCAATTAGCCATTACCAATGCTGTAATTTCAACTAGTAAAATACGGCCATTGTTTACTTTAATTATTTTGCCACTGTTATCCTTTTCAATGCAATAACAGTTATCATAAAATTCTGTGAACGTCGTACATATTTCGTAAAGATATTCGCATAAATGATGCAGACATAAGTCTTGTGTTATTTTTATTAACACATCTGGATACCTCAAAAGAGCTTTGCCCAATTTCCATTCTTTCTCATGGTCCAATGACACAGAGGTGGTATCAGCAAGTTTCTTTATATCCTGAGCGCTTAAACCTGCATTTCGAGCAATGGACCTAATTCTAGTGTATGCGTAGAGTAAGTACACTGCAGTGTTTCCTTTATCATCCAACATTTTGTCGAATGAAAATATGTACTCATGGTTTCTATTGTGGCACAAATCCGCATACTTGATGCAACCGTAGGCAACGGATTCTTGCGCGTTTCGTAATTCCTCGGGCGTTAAAACTTTTTGCCGCTCTTTTTCTTCCAGTTTGTCTAATGCGCGTTTAAGTCCTTCGTCGAGCAGATCGACAAGCCTTACTGTGTCGCCTGAACGTGTTTTGAACTTCTTTTTATCCTCGCCCAGAACCACACCGAAGCCAACGTGATCAACACGAACATTATCAGTGAGGATGCCTACCTTACGTGCACAATTCCAAAGAATTTCGAAATGACTGTACTGACCTGCATCAGTGATATAAATAATCCAATCTGCTTTTTCTTCTTCTATACGATATTTAATTGCAGCCATATCAGAAGTATCATAAGTAAAACCACCATCTGACTTTACGATCGTTAAGGGTACAGCATTCTTATTACCCCACATAATTTTTCGCCCTTCATCCAATTCCAACAAGTTTCTGCTATCTAAAAACTTGACAACATCTTCCATACGCTTCTGGTAGAATGATTCACCTTTTTCTGTGACGGTAATATTCAACCGATCATAGACTTTTTGGAATTCTATATGAACCAAGAATGTATTAGTATTGTAAGTAAAAAGAATCCTTATTTAAATTACCTTGACGTGAAACATCGCAAATTAATTGCCACGCTTTGTAATGATCAGGTTCATGAGCTTGAAGTTTTACAACTGCTGCATACGCGCGTTTCTTAAATTCAGGATCAGCATCAAAACGACCTTTAGATTCCTTGTAGAATCCCTGCAGATCACTGATTGGGGGACTAACACTCAAATAATCTGGGAACTTTTCTTTTAAATGCTCAATAAGCATTCCAAATTGTGTGCCCCAATCACCAATATGATTTGTCCTCACAACATCATGGCCCAAAAACTCCAACATCCTGGAGAGACTTTCCCCAATAATTGTTGATCGTAAATGCCCAACATGCATTTCTTTAGCAACATTTGGACTGGAGAAATCTACAACTACACGTGCCCGCTTCTTCAGTGGCGGTGGCATTAAGCCCTTTATAATTATATCAGACAATGCTTGTTGACCATAAGACCTGCTTAAGAAAATATTAATAAAACCTGGACCAGCCACCTCCAACTTGTCAATCAATTGATGTGGATTAATATGTTCCACAATTGATTTCCCAATTTGTTGGGGTGGAACTTTTTTGCCTAACTGCTTGTATATGTTGGCAATTGGAAGGGCAGAATTACATTGGTAGTCACCAAACTTAGGATCTTTGCCTGATAAAGCAAGAACAATTGGTGGATCTTTGATGTCAGGCACAGCAGCCTTAATTGCTAGCTCAAAGATTTCATTCAGTGTTTCTAAGATTGATTCAAAGCCATCTGCTTTCTTCATATGCTTGCATTGTTCAGCATAAGCCTAGAATAGTTGAATTGGGAATCATCCAAGCAAAGAAAAATGAACTATACTAACGTTTTGTAAAACTGCGAGACGATGTTTTAGCTTTGTATTTTCAACTGAAAGCTTCTCTACTTCTACAGATTCATTAGAAATTGATGATTTACTGGCTATTGCTGACTGCAACTCATTTATTTGAGCCATTAGCAGACGCACTTCGCATTCCTGTAAGAACATCTAGTCTCAACACTGTGTATGATTTACTTATTAATTTATATTTATCACCTCTTCATGGGCTTCTTTAGAATATTTTAACAAATCCTGATCCATATTTAGCACTAAACTTTTCACTACTAGTTGAGGTTAGCAACTGTCATGCCCAAAGCACTGTACGTGGAGTATGGAATGCATTTAAAAAATTTAAAGGCTTTAAATGGCATAAGCAGCAATGTGTTGGAGAAAGAAGATGTCGGGATCCGAATCCATGGTTCGTGCATCTTCGTTCGTCTTGTAAGAAACACGTGCTCGTGAACGCAGAACAATTTAAAGTTTAAAAACTTATTGATATTTTATATCAACATTTAAAGCTCCATTTATCCCGAAAAGAATTGTCATTTAGCGATCCTTAATTTCGCAATTCTCTGTATTTTGAAGTTAAAACTGTATGCATAATTAAATTAACAATTATGTATTAAATTAACTTTTAACAAAAAGTAGTAAATTTATTTTTAAGGCTGAAATTTAATTATAAAATTAGATTAAAATTTTAACTATCACTAGATAATATAGTAACCTGAGTTATGAAATCATTTAAAGGCCACAAAATCTCGTCGAATTAATTTGGATGTGTAATAATAAACATAAAAAATTAAAATTTAACTTAACATATACGTTCATCATAAATTATTTTCATTTATGTACTAGGTACTTAATTGATTTATTTAAATGTCGTAAGCTAAGTTTGTTTAAAAAACCATAAATTTGTAGACTAGAATCGGCCATAAAAGCGTCGCTATGCAATTCACTATGCTAAAAAATACTCTAAACGTGGACAGATAGGTGAATCTCGTTTAGGTGAGACACAACTGCTTGAATTGATGGTGTTGTGCGTTGGTGCAATAATTTTCTATATCGATCAGCATAGGTGAACTTTCGATTGAAATAAATGACGAAAAGCTCGCGCATTTAGAACTGATTTATTTAGACGCAAACTTGTTGCACTGCCTCCAAATAACTTCTATCATCACTTTACACGAATTAGTCGTAATCATTACTACGATATTAAAGTGTTATAGTCTCGTCAATGTAGGCATTATTAATACGATTAAGCGTGGAATAACATAAAGAGTTCAGATATATCCTTCAATTATATCCACTGTCAATCACATAAATCGTGCCCGATGCTAATCTGAGAACACTTTGGATCACAGGCGCAGTCGCCGCTGCCTTTCCCGTGGGCAGAGAACTTGCTGCCTATGCTAAGCAGCGAGCCATTTTCCATGTCATTAACTTCCTCATGATTGCGCGAATTTAATGTCGCTGTGCTTGTGCGCTGTCGGCACGTGTAAGGAGCGTTATTCTTTTCTGTTGAAGGCGACCCGCGTCCCTGCAATTATATAGATTAATATCTAAGTTATTCCACAAGTCCCATAAAAATCGTATACATTTATAAGTCACTTATTGTTTACCTTAGAATAACAGAAACATTTCTAAAAATGTATGGATCAGGGAGTATAGGTTTACTATAAAGGAAAGGGAAAGGTCGAGTTATAGTTAAACGTCATTAAAAAGTTGTGTTACCTCGTCCCGAGTAGGTCCACAACAAGTGTTAAAAATGCAATTATCATTGCTCGCGGTCTTCGGACAGTCTAGCACGCAATTATCAGGGGTTTCACGCTCCTCTCCACTGTCCGTGTTCCCATCGTCGATGTCGATAAACTCAGGCTGAATTGTCGTTGAATGAATGCCTTCGTTATGGAAGAATTCCTTTACCTTTTCGGCAATACGCATATACTCTGATAGATTTCTACATCTAAAATGTCAATTTCCAATTGAATTAATGGCATTTTCGTTTATAAATTCATTAGCTTACCTAATATGTGCGGAAGCAATAATTTTATCACCTGCCAACTGCCACACGTGAAATTCGTGCACAGCTAGCACACCGTCCACTTTCGCAAGTAGACGACCCTTGATTGCGTCCACTTGAATATGCGTAGGCACCGTTTGGAGAAGAATTAATGCAGAGTCCCGCAAAAGCGGCCATACTGAGTGCAATATTAGTATGACGAGGACGACGCTCAACGCCGGATCGATGTAGTACTTCAAGCTCCAGTCCGTCACCCAGAAGACTACCGCGGAAATGATAACGATCACTGAACCGAGCGCGTCGGAGAGCACGTGCAAAAACACGCCGCGCATATTCATTTGAGCGGCGGCAGTGTATTCGTGCGAATGATGTTCTGACTGCACCGGCTGTGGCGGCGGACTGGGATACGTTTCGTCGTTTTCATTGTCGTCCGTGACGGCCAATTGAGTCAGTCGATTGCGGCTCGTCTTCAGACGACCACCGTGCGAGTGACCATGTCCACCATGGCTGTGACCATGTGCGGAACCATGCTCTATTGCATTGAAAATTATTTAATACGTACAACAATGGCGAAACGATTTTCATTATGGAACTCACCATGAAACATGGCTAAACCTATCAGATTGACTACTAATCCAATCACTCCTACGACTACTAACAGTTGAGGATCGTGAATAGGTTCCAATTCGATGAATCGCTTGATTGCCTCCACTAAAATCGAAAAGCACAGCGCGACCAGGAACACAGCGTTGACCAACGCTCCTAGTACCTCAGCGCGTGCCCATCCGAACGTATTTTTGGACCACTTCTTTGGTGACATCTTAGAAACAATAGAATTGATTAATACGGCAATGCGGATATGAAAACGACATTTTGTTTAATACCTTAACTGATAAATACGCGATACCTAACGCTATGACATCACTGAGCATGTGGAAACTGTCGGCGACCAACGACATCGAATTTGTTTTGTAGCCGACCACAATTTCCACGAAGAAAAACAACGTGGTCAGCCATAACATGGACAACAAGCGACATTTCTTTCCAAATTTGGCCATTTTAATCTGAAACAAATTCATTCAAGTAATACGCGTAAAAGTTGAAAAGATTTCGCATTATTCATTCTTAATTTAACTAAACGTATCATAATATACATAGTTATCATATAGTTGACATAATTATTGCCTTGTGTGACGCCACACTGAATCCGGCGATAACGCACAATCCACTTATAAACATTTCATTCTAGAGTTATCTATCAGAAGCGACAGTATGAAATTCGAAATTGATTTAAAAAATCATAAATTCTTGGAGATCTCTCTAGGATTTGGCGAAAAGCAAAATCTAGTGAAGCAACTCTAAAAGTTTGCGCATATTTTAAAATCACCAACCTTTCCGTACTTCAACAACAAGCACAACAACTGTGGTTAAACTTTTATATTCTGAGGTTTCCGTCAGTTAAAACAAATAGTTTCGATTACATGCTGCATTATAGTGAGCTACTGCATGTTTACTTATCGTCGAAAAAATAAAACAAGAAAACAATACTGCATCAAGATTTAGTACGCAAGTGATTCTGAGTTTACGATTAATCAAAACGAATCAATTGCATTCGTTCATCAAGTAGAATGGCGCAATTCGTTCATTTTCATACGCAGCTATAATTAAACCCCGCATTATCATAGTCAAATACGAGATAAACAATTTCTCGTCCGTATTACAAAACCGTTCAACGTGTCACACATATAGAAATCATGTCTGGTAAATAAAAAAAAATATATCAATGAGGAATCAATGTCTTTTTACTTAAATAACTGTTTGCTCTAGATTCCTTTAAACGTGCACCGCATTCAATCATTCAAATCAACTTGCTACTGAATTACCACAAAACGAGCGCGTGATGAATGAAGGCAGAAGAATCCGTTGAATAATTATGCGTTCAGCACGCTCTTCAAAACTTTCTACCGATCATTATTGCATTCGATTTTCATTGTTGCACATAGTTTATGTTTATGCGCGCAGTGTCGACGACGCGTATTGTTAGCATTATTCAAACGCGCGCCTGTGTACGGAAAGAAAGTTTCAAGTGTTGCACTTTATCATGACACCAATCAATAGTCAAACATTAGCAATAAATACACATAAAAAATCATACGAGATTAATTGTTTGTTTTTCAAGTGGCTTAGTAAGAGACCATTACCGCACGTTGATAACGCTTTTTCGGCATAATGTAAAATACCTATGCGCCAAATCATGTTAATTAAGATTAAGTTTAGATTAAGTCTTAACATAACTGTCTCGTCTCGTTGATAATAATTTCTATGAAATAATTGTGATAATAGCCGTGATAAAAGGTGCAATAATTAACAAGATCGCAATCAATGCACGCTGATAAATATTCTACAATTGCATAAACACATCCATGACCTAAACGTAATTGGTTCAAGTTCAGCTTCACTTACAAATTCGGCGATTGCAAGGTTAGACATTACCGCGACGACTTGTTTCGATTATCTAATAATATTCATGCAATGTGTAACATTGCATTGCACGTACAATGCTGCTCACTTTAATGTAGCGCACAGCAATGCCGAATAGCACGTGTGCTTGCGATGGGAACGAAATGAAATCACAATTATTCGCCTTATGCAAGAATTTGATAAGCAAATTATTGATTTTGTGTCAATGTCTAGCACATTTATCGATTGCATCATATCGTAGCTTATTAAACAAACAATCAACATTCTCCAGCAAGACTCACTAAAAATGCGATAGCGAAAAAATTTCCGCACTTTGCAATTGTATTCAGGCGAACAGTAGTATCGAATTGAATTGGAAGCGAGTGAAAATTCAATGAGTGATTGTTATTTTAACTAATATCATGTTTGTTTAGCCGTTAATTGCAAATTATGCTCATTCCGGCATTGAATTGTGCATGCAACTCCACAAGTAATAAAAAGCGGTAGTAATGCGCGCACATTCTTATAATTACTGTGGCATCGTGCGCAAAAATGTACGCGTGCACGTGCTGAACTGCCACATTCGATAAGCAAAGCGCATAAAGGACGATTTTGCAAGTGGTGAGCTGTTTGACTTATTGCTGAAACGCATAGTGCGTAATTAGATACGTGTATGTGTGTTACAACTAATCGGCAATCAATCAATTGGTAAACATTTGGCTTTTATTACACTTTGCGTGCGCGTTGCGAAAACATTTTGGTGTCGTGCGCAGAGATGTTATTTGCATTTCGTGCGCACAGCGTGCAGGATAAATCCATGCATAATCTTATTATTTACGAGCCTGTTACCACGGGTTACCATCAACAGTCGTCAGTTTTCTTCGCCTTTCTTTTGTTTTACGACCGACCGACCCACGAACAACGCGAAAAAAGCGCTCGGATGACCAATATTTCAAGTTGGGCCATATTCAAAGTGTGGTGCCGTGTGGTATTGGGCAAGTTGCACTCTAATCGAACAAATGGTGCGCGATGCAAGGTAAAATAATCAGTGGTGCCGTGTGCCGCATCGACCATGTTATGTTGTCTTGTCGTCAGCCGTTTCGTTTCGTCGGCGTCTGTTGCACACGTGTTTTTTTCCAGGAAACTTCATTTTCAACTGGTTTACCTTGCATTGTTTACGGCACGGCAGTCACCTCAGCACCCGGTCAGCAATTTGCAAAAAACACGTTCAATATTAATCAGCTAATACGCTAAAAGCTGAATCTAAATTCATAAACAAATTTTTGCGCTAATTTATACATTGCTACAATTTAAACAATGGAAGCAATACAAAGGTGTTTGTTCTTAGTCACAGGCGATCGCGCGCGTTTTACCTCGTTGAAACCTGCCTCGAATACAAATGCTCATCGACGACGACAACGAAAGACGACGTAATTTTTAAGTTTTCAAGGATAAGCGTAACCATCAATGTTACATCGACTCGACTCGCGCGACTATTGCAGAAACGTGCGCAGCATCTATTGAAATTTGAATTTTAAATCAACTCTTGCACCGGCTGCCAGTGGTGGAAGCAGTGACCATGCGTCGGAAGAGCGCACATATCGAGAAACCCACTTCGCCTTCAATGACGACTCTTCTTGTGTAACACACGGTGTTAAATAGCAAACGAAAGGAAGAGTGTTCTCCTTTGCCGGAGACCGAGCTTAAAACACAAAATGCTAATTCAGCGAAACTTGCATCGCTTAAGAAAAACGCTCATGTCCTCGTTTAAATTGAGATGTTATGCATTGTCCATGCACAAAAAGCGCACTTTGACGAAATTTGATTGCAATACGCGACAAGCACGTAACGCGAACAGCGATATAATCCGTACCGAAAGAAGAACACAACGTACAGTACTGCATAACAAAAACGAAAAACTTTTTACGTAATCCCTAAACGGTTTTGTTATAAAATTTGGCGTTTCAATTTCGATTATGTCAATACGGTAATGGTCAATTGCGAATTGGAATAATAGAAATAAGTACTTAATTAATACCATTATTGCTGAAAGCGATTACGTCATCGGAAATCACATTAAATTGATATTTAAATAAATTTATCATTTTTAAGAGAATTTCAAAGGTTATGATTATTATTGCCTTGACTACAATAAACATTCTACATGACCGATTATCCTCAAAGTCCCGTGGAAAATTTTACAGGTGTTATTTGCATTTAACTTTTAATTAAACCTGATGAAAATCCAGAATATTCAACTGCATTGCGGAGCAGGATGTGTTGTTTCCAATGCACGTTTTGCAACAAGTAGTGTTGAAATGAAACGCGAACGATGAATCATAAATAATCTCATCATGATGTGTTTGCTCTTGGGCAAATTAAATTTTTGCAATTGATTCTTTTTATCAGCTGACTCATGAAATTTCCCGTTTCCTCTTCGCTGCATATTCAAAAACTTTGTGTGCTATTAAAAGACACTTCTTGCGAAGATCTTCTTTGTGATATATTAAAAGCACAAGGTCCTTTCTACGTACGCAGCAAACAACGGAATTGAATCTTGAGAAAACGCCTGAGGCGTATAGATTTGACAATTTTAAACATGTATTAATAACAGATACGTGCGCACACCAAATATTATAAAAATATGAAACGCGTCTACGTCTTCCCAACTCGAATAAATCTCAGCATCCGAACATATGCTAATGTTACTTGCGTAAGTGACATTTAAATGCAGGAAATCGTTGTTGTGTTGTCGTCAGTGCCTTACTGAAAATTCAACATTTATGATCGCGGATTCACTTTTGTTTTTACTGCCATAGCGTAACATTATATAAATATTTGCCAATAATGTTTTCCAATAACGCCATCGTATAGAAAATATCTACGATTATAAAAAGTGAAATTTAATAGACCTTGTCGAAATTGCCAATCGTACTAATCAGTCATACAATCAAACAAGTGAGTATCTACGTTGAAGAACGAAACGTAATAAAGCAGACATTGAACCATACCGTCTGATTCATTATTTCACGTAATAAATGTTGTTAGATCAATATCGAATTATCTTCTACCGAAATTATAACCTTACTCACCTAGATTTATCGTAAACAATCTACAGTTTGCCCCCCTTTCAAACGGATTTTCCCCTTCGATTGGTGCGTTGGCTAATCGCTAATTCACTCCATACTCGATAATAAATTCGGCTCTCTTAATATTTAATTACGATTTGATGAAACTTAGCACACTTACTTACTGAGACCACACTACACAAACTGCACAGCACACGTTCTGAACAAGACTGAACCTGGCACAAAAATGCAATGTGTCCTAGACTAAACTGCACTACGTGATAAGATATATATGCTAGAGTTTACATTTTATGACGTCAACATTTGTTTACATTATGAATATACTGCGAATGTCATGGACATGGATTAAGAGCTTCCCATCATTCTAATTTTCTATTCTTGTCGCTTGATGTTTTTATGCCACATTAATTTAACTAATATTGCTGCGTATTTGGTGAATGTACGAATGTATTTTAATTTCCTAACAGTGCAATGACCAATCGAACAACAAACAGAACATTAAACTGCGGTATTTAGTGCGATCATGAAAAGACCATTACAATGAAACTAATGTCCCAGTATTTAATCAAGCAACAAAGCAACTGGTCATTAATGAAAAAAGTGTCTTGTCCTTAAACGCAAATGACTAATGACCAGTCGAAGTTTAACTGGTTGGCATTCGTGTCGCTTTCAAATTAATCCTAATCAGGCTCACACCCCACGAAGCAATTCATTTAATTATTGCATTATTATCATTGCAATCAATCAAAGTACTAACCATCTCACTACTACTACTAGATGCATTGATGTCTGATAACGCAACGATAAGAGCTGATAATGTGGATCAATTATCCTGTAATTTAAGTCTGCAATTGACGGGTCGTCAAATATCATTTGCAAAACTTAAAACTGAATGAATTACTTGCGCAAATTTCATAATGATTTTTATGATGCTTATCATATCCGCCGATATCATATAAGCTATTGTCTTTCGATTTGCGTAGAGCCTGTTGTTATCAGCGAAGTTAAGTAGGTTTGATAAAAAAAAGTGATTTACTTTTGTGGTTGATGAATAAATAAGTGAAGTACGAGACTCGTTTGTCTATAACCTCAATAAACAAAACACTATCTTTGTTTTGTTGATTCTCAAAGAACTTAACTAATAGGAAAAAGCAGGACTAACCTTTTTGTCACAGATGTGTGCTATCCTCGATGTTGATGCTTATCGTGCTCTAATTCCTTTCTTGCCCAGCAGCACCTCTTCGAGTGTTGATTGTCTATTGTCTTCGAGGCCACCGCCTCTCCTCTCCGCTCCTCTTGATCGTAGGTCCTTTCCGGTGTAGTAAATATAAAAATATATACAACTATAAGATGGAATACGTTATCCTGCAGCCACCCAGGCACTTAAATATCTCGGGTGCACGTGTGTGACGGGTCGTCGTGTCTGCTGTTTGATCGTGGCACACACAGCAGGCAATTGCTTCGCTATCTCTAAGCGAGTTTAATTCTCTCTAATATTACTGGCTCGTTGTTCGCGATGCGTCTCTTATAATTTTTCGGCTCTCGCGACTACTGCTGAATGAGGAGGTATTATCGACTTGGTGGATCGGCTGCTTGCTTGACGATGCGATACATTTTCTGCTAACAAGCCCAACACGAGCGGTACACATTCATGTGTTTGCAACAAGAATAGAATGCACGCGTTTAGATGAACACTGCGGCCTGCTGACTGCGTCTGCATTCACACTGAACTGAGCGTTTTCCCAACTGCGAATTTATTTGTTACACGACAGCCGAATGCACATTGCCCTCGACTTTTCTGCGGCTCGCCTAGCTGCCTGCTAATGGTTGTTACCTACGAATGTAATGTGTACTTGCGGTTCACTCGCTCGATGCTAACGCACGCCAAGCCGCCCGTGAATTCGTAATGAGACGCCCGTCCAACATTCAACACACGACTGAAGCGTCCGTGGATAATTCGAGGCGATTTAAATTCGATGCGAGGGACTTACGTGAGGAGTTGTCGTGTACCACCACTCCAATAACAGAATGTTTGTCTTGCGTTTCGTATGGTAGCTTTTGCCACTTGTCGTTTTGTGAATCAACTACACAATATACTTGGATTTCAAATCCCGCGATTACACTATGATATCGAAGCACAACAATGACGCTTATCTTGCGTGCTATCGATGGTTGGACTACTTGCGCTGCACTATTACTGGCGCGTTACTTGACAGACAAATCTTTCAATGCAGTTCGTATGCAATTATTGTCAGCTGGTACTTTGAAGGGTACCCGTAATGATAGATTACAATATTACTGATGAGATGAGTGCAGGAGTTAACACAAAATCACATAAGAATTATGACGAAAACTAGCTAGAATTTTGATAACCTAAAACATGACACTTGTAGAATGTATGTTAGGCTACCTGCGAAACATTCAAAACTTTATCATTTACCTAGCGCACCCTATGAAGAATACACTTAACTCGTATAAGGAAATTCTAGGTGTACCACTTTCCTTATACAATTTCAAGTAACGGAGACTCTGCTCATTGAGCGAAATGTGTAAGAGGCCTCCGCGCTACAGTATGCAGCGACATGCCTGGTGTAGCATTCGCATCATTTTCTCTCATTCTATAGGACATTTTTCTCAATAGAAATATATGTCAGGAGAATTTTGTAATTTAGTTTATTACTGATGTATGTTCAGTTTAAACGCAATAAAGGAAAAGTTTTTCCAAAAGAAAACTTGCGTTTACTGTATTAGTTACGAATTCAAAAGTTCATCAAAGTTTGTAACAAACCATTTGGCATTTGCTCGGACACTTTCGCGTACAACATTACCACCAAATCCTGAAAATGTTTAAAATAAGTAGATTGAAATCAATTATTAAAATCATACCAATAAATCCATCAGCAGGTGGACAAGCCTCCAAATCAGTTGCACCATCTCCAATCAATACTAGATTTTTATAGCCATACTTCGATTTTAACATATTGATTACAACAGCTTTGCCACCACTTTTAGATGTGGGTTGAGTTTCATCAAAAGCAGTATACTCACCTGATAACGATTCACAATGAGATTAAAAATATACACACATTATAATTTACCTGTAGCATTAAACTTAAGGATGTTTGCATAAATATTTGTCTCAGGAATGTTTAGCTTGAATGCAATTGGTGCAATGATGCTTTTGAAACCTCCAGAAATTAAATAAATTGGTGTATTACGTTTTTGCAAAGTTTCAACTAACTTCCTGCAATTAATTAATAAGTAGTTGCACATTCTTTATGCTTTATAGTATTACTGTATTCCAGCTGTTAAAGTTGGTGATTTCTTTTCTATAAAGTCCTCAAGTTGTCGACGAGTCGGTTGAATTATATCAAGGCGCAACTTTAAAGACTCCTGAAAAGTCATTGTTCCAGACATGGCTTTGCTTGTTCTACAATTTTAACATTAACGAATATGCTTATCACTTTCGTTATGTAATAATTACAAATTCGCTACTTCAGTTCCCTTGTTGCAGAACTTTGCTAATTCATCAATTCCCTCTTCTGTAATAACTGTACTATCAACATCGAAACACACACAATCAGCGCGTTTCCACACTTGTTGCATTTCGTTTGCCATTATTGTTTTAGGTTTGTTTGCCCTGCAACTGTTCTGCTTAAACTCAGAATTTGAATAACGTAATCCCCGGAGCAACAAGCCGCGTATAATGCTCACTTGATGACTGAAAGTACGCACGTTAAATGAACTAAGTGAACTCCGCAGCTGGAAGCCGCTGTACATGTTATTATGCCACTCTCCATTTCGATAAGCCTGTTATGGCATAGAATAAAATCGTGCGTTGTAATATCAAGGACTTTGAAGGAAGTATGCAATTGGATATACTTTGATTCTCCTACTTTACGCGGTACCCTGCCGCAAAAAGATGACGCATTATAGACTACATATATTAGAATATGTATAGAAATTATCAAACTCTCTATTGTAACAATAAAAAAAACAATTAATTATAATTGTCACTGAAAATATTAAAACCAATCTTTTCCCAATCCTGATGGTATTTAAATAAGAGTCGTTGAGCAAGAGGATTCATAATGGTATTGTTTTCTTCAAAAATCTTCTTCAGTTGAGCTCTGAAATTGTTTGTATTAAATAAGGAAAATAATATATAATTTATATCTTACTTAAGAGCTGCCGGCTCGTTGCACTCGTAAGCGCAGAATAGTTGCACAAATTTAACATTAAAATCACACGCATTTAGTCGCTGCAAAATCTTCTTTGCAACTGTAGGAACTCCATACAATGTTTCATAATATGCTGAGGCCAATTTGATTTTTTCTACCTCTGCAATCAAAATAACAAACTTTAGTTTCCTGACTAAATGGGAATAAGGTAAACGAACCAGACGTATCCGACGATTGGAAGCAGTTTCGTATTTGGCGTGCTTTATCAAAGTGGTTAAGATGGTAATGCATACGCATTTCTTCGACTTGCGCGGAGAATGAGTCCCTTGAAATCTCACCAATTGCTCTTTGAAGTTCTGATGGTATTTTCCCCATATATAATTTTCCATGACTCTGTAACACGCTCACTTTTGGTATATTCGGTCGATTGTCTTCATATAGTATTCGTCGATAGTTTACAAAGTCTAGTTCTGCAATCTATAAAGAAATTTTCTTAATTTGTTAATTTTATAATATATGTTTAACACTTACGTCTTCCGGATAGAATGGTTGATATCCGTGATAAGTATTATACAACTCGTCAGCATGAGGCAACTTATGTTGCAGACAAAAGTCCAAATACATTAATATAAATAAATTCATTTTTGGCACAGGCAAGAGATTCACATTTTTCAGTACATCAGCATACGCATCACCCAAAACAGACGTGCAATCAATTGTGTCCATCGATAAGTCTTGAACGAGTTCCACGATAGGAGATAAATTCGCGTGCGGAGTTATTTTGAGATAATGTGCCAATTTGTCTTTAGCCCCTGTAAGATTGCCCTTGACTATCTCGTCGCGTATTTTGAGATAATGTATTAAAGGAGTCACTATAAATATACCCAATAATTATGATTATCCAAAAGAATTTAAAATTTACGAACTTTTTCTATTCATATCGAACGATACGCTTTTAGCTTTCATAATGACTTCATCAATTTTTGGTCGTAATTGGGCGAATTTCAGCCAAGCATGAACCACACTTCTTATAATATAATACTCATCTTTGAATTCTGCTAACAGTTCTTCGCCTGCAGAAACCGCTGTGATGATTTTGTCCGTGCTACGCAACGTGTCAAGTTTTGGGCTTTTTACTTCCTTTGGAAGAATATTTGCCCGAATAAGTAAATTTGTACAAAACACTAAGAAATAAATAGATTTCATTAATTACATATTGGCGAGTATAACAGCATCTTGTACCTTGAAAAGCATCTTTAGCAACTGGTGCATAAGGTGCGTCTTCAATAATTTCGATAATTTGGTCATAGTTCTCAGCCTTTTTAGATGCCGAAGAACCGCTTGCATCCGATTTCTTATCCTTTTTCGGAGATTCATGTAATTCCTCGGCGCATTTCTTCGCTCGTTTCAAAGTTTCGACATTGCCGTAAAACATTTCAAATTCAACAAACTTCTTAGTTAATACTTCTTTCTTACGTAATACTAAATTTGTAATACACATTGCTTCAAATAACTTTCGAGCAAATGATGCATTAATACGAGATACTTCAACCCCAACGAAATGAGCAGTTTTTTCGATAGGCATTGTTTCAGCAATGATCAGTACCATATTTTCAGCCACTTTTAAGTCGCCGTATTGAATTTCAAGTAATGTGAAAATACAGTATAATTGCTCACCTAAATGTAACACGGTTATCGTAACATAAAATTATACATTTAAGATAATATTTACCCATTTGTTTGGGAACAATGCCCATCGCGGTAGTAAGAAACACGCGCGCATTAGAATACAGTTGAAAACGATAGAATTCCCTGCCAATTGCTTTGTAATACTTGATGGCAAATGTATAATTCTTCAAAATACATTTACCCGCCTCATCCAAACTCGCTTTTACAGTGTCCATGGATGTATCAATCGAAAAATTTAAACATTTCAAAATAATAGGATCCTTCACATATTTCTAAAAATATCATCATATGAAGAAGACAAAAATTAAACTTATGAAACTGACCTTAAAATCACCAATGTCTGTTGAAAGCGTATCATCAGAACTGTCGGCTGCTGTAGGTTTATTGCTAATATTTTTAGCAACAGCAGGAGTTTCTGTAAGTGGAAGCAATTCCCTTTGCGCCTCATTATCAGGAGGTCTTCGAACGTTGGGCACCATTGCAACAGGTAACATATTTGCATTTTGTTTTACTCTTCTCAGGGTTGGCTGAGTTGGGGCTATAGCTGGTATGGTGCTTATATTGTTGTACTTATTATTAAAGCTACAAACAAGTAATTTAAATGATTCTAAATTTAAATTATACTATATGAAACTTACATAAATCCTTGCAGTGGAATGCGGTCAGCTTTAAACAATTCATTGAATAAAGTTAGTGCTTGTTTTAAATTAAAATCACATTCAATTAAGCACTTCCTAGCCCAATCATGATGTAAGCATGTTATGGCAACAAATGCACTAATCATATCCTTTTGTTCTAGTGGTGTCGTTGCATTTGGAATATTAATACATTTATTACGGGGTACTTTTGGTCCTTTGAAGGCTTGCGCTTGCTGCGTGGAAGATGTATTACACACATGGAGCATGTCATTCTGAATTAAATACTCCGCATTTGCTGAGGGCCTTAATACAAAAGTACGCATGAATGAAAAATCGAACTCTGATGCTAATAAACGTTCACCAAGCTCCTTGAAAATGCCGGTTATTGTTAAAAGAATAAGTTGTTCCTGAAATAAGACAACTTTATCCTGCAATAACAAATCCAGATACAAAAACTTACATTAAAATATGTCAAGTCAACTGTGAAAGTGTATGGGTCATGTTCTGTTGCTGGTAGGGTTTTGAAAATGTTTTCTATATTTTTAGGCCCATGATATATAAATTCCTCACATTTGGAAAAGTCTGAGATTGTTTTCAAATTTCTGCTGCGTTTTTTATACTCAAATAAACTAAAAAAGTAATTCAATATAGCTGCGGTTTGCAACGTAATTCTACTTACTTGTTAGGACCTGGGCCAAAATTGTAAAAAGCAGTCAATGAAAATAATGCATTTTTGTAATACATATTTGCAAGCAAGTGCCTGTCTTTAGAATCGTAGATTGTGAAGAAATGATCAAGAAAATTATCAACTAGCGTTAGTGCAGAATTATTGCACATGTAATTTCGGCGAAAACATCTACCAAATGGTGGAATACGGAAACCATCCTAAACGCATACAGGTTGAGAATATAAAATACTTTACATGTATGTTTACTTACTAGTTTTAATATTTTTGGACAGTAGTTTCGGATGATTTTTAAATAATCTGATTCACTCATATTCTCACAGAATGGATTTTCTTCAATGGTTAGCTCAGTAATTTGAAACAGCTTCAATACTTCCAATTCTTCTTTGTACTTAATCTACAAATTAAATTGATTATTAAATTTGTGATTCTTGTAGTAAAATGACTTACATTATTTTTTTTCAAATCAAGTATGGTCATTGACTTGACAATTCTATCATTGTGTAGTGCTTCTAAGGCTTTAATATTTTCAATTTCATTGAAGCCAAGTTTAAGAGTTTCAATGTCAAAATCCTTTGCTAAATGCAGTACAAAATACATAAGCTTTGATTGTGATAATGGGCAGTATTCGACCAAGTCCTGATCTTTCATAAATGCATCAAGACTAAGAGTCTTCGTCTGACCATTGTAGCGTTTCCTCAATACAGTTGTAATATTCTTTTGTATATCAATCTTAATCTCAGTAGCATGGGCATGTTTCAAATTGATTGCAATCTTGAACTAACAACAAAATATTATCAAATATATCAACAATCAGATAAAGTAGAGATAATTACAGGTGGTAATGCTTTCTGAATGTCTGGATGTGGAATGGTCAAGTTTAATCTGCATAACTCGTTGATAGCTGCACCACAGTTCTTCAGCATAAATGTTACAAACTCATTTTCAATTATATATTGCACTGGGATAAAATCATGAGGATATACTGCATTCATTATGATTTTAAGCACATAATCACGACTGTATTGTGCTGCATTTTGCACCTACAATTATACATAATCGTCACCGGCGAGGCACTTGTAAATATATAGCTATGCTTACAAATATTTTATGCCAATAGAAACTGGAATAAATGATTTGATGTTCTTTCAGCACTATACCTGTATTTAAATTTGATTCGTTAATAATTATATGTCCACTCATTGTAAAATCGTCTATAATTATAACAAGAACAAACACTTTAAGAACCCCACAAGCCAGACAGGCGATTAGTTGTTACGCGGGTTAATCCACTCTCACGAATGAGGTTAGAATAATTAAAACATAAACTGGTCCACAGGTTGCCTAGCATTTAAATAACTTCTGTAAAAGTTCGAATTAGTTGAGCATTAAACTTGCTATTCAAATAATCTTTTTACCGACTTTGTTATATATGCAAACATACTATTTATTACTCACATTTTTCTAGCAATAAAATTTATTTAGCATACACATAGTGATTTATTAATTAAATATTTATCACGCATATGCAATGCCATACGGAGTCACGTAGGGCTGGTATAATCCATCATCGGAAACTACTCTTTCTCTGCGATCAATCGCGGCATAGCCATAAGTACCATCTTCATCGTAAAAACCAATTGCCCTAGGATTCCAATGACCAGATCTATAGAGACGTGGGTCATTGATGAGACGATTTCTTAGATATGGTCCATAAGGTATGGGCCTGACTGGAATTCTAGGACTATCATCCTTTACTAAACGATTTGCTTGTTTGCGCTGACTGAGAGAGTTTCCAGCACCACTGCGCCTATGTCCTGTGACCGGAGCGGAGCGCCTTCCTGCCATACCCATTGCTGTATATGCTCCCATACTTCCCCCCAGACTAGCACCAATTCCTAAACCTCCTAGACCGATGGAACCGCCAATACTAGCACCAACGCCGGCTCCAACCGCTGCTGTGTTATAACTATATGGGTCATAGTATCCGGGATAATATCCGGGGTAACCTGGATATGCTGATGAAAAGTTAACACTTAGAATGGTAGCAAGTGCTACAAGCCACAAAATGGATGACCCCATCTTTACTCCAGTAAAGATCCGGATAAATTTATTCATTCTCCTCTCCTTTATGCTTTTATATATACTGTAGTGAAATTAAAAATTAATTAAAAGGTGTGACAGGTGGTTATTATTGTTAATAAAGATTGTTAAGAGACCGAAATGCTATTGAATATGGCATATGTCATTAAGAAATTTATGGTGCGCGGTATCGGATTGAGATACCTGTAAAATAGCGTAACTGTCATGGTACGCCAGGAAAAATTAAATTAAAGTATAGCTGAGCATGTCAATATAAAGTTGGTGCTATCAATATTGAATTATTGATTTGGCTTATAAAATATTTTTCAATTACCATCGTGTGTATAAGCCATATAAATTTCATTTGTAGGTAATTAAATTTAGTACAAGAACGTTTGTCGTAAATCTCAATTAAGAATATATATTGATGTGATAATTGCAATTTAAAATAGTGCTGCGTTGTATGCAAATAAGTTTACGGGGTACTTTGCCTCCTACTCATTACTTAACATTTGCAATAGTTAAAAATATTAAAATTTTAATTATTTATTGCTTCTTAAAATCCAATGCAATCATAATTCACTTTTTATCTATTATATTTATTGAATAGTATAATATATTAACGTATCGGATACTTTTAATTAAAATCAATAAAATATTTTAATATATGCTTGAATAGACTTTATAGAACAATAACTCCTAATAATGAGTCCTAATAATATTCTGTAAATTAAATATATTACCATGATAAAATGGAGATTTATAGTCATTAAATTATTTGTCACACATTAAAGTTTATCTCTTTATTCACATTATAATAGAAAGTAAATTGAGCATTCCTAATATAATACAGGTCTCGGTATCGTTAAATAATTTCTTTTATAAGGAGGAACTAAGTATCTATGTTCTGGACTTAGAATAACATCGCCATAAGGTGAATAAACGAATCCTGCACGTCTGTTAGTAGCACCTACTGTGCTCCGGCGGGCATTGACACCGATCCCTGCGCTTAAGAAGCCTCCGACATGGCCACTGATTCCCGCACCAACTCCTGCGCCAAGTCCGCCAAGTCCTGCGCCAATTCCTCCGCTAACTCCTGCGCTAATTCCTGCGCCAATTCCAGCGCCATATCCTGCGCCCATTTCCGCGTCACTTTTACCTACCCCGCTACCATAAAGTCCAGTGCTTCCACCAGTATATCCAGCACCGCCAATTACTCCACCGCTGCCAGTATATGCACCACCGGCGGTGCCAGTATATCCACCGCCGCTTCCAGTATATCCACCACCGCCAATGACTACACCGCTGCCACCGCTTCCAGTATATCCACCACCGCCAATGACTCCACCGCTGCCACCGCTTCCAGTATATCCACCACCGCCAATGACTACACCGCTGCCACCGCTTCCAGTATATCCACCGCCGCTTCCAGTATATCCACCACCGCCAGTTACTTTACCGCTGCCACCGCTTCCGGTATATGCACCACCGCCGGTGCCAGTATATCCACCACCGCCAATGACTCCAGCGCTGCCACCGCTTCCAGTATATCCACCACCGCCAGTTACTTTACCGCTGCCACCGCTTCCGGTATATGCACCACCGCCGGTGCCAGTATATCCACCACCGCCGCCGGTTATTCTTCCACTTCCAGTTCCTCTTTCATCGGTACCATATATACCTTCATTGATTTCTGCACCGGTAACGCCACCTCCTCCAACTGCTCCAGTCTCTCCTAAATATCCTCCACTTCCATAGGCAGCGTTTGCCCCAGCATATCCTGAACCCCCAACATTTGCAGTTGCACTGGCCAAACCTGCACCACCCTGTCCGCTACCCCCAACGTTTGAATTTGCTCCGGCGTAACCTGCACCACCATCAAATCCACCACTTCCAGCTATTGCATTTGCTCCAGCGTAACCTGCACCGCCAAATCCACTACCCCCAGCAACTGCATTTGCGTTTGCTCCAGAGTAACCTGCACCACCCCCAAATCCGCCACTTCCAGCCATTGCATTTGCTCCAGCGTAACCTGATCCACCACTTCCAGCGGTTGCATGTGCTCCCGCGTAACCTGCACCGCCAAATCCACTACCCCCGGCAACTGCATTTGCGTTTGCTCCAGCAAAACCTGAACCAGTTACGGCCGCATTAGCAGTTGCTTTATTACTGCGTCTGTTTGAAATATAAGAATCTGTAGAATGTTCTCTATAATGATTCCTTCTGCCACCAGCACCTACTCCGAAACCTAGATGATTTTGAAACGATCCACTACCCTTTACTGAGAAACCCACGCCAGGGCCGCCTCTCCTGACAATGTCACCAGGCGGATAATCTACGCAAATGGTATAAGGCCCGTCTTGAAGATAGGTTGTAACTAAGTAGCAACCTTCTGCAAATGAAACACAGAAGAGCACTGCAACCGTTATGATTGCAACGCGCTCAGATATCATTTTGTTGATGGTTTTGTAATATAAGCAAGAAAATGAATAACCATATAATTATAATATCTCCCATTTATAAGACATACGGTACCGCACGCAATATGCACACAATTAAATTTTTGGTCGTAAAAACATAACGATATACCTACTACCAATAAAATGAATCGAATTGTCAGATAACAATTAACAATCTTCGTTCTGCAAACGCAGTGTATCAAAATAAAGATTGTCCAAATGAAAGCAACCAGCAACCCTGTTGGAATCGAATTAAATTGATGTGGAAAACTGCAATATGCATAACACTTATTTAATTTACTTAATTCACGAGTAGTTAATCGAAATTAAAATGGTTGAAAAATTGATCAAACCATTTTACAATCAATGAAAATGAAATTATGCATTCAGTTTCATATACTCAGATTATTCAGACCGAAGAAGTAATTATTTTCTTTTTTCATTCAATAATCAATGGCATGATGCGGATAATCGAAACGAGTTTCAAGACACTTCATGCCATTTCGTTATCATTCAAATAACCGAGCGTATTCACGAACAACGCGTATTCATTAAAACTTTCATTATGTAGTCTTAATGAATATCAGCAAAACACAGTTTGCAAATTAAGCTTCATACTAAATAATTATTCTATACAAATATATAGTGTTAATTTGTTATCTCGTCGTAGAACAATCTGATCCGATTTGTAAATCGTCTGACTATAATTTATTAGTCATTATTGAATAATGATAATCGCGTGCGGCTTTCGATTTAATTATAATCTTAGCATGTTTATGTTCATATTTTTATAGTATATTTGACAACATAATAATTCAATCATCTCTTAAAATTGGCGTGAAGATAAAGTTTAATTGCTTTAAATGAATTCATAATATTATGTCAAAAGATTGTCATGCGATCTGCTTGAAAGATTAAGAAATAATACAAGAAATTTTAATTTAACTTGAGTGTAGAATTCGAGAAGGCTGTCAAAATATATTGTCCAGGAAATATTAAATTGCACATAATTATTCGCTATGCAGATTGCTAATTTATAAAAATTAATGACTTGAATTATACGACCTGCTGTTTAATTTGTATTATATGCTTATTTCAGGTAATGACTAAACTAAATTTAATTTGCGGAGGCGCGGAATTTAAGGGGGTTTTTGGAATCAATTGATTTAACAGATATTACCAACGTGATAAACTACGGATAAGTGATGTCATTCATACAAGATTGTGAAGAAGTAACGCATTCATTCATGCATCACCCGCTAGGACGCCATTTTTGATTACTGCTTTGTTATAGGTATACATGAATAACCATATAATTTAAATATCTGCCATTTTTATATGGTACGGAGATAATTAAAATTTTGGTCATAAACAACGCAACACCAATAAAATTAAGTGAATTGTTAAAAAAACAATTAATAATATTTGTTCTGCTAACGCAGTGTAACCAAACAAAGATTATCTGAATGTAAACAACCCGGCTGTAATCAGATTTAATTCAATTAAAAAACTGTAAAATGTATCACATATTTACTACCTATAGGCCTATTCAGCGAGCAATTAAAAATTATAAATAAAAATTATAAATATAAATAAAATTGGTCTCAAAATTGAGCAATCAATTTTACCATAAACAATGTCAATGAAAGTATGCACTTAGTTGTCATTTTATTCATAATTCTTTTAGTAGACACATCAATTTTAATGGTATTTCATTTACGGTAAATAGTTTATACATACATATACAAGATTAGTACATGAGTTACTTGTGCTTAACTTTTGGGCATTTCATATACTCAGATCGTAGGTACTTGTATATCAGTTTCCTCTTATTGTATGCACGTAATCGATAATGGTAAGAATAATTATACCATGAAGAAGTAATTATTAATATCTTTTTTCATTCAAATACAATGGCATGATGCGGATAATCGAAATGAGTTTCAAGACACTTCATGCCATTTCGTTATCGCTCAAGTATACGAGCGTATTCGAGATTCAGCGCATATTCATTAAGACTCTTTCATTACGTTTACTTTTCAAATGAGACCAAGGCACAGTTTGGAAAATCAGAGTCATACTAAACGTTACATCTGCAAACGTAAAAGTTGTCCAAATCACACAGGGTGAAAGTTAATATTAGTTAACAGATAAAGAGTGTTCAACGGGGGTTGGTTGAATGATGATTGAGAATATTCTACCAGCACCATCATTATTATCCGCATTGTGAAATGCAATCTAAAAGTGTGTGTCATACATGAGTTTTATATTATTGTAAGTATATGTATTTCATTATTTATGTTTATGTTCTTTGTCTGTTATACTTTGTCTTGTGTTTATCTCCATAATTTGTGCATTAAGCACCAAGGATTTAACTACTTATATTCATAAAGTATCCTAAAAAATCTCATCATGTTCGACGCTAACTACCCTTCTCTATCTAAATTATTATTCTATACACATTTATTCATTCATTGTCTGTTATACTAAGTTACCTTTTTCGCTAACAACAAACAATCAACAACATTATAATGTAATTTATACTTCAAGGTGGAGTTTTGCAACAGTAAATTAATCAATAATTAAAGAAAACGGAATGTTGATATTAATTGTTAAGAAAAGAAAAGTACTGACAACTGGCAAAATTATCTTAGTACACTTTACACTTGCTAAAAATCATTCACTGTTAGTCAAGGTAATGCCTCGTACTTTTATAAGAATAAGAAGATGATTGATCGAATTTATGAGTGTGATCATCGATCATATGATATCTATAATATAAATTAAATTATTTATTACATTTATATATTTATATAGGCCGTTGGTAATAGGAAATTTATAGTAAGTATATATTTATACGAATATCCTTCTTTGAATCATTAATCATCGAATACTTAAAGATGTTGTTTCCGTTTACAGTTTGTCATTGTCATATCTACAACAATTAGTCTATAAGTTAACCGGATTTGATGTTTGTAAAAGTGTCTTTTGTTTAATAGTAATGAGAGTATTATTACACATCAATATGGATTAAACTTATTTAAGTTTAATGTGTGCTTGGAACGAATAAGTTTGTTGTTTATAATATATTTTATAGACGTTGCTGTTTCATTACGAGTATGGCCACTGAGTTGTATTCTGATAACTATTCATTAATTATATAATTTATCCAAGTATTTAACAACCATTGAGTAAATGTCTAATAAAATGGTACAATATTTAAGTAGTTAACAATGAACGACGTGTTCACACATCTTCTTCCAAGCCACATTTATCTTCAAGACTAATCTCATCTCATCTACCTATACAAATACGACGTTCTATTAATTATCAACCCCTCTGTTTCTTGATTTCTATTTCTTCCAAATACTACTCAGTTCCAGTTGCATATATGTAGTGTTAATTTGTTATCTCAGTATTAATTTATCAGTATTAATCTTGATTAAATAATGATTATAGCGTGTGAATTGCCATTTAATTATAATCTTAGCATATTTATACGTTCATATTTTTTATGGTATTTTTGGCAACATTATAATTTAATCATCTATTTAAATTAGCGTGACGATAAGGTTTAATTGTTTTAAACGAATAAGACAAGATGTTATACCAAAAGATGGTCATTCCATCCGCGTGAAAGGCAATAAAATAATACTCGAGATTTTCGTTTAATTTGAATACAGAATTCGAGAAGGCTGTCAAGATATATTTGTAATAGGTATAAATATTAAATTGCACATAATGCATATTGCTAATTTATAAAAATTAATGACTTGAAGCGTGGGTGTGGTAATCAATGGGGATTAACGAATCAATTAATTTGTAGGATATTGCAAACGTGATGAACTGTTGACTAAATGACACATCTGCAAGATCGTAAAGAAAGCAACGTATTTCTAACAATCTTTGGAATTAACCACGTAAACTATTGCAGAAGTATAAAATATAACAATAAAATGCGTATGTACAGAGTGGAGAATATAAATAATATTTTAGTAAAATATGCTTGAGCAAAAAGACAAGGATGCAAATAGTTCCTATACATTTATGTACAATTTTGCAATAGTATTTTGTTATTGTACTTCCTCGGAATACAATATCTATAATTCTATTCGATTAGTAAGTAACGTCTATGCTTGTTTAAATTGTGTGTATTGTTGCTGCTGTTGGACTCCAATTTGTGCATGTTTTTCAACGTTGCTAAACATCAACCCTGTTTGTCATCAATTGTTTGTTTCGCTAGCTAGAAGAACATTATTGCAATGCAACTAAAACGACGATAGCACCATTGTTGTGGCTAATGTGCGCAAGTTTCAAGTTTTATGTGTGCCTAGACTGTAATAACACCCTGTTGATTGCTTGCAGTTTGAATAAATCATGGCACATTACATTTCTATTTGTTATTATACGCCATTTTCATTGGGTCATATTGTGTGGTGAGTTTAGTAATGAGTTTGCCCGTATTCATTGCCAATAAAATATGTACTTGGTCGGCGGTTTATGTTATTTGGCCCTTGGGTAATAATCGATAGTTTTATGTACATTTAGATTCCATTATAGATTATTGCAAACGATTTGAAATATCTGATTATAATGCTTTCATGTGATTAAACAAACTGCGCCGTTTAAAAATAATATTCGTATTGGGGTATAACCAAATTATATACAGACTTGACTTAAAATAAAATGAGTAGCTAGACTGATATTTTGTTTACCCTCTGAGATTATCATGGCACACTTACTTACATAGTTAGTTACTTAGTTATTTAAATATTGCGTGTAACAAATGATAAATATTCTCGGACTAAAACAAGCAGGTAAAACACGTCTTACTACTGCGCTAGACTACAATTACATTCTGAACAAAATCTATAAATCTAAAATATCACAATGTTACGACATCGACCGTACAACTACCCCGCTTGATGCCCAATAACGTCTTAACTGCACCAGCGTTAAATAATTACTTAATTAATTAATGATAATCTCTCATAAATATATATATATAATAGTTATTTGTTATAACGCTTCATAATCTTTCATTCTTTGTGTATCGTCTAATATGTGTTCCTACTTAATGATTAACTAGTTATTTAAACAAATAGTATGTTTGGTATTCGGTGTGTTTCATTTGCTTTATCCTTGTGGCGTTCGTGCGTGTTGTGTTACATGCCGGAACGCGGCCTATAAATGCATTGTTGCTTGAATACGTTGCATAAATGATTGTCGAGAAGGTTCGTCAAAAGTGTTATCGTAAAATGTTCTGTACAGCTTCGTCTCTTCTGCGCCACAAACTTGTTGCCGGCGCGCCACGGCGCGACATGACAATCATGACGTTGTCCCAAAAGTTGAATTGTTTTAGAATCGTCGTCGTACAGAGTGATAACGATGAAGAATAGCCAACGGTCGTCCGTTGTGTATCGCAAAAGGTACGCAGGACAGTAAAATGCCTCCTCGCTGCCTCCTTCAAGAGATGATTCCGTAAAATGGCCGATGGCGCTTAAGTTGTTGGATCATTCTCGACGCGCGCCATACGCGTTTCAAATTCCTTGCCCAGCGCCAACTTGGCCTGCAACACAAGCAGAGCAACGGCAACAAAAACGTGTCAAACAATTCGGGAAATGCGGGAAGAAGCGGGTGCAAAAAGGGGGATGGCATTGATCGACTGTACCTTGGTGCGATGCTCGTGCAACGCATTCTTGACGAATTCATGCTGACGCGTTAACTCGTCGCGCTTTTGTTCGAAGAGTCGTGTAAGACGTTCGCGCTCAATAACGCCACGGTCCACCACCGCGCTATTCACTTCGCGCTTAACGCGCACCAATTCGTCGCGGTCGCGATGGATCTTCGACAGTGCTTTCACCTCTTCCTTGCGGTTCGCCTGGAGGCGGCGCATTGTTTCAACGGTTTCACGCTCGAACTGCGTCTGAAACATACATGAAAAATGAAACAAAAGCATATGGCGCGCCCAATTCATTCGCTGTCAGCGTTCGTAAATGCAACAAGAAACAAAGCGGGTTTTCTTACAGTGAGTATCTTGATCTGGCTCGCTTGTGACTCTTTCATAATTTTCTCGACTGAATTGTAGATGAGATCGTGGTACTTTTCGCGCAGTTCCTTCTCCTGTACGACAAACTCACGACTGGCAGCCAGCAGACGCTCGGATTGGCTTCGAGGCAGGATTGGTTTTTCGCTGCCATCGCTCGTTTCAGGACAATCGCTGACACTCGTAAGTGGTTCAGCACTCGGTGATTCAGTCGTGAACACTCCACTCAGTGGGCTAAAACGAATAAAAACATTTCAGCATTTTATGCTGCTTTTTTACGATTCAATCTTTCATGGCGCTAATAAAAGACGTCCGCAACACTTACATGTTCTTGCTAGACAATCGCTTGACAAGTTTGATATATGACTTCTTCTCACCGCCGCAATCACCTGATTTCTGCGATTGCAAGGTCAGCTTTTTCTTCTCATGCTTCTTGCGTAAACTCTCCAGCTTTTTCTCCAGCTCCAAACGCTTTTCCTTGACGTATTTGTTGCTCAAGAACTTGTCTATCGGTTCCGCAACAATGTCCTCCATCTTATCTCCAACTTCCGGCGTTTTGGGGATGGAATTCGGCTGCTCAATGGACATGGAGGATGTGAGAACGTTGGTCGAAACATGTACGGGCTCAACAGTGTCTGTACTAATATCAATACTCGCTGCAGTTTTGCTGATTGATGGCCTCTGCGTGGGGCTGCCATTCGTGGCGCTCAAGTCTTTACTAATTTTGGCAGTAGTTGTTGTGGGTGGCGTCGATTTCTGTTCGTGGCCGTCGATGCAATCGTCCGTTAGTATGGCCAATTGCTCCTCGCGCTTCTCGAGATCGCTTTGGTACTTGATGGGATTCGCGAGCGCTTCGGCGAAATCGGAGAGATCGTCGGGCACGTAGTCCTTCACGACGATGTGCAGGAAGAGCGTGCCTAGCGGCAGCGGCTGGCCCAATTCGTTGCGCAGATTGACGTGCCGATAGCCGGGACATAAACCAATCACCGGTAGCACACGGTGTCCGATCAGTTTACCGGACTCTTCGTACACGGATATCCGAATGCTGGCCAGCTCGGGCAAGACGACCTTCTTGAATACGAAGGCGTCCTCGTCATACACCGGATTAATTCCATTGTTTGGCACAACCTTCGTCCGGAACTTCCGGCGCACCGTATCCGCCGGCAGGCCATACATATCCACTTCAACGTACGTGCCAACGCGCTTATCAGTGAGGAATTGGCCAGAAATCACCGTGATCTTAACCGTGCCGGCGATAATGCCATCCACCGTACTTTCAGCGAACGGGTCCAATCGGCGGTCCTTGCGTCGCATGAATTCCGGCTTGAGAATGTAACCGCAGCGCATATTGTATTCGAACACGCCGAGATTAAGTTGCATTGCGAGATCGAGTGTTTGAAAGTTTAGTGCGACCAGTTGGCAGCCGGCGTTCCAGAACAGCTGCGGCATGAAGTTCGATGAATCGAATCGGGTGCCCATGGGGTACACGCGGCTCAACTGGTGTTTGTTATAGTTGACGAACTCGATGGGTCGCTCCTTCAGCAGCGTTGTGGCTTGACGCTCGTCAAACGAAGACATCTCGTAGTTGCGGTTCTTCTCTGCATTCACAATTAAACGCAAGTGTGAGGCGAGTTATACGAGTTGAGTAATCGCGTGTCGGAATTTATGTTAGCGAACATAATTTATGGGACACTCTGAATGCGGCGAATGCAATTAGGACAAATGAACTTACTCTCCGCATTCTCGAAGCTGGAAAAGTGCACCGGCTGGACGTAATTGACGAGCGCGGAAATCTCAGCGCCGGCTTCGGTCTCCCGTGCAGCTGGCGCCTTCTCGCCGACGACCGTCACATCCTGGGATTCGCTTGGCGGCTCAGGATCCCCGCCGTCCACTTCTTCGTCGCTCGACGATTCCTCCTCCTCAGTCGCTGTGGATTCCTTTGAACCCTTAAATTGTTAAATCCCTCTTGATATACGAATTCATGCTCATAACCGAATATTTGTTCGACAACTGGAAAATTTTCATCTCAAATGAATTATTAAACATTTTACCTGTCTCGTTTGCAAAGGGGGCGCATGAGCATGCGGCGCGATATCTCCATTTCCGGTATTAGTCGACTCGGTAATGGACTCCTGCTGCACCGGATGCGCCTTTTTGTGATGATGATGATGCTTCTTCTTATTTTTAATGATAATCTTCCTTCGTAGCACCGCTGGCGGCGGCAGCGATGCGCCCGGCTCAAGTTTATGTGACTCCAGAGGTTCGGCGAGCAGCATCTCCCCGAATATATCTCGGCAATAATTTGCAATCTTGACTTGTTGCTTCGGATTGCAGTGGTTCTCGAAGCTGAGCACGACAGGGAAATCGGATGTTTTAAATGCGCTCTCTGCGATCGCTTCCAGAACTTCCCGAGCGCTTATTTCGGGAACGAATGTATAGCCGTGCACGACAACCGGTTCGTCAATGCGTCCATTCCAGAAATCCAATTCAACGCATCGGCATCCAGCCAGAAGACACTGCCTGTAGATTTCCACACTCGAGCGCCCGGTAATTTGATGACCAGTCAGGTATGTGTTATGCGAGGAGTTGATGAAGTAATGCGCCAAAGGTTGGTCCATTTCTTCGGTGAGTTCGTAGCTGCTTGCCGCTATAATATTGTTGTCTTCCGACATTAAATACTTAAGGAAACCATCACATGATAGCACGCCCTTTTGCGCATTGTTCTTTGAGTCGTATTGGGTTATCAGATCTTTAGCGCGGTCCGCATTCGCGTACGGATGGAGGATCTCGTTCAGGCGAGGATCGCGTTGTTGATTATTCAAAAAGTCTACGAGCTGTGTGGTTGACATCGTTACCTTTTTTTGGGATCCCGTCAAGCCGCAACTGAGTAAAACATTAATTAAATTAATCATCAGGGATATCAAAATTAGCAACTGTTTTAAAGTAAGTAAGTAATAAACTTGTCCATCATACTTACATTTCATAAAAGACTCTCTCAACTTCTGTGCGCTGTGTGAGGTGCTTATAGAAGTTGAAGAAGTCATCATAAGAGAATTTCTCAGGACTAATGGCGTCGTTCTTCCCTGAAGGAAAACCGCATGCATCCAATGCCTTCTCCACTCGTTTGCGGTCGTCCTTATTTTGAGCAAATATCTTCACTATGCTGGAACACAGCAACAAAACAAGGGCACGTCAAGCCATGCGAAAAAGTGTCAAAAAGTTTCGCACGAAAGTTTTAAGCATTCATAATGCGCCTCCAAGTTGTACGATGAAAATGATGATTTGCAAGCATTGGCAACACAAAAAAACTTACTTCTTCACCGGAATCTTGCCCGTCTTGTTCGGAATGAGACTGAGCTTCGTGTACGCCTTGAGGAGGAACATGCTGTTCGTGCCGTTGATGCGATTTAAATTGTACGCCAGACTCATCAGCGACTCGGTCCACAGCTTGGCGATCTCTTTGCGCGTGCAGCAGAAGTTGATGAAGTTAATGTTGACAAAGTCGCTTGCAACGCAGACGGTCACCGTCTTCTCCTCCAGCGTGTCCTGCGAGCCCATCGTTACAATTTGCCGCAGCTTCGGATCCTGGCAGACAAAAGGGCGCAATTTAATTACACGTAGCAATGAATAATGAAGGATAATCTTGGCTGTGGTTCAAACATAATTTGCAACTTTGGAAAGTTTCTGAGGTCCAGCGTTGTGGAATTTTCCGCAAGGGAGGACGCCGCGTGCACGAAGGATCTAAAAGCGGACTGTGAAGAGCTCAAAAATTGTACAAACACGCAAAGATCGCAGCGATCTAAGAAGGCCAAGGAAAAAGAGGAGAGCAACAAGGCTACGAAAGGGAAGAAGAAGAAGGGAGTTTGGCACGCCGCCAAATAGTTTATGCGGTATTTTGTTCACTTGTCAGACCAAAAATCATTATACACAGTGAAAACGAAATCCTAAAATTTACTAAAAGGATTTTATGAAATTTGAATTAATGTGATCTAATTTCATCAATATCTCGAAAAGTACTAGAGATATCATAAAAATTCCTGAATTTTTCACAAGTCTTACAAAGATGTGAATTGGTCTATCGCAAATTTGTTGGATGCATTCTTAAGCGGGTCTAGATTAAATCAAATTATGAGAAAGCACATAATAACTTGATATTTATAACTGCATATTACCGATTGCAAATTCGTATAGAAAATCGAATAACACAAGGTTAAACGTTGAGCATATTGGTTCATTAATAATTTGCAAAGTTTTTCCGTTTGCGCATTGAAAAGTGGAAAGAATGATCAGAATATTGAAAGCAAAGTCGATATTTTTTCATTTCAACTTGTTTCCATACATTTTTCTGCCGAAACTTTTTTCTCAACGTTTACAATTGTCTCATATTTCCCTTTTGCGTTTTATATTTGTGACGTTTGGAATTTGACGATGCAGAACTTGCGCAATCATTGCGGTTGGTGCATCGCGACGATGACAAATTCGCTGCGCATTAATCACGCGCGTTTCATATCTGTTGAGCGTGCGTCTAAATGTTTAAATGCGGCGCTTTTGTATTTATTTATAAGACTTGCTCGGCGTCGAAGCGTCGAAGGTGACGCTCACTGCTTGCTTAAGGCAATAATTTAACCCTGCTGTGAAAGTCGGGTAATTGCCGGCCATAAATCACTTAAGCAACACATGACCGCACAAACATACGTTCAGAAATAAATGCAGCGCCACTCAGAATCGAATGCAGATCAATAAAACATAGACACATAGTAGTTTTGCAATTTTAACTTATTATTAGTTATCCTTACAAATCCTTGCATATTAAGCATAGGTACCTGATGTGAATTAACACATGTGCAAATGCAATTGTAATAAATCATAAATAAGCAGTAGAGTGCCAAAAATGACACCTACTTGCGAAAATAACAATTGACAATAATTGTCAAGTATTAGTACCTACTCATTATTACAAATAATCATTCATAATTAAGTTGACAAATTAAGCATACCTACAACAGTGCAGAATTTCATAGCTCATAAAATCATATGTAGTTGAGCGTACTCGAGATATGATTTCCATTGGCTTAAATGGCAATCGGAATTACATTTAGGTCATTATGAAGGGAATTCCAGCAATGAAAAGCATCTGATTGAAAAATTAATGCTAACATCTATTATCTTCGTCGTAAGTAACACGTAACTCGCTTTGCGGTTGTCATGACTTGTTACGATAACCAATGCAATTCTGCGGCGGCCGCTGTGGCGTTGGCGGCTGAGTGACGCTCAGGGGGCGGCACTGCAATGACGCCGAAGCGCGCTCAGCGTGTTTGTTGGTACATAATGGAATTGAATTAAAACTTTATTCAATTAACATTAGCGCCGGCTGGCGGGCGCGTTATAAGTCAGTGCGTAATTAAAATAAGTGCTTTAGCCACCCCCTGCACGCCTGCCCCTCAATCTGACGACGCGACGTCACGACCAACTGCGTAAACAACTCGCACAAGTCATGAATAAGATATGTTACAATCTGTTCAAACTCATTGCATTTCTAAACTTAATTTACATGCCTATGAAATGTTCGGCGTCAAATTTAATTGCCCAATTGTATTCGAGTTATTTTTAACCAAAAATAGGGTTGCAATTAATTTAGGTTTCAATTTAATCAAAACTACATTCACATAATTAATACCGAAATTAATTACATTCTATTTAATATATGAAATAATTCACATTTATTTTATTATTTCAGGCGTAGGCCAGTAGGTACGTGATATAAAATGTAATTAATACAATTTCTAATTAAAAACAAAGAGTGCAATCAGCATAACCGTGTTGTCCATTTTCCATACTATCTGTCAAATCGATTTTCAAACCTCAAAAATTAATACTTTCCGTTATTTCTTTCTTAAGAAAAGTTGGAATTTATATGTTGAAAAAATTAGAATAATATTAGAAATTCCTGTAATGAAAGAAACACGTGGAAGTACTGGAATTGTTATTTTTTCGCTAATTTTCATGTCCTTAATTTTCTATGTAATTTTCATGATATGGCTGTTTCTGTACGATACGAAATTATACAGCAGTAAATTGTATGTGCATACATGTCACGTTAAGCACGTGTAGGTACGCAAGTATAAATCGAATTGTATAAAATTGTATTGACGATTCGATTATCGAAGGATTTATGTACTTGCCTATGCCCCTATAAAGCAACATGTTCACCACCTACGCTACCATTTTGTATTCTATTTCGCTTTATGTATTTGCACATTTTTACATTAAAATTATAATTGATCTCTATCAGCGTACGTACACAGGACATATTTGAACCATTTTATGCATGTGCGCATGTGTTTGCTAAACCATCATTACATACGATTTTATCACCGAGCATCATTGAGCACGCTAATAAATGCGTCGAATGTGCAAACACATAAAATGTGCACACCACCCATGCCACACGTGGGAAATCCGAATGCGAATGCGCGCACATCATCGCATAATTCAAATCCGCATACTTATACATAAACGCGAATAAACATTTGGCCATTGGAATTAACGACAATTCAACAAACGCGTAATGATTATGGTCGGGTTTGCAAATGCACGGCCCATTTTATTTTATATCTTGTATATTCATTCGCATTTCCCCGGTTTGCGTTGTTGGCGTCCGTTCTATTGCTGTTGGTTTTCAATGAAAATAAACGCCGCCCCGCGCCGCATTCTCGGTTCACCAATTGGCAATTTGCTCTTTTATGCATCTCGTGCATAGAATATGCATATGTTTGCGAGTAAACAGTGCGCATATTGCCCAGGGAATTGGATAATGCTGGGCAATCAAAGCGGGCACGCAATTGATACGAAAGAAGTGGAGTGCACGCCGTCTTTCAGCGATCCTCGAGTGGAAAACGTGGAAAATCTCTAACGAGCGGAAACATGCATTAAAATTACATTATCTTATTATCCTCGTCAACAACTTGAGGCGAACTTTGCGCACTTATTATTCATGAACACATCCTCGCTCTTTGAAAGCAGCATAATGAGCATAATTATGCATTCGTCAATGCATTTCAAAAGTTTTATTTTAATCAAGTATTAGGTACTACATTCACATAAAACGTAAGCTAATTACGGTCTAAGCATGGCAAAAATAATTTAATATACGGCAGGACGAAAGTTATCTTGTTAAAAAGCTGTCTAAGAAACGACAACATATGGTGCACATTCTAAATTTAATAACGTTTGTCGTCCTCGCATTCACCCAGATTTTATTCGATAGAAAAAGCAAAACAAAATAAAACACGTGCAGGATTACCTATGATACCCGAACGTGCAATCCGGAAGAATAAGGAGAAATAGTTTTCGATCGAAATCCGTCCAAAATTAAATTTCTATTAAGATTACCAATTTGATAAAAAATTCCCTGGGAAACACGAACAAATCAATTCCATTATTTGCGGATAGAAAAATTCGTAAGGCTGAGAATATATACCCCTAACCTATACGTTGAAATTTCGTTCGGTGCAAATTGCTGAGCCCTTTTCGATTTCGATGCCCTTAGCGGGCGCGTCTGGCATTTGGGAAACGCGGAAACAAGGATGGCACGTGCCATTGCGGCCCAGGCGCAATGCCGAAAATCCTTATTTATCTAAAAATGGGGTCCGTTGAATACATTCCCCTAGAGTCCTGCCATTTTGCTGCTCAATAGTAGGAGATAATTTTATTCCTATGCCTTATACGGCACATACAAATTGTGCGCTTCATTTCGACAACCCAAATAGATTTTTCCGATTCTTATCCTAGAAATTCTCAAATTTTACCTTCTTGCCTGATGGGTACTTAAATAATAATAAAATACCTTTGAGGAAAGTAAACTAGGAATGCAAAAATATGCCTGGAAGCAGTAGATAAATAACATTAAACATAAATGTTGATTCCAGAGTTCATTAAAATGTTTTAACCGTGCATGCAAAACATAACAATGTTCCATTCCGTTTTTGCGCATATCTTCTTCATTTCCCAACCCTTGTTGTTACATCCTTCCGTGCACTCGCGTATCAAATATCTTAAGAAGCCCATACACATTCATCCACGTATAAAAATACACAGAGAACTTTAGCCTAAGATAAAATGCGAGAAGACGAGAGAGACATGTTCAAACACCCTGAAAGCACACCGGAAATGAGTTGCGCGAGTTGCAAAAGAGGCGCGTGCATAAATATTTATAAAGCATCCCTCCGCCACCCCCTTCTCGTGGAGATATGAAAAAATAGAACAGAGCAACGTAACGCAACGCATGCGGATGATGATGATGATGATGATCGAATGTTACGCAAGGTTATGATAATGCGAAGATCACCTGGCATAACAATGGACCTTCTTATTTATTGATTTTTAAGTGTTTTCAAAGTGAAATTCACTTTGGAAATCACTTTGGCAGAATGCAAAGCCTCTGAGCCTTTAATCTCGAGATGATTTAGAGGTTTCTCCACTTTGAAAAATAAATAGCAAAGAAAGCACCTTTGTTATAAACGAGGATGCGGTAAACCATCCTGCGAAACTCCTCTGAAATAATGGTTTGAATATTTCAAATTTTCGAAAGAAATAATGAAACGACGTTGTTTACAACGCAACGTTAAATTATGATGCAGTTGTTGCAATAAACTTTATTATTACCTCATTGTGGGTGGAACATGGAAGTAAAGCGTGTAACCGACTAGAAAAATAATGAACCAACTATCTAGTTTTCCATGTACAAAGTGTTTGTGCTAAAACTAAATTTAGAAGAATACATTTTCAAAATAACCGAATAATATTTTTAGAATATTTCGCTGGTTTATGGCGTTTCTTGGGACATTAATAAACAGATATTTAGATGTTTTAGGTGGATTAGTAACACACAATAAATTTGAGCACGCTCTATTCGTGCACATATTTCATTCGTGTTCTTTTTGCCATTTGCTTCTATTATCATCTTAACGGACTTAGGAGGGACATGTAATACGATTGCTTTTTCCTTGCTTCTATTTTTACCAGCCACTCACTTCCTCCTTCATTGCACACATATATCGCACACACTTTTCTGCAACGAGCAGAGCAGCCAAGAGTAATAAGGAAACTCATTATTATCACCATTACTATCATGCAATATGCGCTTAATTCACTTAAATTTCCAGCTAATTTGTACTCCATTTCCATGATAACCGACTTAATTTATGGGATGTACGCCAAAACTACTAGAAATAACGCAAGAATTACGAGAACAGATTTATTCTTTTCTTATTATTACGTCCGAGCAATTGTTTTATATAATTGCGTGCATTTGAAATTTTCTGTCGTTTGTCATTGAAAGTTGACGTAATTGATCAAGTAATGAAAAAGTGTGGTAATAAAATTATATAAATTAAATTAATTTCTCGTTGTGAACGAAATGAAATTAGCTGGGACTCAATTTTATAATGAAGACAAAGTTGGAAAGTTGAATTTCATTGAATTAAGGTATTAATAAATTGAGTTTAAAAGTCTAAATGTGAATAAAAAATATAACTTTTCTCTTAATATATAAATTCTCCTAGTTTGAAAAACTTCCGTAAATTACAGGAAATACTTTTTTGATTATATAATCAATAATAATTCTATCGTCCTTTGACTATTCTATTATCGAAATATTATCGATTACCTATTCCTTTTATTATCTACATTTCCTTTGTATAACTGATAAGAATTATTTTAATATCAGATAGGTACATTAGTTATAATGTGCGGTGATTTTGAGCCAATTTTCTCAAACGCTGAATCTTTGATGGTAAATTTTCCGTATTAGTAATTATAAAATTGATATCAAAGAAATATTGAAATCTTAAGGAATAATCAAATAATCTTATGGCGCTCGTAAATTTCAATTATTGCTGACCTAACGTCCAGAAAAGAACTTTGACTTTGAGAGAATATCACGCGTAACCTATCAGAGGAAATTTAATGATTAAATTACAAGTTTTGAGGAATTTAATCATCTTTCTGACAGTGAAAACATTTTTCAAATATCTCTTATAGTTTTCGAGATATTAAGCAAAATGTACACTACTGATCTTGCTCAGTTGTGCTCTGATGTAGTTGCTGGGGTTACACTACCAGTACCAGTAGCCATCATCACTAGAGCGCACTACTCGTGTTGCTCTGCAGAAATGATTCTGGCCAAAAAATAGATACACGGCTTCCGACACCTGAAGCGTTGTGCTACTTAGCACTGCCCTAATACAAATTGCCTACTGTAATTACTTGTAAGGAGCATGTTAGCAACCTGTCATTACATTGGTTTTTTAACCAAGTGGGTGCACCTGCTACTACATCCACTTACGTCAGGCAAATTAGTAGCAGTTTAAGCTACTGGGCACCGCCAAATTAGCCTGATGGTGGGCGCCTCAACTTCAGGGAAAATTTTCAAATCGTCATAACTTCTACAGTTGTGGACCGATTTCAATAATTCAAAAACTGTTCTCATCAGCTTTAAAAGTGCTATCAGAATGTGGTATTATTTTCATAGTAATATTAATATTAATACAGGAAATTACTGCTTTTTAGTGTAAAACATGGAAATTTGACGATTAAATCAAGCAATTTAATATTCTTTTATTAAACAGATCATATATATCCCTGATAGTAAAAAATTCCTTTGTAAAGTGCGTATGTAAAGCAAGATAATAAAAACTGTATGCAAAGAATGAGGAATGAAAAATAGAGCAAGAAATAGCAGAGGTAAAGAGAATGTTGCTATGCATTTCTAGATACACATAATTTATAAAATTTAATTAAAATTCAAATTACCGTACGTGCCATATCTCTGGAGACGGCAGAGACGATGCGTTTACCGCGCCCGCAATTTGCGCTCGAGGAACGCAAATTTAATTCGCGTTCAGCCCCCTCAGCGATGCTCATTTGTATAAACATTTATGCGTGGCTTGTGCCTTCACAACGCATATGTAATTTTATTTATTGCAAGTACCTAGCCATGCTGAACATTGTATGCATAGAGGTATTCTGTAAAACTTTCTGATTTAAAGCGTTAATTAAAAATAAACAAAATGTGCAAATTAAACTATTAATTTCAAAGTTGCAAGTTTAAATATTTGCGGTTAAATTATTTCAAGCTAGTTGTTTGTCAGTCGAATCATTTCTGGATGTGGAACAGTGCTTTTCATCTATGTACTACTAGACAAAAAGCATCTTGAGACTGTTAAATGCTTCTTAGCAAATAAATTTCAAGCAAGTAGTGAGAGTACCTACTCTCAAGTTTATCTTAACTGCTTGTTTGCAGATGCTTAGTTTTATGTTTTATTTTATCATGTTTGAACTATTTGAGTTTCCCCTCAAATACTATAAAATATTATTTTACATTAAATTTAATTAATCCATAAATGATGACAATTATGGCATTAAATTAAGCATAATCTTAATTTCATTGTAAGTTATAGAATACAAGGTACAAATTCTCCACTAATTTGACCCCATTGTAAATTATCCTTAAGGACAATGGAAACCCATCGAGCATAATCCGAAAATCATGTAATTTTGAGTTAAAACTTTAGCCATAATTATCAAACAATCCTCTTACCCTCCTAACGTTCTTGAACTCGAATTAAAATCAATGCTAAACTATGGTATAATCTATAACCACTTTTAAATGATTATTGAATTATTGGCATCTCTATTAATATAGGTATTGCTTTTCCAGTAAGTATTAATAATACATTAATTAGCTTCCCATTTTAATAGTGATTAATTTATTCGCTATTAAACGTCCAATAATGACACGCAATTAAAGCTCATCGGAAAAATCAATCAAATACGAGGAACACGCTCTCCCAATTACATTTTGACAGAAATTGATTGCATTTTGCGGGAATGAGAATGGCAGAATGGCTGGTGCCGAAAATAAACAAAATTAATTGCACATTAATTAAGGGAAAACCTCAGCACAATGCAGAGAAAGAAATCCGGCGCGTGGGAAAAAAATTGTGCGAATGTAATTTTCATGAATATTCACCCGTCCCCCCGTCGAATGCAAATTTTCGACGGCGGTGGTGGCGGCGGCCCTGTTTCGCTAGCACTTTGCATGGTGCATATCGATTTTAATTATTCTTGGATTCCGCCCAATTCGAAACCGAACGCGTCGTGCAGACACAGATATTTGTACAGTCAAGGCAACACACCCTTCGTGCCGATAGCGGCGCACAGTTGCCGCCTCCATTCTTCAAGCGCTCAGCACGCGATCGCCGCCGACGTGCGCACTGCGAATGGCTTCTGGCACGATATGCAAACAGCAATCTTCATGTCAATCCCTATCTCAATAGGCACCCCTGAACGGTTACAACTTGTGACTGCTTGTCGATATGGTTTCATATGTATTCCCAATCACTTGGAATGTTTTTCAGACGGTTTGATTAGATATCTTCAAAGGTTTCCCGATGAAAAACACAACAAAAAAGCACCAAATTGCTAATGAATTTTCAATTGTAATTTCGTGAGATATTTGTGGCATTTTAGCCGATAAACTAGTCCAAGCACTGTCGTGAAATGCAAATGCATTCCGTATTTATATGAATTTTAGTCAAATGACAAATGCACCGGATTATTAACGATCCACTCAGCATTATTGCCACTTTGCAGATCAATAGCCACAGTTCAACGTAAAAGTGCTTTGCGCCGAGAATGAACAGATGCGCGCAAACAATTTTCTGATGTCCTCCTTTTCATTTGGCATTTCGGAGAAGGACTAAAATTAGTTGCCGTCATACGCGCATCATAAACATACCAAATTTGTTTACGCTGCTCATTCTGCTGAAATTGTTGTCTCTCAATTCGCTGATAAATCATTCTATTAAATTACCACCCTCAAACTCACTAAAACCGCAATTTTCCTATTCAACAACTGACGAATACTTTGAATTGTGAAATTCCTCATGCAGTAAGTTTGACAGGTTGACTGCGTTTAAAACTGGAACTTAATATCGCTTGAGCATCACTAAACGCATTCGAAATCTGTACAGCAATAATGAAAATTTCAGCAGCTCGTAAAGCATACGAACGTTGTGAAAAATTGGCGATCGTAAACAAATTTCGGCAGAAATTAAATGCACTATACATGTCCGAGGTCCTCAAACTGTTAAAACGCGTTGAAATTCCATGTAATAATTCCCAGCGAGCGCACGCAAACCGTTTGGCGAAGAATGTTCAACGTAAACGCGTCGTGCGAAGATCGCGCAATAACGTGCGGATTATTTATACATTTATTAGATTTATTGATGATGAAATACGTTGGCTGGCGAGTAAATTTGCGCATTTTACGATTTCGCCTCGTCGCGAGCGGGTATTATACAAACACGAACTTGTGCTCGGTATTTACTCGCTCATAAAATCCCGGTAAGACCGGGAGTAATGTAATTCTTACTTGGAGGTGTTATGTCATGAGTTCTCCTCACCTGTCGTGTATTTAATCAAACACTCTTCGAATAATTATACACGAAAACCGCACATTGTAGAGTAATTTTCTTCATGTGACTTACCAATTCTGTTTTCTTAAGCTTTAATTATCTTATAATAATATAATTTTTGAATTGCCAAGATTGGTTATTCTATTAAAAGTACACACTAAACTTCACTATGTTAAACTCACTCGTTGAAATAAAAATCGACGCACTGTAAACACTACCCAGGTAAATACTGAACCTAAATATTGAACTCGCTTGCATTTCTACAACAATTTAGTAACAATCCGCTGTACTGGTTGAATCTCCAACTGAACTGGTTGGATCTTGTCCGAATAGCGTGAACGTAAGTTAGCCATGTAAATATCATATACAGTTTCGAATACGTCTATTGCTTAAACTGAATATAAATTTTAAAATTGACTCTGACATTTATTGCTAATAATAATTAATGTTTATAATATTTCAATGCCGCCGAAAAGGGCATTATAAAGTCTAAAATAATAAAATAATTATTCGTGCACTTATTTCTGACAATATAAATATTGATCCAAAGCGTATTTTTTCGCCATAATCGCGCGTAAAGAAGAACAAGCAATGACTCAACGAATACCAATGCATCAACGTTCGAATGATAGATGACGGTTATAATTAAGTGGGCTGTAAATTAAAAATGCGCCACGAGAATAAAACGGTGCTCGTAAATCACGCGAATTACGCAGCTAATCGCAAGAGATTTGACGCCAGTCAGTTGTGCCATGTATAAATAGTCGCCGGACTGCAAACTGCAAAGCATTGCGTTCTCCTTTAAGGATCGCGCATTGACTGGCTCAACAAGCGTTTTGCTCTCGCTGCCGGCAAAGCCTTCTTCCACAGACGCGTGCAATCCGGGAGCATGCAAATAGGAGTAGTAAACGGAGCAAAAAGAGTACAAATAAGATGGAAGCAACAAGACACCTGCTTCGTTGCACGCAGGGAAATATCAGGAGCAGAATCCTCAACGTTGCTGCATCTCAGTCGTATCCACTTACCTTGGGTATCTTTGCATATTTCCCCGTGCGTGTATCCCGGATCGTTGCGATGTCGAGCAGATCGGTTTCCTTGTTCTGATCCGTCCAGTACATGTAGAATCCATGCTGGTCTACGTTCAACGTAACTGGGGTTCCTTGTCCTGAATCCTGCAAAGAGTCAAAGAAAACTTTTAGTACCTACATCCGGTGAAATTTAATTAACTTTATTAAAAACATTCTCTCTCTAGCTTTGCTTTAGTTTTCATTATTCATTCAAATTTTGCCTTTTTCATAAATCACGCACAACTGATGAAAAATTCACAATAACGCAAAAAATTCTTATGAGAATTCTTCCAATATTTGATTTCAAAGAGAAGTTTGATCCTTTTGTAAAAAATATATTCACCATTTGTGCAATACGTTCATATTACCTACGTACGATCCAGCAAAAAAATCCGGAAAAAGTGAGGGAAATACGCTAAAATGTAAGCAGGCAAATAGGGAATTGCTTCGAAAAGCGGAAAACTGAAAATACGACTGGCAATTGATGCATTGACAAGTCATAATTAAAAGTGAACGCCGAAGCGAGGATTAAATTGCCGCGTTTGCTATCCTTGAATGGTGCAACGTGCCACCGAATGAAATTAAATGCGCGCAAGTCGGAAAAAGCGTGGCAGTGCATTTAATTATGTAAAGCGGTGTGTTTCAGCGTTCGTCCTGCGACAGCACAAACTCCTGGCTGCATAATTAATAATAATTGATCCAAATTCGTTTTTCTCACTAAATACCCGCGCCTGCTTCGCCTGCGAGGCGAAATGCCGGAAATGTTGTGCGATGTAAATAATCATCGTCTGTCCTTCCGGCGCAATGTCATGCAATCCTAGAATAACTATTTGCTGTACCGGAAATTAAGTTTTCTTTTGAGCGAAATAAATTAGCAAGCACTTGCAATTAGTTGTGAACGAAAAAGAACATCACAAAGGATAACAGCAGTTCACCAACTCCCCACAGACAATGAAATTCATAGTTTTTCGTCGGAAAATAGTACAAATATCTTTTGAATACGTGAATATCCGCATTTTACATGTCTCGTCGCATCGTTTTATGACTTCCGGCACTGTGAGACAATGCTCTTCTAGTGCCGAACCGGAGCAAACCGGAGTTTAACATAGTGCACACGTACGCGGGGTGCGGTTAGGAGGTTCGGAAATGTTTACGAGCCGCCGTTTGATGGTCCCGCCAAGCGCTCCCCGTGGAATGTGGCGGCATACGTAATGCATGAACGATATGAACAACCTAATATCATCATCCTCTTTCTCCGTCTACTTCTTCACTTTCAGCCATAACGCAAGGATAAAGCATCTTTTATATACGCACTTTGTCTTTGTCTAGCTCTTAGCATATGCAATTGCCTGCCACGCTGGGTTATAATACAGTCAAGGTGGGCCGGTTTGAATCTACAACCCCCCTGTAGGTTCCAAAATGGGTAACCCACGTATAAGTGGTTTTATGCTGATCGCTTTATTGTCGAAGGGCAAGGCGGACGCTCGTAAACGCGATGAGCGTGATATTATTAAACCCCGTTATGCGAACGCGAGAGTCCTTACTATCAGGAACGAAGAAGGAATACAAGAACGCCACCTTTTTATTGCTACGATTTTCTATTAGACGGACGCATTCACGTAGGTATTCAATTGCAGTTCGCAAAATGGTTCAATTTTACGAGCGTAATGCGCGCATTGTGTTATAATATCATTAAGTTCTGAAAAAATTCAAGTATTGCAAAATTTTTGCTGATTATAAGCAAGTGAAACAAACCAAGAATCGATTCTATTTAAAAACAACCCTTGAAATAATTTAATTATAAATCAAGCATTGAAAGCCAAACAAATATCAGCCGAAAGTGGCTTGATTGATTTATTAATGAATATTATTATTATTATAAGTGCTCCCCGAATTGTCGTTGGCAACAGCATCCCCTCAACCTTTAATTTTCTCCCGTTCTCTCCAATTCAGTCGCTTCGATCGAGATTTAATTCTGTGCGCTTGGGGCATAAATAAATTTCACGCCAAATAAATTCGGCAAAGGATTAACGTTATCGACGCAGCTTCCAAGAAATTTCACCACGAATGCATTGATTGCGCATGCAAAAGAGCATGTCGTACGTTCGAATACGGAATAAGAATATGCGAGAGAACAACGCATTTCCATTCGAGTCGGCGGGCGTTGAATTAAAATAAAAGCAGATATAAATAGCGCAAGCGATGAGAATGGACCGAACGTACGTTCGTTCAATTCATACGTAAACATAATTGAAATAAAACGTGGACGTGAGTGCGAAAGCTTTTAGCTCTATTTGCAATTTCCATTGCACTTCAAGCGACCGTATACTCAATGGAATAACACGAATTGCATACGCGCGCATGCACGGGAATAATATTTATTTCTTCGATTGATTTCAAAATATACGATGTGTTTGTTTAAATTCCCTTTTCTAATCACTTTATTTTTTAGCGCTTGTTGTGCTTACATCCCATTTGAAATTGAAATCCACACACACACGCATGGATAAACATATAATTTGTATTTGAATTAAGTGTAAATTTATAATGTAAGTATACTACTGGTATTTAGTGCTAAGCTGTATTAGTGCAAGTATTTAGGTATAATACGAGCATCTCGTGCATTGCAAGCAGCTTATTAACCGCTTAACTGCGCGCACCGCGTAAACGAAATTTGTTAATTATTTCGCAGCGTGCAAATCCAGCTCGAAATAATTGCATGGCTCATACGTCTTGCAACTACGATTCCTAGTTGGATAGAGATAATCCATAACACAAATGTCACATCACCAGGATTAATTTCTGAAACCCTTATTGATTTTCCGAACGCCATCACCGACTACTAATGGACGAATGAATAACTAACGTGCGATGCACTTTCATTAATAATTAACGCATTATTTTAGTGAATAATTTACTGTACAGTTCATAGTTGGAGCTCAAAATAACTTTAAAAGAATATTTATTATTTGTCCTACTTTATGTTCACACTTTACATGTAACTTCATACCTACCTTACGCATTAAGTGCTATGTAAATTTGCCTGCGAAATTAATTAATAATGCCAACACTTTGTACTTAATTTAAATTCCGAGTTATTCGCATTAGGGAGGAATAATATTTTCTAACACTAAACTTGTACACTATCATCCACTTCAACCTAATACCAACATTTCAGTGCGTGAACTAAACATTGTACAAGTCATTAATACTTAATCCTGTAAAGTAAAAGCAGCCACTAAAAAGTTTTCCAATTGAAATTTTGTGAAATCTCATCTTCCTGCGGATGCTGGCTAACGATTTTTCCGCTCGTGAAAACGCATTCAACCCTTAGCACATCCCTCCATGATATAATGCTTGATTTAGCCTCAAAAATTGCATAAATCATCATGGTATACATAGGCGCGCAATTTGTTATCCCAGATTTTAAGTTTTCATTGAAAAGTGCTCCGCTCCAAAGCACTAAGCATCTCCTCTCCGTAAATATAATAACTCCGCGCGTCCGACGGCGCACACTCTCGCCGCCAAAGTGGTGCACGTGCAAATGGGATAATCGCAACGCGTGCATGTGAGTGTGCCGCCTCCATCCATTCAGCCGAAATCGATATATCGACCAACCGGCAGTCGCCTGCTGGCTTCGCCGCCTCCGAAAAACGGGAAATTATCATACACACGCTAAGCGTTGAGATGATGCTCGCTCGTTCGATGCGTTCGCGCAATAAAGATTTTCCTGCACGCACCGTTGTGTGCAAACAGGTCGCAATCGCGCTTAAGAGAGATTTTCATCCATCCTCAAGTGTTTTTCCAATCTAAAACACTCGCGAGACTTTATTGCCAATATATTCGCAATCATCAAACATTGATACGGATTTATTTTGAGACGATGACATGACGACTCAGTTAGTTCTGCTTCTTCCACCAATAAACGAGGTCATTAACTTGCCTCCTGTTTTTTTATCAGGTATTAACGCTTTTTATTCCTTCAAGAGCTGTTTAGTTAAGTGCCATTATCAGGATTCAATTCTTAATACTTCAGTTTATGAGCGTTTGGGAATATTTTATGGCTCAGTCTACATGTTTTTCTTGTCCTCACTTAAATTTTAATTTCCCTGCGAATCCTGGATTTCCTTCGAAATAAAATATTTAAATTTAGACATTCACTCAAAATCCTAAGCCCTCGAAGAAAATCTTAAATCCGTAAACGTCTCTTTGGAAGAAACAAAAAGAAAAGAAAACTTAAAAAGTCGTTTTGACTTAGAGTCCCCAACAAGCGCTTTTTGAACCATTCTCAAACCACTTTTTATGTACGTCTTTGCTCTTGCGTGATTTTCAGTTGCCTTGGAGCACTTGACATCTCTCCACAAGTACTCACTACCATCCAGTTCAGTTGAAGTTACATGGCGTACGTACGTTCGTTCGTTCGTTCGTTGTCTCCACTCGGAAGACAATCGCACGTAAATTGTTCATTTACCAGCCTCGCTTTTATACTCAGCGCCTGCAAACTCATCTACGCATTCGTGTATTTGTGAAGCACTTATACGCGTACGCGATAGACAAAGGAAAATATGCGCGCAAGTGCTTCGAATGTAAGTAAAACTTTAACTTGCTTTTCCATAAGGTGTAATGTCCTTTTGCGTGTATGCGTTTTGTCCTCGTAAGTTAGAACAGACAAGTCGGTCGGTGTGAATTTCCACGCGAATGTGAGCAGCACCAAAGCGAGGAGTCATTATCTTCATTCGGCTTGCAGTGCGTTTCAAGGGAAGTTGAAGGCGCAAAGTGGAACTCGAAAAGAACACCATGCACCACATCCACTGTACTGTCTAATGTGATGTGCGAAAGTCATTTACGCTTCGCATGCGAAATAAGACAACCTCGTGAAGATGAAGCACCGAGGAACACGCGCGAGCACATATTTTCGGATTGCAATTACCTGACGTAGGTACAATACGAGCTGTGTACGTGCGTAATTAACGTACTGTAATTAAAACTAATTACACGTTTTTGAGCAGTGTCGTCAAATCATCCCAAATCGTAGGTAGGTAGGTAAGGTACCTATTCGCTATTCGTGTGTTTATATCCTTGCGTTACGTTTAAATGTCCTTCTTGTTAACGTAATGCTTGTTAATTTGCATTTAAATTGCTCTAATTTCCCCCCAGCCTGAGCTTCTTCGCTCATGCGAATTTGTAGTGTCTTTACTTGTTTAAAATTTCAAATGATGCTTACTTTGAGCTCTTATTACGTACTCAATTCTTAATTCATAAAATGCCTACTTACCAAATATCTCAAATTTAATTCAAGAAATACGATCGCATAAAATGTTTATACAACAGAAAAAACATTTAGGTTAATACCGAACGAAGCTCATTCACTTTGCGCTAAGAGAGGTCCTCGTTCTCGTTACGAGCCTTGAGCAAATGTGCGCTCCTTAAGAAATCGGACAAAGGACAACTATCAGCTCCACGATATTTTCAAATGTGGAAGTCATTTCCGCTTCTAAGAAAATGACACTGCGACTTAATGCATAGACGTAATCGTGTGCAAAGTTATCCTGGACTTTTAAAATAGGATAAAGGCTAAGTGCATGACTACAATAGTTTTCCAGAACATGTAATCTTTGTGAGTTTCAAAGGATATTTCCATACTCCTTAAACAAGATATTTTTGTCTAGCATATAAAGACGTTATCCTTGGTTTATAAATTTAAGATATAACTTGACACGTTAACATCCATGATTATCCTGAATGAGTTGGTCACTGATGACAAGCAGCACTCGAATACCTGAGTCATGCAGTGGCGGCTCCAATGACGTCATCGTCAAGAAACCACTCAACATGCACATCCATCCATCCATCCACATCCATGGCGGTGGGGGTGGGAGGCAAGAGTGGCTTAATGAAGGGCCATACACGCATACGTACGACAAGGTAATCGCTGACTTTTATCGCCCTCCGACGCTCAGTGCTCAATCTGGGTCAAGTACGAGCTCGCACCGCGTACGGCGCGGCGCCCCTTCCGGACTATTTTAAAACATGCTCTCTGCTGCCCCTCGAACTCGAACGCGATGCAAATAGCGAACGCCTTAATGTGAGAAGAAGACGAGGGAGGAAAAGAAGTTGGCGCGATAAATATCAACTAGCATAAAAATACATTTCCAAGTAAGTGAAAAAAATACCCACTCGCTGGTAATGTCGAACGAGGAAACGCGACGTTAATGAGAATGGAAAATCTTTTCCATTCTAATAATTACACCGAAGGGAACGACTTGCTTTCTTTTTCGCACTTGCTGTATCCCATCGTCCTTGACGAAGACAGCCGAACTTTAATCCACACGATATAATTTTCATTAGCCGCCCCCTACCCCTCCAGGCTCGCGCTTGACTTACATATGAATCTTGTTTATTCCGCTGGTTTAATGTCAGCACATTGCGCGCGCCCGGAAAAGTTTAACACTGATGAAAATGGGGAAAAGTTTTTCCTTCAGCGGTTAGACAAGCGTCACTCTTGTGTCTTGCGCGCCGCCGGATTCAATGAAAAGTTGATTTTACTTTGCTGATTTTATTAATTATTAACTCATGAAGAGTGCTTCAGCACTTTTTCAACTGTTCAAAACTTATTTGCTCCACCGAGATATTTTCTTAATGGAATTCACGTCTGCATTTTCTATGTTTCGTATTTTCCAATCAATAAAATAATCTAATTTCCTGTTATTGTAAATCAAAGCGAGTGAACCAAGAGCAAAGTTTAAACGATATTTTCATAGCTATTGACTTTTGACAGGATATTGTAAATCAAACAAAACGTTTTGGGAATATGAAACTTTGAATAGCTATTCCCATCGGTACGTTTACCGTTCAATGCATATTTATCGTTGGCATTGCATCGCAACCGGAAATGTAAGTACTATCATTATCTGCATCTTGCATCGCAAATCCCATGAACAAACAAATCCAGGAAAATTATCTTTATGAGGCGGGAATAAGCTAGTTTAATGGTTAATTCAATAACTAGTCATCGCTTAAAAACATATTTCAGAGGGTTGGTTATGGTTGGTGATATTTTAATGTATTTTGGCCGGGGAAAATTGTTATTTTTGAGGGTGTAATTGAATTTTGTGATTTGCCATTTTTAAGCGCAACGCTTTCGATCAATTTCCGGTCGACGCAAACAAACAACAAAAAATCAATGCAAACACGTTGCGCGAAATATAGACGCGATATTTTACGTATTCATAACCGCAAAAACAAACCCCGAAACGAATGCGTGTGCAAATAAACGGAACAACACGGGGAGAAGATTGGCCAGTAATGTGGAGCTGGAACGCGCGTTTTGGAACGAATGACATCAGCGCCGTTTGGCTGGTTCCATTCGCCGCGGCCGTTTTCATCGAACGGAAAATCCAACGTGCCATGAACATCCCCCCAACCAACACGTAGGTATGGACGGGGCATCTGCATTCACCTCGCACACATATGACTGCTGCTGTAGAATGCTAGGCTTCGTTTCGTCTATTTATTCGCGCATGCATGTACGATGTTGCTGCTTTCATAGATTCGCAATCCAGTCCTGGGTCCCCCCTTCAAAGCGCAATCTTCCTCAACGCGGTCCAAGTATCAGTCGACTCATTCAATTCGCCGCCGTCGCATTTCCACCCGCTTTTTGTACATATGTTTGACTCTTTCCGCACAGCCGGATTCGCGTTCGCTCTTGCACGGATTATGCAGGATCCTTCTCTTCACGTGCGTTTGGAAGAAGGACGAAGTATCTTTCATGCTTGGATGTACACATGGAGCGCGTAAATCATCTTATTTTAGCGAGAACCTGATGATGCGCCGCCTATTTTTGTTCATTAACGTCGCCGAATGCGAAGTGGATGTGTGCGGTTTATGGCAGTTTCCGGAAACGAGTTAATTAGGTTAACAAAATATCCTCAAGGTGTTTTCCATGTCGTCTTTGACAAACAGGCAAAAATTAGCCCATAATATTACAAGGGCTTGAGTAATCAGAATAATGTAACGTCAAATAATATAACATTTCATATTTCCAAATTAATTCTTTGAGATTCCCGTAAGAAATGGAATATTCCAGGAACAAAGGCAAAAAACGTCCCTAAAGATAATATTTAAAGTTCCTTTTGGGTCATTAGAATGTAAAACGTAGCAAGTACTGAATATTATAGTATTATTTGAATCCTGGGGAATATTTACCCAAGACCCTGAATATTTTTCAAATATGCTGCAATTTCAGCTCGAATGGAAATCCAGCAACCTTTAAAATTCCTGCTTTAAGTTCTCAGCATCATAAAAATGCTGTAGGATTGTCAGTGCTAATGTAAATACATCAATAAAACTAAATTTTTAAAATATATTACATGACATCTGGCATTTGAATGCAGGAACAATAAAAGAATCCTTAAAAAGAATGCAAATCCTTCTTTATAAATGTTGGGGTTATAGTGAAATATTAAATTCGGGTGACTCGTCACTTTTAAATATTAAATCCGGATAAACAATGGCAAACCCTTAAAAGGAAAATATAAATAGTTATTTAAATGCATACGCCAGGATAATTTATTATCCTTTATGCTGTGCATCGCTTATTTATGGTAGAGTTTTTATATTTCGTATTCTTCCATTTAAAATTGCCCCCCAGCTCTTATTGCTTGTGTTTGTGACCAAGACACTGCTGCCGCACGGAGGCAATAGTCACTAGCACACTTAGCATTGCGCAATTCAAGGCGGCGGCGGCAATGGAGGCAGCTGGTGAACCGTGTGATATGTCATTTTCAGTTCGCGCCCGCCACGTCGACGTTGAAATAAAAGCATGAATATAATGTATAGCCAGACGCTCTCGCTGCACCTTTGCACCTTAATCTGACGCGCTAACCCGCCGCCCCCTTTCCAATTTTCCCGCGCGTTCCGCCGCTCTCCACCCCCAATTCGCCCGCTGGTGATCCATCATCATTCCCCGACTCATATACCATCGTGTAACTAAGCTTCTGTTTGCCTCATTTTTTATCTTCAATCTTTCCCGTTTTCCCGCTTGGCTCTTCCACCTCTTTTTTAGACCTTATTGTTTTTCATATTATTCTTCCTTCCGTGCCGCCGCTAAAATAAACAAACAAAGGGTTAAAACTTCCCCATTATAGGTATATACTTTCCATACATACCTATTGCCTTATTATTTCCACCTCTAAACAAGCTTCCTACAGAAATCTTCATTTCTTCTTTTTGTGTGGAAGAAAGAAACAATAAACCAGTTTTTGGGGGTGGAAAATGAAATCACAAAATGACATGTGGCTTTCATAGATGTCGGCAGGCAACGTGGAGGAGGGAAATGAATTATTGACCACCTTGCAGCAAGAACCCCAACACCTTCCGGAGCACGTCACGTTTGGGCAAATCTCGTAAAGCCCAAAAATGACAACGCGCGATTTAATTGTGGCGGTTAAACAACCTTTTCATATTAAGTTACCCCAAAGTTAACACCGCTTCCTTCCTTTGTGCTATCATCAAATGTTGTCCCCCTGTTTGCGTTTTATTTATTCCTGTCGGTATATTTTTACCAAGCTAAGCAACTAGAGCCGTGTCTGACCACTTTATTTATCTGTCATATTGTTTCCCCTGTTTATTCCGCTTTTGTATTCATCGCGTGAGTTTTTTCGCGCGTTTAGGTGTCACTTTTATTCGGTTGCTGAAAGACTTTATTGTTAGCACGTATATATTCGTTGGCGTCCATTGTTTTTCCACCTTTATTTCGGGGGATGTTTTCTTGTATGTCATCGTCCGTTACACTAAATAAATTTTAATATGTTTTTGTTACATTATACACATTAAACATAGAAAATCCTCATTTTCATTATTTGTTTACTGCTTTCATATCGTCCTGCATTTTCTGACTTTTTCTCTATGATAAAAAACTTTACTTCAAGTCCTGTTTGCGTATCACATGTTGTCTTGTTTCAAACATAAAACTGTCTTGCACGATACAAGTTTGTCGCTTCGTCGTCGAATGTTAGAAAGTCGTATGTTTTCTATATTTATGTGACTGTTTGGTTTATCGCTTTGCATTTGGGAATTTCCCTCTGCTTCACTGTGCCAGCCCAACTACATGTATTATTTGTACCTCCAGTAGCAGCGCAAGCCGGATTTATTAGAGGGGAAAGTTTAAAATACCATCACGAAGACCTAACTCAACATTTTCTACTTATCTAACTAAGTAGCTAAATTTAAATTCTAATTAAGTTTCAGCTAATATTAGACCACGGTAGCGTGATGCAGCAAGCAACTGATCTAAAATTGCGATTTAAGCCGTTAAATAAAGAATGTGCGGTAGCTTAACATCCATCCATGATACGCGCGCATATATCGCGAGTTAATAAATGTTTTGCTTGACTTGCGACGCTTGTTTGCATTGCACTATGTTGTTGTTTGTTTATCTTTTAGTGCGCGGATGTCAAGTTATGATGCCGTGTGTGATGCTAGAGTAAACTGAAGATTTATTACTTTAATAAACTCGATTTATACCAGCACACAAATTCACCATACAGCCAGATATTTCTCAATTTGAACCAAAATAAAAATAGATATATCATTTCTATGCATTAAATAATATGCATTGGTAGCCAAGGAAACCACAGGGAAAAATATAAATTCCCAATGCGCAAGAAATTCGAAAGAAAGTATTATCCTTTGTGCTTCGTTCGTTCTTTGTGCGCATTATTGGTCGTCTATAACGAGAATTGTCGGTAAATAATTGCTTACATTCATCCAACAACATTCCTGTTTGTGTACATTTCGCAAACGCAAAAATAATAAAAGCGTAGCCACATTGTTTTCCAAAGCGTTCGTTCGCGAATAAGGGCAACACAAATATCTGCGATTACAGAAATACACGCAGTTTTCTTAATTAAATCTCCGCTCCGCTGCAAAGAGCAAACAAAAGCGTCCCGTGAAGAAGATGTGCTCAATACACAAAGTTTTATTTCACCTCGCATGTAATTTGATTGCAACTGTGCACACACCCATCAAATAACAATTGAAATAATCATTCCTTCACAATTCGCATTCACATTACTAGATTATTATCCGTGATGTTCAAATTAATCACTCGCTTGAGGTAAGAATGTGTTTTTTCGCATGAATTGCTGCCTGTTTTCAAATTAATTGACAGCAGACTAAACAGCAAAAATGACTTGGCGCTTTTCTATTCGAAAGAAGACGTTGCCGTTGCTGTAAATTGATTTTTGTTTAGATGCACATGTCACACACACTTTCGTCCAAACAAAATTAATTATGTTACGAAAATATTCATGTTGCAAGGATAACAACGGAATACACAACATGAAAAAAAGGACAGGACATTTATCCTGATTTTTATTTGTTTTATTAATGTGTGGTAACCATAGTAACCGGCTGAAATGAAAATCAGCGGGCACATGCGGTCCAGCAATAAAACGTTTCACGCATTAAACGCGACAATGTATTGACAAAGGTGTATCGTGAGCTTTTTAATGCATTTTCGCTCTCCACCTAGACCTAGAAGCTACAATGTTAGCGCGCGCATTTTATAAATGAATCGTAAAGTTTTACGAGTGCCATGCCGCCCACCGCTGCCGCCGCCGTCATCGCTTGGTAGGCATATTCGACACTGTAGAAATTCCTACAAATAGAGGCGGCAGTCAGTATGAATATGAATGCGCGTGTGTGCGCATGAAGAGCAGCACAAAAGCCTATTCGCTCTAGTCTGTATTTTATTCATGGCACTTGCATGAAAAGCGCTTTGTGCATGTGCAATGCCAGCAAGGACAAGAAAAGATTTATTGAAAGCGCCGCAGAACCGTTAAACGCATTCATCTCGATACTCGAGAGAATAATACACACATTGTGTTGATATTCTTCCCAACTTGCTAAAGTTTATTTGTTCGACCACTATTTTCAGCGCACACTAAATACTAAAATTCCAAAAAATGCTGAATTCTTCCATGGAAAAATATCCATTAAATTCAATTATTACGGTCGAATAGTAATAAATATTTATTCCATTCATTAAATTAATTAAATTGCTCACTGTAACCAAATAAACTTCCAAATTTACATATGGAATACGAATAAATCTTCCATTTTATTATAGTTTTATAAATAACTCCGAAACAACATCCAAAGGCAATCAGCGCCGACAGACATTTCACAACAAATTTGAATTTTTAGGCTAACTGGCTATTCAGTATTCATTCACATTTCGCCCGGAACTATCAATTTATCATATCCACCGAGTGTGAACACAATTGGAAGACGGAGATTTAATTCAGCTAGTCAAATTGCATTTGGGTGATAGTTGTGGACGGCGATTGTGGAATTAATTACATATTTTGAGACTGTGCCGATGAGATAATGAAGCACTTCCTGTTTATCAACGCTTTAAGCAAATTGTATTTTCATAGTGCCGTAATAAACAATTTGTATGCGCGAGCATTCTGAACTAATTGGATGATGCGTCCTATGAGTGGAGTGCTCGCGCGGTCAAAAGCATCGTTCAATAATGGGAGTAATTATTGGGCAGTTCTCATTCGAATCGAGTGCGGCGAGATTTATTGCATGTATTAATCGATGTGCTCGATCGCATTGCGTACACGCTTGTTTGATTAGATTGCCCGGTCATTCATTTATTCAATGATTTCAAAGTGCAATGTATGAAGGATGTGTCTATTTTTAGACAAGTACCTCTATTTTTTTTAAAGAATTCAAAATATTCCAATATATATTCCCATTAATTAATCATACACCTATAATTCCATTGTTCATGTAGGAATAATAAATAATCTATGATTTGATTACTTCAAACGAATAGTTTAAGAAATAATAAATGTTAAAGCAGTAATTTAAGTTAATAAAAGACGTAAATTTTCATAAATATTTGATGGAAATCAATACGAGAACTGGTTAATAGAGCAGTAATCACAAAGCATGCTAGCTTGCTTTCGGTTATTGGGTTATTGGTTCTCTTTGATCTTTCACTAGGAGTGCATTCGATACGTTGTTCACGAGCCATGAATTTGAGCACTGCTCGCTTGAAGACATTCCTCCAGCTCTTCGACGCATAATTACGAACCGATAATATCAATATTCCTGCTGCTGTTGCTAGCAATCAACTACGTAAGCAGACACCATGTTCATCCTTACGTATTATACAACAACGCTCCAAATCAATATTACACTAAATATTCATCCATTTAAATTATCAAGTTATTTAATGGAGCACTAATAATACAGCCCTCCTTTCAAGCATTAATTTATTATACCTAATATCAACTACAACTCCTGGCCAGAAATTGAATTATTTAAATCAATTAAATTTCGTAATTTCAATTAGCAATTATGATTTTCATCTCTGAATTATATGCACGTAATGAACGCAAATTTGATTATAATATATTAATCAAATAAACAATTAGTGATTCAATTTAAATTCATAAGCCTACGAATTAAACTGAACATTCGTGAAACGCATCAGATAATTTTCATTCAAATCCACGGCATGGAATATGAATTTGCAATCTATTTTGTTAAAATTAGCGGCGAAATTATATTTGTTGTTCTTCAGGATAACAGCAACAACGCCCTCGGCTGTGTGGTGTTCCGGAACACACCACTTTATTGATTCGTTTAATAAATACATTTCAATGAACGCACATAAATCACCGACTTAATTATAAAACTAGATTGGAAACGAATTCGCTCATGCATAACGAATGATAACGTCATGATGATAAAATGAATGAAAAAATATTAGTATTGAAGTTGGCGCGCCATCCACCAACCAAAGAAGACGAACAACCTAACAAAATACCGAAAATCTAAGGAACGAACGAAGGAATTGAAGAAGAAGAAGAAGAAGGCGTGGAAAAAAGCAAGCAAATCAGTGCGCAACGCGGAAATTAAAAATCCGCAAGAAGAAGGGAGAATTAATAATCCCGAATGCTTTCAATTAAAATATCAATTAATATTTTAATTTGAAATTTCATCCCCGTCCGATTTCCTTCTGACATTTCTATCTAACTTGTTTTTTCTCTCGCATTTTTCTCGCTTCGCAAATTGATTACAACAAATAAATTACGTTGTTAAATTGTTTGATTGGAGTTTAATTAAATTTCGTGTTTGTTTAGTCAAAGAATTACGAGAGGAATGTGCGGCAAACGCACCGACAAATAAATATATAAATTGAACTAAAGTTGTTGCGAATAAATTTAAGAGGAAACCAACTAACGTGAATTTAATTTCGCACACAGCGAATTTGTTTACTTATTCCATGTCGTGAATTGTTTATTATTATTCTGGCGAATTTCGCAGCGAGCAGTGAATATTTATGCGCTGTTTATAGGTTGCGAGCAACATTAGAGAACGTGATGTACATCAGTAATTAGAAAATCAGTGCAGTGCAAAAGCGAAACGCGCAAACACGCTTGATTTCCTTTGCCTGTGATCTTCAACGATGTTAATTAATTAATGTATAGACGGAATTATTCAATCATTTCATGCGAGTTTAGTTAGTGTTTCAACGCTTTTAATTCAAATGAGAAAAAGTTTGCTGAAACTTCGAGTCTCCGAAAGAAAAAATTGCAAACATAATCAAATAAAGTTGAATAATGATTTCAATTAAAACGCCTAAATTAACATTTTCAATGAGTGCGGCACTAGCAAGGGTTGAACAAGCCTTCAAACTCCTTCACCGGATGCGTATCCCGAGTAAGGATAACGACGTCGAAATGAAAATGAAGCGAACTGACAGGAGTTTTAACATCATCAAATTCATTTGTACGGAGGCCGACTGACCGGCCATTGCTCACCCTTCGGTATTGAATATGCAAACGCTGCGGGCGTATAAGTCGCACACAATTAACCGCCGTCAACCGCAACGCACATAGATGCGCCTTTAAATAAATCGCCCACCCCCGCCCTCGGCAAAGCATGCATGCAAGAACGAGAGAACGCTATTCCAATTTCACAACCACCATCCCCAGCCACCGTTGCCGCCGTTTAGTATGTCGCGTTGGCGTTGACACAGATGCACGTCATCAAGACTGCATGCCATTGTCCACACTCTTCTGCTGCATTCTGCTTATAACGTGGTTATTGTTGTTGTAGTTACAATGCAACTACTAAATGCAATCAGCTCGCAGCCATGTTGAGATGAAAATTCAATGTGACCAAACCCTAAATCAAGTACTTAACCACAAGTACCTACTGCATGGCATTAAACTCGTTGGTAATTTTTGTAATTAAGTTGCATTTTATATCTGTATAAAGAGAAATAATCAACCACACGATATCGAATTATTGACAAGCATTTTGCGGTTTTCCGCATTGACGCATTATCCTCTGCCTTCCTTTCTTCGTCCTTTTCCGCAACGCGCTAGTGCGATTAAACGCAAACGGCAAGACTAAAGTTTTTCGTCCTTACTTGCTTGCTTGCTTGCTTACTCGCTTGCTTCTTCGCTAGTTATTCCTCCTTTTCGCGCGCGTGTATTTATTTGCGATTTATCTTTCTCTCACGCGCATTAGAGCATTCGCAATCTTCGTCCTTTTTTCTTCTACTTTAATCCATGGCATTTTTTCGTTCGTATTCGCCTTGTAAAGCAAGCACGCAGAGCGAGATGTCGAGCGCAAAGAAGTTGATTACTTCGGCGCGTTTCGGCTTAGTCTGCTCCTCTCGCAGGAAGTGCTTCCTCAGCGCCCCCCACGTCAGCATCAGACGCCGCTCGCAGGACGCGCTCAAACAAATTGAAAATGTTTTACAAATGCATATCATGCTTAATTTCTATTCGCAGCACGAACGCAATATTTTCGAACTGCAGCCCTGCTAGGCGGCGCGAGGATGAATTTGATTTAAATGCAAATTTAAATGCTTTTTGCGTACGCCAGCGTTTTCACGAGCGTTTTTATCGACTGCTAATTAATTGTCAAACGTTGCAAGATGTTCGCGGCATTAACAAAAACTCCAGCCATCGCACATCTCATTTGCAAGTCACATTAACATGAATCATAGGCAAAAAGTGCATGTAGGTAGAGTAGGTAGGTACGAAAAGCGCAACAACTAACAAAAAACAAAAACGTGATACGTAAATAGCCAGGAGTATGAACACGGCTTTGATCATGACGCCTTTCAGCAGGCATGCTTGCTAAATGTGCGTAAGTATACAGGACGCGCAAAGGCAGCACAGCATCTCATCTGCATGTCAGCGCCGCAAAACATTTGATGTCGTACCGGCCGGAACTCATCGCGATTTCGACGGCGGCGGCAAGAAGAAAACATCAAAACTAATCCCTTGGAGCGACGCATATAATTTACACACGTGTTCACATATGCGATTATTCTCCTGCCAGGGAGCAGGGATCAAACGACATGTTTTTGGTTCAATTCTTGTTCGACGCGGAACAGAAGCATTCCATTTAGAAATTTGTCATACCTCTCCACCTACAGCAAACTCGTCGCGTATTCAAATAGTTTGCACGTCAAACGCATCCGCCATAAGTGAAAAGTTTTTTGTGCAAGTGTTTCCTTGTTCTTTCATCCTCGCACAAAAGGACTTTCGTCAATGAATATTTTAACGTTCAAACAAGTTAAGGACTTTTTCACATCGTCCCATTCTTCGTTTCGCCTATTATTAATACCGTTTGCTTTATACCACGCGAAAAAAGCATTAACCTTAGAAATAACCTTTCAATAAGCACGTCATATCCAAGGAAAAACGGCCACGCAGGACAATTTGCTGAAATGCCTTCAACAAAACAAACCCCGCCGCCGCCAACCACCTTCGAAATACCTTCAGCAACAACAACAACAACAACAAGTGAAGCATGTGACAGCCAGCCATATTTAACCGTACATTTTAGATAATTGCTGCGATAACACGAATAAAATATGTAAAGCATACGCGTAGCTGTTTTAATTTGTAGCGGCGGTTAATGTCTTCATATCATGCGAATCTAACCACAACAAACAAGGATTAATAATCCTGAAAAACAGCGCTACAATCGCACGACGTGGATTTATTTGCAAAAAATCGCTAATAATAGAAGTTGAACTATTAATAGTTGGAAGAAAGGCGTCAGCGACATAAAATGATCATCAATAAACGCACACTAATGCTAACAAATACAATATATTCGTATAACTTTTTGTTGATTGTTTATGAGAAAAAGTTGGAGCGGAACAGAGCAATAATGAATGAATTTCCACGTCATTTTCTTGACTACGTGAATTATTTATGCTGTTCACATCATAAATAATGAAAAAAAATGAATGTGACATTAATTATTTACATGCTATTAAGCCTCCATTCATACTTATGCCCCTGAAAGCAAATAAGAAACATCCATGCCAAATTTCAACGCCGATTCTAGTCGAAAGTGGAATTTTCTCGAATTTTCTCGTGTTTTCTATTTTAAATTCACGCTGAAGTTATGTATTTCCATTCATTGTGCAAACGCGCGTCGACGATGCGCCTTCGATATTTTTAACTAGCAACATGTTGACTTTATCCGCGTATCGTGCGCGCGACACGCGACAAGATGAATAATTAACGTGCGCACCCGGCTTTTCTTCCATGTACGTACATACAACACGGCAATTACGCACGGAATGAATTATTGACCAGTCGAACAATTACGAGCGAAGCAATTGGGCAATGAATGTTCGTACGCAGTGCGTTTGAAAAATTGAACAGCAACGATTTGAGTGGCAATTTGCATGCCGAACGCGTCGCGCGCTCGCGCTGTGTCAATAAGTCCTGATAGTTATTTGTACGCGTGCTTGCTGATCATGATGATGTTATTGGCATAGCGATGCATAACTAGGCCACGAGCCACCCGACGACAATGAGCCGAATGCCAATAACAACAATGCCAGCGATGCCGCACAACAGATATAATTTGTTAACAATATTAACATCATAATGACAATCAGACGCGCACAATGCGATTACGCGGATTAGGACAGATATTGTTACAGTAAACGCATAAAATCTAATCTACGACCATATTTCATTCTGTAGGTACGTTTAACTTCCAAACAAATTGCAAAAGTTTTATATGCTCATTCGGTAAGGGAAAAAAGCGCCAGCTTCCTGTTTAATTAGTTCTGCGCCAGTTGCGCAGATGGGAGCTAATGGCATTGCTTTATTTATTAATTTAATGAATTTATAAGTCTCAGTGAACGCTTTTTATGCGCCCTGCCTTACATAAACATTGTTTATGAATGTGGTAAACCACTTTAATGTTTCACTCAATGCACAAATGGCCGTTTATGTTGTTTTGATGCGTCACTGGAGGGCGCATAAAGCACGAATCTGCTTACCCTCTTCCAGCAGCACCTCATCGCAAGTGACGTACCCGGCATTAACGTTCGCGCGCTTTCCTTGCACACAGCACTCGTTGTAATATCGTGAATTTGTTGTTAAAATAGTGGTGATTTCATTCAATCTAGTGCAATTTGGGATTACTAGCCATTGGATTATCCGAAGCACATAAAGGTAAACTCATCCGACTTATATTTCATTCATTTCGAGCTACAGCCTGTTACGGTAGCTGTTGCATTACAATAGACGCTACCGCCATAACTGCTGTATGCATGCAGTGATTGTACGTTTGTAAAGTTTTAGTAGTGCACGATTGAAACGGATCTATCTGTATACGTGTGCTGGTTACATCATTACGAAATGCACAATGGTAATCTCGTTGTAGAACAGACGGTTGTTGGATGAAATACGTAGACGTCTGTGCATCTTTCGCACATGCAGCAGAGTTTTTCCTATTGCCAAGCGTGGCGCAGGAAGGCAGTGCTTGTTATCGCTGGCTGCGCGTCGGAAATTGCGTAAACTTTCGATGGAGTTTTCCCAACTGTCAAAATACATTAGCGAAACACGGGAGCGTGTTCCAACAATTCGCATCGCTCCTGCTGCGCGCCGCATAAATTTACTTTACGGCCATATGCGTATGGCACGCACATAATGCGGGAATGAGAATGGCGCGGCGGCGGCGGTGGCGACGGCAGCGCATGTTCCCGACTGAAAGTTATGTCTTGTTCACGACTACACGCTGCATTCGTTTTGTTTCAATTCGTTTCGTCACGGCTGCGCTTGTTTCGTTCGCACAACGCGAGCAATGTTGTTGCAGTTACGCCAATTTGCGTTCTTCCGCACACAGCACGCACGCGAGTGTCAAGGTTGGCGAATAGAATACCACCAAGTAGGTAGGATATATATTGAATTGATTCGTCATTTCTTTGCCACCCAAGACGCAGCGGGTTAATCGCAAGTTTTGAATGAACGATTTATCGAGAATGCAAGTATGCGGCAGGCATTAGCATTGTTTTGTCATCATTTGCGCAATTTGTTATTGTCATCATATTGTTTCAATTAGAGTCATTAATCAGCGCACCGTACGTACAACTTGTGCACGCAATTGCATTGCAACGCAACGAATTCAACGTCTGACAAGCGTGCGAGTTGAATGAATAACACTGAACGATCTTATTCGGGATTGGATTTTAGGCGCCGATTGAAGCACTAAATCATCGCGCGCGCGCGTTTCCCAGGTTTTTCTTCATTTTCCGGTCGGCTAGAGCGCTTCCCGGATTTTTTTTGGAAAAGTGTCACCGCCTAAATAAAAACTCATAAATTGCGCCTCCCTCAAAGTCTCAATGCGGCGCGCAATTTTTTAGCGTATTCCCAGCCGACCGAACAGGAGAAAGGGATTTCCAGCGAGCATCGACGGGGCGCACACGGCGCTTTATCAATTTCCAGCCGCTTTCACCACCTGAGTAGGGTACACGTCCAGTCTGACGGATGGCTCGTGTTAGGCGGTTGCAGCGGCAGCAAAAACAACGCCAAGAGAGTAACAACAACCATCACGGTAGCATGCATACGGGCAACACTTATGATTTATCTATTTACCTCGTCCCATTTGATGAACTTTTCGCCGTTCTGGAGCGCCAGCGGCACCTCGACCGGCTTATTGGAGACGAAGTTCGTGCTGGCCATGGTCGCACCGCCGCCGCCCGGCAGCGTCGACGTGCTGCTGCGTCCCGGCGCCGATGTCATTGCTGCTGGCTGCACGTCGTCGTCGTTGTTGTCGTCGTGCTCGCTAAGAAGACGGACACAAATCCGCTGCCGGGATTTACGTTACGCGAATGTATGTGTCTGCTGTGTGCGTTGCACGTACCGAAATAGACAGGACGTCTTTTTGCGTGGTGATAACAATCACTTGTTCTCTTGTCTGTCCCGATAGACGCACTCACACGAAATGAAAACTTCAGGCTCTCGTGTCTCTCTCAATCGTCTACGATCTTCCAAATTTCGAGTTGTACGTGTTTTTTTTGTATTTTTGGCGCGTGTTGAAATGTTCCTAAATCGCCTTTGTTCGCTGATCAACCCCAATCGCTTGCTGCGCTTTGCATTGTCACAGCCTGCGTAGGCTCGGGAATGATCATCAGGATATGCGTGATAATCGTGCAGATTAATCAAGCAAAGTCGCGTTCGGAGATTCGATTAGCGTCCCGTGCAGTGGCGCGTTCGGCACTGAAGCACCCCCGGCTGAATAGAATTGGAATCACCTGTGCGATCAGAGTGCACCGGCCGCTCCGCCCCGTCGTCCGCGCGTCGCAAGTAGTGCTGGGAAACTGTTGAGCGCCTGAAGGTTTTCCGCGAACAGCTGCAGCACCTTGACCAGGCGCATTTCCATACGCACGGATTTCCCCCCGTCGACGCGGAACGTGTTGCACGAGCGTAATCAGCAGCACGCGACCATTTACCGCGATCTTATCAGCGAAGACGCAGAGTTAGTTATCATTGCCCACCGAACGGGATACGCGCACTGTCGCTGCGGCAGCTACGTCCACTGATCACCAGCGTCGGTGACGGCGACGACGATGACACTCCGCGGTACTTGGCGGCTGGGAGCATCTTCCTCAGCGCGCGCGCTTCATCCCATCCGCGCGGCGGTGCGCCGAAGGAGCAAGGGAGGTCCTGCGTGTGTCTCGAAAACGGGCCAACCTGCCGAATCTGGCGAGCTCGCGCTCCTCTCTGCAGCTCAGCTGTCTCCGGTGATCGGTGGCGCGTGCAACATGCTGCTCGTTACTTATTCAATAGCGCAAACAAACCAACAACCACCCGCGAACGACGAGCCCTGCGTGCAGCGTACGTGTACCGCGCGATTGCTGTCCTCTTGTTGCGTTACGTGCACGTATATATTATGTGTCACTATGCTAAGGCTACGTCTAACGCACACTCGCACGGCGCCCGAGCATTACCCGACAACGCATCGAGGTAGGTTAGCTAATCTAGCCAGGCCAACTCTCACTCTACGGCCTGCTGCTACTGCTGCTGAATGTGCCCGGTCGCCTGCAGCGCACACCAGCGGAATCCTGCTGCCCGCCTCGCCAAGCCGAGAATCCAAGCAGGCAACGCGCAGCTCGACAACCTGCTGTAGTCACACGGCTCCTCGCTTGTCGATGGAGCCACGCGCCAGCAGGAAAACAACGATTTTCCACGCGATTGCCCTGCAAACTGCACGTAACGACACGCGGTTTCCACGCCTAAGTGGCTTATTAATAGCTTAATCGCCTATGTCGGGAATGTCGCCTTATGAGCATTCCTCGGGCGGAAATTGCGAAGGAAATAATGCGTTATCGCCAAGATAACTTGTAACGTTTAACGTTTATTATCGAGTTATACGGTTTCCCATTTTGGTTCACAACAAACTTGACCACAACACCGAAATCCATCTCGTCAAGGACGAAGGATAACCAGTCAATTCCAGATCTTTTCGTAGCGCTTATCCCACTTTTAAAGTGCGCATAGGAATCAATACGATACTCAAAATAAAATTACTTTATCGACAACAAGTACATAAATGCATTGATACAACTTACACCACTATAAATTAGTGCATAGCAACTACAAGAATGGATTAAGAACAAAACTTGTACCAAAATATATATAAACACCCCATATACCACCGTCTTGACTAACATAAGTTTTAAACAGAGACATATTGCGCATTGTACAACAGATTCAAGTTGCTGCAAGTTGATCATACAAAAATTAATTGCAAAATAATATATTCAATCATATATTACACTCATCGTTTGTGTAGTTATCCTGCTGCTGATTACAAATCAATTTTTGCACAATACGCGATTAGCTCTCATGCGCAGTACGGCCTGTGCAACATCATTATCATCATCCTGTCCCACACTTAATTAACATTTACGACCTTTAAGTATACTTGATGCAACTCAGTGAATTAAACAACGCAGCCTAATGTTGCAATGCATTATTAATAAGTATTTTTACATATTTCATATTTACTCTTGGTTACTGTATTTTGTCTTGCTGTTGTTTTTGTTATTGTTTTGTTAGATTGGTAAATAGCTCATTAACTAATGCATGTTTGTTGTGTTTATTATTCACTCTGAGTAAACTGTCATACTTTCATGCACGATTATGTTCATTCTGCTTTTTAGATTCATGCATGTAAATCTATATCATATTCATATCGAGCTTACATCAATTGTAAGTTGAGACAGTAAGAAGAAGTAAAGCGTTTTCGAATAAGACATTATCGATATTAAAAATATAGTACATACAAGAATCAGACTTTCACAATTAATATTAAATATGTACGTCCCCAATTTTCGCGTTTTTTTTCCAAGTACAATTAATAACAGATAACACGCTCGAAAAGCATTATTGATGATTAGCGCTTCCTTTCAGAGAGGGGGAGCTGAATATATTACATTTCCATTGCCGTATCGCAAAAGAAAAAAACGCGCGCGTTTGTCTTTTGCCGAGCCCAAATTCATTAACTAAAAATTATTGGTGTCTTCATCTTTGATACTGCAACTTAATCCTCTTTCTTATCCTGCACAGTATTGGTCGAGTCCTCCTCCTCATCGGAGTAAGTTGACGGTTGCTCATCGGGCTTCAACAATTTTCCAACGTATTCGTATTTTTCTAAAAATAGAATAAATAGTTAGTCCATGCTTGAAACAAGCAACCTATAGCTAGACGCCATGATTAGATAACATTTATACATGGTTTTATTGATCGCCAAGCGTAAAAGCCGGCCGAAAAAGATGATTTACCACAACAAATTAATACCAATTGGATCAATCATAAATTCGGCCTTAGAATTTCGACATTGCGTTTTCGACAACTCGTTTGAAGCGACATTAACGATGCGCACATATTAGCAGCCAGTAAATAACTCGTCTGATATTGTTCAAAGTTCATATTTTCCATATTCCAACAATGCGCAAAAATATGACGACCAAAAACATAACGCTGTGCTCATTGTTAAGCGCCATGCATAATTGAACAATTGCCGGTATCATACATGTAATTAGACAACATATTGCGCCAGCGTTTCGCAATTAACATCAGGTAAAATTGCATCCAAAAGTCATTTAGACGCCAGAGGTTGGCTGACGCGCTGGGTCAGACAAGTACGACATTAAATATGCGCAAGTCACGGTTAATTTAATTTAAATGAAGTAGAGAGACAATATTAAATTTATACGAGTTTATAATAACGCGTTTTGGCCACGTTAATTAATCTCGGAAATCTCCGGGACGTATTGTGCGAGTCACAATCAAATTCAATGGGTTCCACGTGCTGCTGGTAAACTGCAAGGTAATCATGACATAAAAACGCTCGTCCGCTGCACGAATAACAGCGGTATCTACACGCGAAAAAAAGTTCAAGAAGTAACTGATGCTCTGACGTAATAAACAAATAATTGTTCATGGAGCAACCTACACCGTTATGTGCTCGGTAAACGTCGCAGTATTTTAAAACACGTCTAACAATTGCTTTCTAAAAATAATGCACTACGATTGCGCATTTTCGAATGCAATAATTTATTATGCGACGATTTGCTAAACGTATTTTGAGAATTTCTAGTTGACAAATAATTGCTAGCCGGCAATTTGTATTACGGTAATTGAGCGTATAGAAATCGTCAAACTTTCTAGCAATTGCAAAATGTACACTGTACACTTTAAGCGTTTCATCATTTCCTTGACATTATTAGCACATCAACTCTAAGATAATTTACGAGCAAGATATGCAATCACCGACTGACTTCATTCACGCTCTAATCGCGGCTATAAACACGCATTAATTTTATCTGCGATAAACAAAAGTGAAAAATTACGAATCTTACAGATTGGCAGTGATTTTTCTCTGGCGAAAAAAATTACTTCGCGTTGTGCTCATTGAACCGTGGCGTGCTGTTTTACGCGATTCATTAGTAACGCTGTTTTTAATGCACGAATTTGCGTGTCATTGGTGTGAGTCGCAATTTGTAATGCATTACCTCTGAACTGCGCCTCCCATTCTCTGACGCCATCCATTTCCACCTGAGACAAATCGCTCAAGTCATCGTACTCGTTGGCGTTGGCAGACACCGAAAACGTAGCCAAACCGCGGCTGGCGTCTTTGCCGGCGAAAGGTGCATACGGCCCACCTAAAACAGCAACGTTCTTAGCAATTGTTGATTGCTGGCGGCGAGCAGATGACACGTACCTGGTCCATAGAATCGTTTTCCTTTGGTGACGTCGAACACACACCCGTTCACGGCGACTAATATCCTTCCGTCCGGCTGGTTACCGTCGTAGGGTTTCAGATCGGCGACCGTGAAGTCCTTTCGCAGACGCGGTAGCTTGGGCTCGGGCGGCACGTAGGACGTGGTTCGATTGCTAGACTTCTTGATTTTGTACAGCAGGAAAACGATGAGTATTACTAATGCTAGATGCAGGGGACTGGTCACGATCTCCTCTACGATACCCACGAGGAAGCCACCGGCGGACTCCTCTTCTATCGCGGGCGGCGCCGTGCTATCAGCAGCACCAGCTTTCGTTTCAACGCTCTCGGCCATTGTGTCTTCGACAATGTGCTGCTTGTCCGCACCGCAGCTGTTCGACGTGTGTCGCGTACGAAATTAACGAAACGAATGCGCCTCGTATCGGCGTATCGATGCCTGAACTGAATGAACTTTATTCACTGGCTGGCGACGACGTCGTCCACCCCGCAGCACACGGTATTCACTGCTAAATAAAACGTGAACAAGTCTGAGATCGCTAAGCACACTACGTGCGCGGTTCGTGGCGTCCTCACCAGTATATTCCACAATTCGACTGAATCTCCTCGAGCGTTGACGACAGGCGAACACACACAACACGTGTGGGCCTACTTGTATTGGACGCCGTTTGTGGACTGACCTGACCCTACGTGCCTCGGACTGTGTATGTACACAGTATCGATGACTGTTCGGTGCAACTGCACCTCGAAGAAAGCAGCGCGTATACAGCGAATGATCAGCGTTGTCAATCTATGCGATCCGCTTACCGGAACGACGCCTCACAGTAGCGTTGAATCGCGTATTTAAATGCCGCCACCAGCCTTCGATTTGCGTGATCAGCGTTGCGTTATAACCGGTACGGGGGACGTATTCGGTTACTTGCAGGATTCCTCACAAACGGCGACGCAATTCAACGCAAACGCTGAACTTGAAACGCAATCGCATATTATTCAACGCTTCTAATTATTGAGGCCTCCGCATTCGCAATTAATGTTACGTCGCATGACCTCCAATTACAAACTCAGTCCACAACGTGCGCAATTTCCTCCTGAAAAAGTCTAGATCTATATATGACTAAAATGTTAATGAAAAATGATTATAGTAAACATTAGTATTGCTTTGTTGACAGATGTTGAAGTTTGTTTACATGCGTGATACACAACTCTATGGATACTTCCCACGAGATGGCTCTACGATGTGTGTATCCACGAAGTTTCATGTCCTCACCGACCTTGTGGTATATTCGTTCGACTGGCTGGACATTGTGTATAGAGTGTAAGCCGCGTAAAGCAGATAAAACGTTCGGGAACGTACAAACACAACCGTAAACGTGATTTGTTTGAGCCTGTCGCGAACGCGTTATAAACGCAACACAAACTTTCACTATAGTGCATAGTCGTGGTCGGTATGCATGCTGCAATGCATATCTAATTAGTGTTATTTCGGTTCGTGATTACCTCGTGCGAAAGACTTACTCTCAGTGAACAAAGTGACAATAGTGCATCGACACACACTCTTACTACGGTGCATCCAACAAGCGATTCCTCAACCATGGGTAAAGCAGAACCACTAGGACCCAGCACACCGCAGACGGAGGCGAGTAAATTGCTGGAGGCTGCATTACTGCAGATGGACGGAATCATTTCCGGTAAGTTTACGTTCATTTCGTGCACATGCCCCTGACATAAACAAACATCCAACAAGTGAAATTGATTGTCTCGCGGACAATTCGTTAACTCGGTTATATCATACTGCGTTCAGTCCAATTCGAGGTTACATTGTAAGTTTTTAAAATGATATCATCGTGTGAAAACATTGTTATTATTGCGAATCGTATAGATAAGGTTTGTTTTCATAATTTATACGTTGTTACCATCTTTGGGTAAGCTGGGCATGAACGTGCAATGCACTGTTTGGTTTATGGATGAGGTTAGAACTGCAACAGCGGAGTTGTAAGCACGTTCTATGAGACTACTTCGCAGCCACTTGGCGTGAACTGAATGGCCAGCCGCCGACGTGCGTTGGCGGCTTGAAAGCGTGCAAATTGCGCACACAGGTGGTTCGTTTATCATCCCCATTTTCTTCACCCGCCTAGCTCATTATTTGTGCATGTGTCACGTCGTCGTCATCGTCTCTTCGTGCGTTGTATGCACGTCGAAGGCATTATAATATTGTTTCTCACTTTTGTTGTTGCATCACTATGGTTACAAACAATGGCCTGCGGAGGCGTAGCTACATTGCTGGGGGCCGTTGACACCATCGAAATTTCATCATTATGTGCTGGCGCTTTGCGAAGTGCAATTATATCTTGAGGGTGGCATGCATTCGGGCGGTTAGCAGAAGGCGATTACCATATTTGATGCGCGGATGCAGCGTACGTTAATGGCGTGTTGTGCGAGCTCTTCATTATACATTCATCATTATTCACCGTCGTGCGTCGGTTTGCAATGCAATTTTATGCGATTTATAATTGGTATCGGGCGTAATTGTGCTGTTATTTTAATGATTAGATTTCAAGGTAGGCGGCTTGCGGTTGCTATCTATGGTATTTTCGCAGTTGATGAACATATTTGCATACAATAATATATGTTGCTTTAATTACGCTAGAGTTATAGCGACATTAAAAGGACTGCCATATTTTGTTATTATATTAGGAAGTCGTTAAAGCTGAAATAGGAAATTAATGAATTTGATGGCAGTGAACATGAAATCTAGAAAATTCAACATCTACCTTTATTTGCTTGGAAGTTCGGTTATGACTACTGGTAATTTAGAAAATTGATGTTACAATTAAAGGAAAACAAGGAATAAATATGTATTTGAGTCAATTGAATTGGCAATTGGCAAACTTAAGTTTTTGATGGAGAAAGATTGAAAGTTCAAACGGAGAATAAAATATGCAGTGAAAATGTTTAGCCAGACAAATCGAATTTGCGTTTAGGGTTTCCCGATTTACGTGTTTGTTCTTTTGCTTTATTATATAGAAAGAGAGCAAATATTGATCTCCGGACGTTGATGCTCAAAATTAGTTTGCTTTTGCGAGAGCCACGTTCATTGCTTGCTTGCTGCTCCACTGACATGAAAGATGAAAATGCTCAATACAAATATTACATACCTTTTTCGGAGCACGCAAAAACAGCCAAAAAAATAACACCGACATTTTTAGTTGGATGTCGTACGAGATTGTAGTTTGCGTTGATAAAAAGAAACCCTTATGATGTTTGACGCGTGTAATGCGTATTGCAAAAAGTGTTCCCCTTCATCCGGCGAAACATCTTTCATCTGCCGTCGACGTTTTTTGGTTATTTTACTTGCTGTTTACGACGAAGAAAAGAAACGCTGTGCGCTCGTTTTGCGGTTTCATCGTATATGGCGAACAAAAACAAAATATAAGAAAATGCAAGAGTTCAGTAGGCATTTTTTATTATTTTATAATAACTATGAGAAATTTTAATTGTGAAAAATACAATAGACAACTCTTGCTATTTTATGAGTTTTGTTGTTGTTGTTTGCGGTGAATGTAAATTTAAAGACAACCCCGATGGTGGCGTATTTGATAATATATCAGTTGGCGGTTGCAGAATATTAACCGCCGCGGGCAATCGTAAAGCAGGGGGTAAAAAGGATGCGCAGGGCGCAGACGCCCTCTCGCATTCGCACACACATACAGGCGGTCGTAGCGCAAAAACCCTTCGTGCTGTCTGCGGGGGCGGCCAGTCAGTACGACAGCCGCGCCGCCGGCATCAACAGGTGCTGCTCCTGGCCGCGATTGTCGCAGTCGTCCGCCGATGACGAACGTAGTCTAGACGTGTGCGACGCGCTAATCCACTCGCGAAAGTTGAAACGTGATTCAAAATAATTTTTGCAATTCCGAGATTAAAATCCGGAAAAAAATATCGTGTGAAATTTAAATCATTAGTGGGTGAACTGGAGGAAATTATAGTTCTTTATTGTAGAGAATTTTTACTATAAATAATTTCACTTTAAAGTTGTACAGAGAAATCTGTCATGATGAAATTTTTAAACGAATTCCATCGGTCGCAAAAAGCTCTTTGTGACATTATTACATTGAAGGCATTTAACAGAGCATGTACTTTTTGTAGAGTTATGAAAGTGCAGAATATAAAGTAAAAAGGAGGCATATAGGAGAAAAATTGAGTTCCAATCGACACGCTGCGCGCTGCCGCCGTTCGCCGCCGAGTAAAACTAATTCCCAGCGGCTGCTCAATGTTCCGTGATGTAAATTACACACTTGTGGAGTTCGCGCATTAAATCAATCCTTAAAAGCATCCTCACACCCCAGCTCAATCGCGAGGGTGTGCTTTGCGTTTATGCCATCGATAGATATAGATTTTCCGCTGCAGTGGTGGTGCGATCTTCATCACTTTGAATAAAATTGTCGTACGGGCTTTGTAGGCGAAAAAGAAATTCTGCATTCGCAAAACGGAAATTATTTGTATGCGACATACATACGCAGAGTTGCTTCACGAGTCGCGTTAATGAAGTGTTGCACTCGCATTTGATTTAATTAAAACTTAGCTGCTAGCTGCTACCTGTCGAGAAAGTCTTCGTGCGTTGCGTACAAATACTGCAGTGTTTTTTAAACACGAGAATTTTATGGCTGAATGGCACGAATAAAAATAAAACTAGGTGAAATATAGCCGAATAAAATTTCATGCTTTGAAATTATTATAAATCATTTGATTAAATCACTAAATCGCAATTTGTTTTTGTGAGTACGAGTCGTAATATTTTAATAGCGGATTTACAGAAACATGAAAGAAAAACTCAAAGGGTTTTATATCCTACGAAGAAATCAGAGAATTAATCCTATCAAACAGTGGATTGTGGCAATCATTTATACATGAGTTGAGCGCAATTATTATTTTGAAATGGAAAATGCAAATATATTCGATCCGATTTGATCAAATTCGGCACCTATTGTATGGCAGGGAAGAGCGAGTTATTGGCAAGATATTGGCGTATAGTATGCAGGCGGTGAGTGCCTTTGGCATTCAATAGAAAGTAACAAGCGATATTGAAAAATAAACAGAATAGACGCGATTGGCTATGACTGCGGCAAAATGCATTTTCCGATTTTCCAACCTGGATGCAGCCAGCGAATTTCTCGCGTTCGTATAGCTCGCGCAGAACAAGTGAGCAAGTATGTAGTCAGGTATTGGGTATTGCATATTTTTGTGAAACTTGGCTGGCAATTCAAGTCTTTATTTTCAATCCTTTCTGAGCACACACAAATATAAACATTACAAACGCGATACACCACACCCCCTATAATTTCCTTTTAGTTTTATTCCGTCTGCACCAATATTTCACATTTCCTATCACTATACCGATTCTGAAAACACTTTTCACAAATGCCACCTTTTGAATTTCATATCAAATTCTGCCACTTTAGGAATTATTGTCCTTATTTTCATGTTGGGTGACTTGGACAATGAAAATAGTAGCAATGGCAATGCTTTAATTAACGTTACTGCAATATTTCATTTTCTCTTTTCTTCGAGCATTAACATCCTGCTAAGCCCGAGACGGTTTTATCCATTTCAATGCGCGCACGTCATGTGCGTGTTTCGTTCCGCACTTCCGCCGCCTCTCAAACATCGAACGTGCAATGTTGCGTTTTCCACGAGCGTGCAAACATTACACACTTGCTGGAAATTCGCGTCTGGCACATCTGCGAAGCGCAGACGGGCGACTAATGTGTGCCGCACACAACAGCAAAATACGCAACAAGCATGCTGCCTTGTTGCTGATTGTGATTAATTCAAGTTTAATTTGTTCGCCGTGCTGCCGTTTGCTTACGCGAACGACTCTTTGATCCTGCGCGCTTTTAAAATGACGCATAAACAAATCGCTCGCGATTGGCGTGGAGCGCCATTAAAGTGGCGCATAAACAAATTATACCCGCACGAAAAGGGATACGATTAAAGGGTGTTTTATGGGTAGTTTCTACGCGCAAATAATTACTGCTTACTGCTGTTTGATGCCTTTCGCGTACGCTGCGGAATTTATTGGAATTTACGCTGCAATTTGCAATTGATTTCCAATGCGCAAATATGCGATGCGCTTCGAACTTTATGTAAAAATATCTGCAATTGTTCCGCAACAAGAGGAGCAAATAAATATGAAAATGTGCTATGCCCTAGGGAAAAAAGAATGTCGATTATTGTTTTACTTTTAATCAACGAATATTTATTTATGGATGTGAAATATTTCATTAGCAGTAATTGCCAAAATTTTTCTAGACCGCAGAAATTTTTAATTAAAATTTGAATTTATAGGCAAAGTATTAATTTCTGAATATTGATATTTATAACATAAAATCAGCATTTAATTATCATTGATTTAAAAGTTGATTGAAAAGAATGGGAGTTATGGTTTTTGAATTATGGTCATTTAATGAAAAAGTAATTTTTGCCTTTTTTTGCCAGTTGTTTTAAATAATTAATTATTGATGGAAATTATTTCCATTTCTCATCATTTAAAAGTTGATTAATCATACAAAAAATACAGTGAGATGTAATGGAGAAATAATTTCTAACAACAAATTTCGATTTTCCATATTTTAATCTTGGCGTCAACGCGTTGAACGTGTTAATCCACTGAGAGATTGAGCGTTAATGAAGTCATTCTCGTTTTTTGTTTATCTACACGCGCGCAGAAGATGGATTGTTATTATTTCAGCTCAAAACTTGATAAATCGTCCGGCGCGCGTCTCGACTTTTATAAATTTCCCCTTTCATCCGACACTTTTGGGGCTGCTGCCTGCCTCAAACGTTGATGTTTGCTTAAGAAAACTTTCCGCTCACCCGCAAATCAAAACGGCGTAATTTGATTACGGCATGAAATTGGCCTCGTAATATCGCGATATTTTTCGATCTCACTTCACCGGAGAAATTCACTTAGCGCTCCGGATGTTTGCGTGCGATTTTCAATTTACTTGCTAGGATTCGTCTACCGTGGCTGGCTCTCGCCGTAAATTCATAAAATATTCAATCGTATCCTTCATGCGCCGCTCGTGATCTCTTCGGGCGACTATTTTTCAACTATTTCAAGACGATGCTGCCATAATTTTAATCAGCTTTAATAATTCAATAATAACTTGTCGGAATTGAGTATGAGCTAGCAGCAACCCCCTTGGGTTGTAGTGGACGTTGACGGATGATTGGATTACGATTGAATGTATACATCATTCTGGCTTTCACTCGTTCAATTAATACTCCCGTCGAACGGCGACCGCAGTAATGCGTCCGATGTTTCGAGGTTGTTAGGGGGTGTGCTCCACTGGCCGCGATTAACTGCTTTGCGTTCGGACACTCGCCAACCTAATGCGAATAGTTTCCAAATGCGGAACGGGTGTGCGTTTGCTTGAATGTTGAGTTTTGCGAAGTTGATTGGACTTTGTAATTTAGTTTCCAGGGGGGGAGGGTGCTGGGATTGGGTTGGTTTGATTGATTTGCTTTTCGGGCTACTGAATTTACTCGTTGTTCAGACTTGTGAATCGCCTCGCATACCTACATATTTTATGACAAAAGTATTCAGTATTTTTTAAGGGTTGGAAGGATAAAGGAATGAAATATTTTAGTTATAAGAACAGAGTCATTAGAACGATAAGAGAATACGTAGTAATGTGTGCAATCAGAGCAAAAGCGAGATCAAAAGTCTCCAAAGAACTATAAATTTTCACTAACCGTAAATCCGAATCGTTAAGCGCAGTAAATCTCAATTAAAGTTAATTTCTTTTCCGTTCATTTACATCTCATACTTTGCGTTCGTTGCTCGTTTGGCGCGTTATAAATTTTCGCCGTTTTCGGGCTTATTCAAGGTTGGAAATTCTTCGTTCGCAGATGTTTCGTACATGAAATTATTTCCAGTTTAAGTACGCACTGGCACTGGCGGTGGCGTTGTGCTGTGGGCGAAAACATTTTGCGGCGTAAAAATATAATACACATGTGCGGCGCCGGCATGTCCCAGTGGCAATGGCGTGCTTTGAATATGCATAATAGAATTCCATTCGGGCGGGCGTTCGCGAAATGAAGAATGCTCCTCGCGCATGTTGTGGAATTCAAGCGCGCGCGGAGTGACGCGCTGTCGAACAAAGCGCGGAATGCTCTGGCATGCATTTTCAAATGCTGTGCCTTCGACTTACGAAGAGCGAGGCCTGCGAAGTGGCTATGAAGCAATTAATCGATTTGCATGCCACTCGCGTGCCAAAAATTTGCCATCGATGAACTTTGCCTGGCTGATTAACGTCTGTCAGTGTTTAACGATTGTTGTTGTTTGCAGCGAATTGGCAGCGAAGCGGCACGATTATTGACCGATCTCTTTTTGGGTATTTCCTTTGTTTCGTTTAATGTAAATTCCTTCGCGATAATTACATTTTCCGAGTATTTTCAATAAATTCGAATTGCTTAAAGTATTTTGGAGATAAATTTGTGAAGAAATAATATAAATTTCAGGATAATTGGTAGTAAAATGAACATTAGCAAAATCTTAAAATGACTCTTGTGCTGCGATAAGAAGGGGAGCAGTGGACTCAAAGGAACGAAACTAATTGAATCTCAGATGCGATATTTACAAATAATTAATGAGTGAAGTTGTGAAGTGACTGCCTTGTTAAATAAATGACACGCTGGTGGTGGTTCAACATGTGCCACTCGGCCCAAATCAACAGTAAGTTTCGCAGCCCTTCCTTCCTCTTGTTGTTGCACTAGTTGTGCGCCCCCGAAACTAATTAAACTAATAAGTTTTGTGCCAGCGAGCGTACGAAACTTTATCAATTTTTCCTCCTGCCATGCGGCATGCAAAATACGAGCGTTTGTCTCCACGGGCGTATTTTAATTTCGGAATATTTTGTGCTTATTGTTCGTTTTGTGCTGCGCATTTCAATAAAACGAAATAAATAAACAGGGATTCAGGGAATAAAAGGGAACGTATACAAAATTCGCTTATCTCGACATTCTTTTATCTCCATCCGAATAAGCGAATGTCTTGGGTATGCATGGACGCGGAAGATATTTAAACATATGTTTCGGTTGTGAGGATCTGCCAGCGCAGAAGCGACAGGGATGGCATTCGGGGCTAGATAACGAATGTTGGTAGGGGAGACCTAGGAGAGTTGGAACAATTTTTACTTAAATGAACATATCTCTGTCCAGAAACATACTACGTCTACGAATTATATGGCAAACGGTAGCTCAATTTATACTTTTTAAAATACAATTATTTCCATTAACGAAAATATTATGATTTCTGAGAAAATCAAGAAAATGTGAAATTGCGTTTAGTGTACCAACTCTCCTAGTATCGAGGTGAGTTGGAACAGACATCTAGGAGAGTTGGAACAGCTATGTTTTTGGATTATTTCGTCACTAACAAATTCCATTATACAGAAAATCAAATTAAGAACTAAAGACGAACTCTAATAATTATTTGTTATACTTGTATGTATTGAAATAACATATAATATTCAGTCAAGAATCAATAATTAATTTTGATGAAAAATAAGAATATTGTTTAAGTAAAAATGATTAAATAACAAGGAACAAATAATGATGAGATTAACTACAATTTTAAATTATTAATCAATATTAATTAACTTATTATTACTAGTGTTTTATATTCAATACTGCCTTTCATAAGCAATATTTTCTTCCTCTTTTGTAAAATCATCGAGCTAACATAAGCAAGTGATAGACATTAGCAAGTGCCTTTTTGTTCGATTAGCTTGATATGTCATTTTTTTCTTAATATTTCTGTACAAGAACATATAGTTGAGATTGTAAGAAGATCGGGTATTTCCAAGATCTTTACTTCTTAATGTGATTTCTTCAAAGAACAGTTCATAAATTTCAACATTACTTATGTCCCTAGCAGTCTTTCGTTAATATTTGGTTAATATTTATTTGGCAATCTAAACTAAAAAATAGCAATTTACCATGCCATATAATATTACAACCCAAAGAAAATGATTTTGCCAGAGATACAAACAATAATTGGAACAGCTAGGAGAGTTGGAACAGCTTGTACCAACTCTCCTAGCTGCAACAAATGGTGAACCGGTCAGAATAAAAATTTGTAGCTTCGAAATTAGTTGTCTTATAAAAAAAATAAAGCTACTACACGAAACTTGAAAGACTGAAGTATACGGGAAAAAATATTAGAACAATACAAACATAATATATGTTGATATATATGGAATCAAAATTTTGGTTAAAAAGTTACTTTTCGCAATTTTTTGTGTGCAAATTTCGCACAGTCAAAACCGCTTATCACACACTTTCATCGCTTACTCCATCAAATAGTGAGTGTTAAACAGAACAAATGACCGTTTTTCCGAGCTCGCTAGTAATTATAGTTTCCGAGATATCGACACTGTTCCAACTCTCCTCTGTTCCAACTCTCCTCGGTCTCCCCTATGCATCACATGCTTGCACAACGACTTCTTTTCTCATTCGCAGAGATTTCTTCGTTTCCTCGCGTTTTCTTCAAGGTTTGCTTGAAATATTTCGGTTCGGCGCTGATTTTCCAATGATTTGCAAGAGATAAGAATAAATCGAATCAGTATGTGGTGGATTCGTTGCAGATATATAAATTATTATTCTGAAGGATAATAGAAAGGATGAAATATTGAAATAGCTATTTATATTTTTTCGTCATATTTATCATATAAGATCAAGAAAATCAGGAGTGATTTATTGGATTCCAATGTTTAAGTTTATTTTGTTTTTTAAATTTCTTTCCAAGAGTGCAATCCTTTCAGTTGTCAAAAAGTGCACCACTTGAACTTTTGCCCCTCTTGAGCTACCACCGACTGCCGGCGTGCAATCATCAATGCCGAAATACGCTGATAACACAACTCAGCACTTTTCTCCATTTTGCCGCCGCCGCCGCTATCTGCATTGATGCATTCATACATTCCGCGTCTCTGCGTTTTGTTTACTCTTGCACTCGATGCTGCCTCGCTTTCAACTCTCTTCCCAACTCTTGGGAAGCGTCTTCGTAAAGTATTCGTGCAAATAGCAAACTAAACGCTACCTGCATTTCCAATTTAATTCAATTCTTATTCATCCGTCTGGCGATGTATTGTGTATCGCACAAAGCTGCGAAAAAGCGAAAAGAAAAGCCGGCTTTTCTGCGACGAAAGTAAATTAAAAATGCACAAAAGAAAAAGGAAGAAACTTGCTGCTACGTAGGTAGGTACCTACTCTTAGCAAGGAAAGATGATGACGGCAAAAGGATTGTGCAAAGAGGCAAAATGCATGCAGACTGACTGTAATTTCGTTTAATTAGTCTTGTGACCCTGATGGGCACTGAAAAGATTGCGTGCAGAAAGGCGAAATGCAATGAGCAGAAGCGCATTGAAAGCCTTTGAATGCGCGCGCGAAAAGTATGAGGACGAGAAAAATGATGATGCGTTTAATAGACGTCTTTTTACTAGTGCTTCTTTGTGCCCCTTTTTCTCAAAGTGGATTTTAGTTCTGGCTGTATAATTTTTCAATTTCTTTTGCGGTTTAAAATGTAATTTTTATTTAAATTAGAGGTAGAATATTATTGGTCGTAATTACATTTTCTAGAGAAATATTATTTCTGTAAGAGAGAAAATTGGTTAAAAAACATACCCTTTAAACTATTTAGTAAGCCACTGAATTTTGTGGTAACAACCAAAATGCAATTATTTTAAATAGTGCCTTAGTGGTGCAACATGCCTCTTCCAACTATTTAATATATTTTTAGCGCATGTAACATCCGCTAATTAAATTCAGCTTGCAGGCGGTTTTACATTTTATTTGTGCTATATTTGTACGCACTGTTCACTCATCGGTGCGCACATATTTTCTGAACTTAATTGGGAGTCCAAAATTAGAATTCTAATTAATAAAAGTTTGCACAGAGTGTCAAACAAGTCTAAATTATTTTATGGCTCTGATAAGTTTCATTTGACATTTTATCGTTCAAAATTTATCTTCGAAGCTTGAAATCATTGTCTAAGTGTTCATAAACTGAAAGTTTACGGTTATGAAGTTTTCCGTTTGGAAATCTGGATTGTTTTAGTCCGCTAAATATTAATTTTCTTTTTTATTTGACCTATAAAAGTAGTATAGACTCGGATGTTTTCTTATCATTATTTTCTTTAAGCTATTCATTCAGTAGTTTGCTTTCGAATAATAGCGTGCAATTCCATGATAATGATACCTCTTCAGGATAATGGTTCATTCGTTCTATACTGCGCAAAATGTTTTTTGTCCTGCTTGGGAATTTGCGGATAGTTCTTAAGCGCTAATTAAGTTTGTATGTTGTTTGGTCGCGCATTGAAGAGTTTTTCTTCATGTTTCAGGCAACACCGGCTCGATAACCGCCCACTCGCCGGACTACGGATTCGCGTCTTCGCCGCCCGGCGTCCGCGAAGCCGCCAACACACTCGCCAATGCCGTGCAGAACTGTACAGCCCCTCCGTTGCCGGATGCGAATGTCCTTAGGATTCTCACCAACTGGTTACAGGTAAATAATTTGTTCGATTTCTTATAAATGTTGATCGCTGAACCAGCGTAGCTTTGGTTGCATACATGATTTTGTTATCGTTTCACTGCGGCTGTATTACATTAAAACTGCATTATGTACCAAGGAACTGCAAGTGCAACCGTGCAATGTGATATACACATTCATCGATTTTTCATTATGCAGTTGGTCGTCAGTAACCTGACTTTTCGCCTCGCGCTCCGCCACTAACTTTGATAAGTTTTTAATTGACAGCCACGAATGCGCACTGCACGCGAATTTAATTACGGTTAAGTTCCTTCCCCATTGCGCTTATCCGCATTGATCACGGTCGAGTTATCCGTCAATTTTTAAAAAGTTTGTGGGATTGACGCTTCCTGAATTACATTTAAACTTTTACCATAAAATAGCTCATTTTCCGAAGAATGAATAAAGGATATATAAAATTCGAAATACGTTATGCGCACTTTGAAATATTATATGAATTTATGATGTGTGTAATGCATATATCCGAAGTTCATATAGTCGATAAATGATCTGAATGAGAGTTCGTTGCATTGTCGATGAATCATGGAGAGCCATTAGGGTAGGTTATTAGGGAATGCAGGAGCCAAATGCGGGAGAATCAATGAACATGTACCACTCGGTCGAGAGGTTCAATAAACTTATTGTTAATATTATTGAATCATAGTGCATGCGAATATTAGAGTAATGAGTGCACTGAACTCGGGATATAAGGTGTATTCTCATATCAAAATAGATAAATTTGTGAGAACAATTTCGTATTGATTTTGAAATTAATAGGACGTGAAATTCAAGCGTGTTAATTAAGTAGAGAAAATTTATGAATTAATCGTATTTGATATTTTCATTAATTATATTTTCGGGCAAACAATGCATATTTAATTGATTCAGCAAATTCGTATTTATTTTATTTAATATCATAATTTCCTCATTAGTTTTTAGCACTAAATAAATGCTGACCGCCGCTATGGCTACTTTTAATATGGCTATGCGAAGTACGGGTAAATAAACAAAATAGAACTATTAATATTGCAATATTAATAAGTTTTATTCGCACTTTGCAAATATGCAAACATTGAATAACGCAGTGATTTTCGCCTCGTAGATTTATTTAACTCACTGGTATGTAATGCGTCTACTTTTCATACTCGTGCTCTCATAATTTTGCATGCCGTACAAGCACAGCTTGTGCAAATTTCCGCAGTCCAAAGCGTAAGCTGAAATAGATGGAAACAAATAATACACATTCACCAAACTTGCTATCGTTCGCTAATTTTAATTAAATTTGCTAATTGCCTGCCAGGCAAAAAGTTACTCGTGAGAATTTTTAATGCCCAAAGTTTAAATTGGCGATATTTGTGAATATTTTATTAGTTCAACGTCAAGAATGTGTTTCATTTTTCGAGGATAATTTTATGAGGCTTTAAACTATAATTTAATTTTGCGCAGCTTGCTTTTGTGGCATGCAATTATTTTTCAGAATTTATGGAATTTTCGTGGACATGTATTGTCTGAGTTTTTGGCCGGAGTTGGCGGAAGAATAAACTTGAGTTACTTTAATAACTTCCAAGCGCAAAATGAAAACGCGCAGTTGATGTTCGTATAATAACCGTAGAAAATTTATTAGCGTATTGGAAAACCGCATAGCTGTTTATTACTTTAAAACGTGTTTTTCTTAGTGTTTAGTTAACTCAATTTATTTACGGCTTAAAAATAGCAATGAGGCTGTATAGTTTTAAAATGCAAATACGTTTAAAATTTAAAGTTTATGCATGTAGCTAGCGTACATGATACATCTTAATCTGGGTTATGTGCTTCTGAACTGGATTAACATTATAGTCCATTTCATAAAATGTTCATCTGGAACAAGGTTCATTATTCATAACTTGCATTTAAGACTGCATTTTATAACATCTTCATTAAATTCCAGCTTAAGTGATGCATGTGTACATGTTTATGAACTAGTTTTAAAAGAGTTCAAGATTATTGATGATATGCTCTAAACTAGACTTTGAGCTAAGAATTGTCAACTTTGAAAGGACGAAAAAGAATCTTTCTTTGATAAAGTAATGCGTTTCCTTCTTAAATGTTGACCAAAGTTTACTGATTTTCTGAAGTAGTGCGTGTATTTCTAAACATCATACATTTTTATGGTCCATTCGTCTTTTATTCATTTGATTGCATTTTCTTATTTTAACCACACGCCGAATACATATTCGCACTCGCCATACTTCTGGTGCGCCGAAATAATAGCAGTGGAAGCAAATGCAGTTGTACTAATATAATAAAGATACGAACTATACGAGTACTAAACGAAAATGCTTTCTGGACGTTATGGAAAATGCGCGCACGTTGAACAACGAATCGCCTCCGGCGTTTATGTCCCTGTGTTCGCTCCACTTTTCCGCTATCCTCTTTTTCTCCGTTTCCTTTGCCTTCTTTGCACCCCACGATCTTGCAATATTCGCAATATTCCAACGCACACAGACAGTTGGAAATGAATGCCTACTTCATATTCTCTCCTTTTTGTCTTGCTCTTTCCTGATTTTCTTTATTTTCTTCTCATATCCTTTTTCGGGTTGCGTTCGCGTTTTTTTCCCTTAGACACGATTTCAAAATTTTCACTGAGCATAGAAACTAAAGCAGAAAAACAGTTATCGATTTGACATTAAATTTTACATTTATTTTAACACATTCGTGATTTTTAACTTGGCATAAAAGTAATGGAAAGGAAGGTTGTAAAAGGTTATTAATTTTTATAACGATTTAAAGCTTAATAATAATCCTTGTTTTTATTTAATTGAAAATGTAGGAATTACATTTCCATTAACTAGAAACTGTTTCTAGTTGGTAATTTAATAAGTGCATTTAAAATTATGATTATTAGTTGAAATGAAATAGACATAAAGGGAGTAGGTACTAACGTTGAAAGTAGCTAGGTACTATTGCAAATTGCATTTTAGTATCATCATCCAATTCCCATTATTATGCATTTGGATATTACGTTACAATTACCTGGCACAGCCACCCTCGTCAACGTGAGGTGCTTTTCAGCAAGGATAAATGCAGTCAGGCAAAATGCACTTGCATCATCAATGTTGATGGCTCACTGCATTGCATATATCATCCATTTTGAAACATATTTTGCACGCCAGCGCGCCTGTTAAATAATGCGAAAGTGTCGCTGAAACTATATTGATCATTGTCCCAACTCCTATGGCGCTTATTTCGTGTTTGCCAATTGTGCTACGGCTGAAATTATTCAACTATGTTGCCAGTACAACATTTTCCTTTGTTTTCCACGCTCGCAAATAATTTAAATCTAGAAAAACAGCAGTAACAGAGCACTTTTATAAAAATACGAGGATTTACTTTATAAAACGTTAATGGATGATGTCCATTAACAGTTAGTCCTTGTTATATTTTCACAGCAAGAAAGGTTTCAGCATTTGCGCTTCCAATATTTATTTTTTAAAGTCTGATATTAGGCAAATGCAATTTACGTGATAGTTCAAAAACTAAGAAGGAAGGAAAATACTGAAAAATGATATTTTATCCTCCTGTATGCGAACGGTGAATCTGTTATCTCTTGTTTTTGGTTGTTGGTTCAATAATCCTTCCCATGGGGAGGATTTGGATTGAACAGCGTCAGTTTTAAAGACCCACGAATCACTTAATAACTGTTTACTACTGACGCTTATCCTTGTTCATACGGATAGAAAAGGACTTATTATCCTTGCGAAAAATGTCACAATTCACAGTTTGTGCCATGCAAAGCAAGAATATTTTAATGGCAGATATTACAGTGTTGAGAACTTCTGGTTTATATTCTATTAGTACTCAGGCGCCATGTGGTCTGATACTCCATTCCTGTGCGCTAGCGATTATGAATTATGCACCTAACTTTCCAGGATCCCGACACGTTTCGACGTTCTCCTGTTGTGCTCGCTCGCTGCACTTCGTCCTCGTTGAAGATTTTCATGGCGTGAAGAATAGGAATTATAAGTTAGCTCGTCGTTTGTTGAATTTAATATTTTTATTCGCACTTCTCACGTCTTTATACTTCTTTGTTCTCTGCGCAGTAGTACTAAAACTTTTACTCTTATTTCGCTTATTTGATTAAACTATTAAGAATTCGCGTTATTATTCTACGTGAGGACTTATGAGTAATATATTTAGCAAGACATGAGAATGCTTTATATCACACATAAAATACATCATAGATGACGTTGTTGCAATGTAACTAACTCACATCGCGTAATGCACATTCAAGCCGTGGTCTGAACTAACTAACTCTCTGGACTAGATGCACCAACTTGTCTCGTCGAGCAATTTTAGCATGAAGCGTATCACATGCATGCACCAGGCGGGCGTTGCTCATGCCGGCATAAAGAGCAGTTAATGGAGCAATGAGAAAATATGATTTATCAGCATTTACGCTAGTTATTCGTACACCAGCTGCGTTATATAATAATTGTCAACGAACGCGGAATAAATACACTTACACTGTACTTGCGGCGACCTGCGATCTCGTGCGAGGCTAACCAGTTCACTAGTTTCACTTCAACTGTCTGTCAAGTGCGCAAATTGCAGCCGTTGCAATAATCGCGTATCAAAAATTATTAATTAAAAATCACATAAACTTCATGTGATTATTGATGTGTCGTAAAAAAATTTATCGCGCGATGAAACGGATGTCTATAAACAATAAATGACCCGTATTGGATGTGCTGAGCTGAACAAAATAAATAAAATACGGCTGCTGATAAAAACATTTTGACAAATGTGACCAGAATAAATTCAAACTAATTTTGTGCGTGTACAAAGATAAACCGTTTGATTAATGGAAATTTTCCAAATGAAATATTTTTTTAACGATTTTATTGCCATGAAGTGACGCTCAGTCTGGCTACGATTAGGTGTACTGATAAGTCTTATCAATCGTGCAGCAAGTTTAATAAATCATGCCAATAAATGATTCCAGTTTGATAGAAATTGGGCTAAAAAGTAGTGCAGATTTTTCGGAAGCAAATATGTATTTACTTCATACAACTCAAAAGGTTATTGCAACTTATCCAAGTAACTAATTACGCATTTATGAGTGACAAATGAGCGTTATTGAGCAACAGCTTGTATTCTATGACTAACTGTGTTTTTCTTTGTTTCAGGTAAAGTACTACAAACTAATTATACGATACGTATGCAAGCCGAGTGAATGTTGCGTAATACGAGTGCAAGAGGCCAATTGTATGTCAAATTGCCAGCTCTTCGCTCGGTGAGTAGCTCAACAAGAATAGTTAGTCTAAGGAAAAGCGTGTTGTTCCTGGACGGTATATTTCAGCGCTAATGTGTGCTGCTGCATTAAGTTTGGAATGAATTGCTCCGCACGCGCACTTACGATTTGTGAGTGTAAGACAAATTGTAACATTAACACCTACACCCGGCATCGATGTAAATCTTTTTATTCTTCCCGGACGTCATTTAGACGGTTGAACATGTCGACAGAGTTTAGCAACATACAGAACCCAAAAAATGTTTTACGCTCGCGTATCATGTGCAGAGGTAGAATTAGATTTGGTGGACTAGTTGTCCTGAAATTGGATTATGAAATATTGGTTTTGATGGCGGAAGACCTAATTTTTAGAAAGAATAATGAGAAACGTTGATATTTTTAGTTTTTCAAATAGTTTTTGGCCAGTGTTGTACAATTAGGCAGTTTTTCGAACGAGTCCTTTTTGTTTTCTTTTTCGTCGACTATTTCTATTTCGATAGCGTGCCGCCGCCGTCGGCTGTTGAATTTTTAGATGTCCCATCGCACGCGCACGGAAATATTTTAGTTGTAGTTCTTCTTCCACTCGTGATTCCGGCGCGTGATTAATTCGGAAGACAGGCAATTGGGGTTATCAGCACATTGCGCAAAAAAAAACGAGCAAAATTTTAATTGAAAAGTTTCGTTCACATCCCGCCCTTGGACGTGCAACACGCGTGAGTGTCTGTCTCTTAATGCAAATAATACTCGGGCGGTTTTTTGTGCTGCGGCGCGACCAACAGTGAAATATTCCATTCTCGTGAAATATGCGTGAGTACGGTCGAGGCGCGCGTTCGGTGGATGAATAACCAGCCATCCGGTTGCACCGCTCCCGGCATGATAACACCCTTGCGCGCTCGACGGACAGCAGCCAACTTGAGTTGGCAGCACGTTTCGGGCGGTGGGTTTGCGCTTGGCACTACTTCCACGCTGATTATGGCCGTATAAGTGAGTTAAAATGCCTGCGTTATTCTGGACGCGACAGCGCACATTGTGAACACTTGACTCTCGTATGTGGGGGTGTTTGCGCATAGCACACGAAAAGTTCCTCTAACCGGACATTCGCTTTGCGTGCAGTATGCACGATTTCCGCGTAAGGGTTAAAACGTGTGCGATAAGCACATCCGGAGCATCACGCTGCAGATTGGATTTTTGCGCCCTGTTTTTGCGTTGTTAGCGTGACTTTCTTGCAAGGAGCAGCAAGCGCAACAATGCAAATGTATGTAAAGCCGGAAAACGAGGAAGTCGCGTTCGTGCTGCGATTGATCCCAACGCCGCCAGTCCGCCGACATCGTATAATTACGGACAATGCGCATGCCGCCGCTGATAGCGATGTGTTATTAAAGCCTCCCGGCTGGGACGTTATAATTGAAACGCCTGAGCAGACAGTCCACAGACACAGTGTGCCCGTACTGCCATCATCGCCGCCACCGTATCTGAGAGTGCAGACACCACCGGGAAGTCGGCCAATGAGCGCCGCCTCATCAGCGGGCGAGCCATTCAAGCATAACAATGCATCTTACATGCACGAATACGTTAATGTGGGGGCAGTTGTTGACCACCACAATGTTAACCACCCGCTCACAAGACTTGGTTATTCAAGGGTATCCACTCCAAATTACCACACGAACGATCATATTCATTATCCGGCGTACGGCAAGGAAGTGCCCTTTGCTTATAATTACAATCAATATGGGTACACGCCCCACTTGCCGCCGGTGGCACCCATGTCACCTACGCGCCGCAGACGTCCGCTGCCTGAACCCTCTGCGCCGCCGTCCGAAGATGAAGAGGTTCACCCCACTTTGATAAGCTCCATTCCGCCCCGGAAGAAGAAGGATACGCACGCTCAGGACACTTTTAATAGGCCACCCTCCGATTTGCAGGTATTTTGGGGGATTTGTTTACGACGCGTTCGTGGTTGCTTGCGGACGCTTTGTTTTCGCTTAATATTAATGCCGCGTTGCCTGTCAACTTAACCATCAGCATAATGAGTAAACAAGCTAACATTTTTAATATAAATCACGGGATGCACAATGAATGCTACGCTCGGGGGTGTGTGGAATGTTTTTCGTTGTTGCAACTTCCCAGTATATGCGCAGATGCAATTAAGGGTGTAATTGCATTAAAAATGAGTTTACGTGTTGGGTTCACTGTGTGTTTCGGGTAAACAAGGAATAAATTCCATGCTTTTGTGAGGATTACTGGATTGCGGAAAAAAACGTACAAAATACCATTTTTTGGAAAGGATAATAATCCTGAAAGGATTCCAAAACATCTAGTTTATGCGTGGTGGCTTTTTGGTCTAAGAAATGATTATAGCTAACTATTTATCATCTTTTTCCGGTAACATTTCCGGTTTATCTTCTCAGGCAATAAAAGCAAAGTGATTTTTTTACGGTACACCAATGTTCGATTGCCACAGCCGCCCCTAAGCAAACGCAACACTTCTTTCGTGTTATTTTTGTTTCTCATCAGTATTGTAGCAGCCGATATGGGGCAGAAAATTGAGACATTCATTGTACGGCGCGCACTGAGACACCCCTAACGCGAACAACAAATAGCTTGCGCTCGTATACTATCCTAAAAGGTGTTAGACGTCACGATGCCATATTGCAGCGCGTAAATAAACATGGACGCTTTTTCGGCGTTTATTTATAGCCGCCCCATTTGTCTTTGCATTCGGGCTAGATTTTGCTTTTTCACGCCGAAACTCAATATAAACGAACGTGGATGAATGTTAAAATGCAACACATGTGCTGTGCCCTTGCTTAGAGTGGGAATTTCCGTCTTAATCCCTCGCAAGGAAGTCTAAACTCGGTGCATTTTTCATCGCACGACATAAATAAATCACCGATGCATATTTCTATCGTTGACGCAATAAATTTAAGCGTTCCCTACACGGGGTTATTATCGCTTTAGCTACGAAAATATTTTAATTACCTCGCTGGATTTAAAGGGGTTTAAAAAAACATGTTGTATAGGGAGACAGAAGGAAACGTATTAATATTGCAGTGCAATAATATCAGGATTGAGTTAATTATTTAAGCCTTGAAACGGCTGCTGGCTTGTCACCTTGTTGATGATAAATAATTAGCAAGTCAATTGGAAACGTGATGTTTACTTAACGATGATATTATTCCTGTCGCATCCGCCTAAGTGCTTGATCATTGTTATTACACTTATCAATAATAGCCAGCAAATCTTCGAAACCGAGTTTATTGCGATTTAGTGAGTAAAATTAGACAAATTGCAATAGTTTGCCTTGTGGTAATTGTTTCAACCTTGGCAATTGCACTTAAAATACTCGAACACAATCCAACTCATTACCTAACTGGTGAAAGAAAGCAACTAGCAATATATTTGTTGATTTGAAGTAATAACACGAATTGAACGTGTTGTGTTCATGCTGCCAAGTTAAATGACAGTGACGTACACACAGCGTATGCGAAGGCGCACGAGAGCGCTTAAGTCGTTTAGTCATGCGACGTCTCGTCAGTTCGTCGTCGTGGTCGTCGTCGTCGTCGCGAGTGCATGTGCTATCACGTTGAACGCGAACACGGTTCACTAATCGGAAGTGCGTTTACCCGGCGTGCGCATTGTTAACTGATTGAGTCAGTTGTTCGATGATGATTGCATTTAGTGGCACACTAATTCGGCCGGTGGAGTTGAGGTCGTCCGGCATTTGAATGCGCCGCATTGGTTATCAGTCGCTAGCGTGTGAGAAATCTTGTCGCGTTGCGCTTGAAGCCGCTTCTAGCGTTATAAATAGCACATACGCCAAATACGCGCGCCGGTGGCGAACTTCTACTCTTCAACGCGGCGGCCGCGGATATGTACATAATATTTTCGTAGCTGCTGGCGACGGCAACGACAGTGCGCGGTAGTTGCGAGTGCGCTACTTGCACGCAAAAAGGAATAAGCGAATGCACTTAAGTGCCCGCGTGCATCGGTGTGCGTATAATGTAAATTGAAAGTGTTGTTATTGTTGTTTTGCGAAGTGCATAATGAGTGGGAATTACTTATTGTTTCCTGCGCCGTGTTATCAGCGTGCATAAACGCGGCACCGTTGCGCGAGTGATTTTCTCGTATCCGTAAACTATGCGCGATCTGTCGAGCACGCCGTCTACGTCGAAGAAAGGGGCGGCGGTGGCGGCCGCTGTGGCATTCCTGGAACGCCAGCAAAAGGAGCAAGCGCAACCGCTGCAGCAGCAGCAGCGCAAACAAACAGCTGATAAAAATGCAATAACCGCGCGCGCCGACTGCATTACCAGTGCCAACGGCAATAATAGTGCACTGGCGAATAAATTACAGCACGGGCTGGCGGATGTTGGCACTGGCGGCGGAATGAATTCGGTGCAGGAGAAGCGCAAGAAATTAGACCTGCAGCGGCCGAAATGCTTTGCGCGCCAGCCGAACGAGAATAGCGAGTGGCGGATATGCAACGTGGAGAAGACGCTGCAGGATGACGGGGGCGGCGCGCCGGAAGCGACTTTCGAGGGCGCCGTATTGGATTTCGATCTCACCGCCGAAGACGTGCAGAAGTTTGTCGCCGAGTCGATGCGCAAAATTGAGTCTGCGACGCAAGGTAACGTTTCGTTCGCTGTGCGATGAGCAGGTTTTTATTACACGGCTGTAAAAAACTTCTTGCTGTCTCTTCCACGCGCCTCTTTAACGCAGAAGCGCAAGATGTAATGGTGGCGTCGTTTACCTCCACCGCCTCCGAGTACGTGGTTTCGGATGACTTTGAGGACTCCACGACGGAGTCGAGCACCACCGACTCGTCCGACTCGGAGGAGCTCGAACTCTCGTGCAAGGATATTACCGGCCTGGCGACGATTGCCGAAGAGGAGGCGAGCATTGGAAGCACCACTGACCTCCATTCGACGACTGACGGGGGTGAAGGTATTTTAATAACGCGTTATTATTCGTAAATGGGACAATCGCGCAGTTTATCAACTTAATGAGACGCTACTTTTCATTCGAATAAAACGGTCAAGGAGACATTTATAAGCTGATTATGATTATACGACGTACTTGAGCGTCGAATGAAAAAGGCAACTGACCGGCGCCTATGTTCTTGTTTCGTTTCTATCATCCAATAGTAGTCATAACAAACAGGGCAGGCGAGTTGAAAGCAAGAGCGTAAAATTGTACAAACATGTGCTTTTCGTATTCATGCGCTGATAGAACTCGCGGTGCGGAATGAATGTGTATAAATACGAAGATGCTATTTATATTACGCATGGTAATCCTAGGAAATTATTCGAATTCATAAGTTATTTTAATTCAAACAGATGCGCCTTTTTTACACCTAAATCCAGTGACATTTTTCACTTGGGGAACGCAGCTAGATGGTGAATCGTGTTTATAAACAGGCTCGAATGACTAACTAACTAACTGTTGAAAGCAGCGTTTGTCGCGTTTGAGAAGTTGTTAAAAGTTGATTCAAATGAGATTTTGATTTGGCCATCCCGCACCGCACGCAGCGGCGAATTAAGCGGAACACAAAAACACTTTCAGGATTGTTTTCTTTCGTTCGCTCGCTGAATGATACGCGCTGCATCAAGTTGCATTAAGGCTGACATCTTGAACCAATTGATTAATTAAAGCACTTTACTCGTGCGAGCGGCGTGCGTGTGCTGCTTGTTTGCATTGAAAGCAAACACAACGCATTCTTTTGAGTGGCCTTTCCTTTGATATGACATGCGAGTTTAATGCGCAAACTTGTGCACTAGTAAGAAAAGCTCCTCCACTCGACGAGGTAGTAGCTTCGTTCTGCGCGTGCAAACTTGTTGAGTGGACTTTGGAAATTTCGTCGTGTCCTGTGTAAAGTTTCTTCCTGGTTCACAGCCCGTGAGAGTGAGCTTTCTGTGTTAGTCGTGCGCGCGCGCGTTTGCGAGTGTCGTCTTCCGCAGACATGCATTGAATGCGTTTGGCACATTTCCAAAATACCAGCGAGATATGCAATGCAAGTGTTCCTTGGCTGGATCGACTTCTGGTTAATAGCGTAATCACGAAAATGCGTGCGTACGGAGAAATTCAGTCGGCAGAAGGCAGCCACAAATAGACGTAACCGCACATGATCATCTTTTCTAAGGCGTGCGCAACAGAGGCGGCGGTTTTTTTCAAAACACGGAGCGTCGACTCGACCACTCCAGAATGATTTCAGCGCGTGCCGCCGGTACCTACGAGCTGAAAATTGTGAACATCTCTAGACGCATTGAAGAGTCGCGCGCGTACACACGAAAATTTGACGTTCGATAAATAAATCGCGAAGAATTGACGTTGAGCGGCGGTGGCGGTACCGCACTTCCGGCCAGCGGGGAGTCTTAAGTCCTGAATGTTGTTTTAGTGCGCGTCACGCGCTCAGCCACGATGCATTAGCCTGTTTTTTTTTTCACGACACGTTTCGTGGTGCTGTTTTCCTTTTTGGAGGGTTCGTGTTGTGAAAACGTGACGAACATGAACGTTATGTTCGCGTACGCTTAATAACCTAAATGGATTCGCGACATGTGTTTCACCAGCATGACGTCTCCGAACGTATTTCGCCGCAACCGCAGCCTGCTGTCACCGCTCACAAGCGCTGGAAGAAGCGTAAACAAGTGACTGCCAAAAAGGGTAAAATTTCAGCAGAGAAAAACACACCAAAAATATTGCATTTCCGTAAAGCAGGAATAATTTCTGGGGCAGGAGGCAAAGTTTATTGTTAAGAAAGAATAATTTGCTAAATATGGACGCGCATTTTTCATGTTACACCCCCGCATTTTTCTTCTGTACTTTCTATGGCGCGGCTGCATCGTTAGTATCGTGTTTTTTCAGGGGTTGCTGGGTTTTGCAGACTTGACTTAGCCGGCAGCTTTCAGAGTATTAAAGTATTCGGGCGGCATGAAGTTGCAAAAGCGTACGATCGCAAAGCCGATATAAATTACTTCCTTTTTGTGCGTGGCTCGTTACGTTTGTTTCGGCGTTGTGGCGCTCACCGCGTTCATGGGTTTGCTGCCAATGCGCTTTTCCCATATCTAATGCAACATTCGTCCAGCCGACATACATATTCGCATTTTCCATCATCGCGTGCCCAAACAATACGCCGCGTTGCATTCATTCGAAAGGTTGTTGGACTGTGAGTGCGCACTCCGCCACTGATGGCTTTTATTCAAGTGCATATCAACATAATACCATAATATGTTGATTTATACCAACAGGAAGTCATCAAGTCGCGAACACAATGCGCACAGCATACTAACTGCTGTACTGCTGTGCTTTTTTCGTTTGTCGCACTCGAATTGTTTTGATGTGGTTAATCGACTGTCACTGAAATTATGAGTGTGATAGGCGCACACGGGACGTAAATTGATGACCCATAGATGATGGGGGTCACGCCCTATACCCAGTTTTTCCCATTCATTTATACATGCGCTCCGTAACAAGCGTTTGCTTATTGTTCAATTACATTCTATCGATTAGCAGATAGCGAGCAGTTTTATTGCTTGTTTTGTTTTGTTCGCGTTTTTTTCGTACTTGCGTCATTTGCGGTTGCAATAGTTTCGTTGGGTGGCGGGCTTGGAAAGAACCGTTTTGTCATTTTATGTCATCTGCAGAGGACGCATAATGGCGCACTTTCCATTTAACTGACGTGTTCCAAGCTTGCTGCCGCTTGCTTGAAATTAATAACTGCCGCCTGAATAGCTCGAGAGGCACGCGACTATTATGCTGCCGGTGGCTAAGAATAGGAAGTGCGCACGTGCACATGGGGCAGCGCTTCGTCAAGTACGCACACATCTTGCGCGCCTGGAAAATAGCAACAGCGAACAAGTATTTACCTTCAACCACCCAGCAAATCATTGTATACAGCAATTTGTTATTGGCCTCCTCATTTCCGAGTGGTGGCCGGGCTTTTAGTTTGCTGAATTCAGACGAAAATGTCATTAACTACATTGTCTTTGCATCCGCTCTTATCAATAACGTTTGTCGTAGAACAAAGACACAACGTGACTGCGGTATGAAGGAGATAATAATTTAATTAATTCCTAATCGAATAATAAGCTGTGTGCACTCTGCACTGATTCAATAATGGGCTGGCTTTCAGTTAATACTAGCCGGAAATAGAGTTAATGCTGATTGAATCGCGCCTCCTGGAATAAAGACGCGCATATTTATAGTGGCCTCGTAAATTCCACGCGCGCATTAAAAGTGCCGTTTCGTAATTCGGGGGGCGGTTTCTGCGGCGGCGCTAGAGATGAATGCATGCCTGAGCGTGCCGGAAATGCGCATTCCGCTCATTCGGACAGCGTCTCGGCCGTAAACTGAGCGATTCTCAACGTTTGTCCTGCTTCCGACAGATTATTATCCTGACAGCGAGCGCGTGTTACATGCGATGTTTGGATGTGCAAACAGAACGAAAAAGTATTCATTATGAAAAATGGTCCTGCCGTAAACAAGATCTTTGTCCTTTTGTAAGCTGCTACGAATTGTTCCTGACGGTAAATAAAATTCGATATCAAGGAGCGCAAATAGAAACAAGCGAAATCTATTTCCAGCAAACATTTAACGAATATCGGCAAATATTTTGCGTCGGTGTTGCGTTACTTGCTGCACAAACATCTTATACATTTGTTCTCTCGATCGTAAACGTATAATCAAACGTCTATGACTGGCGAAACACATGGCATTCATCAACTTGAATTTCTATTAGCGTTTTTATTATTCCGCCAAATGGGTTGCTTTCAAGTCGATTAAAATCAGTACGCTGAATAAATACATTTGTTTTTCGCATTACACTCGCCGCTCATCCTGACGGGAGAAAATGCTAAATTCTGCTGCGTTGTGTTCAGATGGGAGCAGCGATGATGGATCGACGACTCAAGAGGACGAGAGCGTAAAGCGCAAAGGCAGTCCTCGCAAGAAGGAATCGCCCGGTGGTGGTGGTAAACGGGCGGATTCGCCATCATCAGATAGCTCATCGACGGCATCCACACCGGAAGCAAGCAGGAAAGGTGCGCTCTTATATTTACAGGCGTGCAAGCAGAGTTGTTGACTTTTCCAATCACTTCTCGTAGATAGCTCGACGCGTTGCAATGGCGATTTTCAGTGGATACCGCCGAAGCACGAACGCATAACGGACGCCAAGCCGCCGATAAATCGTAACAATTCCGGCGGCGGGCATCGGGATCGCACGCCGCGTCGCACCTTGGCGGGTGATAAATCAGCGCCGGGCAGTTTGGATCGCCGCCGTAACAATTCGCCGCGCACGGAGCGTAATGAACGCGACCAGAAATCCCGCTCGTCGTACGCGTTGAAATCGCCACCGCGTCTGGACGATTTCGTCAATCCGGGGCATTTTCATGGGAACGGCTGCCAGAATTGGTGCTGCAATCCATCAGCCGCCGCCGAATACTATGAGAACTTCCATCGCCGCCACGAGCGGCTGGACCCGATGCGCTACGGCAGTAATCCGATGTTGATGTGCGGCGCCGCCGACCAGCAGCAGCCGCAACGCGGCAGTCATCCGAATCTGTACACAGCAAACAATGGAAATCACATGGATTATCAGTCTCAGAGCATTTGTGGATGTGGATGTGGTTATCCGCATATGCCTCCTCTAATGCCGCCTTTTTATTACGATCCGCGAGCGTACCATTGGGGCGCTCCGATTCACTCGAACAAGGCAAGCACGCAACGCAAACTGGTATAATTAGTAGCCCTATTTGGAAAGAGAGCATTAATAAACGTTAATCTAGAGCGCAACTAACCGTTTAACTGAATAAACTTGTTGAGTGAAAATGAGCAGCAATTTGACTGGCTTTGAATGCGAATGTTTAATAAGGGAGAAATTGTTTTTTGTTATTAAACCCAGCAGCAGCAACGGTTTAAGCAGATAAAAAGGTTTACTTTGCAAGACGACTAATGAGTTTCTTGGAGCTTTCATCTGCTTTTGCTGCTGGTCTTTCGGTTGTCAAAATTGAAACTAATTCCATTCGTTTGTGTCAATATTAGCTTCCAGATCAGGATGAGAGATACCGCAAACTGCAGCAGGAGCGCGACCACCTTCAGCTGCAAGTGCAAATCCTCGGCGAGCAAATTGAAGCGCAAAATGAGAAGATAACCGATCTAGAAAAGTCGCTAGGGGAGAAAAAGCAAATGCTTATTAACGCCGAGGACTCACTTCAAAGGGTACGGCAAAATTGAATTATGCACCATATCCTTTGTCGCAATATTTAATATCCCCTTTCGGTTCGTCCTTTAGGAACTGTTGTCACGCTCGTCACTCGAAACGCAAAAACTTGAACTCATGACGACGATCAGCGATATGAAGCTGCAACAGGCTGCGCTCGAGCGTGAAAATCTCGAATTGAAAACCAGCCAGCAGCAGCAGCTCGCCAACAGTGCGTTCGAGGCGAAAAAGGCGGCTTTCCTCGCACGTATGTCCCCGCAGCCTGCGTTATCTTCAACCCCGATTCATGCGAACCAGCTGCGCAAATCGCCATCGCCTAGTCCCGTAACGGGTGGCTCGTTGTCCGCTTCGCCGAGGCGTTCAGACGGCTCGGACCATCAATCACCCAAGGTAGCAGCTTAATCACAACTATTGATTGCGCCGCGCCAGGATAATTACTCGTTCATATTTCGTTGCAGACACCGCCATCCAACTACCGGCGCCAAATCGAGCTGCAGTATTCGAGCCTTCCGCGGCAGCAGTTTCTAAGTAATGGAGGCACTTCCTTCTCGGTGGTGGACGCTAACGCAAACCCCTCGGCAGTTGGTGGCGCAGCGGCGATGAACGGCGGGGTCAAGAAGGGCGTAGCATTTGGTATGGGGCTTTCATCACTACTTGGGGTTAAGGCCAGGGGGCATTCGGTGCCCAATTTAGGTGACAGTCAATCATTTCGTCTCCTTGCTCTTCTGTGATGCGCACTTTTCTCTTTTAGTTCGGAACACTCACTATTTAACTATTCTAAAGTAACTTAATCGGATTGATTAATTTACGTACTTACGCACGAGTCTCGAAGCGCACCGATTTGAGAAATGCAATTAATTTGACTTAAACTAATCAAACTAATAATATTTCATCTAACGTTATCGCACACGCATATTAATTAACATTACGCTTTTGTCGTCATATCTCATACGCTACCAATAATCAAAACGCTTCTTCTTTTGTGTTAACATTGAAATTAGTGAATGCCGTGTTTCTTGCTTGGATGTCATGGGTCGTGGTGAAGATGTAAGGTTTTTTCTTATTGAAATATTGCAATTTATCGCAATTTTGCAGCCGAGACTGAAAAAATCGTTATCGGAGATTCGAATAATCCATCCGTACCGCAATCACCGTCCCTAAACTTCAACAACAAAAAAGGAATTAAAAAGATTTTTGGTAACAATTTATTTTAATAGTTAGCAATTAGTTTTCTTTTCTGCACAATCGTGAATTATCTATGGGAAGCTTGATTGTCTCGTATTATAGGTAAAATAAAACGCTCTAACTCTGGCACACTGGAGGATTTCTCAACGTGCAGCGATTTCCAGCGCGGTGGTGTTCGAGCTACCGCCTCCGCTCGTCTCGGCTGGAGCGAACCAACCACCACAAGCACTAAGTACGCTCGCGCATTTATCTTTTAATTGAAAAATAAAATTGTTTCCGTGCAGGCCTGACAAACCCTTCGGTGAATGGGACGCGGAAAACATCTGCGACTGGCTGCAAGATTTAGGCTTGGATCAATACGTTACAGACGCCAAACGTTGGGTGAAAAATGGGCAACAATTACAGGAAGCCAGCATCAATGAAGTAGAGAAGGAATTGGCCATCAAAAATGTGATGCACAAGAAGAAATTACAACTGGCGCTCACTGACATTGAGGAGAACAGCTCCAGTGATCCGTATTTGTCCAAAGCCGGTATGTCTTGAGACAACTCCATCGGATTGACTTCAATTTTCTTATTCTTGTTTTGTAATTTACCACTCAGGTAAATTGGATACTGCATGGGTGTTGCGATGGTTGGATGACGTTGGTTTGCCTCAGCACAAGGAGAATTTCCTTTTGAATCGCATCGACGGTCGCGTACTGCATCGTCTCACAATGGATGATTTAGCGCTCCTTCATGTGTCTTCCTTGCTGCATGTAGCAAGTATAAAGCGTGGCATTCAGGTGCTGCGTGAAAATAACTATGAACCAGGATGTTTGCAACGACGCACATTACCAGAGGAGCCGGAACATCCGACTCCTAAACAAATATCCCTGTGGACCACTCACAGGTACCTTTAACACGTGTATATTAACATCATTTGCGGGGTTAACGTTATGTACACTCATGAATTATTCAAAATATGAGCGTGTACATTTGTAGAAAGTGTTGCTGAACTTTGCTTTCCAGGGTGATGGAATGGTTGAAACAAGTGGATCTAGCTGAATATGCGCCAAATTTGCGAGGTGCTGGCGTCCACGGCGGACTCATGGTGCTGGAAAATAAATTCAACGCTGAATTGCTCGCTGCGCTACTAAGTATTCCGCCAAATAAAACTTTGCTTCGGCGACATCTGAATACGCACTTTAAAGAATTATTGGGCAAAGATACAATTCAACTCAAACGGGAGGCGGAAGGCACTCTCGGCTATATTCCACTAACACCCTCGGCGAAACTTAAGGCAAAGTTTGATTATGATATACTTTTCAAATTGCTTAATTTGTTGGAAATTTTTAGGTCGCTAAGAAATCGCATTTCTCGTTAAAACGCAGCAAGAGTAAATCGGAAGCAGACTACGGTGATCTGGTCTGCCCATTGAATGAAAATTCAGGTGAAAATTGTCAGAACGGTTCTCCTAACATTGGTGTAAGTTACTAACACACTTATTATTACTAATAATTTTAACTATATATAAGAAATGAACAGCGCTCATATTTGAGTTATGTTTATATGGTGAAAATTAAGGATAACTATCCTTATGGGTATTGAGGATCAAGTCATTTAAATATCAAACGAAGGCTTTCGACAGGCTATGTGTTAAATTTGTGACTCTTGTATTTTTCATGCTTTGCGAACGGCTCGCTACACACAAACACATGTCTTGTAAATGGCATCCTGTGGCTTGCACATCGCGACGAATTAGGTTCCGGAAATTATGGTTATCCATTGTTAATTACTAACACAGTATCTAAAGTTACATAGTTTTAACTAATCATATTAAACGACTAGTTTTTTAGAATATAATAGGTTCGTTTTGAATCATAACTTTTCAATATGTATCGTTACTAATTATAAAGTTGCAAATAACGTTTTAATTGCTTACATAGCCGCTTGCCAAATAACATTTAAAGTTATTGCATTTTGTAGCTTAGAGATCATGAAATTGAATTTGTTTGCACACATTTCGCATCAAAAACAAAGTATGATTGGGCTATCGTAGTATTTTAAATCTGCTTATCGTACGCGCTTTAATTTTTATGGCTAAATTATTAATAATATGCAAAAATATCAATACTATGTTGCTTTATTTTCATAGCGAGAGACTGGTACAAGCATGGCATTAATCATTTAGGATTGCGCTTTTGCTAGCAATACATGTAGTAAAAAGATAATTCTAATGGTATTCATATGTTTAGATGATGAAGAGGAGCGCAAGGGACGAGGCTGTTTGTCATCTCGCTGAAGTGGAAAGCATATCTAGCTCTTCAACAAATTCGCCGATACCTGATCGACATGATTTTTAATTCACATGTAAATTGCTGCGAAGGTAAGCGCAAGTACATCTTACATAAACGACAATCAGCAATTGCATAGACCAACATTTAAAAAATATTTCTTTCCGAATTTATGCACGTACTACGGCATATTATTCGTTTTTCTCGTTGGAGGACTGAGTATCAGATTTTGATTAGTACTGGGTATGACCCAAAGTCTTAAATTTATATAAGTATAGCAAATGCTATATATTTTGCAACAACATTGTTGTTATTTTATTGACTGTGCGTCAGAGGAAGCGCGTGTAACACATAGGATTAAGGGTATATGTTTGACAAGAGATACCTCTATATTCGTATTAGTAATTTTACTAAGGTTTAGCTCGGAAATTAGTCTTCCCCCAAAAACCTAGATCTGCCTTATATATATCGGTATTTATTCGAAATTAATTGCAGCAAATATATACTAAATTATTTAAAGCTCACATTTATTGCGATACATTTTAAATCACAACTATACACAAGCAAGCTATCCATTGATATACATATAATAATTGCGTATTTATCTACATGTATACAGTTTTAAATATATACATACGACAGTATTGAAAATTGAGAATTAATAACGCGCATATTGAATATATCAAATGTAGATACATACCCCATAGAATATGTGCATTTATTAAGTTACGGTATTTATTAAAAGTAATATATAGAACTAATTTGTTGACAATATCCAAATTGGGAAAGTGCTGCTAAATTTGGGCAAACACAGACAGACTTAATCGTGCCAAATAAATGTACATGAAGATTAAATTAAGAAGTGTTATGGAAGAGTCGTGAACTGTTTAGCGAAGAAAAAAAGATTAATTGTAGAATTTTACACTTATATAGGATTTATATGTATTTTATTGGAATAGTTTATAGCGCACGTAAAAGTGAACTAATAATTTTAATAATTGTTGTACCATTTGTTGTTGCAAAAGCACGATGAATAGAGCTGACTACCCAGTTTCTAGTTTTTACTATAGTCGATATATTTACATATTAAGACGAGTATATACATAAAAAAAAGTATCTTTATTTTACATTATAATTTCAATGTGGAAACATGCATTATTAGAGATGTAAACCAATATGGAATTCGTTCACTTTTTTCTAGTTAAAAATACCGATATATAATTTAATTTTCATGTACTTAAATCGGTTATGGAATTGAGAACTCTTAATAGCTTAGTGATTCTGATACTTATTCTGCGAGCGATGGGGTTGATGTTTTGTTTCCTGTTTTGTCATCAATTGTCATGACTTTTACATCATCTTGCGATCTGATCTTTTGCCTTATATCTGATTTGCCTTTGCTTTCCATGAATTTACGTTTTTGATCATGAGCGTGCTGAAGACCGGCTTTCTCTGCAGGATTTAATTCCAACAATTTCGGATCCATTGCCATCCAATCCGATGTTAATATTTGATCGACTTTCCATCGTTTGGAAACTTCGGGTTCTAATAAATGCGTGGCTAGTTTTTTTACCTGTTCACTAAGATTGTCTGCCACTTTCGCGCGGAATCGCCATCGGCGATTAATTTGCTGTTCATACAGTTTTTTAATATTGCCATCATCAAATGGCATCGCTTTATTTAACATGATATATAGAATGACACCCAACGACCAAACATCCGCAACTTTTGCATGGTATGGAACGCCTCGCAAAATTTCTGGGGCAGCATATGACAATGAACCACAATACGTTTCACTTGTAAGACGTTTGCCTGTGTAATCAATGATAAACCGCGAAAATCCAAAATCCGCCAACTTTAAATTGTAATTGCTTGTTATCAATGCGTTTTCACATTTTAAATCTCTGTGCGCTATTTCCATTTCATGCAAATATTGGACCGCTAACGTTATTTGTCGCATCCATACTCGACATTGCGCTTCTGATACGGCCCCACGTTTTACAATAAATTCCAAAAGATCACCATTTTCGGCAAATCGCATGAATATAAAATATTTCGTTTTTCTTTGAAATATATTTTGTATGTGAATAATATGCGGATGGTTTAGTTTCACTAAGATGTCCAACTCTCGAGGTAAAAATTTTTTAACAAAATCTTTTGGTGCTTTTGATGTATCTATCACTTTGCAGGCCAAAGATTGCGGCTTATCCATCTCTTTGGGGTTTGTATATTCCGTTAAGTATACTTTGGCATAACTTCCTTCGCCCAGCTTCTTGAGAAGCTTGTAACCGCGATTAGATAATACATTTTCCTCCGAGACCGATGTAATTGCTTCTTTGGACATCATATATAATCAATACAAGCATTATTCCTTTTAAAGATATTAAATTAATTATTTCAGGATTTGATTCATTAATTACATCAATGAATTAACATTCACAAGAATTTAGAACATAAAAGAATGAAAATGTGTGACGTTTGTCACAGCAGCAAACAACTATTGACACATTTTGGTGATTGATAATGATTGAAAATTGAAGCTTAACTTTTAGTGTGGTTGCAGTTAAACTTCATTGAAAACTTCACCAAAAATTGACAATTTTTGTAGGAAAGGCTGAGCGCGACAACTCAACAAACTATAATTTTCTTCCCAAGTAGTATTCCGAGTAGTCTTTGCCCGATTTCGCATTTTTGTAAGTAATTCTTGTATGTCATATTTCTTGCGAGTAGGCATGATCTGCTCCATGAAGTTGGGTAAAACATTTTTATCACTCTCCTCTTTGGGAGCTGGAAACAAATTATCACAGGGCTCCTCTTCAGATTCAACAGTAACATTAAATGTCTCGTCATCCATTTGATGGCTTTTTGAAGATTCAGTAGTAATTTCTTCTGAATCATCCTCTGCCAATATTTCTTCCGCCTGTGGTTCTGGATCTGGTTCTTTTTTAGTTTGTTTAATTTTTACTCCACGAAATACATCTCTATTAGCTAATAAAGAATCTAAATTATGAGTATTCATTCTAGGAACATCACTACAACAATGTAGGGCAGCCGGATCAATTGGGTGAGCCTCTGTATTAAAGATATATCCTCCGGCATCGATAACGCATTTACCATTCGGGGTATCAATAATAGATCCGTGTTGACCGTTGTTATGAATAAAGTTTTCATAATCGAAAAGTAAGTAAAGATATTTCGTTGTTTCGGCTAAAAAGAATGACTCCATTCTATCTTCTTTTCGATGATCTCTTACGTCTTTAATCTGCAACGTACAATTAAAAATTTCTTATTCGATATTTGCAAACAATTACGTACAGTAGCATATCCGCATGGTGTTTTGGCACTATATTGAATACTTCTCAAAATATCTACACCCACTTGAATGAGATATGGATCACCAGTAGCACGATATAAATACATTACGGATTCAATTAATTCAGGTCTTAGTGGATAATTTTCGCGATTTGTGCCTGCCTCCATTTGAGGAATATTGTAAAATTCAGGAGTAAATCCATACTGTGACCAAACTTGATGATAATTAAGCAGGGTCTTCATTGCACTGTTTGTTTCACCTAAAATGTTGGTATAAATATCGTGTGGTATAATAATTTAACTTTTATACCCAACAAACTTAATACACCTGGCCAGTATGCTTCCAGAGATTGAAATACGGGTATTGTCACTTGGCCTTTCGTCATTGATACCCATAAATACCAATCATCTTTTTTCAAGTACTTGTCAATACTTTTACGAGCCGTATAGAACATTTCCAAGAGCTCAGATTTTTGAAGCAAAATTGAACCCTTTACTAAATATTCAAAGTAAGAATCAACGCCACTACCAATACCAGAGTCTTGAGCTGTCCAGCGTCCTGTTGCAACATCAACGTGATTTCCAAACAAACCAATTTGGGAGCGGTGATTAAACAATGAATAAAGAGCATTCATTGCCACTTCTTCATATATTGGATCTCCAGTCAATCTACTCAATGTTCCAAATTCAACAATAAATGTTCCTATGCCAGCTGTACATGTTACTGTTGTTTCTCCTTTTGGCACCCCATTTTGTAAATTTACAGTACCATAAGGCATGCCTGTTGGTGTATCAAAAGCAACTATCAATCTTTTTGCAACATCTTCTGCCAATCTTAAGAGTGGACCATTGCATGGCCACCCAGGCTCTAAGTCTATTTTCATTCTACCAACAAACATTTAACAATATTTTATTATATATAAGGAAAAAATAAAATGCTTACTTGTGTGATAAAAGATGAGCACTAAGTAATCCTCCAATTATTCTAATATTTGTTTCAAAAACAGAAACATTTATATTGGAATCAAAACTTTCCTTTGCAATTAAGATATTTACAACTCTTTGAAACTCTGTATAATTCCCCATTATTGCTAAAGTATCAAGTGCATCAATAAGTGTTAGTGAATAACTACAAAAAGTTTATTATTGCAAATATCTGAAGTCAATGACAAGATACTGTTTACCTTCCATAAGTATCAACCCCATCACAGCTTATAGGCCTCAACTCATCATAAGGATAAGCAAATTTTAAATAGCTATCATATGCATGATAAAACATCTCTTTTACTTCATCCCTAAAACCATCATGATAAATTTATTGGTCATTTAACAGTATGATATCAAACCTGAATTTAAGCATATCACTCTTTGTGTATGTTCTAAGGCCATTTCCAGGATTACAAAGTAATGTTATAAATATTGATAATAGAATATTCTGCCCCCTCATATTGATTTTGGAATAATTTAATTATCCATAATTATGCTATTTTCACTAAATTTAGCTGCCTTTACACTGCTTTACACGTAAACATTACACTGTAAACATTAACCTGTTATCAGCTACTATCCAAAATCTACTGAGGTTAATTGAATCAAACTTTGAAGTACCATTTAATTTATATACAAGGACGTGAAGATCAGCAATTGGCTATTTTTTCTACTAGTAGTAGATGTGTTGAAACACATAAATAGCCCATGCAAATTTATTCAATTGATATATTAAAGTACAGTTACAAAGATGGAGGTCTTTGCTGAATTATCTTTACAAATCTCTCCCAAATTTACTTGGGATGTTTTTAGCAGTGTGTTACAAAGGGAATGTAAATCTGATAAAGTCACTTTAATTTCAATTGAAACAGGTGAAGGCGTTAAGAAAGGTGACTCCTATTTAAGTACTGTAACAAGATTTACTGTTCATTACTCTGGTGAAATTAGGTACATACTAACTTACTAATATGATTATAATATAATATACCAAAACTCATTTTCTTATAGTGGAGATGTAAAATCATTTAAACTACACGTGATTGCCAAAGCATTGCTGAAAAATGTGGCACAAAGGAAAACATTTAGGTCTTATGATTTCTTCAAAAATGAAATTTGCTTCTATGAAAAGGTGTGGCCTGCATTGAATGCTTTCCAAAATGAGTTGAAGGCCAAGGAACAATTTGCTGAAATTCCAAAGTAATTTAAATATCCAATTAAAATATGATAACAAGTTTGCTTTTAATTTTTAGATATTTATGCGGCTACTTTGATGGCGAAAATGACTACATTCTCTTGGAAGATTTGTCCTTTCAGGGGTATTCAAGCTTCAGCAGATTCACTGAAATGAGTTTAGATAATGTGAAAAGAATTATGAAATTATTTGCGCATTTTCATGCCCTAGGAGTTGCTCTCCACCATTCAAACAAAGAAAAATTTGAGCAAGTAGCTACCAGTTTGCAGGTAAAAGTCTTGAATGGGTAATGAGGCAATTCACTTCGCGTTTGATTACAGGAAACGTACTTCAGCGAGAAGTTTCGCTCTTGGTATATTAAATTTCAAGATAAGTTGAAGAACATTAGTTTGGATGCGGTACAAAAAGAAATTCCCGAGTGTTATGAGAAACTTGCTAGCGCATTTAAGCGTGACATATACAGGTGCCAAGATTAATATTCTCATTCATCATATTCCCTTTAATGTTTTTAACTTTTAGCGCTGCTAGCGAGGCTTGTTGCTTTTCAAAGTCGAAGTATACAACAGTCACGCATGGAGATGTATGGATTGCCAATTTTCTTGTACGCTATGATGAATCAATGCAGCCTTTGCATTCTGTTATGATTGATTTCCAATTATCTCGTCGGGCTTCACTAGCTCAAGATATTTCGTTCTTCATTTATTCATGCACTAGCGCAGATTTTAGATCACAGCATTACGAAGAAATTTTGAAATTTTACTGTGATACATTTAACGACTTTTACTCGCAATTATATAAGGGGTCTGATATAAAGTCAAACTTGTTAAATGTGGATATTCTTAAATCTGAATTTAAAACAAACGCGGACTTCACGCTTTCTATGTGCATGGAAGCAATTATTATGTCCCTGTTAGATGATGATGAGGTATCCGACTTAGAAGAGATGAAGGTTTGTGGCTCTCATTATTACTTAGAAACTGTTTAATTTATTAATTTCAAGGGCGAGGAACCATACGACTTGGAAACTGTTTGGATTGTTAAACCATTGCAAGTCAAAGAGAAGCGTCAGCGGTTAGCGCAATTTATTAAGCATATGATTGACAATCAGTATTTCTAAGACTTTATATGTCGTTTCTACGCATTCCAATATATAAATCGTCATTTAAATAATCAGTTCCTTGTTCAAATGTAGTTTTGTGTAGTTTATTAGTTTTACATTGTGAACAATCTCCCGCTAGAGGGACTGGAATCTGAAGCGTTTCGCTCCGTTTGGTTTCGTTTGTTATCACTCGCATTAATGTCAGTTTTCTCTCTCGGTAAGTGTATTAAACAAACAAAAGTAATTAATTGTTTGCAACTTAAAACCGACTTGACAGGAAATAAGTGTCGCAACCATTAATATCATTGTTGAATAAATATAGTGGAGGATAATCAAGCGAACTAAGCTTCTGAGTTTATTCGAAGGTGAACGATAAAAAAGTTCCAAGATGCTAAGCACGGACATATCAAAGGAGCTTAAAAGCAAAATCGAGACGAACCAGAGCCAATTATTAGAAGCTATAAAGAAACATCAGGTAAATATTGAACTTTTGTACGCTATTTGGAAGTAAATTTCTCTTAAATCCCCGCAAACACCTAACCTTAAAGAATGCAAAACTTACACAACAAGAGTAGGAAACAGTAGGAAATTTGTTGACCAACTTTTCTTTACATTAAATATTAGAAAATTTTCCATTCAGTCATGCAGTACTGATCATTGCTATTTTTGTTCACTTCCAGAAACTTATATCAAGATTAAAGGAGTCTGATATTCGATTTGTGAGTAAACTTTCACAATTATAACTTCTTTAAAATAATTTAATTTATGCTTACTTATATGTAGATAAAACAGCTGCAAGATTTAATAGAGGATGCACAGCAGCAGATTGTAATAATCGGATTAGAACAAAAAAGTTTGGTGGAAAGGTTGCGAAAAGAACACAAAGCATTTCAGCGAACTCTTAGAGGCAACATTACAAAGAATTGTGTGGAAGAACGATGCAGCAGATTGACGAATTCGCTTACGCGGGCACGTAAACAAAATATGTGAGTTTTCTCTACTAGGTGGTAGTTATGAAATTTTACTAACATGTGCCATTTAACAGCATTGCAAGAAACAATACCGTTCAACCAGCACCACCGCCTCCGCCACCACTTCCAGTATCACCAGTGGAAGAACCTGACATTCCATTATCACCCCCAACGCCTGAGCCTATTACGCCTAATCCAGTCAATCCACAAGATATCACACAAGCAGAGTTTCTGGGTTACTTTGGCCTTGTGAGTCATGAAGTCTGCAAAGAAATTCAAACCAAACGTGCTGAACGTAAACGACGACGAACTGCAAATCCACAGTTCTTGTACACAAGAGGATGGGATATCTCTGTAAGAAATTTATAACTTCCCATTATAACTATCTAACAATCTATTACTGCTAGAAGCGGAAACGAAATATGTATTTGGCATCAAATGTTTCACCGCCAAATACGCGCCAATCCACAAAGAACAAACGTGTTAGCTCACCCTCGTTCAAATCTTCACGTCCAAGTTCACCAATTGAAAAAAAGGCTCCGTATTCGCAAAGCTGGCCAAGCGTTAGCTCTTCTGAAAGTCTTAAGTTAGAGGATCAACTTTGCTCAGAATGCAATAAAGGAGGTACATATTGATTACAGTTTAACTGTTAATAAAAGAACTATTTAAATTGATATCTTGTGCTTCAGACAATTTATTGGCATGTGAGAACTGCAAGTGCTCATTTCATTTAGCATGTCACAATCGTCCGCTCTCACAGACTCCAAAGCATTGCCCGAAATGTTATAAAGCGGTCTTGGCACATGAAGCTGCAGTAAATGGTAAGTAAAGTTAGTTTGATTTTATTTGTCAATATAACAATGACATATTGTCCTGTCAGAAAAACTCGTACAGCGATCGCAGCTAGTAGAGAAGAATAAGACGTTGAGTATCACATTGACAAAGCTTCAAGATAAACATTCCGACGTAGAAGAGGCCTTAAGGAAGCAAGATGATACGAAAAATGAACTAATTGCGGAACAAAACGCCGTTGAAAAGAAACTCGAAACTTTGCGTTCATTCATATTGGTCATGCAGAAATTCGGCGGCACAAATAATTCTGAGGTGTCAAAACAGGATATACAATTGGATCCTATAAAGACTGACGGCGATGCCTTAGCAATTCAAATTGTACTTGACGATCTGGTAACTCAAGTATGTGAGCAATGTGCAGAATCCTGAATTCAATGCAATGCGCTCCACAAATAACTTCCTATTTGCAATAAGTTCTTGTTTCTAGTTCTTTAAACAAATCGTAGCATCTCTCTCCCATTACGGAATATTGGGATACTGTGATATTCGCTCTATATTAAAAGTAATTATGACTTATTCGCCTGTGTACGCGTTTATTTAGCGGTTTGCCCGGAGCGTTCCATATTTTGTTGTGCAAACTAGGCCAGGCCTTAGCTTAATTCATCATTTCTCTCTCTACATTTATCGTTCTATTATATATATGTAGTCTTGGTAGTGCGCTGCTAGCAACACGGATCGATCCAATCCCCAGTCCGTAGAAACAGGCAAACAGTATGAAAACATTCAGGATTCTCGCAATTGCGCACTTTCCTTCGCCCCAAGCATTTGTTGTACATACGTCGGCATTGATAGCAATTAAAACGAATTAATTTCAAGTGAAATTAAGCGGCAACAAAACAGTTATGGCAATGCCGTTAGGTCATTCGCAAGTGCGACAGAATTTTCATAAAGATTGCGAAGATGCGATTAACAAGCAAATCAATCTGGAATTATTCGCAAGCTATACATATTTATCAATGGTATGTATATGTAATTTTTCTACACGGCGTAAATCGAAATTAATATTCAAGTTGTTTAGTTGAATTTAACTCCTGATGTGTGTATTTATTTATATACAGTTCACAGAAGTCAAGCATTAAAATTAGAACGGACCAAAATACAAATTTGGTTACACACAAACATTTTTAAAATTACAATAGGATATCAATGTGTTTCATTAGTATTTACATTAATTTTATTTTACTTTTAATTTCAAATCATTTCTTTAGTTTAAATCAATCAATAATAAATTAAAATAAGTATAAATTTAATTTTGTTATGCGTCGTAGGCGTATTATTTTGATAGAGACGACATAGCACTCCCTGGCCTTCACAAATATTTCAAGAAATGTTCACATGAAGAACGTGACCATGCTGAATTATTAATGGAATATATGAATAAACGCGGTGGACACATTCAGCTAACAGACATTCCGCCCCCTGAAAAACAGGAATGGGGGCATGCTCAAGATGCCATGCAAGCAGCATTAGATTTGGAACGGAAAGTGAACGATGTATGTTTCATAATTGAAACATGATATTTACATGTATTTCAATTTATGCGGTTCTAGTGCTTGTTATCTCTGCACAGCGTAGCTTCTGGGCATATGGATGTAAATCTATGCGACTTCTTAGAAACGCATTATTTGCAGGAGCAAATTGATGCAATCAAGGAGATTGCTGGGCACGTTACTAATTTAAAACGTGTTGGGGAAGGTCTTGGTGTTTACTTATTCGATAAAGAATTTACTGAAGAAGACTAAAGATGTATTGCAATGCAGGTGCAATGTATTGGTACTAAAGTCAATAATCTTGTTTGAATTAACCGTAATATTGCTGAACAGCATAGAATATCTATTATAGACACATTGAATTAATACTATTCTAACTATCTCCTAAATAATTATAAAAATTATTTCAGCATGGGATATCATATACTTTTCCAACTCTATATTCGCCAGGGCCCTTTAAGAAAATATTTATTTAAACAAAACCATAGTAACAAGTACTTATTAAATTTGTCAATATCAATTCAATAATATTGAATATGGTTAATATTTCAATTTAAATACGTTTTTCTTTTCAAGTACTATTTTTCTTTTATTTCTAAGATGTTTAGAAAGCCATTTATAGTTTCCGTGCGAAATTATTTTCCGACTGTATTTCTGGGCGCATCTAAGATTCCAAAATTTAATGTACAAATACGTTATTTAACTGAGTCATGTAAAGAACCACCAAAAGTTAAAAAATCATGTAAATACCCAGAGGAATGCGAAGGTGCACTAAATATGCAAATTACATCAGAATTGGAAGCATGTTTCGCTTACTTGGAAATTGCAACATATTTTGGGCGAAACGATGTTGCTCTTCCTGGTTGCTACGCGTTCTTCTTTCAAATGCATTTGGAAGAATTAGGCCATGCTCATAATTTAATCCGCTACCAAAATATGCGCGGTGCAAAAGTGTGTTTCACAGAATTGAAATCACTTGGTAATACGGAATGGACAATTTCAAAGAGTTTCGAAAAAGGCTTAGAGTTGGAAACACATGTTAAAGGCGTAAGCGCTAATAACTTCTTCATTCTTGATAGCTTGATAATTTTCTTCCCTTTAAAGAAATTAGAGAAAGTAGCTGATGTCGCCGAAAAGAATAAGGATTTCTCATTAGCTGACTTTATCGTAACCGATTTCATCCAAATTCAGGACAGATCTATTCAAGAGTACGAACGTTGGCTTCATCGATATAAAAATATGTCATGTGCGCATTGCTCATGCATTGATTATCTTTTTGATAAAGAACTTCATAATGAATATTCAAAGACAGAGAATCATAAGGAACTTAAATTAACTTGTGACGAAAAAAAATATAAATAGAATTAATATTTTTATTCGGTTGATGCATACTATTGAGACGTAAGTTGTTATTCGTTGCTATAGTATATGTAGCTGCGATCCGATGTCTGAACTCTTAGTTCAGTTCCATTTTCAGTTACAATTATTTTATGAACGGCCTGCTTGTGTGCACGCATCGTGGATTCGTGTTTGCAGGTATGATCACAGTACTCACATCTAATTGGAACAAAAGGTCTATGTACTGAGTTATGTTTAAACAGTGAGGAATACTCAGTGAAGCACTTGCCACAGCCCTATAAATGGAAAATATAGTTTTATTGCACATACGAGTATATTCGATGCAACTTACGGGCACCGGACACTTATACGGCTTTTCTCCAGAATGTATTCGCATATGATTTTTAAAGTTAGTTGCGGAAGCAAACGCCTTTTTGCAATCAGGAAATTTACATGCGTACGGTCGCTCTCCAGTGTGTGATCTAATATGAACTTTGCGTATATTAGAAGTCGTAAACGATTTTCCACAGCCACTAACAGTACATTTGAATGGTTTTTCTCCTGTATGTGTACGTAAATGCTTCTGGAGATCGCCGGATGTTTTAAAGTGTTTGGGACAAATGTTGCAGCCGTATGGAGCTTCTCCAGTGTGAGTACGAAGATGCGCTTTGAGCGAATAACTTGTGGAAAATGCTTTATCGCAATTTGGTGCTGGGCATTGATATGGACGGTTTCCAGTGTGGTTGCGCAAGTGAACCTATTGGAATCAAAATTAAATTCTCTTCAGAAATCAAATTCAAAATATGATACTTACTGTTAAGTGATGCGCACTACTGTATATTTTTCCACAACCATAGTAGTTACATCGAAATTTTTTCTCTTTCTTAACTAAGCTTGTTTTAACTACATCACTTGGCTTAGTGTTCTGAATTAATGAGTTCCATAACGCATTGTTAATATAAGCGCAAGTACCATCCTCAAGATGCACTTTAGTATAATCAGTATCTGAATCATCTTCCTCCTCAGTGTAAACAGACCTCAGGATGATTTCATTAGTATTGTCATTATCTTCATCAGCTTCTATATTGGAATCTTGCAGAGGTTCCACACTAATCAAGGATGGATCAAAAGTATACTCGAGCTTGGGCAAATTAGAATCTTCAGTTTCATAGTCACTAATACCATTTAAAACTATATCTGGTGAGTAGGTATCTTCTGATTTCAGGGATAAGTACATCACTTGTTCTTTCTCCTCCTCATCTTCTTCTTCAGCCACATTGTTGATGATAGCATAAGTGCAATTTCCAATGCCACTTAGCAAGGAATTGTTATCATTCACTATTGTATGATATAAGTACAGAGTTGATTCATTTGCAGCATTCTCTTCTAGAATTAGAAACCACGATTGCAGTTCAAATAACTATAATATTTCATAGAAATTAATGTTATATTGATTCAGACGCCATTTGTTTTCTATAATACGTCGCGTTATTCACATATGTTAAATACATGCATTCTTATGATTACAACAGCTTTATAAAATTCAAAAAAGCGCAATTAGTTTTTGCCGCTCACTAAATTCAAATTAACTTAAATCGAACTAAAAAAGGTATGATGGGAAATTACCCATGATCAACAGGACGTGTTTACGTTTCGGTTCCCGAGCACTTTATCAACTCTTGTCATTGTTCAACGCAGTCACCAATGAAATATAATGTGCTTTAAGCGAGTTGGTATGCTTAGCGAGATCAGCGCTACTGTTGACTGGTGTTTTAAAGCACGCAATTTTTAAACTTGTTTTCTTTATATATGAAATTTGTAGTACCTAAAGTTGATATATACCAACCAGATATCAGTACAATTAGTACAACGCTAATGAGGGAGAAAAATCTATTTAACAATTAATGCGTATTGCTATTGAAAAGTAAATGCTAACGCCGCTTAAATATAGCTTTATCAACAATGATGAACTTGGCAAAAATTATGCATTTAGATAGATCTTGTATACTGTATAGAAACTTGGAAAAATTTTAAAAGAATTGTTTATAATTATTCATGGCTTTAAATTATGTTTTGATATAGAAAATCAATACATTCCGTAACCATGCAACAACATATACAACAGTATATTCGTGTCACTAAGGATTACAAGCCATATTCGAAACATACAATATAACGTGTTAAATATATTTAACGTAATAAAACTATAAATAAATATATTATAAAATGGACCGGCAACCATCAGGAAGACCAATTTCCACGAGACCTCCTTCTGCAGTGCCGGTACCGCGGAGCGCAATGGTAATTGTTACTATAATTCCTTTATATATTCTTAAAATTCCTATTTTTAGACAACTGCCGCTTCCCGTCCGTTTACACAACAAGGATTATCAGGTTTACGTCCTCCACCAACATCTGGTGCCGGAACAAATCGCATTTATCGCGATAAGAGATTCTACATGTCGCGAATGCAAGCGCACATGAATGCCATTCGTGAAGAAATTGTTAGACTCAATAGAAGCACGTTAGACTTTCGCGTTCAATCAATGAATCGTCAAGAAATGCGTAAAACTGCTGAAGCAACAGCAAAGAAACTCACTGAAAAACAAGAATTGTTAACAGTGTATAATACAGCTTTAGATATGCATTTAAGTAAAACGCGAACCGAAGAAATAGCCGCTGAAACAGCGGACTTGAAGCAAAGAAACGAGATGCTCTTGAAAGAACTTGATAACGTATACCAAAAGAAAATACGCAAAGAAGAGGAGATTGAAGAGTTAAAGCAAAAAATCAGCCAGGAGGATGAGTTTATTAAATCTATGATTAACAAACTATCGCCTGAAGCTAAAGAAAGATATTATGCAATGGCTCAGCAGAATCGTGATACTCTTGAAAGTATTGCGCACATGCAACAGAAAATTAAAGATTCTAAAGAAATGATAGAGAGCCATAAAGCGAATATTATGCAGTCGATGACCAAACAGAAGAAATTGCAACTACTTAGGAATATTGCGCTTTTTAAAATGCAGAAAAAAGAATTGGATACGTTCGTTCAGAATACCTTGACACCTGCGCAGCAAAGAGAGAAACTCCTAGAACAAGTAAAACAAGACAAAACTGATATTGAATCTCTATTAAAAGTAAAGGCATCAGTTGAAGAAGAATTAACTAATAATGAAGCAAGGCTTGCAGAGTTAGAGCATGAATTAGATGGCAAGGACAATGCGCGCTTAAAGAAACACAAAGAGTTGCGTGAACGTGGAGAGCACATGGAGAAATTTATCGCTGATTATGATGGAAAAGCCCAGGAAATTAAAGGAAAAATACGCAATTTACATGAAAATATTGCTTCAGGTCTTGAGCATATGTCAGAAAACTTAGCGGAAGTTAATCTTAGAGAATTGGACGTCAAATTTGATCACAATGAGCAAAATACGGTTGAGGGACTGGTGAACAAATATAAATTACTTACGACGCAAATTACACGAGTATGTATTTTATTTAATTCATTAAATTATTATCATCATTAACGTAATAATGTTAATTTATAGATTACAACGGTGCGTCAGAAATATCAAAAAGAAATTGACGATATGCGTGAAAAAATGCAAAAGATGCAAACAGAAATGGATTTGTACAAAGATATTGACAAAGGTCGCGCGACTTTAGAAGGAAAACGCGATGATCTTCAAGATCAGCAAAATCAATTGCAGACCAAGTTGGATTCAACAAGATCTGCTGTGCTTGAGGTCAGGAAAAGACTTGAAACAATGAAGGTAATAGACAAATGCAAATGTTTAAACCATTTCACTAATCAGAAATTTCGTTTATTAATATGTGCAGAAGAGAATTGAGGAAAATGAAGATTTCAATGAAATTATGACCTTAGAGAAAAACATTGAAGATGTTGAGGTAGAATCTAAAGAATTAGAAAGTACTTTAAAGACCGAGTCCAACAATGAAGAAATGGATGGAATGCTATCGCAATTGGATGATTTATTAGTGAAACGCAATGCAAAGTTGATTGAATCACTAAAGAAGAATGGATCGCGCAAAACGTTTGAGTAATGAGTTGTTTTTATTTTTAGATACGAGTAAGATAAACGCCGAGTTTTAATTAAATGTTCCACACAACGATAATTATTACTTGCAAATGTCTAACGTGTTATATTTGTTGCGTATGCAAATCGAAAGTCAATACTACTAAGACCCTGCTTTGTTATGCATTAAAATAAACATTTAACTAACGTTTACGATTTCTTATCAATGGTAATATCTTGGGTTACTTGTCTGGCAGCTTATTGATCGTTATATAATCAATCAAAATATAAATTCTAGCACAGCTATTAAATTCTTATAAATAACACTCTCTGTAATCTACAACAACAAAATGGTTTTAAAAGTTATTCCCAACACAAAAGTAATCAAAGTCAAACAAATTAGAAGCGTAAAGAAAGAAAATATTGTGTTTATAAAAAGTACGTTTTACATTAATAGAATTTTTGGTTTATACGTGCAGCAAAGTAATAATCCGAATGAAAATAATATTATTAAATATATTTATTCTGGATACATAGCTGCATTAATTTCGGTTTACTGCTATGTTAAATACTTTTATCAGGGAGCGAATTCGCCAATAGATTATATAATATTGGTTTTAAATACAATGGCATATATCTCATCGTTGTGCGTGATTATTATTCAAGAAAAGAAATTGTTTCAAACTATTAAAAGTATTAAATGTATGATGATGAATCTGTTTATAAAACAGAAATCTGAATTTAATACTTTATTGGCAATATACGCATTTTTCGTAATTCAACAAATTTTAATTGTTTACTTCTCCAAAGAGAAATTAATGGTCATGATCGTTGATATGATGGCGCACTTTACTTTAAATTTAACTGCAATTAATTTCTATTTAATTATGCAAGATCTTAGAAATATCTTGAACATGCTAGCCAAGAACGTACTTTTAATAAATGCAAATCGTAATAGTCTCATCAAAATGAGAAAGGAGTTTAGTCAAGTTTATAGCTTGGCTCAGGACATAAATGTTGTTTATAACTTACCACTTGCGACTATATTTGCTGCTAATTTTGTCAATTTAACGGTACTAATCTACTACTGGTTATACGTAAAGTACGAATCGCATCATGATGTTGTAATTTTAACGATGTTGAAAGTTTTTATCATCGTATTCAAAAGTTTTCTGATTACTTCAACGGGGCAACAAATGAAAACAAGGGTAGAGTAGAAAGTAATTTAACATGGTATCGAACTAATTAGATATTTATCGTAGATGACGGCAATGATTAGCAGCATTCATATGCTATTTCCAAAAATTGAAAATTATATCTTGAATATTATATTGCAACAATTCTCCTTGCAATTGATACATGAAAATATCGAGTTTTGGATTTATGGAATTATTAAACTTGATAACAGTTTAAGTGGCGGGGTAAGAATAGCAATAATTCATTCAACTTAACATATGCGCAATTGTTTTAGATGATAGTTGCTTCTATAACGTATGCGGTTTTAATCTTACAAATAACTGAACTATAAAAACTCAGTTAAACTGAATATCGAGTGTCTACGAGGAAGATTAAAGGATGCAAACACATTTGAATGTTCGTTTGGATTTATTAACATTAGAATACGAATAACGTGAAACACAACGATTTGAGAATGTAGAACAATGTAAGCGAAGATTCTTAAGTCAAGGGACATTGCGTGGTTATTATGCCATAATCCCACAATTGCATTATAAAGTCCAAGAGTTTCTGCTTGTCTTCCAACGGAAAACTTTTGACAGGCAAAAAATCGGGATACTGCATCTTCAAAATTTCAATAACACTTCCTAATTCCAAATCAAATTTAATATACTGTTCCTCTTCGCCTTGATATACTCGGGCATTCTGCGTAGAAAAATATAAAATGCCCTCATCATCTTTTCGCGTCATATGGCATGAGTAATATCGAGTTAGGCGAATGTTTGTATCCTCAGTTATAGAAACCCTATAAATATCATCGATAAAACATTTGTTGGATAAATAAGAATCCATTAACATACCTGTTAATTAATTTTCCATCTTGCAACTTTTCTCCGTCCAAAACGGATGAACATTGTTGTTCGACGAGGTCCAGCACCGGAGGTAATGCATTGTGCATAAATTTCTGTCCTAATTTATCAGCAGCTTCATCAATATTTACATAGTTGACCATTTTAATGAACAGTTTTTGAATGGTTTTAAACATATCTATACGTTCGGGCGTCGTTTTATCGGAATTAATAAGCCCTAAGTATTTTAGATAATTAATGGGCAAGCCTTTACGAAATTCAATGTCACTTTCTGAAGCGGCTTTCAGCGCATCTGGCAGCATATGCTCTAATAAATCAGCATATGAATTACGTTGGTATGTAGAAATAGTCAAATGCAAGGAATGTTGTTTATCGTCAGTCCGCGCCTCATGCACAAAACCACGAGGAAAATACAAAATATCGCCTGCGTTCAATTCTTCTTCAAATACCAAGTCGCCAAGTTGATCTCGCGTAAAATCTCTACTGGAAAAACGAGCTAAGTTTTCTGCATCAGTTCTGCAAATAAGAATTGTGAAATATTTGTAGTAGAAGAAGCAAGACTAAACTTACAATGGTTTATACAATTTCCAAATCTTCTTGCCCTCTAGCTGAATGATAAAGGCTTCAATATCATCATAATGTGGAGCAAACCCCTGAGATCCAGCTGGGGTTAAATACACATTAGCACCAACCATTGTGCCAAAATACTCTTGAAACGTTGCCAATATAAAGTGCACTTTATCATTATATGTCTGCGGATTTAAAATTCGCACAGAGTGCCCTTTTGAATAAGCATCCCAAACAATTGAGGGTTTTGCTCTTCCATCTGGAGACACTGTCTCTCTAACACCATCATTATAAATAACAATATCCACATTTCTATTAAAATATAGTGGATGATCTCTTAGCATTTCATGAATATCACTGGAAGTCAATACAGATTTATAATATTCTTTATCATCACGAGCTATGTATATTGGCTGTTGCTCCCAAGCAGATTCAAAGAATGTAGCTGGACTCATTGGATGCATAAGCCACTTAAATAAGTTTGTTGCTTTCTTACTGATAGATTCATTGCTCTGTGAAATGTTCTGTATGCTTAATGATACCTCATCAGTCTGGACTACATTGACTGGACTCTTCAGACTTTTAATTCTCTTCTTAGAGGATTGGGAGGTCTCAACCACACTTGTTTCTATATTAGTTTCAGTTGCATTTGCACCATTTGTTTGAACACCTTCTTGAACATGCTCCACTTTACGTTTTTTTTCTTTTTTTGGAAGATCAGTTTTTATACTAACAGTAGAATCATTATCATTGGAATCCGTTCCAGAATTATGATGCTTCTTCTTTTTCGATTTCGAAGACTTAGACTGATTATACATAGCAAATGCGGATTGGGACATTATTAAATTTAAAAACAAAAGCGTTTAAATAAACAACCGCGCGACAAGCACGTTTCTTTTAAGGTTACACGACGATAGTAGCGACCAGTAGCGACGGTTCCATACATCAAATTATTGCGCTAATGACGATATGCTTCTTCGAGTTGCGCATGCCCGCGCATTTTGACCGGAAATGCCAGAATTGTATTAAGTTGTTAAGGATTAAAAGATTAAAAACATTAATCAAACATCTACCTTTTACATGAAAAGCAGTAAATTTATTTGCATAGATCTTCTGGTATATCAGACATCATCGTCCAATCCATAAATTGAGATCTTTGATACATTTTGCGACTAAGAAGAATACGAGATTTTACGTGGCTATTAAAAGCCTCTTCTTAAACTTCTTCATCAGTTCAATTCAGTAATCGTTTACTCACGGGCGGCCACCCGCTTTGATTTTGGAATAAATACTATCTAAAAATATCCTGGAAAACCGCTAAACTTTCATTCATTGCTCTCTCGAAAACGTGCGCGTAATACAAATCACTCGTTGCCGCACTTGCTCTACCATGAAGCTAAATTGTGTGTCTTCTCAATGTGTGAATAATAACTACAATCGTCGAAAGTAATTGATATGTACACGCATCATCATTCCGACCATTGTGCGCCTGTTTAGTCATCGCAGATTTTTCACAATAAAAACAGTATAGACCGTGTGTATAAACAACGTGCCACTTATCATATTCGGTTGTGCTATTTGTTTACGCATTCGAATCAATTACGCTAACCGCTGGTATACAAACGCTATATTTTATACATTAAATGATAAATAGTTGTGCGCGCAATGATGAGACTTCATTTAAGCCTACTTTGTTCGGTCTCCTAATGTAAGTAAGCATTTAGTAGTAGCCTGCGTCGAGCTTGTTCGTTTTCAGTCTGATAGTGCGCGAGGCGATAACAACACGCGCAGTGCACCCGAGCGCGTAGACGACGAAGAAGGTCGGCGATAAGTTGGGCGCTCAAGGAATTAGTCGTCTTTCAAGAAGACACACGAGCGGGTATGACCTTCGTGCTGCGTCCATTGGGGGAAAATAGCTCGGGAGAAAAAGACGAAATCGAAAGGCGCGCGCGCGCGCGTGAGCGCTCTGCACGGCAACGAAAACAAAACCCAACTTAAGTCAGACACTCGCGTGCGACTTATAACCTGCAACCGCTTAAGAAAACTCATCCCGTTCGCGTTACCCTCGAGCTCTTATCGTGCGTGCCATACAGACATGTGATTAGTGATTAGAATTCCAGCCCCGTGTCGTGTGCGTGCATCATGTTCGCGATCAACATGCCCTCCGGGGAACCCATCAAAACTGGTCTTATGATAAAACGTTCCCAAAACAAAAAGCCTTATACCAAAGTAAACTTCAAGCAGCGCTGGTTCAAATTGACCGATCAAGTGTTCATCTATTATGACTTGGAGAATAAGGACGTGGTAAGCGCATCTGCGAAATTTTATTATTGTTTTATTGTCAAACAACACTTCAGTTACAAGTGTTGATAAATGTTCTGCAGAACACACACGCATACTTTTTTTTTGTTCCTCCAGTGATCGTAACGCAAACATGTTGTTATTCAAGCAGCTGTATAAGGAAGAAGTTTGCGCGCTGGTTTTAAATGAGTTATCAACACGCAGAAGCTTTGTTTATAAACAATCCACTTGGATGAAGTTAAACAACTCGCGGCTCTAACACCACATGCATAACTTTATTGTTTATCATATGCAATATCATTGAACCATAGCATACATTAATCAAATCAATCAATCATTTACTTTTAATTATATAGTGCATTTGCGTAAAAGCATTCGGAACTGCGACTTGCCAATTACTCGCAGGTCATTGTCACCATGAACTTGCTGTGTGCGGATGACGTAAATGTTATTTTTAAAGTTTCCTTTGTCCTCCTTTCATGGAGTGTTAATTTAAATGCATAAATTATACAGAAAAGTTCTCATTTTAAATTGGATATGCAAATGTTAGTTTGAAATCGCAACACTGAGGGCGTGAAATAATTTCCAAACTTTTTCAATTCGCACAAGTCGGGTGATTGACCATTGGAAGTAAATAAATTATTAAAAGGACATTTTTGTAATTTGGGGATAGAGTGGGGTAGCTGTCAAGGACAAGTGAGGAAGAATAAGAATAAAGGGAAGTAGCCCTGGATGCGCGATGAGTAATAAGGGTGCGTGGCGGCGCGGTGCGCAAGTTTAGGGTGGGACAGCATGTACGGCGTCGCGACGCCGTCAGCTCGTCGAACTCGACGCCGAAACACGCAGTCGTTGGGCAAAAACAAGCAGTAAATGCAATCGGTGGTCGATTCGCATGCAAATCGCGCAGGAATGATAACACCGCATCGTCGGCGGTGGTGATTAGAAGAATTGCGCGTTTGATTGACGGTGTGGCTGTGTTCGTTGCAGAGGCGTCGCGAAAAGGGCCGCATCTATCTGGACAGCGTGCACACGATTGAAGTGGCGGACGAGACGAGCTTCAAAGAGGAGAATTCGGTGGCGGTGCATTATCCATTCCTTATCGGCTACACGGAGATTGGCGTCGACTACACCCTCTATCTGAACGCCCAGTCGGGCATCGAACGCCTGGAGTGGATCAGATCGCTGCGATCAGGTAAACACCACATAGAATATTGTCTATCATTCCTTTTGAGCATGTCTTCCATGCGATGCAAAGCATGCGTGTATAATTAATATGCACGCGGTGTTTACCACTGCCGGCGAAGGAGTCTCGAAGAGAATGAAGAATGAATTCCGTTCACGGCATGCGTGCATGTGTGCTGCGCGCCCTATTGTAACGAATGCTGAATGCAGCGCGAAGTTTACATTAACATAACGAGACCCTGTTGTATTAGAATAGAACGATATAATATGATGAATGCGTCGTGAATGAAGATGAGTGCAAGTCTCCGGTTCAGCAAAGGTACAAAGGGCTAAGCATACACGTTTTCTTCATCATCTACACTCATGAATATCTCTCTGTCTGCTGCGTATATTTTTTTATTGAAAATACCTGATGACACTATCACAGTCTTCAGCGCAACGCAAGAAAAACAAAATGAAGAAGCGAATAATAGGTTACGAGATATTCATACGTATGGCATTTCAAAAATGCGATGCTTCCTCATTGATTCAGCTGCGTCTTCTTCGTCCTGCGGTCGAAAGAGAAATTGCTGCCTGTCAAATTGCTCAGCTAATCCATTTTATGATGGAGTTGCAAGCGATACACCAGCAATGCGTATGACTCATAACATTTCGGAAACATTTTAAGTGCACATTTTACAGTTACGATTGCTCATTATGATTTTGTCCCAATGCAAATTCCAATGAGGATGACGCATATTATTACTTTCAATTGCTCAATACACGGTTATCATTCTTAAGAAGATTAGGCTGTTATTGCACCAATTCTTGGAAGAACTTTAGCATTTCAAGTGCCTTCATGCCGTAACTGACTAACTGTTAATGCGTTATGAGTTGGAATTCTGAAATGGGAATAATTCCAGGTTGTGTGCCATTTTTTCGCAATCTGCGTGCAGAATGGAAATGCACACCTTCTAATATCGCATTCCGAGCCGCCGCAATCCGTATGTAATTCCATCACGACGCGTATATAGATGATGGTTTTTAATTAAATTTATTGCTCGCTTTTCTGCGGCAAACAGAGCGATGCAATCTGAGCTCGCATGCGAAGTGTGAACGGGGCCGGCATATCAAGTCCGGCGAGCGATTGGCGTGCTGCTGAGGAAATCGTCCTCGAAATCGGGATGAATTTGAATGTCCTCTCTCGCATCGAGGCGAGTTCAACTGGGCATAAGCTGATTACGCCCGCCACACTCAGCTCATTGCAAATGCAGCCAAACTTTTCCATTCATCGCATACACACGAACTTCAAACGAGCTAGACACGAATTGAACTCGCTTGCTTTTCCTTTATTCAACGAACGATATTTTACGGTAGTTTTACGGTAATTAAGCACTCATAATTAATGCTCATCGACAGCGCGTTGCTTGTTGCGCGCATTGGCAACACCAAGTATATGATCATGGATTGTGCATTTACACATGCTTACGATACAAACACACATCATTATTGTATTAAAGTGGATTGTCGCCGTACGCTCTAGTAATTTGTAAGTCGAAATGAACGTTGCTGGCTTTTTCTGCCGCTTTGCATTAGTTTCCATTGTCAGTCAGTCGCTGTTGGCGCCTTGCTGCGCGTTCCACGTCGGCTGCGCTTCTTCTTCGTCTTCTTCAGGACTCCGTTCCTCCCGGGAAGAGTGTGTGCCCGCTCGCCGTAATTCGATTCAGGCGATGCGATGCGGGCAGTGCTGTGTTGTTTCAATTAGTTTCTTCCCGGAGGAAATTTTGTTGTAATTTTGATTGAAGTGTATGGCTGCATCCTTTGAGTGATAAGAACTTTGTGGCTAAATCTGTTATTTCATTTGAGGTAGTTGTTCATAATGAATTGATACACAGACATTGCAATTTGATGGTAATTTGAATTGTTTTATTTCTAGCGTGTGGAAACAATTCAAATTTACGAAAACGCTTCCACCAAGGAGTGTGGAACGGCAAACGGTGGAGCTGTTGCAAGGAGACGACGAAATTCTGCACTGGATGTGGCGCAGCAACGTTCTGGGCGCAGACGAACAACGGCACTATCCAGGAGGAGATCGAACATAACAAGGAGAATCAAACGCAACAAAGTAAGTGATCGTGTATGATGAACGCATATTTCTTGAAAGCTCTACTTAGCCTAATTCCCTATTGCCTTCATCATCGACTCGCCGCTTTTTTGCGTCCGTAAAAGGCGCTTACGCGAAGCCACTTGACATTTCCCAAGTACGTCACGGTGCAAGAAGCCGAACGGATTAGCTGCAAGAGTTAAGAACGAAAAGCAGTCCATTAGTTTACAGCCATTGACATTAATAATAAGTAAATCTATTCATCTTAATTTATATCGTAATCTATAGTCAAATCGCTTGACATTAATCTGCCTGCCCGTGTCGGAAAATAGTCTCATTTACTCATAGAAAGCAGGAAATTCGAATTGATTAAAAGGCGTTGTGTTGTGACTATAGTTCTTATCAAACTCTATGCCCACGTTAGTGCAAATAATCAGTTACTGACGTAATTTTCGCCAGCAATTATTGATAAAAATTGACGTTAATTGTTGGTTCATTTGCGGGCATTTGACCAGAAGTACGGAAACACTATTTTCATAGATTGGATGATTTATGATTATTTTAAATATTCATTTAATAATCATGTAAAATAATAGCTGATTATCAGGAAATTATAGTCACGTCGCGCATAAATCATTGCCAAACATGCAGACAATAAAATCAATTCGTTAATAATATTTGTTTATCAACAAAATTATTACTTAGTTTCATTAATTTGTGGCATGTCATAACATGCTTGAAAACAAGCATAAATCTCGATTGGTTTCCTTATATCGGCGAATTCATTGTCGTGTAGTACGCGTTTATTTTTATAAATTAATAATAATTTGGCCGCTTGAGCAATGCTGTCATTGATGGATGCCGTCGCGGATGGGCATTTATTGCCGGCGTAATGAAGCAACGTATGCTATGAGCAGAGGAGTCAAACGCTTTTAATAGTCATCAGTGTCAACACGGTATTGCAATACAATACTTGGAGTCGTTCGAAACAAAATAACATTAAACGAAACGCATCGCATTCCTAGTCCTGCCAAGGACGAAACACGTTTCGTCTTATAAATGACCCGAACTGATTGGTCTCCCTGAAAAAAGCAAAGGGAATTAATCTGTGAAATAAGTTTCACTGCGTGTCGACTTCTCCTGTATTGAAATCTATTAGAATATTTATCGTTAGCTATTTTACATGTATGTAGGTACTTTTTTTCAACAGACGCGACATTGCCCCCAGCTCCTTCACATTGGTATGTGTGTAGGAAACGTGTGTGCGTCCTGTACGTATAAACGCGCTGATGAATATTCCTCCGGTTTGATGTTTCATTATTAGTAGCTATATTATTATTATACAATAGCGTTTGCTTACCGTAAATATTTTCAATCGCAATCACGTCGCGACCGTTGCGAATGGCAATTGTGGATTCATTACGCGTTTTGTTTCCCTTAAATAATTAGTGCCACGGTATAAATTCGCAATAGGATAGCCTGGTGCGGCAACGATAATGAAAAAGGATTACGTTCAATTACGTTTGCTAATCATGAGTTGCATATAAAGTTTTGCGAAACAATTAGCGCTGAGTTTAGAGTTTAAACCGGATGTGTTGATTGTATGTAAAGGCAGGCATTTGAGCATTATCCTGGTCGAAAATTAGAAGTGAGATGCAGCAGCTGTTTTTCGTGCGTGAGGACCGGCAGCGGCAGTGGCAGTAGCACAGCAGTATTCACCATTACCTGCGCAAAGTGCAATTGTATTAAAACGGCTCCGGGCGGCCGCCGCGAAGCATATGTTGGTGCGCTCGCGGCCGCGGGCGTGTGTGTGGATGCGCTCGTTGCTGTTGTTGCCCCATGGTATCGGAAGCGTTTAGTCAACCGCGACCATTGTGCCCGAGCGGATGTGCACAATAAAACCGGACTGGACTTGGTAATCGTGCGCGCCGCAACAGAAACGGACGACGCGACGCGCTCTTCATAATTATTCGGCGGTGGTGACCGCCGCGCGCGCGCGTGTGAATGACACTTTCGATTCGGTGGTGTGCTCCAATTGCGCGTCGGCGTTGTGATGCGGAGTATGGTGCTTATCATTGACAAGATGCGTTTGTTCGCCGGTTGCAAGTGGAGCTTCTGGTCACTTACACCAGGTAAACTATACATAACTCACATTTTCCCAATTTTAAACTAGTTGTCCCGCTTGCATTTCGTATGCGCGAGCACAAGAAAAGTTTTGAACTCGATGGAGAAAACTGGCGTAGACTTCTTTCTCTCATCTAGAAATCTCATTATCATGTCGTGAGCAATAAGGTGATATGTCAGTCTGGCGCAAACGCATGTACAATGGGCTGGCGAGGAAGTGGTGTGCAGGTATGGAGAGAAAACCTGTCTTAATACGAACCTAACGGTGTTACCGATTGTTACATGCATGTTGAGCGAGCCGGCGTGCGGCTGCCGTGGTTGTTGTTTGTTGTTGTTGTAGTTCTTTGCGAGTGGGGAGCGCACAAAAAGGCGCAAGAAGATGCGCGCACAATGCGAATTAAACGATGCCAATAAGCAATGAATATGTGTTACAAGTGCCATTGAGCGAGCAAATGTATTTCTAATTAAAACATTCATTATTTGTTCGTTTGCGCGCGCTCAAGTACAAAAGTAATTTCAAGCACCCACAGGTACTTTAAATTAAGGGTAGCAGTTGGAATTCGGCAATGGTAATATTGACTCTGTAGCTCGTTAAAAGTTGCACTGCACCACATAAAAATTATCCAACTTCTGAGCGCTGCGATGCGAATACAAATTGAGATTTTACTTTTGTTGAGCGCGCGCCATAGTGCTTGGTATCGCCGCAAAGCAGGTCGCGAAGAAAAGGAGAGAGCCTCGAATACAAGAACGACGAGTCGTGGCCGTTCAGTCGCCATGTTGATTGGCTTAAGTAATGTGCGCGACGCTCGATTCTCTCGCGTTTTGTCAACGAAATCGACGCAGTAAAATTAATCCTCGAGTGCGCAAAAGTGCAATGTGATAATCGGGGACTGAGCAATCAGTTCATTCTGCGCCGAAAAAAGCGACGAAAGAAAGGTACACAGCAGCCGTTTACCAGGCTCAGGAGTGTCTTCCTTCAGCGGACAAGTGCACTCGGCTACCGTGGATTTCGTGCGCGCATTGCCATTCAGTACACAGCTGTGCCGAAATTTCGGCGGCATGCTCGTGTCCGTTTTCCGGACCGTTACTGGTGAGTGCGGTTTATTATCAGCGAGCGCACCGCGCACTGATAAGAGGGAGCGGCGGGCGCAAAACTTTCCAATCACTTGCGGTGTGCCAGTAGCACATTTACATAAAAAATTAAGCGGTGCGCAACACACATGTGGGCACGTTGCATATTTCATTCAATGTGTACGTGTCGCATTAATTGCTTTTTTTCTCTCTCCTCTCGCATCACGCGCATTTGGCATGCATTCCAATCCAGTTATACTTAAGGCAGGCAGGCAGGATCACCTCACTTGTAGCCAGGATAACGAGGGCAACGTGAAACTATGAAGGAGTTCTGCATTACATAAAGCGATTATTTATTGTTTAGACACGTCCGACTCAGACATGATGATTGCCTGTGAATGCAACCAACAATGAATTTTGCAAAGCGCATTTCCATATTCGCCAAACGTACGAAATAATAATAGCTGGCGAACGCTCGATTTCATTGCTGATTTGCGATGAGTACGATTAGACTGTGCGCGTAATTGAAACGCGTTTCAATTCAGGCACGATCCTTCATTAAGGTAGGGTCGCGAAAAAAGCATTTATAACATTTTCACGCGGCGCAAACTCGTAATAAAGAGACGAACAACAAACAGTACCTGTTACCGCAACAAGCGCAATTTGTTTATTGCGCTTTGCTGATTGCACTTGGAGTTGTACGATTGGCCAAGTCGAAAATGTTAAATAGCGTCGTGCTGGCTGATTTTGTTGCTATTTTGTTTTTCATAACAAACGTATAAATTATATTGGTAATCGTTACATAGTGCGTAGATTTTTTAATCTTCTACCCACGATGTGCCTGTAACAATTATATAAATGAATTTTTCGTGTAGAATCTGAGATACTTGGCTATTTATTTATTTTAATTTAAATGCAACTGAATGAAAAGCATTTAGTCATTTCATTTTGAACAATTTTGATGGCGTGTTACATAAACGAAATAAAGAATTGGACATTGTTTGATGTGATGCTGAAGCAAAGCACAAAAGCGAATGCAAATTTGTGTGCGTTCATGCAAGAAGCCGTCTCATTAACGATGCGCGCTGCCGAAACGCAATAAATGTATAACGGCTTGATTTGCATTTGAATTATTCCAGCTTCAAATCAAACTTCAATTGTCATGCGGCATAATTTATAGCATATAGCAGGTATACCAGAAGAGAGTACGCTAATATTTTCAAATGATTCGATGGTGATTATTATAATATTGGAAACGTGTTATTGTAGTAAAGTTGTTCTTGGAAATACATGTAATTATTCCATAAAAAGCAGCTATCGTAGAACCATGAACAAAACGCCGCTTCTTGGACTACTCATTCGCTGGCAGTGTCTTGTTTGATTTGCAAATTGCGCACACGCATAGAGAAACAAATAAGCAGGTACGGCAAGGTGCTGCTGGTGCTGGTGCTTACGTGCATCGACTTTGCCGCCGCGCGATTGATTCCCCAATTACGAAAAGTCCTTGACGCGCGCCGACTGCCGGCAACATCCTTTTACTTTACGCGATCGCCTGGCTCAGCCGCGTTCGCGTTCACACCGAGCGATCGCTTCGATACGCAATAATAGTCTTCGTCGCCGTTTTTCTGCAGCGAGGATTTTTCTCCTGACGCGATGTAGCATAAGTAAATGTCAGTCAACTTTCTTCATGGCTCGAAAAAGCGATTTAGTTGAAACGCACGTAAAAAATGCGAACGCGCTAAAAACGTTTGCTTTTGTCTAAGCTATGAATTAAAAGTAAATCTTTGTTTCTATAAAAGAACTTTTTGGATTTTGTTCATTCAGTCGTTTACTTCTACGATGCATACCAAATGCGCATTGTAATTTATATATTTGCATAGAATTTACATAAAAAACGTGTGCACAATTGCTGTTTAACACGAGTGTTACTTCACTCGGGTATTTAATAGTAATAGAAAATAATTGCCGGTTTTTAAAGGATATATTGAATAATTTAACATAAATACGAAGATGTTCAAAGATGAACTTCATTAGTCCTTCTGTTTCTAGTTGGTTTACGTAAAAATTAAAATGGATAGAATTGAGCAAAAAGCATAATTATCATTGAGAGGAAAAATTGATTGCAAAGCGGAATTGCCTGCCACTTTGCGTTTGAGCGATGATTACATTTGCGATACGCAAACGAAGAGGCTACTCTCGGCTGTATTGCTATCATTACGCCCGCTTCGGCGCATTATTATTGCGATAGCAGCAGTAATGTGCAATTCGAATGTCGTCAAAGCGCACGCTTGTGCAATATTTGATGCTAGCCATCCAACTGCATGAATGAATGAATGAATCAACGAATATTAACTATCATTTTCATGTTGCGCACTGTACGCAAAGCGAGGCGAAACGCCATTAAAAATATGAGAAGCGAATGAACACATTGATAACAATTATCCCAGCTGGGTAATTGTTACAAACATTACTCAATCTCCTCCTGAATTATATCTGGACAATTATCTAATAAGTACTGGCGGCAGCAAGCAACACATCGCGTTTATTGCCTTCCATTTCATTGTTCTCGTACGATTCCATTAATTCTTCGGTGTTTGTCAACAATTGAACTATGTCAGGACACCTGCAAAGCGCAAATTGCTTTAATTACATCACTCGTCAAGTAATAATGAGTAATTACTCGCATGGAATAACAAACCCATCAATTTTTGGCTGCTTTTTCGATTAGTTTTATGGCAATAATTTATATCTCGTTAAAGTAGATACAAAAAAGTACGCTAAGTATGAGCTTTAATATCTAATTTGTTATGTTGTTCGTGGCGTTCAGGAATTGAGGCTTAGTGGTGATGTGTTTTATTACTTATCTCCTTCGTCGGTCTATTACGAAGAAGAACCATATAATTAACGATAACCTTCCGTCCCGGAGTTGCAAAAAGTTTATAAACAATAATCAATTAATTAAGCGGATTGCATTATGCGCGCAATGGCACGGCACGCAACGCACTGTGTACGATTAAGCAATAAATCAGTCAACTTGTGCGCATTGTCATTGTCCGTCATTTATAATTAATTAATTAATCATATAATATGCTGATAAAGTACGCTTCTTAATTACGTACACGTTTCAGCATGTGATGTCATTGTAATTTTTTATTCTGATTTTGCTCTCGAGTTAATAAGCACGTCATGCTAAATGAATTACTTTTTGATGGTTTCAGGTGCTCAAACAAGTCCAATTATGCCGGGTGGTGCGACGCCGGGCACGCCGAGTGCCAAGCAGAAAGAAAAGTCGATGATACGACCGAAGCTCGTCGTCGCACTGTACAACTACAAGGCGATTGAGTCCGGAGATCTATCACTCGAGAAGGTATTTAATCATTTTCTTTGCATCGTCCTTGCTGTTTTACGGCGCAGGATAATAAATACAAGTCGGCGGCGCAACGCGCAAAAAAGCAAATGCGCCGACGACGCAGAGCAGCGCATCGCACACGATGCAATTAAATGAATAATAATGGTTAATAACGAAATTACTTAGGTGTGGAATTTCATGATAAATTATGCCTCTTGGAAGAAAATAATTGCAAATTGCGCTTTGCCTTCAGCGCCTCATTGTTGTTATGTTGTGTGTTGTGTTCCAACGTAATTGAGTTGAGCGCACGTACAAAAAATTCAATTACGAATTGCGTTTTTAATTGTTATCTCGCACATCTCGTTGCATGCTGAAACGTTGATTTGTTATTGAGTAAAATGGAAAACAATACACTTTTTGGTATTGCAGAATGCTGAATATGAAGTCATCGACGACACGCAGGAGCATTGGTGGAAAGTGCGCGACCGCGATGGGTAAGTGATGACAATGAAATTTAAGCGTGCATCGCAAATGCTCAATCAGAGATTTAATTTGAGCACGTTCCGCATTTCAGCAACGTCGGCTTCATTCCGAGCAATTACGTGAAAGAGAAGGAATTAATTGGACTGCAGCAGTACGAGTAAGCGGCACCTTTTTTCTTTTATTCTCCCCAATTATTCCGCTAACATCCTGCCGTCCGTGTATGAGCATAATTAATTCTATTCTATTCCCTAATGGGATTGCTTGAAACTTTAAAGGCTTGAAAGAAGATGTTCCAAATTAAGTTTTATGTCATATTTGTAGATGGTATGTGAACGACATGTCCAGGCAACGTTCTGAATCTCTTCTGAAGCATGAGGATAAAGAGGGATGCTTCGTCGTCAGAAATTCGTCCACGAAGGGCCTCTATACACTATCCCTTTATACAAAAGTGTAAGTGTTTTCGCTTCGAGTGTTAGCTCATTACCATTTAACAGTGAAGAGCACTTAGGCCGCCTTTTTCCCAGTCTATTCGATGCAAATCGCGTTTCCTCCTTTTTAAACGAGGCTAAGTGCATTCGCGCACCGCAGCTACTTCGTTACCCATTGTTATGTTGCGCTTCTTTCCAGACCGCATCCGCACGTCAAGCATTATCACATCAAGCAGAACTCCAAGGGAGAATTCTTTCTATCGGAGAAGCATTGCTGCACGTCAATACCCGATCTTATCAATTATCATAAGCACAATAGCGGCGGGCTAGCTTCGCGTCTCAAGACCAGTCCTTGCGATCGTCCTGCGCCCGCCACGGCCGGTCTCAGTCATGGTAAGGTAATTGACGTTTTATGTCGATGCGATATTGATGAAGTGAATGTCTAGATAAATGGGAAATTGATCCGCATGAATTGATGCTGCTGGAGGAGCTGGGTTCTGGCCAGTTTGGCGTTGTGCGCCGCGGTAAATGGCGTGGTTCCATCGACGTCGCTGTGAAGATGATGAAGGAAGGAACAATGTCCGAGGATGATTTTATTGAGGAAGCCAAAGTTATGACGTATGTTAATGGATTGCACGTCTAGACATGCTCTGCAAATTTATGATGCGTATTTGTTTGCAGAAAATTGCAGCACACAAACTTGGTGCAACTTTACGGCGTGTGCAGCAAGAATAGACCTATATTTATTGTGACCGAGTACATGCGGCATGGATCACTCTTGAACTACTTGCGACGACATGAACAGTCATTGTCGAACAATCAAGGACTTCTGCTAGATATGTGCATTCAAATTTGTAAGGGCATGGCATATCTTGAGAGGCATAACTATATTCATCGTGATTTGGCTGCGAGAAACTGCCTAGTGGGCTCGGAGAATATTGTCAAAGTTGCTGATTTCGGCCTGGCACGATATGTCTTGGATGATCAATACACGTCTTCTGGCGGTACGAAATTTCCCATTAAGTGGGCACCGCCTGAGGTACTCAACTACACCAGGTTCTCATCAAAAAGTGATATTTGGGCATACGGCGTCCTCATGTGGGAGGTATTCACATGTGGGAAAATGCCGTATGGCCGTTTGAAAAACACCGAGGTAGTTGAGCGTGTGCAGAAGGGTATGATCTTGGAAAAGCCAAAAGGATGTTACAAGGAAGTTTATGATGTATGTGATATATTAATTGTTGTAATAGGTCAATTGTACAATTTGATTATGATTCAGATCATGAGGAAGTGTTGGAGTCCGTTGCCGGAACATCGGCCATCGTTCCGCAACCTCAAGGAGCAATTAATCAATGTATCGCAGGGCATTTTGGTTGATTGACTGGCCCAGTTGGTGTGTGAAACAGCCACTCGTAGCTCGTCTTCAGCGTCGAGCTGCGATCTCTGCAGCCACTATGAGCAATCTTGGATTGGCTTCTGCCAAACGCTATGCAGAGAAGCGAAAAAGCGCAACCAACAGCAGCAACAATAATTCAATCACGCAGAATATTTATATATCAATACGCGTTATTCGATTCGTTATTCGCAAAGCAAGCCAACCAGAATTTATTTATACATCGCATTGCAAAGATATCTGAACGAGGATCATTATTGATTGATATATATTAATGACAAATATAACGACTGAATTCATGAATTATTATTGACTTATTATTACTATGAAGTACTAATTAATCGATTCAGGAGGATTGATTAATATTGATAATAATATTTAATCTTTATATAGTAATAAGTTTTTACAAATGAAATGAAAGCCAGATAACCACATGTGTAATTTACTAGCCACCTAATGAGTGACTAATAAATTGTTTTTGGGACATCAAAATCAGCAAATCGTTTTATGATAACACAACGGAAATATTCATTCAACACCGATTTTTACATGAAGCAAAAACCATTCAAAGTACTGCTTATTTACATATAACTGACTCGTATTAACTATAAGGTAAACAAAATAATAACTTGACGAATTATTATTATTAACTATTGAATATCTAAGGTAATGAATATCTAATATTTTGGTGCCAGTGTATTTGCAGAATTTTCAATGCTAGTCTTTGTATATTGGACCAATTTATAAACGATTCCAAATGAAATAGGTTTCAACAGGCTTTTCTACGCAGTGAAGAATTGTTCAGACTATCACCTTATAATACAATTTAAATAAAACTGCTTCAGGAAAAAATTTGGATACAGACACAATCAATTTCTTTAGAGCAATCGAATTTGCAATGTCATGAATTTGATTTCGGAAGATTTAAAAGCCTAAGAAATTGACCAACAATACCAGAACTTTAATTTTTGTCCGTTCATCTGACAAGGTATAAAGTGTTTTATTCACTTTTCTGTTTGACCTATAATGATTTATGATATTTTATATAATTTTGTGATAATGATTTAATTATAATGATAACGTCTTATATTGTGCTAAGTAACATATAATTGCCACATTTGAAACGTTATAATAATTAGACGCAGAAACAATGGTGAATAAGCATTTAATTTGTCAGGAATTAAACAAGTTTGTATGATGTTGAAAGAGCATAAATGTGGATTAGTAAACGTTAAACAAATGAACAATGTTAAATGAATGTAATTGAAAATTTTTGGAAATCGAGAAAGAATGGAGGAAAAATAACTATTGGCAGAAATTTGGTCAGCGAAGAATTATCTTACGGAGAAGATAAATAAATGTGTGCTGAATTTATATAGTTTGTAATAATAATGTGATAGAATTATAATAATGATTATTGTAATTTGTAAATGTGTAGTCATCAAAACTGAGGCAAATGACAAACAACACTTGCATTACCAACACGGACACAACATACGCAAAAATAAGAAGGAAATTATGAGGCAAGAGTTATTCTGTTAGAATTATAAATGGAGAATAGCAAGAAGAAATAAGCGATTTGTAAAATTAGGATTGCCAAAAAAATAAGGTGTTAGCAACTATGTAAATTGATAATGATTGAGAGGACGGCGCAATAAGTTTTCACAGAGAAACACTATAAACAATGCTATGACTTACTCCAAGTATCAGTTTAAATTTTATTGGAATTGATCATTATCAATTGATCTTCCTTCATAATTAATACATCTTTAGAAAAGCTCATCTTTCATATTGTGTTCATGCATTCTACATTGTAATTTGTAACACTTGAAGTAACAGCAAAATATATGTAGCAATGGAACTATTTCACTTAAAAGGTACCAGTAGTAGACATTCCTTTTAATAATTTTAAATATTTATTGACTAAATTATAAAATTATTTACAGAATACGATGTTCTAATCCAGATACTGAAGGAGGATTGTCAACTTCTCCAGTAATTGCAATTTTATTGATTCTTAGCATTGTTTGTTGTACTCTGTAAACTGCAAAACATAAAACAATTAGCATTGATTTAGCTCAGTTGAAATGAGAAATATTTACAGTTTATATTAGTGTATTGTTTCCTCCTCTTCTTTTTGAAGTTTGTCTTTGTATGAGATAATGTTTTTTCAATTACAGTGGCATATACATCAACTAGACCATCTTGAACTATTGGAGTACCAATTAAGGAAAAATCCTGCCCTCCTACTAGGAGCACCTAAAATTAATGTAAGTTATATACTTCTATAACACTGTTAGTGTTATTACCTTGTCTAATTTGATTTTATCACCATTTGTAGGAGGCCAATATCCTTCAATCACAATGATGTCACCTTCTGTGATTTTAAATTGCTTGCCTGCAATATGTACAACTGCAAAGAGCCTACGATGTTGGTTGCTAGCAACTTGTTTCCTCACCTTATCAATAACTTCTAAAATTAATTGATAGTTATAGAAATTAACTATACTTGTGCAAGGGTACAACCTTTATTGAGAAGCTTCTTCTCTTCTGGATTAACCACATCATAAGCAACCGGCGCACTATTGAGAAACTTCCTAGGCACAGTAATTCCCACTGGTTTTAATGCACTTGAAACCGATAATTGTCTGAATAAACTTCTTAAAATTAAAGACATTTTGCTAACAGTCTTAAACTAAACAAATGCACGAGCAGAAACCATAACCTACTGAAGGTTCCTGCATCCAGTTGTGCAGCGCCGTATGTGGCGATTGCTGGAGTTTGGATTGACCTCACTTGTTCATGAAAGTGATTCGTGTCAACCTGACAGATTGACCGTCAGTTTGTTGTCAAGAAGTCGTAGCCGACTGATCGAATAAGAGTGTTTAGTGAAATGGCGGAATTTGGTGATAATTTTGATCAAAACGAAGTGGATCCAGCGGCGGAGTTTCTGGCACGTGAACAGAATGAGTTGGGTATTATTGACGACGAGCTAAAACCCAACCCGACATCGCAGATTGTTAATGGAGGTGAGTGCAGTACATCTAACCTCTCCCTGGTATCAATCCGCCCCCCAGTTTTATTTCTCAGTGCTCTCTTGTTAATGTTTGCTATCAGACTCACCTTAAACTCAAATCATAAATGTGAGATACCCTGAATGATACATACATGAAGTGTGCCTTATGTGCATGCCATTGTTTTCTATGATATTTAAGTTAAGCTTTCACTGTAGATGGTGTTCATATTGATGGTCTTAAGGAAAACTCGGGATCCAGCTTTGAGATGATAGATCCTATTGACCAGGATGGTTTCAAAGAAAACCTGAGTGGTAAGTATGTCAGTAGCTTGGCTTTGATATAGGAAGAGGAAGACATTTCTCCTGTGTATTTGCATCGCTCTATCAATTTTATAGTATGAATCTTAATTTTCTTCTCTCTTTTTGATTTCTAATTGGTTCTGGTTCTGTAGAGCAGATTGATTTTATGCAGGGTAGTCAAACAGGTAAGGATCATCTAGCTCTAATCTTAAAATACAATCCCCAGTATTTATTTCATACATTGTTACATTGAATGTAATTTTTAGTGCATGCTTGATCTTGTTGATTTTCTGTTATTAGGAAGTACTAATAATTATGATTTTGATGATTACGGACATGATGACGGTAAAGCTTTGATTTCTATTTTTAAACATGTTAATTTGCTAATCCAATTTTCTATTTTAGGATCACCATCGCCGCCAATGCAACAAGAAATACGACAGGAACCTGAAAAGATCAAGAAATGGAGAGAGGAACAAATTAAGCGTCTTGAACAGAAGGGTAAATATTTTATTCATAGTTCATATGCAACAGCAACAACATTCTAAATATGTTACAGATAAAGAGGAAGAAATTAAGAAGGAAGAATGGAGGGAAATCGCACGGAAGGAGTTGGAAGATTGGTACAAGAACCACGAGGAGACGATAGCGAAAACGAAAGCGGCAAACAGGTAAACGGCTTTGCGATGCGTCCAGCGTATTTTCGTTTTTTCGGAAAATGCATTTCCATTGTTTATGTATGCACATCTTGCTTTTACTTGACTGAATTGTGTGCTTTTCTCATGCTTACACCCATGCAACAAATAACGAAAGGGATGCGGCGAAGTGAGTATTACTTAGGGGGAATGTGCTTCTTTCTCACAAACAACCAAACACTCATAGTTTCACAGCCATCTTTCCTAACTCTTTCTCGTTTTCAATTTTCAATCTGTGCTTGTTGCATCTCTCTGTGCGATCTTAATCTCGTTATTATAATGATGTTCCGTGTGTCCGTCCCTTTAGGAATGCTGAAAAGCAATTCGTTGCTGACGACAATGAAATTGAGCCAGGCACTGAGTGGGAGCGTATCGCCAAATTATGCGACTTCAATCCGAAGGCAAAGCAGGGTAGCAAGGACGTGTCGCGCATGAGATCCATGATCTTACAATTGAAACAATCGCCTCTGCCAATGAACAATGCCTAATTAGACACGAATTAGATTGTAACAAGATATACATATATTTAATTTCGATTATTACTCAAGGCAGATACAAAATTTAAACTTACGTTATAATCGTTCAACATATTATTTTTCTATGTCCAACATTATTATTTACTGCATAAGGTATATGTGTTTATCCGCCCTCTATTATATTGTTATAGTGAAATTATTCAGTGAATCGTTTTCCGTTAAGCATTAAAACTTGTCTTGCTTAAAGGTCATTGAATTGTTTTTCTTATTCTTTCTTGTGAGATATCTGTGAGGCGTGTAATGATTCCATTAAGAATTAGAGGAACGAGAATTGTATTACATTCATTCATCGTAGGTGTTCGCCAGCCGTACTGATTGATTAAGAACCATCGCAATGCATTGATTAGTTTAATATAGGAAGCAGTTAAGATTAATTTCCTTAAGATGAGATTGCGAAGTATATTAGCGAGGGCAATTGTTGGTCCTGAATAGCATTTGTTTTCTATGGCATGTAAAATAATATACATAGTCATTTGGACATTCCGTAGAGGTCAAGTTACTGGGTGTTTGTTAGGCCATTCGAAGCCTACGTTTGAATGATAAGTAACTAGGCCCAGGTATTGAGCAAAGCAAAGAACTAATGTGTAACGCAAGTGTTGTAAAAATAAATAAAATTAATGATTATTGTTAAAAATACACAAGGTATAAGTTGCCGTACAATCGCAGACAATTTCACAGATTATAAAAGTAATACATGATATCAACTACCATTCAATGGTCCAATTGATTTGTTTTAAATTGTTCATAATATCAGCGTCCCATGTATTCAGCGTATCTGGAACCCAGAGTAATTATATATATAAAAATATTTTAATGAACAAATCCAAGGCGGTGACTGAATCCAGGTGTGCGATGTATTGATGAATTGTTTAACTGGATGACAAAGCTGCGAGTGTTAAGTTAGTATATAGTTTAATCAGTACCTTGCATTCTATAACCCAAACAAGAAAAATACTCCAGCGCTGCACATCTACGCACTAATGACGTGAAATCAAACTCTCTTATATTGCAACAATGATCCAAGCGTATATCTTGAATTCGCATTACAATTGGTGATTCAATCATGTAGCCCAAGCCAGTATCAGAGATCTGTCAACAAAGAACAGGACTTGCTGAATACTTTAAAATTTGCCTAGCTGAGACATACTTGTGTTCCTGATAAGTCAAGCGCAGATAATTTATGTAATTTTGTTATTTCTTTGATGCCTACGTCGGTTAAATTTTTGCAATTTGCTAGACAAATCTTCTCCAACTGCCTGCAATTGGTAACCATGTCAATAAGGACATCGTCTGTAACTGCATCACAGTTTTGGATGGTAATAAATGATAGCTTTCTAAATCTGGGTAATGTGCGCCGTAGTGTCGCTTCTTGCAGTGGATTTTCAACAGGATCTTTTGTAGATTGATCTATATTCAGCACCTCTAGATCTTTACATTTCTGCAGGAGTTCCATTATGCCATCATCCACATAATATGAAGATAGATTAATTACTCTAACACCTTCATTAATCACAAGACTCAAAAAATAACATGTATCTACTATATGGCTGTAGGTTTTGGAATACAAAAACTTTTTTAGGAATATCAGTTTTATATAGTTAGGTAAATACTTGATAAATTCGGTCTCAGATTTAGAATACTTTGAAAAATTTGCCATCACAGCGGTAATTGCACTATAATGGAAGAACAGTTTGTATGCATAGAAATAATTCTAAATATATGCCTGGCATACCTTTTCATCAAGGAGAAATTGTGAATGCGGTCTTTAGACGGCTGCGGTTTTGCTTCGACTACTGGAAGCGACCGTCGAAAATATTCTCGTCTGTTTACCAGCAAATTAATTCTTGGCTGAGGAGGGCCATCACGTCTTTGAATGGGATTTTCCGCTCTATTATGTGGGTGATCCCCATCTATGTTGGCCATAATTTCTTCTTTATTACTGCCACCCGGTACTTCTTTTCACGTTTAAAACTTCTGACTGATTGTAATATTAAAAACAAAACACGCCCCCAGAAATTCAGCACCTGCGAACGTTCACAACTTTCTCATCTGTAAAAATAAATACGCATGTGGGAGAGCACAATTTTTCTTGTGTTCTCAAAACCAAAACATTGAGGATGTATTGCTGTAGAGCGACGCCACTGGGTAATTTTTGAAGTACATTTGACAGCTAGTCTTCTAACTGTTGGTGTCAGTTAAGCCGGTTAGTTTGTTGAATTGTTTTTGTTGCAACTATTGTTAATCGTGAAATATAAACAATTAGTGACGGTAAATGCGGACATTAAATAATTGTGTGGTCAATTTACAATGGCAGCAACAATGGGGAACTATCGTTGGGATTTGAATACAGTGGATTTATACCGATTTCCTGGTGAGTCTGAAATAACAATTATTAAGCATGTGATTATTAAGCAATTATTAAGCATTTGTAATGTTATGCGGAAGATATATAATCGTTGGCGGATAGTACGAAAACGCGAGATATTAATGCGGCTAATAAATTCGTAAGTCAAGCGCACTTCGTAAATTGTTTAAACCTAATATTGTTAGGTTAGCCGACATGGTTACTACATATTTTACAATCATCTAATCAAAGTTTGACGAACAGAACATTCTCCTCGTAAAATGATATGCGATTTTGAAATAGTACGGCTCTGTATCCACTTGGGAAACTATTTGAAACGCCCCACTCTCAACTGTTTAATTCTACCCTATATTCATAATGGTGACTAGGCAAGAATCACTGAAGGACACATTTAAAAAACAGATAGCATTTATTGACCTTATCATCTTTGACCAGACATCTTCATTCAATCATTATCAAGTTGTTGACACTTGACAACTTACATATCTTTAAATTGACCACTTCCATTCAACAGAAGAATATTTGGGTTTTCCTTTTCAAATTCAGTTGGTTCTCTCTCACGATCTTCTTTGCCCCATTCGCCAAGCGAAGACATCACATCAGGCTCTTTCTTACGTTCGTCTTCCTCTTTCTGCAATATTCGTTCTCATTAACAAGCATACCAATTCGTACACAAAACAAAAACAACAGTAACAACCAATTTCTAAGGTTTATTTCAATCAAATATATTCGAAGAAACTTTAAACTTAATAATCATATATGATTATTATGGCATAATATGCTGGTGGAAACGTGACAATTTTGTAAGAAATACTCAAAACGTACGAATGTAAAAATTATCTTCAATTCACCTGTGCATCCATCTTGGCGAATTTGTCGAACATATTCGCGTAAATCTGCTTCTCCTTCTTCAACTGTTCTTTCAAAATTTGATTGCAAGAGGCAAGTTGAGTTTGGGCAGCTTTATTAGTTGGTTCAATTTTAAGGCAGGCATTGAAGTCATTGGCAGCTAGTTGTGCTTCCTTCAATATTAGATAAGCTTGACCGCGACGGAAGAAAGCCTTTTCATTATTTTTATCAATTGTAAGTGCTTCAGTCGCAGCGTTCTTCGCATCAAATGCATTGTTCTCTTTTAAATAGCACAAAGCAAGATTCAATTGTGCACTCAATACAAGTGCATCACGTTGGTCGGCCTCGGCACCATCAATAGCTGAAATCATTGATTTACATAAAATCTTTGCATATATTTAGATTCTATTGTAATCTTACATTTGTCCAAATCGGCAACCACTTTTTTATACATCTTAATTGCAAGAGATAGTTTTCCAGCTTTGAAATAATTGGTGCCCTTCTCCTTGAACATTTTTGCTTGCTCTAATTTCTCAGTGCTGTCCAAAGACCAAGTTTCTTTCGCGGCTTCAAAACTCTTTAACGTTACAGTATATTCAATTATAGCATCACCAGGAATGTTGAATTTTGTATTGCCCTGCTTACCAAAAGCATGCTTTGCTTTTATAATAAGTTTGGAGGTTTCATTCTTTTTGAATGATTCTAATGCCTTTTCAACACCTTCTACAATATCTACATCCTCACCCTCACCAAGAGTGAATGATGCATCACGTTCATCAAAGACTTGATCATTATATTTGCCAATTAAATGCACTTCAACCAAAGCTCCTTCTTTGGGAGATGCAAAGCCTTTGCCATTGGTGATGATAACTCTTTCAATTGAGCCATCTTTATCAGGGCTCAAGTCTTCACCAATCCAGCTGATCACTTCAACCTGTTGTTATACATGACAGTGAATGAAACTAGTTTTGCTTTAAGTAGTCAAGAACTTACATCAAATTTCAATGTAGCTCCTGGTGGAATTGTTGGGGGACTCCCTGACTGTCCATATGCATATTCAGGGGCACAGGTCAACATGGCCTGTTCACCTTTTTTCATAGATGCCACACCAATGTCCCATGCTTTAATTACACTCCCTGTAAGAAACACACAGCATGCATTGAATCAAAGAATTCAGAGTGAAATTTGAATGATGGTTTATTACCTACTCCCAGATTAAATTCAAATGGCTGTCCTCTATCTCGACTTGAATCAAATTTTGTACCATCAAGCAAAGTGCCAGTGTAGTGTACTTTTACCTTGCATCCCTTTTGTGGTAGCTCAGTGCCTTCACCTTCTTTCAGTATTTGTTTCAAGACCCCTTTATCACCTTTTGGTGAAATATCAATTTCCTCTGCCATGTTTCTCCACGCTATTTAACCGCGACGCCGGTGATAAGGCTAGAATTCTCTAGAAAATCGATCCTTGACAAGTACGTATCAACAAGCGAATATTTTGACAAATTATCAAACGTATAAATTTGAAACCGATATTTTAATTGAACTGATATCAGAAGAAATCAACTTCTAATATGAATGTTGAAAGATATATCACTCGGTTGCGATGTTTTCGAGAAACGTGCAAGTCTAAGCAGCAGCAGTCCTTACTTGAATGAAAGGTTCAAACAACTCGCGGAGCTCATGGACAAATGCTATGCTATTCCATTCCGGTTATTTTCTCGTTCAATAATGGTGCGCTAGTATCGTCAGTTTTAATCGCAACCAAATAATAATAAGATTTGATAACCCGCGTTTCCTAAATTGCAGCTAGTTGGGAAATAATACAATGAAAAAATCAACATTTAGAATGAGAGGAAACAAAATATATTACAAAACATAAAGTTACATATTAATAATTAATCTACAGCTTTGATAGTAACAAATCTTGATATAAAGAAAACTAATACAATTGTTGTTAGTACAAAACATATTGCAGTCATGTAAAAAGTTTCTTCAGTGAAGACATCAGTGAAGGCTGGTATTTGATTGTAGATTGTTTCTATCAACTTTAATTGGTAATTCTTATTTGAAGCCTTCATGCCGCCCATGCTGATTTATTTTTTCTTCAACTTCTTTTTCTCTAGTTTTGCTGTGTGTATTGAACCACTTGGTTCCTCTGGCTTGACTTGGCTACTTATATGTTTATTAAACAATTGCAGAATTTCTAGCACATTCAAATTGTTTGCCTTGAATCTCACTGAGCTACAACAATTGAGAAGAAGAATTAGGCCTGTGAATTATTATTATATATATTTATTTTACCTTGAATCAGTTAAATCAATTTTGATCTCAGGCTCTGATCGATCACAAACAACATTGGGCCTTAGAATGCAGTTTAAATTGGTGTTTACAATTTTTGGTGCTGATATATAGTACAAAAAGTCTCTGAAATGTATTTGTTGTTATAAATACTCTAATTAATCAATACCTCGAAGGGAAACTGGGCGCTTGCGCTCGTTTTTCATTGGGACTTATATAAATAGCCTGCAACATGAAGATAGGTTAAGTTTACCTTGCAGTCGCGGCGTTTTCTTGAAAAGGATCAAATTTGACTTGTATCTTCTTCACAGGCTTTAGATTCACTTGCTTCATTTGTTTCGCAATGGCACTAATAATGCCGCTGGAGCGCTTAAATGTTCCACTTCTGTATATTGACATGATTTCAATGCCTCCACAAAGTAGAAACTAAACACATGCAACTTAGTCAGATACCAGCGCCCCCGATCATGAGACAAAATACATACAAGTTAAATATTGTGAAAATTTATTTCATTAATATAAACGATAGGCATCAAGGTTTCGTTAATGAAGTATTTAACTCAATTATAATATCAATTAACATATTATTCATTAGAAGCTTTTTTACATCAGCGGATATTTATTGCTGAAGAAATTAGGAAAATGATTACGTTATCAGCACAGGCATTTGGACATATAACGTATTTGGATCTCGTATCGAATCCAAAGCGGTTTCCGACTCATACTCCAAAGTTTGAACGGCACTCTCGGGCTCCTCCTTCATTAGAGTCATTGACTCACTAGTATCTTCAGATTCTTGTTGAAGTACATGTGGTTCTATTTTAACTTGAGCTGTTCCAAGATTTGGACTCTTTCCACGTCGGTTGGTATGAGTTCGCATATGCCGTTTCATATCAGACCGGACACGGAATCGCTTTCCGCAAATATCACATGGATGTGGTTTCTCTCCTGAAAAACAAACAACAATCATTAAATTACGCTGGCAAATAGCTTGTCGTCAATATTGACTTACCAGTATGTATTCTACGATGATTCTGCAGGTACGATGAAGCTCTAAACGTTTTACCGCAAAACTCACAACGATAATTCTTCTCGCCTGTGTGAATTCGGCGATGCACAATTAACGAGTACTTGCGGGCGAATTCTTTGCCGCAATATTCACATTGATATTCCTTTTCATCCGAGTGAAGCGAAACGCAATGGTATTTCAAATCGCCCCATTGCCTAAAGTGCTTATCACAATAATCGCAACTGTACGGTTTTTCTCCTGCAAATGCCATGGGCAATAAGATATTGAATTACAGTATTATTGTGATTTAACATACCTGAGTGAAGTCGCAAATGCACTTTGAGTGCACTTGCAGCAAAGAAACTTTTGCCACATTGCTCGCATTGAAAAGGTCGTTCATCCGCGTGGCTTCGCATGTGATAAATTAAGGAATTCTTATGAGTGAATCTGCGACCACAAATGTTGCACTCTCTTTCCGTTAAATTTTTGTTCTTTCCTTTTTTGCGACCGCCTTCCGTTTTAACTTGAATTAAATAGAATGTTAGCTTTCGCGAATTTCAGAAGTTTATTACTATACTTTTTACAATTTTTGGCGGCGGCTCATCGGGATCCTGGCATGATATCAAATGTTTCACAAGCATTGCTCTAACAGGAAAATGTTGATGGCAATTTGGGCATGTGTCCTCATTGGCTTCCAATTCTTTAAGATCTTCTTCAGTTGCATGTAATTCCTCATCTCTATACCACTCTTTGCTATCAATTGGTTCTTTTTCTGCACTGATATTGATTCGTATTAAATTACCATCTTCCCCTTCCGCAAAGTCACATAATTCAGTTTGGCCATGATAATCTTGCATGTGCGCTTCATAAGACTTTTGTTTTCGGAATGTTTTATTACATTGCATACATGTCAGAATGATTGCAGACAAAAATGCATCTCTTGTTTGCTCATCCTCTTCTTCTTCTTCATTGCTGGGCTCTATTTTGATTATAGTGCCTTCAGGATGTTCAAGCATTAAGTCCTCCTTAAAAACAAACAATGAGTAAAATATGATACAAGGGGAAGGAATTTACCTCTTTGAAGATAGTTATTTCGGTAGGTGACACATCTTCTTGCTCCTCCTCTTCTTCTTCAATTTCTTCATGAACAATTTCTTCCATCTCTTCACTTTCTTCATTAATGATTTCTTCCTCAATCATTTCACTAACATTGTTAGGTTCATAATGTGCCTTCAAGTGTTCAAAGAAGGAAAGTTGATCACCAAAATTTCCATTGCAAATCTGACAAGCAAATCCATTTGCTGTGATTGCTGTTGTCACATTATTTTGACAAATAGCTTGATGATCATCTATTTTTTCTAAGGTGAATAGCTCTTCACAGAATGAGCACTTCTGAATTTCTGTAAATGTTGCTGGTTTCTTGACCTTCTTTGTAATACGTTTCTTATGTGGAAGAATTCGTTTAGCTGCCTTCTTCCTAGTATTTGTAGTACTACTAGTTGTGATAACTTGCTCATCATCTTCAGTTTTTATAAGCTGCAATGTTCCAGTATTTTTATTATACTTGGCAAAGTTATCTTTATACAGATCTTCTGCATCAACTATTTGAATAAGTCCAGTTTGTTTATCTTGCACTAATACTTGTTGCTCTCCAAGTCTTACTTTTGCACCATCAAAACTGGACATTAATGAAGGCAAGGAGGTATTAATTATAACACTACCATCTTGTTGTGTTTGTTGCTGCTTCTGTTGGTGGCTAAATTGTACTGCAACAAGTGCAGCAGCTAGGTTTCTATCTTCCTCAGTGATATCATGAGATAGCAAGTCTTCTTCACTAGCATAGTTAACAGGTATGAAATCACCACCTAGATCAACAACAATGCCATTAGAAGTTTGTAGCAAGTCAGAATTTAGCAACTGAGTATTGTCAACGGTCATCCGTTGAATCATATAACTGTTGCCTGAATCATCAGTTACATTTTCTAGTAATTCCTCCTCATTTGCTTCCATTTCGAAATACACTTGTTTCGAAATTGCCGCTTTCTATTGATGCAGCGGATGCCTATGCAGGGCAAGTGACAACGTTTCAAGGTCTAGATGTATTACATTCTAAATAAAGACGAATTGAGCCTTTAATAACCAAATACAGACTGCAGATGTATGCATACACTTTTCACTTATCGCCAGTAACCTTATAAGCACTGAAAATTTGAGGAATCTTGCGAATAATAACTGAGGCGCTGTTTATTTTGCTCGCAAAGTCTAGAACTGACAACAATGCTGTGACGATCGGAAACGAAGGTTCGCCATTTTTACAACGTCGAGTAACCCAGCGTTGCCAGTAGCACTAGCTCTCTAGATTACTGTGTTGCCACGTATTTATTGTAATTTCACAGTTGGGTTAGTACGAACTCGTTGCCGCTTGGTACATTAAATCAAAATGGAATTATTAACTTATAAGACAATATACTTTCGCGTTGTTCATTCGGATTTGTTTATTTAATTCATTAATGCATATTGCAAATAACACGCTTAATAAAAATAGTGGGTATGTGGATCTTATCAATCAGTTTGTTTATCATAAATTCATAATATTTACCAGAGTGCAAAACTCAATAAACTAATAAAGCGTGTATAAACATGTAGCATACATACTACGGTGATAAGAAAAACGCTGCTCCAGCTAAAACCCACTGAGATTTCTCTTTTGAATTGCATGGTACTTGAAGATTCGTTAAAAGTTTTTCTCTTTCCAATGAGTAATACAATGGAATGTTTATAACGTGATCATGCTCGTCCCGCAAATTCTAGACAAATAATTAATCATATTAATTATATTTTCATGCATGGCTTAGGAAAAAACGTGATACCTTATCTTCCCAAGTGATGTAAACATCAGGAGTTGGATTTATGCTTTTTGAACTTGCATTTGTAGGTAGCAGATTAATGCCATCAAACAATGCACCTTCTATTTCTAAACCGGTTATTATCACCGATCCATCTTTAGGCTTCCAAAATGACTTGAGTATTAATTGGTCAATTGGCAAATTTCGACTGCTTGCAAATTGTTTTTTGTATGCAGCCAAAAATGTCTCCGCATTAAACAATTGTGATATGTTCATTGGATGATGATAGTATGTTGTTGGATTTTTATTCCATTCTGTTATAGTGATTGTTTTACTAATCAGAGCTTTTATGTACTTTGCAGGCTCCTTCGGACCATCCCACAGCTTCAACCAAGATGATGGGGTCTACAACCAGAAGAGTGATTTGGATGCTACTTAAACAGTGAGTCAAATTGAATTTTTTACCTGATATGTTAAGAGTTCTTCGCTGATTTTTGCGTATTTATCATCGGCAACTGCGTACCCTTTCACCAGCTTGTTTAAATTCGTGAAACATTTATGCAAAGATTGAATAATCGTTAAAGCGAACCGCAGCTCTTCGATTATAAATGTTTCTAAGGTATAGTCTTGATGGTTGGTATTCGGTAAAGTAGAGCGGATGAAATCGTGCGCCTGATTCAACTTTTTCCATAGAGCAATGTATAGTTGAAGGTGCTTGGTGTTGTTTTGCTTGTTAGATGATTCAACACTTACGGTCAGATCTGCAAATTTATATGCGTCAATTGAGTTAACATTGAGTTTTGTGCAATGCATTTCTTACTTTTTAAATATTTAATAACATCTGCTGATGCATTTCGTTCCCATGCTCTGTCCACATTATCTGGCAGGCCATAATACATTGGGATATCTTTCAAAGAAATGTGGCTGATAAAGTTTAGATAGTCTTGAAAGTTTGAAGAAGATGGCAAAGAATTTTGTATATTCAAAGGCTTCCAACGATGACTTAGTACTTCATCAGTGAAGTAATTTTGCAAATTTGCTTGTAAAATATGCAAGTCTTCTTGCTTTTCAATTCGGCCACCGTAGACGGCATTCAATGCCCATCCAATTAAATATTGCCATTGCACATTATGTGCTGTAGCATTTTCCCACAGTTCTTGCGTTAATCGGACCATGCTTGATAAGTCAACATCACTGAATTCGTACCATTTGGTCCAGCCTTGCGGAATATAAGTGCGACGCTCTTGTAGTATAGCGTGCAAAATGCTGAGTACGAAAAATAATCGCGAGCCTGTTGCATTTAACGTTTGTATGAAATTGGCTCCGTAACTTGTGAATATTTTGTAGACGTTGTTTCTTATGCCAATTGGCGCTTCGTATGCCAATTTTAAAGAATTTTCAGCAAGCACCGGGCTGAAATTTGGGTGTGCTTCAGTTACAAGCCATAATCTGAAATAATTCGGGGTAAAACTTTGCTTTGAGAATATTCAATCGGAATACCTGAACGTTGCGGCTGCGTGAACTTCTTGCAAACTTTGACATAAATTTGGCAACCAACTGGTAACTAAATGCAAGTTCTTCAAAATTAACCATTTGCCATTTTGGGCTGTCGACTGCAATGTCTCGATTGCTTTAGATTCTTGTCCTTCGCCCATGCTCAACTGCAAAAAAGAAATCATCGTTAATAATACAATATGATAGGGTCATTAATTAAATTCTACTTCAACATATTTTCCGGCATTCACTTCTTTCAATGCTAGTTCGCGAATTGCATTCGAAGGATCGTTTCCTGATGAAGTTATAAGTAGAATTGGCTGAGTCGCTGTAGATTCTTTGAAAATTTGCGACAAGTGCAACATATCTAAATTGTAATTATTTAATCCTGCCAGATGCATAGTGCACTGGCTCATAGCACTGTACAAACGATCAGTGCGCAGTGCTTGTACAATCAACACTTTTTGGAATTCAGTTAGTTTCAATTGCTTAGGGAATGCGGTCTCGCATTGTGGATGTTGCATGAAGTCTTTCCATAGCATTTCATTATCTAAATCCAGTGATGCATGCATAGCGGGCAATGTATGTTGTAGTAACGCGATTTGCGCAATTGAATGATCTCCAATCCAAGCTGGCACTACCTCCCTGGTCTTTGAAGTTTCGGGACGGTTTGCAATGAGAATATTGCCAATAAATACATTCCATTCATCTTCAGTTATTTGATCGGGGAACATTTTATGCGCCAGATGCAAGAGGAATTTCAGACGGTCTGATTTAAATATTCCGCGTCCAACGTACTGATACAGTGCTTGAATTAAAATTTTATGCTGATAATTTTCAATATTCTGAAGCCCTTCCATATTGGGTAAGGCTTTGAGGAACAAGTTTGTAAATGCAGCCACTGATAATGAGTAAATTACATTCGCATTTAAAAATTCCTTTGCTGCAAAGTACAAATCACTACCAAACTTTGAAATTTCTTTAAACGTTTCATATTCCTGCGAGAGTTTGGATTGCACTTCAGATGATTCCTCAAGCGCTTTTGTGATAGCCATCGAACTGGCTTTGGTTTGATTTAATGAAGCCAGCAAATTCTTATTTTCTAAGATATTGCCTTGCGATGTAGCTAAATCTTCAAGTAATTGCGTTTGTAACACGTGTTGTTTCTCTTGAAGTTCTTCGCGTTCTTTCAATAATGTTTTGCGTTTTTCTGCAAGTTCCGGGCTCTCTTGCTTGATTGCGCTGATCAGCAGCTGTTCAGTCAGGCCAGCTCTGGTTGTTGTAAAGTTGATCACATTAATAATAGATCTCAGTTCACCAGGCAATTGTAAATTTGCATTACGACTACTTAAGAGAAGTTGAAAATCTTTGTTGTAATCAATCAACTTGCCATTCAAGTTAATAAGCGTGCGCTCCCCTTGGTACAGGAACTGCTTGCGTAGAAGAGTTATCAAAATAGGAGAAACATTTTCAACTTCTTCAATTAACAATATTTTTCCGAATCTACAAATTATAAAGGCATTAGAAATGACAGAGACATGGCAGATTGGTAATACCTTATTGCAAGTTCTAAAGTTGTTTTGAATTTTGCTGAAATTTGAGTGGTTGTTTCAAAGCTGGTGTTTTTCAATCGAGAGCGTATCCAATTAATACCCATTGAAGTTGGATCAATCATAAACGGACACATTTCTGCTTTGCTAATAATAATAGCATTTTGTATTGAGAGCTGATCAGTAGCCAGTCCTTCGCTTTGCCATTGTAATTGCTCTCTTTCAGAGCTGAGGAAATCTTCTAAAGTAAACTCATTAAGTTCTTCTTTTACAATTTCTAGCCATTCAGACATAATATGTTGTCGAACGTCTTCGGATTCTATTGATAAATAATTGAGGAACGCAGCTGCTAGCAGACAGTTGGTTGATAACTTCGACAAGTCGGTTTCCAATTCTTTAAGCTAAAAGACAAATTAGTTTATGTGGGCATTGCATTTATTAAATTATAGCATCTACCTGATGTCTCCAGCGGTCAAATTCATCAATTAGCTTTCCAACGAGTCCTTCAGCCGACTGCAATGTATCTTGAGCTGCATTTAATTTAATTTCAAGTTCGGCTGCTTCTCGCGTATAAGTTGCCAATTCTCGTTTGAGTTTTTCAACTGTTGCATCAACATCCATCAAGCCTGCACTTAAATTAGTTAATTGTGATTCGGCTTCTGCTAAGTTGTCTTTTAGCTTGTTTTGCTCCATTTCCAATGGCTTAATTTTTTGCATTACTTTCGAGTATTTCACATTCGCAAGAACCCAACTTGCCAAAGGCGCCGCAGCAATCGACGCGCGTTTTGCATTCTTTTGATCGAAAGAATCGTGCTTACTCGAAATCAGTTTTTCCACTGCTTCACGACTTGTTGCAGTTATTCGACTGGCATCAAATCCCCGAATGTCTTCTTTAACACCGCGTTTCGCTAAGAACGTTTTCATGCTATTCCAAGATGTGTCTTGGATACCCATCAAACGAAGAACTCCTTCGAGAATGTCGCGAATTACTTCAGGAGGTGCGCGTAACGAACGAATTTCAGATAACGACTCTGATTTGATATTTCCAATTGCATTTCGCGCTTCTTGCAATAGTGGTTCAACTTCAGCAAGTTCAATTTCAATTTCCTTCTTGCGTTTGATCAACGTTACATTTTCTTTTTCAGTTTGCTGTTTCAAGACTTCCATTTGTTCCTTTTTTACATTCGCGTTTTTCATAGTGTTACTGATCATATCCAGTGCCTTATTGGCTTTCTTTTGCTTTTCAGCTAATTTCTCCTGTTGTTCAGCTGCCTTTACTTTTAAGTCCGCGACAATATTTCTCGCTTCAATTAATTTATCAGTTCCACCTTTTAATTTCTTTTGCTTATCAATTAATGCATTTTGTTTACTTTTATAAATTTTTATATACGTATTTATCATGTTGATATAGCGTAATGGGCTTGATAAAAATTCATCGATAACGCTCTCAACATTAACGAAATGTTTCGAGATTGCAATTGGCGTTTCAGTTTTCATTTTATCGTTGTATTTTTTGATTAAGAGTTTAGGTATAACTTTCATTGTTTCTTTAGACCATGCGCTCAGCCAAACAAGATTGCATTTTTGCAAGATAGCCGGACAACTTTCAAGAATTTTCCAAAAATGCCTATTTTGAATCTCCATGCAAATTACCACATGTAGATTGTTGCGCGTTCGTTCAACAAAGAAATCGTAAAGATTGCCATCGAAATCGGCGGTGGTTGCTTCATCTTTGAGACCCGCAGTCAAAGAATCCACCTCGGCATTCGTGAATAGTCCTGGCACTTCGCCAGATGATAAAAACATGTTTAGTTGGTTCAGATTATTGTTGTCGCTCATAATGTGATCTTCGAGAAGTAAACATGTTTGATCACCGTCAATACCAGCAGAAATTATCGCGTTCTTCATATCGTTTTTGAATTGTACGTTTTCAATGTCCATAGGTGCGATAATTTTTATATTTTCCATTGTCGAAATGATTTTCACAGCCGATCTTCGACCCACTCCGGACGTGCCTGTTAAAAGTGCATGTCCATTCGCGTTTGTTAAAACTCTGCTTAAATTTGCAGTGAGATGCAGCAATTCTGGAATTATTTCCACATTCATTGAATATCCTTCGCGTTCGTATTGAATTATTCCCTTATTTACAATTGTACTCCAATCGTCGGCATTTAACTTAGTCAGTGGTGATTGCGTTTTGTTAAATTGCGTTCCGGCAACAAAATAGTTATCGGTAACATTTCCCAAGATGTTCGACTTGGACCATTCACGAGCAACAATCGAATTAATGATTTCTTTAAATTCCGCGCGCTCCTCGCTCGTTACTAAACGATCATGGAAAATTCTCAAAGCTTCATTGCAAATCACTTCTAATAGAATTGTTTCGACATCGCTAGACATTAACTTGTAGCGCAAAATTCCTTTGCACCATTGAGTCACATCATGCGGACTGAAGATGTACTGTTTTTGCTGTACTTCGTTGAATTTTTCCTTGACTTCATTGTAAATGCCCAAAATAGTTGAAGATAACTTTGCGATCTTCTGTTTAGACCACGTGCCATTTATATTGGCTTTTTTAAGTACTGCGGTCAAGTAGGCGATGAAAATAATTGAACTGTCTTCGGATGACGGTAGACTGTAAAATTAGATTAGTGACAATGTCATATTCAATTTTTGGAAAGTTTCAAAATTGCTCGTCTCGATTATAAAATACGTACTCAATACTGAAGACATTGAAGAGGGAAATAAACCGATTCGATAAGTCGTTTCGGCTGGACAGCGTTCCCACGACTGTAACGTGCTCCACGTGCACCCATTCCAAGTTGCCATCAAAGAATCCTTGGTAAACGATCAGCTATGCAATCAATAATACGAGGTCAGTAATTGTCACCCTATTCGAAAATCAAGCAGTTTATGCAAGTTTTTAAAAGCTGACGATCATGCAAATCGCTGCTTGAGACAATATGTTGGATATCGTCAACCCGAATGTTTACAAAATTTTCTTCTCCATCGAAATCCAACTCACGCTGTTCATTATCGCGGTGGTATTCAGTGCGTTAATGGTGCTTCGCTTTTGCAAAGCAGATATGCTTCGAATTGTCCAACAGAAGCAACAATTTTATCAGAATTACGGCATAATCAATACGAAACCGATTTCATCTTTGAACGCGACTGATGAACAGGCGGAGATAACTGCCGTTCCAAGTGGAAGATCTATCAGCGAGACTATTTTAAAAACTATTGGTTCTCCTGTGGTTAGAAATACAGTAAGTGACAAGGCTATAAACGTTAAAGACGACGTAACGCAAACATGTCACTTGTGCCGAAAGTATGAGAATACTCTGCGAGTGGCACGAGTAGTGCTTACAAACTATAAACAAAAGCAAGCTAATTGGGATTCGTCCGAGGCCAAGAAAACTTTGGAGAAATATGAAGAGTTTATACAACGAATGATGGTTGACTATAATGCAATGAGGCTGGAAAGAGAAGCGGTGAACTTACACGTTTCAAATTTACAGCGCGCGTATGAGATGTTAGAAAGCAAATTTATGAAGGCGAAAGACACAATCGCGATTTTTGAGCGCAATCAAAGGAAACTCACCTCGAATTTGAATAAATACGAGGCAATGATGTTCTTTGTGCAGAAGAATTTAACTATGCGGGAAGCTGCGTCGAAGTCAAAGTGCGATCTTAAAGTTTTGCCTCATCCTAGTGGTGATCATTTTGTCTCGTCTCAAAATCTCATGGCCGGCAACAACGGGCGCAAGTGTGATAAGCAAATCGGAGTGAAATGCGAATGAAAGCAGTTGATATGGGAACACCGCGCATATATACATTGTCTTATTTTAAAAGCGTACCTGCTGTAAGAACGCGGCAAGCATATTGGTACCCCATTTGTCTGATTTGAGCAGATGCAAGTTCTTCAGGTAGATGGTGAGGTGACCTCGCTTTGGTCGATATATTTTGCCCCGACTGCTGTTCACGACCATACAGAACTGCGAAAAACAATGTGTTGTTCAAATCTAGTATTTGTTAGATTTTAAATGCCATATTCGCATTCGCGCAATGTCTATTAGTAATGATATCCAACTTAAACACAACTTTTACCTGTTTTATTTTATGAATGGCATGTTGAGGAGTGACATGTGCGCTGCAATGGATGACTGCCAAGTCTCCGAGATCGAGAAGTTGATGAACTTTCTCCACCAAGAGTCTATAAATTGATAATTAGCAAAGACGTTTTAATAGTTAATGCAGTTTTACGTTTTGGCAGTTCCATGAGGTCCCATGATAAGTGTATGCGATCCTTGCTTTGCGAACCAACTTTTCAGTACTTCCAAAGCATGTTGTATTTGTCCGGTTAGAATTAAGGGCATTGAGTTGTCTTCGGGTACGTTTATATAATCGGGGGGATTTGTGGAGTATGAATCGATTAGTTTTCTATTCGCATCATAGGTAGCTTTAGAAGGACTGGAGGGAATATTAACTCCAGCGAGTTCAAACATTTGTTGGGCAAAAACTTCCCGAAAATCAATCTCTAATTGTGCTCCGAGACCATTAGTTAGATTAACGATAAAGTTCTCTTTATTATGCGATGACTCAAGTGTTATAAGCGCCGTTCTGGTCAAAGAGATTTTTGGCATTGGAAGAGCAAGTTCGCCCTGTCGAGTGATCCAGTCGATAGCTGTATAAAAGTAGTCTTCAACGTATGCAGAAATGAGTGCTTCATTTTCCTCAGGCAATTTCTCAATATAATTTTGTATAAAGCCTTTTAGTTCAACGTCTTCTTCACTTAAAAACACAATACCCATTCGACTTATTGTCGCGGGCGAAGCATAACTCAAATCGTGCGTTTCGAAAATGAAATTTACATTCGGTCCGAATTGAACGCGCCAACCAGATGGAAGCGATAATAAGCGATTATCGTCCATTACTGAATTTAGTGATTCAACCCATTCGGGATCAATGTCGCCATCGCAGACTATAAATGATAAAACTTCAAGACTTTCGCTGATTACTTGCAAACTGTACTTTGTCAATACTCCGTCCGTCCACTGTCTGGTATCGTGGTCAATTTGACCAAGCAACTGCGTACGTGCCATTGATTTCGGATTGAAGATATGCTGTTTAATAATTTTCTGCTGTTTGGTGAGTGCGTTCACTAGTAAATTTCTGATTGTCGTCTTGCCTGAACGTGGAGGACCCACAATAGCTACGCCCATGCGCTGCTTAAGTTGTTCGTGGAGTTCCAAACATTTTGCAACTTGTCTTTCATTCGGTTGAAGTTTTAAATCCGCGAACGATTCTTGTAATAGTTTTTCTAGCGACGTATCAACGCAATGTAGATTTTCTTCTGATTGCGGGAATATGTCTTTTAGTAATCCATCGAATATTTGAGAATCGTTGTACGTCAATTTAGATAAAGTATCTAATCGTATTGCGTTTGCTACTAATCCAAATTCTGCGCTTGCATTTACTTGATTTTGTTTCTTGTACTCTTTTATTGAACGCCCACATCCAGAGAGAACGGTACGCAGCGCTCGTAAACCCCAATCGTAATGTTGTTGCTTGCTTAACAATTTGTTTGAAAGGGAGAATAACTCCACTAACTTTTTGCCAATAACATCGGCGTTTTGATAGCCATCGCAGTGAAGCAGGGTGCGAGCAATTTGTTCGTGATCTGGATGTGTCATGACAACAGGCCTGAATAATTGTTTCAAATTATCTGGTAGTTTATTGCGACCACCATATCCAGCGCCTGCAGGGTTAAGAGTGACGAATATACCACAATGTTTATTGATTTCAATCTGCAATGAAAAGATTAGAAAACGTGTTGGCTTTTAAATTATTGTGCGCATAATTTTACTTCTTTTTCCATTAAAACAACAGTGTTGGAATGCGTTTTTAATGAATTTTGAATCGGCTGAATATACATTGATATTGCCGAAAGAGTTGCTTCATCTAATCGATTAAATTCATCAAAGCAACCCCAAGCACCGCTTTTTACTAAGCCAGAGAGTATTCTGCCCATTGCGAATGCATCAATGCCCTGAAATTATCGTGTTTAACACTTTTATTTATCTTGTGGCGATATAATTTACTTCATCGCAATTGAAGACGAGTACTTGTCGGCCTAATAAGCCGCCTAACGCTTTCACTGATTCAGTTTTACCGGTTCCTGCTGGACCATAAGGGTTGCCACCCATTCCGAGATGCATGCCCTAAAGAGATATAAATTCAGTTATTAAAATTTAATATTTTCATAGATTATTCAATACTTACTTGCGTTAAGGTGAGGAAACATTTCTCAGTCAAGGGCGTTCTTACGAGTTTTTGTGCGTTACCAATATATTCAAATGAGTAATCCATTTGGGCATTTACTTGCTTTATTGTAACAATTCCCTGGTTAGTGGAATAAAAGCGCAATTGTTTTTGCCAATGCCAATCAGTAAGTTTAGTTACGTTGGCACATATTAAGTCTTCAATAACTGAAATGTATTGAATTGTGTCCAGAAGTAAGGATTTAAGTTTAATTTCGAGAAGATTTGATTCAGAATCATTTCCTATTGAATTTAAAGAAGTATCGCCATCGTTTTCAACATCCACATTGCTATAATACGATAATTGCGATTTGTAAGTGCCCAGTAATTGCGCCAAAGTCATTGAATTAATAGCTTGTTCACATTTATTTGTGAAATTGATGGTATCAGCGAGGCACAGAATTTGTGACGGGTATTTTAATGGATCTGGTGATTTGCCGTCAGCAAGACATTGCACTAGCAGTTCTTTTAACGTGTTTTGCATTTCGATAACTAAATTATTCAGCCAAACTTCAACTGATTGCTTGATATTTACTGGTTGTCGTAATTGAACGGTCTCTCCTTGAAGCGAACGCATTGCAATAATGTTTTGCCTAGTTTTATCCAGAACTGTGCTGTGAATTCCAGCAAATAGTTTCTTGAGATGACTCTGAATGACGTGTTCTTTTGACGCTTGTCCCACAATTTCTAGCAAGTCGTCGTCACCAAGGAATAAAAATCGAGGAAACTTTTCTCGTTTTTCCTACAACAATAATCATGCGCAATGTTGTTGAGCGTCAAGTTTAATTACTTACCGCTAGGAAATCATCTAAACCTTTCTGGCATCTGGCTAATTGTTCTGAAATATTTGAAAGTACGCCTCTTAAGTTTGGATAGCGCAAAATAGCTCCAACGCGTGAATCGCGCTCAATATAATTTAACACGTTGCGGAATTCGCGATCTAATTTATCAAAACGTGATTTTTCATTCGCCAGCGTGCCGCTACCAAAAATTGGCTCCAAATAAATCCACCTGAAATTATTTTAATTTGTAGCGTAATTTAAGATAATATTTTTCTCTTACTTTCGTTGGATTTGTGCGAGTAAAGTCAAATAATAATCCAAATCAGTAAGACGTATTTCCCAAGAGTCTGCTCGTTCTGCGAAGCTTTCATAATCTGCAGCATTTTTGACTGATTGCAATAAACTTTGATGATCTCCAATCTACGATAATATTAATAGAATTTGCAATTGCGTGTAGAAACACGAATTACCTTGCTTAAATGTTCTTTGAAATCTTGAATGAGCAAAATTTCTTTTTCTTTTGCATCGACATGAGTTGTAAATTGGAATTTTGCTTGTACATCCCATTGATCTAATTCTGCTAAAGTTTGTCTGATAATTACTTCACTTGCTGCTTTTTTAGAGATTGCTTGTAATTGCTGTTGTTTCTCAACTAATCTATCAGAGATTTTGAGAAAATCTTTGACCGCCAGTACATCCAAACTCTTCGGCATCATGCCTAATACATCGTACATTTCCATCCAGTGCTTATCAGTAAAGTCTTCGCCCTTTAATGACTTTAAAATTGGTGCTGCTGCCTGGTATTTTTGTATCTCTTGCAATATGCGTGTGACTAGTGGAGTTTTCTCCTCTTTTTGCAATTTGCTTTCCCAATCGGCAAGAAAGTCTTGAAGTTTATAATATTTCTTTCGGAAAACTATCCATTCCTCATTGGATATATTTTCTAGTCCTTGATAAAAATGTTCAAAGACAGTCCAGTCACTTTCTTCTTTAGCAAGATCTTCTGTTATTTCTTCAGTCAGTGGAAATACAGGTATTGTAAGTCCAAATTTAGTAAAATCAGTTCTGGTTCGAATGAAAAACTTGATCATAAATTCATAATAGTATTTTGTTATACTTACAAAAGTTTTTGCCGCTTTTCCATAAATACTTTCCACTCTTCTTTCTTCTCCTTGATATCCTGACAATGCTTATTCAGTTCTTCCAGACTTTCAGTATTTATTTGTCCCGAATTAGGCCTTGGTTTAACTTGGTCCCATTTCGCACCGAATCTTTCCATTTCATTGTTTAAATTTTCACTTTCAATCGTAAGAGTTGTCTTAATTGTTTCAACCTGTTTAGAAATAATGTGTTGGTAGTTTTCCATCAAGTTTTGCAATCGTTCCCATCCTGCTTGCATTCTATTAACCGCATCAACACGTTCACGATTCCAAGAGGACAATATATTTGCTTCTTGTATAAGTTCGGTATGCAGAGCTTCCATCTAAAATGAATAGATTTTAAAAGACGTTTTTTACGTACGCGTTTAATAATACTTCTGGTTTTTGATTAAGTATATCAGCATGACTGGCATCAGCTTCACCAATTTGCTCTAGCGTCAATGGTTGTCTGTTTAAAGTTGCAGTCGATGTGTCAACATAATCTTGAAGTTTAACAACATTGCGGGCAATTGAGTCTTTTAACGTGTTCACCAACTGATCCCAGTAACTGCGATTATGCGATTCTAAATCAGATCGCAACCAGGACAAACCGATTTTAAAACAGCCAATTTTTTCTTCCTCACTTGGCAATTTAGCGATCTCTTGTCCGAATGTTTTGGATGCTCTAAAATGTAATTCCCAATCTTGCCAAATATTCAGCTTACCCACATCGAGTTTATCGAGTGTCAACCACGCTTGCCAGTGTTTTTTGACGCCTTGCAATTGTTCGAAAAGTTTTTCGGTGTTTTCTTGAACTTTTTCTAATTGCTTTTGACTCTTGTCTATAATTTCACTAAAAATCTCATTGCTGTCGGATACGCCATGAAATTTTTTAGGAATATCTAACGATTCTTTCATCCGCTGTTCATATTTATTACGAAGTGCTTTTTCGTCTGGCGAAAAACGAAGTTTCGAGTCGCGATAAATTAAATCACAATTTATTTCCGGTAGATATAAGTGCACAGTGTCTAGGCTTTTAATGTACTGTTCTTCAAGTACGAGCGCGAGACGTTTATCGATATCGATTTTCCATTGCGCCATCGAATTTGCGCTGAAGCCTTTTTGTTGTACTTGGTACATGATATCACGTAACATTTTGGTTGTAATTTTCCAACGCTCATAATGCTTGATTAAATCAACGCCTTTTAGCTTCTCAATCATTTCTATCACTTGCATATGATATGTTGTAAGCATATTATTTTCATTGGATAATTTTTCAACTGCGTTCTTCAAATTTCCAACGTATATTTCGACAGATTTGATGTCGCCCCAAGAGACGACTTCTTGTTCTTGTACGAGTCTTGATAAATCAATCGCACTCGGTAGCATCATTGGTCGTTGAGATGGTATCATGATATCACCAATTGTATTATGAAAATGTGCAATTTGCTCGAGATATTTAGCGTAATTCATGAATTTCTTTGCATGTCCACTAGTTGTAACAATTTGTTCAGGAATGTTATAGCCTAGACTTGATAACTGGCGCACTTCTGCAATAAGTGTTACCAATCGTGGTGAATAATTCACGCGCATTAACTTATTTGCTGTGAATTGAACAACGGGATCATTTTCACATAAACTCAAATTGTGATTTTTAATTTGTTCCAATATTTCAGTCGTCCACGCTTCGTATAAATCATTGTGTTGATTTTTCAGCTCGTGTAGTAACTCGATTGTTGCGCTCTCCAATTCATTATAGTTTTCTAAGTCGTTTAGAATCTTTCGCGATATTGTTAACACTTCGTTTGTTTTTGCCTCAAGCTGGCGTGTTCCAACAATTTCAGCTACAACTTGCGGTGTTTCGTATTTTGTTGAAAGCGTTGGTGTATGAGACATTTGCCCTGCTAATGTTTTAACGTAGTCTTTCAGCAATGACAATAAATATTTTCTTTCTGTTTGCAGAATATTCCGAAGAACTGGACGGCAAATCAACTCAGTGTATCTTCCAAACTCGTATAACAGCTAGAAGAAGGATAATTTATTGGTGATTCGAAATTTTATAATCATAGTACCTACTTGTCTGGTATTTGCATTAACGGTGGAAAATTGTTCTTTTAACTTATTTGCAACTGTTTGCTCAGCCGGTTTTAATAGATATTCAAATTGTTTATTCGCGGTAAACCAGCTTTGTTCAGAATAAGCGCCACATTGTAATGAATCAAACTTTTCAAAGGGGCCAAACATTTGCTCACAATTTAAGTCTTCGTGTTCTTCTTTGGTGAGCAATCTTGTAAGTTGTCTGTGCGTAGCTCTTATTTCTTTAATTTGAAGAAGTCTTGCCACTAAATTAGCCATATTTTCGGGAATGTACGGGGCGCCTCGCCAAAAATGAAGTGAGTAATTGGGCCAGAAGATTTCAGTTAATTCTCTACAAGAAGATAACCATCTCTTGCCTAACCCAAGGCATTGTTCTATCATTTCTGAAGCAACATTGTAGTCTTCTTTCCAAATTTGAATTTTTTCAAACTGTTTACGAACATAGTTGACCATGTCTTGGCTTATAATTTCCATTAAATGTTCCATTCGTGCTTTTGGATATGGTGGCTCGTTTCTCCACAAGTCATCCAATAAATTATGGCACGTTTCCAGCATATCTTCAACATCGGAAATTGGCAATGCATCCAAAACTGCTATATCTCGGGCTAATGGCACGAGCATGTCACGAAATGTTGCGGCTACTGTATGGTCATTAGGGTTTTTCTTTGATGTTGTTGCTTTGTGCCAATACTCGACTTCTTGGTCAACTGTTAAAATCATTGCTAATACGTCTTGTTTATCAGCATCGTCAGGATTATCGAATTCAGTCACTAATGAAGCACGTAAACCAGCTTGTAGATTGCTTAAATGTTTCTCAATATTTGCATTATTTTTTTGATTCTAAAATGAAGCGATATTAAAATCGTAATCGATTTGAACGTGTTATATACTTTTGTAATTAGAGGTGTAAAAACATTATTCAAAGTGTGATATAAAACAGTTGCCGGTGAACCATACAATGATGTAATATCAATTGATTGCAATAAGTTGTCATCCTTCAAAATCATGCGTTGGTGCTTTGAAAATATTACAATGCGCTTATTTTGCGGAATATCAGTTATATTATCAACATATTTAATGCACTTATTGTTGCCTGATGAATCCAAAGAGCCGCAAAGTAACATTTTGCTTTCGTTTTCTAAAAACTGTTCTACCGACGTCATTGAAATGATGCTATTCTCCCATGAATTTTCATCGAAGAGACATCCCAAATGGCTCCCTGAAATCCTCATCAGGTTTATCATATTAATTCAGTATTTAAATCCCTACCTGTAATATCAATTAGGATCTTTTTACGAAAATCAGCCATTATTTAAACTGTTGCAACGTAGTCATTGATAAATTTCTTAATACACATTTGTTTTGATTAGTGGTTGCTATGGCGAGGATATATTACAATGAAAACATAAACGAATAGTAATTATGCGCGCATACTTGGTTTCGATAAGTTTTATTTTTAAATGCAAATAAACTACATACAAAAATTAAATAATCCGTACACAAGTTCACTGTTAGCGTAGTTGGCAGGTCGCTTTCTTCCCATGCAAGCATACCGGGTTCGAGTTCCGGCTGGGGTGGCTTTGAAATTGACTTTTGGAAAAATCAATAAAACTATTAATAATTGTGTTTATGCATAAGTTTATGTATAAGTTATAATATACTTCATATAAGACAGTTGGTGGCATACTTGGTAGAGTGCTTGCTTGCCACCCAGTTGTTCTGGGTTCGAATCCCAGTGCAGGTTGCTTGTGGAAACATTTTTCTCAAAAATAATACGAGCGCCTGTAACTACTATGTTTAAAGCACTCTGCCTCCAATAGGGCGGTCATTCAGTTGACTATTGCCCTCGAATTCAAATCGAGCACTTAGAAAATAATTCTAAGTCCAATACTTGGTGAATTTGGGGGCGCTGATGACGAATTGGTTGGGCTCTGCCCCTCTCAATTGACGTCACAAACCGAGGTCTGTTGGTAACGAAAATCGGGAATGGGGAGGCAGTCTACTGCCGGGGAGCGAAGCGGCGGGGTGGGCCGTCACAAGACAATCTTAACGTACGGGCTTCAAAAATTAAAAATGGGGCCCTTGTATGCCTCTGGGGGCCCCCGTTGGACATGCAGCTTAATCCATTGGGGCACCCGAGCATACAAGTAATTGAAAAATCAGAAATTCAAGTTGCTATTCTCAGGATTCGAACCTGAGACACACAGATCACATCCATAGCCGTGACCACTAGGCTATGGAGTGTTGTTGCTGTAGCGAAATTTGATCTTCGCCTTATAGTCTTAAATTAAATAGAAAACTTAAAATTGAATTGCCACTCCCGAGATTCGAACTCGAGACACCCAAACCATATCCACGGCCCATACCACTAGGCTATGAAGTGCTGTTGCCTAGGCTAAATTTGATCTTCCCCTTGTAGTCTCAAATTGAATCGAAAACTTAAAATTGAAGTGCCACTCTCGAGATTCGAACCCGAGACACTCAGACCACTTCCAAAGCCTATACCACTGGGCTACGGAGTGCTGATGCTAAAGCTAAATTTGATCTTCCCCTTCTAGTCTCAAATTGAATCGAAAACTTAAAACTGAAGTGCCACTCTTGAGATTCGAACCCGAGACACTCAGATCACGTTTATAGCCTACACCACTAGGCTATGTAGCATTGTTGCTACAGGTAAATTTGATCCTCGTGTTAAGTATCAATTAAAATCTGGAAATTTAAATTGCTTGGGATATTGGAGCTATAATCAGATCGTAGGAAGCGTAAATATTCCGGAATTAATTTTAAAACTTTAAACAATTGTTTTTCCTACAGCATATACTCACAAAAAAGTTGGATTACATCGAATTTCTAATAACTGTTTATTTTATTTTTGTTACAGGTCAAAGAATAGTTACACACGTCTGGCCTGATGTCTTCTATCTTCAAGAGCGGTAATGATTACCTTGGTTGCCTTAAAACTTTTTAGTTTAAAACTGTTTGGTTTCAGATTATCGCCTAATGATCGATGAGGACAATCGGCTCCATACGTGATGCATAGCTACAAAGTAAGTCCATTTTTCAATATTAAATAGGGAGTGATGGGGGTAGTAATGCCTGATTTCATCGGAAAGTAGTCCTGCAGTTGAATTTAGCTTAATTTGGTAATAAATTTGTTGTATTAGTACTATCATGAATAGAACCGAACTATGCTAATAGATGATTGGTTGCCTATATTAATTGTTGATCCTGTAAGTTAGCGAAGGGTACTCCAAAACTCCAACTTGCTCTAAGCTCAAAAAATACACCTTCTCATGGGCATAGAATCTAATCAAACATACACAAGTAGACTTATTATTAATATATTTAAAAACCAAGCCAAATACAAACGAGACGGCGTTTGTGTAAAAGTCGAAATGGTTCGTCACCATCCGGAGAAATTAACTCCTGCAGAGCAGGAATTTTTTAAAAATAACTGAAATAATTCAAGCATATTAGATTTATATCGTGCACTATATTATCAATAATGAAAAAGGGTGCCGAAAATGGTCCAGAGTATGAAAGCCCAAGTACCTACCGAGTTTCATGCTGCTGGCTTCAATAATGCAATAAATTACCATATAAGTAATGATTTCAAATGGCTGTCTCTTATCGAAAATGACGAACCGTGGCCAGTGCAGGCGTTTCATTTTGGAGCAACTGTTTGATACTGTTTAATATATTGTTCGACGTAGTCCATTACGTTGTGCAAAATTCTCTTCTCACAAATGCGTAACCGAATTGCTAGGTTGCGATGTATGTTTATTTCTGAATTTGATTCAATAGTCTTGAGATCTTCAGCAAGACTAGTTTTGTATGCAGTAAGTAATAATTTAATTCGGACTTGTAGGAACGTCCACGTTTTCTTTTCAAGGCACGTATCCAGCGCACATTCTGGGCATTCCAAACCATCACATTTATCGCTCTCCAGCCAATGTTGCAATTGTCCTGAAAACGAAAATTCCTCATTTATCAAGTTGATTATAGGAGGATGATTTTGATATTATTAGTTACCTTCATTCATATTAAACACACGTAAAAACGCGAGCAGTTTTGAATCAATAGGTTTCTGGCCAGCAGAAACGATGAATGTCGATGTAGGACTAATACGAAGCTTTTCAAGGAGTTCGATTCGTTTCTCCTTCAATTCGTCCGATTGACTTATACCCAAATTAAGTAGGTAACCATCATGTTCATTGGCTTCGTAAACAAATCTTAAATAATTCAAAATTAGTAGTATTTGTCACATCATATTGTATTTATAATGAATTAGGAGCTTACCCACTATAAAGAAATAAGTCGGAGTTGGTGCGTGGACCGTAAAAAATAAAAATTTGTTCGCCGGCTTTGAAATTCCGTATCGCAAGACATTCGCTCCGATTCAACATTGGATTGTATTCCGTAGTAATCTAAAAAGCAAGTAATAATAAATGATAAAACAGAAAGAGTAATAATTACGTTTCCACTGGTGTAATTACAAAAATCCCAAAGAGGAATCAAAGCACTAATCATGCACGAACCATCTTCGGAAGGTATCATATTTTGACGAGTCATAACTGTTGTTACTGCCCAACTGAAATAAAATACAAACGTATTACTAATTAATTCAACAGGAACTTGTAGACATATACAAGAACCTATATATTTCCGGTTAATAAAAACGCGAAACGAATTCATTTAAATTAATCATTCGCGTAATGCAATTTAGAACAAGACGCGCGTATTTTAAGCGAATACGATATGCTAATAAAACTGCATAAAATATGTAAAACAAAGCGAAAGTTTATTTATTTCGATGGAAAGTGCGGGAAACATTTCCTTTACCATAGAATTTCTGGCGAACACAAATTGAAGCACGTTCGCGTTCGCACGTTTCTCATGTTAATGCTTCTGTTCAAGTCATTCAATAAGTATGCACAAACAAATGATCTAAACCGAAAGCAATACGTTATCGTCTCTTCGTTGCTGCCTCGTACAATTTATCATCCGAAAGGCTTAAAAACGCATCATTCTAACGAGCATAACATACTGATGCAGATGCAGTCGACGTGTCAATACATGTGTTATGCACATTGCGCCTTGCGACATTCAACGATTTCTTTCAGGCCGTCTGATTTGCTACAGCAGCTTATATTTTTACAACAATTAGTTCACTTGCCTGCAATTGAACGGGAGTCATTAAATTTCCGCCGGTTATGTAACGCGCAGCTCAAGTCAAATCAAATTAATCATCTTAACGAAGCAGGAAAAAATACGTACACATTGCACAACTGCTGCAAAGAATTGCATAAACTTGCGCGCACATTAAGTGTCTTTAAGTGCTTTAAATAAAAATGTTTCAAATTGAAAATCTAGCTCGAAATATGTTAATTGTTTTATTAGCTGCATATTTGTACCGTTCCAGTTTAAAGTAAGTATTAAATTGGCCGCGAAAATGTGCACGAAAGTAATAGTTATTTATGTCCGAGTGGCATTAATCATTCAACACTAAAAGTAATTTCTTTAACTGCTGAAACTCCAAGAACTTATTACGCGCATGAAGGAGTGAAAAAGACGTGCTAAGTATGATTGCGGCAAATTCATGAAATGAGAGTGAAGAGTAAAATGCCATCTAATTGGTGCAATTACTGGCATGCAAGTGAAACACGTATACTGAAGAGGTCTTTAGAATTAAACATCAAAGTACCTCGCTGAACAAACTCACGCGCGGAATTAAACAAAGCGTATTTCGCAAACAATATTTCGATGTTTAAACCGCCATTAATTTGTTGATATAAAGTGTATATATTTCATGAAAAAACATCTGAAAAGTTTTACGAACAGAAGTGAATGCCGATGTTAACAAACCGTGAAAACGACTAAGTTATTTGAAACAATATTCCAAGCAAATATTCGGCTTAGCAAAGCGTAAATTTCATTCGTGATATTTGCCCAATTTTCACCGTTTTTTACCGATATTTGCGGTGAGTGATAGTTGCACGCTTTAATTACTCCGAAGTCATCAAACGATGAGATATCAAACTCGAAACACATATCATAAAATCGTATTTAAACGATCGATTTAAAATACGAGAGATATTTACCTCCGGACCGTGTTTTGACTTTCGTTAGTGACATGTCGCAAAACATCAGGTGGTTTCTACGCGTACTAATTATATGCTTACAATGATATCAGATGAAATTCGCAGTTTACGTTCATTTCCATTTCATTCTTGGTCGTATTTAAAATCGAAATCGAACCAGCCTCATCCAGTAGCATATGGCAAATTGAGGCATTTTCGGCGCACTTTCACCAAAAATTCATTCATGTGGTTGGCGCGTCCGCAAAACACGAATTGAATGCAGATGCCGCTTGTTAATTCCGCAAAGTGTTCTACAGTAGTGCGAACGATAGAATTGCGATTAATGAACAGATGCGATACGCGCGTGAATGTAATAATATAGATAAAATTAATAAGCGATCCTGAACGTTTACAAATCCACATGACTTTTCCCAGATCCAATATTTATACTACCATGCCATACATTTTCTACGTAAATATTCTTTGGCCGTTTACTTCATCATTACGAAAGAAAACTTTTCAAGACAATTGTCAATATTCAGCCTGCTTTCCCTGTACAACGTATCAATCAATATCCTTATTACAGTTATGTCGAAGGGAAACTGAAATAAATGCATTAATGAAGTTAAAATTAAGTTAATTCATTGCAATTGAGATATGTGCTCAATTTCTCCATTTGACAGATACACGTCCAACATTATGCAGTTATTTATTGGGTGGAACGATTTGATCCGCTTGTGTTTCTCTTATTGAAACAATTTCAGTCATTCATCAGAAAATATGCATTGAAATGCCAATTGAGAACGAAAGTACTTTTATGTCCGTCAAACGTAAATCCAAAGAAGCACCTAGCCGAACGTATAAAATATCATTTTATAATGGACAATTATCGCTCGTTAGCTTGTAATTTATTTATACAAGAAGACAATGTCAAACAATCATTAATTGTTTTCATTTCCATGCATAATTTGCAGTAAACAATCAACATGTGAGTGGTGATGAAGAAAAGTCTCACGTTTTTCTTTACAACGGAGAGCGGTAAATATTTTTCAACGCATACATGACACGAAATGTGTTCGAAACTTCAATGTCATGTTTTGCTAATTAATTGCCATTTATGCTCATTCGTTCAGAAAGTACTGTACAATTGTTGGACATGCTTGCGGAATTTGTGCCATCCGAACTTGTCACTTTTTAGAATAAGTAAAATCAAGACGGAGGAAAAACAATGCAGCAACGCTTCACAAACGAAATGAAAAATGATTGCGTGTATCTTTTCATGCGCATGGTAAAAGTTAATTGTTCCACGAATAATTTCACAGATATTAAAAAAATTAATTTTGTCAATTGTGCTTGGACAAAGTATAAATTGCATTGTTCATGTGTGCTGCTTGCTCCGTTGCTCACTGGTGATGAGAAGAATATTATGCATTTGCACGTTTGCTGCTAAATGTCGAAATCTCCATTATTAATTGCTTAATAGAATTTTGAAGGATTATAAAACCTTAATAAATATTTATACTCCAAGTAGTTAGACGCAACTAACGAGATACACTGTGTAACTTACTTATTAATCTCATTAATATATTTAGTTGATAGATAGTTAAAGCGAATAGGAAGAGGAATTTAATCTCTGACAATACACGCTGCATGTTAGTGCTTTCTTTTTCGTTAATTTCATTCAATGGTCCCGGCTCATTGTGACTGCATGCTTCCTATTTCAATTCTTCAATTAAAGCTTATTTATATGTTGTAATTTTTGTATAGAACTCAAACTGGCTGTTGGCGCAACGTAACAGCACAAAACAGCGGCAGCGAACAAGAGATTCGGTTTGGAGTAATTATACTCGAATCGAAGGCGAACAACCAGAGAATGAATTCTCCGGATGCGCAAATAAATGAACAAAAAACGCGATTCCCAAGATTATAAATGAGCTCATTTATATGCAAACATCATCCTTCCTAACTGGCCAAGTATTTGAGAAATTATTTGCTTATTGTTTCCAATTAATTTCGAATATCAAGCTATGAGAAATGCTTTCTTTTTAATGATAATTATATTTACTAATATTTTACCGTTTCATTAAGTTTAGCTTCTGAGAAAATTCCGACACAATGCCAATTGTAAAATGAAGCTCAAATTATTAACAAAATATCTTTCAACAATTCATTCTCAAGATTTGTTACCTTCCGCAATAATAATATTTAAAATCGAAAATACCAAAAGTAATTTTACTTTTAGGTGCTAAAACAAAGTTTCAGAACGTCTAATTTAAACCCAAGTCATAAAGCACGTAGACTATCATAAAAACGAATATACCTGCCAATTATCATAGAAAGGTAAGAAAAATTCAGTCAGATCTTTGACCAGGAATGTCTAATTAAATGCCAACGTTAAAAAGTTTTATGAAGGGATCAATATGTCTATGCAGACTTATCTCTCTACATATCTGGAAAGCGTAGTCGTTTTTACTGTTACCTCCTAGAAGTTGACGTGTAAAAGTAATAACGAATAAGTAAAAGTATAGTGCTCGTAAAAGTAACGCAGTAATGCACACTAAAATTGATTTCCTGCATCCTTAAGTGCGTAAAGATAAAAACGACGACAAATTTCTTGTCAAGTAGCATTTAACAAACAGATACCTTTTTCAGCGAGGCGTCGTTTTTCTTTGTATGAATTTTAATAACTTTTTAAAAACTTTTACTTATCTCAGCGCATAAGCTCACTTTTATTTTGAGACCAGGCCATTCATGCTCAGAAAAACCCTGTTTGATTATTACGCTACGCTGGCCGAATTTGAATATTCCAGAAATGCAAAAAATATTTATATAATTCGCCTATTACTCATGCAAATTCCGCAGTCGCGTAAACAATCGAGATGCGTAGTCGGATTTGTTTTCGTTTTAATTGAAATGTGCATTCGATACAGCAGCATCGCTGGAATCTGCGAGAGATTCCCCACTTTGAGCCGCCACCACTTTCCGCCGCTTTTGGGTGACTTGTGTTACTTTATATTTTATGGCGGAGTTGATCATCAAGCGACGACCAACAACACCAGCAGACAGGCAGCAGGCCACACTGAATGGAAAGGCATGTGCTAAGATATCAGCACAGAACAACAACAAGCCGGTAAGCGTGCGCGACCGCGTTCGTTACTAATGCTCGAGTGCTCGTTGGTGAAAGGCGCATTTTCGGATCAAGCAACAACGCTGGATGGATAATAACTAAACAAACGGCTGCTGTTTAAATACAAGTGTCGCGCGCCGCCCGAAAGACAACAGTGAAGCAACGCGGATAACGTGATGCGCGTCGATTAATTAAGAAAATTTTGCCTAAAGTTGCGTTCAACGCTTCCCCAAGAAAGTTGGCAAGCGCGCGTCGAACGTACTTAAACTTTAAACTCAACTTAAGGAAAAATGAAAGTGTTAGTCATATGCGTGCTGATGGTGACATTCATCGGAACACTAACTCATTGTGCTGATAATAACGACGAGGATGATGAGCAATTGAGAGTGTCTATCGACACCGAGAACTCCGACGACGACTTGACATACGCAGAAAGTGTGCGTAATGTGCGTCTGATTGACAATAGCGAGGTATTATGATACATACTATACATACTGATAAGAAGAGTACCAAGTACTCCAGATGTAGTTAAATGCTGCGTACGAGCTGTTAGTTTCCATAAAGTTTCTAATTTTCCATCACGATTTATGCATTTCTTTCGCTAATAGCCAATAATTATTTCGTCTTTTATCGATGCGCATCGCAATCGTTTGCATGTTCGCGCTTGTAAACGCGATACACTTATGTACGAAGCCTATCCAATTAAATCATAAAATTATATTATGCGCTCAGGTGCACATTTGCAACGATTGATTTTAATTTTAATGTGAGCTGTTCGTGAACGTCTTTAACATGATGATTAACAATTCGCGTTTACATTCTTAATTCGTTTGCGCGCAGTTCATGTATTATTTCCCATTCCGAATGAAAATGGAAACTGAAACGCAGTGAGCACTTAATGCGCACAAATTGTTGCTACACTAGGTAATATGCATGTGGAGCCGTGCGTTTGGACTAGTTTTTTTTTTCCTCATAAAAGCTATCTCTGCAATTATGTCCTTGTGAAATCAATACTAAAGCGATATTTACTACGACGTCCTTTTATGTGCATTATTTCTATTATTTCAATGTGCAATTTATACGTTTTCTAAAATCGCTGCAATCAAATTTAAAGTGATGATTGCTTAGTCTAACTATGAAAGATTTTAGCGCTTTATAGCGCGATGTAAAAATTGAAATAAATCTAAACCAGTTTCTTTCATAAATTATTTGATTCAATTTATGCACAAAACTTTAATATGAATTCACCTGTGAGCGAGTACAACAATATTTCTGAATGAATAAGAATGCATATTTAGATGTTGTATTTCGTTGAACCCGTATTGCCACACGCAGCCAGCGACATAAACAAGGAGAAAAACGAGCTTGCGAAATTCAAGTTCCGAGCGAGCAAGTCAAGCAATTTAAATCAACTATCTGTTAATCTAAATTTAAACCGGGATTAGAATTATAAGCATCAATCAAAGTTGGCATTTAACACACGTTGTTCAATTATTACATTTTCACGCGACTCTGCGAAAATAAATTCTATGGCAAATTAGAAAATATTGTTTTGCATTACCATAACTAAAAATGAATATTTACGATGTGGATTTAACAAACAACAATTTATACGTTCAACGAGCAAATGAAAATCTCATTCACATTCTTTCAAGCTGACAAAATTTCCCAGAAAAAATGATTTCTCATATTCGAATGCATTTACACGCGCGAATTTAACCGCAACGAGTTATTTAAATATACAAATCACGATCGCTTCATAACAAATCAATAGCTTTAATAATCAGTGCTAATGTGTGCCACAATTATAAATAAACGATCGCATTCCGATGAAAATAATTAGTTCGATTACACACTCTCAATCGCCACTGATGTTGTATTTGTGTATACACGTATGCGCATTTTATTTAAATAATATTCGCACTGCTCGAGCGTGTAGTTGTAATACAAAGGAAGCGACGCGATAATCGACTGTTTCGAAAACATAAAGATGAAATGAAAGTATCACCGCGCGTTAAATTTTTAAACAATTTTGCTTTTGTGAATCCGACAGCAAACATATACACAATGCATTAGCGCAAATTCACCGACCTTCACGCGCTACTTTATAAAATAATAACAACTGCACTCAATAGTGTTGGCGTTTTACAACATATTTGCGGTTAAAATTAACTTAATAAAATTAGTAACCAATTGAAATTTCACGCGACAACAACAACTTCTTAAAAATCATTATGACCATATCAAAGTTAATGAAATAAAATATTTTATTGTCGTGCACTTTTTAGCTGATGTTGTCTTAATACGCAATTTTCATGATAAAATAAAATTATCAATAAATCGTATGCAAAGAGTAGTAAAATATCACTTAACGATGTATTAAAAGCTTTCTTAGAAATTGAATTTCAACCTATTAGTTGGTAAGCGCGTCACCTGCTGCTTATGCAAATTTGTGGAGAAAAAACTTTCTTCGCGAATTCGTACTTGCAAATTGAGTGATTAAATCGCCGAGTTTGATTTCATTTAATTTCATGCAACGTCTAATTGCGGTGCAAGTTTAATATGCATCCTATATAAGCCACCCAGAAAACTCGCGCTTTTACTTTTAAATTGCGCTAAATGAATTAAAAAATTAATTTTCGTGTTGTAACAACACTTCACATACATCCATTTTTGAGCTACTTATTTCTATTTTAAAAAAGTGTAATGTGAACAATTACTTTTAGTAATTAATCATTTTAATTAAGTAGAAAATATATAACATTTTACCTACGCTATAAACTGAGTGTATTAATGAAGTGCGTGCTATATGCGTACAATTTAAATGCGCTATCTATTTTTATGTATGTAGTTATGCGATTGCGAATTACTGCAGAAGTGTTGAACTGCAGATGAGAGTGAAGAAAATTAAAAACTTTATAGTTATTATAGTTATTTGCCACAGGTATCCGACCGTTAGTTAATACTTCAGATGTTTGCAAATTGCACTTCCAGCATATGTTACTCTAATGTACCTTAACCAACAACTTTCACAATATTTCAAGAAATAAGCGTAATTTCAAGTAAGAAAAACTATCACCCATTTAAATCTCAAGCTTCGAATACTAAAATCATATAAGTAATAAACAATGCATTATTCTCTATTAATAACCAAGAATGTAATGATGAAATTATGCATCAATGACATGTTTCAATAATATTCCTAAACCAGTCAAGAAGGGAAATGCATCGAACAATGCAACAACATGTATTAATTGTGTAAGCGAGTAAATAGGAATAACAATAAATTGTTAGTCGTCGCTTGGCTGCGTCGAATGAATCTGGAACCTAAGCGAGAATATGAACAACTAGATCCGAGCGTCTTTGTCACCGATATTGTTGTTACGATTGTTTCATGTTTGCACGTACGTCATGTATTAAAAATATGTACGTAGCATTATTATATTATATAACGATGCATGTCCCAAATGCGTATTTACTTAATGCACAATACCATCCAGAAAATTCAATTACACAAGAGCGAAGCATGACAAGCTAATGCAATATTTAAGTTGGTGCATTTCCCAACGACAATAACATCTTCGTCGCCTATTATAAGCAAACAGTAACGCAATAATTAATCTTCCTTAAGCGCCTTTGCCTAATTCAATTCTCTTCCAACACCGCAACGCACAAGTCTCCACAAAATGAAGACACTCAAACCAAATAACGTAGCGTATGTGGCGCACTTGTCAAGAAATATATTCCAGTTGCATTTTGAGCGAAAAGAAAGTGTGCTAGCTGCTTCAATTTATATAAAAATTCTTTGTGGGTTGATGGAATAAAATCAATTAGTTTTTAGCGCAAACGCGACTCGACTCATCATATAAAATTATTACAAACGCGGAAATGACGCAACGCTCCTCGCTTGACTTGGATCAACAAATAATCCCATTGGCCACATTGGATTTTTAATAATTCGAATTCGTTTTCTTGCACACTACGCATTTCTCCGACCGCGCAAAAAACTGATATAATAAAAGCCAATCACGCGGATTGCGTTCGCAATTGAACACGTTGGGTTTTCACCATAAATCACGTGCAAAATGCTCGTTCACGAGTGCAAGAAAAAATAGCGCAGTGTAAACGACAACGCGGACGACAAAAACTAGCCGAGAAAAAAATTACAAACAATGCAGACGGTAATAAACTACTGCTTTCTAGCAGTCGACCGTCTGTCCGTCCCATAGTTGTCTTAATGTGAATTAAATTCGAATGAAACAGCGCGCATTTTTTAAGCGGCACGTTTAATTGCAATTCATCTTAATGGACTTTTTCTAATTAAATATTGCATTGAGTGTGAGCACACGCGCGCATTCATTACGTTCAGTTAGAATGGGGAAGTGTTATTGATGTGAATTCACGATTTCCGTAATGAGCTATGCGTTTAATTTAAATATTAACGGATATGTCTTTGTTCCATTGTTCGTCGTGAGCGCGAAGAGTTTCCATTCCACTTCAATTACGCCAAACAAACAATTATTTATTTTCACGATGCATTATGATTAGAAATCATTGCGTAATAAATTAAACGAAACATGCAAATCAGTAATCGTTTACGATGCATTCGCTTGCGAGAACCAGCGTTTCATTACGTAAAGAAGATGCTATTTGACATAAATACTCAATGCATGATGGTGCCTTTCAGCGGCAAACATCATCATCATCATCAACCTGAAACATCACGTACGAAATGACGGTGTAAATGAAAATTGCACATTTAATATTTGCATCAATAAGGAAGCAACTGCGCGCCGCCACCAACGTTGTTGAATTTGCGTTCGGTATTTATAAAATAATTTTTCTTCAGCGCGATTGTATAATTGCAATTAAGCCGCTTACACAACGCACAGTTCAAAGTTTAATGTACGCGCAACTGCCTAATGTTGTCTTGATGTTCGATGATAAAATGAAATTTTAATGTTCGCAGCGCAAACAAGACGTAAAGAGAGTTAAAACTGAGGAAGAACAATGTGTTTAAGCAATCACCAACGACTAATGGAGTGCACATTTAGAAGTTTTCTTTTGTCGCTGATTCCCTTTTAAGTAGCATTGATAAAATTTTGCTTCCTACGCGTTGCGAAATTTCCTCTCTTCGAGCATTTTTAAGGAAGCAATTAGCATTTAACCTTAAACTGAATAAAACTAATTAATGATTAATTATCCTGCTTACTGATACGATTACCATAATAATGCAAGACTGCAACGGATAACAAGTTAATTGACTTATAAGAAGACTTGCAGCTTGGAAAACATTGACTTATCGGGCTGGAATGCATTCTTATGAGACATGTTTGTTTGCTTGTTCTTCATTTAGCACAAGACTTTCTTTATGCGCACCGTGCGGTTGGCGGCTACTAATCGTTAGAGGTGCATTATCACAACGCTTCAATTATCGCAACTTTCCACACACAAGAGGAAATCAATAAGTATCTATTGGTTGTGCATTTCAGCGAGTTGTTACGTTAAAAAATCAAGGCCACGCGTATGCAGTCAATGTAAAAACCATACGTGAAGTGAAGAAGTCTGTGGCAAACAATTTCTATACATAGGAGGAAGTAGGTTGCAACCTACATTTCGCGGATTCATTTGCTTCTTTTGTGCATGCTAATGCGTTGATTTACTATAAACGATTGAGATTATTTCCATTTCCTTGAATATTTGTTTTCATCTGAAAAACGTGTGATTAATTTGCGAAACTGTATTGCAGTGGCGCGGCGTACAACGCATCCACACTGATGACGATCGACCTCTGGAGGCACGACCCCAAAAACGTCGCCGGCTGCGAAAGAGAAAACGCCGCCCGCAGCACATCCAACAACAGCAGCTGGCCGATGATGAACATGTTGTTGAGATAGTACGACCAAGACGCCGCAGGCCCATCCGTCTCGATGAGATTGAAGACGACTGGAAGAAGATGGAGGCGGAGAGCCCGCATCGCGCTTATTCAAGACGACGCGTTGGCGCCATATACCAGCAGGAAGATGCTGGCTCCAAATTTGAAGACGGCGCGGATACTCCGCAGGATTTGGGTTACAAGTCACGCGGACGCAACGAGCCCTCGTCAAGCACTTCCGAACCGACGACAGCTCTGAAAGATATCAAGGACATTCTCAAGCAGACGGGTGGCTTAAGTCTGAGCGAAATCCTACTCGAGAAAAATCTCACATTGAGCGATTTATTGCAAGGAAATCAGAACGCGTTGCTGGCATTGAGCGAGCGACCCTTACAAACAGCCACCGAAAGAGAAGTAAATCTACCTGTTGCCCAAATAGAGGAGGACCAAGCTCGACCGTATCAGGAGGAATCGCGTCGCAAGGACGAGCAACGCAAACGCTTTCCGCAGTTATACAGTGGAAATAAATTGTACAGTGAGATTACAACCAAATACGACGTCGTTACTGAAGCGACAACCGAAAAGAGAATTTTCGTTCCCTCACATCCCAAGTACTACACATCGGTCAATTACAAACCGGAGTTTGATATTGCCACAGAAGCACCAAAACGTACTACGTTGCGATTGCCAATGACAAGTGCGCAAATGAATTTAAAAATTAAAAAAACGGATAGCAATAATAATCAGCTGCAGCAAATTCCATTGAGTGAAATCTTCAGTTATGAAAACACGCGAAAGCCTAACAATGTCCTAAAAGGCCCACTAAAGATGTCATTCGACCTGGAAGAGATTGCTAAGCAGAATACAATTTCGCAAGGAAGCAACAGCGTGAGTAAAGCAATGCCTGAATTAAGCAGCAGTAGTACGATGAAATTGACTGAAACCACAACTGAAGAAATGCTCATCACCACCACTCCAATGACAAGCACAACACCAACTAATCCCATCAGTTCAAGTACAGTTGCCTCAACAACTGCAACTAATCTGATGACAAACGCGATGCATTTCGGGGACGCAAACTTTGAGCAGGAAGTCGAAATGACTACCATCAATGATAAACCAACAAGTGCAAAACTAACAACGACGCAGCGATTCAGCAAGAAGTTGTACTCCACCTCCAAGCCATTCGTGACCACCTTGCAGCCCAAGAAATTGATCGTCAGTGCCAAGGATGAAATAATGGAAGCGATGGCTAACCGGGAAGTAAAAGATGAACTCTCCAAGATTCTCACATCAAGAAATATGACTTTCGAAGAGTTGGTCGAGCAACGCGAACGTGGTTCTAGCCAAAGACATCTTGCTGAAATCTTTCACAACAAGACGAAGGAACCTGAGCCTACTCAAATCGTCGAAGAAATCAATACTGTTAAATACAATATTGGTTTAATATCGAAATTCAATACGACGAGCAATAGACAACCGAAAGTGTTAAGTACTTCAACAACAAGCACAACAACAACCACCACTACGACTCGAAAACCGCAAACAGTGCGCGTGTTAAATCCCAACTTAAGTCCGCTTAAGCCTTTGGAGGATGTAAGCATGTCCAGCGAGGAGATAACGATTGCAGAACGCCTGCCCAGCACTAGCTTCCCTACCTACAAAATCGAAACTAACAAAGCATCCAAGGAAATTCCACCTTTGCACATTCCCATATGGAAAACGATTTACCCGAGTATCTATATCGAGTCGGAGCGGAATGATAAGAAGCAAGAACTGGACGCTATCGAGCAGTCCATTCGACAGGCGGTCGATGCCGATTTAAATGAAATTTCGCGCAGTAATAACAACTTGAACGAGTACGACGATTACATTCAGTTGCCCATTGGCGTCAAGTCGGCGATCTACGCCTCACTTGCGATCATCGGTATGTCGCTGGTGCTCTTCCTAACGATTCTCGTCATCTTTCGTTGGTCGCAAAAGCACAAGAAGCGTCTCTGTTATGGGGGCAGCGGCGGCAGTACGTTTACGTGCTCCAAGATCAAATCGCCTATTTTACAGCAGCACGAGCCCGCCAAGCGCACAATTCGCACGTTCGTTTCGGAGACGCTGGGCAAACGTCGGAATTTCTATGCGCAACAATTTCGACAAAGCATGTCCGACTCATGGGAGAGCAACGAACGACCTTATCAATAATAAGAGATGCACGCGTCCCGAATTTGCATTCTCTCATCGTCTCTGCATTTGTACATTTTTTATCATACGTATGACCCGACCGAATTTTCAACACAGCAGCATGTGGCGGTCATATTATCATTACTGCATTTTTTCGACTTACGCTATTATTCGTAATGTGATTCGCGTGCAATATTTATGAAACTAACACTTACCCAACGGTTTATAGTCGGGGATATGCAGGAGTTCAGTCAATTTAAAATACTTCTAGCGTATCCAAAGCTAACATTTCAAGACTTATACGTTTGTAGTTGGTATTTCAACAGTAGCGAAATACAGAATTTTTTATATAAGCAATTAGTAATAGTCCACGAGGCATTTTCATGTTATGTAAATATCTCTTTCTTTCCTATTTCTATCTCCCCCCAGTAAATGCGTTCTTTTACGTTCGTGCACAATATAATACAATTAAGTATTCGACGCGCGGCTAGCAGTTAAGCATGTTTTTGTTAATTTGTGTTTGATATTTTTAATAAACGTATATAAACTTTACCGTTCCACTTTGGTCATGGCACATGAGAAATATTTCGGCATGGTAATAATAAAATAATATTTAAAAAAGACTCACCGATATTCCTCAAAGCTGAAACGTCCTCGAAGTAATTTGCAGGCGGGATCATCAGCCAAGTAAACCACTTTGAAGAAGTATGCATACTGCCTGCAGATACTCTTAATCAGCTTCAAAGCTATTTTCAATGTTGGCGAACCAATTAATTCTTTCAATTCCTCATAAGTATAATAAAGCACAGTGGTGTATGACTTTGGAAGTACGTTTATGTATTGAGACCAGAATGAATTCTTGGTGTACTTCTCAACGAGCAAAGCCATAGCTAAGGCAACATTTGGCATACCTTTTAGTATCTTGTCTGTCTTAATCAAATTGCCTAGAGGTGACTTCAAAGCAGTCTCCTCACTCAGCATCAGTTTTCGGGGGATTGCTATTAGTAAGGATTCTATGTTTATATCCAAATCAGCTTTCAGCCCGAGCTCATAACCTTCAAATGCATGTATGCTCAATCCATCAAATAGACCTCCATTGGTTTTTACCCAGTCAGTAAAACCTTTCAAATGATCTGGATTAGTTCTATCCACAGCAGTATGCTTGCTGTGTTCCTCATGTTTACGTTCAGCACTCTTGATGTCATCTACAATTGTGAGAATCTCTCTAACTGCTTCAAGCTCCTTGAGAATGCTGGCAGCAACTGGTTGATTTGTGCGTTCTAATAGGATATCCACCTGCTCTGCGATATGCTTCGTAATCCGATTTTTAGCGTTGATTGTGGTTTCTGCTTTGTGCTTTCTGAATTGCTGGTTGTTCTTACCCATTATGTGATGATTGTCACTGGCTTGAATTAATTAATGCAGGTATCGTAGGCTGATTACGGAACACGTGTTCTAAAAGTCACAGCACGATGTATTTTAACTTCTAATGATTTATTTTTAGTTCGGCATGTTGAAACGAGTCTTGGGTTACACCATAAATTCACTACCTTCACTACTACCATGTTTAACCTCACAATGTCAGAGCCGCACACAACACAGCATAGTGCAGAATCCTCAGTGTGTTGTAACTGATTTCGTTTAGGTGGCAGCATCAGGGGACCATCTGAAATTCAAACATTTAAAATTAATTCATATTATTTGCCATAATTGATATCTGATATGATATTGCATTATTCATGTCTTAATATAGTTTTTAGAATTATGTAAGCTTAACGAAAAAGTTGTAACGACATTAAGAAAACATTAAAATGTTATAAAATTATTAGATAATATAAAGCTGAATTATAATGTAATATATGCGCAATGTAGGTATTTCACGTATGTTTATTGTGTAAATATGAGCAAGTTGAGTCTCAGAGAGGCAGCAAAAAGGCAAAGCTTTTATGAAAACAGTAAATGTAGTTAGTTAAATAGGAAGCGAACCTTGCAAGCGAATTGCTAACAATTGCCCCGAGCAATGAAACTCAATCTGTTGTTATTCGGATGTAATCTGCATTGTACTACAGAATATGTTACAACAAATATAAGTAGCTAAATACTTAATTAAAAAAGTTGGTTGCTTCAAGAAGCGAACATTTCCAATTTCCTTTCTCCAGCTTGAAAGATGCTATTTTGCTATTTAGGAAACCTAGATAAGATTGCCTTTTAAATAATATTTTTCCATAATATTTTAAATATAGATGTAAGTGGTTAAGAAACATTTTCAAGACATTTATGAGTTTAAATATAATTAAATTTGAAACGCGATATCCAAAATTTAAATGTATCTTTGTCGTTAATTCTTAAAGGAGCTTTGACCTTTATTTATTTAGCAATTAGTAAACATGAACCCGGAGAGCCAATTAACATAAAAAATTCACCCTCAGCAAAAATTCGGCTTGCAAAAGAAGTCTTGATTCTGCAGTATAGGCGAATGAATATTTTATGCTAACTCATAAGAGAAACAAATTATGCTCAGTAGAAATTCATTTTTTTGTAGTTTTAGATCATACAAGTATTTCAAGTCACGAATATTCTCAATTTGGAGAGAATATTATAACTTATTCTAAATTGACCTTAATTTAATATTATGCAATATTTTATTAGCCGTAAATCGCAATAATCTCAATTTACGCAGTTGTAGGCACTCGATATCGATTTTAAGTAATGATGCATTACAAGTTTTCACCCGTTTCATTGTCAGCATGAAATTTATTATGGCAAAGTTGAATAACATTGATCATATTGTTCATAATCCTGCAAAATACGTGCGCGTTTGTCAAGCCGGGCAGCACCATCGAGGAGAAGGAGCGCGCGCGACGGCCGCCAACCCCAAAAACGTGCCGCAGCCTCCACGAGCCGCCACCACCGCCACATCATCACGCACATCTCGCGCGCGATGTCCGCGCGCGTTCAATTCGTCGCGACGCATCCGGATGCGTCAATTACGAATCGTCGTTAACAATTATTCGAAAAACTTACGCACGAATCGTCATTGGCAGAACTTGTAAAAAAATAGATAAAAAGTCGCATAAAACTAGTTTAAAACTCGTAAAATAATGAAGCAATTTACTTCTAATGCTAAAATTTAAAATTTCTCCTAGGTATAATCGAATTTTGTAAAAATGAGTGAGTGCTTCATAGAGTTTCTTCAACTTCCTAGAACATGTTTAAATCTTGTACAAATCAATGTTCAACTTCATCTTGAAGTTTAGTTACGACGGTAAAATTATTCAGTGTTAAAGTGTTGACATTCCGGTTAACAAATTACTAATTAATTATACCATCACTAATAGTTTGTAGCGTAATTAATTTATGACCTAATTAAAATGAGTAAATTAATCAACGACAAGTTGTTCGTATTCTTGGTTGTCTTGTTAAAACTTGGTAAGTTTCAGATAGCTTAGTTTCTTAACTTAACAAACACACTGTTGAATTTTATCTATGTGTTCCAACAATTAAATAAATTGTAAAGTATGCTGATCATGAATACTTCAATTTTTTATGCGTCTGAACTAGGGAAATATTTAATAACTAAAACTTAATTAACTGACTGCGTTTTAATTACAAATTAAAAAAGCGGCGCACGTCTTGCGCTTGGAAAAATGTATTAATGCACTTTATGCTCCTTGCACACAATTAATCTGCATGCAACTAGGAACTTTTTGACTACTTTTTCTCTCGCACCGAATCTTCACATTTGTATGCCGTTTTGCACGCGGATTTCGTGCACGCTGCGAGCGAATACGCAAAATTAATTAAGTCGACGATTGCAAGTGTTTAATTAGAAAACGGCGCAGTGTGCAATCGACATGATAGGAAGACATTCGCCTGACGTGACGTGCAAGCGTGTGCTGCACAAAGAAATTCTTTGCTTGTCGACGAGTTGAGTTGAAAATTACTTGCGTTTGGAAAGACGCTCTCGGTCGGTCAAAATTCCAAATGAGTTTGACGCTTTTTTCACCGTTCGTCGTCTACCGCGCACGATGAAAGCAAGTTATCACAGGGATGATTTAAATGAGATTAGCTCTTCACGGAAAAGTTTCTTCGTTTCGCGTGCAACGCGTGCTGCCTCTTCTATCAAAACAACCCTCGCTTGGCTTTTTTCCTCCAAACACGTTCCGCATTAGGAAGTGCTAATAATCTTCAACTTTCGCGATGGTAATCTTGTGCTTCTTTTGTGTTTCGCCATTTCATTTGAAATTTGCATTTTCGTATAAGCAATTTTTCATTACGCATTAAACGTTTTCTAATTGTTCTTTTGCGGACTCGATCAGCATTTTAAGACGCAAATTCCTAATTACTTAATTCGGAGCTTTCTGTACAAAGCGGAATTAAAAACTAAAAATACAATTAGTTTTCGCTTTTGCAATTATAGAAATGGACTAAAAGACTATTAAGCAGGAATCTCGTTAAATTAATGTCCAACTTGCGGTCATATGGAAAGAAACGAAGAAAAAGTGCCGCCCCCGGAATTCCTTCGCAAACGCACGCAGTGGATGAAACAAAGAACTAATGAAAAAGCCATGGTCATGCGAAGTTAAGCTCACAATGAATGGCAAGAACCGCAAACTAAATGACCAAACACACAAATTGAGCGAACAGGAAAAACCAAAACAGAAACACGTAAAAAATCTTAATCTTTTAATACACATTTCCCTTCGCGCGTCACTATGCGAAGTTGATTGCTTGCTTCGTTGTTTGCTGCGCACTTTTGGTTATCTAATTCACCAACTTTTAATACACCTACTTCAACAACTATCATCATCAGAATTCTAGGGCTGCAAAGCGTGCGATGCAATGAATGGGAATAATGCGCAATTAATTAAAGACGTTTCCTTTTTGATTCTCGTCGCATAATATTTGCAGTCGATTCACGTGCGCAACTGTCAGCGCCAGCACCAATCGCATTGCCGCGCCGAAAGCGAAAGAGAATAGAAGAAGTCGAACATTTGTTTAAGTTTGGACGGCACGACTTCGACAACAGCCTTCTTATTTCCTCGTACTCATCCCCATTGTCCCTCGCACGTATTTTTTCCACGCAGTGAAGAAAATGCGCGGTGACTTGCGTGTACATGTCAATAAAAACATGCGAATGGAAACGGAAAAACGGAAAGCCTAAACGCAACTTCATTGTTATTCGCATGAAACGCGCGAATACAAATAGGGAGTCAAACCGAACTTTTGCTCAAAGTGTTTGTGCACACATGTTACAAATAGGTTTACGTTCAAATGCGTTTCGCGCCGCGAACAACAAAAAAACATTGCGATGTATGCGCATCATATTTATGTTGAAATAATGTACAATAAATATAAAACGGCGATAGTAAACAAGAAAATTGACGTGTCTAGTACGAGCCAATGATTCATTATTGCGAGCGTATATTCCTAGTGATTTAAGGATGCTGCAAGCAACACGCACGTCATAAATTTCGCGCGTGGTTTATGGGTGAAAATCTCGGGGAATTGCTTAAATATGAATGGGTTTTCATTGAGAGCGCGTGTCATAAAAGTAAATAAAATGTACGAGCCGCTGATTGGAAATGAGATTATAATCAAAAAAAGATGATTAAGAATGTTGAACAGTATTTTTGACACGTTAATGATTTATGTTCCTTTTTTCCTTCTTGTATCACATTTTGATTAGCAAAAAAGTGCCATAACAAATATTATTAAAGCAATGACCGGCATTTTCTCTGCTTTTTTATTTTTAAAGTTTTAAAGCTTCTGATATTTGGAAACTTTTAATTCAACCAAACTTTTTCCATTTTCTACATTATGTCATTTTGTTTTATAAATACGAGACGAAAACCGTATGTAATCTAAAAGTGAAATAATTTAATTCAATGTGGAAATGCGTATTTATTCGCTTTTTTTAGTACGATTAAAATTGATTGAAAATTAACCCAGTTAACATCTTTGACACGTCAGTGATTTATGACACTCGACGTACTTGGGAATTTACGAAAATCACCTCACCAACTTGAATGTATCAAATTGTCAAAGGAAGAAATCGCGCATAAAAACTTTTTCAATTTTCCAAAAAAAAAGTCTTAAATAGCATGGCTGTACAGATAAATCACGAGCGCATGCATTTAGAGTATTCACTTGCCAAAGAAAAACCGTATTGCTGTTGAGACGCATTCAACCCTTCAGCCGACAATGCGAACAAAATGAGTGCAAATACCACGAAGGCCGAGCACACGCAAAATGGCATCATCGAAAATGTAAGAACGCGCGGACATTAATCAAACCAGCGGCGGCGGATTGCATACACCGACGCGCAAATCAATTGAACAGCGTGTTTCGCGGGCTGCGTTGATGAAATTTATGGGGTTAATTGCTTAAAAAATTATTTCGTTCCGATGATCACGAATTTTATAATGCATAAAGTGGTTTCGGTGGACGCCTGGGAAAATATTTATGAGGAGATATCACAGCGATCAAAAGCAAAATCAAAATTTCCAAATTCCATTTCGGATTGCATGAATATTTTAGTGCAATTTGCTCGCATTTTGTTGTCCGAACAACAGCATGGCAAACGGAAGAAAAAAGCAACAGAATTCAGCGGGGTTTTCTTGTCAGTGCGCGCTGTTGAGTGCTGCAGACGGCAGACTTTGACATGATGATGGATACAATGTCGCGGATCATGACGGCGGCGACACGATGCGCCCCATTTAGATCAATTTACACCACCACCCGCACAGACAACGCTGCCTGTGAATATTGCGCATAATATAGACAAATATTTGCGATGGTAATGGTGAGGAAACTGTTAGATTTCTCATTGATGTCCTCGCCGTCTAATTTAATTATTACCACCATTTATTCCCATTTGTTTTTCTTCCTATTTATAGACAATAACATCCAAAAATCTCCACGTGTCAGCAAGCAAAAACGAAATAAATAAACATGCTTGAATTTTGAAACAAAGACGACTTAATTAAAAATAAACAATGTCGTTTTTTACGCTACGAAAGCAATACGAGAATTTTTTATATGCATCAAATTATCCTGAATTTCCCTTCGTTTTTTAAGCCTCAAGAAAACCATAAAATATTACGTTGTTCATTGCCAGAGGGTTGATTTTAATTTGTCGAAAAGAAATTGGTTGCTTGTTTAAGAAATTATTAAAATTCTTAATATATACCATTTCTATGCAGTTATATGTCCTGGTCTACATCTTTGTCCTATTTTTACGCGACACATCCTATTTCATTTCATGCATGTAAAACCATAACAAACGCACTCGTATGAGCAAATCCACAAGCGCTAGTCAAGTGCCGACGACGTTTTGTGGCTATTAATTTGTGAATTAAGCACCGCAGTCACGTCTTACTTTATCTCAGACGACATTCACTTAATCCTCCAGACAGTTGAGCGAATATATGCACTAACATGGAGTATGGGGTCACAAAGCATTACATTTCTTTCGAAATTATTTCATATATTTTTATGCAGCGCAATTCTATTTTATTAAAATGCTCTTCTAGCTAAGTTATGACTAAACTTTAATTAAAACTTTCGCATTTTAATTTGCAGTTCCTGTATTTAATTCTCCTTGAACTTTTTTTTGCAACTTGGCTGTAAATTTGTAAGAATTTTGAGAATATTTCTATTTGCATACAAATTTGTTTGTCATTTCTTACATGTGATTTATTTTTTGATTTGTATTTTCGTTGTGGTTTTGTTCGGTGTGTAAAGTTGAGTGAATGGGATAGGTGACTAGTGCCGAAACGCAAATTGAAAATGCGACCATTGAATTGTTGCGACAGAAAGGGTCGAAAGGATAAAAGGACCACGCGCAGAGCAGGAGATGTGTGTCTTGTACAGCCGCGGGATGTTTTCAGGATGCGCGCGGGCGGCGGTGTGCGGCGGCAATAGCGGAATGTGGATGCGAGGCACGCGCTTTTCGCTTTTTGGGTTATCTGATACTCAATGGTGATCGCACCTTTTTGCTCGGCTGTCACATGCGCATGAATCTTTTTATTTGCGCTTACAATAAAACACCCTTGTTGCCTCCGTCTCTCAACAACAAGCGCAGCTCATATAATAATTTTTCGTATTTCAAAAGCCGTGACTGCGAATCTAAATGACTTCTACTTCACGGTCTACGTTCGCGGAATGAAAACGTAATCTCACATACGCAGAAAATAAAAGGTAAACGTCGGACAAGCAAATCTCAGGAGAAATAAATTAGACTATATTTTTTACGCTGACAAAACGTCTCATAAAAATTTCACCGGATTTCTCCAGTACCCGGAAGAAGACTTAAACTATGCGCGTCAACAAATGAACGACGTGACATTAATTTAATTCAAACAAGTACGCAAATTACATAATAAAGCCAGCACTTAATTAAATGCAAAATTAATACGCATTAAAAATTGCGCGAAAAAAATTAATGCGAGGTTGGCAGCAATTTAATTAACTCCGTTTAAAGCCACATAAAACGATGGATAATTTTAATTAAACGTAACGTGTTGTTTGCGTACAGCGGCCGCAAGAAGTGGTATTTAAACGCGTGATGCTATCTCGCGTTGATGCCGCCGCCACCACTGTCAAAGAAGAATGGCGTGCACGTAAGAAGAATTTGCATTGGCCGAATGACGCGCATGCACAACGAACACAACACGTTCCAACGCATAGCACGCGAAAATGCGTTCATTAATCATCGACTAATGATGAAGTTTCGATTTGCCTAGTGCAGCACTACACACTTATTCGGCAAGAAATGTGCAAGCTTTCAGCGGCGGCTGCGGTTTGCTGATACGTCGCGACGCATACCAGCGAAATAATAGCACGTCGATTACCTTTTAATTCAAGGTCGTTTGCCGCCGCCGCAAGCGAATCTGAATAGTTGCTGAAAACGTTCAGTTTCACCATCAGCCGACGATTTCATGAATTATTAATATACAGCGGATTCGTATAAGTCTCGTGATTATTTGTGGTTAAAATTTCGAAAAGTTTTATTGTTCGCTTATAATATATTTCAAACTCGCGAATGGAGATGAAGATGAATGATATTTTGAGCGGCGTATTTGTCAAGTTCTCCTTCTTTGCGTCTTCTTCACTTTTCTTATTCAAATGTGTGCATTATGAGCGAGAAGAAAATAGATTTCAATTTAAATTTTGAAGTAAATGTTTAATAAATTTGGAACAGCGGGGGGAAAACTGAAATAAGCCATTAAATTAAATTATAATCAAAGAGGGAGGGCAGGTGATAACCATTTTTCTCCAGGTGCAGGGGCGCATAAAAATTAATTATTAAAAAAACATAAATGCGAATTAATTGAAGCATGAATGCCGGAAATATTCCGCGACGCCTTCATTTCCATTTGTACTCGTTTCTTTATGCCTTTCGACCCTCTTTATGTCTTATGCGCACCGACTTCATTGTGTTACTGGCGGGTTTTCTTTACGCGGAGGATTTTCTTAGCGGACGCGAGCATTACGCTTATAAGGTAGCGAAGAGTAATATTTTTTCATTGCTCTCGTTTAGTTTAATTGTGGCGGGCGGGAAGCACGGGCTCTAACGAGTTGGCACGCATAGCCACTCACCCCGTAGTTGGAATAAATCGCTGCTGCCTTCGCCGCCACCGTCGCTGCGGTGAGAGCAGGGTGCGAATGTGATATGCGCGCACTTCCATCAAGATTTCGTGTACGCTCTGAGGAAGTGCGAGCACGTCGTGAAAAAGTAGACATTTTTGTTTGAAATCTAATTATGTTTTGCTTTAAAACTATTATGCTCCAGAAATGCAATTTTCGTTTCAATTTTCCCACCACAAACTGCACTATAACATGAAGGTGCTGCTTTTATGAATTATTTACACGACGTACACGTTTTTGTGATTTATTATACTACTTCTCCATTGTTATTTTACGAGAATTATATGAATTATTAAAAATTCTTTGTTGTTAAAACGAATTAGTAACAAAGGATGTTTCTATTTATATTGAATGCACGAAATGGAATGTTTTAATAAAGCAAACTAACAATGGTTAATGTGTGGCACGTTTTGCAAATAATGCTTATAATTTTAAACAACCAATCATGCATTTATTGCGCTTTGGGGTATTTTGCGTAATGCACATGAGTGCTATGAGCACAAGAGGATATTACACACTTCAATGATATCGATGAACGATATTGAAATTTACCACCGCCCTTTAATTTTGATAGGAGCAGGGTTAATCCTGTTTAATGAAGTATCACATTAATCAAAACTAATTCATGCCCTGCAATAATTTAAATTACCATTAAACTGATCATTGAAATGTAATATGAATGCGGAAATAGAAGGATATGTTCATGCTTCGTAAAATATGAAGTTTACAAGAATATTTCATCACTACGTCATTTTGCAAGTATGTTGTTTGCAGTTATTGCAATTTTTTCGCGGCGCATCCATCCACTTCTTATCGCGTCGGTGGTCGGAGAGTGTTTTTTATTAAAAACTTTAGCTGCACCGGCGGCGGCGATGCCAGCGGTGTCACTACAGTACCTACGCGCGCATATTTTTAAACGCAAAGTGCAAATCGAGCAAAACAATGAACCGCCGCTGATGGAATATTACATGCCGCCCGTCATCTTTGTCTTTCGAGAACGCGCCCGGTAATACTTGGTTTCGTGCCATGTACAGCGCAAACAAAAAAGAAATTCAATGATGCATTAATCAATCAATACGCGATGGCAAAAAACAACGAGATGCAAGTTTTGATGTTATAACTCCACCCGCAAACGGGGGGCGTATAAAAAAGCTTTGTGTATGTAATTAAAACAACATAATGGCAATACGTTTAACAAGGGATGAAGCCGGCTTTATGGATTTAGCGATAGGTTGAATATGCTTAAAGCCATTTGCGCACTCGTTATTTTCATCTGTGACGCGTTATTGTCGGTCTGATTTGGTGTTGAATAAAAAAAACTGGGTGAAACCGCATTAAAATTCCCATGAAATTTTATACTAATTGAAGCTAGTTTGTTCAGTAACCAATTTTTAATTAAAAGTTTACATTAATTAATGTTATGGCAACTAACAACTATTTTTAGCGCTTGAATTTTTAACTGGAAAATTATGATTGCAAATTTATGCAAGTTAAGCATGAAATTGAGAAAAAACTGATGGTGATTAGAAATAATTGAAGTGCATAATTTTTATTATTTCCTTCTTCAAACATTTCTGGCATAAAAAATTCCAAGTATTCCAATTACATGCACAATTTTCAATTTTCCTCATATCACGAATCGACGAGGCGCGTTCAATGCAAAAAACGATATCAATTAAATTGAATGTCCTTCAATGCGCATTCTAACTTCAAAACTCGTACGCATTGTTTTCCCTCTTCCGCCTACATTTCGCATTCTATTCAATCGCAGCGAGCTATTGAATTCATGCGCATGTTAAATTGCAGCGAATGATTAAAACGACGTGCGGAAGGCAACGAAAAGTTTCATTCGAGCGTGGGATGTGCGCTTATGTTACCGTTTTAGCCACTTTCCGTCTAAATGCACGCTACCTATGCATGTTTAATGTAACTCCATTATCCAATTTTAATTTGACACCATGTACTTTTATTTTAGTAAATTTTCTAATTTTGTTTTGGCGCTCCGAGGTCCTCAGGACATATATTATGCAAATAATGATTGTGAATTCATTAGAGTAACATTAATTAACAATTGACAACGTTTGCAAATATGTGGTAGTCTAATTGGCCGACTGACAGCTTTAATTAATGCACCTGAGAAAGAATTTATTCGACGCATGTGAGTAATGAGCATAAATTGTATTCCTGCGAGTGTCTTCATTTTTCTGATGATTATTTTCACTTTTGCGGGAGGCGCTGAAATTGTTTGAGAGATTAATAAGAGGAATGTGTTTTTGTCATCGACCCGTCGACTGAGAGAGTTTAATTAATGTGCTTGCATTGTTTGGCAGGTAAATGTCTCGCCGACGAGAATGAGGCGAGGTTAATGCGTCACCTAATGGCTGGTTACGATCCGGCCGTACGCCCGGCTGAAAACTCATCTCTTCCGCTCACTGTGATTTTCGGGGTTTCACTTCATCACATCATAGACGTGGTAAGTAATTTTGCTGCTCATCACAAGGGTCTTTAGAATTTTTTTTTCAATTCTACTTGATTTACAATAATTTTTCTTCTTATGCACAAAACTTCTAAAAGATTTATCCTTTGAGCCTGCGAATGATCATTAAGATGTCGTCCTTTTGGAATATGGTTTGACGCGGTTTACGCAGAAATCTGCAATTGATTGAAAGTGATATCCGAAAGCCCAATGAGCAAAAACTTCGACTGCCAGCTTATTAAAATGACGAATTATGAATGAAAGGGTTGAGAACAGCCCACCCGACGAGTATTCAGTCGGAATATTAATGAATGTTTTTTGGAAGTCTGTTCAAGATTGATTTTTTTTAAAGTAAATATTATAGGACAAACTTCTACAATTTGAAATGCAAAGTACATAAATTTGTAAATTTTTGAGTTGCAAATTAATTCGAGGTAAAATCAATGCAACTGTGAAAAACCACATACAACGCCAATAACATGAGACACCCCTTGAAGATCAGTGTTTTCGACATGATTCGAACGCAACCTCGAAAACGCTGATTTCCTTCGACACCCCAGCGGGAAAACTCTATGGGATGGATGGAGGTGCGTGTTGTGTGTGCTTAACGCCTCGAGGACTAATACCGCGCACCGTGTGGCGGCACAAATACGTTTGTGTACTTTACCTATATTTGCACATCGCCTCGACGGCGGTTTGCTCGCTGCGATACTCAAAAGGGTTGCAAAACTCGTTCGGCGGCGCAGTGCGATTAAAACTCATTGAGGGCATGCCGCGCGCGCAAAGTGCTTTTCCACGTTTCAAATTGCCATCACTGGAGCAATCGACGTTTGCTTTTTCTTTTCCCGAGACTTGCCATGCACGAGTACTTTTCATCATATTTTGCGGACATCCGGCAATTCACAAAACAGCAACGGGTTGCAATTTTTGTAACAGGAGATGTTTTTTAAGCATTGATTTTGCTTCAATGTAAACAAATGAATTGGCAATCATATTTTAGTTATTTCGTTAAATATTCAATATCGAGGCAACGGGGATGATAAAAATGCATATACAAAAATTCATTTAAATATTGTACATATTTGTTGAATTTTCATTAAGCACCAACCACTCGAGTATTTTATTCACGTCTGATTGATTTATTGCGCATTTGTGGTCGAATTGATTATGATTTATTATGAATGCAAATTTAAGTGGCTAAACTGATTTGTTACAGGACGAAAAAAATCAAATTCTGACTACAAACTGTTGGATAACGCAGGTGTGGATCGACCATCACCTGAAATGGAACGTATCGGATTTTGCCGGTATCAAAGTGATCCGGATACCGTACCAGCGCGTCTGGCGTCCCGATATTATACTCTACAACAAGTAAGTTTTCCCACTATATAGATCAAGATTAAATTCAGGCTGCAAACGAGCACCCACACGCAAGTTGTCCATTAAGCCCTAGTGAAGCTTAAATTATGCGCTCGAGCGTATAACAATACTAGCGACCACCTCAACGAAAAGTTTAATAAGTGATTTTTATATGAATTGTTCATAAATTTAAGCGCTCCGCAAATTAATCGAAATTTTCCATAATGAATTTATTTACGTATAAATTGTGTTAGCTGGATGCCAGCAATATAAACAACGCGTGGGTTCATTAATTGTGCTTTGACTTCATCCTCTTGCACTCAAATCCTTGTGCGGAAACTTTGGTCCCGCAATGCACTTGACTACATCCGTCTTGACTGCAACACTTTTGTGCGCATCTAAACGTCACACAGTTGAACGAGATTTCCGTAAGTGCATTCAGTTTACTTCCTTGTTTCCTTTTTCCGTATCTGGTTTTATGCTTTTCGCATTTTAGTTATTTGCTTTGCGGAAACAAACAATTTCTGCACAATGAAAATTTATTACGACTTGTCAAAAATCTAGAAATTTCGAGAGTGAAAATTGAAATTGCGTGGAAGTCGTGATAATCAGGAAACAAATAGTTTGGAAGTAAATAGCTGATTAATAGAACAAGTTGTAGCAGTCGAATCAATCGACGAATATTGCGCTTGCACGTCGTCTAAATTTAGCGCGCGCGCTATCCGTGAAAAAGGTCACGGCGCGCGCCAACATCCGAAGGATTAATCTCCATTGTCAATCAAGCATGGAAGTCAAGGTTTCACCCCATATTCAAACCATTGAAATTGTCTTTTCTAATTAGCTGTCTGCGAGACTTTAATCGCGCACTGTATAAAATGCAAAAGTTGCCAACTCTTGAATTTTTCACTTTCCCACTGCAATTAGCAAATGAGAAAATGTTAAATGATTTACACCCCTTGAAATGTGTAAACTATTAAACTACTTGTACATGTTGTGTAATTGCAAGATTGTATCAAGGAATATTTATGGCAGTTTTGAAAAAGTTGATACATTTCTCGTTTGAAAGTAACCCCCCATATTTTGTATCGTGTCGGCTACACTTTAGGGAGGATTCGCATGACATTTAAAATTCAATTAAAATCGTCCTCGGCGAGTGCGAAAGCAGATAAAAGATGCGCATCGACTCAACGAATGCTCGCTTTTTCGTTACCTGTTTATGGTTTCGCTTTTTTGCTCATCTCATTCCACTCCGCATTGTTATCCCTCAAATTGCGGATGTTTTTTAAGCCGCATTAATACACTCTCCTTTTTAACCGCTTTATTACTTTCGCTTCGTACGCGCCCATTTCAGGCAGACGGAATATTTCCCGAATAAATCGTTTCGCCGGATGAGCGCTGAAATAAAAAGTGCGAACAGCGGAAACGCATTTGAAACTTTACACAAAACGTGAGCAATGCGCACATAATAATCATTTAAAAAATACGAAACACATTTTCCTATCTCATACCCAAATATGCGTTCCGAGAACAGTGGGAGGAAATTGTTTCACCCTTGAATTGTTGCATCAGTGATACTGAAAATTGCGTTGAAACATGCATAAAATCCGGTGAAAATCCTTATGGCATTCAATTTTACACATGAAAAACAACGGATAAAATGTCATCTTTGACATAAACTCATTTAACTTGCTGAGACTTTTGACAAGTTTTAAGTCTGCCTAATTTAGTCCAAGTAGGTATTAAGTCTTCTCAAATTTGGCTCTAAATTAATTAAAACTTAAGTCAGCATCAGGGATTTGTTCAGAGATACTTTCGTTTAATTTTATCCTAAATCTTATCACGCTTGAAATCGTCAGAAAAAAATAGTGAAAATTATTCAGTAATTTTGCGAAAATCAATTGTCAGATGTAGTTATCTCTAATCATATTTCGGATGTACATACACTGTTTATGCATAGCAAAACGCAAATCATTTGCACGATATGCGAAGTTTCCAATCGCGTTAATGCACGGAATATATTCGCAATATGTCGGCTGAATGCACGAGTGTGTCGGTGCGTGGGGTGCGAGTGCAGTGGGAAAATTGACGCTTCGACGTCGCAATACTGGCCCGCCAGCGGAGGCGGCTGTTTGATGCCTACCGCCTCCATTCCGATACGACGCAATAGTAATATCATTACGACGAAACGCTCTAATGCAACCTGCCACAATTAGAGCAAACTTCGTACAGGCAAACATACCCGGCTCGTCTGATACGGCATACATCAATGTTCAATGCATCATACTAATTAATTAAACGTGCAGTGACATTGGTCACAATTTCGTTAATTGTGCTAATTAACAGTTATTTACTTCGCCAACTAATTATCTATCTTCTCGTTTACCTAGCATATTATTAGAAATTCACCTTCAAGTTTCCTAACACATGTAGGTAATAGTCAAAAGCAGAACTTAAACGAAATTGAGTCGAAATGAATGAATATTTTATAAATGATGGATGCGTTAATATGGGCTTGAAATTTTCGCGAATAGCGAGTCTCATATTCACATGCAATATGTACGAATCGAAATGCATTTCGAAATTGATATTTCTATCACGCGAAAATGCAAGATATTCACCCCTTGCGGCGTATAAATGGAATTCAATTATTTCCATATTTGCTCATTAATATTTACCTGTTTAGGACGCGATTGCATTTGATGAAATTTCATGAAAATTGAGTAATTGTTTCAATTTTTACCATTAGTAAAAAATGGGTTAAAATCTATTCTATTACCGGTTTTATCTCATTGAAAATTTTTCATGCTCCAATGAACCGTCAATCAGTACGCGATTTCACGATTTGATAATCGATCTGATGCTGTAATCAACACAGCATTGCTTCAAATCGAGCTTTATAATTAAATTCATTGAACTAATTTAAACAATCACCCGTTTCAATTGGCTACAATCAGGCAACTTAATGAATTTTAAACAATCCTGATTTATAATGCAATTTAACGTTTTGCTTCAAATTTAATAAATACTATATATAGATTGAAGTTTCACATTCAAATATGTCGTGTACCCTTACCAAGTTTATCACCAAAATTTACGTGATACTTACATCGCACAATATTATACATCATTGCAAAAGAATAGACTTTTAAAAATTACTCACGTTTCATAAATTCTGTCACTGGAATTGGAATGATTGCTGATCCTGAAAAAGAAAGAAATAAAAATGAGTAAAATTGTAAGCGAAACACGAGCAAATATTCTTAAGACTAGAAATTGAATTAAATTGAAGCGCTTGTAATGCAGCAGCGTCGAACATTTATTGAAAGTGGATAATTGTAATTTTCTTTGTGCAGTGCCGACCCACAATACCAATCATCTGTGATCAATACGAATGTGATAGTCTCGAGCAGCGGTGAAGTGGTGTGGCTGTCGCATGGTATTTATCGTTCCTCATGTGATATCAATGTCGAGTACTTCCCGTTTGATTTGCAAACATGCCATATGAAATGGGCATCATGGACATACGACGGTTATCAGGTAAGTAACCAAGTGCTCTTTGCCAATACTTTGTTGTGTGAACAAACACCCCTTTGATTGCATCGCCTGTTCGCTCAAGTTTCAATCTTGCAAGCTTATAAAACTCTGCATTTTTCAGTTCCTTTTTCGAAATATATAAAGTCAAAGAGTAAATAGAAATTATTGTTCAACGTTGCCTTTATCCCAGTAATAAACATGAAAGCTCTTTCAATATTTTGTATTTAAATCCGCAACACATTTGCCATTTGCATATTGAGAGACTCTCAAAACGTGAAAAGTGGCAAATTGGACAATTGGGGAATTGCGCTGAGCTGAAACAGATAAAAACACAACCAAACCTTTTTGCACTCCCTGTGCCTCACATCGCCATTGAATTCTGACGTGTATGTAACGTGCGCAAATGTATTCGCAATTTGTGGATACGTCGTGACAATTTATCCCGCGAAAATGTGGGTGGAAAAAGCACTGCAAACTCATATCATTTCATTTGCAGATTGTAGCGTGTGCTGTAGCAGCGAGTCGCAAATATGTTTACTTGTGAGCAATTTGCGTAGTTTTGCGGTAGCACAGAATGTATAATTTCGTGTTTTTCACGCATTCATTTCCATTGCCCAACAAAAACAAGGTGTATGAATAGCGTGCGCATTTGGCGTCAAGTTACCCCACTTTTGTTGTCCTTTCTGCATTTCATTTCAATTTCAGGACCTTACTAAGTCAACATTTCGTGTTTGCATTGAAAGATAAATTAATTTCCTTAATACAACAGTTTAATAAGTCTAACAGCTATATTTGACTTTCACCATCAAACTTTTCAGCGTTAACCAATTATTATTTGCCAGCGTACAATTCACGAACAATTTTCCAAGCCGCAGGGCTGAAAATAAAATTGAATCATACCCTCTTAATGTGAAAATTTAAAGCCGACACTGAAAAATATATTCGCGTACTTGAAGTAGTAGTAATTCATTATGTTTTAGTTGAAACTAAAACGCAATCAAAATGCATATGGGTCAGTTGCACACACCACAATTAATTATCCAAATACATTATCAATTTAACAGCAAGTACTATTTGCGAATCTGAGTAAGCACCGCGCGAAACAAGATTCATTAATCTTTTAAATTACTTTCCACGCGTGCTGAATGCAACATAACATCGGATGCATATAAAATCGTACAAGCTGATAAAATCACCACCAGATGAATAATAAATGCAACACATTAATATTTAATTTCCCATTAAACTAATCCTTATCCCACTTTCCTGTTAAGCATCATGAGAGATATGAACATCTCGTATAAAATATTAGTAGACGCAACAAATAATAAATAATATAACAGGCGTAAATTGCACCAAACAAATTGCAAACTATCTCGAGCAGATGATGGCAATTTATCGAGAATGCACTTTTTCCAGTTACATAAAACAAGCAACTGGAAATGTAGTTCTTCGCTTATTTCTTATTCATTTTGTGGTTCGTAATGGTGATTTTTAAAATTCTTCTTCGCATTGCGAGAATAGTTTAGTTTTTCCACGTCTAATGCGAGTTGGATGAACTGTTCCAACATTGAACAAAGAAGTAAGCAGAAGACGAAATGGAGAAGATCTTTGCACGACTGGCATAGACTTAAAGAGTCATTATAAAACAATTATTCATTTTCGCAATTTTCTTGTTTGTTGCTTTTAATTAATCTTCGCGTATTGTGGCCGCACATTCAACTTTTCCATCGCCACACGCGTTGCCTGATGTGTTTGTTTTTTAGCAAAAAATAATCTACGGAAAAAAGCGTTTTAATTAAAACACACATTGCCCTATCGCAAACGCGTATAATGAAATGTATGACGTTTTAAAAAATCCAAATAGAAAAACGCGCATTTCCCAAAATAAACTACGGAAATGTGGAAATTGCTTCATTCGTTTTAGAGTCGTAATAAATAAAATAAATCAAGATACAGAAATTCTTGATAAAATTTAAAGTTACGCGAAATATTTCCCTCAATAAAAAGTCAATTCAATTATAACTTTTTATAACGAATTAAAATTATACCTAAATTTTCAAAAGTAGCAGATCATAAAAATCTACTAAACTCAAGCTGAAGAAATATTCAACTTTGATAGCCAATAAAACATTATCCTTCCAACCTGCCAAATCTGCCAGAGAACCTCTAAATCTTTGAGTATCTTTAGGATAATCCTAGGAAATATCAGGCTTTATAATTGGCTCTTATCATTATTATTTTTCATAATACCTACTTGAAGTGGACGATGAGTATACATTTTAAAAGCATCTGAATAATTGACCAATGATAAACTATCTACTTTCGCGCATACAAGAAATAATGAAATATTCAACATGCCTCCTTCAAATGCATTCGTCCTGCCACCCTTGCCGCTTTAGAATAGAGAGAAAAGCCAAAATGGTTTTGCGATTTGATAAGATAAATGGCGTGCTTTTATTCGCCGACATTCGGACGGTTTCGAAGCGATGCATTCGACGACGCAGTTTGTTCTTCGAGAACGGGATGATGATTTTTCCGCATGTGCTTTGTGCCGGGGATAAATGTTAGACGCCGCCGCCGACAGAACGTCAAATGGAATATGGGAACGAAAATACGTGAAATTTTTGTTTCGGAATATGACGAACACGACAAGAATGTATGTTGTGCCGAATGCGCTGCATAAACTCTTTGCAAACACGAAAAGATAGTGAATAAATTGCTACGCGATGTTTATGGACTGAATGTTTTTGAAAATTCGCTTACGTATTTAACATTTTACCTGTTTTATGAATATATTTTTATTTGACAATCGCAATGCCGGAAAACATTTCTATTTGCTTGCGGTTTTATTACATTTATATTTATTATCCATTTTGGGGCATGTCCTTATGTAACGAAAATATGTCCAAAGAATTTGTGTAATATTGTTTAAATTTATGCGGAAATATTATTCATGCTGGATCTTGAATGACGCGCCAACGTATGAGATGCTTTATGAAAATGAGAATTTTATTTATGTGCATCCATTTTGCGAAACCCCATGAATTCCCGTTTTGTCAGTTTGCCGCTTGATGTACAAATCGCTGGCGACACAATCGAATATGTAATGTATGATTGTACGGCTTATCAGCCATTTCATTGTTTATGCACACTAGAGGGATGAATGGAGGGCAACATGTTGGCACATTGATAAAGTAATCATGACTAACATGAACTACCAATAATTCTCTTCGCATGAAGATTACTCGGCCTTATAAAAACATTGAATATATCTGAATTATATCAGTATTCCATCATTTATAAATTGCTCTTGTAATTCAATAATTAATTAATTATGTTCTGTTGCTGATCGTTTAATTCCTTGGTGACCGAACAGTCGAGACAGTATTGTTAATTATGTAATTTCGTACTTAATATGTTTGTTCAATTATCGTGAATTATTTATTATTAGAGTCAATACTCCAGACAACTTTTTACGTTAATCATTAACTCGACTGAAACGTTATTTCATCATTTATCTCTTCGCAGAAATAATTCTCGCGTATTTGTTTTCAAGGGAAAACTAAACGTAAGATTAAATACTTTTTGGTATTTAGGATAAATTAAAAAAGTATAGGTATCTTTCAGTAAATCAGTAAATTTCATTAGAACGCCGACCGCAATTGAATCATCCCTTACGAAAAACAGCATTGAGCCTAAAAGAACGAACCGATAATCAAAATACCGAGACGCACCATCAATAAATCTTTAGCCCTCCAAATGTAATTAAACTCACCCCAAATCGTCTACCAGCGTTCTATGAACAAGTTGTATTTCTATTAAACAAAACTAGCAAGTATGCCACATCTATTCAATGGATATTAAAACTAAATTGAAATATTTACTCATTTTTGCGATATTCCTAAAAACTGAGAACTTAGAAATCAACTTTTGGCATGTTGATACATTTTGCTTCCACCCCCGCTTGTTTGCCATGTCTGCAAGGCTTGAATAGGTGAATAACGCAATAGCGACGGCGGCAACGCCACCACGGTTGTGGCGGGCGCTTCAGATTGAAATTTGCCGAGTCAGCCATCAGCCCACACTCTCTTGCAAGCTTCACGATAGATGCTTAAAGCTCTTTAATAATCTATAATTTCGCCACGACGCATGCCGCATAATTTACGAAAACCAACATCACTTGCTTCATTCCAATGATTGTGCGGCTGGCATATCGTCACCAAAAGCTTATGGCTTACTACTCTATCCGCAAAAAGGACACAAAAAGAGCATTTTCCTTACAACAGTTTTACTTTCTGCCCTGTTTACGTTCAAAAATTCACGGGCATGAAACAACACGAGACAAGGGAAGATATCTTCATAATAATTAAGGAACCGAAGCCAAACATTAACGAATCGCAGCGTAGTAAGAAGATTAGCCTACTTCAGAATAATACACGAAATTTAATTACTTACAATGAGACGAAAATATAATTACTTAAATCAAGTGAATAGCGCTTACACGAAGATTTAATCATCGATTCCGCGTCGACATCCTGCAACCGTCACCTATTTTCACTATCTCAGCACGTTGTCATTCAGTGTGCACAAAGGCATTCGGTGGCGTTCTGACGCGGCGCATAATGCCCCGGGAAAATGATTGACATTAGAATTTCCGGCGGCCACATGCCCGGAATATGTTTACTCGCCCGGATTTCATTCATCACACGAAATTAGAGGACTAATCGCAATCATTATCGCTTTGTCACACTCGATGGATTATAAATTCCGTGCGCACCACTTCTCACTAAGTACGCGTACGCTTGCACCAATGTTTAATATTTCTTAATACCCCTTCGTCTTACCGACGCGCAAATACAGGAAGCTGAAGTGAATAATGTTATGAAGCTGTAATGAAACGCGTTTGCTTTTCAGCGGCAAGGGAAAATCGATGCTTTGTTACCAACCGCCTCATACGGTTTGGCATGTGAGTTGATCGAACGACTCAAGCAAACATCCCTCACATCATTTTAATATTTTCTTAACGCGAGAGGAAAAAAAGGAAAACCGAATGTAGCGCAAGATAAATCTTGCTAAATAAATGACTTCATGATATGCGAACAAACAGAACATGAAGGGAAAAAGTATCAATGCATTGATAAATCTCCCTTGTATTCAACTTCCTGACATGTTATTTATTATTATTTTTCAATAGATATTCAAGTAGTCTGGATGCTTTAAAATAGAAACTCTCTCTATGCGCAACGATTTGCATTTGACAACATTTTCATCTGCTGTTATTATTTCTCAAAGCCGCGATGTGCTTGGTAGGAAGAAGGACTATTCAAACGCATATGCTGCTTACGAAGAAAATCCAAATGCGTGCGGTAACCGCGCATTCATGTTCGTCGGGATTGTAAGCTTAAGTGAACAGATTAATTATATTATTTGCACATACAAATGACGCTCGTCACACACCGCCGACGAGTGATGCAAACATTTGCGCGCATTTCTTCCTCCCTTCGTTGCTTCCTTCATTCCGCGGATGCTTTCGCGACGCGCCGCGTGGAAATAAGGAAGAGAATTGTTTGTGCATGGCAAAGAGAACATTTGCCATCGCGTCGAGGCAGCGGATTAGCGACACTGAACGCTTGCAACCGCATTTATTGCATGTTCACCAACAAGCATCCCGTGTGTTCCGCGACAATCTAAATCGAAATCTGTAAGCGCGCAACGCACACGAGTTAAATCCTGCATAGGACAAGTTTCATAAGAATGCAAAAAAACCAAACACAAATCTAGCAATAGAAATAAATGAATAACACGGCACACAAACAAGGCAATCAAAGATTGGTGGTGATTTCTGATCGTTTTGTTCATGTTGCAGGTGGAACTGCAGAAGCAGACCGAGGAAGGCGACATGTCGAATTATCAGCCGAACGGCGAATTCGATTTGCTCAATTTCTACGCGGTGAAGCACGTCCACGTGTACTCCTGCTGTCCGGAACCCTATCCGGATATCACGTACAGCATTAAATTGCGACGTCGGCCCATGTTCTACGTCTTCAACTTGATTCTCCCGTGTATACTCATCAATTGTATTGGTACGCCATTTATTTATATTATCTAGCGTTTAAATTAAACGAAAACAAGTTTTCCCAAATAAATTTACCCATTTTGGATTGAATCATATCTTGATTTGAATCATAACTCTATCAATGTACTCAGCAAGCAATTTAAAAAAATTAATTTCACATCAATGTATCTGTGTTATCATTACTTATCAGCAAAATTGTTATATAAATAAGACTGCTACCGTTCAGATTTCATAATTGTGTACCTATCTTGAAAGTGGAATTGCAAGATGAAATTAGCCGTGTTAGTTTTGGCAATCGTTGCGATATGTGCAGCTGAAGGTTTGAATTTTTATCTATTTTTTAACTGTTGCTATTATTTAAACTATTTTTAGATGCACATATTAGTTTCTCAACACTTTCGGGCACTTTGCCACCATTTCATTCAACGCTGCTGACAGCACAAAGTGACATTCCACTCTTTCGGGTTATGGTAGGACTCGCGATAATTAATCCCACGAATTTTGAATTCGAAACAGAGTATCACTCTGAATATGGTCATTTGATTACAAAGATTGGTAATTTAACTAATGACCCAGTCGAAAAAGTTGCTTGGCAATTGTACATCTTGGATGAGTATCCGAAGGACAACGAAGTACCTGATGACTCCTTCCGCGCCAAGGTTGGAGTTGACGACATCAAAGTTCAAAATAATAAGCATTACTTGTTTGTTTACTTAGAAGTACATGATCATTAAGCATTGAAATTAAATGTGGTTGATTGACTGATATTATATAAATAAATCAAGTGTAATTGCGTTGATACACTTAATCAAAATCTGCGTTTACGATAAGATATTATCCAACGTTTTAATGAAAAGGTTGAAGGCAATTGAGGTTTCTTTTTTCTTAATTCAAATTGCACTTTGAGTGCATATTTCATGGCACTTCATTAGTCTCACATTAGCTGCATGCCATGGGGGGCAAAAAGTGCAATGCATCAGGAATGCCAAGAGTGTTGTTAGACGCTTTTTGCAGACATTCTGTGATGTTGCCTTTTTGCTCGTCCTGCACTAAAATGGCATTTGCCATGTTCATACTCATGCATCAAGAACCATCCAGCACTTTCACAATTTCCCAGATAAAGCTGGTCCATGCATTTTCACACAACTATTTTTTACTGTCCACATTCTTGGGCAAACCATAAATCTCAATATTCTCTTGAATTTCAATGTAAATTCTTCCAGAAACAATTGCTTCATTAATGCGCTATGTTATAAAGCATACTGGAGCACGTAGTTTATAAAGTCACGCGTTGAATTTTGTAAATGTAAAAACCCGAGCAAGTGCCATACACACATATGAAATATTAAAACGCATTTCTGGCTTTCATTTGTAACACTTGACGAGTTTTTATAGCCGCACCGGTCCGTTATAAATACGTGTGTATTTGCATTTACGTTCATGCAAATACAGAAACTTTTCTCTTTGCTGCTTATTATAATGCAAATTACGAGTCGCATAAAGCTTTCACTGAGCCGAATTTAAACGCGTTTTAATCAGCTTATAACTTAATTCGCACGTTTCATGCTTTTAGTATTTTTTTTTATTTCAACTGAAGTAGCTGCTGATAAGTAATGAGCCATACAGTTTCATTGAGAATGCATTTAGGAAATGAGACCATGAATCACACGAAATTGTGTCGTTGGCTCGCTAGTGGATAGAGGGATTACACAAGAGCATGCTCGAGGTGTGCAGCAAGATGGCTTTTTAGTTTACTAGCAATCCCATCTTAGAAAGCACCTCATCAAAAGTTTTTGTTGCAGCATTACTGGTGTTCTACGTGCCGTCCGAGTCGGGCGAAAAAGTGACACTCGGCATAAGCGCCCTGCTCTCGATGACCGTCTTTCTCATGACCATCCGTGAGACGCTGCCGCCAACGGAGAAAACACCCTTAATCAGTGAGTAGACGCCGAGGCAGCCGCCACCGCACAACCCAAACCATTATGTTGCACTCGCGACCCGTTCTACGACCGCATAAACTTGACTTTGCTTTCGCATTTCCGCACAACTAGCAAACCGGAAACGCAAGTGTCATGCTTGTAATTGCATTGCATTCTTGTTACGTCAAGAAAAAACCGTGCGTGTGTGCAACACTTCCCATTTTCAATCAACATTTCTGCGTAATTTTCCTTCCGTTTCTGTCTCTCTATTGTCCATTGTACAATCTTGATATTTGTAAGTATACAACGCATATTAGCGCTGCTGAATAGCACGGCAGGATAATAAAACGCTGACTGCCACACTTCCCCGCTCGATAGGATCTTAAAGCGCGCGTCTTTTTAATATTACGATGCATTGTGTGTTGGGGATACTCTTGTTATTATAAACTCCTCTTTCGTCCATTTCCAAGTCGCGCACGCTATTCTTCGCCGCCTGTCGCTCAAAGCAAGGACTAATAAGTAGTTTCCCCTGAATGGGTCGCACATCGTTCTCCTTGATGTCGAGAAAAATGACTTCACTTTCCGAACAAAGCGCGCAAATAGCAGCTCTCGATAAGAGAATCCTTAAATGACGATGCATTTATATTTTCATAAATCTCGCTTGCGCCGCGAGTTTTGCAAACTTTTCGAAATATGTAAGCAGACAACTTAACAAACTCACGGCGACGAATGCAAAATAAAGCTTGAAAATGAACAATGCGAATTTACCATCGCTTAGTTATACAAGTTTCGCATCAATGTAAAGAGAAAACTCTAATGAATCTTCGATAAAGTTGCAAGAAGTTCAGGTGAACAAATGGCCACCAAAAAAGAGCAAGTGAGCGTGTCGACAATGCGAAACGCGTCTCGCATTTGTATCGAAAGCTCTCGGGGGAGTTTGGCTAAGCGCTAATTTCATTAAGGCCCGAAAAAACATTCGCCCCGCAGTGACTCGGTAAGAGTCACATGTATTTTAAGCAAGCGCATTAACCGTCGCCTACTCTCGCGCTCTTCTTGTTGAAAATTACGTCGTTGGCGCGCCTGCCGAAATCGAATCGACACCTTCAGCAGCAGACGCAGAAAGGCGGAAAAGAGTGTTTTTCTAGGCCGTCCGGAAAAACCACATTTTCCCTTACTTTTCTCTCCAGAAATACATTTTACCTCCGCATAATATTACGTTATAAATAACACGCCGAATAACGACCTAATGATAAAACCCAACAAATGTGACAGGTTGAAAATATTATTTGAACCCATGTTGTTTACGCACCGGAAACGAAACGTTTCGCCGGATGAACTTGATGAAGAGACCGGGAGCGTGCGCCTGATAGTTGTCTAATACATTTCCACCCTTTCGCATGCAAATATGGAAATCTTGACCGACGAAACGGACACGAATGTACAAGTCCGGGAATAACAAGAGTTGTGAAGGATCATTCCTCCTCGCATTATGTTTACCGAAATTGACACAATTACGTGGGTTGCTCGGTGAACTCATCCCGACGAGTTAGCAGTTGCGCGAAGGCACATCACTTCAGATGGAATTATTAATCGAGAAAGGGTGCTGCTAATTACTCATAACAATCCCGAACGTGATAGTAGCCCGTTCATAATTTAAGCCGAGTTCGCTGTTCGCTTGCCAGCCGTTTGCTTTGTTAATAGAAACGCTCAAAATGCATGAAACTATAATTGTCTCATTTGTTCAATCGATAATCAGATTTATGACTTGTTTTTAAATGGAACTATCGTAAAGACGAAAGCATCAACGGAATATCTCTAACGGAATTTAGTTTTGTACCTTTCTTATTTCACATTGCGCTTTGAAGTCTTGCTCTTATAAAGCGTACGAGTTCGTACATGCACCTTCACCTATCCTTGATCGTTTTCCATTGATGTTTTGTATGTAAGTAATTTTAAAGCAATGCAATTCACCGGCAAAGGAATTCATTTCTATTGCTTATGATTTGAAGCCAATAACTACATAGTTATTTCACGCTGATGTGCGTGCGTCTCTGGATTCGAATGGAATCCGACGTCCTCTCTTTTCATGCATTGAAGCAATTTCGGCGCCCAGCCCGATTGAAGAATTCCTTCAGAGTTCGGATGGATACAATTTGGCAAATCAAAATTGGCATGTAAATTATGTACCAGCATGAACGAAGTTTGCAATTCGTGTTTGTGGCAGATTTTGCATACAAATTAAACTCAATTTGGTGACACGCGCGTACGCCAGCAATATGTTCTTATATCGTGCGAGATTAAAACCCAATTTGTGCTGAAATCTGCAGAATTATGGCAATTTTCTCTTATCGTACCGCAAGCGTATTTGCAATGCACTCGAACCAAAACGTTGATTGAATTAACTTTAAAACAGCATATTGCTAATTCACCGCTTTTTGTTGCCGAGATTTGCCAACTCATTAAACCCCCATAAATAATCTGAGTGGAAAATTGAGTCTTGGAAAAATTCGAATCTCGCTCGGCTGTAGTTTAATGTACATTCATATTATTTGTATTATTTCTAAAGAATATTATGATGAAGACATTAAAAAACATGAAAAAATTCCATTAAGATTAGCAGCGACAAAAAGGCAGAGCCATTTTGAAGCGCGTATAAAAGTAACACGCGTCGCTTTATTCGGCACTCGCCCTCGCTTTTGAATGTGCGCTGCCGGAAAAAGAGCTGAATATAATCCCTTATTGCATTTGCCTTGCCGGCGAACTTCTTCTCAGCTCAGTTCCAACTTAGTCTGACGTCTCATATGAGCGCGCATGTACCTATCGTACGCGGAAGCAATACATAATTCATTGGAATGCTAATATAATATTTTTTGATTTGCACTACTATGGTGGATCAACAGCGTATGTTAACTTTCTTGTCAAGTTAAGAAATTCAAAGAACGGTTCATCCCAAGTTTATCACTTGACTTTATAAGAGTTCTTCTCGTGCTTCTGCGAATTTATTCGTATTTATTCGAATTCATATGAGTGTATGAGCAATATCACTAATAAATTATCGCTTTTCCAGGCCTCTATTACGGCACGAGCATATGTTTGGTCACGTTCGCCTCGGGGCTATCGGTGGTGACGCTAAATATTTACCATCGAGGCGTTCGAGGCGCCGCCGTCCCCAAGATAATACGCACCGTCGTCTTGGAGCGCTTGTCCCGCATGATCTTCATGCGATTTGAGATGACCCAAATCACGCAAAATCTACCCAGTCGGACGGCTAATAAAGTAAGTTATCCTAAGTGCTGCTGCCCCCGTTTTTCCCCTATTTATATAGGTCCTTCATAACCTTCAGTGTAAGTACCATGTGCACAGATATTTCATTTCTCGTATGCTGCACTTTAAAATCTCATACGGTTATTGCAATAACTAGTAATTTGTTTGGCAAGTTGCGAAACTTGTAAAACCAGCTGAGCGTATAATTGAGGATCACTTAGAACCTTAATTGAAATTTCATACCTATTAATTGCTGCGAGCCTCAGTGATATGTTCAATCAGGCTCTAATTTGCAATGGTGTGCAATCAATGATAATGGTACGCAGAGGCACATGGATCTTAAATATACGGCCCTGCGGGCTCAAACATTCAACAGACGTTGCCCGTATAAAATATTGGTGTAATTTCGATAACGACTGAATCAGTCCAAGCGAAATCACTCGATGTAGTTATGAATTCAACGTGTAATAAGTAATCCAACCCAGTTGTAAAGGGTTGTTGAATGAAATTTGATTCAACAACTTTTTCTGCAAAAACGCATTGAATTTTCCTATTACTTAGGATTGTAGTATTAACTAATTAATGCACTTGCTACTCTTCTTTATGATCGTGATTCGTAAAATATTTGATTTTACAAGACAAATATAGCTTTTAGAATGATTTAACTTTTGACTAAAATTGCGTAAAGCACTTGAAAGAAAATTGAAAATTCCTTTCGCGATAAGGCAACATAACGACTTAATTCGCTGTTGAAATTCGGCAATTTCAACTTCCATTCCCCAAGTGTCATTCTATTCGTTTTTCTTTCGCTCCATTCCGCAATCTTTTTTACATTTCCAACCCACTTACTCCGCTAAGAGTCGGCAATATCATTTCATCATTACCAGGCAATAACCAAGTATTTTGAAGAGAGTCACCCCCCGATTACAAAATTGGAATTTTAATTAAAAACAAAGCATTCAAACTGCATTTACAACTTAGTTGCTACACGGTTGCTGCTTTGTGGATAATTGCATTAATTGTCCATTAAACTTTCCTAATTGCACGCATTGTCTTCATAGCAATCGCTTTACTCTAAACGTGTTTGTAATCAAACAAAAAATTGCGCCTTCAACATTCCAATGCCCTCTAAGTGCTTTTAGATCAATTTAGATTTTATTTTGTTGGGGTAAAAGTAAAAGTACCACCCGTTCTGTTTGTGAAGCGAAGGGGTTGTCATTTTTGGCCCGGCCGCCGTTTTAATATTATTACGTCTAACAATTGCGCATGGTGGAGGTGGTTCCCTCGTGTACTGCATGGAACCTCTAACACATCCGCCACGTTCGGTTAATTAAGAATTAAATGGAAGATAGCGGATTTAATTGTACAGCGACAGCGTCGGAGACGGGTGGTGGTGGCGACGCTAAGGTAATTCATGAATAAACATGCAAATACTTGACACTGCTGCTATCACCTTGCTTGGCACACCGACTAATTCGCGAATGTAAAACCAACTAATGCTCGCTAATTATCTCGCGGAATGAGACTAACGACTGGAAATCTAATGCAAACGTGCAAAATATTTATTTATCGCCTAACGTGTCATTTGATTTAATTTGATTTACTTGTAGCGTATATTCATATAGATATTGAAAATACTTGCATTGATTTTATTATAAAAGTTTGTGACTTCTAGCATGAAATCACCTGCGGGTACAAGAGGTGGCATTCTTGTAGAGTTCAATCGAGTATTGGTAAATCCATACACACCCTAAAATCGATCATAATATTTATTACCTTCTAGGTGGTGTTAAATTTATGTCATACTTTTATCATTGGACAATCGGTATAATTCCCACTGGTTTTCAAAGCGCTTATTCCAAAATAGTTATATTTTAATCCCTTGCAAAAATCAAAACTACCTTGAACAGCCATTCGTTTGTATACTTGCTGTGACTTGACACTTAAAATGTAATACGATTGTATCTCATGAACGTCTTCCAATAGTTTATAGCGTGAATTCATTGCAGTCACTGAACGATTATATTTTGTTGAATTTGCATAACAATCAGCCAAGATTACCGGATTGCACCAGCGAATTACGAATCTTTCTACTGTTAATTCAAATCGGTGTTGATTATACTAAAAGAATTCTGAGAATATTGATATTCATTAATCTACTGACTGATTACTTCTTGTCCTGCGAGATACTGAAATAGCAGTATTGTGAATACAGTCTGTGCAACTAGAGACAACTTTTTGACTTTTAACATTTTAGCTTATGTAACAGATCGCTGACTCATTACAACTGACTAGATATTTCATATTGGTACTCGTAAGTAATAAATATTTGACCATTTTATTTGGGCAGGAAGTTTTTAATTTGTAGTGAAATTATCAAACGTTCATTATACTCTGTTGTTTTTAACCGAATATACGTAAATATGACCCGAAATTAATAATTCATTCAAGGCTTTGAATAATAAACCAAGGTAATTCATTTTGCATGATGTATAATTGTTAGATTAATAGTGTTTTATACACTGGATTTAATTACGCAAAGTGACCATATCCTATCACTTGTATCTAATATTAAAATAAAGTTTGCTATGAACCGCTCGCACATTATTGAAATACTCAGTCAACTCCAACATAAAATCGCCAGCCGGTATCATCGGTGGCATTTTCGAGGATGCCAAAAGGAAATTATTTATCACATAAATTCCCTACAAGTATCATTATCTTAATGGTATGATATCTCGGATAGCTGTTGAACTACCTTCTTCAAGGGGCAATCCGTGTAATTGCCAATTGACTTCATTGCACCCATTCCCAAATAATTATATTTCACGGCTCTGCATGCATCAACGTTTCCCTGAATAGCCATACGTTTGTATTCTTGTTGCGATTTAACGCTCATAACATAAGCAGATCTAAGAGAATGCACTTCCTGCAACAATCGTCTGCGGGAATTCAGGACTGTAACGGTGCGATTATATTTGCTAGCATTCATGAAACACATATCCAGAAAATCTGGATTACACCATTCGAGAACAAAACGCTCACCGCTCATAACGAATTTATGTTGGTTGAACTAAAATGTTTAAGAAATTTCTAAATTTAAATCACTCCTGTCTCAAGAACTTACATCATTTTCAGCAATAAAGATTTTGAAACATTGAACTAGCAACACGACTGAATAAAAAATAAATTGTCTATTCTGTTTGCCCATGATTGTTTAATTAATGGCAATAAACATTCAGTGGCTACCTATTTAATGGGTTTGGCTGGAAATTATTCAGGAAATGTTCAATTTATTGTGAATAATGAAATTTAATATATCTTTTAATAATGTAATTGCTAGTTAGTCAGCCATGCTAAAAGCGCTTTTTTATATATTTAACCGTATAATACAAGCTCATCTCTACGCCTTTCATATCGTTCAGGAAACTGGTGATATTAATCTTAAATTCACCTTCAAGTAACAGTGGAGGCATTTTAGATGCATCCAATCCCCAATTATTAAACACATGCAAGCCCTAAAAGTACACGTTCAGAATCATGTGTACATAAAGTTAATGCAATACCTTTTCAAGTGGACAATCAGTAAAGTTGCCATAGTTCTTAATTTCAGCCAAACCAAAATAGTTATATTTGAATGCTTTGCATATGTTTAATGTTCCCTGAATTGCCATTCGCTTGTACGACTGTTGTATTTTCTTACTAATAACATATTCCACTTTCCATGATACAACATCATCAATAATGTGCAAGCTCATATTGAAAATAGATACTGTACGACTAAATTTGCTCGAGTTGAAGTTACAACTAACAACGATATCTTTTCTAAACCATTCCAAACTGGCTCGTTCATCCGTAAAAATAAACTTATCTTGACTGAAATGCGACTATTATTGAATATAAATTAATTATGTAATTTACTCAGATACTAATACGTTTTGCCCTAAAAGGTGTGTACTAATTGTGAGCAAAATTAGAACCACGGTTTTGTTGCAATCGTACATCTTGCCAGGTACAATGAGAGTGAAAATGCGCATGTTTATATAACGGTGTAACTGATAATACTTAGGTATTTCCAAAATATTATGCGTATCTGTAATTAATCATTTCAATCAGGAAGTGTTTCATTATAATATGCGTAATTTGGGCGTATGTTATGCATAATTATAGTGTGGGTCATTTATTTTACACTATTGATAAAATCATATTTGTGACAGGTAAAATGAGTGTGAATAACCAAATTCTTTAAATATCTGCAGATTACATCTCGAAAATCATCGCCTCGTATGAAATCAATAGAAAAATTGATTACTTGAAAAAACAAATGAAGGACTATCAAAATGTCCAAATACTATTGCATCTACAATACTACCAATAAATTAGGTACAGAGCTATGTGAAACTCATTTAATTAGGGATCATTTTTAATCTTCTGCATATTTATTCCAATGATGGCTCATAACAAAACATCATAATGACTGAGGTAGACGAACTAACAAGTTATTCTATGTACTATTTAAACTTGAGGTAACTTTAAAACGTTCTTAATACCTATATATAAACTAACTGTGCATCCCTTTCTGTTATCATTAAAAACCATATCAATTTCAACCCTATACTCTCCAGCAGGGATCATTGGCGGAAATTTGGCTGGATTCATTGCAAAATTAAGCACGGCATAAACATTCTAAAAAATTCCCATTATTATCCGCTCTTTCAATTCAGTAATAAAACAGCTACTTTCTTAATAGGACAATTTGTCACATTCCCAATTATTTTTCCGCCACCCAAGCCGTACCAATCATTCTTAATTGCAGTGCATGAATCTGCAACCCCTTGCATTGAGGACAATTTGTAATCCTGTTGATACTTGTTCCAGACGCGATAACGAGACTGAATAAAAATAACCACATCATGATTTTTATCATGTACTTGTACAAAATCTATCATCAAACCTTAATAGTTTCAATATCTTTGATCACAGTTGCTCCCACACTGTGAATAATAGTTGTCCGATTGAATTTCTTTGTAATAGCATAGGCCTTGCTAAAGAACTCATCGCTATACGAATCGAGCACAATTCGTTCACCGAAAATAACATATTTGTTTTGTATGAACTGGAATATTGCAAATAATGATAAAATCCTCTCATAAATTATTCACTTACTGAGTTGCAAATTGATTCATTGATCATGAAAAGAACGCAGAAAAGTAGAATCCAATTAGAATTCATTATACAAGGAATTGCTTCTGATCAAGTAGAATTACTTGTAACAAACAATTCGGAATTTGTTGTTTCATTTACGTTGACGCATATAGCCTATTAATTTATAACGTTATTACGATTTGCATTAAATGCCCATGTTAGCTATTTATCTGTAGGCGAAATCACGGAAAATGTAATTATTTTGACCGTGTGTTTGATGATAACTGCGCAGTGCTCTTTCTGCCTTCTCACAATAGATTTCATTAAACAATAGCTTTAGAAACTATTCCAACATTCGTTGGAAGCAACGTTCAATAATTTTAGGTATATCATAAACTTTCCATGCATAATATATTTGTATAGAATTAGAACGCAATCTAATTTGAAGCAATATAAAACCAGAACCTAGCATCGAAATTTAACGCAACTTTTCAAAAAATATGATTGGAAAAGTTTGTGGTAATACAGAAAAGATGAATTTTTTGCAAAGTTCCTTAAAGTTGAATAAATTGTATCTGATACTAGCAAAACGTGCTTTTTGTTTTCTACTTATTTGTAATGGAAAAGCGATTTAAATGTTTTTGTGAGAGAGAATTCCATTCATATTCCGAAGAGCGCGTTCTCAATTTGAAATTTGCTTTGGCGTTCAGTTATTAAGTGCGTGTGTTTGCTTTACATTTGCAGGAAATCAATCCGCAGACCGGCAACAGATTAGACAGTCCCTGGCCATGGACGGATAAAGTGCCCAACGAAGACGGCTATTACATGCAACATCGCCACCAACAGCGCTCGCCCAGATTTCTGCCCAGGAACCGGGCCGAGAATCTCGGTGAGTTCCAACTTTAATTATACAAGTTTTCCACGTTCCTGACGCGAACGCGTGCTAGCATTAATTCGACTCGGAGCGCAAATAAAAACGCAATCGTCGTTTCGTTAGATTCATCATAATATTTAAGTAATTTTCAACGGGCTTTGCCAAATATATCAAATTTGCTTTACGTTCCGCGTGCTTGCGCTGAGATATATAAAAGTAAATGAAGCATAATTTTTCCCCGAGAAAATGGATGCAGCGGTATCCACCTCAATTGAGTCGTAACGAAGCAAATTGAATTCAACTTGAATGATTTTCCTTCAATTTCTGAGCGTTCATCGAGCACACGCATAATGCACATGCTTAGATTTCATTTTCGTTTCAAACATTTCCTATCTTTTCCGCAGAGACAAAAAGCGCTATAACAAAACATTCGTCATTAGTTTCTTTCAATACGACGCGTTTGCAAATGAACAAATTGCGACAACGCATTCAATGCGAGCGCTATTGTTGTGTATAGCTGAGACCCTTCAACTTCCTGTTGTTTTCATCCAGGCATTGACAGAAATCACGAATGGACGTAAAGGAAAAAGAAATGCAACAGCGATTTCCGCTGACCGATCAGCGCTGATGTGTGTTTCATATCTCTCAATTCGACATTGCCGTTCTTCGATCAAATCCGCCCAGCACGTTTTCAATATCGTTTCGTGCGCTCTTTCATTTCAAATATTGCTTGCTTCATATGCCCCGCACTGTCGTTTACCGCAAGATGTGACTGAAATCTAAGCCAACAATTATTTCACGTTTCAGATGCTTTCGAAAATCAAATCATGCGCATCCTGAACAAGGTGCACACGAGCATAGATAGGAATGAGACTCGCTTGACAGAGCAGGAACGACGAGAACTTATTGAAATGGAGTGGAAGCAAACGTCAATCATCCTGGACCGTATGCTCCTCTGCATTTTCGTGATTATCACGATTATATCAACGACCACCATTTTATGCCGCAGTCCGGTGGATACCGGGGATCCAGAGTGACTCGCTAAAAACTCATTTGTTGTTGTTTACTCGGCATATACCAATGATGATAAACAACGCGCATGCACACACAACCTACTACTCTACTACTCAACTGTATTTGTTGTAAAGACACATGAAACTCAAATAAGCGTACTAGTTTAAGGTCTAAGTGTAACTTACGGGGGAACGCATCAATTACAATTCATATTCTTGTGTGTTACCGTTGTGTGTAACGATTGTACATGCTAACAAGCAGAACAATTATAACCGATTTTAATGCAGTACTTACAAATACATTTAGATGGTTCAAACTTTGTGTCTGATTTCGAAGCCCTTAGATTTCGTTTTCAGTGTGGCCATGTTGTACGACGCTGCTACTTACTGACCAACATAGCGTACCGCAACAATAGTATTTTGCATGCACAATTTCAATTACTACGAAGTAGATGAAGAAAATAAGTTACAGTACCTTATACGTGATGATGCCTTCTCTTGATGCGATGATTAACACTGGCACTTAATAAATTATCTGTACTACAAGTTACCTTCAACTCTAACCCTGCAAACACTTGCGGACTAACTTGCCGCACGAACAACTCTAAATCAAACCCGCTTAAACAAGTTGTATCATGGCGTGTGACGCTTCTGCAGGTAACAGCGTTGCATACAGCATGCAGTGATGCACCTACAATTTATGCAAAACACATTACATTCTTTTGAACTATTTCTCATTTACGCTGAATATTTAATTTCAATTCAACTAAGTATTCATTTGAATTGAGGGCAAATTATATAAGTTTGGGCTATTAGTTATATTTGACCTTTTAAGAGCTATTTACAAAATTAAAGCAAATTCCAGCCTTAATATACCTGAAGCTTTTAATCCAACTTTTTAAGCGTGCTTCGCATAACATAATTTGTTATTGCGATTCAGTTCTCGAATATCTACCATTGTACAAAAATAGTGTTAACTCTACATCATTGAAATTCAATCATAATATCAATTAAAATGCACTGTAAATTCTTTTTTCTTTGGACGTCATTCTACTTGAAATGTTCTCAATAAATCGAACATTCAATTTTGTTACTCTAGTATAAATTTTTATCATAAGAACATTAATTGCATGTTATACTATAACTGCATACTGAACTGAAATAATACTGGGAAATATAAGCACTACATAAATGGATTATATACGTATAAAGCGCCAAATATTACTGACAATTCTTGAAATACAATTTCCCAAAATTTCTTGCTTGCAATTTACAAAACCGTACAAAACTTTAATAACTCTGACTATGTTAATCACCATATTTCTTTTATATTAATTTCAAAAATGCCAATTCATGCATAGGCCTCACATGTGACTATTCAAATCATCCCTTCAGACTATCACCAGTTCTAAACTTATTAAGATAGTATCGACAATCAGGAAGCCATAATTCTTTAGTTTCATTGAGATTTGCTGAACCCACCCAAATAAAATATCACCTATTTGTATCTATGCCCAATCAATTGCGAAAGTAGTTTCCAACGTAAACAGAAATTGAATGTAGTTGCAGTTATATAACTTGCTGAATGTAAATAGATTTATACATAGACGATTAAGAGTTCACTTACTATCTAAAAGATTATAAATATTAACATAGTTTTTATGTTCATAAAATGCTGGTCACTAGTCGACTAGTTATAAGACTTGCAGCTATTGACATTGTAAATTTCTAAATAGTTCGTATAATTTCTTAACTTTCATTTCAAAATAAGTTTTTGTTACTTAAACGGACGTTATAGTTGTATTTATGATGTAGTTAGAGATTAATCTAAATATGAATCAATACGCTATAGCTATAAAATAAACTAGCCATGAATTAAAGCTGTGAACCGATAAGCAAATCAACATTGACCGTAGATCTGTTTGTAATCGCTAAACGGATTATTTCCAATATAAATCGTATTTTAGCTTTTTTCCTATCATATTCCAAAGTTCTTAATTTAAATTTTATGTGATTATTGTCTGGTTATTCATTAAGTTTCAGAAATAAAACTAGGCACGCTGCTTTAAAAACGAACAGCCAAGGTAAACTACGCTATGTAAGCAACTAAATAACATATAACAAATCAAGCTAAGTGTTACTTGATTTTCTTTAAATTCGAGTTGCAATAAACGCAATTATAAATATCCTACTAACACAGATTCTGAATTTTGAAGATTGTTTGTGATGCTCTAGTGCACTGAGACTAATTGAGGTCACCGTTTCAGTTACCTAAATCACTAATTGTCTGGTCGGTGTCTAAATTTAAATGACTCTCCTCAATTATCCCAACGGAATAACTTAAAACTTAAACGTAACTTTCGTCCACAGTAGACAGTGATGATTTAATAATAAATAAAGTATGTGTGCATAAATTAAGAAGTTGGCGTTGTTGCGACTGGAGGTAGCGATTCCAAATCAAGAAGATCTCTTATCTTCTGAGCGCATAATTTTGAAGCTTCATATGCTTCCTTGCAGACCTGTAAGATGAACAATAATATAAAATTTCAAGTTAAAACACAACCCGTAAGATAATGGTATACCAAAGAGAAGTTCAAGAATCCATGCGGAAGACCATCTAAAATGGTCAGCTGGATTGGATTACCCAAATTTTTAAGCTTTCGGGCAAATGTCACACAATCATCAAGACACGGATCTAGATGGACCGTCTATGTAAACAAAATGTTAATATAAATAATACTATCAATACTATTTGACCTAGGCACTAATCATTCACTTACAAGTATGTGAGTATTTGGAAATTGCATTAGAATTTCATCACTAGCCAGATACGGACTGATGTACGGGTCAGTAGGGATTGGAAAGTTCAATTCGTCCAACAAGGTTCCTGTTCGATCAGAATCCAAGTACAAGCTAGCAGATGATGTTTGTGGCAGCTGTACCAAATTCGTCATGCGGCCTTTCCACTTATTGACAAAATTTGAAACTTTGCCATGCATCATTGAGTTGAAAAACGACTCTGTCGGAATCGATTGTGCCTTATCACTGCCAGTAACCACAGCGATTTTTGTACCATCCGTGTCAGTATCAGAGTCTTTAAAAATACATTACATAAATAACCACAATAAAATGAATACAACTGTTATTACCCAATACAAACTTATCCAGCATGTCGAAGCGTTGACTTGTTTCCGGCTCGGAGCTATTATCGTTTTCATGATTAGTATCTCGATGCTCATCCGTTTGTGATGTTAGTGACCCGTAAGTGAGAGTGTCTGACATTTCCGATGTCGGTGATTTGTGTGCTTGTAACTCGACTAAATCAGACTCGCTTATTTCCTCAAAGCTTTCCGTATCCGGAGAGATAGCCCTTGCATGTCCATTCACGCCGTTTGATTCATGCGGACCGATGTATGCCTTAATACATCGTGCGAGAAAACCGAACGGTAGTAATGGATCCATCTTGCTCAGGAGGCGCGCAGGCGATGGAACAAAATTTAGAAACATTGGCACGTATGCCAAAAATAATCCAAATGGTTTAGGAATGCCCAAATCAATGCATTTCAATGTCATTGCAGTCAAAAGATTGGCGCCAGCTGAGTCTCCAGCCACAACGACGCGTTCCCCTGTACTGCCTAAAAGCGCGCAATTTTTAAGAGCCCATGAGTAAGCGTACAAAACTTCCTCAAGAGCACGTGGATACGGCGCATCAGGCGCTAAGCTATAGTCTATGCTCAAAATCGGCACTTCCAATTCTTTCGCCCATTGACGTAAGTACGTCTCATGTGACTTGGAACTCTGAGCAACAAATCCGCCTCCGTGGCAATGAATCAATAGACCTCGGCTCGGCGGCGATACTTTGCCGTGTTGCCCTTCGCCAACCATGCCCTCTCGAGCTACATGACTGATAAGTCGGACATGTACCGGCTTTGAGCCTATATGAGCCGACGGTATTGGGACATCAACCTCTTTATCACCAACCTTCAGGCTCAACTGCTCTGTTGGTATGCTTATGATTTTGCAGATTGCTACGCTTTGTGCAACGACCGAGGGCAAATATTGCATCAACTCACTCTCTGAGAGAAACCAAAACGCCTTACAGAAATTGACATCGCAATTTTTGGAGATGTTCACCACGCGTTTGGCACGGTGTTCCGGATCGGATACATATTTAGTGGTCGTTATAAACGAGTTACGAGCCTTTGAAAATAACGATCCGTCGTTATAAAATGCCTCCGAGAATATCACCATTGACAAGGATATGAACCGCAATGGACCCCGCATTGACTCGCAAAACTATAAAACATGAAATACGTATTACCATTAAGCAAGAAATTAATTGATTGTAAATATCTAATGACGTCGGCAGTGACCATGAGACAGACTTAAATATGATAATACTAGCGCAATAATATGCTAACTTTAGGATGTGACATTCATTCATCCGCATTATACGCCAATCACTGGGATATTACTGAAGCGTAATTAGATTCTAAAGAGATTACCTGGAAGCCTAGTGGCCTGCCATAAAAACAATATTGATTAATATTATCCGTCTGCGCAATCAATTCGAACGGCGTTGCATGTTCAGTCGCAAACAAACTTCCGGGCTTGCTCCATTTCAAAATTACTTGCAAATGTTCCATACAAGAATATAAACTCGCAAATAATTGAGCACATGCCTCCACCTCCCTGAAACAACATAATGCATTCATTAATCATCCGTTCATTACAAATGAATAGCATTATTTACGAGCGGTATTAATTACTTTTGAGCTGTAATCATTTATGCAAACCTTATAATTGCATTGATAATAATGACCACATAAACAATGACTTTTAAGAAACATAGTGGGATTGCTATAAATGGGTGAACTACATATTATAAACAGACAAATTTCGCAACAGGAAGCTCTTATATTACGTGAACCTACTTTGTTATGGATGACTTTCTAAAGAGCACACTTTCGCGTTTGAGGCACACTTTCTTATTGACATGCATGCCATAATGCAAAGCTGAATCAATGATGGCAAGAAAACTGCGATATCCATTGCCCTGGATATGTTCATCAAAGTCGAAGACGTGCACTTGAGCTTTGAGTTCATTTACCACCGGCCAAATTCTATCAATCTCATCCTTCATCGCCAGAAACGAGATGTGGAGTCGCTGGCCATTTTCCGTTTGGTCATTGTTAAAATAAGCCGCATTGTTAGTGCATAATTCCTTAAATGCTTCAATACTTATTTCCGGTGAAGATTTTGCGTCTTCGCCGTTGACTCGCGGGGAATTGCCATTCTGTTTTTCAGATACATCTTTTGCTGCATCACTTTTCACCGATTCAGACATGCTTACGGAAATAATGAAGAACGCCCACTGCTTGATTAATACACACTACAACTCATTATTAAATTAACTGCCAGCAATTTGAACCCGAGCACACATCAGTGGCTAATTTTGCGACAACAATAACTACAACAAATCACGAGCACATCGCCAATGTGCAAACCAATACGTAGTAAATCAGATGGGCAAGTGTAAACTAAACTGACGTTTGCCGGGCATGCGCCTTATATTCCACCGGCATTATATCCACTGCGAAACTGGATGCATACATTACATAAAAGTTTTAAGGGGCTATTCTAGTCTAGACATTTAAAAAAATCAAAATTGTATTTTTCTTAACTTTAGAAAGTAATGAAATCTGCAGCTCTGTATCACTAATTTAAAAATACAATTTTTTTGATAAGTAATGTGATATAATTTCCTCAATATCTCGAAAACTACTAAAGATATCATCAAAATTCCTGAATTTTTCACAAGTCTTACAAAGAAGTAAATTGGTCTATCGCAAATTTGTTGGATGCATTCTTAACTTGTTGTGATCATGCAGATTCTTCAACTTTTTGTTTTAGTTGCATGTTCAAGAATATAGGAATTAGAATATAGGAATATAGAATATAGGAAGGTAATGAAATCTGGATGGAGCTCTGTATCACTAATTTAAAAGCACAACTTCTTTCATAAGAAATGTGATTTAATTTCATCAATATCTCGAAAAGTACTAAAGATATCATCAAAATTCTTGAATTTTTCACAAGTCTTACAAAGAAGTAAATTGATCTATCGCAAATTTGTTCCATGCATTGTTAAACATTAAATAAGAAAATAATCAATTAATTATTCTACGTGTTATACACCAGGATGAAATAATAATGTTAAATTAAATTAAGGTCATATTTGTCCATAAAACAAACTTGTTATTCCGGTTACATGCTCTAATATTGTTAGAGCTATCAATTTATTTGTTTACTTAAAATTAATTTTAAAACATGCTATAAAACTGTAGCATTCGATGAATTGTTAAAATTTTTACCGATAATCGGAAAATTTGTTGATAATTTGCTTTAAAATATTTCAGAAGTAGCATGCGCGGTGGAAGTATTTAAAATGTAAATATTTGATGTTATCGCTCATTTTTTCAATGTTCAGCAAATATATAAATTAAATTTCGCACGTCGGTAATCATTTGAAAGTTCATAATGCATCGTATCTTACTAGTAGCAGCGTTTCTGCAAGTACACTTTGTATTTGTTTTCAGTTATGTTTTGGCACCTGGTACTCCTTATGAGGGTGAATTAACTAACTTCCAGTACAAAATAAAATTAATATTTCCTGGTATGTAACACAATTAATTAATATTAAATTATACTACAAATCTTATTCCTGAAGGTACGAAATGGTGTGGCGATGGTGATATTGCTTCGGATTATGATGATTTAGGTACTTTAAAAGAAACTGATATGTGCTGCCGAGAACATGATCATTGTAGTGATTACATTGCTGCGCATGAATCAAATCATGGATTAACAAATAATGGATTATTTACGCTGTAATCCTATAAACCCGTAAAACTAATTCATTAATTAATTATTTAATTTTGTAGCTTGAATTGCGATTGTGATAATGTTTTCTACAAGTGTCTTGCGGAGACGAATTGTACAACTTCTAATATCATAGGAGAAAGTTATTTTAATGCATTACGGACAAAATGCTATGAATATACGTATCCAGCAACATGCTCCAAATATGAACAAATACTATGGATAAAAGGAAGATGTCTTGAGTATGAATATGATAAGAACCAAACAAAAGAATGGCAATGGTTTGATAAACCATCATGGAAAGAACATTTACGTTCAGACAAATGCTAAATTTAATTGTGTTTATTTACTGTTTCTTATCTTGTCATGATAGGATTATTATATAATTTACGATTAGATACAAGTATCATGCACTTGTAATATTAATGCAAATTTAAGCAGAATAATGAATTTGAATGTTACACGAATTATTCATCATGGTACTGAATTAAAACAATAAGATATGATACAATCATAGTGATAGTTGGGAGAATCATTTTGTAATTAAAATCAAACCAGTTATTCGCTGAGAATGTTGGTTCGGCTATTTTAATTTCTATTGCTAAATTATTCAAGTCAGCTTTTGACTTATCATCTAACACGTGCATCGTCTGGAAACAACTATGCGACATTTTATCAAATTGTCGCGAGATCATTTCACATGAGTGAAATAATTTGCCAAGTGTAAGCTGAAATTATTCAATTACTTTCCGCATAGATATTTAAAATAACTTACCAATGGTGCAATAAACCATAGCAAAGTTAAAATGTAAAATAACCATGGTCTTTTTATGCCTTTATAAATTTTACCCTCTGCAAATACAGCCGCGTAATCCAAAGGCATTAAAATATCCAAGACGGAAAGTATGTACAAAAGTAAATAATAATTTCCATAAATCTCATTGTACATTCTTATTACTTTTGCCAAATTTCGATAGTCACTTATAATCGTTTCAACATTTTGCCATTTGCCTTTAGCATAGCTTTTATCCCGCATTAATGAAATCATTTCATTCCTCTTTAGCTCAACGATACGAAAAGTTAAATTGTGTACAATTCCGCTGAAGTTTGCGACAAAATTGTTTAAAACAATTGTTGATAAAACTACTTGGTATTTCAGGATATCCATAGATATAAAATAAACCATTTGATCCGGTGTGGATGTAAAAATTATTGTTAAATGATAGCTGTAATACGCAGCCCACGTAAATTGCAATAAAAAGTCAAGGCTTGTAAACCATCTAGCAGTTTCTGGTTTTCTACTTCCCCATGATATTTCGACATTTTTAAAATAGCTGAAATTAGTTTGTAGTTTATGGAAATTTTTAAAGTTCGTCAGCACTAATATTTTAACTATGCAAATTCCTCGTAAAGTATCAGCAACTACTGTAAGAGCTAATGTTGTTCTCACATGTGGCGCATGAATGTAAGCTATTGCGTAAAATGCAGTGCCAAGTAAAATTACATTTACGAAAATCAGTAGTATTGAATACACGATACGGCATTTATTTAAATTTAATTTACTGTGAGGTATTAATCCGAATAATTTACCGAATTTAAAAAGTATTCGCGAGGAAGTATATGTGACACACTTCATCATTACGCGTTATCAGAATGCCGACCATGAACTTAAATAGCACTTCAGTTTGGAGCAATTATTTATTTATTAAATGGGCTGAATTACGGAAATACCTATTGAAATATTGATAACTATTATCAAAACAATTCAGATCTAAAACAACATATCACGGATTTAATATGAGATAGACAATCAACCATAAAACCTGTTTAATTGCGTGCATTGTAATAAAATATTTATTATTAATATAATAACATATACAAAAAATTAAATATTCATCTATAAACATTAGACATATGACTTGTGGCATTTATATAAAATATCCGATATTTTTCAGTTAAATAAACAGCTGAAAAGCATTTGGAAATAGCGTTAAAGCTTAAGCTCCAGGAACTAAAACTGTCCTACATAAAAACAGATAAATTCTGTAAATGAATGTTACTTTTAATTATGGAAACAATAATTAATTAGAATTAGTTCAAGTCAATAATATTGGGATTAAAATGCTAATAAAAATATATAGTTTATGATACTTAAAAAGCTGATCGATTTAATTAGGCTGTACGTAAACATGTTTGTTAAACAAACAACTAATTTGGTGTATTTAACTAGTTGAATATTTAATTATTAGAATACTTCTAGTTTGGAATAGTTTAATCAAGAATTAGTCGTTTTATTACTTACACAAACTATGACACGTTGGGGTAAAATATTAGGCTCAGAACCATGGAATAAATCTATCAACCCCGTATGGCGCAAATGTTATATCATCCTATTATTATCTCTTAATGTTATATTAACTGTTATGAAAATTTATACAAGTATATACATTGCCAGTATTTACGAAACAACAACTTTTGTGCTACAACAAGCATCGGATCTCCTGTCATTAATTTGCAGCATTAAAGTAATAATCATAACGAATTATATACGTTATGATGATTTGCACATCATAATTGGCTACTTAAATCAAATGCAAAGTGAATATAAATTACTCAAGAAGAAAAACAGTGGTTTAAATATTGCTTTGCATATTGTCTGGATCATCTACAATGTCTACCATCTTTCGTTAATAATGTATCTTCATCCGATGCATTTGTTTTATTATATTCCTCAACAAATAATGAACTATGAAGTCATTTTATCCACGATGGTAATCAATATGTACGTGTTAAGAATTCACGTGCTTGTTCAGATGCTCAATGATCGTTTATGCGGTCTAAGATTGACCGTCTTCTTTGGTAACGAAGTGTTTTCGAATCTGCGCGACGTTGGCGGCGGTTTTCAGATGGTGCATAGCATTGTCCAGTCATTCCGCATTTTCTCGTACTTAATCCGAAAGTTTAACGATATTTACGGCATTTATTATTTGTTGCTCTACGCATTCCTAGTGATTAACATATTGGTGCCGCTGGATTATGCGGCGGCGTTTGCCGAGGGCAATCTGACGCAAGAAACACCCACGATTGTCATCTACATACTCACCATACTTTGGCTACTCTCTCCACTCGTAAGTTAAATTTATTGTTTATCGTCACTATTTTCTTTTCTACGCAATACAACGCATCGTTTTTCAGCTCACCTTGCGCAATCTTTTCTATTCATGCGAGCTGGTTTCGAAGGAGTTCGACAAGATGCCATACAATTGCTATCAAACTATGAATCACATCAGTGAAAAGTACCGCAGCGATTTGAATAATCTCGCGGTGGAAATGTCGATTGCACAACCCAAGATTACCGCCAATGATTGGTTCCAAATTAATTATGCAATGATTTTACCAACTATCACCATGATTATTTCCTATCTAATCGTATTAATTCAATATCATGATTAATATAATTAAACAATTTCCGTTGGTTATACACTGAAAAAAATTATTGACATCATCATGAGTCGTAAGCTTCTTTTCTCTACTTTTTTTCTTTCTTAATGCAAGAAAGTCTATTCTAATGAGTTCAAGTACCTTATCTTTGTTCTGTTTTCGTTGGTCATTCACCGTGAAAAGTCAACGACACTAGAAATGTTTAAAGCTTTCTACGTTTATGATAATAGAAAATGGGATGGGTTCTTCGCCTTTGAGAAGATGCGTGTCCTTCGTGGCCCAAGAAACTATTCCACTAATCTCAAATTACACATGGTGCTACTGAGATTTGAATACATTGAACGTGGAAAAGAGAAATTAGAATATTGACCTATCTTTATTAAACTTTCTACCAATTGCCTTGATCGTGGTTGTTGCCCTAAGGTTTGTCCTTGCAAGAAGCTTTACATTCAAAATGTCATTCACACTTAAATATTTCGAAGAAATTGCGTATCTGGTGTGATAATAAGTAAACTAGTGTGTTATCAAGTGATGCCCCTGAATATATTAAATTACTCATTATTTATTGATAAAATTAATTAATTTAAATGCAAAATTAATGCAAATACCACACAACTAATACTTGGAATACCGTGATAATTTTCATACATTCTACATACATATTTCATGGTCAAGCGCAACATTCTAGATAATGAGCATAATGAGTAACACCACTCGAATGTATGATTTTTCTATTACATGCGTTATTTGTTGTCATTTGTCCAACACTTTTGGTTCAGGTCAGGGCCAAATTATTCGGACACAAACAAACAACTTCATCGAAAACAAGCAACACATCAACTTTCTTTATGAACTGCATTATCAATCAATTACCCAAATAAAGCGCTCAAATTTAAATTGAATTAATATTAAAATAAGTAAATCTATTGCGTGGGTTTCCATTTATACATTAATCCCACACTTCCAAACATAGTTATCAATTTTATGCATTTTATTATGCTATGATTATTCATAGTAGAAAGCATCGAGAAAATTATTTATAATTAAAACATAATTGTTCAAAAATATTCAGGTTTATAGCACAGCTGGCTTGTGGTTCTCTAACAAAGAAAAGTCATTCAGTGCTTTTTTTCTTCTTATCTTGCATCATTATTCCAACCCGCAGCAGACAACACACCCGATGATGCACGTCTGGCGTAAGATTTTTGATAGTAGGGTAGGTTAGTTATGCGTTAGTTGCCCATCACCAATGATCATGAAACAAACCCCTTTTTTTATGTGTTCTTCTTTCTTTTCTCTTACAGAATGATTCTAACTTTTGTTCATTGTCGCGTCTCGTGTCTTCTCTCTTTTTTAATCATTACGAATTCCTCATATCAACGTTTAATTTACGTGACCAAATTATAAATAACATTTTCATATACCTACCTAAGTAAACCGGATTAATTTACATTGCTTAAAGTAAAAGCAAGCAAAAAATGTGAAAATATTGAGTCAGGTCAGTTGTCACTCGCAGAAACAATGCATGGCCGAAAATAATGGTATGGTATTATTGCAAACAAGTGCAATAATTTGAAATGAATGAGTAACCGTTAATAAACAGCGAAATTTATCGTTGGGCGCAAGTTGAACGCACGACAGGCGAAAACTTTTTGGGCCGATGGCCGAAAAGTACCCTGACCAGACACAATTAGCTTCTTCTTATTGTGATGCTCGCCGCGTGTTTCTTCAAGTGGTTGCTGGGCGACAACACAACCCAAGCAAACGAGCGCACGCAGTGTGATTGTTTTATTTGGTGCATCGGGTGCGCGAGCGTGTTTTTTGGGCATGCATGTCAGTTTCTTCATTTCATTTGGTCGCGATACCGAACGAGTTTGTTGACCGAGCCGGCAAAGAAATAAAATAACAAAACGCTCTTGGACCATCATCATCATCAGCATCCTCATCATGATGCGCAGTGGTGATGCCTTTTTCGTTTCGTCGAAGCGGGGTATACACAAACATGAAAATGTTGTAGTGGTCAGTATATTAAATACCGAAGCGCGATGCCATCCACTTTCGATCTGGAGACAACCAGAAATTCAGCAACAATTTCGTACAATGTGGCTTTCTTCTTCTTCTTCTTCGATGCACGCTTATCGCTCTTTCGTTATTGGCGTTAAAAAATCATCTTGTTCTTCGTTTTTCCGTTTGTTGTAGAGCGAGCGCGTGTGGGCGTCGTTATTATTTCAATAAAGTTATTTTCCATTCATCATGCGTTGCGCACTCAATGCCAAAACAACATGCGCATTGTGCAATGCATCCTAGGAAGAGGGTTATTTTTGGTCCTAGAAAGTGTATCAGCCATGCCCATCTCTATCAATGTTTTTTCAAATTTATTCATTTGCGTAGAACGCCATTGTTGTTGAAAACAAATAGACGTAACAATGTGCAGCCTTAAAAATAGATTTCTTCAATGTAGTTGCCGCATATTTTCAAACATCCGCTCATAAAATTATGTGTGCCTGTATATGGAAATATTTGTAAATAAATAAACCATTCATAGTAATAATCGCCATCGCATATAAATATGTATGCATGGATTATATTTATCCAATCATGTAGAAATGTCAAAACTTATTTGGACATGTGAATTTCTTCGTCTTTCTCACGTTTTCTCTATGAGTTTGTTACTATTCAAGTCACCAACTATGAGATGCATCATCTAACTAGGAGAAAGGAGGAGGTGGTCATCGACATTGTTGTTCTTGCAAATGAAATTGAAGAAGAAAAAATGTATGGCGCGCAGTTGAAAAATTCTGGTTTTTTGGGGGCTCGTTGCACTTGGCGTTGCCCGCCTCCCTTCTTCTTCCCACCAAAAACTCAAGCTGATTTGGTTGAAGAAAAAAGCCAATGCTGGACAAAGGCATCCACCCAACACCAACACATAGGTGTGAGCATGTGGAGGCATCAGTATCGCAATGATAATGCAAGAAAACGCCTGTGCCAGGTGTTTGAATGTGTGAGTGGTACCCAAAAACTAAGTGTACCGGACGAAAAAGCATCCCAATTCGATTGGTGCTGCTCGGATTGGGAAAAATGTATAAAAGGTGGCCGAGCGCCGAAAAGCGCACGTAGTTCCAAGTTGCATCTTCGCCTCCTTCCTTGGCACACCTCCAAAAATTCAATTATCGATCGTCGATAGTTTTAAAGTTGACAAACATCTTGCAAGAAAAGCGGAAAATGAATCAGGCGATACTGTACTCCAAGTACAACTCCCTTCAGAAGGCCGACGTGAACTTTGTGCTCGAGAACTATTTGCGCCTGGTGAATTGGCACGAAAATGATTCCGTACTGGACGTTGGTTGTGGCTCCGGCGATGTTACCACCAAATTACTCATGCCGCGCATCCCCTGTGAACTTAAGCAACTCATCGGGATAGACCTCAGCGAGGAGATGGTGCAATTTGCTACTTCTCAGTGTACCTACTCAAACGTTTCGTTCACCCAAATGAACATCGAATGCAAGGAGATCCCCGAGTGTCTTGAGGAAAACTTTGAGCATATTTTTTCCTTCTACGCTCTCCACTGGATCCAAGAACAAAGGTACTGTACATTTTAATAAATACCCTACTATCATTGAATTAATTTTCTTAATTAGACAAGCATTTGAAAACATGTACAAAATGTTGAAACCCGGTGGTGATATGCTTTTGACATTCCTGGCATCGAATCCAATTTTCCATGTATACGAAAATCTGGCATCAAATACCAAGTGGATGGAGTACATGAAGAACGCGCAAAAATTTATAAATCCTTACCAGTACTGCGATCAACCGGATGTCGTCTTAGAGCGCCTCTTAACTGACGTTGGATTCTCAATTCATCATTGCAGAGTGATTGAGCGTCGTTACATTTACAACGATTTAGACGTCTTTCGAAGTAATTCAACAACTACCACTCATGAACTAATACACGAAAACTAATGTATTTCTAATTTTCAGAATCGGTAATTGCTGTTAACCCCTTCTTGGGTAACATACCGGAAATCATGCACAACGATTACCTCTCAGACTTTCTCAACGAAGTGCGCAACTTGAATTACTTGGAGGCAAATTCAAATAACAATGATGAATCAGTACGGGTACCTTATAAACTTCTTGTCGTTGTTGCCAGTAAACAACCTCGTCGATGTTAAAAAGTTTTAGATATAGGTAGCATGATGCACGTGACAAAACGTGAGATAAATAAAGGGTATGAATGTGTTCGATGAATGTGCCATATTATAAAAGAAGCAATATTACAAAATAAATTTTATTACGGTATAGGATATATTAATCTAAAATTATATAAATAATGTTTATATAAAATTATATAAATTACTCACTTTGATGTGAGCGCAATTAATACTTATAAAGTAACTGGGAATATAAAAGTGTGACGAAATTAATGATTCATACAACACTTCAATATTATTACATATTCTTATCATTAAATTCTTATCGACTTTTCTAGTGATGCTTGCATCCGTCATATATAAAGACCAGATTGATTGCACGGGTTATTGTTGCAGTTAAGTTGATTGAAAGTGTGGTAAAACTTTGCGCAAAGTTCAAAATGTATGGCAGTTTGCTTCAACAATGTTTGATTACCATTATCTGCATAGTGATATTCAAATTAATATGGGATCGAATAAAAGAGAGCAATCAAATTGGCTTGCCAAAAGTTGCAATCAAATTTAAAACTCTACTACGTCTTCGACTCTCGGCAATAACTTCAGAGGCGTATGAACAGTGCCTCAAGCATAATTTGAAAATTGCTACGTTTGGTTTGTATTGGCGCAAAGTTGTGTTTATTGCAGATCCAAAGATAATGCAAGAGATTCAAGCTGATTGCGATGCTTATGGGAATCGTGGTAGTTATTATAACGATCCACTGGACTGGCATCTTTTTAACATGACCAAAGAAAGTTGGACGTTGTGGAAACGCAATTTGAGCAAAAATTTTGGTACCACGCAAACTCGAGCATTTTCACGAATATTTAGTACATCCATACAAAAGAGCATGGAAAAGTGGATGGAAAACCAAGTAGATGCATTTAAAATTTGTTCAGACTACATTTATAGATCATCATGCGAATTATTTTTGTCCTACAAGGAAATGAGCGATGAGGACGTGCGCAAAGGATTAATAAAGTGTAGAAAACTATTTGAGCCTAATAAGTGGAATCATTTCGTAGATGTATTTGGCTACATATGTCCAAATTTATTACGCTTTTTTAATGTTTGCGATGTTCCTTCCGAAGTTTTTGAACACTTTAATGAACTTGCTTCTGAGAAAATTAATAATGTAGATGATTTGGATCCTAACAGTTTTATTTATCAACTAGTTGTAAATAAATCTAAGGAACAGAATCGACAAATAATTGGAATAATAATTGGTTTAATAGTTGGAAATATTAAATCGACAGCAACCTTTCTAACTTATTTGTCATACGAATTAGCGAGAAATAATGATATTCAAATAAAACTTCGTAAAGAAATTCAAGAACATTTGCCAGAGAATGACAACACTGACTGTGATTTAGAAGTGATGAAAGAGAAAATACCAAAATTACCTTATTTGCAACAAGTATTAAAAGGTATTAGCATTAAATAAATATTTCAAATATTTCTTAAAATTTTCAATTATAGAAGTCTTGAGGCTCCATTCGGGTGGTCCATTGTTTATACGGGAAACCATGGAAAACTGCAATTTATTATTAAAAGAAAATGATTCTCAGTGTATGCAAATTCCAAAAGGAAGTTTAGTTATGGCATCAATTCGAGGAATATTAATGAATCCAACGTATTTTCAAAATCCGAATGAATTTGATCCAAGCAGATTTCACAATTCAAACAACACAGATTTGTTCAAACCCTTTGGGTCTGGGAAACGTCGTTGCATAGGTACTTCATATACTAATAAAAATAGAACACATTTGAATACATTTGAATTTATAGGTGATAAACTTGCTCTTCAACAGGCAAGCATATTTGTGATTCGATTATTAAGCAAGTATAGTTTAAAATTGCCTGAGAAAACTTTTAAAACTTTTTATAACAAAAACGTGCGTCTATGGGAAGGACATATCTATATAAACATGGATTCAATCGCAACATTGTGATAAAAATATTTATCTATAGCATATTTTATATTTTAATATTACATACGATAATAACATAAGTATAAGAATGTTAAAACCTTTTGCATAAACCTTAGACAACCTGTTCAACACGTCTAACAACAAACGTATTAGGTTATGTAGTGTGCCAGTTGATATCGCGGTGTGTTGTGGTTGTTATTTTCTTCTGAGTTGTATATTAAATAAAAGTGATTAAAAGGTTTGTACTTGTGTTTGCATATGGGTTTGATTGAAGATGAGTTATCAGAAATCAATAAGCTCTGTGAGCGACGTATCAATGGCTCAAGACTTGTGTCCTGTGCACCAACAATGGTTCGAGTTGAAATAAAGTGCACTGGGGCAAAACACATTATTGTATGCATACAATTTCCGTCAGATTATCCAAAATATGCTCTATTAATTGAACTCAAGAGTCGAACATTATCTGATAAGCTTCTGCAAGGCCTTACACAGGTTGCAGAACAGGAGTGTAAAAAGCATCTTGGCAAACCACAAATCTTACATGCCTTAGAATTCATTAAAACATTCATTGATGAAAATCCCTTATCTTGCTGTTATGATGAGATAAGCAATATTAGGAAATTACTTTCGGATAAAGCTGATGAATTCAAGTTGAAACAAAAGACCTCTAGTATTGTTTTCAAAGTCTCCAAAGGCAACTATATTTTTGCTTGCAAGATTGCCATACCTGACAATTACCCAGAACATGGAATACAGTAAGTGTGTAAGTCCATAAAAACTACATTAATAATATTGTGTTTTTCTCATTAAAGGCTTGATGATGTTGACACAAATTTTCCAAATACAATTAAACTGCATATGGTTGCCCAGGCCAGAGAAATTGCTCGAAGATGTGTGGAAGCCCCCTTAAAGAGAAATAAAAATGATCCACCCTTTAAACCTTCTCCATCATTGGAGAAAACTGTGACATTTCTAGTTACTTGCATAAAATATTTGCCTGATGAAAAATGCCAATATTGCAGAGAGCAATGTTTGCCTCAAGATCCCCAAGTAAGTCAGATAGTGAGGAATTATTAACATGCACTTATGCTTCTATTTATTTCAGTTGAGCCAAAGTAACGAAAACGCCCCTAACCATGTTGAACGTGTGTATTGCGGCCATTTGTTCCACTTAAGTTGCTTGCAGGACTATTTGAGAAAACCCCCATTTGGCAATAAACGCTGCCAAACATGCGATAAACCCATTTCTCATCATAAATGGTCACTGAGTGAAAAACTTGCGGAGGATCGTTGGTCTCATGAACAAGCTCGAGAACGCGAACTGAATGAAGTAGCAGACTTTTTCAAATAAGAAACATGCGCCTTAACGAAATATCAATAATCAACGCCCATCATGGATTTGCTTTTATAGTTAAGAATTGAGCTTTGAATAATAATTGCGTTATTTTTCTACCCATGTGTTTGCATTGATCCCCATTTGCCTCTCAAGTATTTAAACAGTCAAATAGTTTTTTTATTGTACAAATTATCTCAAATCAACTAAATCAAAAAATTAATACATCATTGTTACAATACTCATTGTTAATTGTGACTATTAATGAATTGATACCCCTAAAATGATTACCTCTATTACACGTTAGCAGAAAACGCATCAGAATTTATTTCTTGTTTATTTTTCTTTGGTGTGCCGTAACATGCTCAGTATATGCACAAATAGTTCAAACGTGCACAAATAAGTGTCTTTTGTTATAAATATTCGTAATGCATCATTTGATTTTTAGTCATGGTTTATATACTATTATATATCAGAAATGCAAAAAACACGAAAGTGCGTTCGTTTATATTGAGAATCTCTCGCAAAAATGGTTAATTTCGTGGTGAATTTTTGCTGCTTTTCTTTTCTGCATGCGTTTACATTGCGATCGAGTAAAGTAAATCGCTGAAACACTATCTGGCACACACTGCACAAAATATAACATCATCATTATCATCAATTAAGTGAGGAATTGATTCGCCTTTCTTTTATTGTTTTATACATGAGCAATAAATAAGTAATGCGCACTTCGCTCCAATAGCTTCCTTAACTTCCTAAGTAAATCTTAATATAATGCGATTTCGTAAATATTTTTTCTTCCGCGAAAAATATCATTGTTGTCCAATCAACAATTTAAACAATTTCCATAATAATAATGTACAATACTAAAATAGAGTGTACAATACAGACGCATATAAAGCAAATGTAAACACGCCCTTTTGAGCGCACATTAAGCGCGCTTTTTCTTCAATTTACTCAATAAATTTCGTCGGAGTTTGGGTGACTTTTTCCACTCGATTTTGTTGCGTGTTCGCATTCCCTTTGCACGGTTTGAACGTACAACAGCATATTGTTTTTCCATAAGTCATAATCTCTACCTATACCTTAATTTACATATCATTCAAGTTTTTGTTTTGTTTCCATTTTTTGTTTAAATATTACAATAGATATATTCATATATAAATAATAATTTTTGTATGTATGGAACAACAATCAAATATACAAAAATTAGAAAAAAATTCACGGGCATTATAAGTTTCGTTGTATCTATACAATATTCGTATTTCTAGGTACTACTTATTCATCAATATCTTTTTTTGTTGCCTCTTCAATAGCAGTTTATCGTACTTCTTGCTGTATTTCCCGATCGAGGACTGCACAGTTTGCATTATTCATCCCTCGCCAACAAACATCTCGTTGCATATTAACATTAATACGTCAATAATGAAATAATACTTAATTACTCGTTATAATTAAGCTCTCTTATTGTTATGTTAAACATTCTGCCATATTTCGTTAGTTTTTTCTTGTTTCTTATAGTGTTTATATCTCCATAGCTACTTTGGTTTATCAATTGAATATTAATTTACGTTTTCTGGCTAACATAGTAAATGTTACCAAACATTATTTATGTTCATTTTATTTCGTCGTTATTTAGTTTAGTTTATAATCAATTCACTTTATATTCATATCATATTATTTTCATTTTAAATCGTTAGTTTTCTCCTCTTTTAAATAGATTTCTCCAAGATACAGGTAAAAATAGCCTAAAAATCGATCTGCTATATAAATTGTAATTGTCAATTAGTTATATAGTTTTCTTCAAATATCTTTTTATGCATATTATTACACGTTATTACGATATAGTACTTCAGCAAATTTTAAACTGCTTCCAGTTTCGGTATGCAAAATCGTAATTTACAGAATTTTTAACAGTTTCAGTATGCAAACGTTTAGTAGCTAGTCTTTAAATGCGAATAATAAGTAATATTGTTATTTGATTGTAAAATTTTATGGTTACAGCTTAAAATCTCCGATCGTACTCAATTCTCTTACATATGATAGTGACTCTGTTATAAACCTATCTAGTAATTTCAATATTTATTAATATATTCATTTGTGCTAAGTACATCTTTTATCGCCTAATAATTATTATTCATTTGACGCAAATGTCCACACATCATGTGTTGTTTTTTCTTTCTTCAAGAGTTATAAATTATCTGCGGCTTGCTATAATTGTATGTTAGTATGCACGTATTAATTAGATTGTCTGGCAAGTCATGACACATGATTTTTTACTATTGAATTTACTGCAAACTACAAGATATAAATAATACTCGTTAATAAAAGGTAAAGGATTCTTTTTCCCATTGTAACTACTGAAATGTACCCACTAGTTCCCTCCACGAACGTAATTTATACGTCATGACTTTGCCGACAATCTAATATTGTTTATTCGAATGTGTGTGAAAGTTTCTTGATAATTGAATAATTAATTCTTATCGTCCATGCGCCATTATTTACCGCCTATCATATATGAACTGCATTGCTATTATGTTAATGTTATAAGAGTATAAGTAATAATCGAATTAGTTTTTGAATTGAAAACGCGTTCTTCGCTTATTGATTAATTTTTGGATCATATACTTTTCTTTATATGCAACTGGCTTAATTTATTATATATATTTCTGCAAATATGCAACGGGCGCGCAATTGACGCGCACAGGAACTAAGATTACTCTCTTTAATTTGTTAATATTACCACCTATATGTATTAGGTCTTTCATTTTGTTTCCTCTTAATAATTTGTTTTAATTTTCTTCATTGTTTTACTCCTTTTGAGTTTAATACTCCATACTTAATAAATTGGAAAAGTTATTAGATAATTATTAGTCTCATTGAACGATATCACAATTTTAATATTGCAATAATTTTCATTTTTGATCATTCCCATAGTTTGCTTGTCCACTCTCTTGCTCTCGTGGATGAGAAAGTTGAACTGCAACGATTTGCATGTTTGAATGTTGCGCTCCAGTTTAATATCCCTCATGCACATTGTAGTTTTAGAAGAAGTGTTAGAAATATTTGTTTTTGTTTGAAAGTCGCAAAGATAGCTCCTAGATATGCTTGAATTATGTAATCAATAACTTGCCTTCTTCTTGCCCGATTCTCATTTATTCACATCCCCCCCTTCTTATGCCCGAAATTCGTTCGTTCTATACTTGTTAATTTAGAAAAAGAATGCTTCTTTGACTAGAATTTAAATATACATTAATTAATATACTTACTTCTTTTTTTATACATTTATACATAAATCTGCCTGTGCTAGATGTACTCGAGTAATCACCTTAATTTGTCAACTGCTAAGCAGTAGTTTCGTTAAGTTTAAGTTTTCTTCTTGTTAGTTTTAATTATATTCATAGAATTATATAATTTCAATTTGTATATGCAATTCATGTTTGCATTTTAGACGTTTTTCCCTCGTTATTATTTTAAAGAGCTATTAATGAATAATTGTACCATCAACAAATGGTATGTGCGTATCCACATCGTAGTGTCATCTTCATTGTTTCATCTGGCTTGTTTAATATTTTGTTAAGTGAATTATTTACGTAATACAATTAAATACAAACGCTGTGTCTGCCAGTGACAACAATTGCGCTTGTTTTGTACGGAAGGCACATACTACATGTTGTTGTATAACGTTGCTAATTTGTGATAATGTTCTTGTTGCATTCAAAAAATCATCAACAGCAATAGCGTCAATAGCTTTACTTGTCATACCTCAGTTGCGTAACGTGGTGTTGAATATTTCTATTGAACATCTCATGATTACTATGATTATTATTCGTTCAACGACGCTAATCCGTTACGTTTAAGTTGTTGTCCTGTTTTAGATATCATGTTATCCTAGAATAACTACTTCAGCAAGTTGAGTAGCAAACCACAAACAAGGAAGACTGTTTGCGCAATCCTACAATAATAATTGTAAACTCCTCTTGGAGAATATGTACACAGTATGCAAGAAACAACAACATCAACAACAAGCGCTTGTTTGTTTGTGTGTGGTGTGTACGTTGCATGATTGTGATTGTTCTCCTTCCGGCGGTAACTACAAGATTTAAAAGCTACGTTTAATTAATGTGTACCACTGCAAAATCGCCACTGCTTGAAAGTGCACGAACGTAGTGCGAACGTGTATTGTTGTTGGGTGGTTGATGGTGAGCGATGATGGTAAGTAGCGCGGGGGTGACAGTGTATGAAATAACACCGACGAGTTGTTATCAGGAATGTAGACCGACGGCGTCGAGCGGCGTCCTCCTCCACGTGCGTGTCGTCCGGCGATCGTCTTCAGCCGGCGTCGTTGAGAACGTGTTCAGTCTTGTTGTCGTGTCCGGGCGGCGGCGTACCGTCAACGCCAGCGCGGCGATCAGCCACTCCAGCATGCGCACTATTTGATTGTTTCTGATTATTGTCATCGCCGGGGGCCGCAAGCAAACCGGCAACGGCCGGCGGCTCGCTGGTGGTTCGCGCGCCAATAGCGACGCCATCGTAGCCAACTGTACGCGCCGCATTGTCATCACAATCGAGATTATAACTGCAGCAAAGCACTCCGTTCTGTGAACAATGCAAAACAAAGCGGGGAGAGACCCGTGTTTAGCGCCGTAATTAATTTCCCATCCATCGCCGCGCACCCACAATGTCCGCACGCCCTCATTGTCGCATCGTCGGCGGCTGCGTCGCTTAGGACGGACAAACAAACTTTCTAATGCAAATAAATCATTTCGCACGCAATCAATGCAAGAAGTGAGGGTGTGCAGCTTGTCAGTGGCGTTTCTCAGAGCTTAAAACAATAGAACTAAGTGCTCGAAATAAACATTTGTGCCTACGAAACGTTGCAACTTTGCACCAATTGCAACATTCGTATCTGAGCAAAATTACTGTGATAATTGGTGCAGCTAATTTTTTTGTCATTGTGAAATTGTAATTATTTGAAATATACCCAACAACTTTTCGAATTGCAGCAGGGCGAAATTTCATCGTTGCGATGAAATCTAGCGCGCTGATATCCTTCCGGGCGCGTCAATTTTGCGTCGCGAGCCAAAAACTGCATTCCATGGGGCAACGTACATAATTTACGAGATGATAACATACCGAGTAATTTATGCACATGCCACATTCAATCCATTCCACAATCACGTCAATTACGAGAAAAATGATACAACCAAACAAAAAACGGCTACGAATCTCGTATTGCTATGGGCATGCAATTCTCCAAAAAGAAAAGGAAACAATACAGCAAAATACACATCTATAGAAGTGCTGTTTTTTGAGTGTTGTTTTTGTTCTTGAGAGCAAAAAAATTGAATCTGTATGTGATTGAAATGTGTAATTTGGCAAATAATGTTGAGCTGCTTTTCTTAGTTATTGTCTTAGTTGCAAATGTTACTCTAAAAAACAAATCAAATCAATTAATCAAAACGAAACAAAAGAGGCAATCAATCATTAAATATTCAAATGAATCTCTGGCAGGCACTACTAGAGGTGTGTATGTAGTATCTCATTGAGCAATTTTGTTTAGGAAGCAAGGAAATTATCCTTTTTCCTTTTTTTTGTTTTCAATTGTAAATTGTTTTGCTTATTGATTTTGATTTCTTTTTTGGATTTAATATTTTATTATTTGATTGTGTAGTTAGAGTGATGTGTTTACCGATGCACACAACACGCGACATTGCTCACCAGTTGGGCGCAGAACGGCACCTGTAAGGGAAGGCAGTGTTAATTGTTAGTATTTGCCTAGCGTAGCCCGCCAGCCTCTAGCACTACCCAGAAGGCTAGCCATGCTTGATGATCTTACATAATAATTAAAATTAATTCGATTATAGATTTTCACAAAGAATTATAATTATTATTATTATTAATTCTCATATTAGAATAATGCAATCCGTTAGTTCAACCTGTTTAAAGCAAATGCTATTAATATGGGATTTAAGCGTACTAAACAAACAAAATGGATGATGGGATGAAACTCTTCTTTATGAAAATCTCTAAGTCGACCAATGAATTACAAAGGCACATCGATTAAACCATACGAAAATTATGAGGGTGAATTATCCAGAGCACGCAAAGAATTTGAGTTTTATGGAAAAAGTGATGACGTTATAATTTATAACCCATATTAATGTGGTTTTACATGGTTTTTATCTCCGTTGGGCATGTGGGTGCTCTTGATAACTCTTTAAATTGTCAACAGAAATAATGAAATTAAACGCGCGTTACATTAAAGGCTCTAAATGCGCCCTCGTCGCTTCGTTCACTCTAAAGCGCTATGAATGCACAAGCAATATTGATAAATGTTGATTACGTTAATTAAGTTAGCAGAATAATGAAAAAACTGTCATGAACGGAAAAGAAACTTAATTTTCGTACGTATCGTGGATTAGATGAGAAAATGAGTATCCGGGTACAGTACCTGTTCGACCGTTAACGTTCGTATAAAAATTGGTAAGTTAGGGAGTTGAAAAACAAAAATCAATTCGGAGCACCAATATATCGTTTTTCTTGTTGACGTTCGATAGACTTATAGCGATGGTAAATGAGGGCAACGAGTGATGTATGGAGCACTCACCTGACAATTGCACACGGAGCACGGATCATTTTTGTTCGAAAACTGCGCCCCGGACTCGTACAGAATGCCGTTGTACGGGCACGGCTCACCCACTTTACTGCTGTTGCCCGTTGGGCAGATTTCCGTTGCGCAGCGCGGACAACAGTCGCCCGGGTCCTGAATGGGGTTCGGACAGGGTAGCAGCGGGCATTTAAGGTCCCAACAGTCCACCTCGCCGTTGAGGCACTCGCACGTCTGGCACTGATACGACCATTTCTCACCGTGCATCAGCACCACGTCCTCCAGCTCTTGGTGTTTGCACGACAGGTCCGGATTGCACTGCGGACAGCATTTGTTGCGAACTGCGCCCGTCAAGGAGCAGTTGCACACCGGCTCCACGCACTTCATAACGCCGTTCGAGCACGTGCACCTCTCGCATGGGCGTCCTGCCGGCGCTAACATCGTCCCATTCGCGACTTCCGTGCCCTCGAAGATACAATTGCGGCAATTTGGATGACTATCCTCGCCGCACTCGCAACTATAGCTGCCCTTTTGATTGTGGCACACCGCAGTTTTATGACACGTATTCAAGTCCTCCATACACTCATCCACATCTAAACAGGATACAACACAATCTATATAAAACCCGCAAAGGAACAGAGTGGACCAAGAATATACCTTCACATAATGTGCCTAAAATATTGTCCATAAACGTACTCTTGTACCCCTCCTTGCAGGAACAGTAATACCAGCCTATCATGTTGACGCAAACCGAAGAATTGGTGCAGCGATGTAAATTGCTAGCGCATTCGTCCACATCGCGTTCGCAACTAGGGCCCATGTACCCATGCGGGCAAGAACACACGTTCGGCTTGATGCAAACACCCCCGTTGAGGCATCGTTGAGTGCAGACGGCTAGATAAGGAAATCAAGTTTTTCAATGCAGCCGAGTGCTACGAAACAATGCGGAAACTTACGTCTGCATGTGTATCCATCGCCTGTATAACCAGGCCGGCACACACAATGATAACTACCCTGCGTGTTGATGCACTCCGCATTCACATCACAATTATGCTCGCCCGAACTGCACTCGTCCAATTCGGCGCAATTAAACTTGTCCACCCGCCTGTACCCGGGCTGGCATTCACAGATATAGGAACCTTTAGTATTTACACATTTTGTATTTAGGTGGCAATGATGCCCCTCAAGGCCGCCGTCTTGCTGGCACTCGTCGATATCTAGAGGCGAGGTGAGAGAAAGCGAAACGTTCATGAAATTAATACGTACCAAACTTCAGTGACATGACACAATACGATAAATACAACAGCATCATTCAATTAATGATGATGGCCGATGACAATGCATGTAGAATGCGAATGAAAATGTAAATTAGTTACCACTGCAAGTGTGTCCATCGCCTTGGAAGCCTTGATTGCAATGGCAAGCGTAAGTGGTTTGCAGATTCAGGCAGGAGGCATTAGCATGACAAGTGTGTCCCTTGGCGCAATAATCCGCCCCTAGGAAACAAACGCAGACACCAAACGTGTGCGGTTAGTTCATGTTACAACGTTAGTACTGAGAGCTAGAGCGTCATGAATTATTAGTATGTTATATGCGTTGGTTAAACCATAATCATTATTAGTGATTTATAATAGCAGCGAGAGTGTATAGCGCCGCGCCGCCTGGCCTGTTATCCTTCACATCCCTAATATCCTGACAAAACAACTAGCGTACGTATATCACTTACCAGGACAGAATTTGCAGCATTCGCCTGGCACGGTGAATTGTTGGTCGGGCGGGCAGACCAGCTTTGGACACACCTCGAGCGGATTCATATTGATGCATTTCATGTTCCCGTCAGTACATGTGCACTGAGTACATTGCTTGATGTGGATTTGGTCGCCGTGGTCGTAAAATACACCGTAGAAAAGGCAGTGCCCTGTGAATTTGCATATTTAAAACATAGTTATTCAGTTGCGTTTTTTACCTTAACAACATACTTAAGCAACTCTGACAGCATTCACCCGTCTTGTTCACTGGCTTCTTGCACGTCAACACTGGACATTCAACCGGCCGACATTGGATTTCCCCGTGCTGGAAAATCAATTTGTTAAGAAACACTTTCTTCCGGGGAACTTTGGAAACCACTTACCACACACGTGCACAGATCACAGTTCTGCTCCCACGTCGCGCCATCCGGATGCAGTGTGTTGTTGACCCAGCAGGACTTCGGGCAGTCGCACTCCTCCACCTTGCTGATGCGTCCCTCCGCAGCGACCAACTGCAAAACAGAGAATTATATACAATCAAAACATTGTACTGAACGCATAAGGGACGTTACATGGTAGTCCATATACCCTTTCGGAAAGTTCCTGAAGATGCCTTGTCAGCTCCTGCACGGTGTTCTGAAGCACCGAGTATTGGCCACACGTCGGGCACATCGAGTCCAGGCTGGGGCACATCGAGAGGTAGCCATATGGTCCTGATATAAGTCTTAAATCCTGTATTTCACCCTGCAAACAATAAATGAAATTTACCGATAAATATTAACGCGTTATGAAGGTAATGCATCCAATTAATCAAATGGACAAACAGCAAGTCTTTTTCTACTTTTCTCACACAACGCAGTTAACTTGCATAATGCAATGAATTCATTAATGCAATTGCATTTTGCGCTGCACATCACTCACGCTAATGAATTCATTGTTTGTCGAGTTAGCGTCGCCATCGTAAATAATCCAGGACGTCAGGGTGAATTACCTTAAAATAATAATGCTTGTTCCGCTGGCCGAGCCATATCTGCAGCGGTTCGCTGAAGTTGCGCTGCAGGGGTGCGAACGGCAGCAGACGCTTATAAAGCCGCTGGCAGTCGACGAGCAACTCCGCCTGCGGCCCGCTGACCGAAAGGATAACGTGATGCCACTTTTCGTCAGCGATCTGATGCGAGAACGTCTCGACGAAGGACTTGCGCTGCGTGCTCGACGTGTAGTGGAAGCGAATCTCATTCTTGCGCCCGCTGGACTGCAACTCGAAGAAGCGATTGATGTCGTCGGCGATGCTCACAATGGTACCGATATTGCCCATCTCCTGCTTGATGAACGCCGATATCGTAAACTCCGGATTGCGATTCAGCAGGTCGGTCACCTGACGAAAGGCCGCTGGCGGTAGTTTTAAACTTCTACGGAGGTCTTCTGCAAAACGACAACCCACACCTAAATTAAACCAAACATCCCGAATAGGGGGTTGCACATGCCATTTAACTAATAAACTGACAATAGCTTGCATTGCCAGTGCAGTGGGCACAAAGATAATATGCACACCCTGCATTCGGAATCCTTCCCCTTTGATAAGCGCGCTGCAGGAGAGGAAACGTGCACTGATAAGAATTCGGAATTGTGAAGGATTAGCAACATGCTCCAAGGGGGAGGACGATGAAGCGAAGAAATGAATTCCGCTTTTTGGAAGTTGCCACATAATGTTACGTTGAGGGTGACGTCCGAAGAGTTGAGGGTGTATTTGATAATAATTTCCTGTCTAGCCATCCTTCACTCATACGTCCCATATTACTCACACCCCTCGAATACAAACATATCAGTGAATAATGGCCAATAAATGCACTAGAAATAGCACACCTTCTCCGCAGAATTAAAACACACTCGAGCAAATGAATAATGACTAAGTGATTCGCTTCAGTTGTTTGTACAATAAGAAGAAGACCAAGCAATCGATAGAAACATTTCCAGCATAACCTGTTGCCTCGCATGTTTGTAAAAACCGGCAACGTTCCGCATTGTTCATAAATAAAACAAATTGTTTGTGCCGTTAGTTAGCCGGTTGACAAGCGGCAAAATGCAATCAATATCAATATGTTTCGGTGGGTTTTGACTGCACGAAGAATGAATGCATTTGCGGTTGTCTTGCAGAAGCTGGCAGTCGTAAAGTCGTAAAAATAAATAATGCAAACCCCCCTTAATTCATTCTCGTCGATGCGGCTGCAGCAGCACGCACGCGACCTCATTAACAAATCTCTATCGCCGCGCGCGCACGGTTTGAGGTGAAAAGGTAAATACCATCAGGTCGGAAAAGCACAAACGTGAAGATTTATGACGAAGCGAAAGAGGCGACTCACGCGCGCACCCAAATAGCGCCTTTGCCGCCGCTCACCGCAATCCGTTAGCCGCCGCAAGCCGTTAGCCGGCGAATCAATACCCCGGAGGAGCATTAATGGATGGCCGAACGTCAAAGAGTTGTTCTACAATAAAATATCAAGCGCGTACTACTAATATAAATAATGTACCTAGCTGTATGACGTGCGTCGTTGCAGTTGCCGGGTTAACGATGGTGATAATTCATTAATACCTCCATTCACAGGATGTTTAAACATTATTCACTTCGAAACATCAACTAGCATATATCCTATTAATCAAATAAGCCGTAAAATGGCTTATATCCAATGAACTTTCCAAGCAATTAAATTAATTCCAGTTAATTTAGCGTAAAGCTGAGCAAAAGTTGAAAAACTCTCTGTATGCGCAAATAATAGAAAAACGTTGGTGCACCGATGGACAATGAATAAGGCGGTCGTCGTCAGACTTAACGCGCTATAAAATTTTATGATTAGAACAACGCCACCAAGGCGAATCCTTTACGATGCGACGAAACGCGAATCGCACGGGGCGCTGGCAAAAATGATTGGCATGAAGTCTAGACGCGCAAACAACAACCATCAGTGGGCAAGCCCACGAACGCAGGTATTCAACGTGTACGCGTACCGCAAATTATAAATTTATTACAAACGCTCATGCACCCAGGTATTGTTTGCGGCTGGAAATGTGCGTACGTTTCGAGGAAAATGCGCACAATACGATCGCCGATATTAAATTGAATGAATGCAGCTCCACGAAGGGAGCTAATCCCATTTTTCTACGCTTGACCAGATGACTTGCTTCGTTAGCGGAACGCTGTCGCGCGCGCTAACGAGCACAATGTAATGGATTATCTCATCATTCGCTTGACCAAACAAGCGCGCCCGACCAGGCTAAAGCAGATCAATTGCGAAATGCAAGTGCGTGCCGGGTGGACATTAAAGGTTAGTTAGCTAGCTGGCTGGACATGACACGCACACGCGCTTGAACCGAAAATCAATTCGCACCGACGTGGATAAAGTCTTTGCCGGAATGATTTAATTATTCGCCGTGGTCAATGGTGGCGGCAACTTACCATGAAGTCTATAGGCAGGCAAATGTGATAGGGGCCCTGAGACCAAAGTGACCCCCGCATAACTGGTGTTGTGCAATCCCAAGGCCCCCAGGAGGTCGATTGATTGTTCCTGATGTTTGTACACCGAGTTTATCCCATCAGGATCGAGGCCGGTTGCTGGAAAATTAATCAAAAATGTTTGCTATTAGTCTCAAAACAAATTACTCTATGTTGTTATCATCTTTAGAATACAGATTGGCGTATTGCGTGCTCAAGATAACTTCCTAGTGAGTAATGAGTACAAGTCCCCGTGTAAGGGATGATCTCATGTCCCCATTATTGCAATATCGATGTACGAAGCGTAAAAATATAATGACACTCATTAGTTACAAGGAAGGACATGGAATAAGGAAGGAAATCCCTTCGGGAAGTTTCTAGACTATCATAAAGCCAAAGTTGAAGAGTTGGCGAGTTTCAGAAAAGTTGTACGTCCATTATTATTGTCCTTCTGCGCCGTAATATCAGTGCAAGAATGTCCAAGGGATGTGATTTGTAAGCAAACGCGACATTTTCAAAGTAATAAGATACTTTGTATTTCTCCGAAGGGTGACAATGTGTTCATGTAATCATTCGAATCATCATAAATTCTTGTTGTAGTTAAATGAAATCACATGTGTATTCATATTGCGTTTTTACGACAGAATAACCAGAAAATTATGAAATACGAGGAATATAATTAACGCAAATTATGTCATTTCAAGACCATATATGACGAAGCAGATAAGTTTGTACGAATGTGGCGTTTCCCTTTGCCGCCGCCGCCGCCGAATGTGTTTGTACCAAGTATTTACGACGTCGCTCAATACGCCAGCCTAACCGGCGCCTTGATATGTACATAACACAAGCACACATTGGCAAATTTCGCCGCCGACTGTTGCTACAAACGACGAAATCAACTTAGCAAACTCTGCAAGAAGTGCATTCGTCCTCCAACAACGCAATGAGCAAAGAATGCCGTAAATTGCGCTCTGTACTTCCGACGCGCCTTTTTTACGCGTATCATAAAATTGCATAAAGTACATTGATTTATCACAGCACTCGTTCGCATTTCCCGGAGAAAAACGCGTCTGGAAAAGTCGCGTGCAACGTGTCGTTTACCCCTTGAAAGTAACCATTAATTAACGATCACGTTTCTTGATTTTCCTTCGCCGTTCATTCAGATAGCGTCAAAGACTCTCTTTAATTCTAACGTCGCTTCTTCCTCACTTCTTCTTCTTTCGCCAGTCGCGCATCAAAGTGGAGCTCGTTGTTTAAATATTTGGCGACGCGATAAAGAAGCAGGCGGGCAAAGTGGGAAATTGGGAGAATAATCAAGATACTCGTAAATATTATTTCGTGTCCCGCATGTCACAAGAATGCGTGCTTCTTTTATATTACGTTCAAGAATACTTTGGGCATTTTTATATTTTCCTCTAAAAGACAAAAATTCCATTGCGCCGGAATACACATGAATAATCGGATGGAAATGTTACGAGTGTAAACGACACTGAGAAGGAGACAGTTTACGTAATTTCAATTCGCAAGTGTAATCGTGCTATGCATTTCAATGAGTCTTTTTTAAACTTAACTGAGTGGTAGTTAAATTACTTGTCAAGAGCAGTACTGCAAGATGATTAAATTTTAGAAAATTACAGCTGCTAAAAATGTGGATAATTAAATCTACCGTTATTATTTGTATAATGCTCTTCTGAATTATCCTTTATATTAACTTTAAATCGAGTTATTTCTGCTGGAATAATAAACTTTGTTGCGTAATGTTTTCAGCTATTCGTCATGTCCTCTGCAGTCTGCGCACTTTATGCAACTCGAGTGCAGATTAATTCTCAATAAAATACTCTTCTCCCCATGAATCCACCATAAACCCAAACGCATTACTTTCTTGTTTATTGTTATTTATGCAGAGCACATCGCACTGCACTAGTTTATTACACTTTAACTGCATCACATTCGCAAGTCATAATACAATTTGATAATAACAAGTTCTAAACTTTGAATATTAATTCACTCGCTATATTTTTCAATACTTTATTGCATATTTCATAAATTACGTGAACGTAGTATGGTTTATGACAAGTTGCATATGCAGAAGAATGAAAAATGAGTTTTTCGTTTGTTTTAGTTGTGTTTTCATCCACCCAAGGGTGAAATTCAGCCGGCGCACACACGGGAGCAATATAAAACAATCGTAAATTATTTTTTATCTCTGTGGAATGATCTGACATTACCGGGGCGGGGTATATAGTCAGTTAAAAATTAATTTGCCAGCACATTTTTCGTCATCCCTCTCGAAACCATCGTCCCGCAGGAGCAATTTACGCTCGGCACGTGGATGACGATGGAGAAAAATGCTCCTGCGTGCAAAGCGCCCTCTCTTACGCTTTATGCGTTTAACCCAGAAACGGGTGCTAATTGCATCTCTCTGGCCTGGCGCAGCTTTTACGCTTCCCTTACCGCCTCTCCCCCAGCTTTCACGCAGGATGTGTTATTCAAACACACGCTGGGAACTTGGACAGGTGTTATAAACATGCACTGCTTTCACAAGATAAATACGCACGAATTATTTTGACATTCAACTAACTCATTAAATTACTTATATCAAGGTAAAGTACATACACGTCCGAGTTATTTTCAGGTGCGCAATGCATGTTTTATATTGACCTCAAATTATTACCCATTCGATTGAATTTATTACTTGCCGCAGTCGATTGAATTAGCATTAAATTAAATTTTCCTAATCGCATTCAACTCAATTCATTCATAATCAAATTCCACCACCCTTGCCACGCAGAGCGAGGGTGATAGCATAGTCTAAGACCTTCCAAGTCGCATTTTGCATAAATACGACACCCATGGGAATGAGTTTCGTGAGTACAGGTGATAAACGAGGGCGAAACTTACTTTACGCTCGCCCTGTCCTTAACACTCATCTAGCAATAATCGAGTTTCCTCCTCAAAGTGCTTCAAATTTAGCATATTATAACTAACGATATTATACGCTTAACCACCAAAAGCCCCGCTGCTAATAAATACACGATGTATGTGAAACATTAACAAAACAAGAGGTGCCAAAGTTTATCAATTAATTATCGAACGTAACATGTTAGAATATTAATTATTTACTCTCCAAAATTGCCCAACTTACTACTTGGAAAAACCAATTGAAAACTTAATAAATTATTAAAGTAAGTGAGTACAAAGTGAAAAGCAGTAAAAGTTTTTCCATGTATTGTTTATTTGGGAAAGCTGTTTGTTGCCGCCCGATTATAAATTAAGCGGTTTATTTAAGCGCGCAAGATAAACACAAAGTGTCCTTGGTCCGTTAGATCGTATGCTTCGGCTATTATTACACTCGCGCAAATATTGCACTCTAGCGCCGCGCAACAAACTAATTCAAGATTTAAACTTGTATAAACTCGAAGAGCGCGCACGCTTGTCTATAAATTACGCATGAAATAGATGAATGTAAATCACTCATTCAATTAGATGGGTTCGGCGGAGCCAATTTAAGGATTGATCGATTGACAAACACTGCGCGCGCCCGCTCTTTGATTTTGTTTAATTATTGGTGCGAGCGCAACAAATGAGCCGCGGGGGCCATTTCTTTCAGGATGTGCTTTTAGGCCAAGTGTGAAAATCTCCTGGGGACAACCAGGATGATATCCGTGCCGTGCCGCACATCCGATTACCGTTTCTCGTTCGCAGCATGTGTGTGCGTGTGTGTCTGCGCGCAAAAACGATAAATCGTCTGGCACTCGTCGTTATAAAAGGTTCAAAAGCATCCGATTCGTCATTACTTCAACACCTTCGGAAGACGCTCGCGAGCTTATCCGGCGTCTCACGCCACACACGCTCTCGCTCGATGCGATGCTGCTGTTAATTTGGTCCAGATGGGAGAAGGAAGAGAGGCAGCAGGCAGGTAGTGCACGCTGTGTGCGAACGACAGGAACGGGGCGACACTATAAAATTGGAGACGCCAAGGTATCCCCCCATCGGTCGTGCGTGGAGCGTTTGATTAGAGCGACGCGCGCCGCGCAGAAATAAATAGTAAATAATGCGATAATTCCATCAACACCGGCGCGTTGCCGTCCGCGCACCAGCCGCTGCTAGACAATTGGATTCAATCCAATTGAGAGAAGAACCGAAGGAAAGGGAGATATCGCACGCAGAATGCTATTAAAAGATTGTCCACAACCGCCCGACTCACGCCACTCTGCAAAAACACCTTTAAAAAGCTGTTTAGTTTCACAACTTAATTTCATTTAAAAAATTCAAACATTTCCCGCTTTCTGTTTCTAATTTTGTATGTAGCGACGCTAGAATTTTATAATTCTTTTGAATTACACTTCCAACTTTTAAAGTTCACATCTGCCAATAGTAATTTAACAAATGATTGAACACTTCACGGTCATTAACAATAAAAAGTTGTTGAAGTAATCCGCATTTCCAATTGAAGTTTGTTTGCTCTCTCATTCAACTTTAAGAAACATGTGGTGCTTCTTCATGATTAAAAACAGGTGACCTCATTTCAATTCGGAGATTTTCATCAGTTCTCCAAACCAATCACGTGACCCAACACGGGCAGCGATCTGTTTAATCCGATGAGCATAGAAATCATAATGCAGCGCGATTGAATTCGCAAAGAGAATGCATCTCTGAATAGGCGCACAGTCGCGTGATGAAAATCGAAGACGCGCAAAAGGAGAGCACTCACTAAGAAGCGGCGAAAGATATCAAGATACGGAAATCAATATCCATGCAGCGGCACAGCAGCAGGTCACACACATACGCGCCGCACGTCTCGTTGTTTCGGGGGGCGCATAGGAATGCGGGAGCCGAAAAGCCGCCGCCACCGCCGACGCCACGTAGTATCCAAATTTCCCGGACGCACACGGAGCGGTATGAATTTCAAACCGGCAAACGCGAATGACGAAAATTAGGCCACAAACTCGTAAAAAACTTTACAAATATCGCAAAATTTCAGCCAATAACCGAAAAACAAAAAAGTACCTTTAAAAGTGGATGGGATTTAATGATTAGCAACTCGGAAAGTTTCAATATCCTAAATTGAAAAAATGCCAAAAAAATATAGGGGGAAAATGACCTAGATTTTTACAATTGCACTTATTTAGCACTTTTCCAAGCGGAAATAATGGGCCACTGCAGTTAATACGAACATTAGCCGGAATTTGTTTGTATAGCGCGGCAAGCCTAATCCCAAAATAAGGGTGGCATGTGAATGAATGAAAAATAACCCCAGGAGAGCAAAGGAAACTTGACGTTCTCGCTGGAAAAAGTAGAAAATATGTTGGCGAAGTGTAGTAAAATAAAATATAGCATGACAGGGAGTACAAATCGTTACGTGGCACGAGAATTTCCATAAAACCAACCAACCCACCACCTTACAATGGCGAAACTCCTGATAGGAAACGAGCATTGATTCGTTTTCCCGATAAGGGTGCACTAATGCAAGACGTTGAAAGCTTCACCGCCGTAATTGCGCTTCCAATCATCCAGATTGCATGTGCAATTTTTTGTAGGTATATTAAATCATCAAATCGGGAACTGAATATAAAAATTGCACTCGCTGTCGAAAAGTAATTGGGGATAATGCGTAAATATTGTATCGTAATATACAAAACAGAAAAGTCCTTGAATTCTTCGCAAATATGCGCGAAACAAACAAACAAACAAAGCGAAATGCAACGCGCTGCGAGTAAATACCTTAAGCAATTGAAAAGGGGGCAAATTGCGCCCAATTAAATTCGCAATCAACTAGGCAAATCATCGCTGAAGATCAACTTCTTGCAAACATGATTAACTCATTAGCCTGGCAGGAAGTATTCCATTCATCCGATTGTATAAATCGGCGGGATGGCGTGCGCCACGCGAAAGAATCAATGTCAAATAGGTCAGGGGATGATGTGCCGCGGGGATGCTGCCCTCGTCGCCGCTGCCGCCAAGCACATCAACTTTAACCACTTGCCAACCGGCTTACGCTCTTCAAGAGACATTCAGCAGTCGCCAAGAACATGATGCAAAACGAAATAAATTTAAAAACAAACTGTATAAATCCTAAATCACGAAGCACACTTTAATTAATTCCATTTGGATTTTGCTGAAATCAGCTTAATTGCCAATCAATAAACAGTCGAGTAGAGTATGTTAAAATATCATTAATTTCTTAAGCGCTCTTGTATGATAAAACGCCTTATTGATTCTCAATATAACCGAAAAGAAACACGAAAAAAATAGAAATGTAAGTAATAAAAACAAAAATAAAATTGGTGTCACGCGAACGACAACGAGCACTAGCGAGCGAATGAACGAGGGGGTGGCAATCGCGACGAAAATGTAAATGAACCGAAACGGTGTGTGCTGTGTATGGCGTAATAGCAGCAGGAGCAGCAATTTCCACCCTTCGCAAGACGTGTTTCATATATGGTCATTTTCCGGTGCAACGACTACCACAAAACGTTGATTAAATTCGTTTCTGAAGAGCCCTTATTCACGCCGTATTCAAATGTGTTACTTATTCGCAAACACTACAAAAATACGAATGCAATTCAATGGTGAATTACTTGACTCGCACAGCAAGGTGTTTAATAAATGTCGTAATTTAGCCTTAAAAATTCCCAGGAAAAAAATTGCAACATTAGAATTAGCACATTCATTAATACACTCTGTCTATTTGTTACTGGGTCATTTTAGGTGCTTGAACCTGCATTTTGACGTTTCGTAAATGCATGCATATTAATGCGCACTTTACCGAAAACTGTTGACAATGCACAAATTTGCGAAATAATTATATGCGTATTAAACATATGATATTAAAGCGCAATAAATTAATATCAATTTCGTTTTACATCATTCGTATTAATTTTAGGTGTAGCTACTCAACAGAAACCAACTTAATCTACGCCATGGAATTATTTACACTATCAGCATAATTAAAAAATTAATTCCAATACGTAAATTATTGTCCATCGTGGATTATCATATTTCATCATCTAATTTAAAATGCTAAACGTGCACTCTGAATGTCATCAAAGAACGCGACAGAATGAAAGAATAATGTAGGAACCCTCATGAAATTGTCCTGCAACACTGTCGGCATGTTACGCTCTTATCGCACATCCAATATTTGCATTACTTGTGCATGACCCATGTTTACCATCCACAAACGAACCAAACGAATAATTGTTCGTGCCGATGGTATATTTAGATTTCTCCATTCTCCACGCAATAATGATTAACTTTGAAGCGACGAAAAAATAGTTTCATTACCGTCGCGTTTTAAAAATATATCATTAATCAATACCACCTGTAAATACCTACACTACACTATAATTACTACATTTTCAAACGCGACCATTAAATTTCTAATTAAAACTCGTAGTATTTTCTTTTTACAAGAAGCTGAATGAAATTTAATTTTATACCCTCATATATTACAACCCTAAGATGTCGCCACATGTTCTTTGAGGGTTTTTCACGTTTTGTTATGGCGTTCTTGGAAGATGTTACAAGAAATTACACTAAACGCGCGCGCACAAGTTGGAAAATTAGGGTAAATACCAGCGAGGCATTCATGCTGAAGCTGAAACTTGATGAATGTAAGTGCAATTGTGTTGCGCCGAAAGACGAAAGTTTATGTAACATTAAGATTGTCGACGTGACAACGTAATGAAAATCATAAATCAAGCAAGGGGTGGCGCTTTAAGTGAGGCTGCACACATACGCGTAATTGAAAGTTTCATCCCTCGACAAATTGCGCGCACATTCGCTCGCCGGATGTGGATATTACGGTGGTGTCAATTTAAAAATAAATTACAATTGCTCGCCGCATGGCGCCCGTAAAGGGAGAAAACAAATAGTTGGGATCCGCAATAATGGCATTAATAGCAAACAAATAGTTTCGCACCCTGTGTGTGTGGCTTAAACTTTCAATAACATTCCTCGTCCTTTGAACGTGCACCCCATTTGATCACAGCGGGTATACAATGATCTTGATGAATAAATCATCCCTCATTATGCATGTATTTGTCCCATAGTCGAATGTCAAAATAAATGATGCAATTTTATATTTTTATTATAAAACTGATCAGCAATATGTCACCCCTAATTACCCATGGGTAAAAAACACCTCTATGTGGTAAAGTAGAACGCGTAAACAAATTATAAAAATTACTAGACAAGCGACATCAACAATAAACACATCAAACAGCTATGCGCAATAAAATTATTTATTGTTTGTTGTTAATATCAGTGTTGACGACACACGACAGCATTTCCTAGAAAAATTGTTTATGGCTTGACGCGCGCACATAAAATTGAAAGTACATAAAAATTTATCAAGCAATCGACAACTAAGCGCACCGATTAATTATTAACAACATGTCGTCAAAGTTATAAATAATTTCATGTCCGAATGCACGATCACCTACTGCTGCTATTGATTCATTCCGTACCGCCGATTGACGAACGTCATTTGCTGCTGCCGCCGCCGCTCTTTTTTCACGTCGGGCGTTGAAAAGTTGAAAAGCATTTTACAATCGAGGAATCGGGAAAAACAAATTATGGACTGCGCCGCGAACGCCAAGCAAAACGAATGACAATAAAGATAACGTGCACAAGTGGCAGAAGGCGGCTGGAGACGAGACGGGCGCGTTTCGCCGGCGGTGCCGAACTGTCTGCCGCGTTGTTGAATGTGTGTGCGCCGCTCCGGCCGACGAATTCAATGCAATTCGCCGTCTCCAGCGGCGGGCCGGGCCGCGCTTGTTTTAAATATGCCATTAAAAGCGCATTGCAAATTCGCCGCCACTCGCCGTTCGCTTATTTCAATTTCGTTTCCGGCGTGTTTGCATAACTCATGCATTTCATTCATTGCGCAACTTGCCGCAAAAAGTATAAACGAACGACGCCTAAACAAGTCGTAAATTCCGTTCCAAGCAAGGGAGAAACTTTATAATTTATAGACGTTTCCATCATTAAATTATCAGACAGTTTAAAAATTTCATTACTCACTTTATTGCCACCCCAACATTTAATAATAATTTTACTTGCAAATCAAACGAGATTAATTAACATCATCTTTATACTGCAATTTCAAAAATCTTCCAATGAGATAAAAAGTTTTAGCGAGTTGAAGAAAAAACCGACTTGGATGGTAACCGGTAAAAAAACGTTAAGTTTTGCTTATTTGTTGGAAGAAAACGAGTCGGCAGTGCAAAAATGCGTTCATATTTTACATTTATTCGTGGCGATAATCCGCACACGCATTCAAAACGAGTAGTAAGTAAGTATAATACCATGCTCAATGCGGTATGAATGGTTCTTTCGTTCTTCAGTAAAGCCGCGTACAGAACGTACGTACATTTTCATTTGAATATAAAAGAGTGGCATATCGATTGGTTTCGTCGACCAACGAAGCAGCAGACCGGCTGCTTGCTTTGGTAAAAAGACTGAATTCCATCCCCACGATCATCGCAACCCCTAAATTTGTTTCTTGAATGAGTAACTCGTCTCGCCTCAAGAAATAATATCAAGTTGTCTGCGCGATTTGCGCGTATCAGTGATCGCAATCCCTCATTTTCATTTGCCTTGCGCGCGATACTTTTTCCCCCAAAAGTTTGCACTTCCGGCGAAGAGGGTGCTAAAATGAATTTTGAGATTTGCCAAAAATATTTGTACTGAGACGCTACTTTTATAACAAAAGTTAAAAATAACAAATAATCATCAGTCGCGCGTAATTAATCTAAATAAAAATGAACTGTGTGTGTTCGCTAATTGAAATGCTTTTCGGCGGGCCGTATTTTTAAATCTGATGTAATACGCGCGGCGGCGAGCGAGCGGCTGCACAACACATCGGCCGAAACTTAATTCGGACGCAAAGATTCCCCACGATCAAATCAAATCAATCGACGGACTTAATCGAAGTCAATTGGCGAAAATATTTCCAGTGTCGCGACGCGCGCGCCAAGCGCCAGCCGCCCTGAGCGCGCGACCCGGGCGGGCGGCGGCGACGGCGGCATATTTCGAATTAAATTACGAGCGAGCGTACACTCTCGCGGCGTGCCCCCCGCTCGCGCATTTGTTGCAAATTGCCAATTTGTGCAATGCGCGCCAACAATTAAAGGCGGCCGGATTTAATTAATAGTGCGAATGTCATTATTCCGCCGCCGGCGAAGCGCGCTCAGAAGAACGCCAGCCAAATAGAGGTCAAGGTCCTTCACTCTCCTGAAAGCGAATGTACTTTGCGCCGCCAAAGTTTTCCATCAACTTGTTTCGTTTCATTGCTGCGCCAATTAATTCAACAATTAATGCATCACGCCGCGTTCGTTATTGCAAAAAATAAACGCATTTTAGAAGAGTTTCAACAGCGTCTTAAAAGTCGCCCGCGACGAATGGAAATTAATCAAGTTCAAATGTCATTGCCATCAAGCGTAGTTATGAATTATTGAAACAATTTAACTGTGCAAATAATTGAAGCACTTAAATACCTTCCTGCCCCCCAAAAGAACCGAAGAAGACATGATACGAGACGGCAATTAAGTGATTAAACATTTCATTAGCATAGCCAAGTGATTTTGGTGATTGAATTTTACGTGCTTGGAGTGCATGGCGCGGTGCACGCTGCGCTCGTCCTGCAGGACGCAGCGCCATCAAAAATTAACCAGCGAGTTCTTTGGAAAGCGTGTCTTCTTCACGCACTCTCCGTGTGTTGGTAATATACAATTAAATTACGTTTAAAATCAATAAACTCGTCTCTATTGTAGTGGTAAGTGAGTTTATGTAATGACAAAACACGCTTCCTTTCGTCACCACACGACGGTGACTATCTATCTATTGGATTAGTTCTTTGGGTTGATACTGAGTGGAGTGGTTATTTGGGCACAGATTGAGCAGTGGCTCAATGCGATTTGCGAAATCGTCTCACCTGAGGCGACCAGCCACATGAGGGTGGTCCAAATAGCCGCGCAGAGCCAGTCCATGGCCGCGGCCGTCCGCATGCACCGTCAGCCTGAGTGGTAACCCGCGATGGTAGGCGACCTCCCCATGGTCTCTCGTTGCTCCCCGTAGTTTGCGCTCGCCGGATGCGGATGGTGTGCGACGCGCAAGAAGTGCCACACACAACTACCCCCCGCGCGCCGGGTGCGGAAAAGAATTCGGGATACTCGCAAAGGACGAACCACTGTGTACGCGGTGCGGCACACTAGCCGGAGGCGGCTGGATGCATCTCGGTGCGCGCGGCGTGGAAGGCAAATAAATGGGTATATGGAGATGCGGGTACAAAACGTCGTGAGTGCGAGAGCGTTTCGGCGCTGCTGCCGCCGCACTGCAGGATCTCACGTCAGAGGGGGAGGTCCAGGACGACGACGACGATGGCACACATGGCCCTCTCCTCTGACCCGCCGTCGAAGTGGTGCGCCGCGCGGACGAGAAATGCGGAAACGCGAAGAGGACGACGAAGGAGACGAAGAGGTGCGTGTGTGTGTTTTGCTTCGGACACAAAACAAATAATGCGCGCACGCGTATCGTGATCGCGAACCACCGAAATGCACTCAGGAGTGTGTGGTTGTTGGCAGCAGAATTGTTTGATGTGTGCGCACGACTCGGAAGAAGGATGCGCGCCGATCCGTGGCCCGTGTCTAACTGAACCGAACCACCGAAGCGCTCAAACGTCGAGGCGGCCCGCAGCGCGCCGAACAGCGCTCCGCGCTCAAACAGGAATACGAGACCACCGCCGCGGCGCATTCGCCAAGCATTATCAGTAGTGTGCGCTAATGCGGCGAGCACATGCTCCTGGTGGCTTTGCGATCAAGGAAAGAATTCGTCTCCTTACTCACGCCGCCGCCGCCGATGAGGACGACTAAGTCGCAGCGCATGTATGCGCACGTTTGCGAATTGCACGCGTAGTTGTGCCGACGCCGCCGCCGCTGCCACCGCAGCCTCGGTGTCGGTCGGTGCGACGGACTGCGTGCCGATCCAGGGGATGGTCGGCGGCATGGGGCAATTTCTCAACTCCTTTTTGCGCCTTCTTATTGCACACAACGTCGGCGCAAAGACACCCTAATTAAAACACTCTTCAAACACTTTCAAACTACTTGCGAATGTCCTTTTCTGGGGTAGTTCCACATCTAAGGAAAACTGATTAAAAGTTGAAAAGTTTGAAATAAAAAATACGTAAGTAGGTAATCGTCTATCATAAAATAGGTATATGAGGAAATAAAAGTAAATGCTTAAAGTACAATCAAGCAAGTATCAAAAACGGTAAAGCGGCATGCACGTTGCATATGCACATTGGTCACATGCACTGCTGGCGCTGCTACCACCTGCAAATCCGGAACTCGCACAACGTGCACCCCTCGCAGACAACATGCACGTCGATCGGTAATGTGCGCGGCGGCGAACATGCAATTTAGGGGTTTTGTTTGTGCGAGACGACAATGCACAACTGTACAGCAGGTTCAACGAATTTTTAATACGATCCATTCACACACGCACCATGCGTTAGGGTGGGTGGGAATTCAACTAAACTTGTAGAACACATTTTCAAATAATCTCAAATTTAGTAAGTACTTATGATGCATGCAGAACGTAATTGAAAATATTGAATGCGTATGCAAAGTAATAGACTAATTGCCAACAATCATCAGCAATCAATCGATTTTCCTATGCGATGTACGCGACGATTATTTTGCTGCCGATTCAGCCGAATTCCAGCGTTAATTAAAACGTTAGCATTCTGTGAATTGAATAGCGCGCAATGTGCGCACGTTTGCCGAATTGTTCGAAGCGTAAAACGTAGAAATCGCACGCGCATCCAAGTTTCAAACTTCTTGCGCGCTTTACAACCAGAGCGTCGCTTCGCCGGAAAGATTAAGAGCTTCACAGCATCCAGCAGACACATTCGCTAGGTAGGCGCTGTAGTAGTAAGCTGCGACCCAAATATGGTCCAATCAACTTTAATTAATGACAAAATCATCATCGGCCGACTGCAGACCGACTGTTCACGCGCGACGCACGCTCGTCTAACGAAATACTGTCCGATCAGCACAATTCTCTTGCAAATCAATGTTGCATTAACATTTCATAATCGAGAATCAGACGTAAAAAAGACGCGTAAAAGGTCAACGTATTGCAACCCCCAAAAATTGTATCGAATTCTCGTTAATCGATGGCCGAGTATCAAAGTTGGGCAAGTACATCAGATGTAACTTATTGATGGCTTATTGATTTAACAACAAACGACTTGAAACACAAAAACTTTCAATTTCCTGATGTAATCAATTATGAAATACATTTGTACGTGCGTGGTTCTTGACGAAAAAATCGCTCATGCATAATGGAAAGACGACGACCGCCGTTAGGGTTAATGGAAGCACATAAAGCGCACCGAGTGAAAAAGGAGTGCGCACGTGCCATATGCACATGGTTAATTATACCTAAATACGAAAATTGCGAACCGCAACGAGCAACCCCCATTAGCGCACAGTTGTGTCTTACCGGAGCGCGCGCACGCTCGTGCCATGCCGCTGCTGGAACGCATTACATTCGACCGCAAGAAAGAGGAAATAAGACACGATCCGCGACGATGAAGGAAAGACGACCGTCATTTGCGTTATCGTTGTCATGTGCCGCATCGGCTGCGCTCACGTGTAACTTTAGCCGCATAGCGCAAGGCGCAAAGAGACACGTTCCATTTGGCTGTGCATATTTCGTTCCTTCCGTCAAAAGAAACTAAGTGTGTACAGCAGTGTGATGATATAATAGCTCATAGTTTCAAATGTTCTGCTCGAATGAGCGCGTTTCTCGCCATCTGACATCAACTTAAGGGCTGCACACCTGTCCCTCCTGAGCGCATGACACCGCATTTCTTGTTGCTATTCGTGTGGCACGAGCTAACCGTCTTGATAGCGAACAATTATGATATCTTGACAATTCAAGATATCATCTTTCATGTATTTTTATAAATCTGCAGTAATATTCAAAAAGTTATTTCATCAGAATAAAAGTTTTAAACAATTTATTTAAATGTTAGGAGCGCGCTCATTTGCGCTAGTCAGATTTATTATGGGCAACCTGAAATACACGGTGAACAGACCACCGCTTATGCAACCCGTACAAAAGTCAATTGATCCTCTCGTTGCCTAGACCGCAATGCAATAATAACCTTAAAAGCATTTCTGTTATGTTAATTTGATGGTTTTAATATTAGTTAAAAGTTCATCAATAACCCTTTGGACATTGGGTGAAGTGATTTGTGTTTGTGCACCGTTTCGCGCGGATTCAGCCGGACGATGGCAACTATGAATCCGGCAGCGCAAGGGAATCGCAAAAAATTCCAAGTGAGTTTTATGGCCCTTGCCCCTTACTTCAATTTTAATTACAATCATAATCTTTACGCAATTTCGTATCCCTTATAGATTTCCATGGTCATATGCGAAGCGGAAGAACGAAGGCATCGTAATGGTGTGAACGCCTTGCAGGTTGATCCAGCCCTTGAAAGACTATATTCTGCTGGTAGTGATTCAGTGATAAGAGTGAATGAAAATGACAGATATATTCAAAGCATGGAACACCACACTGATTGGGTTAATGATATTGTATTATGTTGCGGCGGTAGAAATTGTAAGTTCTTTTATTCAATGTTGTGTTTGAAATACCAATAAAAACCATGTTTACAGTGATATCTGCTAGTTCTGACACAACTGTTAAAGTATGGAATGCTCACAAGGGTTTTTGCATGTCCACGTTGAGAACTCACAAGGATTATGTGAAAGTCCTTGCATATGCTAAAGACAAAGAGCAGGTTGCCTCAGCAGGTCTGGATAAATCTATCTACATATGGGATATCAATACACTAATTGCCTTGACTGCCAATAATAATACTGTTACAACTACCAGTCTGCCAGGCAGTAAGGAGTCAATATATAGCCTTGCAATGAATCCATCTGGTAGTATCATTGTTAGTGGTTCAACAGAGCGCGTTTTGCGATTGTGGGATCCAAGAACATGTACAAAACTGCACAAATTCAAGGGGCATACAGATAATGTGCGTGCATTAGTTGTGTCAAATGACGGAACGCAAATATTATCCGGAAGTAGTGATGGTAAAATTAAATTATGGAATGTAGGCCTACAAAGGTAAAATCTATTGTAATTCTTTCTATATATTCTAAATGATTTTTGAATCCATAGATGTGTACAAACAATAACAGTGCATACAGATTCTGTTTGGGCACTGTTAGCGTCTGAAAACTTTACGTACGTCATATCAGGTGGACGCGATCGGAAAGTTATAATGACTGAAATTAAAAACCCCAAGAACACAACCGTTGTTTGTACAGAAGAAGAGCCCATTACGAAATTATGTTATTCGTCCGACTATAGAAGCGTTTGGGTGTCTACGACGTCCTCAACAATATCCTGTTGGCGGCTACCCACGGCAAAAACCTGGGGCACCACCGAAACGAAACCTGTTGCTGCGATTCCGGGAGGCGCTGCAATTGTGGAGGCTGTGGTTTTGAATGATAAGCGACATGTTCTAACAAGAGATAGTGATCAAACGGTAGCTATATATGATGTGCTGAATGCACGCAAAACGGATACCTTGGGAAAAGTTAATTTCCAGGAGGAAAAAGCGAAGCGTATGAATAAGATGATTTATGTGCCTAGTTGGTTTAATCATGACCTTAAAACGGGAGTAAGAATATACTTATTTTATTGTTTGAACATGTGACTAATTTAATATTACAGATGTTAACTGTACATTTAGGAAATGATGAGGTTGATTGTTTCTCAGCTTGGATGTCTGCGAAAGACGCAGGCCTCAGCGATGAAACAGACCAAAAAGTAAACTATGGTAGATTGTTATTGCAATCATTGTTGCAACATTGGAAACGCATTGATCCAACGCAGGAATTTAGAGTCAATGTGCCTGAACATACACCATTTATTGTTAGTGAAGTGGGTGGACGAACTCTTTATCGAGTTTTAGTACGTGATACAAAAGGTGAAACCGAACGTGCCCTCCTTACGGACATCATCCCGACGTGGGTGACGAAGAATATTGAGGAGAATTGTCCTAATAATTTCCATAAAGTGCAATTCTTTTTGCAACCACATTCCAGTGTTCCTTTACATTTACTTAAAATGGATAGGCACAAAAAGGTTTGTACAATGCTTAATTCACAGATGAAATATTAATTATCCATTTGTTCCAGTCTGATAGGCTACTAGCGAATGATTTTATTCAATGTCGCAAAGTAGCAGAGCATATAATAGAAAAATTCCTAGGCGAGGGTTCTGCGGGCTCGCCTGGAGGTGATGGAGAACAAACCGCACCAGCAATAAACGGCACCACTGTTGATCAAATCGAATTGACATGTAATGATCAAGTAAGTTCTTAAAGGAATTGTTTAAGAGGGTCATGTCTCATGTGTTCGTATTTTCAGATATTAGACCCATCAATGGATCTGCGCACTGTTAAACATTTTATATGGAAATCATCGGCAGACTTGACACTTTACTTTAAAGTATTAAACAAGTAGATCTACGAATTGTAACATATATACAACTTGTTCATATGATGGGTAGTTTTTATCACAATGGTTAATCTTATGCAAGATGATGCATTTACAATTTGATAGTCACGCATGATGAACGACGAGAAAAACTCATATACGAATCTTACGAATTTGTAAAAAAATAAGAATAATCAAATTGAGACTGCCAATTTCTAAGCATGATTACGTTGTGATTCTTTTGAAATATGTGATCACTCTAACTTTAATTTTAATTATGTGTATTATTTATATTTTAATTAGTAGTACAACATGAAATGTTTATCTGTTCATCATCCGAGAACGATTTTATTCTGAACATTAAACATGCAGTTTCAATCTAGCTAATATGACCTGCATTTGTCATTCTGACGTTTGAATCACTTCTGGACTAAATTTCCGTTAACAAAATTAGTTTCATGAGGCTGTAAATGGGAATTGCGTTAACGATGGGTCGTTCATTTGGTTGGTTTTGGTGCTGCGCTAAGCCTAAAGTCAAGGATCGCTTCGATTTACAGCCATTTCTAATGCGCCGTATACCTATTTTTTGGGTAATGGGCCCTATCGGCTGTGGCAAAGCAACACTAGCATGTTTGCTGGGTCGCGCCAGTCATTACCATCTAGTAAAGATCACGGAACTCATATATGAAGAGTTAAATAAGGGCAAGTTTCGAGCGAGGATCATTGAGGATTGCATTAAAGCAGGACGCCAAGTGCCTGATGAAATTGTTATCACATTATTGAAGGAGTACATCTTTCTAAACTATGCGACCGCAAAGGGTTTCATCGTTTGCGGTTTTCCTATTCACATTCGACAAGCGCGTCTTTTCGAATACGAAATTTGCAAAGTTAACGTGATTATCTATTGTACTCTTGTACTAGATTCGGTTTTGGGGCGAATGATTAACAAATACGGAGATATCAATACCGAACATGTGAGGCAAAAATATGTGCGTTCCAATAAACAATGCCAAACGCTCTATAAATATTATGAGAACAAAACATTGAAGGTGATGACAAACTATCCGCCCGAAGAAACAGTGTCAAAATTAATCTCGGATTTAGAAGATTACTGGGGGTATAAGTTTGATAGAATATTTAACAAGTAATCGGATTAATGTCGCGTTATATTGTCAGTTGACTGTCAATTCTTTCAATAAACTCAAAACAGTATTCTTAAAATACTTTACATTCTTTTATGATATGACGAACATTTACAAACGCTTTATGGGCAAAGATCATGCAAAAGCATTCTACCAAAGTTCGTTCTTGAGTCGGCAACTTATTATTATATCAGTCATTGGTCCAATGTGTTGTGCTAAAGGTATAATCGCCGATGAATTGGGAAAAATCGGCAATTATGTGGTAATAAAGCCGAAAATTATGCTCGAAGAATACCAGTCCGCTAATCCAGCATCGACAATAATGATAGCGAGTATGAATAGAGGGGTAGCAAAAATTACGGTGCGCCTAATAAGGGATTATATCGCGAAAATTCATAAAACTGCAAAAGGCTTCATTATTGTTGGTTTCCCAGCATGCTTAGAGGATACCGAACTATTTGAGGAATCGATTTGTAGAATATCTCTTTTTATCTATTGCACAATGTATTTTGATTCCGTACTGAGCCGAATGCCAACTGACGATACATATGCTGATGTTGAAGACTTGCGAAAGAAGTATCTTCAAAGAAATGCTGATTGCCGTCAAATTATGCATTATAATGAAGAACGTGTGTTGAAAGTGATTACGGCCTATCCTCCAGAATCTACAGCACCATCAATCGTATCGAGTTTAGAAGAAGTATGGGGCTTTACATTTCGGTATGGATTTGCGTCGTGGATGAAAGAATAATTATAGAGAAAGAAAAATGTTTATTATCGATTTCAACTTTATAATTCATAGCATCCAACACAGTACATAATATATAAATAAGAGGTAAAGTTAGTCTTGAATAATATGCGCACCCACCTAAATGTTCTCAAACAATTAATTTTATCTGAAATTAAATACTCCTTTACTATTAAATATAAATATATTATAATGAAAACATTACCTCTATCTGCTAGCGCTTGTGAAGATGGTTTTAACAGTTTTTAAATCATCAAAATCGGTCCATAAGTTTAGAAGTTATGACGATTTGAAAAATTTTCCCTGGAGCTGAAGCGCCTTCCACCAGGGCTAATTTGGCGGTACTTCCTCGTTTACACCTGCTACTAATTTGCCTGATGTAAGTGGATGTACGTACAAGTCACCTACGCCCCATTGCTTAAAAAAAGCCGATGCACGGAGCAAATGACAATCTGCGAACATGCTCTTTACAAGTAATTACACTAGGCAATTCGTATCAGAACTACTTAGTCGTAGTTCTTGGCGTCAGAAGTCGTGTAACTATTATTTGGTCGGAATCATATCTGCAGAGTAACACGTGTAGTGCGCTCTAGTGACTGATGATTACGGTGGCTACTGTTAGCGTAACACTGGGAGCGTAAACACCAGTAGCGCAATTGAGCGTAATCAGTGCTTTACATTTTGATTAATATCTCGGAAACTATAAGAGATTTTTCAAAAATTCTTTCGGCAACTGACAGATTAGTAAATGGTGGAAAACATGTAAATTTGTCATTAAATTTCTTCAAATAGATAATATTTAATAATCCCTCAAAGTCAACATTTATTTCTAGGAGTTTTTCCGGCAAAAATTAACATTTCTATGCAACCGTAGATTATTAGGTTGCGCCTTAAAATTTAAATACTTGTTTAACATAAATTTTATATAACCAAATGCATTCATTGGTTTCTAATATGACCCCGCACAAAAAATACAATTTTGCGGTTTATAGAAATATATTGATTCAAATGCGCGCTTTACTAGCGACCTCTGAAGTATTGCGCCTGTTTCCTTCCAGAGACACGTAGTTCGTTTCAGTCCGTGTAGTGTTATCACAATCTTTGGACGTGTTCACTGCCTGTTTGTCAGATGCATAACCTGAAATGTTGTTTTTGTCAGTGTAATAAACAATTAAGTGCTCGTAATAAATTGGACACAACGATGGTAATTTGTGATTCCGAGTGGTTTAAGGTGGTCATTTAATTCTTTCCAAACCAGCTACAAATGGGATATTTAATTTTAAGCTATGACAACAATATTTCTAACCATATAACCACATGAGTTAACGATATCTTATTTCTCTTAACTATTATTTACAATATACCGGTGAGTTATTTAATTATATTATTATGCTTTACACATTAGTATCTTAGCCCTCGACAGGTCTTAAGTTTTCTGCAAGTTGGTCAAATCTAATTATTTACATATTCATAGTAGAGGTTGTATGTGTGAAAATATACGGTGGTAATTGATAAAAGTACAAGTACTTGATCAATATTAAAATTACGGCTATAAAGTTCAGCTAAAATTGCTAATATGTGGTGCATATCACGTCCTGTGCTATCACATTCGTTATCATGAGGCAATGATGTTATTGTTTGGTTAGTCAGTTATCAAATATGCAAATGTTTTAGCTATGACAAACGCAAGTGCGGAAATGACTGACTCATTTGATACAACCAATATGCGTTGGGACTGGACACAGGTATGCGGGGCCGATGGATTCCACGTATGGTCGCCCAAAACTCATGACCTAGGCCTGTGCTTCCAGCAGCTATGCCTGCAAGTGCCTGCACTGGTGCTGCTGGCTATTACATCTTCCTATCACTTTGGAAGGCAAATCAATCGTGTTAGACGTGTCAGCTGCCAACGGGCTGCCATAAATTTGCGAAGCGGATTATGCGTGGCATTCGCCATCCTGCCGATTCTACAAGTGTATGCAGCTCTAGAGACCGACACTGAAATGAACGTGATCTATTACTTTCTATCAGCCGTACAGGCACTCACGTGGCTGTGCCACCTGTGGTACAATATGAAATTGCGTTCGTGGTTGACACTCAGCCCTCGTGGCTTTGTCACCGTTATTGTCGAATGGTCAGCGCTTGCCATACTCTCGGTGGTTTCGCTACGATCGCATATAATCCTGCGGAAATTACATCTTTCAAAAACTTACACTGCGCTTGATGCTAACTCACTCACAATTAATTATGGATTTAGTATTATACACGTCATTCTTCACGCTCTGTACGGTCTAACGTTGATTCCGAGCGAAGACGGCGGTTTTGTCCCTTACGCCGATGTTGTAAGTCGCTGATCAACATGTCAACATCCGTTTTAAAGCCACTCGATTTGTCTTGCAGGTATCAGAGACACAGGCTCTGCTCTCCAGTGGCAATCATTTCAGTCGTTTTCGCGAGGAGCAAGATCCGACGTATTTGGGCGTCGCAATGGAAGATTCTACATGCTTATCGAAGCTATTATTCTACTGGGTTAATCCCATGATGGAAAAGGGCGTCGCGTCCAAACTGCAAAATCCAGATGACCTTTACGATTTACCGGATAATTTAGATCCCGCTTATTTGAGCTATAAAATCACGAAAGCATTAAGTCACTCAAGCGCTGCACCGAATGCTCCACCGTCCGGTAATGCGAAGCAGACGGCATTTGAGCCAACGACTGATTAGTAATTTGATAAAAAATCGTTTGCAGATCAAGGATCTTCAAACTCATTAAATTCATCTCCGGATGTGGCGTTTAGTAGTTCAACGCATCAATCCACATCTCTATTCGTTGCACTGCATAAATGCTTCGGCGTGCAGTTTTATGCGATTGGATTATTGAAATTCATTGCGGATTGCTCAGGTTTTGCGGGGCCCATGTTGCTGAATAGACTTGTCAGTTTTATTGAAAATAGAGGCGAAGACGTTCGATTAGGTTACGCGTACGCTGGAGGATTGTTTCTCACAACGCTCTTAGGTACACTTTCAATAAAGCTCTTATCTCCGATTCAATGTGATTCTGTTTCGCAGCCGCATTTTGCAACGCGCATTTCAATTTCCTAATGGCCTCTGTCGGCCTGAAGATCCGCGGCGCTCTGGTGACGACAATATACCGCAAAACGCTCACCGTCAGCGGCACAACGCTCAATTCGGCATTCAACATGGGGGAAATCGTCAATTTTATGTCGACAGATACGGAGCGCGTCGTTAACTCATGCCCCAGCTTCCATGCGCTCTGGAGTATTCCATTCCAGGTTTTATGCGTTTTCCGATTAATTAAATTCATGTAAATCGTTTCAATTTGACTGTCGTGTATCATTTCGCAGATTGCCGTCACGCTGTATCTTCTCTATGAACAAGTGGGCTTAGCGTTTCTCGCTGGCGGCCTATTTACGATTATACTCATTCCGATCAATAAACTTATTGCGAACAAAATTGGTGATCTTAGTTCTAAGATGATGGAGAGCAAGGATAATCGCGTCAAGCTGATGATGGAGGTACTGCGCGGTATACGAACAATTAAACTGAATGTTTGGGAGAGTCATTTCGCTCGTTTGATTACAAGTAAGAGAATCATGTTGCTGTTTGCAGCATTCGCATTAACGATTATTTTACTACCGTATAGAAATGCGTGATAAGGAACTGAAGTTTCTTAAGGGACGCAAGTACTTGGACGCACTCTGCGTGTTTTTCTGGGCAACGACGCCGATATTAATAGCCATCTTTACGTTCACAACATACATACTGCTTGGCCATAAATTAACTGCCGCCACCGTCTTCACGACGATCGCCCTACTGAACATGCTCATTGGGCCGCTAAACGCGTTTCCCTGGGTGCTCAACGGACTTACGGAGGCATGGGTGTCATTGAAACGCGTGCAGAAGTTGCTGGATGTAAGTATGCGTCGTAAATACTCAAGCGTAAAGGGAGCACCGTTTCCGCTGCGTGTACTTGCGCGATTGTTTGCGCTGGGAAATGTTTACGTGTGCATTTCGATTCCTCATGTGCGTTTTTCCAGTTGCCCGATTTAATTTGGTCCAACTATTACGACCAGACGCTCATCGCTGACACAAGCTATAGCATTGTCGTTAAGGATGGCAAATTTAATTGGGGCAAATTGCTTTCGGGCGAAGAACGCCTGCAATTACATTCGCGGAAATTGCGCATGGCGAAAGATAAAGGAAAGGCTAAGAAGTCGTCAGCCGAGGAACCGTCCGGATTGCCATACACGATTTTAAGAGATTTCTATTTGGAGAATTTAAACTTATACATTGAGAAGGTATTTGTAATGCGTTTCCTTGCGGAATTGTTCTAATTGCATGAGTTGGCGGAAAACAGGGCGAATTTATTGGCATCATGGGCAAAGTCGGCGCCGGAAAATCATCAATATTTAATGCAATTCTGGGCGAGTTGACCAAACAAGACGGATGCATTGGCATCGCCGAATTGGAGCGAGGTTGGCGTCATTTATTAATACCTCAATTAATAATCGTTAATGGCTTTGCTACTCGCGCTTTGTTATAGGTTTCGGCTACGTCACCCAACTGCCGTGGCTGCAACGGGGCACAATCAGACACAATATTCTATTTGGACGCAACTTTGATGAAGAGCGGTACAATGCGATTTTACAAGCGTGTTGCTTGGTTGAAGATTTGGCAAACTTCAGAGCGGGCGATCTGACCGGTGTTGGTGAGGCCGGCATGACTTTATCCGGTGGACAAAAAGCGCGCATCGCATTGGCGCGCGCTGTATATCAGGATAAACAAATTTATTTGCTGGACGACGTTATCGCCGCAGTGGACACGCAAATTGCCAAGCACATTTTTCATCATTGCATTATGGGCTTGCTGCGGAGCAAAACAGTTATCTTGTGCACGCATAACGTTCAGTATTTGAGCCGCGTCGATCGCATTGTTGTTATAGAAAATGGAACGGTTACAAAGCAAGGTACAGAAAAGAAAGACAAAATGCAGCGCTCGCTGATGTATTGCGTATCCCATTTTTTTTAGGGAAACCCGCCGACGTACTTGCCGATATTGATGACTTGCTTCCGATCGACTTGGAGCTGGGCGAAAGTTGTCAATCTTCGGAACCGCTCACCTCAAGCGTGACTACGTGCGACACCGATAAGGATAATGACAGCTTGCTCAACGAGGAGTCCCACGAGACGGGCACAGTGCGGTCACGCGTCTATTTCGCTTATTGGCGAGCAGTCGGACACTTGCTCAGCGTGGCTGTATTCGCCGCAATGGTGTGCATGCAGACCACTCGCAACATGACAGATTGGTGGTTGTCCTATTGGGTCACCAGTTCGGAGAACAAAACGGACCTTAATGCACTCGACCCACCGCCGCTCATGTCCGACCCCATCTATCAGGCCACCGAGGAGCGCAACAATACCCCAACGAATATCGATTACTATTTAATTGTGTACGCGAGTTTGGGCCTCACGAACACAATATGCACATTGTTTCGGGCGTTTTTGTTCGCGTACGGCGGTATTGTTGGTGCAGCGCAGCTTCACAAATTACTTTTGAAGAGCGTTATCAAGGTGGGTGCGAGAATAATGCAAACCCTATTGATTTATGTATGCGCAAATGATTTTAGGTCATAACTGATTAAATCTCGTCACGAATGTAATGAATGCGCATATTTTTTTTCTTTTTGCAGTCAAAAATGAGTTTCTTCGAAATAACACCGTTGGGACGCATTTTAAATCGGTTTTCGAGCGACACGTACACCGTCGACGATTCCTTGCCTTTCATACTCAACATTCTTCTAGCGCAACTTTTCGGTCTATTGGGTAAGTGCGCCATTATCGGGCGAAGCCCATTGTTAATGAGACGAACGACGTTCTGTTAAAGGTGCTATTATTATCACATTGTATGGCCTGCCATGGCTGAGTCTAGTGCTCGTGCCATTGATACCCATTTACAGTTGGCTGCAGCACCACTATCGTTTGACTTCCCGCGAATTGAAACGACTTTCGAGCATCACCCTCTCACCGGTCTACAGTCACTTTAACGAGACGCTACAAGGTGGGTGGAAAAAGAGGAAATAGTTGAAATTTATGCTAAAATATGTTGATTTTCCTACATTGCTCTGCATTCGTCCTTTTTATGTGTTTTAATACTCATGAATTGTAAAAAATAGGTCTATCCACGATTCGGGCGTTCCGCGCGACGAAGCGCTTTAAGCGCGACAACGAAGCACACGTCGAGATTAATCAAAAGGCCCAATTTGCAAGTCAAGCGGCGGCACAATGGCTCGGCCTGCGTTTGCAATTCATCGGCGTCGCGATGATCACCGGCGTTGGTCTGCTCGCTGTCATCCAGCACCAATTCGACGTCGCTGATCCCGGTAATCATCCTTCCTACCGTGTTCATTTATGACTTATTTCGGCGGCTGCAACGCTATGCTGTTCGCCGCCTCTATATTGGCATTAATTTACTGCCGCAACTCGTTTGCTCAAATTGCTTTCGCACTTTCTCATGCACAGGACTTGTCGGCTTGGCAATTTCGTACGCGTTGTCGGTGACAGGACTGCTCAACGGTGTGGTGAACGCTTTCACGGAGACGGAGCGCGAGATGATTGCCGTCGAAAGGGTGCATCAATACGTCGAGGAGCTCGTACCTGAGAAGTTGGACGGAATAATGGATCCGCTCTATGGTTGGCCGTTTCAGGGCGTTGTCAACTTCTCCTACGCTCATTTGAAGTATAGGTACGTGGTGTGCGCAATTAGCGGCCGTTAAAGCAGCATAATTTTAAGAGTATTCGCGTCATTACTTAGGGAACATTTACCGCCTGCGCTGTCCCAAGTTAGCTTTGAGACGCGACCTGCAGAAAAGATTGGCGTCGTTGGGCGTAGCGGCGCTGGAAAGAGTTCCCTCATTGCAGCCTTATTCCGTTTAGTTGAATTGGATAGTGGTACCATCATGATTGACATGCAAATTATTGCGCATATTTCGATCTCCGAGTTAAGGTATTATCTTTATTTATTATCTTCTTTGTTGATCTTATTTTATTTTAATCTCATCAGGCTTCGGATGTCTTGTATACCGCAAGATCCGTTTTTATTTTCGGGAAGTGTACGTGAAAATTTGGATCCGCTCGGCGAGAATCGCGATGCGGAAATTTGGTCCGCGTTGAATAAGGTCAACTTGCATGGGGTGATTAAGCGAATGGGTGGTCTTGACCAGCAAATTCACAGCGGTGGCAGCAATTTATCTGTCGGCCAGCGACAATTGTTTTGTTTGGCGAGAGCGCTGCTCCGAAAGACTAAAGTACGACTTTACTATTCGTTTACTTTTCCTGCTTTAATCCATTAATTTGTTTAGATATTATGCATTGATGAAGCGACAGCGAATGTTGATATAGAAACTGAACGTCAAATCCAGCAAACGCTTCAGTCCTCTTTCCGCAAATGTACGGTCTTTACAATTGCGCACCGCATACAGACTGTGATGGATTGCGACCGAATTCTCGTGATGTCTCATGGGCAAGTGGTCGAGTTTGATACGCCGGAAGAACTCTTACGTGATAGCAATTCGCTGTTTTACCAATTGGCCAATAGCGATAGTTTGGCTTAATTAAAAGCTCGCTCATTATTTCGATATAAATAAGTAATACATTATTTTTGTATCATTAGCATTATTACATAGACATATTATGTATGTTCCATGATTATCTTTATTATATATGAGAACGAACAAGACGCTTCCATAAATTACTTCCTCATGACATTGAACGATGCCGAAGTTCCCAAGAGATTTCATATATTTTTGCTATATTTATAAATTTTACGTACTTGCCTGCTCTGTTAATTAGATTTCTTGAGCGATTAAGTCGTGCGTACGCTTCGTTTAAAAAATATTGCCGTCTGATGATCAGGAATAAAAACAGGCAACTTTTCAAGTTGCGTGCATATAATTAACACCGAAATTTATAAGGTATGAATGCACAATTCAAGGACTGTAAATTCATTCCGGTGATTGCATCTCGACAGCAGGAAAGAGAAGAATCTGCTTCTCTCACGAATATGTCGCCAATGTGTGTGAATGCACACGCTTCTTCGGCATGAGAAATGCAGCGCAGCAATTAATAATGCGCTTATGTGCAGCCACGAAATGAAAACGAGCGTCGTGCAAATTGCAACTCGACCAATTATTGGCAACAAAAGTATGTTTGCTCGTTAATTGCGCGAGCGCGCGCGTATTCTCGTTTTTGTTTGCATCCTTGCGATTCAATTACGAAATGGTTCGCACCGCAGCCAGCAACAAGTTGAATGCGCACTTAGTGTGCTCGTACGGAATGAGTTTGAAAGGAAACGCGCTTAATCTATCTAATGAATATTTTACACGTCTAGACAACGGCTGCCGACACTGAATTTTCAAAGATAGATAAATTCAATAATATTCAATGAAGTTATGAACTCTGCGTTAGCATCTCGTAAACTTTGATGTAATTTATTACTGTGGCTTATGTCATTGCGTGATAAGGTAAAGTTTTACAGGAAAAACAGTTCTTTTGTTCCGGATACGAGTCTGAGATGTATTCGCATGTGCATTATTCTCATTTCCATTTAGCACAATGCAATGCACTGCTGTCTTGCATGCATTGCACTCGTTGCATTAGCACGACGTGTGTTGCATATTTTTTAATGAAATTTGATTTTAATTAATTTGCGTTCCGCACTATGCGGCTGCCTATAAAACCCGGAACTCCCTGGTCATAAAATGCGAGACATCAAACAAGTTCCGGCGTTTTTATTATTTTAAGATGTAATTGAATTAAATATCATATGCAAAGCAGCTAATTACGAAGGATTATGATTACAAAAGCTTTTAGTTGATATAAATTTGCAGGAATATTCAAAATAAGTTGCGCTCCCCAATTGCAATAAACACAATGGCAAAATTATAAATGGAATCATTCATTACACGTATTGAGAATCAGAAATAAATAGCCGCAAATACAAATCATTTTCGCATAATCGGTGCGCATCATTTCAGCCTCGCCGCCGAATAATTTATGGAATGCTGCACGAGCACATGACATACCTGCGAGTCAGTCAGCCGTTGAATTGTTCGAGCTACTGTTCCAACATTTACATCGCAACAATCGTGGAATCGTGCGCTCTTCGAGTTGCATTTTGATTGGGTTATTAGGCCATATACAGTGCGCATCAAAGCGGAACGCGGCGCGGCGTTTGCGATATTTACGAAGAGATCCTGCGCATCGCAGGATTGACTACAAATCAAGTGCCATCAGCAATGAATAAGCACATTTCATTTACAAATGTGCGACGTAATTAGCTGAAGTACTGTATCATTTGCAATTGCTGCAGTTTCATACATGATTTATTTGTTAATCAAGGTATGCTGAATTTCAAAACAAAATTATCCCTGTAGAACACGCATTGATAAATATTATTTTCATCTACTTGAAAGAATTGTTATTATTCGTAGATTTCTTCTCGTTATGATCATTATAGTAACATAACAACTTTCAACAAGTTTAGTTTAGTTTAGTTTAGTTCCATTCTGTTGTTGGTTGCCATACTTAAATTGTAGAAAATAACAACAAAACATTTACAGAATACGGTAGATCCCTCCTTACACGAATTCAAATACCACATGAGTGAAAATGTCTGTAATCCATATTGTCAGTTTTCGCGAGCGCATTGCACACAATTCTGCAGTGCGCGTCGCGACGCGTAGAAGGAAACGAAGAGGAGCAGCAAGGGCGAGTAAGTGGTGAACTCAGCCAAACGATGATGAGGAGATGAGGTAGATGTAATACGTCGGGATGTGCTGTCACTGGGGTGCACTTGTGCATCCTGCCACCATGCACTCCACACGCATGGAACAAATGCACTTGCCGCATGGCGACGATGGTGCGTGTCGCATTAAAAAGCTGCCAATGATACTCTCGCGCCCGACGAACTCCTAATTTCAACACCGAGCGCACACATCTTCACGGTGCAGGGGGAGCAAAAATGTGTTTCAGCCTTGTTGACAATGCTCCAGCACGATGCGTGTTTGTTTTCTATTTTTCTAGCTGTTCCGCGCTGCTATTTACCTTTGCATTTTGTAATTGCACAAAAAATACACATCTACCAGAATGAAATGTCAACAAAATATCCCATAAGGAATATGCACTCTACATACCTGCATCGGGGACCGGTAGAAAGAAAGGAAGAATATTACAACGCGTAACTACAATGCCAGCACGAACAATAAATAAATGCAACGCATGTTTGCATTTTAATTAGATATGTAAATTGCCTTTTATGCTTCTAACTTTCGGTAAACTGGCAAACAGAAAAGACTGCACTTATAATTAACATGGAACTTTGACAAAGCCACATCAGGTGCGAGAAACTACAGGAAAAGTTACGTATTTTTCCAGAAAAACTTATAATTTATACAATGGCGAATATTTGAAGTTATTTGCTTGATTTGTTATAAACACCCTTTATAATGGAACAAGTCGAGTGTTAATTCCATGATTGAGACATACAACACAACCGTTAACGCTTCATCCTTATAAATTACCTCCTTACATTCGAGTACATCTTCCGAGTGCATGTTTTCTTTTCATCAGTGCGCAATGTATGTTTTGCTTTCTTTCCTTCGTTTCTTCATTCTTGAACTTATTCGTGCGTTTACTTCTAGGGAATTTTTTGTTTATTCAATTCAATGCAATGCTTCCTCGACTGGTGTGTTGCTTTTAAGTTTTGAGAGGAAGTGTTTTGGTTTCTTGAACCGAACGCGCATCGAGGGGATATTTAATCCTTTTATCGCGACGCTGCCACAGCTTGGGCAGCGTCGTGCAAAAATATTAGCGCATGTGTTTCGCGACTTGCAGCAAGGACGACGGATTGGTTCCCGGCTCGTAATCCGGATTATCGGGGATGCTGCACGACGTGCCCGAGAGACACGAATTGCACCACGGTTATGAAGGACTCGGAGGTCTGCACTTGCGAAATAAAAGAGCGCAATGCGCCGCGCACTCAGGTGGTATTAGCTCTATGGCTGGCGAACCGAAGCAGCAGCAATGTGCAAGAAGAAGTTGACGTGACGGTGATGCTTTTAAATCCATCCAAGACATATGTTTGATGGTTTAAAATATCATTCTTCTATTTGCCGGATTCCACGAAGCCTTTTTATTAGATGAAATTCTCTGCTTTTCCTCAGTGCGATAAAGTAAAGTTGAGAACAGCTAGAAATTCCCGAAAATTCATTCAATTAAAATAAAACACATTTCCACCGGTTTTATATAGTTATACAAAAAACACTACACAGCTAGTATTAATTCGGAAAGTCGCTAACTACTAACTAACTATAGCACTTGTAAATTTGAGTACGCATGCTGGCTTCGGGTGGGATTTGAGTTTTTCAACATTTTCAACAGCGCAAAGCCAGCAATAAACAAGCCAGTAGCGGCCGCCGTGTGGTAATAGTGAAAAGTTAAAGTAGTGCATGCATTTCCCCAAATAACAGGCAGAGCGCAATAAAACAGCAGCTAATACCGAAAAGTTGAAATAGTAAAACAGGAGCAGGAGCAGCAGCAGGCTTTTGCCATGCTTAAGAGGGTTCCGTGTTTGCACACAAAAGGGTATGTTGCGTATCAGGTGCAAGGGCACTTGTTTGTATTCGGTGGTGGTAGAGTAGGTATGCGCGTGCTGAAGACATGTTTCCTATGTTTTTGTATCAATTTGCTGATGTTTCCACTAATATTCCCGCGCTGCGTCGGTCGCCTTCGTGTGCGAACATTGGTAACTAGGGTTTTACTACTCTAGAGTTGAACCCTTGATGATGTCTCGGCAAATCTGCTCTTTCTCTCTTGATATTACAGCTTGGATTAAAGGCGAATGCACGCGGAAGGAAACGTGAATGCAGGAAAACCGGAAAGGTGGAAAAGTGAAGAACGGGGTGGAAAGGATATCATTTACATGTTCGTCATTATAATGATCGGATTACACATGTCGAACGAGTAGTTTTACATGTAAATTTAATTTCCCTGTTGGTAACGGGACATTTGATTAGCCTTTTTAGCCTAAAATCAATAAAAAGCAAAATTCTATAACACATTATCCTGTCATTTTTCATCGAAAGATTTTATGACACTGAATATAAACTCTTTACAGGCAAACTAATCGCGTATGAAAGAAGATTACATGCACAAGAAGCACAATCGCGAATGTAAATCAATGTTAAACCAGCTGAAAACAAGCAATATCAAGATGTAATTTAGCATCCACTATTCATAGGCGCCCGCGTGCGCGCTCGCTTTCGCACAATGATGATGTAAATTCCGGGGGCGCATTCTTCATCCGGAAAACAAAGACGATGGATGTATGCGCGACATATTCATTCATGATGCACTTTATGCGCGTGCTGCATACGCAAACTGGATGCAACCAACCAGAGACAACAAAGGCACCCGGAGTTCTCTCCTTGTTGTCGATGGTGATCATGGTCCCCGCTGCCTTCTTCAGTGTCCTTCAAAGGGGACCTTCGACGCTTTTATGTTCTCTGCATATTATATGTGGCTGGCTTTATAGTTTTAAAGGTACTTGGGCTTGCCAATTAAAATTAATTTTCATTTGCCTAATAAATATGGAATATTACGTATTTGTTTGATGCACAAACAAAGTAATAAATAATCAAGTAATTGATTCACTTGAAACTTTTTAATCCAATCAAGTTAAACGAATCATTTTTCTTTGCCGCAAGATTTGATAAAGTTTTCAGTAAAATTGTAGGTAATTTCATTGAATTTGCGCGTTTGCAGTGATGCTGCGCGAAGAACTCGTGGGGCGCTCGCGAGACTTGAGGGCGACAAGGCTCCGGAGCCGCGCAACCCACGCCAGACGCTCGCTGGCGTCCACTTCGTGAGGAGCGCGTTCGGTAGCTGCTCTTCGTTTGTCGTCCGATATCACGTGTGCGTGTTGCTGCGACAAGTGCGTGAAAATGCTACCGGTCTATTTATGCGATTGTCACCCGACGCGGAATTAATTGGCTGATCATTTGTTACCGGAATTGCGCCGCGCTGGAGTGCCGGGAAGGATGAATGGTAAAACGCGCGCTCTGCGGGGAATTAAACAATATTTGCGGCTTCAAAGAACCGAGAGATACGGCTGGAGATATTTCATCAAAGTCGACGTGAGGTTTGGATACAGTCGTCAGCGACGAGCGTCGAGTGGAAGAGCGGAAGAAGACGTCATTTGCATTCGCGGAGGAGTTAAGCTCGCAGGTATTTAATTAGTTCAACTTGGCATCGCTTTCCGCGGGTTAAGAAGGTGTACGCTTGAAATTGAAGAATTACTTTATATTAATCTAGCGCTAAATTTACTTTCAACCACTTTGAACATAAATAAATCTCAAGTAGATTAGTTACATAAATTCATATAAGTTCAAGTAGCTAATATAATTTAGTAAATTAATATTTTCATTTCCCTGACTAGTTGTATAATTAAGTATTAATTAATTATATTAAATAAATGACACTCCAATGAATTAGTGGATCCTCCCTAATAATTAAAAGTATCCGCCAAAATAACTTTTAGCAAGTATTTTAAACAGTTTCATTTTTTATTTTCATTGAAATTAAGAAATTAAATTTGGAACAAAGTAAATGAATAGCTAATAAATTTTAATTAAAATTAATGCTGGAAATTAATTACAATACCAGTAAGCAAAGCAAAAAGCAATCAATCAATTGACGCCGAACGCTTTGAAAGTCCGTGAAAAGCGTGTGAATGGAACGCGCTTCATTTTGAATTTATGCGAATTGTTTTTATTTTATTACCCACATTCATTACCACTGTTCCAATACAGAATTGTTGATTGTTGACTTACCGTCCACTATTTGCATTTAATATGTTGATTAATTTTAATTCTGCGCCAGTGCTCCAGTAAATATTGTAAAATAACCAACTCGACTTTGATGAAAACAAATATGCGTTGTCAATCATACGTGCGTAGGTACATTTTTGCAATAATATTTACAAAAATGAATAATAAATTGAATGCAAATTGCTTTTATTGAATAGTTAGTGCTTTCACATTTTGATTTCAATCTACGCCCCACATTTAATTGTTTTCATTTCTATTTTATTGCGAATTTCATATTTACCTAGAATTTATTTTAATTCTAAACAAATGAAAATTTCAGTTTCAAGTTTAAACTTGAAATCTGAAAATTATTAATTTAATTAGGGATATGGAATTCGTGCTATTATTTTGCGTCTAATAAAAACAGAGGTAAAATTAATACAATTAAAAAACAATTACGCAAAACAATTCATTAATTACTGCGCTGCGGAATTTAATAACGAGCTGAAACTTTATGCAAACTGCATGAACAACTCGCGAACATGAACAATATTATTCTCATCGTCGCGATGCGCATCACATTTCACTTTGGGAGGTTTTACAGCCGTCGCTTTTATGCAACTATCGCTAACACATTTGTACAAATTGAAAGACATTATGCGCCCGAGCAACGAGAATGCGCATCATCTCCAGCGCGTTTGCGACTTGTAATATTTAAGTTAATGAGACGAAGAAGGCGGCAGCGGCGTTAGTTATAGCTCTCGCAATGTGAAAATGGGAATTTCTTGTCGTCGTGTGTCACCACCAACTTGTCACACAGCGTGCACGACTATCATTGATCATCGAGCCAAACGCTCGTTTGTTATGAGCGTTTCGGACAAATTGAGTGTAGAAAGTATGCGTCCTCGTGCATTTCATTACGTGCTTTGCTAAATATATTGAGTGTTTACAATCGCACTCGCTCAAAGCATTAATTTCTTAGGGATTAGCCAGATTATTAATTAAGTTTGCTAATGATCAAATGTGAAAATGATTACGAGCTGGTAGGTATGTGTAATCCTTTGGATGCAGAATTTCGGTTGATGACACATTGCTTTGCATACGCATCACGAGCGAGTTTGGATTCAAAGCGCATTTCAACGTGGTTTGCATGGCTAATTAATTCATAAATCAAATGCAATTGTGCAGCATTTCAAGTCAAGCGCTGCACTTGCTTATTCTGCAAAATGTTATGTTCCGAGTCGAGTTTAAGAATATTCGAAAGGAGAAGATTATATTTTAAGTTGGATTAACTTTGCTTGAAATATTTGCGATATTTGCAAGCAATAAAACACCCTCGAGTTCACTCGATAACCACAGTAATGAACCGGAAATACTTTCAAAACTTCTCTCTGCTCCTTAAAATCGTTAAAACCATTTAATGAATCCTTCTTGTTCGTTTTTGGCTACAACTCGTTTCATTGCGCTCTCTATCTCATTCGTTAGCGCAGTTTTTCCCGTTGAAATTTTTCTTTTAATCCACGACATCATCGATCGCTTCACTTCATACGTAGCGGCCGCTTTAATCGCTTGAAACCGATGCAATAAATCGAGTACCTTATAAATCAATCAGCGCAAAACTTGGCACAACTTGGCCCTTGAGATGCGCGCAAATAAAATGCAGCAACAGGACAACTCTTTTTCTCCTCACGCTGACGACGCGACGAGGAGGAGAACGACGCAGCGAAAAAGTTTAATGCGACCGCGACAAGGAACGAAAATAATTCGGATTGTCCGACATGCACATACGAGCATGCGAGTGATTTAACTGACGGCTCCCGAAGAACAACAACGACAACGACGACGACACCGCAGGTTACAACTTGGCACAGGCTGAAATTAATGTCAGCGCGCAAAAACTGGGAAAACGTCCCCGCAAAGAAGAAAAACAAACCACAAGAAGCGATCAATGGCACACGAGCAGCACAATTCAAACGCTCGTACACGCCGTCTGTTCTCATACGAAGAAAAGTTTTTGTTCTTGTGCCGTGGAAAAGCGCGCACAATGTGCTCGCGAATGCGTCAAATGAGTGCATATCCCGCTTTGCAAAGACGTTCATTTCTTTCGTCTTTGCGTGTGCACCAATGCAAAAGTTGCTAGTAATGCTCCATCGTCGTTCGTCGTGTTAATGCGTTCGGTTTTCGCGTTTAATTCCACCACGAATCTTTTTTTGCAACATCATATTTTTCCCTTTCTTAAATAATACTTAATCAACAAAGCACCCGCTGTTTCAATGATAAAGTAAAAATTCATTTGGAAAAGAAATCCGCTTAAATGATATTTAATTAATCAACACAGCCCCTGGAAAATCCTTTACAAATGTAAAGAGTAATTTGCATTAAATGAGTCGCTAGAAAACGTAATCCAGCTAAACAGAATAATAAATTGTCGCAGGTTCGGGGTAGCAATGATAATCTCCAGGACGGCGGCAGCGGCGTCTGCCTCTGACAGATGTGATATGATAGTCCTGATAGCGTTCGCGTATCGGCCGATCGACCGCCAACAGACAGCGCACATAATACATTAGCGACTCTCGATGTGACATCGGGGGCTACCGCACTATGGCGAGCGACATGAACATCGAGCAGTCAACATCACAACCGCCAGCGCCAATAAAACCAAGCGACGCGCTTGCATCTCTAAAAAGGACGACAGGACGAGAGTGATGCTGTCGCTGTTTGGATGCGCGTGTATATTGAATAAATGCGTGTATTGTTTTGGGACCGTTTGTCGGCCGTCACAAAATAATTATCTGAATGATACACCGCTCGCTCATCCCATTCTTCTCGTCGTTGTTGTTGTTGTTGTTCATGTCGAATTCCCAAAACGGAATGCATTTGGATTTTTAATTGATAAAAACGATTTTTAATCATGCAATATTTTTTATTGCGAAAGAAATGAATAAAAACAGTGTATACTTCAGTGATATGTTCGCGAATTAGATTTGCAAGGACAAAAGGATAAAGCCGCCTTTGAGAGACATTAGGGGCACTGCTGGAGCAACAGGATAGATGGTATTTAAACGAGAGAATAAGAGATGTATAAATCACGAAGTAAATTGATTAAAAAATGAATGTGCACGCTGCTTGGTTCTTCTCCTGTAGTACTCGAATGCGCTTGCAGGCTGGCTCATGATAGAGTTAAAGTTGCTTGAATGTATGCGCACATGCCAGAGATTTTCGTACAGATGCATTCATTTCAGCTGGAATTTGAACACGAGCATGCAGAGAGTGACGTTTCAAAAGAACTCCGGACGCATTTATTTTTTTGGGTGCTATTCGGAATGAATACCGAATAATAATGATGGCCAATCGCGCACGGATGAAGAAAAACTATGCCAATCAAGCGACACAAAAAGGGTTCAAAATTTTGCATGATGGATTACAATGACTGCTTAGTGATTTAATGAATTAGAGACGATTATTATTTGTCGCTTAACTTTTATAATTACGCATCTAAGGATACATCCGTATTCCCAAACGTTCTGATTAATTAAAAGCTTTTAAACTGGGTTTCTCTCTCTCGCTTCTGAAAAATTAAACTTCAATCTGTCGATTGAAACAGTTTCCAACTCGGCAGCTCGTATTCGTCCTCCGGACACATTTTATATCGCGAATTTGGCGTCCAGTTTCAGTGTGCGCGCGCGTTCACTGCACAACCTCCAGGGAAATTAAATTGTTATTACATTGTTATGTCGACTTTATACTCGGCCGATTCGCCAAGTCGTAAATATTCGATATAAAATAATAATAAATTCGTGACGCTGTGCTGCTGGTTGGTTTGGCAAAGATTTATACTTTCTATAAAATTTTATGAACGCCGCATTGGGAGCCGCATGGAAATCTCAAAGTTCATTGTTTATTCGCCAATCATGGCGATTATTAAGTGCCAATAAGTGTATCTTTAACGTGTCATAAACACACACAAAATCTGCAACAAATAAACTCGATTGTGTATTATTTGTTGCAATATTTAATGGGATTTTGAAGGCGCTTTTGTGCAATTAAAATTGCGAGCGCAAGATTGTCGTAAACTCATCTTTAATGCATCCTCAAAATGAATCAAGTCTTTGTGCGCCAAATTTGTGGTGCACATGTGCTCGCTGATATTTGTCACCTCTTTATGTCATTGCGGAGGCGGCAGATTCCGTCGTGCAATCTTGCTGGAATGGAATACGAATGTTCACAATGACGGTTCAATTCCTTATTCTTCACGAATGCGCGCCAAAGGAGCAACCATTACGCGGAAGTACTCTAAATTATACACGTTTCGTTGTTCCCTGCTTTAGAGTTCAGGAGTATCCAGTTCTTCGACTATACAATCCTTTAGATTTTATAGACCGTCGCACCGCGATTTTATTGCCACAGCCGTAGCGCGCACTCGCGTTCGCGTTTCGCAAGTGTTCACAAGCAATTCGTGTACACCAAGTGTTCCTCGTCAATAATTTCAACAAATTTACTATTCATTGGATTTCTTGATTGTTCGCTCTGCATATGTCAAGAACGTCCCCTTAATAACACAGCGCGCTGAAGAAATATCGCGAAAAACGGGAACATGAATTTATAAGCGTATTGTGTCAATAGAGAAGAAGTTACTGTAAGTTGAATTTCTTGAATATAAATAATTCAAGTGCGCAACTCGGCGAGTATTCAATGAAATTGAGTGGATGACGTTTTCATGGCTTGTTTTTACGTTTCGAGCGCCTTTATTTGATTTTATTTTTCGTGTTCTTCGCTTTTATTGTTCGGCCAGCGCGTGCAGATGCTTAAACCAGGAGAGGAAGGTGTCGTTTTACTCGGCGCACATTTATTTTATTTCAATTGATTTCCGATTCGTTCGCAACCACTAAAAACACGCGCTAAGAGCCTTAAATCGCATCAGTAAACTATTGAAAACGTGTTACTCGCATAAAACAGCGAGAGAGAGAGAGAAATGTGTTTGTGGAATATGTGCAAATTGAATTTGAATCTATGAGTTTGATTTCGAATTCAGCAGGTAATTTGGAGCAATTGAAAATGATTAAAGTAGAGAGTACTTTAGTAATATGAGAAAATTGTTTCTCGTTTAGTGAGAAAATTGAACCACAAAATAATGATGTAACTGCTTTAAGAGAAAATTCGAAGAGAAAATAATGATGCTTTTAAGAATAGAATATTTTTAAGATAGGAAAAAAAGTTGAAAAGTTCTTTTATTTATTGGACTTGTTCTATGTGAAATTTCATTGGAACGCATCCTGAATAATAAACACGTAATGGAGAGTTGAACATTCGCACACCTAATACCTAAACGTATTAAAATGATTTATTCATCGGTGCGCGGCCTTAATTATTCTCTCTTAACTGTCCAGGCATGGCATTCCTTGTGCTTGTACTTGGCACACACGTTAAATTGTTCATCGTAGAGTACAAGCCCGAGTATCCATCACGGTTTGCACATTGCATATCAACTCTCGCTGCATTGGTGCACCTCCAGCCTCAGCGCAACAGAAGACAAGAGAATCGGGCGCTGCAGCGATGCAGCAAGCTTGTTGTTGTTTGGGATTCTGGCACTGATACAAGTTCTTGCGACTGGCCCAACCGACTATTAGTTGTGGGTTGCGGTGTGCGTTGTTTTGTTGGCGGCGATGCATAATTTGCGCGCACGGCTCGAATGACATACACAAGCTCGTGTTTACAATAATAATCGGGTGCATCCGGAGCTGGGCTGGCTGCTGGCTGCTGGCTTGCCTGTTGTGGCCAAGAAAATTTATACTGCGCTCGTAACAATTGCACAATTGTGCAAGTGCAATTCTACACGTGCCGTACTCTTCCTTCGAGTGAATTTACAATGCAATTAGATGGAATTATGTGTGTTTCTTCGATTGTAATGTACTTTAATTGGATTTGCCATAAAACTCTAGAAAAACGTCTGAAATCATTAGAACTTTATTCGTCTTTCACACTCGGATGCATCAAATTCCCAGATTTGTTTATTATCTCGGCGGTGCGCGCATTCAATTTATGCACTATATTAACGAACACATGTTCCAGAACTTTGCTTGCTCACTGGGTTTCTATGGTTTCCCGTATTCGTGTTCATTGCGTTAATCGCACGACGCACCGAGTTACACACTAGACGCCAACCATCCATCAGTTTCAGCCGCTGGCTTGCTCTTCGCGAGCAGCTCTCCTCTTCATCTTACTCTTGACTATCGGTCCGTGCATTGCATGTGCATTGCACATGAAGCGCCCAACAAAAATAACCGACTTACTAATTTTGGAACTGTTTATCTAGCTTTTTACTCACGCTCGCCTCATTCGCTTACCTTTGCTGCGACTTAATAAAAAAGAGCGCGCAAGGTTTATTTAAATTAGTGCGTGTAATGCACCAGACTAACATGACTTAACACAACAGCAGCAAGACTATCATCGAGCGGTGTTCTTAATTTAGAACTTTTTGTGTTTTCCATGTTGGTAATATTGCTAACGCCTGTAAGTAAGTATAAAAGTTGAATATTTGAATTCGAAAACTTGCACGCGAAGCGTTAATGGAAAGTTAATTTAATTACGTATCGGAAGAACACGCCCGCTCTATTTGACGAGTATAACGAACTAGAAAATGTGCCTGCGAAAGTTCGCGTAATGCAAAACCCCGCGATGAGATTGAACCGCGTCCTGTGTGTTGTCAGGACGAGGAAGAGAATGAAGCAAAGCAAGGTAAAACTCTCTCTCCCCTATCGCTCAAGTGATGGAAAGGTGAAGAAGTGTACCGTACCGTGCGCTTCCTGCAGTTTGTGCCCGACGGCTTCTTCGCGTGCGATGCTTTTCAAGTCCATTGTTGATGAAATTTAAAGCACGGCCACCTTGTCAGCCCCGAGCACCGCGACGAGGACGTGTGCACATGCCTTCATCCTTCATTGCATCCCTCTTCCCTCGCTACTTTCTTTGCCGCCTCCTTTCCTTTCAGGACGCCATACCTTAAAACAACATAACCGAGCAGTTAATACTAACGAGAAGCGACTCTGCTGAAATTAAATTAACTTTAACAACAAGCCCAGAACAAACGAGTTGTATGAGCTTCAAACAAGAAAAAATATCTGATGGAGAAGAATTAGAGTAAGATTAAAAAAAACAAAAACGCATTAAGACGTAAGTGTTATGGAATATTTCGCTGATGGGCTCCCATCGTAAAAGTGGGTTTTATTGTTATTGTTTTTTAATATTTCAGTAAATTGCTAAAAGTTTTAGATGCTGAACCTCGTCATCCTTAAACGAGTCATAAAACTGCGACCGGATTATTAAGACCAAGTGTAGTGATTGCATTTCTTTGCGAGCAACTTGCTTTGGTTGTAAATCAACGCACATTACATGAGATGACATGCGATAATTAAAAACTTTTTGGATCATCATGAAGATGATGAGATATTTCTCATTCTTTTTGCATGCGCATTCTTCAGGTGTTCTTAAAATAATTCATCTTCATCTTTTCCGTCTTCTCTGCGGCTGGCTGCTTAATGTGGCGGTGCTGAATGAAGAATATTCCTCAAGTTGCTGAAATCAGATGAGCTGATTATGCAAATGATGCAAAATTCGTGTCAAATTCGCGTACATTTGTCCGCGTCAGATTTGGCTACATACCTACTTAAGTATACTAATGAGTATGAGCGATGAACGAGGCTGTTAATCTGATTAAATTTTGTTCGTCTTTTAAGGCACGGATATTTTTCATGCGCAATTTGCTGAACGCGCTTTGTTGAAACGAAGCCATAGGTCGAAATATCCGGCAGAGAGTTAAGTCAGTAAAGTGTGTGTGTGTGTGTGTGTGCATGTGTGCGTGTATAGTTCTCGAAATAAGTCTCATTAGGTTTGTGTTGTTCGTCTTTTCGGCTGGCGCGCCGCCGCCGCCGTCGTTCGCATTCTTCTTGGTTGGCAGCGGGCGCACTATGCGTTATGCTAAATTGCAACAAGTGACGCGCTTCATTAATTTCCCTTAATTAGTCTTAAATAAGTCGGCGCGCCGCACGGTTTTTTTCAAAGTGATGCTTTTAACTCTCCGCATCATCATCGGAATGTGACCGTAAAAATGTCCAGCGCACAATGTCACCAAAACGCGCATATTTTTTATGTTGATATTTGCTGCGCATTTTCTTGTTCAAATGTGGTGTAAATCACCAAAGACGAGCATCTCGCAGTAAATTTGTAGAATTATTAGTTAGTGAAAGGCTTTGATTCGCATTTTAGCATCTTTCAAACAAACATTAAACTATTTTGAAACAGCACTTGCTTTACTTGTTCGCCGACATAGAGACATTAAAGATGCGATGTTGAGTTCGATTTTCATCGCGAGCTACACTTGACAGCTCTTGGAGATGGTTGAGAAGCGGTAGTTGACGACGCGCGACTGAAGAGTGGTTCGTGATCTTGATGACATGCATCATCAAGATCAACTCCTCTTCCTGGTAAACATCTGCAGCTGTCAATTCGTGCGCATGTAAATTCATCTTCTCGCGGTGGAAATTGCGAGAGAAAAATGCACTTTGATCCATGAAATACGCAAGCGTCAATGAATTTATATGCTCGTTCATGGGAAATCATTGCTAACAATTACGATTGCTTCTACGGTTGGCTTTCATTGCTGATGCGAGCTGGCAATTGAAGAGAACCGGCTCATTCTGCAGTTGAGCTTGGCCTCAATGTCGATGACGCTGTTTGTTGATGTTTCGAGTGCTATGCACGTGCTTCCAACTCGTGTTTGTGATTTCCTCACGCGTTTCCTCGCACATTTATAGGTGCATCATAATATTTTCACTGGGTGTCTTCAATTTCTCTTAAAAACCCCAAAAACCAGACAATTATCCTTAATTATAACCAAGAACTTAACTGAACCTAAAAAAATTTATTCAGACATTAAAAAATTATTTTGAACAAGTTCAATTATCCTTTAATTGTATAATTTTCCAAATTACCAGTGGATGCTGGGTGTCATTTACCTTTTACATTTACTTATTTGCCAGAAAAGTATACATTAGGGAGAAGGGAAAAGCCTTTTGAAAAGAAGCAAACATTTCGTTCATTCGTACTTTTTCACCCGGCTTCTCAAGCGCAGAGAGGGAGAGATAAATTAGAGGAAGATCAAGGGAATTATGGAATTATATCTTGTTTTGTATGTTTATACTTTTCCGCACGAATTAAGTGACAAAAAAGCACAATTTCATACAGGCAATTGTAATAATTACTGAAATATTAATTTGGAGTAGTGTTACACTTGAAAGGATATGTCGACAAAGTGATATTAACAAAACATTTTACAATTTGGTATAGAATAAAGTCAATGTCGCACGTTTGATGAAACACAACCAAAGCAAGCCCGCACGGCAGGCGCAAAGCGAAAAGCGCTTTTCCGAAGCGCGCAAAGAGAACGCGACAAACAGGACAAAGCCAGGAATATGCGGGACCAACAGCAGGAGCACGCTAAACATGTGGGCTCAGGTATGCAATATGCAGAATGCGGGACCGCGTTTTGTTTCGACCACATGATGTACTGGACTGCATGGAGGGTGTCACTGAATGTTTTGTGCGTTTTCTCTTCATCTCTTCATGTTGAACGTGTCTGCTATTGCTCTGCTTTTGTTGTTTCCATTTCACTATTTCACTGCTGCGCGTAAATTTCCTGCATTTGATGCTTGTCCTCGAAACAGTTGCGTTTAAATTAATTGCTAACAAGTTTTAAATTGCAATACTACGGCTATTAAATTAAATATTTTTTTAAATTGATGAAAACACTTGGTATTGTTTTTTTGGTTAAAACACGTGCGAACAGCGAAAGCATTTAATCCTGAATTGATAATTAAGTAATAAATAAAAGCGCTGCATTCAAATGCAAAACGCACAATTGTGCAGGAAGTTTTGCTTGCTCGTTTTATTGCATTTTTGGCTGCCACTGGTTTTTCTCCTCTATTTGCGTTTTTCTGTTGTGAACGCGCTCTGCTGGCGGCTGCGTAGTGTTTGTTTAATTAATGAACGCAAATAAAATTTACAAAGCCCCGGCTAAATACGGGTGGATAAACGTGTAAACGATGGTTGCACGTGCTGGCCGCTCAAAGAATTTCCAAAGTCAAATGTTTCCAGACGAACTATCAACAGAATTAAACTCTGACGAGCGAAAAAAGGCAGACAATTTGCACCTCAATTTCACCGTGCATGGAGAGCAAGCAGCGGCGAATAAAGCGAATAAAAGCAAAGAGTGGCTTATTGATTAATGCGTTGCAGTCGCATGTTGTGTTGCAGCCAAGTGTGGATTTGTCAAACATCAAGTGACACGTGGAGATGACGCGGGCGCGCGCTGGTGCACATTAATTACGTTTGATGTCAGCGAAGCATTATATGTTCACGCATAAATTTCCCCTTGAACGAGTAGGAACAATTCAAAAACGTGTTATGAAATTGATGAAAAAGAGGCGAGGAATCACTCAACGTCGTTTGCGATCAGCTTTTTGACGGCCAAGGACTCTTTGCGCTACTTATGTAGATAATCTGTGGCGTCTCTGGATGCAAAGATCACTAGTGCCTTATCATCTTCGAGGAGAGGGCGCGTTGGGAATTGCTTGACGTGGCAATTTTTAAAAAGCGCTTTATCAATGCGCCACCGTGCACAATGCACAATGTCACAGCATTACTCAAACTTATTCATAGTCAGTCATCTCGCCTCGGTGTTGCCCAAGAAGTGCGGTGAATGAAATGAGCAGCGTGATGCCCTTTTCGCGATTAGATTACGTTGCATTAAAGCGCATCTAATTTATTACTTTGCTTCAGGAGGGCGTTTACAAAATATTTTACAGATTCGTATATTTAGGTGCATATGAAATGATATTGTATTCAATTAATCTGAGACCTTTTGGCGATGACTTAACACGATGACGAACCTTTTAGATTTCCTCACAATGAGCTGGATGTTGGGGGATGGTGGTGCTTATTGAATTTGGCCAAAATGTTCGAAAGCTGGGTGCTCACTAATCCAGTGCAAACACAGTCAAGTCGTCTAGAATTTCCATCATCAATGAATTGCTCTGTCAGCCACCAGCCTGCTGTGTCTCCTTGCTATAAGCACTCGCATTCGGGAAGCGTGTACACAGTTTGATCTTGTACAGAGATCCAGCAAGAATGCACCGGGTAACAATCGTGCGCACACGTGCATGTGTCGCATGCCACGCGCTCGTCACTCATCTCCAACGCCCTTGCAAATTCACCCTGGTGCTCAACTGCTTCCTCCCGCACTTCCAGCGATCTCGATAATTGCTTTATTCGATTATGATGTTTGACGTGTTTGACATGTACGAGCATCAGCCGAGTATGCGTCCTTTGACTTTGCTTTAGTTTTGCATGCTGTCCCATCGTGTGTGCTTCCGGTTACAACAGGATAATGAAAGATTTGTTTAGGGGTACTAAATTGTTATATGTTTATCTCCTTACCTAATGTTTAAACTATTAATTAATCCCTTCAAATTCCACAAGAAGAAAGATAATTGCTGTGTTTTACTGAATTATATTTTATCGCTATCTTTAAAAATATCAAACATTGAAACACTACTCGCCATAGCAAATATAGAAAAGAGTTCAATTTATTTGATTAATAGAAGTAATCATTAAATATATCACATTCAATCACTGAAAATTGAAGCTTCAAATTCAATTCATCTCAATGGTTGAAGGATCAGTGTAGTAATTTAATACAAACTATTGATGTTACCAATAATCGAACGCACTGGAAAGCCTTTGTTCCTGCACTGTGACACCCTTCAATGGCATTTCCTCGCACGCGCGTTAGAGCCCTATTTGCAACAAAGGACATTTGGGAAAATACAAAACGTGTTGCCAGACATGTCACACGCACGTGCTCGCCAGCGTCGAAAGTCAATGAATACTCATTATTCAATGATACTGCAATGAATGCAATATATGAATGATCGTCATAAATAACATTCATCTAGAGAACTGTTCATCTCTGGTCTTCGTTATTTCTGCGCGGTTGATGTAAAAACTAAGCAGAAGCACACGAAAAAGGACGAACACAAAAACGCAAGAAGATTATCATTATTTTTCCATGGCTTTCCCGAGCGCTTAAGAGCGTGCACAAAAGGCACAATAAGAAAATGCATAAGCAGAGGAAGCGCCATAATAAGATGAAGAAATATAATGAATAGAGAAGCCTTCGAGAAAAATGTGAAGCGCAAATGGAACGTAAACACGGCAAAGTGCTGGGCGCGCTCGCATTCAAAGGCTTTCGCTGCTTCCTTCGCATTGCGGCGAAGAGAAGATCACTATCTAAATGCGTTTGTAAATACAGATATCTAGAGCGAGAGACTCCTTCTCCTCGCTGAATTCAGAGATTAATCGCTCGTGCACGCCGTGCATTTATTATATTTCAATTGTGCGCTGCTGCACATTTCACGAGCAGACAATGCGCACTGCATTCTTGCACTGGAACTGCGATCGCAGTGCTTGAAAGCGGATTTGTTGTGCGTGCCAAGCTTCGTTTCACTGTTTGCTAAATGCTTCATTAGTGGTTATGTCTTTTTTACGCGTTTGCACTATTATCATTCTTCATCAGCGCCGTGGAAAAACGTAGGAAATTCATTGTGCCATCCGTTGCATAGCGAGGATCTCATTTTATTGAAAAATAACCAATTTGCTACCCCTTTTTGACTTTGTCTTTGTTCGGGCTTCACATCCTTTCTCGCTTTCATGTGCTCCCATTCATTAAGAGCATTAGCTGTTCATTTCTGTGTTATTCTTGCCCGTTATTATATAATGGCGAGATTAACAAAGCAATTAGCTTTGATCTTCTTGAGAATACTTTTAAGTAGCTTTTCCAGGACGTGGAAACAACATAACTAATCAGCTACCTAAAGGATTAAGTGCACAAGGTAATGTAGGTTTTCACCTTTTAAAACTTCAAATGTTCATTTTAAATGCATCTTTCGGGCGCTATCTTCCATTAGTCTGGCTGCTTTTTGTGAAGAGTGCACTGCTTGATCTAGAATATCACTGCATTAGTCTTGTACGAAGCGCATCCTTCAAGTTTGAATGAGTTTTATGCTTCAATTTCTTCTCGCTGGGCGTAGTGCTTCGGTGCATTATTGCTTATTCTTATTAAATTATTCGCGGAAGAATTATGATGATGAGTGCTTCAGAGGCGTTACTAATGCTTCTTGTTAGACATGCTTTAAGTACCAGGAACATATTTAAATATTCAAAATAGGTAGAAGAATTCAGATTATTTCTTATATTTTTCTTGCTTCAAAGTTAACAAGAATCTTTGATTTTTTGACGTGGATTCAATTTCATAAAATATGATATTAATTTAAGTATTCTCCTTGACGACCACCTTCGATTGATCTCTGAAAACATCAATTTATTTCGCGTTGGCCTGACAAAACCCCCAAGGATAAAAAATTGAATTAATTTTTTCGCGCACGGCAAAAAGCAACGGTGACTTTATTAAATCTGTCGACGCAGGGCAAGTGATTTGAATCTTTTCTTGTCGTGTGTTTCTTTCAGCGAAACCCTTGAAGCAATACTTGCCATCGGCTTATCGGCTGATTTCCGAGTTGATTTGCTCCAACATTTGGCCTTTTCTTTAAAAGAAAGCAATTGCAGAGGAGCGCGCGCCTGTCAGCCGCTTGTTCCACGGCTCAATTCGCGCAGCTAGCCAATTTATCACAGTAGTTTTTCCACGACGACTGCTCGCGTAGTATTCGAATGCACATGTTGTTATACGGCTGGAATTCAAGCAGTTCAAAGTCAACTTCTTAGTTCTCTCTTGCTGCTTTTTCTTCATCCGCGCTAAACTTATTTATCCGAATGCAGTGCCAATGCGATGCACAGAAGCGCGCGCTCGGCGACCATTTATTATCAAAATATGGCAGACTATTTGGCGCGCGCTGAATAAATAGATTGCTATGCGCATAAAATCAAAGAGCAAATAAACGGACGTCGAGAAAATTCATTGATTTGATGCTCAGACTTTATATTGTTTGCTTTTGCATTTTCTATTCCTTGGAATTCTTTCTCTCATCATTGACTTGGAAATATCACTGAATTCAAATGGATATCGATGTTTCTCATTTCATTTTATACTCGTCGAACGTAAAAGAACAAAATTTTATGATTATGTAAATTTTACACTAATCAAGTATTTCACTGTGTTTATGCTAAAATCAGCCCGAAACTAATTAAATTCCTGGGAGTTTCACGCGAGTTTGATGTAAAACAATTGGCAATAAGTTTTGGCTGAGCTTCAAGTGCGTCATGACGCTTATGATTAACCTAATGATAAGAGTGGTTTATTAACTCGGGAAATATGATGAATTCGTATTAAATTTAATTGAAACTAGAGAGCAGCTATGATTAATAAAAACGCAAGAGCGTGTGTGGTTTTTGATGCGCGCGCGCACCGCGCAGTTGAAGAAGAACAGCGCGCTCGTTAAAACGCATTAACTCATTAAGAACTTAATAATGCATTATGTCTGTCTCGTAACAAAAATCCATTCAGTTGTGCGCCGTTCGGCATAAAGAATGGCCAGTCGAGCTAATGCATAATGATAGTTTATATTCATTTTCATTGAACTTCAGCAGTTCAGCGACGCGCTGCGTGCGTGTGCGCGTTAATTAACAAGCAGCGTTCATTCATTTTTTTCGCTCGCTAATGACTCATTAATGTCATATTATTAAGCTCAAGTAAATATTATATTATAATAAATACTGAAATGTAAAATCTATTAAGCCATTAATTATTTACGAATGATAATAATTCATGAAACTTTCTCAAGCTGAAATAGTTGGTTGAAAGTAGTAGCATTTGAAAGAAATTAAGTAATTATGAAATAATATCTAATTTTCCAATTTATCTCATGTGTCATGTTGGTTAATAAATAGCCGAGTGAAAATAAGTAATTACTGGACGCGCGGATAGGAAGCCCACTGAAATTACATAATTTTAATAATGAATTATAATGAATTAATGTCCGCGAGGCATGATTAAAAAAGCGATTAGAGTGAAAAATGCGTGACCAACACGTGTCCTACCTGCATGCAGTAACCAGCAACTAACTCGAAATATATAGCTGTGCGTAATGATTTAGTGTTGAAGCATCGTTGGATTACAAGTCGGCTGAGCTCTAATGCCCAAGAACAAGTAGTTAAGTAGCAACCAGCGTCTTTGACATACCATATTAGGATAGTCGGCAGCGAGCCGGCTTCTCATTGTTGAATGAAGAAGCAGCAGCAGCAGCAGCACGCAATTGATCCAGATTCTAATTTATTACACGTTCAGCCTACTTGTTCCCGATTATCGCAGTGAACCTGAATGGATGCGCATTCAATGGTTAGACATCGTTACCTGATGGATAAATCTCGTTTATTTATTATTTATTTATGTTGATGACTTTTGTTGAAATATCCTCAAGTTGTGTTGTTTGCTTATTTGTTTGAACATAAGTGGTTTAAATTTTCATCCAGTAATAACTTCGTTCTGATCCATATTTTCTTGGCAACCACAATGAATAGTTGCGAGCATACTTACGAAATGAAATTGATGAAGAAATATTGTAGTAGATGTAGTGCTTTTGGCATGGAGAGCGAGTTGGAAACTAAGTTACAAGTTGATTAAAAGTTTGCTTCGTGGCGAAGATCAAGTCTCTCAATCGAACGGTTAAGCAGTACAAGACCGCATTCGACATTGGTTGGAAGTTCGAGAAGGGTCGCTTATATTTTCTTGGTTTCGTTTTCACTCCTCGGGCATGATGCGCGAAATCCGCGCGCATTCAGTCATCTTCGATAAGCCCATAAACTGATTGTTGCGTCAAGCATCTATAATATCCTTGCGCTGTTTGCTCTCGCTCATAACTTTTCTCCACGGAGCGAATAAACCATCTTTGAGCACGAGCGCCCATGTACATGGAGATTAATGCCAGGATTGCAGGCGCAGAAAACTTGCGGCGCTCGCCGCTTTGAATTCAAACGTTTGCCAAGTATGTGAATGAAGAGTTTTGAAGACTTCTTCGCTCCTCGCTTCGTCGTCCAACTTTATCCACTCGGCGTGTTTATCCCGAGCGACGAGCAAAAGCGATAAATGTAATTGAGATTGCTGATAGCTTCATAAATAGTCTTATCGATATGATATATGCGAATGTGTGCGATCAACACACACTCTTTGCAATTCAAATCCATAAAATATTTTTAAATTAACCCAGAAAACTTCCCGACTCCAGTGCGCGCTGGCTGTGTCAAGTTGGAACTTGTTACTTGCAGAAATTGGCATGATTTATGCCGTCTCTGCTTTGAGTATATTATGCGCATCTACGATGAGAAATATTAAAGAAAAAATGCAAAGTGAAAAGTGCAAAAAGTGGAGTTTAAGAATACGAAATGAGAATTCTTTCTTTGTGTGTAAAACGTAAGGTAGAAACACGCAGCATGCAGGAGTGGAGTAATAAAAGAAGTAAGAAAAAGTCACCGATTCATGTGTGCAAATGGTGAAACTGACATTTTAATATATTTTTTCCTTCAAGCGCAAGATACAAATATTACCTGACCTTCTGCGCAGTGTCTTCTTGAGCTTCAACGCTCATAAAGCAACGTTAAATGTAGCCAGGTTTAATTGAATATCCAGGCCAGATATAAAGCGGGCTGACAATAATTTTCCATTAGATTTTGGCCAGCTTTTTTGTTGCTTATTAAATTTGTCGGTTTGTGCTGAATTCGCTGGAAATATTCATGTATTCTACGTTTCGTGTGTGAATCCATGTGAATGCGAATCCCCTCATGGCTCATGACGAACGCGACGGCAAAAATTGAAAATTGTTTGAAAACGCGCATTGCAGTTATTTTTGGTTGTTTTCAAAGGTAATATTAAGGGGTCGTCGGTTGGCAAATTGCTTTCGGATTTATCTCTCCTGCGGTGGCGTCATGAGGCAGATGGAACAAATTGAAAATTCTCCAATGCATAACTTCGAAATAACTTGAAACATGAATGCAATATTTGTCTAACTTAATGAAATTATAGTTTAGGTATGCCTTACTTGCCACTATAACATTAATTTTTATATTTCTCATGATGATTTTTACAGTATAAATTACAAGACAAATCTAACCCAATGCACAACGTAATTGAATCGACAAGTTTTCATCCCCTTTAACCGCCTCCCGCGCTGTTTCCTTCGGTTTAAAACGCAATACATAGTTGCTGTACTTTAGTACTTACTCGCCTCCTGCATGCGCACAATGCAGCAAGTGGAAAGGAAACCAAAGAGCGGTTCGCATACATTACGGACACTTGAGGGCTTAATGCGATCAGAGTTCAAACAGGAACGAGCGAGAGGCCATAAATTCACTTCGCTCCTGCTGCTGCTGCTGCTGTTGCCTTCTTACCCAAAGTGACTCATGGCTATACAGTCGATAACGAGATGCAGTGCAAACTGCCCTCCTCTCTTATCGCCTGCCTGCGCGAAATACAAAACGCGAGAGGGCAAAACGAATGCCTGCAATGCACAAAAACAATGCGAGTTGCGTGAAGGGTTAAATGCGCAGATTGGGCGCGTTGCATTAGCCTTGTTATGGTGACGGTTGTGATGGCTCAAGTGTAAACGCAAAGTCGTCATGAGTATGTAATGCATTCATTTGGGGTGGCTTTCATAACTCGAAATAATTGGGCATAAAATATTAATACGTCCAACCCCAATGTATGTTCGATGCCCCTGAAAAAGAATGTTTGTCATTCGAACCATCAATTGCGGTTTCATCCATAAATTTTGATTTTCCAAATGAGAATGCCTTAATTAACTCGTGTTCACGCTTCATGAAAATAATCAAAAACGCAATTTTAAGATTTCATATCACAGATCATTAATCATTCTACCATCTTGGAAATTATTCAGTAATGAGCCCAAACAAATTGCGTTTCACTTTAAAATTACCGAACCAAATAAGGTGTTGATACACTTTAAATTTCGTCATGTATTCATCATAAACATTTCGGCTGTCATCATGGTTCATAAACACTTGAGAAATAAAAAATACTCTTTTAAAGCTCCTGGATATTTTGAATTTTTTATAGCCTTGCTGAGAATTCATGAAAATGGGAAAGTTGCTTGAAGATTTATCAAGTAATTTATGGCGTAGTTATATTTTCATGTTCGCGACCGAAAATAAGAATTATTTTGACAGAATTACAGTGCAAAAATTACTATAAATCACTGCCGACGAAATTGATTTCACATGCAAATGGCGTTTGCTCATGGTACAACCACCTGAAAGCACTCTGCGTTTTCCGTTTAATGCAATAATCGCTCAAATCAGCTAAGTAACGTGGTCACAAGTCATTATGCATGATTAATTACCACGCAGCGGGGCGTTTGTATCTGGGAAGATTGGATTTTCAGTGTGTTATTTATGAAATTTCTTATATCAAAAGAAATTTTATTTGGGGTCAAAGCGACATTTTAATCGTTTTTCCATTTAAATACGAAATACTTTCACATTACCTACGAGGGTTTTTAGATATGTAGAATGCATGAGTATATAAGATTTCCTGAGTGATCGAATTGGTGCGTGTTTGAATAACCCAGAAAGGACTCACTTCATGAAATAAATACGCAGAGCTGCATTAAACTTTACATATTGTGCTTGTTGAATTTGCTCTCTCGTGCAGAGGAAATATAAACCGAACTGAAAATGTTTAAGTAAGTGTCAATACAAGTACGTACATTAGTTGTGAGAATATGAATGAGTTGGATATGAAAACACACTTGAAAGATGTGGAGATGCCAAGTTTCTTGCATAAAATAAAGTAGTACAAAGTATGAGAAGCTCGCTCGCTGCGTTGAAAACAAACACGAATGGAAAATGTAGAGTAAATGAAGAAGTAAGTATGTACCTAACAGTACATATGGGAATTGGATAAACGCGTAATACCAAAGTAATGTTTTCTTAATGCTGATTGATGTTGATATAAATCAATGACACTTTAGTTGAATCAAATCAGGATTTACTTTAGTTGCATCACAATCCAACGTTAACAATGCAATTCAAATACAACTAGGAAGTAGAATTTTGCTTTCTCTTTTTATACTAAATTGCTTGTCAAGTAGTTACTTGATTGAAGATAATCAATTCTTAACCAGAAAAATTCAGAATATAAAATTAACTTTGGTAATTTGAAATATCCCTTCAGAAAAGTTATTTGATTTTACGTTTCAACGTTTGTATGAATATTCAAAACTCTTGAATTTAAAGTTGTTTAACTGTTTATGCGAGAGAATTCAATTTGATTGTGTTTACCTTCATCCCTTCTAGCGTTGTGTGTGTGTCGTCCGTTGGGTTTACCAACATTTCGCGTATACTCTTGACACATGACACATGTTCATTTTCCACATTCATTCCAAAACTTCGGCTTGGGGATTTATACATATTGCGCGCCGCGTATTAGATTTATACGTTCGGTGCGCTTTAAGGCACAAACGAATGGGGCAATAACGCAAAAGTAATATCTTTGTTTTCCGCGGTTCAGCTGAAAACTGGGCGCACGTTTTCAATACGCGATCGTAGAAACTAAATGGCTCGCAACAAGACCCCGGCCAACATTAATATGACAGTAAATGCTCATATTATGTGTGTGTGCCGCCCATCGATAATAAAATGCGAATAGCGATATTAAACTATTTATGATCATGCCATTCGTATGAGGGATGGCAATTTTTAAGAATATTTAGACGAATAAAACTGTGCTATCTGCAAAGTTAATAAGGCTTTCTTTCTGTTATGTGCGCTTCATGTCCTAAAAAAGTTTTCATGTCCGCAAAATCAAAGGTTCCATAGAAAACGTAACGTATGAAAAAATAAATTGCTCTGCATGATAGCGCACTCAAGTATGTATTTGTGTGTGCGGTTTTTTGCCCCCGAAACTGATAGCAGATCGCCAGATAACGCTCAAGTGCGGTGGCGGCGCTTCATTCATTCGTAATTACTTCCATTATGGCTGGTCAGTCCGGCGGAAGATTGGCCCTTGTGGGCGATGCCCTATCATAATGGTTCGGTTCAACAAGTTTGTATGTATTCAAAATTCTTGCTTCTCGCTGCGCAAGTAGCACTTGTGTGTGCTTCTTCTCGTCGATGCTATCTGATGATTAGTTAGTGTGCGCTCACATTGCTCCGGCAGCTCTCCGTTTGCGTCGTCAAAGTTATTAGAAATTCTTGAGATGTTGCTATGAATACTTCACTCTTCTTATTCACATGCGCCAACGCCACGCCGCTTTTCGTTCGGATGCAAATAAACTGCAATAAACTAACGGATGCGATAAGAATGCGGAGATAAACCGGGGAGGAATCAGGTTGAGTCAATATTGAAATAAGGAAATGGCTTATTGCTTTGCATACATGTTGACACAAAACGAATTTTTCAAATACTTACTTTAATGTTAAACAAAAATTGCTCGTCAAATTATCAATTCCTGAGAAGATTTATGATACCAAGCAATCTTTTTTGGTTTATGACAAAATCAACTTTGGCTAAAACGTGCATTAATCCAATTAAACTTATCATCTCGTTGGTTTTGTATCGGTTGTGCCGTTGCCCAAAGCACCCAAACTTTATATTCGCGCGGTACTAAATCGTGCGCAAAGTTTGCGCGCGAACGACAATCCGATGTGATTTCTGCGCCAAGGCGCGGTGAATGCGATTAGGATGAGGGCGAAAAGAGACTAAAACGAATCCTGTACGCTGAAGAAGTGAAAAGGTAAGCAGTCAAGGCAAATGGCATTAAATCCAAAACGCAAACTTTGTTAAACCTCGCAACGCGACAATTCGGGTGACATTTCTGTGTTTCATGCGGCGCTCCTGCAGCTTGACGACATTAAAGCTTCTTCGTGCCGGGCGTCGATAAGCAGTCATAAAATGAATTCAGTTGGGGTAGGTTTCAGGAGCGCACCCTTTTTGCTCGCCGCCCCAACAAATGCCGCATGCATCATTCCTTCCCCAACCCGTGTTGGGCTCGATTTAGGGAATATTTTCGCAAAATGAAATAGTCTTGGTAACCTATGGCAACACAAGAACAATTATAATTTTACACAATTGCAACAATGTGATTGAAACAATAGCATGCTTTTCATTCCTTTCTGCATTCAGAAGAAAAGAAAACTTTATTAATTAAAACGTGAATTATTTACGCCTTGCTTGCAAGTTCAGTGTACAGCGCAAATTGGCATCAAAGTGTAACTTATTTTATTCATGCTGCTGCCGCCCCTTCATTCAAGCAATACGAACGAGTTCAGTACAATTCCAAACTCGATTCTTTATATGTCGTCGAAGCGCAAGCGAGAAGTTACATGCAATAATAAAGCGAACGTCGGTTGTTTTTTGTCTTATCAGCGAACAGGACAATACCGCCGCCGCTGCTGCCGCCGTTGCTGCCAGTGTATAGAAAAGCGAGCCCTGCAGGCGATTGAGATGGAAATGGAAAAGTGTGCGCATTCGTTCGTACGTCAAACTGCCACAGTATGCGCATTGCAATAACTGCAACACGGACGACGATTAAGCGGGCAACAAACGTGCCGGAAATAAACGCGAAACGCGCAAAAAACACCAGATTTAAATATACGTCGGGTTGCTGTGCTGCTGCGCAACGGAAAGCGCCGTTTTGTTATCGGATGAGAGCGAGCAAACGAGTTTGAAAAAAATACGGGCGAATGCGCAGCTAAATAAAGTGATAAGTGCCGTCTTTGTTTGCCGTGTAAAAATTATTGTTATAATGACAATTTTTCGGAGGATAAAGCAATGATACATGGCGGTCTGGCATCTGGACAAAAGAACGCTTAAATCAACACGTTTAAAGTTTGAACTAAACGAGAGCGATTAGCGCTAATTGCGATCGTCGCTCGCGCCTCGTCATTAAGCGGCAACATACCAACCAAAGTTTGTGCGCGACGCGGCAGGATTGCGCTGCATTGCAGCTGAATCCCATTAGTTTATTACTTAATTGCGACGAATAGGGTGTGCAAAATTAAATAATACCCTCGCCAAGCCAGCGTACGTTACAGCTGATGATAAATTTTATGCATGCAGACCTGAAGCCAAACAAACGAAATATGCATTCAAGATAAATATTGATACATCATTCATTCTTCTTTCTTTATTGTACACTAATTTTTCACAATGATTTATGAAAATAGGATAAATCTTCTTTGAGAATGTTTGAGGGAATTTCAGATATTGATAATTATTACTATTCTAGCGTAGGAATTTGATAAAACTAATTGATTTACGAGTGCATCCTGCCAATTTAATTAAAATCGCATTGAACAGTATCCAGCAGTATCGTACATGCTTTGCCTTTTGGCAAAGAATCTCCTGTCGGACGAGACACAGCCGAATGGACATTGTTCGGCTATTATTACGCTCATTATTTGTGCTGCCATACATTTTGGTAACATTGGCGCGCCGCGTCCGCGTTTTGGGTTTTATGAAAACGCAATGTATCATTGTGATTTCGGCCGAAACGTCAAAGCTCTCCGGCTGCCTGCGGTCGTATTGTGTATTGATACGTCGAATGGGCATTAATTAAACGCGTTGACAAATTGCTAAATTGACAAATTGATAGCAAAGTCTTCCCAATAGATTTTTGCAAAATAATAGCTCTGCATTTAATTTAATTTAAGAATTATGCGTTCTACCTTTAAATTTAATTGGTAAAAATCAATGTACCCATTAATTATTCCAGTTGTTAAACGTATCGTTGCAGTAAATCATAATTTACGACTAATACTAAAACGTCAGACGTTGGTTTAATGTGCATAAACTCGTCTGAAATTATTGATTACAGTTATGACATGTATTTTTCCAGCATGCACAGAGTGCGCGCGTTAAATTTCAATTAAAGCATTTCTCATGCATATTACATGTAAACGGAATGAAATACAGCCCCTTTGTTGCGCCGCCCCTCGTGTAGTTGCGCAGTCTATTTTAAATTTTAATTTCAACTTTTTTCATCACGACTTTATGCTGATGATGTCTCTCTTCCCTCCACTGTGTATTAACGGGCGTAATTAAACGCATGTGTCTCATCTGTGTCAACGCACAACAAAATAAAAAATAAACATAACAACATCAATCGCAGCCCCCATTTTGTTTGCGATTCTGTTACAGCCTTTTAATCTTCGTGTGGTTATTACTGCAATGCGTTCTGCGCGTGTCCTCCGAACAAAACGACTGATTGTTGAGTTTATTGATAATAAAGTACACGCACATGCGTATTCAGCGATCATTTGTCTAAGGGCGCGTGTCGGGCACGTGGCATGCGTAATTCAAAAGTATGTGCGCCCTTCATAGTCACGTCTTTTGTGTTTGCATTGAATTTCGGCACAAAACTTGAGAATTTTGAGTTTGGAATGTTCACACATTGTCGAATTGATTGATTTAATTTATGAAAATATTTGGAGGCTCATTATCTGCTAGTGTTATTTGAGTAACGATTATTTATTAGTTAATTAGATATAAATTCATTATTTCAGTAATGAATTCGTTTATAATTAAGCGCACAATTAAATGAGATAATTATATCAGTTAATTGCCAAATGGTTGCGCATTAATTACGCATTTACGCTCGCGCACTCACAACATCATGAGGAGAGAAAGCAGAAGCAGCGACATTGGAAGTCATGAATTATAAATGCAAATTGATGTGACATTTATTGCACTGCAATGCAATATCAAATTACATTCGGAATGTAATTATTATGTCGTTAAGATAAAACATTCCGGAAATTTCATTTGACTATTTCCTCATTTTTCCGCATTCCTCGAGGATTTTTCATCTACGTTTCCAGCAAGCATTTTCGTGCTGTTTTTCGTTCGCTGCGACACAAACAAATATAAAAGTTTAAGCGTATAGTTTCGCAAAGTTTTGCTCTAAATTAGTGCACAGATTGTTTAAATAAATCGCAGCCATTAATCGCGTGCGCTCGCAAAGTTTTCATTGGTTTCAATTGTGCGTCGTAACCCAGAAAACTAAATGAAATATGATGCCATTTTGGCAAACAAATCGACACTGAAGTTTTTCGAATTTTCCAGCAGCGCGGATTTCCGCCTTGTTGTCGTTGTGCACTCAACCACTACCCATAACATACATATTGTTATCTTTGTTGTTGTCAGCCATTCAAGTGATGTGTGCTCGTGTCACACGCGACTTCCGCTTCCTGCGAGTTCGTTGAAAATCTTTGTCCTGATTCGTTCATCTTAAAGCTAACGTGCTTTCTCATCTCGTCCATTTCCTTGCAACTCTTCTCCTTTGTGCAACTCTTTTGTGGAGACGAACCGATAAGAAATATAAACTTGTAAAAACAATAAACTCGCCCCGGAATTTTTGCGAGCGAATAAATCCGGGGTATTGCTATTGACGTGGATTTATTGTTCTGCCCATTGTCAGATATCCAGACGCGCGCGCCTAATAAGGACCCTAAAGGACTTGGGCGGCATGATGCGACGAGCCTAACAATAGTTTTATATGTTTGCACATCCTGTGCTCTCTGCCTTCGTGTTTGATTTTCCGGTGTCGTGCAAATCCCATCGAAGTCAACAAACAAACGCACGCACATCAGGGCGGCAGCGGTGGTGAAAGTGAATTATGTTTTGTTTTACTGCACGCATTGTTTGCACGTGGAGGAAATGTTCCTTCATTACGAAAGCACAGTCGGAGATATGATATTAATGCGCTTTGTTGTTATCAAAACCGTAATTAATTTCATTCAAATCTTACAAAAAACAACAAACATCCTTAAAATTGAGATGCCATTCAAACACAATTAACAGAATGAGGTTGAATTGTGACAGCAACATAAATACATAATTTACAATTCTATAAATACGTTGGTATTGAACCGCCCCCGAATAAACACTGCAATCCGCCGCCGGCAATGAGCACATATGTATATGTATATTGCATGGAAGGGTTGACCCTCAATTTGCATATTCAGCCTAAAGCAATGCAATATTTTGTTGCACGTACCTTTCAAGCGTAGAATTGTCATCCATTTTATTATAGCACCATCAATTGTTCTATTTAAATTCTATTTATTCCTCTTTGTCGGTGGCCTGAAGAAATAAACTAAATTTTTATTCAATATAAATGTCTCTTATCATTTGGCGGTGAGCGTATTTGCTTTTCATTGCCAGTGGCCGAAAAACGCACCCTGCTCGGCACCCTGTTGGAGCACTTCAAAAGGATACCCCTATGATCGTCACGCCTGAACTGATCCTGGAAAAATAATAATAACACAAGCCGTAGTGTGTAAAGTACGGAACGTAATCGCAATTAACATTGCCGCATGCAGAGTGCGATGAATGAAGGGGGAGGCTGTAAAAATTCCAAAAACTGCTGGTCCTATCATCAGAGTTTTTGTAAAGCACGCACGCACAAAAGATGTAAAAGATTAAAGGCATTTTGTAAAGGGCAAGTGCAACGAGCATGCGCTCCAAATTGATATGTTAGTTTTCGATAAGTGTAATCAATGAGTGCGCACAAATGATGGTTGACAATATTGAAATGTTATAATAGGGCGTTATCTATCGACTAAATGTGTACGATTGACCTTTCTTTCTCAAATGCTGGCTGCTGCTTGTTATTTTTTTACAATACCGCATTGTTCCGCCTTTCAATTCAACACATGCTTGTCAAGTTCTCGTTACCATTAGCATTTATCACGAGCAATTAATTAATCAGTGAATATGTGTGTACGAAACAATGTTCATACAGGGATTACTAATTCTACGCTGCTTCCGATTATGAATTGGTATTGTAATGTCTTTCATGTTCGGCTGTACATGGAATTAGTTCAATTTATTACAAGCTTTTAAGTGAACACAGAGTACAATTGATAATTCAAGCGAATTAGACACAATGTCTCTATTTCGAGCAGTATTATCACCGCCTCAATGTCTCTCTGTGTGGCACGCATGTCAATGCAGTGAAGTGGTGGATCATTTCAAATTGAAACGTCTCTATTGATAAGCACTAACAATGCGCAATGAGAAACTAATATTGATGTGGGTTTAATTCTCTGTAGAGCTTCAAGTCAAGTATCAATAAAAGTCCGCATTTAGTGCTCCAGAGTTGAGCAACGCGCAAACTACTCAAAAAAAGTAAGTTGCGCTTCTACCAGACAATTTTACAAATGCGCGCTGTGTGGGTAACAAAAAGTTAATTAGATGATAAACAAATAGAACGAACAGAGTTAAAAACTAGTTACAAGTGGTTGCGCTAAAACTTGCTAAAAGTTAATTCCACAATGCAGTTGAAGTTGGATTAACTACGAGACGCTCGCTCATAGGCGTATAACAATCGCACGCTCTTTTTCATCCCGACTACGAATAGTCAAAGCCTCTGCTAATGTGTTTCGTTCTTGCATTGCTTTCAGATGTGCAACAATCCAAGCCGCAGCAACTGACTACTGCAGTGTTGTTGTGCTCAGCCGCCGTTTGCGCTAGTGCAGAAAAACATCGAGTGGCCCTTTTGTTTCTGCGCGTGCATCGCGTCGCGCAAAAGAAGGATTACGAGCGTGGTGCTTAGTAGTTGAAAATATACTCAAGTGGTGTGTGCGCTCGCGTCAAAGTCGACGAAGAAAAAGTGCGAAATGGATTTTCGTCGAAGCCATTTGACCAGCGCCGGCAAGAGACGAACGCCGGTGCCCGTCCTACCTCCAAGAATACCAACGCCGATGCCGGCGGCTAATAATAACAATACGTCCAAGTGAGTAGTCCGAATACGATGATGTTGTTGTTCTTTAGAAATTGCTAATGCGTGCACGCTGCGCATTTTTGATGAAGTCATGCTCATAAACGTTGTGCTTCTCTTTGCATAAACAGCGCATCTGTAGCGAAAAATATGCAATTATCAAATTCCTGCTCGGCGCACTAATGTAACAAATCCAAAATATGAATGAGAATATTTTACTGGTGCATTCGTTCACAACACAACTTGAATACTTCCGGAATACATTAAAAGTACGCGCACTTGAAACTTCAAAGTTTCATTAATAGAAACGAACGTGGCGCATGTATTATTTCTCAGTAGAACACATGCAGCATGCACTTGCAAGACTGCTTTTAATAATTCATGTTCAATAGGCTTTTGATTTCATGACCATTTGTGAATGTGTTTACATCACACGTGCGACGCGATAGCGCAGTTCAGTTAAGTGCTAATTTCATGCAATATTGCAACGAATTATTTGCAGCTCCTTATAAAGATCCATTTGCTAGTTTGTAATCAGCCATGAAACTAATTGCATTTGGTCGAATGTTCATTATTTGCTTATATGCATATTCTTCAGTCACACACGCAGCCTGAAAGAACAATACAACATGCGCATGTTGAGTCTTCTCTGGCCATTTGGCTATAACATCGAGTTGGAAACTGCGCGAGACCGCAGAGTTAGCCAAATATTCAACTCGGTGTTCTATTCATACATTACTGCGGTGCGGCAGAAGCCGAATTGTAGTCGTATATTTTCTTCAGCATGTATAATTCTGCTCTGTACTCTCGATATGTAGATACAAGCCATATTTGCATTTTGGTGGATTACTCACTCTCGGCTGCGGGTACAGCGCATAAATGTGCAAAGACGATGCGACTACGAACTTGTGAGTTGCTCCTCTCACTGCCCAAAGTTCCAACTCCAGTTTCGGTTATGCCACAAATTCCTAGATGGTTTGATCCATTCAATTTGCAATTTGCTCTCACGCCGCCCCTTGCCTCATATATTAAACACTTCAACAAGCAGTTTCCGCTTTGCATTTCGGTATAGTTCAATCAAGCGCATGAATTATTTTTGAGCCGCATTAATATATTGATCACATTGTACATTATTATTTAACCATTGAAAGCAGCTAGCAGTAATGACATGGTTAAGCTTGAAATTGAAATTATCAATTAATTAATTAGCCAATTCAAAAGCAATTCCATTATTACGCCGTTCATTAATGCAATCATGCGTTCTCGCATGATTTTAGTTCATATTGAGCACTGAGCGTTGTATTTAATTAGAACTTATATTAACGATAACAAAATGCAAATAAATAATCACCAATCAATTAGTGTCAAGCATATCAATCAGAGCGCACTCTGCGCACAACATTTTTGTACAATTCTTGGTGAGCAGCATGCTGCAGTTTGCAGTAAGTAAATCGATGACTGAAACAACAAATCATCTTAAAAGAAGCAACTGCACGTCTGCAGCGAATTGAAGAATCCGATTCAATTGAATCCATTCATTGTTGGTGCCTTATTATTGCTGACTGCAATTGAATTTGACGTTGTTTGATAGCTTGTTGCGTTGCTGTATGCCTTGATTAATGATACTAACGATCCGCTCTTTCCTTCGTCACTGCAATCGGAGAATTTTATTTGTCAACAAATATACAGCAGACAGAACGTTTGTTTGAAGTTGAACAAGCAATCTCTAATTATTTTCCACATATTCTCAGTCATCACGCGTAATTATTATAAATGGTTGATGTGATAGACCTGAAAACAAATTTACGTGGAAAGAAAAACAGCAGTAATTAAATTTTCATAATTATATCATCTCATATAGTAATATATTCAGTCATTCATTAATTTACTGGAAAACAGATTTAAATGCGTAAATATTTAAATATGAAATGAAACTCATTAAGGCATATAATAAACGATGAAATTAATTCTATTGCGTAATGATATACGTACAAGGGACTCATCAACGCACCAGTCATCACCATCATATACTCTTTCGGCTTTAGATATTTCTAATTAATTTCGTCCCGTCCGTTTTTCATTAATTCAATCCGCACCCTGCTTTTTAATTACAACTCGTGCGCGTTCCGCTTTGGCATTCACAGAAGATTTGTAGATTTCAATGGAAATGCGACTATCAAAGACGTTTCATTAATTCGTCTGCTCTCTTCGAGTTGAATACCTCATTTGTTGGCATAAATATGACGATAAATCTGAATAACGCCACGGCGCTGAAGAAATGCAATTTTCAGAGGCGCAGAACTCGGTATTTTCGTTTAATTGGCGTTTAAATTCATTTATTTTCTCTTGTCATTAATCACTTTTGAAGTTTCATATTTTAAATTTTGCGCGGCGCGATGTCTGGCGCCCTCTAAGAAAGTACATCCGCAACAGCCCTCGGAGAGCAACAAGTGGTTCGAGTGGCTGCCGCATCTCGCGAGGGCGCGCTGGATGTCTGCCCACGCTCATTTGAAGCGTTCCTTGGCGATCAACCGGCGCGCCGCGGCGTGCACGTCTTTAGTGATTGTTTATTAGTATTATTAATTTGGGTTGGTTGCTATAGCATAGTGTTACACAGAGGTAGTGCCTAGAACATTTAACAATTAGTCCCCAACACAGTCATACTGCATGTGCTCCTTGTGCATGATATAGCATTGTAATGCATGTATTGCATCCTATAGCACTGTAATGTATTGCATGTATTTTGGCTTTTGCTACTTGAGAATTGAATGCATGCTGAACAACTGCAGTATTATTGAGTGCATGAGAGAAACGTGTTGGGGCTAGAAGAACAATTAGTGAAAAGAATCAGTAAAAAAGAATTTGTAATGTAGTCTGGGATTATTAAGTATTGTCACATTGGAATTGACGCTTAGCAACATAATTCAATCACTTGCCGGAAGTGGCGCTAAAACAAGACTGACGTTAACAACAATACTGCTTTGCATGTATAGTGGGGTTAGGTATCTATTGCCAGATAAAAGTATGGCTTGCAAGTAAATTTAGTGTGGTGATCTGGTTAAATCAAGAAATCTGGTATCATCGTCGCTTATTAACAGCATCCTTCATATTCACAAGGTAATTTTATGTTGTGTCGTTTGTTTATTTCGCGAAACACAGGTATTTTGCACGTAAAGCAAAACATTGAACTAGTTGTGCATGCCATGCATTTTGCAAAATCTCGCTTTTATAATCGCATCCGTCGTATTGGCATTGCATAAATGAACCATCGATTACAACGATTACTCTATTATACGTACCATGCTGGTGGTTTAAGTGTAAGTTCAGTGCAAGATGTCTTTTTGCATCATCTATTCCAAAATGCACTTGTAATTCAGCAACGAGCTGGTGTCCAGAGACATGATTTATAGCACAACGGGAGCAAGCATATTCTTCAAACGTGACTTAAATTTAAAATCGTTTTATTGTTTTATCCCCCAAGCACTCTCTAGCATTGCAACATCTTTCTTGCATGGAGCCCCATCGGTGCTCTTCTTCGTCTGCGTTTCCCTTGGCTTGCCAGCCACAATGAATGCAATGCCGCCGTTTTGGTCGCTGGATTCCGGTGCGGTTGTTGGCTTCTTTCAGCCACTTCCTCCTTGCTTTATCATTACTCTTCCTGCACGCCTTCGTGCTTGCAAAGGAGCAGGAAGCCCCATGACTTCTGGCAGAGTCTTCGTGCTGCTTGGGTGCACACGTTGGTCGAAGCGTTTAATAAGAAAAATGAGAGGAAAAAGCAGCCAGAGACAATCACGATGCCACCCTGTCCATAGCGGAAGTTGCTTAATTTCGTTTAATTGTATTTGTATAGTGAGTTAACATTATTAATCATACAATATTTGACAAGCCAATGGGCTTCTCTTGCATGCTTCAGCAAATTGCTAAGTCCATTATTCTTTCAGGAGAAAATGTATGAGCTAACCATCTAACAATGTTGTTTTTTATGGTGGCTGTAAGAGCAGATGAAGAAGGCAGGATTAGTATGAATATCATTAGGAATGCATCCAACGTCTTAATCAGCGTTCAGTATTGAGGAAATATGGATATAGCCAATCGATCCATAAATCAGGCTTACAATAATACACATAACCTTCCAATGTGAAACATGGTTTCATCGATACAGTCACAGCTGATACTTAGTTATTACATTCTTATTCATAGTCATACTATAGGATGACTTATAGCACATGCAGTGATACGAAGAAAGTGCTGTCAACTACAGCGATTTACTAGGAGCTTTATGCTACGAGTATGTGTGATGAAGGCTTAGCCAGGCCAAAGAACCACTGACCGATTTCGATGAGATGTTTATGCCCTTCTCTATACCAAGAGGCCATTACCCTGCGGCTTCAGCCGATGATCGCGTATTCATGAACGCATTTTGATTTGTTCGAGCTTGTAATCTATTCAGGCAGGGTGTTATTATAGACGCAAACGTTGCATTGCTCACACGCTTGGCATTCTACGTCGCAGAGCCATTAGTTATCGATGACACGTAAAAATGACCCATAAATATTTATAAAATCTAGTTCAACGCATATGCCCTCATCCTGGCTGGAGATTCTTCTCAATTTCATGGCTGGCACTTCATACTCTTTGGAATGAAACGAATTGATGCATTACTAATGATATTCTACTGTTTCTTGTTATTTGGGTGCTTGATATGAATCTGATGAATGTGTTATGCATCACCTAAGGATGATGATACCATACTCAAATTAGAGTTGGAAAGGAAATGGCGATAAAGTTTGGAAAAAGTTTCAGCATTGTTTTGGTCCAACAAGTTGGAAGAACAATAACAATATTTTATAATTAACATATAATTTATGTCCGCACATGGTCATTACATAGAGTAGTCGTTGTAATTAGTATAATTAGTTGTGATTTGTTATGCTCTGTGCTCTATAAGCTCTCTTCGTATAGTTTGAGGGCAATGTACACATGCTGTTTCTAACGTTTGTCTATTTCTTGTAATTTGCAGAGGCAAAGAGCTGCTCTTGGTGCCTGAGAATGCCACCCACGATACATCCTCAGCCACGCACCGGCTCATCGCGAAAACGCCGTACAAAGTCCTGGACAACGAAGTTAAAACCGCATGGATCAATCCACGGCTTATGTCAAAGGTGAGTTTACACAAGAATTATTTGTTGCAACTCCATGTTTCTTGCGCCTCGTTTCACAACTGTACTTTGTACTCAACACGATTATAAATCAACGATTCAGTTTGCGACGGTAATCCTATATTTTACAAGGTCATCAATTTGGTTATCAGTTTTTGCCAATTGCGATTCAAGAAAGAGTAAGAGGTTTGAGCAAATGCCTGTTTGCAATCACACATCACATTCGATGTGTACGATGACACGATCATTATTGCGGTTGGGATATCAACGCATTTGTAACGTTTAACGGTCTAATGACTGTCAGAGCGTGCCTGGTATTGAAACCAGCAATGAATCTCGAAACGGACGAGTCACGCGCATCACATGGTAATAAATTATTGTAATATTCGAAGCGCTCATCATATGAAGCATTACAATAGCGTTTCGAATTTGAATTCATGCCCTGCACTTTCAACGCGACCATAACAACAATGCCGAAATAATTTCGGCCAAACAGGGACAGGGAGGGGAATATTTAATTTTTTCGATTATAAATGATGCTGCCACCGGCATCTCACAAGCGCCCGCGTTTCCCGAAAACCGAGAAAAACAACATTTAACATTGTTGCACGTTATTGATGAATGCAGTAGGGGAATTGAGTGAATAACTTTTCCATTCGCGTATTCGCAGCGGCGAAATTGACTTTTCGATCATTTATATCGCCAAATCTAATATAAAAGTGGCACAAACTTGAATTCCATTTATCTTATCATTGTTATTTAATGGAATACACAAGTACAATGCATCCTGAGCGAATTCAGTAAGTGATAGAGCTTGGAGCGTCCTAAACTTGTACTTTTAGTATTTTCTAGCAAGGTAGACGGACATCGCTTATCTTTATTTGCAAATAGCCAGCTTAATTCGCGTTTTTGTTCGTGTGTTTGTTCATCGTTTTGCTGCGTGTCTCGTCGCCAAGGCTAAGCTCTAAATACCTACGTCTGGACGAAAGCGAACGTTCGACGAGGAAATAAGACGAATGAATCCACGTGCAAGGCACGTACAAAGCGCAAGACGTCTTTAATTCAATCATTGCCCATCATTCGACGGCTAATGCCGCATTTTCTCCGCGCTATCAACGCTCTGCTATCAATCACGCTTAGTGTCACAGCGTTGTGATGCAATGAGTGCGAACGACGCACCCAACTGCAGTATTTCGTGCTTTCAACGCAATATTTCTTCGCGTATCGATGCGCAATAAGTACGAATCGGGATTAGTTAGGGATTTATGCTTGTTATTGCTTCGCTTTTTCACTCGTAGCCATTGTCGTATGAGAAATATGCACCTATCAATCATCTGAGTTCTCTTGGAGGATTTCAATCTTTAAAACGAATTAAGACGATCGCGAATTAAGTTCTCATTAAGGGATAATTGAAAATTCATTAATTTTTTGACGATGTAAAAATATAAAGGCAATTAGTCGTTATATTCAATTAAGTCTAGCGCGAATATGAAATATTCAATTGCATTTATTCGCTCACTTTATGAATTTGCACAAAGTGGCTTTCAAGTGTATTAAGTTTCTCGCTCGGCTTAAGCGCGCGAAGGTGGTAGTGAAAGAGAGAGGAAAGCAAAAAAGGCGAATTAACTTATAATACTCATAATACTCGTAAATATTTATGAGCGCGAAGCCAACACTGCACGTCGACGGCGGCAGTGGAGGCATTAGCAGCGAGACGACGCGCGTCCTTATAATTAGTACACCGGCGGCGTGCGAGGCGCGCACGTATTAACCGTTTGGGGGGCGGCGAAGGGGCTGCCTTCCCAGAAAACATTCTTTTATTATCGCGGGGCATTTACTTCGTAATTAAAGCAAAGCCTCGGGGATTCAAGACGCGCATCGCGCAATGAATTCATTTCAGACCGGCATAAAGTTCATCATATAATTCGCACACACTATAACTATGCATATGCACTCGGCATTAATTGCGGATTATTAAATTAATTGCTAATGGCATTAATTATACAAATTGGTAATTAATTATTCATGCGTCTTCATGATGGGGCCGTGCGTTTCTTTTTTGTTCTCGCAGTCAAAGCAAGCGAGAAAATAATTTGTCAAATGCATTCATATTTTACTTCTTTTTTTTTATCATTTGACCGCCGCCTCATTTGCATGCGGTGTATGATAATGTCACGCGATTTAATTTCGAGAGGCGGTGTCTTTGCGTCAATCGATTTGCGCATTTTATGACGAAAGAAAAGGAAATTTCGTCGAGTGTGATGTCGTAATTAGAAATGGGGGACAGTGCGCAATGAAACGAGATCTGCATGAATAGTAAAAGTGAAATGAGCGGCAAGGAAATGAAATCATATTCGCTCAACTTTAACAACTGCTCCCCTTAAAGTGTTCGTGGAAAATTCGGCAAAGTTTTGAGCAATCGATGCAGATGATTTATTTCTTATACGTTTAACGAGTTTATAACGAGTTTGTTCAAATTACATTCTCATCTCATCTGCTTAATCAATAATTAAAATACGGAATGTGCTCTTGCCTTATTTAGAGTTGCGATTAAATTATGAATACGTTTTATAATTACGTATAAGGTGATTGACTACTGAATTTATAATAACTATTTGTTCACTTTTGCGTTTATTGATCGGGCGTATTATTTAATGCGGTTTAAAGGCGTTGTGCTTTGGTTTCTATTCTATTATTGCGCTACTTGAATATGTACAATTGTTTGCTACTTGATTTGATTAATACGTATCGAGAGAATAATGAGAATAATGCCGAAGCCACTGATGCATTGCACAGCGCACGCATTATAATTCAATTATAATTTATAATATGCACAATCGTAATTCATGTGAGTAACTACCAGTTGATTGCTTTTATACCAAGTGTCTTGAAATAATTCGCAAAAGTTTCTTGAGATTTTGGACAGTGAATGAGTGATTGAATGCAAGTAGGAAATGGTTAGAAATTTCATAGTTTCTTCAATAAGATGACTTGGAAGATTCAGATTTAGAGTTGGGGAAGATTAAACACTTGGTATTGGAATAATCGCTATTTCCATGCATTAATTCTTCATCCGCTGATTGTTTTCTAGTCCGTAGTTGTTTGAAACAATACCGAACGGAAAATGACACATGATGAAGCTACATGACTTCTAACGACTCTATTATTGCAAAACGCTCCTCGTAATTTACGGCCAAACCATAGTGTTGTTTGGTAGGCATGCGTTTATCGCATTTATTAGCTATTTGCTTATAATGCACGCAGCTAATATTTGTCTTTAATCATTGCGCTGTACGTCAACTTCATCCGCTTAGCATTAAAACCCATTGTACTCGTGTCGCGACTAAAAAGTGGACAAAAAGACGCGGATTAAGTACACAGTACATACACGCGCTGCTTGGATGCTTGCGTTGAGCTAATATAACAAAATCGATAATCAATCAGCGCGCCTCACAAACAAACAACAGCAACTTTCACATGCTTCAGGTGAACACATGTGTGTTGTTCGCCGCTACGTGGTGCGCATCGTAAGCATGCCGCGCGCGTGCACCTTGCTTATGTTGATTTAAGCCGGGGAGCACCCAGACTCAGGGACACTGACTGTGTTTCCAATGCCGGCATTTATCTGGATGCTTTTCAATTATCTTCGTGTACAAACACGACGCGCGCGCGTTTAGGTGATGCATATTGTGGATGAATGTACAAAGTAGAAAAGTTCAAACAAAAGGAAACATGAATCGAACGTGCAATCCGGTAACAAACATTGATATACAGGTTGTTTTAAAATTTGATAATGTTTGATGCTCTTTCTGGTCTTACTTATAATATTGCAAAGCTGAAATTTAATTCTTCATGTTGAATCTGGAGTTTTCTGGATGTTGGGGGGGTTGAATTCAAGTTTTCAGTTGATATTTTGGTAATGGAATAGTGGAAACTATTAACATATTGTTTGTTGCGAAGTAAATCAAACAGACGCCGAGTCACATTTGTGTAGTTGTATGTTGTTATTCGACGCTGATGGGAAAGTTGTCTAAGCATCGAAGCAAGCAAAGAGCTGGCCAACCTCATCAAAGTACAAAAGCAGTGTGCAAAAGAGTGACATTGCACATTCTGTTCTTTAATCATACAACTTTTGTTCGCGATCGCTGATGGGTTGTTTATGCGCGCCATGCACCCGAACGCAAGGGGGAAACTGAAGCTCAATAAGCTGGAAAATAGGATAGCAAGTCAAAGGCAGCATCTGAAATTAATTGAAATGATTTTGAGCAAAAACTAAAATTTTAAGTACAAATAGTTTTCGTTCATTTCGTAGGCGGCGAAGACGTTGGCAAGTGAGGGATTTACGTTTTTTTGGGGGGAAATTCAATGAGACATCATTTATGTTTTTTGCCACGCCGCTCGAAAATGAGTAAAATCTCATCTGCTTGCCGGAATTTATGGCTGACGCGTGCACGTTGATAAAGGTTAGGAATCGGAATGAAGCGATTAACGGCGGCGATGCTGGCGACGGGAAATACGTGCGCCGAGGGGCTCCAACTACAGCCCCCTTTTTAGCCGCCATCGTCGTCGTTGTCGCCGCCGACGCCGATGGTTTACCGCTCTCGGCGGAAGCGCACCAAAGTGAGTCAAGTGCCACCCCTCGCATGCGGTGCGCAACTTTACGATGACGACGCGATGTGCGATTGCAATAACCGTTCTGCAATCGAACGAACACAGATTCAGATTCAGCGGTGGTCGCTCACTAATGTGTGCGACTATCAATTTATCAGTGTGGTACTCTAGCTTTGGACGATGTGTGGTAGTTGTATACTTGGGAATGTATTTGTTTAATACAGTCCTGTATTCTGTGAGGGGAGCCAAAAATTGTTGCTTATCTCCCCGCAATCAGTGGATCCATCCTGTCAACGCGTGCGGCTGATGGAACAAATTATTACGCTTCCGGTTTTCTTAATCTCTCATTGCAAATCTGCACTCTACTTTTTGGAAGGTGTCAAAAACAGGAATTTTTCTTATCGTCCTTATTGTTAAGCGTTTTTTTCATTTCTGGGAAAATGTTATGAAAATATTTTATTGTAGTATTTTCCGCGTTTATCCCGTATTTACGTGTGTGCCAAATGGTCATGAATAATAGATTATACGATTATGCAAAATACCATTGAATTTTCCATTTTTACGAATGGAAAAACTTTATCGTGGTGCGGCTGAAAATATTTTTATGAGCTCGTAGATAATGTCGCAATTATAAAAACAAAAGTTTGCGTGAAAATACGCCTAGGAAAGCTGCTGTTTTCCTCATTTCAGCACGCATATTGCACTACATCCCCTCGTCTTTGAAAAAGTGGCAGAAAAACCAAAGAGTTTTTTGAAAGTTGAGCATAGTTTGTGTTATTTTGCGAGAAGGGGAGAAGGAAAACGCAATGCTCATATACACGTACATTATTTCCATTCCGAAACATCAATTTCTTTACGCTATGCTACATTGCGTTATGCAGGGAGGAAAGCTGAGGGATGATACTTGAAATAATCATATCGGGAGATGCAGGGTGGCAAGTGAAAGAATTTGGGTACACTTTGTATAAATGCGCGTAGCAGATATTCACAATGTCTAAACGGATTACGTTGACTTTGTAAGCAAAATTTAAATCGAAATGCGCTGCCGAATCATAACGACCATAACCTATACCTTTGCGCTGCCGCCTCCGGTAGTTTACGGGCGGTGGTAAACTGAATTGAAGGAAAACACTCGTGTGCACCCGAAAAATGTAAAATTTACGAGGGTGCCGTACAGAAATTGATAAAGCATCCACCATACTGATCATATGTAGTTTTTACGAGTTAGAGTTGTTGGAAATTCAAAGATTTGCTTAGTCTTTATTTTTTCCTCCTGGATTTTTCTTGATTTTTACGACTTTCAAACATTAAAATTTCAGGAGGGGATTTTAAATTTTCTCTCTCTTTGAAAGAGAAAATATTTAATGATTTCTAAATTGGTTAATTTATCCTTAAATTATCTAGGATTTTGTATATAGTTATTGGTAGATTTCTGGCTTTTCTCGACATGATGTGAGTCATATTTATAAATGGGCAATGTGTCTGGTCTTAACGACTTGCCTATAAGCGTCATTAAGTGACCACGAGGGGGTCCTGGTTTGCAAAACCGCCCTACCATTTTATAGCCAACCCCCCCATTCTTGGTACATTAGGAAAAGCGAAGCATAAAGGAGAAATAAGACACATGATGCATTGCGTTGTCGTCTTCAAGGTTAGACGCTAAGTGCTCAATGGGCCATTTCGCTCGGTCGAATGCGTCGCGGCGCCCATCTAATCATAGCACTTACTGGCGCACTCCTCGATTTCCAATACAATACGAACGGGAAACGCAGCACAAATTACCATTTTTCTTCGATTGCTGTGCGACACATTCTCGCTTTTCCATTTATTGCACGTCGAACACATTTTTTCACTCTATTGGCACTTGCTACTTGTTGAAAAGGCAATAATGCCATCGTTAATCAACAGGGGCGCGAAAAAATAACGAGATATTTCATACAAAAAAAAAAACTTGAGCTTTATTTAAGCGTAATTGCAGTTCTTGTTATAAAGTGGATATAATTTTTAAGTGCATTTCATTTTTGAGTACGTATTTGTCGAGGCATAAAATGATGGTGCGTTTTCATATAACAAGCGTATGTAGGTTCCCATTCGGGAATTATTAGCCGCGGAGTGGCACATGGTGGCGTTAAGTGTGAAGCAATTTCTTTGGCTTTTTAAGCAGCAATTACAGATTTTACGGCTTGTCTGACGATCGCTCGTCGGCTTGTTGATGATGCGCAGCATGCAATGCACGCAACTGTAACCAGCGCAGCCAGCCAGCCAGCCAGACATATCAACAACCTCATTTCGCATTTGCACTCGCATCCCGAAAACAACAACACACCGCGACTGATATATAACTCGCGCCCGCTGCATGCATGCAACTGCAAGCAGCAAGTAAGTAATAACAAAGTGAAGCTACTGCTGATGCGTTGTAAATCTCTTTTATGATTATGCTTGCTTCTTCGCTACGTGTTAGTCTTGCGTTCATCAACGGAATGATGTTTCAAGTTATCGCTTTTCAGTAATTAAATTTCTGATAAAAAGTTGAGAGTAAAAAGGTTAAAACAAGTTGTCTAGTTCTTGAAACTATAAAAGATGTGATTTTCAGATGTTTTCAGGAATTTTTGACTTGGCATTTAAATTTACTAAAAAGAACTAAATTTAATAATTTCCATGTGGTTCTCCACCCCATTAACTTGCGTACAATTTACGTGAAGCACTTACATTCGATTTGATTGCGCTCCGGGACTTATTTAGCAACACCTTATTTGATTTTCACTTTTCTATCAGTCTCCACCCCCCACTTGAAAATACCGCCAACGTTCCCCACATGTGTCCCCTCAAGAACGTACGCAAAGGGCATTGATTTATTGCACATCATGCAGCACTTTTCCACCCCCACGGTAAATTCAGAAATGCGAAATCCTATACAGCGTTATCTCGCAGCAATGTCAATGAGCGTCGCAGTGCAGTTGATTGAAACTCATCCTCGATTATCGCTTTATAAATTGCATTTGTATTTTTTAGTGTTAAAAAACGCTAGGCAGAGATAAAAGCCGATTGAATTAACCAACTAACTAAAAACTATTCGGAACGAGCGATTTTAATGTAATTTAATTGAAGCTGCATTGAGAGGCAGCCGTGTGCGATTAGGTTGTGCGTTTGCATCCATTGTAATGTCACTTGAATGAATTACGCTCTAAATTAATTTATTTACATCGGTGTCATGTATGCTGACCCTTTTCTTTGTCACAGCAATTCATTGAAATTTATTTATCGGCTGTGATTTATTTTTGGACGCAGCAAATTTTTCATTTAATAAAATAATCGTTAGTTTTATTCCGGCGTTTTGAATGAAATCATTGAATAAAAGTTGAAATAGAATTCGAGGCTTGAAACTTTTACAAAAAGTGCAAAAAGAATTTGAGTTTCACATTTCCATTTGTTTCTTATCGCGCACGCATTTCAAATTCAAATATTCGAAAAAGCGTATTGGATAAGTTTTATCCATAAAAATATTGCGAAACATATGTCCAGTCGTGTAATGCAATATACAAAGTTGCAAATGTAAAATGGCAGAGGAAGGAGGAGGACTGTGAGCCGATTGATTTTATTTATGTCCTATTTATACTTCTCCTTTTTATGCGTGAAGCCTGGCTTGACGCAGGAGAAGAGGCAAGCGATCAAATGGGAAAACGATAGAGGACGAAAGTGGACGCAAAAAATGTTAGAAGGGTAGGAAAGAAGCGCGCGACTCGTGAGTAACTGAGATGAATTTTGGATGCGGGAAAATTGAGAAAATGGGTGCGACGCGTTTTGAATAATAAAGATGCAATTTTCTTGTTAAGTCAACCATAAAACTTGCATACAACAACGCACACTTCCTACCCAAATCAAGAGTCAAACAATTATTTGTATAATGAACGAAAATGAATTGAGTGAAAAGTGCTTTTATGAATTTGTCATGGTTTTTTGATAAATTTCTTCTATTGAAAATTCAACAAATTTCTCGCTTCCGGTTTGAGGATAATTTATGCCTAAATATGCTTTTATGCATACTCGTTCAGTAGTCGCATATTTTATATGGAAAAAAGACTTGTATTATTTACACACTCGTATATAACGAGAGCGAACAAGCAGAGTGACAGTATCAGTGACGTTTTACTCTACGCATCCATTCACTCTTCACGTCCGCGTCCGCATTCACATGAATGTTCTGTTTGCACAGAGCGCCACCGCCATCGCCACCGTGTTGCGGTTGTTTGCTCAATGTTGCGTCAATTCCGTGGAAGGCTTTCCTCTGCGGCGGCCCCCCTTACCTTGTGCGCTGTTTGACGCGCTTTACGGATGCATCCTGTGCACCAACCAACCAACCACCCGCGCAAAAGTACTGTTTATGAGAGTTGCGCGACTACCTCGGGTGCTATACGCGCACTTGTTGTTTCATGGCTCTTGGGTGACATACATATATTTCGGAGACGTCGGCGGCGGCTCAAACATTGGCGGCAAATGTGTAAATAACCCGCATGCAAATACAGAGGGAGAAAGTAATGAACGAACGAAGAACGGGCCGGGGAAAGCAACCGGAAAAAATGCGATTTGTGCATTGTTCGCGCAGGATAAGCAAATACAACTATCTACATACATGCTTCTGTGTACTTGTTTAATATTTACTCGTGATGCGTACGAGTCTTTAACTTATTTTATTATTAGCCATAGGAAAGGGGGGAGAAAAGGTATAAAGACGAAAAGTCAACAATGCATTCTTTTTTTGCCTCATATTTTAATGTTTGAGACTTTTTTCATATTTCCTTTTGGATAGCGGAAGGACACAGTGACTGTGAATTGTGTTCATCTCTGCATTTTGCAGGAGGGCGACTAATTCCCTCAATTTCCGTCGCAGTTCTGCCATTTTTGTTGTTTTGATTCAATTAGAAACGTGATTTATTGCCCAACTACGCTAATGGATCGGCGTTGTCGAGCGACGTTCTACAACACTGAATTGCCGCGATGAGCAAGAGTTTTTCCTGGATTTCTCGATTTTCTCTCGCGCCTCTGTTTTTTAATGCATTAATTTCATTTTTCTCTTGCTTGCCATTTGTTTTCTCAAATTTCATTTATTCAAGTTTTATCTCTTTAATGGATAAAAAATCTACACTTTATTTCTCCTGCATCCAATAATTCATTTTTGGATTTTTAAAAACAACAATTTTTTTAAAATGTTGTTACAGATTGATATGAGCCTTATTCGAAGCAACGATTACAAATGTCCGTCGGAACGCAACTTGAACGCGCATTACAATCACAATTTGTCGCATCAGAAGCAACATCATCACCATTATCACCATCAGCAGCAGCAGCAGCAGCAGCTCCACCATCATCATCAGGTGGAGTGGGAGCCGGCGCACGTCGCCGTCGTGACTACGACAACATCAGCGACTGCCGCTGTGCCTGCTGGTGCAGCGAGCGCGTGCCGCTCAAGAAGTCATCGCGGAGTTGGTGCTGGCGGCGCGACTACGTCGACGTGCCCACCGCAATCATCCGGAGCGCAGTCAAGCGGCGCTGCTCAACGGCGCAACACGCGACACAGTTGTACGCCAACGCCGCATCATCCACCGCCTCCGCAGCCGCAGCAGCAGCAGCAGCAACAACAACAACATCCGCGCGCGTCCTCCGCCACCGCCGTCGTTGGCGCGAAAGTCGTCGCGTCGCGTGCCACAATCATGCACGAGAACCGCAAGTACGCCGCTCCCGCTGCAACTGTCGGTAAACAATCAGCCTCCGGACGCGTTTACGCCAACGAACAACGTGCGTCGAAACCGCCACCCGCTGTGAACTTTCCGCACCATCATAATCATCATGCAAGTAGTGTTAATCAGTGTTTTATCGCGCGCGAAGAAAGTGTTTTCGGAGTCTACCAAGAGACCAAGTACACTTTTGCTGTCAATGGGATTCCAGGGAGTTACGCACAGGCTTCAGCAGCTGCAGCATTTTTCGCAAGGTGAGTTTTTAAACTTTTTCTTGCTGTTTATCTTATTTGCATATATTTGCGATTTTCGACATGTTACACGTGCGCAATTACTTAACGCGCGCGCACACGAAACCACTATTTGTCTTTTAGTCTAATTAGGTAAGACTTGTGGGTGCGTACTCTGCTTGCTGATGGACACTTTTCGTTAATTCTCCAGCGCGCGCACTTGCGATTGAATTAACGCGCGCTTTGCGGTCAGACATCAAAGGACGGCGGAGTAGTTACGTTTGAGGAAGCGTTTCGGGTTTTGTCTGATTTATCACCTAAGAATATGTGTCTTTCATTAACACCAGCCAGTACTAAACGTAAGATCTTTAAACACTCGGTAAAAGAAAATTAAAAGCGCTACTGTCATTATCCTTGATGGCGCCACCGTTTTCATCGTAATCGTTGTTTTGAGAAATTAAAATGTCAACGTGAGTTAAAGCCTAATGAAATGTTCATAATTAATTCACAATCGAATGGCGCTAAGAAAGTAATGCTGCTGCATTAAGACAAGACCTTGGACATTTTTATTAGACGTTGATATTTATTACAAGTGTAATGACAAGGTACAATTTATTATTAAGTCATTATTTACATGGTAAATTGATATTTATTTGTGTATCAAGTTAATGCAAAACTAACTTTAGCGCAAACATAAGAGTAGGTAATCAATACAGACAGACAAACACGTGAGTGTTTATTTAATACAAATATTTATTCGTCACTTGCGTAAGAGATGAAATATTACAAATGCATTCTTGCGCGTTGAGTGTTGATAACGCTCAGAGTCACTTTAGTATGCAAATCGCTAATTTATGTCGATTTTTATGAGTTGTTTGTTTTATTCTTTGCATTACGAGTAAAGCGTTAAATTATCACTTAAATCCATATATGAAAACTTTCCAAAGAAGGTATAAATTTTAAAATTCATCGATTACAAATCGAGGAGAATATTTTGCAAGATTGCAGCGAAATTATGCAAGAAATCAAAGAGAACACAACGCCATAGAAGGAGCTGCGAAATAAGTAATTAATTATTGATTGCAATTAATATTCATGGATTTGCGCACGCGCGACTAACTTAACATCAAAGTCCAGCGATTGATAATTCCATGCGAATTAATAACGCGAAATAATGTCGCGTTCAATGGCAAATCGCCGATCGCAATTAAGATAAGCACTTTATGCAACGCGAGAGAGCGCTAAACTAAGTAACAACAGGAGATTAGTTTTTAATAAAGTAATTAATAAACATGGAAAAGCGAGGCTGTCGATGCGAATATTGAGTGGTACATTGCCGGCTACGACATGTCGTTAAATATTAACCATAATAGTACAGATATCAATCTGATGTTACTTGTATATTACGTACATAAATTGCAAATGTTGATTACGCATGCGGAAAATCAAATCACTTTTGCGCGTTGCTCTGATCGCGTAGTTAATGCAGCAGTTAATGATTTATCTGGAATTTAATTAGCAATTACGATATGTGGATAAGTGCTTAATTAATTTAAATTTAATTCGCAGGCATTTTTGTCCATTTTTTGCATTTGCGAAATTATTTATTTATAGGCGACACGCGCCCCGCTGTAATTTATTAGCGTTTTAATTGACTCGCGAATATATTAGGCCATTAAAAAGAGAGGCCGGCTGACTAGAGCTGTATGTACAATTTGTTGTAGCATTCGCGCATTTCGGTTTTCCATTTCGCATTTGCGGTACAATTGCTGTTCTTGTTTCGCGAATTGTAATCGCGCACGATACGTGTCCGAATGACAGCGTTGTGGCAGCTAAATGATGCCAATATATAATGCAATCCGCGAATATATCATTAATTTATGGCGAACGCGCTGCCATGTGGTGAGAGAAGCAAATTGCAAGAGCCGCCTTTTTCGTTTTACAATTTGCACGACACGTTTGCAATAAATATACAAAGTGTCTATGATTAAGTAGATTATTCATGAATAATCATATTATTACTACGGCAAGAGTTGCGGTAATAACTTTTAAAGTAGTTTAGGGCTTATCAAGAAGAAGATGAATTAAAAATTTCAGTAGTAAATGGATTGAGGTTTTTCAATTGAATATTTTATGCAGTAAAATTATGCTATTAATAGTCTTGAATGCGGTATAACTTTCGGTTTCCTGGTTCATAAGTTACGAATAGTTGCCTTATTGACAGACAGTGCAATTCATTCCAATGCGGAATGTCAGAGGTGATTTGGTTTAACGAGCTGATACACTTTAAAATTATTAGTGGTAGTTGTTAGACGTGTGGGAATATGTTATTTTTTATAGTCGCATTACACGTCTTCCGCTTTTTTATTTGTCTTGTTTTTCGTGAATTAGCCGACACGCAAGGAAACTTAACAATGCAGAATGGCTTACTTTTCACATCGCGTTCGGTTTTGTTTTGTTTGATTTCGGTTGTTTGTCGTGTTCCTCTTCGGTTGTTTACTTCGAGATGCGTGCGCGTAACAACAGTGGTCTATAGGGCTTCTGGTACTTGTCGTTTAAATCAGTCGAGCGTAAGAAAACATGAAGTGTTTTTCACGCGTTACGCTTGGAAACTTAAAAAGTAAATTATTGCATACCCACTTTGAAATATAATGAAAAATACCTAAAAGAAATTTTTATTAATTTCAAAAAAATATTTAAAATGTAAGAGTATTAGAAGATTGTAAAGATGCACTAACTTTTTGAACATGTTGGAATTATTTATCGTATTACATTCGCATAAAACATGTATTTTCACCATGGAAACATGTTTAAGAAACATGCTCATACTTTACAAGCATAAGTACAGTTCAATTGGTAACACCTCACGATGCGAATACGGCGAATACTAATTGTGAGAAACGGCGCAAACGTGATAACTTATTGTACAACAATCACCACTAGAACCGATCGTTTTCACGTTACGGTTTCTTGTCCCAAGCGAAATTCTTCTATACATTGCGAGTATGTGTGGCTATTCCCATAGAATATCTCAATTTTATACAGGGACAATAGATGACAAAAGAAAGAAAAATACTACGAGTTGGAAACTGGGCTTAAAAATATAATTGATTGAACATTTATGAGAAAGAGCTAATAAATTTATAACGCCATGTATAACCATGATATACGCGATGCACTCAAAGAAAAAATGTTATTACGTCCGTATTAACATACGAAAATTAATAACTACACGCATTAAGCGTCAAGCTAATATCTACAACATGTTCGTCTTCCTGCCTTCTTCTTCTTCTTCGTCATCACGCAAGAAGAAATAATATGCACGCGCGCGTATGAACGATGCGTGGAACGAGAAGACACACGATGAATTAACACGCGTGAAATTCCTTATCGGACATGAAGAACGCCCACGCGAAAGATGCATTCGGTCGATGCATTCGAGAATAATAAACATTTTACAATAATAATTCAATTAGAAGACCAAGACCCGCACCGCTCATTCGGAATCTTTTTCTCCGCGCATTGAAATGCAAATGAATGGAGGAAATGTAAGTGACCAAAGACTTTAAATAATTCCGTTGGAAGGTATAATAACAACGCCTATGTAAATTCTCAAAGCAAACCATAAAAAGCATAATTTAATTAGTATCCTCACTGAGGATATTTACACGTAAAAATAATATTTACATATCCACGAATATTACAATCTCACACACAGCAGGTAGTCATTCAAGCTTTTCGATTTTGAACGTTTGCTCATTTTTTTTTTCATTCACTATGCTCGATGGCTCTACGCGTTAACAAATTATGTGCTGATGAATTCAGCTCCCAACTTGATAGAATTCGTAATGAACATGGTACCTACATGCGTGTGCATTCGCTATTTAAATATTTGGTTTAGAGGTAGCTGATTTGGTTTAATTCACGTTTTAATTAAAGTTAATTAAAATGCTCGTTTTGCTAGTTTTCGTTCATTTAGCAATACGAGTAATAAATAAAAACGGAGCTATGGCAATATTTAAATAGATGGTGTAATTAATTTTGAGTAGTACGCTGTTAAGCAATATTGCCTGTCCAAATTTCTAATAGACTTATAAATTACTCACTCGTTTTATCCCATCTACAAATTGATCTATAAATGTCATTCGTTTCTTGCATAATCCATTAGGAGACATAAGATTTAAACAACTTTGAGTCACTAACTGCAGATGGTTAATAGGTTGAGTCATTTTTCCACGAAATTTTTAAGAGGAAGATATTTCGAGGAAAATAAGTTTAAATAAACATGAAGAGAGTAAATTGATTTTAATGACGGGTTATTCAGTGTCTATTGTTGATGATTCAAAAGAAATAGTTGAAATACTCTGCGAGAATTAAATATAGAAATTCAATAACATGAATGCAGAGCAAATGAAAAATGAAATGACGACTGAATTCATAGGTAGAATGGCGACATAAACGTTTACTTCCGGATGTAATTATATTATACGCTTGAGCATTTAAGCTTAGCAGGAGCAGCAAAAGCAACCGAAGGAACGCATTAAGCGCGAACGCATTATTCGATTATATGGCAGCAGCATGATGCGCGAGTAAAGGCAAGACGTGGGCGATTTAATGTCACACGCATAAAACGCACGTTTCGCCCGATTCGCAATGTTTTGTCACCCATTTAATTTTATTATGGCGAACGACCTATCGATATCGCAAATTTTCACCGGTAAAGTGGATATAAAGTTTTAAACGCCACGAGCATAAAACGTTTTCAATTTTATTACGTTATGATATTTTTAAAGGATGTTTTAATATTTTATGAATGCGTTAAATATAGAATTTCATATTCAGTTAATAATTACATGAAAATGATAAATTACTTTTCACAAGGCGTAGCAATAGGTATTATCGTGAAATTATGATTGGTATGAAATGTAATTAGCACTTCCTGATCGAAACAAATGTCTAAATTCATCACAACAACGCGATCGTTAGTCAACAGCCGATTAAATCAATCAGCGGCGAGGAAAGCTTCAATTATGCTCATTGTAAACAGTAATTGTCCGTCATCAGACACGATTCGTATGTTTACTAGTCGGCGTGTGTGTAATTATGTTAATTTTGCCGCCTCCCATGGGTATATTTACATGATCATTCGAATTGCATTATCCTTTCAGAGAGCATGCAAGTTCTACGTTAATTTTTAAATTCGCATAAGCTGAAGGAGCAATTTTTATTATTAGTCATGGTTTTTCCTTACCAGGGGGTAAAATAATTAACGAAATTTATTTGTGATTGGAGAAGCATCACTATCAGTGGCAATTTGCATTTGAATCATTAATACGAAGGGTGAGCCATGCGCTGAGCTTTTGTTGTTGTTGGCGGCATTCAATCGTGCTTATCATTATTATTTCAAGCACTTATCGTCGATTGCTTGTGCTGGATTATCAATGCGTTCACATTTCATCCTTCTCAACACTTTACACATTACAAATTAACTTTGTGCATTCGAACAAACATTTTATTTATAAACAGATATCACAAAATTGAAAGGCGCAATATGACATACAAAGTTGCAAGTCGTATGAGCGATTAACAGTTATTAACGTTTATAATTTCAGCATTAATTTTATCTCATTTGCAATAAAGATAAAAAGCGCAGCAGTCGAATTACATTAAAAAAACGAAATCATTCGACATAATCTCTGAAATTGACCAAGCGGGTATGAGATTTCACTGTTGTGTGCACCTCGGCGAACAGGCAATAAACGCGCTCGATGATGATGAACTGATTGAAATCGACTTTGCAAAATCATCGCGCGCTTTCATGCGCAATCAACGCAAATGGCGAGTGCGAAAATCGAAAACAAAAATACAACCGAAACTCACAGCGAAAAACCTGTTTATCGAATCCCCGTTACCTTACTTACTTACCGACTGACTGCATCTTCTTTAGTGTGCAAGTGCAATTTTATATAAAAAAAATAATTAAACACGCGCGCGCGCTCGCAGGGTGCATTCGGCAATTGGCTCTTCGCGTGCAAGTAGCACGTAATTAAATCATTAATTATTTTCGTATTGAGCGGCCGTTGTTGTTATTTATGCTGATTAAAGCCGTGCGCGAAAATGCAAATGTTTCTTCACAGCAGCAGCAGCAGCAGCCGCCACAACAGTGGTGCAGCGGTCGCTCTTATTATGCAATTAAAAATAATGTCGATACGGACATGCAAATTGCGCGAAACGTTTAGCGGAATTGCTTCTACGAATAAAGTGTGTGTCAAAAGTTCATAAAGTCCATTTCGCTCCTTTTTACACGGTTCGCGCGTTAAGTCAAGAATTATTTCACGACGTTGATTTATCGTCGGCAATCTATTATTGTGGTCGAAACAAATGCAGAAAATCATTCATACGTGTTGTTCGTATTCAATTATCAATTAGTCGGGGCCGTTTTGCCACGCATTATTAATTAAGACTTTGCGGCGCGCCTCGAGTGACAATCAAGTTGGCAGTAGTCTGTACGCGATTTTCTTAGCTTGCAGTTGGTTGCATTTCGCATAATTTCCTATGCATAATTTAACTGAATGATAAATGCGCCGCTCCGCAATAAATCGCAATCGATGTCTTGATGTGTATATTATTTCTGTGCGTGGGACGTGAATGTTTTGCATACGAAATTGAAAATATTTATTATTTATGTTCACATCGTTCAGTGAACATTTAAAGAATAATTGTGTGCTATTAAATGCTCAATTAAGTGATGAATTTGCTACTAGTCAAAATATGTTCAACACTACATTGTTGTACACAATGTTATGGTAGATTTAGCACGGGCGATGCGAGTTAATGAAGCATAAGACACGCGCCGTGTTTATGCGAATAAAATATATTTTATAGCAGCGTACTTTTAAATTGAATTTTTTTACGAGCCAAGAGCCGAGTTTATGTAGAAACGGTCGAAAAGACAAACGATTATTGCGGCCACAATTTATTAAATTGCAATAAACATTCTGCGGTCCGGCGTGCGATAAACGCAAGCGGAAAAAAAGAGGAGAGGCGCATGATTCGCGAGCTTATTGCATCCCATGTAAGACGCGAAAAGCGCGCATGTCGCTTATAAATTCACGAGTCGAGCGGGGCTTGTTGTTGCTTATTGCTTATTTTGTTTCTTGTTGTGCGCGTTGATGGGATGTTGGATTAGTGCGTGCTGCGCCGCGAAATGTACGCAATCATTATTTATATGCGACGGAGTGACAGCTAAATGTTGCTTTATAGTCGTCGTATGTACGATTGCGAAATGATGTGCACGTACGTAATTAATTATTTCTTTTATTTGCGCGCAAAGCATGCCCGTAAAAGGTGCGTGATAAGAAATCGTTTAATATTATTGTATGTACGCGCGCGTATTCGTTCAATCGCTTGATTGATCGCCGAATGCCACAAAAAATTAATTCTTATCGCGGAGTAACAAGCGGATATGTCCTTTGAATTGCCGGATTGCATCCGATGGCTAAAGAATTGAGCTTCTTATTGCATTCAATTGATACGCATTGATAATGTCAATCACTTTCCCTTCTATAAAGCATTTTGTCGATGATTCGTTGATTCCTCTGATAAGAGTGACTTACAAATTAATTCTTAGTATATTATTAAACATGTGGTTATCAAGGCAGTAAAACTAGAGTTTGGAGATTGTTTCGATGCGTTTGATTAATGAATCATGCGTTTTGTTGATGCAGTAAATACAAAAGAATTTTTCGATCAAAATAACCGCTTATTACAGTGGTCAGGTTTTCGGTCGAGAATGCGAAGAGCAAAAATGCACGATGAGTGATCATCGAGATCGATCATAATCTTTTTGGTTCATTTTGCGCGATCATAAATAACGTGCGGGGATATAAAGCGAAGTGGCACCGTTATACATAATTATTGCGAGATTATATTACGTATGAACTGAGTATGAAGAACAAATGCAAAACGGTATACGAATTTCAAGAAGTCAAAGATCACTTTTTAAGAATATCGCGAAGCGAAAGAAGAAGACCACAACTAGAGAGCATGTTTACAACTGTAATAAAATCACCACTGAAATTAAATTGTTACAGAATGATAAATTATCCATTGTTCTAATAATTTGCATTGCAGTTATGCATTTATTACCTATACCGGGTGATACTTGATTTCATTGGGAAGACTCGTGTAAAGTTTAGAGTTTGCTTAGAGCTTTGTGTATTAGGAATTTCTTGAAATTGCTGCAAGCATTCCAAGATTACTGGAGCCTGCTTACCGATTGAAATTTTCTTCGATACATTGATGAATGTTTATTGCATCTTTAGCGTTTATATGCAGTGATTTTACGCGTACGTCGATTTCAGCCAATTTCCAACTGAAGCATGTCTTTCACTTGAGCATTAATTCAAATTAAATTGAATTAAATTACCTACCGACTGCGAGTGGAATGCGAAAGTAAACGAAATGAAATTTAATTTGCAAACAACGGTAAAAAGCACTGAATGCTACCTTTAATTAAACAAATGACGCACTCTATAGGTAAATGATATGCATTTTTTAAAAATATTGCTAGTATGCGCTATTCATCCGAAATATTTTTCATCAGCTGAATGTTTCATTCGTATTAATATTAATAACATTAAAAGCATTCATAACGTAAGTGCAAAGTTTGGTATTCGTATTTATATTTTCGCAATTGGATTTTGACCATTGCGATGAGAGAGATAGAGATCCGAGAGTAATTTTCGATAATTGGAAACGAGGAATTTAAATTTTATATTCGCTGCTTGCAAACGACGCATTTTATTGGTATGCCGGTGCATTTTGTGTGGTTGTAAGTTTTTGTCATTGTTCCAATGCCATTAACTTGTTCTCTATAATTGCATAAACAATTTGTTTACCAAGCAGCGCGCAAGCTGGTTTAAAGCGTATTTTAATGAAGATGAGCGCACAAATAGCGAAAGCCAATTCACTTTTGTAAAAAGTTTATTTTAGTTGCAGGCTGGCTGGCAGTCAAGCAAATAAAACTTTAACATTTGTCGTTATTTGTAATCATTGGCAAACGAACAAAAGTGACAGTTCAATTTTTATAGTACAATTCGGTTTACTGTCGTGCAACACGAATGATTGAGAGAAAAGTTTACGTGCCTGTCGTCCCGTTTGTTGTATTTTTCACTACTGGTGTTTTATTCTTCCCGAATGCGGCGGTAAACAGATAGTTTTTGACATTGCGACGCGGGCAACAAACTCGCTCGCGCAATAAACGCCCAATGGAACAAATTTTATGTGCAATTTCAACAAATAATCGTATAAATCTTGGCAGCGCGGCGCGCCGAACGCGACCGTGTGTTTTACGAGGTGTATAAGATGACATTTACAGCATTGCATGCGTTACGGCCTTAAACCGAACTCATTTTAATTAATTTTACGATTCCTGCTTCGCCCCTCTAAACGTGCAGCACCAGCAACAACAACAACAACCAGACGGGCCGAGCAAAAGTTGTGTACTGCCCACATTCGCATTGCAGCCCTATCTTGCATATTAGTCACAAATACGACTTGACTACCGTGTTTGTTGTTTTGCTTCTCGTTGTTTTCTGAGAAGGAATAAAAGTGGATTAGTTGTTTGAATTTAATTAAGACGACTCGAACCGCTTGCGTGTTGTCGAATTATATTTTTTGCTGATGGAATTACGTTATTTCATTGAATTCCATTCATGGAAAATAGGTGATTTTTAATATAGAAAAGAAATTCTTGCACACTTCTGTTTAATGTAACAAAACAGAACATGGGTTAAAAATACATTGCTTGGGTTACGGATGCCAACTGAATGCCAAAGGCGTTGATATAGCTTTTCCGCTTTATAGTCTAGTCTAGTCACCCTTTCAGTGACAAGAGTTTTTCAGCAGTCGACAACGAAACATGCGCATTCACTAATAACGCGGACGGGCTGCTGCGTGTTTGTAAACTCGTTTTTTAAAGTCATTCGCGCGCCCCTTCGACACCCCATGTGTCAAACGCGCGTCTAATAACTCTTCTCGATGCTTGATGGCTTTGCGCCATCAGTGACACGTTTACCCACCCCGTAATACTTCAATCACATGTAAAACAAGCCACCAAAAAATGAAGTTCCTCTTCTTTTGGCAAAATTCAAGTCTTGAGACACCTCACGAGATGAAAAACTTTAAGATTTCAAAGCAAACTTTTAGGTGTGATAGAATCATACAACAAAACATTTGTTGTCTAACTATGAGTATGAGGAGTGCGTGGCGCAGTGGTTAGCGCATGACTCGCTATACGGGCAGACTCGGGTTCGATATCCAGGGTGGTCAAAATTTAATAATTCGCACTCCTCACATTTCATGACTTTCGTATACGAACTCAGGTTGGGCGATTGGCTTTTATACGGGACCAATTCCCGTAAAAAATCGAGTATTAAGAAACCCCAAGTGAGACCGCGTCGGGCCGGGTGAAACTTTGGATATCGGAAAGCGACGACAGACGCTGAAAAATTATATTTAGGTATTATGAGTAATTTTAATAAGTTTATGAGCAGATGCGTGATAGAATCATTGACTTTTGTATTATAATCAAAAATGTCAACACGTCTAAAGTTGAAGACAAAATTGAAGTTGGAAAAGAGCTATTCACGTAACCGGAAGCCATCTATCAATACGCGGTGCATGTGCTCTCTGGATGGCGGTAATTGCATCTGCACCCTTCCTCAGTTCTTGCTTCTTTTAACCTTTTATAGCACACTTGCACACGCTTGGCAAAGTTCACCTTTAAAGCTTTGGCGGTTCAAGGCGATGATAAAGTGCGCTGCTGTCGCCCGATGCAGCAAAGTGGGAAAATCTTTTAGTAATCTTATCCCCATTATAAAATACCTTCCACTATGCCATTAAGCACCCTTAAGGCGCGCACTGCACTCTTTACAATCTTTATAATACACTGACAGCCTCGGCTCGTGGGGTGCGTTGTTGCTCTGGCGTCGCGCGTGCCTTTGAAATTTCGTAGGCGGCATGCTTTAGTTTTTTAATCCTTCGCGGCGCACAACGATAATTTATTAGTTTCTTTTCAACGCCTCGCGCATGGTGATTTCCTTTGTGGCGTAGTCTTAAATTAAGTGCATTCACTATTCATTGATACCAACTATAACTTTTAAAGTGTGCGTTGAGGTGATTGAAAAATGAAAGATTAACTCACAACTTCTTAATTCGACGTGAAACTTGGAAAATGAATGTGCATTTGTCAAACGGACAAAAGAATTTACGTCAAGACATCTTGAGATTGATGACGCGTACATCGACATTGATTATAACAGGCGCATGAAGACGTCATCCAAGTCAGGGGAGTGAATGTATTGTAAAGAAGTCACCCTCTAAGATGACGGGGGTGGACGTGAACGTGGACGTTCGATCAGCATATCTGCATTAATGCTCATGCAATTCAACGCGTCACAGCGTCGCACAAAGATTAGATTGCGCTCGGAATTCGCCAACGGATTAGATTGCGTCTGAAAACTAGTAGAGAATCAGCGAATGTAAATACCTTTGAATGCGAGCAACTAGGGGAGAAGGGGGCGCATCGCTAATGGAAAAGTTGGTATTTAATTGTGACATGTTGCGCTTGATATTTAACAGCGCCCTATGCGCAAACATTGCGAACCCCACGACAGCAGCCCAAACCTATGATGACGATTCAATATTTCCAATGAAAATACCAAAGTTTGCCTGCTAAGACGTAAAGTCAACATAGACGTGTTTTATCACTATGCAGGATAGATAAACAAGACTTATTCATTAGTTAGAGTGTTAATCCGCTCTGTTTTACACTTGTTTCATATTTACTCTTGGGGTGACTTGGGTGACTTTTCAAATCAGTTTTCCGGTTATAAAATTCTTAATTTGCCAGCTTAGAACTTTTTTTTAAAAGGAAATTTTAAAGAACTAATGATACCATTGAACAAGTTTAATAACATGTTTACTAGTTGTTTATCCACAAACTATACAAAATGTAATTCGGTATAATTTCGTGCTTGGTTCATAAAATGATCATCAAACATTCGCGAATACGCGAAAGAGGTTTGTATACCACGTTGCGGCGCAATCATTCGAAATCATTTGCGAATGCAAATGCACTATAAAAAGTCAGTATAACAGCGCTCTGTGTGCGCATTGTAAAAATCAAATTTATATACGCGAATGTGGTAAAAGAGTGCATCTATGTATAATATGCTAGCGCATAATATGCAGGAATGCATTTGTGAAGCATCATCGTGCAATTGCAAATTGTATAAGCAATATTCGTGTTTATCTATTCGCGGAATACGACTGTAAAACGACGACAAAACGGCGGCGTAACTACTTTACAATTCGTAATATCGCGAGTATCATATTTATTTTATTCCTCGTACACGCATATAACATGCGCGCTGCAATCGCGCTTGAAAAATAACTTGGAATGCAATGCAAATGTCTTCTCATACTAAAACTTGCTCACTTACTTCTCTAATGGTTTGCTGCTTTATTTGCCTAATCCGTTGGCATTATTTGCATACGTTAAAATACATGGAAATAGCTTGGAAGATAACTAAATAATAGTGTCAAATTCTCTCTCCACTGCACATGGCAATAAAATGAATATTTTTCCATTTAAATGGGAATTTTAATTAAATTTGAAATAATTACATTTACATTTTTTACGAGATATTATTTTAGGAGGAGCAGTGAAAATTTTCGGTTAAAATTTGTACAAACATTGGCGTATTTCATAGGCAAGAATTACGAACGAAGTGTTTACATTTAATATTCACTCACCCGGCCGTTGTGGGCGTTTTGTTGTTAACCTGCGCGCGTATATTCGAGTTGTGTTGTGCATCATCGTGCAACACTTTGCGTCATGTAATTGATAGCTGCGCATTTTTCTCGCGTTTGGCGTGAGAGCTCGTTAAATTTCATTTACTGCGTGTGCTGATGACTGAAGGGCGGGCACGCGAACAACCGAGCGAGCTTCTTTAAAATGCGCTGTGTTTTCACACTCGCACTGCTTCAGCGCCAAACAAAATTTCGGGCGGAATATTTTCGTAAACGTCGTTAAATAGATGAAGCTTTTACGAGTTTGGAAATGTGCTGAAACTTTACACGCATTTTTGTTGATGCGCCTCGCTTTTGCTGCTCCTTTTCTCGCCGCCCGCAACTTTTCTGTTGAAAACCTTTTTGCACATTCTCACACTTGTTGTTGTTTTTTTTTTTTTATAAAGTTGCGCAGACTTGGAAATTGTTTAACTCAAGAGTATTGCATTTCTTTGCTGAATTTACTTACACCAAGTCTTTTAAAATTTAAAATGTTCAAAGTGAAGTTTCTTTCCAAGTATCGTCAATCAGAAATTCTCTTGCTTACTTGTTGTACAGCAAGCAATTACAGACGATAAAGAATAGTGTACGAGAAAACAAGAGTAATGTGTGTTTTAGGGTCAAGTGTGAAAATTACGGCCGAATTATTTTAATCAAGGTCGTAAATTATATTAAACAAACAAGGCACTTCAATTAAAATCGAATAAAAGTGCTATAAAATGCAATCAAGACGCGTGCGTCGTGTAAAACGACACTAAAAATGGTCACAAAAAAAAGAGAGACGTAATGAAACAACACGAAACGAAATGCATTGATAAATCGAAAAAGGCTTTAACGCGCATTCAGCCAGCAGCAACAAGATATTCACATAAAAATCAGATTTGATGTGAATGCGCATATCGTGTATGCCCTTAAAAGTTTATCATTATTCAGTGTTGTACTCAACAACTGAATATCAATAATAATTTAAATAATTCCTTCGTCAAATTATGTCTTGGAATTGTTTTGTTTGAATAATGCAGCAAAATTAGTGGTTCTTTTGAATTTTAATTAATTAAATCCAACCCTGCGAGTGTGTGCATCGATAAGCAATATATTAAGTGTGCGTACACACCCTTAAATAAAATGTCACACGCTTTAGGTAAAAATGCGCGGACCACACACGTTGTTTTCTCAACCCTATGCTTCGTTCGTTCGAAGGAACACGCAACTCGCATGACATTTGTCACACTGGCGAACAAAAAAAATAGCTGAATGAGCGCAAGAGACTGAATTATTTACCTTTGGCGGGCGAAACAAAGAAACGGTAATGTTGAATGCGGAAGAGAAATGCAACATAACGGGGATCCATGTCGTGATGGTATACGCGCTGCATATACTTACGAATATGAATAAAATATTCGTACATTTAGTCGGGCTGATTGCATGCGATGGCAAAAGAAAAATATGATGATTTTATGCGCGTTCGCATGTAATTAAGCGCGAAGGGCGTGCAACGATTCGAATATGTCATTCGGCGAATTCACGTGCAACTATTTTCATCTCATCGCTGATAGCGCGCGCGCGGCATTTGAAAAATGCAATTAATATTTGCAAATATTAGAGAGACATACACTGCACGTGCAAGATAGAAATTAAGATTACCTTCTCACAACAATGCGGCATATTAATATTATGAGAATTTTTATTACTTTGGTGCGTTTTGTAATTGTCCAGACGATTGTTTATGCATTTTTCATTTGCATTATTTAATTGGAAATTTAAGTTATTAGCCAACTCTTGGTAACAACTCGCTAGTTTGTGAATTAGCTTGAAATATAGTTAAAAATCTGTTGTTTGGTCAAATTATTTTGCGCGCAAAGTCTAGGTAGGACATTCTTTATTTGTAAGGTTTATTCCGGCTGCAGCGTTCAGTGTAAAGGGATGACAAAGTACTCCGCAAGGTGCAATAATGATAAATTTCAAACGACGCAAACAAATCTCTCAAGTTGTGATTCATGCATAAATATTAAGTGCCCCTTTTTCGCACTTGAAACTCGTACAAATTTAATACGCGTTTTTGCGGATCGCTTCTTAAACGGCAGATTAATTGAATGAAATTAAACAAAATCGTAAGTGGTTCGTGTCTGCAAGGCAATTGCGACGACAGTGAGCGCTACGTCCCCGATGAGAAATAACTTATAAGTTCGTTAAGCCCGAGTACCCAGAGGGCTGCTGACAAGATAACGGGTCCCGCAATCGCGAAACTAAACTAAAATACGTGAAGAGGGGTGAGTGATGCACTGGTAATTCTATACATTTAAATTGGCTTTAACAACAGCAATGTTCGCGGTTCGTGGGGGGGTTTAAATCATGCAGTATTTGACGACAAAGAACGCGAACTCATCGCGTGTGTAACGGCGAGTGGACCAAATGTGTCCAATTCTTAACTGGCAATTCCGATGCGCAAAAGGGCACCGCTTCTTAGTATGCAAGTGTAACTAACGGAGGGATGCAATATGCTGTTTTCAGTACGGGTTACTCAAATGGATGGCGAAGGATGGGTGCGTGTTTAATTAGAGTATGCATATTAGATTTGGTTCATTTCATTCAAGGTGGAGTAGTTGCTTAAATGCATTAAATTAAAAATTAATGCCGGGATTTTTTTAACTGGTTGATTGCAATCACAGTTTTTGAAAAGAGGATAAATGTAAACAGCAATGAGCTTGACGATTGTTAAACGCGAATTAAACACAAACTGCGTGGTTGTAATGGTAATAGCACCGCGATCATCCATCATTGGCGGCGGGGCATGAAGCAAAACGCACCCTGGTTGGGGGGCACGCGTGTATCTTATCACCGACACCAACATGAGAACGATAACGACGTCGTCTCGACCATGGCCATGGCGTGGCGTAGCGTGGCGGTAGTTCAGGGGCGGCGATATAACACCACATGCACGCACAATAGAGTGGACTAATTTTAATGCCCTCTGTCGTACGCACACGAGTGAAGGGGGGGCATTCGCATAGTAATTGATGTTGTGCCAGTGGGCACTCGGTGTACCCGACGGGCGCACGCCGCGGATAAGAAACCGCTGACTGGTGACATATGATCCTTTCGAGCGCAATCGCATTTCACGAACAAACACCACCAACGTGCATGGTAATGAAACGCGCAGAAAATATGTATGAAATAAACTATCGGCGATTGCATGCGTTCGTTTTTTCTTTGAATGCCAAGGTATTTTCAGACGACATGTTTCGGTTTCTTGAAAAATCACCAAGGTGGATTTTTTGGACGGGTCACGAAGCTTTTTTTGCCAAATGTGGTTGACCAGTGGACTTTTTTTGGGTTGGCTGTGAAAATAAGTCTTTAAATACTCTTGCGGTTTTACCTGTGAAATTATTGGAATTTCATGATTAATTTTTGATTTTTTATGAATCAGTAAAAGTTGGACACACCTCTCAATTCTTTTATGGTGGCTGACTGGTAATAAAAATGAGATTAAATTGAGTTTGGAAGTACCAGGTGTTAAAAACATTCACGCTATAAAACTGCTATTGACATTTAGCGTTTGCTTGCAATTCGCCATTGATTTACTATAAATTTAGAAGTAGATTATTATTGTTTTTATTTACACACTGCTTGCAATTTGTATTTCACGCGTTGAGAGACAATGCAAGTGCGAGGCGTTCATGCGACAAGTGAATTGCTGGCGAGAGCGACAATTACGTCGTAATGTCTGGTCATTTGATTAGGGCATATTCCTCGGACATGCATAATGACCTACTCGCAGTTTCGAAGCCACCACTGGCAACAGCACTGCCGCCTCGGCAGTTGCCGCTTTCGGCTACTGCATTGCAATCGTACGTGACGTACGAGCCAGATGCGCAATTTGTCTGCGGAACTGTTGCAATTCTGCTCGATTTGAATAGAATTTCGCGTAATGGTTACCACGATGAGGACGCAAATGTACTTTAAATGTACTATAAATTGAAACTTGACTCGGGCCACAGCGCTGCGCTGCTTTTGTCAATTATGTGTCAAAATTTGATTTGAAAAGTGCAGTGCATTAATTAATGAATAATTTTTATTGCGTTACTTGACGAGGAAAATTAATGATCACAAGAAGTTTGAACATTACACCGAAACGAAAAATGCGACAACTACTTTGTCATACCTGCATTGCTTTATCCACCCTTTCAGCGTTGGGGTAAACTTGTAATTCTCGCGTGGCAGCATATCACTTGAATGTACACACTAATGGTAATAGTCGCCAAATGAGCTGATTGTATGCAAGCATGCGTACGAATAAAAAAAATACCCGAGAGGGGCCAGGACTATTTTGACATATGCACTCGGCTAACGCATTTATGCCGATCTTGCATGTGATTACATCGATGCGATTTATTATATTTTGTTAGGCGCTTTGCATTTTTCAATTTTCGACCATGAAACAATTCACGCGCGCCTCATTAAGAAAAGTGTCCATCATTAATCAACATCACGTTGATAGCAGGATAATTTATTATTGTATATTAAATTTCGAAGGATAATTGCGATTTGAGCAAATTCTCCTAGTGGTAACGCTTTGAATTATAAGGAGAAGTAGTTCGTTGAGGCAGCGCTAGAGTGGTTTAGCTGTCTTGGAGCGTGCGGTTGCAGGGGGAAAGCAGGATAATGCGGTATAGAGATGCATCCAGAATCGCAATCTGGATTCAGCGGAAGGAATGCTGTCTGTTTGTGCGGTGCCAACGATCATCACCATCACCGTTTGAGGGGAGACAGAACGTGAACGGCTGAGGTTTAATTTAATATTTTCTCCAACGCAAAATGCCCTTTCACATCGCTTCTCTTTGCCCTTTTAATTAATATCATCATGATATTGTAATTAAAGCGCAAAATGCGCGCCGCACGTAATTCCATTGAAGGTTTTTCGACGCTTGCAGTAATTGAAATAAAAATGTTTGCAAAGTTTCCGCAATTGCTTCATCAGAAGGAATGAAAGACTTGGAAACTGCTGACTTTTCAAAGCTAGAAATTGATTTTTTCCAAGTTGATTTAATATAAGCATTATTTTGGATAGAGGAATTGACGAGTTGTTCATTTTAAACAATGCAATAATGACGCATGTAAAGACATTTTGGCTTTCAATTGTGGTGAGGTTGGCGGCGGAGGCGGTAATTGTGGCGTCGCTGGGCGGTAGTCGGCGGATTCCGCAGACATAATTAGAGCGTTTTCGTCGGTGGCGATGTCATGTTTGCAGGTTTATATGCCTCGAACGAATGTCGTTTTCCCCTGCAATGATTTTATTGCCCTTCCGCGCAGCATACAGCCGTTTCGGGGGCAGCAGCGCTCCGCTTTTACTTTCCGGCACAGCCGCCGCTGTTGCCGCCGTCGTCCAGACGTCTGCGGAGAAGATGGCACTTTCGCTGCTATGCGATGAATGCTGCGTGCATCGAAAACGGGCCCGCGCTCGTTCGTTCGTTCATTCATTTCGTCGAATTCCAGCGTCGAAAATCTACATTTTAATTTAAATTCTAATTTCGTTTTAGACGCGTCCCATTAAAACCGAAATTACTATATTAAAATACGTCACATAGGTATTACCTTTGCTGTCGTCTTCTCAGTCACAGAACGCAAATTTTATCCTCTGAATGAATGGTTACCTTTTGTGCTTGACTGCAAGCATATGTAATTAGAATTAGAACTATTTTAACTTTAACATTTCTATGTTTGTGAAGATAAACTAATGATTTTTTTGTTTGTTTCAGGTATGTACAAACTTTATTTTCTGGAACCAGGGATTATTTTACGTAAGTGCAGATTAATTTTACCGATTTTGATTTCGATTTCGATTGCGACATTTATTATGAGATTTTCATTTTCGTAAAGTCATTTTCGTTATTGGTTCTTCGGTATTCGCGAGGTTCATCTTATCTACTCGTGCTGAATGTCGATATCACTAACAATACGTGCTATCCGCTCTCTTAAGGCAACGTTCGCCCCCGAAATCTTGAATGTAGTGTTGCGCACTGGTATGATTGTTAAAAGCGGGAGCAGCAGCACTTCGTCTTCTTTGACCCGCGTTCACCGCCGCACACGTCTTTGCGATGCAAATTTTAGTATGTGTGCTCGACGCCCGCGCTTTGATATCTTTGCTTTTCGCCAAATTCGAAGTTCTCGCCTGTTGTCGCTGCCGCTGCCGCTCTTTGTACTACGAGTCGAGAATAGGAAATAGAAATGCTCGTACACTTTACGCTTCGAGCTTGAGGTCTTATCATCCAAAAGAATAACAGCTTTGCGTGACATACATAAATGATAAACTCAGAAGTAGAGTCGCTTGACTCTAGTATTTTGCGAATATCGGCATCAAAATGAAATTATAGGTTTTTTTCCTTCTTCTAACGTTATTTATCGCGTAGCGGGAAAAGGGAATTTTATTTAACTAATAAATCCAATTAGCAAAAGATGTCAAACGTTATTGCAGCTGCGAGAACAAAACAAATCGGAAAGTTTTTGGAAACTACACGGGAAGAAGAATGAGCTGGCGAACGAGCGCAGAATGCGAAAGATTGTTGCGCAAAGTTGCTTGGCGTGGTGTGTCGTCTTCTTCGTCGTCGTCTTCTTCTTCTTCGTGTGCAACGACAACGTCACGTTGTTGCCATTGCGTCGCCAATTAAGGAATTCGTTTCGTTTTTCTCGAGCGCGCGCGCAGGGCACACGACATGTTTCTATAATTTAAAGAAGCACTCCGCCTAGCCGACTGCAACTAGACGACGCGACTATTTACTTAATTAGTTATTTTATTTTCGTTCAAAGCGAAAACGAAGCAACAACGGCTGCCGCGAACGTGAAGACTTTATAGGCTTAATTGAGTCGTGACTTTGACAATTTACGTTAACTAATCTGACAAAAAGTTAATCTACTTTACGACCAGCCGAAAACAAAAAAGAAGCACGCCCGCAAAATGGACATTTCATGGCTTTTCCGCACTTTTGAAAATATTTACAGCGCAACACGATATCGGCTAAAATAATCCCACAAGTGTGAAAAATTGTGCGAAAAAAAAATTTCATTTAGTTTTTCATCATTCGCGAATTGCAATGTTTGAATGGACCGAAGGATAAAGGACGAAAGGATTGAAATGTCAGCATCAAACTAACTGTAGTCGTATTTAATTAAATCCCGTATTTTTTTTATAATACGGTCCAGTGTAAAAATTTCATTTATTTCGTGCTTTATTTAAATATACGCTCGTTTGGCATTTGACGTATTTAATCAGTAAATATTGCAAGTAGTTTCAATTTTTGCTTTTTGCCGTCAATCATTATTTGCATTCATTTCGCGCTCAATCATCATACCGCATTCATTCGGTATCAAAATAGACACTCTTTAACTGTACAGGATAAATGCGCACGCGGATATTCGCAGTTATACAATAATAGCTCGCGCGGCCAGCATTTTGAGGCAGAATCATAATAAAATAGCATTATGAATGGAAACGTCAGATTATAATAAAACGTATGCCGGACGGAATGAGCGCGCGCGCGCCGCACACAATGAATTGGAGAGTTGAATAAATATGAAAGCAAATGCGAAAAATTATTTCCCATATTAATAAATACATCTACATATATCGCATATTATTAACCGTGGCGAGATGAATAAATATGCGGATGGAATGCTAATAAAGTTTATTGATTGATTTCAATAAAATTTAATTGAAATTGGAAATAGTTTGCATGTTATAGCCGGCTATAAATAATTTAGCGAGCCATTTGAATAATTGAGTTATTGTTTTACAAATTAATTATTTAATGAATTTTTCATTGATATTTCGCATTTTACGAATTGCCAGTTCAATACGTACCTCGTCTTTGGACAGACACGTCATGTGTGTAACTCTTGCCGCCTCCGTCATACTCAGCATCGCTGCGGATAAACATGACGTGCGCGAACGCGCGTGTGGGCTTTTGACAGCTCCCAAGGGCATTCGTTTCGTTTCAGTCGAGCACGCGAGTGTGCCGCCGCCTCCGTGGACGCGGCGGGTGTTCGTGAAATGCGGCAGTAATTCGATTTGCACATCCCAACTCGGACGAAAACGAATAGACTCACTGTTCTGTACCACGCTGCGAAGATAGACCTAGTCGATGGATATAAACCCTTCATTGGTCATTCTATTTCTATCTATTATTTCTGCGCCTCGAGAATATAATAAAAGCGAAACACGCCGGGGCGCTAATTTAATAATAACTCTATATATTTTCCTCGGAATTGAATGTGATGTTTTGCCTTTAAACACTCGTGAACGAAAAATATATAAAGTAATATCTTATAAAGACTGTAAGAGAATGAAGAGGCGGGCATAATGCTAAGAAAGGGCAAAGTTGCACTTGGTATTAACATTAATCTAAAGTTGTAATTAATAGCATTGCATTGTTATGCACGTAGCGAAATTCGCCGTTAGCAATTTCACTCCATTTCACCGTTTTGTAGTTCTGGTTTTACTGGAGAAATCTAATTGTGTTTTACCTCCGTCACGCCGCTGCGCCGCCGCCCTTTCGTGTGCACGTGCATTCCTCACGTGTACCATTGCACACTAACAATTGTACGTATCCAACAGGAACATGCTAAATGCCTTCAACAATGTTTCAAAGACATGTTTCACATTAGTTCTTCTCGTCTTGCATTTAGTTTCATGTCCTCGCGCACTTTGAAATTTATTTTGTGCTAGTTTTCAAGGGGAAAATTTTTAATTAAATGAAAAAAAGATGACATTGGCTGCTCTTGGAATGTATAGATGATTTGTGGTAACTCATATAGAGAGAGCATACACGCGAATGACAACGAGAATGACGCTTTATTTCATAGTCGCATGGTGCGCTTATTGTCGGCTGTAACGACGCATAAGCTGAAAATACTACTGTAATAACCTGTAATAAAGGCGCTCATCGTAAGTCCAAGAGTGCTGTCGGTCCGCAGACTTCGATGAACGGCGGCGAGACTTGCAATTCTCTTGTTAGAACAAGCACCACCCTCGCCCGCAATTGCGATTTAAATCATGCTTAAGACTATGAGCATCCCGAAAGGGGGCGGTTTTCTGGACATTGATATAGCGTGCCCTTGACTGTTGGTCGTAATGCGGAAATAGTTAAGACTAAAAGTGAAATAATATACGGGAAAATAATTGGGTAATAGCAAAAAATTCCATACATTAGAAACGTAAATTAATTAACCAATTATCGCATAATGATTGTCAAAGGATGGAAACATTTCTAGGTAATCGATCGGAAATGTATAACACAATACTGAATTGAAATAACAAGGCAAATAAATTGATTTCAGAAGAGGGGTAGTAATATCTCCTCGAATATTATCACACTTTATGAATACACTCGACACACTCGACATTGAGTGAATTAGTCCGGTATTAGTTGGTTATAGCAATATTCAAATAGCGTTTATTATGCACGACGACCGTTGATGTACACGGTGGCGATGGCAGGAGGATAGAGAGCGCATAATGGAGATTTCTTGTAATGGGAGTAATGCCTTCATGAATTACATATTCGTTCGCGTCTCGGCTTTGCAGCCAACTAAATGATTCAACCAGCGAAAATGTCATTTCTCTCTCGTGCTCAAATGTCCCGTATGCGGGTGGAAAGCGTATAAACAATATGAACTTTCCCAAGTTTAACGACAACGGCGTACTTGCGCGACACTAGCGACAGCTTCATGAATAATTTCACTCTGATTATGCTACCGCATTGAATATTTCAGCCAATATTTATGTGTCACTGGTACGTATTCAAATAACCAACGCCTTTGTTGCTATCTTTAACTATTGATTAATAAATTAATTCATTTCGTACTTAATAAAATTTGCACGGAGATGAAATTAGACGAGTTATAAAAACGTCATGAAGTAGACAATTGCATTATGAGCGTAGTAAAAATAGATAAGAATGAAGAGACTGATTGTTATGCGGCGTGCGTGCACTTCTTATATTTTCGCGCACAGCCTATGAGGCGACATTAGTTATAGTTACAGACGACGCAAAATCGAGGAAAACGACGCGAGCGTCTGTCGCGATAACAGATCGGCGGCGGCGGCGGCAGAAGCAGCATCGTCGCGCGCTCGGTCCGCTCCCTTGCTCGCAACATATTTGTGCACGTGCAACGCGCACTACGTGTGCGTTATATTATTGAGATCGAGATGATGCGCATCCTCGCTTCGTGTATCAGATTAAATCACTGCTGCGGAATACAAACGAGCGCGACGTGTGCTCATATTGTGCGCAATGCAATATGCCGCCAACGGTACAGCCGTACAGTCTTCAAATAACAAATCATCGCGTATTATTACCTGAATGTGTTGAATTATAATATCGTAATCTTCAAATTCACTTCTCGTAAATAATAACAGCTGAAGATGTTCAAAAGCGCGTGAGTAGTTGGAAAGTTTATTTAGAAGGACACTCTGTTTATTAATCATTGACAGAGACAAAGTAACCATACGCCAACTAAAAATTGTGAATGCATAGAACTCATGAAGAAATAATAATGAGGGGTAGCAAAGTGACAGAAATAAACAAAGCTGAAACAATAATCTACAGCAAGCCGAGGGAAAAAAAGGACATTGCATTCTACGGTCTGCTACACTCCAGACGAAATAATAGTCGCAGCAAAGCGGCCGCCCTGACTGCAATATTTCGCCGCAACGTTTTTGACACTCGATGAAAAAGTGCCGCGAAATGAAATCACGGGAAAGCTTTAACAAAGTTTCATTTATACGCGAGGCGAACCACGAGGGCAGGCATTTGATTACAGCGCATGGGTTTTAATGACATGTTAATATTTAATCTTCAATCGCAAGAGAATAATGCGTATCATAACATTACGGGTTGTTTCGCATGATTTTCTGTTTGTGTTTGCTTATTTTCAAAAGAGCACGCATTGTGGTGATTATGTTTGTCGTTCGCTCGTTCAATCTACGGATGTTTACTGTAATCTTGCAATAAATTGCCAATCAATTTATTATGTTACAATCGAGTGATTAGAATTTCTAGCTAATGTAAAACTAAGTTTTATAAGGGATGGGAAAATGTCACGTAAACTTTGAGGCCAGGGAATTTGCTATTATTAGTTGGATTAAATAATTTATAATAATTTAATTCTTTTGAGTTTCTGCACAGATTGTAAATGTGCGTATTGTGGTGATTTAGTTGGTTTGAATGCTGTGCATTTTGAGAAGGCAAAGGGTTGTCGTTGTATTTAAATTGAAATTAGTGCATTCCCCCCGCTTGCCACGCCTGCCATGAATGAGCGACTGAGATGTAATGCAATGTTCTATACGTATTTGCATACGTATTAGATGTTTAGCTCGGCGAGCTAGCTGCTGAAGTTGCATGCGCGTGTGCAAATAGCAGCAGCATTTAAGAACACAAAGAAGCTGGAATTAGAGCAAACCAACATGACATTATATTACATTGCCTAGCATGAATCTGCACCTACAGAGTGCGCACGCCAAAACATTTCGCGCTAGTTCAACGCAACGCTCGCTGTGAAACTTACAAAGTAAGTAACTCGCGTTCTTGCATGCGTAGATAACTAAGTTAATTGAATATTCGTCTCTATTTGCGCTATTTACACATACGTCACTCGCGTCCTGAAGAATTACGCCGGTGCGCGTAATAAAGGCAATTATAAGCAGGCGAATATCAAACTCGCGTGTTGGTATATTAAGCAAACAAACATACGCGAAACGCCGTCCAACTAATAACTATGGAAGAAGAGTCTTTAGATGCTCCTTGTTTGGATACCTGTGGGAGAGATGATTGCGAGTGTTAGTCTTATTTGCTTACGGTATTGGATTTTCCTGTATGTACATTACTCGTATTATGCCAAGTTTGATGTGTTTTATTTGTGCATCAACATTCAGTATTATTAGTATTTGTCATAGTTACTTCCACCTGAGACGGGGGGGGTGGCTTATTTAGACTATCAACAAATAATTCGTACATTAAATTTGGATAATCCTGAGCTCTTTTACAAACATCAAAAAGAAGATATGAGTTCATTATCCTAAATCATTTCAACTGCTTTGAAATTGATCTGCACCAAAATGTGAACATTAAATATTGAATGTAAAAAATCTCTCCAGCCTTTAAAAGCTCTATTTGCTTGCTACTTTATATCTTCGTCGTGTAGATTTTTGGAGGGAAGTTATTAATAAGAGCATTTTAAAGACCGTTTAAAAGGGGCTCAAATTAACTTTTTTGATTTAAGATTTGGGTAGAGCGGTTCATCTAGTATTTCATAAACTAAAAATACGCGCACGCATATGGAGCTCATCCAAACGCATCCTTTCAGCATTGTTGCATGCACGGAAGAAGTTTTCTGCGCTCTTCCTATGCGATAAGATGACGAGTTTGTTGTTTGTTCGTCCTCATGTTGCGCGCATGTTTTGTGTGTCATTTCATCATTTTTCTTGGCGCACAAAGCAAGGGAGCAATCTCTTCAATTTCACATTTTTCGTCGACTTTTTGCTGAAAAACAAACTCTAAGGATGATAAATAGACTCGACGACTACTTACAGCGCATATGCGAGATATTAAAGTCCTATTTACAAGGCGATCATCTTAGATATGTTTGCCTGGGTTTGTCGAGATTTTATTCATGCGAGTGGTGTGCGTGTGTGCGAGCGCGGAGGACATATGAAGTGTGCCTCAAGTTGCATCTTTGTACTTTATTTTCGTTGCATACCGAAATAGACTGCATATTAGACGCGCATCATGCTGGGAAATTGCCATGTAAATGCAGTACCTATCCACGTATGTGTTCTGCATCTTCGTCTTGTTCCTTGAATATGCTTGGCTGGCAAGGCTGCTGCACCTTTATAGCTCATTTTTCGGATGAAACTAAACGATGAGAATAAATGGTTGTACGTGAGACACGTGAACCTCGTGTATTAAATTCTTAGTCTCTGCGCAAGTATGTCATACGCTAATTTATTTCTTACAGAGTATGCGAAAATTTATTGAATTCTTCAGTGAAGTTTAATTATAAATTAGTGTGTAACCTACTAAAAAGTTTATCCAACAATTCAGCTTGCTAGGGAATTAGAAATTTTTGAGTTGCGTTGGTTCATGATTAAAGGGTGAATTGATATTGATGTGAAAAAATTTTAGTTATTACTTTCATTCTTCTTTTGACTTTGTCTCGTCAAAAGGTAAGAGGCGGTTTTGTTTATATCCGCTTTTGTACCAGGTTTTTATTTGTTGAGTTGGGGAAGAAAGGGGACGCGATGTGAGTTCACTGGATATCGATGATAATCATGGACGAGAGAAGCGACCACAAAAGCATGCAGAGATCTCTTCTTCTTTTATTTCTATTTCCATGCATGCGCGTGCTGCTGCTGCTGCTGCTGCTTCTCGTGCTTTCAATTCGCATCATTCTTGATTTTCTTGCCGTTCCCTTTGTGAGTCGTATTGTATCGCGATGTGTATCATGCGCTGCTCTACAAGTGTATATAATGATACGCAAGTATTATACTTGGCGTTTCATCATCTCAAAACTGTCAGAGTTGTATTACAAGATGCTTAGAATTTCATGAAACACTTTGTGTATTGTGCGAATACGCATTTGAGGGATTGCATTTATTGTGCGTTGGTCGAAGATGAAGATGATGAACCCTCGTCGACTTTATCGTATCCGGAGTTCTTGGTCTTGTTGCATCCTTTTTGCTATTGAGCACATTTCCCATTTTGCATTGTTCGCAGACTCGTATTTGATTGCTGCGACTGTATGCGTATTGAACATGCGTGCAAGCAGTTGAAGGAAACATTTCAAGTGCGTCTTGCATTTAGTGCTCCAATTTGCCTCTGCCCCCCTTTTACGCAAAGGACAAGTTCGTCCTGCTTTCGAGCGCAAACGCGAACGTCTTTACGATTCACGAATAATCTCGTTGTGCGCGTACAGATTTGGTGTTTGAGTACCAGTACCCTATTTGGCTGCTTGCAAGCAGCATGGAGCGAAAGGGATTCTTTATGGGTATTCGGGAGTGTATTCTTGAGGGCTGGAGCGTATGTATTTTCCACTCGAATTTCCCTCATTAAGGAGGATTTAGATATGTTTAAGGACGCGACAATGGGACGGCGCTAAATTTACGCATTTACGTATAAAGTGCGTTTGCGCTCTGCGGATGCATTGCGAATTTCTTCGCGCGACGAAGAAGGCGGCGTTTTCTGCCGTCATTCGGGAAGAATGCCTGTGCGCTTGCCGCTTTGCGTTATCCTGATTGCAGCTAGTTGGTTTCGGAATGCAGAAGCGATTTAGATTTATGCGCTTAGATAAAATCCTTTTTAGCTAAACTAAATATTTCTTTGTTCTCTCCGTTCATTGAGGGGATGTTGCATGAACGCCAGCGCAATTTTCAAACTTGACGTCGAAAAAGGCCATTTATTATTTGGAGAGAAAATAAGATGTGTGCAAGTTATTAGCGATGTAAAATGCATCGAACTTAAGTTCCGACTCGCAAGAAACGCCTTTTGGGAGTTGCTAACTCTATAAACTTAAACTCGCATAATGTTTGATGAAACTTGAAATCACTACTGTGTTGAATATACGCTTGTAACAAACATTCAACTAAAGAATGGCTTGTTTGCTTGAGTTTCTTACGTTATTCAGCTTATTCAGTAATTTAATTTATTACAATTTCTCTTGATTTTATTCCACCGCAATTCATGCAAGTTCTAATAAGATTTAATACGCCATATAAATTTATAAGTGACGTTTCAATAGCTAATTGCATCAATTGTGAAATATAATCCGGGAAACTTGCTACTTGCGTTCAGTATTCAATTCGGATTTTGGTTGAAACTGTGAAATAGATACTAGATTATTGTATGCAGTTGTATTATCTTTGCATTCAACGTGTATTGATTACTTTGCTTCAATATTTGACGAGATGTACATGTTCGAGTTACGAGCTTGTTAAATTTGATACTGTGATTAGTCGTATCATAGTTATCGTAAATTTAATTTAGTTTTCCGAATTTTATTAAGAGTAGTAAGTCCTTAATATTTTCAATGGTTATGGCTTTAGTAAGTTTATAATTTTAATGAAAATTTAGGCCTAGTTTTGGTCTAGTTTAAAACTAGTTTTCATTACCACCCTCGTTTCATGCAAGGTACTCGTACACCTTGTGAAAACCTCTTTAATTAAGTTCCTCGTAGGACTTATATATCTATATTTAGTCCTCCCTTTGTGCGGCGTCTTGAGATGGAGGAGTGGAGGAAACGAGTTGGCGGTGGCGGCAACGACGAAGGTGCCAGAAAAAAGGATTCAGGGACAGAGTACGCGCGCGCTCCTCCGGAAAGGATTAGCGAAATTCAATGTGTATATTTTATGCGCGCCGGGATTAGCGTCGTTTCCGTGTTGCAATCAGGTGGAAAAAGAAAAGCGCACGCTTCCGCGCGCTCTTGTCTACGAGTGTAAGCGTGAATTCACTCGAGCGGCGGCGACGGTGGCGGCTTTATTTCGCCGAAATCTTGACACTTTTTCTTTCTTTATGCAATCTTTTTGCATCTTTTTATCTGCACATTTTGCGCATTCTGCATTGAAATACAGAAGAGCAGGAAGAACAAAGCGGAGGTGGAAAACGCAGCCGAAGAAGAAAGGGATAAATCTCGCGGAATCGTTTCGAGGGGGCGGCTAGCGATACAATGGTGCATCTATCGGATTTTAAACAAGACCAGGAAATGAATCCCGAGTTTTCCGATACCATCATTATCTTGTCGTTTTCTTCTGCATTTCATGAAAGTTTGAAGATTTTTCAGCAAACATGTCTTGTCCTACAGCTAGTTTGCTAATAGGAAATATGAAATCTTCAACAATTATTTTAATTAATCACAAAACAACAAAGTGTCACAAATTTCATTATCACCGCTTATTCTTTCACCTATCAACGTCGATGAGTATTGTCAAGCACACTTTGTACCCCCAGCAATTGTTTCGGCTTTACACCCCGCGTGTCTGGGAGTTAGGATTCACTCCCGCTAGATTTCAGAATAAACGAAGCCAATTGACAGTCGTCTGAGTCTGTGGACTTTCACACGTAACTTTTGCTTGCAACAGGGTAAAAATTGAAAGTGCTAAAACTGTTGTGTGTGCGCTTGGGCCCCTCTCCGTTTTAATTGCATCGCAGCGCCGTCATTTATTTTCGGTAATTTCGGTGCGGTTTTTATTTTGGGTTTCACAGCTCGGTGAAATTTGGTGAAATTTGTGAACATTTGGGTGAACTCGTATTTGAACTGTTTAACTAATTGCTTGTTTAGATTTTTGAGTTTGTACAGACACAACTGTGTACTCGTAACTCATCAGCACGTTCTTCTTATGCCATACAAAAATAGCATCAAAAAGATGCATCCTTCTTTGATTCTCTTTGCGTTGTTGACGTTCACAAAATTTCTCGCATTTGCTTTCAATTGATAGGTAATAATTCACGAACGGATGAAACATTAATTACTCTTACTTTCAAGTGTTATCAAGTTTTATATTTCATTTCTTTACATTTGAGATTTATTAGGGGTTGTGATCGAGGTGAAATTAATCTGTATGTTGTTTAAATTGGCTGCTCTCGAACACTTAGGCCGTCATGGGCCTGTTTTATAATATTTCTAATGATTTCTTAATTTTTGTTTCAGGTGAGTTATCCCATTACATTTATTATTCATTCAACGACAAAACAAAAAAAAACATCCAGAGAACAATGCGAGTCGTGAGTATGTTTTAAACATTTTATTGTGCATCATCAAAATTATTTCAATTCGTCTGAATGAACCCGTTGAATATTTAAACATACGTTCCATACAGCGAGAATTTGCGGCAAATAAACGCTCCGGCGAATGTGTCTTAATTAAATTAAGCGAAAATGACATAAAGCGGATTTTCTCCTCTGTTTTCGGGCTGGCTTTAACACGTCTGACTGACAGAAGTATCTTCTCTCGTTGCACACGTGCGGAAGAGCATTATCACAATTCGCCCGATGTAATAATTTCATTAGGACGTGCGCGATGCGTGAGGAATATATTCGCATTACATATTTAAACGCGCCTGACGGCCTTTTCCGGACATGTGCGATAAATGAATAAAATTCGTAGAAGGATTAGTTTTGTAGTGTTTGCTGCGTTGCATACATTATTATCAGTATCGCGCATTCGACATTTAAAATTTCAACATTTAAGTTACATACCACGGATAAAAATTGAGTATAGAGGTACACGTGTTGAGGGTAGGAATGCGCAGGGTGGCGACTTATTAAGATTCATGCCGACGGGCGGCAAGGATCGAAAGGGCAGGTCGTACGGCGTCGTACGTTATAATGCATCGTCGGCGCTGTCGTTGCGGTCGTTGGTGCGCGAAAGGACGTGGTTGGGTCCTTTGGCACCCATCCTGTACAGGACTGTGGGAGTTTAGTCAGGACACGCGCATAAGCACGATTTCAGCTATGACCATGACGATGATGATGATGAGAGCTGTTTGCTCTCTTCGTATGCACAATGAATCCGACCGGACATCCGGTATTATACATGCGATCATAGACTAAATTAAATTTAAATCTTTTCAGCACTTTGTGCTCGGGGTTTGTTGATGATTTCATCCCGTAAATCATTTTTAGTTAAATTTTAATCAACGTCAAATGAATTTTACTAAATTCAGTACATTTTACTCCTTTCGTTGGCGTAGAGTGAAATATTTCAGAAGACTGAATGAAATACGCGTAATGTCCGATTAAATTATAGCTGCTTTTAGACGAAATACCAGCAGGACAATCAGGCATTTGAAACATACGCGCAAGTGTTTAAAGAGCGTGCATCTGAAGAAGAAGTAGTTGACACTCATTGAGCGCATTACATGCATGCGAGTAGTCGTCGGTGATTTTGTGCATTTATTCGTACGAGCGAGCGTTGCACGTTTGCAATCGTTTTTGCGCTCGCTGCTCGCTGGGATTATTTTAAATTCCATCGGCGAGAAGAGAAGCACGTTAAGTGCATCGAGACGACGCGATGGACACGGCAGGTTGTTTTCTTGGTGTCGTAGCACTTTGCTGCACACGGTCGTGTGCGAGTTCAATCCTGAAATTTGCAAAGTAACAGAAGCGAATCCACCGCAGCAGCAGCAGCAAGTAGCGCGTAATCGCGATGTCTGTCCATTTGCTCTCTCGCCTAATAGGATTGCACTTCGCGGACGAGTCGTCCTCGTCGTCTCAACTTGTAACTTCAATTGCATTACATGTTCGATTAGTTTAGTACGACGTACAAAACGAATGTTCAGTGTGTGTGGGAACGGATTAGTTGAGTTCTTATCAATGCAATCGTCGGACTAAATGTTTCAATAAATTGCGCTCATCGGGAAGCAAACGAGCGAACAAAAACGTTTTCGATTTGCATTCATCGCGGGTATTTTCGGAGAGTTGTGGATGCAAACGGTTAACCTAACCGGGTAGGTAATAAGCGTGTGCGAAAAGTAAGTGAGTGTGTTGAATCGCAGAAATAGCTTTTAAAAACGCGTTTAACAACCAGAATCACTTAAAATCACTTAAAACGTGCAATGTGCACTGTCACTGCACGAATCGCTTGAGGAATTCCAAATGGCTGAAAGCTATTACATTTTAATTTTACTCATGTTGTAAGCAAACTTTATGAACCATAATGGGAGGCATTTAAATTTACACTTAAGTTGGGTATTTAAGGTTTTAGTTTTTTTGTTGTTGCGAATTTGCAACTTTCGGTTTTAATATTGACAGGAGGCAAGTTGGGAGTTTAAGTGAATATTTTTTTGCTGCTGCTGAGGGAAAGTTGAGTGAATATTGAACTTGATGCAAATTTAAAGTCTTTCGCACTCTGAAAATTCGATAACGCGGCTCGCAACTGTATATAAAGTAAATGAAAAGTTTGCTTCTATGAATTTCCCATTGCACTATGATGTATTATGAACTTTGGCGCAACGACGCCAAGTTGCATTGGCGTGTGCAGTAACAGGTACGGAATAAAATGCTTTCCTTGTACCACTTCTACTTCAGAGGGCTTTCGAATGAATTCTAACGTTACAAATCGCACTTGGAGCTCAAATAAACGCAAAGTATTGAAAGTTACTTTATATGTAACCAGAAACCCATATGTTCGTTACCGAATGATGCGTACGCCAGCTGAAGAAGTTTTAAACCTATAGGCGTTAAATGAAATTTGCTCTTAAATAATTTCAATTGTCAGAAGTTTCTTCATATTCCTCTCATTTCAAAAAGAATGATTATTTTAATTATTGGACAAGTTATTGCAGAAAAATTATTGGAAAAAAAATTTAAATTGTGCAAATTTTTCAGTAATGAAAGTGAAGAATCCTGAAAGTTTTTAATTGTATTTCAAAAAGAAAATTTCTGTGGTTAAATATGTATTTTCTATTTACGATGCGTATTCATTGACACAATCGTGCGGAAAACACAAACGGCGCCCGGCTCTGAAAGCAAAGTACACAACCAAACCAGCCAGTTGCGCGTCGGCGCTCGGCAAGTAACGACGTCGCGACGCCGCCGCTCACATAACACGCGCGCTCGTGCTACGACGTCGACGCGTCGAACGAGAACTCGCGAAAACTCGAAACACTCAACTTTCGCGAAGCGAATCGAAGAAACCAAAGAGTTTTCCGTCATAAAAACGTTGAACTAACTCTGCAATATTTATTATAGTAAAAAGGAACTGTTTTTATACACTTTTAGCGAAAAGTATTAATCCGGAAGTTTAATTAATATGTTAATAAGTTATTATATTAAATTAATTAAAAATGCAGTTGAATTAATTTCTAATTAAAAAAGCAATTAATTGCGAATGACAAGTGCACGTTTTGAATAAACCACTCGCTCTGTTGTTGTCGTCGTCGTCGTTGATCAATCGGCGGGCAGTTGGCGCAAATTAAGAAATGCTAATTGCGCTTTTAAATTAATTATGTTTGAACTGAAATCAGTAGTAAATCATGTTTTAATTGAATGTTAATTATTGCGTCGTGTTGAGTGCACATAGTGCAAGTTTGCGTATAATGTCGACGACGCCTGAAAGTTCAAGGTAAATGGCAATTGATTAACTTTAAGGATTAAGGATTAAAATGAGTGGTTTTCTTTAAATGGCATTATTTTTATGAATATATTTAATATTTAACGTTTATTTGCGTGATACTCGTAAAGTTATAAATATTTGATCAACAAAATCAATTTGCACCCGCATTGAAAATGTATGAAATAATTTCATATGTATAAAATTTCATGGGGTGGCTTTTTCCTATTGCGGTATTTTTATTGTTTTAAAATATTCATTCGATTCGATAAATCCATTGAAATTTATAGTAGGTATGGAGAATGCAATAATTATTTAATTATGAATGGATTTAGAGGAAATTATATTTATTTCATTATTTTTGCTGGATTTAAAATTCGGCAGCTTCTATTATTTTGTAGCAATTTTGTTTTCGTTATTAAAATCGTACTTTCCGGTAAATATTTTTACAACAAGCGCAGCGTAATGAAATGAAGCACAAGAGCGGAAAATTAGGAAAAGTTTATTTGTGCATCCGAAAAATAGAGGAAAAGATGTCCGTGTCGCATTTATCATGCGCACACGCATTGACATAAAGCATGCATTTTTAGAGGCACTTTAATCCTTTGTAGTTTATTATGGTTGTAATGTTAATTCACTTTTTCATACTTTATTTTAATACGGCCTGGATTTCGTGCATGCGAGAGCGCTGCCCTTCAAAATCTCTCTCGCGCTCACGCGCTTTATCCGAGTTTTAAACAAATTTCAATTTAATTTTATTATCCGACGCATATTTAAATATAAAAACACGACACTGATAATAAACTCTGCGCTAAAAAAACCGTTGTAAAAATCATGTAAAAAGCAAATAACGCTTGAAACTTACTTTTGCGAGTGTCACTCCCGTTTATAGTTTATACGGCAATTGTACGAGCAAAGTTTCTAGACGCATAACACAATAGTTATTTTTTCGATGCGGGGCCAAATTCGTTTAGGTCTTTTGGCTGTCGGAACAAATTCGTTAGAGCGTCATCCAGGAGCGTGAAATTATTAAATCAAATGTGGAAACATCAAAAGTAGGAATTTATCGATCGCGGTAAAGCACGTAAAGCTCACTCGAGTGGGCGTCGCGATGCTCGCATGAATATATATGAAATGATGCATTCGTGGGGTATATGACGAGAAGAGGAGAACGTGATTTTTCCTAGTGTATACTCCTCTTGCGTTGAATCTTTCAATAGTTTTACTTTTCGCGTGTTTGAAGCGTGCTCTTTGAGTAAATACAAGCGCAAGGATGGGTTTAAGAGTGATTGTTCTTGAAGCAGGTTTTCGTGGAGTTGCGGGCAAAGGAATGCTGAAAATGTAGAAGAAAATCATTATTTGGCACTTATTAACTTCTTTAATGTGTTCATATTCATTTCATTATTCTGAAACTTTAAGAACTAAAATATGAAATTCTAAAATAGGAAAAATTACATTTTTGAAAAAAAAAATAAAAAATGTCTTAGCGAAACTTGAAGTAAACTGATAAGGTAATTTTACAACCCCTTGAGCATACGCCAACTTTCACTTGAAAACATCCTGAAACCTTGAAAGTTGCAAGGAATATCAGCATTTGTTCGGTAAAACTCTTTTATAAACTGAACAAAAGAATAAACAAAACAAGTCCATAAAAAATGAATAAAACAAAAAATATTCTTGGCGAACCAATGAGCCAGACTCCCTTGAGATTAGCTGCTTTGCTACTAGCGTTTCCTCACTTTCAGTTTTTTCAGTGCGCGTCTTTTTTCTTCGCCGAGAGCAATTCAGCAATTTGCATCTTGTTGTTTTTATTGCATATTTTTCTTTGCTAGCGCTGCTTTCCTTGTTTTTTGTTTCGTCCTTGCAGTATTAGTGGTAATTTAATAATTCAACTTTTCCTTCCGACAACGCGCAGGTATTTTCTATCGATCTTTCTCGTGTTGCGGCGCGTGATGCTTAAAATTGCCGGTTCATTTATCATTTGCGCGACGCAATGCAGCGCGCCGCGTCCGCTAATCGCACAAAAGCTGCCAAAATAGGTCATAAACTCGACTCGCGTAGAACGTAAAGTTGTAATGCGTATAACAAAACTCAATACATTACCAATTATCCTTCGTATGTGTTCGCTGTATGCATAACAGCGCTGGTCAAATACGTACATTTCGTTGAGTAAGTACATGTATTGCATGCGATTATACAGTGTTATGTTAGCTTTTATCTTGATTGATTAATTGAGGAGATAGTGTTATAAAATATGTAATTTTTTTACCGCCACGTATAAAGTTTTCCCATTTTTTCTTAACGTCATATGTAGGTCCATCGTAATTTTTATTAAAATTATCCCTGAAGGAAATAATAAAATTCAGGGCTTTTCCGGCTTACCTTGAAAAATGATCGCAAGCATGTAAAATGTCAAAACGTACTAATTAAGTCACATATTCAGGTCTTCAGCTCGTCTGATATGTCATCGTGATAATTAATTTTGTTCAAACGGCGCAACTGAAAACAGTTAAGTCGACTGCGCATATTCACGTTACTTACTCATCCTGCGGACGAACGGCTTAAAGCAAGTTGAAGTAGGTACTTTGTCGCGCTTTGTTGCACTTGGGTTTACTTTGCGTAATCGTGAACGCACGCAGCAAGTAGTCAGAAGTTACTTGCGGGCGGACGACTATAAATCATACGCGCAAGTCAGCTGCGTTTAGCTTCTTCGCTAAGTAAAGAAGTTGCTTTCATCGATTTAGTTTGCAGATAACTGGGCGTCCCATCATTAACTCTTCCGGGCGGTACACATGCGTTATTTACGCAGCGTTTATACTTATCTCTTGAGGCAGATTCATTCATTCATAGATATTTTTCTTAAGGCGGTATTCTAGTCTAAACATTTTAAAATATCAGCAAAATCTTTTTCATTTATTTGAAATATCTCGAAAAGTACTGAAGATATCATAAAAATTCCTGAATTTTTCACAAGTCTTACAAAGAGGTAAATTGGTCTATCGCAAATTTGTTGGATGCATTCTTAACTTGAAGCGATCATGTTAATTCTTCAACTTTTAGTTTTAGCTGAAAGTTGAAGTATTACATAAAAACTTAAATCTCCATCCATTAGAATATTGGAAGGTAATGAAACCTGGAGCGCTGTATCACTAATTGAAAAATACAATTTCTATGATAAGAAATGTGATCTAATTTCATCAATATCTCGAAAAGTACTAAAGATATCATAAAAATTCTTACAAAGAAGTAAATTGGTCTATCGCAAATTTGCTGGATGCATTCTTAACTTGAGGCGATCATGTTAATTTTTCAAATTTTAGTTTAGGTATGCCTTTTGAGTTATAATCCTATTAACTAAACGAGAGTGCCATAATGGTGTTTATTATGAGCAAAGGTAGAAAATAAATCAGTTGTTGTTATTTACGTTTATGTACTCTGAAAACGATCAAGTTCACTTTTGTCGCCGACGTACAAATGCGGAAAAAGTCATTGAGGCCAATTATCACGTGCGTCTCTCTTGAATAAATCGTGCCTTTCGGCGCAGTGCGCTCGAGAATAAAAGTACTAAACTAATGCAATAAACTTTAACGTTCGAATCGTTTAAAGCGTGCGCATACTCAGTGCCTAATTCCACGCATTCGTCGCCGCCTTCCGCAAACTGCGAGCGCGGGATTTCTGATATAAAAAGCTGCGCGTTCGGCCATTCGCCTTAATTCGCCCTTGTTGTCTATCCCATTGAATCTAAACGCACAGCCGTGGAGAGTTGTTTTGTAGCTCATTTTCGTAGTCCTAGTACGCATTCTTCTACTTCACTTCATCCGTCGCGCCGGTAGCGCGGCAGTGACGACAGGCAAATGACGCAATTTATACAAAATGCACTCGCGTAGTGCATTAGTACGCGGAGCGCAATTGCGACTGACGACGGGATTTTTGCTATTTTCTATTTACGCGTTTGCAAGCTTTTTGCACGAGAGCTGACTTCTCGCCTTGCTAATTTAAGTTTTCAGCGCGCTGCTTCAACTTTTACAGGCACGTGCTGAGCAAGAAGCAAGAAGCGCGCAACTTGTGTAACGATTCGAAATTCGAAAGCATACGAATTCTTATTCTAACCTAGTTTAAAGTATTGTACTCGTGCAATTCCGGCAGAAACGTGCTAAATTGTTGTGCATCTAACGTGATCGTGCTGAATTTCGGTACACATATGGCAAATGCACTTTTAATTGAATATTCCATTCGGACGTGATCGTACGATTTTGCGCTTTTCGTGGATAGTTTCTGGCTAATTTGAGTTTGCAAAAATTTCCTCCCGCATGCTGTAAAATATGCACAAAAAAGTGGCCAGATATTTTTTATGCCATGTACCAGAGTGATATCGTATTCAATACCAGCATGAGTGACGTGATGCTTGTGTAAAATTTCATTTTAGTTGCCAGTTTTTTTTAGTACAAAAATGTTCATTCCTATTTTCATATTTCTACCATGGGAATTCATATCGAATACGCAAACATGCAACAAAAAGCTCAAAGATTAAAAACTAGGCATTTTAATTCAAAACATTTTTAAAGTGAAAATTAGATAGATAACAAGAAATGGATAATTAAATAGTAATATTGTTTTGACCGAATTTGACGAGGGAAATTATTACGCAGGGGAGTAATAAAATACGCAAAGTACTTTGCGCTCCTTCGAACTAAACGTTACAGTTGTTCTAACATGTCACGACATAGCAATTTGCATAAGTTACTTACTTACTTACTTTCATGCAATGCGAGTGCAATCTGCATGCAAACCAATTTTGTTTACCAACAACAACGGGGAGCAACAACAAGCCAGCGACCGCGAGTAATGCATTTCTTCAGCGCGCTCCTTCCGGCGTGCAAGAGCGAACTTTGGCATGCAAGTGCACATTTCCCGAACGCAAACGGCAAAAGTAAAACCCACATTAAAGTGCGCACAACTTCTTCTTCTTCTTCTTCGCCTAAATGCGGAAAAACTAAGCTATTTATCAATTGAGGCAGCAACGGACAACCAAAACGTAAATTTTCGCCTAAAATATTTGTTATTCAATGCTGAACGCTGAATTTATTACTACTTTTCTTTGTCGCCCGAATTTATACTCGAAGACTAAGAATAAGAAGTGCTTTATGCTTATGAGAAACACGTCAGTGGACAACATTGTAATATGTTTCACAATTCCATTCAGTTGACTCTTGAAATTCGCAACGCGCGTGTGGATTTTATGTGCGCGCGATATAATTTTATTTCGTGCAATGCGCAATCGTGCACCCATTCAGATAGCATTCAGCTATTAAGATAGTCATACCATACTAGTGTGCTTTACACAACAGAATTTCGGCAGACTTTTTCATTCATTCATGTTTTACGTGGAGAAAAAGTAGAAGACGCGTGTGAAAAAGAAAAAAGGACGAAGGAGCAAGGTGACGAAGCTTCCCACATTCATTGCGCGTGTATAAAATTCTATTTAAACGTTTTTATAGCGTTTAGGAAGGTTTTTATATGAGTTTAGCTTCTGATACCGTTTTGTTAGGATTTTGGGGGGTGGTTTTGTATAAGAATTTCACAAAAAGTGGATATAATAGAAAAGGTGTATCAAAAATGCGGTGCAGTTTAAAATAGCACTTTAATGGTTCAGATTAGTCGTTTTTTTATTATCTAAAATTAGTTTTATCAACATTTATTGTTCAAGAATCGGATAAGGAGAATATCTTATTTTAAATATGACTTTCTTTTGCTTTTTTTTATTTATTTAAACTTCTTTTTCTGTAAAGAGAAAAAGAACTGTTAAAGTAAGACATGCACCACAATATTTCACGATCGGGTCACGTTCGTTGAGCCGTCTATCTTGTCCTTCAACTCATCGTGCATATCGTCCTTTTTTTCTCTTATCCTTCGCGACGTGTTCGTCCTGGTGACGCGCCCCTTGCGCCTCTTATCACCGTTGCGTATCGCCTAGGTATTTTTTAACCCATTCAGGACTACACTAATGGCTCGCGCTGCAAGATATACTGATATTGTGCGGGTGCGCACCCCCTGAAGATGGAAGCAAATCCGAGGAGAAACACTTGGACGCGTTAAAAATAAATCGCGAAATGCTTGCGACAATTTTCCCTCAACGTCGATATAAATTCCGGTCGACGGCGGGGCACGTATCGCACCTTTAATTTAAAACTTTCCCTTTTTCTGTTTCGCGATGCGATGCGCGTGTGCGCTTGACACGTACCTACCTTCTTCAGCCGCCCCCAACGCGCTACTTATGTATTTATAATCTAATAAAGGGCGACAGTTTATCATGAGTTTCGACCTCGCAGTGACATCGAGAGCGATTACTAAAGTGCTCGGATTACGAAACACAATGAAACTCTCTCTTCGGCGTGCTGTTGTCTTATGCGCGCGCGGAGCACAATGATGGTGGTAATCGCAATAAGTGACACCGGGAATAAGCGGGCAGGAAAGGGGGGAAAAGCATGCCAAGCAAACTTTCTTCCCAAAGACAATATTACTGCCGCTCTCGCGTACTTTATTACGCGAGCATGCGTCTGATATTACCTCGCATATTGGGCCATTTAACTTTAGATTTATTCTGATTCCTTCGTCGCTCATTGCACAAAGCAAGCAGGGAGCAGAAGATGCAAAACGCGCGCGCACATGCACTCGCCGTGATTCACGTGCGCGAAGCGTCGTTTCCGGTTATGGCTTTTCGTGCACCTCAAATATCTGCGGACACGCGTGCTCAACGAAAACTTTACTCATTCCCAGCATCTTACAGCTCTCATCCTTGAAATTGACATACATTAAAAGTTGGTGGATATTTATTTCTTATTGGATGAGGAAAATTTTTGTTTTTTTGCATTAAGGATAATTTCATAAGTTTAATGGTCATGTGGAATGTCATTAAATCACAAACTAAATGATTATTAGGAGTTAGTGAGGACTGAAAACAAGCTCAGCTATGCAGTGTGAGGTTTCGGCTGGTGAATGCAGGGGTTATGAGTAACAGGGCAATAATTCAGAATTAGATAGTAAAAGTGCATGCAAATGCGCGCGTACAGCAGGACATAAACGCGAACGTGTATGAGCATTCAACGGCTCTATTCATCTGCAGATTTGTTGCTGTTGTTGTTTGTTTGCTGGCGATGCGAGTCAAACAGTGAGTGTGTAGACTCTCTAATTAGAAGTGTAATTAATGGCATTAATCACTACGCGTTGAGCGCGTCGGCATGCATCTCCATTCGCCCTTTTACCACCATCATCTGTTATTAATGCACTTGTTTTCCACCACATTATTATCACAACTCGACTGAATGAGCAGTTAATGTATTAATAATAAAGTTGGAATGGTGTATAAATTTCATGAAAATCACAATCGCATATTAATAATATTTGCCAGACGTCGGTATGCGTCTTGTAGTCTGAAATATACAGACGACAATGTTATTTTTTAAAAATATTTCTGATACAATCACAAAAATTCTGAGAGTAAAACGACCACCATCATGGTCTGAATAATAAATCACACAAAGAGCCGCGATTAAAAGAAAAGCCATAATATAAATGAGAGTGGTATCACTCGTTCGCATCGGGTGCGTGCCGTTGCGAATACACAACATACTTGCAAGTCCCTTAAGACCGCGAAACTCACACACGCGGGGCAGGCAGCGGCGGCCGGCGGTGGATGGAATGAACGCGGTTGATAAGTAAAATATTTGCGTATGTGCGCTATCGCGCCGCAAAAAAATATACGAGCGGTCGGCACGTTTTTAATGCGTTTTTTGCGACCGCGACTATGACTAGGACTGCGTTATTTGATGGAAACGGAAATTGGGCTTTGAAACGCGCGAAAGCACTGTCGCAATTGCAACATTAGCCAGCTTAATGCTAATGAACAAATACGCGAAAAACTACTGCCACGCATTCATGGTGCAACATAACGCGCTTGATTGTTGTTTTCGGTGTGCATTGCATTGTTTTACGCACAGAGTGGCATTCATCATCGCTTGTCACATGTGTAAAATTTAATGGTTTTTAGTATAATTAATGAATGCGCCTGGTCTGGTCCGGTCCCAGTAGATTTTTTGGTTTTATCGATGAAACGCATTTGTCTCATTGCTGCTCCTCTCTAATTTGAAATATGAATGATATTTTAGTATTAATATTTTTAAAAGCTTTGCGGTAATTTATGATATAAATATAAAAAAAGTTGTCGTGTCTTTGATGTTCCTACAAATGATGCGATTAATGAAATGTCAACATGTTTCACAGGCTATTGTCACAATTAGCATTTTTTCTAGTTGATGGGTGTCTAGCAAATAATGATAATGCGTTTTATTGCTTTCTATGTTTCGCCATAATGTGTTGATATACCATGTTCAGTAAGCGGAGGTCGGCGAGTGCGTGCGTTTTAATGAAAATAAATTCTATTTAACAGACGATTATTCAAATTATATATCGCTGTTATTACCCCGTTCAACTGAAAATTAGATGTAAATGATTCCGGTAGCTTTAGAGCACATTTACCTTGTGATATTTCTAATAATACAGTATGTTTTATTATTTAGTTAAAATTATGACTAATTTGTTGTTTCTTTTGTTCTAGGTGAGTTCTAAAACTTCCTTAAATTCTGGGGATGAAATCATGATGGTGAAATATTGGTAGAGTGAGTTGATTTTGAATTCTATTTATTTCACAAACGTCCAGTATAATTTCTATCTAAACAAATTCATAAATACTCTCATTAGTCTTCAGTACGATCATGCGGCACAATCCACAGCACAGTTTGGCTTAATTTTTAATTAGTCCCTCCGCGATCCGCCCGAATGAAACACACGAATCACGCATAGCAACTGAATGCACATCGCAATACGTCACGAAATCAACGCATTAATTTAATTGTCATCATTGTGAAAGACGCAAGCACCGAACACAAAGGCGGAATTAAATATATGCGCGCACTAAACGAAAAGGAATAGACGCACGCGCGCGGAATGAAAAATGAATGGAAAAAATGAAATGCACAACAAAGGGGGGCATTTAAAACGCATTAAAATTATCCAGGGGATTAAGACACATGCATCACATACGTAAAACAGCATAAAATATAACAACATACAACAGAACAAAAAATGCCAATACGAAGCGGAGCGGTTGAGAAAAAGTTGAAAAATTTATGGAATTTCGCTTGATGAAAATGCGCTCCGCCTCCGTTCATTATTGCACGCATACGGACATGACATTTTTAAGATTACACCGCGCCCTTTAACGTGTATTAAAAAATGAGGAAATTCATTATTTTAATTGGCCAAAAATTAGCGAGACGAATATTTTTACAAGCAATTTTTATATTTACAAAACGCCTTGTTATGATTATGAATGCGGGCAATTTTGTGTGGAGTCTTTGAGGATTTCAAGTACGTAGTATGCTTATTTCATATCTCATTTGGCATAGAATGGCGCGAAGGGCAGCGCGCCAAGACCGTGAAATAATAGAGAGCAAAGGAAAAAGCAGAAACAAAAGGAAATTCTGCAAAATTGCTTGCGGCACGCGAACATTTTCTCTGTGATTCTCGTTTACCGACTTGAAACGCGCTCGTTTTCTTCATTTTTCCTCGGTGTTTCAGAATAAGAACAAAAACAACAACAACAACAAAGAAATAATTTATATTTGTTTTGCATGTGCTGCAATTCTTTTGCACCCCGGAGTTCTTATTAACCTTGAACGTTAAAAGAGTTATTGTTATTAAATTTACACACGTCAAGTACAAACACAGAATTAAAACTTAATTAACATTGAAGAAAAGAAGCAATACGTAACTAAAAAAAATATTTATTTTTAATTTATCGGTGAGCGAACAGAACGGTGAAGAGAGGAACATTTGCATTTTTAATTCGTACGCCATGTTTGAGCAAACACAGGAAGTCATTTTGTTTATTTATTTGCGACGTCCGGTTTTGCAAAAGCTAACTACACGATCCGAGTGGATTAAGTCATGACCATCTGTAGCTGTAGCTGGTGAAATGCACTACGCGTTTTCCTCCCTTTGCCATTGTAATAAATCATTTGCTTCGTGGTGCACTTTTTCCTCTTTACGCGCCCCCCTTTTGCGCATTCGCCTATTTTTCTTTAAAACCGTCGTCCTGTTTTTGCGTTGGATGTATGCAGCACGTGCCGCAGCCGCCTCCAGGATATATATCCTGGCGCGCCAATATTTTGACAGGATGCGTGGGCAAACCCCGTACCCCACCGCGGATTAAGTATGACCGTCACGAGCGCAAAGGGCGTGCATGGTCGATCGAACGCAACACGCGTGCGGGTACACTGTACGCATCAAGCAACATCCCTCAAGCGCTGTCTTCGCCGGCTCTCGACGAATATCTCGCCGAATTCCACTTGTTCACGAACTTCTTCAGCGCCACCACTTCCGGTTGAAGCGAGAACTTGAACGATTCTTTCGCCACGTGGCGTACTAGCGCATAGTGTGTATGAGTTGCGTCCGCACGTGCAATTCCCACGTTCGCGCGTTCCTTCCTGCATTCGTGATGACTATTCCGCGAGGTGGCTCGTTCCGGAAGCAGAGGCCTGTGAAATTGGAAAATCCGGGGGCGGCACCAACGACGACTTTTACTTTTGCCGCCTTCACTCGTGTTGTGACTTTCGTGCGTTACTTTCGCTTGATTCCGGCTGTTTTTTCTTGTTACCAAGCTCTAAAACTTGCGTTATAATCCACAGGGTGCGTCCTGAAAGCCGCCGTTAGAAAGGCTTATGAAAATTATTGATTCGTTGTATCGCTACTTTTAAGATGTTAAAAGTTCAACAACACATTTTTGTATGCGCGTGCATTCCACGTGGTGTTCACCTATACACCGCAAGGATCGGCGTGGTGATACAGGTGTTGATAATGTCACTGCCACTGATGGATGGCCTCGTTCTGGTTTTCTGCGTTCGCGCACATTTCATTTTGATGTATCTAGAGCTACCACCTATAACGTACAAGACTTTCACTGTCGGCGGCGGCAGGAGTGCCGTTTTTTCCACGTATAACGAAACATGATTAGCGGTGCAACGCAACCGTCGAAATTGTTTGGGAAACTCGAGTTTCATGGATTTCGGGGGTACAATAAGCCAAGCTTTTGGCAGTGCGCTATGTCCGTTGGGACTCATCCATCTTTATACTTCAATGTTATTAGTGTGTGTTTATTTAATTTTCGGTCATTTATTAATGACTGGTTCGTACTTTTCGTTACTAATTTTAAAGAAGAAATTGATAAATTTTTGTTTATCACAGTCTCAAAACATAATGTGAAAAGAACAACTAAAATTGAACTCAGATCATTTATCTTTAAGGTGTAGCATTTCGTTAATATTTTTCATAACGTTGAATAATTTGATCAGAGATGGTGATAGATTGAGCGTGTATAATAAATATAATTAAAAGTTGGTGAAACTTTTTTCCAAGGCTTGCGCATCGAAAGTTTTACTTCATTCTTGGTTCGTCTGCTTGTATCGAATCGACGTCCGACAAACATTGGCAAAGTTTGCCTTCCTGTACGGCGCAGCGCGCTCACCGCTTTCGATATTTTAATATAAATATTCTGCATATTTGCGCGACTCGTTGGTGGCTTTTACGAAATCGGCGCAAAACTTTGTCTCATTAGCTCTCGCCTTCCTCGGCCAGTATCAGTAGTTTAACATTACGTTCAGAAAAGCGGCCAACTTTAAAGCAACACGACATCAAAGTCTTTGCAAGTCTTTTGCCTCTTTGAATTTAATCAATTTCTCATAGCACAAAACTTTTTATTTACTTTTTTAATTATTCTTCTTTTGAACCACATTCATAGGTGCATTCGCAATGAATAAAATGATGAAACGCTTTTTATTAAGTTCATAAAAGTCGCATTCGATGCCCGTACGTACCTACGTGTGTAATCCAATGAAAAGATGCGGACGATAGGAAATTTAACGTTTTGATTAGGTTCGTCGTACATTCAATGTGTGCTCATCCGGTGTGCGTCCAGCTTGCTCATCTGATGTTTACAAGAGAAGACAAGCAAACTCTTCCGCCTTTTTGTGCGGTGCGAGCTCGCGGGCGTGCTTTATCCTTTCGTCCGGCGCAAAAACTTTTGACGAGCGCGCAATAAGCTCAATACAAAAATAATTGAAGCGGAAATGAAACATTTGATGTCGATTGTTTGCTCGTTCTTCGCGTCATTGTCGGTCGCCCATAATCCCGAGATGCGTTGTTCGTTGCTCATCTTCCTCACTCGATTCGAAGATAAATAAAGCTTGAAACGCTTGCACATCACAAGAGCGCCGCGCTTTTTTTTGTGTGTCTGTGCAGTACTTGAACTAAACATATAAATTTCATATACAGTATTACTCGAAAATTCTCTATTCAACGATACGTGGACTATAAAACAAAAATTAATAAAAACTTGTGGTAGTTTTGCGAATTTTGAAAATTTTGGCCAAGGCTAATTTGGCTGCGGTGAGAGGGCTTTTGTCATGCACTCATTCTTGCGCTGTTGCACATTTCGCCTTGGCAAAGAAAAATGTCTAGCACAAATGACGCCTCGAGAGTCGCGACGATCCGTGACATGATGGCAATGACTACGGCGACGACACTGTTGTGACCTTAAGAAACGCCCCAAAGGTTAACAACGGGCAAAGAATAGCAGGATGAAAAATACTTGCTTCCTTCGTGCACTTTCTTCGTCGTCTTGTTCTTCTTAACGCGTGCCTTTTTGCTTTGCCGTCGTCGTGGACGCGCAGCGCTGTTATTTTTTACTGTGCGCCGGGATTTTGTGGGATTTCGCGTTTATTTTAAGGTCAGACGCGTCAAGCGAACGCGCGCGGATTACATTACACGCAAAGAATTACAAATTGCTGTCATAAATCGCGGCCGCCGGCCGACCAGTACGAAAATACCAACGGTGCATGGCGCGCGCGCGCGCGTTCGCGTAAGATAAAGACTGGCGAATTATCGTCCAAAATGTGATGGGTTGCGGTTGTAATGTGTAATTTGCTTACGCAACGAAACGTTCCTGTCGTTGTTATCGACGATGGTGCGAGTGCTTATGAAAAATATGGGCATTCATCAGCCGCAAGGTTCGAACGCGTGTGCGTTCTTTACGCGTAGCTTACAGTCACGACTTTTGCATACAATCTAGGTCACAATTTTCAAGCCTCGTAATTTTCGGCTTCCTGAAATTTGCCTCGGGGTGCCATAAAAATTATTTGCTCTCTTCGCTGTTGCTTGCTTGTAATGTGTGATGTTTAATCGGTCATTATTTTGAAATTTATGTAGATTTGATTTTCAGACACCATGATACTTATTAAAGCAGCTTTTTTCTTAAGTCAAATAATTTCTCATAACGATTATAACTTTGGGTATAAAGTAAATTTTCAACTTTCGATGCTGCAACATTTCAATATCCAAATTCCACTGAATTTTGTCAATGAAGTGCATAGGAAGTATTGTGCATTTTTATTAGTTTCTTATCGCTTCTGGCGTATGGGGAGACACTCCATTTCATATATGCTTGAATCATAATAGAATATCATTACATATCTGATTGTGACACTATTCAAACGCACACACAATATGCCACATACTCTCGCATACAATAAATCTATAGTGAGCATAAATCGTGCGCACTTATGCCATCTGCGCTTCAGCCGCATTGAGAAGCACAAGTGTGATACCCACTTATTCAAACCGCCGCCCGCCACCGTCACCGCCGCCGCAGAGCATTGCATTGCACTGCTTTTTAGCAGCTGAATTCCCACTGCCTCCTGTGCATCGCCCAGTTGTTATTGTCGCGCATCTTCAACCTGCATTCACTCACATTTATTCACGATTTGCGTTAAAAATTGCGATTTAGAATAAGTAAAAAGAGAGCTGTACGCGGACGCTTGCTTTTATTAAATATTTGCGAGTATCGTAAATCAAGAATTTTTGCATATTTGCTCGCGCGGATTAGACTTGCATGACGCTCTCTCTTCGAGGTGCGAAATTGATGCTGAATGCATTGCAATACTAACGCCTCGTCGTAGAAGTGGAAGACGAAGGGCGTTTTGCATACAGCCGCCCCCAGTGTGCTTACAGCTTCTGCCGGCAGTGCGAGAAACATCGGCGGAAACTTTGCATAATGTCGTCGGAGACAGCAGAAACCTGCCGGCCATAAATCAGAACTTCGCCCCCAACCACTCAGCCGCCCCGCTGGAGAGAACCTTCTGGCGGCTTTGCGCTTGCAGCCAGATGCAAGTGGAAAAAAGGGGGGAAACTTGCATAACACACATATAATTCTAATACTGATTCGAATCATTTTTTTACGTCCGTGCACGATTTTTCTTCGTCTCTTCAGTTTTCTGAAAAGCGAAAACGACACTTGCTCCAAGATCTTTTAATTCAACGATATACGTGGTTTTCAAATTTACGCAAATTTGATTTTGACACCAAATACAATATTAACATTGCAATGAAATTGAATTGGATACGGGTTGTTTGTTTATTTGCGCGATCGGCGAATATTTGGTTGATTAAATATTATTTGATTGAATGTGCCTGTCTAATGCGTTTAATGCGAATGCACAACATCGAAAGGCAATTTAACAGCGCGAAATTTGACGCATTCGCATTCGTATATTCGTTGCGCTAATTCTCTATGATTGCTGATGACGGACGCAATTATTATTTTAAATCAACGTCCGCTCTATGACGCTTCGGTTGCCTAGAGTGTTAATGAAACTATGCATAATTCAAACTTCGCTCGTGAGGCGACCTGCTTAATAATTCACGTGTTGTCCTTTTTGTTCCCATCTCCCATGGAATTTCACTTGGTGTGCTTATTAATTATGAAATTAAGCGTCGATAATGAGGGGACGCACATTAATTAAAACTTTTTAATTCTTTTTTTTCGCCGTCCCTAAATTTTGCGCACCTTATCATTCATTGCTCGCTCGTACCTCAAGGACGAGAGCGCAAAAATCCATTATAAATATTCGGATAATCCTTAAATGGTAAAGTTTACTGGGGATCCGAATTATTATCAAAGTTTTATAGGTTATAAGAAAGTGATGAGTAATAGTCAGATGGCATATTGCCAACGGCGCGCGTTTTCGTACGCATTACGCGCCGCCACCAAGTTTCGACGTGTCGTGAGTGGTAACTTTACCGCCTCCAGTAGTCGAGGAACGGAGAGTTGTCAAGTTGTCGTAGCCGTTCGCGACTGCGGTGCGAAAATTGAAAGATGGATGGATGTGGCTTTCGCTTTTAGTTTCACACGTCTCCTTGAGAAGTGCTTCGCGTTTTTAGTGCGTGCACTTACATGATGTTAATCATTTTCGGCGGCTGGCTGACTTCTTGTTGTTTGCATGATGTGCAAGTCATTACTTATAAACGTGATATCCGTGCGCGCGCGCGCGCCTTTGGAATGAAGTATAGTGTCTTGAGAGGCAGGGAAAAATGAGGAAAATAAAACAAAATGAAGCAAGGTACAAATCATTTTTTCCGACGCACGAAAGAAGCGTGAGGTAGCATGTGTTCCTTAAAGAACACACACGTGTATTTGGCGCGTGCAGCATTCATCTCTTCAATCTCTTCGCGGATGGCAAGGGGTGTACTCTCATTGCTCACACATAAAACGTGGGGGGGGAGGGGGTGGTGACAGGATGTGCACCTGAGACCTACCACGCCAATTACGCACTTGTTACGCAACTTTTACGAATTGCTCTCCTTTAATTCTTTGCCATTGTGACTTTATTCCTTGGCTAGGAGGAAATAAGAGCCGCATTATCACCATAATCGAAAATTCAATAATTCAATAAGGAGCGCGTTTATTTATTTCATTCCTAATTTCGCTTTCTTTCTCGTTGCAGGGCTGCGCAAAAATTGAATCTCTCCTCTTCGCCGCACCGCAGGAAACGGACGAACTCGGAAGACGGGTGCGATGCCACCTCGGGGTTCTGCGGCGCTTTGCAGCGGTCGCCGCCACCCGTTCCGCCGGCGCTACTTCGACGCATTGGCGTTAAGGAAATCACAGGAGTTGGCAAGGTGAGTTTTTTCTCTCTCTTATTTTTCTTAGATGTCCAGAATTGCGTTTTATAAATTTTCTCTCCGACCATTTCTTATCAATCGCTTGACAAGATTTATTATATCCATTATTTAATAACAAGCGACAATATTGGCAAGCGGCAATATTAATTTGTTTTTTTTTTCGTGAAGAAATTGAAATTCGCTAAGACGATTTTCAATATGCGTTCCACTTTATACGTCATACTTTATTCTACAATGTAGAGCATGACTTTACGATAAATTTAACAAGCAAGCATCGAGAGGAAGAACATTGATCAGCTTAAAATAATCGGCTTAAATCAATCACATTCATTACGCTTCTTGTTCGTGCGTTCACTTCGTCGACTTTTTCCTCGTCCTTTGCATTCTGCCATTAACCCTATTAAAAGCAAGGGACGCATATTCATTATCCTTAGCTATATTTCACTCAACTTTGAGCTAATTTAGTTTTTAAGCAAGGCGAATAGTTTGGCATAATTTAAAGTACTTAAATGAGTTGGAATATAGTCAATTATAATTGGATTAGCATTATTGATTCGATAGATTTTGACGTTTTTATTAAGTAAAGGATCTACTTCCTTTGTGCGTCAACGCAATATAATGAGCGCGATTCACAGCACAGCACATGTCAATAGTGCGTAACTCTCCCTTCGGGGGTGGCTTTTGCAATGCAATTTTATATACTTGTTATATCAAAATCCGCGCGCACACACGGCAAGCATGCTTTGGTGGTTGATATATGACATTTATGTGTATGCGGATCACATACGCAACGCGGTGTCATCAATCAACAGGGAAGTCCGGGGAAGTCGTGATTAAACCGGAACTCTCTGACGGTGCATTGACAACGCACGACGTCTAGGTAGGGGGCGGCAATCGGTTTGATATCTCACTCTTAACACCACTATCGACTGCATCCTTCGTGTTGCATTGAATTTGCACTGACGATCCTTGCTATAGCGTCAATGAAACCCCAATCAGGCTCAATTATCATTCGAGCCAGCCGCAGGACTCGTCCTCGTCCTTGTTGCGAGTCATACCGCAATGCGCATCATTACACGTTCCGTTGTGGGCGGACGTGTTCGCGGTCGCTATACGCAAATTCCAAAATAACCGCGAATATCATATTTGGATATCTACGCCAAGAAGGGTGAGAATATATCTTGGAAATTGTTATTTTCTCATGACAAACACGTGCGACTTAATAAGAAAACGTGGCACTCATCGATGAAACTAAACGTAAACGAAATAGCTTTCTTTCGGTGTCGTGAAGAAGACGCTCACGTACCTATATGAGGAGTTGAGAAAAATTACATTGCCAACCAAATCAATTGCGCATGCGATTCAATGAAGCGCGCTAAACAGATTGGATACGCGACCGGGAGCGAGATGAGCACCGATCTTTTTCTTTCCTGCGTTCGGGACTCATATCAATTCAGAGATGGATTTATGAAAATGTTGAAATTACGTTGTATATTCTTGAGACATTTAGAAAATGGGAGGTGTTGTAGTTTTAGGACGAATAGTGAAAATGTCCTTGATACACTCCTGTTTGGCAAGTTGGCCACGTACACTGATTGCCAATATGCAAGCCCCCCATGACTCCCCATCTGCTGATGCGAACTGACCATGTGTGCCGCCTCCATGTCTTGCTGCAAACTTATATTGCACGCGTGTCCTGAAGGAGAAGCAGAGGCAGGGAAAGCGTAGCAAGTTGATACGAATACAACGCAACGCGAACAACGATTGGTCATGTGCATGAGTGCGCGCCGTGTACTCTTTCGCTACTTTTCGGTATTTTCTCATTTTGCTCCTCAATCGGCAAATACGAAAAGCAGGAAGCACAATCGGTGCTCATTTGAGCTGTGTGTTCGCTGCATTTTACATTTCGGTATAGCCGAGCACATTTTGACAAGGCCTGCACGTAATTTTGCGCTTGAGCGTCGTCACAATCTTCAACGTCTTTCTTCGTGCGCAAATCTCGCACTGATGGAACACACGCGCACCATATGTGCACACGGCTTCAAATTCAATCCCTTCGACTGGACGCTGCGCGTTTGGTCAATGTTAAGCTCGGCGTCACTGTGTGCGCCAGTGAAATATACTGGTATTACTCAATCTCGGCGGGAGTGAGGGTCAGAGCTCACTTTGCTCGCCATTGTCATCCCGTTGTTTGGTGGCCTTCAAAATGCGCTGCTTAGCGCGCTAGATTATGTCGAATCATTTGCTTGATCCGATTAAACCGTTTTTGCGATGCGTTCTGAAGGGACTGCACTGCGCACTGCAAAAGAAAAATATTTGATGGACGTGTTCGGACGAGTATCACATTGACCATGCGACATGTTAGATCAAGAGCTCAAGAGATGCGGCACTAAGAACTCGGAGATTAAGTTATGAGAATAGGGGCGTAGTGTGTTTTAAATGGGAAATTGAGAGCGAACGAAAAAAAATCATATTGAAATAATAGGACAATTAGCCAAGCATTTATTTTTTATGAAGCCGCCATTAAAATAGTAATGTTCGTTAGCTTATTGTGTGGTGCGAATGCGCGCGAGATCCTAATGTGGAGGCGGCAATGAGCATTTAATCTTTTTTAATTTACCAACTCGAGATATAATTAACCGGCGCGAAGTTTATGCGTTCGGTAATAATAATTTCATATTTTATGGCGTTCGCGCGCACCGCGCTGAATTTCATCTTAACCGTCATTTGTCGGTGCGGTCCGCGCATGAATTTTACGACAATTAGAAGCATTCGCTTTTACGGCATCTAAATGGAAATTTCACATTCGCGACGGCCCGTAAAGCGTTCGTTAAGAGTAAAGCGCGCGCGCGAGTAAATGATAAGCGTGATGACCCACTATTTCGTTATCCGGTAGTTGGTAGTAAATCCATCTCGCCATTGTCCTCCTTAATTACTGCCATCCTAGATAACCTTTAAATATTAAGAACGAGGAACGGTGGGATCTAAAATTATTACCGTGTCGTAAAATATTTACGGAAATGACCGTAGAACGTCACAAAAATTGCGGTTATGAAATAATTCGGTGAAAAGGTACAGAAAGAAAAAAAAACGTGAGTACAACTTTTCCGCCTTCGCCTTTGCTATCTCTAAATGAACTTTTACTTTTCTATTTGCCAGCCAGTTGCGCCCTTTTCTGTCGTATAATTTCCTTCCTCTGCGCTCTTCTTGGCGGGTCGGTTGCTGTTGGAAGTTTTGTTCCTTTTCATTGTGTCTGCAGTAGGACGCGTTGTCTTCGTGAATGGGTTGCGTATGGCGAAAGCGAAAACACAAGAGAGCAGACAGTTGGCGGCGGCGGCTTGAGGAAGAAGCATTCTTTTCGTTTTGTCGTCTCGCTCGCTGCCGCCGCCGCCGCCGCCACTACGGCCGCCCGTATTCCGTATTCAAGAAGCGATGCCCGGCCGGAGTCCAATTATTGGGTTCCTCTTTACGTGCGCGCCACGCCGACCACGTACTACTCCACTGCCGCCGCCTCCGTCCGCATTGCCGCCACACGTGTGTGTACAGATGCGTGTATATATGTATATTGTATTTTGCTTTGCGGGGAGTTTTTCGACGGCAGAACACGCATAACACACGCCGCACACGTTTTCAATAAAAAGAGCAAGCGGAAAGAGAAAAAAGTTTACCCTGAACGTCGTCGTCGTCGTCGTTCTCGTTCAGACCTAAAGAAATATTAAATGCATGTCTATGATAATAATATTCTTAACGAATACTATTTTTTCCTCGTGGAAAAATTCTGCGTGGAAATCATATAAAATGAAACAGTTTCTATAGGGAAATGTCCATTCAATGATTGCGAAATTAATTAAATTCTTTTCATATGAAATTCATATTTTAATTAAGTTTTTGCTTAGTTGATTTTTATTTGGAAAAAAAAACTTTCAATTAACGGTGCAGTTTAATAGCGATATCAAACGCAAACAAGAGTCTTGTACATTTATGGATTATTTACGGAATCGAAGGGCGCAAAAAGGGAAAAGGCATTACGATAAAAACGGATAAAACTAATGCGCGTTCCACGGCGACAGCGCACATAAAAATGCGCTTTAATATTGGCCTCCACGCTCTCTGTGACATTGCCGCCTCCATTGCCACTGCCACCGGCAGCGTGGCATAGGTGCACGGCAAGCTAATGCGAGACGGGCGACATGCATAGTTTTTGAGCGCGACGCACGACGACGAAGTGCGCGGAATTTGAAAAGTTTTATATTAATGCCGCTTTGCGTCGGAACGAACAAACGCCAAATGAAGCAGAGACGGCAGCACCGCAATGCATGTACTACTTTACCGCCGCCGGCAGGTTGGCAGGCAGGCAGGCAGGCAGTGCGGCACGCGAACGCCAACTCATTATCATCAAAAAGAATTTGCCGTACATAATTCACGATTTACATTGTCATTAACTCGGCGAGTGCAAGGAGAAGTGCCTGCATGTGCTTTCACTCAAATGCGAAACGAAAACGAACGCGCGCTGCGAATGAATGGACGAGGGAATAATTTAAGACGTCGAAACTATAAATATAAAATAAAGAAACGAAAGGCTTAATGCAGTGGGAATAAATAATAGGCTTTTAATTTCAGTTTTATATTTTATAAGTGGAAAAGTATTTCGCATTTACATAACGTCAAAGAGGAAACAATTTAGATTATTCTAGTTTATTGGCTAAATATAATTTTCATAATTGCTTTAGCTCCCTTCATAATTTATTTGAAAATTTAGGTTTTACTATGAGTTATTTGGCTTTATGACAAATTATATCATTTTTTTATGAATCTACTATTACCACTGCACCAACTATTATTATCTATATTGATAAATTACATTAACATCTCCATCCAAAAACGCGTATTGCACTCAGGATATATAAACTCAATCGAATTTCAACCCCTTTCACGCGCACTGCTACCCACCCTGGGATAATTTCCAATAAAGCATGATGTATGTTATGATAAAACGAAATTTATGGAAAACCGAAATAACGCAATAAAATTTATACGTCTGTAAAAATGGCATCGAGTGCAGTACGAAATGTACATTTATTTGGTTCAACAAAAAGTTTGCCATTTGCTTCGTATTGATACGTATATCAAAGTTAATTAAAATATACATTGCTGTTTATAATTTTACATGCATCGTGCATTAGCCGTCAATGTTTTTCATAATAAAAACAACAAAATAACTTTTTGGTAATCCATTTCTAAAATTGATTTTGTTTTTGTTGCTAACATTTATTTTATTTCGTTTGCTTGTTTATTTTTAATTAAATGTAATGCAAACGCCCAGTAAATGCTTGCTTTCAAAGGTAATAAAGTAAAGAAGTAGCGCTGTTTTTGGCCGTGCTGCGAATTGGATTTATGCACGCCGCGTTTTCGCCGAATTGCAATTGTGCATTTACAAACTTGTACCCGCAAACCAACGAATTCCGTCGCTGCGAACGCGAATGCACATTGCTTGAACCCTTCGTTACTCTTGTCTCAACTTGCTTGGGACCGCACCGCATCGCAGTCTACAAATGCAACTAGTGCACTGAAAAGAACTGAAAGTGACTGAAAGGGGTGCAGAGCGTGCCGGAGTAATGAATAGAAGTTGCCTTCTTTTCTCTCGTCTTCGCTTTCTTCGGGCACGAGCGCTGAAATACTGCAGTGCAGCAGTACAACTGTTGGAAAAATTGTAAATTTCCAGCCGGCATGCGGCTCAAATTAAATGACGTTTAATTAATGCGCTCCGTAATAAAGTCGCTCCAAGAAATTCAAATTAATTTCTGTACTTTTATTTTGTGTATTGCATTCGTAATAGATTCAAGATGCTATTTATTATTTGCGGCGTAAAATACGTTTTTAGCGAGGGAAGTGAATCGAATTTTAAAAACAAATTAATTTCAGCAGCATGCGCGAGTCAATGTAGCGTGCATTTTCCAATTTTCTTCCTGTGCGCGTCGGCATTTTAATTCGGGTTAAGTGGTTCGAAGCAATCAACCTATGAAATTTATGCTTGCATTCAATCCATGGATGGATGGCAAGCACTCTCTAAATTATTAGTTTTTCATCGAAACATTGGGTGTTTAACTTTTATTGCCTAGCGAAAATAATAATTTAAACCACATTACATTTTTATGGCCGTGCGGAACAAGTATTGATTAAACTCCGAGTGCGACACCACTATATACTCAGCAAAAACAAGGATAAGGGATGCAGGACGAAGGACGAACGTCCTCGGGCGAGAATGTTTTTATTATTTATGCGAAACGGCAGGACCGATATGCGCGTGCACATATAGGTTAAATGGGACGGTATACCGGCAGCATCCCTTTCCACCACCACCACCATCGGAGGCAGCAGTGTCCGCGTATACGGGGAGCAATCGCATTGACTCCGGCGCGCACTCTCCGCTTGAATTATAAAGTGACACGTCGCGCTTGTCCCGCTGCCAATTAGCAAACAAAAACAGTCAAGCTGCCTCGACTGTGTCGTCTCTGACGAAATTCAATACGACACGACTGACTGACTGACTGACTGAATAATGCAATATCCCACAAATATATACCACAACCCGCCGCCGCCACCTCCACCTCTCTCGAAATTCAACTTGGACTGAATTCAATTGCGATGCGTGCTGTTAATTGCGGTGAGACAATTACAAATTAGCAATTAACAAAGCAAATAAATACTCAAGCTCTAGAATAATAGAGATACTCTTCCCCGGCAAAGATGGCTCGGTTTATTTCCGTATGGGAACATTATATCCGGTTTTTAAGAGGGCTTTAAAATAAATTCACTAGCTAAACGTATCCATAAAACTGCGCATTTCAGAAAAGTGCAAGTCGCTTTACCTACGCTAAAAGTGTAAATGCAAAATGCAGCAAGGCTTTTCACGCGTTATTCGTTCGGTCATGAAATGAACGCTCTCCCTAAAATTTTGCCTGGAATAGCAGGAACACGATATGGTCATGTGCCGAAATGTGCAAGTAGCGCGCTTATTTTATTCGCTTGCTGTTTTTGGATTTAAATTACGAATGCACATTTACCTCCGGTCCTTTCACTGCCATGCCATCAAGCGATGAGATATTTAACAGCGATGGGAAATGTTCCAAAGGCCAATGTCACAAGCGCGATAAAAATTCTCTTTAATGTTTGTAATTTCAATGCAAAACGTGTAGTGCAACAAAAGCAACGCGTGCTTGGCACCTTGAATAACAGCAGCATGCTGAATGATATTCGGAATGTCGAAATTATTTATCAAACTTGTTCATTTGTTTGGTTGTCTGACAGAGTTTTTGCTCCTCTGGTTTATTAAATTTGCACGCTATTGTTTTGTCAGCCTGCTGCCGTTTATTTAGTCGTGTTTATAAAGGTGGCACAAAAGTTGACAAAAATATTAATGTTAGCAAACGTCCTCGCACTAAATTATGCAACGCATTATACGAGTGTGTAACGGAACTTGTCGTTTTTGCATCGCCCCACGTACATTTACACTAGGTATATTTTCATGACCTTTGGCCGCCCCCGACCCGGCAATGTTTTGCTTTGCTTATATAAACACCCGCAAACGGGGGGACGTGCACTCATAAAAGGAAAGTTGTCTAAAATACACGCAGAGGTCATTTCGACGCAAAAACATACAAACATAACTCCTGAGAGGCGACGAGGCTTTGCCGGGAGTTGGCAGTGACCACGTGGAGCTCGCACGCTAAGCCAAGAAAGACACAGGTTGTTTTAAGGGATTGCGCACTTTATGAAATCCTTTCGTTCGTTCGATGACGTCGTCGTTGGCGTCGTCATTGAGCGAGAGGATTTTGAAGTCGTCGCCGTTGAGTGCAAGTTAAATGCGGCCATTTGAAGTGAGGGTGGACCCTTGTCTTAAACTAAGGGATGATTGACCCCGGCGAGTAAATCGGCCTCGTCAAAATCACTGCCAAAAACGCCACGCGCACACATATCGCCTACTAACAACAAACAGGCGTCCTCCTCGACTATATTAGCCTTTTCGTCCTCGCTCGCTCGGCTACTACCGTCGACTACTGACTCTTGTGATTTTATTATCCTTTCCTCTACGACTGTTTGCATCCTTGCGTCTTTTTCGCTCCACACTTCGCTTTGAATGCAAGTGTATCGTACACGCGGCGGCAACAGAATGGAAGATCCATCGCTTAGATATGGAAAAGTCATTTCGGGCGAGAATGCGATTGTGACCAGGATGCCAAATAAGAAAATAAAGCAAATCCCTCCTTGCAACGCGCCATCTACGCTCCTCGTTTTTGAGATAAACGCCAGATCACGTCCAACAATTTCTTCCGTTCGCCTCGCGTGTTGTATAACAACGCGGTGGGATCAATATTTATAGCGTGGAAATTCCGCGCAAGAAAGTGGAAAATATGTTGGCTTTGCATTATTATTAGGGAAAAAAAGGGTTAAGGTCCCACGGGTTAAATAATTGTCTGACTTATGCACAAACTTGTTTTGCTAATTAAAGTTTTAAAACAATATACATGGTGTTCATCGAAGTTACATTTTTCTCAAATTAAAATATTTGGAATTATAAAACTAAAATTGAAACTTTGAATTATTTGCTAGAGTTTAGAAACAGAATTTGGTATTGGAGCTTGTGAAATTTGTAAGAACACGTGTAGTGTATATTCCTCAAGGAGTAACTTTTTTAATGTTGAAATTACCACGAACCTTTTTGTTGTTTGCGCAGAGAATGGGAAGAAGGAAGAGAGGTCCATTGAGACGTATTTTTTATCACGTTATGCAACGTACACGCTCAGCCGACCGGGGAGATATTAAAACAATTCGCAACGAACGCTAAGAATTACAAAGCCATAAAGTTATTAAGCGCGTTCTTCGCTTATGAAGAAATTGCACGGAGGGAAAAATGCGCGCACGCAATTTTAATACGCATCCTAACGATTATTAGTCGGCCGCTTTGCAGCTATTCGGAGAGCGCTCTGCTTCTTCTTAGGGATATTGCGCTGAGAACATGGGAAGAAGGAGTGCGTTTATCTTTATGATCGTATCGGCCGTTTTGTAGGCATTTCGCACACTGTTTGCTCGCGCCACACATCGCTTACTTAGTGTGCTTATGGTTTAGATCTATACGCCATGAGCGTAAGAAAACGATAGATACCTACTTTGGGATCAAGTAGTTTCCAAAGTCTATTCGAGCGCCTTCTTATGTAGAGTTGGAGTACGTGTTGGAGGTACAAGTGCGATAAAATCGTTTTGTTGCTGATGTCTCTTGCCAAGAAGAAAACTCTTTCTGAGAGGGTGGCATAACTTAAACTTTAAGTTTTAGTAGCTCTAAAGTTTAACTTCCATGAGAAGATGAAGTTGACAAATGCATAAACACTAAATTGGGTATTGATAAGACTAAGGAGAGAAAATTACTTGCTGGTGTACAACATTCATTATTATTTTATTGGCTTATTGAATTATTAATTGAATTTCTTTATTTGTTTCAGGTGAGTGAGAAATTTCTTTCTATTGGAACGATATTAACGTTGGGTATGTACGCAATTATTCATTTTGCTTATGCAATAGCGGTATGAAAATTATCATTAGTTCTGAAACGGTAAGCCTTATATCGCTGATATCAAGAAAAGGTAATTTCGATTGGGTAAAAGTTTTATCCCAAACGCTTTGTACTTTAGTACGACAGCATCTACTTTGGTCTACTTGAGGACGAACAACGCACAGTGCAAAAGGGTCTTTATTTTGATCTTAACGGCGTGTTTATCTATCCTCTTATATTGTCTTTGCGTTCCGCTGCCAATCGAAGGGTATTAGTATCGACTTTACGTCCTAATGTGTATCATTCGTCGTATTCGCCGCCCCCCACTGGATGTTGCTCGATGTCAAACCTACATCAAGCACGCCACACATGCACGTTTCAGATGACGCTCTGTATGTTATTTAGCTTTCTTTCGGGCCACTTCTGAAACAATTTATACGAAGAGCGGAGCCAGGATAATATGTGCGAATTCAATAAGAATTTTATTTCGCGTCCGCTAAGAAGCTTTCTTTTTCATCCACATCCCCCTGCATTCGCGTTTTTTATTTGCACGCATCAACATCAATGTCATCGTCATCTTCTTCATTGTCATTCATGCTTTTCCAGCGCATAAAGTAAAATAAAGCAGCGAAACGAAAATTCGCTGTGACGTGTTTGTTACTGAATTTTTCACATTTTATTGCGAATGTCATACGAATATTTCACGTTGGTTAAATTTTGAAGGAAATTTTAGAGTTACACTTTGTATAAGTCTGGAGTTTATATTGAAATAGTAACTTTGCGGTCAAGTGCTATCGGGGCGCATTAAAAATGCATTCGGATCGAATAAGTTAATTATTAACGTGTGCAATTTGCGAACGCTAAATTTATTTTAGTTCCGGCTGATCGCCGCCTTATTTATCAAATATTAATAATTATCGATGAGGCTTTCGGGCGTATGGCGAGAGGGAGAAGGAGCGAGTGAACAAATCGATTAATCGCGCTTAATCCGCACGGCTGCTTCGGCCGCATATTGCAAAACGTTCCGTCTGATTGCAAACTCCACGAACGAACGCGAGCGCGCGCCACGCCACGTCGGGATGGCTTAATCTTCAATTATAACAAACCGGCCACCCTTCAATGGCGCGCCGCTGTCTATATTAATTTCGCATCGGCGGCCGATTCAATGCGAATGCTCATACCGTACGCGCGAACCGCTGAATTATTATATTCTCTCGGATTAAGCGCTATTAAAATTTTTATCGAAAAAGGGTTGCTGCTGCTTTTGCTCATATATGGCCGTCGCGTCCAATTGAATGCTCAAATACTCGCAATAAATTTGTATCCGCATTGATACCGCACATGAATTTTTATCGCTATGCTTTTGATATTTTAAGGATAATTTCATAATCAATAGTTTAATCAAACCAGGATTCACATGTACCTTTGTAAATCACTAAAGGGCGGACAAGGATTAAATCAACCGGTTCGATAACGCACTAAACAAAGTTTTGTTTACTCGACGCCAAGCATGAGAGTAATCGTCGTACACGTGGCTGTAAACTAATTACAAACTGAGTGCATCCTTGCCGACAACATACAATTCAGCGCTTGGTCTTTGCTACTATTCATGCGCTGCCTTGATGGTTATCTTGCAGACCTCTATTTCAAGCTGTATTCCTGCAGGAATAGAAACGAAAACTTGACTGCTACGCCCACACAGAGGTTGAAATAGTGTTAAATAGTGTTATGCCCTTTGAGCCATAGCAACCAAGAAAGTTGATTGATGCACAATATTGAATTTGGAAGTTTCCGGAAATGAAAACCGTTTAATTACATTTTTTTTTATCATTTTCCGCACCAAATGAAAAACGACTTTCGGTCTTCATTACATGCAAAGTTTATGAGTCGTTAGCTATTTCATATTCTACTCCATATTTATAGTCAACGACAACAACAAAGCACGCGCTGCTCACAATAAGCTAATAAAAACAACCACACAGGTATACGGAACGTAATTAGCAATAAAAACAATCGTAAAGTTTTGTTTGGTGCGTCGGAGGCGGCAGCTACCCTCGTTTTATTTTCATACCATGAAACCATGAAATAAATACATATCGCGTTTCTCAGTATCACACGTATGTGAGCACAATAAATGAATGAATGAATTGTACGTACACGTATGTACAAATGCGAAGACCATTTCCGCCGCCGCCGCCACCGCCGCTGGTCGGGTGGTTACACTTCATAAATTTGTTTTTCTTCCCCAATCTCGAGCGCCCTTCGCGTTCATAACCACCTCGTACGCAGCGGTCATAATATGTACGCACCTAGTAAAGTAAAGGGCAAACAAATTGAAACGAGCGCAGGGAGAGTAACATGCTTTTATTTGTGTTTTCATGTGCGACTTGACGGTGTCGTAAAAGTCTTAGTAAATGCATGTTTAATTTGCGTAAATTGCTTTATTCGTCGTGTTTGATATGGCGGCCGTAAAGAAGAAGCGAAAGAAGAAGGGAGCAGCAACGCGGGGTGCGTTTGTTTCGTGGCTGTAACTTACGATTGCGTGGCCAAGATGCATAAAGTTAACGCATGATCATCCGTTACGAGCGAACCAGCGGGATATAATTATGTGTAAAATTTATCAGCTTTATCAGATTCATTTGTCTGCAAAGAAAGAGTTTTTCAGTCTCTATAATCCAGAGTTTCAGTAAAAAAATCTTCTTAATCATACTTTCAGAAAGATTCCTGAAATTTTCTATCGTTTATTATTATTCGTCATAATTCAAAAAGTTTTATCGTTTGGGAAAAGATAAAAATTATTTATGATTATGACGAGGCTCATGAAAATTTAATACCTTCTAATATGACATAGAAAAGGATCTATTAATAGCAAAAATTGTAAATATTCTTCCGATTATGACACAAGGTATAAGTTTCGCTCGAATGTTTATGATTAAATATAAAATACTGCACTATAATACCTTTTATCACGTATCATATATCGCCACATTGAATGGTTTATTTCATCAAATATCGTATAAAAATATCATTTTTATGAATAATATGGTACTCCTGTCTTTATACTGTCAGGACTGAAAATATCTCTAACAATAGCAGTATCTATAAATATTTTTGCCATAATTTTATCTGGAAGCAAAATTATGAAAGATAAAAAAGCACTTTTTAGAAAAGTGAATGATGTTTTAGGCGAGTTTTATTTGTGATTGCTTACATTACTGGTAGGTAATTAAAAGCATTTAATTTGCATTCTCAAATGCAAGTAGTTTGCAAATTGACTTAGTTTTTATGCACGAAACGTTGCATTTACATTGGTTTTATTGTCGTGTTGCAACGCTTCAACTTTTCCGCCTTGAATACGTTCGCGACTCACTTTACTCTTCTCGTCGTCGTCTTTTCGGTTGCATTCGATGTTCGAGAGCAAAAATGCTTCCTTCCATTTGCTTGAATTGCCCACTGAGTAGACGAATCACTCAGTGATTGCCACTCAAGCAAAGAGTTGCTTTTTCCTCCGGTGCGAGCGCGCATTTACGTAGTTGCGACGCTCGCAGATTGCCATTTCCATTAAAATGTGCACGCGCCGTACACGGACGCGATTCGTTTACTTAAAATTATGTCGCATTGTGTGCGCCGCACGCCGTTATGCAGCATCTTGGCTAATAAGTCGACAAGTTTTTATGGCACGAGCGCGGAACGCAAATGAAATGCAGAAATGAGCGCGATGCGCGAATCAAAGAAAGCGAGCGAGCACCCGCCGAAAAATAGAGGGTAAAACAATGCAGCCGCACGAAACAAAAGTCTCCTTTCATTTTGCACTCGCAGCGAATGAATACACGCTGCTGACGTGCCCGGAATGAACGTTTCCAATTAATAAACGTTTTGTTTCTACGTTTTCATGAAGCATTCAACGAATCTAAATGCATTCAACGTTTCTGAATTTTTCAAATGACAGTGAATGCAGTGAACTAATTAAAAATTACTATACCTAATTAACTGAATTAATTATTTATTATGTTGTAGATTTAACAATGGTTTTAGAGAGTCAGGATAATTAAATTTTTACTCGTCAAAAAACTTTAAAATACTTTTATTGCTAAAGTTTTAAACGAAATACTTTGTCAAGATTTTTGCTGGATGCGGATTGTAAAATTCTTCTAGCGGAGGAGGGCTCAATTCACGCAATGCCATTATGCGCAAGAGCAACCCCCAAGTAATTCAGGTTAATTGCTTAGCTCAATTAGTCACGCGGAATGCGCTTCTTCCTCCTTCGTCTTGGTGCTTGCGCGGAAAAGACATCGATTTATCAAAGAGGAGAAGACGCACTTTGCGCAATGCGTGTACAAAGCGGGGATGAAAAAATAAGGAGGAAAAAGACGTCTGCAACGCGTTATATAATTTAGGTTTATGCATCTATTCCTTGACGGTTTGGGGATTATGCGTCATTAGCAACGCAATTTGGCGTGAACTCGCTGCGTATTCTTCTTTTATTATGTTTGCAAATAAGGTTAATCTTTAAGCGTGATGAGGAATTGCCAGCAATTAAATGCTGTGTTAAGTAAATTATTTTTCTTGCTCAACGTTTTGTCCAACTTTTTCCCAGCAAATTACGTAATTAATATATTTAAAAAATTACATTTAGCAATGAAAAAATATATTATGTTGAGAAAATATTCACTGTATGAAATTGTATTGCATTGCATTTACTCAAAGGTGGGTTTAACGCACGACTGCTATAAATATGACGATCGTATGATTACAGCGGTGAGTGGATGCTGGTGGCGCGCAATTGAGCGCAGGTTCAGCAATCAGCACGCTACGGGGGAGCAGTTAATTCGCTGCCGGGGGGCCTTTTCAGAATCGCACTTCACTCTCGGTACTTTATTGTCGCCCAAGCGGGGCGCCCCCCTCGATTCCCTCTTACTGTATCGCAATGTGTCGTTCGCTTATCCAGGAACGTGCACCACTCCCTCGCCCCCTCGCGCACTACAAGAGAGCACTTTGGCGGGTTCGTGTCTGGCGCAGCGCCTCCAGTCATTTTCCCTTCGAAATTCGTGGACAAAGTTGTGCATGTCCTGAACGTTGAAATTCGAAATTTGTTGCCGAAATCAAACTTCAAAACCTTCCCTTCAAACCTATAGCCCGCAGTGTAATTTTCGGTTTAATTATCGCATTTTAAGGATTATCGATCCATCTCGTGATTAGGCATTTTTCCTTTTGCGTAATTAGAAAGTGATGTTTTTTGCGCCCGCGAGGGGCTCTGGATTATAATGAGCGGCAAGGCCAAGGTTTATTACCATTGAACTAAAAAGCTTTAAAAAGACGGCGACTAATGATTTTCTAAATAACACTTGGTGCTAACACTTCTTCTTATGAAGTCGCGTAGGCAAAATGGGGAGACGCGCGACTTATGAAAGCAAAGTTGTCGGCCCTCGGGGGCCATCGTCGGTGCTGTCGGCGGCGTTCTTTGGACGCGCAGCTTCATTTATTAAGATATGCCGCGCGCGAAAGTTATTAAAAGGGTTGTGCGCAAAAACAAAGTGCGCGCACGCCAACAATAACTCATCTGTCAACGCTAATAATTAATATTAATTAAGCCTCGTTCGTTATTTAGCTCATTCGTTTGTTACTTGTCACGTTTTCAGCCCTCTCACTGCAACGCAATGCAATGCTAGAGTATTTGTTATATTTTCATCCCCCTTTTATACTTTAATTTTCACCAACATGCTACTGATCCATGTTATGCCAAATTGCATAACAGGGGGGGCAGAAATTAGATCACTCGGTATATAAAAACCGGAAATAAGTTGAATACAATATTAAATCAAAATTCAAGTTTTCTGTCAATCACGTAGCTTATCGCACGCTGAAACTTCTTCTCGAAATTAAATTTTGACATAAACCCGGCCGAATGATTGACATAACCGTAATCCGGACACCCGCCGCTGTCGACATTTGCGGCGGGGGCAGCGATCAAACTTTCTTAGTTAAAAGGTAGCCGCCGCTGAAATTTAGTATACACGTAAGGCTCGCAAAAGGTCCTTCCGCTTCTCACACCCTTGAATCGCAATGATAGAGGGACTCCTTCGGAATTTCTGCCCGCAGGGTATCGTTCGATGTACGTGCGCGCTAAACAACCCCCTGCTACGTGTTATAATAATTATCAATGAGACCCGTGAGATTCGGCGTTATTACCCCAACCACCTTGCGCTCCGACCCGGAGCGGCGCCGGAAATAAAACAAACGCTATCATATTCAACCGCAACTCATACGCATCGGTCATAAATGCGAGCAAATTTATCGAATGAGCGAGGGGTCGAAGTGGGTGTTGCATTGAAAAGTGTGCCGTGTTTGCTGCTTTTAACACGTTCTTCTCGTTTAGTTTGCGCGTTGCTGGAATGTTGGATAGAGTGGAGAATGCATGCAAATGAGAATGAAAATGAGTCTCATATATTCAGAGTTTATGGCCGAATGATCGTTTTATGCAAAAATTAACAAGCAATGCTGTGTTGTAAGCCTTCGCACGAGGAGGATAATAGTTTCCGGGGGAGAAAATATGCTAAAGAACTTTTTTTACCCTTGTTGCAACTGCAATTGCGAGTGAAACTGATAGATGAGTTTAAGTAGTCTTCTTTCAATGCGATGTTATTATGATTGAATTAATTACAAACGTGTAGTTATTATTTAAAGTGAATTTTAATGAGTGGTTGCTGAAATGCGTTGAAATTTGATTGAATAGTTGTGCCTTGAATACACACAGGTTTAATTAGCGTTGACATGATTTTACTATTGCTTTGCATTTACAATTCTATAATGAGCAATTACTCTGTGCAAATATCAAGGGTATTTCCGCTTTTGTCGATTGCTCAATGATTAGCGCGAAATGCGCATTGCGTTTGGTTGCTGCATTATTAGGGGTAGTGGATGGTGGACGACGACGACGAGAATGCATTCGGTTTCAATGTCGTGTTTGGTGCATTGCCATCGCCGCCCGCACTAATCACTTGTTTGCGCATCGACCTAATAATTAATATTGTTGCTGTTATATTGTATTGCGCTTGTTAGTTCTGCAGGGAGGGTTGCAAACAGCACACATTAATGCCTTCCATTGCACACCGCATCGCAATGTATTTAATTATCGATTTAATTTGCTCAACATTGCGCACTTATAACGAGCACCCATTATATCGATATTACGAGCAACGTCTCTTAATTAACAATTTTCTCGCTTTATCCGCGAGAGTTGTTACTTCAGATATTCCACTTTAATTAAAAATATCTTGCAACGTGCGCAATTAACGCTTGCATTAAGTTTGCAATTTTCCAACTGACTGCATCAAAATAATAGTTTTTTTCCGGCCGGTAATGCAATTTTTGTAATGCTATTAGAATTTGTAATTCGTTTGTGCGAATTCGATCAACATACCAGCGCCGCCACCGAAATCGTTTAATGGTGAATGTGCGTTAACTATTATTCCAAAGCGGGCGTAATCGACGATCTGCTGGTCGCTGAAATCGAATTAAAATTTTTCGCTATTTGTGAGCGCACGGTATGCGGAAGCGAGCGCAATACCGAGCGGGCTTTGCATTCACGTCCACATTCAACTAGCCGCCCCCCGCGGATTTCGTGGGTACACTACGTGTGCGGACGTTGACTTGGAGAGGGCTGCTCATTCTCTTGTATTCGCGCTCAATATGTCGCTTTGTGTTGAGAGAATGTCGGTGGTTTACGCATTTAGCAAATTTGAATTCTGCAAGCGTCTGACCCAAAATTACGAGGAGCTGACCAATAATTACACATTATTGGCCCGCAAAGAACTTGCATCAACCTAATATAATAACGTGTGAATGATTAGTCAACAGTACGGACTAACTGTCAGAAACATTCAGCCTGAAAACATATGTTTAACTGGTATGATTGAGGTTGTAGTCTGCATATTCACAGATTTGAAGTTCATACTCACGAACAAAGCACTTTGCATCTTAATTATAGTTTTAATCAAGATAATGAACGCGATCTTGATGTCAATGTGAGAGCTGCAGCTGCCTGAAACATCTTCGTCGTTCTTCTTCATCTTCTGCGCGAACGTCAAGTGCCCGCGACACAGCGACAACTTTGCAAAGATATTAAACAACAGCCTCCATTGTATGATACTCGAGTGACGAGCAGCACTTGGCGTTTCTTGCACTTCATTTTATTTGCTAGACAAACTTTATATAATCTTTTTGCATCCTTTTAGTTGCTATTTTAAGTTGCGCTTGCATTTTACGACGCCATCTTTTAAATGAGTAATTCCCAGCACTAAAATGACGATTATTGTCGATTGTGCCATTGTCTACGCGGTGAGTTTCACATAAGCTCCGAAAATGCTTCTAAAATTAATATTTTAATCCGACGAAATTGCACTGGCAGACTGCACGTATGTACCCGCAATCCAGCAGCAGATTTCGGCCTCGTGCATTCTGCACACGTGTAACATGCACTTGTTGGGATCAAAAGTTTCAACCGCAGCCCCCGAAATGGCTGCATAAAGACATTTAATCGTTCTTAATTAAATTATATTAGTATCACGTCTTTTCGCTCGCTCCATTTCGAATGCAGCTTGAATAATCCATTATAAATGTCACTCGGTGGCGGCGGCGACGACGACAGTGGCGGTTCTTGTATGTCTTCCACGTAGAGTCAAATATGTTCCGTTGTCAGATTTGGCATTGTTGCGCTAAACTGGGCGCACAAAGAGGACGCGCGCAAAAGTGTGCAGTGAATTCAATGAAATATCCCCGGTTGGCGTTGAATGCGTCTAATAAAGGATGCGACCTCAGAAGCCACAACATTTAGCCCAGGTATAGAATGGGGGCAAGCACGAAGGTGGTGGAGGGAAGGAACAAGCAGCGAACAAGGCGTCCTGTGGAAGGTCGTAGCACTCACGGTAGTGCTATTAACATTTCAGGAGAAAAGCCTCTGAGTAGCAAGATGGGTGCTTAGCAAACTGAGGTTTGCGTTGTGTCGTACGCGGGACTAAAAAGAGGGAGGCAAGCAAGCAACCAACCTGCCTCCTGCCTTGCATGAAGCAACATGCGATAAAATGCGACGACAAGAACAGGAGAGCAACTTAAACAAACCATTAACAATTATGTGATGCTTGTTCGCCGTTCGCACATCTTGTACTCGTAGGTACTTTCTTATTCATAATCTCAAAAATTCAAAGTAAAATAAGTACTAATCTTTTTAGTATCTGCTCCATTATTAAAGACACTCGAATAATTTACGTCTACTTTATGAAAACTTGTGAATATTCTCCTTGCGATATATAGTTGGTTGGTTGTAATCCTTTCACAAAAGCTCGAGTGTTGAATACTGCATGTCGTCTCGCATTGTCGTTATTCATACTTATTTCTAGGGCTCGTTTTTTACACTCACTTAATTAAGATTCATATTCAGCGGGAATGAATGAATGAATGAATAAATGAAATTTTCATATGCTTCGGCGGCAGTGCGTTTTTTCGCTACATGTTGCGTTTGCATTCTGGTGTGTACGTCGGGAAATGTCGACGCAAAGTTTCAGATTAAAATAATGCGCGTCGGGGTTTTTTGTGCCTTTGCCAGTGGTGTTTGTCGGTTGGATGCAAACAACACTGCAAGCGATCCCGCGAACGAACGAGTGAAGTTTTAATTTTGAATGATAATTCTCAAGAGATTGCAGCGGCATAAGCGCGGCTAACGGCGCGTAATGCAACACCATCAAAATTAAATGCTCTCTTTATTTCGCTTTTTATTCCAACGTGCTGCACCCGCCGAAAAATAATAAATAAGGCATTGTTTCATTAAAACGCAAGTTGAATCTTCTTGTTTTGTCAGCTGTAAATTGCATTAAACTAATTCTATTTTCCTTTTGTTTCAGGTGAGTGTTTTCTTCATCACTAATATTAACTTGAGCGTTTGAATCAACATTATCGCCACATGTAAGTAATATATCCGTCATCGTTGCGCATGCACAAAAGAGATAAATCAATCTTCCGGCGCATTGCTCAAACCAATTAGCTTAATTCGTAATGAGCACACTAATTTCACAGCACATGCGTTGCCTCAGCGGGATCTCGCTTGATCTTTAATTAATGAGAATGCGACGACGACGAAGACGTCGACGTTGCGACTTTTCGTTTTTTTGGTTATTTTAACTTCTTCTATTGCTTCTTCGCGTAGTACAGGGGGGAAAGGAGGCAATGAAGCGAATAAATGATCCTTCCATCAGCATCACATCTGGAAGCGCAAGCGTCGAACGCGAATGCGAACGCCCGAACAATAATCGTAAAACAACCGAATTGTAATTATTCGAAATTTCGAAGGAAAAGTTTCGGTCACTTTCAGACTCATTGTACCCCAATAAGGCGGGCATATTATTATGATTAGACATTGCGTCTGGGGGGTGGCGTTGTCGTTACAATTAACTTTAATTAACACTGAAACGTCATCTCGAAACATGCAACGAGGGCGCGCGATCGCGTTTTCATAACATACACACGTCCATGTTCTCCATGAGTTTGGTTTCTATCGGAATGACGCGGGGGTGGTTCTTGGCATAATTGCGTCCCGCGCTGACTTTCGAGCACACTCAAAACACACTCACGCACCAAACGCGAAGACGCCTGATGATGATGATGGAAGGTTCTTCTCTTCCTCATCCTTGCCAGGCCTGATGGTGGTGGTGTGAAGATGGCTTGAATTTAATGAATTTTCCATCGTTGCTTAACACCACTACCATCTTATACTCTGCCACCAGCCCCCACGAGTTTCTCGTTGAGTTTCTTCCCGCCAGAGATGACTGACTGTTTATCACAAAATGTTTGGAAACGCCGCGTGTCATTCCAACATTTACAACACATACCTAATAAGTCATTTCTACAAAGTGTTATCGCGAAACTATAAAATATTTACGCCCGACATTTCGGTCGTCCTCGCGTTGAGGAACCCTCGTAAAATCGTGTTTGCATTAAGGGAAATTTCGGGAACCATCATACGCATCGCTGCGTCATTTCCGCCCTCAGGTGCCACTCTGTCACGTGCCCTGACATCTTCAGATGCTATCCAACCCTTAAATAACACAACACGCTAAATACAGCTTGACAACGCGGTGCGGTTTTTTATGAGCGCGTTAATAACCGAATATTAAAATGAGTAAAAAATCAAGGTAAATGAATATTAATTGCGTTTTGCTTATGCGCTCCGATACTCATTCTTCACTGACACGACGGATTCATTCATCTTCATGAACGCGAAACATTGCACGAGCGCGTACCGGGCCTATTTATGATGGGCTAATTGAATTAGCTTTTTAATGAATGCGCGCATTTGCTCACCACCATAGGTGGCGGTTCAGTTTCTACGAGTGTGCGGCGCGTTTGGGAATTAATGTCCCATTAACATGACATGCGAGAAGAGATATCGCAACGGATAGGCCTACAAAACAATAACAATAAGCCATGTGCTGATGAAACGCAATGCGCGCACGACTAACTCTTTAGCTCTTTAGCTTGTTGGTTTTACCAATGGCTATCTGCCATGCATCTTGTCTCTGCTCTGGCAACACACTGACGAGGAGTGCGTTTGGTGCTCGCGTAAATCTAGCGATTCGCGTGCGATGCGCATGTAAAGCATTTCGCGCAAATAAACAAGCCGGAAAGGTGGAAATGCGGAAGTGCACTAGAGAAAGTAAGAAAATGGGGAAATGGGAGACACAGGCAAGGGACAAATGGCAAATGAGTGCGTGGAAGTGACTCGTAAAGAAAAGAATGTGTCGCATTTGACACTCTTTCCAATGCTATTCTTTTAACAAATTATTACCTTTAAAGTACAAATTGTTTCGAGTTTGTGTAGCAGAAAATCGAAGGTTAATCATGTCAAGTGCGCTTAGAATTTATTTTCATGATCAAAATAGGCAACAATTTCATTGTAATCATAATCAGGAGTGTAATTCCTGTAACAGAGATACATTTCCCATACAATGGTGGGGACTTTAATTATGCATTTGTACTTTACAAAACGGTTGAATGGCATGTTTGATTTCAATCCCAATGCCAGAACTCGCGCGTTCGCTCTATACACACACGGGGCGCTGATTGGAAACAAACAATACCTGCATAGAATTTCCATTCTACATTCTCACACGCTCGTACGGCGTGTGTACATTGTACGGATAAATTCATAGGGGTGCTTTTGCGTTTGCCGCATAAGAAAATGAAAACAAAACATATTTGAAGCGCACGAACAAACGAGCGAGCGAACGCATTTGACGAGGAATATGGAGCAGTGGAATTTGCACGTGAAGAATTTTTAAATTGGAATTGCTTTACATTCGAATGGAAAATAACCCAAAGGTGTAATGCACCCAATATCTGCATTCCTTTTACGCCACCGCCAAACGGAACGAAACAAAACGCAAGTGCATTTACTGCGGTTATACTCTTTTTTCCTTCTTTACCATGATTCGCCGCCCCTCAAACTCGAGGCGAAACACACGGAATAAGATAGGGCAGCTGCTGCTACCGCAGGGCGAAAAGAATTGCGGTTCATTAATTAAAATTCCGTGTAAGACGAATTGTTTTTCCCGTATTTCTGTTTGTTCGTAGTACGCTCGCGGCACATTTCTTTTCCGTGCTTGAGGTTGAAGGCGGGTTTATCTGCCCTGTAATAGGTTTTTAAATGTTTTCGCTGCTCCGTTTCAACAAAAATTTATTCGTAAAGATTAAAATGCCGGCTAAGAGATGGAAATTAGAGTGAAGAAGTGTGCAAGGGATGATAGTGCGTTGATTGAAATGCAAACAAGAGTTGAGTTGAGAAAAGGTATCGATAGAGGCGGCAGAGTTTGGAGACGGCATACATTTATTCAGTTGTCGAACGCCGCCGCTGTTGGTGCGCAGTTGCCGTCGTCGACGACACGTGCAGAATGCTTATTTCCCTCGAGGTACACGCACTTCTTCAGATTCAATCTTTGTTTGCCTTATACAAAGTGTTTTCACTCTTAAATTCAATAGCATAACAACGAATTTAAGCATTAGATGTTTCCTTCTTGTAGTTATTTTTTCCCCGAAAAGTTTTTGTACTCACCTGGAAGTTATTAAGAACTTTATTAACATTTTAATTAACCTTCTCTCGAGGAAAGTTTATGATTAGTAATACTCGGGAAATGCAGCAAAACAGGAAAAAGAAATTGAAGAACAAGAGAAGCATGCAATTAAAATATTCAAATCAGTTCCGGGCTGTCGGTAAGACTGGAGAAATGCAAGTGCATTCCGCATCTCCGTATATTTTCGTGCTTCGTATCCTTCACAGCAAGGACGTGGAAAAAAAGGCGGTGTTGGAATAGGAATAGAAATAAGAATACGCAAGGAGAAGAAGAAGTACTAGCCATATTATAAAATATGTTCGGCCGTAAATGTTTTATGATCGCCGCGCGACGGTGGAAAACGTGATTCAACTTTTCGGCGGTATTGCACCCGCGTATTGTCATAATACTTTTGAGCGAATGCGCTCCAGCGATATCGCGCTCTCTGCACTGAATGCGAACGGAGGCAGCGAGGCGCACGCCGCGAAATGAAGAATAAAATAAAATTCGCCGCGAACGGGGGAGCGCACTCTACTTCTTCTTGAGTGCGCGTGTGTGTATGTATTTTATTCGGCCAGTTTTATTTGCGCTAACCAACAAAACGTTCTTCAGATTTTAATTTACGATTCAAGGCGCGCGCGTTTTACGCATGGCCGCCCTCTGGCAATTTTTCCAACGAGAAACGCCTGAAATATTTTCCATTTATCAAAATTGCACTTTCAATTTTTCAATTTCATCTGGTTTTCGTAAATAATTTGATTTGATTTGATTTGATTTAATATCAACAACAAGGGTGGGTAAAATATAGTTGTAATGAAAATGAAAATTTGGATTTCAATTGCGCACTTTGTAACCTTCATAAACGTACCGGCATTGTGAGTCGAACAAGTGAACGAGCGAGCAGAAATCTAATCCAATTCGTATTCAAACGGCATGAGGAAATTGTCTCCTCCTAGCCATTGAATCCGTCGGTGGTGGCGGCAGCGGCAATGACGACGACGAGCGACGGTAGTTGCTCGCCGCAGAGGCCACACAAGAATGCAGCAGCCGGCCGCCGTCCGTGACGGCACGCTACGGCAATCTCTCAGCGCAATGGCATAAATGGCCCAACTTTAGCGCGCTTTCGAGCTTCACTCATTGCGTTCATATCCATTCTTATCATCCGTGGTGTTCTTTGTGTGTGCAACAATTTCATGAATCATGGAGTTGCCGCATGCATGTACGTGCCGCCCCATCCGCAAACAACTTTTCGCAATAAAGCTTTTGTTCTTTGCGCATTTCATGCGCTTTTAAGCCAAAGACTCCGCAACAGTTGAAATGGACGAGAGACGAACGAACGTAACGGCACTTTTCTTAAATTGAAATAGAAAATAACGCAGAGCACTTGGAATAATTTGTCAAAAAAACAATTTATTGCGCTCGACGGTGTTATGACATTATTGTAAGCAATGAGTTCATTACTTTTGTGGCAAGGAGTGCATGCGTGCTGCATTAAAATTTATATTTTTCTAAGTTTATGATGATTACCCTGATGGGTTTCATGCTCCTTTGACGTTTCGTTGCCGCCAACGCTCGAACATTCAATGTTATCGTGCCAGGGTGGAAAATCAACGCAATAAATTAATTTCGCTTTAACACACGCACGTACCACCACCGATAATCTTGGCGAGTTAATCAGACATTAGGCTCATTTCCCAACATGTGTGCTTATGACCCTCGAATTATTGAATGCATTCCGTTGCGCGCTGCAATAAAAAACACACAATGAACGCGTCATTAAGATAAACCATTATAGGTGAAACCACTCTACATATAAATTACTACTTACCTAGCGGTAGAAAGGCTGTGTGGGAGTTATATCTGTGAATTACGAAAATGTCAAAAATGCGGAGTATAGTGGCGGAAACAAATCGTATTTTGCGGCAGGCATTTTCTGCCATATTATTACATTAATGAATAAATGTGGCGCGTACAAGCCGCTCACCACACCTTAGCTCGTCAACATGCGTGATGCACCGCCGCCAATGTCGCTGTCGTCGAAAAGGGTCGCGAGGAAAGTTTGGCAGAAATAAGCTTACCTGAACTACGTGGGATTTGAATAAAGTGTGCGGTGCGTTCATGGGGGATGGAGTTGCAAAGGTAGTGAAAGGGATTTCGCGTCGTGATTTACATCTTACAAGCTTTCCACATCTCTCGCTGCGCAGACTTCACAAGAAGTGGAGAGATGCATGCATGTTTGAGTGGGACGTGAGAAATCTGGGGAATCGCAAGGATTGATTGCTTGCCTCCTTACACGTACTTGTCTGCAGCTGGGGTCCTTCGTCGCGTCCTCTTCCTCGTAGCATTTGATTTTTGTCTTTCGGAATTAAAATCATTTCTATCTTTCTGATGCATAATATGCGGGTCTTGCCTGTCGTTACAATACCAGACAAATCAAAATCCAGAGACGTTGGATTACAACTTTTTTTTAAGGCAAATTGAGTTAGAAATAGCCTCTTTAGAGATAGGAATTGTATGTGTTTCAAGTATTGAGAAATCCAGGAAGCATTACAATAGTTTGTTTACTTTTACATTGAAACGTGTTTTTTTTCTTCTATTGGCGTATCTATTGTTGTTGAGAATTGAGGACGACCACCCCCTGTATAAGGACATTTTCCCTTTTAGTGGTTTCCATTGTTATCGCATTCGATGCGCAGTCGAAATGCATTGGTATCATAGCTCTAGCCGCGTATTGTGCAAGCGACGTTTCCCATCATCAACGGTGCGCGTTTCCCGGCATTTCACTTTCGCCATGCACTTGAAAATACACGCACTGCGTGTGCATCATCATTTCTCATCTCGCTTCCAAAGCCTGTGCATGCATATTTCCGTCGCACGCAATAGAAACGCAAGAAAGGAAAAGATCATTTATCTACTTAACTAGATTTCAATCATCGTCGTTTTTCTCCTACTACTCCTTCTTTTTCACTCAGCGGCGGCGATGGCGAGCGTGGAGGCAAAGCGAGTGTTTAACTCAAACTCACTGCGCAAGTGATTTATTTATACGTCGCGCGCGCGTTGTAAAAGGAAATAAATTGCGCGTTTGTGTCAAAATTGGCTTTTTTACTCGCGCCCAGCTCAATGGAATGAAACGGAAGGACCGCACCGTGCAAAGTGCGAAATCCTGCAACAAAAAATCACACGGCAGCCGACGAAGAAACAAAAAGCTCCGCAGTATGGTACAACTTTTAACCGCTTTTAAACGCGCGCAGGCACAACTTGAGCGAAAGTTGCAACGCGCTTATAATATCTGATGACATATTTTTAGTGCTTGATTTACGAGCGGCGATTTTTTGCTATTTCCTATTTCCGCGCGCGTACAGTTTGCCGCCGACCGGCGTGTTTGATATATGCACTCACTTATTGCCCAAGTTTTTGACTTATGCGTCGGCGGCGACTCATTAAATTAACTTCAGCCGCGTTACTCATTCAACAGTCGTACGAAAAATGCCACGTGCACTGCGTCTGAAAAACATATGCTGTTTGTTGTTGCGAAAAGTTTCAAATTATTTCGATATGTCTATTAATTTAATTCATTTATTTATTCGACTAGTTTTTAGTTCATTACATCAAATTGCCAAACTTAATATAGAGATTATTTGTCTGTTAAACATGCTGCAAACTTTATTATTAGACAACTCATGCATTTGATAATGAAACATTAAATTTGCACACTGGTTATCATTGCGCAGCGTGTTGTACAATGAGTGAAATATTTTGACTTATGCGCTTGGCGCGCAAGAGAAGTTTCGCATGCAGAAGATGGCAGAAAGCGGAAATCATTAAATTGCATTTCCTCGCCGGCTGTCAGCGCGGAAGGATAATAAGCGCAGATAAGAAGCAGCGCGCACTGGCGCGCAACAACAAATCGTTACTCTTTCGTCGCGGCGTACGGTAGCTTGGAGGCGCGAGTGTTATATTAAAATAACGTGAATTATGGCGCTGCATGATGTTTCCATAAATTTCGCGTTTGTGACGCTTATTTATTTCGACTGTGCGCGAAACGCACCGCATAATTATGCAGCTCGAATAATGCAAATATTAGCAGTGCGGCACAAATTGTGCGAATTGCATTCGTGTGCCTTTGCGCATTTATTAAATTATTCGCTATTATGTGTTTCATTAGGATAATGGAATAATTAAATGTGAATTATGCGGATATGTTATTGGGGAATTATCATACCTTCCTCGCGAATTAATATTTATTATTATTTTAATAATGATAATCGTTGGAGAGTGCGCTCCAGCTATTATTATTATTAGCGGGAATGCAAATTATATGAATGCCAATTTGTTTGTAATATTTGTAATTGCATTATTATTGCATTTGCGCATTTGTATTCATTATTGTTGATTGCACTTATTATTTTCGTTAATTATGCGCGATTCAATTAAAATGCTAATAGTATTTGAACGGAATATGAAAATTAAACAAATGCGCAAAAAGTTAACGCGGAAATTAATTATTATCTTTTCATTGCGCTGTCGATCATTAATTATTTAAATTTAATATTATTATAATGGGCACGTGCAAAGCATTAAATTTACTTTTAAACGCGAATTAGAAATAATCACCCTCGAGGGTGCATTGGTAAATAATCGTTCGATTACGCTTATGCACCAAAAAAAAAAGCGCTGCGAGGGGTAGAAAAACGTTTTATAGCTGGGAAAAGCGCCCGAAAGAAAATCGCCAATGGTTAATAATATTCCAACCAACACTTTTAGCATGCATGGGGGTGCCAGAATGGAAAATCGAATTTTCCATATGCGTGCCCTCGTCGTGCATATGAAGCCACTCCGGGGGCGGGCGTAATTTATGCATACGCAATGCAATTGCTAGCGTACAATGAACATTTTTCAATACTCATTCATCTCCACTTTTATAAACACACATCTGAACTTGTGCTTGAAATGGCGGGAGGGCGTGCATGTATAATAAATTATATCAAAACCAGTGGCGGCAATTTTATTCATAACATATGCAATCCAATAAAGAATAATGCTTAAGAAGACAACGCACATGATTCGATGCATATAAATAGTTTGTTTTGGCACTCATGATGCATTTATTTATTATTCCTCGGTAGCTGAAGAGGAAAAAGTATAATAGGTCGACGGCTTGTCATGTCAGAATGTGTGGAACAATAAAGCTACGACGACAGCGCATCTTGCGCATTGCGCGAACCGAGAAGAGTCTATAAAATAGGCAATAAATGCGAAATGAATTATTGATGATCGTTCAAGCGGCAGCGTACATGCAAGGGGCGTAAAACGGTCCGCCACCCATACCACCCCCGCACTAAGAAAATAGGTTTGCGTCTATAAGCATCTTGCGCCACAATCTTCCAGATGAATGTTTGGAAGGATGCGTTCTCGGTACGCATTTCTGCTGCATTTCTCTTCGGTTGGACTCTTTGCGGGCTCCATGGAGTATTTGCTATGCATTGATTCCTTCCAGTCAGTCACTCGTGCGTTGCAAATATGCGAGGGGTTGTTTTATGCTCTTTCTTCGAACTCATTGGGCGCAATATGTTTACCACTAATACGGAAACCCTTCAAACACTACATGGTTTTATACAGGCTGATCAAGAGAAAAGCGCCATTGAAAATAACAGAAAGTATTGTTTGTTAAGGAGAAAGGAAATTTGGGGAGCCTAAAAGAATAGATGGTGTTGTTATTATGATTATTACGATTATGATTATTTTGAGAGGGTACAAGGGGGAGAGATTTTATAGTTTTCAATATTCTGACATGTATTAAACGCGTTGCTTTGTTTCCGGTATATATTCGCGTCGTAAAACCTGATTTTATTTTCGCCGCGTGCATTTTTTCTTCCTCCATTTCACGAGCGCATGTTCTCTTCGAGTGACAATAACGACGAGGCATGTCTTCGAGCACATCTTGCACTGGCGTGTTTATGCTTTACAACACACGTTCAGCAGCCGCCGCCACCGCCACGGCTGCTGCTGCCGGCGTCTTGAAACGCACGAGGGAGAAGATCGCAACGCAGCTGATACCCGAAATGAATTCATTCGATTCGCGTACGTATCATTCGCGCACATCTCGTGCAAAGAGCTCGAAGCTTTATGCGCCGTTGTTTTATATTTATTGTTTATGCTATCATATGCATTTGCATTTTTATAAGCGGCACGTACAAACTGCGTTGTGCAGCACAATTCAATCATGGAGGAGAGGTTTATGTTAGGCTGTAATTATTTATAATTCATGTGCGCATCGCTCCTGAAACCCTTTATGATTAGTAGGGTGTTTTCAGCGGAGGGGAAGTACGAATACTTGGAATAATCCGCGGATGGAATATATTAGAATATTGTGTTTGTAGTATATGCGGAAGACAATTACGAATACCTTTGCGTTGTTTGCTTGAGAGATGGAAACGCAATCAAATTCATTCGAAATTGGTAGGATTTACTTGGTTCCAATGCGCCTAGGAGCGAGGTGAATTCCGTTTGCGGTTCATTAATGAATTATTAGACAAGCTGTTTCCGTTTATGATATTCGTGGTGCCGGATTTATTGAAAATTCTTCTCAAACTATTTCGAATGGTTTAGTTGTGAGATACATTTAAATTAATTTAGTAACTGCTAGCATTTTAGAAACAGGATCAATCTAGGAGCAAGTTACATATATAATTTTATACAGAACTAACTAAAACTTACTTTTAACGTAAAGAAAACCATAAAGTATGCCTATAAATTAGGGTGTTGTTTATCTTCTCATAACAATTATAACAAATTGTTTTGAATGGTATAAATTATATATTTGTGAAGAGCGATAAATTTTTAACAAACGCTGAAATTTTCATCATATTATCTTAAAAAAATAAAAAGATATTAGTGTTTAAATTTCTACAAGAATTAAGCATAAATTTAATGCACCTAAGCGAGGCGCGCACTGTGGCAAGAGGCGCACACTGTGGCAGAGGCGCACACTGTGGCGGAGGCGCACACTGTGGCGCGCAAGAAGCGCGCACTGAGTCGCGGTGCCGGTGCACTGCAGCGCTCGCTAAGCCAGCGGAGAACACCTGCACTAATGAACACCTGCTGGAAATCCATGATGGCCGCTCTTATGGCATTTGCATGTATGGTAACTAAGGAGATTCCCTAGCAACCACGACTGCGCGTATACCTATCTCTTTTCATCGATATTACGTGATCATGAGGCGCCTATTATGCTCCCATAAGAATTACATGGGGGCAATTAAAAATTGATAACTTTTGAATTACTTGAGATATTGAAATATTTTAAACGGATTCTGAAAGTATATTTATTCCTTAAAACAATATCAGAAATTGCATTTACTAAAATATTTTTTTATTGTTTAATTTTTGAATTAAACTCTGAAACGAATTTTTCTCAGTGTTATTAACGCAGTCGCCAATGAATTAGAATTATTTAAACTAAAATTCTCAGTTAACGATTGTCAATTCAGAATTTTCAGGAGTTCAAGGGAGAATTCTATTAATGTATAACTTATTTTAGCGACCGAGATATCGCGTCGACACCCGGTTATTCTGATGGATTTATTAGCGAGCTCGCACAGCAGGCGGACCGCGTGTTGCACGTACGGACGAGCAACATTGTACACCACTAACTTTGCCGCACAGCATGTGCCACCACTGCCGCCGCCGTTGCCACACGCATTTTCAACCACCCACCCACACGCGCTCTCGACACGCGCGTGGCTCCTAATAACCAGCAAGCACCTATTACGACGTTGTGTCCCAGTTGTGTCAAAATGTATATCGCAAAATCGCGAAAGCTCACAACAAAATTCAAACAAAGTCGTTGTACCTACTTTAAATGCTGAAACACAACAAAAACGCAACATATTTCTACCGCGCATACTGCTATCAGGCATGTGTCAGGATAAACGTGAAACGTGAAAAAATGTTTGCGTTACGTGCTTTTTTTCCGCTTCAGTCAAGAGTTTTCCCCAGTTTCCCCGAGAGTATTTAATTAACATTATGACGGGGTGCGCGCGAATTTTACCTTAACGAGCATATTTACGACGTGTGAAAATATATTACAAAGGTGTGCGTGGGTCATGTATGTAATTGGGGTAGTTGATGACCTCAATTTCAGCATGCTTCCATTTTTAATTTTTTGGGAAAGTCGTACATACTTAAAAGTTATTTTGAATATTACAGAAAAAAATCTTAATTAAATTTTAAGCACACCAACTTTGTAACAAGTTATTTACTAATTTTACTTAGTAAATTGACAAGACATGAAACTCGTTACGCGTCGTAAAAATGATTTTACGACGTTACAGCTGCGTTTATCCTGAACATACACATTGCTCATCTGCTCGTCCTTCGTACGCGGGGCATGCTGTTGTTCTTCTTAAAGCGTACTTGTGTAGCAGTTGTGTGACAAACGCAATTTCGTTAATTTATGTGCCAAAGCGTCGTAAAGCGTTCACAAGCGTTCGTTTGCATCGCTTCGTTTACTGTTTTCCTTGACGAGCATGCAGGACGCGCATGAATATATACATACAACAATCCCATAACATACCCTTGCATGGCATGCGATGCTATGCCATGTCACTGGCTCGGGCTACGTGTCAAAAGTTTACGCGACATCATATACGATGCGCCCAGCGGGTTCATTTCGCTAAAATGCTCGCTTACAACTACAACCAATTCTGATATTTATATACATGAATGTGTTGATGTGCTAGCCATCGAATAAAAGTTCTTAAATACGTGATATGCCCCGAGGAAAAACCTCACAACGATACAAATGATACACATCAACCCGCACGTTTTAATGTTATTGTCTCATTATGGCGTAATTTTATTATGTTACGCTATTTTCATAGCTTTTTATAGCGCTGTTTTCCTAATACACTATTTTTCGCGTAGTTGCCTATGAGCTACCCTGAAGGAAATAAATTCATTAAGGTTGTATTAGGATTTTTAGTGAACCTAATCATCTCCAGTGATTTGAATCACCAAGTATAAATCCGCAAAGGGGTTAATGGTGTTTCGCAGTATTGGCAGTGATGGTGGTGGTGGCAGCGGCGGTGAGGGTGGAAACGATGGACGGTTTCAACCCCTAATTTAATAGGCTCGAATTAACTCCGATTAGGCATATATAACTGTCAATCAATTTTAACACCGGCCATTTTCACAGATGTGCTTACTCAGCCGGCCTCTAATCAAACCCTTAATCATATCACGTGGCGCTTCACGACTGACAAACAAGCGAGCGACGAGCATTTGCCATTTGCGCACTAGCTACGTGCATTTATGCAGCACAAACGTGTTAGTATTGAACGTCACAAACAAGATCAGCAATGACGAAGTTAACCCCGTTAAAACACTACGCATTGTAGGTGTGCGCTAAGGGTGAGATTGGTACTACCTAAAAAACTATTCGCGCTAGAGGGGCGAGCACTTTGCATGCATGATTTTGAAAAGGAGTAATAACAAGTCAATCATTTTGTCACTCAAGATTAATTCGCTTGCTATGACTTAATTAACGTTAAATCTATTTTAGTAAATATGAAATATTGAAAACTGGGCTCGTTTGAAAATAGGGAATTGAATTGTATGAATACGCAATGCATAACGTTTTATTATTCAGCAATTTCCGCACAATTGCAGCGATTATTTCAATATGCGCGGTTAGACGGCATTCTCACATACTCATTGCACATACTATACAGTACCGCGTTTGCCGCCGCCAGTGAAGTGCATTTTCATTTCGACGCGCATGTTGCTGTTGCCGCCGTTCGTTGTGTTGCGTTGTCGAGGAGTCAGCTGCAGCAGTTTAAAGCTCTTTCACTTCGCAATACGCGCATTGTTGCATTGATTTACGGCGCATTGCATTATTCGTGCGCGCTCTAAGGAGGCAGGCAATTCGATGCGATCGCAGTAAACAAATGAAGCATTAAATTTTACAACTTTTCGGTTTACGATCGTATGCACGCTGACGGGAGGCGGCTAAACCTATGCTTTTCAATTCCGCCGTCCTTGATGCATTGCATTTTTACAGCGCATGAATCTAAAATAGATTAGTTTTCAATTCCTCCAACAGTTAGCACACAATCCGACAATGTTTTAAATGCCATATTTTCTCTCGTGTTGTTGTTGCTTGCTATTTTTCTCCGCAGGGCACACGAAGCGATATATTGTTATATTAAGCATTCGTTTTTTGGTTGTTATCTGGTTACGGATTTGCGAAATTTGCGTTGGTAGCATCTTTTTTGCTTTCGGGCTCTGCTTATGCTTACGTCGCGCATCGAGCATCCACTTTTTCCATTCAATTCGGTCGACGGGATGCGCGTCTTCGCATTTTATATTATGCATAAAAAGCGCTGATTTGCAAGATCGATGCGGCTCTTCTGTGTATTCGATCAATGCGCAGAGGTAGAAATGCAAAAATCTGTAGGTAGAAAGAATGAACGAGTGTAGTAAGGAAATTGGGTTTGTGCCCTGCTTCTGTTCTTCTTCCCTTCACTGCACACGCTGAGTACAAGCGGTGCGGCTGCGTTTCTCGGCAAAAACATACAAAACACATGCATTATATTGTGCTATCGAAACAGATTCCATATTGACGATAAGCAGAAATAGGACCCTGGAGAGATATGAGGCGGATAAGATGGTTGCCAGTGCAGGACGAGGTTTTGCAACGAATCAATTTGACTGGCGCCCTTGTTGTATACAGCGAAATAAAGAAGGCATAAGAGGAAGACCCTTCTAATAGAACACAAATTGATTACATCTCCTCTTTTCTATTACCGACATCGCTTACTAGCGCCTATGAAACCATTCATTTTTATTATTTGTTTGTTGCAGGTGAAAGTCATGTTAAGAGTGTCAGCCCCGCATAGTCAACATCCGGAACCAATGGGCGCCAATAGTTTCTTTAGCTTGGACAAGCGAAAGAAGCAAGTGACACTCATCGATCCGAGCACGTGCTCCGGCACTTCAGCACCGGAAGACCGACGAGTCGGCGTTGCCGCGCCGAAAATGTTCGCATTCGATGCGATTTTCTCGCAGGACGATTCGCAGGTATGTGCAATTCAATTTTAATTAAGGCTTTACCATCACCACCGTGCATCAAAACAGCCTAAACGAATGGTCAGTCAGCACGAAACAATCAACGCTTTCATTGTACGTATGTGCATTTTGGTCGCAATTTAAATTTCATTAGTCAGGGATTTAATTGTGTATCGTACGGCGTTGGCGATTTAGTCATGTTTGCACGCGTTGATCATCCCCACGTTAGAATTCAGCACGTGTGCCCAGTGCTATTCGTTTGTTCGATTCGTTAGGTGTGCGGAAGCGCGTCTTGTGTTTCGATTTTCAGCACACAGGATTCGTTTTAACGAGCTTTTCAACGCCCTCCCGTATTATTGCACGCTGATTAACACATGAATTCGTTATCACGTATGCAAATTGAACCGTTTTCCCAGCGTACATCATCAATACAACTCGTACAAAGTGTCCAGTCAGGAGTGTTTTTAATTTTGCGGCATTTCATTTCAGTGACTGACGTTCAGGTAACACGCAGTATATTTGCACGTAGCTGAAAAGCCAGGTTCGTTTTGTGTCTGCAGGAAGTTGTAATATTGAAACATCGAGCAAAAAGCACGCGCGCGCGTTGCAGCATCCGCACTCTCCTCCGGTGTTTGTTTTAAGAGTTTGCTTTAATCAATGGCTACCGCCGAAGCTTGCCAAATACAAATGTCAGGTTCATCTGCGTTAAAGTTAACAGCACTGCGATGCGTTCACGTGGCGTTCCACGTGCGCGATCTCCATTTGCATATTGCATCGCATCGTGAATGAGGTTCAATCAGCGATTGAAAAGTTAAAAGCAAACGATTGCGTCCACTCACTTTCAAGCGACGAATTTCCCAATAATTGGAGTGAATTCTCACCGATTATTTCTAATTGATTTCCGCCATATATCATTTCACAATTGATGAAATAAATTCAGCGATTCAGTAAAAATGCATGAGGAAACTTGAAAGTGAATTTTCATGAGTGATTTTTCTTTCATGTTCGCAATTCCATTAGATATTTTTTCTGTTTGGTGAATATTTTAGTAACTTTGCATTTGCACATCATAAATGTAATCATTGCAATTATAAATTCGCGGTTTGTGAACATGCAGTATATTGCCGTGCGGTGCAGGGAAGGAAGCAGGAAGAAGACGATAATAAAGACCATCTGCAGGGCCAAAGGCATTTGATCTAATGACACGGAGGTTTATTATCGAAGGCGGCTCAGACCCGCCAAAGCGACGCAGTACTGCAGATCGACCTACATAAACCAGCCGTGCCTTCAGCGACGGCGGCTGCTGCTTCTGCTGCTGCAGGTTTTCTTCCGCGTGCCTCCCCCGTCTTCAAGCGATGACAACAACGTGCGCGCCTCGTTTTCTGATAAGTGTTTATTGGCATTTCAGCGTTTATGCGATGGAACACAAAAACGCGTCACTCGCGCCTGAAATATTAAAGATTATTTTTTACAGCTCCACGCGAAGATGGAAACGCGCCATGCATCATCATAGAAGATGCTCACCGGTTATATTACCTCGGCCTATGACTCGTCCTTCTTCTTCTTCTGCATGCATTTTGAGTACTTGTTCTTGTACTTCGTGCTGTTCAAACTTTATCGACCATTTTGCATTTTATATCCGCACTTTCACTCCTCGTGTTCATCAAGTTTAGGCACGCATAACTTAAACGAAAACAAAGCCAACTCCGGTGGAGTTTTCGAAAAATGGAAATGCCACTTGAATATTTAAATTGGCCACCCAATTTCGGAGTTTATCCATTTTCCCGGCTCGCTTCTGAAATGCAGATTGTTTTATTGCCGAATTGAAGGTTTTTCGTGGAATATAGGTAGCCCGCTCTGAAATATATATAAACGACGTGAACGAACAATTCAAACTTAATTTATTATTTCGCCTGCGGCATGCTAAAATCCAGCGCGAACGAAGGGCTGATTCGCTTTTGCCACTGCTGAACGATATTTTATCGCCGTTGCAGTCGGGGGAGGAAAAAAAAAACCGCCCCACACTACGACGCTGTATATCGTCTCACTTACCAAACCAATCAAACTGCCATTCGACGAGGGGGTCGCCGCGACGCACAAATGTAAAAGTCGTGTTCAATCTTTTTCGCAAAGATTTTCAAATTCTTTTTGTCTTCTTCCTCGCCGTGGACGCTCTTCCTGTTTCGCTTCGTTTGAAAGTTGTTTTCCTCATTGGCATCGTCATTCTCATCAAGTGTTCTTGCTCTCTTTGCGCAAAGTGTCAAGTAGAAAAGTTTCTTCTTCGGATTGGAGGTGTATATTTTATGGCAAAAAAGGCACTTTATGAAAAATTCATCAGTGATTTTTATTTTATTTCCGCGCCAGCGAAAATGTGTTCGTGCGAGAGCAAACGCAATTTATATTTCATTAAAATAAATTAAATTCAGTGAACAAGAAATGCGACATTTAGGGAAAACTTATAAAACAAGACACTAATCCGACTTTGAGTAGAAACTAAAGTAGCATTCATAAAAACAAGTCGCCGCCACTTATTTGCTGCCACCGCCGCCGCTGTCGCCTCTTCATTCGCGCACTAAGTCGACAGCGTCCGGAGTCGGGCAAAAATGCGCACGAGAAGCCAAACAAAAAACGAAATCTCCGCGTGACATAAATTTCAAAGGCTTCCCTCTTCGGGCGGCTTGACATTTTCTTCTTGTTCGCAGCGAATTTTGTCGACTTTTCCAGCCCGCCAAAGAGCGCCTGATCAGTGATTCATTTGCATTGAAATAAATAATTTATGAGCGCATTTCTTGCACAGTCTCTATGTAGAATTGACGAACTAATACTTAATGCCGGATTTGTATTGATATTTATATTGACTCGTGTTTTCTTTCCTTGCAGACTGAAGTTTGTTCAAGCGCGCTGACAGACGTCATCCATGCGGTCATCAACGGAACGGACGGATGCCTTTTTTGCTTTGGACACGCTGGACTCGGTAAGTGAAATGCGTCTGGCAAGAGCCTTTCATGGAATTGAGATTTTTCCGCGCAAATTCACACGCTTTCAGCAATCGTGACGAGCGCAAAGTTATATTCGAATAGTTTCGCTGGTAAAATTGAAATTGCAAGCGTCATATAAACAAACACTAAATAATTCATACGAAAATTATTCATTTCCAATGAAAAAGAGCGGTAGTAAAGTAATGCAATTTCATATCATTTCTTGACGTGACCAAATACTATTTTAATCAGCACATTCTCAGATTTAATACGAAATTTCAGCCAATATCAAATGCAATATTTTAGAAGAAAAAACTCGAAAGCTTTATGAATACTGCAAATTGAACAGTTCATAAAACTTTTCATCGTTTATCCTCCAAAGAAAGGACATTCGTTTACACGTGCACAGGACATAAATATCGCAAGTGCTATATGGAAATTCATAAAATTTCCATTTACAGTATAAATCTTGCGCACTTTGTTGGATGGCTGTCTTCGCCTTTTTACGTTTTACAGCTGTATCACTGTGCTTTGTTTCTGCTTCTTCGGCGTGTTTTAGACACAAGCAAAGCGTGCGAGTGAAACATCCCTGGGATGACGAACGAAAGAGTAGCTAATAAGAATATTTAAATCTTAATTCAAATCTTTACTGCCGAATTATCATTGCGCCATTAATCTTAATTGAACGCGTGCATCCGCTTTGTTCCTGCTGGCGCGATGGCTGGTTGACGATGGTGATGGTGCATTTACTGCAGCGCACTCATAAACCATCCATAAACGAAGCGAATGGATAAAATGAAAATGGATATCATAGTCATTGTGATAGCCGTAACTCTATTTAAAAATGTATACTGCTGCCGTAAAGCGTTTTATCGCTCATATTTCCAACCCTTTGATCAATGTCTATTTTTTATTACAATCGCAACGCGTTGCCTCCTTTGAGTCTAGATTTAATTTAGTTTTCAGTCAATTTTAAAAATCACATAAATATTTTGTTGTAATGTGTCTGAAGCGAAATTCATGTAAACTTTCAACATTTGTTTCACGCAAAAGAATGTTAATTTCACGACGCTATAACGCGTAATCTATCGAACGAAATTTAATGATTGAAAGATATATTATCACAAATTTAATAAGCTTTCTGGCAGTGAAAGAATTATTTCGATAACTCTTATAGTTCCAGAGATATTAATTAAAATGTACGGTGTTAATTTCTGGCTATTATGCTACTGGTGCAACTGACACCATTAGGACTCATCAGCGCATTAGCCGTGCGAACGAATACCGAATTCGTTCGAGTAGTCACCTAAGCGGACTGCGGGCTCCACGAGAATTCCCGAACTAGAAGTTGTTCCGCTACGTCTATTCTACTGTCTGGAGACAAAGCCCAGAGTCCAGTTTTTTGAAAACCCGGTGCGCCGCGACTCGATGCTAAGTTTAACCTGGCGGTTGCGCCTCGGCCCCAGGAAAAATTTCAAATCGCTATAACTTTTAAAGTAATGGACCGATTTCAATAATTTAAAAACTGTTATCACTAATTTGAAAAGTACTATTACACTATGGCATCGAACTCATTGTCACATTAATTTTACTTTATGAAATTGGTATTTTTTATTTAAAACATTTAAAACATGGCTGAAATTTAGTATGCTGCGCACATATTTTTTGTTTCCTCAAAAAGAAAAGAATTTTGAAGTTCATTGTTTTGAAAGTCAATCATTCATGCAGCCGTTTCTAAAATGTAGATACTTATTCCAGAAGCGCACCCTCTGTGCATTTAAACGTTTAAAATCTGTTTTATACCGCCCCCAACGCCACTCAATTTTCTTGCAGTACTCTCCGCAATAGCCTCGCACTCGTACCAGCAAAAATAACTGAATACAAACATGCACAAAATGACAAAGAACCAGCGCGTAATAAGCAGAGTTGTTCGCGTTTTATTTGCACGCGAAAAACGCGCAACGGTGCGTACCGAAATCGTCCATTTGCAAGTGCGTTGAATTGTTGATTGTGCACAACAAAACCTGCGTAAGAATGGGGGGAAGTTTATGTTTTTATTTCATTTTTTGGATTGCTCCCTTCGCGCCTGTTCTAGCGGCAGTTTTCAGAACGAAAAAAGCTGCTCACGCTCATTGCGCCCATCAAAATGTGACATTATTTTAAATACGGATGTTTATATTCATGAAGAGCGGGGAACAGTAAATGCAAATCATTTTATACTCGTACAATGCAATCACAAAACAATACCGCATATACAATGGGCAATTGTTCTAAAAATACTCAAATTTCATGATGGTAAACAATGATGATTGCATTTAAAATTTTGCGGCTTGACAACAGTGTAACACAATATTACCGTAGAAGCAGGCGCATTTCTATTATTTAATTAACATTTAATTATGTATAATGCACTATACAACTCACTAATTTAATTTGATTAATTATTGAAATGCAAGTTGAAACGTTGTCGACGAACCGATAGTGAGTGGACATGTTCTTTCAGCTTTTACAGAAATTGAATAGTTTTGAAGATCAAAGATAAATCCTCATCGAGTGACGTGTTTCATTAAATTAATGCATATATTCCTCGCTGGAAAATTATTCGCTTGTTTTTGATTAGTTTACAGTTGATATTTTGCTTTGGCGCAGCATTGCAAGCTGTCAGTTGGAATGCTGTTCATCTGTTCGACGATGAAATGCGACGCTCATAAATTTCCAACAAAGCAACCAACCCGTCCAACAAAAAATCGGTCTAAAAAACGAATGCCATTGAAGTGATACGTGGATATAGAATATATATATCACAGTTGCACGATTTGTTTGCACGTCGCGACGTGTAATAGAACGCGCCGGCCTGCGTTATTTTACAATCTGCGATTTATAAATTTCAAAAGCCATCCCGATAGTTTTGATTCGAGCATATTTGAATGCGAATCCCGAATATCGAATGCGTTCGCACACGGGGTGTGTATTTCGTGAACGCATCGAATTGACGTTTCCATTCTGGACGTTTGACTTTGCGTATGGCTCCCGAGGGTGGCATTCCGCCGCGACACGGCGCGCACCAATTGCTAAATTATTTACATCGCGCCGACTGCGCGCTGCTGGATCATTAATTAACTTTATTGGATTGAATCGGAGTGGATGGATAGCAAACCACCGCAGCCGCCGTCGATGCAGTCGCCCGCCGATTCATCGAATTCTTGGCTGCGACTGTCGCGCTACCACCCACGCGCCGCCGCCGTTGCGGATGCAATTCGTTAAAAAGAGTTGATTTAATGTGTGCGCTAATTGCGCATGGCAGCGCTTTAAGCTAATTGCGAATTGTAATCGAGCCTCGGTGGCTTATTAATCACTGATATAGTTTTAAACTCGATAAAGTCTGGCTCGCAATTTTACGAAAATTTAATGCACGACGCGACGCTTCGATTTTAATTTATATTTGTGCGCTATTTAATTACTTTTCCGATCGTGATACGCTCATAAATAGTGTGATCTTTCTGGACCATTCATAGTGGCGTGATAAGATTTATATAAATGCGATGCGGCTGTTCAATGCGAAATAAAAGTAAAGCAATTGCGAGCATAAATTAATGGCATTAAAGTTGGCAGCGAATTGGCATTTGTTAGAGAGACTGAAGACACTTTTGCAAACTGCAAAAGCCCATTACACACAGACTGCGGGGGCGGCCGGGCGAAGAGGAAAAAAAGGCGGTAATCCGCACATATAAAACTTCTTCCGTTTCCGTATGCCAGGAGCGCTCGCGCGTGCGTTTTTTGCGAATGGTCCTAGCCAGCAGTGCATTTCCGATTAGGTGATGCGCGTCGGTTGCCCGCCGATGGCGAACTTAGCTTTCGGGGAAGGGCGGATTATGGCGGGCTTATCGCTTGCTGAAAAATTGCTAAACGCGTTTCTCTCGCCACCCCCACCGTTGTGAGCCGCATTTCGTATGCGTGTGTTCGATACAAACCGATCAGCGCTGAAGTTGTCGCTTTGAATACGTAAAATAATGCCATCAACTTATAAACTTATAAAAGTTTGCGACTTATGCCAAAGCTCACGAACATATTCTTTCTTCAGAATCGTATCTATGCAAGAAGTCGATGCTCATTTGGTGGATTATTAATTTTATTCTATTTTAATTGGACACGCTGTCGAAACGAATTTGCTTTTCATAAATTACAAGTTTTTGCTTTGTACTTTTATTTCTTTGCGAGTATCGAGTGCGCACACGTCGCTCAATTAATAATTTTCGAACGCATCCACCTTTGTGCGTGAACTTTGAGTGCGCGCACATAAAACGCACTTCGACTATGAGGGTCGAGGTGCTTGAAGGCGGCGGATTTGATATTAATCTCCCTCGTAATAACAAACGCAACGGCGACGCACTGCTGGAATAAAGCAATGATGGTCGAGCGAGATGGGGGGTGGCGGTTCGCACAGCAGGCACGAGGAAATTGTGGAAAATTGTTTACTTAGTTCATTAGTCTTCTATTAAAGCGCGCCGTAAATTTTCTTGATTAAAACCCCTTCTCGCGCGGCGCGCGCCTCCGAACCGAACCTGAATGAGACGCGCACTGATGATGTTGATGATCAACATCATCAAGCCGTTCGTTACTTCTTCACAACCTTGTTATTAATTTGCGCAATTCGCGCGCATAATTGAAAACTTTGCAGCTGTGAGCCAACAGCAATTAATTTGTTTAACTGCCCGGATTATATTACAGTTTTGTTGCAAACAATAACAATACGAAAAGCACTTTGCCGTCACGATTGCTGCGCCGCAAATTTATCATCGACTCTTTGTCTTTCCAATTAGCTAATTGACGTTTGTATCCCTATTTGCTTGTTGTTGTTGCTGACAGGAAAATCGTACACAATGCTTGGGACGCCGGAGAACGCCAACACATTGGGCATAATTCCCTGTGCCATTTCGTGGTTGTTTCGCGGCATCAACGAGCAAAAACAGAAGACTGGAGCGCGCTTTTCGGTGCGCGTTTCTGCCGTTGAAGTTTCCGGACCGACAAATCAGCTGCGAGACCTTCTCGCTGGACATTCAAATGGTGAGTATTGGCTCTCTTTTTGTTGTTATTACTTTTTCCGCATGTGCTGTCCGTTCGCACATTGACAGCATAGTGCCTTTCAACCCCTTTGCCCCAACATCGGAAGTGTGTTTTTGCTCCACATTGCGGGTAATTGCTGATAAAAAGCAAAGGTCGCTCGCTTCGATAAATTGCCACACGGTCTTTGTCAACTCTCGCACTTGGCTTAGCCGTGATTCATTTCGAAAGTTTTGCGTAATTTCGCAGAGGCTATAAATACATTTGCGGATTACGCGTTTCCACCGACTATATTTGTCATGTAAATATGGAAAATTTATTAGTTTTAATTAATCTACATGCAGTCTGTTTGCAATTTGTTTAACTTCTGCAAGTTCCTCTGCGTGATTTACCCGATTTGAGGGAATAATTTAGAAGGATTGGCTGGGGTGCATATGATCTTGAAAAAAATCTATACGTTCTTACTTATTACGTTTTGAATAAATAATGTTGGATGTGGAGTGGAGTGTGAAATCCTGACGTGCTTATATCGCTTCCTGTCCACGTGTAACACGTATGCGTATAAGTTTTCTACGTCCATGGGGGTGAGAAAAGAGTAGAAGTGGAGGCATGACTTTGATGGATGAAAACTGCACGCCGATGTGAAGTCCCATTGATCATATTTTACCCATTTTGCTTCCACTATTGTTTCCAAGTTCATTTGCACACTCGCGCCCTAAGCAAATTTTGACCTTCAAATATTAACATGGAAAAATCTAATTCTCTATTATATAAGAAGCAGTGCAGCCAAAGAAGTTTATTAATGAGCTTGAGATATGAACATGATAAATAAATACAACTGCCCAACCCTTATTTGTCAAATGAATATTTGCCCTTTGCATTACGTCTTTAATTTCAAGGCTCCGAGCATGGGGTTCAAGGAAGCACGTTGCGGATGTAATAAAATACATCTGCTGCAGTGCAATATGCAAGAATAGTTGCTCGCTAGGAATAAGGTGTAGTTGTTGGACTAGCAAAGGGAGCGAATTCCTTCTTTAAATTCAAAAGAATAAACTGGCGAAGCACTTATTACACGGTTTTCATTTCAATGGCTCTCAACTAAGAGAACAAATGCCTCTTCTTTTTTAGTTCCGCTTGTTTCAAGAAGTTTTATTAAGCGAGCGACGTTCTCCTTAAATTATTACATACGGGTAGTCTTTCTTCATTTCTTAAATTCGCTGCATTCATGATGTTAGTATTTCCCGCTATTCCTTGCTGTGGAACGGTGGCTTTTGTCTTTTCAATTCCTGTTTACATTAATAATTTACCAGATACTTTGTAGATAAAATTGCTCATGGTTCATTTGTATTTATTATTTAATTTTAGATTCGGAGCAATCCCCAGGAGTATATCTTCGAGACGATCCGCTCTTTGGCAACCAGCCGCCGCACTGTGAATTGCGCGTTCCAACCGCCGAGAAGGCGGCGCACTACTTGGACGCTGCGGTAGAGTGCAGAGCGCCAACGACCAAGGAGGACGCGCGGGATTCTCACCTGTTATTTACGCTGCATGTCTACCAGTATTCAGTCGCTGGAAAGGGAGGCGGTAAGTGTTCTATTGCATATGCATATCCCACTCTCCTAGCACCCGCAGTTGCTGCAGCTTTCTCCGTTCACTTCTTTTCGCTCTTTGATATCTCAAACTCGCTTTGATATCTTCATCTCACATTGTAGTAATTGGTGCGAAATTTAAAATTTATGTTAATTGGATTCCTTATCGCATCCCTGGTGAAAAAACTTCAGGTTTCTTGCATGCGCATTCCTTGGGGGGAGTCGTCGTTATCTCTGAATGATATTTGAAAAATTTCTCTTGCGTTTCAGTGGCCGGAGGCAGAAGCCGCCTGCACTTGATCGACTTGGGCAACTCGGAGCGAGGAAAGGCAAGCGGCGGCATTCCGCTCTCGGGGCTTGGCAATATTCTGCTAGCAATCTTCAACGGCCAAAAGCATCTGCCGTACAAGGAACATAAGCTTACGCATCTCCTTAAAGACTGCCTTAGCTCGCTGACCTGCCATGCGGCGATGATTGCGCACGTTTCGCCCTATGCGCAAAACTACTCCGACACGCTCACCACCGTTCAGCTAGCATCGCGAATCCATCGCATGCGTCGACGGCGTATCAAGTTCGTGTCCGCCGGCACAGGTAATGGTTCAGGAGGTAGTTCTGGCGAGGAGGCAACACGCACCACTGGTACGGGTACGAGTAGTGAGCCGGATCCTTCGAGCAGCGACCTTTCCGCTGACACAGTCATTTATGTTGGGCCTGCTGACGATGCCACCGATGGTGAACATCCACCGGTTTATATACCCAGCTTAAATTCCGGAGACAACAGGTGCTCAATGAGCAAAGCACTGCGTGGTTCGAGTGCCGAGCAGCGGCCAAAGTCAAAAGAGGAACAGCGTACACCCACGCATCGGCCCATTAAAGCGGCGTGCCAGAGCGTTAGCAATAAAACGTCCCCGGCGCACACGAGTAGTCCCAAGGCATCGCCGGCGCGACAAATAAAGAAGACGACCACCGAACCGATGAAATCGAATGGTGGCGGCAGCGATGAACAGTGGATCGATGGTCCACGCATTTCGAAATCTAAAGTTGCCGAAGCGCGACATTTTATGAAGGAGCCTTGCCATGTAAAAAAGCGGGAGACATGGATTGATGGTCCAATGCAGGCCGAGCCAATTTCCAGCGGATATGGATATATGGACAGTCATAAGAAAAACATGATACGCAAATGGGTCGAACATCAAACATCACAAATCCAACAAAAAGTTGTTCCCAAACCCAACAAACCGAAGGAACTCACTCAATTTAAAACTTATGATGATAAAGAGGAGATTGTTAAACCGTTGAGTCAGGATAACAAAAAGTCTGATATTGTTGAAGAGTCAGTGATTAGAACTGGTCTTAAGTTACCAAAAACTAGTGCAACTATTATTCCCGAATGCAAAACGCCAGAAGAGATCAAGGACGAAGAAGAAGACGAGGAAGAGCCACAAATACCACCAGCATTACCGCTTATCAAACCGCTCAGCTCGAGGGAAGTTAGTCTTGAAAGTTTAGACCAACTTTTGAAAGAGAGACAAATCTATAATGCGGAATATAATAATCTTTCACAACAAAGTTTTGAAGATCACAATGAACCCAGTGATAATGAAGATATCGATGAAGAAGACGATGATGAAGTTCTAGAGATAATTGAAGTAGAAGAACCCCTTGAACCTGTACCGATGCAAGATTGTGCATTGCAAGTTACTGAAGAAGATATAGCATTCTGCATGGGCTTCGCAGAGAATCCATTGCCAGAAGTAGATCAAGAAAATCCGCTAGATCACCCACTTAGAATATTAAGTCAAGAAAATCTAACAGTAGTCAGCACATTTACTGATTCGATGTCTGTGTATACAGATTTAGAACGAATTCTTCCACGCCATAAGTATGATCATAAGTATGGATTTTACAACGATGATTATGAAGATCCTGACAATCCCAAATATGATGAGCAGTCTCAGAAGAAGTTTGAGCAACTTGCACGTCTCCACGAATTATACTCGAATCGCTTAGCGAAAGCAAACGTTACAAACTCTGAAACTTTTCAAAAGCAGCAACGGCAAAAGCAACTCTCACGCTGCGAATCTTTAACGCTTACCGATATGCTATATGGAATGAATGGCGTCACCAATGATAATAGCAGCATCTATAGTGAACCTGCTTACATCCCGGAACAAGAAAAGTTTTGCCAAAACTGCCAAGTGAGTATTTCGAGGCCAGCTACTTCACAGAACTGGTACATGGACCAGCACATATCTGCCAGCACAATGGAACTTTCAAAAAACGAAAACGCGCGGCCGATCAGCGGTCGCTTTCAACGATACTGTCACAAGAGTCTGAAAGACAGCAATCTTGCATACTTGCGCCATCCAGATGGTGCTTCCAATCCGAATTTACAAGAAGGAATTGAACACAATACACACCCGCCACCCATCACGAAGGAACCAAACTTTACATTGCCATTGCCAACAACTACCGAACTCCGCATTCTTAATATGGAAACAGGGTTGACTGGCATTAAAATTAAAAGCGAGGGATATGATAGTGGCCACGACAGTACACCCCGGACGTCGAAACATAGTCCAGCTGCCATCTCTAGAAAGGCAGAGAGTGGATACGATAGTGTGATTCGTGATAGTGAGAGTTCAAGCATTGATTCTGATACAAGTCGCACATCACATAGGCGCAAATGCAAGCACAAGCACGAAAAATCGTTCTGCTCGTGGTTCCTCAATCCTTTCACCTGCAAGTACATTGAGGAACCACCCGAAACGCATTTCTAGGACACCGTTTTCATCATACGCCATTCGTCACTTTGATAATTGAAAGTAATTGCATGCCTCTGGAAGACTCCTAATACTTTCAACCGTCATCGATTCATTAATCCCAGCCATATCATAAATATACAGGGTGGATTTAAAATGACCAGAAAAGTACCACACACTTCTAACTATACACCCCTTTTGCAGGTATAGGTCTAAAACACGAGATAATAATTTTTGCTAGAAGAAACACCCACCTAGTTGCATTTTAAATGGTCAACTTAAACGATAAGGAAAATTGAAACGAATTTGAAATCTAGGATAAGTTGGTATTGCATATGCATGAGATTTTCACGATTACCACGACCACATCCCTTGTAAATTTGTACATAAGTGAAACTCCTTTCTATATATCGATTTTTACACGACAAACAATGTGGCTTTTTCCGAATCCGTAGCGAATCCTTATGACTATATACGATATCACCCTTCCGGGATCAATGAATGACACAATGGCAACATGATGATAACACTTATAGTAAGTAGACACCGAACACACCATATATTAAGAAATACTATTATCGTATTCTTGCCAAACTTTTTTAAATACATACCAAGACTGCTTGTCAATTTTTTGATGATCTCATTACTAATCTACGAATATATTTATACAGCATTCAAATTGCAGACATTTCGTAATATGAAATATTGACACTAGAAGAAAACACAATTCTTTCTGATACATGTCCAATTCAATATTATTTACAGCAACTTAATTAATCCTAACAAGAATGTCAACCGAAACCGTCCACTCTTCTTCAAATTCATCACCCATATATTTCCGAAACATATAAAAAAATTTATGCCCTATAATGACTGACAAGGACTTTTATCTTCTGGTGTTAAATATTAATCGTTATGTTACACGAATTGTCACACAAAAAAGTGTATAAAAAATTGAAATAACATCAACAAGTAACCAAAATTGCATTTATAAAAGATGCGCTCTTTGAAAACAAGATTGAATATTAACTATAATATTATATTCTATAAGAGATTTTCTTTGTGATAAAATGGTTTATTGCGATTTATTCATAAACTGCCTATATTTATATTGTATGTTAGATAATATTTGCTTGCAATTTTATATGATGAAAATTGCAAAAGCTGCTTATGTATGGAACGCAATGAACGTTCAGTTCGTGCGAATGAAGGTACATGATAATCATACATATTGTAATTAGTGTATATTTAATGTGTATTTATTTTATACTGTTATCACTTGTACGAAAGAGGCATCGTTTTCATTTTGTAACATAGCTGTTAGACGAATATTATTACTATTATTCTCTATTACTGATTATAATTGCAGTTGTACTGGTTCTTTTTTGAGAAAAAAGATGAAAGAAATCTAGTCATTCGTTTTTTTGTAAAGTAGAATCTTTCTAAATTAATTCTAGGATCTTACTCTTTTTTGGTAAATCTTCTGCAAGACTTGACAAAAATTGGTGAGTACTTATTAAATGCTATAAATAGTATTTCTTTACGGAAACAAACTACGTCCACAAATGTTGGCAAGCAGTATAGTATTCTCACGCCTTAATTGATTTAATTTAAAAACTTAATGTAAGATAATTATGAACATCATTGTACATCTTAAGTAGTTGCATGTCCACCCATGTGGTTTCATTAATTATGAAGTGCGGACATATGTTGCATCATTATTAAAACACAGAAGAGACATAACGCAAAATACTGCTTTCCCAGGCAATGATGTTAAATAACAAAATTTAATTGCCCTACCCCTATGAAGAGCGCTCGGGCTTTCATTAAGTTTAATGAGGAGTAAAGAGCCTCATAGGCTCCACATTTTTACCAAAAACAGCGTTTACTTCAATTGCTTTCGACCAGCCAACGCGAGCGGACTGAATTAACAGATCTAACAAAACCTGTGAATGGTGAATAATTCAGTGGGTACGCGCGCACAGTATATAAATAAACAGCACACTGATTGATTCAGATAATACGAAGACGCGCCGCGTAAACACGATGAACTGTGAACTTGTTTGAGCAACGATAAAACAAGAAAACGGACGTGTATTCTCCACTTTGTCACTAGTGCGCTTTTCGATGAGTACGCTTAATTCGAAGCGCAAAACTTGTATCTAGTTTAGTACATAGGAAAATAAGTTGTAAGTGTTAGTTTTGCGCTCAGTACGCCGTTCAAGATGCGCACCTTAGCGTGGTGCGTCTTCGGATTGTTGCTTCTGTCGACAGCGGCAATACCAAGAAATTTACTCTACGAATATAAGTTGAGCAAACAGTTACCAAAAGGTGATGATGTTGCGTCCGCGCAAATAAGTTTGAAAATACCTATCATGTTCTATGGAGTTTCATACGACACTCTTTATGTAAGTATTTTTAATGAAGACATATTTCTAGATTTATGAACATTAGGCCAACTAAATAGATTCGTGGGTTTAATTAGAAACTACAGATAACCGTTAAGTATGATTTATGCGCGGGTCAGATAGGTCGCGCTCCATTTTCAAACAAACGATTCGTTTATTCAGGTTATTGATCTTCAAATAAGTGTAATTATTCACTGTAAATCACTCATATTTCAAATAGTTTGCCTGCGATAAAACATTTAAAATAGCATTAATCAAATGCGTAAACAGCGACAAACAAACAACAAACTTTTAACAACACAACAACTTGTGCAACTTGATAATTCTGCATAACATGTCTTTTTTTGCAGATTAATTCAAATGGATTACTATCATTCAACACAGACATCCCTATGTTTTTCAATATTGAATTTCCTTTGGCGTACCCGATAATTGCACCTCTCTATTCAAATATTGATACCACAGGACATGGAGAAGTTTATTATTTTGAAACTGCGGATCGCGAATACCTCGCTCGTGCAGATATTACTATTTGGGATGCGTTTCCAGAGGCAGCGGATTTTCGCACGAAGAGTATTTTTATTGTCACTTGGGAAGAAGTTGGTTACCACGCTGAGGGGATTGATAAGCTGAATACGTTCCAAGTTGTAATCTGTTCAAATGGCCATGAAACTTATGTAGAATACCTTTATGCTGATGATAGTATTCAGTGGATTCAAAGTATGGGAGATCAATCTGGAAGACCAGATGCACGTGCGCAAGTTGGCTTCATTGCTCATGATGGCCGTTATTATACTTTGCCTGGTTCAGGAACAGATCAAGTAATTTATTTGGATCGTCGTTCAAATATGAATCTGCCCGGACAGTGGTTATTCCGGGTAGGTAAAATCGAAGAAGAAGCCAATATTGAGTTACCAAAAGCGTATAACAGTCGTTCAATGGATAATTTTAAACCAACTACTTGTGCGACTGCTTCCACGTATTGCCACATTCACGCTAAATGCATGGATTATGAACAAGGATTTTGTTGTCATTGTAAAAAAGGATATTATGGCAATGGGAAAGTTTGTATAAAGAAAGGTAAACTATTAGTCTAGTTAATAAATTCACAAATAACGCATGTTTACGTAGATGTTCCATTGCGCGTAAATGGTAAGGTACATATGAAGATCAACAATGAAGAAGCAAGCAACATCGATTTGCAATCATACGTCGTTATGCAAGATAATCGAGCGTATACTGCAATGGCGAAAATTCCTATTGCTATTGGTGCAGATATTCAATCCGTTCAAATTATCGGTGCTACCATTGCTTTTCTCTTTGCAAAACCAGTCGGTGACGCATTGAATGGCTTCCAATTGACGGGTGGAGTTTTTAATCATACCGCAACTATTACATTTCCGAATACCAATCAAAAAATAACAATTAGACAGAAATATTTTGGTTTAGATGCATTTGGCCAGTTGAAATTGGAAACAGATATAAACGGCGAAGTTCCTGAACTACCGGAAGATAAAACAATTACAATTAATGAATATAAGGAACAGTACACTGTAACGTCTTCTGGTATTATACAGTCATCATCTTCGCATCTCTTTAGCTACGAGCATTTTGGGGAGGAAATTGAGGTACCTTATCAAGTAGAGCAAAACTTTATATTTGCCTATTGTCCCTCCAAACAAATACAAGCAGGAACCACATGGAAATTATCAGTTGGCAAAAACTTTATTGGGTACGAAGCTCGAGAACAAATTGTTCGATTTGGCATGAGTAATAAAATTGGACCACTTGGCGGTAATTTTAAACTGATTTTGTTTCTGTTACTATGTAAAATAGTCTGGTTATTCTCTTTTAGATATTGATCCTTGTGAAGTGGGCAGGGAAAAGTGCGGTCCACATAGTTCTTGCGTGGTAGAAGATGATAATTATAAATGTGTTTGCAATCCAGGTTACCAGCAGTTGTACGTTAACGGAGAAGAAAGTTGCGAAGATATTAATGAATGCACCTACGGTATTCACGATTGTGATTATAACGCTCAATGTTTCAATGAACCTGGTGCATTCAGATGTGTTTGCCACCCAGGGTTTGAGGGAAATGGACGAATTTGTGAAAATGCACATAATTGCGATAATGTAACGTGCAACGTAAATGCGGAGTGTATTCAGCGTGGAAATATTGCAATGTGCAAATGCATTGCTGGATTTCATGGGAATGGATTTGTGTGTAGCCCAATTCAGTCACAAAGTTGTAATATTGCTAATAACTGCTCGCCATATGCTTACTGCAGCATAGCTCAAGATAGTAATATATATTCTTGCAACTGCCTACCTGATTACGAAGGTGATGGCTATGAATGCACATTGCGACCTACCGAGCCACCGATAACAATTCCACCCACTACAACGGAAGCTACTCCGGAACCATTTCCAGACGATTATCGCAAAGAGCAATGCTTTCTAACAAGTTGTTGGTGCCCCACTGGTTATCAAAAATATGAACATCAATCGGGTCCAATCTGTATTGCAGTACCTCGCGCAATGAAAAAGGAAGAAGCTCAGGCAGGTGCGTCTCTTTTAAATGCTCCAGAAGTTGAATGTTTTAATAGCAGCATATGCTTTTGCCCATTCGGTTTTCAAATCCTAGAGGACACCTGTATTCCCAATCCTATTTTTAACATGCGTACAAAAGGATTAAACAGTATTAGCTGTACGCACATTCTTTCTATTTGGCAACGACATAATATGATATTCTTTTTAGATTCATGCAACAAGTTACGCAATTGCCACCAGAATGCCAAATGTTTATTTATGAAAAATGGCCATTATCAGTGCATTTGTGAATCCGGGTATTCCGGAAATGGCTACGAATGCGTGGAAGTCGAGGATTCATGCAACGAGAACCAAGATTTATGCGATATTCACGCGCACTGCGTGTACAGTGAAGATTTTGGAATGTCCGTTTGCAGATGCAACGATGGATATCAAGGTGATGGTTTGACCTGCGAAATAACTCGTAAGTTTTCTAACTTTATTAACAAGAAGATTATTAATATTATTTTATATTTAGCCATCTGCCGAAACAATTATGATTGCTACGCAAACGAAGAATGCAAATTTTCGCGTTTAGCTGACTCATACGATTGTTTATGCAAAGAAGGTTGGTCTCGCGACTCTCAAAATCAATGCGTTCGAATGGAAGGTACATGCGGGGGCGGCAGATGTGTTGAAAATGCCGAATGTCTGTATGACGACGCTGAAAGCTTGCATTATTGTGCCTGTAAATCTGGATATGAAGGCGATGGTATAACTAAGTGCACCCCTAAGCCAATATCCTGCGAGGTTGTTAACAATTGTGGCTTGCATGCTTCATGCGAATATACACCTGACCAGGGATATATTTGCAAATGTGATGAAGGTTTTGTGGGCGACGGTATCATATGCTATGTGGAGGAAACCTGCCACGTAGATCCAAAACTTTGTGATTCAAACGCACGTTGCGTTACAAATTCAAATCGAAAGTATACCTGCGAATGCAATCCTGGTTTTTATGGGAACGGTAGTGTTTGTTATGAAAGACTCAAACACGAAGGAAACTTCTTATTAGTTAATCAAGGAATTGCAACATTGAAACTTTCATATGATCCAAACAAAAAAGATGGTCGGCCAATTCAAATTAAATACTCCCAGCTTGCCGTGGGGCTGGAAGTGGATTGTTTCGCAGGACGCATATATTGGAGTGATATTAATCTCCGCGCAATCAGAAGTGCAACGTATAATGGTTCAGAAAAAGAAGATTTTATTACCAGAAATGTAGGATCACCAGAAGGATTAGCTATTGATTGGGTTGCCAGAAATCTGTATTGGACAGATTCTACTAAAGATACAATTGAAGTTGTTAATGTTGAAACTAAGTTACGTAAAGTTTTAATTAATACGGATTTAGTCAATCCTCGTGGAATTGCCGTCCATCCTCAACGGGGTAAGATATTCTGGAGTGATTGGAATCGAGCTGATCCAAAAATTGAATGGGCTAATGAAGATGGTACCGGTAGACAAGTTTTTTTGCGCCACAAGGATTATGTAGTATTACCAAATTCGCTAACAGTAGATTATTACAGTGAGCAGTTATGCTATGCTGATGCTGGAGTTAGAAAAATCATATGTATCGATATTGATAGCAAGGAGCCGCATATAATGGCAACAAATTGCAGTTATCCATTTGGAATTGCAGTGACTCCGGAACACATATACTGGTCAGACTGGATTTCGTAAGAATTGCATATTTATCTCGTATATCCTCACATTTAAATATTATTATTATAGGAAAAAAATAGAGCGGGTGGAAAAACATTCACTACAGCGCTTATCACCATTAACTGTGCCATTAGGTGGAACCGGAAGCAAATTGTATCAATTAATTTCAGTACCAGACACATGTCCCAACTTGACCAACCTTTGTTATTACTATAAAGATCAATGCCAAGCAAATCGTATTTGTGTTCCAGATGGTAAGAACAGTAGAAGTTGTCTTTGTGGTGATCATTTAAATGAAACAAGCTCATCAACTTGTACAGATAGCAATGAAATTTAAGCTGCTAATGATCCATATAATCCATTAATTAGTTTTCCATGAATATATAATTAAAAATTTTATTTCACACGAGACACAATTCCTATACAAGAATTAGGGTTGTTAAAACACAAATTTATATGAGGAAAGTATTTATTTAGAAACATATAAAAATGGGGTAATTTACTAACTGACAAATATCAACATCTTAAGAATAGACATTAAAATATTATTATTTTTATCTTATTTATTTTTGTCACCATCTGCATTGTCCATTGGTGGAGAGTTTTGTGGGCTATTTGAATCAAATGATGACTTATGCTTTAAAAGATAATTGGCTAATGCTGGAATTGGATCTTGTGGTCTTTCCTTAGCAAGGTAAGACAACCCTTGTAAAAGTATCGGTACCACAGTCTGATCAAGATACTGTCTTGTTGGCAAAGATGATAAGTCAACTCTTGACTTCTTTGATTGCAGCTCATCCTTCTTAGCATCAATTTTATCCATGATAGCCTAAGCAAAATAAATTATATTATTAACCGGTGCATAAACAAACAATTAATTGATTCTTACTTGTTCAAATTAAGGTTATATTTTATATTCTGAATACAGCGTTTCCAAATTATAGTTATGGCTTGTAATCAAAACAAAAATGTCACACAAATACTGAAACTTCAACACGACATGTTCTAATTGTAATTGCCATATAACAAACAGTAATCAAGCCACTCACAAATGAGAAGAAAATGGATCAAAACAACACGTCTAATACCAACAGATATATAAAATAGGCAACCAGTCACTCTTTGTAGTACTTAGTACTTTAAAATAACTTTCCAAATTCCAGAGCTTACGCCCTCGCGACCGATCTATATAGCTGTGGGGTATCATTTATGTTTTTGTATCGCCTTTAATGCTAAATATCATAAACCATTTTATGTCACCCCATCCTTGCCAGTTTTGGAGTTAGTTTTTTTATTTTCTACAATACTGCTATGTAAATTTCAATTTGCAATGCGTAAGATACTTATTGGCTTTTTTCGTACAGTGTCCACCTGTCACCCTCGTTATTTCATTTAAATGCAAACCCCCGGGTTATCCTTGTTTAAAATTGAATCGAAAGTAATTTGTTTTGTTGTACAAGAATTTACATACTATGTATTTTGCGTGTTGGAACTATAAACTTAAGCATAAGTTTTAAAGCACCGCTTGTAAGACAGTTGGTGGCACAGTTGATATTGTGCTTGCTTGCCACCCAGTTGTTCTGGGTTCGAATCCCAGTACAGGCTGCTTAAAATAAAATTTTTCGCAAAAATAAATACGAGCGCCTGTATCTACTATAGTTAAAGCACTTTTCCCCCAATAGGGCGGTCATTCAGTTGACCGCCGCACTCGAATTCAAATCGAGCACTTAGAAAATAATTCTAAGTCCAACACTTGGTGGCTTTGGGGGCGCTAATGTCAAATGGGTTGGGCTGCCCCTCTCAATTGACGTCACAAACCGAGGTCTGTTGGTAACGAAAATCGGGAATGGGGAGGCAGTCTACTGCCGGGGAGCGAAGCGGCGGGGTGGGCCGTCACAAGACAATCTTAACGTACGGACTTCAAAAATTAAAAATGGGGGCCTTGTATGACTCTGGGGGCCCCCATCGGACACACACTTAAGTCCGTTGGGGCCCCCGAGCATACAAGTAATTGAAAAATCAGAAATTCAAGTTACCATTCTCAGGATTCGAACCTGAGACACACAGATCACATCCATAGCCTTTACCACTAGGCTATGGAGTGTTGTTGCTGTAGCGAAATTTGATCTTCCCCTTATATACTCACTTTGAAAAGAAAACTTAAAATTGAAATAGCTGTCTCGAGGTTTGAACTCGAGACATCCAGATAGACAAACATAGACTATGCCACTAGGCTATGGAGTGCTGTTACTATTCCGAATTTGATCTTTCCCTTATAGTCTCAAATTGAAAAGAAAACTTAAAATTGAATTGGCTGCCTCGAGACATCCAGATCACTTCCGTAGACTATACCACTAGGCTACAGAGTGCTGTTGCTATTGCAAATTTGATCTTACTGTTATAGTTTCATATTAAATAGAAAACTTAAGATTGAATTGGCTGCCTCGAGGATCGAACTCGAGACACCCAGATCACTTCCGTAGACTATACCTCTAGGCTACAGAGTGCTGTTTCCATAGAAGATTTTGATCTTCCTGTTGTAGTCTCACTCTATTTCAATAGTCTATTAGACGTAATTGCTGCAAGCAATTTGTGATAAGCTTATATAAATGATTGAATCAAAAGAGGATAGAAAGGACTAAAAAAATGTATGGGAATAATTTTTTACTCAAGAAAGGGAGTATTGAGAGATTGAAACATATAAGTTCATCACATTTATTACCTTTATAAAAACTTGTGAATTAATAATATGCATAATTCACAATAAATGTTAGAAGTTCATGGCAGTTTATAACTCATTCAATTAGTTGATTGTGTACCTGGTTTAAACTCTGCAACAAAGTAAACAATAATTAGTAAATTATTATTATTACAGTGTATTAATATATTTTGTAACATAATCGATATATTGTTTTCTTTTTAATTCAAAATAATATCTAAATAGTATATATAAAGATTTTTCTGCGCAATATTAATATTGTAGGTCTAATATATGATTACCATAAGAATCAATGTAGAAGACGACTGTCAGAAATGGTTAATCCATCATCGATCAGTTTGTGATGTATTGTACTTAATGCCTACAGGCACACAAAATAAACCAAATAATTTACATTTTCTACCTTGTGCGTAATCATTTAGCACTCACCTTAAAGTATTTGACTGTCTTTACACGCAACTCCAAAGTGGCATCTTCATCACACACCATAATTGTTTGTGGATGCTGCTGAAATGCAGATACTGTCCACATATGGTTAACTCCTTCTTCAATTGCTTTGTACAAAGCAAACGATTTGTGAGTGCCAGTAATAAGAATCATTACTTCATTAGCATCCATGACAGTTCCCACTCCAACAGTTAGTGCTGACTTGGGAACTTTACTAACATCATTATCAAAGAAACGTGCATTGGCCTCAAGAGTATCATGTGCAAGTGTCTTCATGCGAGTCCTAGACACCAATGATGAACCAGGCTCATTGAAAGCAATATGACCATCAGGACCAATACCACCTATGAATAACTCAATGCCACCAGCCTTTTTAATGCTCTCTTCATATTTTTGACACTCCAACACCAAATTAGGTGCATTACCATCAAGTAAATGTGCATTTTCTGGATCAATATCAATATGTTTGAAGAAACTATTCCACATATAGTAATGATAGCTCTCTTTATGCTCTCTTGGTAAATTAACATATTCATCCATGTTAAAAGTTTTAACATATTTAAATGAAACTCTACCTTCTTTATGGAACTTTATTAAATTTTGGTACATTCCATAAGGAGTACTCCCTAAAACAAAGTGTCATAAAAAACATGAAATTGAATACAAATAATGAAAGTTACCTGTTGGCAAACCTAATACAAAGTATTTATCAGCATTTGGTTTGAAATCATTTATTCTTTTCATGACATACAGTGCAGCCCACTCAGAAACTTTTGTGGCATCATCCAGAATAATTAGACGCATACTGGCACAGAAAAGGTCACTCTAAAACTAAGAACTGGTTAATAAAAAAGTAGAACATTCACTGATCATTTAGAAAGTATGTGTAGATATTAAATAGGGACACAGAACATATCATGTGATTGTTGATAAAGTTATTGGCTAAACAAATATATAACATTCTCGTATTGTATGTAGTGATTGCTGATAAGTAGTTAATCACATGGAGCAAAAATAATCAATTTGTTATTATAGTCCTCCTAAGTACCGCGTTTCAAATGCCCAGATTAGATTTTAGTATTAATTCATTTGTTATAAATAAGTATCATTTATGGTTGCAGGTCTTTGCAGTACTTACATTTAATTTTCTGACAAATTATAACATTAACTGCACTATTGGAACCACACAACACACTATCACAATGCAATTAAATATCAATAAACCTGTTAACGTTGGAGGCCGACTACTTAATCGAATACGAAAGCAAATATAAACACGGCCTCCTCCTTCCCAAGTTGTTGAACCTGGATCAACCAGCTGGACAAGTTGCAAAACAACAAGCAAACCTGCAACCAGATATACAACTTGTAATATATAATGTGAATTATTCTCTTAAAACCTCCTGGCATTATTAATTATCTAAGAAAAATAATCATGTCTATATTGATATCATTATCAATTTTATTACATATTTAAATCACTTAATTATCACAAAATACAAGAAAATATCTTCAGGTTTAAATCCAATTACTCCAGACAGAATGATATTAATTCCTATTAATTCGTTAATACGTTAGACATTTTATTTCATAAACAACAATACGAACCTAATAAATGATACACCGTTTAGTCATTTATTACATAACACACTGAAATTAATATGTGCGACGATTAACACGGTTTCAGTTTACTATGTTTTCCGATACTTTTCAACATCATAGATTATTTTTATCTTACTTAACCCACATAGAATGCTATTTTATATCGTACCATTTACGATGTGAACTCAAAACGCGTACATATAGCTGCATTTAGAAATTGTGCCACAATAATATAAATAAATTTAGAATTCAACTAATTGCAAATTAAGAAATCAAACTAGTCACAGTAGAGCACAGCAACCTTGCAAATCTATAAACGATTTAAGTTATATCAATTAAACAAAGAGATGTTGAACAAAATTGTTTGAATGATGATAATTTGTAATATTATTAGTGTTTTATTTCATGCTGAGTGCCTGCAATCTATAGCCACTTTCTAGGAAGCAAGATGATTCCTGGTGAATTAAGGAATATCCCTACTAATGTAGATTAGTATATTTTAAACTTTTTCATAAATTTTAAAGCTTATACTTATTCATTAACCTGTGAAGATTGTTTCTGTTCCTGATTTGAATCTGGTGGCGCACCTAGCACCTTTGGAAGCGGCGGCAACGCTTGCTCGATTATTTCGCGATAGTACGTACTAAAAATGCTCGTGTTGTGCGAAATAATACGCAAATACTGTCCAGCAATCGCCGTCAATTCCTGTTGCAGCGACGTTAATCCTGAAGGCACTTTCTGTGGTGCTGCAGTGCACGACATGATAATCTCATGGAAGAATTCTTTAACGCGCTGCTGTACCAATTTCCGGATTTTATGATCGTCGTTCACGACATCCATTATGACGGAAGTTAGCATTTTTTGATTCTCTTCTGTAATTTCAGGCATAGAATGATCTTGCTGCGCTTCCTTAACATCTTTAATCACTTGAATTGCAATACTCGAAAGTAGCTCGTTTATATCACTAAAATTTAAAGCAACATTTAATTAAATTATCAAATCAATCAACATAAATACCTTTTCTTTTTGTAGGATTGCATAATAATACTTATATGTTCTTTTAATGTCGTTTTAAAAGAAGTTAAAGTATTTAAATCAGATCCAACACTGCTCATCACGATGAGTAAAATTGTGCCCATGAAAATTGTTTTTTCACTTTGTGTTTGTAATAATTTCAAGCGCTCCTCATCCATCATGAATGTCTGTGAAATGAGTCGATTAAATATGATAAACTAAAACTTTACACGGCCATCAATTACCTCTGGATATGGTTCATTTTCCTCCCATGCTAGGAGTTCAATAACAGCATTTAGAAGAGTGTCTCTCATGTGGTTCCTCACATATGTAGCATGATCAACATCTGATGGCGATGCTGACGGGTCCAAATGATGCAGTAGCCACTTTCTAGTTATTTCCAATCCATCTAAAATTTTAGAATGTTTTAAGCATGTGTTATTTTTACGTGAGTCTCTCACCTGGATGAATTACTAGATAATCCGCAAACTTCTTGCGCTCATACTCGACGCTTTGTGCGATTATCTCAGGCTTTGCAAACGTTATAGTAAAGTTTGCCATATCTAAAGCCATCAAATCCAAAGTTTCTAATATACCCCGAAATGTATCAACGATGTCTGTCCTTTCAGTGAGTTCCTTGATTTTCTCATCCCTCACAGGTGCACATAATTTCCCCATTACGCTTATAACGTACTGAGAATAATGCTTAAAATCCAAAATACCCTGCTCGACCTGCTGTTTAATGAGGGCACTGTCAAGTACTTCAGCAATCTGTTGCCTCAGTTTAGTATGTTGTGGAAGCAACAAGTCAAATAATCCTTTCTTTATATCTTCCAATAACACCAAAGCCTAATGTTAAAATTCACATAAGACTATCGCAAATCCAGTGTTTGTTTATACTTACAGTTTCATAATTTGGTGGATCTTCTTCAAAGTTCTTCCGGAATAAATCCCAATATGCACGAACCATATTCTCTTTAATTGCTTTGTGCAAGGTGTTCTCCTGTGGTTCATATCGCTCCAACCGGAACTCGTTATCCACTACAATTTCATGGACAATAGCCATGTCTTTCATGCTATTTGCTGCCTGCATTATTTCCTCAAGTGACACAAACTTTGGTGGTGAAGCAGATGTGAGTCCTGAGCTGACCATGAATGTTTGTGAAGTAGTTCGCTGCCTGCAAGTGCATAACATTCATGAAATTATGTAAGTTATTTTAATATTAAATTTAGACCTTTTGCCAATGCCTATTCCTGAAGCCAAGCCATCATCACTTAGAACGGAACACTCACTTTGTGATCGTACACGAGCAGTATCTGACGAACCGTCCATGTTCATGGGGTCTGATGAAGTGCCATTTGGTATATTCTCACTCATCATGAATTTCCTGAAAGGATCCTTCCGTTAAATTCATCTGCACTATACTTTAAACATAAGTTAAACAGGTCATGAATCTATTCTCAGCCCAACATTGTGCAATGAAGTTTTACTATCACCAGTAGTTTGGACAGTTAATCCACATATTAAAATCTAATTCATCAAAAGGACAAAGGAACAAACCTCACCAACAAAACAGTACACAAACTTTATATCAATATGATACTGCTGACTGGAACAAATCTTGAAGTGGAGAAGTGAAATGCACAATAATTCTTACCGTTTAATAAACAAGCTCACGTCTAAATTTAGAAAGTGCAATATATAATTACGAAGCTACTGTGTTTACTGTGAAATGCAGGCACAGATGCTAAATATTGTGTGCCTTATAAATTAAATATGGCAACAACCAATTTTAATACGCAGTACCTTTTGTTGTTGTTGTTAAAGCACTTTGGGATGAACTCCTGGCTATGACAGTGCACACAAGTCAAATTCACTGAAATTTTCCACAACTGACTTTCACGAATCACAACAATGAAATGAAAACAAACTCATGCGAATACGGACATCAAACAGCTGATTTGATTCTGACTCCTTTGTTTCTCATGCCCAGTTACGACAACCTTGGTGGGATAATGATCGCTGTTCAGCACGTTTCATTCCAAGAAATTTGCACATTTTATGCGATAAATAAACAACGTCTCATTTGTTTGGAAAGACAGGAAAATCATTGAGTCTGAAACAAGTTTCCAAATTTGTATCTTTAAAGTAACCTCAGATTTAACAGCTGATTCTGGCATTTGCATTGAGTTATAAATGCATCTAGTTACATGTAAATAAACAGTACTATATCAGTAGTTAATCTGAATAAATTGAATTAAATTATGCATTAATGTCCGCAAATAATGTATTGACAATAAGGTCAAATTGAAGGAAAATAATATATACGCATTATTTTTTCACAATGTCGTCAAAAGTAAATTATAGGAAGTATTAGTCATTATGTTTCTTTATGCTGCACAAATTAGTTATTTATTTCAGAAAATGTCAGAAGAAGCTATTGTTGTGAACGCTAATATATACGTTTTAAAACTATATTACTATTTTTTCTATAAAAATAGTTATAAGTATTATAAAATCATTAGCATTTTTAAATTCGTAATGTTCCTTAGTGCGATAGTTTTCACTATCTACGGGCCAGTAAACTATATCTTTCTCAATATTCGTAATCATTTTTGGAAACATTAATTAGCCGTTAAAATGATAAATATGTTTTAGATAACGGTCGTGTTCTATATGAATTTATAGATATTATTTCAATGATATGGTCCTCGCTCTTTGGTATCTATATTATTTATAACATTAAAGCAACGCAAAATGGTGTTTTAAATTTGCTCGAACTAGAACAGCGTATGGGGAAGAAATTCACGTTACAAAGCGCAGCAAAACAAATTATCAAGTACAATAACAAATTAATTATGATTGTCTGGAGTTCAATAACGCTTGCAATGACTGGTTATTTGCTTATACTCGAATTCGAGTCTTGCAATAAGAGCAACCGATTGTCTTGTGGATTTATAACTCCTATGGTATGAATCAGCGAGCCAAGTTAAAAGTTAATAAGCCAAAAACAGAAAATAAACAAAACAATTTCAGTATTTCTTTGAATCACAACACGAGCGACCGTTCCGAGAGATAATCAACTTTGCTGCAACTATATGCTATTTATATATTTTGATCCCAATATTGGGTGCGGTAGTATCTATGAATTTGGCAATCAGCTACATGGAATGCCAATACAAACACTTATCCCAAAATATAAGACGTTTACGCTTTTTCAGCCCGCACTCAAAGAGCGAAAGATTAAAACATTTTAAATATTGCGCACATTTTCATCAATATTTATACGAGTAAATTGAAATTCTATTACGTATTTACGTTATAATACTTGTAATTTATTCAAGCTTATGGAATGCAATCTCACTTATTTATAAAAACGCATTACTTACACAATTTATTGTGAATACGCTAATAATGAGTTTAATTGTGCTTGGTCAAGTGGCACAAAAATTTCACTTTTCCGTATTATTCCATGCACCGATTTATGTATTTGCTACTTTCCTATTTGGAAACGTTGGTGAACGACTTAAAGAAATGGTATAATTATTTGTAAGTCTATATAACCAAAATTGAAAATTGTTGAATTATTTTAGAGTTTAGAACTCAACTTTGAAATATTCACTGCAATTCGATGGGATGGTGATACGCGGTTAATTAAGAATCTAATGATTATGATGACCCGCAATCAAATGCAACAAATACTTCCTGTTGGCAACTACTCATCGTACACTAATCTTCTAGTTTTTAAAGTAATAATAATATGGATAATTTGAAATGTCTTTCAATCCTCATTTTTTAGATGTTTAAAATCGCCTATTCCTTAGTCACAGTGTACATCAACGTGATGAAGCATAAAATAAAGATTAATATCTATGATGTTTAATATTTGGCAATTTATAAAAATACTATAGTATGTACTGGCTGACAAGATTACCCCCCACAAAAATTCCGACTTTGTTTTATATAAAGTTAGATAAAACATAAATAAACTTCTTCCAAAGTAATTTCCGATTTAAATTGTATATGCTGGGTTGCCTATAAGAAGGTTTATTGACCAAATGTTTACTTGATGCGGTTGCGTTGAGGTTACGGTGTGTTTTGATGTCGTGACCGATAATTTCATCAATTAAATTAAATTTTAAGGGTTGCATCGTTTCCTGCGAGCAATAATTAAACGCCGGATAATGAAGACTGTACTTATGGTGGCTGAGAAGCCTTCGCTGGCTGCTTCTTTAGCTAATATTCTATCCAACAATAAGTGTTCATTGAGAAAAGGTACTTTGCTTAATTAATGCAATGTGTTTACTTTAATCATTCATGGCATGTAGGTTTAAATGGGTCATGCTCAGTACACGAGTGGAATGGTTCTTTCTTTAACCAGAATGTCTGGTTCAAAATGACATCAGTTTGTGGACATGTTATGAGTTTGGACTTCATTGGAAAATACAACAATTGGGATAAAGTTGATCCAGTGGAATTGTTTTCATGCCCTACAGAGAAAAAGGAAGCAACTCCCAAGTTAAAAATGCCTTTGTTTTTAAGCACAGAAGCAAAGGGTTGCTCATACTTAGTGCTATGGCTTGATTGTGACAAAGAGGGTGAAAATATTTGCTATGAAGTCATAAATGCTGTAGCAAAGAATTTCAATGGTGATGTTTACAATAATTCTGTAACATACAGAGCTAAATTTTCTGCAATTACTGAACGTGACATTAAAGCTGCATTTAATAATCTAGGTATATATACTAAAATTGAAATTAATAGACTGCTTTACAATTGATATTTTTAGGTAAACCTAATGAAAATGAAGCTAGAAGTGTTGATGCAAGGCAAGAGCTCGACTTGCGCATTGGTTGTGCATTTACAAGATTTCAGACAAAGTTTTTCCAAGGGCGTTATGGAGACTTAGATGCTTCTTTGATTTCTTATGGGCCATGTCAAACTCCCACTTTGGGATTTTGCGTTCAGCGTCATGATCAGATTCAAACATTCAAATCAGAGAATTATTGGATTGTACAAGTCAATGTAAAAACTAGTGAAGGACAACTAATAAATTTGGAATGGCAACGCGTTAGATGCTTTGATAAAGAAGTAGCGAATGCATTTCTGAATGTTGTCAGAGATGCAAAATCTTCCTTGTAAGTTCAATTGTCTATAATTGCAAATTAAATTTAAAACATTGATATGTCAATTATAGGGTAACAAGTGTTACAAGCAAAGAAAAGTCTAAACCGCGTCCAACTGCTTTGAATACAGTTGAATTAATGCGTGTAGCTAGTTCAGGATTGGGCATGGGACCACATCATGCAATGCAAATTGCTGAAAAGCTTTATACGCAAGGATACATAAGTTATCCACGTACAGAAACAACACGTTATCCAGAGAACTTTGATCTACTAGGTGCATTGAAACTACAAGAACGCAATCCTGACTGGAGCAAGGAGGTTTCAGAAATATTACGCGATGGTATAAATCGACCAAAATCGGGTCATGATGCTGGTGACCATCCACCTATAACGCCGATGAAGTCAGCATCGCGAAGTGAATTGGACGGCGACTCATGGAAATTATATGACTACATTACGCGCCATTTCATTGCGACAATTTCGAAAGATTGCAAATATTTGAGCACTAAAGCCGTCTTTGATATTAATGGGGAAATCTTCTCGGCCACTGGAAAAACTCTTTTGGATCCTGGATACACAAAAGTCATGACTTGGCAGGAATTGAGTAAAGGGGAAATTGTACCAACGTTTTCAGAACGAGAAGTTGTACCGATTCTTGATTCTAAAATAACTGAGCATCAAACGTGCCCACCGGATTATTTAACAGAAGCTGAACTAATTACGCTGATGGAGAAACATGGCATTGGTACAGACGCTTCAATTCCTGTTCATATAAATAATATTTGCCAAAGAAATTATGTGGCTGTTTCAAGTGGCCGTAGATTAATTCCAACAACTTTGGGTATTGTATTAGTGCATGGATATCAAAAAGTAAGTTTTGATTTTAATAAAAATGATAAAGTAGTACATTTGAATTTTGTTTTGTAAGATTGATCCGCAATTGGTACTACCAACAATGCGTACTGCAGTTGAAGAACAACTGAATTTAATTGCTATGGGGAAAGCAAACTTTCACGCAGTCTTGAAACATACTGTAGAGATTTTTCGATTGAAGTTTCAGTATTTCGTTAAGAATATTGATGGCATGGATCAATTGTTTGAAGTGTCTTTCAACCCTCTGAGTGCGTCAGGAAGAGCATTTTCAAGGTACAATTTAACAATTTCTTTGTGTTATAATCTTTGGAAAAATCATATAACTTTGTTTATTATTGATTGGTTGATTTGGTTGTTATCATTTCAGACCAATGTACCTGTTTTCTAGGTAAATTATATCGTAGAGTAGTCATTTTAATAACTTGTCTCATTTTTTGCAATAGCATTAACTACTGATTAGGAATGCTTTGAAAGTTGTTCAAACTGTGTTTAGAAGTTTGACTGCCTGACTGATATATTTAAATGAATTACAGATGTGGTAAATGCAGAAGATATATGAAATATATACAAGCAAAGCCGCAACGTTTGCATTGTTCTCAATGCGATGAAACTTATTCTCTTCCGCAAAATGGCAATATACGCATATTCAAGGAACTTAAGTGCCCATTAGACGAATTTGAACTATTGTCATGGACAATGGGAGTAAAAGGCAAAAGTTTTACCTTTTGTCCATATTGTTATAATAACCCACCGTTTAGGTAACTTCCGTTTTAAATGAATAAGAATAGTTCTAAATTGAGTACTTACAGGGACATGAAGAAAGGCAGTGGCTGCAACTCTTGCACACATCCCAATTGTCCTCACAGCTTGAATAGCAATGGCGTTTCAAATTGCATTGAATGTGAATTTGGAATCCTTGTCCTCGATCCAAGTAGTGGACCTAAATGGAAATTAGTTTGCAATAAGTATAAACATTTAACCTAACTATTAAACTATTGCTTACTTACATTATGTTATTATAGATGCGATGTAATAGTGCACTTGTTTGAAGATGCACAGAAGATCACCATTGAAGAAGACGTCTGCGACTGTGGCACTCAACTGATTAATGTTCGTTATCAACCCGAGAAAACTAAACTTCCAAACGATGCAACGGAAAAGAGTGGATGCATGTATTGTCTTCCCGAATTCGCAAAACTTGTTGATAAGCACAGAGCGATCAACAGTAAAGCTCGTCCGCGCGCTTTTCACGGTAGAGGTGGGGGCCGCGGCCGTGGCAGGTCCAGGCCGAAACAGCCAAAGGACAAGATGGCACAACTGGCTGCCTACTTTGTCTAATTCAAATTCAACTCATTTCTAACGAAATAACGCAATTAATCCGAGATGCATTTATTATTTTACGCTAGAATTCTCTTCTTCATATGCTTACTTTATTCTGGGTAGTCAATTCATGATTATTTGTTTTGAACACAACAAGTATTTATTTTTCAAATATTTTCTTGTAAATATGCATTTGATTCAATAATTCGTATTTACATATCGTATTTATGCTTTTAGTTCTTCCTCATTTCCTTGGTATAATTTCGTTTATTGATAGAGTGAAACACATTAAACGCACAAAAACTGCAATGAATGATGAAACTATCTATATGCTTTCTCAATAAGCTTTCTTGTTCATTCTTCCTCTTATCGAGTTTGTCAAGTAATTTTTTAATTCTTCTTAAGACGTATCAAAAAGATCTCTTTATATTATTATATGTTACATTATAACAATCAAGACAGGCACAAAGTTCGGTTTCATTTTTTTGTATGTTTTGTGTTTTATGCTTCTTTTGTGGAAATACATGTGTTGCACGATTGTATTGCGCACGCAACTAATAATATTACTAAAACTTATATTTACAATCATAATAAATATATAAGTATCTGTGAATCTCGTACACAACTTAATAAAATAACTTAAACAAGATACAATGATTTTTTTGTCTATTTCAACCTGAATTCCACAATTTTTAAAGTTTAATAATGCATATAACTAAATATGTTTTGTTTGCGGTGCAATGATTAAAGATTTATTTTTGTATTGATTTAAGAAATAAGAAGTATCCATTTTCAATTAATCTATCTTTTATAGTATCAATTTGTAGAGTAATATTATTTATTCAAATTTATTTAATATGTACAGGATATCGTTTACTTCTTCTTTAAGTATTATTTGTCAGCTCAAGTATATCAACTACGATATATTTGTATCATCAATAGATATTTTTCTTATAATAATTTATAACTTTGCGTTTCGAATGTCTGATTATGAAACAGTTTTATAGCGTATAATAAGGAAGAAAATAATATGCATCATTGTTTTTTAAAAGTGTATGCAATTATAACAAAGTTTAAAAGTTTACTTCAAAAATGCGCACCTGACATTTTCAAGTAGAGAAGCTAGAATTTATATAGATATCAACAAACTTCGCAAATGTAACGTTAATTAGTGACTCTTGTAACAAAAACCATCAGATAATTAGTTTAATACTTTTCATATTATTATACCGTTCAGTTTTCCAAAAATGGTTATTTCTTTCGCGATTAGTTAGTAGTTGTATAATAGCAGCACTTTTCTTGGAACCAGGAAGCAATTTCTGCCTTTAGCTATGTATTCATTATTGAATTAAATTTTTTAGTTTTTTGCGTTTTTAATCAATTTTTTCTAAGCGTTATAATTTTAGTAAAGCTAACTGTTTTTTGCACCTATCAAGCTGTATTAAGTTCGCGCATTTTTGGTTTATTTATACAATATTGTATTAGAATTACGTATGTTTAAACATTCAAATGAAAACAATCGCTTCACAATCAATGCAAACAATGTTTCAGCCGTATATTTCGTTTGCTGTCCATCAATTGTTAATTCATCCATAATTTATAATAATACTGTGGTTAAACCCTAATTGGTAGGTAGTATCAAAACGTTTCTTTATTCGTAAATAACATATCTCATCGTTTCATTGTTGGTTGCATTGTGAGTTACGTACTATGTTAATGCAGATTAGAGTTGCAACCCATAACTTTGTTGATTCGAACAATCAGTTTTTATGTTTGTAAATTAGGCTTATAATGTGATAGTAACTTATTGTACTCGTGTTGTTATTCTTTCTACGTGTAATATGCGTTCGTTAGATAAATGAGTTTGTGAATAATGAATTCAGACGTGAAAAATTGATTGTTTGAATCGCGCACCTCGTTTAATGATACTTACATGAAAATACTGTGTGGAAGAAGATATTCGGCTCGCGTTGGTAGCACTTACTTGGTAAATTGCATTTATCGTTATGCGTGATTGATGATAAGAACGGAGCCTATGATAAGAAATTAATGACGCTTTAATGGCTTGGTATGTCTCGTGTATGAGTAGCGTTGTTTTAGTCTTCACAGTATGTACAAGTTGTGCATTTTGACGTTTTCGACCGCTTAGTATATTATTAGACGATGGTGTGAGGTAATGAGCAGAAGGGCGATCGATTCGTAACATTGGCTTATGGTAACAGGTCAGATGGTCCATACTTGGACCTTTTCGGCAACCACACACCAGCTTGCGTGATCGTAGTAGGATGAGATGATGTGTAAATTCTCTACGTACTTTTCTATCAGTTGGTCCAGTTCACCCTCTCGAAACACATGATAGTAGCGATGATAGGTGATTTCGCCGCCCACGTTATCAGATGGTAGCGACTCTTGCGACGTGTCACTGAGCGATGGTATCAAATTCGATTTGGTTGAGTTATCCTTGGAGGAGAGCTTCGAATGAGTGCTCTTCTCGTCGAAGGATGAACGTTGCTGCGCTTCGATGTTTAGTTTTCCTTTGATCGTTTTCCACTCGGGACAGGAAGCCAAGGACGCTGTACTGCCCCCATCGCCACTATATCTGCTCACGGTATCTTCCGATTCAATACTTTGCCGACTTAATTGTAATCCTGTTCCCGTACCGGTTGAGGTGGATATGGTTGAATTGGGACTGCTACCTCGTTCCGAATCACATGAGTCAATGCTAGCCCCATTCTTTCCTAATTTACCAAGCGCACCATTGCTATTACCAGTAAACGAATCCTCATCTGAAGGACGATTAATATCAATCGATGGCACCTTCATATTACCAAGTCGTTTATTTTGTTTACTGCTGGCGCATAGACAATCGTGTTTCTTGCATTTGGGGCAGCAATACTGCTTATCACTGGCGCTCAATTTGGCCAAATATTCATTCTGTTTCTGTATCTCGGCGCTGAGCTTTGAAAGGTCCTGTAACTCTTCACTGAGTCGATGGATGTATGGATCGTCGATATGTTCATAGGAATGTCCGGCGACAGCGTCTGTCGTCTTGAGCTTTTCTTGGTATTGGTCAATTTCGTGCAACAACTTTTCGCTAAGTTTATCGGCAAAGTCAGTGAGATGTTTGTGACACTCTTCATTCCAATCGTCATCGCCCAGAAGTGGAATTCGTTCAGGTTCATTAGGATCATAATGATAGCGTCGCTGCATCACCGACTGTACCTCGTCAGTCTTAATTTCTCGGCGATGTCCACGCGGTGATGATTTGATCACCTTTTCAACGGCACTATCCAGTGACTCGGCTACATCTCGCGCCGCCTGCAATAATGCCGATCGCTCCTGACGCACTTCAGGAAATTGAAATTTAGACCTTGTATCTAGATTGTTTACACTAATCACACTATCGACAGAGTCTGGTGAAGAAACCGCACTAGAATCGGAGTCCTTGTCATCCGTCTCCGGATTAAATAATTCTAGTGAGAGCAACTTGGGCAGTGGTTTTGCAATGCTCTCTACTTTTCCATTGGTCACAGAGCTATGCCGCACAATAGGATAATGATTTCCCCGCGACGTACGCGTCCCAAACCCCGGTTTTGCGCTGAGCAATTCTTTAATTTTTCGAATGTTTTCATCCTTATCCTTACCACTTTTACAACTTTGCGTACTTGTTGTAGTTGTGGTATTGGAACTCGATGAAGTTGCGTGACTTACAGAGTTATTGCTTGATGAGACGTTGCAGTTGGATGCTTTAAATTTTGGTATGGGTGGTACCGAGTACTTCTGAGCGAATGATTCGCACACGGGTTTCTGTACAGACGATCTACGTTCGGTGATTTTGATATCGGTTGGTGATAGGATACTGACGGTAGTGGGTTTCGGCGAGCTGAGTTGTTTCGTCAGTGGATAAATACTAAGGGGCATTTGTTTGATGCGTGGACTAGTGGGACAGGACGATTGCTTAATGCGCGGTGAGTTCGGGACGGAATTTGTGTTGACGCGTGGGGAAGTCGGACCAGGGGATAACGTTGGGGACATTGGATTAGATTTTGGAACAAATATCACTGAAGCAAAACTATCTTCCGAATCAACGCTAGTATCACTCTGCAAACTGCTATCCTTCGAAGAATCCGATCCATCTTCCTTCGAAGATCTACGCTCTGTAGTACCTGGTGTCGCAACGGTTTCTTGTTGAACTGATTTCTGCGTGTTACATGAAGACGCAATGTCATCTTCTGGGATTGTTGGGGATATCATTTCAGAACTCTTCCACTGCTGAAACATTCGAACAAATCCATTTTTGAGTGATGAGCCCGTCACTCTGTCTATGCTTGTCGATTTAATTTTATTTGTAAAGCCAGTTTTTATCAGCTGTAATCGTTTCGCAGTGGAAGTGTAGAAATACGTATCCCTGAAGGTGTCAAAAGTATAATTTTTATTTTGATAAATCAAATCTTCATTGAGCGACGCCTGTTTATGAATATGTTTTCTCAGGCGCTCTTTTTCCTGTAATCTATCAGTTGACATTAGCTCCTCGTTAAGGGAGCGCTGTTTTTGCACACCACCGCGGTACTTGGTCTTATTTTCAATGCGAATGTCAGGAAGAAGGTGTTGGATCTCAGTTGGTTTATCTAAATCCTCATCAGCATCTTCCTCACAGATTGAGTGTTTTTGTTTCACTAATTTTGGTTTATTTAACGTGCGTGTACTACTAGTTGTTGAATCCGATGGCGGAAAGCTGTCTGGAATGCTAGCAATGCTTGAATTCGATCTAATAATATTGTTATTCTCGACAGTCGCCATATTATTAAGACTTTTCGACTTCATGTTGTTCACGTCGTTGATAATCTGCGATGAGGGGAACGTTTGCCGCCTCTGGGGCATTTCGTCATCGTCCACACGTCGCAACTCAATCGGTAGGTCCTGCGCGTCGCATTCGCAACATTCACAGCCGTCAGGATCGTATCGTTTTGGCGGCGGTTGCTTGTGCGACCAACTATCCATGAACCACGGACGATTCACGCCCATACGTCGGCCGCCTGCCAACTTTTGAATGGCTCGTCTTACGAACGAGTAACAGGTCTCGTTGGGACTCGATAGACTTGAGCTGCTTGGCGATTGAGGCTTGGGACCCATTGATCTTGTACTGCGTTTAATTTTAGTTCGTTTTTTGGTTCTAAAAATAGAAGAGCGGTCAATAGTGATAAATGAATAATTACATGCGCATCCCCCATACCTATTCGACTTTTCACTATCTGAATTATCTTTGTAAGCATGATAATGAATGCAGTCTTCCTCGGAAGTGGTAGTTGTCGAAGTCAAGTCCAACGATGGCGTGCTTAAATTTTGCGGCCTATGCCATGGAACCAGCACGTCCTGTGACTCAAACTTGCGATTGGTCTGCTCCATTGCCCATACGGATATGATAAGTCGGCCGCCAATTCGTAAAACGCGCGCAAGTTCACGTAAAGCGCACACGCGACGCTCCGTCGTCGCAAAGTGATGAATGACCGCAATGGACAGGACGGCGTCCATGCTTTCATCCCGCAAGGGTAGCGCCAAGTTATCCAGGATGAGCACCTGGAAGCCGGTTTTGGAATACTTGTTAATATTACGTCCCAATTGAGTTACCATTTATTATGAGGTTTTAATTGAATTAGTTGGACAACATGCTTCGTACCTCGTTGTTTTTCTCTCGGGACACCTCGCATGACCGCTTGCATTTCTCGCCGCCCATGCTGAACACGCCGGTGCTAACGTTTAGGTATTTTCCGTCTCCGCAGCCGACGTCGCATAGCAGCGAACCGGGCTCCAACTCTTCTATGAATTCCTGAACGCGCGGCCATGGTCTGCTCCTCGAACTCTCGCAAAATTGCTCGTAGACGTCGTGAACGTATGCTTGTTCCAATGCAAGACCTCGCAATACTTTCTCATTGGACATCTTATACTACCTATAATTTAAATACCAAATAAATTTCAAGAAAACAAGACAATAAAATTATTTCTAGTTGTAAATCTGGTGCCTTTAAATTATAAAATTAATTGAATTTTTTTAGTCTCAGTTATCTACAAAAATATTATCTCATTAAATTTAAATTTGAAAAACTTCTAGGATATAAAATTGATATAATCTGTTACCACCACCGTGCACCGCTTTAATGTATACATGACCCAGAATATCGGCGCAAACGGGGGTGAATCCTGACGATGCATCGGTTAAACTAAGTCATCGAACTTTTGGCATTCTGAACTAGATTTGCGGACACTCTCACGGCTGGCGGCGGCAACGAGAGCGCGCCGGAGTGCAGCATGTGCATCGCGCGCGCGGCACGGATCATTAAAGCGGTGCCCGCGGCGGCTGCTTCTTCGCCGGCCGAGGTGGACTGACTGCATTGGAGGCGGCGGGTTACGCCGCGTAATGATGCGGACGGAGACGCGAGCGGCGTTGTGAGGCTTGTAATAAATAATAAATTTCCATCCATTGCGCGCCCCCACACATACAGCTATCGGTCCTTATGAGGACCATACCCTTTCTCTCTCCTTCTACGTGCGGCCTATTCAGTCCTGCTCCTCGCTTTACATAGGATACACGCATACATGCATAAGGAGACAAACACAGCAGCTGCCTCTCTACGAGGTATTGATCCGCAACGCAACGCATCGGCGTCCTTGTTGCGCCCACGCCGCGCACCACACGCGCGACGTTTCATTCACAAAAAGGACACAAGGATACGCACCACTCTGTTCGTCCGAAAACCGAACCAATCGAACGCCAATCAAAGTTGCCCTAAATCAATGCACTTCGAGGGACCAAACGAAAACAAACAATTCTACGCAAACGATATAAATAACCAAAGGAAGCAATTTAAACAATCAATCCTTAGAAGCCAAAGGTGGATACAATTCTAAGACACCTACCTAGAGCTAGAGCTTCGTTGGCGTGATATTCCAAGTGGTTGGGTCGCGGCGCGTTATCACAGGCATAATTAACATGTGGCGCACTTCTTCGTGGTCGTCGTTGATGGTCGAATCGCTGACGTCAAGCGTGCATGCGAATATAAATCGCATCACATATACTTGGAATACTCTTTAGGACCGTTGTTTAGATGCGTTTCCGCATCGGGACACCTCCAAGACTAGGACCGCACATTACGCACCCGAATCACATAATGATGCATGCGTCTGCTGGTCACGCAAGACAAACACCGGAATGATTTGTCTCTCGTCCTGCTCCTTGTGCGAAACGCAATGTACAATCGCTGTTTTGCGGAAACGCGCACGCACGCTCGCGAAGGATGGGAATACTGGCAGGACTGCGCGCGGCCGGATGGGATGAAAACGTTGCCAACGTTTGACGTCATCGCCCGCCTGCGCAATTTCTTCGTGCGCTGGCGGCGCATGCAATCAACGGGAGCGCACACGTACCTTGCATCGCACCTCATCAACTCATTAAATAATAGCCAATCGTACAATCGTGAATCATAATACGCTGCGATTAAAATTAACACCCAAATGGCCGTAAAGAAAATCTTTGCGATGATAACATCGCAATTCCAGATAATTTCAGATAATGCAACTTCATTCAGAAGATAGCCCGCCATTTTAGAGATTAAAGACTTGTTATAAACCAATTTTCAAAGCCTGCCCTTCTTTCGTTTTTGTTACTTTTTGTTTTTATGCGTATAATTGTATGTTTGTAACGACGTTTGTCTGTTTGCGTCAACATAAATAAAGCCTAAAAACAGATGAAAAAGTATCATCATTACCGTTAGAATGATACGCATCTAGCATTGTTTTATGATGTGTTGTTTGTTGTTGTTGTTGTTATTATTATTACGGCCTATCGATTGCCGCACAGCCGGCCCCGTTGCCACCGGCAGCGCAATGTGGGTGGCTTTGTCGTCACGGCATGTCGCGGCCAATCGCTGTTCGGTCGGTGGTGGCAGCGCACAACGCACGCGTCATCTGCCGCCTTGGAATAATGCACTGATTTTCACGGGGGCAGCGCACACCGCACAGTGACGTCAATCAGTAGCGTGCACGTGAACACGAATCGTCGCCACGGTGACGGTCAGGCGTTTACACGTGTACCTCACGTAAAGTTAATAAGAGATAATACATTGTTTTAGTGCGCAACTAAAACAATTAGATAATTCATTCATAGTTAATCATTCACAGGAATATTCATGGTTATTACATACACCGCTTAGAAGTACCGAGAAATAGAAATTTAAATAAATAAGCAGAAAAAGTTAATATATGCTAATATGTTGATCCTATATTCTATCCTATAACTTAATATAAAAGTTTACCAAACTTTCAAACTTTTAAACTGTTAGTTCTATTCATATTGCGTGGGGTCGCTGAGTGTCGTTGATATTGTAGGAGTTTCATATGCGAGGGAGCCACGCATTTCAATTTTCTATTTTAGTTAAACAAATGTATAATGCGTTTAATAAATGTGTACCATCTACACTTTAAATTGCACCCATTAATCTAAGTAATATCTTTTCTCACTATCACCAACTGTTTCATATCAAAATATACTACCTTTATGAAAATAATACAAATTAACGCTAATAACGAATGCGCTCTAATGCAAGAATACGCAATACATTTATTATCACCGTTAAAATGCGCCAATACATCATTCATTGTTTGCATGCGCTTTCTTCAAGCGGTATGTGGAAAACGAGTCAAGGTTTTCTTATTATCACTTAATCAAAAAGACGCACGCAATGAGTACTTTAAAATATATTCGTAGGAAAACTACCATAAAAAGATATACGTAGGTATTAATGCGCATAATTATTGCGTTTGCTTTTGGTCTGTCACTATCGTTAATTAGCATGAACGTATTATTATGTTTGTATTGTACCAGTGTTGATTCAAACGCACGAAAAGTCAATGAGAATTATCACCGGGAAAATTCTGGAAATAATATGGCTCAGTACACACAATAAAATCATATTATTGAACAAACAATACGAATGTATTTTCCATTGTTCATGGAGGAGCGTGGATGAGACGCAACGGATCGCAATCAATTCAAAGTGTATTGAAACTATAAATAAATTCGAATCTGTCGCTGCCGGACGCGAAAATACGCATTGGTAATTTTGCATCAGTAGTTTTCAGCAGGGCGTTGCTTGTGGCCATGTGTTTGATATCGGTTCGTAAAAATAAACGGCGTGCCTGCCGTGATAATTACCGCGTGTGGCAACGCACGGTCTGTTTGCATGCAAATAAGCTCGGAAATTAGGTTGGCTGAATTCCGCGCGAAAGAAAAATCTGGGCGTAATTGACTAATGCTGTACAAAGCGCACATCAAATAAACCAAAAAACCGAGCGTGTTTTTACACGCAAAGAACATAACACTATTAATCTATAAATCGATACGATCAATCAATCAATCGAATGCTTTACGAACCACGAATGAACACTTGGATCAATGAAACCAATTAAAGTGACGCGCATAATTCATAATGCATGCCAAGAATGGCGGTTACTGATAAAATAATTGTGATTGAAATATGCATCAGATTCGTTTTTCAATTACTCCAGCTAGAAGTCAATGGAAGCAATAAAAATAATAATGCTGATGTCGTGTTACTTTTCATTAACTTCGTTTTCAATGATAAATTTATAAAGAAAAGCTTTCAATTTAATACATCGTCGGAACTACGATATTTTTACAAGTAAATTTAGATCAGCTAATCCTTTAATGCGCTAAACACTAAAGAAAGTAAAAGAATATTATGTAATATTATTTATAGCAGGATATAATTAACTAATATTTTTATTAGTCATATATAAACTTTATAAAGCAATCCTGGAAATGGAGTAACTTGGAATGAAAGTACAATAAGTAATATTTATTTTCAACGGTTTCAAATTCGGCCACAACATTTTCAAATAAGTAATATCTCTTTCTTTATATCATTAATAAATTTTGGTTTTATATTCGAACGCATTTGCTTTAATAGTATTCGAAATTTACACTTGCCATAATAATGCAATCATGGATTCTCATCATATGCGTATTAATACAATACAATCGTGTTTCATGAATAATTTGTACATTTCTCATCATCATCATTAAAATTATCGTAATTATTAAAACGAGAAGATGTTCGTGGTGCGCTCGTCGAGAAACACACACATGGCGTTTTACTATCATTTATCAGCGATGCGATGCATTCATTATGCAGCAACACTCTGCATGTAATAAGGATATCAGCGATAGCAATCGAGGACAATTGAAAAATTTGCTTGTGCTAGCCTTCCAGCAAACAGGAAGCGCATTTCATTACAAATTAGTTCAATACAATATTCGCTGTTTTGTTAAGGTTTTTTTTTTGTTGCTTCAGCTTGCATCATCAATAATACTACGTTCGCCAATGCAACATTCGCACCAGGCGCTAATCTAAGACAATAAAATAATGAGCGGTCATTTTCATAAGTATGCCACTGCGCGCCATTACTGAAGAGATTCAAAATGTTTGCGCGTGATTGTTATGCGAATGGAATTGTTACAGTCGATATCAATACGCGTGTGTGTGCATATGGATGAATATATTATGGATGTTGCCGTGTGGATAATCAATATAAAACTATCACAAAGTGACAAATTTTTATCGTCACGCCATGTTCCGTAGAACGCCCGCCCCGTTTCTGAATTATTAATGGCGTTTGAAAACTTTTTTTTTTTTGCAATACTCATTATAAAGTTCGCAAAGCGTACGAGCGCTATGAATAATTCAGCGAATGCGTATTGTGTGATGAAACTGACGTCGCTTTTTTATTTTACGATAGTAGCAAGGATATAAAGTGGTGATAGTCTTGGGAATTGTGCGATAAATGTTTATCAACTCGTAACATTCAAATGAGTTTTTAAGTGTTAAACGTGTATTCATTTTTGGCGCGTTTACTCCGTGAATTACTTTTCAATTACGTTGAAATAATAAGCAAACCAAAATGCGATCTACGCATCATGCGCATTTGTTTGGTTGTTATTTCAATGTTTTTTACCTAAATTTTAGTAACTCTTCAAAATCACAATTCGCTGCCATAATTAAATATATCGCTTAATTTACGGTTTCTTTTTGGTGATAATATAAGTCTTTCGCAAAAATACAAAGTGCTTTAAAGCGTTCAAGTTCATTATTTCATGTTGTTCAAAATACAAAATAATGTGTAAAACTAATTGAACTTTTAACTTATTTGAAGTCTTATAAAGTCTATTTGTGCATTCCACAAATAGGGGTTTCCTGCTTGTTATATACTGGTCTCGTTTGTTGCTTTTTTAGGTAAATTTCTTGTTTTTATATAGGTAATAGTCTTGTAGAAAAAACAATATTAACGAGTGCATATGGCGACTAGTTTTAAGTAAAAAGTACTTTCTTCACCATCATACTAATCATCATCATAGTTACACGATTCATTTGTTTCTGCCTTCCTTCTCGTCCTGAATGGTTTCCCCTGGCTTAAATTATAAAATACAAGTAGATAAATACGTATCACAAGAATCATACGTTGACGCCGGCGACATTCTTATTGACAATGTAAAACTTGTGCTTTTTGCCGATTACGCCCCAAATGACGGCAATATTCTCAATGATAATATTAAAAGGCATGGTCAGAAGGGCGCCAATAATACAGAGAAGGAATCGCACAACACCAAAACGAACAACTGTAAAGGACTTGACCACGCCGAAGATGTACATGTACATATTAACCGAGCAGATAAACGCGCAAAGGAAGTCGATCAATGGCGGGCATGGAATGGGGCAGAGACCAGCAAGCACCAGGTTCGAGGTGCACAGGGGTAGCGAAACCCACGAGTAGCAAGAGATCGCCAGCAGAAATTTCTTGCGCATTGGTAAAGCTTTCGAATGAACCACCAGGAGGATACCCTGCAACCAACGCTTGCGCTGCTGGATAAAATCAAAGAGCGTGAATGGTGATTTCTCCCACATTTCACCCTCGATGAAGTTAAAACTGTAGCCCTCCGTATGCGCTCGCATTGCAAAAAAGGCATCTTCAGCGACTGATCCATCAAGACCATTGTCGAATGATACTGATCGCTCTGCAGCTACCTGCAAAACAAAACAAAAACGTCAATTAGCACAATCTCAACGTTAAATAACAAATCGTATTTTGTTTTGAGTTTGAAGCGCATAGAGAAAACTTATGATAGTTAAATCGGAAGATTATGCCCGCTTGCAAAACTCCTTGCAAGTTTGCGAGTGCAAAGATTATTTATTCATTATTGAGTATGGTAAACATTTCTAAGTCATCTCAGCGCTATTCAGCGCAACCGACCAAGTGAGTCACGAGACACTATTTGAACATCGTGTCTGCTAGTGATAACAAGCACAATAACGTAATTCAGAGTTTAACATTGAAACGCCATTTCCATGTGAAACGACGACAGGTTCTATAGCGCGCGCGTTCTTTTGTTCAAATATTCTAGATGCAGGTCAGAGAATTGACCTGTAAATTAACTCATTCAAGCGCTTCGAATATTATAACAAAATATCTACCAGTATTCCAAGAATGTCTCGAATAAAATACAACTCCTTGTTAAACGTATTGCTCATAGTAAAGTGTTATCAGTTTATGAACCATCGTATGATCGACTCATCGCACATAAAAAAGTTATGCAAATTGTTGAATAATTATCTCATTTCTACAAATTCATTATCACTGCTGAGCAATTTTATGCTATGATTTAATTTAAATGTTATTACGAACAGCCAAATGTTGTTTATGATTTGAATCATATTTTAAATAAATGACGTGTAACGGTCCACTTGATCGGTCAAGTTTTAATGCGTTTTCATCTTAGATGTCGAAGAATTGTTTATTTTCATTGCATTATCTATTAAGTGATATTAACTCAATTATGTAAGTTTATTTAACTAAAAATGCATGTGGAATGTGAATGTATAATAAATAAAATGATCGCTAACATACGGTAATATTAACTGATGGAAATTCGAAGAATACGTGGCGCTTCCTGGAAATGCTAGTTTTTTAATAACGCAACAGTTTTTCCTTCGATTTTTTCATCCGCTCTTCCTTGAATTGCCCTGAATATTCGTGAGCCATATCTACTTGATGTTAACACGATGATTGAATGACACCGCTCTAAATTACGGGCGTTTTCATAAAAATAACTATTTCTTTATAACGCAATTTCTTTGCTAGACGAAGCAAAACTGGGGCTTGTTAGCGCAGACAAAATGGGCTAAACTCTTCGTAATTTTCTACAACAAAAAACATCTAATAATAAATAATTGGGCTCTTTGCGCTGACATGCTAGGCGCACTTATTGTCCGGCATTCATAGTTGTTGTTGATGTAAAATAACAACCGCAAGTGAAATTGCGGCTTACGCCGCAAAACACGGTTGTTGTTATTATTTATTAGTGAGACACCTGATTGCTTTGAATTTTACAAGAGAAACTCTGCGCTATCACGGGGGAAATGAATACAACGAAAATGGAATCGCGTGTAAATAATGAAACTAATGGAATAAAATATCAGCAAAGCGTTATTATACTCGTTGATCGATAAAATCCATTTCTTTTCAGCCCGGTGAAACATCAACAAACAACAACAAAACAATTTACTCAATGATATTACTTCGTTGTTGTTTGTTTATACAAAGGTGCGCGTTTTTCTATTGTAGAAAAACAAAAGGTGCGCACTGATATCATTCAATCAAAAATTGATGACGATTGCAATTGCCAAGATATTCCATTAACTAACAACAATTGAATTGATTGGGAAAAGCTAGAGCGCTAGAAACCCAATGTGATCTAAAAATTGATAAATTTACAACAACCGTAACGCGACTGGCAATGTTTCAACGCTTTGCACGCTGTGATCCGTACATTTGAAGGCGATCCTAATTGAATTGTGTGTATGTAGAAAAAACTTGAAATGTCACCTAGCATGTAATGGGAAATGTTCGCTCAGCTCACACCGACAAAAGGATGTCACGTTCTAGTAATTATGCATTATATTCGTGGCAACGTATTAGATCTGCTACGATGTATTCTCATCTGCGAATTATGTGCGTTTCCTTACGTTTCCGAAATGTTGAAATCAACGTAAACGACTTTTCCTATTGCTGATTAATTATGAACGAAGCTTAAAAATCAGCAATTACCTCCTTCATTCAGCGCTCAGCAGCGTATAATTTCCGCTAAATATAACAACAATTTGCGCGAATAACGAATGTCATCGCGTGGAATCATAAACAACAATCAGCTGAATGTATGTTACACAATGTCGGTGGTTTGACAAGGTCCTTGAAAGTCGGTGTCTGCATAGAACACACGAAACTATTGCAAAAAAACAAGCTTATTGCAACGGCAAAGTGCAAAAACAAATGGTGTTACCTAATGGGGCACACCTGTACAAAGTTTCCTTGATAAGTACCAGCCGCTACGTAGGTATAATTGAATGAAAACTTGTGTTAATGCATTGTTTATCGCTCAAGTAAGTAAACCCAACTATTATATTCGCAATGCGCGAATTCATGGTAAAACCCCATATTTGTCGTCTTCTCCTCATTCGTCAGCATAATGCGATCAGATATCTATGCAAATGTTCTAAAACGCGCCCGCAAAATGAACACATATGAATAGTCATTTAAATAGTTAAAGAACTGCATATGTCGTCACTTTCTTGTAGTCGGTGCTTGTACGTTGAGTTTCATTATCTTTTTAGTTTATTTGGTTGGGAAATATTTGAATAGTGTGCCATCTTCGCAATGTTTACCTAGTTCCTTAGCACTTGTCTTCTATTTGTAAACGTGATTATGACGGCATAATTTTAAAAGGGTTGGTTCTATGCCAATATCAACGAGTGCGATTTTTATTTATACGCTCTATGAATTTCGTGGCCTTTACGAATCAATCTTGAATTCCTTCGTGCGTCGCAGTGCGCCAAACTGCAGCATGTTTCAGCCGTTGCCAAAACAATTCGAACACAAACAAACAACAAAACGCATGCAAACAAACCTGTGTAACAACATATGATCCCTTCCAACTGAACCACGGCTTATGGAACATGTAAAACTGGCAGCGAATTTTGCCCATGTCGTCGGCTACACGGAAGCTGTCCGCCAAGGTGGTGATCCAATTGACCACCTCTTCATTGGCATACGTGATCAACCCTTGCCCGAAATGATGCTTGCCGTCCATGACGAAGTTAAGAATTCCGCGCACCGAATTCTCGGTGAGAAGCGTCTCCTCGTCGAGATGGACAACCCAGTCGTTATCAGCGAGTATGTTAACCGAGTCCTCAAGGCAGTATTGCAGCGCGCGTGCTTTGAATAGGGCCCCCGTCTTCGTACGATAAGAAGGCGGAACTACGATTTCCCGGATACGACGATGTTGCTCAATGTTCACCGGCTTGTCGGTGACCACCTCGATGATGAAGTTTTCCAAGCCGGCATCGATGCATTTGTTCATGTTGCGAGTAACGTTCATGCGGACCAGCTGAGGGTAGTCGCCGCGCGTTACCACGCGAATGCAAATGAAGGGCGCCAGAATGGGGCTGCCCTTGAGCACCACCTTATCGGGAAAGGCATTGTAGAAGACAAGCCCAGCGAAATTAAACAGCACTTGCGGCAGCGGCAGGAATGTTAGTAATCGCAATATATAAAGCACCACCGTCCACACGTACCCATAGCGCACCCACGGGTTGATTTCGAGCGTCTCATCAACACCAAGCTTCACGCCACCGGAGAAGATCTCGAAGATGGTTATCACAGTGAACAGTAGCACAACATGCAGACAGTGCTTCGTTCGGCTGCTAAGCATTGTTGCGGTGCAAGTTCTTGTGGAATTCGATGCCCTCTTGTGCGTGCCCTTCTTGCGTGTGTACGCGTACACTAACCTCGCCCTCTCGGCGACTGGCAAATTCTCCACACAAACAAATCACCACCCAGCAGGTGAAACGAGATCACATTCGTACGGATATCACAGGAAAACCCATTCTTACGATGCACTCTTCAATACACCGGCGCATCAACTACCGTGCATACATTAAATCGCACGAGATGCGGCCACGACGTGCTTTTTTTTGCGCTAAAAACAATGCCGGTTCGTGTTCGGCAATACACCAAACAACAAGCACACCGCCCGTCAGCCACCAGACTATAACCAGTAATGCGAGTAAGCCAAACCTAACCATAGCCGAGGAGACCCCCTCTTCGTAAACGAACTACACAGTGTGTTACGACGGACTTCTGCGCACTGTTAACGCTCGTAAACGTGCGTCACGTTTATACAGGGAGCATCGGAAAACAGTTGTCAATGGAGACTTATTCACAGGTCTTGGATACTCTATATGCAAATGATCTCTTTATATATTCTATTGAGCAATGGGCATTTCTTAACGTGGTTGCAATCAGTAAATTAGTCATCCAACATTGAGATATCACTGAAAGGCCACAGCCGGCAAATAGCACGGCTTCGTATTAATCCCTGAGGAACTGGTCCATAATTGCGGGAATCCGCTGAATTCCTATAGTTATCCCCCTCGAGCCAAACATGCCCCCGAGGCACTATTTCAGTCGTTGCAAAGCCGACATGAATGCGGTCGCCAGGCAGACCTTTGACACGTTTGCATATTTGCTGTTTAGGATTTGTAGGACACCTTGCAATCACTATATCCCCACGGTCTATGCGACGAAGCTTTGCAGTTATATGTTCAGTTAAAAGAATATTATCTGAGTAAATGGTTGGCTCCATGGATGGCCCTGAGCACTAACAATTCAGAATTATTCGTTATCACTTCATCAGATTCACATCTAGAAATAGAGGAAATGTACTCACTATGACCAAGTCTCCAATATATTCAAAGGTACAATGAGCAATGCAGTAATACTGAATAGCATACCCAACTATTCCTATTAATTTTGAGGAAATTGTTTGCATCGTTGTACTGGTTACAACTTAAAGCAAGAAAACAAGACCTAAAGCACTTGGTATAAATTAAACGTTATACACCATTGTTTAAGTACACTAAACATTACACTCTTAACACAATATACAACTATTTTGTAGCCTTTGCAAATTGCTCTCAATTCAGTTCTAATATTGTTTTGCAGTTCAGCATGTTACACCACAGTAACACAACTTGTAGGTTATGTGGATACAGGTTGTCCATACAACCGCGTGTACTTTGTTGGCGTTATTAATTGGGTAAACAAACCCTTCTTAAATCAACTTGGATTAATGCACTACTCAGGTTAATTGCTATGCTTTGAGAATGAGTTAAATGATTGGGGAGCAAGTACGTAACTCCTGGGTTTTAGAAACTATATTGTTTATCTTCTCCACATGATATTATAATAACAAAGGTATTTGGAATTTTATCCAAATAGATTTCTCCTTTCCACATATCCAAATCATGAGACCAGAAGACATTTACAACTTTAGCTTAGTTCTACGCCAATGACGCCTCTTAGCATTGTACCTGGATCAAAACAACCACACTCAGTTTACATGATTATCACCTCGCGAAGAACAAGCCATTCGGTAAATAGCAAGTTCGAAAAACGTTTAGCGCAAAAGGAATTGGTTTTCTTACCTAATGGTATTGCCAGTCCTCATTCTAACCCATTGTGGAATTGGTCTGTTTTGCTTCAGCTTCTTGGCAAGCTTTCGCTTGATAATAAACGTCTTGTGGGCCGACTGCAAGGAAAATACATATTAGTTAACGTAAAGCACACACCAACAACTCAATTTTAATCACTAAATCACTTCGATGGTTTTTAAATCTTAAGATATTAAAAGAAATTAGCGGATGAACCTCACCATTGTGTCGTTCTGTAGCGAGAGACGACGAAAGGAAGAAAGGTTATGTGTTTTGCTATGACGTTAAGTTAACTGACTACCATTATGCCCTCCTCGGTAAATGTTCGAACTAGTGGTGCGAATTTCAAATTATACCTTATCACTTGTTAAAGCCGCAACTGGAAATGAACAAAAATTATTATTTAAATAAATATAGGTCTTTCAGTAGCCTACCAGTAAAATTGCTCAAACAAATCCGTTTCATAATTTTAATTATACACATGTATAAGATTATTACAAAATAGTAATAATTCAATAGAAAATAATGTAACAAATTTCATATATACATGTTTAGGTTTATAACCAACCATTCATTGAACAACAATGGAATGCTGTGCAATTTGCAAAGGGAAGAAAAGAAAAAATTATTAATAAATTACATTATAAAGTAAAACACAGTAAATTGAATTATAGCACTTCCTAATATATAGATATTATCAAGCACCGAAGATATTCTGTAGGTCGGGAACGACTTCTTTCTTTTCAACCTTTTTTGGGATTTGAATGCGTGGCAAGTCTTGAATTCTCACTTCCTTTTTGAATAGCTGCCCTACACTGCGTCCAATCAACTGTAACATAAATATTTTATCACTGATTTATTTCACACTGTACACTGCGTATTATATCCTTACAGGGGCTGTGATTTTCTTTAACAAGTCCTTCTTAACTTTTTCCACTTTATTTCCTTTACTAGTCTGACCAGAAATTCTTTCGTCAAGTTTTTGTAAGTCAACTGGGTTAACACCAGGAATTTGCTGCATCACTCCATATACCTCAGAAAACAAAGGTCTCAATAGTTCATACATTTGAGTTCCCAATGTAAGCAATGAGCCTTGGTTTGCCTCATGTTGACCATGCAAAGTCAAAGCATTCAATATTGCGGCCATAATATGTGCAGCCATTCCGCCATTCAACGAATTATCCGATATTAAGAGCCGTACGATGGGACCACAAAGTAGAGTTGCCTTCAGCGAGGCTGTGCTATCAATCCATGATAATGCACCTAAGACAGTAAGAACAAGCGAGTGGCACGTTTTCTCTGAGCGTAAAAGCAAAGTTCCCAGGTCCGATATAACTTCATTTGCTAAATTGGTGCGTGGACTCGGAGTTGGCGAATCCATGCTTAAATCTTCAGTTTCCATATTGTCTGGTGAATTGTCTGTAGTTAAACTTCCTCCAACAAGAGCTACTCTTAACAATTCTAAATATTCGCGGGTCAGTGCCCGAATGAGTATGTCTTCAAGTACTTCTTGGGCGTCAGCATTATTGTCTTCTTGTTCTTCTTTAAGTTTCATGTCATTTACTTGCTTCCATTTAGCATGTAAACGAGTTACCACTGGAAGAGACAATTAATTAGGGCAAATTATTCAAATTTGTTCATTTACTTACTTATAGGGGCAATATGAGCTATAACCGGTAGCAAAACAATTTCATAAAAGGGTTGAGGGCACGAATGAATAAACGGCTTCAAGAAAACTCGTATGATAGGTCGCAAACGGTAGTCAGGAATATACTAAAAAAGAAGACATATTAGTACATCGGTTATGTTCATTATGATTAAGAGAAACTTACTTGCAGCCATTCCAAAACACTGGTGACAATGGCTGGGCCAAGGTCAGGCAGACTATACAAATCTCTGCCCAGGCTTGGACCAATAGATCCAATTAAATGATAACAGCTTTCATGAAGACCAGAAAGAAACCGTTGCATACGTTCAACAGGACTTTGCACTACATGATTCTCGTTTAATTCAGGTGTATGACCTACCAAACCTAATAAATTGGCGCGATCCACCTCGGGCATATTCAAACAGCCATTATAATTATGGCTAAGCACATTCTGAGCTTCTGGAGAGAATAATTCATTGAAGATCCGAATTAGCGATAAAACATGCGATAGTAGTGGAATTACATGCGGTGCAGCTGGGTTCCTGCACACGGGATTTCCAGATTCCGTATGAGCTACGACAAAACCACCACGAGTTGCACGTTCTGGGTCATCTGGCCAGTTGCATCGTTTTACGGCGCCTAGCAGTAAATTAACACAAAAGACCAAGTTACTTCTGTTCGGTCCACATTCGTCCATTGCTGAGGGTAGCTTATTGAGTCCCACAAAGTCCATAAAGTTGGCGGCGCCTTTAAATGCTCCAGTATTCGCTATGGAAAACCATTGTACATTTGCATCACGCATTACTTCGGCAACAAAATTGCTCTGACGTTCATAATCGCAGAAATGGTTTGAAATTAATAGAAGAGCCTCTTGCAAGGTAACGCGTTCGAGCATAGAGAGCTGCTCAGGTCCTGAATGACGTGACAAGTTCTCAACAGTCACTCGAATTTGATCAAAGACTGGCAAGAGAAGCAATGGGTACTTGTTGCCAATTTTCACCATAAGGGAAGCTGCATGTCGTCGAACATTCTTCACAGCTCGTGAACGAGTGTCTTTGCTCTGTCCTGGTGGAGAAAATACCAAAGCAGAAAAGATCTTCTCCAAAACTCTTGGTAGTAATGCGGCTCCTGTTGCCACGACAGAATTAACTGGAAAACATGTAGTTTAAATGATATGTATGTTTAGAAGTATTTTCAGACTACTTACTGGCAGGTGCCATTTGTCCAGAAGACATACTTAGGAACACAAATAATGCAGAAATGCAAGTCAACAAAGTCGAAAGAATTAATGGATCCGCCGGTTGATAATTTAAACATAATTGCAGTAATGCCAAACCAGAAGTGACTGGGGGACGCTCTTGAGTTTGAAGAACGCGACTTAAAATGCTATCCAGAAATGAAGCCAGAGCTTCCCATTCTAAGTAGACAGGGTCAGATAAACTGAGACCAAACGTGAGGTTTGGAATTTGCAAACATTTCATAAGCCACTGCTCAACATACTCAAAAGTCATTAGTGGAGCAATAACAGTTGCTTGTCTAAAATAAAAACAGAAAATAAAGAACAACTTCAAGCATATCAAAAGACACTCGTTAGTTATTAACTCACCTAAAGTTGTTCAAGAAGTCTGAACGACATTGATAGAAAAAGATTGAATAATCTTCTTCGCTATCAAATTCCATTCGACAAAATGCTAGTGAATCCGAAATCGTTCCTCCATTCTTACTAGTAGGATAATTCAGCTTGATAAGCTTAGGCGCTGTACGCTGAACCCATTCTGGGATATAAGATAAAAACAAAGTGTCTTTGCAAATCTGCTCATGTTTCATCATACTGTTCCATATTGGGTTTGCTAGATGCGAAAGAGTAAGACTCGGATGTCTAGAAAATGCAATTACTGCCTCCAGAAATGCAACGAAATTCGGAGGCCTACCGATACCATCCTTTCCCCAGAGCGAACATAACTGTGAGCTGAGTCCATTGAGAACTTGAATAAGTTTCTTCTTAAAGAGCAGATTTTGCTCGTCCAAGTCAACAACGCAATTCTTTGTTGCCGTGACCAGGCATTGTATAGCCTCATCGTTAAAGAGTATCAGCAGTGGCTTACGCTCGTCAAGTTTTCCTTTGCGGTTAACAATCTGTCATTGAAATAATATATATGAAATCAAATCTGTGTATATTTTGTTTGAAATCGTACCTGAGATAAACATTCAGCTGCAGCGCATTGGAACGCATTGTCATTCAATAATAAACAGAGGATAAGCAAAAGTCGTCCATTATGTGCCATAATATGGGTCATTTGTACCCACTCAACAAAGCCAGTCAGAGTTAGTAGAACGACTTGAACAACCCTGCCATGTGAGGTAGCCTTTGCCTGACTTCCAGCTTCTGCAGATGCGCGAAATTGGCCAACATGTAGTTCAATGAGACGCAGGAAAAATTCGAAGATTACAGCCATATTTGTTGTTAACGCTTGATATATGTCTTTACGACGTTGATTCGATTCAAGAGTTTGTAATAAGGCAACGTCCTCCACCAACCGGAGAAATACCATTAGCACCAGTTCAGTTTGCACCTCACCACAAGAGCATGCATCTGAAAGTTCAGCAAGAAGTCCTGGCCATTGCTGAGGCCACTCTCTTTTAACCATCTCAACCACAACTCTGCTCAAGGCATCTTTCATATGTGGTTCTTCACTAATGCCGCCTGCCGCTAAGAGTTTCATTGCATTTTCCTTGATGAACACCTTCTCCTGTTGTGATATTTGCGTCCAGCGATATTTCACTGTGTGCTCCATTAACTGCAGGCCGAAGTGTCGAGAAATAATGCTGTTCTGTGTACCAGCCGCTAAAAACAAGCCAGCTTCCGCGCAGAGCGGTGATGTTTCCTTAAAACTCTCACATGCATTGTATGCCTTGAGTCTATCATTTTGTGATGCTGAGGGGCTCATAGTTAGCTCCACAGCCCTTGCTAAATCAGCAGCAATTGCTGCTACGTCTGGTCCAGCCATCTTCGCACGTCTTCTGCTGCGTTCTAACTAACAACTGAAACAATGTTTGGTTAACACAGTAATAGCATGCTTTCTGATGCAAGCTGTCGCAACATGTGATTATCACACTAGATCAAAAGTGGCATAAATATCTTATATGTGCTTATAATGATAATTTGTAACTTGTAAGTACTTACAAAATGAAAAGTTCTCGTGAGTTTGCGACTTTTGAGCTGCACACATGTCACGAAAACAAAACAGCATGGCACTAGTTATCACCCAACATATTCACACCTAGCCTATGCGGACTACTCGATTGCGTTTAATTTCTTAAGCGTTGAATCAAGCAGATCACAATCGCAAGTAATTACGTGTTCTGCACTGTAAACCTAAACCCGTGGAAATTTAATGTTTATTGTAATTGATACCAAAACTTATTACTAAAAAAGTGTGGTCGAATTTCTACACTGGCGGTTGTGCCGGTTACTATCATGCCCTCTGCGGCTATTGTTCGCATTATACACTATGTGATTATACGGCAAGGTTGCCAACTTTATAATGTACACTGATGTACACTAATGCATGTAGAAATAGTAGTATACATTAAACTCTAGCGATTCAAATAACGAGACGTTTTAAAAGTTTTGCGCACTTTCAAAATCATTGATTCAACGCTGTTTTATGGAATCTTTATTAAAAGAAGACTCGGAAGAAATAATCAATGGTAAAATTATTGGTATAGATCCAACGAACAAAGAAATATAAGTTATTATTTTTTATTAACTTAATAGATTAATAAACATGTCTGTATAATTTAAATAAACAATTTAGTCGCATCTACGCAGATCCCAATTGTTTTACCATAAAAATTAATTGGATGGAATGACGAGACACGTTTTTTTCGTTTTTTGAGAAGTTTTTGTGTTGTGGGTGTAAAACTGATTGGGAGCGCAGTCGTGTGTCTGATTGATTAAAAACACATCCCATTACTTATAAAAAATAAATATTTTCAAGAACAATTAAAGAAATAAATAAAAATTATAATTCGCAAACGCAAGAAAAAACAATTATTAAACTATACATGTATATGCGGAGAATTTTTTATGTAGTTTTCGAGTAATTTTATGGCCTTTTTTTTCAATATTTATATGCATTAAGTTATGTAGTTTTATGACTTTAACAAATTAGCTGATTGATTGTATGTAGATATATTGCAGTTGAAGGTGTAGCTCAGGGCTTTGTTTTCAAATTGTTTAGAGGAGTTGGTGTTTCATTCATTCGCTCAACTTCGCTTATTTTTCGGCAGTTTCCATTTCCAATTAATATACAGCAGCTGAAACATATCGCATTTGTTTATATAAATCACAATCGAATGACTAAACATAGTTTAGTTATGGTTACTGAAAGCAAATGAAGGGTGATCAAAGACACATAGAGAGGCCCATTTAGTACAAAAAATACATTAAAAACATCTATCTAGACAGCTAAAAACTATTCGGCACAATGGAGAACGTTTTGGGGGAGTTTGAAGACGTTTGAGAAGGAGTGTGGCATCGTTATACTTACAACTCGTGCGCTTTTGCAAAATTTTGACCGTCACCCAATTTTTTGTGTATCCACAGCAGCAGCAGGTAATTAGTGTCAGTCAGCGTAACATAAGAATATGTTTCATAAGCATATTCGGCTCAAATCTTGTTAAAAGTCTCGATATAAAACTCTCAATAACTTTTTTGAAAAAATCGTCCGAATTGAATTACAACCCGTCAGGTGTTCGTAGTGTGCTGTCCGTTATTGTCAAAAATCTATAACATGGGCTTCTTTGTCATGATAATGCAAATACGATAATAATCTAGTAAGCCCTTTAAATTTAAAGCGTAGAATTTCGAAATAATTCTCTGCCAAAATTCACTGAACAAAAGAACAGCTATAAGATGTTGATTTGTTTATCGCCCGATTGTGGCTGTTGGTAATATCTTTTGCGTTGTGCTGCTTGATGTGTACTTACAAAATGGTCGAATGGGATGTTTATCCCACAAGTATGTCCTCTTCACTGGGGAGAGGTAAGAGTCCCTCAGCCAGAAAGGTGACCTGCCCCAGCGGTTATAAGGGCGGTATGGACGTAGAGACGGCCAGTAGTGCCACCAGGGATCGCGTGCGATTGCGGACATTGGAAGGTATGGGGATGGGTTGATGAGGTCATCATATATGCTCTTACTTGGACGGAAACCACTTAGGGAGAAGATTGGTTGGCCGGCATAGTTGTAGCCAACTTCACTTGGACGTGGTCCCCATTCACCAGGCTAAATAACAAATGACATCGATATCAATTAGTGTACCTCGAAATAAGTTTAAAGTTTGGCTGGTACCTTGATTGGAGTTGGTGAGAGAGCCCTGGGCCAGTAATGGTTGAGCCTGTCCAACAAGTTAAGACGGTCCAAAGAGTCCAACCAGTCCTTGTGGGGATCGTAGGCAGGCTTGGGAGCTTGCGGCCGCTTGCTGTACACCAAGTACAAGGGGTAGCGACTGAACGGGTAGGTCGTATGGAAGATGCTTGGCTCCCGCTTCATTACACGGTCCACATGATCCCTCCAGGCGGCATCAGCGTCATAGGGCTTCGACTTGCTCACATGGAACACTGCCAGCGCATGCAACACAACGCACCAGTTAATTTCACATTTTAGGGATGCTCACTCGTCAACATTTATCGTAAAACAGTAAAAATGTACAGTTTATCAACGAAAACAATAATAAATTCCGTTTATCGTACAACATATTCAAATCGGATACTTTCAATGTCACCGTGAAGTGGAAGTAATGGCGTCATGCAAAAATCAAAAAGTCGTACGTGCATAATGACCGTTAAGAATCATAAACAATTAAATATTGTGGGTGTTTCATAAAGCGAACAGCAATATTAGTTGCATGTTGTTGTTCCTATGCTATCAACTTTAGAATGAGTGGTTAGGTGAACGTAAGAAGAGAGTGCAATGAGACTTACCAAGGGAGCAAGCAGCGTCTCGAAGAGCAAAAATCCAACAAAAATCATCCGCTTGTAGCCTGAGCACGTGCCAGCATTTAAAATTTATGCACAAAAATCATAATCTTTTTTTCGGGTTTCGAGTTTAGTCCAAATGTTGTAGGCAGATTGATGATGGTGAACATAATGCACTAGTCATGAAAATGATGCTATGATCGTGAAGGTAGTGTAAGGTCAATAGAGATCAAATAATAAGCAAACAAATCGCCCTTGCAAATGCTGGAGTTATTTCTTATTTAAACAAAACCAAAGCCGGTGACACTGACTTTCCGCAATGACTTTCGCTAGAGTCGCGGGCAGGAGGCAATAACCATTAAAGTGTTTATAATTAGTTGCCCCAAATGTGAGTGCTGATGGCATACACGTTGTTAATGAAAATTTCAGGGCAGTCGTGAAAGCAATAATATTTTACCGGAAAATTGCACGCACGCTCGCGAATAGCTCAAGCCTTTGCTGGGGCAACTTTGCACTCGCCGTGAGCAGATTGCTTTTTTTCCCAAAAGAATTGAAGTTCTTTTTATTCGAAACACTCATAAGACTTATGCTTGCTTTTATAAATAATTCTGAATTATTTACATATTCAATTCTACGTTGTTTGCAAATCGTTTACAATAATTATAGTTGCTTTTTTTTGGTACTTATAGTTTTTCTGAGGATTTTTCTTGCATTTAAAACTGATTATAATTAAGTAAAAATAAAGTGAAACTCAAGAGGTGAATCAAGAGTTGTTTGCGCATCTGATGCACTTGAATAATTTGTTTGTAAAATTATTAAGTAAGTTGCTGTTGAAAATAATTGAAGTTCTTGTTCCTGCTCAGTTGTTGTTTGGTTGATACTGCTTGTTGTTATCGTTGTCGATGTTTTATTTTTGTTTCAGAGAGAACACATTGAGAGAAAATGTTTATAAAACTGCTGTTGTTATTATAACTGCAAGAAGATTGTATCGAGAAAAAGAAAAAGAGCTATAGCAATTAAATACGTAAACTTGGCACAACGAACTAGAGACAAGAACTTTGGACACTTTGACAACGGATGATTGACGAGCATCGTGTAAAGGGAGAATGACAATTATTTCATTACTGCTTTTTTATTTTATTGCTGATTATCTAGCGTTTTTCTGTGATGATCTAATCGAAGCGTTGTTTCCCTATGCGAATATTGCGTTAAAGAACCGTAAAACTAACTAAATTTACAAAATTAACTTTCACGAAGCGAGACACGTTTGTTCCCAATTTGGGGATGTTGCTTTGATGCGGCAGGTCTTGATTCCACATTTCTTGGTGTAGATCTTGACTTTAGATAAATTTGGATCTTTCGATCATGAGCCAATTGGTTGGTACGTCAAGTTGTTGCGTAGTTTAACTCGTTTGTTTATGGTTGATTTTGATGATGCGACACACATTAGAATATTTTTGGTTTTTTTTTTTTGGTGACGATTGTTGTTGTTTCAGGGATAGGTACAGTACTAAACATTTAGCGTCTGGATGACTTACCAGGTCTGTACCTATCGAGGCTACCATAGTTGTGTGGGTAGATCGGACGTGGCGAATAACCGTAGGTGTCACGATGGAGTGGATCGTATCTGTAACCGGGAACGTGGATGCGTTCGGCAGCATGGCTGGGGTCATCGTAGATCGACTTGCCATATGGCCATGTTGAGCTAAACTCTGGGTAGTCAGACAATGGCCTGAAGATGCTGGATGGGCGTTTGGTATCATCAGCTCTGATATCCTCAGAACCTATATCCAGACAATAAACACAATTTTGAGTTCTGAGGATGAGATTTCCAAGTTGGGATTACCTTTGAGGGACCTCACGAATGACTGCCAGAACTTGGCCTTCTTCGAGGCCGTCTCATTACGGCCAATCATCTCCAAGTGGTTCTTAAACATTTTGCTGCCTTACAGTGAATGTCTCGTTCGTCCTGTACAAGAAAAATGATCGTTAACAAGCTTTTCGTCCTTAATCTTAGCCCCTGAAGTTCGAAATTGTGTTAAGTTACAGTTCGTTGTTCACCTTTTATGCGTGGTACTTGCGTTCGTTTTTTTCTCGCGTTTGCGCCTGGCTACTGGGATGTGTAATAGCGCAATGATTTGAGAATATCTCGGCGGCGGGGCCACGCGCTCTAGTTTTGGCCCTCGAGGCCACCGCCGACTAAAATTAGCCTCTTACTGAATTCCGCCGCGCGCATTTCAATTTCGGCAAAGCAGATTCGGAAAGCGATTCGGCCACCCAACTTTGCGAACCATACAAGTAGCAAGCGAGAAGCGAGAGACAACATGGGCCGATCGCATAGTTTTGCTTCATCAACTGCACGCACGCTTGCTTGCTTGCTTGGCTGAGTTATGATTTTGGCGGTTGACGTGTCGAAAATAGGAATGAACCTGTTCAAGTTTCACGCGAATCGGGTCACTCTGCTGGCAATGCGTTAATAAAACGACGCGTGCTAATAAACCGGCATAAATCAGCTGTGAGGGACATTTCGCGGCATTCGTGTCAAGTGGAGCGGCATATTTTCAGGTGCAAATTTGGCTGCAAATTCAAATTGATTTTTGGCACCTTCAATAAGCTCTCGTCATAATTATGTATGACCTTAGCCAACACCACAACAACATTTGTTTGTTGTTGTTGTTTATCAACGCGAAACTCATTTCAATAAGCAATTAGCTCGACTTTTACGCTCTCAAGACGCGTTATTATGGTAACAAGCGTTTTTCCGATTTGTGGTGTAATTTAATCCGGCGTACGAAATTGCCACGCTATTTTTAAAACAAAATTCGTGCGCGCTTTTTCCACGCGGCGCGGAAAATGCGAAATTTTTGCGTTGCGCTTATTCGGCGGTGATGGCACTCACCGCCGCCGCCACCGTACGTAACAGCTCTTGGCACGCATCCACCATACTCCACGATTCGTATTGCGTCGCTCAGTGAAATGAAAAATCCGAATATACGAATACATTCGTGAGTTATGTCCGAAAATTTCAAGAGGCGAATGCCAATGATGTGCGTGTTACGCTGTGATGACTAAAATTATGTTTCATCAATTCACGTCATTCATTTTTCAATCAAATAAACAACTCCTTTCCTTTTCAAACTCAACGCAAGCCAAGAGAAATTCAGTAAAAATAGCGTGCAAATGCTGGAACTCGTAAATTTCAGTAATGACATTGTTTATATCAAACGATTGTTGAAAATAAGCTTAAGTAATAGCTCGAATCGTGGAGATACTCATTGTGTTTCTCAGCTGTATCTCAATTTCCTCAGAGAGGCTCCGAGGTCCGGGCTTAACAAATAGGGCAACCGTCTGAAAATAGCCACCGTCCTATTATAGATCGGCATGATGCGATTGCGGACGGACGGACAAACGAATACAAAACGAACAAACAGACGCGCATCAAAAACGAGCAAAGAAATACAAATCATCTCAACGTCATGCGTTTATACAATACCTAACTTTATGTTCGTTGTTTCGTTTTGCATGATTTCCGGTTTGTTTTAACACGGTGAAAACTAAAGCTATTTTCGTATGGAAGTAATTTAAAATTCAATCATTGCTATTTCCGGTAAGTAGGTAGGTATCATAAAGTCAAGTGCTCAAATCAAATTTCAAAAGCTTTGCAACTCTGTAGTTTAGTGTAGTTTTTCCGATTACAGTTTACACTCTAGATAATTGCGCTTTTAATGAGCAATCGCAATCCATTAGAATTCGTTACGCAACAAGTGGATGGCTGGATGGCGTGCAATCCAACAGTTGATCGCGAAAGCGAAAGCAAGGAACGTACTTACTCAAATCAAAGAGGCACTGTGTGATCTGGCGTGGTGTATAGCCAATAATCGATTGATTTGCGAACAAAACTTTTATTGGTAGATACGCAACGAAACGAATGCACTGTATTTTCGCTGGTGGTACAACTTATGTGTGTGTGCATGCGCCTGAAAGAAAACAATAACTGCTTCTGTTGTTGGCCGCTGTTATTGTCTTCTCGCAGGGCGTATGTGTGTTTGTTATTAACGATTTGATAAGTTTAAGAAAGTTTAAGAGCTCTTACTAACCAAATGTGTTCAATATGCGAGTCGAAAGCGGCGACTGGCGAGTTCGGCACTAAGAGCGTTTACAAGTAGGCACCGGGACGCCGAGGCGGTTTTGCGACGGCACCGACGGCGTCGTGGGGGCCGCCAACACACCGCCGCCCGGGTGCGTATTCGGGTAGGCGTGTGTGCGTCTCACCGCTCGAACGCGCCATCCACGGCGATTGCGGAGGCGGCAGCTCATTGTTTATAACGCCATTCATGGCGTATTATACCTACGTGTTGCTATTGGCACACGCTCGAAAATCATCTGCACATTGCAACTGTTTTTTTTTTGCAAACTCTATTAATACTAATTTCACATAAATAACAAAAAACGTTATAAAAATACCCATTTAATGCTTAAAAATGAAAAAAAAAACATATATTTTCAAAGTTTAGTTATTGAAGAATATTTCCATAAAAGGATTTTATGAAATTTAAAATATTTTAAAAGTTATGGCCACTTTCGTGTTGTAGCAACTCTGTATCACTAATTTAGAAATGAAATTTCTTTCATAAGAATCTAATTTCATCAATATCTCGAAAAGTACTAAAGATATCATAAAAATTCCTGAATTTTTCACAAGTCATACAAAGAAGTTAATTGGTCTATCGCAAATTTGTTGGACGCATTCCTAAGTACGCTGTTGATGAATGTATTTAACTATCCGCAAATTGCGAATTCATTGGACGCAAATTCATTAAGCGTGGCGCATGCAAACATTCATTAAATAATTAGTGAAGTTCACCTGCTTTTAGGGTATATTTTTAGTCGACGATGACACCGAATTAGCCCACGATTTGGTGATGCATTAAGTGAAACTTAATCTAATTTTACACAAACATGTCGCACCTCCTGCTGCATCGTAAATTTGGGCGGCGGGCGAGCGCTGAGCAGAAAAAAGTCGTTCAAGGTGGCGGTGCAGTAATTTGTACAATATGGCGATTGAATTTTGCAAATGGCCAAGGTTAGCGCGCTGTGTTGTATTTATTTTCGTACACGCTGTGTGCGCGACGGGCACGCTCCTGTGCCCGTCGGAAAAGCGCTGAATATTGTTATTATTAAGTAACGTGCGGCAATGAGCAGAAAAAGTCAAAACGTGCGCAACATTCTCACGCAACCGCACGTGCCGTGCACCAACAACCAACCAACCAACCAACCAACTTGCTTGGCTATGCAAAAATATATTCGCGAGTATATTTAACCAGTTAACAACAATGAGACATACGCATGGTGGCTTTGATGTATTTATGAGGGTTTTCTAATACCAAACATTTTCATATCACTAGATTTAAAATTATTTCATCTCGGGATTCGGTTACAATGTTGTTCGAATCGTGGGCATAAAATAAGTTTATAAAAGGAACCACAATTTTTACATCAAAAATCAGTCATAAAACTTGCTTTAGAAATTCTAGAAAATCACAACTTTTCAATTCACAGTTCAGTAAGTAATAACTTTCAATTCTATTTCAATTTCAAGTAGTCTGAAAAATATTTTCAAGTGTTATTTACAGTCGTTGTTTATGAGCCGCCTCACCAAGAGAAACAGTGAGCTATCTTTCAAGCGTAATGCGAAAAAAATGAGCATTATGCCAAAATATGTCTTATCCACCTGAGTATTAATAGAAAGCATGATGCAAAATATGCGTCGAGCATCACAAGCTTCACGACGGCCTCGTTTTCATGACCTATATCAAGTCCGACATTCGCTTTGAAATCGCGCAAACCGCGTGTGAAACCAATTAGTAATCTACGCTGTACAGCAATACATGTAATGTGAATCATTGTTTGTCATTCACACACAATTAATTGCTTCGCGGTATGTTTGCGCCCCCTTTTAACACCCGCGCTGTGCAATCAACAACGTGCAGGTCAAATATTGTGTTTTCGGACACGTGCTTTTTACGAGCGTGATGTGTGTTTGCGCTTGGAAGTCAATGGGGATGAAGCGACCTTTCAGCAACTTTCAGTGGGTGACAATCGTTGGTAAACATTGACCTTATGCACGCGACCACTTTAGTAGTTATCCTCCAGAGATTTACATGAAAGTCACAGGGAAAATAATTAAACAAAATAAATTTACTGAACATTGAAAAGTGGATGTTGTTTAACATTTATGTTTAAAACGTGTGAGACGAGCATAAATCAAAAGAATTAAAATTTATGAGTGCGTTGAAATATTATTCAGTTCTCAATGCAGCTTCAAGCAAGATTTCATTGCCACGATCCTTAAATCCTCCTGAAAGATAAATAGCTTAACATGGATTTTCAGTGTAGTCGATTCGCAACTAAAAATATTACCAAGATTTATAAAATCCCAGCGTTGTCAAGTTGAGAATCGTATTTTAGGAAAAGCGCACATTTTTTGTTTGTTTTCCGTCGGATGTAGTTGAAAATAGTTGGAAACTTGAACGTCGATTGCAGCTTGTATCGAGCGTAGTTTTTCCGCTCGCCGAATTGAAGTGCAGACATGCATGCGACGATGCGCAGTCCTGGATTGGAAAACTCGGGAGCGGAGCGCCGTCCGGAACTCGTCTTCTCCGGACATTATTCGATGTTTACGGCGCGCTTCCGGTCGCGGAGCACTCGTGCATACAAAGGATGCGTTGACATCCATCACAATGCACGCGTCGGATTCGCTCGCGTGCGCTTGTCGCAAACTTCTTCTTCGTTGCCATCATCGTCTTTTGCTTCAGCGCGGACTTTTCACGAACTTGTGATAGTTCCGTTCGAATTCATTGCGCGCGGCGCGGCGATCGGCGATATGCAAAGCAACACATTGCCATCAACCCGCACCCTAAGGACGCTTTTTACGCGTGAAACAATACACAGCGTTGAGCAATATGTGGAAAATGTTGCCACGTGGAGGCGTGCGCGTTTCCCTTTCCTTCCTTCCGGTGGTGCGCCAATGAAAAGCAGCCCGTATAAAGGTAACCATGGCAACGCGCGTTTCCGGCGCGCTTTCTCACACGTATGTGTACGCATTTTCATCCCTGAAGGGCGAGACCTGAATAGCCATATGCATGGGGAAGCAACCCTCCAGGTATTTCTTCAGCGCGTAATAGTCTCTATTCGGACAGTTAATACGTATATTTGGAAGGGATGAAATTCACGGCTTGTTTCCGGGGGAGCGCAGACTTTTGCACAACAAGGACTGTTCTCTTACTACGTTGTACTAGCGGAAAATGTATGAAGAAGTAGGTAATATAATACATGACAACATTACAGTTACTAATAATTAATAATAAATTGATATGCATCTTCGATTTCTTCCTTTCTTCCAAGATTGATCAACAAAAGACTAACTAAGCTTTTAGTAATAATTGTTCAAATATATTTCCTTGGTGAGCATTTAATGAATATTAGAAACTTTTTTTTATATGGATAAAACATTTATAGCTTGCCTTACTGCCGCTGAAACATATGAAAAACTATAATAATTTAGGAAGTGATGGAAAAACTGCTCAAACTTGGCATAAATATCACCGAAATGGATTTTATTGCTGGTATCAAATCAAATGAAATCAAACGTCAAAGAAAACGAATTGCCCTCGTTTTTTTCCAGCTGCTTTTTTGGGGTAAACGTGGAAACTTTTCCCATACGTGAATGAATTCAATTACGCCATTCGATAATAAATGCAAGAAATGCATTTCTTTCGGGACATTTACTCCAATGAGCAATTCCCATCAATTTCGACAAATGGCAGTCAAAAAATAGATGATTATTTTTCCTTCTGGCATTTGACTAAATGAATATAGGAAATTCTTTCAGAAAACAAGTTGTTTCTGATGACAACAATGAATCAATAAATAGCATACACAAGAATTGTTCATGAAACACCAAGATTACAGAGAGAGTTAATGATTATTCGGTTAGATATGTTGTGATACGCTTGCTCACTAAGGGGCCGTTGGTCGACACGTGACCGCACGTTTTGATGCGCTCACCCTCACATGTTTTATTATCTATCGCGTTACTTTCGCCCTGCATGTACGAATGATAGGTACGTGTTACATGCGCAGCACACGGCCGACAAACAATACGGCGGGCGTCGTTTGAATATGAATTATGAGAAAAGTTAATCGCGCAATTGTGTCCAGTCATTTGCCAGTCATTTTCGTGCGGCTGTTGAATAACTTCCGAGTTCTTGCGCACGTCAACGGACGCGTGTCCTACATAAAAACTATATTTTGATGATGTTGTAGCACACTTAATCGCTGATAGATGAAAGCAAATGCGTATTTTAATGCAGTGATGTTCTTTTGTTCAACTTGCGAGCACTTCCGGTTTAGATTGATTTTTCCGAGGCAATTACCAGCGCATCACGTGTTCGATAATTGAAAAAACGCATTATTGCCTCTAATTGTACACGCAAACCACCCGCACGCAATTTTTCAAATATTTCACATAACATTATCGGTGTGTTAAATAGTTTTGCTAATCGTATTACTTATGGTAATAGAATTGTTATCCAATATGAAGACATCCAGCGTAGATGGGAAATACAATTATCTATGACGCGATAATCTGTTGGACTTAAGCTCAAGTTAACCGTCGTCATTCAACGTTGCACAAACGAACGATTAAAACGCGCATTCTCTGCCAAGGTTTTACGAATCTATTCATTTAAGTGGAAAGATTCTTTAGCAGAAAAACTCAGCTGTTAAACGCTTATTGTCAGCGAGGAAAATCGCCCACTTGGATACAAATTTTAAAGGGATTAAGAAATTCCTAAATAAAAAACTCGAGCTTAAAATACTCAAAAGAAACGAAAAAAAACGTCCGAAATTGCATTGCTACAATTAAAATAATATTTTGCTTTAATTTAATTTATGACAAGTGTGACGTAAAAATTCACGGAATAGTTGAAATTCTTTAGCGCGTTATTTATTGCAATGTGATGATTTTTGTTGTTTTATTCTTGATAATTTAGTTGGACAAAGTACAAATGTGCACGTACGCGCAAATTGAATCAATACAAGTTGGCAAGTTCAGTGCCAAAAACAAAGCAATATTTTACACACAACTCGCGAGCTGTTCTCGGACGCGCAAAACCATTGATTGCGTGCAAACTGCTTTTCCTGCGAATTGAAGTATTTTCCTACACTTGCAGTGTATTCGCTCGGAGTGCTAGCAAAAATTCAATCCGAATAAAAACGCTGGCGAATTTATTCCTATCTTCGTTTGACGTATGAAAATCCGCTCGGGAAAGTATTGAACAAACGCAACGCAAGGACAATTTTTCTTGGATCGCATGCGAGTCAAATGCAAGCAGTCGTCGTCGACTTCCAATCACGCTTTGTGCTTTTATTGATATGAAGACGATGTTCGTACGCCGGGTTTTCGTATGTATAAATCTTCAGAATTTATAGTCTGCAAGGCTGCGGAAAGCGCGCACACCGTGCGGATGAAATGAAATTGTTGCGAGCTCGTCACGAATATCAAATAATCGTGGGATTCGCAGCGCTCGTTTCCAGCTGCGTGCAATAAACTTGAAGATGTTACAATGTTATAAATTATAAAGTAGTTCTATTTTGTTTGATGCGACTTTGTGCTTTTATTTTACTTAATACATAATTTTTGTTGACAACTTAGTGGCTCTTGAAATTCACTAAAATTTCTTTACATTTATAAAAAATACTATTCATTAATCAATCAACTCTCTTGAGCTTCACTGTAATTTTGCAAAGTGGACGTAATCCGCCCACTGGATAATTTGTTTGCACATTTATTCAATTACACGCCTAAACGCGCTGCTTACATCAAAGAAGCAAAAGTCCCTAAAGAGCACCTACTTATCCTCATTGAAAATCAAGAGAATTATTTACCGAAATATTTGTCATGCATTCAGCACACCTACTTGTAATTCAAGTGAGAAAAATAATAATAAAACATGAAATACTTTTAAGATTTACACGAATTGAATGGACGTCGCGTCGATGAGGTGGACTGATGGTGGTTTATTTGTAGTGGGTGGTCGATGAATGAAAATGCCAGCGATTTGTTTGAGAATGCTGGAAAAACGAGTGAGTTATGAATGAAGTTTGAGTTTGTTTGAGCATCAAGCGATTTCTGAATGAAGTGAACGCGCACACTGAATGAAACTCGATGGTCACAATACGAACAATAACGAAGACCACAGGCGTGACCGCAAACTCTAAAATGTTTTTCGCAATAAGAACAACACAAATAACAATTTTGCACAAATTGTATGTGATTTTCAAGTGGGCAGAACGCATTAATCATTGATTCATTAATGATTTTCCATGAAAGCGCCTAAAATTCCATATTGAAAATTATTTCAACGATTGCTGAGTTATTTCGTACTCTACTGCAATGATTTATAAGACTCGCACGAGGGTTGCTTCTCGACCGTGCAATGATGCCGTTTCCGGTGCGCATGTCCGGCTCGGAAGTGTGCTGATCGTCGCATATTAATTCGCAATCGAAAATTCGCAACCCCTCGTTCGAAACGACGCTCGGTGATTAATCGTACAAGTTAAATTGATTCGATTAGATCGATGCGATCGAGTGCGACTCTTTCGCAATCTGCAATAAATTACAGGCAAATTTGTTTGGCCTGTCGCCCGCTGCTAAACGAGATTAGAAAAGTTCTAATCCTATTTCGTCGGCGACTTTATGCCGTTTACGCGAAGACCTGACAGACCAAGAAGACGTTGAACAAACGCACAACGAAACAAAACACAATGAAAAAATAGTGAATTGCCTTCAGGTTTGAGGGAGGAGGGCACATAATTGAAGAAGGAAACTGGCAATGAATGAAAGAATGGATGAAGGAATGAAAGGGACAGTCGAAGAAGGTGTGAGGATTTGTCCAGCCAGACATTCTGTCGCCAGCAGGCAATCAACAAGAAAAGAAGTAGTTGCTGAAGGTTGAAGTAAAATATTTTATAGATGAGTCAGTCTTTAATTTATCTCCGGAATCTTATTCTAATTAATTCGCTAAATTTCCCAAATGTTTACAAATATTTCAACCCACTTTTCTCCAGTGCATTCAACATGTATGAAAAGATATTTCACCCTCAAAAAAAAGGCAAAATCCTGTGAAAACATAAAACGTACAAAAGCATTTTTATCAATTGGCTTCAGCAACATTAGCCAAACAAGTCGGTGATTTATGCGCTGATGGTGCTCGGACAACAACAAAACGTTATTATCATTTATTATCATCGAGAGCAGATCGCACCCTCTCTCGGATGCACATGCACGAGGCACTCCTGCTTTATTGCGTTCGGTAGCTGGCGAGTGCGCGTTTTTTTCGGGGTCTGCAGCGAGAAATCCAAATAATAAAAAAGCGAAATAAAGAAGCCGCCCAGTCGTTTGCCGCGCACGCAGCGTGCTCGACCGGACGCAAATTAAGCGGGATTAGGGGCTAGTGGCTAGTGGCTAGCCAGAAAAAAAAATGCTTCAGTCAAGAGAGACGACAACGCGGAGGCAGCGCGAACAAAAAGGAAGCGGAAAAATAAATAAGAATTGTGCGTGCGCTGTCCACTCCGGAGGCTATCAAGTCGCTGTCTTCTGCAGACACGTTCTATAGGGTGCTTTGAGAATCAAACCAAAGCTATGCGCTGACTAGAAACGCATAACTTATAGAAGAGTTGCGTGGACATTCATTAAGGAAATGCAATAAAAAGCCATGCAAGTGAAGCATTTTCAACGAATTATACGAGCGTTGTTAGTCCGAAAATAACAAGTTGTGAGTATTCGGCAATGTGCGTCCATTGGGCAATCGCATTTTTATAGATCTTCAAGCAAAGCAGACTTGGCAAAGGAGATACTGAAAAATCTCTTGAATTTTATTAGGCCATCCATGCGTCCGCGACTTGAACATCTCAAGAGTATCATCGCATTTACTCTTCCTGTTCGTTGCTTGTTTACGATTCTTCAAATAATGTTTTAACGTTATCCTTCAGGAATTTAAGAATTTTCATTCTTAACGCTAAAATCTCTTAATTGTATTGATTCAACTACGGTTGAAATTCAATTCTGCAAAGTGCTTTTACTTGCTCTGTACTGCAGCACTCTCCTCAAATTAAATTTTATTCTTAGACAGGAAACTTTTAACAAAAGGTAAAAAAAAATGAGTGGTGGCAGTGACTAAATAAACCAAGCCCACGAAACATTATAATAAAAACGTCAGTGGCTATAAAGTGACGTCTGAATAGGAATACTACTGAAGACTCGTTTTCATTAGATACGCGCGCGTAATATTCTTCGCGCAGTGCTGTAATAATGCGCAGGAATAACACACAGGCACCCCGTGAGGGCTAACAAGGCACACGAAGCGTCTTGCGTATTTACCTTAACAATATCTACTTACAGTGTTAGCGCGTAAAGTTTGCAAAGTCGAAAGGGAGTTTCCAAACGCGAGCGAAACAAAAGACATAACTTCCTCCCTAGGACTTCCACGCCAGGATTGCCGCTGAAGCAGGATTGTTCTGTAAGTAACCCCAGTGAGTGGGTGGAGCTCGATGCCGGAAGCGCAGAGAACGCCGATTATTACGTCAGTATTTCTTCATTATGTTCGCGTCAACTCGATCGCTATCCTGAAAGATGTCCTTTTGTTGAAAATCATCAAGCTTCAAATTTATCAATCAATAAGGAAATTGATCGAAACTCTAAAGCCACGATTTAGAAAAATTAGCAAGAGCAGCAAGAAATAAGTTTAAAGAAATGAAATACTTTTGAGAATAAAGTAAAATTAAACAGTCATTGATCATCATCCTTTACAGAAGTCGGTATCTTATCGACTTTTGACAAGTTTGCTGGAGTAAAATCCGGCGCAAAACTGTTTGTAATGGCCGACTTCCGGTTAATAATAGCACAAGGTACAACGCGCAACAACCGAAGAAAGAAAACGGAACAAGAGGGAACACGCCGACATTACACAATAATAAAATGCCCGTACAACTTTTTGAATAATACGCTACAATTTCATGCTGCGCTCGTCTTCTCTTCAAAACGGGGTTGACTTGCAATACTCGCAGCAACAATGCAATTTCTCATAATAAAACGTCATCGGCGCGAGTTCCCAATTCACAAATGGAGATCAAATAATGAACGAATAACTGCTATTTCTTCCTAATGGTTGCAGCGAGCAAAATCAATATTTGCGGTCGTTGGATAGGGAGGGCCAGGTGCCCCATAGGAAGCGCAACAATGCGAAGAATACGAAGAACAAGAGGACATAAACGCGCGCGCGTTCTCGGTGAGGTGTGTTTGATCATTACACGTGTTCACGTATTATTCTTTCGCGCCTCATGCGTGATTCTTTGATTTGCCGTCTTGCGCTTTGTGAAGATGAATCTTATCAAGGGCGGATACCTATGATTGCGAAGCCATTGATGCAATATTTTCTTAGTTGAACGTTTCTAGGGAGGGTTGAAAAACATCCAAAAGATATTTGCTTTCTTGGCTTTGAATTTCCATTCATGAAAAATATTCGTCAAGTTTCTTTGGTTTAACATTAGCAAATCTCGTTTACCGTTCGTTATTGGCGTTGTGGATTTAGCGAGTGCGCAACGCGTAAATTTGACGAAGGGAAATTGCCTGCAGTGAAATGACGAACGCCGAAAGCATTAAGCTTTAGCACACACATTGATGATATTCAGTGCTCTAATAAATGTCAGCGCTATTAAAAACAATCAATCACTCTTTCGCGCATTCGGATTTGATGGGGCTTTGCGTCAGCGTCGTTTATGCGCATGTGTTTTCGCTTCGTCGGGAAGAAAAAATGAAGCATTAAGCCGCCAAAGCGATCGCTTAATGATTTTCGTTTTTGGCGTATAATTGCGTTCGCTTTTTGCACTGCGAATGTGCGTAAGCGCTGTTTATTTATTTGTTTAAACGATGAATGTCTTGTTTTGCATTCATTGAGGTGTTTTTAAAAATAGCGCACCGTCGAAATTGTAACTTACGCTGCGTGAACGTCACGTTGATTGAAACCACAACAGTTTAATTTAAAACATTTCATCATAAAACTTTTCTTAAACTTCTTCAAACACGAACAATTACTTTATTTCTCGTTGGCTGTCTAGGAATAAACTAAAACAAAATTCACTTTAATAATGTAGTCAAAGTCTCCAACTTTTGATAGCTTTTGATGTGTTTCACTGAAAATATTATCACGCGATTCAACATTTTACTAAACTACACCCAAAAAAAAAAGTGAAGTGAAACTACAATCACGACTGATAAGTCAGGGTGTAAATGTACATCGTTTAACCGCCTTCTCAAATTGTGTATTTATTTACGCTTGGTATATATTTCTAATGAGGGTGTGCACATACAAGTAACAAATATCCTCACCCTCTATTGGCAATAACCAACGAGTAATGCAATATGAATGAAAGTCCTGTTCCTGTGTTGCTAAGTGTGAGAAACTTACATGGCAAAAGTACGCGTCATACGATTGGCAAAAATAGGGGATGAAAGAAGGAAAATGCAATAAGTGTAATGTAAGCCCAAATGGGATTACGCGGATTTGTCCAATTGGTTTTTCGGCTATTAACATATGTAATATTGAAGTTATTGCATTTGTATCAATTGTAATGAATATTTTATTAGACATTCAACCTCCTAATATCTTTATTAGCAAATACTTTCTTTATTCTCGTTTGATTATTGAATCTAGGTGAAATGTTTGATCGTTAAATGATTGTTTTAGATTATTATTGTAACTGACAATAGCATGAATTTATAGCAAGGTTTTATATCATTCGTGAGTAATAAATTTTGACATAAGTATACATCTACCGTCGAGCACAAGTTGAGTTTTGGTATATGCTCCGAATTATATTTGTGGTTATTAATAATCACCGCTCACGCGGCTTCGAAATTGATTCCACATAGTAGGTAACAAAGTAACTACATAAAAACCGTATTTGCTTTTGCGCAGTGTGTGTATGATCGATAAGATAATCATAAAAAATTGTGTCACTGCTTGTTTTTCTATTTAGCTGTTTTATACTTATTTTTTTATTATATTCAATCAATCTCTTCTATGATACCTATATTTATTCCAGATCAATAAAACCATCTAGAGTTTCTTTAAATCCTATGATAAAAATTACTTAACGATTTTTAACACTTTCAGTTAATTTCAAGCAGAGCACGTGGAGTCGATCGCCAAGTTTTCAGACAATATTTTACTGACGTTTATATTTCGGGTGATTACTTGCATAACGAGCAATGTAAATAAGATATTTTGGCAAAACAACTAAAATTTACATACATTGATGACGTCGTCCACAGGACATTAGTCGGTAGGCATTTGAACAAACAAACAGGCACGTCCTGTCGTTTATTTATTGGCAGATCCATTGAAAGCTGTGTGGAGAAATTGTGCAAATAAATTCAAAGCTATTTCAAGCGTTTTTCGTAGAATTTTATCATATCAAAATCCATACTTATGCATAATTTATGAATGGCTACATATTAAAACAAAATAATACTTGGCATCTCTTTGGATATTTAACTTGTTTACTGAAAAATTCAATTTTTCAGTGAAATTAGTAACTTGGTTTGTTACGTGTGTTTTTATAACTTTCTAGATTTTTTATTTTCGTAAACAATTTTCTTCCAATTTTTCAGCGCCAGCAGAATATTAAATACAGCATTTTCTTGAAGGAAATTTGACCTAAAAAGCAAGCAACTAATTTACGTGAAATCTTAATCTTTGGTGCGCGCCTCTTTTCCTTATTATCCTCATTTCCTTTTTTAATCTTTCGGGCGGGCGTCTTGAACATAAACATCACATTGCACGTGAAACGCGCGTTAACAGAATAATAAAGCATGATCGTCGAGCGTGTGCGATTAGCTTTTTGCACGTTCCAAGCGCATGATGCGTCGCCGCCCGCTCATCCATTCTTAATTTCATTAAGAAGAAGGCGCACCATATAAAAAAGAGCGAAGCGACTTAATTACGATTCATAAACACATCCTTAATTAACTTTTTCCCTCCGCCCGAAGTGCGCACGTATTATTAGACAGGACATGACGAAAATTTAATGAAATCGTCGTTTAGCAAGGGTGCTCCGAATGCGTTGTGGTCTCTAAATACATTTCAAAGATTTTAAAATAATCCCCGACGAAACAAATCAGGCTGGCGCGAGTTTATTAGATCGTAGCGTTTATGAGTATTGGGTGCGGTGCGTGCGCCTTGGCAAGAAGTGAAGTAGAGTAACAACTGCTTTTTGGAACTAGCCACCCCTCGGGTAATATCAGTAAAGAGCTAAGCGGATGGATGCAATATGCTTAAACATATGATGATCGTTTGCTGCATAGCGCTGAAATACATCCCTTTAGAAGGGCTTGGCAGCATTGCATACGCCATGGGGATGAATATTAAATGAGTTGATTTGATTTAAATTCAGAACTGTATTTAACCAAACATTTATTCATGAAAATCACTAAACTAAAAGATTCTTCAGAACACATAAATCATTTGAATTATTTCTGGAATTTGTGGATGTTCAAGTTCATGATACGGATCTGGAAAGTGAATAAACCTATTAGTAATATATCCATGTATCCTGTAAGGGATTGAAACACGACATTCAAACGCGTTTAATATAGAAACAAGCAAACAAATGAACACATAACCAATGGGGGTGAAATTGAGCGTGACGCACTCTGAATTTTACAGCTTGTTATCAAATTATCTCGTGTTTATACTAAAGTTTGTACTGATAGGATAAGAAGAATATAATTCTGAATTAATTCTGCACGAATTCATCAATTGCGACTAATTATTTATGTTGAATCTGGTTTTACGTAACGTTTGAGCAATTGAACGTTCATTGACTCACTTGCATAAAGATTACATTCACGGTGTTGAAAAAATAAGCAGTACCTACTTTTGATAAAAAAATTAACTGATTAGAAAAAGAATACGTCAAATTTTATTAGATAAAAACCAATGATAAAAATTATCTTTTCAATTTGTTGAGTACGCGCTTGTTCACTTTTGAAAAATACAAATTCACTTGTTTAAACACTTACGTTAAATATTTCTAGATTATAATGCCTATTTATTAATCAAAATAAGAGTGAAACAATACGTGTATTTGCTGCAATAGCTGTAATGTAAGAAAATGCACTTAAAATAGATTTAATATTCCACAAGCACAATAAATAAATATATAAAACTCAATGAAAAATTTGCTCTGAAAGATTGTGTTAAAAAAAGTGTAGATATGCAGAGGTGTGAAAAAAGGGAAGGTGCGAAAAAACAAGTTGCGATTAATCAATCTTAATGACAATAATTACCGATAAAGAAGGTGCGAAAAATCACACTTTATTCAAATAATAATCACTAATTATTAATCACATTTATCACTAATCACTATCAAAACAAGAGGTGTGCAAATTCACACCTCACACATGCACACACACGTACACACACACTCACACACGAACGCACACGCATTTCTTCGGGATTTTATTAGCCAACTGCCAAACCAGCACATGCCTTCAAATGAGTAATTTTGAATGTTTTCATTTAAATAAATAAATTAACTTTAATAATCGTTTTCCATCCCCATTTTTCCTAGAACTAAATATAAGTGCATTCGAGCGGGCGTGTTTGATTTATTTTGAGGTTCACTCCGGGACGCGGAATCCGGTCATTTATTGCCTTTGCACAGGACGCCTAATTGTTTTATGATGAATCTTCCTGGCGATTTTATACGTTTGCCTTTGCGCATCGTGGAAAAAAGGACTAGGGGTGCCAAAGGGGTGCAAGCATGCAACAATAAATCATGCGTCGCACCGAAAGCGGAAACGAGCGCAATAAAAATAATAATCAAACGTGCGTTCACTAATTGCCGGTCTGAAAGATGATCTTCAATTTCCATTCACTTAGTGTACATAGTTCCAATCCTTTTTTAAGTCGATTGCACATTACGACTATGATTGCATTGAAACAGTGTATCCGAGGGGATGATACCGCCTATAGACAACACAGTTTCATATAACAAACAAAAGAAGCGCGCAAAGGGCGCACGAAAAGCTGCCCTAGTTATGACAGCGCTGGCGCATTATTTTATCGGACGATGCGCGCATTGTGCGGCGGCGGCCGGCGCTGCTCATGTTCCGGTTCCGGTCGGCCGTCGGAACAAGATTTAACACTCAACCGCCCGATGCCTTGATATGCTTGTCAATGCATAAACGCACGCAATTTTCCCCAACTACAATGCCCAAACAATCGACTTTTGTCTCTAACTAAATGTACAACATAATTTGCTTACTACGTATTAATCGTACACGAAAACTTACTTTATCCACGATGCAAATTCTCAAAGTAGTTGTAAAACTATTAGGACAATTAAGTATCAAAGTTTAGTTTTAGTCTTGTTAGTAAATAGGTGGCCAACTATTTAGTTGAGGGGTGTTTCTGTGACTGGTACACAACATGAGTAAAACGCATAGGTAAAACACATGCAATGTAAAAGTGCGTGCTGGCAATTTGCTTACTTACTTACACAGTGCGCAAAACGATTAGAAAACAATGTGAATCGGGCAGATGTGCGCGTTAATAGCCGATAATAGCGCGCTTGCTCATCATCATCGAAACAATATGTGTACAAGTCCAATAATATACCACCCCCGATTAAACTAGCAGCTGATTTATACGCGCAGACATCCACCGCTTTCACCTGCGCACATCTCATACAATTTCGTCTTCGTTATAATACTTCTACCTCCTGTTTTTCATGCAATTCATGTTTTGATTAGCTCTTTAATAAAGCTGCAGTTTAATTTCGAAAGTTAAGCAATACTTTTCAATTTTTTTTCACATTTCCGGCAAAGTTTGATAGTGCGTTTAGTACAAAAAGCCATTTTGCTAAATCCGCGTGAAATCCGAAAGGGCGTTGCATTGCACGCTCAATTGCTCCTCGAAAATACAACGATTTGCACGCATTGTACCTCAATATATTCTGTGATGAGAGGATGAATGAATGAATGCGTAGGCATCGCGTAAATAGGCTCAAAGCATTTTTCACTACCGCCAATTGCCTTCAATGCAGGGTAGCTTTATATGGCCACAAACACAGGAAGCAAACAGCATTCATGCAGGTACGATAGATACCAAACACGTACGGGGTGAAGGGAGAGAAATTGTGTACGACATTGCACTCTGCGTATTTGCGGCTAATCCGTGCGGCTGGCTGAAGCTGTCCATCAGGATCATCTGAACCAACGCGCATACACAAACACCATTTAAGCGACACCCTTATTGAGCGCGTTGCAATGCTTACAAACAAAGTGCATCGCGCAAAATGTTTCATAATAACGTATTCACAATTCGGATCATAACAACAACAACAAGCAATTGCTCTCCTTCACAAAAGTGTCACACAATTGTGACAAAACTCTTCAATTGGGAATTTGATTCACTTGAATGATTTTGATTTTTACCAGAAATGAAGTGAAAATATTTTGGGAAGTCCTTAAATATAAATAAGCTTTATTGACAAAAAGAGTGTGGGTACTTTTCATTTATTTTATTGATTGAATAGTTTATAGTGCTCAAGATATTTAGTGATTGCGAATCTAAAAGTACGAGAACTGCAGCAAAATAAAAGTTTAGCAAGTCGTATTAAGTGCGCACTCAAATGGCATTTCTTCTTCAGTTCATGAGAGCACAATGAACGCAAACTTTCGGTAATAAACCTTGTGCAAAAATGGAAAACGTAATTATCTATGGGAAATATCCTTATAGATCGTTTCCGCATCCGGTGTTTTCCATAGTAGATGGTCCAACTCTCTAACCACTTTTCCTGCTTTATTATTGCTGTTTTTCCGCATTTTATTACGACTACTTTTAGATGATTTTCGCAAAATTATGAACTGGAAATTTCGCTTCATTTTTACTGGGGCGAGAAGCATTGAAAATATGGAAAAGCGTGGCAAAACATCATCATCATGACCATAATCATGAAAACCAGGAGTAAATGCACAAAGCGTTCTAACACTGATAAGAACGATAAGAGCACAGGACCAGATTAGAGCAATGGACTGCGCAGTGTCCGTTCATTCATTGAATCTGCCCTCGTAAGCGACGGACGAAAAATTCACCGAGATTATTTGGGGGTTATGATGGTCCTCGCCGTTGATGATGGTCCTTTTCATAGCGACCAAAAGGGTCATTCATCATAAATATAAATTCCGTATAACTTGGTATGTTTTATGCTCCAGCAGCGCGCAGATTGTCGGGGTGGAGTTGAACACATTGCTCGCGTTTCGCTTAGCAAGTCCAGTCGACTGAAAACCAGATAGCGAAATGCCTTTTGCACCCTGATTTCATGCACAAAATGTCTATGCATTTCCGCAATGTGCGAAAATCAAACAAAAAACTTATTTTATTACCTTACCTATAAGCATTATTATTTTATATATCACAGCAATAAATTACTTTGAGATTAGGTGTTTGTAAAAATAACAAGATTAATTATTATTGTTTATTTGCATTATGCAATGAAATGTCATAAAATAAAATTGTATATCTAATTATAATCAGTGAGCAATGCAAGGATAACGAACACGTAATGCAAGACGACTCAATGTTTATTATCAATCATGTATTAACTGTTTGCCTGCAGTGTTTCAAGTCATCGCATCACAATAAACAAAATTTGTTTAATGTTTAATTAAGGAACTTGATAAGAGCTGATTCATTCGTAAGTAATAATATTTGCACTTTGCTATCATATAAAAATGCAATTGTAAATATTGTATTTGTATTTACTAGAACACCTTGCAATAAATAAAATTCGTACCTATGCTTAATATAATTTCATTAAAAGCGCATATGCAATGTCGAATATCTATTTCAAATCAAGCATCATCTTTATACATTTAGGCCAAACACAAAACTGTAATATCCTGACTGGACAAAAGCTGCGTGTGGCTAACGCTAACACACTTTGTTAACTAATTGCCCAGGTCCAGGTGTTTTCTGCGCGTTTCATTCAAACGGAATTTCATTCACATCTCGTCCGAAACTTCTTTGCCGAGCTGCTCAGTCAATATGTGGTTGATAACGCAGAGGGCACACACCAAGGGGAAGTACGTCTCGTGTTGTTGTTGTTGTAACAAAAATAGAACGCGTGTGCGTGACATGCACGAGGCGCATCTTTACACCCACAATCAATAAAACAGCGGGGGCAGACCCATCAATAACTATCCGCAACAAACGCAAAGCGCAGCTTAAACCTTATAATAAATAATGACTCAACGAGGTGTGATGTCTAAATGCACGCGACGAGCTTTTGTCTTCATACCTTTTGCCTTTTGCTCACTCTTTTCAGTACTTACAGCGTTGAGTAATTGCATTCTACTGAGCATTCATTCGACGCGTGTGCTTTCAGGATATAAGAATAAGCACAATCTACACTTGCAATTTACTTAACATCTGCTTAATTTAATATATGTTATACTTCCCATAAGTTGAAATTGTAAGCAATTTCCATGATTATTGTTTGAGATCCTTATCCTAATTAGAATTTCCACAATAATCACAGTAATCATCTCAGTAAGTAAAACTTATTGCACAAGTGCACACAATTGACTATAGAGTAATAAACGAGAGATATCTATCATCATCATCAATGCTCGATGGGATTTATAAGCACATTCAGGAAGTAATAGTTTCGAGTGCGCTAATGAATAACAGGCTACTCGCGTTCTGGTTCGCGCACGCGTTGGCTGGATATATTCATACAACAAATCTGTTTGCAATTCAATCGAGAGCGGCCACAAACATGCTTCTCATTGAGAGACAAGCATCGCTATGTTCGAGTGCATAAATCATACTCAAAATGCATTCGAACCGGATTAATTGACTAGCACACTAATTAAGTGTATAAACACAATTATTATCCACATAATGGTTACGCATTCAAGTATTGTTTATGTTTTGGTACTTCACTATTATTATTACAATAGATAGGCACCTACTTATTATTTATAATACCTATAAGCACTTATTTCATCCTTTTTTCTATCTTTTTATAACATAAAAGTCATAGAGTTTAAACTAATTACAGTTGGACATTATCCTAAATATTTTCAAAGTATACATGTACCCAAAAAATAATTCACCTAGCAACATCATCCGTAGAAATATCGTGACTAGCAATCAAACTGCGTAAAATATAAAAATAATAATAATTGATAAAAGTCCGCTGATAGGCATCATGAATATCAGACTCGCAGTTTGCTTCAATTACACGCAATCGTACAATCGCAATCGAGAGCGCGAATTTAATTAGCCGAAAATCTATCGTCTTCAGGCGGCACGTGTAGAGATAAAAAATTAAAGGAATCTGGATTGTACAATCGCTGATTAAAAAAAGCTATACGTAATTAACGATAGATACTTCCTGGCCTAGAAAATTGGATTTGGTGTGATTCGAACGAACACTTTGTATGTTTTCTAACCATGGAAAGCGCGACGCGAAAAAAGCCTTCAACTGTGTATAGAAAAATAGTGCGCCATCGATAAATTTAGCAAATACATCACACGATCGCTGATAAGACTGAATGCATGTTGATTTATTGGAAAATTCAGCAAGCGTTTAGTTCACCTGTTTGATTACACATTGCAATACATTATGCTAGGCGAATAGAATTAATTTTAAATCAAAGTTCACCAGATTAATAAGTTGATGAAAGATTATTTAGATTGTTTAAAAAATGTATAAATTATTTAATACATAAGTAGTAAGATTAGTTGGGAGATAATTTGTAGTATTGTATTATGATAATATAAAGAGTACGTAAGTAAGAATAGAACAAGATGTGAAGATTGATTAGCACCCCAACCCATTTTGATCACTTCAATGACAGTCAAATGAGTCGGGTATTAATCAGCACGCTGATGCTGTGGCGTTCGCTAATGACCATCCTGAGTCATCTCTGATGATGTGCTGTGTGGTCAAACCGGGCGCGAGCATGGTCGCTATTCAAGTGATTCCCGCGTGCCCGCTTTGAGCGTAATGCGTTGCCATCAATTACATAACGAACGCGAACTGCGGCTAAATATGCACAAAACGCCATTAAATATCGCTTATTAATGCGTGCGCGCTCAAGTTCGACGCGCATCTGGCCGTATGTTAATCGCCTGATGTATTAGGCGTTCGTTCCTATGGACAATGCACGTTCGAAGACTGATTGCGCTCGGCGATTTGCTTGGAAATGAAGAGACAACGAGCAACAATGACGCGCGTCTTTTTTGCTTCGTTTTCGTGGCCGACGACTCAAATGCGATGCAAACAAGAAGTGATAAATAATTGGCCATTGATGGGCAGTCGAGTGTTGGCTAAGAAGGATGTTATTAAATGGCCAACAGGCAAGACACGCCGAAGATGAATACCGCTGAAGGTGTGAGAAATAAAGGAGGAATAAATGAATGAATGCGATGCGCGCATAAATAAATAACTAAAAGGCACTGAGAGACGCAATTCAAGAGCTATAAAATTAACCAATTCTATTCAAATGTTTTTTAGGATCCATCAAAATTATTGAATGATTTTCTTGCGGTTGCGGATGTAATAAATTAGCCTACGTGAGGAATTTTTATCAAATCAAGTTTAGTGTAATATTTAATAATCTCTATTTCATTGAAATAAATTAATCATAAAATCTGTACAATCTTTAGTTGCCTGATAGAACATCAAACAATATTTCCACATTTTCCAAGTTTCGTTAAATTCCTATGTTTAAATTTACATTAAATTTTACAATTTACATGACAATCTCTCATTACGCTTGCTATCGAGTCATCATCATTGGTTCCTATAATGGAGATGCTTCTCTTAAAATTACGTTTACGTTAAAATGTTTGTTGCCGAATGACTGACAATATTAAATGAAACAAAATCAAACTCAAATCACTCGAGTTAAAACCTTATATCACGTAAAGTGATCATATCACTCAATAACCACACACACAAAATAGGTACCTACTACATACACACACTGAATCAAAAATAAATGTGTATTAAAAGATAACAAGTTTGTATTTGTCTATAATTTAGGGTTGTGTGTGAGTGTATATCTGCTGTAATCAAAACGGACACATAGACATTAAGTAAACCACAAAAATATGTCAGATTATTGCGTGTGTGTGTGTGTGTGTATGAATAAAGTTAGTTACACAAGATAAAATGTTTAACTTGTTGGCTTGGTAGTGGTTCATTTCATTTCGTATATGTATCTGTTAGTGATTAGTACACTATGTACATATTTTGTATCAATTTGTTTGCTGGCGCCTGAATTATTGTTTCAGATACAAACGACCAATGATGTCCTGCCAGACGAAAAATACAAAAACCGCCGCCGCAATGGTGTTGCAAGTATAAAATGTTTGACTAAAAAACTAAATAACAATATCTACACAGAGAACTAATTACAATAATTAACGCTCTATATATTATATATAGAAAATCACATTTGCACCATAAGATGATCGTAATCTAAACATCTTCGCCGTTAATCTCGGGGGGTCACGTTTTACTAATAGTTGAACTTTACACAATTCTTGCAATAATAACCTCGCACGAAATGAAAATGAAGTCGAAAACGTTATAACTATATATTTACAATTTGTTGCTATTGTAGTAGTACATCGCTCGCTGGTTGTAAATGAGGCTTGGTGGTGCCTACCACCATGGTCGAGGCGGCTGCCCGTGCATTAGTGGATGCGTATACGAGGGGAGAATCATATGCGGTCCGGGTAGATGGTCACCTGGTTTGGGGGCACCATTGAGACACGGCTTGCCGTCGCGAACTAGAACGGGAACGGCAACTCGACGCGGTGACGGCAAATGCGCACCACTCTGTTGCTCGTGCATACCTTTCTCGTGCTGAGCGCGTTTCGTCTTGTATCGATGGTTCTGGAACCATATTTTCACCTGGGTAGGCGTGAGGCGGATAAGGGATGCGAGATGTTCACGCTCAGGCGCGGAAAGGTAGCGTTGCTGCCGGAACCGACGTTCGAGTTCGTACGTTTGCGCCTTGGAGAAAAGCACCCTTCGCTTTCGCTTCTTGTGCCCCCCAGGTGCACCACCCTGCGTGCGATCTTCGTCGTCATCCTCCTCGATTTCTTCGTCGCCGGAGTGCACTGCTTGGTCGCTTTGATTACCCGGAATGGCTTCCGGAAGGGTGGTGGAGCGTTCTGATATCGAGGGACTTGTACTGTCAGGGCTCAATTGCTGGTTGTGGTGGTGGTTGAGTGCTGCTGAAGAAGAAGAAGACAAATTGTCAAAGTGATAAAACAGCGACACAGGTACGAATACGAAGACAAATTGATTCGTCCTTTATGGGCTCGTTACGCGTATCGATTCATCGCTCCTGCGAAGGAAATTGCCCTGGCAGGTTTTTTGTATAATGCGCTATTGATTTATGATGCCTACCGGTTTTTCAGACGCTATTATTGTTATACTTTCAGGCTAATATGGAGTTGATGTTAAAGGGAGGGTTTAATCTATCACTTTTAGTTGATGATTTAGTTACACGGCTTTGTTACGCGTTCCTCGCCTAATATAACGTTCAAACACGATGTTGCGGTGTTATATCAACGCCATTCATCCGGGGGTGCATACTGAGGGTTATCTACCTTTATTGTTCGTGTTGCGCAATGTTATTGTAGCATTGTTCAAAGGGCGCGCGCGCGCGCGTTAAAATTCTATTTGGACCAGCTGAAAAGCCGTGCTGAAAATTGAGTGAGGGTGCCAACGGAGGGTTTTGTCAACGGGCGGCAGTTAATATTGGGTGAAGAATCACCTTAGTGGTTGCGGCAAAAGACAGGATCGCGAGTTAACAGCTGTCTCCTTGCACTTTGGTAGGCGAGGTTTCACTTCCGACCCTCGAATGATAACTAAATAGCGTCACACCCTCCAGCATACAAGCTAATATATGAAATGCAATTTCAATTCGTATTACACCTATTTCAGGATAATTCTTAACAAAGTTTTAACTAAAACCCATTTTAAATAATTTAGTTAGGGTTCAATCATGAAAAAAACTTAATAGATATGAAATCTGTAATTCAAGGATTCTACTAATAAGGAATCCGACGGAAACGATCAATTTAATTATCCTTTGTGCAAAGCATCGAAGTAAATATGAAATTTCGAATAAACATGTACCTAATTCATGTCCAAGCGTCCAATGACGATGACTTGGCGGTGGTAAGAGTGTTTGTCCTGGAGTCAAATCCTGAGGATGTTGATAGATACTTGGTTCCGACGGGGATTCGATAGATTCAGTGCTACGATCGTTTAAATCGAGAATATCACTGATTGCGAAACTGGCGGGTTGTCTTTGGTGTGCGGCGGTATTTGCTTTCATACTATCCAACAGTCTGTAAGAATGGACAACGTTAGTAAAATTACCTAATTGCAGCAAAAATGTCCCAGGTGTGAATTTCTCTGACTACCGAGCGCGGTTTTACAATCCTGTAAAAATTGTTTTTTCTTCGCTTTATTGGGGGTAATTTTGTAATAGAGTGTCATTGAGGGTGGTGAGCGTTTTGAGAGTTAATCTGGCAAAGTGCGCTAAAGTCACGTACGGAGCGAAACACTTTTACGAACTGTATACAAACCACCCCGTCGTAAACGCACCTGAATGATGTCTTTGATTATTCGCACTTTGTCAAGCAACCTGCTGAAAGGACGGCATGCGGCGTGTGCGATTCACTCGTATCCGAAAAACGCGGACGACTACGAGAATGCGAATGACGTTCATATCCTTTTAGTGGTAAACAACTTGTACGTGACCGGACAATGCGTGAAATGCAATCGGAACAACCTTGTCCTTTTTGCTTAGAGCGCAAAGTCGCTTTTCCTCAAAGCGGATTCTGGCTAGTGTAGGAAAATTATGACTGACTAACCCTGGAAGCGCTGATCTGATAGCAGCAGCTGAGTGACACCATGCACTCGGAAGTAAAGCGGGTGCCCATGGATGAAGAAGAAGCGGTGGCCACGCAAGAAACGGCGGTGGCGGCGGCGGAGGTGCCGGAGGTGCAATTGGACTCGAAGGCATACTTCGCGGTGCCGACGGCGGCGGTGTAACTGGCGGCAGCGGTGATACACTGCTCTCCTCGGCCTTTGGGGCCATCTTCGGCGATTCTCGATCTTCAGCCACTTTGAATTATCAACTTCACTCACGAGCACGACAATCACGAGTTGCGCGAATTGCACAACTGAATATTTAATCCTTCAACTCAATGGAAAATACATCCAGCCAACTGTTTCGTCTCTGTTTAAGCGTATGTTATTGCAACATGTATTACACTCGGTGAATTATTGCAAAGTCGCGTTACAAGAAGAGATTCAGCTCCGGAAGAGTATGGTTGCGCGCTTTAAAGTGGCGGGACACGCGAATGCACTTGAGGCCTTCTGGAGGACCACTGAAGAGTGCTAAAGAGTGGTTCTTCACTCGATGGCACTCTTGATGGCCCTCCACCCGGCCACCAATCGCCGCGCGCGCCCCGGGGTGGTGAACACCGGCGCAGCCAATCACCAACAACGTGCGCTTTTCTATCGACCGCCGCGCTAGAAACGCGCTGAAGAGTTGTAAGAGCAGGACTACAATGGCTGCTTGCACACGTTTGCATCCAGGAACAAGTTCTTCTTCTTCTTCTTGGGATCTCGAGGACTCATCAACAAATACCACTTACTATTACCATTCGAATGCACCACTTAACCATACATGTATTAACATTTTAAACAACCAAATTATGCATTCATTCATTCAAAAATCAACCCTAAATCCTTCAGGACAAATCAAATAACTCAATGTTAAACCGCTTTTTTCTATCTTGCTTATTAAATTTTTATAAGTATTCAAAGAAGGGAAAATAGTTTTCGAGGTTTTGTTGCACTGCGCAGCATGTGCTACCACACCGCCTCCGTTCGGGGGCGGCAAACGCCCGATTGGTGGAGGGCATGCCACTCCAGTCCTCCATGAGTGCTCTTATCAGCCTTGATGACCACTACACGCTCGCACGCAACGCCGCAACAACAATTCACATTCTTAAAAGCGCACAAAAAATGGAAAATCGTAAAAAACGACATGAAACACACCCTGCCGGCGGTTTTTATGGCGACGCAATACAATAGCGTCGCAGTCATTTATCTTAACTTACTCTGTATTATACGAAATGCCCTGACGAGCAGTGAAAAAGGGGAAAAAGTGCTACCTTTCTAGATACACACTCGCGCACACGTATATTGATGCGCGCATCAGATTATCAATCATTCAATCTGAATCTGGCAATTAAATCTAATTGTAATTGATCATTGGCTGAATAATTACGTGACTCATCGCAAATATTTGAGCAATTGTTTTGCTTTCTACAAGGTTACCATGGCAATCTGCTTCAGACGGAATTGTAAAAGAATTAACTAATACTTACGTGTATTGAATGTCGTTTCGGTAATAATTTGAATCGGCATGTTCGTAATTGTAATTTATCGTCGATCTGAAATAAAACGGAAAAGGTGAATACTTCTACGTTCGCATAATACGCAATCTAAAGCGGTGTAATATAGAAAAGTCATTTTTAAACCATAGAAAAGCAACCTCTACAAACTGTTTGTGTAAAATATTTCAATGTTACGCTATTGTCCGAAATACAAGAACTACTTCCGGTCCTCTTAAGCAGTATCCCGTCCATCGGCAATACAGATCCGGACCACAAAATTCCACTCAATTAATTCACTACCCCACTGTTTTAAGTTATTGCAAACACTTACATCGTAATTGATGTTTTCACTGTTACCTACTTATAGCGGGTACTTCACTCTAAACTATAATCCGGGAAATTCCAACACCCTGTCGTTTGGTTGCCTGCGAGCATCGTAAGTCTATTGACGAGTAGTTAAATACGTTACTGATTTTAACATAAGTTTGTTGAATGAAGGGGCAAATAGAAAAAGTTAACACTGGACCGCCTTTTCGACTGCGGTGTTTGAGAGCAGCGTATCCCCCCGCGGTTACCTGCCACCTAGGCACAATACGCTAAATCGAGCGTGCGATCGCTTTTTCCGCCGGACATTATACTCCTGTGCATTCCTGTTCGCTCGCCGAGTTTCCGCATCGCATTCACGTTTTCTACTACGATTTTACTACATTTTACTACGCGCTAATTGTGTTTTCTTGAGTGTATGAAGAGCGCCTGAACACCTTACGCACGCTCATTGTTCGCGTCACGTACAAACTTTCAACTAATTCAAGCTGCAAACTCTTCAATCTCCAAAAAAATGTTTCTAAGCATCTCAATGGACTTGAGCTTTGAGTATCGGAACTTCAAAACTCTGATTTCGCACCTTTTCGAAGGGAAGTAAATGAAAATTTGATTACCTCCGCATAAAATAATATTCCTAGAATTGAATTTCAAGCAATTGTATTCAAAATCAAAGACATTTTGATGGCATATTAAAAACGAAATCATTTCAAAAATCTCTTGTTTTTCTTTATTCTTAAATCTTATGAATTCAAATATATTCAAACACGTTGTCAAAAAGGCAGCCGCAGTGCGTGAGAAGTGTTAATTTCATCACCTTTTATTGAGCTGTTGTTTGATCAAAATCTGATAGGAAGCATTCCTAATATTTAGATGCGCTTTCGGTGCCACTACGGTACGTGTGAATGAAGCTTAACTTAAAGCTCACTCGCTTATGCATGTTATGTTATATAAGCACGCTTGACTGAGAAAACACCTGTGCAATGTTCAGGTAGACTTTCCGGAGCCGGCGCGGCGCGTCTTCATGCCAAACACCGGTGAGCAACTTTGCGTCTCTCAACATGCTTTACACGTCGCTGCTTACGGGACCACCCTTGTTGATGGCGAAGATGCGCATACGTTGATTTTATTCATTCCATTTCGTGTATTTATCTCCGCACATCCGCTTTATTTGACCCGTAAGCAAAAAAGAAACGTAACGCATATTTAATTCGTTTGTCTTACAGTGACGATTTCCTTGAAATTTGTGGACGCACTTGGGGAAAACCAAAGCGCCCTATGATCCTATTACGCTAAACACTTAATCAGTAAGTTAATGATAATTTTTACTTTAAGTATAACGCCCCTTTGGAAATTGTATAAGAATAAGGCGTTTGGACACAATCCAAATACCAAGGTGCGATAAGAGGTTTATGGAAGGCGCGCACCGTTCCAGTGCGTACCTGTTTGATTTTTATACGATTTGCGTATTTGTTGTGTGCTGGCTGCTATCAATATAATCATAAATCGCATCGGTCAGAGGGAGCCCGCTCAAAGTGAATATCACGTGGTTATACAGCACGGAAAAACCCAAAATTTCCTTACAACTTCAAACCCAATATCAGCAAATGCCTTTTGAATGAGGACGTTTGTTTGCTTCATGCGTCAAATCGCCTAGCATTGTTACGATGCGATTACTTCAATTACATGCCTATTATTAAGAGGGCTGTATGCATGTTCTTGCATATTTTAACGAATTTACAGGTGAGCTCTTGTCAATCTCTTGATTTTCATGTTTAGTTCTCTTCTCAGTAAACACAAGACTTTTCATGGTTTGACTATTTTCTTAACGTAATACAACATTTCCATTCCGCTTTATCGTCTTGGAATACACAAGCAAGAAGGGAACACTTACTGGTAACGATAATCCTCCTCCAAGCTGACGTAATCAGGAGGAATAATGTGCCATGAGTTGTCGTAGACATCTTCGTATCCATTGCTCACGGTTGACATTGTTATTAAAAAGTTTATAAGTTAATTGATAATTTTAATTTAAGAATATTCACTTAAACTATTTGAATGGTATTCACAGCTTGATTTGGGATATTTGAGCGCACATACAGATCAGCGACTATCAATCCGGCAATTGCTAACTCTACATTCATTTTATATATTGGCATCCACTGCTTATCAAAGGGCTATCAATTAGAATACACTTGATAACACAAACGAATTCAATGATAAGCGAACGAAGCCTGCCAACCAGGTGCATGCCTGATAAATATCTTAGCAATCAAATCAAGCCAGCAAAAGTAAGTTGCCGGTACGCTTTACTGTGGTTGTTGCGTTTACTTTTGCGTATTGCTTGCGATAAATACGATAAATATTGAATTTCATTACGCATTTTTCTCGCTCACCTAAACGCATATGTATTTAAACATTATATTTACTCAATGCATCTTTCTATGTCATTTCAGAAGCGTTGTTGATTGTTAATCAATACGAGTGGAAGTCAATCAAACATGCATTCTTAAATAATTGTTAATAAAACAGAATCATAAAAGATGTAATTGTGTCGCGTTGTATTTATATTTGTTTAAGTTATATGAAACTGTTACGTATTTGCCTTTTACTGAGCAAAGAAAAATTGAATTTTAAACGCAGCATTACGGTAGCAAAAGTAAAAATAATAGCAGCACGTGATTGTTCTTTGAAGCTGCTTTTACAATGGCATAAAAGTTTTGGCAATCGTTATAACATTTTCCATAACATTGTATTTAAAGTACACGAAATTATGATTTTCTAATATACTTGAAAAATTGGTGGTGTAAGGATATGTCCAAAAAATATTATCCGCAAACCTGGTTTATTGCACAAATGACTAACAGTGTAATGGAAATTTCTCTTCCCAACTGAATGTTTTCATTATTCTGTTATCACGAATTATATGTTGTCTGAATCCTAGAATTCCACACTCGTTGCAATTAATTAATTTCCTAATTAAAAAGGTGTATACAGAATTATATTCGGTGTAAACAAAATATTTCCTCGTGTATATAAATGTAAATATAAACTTTAGCTCTCAATTGAATTTGATTAATATTATACAATAAACATTGATACTTTGGTACGTCTCTTCGTGTCTTCCTTATCACAACTTACCCATAATAAATTTTTATAAATCGCAACTTAGTGACTAAAACGTAATTTTTAGCCGTTAGACTTATTTTATAAATATACAAGCACGATAGATTGAAACAGCCTTTCTTTTCTTTTGTTCAAATTAATTCGCTTATTTAATAAGCAGATGATAGAATTATGAATTAGACGGGCCCTTTGTTGGTATTTCATCATCAGGCATAACATGCAAAATATGATTAGTTTCATTCTTAACATCAATTGTTCCATATGTTAAGAGGGGATCGCTATCATTCTGATAAAGCCCATTCGATGGTGCACTAGTTGCTTGATGTGGAACCAAATTGGACCATTCGTCAGTGCCGCGAGCCAGGGAGTACATGCTACGACCTCTGATCCTACGTGATATCGAGCTTCCTATAAATAAGAGTAGTTTTATAAAGACAACAATGAATGTTAATAAGGGTAGAAGTAAATAAAGAAATGGATATTGCGTACCGACAATTCCGAGATGCTCTGTGATGTCATGCTGTACATCTGAAATATCCCACATTGCCAAAAATGCACTACAGCAGGATTGCGATTGATAGCCAGGACGTACGTAAGGCCGATATGAAAATGAATAATGATGCGCTATAGCAGCCATGCACATTTCAATGCAAATTAAAAAGTTTTGCAGGCGCGTTGATATACTGGAGCCGTCATCATCATTCACCTTGTTGCTTTTGATGATCTCAAAGTACACCAGCATTGCAATTAAAACTCCTTGGCTATAAATATGAATAATTAATCGTTATTGGTCAAACTACGGAGATAAGAATTAACTTACAAAAATGAAAAGAAAACCACTGCTTTAATGCATAAAAACTTTGGCAATGGTTTCATTGGTTTAAGTTCAGCAAGGCTTGCTTTGTAGAACATCACCAAGCAATACATTGCCACAAATTGAGATAAATTATTGATAAAGACCAAATAGGGGAATGCAACGTTTCCACTGAATTCACCATCGCCATAGACACCATACACTTTGCAAACACTGTAAATTAATTCAATATTAAATACTTGTATTACATATTGATATTTGTTGTATGAGCTTACAATGCAAGTGCTGTGGTGATGGGTCTGACAACAGTGTACTGGAGAATTCCATGCTTACAAATATGAACAAATTCTCTGCCCATTTCCCACTCAGGCAAGCAGCATAATGGGAAAATATGCTTGACTTGAGGTTTTAGTTCCAGACTGACCTCTAGGTCCATCTCCATATTAAGGTAGTTCAGCAAGAACTTCATGAAGTTGTAGATCACATATGCTTCATAGCACTCTCTAGCACAATCGACATAAATGGAATGTTTTGGATAGATCAACCCAATCCACTAAAAATCATTTTAAAGCAATGTTTCCAATGTGTATTGAAATAAACTTACTGCATTGATAGCATATATTGGCACCATCCATAATATTCTAAAATCAATCAAATTGCATATTCCTTTATTCACATGACGTTCTATTTATAGACTGAACAATACCTTATGATATGTTTTTGTAATTTCGGTTGTGTGTAATGAATAACATGTAGGATGATCTCCCATAATGATAATGGCACAGCGACCCAGGCAAAGATGCCTGCAATAAGTATCTCTTGGTCTCGACGATTAAATCCATTCTCAATTGATTTCGCAAGAAACAGGGGCACGAATACCAACGCAGCGAGAGCGTATAAACAAATAACAACCGGTCGTATCCATAATCGCCATCTCGACAGACAATTAACACAGCACTCTAGAACCATTGCAACGTAACTACATTTTCACTTACACCAAGCAGATGCGACTCTCTCCAATCACTTAATCGACACAATGAATGCTAATCGCAATCTTGTGTAATCACAAATTCGAAAAGGTTCGTTTAAGTACGCTTGAGACTTATAATTGACGATAACACTACTTCGATTACTTGCATTGAACAAGTAAACAAACAGCTGTTTACTGACAGTCGTCAGTGTTATTCATAGAAGTGTTTCTGCATAAGGGCAATGTTGCCACATCACTTTTCCTAAACATAAAATTGGCGGGCTTCTGAAATTTAAAAGTTTTAATCATGTTCTTTACTTTTTGCTTGCAACCTGATGTTGATATAAATTCCGCGACATAATTCGAGACAATAATTAAGAATTGATCATATTACAAACATTATGAATTATATGTAAATATTTTTTAAACCAGAAGGTACAAGTTAATATATGGTGCAATTATAAATTTAACACGTATATATAAACTAATATTTATCATATGTCGCTAAGTTTAATGATTTTTATATGTTTTTATATGTTAATTGCAATTTATTTGCTTTTGCTTGTTCTTATAAATACGAAAACAATACTGTGATTTCGCAGTTGTGGATTAAATGTAAAGTGAAATAAGTTGCAATGACGTTGCAATTACAATTATTCATTATTGCATTGACCATTTTTAGAATATCTCTTGGAGGTAATATAACATTAAAATCTTAATTAGAGAAATGAAATAATAAACTTTGGTAAAATATTGTAGATGAAGTCCAACCGGATAATATTAATCAGGAATGCTTAGAAGCTCATGAACATGATTCTGTCGTAGAAGCGGATAAAATAATAAATCAGCGCTTAGGACTCACTTTAAATACAAACAAAGCAAAAAATGTTGTAGTTATTGCTGGTGGAAATATTGATCTTCCTCTTGATCGAACTTTCCGCAAACAATTAGCCGAACTTGCTGCGGATGATCCTTATCTAATCGATAATGTAAACACCTTTTACGATTCTTTTGTCGATATTGGTATTCCACGTGTATGAAATTTAACAATTGCTCTTTGACAGTCTAATTCTTATAAACTATTTTAGACTTATTGCGCGGACAGCTTTGAGCCTGATGTTGCGTGCGCGTCCACCGGACTTTTCACTGGAGTTGCGAATAATTTGGGTACAATCGCTGTTAGCAAAGATATTCACTATGGTGAGCAAGTTCCACAGAAATGTGCGGATAATGCTTTGGAATCAATTCTCAAACATGCACAGGCAGCTAACAAATTAACAGGATTTATTACAACCGGACTGGTCACTGGACCTGAAGTATCACCATTGTACGGCCACAGTTCGAATTACCATTGGCAATCAGATGCTGATATGTTAAAAGATAATTTCGTTTCTCCTGGCTGCGATTTAGCAACCCAAATGGTCCAGAATATGACAGGATTTACAACAAACGTTATAATGGGCGGCGGCAGCATAAAGTTCTTGCCGCGTGATAACTGCGGTAATGGAGGTGCAGTGGGTGAACGAGTTGATGGAGTTAATTTGATTGAAAGATGGAAGGCACTGCACCAATCATGTGGCAAATACGCATATGTTCAAACTAAAGCCGAATTAGATGCAATTGATCCAGGTACTGCTTATTTACTTGGACTGTTTAATAGTGGAGATCTACTGAGTACTTCACAACGTCCAAATTTAGCGCATATGGCAATTGCGGCAATTAATATCCTGAGTAAAGGCCCGGAAGGATACTTTCTAGTAATTCGTGGATCGGAGTCGCATGAAGATAATGAGGAAGATATTGCAGACTTCAGATTGCGACAAGTTCACGAATTGATAAATTGTTTAGCAGCTGTTAAGAAACACGCAAAGGGACAGGATACTTTAATTGTATATACTTCGGATCTTGCTAAAGGTAATACTGTTAGCCAAGAAGCTTTAAATGAACCAGAATCTGAATCACCGCAAGACGAAGACGTAACTGTAACAACTTACGAACAAGATTCTCAGGGTAATGTAGCAATTCATACGCATAAAAAGCATCTTCACGAAAAGAAAGCTAGTGAAAAGTGTCACCCAGTTGACCCAACTGAAGATGTTGTTCTTTATGCATCAGGGGCATACTCGCATTTGTTGAGAGGTATGTATGATCAATCAACAGTACCATATGTTATCAATTATGCAGCGTGTTATAAAAACGAAAATCGCATTACTGCATGTAATCGTGGATGTTAAACTTAAATGCAATATAGAGTATTGGAAACTTTACCCATAACATTATTGATGCCTGAATGATTTAATGAGAAGCATGGTTAATATAAGAACCGACATTATGCGTGTATGAACTTTAGCAAGCAATACAATAATCTATATATAGATTAATAATAAAGTTATAATAAATTGAATAACTTTAATATTCATACCTTTCATTGCGCGAAAATGCGCTGTTGTCAAGTGTACAGGTTGAAGTTAGTTTATAGACGGCGCTCACTGCGGCGAAGACGAGTCAGATGTTGGTGTCAGTGATGTAGGTAGTTAAAGATTTTATAAAATAAAATTTATAGGGTGTAATAAGTGTATTTAATTTGTTTATCATAAACAGGTAGTGAGAAACTAGTAAATGACTATTGAAAATGACTCGAACATCTTCATACATTCGTGCGATAGGTGTGTTCTGTTTATTTATATCATGCACTGCTCTACCAGATGAAGGGAAATGGGATTATAATTTAACCACGGTAAATAAACTGTAGCCGATTATTTAATAATATAATACAATGTGCCGTTTATTCTTCAGGCGTATAATGATTTGGTGCTATCAAAGAGCATGTATAAAGGAGGGCAAGTGTTTATAAAGTGTAAGTGTGTTACAGTCCTATCAAGCACAATGTTTTTTATCAGAGCTATATATTGTGCTTTGTTGTATTTTAGTAAATTGTGAATCTACACAGCCGAATGCTTTACCAACAAATATCAGCGTTGTTTGGGTGGTTGTCCATTCAATTTGTTGGGACTTTAGTGATGCTATTAAGAAAGTCAAAGAGGTTAGTTGTTTAATAGTCAATAACAGTTTGTTTAATATTTGCTTTCTTTGAAGAATCTGCAACCAACATTTATGGGTAATGCCTCAGGAACTGTGTATAGATCACCAGAGAAAATATATAAATGTGGAGATCACATAGTAATTGAAGAGAAAATTCCTGAAAAAGGACAGACATTTGGCAACCAACATCCTGTTTATATCATTCCAAGTGATGGAGTGTATGTGCTAGGCGTTAAAGTAACTGGCTACAACTATAATTTAGGCGTACATGTTGAAATGCGCAATAGTTATGGCTATCTGTCTGCTGTTGATTGGCCATTGTTGCCCTTTTATGGATTCATGTGCATATTTTATGTAATTTTGGGGCTGCTTTGGATAATCATGTCATTTGCACAATGGAGGGATTTGCTGCGTGTACAATTTTGGATTGGAGGTGTGATTTTACTGGGCATGTTGGAAAAGGCGACCTTTTATGCTGAGTACCAAAGTATAAACAATACTGGTTCCCGGGTTCAGGGAGCGATGCTGTTTGCTGAATGGGTATCTTGTGCAAAGCGAACGCTTGCACGGATGTTAGTCGTTATTGTGAGTTTGGGTTTTGGAATTGTTAAACCACGGCTTGGTGCAGCACTTCATCGTGTTGTCGGCGTTGGGATGCTGTATTTTATCCTAGCATCTTCAGAAGCGTATCTACGCGTGACACGGCCGAAGAACGATCAGAGTAGAGATTTGTTGGTAGCATCTGTACCATTAGCTGTGCTCGATTCGGCAATTTGCTGGTGGATTTTCAGTGCGTTAGTGAACACCACACGCACTTTACGTTTGCGTCGCAATGAAGTCAAGCTGAATCTTTATCGACATTTTACGAATACCCTCATATTCTCTGTGGCAGCCTCGGTCGTATTCATGCTTTATTCGATCAAAACACATCGAATAGTTACATGCCTGATGATATGGAAGGATTTATGGCTGGAAGAAGCTTATTGGCACATACTATTCTCAGCCCTGCTGCTGGTCATTATGGTCCTGTGGAGACCAACAAATAATAACCAGCGATATGCTTTTGTTCCCTTGCTAGAATCTGGGGATGATGAGGAAGAAGAGCATTTGGTAAATGATGCATATGGAGTTAAAGTGAGAATTCATCATCAGAAAAGTCAATCTCCAAAGCAAAGCACGTCTGTAGAAGATGATCTGAAGTGGCTAGAGGAGAACATTACAATTGATCCACCACTCCCAGTCCTTGATTCTGATGAGGAGCTAGTTAACACGCGCTTTGAGGTCTCAAAAATGCAGTGAGCTCGATTGTACTCCATCGTATGATAACAGCAAGCCAAATGAATTGTATTAAATTAATGAGTGGAATAGTGAGTCAACGTTATAAATAGGTATGTACTTAATTGAACCTTGAATATAACGGTTTTCAGGCGAATCATAAATTATTTAAAAATGTTGTTCTAAGCGTGAGGGTAGTTTTCAGTTCATTTCATATTTTAAAAGTAGTTTTACAACACATGCTGTTGGAATTCTGAATCATATGATTTTGAATATTTGACAGCTCTGTCTTCGCCATTCTTTTTTAGTTAGTTTCGCGCCATTATTCATGCACAAGTAACCGTGATGTGTGATTATGTGTATAATTTTGTAAATAAATCGAGTATGTTTATTCAGAGTATTATGTTCAATTAGATTTTTGTGATTATTGCCAGTGCAGTTATTAGTTTCAATTCAAGAATCTGCTAACCGTGAGGGAGGATCATTACAGAAATTAAGGTAGGCGTTCTTCATATATACAAGTTTTGCATCTACTTGGCAATTATTAAATGTTTGTGGCAATTAAAATAATGCCACTGTTCTATGATAATCAAATGCTATCGGTAATTGTGGCATTATACAGATATAACGAATTACCGACGGTTTAACTATTCGTTATTAAACATTGAGCTTCAGTGTTGAAATGTTTCATAAAGTTGCAATGCTAGACAAAAAGGAAGATTTTTTTAAATACATTGATCAAACATACGAGATAAGTTTATGGCAATTACAAAAGCTCTTTCTGAATCCGTTGAAAGCTCCACGATACAAAGTATTGATATTGGGACCTATTTTGCTTACGGGTGTATTGTACCATAACTTTACAATACCGTTGGAAATAATGCGTAAGAAGTTAACCATATTCTCCCTGTCTCAAATAGTTTTGTCGATATTTACCTTTAACCAGGTAATATAACATCTATACGAAGTTGATGAACGATATTTTGAGAAAATGTTTTAGGTATTGTTGAAAGCAATACCTTTAGTTGTTTATAGAAGTGTCCTTAGAAGGATGTTGGTGAACCGAAATCAGTTTTGGAAGGTTGATAAGATAAAACAACCTGAGTTGTATAAGAGTTCGCAAGTTTTACAAAAATACTTGTATTATGCAATGCGTATGTTTCAAATAACTATCTATGTTGTGGCATTAAGTTTTTGGACAAAACCATTTACAGTTAAAGGAGAACTTTTGATTGCTGGTTATATACCGAATTATTCATATGCATTTGAGTCGGTGCTGTTTCTTCAATGTTTCTATTGTGGTCTCGTTGGTGTAGTCGTAATAGCTTTCGATGTTCTATACTGTTGCTTCTTGATTGATATCTATCTGCAATTTAGTATTTTAAATAATACAATCCGACATATTAATGGAACAAGTACAATTCGAATGAAAAAACTCCGTTCTTGTTTTCAACAACATAATTTTCTGATAAGGTAAAATAACTTATTCCGCTAGCGTAACGTTGAGACGAGTATGTTGTAGTTATGCGAAAGATTTTCAACTATTATTTTCTAATTCTCTTCTGATCGAGTATGTGGCATCAACAATTTTAACATGCATGCTAGGTTTTTCACTCTTTGATTCGTAAGAAATTATATTATTATTCAAATCATAATATTTCATTTACGATTTTTAGTCGAACGGCTATGGGCGATAAACTATCAAGTCTTGTATATTGTATTGCACTTCTTGCGCAGGTTGGAATGTTCTGCTTTCCAGCAGCTGATTTAACAGCAATTGTAAGTTTCTTGATTTAACATGGATTGATGTGTTAAATTTATGCAACATTACTTTGACAGAGCTCGCAAACGGCGTATTCATTTTATGATAGTGGTTGGGAAACTGCATCGCTTGAATATCAGAAATGTATGATTCTTGGTATAATGCGCGGACATCGAGAGATCGTACTTAAAGGAGGTGGCATGATTAATATCGATCGACAAGCATTTGTTGTAGTAATAAAGACAGCTTTCTCTGCACTTACTTTAATGCGCGATTTAAGCGATTAAGAGATAAAACTCTTGTAAAAATTTTAACAAAAACTCGTATAATATTTAAATCACAGGGAATTATTGTTCACGTATAAAATGAAAATATCTTACACAAAAATAGACAATAAAATATAAACCATGAAATAATTGCCTGTCCACTGTTACATATTGAACAACATTTTCAAGTCGTCCATTGTAAGTTTTGCGTTCTGCTTCATCTTAGTGTTGTTGAGTACACTCTCAGCAAGCTGTTTTTTTCTGTCCTGTAAATTCTTGATACGTTCCTCGATAGTATCGACCGTCATTAGCTTATAGATATTCACTGTTTTGCGCTGCCCCACTCGATAAATACGATCTTGAGCCTGCATCTCCAACTGAGGATTCCAGTGCAAATCAAGAAAAATCAAGTGATTTGCCCCCACAAGATTTAGACCCACCCCGCCCGCAGTCAGCGACAGTAGCATTATCTGAAACCATTCAAATAAATTTTCTGATAGATATAAACATACCGTTCAATACCTGAATATTGGTCTTAGGATTGTTGAATGTGTTGACGATAGCTCCTCGCTTTATAACTGGAATATTTCCATTTAATTCGCAAAATTCAACGTTTAATTCTTTCAAAAATGGAATTATTAGATTAAGAAATGAAGTCCATTGTGACACCACAATAATTTTATCACCAGTTGGTAATATATCTTGCAAGACTTTGAATAATGCGCATACCTAAAATTAACAAACAGTGATAATGAAACGATACGATCTTGTAATAGAAGTATACTTTTCCACTTTTCCGATCTGTAGCAAAAACAGGATTTGATTGATTCAATAATTTGTTAGATGCTTCAGCAAGTGCTACACCTTGTGTGTTTATTTCATCTAGCCCATTTTCATCGTTATCGTCGTTAATATTCAACTTGTTCAATTGGTCTATTATATTCATTCCCATGTCACTATCGGTTATGTCGTCATCATCACCCAAATCTGCTACATTTTCCAACATCTAACAAATGTAAAAATTATTACTCAAGCTAATAGCAAACAAAAATTACGTACCGCCAAAATTAAAGATGGGTGGCAACACATTTGCCTGAGCCGTAAGAACAATACAAGAATATCGGACGACTTCACCTCGGGAAGTTTATTCATGCGTAAAAGTTTCTTGTGCATTTTATAGTATTCATGATTTGGGTCATCTGAAAAATGAGTAGGAATTAGAACGTTCGAAGTGCTTATCAAATATGCATACTTATTCTAAGCAAGCCTTTATTCTCCGACATATCGGTTCTCTTTTCAGCGCGTTGATGTAAAAATTGCGCAAAAAGCGTCTTCGAGAACAGTAGAATCTTTTGATAGACAGCAGCCTCGTTTTCATCCATTGTCACTTCAATTAGAGACCAATTACGTTCCGGTAAACACTTGAGTTGATCTAATTCTTTAAGTTGCTCCTTTGTCCTCCGCAATAGCATTGATGACAAAACAGTATGCAGACGCTGAGATCCACCAGACGATTTTTCGGATGCCCACCGCTTAAAGACGGCGAGATCGTCAAAGGGCGAACATCGCAAAAATTTTAAAAGTGCATAAATATCAAGCTCTTTATTATGAACGGGCGTGCCGGTTAGTACCCAACGTCGTTTGCCCCCCAAGCGACAAATAGCCTGTGCTGTCTTACTCTTATGATTACGAATTTGATGACCTTCATCCAAGACAATTCGGTCCCATTTAATTCGATATAATGCAGTCTGCAACTCGCCCTCAGACGCGCAAATTGAATAAGTTGTAACGACAATATCGTAGCGAGATAAACGTTTTGCCTTGGTTTCGCGTTTAGGACCATGATATGTTTCAACATTCAATAAACCGCTCTTTAATTTATCATCAACTTCATTCACCCATTGCCCCAAGAGACTAGCTGGACACACAATTAGTGTGCCGCCCTTATACTTGAAATTACTTTTTTCTTCATCTTCATTTTCGTCCTCTTCCTCAGAGGACTCCTTGTCATCGTTCTCGGCCATCATTTGTTTCCAGGCGCATACTAATGAAATTATTGTAAGAGTCTTGCCAAGACCCATATCGTCTGCGAGAATGCCACCCCGCGGTTTTTGTTGTTCACGCCACATTAGCCAAGCAAGTGCGTGTTTCTGATGTACCATAAGATCGACTTTAAGCCCTGCAGGGTCGTCGGCTAACGTTTCAGGCGTGGGACAAGTCTTCAAAGACGCATGCAGATTGCTTAAACGGTCTAAAGTTAATGCTTTTTCCGCGGTGTATGTTTGCATCGCCTGTTTTCCAAACGTACGCGGCTGTACGGCAGTTGCTCCATCCTCAATTGTATTCCACTTAATTGGCTCTACTGTTTCTATTTTCAAAAGGATTAGTAATAATTCTTGATTCAAGTACAAATAACTTACCATTTTTAACTTCAACGTGCTCAAATTTATTTTGTTGCGCTTTTATTAAATCCAAAAGTTCCTGCTTTTTCTTCATTAAACTTACACCTTTATCAGGAAGATTCTCCTTCTTTACTGTACCAACAGCCGCCTAGACAAAAAACATTGATTTAACATACGAATTTAAATTCAGCTCTCCGTGTATATTAAACCAATACACGGACTTACTTCAAATCTTCTGAGCTCCAAATTGAGCGACTCTAAATGATCACGCATTTGAACATATTCAAGGCGCGTAATTTGCCTCTTTGGTGATGCTTTCTTGGGTGTATTACGGATTAACTCATGTAATGTTAATTGTGTCAATTTTGGTTTGGCTGGCGCTTCTTCTTCTGAATCACTAGCAATAATTTGAGTATCTTCATTTGTTGGAACAAATTCCACAGATGAGCTTGAATTATTTATAGAATTTGTTGCAGATAGAATTATAGCTTCTGATTGATTTGTATTTGTTGATGACTCTATTATACCAGATTTTCCAGATACTGCTTTTGCGTCAGTCCTATCTATTGTATTCTCCATTATATCATATTCATTAAATGCTGTTGAATTGAATTTAGAGTTTTGGATAAAGTTATGAGTTGTCTCAAAATTTATTGGATCTTCATCTGCATATAGTTCAGCTTTAGGTATTTGATTTTCTGATGTAATATCAGTGACTTGGTCTTTAGCTTTTGTACTTAAATTTTTATTGGTTTTACTATTATTACTAATAGCATTATCTTCATCATCTTCATCTGATGAAATCAATCTATTTCGTACAAATCTTCTTGGTGGACAATCAGTTGATAAACCATTGCTTCTCCTGTAGCTAGGATAATCATGGAGAGTTTTCTTGTTGACCATTTCATCTTGATCCTCCTCGTCAATTTCTGTATCAAGTTCCCTTAAATGTTTACCAGTTTTACTGTCATCATTTGGAGCAGTATCTGATGCTTGATCCTCATCTGATGAAAACACTCTATTGCGATGCACTTTCCGCTGGGGTGGTGATTTGGAAGATTCATCTGAAGAAGTATTTTCATTGTCAGTTACATCATCTTCTGAATCAGATCCATGAATTGTTGTTTCTTAAAATATCAAATAGCATGTTAATGACTATCTCATGATGGTTTTATATTAAATTTACCTCTGTATGAATCCATGCTGAATGGAATGAATATCACTGTAGAAATCTTGTAGAAACGCGTGCAATAGTGTTAACACGCGGTTAAGAGTAAAACGCTTAAAACAGTCCTGTGAACACTAGCCGTTACGTTTTAGAAAATAATCTCAATCTGCTTTCAAAATTCCTTAAACATGGCATCACCGCTAAATGCAAATAGAGTTAAATTATTTAGTCTCACGGAACGGTGTTAAAACAAGTACCACGATACAATAATTACAAAGAATTTTTTATTTTTGTTTGTAGCTATTTTTAAATTTATTAGAGTAATTTTTCAACATTGCAAAATTTTTCCAACAAATTGGCGAAGACAGCGCAAACGCACTATAGTCCCAACTGTCAGTTGTCACTTATTGGCGACAACTGCGAGTAGCAGTGTCAGGCCGTTTTTTTGTCTGTTAAATAGTGAAAAGTGTAGTGTTAATAAAGTGAATAAGGACTGACTGAATATTTAATTCGTGTGACTGACTTGGATAACGTCGTTGGGTCCATTCCTATTGTCCATGCGGTACGTAGTTATTTAATTTTCTTACTTCTCTATGCAACATTGTCGGCGCCGAATTGTGTACGTTCCGTCATTAGATCATTTTGGGTATTTATACTATTGCGATATCTATAGTTTTGCGGCCCCTCGGTTGGGAAGTGTGAATAAAACAGTACGAAAAGGCGTTTAGTGCTATTGTTCTCTAGAGTAACAAGGTATGTAGTTGTGCTGGTATCAAGTTTGGGACGGTAAATTCGTACTCCTCTTGTAGGGTAAATGTGTTGGTATGTCTTGGCAGCAGTGGCAACCACCAACTCAACCAGCACTGCCTGCAATGATGAATCCGGCTACCTCTGGGATGCCGATGGGTCTGCAGTACACTGCTGAACAGTGGCAGCAAATGCAGCAGCAAAATTGGCAGCAATGGGCTCAATGGCAGCAGCAGTATCAACAATGGCATCAGCAGTATGGCGCTGAGGTACATAAGAACATCCATATAATAAGATTGTTTATTTTATTATATGATATTTTAGTATCAGAAGTCACTAACAGCCATGGCAAATATTGGTGCTTCAATAGGAGCTATGGCACCACTAATGAATACAACAGCACCACCACCATTACCAAATGATACAAAACCTCCTCCACCACCTGAAGAACCAAAACAACTACCACAGCCACAACAAATTATACCTGTGAATAATGCAAAACCTCAATCAGCGCCTCAAAGAAATATGAATGTAAATATGCAAGGTTATAGCTCAATGCCTGTTGATAATAGAACAGCTGACTCAAACTGGAAAAATAATCCATTATACTCGGCTCAAAATAATGATGCAAGTAAACCAAGTACAACTTTGACTGCAAATAACAAACGGCTCTCAAACACACCATTAGAGGCTCATAGTGATTTAAAAAAGAACAAAGTAGATGAAGATGATATGGCAGACCCAGAAAAGAAATTCATGAAGCAGTTTGCAGAATGGGAGGCACAATTCAATAAGTGGAAGGAGCAAAATCAGGATCATCCAGATAAAGCACAGTATCGTGAATATGAGAAGAAATGGGAAGCTTGGAGAAACCAGCTTCTTGAAAGACGTGAACTGGTCAAGAAAAAGAAACTTGGCTTGCTTCCAACAAATGCCAATCCAAACGACAAAAATCAACTAAATGCACGTTCTCCAGTAATTGCAACACAACCACCAATTGTCCCCAATATTAATAGTAACGAGTATAATTCAATGCCCCGAAATACAAAACCAGAAAAGCTTGCAAACATAAATCCTATAAATGCTAGCGAGTTAACAACAATATTCAAAAATAATTCCAATGACGGAATTCCTGGTTTGGATCTTGTGGATGCGCCACCGCAACCTGACAAAGATATTCCTCAAATGAACACTGTTGCTGCTGCCAGTGGACCAATCAAATCTTCTGATATAAATTTAGAAGCGTTGTCAAAAAATATCAATAATATTTTGGGTGATCAAAAATTACTGAGCATGTTGAATTTAGTAGCTCAGACAACAGGCACTAAAAGTGGAAAACCAGCCCAAACGCCGGATGTAAATTTAAATAATCCTGTAAGGCAGGCGCCTATTGTCTCTAAGCCACCAATGCGTCCTCAGGAGATAGGCAGGTGGACAGATCCTCCACCAAACGAAACTCCAAGGTGGGTGGAACCTCCTGCTGATGATTCAAGTCGGTGGCCGGATCAGGGTAGAAATTGGAATAATACAGAACCCGTTATAAGTTCTACCTTCGTCCAACGAAAGCCAAGTAATCCTCGTGTATATAATACGACTAACAGCGAAAGAACGCCGGCACCACCACCTATTACAAGTTATGGCCAACACGCACCTGCCCAGTTGCAGCAGAATTACTCTAGCGTTAATTGCGATTACGGAAATCATGATATTGATAATAAAACACCTTACAATGGAGTTGGCGAAAGATCAGATGATCGCTATGCTCCTGATCGAGATTTTAGAGATTGTAATAACTATGAAGCATTTGGCGAACGATCGATGAATAGTTGGGACAGCAATGAGCACATGAATGTCGCACCTGCTCCTCCGACAATCACTGATTTTAACGATATTTTAACAGTCGACAAAGTAATTAATTATGAACACCGCTCAAAGAAACAAGGTAAGATTGATATTAGCTTAGGCCAAATACAAGTGAACAAACATTTTTGTGATTTATAGATACTATTGATGTAAAGGTAATCCCTCCACGTCTATTCGACTATCGACATAAACTTGCAACTCGCATTCCATTACCCGAGCGACCCAAATGGCTAGTAGATACTTTTTATAATGTACCCGAATTTGATCCACCAATTAGCAGCCGTCCGCCAAATGTGCAATATTCAAGATATCCGCCTATATATTCAAGTAAACCACCAGCATATAAGTGCTACGACGATTATACAACCTATAGTCGTCGCCCACCAAACGAATTCAGTAATCCAGACACGCAAATGTTACGTGATTACTACCCGGCTGAAGAAAGGAGAAAATACGACGACTTTGAGCGGCGTCCGTGGTTGCGTGATGCTAGAGATTACCGCGATAAAGATAGATGGAACGAATATGAAAGCAGGCGACCACGCGAGGCACCATCTTGGGATCATAACAAAGCGACAGACACACGCAAGTTAAATGATATGGGCTTGGATCGAAATATACATGTATCGCAATCGCACCATACGCAGTCAAAGACAAATATAGATGATATTATACGTTTGCCTAACCGTTTAAAACGCCCACAAAGAATAGTGATCATACTGCGTGGTCCACCAGGAAGTGGAAAAACATTCCTCGCAAAACAGATTAAAGATAAAGAAACTGAAGACGGCGGTTCTGCGCCGCGAATTTTGTCGTTGGACGACTACTTTATGGTCGAACAGGAAAAGGAGGTTGTTGAAGATGGTAAAACGGTGGCAATCAAAGAAATGGTCTATGAATATGAAGAATGTATGGAAAGTGCTTATCGGCAAATGCTTTTAAAGGCATTTAAGAAAACTATTACTGATGGATATTTTTCATTTATAATTGTTGACAATGTCAACGATAAAGTTAAAAACTTTGAAGAAATGTGGAGTTTTGCAAAGCAAAATGGTTTCGAAGTAGGTTTATTAGTATTAAAACACAAACTTTGTCTGCATATACGTTTTTTTTAGGTTTACGTTTGCCAATTGGAACTTGACGTTCAAGTTTGCACAAAGCGCAATATTCATGGTCGTTCTGAAGTGGAAATTCAGCACATTGTTAATGGGTGGGAAGACACGCCGTCCCATTACGGCATTCTAGATGCAACAAATTTAATTCAGGCCGGCATTATGCCCGAAGTGGAAATGGAAGAGATCAACTCACCAAATGATGACTTCGGTGACGACGATGATAATGAGGTAAGCGTAATAAATATTGCGCACACACTGTGCACGTTGGTAAGCATTTAACAAATTTCTTATGATATGATTGTTGTTTTCTTTTGTGAAACTGTCATCATCTATCTAGCGATTCGTCGTGGATCAGTTGTTTGCAAACGTAGTTAATCTTTATCCTTAACTAAACTGATTTCTCTAAAATCATACGCAGAGTAATTTTTAAGGGTTTTTGATTAATTTGGTGGTTTAATTTGACGATTGTCACTGTGTATTCATTGCGATTCAATGAATGATAATCGAAAATGCGCTATTCGATCAAACTAAAATCTCGAGAAATTCTTCAGGAACAAGCATGTAATAGCAGCAAGTGGGACAATTTCGAGTGTTCCATTGACAATCTCGGTAAGTTTAATTTAACTATTGCGGCTTTTCTAAACTTTAAGTCACTTTTTCTTGCTCAAAATTTGTGTCAAACCTGTTGTTATTGTTGTCGTTTGTTATTAATGGACGTGGCTTCCATTTTCCGGTACGCGGCGATTCCGCATATAATACGTCGACACTTGTTTTCAGCGAAACTTGATGGGATTAATAAACCCCTTCGCCCCGCGGGCACCATGGAAGACTACCTTCAGCTCGAGGACTGGGCTTTAAATACGCCAAAACGAGCGCTTAAAGCAGGAGAAAAGCGAGTACGTACATAAAATCCCTTTCTGTTTTAGAGGTTTTCTTTTAGGAATATCGATTAATCTCTTCATGATTGCTTTCACCTTATATATTGCTCGGTTTTATAACACTTCCCAATTACAATTGCATACTTTATTTACACCTGAAATAAATAATTGACGCAGGTGCGATGGGCTGATTTGGAAGAACGCAAGCAGCAAGAAAAGATGAGAGCAATTGGATTCGTCGTTGGACAAACTAATTGGGATCGTATGATGGATCCAACACAGGGTGGAAGTGCACTCACGCAGACTATGTACATTGAGCGCGTAGGTGTACGCAAAGTGAATTAGAATGAACGCAAGTTCTTTCATGGTATAATTTTATAGCTACATAGTGTAGGTAAATTTTATTTGCGAGTTTTAAAACATTTGGTCTCTTCAGTTTTAATGAAGATGCAACCAATAAATACTAATCAGACTATGAAGCGGTGTGCGAAAGGTATTATTACCGCCTTAATGATTTCCATCAAGACGGTAAATATGCGAGTGCACTTCATGATTGCTATCACTTTGTGACATGCGCGGCTCTTTTATTTGGGTTTTTTGTGCGTTTGCATTTTTATTATTTAGAGTATCCATGCTATTTTGCTGGTTGTTCTGTTTCTTTTTGATTTGCCGATTTGGTTGTTGCTTTTTATGAATGCGATTTTGGTTCTTGGGAGGCGCACTTTTCAAATCGGCGTCATCGCCTTTCAAATTATCTCTCGCCATTCCGTCGTTATCAACGATGATTACGCTGGGAAATTGGCCGTTTATCCCAGAAATTACGGGTCGGCGCACTTCTTTACCTTTTCCCTTCATTTCATACATGTGATCTTGTATGCAACTTTGCAAAATATGCAAAAAGAATAGATACGCAAGCAAAGTCAGGGCTGATAAGGCGACATTACCTTTTTTATTGCCCTTAGATCTATAAATAATTAAATCAATAAAATAAGTATACGTTACAACCAGTTACTCGAGCGTACTTGGTCCAGCCCTGATGTTCTTCGTGGTATCGCTCCAATTGAGGTGCTTTTGTTGTACTTGAAGCTAAACCCAGTCCCAAATTTCCCAAACCAAAGCTGGGTGCGTGCATATTGCTTAAGAAATTGTTGATCGCGTTTGTGGCCATATTTGTTCTTGAGCTTACACTTTGCACTGAACAGAATCGACGTTGAATTAATACTAAATTCATCTGTGAGATGCATCATTCTCGTTGGTTTAATGTGATTAAACCTGGAAAGAGTTTTTGTCATGGTGGAAATAATGAACAATTATATCTATCACGTATGCGTGGTTACTGTTATTTTTGTCATGTGTATCTTAACGTCGCGGAACTGAAAGGTATCCAAGCATTGCACCCAAGACGATTTGTCTAGGTAGATGAGTATGGCGTGACAATGAATTTCGCGAACTATTTAAGTGAGGCACGATTTTACTGATATTTTTTCAATATAACTTTTATTTCAAAAAGTTATATGTCGTGAACTTAGATTCCGCGAAATATATTTTTTTGACAAGGTTTGGTAATTTCCGTTATTTTTCTAGACATTTTCTAGGAAATAAAATTGGGTATATAGTTTAACCAAACCAGATATATATTGAAATAGATTTATTTAAATATAAATAACGTAAATAATAATACACTTCATACGGTTTATACATACGTAATATGCGTATAAAATATATAGTAATTTCGATTACAAAACATAAATAGTGCGTCTTCTCAGTAAATTAATCGCTAATTATTCATTTATATAATTAGATATAAATAATATCATTTTAAGATTAACTATTGACTCATTCGTACTCATGCATACTATAAAAAAACTAAACTATACAATTACAACAAAAGTATTAAACAAATAACTCATTCTCTTGAACGCGACAGTCTTTCATTACATCTATCGATGTTTCTCGTCATTCAATTACGGAATCGTTCGTTTGCCATTAGTTGTATTGACATTTTTTTTATTAAAGCATTCACAACACGCACACATCTAATCACTAGCCACCTCAATACATAACAATTTGAAATGTAATTATTCAGTGTAGCACGCAAATATTCAGCTTCATCAATAACATGTGTTTCCTTACAGCTAGCTAACAAAGATTACCTCTCAGGAAGAAAATAAATAGGTGCATCTTGAACTTTTAAGTTTTTGGTAGATTATATACAAATTGCGAAAACCGTTTGCCAATCTAAGATGCGATGTATTCAAACATTATAAATAAATATCCCGTGCGCTGGGCCATTTTTATTGCTATTAAATAGAAGTTGCGTGCTCGATGAAGGCGTGAGCACAGGTAGAAAATTTATCATTTAGACTTCGTTGCATTCTAAGTACGCTTGGTGACAATTGTCGCCAGTTCTTCCGCGTCTACCTGCTTCATAAAGGATTTCAAAGCTTTGTCCGTTCGATGATCGTTCGAGCAAGTAGCTCGTTGCATATCTGCAAAATAAGTAAAGTTTATGAAATTAGACGTATACTGTTCTGTAGCGCATAAACTTACGTTCCCAATTGGCAGAAGATGCTTGTCTGCCCGATGTCGCCGGAGCATTCAGCATTTGCATCGCAAAGATACTTCTTGGTACATCCGCTGTTAACGGTGGATAAGGCGCGAATGTATCCTTTCATCATAGCAATACTTGCTACCGCTGCGTCGCTCATTGAGTCCTTTCTTCCTAGGTTGCGAGCCGCCAAGGATCGATGGGAAAAGGATGTTTTCAGCGCGTCCAATAAGTTTACGACAATGTTGATAAACTGCAAGATGTATACTTTAAATATTTGTTGATATTTTTAGCAGCGGTTGAATGTTAGGTTTTAGTTGTTGTTAATATGCTGCAACATACCTCGCCGGCTTGTTTCGCCATGGTGTTGACCTGTTCGGGATTTTGGGATCCGACAACCGCCGACAAAACCGCCGCGAGAATGCCCTGTGCAAGCGAAGCCACTACTAGTGCAATTTGTTCTGTTTTGTTTGGTTGTTTTTGTTTGATATTTTGTTTAATTTGTATCTAACGCGTTAAGCAATAACTATGTCGGATAATGGCTTGTGGTAAATACCTGCATTGGGGATCCGTTGTCGACCTTATCAATGCCATCGCCACCTCCGCCTCCACCGCCCAGCAATGCGGTGATGATCTTCAAGCCAACGGAGAGGAGATTGGCCCATGGGCTGGGCGCGATACCGGTGTCATCCAAGCTCTCGGATTTGTTTGGACCAACGTGTTGACCACCACCTGGATTGAAGATCATTTGCATGACCATACCTGTAAGTTTACGGCTCAATCAACTATTCCACGAAACACACATTGCAGGTTGAACTATGAACGATGGCGAACTGTGAGTAAATAGTACTTAAAAAATTTCCTTACCAAGAACTTCCTTACCTAATAAGTTGGACCATGAAAATCCGCCCGTTGAGTCGGCGATAGAATTAGTATTAACATCGTCCAAATCATCAAGGGCGACCTTTTTGATGGCGTTTGGCTTTTCCGCAAATTTGCGCTCGATGCGCATCGAAGGAAGTTGAGGCGCCCTGGACGGTACGAACGTGTCCGGGTAGTTGGGATAGGCGAAGGTGCTAATCATGCAGCTACTCACGATGAGAGCGCAATACGCCCAACCGGTGACTTGCTTGTACATTTTTGCTGCAACAATAAGCCGAAGTTATTTGCATGCGACTTATCACGGTGATGAGGAAGCGACTACTGCCAAGTTCTTCTTGCGGTCGGTGAAGGCGTACACTTGAAGAATTGTGGAAGCGCGTATATACACCTTGCGCAGCCTGCGTTAACGGTGCGCGACACGTCTTCTTCGAGTTTAATGAACTAACGGTGCTCGAAACTGTTACAAGGTCATCGTGTTTGGATTTGTTGATGCGCGGAGGAGACCTAGTGCCCTCCAACCTCATCCATTCCTCCAGCATGGAATGCGGATGGCGCACTTTAAGACGCCCATTTGTGTATGTGTTGTGTTTGTACATGCGACGCATTCGTATTATGCATACATAATTGAGCTCATATCGAGCTGCAGAAGTGCCATTTCTTCATTGAAGAGATACGCGACTTTTTAATGCGCGCATATGTTGGTTGTTGTTGCGTGCCCGCGAACTTTCATTTGCGGCGAGTTTTCCGTTGTTTTAATCGCACACACATACGACGCGTGGCGTTAATTGAGTTTCGAATGCAGGCGAATGCGCGAATCTATTAATAAAAACTTGGCGTGCCCGTATTTGCCGCGACTCGCCATTGACTTGCTTTTTGCCTGCTTTGCTTGCTGGGCGAAAGCATTCGATACGCGTTTTACAACAGGTGAAATGTGAAATTCGCGCGTTTTCCCATTCATTTGTGTTCAATTCGCATTGAATTGGCATTTTTCTTAAATGAAACTATGATTTCATTAAATGTATGCTCTATATTGAGATGAAAATTTATTGAATTCTAATTGGCAGCGATCAGCATCGAAGAGATTAAGTCCTCTTTGATGACTTTCAATTCATGTGCAATAAAGTAGCCAGCTGAATCATTAAAACAGCATACTTTGCTGTAATTAACTAGCTAACAATTTAGTCTGATTACAGGTAAAATCATTTAAAAGTAGGCCGTCGATTTATTTCGTTTCGTTTGCTTCTTCTTTTGTTGTGGGTTTCCATAAGTGAACGAATGCGTTTTTGTTCTTGCACATGAATAAATTTCATGACTTCGAACACATTAAGTTCAAGAGCAGCTCACGCAAGATGAGAGAAAAAGCAGTATGAGTGTATAAATTAATGGCGTTGAACTTATTAAGTCGTTCGATGCGCATTGCCTTAAACGACGACGAAGTGAAGTTCAAGTTCTGTTGGTTTATTCCGCACGCGAACGATTTTTTCCTTCGGATATATTCCAGCGATTTATAATTAATTATCGCATAAATTTATTCTTCATTGAATGTACAATGAAGATGATGCTTGCCTACCTACAAACTCGCCTCCGGTTTGTACAGTTATAATAAGCTGTATGCAAATGATTTGTGTACCATTAACTCCTGATGCTGGAGTCATTAGTTGCCGCTCAAGTTGTCATGTGCGGCATCATTAATTTCAGTCATTTTTATATTATAGGTGTATTACAAAGTTTATAACGTATGTATTTGGAAAGACTAAGCAGGTTGTTGCACGAATGTGCATTGTTTTCGGGAGAGATGACTTTCTAGGAATCTCATTGCAAATAAAACGGTCCAACGAATTTGGAACAATGGCGAAGAAGCACAAACGCGAAACAACATCATTGAACATTTGTTCAAGTCGCTGCGCGTCGCATAATCGTGCACTGAAATGTTGCGTTAGCATTTCGATTTGTTGTGCATGATTGTCATAAGTTTATTGTCTAGGAAGACAATTGACAATGCATGCGGCGCTAAAGTGGATGAAACAATGTAATGCAATTAAAATAATGCGTGCGTTCTTCATACTATGGTTGCGACATGTCATGATATTGTCCATGACGATGACGACACTTTCTCGATTCTTTTGTCAGCCTGTCCTTTGAGTACTTCCTCATGCGTTTTCCTACAAATGACGAGCATTGACATAATGCAAAACCGTTAATCCGAGTGCTACCTGATAATTAGCGCTTGTTACTTAACATTTGCCTTTGGTGATTTAAAATATGTGTAGTGTATGTTTGCGCAACACGTAGCGGTGAACTTGCGCATTGTATCAATTGTTAATTAACAAAAACAACCGAAACGTTACCGTAATATTTAGACAACAGCGTGGCAGTTGGTTGTATGATGGTTCTATTCTTGCGATGTGCCAAGGAGCACGAAAGAGTTCTACATCTGTGCATAATTTTACAACAGTGATCTTGAAGAAGAAATTTAAACTTCCGGATCACTTTCACTCATTTTGTGTCGGACATATTAGCCATTTATCAATATATATTACTGCGATCAATTAATCTGCACGTGTGCTGCAGCTTTCATTTGCTCTCAATTTCGCGTTTGCGATGAAAAGTACAACTCGAAAAAAAAAGAGTATTAAACGTCAATGTTACGAGCATTGGTTTTCAACACTTGCTATTACTTGCTGGATTTTTTCACTGAATTGCGAGCAAGCGTGGATACCGTTAAGCGCATTCGCAATCAATTTACCCTCTGGCAAACGTCGAATATTATTATTAATGTTAGGTTTTACTCATCGTAATGCGCGCGCTGATAATTACGCTCAATATTTGTTATTGAAGCTTGAACAAACCTCTTGTGGAAATGCTTGAATGAGTATAATTAGGTTGCATTTGACTTTGCACTTAGAACTTGTCGGCTGCGTACTCAATTGAAGAACTGTAACAGTTTCCGAAATGCGCTTTAATGGGCCAGAACAGTTACAAGTTCTTTTTTCACGAATTATTTCATGTTGAAAAACGAGTTTGACATTAATTTGTTCTAAAATTGGTTTTTCTTCTTTGCAGGTCGCCAGCCGATGTTCCATTCCGCTACCATGTTGACCGTCCAAGAGCAATTGACACCGAAAGACTTCTTTTTTGGTAAGTTTGTTACTTTTTACTTTTTGACTCATTGCTTAATGCGCATCGATAATGAAAATGGGCGACACTGAACTTTATTGTTCATCTTAATATTGCGTAGAAAATGACTGATTCATTCCGTCACAATTTCGGTGTCATCCAAATAACGTGTCTTTACTTGATGAATACTTCCGTCTCATTTGTTTGGACGCGGACAGCACGTTTACTTTTCGAGATTTTCTATAACCATGGCGGAGCATGAATTTTTTCAGCATTGATTTGTATGTTACTGACATCGAGTAACCCATCGCTGACGGTACGTGCCAAGTCAAGTCAAAGAACGAATAATTTTCGAGTCGCGCGCGCGACTCTTAAACGCGCAACAACAACTCTTATTAGCCTGCAAGCTATGCGCGCGTATCGTATCGGGCGGCCAGACGCGGTGGCGATTAGAAAATGAATCACGAAAGAAAGTATTTCTTTCTTCGAAAATATTTACGATTCCTTCAATTGTGCGTTCTTCTTCTCTCCTGGCATGACACACTTTGGCAATGAGCGCACGCATGCAGCATCGATTTTGAATGCGAATTCAATTGGCCATTTCTTCGGCTCGCGTGCGTGCGCGGAAACAGTTCAAGCGCGTTCCGTTTGCAGCGCAACGCAACTACTTGATAAAGTTTCATTTAAACGAGGTCAACCGGCAATGCAATTGCCACTTTTATGATAAGTGCGTTCACCTTGTTTCTTCTTGTGCACGGGCGTTTATTCAACTCTTTGCGTGGCCTGACTCAAGCACCACTCAACTTGACCATGATTTTCAATTCGTATAAATTCAAAAATGCTTGACACTACTCACCTGTTTTCTTCGAAAATATTAATAAAACCAACTGTTTCTGACACACGTGCTGCAAAATTTAGCGTTGATGACAGGTAGCTGACGTCTGGAAGACTGACTCTTCTTCAGATAGCTCGCTGGCTGCTTGTTGGTGAAGTAGAGGTAAATCGGATTGGTAGCACTCCACTCTTGCCGGCGTTGGTGAAAGATACGAAATGACTACGCCGATACCTTGAACTTGTGTTTATATAGTATGACCCACTTACCTGAAGGAAGACACAAGTATGTTGGTGCACCTTCTTCATTTCGTTCGAGAACTTGTTGTCGCGCAAGAGAAGGATACTCGCAAATATGCAAATGGTAAAAGACAGTTTGCTTTCTTTACTATTCGGCAAGAACGTATTGAATATTCGCGATTTTTGTTCAGTTTAATTATTGAAGAATTGGAATGATTGCATCAGTTGTTCGTGTTTGCTATCGACATCTTCTGGAAATTTCCGGTTATTTCATAGAGCCTTGATTTTCTTAATTCAATAATAATTGGAAACCGAAATGAGATTGCGCGTCATAAAGATATTTTGTTATTTCCGCGTTAGGAATTCGAACATAACTTTTACTGTTAGTTTATGGTTTTTGCGGCTGCTGCTTAAGATCTGCATCCAGCAATTTTAATCATTCATCATTGAGGTCTGCTTGAAAAGTTTGTCATGCGAACAGGATATGAAACTCACTACATAGGGAAAAACTCATTGCACATATTGAGACGCTATAGAATATTGATGGAGGAAGTAGTTGAACATAACAGCAGGAATTGCAAACACGAAAGAAGAGCAAAACGGGCACTTTTTACGTTTGATTACAAAGCCGACCGCAAATCCATCAGGTAGTAAATTTTGTTTGAAAGAATTGAAAACATTGCAATTGTATGCTTCAATTAGCGGCTTGCTTTATGGACCAGATTGTTCTTTGCGATCGAACTGTAGCATCAATTAGTATCATAAATTTGTATAACGTGTTCATCAACGCTAACAAGTTCTCCAACCGTTCAGCGATGCATCGTACGGTGTGAATGAACCAAACGCACTCGCTCGAAGCAGAATATGATCATTTCCGGATCTGCATCTCTTTGATGTGGTTGCTGTTGCAACACTCAATCAATTGCTCAATTCGACGTCCCGTCGTCGCATGTGTATCTCTAATATAATATAATTTCATTAAGGCATTTTTTTAGTTTAATGCGCTTCATATAGAGAATAAAATATGCGGTTTACAGTTAGCAGCGCACCTTTAATATGTTGCGTTTTCGGCGCGGCTTCAATAACTAGCTGGCCATCTGAAACGCGTATAAGTCCAGTATTAATCGCGTCTAAGTATCACTTTGCAGCGCGTCTGAAAATTGTTGCGTGTGCGCATAGGCAGCTCGGCTAAAACAAATTGAAGACTGAAATGCCCGTTATGTCACAGTAAAATGCATATCACACACTCACACGTGGATGAATGGTGAATGGCTCATCAACATCACCATAGCGCTGGGCTCATTCCCAAACGCCAATTAATTATCATCTGCATCGCCTTCGTTTTATGCGCGTTGATGGAGCGTTTCCATGCGATAATCAACGATACGCGGATTGGTAATCATCATTAATCTAACGCTTAAAGTCTTGATGCGTTTTTTCAAAGCGCCTCATCATTAGTGTATCTTCATTTAGGTGCGTTCCACAAGGAAAGCAAAGTCGTCTAGCTTTGTGGATGCGCGATGCTTGTGCAGAAAGCAAAAACGGTAATGTACGGTAACAATTGCGAAAAATGGTGCGAATTGTCTGCGCATCGCACAACCGTTGTGTGAAAAGCATTTATAGGCATTTCTTTTCCATGAACACGGAAGGAAACGGAACTTTTTGTCTCATTCTTAACGCGACAAAGCAGTGCAGTTTAAGCATTCTTCTACACTTTTGAGTAAAAGTTTCAAACGAATTTAATGACGGACGTTAAACTTCAAATCAAAGAGTATTTGTTTTAAGGAGCTGCACACAAACAATATGGTCGTTTTTATTACCGAGTTATTAGCATTGCTTATGAAATACTAGATAATAGCGAAACACGTTTGTTATAAAATATTACTTATTATAACAAAAGACAATTTAATATTATTGTAATATCGTGGTACATAACAATGCGGACAATTTATAGGAGAAAATTTGCCGTAATTTATCATTTTGACTTCTCGGAATTTAATTATGGTTGCTTTTATTAAAAAACCGTTGGGTATTTATACTTCAATTGCAAATTGTTCATGCTGATGCTCAAGTGGAACGCATTCCCATCTATTTTGATACATTACAAACTATGTAATGGGAAGGCGGTGCATCTAAACAAATAGTATATTTACTTCGATAATGAATCGGTAATAATTGAAGAGAAGAATTAATGCAGCTTATAATAAAAGTTCACATAACTTTATAATACGTGCAAGCCGAAACATAATAACATATTGACAATGCCAATGTTATAATAGTAATAGATAACTGTACTCGGAACTACAAACATTGTGTTAGTGTCTATATCACCTAGATTCACAGGACAATTCGCTCATCACGTGGACGCGAACGAACACTATGCACTTATTCTCAGTAGTCTCAGTTTAAGCGCACTTAATACGGTGCTAATGAATTGAATGAATATTGGCGTCGTCCACGTGATTCATTTCGTGTTCGTTTCTTCAGTTTGTGTGTAAGACAGCACAATCGGATAATGACTATCACTAATATGAGACTTAAAATTCCGAACATTGACGCGACAAACAAATAGTTTGTTGCGATTGCTTGCATTATTTGCAGGCTGTATCCAGCCATGGTGATTTGTGGTTTTGGATTAATAGGTTGACTGATATCATCCATCAATAATAGATTGTTTCCTTTCGGAGGCATTTTCTAAAACAGTTCATGATTAGTGAAATTGATACCAGAATTCACAGTACTTACCCAGTTATTAACAAAACAACTTTTGGCGGCAATAATTCCAAACAAATATTCACCTTTGTAGTATAACATCTATGGCACACGGAATGAGTACAATATTATCTATATCTTATCAGTTATATTTTATATGTATTCGACTGATTTTATATCGATTTTATTTTAGAATCGATATACATTTCGACATTAAAATTTCCATGAAATGCGGTGAAAATCATGAGCGATCTTGCAGCAAAGTATAAATAATTTATTTTATTTTGTCTTACAATAGTCGTTATACTAAAATAGTTGCTATTTACGTGTAGGTATAGTTAATTTAAATTTGATTTTATTCCAGGTCACTCGCAGTCGGATTCGCTCACAGTATCGACATCTATGAGAGTCTCGTGCTGCGTGGAGTCCGCTATGCTGTCGCCTTTGAGCGACTCCTTCGTGTGCCGCCACTTCATGCGGCGATTTTGAAACCACACTTTGACTTGTGCGTCTGTTAGACCTAAGGTGGCAGCAAGCTGTCGGCGATCCGGTTTGGTGATGTACTTCTGAAGTTGAAACCGACGCTCCAGGCCCTTCCGCTGCAAGTTGCTGAAGACCGCACGCGACCAGGATCGCTTCCGTTTGGAGTTGCCTGAATTCGACGACGACTGATTCTGGTGAGTAGTATTCATTTGTACTTGCATGCTTGACGCTTGCCCGGATAAATTTGTTGGTGATAATGGCAGTGCAGATAGGCGAACTGCGAAACAAAGTTTGAGCGTAAAAAGTCGGTAACAAAGTGCATTTTAACGGTTACCAAATACTGAACTGAAGTTATAGCAAGTACAATAATGAGCGTCACGTGCATAATCTAAATATCAATTTAGAGTAAAGCAGAAAATTAAATCTTATTTCGGACATTGTTAATTAATTTATTACATATTAGGACCTGCTATAAAATTGCGCGCGCGCAACATAGTTTAGACGAAATTTATTAGGTATCATGTTTACAACAAGCATTAATTGAATTCGTCGTTGTTCAGTTGATGATGTTCGACGCGAACATAGCCGCTCACACGTCAGTTAGATATGATTTATTATCGAATTATACTAATGCTGAAAGTATGGAAGTATTTCTCAGAATGGGAATGGTTATTATTAATTCATTATTTCGTGATTTAATGTCTTTGCCTATGAACATGACGATGATGTACAATTTGGTTAATGCAAGCTGCGTTCAAATGTTATAAACCATCTTTTATGGCTCTTGAAATTAATTTTCAATATTTTGGGTGTTGAGTAGAGGATGACAAACAAAATACCTACTCGCGGCAATAATTTAAAGATTTATTAGCGCGCGCCTAGGTTGTACACAATGTAAACGGCGATGTTTAAGCGCAAAAAAGCCCAAGGCATATTTTAATGCCTATTTATAATAATGTTTCAATATTTCTCAAATCCTGTGGAAGTAATTTGGAAACGAATCTAAATATTTACGCGCACCGCATTTCATCGATCAATTACGGAGCAATTCGATTTAATTACGAAGGGAGCATTTTATTGGAAACAGATGTAAATGCGTTTATCGGCATTGGCCGTCGTGCGAACGGGCGGCAACGGCGTCGGCAGTAGCAATATAAACTGAGAGCTGGATGTGAGCGCACATTACTTTAAACACATTCGAAGATTAAGTGCTACAACTTCTCATAGTTTTGTGAAGCAAATTTCCAGCTGTAAGCAGTCGCGTGGTGCTTTAAGTAAACCCAATTTTACGTAGATGTTTTAAAACAAATAAATCATCTAGAAATGAAAATGTAATGTGCTCGCACCCGCTTTCATCTGACAAAATGAAGCAAGCAATCGGCGCGCGCTTGTATGTTACGATAGGAAAAGAAAGATGTGCATTTGGCTGACGTTAACCGGAAGATTAATCAATGAAGATCTAATTGCCAGCGACAAATATGGCAACTGAGCGACACGTTTGGACAACTCAGGACTGCTAAGCATTTTAATGAAATTCCATTTTCCATGCTTCGTTCGGACAGATCGTAAAATCTTTAGTATTTCATTAATGCTCAGCGTTTTAATGCAGGCATTTCGTGGATGTTTCCATATAAATGGAGAAGTCGTAAATGACCACACATTGAACGTCATTAATTCCTGTGAATTATTTAATTAACGCGATAAGGAGATGTTTTAATTGAAACAGCGCGTTTGTAGTATGTCGTCCTTAGCTAAAGCGCGTTTGTTTGTGATATGTCATGAGTGGCTTTAGCAAGCAAATTTCACGCGACCATATTTGGATTTGAGCCCAGAAAATTTATGAGTTTATCATCATCCAATTTTGCCGGTACAGGCAGTTTGAAATTAATTCTAAATCTACGAGATAACTCATTTTTCTTCAACACTTCAAAATCGTAGAGATATCAATTGAGGATAACATAAGTCATAAGTTTAGCACTCAATTTAATGTTAGCAATAAAGGCCACTGCGATACGGGTTAAAAACTACCCCGTTTTAATATCGTGTAAATTTCGCATTGTGTCAGATACTTATTGCGCTGGCTACCAAGTGCTAAGTTTGCTATATGCACATACATCTCAATCTCATGAAATTGAATGAGAACTTGAGAAAATACTGCATATAATTACATCGCATGGGGTTGCTTTATACAGCTTTATTTATTTAGCAATGGCCATGAATAGACAAAGAAAACACAAGAATGGATCTATTCAGTAGTAGAAGCGCGCTGTTAAATTGAATTTTTTGTTTAGCCACATTTTCATAGCCTATTCATTCAGGTTCATCATTCGACGCGTTCGTTTATTAGTTCATCCGAAAGTCAGTGCGGGATTTATTTTGGTTACGCATTACATATCTGTTTATGTCGAAGAGGACGTTAAGTGTTTGTATAATCGATGTTAATAGACGTTTTTGTGTACATCTATCTATTAGACCGGGAGCGATTGCATCGCTGTATCATCATCAGGCATTTTAGTGGGATTGGGCACATTTGGTTTTTATTTCGCTTTATTATCAACAAAACTAAGGATGCCAATCCAAACAAATTGTTCCGAGACGCGCATCGAATCGATGTCTATATTTTGCAAAGTCTACATACATTCGTTTCTAAAGTGCCGCGCCACTCCGACTTTGATGGCGGTTTCTTTAACAATTTATTGTTTTCAAATTGCGAATCATTTGTGTTAAGTGCGCAAAGTTATTGCTTGGATGGGAAAAATATTATTTTGATTTTTATAAATAGCCAGAAGGTTCAACTTTCTTTGCATTTTCATTTTTAAAATTAGACGTGGTACTAAACATTTAAATTTTATTGGTTTTGCATAAATATAATTTGATATTACTACATAAACACTTTGGATGACTAGTTAAGGATAATTTGTGCGTGGGAGTAATTTTCGGTGATATATTTACCTTGAGGTCTAGTAGGAAAAGGTCTTATTGGCGGAACATAAACACTTCCTGCTGTCAGTACACTTAAACCCCCAAAACTATGCGCTGTATGTCCTGGATCGAATGGGGTATGTCCATGGATGGCATAACTATTATCCATGGCACTGGCACTTGCCGCCGCGTTCGCCACCCCACAACACCGATACATGGACGTCACGCAATCGGAGCAAGGCACCACAATATTATTGTCCACTTTATCGTGCGCGAACTTTTCGTATTCCGCGTGTCGGCCGCGCTCTCTGGCCTCTTCGTCCGCCGGTGTTTTGGCGAGAAGACGCTCGATGCCGAACTTGAGCGTCATTTTTGCATCATCGCCCGCATTGCTAATTACACTCCGATTCGTCTCATTCATGTTAAGCGGCATTAACGTAATGCGCCGCGACACCTCTTAAGTACGGGTGGTCTGGTCGCGTCTCGCGAGTGAGCGCTCCCGCCGCAGTGGGACTTAATCGGCGGCCGCCCGGGCTAATCGCGCACGCCGTATCGCTAATGAAGCGTAATGAGAGGCACACGTTTCGGTCGGCACGCAGTACAAGACACGGCTATCTTTCGGTGGTGGCACACGCTGGCTGTTGGGGCAGCAGCACGCTGAGTCACGGATGCGCGTTCTGGGAGGAGCGTGCCGCTCTCGCGCGCATCATCTCCATCGATATGCTAATGGCTTATTTGCGCTTAAGCGCGTTTGCGATGAGGCGTTCCGAAATTTCAACGCACGCGTACTTCTTGCCCGCCATACGCCCGGAATGTTCAATCATTAGTGCATGCGACTTTTTGTTTACCATATGCGAACGGATGGTGGCTGCTTAGCGTCTTTCATTCCCGCGGAGAAATAAATAAATGTTTGATTATTGCGCCGGGAAATTAACATCAGCCATCTCATAAGCGCGTCGAGCAGATATAAACGCTTGGCGTGTTTTATATAAAGTAGTCGCTCGTGTAAATAAATAAGTAACCCGGAGGAACTGATGTGCTATACGCATAAATTACAAAATTATTTCCAGAGATAGCCGATCGCAACTTTCTTGCCCGCTCAACATTAACATATGACAATAGACAATTGCTGCGCGCAGTCAACAAATAATTCTAATGAATATTAATCAGGCGAGCAACAAGCGTATAACTTAATTCATACAGCCATCGATATTTTATTTGATATTTTCGATGTATTTATTGATTGATTCTTGCATAAATTGTAGAGCCGTGGTATTTTTCATTGTTTTTGCGTTTGAATGCGTTTTTCACATGGGCGATACGAACGACTAATTAATTTACATATATTAATAGATAATTTGTCAGGCAATAACGCAACGCATATTAATAATGAATTTATTGCCCAGGAGGTTGTTGCTTGCTATTACAACTCTTGTTATCTGTCGTGTGCGTGCGTGCAGAATGCACACAAACGCCAGCGTGTCCAGCATTCGAGAAATTCAATGCAAGTGACACCGAGTTATACCATCGCCGATCTGTATTTGCAGCATGTACCTGCGGTACGAACAATAATAAAACACAGGCGACTGTGTATAAGGGAGCCTTGTACGAACGCGAAAAAAAAACGACGAGGTAAAAATTTGTTTGAACTGCTCAGGCTCATTAAACACTCGTTTAGCTTTTATTTAAGCGATTGCCAATTCATACGAGTGAAAGGGTGGAATATCGAAACGCGCTCTTTGTGCACAACTCCTCATACCGAGAGAGGAATCGTTCGATCATTGAATGGGTATTTTTCAGCGGTTTGGCAGAATTATTTGCAACGCGCTGTGTATATTCCGCAAGAGTCCGTCCGCAAATGCAATATTGGCGCTCGCGCATTATTAGCGTGCTCGCGCGCGCACGCGGATGGTGGTAGAGTGTTGTGTATACAAACGACGACTGATTAATAACCGTGAATATGAGTCGCGGGCTAATGTGAACACGTTATTAGTATGTAATAAAGTATATAGTTATTCGTTCGGGCAGTAATTCTCGCCGCAGGAGTCGCTACGATCACCTGCTGGTAAACCTCACCTTTAATAGTATTATTTATGTCGGGTGTGCGTACCTCCCGCAGATTAGCCAAACGGCGCACACTCACACGACGACAGCCAAAGCAAGAAACGCCAGCACACCAGCTTCCTTCGGAGGCGACAAACATGCAGCATTGCCGACGACGTCGACGGTGAAGCGCATTGCGAAAAATGCGCGAATCGTTCGTCGTAATACAATTACACGCGCGCGCGCGCTCGCTCGCAACGCTGAGAAAGAATGCATAAAAGTGCATTAAATTGACGTATGGCACTGAAGATGAGACACGCGTACGAATAATGCGCGCTGAGAAACAGGAGCCGCAACGACAACATGATAACGTTTTTTATTCGCGCCACGCGGCACTAAAATATTCAAAATCTCTTTCAGTCTATACACTTTTAGGCAGGTTTCAACTTTTCTCTATAGCGCGCGTGTTTCCTACGTGGTGAGAAATACAAACCGGCGACAACAGCTTGATTCATTTTTATACGCGTCTGATTCTTATGAATGTTTTAAGCTATAAGCTGCTTTTTTTGCATATCAAAAGACACTCTGGTACGGGAGCAATCAACTGTTTCAAAACAGTAGCGACATTCAATTGATTAATGCGCTTAAATCGCGTGCAGGATTTGCATTTGAATAGATCAATATTTACTTTATTAGCCAATTAGCGAAATACATAAATGCAATTATTACAAGCACGTTGGAATTGCGAATAATCCTTGAGCGATCTTTTTTCGTCTAAAAATAAATGAAGTGTCTAGCGACGTTACATATTTCATTTTCTCACTTTCGAAACAAATATCATTCTGCAATTTATTCGCTTCGTGTAGGATACGATTCGATTGCCTAGGTATCTATCAATAATTATAATAGAAATTTAATTTCGCATGCATAACTTATGGTAATTATTGCATATTTTAAGAATGTAAACAATTTTCTATCGCTAAAGGCATCATCATTTTAATTCATAAATATGCGAAGAAATATGATTCTCTTTCGAAACGCTTATCTAAATTTATATCTATCGTTTTTATATGATGTTAGGGTTTAAATCAAAATTTATATACGACGAAGAACACGAGTGACATTGTCTCGATTTCATTTAATGTCGTAACAATAATGAGTAGCTGGTGTTTTATACAGTCATATAAATGCATTATGATTGCAGTAATAATTATTGCGGTATCAATTTCGTTTTGGTATTTATAGACAGCGTGTCGTGATGTTTGAGTTCGTAAATTCGAACAGAAAGTTTGAGGAGGTCGGCGCGCGTATTAGGACACTCGTTTTAATAAATCGCATTCTTTTGTTCGTTTTCTCCCTATTTTGTTTCAATGCGTGAAGCTCAAATATCTAATCGAATAAAATCAGCATGAAATCTACAAATGGTCGAAACAGTAAGAACTCGGCTTTTTAGTTCTTCATCATCTCGCACTCTGAATAATATTTATTCGAGACGGGTAGACTTGATTCCAGCCGCATGTTGAAGGTGCAATACTACATGGTGTGGATGCATAACGCTGAGGAGTCGTGTATATGTTTGTTGTAAGGTGGAAGATACAAATAGGCATTTACATTTTTATGAGGCACGTCAGCCGAACGGCGACGTGATTTATTTATTACGTTTAATGGCTCGTTTAAATCGCATTTAACATATCGATGGATTTTTTATGATCACTGATGTGTCCGTTATTATATTTCTACGTATATGAATGCTTAGATATTATTGCCAGGAGATGCGCGCAGGATTTTCTCATGGCTTATTAAATCATCGAGCGTGTCACACGCGCGCAAATCGCATTCGGTTCGAATCACTTCCACATTCGGTGTTCGCGTCCGCGCATCGTCCCTTCGCGTATCGCGAGCGTTCATCTTCATCGTATGGTTTATTATGCTTCATGTTACTCGCGAATGGCGTGCGGTGATCGTCGCTGGAGTCCATAAACGATTAATTAATTTACATTCGATAATTATAAGTAACGAGCCGTCGTAAATCATTACAATTAGCATAAACTAACCGAAGAGTGTTTAATAGCTGCTCGAACAAAAATTTACGTTTTCAACTATTAAATTAGCCAAGTTTCGTACAAGATAAAAAAGATGTTGATGATATTAGAGCTTGCTAAACTTGAAAATTTGATTGATTCCTAAAATTATTTGGCGTGCGTAATATTTGGGAAATATTATTAAGCACAAAATGAAAAGAACCAAGTTTATTGATTAAGTTTAAGCGATTCTTAAAGTATAAACACGCTTCGCATGATGAACATAATTTGGGCACGTATCATAAAACATGATCGACGATTATAATCGAATGAATTATTCAAATTGTATCCATGTTTATCACGATATATCATTACGTTCGATCATTTATATTTTTGGTATTGGCATGCGAGAGTGGTGCTCGAACTGCAGAAGCTCACGCGGATAAACAAATATTTATTCGTGGTGCACACGCTTTATTATAATTTGGTGGACGTGGTACAAGTTGATTAAGGAAATATTAAGTCCATAACGTCGTAAATTCATTCTTAAACGCCATGCATATTTATCTTGTTTTTTGTGCACGACGACACTCCTCTTGCCGGTTCGATGCGGTAATTTAGTAATTTCGTAGCGACTCGTTTCGGGTCTTATTTTCGTTGAGAAATGTGCAATAATAATTTCACTTAAAGCGTCGTATCTCAAAACTTATTGTCAACGCGCGGATTCATATTTTCGAGATTTTCGTCGCGCGATAGCGCAAGTGCCTTACGTACCTACCTACACCTACAGGTGTTAATGAAATACGAATCAAGGATCGTCGTGCGCTTTACGTGAATCTACTAGAAATTGAAATTTATGCTCATTTTTTGTGGATATTGTGCGCGCAGCTCGCGTGCTGCGCATCATACTTTACGAAAATTCCCCAACGCGCGCTTTCGTTTGGTGGTTGCTTATATTACCATCGGATAGAGATGATAAACTACGACGGAACGCATAAATCAATATTAAGTACACAAATCCCGGTGCCATCGCGCATTTTTAATCTCGGAAGAGTGGCTCTTCTCTTCCACGAGTTCACGTGCGCAACATGCGTGTGGTCGTCGCGTGGCGGCGACGATGACGATTGCCAAATGTGCACGGCCGTAATCACGTAAATAATGTGCAATCGCTGTAATTGCATAATTTGTCGCGCGATGATTATCGCAAAGATGCATTTTTTCGCAAACCCTCGCAAATGTGCTGCAATTTGACATGAACATTGATCGAGTTAATATGCACTTTCGTCGTTTTGTTGTTACATTAATTGTTGGCGGTAAGCATGGCGCACCTGTCGAATTGGAATGGAATGACATAACAGGAACGAGGCATTAAATGTCAACAAAGATGTGAACAAAGAAAAAATACGATATGAATCTCTTGAGTATGCGTACGTAATTAACTTTGAAGCATAATTTGTCACATTTGCTTGTTTCGCGAATGTATTATTAAGCAGCAATTAGTTCTTGGCGGTGATTTTGCAACGATATCTGCAAATTGCACATTTGCGCTGATGAATTGCAATAAAAAATAATTTTCTTTGGAGCTAAATGGTCGCTAATTTTAAGAAGAAGAAAACTCGTGTTGTTTTTAAAAGTAGTAACGTGTCGTGACGAGGAAGAAATGCTTTCTACGTTTCTCATATTACACTTTCAAATCTTAATTCTAATGTTTTTCTTTCAACAAATTGATGGCTCACGATGCAAAGCAGAGCTTGAGAAAAATCGCTGAAAATTTAACTATGCGTGAAGAATAGGCTTGAACGAATGTTTTTCTAATTTCGTGGGGACGTAAATGTCTTAATTTTCTTTCGACATTAATTAGCAAAATGCAAATTAAGCTCATCAATTTTATGGAACGCATGTTTATATATTTTAATGCGGATAATTAAAAAAACTAAACTGCACTGAGGATACATAGCAGTATTTGTTTTAAAATTGAGGTCGTAGTACAACTAAAAGTTTCAGGAACATTTACTATCAACTGCAGTACTGCTAGTCACACTTTCTTTCGCTTGATACACAATAATGGAGAAATCTTTCCATATCTTAATTGTGAAATAATTCAAACTTGTCTTTATTTTAATTTTTTTTTTTTGTTGCAGGGCTCAAACAATCATAAAGTAATATCGCCACAAATCTAGCTGAAACATGGAAAAATCAAGGTGAGAAAAATACGTTTTTATTCAATAAATATTTACTTTATTGTAATTCATTATACTTATAATATATTAAGCAATGGTTTATATATTACAGACAAATCATCATTATTCAAGGATACTTGTCAGGATCTTGAGGACTGAAGGGCATCGACGAGGAATGAAGGATTAATAAGATAAGGTCAGTGATTTTTAAATTTCATTGGTACTAATAGCGCATCGGGTCAATTGACAAAGTTATTACGGTTGAGTTTATTAACTAGACAGATAAACATTCGTTTATTATTAATAACTTAAAGGTAAACTTAATATCTATAAATAATTTACATGCGGATAAATAACGAGGTAATACATGAATATTATACTGCAATTACGTCCCATAATTCCAATTACAACTGGAATGCCTGCCCACACGTTTTACAAATAGTTTACATTATACAACAGGGCTTCCCGCCAGAATTCAACTTTCAATATTCACTAATAGGAATTTTTCGACATAATATGCTAATTTGCTAATTAAAAGTCAGGAAGCCTGTCCCACAATATTATTCATTCGTTAAATACCTAAGTACATAATATTTACCCCCCGAAAAATTACACAAGTATATAAATATGATTCACCATTCTAAAAGTTATAAATGAGCGTTCAATTTATATCAGTTATTAAGTCCTGCCACAATTTCGTATAGCGCGAATCGATCATGACTGGTGCTAGTGGTTGTTGGTTGGTGATGCATTAAAGTGTATATCATCTATGTACATTTTGCGCGTGTCGTTTATTACTTTGTTGCTGCTGCTGCTACAATCGAATGATTTGGCCGCGTTGTTGTCGTGCGCTATTATTTCGCGAACAATGAGAACAAATATCCATTTATATGTCACTCATCGTTTCATGCGCTACTGTTGCATTCGACCAAATCTCTGTTGTGCGACATTGCGGATACGTCTGTCTGTCTATCTCTTTGAGTACGCGATGCGTTGTGCGCCTCACGCCGGTAACACGAACCATCATTTAAAGTGTAACATGACACAAATAGCGAGTAATTACTAGAAATGTATAATTGTCTGGTTGACTCTCTTGTAGTCGACGGTGTGGTAGCGTGTGTACGCCTCGGACAAGCTAACCAGAGCGTCAAGCATCTTTTCGGTGTCGATATGCGGCAGCATGTCAACTCCTGGTCCCGATTCCTCGCCATCGGCGGCAGCACGCTTGGATCGGTAACCAAGTTGAGGACCGCGCACGCGAATCGGTCGACGGCGTCGCCGCCTCCTGCGTAGCATTGCCATTGTTACAGGCGCCATCGTTGACGATGTAATCACAACGTGTACGCGTTTCCCGCCTTTGCCTTTCAAACTTTGCACGACCAGGCAGAGTAAATAGCCGCCAAACGCGAGGAAGGCGAGCGTCGTGATAGACATTTGAAAGATTGATTGCACGCCCTTTTTGCCGCCTCCGCCGCCTTTTTCTTCCTCCCAGCCGCCGCGTTTAACATCTTTCACTTTATTGTGGCGCAGAGGCAGTGCAACACCGACTCCCAGTAGTGCAGGCACATTGGATACATTATCGTATCCCTCACGAGACTCCAGCATAACATGCGTCGTCGGGTCATCTCTGACCTTAGTCGATTCGAATTGATAGCGCACACTCAATAACCGATCAATCGGTAGCTCACTCAACGTTTGCACGTCAATTTCGCTGGTGAAGTCTTGCGACGCGACGCTCGTCGCTGCGACGACGACGAGCAGGCGGATGGCGAACATGTTCCGCGTCGCATCTGATCCGAGCGTTGGATCTAGACTGATCTGTGCGGCACTCGCGTTTTTTCTGCCAAAGAACGAACGAAGCTGTCGCATACACCGCCCGCGAAGCAATTATGCACGCTGACATGGAAAATTATCGAAGCTACTTGAACGAACTACAAAAGTAATTCGTGTTGCACATGGCCTGCCAAGCGCCCAACGTTCTTCTCCTTTCGGGGGACTATGAAGCAGGAAGCCTTCGCCTGACACTCATTTTTTAACCATCAGTCGGTGTCACAGAATCACGCCAACAACATGCGCGTCAATCTCATTATCGTCATTGTCTTGACAGTACTTTGCGTTTCTTCGGCGGATGATTCAGTGTTCGGGAAAATCAAATCGGGTTTTGCATACGCCGGAAAATTATTGGGCTTAGATAGAGCGAGCGATGTGGCGCAATTAGTGAGCGATGCGTTCAGCCGCACAAATCGTAAAGGCGATCCTGGAGATCCGGGAAATACGCTCTTCAGCGGATTCTTGCGCGTCTTGGGTTTTGACACGAAACGCATTGGAGCCATTGCAGTTAATGCGATCATATTTATAGCGCAAATTGTAAGTTTATAGAGAGTTCAAAGATATGCGATTTTGAAAATCGAATGATGTTATAGATCAGCACGTCATTAAGTAAACCGCCACCTGCGTACATAACAGAACAAAGAACACTTGACGGAACACCTCTTGATTGGATGCTTGGTAATCAACAAGTGCAGCAATACATGAAACACATCACTGATGTGAAATTACCTCAGCATATAATTGGGTTGTTACGAACTGGCAAAGGCTCGGAAAGCACAGGTTGCTTGCAATTGTTGATATGCAAAGGAGCGCCTCTTGTGTGGGGAATGCAACGCGCAATCAAAGATAAAAATACAACAAAGGGAATGCATGTCCTCACGAAGTATTTACCAACAATGAGCGAAATTGCGAATAATGGAGATGCGTGTGAAATTAAATTTCCGCATTGTAAATTGCACCTAAGTTGACTGAATGAACGCACACGAAATTATTTATTATTATTACTTTATTAATATAAGTAATAACTAAACTTACAAATTATAAATTAGTGGAGTATTTGCGGCATTCATAAATTATTTTGTTCCTTTTTCTCCTTGCCGAGTATATACTCTTCTTCGTCATGACAGAGCCGCAGTTTATCCTGCGATTTTCCCGATTTCAAGTCGCATATTATTTGAAACCTGCACTTCTTATCACAAATTGGGCGCACGGGACTTGCCTTATAGTAATATCTGAAACAAGAACTCATTTATGATAAGAATAATATCATAATCGAAATTATGCATACCTGTAGAACTTGTCAAACAGTTTCTCATTGATTATCATTTGATTAACCAAGTTTGACCACTCGGCAGGACGTAGTGTTTGCATATTATACGCATCCCTTGCGATGTAGAGCCGCCTCCAAATGGGCATTTTATCCAAATTCGTATTGGCTTTGTCAAGGTCCATTATCCACGTTTCGTGATCAATGACTTCCTGAACAAACAAACAAAACGCCACAAAATGAAAGTTGTCGCAAATTGATTTTTAATTCTCACGAGCAATAACGTTTAAACATTTAGTTTTATTTATCTGTTTCGAAATTAAGACTTGTATTCATGACGTCGTGTTCTTAATTTCAAGTTAACTAGAAAACTAGATACTCAAGCGTCTGTAACTTCATTAATCTCATAACGCAACCTCGCATGTTTGCCAGTGCGCCTGTATTCGCAACGAAATGGGAAAGCTTAACTTTTTGCACACATATATGTGTTTGCCAGATGAATTTAACAAAATAAGACTTACTCTCGTTGACATTGCACGGTCACCGTCGACATAGTAAATGCGGTAGCCCGGATTTAAATGCTCATACGTTGTCACTGATGGCCCAATGAAGGCCACTGCAGTTGCTCTACCTGTAAAAATTGCCAATTTAAATTCAAAGCTTTTAGCGTTGTTGTTTTTTTTTTTTTGAATTCCGAATTTCGCTTAATATTATACGGAAAATCGCATGCTGAATACGAATTGATAATTACGTATCAAAAAATTATTTTGACTTAATTGATGGAACTTGAAGCAATTTGATAGGGTATTTAAATATGACAACGATGTGTGCAATCTAATTTTGAATGTCAAGTAATTTTAATGCGGGGCAATTTATTAGCTGCTTGATCATTGAATTGAATAATTGCTTTTGTATCATAGATCTATCAACTCGCGGAGCACGATATCGCAAAACAATTCGTAACCTTTTTCTTCTTTGACATGCGACACGTTACGGAAAATGCGAAGCAAGTAAAAAGCCTAATGCGAATTAAAAAGGCTTGTAGAGCCCAACGAACTTACTTGTGTACTCGTCATCGTAGAACAATTCAAACTCATCATTGTGTGTATGACCAAAAAATTGCGCGACGACCGTATTTCTGAACCTGTTGATGATATCGTAATAGTTTTTCGACCAGACTTTGATGCAATCGGCGGCTCCAGGCGGCACGTGCCCTATAAGCGAGAAGAAAACCGTACATATATCGTTAAAACGACATCATGTCGATAAGCATCGCGCGAAATCCTCACCGATGAGATGCACCTTCTCGTCGTTCGCTTCTGCCATTGTCAGTTCGTGTACCAGCCATTTGAGTTCTTTTGCTGGATCAGTACTGTTCAAAACCAGCCACCTGAAACACATCCACGCGCGCACTCATAGAAACTCCGTTTATCAAAATTTACATCTATTATACTAATTTGGTCCTTATTGTTATTTTCGGGCGGCATAGCATTATACGCGGAGATGAGACGTATGCGTAATGAGCAGACTTACCAGCTGAAACTGTGACAGTAATTCATGTTGAGCGAGATGAGACGAAATTTTGGGCGAATTAGCACCGAGTAAAATCCGCCATGTATCAAGGTCGTGTTGGTTTCAGACGGCAACCACTTGGCCCATTCTTTAGAAATGGCATCGTATAGCCAACTGATTGATTGCGTATCGCTTTTGATCCAAGGAGGTGGAAAACTAAAATAGAGAAAAATTGGAAATTTAAATTTATCTTGTTTTCAAGGTATTTCTTGATTGATGCGCAATAAAATATTTCTCTATAAATATACGCATTGGTCACATACGGGTTTCCCTGTAATACGTATTTCTGCATTTAAATAACTACAACCGCGAAATGATCATGAACTCAACTAAAACATCTTCATTCGCCTTCTGTTTTGTGTAAAATTACAAAAACCTTTGTTGTAATTTCCGAGACACCAGAAAACAAGTATTATAGACGCATGTTGCTTAATGCATTTTAATGTCGGTTGCTGCTTGCAAGTCGCAAAACATTTTTAGTTGCAATTACAGAATCGCCAGTCAATGTACAAATAATAATTACGCGGCCAGATAATGTTAGCTTATTAATTAATAATGACTGGTCATATTTTGCCTAATTGCACTGTGTTTGTCCTTTAGTACTGGCAACAGTCGCACAAACGTATTATAAACTTTGGAAAAAATGACACCACTATTATTTACTTGATTAGTGTTGTACGTACTTGCCTGATGGAACACCTTCATGGTTGCCCAAGGTTGGAAATATTGGTATTCCAGGAAATGCATTTACAAGATTTCCAATCGTTTCTCGCACATTCTTTAATGTGTCTTCTTTCGTTTGCCGCCAAATATCATGCGGTGGAATATCACCAGTCCATATAATGTAATCAATGTCCTAAAAATAATCGTCGCAAACAAACCATTATAAGTTTGAAGTTAATTAACATGCTAATTTGGCAATAATCATTATACTTGCTTTGTGCTCTTTAACGATGTTATCCAACATGTTGTCAATTAAAATCTTTGGCGAATCGCACTTACCGAACGAGCCATACCTGCAATAACAAGTCAAAAAAGCTGTTTTTCAAAATATTTGTCGTGCTTGCCTGCCGGCTGGTATTTTTTCAACTTTCCCATCTGGATCACTGCTGATATTTCGACAGCAAAGCGGTTCTTGGCAATTAGATACGCTGCCCTCTTGATACAAGGGATCAAAATGCGTATCCGATAAATGCAGTACTTTATAAACCGGCGCATCAACCTTATAAACAAGCATTGCAATTAATAAATTTCATACATGTATGCGCACTGAGGTCAGCAAATGTGTATTTCCTGCGTACATTGTGTAATGATGACAACTAGCCATCAAGCGTAATAATTATCCGCGCAATCGGTGACGGCACAAGAGTGCAAACAGTTAATTTAATTGTGTAATTGTTTGATGGACAAAACATCAATTTGTTCACTACTTACGGGCGGCGGAGGTGAATCCCAAATATCGTAGTCGCCGTTATGGCTCGTATTGAATTTGTATTTCGGTTCGGGCGGCAACTGTATCGCCCATTCGTGATCGGGATTCTCCACAAGGCCGCACAATTCACCCAGCAGCAGGCTGCAAATCTTTTCAGAGCCTAATAACAAATGGCAAAACAAACAACATTATCAGTGAATGTTCATCTAATTGCTGCTCAATGTTAAATGAAATTGCCCGCATAACGTACAAATGTCAAGTTCGTGTTTAGGCTCCGGTTATTGAAATTGCCGATGAAATAGCAATATAATTGGTTCGGTTTGCTAAATTTAATTATGAAATAAGTGCAAATGAATTACGCAATTGCTAATTAAACTAATACAGATAATTCGTTAGCCATTAATGATTTGCGCAAGAAAACATACTTACTCATTTGGCACATTTTTAATGCTGGTCCAATGACTGGTCCATAAGTGTCGAAAATGCCAGCGCATACTTCTTCTGTTGCGATGTTTATTGATACGCAAACTCCGACAAAGTTTTCCTTTATAATCTCGAAGCTCGCATCATCTTTCATCACCTCGCCGCGTAAGAGCGTCACACCTGTGCATCAAATGTTGTAATAAAGTTTCCAGTTACAGTTTTTATTGCATTGCATTTATGATTCGGTATTCATGTGTGATAAGTTATTACTTTAAGTAGCACAACTAAACTTTTCGCCAGTATTTGATGTCATAAAATTCGTTGTGTTTATTTTGCATGGTCAGTTTTACAAAACTTCACCCATTACAAGCAGTAACAAGTTTTTCACGTATTTTACGAGTATTATTAGTTGACTTTAGTTTTCAAAAACATGTATTAATTTTACGGCTAGAATTAATGAGTGAAATACGCACGCATAACTGCGAAATCTTGTTTTGATATTATTTTGTTCGCTACAAGAGGTGAGCTATGTATTTAACATAATTTTTATGGAATTACCTAATCGACAAGCTGAACATGTGAGACGAGACATCACTGATTCAACATTTAGCGGACGCAGAGCTTCGTCTTCGTCCTCGTCGTATTCTTTCTTCTGCGTGAAACAAAATGCAATTGCATTACGCATTACATACTTCGTAAATTTTGCGTTTATGATAGATTTGCGTTGGTAACCCAGCCCATTTCATTTAAGTGTTTGCACTTCCTCACGTTTTATTAGAGTCATTTAAGCAAATCTCGCACGTGGATTGCACTTTACATCCGCCTACGCCAATAGCACTTACCTGTCGAAAGAGACTTAACGGTAATTCATGGTCCTTGGAGTTTAGCAGCAAGGGTTGATTGTGCGATTGTAGATTGTATTCCCAAGGATCATCGAAACTCTCAATTGTTTCGATTGCGATTGGTGTTGCGCGAACGCATGTGAAAGAAATTACAATCGCCACCAACAAGAAACACATAGCACATATTTTACCCTGCATTTCGTCACACTATTAGCGGTAATATTCTCGGCGTTAAATAGACATTCACGTTTCGTGTATGAAATGAATTTTGCTTATGTTGCGCTCAGCATTGTGTTGCTCGCCGTAATAATTAGCCACGACTGACCTGGAGACAGCGCGCCAGTCTTTATTATTGTGAATTTTTTCACTTTTGAACCCAAGGCTAACTACTAACACAGCTACGCGCATTTGATTGAATCTGCGATCCATTGCTGTTAGTACTTGCAGTATTACGTTATATCATTTAGAATTTGATATTTAAATGCAATGGACAGCTTGTATCTTAATGAAAGAATATTACTCCCTCTCTTCTATTACAATAAACAAATGCATTCATATCAGCAAACTGATTCCGCGTTAATAAATACTTTGATAATCGCACTTGTAAGAACGAATATTTACAACAGCCCACTTCTTTAGTTGAAGATTTTATTTATATTTGACTTAATCATATCGACGTTTAAATTACATATTAGTTAACTGTTGACATAGTTGCTAGCATGCTCGCCTGCTAATCGGGTAAGCTGGAGGACAAACCCCTGCATTTCATATATTAAATTGAAAACTAAAACAGTTATACATATTCCATGTGACTTCGTGTAAATACATTAAGTCATTGAACATAAAGTTTAAATGCAAGCACTATTCGGACAGCTCTGGATTTTCTGTGGATAAAATATAATCGAAATTAATTGCTCTTTTTAAACAAGAATTGATTTCATATGTACTTCGCGTTTTTGGCGTGTTAACATTATATACTTAAGCATAAGTTTTAAAGCACCGCTTGTAAGACAGTTGGTGGCACAGTTGATATTGTGCTTGCTTGCCACCCAGTTGTTCTGGGTTCGAATCCCAGTACAGGCTGCTTAAAATAAAATTTTTCGCAAAAATAAATACGAGCGCCTGTATCTACTATAGTTAAAGCACTTTTCCTCCAATAGGGCGGTCATTCAGTTGACCGCCGCACTCGAATTCAAATCGAGCACTTAGAAAATAATTCTAAGTCCAACACTTGGTGGCTTTGGGGGCGCTAATGTCAAATGGGTTGGGCTGCCCCTCTCAATTGACGTCACAAACCGAGGTCTGTTGGTAACGAAAATCGGGAATGGGGAGGCAGTCTACTGCCGGGGAGCGAAGCGGCGGGGTGGGCCGTCACAAAACAATCTTAACGTACGGACTTGAAAAATTAAAAATGGGGCCCTTGTATGTCTCTGGGGGCCCCCATTGGACATGCAACTAAGTCCATTGGGGCCCCCGAGCATACAAGTAATTGAAAAATCAGAAACTCAAGTTATTATTCTCAGGATTCGAACCTGAGACACACAGATCACATCCATAGCCGTGACCACTAGGCTATGGAGTGTTGTTGCTGAAGCGAAATTTGATCTTCCCCTTATAGTATCATATTGAATAGAAATCTTAAAACTAAATCCTCTCTCGAGATTCGAACTCGAGACACTCAGATCACTTCCATAGACTATACCACTAGGCTATGGAGTGTTGTTGGCAGAGCCAATTTTGATCTTTGTGTTATAGGCTCAAAATGTGTTTGACTTGAAAATTTAAAAATCAAATTGCAAGCCTTTTACGGGGATCGAACTCGGGACTGCCAAGCCACTAACATAGACTCCACAACTAAGCCACGGAGCATTGTTGGTTCAGGAAAATTTGATCTTAGCCTAATATTATCTAAGTAGTTTGAACTGAAAAATACAGCTTGATATGCACGTTTTTATTATTTTTATTCAAAGACTTATATTGTTATATGATTTTTTTCAGATTATCACATGTAACTCTTCTACGGGAACGCTAGACTTTAAACGTGGTAAGCAACAAAATACATATAGAATTCCTTAATTGTATCAATTTAATTAGCATTGATTGTTTAAATTAAAAGTAATGTAATATTTTGCTTTCTTTCAGATCAACGCCTTAAGCTGATGATCTATGGAGATAAGCTACTTCAAATGTCGCGTATTTTGACGCAAATAAACTTGTAAATTAAAATAAAGGGTGCTGGTTCAACACCCCCAAAAGTTAATAATTTACAATACATAAAAGGAAATTATTATTTTATAACATATAATTCAAACAGTTACACCAGACCGCGGTTTGTGCTGACCATCGGATTTCTTGTTTGAACCACTATGTGATATAGAACGTTTCACATGGGCCTTCTCAACCTAAAATGTGATTATTGTAACATTAAAATAAATACTTAATTAGTGAGTAATAAAAAATTATTTACCTGGGCATCAATGGCCCTAAACTGCCAACACCAGCCAGCTCGGTATAAAAACGGGCGATGATCAAATCGATTATCATCAGGACTATATGCTTCAGCATGATATGAAGGCGTTAAAACCGTCATTTTATGCCTATTAATGGCATAACACCTATTCGAAACTAAATTGTAGTAAATAGTAATACAAAACATACTATTTTAATTACCTGAAAAAATGTTTCACCTTCTCAGCAACCTCTCTCTGTGTATATGAGTGAGACCACGTTTGAGTTAATTTGCAAAACATTGAGAATGGACCACAGTGTTGTTGTTTTCGTAATTTACCAAACAGACTTAATTCAGCATAAGTCATACCCATGTCTTGTTCATCAGTTTGTGCTAATTGGCCCTCCAATAAGGGTTCTAACTCTGCAGTTGGTGGTGCACTTACAATTTCTCCAATAATTGGAAAATTAAACTAAAAATGAATTATATAATAAATAGTTAAAATGACCATCATAGCAATGGGAAATCAATTACCTTATCCTTAATATAAACCAAAAACATCCGTAAATCTGTTTTAGATATACCCCCAATTGGATTTATATCAGCACTGGAACAATCATATTTAGTCATATAGCCTCTTAAAGCTTCATCAACATTGGCTGATCCAAGTACTAAAAGGCCACCAGGCCTGCCACGAGCCCATAACATTAATTGGGCAAACAGATATGAAAGTACCATTCGCAACCTTGCCTGAACATTTTGTAATGCAAGATTTTGCCTTGGACAACCGCCACGACTAGCAAATTTGGGGAAGTACCCAGTCAAAGTACTGAATATTTCTAAGACAGCACTTACAACTTTATCTATTGTTATTTCCAAATGATAACTGCCAATTTTAAATGCTAAATTGACGGCCCTCTGCTTTGTTTCCTTTGAAGAATTTTCAGTGCCCATATAACATGTAACCAGAAGCCGATTGCAAAGCTCAGCAGCCGATGTGGGTGTATACGCAGAATCGGATAATATGCGCCGAATATCAGCATGCACTTTCACATCACCACTTTGAATTGCTTTCACAACCATATCACACATTGAAAATACTATCAATGCACTACTGCTGGAATCAACACCACCACTCAACGGTAGAAAGAACCCGCCCTGACCTGATCGCCGTAAATAGTCCCAAAGCCAACAGGCAGGTCCCTATAAACAGCAATATGAAGAATATTAAACATAACTTAATAATAAAATACCTGGGCAATTTCTTCTTCAGGTCGCAAGAACACCCAATCGACTGGAACTGCAATTGGTAACATAACATCTTCATCACTTGATAATGCAAAATCAGTTTGTATCCTTGGATATGAAGGACTTTCAGAACTCATATTGCTTCTTGAACGCAAACTGTTTCGATAAGCTCGTATATCTTCCAAGTCAATAGTTGCAGCAGTTACTTCCTAATAGTTAATATTATCATGTATGGCTCAATTTATAGGAAAATATACTTACAACATCTTGTAAAGAGAATTGTTGTGTATAATTTAAGATTTGACCATTAAGAGCAATGCATGAACTGCCATTGAAATACACACGTTGTCCATCACATCCTCTCAGATTGCTGAATAAATAACACCCACCAGATTTAAAAGTGGCATTCTTAACTAGATCGCAAACTATATATGCTTTGCGTAATTCAGTATAGCTGCCAGAGCTATTAACAAAGACTTCAACTCCATCAAGACCCATTGCAATATGTGAACTTCTAGGATTCCACAATTCCTCACAAATTTCAAATCCAATACAGGTGTCTCTTGTTGATATTACAGCATCACCAAATGGTACTGAAGTTTGACCAGTAATATGTGAAATCATACGAGGCAAATAAAAATCTTCAACTTGTCTTATCTAACAGAAAACACAATTAAATACAATGAATAAATTATCTGTAAAAGAAATACCTTCTTCCATGGGGAAAACCATCTAGATTCACGATAGTTTCCATTGTCACACATTATCAACTTTGGTCGTATCAATAATATCTGCTGATTGAGAAATATAACTCTACAATTATATGCAACATTCTTGTGCATCACAGGCATTCCAACATCAACAATTATATTCCTAACTCTGGGTGCCTTTAACAGTTCAAGGAGTACTTCCCAACTATGAAGGAAAGTATCACTTTCATAAAAGTGATCTTCACAACTGTAGCCACTAAAATGTAAAACATATATAATCCCAATAAGCAACAGGTGTTGACAAATCATTACCTTATTTCTAATTCTGGTCCAGTTCTAAATGTAGCACCAGCATCTAAAGCATCAAGAATACTTTCTAGTATCCGTTCCCTATTACCCTCAAAGTCTAGAGCCCATTGATTGAGGGTTGACACTGCAAATGTTGCTTTTCTTCCCATTTTCGTAAAAGATTGCTGCAATTATAACCTCATTGAAAGCATTGTTTACAATAATTACTAAATAACTTTTAATACCTAATAATATCTCTCTGAAGACCAAATGAACTAGTAGATTAAGTTCAGGAATGATGGACACTGCACAATAATACTCCTTCAAATATCGATTAAACACGTACTTCCTGGAAACGAAACCGAGTAAACCACCGGCGAAACTATACTGCATAACATCCATTGATTCTCAAACGCCTCGTCCTATAGATAATGTAAAGCAAGATCGGCAATAGGTTATCCGCTGATATCTACATAGATATTGACAAGTAGAAACTTAAGTTAAACTAGCATTAGCATTTGTATTTAGATTTAAAAGCTATTAAAAATATAAGAATAGCTAACGTATTAGATCAACAAAGAATGAAAAATGAATGACAGTCTAATTAAAGTTCAGTAGAAACGTACTATGCTTCAGCACGTGCATACCAATTAAAACGAAAATGTATCAAGCCTAGCTATCGTTAAATGAATGCCAATGCCCGGAACAATAATTTCCAAAGAACCTGGCACCACAGAACTCCATTTAACGTTGTATACCAAATATCTAAGCGCAAGGCGGTTTAGGAAGAATGACGAAAACTAAAAAACTTACTAATCCGAACATTAATCAAATAGATAAGAAAATGGAAAGAGAATTTACAACCAAATTCAGTTCCACAAGTTGCTAAAGTTTGGAAGTGAATTTCAAACTTTTGCCAAGCAATTACAAGAATTTCAAATGATTGAGCAACGCTAGAAAATTATTATCAGAACCGCAATTCCCAAATCTGTAATCACTTCATCGACATGCAAATGCATCAAGGCAAATTGTTCGTTATTTTAAATGCGGATGAAATAATAATTATGGGAATTTAGACATTGCATAATGCAGTTATCCGCTTGTTAAATAAAACTCATTACAAAACTTTCCATTTCGCCAGGTGAGTATATCGATTATCAACGCGTTTATTGTCATGGAGATGTCATGAAGCATACCAGCCGGTCGGCGGTGAATGTTTTTGAAAAGTTTCCGCCTCGTCAGTGAGCTTCGACGCCGCAAGTTGTGGACGGCATTTCGCGCGATTGCCACTCGCCGCCCCACACCCGCATAGGGTGAATAACATTATGTCGGCACGCGATAATTGCATTGCGAATTACACGAACGATCAAGTATGACTGTCAAGTATGTGTCGCAGTCACCAACGACATTTTGGTAGCGCGCAGATTGAGAACTAAGCAAACAACTTTTTTATCCGAAAATTTCTTTAGTATTTTCAACTGGCACCAATCATGGGAAACAGATGATAAAACAAAATTAGAAATTGTCTCAATTCGTTTGCGAATATGGAACCTGAAAATTCTTCATTTAAAGGTAATTTAATTTCTATAAATGCGCATTCGGGTTGTCATTCAAAATTCCATGCGAAATCAATCACAAATTTGTCACATGCACGAAAAGCACAGCACGCGCAGGCAATAGCACTTTTTCTCAGGGTGAATTCCTATCGATTAAATATTTCAAAAAAATCTGTCTCTAATTCATAAGTTGCCATCTAAATCCAAGATATTTATCAGTATGCTATCGTAATGATATGTTTCAGTGTCACGTGCATGTTCCGATACTTATTTAACCCTGCAGGCAAAACGCGCTGTTAAAGAACTGCAGGATGAACTATTTCCACCTACGCCACGGAAAATCTATTCAGTAAATAGCTTTTATTATACACAATGTATTTACGGTCGGAATTTACAAGAAGGTGAAAGTGCTGGGGACCGCGTTACCAGTTGGTTCTTAAAGTACAAATCGTCAAAGGAATCCGAGATCGACGCCGATGGCAAACAGCAAGCGAGATGGCCCGCAGAATGCCAAGTAACTTCTTGATACATCGTCAATGCAATTAGAAGTATAGATAATTCAATTATTCAGGTGTTGGAAGAACGCGTTACACACATCGCTCACAAGCCTTGCCCACCGGAACCGTATTACCGACCAAATGGACGTGAAGTACAGCCGAAACCCGTTGGGGAGGAATCGGGCATTATTATCTTTCAATACTATCCCATAAGCCCCGTGGATTATGTATGTGTATCATTTGAAACGTGAAGAAGCTATTCTATTTATGCGATTATAAGTTTTCCAGATCCAGTCTGGGTGGGAGTAAATATTTGCTTCAGACATGTCCGTCGCCGGAAGAAGAAGGATTACGATTCGAATCGCGTTTCGAGAGTGGAAACCTAGCAAAAGCGATCAAAATCCATTCCACGTACTATGAGTTGTACATACGCAACGATCTGTATACGAACCGACACATGCAATGGTTCTATTTTCGTGTTACCGGCATGAAGAAGGGCCTCGTCTATAGATTCTCGTTTGTGAATATCACGAAGTCCGAAAATTTGTATACGGATGGCATGAAACCGCTGATGTATTCGGATAAAGATGCGCAGATGCATTCGATCGGTTGGAGACGCGTGGGCAATAATATCGCATACTTTTGCAACGATACCAGCGAGGAGCACACCGATATGCCAACGTATCACACCCTGACGTTTACGTTCGAATTCCCGCATGACGATGACACCGTGTATTTCGCGCATAATTATCCATACACGTATACTGAATTACAAGACTACTTGTTCAGTATTGTCGCAAATCCGGTTAAAGCGACGTACACAACTTTAAGACTACTTTGCAAGTCGTTAGCCGGAAACAATGTGTATTACGTTACGATTACCACACCTTCGGATGAATGCGATCCAAACAAGGTATATGATTTTGACCCATTTTTAAGTAGAAAATATATAATTCTTACCTTATCAGAAAAAGAAAGCTATTGTCATCACCGCCAGAGTCCATCCTGGGGAAACTCCTGCTTCATGGATAATGCATGGCATACTTGAATATCTCACCAGTGATACGGCACCTGCAAAAGAATTAAGAGATAATTTTATATTCAAATTAGTTCCTATGCTAAATCCGGATGGTGTTATTGTTGGTAATCATCGTTGTTCATTAAGCGGTAAAGACCTTAACAGACAATACCGAACTGTGATTAGGGAATATTATCCCACAATTTGGTATACGAAGTTAATGGTTCGCAAGTAAGTTATGTCATAAACAAATCCAAAAATAGTTTTATGGATTGATATTTTTAGACTTGTTGAAGATTCTGGCGTAGCAATGTATTGTGATCTGCATGCTCATTCAAAGCGCAATAACATTTTTATATTTGGTTGTGAAAATCGTAAAAACCCAGACAAAAAATTATTTGAACAAGTATTTCCTCTCATGCTGCATAAGAACGCACCCGATATGGTAAATAATTATGGCTTCCGACCTCGTACAGCTAAAGTTATGTATGTTAAAATTATTGCAGTTTTCCTTTCAAAATTGCAAATTTCGGGTACAGAAATGCAAAGAGGGTACCGGTCGTGTGGTAATGTGGATGATGGGTATTGTCAACAGTTTTACCCTGGAAGCATCGTTTGCTGGTTCCAACATGGGTAATCGTTTCGAAACCCATTTCAATTCGAACGATTTTCAGATGATGGGTAAAACATTTTGTCAAACCCTAATTGACTTTTACGATGACGATCCAAAAAAAGTATTACGTAGAAATAATCCTTCTGCGGCAATCAGATTAACGCTGATTTATTTTCAGGAAAAGCTACGGGTGAAAATTATGATGCGACTCATGAGCGAGGGCTCAAATGCGGATGAGCCTGCCAACATTGAGGTTTCTGACTACTCGAGTGATGAAGATTCATCATCGATCTCACTGGCGCCGCAGGAAAAAGTTGTACCTGTTCCGGAAACAACGGTTAATTTTATGGCCATGCCATCGCAAGCAACACAACAGCCACGTGAAAAGAAGACACTGCGTGTTAACCGAAGTCAAACGCAATTAAATAATGGGCCACAAGCCGCCAAGCCGAATCAACAAAGTCGCAAACCACTAAGGGTAGGCGCTGAATACTTAACGCAGGATACGCAAACGATCAAGCCGTATTGCAGTAAAGACACACAAGTTCCAGTAGAATTAGTAATTAGCGAGCATGTTGAGTACTTTCCCGTACCAATTAATAACATTTTACCCCGATATCACCGCATCCTTGACCATGAATTGAATAGGCCTGTACAGTTGCAGGTTAATACGATAACGCTATCGAACCTGCACCAGATATTACTCAAGAATTGAACTTTTCTTTCCCTTTCAGATTCGCAAAGCCAATCTCGCGATGCCGATGTACACAGACGATTCAAGTTCCTGCTGGAGTGAGCCAGGCACCAAGGGTAAGAAACTCCCGAAGAAAAAGAAGAAGAAGAAGAAAATCAACAAAGTGCCACCATCGCGTAGCGTACACAATGTGAATCAGAATGAATTTAAAGTCAAGGAAATGCTGCCTGATAAAATGCTGCCAAAATCTTCCAACAAGAAACAGAACCAAATTCAAGCAATTCCACAAAAGTTTGAAATGCATTAGTTTACGCATGCAAATGCATCTAACGTGTAACATTTTTCAGATATATTGGAGATACAAATTACAATTCACAGGTGATAAAATTAATTGAGATTCAAAATAAATTAATTTCGCTGAAAAACAAACTTTGGTTTGGCGTTGGTGATATGGATCCGCACAACCCGCTTTCCTGGGGGTTAAAAACGGATCGACCAAAAGAAGGCAACAACTCAAAGATGCAATCCAAACAGGGTAAAGCCAAAAATACGAATAAAAAATTAACTAAAGGCAAAGACGATAAATTCAATACGGACCCAAAAAGTTCTTCTAAAAAGTCTAAAGAGCCGTAAGTTAACACCATGTTTATCGATAATTTCACTAATAGTTTCCTATTCAATAGCGCAATCAAGCTTCAAACTGTCGACCAAGCACCTACACGTAAATTAGGACGAAGAAGTCCTACCTTCCGTGTGCTCAAAGTCAATTTCGAATCAAAGCTGCCAATTGAGCACGCTCAGCCCGCGAAAGCGAAAAAGAAGAAGAAAAAGCAACCAGCTCGTAAAAATAAGATGACTCTTCTGCCATACGACTGATTCACAACCTATTAGATTACTATAATCCAAAATTCCTCGCAATCCTGCTCACTCTACTTGTGTTAAATTTACCTTAGTCTTTTTGAATTAAAAATTGTGGAATTTAAGTGTTACGATTTCGACCACTTTCAATATTTCACCATAATTCGCAAGGTACATCTCATTATATATTTACCTATATAATACTTGCTATTAAAACGATATCTATTTGATGAAAAATGATTTAAATTTGAAAACTTAAAAGTTCGAAAAGTTTTAAACTTTGAAGAATAACAGTCGTGCGGGTTGCATACAGCAAACATCAAGCGCGCAACACAAAATCAATGTTTGAAAAAGTGAAATGCAAAGTCAGCAGCCACAGAGTATTTGAATGAAGTTCAATTACGCAATATTTGGCTGCCGAAAACAACAAACTAAAAATACACATTCGTACATTAATAGACCAGCCAACATCATATATAAAGTCCATTCTCAAAAAGCGACGGCAAACACCAGGGCGACCGAATAAAATATGTTTTTCCACAACAGCGTTGAGCGTCAAGAAAAATGCAACTACCGATACGCGAGCTGTTGGAAAACCAACGTAAACGCCAAACGGCAATAAAAAGGCGAATTGAGTCAAGGCTCACCTTACCTACACGCATCGCCATGTCATTTGCCTTAATTAAATTCAATAAATTCGTGCACGCTGCGTCAGTGCACTCGCGCTTTATATTTATTATGCGCGCGCGCGCGCGGTGGTCGTAAAACTTATTTGAATTTAATTTAATTACAGCATACGTGTTCTGCGATTCGCAGCCGCAATCGGCGATTGATTGGAAAAATAAAACATGTGCGTGTGCGTACGTCGGGCGCAATAATGGCATACTCTATCCGCGCGATTTCTCGGAAATCTTTCTTCGCGCGGCGCGCAACTGCTTTGACAACCACCTCTCTATCTGTGTACACACATAATAGCAAAGCCCGCGCGCGCGAGCACACATCAATCGCAAACAGCGACAACAACGACAAGAAAACAGCAGCAAAGTCAAATCAGCCTTTTGGGTAATCACAGATGCCAGCCAGATAAATGGCCGAAATTGCGCAATTCGATAAAATACGTTCGCGCATGCTGTGCGTGCGATATATTTACGGCTTCATTGTTGCGTCCGCCCAATAGAATGTCGACTTTCAAATACGTATGCGTATAAAATGTGATTTTTCACTATTCCGAGGCGGAATAGTGATGTAAAAGGAAGCTGGAGTAGGAAGAGCTTAATGGCGAATGAATGATGTTGCCCGTACGCGCATAGCGAGCAGCAATGCAAGCAAATCGAGTGAAACGCGGCGGAGAAAAGTCTCCGCCGTTCATTTTTTGAGCGGCTGAATGATGATTGTTCGCGGTATCAAATGCGAAGAATGGATGGAGTTCGCTAACGGCACACGGCTCGCGCATTCACTCTATGGACGACGAGAACACGCATATATGTATATTCATTCAATATGAATGAATCGGACACCTACCAGCGTTCGGGGAATTTAGGTTCGACACCCACACTTTGAGCAATTTAGTTGTATTTTTAACCTGCTGCCCACTCGCCTTACACAATATCATAACATTTTCTCTCCGCTACGTATTACAAATTTATGCATGTCTGCGCGCCCATGCGCCGCTCTCAGCTTTTGCGCGAATGTGTATCTAATTTGCTAAGTTTAGCCGGCGCAGTCGCTCCCTTCAACGAATCTCTCGCAATAATTTCAACTTTTCCACGCTGTTTTTCCTCGTGAAAGATGCGTTTTTCTACAACAACAACAACAACAGCAGCGCATAGGTTGGTGCATTCGTTCGCGTCTAGTTCTTCTGGGAATTTATAAAAATCAAAACAATATTGACAGTAAACATATTGTGCGTACCGCGCTCGATCCGCGCCCCTCGTTCCATCACCGTCAATGCAACTCCATTCATTGCCGCTCACGGCCGCAAGTCCTTAAGTCATACTACATAATGTATAATGCAGTTGATTGATCATCAATTCAGAGCATCGCTGTCGCGTGCAAGTGCAGCATGGAAAAAGAAATGCAATAAAAGCAAGTCGAGTGAACCAAGCCAGCGAGCATCGCTGATCGCGTAATGGATGGGCATTCATAAACGATGGCGAGCGCGCGCGAGTTCTCTTCGTGGAACACACAATCGTCGAGAGCAAATGCACACGTGCACCTTTCCTGCGAGTATGCCACTTCGCGGCTGGTTATCAGCCGGTTGCGAAACGCACGGAGGAGACGACACAAGAAGTCATTGATTACTCGCCCCGTGCAAACAACGCTGCACTCGCGGTGAGAGGAGCGTGCGCGCGCGAACGTCGCGGCCTTGAGGTGGAGATGCCGAGGAGAAGACTTAAGTCATGCTCTTGCCATTTGCGCGTCTTCTTCGGCCGCCGCTGCGTGCACACGTTTTCGTGCCGCGCGCATCCGTCGCTCGATTCCCAATTACAATCATCGTAGATACGTAGTGCTCTCTGCGCGCTCTCGAGACACATTTCCACCGCAAGCCGAGCTCATCGTTTTGCTCGTGCTTTGATTTCCTCCACGCTCTTCGTCCGCCGACGACGTTCTCTTCTTGCGCGTCGTCGTTTTTCCTTCTTCGCCCATTTATCAGCACTGCGCTGCGCTGCACGATCACCAACTTCCTTCAAACGCTTCGTCGTTCTCAATCCAATCCAGATTGCTTGCTTCTTTTACCATACTCTACTACTGCTGACTGCACTGGTTCGCTTTTTGCCGAGCTTATTTTATATCATTATGATATTGCATAAGAAATTATTACCGATTTTTCTCAGATACTGCTGTTAAATTGCCGGTTGCAGGAATGCGATGGCGACATGCGTCGAAGAAGCAGCACAAATGACATAACGACGCTAAATTAACCGTGGAAAAAGTGCACCGATAGCGATTGTTCTTAGGCATCCGAAGAATATCTGTATTGAATATGAGACACGTTCATAGAAGCGGAGGAAAAACAACGCGAGAGACGAGTAAAAAAAAGTGAAGATATTATATTATAGTTTACGAGGCACGAGTTGGCCAGACGTATTATGTGCATGCGCTGTGTATACCAGGAAATCAATTATATTGCGACTAGCCGCGCTCCGTTTGCATTATTCGGTGAGGTTGGTTCTCTTCGGCCCATTCTGTACGACCTGCAATCCGATGCCCGCGCGCGCGTGCACTCCATCTCCATTGCACTTGTCCCTCGTTCAGAAGAATCTCTTCTTCTTCCACCTCAGCTTCATCATCATCATCAAGCCATTTCTCAGTTGTGGTGTTGTTTACGCCGGACGATTGTTGTTGTTGTTGTTGCGATGGTTGTTTTATTTCACTTTCAAGATCGCTTGAGTTTCGACGATTTGTTTCTTCTTCTTCATCGTCCTCGTCGTCGTGGTCGTAGTCGTCTTCTCTTCTTCATCATCATCTTACACGGCTCGATGGTGCGCGGCGGCCGAAGAGCTCGCGCGCACACCTGATGACGGTTCTTTCGGTGGTAGTATACGGTTGAGGTTGAGCGCCGAGTTCACCGCGTGGTCAGCATCGTCCTTTTTTGCTCCGGCCGCGCAGATGGCGGATCGCCTCATCTTCGTCCATCTCTCGCGCGCGCCGCATTTCGGGGTGCACGCTTTTCAACAGCCATTGCCATTATGGCACATTCAATACGTATAAAAAGCGTACGTGAGCAACGATTCAGGTAGCTACCGGGCTACACGTCTGGGCTCTCTTACAACACCATCATCTCGCGCGCGCGAGCAGGCAACATCATTAGTACCAGCAGCAACAGCAGCAGCAGTCGAGCGACAATGAAGAATACCCAATGTGTTGTGTTGCAACGCGCGCACAGTGGAAGCAAAACGAATGCACAGCCGCGTACGGAAACGCATGGAGAGAAATATTAATGAACGCGAAACCTGCCCATAAATAAGCAGCCCAGCCAACAAAAACACAAAACAATAAAAGCGACCATTTAGAAAAACACAACACGCCATCGCGAAGCGTGAAGAGAGCCAATCGAATAAAACAAGCAATCTAAATGGAAATCGAAAATTGAATAAATCAAAAACGAGAAACAACTCTATGTACCTTTTATCCATGCACGCGCGAAAGGAAGTGGTGCATGTTTCCTTTTTCGTTCAAATTTCGAAAATCGTGCCGGTCGCAATCTACTTATCATCTTCCGCTTTGCAACTTCCGGCTGGGCATGTTTGGCTATCGTACATTTCGGCTGATTGCATGTACGCGCGCGTAAGTACATGCTTGACACAATTGCATACTAATTATGTAAAAATCTAAGTATTATTTACATCTATCACCCCATTTAGATGATACTTTATCTGCACGAAAATATTTGATATTTGATTGCCTCGATCCCTGTAATTCTCATTTACTTCAACTTTAAACTGCGATTGTGGGCTTGAATTTGTCCAAAGACATGAATTCCTTCACGATTACGATTAGCGTGTTTATAATTAGCGCGCATTTATTCTTAACAATGTGACACTGTTTATTCCGAATGCGTAATTCACAAAAGCACATCGTGCACTGAATACGCGCTCCACTGATGACGATGACACAAACGGGCGCGAAATTCAGCGCTCGCCGTCGCGTTTCAATGGCGATGCCGCTTAATTAATGGGAACGTTTTATATTCGGTTGTGTGCCAAGAATGTACGTAGAGTTAAAACTCGACGACGACGTTACACCATCACCATTTTCGTGCTCTATTTTGAAATTTGCATTATTCATCGAATTCGCATAACTCTGCACATTGTAATCGCGTTTCTTTTGCGAGAAAAATATCCACTTATAGTTCGTATTTATGAGCGCAAAGGAGTTATGAATGAGTGTAATTTGCACTTGCAAAATGTCCTTGACGATGCTGATGCTCATAACGTATTACGGTTAATCACGTAGTCATTACACGTTTTTATTTATCGTTTGCAATATCCACAAACAACGTAACTCAACAACTTGTTTTTGTCTCATTCTTTGCCGATTCAATTCAATTAAGTCATCGCTCTTTGTTGTTGTTGTTATTGCGCTTCCTTCGCACGCGTAATCTTCAATCCGTAGAACAGGAAAGCCGACCGGAGATGCCAAGCAAAGATAGCGAACGAAAGACAAATTATGTACGAACGCATACGCGTGTATTTTTCATTACTTCCTTCCTGCTTTAAAGTGCTCACGATATACCTCTACTTGCGTCCGTTCCACGCGGCAAGCATCCTTTATATTGTGACTCTTGACGCAACGTAAAATCATGAATGAATGTTTACCTGAGACCGGAAGAAGAAGACGAAGACGAAAAGCGAGCGAGCGAGCACAATACGCTGATGTCATTCAAGAAGGGAAGTTGCTGGTTCACTGCAGTAAGTAGCAAGAAGAAGATGCGTATTAAATTCATCCTCAAAGACGAATTTCGGACTTCCGGTGAGCGCACTCAATGGCAAGACGTGCCCTGCCAATAGACGTGCCGCATGGTGCCTCTTGGATTATCCGCTTCCGGTCTATTCATTGATGTTTACGCGTCGCGCAGTTGGCAACTCTTTAAACTCAAAGTTGTGTCTTCAATGACACTCCTGCGAACGCATACAATTCGCGTGCGTGTAGTAGTACGTATATCCGGTTGGCACGGCCGCAATTATGGCGTGTTTGTTTGCGGTTTCACTCAAAATTTCAAGCATTTTTCGCTGCCTGCGTTCTAATTGTGGATATACGATGAATGTCGTGGACGTACACTTCCTCCCTCGACTTACAGCATTTTTTCCTTGACGCGCTCATCCGTTGGGAAGCGATTCGATTCGTAGTAGCGTCGGCGACGCGCGCTTGAAGCCGAAATATTGCACGCAGCAAAAAGGAAGCTGGCGCGGGACGAAGACTTGAAGCCGCGAACCGGTCGGACGGAGATGCGAGAGGAAGTAATGAAGTACTTGCTGCAGCGAACGCAGGACGACGGCTCCAAAGGAGCAAACAAACGCTGAGTTACGAGACAGATTTACAACTTTCAGCACTTTGCGTCCGTGTGAATGTGCGAATCTATTTCGGTGTTTTTCTAGCACTCGCTCTACCGACCGCGAGCTTATCAATTATTGAGAGGAAGTTCGATAATTAGTAAAACAGCCGGCAGCTAGACCGACAAAGCCGAGAACATTAATGCTTAACGCATAAAAACCCATAAACACGCTGAGAGAACGTAGCAACAAAATCATTCCAAAGTAATTCAAATACAACAACCATTCCAGTCCATTCTTGAGGAAACATTAGACGACAAACCACACAGCTCATACGCCACATGCGCGTAAGACGAGTAGAGATCCTGCCATGCATGAAGAATTCTCACTTCCTTCCTTTCACAACAACAACGACGACGCTCATTCAGCTCCATTCAGTTTCTTCATTCATTAAGAGCGCCCGGCTTGCATTCATTCATTTGCGCTCCCCCCTCGCCGCTTCATTCACTCGACGGATATTTTATTTATATAAAAAGTTCACGTATCCATTGCGCAAGTTGCAAATATAGCCGGTATGTAAGTATATAATGCGCGCAGCAAAATCAATGCAATGCAATGCAATGCAGCGCAATGCGATGCAAGTTTTGCGATTTTAAAGTGCTGAGCGCGTATGCGAAATGGGCATTTAACAAAACTATGCATGCGGCGGCACATTAGCATGCAGCGAACGCACCACGCAGGCTGCCTGCATGTGGAAGAGAGCCTCTCTTGCGGCGAATGTTCCCACGGCCTGGCCCCCCGCCACCGGAAGTGACGAGGAGCAGTGCGAGACTCGATCCGGCTAAGCGCACTACTCGTCGCAACGAACTTCGCAGCACAAACACAGATGTTTCATATTCATGTGCAGAGCACATTCAGGACTATTCTGCGTCCGCGAACGCGATCGCGAGCGTACAACTCGGGAGGCATCAATCGTCGCCGATGATGATGACGATGATTGCGCCATTTAAATTCCGCCCAAAACTCCTCTCTTATCGTGACACACAAACGCTCTATGCGCGCCAAGCAATTGGCAATACAAGTCGACTGCTTGTCCGATTCTATAAATTCCGATAGCTTTTTGGCATCTGTGAATGATGAACGGCGGCGTTGAATGAACCAAACCGCATCCTATACACACGCATACATCATGGTGCAATGTGTCTCAGCCGCCTGTGTAACGCAATGCTATTTGTCGCCGAGTGCGGCGGCGATCATCGGAATTGATCGTGCGCGCCGCGGCCGTAATGATGATGATGTGTCTATGAATGGCATCGAATTGGTGCGCGCGCGGAATGTACAATCGGACGAATCGATATGGAATATAATAGCGCATTATTCTTGTCGGATGATTGTTGGACAGGAAGTGCGGTGTATAATATATTTAGTAAACATCCGCCACCGAAAATAGATCGCGAACGCGCTGGCGGCGAGCCGGCGCGCCGCGGCCGTGTTTTCGTTGCTACTGCACAGCCACACACGAAATTAAAATCACGTGAATCGGTTTCTGGCTTCGCATTTCCATCGACTTCCAATCGACACGGCCGCATTAATACCGCGCTGCTACTGCTGCTGCTGCTGCAGCATGAGAAATTAGTAAGGCTGATAATATTGTGTACGCATTTATCATCAAACGGCTAAATAATTAGTGATTAAAATGTTGTTGTTTGTTGTTTGCTCTTGCCCGTACACGATGATAATATCGGGCGAACGCGCGTTGCGTTTGGCTGGAAACCCGCAGCATATATTCATTCATGAGTTGTGCGCGCCTCACGCCTCGCCGTTCGATTCATTCATAATGACGTACACGCATGTATTTACAATGGCATTTGTAGTCAATTAAAGCCAGATATTCAACGCAATTAGAGCAAATGTTAAATTGTTATTCAAATCGACGTCGCGTTGGCGTTGCACGAGAGGGAAATATGTTTACCGCATTCGATGTTTTTCATTTCGGATAAATATATCTTCGACTCTTTCGTTAAATTATTACGCGTATGCGCGTATGTATAACGCCAGCGCTGTAAATGGGCAATAAGTAATCATTCCAACGAAATTTTCATTTACATCGCGAGCGCGTCGTGCGCGCATATTAAAAATTCAAATTCTTTTATTCGTATTGTTGCGAGAACTGTTGCGCTCGCTGTCCGCGCGCATGTGTGTTGTATTTTAAATGCTACGACATTTATTACATATTTTATGTTCGTTTTGTGCGTGGTTCGACTCCTTTTACTATAAACACAAATAATTTATGAATTACTCGTGAACGGTGTGCGCGCCGCTGCGCTCGTTCATTCAACGCACGTCTCTCGGCTGTTTCTGTTGTTGTTGTTGTTGTTGTTGTCGTCGTTGTCGCTTGTTGGGTAGGAGTTTGCAGCATAGAGAGGTCGATTTCGTATGCGCTTTCTCTCCTCTATGAGGACGTCGCCCATCGCGAGCGCATATTACGATTTCGAATTGCGCTTTGATTACATTTTACATTTGCGCGTGTATGCGTGGAAGAATACAACTATGCATGTAGGTACATACCTGATATATATATATATATATTTGTCGTTGCGGTCACACATCCACCATCTGGCAAACTCCTTCGGCGACTCCTTCACACTTCGCATCCTACTACAATTCCACCGAAATGCAGCCGCGTACCTGCCGACATAATGATGCATGGATGCCTACGCGCTTCGTCCGGTCATGCCATGTGTCACTTGTGCTGCGAGTTGCCGGCGCGCCGAAAGGAAGTAATTGTCAATCAGGCCAAAAATGCACCCACAAATCTGAAACGAAAAGACGCATGTATGATTAAAACGGGCCACCACTAGTCATCATCATATTAATGGCGAACGCGATAATCGTGTGCGCATGTGATTGACGACGCACAATGCGTGGCGAGCTGATAAAACGCAAATGCGGAACGAAAACAGGAAGCTGCATCCCACTTGGCATCGTCTATCAGTCGTTGTCCTTAAGTGCAAGCCGCATGCAATGAACTGCTGCTGGTGCTGGAGTTGCTGCCTCCAGCACGATGATGAAAAGGGAAATGAAATACGAGCCACATTTATAGAATATCAAAAAAAAAACGAGGAGACATGTGAAAAATGCGCATTTAATTAATGCACTCGAGAAGGTTGTAAATCTACAAGTGGAAGATTTGTGTGTGCGCCACGGCCCCGATGATGAGCACCTTTCATGCACGTTGGTGGGTTGTGTGTGAACTTCCCAACTTCCCCTCAGCGAAGACGAAGAAGAATCTAACAGCTGCACGATGCGCGCATCTTCCTACCTACGAGAAACGCGCACATCAATCTCTCTGGCCTCTCCGCATGCAATGCGGAATGGCATTCAAAAGCCGAGGGCAGGGCAGGTTCGCTAGGCATCCAACCACCCAACCACCAAAAGACTAACAAGAAGAAGAAGAAGCAACAACAGCAGCAGCTCCATGTAAAACTTGTGTAAAGTGCTTGCTTGCGCATTGACAACGGTGCGCAAGAAGAAAAATCTGCCTTCCCGGAATTCCTTTATGCTCGTAGCTCCTCACTGCAGACTGGCCACGACGACGACGACCATTGACTCTCTATCTGATGCTAGAAGTTAACATGCACACAATTCATAAGAGAGGAGGCGTCTCTTTCACGTTGCGAAAAGTGAATCTGCATTCATTCTATTCAGCGCCGATAATCCCATTCAATGAAGTTGAAAAACATTCGCAAGTGAATGGCGGCTCTCTATACAGACCTAGACGAAATATGCATGCGCGCAGAAATCGACTGCTCAATGCTAGTGTGTGTATTATTATTATTGGGCGGCAATTAACGCTGCGAGTCGACTATGACCAGAAGCCAATTTGTACGCGGCGCATCGTCTTCGAAATCGTTTGACAGCGCGCGACCCGAAACGAAATGAAACGCAACCGACCGCCCGTTTTTAATTTATCGCATCTGAGTGTGCGTGCTGTATATTGTACGTTTGCGTGTAATAGGAGACCGGATACGCGCCACATTTGTCACTGAAATATTTCACAACTACGCACTTTTTTCTATTTGCTGCTGCACGGAGGCCCACAATTGCTGGCTTTGCTATAAGGTTCATACACCCAGCAATTATTAGATTGCATTTCCTTATTTGTTATAACTAGCTGACAACTTGTTCGACTATGTTTACTACATACAAACAGCGCACACAATTATTTTTATTTTCATAAATTAATGAAAGCCATTCTACATTAGCCACTAACTACTCCGGTAGTAGTAATCCAACATGAATCAAGTGTGAAAAACACGCATTCAACGTATATGGAGAAATAGTTTAAGATGTATTATAATTCGAAAAATTCGTTCACATGTAAAAGTTCCATGTGAGTTATTTAGTTGGCAGGATTCAGCCGAAGGAACGTCGCGTCCAATTAAATATCGAATACCAATTTAAATTCAACTCTAATTGTAGCTATTTCCTTTCGTTTCTTATTAAGTTCCATGAAATTTATTGATTTTTAATGAATTTTTATTCGTCGTGTTATTAGCGATAGTTATGCACAGGCTAGCGAAACGTGAGTACGACGACGACAGGCAATATGCGGTGATGTGGTTAGTAGTTATCTATGCTGCGATCCATCCTGTCGAAGAACACGTTCGAATCATCTCAGGCTCTGAGCAACATTCATTCAGTCTCCGCTTCACAGCAGCAGAACTTCTCTCTGCTCGCTTGCTAGCATAGCGAGAACTTCCGTTTAATTTATTATTATTATAGTCAATTACGATATCCACGTAAACGTGAATTCCAACTATACGCATTCCTCATTATTCATCGATCCACTTTTTTCTTGCCAGTCATTTTTTACCCAACTAATCATCGAAGCAATTGCCACGTACGCATTGATAAAGCTAGAGAGGCTAGGCTAGCCTGCTAAGTCGAGAGAGCCAATCCATGTTTTGAATGAAGTATTTTCGTCCAACGCACACCGCGACGTACATACAACCATAGTTTATTTATGTCGAATGTCTGCGCGAGTCGCAGACGCGCCATAGACTTGATGATTTTCTTCGAGTGCGAGCACAAGTGTGTGTATATTAAGAATGGCAGGCGTTATTAGAACTTGCGAATGCGCGCATCAACATCGTAGGTGACCAGCGGCGATGCAATGAGTAACAAGTAGGAAGTGATTTCCTCCTTGGTTGAGAATATGTTTGCGGGCGCTATTGCAGGACGACGATGTTTACGCTTGCTCTGCGACTTGCTGGATGTCGGCCATGCGACATCCGAAAATAGCGCACGACGTGTGCGTACAAATATGCAGAGATTGGAAAAGTCGATGTCTCGCTCTGGGAGCGTATGACGAAGCAATAAGAAAATGATGCGAGTACTTACCCCAAGCGTTCGAAATTCCTGAGAATGTCCATTGTGGACAAAGTCGCCGGGCACACTTCTTGGAACGAAATGCACGATTGTTACGAAGGCACGCGAACAGCCCAATCCCAAAGTGAGCCCATCCAACCTGCGAGATGCTTTTATTCAGTGGAAATGCTCGAATTCAGAGGAAACTTAATTCACCTTCGGTCGTCTCGTTTTATCTCACGACCATTTCAGCCGCTTGTTATCGTCCCACCAATATGCATTCTTTCACAGTTGGTTTGTTTTTCTGTGGACGCATCGATGACAAACAGATTCATGCATTCCACTGTGCTGGGATCACTAAAAGCATGTGCAATATTAAAACACTAGATCTAACAACGAACATAATCCGCCTGACCGCGATAATAGCAATACTGACTCTCAATGTGAAGAAAACGTAACCTCAACATAGATTGCAATAAGTAGCTTACCTTATTTCAATAACAACGTCGAATTACGCAATGCCTATATGCTCAGGCGATGCAGGATTGCCCAATTGTAGGAAACACTGCTGATAACACTAATAAAATGAACGGAAGCACTCTAATTTTCACAAATACCACGCGATGATAACAACTGCTGCACTACCCACCAGGCGTAAACACAACTATGGCGGAATGCACGTAGACGTATGGGCACCGTCAAAAACATTGCGCAATGAGTGTGCGCGCCGGAGATTGCAACAACAACAATCGCAATTATGTAATGGGCAAAAATTAATAGCGTGAATCTCCCAAGCTTATATGTATGATGCATTCATAATTAGAAGCAACAAACGCTCGATAGATTGTCCTCTAATAGCTTCAAGTCTCGTGCGCTTACTTAGGCCGAGAGAATTCATCATCCCACATATTTACAACGCTGTTTTCGTCGATCGTTTGGTTTTGCTGGCCGCCCGTGTATGCAATATCTATTTCCATCTCTCGTACAAACGAAGCTGTGTGGGCTCTCCTTGTACATGTGCATGCGTTTTTGTGCCGGTTAAAAATTCCTTTGGAGTCTCTCTTGATGAGGATGTAACCAGATGGAAATCATCCTGCCTGCGTGTACACATATAAGTAGAGTTTCCGGTCATATGACCCTCCATGACTGCTGCTGGTTGTTGAAACATTGCATGCATTTCAACATTACGAACTGCTCATTCATTCGCCGTATATATTATTTTAATCACTATGATAAATACGACTGAAATAGAAAATCGCGCAGAGACGCAGGTGAAATGTGAAGAATCAAAAAATTTGAAGAAGAAACAAACAACAATGTAATTTGTTGACGATGGTTTCGTGTTATTTTTAACATTATTAGATAGTAATATTACAGTTTTGTTTCTTTATATTTACAAGTCATATAGCTACAATGTGTTTCTTTCTTACTCTGCGCGCCCATATTTGGCACCTTCATGCTTACAATTGTTGCATATTATAATCAATTATTATCTTCATGCATGATTTCGCTTATCGTCAGTACGCCTGTCGTCTTGCTGCGTATCCAAAAGAGAGACAATGCCGATACGAACGACAAGGGATACACAATTGCTCTTCTTATTCATCCTCCTTCTTCTCCTTCTTTATCATCTCATATTACACGGCACTTACAAAATAAATTCAACCGTAATGACTGCATAACGAGCATTTATAATGCTCGACGAAATGTTTTGTTTTACAATCGCGTGCGCATCTATCAATTGTGATCTCTTCTATACAAGTATGAATATGACATTCCATTACATCAAATTGAAATTCGACAATGTCTCGTTTCCTCTTTCTTTCAAATTTTACACAACCGTGTTTCATCCGTTCACTCTCACATTTACCATGTATAAAAATATACTCTCTGCATTTACTTTAAATTTACTCCTACTTATCATATTAGTTTACTTCATACACAAAAAAAAACTTTTGCAAATGCATTCATCATTGTTGGACACTTTGATTTATCGAATTTCAATCTGAATAAATGCGAAATGCTATAAACTTTTTGCTACATTTATGAGTATAGTTTAAACATGTAGATTACACGCAAATAGACATCTTGTTTTTCTTCCAGAAGAGCATAATTACATTTAGAGTAATTTTTGATTATTACACATTATTATAGTAGGATATTGATAGATGTAGTATGTTTTGCTACGAATTTTGATTTTGTTACCATTTGAGAAAACTAGCCAGTCATTTGTGTTGTATTTTGTAAGTTGCAATAAATATAAATTTTGGCCATTGTATAAGAACGACACGCTTTGTTGTAAATTCTAATTGTTTCGTAATTGTTTTATGTATGAGTTATTTTGATTTCTTGTTTCCGCACTTCGTACACATGCTTTACAACAAAAGTTAATTCCTTTATCATCATTATGATCATGTAATAAATGGTATTGTGTATTTGTTGTGTATTAATATTTCTTAATAATTCTTTGTTACAATTGGATATTAAACGTGAAGACGCATTCATACATTTTTTGCTTCATTTTGTTGCTTTAAATCTGCATATATAATCAATAAAATATTTTCATCGCATTCGCACGTACATTTTGGTTCGCGTTTCAGCTTCGACGTCAACGAGCTACAAAACTATGAATGAACATATTCATTTAATTGCGTTCAGCATGATGCATATTGCAATTACAACACAACAACAGCAACAACAGAGCAGCAGAGGCGGCGAGTGTACCCTAATGGTTTGTTTCAGTTCTGTTTGTATCTTCAACATATCATGTCTCTCTAAATTGCTACAATTAATTAAAGTCTAATTTGTATACGTTTCATGAATTGATTGGTTTCTGCGCGTTTTGTAGCTCGATGCGTAGTGAAAGCGCGTTTTTCATGATGCAACACGCAGGACTAGATAATACTGGAGAGCCTTAGCCTCAAATTGCCTTCGTGTGCCCCCCTCAACCGCCGCCCAACCCTTTCTTCCTCTCGTCCGTTCCGATCCCCATCATCGAATGTGCTCCAAAAATTCTTCGCAGAAGAATCCTCAATTCCGAAGCAAGCAAGGGACACCGATGTAATCTCGAGGCGTTTGGCGAACTCACAAAAGCACTTTGCATTATTAATTCATTTCTTTAAATAATTTTTAACAGTCGTTTAAAAAACTTTTTACAGTTATACATCCCCATATTTACAAAAAAATAAATTAATATAAAGTATATATAGTAGTATTACTTTTGTTTTACAATTTGCTGTTTCGCTTTTCCCCTCCCACCCCCGCCGTCTTCATCTCAGTTCAGAGTGCGTTTCGTTCTCTCTGCAGTTTTTAGTGTTCGATTTTCAAATTGGAGTTTGAAATTTTTAAGCGGCGCGCGCACCTTTTTTTATCGCCATGATTAGAAGAGAACGCAGTTGTGCACTATTCGATTAAGTGTCTGTGTTTAATCACCGATGCGAGAGCGGGGAGAAGGACAACAACCACACATCCCGGACGCGCACACATAATTATGCATGCATATGATACATATGCATATTGCCGCCGTCGAGGAGGAGCATTTTAAAAGTCCGGCGACACGTCGAGCAGGCGCTTCTCGGGCGTGTTCAGCTGCTGACCGGCGGCGGCAGAGGACTTCGGCCGACACCTGCAACCCAGTCTCGAGTGTCGTGCGTAGCACGCTTCGACGACGCGCTTGCCGCACTGCAGCGGCCAGTAGAGCAGCAGGCAGGGCAGGACGCAGGATAATGCCGCCAAGCAACCCCATCGCGCCGTGCGGCGGTCGGGGCCGCAATTGCACGGCTGGTCCACGCACGTATCACCGCCGTCCGATTCGGAGCAATGGTAGAACAGCCCCTTGACACAGCATAAGCACGACGCGTAATCGATGACCGTGTCGGCAGAGCACCGATACGTGCTCGTCCAGCACTCGGGGAGCGGTCGCGGCTGCTGGCACGCTTGGCACCGGCAGCGACCGCACTCACCGCAGATGATCGACTGTCTCGTGTCACAGATGACCGGCACTTGCGGCTCCTTGCTGAAGGAGGCCGGCTGCGGCTGTTTGGTGACGGGCGGCAGCGATGGCGGTGGTATGGGCAGCCGCGTCGGCCGCTGGACACGCGGCGGTGGTGGCGGACTGCTCGCTGTGACAACGGCGGCGGCTGGCGCCGGCAACTGCACCCGGAACGGCGTGTCCACATACTCATTGCTGCGACGTTCAGAGTCCGGACGCGGGGTTACCAGCGACACGCCGGCAGCGGAAGATGTCGAAGCGGGTGTTGTCGACGTCGATGCCCCAGCTGCTGCTGATGGCGGCGGCGAAAGGTGGTGTTGATTACTACTGCTGCTACTACTGCTGCTACTACTGCTGTTCGGCTGCGTGCTGCGTAAGGGTGCGAGCGGTGCTGTTAGCGGCGCCGGGACGCTCATGATCGGCGCCCGCGGTCGGTGCGCGCGCGGCAAGGATGTTTGGCCTCCATGATAAGCCATGTGGCCTGGTGATCAGCGCCCTAACCAGGCTCCACCTTGGTCCGTCATCGTCGCCAGCTGCAATGCAATCAAAAAGAAACGAACATTACTAATCATTGTTACCAAGACTTCTTTCTAAACTAAGCTAAACCAAGCAAGAGAGCGCATTAGGTACTCAACTAAATAAAAGACCGTAGAAGAGTGCGAAATATGTTGATTCATCATTATTCACAATTCTATTCCAACGCTTAGTGTATGAATTGAAATTGATACACATTATACCAATATATACTGCTGACACGCATCGCGCCCAATGACGATTGTTCTATTGCTAATACCTTGACATTTCGTTTCGATTCATTATTATTATGATGCCAGAGCATGGAGCAAATAATAAGCAACCAGTTTTTATTTATTATTATTCGCTCGATAGGCGAGCGCGTTTACTTTGTACGTTGTTGTTGTTTATTCACATTTTGCGCGATTCATTCATTCCAATGAATGAATGGTTGCACGACTTGGTGGAACTTGGAATGAATGGAAGCGTCATGGAAACGTCGTAACAAAAACCGTTTGATAATTAAAACACCACAAAAAGCGCGCAAACAATTTAACAATCATCAAATACAATTACAAAGAACGGTTGACTAATGACAATCGCGAACAAAGTTCATATTGTTACCAACACATCGCATCGTGCGCGCGGTGAGTGTGATAATTTCAAATTCCACACAAATCTCGTTTTTTCTCGGCTCACAGCCTGGGCGAAAAAACGAAACGAGAAGATTTTCACCCAAGGATATATGGAGAAGACAACCGTAGGAGTAATAATAATCTTTCACTAGCGCTGGAGAGAAGAGCGCGAGCGAACAAAACGTTAATTGGTATAGTGCCTTGACTACACACTCTCCACGATTTCTTTCGATACATAAGCACGCGCCGCGCAATATATATAGGCAGATAGACGATCTGAGGACGAGGACGCTGATGATGACGACCACGGCGACGAGACGCAGAAGCAGCAAGCTAGCGATGAACTTGGAGCGCGGCAGAAATTCAGCTGGAAGAGGAGATCTATGTGTATCTTCTCTCGGCTGGCGTTTTCAAATGCACGAAACGAAAGAAATGCGCGCACGATCGAAGTAAGCGCAGAACACGACGAACGAAATGTACCGTTGAAAGTTGTTCAGTTAAATTGTTCCAAGCGGAATTCCACGATTTTGAATGCGCACCGCGAGAAAGGAACACGAAAATATTTTCTTTATTTTCATTCCGCATTGCGCTAATTATCAGCTGTTTCCGCGCAAATAAACATTACAAACGCATCTATTTTTAATACTCCGATAATTATATCATTCATTCTACAAGTTCTACTAAAGAACTAGTATATCTGAGGCAAAGTTTGGTGGTGGGCGCTTGGAAAATGTTGTACACGTACTAAATCTACAACCCCGCACTTTTTACCAACCAAACGTGTAAACGCGTGCGCGAGCTCTCTCTCGACACTCATAAATATGCAATAAATACGAGTTTAGTTAGCGAGAGAGCCGCATTATACACATTATAATATCGGCTGGAGAGCTATGCATGCATTCGTTGGAGGCGCGCGCTCGCGTTGTTGTTCTCGGCTGCTGCTTGTTGTATCTAAGTATGCTGCTTGCTTCTAAAGAGAGTTTAGTTTGTTGCGGTGACGACGATATTGCTTGCTATGCTGAGAGAGTTAGGCGCAAGTGGGCAGCCTCTTTGAAACCGGCAACCCACGCCATCGTATCGCCAGGAAACCAGGAGATGGTGGGCGCGCCGCCGAAGTACACCTGGTGTGTGTACCAACGCGCTTCAAGCCAAGACCAAAGAGGCATCAAACAATCACGCGCGCCGGATGTACTACCACCATCATCAACACCATCTCCCCAACATTCCAACACCGTGTTGGAATTTCGTCAAAGGCAGACAATTGAATGACAAGTTGCTCGCTCCACGAGAACAAAATAATAATAGGGTCAAAGAGGGACGATTCTTGACGTTTTCGCCAAGATTTATGGGTTTCCATTCGGACAAACAACTTAACAATTATGCCATTGAATGAAAGTTGCGCATTTTCGGCGTTTACAACGAGCCATGTGCGAAGAACGAAAAGTGAGGCAAGGCAACAGCAACGAAGCATGAACATAACACACAACGCACACACATATTCATTCATTCCAAACGCTCTCTTCGTGGTTTCAGAACGAAGAGACTTGTGCAGCAAGCGCTGCTGAGCGCATGGGCATGGCATAGCAATGCAAGCAGCAGTAGCGCGCGCGCCTACGTTAAAGTATTTAAATAAGAAAGTTTCCATGGCTGTTGGTTGCTGTTACTGCTGCTGCTGCTAGGGATCCCGCGCGCGCATTTCAAGTGCGGACGAGACGACTTAAAATAAGTACACACGCGCGCGCATCTGCGTGTTTTGGCTCCGAAAGGATGTGCGAACTCACTTTTTATTGCGGCCGTTGGATGCGTTCGCGCTGCGTATAGTCCTCCACGCACCATAGGTCGCAGCGCACGCACGCATGATGCGAATCGCCAAAGATGATCAGGATGATGTTGCCGAGTCTTATGATTATTGTGCCCCAACACGAAATCGAGCGACAAACAGTGTCGTCCTTCCTGTTTACGCTACGACAAGTGCGCGCCGCAGCGATGTATCCACACTGCGCACATTTGTGTATCGCTCGCTTTTGTTGCTGCTATTATTACTGAAGCACACACAACAGTTGAGAAAACTGTGCATCAACAACAATACGAATATAATCACTCGATTGTTTAATTGGCAGCACTCCACCAAAGCAGCGCGCAACTTTTCAATGAACGCTGCGCGCACACACACTTCAAAACTCAATGAAACACCCGAATTGCGCGACCGCTTTTTTGTTTTTGTTTATTATTATTATTCGATAATCGAGGAGCGTTGAATAATAAAACACGTTTCGCTTGTGCAACAACACACTACACGAAATAATCCACCTTTAAGAGCGGCGCACCACACGCTTATTCTCTCCGCATCAGCAATGTCGCGTCGTGGACGTCGTCGTCCTCGTTGAGCCACAGAGCAACACGTAACTCCTCGACATGTCGTACGATACTGAGCGCACTCGGTGCCCGAGTAGTACGGCTCGATCCTGAGAGCGCTGAGCGTGTGTATGTGTGCGAGGGAACGAGCGCGGCGAGAGAGGTGCAATGCGGTGAACGGACCCGACGGAAACGCGCAAGCAGGATGGCGAGCTCACACATAGGACATGAAGGAGTTTTGTTAGTGGCGCGACCGTACGGCCGCCGCATTCAACTCGCCTCCGCTGCTCCTGCGTGGCTCCTGCTGCGCTCCTCGTCCGACGCACGAGGACGAAGCGACCGAGCGCGCGCGTTCTCGGCTCGAGTTGGCTTTTTATGAATGAACCGAGGCAGCCATTATGAATGGAATACGTAGTACATTCAAGCGAATGTCGTCGCGTCTCGCTTGCGCTCCGTGCTCGCTTCCACTACCGGCGCAACGCATATGAGCGTTCGTTTCTCTTTGCACTTACATCTCGTTTCACCTTTTCGAATTCCGTTTGGATTTTTCAGTTGTATTTGCATAGTAAATGTTATTGCATGTGTCTCTTGCTGCAGTAATAATACTAATGAAGAATTACACTCGCCAAGCGCAGAAATACAGAGATTTCCAATAAAAATTCTCTCATTCATTCATTCATGGCACATCCGCACTACGCGTCACACAGGCAACAGCAACACTTAAGTAACCTTCAAGAAATATAAAATTCGACCTCGAAAATAATAAAAATACCTATATATGTTGTACCGAGTCGTTTTACTCCATCTTTCTGAACATATTCAATGATTTTACCGTTCATTATAAAGGTGGTCAACGCAAGTATTTTGGCATGAAAAATTCGATACAAAGAGTTGGCTCTACCTCAGGGCTGTGTTTCAAAAAAAAGCAAATCCAAGTATAAATGTGTGAAATTTAAGCGCATTTTTGAAACCCACACCTTAATGATAATCCTTTAAGTAGCGATAACACAAAGAGACATATCCTCCACATTTCGCCGTCCTTCAAACACGACACTTTGATAAGTAAGTCTAAAGCGAACGAACGACGAACACGAAGAAAAGGGACATCGAAATATTTTTACAGCTGCCGATTCTTTCACTTGGACTGACTGCCTTGCAAAGCACGGCCTAAAGGACGTGTCGAAACGTTCAAATGTCGAAATATGTCGAGTGAAACAATAAACGAAAGAAAGACGAAAGCGCTTAAGACACTTGATACGACCGTCTAGACGGGTATCATTGCCGCCACGCATATAATGCCTGTTTTGCATCTTGCTGCCTGCTTATCGCTGCCCGTTCAGAGAAGAGAGAGGAGCACTTTACGAATCTCGAATGCATTAAAGAAGAAATAACAATAATGCAATTCTAACAATTTCCTCTTCGGGCTACTACAACAACAATAACCAGACCTACCCTGAGCGAGAGAGGGTATTTATTGGCATTATAAAAATTAAAAGCTTCGGCGACACAACAAACAAACACGTAAGTACATAAATCGCTATTCAAAACCATTTCCGGATTAATATTCACGAAGGTCTTTTCAAATTTCTCTATGCGCTTCCTTTCGACGCACCGGAAGTGCACAAATGCCCCTTGTTTCCGTTTCCTTTCGCCGCACGACGTGATTCTCAAGAAGCGGATCCTCTTCATTCATGGACGCGCACGCTTCGGTGCCGTGAATGAATATGAAGAAGAAAATAACTAGCAACTGCTGGCTGCCTGAATGAGGGACGGATGTCCCATTAGAAAACCATATGGCGCAAATTGAATTGGCAAACACACCGCGCCGAAAACCGAATGGAACCGTACTCCACCCACTTAATTTCCGACTTCCGGCATTTCTTGAGAAACGCCACCGCCAGGAAATTATTTCTACGCATACTTCCGGCGCGCGCAGGCTTATGAATGAGTAAACGAGTGCAGATTGTAGTAAACTAGCGAGTGAATGAATGAATGAATGATGGACACAAATAACTTTTATCTATCTATCAACGAAGAAACGCATTTGCTAATCGAGCAACTTGTATGCGCGGAATGCCCATTTGCGCTGTATTTAATTCCCATCATGAGTACGTACGTCGTGAAACTAATGAGTAATAGCTAAGTAAATAAGCAAACGCACACACACATTGCGAATGAACGACGCTAATTATTTAATTGATTTTTATGGCCAAGGTTGGTTTGTGCGTCGCTCGATTGGATCATCATCATCATCATCATCAGCAGTGTTTTTCATGCGTTCAATAGCGAATTATGATGACGGCAAGATGATGATGGGTCAGTCGGATGTTGTTCTGGGAATTGCAAAAAATGACTTTGGATATTGTGTGTGAATGCTGCGAGCACGCGCGCGAGTGGGACTTTGAAGGAGTGCCGCTGCCGAAAAGCGGATGTGACTTTAATATCGTACTCACGAGCGTACATTCTGAGAGTGTTGCGTACGCTAAAGTCATCATTATCATGTTAGCTGCTTGCCTGGTTGCTTGCTTGCTAGCTTGGGTCAATAAACTGGAAAAATTCTCTTCTAACCCACATAAATAAAAAAATTACCGAATGTAATTCAGATATTAAACGAGCGAGTATCCCACTAACATTTTTCGACACCTTGTAATTTGCAATCCAATAATATTAAACGTAAGAAATACACAAGTTGGTTACCTGTTTTGAAAGTTTTTTTTCTTGCTGTATTCATGTATGAAATTCTGCGTAAAATCACGTGATTAATAAGTATCTATCTAATCGCTGTATGCTTAGTTATTGGTATTAGTTTTAATTGTTTACAAATTTCTTACAAACAATCGTCACATCCGCAATGAGATAAGACGGCATTAGCGGGTGTGTACTGGCTGGCAAACAACGCGTCTTGAATTAAAATCCTCGTCATATTTTATTGTAATGAGAAACATGAATGGCAAATTACGAAATATTATTATTTAGCACTAGACGCGCCCTACATAATTATCAATAATAGCGCATCATCAATGTTTTCTCGTCTATCGATGAATGGAGTGCGGATCGCGCAAAAGTGAATGAAGCCACTTAATTAATTTGTTTACGAACAACACGCCCGTCGTCGTCGTCGACGACATCGTGTTGTTTGCGCTCGTATTTTGCATTTGATGGGCACGTTTTTGCCATACTAATGCTTTGACGTTTATCTACGAAACGACAAGATGATGATAAAATATCCAAGCCATTAGGAGCGCGCTATATTATTCAAGTCGTTCAAGTCGCGCGCGCGCGCGCACCCAACAATAAAATGAGTCAACGATGTGTCAGTGTGTTACATTGTAATTAATTTATTAAGGCTACGCACAATTCGGGCGAGCGATGCGCGTTTCTTGCCAGTTGCCGCCCACGCGCGACTTGCAGTGCCGCAACCTTAAAGGCGAGCAAGGTCACGAGTTTTTCGACATTTGCAGCGCTTTGCAAAACGCGCGATTGCATTTGCTCGATGATACCACCTCAAGCATAAACAAATTCATACAGCGCGATAAGGTTACACACATGATGCATCGTCATCTTTTTTCGCTGCCCCAGAGTCTTGCACGAATATATGAAAGCTCGGTCGCTCGCTTGTTGGGTTGCGGGCGAATTGAGTGTTAAGGGCCTTGCTGACTCTTTGCCGTACTTAAGTGTGCCCGCGCTCGCGCGCTTGGTCGACTTGCTGCCTTTTTGTTCTTTTGTGGTGTATGCACAACACAGCTCGCGCGCGCGCACGGTCGTCGTGTGTTTATATTAAGTGCATGGTGCACAATAACGCAGCATACCTCGCAAGTACGTACGAATGGCACCGCGAAGAGATGTTGTTTTGGCTGGACGCTTGGTCGCGAGCTCGCGTATGCATCGTGGGTCGATGCGCGCTCGCTGCAGCTGCGCGGCCTCTGGAAGGTCGGCCGCGGCGGCGTGCGACGCTCTCGCTTCGCCGTCGTCCACGTCTTCGTCTTCTTCTTCTTCTTCGCTAAGTAAGGCCGGTTCAGGCAGCGAGTGCGCGCTTCGCGTGTTGTTCTTTCGCCGGATGGGGTCAAGTCGGGCAACGCGCGCGCGCTCGCGACCGCGATGGTGTTATGCGGGTGTGTGCGGGGCTTTGCGCACGCGAGTCTTCAACAACACACAAGAGAAGAGAAAAAGATATGCAACAAGTCTTTGCATAAATGCGTTTTGCTTTACACGAGGAAAATTGCCATAGTTTTATGGAAAAAAAAACCCAAGAAGTCTTTGCTTCAGCAGCTTGGCTGCTTTAAAAGAAGTTGACTTAAGTAAGAATAAAAGTACGCGTCCGTACACAGTAGCACAGCGGTCAACGGAAATAGGTTTGTCGTTTCGACTTGGCGCGCATTTTGTGTTTATTCATCTCGCTCATTTACTGATCTTCTGTTGCTCCTCTTCGCCTTGCAGCCACTGAAGCAAAGAACGCGCACGTAACGCTTGAACAGCGCGCGCGTCCTTTGGATCAATGTGTAATCATTGAAGAATTTCAGGACGCATTCGTTCGCTTCGGCTGCGACCGCGCGCGCCGTCTGTTTGTTGTTTTGATGGGATGACAGCATCGAGAGAAGAAAAAAAATCACCGCGAGTGTGCTGCACGTCCGCGCGGACAAGGGCCGAGTGGAAAAAGCGACCGACTACTGGAAGGCGATATAATAATTTACATCATTCGACCATTTCCTGCATTCGAAAACGCGCCTCGCTGCTGCCGTCCCATCCTTGTTGCGTACGCGCGCGCGCACCGTCATCTCGCACACAAATCTGTCCAGTCACGTAAATATCGAAACGGTAACTTGATTACGAAACGTCCTTTTTTTTTCTCCGTCAAGTCCAAGAGACGAAGACGACGCGGTTGTCTAGCGCAATGTGCTGCTTCGCGCTCGACTGACGCTACTGATGCTATTCCTTCCGGTCATCAAATTCGATTATGACTCTATTAAACCACGCGGCGCAATGTGCAATAACACGATGGATTTTGCAAAATATCATTATTGCTATTATTACAGCACTCGTTCGCGAGGTTACGTCCACTTAAGAGGTGTTCCTCTTTAAGCGCAGCAACCGCTCGTTGGGTTTATTGTCGGGTTTAAGTGCCCACTTGTAATGACAATGCGAAACCCTTTTTGGCACGTCAACCATACCAGCATATAATCCATTCAGTACCACTTTAGAAAATGCTAAGCACCAAATCCATTCTTCTCTTGAGCGGACGCTTTGCGAAGGCAGGGAAGACAAGGGGACGTACCTTGAAATATTTTGCATTCAAAAGGTGCACCATTGTCAGGTGGTGCGCGCATTTATCTTCAGCTCATCATAATTTCTCTCCGCCTTTTTTATTAGTTCTTCTTGGAAGAGATCAACGAATGTGCGATTTTTCAGAAAACCTATTTCACTCCCAATTTATCGTTAGGTTCTTTTTTCTCGGCAAGAAAAATAAGATGAACTAGAAAACCCTCGCAGCCGGAAATCAACCAGTTTTCAATTTATACACGACACCACCGCACAGCATGTAGTATTGATAGCACTTGTGGCCAACCGGAAGTGGGCAGGTTTTCGATTCCTCCAGTTCTCTGAATCTTTATCGCGCCATCATCTGTGAGATGGTGTTCCTTTTTTGGGGGACTGCGGCACGCTGCTGCTGCTGCTTGCTTTTTGCTCTCTTCTGGTTGTGTGCTCAAAGATTGAACGTATCGATTAAAAAATCAGTGGTATCGTAGGACGATGAATGAAGTGCATGTGTGTAGAAAGCAGGCACACAACATGCCAATGAAGGTAGGCAGGCACCTGAACGAAGTGTGCACGTGTATTGTATGCATGTAGGCAGCGCGTTTCGATTTGGTTTCGTCGTTATTATTCAGTTATTCAAGGTAAATCGTTTTTCCGATGCGATGATGCGATGGCAGCGTTTAACACCTGGCACAGACCGGAGCGCGATAAACACACTTGATGTAGTGCATGCATGTGTACGTTGTGTTGGTGTTTTTTCTTCTGCTCCTCGGGTACTGCTGCTGCTGCGTCTCTTCGTTTTGCTCCTTTTCGTGAGCGCGCGCTAGAGGACTGTGGGCTCCTTTTGTTATAATGGGCACATAAACGTAAACGCGCATCGTGCATGCTGCGCAGCAGCGCACCACGAAGGAGACGAGCGCGTCGTGTACGCCATTTCAATAGCCATGCAATGGCTCGAGAGGAACACCTGCACCGAGTCAGTCGTCCGAGTGGTTGCTGCCGTTCTTGTATTGGGTGTTTTTAAATTGGCTTTTGTCCGCACCACACGTCCATTTATTATGTGTTCGTGAATGTAATGCCATACCATCAAAATGCCACACGAAAAAGAAGGAAAAAAGCACCACGCGCGTTCGATGCGAGTAAACGAGAAAGCACGCCGAGAAAGAAACGCAAGAAAAAAGCAAATACACACATGCAGGGTACCGGAAATCAAAATCTCAGGTGTACCTTTCAAATCAAAGCAGCAAAGTGAATTTTATGGTGTTTAAGCCAAAAGCATGTGGGGTTCTCACGTCAATAATGATTTTTGGAGGGAACGAAGATATTCAGCCCTCAGAAATTGAGATAGACGAGGGGGAAGGCTCTTCTGCGCTTGCCATGCATTAAGATCTTTCTTCGATTGATTCATTTAAATCGAAGAGCACGAAAAACACGTAGCGTGAGCACACGTAACGAAGAATTGAAAAAATGCATGATTTATACACACGTAAAAAAATTGAACAAAACAGAACGATGGTGATGATGATGACGATGGCGAGTTTCCTGTGCACGTACGCATGTACGGCTCTCTCCAGCGCACATCCACGCCCGATTGATGCTCAACGTGAATGAATCAAAGCGGGATGGAGCGCGTTGACCTGCTGCCTACTGGACGGCTACCGCGCTACGCATTCAACGACGACGACGACGACGACGACGACGGTGCTCGCGCGCGCGGTCGTCGTCGTTGTTCCTCTTATTCCGCGCCGCGCGACACGAACGAATGCGCGTCTTCTCTTCTCCGCGGCCTACGAGCGCATCTCTCAAGAGAAGAAAGAAAACGAAACAAATAAAACGAACGCGAAAACACAAAAATACGCGGGCCACGGGGGCACGAACATACACTACACTCTTTCTTCTTCTTTTTCTTGCCTCAGCGATCACCTCGTCTTCTTCTTCTGGCGCATCGCAGGACCGGATTTCGATAAGCACGTGCTATGATTACGCCAAACGCGCCAGAGGCGTACTAGCCCACAAATGCACTCATCCACGCAGCGGATATGGAGCGATTAATCTGCCTTTCATTAATTGCGTTTGGCGAGCGTGCTGATTAATTTTCCGCATTGTCTTTCACGATCGCCGTAATTAATTAGTCGCTCTCCAGAATCGCGTCGAATACATTCCTGGAGCGGTAAAAAGTCATTTCGCCGCGGGTTATAAATGTGGGTACGGCTACGCGAAGAGATACACAACAGGCGAGATTTTTTCATTCGTCTTCTTCCACTTCTTCACCGCGAAGCGCGCGCGGTCGCGCGTGTGGATTTCTTCCAGCCACGTAATCGCCCCGCGAGCGCGAGTAATGCTAAATGCCCATGGATTATCCCATTGCGTTGGTTGTTTGCTTCGCTGGACATGTTGCTCTTTTGCTGCGTTTCGTTTTTGAAATTTATTATTTACAATCTTGAATGGCTTCTTGCGCGCGTTCTCCGCGGCCACGAAAGAAAAAAAACATATCAACCAGTTCCGTTCCGAGTGAAGAAGTAATCCAATTCCTCCAGCAGCAGACTAAGAGTGGTCAACCACCAACAAACGTCCAAAGTTGTTCATGCGCGGTGGTAGTTGCTGCTTTGAATATGTAAACCCAAACCAACGAAAATAATTCGCTTAAATTTCAAAATCCCAAACCCCATACTTTCACCGAGTTTTGAATTCGTATTTAAAATGTGTCCATTTTTTGTATTGGATTGTATTCACGCAGGAAAAGTCTCAACTTGCAAGGAAAACAGAGCCCAGACGAATGTAAACCAACAATTATCAAAGTCAGGTCGATGCCATTGGATCCCGAACATGCATGCATAATGGCACGGATTGTGTTTGGAAAATCAGTCCGCGCATACAGGCGCAGCAGCGAGAGCGTTTGTGTTGTGCAATGTGGTAAAAATGAAACGGATGTAGGTAATATCAGATTATCGCTGCGTTCGCATTCAGCCGACGACTACGACGTCGACGACGCTCGCGAGCGTGTTCTCTAGCAATATTATTAATGCTCTAATATTAAACCACGCGCGCGCGCACGTCTGAATTGTATTTAGTTTGTAATTAAAGCGTATGTGTGCGTACGGGCATGGGCCAACAGGAAGCTGTAGATTTGTCATATCCTCTCTCGTGTGGCGTTTTCTTAATGAGAGAGCGAGAATGCGCGAGAGCGCGTATTATTCATTCATTCGATGCAAGCCAATAATTATCAATGCGCGCTGCACTAATGACTGGAATTAGCCGCTGAATTGCCATCAGCTGATCCCCGAAAGATACGCATCGAATGCGCTTCATAAATACCTACACAAATCGTACAATGATCGCAATCAATCGCTGATAGTGCACAATCATGAATGGCCGTAATCTATTTTCGGTGCATTTGTGTCGCTAGCGTCTTTTTTTCGGCTGCAGCAAAATGTAATCAGACACTTGTTCGGAATGATGATGATGATGGTGGTGATAAGATAAGCGAAACAATACATAATTATTCACATCCAGTCTATCGCATGATTTGTGATAATATTCATTCAAGTAATTGTTTTTTTCTGGTAGTTTCTCAATATATATTGAGATTTTTTTTGGTTCGGCGTTTGATTCATGGGCAAAACCAGTGGCGCTTCGAAAAATATACATATACAACATACTCGCTTATTATTACGTACGATGGACCTTGACGACGTATGCATGTCGCGCGCGCCGAATTCCTCTAAGCGGAGAAACGAGGGAAGAAGGTTAAATTGGCGCCAACGAGCGTGCCAAGAGACAAGAGCGCGCCGCGCCGATTTCACTTGTTTGCTGGCATTTAAAAAAGCAGTGCGCACGTGCGCTTGCTTCAATACGAACGAATAATAATCATCGACGAATGCGCAAGAAGCAAATTTACTAATTATATAAGAAGAACGAGGAATACTCGTACATACCTTGATTATCTGATGATGGTGGGCTGCTGTTTTGTATAACTTTGAATCTTCTGTATCCTTCTTCATGGAGATGAATTCTGTAACAATGAAACAACATTAATAAGAAGTACAACAAACAGTTCACTTAGAATGAAAGCAACAACAACTGAATCCGCATAGGCGACAACGTGTTACCGCATTTTTTAAATCGTAAAAAATGATTTCCTGTTATACATAATTTATTCACTCGACGAAATTATAATAGCCTAATGAGAAACATTTCCTTATACAAAAATTATAACACTATCTGGTTTTATACTCAGTAGAAGAAGGAAGCAACATAATGAGCAGCGTGGATTCAAGCGAGAAGTACAAACAGATAGAGGCATTAATATGCGCGTAGCACGGGTCAGCTCATCTGGCAGACAGTTTTTCGATTACAAATTATTATTGATCCGCTCAATATTTATTTTAAGATTGAGTAAAAAATTAGCATCCAACGTATACTACTAGGCTGTATGACATTCAAATATTCGAGGCGTTCGCGCGCGCGGGCTCGAGAGAGTGTAGCCGTAGACATATAAAACAACATATTTTTGATGTTATCAACTGGAGCAGACTCGGCCCCGGCTGATAAAAGTGCCCACACACATCTCTACGCATAGTGTGTTTTTCTTTTTAATTAAAAACACATTAGCATTCGATACGCACTCATTCGACGAAAAAAAAAACTCGATCAGCCACAATACGCAATGCTGTTCGTGGTCGATCTATCTGTGAATATTGCTTCAATTGACTGTTGATTACTTTATTGATATGTCGTGTGATTTAGTTTACAACATTACGACATTGTAATTAATAACTCGGCAATTCTTCTAAATTTCTACATGCTTTGTTATGTCAAAAGTTTAATGAAAACCATGGAAATATTTGAATAATCGTAAGAATGCGGATGCAATTTACAAACTCGTAATGACTTATTTCATCGGGTCGTCTTCGTAAGCGGAGTTTCCAGAACACTCTGATGGAGAATTATGTTTTTGATAACAACAAATTTGAAGCACTTTCTAATGATGTGGAGAGTATTTATTTTCCGTCAGCGCTTTTGGAATTTGATAAATAAGTTATTTTTGAATTTCAAATAGAAAACAAACAATTCCATCAAATTTGTCCATCCTGCATAATTTGTACGCTGATAAAACAGTTTTCAATTAATTTGTAATTACTTTTGAACGCTTAACATTATTCATATTAGCAGTTTCAATAAATCTTTTTGGAACAAAAATTAATTCTCTTGATTCTCTTCGAGGGAAAGAAATGCTAAAGTGAGTTTGCGACTAGTTATAGTTAAAAGTTATGTTTTTGTTGATTTTTGAGTTATATAGCATGAAGCTTGGCGCGTATGTTTGCAATAACCCCGTTTGTAACCTCGTTTAGCCCAGAGTTCGTAGCGGCGCGATAACGGCCCCCAAACAGCGCGCGCAACGCGACGAATTGTGCGTGCGATTCGGGCGCTCATTATTTATATTAATCGCCGGCCATCATCGCGAGCGCAACAACTCGACGCTCCGCGTTATCACGATTATCTCACGCATGTTTTTCAATAACGAACGCCAAATATATTATCGGGCAATAATAATAAACGAAACGAATAATAATCGTTTGTCCGCGCACCACACATGCGTTGCGCCCGCTTGTGCAAAGAGAGAGCGTGGATTCTCGCGTTTGAGAAAAAATATATCAAAATATCATCATCCAAGCACACACACCACATATAGTGGAAGAAGAATGAGCGTCTCTTTCTGGTCTCATATTATAGTGGATCGGATTGTTTGCCAGGGCCCGGATATATATTTCGAAAGAGATAACCTCTTAGATAATAAAACCCTTACACATCGATATGTCAGTCAATCGTGCATACCCGATATTCCCGCACACGTATGCAATGATGCGAGTCACACACACGCCAGCTAAATCAATTCGTGTACGGACGCATTAGATTAGAGGTAAAGTGCCATCAAGTTTTTTTTAAAACCACAATTATCGACTTCGCGTTATGCAACATAACTTACATGATAAACAATGCCTTTTTAAATTCAAATCGTTCAAATACAGCCACGAAATTTGATAACCAACGTGAGAAATTCGAAATCCACCTCCTTGATACTTAATTTTCGTAATTATCATCCGAAAAATTTGTGTATAATATGAAAAGCTGAAAGCTAAAGTGAAAAACCCCATGTTGCATGAACACGATGTGTTATGAGTTATAAATGCGTCCTCGTTTTATAAATAGCCGCACACCGGATATATAAAAACAGTTTTGTTTGGATTACGTCGAATGCACGAGAACGCCGGAGCGCACTTTCCAATCCCAAACTTGCTTACTTTTCCAATAGGAAAGAGGCAAATTTCAATTCGAAAAAGCAATTCATTCGTCTTCCTCGTGATTAAATAGTGCGCGCCAGTTGTGCATTTGTATTATGAAAACAACTGCAATGACATTGGCTACCGCGAGACGTGCACCTAATTAACTTGTTGCTCGTGTTTGTTTGCTTTTCGGGGGCATTCCGCGGCGTGCGTTCTTCTTGCACGGGGAAATTGTACCTGCGCGCTCGCAATGGTGCATTATTTATGACGGCAGTGCTGCTGCTGCTGCATACTCTGCTCTCGGCGCCAACGAACGTCATAACAAAAATCGTTGCAACACGCGCTCAGGATATGTTTTTCAAATATAACGGTGTTTAATTTATGGCTTTCTTCAAATATCTGCGGGCGGAATTGGAGTAGTACTCCTCCTTCTCCTTCTTCCTCGCCCGGCCCGCGGTTCATCTGCAACCGCTCTCGCCCGTATTGAAACACATTCGGTAAATGGAATGCGCGAACGTTGATTAATTATGGAATTAATTCGTTACTCTTTTGCTCGGCGACACATGGCGTGACATGTTCGCAGAGATGATGGATGATCGCGCATCTCCGCACACTGCATTTGACATGATGTGTGCCACGCAGGATGCAGCAGGACGTGCGTATCAAAAGCAGGAATGCGTTTAAATGCACTGCTAACTTCGACTTTCAACAGGTCACACATCTCATCCAGACAGGAAATATGGTAAAAAGAAAGATGACATGTTCTCTTAAAAAAATTTACCAGCGAGGCAAGAGATGATGAGCAAAAATGCTCAAGGTTAATTAATCATTAATCTCTCTCAACGCGAACAACGCGCGCCTTTATTGTTTGTTATTTTCTAGGAGGCTTCGAAGATGTTAGGCGACTGACTCATGAAGATTATTTAGAAATTTCGATTAGGTTGAAAAATGTGGTTGGCAAGTAGATGCTTTGCAATAAAAAAATAATTACTACCGGATATCCAGCGAGTTGTTTAAAATTCTTGAAGCAATTCATTATCAGATGTACACTGCGCGCAGAAAACAAGGACGCGTACGAGACAGGAAACAGGCATGCACCGACCGGAAGGAACATGGCTCCCTCCGCTTTGCTTCCCCGCCCCCGAAACCTCCACCCGGCATGTGCAACCGCAAAAGCAGCAAGTCGCGCACATCCAGTCGGTCGGACGGCAATCTCAATGACAGGAAATAGCCGAGACGCGGCTAGATTCGTTAATGCAATCAACGCCGTTTCGTACTTATTTACCACACAACCATAAATACGACGACGTCGACGACGATAGCTCGTACGCGTATTGCTTATTAGAACACATCCGATTGTTCGCACTGAAATAATAATATAGCTACGAATCGTTCGTTACTTCGTTCTTTCGTCGATCGCATCGCGTCTTCGCATGTCGATGATGTTTATTTAATCCGCTTGTATCGGCTGATAATTTATTCATTATGCATGCCATTTAATATGCGCGCACACTCGGCCTATTCTTTTATTCATTTCCAAGCGACGACTCCGCAAGAGTTTTATGCAATGTGCGCCTCACACACGAGTGTCTTTGCTTCGCCCTAATACGGCACTCTCCAATGCAAGCAGCAAGACAGCGTTTGTCTGTGTATGCTATGTGATATGTTTTGCCAATGAATGAATACGTGTTTGTACGCATTTTGCATATTTAATTGTATTTATGTTCTGCTTATTAGTAAACAAAGTGCGCATTTAATATCATAATACTCGCAAAGGATATAGAAATGTGCCTCTTGCACGCTATGAATTTATGTCTGCTCTTCATTCAATTGAATTATCAATAATATCACAAAATAACTATGTCAATAAGACCAACTAAGCAACCAAGCAAGCAGGCAGGAGATGCTCAAGAGCCAGAAGAATAACAAAGGATAATGCCCGAAAATTACGAAACTCGTGTTTCTTGACGCACGCGGGACAGGACAACACACGAAATCATTTCGAACGAGTTGTAGCATGTTGGCTGAACGACGACAACGAACGCTCTCTGCTCTGCTGCGGCTGACGGACATCCTACTTACTAGTAATGGTCCGTTTCCCGGGAATAATGGCAACCCGCGCCGCCGTCGTCAGCGGCGAGTTTCGTGCATTCGCGCACGTTTGCCGATATGCAGCATTCATCTGCTAAATCAGCACGCGTAACCCGCATGGGAACCGTTTCAATACGATTTTAATACAACTCGTAAATATCGCTTCTCCGTCGAGAGCGAAGATTATGCGCGCGGATAACACACAGATGGAAATAAAAGAACGAAGACGTCCGCAAAAGAAGCAAAACAATGCGCGGACACGTGTGCAAAGCCCACGGGATCAAGATCAAGCCGCGTCCAGTGGTGATAAAAAGTTCTTGCAGCACTTCTTCTCGCTGCGTCCATTTCCTTCTGGACGCAATTTAGAAATGTCCACTATCTCAACGTGTGCTGTGCTGTGCAATGTTGCTGCTGCTGCTGTTGTTACCACATCAGGTATTCAATTCAACCTTGATGACACCTAATATAGCGACGGCAGGCACGAGCACGACCATCATATCTAAGAGTTTATGTGTACTACATAACTCGCGCTCGCGCACACGCTCACCCAAACAAGTGCTCCTCAACAATTTTTTATTTCATTTTCCTCCCGATACCTAATCCCCCTCAATCACCACAAACCCTCGGAAAGAATCGCGGTCACCAATCCATATTGGAATGACTATTTGCAGATTGCAAAATTTGATGCGAGTTTTCGAGTGAAAGAGTTGAAAAAGTGTCTGTTTGAGACACACTGTTCAGTATGTTGCGGCTGAACGGAAGCTGTATATTTAATGCTTGTAGCCATCGGCCATATAGATATATAGCGAATGTGTGATCTCTCCTTCTATCGGCGCGAGCGGGCGCGCAACGGCAATATAAATACAGGCGTGCTGGCTGTAAAGATTTTCGACGTCGTCGTCGACGACGAGTTTCGCTATCGGCGGCGTGCGCCGAAGGAGAGAATATGGGTAAGTAAAATGGGCAGCGTTGCGTGCAGCTGGGGAGCGAGAACGCGATATAAACATGACGACACATTGAAAGGCGCGCAACGCAACGCAACGCAATGCATAGGAGAGAACGCATCTACGCGCGCTCAGCTCGTCGACGACGACGACGACGACTTGTACGGTTGTGCTTTGCGTTTTAGGGTGAATGAACTACTTTATAACGAAACGAATCAATGAGTTCGGTTTATAGTTGATACTCGCGCATACACACATGCACACGCGCATCGGGCGCAATGCATCTCTCCGAGCGCATGAAGCAACACATCTATCTATGCCTATTTATGCCGGCTGTGTGTGCGCACGCGAACATTCACTACGCGCGCTCTGTTTCAATGGACACTTACATAATAATTATTGATCGAGTGCGTATGTATGCGAACGCGAGCGCTCCCATTGAGTTTCTAGAACTTTTTCCGAGGGGCGCGTACGCCGCACATTTTCGACATAATCGCAATCAGCGTGCGAGAGAAGAAAGTAAAATCCCATGTGCGCACGCCGCGCGGTAAATATATCGATGAATGAAAACGAAAAAGTTTGAATGGACTTTTGGCAAAGCCTGCGAATGTTGACCAAGCTGCGCACGCAGTGCGGACGCAAATTTAGAAAATTCGCGCGCTCTCCCGCCCCCGCCGTTTGGCGAAAGGTGCGACCACGTGCTTTTATCAGACGTCAGTTTCGTGTGCGTAATACAAAACATGATTTCTCGTAAAGTTTGGCAGAATTTAAAAATAACAACCCCAAGCCAAACATTATTGGCGTCGCTGCAATCGTGTAATGAAAACACTGCAACCAAATGAAAAGCGCGCGAGCGACTAAGGAAAGTTATAAAAAGTGACGAAAATAGCAAAACGCACGCGGAGCACGGCATGAAGAGCGAGTGTCGTGTTTGCTTAGCTTGTTGCTTGCTTAGGCCAGCAGTACACGCGCGCGCACGCTCACAGCGAACCAAGAAAACCAGCAGCCGCAGCTGGATTTGCGCGCGCTCGTGGTGTTGTGTATTGTCATCGGCGCGCACGCGGTGCGAAAAAAAGCGCGCTGATCGCCAATAATAATCAATCAGCCGGGCACATGGCGCGAAAAGTGATGACGATTCGAATACGCGCTTATGTATTTAATTGATTATGTATTTGGTAACACGATCATCATTAATTATCAATGAAACAAGCGGCCGACCGCACATGCATAATTGCTGTAGCGAAAACAAATTGCGCCGCGCGCACATATGTGCAGCAAGCAGTCTCGTAACTCCATCAGACACACAACAATTCGAATGCAGAGTGGCGGAGAGAATGCAAAAGGCGCGCACACACTACGAAAACAAATTGCGAATGAGGAAAACCGAATGGAATTGAAATGTTTCGAGGTCACACACTCGCCGCTCCAGTGTAACTCATGAATGAGACCTGCCTGTATAACGCACGCTCGCGCACACATCTGGGCTGATGCTGTTGCTCCTCTTGCATCGCCATCATACACGCACACACGATGCGAAGTTGCCGCGCGTTCGCTGCTTCGCTTGCCTATTCCGCGGCGGTAATGCGCGAAAAATTGGTGCACTTACCTTTTAGCTCGGGTTCTCCATGCACGCGCACTCAAGTCAACGATGCGCTAGCTAGCGTACGCCGCGTCGTCGTCGTCGTCGTCGGCGGCGTGGTGGACGTGAGCATCCGAAACACACAACTTGCTCTGGCCAATGCAGAAAAAATAGCACTTGTTTACTTTACTCATTCGATTTCTGGTTATGTTCACTGCAAATTTACAAGGCACACATTCGTAATCCCACAGTTGTGATTGGCCGCGGTTGCTATGCCGTTGCGATGTGTTGTTGTTTGTTTGGCGCTCTCTCGAGCCGTGTTGTTCTTGCGCCGCGCCGTCGCGAATTTCCTACGCGGCACACAATTCGACACGAAGTGTTGGAGGCGGCGAAACGCGCGACTGCCAGCCGTCGACGGGCTGCAAATGGTGTACGTAGTTCGTTCGTCTTCCCTTAGGGAACGCGCTCGATGCTTCGCGATGTGAGCACAAACGCGCTGCGAGTACGTCTCAGACTGTGCGAGAGGACTGTGACGCGCATCGCGCGAGCCGGCTAAAGCGAGCCGATCGGATCGACTCCACTGCTGCCCTCCTGCGCGCCGAGAGACTCCGATCCACATCGACGAACTCCGTGCACTCGCAGCACACACATTGTGCGCACTGGTATCGCTAGCGCGGCGCGCCCGCTAACTCTGCGCATCTCTTATAAGTTCGCATGTTCTTGCTTCTAACCTATACTGATAATTAATTGTCTTACTGCTGTTTCATGCATGATTCGTGCAATGACTTTAAAGACAGCCAAATAATCGTTCTGCTCAACTTGCTCAAATATAGGTACCTCAAATATAATGATAATGGATAGAGTGAATGCATGCGTTGACCTCGCCTTGCAGCTTCCGTTGCGCTCCCGATGCTTGACAGAGTAGCACGCGTCAGTTCATTCATATCTGCAACTCGCAATCAATGTGCGAACATGACATCTATGATGTTGCATTCCCCACGAGGGATAAATTAACGCATGTTTTTCATTCGCCGTTAAAATTCTTAAAACTTGACTTAAAAACTACCTAGCTATTCGCTATCTTTAGAACGGAATTGAATTAAATTGAAATGCAAAGCGTTTCGCATGTGCCGCGACCTATCCTAACGGAAGTATCAGTCGTCGCAATATTCTTACTTCTCTCACTCGCATCTGCGCTCGTTGATTCATTCAAGAGACGCACATCCTGTTCGCTTATTGCAAAAACGTCCATGACTTTTCACGTTCGATGAATGTAGCGATTACATATCATAAGTGGCTTGCTTAATTGCGAGCGGAAGTATCTTTATTATCACATCAAAATATCAGTACGGGAAATCAACGGCGCAATCAAATGTCGATTGGAGTTTATCAATTAGGTGAATGGTGCGCGCATGAAATTATTTACTTTGCAAGTACTTTCATAAGCGAATATTGTTGGTCAATTCGACTACTTCAAAGTACAATATACTCGCTTTGCGAATAAACAAGCAAACAGTGGCAGTTCATAGTATAATGCACGAAACTGATAATTTTCGACGACTTGATACGAACCGGATGTGATATCCCGGAAGTTACGTTACTACAAATAACCGGCAATGTATGGAATTATCTTGTTTGCCCATACACGCACTGCGCGACCGCACACAAACGCAGATGGCATACATTTACGAAATGAAATGAAATGAATTCGAACCATCATCATATTATTCATAGCGAGTCATCAATGCCAGAGGCGGCATTCAATTCGCTCCACGCGGCTAGAATTGCGAATTGCGCGAACGAAATGTTACTCCAACACTGGCTGAAATATTAATTGTTATTCCTTCCAATTGATTAAATAATCCTGCCTCGCGTATGCCGCGTGCAAATTAATGAAATACTTATGTCGAATTAGCAATCAAGATGGCGACTTCCTGTTTGCGCGTTTAAAAAACGTTTGTTCGTGTAGGACAACGTTTCAATAAAGCTCTTTACGTGGGCGCGTTGCTATGGCGTTGTTTTCCATTAGTCTTGTTTTTTTCGTGTATGTCCGAAGGGGTTGTGTGAGCACACAGCGACGCCCGCACCCTGTTTGACATTGAAAGCGCGCCGGGGGCAGCGCGGGCGGTTAATTCGCGTGGGACTAGGCCAACCCTCAGCGCATTGCGCGGCCCACGCGTTTCCACGAAGCGCGCCAACCCCGACGGAATGCGTGGGCGCATTATAATGCCAGCCATCAAATTTCGCGATATGTGCTAGCGCCCGATTCGTCGAAATCCAATTTCGCCCTGTGCGCCACGCGCGCTATTTGCACAAACTTATTGCGACACCGGGCGGCAATTACTCATCGCCGCCCGACATGCCGTTAAAACAATACGAGCTGTCCATTACGATCACAAAACTATAGATGTACATTTATATAATGATCATGCGCGTACTTGAATTAGCTTCTTCGTGCACGCATTAATATTCAAACTCTCGTTCGCATGTGTGTGGCATCGTTTACAAGGCGCGCTTGTGAAATACAAATCAGCCGAAGAAAAACTCATATGCACCGTTACGTTTGCTTCCTGTTTGTTTTTGCCGCTGCTGCAATTCCTCCAAGGCATCGCGCTTGCCAGCTACTTACTTACTCTTCTTCACGAGCGCATGGCGAAATAAAGACTGCCGAATACAATACTCGACAAGTGAACAATTGCCATGGCAACGGCAACAATCGCAATTGGAAGAATGATCTTCAATCACATGTGCGAAGCATGTGATGCGCCCCGTAAAAAGCGGATATCACCTGGCCATATGCTTCTCAATTAAAGCATATGGCAAGTTTTCCCACCGCATGCAAACGCTGAATGAGCGCGTAGAAAAAAGCAGCGATGCGTTGCACATTTAGAAATGTGCGTGGACGCATTCTTCAGCCGGCATGCTCACCTTTCTCAGCGACCCGAAGAGTTTCCACTTCCTCTTCCACGCGCCGCGTGGACACATTGCGGCTCGATTTATGAATGGAGCTGCTTGAAATCGCTTTCAATGATTCACACTTGCCAGGATAATTTTACCACTATTATCCTGCGATAATCGCCAAATGCGCTGTGCGCGTATGCAACACGCAGGGCGTTCGTAAATCGCTCAGGGCGAAATTAGCATATTGCGAAACATCGTTTGATTCATGCCGCAAGAGACGTGCTGAATGATGACCATTGTTGGCGTGCGCTCTTCGCTCGCTATTCATGCGGCGCGAGGAGCGAGCGAGCTCCATTGATCGCGAATTGCGAATCTCGCACCGCAGTCCCCGCACGCGTGCGTGCACATTGATGGGGCGAGCGCGCCGCAATCGACTTGCTGGCTGTTGTGAATGGCGCAAACGCTTTTCGTTCATGCATACACATGCACACGGACGCGCGGCCGCGCCAAACTAATTCAGATATAAAATGTATAAACAGCGCGCGCGAGCGCTCAGTATTTGCACGCCAACATTCGCGCATTGCCAGCCGCGAACGCGAATTTAGGCCAATGTCGTTTCAATTATTTTCTATCGCTTCGCACAATGAAACGACGATTCGTATGATTTTCACTTAGATGCATTCACGAATCGCTCGCCAATTAGCGACACAATGCTATGATAGGATTACAGACGATGTTGTGCTGGCTATGATTAAAACGCTACTTGCATACAATAGCTGCTGCGTCCACGAATCAATTGCGTACAATTAAGCCGCTCGACGAACGCGTACGCTCCAAACACAACTCGTCTACGTTTTGATTGAAATATATATATATATATAGACTTTATTTTATCATGATTATGAAGCTCATAGAAAACACTTTCTAATATAAACTTCGTTCGTTTGTTATACCATTCAGCCAGGCGCGGAAGCGTACTCCAATCTGTCAACAGATAGTGCACGAAATTGATGAAAAATAATTGTAAAATCATCAAACGTCCATCCCAACTAAGATCAATTGCGTGTGAATTAATTGCATTTCAAAGTAACTGGCTTTGACTAAATGATATCGACTAAAATGAAAATAAACACAGTAAAATGGATCAAATATAATGTCGTTCTGTCTGTCTGTTTCTCGCTCTTGACTTCTGCAGTATGTTTCAATCGTAGTGGTTGCCTTCGGGGGTCGCGTGCCGTGCACGTATGCATGTAGGTCGCCGGGTATTGCGGATCAACGAGACGCCTAGAGAATCTGAAACGTCTTCTTGAGCTCCACCATCAGTTGCCAGTCTGTTTTGAGCAGGTCGTCTCTGAAATAGTCCTTGCAAGCATCGATCGACTGCCTGGAAATCTGCAAGGGAGAAAAAGGCCAACAGAATTAGGCACGTGTGGGGCCGTGATAGTAGGGCAAAAGTTTGGTGTGACCTGGACGCGAACGCGTCCCAATTCTCGAATCGGGGCGGGCAAATCGGGAGCATGCTGCACGTGTCAGCAAAACCGCCACCGGACGACAACGGCAGCGGCGGGGGCGATGTGTTTCATTCTTGCGCTTCGTATGAATGCAGCGCGCATTTCCAGACACGCCTAGCAGCAATCGATACACCCGAGACTAGGACACTGGGTTACGACCGGGCTACACGTGCATGCTCCCTAATTTAATTCAAGGATCCTTTTGCGCGCCCGAAATAGTTTGCGCACAAAGAACGAGCAACACGCTGCAACGCATCCAAACTGAATGACATCAAACTCATTCAATATCACAAAAAAATACAACTGCTTCAAGTCGCTTTTTTCCAGATGCACATAAACGGCAACTTGAAATGGATTGTTCATTCATTAATTAATGCGCTACATGCTGCTGCTGCTAGAAACTAGTTGTCCATTCATAGAGCTCGCTAAATATGGCGAGCGCGCGCGAACAACGTTTTGCAAAAACGCGCTGAATTGAGGACTTGAATGAACAATCATCCATCGAACAGCGGCTCAGCCTTTTTCTTAATGAACGAGAGCGGCTTGCGAGATGCGCGCAAAAAGCTGAGCGAAGGTCGCGGAGCAGCGTGTACAATCTGTCACCGGGCCGGCAGCATTGAGCTGGTGATCTCGCGTACATGCATGATGCATATAGAATTACACGGTGCATACGTGCGCGCGTACTGCACATTCCTTTTTCGACTGTGAAGATGCACACGCGCTGATTGCGCGCGAATTCAGCGAGTCGTTGTCGATGTGCGCTCACGAGAGAGCCTAATCGGGACCATGCATGCCTCCGAAGAGAAGCATGCAGCAGGCGCGCCTTTATCAATGACTCGACGAACGGATGTTGGTAAACGGGCCGGAAGTAGGACACGAATGACGTCAAACCGTCGCCGCCAGCAACGCGCAATCGGACATACGGAAACTTGCGTGCATGTCGTGATATCAAAACTAATTCAAAGTGAAGAAGAACAAGAGCATTTGCTCGCGGCGTTAAAAAAATTTTGCTTACCTTGCTTACGAGCATGTCAGTCTCCTCGAAATGACGACCAAACATTTTCGGGGATTCGCCTGGTATTGGTTCGATTTTGATGCACACTTCCATGCCTTTTCTTGCAGACTCGATTGACTTGTGGTTGCTTTCAACGCTTGTAACAATGCCCAACTCGACAAACTGTGAAATAAAGTATGATTGATACACCTCAATAATGAGTAAAATCTAAAAATGATTACCTCTTTGCTTGGTACACAAATTGGAGTTCCCTCTTTGACAATGCCAGCCTCTACTATAACACCCATTACAATCGGGTCGCGCGAATTGAAGATGAACTGAGGCAATACTTTGAGTTTGCACGGGAAGACGGCAATATGCTTAAACTCTTCACGTTTTCGTGCCTTCAATTCCTCCCTGTATGCCATGAACTTATCGAAAAGATGATAAATGATGTCCGCTTGGAAGATTTTCACGCCGAGGCTGTCGGCCAGCTCTTGCGCGTCGCGTTCCACCTTAACGTCGAACGCGAGGATAGTTGCGTATCTTGAAATAATAGATAAATGTTGCTTTACATAGTGCAAATTCCGATTTAAGATTTCGGGCTGTGTTTGTTTAGGATTTTGTTATGTGTTGGACATTCGTGGGCGCTTATCGTGAGAAAGAGCTCATCAGCAAACACCGGTAGCTGACAACCAGCTATCGAAGGGCAAACAAACATGTCTCTAAGGCTTATATTCCGCGCTGCTTTCTTATGAACATGTGTGCTGATTAAGCTTGTAAATCGCAGCAACTATTATGAAATATCCGCAGCACGCTTAGAATTTAGTTTGAAAGTGTACAAAGCAGCTTGTACGATGTGTCAATACAACCGAAGAAGAAAAAAATAGTAAAAAAATGCTTGCAGCATAGAATAACTTACTGGCTTTCGTGCTCCAACATAATCGACGCTTTCATCACATCCTTCTTGACGACTGGACCAATGCGAATACCCGAATACTGTAATTAATTAATGAACATTTGAATAAGTACATATTTTAGCGCTCAGCCATTAGCAAACACAACAAACAAATTATTCATGGAAGCGAAAACTTCCATTCAAACAAGCTATCTAAATGTATGCGCGTATGCAATTGCAGCAAATTGCCATCCATCGAAATGTAGTTCATAGACCCGCAGCGCTTTGTAATATAATTTCAAATTCTTTTTTCTGCTTACTACAAGCACATTGCATTCATACATTGCTTAAACGTAATTAGAGTGGATCATCATCTGGTTTAATGATGATGTGCATACAGTGTATTTAAATTCAAAAAGTTGGGAAAACTATTTGCGCGTGTGATACGAATAATTTCCGTTCGGATCATATAATTTCTCCACAAGAGTTGCATGAATTTTCTAGTATTTAGAATAGTTTCTCAAATAATTACTGTGTATATATAAAGATTTTCATGTACTCTCTGTGTATTAAATTAGCTATTCAAGTTATAGTCTGATGACGTACGAGTAAAACGCGGAATCCCATACGACATACTAATATTTATACGAATAAATGAAAAACCCATTGACATAACAGAATCTAATATACACGTTTGCACTACAGATGCGCGTATAAAATGCGCTAAAAAATGGTAACAACCAGATGTTCTTTTCTCCTTCACTTTTATGCATACTAAAAAGTGCAAATGGTTTATTTTCTCGATAAAATACTATGCAGCCGAAACGCATTTTTGCATGCATCCACACAAATTCTATTTGCACTTGGCAGATTTCTGCGAATCCGTTGGCAATAATATCAATATACCCATTTTGATCAATTATCGCTCGTTCTCTCCACCTATGCGAATATGGTACATGTGCTAATATTGCCCGTTGGAATAGCGCTCAGCCAGTGAATTAAAAGGCAAAACTATGTGGTGCGCACCGGATGCCGGTGGGTGTACCGCCTTCCCAGAAAGCCGCACGGCCCACACTGCCGCACTCTTGCGCTGCGCTGCTCGCCATGGCAAAACGCTATCTAATCGTCAACGTGAAATATCATGCGACCTACTACAATTTCCAGCCACTACCTATTATTATTACTATTACCATATTACTTCTCTCTACATGCCAGGGAGTCTATTAATCTAATTTATTTCAAATCCTACTCATCTCTAGCACCGCTTTGACTAATAAACCGTACGCACCGGCTAGCGAGTCGTCTTTCAAATATTTAAGAAATACTTCTTAACGCCTCTTTAAATTGTAATAAATTTATGTGGTGAATGTTAGACGAATAAAAATTTATATAAATGCCTGCCCGCATCGGCCGCAAAATAAGAAGTTACTTCAAATCAACTTACCGGAATTTTACTTGTTCTCAAGAATTCTAACAGAGCTTCCAATGAGCCAAGAGTGGATGCTTGTACATAAACGCCTCGTTCTTGCAGCTTTATATTAGACAGGGCCGACTTGAGCTCCTTTGCAACCACCTCACGAATTATCTCCACTTCATCGGGCTTTTGCGCGACGAACAAATTAAGTCCGGCAATGGCCTTCTCCAATTCCTTCGCAGCAATTTTTACACCTTGGGCTGCGCGCACCTCCTTATACTCAATGTAAGCGTTCTAAATAAACAAATATATCAAATTAATTTAATTAGTTCGATATTGAATCATAATTCTGATATTTTCTTGCATTAGACTAATTTACCTTAACTCTCAGTTCTTTCATAGGTTGAGGCATTAACAGTGAACGAATTTGTGTAACAATTGGACCATCCGTTCCAGCCAGGAGCATTGTATCGCCTTCTTTAAGCGTACCATTAACTAAAATCACATCAATCGTCGTACCAAGACCAGGAATCGCTTTTACCTCCAGAACGGTTGCTTGCAAATCGTCCGAATACATTAAGCGTTTAGCTAACATGTTTTGTGATGACTCCACTATAAGTGCGAGCAAATTACCCATACCTGTAATTAATTAAGAAGTTTTGTCACCTGTCTACACATTTTCAATTGATTTTATATACCTTCTCCGGTTACTGCACTTGTTGGCACAAGGCTGATATAACTGCGGAAGTCAGGATTTTCGTAGAAAAGTGCCGCATTTAGACCTTGTTCGGCAAACTGCACAATCGTTGCCTTCATGCGCTGTTCAAACTCCATTTGCGTATTAGCCGCCTGCGCCTTGATAATATCGCGTATATCTTTACGATTCATAGTTTGCCAGTCGTATAAGCGATCAATCTTGTTTAGCGCGACAATAAATGGTGTCTTGCGCGATTTCAGCAAGTTGATCGATTCAATTGTTTGAGGCTCTAGGCCGTGCATAATATCTACCACGAGAATGGCAATGTCACAAAGTGATGAGCCACGACTCCTCAAATTGCTGAACGACTCGTGCCCCGGAGTATCAATAATCAATAGGCCAGGAACTTTAAGTGGCATGTCACTTGCCTATAAAGGAATTAAATTAATACACAATTCTGTTGTAGGTACTAGTACTTGTTCGCTTACCCCCTTAACATTCCTTATATTCTCTTTAATAGCATCTATTGGAACATTCGTAGCGCCAATTTGTTGAGTAATACCACCAGCTTCCCCATCTTGCACGTTTGTTCTTCGAAGCTTGTCTAAGATCTTAGTCTTGCCAGTATCAACATGGCCAAGAACACATACAATTGCAGCACGCAAATTCTCAACGTTGCGAGTCTTCTCAGCGTCTTTCTTGCGCTGATCTATTCTTGCACGGGCTTTATCGCGTCGCTTCTCAGCATCTGTGCGATGATCAGTATCATCGTCCGACTCGTCAGAATCTTCGCTGTCGGAATCATCATCCTCATCGTCGTCGTCTTCCTCATCGCTCTCTTCGCTGGATTCTTGATCTCCCTTGCTCTGCTTTCGCTCTGCAGTTTTAGTGGTTACATCAGTGGACGAAATCTCCTCGGATTCTTCTTCTTCAGATGATTCAGCATCCCAAGAGTCTTTAATCTCATCTTCAGGTGACTTTTCTGGCTCGGATGGTTGTTCAGGGGCAGAATCTTTGACTTCGTCTGTTTTGATTTCCGTCTCTTGTTTATTTTCATCTGTAATACATAATCAATTCTAAATGTTTATCATTTATTTATAGACAATAATTACCTTTATCTTGGCTAGTTTGATGTTTAAGTTTATTCAGCCTAAGCCGAGTTCCTGGTCGTGGTTTGCGTTCACCTACATCTGGTAAATCTAAACCTTGGGCTTTTCTGGCTTCGATCAGTGCTTGGGCACGCGCACGATCTGCCTTTTGCTTAGCAGATAATAGTTTACCTTCCGCCTTCAATCTATCTTTACGATCCTTTTCACGTTGTTTCTTCTTATTTTTTCGTTCTTGTTCTAAACGTAATTGTTCTAATCGTTGGCGTTCTGCTTCTTCTTCCCGCTTTATTCGCTCGTCCTCTTCGCGCTCCAGACGCTCCTCTTCCTCTTTCAACTTTTTCAGTGCTTCTTGCATAGCAGCAATGGCTTTCTTGCCAGGACCTTTCTTCGGCTCCTTTGCTTCCTTCTCCTCTTCCTTGCCCTTCTTTTTCTTCTTCTTCTTACCTTCTTTTTCTCCATCGGCCCCATCCTTTGCCTCAGTTTCGTCCTTAGGTTCATCTTGTGTGTCTACAGGCTTCTCTTCATCAATAGCTGGTTCTACAGAAGCTTCCTTTTTCACTTCCGTAGCTTCAACTTTCTTCGTTTCTAGTCGTTTCTGCTTTTCACGCTGCTTCTTTTCTTTCTTCTTTTGCGCGGCTGTTTTAACCGTTCCAGCGGTTTCATTGTCGCCAACAGCAGCCTCATCCTGTTTAGGTGGTGGTGTTTCTTCTTTCGGCGCTTTGCCCTTCTTTGCTTTAGTTTCAGTGACTTCAGGCACAGTCTTTTCTACTTTAATACCTACAACAACTTGTTTATAAAAGAAATTAGTAAATGATTGTGTAACTAACCAGAATACTCCATTTCCAATTCAGCCAAAACTTTATCGATATCATCATCACTATCATCCTTTTTCTTGCGGCTCTTTTTACTTTTTTTGCCAGCTTGATTTTGTTCTTTAGTCCTATCATCACTATTATTAGATTTTTTCTTGATATCTTTTTTAGCTACAACTGGTTCTGGTTCACTTTCACTATCATTGTTATCAGATGGTAGGGAGTCTGGGCCACTATCCACTTCCAACAGTGCAAATGACTTGGCCACCTTGTTGACAGGTGCTGCGTGATCATTCCCATCTTCATCATCAGAATCAATTACTTTCTTTTCTTTCTTCCTTCCCTCCTTCTTTTTTGCAGTCTTTGTGGGTTGTCTATCAGACACCTCATCCTCAGAGTCAGCACCCTTATGGCTAAGAACACATTAGACAATTAGCTCTTTATATAATGCTCTGACACAAGAATGAAAATATCAAAGTATGGTACTTCAACACCACAACCAGATAACCTATAATAACTTACATTGATTCAGGTTTAGATTTCTTCTTATTCTGCTTCTCAACCACTTCTGATGTGGTTACTTCCACGTCCGATTCGCTACACGTAAAACAATTGATAGTAGTCGTAATTTATTTGCACAAACCTATGGCAATTGATTGCTTACCTGTCGTCTGCTTTCCCAGCTTTGCGGCCTTTCTTTGCCTTTCCCATTGCACGGATTGCTTACCTATTCGCTTCGATCTTATACCAATGCACATAAGTTTGTTTTAATGTAAATTTTCTAATAATACTTTAAACAATCTGGCTGACATGCTCCTTTAAAAGGTTAAGATGCAAAATATGAGCTGTCACAATCGGTCGCACAATCGTCGTCGTCAAACAGGTTATGTACGCACTGTTTTAAAGATTTCAGTGCTGCTAGCGCTGCCACTGACGAGGAGTTTTACTCTTATCGCTATTTACTTTGCAAATTAATTGCATTCCCATGAAAGTTGTTAATGCATCTATTTTTAGTTTTAAAAGACGATGTAGTAGCTATCAAACACATAGCAATCAATAAACAAATTGCAATCAGCAGTCAAGAATAACTTTTGACGTACAATTTACCAGTAGGAGAAAATTTTGTAACAAAATACATATTCGAATTTAATTTATGAATCATGTGTAGGGCTAAAAGTTTCAATAAATAGATTGTTGACTATTAATTTTTAAATATATATACTTTGACATTTGTAATTGGCGCGTTTATAGAAATGTCACAGATTAACATGAAATACTCTTTTAAGCCTATTGAATTGACTTCATCTGCGTTAGAGATAAACAATGTTTATGATAATAACATAATATTTGCAACAATATTTTTGTACATATTAATGCTTCAAATAAATGTTTCTTCGATTACAACGCAGCCAGGGAGTTGCATCAAATTTTAGCAGTCCATGTAATTGCATGGAACTAGCGCCGCTGGTAACTTAGACGAGCACTTCAGCTCATACGAATGAATCCGAGGGATTCTTGTTTGGAAGCCGGGGTGCATCTTTTCACTTCTTCTACTCAAATCAGTGCGTTCGTGAGTGCGCTTGGGCTTTTAGTTCAACTCCAAGTAGCATTGTGTGGTGTTTGATTTAGTTTAGTGAAGGTCGATTAATTATAGCTGATGAAAAGAACGTGAATTTAAAGGTGAGTAGTTTAATTTTAAATTCCTTAGGATCTTTCAGTACGGGATATTTTAAGGGTAGAAGTAAGCGTCCAAGTAAATAATCAATATTGTGTTGTTGGTACGCCGCCAAGCGCATTGTTCGGTTCGTTATTGTATTTGCGAATGATGCACATGCAAATTGATTAAAACCGTTACAGGAGCGTATAAAATGAAAAACAATAACAGAAAAAGTAACTTTAAAAAATGTGCATGCCTCTGTACTGCGACCAGACACATATTAATAGATTTTTTCAGTTTCCTCTTGTTGGTCGCATGTAAGACCAGCAGATGTTACAATTTAGTGAAATATATCTTCATTTAAATGCTGCATTTCGTATCGCCTTATTGTGAGGGCAAGAATAAATTGACTATCTATTGTTGAGGTATTACATGCATAATATTTAATTCAAGTCGAATTGAATAAAAACGCAATAAACGTTGCCGGTTGGCTTTTGTTGCACGTTACTTGTACTGTTTCTTAATGGCAAACACAAAATGATCGCATTGCTGATTCATTAGGACGTGCTCATGTTATATGACGCTGTTTGCAGATAAGAGCGAGGATTTTATGCGAAGGAGCAACAATGAGTTCCCCGAACGCTGATAAGAAAGACATCGAGATGGAGGAACGTGAGAAAAAGATGAACGAAGAGAATAAGGCACACGACAACATTACGAAAGCGGACGACTCCTTGGTCAGCGAGAGCGAAAAGGAGAAGGAAGCTGAGGCAACAGGCAAAATAAAAGTGGACAACATTAAAGAAGTCAAACCGAAGAAGATCCCCACTGGTGGTATTCAATTACCAGGATTTTTCACGCGCAGCAAATCCAAGGAGAAGTGTAAAGTAAGCAAACCGCATTTCGTAATTTAATTATGAGTGATATCAATTTGTTTTCTGTGTTCTAACCAAAATACTATTGATTTATTTTAGGAAGATGACGAGAACCAGGGCGAAGGAGCCGAACTGGTTGAAAAGGATGACAAAGAAATGCAGCCGGCACGAATAAAATTGCCGAATCCATTCAGGAAATCGAAACTTATTAATGAAGAAGGCAAGTTGCATTATTTTTGTAATATTTTTGTAACTTGTTGCTTATTTAAATTTACGTGCAGAGGATAAGCCAGCTGAAGCATCTGGAAGCTTGAACATAAGTAAATTATGCCTGCCAATTACATCAGTCCTGCCATGGCGCAAGAAGGAGCCGGAGCAATCGCTAGAGACGCAAACAAAAGCGGGCTTAGCATCTATGGAGACGCTGGATGACAACGACAAATCGGCTGATACGAAGCCAGAGGATGATCTTAAGAACGTACCACTGGATGATAACACAGATGTGGAGAAACAAGCAGAACCTGAAGTCACATGGAAGCAGAAGCTTAGAGCATACAGATTGGCAATCAGTGCATTGCTAGGCTTTGTGCTATTCTTCATTATTATTTTGGCATTTATTATACCATGCGGTAAGACTACTAACGTTGCCCCCATTAAAGATGGCAAATACGTGGACGCCGTTACCAGTTGCGGATTAGTCGAGGGTATTCTGGATGACGGAGCTGTGGCGTTCCGCGGCATTCCATACGCGCGTCCGCCTCTTGGTGAACTACGCTTTATGCCAGCGCAACCGCTCGATAACATCGAATACTGCTGGAACGGCACATTGCAAGCACACAATGCGACTGACACGTGCCTGCAAATCCATAGTAACGGAACGCTTACCGGCGCTGAAGATTGCTTGACCATTGATGTTGTAACACCGTACGTGCGTTACGAATCGCCACTGCCCGTTATCGTTCTTATTGGCAGCGACAGTTTCAACGGCGGATCACCAGGTAAAATGCGTCCTTCCGCCAGGTACGCACGTTCCAGAGACGTGTTATTCGTGCGACCGAATTTCCGCATGGGTGTGCTCGGCTTTATGGCATTGGACATCCTTTCAAAAGATGTATATCCTTACACAAGCGGGAACTATGGTTTAACCGATATTATTCAAGCACTGCATTGGATTCAATTAAACATTGAGCACTTTGGCGGTGACCCACGACAAGTTACTCTTTTCGGGCATCGTGCTGGTGCCTCCCTTGTAACTGCGCTGTCAACGATCCACAAAGCAGACAAATTATTTGCGCGGGCTTGGGCTACGTCCGGTGGAAGTCTCTACCCCAAGAAACTACTCAGCGAAGCGGAGAAGGAAAATGAAAGTTATCTTAATGCTATTGCATGCAAAGACATTGAATGCTTGCGCAGTCAAGACGCAGCTAATTTGATGAAGGCTGTTGAAGATACGTGGAGGAAGCCCCAACCTGATCTGCCTACAAAAGATGAAGATACGCGTAAAAAGCACGAGTGGTTGGTGCTTGACGGAAAGATTTTGCAAGAAGACCCTGCAACGAAATGGTCGAGTGAAGAAGGCCTAGCTGTAAAATTGGTCATTGGAACAACCGCCCACTCTGGCGCAACAGAGAAGCTGTTGAATAAGAATAAGGATTGGACCGAAGACTTAGTCGCTCATCATGTGCGATCTTCCATTTTGGGCAATATGAGTTTGGCTGAAGAAGCGCTCTCAATGTATTTAAAAACCTATAAAGGTCTCAGCCAAATGATATCAGACATTCGCATCGTTTGTCCCCTCTTTGCAATCTCTACGCAAATGCCAAATTCGACCTTCTACGTTGTCACGCAAGTGCGCGGTGAGCAAAATATTAGCGACGTCGACTCAGATGTTGATGCTATTTTGGGTAGATATGAGCCCAAGACGCCGGAACAGCGACGATACTTTTCAGCCATTCAACAGCTCTTTTACCATTTCGTTTGGCATGGAAAAATACAGTCTGAATCTGTTGGTAACAAAGTATTGGTCGTCGGCCAAGACGTGCTGCCTGCACAGAATTATTCACATTGCGATTTCTGGATTAACAAAGATGTTGTCTTGAAATACGCTCAGTTGGATTGAACATTTGTTTGGTAATTTTGCTGGAATACATTTCTTTGGATTTGTACCATACATGTATTCATTTTATATGCATTTACGCACTTGCCAAACGAAAATATTTATTTATGCATGTATAGAGCAATTCAAGTGTAGAATTAAATGCCACATCTTTTAGGGCGTAATGAAATGCGTAACATCCATAATTAGTTTTCCACATTGTATATTTACGTTAAGAATTGATGAGTAAACAAGACTGCCCTTCATTGATATTGCCAAAATATGAGAGCTTTCGATATATAAGATATTCTCATTGTGTTAAAACGGCAGCTAAAGTATTCATAAATTATTGTGTTTATCTATAGGTATGGCTTATTTAAGCATTTAGTTTTTGACGTTAGAACGGTTCAGAATGGGGCATTCAATGAACGAGTCGAATTATCCAGTGTTGTGACTGAAATTTCTATACTTTAGTAATTACAGAGTTTAGATTAATATAGAATTTATGAGTTAGCCTATCGCATTTGTAAAATATCTTTTTTATAAGTATATAACGTATTTATTACAAAGAAATTATGTATGGCAAGATACGTAGTGTATATTTTTTGTAACTAATTTTATGCCATACTAACAAACGTATATAATTAATGACATATGAATATATTTTGTAACTTTACATAAATGCATTTTGTCCGAAATTTTGCTTGATGTAACGCTAATCAAAAGAAACGAAGAAGTGTTAAAACATATTCAACGCGAACCAAATGATGTTTTAGAACTGTTTTATTGAACAAGTTCTCAAATATATTTGTAACGATGTACAATACTCTCTATTATTACGTAAGATATATAATAAAGGTAACAAATGTATTTATCGTCGATATCTTACTGCTAATTATCCTAGAGTTATCCAGTTAAAAACGTGTTTAGAACTTTATTTAAAAATTTTGTAACATCTTAATGTTTCTCGCGCTCTACAAAGCGAAATTTGAAAGGTCGGCTGGGCGATGAAAGAAGCTTATTGTTGCTGTAAATATCCCCATAGTGGTACTCAATACGGAATTTGCGAAGTAGTTTAATTATTAGGTAATAGATTTGAATCTCAGCTAGTTCTCTTGCTAGGCACTGTTTGGGTCCATGACCAAAAGGCATCGTCGCTAAGGTAGACATGTCTTTGGTGTTGTTCGTATCCAGTCCCAACCAGCGCTCTGGTTTGAACTTCAATGGATCTTCAAAGTGTTCTTCGCGTAGGCTTGATAAATTCGTAGCAATAAGAACATACGTCCCTTTAATTATTATAAATCAGAATATTTCAAATGCACTAATACTTCTTACCTTACCTTTGGGTATTTGGTACCCATAAATAGTAATATCTTTATTCAAAACTCGATTCAAGATAGGCATCGGTGGCTTTAAGCGAAGGCTCTCATAAAGACATGCTTTAAGATAGGATAGATTTTTCAGGGTATCCTTATTAATTTGGTCTTCTTTTAATTGTTTTAATTCATTGTGTAAATTATATTGAACGCGTTGGTTCTTTGCCAAGTGAAACATAAGAAATCCAGCCGTGTAGGCTGACATGTTAACTCCCAATAAAGTCATGTCCAGGAGGACAGTAAGAATATCATCTGTACTCATTGTCTCTTTGAGCAAAAAGTAATCTATGAGCGACGCATCCTCAAGCTTTTCCTGCTCAACTTTTTTCTCTTTGCGGTCGCGCAACTGCTGCTGTGCTTTGCGCAAATTCGAGCCAAAAATGTGGTCGATCGTATCGCAATGCAGGACAAGTTTTTTCCATGCAGGTGTATCAAAGAATTTCCACATGTGGAAACCAAATTCGCAACGTTTGATAGCGCTTGTTGCTTCGGTAATAGCATTCAGAAGGACCGCGTTGTCTGATTTAGAGCTTATGCCGCGCGAGTCCAAGAATCCAAACGATTTACTGAATGTAATATTAAGTAGGCATTCTAAGCTCCACTTTTGAAGCTCTAAGTGGAATGTTTTTGGTACTTCTAATTGCTGATTACGAATGGCCATGAGACGTTCAACAAAGGTATCAGCAGTCTTACTTATGCGTACGCACTGGTTTTCTACGGATACTTTCAATGCTGGCTCAATAGAATTTCGCATTGCTTCCCATTCCGGTCCATGCCTAAGATAAGTCATGTTGTTAATTTAAAAAAAAATTTAAATACAATGCATACATAACAAACGGTCCAGCATTTTTGTATTTCCGGTGGTGAAGACGGTACCTTTCAATGCAATCTAAACTTGAGCGTACTGGGTATGGGCCATCGCTTTCAAAGACCGCAGTAGCATGCTCAGGACGACTTAAGATAACAACATCACCTCCGAATGGACCATGTAAACGGACAATTGGTCCGTATTCGTTAAGTAAATAGCGAAAAAATGCCATATTATTACCCCAACTCAGTTGACTCCCTAAATAGTGTGCGATAAATAATTCAATTATCTTCAAAAGTTTGCATTACTACCAAATATTTTTCCTGCGCTTAGAACATATTGTAATGTCCTTGCGGTAACATGATTTCCTATAATTGGCACGTAGCTCCATGTTTTTGCAAATCGTTTTAAGACTTCGGGTCCAGGAACTTCGTCAAAAGAAGCAGCCTTGCGCAAAATATCGGACTGTACTAGTTTGATATTCGAATCAACTGCAACAATTTTGGTTGGCGGAGTCGTAGTTGTAGCAGACTTTACGGTATCCCCTATTTCAATAATTAAATATATCATAGTTGTTCACAAGTGTATATATCAAAATTTCAAACCTACGTGAATCAACTGGGGATGTAACCAATGGATCTGGCGAGGGTTTGGCTTCATTAAGCGACCGTGATGCTCGGTAAAACGGGCCTGATTTTAGAAAATATCTCACGTTTAAAGAATTTGCAATTCGTAACATTGTAACGTTATTAATTGGAATATCTAAATACCACCACGAAAATGACAGTATTTATTACAATGATATACTTTTTACATAGCCAACTGTTATTATTAATGTCAAAACAATTGAGCAAATGAAACAAAAGTAAAACAATTGATATTCGTTAAAAACAATCGGAAATTATTTCAAGGTTTTTAAATTTGAAAAAACTTTAACACAGCGTAAGTTGCCGCACATATCACTTATAAAATTACTTATATAAACATCCTTCTCAGTTTTCTTCCCTGCGAAAACACAAATCAAATAAATGTTTGGTTCTGCAATTGTATAAATACAGGTGATTTTGTCTTGTGAGCTGTACTTGTAAATAACGTTTTCAGATAAACTAATATCTATCGAAGATTCAGTAATTATCTTCAAAATTGATTCAACTAATTGAGTCGGTTTCTGAAACAATTAACAATAATACCTTGATACAGTTGTAATTTAAATACATACACTTGGACAAGAAATCATTACAGGAAATCCGTCATAGGCAGTAGTATCACAGCTTACTTGGGTATCAGATAATAATAGTACTGCCTCTGCATCATAGCGCTTCTGGAATTGTTGCATTCTGAAGGATAGTACTGATCATGAATCTGGTCAACAAATTTAAGTCATATTTACTCACTTGTAGTAATAATCAAACTGCAATTTGGAGCAGAGTTGTCTCATATCATTTGTCGATGTTTGTGAAGCTAATGTATCATGGAAAAATAAGCTAAACTTACTTAGCACTGCTGCTTTAAAACTTAAATGCCATTGAAATAAAGGTGGAAGGTAATTGGTTTTTATGAAACCCAATTTGCGCACCTACAAATAATTTAACAGCAAGCAAATTTATTAACATACATGTTAATTTGATTTACCTCACGATTTTTAATTTTTGTATTTTCCCATGCTTGAAGTCTTGTATGTGCACCATGAATGTGTGCCAATGATGGAAGAAATTGAAGCCTTTGTAATTCCACTAAAGCATGAAAGAGTTGTTCCAAAATTGCACATTCCAAGCTAAATGCTGCTTTGATTGGAGTTAAACTGATATCAACAAAACTCAACACATTTTTTTGAGTAAGTAATTCGATGTTCTGTAATAACTCATGATACTTAGTTTTACCTGAACTGGAAATAAATATTTGCTCATAACTAATAATTTAAGGAAATGTATGCTATTAATATTATATGGATTAATTCTTTCAGACACAAAGGATACAATTGCATTAAATAATTTCTAGCTTCTAAAAATTGACTGATACTTCTGCAGTGATTTTGTACTTTTTTATCTTGGTGTGTATTTTTACACAATTCCTCAATTCTTTTCAAATCAAATTTGAGTGTTTCATATATTGCTTGTAGAGAATTCTAGCAACAGATACAAGATTAAATAAATAATTTATTTCATGGATTTTAAAGCCACTCACATCTTTCCTTAGGAAGCCTTTATTCTTATTTTGCAGGAATCCTATTTCCATATAGCTTTTTTCAGCCAGAGCAACTTGTAACAACTGATTTAATAGGGCTTGCCATACTGCAGTGTCATATACTTTCTGTTGTTCTTTTTCCTTTTCCTAATACAACCAAATGAATCAACACTAAATTAATATTTAATAATATTTAATTAGTTATACTTACAATATGCTCCTTTGCTTTATCAAAACACAATTGGGAAACATAAACAAAATATGTATGTAAGAATTCCTCATCCTTTTCCATAATGTGTATCACAAGCAATAATCAACAGCAATATAATTGAGTATTATTAAGTATTATTCCTATTATTGTTGTTATTAACTTAGCAGCTGATATCTATTATGGAACCAAAACAAAATGATAGAATATGAATATTACACAAATTACTAGCGGCGCTAGTATCGTCCTTAGGAACGTCATTATATACCCGGTAAATATCACCTTTATTTGTTCACGTTCCTTCAAGTAAATATCGGTTGTGACGGGTGTGTGTGCAGTGAATCATTGTGAATTGTTTTACAAAGTAATCTTCAATCATCGGGGTAATTGGTGAATTAGTTGGTAAGGTAAAATGACTACCCTCCCAGGAACAATATCGTTCGATGAGTTTGGGCGACCTTTTGTAATTCTTCGCGATCAAGATCGGCAAAAACGGCTTACTGGAATCGATGCCTTGAAGGTTAGAATTCGGCGTACCAAATGTTTGCTATATTGGCTTTTCCTAATATATTCTTATATAAATATTCCGTGACAACTATAAATAATGTATTTTCCACGTCCAAAGATTCGTTTATTGTAGTGTTTGCGCCCTTTTCCGCTTAGCATTTTCTATATTTCACCCACAAAGACGCCATTTGTTCAACATCAAATGCTGTGATTAATTATGTTTCTTTTTTGTTTAGTCACATATTCTTGCTGCTCAGCAAATTGCGTGTACTGTTCGTACATCACTTGGGCCTAAAGGCTTAGATAAAATGATGGTTTCTCCTGATGGTAAATTAAATTCTTATAGTGTTGGTAAATTGTTTCAATATTTGATTGAATTTTAAGGGGAGGTAACTGTTACTAATGATGGTGCTACTATATTGAAACTCATGGATGTTGAACATGAAATTGGCAAATTGTTAGTGCAATTATCACAATCTCAAGATGATGAAATTGGTGATGGCACTACAGGTGTGGTTGTACTAGCTGGAGCTCTATTGGAGCAAGCAGGTACATTGTTAGATCGTGGCATTCACCCCATTCGTATTGCTGATGGATTTGAGATGGCATGTGACAAAGCAGTTGAGCTGTTACATAATATTTCTGATTCATTCTGTGGGTTTGACAAACTAAAGGGTCCAGTTACTGATCTAGAGCCTCTTATTCAGGTGGCAATGACCACCTTGGGATCAAAGATTATTAACAAGTGCCACCGTCAAATGGCTGAGATTGCTGTCCAAGCAGTACTTGCTGTTGCTGATCTTGAGAAAAAAGATGTAAACTTTGAGTTGATTAAAGTTGAAGGTAAAGTTGGTGGACGACTGGAAGATACCGTTTTGGTGAAGGGTGTAGTCATTGACAAGACTATGAGTCATTCCCAGATGCCGAAAATGTTAAAAGATGTTAAGTTGGCCATTCTCACATGTCCGTTCGAGCCACCAAAGCCAAAGACCAAGCATAAGTTGGATGTTACCAGCACTGAAGATTATAAAGAGCTGAGAAAATATGAGCAGGAGAAGTTCACTGAGATGGTGAAGCATGTGAAAGATGCTGGAGCAACTTTAGCTATATGTCAATGGGGTTTTGATGATGAAGCTAATCACCTATTGCTGCAGCAAGAGCTGCCTGCTATTCGTTGGGTTGGAGGTCCTGAAATTGAACTGATTGCGATTGCTACTGGTGGTCGTATTGTACCACGATTCGAAGAGCTGACTCCAGATAAATTAGGTTCATGTGGCTTGGTCAAGGAGTTGTCGTTCGGCACGACCAAGGATAAGATGCTCGTCATCGAGGAGTGCTCGAATTCACGTGCTGTTACGATTCTTGTACGTGGAGGCAACGCCATGCTAGTAGCTGAAGCAAAACGCAGTTTACATGATGCATTGTGTATTGTACGCAGTTTAGTAAAGAATCCACGTGTGGTTTATGGTGGCGGTGCTGCTGAAATTGCCTGCAGTATACATATTGCAGAACATGCTAATGGATTAGACACCCTTGAGCAGTATGCATTCAGAGCATTTGCTGAAGCCCTGGAGAGTGTTCCATTGGCATTGGCTGAAAATAGTGGCTTGTCTGCCGTTCATGCTTTAGCTGAAGCTAAAGCAAAGCAGTATTCTACTGGTATTACTGCTATTGGCATTGATTGCATGTCAACAGGCAACTCGAATATGAAAGAGCTACATGTAGTTGAGTCTTTGCATTCGAAGAGACAACAGCTCATTTTGGCTACACAGCTGGTGAAAATGATTTTGAAGATCGATGACGTGAGGAGCCCAGCTGATGAAGGGCATCACTATTAATTTAACTTATTTAGCTTTCTAGCTTGTTTAATACAGCTACTTAAACAACTAACGCATTTTAAATTCTCGTATTAGTACTCAATTCACAACCTCACACCATTAAATTGAATCATTTATAAACTAAATTGCCTTTTAATAAAAGTTTTACTTGAGGAAGGCTTTCACATGGAATATTATGGTGTTAATCAAGCCTGTTAAGCTGTTCCTTTGGTTATAGGACTTGAAATTAAAATGACAAATATAATTATGGTTTATGCATTTATTATATTGATGGAATACTTAGAGGAATTGGGTGGCCAATTCGCAAAAGCTTTGGAATACAAGGCTTGGTACATTATGCAATGACAGAGTGACAGAAACTCAGAGTCTTGATTTTATCTTTCGTTGACAATGAGTATTTACAATAAATAGAATTACAATAATAGGCAAGTATACTTTAACATCAATTTTCTTAGATTTGGTGATTTTGAACTTTTCTTTAGACTTAAGTTTCAATTACTCTAAGCCAATGATCCAGCTAATACCACGTGCTAGTAGCAGAATTAGCGGTAGCCACGCGATCAGCCATCTGATCCAGTCAAGTACTTGACCATAGAGCATGTGCGGTTTTTCCCATGGGTTGCAAAACATTTTCTGGAGGTTGACTTTTTCTTTGCAGTATGGACATGTTTGCTTTTTCCCAACTATGCACCAACCGCGAATGCAAAACTCATGAAATCTAAAAGACAGTTTTGAGAAGCTTGAATCGCTATTACTGAGGAAAACTTACACGTGATCACAGTTCAATTTATAGGTATTTTCAATTACGCCAGTTTCATTCTCAGAAACGAGTAACTTGTTCCCGCAAACAGCACATACTCCCGGTTCTAAATTACGCGTTGGCATGCCAGTTGGTGTGTAATACTGCATATACATTTAATTAATTAGTATTTGCGTTATTCAGATAAGAGTTTCACTTACTCCAATGTGAGAAGCCATCGTATCAGCGCATATTTCAGATATATCTCTGCCCAGTACACCATAATACAAGCCATAGAAAACAAATAATGCGCCAAAATCCATCCATGAATTTGCAGTTGCTCCAAAGAGCAAATTGAGACCAAACAATGCACACATTATTATTATATATCCTACTATACCTAGAACATAGCTTAGATGATGAAGGAAGAGGAACCATTTGTACACCAGTCTGTAGACGTGAAAAGCAATTATTTTAATAATATTAGCACAATTTAAATGAATACTCAAACCTTGGTGTAGTCCCTTGAATGGGCTTCTGTATGGCTTTTCTAACAATCAATCCAGTGATACAACTAAATAAAAGCCATATAAATATAAACCGCCACCAATGGCTCTTTAAACACATTACAATAGGAATTATCCACATCCCCAGTAATGTAACTATCTGTATTAATAGAAGGTGGTTAATCAATATCACCTGATTTCTATAAATAATTAGACTTACTGAATATGATTTATAATGCCGGGTCTTCCATTCAATAAGGGCAAATTGAGCTACCACCATTGTTATGATAAGTACCAGAAATATTCCTGCATGCATAGCTTCATGACCCTGATGTTGTTCATGCATTTTTTGGTGTTCCCATCGTAGTTTCTCTTGGGGTGTTAGCTCCTCTAGAGTCTAAGAGCGCCAATTTATTACAACCAATGTTATATATTAAAATTAATGTAAATCTAAGGGAATAACATACCCTGTTTCCAAACTCTACCACTTTATGTAAATCATCCATAGTCATGACTATGAAGTTGAGCTAAACTTTTATAGTATGATATCGAACAATGTGTGCCTCATTAAGTGGACACGTTTGCAAGTTGTTTTAATTAGAACGTTTATAAAATCTCAGCTCATCGTACTTAAGGATTAATTGCAATTATGCCACCGAAAATCACTAGTCAACACACCGCATACGTGCCTCCAATTCGACTGAGTCAGGATGAGTTTTATGACAATTTTGACGTTTGTGTAAAATAAGGACCCATATGATGGAATAATAGCTGAATGATAATCTATAATTGAACAAATAATTAACGACTCTCAGAACATTCAGACTTCGTGGTTAAAATCAATAGTTATTGATATTGTTAATGCAAACACTGTGCAACCATAGTATGCAACTTTTAAAGCTTGTTTTCGTGGGACATATTTTCAGTATTCGTAGTTGCCTACTATATTAGAAAGAATTTAAAATATTGCCGTAATTATTTAACTTATCAAATAGCATAAATAATTTTCATTAACTTGTTTATTTACATTCAATATTTTTAATAGTTATTAAAATGTATGGAAGTAACAAAAACATATATTTTTGTCGGCTTAAAATTATCTCATTTTTGCGCGATTATCTTTGTGCGCTTTACTTAAATAACTGCCAATTATATGGAAACTCGTAGAAAACCTTTTATCGCCTAGTAATAATTTTGATTGATATGAAGTATTTAAAGTTATTACGCAAACTACCTCGACATACTCTTCCATTTTCGTCAATGATATTTTCAACAAGTAAGGTGTGTTTGTTTACTGTTAAGCATTCATCGCCTTAACTGCGTGCGATTGAAGACGTTTACTGAATACAAATGGTTCTATAATAATATCAACTAATAGGACGTTGCCTTTTATTTAATTTTATTATTTATATATATTCTGTGTAGTTGCGGTGACATATTAAGCGGTTTTTTGCTTGAGTGCTTTATTCTTTGTTTATGTTTGTCACCACATTAGAATTGCGTATTACTTTTAACGTTAATGCGCCAAGTACTCTCTGAATATGCTTCAATTACGTTCAAAGTATGTGCATTGGTTGTATAGACATAAATTGTCAGTCTCTAGCTAAGCATTGCTCTTTGATCTTTGTCGTGCGTTGCCTGCAGATGTTTTGCTTCGTTGTTTGTTTGTTTGGCAACTTTTGTTTACTAATTTCGCATACCCGTTTGCGAAATGCGTGAATCATGTCGAATCGTTAACGACTTATCATTCATGACACCCAATAATTGGTATTGAATCAATTTTAATCGGTGGCATAAAAGGTGATTGCCACATGTTTTCTATTGTTACAAATGATCTTAAATATGTCAGCGCATATGCATTGAATGCAGCCCATATGGTTTTCGTAGTTGTATTAAGTAATTAATGAAAACAAAACGTTCATATCTCAATTAATACATGATTATCAGTGTTGAGCACATGACCGTCAATATGCATTCATTCAATTAATGTTAATTGCTATGTTATGCGCGTAGAATTTCATCATGCACTTGATGCATAAACTGTTTGACTTTCTCGCATTATCGTTGTGAAAATTCTAAAATCTAAGAACAATGTTATGAGGTCTCATCACGATTGATGTTTCAAAATCCGGGAAATGAAACTATTACAGTGGCATACATAGAATTTTTTAATTTTCTTCCACATGATTTCTAGTTAAAATGACATTCAATCATTGCAAGCACCGAAAAAGCGTTGAAAATTATATATTTTTGGGACAAGTTTGCATATTGTATGACAAGCGAATATCAACGACAATAAGATAATTTAAATAGGCAGATGTATAAATATCCAAGCACCAGTTTCGTATCAAGTGTAACTGAAAATGGCACGTGTGGCAAACATGCACATGCTGCACATGGAACAACAAAGTTCAGACGCGTTGTGGACGGACATTTGTGCTTTATGCAAAGCCAAAAATATTATTATGTGAGCATGCGTTTTGTGGTTTGAAACAAATTGCCACGCATATGTGGAATCGGACACAAGTTAATGATAATGTGTTTTGAATAGCATATTAAAGAGTGCCAATAAATTGCGATTTCAGCGCGAAACCCAAATGTAAAGAAAGCGAACGCGCGCGCGTGGCACTATTTATACGTGGCTCACTTCACTTTTTCAAACAAATACGTATGGTGCATGCATTTATCACACATCACCTAATTTAATAAATGGTCGTGTTTCGCGCTGATGACGTTTTGTAGATGTATGGCGTTAGGCACGTAAATGAGTATCAAAGAAAATCAACGTACAAAAATGAAAGTTGTCTCCTTTTGTGCATCTATAATGTCTGCCTGTAGAATTTTACCGTACGGTTTTGTTTTTACGTAAACAATGAGTCGCTTAAGAAGAATGAAGAGTTTGCGCCAAAATGGTCATTTTTTGAAAGGAAACTTGAATCGCAAGGTCTTGACCTTCACCTATTTTGTCCCACGCGCTCGCATTCCAAGCCTACAAGAATGCCTTTCAAACAATCGATTGGTATATATTGCAGCGAGTTGGTGAAACTACCGGTAATTTTTACGTTTGCATCCTGTATATTTATTGCGCGCGCGAAGGAAAGAAATTTCATTATCGGATGAGCAAGCCGCGCGCAATTCGTGCGTGTCATCAGCGCGAGCGCATCAAGAGTATTACCACACATTGACCCAGTTGTTGTACGCACTTAGAATGCATTCGAATTTGTGGCGCATTAAATATGTAAAATATTTATTTACGTTGTTTTTTATTTACTTGCACACGTTGCGCACCGCGTTTACTTTCGAGCGTAATGCATAACTTGAGCAATCACAGAGAGATTTTCATTTTCGTTTTCAACATCAGAATGCTGCGGTTATTGAGAATCGATCGTATTCATCGAACTCATCTCGATTTCACATTAATACTGCTTATTCTTGCACAATTATTTGCATACGTGTTCAGCTCGATTACAGTTTTTAATATCAGGAATTAAATTAAGGAACAGGTTGCTTAAAAATTAATTAAGACTATTTCTTGCTCAATTAATACTGGTTTCAAGAATTATTAACTTTAATAATAATAATATGACCATTTTGTTATCAAATATTGATATTTTCGACAACGCAATATTAAAACATTCAGCAATTTACTGATAAAAACATCCAAAATACTTTAATATGCTTAACATAAAACTTATTGCAGCATAAATATGATATGAATAAGTTAATATTAAATACATATAATGAATAAGTAATTTTGTGAAGGTTTTATTAGAAATATGTTGAGGAAGTACAACATTCTTTTAGCATTTGAAATTATACAAGCTTATTATTATACAGTTCAGATCCATCTAATGTTTATTGATATTCAACAAACAAGCTTGACATTATAATGTGCGCACAATTAATGATCAATAATCTAACCGGGGCAATCTATGCGAGTGAACCACGCGATGCAAATGATTCGATTAAACATGCAAAGTATCTATGTGCCTCGTGATATATTACTCGCCTACATCGTTTAGATTTACTCGTTGTAATACAATATTTTGCATTAATATTAATGAAACCAATTTCAATATGAAAGTTTGCGCACGGATCGTATGAAAGTATTTTCATTGAATAAGAATACTGCAACGCATAATGAAATAGAATACGAAATTCAACGAAATAATATAGAGAAACGTTGAATAAGGTAACTACGATTTTATTTAGGTTTAGGTATGGTATTTTATCGTGATGCGCAGTACGTTGCCAAATTACCAAACATTGTGAAATATTACTTCAACATTTACTCGTAATCAGTAACAATTGTTTACTATCAGCGGCTGAATTTAATTACAATAAATGTAAGCGCGCAATGCAGGAAAAATTTCGCGTAACGGAAAAGAGAAATCTTAATTTAAATGATTAAATAATACACGAGTAATAAAATAAATGTAATAAGTCGTCTTCATCACTCTGAACTAAATATTCAGGATTACTGCATAACTGCGTAAAGTAGAATTAAGTATTTAAAGCATAACTTGTGTTTTTATAACTTTGACATACTTTAACCACATCGTTATTCAGTTGGCTTCCTTCACGCACTAAAACAAAAAGAACTACTGGGAGAACAATAGCGTTATTTTTGTACAAAGTACATTTGCGGTTAAGTCTATTTGCATGCGCTGATAACAATAATATTTATCTACATAACAAAGCCGAATTAAAGCTGTGATAGCTTGATAAACATACTAAGTGGGGCGTTGAAGTACAACCGAAAATGTTGAATTATTTGCGTTCATCAAGGTCCTTAATTAAAAGGTGGCAGCGTGTTCCTAAAATACACATATGCGAATTTACTCGTTGGAAATTGTGTTATTTAAATTATTTGATTTCTTGCATTATCAGTTCAAACAGGATTGTGTACTTTTCTTTTCAATGGCTTATTGACTTATTGTCTGGACTTTTTCGGTAGTCTATTTAATATTCAGTCAGTCTGATTTTCAAGGATAAGTCGATAAAAAATATTTGATTGAAATAAATGTATGGTTTAACGTTGATAAATATTAGAAATGCCTCATTAATTTACTTATTGCAATATTTCAAAAATTAATACTTAGTTCAATGTAAAGAATTTACTAATTATTTACTAAATAAAAAACACATAGTGCGTCATCACATATTAATATGTATGATAAGAGGTAGCAAATATTTTATTATCATTTACATAGCATAATAAAATGTTGAAAATTTTTGATCAATCCTGACAGACAGTAAAATTACACGGAACATAATCACATAGGTATGAGTGAATCACAAAACAAGTAAAAAACTTTATTGCCGTAATAGCCACTGCACTAAAATGAAAAAAAGTCAATATCGAAACCACAGAACGAGTTTATAATATGGCTTTTTTTGGAATTTGAACAATGCACGTTCCACTTAAAAATCGGCTGGCTGCGTTGAAACTCCAAACAGATTCAGCACGCTTTTGCCCATCTATGCATACGATGCGCATGGAGAACTAACCCACAAACCGCAATTGACATAATGATTTGAATGAATGCTGACCTTCTCCGATTAGACTCATCAGACTCACGACTACGTGTCTTCGTATAATTTAATTTGCAATGTAGCACTGGAATCAAACGTGAGTGTGGTTTATAGGCAGATGTATATAAAGTCGAAAAGTTATCGTATAAAGTACGTTTATTGTCGTATCATTCTTTCATCGTCATTTTCATTACGGGCTTAATGCGTCGACCAAGATGAGATTAAAAACTACTTTCACCTTAAAAAGTGCGTTCCAAATACAGCTGGCATTAAAATGCGATTAGTAAGGTCTTTGGAATGAAAGACAACGACGATGAAAGAGCGTGTTTGAAATTTGACTAAAATAACATTAAAACTACAGAAAAAAACGAATCGTCTGATATTATTTGACGCATGTCTAATTGATGAATGGTGAAATTTATTTATTTGAGCATTTTAAATTATTTAAACAAATTATGCATGGAATCATTCGTTTGAAGCATGAAGAATGGCTTTGCAATCAATATTTAGAAATATTTTAATTGCTTCGGTTTTTTTTTTGGTAACGAAATACTTCCTTAATAAAACGACGAGGTAAAAAATTGCAATTAACTCTAGGACTATTATTTTTTCATTAGTGCGCGCGTTTTAAGTGGGTGTATTACAAATGATAGAACAATTCAAGGAAGTCCAAGGTAATGAAGGAATAACATTTGGTGAATACCTTTGTACGATGCCTTTCGGTTATTAAACTTGAAAAGAACACAACTTCCGCGTCCTTCGCAATCGTGCAATGTAAAAACAAATGCTTTAATGTTAGTTTTGCGCGTGTCCTTTGCACGTTTCTTATTCAGTTGGCAATTAGGAATGAAATGAACGAATAATTTCAATTGTGCTTCTGAATTTTTATCGCGAAAATAAGTTACTACATTCACTTTGTTTTTAAGAATTCAGAAAGCATTGTGGTTGAAAACAAAATAATAATAGAATTATCAATAAAATAATAGCAAACATTAAATAGTCAGTGATGTATTTGGTTCATGGTTGATAAACATTTTTGTGGTTTCTATGCAGTTTACTTGAGGTGATAAATTATATTATAATAAAAATAGAACAAGTTTCTGTTGTTATTTACGAATATTTCAGTGACTCATATTTTGGTAACTGTATTTTCATTGGCATCTTATACAATTATTTTGTTGTCGGTAGTTACTTTAATTATAGCTTTGGACCGCAAATTAATTTAATGATTAACAATATTATCAGATAAAAAATATTTCCTTAAACATTCATGCTTCAATAAAGTTTCTGTTTTGAAATTTGTTCAATGACGAATTTAATGCGAATTTCAACAGGATAATGAATTAGTTGATGAAAGCGAAAAGAAACGCTGCTGAATGATTTCTATCAAGTTACCATAACGTTTTTTATTGCAACAATCAAGGATTTCATAGAAAATGAGTACCTGTAATAAAATAGGAATAAAAGTCAAAAGTTATGAATATTTATAGTATCAGTGATTTATTCTTGGTAAGATATTTGAGTTCATAGAGATACATACAAATCTAAGAAGTATGTTCAAATTAAACAATTAAGTATGAAATAGATACACTTTAAAAAAATAATGATATTAGGTCTACATTATGGTCTGGTTCTTAAAAACGGAGCGAGTAAATCCTTACGTCTAACAGACGGTGACCTCAGTTTTACATACGGTGACCTCAACTATCATATTATGTCACAGTTCGCGTACGCATTGCAAAAAGACTTCTTTGGCAAACACTTTGCGTGCCTGTGTACAAAGCCAACAGTGAAAAATTTGCGTTGTCTGCATACACGTCTTTCACCTTGAAATCAATACCCGCAGAACAAAAATACCTGGATATTAAGTTTCTAGCAAAACAAACACAACAAATAATAAACGTTAGAAACAAACATTTAATAAGTACTAGGTGCCAAACAACAAAAACGCTTGGTACATTTGAAACTTAACAGAGGTATAAGTACATTGTCTGCACAGGAAAGTAGTTAGCATAGATACAATAGTGCAGAAGTATTCTGAGGTTTGGTTGTACGTGTTATTCTAAAGTTAGATTGTACATTTCCCCGTGTTGTTATTCGAATCTGCAATGCGTGTACAGACGTTTGGCACCGTGCTGTCTGGCTGCCGCTAAATGAGCGCGACATGTTCCTTGCGCTCAAGGATTGCGTGCAAATACAAATGTGTACAGACACTTTGGATATTTTCTCGGGTTACATGAATATCTTCTATTCTACACATATTTGAAACATATTCATTTATTCGGCTTGAGCCTGAGTAGAAATAATACACCTTCTATCACATGTTTCGTGCTCTCGTTCGCTCACTTCATCCATACATAAAATGCAAATCAACGTGAATAATTTAATTCGGTTCAGGGCATTTGCTATATGTCAATGCTGGTCCTGTAGGTGAATAATTTACAAACGCTTTTCGGTTGCCTTGCTGCTGGCGGTGGCGGTGTTGCTGCTGCTGTTTCTGATGATGGGTCGATATTGGCATTGGCGAGGGCATCCACGAGTCACAAGTTGCTCGCTGGGATGAGGGTAACAACGGAGGCGGATGCATTCTGGAGCACTTTCATGTGCAATACCCGTCGAGCTTTTGAGCATTGCCTGGGCGACTCGACTCGTGTACGTCATCTCGCCGCCCTGTTAGCAATGTACGAGGAATCCTACCCCAAATTGGATTTCCATTCCAGCCGGGTCTCGTCTCGAACAATTCGACTGGTTCTTCTTTTGCCATTGACATTGACTGGGCATAATTGGTCGTGTTATTGTGCAGTCCAGTTCTCTCTATGCGATTGCAGTTATGTACAAGCAGGAAGCCGAAAACGGTAGCAGCAACAACCCATTATTATTATGATTATTATTGCTGTTGTATGAGATTCCAGTTCTGCAAGTTGCGTGTGAGCGCAACAATACCATACAATAACTTCCTCTTTCCGTTCCGTGAAAAGTCACCCTAAATCAGTTGCCGGGTCGAAGGAAGAGCAGTTTGGTCACATCAAATTTACGTGGATCAAGTGGTACACGTATTTGGTTAGAGAGGGTGAATACACTCCTAGGGGGCTATCTTACTACTCTAATAGTTGTGTTGTTGTTCGGTATACGTAGTTATATCATAAATTAAATCACAGCAATCAATGTATCAACACATTCTCGCGTCGCACAAGTGGTCGTTTGACCTTTATCGGGCGCAACGAGTGCATCGTGCATGTATATAGTTCCAACACACTGAGAAGCTCCCCGGGCCAGATATGAGGATACAATAGCCATCACAATCCGCATTGCACAATTGTTGCAATGTGACACATTCAGCGAGTGGCGTTTAGAATTCTTCGTCCTCCTCGACGCAGGGCAAGGACGATTGATGTCGCAGTCCAAGACCATGTGGGTGATGTCCATTCTGCCGGATATTGGTGAATGCCTGCATCCAACTGTCTAGGTCCCGTGGCTCGCAGAGGAACGTGAGTGTCATTGGTGTATCGAAACCGAGCTGACGTACGCTGAATCCCGTTTGTTGCTTATCCTGGAGCGGTTCCAGCTTTGTGGTCTTGATATTAATCACGCCGAGTGGGCGGCAGATCTTCTTCTGTGGATATAGAACGGCAAAGTGCTCGAGGGTGGTTTGATAGACAATCACGTTAACGCCCTGGCGGCGGCCGTTCGGCGAGAGCAGGGTGATGGCGCCGCTCTTGGTCTCGGTATTGAGATGCTGGGTGCTCGCATCGTCCACGTAGGTCGTGGCCACCGCGGGTAGATTGTAGGACATCGCGACTTCGGGCATTTTCAGGTTGACGCACTAAAGCTGAATACGGTACGCACACTTTGGGATGAGTTCTGCGGGTGCAATGCACTTGCGTGAATGAATAATTTATCTCTTTTCGCTATTGCGTTCACCGTGCAATGCGCACTCACTATGACTCAGACGGACATCGTCGGCGTGCTTTTATCGAGCTGCTGCCGACAGAGTCGCGCATTCGCCGCGAGCTGGTGGGGATTGGCATCGATACGATATGGGAATACACCGAATGCGTAACGAGGCTCGACGCGTAATGCCTATTGTCAATTAGCTACATAGAGGTAAACATACGCATGTGGTGTACGTATGCATAGATATTTCAGTGCCAGGTAAAAATAAATTCAAAGACCTTTTACTCGAAAATAAATGAAGTGCCGTTTTCTTTGCGCGGCCGTGGTGTCTACAAGTGCGATAACGCGAAAATGTACAAGTTTGTCATTGCGCTTGGACACTTCCCATAAATACAGACATTGGTCAACACGCCACTACGCCTTCTAATTTTAATCGCGCACAATGAGGAAGATTTCTTTTGAACTTTAAATTTATCACAATTTTAAGAAATGAGGTAATTGCCTTTTAGCTGATGTTTGACCTAAAATGCATTTCCAAGTAGTGGATTTTTAAATTTACCGCGAAGACGGTTGCTATAGGATGTTTTTCACGATGCTGAAAAGTTTCGTAGTATTAGCCAAGACCTCCAAGAATCATACGAAATCAATGAACGCATATTTTTGAAGGTTTTTCTGAGGTGGGTGCGTTCGCAAATACGACTTTGCTGATTGTTTCGGTGCGCATAAGAAGTATTTTTCTTTGACGTCTGCGAGGCTAATCGAATTACGTTTACCTGTTTAGCACCAGCGTTGTTTTGCATTTTTTTCGCGCTGGTGTCGTATTTGCTTACGTTTCTCTTCCATTATTGTATACATAATCTGTGTACATGATCTACATGCGTAGACTAATGCTGCTTCTCATACCAATACTTGCTGATTACATCGACCTATTACGAGCGCATTTGAAGTGTAATTATTAGAATAATGGGGGAAGCATCACAGAATTTTCCACAATTTTATAATAGCTTAAGTTATTGTCTAATAATATATAAAGTACGGTATTATTTCTTTTAAAGAACCAAGTTTATTTATCGCGATCTGATTAAAATTTTTCCTTTGAAGTTTAATTAAAAAATAGTTAGTGGAGTGGAAAATAAACTGGGATTTTGATATCTGAATCAAGATTCGAGCGATACACAATGATGGAATTTGGCGAACATGACTAATCTAGCGCAGCATCTTTTAAGAAATCCCGAAGATAACGTTCGGTGTAATTGTGAAATTTCGGAAATACCGCAAACGTCGTCGCCGACTCATGTAATAATTTATGTGGAAATCTTGTATGTGCAACATAGAAACACGCACTTCTGTATGAAGCAATAGCGCATTCGCATTTTGCAGAACGGTTGGCAGCGAATCAAAGCTGTGCGCGGACGTACACCAACACTTTCGTTGCAGGTTTCCGAAAAGTTTATATTTATCGCGGACGCGTTTAATTAATTTCGCCGCACGTCTCAGCAAACGATGTCACAACGCTTTTATCGTCGCGCATTAATCTGACAGATTGCACTGTTGAAGTGCTTTTATGGTGTCTTTTAGAATAACGACAACATCTAACTTTGCAAAAAATAAAAATTGAGCTACTCGTAATAAGTACCAACAATATTTTTACTTTCACATTGCGCAACGAATGAATTTTCATAAAAAAGAATTAAAATCACAATCAGGCTTTACGAAATTGATTTTCAACCACAGGCACATAACATTATGTTTTCTGGCATACTTGTTACACTTTCGATATTATCAAGCTTTAGGAAAACTCACGCTATAAGCGCTTTTCGGGGAAAAGCTGTATTTAGGCGCTTTACGTCAAAACCATAACAGGTTTTCCCTTCTGACCTACATATTTACAGGTTGCAGTAGTTCAAAAACATCTTTATTGATTTGCCTGTTTTTAACGGTTTAAAGCAGACGTTAAAAGTCCATAGAATTAATTAAATGCGAAGCAAATTATTTAAATTACTATTCATTATTCAAGCGCGTTAACTTATTGGAAAACCTCATATTTTTATTTGAAATTTGGGCTTTTATCACAAGCACGTGTTTACTCATTATAGTGCTCAGGTGTTTTCAATAATTTTACGTAATTATGACGCCGGGTTTTTCTTTCATTTGTGCTAAAAATAACTTATTTTTTTAATTAGGATAGTTAAAATAGATTCGTGTTTATAAATGTATTTTAACTTAACTTGTTTTTATAAACAAGTGTATCATATATCAGAAATTCCAAGGGTGTGTTTATTTTAGTTAAGTTAATTGTTCTATCTTTTTATTGTAAGATTAGGGAAATCTGTATGAGAGAAAAATGCCAGCAATACTAAACTCAAGTGATATCGCTTTTTCATTCCGACACCCAAAGTTTAAACTATAGTTATTCTTTACTTATTCCATTTTTAGTAACTACACTGATAAATGCAAGTATTTTTAAACCGTAATAAGGAATCTTAAAAACAAAAACATTTAACTACGTGAATTCGTTGAATAGTGAATTATTTAATAATCTGACAATATGCATATTTAATTGCAAGACTGATTTCTTTACATTTCGTATAAATTCACAATCGTACTTAATAAATATTTATGATTTTCATAATTAGTACGTTTAATACAATTAGTAGTGTCAGTGACTCTTTACACAAATAGTAAAACACTTATTTATAGGATAACAACCTCGAATCGTTCGAAAACGTGGCAAATAATCAATTTCTGAAGTATTTCCTGAATATAATTTTACTGCTACTTACAAATTACGAATGCGTATGCGTAATACTAGAGTCAATAATTATGAATTAAACAGATTTAAGTTGATACGAGTTAAACTCTGAGAAACAGTTTATAAACGTAATTTTCCAATTACAAACATAGGTAATTATTATGAACAAATACTATTATCAATTCAGTTGTTGTGATTTCTCGGTAAACTTATACGTTTTATTTTTCATGCGTTCGTGTTGACAGTACAAGCGTGGTATACATATTATGAAGTATCAGTACTTGTATCAACTATCAGCAAATGCAATTAATGGTATCATTTTATTTGCTTGGATGTCGCTCGCATTTAGCACAGGCGCGTCTTTTATTTATGTTTGTTTGTTTATTTGTTTACTTATCTAATGCGCTACTGTCTACGCCACTTAAATTGTCTTTGTGTACAGATATACGTATGCTGCATACACAATTCGAAATTAGTATTTGGCGTGTTGTTGAAAATGTGTATACAAATACACTGCATGTTTATACGAAACGCGCAATAGTCTGTGGTAAATTTAGGATGTTTTATGCCCGTAACGATAATAAGCGTGTACGTTGGTTTATCTTTGGTGGCGATGAATGTTTATGACACTAGTAAAACATAAAAAGTGTTGAAAAAACTAGTTAATAACATAGGATCTATGCAGTTTTGCATTTATCAAACTTATAGATCTTTTTTTTTACTACATTGGTGTTATTTTGTTAATAAATATAACAACCCTACCGGGAAATATGCTTCAGGTAAATGTTTCATTAATTACCAGATAAGTAAGAAGAAATGTAATCTAATTTCATCAATATCTCGAAAAGTAACAGAGATATCATCAAAATTCTTGAATTTTTCACAAGTCTTACAAGGAATAAATTGGTCTATCGCAAATTTGTTGGAAGTATTCTTAACTTGAAGGGTTGATGTTAATTCTTCAACTTTTACTTTTAGTTGAAAAAAACTTAAATCACCCTCCATTAGAATATAGGAAGGCAATGGAAAGAGCTCTGTATCACTAATTTAAAAATACAATTTTTTGATAAGAATTGTGATTTGATTTCATCAATATCTCGAAAAGTACTAAAGATATCATAAAAATTCCTGAATTTTTCACAAGTCTTACAAAGAAGTAAATTGGTCTATCGCAAATTTGTTGGAATGATTCTTAACTTGAAGCGTTGATGTTAATTCTTCAAGTTTTACTTTTAGTTGAAAGTTCAAGTATTACATGAAAGCTTAAGTCTCCCTCCATTAGAATATAGGAAGGCAATGGAAAGAGCTCTGTATCACTAATTTAAAAATACAATTTTTTTGATAAGAATTGTGATCTGGTTTCATCAATATCTCGAAAAGTACTAAAGATATCATAAAAATTCCTGAATTTTTCACAAGTCTTACAAAGAAGTAAATTGGTCTATCGCAAATTTGTTGGAATGATTCTTAACTTGAAGGGTTGGTGTTAATTCTTCAACTTTTACTTTATCGATCGTAGAAAAACAGCGGAAATTCGGGTTTCTAGACTAGAATACCCCCTTAATTCGTCGTCAAATATTGCATTATGAGACGATACAATAATAATATGATGAAATAGTCGGAGGTATTTCTGAAATTGGTTAGTAACACTTGAAAGCAGGTTTTATTTGGGTAGTACTTATTGTTGAAAATGATTTTATTATAAATTATTGCAACATCATAAATATTTTAAGATGTTTTCGTAGTATAAATAAACCTTAATCTATATTTAGCGGTATAAAAGTGAATATTAAATATTTGCCATAGAAAAAGTACATATAAACAGCAGTTTAAGTTACAATTAGCGTATGATACTTAACGTCATAGTAGTCAACGTCATTTTATCTATTTACTGAAATTTTCCCTGAAATATCTGGGTAAATTTAGACCCAATTAAAAATGCTGAGAGCAATATCCGGTAAATATTATTAAATTGATTAAATTTACTCATGATATTATCTTCGTAAAGCTATAAATAACTTATTAATTGATACTTACCGTGCTCGTGGTAGTATAATCAAATTTATTTGATCATAATTAATAATCATGCGACACTACAGAAGTCGTTCACACATTATCAAAACAATTATCACATCTTTGCACAATGGTTTATTTTGCTCGTATTTTGGAGAACGGCTTGTTGTTAAGGATGGAAAACGAAACGTAATCGTGTTTTTTTGTTAAAGTGTTTGGTGAGTATCGTACTCTTTGTTTGAGTAAATATTTATCACTTCGAAGAAAATCGCTAAATTTATAGACGTAGGTGATGCTGATACGCGTGACGTTCTTGTCATTTAATTGAAACGCTTTGAAGCAAATTGCGATTGCTTATTAAGTGCTAAGTATGTTGAAAGTCGATGATTGCCATATTCATAAATATGATACGTTGCGCGATGTATCTAATGACAAAAAGTATTAGCGAAACGGACGTATTAACGCGATAATAAATTTATTAGTAATCAATATCAAGTGGAAGGTTTCCACATTAATGTTTAGACTATATTTATATTTATAAATTGATTATTCAAGTACGAATACTCGTTTTGTATCTTTTTTTTCGGGCAGGACTGATAATAATAAATTCTTACAGTTGTAGAAAGTCGTATACAACTGATCGTATATTTTGAAAATATTTGAAATTTATTTGAATGATTTAAATATTATCGTGGGTAGTTAGCCATAAAAAATCCTTTTAGCGAGTGTTACAATTGTCGTTCATTTGCAGCTGGCAAATATTTCATCTTAGGTAAATAATTCATGTTATAAAAAATATTGAGAAAACGGATGAATTTGTCTGTAATATGTGTTTGGACTGAGATAATAATAAAAACAAACAATAATTGCTAAAAATAACTGCATACTTGCGTACGTACATATGAATTTCTGCGATAACCATATGTTGTAGACTAGATAGCATTCAGTTAATGGACTACTGCTTGTTTAACTTTGATTAAAGTCATGTAAACTAAATATGATTGATAATTTTGACATGTAATCCGGTCTACAATATTTAATTTAATTTTAGATAGGATATATGCAAATTCTCATAGCAAAAACTGTGCTGGAACGAAAATACTGGTAAGAATTAAACGAAAACACTATCTCAGACCTCAAAGGTGAAAAGTTTAAGGGTTAACTACCAAATAAGTTTTATTTATTTATAATTATTAGAACAATTGTTGTGTATTACATATTTACTTTTGCGTGAAAGAGTTTAGAAGATCTATAACAATTACCGATATAGTGAAATTAATCCTAATGCATAATTCAATAGACCTACCTACTTTTATTTATTTAAGCATGAGAACAGACCTATGAGTTATTAATAGTAAACAAACTTTTAATCATAAAGTGATGCCATACTCCCATATAATTGTTGTTGATCGTCGCGGAAATTTATTGACGCCTTTGTAATTATAAATGATCGGTGATCGAATCGATAAACGTTTGGTACCTATTAATCGTATAGCAACACACAGTTCAATTAAGTGCAAACACGCATCCTAATCATCAATCATTGTTTCAGAGTGGGTAGAGCAAAAATAGAGAACAATTGTTATTTAAAGCGGATGATGTCACTTTTCTCACATCCGCAGTAATTACTCCTGGATGACATTGTTATGAACTGATATGCAGTTGAACAAAGTTTGGTGACGCGCTTTTATTTTCGTTTGGAATATCCTAGTGTAGAATTGATTATTTCCACGTAAGTACTTAATTAATTTATTAAGCGTCAATTTTGCTCGCAATACAATTCTCGGTATAATTTAATAATATCCACTCATGCTTTCATCAGGCACGTGCCTAAATTACAAGAATAAATTATTATTAGATAATAATCTAAATTGCTTATTTTAGCTAATTAAAAATGAGCATTTGAAGGGTGTAGGAATAAAAGTCAACAAACAACCACAAAATGTTAAATGCTCAGTGCTATTTATAATATTCGCACATTATTTATTCATGTATGAAACTGTCATAAATCTTGGTTTTTGGAAAGCAAACAGGAAAGCAGAAAGAATTATTCGACTGATGTGTGAGCGGAACTATTGTCTTGTAGTTGATTTAAAATGTCTAAAATTTGTTGCATTGCATACTTCATATCGTCCTTGTCATAACCACCAACTTGTGTTTCTGAACTAATATTGCCTTGGGAGTCGTCATCTTGCTGTTCATGTGTTTCAGTTGGGTTGTTAACTTCGTGCAAAACGTGGTCTATATCGTCCACGAGTTCTGGCTTCACATGAATTGGCACCATTAATGCTTCATAAAACGGAAACTGACCATCGCTCTGATGAACATGTTCATGTGCGTGCGTTTGTGCTCTATGTGCATAATACATTGATAGGGGTAGCCCCATATGTTGGTGCCCAATGAGTTGATGTCCGATGGGCTGGGGTGGCATGGGTTGGGGTCCTATGAGTTGGTGACCTATGGGTTGCGGTGGTATAGGTTGGGTTCCTATAAGTTGGTGACCCATGGGTTGGGGTGGCAACGGTGGCGCTAATGGTATGGAATAATGCGAATATTGATATTGCGGTGCTGTGGCTATTGGAACTATAGAACAATTAATTAGTTATTTAAAAAATTAATTGAATAGATTTGACTCACTTGTTGTAGTGCTTAAATGTTTAACGAAACGAGGTGTCAGTGACTTGGTGTGTGATCTGTCTGAATTTAGAACAGATTTTCGATGATGGTGGATAGTACGATTATCCTTTCTTGAATTCTTTTGCATAAGTAGTTTTTGCAGTAGTTCAATAATCGTCTGTAGTTTTTTGTTATCGTCTCCGTGATGCAGAGCAGACTTGCGACGATGTTTGGCAAGTTCTACTGCATCAATAAGTGACACAATTAATATAAAGGAAAAGGTATAGTGAAGTAGCAGATGCATTTTTAGCTGTAGTTTATACCAGGTCTGACTTGCTCTCTTTTATATATCATTTATATATCAGTATCTGGACTACAATTTACGTGGTTCAGTTTTAATTACACATTGAGTGGTTGTTTTAATTTGATCTGCATTGTAGCAATTGGACACATATATACAATCCGATTACTTATTGATTATCAATTTTCCGTACAACATATTGCTATGAACCGTAGAAATTTAAATTGAATTTAATTAAGTTGGACATAATTAATTTTGAGTTCAAATAATAAAGTGAGTAAGTCCTGTTTTTAAAGGTAGATTAAATACAAAGTAATAATACTTAGATTATCCATTCAAAGAAAACATTTTTAGCAAAAATATGTAATATTATACTCAAGTATTAATGTTGCCATTTTAGCTAAAGTACCCAAAAAGTCAAGTGTGGAAATAAACCAAAAATATTCCCATAGAATTAAAATTAGATTGTTGCCAAGCGATAACACGACAAGTTTTTAATCGAATACGCCTACTCAAAATCAAAATGGGATTGAATAAAATTCGCACGGGATTTTTGTAAATTTTATTACATTTGTAACTATTATTATCGGCTTTCAAAATTCTATTTGATTTTATTGTAGTGCGTATTTATAGTATTGAATCAAATCACGCGAGAAAAGTGTGAGACTTATTATTAGTGCGTTCTCGCCACTTGAAAATAAATTGACCAGCATTTCACGCATTCATTCGCGCTTGCTCGATTCACTTGAATTGGTTGAAGCAGGAGCAGAATCTCAACTTGACATCCCAGATGAAATTTACGACAGCTATCTTTACCTCAACACATTCGTCTCCATCGCCTTCGGGAACGCCGTTGAACCTTTCCCAAGTCGTTTCATTTGCGCCGAACGCAATAATGTTTGAGTGAAATTTCAGATTTGGCAAGCAGCGAGCTCATCTGCAATTAAATTGCGTTTTATTGTACGTTTTTAGAATGCCTAAAGACACGTTGATTTTCCCTCTTGCAAACTTTGCGCTGTCTGCTTTTTCTTGTGGCCATTTCATTACGATGAGCTAAAAACAAGTATTACCACAAAGGTTAAACATTTAATGAATGAACATTAAGTTGTTTAATTAAATTTTTCAATTTAATCTTGATTAGTTCTTTGAAATTCATTTTCTCGAGACGAAATGAAAGCCACATGGCAAAATGTCATTGTTTATTTAGAACGCACATTTGAACTATTTATCATAATTGAACTATTTTTCCGGAATGATCCGTTATTGCGTATTGTGATCGAACACATGCGTATGAACAGTAGGTGTCGGAATCATTCGTATTTTGCCTTGGCGTATTGCAAAACAAAATAATTCGTTGAACAATGCGAAACAAACAGAATTGGAATACACAACAAAGGCGACTTGCGCGCATAAACATGTGCTTTACGTTTATTGCCATATTGTTTATCGAGAAGCGACTGACTTTTTGTAGAAATCATGAACTATAGTCGTAATTCAATGTAAACAAGCGTGGACGAGTTTAAGTACCTTGCACGAAAATACGTTTATTGCTATTGCAACGCTGCCATCGATTGTTTTTCTTGGATGTGCAAGATTATTTTGACTTTTATGCCAAACTAAGTGAAAACATTTGAAACCGACCGACGTGTAAACGAATCTTCTAACCCACTTTTCAGTGATTTGTTGTTATCCATCTTTCTTACAGGATTAGCTAACAAGTAGATCAAAGTCTGGATTTGTTTGTAGAAATCGTTATTACCATTTTTGGCTGGCAAACATTTTTAGTAATTGCGTTTTAAAAATGTTGTATTTATCACTATTTTCGGAAGTAGTTACTTCGTTAAACATTTACAATTTAACATTGCATACAAGTGCAAATGATTCATAAACATAGGTATGATGTTGACATATTTTAAAGTATATTTTCATGTTTTGAAGATAGTGTCGACTAATAAGTTATTCAATGTAGTTTATAAGGTTGCACGATTTTCTAGCTGCATAAAGTAGCACTGAGATACATATTAAAAGAACCTTCATAATAATATAAGTCATAACTAATCACACACGGTGAGCGCATATTTACGGTTCATTCTTGACAAAATTTAAACAACATTGGCATGTTTTTCAATGCTACCAAAACCAGAAAAACATGTAACCTACATACTTTAACTTGAAACTGGAACAAATTTGATGGATGTTAGAACATTTTAATGATTTAATTTAAAAGGCCGTCTTACATTTTACTACGTTGAAGACATGTGCTGAAAATACGGAGCTATTTTATTATTGGTGAACCAAAAGAAGAATTTTAATATTTATTGATGAATTTTCTTGCCAAATTATTTTTCTTTACTAACTTTAACAGTTTATTGCATAGGTAGGGCATTTGAATAGAAGTTCATTCAGGTTTATGAAATGGCAAATAATTCTACAGCGATTTCTAGAATATTATCATTTTATTGCTGTGACATTGCAAATTTTGTTGAATTGTAATCAACAACGTTTATTCGTGGGTTACAATCGTCAAGCATTCAAGTTCAGTCTGAACACTTGCTACATCGAGATTATTAACACTTCCTATTGTTTTAAATTGTACAAAACGTGAACGACTCGCATCGGAGGCTGACTCACTGGTCGTTGTCTATGAATAATCAGCGGGTATAAATAGTGACAATTCGATTTTGAAATAGAAACACACGTCTGCGCTACGATTGAAAATAATCGGCACGTATTTTTATTGACTTGCTGATGCTTTGCATTTCGTTTTGCAATTACTTATTATTAATGACTTGGCTGTTATTTATGGCCCCGTCTCGAACGGTTACATATTGCAATTGGGATAAATTATCATTTTGTTTACTTAAATTAAAACTTAGTAAACAATTGTAGGTAGTTTTACATGAAATTGGTTAATTTTTATTGATTGTGGGGATGTGTTAATTATTTAATAGTAAATACACCTTCTATCAAAACGGTTTTATTTTTTATGAAAAAATTTAACTCTGGGAATTTGTAAATTCCACCCTAATAAAAATGTTTATATTGTACACAAATGACAAAGCGAGTTTTCTTTGAATAGTTTGTTAATACGTCACCACCCATTTAAATTAAGTAATACCTCACACAGATAACAGTAACATACGCAATATACTGAGGACGTAAAACATTTTCATGACAATGTAAACAAAAGAGATATATGCATTTCAAGGAACTGTATAAGTTACGTAAATAGTGCACATTGTAATACACCTCACCGTTGACGTCAGCGTTTGGTTGCAGTTATTTGTGGAGTTTATTGTGATATTTCATAAAACGCACGAATCTTTTAAGCACACGTCTATTTGCCAAACAAATATCAAGAATTTGTGCGAATACCATCAATATATTTCCATAACAATATTTCATCTTTCACAAATATTTGTAAGCATGTTATTTAATTTGTTTAAATTTGACAGTTATGATGGAATATGCAACAATGTTTACTGTTGCTTTCTTTACAAATAAAATAAAAAAATTACAGCTACTATTTTTAGCTCTATATTTTATTTTTTGATAAGATAGTACGACAGAGTATTTTTACAATTGACGTATTTTCATATTGTGGTTTTTTCTCAGTATATTATCAGGCAAATGAGTTAATGGTTTGGTATTTTGTTGTTTGTAAGTATACTTGTTGGCATTTATTGTTTTGTTATTATAAATTTTATTTAACACTGGACTAGTGCAGTTACTTTACACAGTCAACGGTAATAAGTGTTATCCTTTGTGCAAATAAGTTTGTCTGATCTTCAGGAATATCTCTGACGTTTGTCAACAGCAACATAATGCGCTGTGATATAATTTCCTTGTTCTCTGCCATTCACTAATGCACTATTATGGTTATAATGAATAATTCGCATGAATCATGGCTTCCATTCAAGTGGTACAATTGCAGACTGTTTCAAACACACATTGTACGTACGTCTTATGACTTCAAAGCATACAGGAATTTGTCGATGGTGTTATGTAAGGTATTAATTCAATTAGCCCATGTTTGCTCTTTAAGGAAGTCGTACAAGATTCACACAGATTGGTCAATTAAAGTAGAAAAATACTGTCTGCAAATAGAAAAGAAGTTATGTAAAAAACACAAGTGTTTTTGTGCGCCTGCATTTATATAGTAAGTGATGGAAATCTTTGAAATGCGTAAAGACTATAAGACGATTATTTTTAGTCGTACTTTAGCTTTATTTCAATAAAAGGTTATTGATTTAATAATTACCATGTTGAACGCAGATTTTGATTTTGATAACGTTGGGTACATTAGAAATTAAGTAATGTCTATTAGGGAAAAGAGAAAAGCATTAAATAAAATAATAGATAGGATAAAGGAATACACATTAAGCTAATTCGCATTCGCAGATTCTTTTATATGCGCATATAATTCAAGCATGAAGTAATTTCCATTAACGCTTGATTTTATAGACAATGTGAGAATTTAGAGTTTACATCATTTCTCTTGGCATCGTTTGTCAGTCGGTTTGTTGGAAAACCTGACTATTACATGACGTCTTACAAGTACATTGAACATAGTACAATGAACATGCCACTTGTTCCTGTTTATTACATTATAAACACATCAACGGCAGAGAATCGCGCAAATTACAAGCGACAGGCTCTCTCCCAGACGTGTAATTTATTTAATGCATACGTTGTGTGATTATATATCGTAAAAGTTGAACGAAATTACATCAAGAAACAACAGTCTTTTTCTCGCTATTTGCGTAGGTAACGAACAATTACATCAAATTAATTAATTCATTTACTTCGCATGTTAGAAAGCTATCAATCAAATTTCTTGTTCAACATTATCGGAAATATATACGGTAAGCGTCAATAATTATCATTTGATAAGTATTTGATAGTTGCGATAAAGTTTTTAAATTTTCCTTGAACGCACAAAAGGTTGCATATCTCAATTATACAAAATGCGATTAAATTCAATTGACTGTGTAATACAAATTGCTTTCTTGACCAAAACGAACTCACTGAATTATTTTATTACATTTAAAATGCACCAACACCTAATGGTTGTCAAACTTTTCACACGCTTTTCAAACAAACAATAATTAATAATAAGAGGTAATATATGAGTATTAAATAATAAAATATATAACGAATATTCACGTTTAATAATAATACGCATTACCTATTACGAGGAGGAAGATGTTGACTCATAGGACGATTCCACATCAGCGTGTGCGTCGTCATATTTGCAACAATTATTGTAATTGTTATTGACATTATTGTGATTCATCTCATCACTGTTATGGTTCAACAGAATACGTCGTTTCGCTTCGCTGCAATTGCAGTCAAGCTTACAAATATTGGCTAGCGTTGGAAAAGCAGCAAATGTATTTTTGCACTGTCTGTTGTTTAATTCCTTGCATACGTGACTTGGTAGCAGTTGATTTTTGTAGATTAGAAATGTTGCTATGTTGGAAAAGTCAATAAATGGTTTAAAACGGTCGCTGAAAATAAAAACAAACCGTTTAAAAGTTTAATCAATTAACGAAGAACGTACTTGAATAATTGAAAGCGTTTCAATTCGCATGAGTACGGAACAATTATGATAAATTAAACCACACCCATTGTTGTAATTACCTGAGCGTTGAGCGCAAATACTGGTAGCCGGAAGAACCTCCGGTACCGAGCTGCATTGTGCCGATCATTCGTTGTACCATCATCATGTGATTATCTGCAGTACAAATTAGTATGAGTTGAATGCAATTGATAATAAGGTCATTATACTTACAGCGCCATTTGCTTAGCATGCTATCGATATCAATAAGCAGAGTGAGAATACGATGGTTTGTCGCAAATATCGGCGTGTCTTTGTACAGATTAATTATGATACCGGCCCGGAGCGCTTTCAAGGATAATTTCCGGTCTCCACGTTTCACCAATGCATTGTGCACATCCTCGTCGAATACTGTTGCAAATTGCTGACGCTTTTGGTCATTACCATCATCGTCCTCTTGTTTTAATTGAGCCTCGACAGTCGCCTTGTAATGTTGCCACAAGTGATCGATGTGTGGCGTGTGCTCAAGCCATTTTTCAACTAATGTTAGAAGTGTGGGTTCAATTAAGGACTTTTGTATATCGTCTTGGGCGTTCTGAAATATTTATGTAATCCACATTAATTTATTGCGAGTTATTAACGGACTCGACTTTTAAATGATTCTATAATACACACATTAATTAAAGCGTCATTATAGAAACAATTTATCCATTTAAATACCAAGATTAATTTTGTTTTCGATTGCAACTATTAATTTTAAGCTGCACTGATTTATTACCTCGTCCTTTTCGAAGACTGCTGAATAAGTTTGATTAAATTTATCCGTGCGATTATCCGATTTCAATCCCAACTTGTTTTCGATGATGCGAAATTGCAAACTTTGGAAGCCTGATGCTTGTGTCAAATAATCGCGAAATGCGAAAAAGTCCATCGCAGACATTGTCTCTAGAATATGAACTTGATCGACCAAAACCTGCAAGAAAACAAAGATTTTTTCTTTAAAATGTATAATTTGTGCAATAGAGCAACTTATTTTAATTGACAATGTCAAGGTTTATTCTGATACCTTTCAAACTATGTATTTAAATTTCATACACGCATTCTTAAAGAATGTGGCCATTATCACAGCAAAGTATTTAAAACATAATTACGGTAATTGGATTACGCTGTAATTCTTTTATAATGTTTGTAAACAATTTAAAGCGCAGTTCAGAAACACCTCTCGACTATTAAAATATCCCAAATTTTTAATTAATCATTGTACTTACTTTTAAAATCATAACAATCCGGTGAAGACGTTTAATGATTTCGCCACTCTTGAGATGCTCATAATCACCATGATCTTCACAGATATTGAGCTCATTACGCGCTATATCCAAGTCATAAATAATTTGTTTAAACCATAATTCATATGCTAAAAGGATAAAAAATAGATTATTTTGACATAAGTACATATAAAACACTACATACTTTGATGAATAATAATGAAAAGATGCTCATCATGTTCAACATCTCCTTTCTTAAGACTGACCATACGCTGTGCGCTTAGTACTTTCTCCAGCATCAAGTACTCCGCATAGTTCATTGATTCATTGTTATTATCCTTCCTACAGGTATAAAAGATTGAATTAATTGAGATTCTGAAAGATAGATTTAATGACAAGCTTACGATAAGTTGACGAACGGACAAGACATTGTGACTGTGACTGGTATTATCCTGCAATATGAGCGACAAGTGTGAGGAGGAGTCCTTTATACCCACGTATGTTAGATTCGCGCCCAATGCGATTTGCAATTTTCTAACTGTAAAATAGTTTGCTGCTCTGATAGCGGCTATCGCTCGTCGACTTAGAGGTAGCTGGTCGGTCGGCACGAGTATCCAATAACTAATCAATGCGCATATTACACCTGAGCCTATATCGACGAATGTGTTTGTTGTTCCGGTGCGCATAAGACGGTGCACATTTTCTAAGGCCTCGTAAACTCCATATATATTACAACACAAACTACCACTACCGAGTGTTTTAGAAATTACATCAGAGACAACACAAGAACCCACTGAAATGATTGAATGCAATCATTCTTGATTATAGAAGCAATAGGTAAATTCTTCATAGATACTTCGTCTTAAGAATTCATTGTATTTGAGAACTTTTTGGTTTTTGTGTTGTATGATTTGTTCGTAATAAAGTTAGCTGCTATATAAATGATACATTTTTCTAAGGCCTCAGTCCAAGCGTATACATTACATTTTTCAACTTTTGCAAACACGAGAATTTTATGAAAATAAGGTGTTATCTATTCATGCTCGAAATGTTAATAATTCACTAACAAATTAGATGCCCATAATTATTTTAAGGTCAATATCAAGACTAAAATATTATTTAAAAGGACTTATGTTTGACTTAAAAGTTTGTGAATGAAATTTAATCAAGTTAATCGCAGTGGAAATGTATACACTGATAGAATTTTTGCAGCATTTTGCAAGTCCCAAACGTATTAATTTACACTTGTGCACAAACACACGCTATTACTTTATAAGTCCCTATTATGAATATGATGTTTATTAGTATATAAAGTACATTTTCACTTCTTCGTTAACTATTTCTCAACCCTATATATTCAGTTAGCAGGACGGTTATTAGACTAGAAATATAACATATGCTGTTACAGTCAGCGGTAGCTAACCGTCGATTGGTTATACTTTATGTGCGCATTAATTTTAATAATTGTCTTTTCATTGATTCTGACGCATGTTTGGAAATATACACGTCACCTAACATTGAATAATATTTTACTGCCAAAAGTATCTAGTTATCACCGATTTTCATAATTATAAAGTATGTAGTCATATGTGTTATTTCATAATAATATCTACATATGTATTTACTTTTAATTTAAATTGATAATATTCAAGCCAACAAGTAAATAATTTGATTTGCAAATAATGGTATTGAAAAAGTATTTACATTTTATAGTTTGAAGAGTTTTCAAACTATTTTGAAATTGTGTAGCCAGACGCTCTTCGCGGAAGCATTTTAGTTGCAATACAAGTATTAATTAATTTTTTTGTCTGGACTATTTGTTAATTTAGATATTTTGATATTCCATATGCGACAAAGTGCACAGACAAATTTACAAAGCTGATCGAAATAAATGAGTTATTTACAGTCGTTATCTAACACTTGGTCTGGTCATCGTTGATATTAATTTCATTTTATCTATATAATATAAATAAGTCGCTCCGACACGATTCATATTAAATGAGCGTACATCACGCAGCAGTACGATACGATACAACCGATACAACCTCAACATTTCTTTGTTGGTACAATCAATGAAATATTAAATTCAATAACAATTATAGTATCAAGTCAATTGTATATAAAGGGAGAGGATACTTCAAGCACAAAGTGCATTTAACTCATATAGTTTAATGTAGTTCCGCGTAACGCATGCAAGTATGAAATTCCTGTGGCTTTGCTTGTTTTGTGCTTTCAGATCTATTGAAGCAAGTCAACAAAATGAGTTTGTGCAACAACAGGCCGTTTACACTTTGATAAAACGCGTGTTACCTGCCGAACGCGAAAGATTTCTCGTCAACATTGATTTTAATATCAAAAACAACAGTGACAAAGATATATTTTATGTGAGATATATTCCTTTATAATTAAAATGATTTGTAATAATATTATTTCTTGTTTTTGTTTTAGTTGAGGTCCCTTGATGACAACATTAACATCACAGCAAGTTCTGGATATGCTGCTGCATATGGATTTCATCATTTTTTGAAGTATTTTTGTTCAGCTCATATATCTTGGGACTATAATCAATTGGACTTGAGTAAATGCAAATGGACTGATATATTTGAAGTCATTCAATTCAATGATCGGTAATCTTTACTAATTACGTAATTCGTTATACCAACCTGATTTGCAATTGTAGATATCGTTATTATCAAAATGCGTGCACACCAAGCTATAGCTTTGTCTGGTGGGATTGGAGAAAATGGGAAGCACATATTGATTGGATGGCAATGCAAGGATTTAACTTAGTACCAGCAATGAATGGACAGGAAGCACTATGGATGCGCGTATATTTGAAGCTTGGAATGACACGTCAAGAAGTTGATGATCATTTTGCCGGCCCTGCATTTCTAGCTTGGTATGATTCAAATAGATTGTTCATTCGTTGAGTGTTAGTGGCTTGATTTAGGAATCGAATGGGTAATATGCGTGGTTTTGGTGGTCCTCTGAGTTCGTCCTGGCATCGAAAGCAGCTGAATTTGAATCGTCAGATTATAAAGCGACTACGATCATTTGGCATCGCAACGGTGTTACCTGCTTTCTCTGGATTAGTTCCTAGCGCATTACAAAGGTAAATTTATGGATTTTAATTTAGTTATATATTAAATTTAAACATTTTCTAGATTGTATCCAAATGTTACAATGTATCAACTCCCTCGTTGGAATATGTTTAATGATACGTATTGCTGCACTTACCTTATGGACCCGACACATATTCTTTTCAAGTTAATCGGGACTTTATTCATGATTGAAGTAAGTATATTTATTCACAAAACTATAACATTAATTGGTACATTTGCAGTCCAACAATGAATTTGGGACTGACAACTATTATAGTTGTGACACATTTAATGAAATGGTTCCTTTTACGACTGATTTGGATGAGCTACGTAAAATTGGAAAAGCTTTGTATAGTTCGATGACACTTACCGATCCTAAGGCAATCTGGTAATATTATCATTTTGTATTATTTGCTTTTATCCACCGTTGTTAATGTTTCGCATATTATTTGTATTATGTGCGCTAACAGGATTATGCAAGGTTGGCTCTTTCATCACGAATGGCTTTACTGGACCAAGGCACGTGTAGCCGCTTTATTAACTTCTGTGCCTCTTGTAAGTTTATTTTAAGGAACATTGATAATTCTAATGTGCGAATGTTTGCTGTGTGCCAGGTTAATGCAAGGTTGGATGTTTCATTATGACTCTTATTATTGGACACCTCCAAGAGTGGATGTATTTGTTAACAGCGTATCATTGGTAATTTGAATAATTGCTAAAACATATAACAATCAATACACAAGTTTAGCATTTTCAATATTCTCTTTAATTTTTAAGGGGAAAATGATAATTCTGGACCTGCAATCTGAACAGTATCCCCAATACCAACGCCTTCAGAACTATTTTGGGCAGCCGTATATTTGGTGTATGCTACATAATTTTGGTGGTACACTCAGCATGTTTGGTTCAGCTGAAATAATTAATAATGTAAGTAGACATACAAACTCTTAAAGAAGTAGATATCAATGTTGGCTTTTTGTGTTTTGTAGAGAGTTTTTGAAGCTAGAAATATGCAAAATTCAACATTAATTGGCACGGGAATGACGCCGGAAGGAATAGATCAAAATTATGTTATGTACGATCTCATGTCTGAGATGTCTTATCGTAAGGAACCGGCTAACTTAACATTATGGGTTAGCAATTATGCAACTAGGCGTTATGGGAAAGTGAGTGAAAATGTGACAAAAGCATGGGATATATTAAGGGTAACTAATACAATTAAATGAAAAATGTAAGTTATTATCGTGTTGTTTTCAGAAAAGCGTATACAGTTATGATTTATTACTACTACAGCGTGGTAAATTTGTTTATAACCGTTCCCCACGCATGAATATCAAGCCGTGGACCTGGTACAATAAAACACAGTTGTACGACGCATTCGCGTTGCTTTCGGCTGACTTATCACTATGGCAAAATCCGAATTACCTTCATGATTTCATTGACATTTCAAGGCAATTACTTCAAAATAATATTGACGATATGTACACAATTCTTATAAGGGAGTTTAATTGGAAACGTATCGATTTATTCCAGTAATTTATTTTTCATATTAACTAGCATACTTGTGACTAATTTGTTGGATTTTAGTGAAGTTAAAGCTGAATTTCTGGAACAAATTAATCTTATTGAAATGGTTTTAAAACTGGATGATAAATGGCAGTTAGCACATTGGTTAAATTCGGCAAAAGCGATGGCTGACACGGAAGATGAACGTGCTCTTTTTGAATATAACGCTCGCAATCAAATCAGCTTGTGGGGTCCCACTGGTGAAATTAAAGACTATGCAAATAAACAATGGGCAGGTAATGATTTTTTGTTTTGTGCATTACTTGCCAACTACTTACAATGATTACTTTCAGGTGTTGTAAGTGATTTATTCCTTCCTCGATGGAAGCTTTTCTTGGAGCATATGTCTGATTCTTTGAGACATAATGTGCGATTTAATGAAAAAGGAGCTCGAAGAGATGTTTTCGAAAAAGTTGAAGAACCATTCACGTTCTCTCGCAAATTATATTCGTATGAATCATATTCAACAGGTAACTATAATCTTATCAAATTAAGTACAATGTCAAACAACGTGTTCGACGCACTTAATTAGCATTCCTTTTCGTATAATTTGGTGCTGTAGTCGAACTTATCTTTAATCGATACTATTAACATCCATTACAGATTATTTTGACTTTTGCTCCATATACATGGTGTTCTAAATTAATGCATTCTTTTTATTGCAGAGGAGAAGCAATTGAAATTACAAGAATATTCAATGGAAATTGGAAGATTTTTCCATTATTTACAAAAGCTGAAGAAGGATAGTTAGTAGCGTACTAAACTACAACGAAATGATTTATTTGTTAAACAGAACTATAAGTAAAGTCAATTGAGTGCTTGTTTTTGTTAACTGGAGATATTGTGCGTATTTTAGACAATGGCACAACGTAATGTGCATAAAATGATAACTAAATCTTACACTTATTGCAAAAGCAATATAGACATGGAAAGCAATTCGCATAAGTAGAACAACATTTATTATAAAGCAGTGCACTGTCTTACCATCATTTGCTTTTCTTACAGTTTTATGTTAGTGAAACATGGTACCTAATTTTATTTTGTTGATTTGTTTTGGTATTATAAATCACCTTATTCCTGATGCAGCATTGAATTGCACTGAAGAAGTGATGGATGGAAACAATTTTGCAGATAGAACTAATATCGGTATTCATCTACCTGATCTTGAAAGTATAATTGATCAGCCGGATGAAATAATTTACAAAGGAACCACTTTTAGAAAAGTGATTGGTAGACCGGATCCTAAGAGCTTAAAAGCATTAGCAGATCAAATGAAAAAAAGCAAACCTTCTCCCACAACGTTTGAAATGACTGAAGATGAAACAGAACAGGTTTTGGAATGTAAATGTGTTCAAAAGAAGAAAGCAAACAATTAACCTGATCCTTATTTGTAAACTATAAATGTTGTTATCCTGAATAGCAAAAGAATTATTGTATAACAACGAACCATATATCGTTATAAAGGAATAAAATTAAATAAATAATATTATCTTCTAGTCAGTTGTGCTTTGATTTAAACGCAGCATTGGCAAATATTACCAATGCTTATATACGCTACCTAAAATATGATAGCCATAGCTACATCCAATTGCCTAGTTGGTATGGCACTTGGAACTGGTTCAAGTGTCTCGATTTCGACCCTCGGGGCAGCCAGTTCAATTTTAAGTTTTCTATTTAAATTGAGACTATAAGGGGAAGATCAAATTTCTAAAAGCAACAATGCTCCATGGCCTAGTGGTTACGGCTGTGGATGTGATCTGAGTGTCTCGAGTTCGAATCTCGAAAGTGGATTTAATTTTAAGATTTCTATTCAATATGTTACTATAAGGGGAAGATCAAATTTTCAAGTTGCAACAACGCTCCGTAGCCTAGTGGTATAGTCTATGGAAGTGACCTGAGTGTGTCGAGTTCGAATCTCGAGAGTAGATTTAATTTTAAGATTTCTATTTAAAATGATACTATAAGGGGAAGATCAAATTTCACTACAGCAACTACACTCCATAGCCTAGTGGTCACGGCTATGGATGTGATCTGTGTGTCTCAGGTTCGAATCCTGAGAATAGTAACTTGAATTTCTGATTTTTCAATTACTTGTATGCTCGGGTGCCCCAATGGACTTAGCTGCATGTCCAACGGGGGCCCCCAGAGGCATACAAGGGGCCCCATTTTTAATTTTTGAAGCCCGTACGTTAAGATTGTCTTGTGACGGCCCACCCCGCCGCTTTGCTCCCCGGCAGTAGACTGCCTCCCCATTCCCGATTTTCGTTACCAACAGACCTCGGTTTGTGACGTCAATTGAGAGGGGCAGCCCAACCCATTTGACATAAGCGCCCCCAAAGTCACCAAGTGTTGGACTTAGAATTATTTTCTAAGTGCTCGGTTTGAATTCGAGTGCGGCGGTCAACTGAATGACCGCCCTATTGGAGGAAAAGTGCTTTAACTATAGTAGTTACAGGCGCTCGTATTTATTTTTGTGAAAAATTTTATTTTGAGCAGCCTGTACTGGGATTCGAACCCAGAACAACTGGGTGGCAAGCAAGCACTTTACCAACTATGCCACCAACTGTCTCACGTGTGGTGAATTAAAACTTATCTATAAGCACAGAGTTCCGCCAAAAGTACACAAGGCAAATATTTCTGTACAACAAAATTTATTTACGTATTTAAACAAAGTGTCGGAGGATATAATTGCACCCGTTTTTACTTCTCAACATAGGAAATGAGGAGGATTTGTATTTTCAAACAATTGTGCAAAAAGACATACCCCTTTAAAATTATAATCTAATAGAATTGTAACGAGAATCCCATAAGAATTCATGACTTAATTCTTTCGGTTCCAAGTGTACCATCAACTGAGTCTCATCTTTTCCAATGGGTCCTTGCCTTTGAAAACACTGTAAAACTGCAGAGCAATAATACTTAATAGAATCTCAAAGAACTGACTGTACAATTACTTTATATCCTTCATTGACAATAAAACATTTACATGGAGCATTAATCTATGTATTATAGTCAATTAAAATTAATATAATTCAGTTACATATCAGTTATTTAGAAAATATGGAATATATACATTTTATTTTAGATACTATATATAGTTTCACTTCATGTATAAGCCGTATTTTAAATTTAATGTTTATTTTACCGTTGAGTCAGGCTTTTTTATTGTTTAATTTAAAATTTTGATATCTGGAAATGTATAAACACCGAAAAGCATGACATTGTTCCATTTATACCAATATGATTATGAAGATTTAGTTTTTAACTGTACACATGCTTCGTGTCATCATATTGATGAATTAGTTATCTTATAAATTACAATTTGCAAATGTAAAATTTATAGTTTAATTTTAAGTAAAGTTATTTAGTCCGTTTCATATACATATACACCTCATTCGCATATTAGTCACGTACCATCATAGATGATATCATCAACGGTTTCACCCGTTAATGAGATTTGAAATGAGTGTTATATGCTAAATAATTATTTCAATGTAAATTACGTAATTATTAATTAATACTGAACTGCGGATTGTACATCTGCAATAGATATCTATGCTTAACTCTAAATCGAGAGATCAGTGTATCAATTAATCAAATGCAGTTTGATGATTCGTATAAAACATTGCTAGCATTGCCATTTCACTTGTAATTGTTTTAAAACTTAAATAACATAAACTAATATATGATATAAAAGTACAAAATAAATAATAATATGTTATCTATCTATCAGTTAACCACTACAATGACAATAAAAATCAGCACTTTAATTATTAATCGTAACATTATTATGAAAGTACAACTATTAGTGGCTTTGTATACAATGCAAGAAGTTCGGAAACAATTTCAATTGGAAGCCCCGAGGTAAAGTTATACATATTCTCTTCCATTAAAAAAGCAGCTGAATATGATGAGACGTTAGATTCTCATAATATTTGCATTTCAAAGTTAATAATAAAACGTCACCAGTAAAGCTGACCATTTTTACTTATAGCGTTTGATTATAATTCAGTGCCATCAGGATTCTAGATAGTAGAAGATTGTTTATTTTATTGGTAAGTGAAAAACGATTCTATTTAGTTGTAAGGCACAATGAACGTTCATTAGCTGTTCTAACTTGATTATTTTGGCTATATATCTATGTACATAAAACCCTGTGATCGTAGAAAATAAAAATTGGATTTAGTACATTTTGGTCCGCACCACATGTCTTGAGTTCATTTAGCACCACAATTAACAAACCACCAGCGCACGAAGCACTAGTAGAAGCCATTCTCACACTTCAGTTCCATCCTCGCCCTCGTCTTCAAACAAAGGGCCAGTAGATGCACGCTTCTTTGGCTTAGGTGGTGGACGCGGCGGTATTTTGGGTGATTTGCCATCGGATGGTAGAAGCGATGCGGTGGAATCACGACGTGATTCCGTATCGGAGCTTCGAGCCCAGCTACCACGTAGAGCTTCCATCGTTGGACTCAGAGCACGATCACGATGCGCAGCACCCATATTACGCGGCAAAGTGGCAGCGACCACTTTAGGTGGCGATTCGTGCTCAACAATTGTATCACAGGGTTGAGGTGAGAGAGGATGCATTGTGCGCGTACTGCGCGGCGTTGATGCGTTCTCTGCGAGCAAGTTGAGCGAAAGCTCAGATTGTCCTTTCAGACCGGTGCGTAGGCCAAGATTGTCGTAGAGTGGCTCAGCAATTTCCGGCATATTTGGCGGTTCACTGCTCCAGCTGGCGCGTGGCCGGCGTGGAATCGTCACATATGTGCCAGGACGGGATACTCTCACAGGAAGGTTGGATGCAGCGAATGGCGAATGTGACCGCGAGTATGGCAGTGTGCGATAGAGACTTGAAGTATCATACAGCGGACTGTGAATTGGCGACTGCAAACCATGATGGTGCGGTGGTAGTCGGGACGTGTCTGCAACGGTGGACGCTGAGCTGCCGGCTGGTGATATTTGATTTGTTGTTCGCGGCGGAAATGACAGCAAGTCGGGAGGATAATGATGCTCGTCCAGATGGTTTTTGGGTGCGTTTCCCTTCTGCACGTAATCGTACATTTTGCCGTCTTCGTCACCATCTACAAATGAAATTATTATCATAAACGTCTTAATAGGATTCCAATACTTACTGTAGATGGATTCGTCATCAATTAGCATTTTCTTTGCCTCGCTAACTTCGGTCCCTCCGCTTGTAACAGATGTAGGGACGGAGTACTGTCTCGGAGGTTTTAGCACTGGATTTACATCGGTTAAAAGCGATTTCTCCATTTCGCTGGGTCGGCCGTCCATACTAATGAATTCGCTTGACTGGCTGATGTGTCGACTTTTCGACATGGGCGCGCGATTGCGAACGCCGCGCTTGCAACAGCAGCAGATGAGTAGCATAACAATTAACAGCAGTATGATTGCACCAACTGAGAGCAGGATAATTAATAGCATCATACTGGACATGGATGTCGAGGAGAGCGTCCCGCCGCCCATGTAATCCGTTCCACGCAGATAAACGGTGACATTGCGCTCATCACTGCCAGCCGGATTCGTTGCAACACATTTGTATTCGCCTCGGTCACGATAACTAACATTGATGATTGTTAAATTATCCCAATATGGGGTTGTCTTTGAGCTAGAAATATAATATTTTTGAGCATTACGATGCGTCTCTACGTTGCGTCCATTCGACACCCATATAATGCTTGGTCGTGGATCGCCATCCACCCGGCAAGGTATCGTATAGTTGACGCTATCCACCTCGAGGACTGCGTTAGGGGATGGTTCGATAATTTTTGGTTCGCATGCGAATATTGCCGTAACATCGGCCCACTTGCGTGTGCGTAGTCGTTCGGGCATTTGACACTCAACGGGTTTTGTAATCCAATTGTTTTCAATTGCGAGCTTCCGAAACGGTTCCAGGTTGCAATCGCACAGCCACGGATTAGCAACCAGATCTAAACTACTTAGCTTGCGCAGACGACCTGTAAAACTCGGCGCCAAGTAAGTGAGTTTATTGTTCTCCAGGCTAAGATGCGTGATCGGACAATTACTCCCAAACACATCTTCGTCTATCGTCGCCAATTGATTGTTGTCCAAGTGTATACGCTGCAAATGCGACATGTTTGCGAATGTATTCGCCCCGATGTACTGCAGTCGGTTGCGTGACAAATGCAAGATGCGCAACTTCACATTGTCTCTGAAAACGCTATTTTCTAGCTTCCTAATCATATTGTTGGACAGATCAAGTTCGATAAGCAGTTGCAAACTTTCGAACGCGTTCTCATGCACCACCTGAATACTGCAGTTTTGCAGCTTCAACTTGTGGACATTCTGCAGGCCAGACGAACTAAACTCGGCACGCTTCAGGGTGTAGAGTGGATTGTTCGAGAAATCAATCTCACGTACTTCATTACTTAAATCCGTCGGTATATCACTAAATTCCAGGTTTCGGCAGTCAGCGAACTTCTTCCCGCTCGACCAAACGCACTTGCACCGATTGCAGTCGTGTGTCCAGTCCTTCTCCCCAAACACAACGCAGATGGCCGTTGCAATTACGATGAGAAAAATAATGCAAAACCTTGACGCCATCGTTCAATAATTAATGTAGTCGGATAATTATTCCATCTGCAAAAGAAAGAACATAAATACATTAATAATGTATCCAACGATAAAAAATCTATTTATTAAATTACGTATTATTAACGTTTTGTTCCATAATTGAGTGTGTTACTTCCTCGTATTGTGCGTGTATCGTTCGAATCATAAACAATGGCATTGTATACAAATAGAAAAAAATCTTTAAGAGCTCGCAGGAGCATTGAGATTTGTTTTATAGTTGTAGTTGCATAGTGGCTTAACACAAATATATGCTGACTATGTCAAAAAGTTGATTATTGAACCTTTGCAATCTTCAAATATCTTATAAAAATGACAATTATGTTTTATCTAAACAACTTTCACTTGAATAAATAAAAATAAGACATGTACCACTTTATTTAGCGTGTTTTGCCCTCTTGGTCTTATCCACTATCACACTCAATATGTGGTCGCAAGAATTGTTAATATAGCAGTCTCGCGCATTGAGTAGGAAACGTCGCCAACATCGATTATCTAAACAGTCATCTAAACGATGCAATAAAATGCATTGTGCCGCAAACGCATTCGTATAAGAAGTAAACTACCATGCTCAGTGCACAATTGCTGCACTTACGAAAACGTGAACGGCAGCAAAGTTGGCGTGAGCGCACGTACGGAAAAGCGAATGCAATTTTCGGGAGGCGTAAGCTACGCACGCACAACGGAAGCGTTGCTCGCAGCGGCCATTCATTGCCTGACTTTATTGCATAACAGGTTCACCGCGACTGCAATCCTCATCCACACTCCTGCCTGGCCAAGCACAATGTATTCATGAAGGAACAAGGGGCATATTGCGATGCTTGGTGGATAGTGTCCTTCTTTTTATCAGAATCCATATATTCCCTTGTTTTATGTGGAGAATATCTACGCGCACCAAAGGCCTCCGTTTTCGTTTAAGTTTAGGGCTACACAGTATTTGTACAAGACAAGCTGAAAAAGTGTACAACCATTTCAGTGCCATTGTCATTTGCACCAGTTAATGGAACGTTAATTCCGCGTTTGTCATGGGTGCATTTTTTTCGGGGTGTGAGTAGATGAAATATACTCAAACGTAATTGGTCAATTACGTTAAATCCGGGACATTTGTGCTTTAATTAAAAGGCGCGTGTTTGTACGAAAATATTAAAATGGCTTAATATTATTACCAGCATCTCTCCTTCTCTGCGATTACGAGTGAAAATGAGTTGAGCTCTGACAACTTCCCACCATTAGAATATCTGTGCGCGGGTGTAAGAGAAAGAGGGCAAAAGGTGAGCACCCTCATGGGGATGCGGAATTTAATTTAATCTTAATTACAGTGTGAATAAATCTTCCATCTTTATATGTTGATTTGCGCCAGGCTCGCGTAGCATCTCGCTGTGATTTCATTACGATGACAATATATACCGTCCAATGTTAGCGCATTTGCCATCCCGCCATCCCCTATCATATGATGCATATTTCCATCCAGTTGGCCTACATTCGTAAGATTTATAACCGCGCTGTAAATTCAATCTTAAGCGTTATGCCATGTTGGAAACACGCTCACAAAAACTCATCAGCAATACGGCCAATAAAAAGCATTTTGATTGGCCTTCCATTAACGCGTTTATATATTGATAACAAGCAATTAAGAGCTAGACGTGGTCTTGGCATGGGGTGAGCCGCGCGTCTGCCGCCGACATTTTAACCATGTACCGATATATATATGTTTGCCGCTGCGCTGCCACTGACAATGCCACTGATGGCAATAGGAAATTAATTTAAATCGAGATTTCATTACCGGCTGTTTGATCCCATTTCAGACTGGTGTGCGCGGCTATAAAGCCGAGCATGGTAGAAGCTGATACGGTGTCCTGATGCGCTTCGCAAGGACGATCTAGATGTATGTGCGCGTACAAACATGGAACCAAGAACGAACTAACGGATTCTCCAAGTCCGTTTCACTCAAATTACAATTCGAGCATTGTTGACACATCCACAAAGGACGGTCCGGAATACCTTCAGGAGCAATACGCGATCGTTTAGTCCTGCAAGACGAAGCGCGGCGACGGCAGCGCGCTGGCGATGTGTAAATACTCCAAGTTGGAATTTAAGTGGACATAAACTTCATTGTGCGAGTCCGAGGAATCGGATCTTGTTTAATTTGTCGAAAACTCCTCGTAAACTTGCTGCAATTATGCTTGATTCGTGCCAAATGCTGAAAGCGACGAGCACCCATTTATTGTCCACTTCAATTGCATGCGTGTGCGCTTCAACTATTTTCAAAGATTTCCGAAACAAAACTTGCTTTTCTAACTTTTGTCCTATCGATTCCGAACACAAACAGCATAATTTCCCTCTATTTCAGTAAAATATCTAATTGAAAATGCCCACATGTGTAATTAAATCTTTAGCATTTCCGTGAAGATATGCTAGAAGTGATGGAAAAGAAATGATAATATAATTGGTAGGTAAAGTTTTCTTACGAATGAGTCGTGTCAGAATGGTGCACGCTCCTTACATCATTAGCACTACCTTGTTCTTCGTTTTGCTTCCTCGCAATTTCTTATGATGACGCCTTTCATACGGCTCTTAGGCATAAGAAAAGAAAAACGCTAAATCTCTTCAGTAGTGTCTTGTTACTCTCGACTACAGTAGATAACAGATTACTTCAAGCTTTGCAGAGTTATCCCGTTAAAAAAGAAAGAGACGCAGAGCAAAAAACCTATCAAGAAAGTGAATCAAATTTTGCACCTTTCTTCCATGCTTTCTCGCTTGAAAGCGGATGAGGAAAACGACAGGAAAAAAGTGATAGTAAGAAGCGCATTACAAGCGTTCTATTTATGTAGGGCTTGTTATACCATGTCATTTTTTGAAAGAACTTCCAACACCTCCAACACCTTTTCACTGTTCTTCATGCGGGTCAAATTGCAATCGCGAATTCTCATCTCAAAATACCCTCAGTACAAAATAAAATGGAATATTTATAGATCCTTAGTGACACTTTCCCAATGATGATATCAATTACTTCAGCATATTCCCGTTTGAATTTTTAAACGGACGATTTGTATTCCGTGGTGGTTTAACCCCATAAAAATTGGTATTTTTTCCCGAGTTCCTGCCGCACGTCTTTGTTACATTCGTGTCGCGTGTATGCCTTCCTCCTGTTTGGTGCACAACGCGGCGAGCAGTTAGTGAAGTGTCTCCTGCTCGTTTGGAAGTACGCGATGGCATCTTTAAGGATTACTTGCCGCCCCCACCCGCATTGGTTATGCAAAATATCTTCAAGACGTGCACGAATTTTCCAGCAGCAGCAGCAGCAGCAACTGTGCAGAAATTCCATGTTGATATCATCATCATCATCAGCATCATTGCGTGCATTACCGGGATGCTTAAATGAAAAGTAATTTGCTACCATAACGCATTTTCGGGGCGCTGCCGAGTTGGAAAAATAACATTAACACTTTCAGAAATAAATTAGCCGTCAGGTACAAACTGGTGCGGCGTTTGCATTGCAATCTGCACGCAAATTGCATGTCAAATAAAAATTCGACTTGACTGCTCCAGATTTTTTACGAATTGCTTTGCGCGCACTATCGCCGAGTGGAAAAGCACGTTTAGCACCGATATTAAACCGACAATTCTAATTCGTTCACACGCATTCTCGATTTGTGTGCTGCTTGATGGCGCGCACGAGACTGTGGTTTCTTTTGCATTGTCCGCCGCAGTGCTTTCATTTATTGCTGGCCGAGCCACAAGAGCGTACGTAAAACGATGAAACTGCGCTGTTGTTAGCAGAACGCCGGGTTTGTGGTCGCAGCGCGCACTACCATAACCGCCAAATCCATCCACTTTCATTCGGATGCCCGACCGCCCCCGTTCGCCGTTCACACCCCCATCCTCATCAGCCGTGTAAAGCGCACTTTTTACGGTCGCATTGCTTGATTTTTACACTTTTCCGGTACACGTAAAGTTAATTTTAAACTTTTTTATTGCCCTCCGTGGAACGTGTGCAAGCAACGGGATATGCACATGTGCCGGCGATACAATTCGTTGAAAGCATTTTGTGTGCATTTCAATCTCGCACGGTACATTATATCGCACTCACCACTTTCCTTGTAAAACGCGTTTTTTTCTTTACTTAGTGTTTGTGTGCTCTTGTTTTATATTCAAGAATATTTTACGCAGAATATTTACTAAATATCTAATTACTTTCAGCTCCCATTCAAGCGCATCGTATAAATCATCTGCTTTTAGCGAAATGCAAGATTCCATATTTCTTAAATTCGAAGAAAGCCGCTGAAAGGGTCACAGCTTTATTCATTCAATGGGTCAGGGAAATAAAAATGCAAAAACGAAACAAACCCGCGACCAGACGCTCCGCCATTGCGAAACGAAATAAGATAACAGGAACATCCGTGAAGATATACGAGTTCCAGATATAAGTGCCAACGATTTCAAAGGACGCATAGTGATACAGCGAAGAAAAGAGCGTCCTCGTTCGTTGCGAGCACGACAGATGGCCATTGCGATACAGATATCCTTGCGGGCGGCGGCAGCGGCGGGCGGCCAGCGCACTCCTTGCACGGCAAAGAAGAAAGGACGAGCGTAGAATGCATGAAACGTTCGCAAATATAAAGTGCTAAATGCTTCGACAATAAACTACGCACGAAACGCTCGTGTATGATTTATCGTAAAGGCTGCCTGCGCTCCGCATTCTATCGCAAACGCTTGCACCGGAAGTCCATAAAGAGTGGGAAGCTTCGAGAAAAATTAAGGTAGAATGCGCACTTCCACCCAAAGGAAGATAAACTGTCCTTCGGCAATAATTGGATAATTTATCGCTTAGCTATTTTTATATTTATGGCGACTCTCGTAAAATATGAGAAATTAATGATTAAATTCGAGCGCTGAAACGAATACCAATTAGTAAGTTATAAGTTTGAATTATACTGGTGTAACCTTTGGAGAGGTTATTACTACTCGGGCGAAATGTGGCGTGGGCTTTGCCTCCGAGATTTATTAATCAATCATTGGACCACTACAAATGAGAAGCAGAATTAATGATGAGTCAGTTATCATAAGAATAAACGATCGATTCGTACGAGCAAAATTTCCTTGAAACACCGAGTGTCTTCAGTAGTAATTGCAATACTTACAGATAAATTATACCCACATTCGAACGATTTATGATCCATTCGTCATAAACAATTTTCAAAGATGAGATAATAAATTAATTGTTGAAGGCACAATGTATCTAATAGTCTTTGATAGCTTATAGCACAATACGCTTTCTTGCCGAGCAGAGAGAGTAACCCGTTCATTACAGTTTGGCTGTAATGACGACTGCCGAAGCTGCTTCCCTTTCATCAGTTTTTAATTGATGGAAATCAATACGAAGCGAGCGTAGGCAATCATAAATTCTGGCATTGCGCGCTCGTTCGCCGCTGCCGAACTTTCGTTTTCATTACATATTAATGACCTAATCGTCAACGCGCCTCGCAGCCAAAGCATCTTCGTCAAGTATTGCGCGCCAACCGAACAAGAACGTTTACTCAAGCGGGTGAAGTAAGTAACCCGATAGACATTTAAAACTTGAAACTATTTTAATAACGTCTGTAAATTATCCTTCGCACGGAGGGTGGCGGCGCTGTTGCATGCGCGCAACTTGCTATCCTGTCGCCCGCCATTTTGTCATTAGCGTTCGTACGCGTGGCAACACGAAACTTTTTTAATAATAAATTGCGTTATTCATGTCAACCGCGCCGTAACTTTCCTTTCCTTTATCCTTTTCGCCAGTGTTGTAGGCTGCTACGCTCGTGCCTTCCTCGGCCGCTCTAATTTTCGTCCTGTTCATAGGGCGCCAAAAATGCGTTTTGCTCTTCTTCGCATGACAATCAAACGCATTTTCATTTTTTTATGTCTAGTTGAGAATAGTCATAGCGCATTGTGTCGTATTGTAATCTGAATCAAGAAGTTCATTCCGAATACATGCGTGTCCCTAAGAGGTTTAAGGTCGGCTCAATGCGCTATTCAGCGTGTATGCATGTTCCACGCAAACAACAATAAGAAGAATGCCAAACGGCGAACACAAAACATCGACAACCAACTGAATTATACAAATGCATAATAGATGCGGAAAGAAATGCAATGTTCTGCACGTATCTGCCATTTGCGAAATGAAACCGCGAGCGATTGAATTATTAATATTGTAAAGCACGGAAACAAGTAAGCAAGAAAGCAAGCAAGCAAAATCGAGTGATATTCAAGGGCTGCAAAATGAGAATTGTACGAGAGAACGGCGAAAAACGGAAAAAATGGCACAAATTGCGTACGTCGTATCGCAGCCGACAAGGATAAAGTTCAAAATATCAAGCATGAAATGGAGCGCGGGCGTGTATAAGAGAGTTGTGGGATTAGAATTGGAATTGGGATTTGGTTTTCTGCATTTGCAAGTCATGCATGCGTATGAGGTAGACAAAGTCGGAGGCTTTTGGCGAATTGGATACGAAGAGTTCCACCTTCCGCCGATTTCGTTTCACTTTACATAATTTCAATCCGATTCATGAATTAAAATGAGATAATTTCAGATCAACACAACATATATCACGCTCGCCAGCATCCCTTATTCTCGTATTCATTTTCATTAAATTGAAATTCAAATAATCCTCGTTTATAATATTATCTCTATTCACATTGTATATTTAAATATTTAAAATGTTAAAGTTCAGTTCAATTCAATTCAATGGACAATTAGTAACCTGAATTCGTATTGAAAATCTCGGCTACATACGTTCTTATGCTTGAATTATCTGATAATGCTAGTATTATTGAATAAAAGCTTTAAAAAATGTCATACTCCTCTGGAATATTTTTCGCATAAAAGAAATTAGAAGTAACATTAACACAGCATCGCATTCAATGCCATAACATTGAACGCGAAAGATATGGTAAATGTGCAACATGCATTATCATATCATTTTTTGAACACACTACGTTACGTTATGCATTCTCATCCAAAGGATAAACCAACGGATGAGAGCGCAATGTGCGACCGGAAAAAGACGGTGGAAAAATGGCGGCGATTGTGCATCGTTTCTTCGGCGAATGCAAACGTGTTGAAAACACGAAATGATATTCAACGGCCCGATATGCATATGAGCAAAGTGTATGTACTACAACGCATGCATTTGATTCTTTTGCGATCTCCCCGACAATGCTTTTCCATATATGTTTTATCTATTTTTGTTTGGAGGCGCTTCTTCGTGCGCGCTGTGCTTTTGCCTGCAATGCGATGATAGTGAGCGTCGACCTTTTCAAATGATCGCAAATATAGAAATTTTACATTCGATATGCCGCGGCTATAGATTGCGCGCGATTTCTACTGCATCAATGGCATATACGATGCATACGTGCTGCACTTGCACTTATGGCATTGCTCCATTTCTGGTCGTGTGTGTTCTCTGCGCGCATACGGCATGGATGCGAATGTAACTGTTCCCTTATGGTGAGCAGCACCAAGGATTGCATTCATTGTGTGCATTCGGTGTGCTTTGCAGTTTGGGTTCAACCCAACATTTCTGCGAGCGATTCGCATTTACATGTATGTTATGCTAAAACCAGCGCACAGTGTGCGCATCTTTTCTTCCTCCTCTGTTTGCTCCATGTACGTATGCATAATATTTACAATGCGCATATTCATGGAATTTGCAAAATGATTTGAAAAATATTGATTTAACGCAAAAATTATACCGGCGAGAACATGAATAATATTCTAATGCTAACAATTCTTAGCTAGCTGCATCTGGCTTATTGTGAGTTTCAATTAAAGCAAATGCATTCAAAGTTCAATGCTAGTTTAGCGCTGGAACAAACAACAAAGTACAAAAATTAAGGTCGTGACATTTCTGCACGGTTTACTATTCACTAGCTCGGATCGAGCTGGAGAAGAGAGCGTGGGATTTAGCAGAAAGCAATCTAAATCATGGGCGTCACGTATTTCAATAAGTTTCAAGTCATTTGCCTTTGTTAGGTTGAACAAGCAATTTGTTATCGAATTTAAAAAGCAAGCAGTTTGATATGATGCAGGGGATATTAACATAACTTCAATTTTCATCTTAACCGAAAATGCGCATAAAATCACTATAAACGTATAAATAAATGCGGAATATTTGCTGAATTTTTACGATATCCTTTACCAACCTTTGTGTCATCGTTAAGATATATGCGGTATTGTATTAAACTTTATAGTTGCCACCGCAATAATTGCACGTAATTAATGAGTAGTAAAATATTTATAAGGCTATTATTCGCATATAACCAATAGTATTATTGTATACGTACGAAGTATCGAATTCCGCGAGAGGAATCATTATATACTTTATCATCATATATTATTAAGAGACCAAGCGTGTCATAATCAATTCATTGACGTATTAAATATCTATAAAATAAAATTTGCACGTGTTACATATTTGTATTCCTTCCTATCTCACATATCATAGAATATCTGCGAGATGCCTGTTACTAAAATTAAATCCGAATCTCCCTTAATAATGAGCTGAAATTGCTTTGTAATACCTATCACCACGATTTGCTTTTCAAGATAGAAAAGGTACTCACCAGATTAACGTAAGTCTTCATCCAGATCTGTGAACAAAGAACAACTCATTAGCAAAACTCTAAAATGCGCAGAAAATGAATATTTGATATCTGGGGCGAGTTCAGGGTATAGTCGCGATACAGGAATGTCTTATCAACCACCAATAATAGAAATGTAAATCATCAAAGCTCTCCGTTCTATAATGAACAGTTAAGGGTGAACATCAAGAGTCATCATTAATTTTAAACAAGTTGGGAACTCCCAGGTACATCTGCTATTCATTTAAATACGAATTATTCTAAATTTTAAACGGCAATTGTTTAAAAATTCACTAAATCGTTCGCAAACAACATTACTTCTAAGTAATCTTAACTACATGATTAATGCGTTCACACGTGCTACCGTACATGAATCATTTTTAATACAACACAAGTATGAATGGAAATGAATGATTCACTCGAGTATTGAATGAAAATTGAACTAGCACATGGCATAATTTATTTTAGTGCACACTTATTACCCGACCTCTGCATGTGCACAGACACTGCACGGACGAATGAACTCGACAAACAGCCGGCCACAAAGCACCACACATTTTTATCAAGTTATTTATTGCGATTGAGAAGTCATAAGCGAGCGCTCAAAATGTACGTACAGCAGCATGAATCACCAGTTTCATTTATCAAGCAACTCGCTGAGAGTCATAATCAATTTCATCTCGGTGCTCTTCGATCTGCGTTCGTCATATTCGCGCCGGATTGCGTGGGATGTACGATACGTGATATATCACCATGAGATATATCTCGCACCGCACAGAGCGAAACTACATATGCGGATGAAATAGTGCGAGGTGGTTGGTAAGTTGAGACGTGATCCGCAGCGACTCGACGTCGATCAAAGGGAGGCAAACTCGTACGGAATTGACCTAAATTGTGTGCGCGCACATCGAGATGGAAGCCGTACACTGTGTAAAGAGCGGATCCATTGTAAGAAACAGCATGATGAAGAATGTCCTGACGCGGTGATATGATATCAGGATCAAAGTGCACACTGCACACATCGTCAATAGCTTTTTATCAATGTTTGATTAACCTACATTTCTTCTCCACTTTGTGAAGTACGCGCTCGCTATTTTTACGCGCATATCTCGCGCTCTCCCTTCGAACGCGTGTTATTTGAAACAATAACATGTCGCTAATGATTTACTACATTTGCGTTGGCGCCCATTGCGTGTACTCTAACAATTCATAAAAACGCATGTGCACGCTGCTACTAGCTACTACTAATTATATGCGCGCACGTCGTGCTAATATCGTTTAAATTCCGCGCCAGCCGCATTACAATTTTGCCTCCCTATCTGTAGTTGTAATTGAGGTTAGCAATGGAAAAACACGCGGGGGTGAACGTGTGCACTACCAGAAGAAAAAACTCATTTCTATGCAACTGGTGCACGAACGTAAAAATTAACTACATCCGACAAGAAAACGGAGCGAGCAAAAGAAGGAAGGAATGAGCGGCGAGAAAAGGGAGAAAATTAAAAAGGAAGGTTATTTAATGAGAAGGCGACATGCGCGCGCGCGCGGCTTACTGTCGTCAAAGGCGGATTGAATTCTTTCATGTAAAATAGTTATGGTTTATACACATTAATTAATTCCTAGGCTTCGTATTCGAATGCACCGCGCGTGTACGTCTAATTTTATACGCCGATTTTCTATTAACAGAAAGAATCCGTTCTTTGCAACATCACAGCACATTTCTATTTCTTGCTCATTTCATAAACATTCAGCGCGCAAACAAAAAATCCCAACTAATTCCAACCCGGCAGCGAACAAATGGTTATACTACATTTTTTAACTCAAATTCGTAGCGCACTCGCAAACATGTGAATGTTCTCTCATCACGACGCGATCCGAAATCAAGCGATGGCAGGAAGAATCCTGAAGCGCAAGCAAACATTCAAGCACCATCATCATCATCCCCTCACGAGTGCAGCGGCTGAGGTTCGCAAATATATATCCTGGCAGCCCGAGCGACGACGGGTGGCGCAAGTCAGCATTATTATTATGCAAATGGCCCTTTGTTTTCTGGTAATGCCAAATTAAAATCTTATATTTCTTCTCAGCCTGCCGCCGCCGAGTTTTTACGAGAGTGCGCGCGCGCTCTCCAATGAAATAAAACTTTGGGCGCAGCAAGTTTTTGTCATCACGAGTGTCATCATCATCAGCATCATCATCATTGTACCGCCTCGTTCGTCGCGCATAATGATTCGCTAGTTCCTACTATCTCGCCGCCGCCGCGCCGATGACATATTTGATAACGAATGCGCCAAGGCGTGCAATTATTATATCGCTGGAACACGCAATAAATTTAATGCTCTTTCTCGAAATACGAGTGCGCTTTTCTTCCCGTGCATACATGCGCAGTGCGGTCTGTGTGCCAGCATAACTTTTCATGGTGCTCGCGCGAACAAGTTAAACATAACTCCATTAAATATAACGCATTGTAACGGCGGCCTACAATATTAACATTAACCTAATCAAGTATGGTGTTGTTTCGACCGCCCTTAGCGCTCGCTCAGGCCCGCTGGGTTTAATCTCAACGTGTATCCAAAAATAGACAGTGAAATACACACGCAATTATTTTAACACCACCCATGGGAATTGTCCTGTATTACGAGTCGGCAAGCATTAGCAACACCACCACCGTTTGTTTTATTCACCTAAGAAAAACTATCGCTTAGGAGTAAATAATTACGGAGCGCACATATATTACAATTACGAATTTAGCGAAAGGCGAAGGGCACGCCGAGAACAAAGGCGCGACAAACAACTGTACTTTAGTTCGCTTCTTAACACATGCGTATGTACGTATTATTATTTAATTGCGGCATAATTCTCGGGATGCGCATTGTGAATTAATGCCCAGCATCGCGCTGCTACTGCCACATATGCATGCGTACGCCCGAGCAAATGAGGTGGATAAACAAGACATGTATGTACGTTCGCAGCAACACGCCGGAAGTAGTCCAATCCGGATGAAATAGTGGCAAAAGTACAGCCACGTCAACATGCAAAACACACCATCAAGTAGACACTGGAAAGCAGTACCAGTAGCGTGCTGAAATACATGCCGAGATGGATGAGCAGCATGAATCTGATAAAACTAATCCCGGAAGCGACTGTTAATTATTAAATATGTGTGTACACACGTATACATCGTGTAAGAAATACTCGAGCTCCAGCTCGTACACATGCTGACACAGGGCACGAAGCGCAGTGCGTGTGATGTCAGTCGAACGGACATGCTTTGCCCCATTTCCACATTGCATATTTATCATGTTTACTAACTTGCCGCAGACGCAGATTGCAATCCGCCTAGATTAATATCAATTAAACAACTCTATTCGACGTGCAATTTAAATGCGCTTTCGTTGATGTTTCAACTCCGACTGGCGATTACCTTTCTGCATATTACAGCTAAAGAGGCGGCGGTTGAAAGGCCATTCTCACACTAATGAGAGTATCAACATATTTATATGCTCATTCATATTGATCTTCGAAAATTTGTGTGTTTCCGGAAGTTTGCCACTAATTTAGGTTTTCAAGAGTCCAGAGCATTGCAGTGACAAATGATAAGCTTCATATAAAGTTTTGTAAGTTTCACATAGAACCAAATCAAAGCTTAAAATCGAACTCATCAAAAATGATTGAAGCAATAAATTTTTATTGGGAAATTATTCGTCCAGACGATTTTTTCAGCATACTGCGCAACCACTTAATCAAGCAGTGATAATTTTTTGCCCACAAAATACCGATGCAGACGAAATCTAATCAGAATGAAATATTCTCCAGACTGGAACACTTTAAACGAAATATTGTCATTCGTTTGCGTGCGCTCTCCAGACTCATGCAAATGCTTATCTCTCTTGGTGCTTATCGATTCGGCATGCCCACACGCATTAATTCAGCTCTTAAAAGTATCAGAGATAACAAAGATGTCAACAGGGAATGCATCGTCACGAAGAGATGACAAAGGCGGCTGCCTAAGTCCCTTCACAAAAACCCAAAAGGCGCGCCAAATGAACCAGGGAAAAAACACTAACTAACGCCAAGCACAAGCTAAATGAGATCTAAATATGGATAGTCCCTAGAGAATCACTCGAGGTGTATGCATACTTTAGGAGATAAGAAGAGCACAGCAGCGTACGGCCCCGGGGCGTAAGTTATTTCTATTTAAATGCAAGCCGCCATATATGCCGCGTTGCATCGCGTTTTGCGAAAGAATTTGGTTTATTTCAGTTATTTTCGGTGTTAATTTACGGTCGCACTGCTGTGTGCATCGGTCGTGCTCAACGGTGGCGGTGAAACTCACTCATCCCTCCCCCTTTCAGACGTTCAGCAGGCTAATAAAAGAGACAGCGCCTTTTCTTAGCGCACCCCAAGCGCGCGCGCGAATGTAAAACACGCTCGAATGCTGAAAATCTACTGCTGAAGCCCAGCTACATTGACAATGCATGTACACGAGACGAAAGGCACACGAAGCGAGTTTCTTCTTATTAAATAAATTTATTTGTCGCTCCTGCTGTTGCTGCTGCTTCTTCGACTACATTGGCATTTTCTAGAGTCGTCTTTGGACCAAAGAGACGCGCGGAATGTAAATGCGCACGCGGTGGTGCTGAATTATTGCTAAGCCTCTGTCGGTCATAAATCTGCTTCCTTTAAACTTCTTAATATTTGAATAGTAAAAGTGGAAGCGCTCAGATGCTATTGGTGGAGGTAATAAGACTCTCTTTGCACCAATCAAACATTTCATTTGCATCCTTATCAACGATTTATGATCAAACAGCATTTGAGCAAATTACTCCAGCGGAATGTTTCGGTTAAATGCAGAATTATTCACTACGATAAATTTCGCATGTGGTGATTACCAGCAATTTTTCTATTAAAAAAGTTGGCAAACTGGAATTGAAAAATGCTCAAGTTTTATGACAAGTACAAAACGATGTCCCCGATCTAATTTGAGAAGTCGCAACAAACTTCAATTTCCAAATGAATGAACATTGAGCGAATAAAAGTGCAGAAATATTCATGCGCACGATACTTCGTCGCCGCCAGCAAGCGTTGGAAAAAATGCTAGTAAAACATGAAAAATTATCGCCTGCTGGAATGAGCGTGCCACCGCCAGCAGAGAGAGCTATTCGTCGCCACCACGCAAATAATATCGGCGCCAGAAAAAATAACCACGATGATAGTAAATGTTTTATCGCCGCTATCATGTATCAATGTCGCCAGCGTTTTTTCCATCCCTCTCCTTCCACCCTCGGCTGATACGCGAACACCAAATTTGCGCGACGCAATTTCAAAATGAAATTCACCACCGGAATTACAAATGAATGGCGCGTTGTAAAGAGCTAACGGCGCTCAAAAGCAATTTTCTGATAACAGAAGGACATCGTGCAGATATCGACGACAACAACAACACCCCGTAGCGCAAAAAGAAGCCGGAATTAATTTAAATTTTTCATCATATTGCATACTCCCAAGTTCACCCTTCATTATCACCGCGAAAAAAGCGGCAGCTTAATGTTGTTACTCTTGAAATTTAATAATAACATTAGTCGACGAGACGAGAAAGTAGCACAAGTTTTACCATTCGCTTTGCTTGTTTATACTCTCCGTTTGATTGCAAATTACTTCACTTAACTCGCTTAAATATTTAAGAAGATAAACAACGCGTACACCCCCGCTTACTTTACTTTACTTTGAGGATATGCAGAGTTGACTTCTTACCTCTTAATCGGGTCGTCCTGGAGTACCTCTGGGTTTATACACACTGCAACAAAATAAATATTAATTAGCAACCTGCAGCAGACACGGTGCGCCAGCGAAAAGGGCTGCATACGCGTGCAGCAACCCTTTGTGCCGCGGCAAAACACCATTAATTAAGTGAGTTCATTTACTTTCAAGTTCACTCTGCACGCGCATCGTGTTACCTGGTGCAAATACGAAGTGCACGCTGGATGGCTGCTTTTATCACGCAACATATCGACAATCTGTTATTATTCTCGCTGGCACAAACAAAACACAAGGAGCGTTTGCGCGCGTTGTCATTAGTGCCACTCTTCAGATACACTCTTCAACTTATGCAACGTATCATGTTGCTTGACAATAACCCCTTCGTTTTATGCAATGGCTCATGTCATAATGCATTTACGCGATAGACGCGCCAAGTGCATGCTATAAATGCACAAGCAAAACGTCTTGCTGCCTTACAATTTACGTAGGTGAAATTGATGAGAACATCCTTAATAGATAAGCGTCACATAAAGTTAAATATGTCAAGTTTTCTGTGGAAAAACTTGTATCCAATTTTGCCATGAATGAAATACAATTATTCAGATGATTTCCTGTGCAGTGACTTCATGTATGTATACAGGAATAATAAACGAACAAAGTCATAATCACTTCACGGAATTATATAACAACACAGGCAGCGACGGTGTCGGATTGCAATAAGTGCAAACTGCACGTTGTTTTCATTCCAGCGGCGAAAACAAAAAGACAGCAAATGCAGCAAGTGCAAATCAGAGCATCGCTTGCAGTGCGCGGCGCAATGGAATCCTCATAACTCAGTCGTCGGTCGCAAATGTGCAAACATTGCGCGAATCGCAACAAGGGTAAGGCCAAAAGTCATACATTATGCGAAATACGTGCGAGTGTGCTCTATGTGGACTTTGACTTTGCGATGTAGAGCGCTTACGAAAATAATGCAATGCTGGAAAGGAAATGCAATGCAAACGTGACTATTGCGGTCACAACCACTGGTTGTTACATTAAACAAATGATTTTTTAATGCATGCGCAACCTGAGATGCAACGAAAGTTGGCTGTATTTATCAATTAGTTTCCCGACTTGGCGAATGCAATTTGAGACCATAGATAAATTTTAAATATGCTTAACGCAGTTTCTCTCATTAACAACACATTTTTGTGAAATTCTACGCTAGCAAGAAGTTGAGCAAATGATAAACATGTTCATTTATTTTACTGCAATTACTCAAAGGCTTAAGTTAAGTAAAATACCAGACACAAAAACGACGATGCAAGCACGTTCGTTTCCATTTCCGGAAATATCAACATGCGCGAGCAAGGAAATCAGGATTTTTAAAAATTTAACAGTTAGTCATGCACAAACTAATTTCCCCTGATAAATTTCTTTTTCCTACTGCTCGACTAGCCGAGGAAGGGACGTTTTAATTAAGATAAATATAGATAGAGAAGCCGCACGCGGATTAGACAATCAGCAAGGAGGCAACGACTTTTGAAATTTTAAAAAGTCTCACAGCAAACATGCTGTGCGGATGAAGCAAAACATGCCGCCCCGCTCGAAGGATGAAAACACGCGAGCACGCAGAGATTGCTGTTGTTTTCGTAGCTGTTCTAAAAGATTTTTCTCAATTTAAATTTAAATTAAGTTCTAAGAAGTTTCGCTCGGCCATTCACAACTCTTCCACTTCTCAGAAAAAGTTCCACCGTGCGCGCCACGAAAGCACGTGAGATATGTAAGCACCGCGCACCACCAAACAACACAGGAGCCGAGTGCTTTTAATTTGAATTGCTTTCACTTATTATTATTGTCGACAAGCGCACCGAAATCCGCAAGCCAACCATTACGCCAGAAATTACTTGAGAGCGTGTCAAAATTTCCACTAACTTAACGAAAATTATCTGCACATTTTTAATGCAACCTTGTGATAATTATCTACTTTACACCTACTTTTTCGAAATACTGCATCAGCACTCTACGCGCAATGTCATAACAACAATACCAGGAACTTTTTACGTGCGTTGCACAATAAACATTAAGAAATCAGACAACTTTAAAACACAAGCTCGTTAAATCATTAATGGAAAGTTGTCGCCGTGTATATTGTATTTTCGAGGGCATAAACATTTACCCGATTTCACCATTTTTATTTATGTTAAACAACACAGACACAAATGAAGAGACGCATGGCGTAAACGTTATGGAAAGAGAAAGCACGATCCTTATGGTACATTAATATTTACAAGTTTACGCAATAACATCATCGGCACTATCATAAAGGACAGTTGATTGTATCGCTTATTGCATGCATGTTGCTCTGCAACTTCTCAGCACTTTACAGTTACTTGCTTGCAGTTTGCGCACTTAAAATTTAACGACGTCGTCGCTTCGCGCAAGTTTAAGCAAGAAACATGATATGAATACGCGAATAAGCGAGACACTATCATCGGAGAGGAGTCGATGATAGAAAGTTGCGCATGAAGAGCGCGCTAAGAAAACGCAGAAGCAGTCGACGAGAGCGAGACCCTATTAGCTTTAATATTTATAATTGAAGAGGCAATTACGCGATGTGGATTGAAAAATTAATTATTTCTCATTACCCGCCCGGCAATACGCAAATGACGTTTTGTGCATTTGCGAGTTGAACAACGGCACTTTATAGTTCTTTTTTTGTGTGTATTCGCGTGTGTGCTAGCAATGTTTCATATGCCTTCTGCTTATTAATAGAAGTTAATTAAGTTTATTAAAAATTTTACTGCACTCGCAATTATGCATCAAGTCGGCCCACTAATTGAATCATTCATTGTCATCAGTGTTCCAGATGCGTTTCATTAATTCACCGTACTACGCTGTTGAAAGCCATAGTAAAGCAATGACTTGTAAACTAACAATTGTAAAATATTACACGGTGTATTTAATGTCATCATCGGCAATAGCTTTGTCATTTTCATACTTCCACTCGTAATAACACTCTGTATGATGCAGCACGTCTATTTTATGCGGTAATGGGCATCTATGCAAAGAAAACAAAAACGCACCGCAACGCAAACGAGAACTAACATTGTCAACGTTCAATTGAATGCAATTTTCATTTGTCTCGTCGTCGCCGACTATGGCATTCACTCAATGAATGAGTAAATGAGGCCTCTCTCGAGCAGCAGGTCCTATTTCTGTAATCAAATAATGCACTCTCCTCCATAGAGTTGATGCATCCGCACAGGTCATAATGCTATCCGCAGATACGATTATTTCCGTTTTTCATGCGAATTCACAAACGAATGGAAATTATATTCGAATTAGCGCCAAGAAAAACTCAATAAGCTGAAATTGAGCGAGTCGTATGCACTTTTTTGCTCATAGTTATTTTGCGGCATAATGCACCATTTCCTTCGAACCACTATGACCGTATTGGAAACTTTACTTTCCTGGATAACATGCAATCTCACAATTATTCATTGACATATTATTTCGCCCGTCTGGATATAACAATTTGGTTAAATTGAATAACGTTCATATTGTATCGTACGTTCACCATGTCACTAGCAAACAATCAAGTCTGTATCTATCGACTAAAATGACTCACACAAACCTATTAGATCATCAGATACCTACGAACAACAAAGTTACTCCAATCTTTACCTGACGCAAGCAATACACTTTTTATACAGTTTCGATGAATCGCTTTTTATTCGCTTTTGCTTACGTTTCCAATTCGAATATAAAAAATATTTGAGTCAGTCGCTCGTGGCCCAAATTCATCGGAAATCTAGGAATAAAAGCTTTTTTCTTACTCCACAGCGAGTCGCGCTCCAAAAAAAACGCAGAACATTCCAGGTGTAGCCTTCGTCTTTTTGGACGTGATGAGGTAAAGAAAGAAGACCCATCACTCTATTAAGGCTACCGCCAACGGGCAGAGAACAAAGCGCCTGCTACAAATAGAAATGATAAAGAACAACAAAACCGGTTGTGCCGAAAAAGCAAATAACGTGCGAAAAGGCAAACAAAACTAATTAAGAAATTAATAATGAATGAGTCGCTCTCTTCGCCAGCTCCGCTCGTGTTCCACATACATATTTGATCAATTTTTTATCAGCAAATGAGCAAAGAGTTTGTTCGTTCAAAAATTAAGCATACTACTTGTCCCCTATTTGCTTAAATAAAGTGTACTTAGCTACGCAAATATGTGTAGAGGCGAAATCGCGTTTCAGTTTAACCACGTTAGATGATAACGGCGAAAAATCAATAAAAACGCATTTTCTGTGGTTTGGCCCGCGCGTTCCACAAAGTGGAGAGTTAGTTTGGCTTCATGAATATGTATCACAAAAGTCTCCCCAGCGAGTTGGCCCGAATAGCAAGAATTCCAACAATAAAAATTCATACTCATGTTCTTGTACTATTGCATGGAAATTCATGAGTTTTTTGAGCTGCGGTACAACACGCTTTTGCTAATATTAAAAGCAGCCGCCTCGTGTTTTAATTTCATACATGATTTATTTTCTCAACTCTACATGAATCATGAAATTAGTGCGTCAAAACAACAAACGTTAATTGAAAACATCTCTGTCCGTCAAAATTCAAGCAGATCTATAAATAGTTGAAACAAATCCGAAAAATATCGTTCTCGCCGCTGGTGTTAATTAAAAGTACGTAACAATATCCTCCCCTTAAAAACAAGCAACAAAGTTTCGCTATAATTGGCAAGCATTTTTTGTTGTAAATGCAGGGCACGTTTCAGGCTTGAAATTCATTTCTGATTGCAGGAACAAATGTTTGTGAATTATTCAAGTCCAGCACGGTGTATCCTTCCTCTAATTCCTTTAAATTACTTGGTTTTGCAGTTGTTTCTAAACGCAGCAGACAGGTTTATGTTTTGAGAGACGAAACTGCAAACAATGTGCACGTCTCCGGCGCGAAAAAAAACGTGTTGTGCGAACGCGGTGGCGAGACCAGAGAGGCGTCTGCATTGTTTAACATGTTTTCTTTCCTGGCGCGCTTGCAAGTGGTCCTGCCACGGACTTTTCGCCATAACGCGCGCAATGCGCTCGTTCTTCGTCGTCCGTCATCCACGCATTAATCTCAGCGCGCAATCACAAAGGGACAACAATGGACCGTCGAGTGCGTTTCGACTGTTGCCTAGCTGTATGCTACAGCACTCAGTAATGTTTTTGTACGTTTCACATCTTCCAAAGCCTGCCTTACGATGCTGGGCGCAGTTCGCGCGGCCATCCAACAAAAGCTGCTTGCTAGCGCGAAGAAGAGAACTCCTCTTAGGTTAAGCATTGTACTCGCCGGAGAGTTGCTGCAGAAGGGCAGCATCATACGCGGAGGAGAGCCGCCAGAGAGGAGGCGAAGTGAGACGAACGGAACGAGAAACGTGAACGGTCAGTTGCCCTAATGATTCGACATGCACGGCTCTCTCGCCGGAGTCTGCGGTGCTGGTGCTGCTCCTTGGCGCTCTTTGTGAGCTGAGCGTCGAGTTGAGAGTTAACCGATGCATTTATTAAAATAATAGTTCACTAACCTATGTCCAAGTCAAACTTGGTGGCCAGGTTTTGTTCCCGTAATATTTCTTGCACGAGCATAATATCCACAAAGCATTTTACGATTAACTTACGATTAATAAATTCGCATATCCGAAAGGCTTAAGTAACTATGAAACTAGATTTGGAGTTACTGACCGTTACTGTTTCAACTTTTAAAAGTTAATTGTTATGGCCTCTACTATATTGGCTTATAATCCTGACGATTTTATATAATTTGCATGATTACTTGCATGTTTTCAGAATGCGGATATCGCATAATACACGTAAAATATAAATTCTGCTTGCATAATAATACCACCGAGTTTTGCAATGCGCAACGTAAACGATAAACAACTTACCAGCATTGACACTGATCGAATATTAATTTGTAATAAAAACGAAATAGTACTTATTACGAATTATCGGTTATTTGACGACAAAACCATTGAATAATAATTCAACAGGTGATAAGATAACTCGCTTAATCAATAAGTAAATATAAAGAAACTAAAACACTTGCCTCTAAAAGATGCATACTACAAATGTTAAACAACTTTTGATATTTCAACGAAATCAACCGCAAACAACACAGCAATTAAATAGAAATTAATATATTGTGAAATTCATAGTTTTAATTGAAATACCACAAAAAAGAGTAATGAATCGCATTCACCGCGCAGGAAAAACAGAAAATGTATATAATGATCATACGAGAACATGGAAAGTAACAACGTGAAATGTATAATTACAAACCGACGTGAATGACGAGCGTGCTGAGTAACAATGACTTATCATAGCGTTTTTTTTTACCTTGGCATGTTAACTCCTAGCCGAGCACCATCTCCACATTGTTCGTGTAATCCCAAAAGGCCAGCTAGCCGATAAGCGCACTTAAATTACAACGAAGCACTTGAACATTATGCGAAATATTCGTCAAATTATGTCTTTTTAGCGGACGCACATATTTACTGAGTACGCTAGAACCACGCTGACAACAAACCGGCACCGAACACGTCGCGACACAACTAAGCCGGGCTGAATCAAGTGAACTGAGGCATGTAAAAAACACGTACGGCCAACGAGTATGTACACAGCTCACTAAGTCACATTTAAGCGAGAGAAGTGCCTTAGCAACATGACTCAAGCATTCGCTTTCCGTCGAAGACGGACGAAGCAAGGAGCGAGCAAATGCATCGTGGTGGAATTCAGCGCGCTGAGCGTTGCATTCGAACGATCCAAGAAAACTTTTGAATACGCGCGTTTTATATGGAGTAGAAAACTGGTTCTTGTGTGTGCATCATCATCTCCACGTCTATTTCATCGGGCTTTGTTTGTTTTCGATATTCGAGTTGTACGCCTGTAATGCACTGCCTCGCTCATAACTCTCTGAGCTATGACGCTTATTTGCGCGTTTGTTCTCCGTGTTCTCCGCCGCTCTACTCTACGCGCCTCACAGAATCTTGATATATTCATTAAATTTTTACTATTTTTTAATGCGCTGAAAATAAAACATGAGTTTTACTACGGGCGTAGTATAATGAAATACATGCATATTTTAATACGCGTATCTAGTTGCATAGCTGCAGCGGAAATACGTAAAATCACTCGTAAAACTAACGAAAAATAACACGCTTCGTTGAAATGAGCTTAGACGAATATACTGCAATTATAAACAGACAATAACAACGTACGCGCTCCAGCTAAATAAACAACTCGTAAACATATTCAAGAAGATATAAACAGAAATATTAAAATACGAAGTGAGAAATTACGAACAAAATTGCAAACATGTAAAAAAACAATTCCAACTTAAATAATCCATGTTTGTCTGACATGATTTCTTGTCCCAAATATTATTCTGAACTTTTACCGTTCAAGAAAGTCAAATATTTTACTTGTACCTTTTTCGGCAAATTTTTTAAAGTTTAATTAATCATTTGTTTGAGTTCATTCAGAAACCCTCTCGATGATGATAATTCAGAGGGGAAGTCTATTTATGCATGCAAAAACTTTAACTTTATATCACAATTCCCCAAACAGTGTTGCAATACCGCAAATATTTGGCCAGCCACTTTGTGCGCACACATCTAAATTTCAAATTCCTGCAGACAACACGCCAACGTACGTGCACGTATTGATTGTGTCTTCAAAGTTGTGAAATGTGCCACAACTCACGTACAAAGTTTTGGGGATATTGCCAAAACTATCGTGTTAATCGCTTCGAATGTGCATACATTGAGAGATGACATTTTATCTACAACCAATGTTGCAGTGCGTTCATAGACAAACGCACCATATTTTTACGCACGCAGCAATATTAAGTGTCGTTACACTTAATGCGTGAATGCCTTCCTTCTTATTATCGTTCGCCGTCATTAAATGTTCATGCACTAATTAATGCAATGGGTTTAATTTCATGTTCGAAGCTAACTATGCGTGCATCAAGTTTGCGCGTTCGGCGTGCTGTGTTTTACACACTAAGTTCATTATTTGCTCCTCCGAGAAAATGAATACACAACGTAATAAATAGACATATAAATAATGTGTATATATTATTGCTATCTCGTCTGGATGCAGCCGATTGGCGCCAGTAGGAATGTTGCTAGACGCTATTTGTTGTTTGCGTTTGTTTTCTTTCTGGGTTAGGTATTCATAGAACGAGAGGAATAATCCTAAGGAATTTCATATTTTCTAGTTTTAGACAACTTAAGAAATATCTGAGTTATAAATAACTCGACTGTTTATTGTTCATAACCGATATTTAACGTGCGTAAAAATAAATTTGTCTACATAATAATTTTCACCCCTTGAGATATTAAATCACAAGTGAAAATCATAATAAACTCGTTCATTGTATGGAAAAAAAATTCTCCAGCCTTCAGGCGATAGTTTTTATATCATGTCAGCCTCTGGAGCCGCAGCAGTTCGTTCTTGAAAAATTCGAAATCTCAATGGAGGCAAGCCAAACACGAAAACATCATAAACTTAATGGCAATGCGCAATGGGGCACAACACAAAAAGGCGTACGGAATTATTATGATAATAAAAATTCTGGTGCGCGTCAAGTCGAACTTTTAAAACTCATGCGCCGAATTTACGTCGCGGCGCGCGTCTTGCGCTCGATCCGTACGTAAAGGGATGTCATCTCGAGCGCGCACACGTATGACAGATTCATGACGTGACAAGTTGTTGGTGGCGGCTTTGTCGTCAAAACTACCACTCGAAAAGGCGGCGGCCTGCATTCAATTGCCGAGTGCATGCTTAAATTGAAATATATCGCTGACGGACGCCGGAGGAGGCGGGGGATGCCGGTGATTTGTTACATCACGTCTAGTGCTATTGCACATGTCACACATTACGAAAACGAAAATGAGGCCGTTGAAGAATAAGAAGTACGAGCAAAACCCCGTGTCGCTATCATGCAATGAGCGATGCTCCATGAAACGTTATTGACATCAAGTGCTGTCAACTTTTAAGGTGCTTCCATAAATTCTATTGATATGTCAATGGATTCAAGCTAGTTTTTCTTCCACACATTTGCATCGCAGACTTTAGAAAAACGAAAACGAACATTTCTCAAGTCGCTTAAAGCTTTTTCCCCGTCAATTTTTAGAATTCCCTTGGAGATTAGTTCTTTTTAATTTCAATTAGTTTTTTGCTATTAATGAATACACAGCTCAAGCGTGAAATCGAATTAAATTGAACGTATATTGATCAACTATTTGTTTATAATTTAAATTTAAATTGAATTATCAATTATCATTACCTACTCCGCTTGCTTGCATTTCCATAACGAGAGAGCAATAACTGCGCGCGCGTTCGAAACGCATACAAAATGAACTTTAATACAGCAACTGGCACACAATGAGGCGCTTGTTTTCCTTCTAAATAAGTATGTTCAAACGACGCTATTGATAGCGAGCTGACCTTATTAACACTATTAATCAAATCGAGCTGTCAATGAAGCCTGGACGGCTAAATGTGTGCTGCTGCACGTTGGTGGTGGTAACCGACTAAATGGAAAATGCAAAACGATTCCCGCATACGATAAAACATCCATACACGTGTGATTTTGCCGAATGGGCATCAATAACAATTAGTCGTGGCGCATGCATTTCAAAATGCAAATATCTACGTGAATGCAGTCGGAATTAATACAAAGTGACTAACAATTAATTCTGCTTGCGTTAAAATTTTAGGCAAAAATACTCTGAATAAATATTCCATCGATTTACTCATCATGAAGTGCTTTTTGCATTTTAAACACACATCCTGTATTTGCAAATTGCACTGTTAATAATCTCACTTGACATGAATATGTATAAATTGCAGTTGCCGATAGAGCGCTTTAACTAGCGTCACCTTAAAAAAACCGAACAACCTAGAATTAAAGCAAACATTTCCTCTACGACTGGCTCATAATGTGTGATTAATAAGCCATGCAACAAAACGACATTATTGTTATAATGACGATCATTCGTATGCAACTGCAACCATATAAAAAACGCATTAGAACTTTATGACACAGTCTTGAGCGAACGAGCATTGATTACTTGTATGCGATTAACCCAAATATATAAAATGAAATAAATATGAGTTATACGCAAACCATTACGATCATTTTTATACGATATATTTATCTCAATTAATAAAATATACCGTAAAACGTTGCTATAGTCTAGCGTTTGTTTCCTACCGTTATTTATTATAGTGCAACGATTCAGGACAAATATTTTATTTGCCAATGCAAGTAAACAAGACAATATAAACTTTGCTGAGCAAATAGTCACAGATATGTTTATGAACGCATGTCGTTTTTCACGTTCTCCGCGCGCGCTCGTTCGTTCTGCATGCCACACTTTATATGCGAGCACATTCGCGCACAATTTTTTGCAATGCGACACGATTTTTTACCATTTCGCTCAGTGCGTCAATATTGACGTCAACGGAAAATGCATCATGCGTGCAAGTCGTGAAAAAGTGCATCTGTTTTTTTTTTTCTGCGCGCGCGTTGCTCTGTAAAATTCATCCATTTGTTTATTGCGTACGCAACTCGACTGATTACTCTGTTTTCATGGCGCGACCCATGACAATGCAAATGACAGGAGAGTAACGTCAATTTGCCCTATTTCCGACAGCGTCATGTTTGCAACTCGCTTGTCGGCGGCGGCAATTTGTCGGCAAAGATTTGGCTCGCAGACGGCGAGAGCGATAAGATTGCGGGGCGGCAATTGCGTGCAAATGACGCAAGTGCGTCATGGACACGACTACTATTGTCGTCGCGGCCAACCCGCCTCCCAGTGCATTAATATGCTGACGGAATATCTCAACGCGTTCGCGTGATGCTGGATTCTATGGCATTTCTTGGACGGAACCCGGCCACGTCTTCGGCGAGTTTAAGTATCCGGACCCGCACCAGTGGACCGATGAGGAATTAGGCATCCCATCGGATTAGGACGAACGAATTAAGTAAAACGGATAAGCGTGTTGCATTCGTTCACTCATTTCATTACGCTGAGACAAAGGACTCTCGAGCCAATGGCGCAAACACGAAGACTTCAAGCATTTGGGAATTGTTCGAATTCCATGCGACATTTGCGCAAATATCTTACATTGTCTTATTATTAAAAAAGCGCCGTATGTCATTGAGTCAATTTAAAATAACAATTTTCGAAATACCCGAATAGTTTATCTTTTGATTAAACGAATAAAGGAACACTCGCTTTTGGTGCCTTTTTTCGCCTCTTGCTGCCGGCAGCGTCATAACGCAAAACGTAACAATTCAATGAGCGCGCAGCAGATAACTCTTTCTATTCATGGCGCGTCGCCTGCCATCGCGCCGATGAAGATGCGGGAGCGTGTTTCGAGCGAGTGGAGAGCGCGGATAAAAAGATCACACACACGCTACGAATAATACACGTAACGAGCCCACGTACCGGCTGTAAATATACACGCATCGGACAACGAAGGGAAGCGCAGCAGTTGTCGTCATTCGAGAGGCAGTCAGAAGCGCGGCCCCCGCGAGATGACAAAGCGAAACGTTGATGCGCACGCGATGATGTTGTGTGCAATCAGCGAGCCTATTCCATGAAAAATGTGTATGGTGTGCTGTAGATATCTTTGTTTGGGGGTGCCTAGAAGGCGCATCCATGCGAGGCGATGCGCCACAAACGAATAAGTATGCATTTTCGTTCGATATCATAGCGCAGACACTCGTCCTGCTGAATGCACAAAGAACGCAATCACAATGCTACGAAGGGCGCAAAAACTACCTAATTGTGTCGCATGGAGGCGGGTGATTCGCGTTTCGATGATGGCTAGCTAGTAGTGGTAGCAGTACTTTCGGATGAACACAACCACATTGGCCATTGTGATGCATCAAAAGAAAGTTTTTCACGGGGCGAGAACGCATGGATTTAATTGCCATTCACAATCAGAGCGCGCCAATTTCGAGTAGTATTCGCTACCCTCCACTATTCTCGTTTCACTTCTAAAGTCAATAAATATCATTCCTCTGACGTAAAATATTACGCAAAGACTGCGAATTTACGAGAGTGTCTTGTGTAATAATTTCAATTTCTTTATTGCATCGTTGGACAAAGATGTTGTTCTAATTTTATGTGCGTATGCAAATCGGCAACAATTTGACGCACATTTCGCGCGTTGCAAGCGTACAATTTGAAGTGATTACGCGCTAATCCGTTAAGCTGTCTGCAAAACGCCGGCGCGCGCGTACGCCACGATAAATTAACTCAATTTACTGCCGCAATAAAGAAAAACTGTTGCCTCCGCGTTATACACGGCCGCAGTGCGTGCGTAATGTAGAAGCTGGGCGAAAAGTGAGATAATTCGTCTTCAATCGCTCGCGCGCGCGCCACACTTGCTGCCGCCTGACGCACGACGTCGTCGAATGATAATTTCATGGCGCTGGTGGTGGCGGCATCAGCGGCAGCGGCGTCGTTGCGAAAAACCACCAAGTTGAGGGTTTCCCCCCTTGTGCAAGAGCTTTGAATGAAATTCACTCGCGGGCGAACGCGTGGACAAGTGCTTCTAACGACATGAAGAATGTTCGGCTAAGTACGAAAGAAAGTGGAAGCACGCGCCAAGAAATGAGAAAAAACACTCACCGTATGCATTCATTCAACGGTCCGTAGGAAGAGGGTTGATTCGTCCAAATCGTATTAGTTGCTGCTCCGGATGCACTTGGCAAGTGGATGATCAATGTCAATTTCTGAAATCAAATAAAAACGCACATATTACTTCACTGATTTACTCAAAAGCCACTCGCCGCCCAACAACCCTAATAGCCTGTGGCATTTTCCGGGGAAAAGAATCAAATTTTAATAAACTAAAAGAGCAAAAATCTAATGCGCCTTGCCAAAAGACTCTTATAAAATTAAACTCAACAAAAGCGTATACATATTTGGAAAATCCCACTCAGTTCTTCGCTCATATAATATTTTCCGGCGTCATTTTTGCAGCCTGTTAATGTTAAAAGCAAAAACAGCTTTTGGCTCTCCCCAAGGACATACTTTATTTGATGCACACAAATAAACAGGCGCAAACAAATGTACGCGTGTTGGTGAAGCATATCCATCGCATGTGCGCGACTTCATTGGAAAAATGGAGCGTGGGCTAGGATGTCCGGCGCGACCGTGGAAGGATAATCGCAAGCAAAAATATTGATGCATTAGCCGACTTTGTCGACTTTATTAAATAAAGTAAACACATTTACTGATTATGTGTGCTGTAATGACAAGGATATGATAATGAATTAATCCGGTTAGCATGGTGCTGAGCTACATGATACGAGGACTGCATACGTGCGCTTCGTGCATGGAAGAAGAGTTTGTAGCGACAGAGCACAACCAGGGAGTATTTGAATAAACCTGGGAGAATCGAAGCGCGCTTCGAACAAAGCACGCAGCGGCGACATGGAAGAAAATTAATATTCGGCATTTAATTAAATCGGCAGCAGGGTGCGTACTCCCTCGCACTGCAGCGCGCCATTCGGCCGATCTCGTTATTGCTGCGCATCGAACATTGAACGAATAATTCGCGTCCCCATAGTATCTCCGCTGCAAAATTCCTATGAACACGACGAACACATACATTCGTATTGAACCAGCCCTGTATAGGGGTAAATTCCGGCGTCTATCTATGGATTCACACCCTTCAAGCTATCTGTATGCATGCATGTACTTCTCAATACCCCACATTCGAGGTAAAGTTTACGTTTTGGAAATTCGCCGCGCAAGTAAATAATTCCAATTGAAATAAACATGTGCCGGTCACACAAAAAAACTCAATTTGAAATGCACAAACAGAAACCTCGAAATTTGGAAATTCCGAAAATGCCGGTGCGAATCGATCACATCGACAAATCCATGTGAAACCCTCGCAAAGTACAGCTGAACTCTAAAAATAGAGCTCGGCATTTATGGTTTAATTAAAGCTTCAAGCGATCCTAAATCATGTTTTGCTACGATCGTCAATATACATGCGGCTCTCGCGTCCACCGTTGAGCCCGATGGATTCTTTTCAATATATATTTGCATTGGCGTTTGATATTTTTATGGGCAATAAGTGGGTCTAAAAGGCCGTAAAAGTAAATTCCAATGGCAATAATCGTTCGCTTTATGTGTACGGCCATGGCGAGGGGTTGTGCGCACGTTTTTGTCACTCACTTAGCGCGTATACTAAAAGATGCTTTTTCCCATATCCCACAAGCAACTGCCGTACTACTATTTTTCGTTTCAATGGTGTTCTTCGCGCCCCATCTAGCGAAGACAAAAATGGTGCATTAGGGTTTTTCTATCTGTATATAAAACGATGTTGCATGGCAAGGGGGGAAACACGCAATAATCCAATACCGAAATATGCGCGTCGACGATGAAGAGATGGAGGACGCGACTCGTGGCGCGCGGATATGATAGCCCAATATCAAGCGATCGAAAAAGATATTTTATGGGAAATTGCGAATGATCGGCTTTGACGTTGTTCGGTGCAGTCAGAAAACACTAGGCGGCTTACACGTGCGCTGAATGCGCTTGCAGTTCGCACATAAATTTTGCAAGGATCAGAAATGCGCCACTAGGATATTGTGTTCAAAGATGTATGATGTTCATGGATGTATGATCTACATATCTGAATAAAAAATAACAATATAGGAACGTGGTGTATTCACCTACATTAAATATAGGGTGGTAAAATGTTATCCTGTTTAAGGATAATCGGGCGAAATCGGTAATTTAATTTAAATCCTGCGTTTATTTTGAACTCATCGTCGTAGTTGGACGCTTTGAACAAACGGCGCAACGCGGGCGTGATTTCAATATTTATTGAGCGCCCCTATTGAAATTATTCGATGCGAACGCCGCGTGACGATCGGCGTCGCGGCGCGCATTCAAGACAATCGGGGATTCGCTGTAACGGAGCGCGCCACGAAGACAATATATAAAGTGGCGCGGCGCGTGCAAATAGATCACGACGCAATCCCATGCAACACAGCGCGTCTTCGCGCCTCATAATAACATTATTTTATCGCCAGCCAAGTGTGAATTAATGAGCGCGTTCGAGGTACGCGCACGCCTCCTCCACTGCAATCAGTTACGCTCGCTGAAGGTGGTGGAAAATGCTCATGGCTGACGAACAAAAGAATTGTTATTTATTGATATTGCCGCATCAAATCGGCTTGAATTATGTCGTTAGCTTATTAAAAGTCGCATGCAAAATGAAACTCCAATCATTTCTTACACTTCTCCCGCACGCTGGAGAAGAAAGTTGTTGCAAACTGTATTTAATCAAGCACGTCTTCATTAAGTACGACAAAATTTAATAAGCATTGCCATGGTGCATGTGAGTTCGTCTATAAAGTTATACCGCAGTCTGCAACGCACTGACTTTAATTGCAAACACGTCAATATCGAATTCCGAACACAATGCCGCAAGAGCGGCCACGCCACCGCCACCACCACCAGCGCCGTCCTCATCCATCTATCGGCTCGTCGTCTTAGAGCCGCGAAACAATTGTTGCAGCAAGCGAGCGCTAATAAATCACGTCAGTCGCATCTATATGCGTCTTGTCGGCGTGTGCATCTTCCATCTTCATAATTTCATTATTTTATAGACCAGTCAGTCGAGTGTGAATTCACGAAGCGTGCGCGCAAACGCAATCACTCATTGAACGCTCGCCGTAATTGTAATTGTCGTGCTTGATATACACGGAATAAGAAAATGAGAAAAAACAACCAGCTAATTTTACAGCGGCCCGCGTTCTAACGTCAACAAGAGCGGCAATATGCAATGGCGTTTTCAATTTGTAATTAGTTTTAAATTCGATTATAAAATTGTTTGCGCAGAATGCAATTACCTCAACAATAACTTATTATATTACTATTTTTTACGATCATGCCACATCGTTCTTAATTTAAAATCAAATTAAAATAAATCATTCATCAGTCGTACCGACAAATTATTTATAATTACATTCCGCAATTAGCGCTAATAAATTTTCTAATAGCCGTAATACCGTAGGTGAATTAATATTAAGAACAAATTCTCATGGAATCGCGACGATAAGGAAGTTTCCTGCTTAATAGCCCGAAACTTAGTTTCTTAACACTTGTGTAGACAATCGATAGTTGACTACGCCTGATGATTATAATTATCGGATAAAACAATAGCAACGACGCTAATAAATCACGCAGACAATATACACGAAATATGCAGGGCGTCACTGAGTCTCTCTCTTCAATCTTCATAATGGCATTATTTTATCGCCAGCCGAGTGTGAACTTTCGTGAACGTGCTTTGGATTTCAAAGCGCATACCGAAGCATGAACAGAGTATGTTGGCAATAATTGTTTTGCGTTAACGATACTACGGAGAGAGGATGCCAAGAGCCCACAAGGAAATAATTTCATTCTATAGTCTGAAATACTGAAGATTGCTAATTTTCTCAACATTTTCTTTATGCCGGATTATTCAGAAATGGTTAATCTTCTTCCGGATCTTGAGTGCCTACTTGAATGTATGCTAAAATGTGTTTATGTCAAATGTGGAAGGTGTAATTCGTTGAAAACGAGACGAATATTAAAACAGGCAAATTCATGGGTGGTTTCGTTCACCGGCCGAGTGACTGAGTGAAGCTCAGGTAACAGCTGAAACGCGAATGTGCGCTGAAGCAGAGCTGGAACACATCCCTTTTTCATACTCGGCCATCACACAGGGACGACAACAAAAACTATTCAGGAGCAGCGTCACACAAGAATTTTATGCGGTGCGCGGTTGCTGTGCAAGCAAACACACCGTTTTGCCATTCGGGGAGGCTCGTTTGTGTGCTCGTTGGACATAACGAAGGGAAGTTGTGAACGTCCAGGTGAGCACAATAAAATGCAACAACTGTGAAGCTGAAATTTGAGGCCGGCGCGTACAAAGCACGAGAGCGAGACCTATTGTGGTAAGGTACTCTACTCACCTAGGAAAATACTAGAGGCTCAAACGAATCGATAATTCCATGCGCAATTTAACATTCGCATGTTTTCCTTTCGCAGCTACGTATTGTGTCGTCATTACGAATATAAAATTGCTTCGGTTAGCGAGCCGATCGAATTCGTACACACAAACAATTCCGGCGTATTCGAGCTGTAATGCAGCGCGAGCGATTGGGGGGTAGGTAAAGGTGAATGAATGCAAATGCAGCATGCATGCCGTGACCGCGTGAGCGAAGCTACCGAAGCAACAAAAAATGTTATCCAAACATCTGTTCCTGATAGCTTTTAGATCGGAAACTTGTGTTATAAAATTTTATACGCCACCGAGGGTTTCGCAAGCGGCACACGCGCTTTGTCTTTATGCTAACGCCGCAGCAATGGAACATGCTTAAGTGTTATTATTTCCAAGAATGACGCGTACCTGTTCCAGGTTTCTTTGAAAATTTGTTCACACTTTGTCAGCTCAATGGAACATCAAGTTGCACATCTTCTTGGTACTTTGTAACAAGCTCGTAAATCACGTTTACTGCAACTCTTCTAATATCGTTTCTGGAATTTTTTTGTTTAAATGACTTTCACGAAAAGTAATTATTCATTTCAAGTAACGCTGAGTTTGCTTGTACTAAAGTAATTTTAGTTAGTTTTCGAATAAAGACAAATTTCGAAAAGAATTATTATCACTGCGTAAATTAAATGGTCAAATATTGAACATAATTTAATTAACTGAGTGTTATAACACCTATCATGAATTCAGCTAATTATGTAAATTTCTTAAATTTTCAAACGGATTTCGTCTTCATCAGTCCAATGCAACACTAACTATACGGCAAAATTGCTAAGTAAATTACAAGTACCGCGTTCCATCCGAGAATGCATTTGTACATTAGTATTCAACGATTTGCTCACACTTAATGAGCGTATAAACTTTAATGCAATAAAATGGCAGGCGATGTGGCGCGCAGTATGCAACCCGATGCGCACGAAAGGACAACGCGTTTCAACGCTTCATATCCGGGAAAGTTATTCAATTTGAGTGCGGCGCGCTCTTGTTGTCGCCGCGTCAAAGCCCAATAAATTCGTTACGCTCTCGATAGTGCCATGAATCCACCACATTGCAGATAGAAAACACAATTTTCCACTACTTTAATAATGCACAGTGAGCGCGCAGAATTCCATTAAAACATCGGTTCGCTCGGTGCGTGTAAATATGTCAAAAACGTCAAAGAGAATATTCCGGGCTGTAGTGTGCAGCAACAATACATTTTAACCTAATTAATGATGGCATGAGCACGCTTCAAAAACAAAATTAATTTCTAGCATTACCAGCGCATTTAATTAATATTGCCCACATTCTCCGCTCCGCTCGTGCGGGGGTGGTCGGTTGAGTTGCGGCGTTTAGAAATAAATAATACGTTCGCGCGTGTGCGCTGTTTATGGCGAAAAACAGGAGAACACAATGCGTTCGTACAAATTTACACTGCGCGCGAACAGTCATCGCAATTCGAATGTGACGATGACGGTGGCGGTCTGCGGCGGCAACAGTTAATATGCATAATGAAGTTGAGCGGCGGCTCGCACCGCCGAATATAACGTATGAGCCGCCGCAGGATCGGTTCGTAGGACGGGCGGGCGCTTTTTGTTTTTGTTTGCTTGTTTGTTTGCGCGGCTGCCCCCTCGTTCTATTGCGTGAAAATGTGGCGAACGTGACATTTGCGAAAACAGCACATTCTGCACATTTCCAACGCTTTTTCGCTTTGCGCGCTTTTCGCGATGGCCAACGTCAAATAGCGACGCCAGGTCATGACAGGCTCTTTGTCTCATTAATAATTGAGGAATTGATTTCTTAGAAAGCCAGCCGTCGAAGACGCTTCAGTGTTTGATTGCACGCAGCGGAATTTTTCTTCTTCGGCAAACACGAAATAAACAAGAGCTGCGCGCTGCTGAGTGAACCGCAATGTAGCTGGGTTGGCTAAAATGTAATTTCTAAGACCGTAGAAAAAAGTCGTTGCTTGCGATGGACGTGGTGATATAAGAATTTTTCGCCAACTTAGTTTCTTTTTATTTGTCTTTCGAGCGTGGTTTTTTCTTTACATATTTCTTGCATTTCTTGGATGTTTTCCAGCTTGTGTTGAAATTCAGACCATCCATGCGTAAGTCTGTCAATATTAGAATAAAAAACCTTGAAAATTTTTTGAACGCCTAGATTAATTTTATACATTTTTCATCAGTTTCATGATATTGCTTCTTGTTTCGTTTTCGGAATTAATTTATGTAGATTTTCAATTTACTTGAAGAAGCTCTATTGCTATGAAATTTTCTTCACAACTCGATGAACAATAATTTATGATAATTTTCAAGTATGAGAAGAATTTTACTCCCGGGAAAATACTTCTTTTTTTATTTACTATCCAAAGACAATCCCTAAATAATTTTGAAGGGGTCGTAAGCGAATTTCTGCGAATTCTAAATTCCATAACTGGGAATTGCATCATAAAATATTTTCGGGAATGATTGAAAATGTACTTTTTACGTGGGGTAAGCCGGAAAAGCCGTGACAAAACATTGAAATGGGGTGAACGCATAGAATGCAGAGGTGAATTTTCGAGCATGTGCTGTTGCCATTGAGCGACTGCTGTTGTCGTCTGGAAATCAAGAATGCGTAAATTCCACCCTTGATTCGAGGGGGTAAACGTGTTATGTCGTTCCATTGTATACCTTGCGGAAGAATTTAATACACTGGCACTGCGAGCGCATTACTTAAAAAACTTTGTAAATGAGCATTGATAAAAATATTTTCGACGGAAGTTTGTTATCCTTTTACCAATTTTTCAAAAAACTCTATGCAGACTGTGGTAACATTGTGGTAACCAACGTCATGGGACAATAGAGTGTTGTAATGTCATGGACCACATGGAAGAACGTAAAGCAAAACGGGGTAAAAGGAAACGGGACCCAATGCAAACCGAAATCCAGGGAAATTTAGCGCGTCTAGCATGTGGGGTGAGTGATGCACACGCATATGGCCTCTTGATGGCCGGCGACGATATGAATAGTCACAAAATAGCTGCACGAACGAACCAACGAACGTACGCGCACCCCGATTCGATATTGCCTTGCAATGCTGTTGCCGCCTCCTCCGCCTCCACTGCCGTTCGCCTGCATTATGTTGTTCGCAGAGAGAGCTACAGTTATTGTACGTTGCACGGCCACGAAATGAAATAGCGTCCTCTCTCTATGCATATATTGTTGTTACATTGTGTGCGTACGCACGTTCAACACGCACGAGCACTTCCATTCGTAGATGTGCGAGAATAATTAAATTGAATTGTATGAAATTGTGATTTATGGATGAGCACACACATTAATCAACCGCGAAACGCCGCCGTAGCATGCACAATATGTGTGCGCTTGTGTTCACGCCAGTACTAAATGTTGTAGCAGCGAAAGAATAGCGATTTTTTTTTAAATTCCGGTCTTTCCACAATGGCAAATTTTTTATATGCCATTTTGCCCGCAGAAATTTCTAGTTTTGCGCCAAAAATGCGCACAAGTAAAAGATTCAATTAGTTGATTACATTGATAACGCTAATTAATTAAGATCGTAATGAATGTGCGTTACGTACCAATCAATTAAGCGCTTCCGTGTTTGCGAACAACAAAATTTCCAATAAGTTTTGGAGATGGGCGCGCAAGTAGATGAAATTTTCCACTCACATGTTCTCAATCGTATGAATTGTTTGCTGATATTTACGAGCAATTAATTCAATCGCACAACATCCAAGTGCATGTTTGCCGACACAATACATTAATTTATTTTATTGGTTTTTGTTTGAAAGTCGTGTCGAGTTATAAAACACACTAATGTCACACCATTGCGTAATATGTTTGCTGTTGGGCCGGCAAAGAGCGCGCAACACACACGAGATGCGTAACACTATGTACAAGTTAATCGAACGCACGGAGGAAAACGCACAGCTGCCGCTCCTGCTTTCCCGACGACACGCACACGCCGACGTCCGATGACGCACTAACCCCCAACGTTCGGGCCACGTATTATCAGCGCTATCAGCGCCTCCGCCGCTGCCGCCAGTTGCCGCCGCCACGCAATTCGTATGAGCGAGCGAACGCGTCGACGGCAATTCCACCCGAAGCCGGCTGCTGCTGCTGCTGCTGCCGAACTTCGCATAGGAACGACCCCCAACAAAATCTAATCGAACCCCCGCACGTATAGATGTGTATGTGGATGGTGTAATGTACACATTTCGTTTCTTTCTTTTGCGCGCCCGTTCCTATTGCGGGGCGCATGCAATATATTTTCCGGTCGAACGCAAAAGAACGAAGCACGAGACGAAGGAAGCCCGAGAATGAAGGTCACGCAACGCATGACTTACATAGGTGGATAAATCAACCACCGCCGCCACCCCTTCTGGCCCGAATCATTCAGGAAACAATGTTTGATCGTCCCGAGTTCCGGAACACACAAATTGTAATGGTATATAAATTATAAATATTTGGATGTCAGTCTAATAAGCAATGTCAATGAAGTATCGAGACAAAGCTGATGGTCTTCCTTCAAGGCAAGTTTTTGTCCTTCGGAGCAAAATTCATTACGAAAACAAAACAAGTAAATTATATTCATTCGCGTATGAATGATTGAAGTGTGGAATATTTAATCAATTACTTTATCGTGCTTGTTTCGTAGAACTGAATTTCTTAGGCTCTGAATTCTCGGATATTGAAAGGCTTCAGTGACATGACATGTAAAATACATTTCGCAAGGCAATATTAGCAATACTGACGTTTCTTATCAGCCGTCCAATGCTGGAATGTAAATTAACCGAACCGCTCATATATAATGCATTACTAGAGTAAACATCATCGAAGTTGACATTAATTATAAACTAGTCACTACACTTGTGTCCCGAATAATTATATTTCAACTATTCCAACTATGTGCGATGTTAACATGTTATTAATCAAATAATCAATTCCATAAATCAAAAGCAAACTTTCGATAGTTATATTAAAAGTAGAAAGAAATACTCAAGTGTTTCATGAAACTTAGTTGAAGTTTTACCTGCATTTTTAATAACCACCTACGAAGAATGGCAGTTCGAAATAGTTTAGATGAGTGGTAATTTTACGCATTGTACGTCTGAAGACAGACATGTCTGATATTTCATTCGGGCTGAGTCATCCACGATCGTCTTTCGTATCGTATGTGAAAGAAAACAGAGGAGACAAGGGCCAACGAACGATGGGCTATAATGAGGAACACAGTCGTGGGGTCCAACTATGAATGCCTGAAGCGTGCGTGGAATGGAACATAATGTGGAGTGTGTGTTGCTCCTCCTAAAGGCTCTGTTTCCAAACGAAGGGACGCGTATTCGTTTCACAGCCGCACCGCGTGTGTAATTTGATTGCATTCTCGATTATAATCTCATCGCGATAACGCTGTAAACACATATCGGATTATGTCTCTCGACTCCTACAATTAATTTATAATTGTCCTTAATATCTCCTTCAACTTTTTAGTGTCACTTTATTGCCAATTTAGATTATTACTCTTATCAATGATTGCTGTATTTTCCTTTCAAACTTTAATCAGTTGATTTCTGTTTCATTATCCTCATATATCACAAAAACTATCAACGCTTACTCTTTCGTACACCTACTTGACGACTTCATCCTTCAAGGACCAAGTGAGTAATTTCTTAATAAAAAATACTAATATCGTTAAACAAGAATATTAAAATGACTGATTCATCGCAAACACCAGTGACTCAACACAGGAGTCTGCACGGCATAAAGAAAAGGCGTTTATTCTGCTGGCTTTGTGTATAAATATGCAAGATATATATATATGCATGGCGAGCTGCAGAGGTGAGAAAATGAACACATCAAATGAATATTGTATAAACATTCGCAACTTCATCGCTCATACTCAAATGACTTTATACGCTTGTAGTGCATACGGGCGAGTGCGCCGTGGACAATAAACAACGCCGCCGCTAGGTAAATAAACCAAGTTATAAATGCAGAAATAACACAAACGCGCAGCATGCATTCGGCGGTTATTATGCGCTCTGGACTGTTTTATTCCTCGTGGCTGTTCAGTATCGTGCGCAAGATACAAACACACAGTCATCCTTGATGAGCTGGGATGCGCGCGTATGCGGTGTGCTTCAAACGATAAAACACATTTCGATGTGTAATATTAACAGTCGTTGGCGATAGCACCAACCTAATAATAGCCCGGGAACGAATGAATGAATGAATGCAGCCCGGAATATTTACGGCCGTAATGATTTCGACGCGTTCGGTTGAGTTGTGCGATTGATCCGCAGGGTACACACATTGGTGGTAGCAGCAACATCAACAAGAGCAACGACAACAAATCGGACACGCAATGCGCGCTGGTGGGCGATGGAATGCGGCCGCTGGTTGCGGGTGTCGACGAATTATAGCCTTGATCTGCAGCATCCACTGGCAGGACCACCACAAACATGACCCGAAATGACCAACAAACCGACCGCGCGCATATGTAAGTACAAGACGTGGAAAGGGCGTGCAAGCCGCCGCTGCCGCCGCCGTCGACGACGACTACAAAACGCCGACGCCGCCACTACCGCTGAAAACGGAACAAGACTAATTACGCGTCGGCCGAATGCAAAACGCAAACGGGCAAACAAAGCACGCTGGGCAACAGTGGTGCAATGCCACCAAGGACCAGTTGGTTTTGTTTCGCCGGAAACACAATGCTCGCCAGCATTGCTTTTACGATTTTATTACCAACCCGCCGGCCACTGACCTCCTCATAGAAAATCTCGTACATAATCCAATTAAAGTTATACGGAACACAATCCCGCACAAAACACACGACTGTGTAATATTTTCGCATCATGCAAAATTGTGCTGTAAAACGCAAAATACTGTCAAAATTCGCCTGGGAAATTCACCTCATACAGTGAGTTCCTAATCACGCCGAATCAAATATAAAATATGTTTTATCAAAGTTCTTTCGCAACTTTATAGTAAGTAAGCAAAGCAAAGTGAAAAAGAGAAAATCTCTATTTGTTCTTGAGACACATGTGTGTACCAACAGCGTTAAGTACTATTAAACCACTCTTCTGGTCTCGAGTCCTTCTTGCAGCAAGAATGCCTTGAGATGGATGTCTGCGTACAATAAGGCGCTTGGCAGCATTCTCGTCCTTAGCCAAACGTGGCTAAAGTAAGTCTCTTGCATTGTGCATCCTCAATGAAATACCGCACCGCGTCTGTCTGGCTCCCCCTAGCAATAAATAGCGCATACAAAATTTGTTCCAGTCATGTTCTTCGGGAACAAAGCGAAAATGCGAAACACTCAGTGATAACGCGGAAAATTCATAACGTCGTCGTTGGCTTTATGAGCATGCTCTTTGTGCCCGCGTGCGCTGTGTGTGTTTTTCATCTTTGCGCGCGAGCTTGTGCAAAATGTAAATGAAAATGAATGAAGAAAAATGTGTGCGCGCCCGTTCGCAGCTTCTGCAAACAGTTTTAGCACGTGCGGCTGCTGCTGGAGGCGGAAGCAAACGCTGACCGAATGAATTCTAGCCCGAGGAATCATTATCGTTATTATTTTTGAGTACCCATTATCAGCGGCGCTGGCGGTTTCATCATTACAACGCAACGTGATGATTCGTTCCGTTTTTGTCGACGTAAATCTTCTTATAATTTTCGGAACTGGCTCGGCGGGCCCATGGTTTTCTGTTTGCACCGGCCGGAAGCATTATTTCGTAATCCCGCGCGTGTTATGTGCGGGCAAGGTAATTTTCGGGTCATGCGAGCGCAAATTCTGAAGCAATTATTTGTTTGTTTGAAAATGTTTTTAAATTAAGCTTTGCGTTCGGTTTGCGTAGAAAAACAAAACGCATAAAATGTTGACACGAGCTATCACCTAAAATAATAATGTACCTAGTTTGTTACGCGCCTCGTCTCTAGGATAATAAAGACTTTTTGCGTCTAGTTTACCTTGGATTATACACGGCGTCTTTTTTGTTGGTTGTTAAGTAAACAAATAAGCAAATAGAACATCTGAATATAGTGTACTTGATGGGCGCTTGTTGTGCGCAAAATTAATAATGCTTGCATATTAGAAAGGGTTAGGATGCTTCATCAATAATGCAAGCACAATGTGCACAAACTGTGCTTCGAGTCTGTTTAGCACTCTTTATGTTACAGCTGGTTGCTTAACTATATTTTCAGCGTAAACATTATTGCACTTTTATTCATATTAAACTGCACACGTCAAAGTCGAAGCTTATTCAGATTAGACGTGCATCGATTTTGTCATCAAGAGTAAGCTGCTTAAGGCTTGATTAATTAAAGAAAACTTTATATTTCTGAAATTATTAGTTAGTGTCACTAATTTTCTCAACTGATATAAATCTGTAATTGGAATTTTAATTTGTTGTATTCCACTAATAGCTATCTCAATTTCTCGTGTTAGTTCCGAATAAATAAAGCTAGATAAAGAAAGTTCATTTGCGTAATTGGCTAATCCCGAGAGTTGCGAGTTGGATGAAATGGAAGGAAAAGAGGCAGAGTTGCTTTAAGATTTTCCGCAAACATGAATCGCCCAACTTTTAATGAGTCAAAGTGTGGCGCCTTGCCACTGCTTACCCCGTTTGCCTATTTGTTTATATCAAGCGTATGTATCGCATGCATGTGTAGCACCAAACCAGAGGCATTATAACTATTCATAATTTTACCGAGGCGTAATTGCGAGCGCGCCGCGGAACGAAACCAAACTTATGCATCCAGACGCGCTCGCATTCAACGGAGTTATCTGGTTACGCTGCATAAACTTGAAATTATATTTGTATATTCATCAGGACATTGGCGTGATGCAATGAAGTTTTGAATTGGACGCGAGCGCGAAACGCACGAACACGTACGCGTATCTTTTATACGCATATTTATATCGTTGTCGCAGCACGGAAGAAGGTGGTGTGCCGCGTACTTTAGTTATTTCTTTTTGCCGGCATTCGAGTTTTACTCTCAACTTTTGCACGAGCGGCGTTGGCGGCGGAGGCGGAGGCAGCAATGCGAGCGCGCGTTTTGATGCGATGCAGATGAGAAATGCGCGCGGGCGGCAAACTTGGCCGCTTCGGTATGCCAGATTGTTCTACAATTTCACGCGCGCAGAACGAACTTTTATTATTGTCATATCATCATCAGCATCTGCCTGAAATAACTTTAAATAACTTTAAGCGATTTGAATATTTGTGCAACTTGTTCTCGCGTGTTTGTGTTCCGACTGCGTACCTATCTACTTCGTGTGCTATTAATGGGCATTGCGTTGGATATAATAAAATGCTACCCATATCACAGAATTCTCAGTCTCAAGTGACTTTTAAAGCGCAAAATAAAATCAATCCCTTTTCACGCCGTAATTTCATTTAAATCCACATTACCCGAGCGCGTCGCGCTGGAGATGTGTCACCCAATCTTGTTAGACGCTTTTACCTCAACGGTGACGCTTCTTTTTTGCCGTCTGCAACTAGCACACATTTTGCATTTGAATAAAATCAATGCGATTGGCCGCTCTCGCACTGAGCTTCCAACTGGCGTTTCGATCGCATAATAATAAGACGTGTGAGGTGGCGGTGTGTTGCCTTGCGGCGCCTTTCAGCGCTCTACACATTATTACGTTATTGACAAGCCGTCAAACACATCCAATAAAGCTTAAGCGAATATTGTTCGAATCTCGAAACTCAATACCTTAAAGATTTGTTAAATGCTACTTCATCGCGGGGTTCAATGCGGCTTCAATTTAATATTTGATATTCGTTTGTTGACTCACCGATTATTGCTGCATGACGATGCTGGCAGTTGGAATGATCCTGATTCTGAAACAGAAAGTACAAAATTAATAACCTTTTTGCACTCTTTTTAAGTGTGTAATTTATACAGCAGTAAGTGCGCTGTTCAGGATAATCTATTCTGCTTTATGTAAAAAGGCAATGCACATACAGCAGCAGGTTATCGGATGACCGATGGACTAAAGAAGAGTTGACTACAATGCAGTTTATAAATCCCAAACGCGTCGTTTGCGCACATTCGCACATTTTGCTAACAACCCCCAAGGATACACATGTTTTTATACAGTGTGTCCACACAAATTTTCAGTATCTGTGCAGCTGCACATGGATAATGTTTAAGTAAGAAACACATAGTGTTTGTACATCGTATTTATACACGGATAGTTTTAGTTGGACGCTTGTTAAGGATTTTAATTTGCCTGAGTGCCGGGTTGCATCCCCTGCCGGCCGAAAGTCACCTGATCCTTCTCATTATTCTGAAACCTAGAACGTAATTTAAAACTAAACTTTTCTACTGACGTGTGCACGCTTAGCGCAGAGCTGGGGAAATAAACTGACATCATTCTGAAATCTAGATGCTGTTGACGTCGCACATTATTTCATATGGTTTTAATTGTGTTGCCAACTATTACTGCATTTATTCACCATTATTTCGTGCTTCCGGTAAGCATGAAAATTTTCTTTCAGCGCCAACGGGTCCAATTAAAGTAGTGACGTCAGAACACTTGTGCCGCTTTGTCCGTATGGCACTCTAAATCCTTGTATCGTTATGCGTTGCTCGTCAAGTAAGCGCACAAGTACCCGGAGGAAAGTAGTAAAAATGTGGTAACATGGCAACATTGCAAACGATGACAAGATGGCGGCGGACATGCGAAATAAAACAGAAGGACGACGAGAGAGGACGAAGAGATGCAAATGGTCCTTGAGACAGACTCTGGCCGGCTGGGGATTTGCCGACATTATCGTCATGAATATGAACGACGATGTGGTCATGTCGGGGCGCCGCCGCCACACCGCTTCGAGGTGGTTGCTTTTTGGCGCAAAGCGGCGTAATCCTTGCGTTCAATTCGCAATCACGTTCTGCACGCCGACGCTGATGTATTCATCAGGAGTAGCAACCTCATCATCTGCGAATGATTATATAAAGCTCTCTTCTCTTTTTCAATGAAGCTCAAGAATGAAGCAGCTCACCTTTCCACCCGCGTATCGCTCATGCTGCCAGCGTAGATGCTTTTTGAGCGCACCGGCGAGAGCGCGCTGCTGATTAAGCGTTTGAGGAAATTACACAGCAGGCGTACACTGTTTTTGCATGTGTATATTTTATGTATGCTTATTGCAGAATTGATGCGGACGAGGGGCGCACGGCCGGAAGGATAACAGGAAGCACTAAAATGGATGGAATTTAGGTTTAAGGTCTAAGCGCGCAAGGACTATTTACACGACGCGAAGCAATAGCAAACACAAGGAGGGACAGAACCGTTTATGTTTGCACAAATGCAATGAGATACGAAGCAGCAGCAGCAGCAGCAGCACGACAAGACGTCCACCCGACAGGACGACTAACCTTGCGAATCAAGGATAAGCGATGGGGACGAAGATGAGCTGAGCAGCAGTGCGCTGAGTAAACATCTAACGTGTTTGTCCATTCACAGAGTGTTCATGGAATTAATTAAAATTAATAACACACCGAGATAATATTTACACATTTTTCCCAGATAAACAAGGACCGAAAATCGATTCTTTTTTGGCACACATGCGACGAAGGCGCACAATCAATAATCTCATGTGAGAATATCTGATGCTTTTGTTGTGAGTTATTTTGTATTTGAAAATATGGTTCGGAGATAGTTTTCGGTTGCCGGATATAATTTATCAACATCTTTCAGCATGAACGACGATTGCGGCACCCCTACGATGGAATTTATTTGCAAGCAACGCCACAACAAATGCGTTCGTACAATGTCATGATGCATACATCTACAAGATTGTCATCGTGATCTGTCAGCAAAATCTATAAGCGCGCCTCATGTGTAAAACTGGCGGTGACAGCTGTCAGAGTGCACAATAAGATGGAATAGTGCTTTCGCGTTATAACTAGTACACGCAGTGTGTATGCAGGCGGCGACGGCGGCGGTGGCGACAGTGGTGGCGGAAGTGACTAGCGACATCGGTTATGCTGCTAGCCGTGAGTGCACACACAGCAGCAGCCGCAAGAAAACACGAAAAACGAATAAGGCAAAAAATCAAACTGAAAAGCGCAAGTGCTCAGCGTGACGTCGCACGTCGTACAAGATTTGTTCGCAATGTGCGCTTCCGCGTTTAACGATTGTTTGTACGTACAATATTACGCGGAAGAGGATTGCAATACGCTTCTCTTTTTGTAAGTAGATTTCAACCACGTAAAGATATTTGTCTCTTGTCATAGTAAATAATTCATCAAACTCGTTTTCAAAAATGGTTCAAATTTCAAACCTCGCTTCTTTCGCGAAGCAAAATTTTTTTCAGCAATAAATTATGTTATTTTACGGTTTTAATTTGGTAACGCATAAATATGCTCTTTTATTATTTTTTTATATTATGTGTTCATACGAAACGTAATTCACATAATCATAAAACGCAGAAATTAAATCAACACGAAAATACATTTCACCACGAATTTCATGCACATGAAGATATAATCATAATAACGATCTAATAATCTTATAATTTCATCTGGAAAAATACTCCAAAATAAAAAAAAACGTATATCCGCCCTACTATAAATTTCTCTATATTGTGCAGCACAAACGACGGTAGCAGAATGCCGTTTTGCTGATAAGCGAAAATTCGAAATTAGTGGTCAAACGTGGCTCAAACGTGCTTCCGGCTGTAATGCAACGCGGCCGAGCTGGGTTTGGTCGTGGCGTTTTCAGTGTTCAAACATTTTTCAGGCCGCATAAATATTTCCGTTTGGTTTTGGGCGGTGGGCGCAAAGGCTGATTAGGCGAATTACGCGCTATATTGGAAGATATTATAATATTATATTATTATATTGGAAGATATCTGCATTATTAAAGCCGCCACCTGCGCAAGGAATGCGCGCGAGCGTGCGCGCGTACCACTTCCGGCGCCATCAACGCCACCGACTGCGAAAAAGTGTCAAAGATATCAGCCAGGTAAATGATGTGCACATGTTTTTTGTGATGGTTCTATGTCTATATACACTTATCCTTCTTTCTTCAACATATACCCCGTATACGTAAATCCTTGCATGTGGCTGTGAGCGGGAGGATATTTGTAGAATAAAAAACGCAAATCATCCATGCTGGCGGCGATAAGCTTGTCGTCGCTTTTTCAGTTGCCATTTCGCACCCTTACACACATGCCCACACACAGTCGCCGCACACGTGTGCATAAGCAAACCCCACACATCGTTTATGACGTCCGGCGTTGTCGATGTCGGCCATGCGCGGGTGTATGAGGTAATCGTGCCTTATCTTTTTCGGAGTGACACTCACACATGTACGAATCCTGATTGCGCACGTTGTGGAAACGTTTGATCTGCGTTTCCCTGTTCATGTGGGTGTTTGTGAGGCGCGGTGGCGCGTCGTTATCCTGATACGGCCATGTTGCGCGCGCGCGCTCTCTTTGGGGGTTATGTAATGTGTTCCTGTGTTTGGGAAACGGCGGCGAGTAATCTGCATGCGCACTTTTTACGCCCGCACGATAATCGCAAGATAGGAATAGCATTTCTCTGCATCGAGACAAAAAGCGGCGCAGAGAGAATAATTAAAAGCTTACGAAAATAAAGGAGTATTCGGGAATTAAAGATTAGCTCGGCTGGTGTGATGCTCGGTGCGCAGCGGCTTACGTGTAATCGATAGCTGGAAGCCGTTTTTCAACCCCCTTGAGTCCGCGTTGTTTTTTTGCTTCATTTTTGCATTTCGCCAGCAATTTGCTCCGGCGGCCTGATGCGTGGTTACAACATCAACAAGTGGTCATCGACTCGTCGACGACGAGGGCGGCGGTGTGTCCTCCAGATTATTAGTTCGCCACGCGCGCGCGGCTCCCACACAAATATTGTGCAATGCTTCCGGGCATTTCGGGCGGTGCGAGTAGTGAGAACGAACGGCGGCGTCTAGCGGAACGCTTCAGGTTCATCGAGCACACGGTTCTCTCTTCGATAATAATAAATCACTTAAAATGCGCCGCGCAGCTTGCCTCCGCTCCGCTCAACAAGCCTCGATCCGTGTTCAAACAGCGAATCCGGATTATCGTCGTTCAGTTTTCACGAGTTTCAGTGCCGCAAAATGAACAGGATTTTATAATTTTATAATGCGTTTTCAGGCGCATGTTAACTTTTCATTAATGTTCAATTATCAAAATTGTTATTCTGCACGAGGATTATTCATAAACGTTGTTTACGTTTGCTGTAAAACTTTGATATTTTAGCAAATTCTATGAAATATATTTTGCGGTGAATTGCTCCCCAAAACAAGCAAAAAGTGGCTCCTATTTTCTCATGTAGCAAAAAACTGAAATGCGTAAATATTTTTTGGGCTGCATGCAATCAAGACGCTTGCTGGATATAAATGTAACGCTGGCACACAACTTATAACAGTGGCCGATGGACATGGTAAAATGTCGTCGGTTTCGCCTCCGCCATCGCCACGCTGAATATGGGATTAGAGTTGAATCCCGTCCAAGTGATGGCGATTTAAGTAATGAAACTTCATGCTGCTTGACCGAGCGCGCTCAGTAAGTGGAAGGACGCGCAAACGTTCCGGACGTCGGAAGAGCAGGACGAAGAAAAAGAAAACGAACGCGCAAGAAATGTGCTGGCTGTAAACGAATGAAGCAATAGCTAGCAGCCAGCCAGCGAGCCAGCAGGACGCACATCCTCGTCGTATGCGTATAATAACATTCAAATAAAACGGGTCAGGGTTTATAAATTGCTTGTCCACCGAAATTGTTGGAATGCTTCCGAGAAAAATGTTGCAAAAAGCTGGCTGCCAGATAAAACAAGCAAGCGTACATTTTCATCGCTGGATGTGTGCGAAGCGGGCGAATGGAAATATGGCAAGGACAATGAGAAATGGATCGGGGGAAACCGCCTTGAATAAATAGATATAAATAGATGAATTAAGGATAATGTGGTGGAAAACTAGAACAGTTTCTTGTTCTCTGCATGCCGCATGCAATGGCAACCAGTAGGAAGTGACAGAAATGTATGGGAATTAATGAGTTTTGTTTTAGGCAAAAAAGAAGAGAATGTTAAAAGTTGTTAAAGTTGAAAAAGTTTAGTCAATATTCGATTTATAAGGACTTCCGCTATAATAAGTACTTTTTCCCCATTTTTCTTTCTTGGGGCGCACCGGGCGCGCTGCTGTACGTCTTGATAGCGCGACTTTTCGTGGCGGAAATAAAATTTAATAAAACTTGTGACCGGCAATTGCGTGCCCGCTGCAAGCGTGGTGCGCGGCGATATTGTAATAAGGACCACTTAAAGCGAGTGAACTCTTTGCTCGGAATTCGAGCACACTTGCCGTAATGTCATAATGGAAATGAAAAGCAAAGTGCAGTTGTTTACTCGTTCGTTGGTTTTTAGCGTTTCGATATTTCTTTTTCTCTAGCTCATATTGCATCCCTTTACAGGGTGAATAATTAATCATTACAATATCCACCATCTTCTCCAAGCCCCCACTTTTCTTTTGCACCGCTACAAGTATTTTTCTTGAACCGTGTTTTGCATGTTCCAAGACAAATAAATAAATGATGCAATTAGTTAATTAGAAAATAGGAAAATAAGCGTGTTAACAACGTCATTCTAATCATTAATGTACACATTGTTCACCCTGTATGGCTCAAAGGACGTATGTGCGTTCGCCGAACGATACAAAACTTTTGTCATTATATTTACTTAAGCAGTCGTTATTGCATTTGGGGCGCGCTCGCGCGATGTTCTCTATTACTTTCCACGCGAAGAGCATGGCAAAGGCGAAACAACAATAGTGTTGTTGTTGGCTGACATCGGCGCTAATGTAATAAGCTGTGTGCTGCTCGCCAACTGTATAAATGTATGTGGATAGTGCGCGCGCGGATATACACAATTTAAACGTCAGCGTTTAATGTCACAAAGTTTAATTAGTTGAGTGTCACATTGCACGCATTCCCACACACACGTTCGTTTATAGATAGATAGAGGGGAGCGGGGGTGGCCGCATGCCATACAGATTTCTGCGGTTCGTGTTTTGGCAGCTGATTAGATTTAATGCAATAAAGTGTTTGACAAGATTTAATAGCAACTTTTTACTTCTATCCCATAATCTCCCAATAGTCGCACAATTTAAGGAAACGCGTCAATCCTTTTCTTGGAAAACTTTAACAAATAATGAGGATTTTATCAAATGTGTCATCAGAATAATTCTGGAGGAGAATTGTTCAAAATTGTCTCGCTGAATATTCCGGAGCCAATTTAGGAGAATTTCGCGTCTATCGGTGAAGTACCAAATTTCCATTAAGAAAATATGTTTGATGACGATGCCTTCGAGCAAAAATAAAAGGGAAAATAAGACGAAGAGCAGGATAAGTACGTAGTACGTAACCTTGAACCAAATGAACGTAATGAACGTTAAAACTTCATTGCACGAAGAGCAGCCACCCGCGCGCTGTTCGAGACGAGAGAGAGTTTGATGAATACGATGAGCATGGCGGCGGCAAGAACGGTAGAGGAGAACAGCATTTACTCATTTCCTTCGGTGGTGGCGAGCCAGTTGATTGCATAAGGCGGCGAGAGACACTCTTTGATGGCGCTCGCGCGTATGAAAACGCGGGAAGAAAACGCGCGGAAAATGGACCGCCATAAACAGCCCACGGGCGCTCGCGTTTCCACTCAAAGTAATTGCGCCACCAACAGAGGCGCTGCTGTCGTGCTCATATTGTTAAAGGGATGTATATGCGCTCGTTTGCCTTCACACCTCCGCGTGTGCTCCAAAAACTAGTGCCCTACTTTTTCATCTTAATAGCACACCCACCGTATGCATAAACACTAAACTAGATAGGGTGTGCTGCAATATCGTCTAAAAGAGATTCACATTTTATGCTTTTAATTAGCCGGATTAATAAACAAGTAACGCGAGTAAAAAATATTATGAGTAGGTCAGACTTTTAACACCCTGTCGAATATTACATGAGCAAGTTGCGAATAAATAATGCATAAAAAGTTTATTTCTCTCAGTGGCATTCATGCATATGAGCTGCATATACCACATCCCCTTTTGCATATTTTTTTTTCGTATTTTATGTTATTATTTTACGACGTGTCATAAAAGTTTTAAGGTTTTAATTTCATGTTTTGAAAGTTTTACATTTTAGTTGTGCATTTAGTGAGTGAGTATCTAGGGAATTTTGCTTGGCCGGAAATGCGTTCTGCGTTAGACAAAGAGGCACACGCAAATTTGCGAGTCCAAAAAGGTGGAAAGGTGTTGGTTTACTTGGTTGAGGGCGGCGCGGCGGGCGGACGAGCAAAGAGGCACAAATTCGAAACCATTTCGCGGCCACTTTCACGCGCCATTTAATGGATTCGACCTTATAGCGCCAACGCATCCGTGAATAGGCCGACTATCCAAAGAAAATGGATCGTGTACAGGCAACCCTCAAAAATATAGAAAAATTAGTGCGATATAGAATCACTTCAATTTCCATTTTTCCCTTTTCAACGGACCATCAAGTATCATAAAAAGTTTCATTTCTTGGGTCTTTTAAAATAATTTCCTTCACTTTTTCAGCATTATCCTTTCACTTACTCACGTCATATGAATTATCAGATATTTTTTGATCTAGATATTTTTTCGTAGATTTTGCCAAATATTGGTAGAATAATTAAATTTTAAAGCTTGGACTGTAGATGACTAAAAAATTCCAAAGGAAAGGTAAGAGTACGCATTATTGCAATTTATGTGTTTGAATATACCGAGGGCTGCGAGTTTGACCCCGCAGTTCAGAGCGAAACGCGCCTTGGGGAGATTAACTTGACATAAAAAACAAATCGCTGTGCGTATTTAATTCAGTGCATGCGTGGAATGAATAAATATTTAATACACGTGCCTCTCGTGGTGCGCAATTTGTTTTCCAAATTTGTTCTTCTCGCTTTAAAGTTTTTGAAAAGGACGCCGCCGGAGCTTCGATAAAATGAGCTTATTGTCATTGTGTTGGGCGGCGGCGGCGGCGGCGGCGGAGGCGGCGATGCGCACCTTTCACACTCACCGCTCGCGCGCAATTTGCCATTTCCCATCTGCCCATTAGAATATGCCATTATGCCATTACATTTATTTTATGCGAATGCCTAGGAGCACCACGGCGCCGGAAGAGCGCATTGACACAAAAAGAACAGCCGCCGTAGCCGCCGCTGCTGCCGCCCACGAAAAAAACCGCATTTGCGCGCCGCCCGGTCGCTTCATTCATAATTGACACGCGGCTTTAGTCGCCTAGTTGCACGCGGAACGAGGCTGGCAAATTGGATCATTCAGACGATTCGCAAATTTTATGTAATTTGCCAATTCACGCAACCGAAAAATGTAATTTTTTCGTTTTTTCCTTCGTGAGTTTCAAATTATATGGAAGAAGCGGAATATGTTTGAGTTATTACCGTAAAGTGTTAAATTGCTTCCGTATTTTAATGCTGCCTTCGGGCCTAGTTAGGATAAATTATTTCGTTGTTCAATTCCTTACCATTTTCAATTTAATCACCTACTAACTTTCCATCTTTTTGTTTCAACTCTCAAAGCAACTCAAATCAAATTGTTACAATAATACCTAATCTCGTGAAATGAATGATCGATGCAGAAAGTATTGATCAAACACCGTTTTGCAAGTCGTCATTGCTGGCCAGTAATATAAACCGATAAGATTTTACGTTCGAATAAAGAAAAACATTGCAGTGCGCCGCATAAAAGCGCAAAACGTGATCAGATATTTTAGTCAAACAATAAAAGCGCATATGCCGCATGATCGCAAGTAAATTGCAACAACAAAAATACACATAAATTGTTGCACGTATTAAAAGTGCGAATGCCAGCCATTGTTTATACTTTGGACACGTCCACCTGCGCATAAATATCACACAAGTATATCGGTTAATGAGAGTGGAAGCATTTCACCCTTCCAACGTACGCACGCATCGCGTATATCGCGTTTTTATTATTTTGCATCGTTGCTGGTTTACAGTGGAAATTATTATTCAACGATCGTTCGGTCCGAGCAATAACAACCCCACAATATTTCTCTTATACGCGGGCGCGTGTTCGCCATCTATGTTCCTTCAAACTGTTGAACTCGATGCCGATGTTGATGAGGCGTCAACTTTTACGGTTGTGCTTGGCAATGATTGCTGTTGTCGTTCGACATGCACGCGTAAGAGGCAACTCGTCAAATTTAATTGCGACAATCAAGTGCGCTGCGCGCTCACCAAACATTTGCCAGTCGGCGGCGTCGGTGGCGGCGATAAAAACTATTAAATATTTATGCGCATCTCTCCGTGACATTCCGACGGCGTGCCACTAGAATGACAGTGTTGCTTCGCACATTGTTGACATTTGAACGCGCATATTTGATGAACGGGTAATTTAATTCGCGTGTCGTCTCTCCGGCTGCATTATTAATTACATTGTTTATTCACATGCTGATGGTTTTACTCAATTTGAACAAATCGCTTTAGGTAATTAAGTTTTGTAAATAAATACGCACTTGAATCAAATCATGCTTCGAATTTATGAACGACTCAATTACCAATGTGAAATTCTAAAATTAGAGCAACTCACATTAACAACAACATGGTTAGATGCACTCGGCGCTTCACACGTAATGATAGCGGTGCTAATTTTTGTTTGGGGTTTTGCGCGCGTTGTCGCTCAAAAGCCCCGGGACGGTTGTTAAGTAGTAAAGCGAAAAGTGGGCATCGCATTCGCCCACGCATCGCGACCATCCCGTAACTCATATCAAACGACCCAGATGGTCGTGCGTTGTCATCATCGTTAAACCCGAAACACGCATGCAGCGCACCCTTCAGTCAGGCTTTTTAGATATATCCGCCCCGTATAAATCTAAATTTCTGTGTTTATAAAAAGCCAGCCAGTTGCACAGTTGTGCGCTTTTTGTACGTTAATATTTTAATGTCTGCAGGGTACGCGCGCCACGCCACTCGCGAAAAAAAATGCGTGACACTTTGGTTCCTAATGCATTCACAACTAATTACATTCACAATGAATGACTTTTCGAGTTGATGAATAAGAAAAATGCTCTCCTCAGACGTGGAAAAAGTGGTTAATAGAGTCCGGGCGCGGAAAAAAATTGTGCGTGGAATTAATGAATTCCAACAGCAGGGCACTAACATTCAGTCGTCGCATGAAAATGCCGCACACTCTTTGGCGATGCAAGAAGCGTTTTTCGTCCGGTGGTTATGACTGCCGGAGCATGTTTTGCGCGCACGTGTTCGTATATGCAATATGGCAATGTGTGGGTGAGGAGTTCACATGTGTCACTTGCAGTGATTAATGAATGGAAATAAAATGGCCATGTGATTGCCAGACGCACATCATCGCGTGGTACGCAACCGCACACTTGTTCGATGTGCGGGGCACTTGCTTTCGTTGGCTAGCTTCGAAATGGGCTTTTAACCCTTATATGTGTGGGTCAGTAATATGTATCATTTGTGTTTGCTTGCATATGATATGTGCGCGTACTTTTTTGCTGTGTGTCAATAGATTTCAGTCATAATGCTGTTAGAGTCGGTAATATCTGTACATTTTTTATTACTCGAATGGAAAATATTTCATTTTATGAATCGTCATCCACTTTGTTCCGGAGGGTACTATTTGAATTTTATAAATGTTCAAGAGGAATTATTTATAAATTAATAGCTGCATATGCAAATTTTATCAAATCAAAATACTGTATCATATAAACACATTAAAAATTGATACGTTATTCTGGGTAATAAATATTTCAAATAATTTTACATGATTCAATTTATCACCTCTTTAAAAATTCAGCTCATTCAAATTTTCATATTAAAATGCTATTTGTGATAATTTGTAAAAATGTGAAGAAGAAATAAATGTATATTCCAAGGGAACTTGACCGTAAGTAATTTATTTGCAAATATTTATAGTTCAACCGTGAAAATTGTAGCACGTTGTGGGTTTACTCAGTTGAACTTCCCGAAAGGTTTTAGTACATCCGTTCAACTAATGACATTGCCATTCAACGAGAAGGATACAACACGAGTGACCCTGGTGTTGTCGTTTCGCTTTCAATCCTCGCGCACAGTCGATCGCGATCGCCCTAATCAAAGGTTTTTGAACAGATTCGCCCCGAATGACTAGTGCAATACGCCACTCAATAGCAACTATACACGCGCATAAAATAACGTCTGTGTGTACGCGCATAGTGTTTACTCGTTTGGATAATGACGGGCTACATTACAGGACGGGCACTCGCCGGATGTGATTGCAATTTGAATTCGGTGAAATGCGACGCTAACTAAACATTTGTACGATTTATACGGATTATGCAGGGCGTAAGGGGAGCACGCCTTATAAAGAAAACATAATAGTTGCTTTGTAAGACAACTTTTGTTTGCTTTTAGGGTGGTACGTCTGTTCCTCCCCATTAATCTTCTGTATGCACGTAATTACTCGTTTTTGAATTACTATGCTCGGCAGGATTTTGAATGCCTAAATTGTATATAATTATTTATGAATCACGGTTCATGGGAATTAAGTATTTTTATGCGCAAATTTTAAGAAATAGCCAACGAAATATTCATCCCCTACGAAGTGATAGTATTACCAACCTTAAAGCGCACCTTCAAGTAATAGCTCTCTTTAAAGTTCACGTTGTCGTAAATAGAGTTAATGCGCAAAGTAAAACTTTTTGAACATCTGAAGAAAAAGTCGCAAAAAGCGAGAGACCGCGTTTTTCGCATGCGCTTTGTACCTTTACGATCTGCTCGCGAATGAATTTTATGCAATTGTAAGTAGATTTCGCGTCTGGCTGTATTCGCAATGCATAATTTCCGTACGGCGGCAGCGTGGGCGGCAGTGGCTTAAACACATCTCCAGCTTTTCGGCGTCTGTCGTTTGCGAGCGAGCGCGCGCGCTCACCGGCAATGAAAAAGCTTGCGGTTAGCGTGCTGGCTTCATCGCCGACGCAGATGAAAGAATTAAACATTTACTTACTACGTTCCACGCTGCTTTGCAACGGCGACGGCGGCCGCCCGCTAATAGCACCTGGCATTTCTAATTCCGTGCGCGTAATAAAAGCATAGCGCAACATGAAGCATGAAAAAGTGTACGGGCGGCGGCGGCGGCTTGCTGATGCGTGGCATCCGCACGCGTACACAACGAATATGTGCGCAGCCGCTTCGGATGAGAAAGAAGACGGAAAAAAAGTGCGGGCCAAAGGTAAACAAACCGGAAGCGCCGTAAAGTATGCTTTGTGCCAACATGTGGTTTTTTGGCAAAGCGCGCGCACCGGTGTTTTATACTCGGCGAGCTTGTATTTTACTCGTTGGTCCGGAGGCGCATAAATTACTAATGGGTTGCCAGATATTAAAGCAGTGCGCGTTTTCGGTTCCAACATCGCGTCGCCTCACGTCGTCTTTGGGGACTTAATTCAATTAGAATCAAGGTATGTAGGTATGTCATTTCCTTTGTAAATTATGAATATGCATAATTATATGAAATGGAAGATAAAATGGCACAGCATTAATATTTCTCTTAGAAACTGTTCAACTTAAACCGATTTTCCCTGTTTAACAATAATTCTAATTGACATGCAGAATGATTAAATTCTTAATACTTTGGCGTAAAATCAAAATGAATCCAATGACGTTTACCTCAAAGCGAAATGTAATCCGCGAACAAATAAATACAAGCGGCAGCACTCATTGAATTTTCCCGGCACGTCCGCATCTCTTGTCAATATCTCGGCCGGGCGGTGGGAAAATGCAAGATAAAGGGGGGTCGGACAACATACGTGTGTATCGTTCGAGATTAATGTCGCGGGGGAAATTGAGCAAAGTGAGTTTTTCGCGAGTCGGCCGGCCCACTCGCTCTCGCGTCCGAAGTCTCTTTGGAAATTTACGAGCGTGCGCAGCAATTTTTATAGCCACGCAAGAGAATAGCATTCGTGCATCGATACGATATCGCTGCGCGGCGATTGCACGCGCCGAACAGAATAAAGCGCCCGCTGCCACCGCCGCTGCCGCTGCCGCTCCGCCAAAAAAACGTCGTCGAGGCGCGTCTTCGGCTCCTCGGCGTCGCGGCGCGCCAACTTTATTGAGTTCATTGCGGCGACACTGGATGACTGCCACTTTGCCACTGCGTATTCGGGTCACTTCAGCGATGCGCAACACCAGTTCAATAACCCAATGATCATAACCGTAAAATCAAAAATCAACACATGAATTCCAAAGCCGTCAATAAAACAATTGTGCGACAAAAGTGCAATAAAATTCAACGCCCGGAATGTCTACGCGAACATCCTGTATAGTTGTTTGTAAACAACGTACGTGTCGCCGCCGCCAAGTTTCGCAGCCATCAAATTCTTTGAGAGCCACTAGCCGAATGCATAGTGCAATTGCGAAACATCTTATAAATGATTCAAAAGCGCGTCCACCCCCACGAGCTCCGCATCATGCACTGATAGCGTATTGCAGTTGACCTCGCTGCTGTATCAATAATTTTTATGATAACAATCATTGCGCGCTTTTTGCCTTTTCACCAGATTGCAATGCATTTTGCAATTCAAAATCGCAATGGGTTATAAATATTTTATCCTTACTACTTACACTTAAGTCGATAAGAAAATGGATGCACACTCACCTGAAACAAAGAAATAACTGCGTTAGAAAATATCGAAGATGTGCATAATTTCATAAAGTTGTTAATCAAAGTCACGTTAACCGAAAACATAAATTTGAAACAGCGCAGCGCAACGATACAATAGACTTTGGTTAGAGGTTTGAGGATGTCAAGCAAGTATTCGTAACCATAACGATGGAGTTAAGCTTGCCGCCGCCAAGAATCCCTTCGAGTAATTAATTCATAATCAAGTAGTGATATTGCCTTATTGCCCCATGCGACCATCCGCAAAGCGTGATTAGTTAAACCTTAGTTGCCTTGCATAGATGCACCATAATTTATATTGCGTACTACATTGCGACGTTGCGCCCTGCGGGCACACCCGCACCCCTTCTTCCAGTCAATGCGGAGGCGGCGATGCCGGCAACGACGGCTTTATTAATGTCCGGTCGTCTCTAACCTAAGGATAAAAGCGCAATCCTCTCACGGCTAAACACGTATTAATTTTTATGATAGGAAACTTGTCTCTTTTATTACTCGAGTTCTGGTCTCCAGCGTCATTAATTCTTGCAATTTTCGTTGCGCAAATATAATCTTCTTATCTATCACGTTATTAAAAACTGCAAAATACCGAACCGGAATTGAAAGATGAGATATCGGTTGGTCGAATTGACGAGAAAAGAGGTTATCAACCCTAATCCGAAAAATTTATAAACTACACGTCCAACATGGTAAATGATGAGCGACCCGATCGTATAATACATCGTGATTACAAGACACCTTTCCTCCGACCCCGAGCAAAAGGACACACGAATGTGTCATTCGTGGCGATATGCTCAAGAAGGTCTCGGACCTCCGTGTAATACCATTTTGTGTAGGCCAGTGCAAATCAGCAGAAGAATGCTACACGCCGACCTTTTAAATAACGCTTCTGCGAACTGGTTTCATATGCTGAATGGGGCGGCACGACGAATGGATGAATGCGATGCGGGGGACCGCTGAATGGGGATGTCGAGCACTTGCAAGGCAATACGACGACACAATGTGATAGCGTGTGATGCGCGGTGATGTAAAGGGACATTGGCGGCTTACAGCGCGCGAAAAAGGACAATGCGAGGACGAAAAAAGGTAAATGTGAGACGAGGCCAGCCGAGCCGCCGACGGCTGTGAGAGATTGCTTTCGAGGTGACACCTGTGACCCCCGAAGGCATTTCCCAATATCACCGTGCGCGTGCACCGATTGCGTGCAACTACCCCCCTGGAAACATTCCACCCGCCACCCTGCCCGCCATGTCGGCTTCTTATTTCCGCGTTCCTCCTTCGCGCGCGCGTAAGAGAGGGAGCCTTCTTTGTTCTGGCACTTTTGCGACGAGCCGCTTAAGGACATCTCTCAGCCGGGGCTTTTTGCATATATTCATTTTCACGCCTCCCCCGTTGTGGCAAAGTCGACGTTGTCAACATTTTCTTTCGTTTCCCTTTGTTTCGTGTATTAGGCGCTAACATTTTTTCACTTTCCGCAGCGCAAATTCAATACATTTACTTCGGCCGCAAACAAAAATGTGCTTACGACACAATGTTGTCTTTGTTATTGTAAGCAATTAGGTGGCGCATTGTTCCATCTGAAAAACATTCAAGATTTTATCATACACTTGCGAATAATTCATCTTGGCTCTCCGCGCGCAGTCGACAAAAACAACATCCTGAATCCTAATTTATTATTATTGTCATGAGTTCGTGACTTGCAAATTTGTAATTCAAACTGACAAGCCATAAGACAAGCAGACAATTTTCTTTTCTAATTTGCGCGAGTTCACCGCGTGTATTGTGCGAAGAAAACTTTAATAAAGTGATGCATAGTGAGTTTGGCGCGCGCGTTAGTTGACAACGTCGCCTGCAGAGCAATAGATGTGGGGGGACGCTTCTTGCTGATTTCATTAACCCGTCAGCCCTCAATGAGGCGGCGAAGCGCACCCGCTCGCTGCGTGGAGGTCGTTGACAAACAAACGACGCAATAGACGACAGTTCGTCCATCAATCTAGTACGCTAAATGTTAAAAATTAACGCAAATTGGTTCAGCCGCTAAACAAACAGCCGATGCTGACGAGCATCCATCCACGTCGCGCAACTTTATTGCTATTTGCTCAACGACACATTGTCGCTTCGTGCACGAATTAAAACCAAATGAATATACGCGCTAATCTATTGCCGCTTTACCATGTAAAATACGAGGCCCTACGGGTTTTGTGTGTTTTTTTACTGATTGAAATAATATATGTATATACCATCAGGCTTGGTTTTTATAAAGATAAATCTTGACTAATTTAGAGAGTGCCAATATTTGTAAATTTACAAAGTCTTTTTTACCTAAACTGATAAACGTGTTAGGGGTAGCTTTGCTTAAAAGTACGACAACACTAAAAGTATAAAAAGATAAGGGTGGCAAATGTTAACCGAGTTATGAAATCCGATGTTATACATCCAGCAGTTGGTTGCTTTGTCGTTTAGGTCGCTTCCTTCTCCACTTAATCGTTTAAAGTTCAAAGACTTACTACATACGAACGCATAAAATAAATGGAGATAAAGTTCGCGATCGAGATCGAGTGGCGAATTGTTGATAGAAGAATAAATGTACTTTCGAGCCGGCGAGCCGAAGCTTTGAAGACTGATTGGAGTATTATTGAGCGCGCGCAATCCTCCCGCGATTCGTACGGTATTTTCGCAAGCAATTTGAATTGCCAAAGCGCACGATTTCCGCCCCGGCCGGGCTCCGATTCTATTTGCTCGCCGCGCGCGCGTGTTTTTCTTTACGCTATCTATCTGCATGCGCCGGCATACGGCTCCGCGAATGCAGTTTAATCACCACACCGAGAACGAAAAGTCGCCCAAGCACTTTATAGTTTATCGAGAAAATATCTCATTCAAACTTTATTCATTCTTCAGTTCGTAATGTTCCATTCTTCCACTTCGAGTGTGTGCATCCCTTCGACGCGCTCGAATATGATAGGAAGCGGGGGTGTATAAGTATCGAGCGTAGTGTGTTAGCAGGTCACTAGTCGATGGTGCAGCGCACTTGCAAGGATCGTGACTGTTTTCGTGGTGGTTGTTGTTACTGCAGCGACTGTCGCTCTGTAGGCTTTCGAAATGAATTGTGTACAATATGATTTATGTGCCAAGTTATTGGACGTCGCCTTGTTTGCCGGGTTATGAGGCGGCTGATGGCGAATACAGGGCAATATTGCTCTGGCATTTAAGCAACCACATATGCACAATATGTACGTAGGTCAAATGTGATTCAATATTGCTTTATAAGTTTGATAAATTGCAGAAGCAAATATTCGAATATTGCAAAAAACTATGCTCAAGAAATACTTCATTCTTTACACAAAAACAGTGCAAACACCCCCAGAAATAATACGCAGTAGGTACTTCTTCACGTATTGATTGAAAGTTTCTTTTTTTACATAAAACGTGTTTTCTCATGCTTGGTTAATTAATCAAAAGCTCAAAACGTTTCGGGCGCAGTATCAACACGCATGTTTTTATTATTAGTGTGGCTGTTGCTGTTGTTGTTGTTGTTCTTGTTATGCGCGAGTTCCTTATTGTTTGGATACCACTGAGGCAATTTGCAAACGCATTCGCACGGTCGAGTGAATTTTGAATATTCGCAACTTCTTTCGCCAAACGCGCGAGCATGCATGTTCAACTCCCTTGACGATCGCGTGCTGCTGCCGTCTGTTCGTGCTTCTTTTGTCTGCGTATCGTACCTCTCTTCGCTCGAGAAAAGCGAAGAGTCATCATAATGTCTGCAACCGCAGAAAACGTATGAAACGGTTCACGGATTAATGGAATTAACGTCGGACGAAATTTCAACTGATGTCAGTTTGCTATTGCGGCGAGCTGAATAAAACAGCGAGCGCTCGCCGAATCATGCGTGCCCAATTCCCTCGTGCAAATGTGCACGGCACATTTTAATAATTAATGAAATTTACGTATGTAAAGTACCGCTGCGTTTTGTGTTATCATTGTGAATGTTAAAGCTTGTTCAACAAGATACGAACGGTTATTAATCATATCATGCTGCTTTAATTTGTGTCTCGCGCTTGTAAATTCAAATGTTGTTTATGCATCTTGATAATAGTTGTCATCAATGATGATTATGCAGTTTTCAGCCAAAACACACCCTTTAGACTAGAAAATTATGAGTTACGCTTGAATTATGAATAACTAAACATTTGTTTTCAAGTTGAGAGATGTATCTGCTGTACATATTATGTGCGCAAACAAATGGATTTTATGAAATCTTATGAAATCAATTTAAGTTGGCGAATTGTATTACTGCTTGGGGTTGTGGACACTCATTCGTGCCGAGAGAATAGAGCGAGTGTGCTGGAACTGAATGATAGTCAGAGTGGCGTATGGAATGTGCGCTTGGAGACATATGGAGGCACGTAGCACATACATCTGCCTGGAGGCGGTGGCGGCGGTTTGCTAGTGCGTCGTGCATGGACCGGACAAGAGGCTATATTAAGACCGTCCGCGCGTCTGGTCGGAGCTTCAAGAGTCCGGAAATGACCTACAGGCGCGCACATTTGTGCCACCGCTTGCGCGCACCGCCGCCTCCGAATGTCGTGCCCATTATATTTATATATCAACTCCCCACAGGCCGCGTACTAGTCTCTAAATTTAAGAAAATTGAATGAAACCAATCTAAGTAAATATAATTTGTCCTCTGCTTCAAATTGTGCTTCACTAAATCTATGTTGTTTAAATTGGCTGCTCTCGCACACTTAGGCCTCCATGGGCCCGTTCTGTTACCACGGACTTTTAACTGTTAGATATGATTGTACAACTATTGAAAAGTTGACAACATTAAACTGCGGCTCCAGCACTCGAACCACTGGTTTTCAGGTCACAAATAAAGTGCTAACCCTCTCAGCCACCGAGCCGTCTTTGCTAAATCTATGTACCACATTGAAATATTGCTCAAAACTAATTATATATTATCCAGTGTGCATGAGTATGTACTCTATTGAAATGTAAGTAAGCAATAGAATCTATAAGAATTCTAGAAGATTCTATCTGATTGACGAGCTGACCTTCGCCAAGAACCCTCCAAAGAATAGAAATACGAGAAGTCATGTTAACTAAAAAGGAAATTGGATACAAATACGATTGTTAGACGTAGTATTGCGGTCAGGTTTCCCTTATATGCAGCCTTTAATAATTGAACCCGGGCATCCCAGTGTGCGTGGTCATTCGACGAACTTCTTTTCGTCCTTTCAATATAAAGCGAGGTCACCACTAAAGGACTCTGAATTACGAGTGTATTATCCTGGGCATGGATATAACGAACAAGATTCATTTATTCAATCCTTCCGGAAGGATAATTTGAGTATCAAACTTTCGTGCAATTAACTGACGTAAAATTGCGTTGTAAGCAATTTCTAGTGCTTTTAAAGCTAATGATAAGTGCCACATGTGCGTAAAGATGATAATAACATTTCTGAGGCACAAGAGACAACAGTGGCAGTGGCAGGGAAATTATGCGCATCAAATCTGAGAGGCAAGATGCACAAAACAGCAATGACGTATCTCGTGAGCATGGCGAAATGTGCAACGACATATTTCAGGCGCCTGCGCTCGCTGAAAACGCGCTGAGCGTCAGAATAACTTAGACAGTCACGTCGGCGACGGATGCGAGTGTCGAGGAAGGCACGCAATCCACCATAAATTACATTTTCTCCCTCACTTATCTAATTTAATATATATTTGCGCATGGCGACTGTGTGCGTCTTGCACTCGCTACGTACGCGCGCATTAGTTGCAGCCCCCCGCGCTGAAGGAGAGTCCTTTCCTGCCGCCACCCAGGCAGCCAGTGGAGACGCAATATAAAATGAAGCTCGCAAATAATAGCACGGTGATGTAAAGGCGTCGCGCGGTGCGAATGCAAAGCGTGTCAGTCACGGCAATTTACATTTATATAGAAACGCAGCAATGTGTGTATGCGTGTGGAGAAATGCGTGCGGCGACTGTGGTGGCGGCGGCGGCGTGCGCGCGCTCATTATACGCGAGAGCCACGTCGACACCGCCGCCGGCAGCGACAATATGCGCACAGGAAATCTGCACGCTTCAGAAATGTGAAGGGTCGCTAATGGCATTTAAATGCACTGCAATTGACGCATTTTAAATTCAAATGCAATCGTTCAAGAGCGACCTCCACGCCTACCACTTCGCAAAGGTATTTTCGAAATCGCTGCCGCTCAATGAGGGTGCGAAGAAGCTAAATCTTTAAGTATTATGGACTGCGATTTGAAATCAATCTTTGCAAGCATTTATTTATAAAGTGGATAGTTACGACAAGTGATTTCATTTTTGACTTATGTTCAGGAGTTTTTATATTGTAATCAAGAATCAAAAAATCGAAATTTCATTATTGTTATCCGAACGTGGCATGCAGTGAAACAATTTACAGCTCATTGTACTACAAGTTTGCCACCCACGCATGAACAATGTATGTAGAAGCAATGAGAAAAGCGGCTGCAATGGAAACGCGCATATATCGCCACTGGAATACCACTGGCAAGCAGGAATATAAATGAAACATTAAATTTAATTCAATTTTAGATCGACATAGATTCGAACGAACATGAACTTTTGCACGCTACGGAAATAGATTCCTGCTGCTATTTTACAATTTGTACTCGCACTACTCATATGTTATTCCACCAGGGGTTGATTTAATATCAAAGCGGAAAAATCTATTTTAGACTATAAATTAAAATTAGTTTTCTGATTTTTGCTCTATGAATAACCTAAAAGAAATTTTGGTTAAACACAGCAACTTCTTGCTTAAGTTTCAACATATTTGTTCGATGATAAGAAAAGCAATATAAAAAATGTGTAAATAAGGTAAAGAGAAATTAATCTACTTTAACCAATTTCAGCGTGGAGCAACAACAAGCAGGCATAAATTATGCAAGGCTTTTAAAGCAATTAAAAAACAATTTCTTGTTGTAGAACTTGTTGTTGAGAGTGCTTTGTCGGTAGGAGCAAATTACTATCACACGTTTTATTACCAAGTGCGTTCACCTTTTGTTCTTAAAACTGGAAATCATTTTTACCAGTATGAAAAGTGCAAAGTAATAGCTACTAAAACTGCACAGTAATGACGTAAATTAATGCGCGATTTTCCATTTATTAACTAGTACTTATATTATACTTATTTAAGTAAAATAAGTAAAGCATTAAATACTGTGATCCTCAATTAACTAAGTCTTTTCACTGAATTTATCCCCATTTAAATTCAATAAAGAAAAAGTAGGTTTAGCATGACTTTAGTGATGAAGAGGTCAACTAATCTACATATATTAATGTAGCTATAAAACGAAAGCAATCTAATGAAATTCTTAATTAGTTGTTAATTAAAACGTATAAAACGGTAATCATATTTTCTATAGCATTGCAAATAAAATTATTTATGTATTCGCATTATTGTATCGCTGAATGTAAGTGTACAAATGCGCAAAGCAATATGGCATAACCGTGCTACATAAATTCATAATATTTTAAGACTTTCATGCTTTTTTATTATGTCGTTTTGCGTCCCGCCGCGATAAATTTACCGTTCGGTGTAACATTTCATATCGAATTTTTACGCATCCACCCCCTTTCTAGACGCGCGCGCAAAGCACGCAACTCTATTTACTCATAAAGCGGAATCGAAATGGAAAATGCAATAATAATACCAACAACAACAACAATAACAACAACGGCAGTAGCGCCAGCAGCGCATAAGCTTGACGCGAAACTGGAGCAACACGTACGTTCAGTATCACGATGCATGAAAAATGTGGCGAAATACGAATACGGGAGCGTTTACGTCGTTTGCCATTTTAATGACATCCGCAGTATAATTTCGACGTTTCAGGTCATTTCCAACGAGGCGCGCATGTGACCATAACTTCGATGTGTGTTTATAACGCGTAAAAACAATATGGTACAAGAAGTGTATTTATTTCTTCTATATAACTGATTACTTTTTAGTTAGCCACAGCAAGTAATGCCATTTGGCGTTTTCTTGTTCGTTAAGCAAACAAAGTTTCCTTCCTGATTATATCCACCCCGTAGGTGCACTAAATAAAAATATACTTATAGAGAGTGCAAATGATAAATACGAGCCCATTTAAACTACAAGTTTATACTACGAACATAATGAATCGTTCATTATAAACTGTTTCTGTACTAGTTGAATGTATTTTAAAACTACAAGCCGCTTAACATGCAGCAAAATGTCTAACAATAGTTTGCCTCGTTCGACTAGCCGAGGCATTGGCAACGAAACGGGTAAATCAAATGGTTTTATGTAAATGGAAGTCGGCATTAATTTCCCCCCAAGTTGAGAATTCGTCGTACTTACATGCAGCGAAATGATTAATGGGTCAGCGCAAAAGAAGTAAGTCCGCTGCGGCGCGCGTACATATAAATTAATAAACGCGAATATCCGACGTTCGCACGCGAAACGCGACGAGAGAAATCGTAAAGCTGCAGAGGAGCGTGCGCGTAAAAATGAAAACGTACAATTGTTGTTTTTTTTCCTTTCCCTCCCATTTTTTGTGCCGCTCCTTTTCGCGACGAACGTGTGTATGCGTATTTTATTTCAGGCATTTAATTAACCCCTTACGGAGCACTTAATTTTTCACCATTTCACGCCGTCGTTTCTGTGTATCAGCATGGCAAAGTAGATTACCAACTTGCTATTCTACGCGACCATCCACCATGGAAATAAAGATTTTCAACAAATATACGTAATTTAAATGTAACCTCGAGACTTTGCGAATGGAATAAAGTTAATAAGGGTTTCGCGCTCATTTTCATAATAATGCAGCTTTCGTTAGAATATTTAAATGTTGCAGCTTTTATAGACATCGTACAAAAATTTGCAAACTCTCTCAACCCCTAAAAGCTAATATTTGTTAATTTTTCGACTCATTTTATACTAGTTTAAAGTTTTTAAAAAAGTTCTAGCCACAGATGAGTGTTGAAAAACTGTAAGTGATTAAAATAATTGAATATTAAAAGCGAGTGTTGTAAGCAGCACGATTGAAGGTACATACAGCACATTAATAAATCACGTCGAGCAATCGCACTGGCGAGATGATCTAATTAAATGTTTTATAAACTTATATATTGGAAAAGTTAAAATTGCGCAGCGCGCGTACACGTTAAGTAATCAGACGCGTTGCGTTTCTATCAACTCATCATTTTTATTTTTGCCGCCTGCGCGAGAAAAAGTGAATCTAAATTAAAAAGTTAATTAAACTTTGATAGAGAAACAACGCGCTTCTCTTGATTCGTGCGCGAAAACGATGGAAAAAAATCATTTCGTATATATTCACTGCCAGATTCATTAATATTTTTGCAGTCCTACATTTTTTTGCCATACTGTATGAAATTTCACCCCGAGCCTCAGGGACGATAGAAAATAATTCTTAAAAAAATTTACTGTTCATTAACCGAGTAAATAAGAATAGTCAAGTCATTAGACAACTTTCAATGTAATAATGGGTCATGAAATATGCTGCATTTACTGCGCTCCGCCACTCAGAATATAATGATCAATTAAACATTAGAGCAAGTGCAAAACTTACGTTTGCTGGCGCGCGTTGCGTTGGTGGAGCCAACAACAACAATGCGTAGTGTGGATTGAAATTCAAACTCACCTGGAAGCACAAAGAAAAACAAATTAAATTATTTAATTGAATTCGTCTGTGCGCGTCTAATTTGGCAGTGTTTCGTATTTGCACGGCTCGGCGAGTCGAGCACAGAGAATAAGGGTGCGTTCAGGGGGTGCTTTTGCATACATATTTGTATACACATATATGCATGTACGAGTGCGTTTTGGTGCGTTGAGACTGACAACAGTTTGTTAAGCAATACATAATTTAGTGAAGAGTGCGCTGTGCGTGTGGGTGACAGCACTCCCACCGCCGCCGCCGCCGACGCGCCGAATGAAGATGTCTAATGCATAGCGCGCTCGTTTTGTTTTGTGCGCGCGTATAAATTCGAGGTTTTGCATCTACATATTTGAATTATCCATGAGTCTATGTGTTTCGCACCCCGAGACTACTACGTTGCAATCCTAAATACGCGTAAGTGAAAGTCGCTGATTTAATTGACGCTCGCACTTCATTTTGGTGTATTAAGTGCGCTTATTTGCGTCTGTATAACTTGTACACTGTTATGACTGTTATGTTAGTGATGGACGTATGTAAAAGACAGATAAAATAAATGTTTAGTTGATACGGGTAATGCACAGCTATTTTCAGGAGCGATAAGAAAATGAATGTACTTTTTGCGCCGATGAAAAAAAACCATTAGAATCTGATCGATCGAGATTGAAATTTTTGAAATTATGCCACATTAAGGTCGAAGGAGAAACGTATTAGAATTATATTTTGATTCATCGATCAATGTCACAGGGTGCGAATCGAATACGTGGCGCCTGCGAACAGAAGGGATGCTGGATGAACAATAAAATATACAGAGTGTCCTAAAAATGTTCATCGCTATGCAAATAATTTCTTGTTTAATTAGGCATATTGACGGCAGCGCAAATTTTAATTAAACATTATTTTCAACCGTTCTTTAGCGTCGGAAATGAAAAAGCTTTCGGGAGGACTTTTGACCCAAAGAATACTGATGCTTGGTGCACGCTTGTCCAGTGCGAAAATCGAACAAACAAGCGGTAAAAAATGTTCAAGTATAAAAGTTCAAACAAAAATTTAATGCAATCTTTCTTCACTCATCAATCAATTTGGAATTCAATGTCTAATAATGTCAAAATTGCGCCTTTTTTTGTTTCTGAGAAATGAGGCTATTGGAAAAATCCATTAACTGATTTCCATCGGCACCATTTTCAAGGATTTTTCTCAAGGTGAGTAGGTAATCACGAATTTTCTACAATTCACCACATAAATGATCCGTTATTATAAATCCGCTCTTTGATTCTATCGATTGGGGGAATAATTGCGTTCGTAATTGGCAATCGAGCAAACTGCTAACTCTTATTAATTATGCCATAACTTGTTATAAACTCAGTAATAATTAACTATATGTTCGTACTTGAGCAAATATAACAGAAATTAATATATTAATTTTAATTACAAAACAAATCATACGATTATGAGTATTGTCGTACCCACACTCATAACTTTGCAATTTGCGAGGATTAAGCAGTGATTATTGCCGATTATTATCAAGTATCATTATAAGTTTCAAATTCTATCAATTAATACATACGAGAGCGGTAAACATGGATGGATTAAATTACAGATATGTACGCGCAACGTACCACTTCCACATATATCGGGGATCTATGTATATTTAGCTCTAATACAGGGTCCGTAATGACCATTTGAATAGTTCCGGAGCTTCCGTTGGCACACATATTCGAACGCACACGATTTATACGAATTAGACGAACAACATACACGACTAATGCTGTTTCTGTTCGGCAAATAATCGTATTGCGAGTTTCTGTGTTTACTGCTCGATATCCTAATGAACTTTGGCTCATAAACAGCTGAAGATAGTTGACACTAGTCTATGCTGTTAAATATTAGTTTACATTCTTCCTTCAAAACCCAAGTCTCTAATAGAAATGAGTAAAAACTTTCGAACCTCTATTTGAAAAGTTTGAAAACAAATTAGTGTGAATTTTAAATAAAACATATTTCACTAATAAGTTATTTAATTATTCTACTTGAAATTTTAAGTAGTTACGCGAAGCATGCTTGAAACCTTGAAATTTGTACTTGGGATGTTATGAAATTAAAGCAAGAGCATAAAACAAAAATAAATGATGGCGAAGTGAAGCGCATCTGTGTGATAATAATGTTGATGATGAGCAAAAATAGTGCTCATTATGGCAGTTTACAGCCAGCATTGGTGTTTTATTCGACAGCACTTTATAGTTTCCACGATGCTATTTATTTCATTTCGCATCATTAGTGCCAAACCGGAAAACGACGGCATTGCACCCGCCCAACGCGTAACAAGTAAGTTAAGCCCGTAAACCATGAACCATAAACCAAAAACTCTATAAACTGGATGAATATATGAAGTTGGAGCGCGAATGCGCGTTACCAGTCGATCCTCGACTGGTTCAAATCCGAAACTATGTAATTCTATATTAGTGCCTGTTGAAATTCACGCTACGCAACTTTATTTCAACTACTTTCGCGCCGGGCGCGATGCAATTGTGGTTGTAATCATTATAAAATTTACTCCACTACTTGATAGCTCCTCAAATTCCCGCACAACTTTTTACTCACTCACTCGCGTTTAACGGCGTAGAAGAAAGAAGAGAGTGTTAATTGTGAGAAATTGAACTAAATTACTCAAGTAATATTTTTCGCATAATTTTTAAAAAGGAGTAAACGGATAAGCTCCGTATATCTTGCGCACTTCCTGCATGTTCACATAGTAATAGTAATTATCCTGTTGTAATTGGTAATTAGGAAAGTCCCTGCTAATAAAATTTAATAACGGAACTCGAGGCGACCATAAATTATGCATATTTACAAGGAAGCAGCCGCGGCAGGAAAATACGAAGCGCCGCAGTCAGGATAACCAAGAGACCAGCAGTCAACTTTTGCACAAACACAATGCACCGCGGTATTTTGAAAACATCGCCGTGTTATTAAATAAATCTAAGGTTTTCCGGCGCTCTCCTTGCGCTCGTAAATTATTTTATGTGGGATGTATTTAAATCTTCATAACTTAGTCGTCAGTGGCTTGGCTTTACATAATTTTTAATTAACCTACTCGACGAGGATTTCCGAAGAAGCAAAAAAAAAAAAGTTATGAACATGCACGAAGAGGTCGGCGAGGAATAAGAAAAAGAAATCCGAGAATTATAATCAAGGATTACGGGTGGAAGTTGCTCGGATTATGTTGTGCAAGTTTCGCTCAAGTTTTCCACGCGCGTCCGCTCTATTACTTTGTTAAATTTTTGTAAATTATTAATTTCGTCGTCACTTTAAAATTCTAATGGAATTTGATGTTGAAATATTATTCCTCCACAATATAAATTCTGTCATCTTGGGAAATAAATTGACATTTCCAATGTCATCCAAGTAAACACCTATTAAATTTCAAGAATTACCTAGAGCAAATTAAAATTTGATAGTTTCAGTTTTAATTCACCATCAGAATTTCATATTTACTCAGACCTCTTCTTGCGCATCACGATTTATACTTCAGGGTGCAGAATATATTATGAATTTAATTTCATCCACAAAGCATGTAGTTATTCATGTCTTATAGCCTTAGTAGCTTTTCATGAATAATTTCAACTTGGAATTATGATAGTTATTCAGTTATAGCGAGGCTAACTAAAAGTGTCTTTTATTCGCAAATAATTCTCTTAGCGTTAGGATAAATAAGTTTAAAAATAACTTGAATGTTACGACTTTCTAATGTCATTCACTATTGCATATAGTAAAAAATAATTAACCCGTGTGCCTTTCAAGTATTTAAAGTATGCCTTTAAAGGTAAGCAAGTGAAGTGATAAAATAAAAATCAATCTGTGTGCTGGTTTAAACATTTTTGTGGTTTTCACTAGTGCACGTCAAAAATGCAGCTTTTATTAAATGATCAGGATATCTATGAAATTGATTATCTCCTGAAAGTTGAATGCGAGATCCTTTCACGCCTTACATTATCAGGCATTATCCGTTCGGTAGTCGACCGCCTTCAATGAGGCGAAAATCACCCGATGCTCTGCTCTCTCAATATTATTATTATAATAGGGTATAATCTCCCGGCGACGCTTTATCAATGAATAATAAACGGTGAGTCTTTTTATTCCCGCGTTCAGGCTTCGTATGCATTCAAATTTTCGGTATCGGGCGCCTTTCAATGCCTAACTGAACGTCGTCCTTTAACGCAAACAAGCACTTCGTGCCTTTTGAATACAAAGCGACTCATCAAGTCGCATCGCATGACACTTTGATCAAACACTGACTTTGGTTTGATTTTCACTAAAGGATTTTCAATCTTCTCTTAGTTCTTATATTGTATGTTCTAATAAAACTGCAGCTAGATACCTGCATTTCTCAAAGTTCAGCGCAGGATAAAAATTTAATGAATTTGAAATAATTTAAATACTTTCTCAAAGCGTATGCAACTTGGATGCCGACGAATGTGGAATATTTTACATGAGCACGGACGACAGCTGCCTCTTAAAATATTTACACTGCTGACAACATCGCTGATGTCCTTTGGCGCGCACCCGCACTTAGAGCGTCCAACATATTTGGCATTTTTGCGTCACACGATTTCAGAGGGTGTGAAATTTGTAAAGGTCTTGTGCGCGCGTGAACCAAAGAACCCTTGACTTGCAATTATACGCCAACTAAAAGTTTTATAATTAAATCACGTCGAAATTGTGCTGCGTCGACCAAAACTTAGTGTATAATACATTTTCGAGAATAGTACCAGCACTTGGCTACGCATTGTTTGTTCAAAATTTTGTGATTGTTTAAGTGCAAAGTTGGAAATCAATAACTATTACTAAATAATTCAATTTTCTTTCCAACAACATTTAAAAAGTAATTATTGATTATTGAGGCGACCTTAACCATTCATGTGTGATAAATCTGACCTAAATATCCGTAGGAGAAAACGGATGCATAATCTATCTTAATCGCGGCGGTAGTAATTCCAGTATAATAATTATTCTCTGTTCTAATTTTTTTGGTACAAAAGCATTCGCAATCGCATAATAAATTACGCACGTATTCTATTAGTAATATGGCGAAAGCAAATAATAAAGAAAACCGCAACAATTCATATAAATGAGTATCATTTGTCAATGAAGCAGAACGCACAATCATCGATCCCAATTTGTCGGTATTGTTAGCGCTATAAATGATATATGAATGAGAAGAGCGATTAGAATGCCACGGCCAGCGCGAACAGAGGGATGGATGGGCCGTGTGGATACTCTGAATACATACACGGACAGAAAGTTCATCCATAATAAGCTGTATTAGGTACGAGTGAGCTGTAGAATTTTCCTGCACAGTATTCCAACCGCAAAGCAATTTCTAAGCGCGTTGCAAACCCAAACCAGACACGACCGCACATAATCCTTCATAATATCATATCTGCGTACGACTGCTGCCTGTCAATAATTCTCACCTCAAGCCCCACACGTTCAGAGCGCCTCTTTGAATGTATTCATATTTAATAAAATAGATTTCACTTGAAAATAGACTATTTAGTATTAAATTTCGAATGACTAAAAGGTAATATTGAATTTTGAAAATATCCTGTGATCGAAAAGTACGCGTGGCAAAGGATAACGCGGCACCCGTATCGCAAAGGTGAACAGGAACGTTAGGTTCATTACCGGCGCCGTCCAAAGTTTCAGAGCATAATTTTCAGAGGCGAACATCGCGTTGCGCTGAAGAAGGAAGCAGCAGATGAATCGGAAGCGAGATAATACACCCTCCGAATCAACCGAATCCGTTTAATGATTAAGTGTGCATGACATAAAGTTTGCGCGAGCAGGAAGAGATTAAGCAGTCTTAGAGAGCGCCAGCGCCGTTTGCGGAATATTAAGCGCGTTCGTCAGATGCAGCTAAGCACAGCCGCGCGCACGCCATTTGGAGATACGGAGGCAATAAGAAGCCGGAAAGAAGACGAGCGAAAATCGCGAATGAATTTTGATAATTTATTACGCAGCTTGCGCGTTTTTACACTCATTGCGAACTCGCTCCAAACGCATGAAAAAAATGTTCGAATGCAGTAGGCGCATGCTTGAAAATATGGAATATTAGAGACCCCTAAAATATTTCAGTCTCCCTTGCTTGATTTATTGCTCCAAATTCAGGAAGAAATTCTATAAAAATATCCTTTTTCTAGTTTTTCCTCGCTGCCGCTCTACTTTTTACCCCTGAACTTTGCAAATTTTATATTCGGAAATTCGCTGATAAAATACGTATATTGATATGTTATTTCATAATAAATCGCTGTAAACTAAGCAAACAAAACATTTTACTAGTTTTGCTCATAATAAATAAACACATCGCCGTAGTCTCATTTAAATATCGTGAATATTATTACGGATAACATGAAATAAACTCATCATCCGTATGGCGCAATTGCGAAAGGCAACAGCCTTGGAATTAATTAGAGTAGCGAAAGGATAATATTGACTCTGGTTTGCTTACCTTTGCGAAGAATGAGAACACATGCGCCGCCTGTTGTACCGGTAACGACTCCAAGGACGGTGGAAAATGCGGAATTGTGCTTGGAACACAATACGAAACGCGTTCGCGACCTCTTCTTCCTGTAACAAAGCAAAGACGATGGTTAGAAGGCATTAACAAACACATACATTCTATCAGAGATTTCTTGGCCTGATGCTCAATTGAATGCGGATGTTTTATGAACGCGCATGAAAAGCAATGGCTTCTTGCGTACAGATTCAGCGACATACGAAGCGATAAGATGGGAGATACGCTCGCAAAAACATTTCGTTTTACGTGGCTTGAAAATACATTTTCCAAAAAATCACTTTTCTTTTAATGCTAATTATGGATTCAGTTTGGCGACGTTTCTGTTATTTAAAACACTTTGCAATTTATACGTTTTCTCTGTAACAGCTGAAATTTCTTGTCTTTTAGTCATGAGAAGCTCGAGTTTCTCTAAAGCACATAAAAGTATAGTGGAAAAGTATTGATAAAATATTCAAACGATGTTCAAGAAGCAAGAGTTCTGGGAAAACAATAGCAGGTTTAAGTTTAGTTCCATTTGCGGTTTCACTTACGCAGAGATGGAAGCCAACTATTCTATTTGTCCAAGGATATTTTTATATTTTACGACTTCTCAAAATTTTAAGGTTTATTCAGCTGTTATCGTTTATCACACTGAGAAAACGTCTGGCTATTCAAATACAACTTAAGTGTAAGATGCGTTTGAAGTAATACGCTATAAAGTTTTATCATGACGTAAAAATTTCTGTTATTGAATGCCCCATGTAATTTGCATTTTATTTCGCAATTTATTTCATGGTGGGCCAAAATATATTTTATTCCCATTTGGGATAAATTTCAATTACTGACATACTTGTCAGTTATCCTTGGAGTAAGTGAAAAAAATGCGGCTAAATAAGAATACTGTCAATAAATATAAATTATGATCAATAACGTGAATTAATGCATAGTATGAGAATTCAAATATAATCATGGGAATTGATTTCACCGATAAATCCGATAAGAGCAGCGCGGGCGCGTTCGGTGCTTAAATTATCCACCCATTAATCCGACGCATGCGAGGCCATAAGAAGCTAAGTCACATTAATTTATGGTCATATATTGAATCGACACATTTGGCCAGCTTCCTGGCTGATAGCCCACCAACCAGCGCCTGCACATCCCGTAATTGCTTTATCTTTATCTACGCAAACACCAATGCACGCATATGTGTCGGTGTGTAATAAACGGATAATCATAAATACTGTTCTGTAGTTTTACCATATCCACAGGAGGCGTATGCATACACCTATATTTTATTTAGATGAAGCGCGCACGAACCCATCGTAAGCGCGCAAAAAGTTAATTGATTCTTATAATTAATGCTACGCGATAATCCTGCCGAGGGAAATCTCATTAGCGTAAAATATTGTTGTTGTTCCATTAGAGTTTTTGTTTCTTCCCTATGGGTCTTAATACCCGTTCACCTGACCTTAAAATATAGATCGCTTCCAGCAACATTTATTCTTGGATGAAATGAATTATAGTTCTGCGGCTCTAAACTATAATTTTAACACTGATCCTTTTTGCTACTGCCGAAAATTTTGATATTAATTTAATTAGTACTAAATAAATATTTAAGATTATCCAATCTCACGTCGCAATTTCATATTCGCATGTTAACAAAATACGCATAAGTAATATTTCAAAGAGAAGATTGCTGATAAATATTTATCAAATTTACGAGCGGATTGTAATATTATATTGAAATACTTCTTGATAGTCATTATTTGATGAAAATTTGAAGATGAACTTAAAATGTTTTATTACAAAGCTTTTATATTAAAATCCGTTCATTAGCGAGCCTCTCCATATTAATAATAATCATCATAATAATAAAATAACAGTATATAATAATGCAGACAATGACGATGATAATGTGTTTATAATGAAATTATAAATTCACTTCGGCGGGTGGGTTCACTCGTGCAGCGCTAAAAAGGCGAGTGGGATATTCAAAAATATGTCAATATGAGAGCAGTCGACCGAAGGGCACATTGTGACATTTAATTAAAATAAGGCCAGAACGAAAACGCTTTTTACTTTATGCCTAAACGTGGGGGGTGCTTGGGGGCGGCGTGTGTTGCTTTTAAAAATGCCATTACAGCGTAATAATCTGATGTTCATCCCATTCGACAGTTGTTTATAATAAATCCCAGAAATGTTCATTGCTTTTAATCTTCATTTAATAGAACGTAGCATTATTTCTCTAAGGATTTAATTGAAACATTTCCACGCATATTTAATAAAGATTTAAACAACTTGTGGCATTGTTTACAAAAGCACTCAGTATAGTTTAATTTATTTGGTCAATGCACAACATAAATATTTTTCATTTACGTTTAGCACGCAGAGCGCAAGGGCGGTTGTGGAGCGCACTTTACGACCGCTTGCAATATTTATTTCAGTAAGTTATACCCGAATAGATACTGTGTACGGGCAGGTTCAACGCCACTTTGGGTGTCGCCTTCCGTAGATTTGTAGCTCGAAAGGTTTTGGTCCAGGGAAAACTCTACTGCTCCGCTCGACTTCTTAGCAAATGCAAAAGTTTATGTATAGGTGCATGTTTTTAGTCAAGCTTACCATTAAAATAATTCCTGGCTTTTCCAACATTTTCTAACAATTAATACAAATAACTCAGTTCTATCACTTTAATTGTGAAAAGTTTTAATTAACCGATAAATAAATATAGCAGTGTAGCGAATCAATTATTAATTCACAATTTCAAAAATTAAATCCTGAAGAAATTCCAAATCCGCGCCGCTTTAAAACTGGATAAATACGTTTGCTAATTAGTAATACTATATTTGAATACAATTACCATTAATATTAATATTTAATCCGAAATAACACCATATTCAAGGGAGCAACTGACCTCAATATAATTATTTAATTTGAATTTCATGTGAGCAGAATTAATAGTTAATATAAAATTTATTCGTGAATAATACGGAGAGCGTTTATTGTTAGCGAAATGAAATAGTCGGGAAACGTGAGCGCATGGGGCTGCTTTCTCCCTTTTATTTTTGCGCCACGACGTTGGGGAGTTTGAACACTGCAACACGTTCGATATTTAAATGAAGAACTATGCGCATAATGCTGCACATATTACTTGAATGCAATCAAGAATGCGAAACGCGCCCTTACTGGATAGAGGTGGAATGCATATTGCGTCGTGCTAAGACTTGTTTGCACATTGCTCAAAGCTGTCTACTGCTGGAAAACCATATAAAATTTAATGGAAACCAATTTAATTTTTAATACCACCTCCTCGATGGCGGCGACGGCGGCAGCGGTGTACATACTCAGCGCACGAATTTATTATGGAGATTCGCCGGCTGTCTGCGTGTGCTGCTCGGCCGAGAAATACATTTTCAACAATCGATAGTTGTCTAACAAGCAAAATAATTCGTGCTCGCTAAATAAAGCACGACTGAACGAATTGCAATCCGCGATTCTAAACGTAAGCCGGAAATATAAAACAACGAAGAAGTTATATGCTCAATAAACAGGCGGAAAAGTATTTGAGTGGAAAATCGTGCGTTTGTCTAATTTGGCTATTTGTACATACAATAAAATTCTATAGGTTTTTTTACGATTTCAAATGCCAGTCGTTCGGAAGCAATTCATTCGCGGATTTTATACGCTGGAAGTTTTTCATTAAACATAATTAATTTTCCATAAAATTTGAGTCAAAGACACGGCACGTGCTCAAATGTTGTTGTTTGCCTGCCAACTAATTGTTTGCTATGTTACAACAATTTTGTTCTTACCCAAGTTATGAATGCGGGCAATTTCCCATTCACAACTTGTCAACTTTTCGGAAACTCGCATCTGAAAAGCATAAGAAGCGAGCAACTTGAACAAATACAAAACAGTGTTTTCGCAAAGTGTTTCTTTAGAAATCCTCGCCAAGAAAGGCCTCAAAAGTTTTTCGGTTTTGTCCGCATCATGATGTTCACCCGCGTGGCATAAGTTTGACAATAAATGCACTCGTAATTGCCTTTATGATTTTCATATTATCATAGGTCAAAACTTTTACTTTTCTTCTTCAACTACATCCTTGACAAAATAAGGAAATACACTAGAATTTCCGTATGACAACGATCAAGAGCGCACAAGAGTTCTTTGTTAATTTAATTCAAAAATAAACTCTTCTGTGAATTCATTAATATTTTGAACAAAAAATAGAAATAGGTGTTAAAAGCAAAGTCACTGTCGCTATAACCAAATAGTCATTATGAGTGAAATCCACAATACATTCAAATGTAGTTTGCAAAACAAAAACGCATATAGTATACGAGTTGTACGATTATTAACTCTATAGTAATGCTCGCTTAATGACTCTACACGTCCTGTTGCAGTTGTTTTCATATCAATTCTATTTCTCGCTATCCCCAGCTGCCCATACGCACAACAACAACACATTGCGAGAAAATAATGTGCTGGTCCTGCATGCTGCTTGAGCATTTAAACATTAAGTCCGCATTCGTGCGCATTACTGAAGGCAATGTTGTGCTAATTGTGTTTGGAAATCTGGCGATTACACATTCAGACCTAGCACGCAGATCAGCTCATTCGTGAAAACGATGAAAGGGTGGCGGACTGCGAATTGTTTCCCTTATTAAGTGTGAATCCTTCGGAATTCTCTCATAAGCGCAAATGATAATAGGATGCGATCAATTTATACGCTGTTTGATTTAAGGTTTACGTACAGTACTATCATTAAGATTATGAAAACCGCATTGGCAAGCTAAATCTGCATAACATACATTTTTGTGGCTATTTCATAACGCTTTATGTTCCATAAGTATTTTCATTATATTATCAGGGTCTACCCTGTTATAAGCATATTAAGGATAATGCGTGCCCGAAATGTTTATTAAATAAACGCTTTATTGCTGCCACGTACGAACATTAATTGCATGGCAAGACATTACCGAAAATTGAGGTTCATGTCTCAATTACGTGAAATACAAAACAATATACCACGAATAAAATAAAATACGTAAGAGATTATTAATGTCTTATGAATATTCATAGCGTTTGAGATTGCCCAATAAAGCCGCACATCAATATTTCCTCAAGTCTTGGACAAATATCACAAACTTTATGCATACATTCATGGCGGTATGGATGCGCGCTTAAAACGTATATAAAATTTCAATTTACTTTTTAAATATTTAAAACTTTTAGCCCACCCTTCGTTCGAATACAACGCGAGATGATCAGGCATTCGTGCACGTTCCCGGAGACGAGAAGAACGTATTTATGAGTCGAGTTTTTAGAGGCACTTTCGCCGCCAACATCTCTAAACGAGTAGATAAATGGAAGCGCAAAAAGTTGATGAAAGTTTTCCAGCAAAAACAGCGCACGCCGTGTCCAAAGAGCCCGCGTGCAAACGTGTGATGAAGAAGCCGTCATAAAAAGCGTAAGAAAGGGGAAGTAAAAACGTCCCAAGATTTTTAAAATATGTCGCACGAATCGTTATAATTTATATGCGCATGCCAGCAGGAACTTTTAATTCTTCCGCGACCATTTCATATTCTTATTTTGACTCTTCATATTTCCTTGCTCTGATTAAAATGTCTAAATCTGAAGTATCATGTATACATGATCTCTATGTGCATATACATTACCATTGCCTTATGACACTATCATATATTATACGCTAAGCATCCGTGATTGTATGTAACACCTTCATTCGATATCAGCTGTTTGTTAAAATAGCGATATTGGACTCATCTAGTTATTGTTTTTCTTTATAAACGTTTGAGGTAAATTTGGGTAAACACATGTTTGTTGCTACTAAACAAGTTAAAAACGTTGGACCTGTATGCGTCGTCACTGTACCTTGGCTATCACTGATGATATGATGTTTGATGTTAGAATAGTACATTCGGTAGGTTATTCTAAGATTTTATAACCTTACTGCACATATGTGCAACTAACCTATGTATAGCAATTTTTACTTGTAGTAGCAGAGATACCCAAATGATTGTCTAACGAGTACGCGAATTGCAATTAATACGCCGCTAATAAACCGCAAGTCACTTGATATAAGAGTAAACCGCAAACTTCATACCTGTATGATAAATCCGTAGTGCCGATGCCTCGTGGTAGTGTGGTCAAACCAGTACGTAATTGTGCTATATCCATGATCTACCTTAATATATTTATATCTCTCTTCCGTCTATCCAATGTGATCGTATCCATTGTCACTTTGCACTCGCGATAGACACTGCCCGATTAATAATTTCAAGAAGTATACCGAAACTAGACACATGATAAACACTCGACCCGAACAGCTGATCCGCTCGGTTCGCTACAGGAGTAGACGTGTTCTCTGCCCAGTTTCGCCAACTAACACATACGTGCCAACTCATGGAAACTAAAGTAACTTTACTAGTGTGACCTATGCAGCGCACCAAATTTCAAATTTAAATGTTCACATCTACATACACCTAATAAAGCATTAATTTTGGTATTGCCATCAGAATCCTTATTAAAATTAAAATTGAATTACAAATTATATACTCTCGGTCATTTGCACATGCATTTAACTACGCTATTATATTTCTATTATAGAAATGAGCCATTTAATTAATCATTTTATAATTATGCTTCGTATATTGCATGCACAATACGTATAATGCTATTGATTTTCCATTTGTTTGACTTTTGCATTAGCACAATACGAATGGCCGTAATTCAAATCAAAATCTAATATAAACAAGTTTCTGCTTTCATTCGGTGAAATATTCATAATTGGCAAAGCGTACAACCGTATTCAATATATTGCATTAATAATTGAATAATATTCTCAATTTTCCTCTGAATAAATGATATTACATATTGTTGAAAACCATCTCGAAAAGAAAATTTTAGCGACTTAAATAACGCTTCTAAAGTTTCGGTTAATTTCGAAATTGAGTGTATGAAAGTTCGAAACGAGTGGTAGGAGAATATGTAAAGCACGCATTAAATCGAATTAATTTCCACTCAAATTTGAAGTTAGTAAACATATCAAATTCTCATTACACATGTATGATATACTTGATGAATGTGTGTACCTACAACAGGTTGTATTGAAATATAATTGCTAAGTACCGTTATAGAATCGATTGTTACATTCACCTTGCTTTTGAAAATGTAGTAACTTCAGAAATGTATTTTAACGCGTTCCATCTATTACAGGAATCGACGAACAAATGTATTTCATTTAAACTTTGGTAACTGCGGTAGTTTAAACTCGAAATTCGGTTGCAATATCAAAAATTCGTTTTTACGACTCTTGGCAAAGCCGAAACATCTTTGCCATTGTATCACATAGCAAATGTGGTGAAATATAAATCTTTGCGGATTCATTCAGCAATAGGAATGCATAAAACACAGCAGCAAATGGCATTGGGGGGTTGGTTGGTGCCGCGCCAAATAAAGTAAGAGACAACTGTAACCGTAAAAAATGTGCGGCACTAAACTTGACGAAAATCTGGGCAAACGCAGAAAATCTTGCATATACACGAGAGGCAGGGATCGTGTGTGTGCGAGTTCGAAGTTATAAAGCAAAAGTGGGACATTGAAACATTTCCTCGACAAAGTATAATGTCAGCCAGCATGTTACATGTTAGCGGCATTCCGAGTTATTGAGTTGTCGTCTGCGCGTGCAGATATTGCCACAATATACATATATGCGAAGAGGAGCAGGAGGCGGCGAACCAGGCAAGGAAGGAAGACAAATTTATATCAGTGCGAAGAAATGTCAAAGCAGTTCAAGAGGAGGAAGTGTGCAGCCTGACACGCGTTTCTCCTTCAAACCATGTAAAACAGAATGCGGCGGCGGCGGAAAAAAATAAGCTCATATATTTCAGCACGTTGCTGCCGCCGCAATAAATTGCATTAAATATAAAAATCAATTTTAATCAAAGGCCCAGCCGCACCCGCAATTTAATGAAATCTATTTTGTATTAAATGCGCGTTGTTCAATGCATCAGAATGAAGCAGTAGCATCGCATCAATCATAATTAAATTTACCATTACTGTTGACAAAAGGCCCTATTTCAGATATCTAAAGCAAATTCTTTGTTATGCAAACATAATTTCCGGGATATTTAGCCATTGTTTGGTTTTAAATGTTTTTTTTCCTTCACGCGCCTGTGTTTAATTAATTTCTGAGGAATTTCAGTCGGTATTAAAGATGATGGAAATTAATGACTTAATAAAATTAATAAAATATTTCGATCGATAAACAACAAGCACAACAAGCGAATGAAAGGCATGAAGAATTATTTCACAAAGTAACATATTATTCACTCATCGTGCGGTATTACAATGATCGGATATTCAGTCAATTTGTATCCCAGATACATAAACCACGTACGAGTGGAAGATTATCATGGATGTTGTGCTTGAGTAGAGAGACAATGTTAAGCTATTTGATCGTTGATATATGTAGTACGCATTACATAAACTGTCTCAACCTGACGATATTGAAATCAGTCCACGCAAATTTCAATGGATTGGCTTTGTCGTCCTAATCCCAGACGGAATTAAAACGGGTGCAATTCAACAATCTAAATTCACATTGCATCCACTGCATTCGCTTCAGAAGTGCATGTGTGTGTAGAGAGCAATTGAATCGAATACACTGCCAATCCGGGGCTGATAGTCCAAATGCCGAACAGGCCACAACAGACCTGAGGATCTTGTTGAATCACCGGATCAAAATTGCTTTCTGTTATTATGCGGTGGTAGCGCGTGCAATTTCAATATTGCCACCCGCTTCGGATTGCATCGCAATCAACATGTCCTATAGAATAAACAGATTTTTATTTTCTCGCATTAATCAAACTTAATTTCGACGCGAGTTTAATGGACGCTGATAGTGCGATTGTCAAAATACAGTGAAAATGGTTTTCCGTTTTTCCGAAAATGTGCGAGCTGCCCGAGCACACCAGAGGAAATTAAAATTGAAGGCAAAACTTTTCCAATTAACTGAATCCCCATAAGAAATTAAAGTGATAGCAGTTGATGTACTCGAAGAGCATTCAGACAGAACGATTTCAAATGCATTTCATACAGAGTGTTAATGTTCAAACATTAATTCCGCGCACAATTCAATCAAATATTGAAAAACAATCCGTGGATTTTTGGATATTATGTCATTGCTGTAAAATCTTCAATTCCATTGAAATCATATCGAGTTTTTCATATATTTTTTTTGCCGCAAGCGTTAATATGTGCAATTCATGTATTTTTTTCAAATGCATCACACGAATTCTTTTGACTTTCACACATATTTTCGGTGTTTCACCCGTTTTCATAGTGATGGGCTTTTACGAACGCGATCAGATTGAACTTTATTCATCACAAAAGGCCATTGCGCGCACAAAACCTGGAAACTCATAATGTTGTGGTCAAATCGTCGAATGAAATACACGCCACTCGTGAAATGAAAAAAAATGCTCGAAACACACTGGTATCAAACAAATAACACTGGTAATAAAAATAAACGCCAGAGCAGAGCGCCTGTCCAGCGAATCAACAATTTTATCTCTCTGCTGTGTCTTTTGTGGTGCTGTTTCACGGCTATTCTCTGAAGGGCTTTGGTCTTTATCGCTTTTGCATTAACAACCGTATCGTCATTATCAACAACATCAACATCATCATTGTCATCGTAGATGCGTGCAAATGTTTCATAAACATGTTTTTCACGCGTTTAATGTTAAATCAATACTGACTTGATTTTTGAATAAGGGTTGATTTCATTTCATTCACTATTATTACCATTATTCCAGTTTGGACTTTAAGTGCATACGTGTTTATGTTTCAAAGTTGGTTTAAGAAAGTTTCGTGCATTATTAAGTCAATAATAATGTGAATAATTCACACAGAATAAAGATACATCAAATTATAGCCGCGAGGTGATTATTTTGATTAGACCAGATCCTGCACGTAAATAAATAATCAAATAGACGATGATTGGCTGAGAGTGGATGAGAATGAGAATTGCTTGCTTGCTCGCGCGCCCTTTCGCCGTAATAAACATTGCGTGTGTGGTTAATATTAATGCTAAACGATATTAAAGGGTATATCATGACTACATTTAACAATGATAAACAAATGAGTGTAGAATACGCATTGACGCTGTGTTTAGTTAGTCTTTGCATGATGCAAGAAGACCTTGCCCTAAAAGCACATAAAATAAATGTAAACAAGAAAAAATTAACTAGTAATAATTTTATAACACCTTATTGTGCCAACACATTAATTTCAACCAATAATTTAAATGTGTTATTACTTTTAATTGAAGTAAAATCTTGTTGTGTCGAATGAAGTTAATTAAATCATGGTTCAATTTATTAAATTAGTTTTCGATGTGATTGACTTTCAATTTGGATATTAATTATTTTATGACATATTTACTTAAGCGAATAAACAAATTTAATCAATATTGTTCTTGTGGAATACTGAAATTTCCTGCCTCTTGTTGCATTCAAAGTAAATATTATTCGAAACTTTTAATCAAAAATGGCTTGATGCTATAAATGGCATTTGAATTATTTAACTACCTCAATCAATTACAGCGAGCAATTGAAGACGAAGACGTAGAAAGGGCAACTTTTACTTGAGATTGTAGTAATTCGATTGTGCTTTGAATTTAATTTCTGTCGGCGAGGAATAATCAAGGCTTTGTTTTTACTTAGAAGCGGTTTAAGTGTAGGCGATTACTGTAGCGTTTTGACGGCACGACAAGGCGGGCGCCAGCAAAGACGGAAACTGGCGGCGGCAAGCAAATAGAAACGAATTCGACGAGCGAGCAGCCGTAAACGTTGCCAATGCATATTTATGGCTGCACATAAAATCCCTTCATTGAATTGTGAACGTAAAACGCAAAATAGCAAGGCGTACGCGTGCCAATAATGCCAAGTGCTCCCCGCCGGTCATATTGTTTGATAACAAGAAATTGCTGTTGCAGTAGCCGAAAACAAATCAACGTTCGAAATAAAATAAATAAGAAATGAATAATTGATCTGATGTAATTTATACGAAATTGCATTCTTAGATTGAGTGAGGACTTACTCAGAATTAATTTTATACCGGCGAAATAATACGTTGAATTATTTTGCAATTGCCAATTGAATTTCGCCGCTTCAAATTGAATTGCACAAAAAGAGAATCAAATGAATTATTTTATTGTTTCTCTTTCGTTTACTTTTCTTAATGGATTCTGATACAAGAAAGTAATTCTTTATTATTCGTACACCTGTGATAAATCATTCCTTAATTTCAACAATTATTTTCTAACTATAACAAATTTTAAGATGAGTATAATATCATATTCGGATACGACTAGAAACCGCAAATATTTAATAAGCAAACTGTATCTGTATCTTGATAAGTTGCAATTTTATATGTAGTGTGTGTGCAGGTACGGAATGAAAATGCACTTGTAGAAATTCACTTTACAAGTATCTATTTACTAATTAGTGAAGTGTTCGCGTTGCAACAAGCGCACGACCGTTCTTCATCAACGTAACATGAGTGTGTTACGAGCATGCTTTGCTTATAAATCTCTTCAACTCCAACAGCAACAGCAAGCCGCAGTGGATGTATCTATCATTCGCATTATCTTCGTGAAACGTATGTGCAGCTTGTACTTGCATTCGCATTTGCATATCCGGAACATTGCCAAACAGAGAAGTCTCAAAGATATATCAAGCCGTATATGGGAGGCTGTACTTTGCGTATTTGCTTGCAATAGAGTAGAAGTGGAGTGGCATTTCGGTGAGTATGCTATGCTTGTTGCAATGAGCTATACTCACGAACCTTGCATAATTGTATACAAGCGTTAAAACGTTATTAGTCCGAAATACTCATGCTTGTAAATATTGCTTGCTTATAATAACTGCACTCAAAAAACAATTATACCTTGTCCACGAATGCCAAGGTTTCCATGAGCAAGTCATGTAAATTTAGAAATTGCCAAAGAGTTTCACGTGCTAGAATTATTCTTTTTTTTTTAAATTTCTACAATTCCATTGGAACCTTAACTTTGCTCAAATTTGCTCACCGTTACGAGCAACATTGGAAACACTAGAAATCGATGGGGATGTTTCAATTCGCCGGCTGTTGCCACGTACAAGAAATTGCTTTCGTCCAATTTGTATTACTTACTTGTTTCAATATATTGAATAAAGTACACTATAGGGTTTTAATTAAATGAATAAGCCATTTGCTTTTGAAACAAATTAAAAATATTTTTGATATTGCAGAAAAAGACATTAATTGTGTAAAATTAATTATTTCGCTTTACATTTTCCCCGAAGGACTACAGGGGAAAGTATTTCAGAATGTATACTTATTTGTAAATTCAACCCTTTCAAAATTCAGACATCATTAGTCTAATTATCCTTCACCCATCACGAGTATAATTTGCATCAGGCGAATATAAAAGTATTTCTACTTCTGAAATGTTTTTCAATGCAAATTAATTATTCATAAGCTCTGAAGCAATTAAAAAACAATTTTATGTCGTACGACTCGTTGGAAAAATATTGATCAAGTGTCTCAAGTTTATTCACCTGCAGAAAGTCGATTAAATATTCAGATGAAATAAAATAAATAAATATCAGACTACAATGTTGTTACTTCTCTTTGAGTTTATAGAGCAATGAAGGAACCAAGTACAAAATTTTACTTCTTAGGAATACAAATATTCATTAAGTGAATGGCTAAGAATTTACCTTATTCGCACTGTGTAAAAATGTAATAGCTTGGTATAAAGTAATTCTTCTGTTATGAATTAAATTCTTGATAGTAGAAAACGCTGTTTCATTAATGTTGCAAGCGTGCAAAATAAGAGGAACTATTAGTACTGTATTGCAATAAGTGAGGTAAAGTAATAATAAACTCGTGAATGTAGAAATCAACATAAAACGCGAAGATATGAATTATTAATGTCACGAATATCCAGTCTAATAAACACGCATACTTTTAACAACTTGTAGTAAGGATTGAGTAAAATATTCTTTTTTTGTGCTGTAAAATTATAAATGAAATGTAAAAATAACTAGAAATCACACTCTCACGTTCACAAGTAAAATTGATGTTAGTGAATTCGATCCTAATTGAAGGATCCAAACCAGACAATTTTAAATAATATAGTTCTGTCTGATGCTTTTCATTAAAGTCGATATTCATATAATATTGATGAACCAACCATTGTCTATTTCAGTACCGATTCTGTTGAAAATTTAAAGATTCACTTCAAGCGCATGTTCAATTATTAGACCAATCTGTCAGATTCTAAAATATACCGCATCAGATAAATCTCTCTTGAATTCGACTACAGGTATTTTAAGGTTTACTTTAAAATATAGAGTAATATTAATTTTGTATCCTGAAATAACTGTAGTTAATGATAATAAATACCCGTCTATTTATATCTATACAACAGAGTGAAAATGTACAATACTTAAATTCGGGAGATTTACCGGTTGAAAAGTTTATACGATGCACGTGACAGGTATTAATAAACCGAAATGTCAGTTGGCAAATGTGTTTGTTATCCTGGTTAATTTTCTCTGCGGAGTGAGCGCTCCGGTTTCAGGTTTTGTTTTTGCTTGCTTTATTGGTAACAGATAAGCAAGGATTTCAACTTCGAAACAAAAGTTTTCTACAAAAGTAAAAACGAGAGAAAGCAACAACATCGGCGTGGAATAGAAAAATGTGTGGGTGTGTGCGCTGTTGGCCTTTGCCTGGTGTGAGATGAGTTGAGAGAAAATGACATCAGCAACGGTTTTGACACTTTAATGAGATTATAGGTTGTATACCAGAAACTTGATGTTTATTTTTTATCGTAGCAAACTTCTTTTATAAGTTGAACTTTTATTAATTAATAACGAAATGAAAAATTATAGACAAAAGTCATTCACTTGGTAAAACTGACTTTAATTTAGTGGATGCTGTCATGGTTTATTAAAGCACTAGGTAAAGGTGAAGAACATGAATGACTTTGATGTCGATTAGTTTCAAATCAAATAGCAGGCCTCGCGAGGCCAAAGAAATAAAATACAGCTGGAAGGTGGATGTTTTGTTCGCAACAAAGAGAAAAGCGAGCCAGGACATTAATAAAACGCACTCACTTTGTCTACGATTTCTTTTATATCTGGAAGTTATTTAGGTGCGCATGGCCGGTGCGAGTACATGAAAACTTACGACGCTCTAGAGATAAGATAAGAAATGTGTATATATGTGCAGGCATGTGACTCGGCAAGCAGGGTGAATGTGGGTGAATGTGGAGAATCTTTGGAGAGCAGCACACGGAATATGCTTCAAGGTGGATGAAAGCTAGCGCGGCAAACACTGGCAAGAAAATGTAATCACTGTACGTGCACGCTTGAAGTACTTTTTCACGACGCCATCTTCTCATCTTATTAATAATTTAAGGTACAAACGAGTGCTCTTGCCCCAGTGAAACAATGATTAAAAAGGAAGCTATTCACCTCATGGAATTTTTCTACGTTTTAAATTACAACTAGCATTTCCTCCATTAATATACCAATCACATTTTATACCCCTTGAAAAATATAAATGAATCGAGGATTTACGATATTAAATCAACAAACAAATATTTATCAAACTGAAAACACAACTTATCATGAAGTTCTTCGCTTAAACAGTTTGCTGTGCTATTTACTGAAGTTAAACTTGTAAATATTAGTAGTATAAATATATCAAGTAAACTTTGAGGTGAAAAAAACCTTGGTATTTAAAATGGAACTTTTATATTAAGAATTAAACAATTTGCTAAGGTATAAAATGGCAAAAAACAGAACTAGTGCACGCAGGTAAAGTTGAGGTGGGTTTTTGCCCGCGAGAGAGTTTAATGGAAAATGAGACGAAACTAGCGCGCATGCAGCAAGTTTGGCGTAAAGTTGGCGGCCGCCGCCGTCGACGCTGAGAACGGAAAAACGTAAATTCGTGGCTTCCGTTCGTCTTAATCAACTCTTCATTTAAGTTGCTGCCGCGCGCGCCGAAATGATGAAACATCTCGTCGCACGCAACTTACAAGAAGCTAGAATACGACTCAGAATGAATTGAAGAACTAGAGAGAGTGCGGGCGATGAGCAAAAAGTTACATAAACGAAACTATTCCACGAAAACGGAATGTGCTCTAATGTTTTATAAGTAAAAGAAGTGGGCGCATTGCAACATTGTTTTTAATTCCCATTTTACGGATTTCTATGCGAATGTATTTTTTATTGGGTTGTGCTTCCCATTTTTTATTCTAGTTGTAAACAACAATCTGTGCATGAATTGATAAAGACTCATGAATTGAAAGTTATTGAATCATTTAAAAATTCCCACGAATATGTTAAAGCCACCCTTGATCCTTTTGTGATATAGGAAGAGAAACTTGTCTCATTCTTTTGCTAAGAAAAAATATGTTTCTAAAATATTTGGTTCATCATTGAAATACATTTTGAGTACGCAATATGCTAAATTACTACGTCATTTTATCAAAATTACTTTAACACCAACAAATTTCGAACAAAGAATGAACATTTGAGCTGGAACTCTATAAAGCAGCATGTAAATCATGCACTCATACCGCTTGCGTAAATTCATGTGCTGATATATAGGAGTTCATTTATATCCATATCATTTCACTACACTTTTCATTCCACGCGTTTTACTTATCCTCGCAAGCACTGCGTACGACTTGACTGGCTGCCTCTCGTTCTGCCTTGCCTTACATACGTTTCAAATATACATTTTCATATGAACGCATTGCCGTTTTACAGCTATAAACGTAACATACATCTCCATCTGCATACACAGCGTCAAGACCCGCGTTGGATGAAAAATATTTTGCACAATTTCGGTCAAATGCACTAGCGTTTCGTATTTTCGTGATATTGCTGCTTCACATCAGGTGATGCCGAAGGAGGAAGAGTGCTATGAATTTAGCGCTTGTTGGGTGTAGCAACAAATACGAATATGTGCACTTTATGCGTACGCGCGCGATATAATAAAATGTAATGGATATAAGTGAACTACTCAAACATGAGCAAATGATGCATATCGTGCATTACAGGTGTATATAACATTCGCTAAAACGTCTGCGCAATGAATACAAACTTTTTACGCAAATGAATTGAAAAGCTAAACTTTTGATGTTTTTACGTTCATTTTATATAAACATTTTCTTTCATATATTTCCCGAAAAGAAAATGTCTAACAAGTAATTCCAAATTGCACGAAAATCCTATTTTTAGTCAACTTTTAATTGAGCTGTTGCCGTACGAAAACAGACAATGGAAATGACTTTATTGATAATTTCAATACAAGTGTTGGAGTTTACCGTTAAGTCAGCCCATGTTATCCGGCCATTAATCCACCACATGCGGAGGCAATAAGAGGATAAGTCGTATTAATTTATAGCCCGATATTGAATCGACACGTTGCTGCCTCGAGCCATGTGCTGCTCGCCGCCTCCACATTCATTATTTTCGTTATCCTTGAGTGCATGTACCGACTATGCGTGTATTTGCTGGTGCAAGTTGTATGCGTGCCGGATAGGATAATCGTAAATTATCATAAACAAACATTTTAAATAAATTTTACCCTTGCCACTTTTTCAAAATATTTACCGCAGCTTGTTTGCGCATAAAGTTTATTGGGTTAAGCTGCCCGAAAATGATTTAATGAAATTGCATTATTTACACAATTTTGGTTTTTCAATATTTTCTTTTTTTTTCAGAAAACGCCAACCAGCGTCTACAAATTCTAAGTTTTAAAAGCAACCACCTGCAGTTTACAAGCAAATTTAGGGCAGGAATAGCAAGCAGAGCAGGGATAAATATAAAACAACGAAATCAACAGCGTAGGAACAAAGAAAAGCATGCAAGAAGTACGATATGCAAACGGATCTGACATGCGGTGTTAGAAAACACAACACACGAGCCGGCAAAAGGGAATAAATAAAGATTACAAGCTGGGAAATTCTGCAAGGATCGCGCGCCTCACACGAAAAGCTCACCTGGCAATAAAGTTACCGTTGCTGAAGTATTTATATAAACCGAGTGACAAGATTTTGATTAAATTCAAGTTTCATAATTATTTTTAAATAATAAATAATGCAATAAAGATAGAGCTTGTATAAAATTGCAATAAATTTAAAATGGGGCAGTAAATCTCCGATTTATTTTAAATCCGAGCAATTTAATTCACTTGAGGTAGTAAAATACTTAAAATTCAACAAACATAAAATATTGAAAAACCTAATACAATTTCCGCATGCTGTACGTCTCTTCCGCTTAATATAAATGCATTACACGCAATGAATCTAACCATGCGTACAATAAGTTGCATGTAAACGAAGCACGTTAGCTTTCATCCCTCGCCTCAACCGCCCCCCAAAGTCGAATGAATGTCCTTAGTTGCGCACTTTGTGTATTGGTAAAGCAAGAAAACGCGAAACGCGCGCGCGCGCGCTCCTGATGTACAAATAGCAGGAGCTTGTTGTGGCTGCACCACAAACGTGAAGCGAGGGGTGCGTATATGATGCGGAAGCAAGGAAGCGTTTACGTGATGTATAAACATACATCCCAATGCGTTTACGCTTCCTTCCTTGTACGGCAAGAAAGTGTATTCCATGTTCGTCTAATGCGTTTCCCACTCCTCTGCATATTAACTTAATGCGATTCGCTTATGTTTATTAAATACAAGCACATGGTAATCTCAACCCAAAGAAAATTTAATGGCGAACTGCAGGGAGGATAATAATTTATGGATTTTACGTATTTCGCGTAGGTAGCATGGACGCGAGCAAAAAATAAGAAGCAAATAAATACGCAAGGGCATTTACGTTTGCCAACTTTGATCGTTTTATGGCCTGAGGTATAAAAATTCAATTTGCTTTTTACATCCTTAAAACTCCAACAGGAAATGTCACGTTAGCTAAATGGTTTTTCTTCGAGTTTGCCCGTAGTCTATTTAAATAGGCGAGTGTTGTAGCTGTTTGTTAAGATCTTTCTTTTTTGATAAATGCAGCGCAACTGGTAACCAAATAAGTTGCTCAAACTTTCCCGACGCCGATGTCACTTTTTACACCCTGTACGTAGACTTCTTGCGAGCAGACGTAAAATGTCTCTTGTGATTTTTTTGATTTATGAGAGCATCAAAAGTTTTAATTTGCCTAATTTTACTTTCCAAGTTTTTTTATTCGCTTGTTCGAGCATTTTATATTTCATGTTTCGAAATAATATTTCTAGTGATTGAAGAATTACCTAATTATAAATTAATTAAAATCGTGGTTTTACCACGAAACTTTGCGGTAAATATTCCAGTTTCGTCGCGCAACTTTGCACTCAAATTTTTCTTGCACACTTTCAATATGTAGTTTTTAAATGAGTTGCACGGACTTAGAAAACGGCAAGTACGCGTGATATCATAACAAGCAGGATAAAGTGGAGCAAGCATACGCGCAGGGAAAGTGTACACGTTCGAATTTATGATTACGCGAGCGAGGGTGGTTGAATAAGTGTGTATTGCCTTTAGCAGTTTTCTCGCACGGTGATGGTGGTTGTTGGTTGGTGTGTTGTTGTTGTTTTTTTCCACCTCGATATACTTTTGCACCCTGTGCTCTTTGCATGTTTGTGCCGTGCGCACTTTGTTTGCGCTGGCTGAGCCGAAGCGACACATGTAATTTTCGTAATGGAATTGCTTTTTCCAAGCCGCGCTCCGGCGATATTTCAACAATAAACGCCGGTTCATAAAGCAACCGCAAAAAAGATTGCATTTGCGTGCAATGCTAATTGTTATTTGTTTCGAAATAACAAATAGACGAACGTGATCAACTGAATTTAAAATTAATTTCATTACGTTTTTAATTAACAATTACTTGCAACCCTCGTGCATTATTAATCCACTTCCTTTTTTGCCTGTTTTAAATAAAGCAGCAGGCGGTTAACCCCGCAAAGCAGATAAATTCAGATGTTGTATTAGCCGAGTAATAAATACGAATATATGCAGCTATATTAAACTGCTATATGAGGTGGAACGAGTTGAGGCGTAATTTATGCCTGCAAAACTAATTTTGTTTATGAATTCCGAAATAAGGTTGCATTTCCAGCTAATATAGCATTGAACAAATAGTTTATGGTTAGCTTTATTGCTTGCGGATACGCAATATTTTCATCTCTATGCATTTATTATCGCAAAAAAACACGGAATTCATTGCGCTCGTAAACCAAACCAAGAATTCGAATTTGCATGAACTTAATTACCTTATTGTGCAATGTCTCGCAGTATAGATGGTAAAATAGTTGAAATAACTCACCTGAAACAAGAAAAACAATATTCGAATTAAATCACAATACTATGATAACAAATTCTTAATAAAATGTAAGAAATAAATCAGGTACAAAGCATTGACGCAGAATAAGCAAAGCAAGTAATCAGTAAACTAAAGCGACAACATTAATTGATTAAAAGCCCAGCAGTAATTGATTAAAGCGAATTACATGCATATTGCTGATACGCGCGTACACTCTTTATCCCACTCAATCTCGTTTGAACGTTGCGCATACAGTGTACGTGCAGATAGATGAATAGATAGATCGTGCACTAATAGTAGCAAAGTGCGCGTTAGTGGTGAGCCTAAGCAAACATGCTAGATATGCGAAAATGCATTAGAACGCTGTGCTCGTGCTGCGTTTTGAGTAGATTTCCTACTTGGATAAAAAGCCAATTAACTCGTTTTGCGCTGTTTGCCAGCGCGGCCTTTCGTTCGCTGAAAACTAAAACGCGACAAGATGCCTTCCGAGCGTGGGCTTCCTTCTCTCATTTGTCATTAGCGAATGACATTGGCTGGCAATTAATCAATGCGCACAAGCACTTCCTATCAGCTAATGGAATGTCATGCTTATTTGCGCTCGAAAACGAGAGCGTCGCGTTTTTAATACGACAGCCACGTTTGTCTTTTTATTATGATTGGCAAGCAGAATTAAATATTAAAGCTATTCTGGATATAGGTATGAAATTTATGCCGGTTATTAAATTATTAACCGTTTTCATTTAAAATGTTTCACATTTCGTTTTCATTCCTAATGTGGTTTAGCGATATAATAATATAGAGGAACGTGTGAGCTCCTAAACGAATATTTAGCAAGTGTTGGTTATCGTGCGCATGTACGCAAAGGAAATTAAAATTGGAGGCAAACTTTTCCAATTAACCGAATCCCCATAAGAAATTAAACTGATAGCAGTTGATACACTCAGAAAATATCTAGATAGAAAACTTCTGCGAAAGGGATAGGCCTGCTATACCGAGTGGTACGAAACAATACAAGTATTGTTAGATTTTATAGATTAATAGATGCAACCGACTGCCACTGATCGAATATCAGCTCTTCCGGTGCGTTAGAGACGCATAGTTGAAAAATTTGATGAATATATGCGATCAACAGCTTGCCTATTACGCACATGTGGATGCGATAATAATTTGATCATTGCCAATGTGTGTCCGATGCGCATGGACGAACGCGCCCTTCCGCTGATGGACGGCACGGACATTCGACGCAGATGGGAATTCGTTCAGGTCACGAGTGTGTGAAGAATCCACATGTGAATTCACTGTATATTGCAAATGCTAAATTAAATGCAAACATTAAATATTTTATATTCCATCACAGCGAGACTGGAGAAAAATGTAATTTTCTATTTTATGATTGCATTTTCATAAAAATGTAACCAGTTTTAATGCCAGCGTAATTATTAATATCATTAAATATAAAACAACGTAATTTGGAAATTCATAATTAAACAACTAAAATAATTCAGCGCACAATGATTTTTGGAAAAAACATTTGCTATGATTAATTTGCTAATCAAGTATAAACACAAATGAAACATGGCAAAAGTAAACAGAAAGCATGTTTATTCGTGTTCTGTGTTCTTTCACTTCTTTTTTCGGGGGGGCGCGATAATCAACGAAACCATTTTCATTAAAAGTTTGATTCCTCGCGTTTGATTTTAACTCGTTAACATCGCACGCTTTACGGACTGCGCCGTGCCGACTTGAATTCGAAATTATTCATGAACTAAAAGAAAATTCTGGTTGCGTTATAAATATTCATCATTGCGATTTGAATATTTCTCGCACAGAATGCGCCGCCATAAATTATTTTCCAGCTGCGTGCAAAACGCCGGATTGTGATTAAAATCTTTAAATTACAGATGTATTTCCAATACAGGTGAAATTTTTTATGAAATTGATGATACTCATCTAAATTTTTTTTCATTTTTAAGCATAATTCATTCTCCACTAGAAAAAAGCGGATGCATTCCTAAATATTGATATTTGCTATTCCTTCAATAAATAAACAAATGGGCTGCCCATTGTTCATTTACCCTATTGAATAATGAAGAAAATTTCTAGGAAAAAAGTGCAAATTGATTGGACTATGGAGGAAATCGATTAAAGTTTAAAACTATCATGACCTGTTTTAATTCAAATTCAATGAACTCGTTGAATTCCGCATTCAATGAACGCATTCAAGTCGCCTTGTTAAAATCAGATTAATTTAAATGGAAAAAAATCCTGCACAGCTGTGCATACAAATTGATTCTTTGATTAGGATAAAGAAACAAAAAATTGTTTTTAATCAATTAAATCTCTTCATCATAAAAATTTTTATAGTGCTTTCGATTTCGTATGTTTTAAATTCATATTGCGCAAATTGAATTATTTATATTTTTATGCTTTACGTGCAATACCCTTAAATCCCATAAAAAATCCAGAAACTACCCTTAAAACTGTGTGGTTGATTCGCAAAAAACGGAAATATATATGATTAAATGTATACGCAGGATGTTGAAAAGTTTGCGCGTCCCGCTATTGCTGGTGGCTGTTCAAAAGTGGAAAGCAAAAGTCACGAAAAACTAAGTCTTCACGTTTGAACTTTACTTTCTCTAACCATAAATCTTTCCATATATTTATTGCTTTCCAACAAATTTCTTTATACATATATAGACGCACTTTCCATGTTGGCTTGCTATACAAGTGCGTATGAATATATATTGCATATTCCATACACATCCACGTGCAGCGTTTTTCTTTTTTCTTCTCTCTACTCTGCGCTCCCTGCCATTCGTTTTCTTTTTGCAGTAGACCGAATTGGATGCCGTTGAGGTAAGCACCTTATTTTAACGTTGACGTGCGTATAAAAAATAAATCAAAACGAACCCAAAACTAGAATACTAGAAGAACAATAAGCCTCGACGTTGGAATAGAAAAAGTATTTCTTGAGCAACTCTCCGGCAGGACTCCGAATGAAAATCAGGTTTCGGCTGTTATATAAAAATGCACGAGAGATATTCAACTATGTCGTTGATAAATGATATTATTTTTCAATTTTATTATTTCCACGTTATTTCAAGATTTTTTATCTATTTATATTTTATATATATTGCTCGCTTGCCTAATCAAATTTATTACTTTAAAATATATAAAAATAAATCATCAGAATGAATTTTCCGCTTTTGGACAAGATAGTCTTTTATCTCTTTTATCATTTTTGTATTCCAGTTTCGTCGCGTATGAGTCTTTTATCATTTTGTATGTGTATCGTTCAAAGGCAATGCATTAAATTCAAATGCAATTCGTTCAAATTCATTGGAGATTTATTCGTAATTGGATTTAATTTAATCAAAAAACATGAGACGCATTTTGTGTAAATCTTGGAATGCGTGCCCGGAATATAATCGGCAATATAATTGAAATTAAATACGGAAAAAATAGGCAAAGAGAAAAAGAAATCCGGTATTTGTGAATTCGCACAAGAGGGTGTTAATCCACACGAGTGGTCAGCGCAAGCACTCCAAGTGGTTAAGTGCATGTATAAGAAGACTGCTGTTTCCGGATTCAATCGCATTACTACTTTTCCGGATGTTTGCACTTGCGTACGATCAAACTACATAAATCAGTGCACTTGTCTTTAATTTCTTTTTGGTTTAGCAATAGGAAAACTACATTCAATTAATATCAAACCCAAACTTCACTATCTAACTGAATGAATATTCTTTTATCTTATGAAATTTCTTCATAATTCAACTTTTGATTTTTACCAGAGTTGATATAGTTTGTCCATGAAAATACGAAAAGCACTTAAGTAATCTAGACATTTTACGACAGAAGAGAATCTATCGATTATACAACATGCATTCAGGGAGCTTTACTTTCAACAGCAGCAAGTGCACTGCTGCAAAGAAAAGCATCACATCGAAGAAGAAAAGCCATTTGTTCGGTCGCGCGCGAACATCTTCGAGATTATGCACGAGTTTATACCGCTAAAAGCTTCAATTTACGATGCATTGCTCGAGTGTGTGTTTATTGCTTCTAAGTGAATGCGAATTGAACTCGCGAGAAGAAATGCATCGAACACATTTAGCTACTATCAATGCATTTTACGTTTCGATTTTACAATGTGTGAATTGAACAATTTTATTTGCCAAATACGAAATGAGTTTTTGCTTTATGGTTTCAAAATAATAGATCAAGTAAAAAGAATTCTATATAAATGTGGATGGGTAGATAGATTACCCGATGTTGTTTAATTTCATCGCCAAATTGTAAACCAGAAACTATAGACTTTGTTGACCATGTGTAAATCAATATATTTGAAATAGAGTGGCTAGTTCAATATTGGAAATGAAATACATAAATAAACAAAAATCTCAATCACCGAACAAAATTAAAAACCTACTATTTATCATGTACCAAATATCCGATTGTAATCCAACATTTTCGCTAAATTGTCAATCAAACTATTTTTTATAAATTACCACGCACTGAAGAAAACGCTTGAATGAAATTAATAATCAACCTTTTCCCTATTGTCAAAGTTTATTCACGCATCGCTCACAACGAAATAAAGATAATAGGAAATATAGACAGTAATAAAAAAATACAACAACATCGTGAACTACAGCAAACGCACAAAAAAAAGGCACAACAGCGATCATAAAAAGTTGGCTACAAAACTGGAACGTGATATCATTTTAATAATCCTTTCACATTCCATATCACTTACGTGTATGTGATACATGCGGTTAGTCTTTTTCGTCATTTTCGGCTATACATTTGTTACTTTGAGTATGCGTGTCGTTTTGCGTGAGGCCGCTTGTGCGCTACCGCGTATAATACTTGGTAATTTCGCGTTTTTGCATGTTGCTATTATTTTGCCGAAAATTCCACGGAACGTGAGGGCATTGTGTACGCGCGCGCGTACGAATAAAATTAAAAAGTTTCGTAATTTATGTATCTTTTTATGCATGACCACAGAAATATATCACGGAATAGAATTAAATGAAATATGAATTTTTGCCGCACCTACTAAATTTTATACAGAGTGCTTGCCTATTGAATTATCAGAGATGCGATCAGCCGCGAGATGTAATGACATTTTTTTAATAAACAAACAAGTTCCGTGTCGTTACACAATGATTATGCAAATAGTATGTAATCAGTTTAGCAGATTTTTAATTATTTTCCCGACATTTCTCAGGATTATTTTGTTTCATTATAATTCAACCCTCATATTCCTTTTCGCATCCAGAAAACAATGCGCTCCCTTTTGTTAGCCGGCGTGCTCGTATAATGAGCACATTATACTTAATAGTACAAGTATAATGAATACTTTTATTGTTATTTGACAGATCTTATTTTTGTGCTTCGCGAATTTCGCTCTGGCAAATGAGAAAGAATACAGCTACTTTCAAAGAGGCGCGCGATGTAAATGGACAGAAACAAAAAGCTGCTAAATATTTTGAGGGACTTTAAGAAGTATTATACCACAACTGAAATATCATAATTACTTTGTAGATAATGTTATTGTTGCTCCTGTTTATAGGAAGTGATGATGTTGTAATTAAAATATTGATAGAACTTTTTCATGAAACTTTAAAGTTATAATTTTTCATAGACACTTGAAAAAATGGTTGAATAAATTCGAAAAAGTTTTTAGATGAGAACCCCCATGAGTTTTAATTACAAAAACTATCAGTATTATAATGCAAAGTTGTTTTATCTGTATGACGTTGCATAAGTTTTGAATAACCAGTGACTTTTTGACAACCCCTATGTTTACTAAAGCGATGCGTGTTATTTCAGAGAAATATATGAAATGTTGAATATTAATTAAATAGTTTAGATGCTATTTGGTTCTTCCTATGAAATTTGTACGCTAATGATTAATTAAAATATTGATTCAATATTAATTAATTAATTATTTCGTAAAATAGTAAATTGTAGTTGGTATTATGATTTTAGTCGTTCCTTGTAACGACCAGAATTAAAATTCAAATTCAAAAATACCCATTAAAGTAAAATGTTTACCTATTTGCATATCATGAAAATCTACTCATTTTATGATTAATCCGTCCGCTCACATTACATCATGTCTATTAATTAATGAGACATATAAAAGTGTAATTACAAAGAGATACATACATTAAAGTATGTATAATTATGTGGCCAATTAAAATGGCTGATATACAATTGATATTTTAGCTTTATAAAAATGAATTCGTCAGTCAAATAGTTACATGTTGCAATCATGGTTGAACTAAATAAAATATTACTAGTATCATGGGCGCTTATAGTGATTGCAATGTTTAAATATATATCCGGCGAAAGTGTATGATTTAAATGATGGTAGTATTTTCAATTTTCATTCAATTGTTTATAGAATAATCACAAAATGTATATGGTCGCTGAACGTGCAGTGATTGATTACTGCAATCCGGAATTTTTGAGTAAATGCTTTATGAATTCAACAAAATGGAATCGTACAGTTTCTAGCATTAGTTACCATTATAAACTAATCAAGGAAGTCAAATCAATGAAAGCACATTATGCTCTAAATGTGAAGTCTGGTAATGTGTACAGACGTATGGCAATTCAAGGACAATTAGACCTGTGCAAATCAATGAAAATAAATACCCATGGCATGGGGAATATGAAAACGATTGGTAATTTTACTGATTGTCCTTTGAAAAAGGTAAAAATTACTAATGAGAAAGTCGTTCAAGATTTATTACGCACTCAAATTTATGCAATTTTGAAATTGTGGTAATTATTTTTAGGGAACATATGCATTTGCAAATTATATTTTGGATGGAAGTAAAATACCATCAATGATACCAACTGGCGACTTTATGTTCGCCGTAACCACGAGCTTTAATGACATTAAATCAGTGGATTGTAAAATTTACCTAAGTATCGGCTACAAATCGAAAAGTTAATAGTTTTTCAACTAATTTCATTTAATACGATAATAATGCTAATAACTATTCCACGTGGAAAGTGGTGCTTAAATTAAAGGTTAATAGCACAGATATTAATCCCATGGATGTATAATTATGATTGGTATAACAACCTTCATGTTTTCCTCCATACATTTTCCCCACTTCGGATATTCCGTTGGGTTCGTGAACCCTCGACATGATTTTGCATGCCATGCATTTGTATACTGCGTGAGAATACAGCGAAAACTAAGCGAAAGGGACGAGTTTGTGACTGGTATGAATATCAGCCGAAGAGTGAAAACATCACCCTTGGTACCTAATGGGTGATCACGTTAATCAAGCCACGTTCGTGTCCACAAATACAAAGTGTGAGGCACGCATTCAATATACACACAATGCGTTAAACAAGGAAATGTAAATTCAACTAAGGCAATATGCATGTCATGTAAAGCATCTTACACTCTGTAGTGTTAACTATGTGTAAATATTTACATGCGCTATTATACTACATAGGGTAGCTAATAGTAGGAACACCTGATACAACATGACAAATCCTACTAATAATTCATTAATCTTCTTCGCTTTTGCTTTCCCTACTTTTCGAAAACACTGAATAGTGAAAAATGAGCCACGACGATATTGGCTGATGTGACATTAAATTATAAAAGTCAGATTAATATTAGTTTTTGATGGAATTTACCTGGCAAATTTCGTTTGCCAGTGTAAAAAGTTTCATGAAAGTGTTAAGCGTCAAAGCGTCTCAAAAATTTCCTAAATAACCAAAGTTTCCGCACTATAGACGTGCCCCGCCGAAAATATGATATATTGAGGCGGTGCAGTCGAGAAAGTTGAACAATAAATTTGCAACGCAACTTAACTTCTAAATATAAATTGTTTTGTCTAGCTGTACGGAAGAATAGTGGGAAATCTTTTCAAATCTTTTCATAACACCTGTGGATAAATTTCTCCTCGCGGACTGCTCGAACTACCAAACCACATAATAAATGTGTTATCGCGCAAGACACTAAAATACTTGGCGCGCAATTTACGAGCCAAACTTTTACTCAAAATTTTAGTTTAGTTGAAAGTAATTAGATGTACGAACATTTCTAAACATTTTTTTCTTCTAAATCTCGATTTACTCCGGCACTAATCTAAGGGCTTATTGATTCCTGTAACCACAGCGCACCACTTTCGAAATCATTTCGTACGAGGACGCCGGGATATGTGCGGAGCGCTCGCAAAGTTATTTCACGAACGAAAATGGGAATTGCCTAACGCGTATGAGAAAAAAATTCCGGAGGCGCTGAGCAAATACGAATCGAAGAGCGCGCTTCTCAAATCAAACGAACCCACTCAAAGCAAAATAAGAGCGAAATGCTGTTCGAGGTGGAAGTCGGCGCTGAAAGACGCCGCTACAATCTAGTCAATAAGGGAGGCAAAAAATTACGCCAACTTTTCTTCGCGACTCATTCGGCTGGGGAATTTCGAAGATAATTTAAACGAAATGATAGCTCCTTGCAAAACTAACTGCATTTTCGTACATCCGACAAGTTCGTAAGCTGTTCACAAAGTTTCTTCCTATTTTGTAATATTACCTACTAGATACTCCACTCGATATTACATCAGACAGTAATTCTTACCTCAACTAATCGAAAATAAATGAAACGTTGCAGTGAACTCACCTGAAACAAAAAGAAAGAATCGATTAGTCAAACAGTAACTTGGAAATGTCGGTGAATTTTTGGGTGTTGTTATAAAAAATCCATAATTAACTACGCAATATTCAGAACATCATAAAACCTATTTTCCTGGTCAAGGATGACGATGACGAAGGCAGGCAGGAGGCGGCAGCGTTGCCGAGGAAATTAACTTCCCAATTAGGTACGCAGATTTACGAAGGATTAGACTTGAGTCCTTTTATACATAGTGCACATTCATATAGACGTTATACGCCGTACTAATTTTGGGTTGCGCGCACGCGAAATAAAGGTATGCCGAAACGAGGCATGCGGGGGGTAGAAAATGTGGATGAAAAAGCTACAGGGGTGGATAATGACAACACGAAAATGAAGCGGATGGAATTATGCGCGGCGGAGCAACAAGTCTGCGGCGTACTTTTTGATTTTAGCCTGCAAAATCTTTGCAATATGAGAATACCGGGCACATTTACATTTTAATTACAATTTGCTGACTTTATCCTTAGGGAGTATTAGTAAACTGCCCCAAAAACATATGCAATACATTTTATTTCCAACATGCCTGCAAGTCTGAAAAGCTATACAGCAATTTTATTTTCATGAGGCAAAAAAATCCCTCATGAATTTACAAACTTATTGAAAAGCGCAATATAAAAGTTTAGGTGATTTGTTGATTGGTCTGCTAGAATGAATTAATGAATTAACGGTTAGTGCAAGTGGCACATTTGGTGAACGAGTGGTGAACTCATTCAATTAGCCTGCGGTCAGATTTACTATCATGATTACAGTCAATTAGAGAACTGACGTTTACACTTTAAACTTTCAAACATCAGTTGAAAGTTGCGAAGATAAATTCAAGTTCGAAACTACAAAAATAATTTAGGCATTGTGGTAAACTAACTAAATCACCGTGCATAGTATTTAATGATTTTATGCAAAAGGTTGAAATAAACTGTGAGAAAAATGTACATTGCTCGGAGCAACATTTTAAACCCTGCATAAATATTTTTCACACTGCAAATTGCATTTACACCGTACCTCTGTTCTTCTTTATTTCGAGTATACTTGGTAAAATATGAACCCAACTGTACAAAGTTAAAGCATTTTATTGCATCATTTAGATGACAATTTAGATACCGAATGAACAACTAACCTTGCAAGCGAAATAAATTCAAGGCATAAAATGAAGAATACGTTTGTTTTATACGTATACCGATTGTGCATAATCTTTCTCCGCATAAGATTTTCCGATTTTACCGCCGCGCGCCGTTTGAAATATTTCACTTATTAAAATGTCGAAGCGGAATACGTTTTCGCCTATGATGTATTGTTCGCGCATTCGGGATTCGGGATTATTGCGGTGCATATATCAAGTGCGCTGTTGCGCGGAATTCAATAATATCGGTAGAGTTTGTGCGGTGGGAATAACGGGAATCAGCACATTGCGCCGAGGTAGGACACGGCATCACGGCTCGTTTCAATAATAGTTGGAGGCATGCATTTCACCGGAAATCAGATAGCGCGACCACAATGCGGAAGTTGCGGATGTTTGTGTAGGTGAATTCGGCGCACTGCAGTACCAAAACAATGTGTGTCGTTTCTAGCAATAAACCGATGGATCTCAAGGGTGTCTTTTATCGAGATCATCCTACTTTACTTCTCTGCATTTCTATAATTACACCTATCCTCTCAACTCCATACCACCCTAGCTTTTGATAAATATTTACTGTTAAATCTTGCCAAAAGTTACTGGTAAAATTAAGAAACACCTTGAAACTCTTTAATTTCTGCTCAAGAAGTTAATGATATTGAAGATGCAACTACATCCACTTATCATAGCTGGAAGAGTGACTTTCGTAACGTGACAAGAATATCAAAGAAGGCGACACCTTCATGAAAATGAACTTCATTATACCTTGAAGCCAGTTAACCATGTAGAAAATAGCCCGAGGAAGATCATCTAACATTTTAATTAATATTATAACATAGTTCTATAGTTGAGTTTATAATTCATTACTCTCATTATTTTGCAGACGTGATATTCAGCACTCGCAAAAGCTAAATGTTTATAATGGAAATGCAAGCGAAGATTTATTATCGTTTTGCGCTTTTCTCAAACGTAGAATTGAAATTCACCCTTTGGTGGAATTATTTTATTCATCAAGAGATATATCAGGTGGGCGGATTTGTTTGAGAAGCAAGCATTAAGAACACAGCTGTAATTCCAACAGCTACGAAGAAGATATTCGAAAGAAATTCGTCGTAAAGATATACAGGCAATAACAAGGCGTGCGTTCAGCGTAAAAGCAACTGTTAAATTATTTATCGAAGGACAATAAAGGCATCTCCTTTTCGTGTTCGGAAACCTGAGTGAGATATAAATGTTCTTCTCGCCCAATAAAATATACAATACATCGTGCATCTTCCCATTCCGCCGATATCCGTCAGTTCAACGCACAAGCAACGAAACAAACGTATAAAACATTAGTCGTAACCTACTCAAAGATTAAAATTGCTAGCAAATTAAAGTCGTGGATTCGCACACATCGTCCAAATCCTAGGAAACGTACGTACGTTGAACTTTGAAGTAGCCGACTGAATTAAACAGAGTTTTAAATCAATTTCAAGTTTTCGCCAGTGCAACTATTTAAGTGAGAAGGAAATGGGCGGCAAGAAGCATGCCCGAAGTGAATTCCGAGCAACGGATAGTGCTTGAATTCCGTTTGGCTTGCCTCATGGTCGTCGCTTTTGGTTACGACAGTAACGACTTTTACAAATGTTGGTCTAAGAACGCGCAAAAAACACGGAAAACGGAAAGCGCGACGAGCAATTCGAGTTTGAAAAAGTAGCACGAAATGCGACCGTAATGCGCAACTTTAACGGAACGCTTCAACTTCAATCCACTGAATACTTGATTGAGCAATTGGAATAAATGAGTTGAAACTATGTTTTCCAAAATTGACTTAAATTCTCTCAATCAGCCTTTTCACGGCGTAAGTGCCTTAATTCGAAGTTTCGCAACTAAATTTTTGTTTAAATACCCTGTTAAATACCCCCCGAATTATTTGTTTGCACGTTCATTTTCCCTTACGAACTTCAACAAATAGTCAAATAAAACTAGTGACAAATACTCGAAGAGCACTTTTATGTGCAAGCAAGGCATTTACAGCCGAACATGTTCCCTTAACGGATGGTTAAATACATCCTTGTAAATTGTCCTTGTTGAAGCTGACTTGATGGATTTCCGAACATCAATAAAATAAAAAAATCCTTTTCGTCCTTAAGAGCCGCAAATAAATCAATGAGACTCATTGAAAATCAATGATAGACTAAAGAAGTGGTTGAATAAGAAGTTGAAATGCAAATGATCAGTTTTTGTTAGATAATTATGGTCAATCAATCATAAATGGGCAAACCTCAAAAACGAGGAACAGGATCATCACGAGAAGGCACTGATGTATTTATGGCTGAGGACAAGGATCATTACCGCAACGATGGCGTTGGATGGAAGGTCATCAAATGGAAATCTAAGGAATGCCCTTCGCATGGATATTGGCGTGGAAAATCAGCCAGAGCGACCCTATTTATTCGACCCTCGTTTAGAAGGACATCAACCTTCAGTGAGCTATCAGTGCGATGCCTCAAACTCATCTATCAGAGAAGTTGTTACTTTAGTCCTGTACAAGTGTCATAAACATCCACTCACATTTCTATGTATTCATTATCTCCGAACACGCTGTGTTTAGTTTAATGGATTAATCAATTTCGAAATTAATTTGACAGAGGGGTAACTATTTGACATTTTCGCAAAACCCAATTAACATTGCTATAAATAATTCCGGGTTAATCGATGGCAATTTGAATACTTGCCATTTGCTTGAAATGCTTATGAATAATCTGCTTTTGAAAACGAAAGAAAAATACAGCTCTGACGAGTGCAGTACGCATGCAACCAGAAATGAATACATTTATATTTCATAAAATACTTTAAATTGTTGCTGAGATTGTCCGCGGTCCGCTTTTGCGCCTCTCTGTCGCTCTCTCCATTCGCCCGGCCGCGTTGTATTTCTAAATGCATTTTGCTTTCATTGCGCAGCGTGCCCGCCAACATTCTCTGGATGTTTCCAGCTTTAAAACCGTTGAATTGAAATGAATATAAACGAGTATCATAGAGGAACAGTTCCGAACTGCCACGCAGATAAAAATAAACCGCGCGCGCGTTGTTCGAGAAAATAGAACAGCGTGCTGCGTTCGCTGCGCCTGCCAGCAAAACGTATTAAGCTTTGAAAAGGACTGCGCGAAGAGCAATACCGCCGTCTGCCGCCCCTACGGAGGTGGAATGGTAAAAGGACGAAAGCCGCTGCGTACTTTGTCTATTGATCCGTCAGAGAGAAACAGACAATCTTGATAATTCAATGATGACCCAGATAATGGCTTTGTTTTGCGAAAAATATTTATGTACTTTTCATACATCATTCTTCACTTGATACTTTATACACATTCACCCCATATTTTACGCTTCCTGGTTCAATACAAAATTCGAATTCTTGATTAAAAATTCCCTTTGTCTTCCGCAAAATTTGCAAGGAATTATTTAGGTGTAAAATAATAATCCACTGGCCAGGAAAAAATTGGATGTGGAAAGTTCTTAAAGCGGATTATAGAAACACAAACAAGAAGTAATCAGATATAGGAAAACAATTTGAAAAATAGGTATATAGTTTGACGAATAGTGCTTGTTTGGAAGTTGGAAACGGAGGCGTTTTATTATTTATTTGATAAACTTGCAAAGAACGCGCTCGCGCATTGCCGCTTGGGAAAGACAAGTCGCAGTCAAATATATTTCCATTTCAGTTCTCCCTCGCCCCCGTTCGGTGATAAAATTTTGACTGCTGTTGGCACATGAACTACGGCGTGTTCGCGCATCCTGGACGCCAACTTGGCTAGCGAATTCCCTCGCGAATTTGTTTTGATTTACCTTATAAAATATGCGCGCACGTGAAGAGCGCAATAGAAAAGCGTATTTAAATTTACATTTTCAACTCATGCCTCTTTAAGAAAAGAAAACCTCAAGCTTCTATTTCATCCCCAACGCGTGTAAAGTGTAATTATAAGAAGCAATAGTAAATTGCTTTTGCTTCGTAGATTTCACTAGATTGATTTTCAGTTTATTGGCGAAGTCTATAAGATAAAAGATTCCAACTTTTGGCGCAAAGTTTCCACAAGATGAACGTGCGCACTTCTCGTTTCTCGAGTTATATGAGAGCAAAGTAAAAAGACGGAAAAGATAAAAGTTGCAGGCGACAATTTGAGCAAACGACATCGGTAACTTTCTCGTCCTCACGAGCGTCCTCATCGGGACGAAGAACGAAAACACATTCGAATTAGGCTCGTTCACTGGCCCATGTTAGTGTTATGCAATGGTCTTAAACCCCCTAACAAACCAAGGCGACGAGTGACCCAATTAATACATCGTCAACTTAATTACGGTCGTCGCGAAAGACGCGACGCATTAAAGCGTTTACAGCCGCGTTTCAGCTAAAACTCTATCGTAAACTGAAACAAGTAAATAATGGAATAAAGAAATAAAAACCACACGGATTGTTTTCATTTACACCGAGAAAAACAACCTGGCTTTATCCCCTTGAATTTCGCTAACAGGAACTAAAAATATAGTTGTTATTGGTTAATTAATAACAATTAAGCTCCTCTGCAATTTCTCGTAATATAGATGCAATGGGTGGTAAGTGCTTAAATATTCAATTGTATTTTGCTGTTTCCCAAATGAAATAACCGAAAATTGAAGAAATCTTTTCTTCCCTCTTGAGACTTTATCCAACTTCAAAGATATAAACTTAAACAAGCTTTTCTTGCGGAAAAAATATATTTTTTCGCCTCTCAATATCCTAACCTACTCCCTAATTCGAATGCACGGAAAAGGAATCATGAACAAAAACACTTGAGTGAAGTGTTCGTGCGGAACCAGGCGACCCTTCTCGAACTTGATTTTTTACTCTTTTTTTTTATTCCGCGCGCCGCGCACACAATGCACTCTTTTTTGATTTTCTTTTCAGTGACACGACGAACAACGCCGGAAATAAAATGCGAAAAATATGGAACAATGCAACTGCTTTGCAGACTTGCTCAACGCGTACAATAAAATATTCTATAGACGAAACTTTGCCGGCGCGAGCTTGGACGTTTCTGAAATATATTCCACTCATACTTCTTTAATTTTTCTAACAGGAAAATACGAAGAATGGTGTTTATAAGTAAACAACGATAAACTTTCCAGGAATATGCCAATTATTTATAGCAAACGCAATATAACGAGAAACGAGCGAGAAAAAAACACGTGAAGTGAAGTTATCATAGGTATTCAGCGTACGTGATCGTCATCAATTGCAACAATTGTCATGAAAAACAAAATACAAAAGAAACAACGCAAAGCAATGGCCGAGACGGCGGTGCATGTATGGCCATTGCACGCAAGAGTAGAGCACCGGAAAAGAAATACGATTGAATTGGGAGCGACGCAATGCTCCAAGATGCTCAAATGCGCTGACCACTCATGTGGATTAGCAATCCGCCGAGGATGCCCGTTAAAGTAGTGGTGCCCGCTGGTGTTTGCAACAATTCCTTTTCTATACCTCAATTCCTTCCTTTTGCCCATCACGTTTTATTTTATTTGTTACACCATGCAATGCATTAGCGCATTTACTCCGGCATTATTCGTGGCACGCGTGCCATCTTCTCAAAGGATGTTTTACAAATGCATTAAGATTCAATTAATGTTTCAAACTACGATAAATATCTAATTCCGTCTTTATAATTTTCGACTATCTCATCGCAAATTTTGAAATACTCATCAATAAAATACGAGAATCTAAATTAGAAAAAAGAGAATCATGACATAATGTTATTGACGTTGTCTAACTTTTACTCCACTCGCGTGAAGAATAATAAGGCACGAGTTTCTTCATGTTTCACCAACATTTCCGTGCAGCGAGACGAAGTGACTTTGGTAAGATATACACCAGAGAATCACGCAAAGCTTTCAATATAGATTTCCAAAAAAGATTCGCAAACGTCAACATTCAGCAAATAAAAAACAGAATGCCATGAGTGCTTGCAAAGTAGGTATAAAAAGGAAGAAGAAAAAAATTGCCAAATTGTCGTATAAATACATTAATAACTGAATACTCTTCATCAAATACTTTTTTGCTTCTCTTTCCCCAAACATGTAATTGTGCTTTTTCCCTCTTCTGCTTCTTCGCTGGCGTATCTTATTTAAATGACACAAAAGGCAGATTTTCGTGGAGTTTTTTGCGCATTCGACGCAAAAATTCAAATTTTTTACTTCCCTTCACAATTGTCGTATCGCGTTTTGTATTGTCGCCCTCTTTGTTCATATTTTATACTCGCTCAACATGATCTGCAAAGCTTCGAATAAAAACACAGAACGTCTACTTAAATTATAACCGTTTACTACCGCACTTGAAATGTAACACTCACATTTTAAGGTTATTTATATCACAGGCCAAAGAGAATATTTTATTGGAAGTTTTCATAATGGCTCCTAAAATACGTTTCGCTTGAAATTTAGGGATGAAATGAAATATTTACTTTGCGTAATTGCTAAACAGCGACTAATTGGCGTAATTGTAATGAAACATATTGCACAACATGAAAATCAGCCAGCATGAAACAAAGCACTCGGAGAAATACGAAATGTAGAAACAAAGATGAAATGAATTAATTAAAATTATTAAAACCAGACCTTAATATAATTCTTGAAGTAATCAAGTAATTAAAAAAATGTTTAATGTCTATTTTCATCCGAAAACAGTAAATACAATTGATTCTTGGCGAACTTTAATAGTTTTCCGAAACACGTGTTTAAAATTCATTAGAAAAAGTTTTCAATTAATTCTACAGGTCATTCTGGTAAACAGAATGAAAACCAAATATTGTGAAAGTTTCCAGTTTCCTGTTGAAAGCACTGCTGCTGTAGACGCGAATAAATTGACGGAATTAACTGAGCAAACACTCGCACACATCCTGCCCGAACAATGTGCTGTTTGCGCATAAGAAATGTATGCAGTGAATTAGTAATTACTGTTGATGTACATATTAATCCATTGTTGAACTTGCACGCTACATGCACGCTTGAAATGCATCTAATATTTTAAACTTGCTCAAAGCATTTCATTGCCATTGCACTGCTATTCGTACAAATAACTAAAGGTCATATGAATAATTACTATCAACCAGCGCGCCGTTTCTGTTTTCGCATTCACCCTTGTTGGTGATTAATTCAATATTTATCAAAGGATTCTTCATAAATATAAAATAATATCAGCATTGTTCCATATTTTTTTCCTCCTCCTTGTTGATCTTTTCGGGTGCAAATTAAATAAAAATAAATTAAATAAAATTAAATCAGTGAGCAGAAATTTTAAAACACAAAGAAACATCAGTGATGTTTTATTTTGCGCTCATTTATCAGACTTTAATATTCATCAAGGACTATTTAACGTCGGCATTGTTTAAGTGACAGCGTCGGCAGGAACAACTTGCCGTGGCGGCGGTGAATGTGCTCGTAAAATAATAATTCATTCACCGTGGCGTTGATGACCCTATTCGGACAAAAGTGGCGCGGCCGCGATGCAGCACTGGGGATGTCAAATTAAGCGCAACATAATTGGGCCAATCGAATTATTGAATGCTGCCGCCGCCGGAATATATACTGCTGAAGTGCGAGTACTAGAAGTGCGCATCGTGTCCGGACTGAACAAACATGACAGGCGCGCTCCCGGATCGGATAGCGCATTGCTAATGATCCGCCTTTGTCTCCGGAGACAGATAAATATAAAATGTCCCCCACCGTCCGCCTCTTTCATGCAAAAGTGTTGCAAATTGGCTTAATTTACAGCCTGGATTCGCGTCTGGAATATCAAACAACAAAAAACCCCTAATGACCGACGAGTGATCTCAATGGCGCAGACAGGAAAAACTCACGCCGACAAGTGGGGTGTGCGGTGTGCATAAAGCGAAGGAAGTTGTTAGAAACGCCAAAAATCGGCCAGTTATTCGACCCTCGTTCGCCCCATCCGGATGGCCATCCATCAATACACTTGTCCATTTATTGAACGTACAAGAATATGCAATAAGCCGCCTCCACCGCCTTCCACCAGCGTCTCCACCACGTAGTTCTTAGAAGAGGTGCGAATTTGGCATCGTTACGCACACGATGCCAAATCCGAACGAGCGCCGTTGTAATAAAGTTAGACAGCATTGACTTCCGCACGAGGATGGATCCCTTGGGATGCCACCCCCGCACCACAGAGTGATATATTTGCGAGAAACTTATGACTTCATATCCACGCTTTCAAGAAGTCTTTTCTTTTCGTGTCTTGTTACGCACGTAAAACAAATGCGTTTTGCTCAACTCCGGAAACATTTCAGATATAAATGAATAAATAATCAATTGTTGACGGATACTCTGACTGAATAATAGCGAATTCAGAAATAAAGATAAATAAATTTGACGCAAATTCAAATAAAAACACACAAATGAAATTTAAAATAGCAATAAAAGTTAGATGAAATATTGTTGTGATTTGTATTTTTCTATACAGTTTCTGAGTTTATTGTCAGCTGTATTTTTAGGCCGTATCGTGCAATCTCTTCCCGTGTTATTTTTTTTTGGCCATGCTGTGTTTGGCTGAAAATTTTCTGCTGACACTGACGAAATAAGAGCAAGCGTGCCAACCCGTAGGGGAAAACTAGACATTTCCATATTGCTGCAGTGTACGAACGCGTACGACTATATTTTCCAATAATAGTTTTCCAACAGTGCACTTGACGTGGAATTTCTCCCTTTTCTACCATAAAACAAAACGAAATCAAACAATGCGCAATGCGAAGCAAAGTATTTCTAAAACGCTGATACATCCAAAACTACGATTTCCCCCCCTCTAAATGACAACATACAATCATAACTAACTATTTTTAATTCAATTCGAATTGTCAGTCAATTAAAAATTTGTATAAAACTGTTTCATCCAGTGGATAGTTGATCACAAAATAGTGCTATGATTACAAGTAAAACTACATTTATTTTCGATCGATACGATGAGCTGGTCATGAACTAACTTTTCGCGAACAAAAACTCGCGTGCCATCAACACGTCGGATTGGAAGTGGCAGTTGTAACTCGTTTTATTTCATTTGAGCCGAATGCATTTCGAAGCAATTCGAGAACAAATTGGCAACCAGCAATTGAATTCGATTCGGATGTAATTGTTACTTGTTTCGCATTTCTAAGCCTTAATGACACTTTGTGCTAATTAGTGCTGACTAATTATTTCAAGAGCCTGCCACTGAAAGCAATTAATGTCAATCAAATTCATGCTGATTATTATAATTAATATTCTATCTTGAGAATATGGTCTATTAAATTATATGTGGGAGTATTAAGCTATTCACATGTTATAATAGTTCTTAAATGGTACTATAGATAAAAGAAAGTTCAATTGAACGTTTAGACATCGTATAACAAAATGTCTATTATTATTTGTGCTGAATAATTGATCACATTTCTGTTAATTTGCAGACATAAATTACTCTGACAGCTATAATGCCCTATTGCAAACACAAATTGGACACAGGTGTACGTAGGTGTAATTGACATGTGATCTAAATTTTGGAGACAATTAAGCATTCTACACGCGTGCTGAAGCTTAAAATGCTTGTAATTTGCTTCATATATCATTCCTGCCAATATATTTTCAATGTTGGAGCAAAGAGCTTAATTCCATTGTCATTGCCGTTCGTAATTTATTGCTCAGTAAATTTGTTAAATATCATGCATTCATACTGGAAATTTTAGAAATTAAGTATGAAATATTAATAATTATTTAACCACAAAAATAATATTGTTCATTTAAGCTCGCATTCGAATTTAAACATCCTATATATTTGGATACTTCATGTAAACTTGAACAAAATACGACTATTGGAAAATTCACGTAAAGTCAGCGTGTGATGTGATCAGCCAGCGTAAAATTTATCAGCATCCAACAGGCGCATACCAAACACGTTGCGCATCGTGTTCTATTATCTTGGCGCATTTCTGAGATGTCAAAGCAATAACTACAAGAATCAGTTCAATGTGATAGAAAAGACAATCGCTCCAGCAATATTCTAAACTAGATATTATGTTGGGAAACCCCAGCAAAAGTCACCGCAGAATGCCGGTGAACGGATATCAAATTATCGCATATCGGATTTGACACTAACACATTATCGCCCGCCCCCACGTTCACAATATGTATCTATCATTGATTTTAGGGCTGGTTCGTTAATATTTCATACCCCTGATGTCATATACTCCAGCCATGTTTCTTCAAAACATGTAATTATGTGATTTACATCATAATTAAGACGTTTTTGTTTATCTAGTTTATCTACTATTGTTCATTACGTCACAAAGAAGGGAATTTCTCAAATGAATGATTAAGACAATGTTTTCTTAATCGAATATCCAATAATTCCCAATAGTTAATACCACAAGGAATGCATTTTTATTTTCTATGCCCTCAATAAATTGCATTCGGTGGCACGTGCGCAAAAATGAAATACGCAATATAATTGTTCCAGGACACGTAACGTGACAAATTTAATAAAGTCATAAATTATTCATTCAGTTGCGCTATTATGAAGTAATTAATTTTATGACTTCACAAAAATACTGGACAGCGTGGAATTTGAGCAATGTTGTGCACTGAATTAAAATAAATCCATTGTTATTGTCCTCCACACGATTGCGGCCATTACATGCAGCAGTTAATTTAATATAATTTGAATGATTTGACAAAAGCGTGAAATTAATTTATTCGTTGATTGAATGTGATTAATTTAGTCCACTTCAGTTGCCATATCAAAAATTATCAATAATAAATGATGCATTATCTACCTATTTCAAATTATAAATGAATAATACGTTTCAGATAAGTAAATCGCGAACGAGCAGTATGCAATCATGGCTTCACTTGAAACATTAGACAAAATATATTACTAACCCATTAAGTACATTGTAAAGTTCCAACTGCGTGTATGCAAAGCAGATAATGGCGAATCGCGCGTATTTTCGCTCACATTTATTCGTGAGTGAACAACGCGAATGTATAAAAGTTGAGGCTATTTAAACTTGAGCGCGAAAAGTTTAATAGATTTTATAATTTAAGCAAGGCATCTATCTATCCGACGCGCGCGCTCGTATTAAGAACACAGCGGCGGCGACCTCCTTCCTGCCTTTGTCCGCCCCATAATCTACAGCCGCCTCTCTATCCGCCCAAAACAAGTGCGCGTAACAATATGTTACACCAACTTTTATCCTCCATTCTTTTATCCGTCGCGTATCCCCTAAGCGTCTTATAGTTTAACGTAGTAGAAGATTGAAATATGATGAGAAAATTTCCCTCTTAAGTTTGGATCGCGTTTTCGGGCGCACAAAAATGTGAAAATTTAATTAATTCCTTTTGCCGTAGTTTTATTGCCTTTGGCTGCGCTTGATTTCATTGAAACAAAGAGCACTTTTTTCCTATCAGGAATCTGAATCGGAAATGACTGAGTGCCAATTATCATTTATTGCGTCGCGTAAACTTGAGCGAATTCCTATTCATGGCGGGTCATAAGGTCATAAAAAGAGAATTTGCGTTGCGTGTTCGCAGAAAAAGCGTTGAAACTTTCTTTTAATGGCCGCAGGACCACATAATCTGCTCATTAAGAAGGTCGTTCGTTAATAAATTGAAATTAAACTAAGCGTTAATGAATGACGGCTTTATATATAAATTGGCGATAAGAAAACGAAAAAGAAATGGTCAATTAATTAGATGCGTAATGCGGACAAATTGTAAATGCTTAAATTACGGGCATTTCTTATCAGGAGTGGACAAAAAGCTGATTAAAATTATCTCAAAACAAGCTTTTGACTCTTTGAATACGCTGTGCACTTGGCTGGAAGTTGGGACAGCCATCCAGGCACTAGGGAGCGAATTTTAGTCAAAATAGTTGGCAAAGAATGCGCCCTTGCTTTTGGGCAGGCACGTTGGTAGGTAACCTAAAGTTCAAGAGCAGAGTTAATGCGATGTAACGTTACGCATGGGGTGCGTGCGTTCTCAGGTAGATAATAAAGGCGCACGTCGAGCAGTGTGAAGGTCCCGGTCCCGAGACTCCCTCGTGGAAAACATGATATTGTGCTAATTAAGTAGGCACGTTATTCTAATTAGTCCGCAACACGGCCAGACACCGGTATTCTGGGTCTGCGAACCTAAATGTGATCAGCAGGGTGCATCGACCCATGAATGAAATCCACATCTCACAAACATTATATACACACAACACAACTCGCATCCAGATGGCAATGAGATTTATATTGGCGAAGGGGTAAGTGAGTGGGTGAGTGAGTGAAATGCGTTTGCAAGTGGACTATTTTTTGACGCTTGAATACCGTATGCATCGAGTAGGTGGGTCGGGCGAGATAACGACATTTTTCCCATTTTGGCTTTGCCGCACTGGTGGCACACACAAGCGTCATTTCCGACGAAATGTATCGAGAATATGTGATTCGAAGATGATGATGGCTTTTTCCTGCACTTCGCCAACCTTTCGAAGAGGGAGGACTCGCATTTAGGGCCACCACTGCCGTCACTGCCGCCAGACATTACATAAATACACGCGCGCTGATTGCTTTCTGCTATTTGATAATGCAAAAAGTCGTTCGGCACGAGCGAGAAGCGCACGCCGGAAACGAAGAGCATTTCTCGGTCGGGGCGCGGACATATTTTGCGTACGTGATCGCCGTCATTGTCCCAGACTATAAATGGCAAAAAGCGCACGAATGCGGGTGGAGGAAAGAGCGGAAAAGTGTATAGTTTTTTTCGTTTGGTCATTGCACGCAACGGCGCACACCACCAAGAGAAATACGATTGTTTCGGGAACTGTCCACTCTTGTAGATTAAGCCCTCCTTCGTGGATGGTTTTTTTTATTTCATTGTCTCCCTATTGCTTTTTATGGGCGAGTTATAAATATTTAAAAAAATATCCGCCTTTACGTAATACTCAAAGTTTGAGAAGATTTAATGTAAATATTCATTCTTCCCAGAGACCTGATCCTAAACCTTTCTCCTTGTATTAGAATAGATTTTCCAATATTTTCCGCAAACGAATTCAAGTGAATTGAGAAACTACATAACAGAAAACCCAGCCAACATATGGTAGTTTCTGGTTGTACGTCGGTTCGTATTCTATTTCCGACGTTTGTACGCAGTGAAGGGAACACGCAGGGAACACGAGTGGAACTCGAATAGTGTGGAGTCAATTTGTATATTTGCGGTGATGTGTTTTCAGCTTGATAGTTGAACGTTTCCTTCGCGTTACACTAGCATTTCCGCCACGTGGGGTTTCAATGCATAATGTCTACTTTATACAAGAAGATATAGTCCTTCGGGTCATGCAACCGCTGCACTAAAATATAACTATTCTCGCTATTCATATATTACGAGACGTGTAATTATAATCGTCTGAATCAATAATTCATCAAGCGATTTTCGTGTATTTTGTTAAGTACGGTTCAACAACCACTTCGAGTCTATGCTCAAATAAATAAAGAAAGCTTGAAGGAAGAAATTCTCATATTTCATTTTTTCTGCAGTTTATATTGTCACGAATGTGTGATTTGGATTTAAAGGTTTTTCATCGCCATCTTCAGATTTATATAGCTGTCACATCTGTCGTTGTAAATATGAAAATGTGTCAAATACATGAAAGATGAACTTCGTAAAAAAGACCAAACATCTTTTGTTAAATATTTAAAATAATTGCATTCGTCGCGGTGCAAATATTGATTCGCAGATCAAACATATTTTTATTATAGAAAATGTTTATATACCTATGTAACATGGTGATTCTTATGAAGATGAAAGAAATATTAATTAAAAACGAATGCTAATATTTCAAACAAAGGTAAATATGACAATACCTTTGATATTTTTCCTCTCATCAAAGTGCTATCCTGAATGAATTGAAGCTTGATTAAGAATTCCTCTGAGCAGAGTTTTTATTCATTACAAAATAACTGAAATGGTTACGTTGAAATGATGGAATAGAAGAAATATTCTTTTTAAAAAATATGTATTTAAAATTACCCAAAATATTGGGCTTGTATTTCGCGCAGAAATAATTTACATCCTGATGTAAATTGGATTTACATTTAACCCATGCTTCCTTAGCATGCATAGCATATGTGTTTGCGCATTAAAAAGACACTAATTAAATCTGGACGTTTACTTCGGTGCGAAAATTTCCGACGGCACTGAATCTAAATTTAAATATAAATTAGAAAATCTAATTTCGCTGCTTGACTTTTCCCGCTGCAATATTTGCTTGCGCTTATTTCTTCGTAACATCAAAGCAGCTTCAACCATAATAAAATTTAATCAAATTCGTTTTATTTATTTTAAATATCATGCTTATGACTTTTATGTCAATTTTAACATTTGCTCCACGTTAACTATCGGTTGGATTACGACATTTCAGCAATTTTGTTCTGACTAAAAATGAGAATTATATTTGATACGTTTTGATAAATCGCAATATAAAAATTCAAATGATTTTCAAAAATACGAATCATGAAATGTAATTTATATTAATTACACCCCAATTATGACCGCAATAATTTAACGCAAAACAATATTCTTTAAACACACGCAAGAAAATCTTGCAAGAAAAATGGAAGCACAATAGCGCTGCATTGTATTGGAAACCGGAAGTGCGTTGTGTTTGCGAAACAAATGCGGCGCCATTACATCGTCATCGCGCAATGCTAATAGCTAATATTTTTCCTTCGCCGCCAGCGCGTTTTGGCCAAGGCATTTATCCTTTAATAATATTATCCTGGAAAGTGTGGCGTCGATGCACAAACTGTGATGGCGCAGCGGGCGCATTGTTCCGTTTAGCTTCAAATGAATCTTTTTGTACGCGAGACGTTGATCCAGCTATTCTTTATTCATGGAGAGCAAATGCAATTTTAACGAGCCGAAAATTATGCATCAATGAGAAACAATAACATAATGCTTTCTGCGTGGGATGTACAAATTTAATTTAATAGCCGGAAAATAAAGCCGAAACCAAAATATTTGCATACTTTCATTTATACCATTCTTCAAATCGCAATTGTGTAACATTTTAGAAATTTATTTATAATTGACTTTAGCTCTTATTTACGTGCACGTATAAAGAAAAAGTAAATGAAATACTTTAAAGCTGCGCTCACCTGTAAAAGTCCGGAAGTTTTCATTACGTTTACGAGCGCATAAACGTTGCACAATATTAAAAAATTAATAATGAAAGCTCTTAGAGAGCTGTACGCCTCGCCTCATACAATGTTTGTCAGTTATCATAATAGTATATCCGCACGTTGCTGCGTGGTGTAGACGAATATGTCACCCGCTGGAAGCATATGCGAAGACAAAGAGACTGAAGGATTTTATGACGAAACGAAAATTTTACGAGCACTAAATAAGCTTTAGTATTATACATAAACTAAGGACAAACTATGATGCAAGCAAGAAGTTAGCGCACTCGACGGGTAGGCAAAAGAACAAAAGACGCCTAAATAAATAATTGCGATTAAAATATCGATTTCGTCTTATGCTTTTTGGGGCCTTGAGAGAACATCAAGTATTATCAATAAACTCGAGATGGCTGACGATGAACGATGAAAGGCTTGAGAGATTGCGTGTAAATAGCACGAAAGTGCTTAAGGCGATAAACAAACTGAAACTGCACAATGTTATTCAACCCACCATTTTCTATTTGCCCAAATGCAAAAGGTATTTTGCTAATAGTGAACTACCATTTATGTTTTCTTAAATTAAACTAAAGTTTAATAGAAATTCATTGAATTACTGTGCTTGTAATCACGTTAATGACGGGTTTACATTTTATGATGAAATGAATATTGAGCTGGAAGTATACTAGGAACATTAACACCTAGAACAAAGTTTACTTTGTTACAATTTCCAAGAATGTAACTTTCTTTTTCCGATTGTTGTTGTACAACAATGTTCAATGATATCATACATCAGACCTGATCTTAATTTAGTTTGACTTTATTACAGTGAATATTATTTTATTTATAACCATGAACCTGAAAGCGGTATGAAAGACCAACGAATATTTTTATTTACTAAATAATTGATCTATCTTGGTCATGAACTATTTTCTAAGCCATTGTAATAACGGGCCAAATACTTAAGAAAATTTACGACGCGAAAACGCGATGTCCGAACGCGATAAGCAAATATTTATAGTACGAGTGTGGGCGGCATTTTGCGCGTTCAAACTTTTTACTCAACTTTGCGAATAGTGCCTGCGGAAATAACTAAGAAAAAATGCGCAAACTTTGCCCGAAAACAAGTTGGATAAATTTTCTGGATAAATTTCTCACACTTGATGACTGAATCCATCGGAGCGAATCATTTCCGACAAACACATTTTCCTTCGTAGGACGCTATTATTAGTAGACAAATTACCCACATTACATTTATGTTTATTTCTCATTAGTATGTGATATTTGCTCGATACGTCTTATAAGTTATAAGGATAATAATTGCGAAGCAGTGCGTAGACGTTGATTATTTATACATACAGGCGAAAATCGAAGAATGCTTCAGGCCTTCACCTAGTTTCATGTGTGCTTTTGGCACTTGCATGCACGTTTATTGAATAGATTTACACTGCGATCTAATTTCGTAGGTAAATTGATTTTCGACAATGTTTGTTTTATCCTTCACGTATGTGTAAGGAATTCAAACACTTCCTTCATGCTTCAAGATGAAGGAAAATCTAACGTGCAGAGTTATATCCTTACTCATGTTTTACACGCTTCAAACTCTGTTCGAAAGATGCGTATAAAAGTTGTAAAAATATATGTTTTATGATTATTCAGAGAGAAAATTGAATATAAAGTTAACGCGTTTTTGGTATAATTTAACTATCAAGTAAATCAGAATAGATAAATAAATAGCTCATTTCCCATTTAGTGACTTACGACTGAATATTATTTATAATAAACGATCACTTTTATCCTTAATTGAATATTCATGATCAATAAACATGAAATACAACTATCGCATCAGTTCATTGCCCTGCATTATTTATTTTCTTTACAGACATCAAGGACGAGTCATGAAATGTAATTGCCTAAATAAAAATATCACAATAGCTGTTTCGTCTTATTAAATGCTAGCTTACTAACAAAATAGAGTTCAGTGTCCTCTTGATTATGATTCTTTACGTAGCATTATTTTCGAGAATAGTACGTCAAATACTTTGAGTTTAGCAATCAACGCGAATAATAATATTCTATGATAGAATCGTGAGTATCACATCGACAATGATATCATAAACTGCCAGCTGCTATAATTCAATGCGTATCAAGCTGATATACTAAATTTACACACGAATGAATCCTTATATCATGGCATTAGAATGATAGTTCATTGTTTTTATGCAAGGTATCTCAATGAAAAGCATCCTGGAACTATGGAAGATTAAGTGAAACATTAGAAGCAATTTGGAGTACGTACTACTGATTTTTCATTGTCAGAAATGCTTGATTTCTTTGAATATATAGAATTATGAGAAGAAGTGAATTCACCTGTGCAATTGATTTGATAGAAAGCTGCATTGAAATGATAGAAGATTAACTGGAATACCGAAGGCAATTTCAACGTAATGTTTGATATTTTTCATTGTCTTAATGCTGCAAAAAAGTATGAGTGAAGTTAACATCCTGTACGTAGTAAGTACTCAAAATATGATGTATGGCTACGTTCAGCGTTATTGCCACGCATATATCAAGCAGTATGCCATACGAAATTCAATAATATCAGCAGCGCGAATTCGTGGCGGGAATAGTGAAATCAGCACATCAGTGAAGCATCACGGTTCGTTTCAATAGCGTAACATTTGGCCGGAAAGCAGGTATCGGCAGCCATATGATGATAGTTGGCGTGTCTGTCGTTAAAGTGAAACTCGGCAAGGACGAATTTCGACTTGATCGATCCATATCAGGAGTTGCTAATACAGATATGAAACGTCGGGAAATGCCGAATCACGTTTCGTATTAATAGATCAAATGATCAATATTTCTTGGTCGGCTTTAAGCCTCGTGCGGTTGCACGCCGTGAAAAGTAATCCGGACAATTGGGAAAGAGAAAGGAAATCTCTTAAGCTTTTCGGATTTTCATTTTCACTTAATTTCATCCTAATTGCTTTTGCGCGCACGAAAACGCCAAGTTTCGTTTTATTTGCAAAATGGGTCATTGCGCAGTGGAATTAATTTTGGGTGAAAATCGCACCTGCATTCAAGGATTATTTGAGTGTAATTATATTCGTCGAATTCCGGCCGGGAAAATGTATTGATTGCTAATTTGTCTAATGAAAATTTAATCTAGTGTATTAATACGTACGTATAACTAATGCATTTTTGATTTCGGATTACTTCATACTGTAATATAATTAACCCCAGCGCAGTTTGATTCAAAAATTAATAATGCAGATGTTTATAGCAAAAAAGTAGATAAAAGTGTTTCTTTTATCAAGAACACTCTTATTCCAGAAACACAATCTAAAGAAGTAAGTCCGTGAAACTTTTCCATGTTCAATGCATATTTATTGAATCGGATTTGGTTAAATGACTGTTGCAAAGAACGAAAACTTTTCGTTAGGCAAAGAAAGAACTATGAGGATAAAAGATCGAACCAAAGATGTTGGATACTTTCTAAGAGTGTACATCCGCTTCCTCTTACTTTACAAAAGATTATAATTTTCAGAAGTCGTGGGTGGTGGAGAGATGACAACTTTCAAGAGTTTCACCGCTGTGCGCAACTTTACCGAATTTAATCAAAGCACCTGTTACATTGCAGTAAAAGTATTAGGGATTGATATCTATTTGTCAATATCCCTATCCCTCATTTCTAGCGATCATTTTAAAATGGATTTCCATGCCTCTATGAGCGATTTATGTCTTTTAAACATTTTCTATTTACCCTGCTTTCGTATCAAATGGTTGGCAGTTAAATGAATAGAACTACTTTAGAATTTTTTTATGTTTGTAATGAAGTTATTGCCATCACCGCATAGTTTGTATTATGTTCATGTTCTAGTCGCAAACTAAAAGCACTTTGTTTAATCGCATTAAAACATTCGTTCGCCCTGATTACTCGCTACACATGGGCCCGTTTTATGGCATTCCATTTGGACTCATTATGAGTAACATGTAGACTTATTACATATTCATATTGGGTGGCATACTAATTGGCTACTCACCACAGTGTAATAATAACCGCGAATTAATGATGTCGATAATAATTCAATGATCACTCACCTGAAAAAGAAAATAAATTATTAGTACATAGGTATTAACATAAAATATCGTGAATAATTTCAATTTATGAATTAGAAATCAAATTTTGAATCCTAAAAATAGCGCATGATTTTCCAAGCTATTCTAAAACGTGCCACGTGGATGCTACGTGTTTGCTATCATCATTCCACTACGTATAGTTCGGGTGTAGGTACGTGCGAGGCCAGAAGTCCCGATTATAATATGTAATTTCAAAGCGTCAGTGACTGAGTTTTATCACTGTTAGCAGTCGGCACGATGCGGAGGCGGCAGTAGCGTTGGCGGCGCGAAACGGCTCTCTAGATTACGTGCATTTTTCATAAGTGCTACCGGGCTATATCCGCATCACGAATGTAGCACCATGTCGTTCGATAAGGACGGAAAATATGTCAAATATTTTTATCTTCAACCCGCCAGCAAGCAAAAGGACTAATATGTAGGTCATGAATACACAATCAAAATATTTGTGTGCCGTATTTTTCTAAGCAATTCAATCACGTAATAATAAAAATAATGTAATAAATAACAAGCAGAAACAATGACACCATGATGAAAAAATTATTGCTTGCGGATGTACGTAACAAATTTAGATTGTCAGGACAATGGAAGCGAAAGAATTACTTGAAATATGATGGACGGGCGTGGAACGGAAACGAATGAGCGTCTTTTACGAGCGAGTGTAAGAAAAATAGTGGAATCGTCGAGCAAATGAGTGGGCGAATAGAATAAAACTCATGAGGAGATTCTAAGCAACTGGGATGGACGAGCAATCAAACGAATATCGAACGTGCACTTTTTCTGGGTCAGACAATAAAATTCTCGTTAGCTGGCATAAACCAAAAAAAGTAAATTGCAATAAATTGCATCGCATTAATGAAACATAAATAATATTTTTATTATTTAACTTACACAATGCGTATATTTCTGGCCAGCATTAATTAAAAATTGTTTAAGCGTTAATTTGTATGGTCAGCCGCATAATAAAATAAATTACTCGCAATGATTAACTAGTGACTAAAAATAAATAAAACGTATACATTGTTTGGCACGTTTTATCTATAACTCGTCGTATTTTATACCCATGTTTAATGAATTATGCATGATCGCAACTGAAGTGCGGCCACGTACGAATAAATATTCGCATGCTGAGTGAGTGGAATGCGCGTGATGCAGTGATATGTTAAAAATGTGAAATAAATTATGCATAATTCGAACAAATATTTTGTAAAATGCAAGCTTATTTACATTTTTACCCACATTCATATAAATTAACCAATAATTACAAATCTCCTCCTCCGAATTAGATATAATTAACCAAAAATATTCGAACAGATAGTAATTAAATAAATGTTCATCGATTACCACTAGAAATGGTAAAATGCAGTGTGTTAATTAATTACGGAATTCTTTAATTCCGAAAATGCCTTTCACGAAATGAAATGGAAATGAGAAATGTTAATTAAAAATACCTATGTCCTCTTTGCAGTAAACAAAATACCCTACCGTTTCCTGCTTTCAATAACGAAGCGCATAAAATGCGTGATTTTGCTTTTATCGGTCGGAATGTCCAAGGACAATAGACGCTGTTATTTGATTTCGAGAGCATTCACAAAACACTTTTGAAATTACGTGCAATTAGTTGCTGATTTCACAATCAAATGAAGCATTAATTATTTGTCTCTATTTGTTAATGATACGTTTACGTAATTGCTGGTGAAAGTTTCGTGCAGATCTCAAAGGTAAATTTTCGAATTATGCTTAAAGAGAGTACAAATATGCGAATGAAGTGTGTTCCGCGATGAAACAAGCGTTCGCAAAACGAATTGCGAAGCTTAATTAATTTCCACGTCGCAACCGACAAGGAACTCTCACAGGATGCTTTAGTCCTCAAATACATACACACGGATAATAATTAACAGGCGCACTCAAAGTGAACGGCTACATTTAATTAATTGTTGTTTAACTAACTCTTTCACACGTTGACGATATCAATTAGTAAAATTTACATTATTTCCCCTATTTAAATTTTAAAATAATTTCAATAACATAAATATTACCAATAATCTGAATGAAGTATGCGAAGCGGTGATTCATTAAAATATAATTTAATGTACTCAAAGTAGTCATCCATTAATAAAATGCATGTAGTGCTTAAAATAAATATTAAATGATAATATTCCAATCATTTCATTCGCTTTCATGTAAGCCAGAAAGTAATAAAGGTGAAATATGCATATGAATTTTTAATTAAGTGATTAAACACTTATAGAATATGCTCATAAATCTATTAATTATTTAAAATCAACTTTATTTATTATCGCATTCGACTGCATTAAATATTATTTAGACTTTTGAATAAAACGAGAGAAGTACCATGATTATTTTGTATATAAATTTAAAAGCAGATACAATTTCATGGTTGCAGGGTTATCCTGAGTGCTTTTCTTTTTGTTATAACCTTAAAGTGACAAAACCCTCTTTGAAATCAAAATAAAACCGGAGAAAAAAGAAGACGCGGAAGTTTAATGTTTGAGGACACAAAGAAAACCCAATTTCTCCAAAGTGAGGACATGTCTTAAAGTTGACACCTGTAAAATTGTACAGCCTTTCTTTACGCGTGTAATTTTTTTATATTGTGTTTGTCAATGCTCTTCCGACTTTATTTACTCTGACATATAAGTCATCTAATCTTTCTACACTTTTGACAAATTTCCAAAACTATGATTCAACAAATATGCCTGCCTAATTTCTAGAACTGAGCAAAAGTTTAATCAAAGTTTGGATATTATTAAGCACAAATCCTTATTGAAAATTTTGATAAATTTTCCAAATTTTCAATTGATAAAGATGATTGTTCACAATCTGTTGTTTGCAATCAACGGAAAGCACTCTTGCGAGTTGGCGAGTAGATTAGAACAAGTCGACGAGTGTGCGAATGATGGATGTGGCGTTATTAATCAACCGAAACTCAGAAAGCTAATGATTTAATGCGGCTCCAGCGGAAAGCTAATGCTTATGCCACATGCCAATGCGAAAGTTGAACGTTGGCGCGTCCGGAAAAAAAACGCAGGCGAATGATTAATAGCCGAGAAAGGGCTGCCGAAACTCGAGGAAGCAGCCGCTGAGCGAAAACGCTTCCTTCGAAGAAAGCGTCTTCCGCGTATGCACAACTTGTAAATATTTTAAATAATGGCGAAATAAACTATAAATAAATCACTCGAATGTCTCAAATTATGCAAAGATTAATATCCTCATAATTAATCACAATATCCCCGCGCGGATTTCGCCAGCAGGACGCCTTAATTAAAAGATAAGGCGAAGTAAATTTGGCGAGGATACGATTTTTGGCTGCAGAAATCTGCAATCCTTTCGGCGCATATTTATCATCCTTGATTTAATATTGGCACGCACGATTGAGTGTCGCTGACGCTTTGCCTTTAGTGCCGTTAATTTTCGCTCCATTCATTGATGCGCTTGAAATATTTCCGCGCGTCCGATGTGAAATCAATCTACTTAACCCAATTTAAACGCTGAGCGTCGGAAGTCTGTTCGTCGTCTTCCTAATTTTTAGAAATTGCCGCGCGCAAAGTTGAGAACGAAAAATTAATTGGCGCTGTCGTTGGTCGACTCTTTTTGTTCGCCGTAATGAATTTATAGCTACGCTCAGATTTTCCGGATTACGAACGGCGTTTTGACGATTAATTTCGTATTCCCTAACAAATTCCAGTTAACATTTTCTCCAAACATAATAGACTTGATTTTAACAAGCAAACTCTTGTCCTAATTTATTAAATGATTCATGAAATTTGTCAATTTTAATTAAATACCTAATTCTCGAAATTATTGCCATTGCGTACCCATTTCGATAAAAATTCAGTTTGCGTGTTCTACTTAATCCAATTATTAACTTGGCTATTGGGTCAATTTGTATTTGTTTACCAACTGTTGATTACACTTCACATGATACACAAACATTCAACGGCTCGAAAAATACAAATATTAATCAAGAATATACAGAGGAAGCAAGTAAACAATAATTGAGTTGGGAAATCGATTTCTAAATCGGATTACTTCCAAATTACATCGTTAAATTCTATGGCCACAATATATCACAAATTATTGTGTTGCAATTTCGCAATTTCTGATTTTCGCAATAAAGATATCAGTAATTTAATACACTTATTCCTCCTTCTTTTATCGGGCACTTCTTTGGCCTCGTTTGTTATGCAAAAATTTAAAATTTAAAACCCCGTTCACCTTTGACGTTCGGAGCAGTAATAATATTAAATCCAATTACTCAATCTTTAGCAGGATGAAGTTCAAGGAGTTTGTACCCCATATGTGCATGCATTATTATCCACATAAGTGAATTTTTGAAATATATTATATATATGTATATAGGGCATAAATTAAAGCACAAGTACATAGAGTTCAGGCAAGTTAATAATTGAAAATTTAATAAACGAATATCGACTAACGATTTAAACTGTTGTTAATTAATACGTTCGGAGATAGATGGATAGATTGCGCAAGTAGGGCACATAATTCCAGTTGTTCGGTTTAATGACCATTGGAATAGTTCCGGTGTTTCCGGTATTCGGTATCGTTCAATTCGAAAAGCTAAATTTGCGCGAGCGGCAGCGGCAGCAGGACGGACTGATAGAGGAAACTTCATACAGGCGCGCGCACTAATTATGGCAAGGTGAGTCTGCATGAAGTAATTTCACACCGTGTGTTCAAAATACAGGCGTAATAACATTCAAGTTACGCCAAACATTTCATAAAATCAGACACGCTTATATTAAAGTCATTTGATGACTTTGGAAAATATGAGTTTTCGCGCGTGGGTGGCGAGAGAAGTTCATCTATTTTGATGTAAATTTATTGCGTACGGTAAACTCATATAAATCTACGGCAAGCAAAAATTTATCGTACACATATAAAAGTTGATATGCTTTATGCGTACACATGCGATATAATAAAACGCCTTTTAGGCCAACGCAACGTAACGCAACGCAACGCAACGCTACCGAACATAGAATACGACAAGTGAACGAGTTCTAAGCAGTCCTGCTATGTTACGCGAACGTAATAGAAATGTTTCATAAAAAACAAGCAAGCCAAGAAATACGAGTGCGAGCACATGAACGCTATTTCTGCTTTTCTGATGCATATCGTATGCAATGCAGGTATGAAATTGTATTCAAGTGAAAAACGACGCAACGAATGCGAAAAGCAAATGAATTGAAAAGTTACGTGTGCTTTTTCTCTTTGCAAGCAAAAAATTTGCATTTGTATTATGAATTTAGTTGCTCAGTTCTAGAATAAATATTAGTATTATTTTTTATCCTGACGATTATTGATTATCCTTTTTATGTTTCATAAATACTTGATGCTTTAAAAAATTAAATCCTCGGCGAAGCGGGTTTTATTCTTTATAAAACTTGCATTCATATCTTATTTATACGTATATATGAATAAAATCCGGAGGTGTGAAAAGATAAGAATGAAAAGAGCACGCTTAATTAAAATAGTAATCGTCGATTACTACTGATAAGTAGGTGCGAAAAATCACACTTGCTATTGCTACCGATAAGCAGGTGTGAAAAATCACAGTGCGAAAAAAACCATTGCAAAAAAAGACATGAATTAATGTTTCGTTTAAACATACATCTCAAAGTCCATCTAAAAGATTCTACTAATTAACTAATTTTGAGCATCCCTCATTTTCTAGTTAATTAGTGGAAAGTGAACCCCTGAATCCTGAGATTGAATGAATTTTTATCCTTCTTTGCTTTAAATTTATCAAACTTCTCCGAATTTGAAAAAATCTAATTATAATGTCGCTATAATCAAAAAAAAACCGAAACGAAAATTTTAATAAACTTTATGAGTTGGGTTACAATCTCCCGAAAATATAATTTCTAGTGTAATCCAACAAAAAGCAAATAGCTATTAAAATATTTGTTAAGCCCGTAGATAGTAAATGAGTTTTCCTAAAAGTACACTTGTTTATGTAATATGTATTTTGATATCATAACAAGCAGAATAAAGTGGAGCAACATGCGCGAGGCGAAAGTCTACGTTCCAATTTATGATTACGCCCGAGCACGTTGCAGGTGAGTGTATGCGTTCTGCCTTTGGCTGTTTTCTCTCCTATTTTTTTCCTTCGCATTCGCATTCGCATTCTTCACCCCCCTGCCGTTTGCATGTTTGTCCTCGTGCGCACTTTGTTTACACTGGCTGAACTGAAGCGACACATGTAATTTTCGTAATGGAATTGCTTTTTCCAAGCCGCGCAAGCAGTATCTCAACAATAAGTGCGCCAGTTCATGTTCATGCTATGACCGCAAATAAATTATATCGGAATGATAAATTTAATTAGTAATTAGTAAGTTAATGAAAATATTTTCTGGTTGAAAACCACTCTTCTGCATTTCGTCATATCGTATTTGTTATGCACGTTATTGTTATTTTTGCTTTCACACTTGGTTGCTCTATTGTTTCAATAGTTTGCTCATTAATATTCATGACAGACTGCAATTCTCCCCCGTTTACCTATTTGTATTCTAGGACCAATTAACGCAAATAGCCGTTGATTCAATTAAACTGTTATGCAAGTTTAATTTAGAAGTCGCTGAATATTTCATGAACAATTTACGTGCGAAATTAAGAGAAATCACATAAATTATATTTTAACTCATAGCATCAAGATATCATGTTTAATTCATTATTATTAATTGTGATTATCTTTGTAATATAATTTAAGAAAACAAACAAATAAAGTAGCAAATTATGTAAGCACTTAATAATTCTCATATTTATTTAATTGCTGCAAGTCCCCAACCAAATGAAAAGATTATCACGAATTAATTAATTATAAATGAATGCAAACAGCTGGGGTATTTTTAGATTGAAATATATTCGCGTATGTTAATGCGGGAACATGAAGGAAATAAGTACATTTCCCTGGCAAGAAGCGAGAAGAAGTTTAAAGCTCTTTTACCTTAGCACAACGCCTTGCTATGCGTGCAACATATATTCGTACCTTATTCCCAATGCAATCGTAAAATTTTACGACGTTCGCGAGGTCAAACAGCATTTTCGAGCGTTTCGCTATTATTCGGCAGCCTTGTTTCACATGCCGCCCTCGCCCGCCTCCCTCGCTAAACTTATCTATCATCCTTCGTGTCTCAGTACCCTAGTTATCCAAGTATCAAGCGAAAAAGTATGTTCATACCGTTCCACAAAAAAATGACGTTTATCCCAAAAAATCCCAAATTTTAACTCAAAATTGAGGTAAAATTATAAAATGAGTATGCATAGTTAGTTTAGGAAAGATATAAATAAGTCGACTAAATCTTCTGTTCTTTGAAATCTCGATTGGGCAATCAACCCAATCCAATTTAATCCAACCTTTCCTCTTCCCATTCGCTATCACTTTGCTTTCCTAATTCTGCAGCTTGTCAACCCCGAAACTAACTTTACGTTTCTTTCATGAAAACTCTCATGCCATAAAATATGCCAAAATCGCCAAAATTCTCGCAATAATTTACTTTAATTTCATACTTTTGCAATTATGTTCATTCTCTGCATACAGCGCATACGTAAAGTAAAAGAAGTTTCAAATTTACAACAAAGTCTTTTACACTCTGTATCTGCGGAGGCGGAAGGAATGTACAGCAATCTGTAGGTAAAATGTAAACCCATTTACTAAGCGCCAGCTCAGGTTTAGTCCCAGAATTTCGGAGGCGGCAAGATAACACAGATTCTGCGCGCGAAGAATGCGCTCCGACGAGGCGAGTGAGCAATACCAACAGGGAATTCTTTCTGGTGTGTTCATTTGCCATTGCTAGTCATATAAGAAGTGCGAGCTGTTTATCAGGCGAGCAACAACGATGCGAGCGGCGTGCTCCAGAAAAGGTAAATGAAAATCTATGCCAATTTGGCCAATCCGTGGAAGCTCATGAATTTTCCACTCGCATTGAGTGAAAGCACTCGACAGTAAAGCATTTCATTCAACTGTACTTCAACATTGCTGAATAATTTAAAACAAAACAGCACACGCGTTGAACGAAAACATTGGAGTGGCACTTTTCAATTGCATGTGCATAAATATTAGATTTTTTAATTTGCGCATATTTCATAACTAAATTTAACCAATTTATATCTCGCATGAGTAATATCATCTAATTTATATCGGGTGACTTCAATTTATTTCCTCTGGAGTCATTTATCTAAGAGTTACCATCAAAAATTCAAATCAAATTAAAATTTCCTCCCCTGTCAATCGCAAAAATTCAATACCTAACGTATCTTTTCAATTTTTAGTTTTTTGTAATGCACAAAACGCAAACAATGTGAATAATAGAATTCCATAAACATAAAAACGCGACCGAAATCCATCAAATATGAAAAACACGAATGAAATATGAACAAAAAGCTGAAATTGAATATCCTTAATATCATTTATGGCCACAACTCGTAAAATGCGTTTGCAATATTTGTTTTAAGTATTTCATTATTTTGTTCATAAAACTGAAAACAAATATTTTTTGAAAAACTCTATCTAATATTGCATCGCCTTTCCGGCTGGAAACAAAAGTAAGCATTTTATTATCGCGTATTTTTATTCGAATATCCAATGCAATAAAACAGTAGCTGTAATAAAAGTTAGCTTGATGATTACGCCGTTTGCCGAGTGTTTGAGTACAATTGATATAAACAGTCGCATTGTAATAGTTACAAAGTGGAACAAAATGACGTCGTTCACACGATACTAACGCACAAATAAACCGAACGCACCGCCTCCATTGTGGTTGAATAAACGGCTTTAATATTACCACAAACCCTTATCCAGGTGCTGGTTTTTCACGCTTGCTAAATAATACAAAAAACTCCAGAAGTGGTACTTCAAATTTCTAAAGGCGTTTAAAATACTTAAACATTACTTTCGCGCTAGTCAAAATAACCTGAACATTTTTCTGCATTTTTGGATAAACACCTTGAACTAAAACAAGATAGACTTCTTATTTGAGTGAAAGCTTGGTTAGGCGGTGCGCACGAAACAAATTCCGAAATTGAATTGACTCTCATTGGACTTGCATTCGAACATTCAGGAGCGCACTGAAGACGTCGGAGAAGACGAGAAAATCACGCGAGTAAAAGTGCATTCTCTACATCAGAGTGACATTTACATTCAGTCGTGACGCGTCTTGCGCTGTTATTTCTTTTGTCAAGTGGATTGCCAAGGCTGCGGCAGGTTCTAAATAGTGAGTGAATGCGAAGCAATAAAACACTGCGCAAATGTTGCTCTTCGCTGCTGCCAGATAAGAGAAATGAAAACGCGGAAATAAGATGACACGTAATAGTCTTGCATTACTCAAGCGGTGAGAGCAGCAAAAATGCCGTTTTTAAAACGCAAATGAGAAATTAAGTATGTTGCTGGTTATTCACGCGAATAGAAAAAACATTTATTTCCGGTATGCACTTTTACGCCTGCATCTGAATGTAGCCTGATGATGCTCATTCATTAGAAAGAAGAAAATTACGTATAAGTGAGTATCACCTTAATCAACAGGATTATTGCAGTACATTGTAATGCAGTTTCAGTTTGAAAATGCTGCTAAGCATTAAGCAAACAAATGTATTAAAACCTGGCGTGCAATTTGAGATTTAAATGAAATTATCAATTACATATGTATTACAATATATCATCTAAATTACTATACTGTGTGGTGTTGCTAATTATGATTAGTTTGACCGCAAATACACTGCCCCCGCACTTTGGAACAGATACTTTGCATTGTTAGTACATGCGCTGCGGTCGGGCACATGTTCCGCACGCAGGCGGATATCGTGGTGCAAAGGGGAGGAAAATTCATAACGGATACCGCATTCGCTAACCGGCGGCAATGAAAACAGCCGGCCTTAGTGTCCAAGGGGATGATCGTGTTAATCAACTCGAGCTGCGCCAAAACCGCCAACATAACATGAATATACAGCAACGCGGGGGGCACGCACGCGTAGCAATATGCAACGAACGGGGGCGGAAGGTGAAGGATATCATCCTGGCTAACACTGCTGTGCTCAACATGGAGGCCAGGTACAAATATTTACATGAATCTAGATATACCAACACCACTTCATCGTACAACCAAATATCAAGGGGATAAGCAGAGTATTATCGTATGTGGTTGCGGTAACCTATATTCTAATGACAAGAAATTAATAAACTACCCTTTCTCAGATCTATTGTTTAATACTTGTGTTAGTTTTCATCAAAGTGCAATTTCACCCAATGAATGAAAATCCGTAAAGTGTTGCAGTCTATTCATAGTGAACAAAACCCACCCTATTTATAATGTAATCCTATTATATTCGATTACACTAAATGCTTGCGCTTTATGCTGCCGCAAATAATTTATTCCGACATTCTCAACAATCTGGAAAACTGCTAACTGTATTTACAGCAGAAGCACATTTCTATAGAATATAGTCCGACAGTAAACTAAAATAATAAACTGGCTTGTTTTGTGTGAATAAAAGGGCTGCTTTTCCGCAGCGACATCTGCGTTAAGATGTATATTCTTGCAGCGAAGAAATACCACTTGATAAGACAACTTAATGCGCTCGGTTCAGAACTACAATGCATTTTATTGCATCATTTAGATGACAATTTAGATAACAAATGCACCGAATATAATGGAATAACGAGTACTAATATAATAGAAGAGGCAATTTCTGCAAATGATAATAAACAACTTTAAGGATAACATTGTTTATTACTATTGCCCTTATTTTTTATGCATTCATACTGAGTAAGCCAATTTCAGTTCTACTTTGATATCAACAAATAGTTAATTATCGTTGATTTAGCATGGTTTGAATTGATGATTAAATTTATTGTGTTTCCTGATTCATTGCGCATCGTATGCGGCTCTTTCCTGTTGAGAAGATGACAGGAAAGAGAAATAACAGGAAAAACCGATTAAAAGCGATTTTCGGCATTTTGTTATACGAATTGCTTTCATTGCAAAATTCTCCAAGCGCAAAAATCTGCGACGTTCATTCGCAAACGAGTGGTTTTATTTCGCTGTTGTTTTATATTATTTTGGCGCGCCGGGAGCAATTCGACCAGCCGTCCGCAGAGTGCTCAGTCTCTTGCCCAGCACACTTTTTTCACCCTTTGACGCGTCTATCTCGTGGGGCTAACTTGAAATCAACGGGCAAATAAAAGGATTTGCGCGTTTCGCACAAAAAATACGAGAGTGCGTATAACGAATGCATGCCACCCGTATCACGATTGGTTAAATCCTTCAAGTGTTTGACCGATTTCCACAAAACGCATTTATGAAGTCATCAGCATCAAAGTAGATTAAATATCGATCATTGATTATGGTGAATAATTTATTTATAAGCAATTTCGATATGGGCTTGAAAGATCTATTTCAGTTCAATGCATCACTTTCAAGCACGCAATGGAATTGAGCGAGGAATGAAATAAAATATCAAAAACAAATAAAGAACGGAAATTTTTGTGTGTTTCGTTTCGGAATAAGATGGAAAATTGCAATAAAGTCTGAGCGCACCTTTGAGAATTCGATAATATTTGATAGAGAAATATTTGCTTGTCGAAGCACGCGTAAAAACGAAATAAAAATTCACGGAAAACGCATTCCACTCCAATTGCGTGCTATTCGCAAAGCGGAAAATCAAAGAAAATGTCGGAAACACAACTCCAAAATACTTCCCCCGAGTAAAGTATTTAATTCATCACAAATTACTCTCAAATAATTCAAAATCTTCTAAGTAGTATTATTATTTGTCACCGAAAATATCCTCCTTTAAATTGTAACGCCTTATCATAATCTAATACACGAAATGATAATTAACCACACTATGCATTAAGTAACCAGCCTACATAATTTGATTTAATTTTTGTTAGTGTTCTCTTGAACCCGTCTGCCCTCGTTGTTAAATACTGGCAACTAAAATGTCACATCCACCGCTAAAGCCATAACTCATCCCATTTCGGCAAGCGACCTTTCGCTGATATGTTGTCATTAACATTAACTAAAACGTATTTGTCAAGCGCACTTCACCGCATACGATTAAAGATTACATTAGAGGGGTCTAGTTTTTTGCCAAACCGCAAGGAAGTAAAAACCTCCACGCGCAAAAAATAAATAATCTCGTCAAATAACTACTTCATATGATAGAATCCTGCGTATTATTAACTTTGCGAAATAAAATTTAAAAGCTCTATAATCATAAACGTAAAAAACTCGAGATTAAAGTGAGATTTGACTACGTGTAGGAATTTTTCACATTATATGCATTGGAAAAAGGAAAACCTTATGCAAATATGCTGCAGATAGTGACGTATTTTCCGGGAAGAAGTCTTCAAAGACATATTTTACGTTAGATGAAAGGCATTGGTAAGGGCGTAGACGTTCCTCTCGCACGTTAGCGGAAAAGATAGGAAAGCCTGAAATAACACGCGTAAACGTAGATGTGCTTCCATGTGCCATCAGGCATTTGCCATCATGACGTACCATAAATTACATTTTGCTCTACATTTTCGCATACTTATCTAATTTAATATGTACCTGTGTGCAAACGTGTACTAAAACCACAAATTTAGATGTAAAAACTTAGCGTGTCATCGTACTTATTAATGGGTAATTAACTAGAATATCAAAACGTAAATTTGCTTAGCACCTAAAGAGTATCAAAAATGTAATCAACTAATTGAAAATGTTTAAACACCATTCATGGTAGTTGAACTAACATTTAATAAGCAGTAATAAAGATCAAAGTGGTTTATGGGTCCGCCATTTAGCATAACATTTGCAAGACATCAGTCAGGTGGCTTGCTTTGATTATGTCCGTGCATGTTTGACCGTACGACGACACGCTGAAGCAATATTAATGATTTTGACATTGCATGGTTGCAGTCCATTAATGCGTCTGACTGTTAACACCATCTTCACCGCACTTGCATGCTCAAAGTCAACTGAGCGGAATCGAACGCTGAATAATTGATTACTCGACTGGATGCGCTACCAAAGGTTAATAGACTGTCATCAAATTGGACAGTTGTAATTATGCGCGTCTCGCCTGCATTTCCATTTCATTTCCAATGCACCACAGCCAACAATAATACGTGGTGCGCAGTGTGGTACGACAGAAACGTAAAGAATAAAAAAAGTAAAACGCCAAATGTGCGCGGTTCACCAAAACTGTAAACTGTAAAGTGCTCTTTATTCTTGCCCGTTATTTTTTCAACCGCACCTAGCACCACCGCCGCTTTTATTTCCTGCTAGTTTTTTTCTTGTTTTAGCAACGTTCTAGCCATAAAATTCGAAACTACATGGTGGGTAGTTTGCTGCATTGTGTTCGAAGAGATGTTAAAGTTGCAAACTCGTAAATAACGATTGTAATTTGATTGGTTTCTGTTCAAAAACAAGGTTTTTAATTATTAATGAGAAAATATTTGATGATTCTATCAGGGACTTGAGAAATATTTGTTCTCTTATAATAGGGACTTTCAATATGATTAAAAATTGGAAAAATAGGTAAAAATTTCTTGTACTTTGCTAAAAAATACAAAAAGTGCTAGTAACCCATATTCGAATATGTAAACAGAAGCAATACTTGTAAAATACAGCACTTGAGAGTAAATGAAAACGCGAGTTGAGCACATGGCGTGGAGAATAAGGAGGACGACGTACAAGAAAAGCCATTTGCTCGTAATCGGTTCACTTGGAGTTTATACGCGATTTTGCGCCAACTTACACCATCATAAGTCCGTATTTACGATATGTACGCAAAGAGTGTATTGCTGATCCAGCACTCTGCGCCACTTTCAACCGCCACCGCCACCGCCACTGAGTGCATATTTTGTGCGGCAGCACTCAATTGCGTTACCACTGCTGCCCTTTTTTACCAACCACAAATAATTCGATATTATATTTTCTTATCGCTCAAATATCGAATGAATTATGATACTATTCAAACAACATATTCCGTACACCATTGTCCGCTTGTAAAAATAACAATTCTCAACAACGTTTCGTTGTTTCATACAGCGGAAATTGAAAAGAAAATCAAGTGGCTTTCAAGCAAATTGAAAACACTTTAGTTCAACACGCTGAAAAATCACATTAAACGTCTAAGTGCACTCAGCAACCGGGGATGCACCTTAATGGTCAGAACTAAGTAAGTCTAGTGCAAAAAGGATGTTTTTATCTTATGGAAAAAAATTAATAAATAATTCTCCTTTTACTAGTGTTTCTTGCCGTGTTTTGCTATTAGTCCATTTGAAGTTAGTGAAATGTCCTGACGAAACAGGAGGTAGCACAACTTTTCTCATTTTTGTTTTCCTTTTTTGCGCGTTCCATATACGATTCTCTTTCGTATACGTGATACGTACTGCAAACAAAGGCTAGCTGGGCAATACTTATACGCGATATCTGTTTACAGTCGAACGTGAGAGATCAAACGAAGCGGACTGTCGCTTCGGATACGCAAAAAGGGAATATCCTATTATGTCTTTCACGTATGGAAAAATGCAGAAGCGTGTCAAGTTGTTTAAATACATCGTCTGTCTGTTTTCTATTACTTTTTATTTAAACAACGAAAAAAAATCAATAGAATTGTAATTTAGACTGTTAGTGGAATTTTTTCTATCGTCCTTGCTTAACGAGTGTAATTTGACTGGCTTCTGTTCAAATTTTTCGATATTTTAAAATTTCTAGCCAGAGCTACCCCTTTCAGAATGCGTCCAACAAATTTGCGATAGACCAATTTATTTCTTTGTAAGACTTGTGAAAAATTCAAGAATTTTGATGATATCTTTAATACTTTTCGAGATATTGAGGAAATTAGATCACATTTATTATCAAAGAAATTGTATTTTTAAATTAAGGATACGGAGCTCCAGATTTCATTACCTTCCTACATTCTGATGGATAGAGATTTAAGTTTTGTGTACTACTTGAACTAAAAGTTGAAGAATCAACATGATCGGTTCAAGTTAGGAATGCATCCAATAAATTTGCGATAGACCAATTTACTGCTTTGTAAGACTTGTGAAAAATTCAAGAATTTTGATGATATCTTAAGTACTTTTCGAGATATTGATGAAAGTAGATCACATTTCTTATCAAGATGCAAGTTAAGAATCATTTCGATTTTCTAATTTTGTCAAATAAAGGACAAATCTGACATTTTTCTATCGTTTTCCGAGCTTAAATAATTAAAATCCAATTACTTGCTGGCTGAGATATCTTGAGATTTAAGAGTTTACCATAAAATTAAAGAAGCGTGTAACTAAAAATTATTTAAACCGTAGTTGACTTATTAGAAGTTCATAGAAAGTTCAAAACAACTCCCTTGCGCACTCCGCAGGAACATGCAAGCCAATATAACACTTCGTTCCAATATACCCTTCAATCTATTCTTTGCAGCTGTATTGTTGGCTGAATCTAAAGAGACTTTGCTACTGTGCTATTCATGTCCGAAACTTAAACTTAATAATGCTTTGCATCTATAATACTTAGGTACACACTGCCAACGAGCTGAACGAACTAACCAGCTAGGCATTCAGACAACTTGGACGGCGTAACTTGTTAGCTCATTGGACATATTAAACTAAGTGTCAAATGTTACGCGCTGCAACATTAACATTTATATGACAGTTTCTAAAGAAGTACGTTCCGAAGAATATTCATATTACTATTATACATAACTTCAAGAAAAGTTTGTACCGTTCGTGTTGATACTTCATATTTAAACGACTTCTAGACGGCAACTAGAACAAGTTACCGCTAAACATATGAAATTCAAACAGAAAAATGACATAAACGCTAAAATGTAAAAGAATATAAATATCTGCCTGTTATGTGAGTGACATTTAAATACATGGTTTTCCTTTTAGCCGGAAGTAATTTAATAAAATCTCATTTCTGTTTTATACATATTTCATGCCGTAAAAAGTGGATTTCAGCATTATTATTCAACAAATTGTTTCAGCCATATGTTTTATAAATTATTAAACGATTATTGTATTTTTGGATTTGTCGAAAGCGGATTTTAAATATAAATAATCAACATACCTTTTGTTTAATGAAGTTTTATGATCCTGGCAGCCTGCTATTGGTTGTCCTGAATAATCTGGAAGAAATAAAAACATACATTAGAAAACTCCTTTAAATTTTCATCATCCTTAAAATTTCTGCTTATTTTGCAGTTAACGATGAAATAGATGTAAGTAATAAAAATTTACAGTTACATTTATTACGATTGAATTAAAATTTACTGTGTATTTAAAAGTTTAATGTGGCCTTCTTGCCCTTGTTAGGATCGGCCGAGATAATGACTGCAATTGGGGAATAGGAGCAATGCATTACGAGAATACAATTAATGCGGAAATTTACAGTTGGATTTTCTTGTCTTAAGGATTGTGCTGACCGCCGACCGCATTTATCATTGGAGTCGAAGGCAATGAATGTTCAGCCTGGATGCGGGGGTGTGCGTGTGTTCGGTTTGTATTAGGAACCGTTCCGTAGCTCGTGATATATTGCGCGAGAAGCTGTAAGTTTGTAAGATACGAGGCCAGGAAGGGGAGGAAATTGCTGCTAGTTCTTGCTCGAACAAGTGCAAATACAAGTACTACATATTGCAGTCTAGAGGATGTTGTTTGATGAAAAAACTATTAAGAAACATGACTCCATTACCACAAACTCCATTCTAAATACTTAGAAATTTTAAAATACTAATCCTCTAAATAAATTCGACGCAAACCGAGTGCAAACAGAGCCATGAAAGTTGGTTTTAGTTCATGCAATATGTAAGTGCATTTCGATGCAATTCGTGTGCAAATTGGCAATTGGCAATTGAATCTAATTAGGAAGTAATTGTTTCGCTTTGCAACTTTTAACGACAATTAGTGTTAACTACTTTTACGCCTGTTAATCAGTCATTTGCATTTGCAAATTTCTTTCTTCACCCTGCGATGCATTTATCCGACTCTTTCGTCGTTTCAGTTTTACGTCGCAAAAATTAACATAAAGCGTTTAAAACACTTGATCTGGAATTGTTTGAATGACCTACTTTAAATACGTAAATTTACGACAAGTACGTGAGTCAATTTCCATTGCATTTTTCAAAAAGCGCTTGCAACAATCCTTTCTTCCCTCAACTGCATTCATTTCGCACCCGCATCGGTGGCGGCAGCAGGAGCGTCGAGCGTTGAGAAATGAGTTGGAAGACTAAGCAATCTGTGCATTTGGTGCACCCGACTGTGAACGAATAAATGTCTCAAGAATGCAAACAATCTGATAAATCTTCGCTTCAAACGAAAATTTGTTTTGCATCGTCGCGCGCCGAACGCATATGAAGCTTGAAATTAGGCACATTATCTCACCCTTTGTGCAATAATCAAATGTGCGTATTCTCAATAAAGTCGCGCGCTATGAAATGTAATAACATAAAGTGGTCATTAATTTGTATCAGGTTAATGATGTTTTTGCGCTGCAGTTTTCGCTTTGCTCCGTGAAATAAGTCTAGTAGAACTAAACTCTATGCGCGAATACGAAGTAGCGCTTTATGAATTCATTTCAGTTTGTTGTTTGAACTGTGTTAACTTAAGCTACCTATATTTATTTAGGGCTCGCCAAAAGCATTATTAATGATATTTTAATGTAAATATTAACATAAAATTTTAGCGTGCACCTGGCTTTAACTGCACTCACATTTATGAAATGAATATTTCATTAATGCAACGTTCATGCCACGTTCATACAATGATGCAATATTATAAACTAAAATGACAATTTGGACTTTCGTTTCAATTACTTTAATTTTCAAATATAGCTAGTGAAAATTGAAATGAAATGATAAAATGCGATTTTTGTTTAAATTACTAATTGAAAATCAGCAATGAATTGAACTTTAGTGCATGATATTAAAAATCATAGCAAATGTTTAAACTGCTTTTAGAAATCCAGGGAATGTGTAACTTGAATTAGTAATCTGCGCATTCTGATTTTATTGATCTGTATAGCTGCACTCTTATGAATAAATTATTTCCAACAATTGCTCGATTATCCATTCAAGCAGACTATCTAATTTTCTCTTCGGAAGGTCAACGTATTACAAGGATTTGTGAAAAGTCTATGAATAATGCATAACTATTAGATAGACAAAGGATTTACGTGTTTCTGAATAAGTTACCGTGGAAAACAATGCCACTCACGCATTTCCATTTTAAATAAATTTTAGCTGTAATTATTTTAGCCTCTAAAACCACCTCTCCAATTTATATTTTAAAGTGTAACAATGATAAAAATGGCGAAAAAATGAAATAATAATTGGCCAGATATTATGACAATATATGTAATGCTTGTTGCAGCGTGTGCACGAGTTTAATTTGCTAATGCAATTTGCAATTGCGAATGCAAGTGGAACGCGCGGCTGCGCGTGGATAATTATATTTTAATTGCAAATTTCATTTCGCATCGTTTTGACAACAGCATCGGCCGTTGTCGGATATAAAAGATAAAATTAATTGGGTGCCATTTGTGCAACTACATAAATAATCCACGATTCCGTCCGGGGGCAGCAACAGCACAGCATGTGATGTTTACCGTTCGCCTCTCGAAAGCCACCGCTGCCAGCAAACACTACAATCATCATGCTGCCGTGCCATCCTTGTTCGGTGCTTATTTGTCAACATTGTTAATACGCAAGCTTGGATGGTATGAGAAGTATGCACATGCCCCACAAGCGCATCCCCTATAATTACATTCGGCGCATCGCGTTGCCGAAAATCAAACATCGCGCCCGCCCGCCTCATTCTTCCACCAAGCCAAACGTAACGTGACAAATTTAGTAATTTCGTGTATTATTTGTTTAGTTGGCTTTATTGCGTTATTGTGAGATAATTAATTTTGCGAATATTCAAAAACTTGGATTTCACTGATTTGATTTAAATTAGCTATGCGTTATTACCGCATTTCAACTATGATTGATGTAATTGACAATTATTCATCAATATTGTATTTTGAATCTATCTAATCCTACATGCTTTTCCCATTCTCAGTCCTTCGTCTTTTTTTATCAATAAAATAAAAATCTAATTGAAATTTCGCTCTATTAAAACCGACTAAAAATGTGCGTTTATGCTTCTCATGAGATTAGAACTCTTGGTTAATGCGCTTATCGCCTTTATCACTCGCTCTTTTCGCCTCGTTATTACAAAGCCCGAGAAGATGCGCGAACGTATAACAAAGAAACAAAGGAACCCGCTACGAAAAAAGGGGACGTAAGCGAAAATAAACGAGGGAATAATTAACCTTTATTGGCGCTAATAAGCTGAAACGCTTTCCTATTTTCATGAATACTAAAATTTTGAAAGCACTAAAAACTCTTTCTTAATTACCCCTCATAATAATTGTACCATTATTTCTAACTTTTTGAAACACACGTCCAACATCAAAAATATGCAAACAGCTGAAGAAATGCCTATTTTAAAGTTATTCTTTTCATGCGAATTGAGAAAGTCTTAAAACTCTTTGTTGCTGACGACTAGTGAACAACAATCTGATCGATAGATTCTTTAAAAACCACCCCTTTTAAAACAGACATCACCGAATCAAATTGTCCCCATGCACGCACTGAAGTAATGTACAAAATACAGAACTTCCCCTGTCTCGTACTGTAATAATACGTATTTCGCAATAGCATCGCGAGCATTTGCTTGGAAGAGGCTCTCTTTCAACTTCTAACTTATACCCCGTCTATTTCCGGCGTGTGCGAACGACCAAAGAGGGCGCAGAGTCAATTTGTACGTCGGCAGTGATGTGTTTTCGGCTTGATAGTTGAACACTTCCTCCGCATTACACTCGGGTTTCCGCTAAGCAAACTTCACTTCTTACTGAATATATTTCACTGTGTCATGCGAACTTTCCGACAGTCGTTCACACGAAGTCTAAGAAGTAATTATTGTAAAAATTCGAAACTGTTTCTGGTGAAATTATAGCATTTCTTCGAACATCTCGCCAGAGTAACGTCGTCTTCTTACAACATTGACATGGCAAAATCATTTTTCCAGACGTATGTGATGTCGACTTAAAAGCTTTTCCATGACATGTCGTCACATTTAGCAAGTGCGACACGTTACAATAAAGATGAAATACTGAACGTACGAATCTTACGTGAGTCACAAGAAATATACTCTCAAATATAACAATATCTTGGAAGATTTAAAATTTCAAGAATAAATTTCATTTGTACGACCTTAAATCATTTAGTCATCTTCCTCAAGAATAGTGATTTTATTGATATTTTATTAGTACCCATTTCCCAAAATCATTATGAATGTTCGTATTTTTTATAAATTATTGAGTTTTTTTGTAATATCCAGGATAATAATAGAATAATAACAACGATAGAAATGAAACTGGAAAAATAATAAATTTGTATAAAGTGGGGCAATTTCAGTCACCATAAAAGTTGCAATAAATTCCGATTATTATGCATGATATTTATTTGTGCAGTATTTTTCTCCATTTCAATATTTCCCTTTTATTGTTTGATCATTTTTTTATGAGCCGCGGCGAAAATGAGAAAAACACGAGGAAAAGCGCATTGTGGTAAATTAGTATAATCAGCAATATCATAAGCACACACTGTGGATAATTAACCATAGACCAGCAAAAATAACTCATTTGCAATGTGAGTGAGCATTAAATTATGCGCATAATCGTTCGACTTAATGGAAAAATAATTACATATTCATGATCTTTCTGCGAGCACATTAATCATTCAAGTAAATCCGCAACGAAAACAAAATTGAATAGTTTGTAGCTTTAGACGCAGATATAGCGCGCGACAACCACGAGGCGAGGGAGGTAAAATATCAATAATTAGTGAATTGCCTTCATTAATCATTCCGCAGTACGCGTACAACTATCACAATAACTTCACACCCTTAATGCGTGTACGCAACGTAACGTATTCTCCCCTTGAACCGCGAACAATAATAGTTGATTGTTTATTTAGCAATGTATCAAACTTCCGGTTGTAAATTAATATTCATACTTTTACCCCACATCCAGCCTTTCCACCAAAATGTTTTCATATTTTGAAACTGTTATCATTCATTATATTCCGTTGATTAAAATCAATAATGGCCTGGCATTTATCTCCACTCCACTCTGTAGATTATACCAGTTGAACGTGAATTCTGCACAAATACGTATCTTGACTCTCACTTTTCAGTTAGGAAATTCGATCGTCCTGCGTGTCCTTTTATTATATTTATGTCCGCTGGATTCCCCAGTGGCCAAACGAAAAAATGTGATTGGAATTGAAGATAGCAAGAGGGAAAAATGCGTCGAGTAACTTAAATGATATCGTATTAATGCGTTAAGGGAATACAAATAGTCTAAATTGATAAACTTTCCATTGATATTTCATCTTATCACGTCGCCTTCATCTCATACCATAGCTGTTTAAAACTATTATATATGCGCTTAATGAATTTATCTACAACTGCTTCACTTGACTTACCAACACTTATAAAATATCGCAAATCAACCGCACTAGTAATAAGAATATTAATTGATAAGGTTAATAAATACCTCAAACTATTTGTTGGAAGAGCCACGATGAATTTACTTATATTAAAACCGCTTGGAGAAACTACGACTTGAACACCACTATTGCACACACTATACTGCCTGAAAGATCTCTAAAATGTGTCTAGCCAGGTAAAATTATATCCCAAACAGCGAAGCAAACCGTGCAAAAAAATGAACTTGGAGTATGTAAATAAGGTCAGTACAGAACGTGCATGTTCTCGCTCAGTCAGATCGCTTTAAAATTCAATGTAGTCTTTTCAACATACACGTAAGAATAAATAATTGAAATGAGTTCAAATTTAAATTTAAAAATTGATATAAAATTTCTGCACCCAATTCAGTAAAGATTTTCTCTAATGTATAAGTAACACGTGTAGAGTACAGTCAATAAATTACGCAAACGATTGAGTCCGGACTTAGTGTAAATTGTATGTAGTCATCATCGAGATAAATGACTTTATAGTGCAGGCGATCTGAACTGCTATCAATAGCGTGGGCTACCAGCAGTAGCACACTAAGATGACAACTTAAACGCTGGACTTCATTGAGAAACGTGATAGACACACGACTCGCTTAAGCATTGACTCGAAAGCAATTTAGCTAGCAGCCGAGTCGCCAAAGCGAACGCTGAAACGTTTTCGGGGTGGCTTTATTCATTTGATCCCTATTTGAAAGTCGATCGCCTATCAATTCCAACTTTGTCCCTATTGGCTATCAATCCTGCATTGACCGATGTTCATTTAATGGTCAAGCAAAGCGAATATGCATTCAAAAGTGTTATAAATCGAAAAAAATAAAAACGCTTTTCATTCATTCATTCATCATTTTCTACTTCAACAGTTTCATTTTAGAAAATTTCTGCAGCAAAATGTTGTGAGTGATATATGTTGATACTGGCCAAAACCGGCAATTAAATAAATAATAATAAATGTTATAACGATCTGTGTATGCCTAGGTAAACGGCACTGAAAATTCGAATTATTTGAAGTATTTTTAATAAATAGAAATATCTGGATTAATTCAACGCAATGTTATTGACAAAACAGTGAATAACAAATAAAAACGCAAACGAGTTCTGTTGAATTTTTCCAATTCGCCACAACGCGCTTTTATTAATATATGGATTTTATGGAAATGAGAAGCGTACTGTGGCGGCAACTAACGCATATGCGGTTTGTCCGAAATAAGGCCTATAAATGCGCGCATTGATCAATAACGCTCCTCGTGTACGAGAAGTTATTGCATTTACAGCAGCGGATATAATCCTTTATTGGTAGTTTGCATGGAAAAATAAACTAATTTGGTGCATAAGCATCACATGCTTTATTTTTAGCTGACCTCTTTTTATGCGTTCAAAATCTGAATTTCCCATGCTATTTCAGAATATAAGTAATTCCGTTATCTGACATTAACACCCATACGAAATTCGCTAAATAATAAACTAATTGGTGTTACGTGTTGAAGTTGTTAGTTTGGCGTTTGATAAATAATGAATGGGGGTAATTATTATTACATATCGGATAATTTTCACATCGTTTACATACTGATACTCAATTATAGTCGCTCATAATTTAAACAAACGGCAGCGTGTTATTTCATGCAAATTAAAGAGTTGTGTTAATTAACGATCGTATCATCATCTCCGGCTCACTGCAACGGCTTGTAATTAATTTTGTAATTGAATGTTACAGATCGGGATTAATAATTCCAATAACCTATATATACCATGCACTTTTTGTTTCCAATTATCACTAGCTATTATACAATTCCTGTGAATTTTGCTGAACCAATTGGAAAACTAATTAATAGTTTCCATTGAAATAAATTCATTTTTCCAATCAATTCAAAATTCGCCATAAATCACTGGCGATAATTAAGATAGACATCAAAGATGTAATCATGATCTTTACAATGGCTGGAGGTGAATAGCAAACCAATTTTCAATCGCATATTCTGGCAATTACGATTATTTATTCACTGAGATGCAGCAATGCGAAGTAAGTCATAATTGGTGTGTGCGTGCGTGCATTCGGCAAATGCCAACATCAATTAATGAGTCGGCGCTATTATCAGTAGCATACAGTTCATGCAATCTATGCGTGAAATTTATGCGCGCAATGTGAATATTTGATGTTTTCATTTTGCTTCCCCATTCATATTGCGGTTTGTTTACTTCCATTAGCATTTGACCAAGTGCATACGAATAAACTGCATTAACGAGAATTCGCAATTTCATATTATTAATAATGCCAACGTTGCTCTCAGTTTTATTCACAAAGCAGCATATTCAATTAAATTCGTGGATGGCCCGGCCCAACTTAAGAAATACTGAAAATACGTTTCTCCGATCAACTTTAATTTGCTTTGCGAAGTCTAATCCTGCGTTATTTATATGAATAAATATGTTTGCTGTATTCGCAGAAAATTTAGGTGAACAAAGCAAATTGGGCGACAATTACAAATTCGTACGGTCAATTTGGTTAGAAGTGGTGCGCAAGCAATAATTCATTCGTCCAAATAAGCCTCCCCCCAGCCATAGTACGCATTCCGCCCTCTCATACTCATTATGAACCGGTGGCAATGGAATGAGTAATGCCCGCCGAGTTGTTTTAAATTCAAATTGTCAAATTGTGATAAATTTATGTGCAATAAATTCAACCCTGATGTGTCAATGCAATAAAGTTGCATGTTTAAAAAAGAATTAAAGCTATTCATTTATGTAACCCCCTACAAAAACGGACGACTCTATATTCAGAAATTCATTTAAGTACTTACATGAAATTTTAAAGAATTCTGATCAATATTTGATGAAAAAACGGCAACCGCAAATTTACTTCCTAAATATTATTCTTTCTTCCAGTTTTTTTGCGGTCAAAGATTAACAATGTTGTTATCATATTCTAAGTGTTAGCGCAAAAAATTCTTCAAATGCAAAGCGGCTTTCGGAATTAGATTCGAGTTTCTTTTATCAGAGCTCACAGAGACACGCGCCCTTTCCAAGAACAAAAAACGGCGGTGTGCTTACGGAACGGCAACGATAAAAAGCAAAAATGCCTCTTCGCACGAATATCAGGAACCCGTTTAGGCCGCTTCCTTAATAGGTTTTCATCCGGGAAATGGAAAACTCTTTGTTCTTCTCCAAATCGTACTTCTTTTATTTTGTACTGCATTTGAAATATGAAATGTGAATTGCCCATGTCTCTAGTCACTCACTTCCGCCCCCCAAAAATTTCCTCTATTTCCTAACCTGGATTAATTTCCAAGTTAGAGATTAATACTACTGAAACGCATGTTCTCTCTCTATCGCTCAGTACATAGTGTTAGACTAGTGAGATTACATTACAATACAACCTGTTGTGCGCATCGAGCGCCAATTATACAAGCGTGTAATGCATGCGAGCCTGCAATTTCGGGGTGCAAATTAATGCGATTTAATACGTTCATAACCCCTGGAACGAACACAATATGCTCATTGCCAAAAGTTGCACTCATAACTTATCCGCCATATTGTGCTCATTCGCATATTTGTTCAGCTTAAATTTCAGATTGCGCCCTGCACAAATCTAATTAATCTGCCGCTTCACACGAATGTTTCATGTTTCATTAATCACAAACGCCCTCACTGCTTTGTATTTCTAATTTCGTTATTATCTTTCAATTGAATCAATTGTTTTATGTATTCATCGAATAAATCACATATTACGCAAATAATACCAATTTCGCCTTGATCCCGCAAGGACGAAGTTTTAAATCTCAAATATTAATAACATTGAAGAATTATAATTCGGATTTAAACGGTGTGTTCACAAATATTTCATGCGAATTAATTGAGGCATTTTATACGCATAATTAAACCGAGAATTCGCAAACAATATTTCACGATTCATTTATCAAAACAGTCGCACAAAGCGTGTTTTAAAATTAATCATGCGAATGAATAATCATGTTAATATGCGGTGAGAATACTTTTCATGCTCTTTAGTGGCGTACCTTGATTTATCATGTCGCGCGCAATACAAATTTATGCGAATAATATCTCTAAACTTATCTCGTTTTTTATATGTTTTAGCATGCCTTTTACTCGCTCTCTTTCAGGGCGGCGGCGCGCTGCAAGCAAGTGAAAAGTTTGCAAACATATTCTACGCACATACAATATATAACTGGCTGAAATTGGTACACTTTCACTATAAATATTCGTTTATCGTAGTCGCGGATCGCGTTTTTCGCGTGATAAATTTCACTCGAGCCGTGTTTTACGCGTTTTTCACATCATGCAAGTGTCGTACAAAAAACATGAGCCGATATCCATCTTGTGCTTATGTAACATAAAAAATGATTGACTGAATAACAAGGAATAAAAATTTCTTTGTGTTTCGTCGTTTTCGGCCAATATATCAAGTAAATGGATTAAATGTATGAATATAAACTAAATGTCGTTTAGACCAACAGAAATCAACAAAGTGCTTTGAATTTTAAAAAAAAAATTAGAAACTTGAAATTGGCAGTTGAATATTATCCTTAAGTCTAGTAGAGTAATAAAATTACTCTATTTTCAGTGCATTTTTAGTATAAAAAAAGGAAAAATTTAAAATTTATATCTCTTTCAAATTCGTAATAATAAGATTATGAAAAGCAAAAATTCGTTAAACAAGAACAATATAATTATATAAACTGAGTCCTGGCCGGTGCGCGTTAGAACACGGAATTAATTACGAAGCGCGCCAGAAGGAGAGAAAAAAGACGCTTGCAATTTACGAAATTACACTTCACAAAACTCTCATTTCGCTTTTTCGGAGCGGATTGCACAAAGTATGATCATTAGCAAAAATCCTAATTTTGACTTCTTCTTGCGTGAAACTTTCGGCCATTAATTCTAAAAATACGAGTGTATTATGCATGCGAAAAGTGCTGCTGTGCGCACTTTAATTACGCAATGTACACGCAATAATAATGATGATGATCATATCCAGCGCGTAATGAATCGGAATATGAGTACAAACACGACACAGTGCTATTCAGGGGCGCGTAACAATTAATTGATATCGACAATGCGCGCTAATTAATGCTCCTGCCAACAAAGGCCGCCAAGTGGAACATTTGCATGAATTCAATTCGTGGGTGTGGACTTCGTTCGGCCACGCGTGATAAGGTGTATTAGTACTACACTACTGATACTAATGTGATGTGCCATTGCATGCATAATGTGTTAATTGTGCTTAATACTAAACATGCCTGAATACCCTCTACATATAATCACACATTGCAGCGGCATTATTATAAAAGCATTTAGTGCAGTAATTAATACCACTTTCGTCTTTATCTAAATATTTTAAGTCCTTCAGCAGCTCAAGTGTTTGATTAAACTTCAATTTTTGATTACCAAATTTCTCATAAATTTCAAATCTCATAAAACCTGTTTTATGTTGTTAATTAAAAGTTATAAGTACGTCAACTTATTTCCGGTAGTGTTTAATTCAACATTAGTTAACATCTTATATTACTTCTCAGATTGTTCGTATGCTAGCTATAAATTTAATGCATTCTTAACCAATGCGGAAATTCGACGCCTACAAAGCTTACAACTATAATAAACTGATTAAACTCGATCTAACGCTGTTTGCTTCCCGAACTTGACAAACTTCCTCGCCTCAAGCACCCACCCTCTTTGCTCAAAGACGCTCTTGTCGTGTCCCAAAGCCAAAAAGTAAAATTATTGAATTTAAAATTTTCATGCTACTGTTACTGTACTTTACACTCGTAATTATACTCTAGTTTCGTAACTATATTCCATTTTTATGATAAATTAACCATCCCCAAACAACCATTAGAAACACTATCAAAATGTTATTCAAAGTGTACGGTAACTATATGCAAATCGAAACACTGCCCTCTAGTCCTCAAAGCAGGTCGAACTCGACATTGGCAATGTTATTGCTAAACGGTGCAATGCACACATAAACAGTAACCGGCATCTATTCATCCGCAGCGACTGTGAGGAGTATTCGCAATTTATCTTCAGCGAGGGTGAGGCTTAGCTAGGTGTAAGCCTCTCTTGTGACTGAAGGACAATGAGCGCGACGTCAAATTAAACGCAACGTAATTGCTCTAATCGAATTACTAACAACCCTCTATAGGCATATTTCACATTCAATCGCAATGATATAACACGCATACCGTTTTGTCTTGTTTATAGTCCTCAATTTCCCGCAGGATTAAAATACAACTCAAATATTTTCCTAGAATTATTTCACCGTTATTTGTTATCGTACAAGTATGTAGAAAAACAGAGTTCATTCGTGTTGAGTGAATGTTAACAGGGGTGTAAAATGTTAAAAACTAATTACCACGGTTTAAGTATGTTGCGAAATAATACGGATTTTATTTTTAGTTGTACTATTTAAAATCCTAAAGTTTCCTCGAATTACTGTTTCTTGTGTTTCTACTTGAAACTTAGGCAACAAAAATATTTGTTCAATGTTGATTACGAATTTCTTATCTACGTCATTTGTGTTTTTTGGAGAGGAAATTGCTTATTCTTTCATATAATACAAGTATCAAAATCTGAAACGAGCAAAGACATTTATAGCTCGCACTAAATAGGTTTACGGTAAATGCGTGTTGGTTGCTGCGATAATAAAGTTAATGGCTTAGTAAACGACCGGTCTCTCTAATTACATTATCGCACGTCAAGCAGGAGAGAGCACTCCGCCCTTTTCCGCGCTTCGTCTCTGTTGCTCGCTTCATCAAAAGATATTCGCGACTGGGATGCGAATGTTGCACTCTCTTCTTACGACCTATTTCAACAACATCAAACTACCTGCTGGAAAGCATTTCTTAGTTAAGTTCACTGTCCTGTCCATCATTTCCGTTATGATCATCAAGGACTCGTATCCTTTATGACGCCATATAGATATATCTCGTAAATTATTTCACAATATTCTTAAATTTCATAGGTAAACAACCTTTGTCATAATAATTTCAAATATTCCGCTATGCCATTTCGATTTGTAAAATATTGCATCAAAGCAACCGCTATTTAAAGTAATTTATCATCTTTGTAATTAAACTTGCCGCTGAAATAAATTTTCACGTGCGCAAAAAAATCGTGCTTTCAATTCAAATAGATTTATGAAAATATATGGCAGAAAGTGGTTGTAAAACTAGACACGTATTAAATTAAAATATGTTAGATATTCATCAGAAAAAACTGCAATGTCACTAAAGCTTATGCAAGCTCATTAATTACTTTTAATTACTAATGGTTGCACACATTTTTCATTAATTAAATTTTAATTACTGTTTAGTTGTGTTTATTTAAATTGAATGTGCAATTTTTTCATACTATTATTCTTTACTCACAGTAAACGCCAAATATTTAACATGAAAGCTGAAAAATTTGCAGAAACAGAAAAGTTACGCTTAAAAGGTTCTTGTATTGAATAGAATTTAAGTTCGCCAGAAGTAAGAATAAAGCTTAAAGAATAACGAGATCAAGACGCGCGATAGCCACGCGAACAAATGTAAAAACTTAAGAAATGACTTGAAAAGTGAGTATTTAACTATTTAATAATTCGTTTCCGCGAAAAGATACGTCAACGTTAGTTCCATTCAAATCGTAATCGTTAACCGGCATTTTCATACGTATGAAGCAATTTGGCTCTTATACAAATTCTTGTACATTTTCGCGTGCCTATTTCCGGCACCTGTTACATTCCCTCAACGTTAAATGGAAATTACATAAAATTGAATATTTAAGCAGAAGTCGACTTGAATAAAGCAATGCGAATATGCAAACGAGAGTTTTGCAATTATAAACGAGAGAGTTTTACATTCTTCAAGGCTATTAGGTTGCTTATACCTTTTGCGAATTCAAGAAATGTTAAATTGCATATGTTTTTAGCTAACGCACAACAACACACTCGACATTTGCATACTGAATTTGCACTTTATGAAATTTTTCAGTGGAAAAACATGTTATTGCATAAATTTGCAAAATCCACTTATTCATCGTCAGTATACATTCCACATCATTAATTTTTAGCAAAGTTTTTCACACGCACACATCACTTGTATGATTTGCCCGATTTGCATTTTAATGTGAATGACGTTTTGGGCAGTGTGATGACTAAATACGAAGAATGAATGGTTATCAAAACTGACAGTGAAACATGTTTACAAGATAAGAGCATTAGACGCGGTTGACCTACATATACCATTGTCTACTCGATTATGTGTTTGGCTAACTAATGTCCAACTCATTTATTGCATTTCTGCTTTGGAAATGTGTTGTAAGCACAAGTAATGCACTCACCATCACAAGGTATCGTTAAAAGTGTCGATGGACTGAACTCACCTGAAACAAAAATGTATATTTAGTTTGATGGATATTAATAGCATTTAATTTCTAACAGCAAAATAATATTTTTCATATTTTCATCAATTCCCTTTTCACAACCAGCTCTTAATTATTATTCCTCGTAACAGCTAAAAATCCTGAATTTTCCACGTTTCCACGTCCGATTTATACGAATATATCAGTAGTCAAAATAGAGGAATAAATGCATAATCCTTTTGATCCTTGTTTATAAACTTATAAAAAACACAGATGATAATATTTATATAAAACATCCCTAATATAACAAGAAGACTCATGTTCTCATGTTCATACACATACAATGCAAGTGGCATTTTATTAAAAATTCCGTTTGGTGGACGAACGCTCCATTTCTGAAATGTGTTTTTTAGTACATACTAGATATTCCGGGGCTGTGTGTTCTTGACTGTCTACCGCCGGCGAACATCTCTTAAACATGCAAGGAAGAAATGCGCGCATGTCGAATGCGATCTGCATTCACTCATCGTATATTTCATGTTTGCGTTTTACGACCTTACCGTTCGTTCCATTTGCAATTTCGCCTCAGTCTATGCATATTTTCAGCGTTGCGCGCCGCGACAACCACTCGCATTCGCTCATTCAGCCGCATGAAAATTGATGTCTCCAATTTTTTGATGAGACGACAATATCAATGATCTCAATTTTCAAAATTGCTTTCTATTTTCGTAATACCCCTTTAAATTGCCTTTATTAGCACTGTTATTTTTGGATGCTCAAATTTAACAGTTATGTGAAGTATTTAAGAAATCAAAAATATCACTCGCTGCACCAACGAAAATGAAAACATTAATGCAGCGCTGTAATTTGCTGAATCAATAATTTTATTTAATTAGTGCCTAATTGCTTCTTGGCACTAGTCGTAGCTTTAATGATAATAGGACAATTTCTGCCAATTGCGTTAATGTTTAATATAGTTATTTCCATCCTAGGACGACTATTTCTGCTATTACATAAATTTATCATCTTTTACACAAACCAAGTAAATGATAGGATATTTAAGCAAATTTAAAAGTGCATAAAATATAAATAACATAAAAGTGGGTAAAATATGAAACCATAAATATATTAGTCGTGAAAGTGTGTTGCAGTCGAGCACAAAATCGAGTAATGCACTCAAAACGTGCAAGTGGAACGTGTTTGATATGATACCCCTTAAGAAGTAGTCTTCAGGTGTTCGCGAATTGCAGGCGACTTCTTGTGCAAACGCCAATGGTTCGGTTATAATCTGCAATTGCACGGCATCTCGGGCTGAGTTTTATCACTGTTAGCAGTGTGCGAGACGCCGCCACCGGTGGCAGCGAGAAATACCTCTAGATTACGTGCATTTTTCATAAGCGTTCCGGATATATCCAGAGCTCAAGAGGACGCTATCTGCACGCGTACAACAAGGGAACGAAAAGAGACGCAGCGAATTTCAAATAAGTTTGAGCAAGTGAGAGCCAAGATAGCATATATTCTCATTCACACCGACTGCATCTTAGGATATTTGTGTTTGCTACTCTAGCACACATGAAATGCGACGATATGAATCTTCATTTATTCGGCTTCTTCAAGCTAATACCTTGCGATATTATTTATATAAAGTGTTTCAGCAAATAGCATTTTCCCGAATCATCAAAATTCACCAAACCATTCTACAAAACTTACGCAACACTCCATATGCTGAATAAAAAAATATTCTAATCAATTTCCTGCTAAATATCAGCTACCTAGCGCAGATGTCGCGTTAACGTCATGAAAACTGAGATATTCAAAGAATTTTAATCAGTGTCGATTTTACAATCACCGTTCCTTAACGTTTATAACCTGATAGTTTATTACAATTTTTAGGTGTGTTAGCATAGCGCGTAATTGATACCGGCTTATTGAATAAAAAACGCCAGTGAATTGATTTCATGAAAGCCGTGAAATTAGAAACAAGAATTATTCGAGCAAAACAAAAAAGAAACAAAAATATTCACGCAAAACCTCAATTATCATTAAGAGTTTTCCTCATGGTCAAGCCAACTCGCGAACAAAGAGAAAATTGCGAGAAAAAATACAAAAGAAAACATGGCACGTCTTAGACGTCTCGCGAAAAAAAGTACTCGCGCAACTTTGACGTGTTAAACACCCCGAAATGTGAAAAAATTGAATGAGCAATTGCACGAAACAGCGCAAAAAGTAAAACACTTTGCATATTTTCCACATTACATCGTCATCATGCCCCTTAAAGTAAAATACAAAATAATATGAACTTTCTTACACAAAAGGCCGACTTTTAAAGTGATATTTTACGCTTTTTAACCTGCATTTTATATTGTAATTTATAGGAGAAAAACATGGAAATTCTTATTTTTCCAAAATGTCTTAATAAGTCAAAATATCAAGTCATGGACTGTGGCAAATAACTTATGAAGAAATTCAACATTTCTCCCAATAAATGTAGCCGCATGAATAATTGAAAAATTGTCTACTGAACAATTCCGAAACCCAAATGGAATGTGATTTCATTTATTATGAAAGCATGTTTTATTAAAATAGAAAAACACAGGTCTTTCGTTAATGAATAATCTATGATGATATCAAGTTGTTTGTCTTGTTCGGTGAATGACTCCGACGCATGAAACCTTCAATCATATATCATTGATGATCGTGACCGAAATGTTTTAGCAAACGTGGAATCCATACGCGCAAGACATTTGTGTTGGGCATGTCAAAGACAACGTGATGTATTATTGTTGCTGTTGTGTGGCGCGTTCGCGGCGAATGGCGGGCGGATGTGCTGTGGTTTGGTGGAAAATATTGGTGAAAGGCTTAGAAGAAGAATGACCATCCATTTCGGTATGAAGACAATGTGCGCCTGCGAGTTCAAAGAATATGAGGGACGAGGGTCCACGAAGAAAAGATTTTACGGCTCACGTATATAAAGGAAATCTCCGGCCGAAATGAACGAAGAATGGAATAAAATTGACAAAAGGGCTGGACGGCTATAGGAAACTACGTCGGAGGCGGCCGCGGCTGGACAAATGCGGGCCCCGAGGACGATAACAATCTCTTTATCGAGAACCAGCATCGACGGCGGTTGCCTTATAACGTTTGCTTCAAATGCGAGTAATAATTGTGTATTGTTTCAAATACTGGTCACCGTTTACTGTCGACTAATTGAATATCCTTGAAAGGATAAATTAGAAACCTTACTACCACGCAAAACAAATAATACAAACGTTACTTGTCGATGTCGTTTGCTTTTTCTTTAGTTTTAATCGCTGATGTAAAATCTACCTATGCGGTCAAGCAGCTATTGTTGTAAACATTTTCTTAAACAGTTACTTTCTTTAGTTGAAATTAGATTATGTGCGAATAACGAATACGAATCGTAAAGACCCGAAAATAAAATAAATCAATTTTACAGCTGAACTTAGCGGCAAACTAACCGCAAATCCAATGAATTTCCTTCAGTCTAAGTTGTTTTTACTCTGACTAACATGCTTTCTCGACTAACACGGTTTACTTTACCGATTTGTTCTTTTATATTGTGTTACACAGTGTGTAGTTTGCTAGTCAACTTTTTTTATATTCTAATGTTATTTCCACCAACCACAACAACAACAACGAGTGACTTGCAGTGCTTTAGTTTCGCAGCTCTAAACGAATAATCGTAAAGTAACTTAGAAAATCCATGTTTTCATAAAAAAGAAAACACATAGCTTTAAAATTTTAACGTAATAATTTAGTTTTACTTCCGCTTTACCCCATGCAATAAATTTCACTTCATGTCATGTTTCGCATGACTAGATTATATAAAATGTTAAAATAAAAAATGCATTTTCAATTTGAAAAAAAAAGGGAAATAAAAAATAAATTACTTAGTCTAATTAATTAGTTTGCAGGTTAGCAGCTGACCTGAAAGGAGCACGGCTCTCAGGAGCGAATCTACATGCTTGCACCCGACGCTCGCAATGAGCTCGCATTTAATTAATTTTTGTTTAATTAGACATTTTGTGCGCTGGAAAACGCCAATTAGCAATGTTTTCCTGCATGCCATTTATGCACCAACTGATGTTGCACTTATTTGAGGAAATTGTTAACATAAGCTTTATCTCTCATCGTCTACCCACTTAAATGCAGCAAAATAAGAAGCTTATCATTTTCGTCCATTTTCGTTGCGTAATTATAAATTTTGCCTTACTCTTTCGAAATAAAGGTATGTTCCAAATAAATCGACGTACTAGTCGTAAGGTTGAAATAATAAAAAATGCGATTTGCTGACTATTGCAAAAATCTGAAATTTATGTTAAGAGTGAAATTCATTACACGTTAGCCGTACATGTACTCCGTCCATATGGCGCATCAATCAGGACGATTGTCAAAGCGCAATAGAAAATACGATAGGAGCAGCAGCGCAGCTCTCCAACTAGGCTTAAATAAAGCTTCATCAATTCGGGAATCAGGACGAAAATAAATAAAATTTGATCGCACTGCACTGATGAGCAACGTACGCATTTCATTCGATCAATATACTAATACTGGATGATCATCTCTCTTGATTTTTTTTTATTTGATTTGCTTTTACCATTATCCTATTCTAGGATAAATCAATGTCTATTATTCAATCAAAATATCAAAACAGATGATTATCAACTAACACTCTGTATAGTGAGATGCGTATTCAGTGCGCACAAGAGGATGAAATAAAATAAATGCAAAAGGTAAAAGTATAAGATGGAATAATCCGGGCGCAAAAAGTGATAAATCATGCGGAATAAGCGCACCCCATACTTGATACTGATTTGCTGACTCGTCACATTCGTGCATAAAATATAAAAATGCGTGATGTATGAATTGCGAAAATAATAAAATGAAAAACACAACAGATACGCAATGAAATTCCATTATTTCGAAAATTACTTACTCGGCTAAATTCATATTTTATTCTTCGTAATTATTTATTTTTCACCGGCATATCTATTTACTAAACATAAATAAAACTGTGATGTTTAAATATTGTAGAGATATCATCACATCCGTTATAAAATAAATGCAAGAATAAATGGATTTATAACAATTTTACTCAAATTTTCACAATTCGTGAAAAGAGAAATATGAGTAATAATTCATGTTTACATTTATTTATGCGTTTGTATCAGATTCGATTTCAGATTACATATTTTTCACATTAATGTCGATTGGAAATGTCATCACAATATGGAAAAACAACGCATATGCTTATGATGGTATTGCAATAGTAATTCTATGTTTTATAATTCGAAACATTTTGCAATCATAGAATTAATAGCAAATTAAATTGAGTTATTGTTGATGCATATTCGATATAAAAACTTTACTCGTTCGATATAAAATCTCCAATTAAAGTTTTACGTTCCGCGATATTAATTCACATTTACTAGCTATTTATGAAATTCCCCTTAAATTATTTCAAACCTCGTCGGAATTGCTATTTGAGAGCAGCGAACTTCAAGAATAATTTAATACAATACCGTAAAACTGGGAAGCAATTGTATACGAAAAATAAGACAGCAACAACGAAACAGGGCTGTTTAATTACAAGAGGTGATTATTCCTTTTGGGAATTAGTTACGTGCACATTGCAGGGCGGCCTCGCTTCATTCCAACATGTTCTGGATGTCTTTGCATGCTCAGACTTGAAATCTCCCAAGTATTCCCACATTGGGTATAAATTCTGGTTAAGATGGACTCTCTATATTAGATGCCTCTTGGCAATTACAGGGTGTTACCAATCCACCTAAGTTTCAATACTATCTAATTCAATTTCCAAACTCAACTATCAAATACTGACTAAATCTCAAGCTTTGCGCAATGTTAATAATTAAGGACAATACTTTCTGAACTTGTTCGAAATGCGTGTAGGTGTATGTAATTTCAGTTGTAATTAACATCCCTACTCATGTGCAATGAAAGTATGCATCCTATGTTAACGTCAGACGGGTGTACGCGCTAGCGCTCTGCAGATTCAGTTAGGAAGACATGACGCGTTCAGCGCTAATAATTACAGCCGTGGTGATGACGGCGATGATCATCAGTGACATGGCAATGCAGGCAAAGGCGACTGCTGCAAGACATCTACATGGTAATAACTTTTCCGCCAGTGTCAAGCGTTGACACTGCCGCCAACGTTGCAGCCGCCCTGGCTGAAGCACTGGGTGCTAGTAGACTGACTGATTGCATAAATGCATTTATTGGGGAGGATGTCCCATTAATGAAACGTAGCGTGAGTACGATGTAAAAATAACCTAAATTTAGGTAAAAATCACTTTCGAAGAATGCAGTACGAAACCGGACTAAATCGTCTACTGAATTGCAAGAAATTAATGATAAATTTGAGAAATATCTCATAGGTTAAAGTTTAATTCTGATGCATTTATGCATGTCAGGTATTTAAATAAATTTAAATGAATTCATAATGTTACCGCAAAGAAAACACGTCGTGCTAAAACATGGTTTCCCCGTGAAAAAGCAATGGAATGACATAAATTGCGAAATAGGCGCACGGCGAGTGCAGCCCGCCTTTCAGCTTCGTCCTAGCATTCATCCATCTATTTCAACTATCCGTGCATCTCGCCGCCGCCACCGCCGCTGCCGACAAGCTGCTCCAGTATCACTGGGCGCGCACGCTCCGATGATAAATGAATTTCATACAAATTTTCCTCTCGCTATGTGTGCGTCTGCGTTGCAGCGATGCATAATAGGAAATTTGCACACTTTCCACGAAAATGCACACACGCGCAAAAGGACACTACTATGCATAATGCATGCATGCCATGCCATTCCAGCACTTTGTTCATTCGTCATTTCGCCCGCTGCTCGAAAACGTTATGTCAGCATTAATAATTGTGGAATAATTGATAAAGTCACAATGTTTAAAGACTAAAATGATATAACAATCTCTTTAAAAGCTGATTACTGATAAACTAAACCCGTGCTAAATACTCACAAAAATTAAGGGCAGAATTGCAAAATGTAATTTTCCAGGATAATTCCGAATATCCATTGTAACACCTGTTACAACTTTTTTATTGGAAAAGAGAATATGAAAAATCTAATCTAAAATATTATTAGGTGTTTATTTGTACGTAGACGAGTTGGTAGAATTCATATTGGCAAAATAGATTGTATGGTGAGGTAAAATTCGAAAAGAGGCGGTTGTACTAATCCCAATAGCCAGGCGTCACCTGGCAACTCGGAAAACAATTCACGTAGCGCCGTGAGCACAGCAATACACTCGCATATACATACATTTTCCAATAATGTCTCCCATGTCGTAGGTCATTCGTTTTCCTGCGGCGTTCCGCTCGAATTGACTAACAATACCGAGAGAGGGACAAATACCTTCGGATATTGCCTACGCCACCGCCGCCACCGCCAACGACCCACTGTACTGTGTGCGAACGAAGAGCGAATACGTTAACGCGTGGTTAAATACCTTGACAAGTTGTCGGTGGATTTTTAGCGCGTCATGCTTTAGACGTGCTCCGGGCAAGAGCACATTGGCTGGCCGGAGGTCCTTTCGGGAGAATTTCCAACAACTTCGGCAATATGCCCTCGCTACGCGTGTGTACGTGCGTCACACTATCCTCGGTGACAAGCCACTAACATGGGTATTAACGTGAGACCGTCGAAGATATAGTGACATTCCGAACGATCTAAGGATCATCCTTGCGTTAGTTCGCAAGTTCGTGTTGCGCTTCACTTTGGAAGATGCCTTTCACGACCGACCCTCCGCGCGCCTCCTTGCGCTCGTCCTGTCCCCAAAAAGATCTATTTCGCAAATATTTGCCCGGACATTTATCAAGGAAGATGGATTGTTGTCGAAGCGCAAAAGGTAAATATTTCAACTAGCGACAACTCTATTTCGAAATCATTAATTTTCTCCTTTTTTGCCTTTTACTTTTTTTTTCCAACTAAGTGGATATCTCATATTCTTTTTCCGAAAATAGATCTAAATAAATATTACATTCTACGTTATTCATCGTGAGAGAAATTAGGAAATTTCATTTTTGATTATTGTGCGAATTTGTGTAATTTTCGCTGATTTTCAGTTCATTTCCTAAGGACAATTTTTATGATTGTTTATGACGTTGAAGCAACTGGGCCAGCGCGAATATAAAGAACGATAACGAGCGAACCAGTATTCTTAGCCGAGGCCACAATGGCTCACAATTTATGAATACAGTTGGTTTACAAAGCAATGTGCATGCAGCATATTTAAGCGCAAAATATGGATTTACCACTCCGACTTACATTTACGAGAGTATTCCGAATGGCCACCTCGTTAAATTGCATTTAACACTTTCACGTTTCGCTGACTATCCTATCATTTCCATTAGAATTACAATTCTAATGGAACTTTTAATAATAATTATTTAAATTTCTTATAAATGAAACATAAATTCCACGTTTTACTCCTATCTTTAATTTGATCTTTAAAAATTAGAATCAATTCATATGTAATATCTTCGAATCCTTGACGCAATGCGCAAGTGTCAGTGGAAATGATCATGTTACAACGTTAATTTATGCATACACAGTGGCATTCTTCGCGGTAAGTCACGTGAAATTCGAAGGGAAATCAGAGAATGCGTATAAGTTACCATTGTGCGAGAGCGCGCGAAAACTATTTCGGTGGATGTGTGCGGATGCGAAATGCGGAACGAAGACATTCACGACGCGCGCAACACAGGAGGTAATATGAAACTAATCTGATTAGTCAATATGCAAATTGGCCCACAGCCAAACTCCGTGATACGCGCGAACATAAGTTGCGGGCGATGCGCGGCGGATTTGTTTGCGAGGCGGTGGCTCTCCGCCGACGAATGCCTTCAACACTATCCTTCAACTCTCGTCCTCGAGTGAGTACTCTTCAACCGACAAATGTATTGATGTAACTTGTACAATTGCATTTGCATCTCTTGTTACTACTACATACTTATATGTTTCAAGATTTCATTTCAATAAATATTTCAAACAACAACAAAAAAACATCTTAGATTTTCCAGGATGTACAACAAGTGTATCATTTTCCACCTGTGAAGAAACTCTTCCGAGTCCTTGCGTCGAGTACGCCTGCATCATTAGCAAAGTGACATTCTCCTGTAAATGAAGCGCACACCAAGGTTAATTCCCTCATTAGTGCATAACGTCTTCCTGGCCAATATTCTTCGTCCTCATCTTGGTTCTCAACTCTTTGTATTCAGCAGAATTCAAAACAGTTCTTCAACTTTTTCCTACCTCAGCGCTAGATTGTTCTGCACTCGCCTAATATTTGTCAATAGAAAATTTGATTTCATTATAAGTAGTTGAACGTTATACTTCAAGTAGTAACATTATTTCATCCTATATTGATTACTAAAAAGCAATCAACTATCAAAATGCAACATATATAATACATATTTGTTTTGAAAGAAGCAACCCGTCCAGTATACAAAATTCATACCATGTTCGGCATGTTTGCGCTTGAACAGTACACGAATTTCCGTTTAATAAATTCGCCGCCTCGCATCAGCACGATGGCCGATAACGATGCTATTGATGGATGTATGCGTCCGCATCTGTGTATCCCTACGCAGGGAAGTAAACAAATGTGAATATTTCGAATTTTGTCAATATCAGTATGCAAACATCAGCGAACATTGAAAACGAATACGCTAATAGTTTCGACACTCCATGTTTATTATATTTTTAATTTACTTTGTTATACGGAAATAATCAACTGCAAATTTATACACTTTACTGATTAATTAAGCGTGATAAAAAACCGTCGCTATAAACGAAATGGCAAAGATTTTACGTCGCAATGCGAAAATAGTTTTAACGATCAATTAGTTTTCGAATGAATTAAAAATGTAGTCCTTGTTAGACAAGACATGCCTGTATATCATCCCTTTGGACATTTAAACAAGAAAGGTTTACGATGTCACCGCTCTCGAATGTGCTAAATGTTTGCTTTCAGCTCGAAGCACGTTTTACTACTATCATCTTGCGTTCTTTTCTGCATGTATATTATATGTACGTGCGCATACTGTACAAGAACGCAACGTTCACTTGCAAACGCATTCGTCCGTATGAGTGCATGTGATGTGTGTGCTTATGCCAAGCGAACGCATGAATTTTTGATTAGATTTTGGTTTTTGTACATGCACATATCATACATATTTAATACATCCATCAAGTGCAGCCAGCACTGATGACAAGAATGCGATACGACAAGCCGACGAACGCTCATCCGAAGATTATGGATGGATTTCCTATAATGAGCAAACACAAGCACAAGATGCGCAATTTCTCATGAATTATGGACAATCAGTCCTAACCAAATATTATCGTCCTTTATTCCGCATTTGATGAAAATGTATGCAAATCTGATTATTATAAGAAAACCATTCATTTAGTGTTTGTCAAACTACACGCTGCATAATGAATAATCTAAGTAACCTCAATTTTTTCTGCTTTTCCTACTTGCCAGATGAATAAATAATGTAACAAACAATAATGTTACCTTCAAAATGATATTTTTCCCTTAAAAAATAAATAAACATAGGGCTGTTTTAACCATCCACGAACATGCCAAGGTATTAAGCCTTCTCATTAATACATTATACGCATACGTTGAATGCATATTAAGCATATCAAATTATACAGTTAATAAGAGAACAAACGATACATTAACTCATAATAAAATAATTTCCAAACGCGAGGAAACTCACATGCCGAATAAAGCCAACTAAATATGCCGTATTAAAGCGTCTAATAGGTTATTCCGGGGAAAAAGAGAAACACCAGGAGCCTTCCAGCATTAATAAATGGCAATGAATTATTATGAACGCAAGCAGTGAGAGCGAACGAAGAAACACGCTGTTCTATGGATTAATACGCAGCGCGAAGTCTTGGCATTTCCTCGGTCGCCGCATGAGGCAAAACGTAGCTAAACGATGAAAAACCATGTATACTTTGATATGCATCTCAAACTGGGCTAATAACTTGATTGATGGTGATTTCTCGTTTGGCGCTTCAACAATTTCGCAAATATATTTTTAGCCGGATACGTCGAATGCGCGAATAACAAATTGCAATACTTTTATGAATAAATCAGCATGGGGTGCATATTTAATAACAATGTTTTTTATCGATCAATTCGGGCAAACAAATAAAATAAGTACGTAATTGCACAGTAGAAATAGGCAATAATCGTAAAGTTTTTTCCTCTAGCTCATGTTATTGAATCAGTGCAATTTTTCCATTAAATTTATCAGATCAACGACTAGCACGAGTTCGTTTAATAGTGAGATTGCGAGCATTGTTCAACTGTCAATTATACGAGTTTTACGAGCATTGCAATTCCGCTGGGGAAATGCTCCAGGTACGCTATGGTGACTTAATTTATATAGCACAATAATCAATTACGAATAATTGATTCTGTGTGTCATGAAAATTTTATGAAAACGCTCGCAATACAATCAAACAGTGGTCAAGCACAAATCAAAAACCCATTCGTTTATAACAAGCAAAAATTGATGGAATAACAAGCACTAACCTGATTGACTTCCGGTAGTGGAGTTTCCCCGTAGTGTTTATCACTTTTACAAACTGGCAATCAACGGCTGTTGAAGCTGATAATCGATTCAATTGAAGCTTTAATCTCTCTATTCTCAAAGTGTCTCAGTCACTTGTACCACTTTATTCACAACACTAACGCGAATCCTAACCTTAGCTGTTTATTGGTTATACTAACTTATTTGTTAGAAGCACTAATTGGGTTATGTATATGATAAAAGTCTACAAGTATATTTTAGTATTGAAATACGGCTGCGATAAATTACTTTGTCGGTTAGAACATTTCTATTTAAATATTCGCGAACAAACACGGAAAAACGGCATGCATTGAAAATGCATCAAAAACCGCGCCGGCGATGAGAGCAGCACACGCTTAATGGTGCAGTTACGCGAAAAATCCACCACCACCACGACGACAGCCGCCACCAGGCAAAGTTAAGAGTTTGCGGCGTGTATTCGGGGGTTCTCTTCACGGCGCAGTATACACGTCCTGGCAGCGAGCGTACGAACGATTGAAGGCCGGAACGGCGGCTGGATTTGCCGCAACGAGCGCGCACGACGCGACCCGGCGTACGACGAGGGGTGGTTGGTGTGGTGGTCGTTCGGACGGAAACGCTTCTTGCGGACGGCAACAGGACGACCGCCCCCCTTTGCCGGCTGGATACCGTCCACCGGTAAGCAACTAACGCATGCATGATTTGCACAACAACTAAGGCAAGCATGATAAAATGTTGAAGGTTCGATGTACTCATGCCGGCTATCACGCGCCTTGCATGCACTTATATTGCATGCTGCATGCAATGAACAACGATTTGTATTTGCATACTTAAACCACCCTTGATCCCGACCGCGTTTAAATCTGTTATTAGTGTCGCCGTAATTATCTTTCAACTGTTATGAATCTGCGAGTCTTTTTACAAACTTAATCCCGCACTACTGCACTAATTGCACATTGTGCAACATCACACTTTTTTCGGCGCGTTTGAAAGGACGCCAAATTTGTCTATGGACACTAATGATAGAGTTTAATATATTGCTGCGTTCAGCATCTGCAGCGCCACCATTCGTTTGTATTACATGCTTCTGAAAAGATGTAACGCTCCATGCGACATCTACACCGTGCAGTAAACATGTAAAATATCGATTTAATTTTAAATTAGTTTTAAGACTTCCTATAACAAATAGACTGCAATCGGAAGCATTCATTATAAATATGCTAATAATTATTCATGTGCGAAGATCATTGCAATTGCGGTTTCCTAATCAGCTGTTTACAAGGTCGCCCCATCGCGAGTTATGCTGTTATAATGTTTTATCTGAGTTTAATAATTTATGGGCCGCTAACAGTGACAGCAATAACACAGGACGACAATTGGATTAGAGGCAAGTTTATTAAACAAAGACGTAAAACATAATGTTTGTATTCCCGCGTATCCAACAAACTCAACACTTGATACAACAGAGCATTCGAACATTTGCTTCATCAAACATGGCAGCAAGTATCTTGATATTTCGTCAGGTAAATTAACTTTTAAGTTATGATTTCCCTAAGTACATTTTGTCATATTTTCAGCTCTTTGATCTAACAAGCAGCACCTACACTTATCTGCTTGCTGATGCTGCTACCAAGGAGGCAATTTTAATTGATCCTGTAATTGAACATGCAAAAAGGGACTATCAATTGATAAATGACTTGAATTTAACTTTAAAATATGCAGGTAAACTTGTTATGTAACATTCATTAAAGCAATTGATATGTTATTAGTCATAAGACTAATAACAGATAATGTCAACTTCCCGATGAGTAATGAGTGTACTTTCAGTAAACACTCACATGCATGCCGATCATATAACTGGTTCAGGGGAATTAAAAAAGCTCTCAGGATGTAAAAGTATTATATCAAAAGCAAGTGGTGCCCAGGCTGATATTCATATAAATGAAGGAGATTCTATTGAGTTTGGTAAACATAAATTAAAAGTGTTTGCTACTCCAGGTCATACAAATGGATGTGTAACTTATTATATGGCTGAACATGTATGCAATATTGATTAACATGAATAAGTTTAAACATTAATGAATATATGCTCGCAGGGAATGGCTTTCACTGGAGATACATTATTGATTCGCGGTTGCGGACGTACCGATTTTCAAGAAGGCAACTCCACGTCATTATACAATAATGTACATACCAAGATATTCACTCTGCCGGCTGAAACAATTTTGTATCCAGCGCATGATTATAAAGGAATGACCAGAACCACTGTGGATGAAGAAAAAAGGCTCAATCCAAGATTGACAAAATCTCTGGAGGAATTTGTAAAAATCATGGACAATTTGAACCTTTCATATCCAAAAATGATAGGTGAGTAGATTAATTGTGCTTGTAGATTAATACAGCATAATTAGTCGATGAATACAGCATGTTTATCAAATACTTATCATGTATTATTGTTTTGCAGATAAGGCACTGCCTGCAAATAAAGTATGTGGATTGTACGAGATTCCGGCCGAAATTGCTCAGAAATTGCAATAAAATACTCACTATTTCAAAATAATTTGCATATACTACTGTTAATAGCGTATAGAGAATATTGGTGCTAATAACATTTTAAAATAAAGAAGTTGAATAACTATAAAGTTTTACAAAAGTATATAAATTTACACCTAGGTGGCGACACCGATTTCAAATTTGAAGTTTTATCCTTTTTTGAGCGGTCATTTGAACACATCAAAATCATATCAAATTTTTGTAATCCATACACACCTTCTTGGTAGCCTTTGAAACGGACTTCAGTATGCTACCAAGGAGGTACATGCATAAAATTTAGCGTATATTTAAAGTGCATGATACCATTCTTTGTTACTTTGCGTTGACATCAATCATTCAAAGTACCAATTGATAATCGTCAAGAATTCAATACATTAATCTGGTGCGCGATCCAAGACCACAAATTAAACTACGGCAAGGTATGTATTGTTAATTTAAGTGATTGCTTGTTCGAAAGCAATCTTTGAGTAGCGCAATAAAGCATGCCGCAAAAGTTAGCCTTGAATCACGAATTGACGTGTGGGCGCAAAATTGCAAATATTCAGACGGGTCGTACAAAAGAAGCGAACCAGCTACAAGCTTTATAACCAATTATATTGTCTTGTTTTTATTTACACAACAAGTTGTTTTTGCGCATCCAGCCATGCATGGAATTTGCCAATTTTTCAATGTGCCTCAATTGAAACTCTGGCATTCGCATAAAGTACATCGTAAATGCGCGCAAATTCCGCAAAACAAATACTGAAATTATTCATCTGGCTGTCAATTGGAACGCATTAGAAGTGTTAGATTTTATAGAGGGGAAGAGCATAAAGCGCAAAACACGAATCAGCTGAGGTGCCCTCGACACACGCACCAACACTCGTGAAATTAATTCATATACAAAGGCGCACGATTAAATACTGCGCGTTCGCTCAGCTGATCGCGAATGGCATCAAAACAAACCAGGCAAGGAGCAGCTGGTTTCTCTACATTGCTCACTCTGACCCATAGAATCGACCATGGTCCAACTCGCTTCGATAAAATGATACCGCGCACTGACTCCCTCACTTCGCGCTCCTAGTCGCGACGTTGAGGAAATCGCGCGCGCGACTCGGTCGATATTGTGCATTTGCCCATCGCAGACGCGCGACACGGCGGAAAAGCGCAACAAACAAGTCCTGAACGTAGTACGATTTCCACATTAGAAACGTGCATAGCGTACTCGTCTTCCTCCGCGGAGGAATTGAATCATTAACGAAATCAGATACGTGCTTTGTTGCTGTTACTGCTCATCCACCTGCACCATTGTTATCTCAACAGTGCCAATCTCGCGAGCGTGGAGCGCGTAGCTCGTCCTGGATTCACAGCGAGCGTTGATTGACATTCTGTTATTGTTAAATACCATCGCAGGTTAATTCAATTAAGAGAACGCGGAGACAGGACAATTACTGCTATTGATTGATTGTGTGTGCAAGTGTTGCATGTTTGCTCTCCGCACATATCTAATGGATATTCGCCCGAAGCGGATTACAATTAATTAAGACTTATGTAAGTATTACGTACGCTAAGAAAAACCGCATGTGCGAGCGCGCATTATTGTTTCTCGCGCGTACATACTTTTCAACGCCTGGCATTAACGCCCGATTGCAATTCGTTTGCAAATGTTTTATTTTAAAACCACGAATGAGCGCGTAGCTCGCGCGCGCTTCTCGATGAAGTAACATTTACGAAGGCGAAAACAAGTGCGCAAATACATAGCGCATACGCATTTTCATAGAATTTCCTCGCATGTATGCGGAGCGTAGAAGAAACGCACGATTGGAATTGGAAATGCGGTGAATAACTTGCTGCCGAAAATGTACACAAATGCGCATGCATGCTTTTCCATTTTACATGAACGAATGTGAATGTTGCGTTGTTGTTTCTTTTTGCGCAGTGAAACTAGAAAAACATTTCAACCGGACTAAGTTGAGTCGAGTTGGAAGTTGAGTGCGCGGTGTTTTTCCATCGCATCTACGTCGCTCGCGTCCAGCTTTTCTTTGTTCGCGGCGCGCGACCTCAACTCTTTACCTCCAACTGGTTCGTGCAGTAAATTCGCTGGAAGGCTTATGATTCACATGTTGTGCCTCGACGTCTTTCAGTCGTGTAAAAATCGAGTTGGTAACGTTAGAATGAAGAAATAAAAGAAAGCAAAGCAGCGAGAAACATCGTATTCGAAGCGTTCTAACATGCGTTTGTAATTTGTTCGCAAACATTCGTGGTTTATCGGCAATCTCGTTGTGAACTAGATTTTTAATGATCACATTTTCCACGTTCTCCACCAAGAATATTTATTAAGTTTTGCGGCTTTTCCTGCCGCACTTTGAGTCAATTAAATTAATTAACCATAGCTGTTAAGTGACACATTGGCTCATAACTTTAAAACAGTAATAAACGCAATCCAAATATTAGTTTATGCGCATTAGAGTTCAAATGAGATTGTGCATGAAAATTGGGTTTTCATTTTAAATTACAAGACAATAACAACTCTTCATGAGCGCGTGTATGACCAACATAAATGCACATTGTTGATATGCTCGTCAAAACGTGCAGAACTTACAATCGGCAATGTACTCACTGCATAGAGAATGGCGAACAAAGAAAAGTAATCACATTGTTGGTGGTTCCGTGTTCTATTAACGTTGACGTCCGAGCAATATACGGTATAAAATTACCTCTGCGAACGTATGAAACTATGAACAATCCATAAATGGTTTGGACCTTTACTTGACCTATAGCAGCAAAACCAAAATTGGCAGTTATGGGATACTCATTTGTATCATTGAATCGCATGTCCATTGCTTGGAAAAGCAACCTTAATTCAGTGCTAGTTTTGTGCATAGTCTATTATTAAAGCAATGATTATGATTTTCTCTCGATGGTGAAATAAACGTAACCGCAGAGCATCAATCATAATAAATTTAGGTTTAAAAAAAGGATGCTTATATACAAGAGCTAACGAGTAAAAATGGGAGAGATCTAAAAGTTTTTTAGTATGATCAAAGTTTAGTTTCAATATTGATTGAATGAACGAGCGCTCTTGCAACAAAGAGAAAATCAACGTGCAATGTTTGGTAACGCTGGACGATTTTCATTACTTATATAAAAGACTAATTTTAACTGTGCTATTATTGCTAGAATTGCATTGTTGCGTTAAGCGCGCAATAGTACAACCACATAGTTTGTCTTTTGAGCTAATTGTAATAGGCAGCAGGAAACTCAACTAACGGCTGTTATGAATTTATATGTCGTTGGTGAGATTTTCAATTTTGAAGAACACTCACTTTCCCTTTTTGCGCACATACATTGTTAACGTTTCTTCAAGTTGATCTGCAAAATGAATTATTATAGCAAATGCGTGACTGCGCTGATTCTCCTTCCACGCAAATTAGAATGGGTGCCAATGGAAAATGTCAGTCAGCTGCGAATGAAAAAGACTTTTGACATTATAACTCATTTATAGTGTGTGAATGTTAATGGCGTAGATTTAAATCTATTAAATTTATCAATAAGTTGCTTTATGGAATTCAAATCTATACAGTATAATTATAAATGCGTGGAATTTGTTTAACAGCTTGGAGATGATTTAGATAAGGAGTTAGGAAGGATCCTGTATATAGCAAATAAATTTATTGCAAATGCAGAAGCGGACGCAGTTGCACGTTGCGCACGACAAAACAGCGCGCTTTGCTTGCTTCACAGTTTTAAATAAAATGTGAATAACTTTTTAGCGTTTGTTTCTTCACTCGCTGCACGTGTAGCGCAACTCGTAATAAACTGTCTTTAAAATCAAGGAAGCAGTGAAGCTTCGGCTTTTACATTAACTGTTTTTTTATCGGCGTCTTATTCACTTTTCCCAATTTACTTATTCTTTCTCTGGTTTCGTTTGTTTCTTGCTTGATTACAAATCTATTAAGTGGTGCGGTTAATGTGCAAATCTAAAGTAAGAGGTTTCGACTTTTATTTAAAAAGACATTTACTTTTGTGAACGTAAATGATTTACTATCAGAGCATTGACCATCTATTGTTGGATTATTGGATTATTAACTCTACTTAAGATGGATTATTAGTTGAAGTGTGCGGCGGCTGTAATTTGTCCATGTTCCGAGAGCATAAGTCGCTTTTTGCTTGTTGTTGTTATTGCTTGATGTCTATTATGTGATCATATTTCGCAACGAGTAGCAGTAAATTGTTGTCACGAGCCGCACGACCTATACATTTCTGCAGTAACACTGTATTTTCAATAGATAGTTTTGCCTCTGTTTATACGAACAAGCAATGCATACGGTTCATGTCAGGTTTTAGAGATTCAATTGAATTTCAATATGTAGTGTGGCCAATCAACTAAACCATTGGATTATTAGTAAACCAACTAACTTTCGTTTGCGTTTAAATAAATTATATTGATAGAAGGCATCAAAGCAATTTCGATTTAACGTAAGATATTATATCATTTTATAGTGATTTTATGACTTGTAGTTATTATTATTAAAAATAAGAAATAAATAACGTGTTCTATAAAAAATGATCACTTTCTACGAAGTTGATCAGATTTCTGTTAATTTCCATATTAATCACATATTTTCTCAACTGATGCTCTGATTTAATGTGTGATGAAATGTTCAGTTTTGAACAAATTTAATTTGAATGAAATTTGGGTTAATATTCAGTTATAATAGCAATAAAACTAGCTCCAACTATCAAAGACTTGTTATTATATTCATTAACAACGCAGATTCGAGTTTGAATTTTTTGAGGTTGCTTTCATAAATTATCTTTGCCCCTTTTTGCTTGTTAAGAAATTATGAAAATTGCTTGCTCTGCTAATCGACGTGTAAATTGTTGCACTTTTCCCCATAACCACATATCACGTTGTTATGATTTCACTTAGGAAATTCTTGTTGAGTTACGATTATCCTCCAGTAAATTAAATTAGATATACAAAGTGTTTCATGATTATTTGACTGTATTTCACATTCAGGAATTATGATTATTCATTTGACAACTTTGTTTTTTTGTGGTATATTATGCGGTTATACAAGATGCGAAATATTAACAGAAACAATTCGAATGCATGCAAAATATTTTATTGTAATGTAATGTGTAATGCGTTCATGCATATGGAAATGCGTACGTAAATACACCGTGGGTAATTGTGCGTGATTATGCTTGTAAGTGCAATTAGGAAGAGAGCTGCAACATGCCGAAGAATTGTTTTTAATGCGCGGCGAAGATACAGCAAAGATAGATGAATCATAAAGTGTATGCATTCGATGCACGTAAATGAATGGTGCATAATAGAAAGTAGATGTCCAGCAACTGTGCAGGAGAAATTAAAATGATTATTTAATTCATTTTATTTTCGAAGCAGACGCTCGTTTGATAAACGCGAATTAAGAGGAAAGTTGGCTGTATTGTTATTAACGACTCTGCAATTAAATTGCAACCGTGACTCTAAATGAAGACAAATACTTTATTACTCAGAGATAGAAATTTGCCAACTGTATTTTTCACTTTAGAATTTCTTAAAAACAACTTGAAACATAAAGTACAAATTGAAAATATTTACGCTTCTTAGCCAATAACCTTGAACCGAACTAAAAATATAATACCATAATAAATATTTGAAAGTACAAAATGTTATTCGTCATGTCGAAATCTTTGGCATATTTTTTAAATGTATAAACCTTGATTGATGTTATGCAAATGGACGAAATGAAATTATGAAGTAATGAGTTCAAGTAAGCAACCGGCAGCAATCGTATTGCGCTAAGTATATCAACGAATTCTTATTGCTTTTGCATGTTTATAATGCGTTTATGCTTCCTCTTTCCTTTCCTGTGAAGCAAACATTGTACAGCTAATTCACACATAATTCGCACGAGTATAATTAACTGCTAACTTAATAAACAACTTTGGAAAATATCCAGACTTTAGCACAAGTTCACTTTCAAGCATGCTTTTAATTGCGGATAATTACAATACAAGCAATTTTCGAATCTCGTAAATAAAACTTGGTTTATTGAATAACTTATTAGTTCTTTTCATATCGAATTATCTCGCCTTTCATCGTCGAAGCGTGTGAAAGAGAATTATTTAATCAATTAATTATTTATGCAACGAGACGCTTATTAATCTCGTCTCACAATTTATAAGCATGAACATCCTGGATTAAACAGCAGACATGCTCTGTCTGCGTTTACACAAAACTTGAGAATTATTCAAAAATTTGTGATTTTCGAATTGAGACGTGCACATTAATATAAGGCATCGAGAATTAAATAGGTCAGAGAAATAATCACGACGTGTGGCGTCGCATTAGTTGCGTGTTTGTTGTTGCTTTGATGCAATCGCTTTTCGCAATATTTTCCTAGGTCTTTTCCCTAGTTTTTCACAAATGCCAATGCGGATAAACTTGCTGCTTTACAGCATCTAAACTCACATATTTTATGTCTTAATTTCTGTCTCTCTTTTCTATGGTTTTAATCAAATCATCATTGAAAACTCATTACATAATTGCCACAATGTTATTGATGAGATAGTCTATTGGAGATTTGATCTATTGCATTCAATTTCAATTATAACTCACTCAAATGCTTGTTCAAATGTGTTTATCTTCAGTGCGTTTGTATTATGTGATGTGTGTGTGCATTATGAATAAGAATAGAACAGCTATGCGAATACGGGTGAAGGTCGTGAATTTCAACTGAAGCTGAGTGATGATCACTATTCAAATATTAGAACGAATATTAGAACTGCGCACTCCATTCGTATTTCGTTTATAATTACTCCATTCGTATTTCGCTTCCTTAACAACCCATAATGGAATTTATGCAATAATTGTAATAGTCGTCTGTATTTGCGTTTTAAATGCATGTTTGAACGAAAATAAAAAAATTACACTGTTTACTTTTTCAGTTATTACGATGCATTTGTGTTTCGCGCCGCACACGTGTTGTACATTTGCCAAGATTACAAGCGATGTCGAATGGAAAACGCATTTAGCATGAGCAATTATTTTTTATTTGTTTAGTTCAGGATAACTCATAATACATGATTAGGTACTTTATGTGTTTCGACTGCAAATGTAATCCTGCTTGGAATTTCTGCTACGTTCAAATAATACTTGAGAATCAGAGTCCTGATGTTGAAGCGTAGGATAATGAAAAAATATTTAATTTTTAATAATAACGGGATGTCCTGCTCAATTGTTAATTGTTGAACATCCTGTAAATTAAGTTTAAATATGAAATTTGTATATAATTGCATTGAATTACAAAAAATAAAATTACTACGAGTTATTTTTACTGGCAGGAATTTCAATGGAATAAACATCATTGCGAAACGTAATTGCAAACTGCGAATGCTTCTTAAGAAAGCAAACAGCAGAGGCAGCTGGCTGATTGGTTAATTAGTCAAGGCGATTATTTCAAATACGCAATATCACCATGTATTGATTAATCAGTAGACTGTGTTAAATAAACAACGTCAATGATGAATGTCAGTGACAAAAAGAACTAAGTTTATATCCTGTATTACCATTTTAGTTTCAAACTCAAACTACCGGTTCTAACATCTTCAAATTCACTTTTATTTACTTCACTTGCCATTGTACATTGTATTTGACATAATTATAAATTATAATCAAGTCTTAACAAATTGCACAACAAGCTATTACTAATTACGTGCAATAAATGTTCGTAGGAGAGTTGGCATATTATTTATTGGCAGTAAAATTAAATTATTGTATAAATACTTTACCTCGTTTTATACGATTAAGTAAACCATTAACGTTTTATGTATTTAGAGACTTTATCATTGCTTTATAAATAGTGCGGCTTTTATCTTTGCTTCAATTACGCTAAATTTGAAATTATACACCTGCCAGCATTGTATTTGAATTGTTGGAGGCAACGAACGTATTTTCACTTCATATAAAAACTATGAAACTGAATAACGTGAACAACGCAATTGTTTAGCGTCAGGAGCGCAAATCGCTGAAGGACATTTGCTTGCTGTGAGCATTTTCAATTCCTCGGTCGCTGTTTATGTATTTCCATATAAATTTTAACAGCGCAAAACAATAAATTTAAATACATTCGTATTTAATTTGGCATTTATTTATATTTCTCGTATAATCACAGTTATTTGCGCTTTGGTATTCATGATGCGTTTTGGAATGAAACTAATTGGAATGCTTTGGTTTTTGTTTGCAGATTATTAAAATTCTAAAAAGATGCCATCGCTCGTGGAAGCATTGGAACAAAAATACGGAAATGATTGCAGCACAGAGTCGGAAGGCTCTGAGGAAGAGTTGTGTGTGTCGATTTTCGTACCTCGACGACCGCCGCGAGTAATAGTGCCGTCATTGCTGGTGCTCAATGATTGCGACATTGCTACCGCTGGCGAAAGTAATGCGCTCAATGATAAATGCGCTGCCGTCGAAGAGTTGGATTTAGCCAAGAACAAACTAAACAAATGGCTCGAGGTAAAAACTTTCACGCTAATAATTTCCAAAATTGACGTACTAATTCAAGGAAATTTCAGATATTTGGTATACTGGAACAAATGCCTCGTTTGAAATTTGTCAATTTATCATTCAATCAGCTCTCAGAGCCATTGCAAGATGGCATGTCGTTGAAGTGGACCAATTTAAAGAATCTGGTTCTAAATTCGACCAACATCGACTGGGAGAGCGTGGATAAAATCCTAGATCATTCGCCCGCATTGGAAGAATTGCATTTAAGTCTCAACGACTATAAGGATGTAAATTTGAAATGTCCGCATGCATGTACCGTGGTTAGTGATGATGCAAATGAAACGAATTCAAATGTTAAATGCAACTGTCCCAAAATTGAAAACGCAAAAAACGAACACAAATGGCATAAGCATTGGGGCATTAAAAAATTACATTTCAATGGTAACCCAATTGAGTGTTGGAATGAAGTTTCAAAACTGGGGTATGCGTTTCCCAACTTGGAGTACTTATTGTTGGCAGATTGCCCTATTGAAACACTAAATAGATGTACTGATCAAGAGGGTAATGTTAATGACAGTGCGGCTGAGACTCCGGCACATGATGGATTTAGTGTACTGAAAGTGTTGAATTTGAACGGTACGCAGCTTTCCTCCTGGGATGAAATTGAACGACTGGCCAAATTTCCAAACTTACATTGCCTTCGAATGCAGGTATTGCATTTGCATTTTTTATTGTTACGCAATGACAGTAATTATTTTATTAGGGCTGCCCGTTGTGGGAAAGCTGTGAATTCACAGAACACGAGCGCAGACAATTAATGATTGCGCGCTTACCTAATGTGGCCATGTTAAATGGTGGCGGGATAATAGGACATGACGAAAGGGAAGATGCTGAACGGGCATTCATCCGACATTATATTGATAAGCCAGAAGCAGAAAGGCCTGAAAGGTATTAGCAATTAATCTTGTTTATGCTTCCAGAACTTATGTCTGTTTTTCAGATACTTTGAACTAGTAAATATCCATGGAAAATTGGATCCGCTCGTAAATGTAGACTTGCGTCCTGAAAAGCGTGTTAAAGTTACTTTTTCGTGTGGAACCAGTAGTGAAGTTAGGAGCGTTGACGTCTATCGTACTGTTCTTGACCTCAAGTCTAAGCTGGAACCATTTGCAGGATTTTCAGCCGGAAAAATGAGGCTTTTCTATGTCGACCAGGACCTACGTGATATTCAGGTATTGATTATATGAATAGCGAGTTCAATACTGTAGCTAATCGACTGCGAACAATAATTTTAGGGCCCTGAGGAGATGAAATATCCGCATAAGCAGCTTTATAGCTATAATATACGATCAGGGGATGAGATAATCATTGATTGCAAAAAGAAGCTTTCGGAAAGCCGAAACTAAACGTAATTGCAGGAATAGCTGAAGCACACTTAATAAAATGCGCGAATTACTGAATTCGCAACCAGTGACAGAATATTGGCGCTACTGCCATGATATTCTGATGTATTTATTCATTATTCATATTTGCATAAACTGGGCAATGTGATACGCGAAAGAACTATTGTAATTACTACTGCCTAATATACAAAGAGACATAAGATGTATCTAATTTTTTGTATAGCACATAAACATATGCCATTATTACAATGAGTAAGATTGTATGTTGATTTAGTCTGAAATGTGATCAGGATAATGAGCAAGATATCATAGGCAGTAAGGAGACACGTTTCAAAAGCAATCGTGCGCAACGATTATGTGATATTTATCAAAAAAATTTGAAGAGTTACGTTATCGCCCTACTTCTATATGAGATATCTAAAAGAATACAATTTCATTAGAGGTTTATGAAAAACAACTGATTATATTAGAGAGTAATATCGATAAAAATACTAACGTTAGCCGATAGTGACTATAAACAATATTTTAACATTTGAGAATTGATTTAACACCACATTACTAACTACTTGTTACTAATACTCTATGTTATAAGTATGGCATATAATGCTATTTTTCAGTTTTCAATATGACGACTTGATTTCAACGTGGAAATTTATGGTTTTTTTTAGAATTTAAAAAAATATCTGACCCTACGGAAACTCGTTGTAATAATTTGTCTATTATTGCGAAACGCAAATAAATAAATTGTTTTCTTGTAACAACATTTTTGTCTTTTGAATATCGTCCAACCTGTGCAGATATTTTAAAATCCAAAATCAAGGTGTAGCTTAGATAACAAGCTCTCTGAAAACCCGCATCTACTAAAAAACTTGAATAGGTGAAACATTAAAATGGATTTGGAATGTATAAATGTTGGCTTCATTTATTTAGTGCACACATCACCCTGGAAATGAAACAGATAGATTTTACAGAAATGACTAAATGAATTAATTACACATGAACTGAGCAGCTTTAAATACCAAGATTTCTTGTAGCTTCAAATATAGAAAAAAAACGGTCATATAAATACTTCAATAAACGATTGCATTCCTGTTAAATATGAATTAATTGTTACGCTGTTTATTTCTTTGTGTATGGAATTAAATAAATTAATCATAATGTCAATCCTTATTTCATAATCAATGTAGTGCAATAGTACACAATATCACAAACACTGTTGTTCTAACATATCGTGTGTTCAACAACAAAATAATTAGTGTCACAAGGAATTCGTCCTTAGCTGATGACATATCGAATAATTTTACTAATGCTCAACATTTTTATCTCATTTGTGGACATTGAATTTACAAGATTTCGACTTTTGAAGGTAATTTAAATTGAACTAAAAACCCGTATAAATTATAGTTCTGCATGTATGTCGCCTTCGGCGTCTTGGCTGACTGTTTTATCTTCAACAGTCTCTTCAGTTGCTTGGTCATTTATTTGCGGTGCTTCTTCTTGCTGCTCAGCTTTTTGGTCTGATTCGGTTTCTTTCTCAGCCTTTTCGTCCTTTTCATTTACTTCATAGGTTTTATTAGGTTCTTTCTTTTCTTCGACGACTGGCTTCTTCGGCCTCCAAATCTTTCTCTTATTAACTAAGTACTTCATTTCTCTATCTAGGGCCTGCATATGCTCAACTAAACTTTTTACTGTCAGCAGAATTGGTTCGGAATTTTTAAGTTTGTCTTGCTCAGCCACCTGCTTATCTCTCCACTCTTCAGTGTCTATAATTAATTTTTCTAATGCTTCAATTTCTATATCTGTAAAAATATCCTGATCTGGATTAACGGTCTTTGTCCAATTTCTAGCGGACTCCAAGAAAATTCTTGAACTATTCAGCATTGAATTTAATGTGGACAAAGCATCAGGTCGTTGTCTATGCTCAAATACACGTGTTAGTACATCGTGTGTTAATGCCTTAATTGTCTCTAATTTGTTCTCGTAAGTATTGGCATCCGCATCAGAACCATCTTCATATAGCCAATCAGACACTTCAGAACATGCAGCAAGGATTTTTTCTTTTTCTTCTGGTGTTGCAGCATCGGAGTATTCATCTTCTGAAAGCTTGGTCTGCATATCAATAACAAAACTTTCAAGATTATTTAGGGCAGAAGCACGACGGTTCAATTCAAAATCAATCTTATTAAGTTTCTTTAGTTTCTCTGCACTAGCTTTAAAGTCTTCTTTGCTAAGTTTGCCAATAGTGTGAATGGTTTCACTTGATGCAAGTGGTTCTTTTACAGTTACTAATTTTGGCTTAACGTCTTTTTCCTTCTCTTTGCTTGCCTTATCATCTTTTCCTTTCTTCTCTTTGGTTGCATTTGCGTCTTTTTCTTCACCTTTAGTATCAGTTTGGTTTGATGCAGGCTCTTCCGTTTTAGTTGCATTATTTTCTACAGGTTTTTCTTCTTCATTGCCACTGAATAATTTACTGATTGTGCTACCCAACTTTGAGAAAGCACCTTCTTCCTCTGGTTCGGATTGCACTTGTTTTTCGAAAACAAATTCAGCTTCATTCAACGAGAGAATGCCACTTTCATCCATGTAAAAATGTGCTTTAACACCTTTACTTTCAATATTATCGCCAGTGTTTTTATTCAATGTTTCAGCAACGCCCTTTATTTCAATGGTGCTCAGATTATGGCTTCCTAGGTATTCAATTTCTTCCGGTTTAAGAGAATCTAATTCTGCATAATTGACATGCATAGTAAAGTCGCTTGTATGCTTGTTGAAAGTCATAACTTTCTTTTGTGGGTAGTGATTCATAAGACCAAATAACATTCGCTTGACATGTTTGGTGCTGTCTTCAGTTTCACGACTGAATGATACTTGGATTGGGTAAACTACAACATCTTTTGTGATAAATTTCTTTACTTGGAAACCAGTACTAAGATCAGCTGCCTTGTAAACAGCGCCCATGGTTGCAGCTTCGTCAGTATTAAGATTCTTTGCTAAATCCATTTTCACAATTTGTTGGAGTTTCTCCTGAACTTTCGGAACTCGAGTGCCAGCACCGACAAGAACTACCTGGTTGATAACATCCATTGTAAGATGAGCTGTTTTCAATGCTTGTTCAACAGGATAAGCTACGCGTTCAAAAACATCAACATTCAATTGCTCAAATTCATCTCGATTGACTGCAACTTTAAAATCTTGATCATCCAGCAAGCCTTCAATTTGTGCGGTAATTTCATTGTTCGCAGAAAGCACATTCTTCACACGACCAGCTTCCTTGAATAGTTTTGCCATTGCTCTTGGATTTTTGAAGACATCATTCTTGGTTTTCTTCATCTCATTGAACTTTCTTCCCAAGTGGTCACGGAGACGAATCTGCATTTCAAGACCACCTAATGTACGGTCAAAACCAACACCAACTATTGATATTTGAGGATGGGTTTCAACGTATCCTCGTTCCTTGGTCTTCACGTTCTGCATGCTGACAATGGTAGCGGTCGTTGAACTTGCGCCCATATCGTAAAACATGACATATTGTGCAGTTTCATTAAAGTCTTTGGTGCGGAATATTCCGTAGTTTAGTGCAACAGCCATATAATCATTGATCAACTGCAGTACCTTGATATCAGCAAGGGCAGCCGCATCAAGAATAGCTTTGCGTTCAGCCTGATTGAAATAGCCAGGCACAGTAATCACTCCTTCCTTGATGGGCTGCCGTGCACTTTGCTCAGCATTCTCTTTGCACTTATGCAGCAACTGTGCAATCAGTTCTTGTGGTGAATAAAATGTATCATCATCATGCTTGAACAGAATTGTATTATGTTCTTTATCTGCTATAATCTCATAGTATGGAAAACGCTCTTGGTAGAGTTTCACCAGAGGATGATTGATATCTTTACCAATGAGGTCCAATAAATAAATATAAGCATTTCGTGGAAAACGAATGCCTACTGTTTGGGCATCTTCACCAAATGATCTATCATTGTTTCTAAAGCTTAGGACACTAGGTGTTTTACGCTTTGATTCCTTATTTAATGCAATTTCCATAGGAACGCCAGGTGAGACTATACCAGCCTTCATCCATTCGCTACCAATATCAATGGAGAGCACAGCAAGTGAGTTAGCATAATTCACTCCTAATACAATGCAGAGCAATGCAAGAAGCTTCATCTGAAATTTCATGGTCCAATTAGACTTCTTGCATATGATAGTAAATTGGTTCTATGCCCATTAAGATACATAATGGTTAGCACATGAAAAGAAGGACTACATAACTTTTCCACGTGAGCAGCAATCAGCATGGTTTATGTATTAATATTAAAAACAAAGTACAAAAACAATGTATGGTTATGTGCAATGCAGCAGTTGAAGATATATGATATAAATGAAAACTTACATTTATTATCTCCTGGAGTGTGGTCTGTTTATTCAGAAACTGAGTGAAATTTAACACACATCAACTATTATTGTTAATACAAAACACGTCACTACGTTGTATGATGCGGCTCGCAGCGTATGGTACACGTCAGTACCTACATGTGGATCACTAATAAAACAGCTGTATCTGACTCTGCTAGGGGAAAGTAATCCCACAAATGATTGGTCCGGTTGTTTAAAACAATGACTTTCTTGAATGGTTGCACATCCAAGTAAATTAATTTTCAGAAACCGGTACAGTTGCCCTGTGGCGAATGATTATTGGCTAGTAAACCACGATAATGTTGACGTATTTTTGAATATTTACCTAGTTTGACCTCCACGTTTAAATGTATATTTCAAAAAGATGGCGCTATATATTCCAAATTGAAATAATACTTTTGTAAACAACACTGAACAACACGTGCATTGCAAGTCACAGGCAAAGTTAGAACTTGTTAGAATTTGTTCTCACAATTCCCAAATGCGCTTAGAAGTGTGTTCTCAGTATATGTAGAGAAAAATACATATAACACCATTGAGGTTTCATCGAGTTTAATAAACATTTATATAGTTCTTTAAAGTTTATAGATAATATACTGTACAATAAAATCTGCTTCTTTTACTTATAGGTGCTTTACATAAATTATAATCTTATTATTTTATTATTTCTTTAAACTAGATAACAAACAATTCACTTTATACCTTGCATATTTTGTTTTATTATGTCAATGCAAATTGAACGTAAATTTCTTTATGTAAACTCGTTAATAGCGAAATGGGGATGAAAGAAAAGAGTTAAGTGTTCGATAAGGTCACAGTTTTTAGTTGCATGTTACATTGTTATATTAGTAGTTACAGTTTAGTTTCATATGTATATCGGGGATCTTTATGGTTGATTCTCAAGGATATTCGCATTGTGAATCTGCGAATATATTTTTTCCATTAAAGTCGTCAGAAGTTTCACGATATTGAAACGAATCAATACATCTAGTAAACCCATGTAGAAGGCTCTGACAGCTTCATTTGATGTTTGATAATGGATTTCTGATTGAATTGTATGTACACATACTTATGAATGTTATTTACATACATTATAAAATGACAGATTCACAATACTAGTCCGTCGAGAAGGATTCAGATATGGCAAATGCTATACGTCTTAAAATTTTTACATACTTCTTACAGACTTAAGTTTTGTAGTTTCTGGGAGGCTGTGTTCAATTCATTTCCATTTGCGTTTTGTTTCTTATTAAGCTTCCTTAATTCTACGGTGTGTACAATAATATTTAATTAATTAGTAGGTATGTCTGACTTACGTCTGAAAGTTTTATTGAGTTGGGTGAGTGGAATTATATGAGCAATAATTGATAATCTAACAAAGTACAAATGTAGTTCAAGTCATGATTGCACTTCAATTCTAGATTTAATTAATGAACCATGATTAATCCACATTTTTTTATAGAAGATTTGTATAGTAAGAGAGCAACAACAATAGATTCTTTTAAGTTTTAGAAAGTACAACTTTCTTCGTCTCGTTCTTATTCACGATTTTAGTGTTTTAAAGGAGCATCTATGCAGATCGTGTTCATGCACTAATTGCATGGTGATTCAAGTTTGACAGCGCGTGAAGTGATCATGTTATATCTTCATCAAGTATGATTGAATTCTTAAGTAATACTCATAGTATTTGGCTTGTCTTAAATTGTAAACGGTTTTGTATGCTGGAGTTGTGAAAATGATGCAAGTCTCATTAGTTCTTAAAATTATTGAGAAATTCAGTCGTTTGACAAAAATACAAATTGTACTCAATCAAATCATAGATCGCATGGCATTTTTAACAATTATTTAACATACGATTGCATCTTCATGCCATTTGCATTCGTTTACAGAAGATTCGATAACAACACTTTTATCATACATAATTCCTAAATTAGTTATTCGTAAATGCAATCATATTTCCTCATTTGTAATTATAACAAGTATGAATAGAATCATTATAATAATAATAGTATATAATAAGTGGTAGTTGAATACACTTAATAACATTGTCATAGTTGTATAGACTCTGGTTTCACATTCAATTCATTATAGGCCTAACGCAGTAACAAGTGTTTTAAGTTTTCTTTTCTTTCTCTCTAATAAATTCCAAGTCTATGTATTTTATCACTAGCATAAGGTAATGAAAGAGTCGCAAACGTGGTGATGAGATATTAAAAGCAATCATAGAAATTGATTTGCCAGAATTTATATTGTACGTAGGTATGAATAATATACTTAAGTACCTATATGATTTAATGCATTTATGTATATTAGTAATAAATATATTTATATAATGTGAATGTCATGTACTTGCTTTGTAAATTGACTTAAAAATTATAAGAATCTTAAATATGTGTGTATAATTAATTACTTGACACTTGACACATTCAAGGCGTTTATTGTTCAGGATACGGGCGGGCTTATTATTTCATTATTATTATTAAGACATGATTTGTAGCGTTCATTTTCAACCGATTAGTAGGTATTTACTACAACTAAAGTTTTCTCATCCCAATTGGGATGTCAGTTATGTTCGTCACGCAATATTAGGGTTTTGCGTTTTGAGCGCTACGTAATGCAATGCAATGCAATTCGCATTTAGCGCAAAATCGTATCCGCGTTTTCATAATTTGCTCCACTTGAAATGGCTAAGAGAAGCGTGTACAATTCCAATTACTGGCGCGTTGTCCATTCATTAAATATTATGTTAAAGTCTCTGCTAACAATTTTAGTAGTTAAGTTAAAACACACATCGAAGCCTACGCAAAGGCTGAAAATAGTATCGCATTAAATTGATTGCTTTATTATTTCGTTACATGTTTCTTTTAGTTGTTTATTCTTTCTCTAAGTTCATAACTAATGAATTACATTGCAATAGATACACACACATTGCGGGCTACGTTAGATGCACGGTTCGTTGCACTTTGCACTCCAAGTGGCAACAATTTCTTTAGCTTCTCAGCAATTTCAACAATCATAAGACACTTTGAATTTACACGGAATTTGAATTAAATAACAAAATACTCACAATTCCCATTGTGATATCGCGCAAAATTTACTTATTGCATTTTCTTGCTGAGTGCAACGACATCGTGCCATACATTGCTTGTCATTTCAATCATCCAATATCATCAATACGAATCGAACATCGTTTCAACGAAATGCACATTACAGAACACATAATTTAAATGAAATCTGATGTTTCGATGTTTGATATTCTTCTTTTCATTATTGATATAAAGATCATTTGTGTTTGATGAAGTTATGAAACGAGCGCGAATAAAGTACTTAGTTGACGATGCTGATGCAGTAATGTTGATGTGATGTGTGACGATTTCACAATGTTGATGTTCTGCTTTGATGACCCTTATATGCGTATTGTAAAAATACAGGAAAAAGGCATTTTGGCTGAGTAAAACCACCTCGCATGGGCTCGCTAAATGGACAGCATCTTCTACTACATCGAGACATCATACTAATCCGGTGATCGGCTAATCTGTTCGTCCTAATTTGAGAGAGAAAAACAAGAATGAATTGCGATTAATCAATCAAGGAGAACGCGCATGAAAGTGGCAATCCAAAGAAATAAAGTGCACGTGCAAATAAAATGGCCGATCAAGTAGGATCAAGGGGGTTGGCTGGTGTAATTCATTTACGGAGGTGTCGTCGCGCACTTTACATCCGGCCCGAACGCTTGCCCTTTTTAGCAGGCGGCGTCCTGTTTGCGTATGTATTAGATGATGTTGTACTAGTCACCTGCGATATGATGCTGGATCGGTTGCTGCCTCCCGAAACACCCAGATCGGAAGTGAACGGCGTTTGTAACATGCCGCTGCATGTACCTGTGCGTGACGTCCCATTAGCCGTCTCTTCCGGTGCATGTCCGTGCGATGGCTGATGACTCTGTGATGCGGTGCTTAAATCCACCGACGAATCACTGTAAAATTTACGTTAATTAACAATTAACACAATTTATTCATATTTAGTTGGTCACATTTTGATGTTTATTAATTCAATTAATTTCTGACTGCAAAGGTAAATTTGGGACCTTCCGTTACGTAATTGCATAACATAAAAGACTAATTCAGTTTCGCTGCTTGCCTTCTACGCAAGCTTCTGCGAGTTCATTAAGAAATCGCGTCACATCAGTTTACTCTTAAGGCTTTCATCGCAACGCATTTAATGACTATATCAGAAAGCATCTCACTGAACCTAATTAACTAATTTACATACCTAATGACGCTGTGCCGATCCGGCTTCAATGTGTCTCTGCCTCTATCACGTTCCAGAATTCGTTCATCGTCGTCGTCCTCTAAAAGGGGCATTTCATCCTCCCGTAAATCCTCCTCAGGATCATCCTGACCAGGGTGGCAATGTGTGAGGTCAGACCTTTGGTCATGCGCTTGTTGATATTTGGGGGGAGGTGCTGGTGGCGGCGGCGGTTGTCTTAAAGCAGGCCGCTCATGACATTCGCATTTACACTCTTCGGGATTCACATATGTGTATATGACGTTATCGTGTGATTGTACCAATGTTTCTGGAACTTCGATATTTCCGCGGCTGGGTATTGTTTGAATTCGCTTGGGCGGTTTGCGCTTCTCGGGAATCTCTTCAAAATTGATCCATTCTTTTTGAATTCCCTTTGGTGGCAGTGGTGGCGGTGTGTCTTCATCTTTGTATGATAGTGATGTGCGGGCTTTGGTAAAATCAAACCAATCAGCAGATTCGCCAACAGGCGCACTAAACGCCTCATCACCTGAAATTCTTCTTCGCGGTGATTTCACTTTTGGCTGCTGTTCGTCTTGTTTGGGTAATGAAATTTTCAATTTATCGGCTTTAGTTATTTTGGTCTGCTTGTCAGGGTCGCGGTAAACTTCCAACGTTGGTTTGATAGGGGTTGTGCTTCTGGGTCGTTCGATAGTGCATGTCTTTACTTCCATATTTGCTCGCTGCTTCACTGGTATAATGGGAACAGCCATGGAACGCTCTTGCGGCAATGTGGTTGGAATGTAGGGTAAGTCATCATCAAATGAATCTTGCTGCAGCACGAGACCTTTACGCTCCGGTTCCATTTCTTGCATAACTTCGTCAACCTGTGGCTTCTCACGTCGATCAAAATCGGATTCACGTTCCGATTCGGAGGAGTAATGCTCATCTGCTTTTCTTAATTCGGCCAACTTGAATTTTTCCTTTTCCTTCTCCTTTGCAATAATTGGAATGTCTTCAGAGTCTTGTTTCGGCAACATAATGGGCGAAGGCGGTGCAACGGGTTCCTCAGCAGGAATATAGCAAGTACTCATTGTTGATTGGGTAAGATTAATGGTTAGTTGCTCGCTAGAGTCTGCACGTTTGGATTTTTCTAGTTTAAACTTTCGCGACTCGTTACTCGTGGATGTGCTTAAACGTCGTGTAGGTTCTTCCTTCACAATCACTTCCGGTTCCTCATACTCCACTTTACTGGCGACGCTGTCTTCGACGATACTTTCGGAACGTGATTTGGATCGATTGAGAAAAGCTTCATCTTCGCTCGTTACGCGTTCCTTGACATATTCCACAATGGCAGTCGTAGTTTCGATGATCTCCTGATGTTTTGGTAATTTAGTCGTAAAGATTTCATTGGTACTACCTAATTTTGTACTGAACACAATATTTTCACTGCTGGTGCTACTCTGACGCATAGTTGCACATGTAACACTACTACTGATGCCTTCGTCCGCCTCCTTCGATTTCTCCGTATGTTTGGTGCTGGTTTTAACTTCGATTACCGTCTCTTGGCTGTCCTGACTGGACGTTTTAAAGCTCTCTAAGAAACACTTTGATTCGTAGTACGTGGGCGAATGCAGCGGAATTCGAACGCTTTCACCCTGCAGCGGGGTTTCGTAATGACTACTTCTTTTACTCTTTGACGTGTTTTGAATGTTTTGGGCTAAGTTTTCCAAGTTTGGAAGATCCGGACCGGGCGAACGGTCTAAGCTTTGACGACTGGATGTTTTGCGTGGTCGTGAAAAAAGTGAGAACATTGATTTGCCTTTGCTGTCAATGCTTTCAGTGCTTGAGGGATAACCGCGCTCCCGACTTTTTGATCGGCTTCGTCGATGCGTGTCTTTAGTGCGTTTACTACGACCTGGCATGGTGGGCGATTCAGGACTGATCGTTTCGCGACTCTTAAAGAGTGAGGCAAACGATGACTTACGCGATAATGAGGGTGATGGTGATTTGTGGTGTCTCGGCGATTCTTTAGTGAGGTGCCGGGATTTAGGTGTTTGCACCTGATAATGACTAGGAGATATAGTTATTTCGTCAAACTTACTTTGGAGGTTCAATGTTTCGGGTTTTTGAACCACGTCCGATGGAGTATCTATTTTAGGAGCGTTAGGATCGTAGTCTTCGTATAGATGCTCGGGCTTAAGTCGAATACGAATATACTTAGGGTTCTCGCCATGCTGCTGATTTGTCAGTGATGAACCGCTTGAAGACGTTTGGTAATGTCGTGTCATTGCTGGCGATGGTGACGCGGACTTGGATTTACGTTTTTCGCGATCTTTCGTATCCATCGATGTCGTACCACTTGCAGACTTAGTTTCACGAACTTTGGTCTTGCCTTGTACGCCATTTGTGGTTTTAGAAGTCGTAGAAGTAAATCCGGGTGGATCTTCTGGTAACGGCCCTTTCAGGGGAATGTAAATAAATTCAGTGCCCGAATCGGAAACAATGTGTTTGGGCATTTTGGGCCGTTGTACATCGTCTGATGGTTCTATAATTGGTGGTGGTTTATCGATTTTAATGGTAACCTTTTCTAGAGGTTTCTTTAAAGCTTTTGGTGTCTCTACGACAGGTTGTTGAACTGGACTTCGAACGATCACTTCAGGTTCATGTACGATGGGCGAACGTGGTGATTGCGGTGTGAGATCTACACCTTCGGCAATGAGTGCCTTGGTCGGATCGTGCTGGCGTTGTAACAGCACCTTTTCCAACTCCTTGGTCCCTTCATCTTCGCCTTCCTTGCCTTCAAAGAGATCAATGCTCAAATCGCCACGCTTCGGCTTTGTGCCACAAAATGACGTTTCAAGAAGCATCTTGTGAGGTGAAGGTGAGCGTGATGCGCCTGAAACGACAGACAAATGACTTGCGTTCGAAATACGACTTTGCGCCGAGCCCTGGGACCCGATGCTGCTCAAGCGTGATGTGCGCCCCGAAATGCACAGCAGACCGATCTCGGAACTCTGTGAATCTTTGCGATTGTGACTGTGGTACGAATCGTCGTGCAGTTGTTGATCGTGCGGTGAGTGCACACGCGGTACGGGTGGTGCGACTGATGTTGATGGTGGAGGTTGTGGTACGCGGACGATTTTCTTACTCGCATCTATATCTTCCGTGGATGATCGTAATTCAACAGCGCCTTCTTCAAACGCCAGTTTTCCGCCGCCGACCACGTCCTTTTCGGCCTCATCATCCGGAGTGCTTTCTTTGCTGTCGTGATGTGAACTGCTACTCGCTCGCGAGATATCTATGCGTGGTGTAAGAGAGCTGCTCTTTTTCTCACCGATCCCTGGCGCCGATGGCATGGTCGGTGTATGGCCGGAAACAGTCGGCGTTGATGGGGCTCCAATTAAACTGATTCCCGTGTAGATGAATTCAGCACGAATTTCTCCACCTTTTGCAGCTGGCGAACAAGGAGTTGCGTCTTCTCGTATGCCTGGTAAGCGTACTACGTTTGTAGCATTTTTATCTTCAGGACTATCCAACTGCAGAATTAAATACAGAATTATTAATTGATACAAATCTTAGTTAGTTAGTCTACCTCATCAGATAAATCTTCAAAGGAGGCAAATGGTGCAGGTCCCATACGTTTTTGTCGGCGATGTGAAGTACCTGGTTTCGTCATGCTCGCGGCAATTGCCACACCATGACCGTAAGGTGGTGACTTCCTGGGTGGACCACGCGGTGACGTTGCCATTGTGCTATAAGCTTTTTGCGATGCGAAATTGATATTCGTACTGCGCAAATAATAAAAGTTTCTTCAATTGATATCATTTATCTCAAAGAAAAATTGCTTTATGTAAGTTTCATTTCAAATATGAGTATAGAAACAACATATAATAGGGAAAACATGTGCAAAGTGTGCGTTACGACACGTAATTAGGTTAAATCATTAGTGCACAGCTTGATTCAAAACTGTCCTAATTTAGCCTCCCATCACTGTGCAAAATACATATTTTAATACCCTTGAATTATTTGACTAATTACAAGCAGCAGTAGGTATTAATTCTGCTTGTTTAAAAGTTTTAAACTTTTAGTATTCTGAAATTTTCGAGTTAAAAAAGCTTCATATTATTTCAACGCTGAATGAATTCAGCATGTTACATAAATATTTCACCGCATGTCAACGCATGACAATTCGCCACTTTTGTTATCAGATTATCAGCGTTCGAATTTACTGGAAGTAGCACAATAATCGCAACGAAATAACAAACGAGAAAAATATCAAAAATCAATAGCCTATCATCATACACATGTTGGATGCAAACGTGTACATGAAGGCATCAAGCCGATGAAAACGATTTCACGTGCAGCGCTTGAAATTCATTGCTTTCTACCGCATATAAAATACATCCGCGCATACACATAATAAGTTGAAAAGTATGTATTTTATGTTGACTTGTGCATAGAGATGTGTGCGTTTCTTTAAATATTCTAGTAAAATGAAAAGTATACGCACACTCGCTCTAGTTGAAATGCTTGTCTTGTTTGCGTATTTTGACGCGTTGTGTATTTGTGCAATGCATGCATGCATGCAAGAAACACATAAACAAAACGCAATTAATTCCCCGGGGGGAACAGGAGAGGAGAATACACGCACCACCACCTTGTGGGACTCCCTAACGTTTCATCGCATGTAACGTACGAATAATGTCATTTCTCAATGCACTTGCCCGTTTGTCAGCCCTCTGAGTGTGTTGCCTGTTCACCTGCTGCCTCCCTGCGTACCTGCCAGCCGGGCAGGAGCGCGCGCGCTATTTTCCTGTAATCGGCGCCGTCGTCATCGTCTCGGGCATTACGGGCGCACTTTGATCACCATGAACTGAGATAAACATTTTCCACGTTCCTTGTACTTGCAGCACACTTTGCACTTTAGCAATATTCTCGTAATTATATGACATTTAACCAGACGCGCGCACTAATTATTCGAACTGGTATTGTTGATGATAATGTAATGCGATATTATACGTTGGAAAATCATCACACTCGCGGAATTAATGCTTGCAATAGCTAGGATGCCGCACATTTACTGAGGACATGGTCGAACTACGACAGGTCGATGTTTCGTACGTTTCTAAGGACAACGCGCACTTCACAAACAATCCATCAACATCCATCTTGAGCGCTGCCCGCTTGTGACAAATAAACGTGAATTGATTGTGCGATTTCGCGTTTTGCGCGAGCGAAAATTTAAGGACTGTGATGGCACACTTTGCCCGATGTGCAATTCTACATTGGCTTCCTTTGCGTCGGTATATGGGGCGGCAGGAGCACGAAGCAGTCGGCGGCGGCGAGGAAACGGTCGGACTGCGTCGATTTTCCGGGCGCCGCGACGGTTCGCCGAACCGCCGTCGATTACCGTCGAGCGCCGATAATTCCGTTTGGGATGCGCCTGCGCTACGCGCGTTCAACTTTCCGATGAGATTTCCACGACTCCAAGCCGTACAATACGTAGTGAAAATGCCTCGTATTCTCTAATCTCGTATTCTAATGACTATAGACCAGGAACGCAAGGAATTTGTATTCATTGCTTTCCCCTCGCGTCAATATTCCAGCTTTTAGAGCACATTTTTCATGTCAAATTGACGTGAACTTTAAAGTGTTATTTTACGTGTACTTGCCAGTTATCCTACTTAATTACTTTTTACATTTTTCTAGAAGGTTCATCTTAGTTATATAATAAGTAATGCTAAGTTGTATTAGTACAAGTAACATAAGTTAAATTGAGCAAGTCGCATAATTTTATGATAATTCGATTATTAAATAGCACCTTCTATGATATTTCAATCGGTTTATAATTTTAAAATAGTTTATTTTAAAACAAATTTACATATAAAAATTTACATTGCTAAATATGTATGATGAAGTCAATGAACATGAAATACGTTAATGAACAAGATGACCTAGACAAGATCTCCAGGCAGTCTTTAAACTTTGCAACTTGTGATGCCCCTCTTTTGTAATTGCTATAAATTTTCCTCGATTGGAATAAAACAATATAAAGAGAATTTTTCTCAGTGATTTTTATCATTCATTACCAGACAACCGTACGCACAACACCTACAATAATGTATAAAGCCGACGTATATCTTAAAAACAATAATTTACAACAGAACGACATTCAGAAAGTCTTAAGAAACTCATTCGACCTTATCAAATGGAATCGAAATGGCGAAGACACTGTTCTGGACTTAGGTTGTGGCTGCGGTGATAAGACCAAAGAGTGGCTTATACCTCTTTTCCCTGACTTTAAACAAATCATTGGCATTGATCTTTCAAAAGAAATGCTGGAATATGCTAGAGAACATAATTCACATGAAAAAATAAGATACGTTCAAATGGATGCTGCTGATTCTCAACAAATACCAAATGAAATGAAGAATGCCATTGATCATGCATTCTCGTTTCATGTACTCCATTGGATTAAGAATCAAGAGTAAGTAATAACTTACTTGACTGTACATTGTAATAACTGATTATTTTTTACAGGCAATTGTTCAACAATCTTTTCACAATGCTCAAGTCAGGTGGAGACATGTTATCATTTTTCGTGGCAACTACTACTATAATGTCTGTCTATGAAAGAATTGCTAAAATACCAAAGTGGACCAACTACATGCTTGGTGTAAATAATATCTTTCCATATCAACACTCTGATGATGCATTACAGGATATTGAAGTTGTTCTGAAACAAGCAGGGTTTGCACATATGGTTAAGTTTGAACAACGCCAATTTGTTTATAGCAGTAGACAAGACTTCAATGGTAAGAATTGAACTAATAATAGGCTTTTCCAAGTCAATAATCACATTCATTTATTAATTGCAGTTTCAATGGGTGTTATCAATCCGTTTATTAAGAATATACCTGAAGAATATCACGATGAGTACATTAAAGATTTTGAGCGCATAGCTGAGCAATTTAATATGTTTGTTGAACATCCTACTCATGGTGAGATTGCCGTTGTACCTTATACACTTGCCGTTTTGTATATCCGGAAACCGGATGTTGCACAAGCTGGTTAAAGTGATCTTTATAAGAATTTACTATATCATAATTTTACTTATGCTACAAAATATCTCTGATTTTTATTTTTAATAAAAAATATATTAAACAATTTGTTATACTTATTTTATTTATTTATAATTTAAATTAATAATGAAAATAGCATGTTCGGAAAAGTTATAAGTTTAATAGTAGTACATATGTAAGATATGTTGCCTACCGTTGAAGCATACCCATTGCCATGTACTCAGTGCCGTAAGCAAAGGTTATGTTGGTTTTGCGCCGGCTGCTTAGTAGTGCAACGTATCTTTAGTAAATAACTTCTTAAATATCAAGTGTTAATAATAATCCTGGGGCGGTTAACAATCCAAATGGTGGCCAAGTGTTATCGTCATCGATCTGGCTTTGAGGTGGACTTCAAGTTATGGATTCGCTTCTGTAGAACTAACAAGGTGAGTGCTCAAGATACATACATAGTTCCTAGACATGGCTGCGGTACATTACAATTTGCGCTAATACAACACGTCAATGAGTAATAAATCGCCAAAATACGTTATAAGCGTGATAAGTACTATAAACAATAGTAAACACAATAATGCGTCAGCCTCAATTAGTCTTTAAGAATTGGGCAGCAGCAATAAAAATGCGTTCTTTTGATGCTGGAAACCAGTCAAGTAAGTACTCCCAATCAGATTGGTGTAACGAAAGCAAGTCGCAACAAGTCACGCATGTATATGAAGCTACATGAGGGTCATTGAAAAGTCCAGACAGTTCACCAAATGCGCTATCATTCTTCCATACATGCTTCTTGATCACCACGTTATCAGCTTCAGTCACAGCTTCAACTTCGCCTTCGATAATGAAATACATCACTGAAAAGTGTTGATAAAGCATGACATATTCTCATGAATAGATCAAATAATTGTTTACTTCCATCCACATCACCTTGCTGGGCAATCTGATGCGTTGGTATAAGCACAACTCGACGAACATGTGTATAGAGCTGTCGCAAAAAGTCTCTATGCACATCCTTAAATAGAATATGCTTTTGCACAGGTGCACAACATAGTGCCAATACTGGTTCCTTTAAATACGATGGTGCTTTCAAAATAATTCTTGGTATAATTTCTCCCTGAGCCTTATACCACATGGATGTGAAATAAACGCGCACTTTTTCTACCAGCGGTGGAGACAAGTTACGTTTCTGGAACAAGCATTTCAGCAATATTCATAAATTTAATCGCATACAAAGCCAAACCTTCAGTTGCCAAATAAATTCCGTGAGGTTATTGAAATATCTCACTTTGTTGTAGAGCAAAGAGTTAAAGATATCGGCATAGCTCCAAAAGACAAGAATTGTGGTCATTGAAACTGTCATGTACAGTAAGCAAAACGCAACCAATGTGAAAGCATCTCTTGGTGCCAAAATATCAAAGCTTCCACGAACAAATAAATTGATGGCAAATTGCAGGCTTTTCAGCTCAGCTTCAATCATTGTATTCGTGTAAACAATTGAATGATTTCGAAATTCGAAGTTAAAGTAGTATGGGCATGCAAAACCATCACAAAACACATACAACCTACAAGTTGAATAAATAGTAAAAGTGTCATCCTCATGAGTACTTAGGTTTACTACTTACCATGTCACTGAGACTATGCAAATGTAGCTTAGCGTGAAATAGAACACAAACCAAATGGTTGCAATTAAATGTGTTTTCAACGTGCGCCTTTCACGTATGTATTGCTTGTAGAAATATATCAATCTTGGTAGTCGATTCCACATGACGAAATGGACAGGATGACGTTGAAATATCAAGGCAGGTATCCATTCGATTGGTAGTGTAGTAAATATATCCAAATAGAATTCATACGAAGTGACATAAGTATGCACGATTAAATGCAAATCAATAATCCATTTACCAGATGCTTCATCAACATAGGGCATGAAAAATTTCATTATAAATCTCAGCACAAATATCGAATCAATCAAGTAGAACTAAAACAACAACACACGATTAACATATATGAATGAGCGAATCAAAGTTTAAACTTACGACAATTAAAAAGTAGTTTGCATAGCGCAAATAAAAATTCGCGTAGCTATATAGTTTAACGCTAAATGAACAGCTTATTGGCACAAAGTGGATATAGAAGTAATATTTCATATTTGGGAAATGATGGGCATATTTGATCATTTTTCGGGAAAAATCTGCTTGCACAAAGTGTAGCACATTACTTCGTTTTGTCGTTGATTGTGTATCGGTCACACTGCTTCGTGGTTGTAATACTCTCTCTTCAAATTCTTGATTTAATCGCCATGCCATTTTCATGGTGCGTATAATGTCAGGAAATAATTTCAATACACTGAATAGCTCCGATGATTTGAAATACAGTAACTCGCAATGTAACGTTGCTTTTACAGTAATCGTTAGCCGTGTCGATCCTAAAATTACAAATGATTACAATTCCGGTTATTTGGTGGCAAGTTTGATGCACACCTCTGCTATTTAAGCATCCAAATGTACATGCTTTAGACAATTGGGCCAGCTCATCATTGCGAATCGTTACGGATACTTTGCCCTTGTGAATAATGTAAAATTTATTAGTAATATCGTTGCATTGGATTATTGTACCACCCTTCATAACGTGTTTGACTTGAACAAATGATAGCAGTGTTTTGCAGCAATATTCATCCTTTTTAAAATAATACACGTTTGATAACGTGTCCCTAAAAACATAAGTTTGGATTGCTTGAACTGTTGGTAGTAAGTGCACCAATAATACCAATAGAATACTCGAAGTATGGAATAAGCAAGACCAAGATTTTCTTTCGATAATTTAGAGATAAATGCTGTTTTCTTGGTGAATTTCTTTTGGAATTCACTCTCGTCAATAAGTGCTTTAACCATCTCCGTGTCCAGGTATTCTGTCTTGGCGAATATTTTAAGATTCCGTATCATGCTCAAGTCCAACAGAGAAATGTACGTCTCGGATGTTAATTGTATAACAAAATCGGTAAAAATATAAAACCAGTATAGCGTGATAATAACAATAAAAAACGCAAACATGAGTAGTTCAGGCCCACGGAAGATACTCATAAGTGGCGTTGATTGTGTATTGAGTACCGATATTGTTATAAATACCAAAATCCAACTGTATATGTGCGGTGTTTGCGGAAAATCAGGATTTTTTTGCATGAATTTGTAGAGTGGTGCTGATACATTGCAAGAAACGGTGAATGCAGTCTAAAAATTAAATTTTATACATATGTAGAAAGTATGATAAGTAGGCATTAATGGTACTCACTTCGTCAATATCACATAGCCATTCAAAGAAATACGAAATGAAGAATACGAATATTATATAAAATGGAACGATGTAGATTGCAACTCGAACCACGAATCGTATGGGACTTATCTTTGACTCATGTAAATAATTTAAACCACCCAGTAGCCGATAGGCTTGCCAGCAACGCGTGTACAATATCACTTCATGATAACCGCGATTAAATTTTCCGCGACCGAAGAAAAGTCGGTGCAATTTTACAATGTTGAATGGAAACATGCCTATTAAATCAACAAACATATTTGTCTTGTAATAATGCTGAAACGTGCACAAGAAATCGGTGATGAGAATGCCATTTTTATCATAGTATTGTAAATGGCAACGCAAGACGAAGTCAATGAATGCGATAGTATTGAAACCGTGTTGAATATTAAGCAGCATACCCTGAAATCAATCAAATGTTAAAATTAATGCCGAATATAAGACATGTAATATAAAACTACCGAATGTACGAAAAATGATGAAAAGCTGCAATTTATATGAACGAATTGTAGAAATATGAAGAAGCAGCGTGTGATCTCCCAGTAAATGTACCATTTCGAGAATGGATCGATTGTTTTCGTTAAATATTTTGATACACGAGTACCACGCAAAAATAGAAATAATCCATGAAGTTCTTCCGTTTCATGTTGTTGTAATTTATCCCGTAGAATATGTGTAAATCGGAGTTGTTCTTCGTTCTCTTCGGACAGTGGTTCGCTGTCTCGCAAATCGTTCAAAGTCGATGAATTTAGACAATCTTGAAAAAAGCAATTTTAATGTTTTCGTGTTAATTTTCATTTTTAATCGATCGCGTACTCAAAACGTATTCCATTTTAAAATTTGCAAAGCAGCTCAAAATATGTTGCTTGGGAATTCGTATGAAATCAACTGCGGTCACTGTTGTAACCGATATAAGACAGGGCAAACCAAGCAGTGATTCCAAAACGGGGAATGCATTAAATTGTCGCAAATATGATCCCGGATCGTTAGTGTCTAAAATTCCGGACTCAGCGCGGCATACCCTGTGAGCAAACATATTTAGTAAATGTGTTGACCACGATGCCATGATATACCCTCGCTCAATAATGTACAAGTATGGTGAGTTTCTGTTCTTGGAGACGATTTTTGTGTTTGGTCCAAAACTGCATGTTATGCATGACCGACCCAACTCGATAATTGCATCATCATCCATGAATTGGAATAGCAAAGTGCCTTTAAATAGGGGTATTAGTCGTTCTTTGATGATTGCGATTTTAAGAGACTCTGATAGTATTGTGAAATCAGTCGCTAAAAGGCAAATTACCCATTGAAATGCGTATCGGTTGTAACATTACAATGAACTTACTGATTTTGAGCATTTCGCTGTTATTGTAGTAGATATAATTATAAAAGTGCATTGCGTGACTGGCTAGAGTTTTACTGACACCGTTAAGAGTATCTTTTGCGCTTCGCAGCTTCATGCGGAAAATCGTTCGTCGTATATTGTGATGAATGCCCACAGCAGATATTTCAGCAACGGCGAATGCTAGCAGCAATTGCCCAAAGTTGATAACCGCCAAACGTGTGAACAAATCGCGCATCGTAATAAATTCCAAACTGATGTATTTGATTCGTAGAAAGCTTGAAAGACTGACGTGTACGCTACTCCAATATTTGTCGTCTGCTTCAAGTTGGTCATTTAAGCCATCAGCAATATTTATTTGAAACCAACCATCGGTGCTGTGCGATAATGGATGCGAACTATAGAATAATAAACATGCGGCAAGATGGATTGAGACTGTATAGTACAGCATAAATTTGAGAAACGTTTTCATGACAATGTTGTTGCTCAATGTGTTCATCCATAGGTGAAACGTATCGAATATTTTGTATATCATGAGCAGCCGATTTAAGCGCATGAGTGCATTCGCAAAATCCATTGCAAATATGATGAAAATATAGTCGAATGGTATAACACTTACTAGATCAACAAGATAACTGGTTTCTCGTATTCTATCAAAGAGTACCTCTTTCGTAAAAGTCATGCCATAGTGATCGCGGACGACTGTGATTGATCGCATGAAAAATTCAACGAAATAGATCAAATCCAATATGACCGAAATTGCATAGAACGTTGGTGGAATATTACGTTCGACGAAAATAAAATAGGGCAACCAAATCAGCTGCAATATAACCCAATTAGTAGATGCATTAGGTACATAGTTGATTTAGTTACATTAATGAGAACTGCCACTAAGCAGATGTAGTGAAATGATTTTCGGAAAGAGCATTCGGAGTCTATATAGAATGGACATCTTGGCGTGAGAAAAATGGCACCCAAATCATTTTCTAATGTGTCGTTAAACACATACAAATCTAAATATTTATAGCAAAAATTACCATCTAGTGATTTCAACACTTGATTGAATCGTCTCTTGTCCCAATTGTTTGAGATTTGATTGATTTCGCGCCAATTCTGCTTAAATAGAACCAATGGAGTAAAATTTAAATTCTCACATTTGATTTTGAAACTGCAAACGGCAAGACAACAAAATTATGAAATGATTGAAGCAGACTGGTTAGTTGTTGATCAATTACCTTGTTAAATTTTTCTTAAAGTCCTTTATCTGTTTCGTATTTATAATACGCTCTTTAACTTTAAGCAAATATCTATTTTTTACCATGCCCATCTCGGTTAATCTTCGGTAAAGTGTGGTCATTTCTAACATTTGCATTGTGCATCGCGTAGCGGTGCGTATTGTAAGCAGATTCTTCATTGGCAGAATGCATCCAATTTCCGAAATGACCGTACCCGAAGTTAGATTCAAGATTGGCGTTTTATTATCTTCATCGGAATACACTTGAATATTTCCCTGCATCAGATACAGCATTGCATACTTGAACTCATTCTTCTCGAAAATTTGCATGCCTGGCAGTAAATATTCTTCTGTCATACATGTTGAAATTATCCGTTTCATGTGTATTGGCTCATCGCGGAATAAGTGCGAGTGATAGAGCGCATCCCAGAATATATCTAGCGTTAGATCTTTCTGAATTGAAACTGGCAATCGATAGAATAATTTGGTACGAAAATCTGATCCACGACAAGTGGTCCAATACAAATTGTATTGCTGGGTTATTTTTTGCTTTAGATTTACCGAACAGTTCCACTTATCTAGAACGAATTGCATTTGTCGACGTTGTTCTTGAAACTCGACAAATCCTCGTTTACTATGTGTAAACCAAACTAACAGTCGTCCAAAGCACATCATGGTTGTTACGTAAAAGCCAATGAGGAGTAGCAATAAGACATCAACAACTTCATGCATTGCTATGGGTTGTATAGTAACTAGAAGTAAAGCAACTAAATACATCTAAACCTTTTGCTAAGTTTACAATCTTACAAGCACAATTCTGCGTATAATAGTAAACGGTAGTTATTAAGCCCACAAATAGGCGATTTGTACTTTTAGTTCTGTCATATCGCAATACTTTGTACGTTTCATTTGTCATCCTATCGTAGGCCTCAATATCCGTGAAGGTTGTATAAACGTGATATTCAATCAATGTTATCAGAATCGTTGAAGACACTAATATAAACGAATGCTTAAACACCGTCATAACTATTGAATTAATTGAGCTGCCATGTCCTTTGAATATTCGTATTGATAACGATGACTGCAAATAACAACATTCTAATTAAACTGCACGTCCAGTTTGTCAAACTTACATAGCGTAAGAGTATTTTGAGTCGCATAAAATCACGAAATGGTTCAATTCCAGGCGTCAATTTGAATAAGTACAGTTCATAATACGGCAAGACACTTATTATGGCAATCATAATTTCAAACAAGCTCCGCGGTTCATATGGTCGTAATCGCTGCAAAGCTTTCCATTTTCTAAAAGAAACGTTAGTAGTAACATTTTAAAGGAGATTATAGGGACATTGTTAGTTTTACTTGTGTAAAATTGCACATATGGTGTCGACTAAAAAGATAATCTCACAGGCATAATAGAATACCGTCTCGCTGACTGAGTACTCATTTTCATACACTAAACTGTAAAGAGTTATGTAGGAGTTGGTTACTACACTGGTACATAAGAGTCTCTAGAATGATAAGACTTTGGTATCGGAAGGAATTAAATTAAGCAGCTTCTTACGATCCATAGCGGCCGAAATATTATGAAAACTATTACTTTATCACGAAGTTGACTAGGTGATTCTTCTAGTAGCTCATTTGAGCTATGAGTCATCGGTAGATGCATTTTGTGTGTGGTGAACTTGTCGAGCTTAAATCGAAATGACAATTAGACTCGAATGGTAGATTGCAATTGTTTTAAAGTCTGTTAAAATTAGTATGCCGTGAAAAGCATGGCACACAATTTAAAATTGTGTAAGTAGTACATACTTGAAGAATGGCCGTTGGATTATGACTAAAGTGTGAGTTGGGATTTTTCCTGTAATAAAAATGACATGTTTTTAAAAATAGTTAGGAAGAAAGCGGTTATTTATTATGACAATAAACAAAAAAACGTATTGGAGGCGCCGGGCATCGATCCCGGTACCTCTCGCATGCTAAGCGAGCGCTCTACCATCTGAGCTACGCCCCCATGAGTGGCTTGGCAAATAGTCTTCTTATCACGCAGCGAATGGAATAGAATAATGTTTATTTATAAATTATGTTTATTTAATATGCCTTCTCAATGAATAATTAAACAGGCCAACGAACCGTAAGAGAGAAATACGTAAATTCGCAAATTCCTTCCTTAGCAGTGCGTACTAAGAAAAACTAAATATTCTGACGCAAGTCGTGATGAATGTATAATTTGTACTGATTTGAAATAGGCTTGGTTACTATCTTAATACCAGTTTAATAATTAATCATGACCTTCATAATTTTATAATTGAGTACAAGACACCACACTGTCAAGAGAGCATTCTAGTAATTGCGTTAATATATTTTGACTGCAATCAAAAGCCTGTCTACTATCAGTACCGATATCAAGATCAATTTAATAACTAGTGGCTTTTTATAGACTCATATTATGTAACTGGAATTAATTTATCACTAACTTTAGTTTGACATAAGATAGAAATATTTTTATTTGCGAACTTGTTTTACTGCATCATACAAGCATAAAACTCTCAATGCACCTTTCTGACAATCACTAGTTTGTTCATTTTCTTCACGACATTTTTTGACAAATGGATTAATATCGAAACCAGTTTCTTTCTCTGACACCAGTTCACTCATTATAAAGTCACCTTTGCTATCAATCAGATGTAGTTCTGAATATAAACAGTTTTTAGTGCATGCCACATCAGTATCATTCATAATATCATCGCGGCTGTATTTTTCATTAACTGAACAACCAAATTTATCAGTACATTTGTCACTTGCCTGAATAACAAGATCTATAATTCCACGACTGGTACAGCCTACGAAATTATCATAGTTGAAAGATCCATCGAGATTAAGTTGTTCTTCATCCTTTAAACATATTTCACCAGCGGTTTTAAAGAATATTGAAAAATTTTCCAAACTAACACTTCCATTTGGATATAGCCAATGATGACGTTGAAGTGCGCATTTCATTGGATCTGATGAATATTCGCGTTCACATTTATTATGCGATTTTGCCAAAGTTGATATTTCATTACGGAATATTGAAATTGCAGTCTGAAAAATAGAGATATCAAATCAAATTAACTGCAAATTTGCTTGGTAAAAGTCTTACAGCGAATGCTACTGGTAGCAGTGGCAATAGAAAGTGTATTTTTAGCATGATGAATTCTCAGTGTAGCAATATTTAAAAAATGCTTCAACATAATACATTTTATACACATTAGTCGGAAACCACGTCAAAGAGATTTATTTGAAAGTAATTAAATTGAAATTATTGATATTATCAGATGATTATTATTTTGTTGCACAGTACGCATTATAAATTAAACAGATTCTTATCACTTTACAAGTGCAAATTGCCAACGTAATTTATTTCGTCAAAATATTAATTTTTTATCAATTGCTGGTTCTCTATTCGGATTTAGTTATAGCCATAGCCAACATCATAATACGCATTCAGTAACCTAACGTATGTGTTTTGTGCATTGATCTAACGCCATCGTAATAAGAGAAATATTAAAAAATATTTATTGGACTGCATTACCAGAAAAAATATTTCCATATTGTCTAGTGTATTGAATTGCGATATTATTTAAATATTTCTATAATTAGAAAACTTCTTACGCAATTTAAGGTCACACAAAATAACATTAACATAATGATTTATACGGGTATTCGGATTCTGTGGCCAGATAATATATTCCAGTAGCTTCACCATTGAATAAATCACCATAAATAACAAGCTCATTACATCCATTTGATGTTCTACTTGCTTTATAATCAGTATTATTAATTGTCAACATGTAATAAATCGTAGAATAAGAGTGGCTGCAAATATCTGCAAAATTGAGAGTTAAACTCTGTGCTAAGTCACGTAATGCACTACTTACTAATTATTATACGACCAATCCAATTATAATCGCTGAATTCGCCACACACGGATTGAACATATCCACCGTTTAAATAGAAATCTATGGTGCCAATTGGCTCAGGAAGTCCAAACCCTAAGCCGTTCGTATGTGTTACATCAACAATATCAGCATCGGTATTGCTCAAGCTTAACGGGTTAGAAAATACCGCAAAAATACGTCGTAAAAGCGGCCCAGCGGGATCTAAAGCAGTAATGCGATGAATTCTTGACACATTCGGGTAATTCGCTTGCACGTATCTTGATGCAGATCCTCCGATATGCGCACCTAATGAGTGCCCAATAATATGCATGCGCTTAACATCGATATTATGTTTGATTAGTGTTATAATCATTTTGCCAAGTTGTGCAGCAACAACGGATATAGTGTGATAGATAGTTGTAAAATAATCATATTGTGAAGACTCACTCCAATCCACAAAGATAACATTGCGATTGAAAATATCTCTATACTTTAGCGCAATCTTTAATAAGTTCAAGTCTTGAGAAATGCCAGATGTGTAACCATGTATTATAATAACCACTGATTCATTTGCGTTAACATACTGGATAGTTTGTGGTGTTAAGCTTAAGCGATTTGTTTTTCCAATCAAGATAAAATGCACATCGAGCTCGTTATTTTGGGATTTGCCTAAAAATAAACGGTGTTTATTGAATTTTTAATAACGATTTTATACCATTGCTAATAAAATTGGCAGTAACAATTAAACAGCATAATAGTTGATTCAGTACTTGCATGGCATATAATTACCAAATACAACTTAACAACTGTAGCATTATTTACATTTACAGTTTTAATATGAATTTATTAATAACTGGTTTATTTATTTATGACCTGATTGCAGGTGTCATTAAATAAGTTGAAACACTTGAAACCCAAAGTCACGTGTAATTTAATAACTTTGATCACTAAATACGTCGCTACATATTTATTATCATAATTTAAATGATAAATACATTTTTCTACAATAATATTTTGTGATTGCATTGATATTAATATAAATCGCGAAAATATAAAAGTTAAATAGACTTATGTTTATTTATTCGTTATTTATACATACATTAAATAAATTAAAAGCTGTAAATGCCATCATCAACGTCATCATCATCATCGTCATCATCATCATCGTCATCACACTGATCAAGTACTTGTTTATCCATAAAGAATTCGCCCAAACTTTCATGTAACGCTTCCATTTTCTTGAGCGAAGAAATCATATTTGCCAATTCGAATTGATCATGATATTGAGTCTTTAAGTAGGCCGCAGTTAACCAATCATCAAGCTATAAAATTAATTTAGTTATCAAGTTAATTGATTAAAACTAATATTGTTCTTTATACCGCGTAATCATCAAAACTATCTGCGTGTTCACATGTATCAATCACATTACGAATATGTTCAGTGAGTCCACCTTCTAATATAATAGCATCGGTTAATGCTTCGATTACGTTGGTCCACGCTACTTTTCCTGGCATGTACTGCAAGATGACATGAAGTGAGAATTATTTAAGATAAATCTGAAGAGAAAGGAACATACAAACAATTGAAATAATGTGCTAATGTCTGTTGTAAGTTCACCACGATTGACTAAATATTCAGATAATTTAATACCGTGACTGCGCTCAACATCAGCATAGTCGTAGAAAAATTCCGCGAAACCAGGACGATTCACTGAATCCTTTGCAAAATAAGCGGCCATTGCTAGAAATTGCATTGATGCATTCATTTCGCGTGTGATTTGAGCACGCATTGCACTCACACATCCTGGCGACATGTGCACCCATTCTGTGGGCACGGCTGGTTGATCATACGTGCCTGAAATCATTATCAATTATAGTTAATTCGTATATTTATTGCTATCATTTGGCACTTACATTGCAAATTCGAAGATTGCGCTGCCGCACCAGTCGCCAGAGCGGAAACAGCAAAAAACACAATTAGTGCGCTCATGATGATGATGACATCACGCATCAGTGCTCGTGGTGCTTTTATATGAATGCATGTTTATCTGTTGTTAATATTGGTTTGGTAATGATAATTACTCGCTCCCAATTAACAGCGTGGTTTGCCAATAAATATTTATATTTATTGTTATACCTACACTCGTTAAACTGGGAAAATGTTATTTTATATTTGGCATGGATTGCATTTTATTCGTTATTTCATTAAGCACTGATTTAATGCCTTTAAACCTCATTATATACTGAAAGAATTTTCCGAATTAATTCAACCTGATTTATTTTTTGTAATACGATGAAAATGACAACGACCTTATTATAATTTTAATGCCACATTATATTTGAGTATAGGTGAATTAGAATAAACATTAATGCAAATTATCCAGCGGTCATTACTATTTGATTTGCTAAATTTACATCTATGAAATTCTATGAATATAAATTTTCTATATAAAAAGAATGAAAAATTGAATTATATTTACATGTTTCTAATGAAGTTCTCCGACGTAGGTTTTTCTGAATTTCATTAAAAAATGGTACTAAAATTAGTGTTAATATTTGCATTTTTGCGTTTATCGGTAAGTGGCAATTAATCAAAGGAAATTTTAATAATCTCATTTAAATGCAGGAAGCTGGTTATGCTAATGACTTAAAGCCGGCATTATTGCTTTGCATTAAAGAGTTAAATATATCACTAGATGGACATAAAGCTGGAGATCCACAACCGAATTTAGGCTGTGTGCAAAGTTGCATTCTCGAGAAACTGTTCGTTTTGAATAAAAACGGTGTGGTTAACGTAACTGGAATGCCAAATCTTTTCATAGGACCGATGAATAAATGCGCAGCCGAATTTGAAAATTTAGATCCATGTGAACGGGCACCAAAGTTTTTAGCGTGTCCTGGGCCAAAAGTGCGAGAAGATATTGAGGAATTGGCCGAAGAATGCGAGGATGAAACTGGCATTAAATTCAAAATTGAGAAATTTCCTAGCGGTGACTTTACAGGCGCCAATTTATTGAAACTTTTAAAAGCGGAGAATGCATGTTTCTTGCATTGTTTATTTACCAAATTGCAACTTATTGATCAACACAATCGTATTGTATTTGATGCGTATAGTCAGTTTATTGCGGAAATTAACAACCTTGATGCATTGTCAAAGAATTGTTCTGATAAAATAACCCGGCGAAATATATGCGAAGAACTTCAAGTACGTGCTAAATGCATGTTGAAGATGGTAATTGCTAATTCGCTACCCTCGTAATATAGTAAAGGAACAATTATTGGTGCTGGGGCATAGAATTGATTAATTGGAAAACTAAATAAATTCAAAATAACAAATTTATTAATATCAACATTTTAAGCGTTAAAATTTATCACTTATGCATATACACATATTAGTCAGTATTTCAAACTTATAAGATATTGATAAATAGCAGTACAAAAGTATAAATAGTAAAAACACAGCTCTTCGTGACATGTCAGACTGAAAACTTAACCGGCTATGCACATCTCTGGTTTTCGAAGATACATAACTGCTAATGTGTATGGTACAATTGCCATTTCACCATCGACGGAATCCTTCTTGAAGAAGTTGACCTCATGTTCGGCAATGTGAGCGAAATCTTCAATGTATTCATCATGCAGATCTTTGGGAATATTCTTGATGAATGGATTAATGACTGCCATTGATGCTGCAATTAACGAAAGCAATTAATATCTAGTCAATTTGATAATTTATAGGCTTTGTGATATGATACTTACTATTGAAATGTTCTCGACTGTTGTAAACAAATTCGCGTTTTTCAAATTTGACCATGTGTGAGAATCCCGCATGGTTTAATACAGTTTCTAAAGCTTCCAGAGGCTCTTCGCAATGTTGATACGGAAAGATGTTGCTTACGTTTTGCATGTATTTGGTCCACTTTGGCACTTTAGCGATTTTTTCATAGATGTTCATCAAATCCGTGTTGACCACAAAGAACGATAGCATATCACCACCGGGTCTGAGCATTTTAAACAAGTTCTTGAATAATTGCCTATGTAGAAACATTTCTAATTAGTAATCATTCGATATAAACTTCAGGTGGGAAACTTACTTTTGATTTTTAATCCAATGAACCACGTGGAACGAGAATACATGATCGAAGGCGTTTATCATATCATTGGGTATTTGGTCAGGATCGGCAACATCCATCTGTCTGTATTTGATTTTCTCATGCGCGTTATGCTTGCGGGCATATTCTAACATATCTTCCGAGATGTCAACGCCAACCATGCTTTTGAATTCCGGAAACATGGGCATAAGCACATCCTTCGTCTTATCACCACTACCGCAACCCAGATCCAACACTTTGTCCATTCCGTTGGGGTTCCATCTGATAAGGTTGAATGAATTACGCAGCACTTTATCGGTGTCGGCCTGCTGCAAACCGTTGTTGCGAATGTACAAGTCGGCTTGATACATTGTTTAGCTTGTTGTGTTGTTCACTGCACTTGCAATAATCTTCAACAATATTTGTTGTATAACTTTGTTGCTTTCAATTGCTTGAATGTCTCAAAGTTAAGGTTTTCGTCTTTATATACCTAAATTTCATCAGGGTGGGAATCGGCTAATAACAAATGCTTCATCCAATGTCGGTAAACAGGTTGTATTTTGCGGCAGTTGCATTGGAGATTAAGCGAGCTGTCAACGCTAATTTCAATCAAGCAAACCTCATTAACATTAAACGCTTACATATAAAAAAGAGTATTATACGCAATAATACTTTCAGGATAACAAATATTTATTCCCTGACCTCCTACGTTTCTGGAAATTACACGAAACAGCACAAATAAATATAGAACAATCATAACAATAACAGAATTAAAAACCCTTCTTGCTTGATGACTGATTTCAATTCGCAAAAGTGACGTATCTGGATGTTGTTATTATCTAGACATATTTTCTGCAAAAAGAATTTGTTTACATGCATAGATAAATGATGTTTGTGTTTATTATTTCATAGTTTTGAGGAAGTACTTTGCGTTGTGGTTTTTCTGTACCCAGAACCTGGGTCTATGCAATAAGTGAACATAAGCAAGCTAATCGTTTAGAATCTTTCTGATATTATTATATCGTTGATTAACACGAAGCGCAAATTTGTTCAAAAACATGAATATCATTAGACTCTGACGCACAGCAAATATTTGCAAAAGCAAGGATAATAATTTTTCGTATTCTTGTAAAAAATTTGCTAAGACTGCGACTTAATTATAATGCAGTATTTTTTGCTAGTTTTTATGCAGTAAGCGATATATCCTAAAGCGCACCCTGATTATTGAATAAATTAATTTAAAATTCGTTAATTAATTTTACATGCTGAGAGAAGCGTCGTCTGCATTCAGGCTTTATTATAGGTAAAGATGACTGTTTTTACGAATATTGTTTTTACACAAAACCATGAGGTAATAATACAAATTACCAACTCATTTAGTTTTGAGCAGCAAAAAATTATGCATTGAGGCAATCGCTGAGGCGGTGCAGACAATTTTGACAGTGTGTCAAGTGAAGTCGTTATATAAAAAATTGCTGGTTCGCGCATAACTACTAATTAATTATTAAAATTAATTGATTTTAACCTTTTTCATTATTTTAACGGAGCCACATTAAAATTCAATATTTTAATATTCATTAATTCATCATGACTACAAAATGGGTCACATGAGTGCAGTTTTGCCATATTAATAAATTAATAATATGTGTGCGCTTCGATATTTTGTCTCATTATTGGTATAGTTTATTACTGATAATCAATATTTATTTAGACTCGCTTTCTCAATAAATACCTTTCACTATTTTACATTATAGAGGTCAAAATTAAATTGAAAAACTAGTTGTAATTATATAAACTATCAATAATAAGTTGCATTGAAAACTTCCGATAAATATTGTGAAATTAAATGTTTATACCGTTTATATCATGCGCTTATAGATTTGGATGCCGGAAAGTATTTATTAAGTTCATTTATTGTAACCCTGATATATTATATTAATCATCTTCAACGTGATAATCAGCCATGAAAAATGATTAATTATTCAGATTCTTCCGATTCGTTAATGAATACGTCAAATTAAATTTAATTTCCACAAATTGTAGGAGAATATGAAACAAATACTGAATTACGATTGTTTGTTTCAGATTTCCGGATTATTCTCGAATATACCACTTGGAAACCAGGAGACTCTTGAGCAGAAACCTTTGAAAACTATTATAAGGTAAGGAATACTTTAATTTCAAATAATTCTTCATAAAGGGACACATTTTATTATGCATTATAAAAATTATTTCAAGTTAACAGTCTTGCTTGAAATTCGGTTTTATACAAAGTATTCTTCAGTCTGTTTTTTGAAATATTAGATTCGCTAATATTGTCTAGATTGAATGAGTAAATCGCGTTAATGCGGATGAGTGGCCTTGCATTTGAAAACATTGTAATTAGTCCGGAGACAAAATCACTACCTATACTAACATATAGCCTAGTAATGTGGCAGCTAGACAAATTGACTTCATATACAGTTCAGTTACTGTTTACAAATATTATGATTGACGTAACTGCAAAACACATTGGTGTTGTTTACTTGCATTTAATGAATCTAATGAGTTATTTTTTGCCATGGATAGAATACTCGCCTATTTAAACTCTTGTTTGCGTTCTAACTAATCTGTTTATGGATTTGTTATTCTTTTATTTCTTAATACTCTTTGGTTTTCTCAAAAACACGGTCGCCATGTCGTAGGAAAATGATATGATATTTCCAAATTCTTCATGATCAATGAAGAAGATGCCCAAATTCTTACAGATTTCCATCACGTCATCCATGAACTCTTCGCGTAATTCTTCAGGTACTCTCTTAATGAAAGGATTAATAGCTTTCATACTATCTGAAAATAGAGATTAATTAGTACAATGCTAATGCCGTTAGAAATGTACTTACTTCTAAACTCGGCAATCGAGTTGAAATAATAGGTGCGCCTTTGAATCTTAACAATATGTGCTAAACCATTATCGTTCAAATGCTTCTCAATTTCTTTTTGCGGATTCTTGCAATATTGATAAGGAAGAATATCATCCTCCGGTCTTATATACGATTTCCATTTGTCCAGTAAGACCAATTTATCATGGGCATGTTTAATGTCTGATTTGGTGACAAAGTGTCCCAGTAATTCGCCTCCTGGTTTTAACAATTTGTGGATATTTTTAAATAATTGTCTAGAATGTTACAAGGTATAAGCCATAATTCTAGAGTTAAAATTTGGTAAAACTTACTCTTGATTCATAATCCACATAAACACGTGAAATGAGAATGCATAATCAACCTTCCCAGTTAATTCTTCAGTAATTCCATCTGGATGACCAAGATCAACAACTCTGTATTTAATTTTCTCATTTGTATTATTCGAGTAAGCAAACTCGATCATTTCTTTCGAGACATCCACACCATATACACATTTTGCGTTTGGAATCCTTGGCAGTAACTTGCTTTCAATAACATCACCTGTAGCACATCCAAGATCCGCGACAACCACTTCTTCATCATCGGTGTCTATCCTCATGAGTTCTAAGGAATTGTGGAGAACATCGTCGATATCACGTTGCTGAATTACCCTGTTTCTGGAGTATAAACTTGCTTGAAACATTTTTCTAAGTTGATTGGAGAAAGTGGGCCTAGGTTGAAACTTAAAAACTTAGTAATAACGGTTGAATTAAAACATTTGCAATATATATTTGCTTGCTGAGCGGTTTAGTCACCCACTTCCATACATTATTGAGATATTTGCGCAAGAGTAATCTGATAGCGTTAACAATTTAAAGATTATATAAAACGAATCATATAAAACGAGCCTGGCAACCTCTGACCTGCATGTCACCATGTGGCCCATTAACAAGTCGGCATGCGGGAAAGATTTTTTGCAACCCGCGCATATTTAATGACATAAAGTCACATTGAAACGTGTTCCCCGAAAAGGTTACCGACCTCCGATGTAAAATATCACTAGCAGAAAGCATTGGCTATTCTTTTATCATCGCAATAATTTTTTTATCTTAGCAATTAACGTTTTTGTGCAATTAATTAACAAATAATATTTAATTACTTATTATATAAGCCGCGTATGCCGTATAGCCATTGACGTATGAATATCTTTATAATACATGCGTTGTTCTTTGTAATAAATGATAAATATCGTATCGCAGTAGAAAAATTAAGGCAATTTTAGTGCAGATTGTAATTAGCATTCAAGTATCAAATGTACTCGTAATAATCATCATCAAACTCTTCGGGAGTGCAGAAAAAGAACTCTATAAGGTTCAGAATAGGTCCACGTGAAAACGGATTGAAGTAACGTCCACGTTTATCACGAAGATATGAATAACGTTTATAGTTGAACATCTCATTTGTCGTAAGATTCATACAGGCGTGTAACACTGACGTACAAGTAAGAATCCAGCCAAGTCCGGAGAAAACAAATGCTTCTACCAATCCCAATAAATATAAGAAACCGAAGCCCTGAATTGCGATGCAGTATGTAGCAAAGTATATCGTGATGGAGCAATTTATCGCAACGCTCATGACGAATAAGAAGAACCAAGTGCGGTTTCGTAAACCGATGCAATTGTAAATGAACGGGCAGTGGTGATCGAAGTAAGAAACGCATCGGTTACATATACGGCAATGTTTTGCACGCAAAGGTCGCAAACAACGGCACGTATGACAAAGTCGATTTAGAATGGCATTGCGCTTTTTCCACTTGTCGAAATACGGGATTTGCTTGATAGCGCGATAGTATGACTCGGAGCTCATAGGTACGTAGCCTGGATCTTTTCGGTTGGCAATCGCCCAGCACACCCACATGACAATATTCCAATATATGAAGCAGTAGTGTGATCCTCGTAGCAAATTCCAAGTAAGAGGTACAACCTGTTAAGTCGCAGAGAAATATTAGTGGGTTTTAGTATCATATTATGATAGTTAACTTACTCGTAAAATGTACATCGGATATCCCCAAAAGAGAACGGAAAACATAAAGAACAATAACGGAATTTTAGAATTTCCTGCGCGACCAAATATTAAACCCCATATCTCATTAATTGGCGGGAACCAGGTACTTCTACGCTTTTTCTCTAGAAGTAAGACTTGCACAATATCGCTGTGTCGGTGGCTCTGAGCAAGCATCCATGGGGTCTTATCATTTTTGTCCAAGGGTTCTAAATCAATATTACTCTGAAAAATATAATTCTTGTAGAACTTATGCTGAGCTGAACTGCTATTTTACCTTCTCACACAAAATTTTAACACACGCTACGTTTCCAGATAAACATGCCAAATGCAATGGCGTAGAACCAAAGTGATCAGGTTGTTGTAGATCAGCGCCAGAATATGTTAACAATCGAATTAAATCTGCATGTCCCTTGTATGCGGCCCAGTGCAATGCGGTATCACCATTAATATCAACTAGTTGATTCATTGCACCCATTCCAAGTAGGAATGCGGCAGTTGCAGTGCGTCCAAACATTGATGCGGTCATGAGCGGTGTTAAACCTTTAAAGTCAGCTGCATTGACAGCAACTCCAGCCTGAAGGAGCACTTGTACAACGGCTGCATGACCCTTCCGGCAAGCCCAATGAATAGGTCGGGGTCCTTGTGTACCCAGGCAGCTTAAGTCGATGGGTGCGCCACGATCCACCAAATAGCGCATTATCTCTACATTGCCGTCGAGAGCAGCCCAATGGGCTGGTGTATATCCCCATTCGTCGCGTGCTCTCAATATTTGAGTCCCAAGCTTTTCAACAAGATCTTCGATATCAGACACTTCTCTGAAACAAAAGTCCTTATTTAATTTGATTCTGCTTTATAGTTGGCTTATACATCTATCAAATTCAGAAACACAAAATTTTGAGTCAACGTCATTCGTTCTAAATTAAAGTACACATAATGATACAAAACTGAAATGTTTCCATTAAGATCAAATATAAAATTTATGCAGTATAAAAGCATATATAGCACATTAACACACGAATTTACAAGTGCCTTCAGTCCAGACGATAAATATGGTGGACGTGGAGTTTTTGATGATCGGCGTGATGCATTAGAAAATGAATACATGTATAAAAAGGTAAAATAGTATCGTATAGTGAGTAATCTTTTCTAGACCATACATGTTTAGAACAAAGAATTATTGGAAGATCTAGCTGAACGTACAAAGAAATGTCCGAAGGACCATTGTATAGACAAAGCTGATGATGATGATGACGACCATCGTGGTGGTAGTCGTCGTCGTTCAAAGAAGCGAAAGAAGAAAAAATAGCAAACCTCGACTTTTTAAACTATCATTTGAAAAACGATCGTGTCGCAAAATGAACATTCCAATACAATTACCCTGTTTTAACAACATCGAAGATACTCTTCTGCGTTTGATCAGCAATATCCGCTTCGCTAAGATTGGAATCGCGCGTGACTGCGGCGGTAGGATGATCGGTATCCGCTACCATGCTGCAGGATGTCTGCGGCAAGGCCCACACACTGCGGGCCGAGCCCGGACTTGGGTACACCTTGCACAGCGTCCTGCCGTTGTCGATTAAAACGCTTTGGACGAATATACTTCTTTTCTTTGATATCAATAGCCAGCAATTACTTTATATGCGAGTCAATCCGTGTATTATATATATATATATCAAACTTTACACAGAACTGTAGTATTCGTTGCTAATCGACGTAAATCTTGAACCTACAAATGACACTAAATTATTTTTAGAGTCTTAACGCAAGAAGTTGTACTCCTTTTCCGACCTCAGGTTACAAAATTGATTACAATGCGGTTAAAAGTCATTGATGCACTGCAATTTAGTAATATAGTCCTTATAGGTTAAACACGAATGCTCTAAAAGGACACAAAGAGAAAACATGATATCGATCCTTTGGGCCTTGCTACGAATACTAACGTAACGCAAGTGAGGACTAATAAAGGGTAGTAGCCAAACGCGAACGCATGCGCAACCTATACAAGGATATATTTTATTCCTGCTTAGTCGCAGTACGAATTGTTGTACGATTCTAAATTTACATGAATTATGGACTCCGACATATTGCAAGGGGTATTAATGCAGTTGATGTGTTGCTTAATAGCTCGGATAGCTATACTAAATCACACAAACCATATTTAGTTTGCGATTTTGTCGAAACTACTTTTTTCATAAAATCTGTAATCTCAATTTTTCACAAGTCTTTTTTCACAAATCCCAAATTTGTTGGACGCATTCTAAACTTGAAGCGATAACATAATTTTTTAACTTTTAGTTCAAGTATTAGATAAAAACTTAAATCTCTAACCATTAGAATTTAGGGAGGTAATGAAATCTGGAGCTCCGTGTCACTAATTTAAGAATACAATTAGAAAATGTGTTTTTTCACAAATGTGATCTAATTTCATCAATATCTCGAAAAGTACTAAAGATATCACCAAAATTCTTGAATTTTTTACAAGTCTTACAAAGAAGTAAATTGGTCTATCGCAAATTTGTTGGACGCATTCCTAACTTGTTGTGATCATGCAGATTGTTCAACTTTTAGTTTTACTTGCATGTTCAAGTATTACATAAAAACTTACATCTCTGTCCATTGGAATATAGGAAGGTAATGAAATCTGGAGCCTATCACAAATTTAAAAATACAATTTCTTTGATAAGAAACGGGATCTTATTTCATCAATATCTCGAAAAGTACTAAAGATATCATCAAAATTCTTGAATTTTTGACAAGTCTTACAAAGAAGTAAATTGGTCTATCGCAAATTTGTTGGCCGCAGTTAGGAAACTAGTAGCGGATAGGCAAGCAACGATAAATAACATCCATTTATTTAATCCATTTAAATCCAACTGAAATAAATTCAAATACAGGACCACTTTGGGGTAAAAGTAACCATTACTCCCATCATTCTTGGTAATATGAAATCATGAGCTCTTAAAGAACGAGAGACGTGGTCTAAAAAGTCTTGAACAAATAAGAGGAAGATCAAATTTACCCGTTGCAACAAAACTCCATAGCCTAGTGGTATAGTGTATGCATGTGAGCTGAATGTCTCAAGTTCTATCCCCGAGGATGGCAACTCAAATTTAAGTTTTAAATTTTCAAAGTGAACCTATAAGGGGAAGATCAAATTTGGCCGTAGCAACAACACTCCATAGCCTAGTGGTATAGTCTATGGTTGCGATCTGTCAGTCTCGGGTTCGATCCCCGACAACAGGAACTCGAATTTAAGTTTTAAATTTTCAAAATGAACCTATAAGGGGAAGATCAAATTTGGCCGTAGCAACAACGCTCCATAGCCTAGTGGTATAGTCTATGGATGTGGTCTGTGAGTCTCGGGTTCGATCCCCGACAACAGCAACTCGAATTTATGGGTATTTTCAATTACTTGTCCGTTCGGGGGCCCCAATGGACTTAACTGTGTGTCTAATGGAGCCCCCGGAGGTGTACGAGGCCCACATTTTTAATTTTTGAAGCCCGTACGTTTAAGATCGTTGTCTGAAAACCCACCCCAGCTTCGCTCCCCGGCAGGTTGCTTGTCGACCAGCTCGGTCGCTGTCCGACTAGCAACTGCCTCCCCATTCCCGATTTTCGTTACCAACAGACCTCGGTTTGTGACGTCATTTTTAGGAGGGATATTTGATGCAAGTGCCCCCTAGCCACATTGTACAGCCCTGTTTAATTGAATTTTAAAAAATTTTTATTTCTGACTTGCCACGACCAGGATTTGAACCCGGCTTGCCTGCTTGCGAAGCAGACACCATACCAACTAGGCTAACAGCTAACTTACGTATTGACAATTGGAACTTGGATACATAGTTCCATATCGGCAATCAACGACTATTAGAGACTATATATATCAGGTCCAATAGATTATTAAATACTTAAATTCAAGAAATAACTCAGGAACAAGCAGGATAAATTAATGCATTATTAAAAAGACTTTATTTACTATTCATACGAATACTATTTCTCACAAGTACAATTTTCTTTAAAGGCTACGTAGCAATTATGTTAACTAATCATCATACAATTGCCAGGATATCGTCTATACGAGCCAATCTAAATCTGTTTTGATTCGATATGCCAAAACAGTGGATATTCCTAAGATTTTTACTCATTTTCTGACGTCCAATCGATGTAACGATACACCTATTCGTCAATCATTTTTATTACAATGGTCAAGCCAGTCTCGGCCGTAGTAGCGTGCAAGACTATACGGCCTTAGCAGCGAGTGCAATCCAACCAAATCTAGACGTTTCCACATCAACAACCTTCTGGGTGCTCACACTCCCGCTCCTTGCGTCCTGGACCATCAATCTCCCATGGGACCATCAGTATCCATTCCTTGGACTCCGGCAGAATCTCCAAGAACGCAGCGCACGCAAACCAAGCAATGTGGCAAGGAAGCATCCAGCCAACAAAGTCACCTATTGTTATATCCGTTTGGAATTTAAACTTATACATTTGGTGATCGTTACTGTACAAAAGGAAAGTTCAATCAGACAACCGCCACGACTCGAGAATAGTTAAATGTAAGTTTAACAATAACTTTTATAATTGATTTAAGACACATATATGTCTCAAATAATATATAAATGTTAATTACAATTCCAACTCCTAAATGTTCATAAATTTATATTTATATGTTTACACATAAACAATCATTATCATTTTATGTTGCAGATAATAATGACAAAATGAAGTTATCATTGCATAAATGGATTGACATGCAGTAACCAAATTAAATATAATTATGTGATTTTAAATGCCCTTCCTTGTTTGATAAGACTATTGGCTTAAAGTGACGTCAACATATAGGCAAATACGCGAACACACGTGATGGAACAAGATGGCTGGCACTGTTTATTATTGTTAATTTGCCTGTCGTTGAAACGTTAATGCTGGCATACTTTAAATAACATTTCCATTTATGACACGCAGAAAAGTTGTCGCATTTCTAGGTAGTGCGTTGAATAAAGTATCGACAGAGTAGTAATGAACTATAACTGCAGCTGTGTTGATGATTCAAGCATATCAGTAGGATTGCACAAGTAAGTGTTCATAATACGAGCGTAACGTAAAAATTATCAATTTCTTATCAATGTTTTAACATGTTTGACTATTACCATATAAATTTTTGCAGGAAAATGCTGGCAACATTTAGATGTTCAAAATAAACAAAGTACTATAAATGACACAGGGCAAAGTATATCAATTAATAAACTATGGAATATTCAACTAACACGAGGCCTCTATTGCAAGAATCTGATTCAGAAACTGAATCAGTGGATTTGCGCACCCAAAGTTACCAAGAAAGTATCATGGTAAAAGATACAAAACCATTGTTTAGGCCCCAAGAACCTAGAGATAAATACAACATGGCTTATCTAATATTTTACTTGCTTGGCATGACTACGTTATTACCATGGAACTTCTTTATTACTGCTGATGATGTGAGTAGAATTAATTGAAATATGGCATGCAGTTAATAATGGTTTTGCAGTATTGGATGTACAAATTTCGAAATGTTGGCAACCACTTAAATTCAAGTCTTGGTGCTGATGGAAAACGAACACCTTTACAAGCTGAATTCACATCTTATTTAAGTGTTGCTTCTTCACTGCCTAATATTATATTTTTAACCTTGACCACTGCATTGACACAAAGGTTGGTTAATTGAATACAAATTGTTAACTAATTAACATAACATATTTGTTTATAGGATATCCCTTCAGAAACGTATGATTGGCTCATTAATATTGATGCTCATTCTGTTTATAATAACATCAGTTTTTGTGAAAGTAAACACAGATTCATGTAAGTATTACTAGATAATTTAATTATGCAATCTGATGATGTTATTTTAGGGCAACAAGGGTTCTTTATTCTTACATTAACATGTGTTGTACTTTTAAATGGTAAAAGACTTTGTGAACGACTTGATATGATATTTTATGTATTTTTATTATTTGCAGTCGCAAGCGCTGTGATGTCAGCTTCACTCTTTGGAATCATTGGAAAATTTACGCCGAGATATATCACTGCCACTGTTGGCGGACAAGCACTCGGAGGAATATTTGCGGCTATTGCCCAAATTTTATCTCTAGCTATTGGGGTCTCGTCAATATTTAGCGCATTCGTATATTTCATGGTGGGAAATTTCATGATAGTGATATCTTTGATATTTTATGTAATTTTGGCAAAAACTGTATTCTTCAAATACCACATATCAGAGAAAACTGGACTTACGTGCAATGAATTCCAAACGGAATTGGTTCGACCTCGGATTATTTGTCATAAGACCATTTTTAAAAAGATTTGGCACCATGCTTTAGGAGTTTTTCTTGTCTTCACAACTACAATGAGCATTTATCCCGGCGTTACCGTGTTAATCGAAAGCGAAAACCGCGAATCAGGCAGTAGTTGGACAAGTATGTTGTTATTCATTTTTTATCTTTTATATGGTAGTTAATTTTGTTGGTTTTAGATGTTTATTTTGTGCCTGTTGTGGCATACTTAATTTTTAGCTGCGGAGATTATGCCGGACGACTTGCAGCTGGTTATCTGCAAAGCGTGAGTATTATTTACAATAAATTAATGGGCGTTGCATTGCGAGAATTTTTGAATTACAGCCACGACGAGGCGCCTTAATAATACTTCTCAATTTAAGTCGACTGATCTTCATTCCGTTATTACTATTGTGCAACGCACAGCCACGCCACTCCGATATTCCCGTGCTTATTACAAAGGATTACTATTATATTTTAATTATTGTACTTTTTTCATTGAGCAACGGATATCTTGCTAACTTAGCCGTACTATGTGCTCCGCGACTTGTTGAGCACCATGAGAAGGAAGCAGCATCATCTATTTTAACTATATTCGTAGGCATTGGCCTGGGCTTGGGTTCAACCATAAGTTTGCTTATTGTGAAGGTAATATGAAAATCTTAAAAACTCATATAATTATAGGTTTAAAATAATAAGCAGTACTTCATTGTATAATAATCTCGATGTATGGAAATTCTGTGTGATATTTAGCTAATGCGTTTTTTGTACAATTTAGTACTATTTTAGTACAATTATTAGTTTAGTAGAACAAGCACTTTAACGGTATTTAAACTTATACTTTACTAGAAAAAGCAAAGCGACTATTATTTGTACAGTATCACTGTACCAACAGTATATTTACCACAAAAGTTTGTATAATTACAGGATTAAAATTTGAAATATATAGAGCTATACAGTATTATGACGTTTAGTAAATACCTGATATTATGGAAAACATCATTCTGGCTTTGGAAAGTTTTTATGTTTATGGGGAGTATACGTAGTTATACCGCGTATCATAGGTTCTACGTTATTTTTATATATATCACCGGTTAAATGTTCCATTTCTATTACTTTCGCTTGCTGTACCTTTGCACCGATTTCTTTTGTTACTTTTGTTATTTCTTTGTTAATTTTCTAGAATTGTATTACTAATTAGAATCATTGCGTCATTTGTATAAACTTATTAATAACCTTGAGTTCATCAGAAGATACTAAATTGTCGCTTACTATACGCTCGGAAAATTTTTTAATTGGATCTCTGGTTTCTCTGATTTCTTTAATTTCATCTCTTGATCGATAAGAACTACCTGGGTCAGACATTGAATGACCAAAGTACCGATATGAACGCATTTCCAAAACAATTGGCCCATTACCATCCATCACGTACTTAATTGCAAATTTACCGGCTTCGCGCACAGATAATATGTCCATACCATCAACCTATCTTTTAACATTAGCCCCAAGTTAATGAAAAACTTTTTAATACATACCAAAATGCCTGGAATATATACACAGTTCTTAAAGTAGTCAGGATTTGCAGACCCGCGGTTCGTTGAGGTACCCATGGCGTACAAATTATTTTCCACGATAAAGACAACTGGAAGTTTCCATAATGCAGCCATGTTGTACGATTCAAATACTTGCCCCTGAAAATCAGGATAGATAATTAAAATTAATAAGTTTATTTAAAGATATCAAAACCTGGTTTGCCGCACCATCTCCGCATATCGTAAATGAAATGCCCTTACTCTCTGTATATTTATGAAATAAACCAATTCCTGTACCGAGTGGTACCTGGGCACCGACAATTCCATTGCCACCAAAAAAGCGGGGTGAATATACGTGCATTGAACCACCTTTGCCCTTACTACAACCCGTTTCTCGACCAGCAAGTTCAGCAATTACGGGTTCCATTTTTCCGCCGTTTAATAAATACGTATAGCCATGAGCGCGATAAGAAGTGATAAATGTATCAGCATCGCGCGCCACGTCGAAAAGGCCGCATGCCGTTGCTTCCTTAAAATATTTACGGTAGTCATAAGTATACAAATTAAGTAAGGAATCTATATACTTGTCCATTGTATAAATGGCAAAAGCCACGCACTATTTTCATTCTATAAAAATCGGCAAGTTGAATTTCCATTCTACGGATTCCAACCATATTACGGTACATACTAAGGGCTTCATCTTTGGTAATTGTACATTTGGTTGGAAGTCCCTCTTCTAACAGATGCAATTTATACGGCTGTACACAATTATATTATACCACGAGTTTAAAAAATTAAAGCCTCCTACTCACCGGCAGACTATATGTGCCTGCATATCTTACTATTGATTGATTACTAGAACTAAACGTAGACTTTAAAACTTTTAACAAACTCATTCCCACATTATAATGCTAAAATTTTGAAAAATAAAATGCAATAATATTCACAAAATTACTTTTAAAAATTACAAGTCAAACTTCAAACATTGTCATAATTACATGACAGAATGCCAAATAGAGATTTTATGTTCAATTTATGTTGAAGTGGTAATATCCTATGAATATTTTATTCCTTTAAGAACATTCGAAGAGGCCCAATCAAATGTAACAATCAATTAACTCATTCATTAGGTTCACGTGGCAATTCAAAACCTCAGTGTTCAAATCTGTGATATTAAATTTTACTTGCTTACTTCCTTTATGCCATTATCCGTTAAGGGTACATCAAAGACAGGGTCAGAATATCCTGCGAGAAATTGTTCTGAGTTAGCAATAGGTGGCAGTAACATGTAATAAGTTTAATGTATGCATATCAGACGTATGGCAAAAACATAGTCAATGTCAACAGCAACAAAATTGCTGAATATAAAACAAACCAACGCAGTTTATATATAATATTGTGCTCACCTCGTTTCGGCGAGTGGCATTGAGCTTTCGATCAACAATATTTCGCAGTTGTAGCGTAACACAATTCAGAGTACTTCAATGTGTTGTGAAGCCTTACAGACAGTGAATTGCATTTGGTATTTGTGGTAGTACACGTTCGGTTGAAAACAATAATTAAATTTGCAGTTCCGCGTTGTCTCCAGAATATTTAGCAAGAAAAACAATTGTTTCATTATAATACCTATAGGCATAACTCATTGGTGGAGTGATCCGTAACCTTTATACTTATAAGTGTTCTAATGTGGTCTGCTGATTGTAAATATACTTTGTATTGATGCTAATTTTTAGCATGCACGGTCGTCCAGCATAAACCTTGCAATTTGAACTTGAAAGAAGTAAACCTTGCATTCTAATAGTGCATACGCAATGCTAATGTGTTAGTGGTTAATAAATATCAACGTTGTGTAAGTTAAAGGAAGACATTCTTGACGATATAATGCTTTCCTAATGTTCCAGTAAAATGTATTGGGTTACACAAATAGAAGGTGGTCCAAAAAGAGTTAATCATGCTGCAGTTGCAATTGGCAATAAAATTTACACCTTTGGTGGCTACTGCACAGGAGAGAATCTCCGAGAATATTCATCAATCGACGTGCATATATTGAATACGGTGACGTTTCGTTGGACTAAGCACCCCGTTAGTGATCTTCCATATTTTGAAAATGATGACATTCTGCCCTTTAAGCGGTATGGGCACACTGCAATTGCATATGGTGATAAAATTTATCTGTGGGGTGGCCGCAACGATCGCGCTACGTGTTCAGTGCTTTTCTGTTTTGATACCACTTATCATTGCTGGACTGCACCACATTGCACTGGTGATATTCCATTGGCAAGGGATGGGCATAGCGCCTGCATTTGTGGTAACAAAATGTACATATTTGGAGGATATGAAGATGAATCTGATGCCTTTGCAAAAGGAGTTTACATGCTAAACTTAGATAGGATGCATTGGCAATACATACACACCTCAGGTAACTCTTAACAAATGTAGATAATTTGGCTTAACATTAGTATTAGTGTGGATTTTGGCAATTGATATCATTTCACAAACTGTTAATTATTTTCTAATTTGTACTATTAGAAACTATTTGTATGATTTCTAAAATTAGCTGCTAAAGTTTTCATATACTAATAGCATTCTGGGCTTACATTTTATTCTGTTTACTTAAAAGAACCGCATTTTCTTATCAATGTCTCAGTGATAATTTATTATTTTCTTGATGTTTTATCGTAATGGCAAATTTTTGTGTATGCATTGAACTCTCAAAGCCAGCTTGTTTACGACGACTAGGCGCAACCTTGATGGCGTGTGGCAATGAAAGTAGTTGTGTATTGAATGAAAATTGGCGTATTGTGAATCAAGGCGAACTTGCAGTTAAATACCGTAATTAAAAATGTCTAATTTACAAATTGTGTTAATGTGTTGCAGGAGTGGAGCCCACTTTGCGTGATTTCCACACGGCTGTCTGTATTGATAATAAAATGTATGTTTTTGGCGGCCGCAGTAGTGAATCACTAAATCCAGTTATTCTTCCTGGAGAATTATATTGTTCTCATGTGTGGTATTTGGATTTGGCAACACATCAGTGGCACCGACCTGCTACATGTGGAGATAAACCGATTGGACGAAGAAGTCATTCCGCATGTAAGATAATAAAAAACATATATAAAGAGTCGCGTTAAGTTTTGAATTCGTTACAGTTGTACGTAATGGAAAAATGTACATTTTTGGGGGCTTTAATGCGCTGAAATCACAGCATTACAATCACATGTATGAACATGATCCAGAAACTGGAAGGTGGACCCGATTGAACCCCATTGGCGACCCACCCTGCGAGAGACGTAGACAAGCTTCGTTATTAATAAATGATAGAGTCTTTATATTTGGGGGCACCAGGTATAAATTATTAAGATGCAACAAATTAAAATCTAAACTTATTTTTTGTAGTCCACTGCCAAAAAATGAATCACTTATTGATCACAGTGATATGCATATATTAGATTTTATACCAACATTGAAGACACTTTGTTTAAGGACTGTTAAAACGCATTCGCTAAATATCACATCATTACCATACAATGTTAAGTATGTACTGCAGCTAATTGTTGCTTGTGATCTTATTGACTTGACCACTTTTGTTGTAGAAATGAATATAAACACATGGTAACGCCTAACTCAATAACAGTTAATCGACGAACAAATTCTGCTGGCTAGAAAATGACCGCGCGTCTGACTGATGATGGTCACTGGATCTTCACTGAAAGAAGCGAAGTACCACTTGCAAAAAGAATTCAATTGACTGCTGTTTACGGAATTATAAATGATTGAAAAGTATGTAATATATATTATTGGTATTGCATATTTTTTTTACCAAATTGGTTAACCGGATAGTTGGTAACGAATGTTACTATGATACTCAAATGGCTATAAATTATTTTAAATTTAAATAGTATTTAAAAATTTGTGTACGTGTTGGTGGATCGACGATTTCATTAAAGAGTAATTGCTTATTTTGGATAAAATATTATTTAATTTACAGGTTTTTTTATTTTGTGATATATGTAAAAAGTTATTTGTAGTTAAAGAGAGAAAGATCCTAATAATGAATAGATTTTATAAAAATTAATGGTTTGATTTGGATAAATTGTAATATTGTTTTTTTTTTAAATTAACGACCCATGTATTCTATCCATATTATTTGAGGAATATAATTTCTGAAGGCTAATGTTAGATTATTGTTTGTTATGCTTGGCACATTTCTTGGTTGCCTATAATAATTAAATCAATGGCAATAATTCAAATTTTCGTAACGTTTCATCATGTCGTATGGGCTATAAATAATCTGATTTGTTTTCAAAATTTAGGTCAGCGCTTTAATTTTTATTCCTTTTCATTACTTAAGCCTTTATTACGGCACTACTCTGTAGAACGTAAATATTGGAATGTGGGTCATTCTTCTTGAATTCCTAAACGCATCTGTGCGGGCGATAAAATGTGAATGAAGCGCGTGCACGCAGTTCATGGTAAACATTAGCAGACATCGTGGAACCGAATGCATTTCATTGCGCTAGCCAGGTGTAATACCGCGGATGCCATTGTCAGCCACACTGTGCGAGTTGAAGGCTGTGACATTACATTAGCGATCACAGCTGGAGCGCGCGCGTTTTCAGGACTGTGCCAAAAAATACACAAAGAGTGGTGAAAGTGCTGATTACTATTTTCAACTAAAGTGTATTATGTTCTTGTATGTTTAAACAAAAATCGCCTAGAATCAGAAGTGTAAGCGCAAATAAATGTGTGAGTATTGATGTTACGTGTAGGCGCAAAATCGATAATGTTGCCAAGCAAACATTATTACAATAACCATTGCCAATATTGCGCTAAACAAGTTCGTGTTATGTGTTTCGTTTTAACATTTAGTTGTTGGATGATATGACGTCAAAATACTTTCTCTGTTTGCTCCAGGCGTGGTAATAAAAAAGTTACAATAGTTTTAAATCAGTCGGCGTATTTTTATAAACGTGGCGCACTGTAAAATTGTTGACAAATTTGTAACATTTCAGAGCGATAACTACTAACAACTAATACTTGACAATAAAATAACCAACGACAATAATTATATTTTGGAGTGAAAATGGATGAACTAACGCCTTTAAATCAGCTAAAATCAAATGTAACTAACCACTGCATTCATTAATGCCTTTGTGTTCTTGGAATGTTGAAATATAATGTAAAAATCCACTTGTTTTTGTAATTATTAATTTTGAATTAAATTTTATATACACAGTAATATTTATTGCATTGTTTATACACAAGCATTAAACAATTGGATTTTTATTGCATATTAAACATTCAGCGTGCATGAGTAGTAAAGATTATATAGTCCTGTATTGATTTTATGTGCGCTGTTAATTTGGTTGCCTATGCATGTGTCGCGTTTTAATATAAATTCTATTTTTATATTACGAAAACGCGTGAAGAGAATTACGATGATATTATATATATATATTCGATTTATGAAAACATGAACATCACATACGATGTTCGTGTTCGGCCATCGACCAGCGGTCCTTCAGCCTGATGATATTATATTATATTGTATAATTTCAAAATGAAGAATACCAGACTATTATTTACCAATAAGCAAAATACGTGACATCATGCCAATCATATAAAAAGCATTTCATTTGCTTCATATTCGCTCAACGATTATCTTGACATATTCATCATACTAGGATATCTAAGCTTGCAAATGTGTGCGACTTTAATTGCATTGAACCCTGAATGGAAAATTACATAATTAAATCACTGTGTTTGATAATATTTAGATGTAAAAACTATCTAGGATATTATGTAGACAGTGTTATTGGAATACGCTATGGAATTCTTTAATGTTAGTAATAACACGATTTGATTTAACATATTTTCTTCAAATAAATTTCAAATATTAGTTGCGCAAAAGTAACCATTAGATAAAAGTTCATTAGGGATCAAATTTTCAAATCGACGAATTCTCAAATTTTAACGTTAATAATTAAATAAAATTCTGAAGGTTATTACAAAATTTGAAATTCATAATGTGTATTAAATTTATGCATTAGTATGCATATGGTTCATGTGTTTATAAGACTGTTATAATTATGTGAAAGAAGTGAAAGAAGTCGAGACGATAAACTGAGCATATGAGCATGCCATTTGTTTACAGTATGCAAATGTATTAAGCAATTAATGTGCGTCTAATACATGATAAGAAAATTCCACTCCCCGATAAAATATAAAATACGCGTTTGAGAAGAAAGCGGCGGTATTGTGATAACTTGTTTAACATACTTTTTAACGCAATGAAATATTTTAGTTTTTATTGCATCAGCTTAGGGGTTGTTTTATCTCCTTCACCGATATATGCATACTACTAACGCACTGATACAATATCATCAAAAGAACGAATTTTAAAATGTTGCAGCCTCATTCGTGAGCACGCAAATGACTAATGTTTTTATTCTGATAATAATTATCATAACAAAATTTCCACCAGTATATTCTATTGTTTAGTGATTAATTTACGTATCACTAATTCAGCTATCTAATCATGTATTATTTTGAAAAAAAGCTGAAATAACTCTGTAGGGTTAATTTCGCTTTCGCTATAATAATAGAATTGGTTATCCGTATCTGCAAATTGAATAAATCGGTCCAATTGTTTCATTCGGTCAGAGTTCAACTAATTAGTACAGTTTATGTAAACAACGCTTTTTAAAAAATCGTAAATTTGTGTTGTCTGTTTATAACTTAGCCTAAATATTTTGTTAATAACTCGAAACGAACTATTAGCATCGTTCAGTAATATCCGGATATGTATTTAATGTCATGCTGATAACATTAAAATTTAATTAAGTCATAACATCATTATTTTCATGGAGAATTTGTGTAATTATTGAAGAACGAATTATTTTTAAGAGATAAAATCTAATTGACTCTTTAAAATCACGACAAAAAATGATAAAAACTTCTGTTGACACATGAAGCATAATGCACTTAGTATCATAGTACAATAAACAATAAACAGGTTATTTAAATCTCAATAAACCAATTTATGTGGAAAATTCTGATCAAAGTACTTACTCTAAAATTTAAATTGTCTGATATGTGAATTTTTACTTTGTTTATTAATCCTCATTGCTGATAAAAATTCTTAAAGTATTCAATTCGTAAATCTTATTTTTATGAATTTGATGTAAACAATTAAACGTTTTATCTCTTTCAATTAATATTATAGAATCTTTCGTATTTTATTTCTGAAGCTATAAGAAATTACTGTTCTCTTTATGTGAAGTTGAATAGATTAATAATATAAAAATTCAGGAATCTCCGTTAAAAAAGCAATAAAAGCAATTGAAGAGGCTTGGAAGAAAAGATGGTGCGGTTAGATAGTTTCAGGCTTACCGCTAACGCTCACCAATGGTATCCGCATTTTTGACTAAACGCTGTTGTTTAGAATTCTTGTTTTTTGTCTGACTGAGAGACTGCCAGCAGCCCATTGGCTTTGTGTGTACACACTGACCATTAATTTCATCGACACACTGTTCACATACAAACCGCATCACTCACTCAAATTGTTCAGTCGTTCCAACGCGTCTATCCGTTCAACAACTAACAACTATCAAACTCGTTGCGGGCGCGCCCGCATAAAAACAACGCCACCACGGAACTCCCAACGCTACCGTGAGGAACAATTCAGTTAGTTCGTTTGTTTGGTTTTTTTTGTTTAGTTCTCAAGTGGCGAAAATCAAGCAGTTTATAATATAAATAAAATATACAGAGAGTGCTCATAATTGACTAACTAGGTATCAATAAAAGAGTTGAAGAAAGTTATCAGACAAAAGACGCGCGAGTTGCGCAATTCCCATTGATTGAAATCATCCATTCCATCGTCAAGATGAGTGGAAAATCTTACGGCAGTGTTATTTGTGTAAGGCATATTTTGTTTTATCGTTATTTTCATGACATCTCATTAAATTTGCTCGCTGATAATTAAATATTTCAAGATAATTACTAAGCATATGTGCAATTCAAATATGCTAAACAAACATGCAGTTTATTTATGCAGGGAATGTGCATAATTCATCAAGGAAAAAATCCGTAATTCAATGACTAACGCGCGATTGAGTAACAATTTCCATGAACTAAGGAGCCTTTGTTTAGATTCGCTTTGAATGTCAGTTATGTTTTTCGTCTCGTTTTATGTACGGTGTTATCAGGCCGACCAACCATAAACACTTTCAATATTTAAATGAAAACAAAAATTACTCAACTTTAACATACAATTATCGCGCACGTTTAGATTAATAATTAATTCAGGAATGGTAGTATCCATTTCTTTCTTTGTTGCAATTGCTTTGTTCATTAATACAAAACGAATAAACTTTTAACGCTGTATTACAACACCCGAATTATTATATTGCTCAAATTATCAAATGTAGTACGCGCAGAAGGGGGGATAATTGTACATTATCAAATTATGCGCACCGAGTAGAATGATAGACGCTAGAATTATGAGTAATCATCACATGAGCGTTGCGCTTGTATTGCAAAAACGTTAATATTTATTCTACGGTCCTGATAAAATTTGCAATAAAATGCACATTTAATTGTGTAATGGTACACTGGCTGGCTAGAGTAATACGTTTTGCGATTATTATATGATTAATCAGCATTTCAGTCAACGCGCACACTCTTATCAAATGAGCCGCACCGTTCGCAATCCGCTAGCAACGGACGGTTGCCTGTTACAATTTGATAATAGGAATCAGCATCATCCCACTAATGTGTATCGATAAATTAAATAATTGACTGCAGCAAATAAATCAGATGCGTTTACTGACCACTCGGTCTGGCATAATAGAATGAGTAGTAGTTGGCAGTTGCCATGAGTAAATTGTTTATTTAAACTCGTGTGCAATTAATAATAGAGTTTTATAATGTTGATTATGATAACATGTGGTTGTTGTTATGTTGTTCCGTATTCTTCAAGATTAGGTCACAACAGCGCAACTTTTATAGTTTCTCTTTGAAAGCGTACAAATGTTAATAAAAAATTAATTGAGTATTTAAAGAATTTGTTTTTAAATTCACTATCTAACATACGCTGTAATCATTGCTAAGCACTGTCTCAATGGCCATGAAAATTTGCCTTGGACAGTATGTTAAAATGTCATCTTACTTCAGGGATTTCGCGTAGTCTTACCGAAAAGTTTTATATTGGCTTTTCACTTTTAAGGTGTACGTGATAGTTCCGCAAATATGTCATAAATGTAATTGTAATATGTAGAATATTCCCATTTTTGGGTACTTACCACTTACGTTTTTTCTTTCTGATGCTATATGTTGAACATCTCGAAAATTCTGCAACAAAAACATAGATTAGTAATCAATCACATTTTATAATTCACATGTTAAATAATTTTAAAGTAAATTGAATTTTGCAATGATATTATTATCTGCGCACGTGTTTTCAATAAAATATTGGCATAACACTTCTAACACGCGATTTGGTGAGAAAACCTATTTATTATGAGTTCATTAAAGTGACGAAGCGAATTGTCAATAAATAATATGCGTCAAGTGTTAGAGTTTACAATTTACATTGATTACTAAACCAAATAATGCATACGTAAGTTCATTGATGTCACCAAACAATCGTTAAAAAAATAATGATAATATGACAATACGGTGTACGTAAGCAATAACACTTGTTAATGGAAACATAAGAAAAGTTATCAAATATTTAAAATCAAAGAAGTGCGTTAACTCTTTGCTATCGAAAATGTTTTATTTGGAAGTAAGCGTGTTTTCATTTGCGCATTGTAGATAAACTCAAAATAGTGTTATTTCTATATACGCTTTCACATGAATGTAAATATGTACCGTTTAACTGCATGTAAAAGTACATAATGTACCATGAAAATTTTATCTTTTATTTAATGTGTGTGTATGTAACTTGTATAGTAGTTATCAGAGGAAAAACCGTCGACCAAGGTGCGCTGTCGACTATGAAAGTCTCATTTTATCAATCATTTCCTTGCTTTAATCAGTGAACAATATATCCTCAAGTTTAAAGTTTTGCATGTAATTGTTATGTAGAACTAAGATGAATTGTTTAAGTCCTTAATTAATTAGTTTTGCGGTATTTAAAAATTATTTAAATTTGTAGGATACGAATGCTGGTGTTAATGGCAATAGCAACGCAACGCATATTCAACAAACAAATTTACAATCAGCACCTACACGAACAAAGGCTAAAAACAAGATGAGGGAGGAAAGAGAGCCGCTGCTGTTGGATGCTGACAGTTCAGACGAGCATGTATTGAATATGGATAACGTGTCTGTAAACGACAAGGAGATTGAAGACCCACTACTGAATCGTAATCTCGAAAGTCCCACATCAAATTTGGATACAATGATACATCTTCTCAAGGGAAATATCGGAACGGGTATATTGGCAATGCCAGACGCATTTCGTAATGCTGGTTTGGCTGTTGGATTCTTTGGAACGCTATTCATGGGCGCGGTATGCACTCATTGCATGCACATGCTCGTCAACTGTTCGCATGAACTTTGCCGAAGGATAAACAAACCTTCATTGAATTTCGCTGAAGTTGTTGAAACTGCATTTGAGACTGGTCCAGAGCCCATTCAAAAATTTTCGAAACTAGTAAAGTACGTCTCACAATTCGTAATCTTTTAGCACGTAAATTAATTGCGTATACTTTCAGAGTTTTAATTAATATATTCTTATGTATAACTCAATTGGGCTTCTGTTGTGTTTATTTCGTATTTGTCGCCGCCAATCTTCATGATGTGGTCAAGCATTATTTTATTGATGTGAATGTGATTTGGTACTTGGTGCTATTGCTCTTTCCTATGATTCTATTGAATTGGGTAAAGAAGCTAAAGTATTTAACGCCGGCGTCCTTGTTCGCTTCGATTTTAACTACAAGCGGTTTGGTTGTTACCTTCTTCTACATGTTGCAAGGATTACCGGATACATCAACCGTTAACGCGTTTTCATCATGGAGTCAATTACCGCTCTATTTTGGAACAGCAATTTATGCATTTGAAGGAATTGGAGTTGTAAGTACTTTGACATGTACTTACAAGAATTTGACGTTAAAATCGCTAAATTTTTAGGTATTACCACTTGAAAATAATATGAAATCCCCGCAAGATTTCGGTGGATGGAATGGTGTTCTGAATACTGGTATGGTCATTGTCGCTTGTTTATACACTGCGGTTGGGTTCTTCGGTTATTTAAAATATGGAGATGCAGCTCGACTGGGAAGCGTTACATTATTGCTGCCACCAAATGAAATGTGAGTTGCTGTGAGAGACTAAACATGTTATACAAGTTAAAACTGAATATTTTATCGCCTGATGAGCGAATAACAACTTCAGCATTGTGTTATTAATTGTTGTTTTGTTCCAGACTGGCACAAAGCGTACGCTTAATGATGGCTGTAGCCATATTCTTGTCGTATTGCTTACAATTCTACGTTCCGCTCAATATTGTTTGGCCGTTAATTCGCAGACATTTGCATACGGAACGCCAAATCTATATTGGCGAATATGCGACTCGCACTGGTTTGGTCATAGCAACTTTTGCGCTGGCAGCGGCAATACCAAATCTGGGCGCAGTGATCTCATTAGTTGGCGCATTCAGCAGCTCAGCATTGGCGTTAATCTTTCCACCCCTAATAGAAATCATTACGTTTTGGCCTCATCGACTAGGCGAGTATAATTGGATGCTATGGAAAGATGTGGCGATCATGCTCTTTGGCTTTTCCGGCTTTATAGTCGGTTCATATGTGAGCGTGCTTAATATTATTAGTCCGGAAGTATAATTTATTATTTCATATAAATGATATTAATGATAGAAACTGTTATTTTCCAATAATCGTAAGCTTACTATTGAGAAAAACAACTATTTATCGGAGAAATTGGAGAAACTCCTAAAGTATAACGATGACAATAATTCGGGGTTCCGTAAGAAGACGTACATCAAATATTTATTCTACACAAATCGTATATTATATATAGATCTATATACATAAAGAAATAATTATTTTTATGTGCAAAGTGAGCTTCAAAGTATATAAACCGTTTTATCTACGTCGATGTAAGCGTTTAAAACGTCTGTCAATATTTTGCAATGTTTACTAAATCTTCCACACAAAAAAAAATTCACGGGAAAAATATTTAATTAGACTTACTTAGAAAGAAATCTCATAACGATTTCATAATGCGTGATAACACAATGCGATTAGTACCTTAATACTTTTTAAGCGAATATGTTGTTTAATATTATTTCTCGTAATACCTCGATAATATCTTTTTACTTTATAAAAATAACAGGATAAGAGACAATAATTCGAAATAATTTTCCTAAATTATTATGTTAAGTTATTGCAATTGTTAGTGATATGATTGAAGGTTACTATGCATTTTTAATGCTTAGAAAATTATTACAATAATTTGGAATATTTTTTATGAATATATACTGTTTAGGTCTCAATGTGTTAACCAGTATAAATTGTACATCTTATTGTGATAATTATTCAAATTACTAGACAATAATTTAATTGTATTTGAAGCGCAATACCAACAATGATTTGTGGTGTCCTGTATTAAGGCATTTAATAAGTTAACTAATTTTACTAGATTTAAATCGATGCCAAATTTTATTGTTGAATTTATTAATGAAGTGTTCATTTTAATATTCATGTTATATGCATGTAATGAAATAACCATTTATGAATTAAAACAGAATGTGAGAAACTACTTAAAATTTTGTGGTCAGTAAATAAGTAAATATTTGCTGGTTTCAGTAAGTGCTGCCCTCATAATAAACAAGGATAATGATTAGTGAATGCGAGAATCCTTTTTAAAAAGCGACTTCTGTTATTGAAAGGGCACAACGTGGGAGCGCAATAAATAAACGCGATTCAAGGCTGCGGCAAGGATTCCAGAGTACGGCAAGGATCGTCCAGGCTCGTGTGCCTTCGAGTTTTCCCTTGTGCGAAAAGCGCAGTGTGAAAGAGGGCTGTCGAGCCGACCGAGAGCGAGACCGTGCCGTCGCGAGCTTGTTACGCGTCGAGGGTACGAGGGTAGTCGGGCGCTAGGGCAAAAGACGTGCTAGACGTGGTTGCTGAGCCAACAATTTACCAGACAACCTGTCACTAGAAAATACACGTACACACACACATGTACACTACGCCAGAAAAAAAAGGAATTGAAACCCACCGACAAAATAGAACCGCTTTATAGAAATTGATAAAACAAAGTGCAGTGCAACTCTGTGCATCGAATGTGCTCGCCGAACAAACAATAATTGTTAAAAAAGAATCAATTTCATTTTTTCGGTGGCTTACTTTTTTGTGCGCTCCGCTTTTTTACATTTATTTGCTTCTTTCGGTAATGCGAGGCAGCAGCAAACAATCATCATCATCATCGACGTGTTGCTAGCTGATGTGCATAGATCGATGTGGCGCGGGGGGAATTAATGTGTGTGATGTGTAGTAATGGTCTCATTGAATACGCCGCAATAATAATGTAGGTGAACGCAGTCGGCGGGTAGGGCGCGCACTGAATAAATCATCATCCTTCGTGAATAGGCAAGTACAAAAAAACGAAGAAACTGTACAACGATGCAATCATACGCCACGGCGGCGCGGGCAATCGGGGGATGCGTTGTTACGTCATTGGAAACAAATCAGTGGTGTGCTGCCCGATGGTGAAGCATGCGGACAAGTGTGGACGACCGCATCGGATTCATTGCGAATGCATTGCAGCAGCGCTGGCGCTGGATGAACCGGAAGTACGCGCACGCGGCGAGTGCAACAATTTGCAGGGTGCAAATAGCGCAAGAAATGCGTGCGAGTCGCGTGTGAACACATTTTTCGCACTGCCGCCAGCCGCCGATCGCTGCGTTCGCTTCTGTTGGTTGCCATCGACAACGTTAAAATGTGGCCGAACTGCGGTGTAACGTGGTTATCATGACAAAAACTGAATCGTCCTCACTAATGCTGAATGATTGCACGCTGCGGATACACAGTACGAACGTATTTTGATCTATGTAAATAAGGCAAAAACAAAGAGGAAATATGACGAATAGCATTCGGGCAGTGCGCATCTCGAAGAAGTGATTTGTGATCGCTGCCAACAAAATAGAATCAAAAATACACGCAGTGCGCCTGTATGTGAAAGGACTCGTTCTGCTGACATGTTGAATAAAGGCAGATCCAAGAAGAAAAACAAGAAGAAAAGCAAGAAACCGAAGGGATATTTATCGTAGTTCACGTATCGTGAATAGAGGCAAAGAGAAAAAGTTAAGGTAATGTTTACTAGATAAACCACACGATTCGCACACTCCAGAAATACATGCCGTGTGTAAATATTAGTGATGGCGTAAAAGCAGGGCATTAACAGGAAGGGCAAGGCGACAACGCAGGAAGTGACTCGCCGGAAAAGGGGAACACATCATCACCTGCAGCCAAAATGCCGGGTGGACGTCGGGGTCTCGTCGCTCCGCAGAACACCTTCTTGGAGAACATCATACGACGATCAAATTCGCAACGTGAGTTCAATTACATTTACTTACTTACTCACTTACTATTATTGTTATTATACTTTTCACGGAGCGGTATCATTTTTTCCCCAAATAAGCATTTGAAAAATGACTCAACGTTTCATTCCTTATGTGCTTTGCCCGTCAGCAAATTCAAATGGGAAAATCGCATTGGTTTTCATTCAATTGATTCAATGGTGCCCGTAGGATTGATTGATCGTGTGCACGCGCAATAAGAATGAACGCATTCGAGCATTAATGCAGGTATTCTGGCAGCTCCATGAGCACGTTTACCGATTGTAAAGCATCCTGAAAGGTTTCCCATGTTGGCGCGGCCAATTTTTTGCTTGGCTGAATGGAAAAAGTCATCTTCTGTTTGCAATCATCACCGCCTCGTCGCTATTGAACGGGTTAAATGTATCGTGCGGTTGTAAACTTATTAAACTGTCGTTAATGTAATAACTATTCTATAGGTAACTATAACCGCATTAGATTCTATTTTTGTATCAGCGAGTTGATAGAAAAGCCATATTTTAATATGGTAAATGAACGTCAGCTATTAACTTTTTTATATGCAATATTATAACTATAGGTATAGCATCGTATATAGCAGTTTGGGAGTTAGGAGCGCTCGTATTTTTCATTTGCATACCTAAAACCCATTCGACTGTCTGAAGCAGTTGCGCGGATTACAAATTGCTGCTGTGCCAGGCCGAAATGCCGTCCAATAACCGCGTGGACAGTTTGAGGAACAGCAAAACCGCAGAGGGACTCATCGAGCATCATAATATCAGTAAAAACAAGGACGCTTTTTATTATGGCCACTCGCAGGATGACAGTCGTTGGGTTTACCACCATCGCCTGGCCCAAGGATAATTGCATGTTGCAGCCATATTCGCTTTTTTGCAAGCCCCCGATTGGAAGCAGACGTGTCTCTTTTGAACCTAATATTTCACCCGAAGAGTAATAATGTCCCGATCTCATAGTTACAATTATATTTTGCCATAAATTGAGTCAATTTGAATTTTAAATCAGAGCGTACTTCAGTGTCCTAAAATTTGTGCGCGTACGTATAGGTAACGTGGCGCATTGCATTAACTTTACAGCCATTACATAGATTTGTGCAGTGATTAACACCATTAGAGAAGAATGGGCAAGCGTGCACGACCGCCCCTTATCGCGCACCAAATTTATTATGGCAGCGGGCACCACGCGCTCATTGAAGTCGGCGGGGGTATTGTGTGATTTGGAACTTATTTCAGCCGTGTAAGACGCAGCCATGAAATCGACGAGTTCATGGAAAATCGTAAAATTTATTGAATTTGCCCTCGAGTCTTGCTTGGGTTCACCGAATGCATGTGTAGCACCACGTTAATGCAGTGGTTCTGTGATAAATCGTGAAAACCGTATATTATCAATGTCTTTGTTATAGAATCTAGTACTACATGATGTCGATTAATATCGGAAAATTAAAATTATCTCGTTCCAAAACAATACAAGATTTTATTATGTTTTTATGCAAATGGCTTCATATTTAAAAAATACTATCTCTGAATTGACGTCATATTCCAAATAAATCAATACCAATGCAGAGAAAATGGAAAAACATTTCTTCCTAATCCTTACCGATTTTTACTATTATTAAAATAAATTGGTTGTTAAAATTCTGATGCTTATAAATTTTGATAAATTATTTGATAAAGGTACAAATGTTTATTCGAATTGTGACATTCGCAATATTAATTGCAATGCATGCAATTGCCCTGCATATCCTGACATCATCGCGGAAAATACGGGAGAATAACTAACGCCATAAAAATCACTAACCACCTGATTCGGACATTTGACAATGAATAATTCGCGGAAACATTATACCAAAAATACATACATTTATGCATGACAGTATATATCTGCATAATGCGTGCAAAAAAGCGAAATGCGTTTGCATTCGCTGAATGCGAGTGCTAAATGCGCAAATATTCCAACTCGTCCTGTCTGTTTGCGAGTACAACTCCGGCTGTCCTCTTCTTCAGTACCAGTGCCGTGCACACAAAACACGCGCCCGTATTGCATATTTTAAAAGCAATATTCTGCGGCGGCGGCGGGCGATAAAAATTATTTTTAGCATTTTTATGTCGCTATTGCAACCATCGTCTTTCACCTCGGCGAGTGGTCGAGCGCGCATTCACACGTTTCGCAAATTCTACATGCAACAATACAAGAACAACAACAATGTGCTGTTTTATCTGAATCGACTAAAGCGAGTTTACGAGACAGTACTAACTCGCGGGTTGATAGAACGAAATGCATATATATTTATATGTTTACCCTTTCGCACGAATAGGGGTGTGCTATTTTGCATTCAGCTTCTCATCACATTTATTCATATTTCCATTCACATTTACGCCTCGTTTTTATACCCCGTTTGTCTTGTGCAATAATGATGCACATACATTCATTACATGCAATTGCAAATTCTGTATCACATGCTGGTAGCAAACGAGATAAAGTTGAATCGTACTTGCGCGCTTTTCACCATGCGGATTTGCTAACCGCTTTCACAAGTAATCAAATATAGACGTGAAGGGCGCGATAGCGTTTCAGCTAAAAATAGCCACAAAAGAATCAACGAACAAATTTCACCCCGAAAAATAACCTCATTTGTATACATGTACCTTATGCGGTGTTTTGAGCGCAGGTATATGTCGGGGGGTGGTGAGCGAACGACATTACAAACACTTCTTGTTTTTTAACGTCCAATTTTCTACGAGTTTGTTGGACGGCTGCAGCATATGGCAGATGGCCGTCCATGCATATACACGTATGTCTGGTAATTTGGTCCTGTTTTTAATGTGGGCTCGCCGAGTGCAATGAGGCAGTGGCGATGGCGGCGGCGGCAGCAGGAGCGCCAGCAGTACATAGCCTAATAATAAATTCCATCATCAAAAACCGCCTCTCATGCGCATCGCATCCACGTCAATGGATCTAGTTTATCATCGCGAAACTGTTGACTCATCCATGCGCATACTTTTTCTCGAACCGCACCAAATTTAGAGTTCAACAGGCACATTTCGGCCATCTATCAATTCTAAGTGCATGATTACTGCGTTCAGTATGTAGTACATGTACTAACGCTCGAATATGATGTACACTGCTGTTGCTATATTTCAACCAAATGGTTTTATTATGCAAAGTATACTTTCATGTTTTTCAAAAACATATTGTAGTCTTATTTTAATGAATTTATGTGAACTTCTATTCATTTCAATAGTAAAAAGTTGAATAATTATTAATTTGTACTCGAAGACTCCAGGAGTCAAAACCATCTGAATGAATTTTGTTCAAATTGAAATTCTATTTCCTCTTTAAAATTTGCATGTTTTTGACGTGTAATTAAATAGTCCTGTTCGTTTCTTACATGAATGTTGATACAAGGCATTCCTCTTGAAAATTGAATTTAATGAATTTGTATTTTTCACATATTTTGTCGTATATTTCGTGTGACGTATGCAATTGTTTAATGTTGCAAATTGAAAAAAGTTGGTCGCGTTATGCTGACATAATTTAAAATTTTTTATTAAGGATAAATTCCTTTGCTCTGAAATACCACCCTTCATAACGAGTGAAAACATTGGTTAGCATTTGACCTTTTACATGTGCACCACACCCATATATGCTGGAAGGCAAAATTAAGGACTGAAGCCATTTCGATGTTTATTTTGAACTGAATGCACTTAGGTACTGCAAATTTGCGCAAAGTCATGCTTGAGCCATAAATGTAATTACAACGTCGTGGCTTCCGCAGGTTGCGTTAGACTGATGTCTTTGTGAAATCGCATCCCAAAACAACGCAGTGGTACATCCCTAAGGATTGCATAGTCGGCATTCCCGGGGGATCACATTGATTGCATTATTTAAACATTACAAGAGCGACGAAGAAGCGAAGCTCAACGGGATATGCGGTTGGTGCACTATGTATTTGTTCAGCTGCGGCTTGGCGACGGAAAACTCTTTGATATGTCATGAGTGCACGCGCGTTCACCACGACAGGAGCGTAATAGAAGCAAGGACCATGTCATGAGAGGACCGCTCGCTCAACGAGCGTGAACGAATAAAGTGAATCAAGAGGCATTCACCGTGCCAGGATCGTCCGCTAAATATTCTTAGTATACTACCGTTAACACGATACAGCCCTATTAAAAAAATTCGTCCTTTTCTAAAATTTGACTTATTTGAAAATGGTTAATCCCTGATTTAATCATCTTTGCTTATAATGTGCAGCAAAAATTCGAAATGCATGAAAAATAGCAGTTTAATTTTTTATTTCCTTTAGGGCACGGTCCTGCTTATTTATATTTCTTCACGTATAGCTGCACACTGGCTGGTTGTGGGCATGAAGTGAGCAAGCTGCATTGCTCCTTTGAGGGATGCTGACTAGCTTTGAAATAGGTTGTGAGTCGCTACGCAAACCGCTGCGGGTGCGGGGTCGGAAATGGGTTCATAGAAGATTACAGCGTAAGCGAGAAAGGTGGTAGTTATGCTTCCTGGATATGCATGAATGATCGTTAAAATGCAAGTGAATTTTGCGTGAAAGCTTAACGAATATGCTTGTAAAATGAGCCACACCTAAGTGTGCTTTATGTTTAACGACTGTCTATTCCTTGATACTACGATGTTTCAAATCGTCAAAATAACTTGACTATTCAAATTTTATAATGGATGGAATGACCAATTAACTTTTTAATTACTTACTAACTCACTTCATTTCCGTGTAATTATTATTAAGTTATTAATCATTGTGCAATGGCAGCACATCAAATAATTATGAAACTATAATATCATAAAGAGGTCCTTTTACCATAATATTAGTATAATGTTACTTGTTTGCAAGTTTTACATAGTAACCTTGTAACCCAGCAACCCTCTTAAAGCCATCTGACATTAGGGAGCGAGTCACTAGTGTACGGCAGGGAGGAAGAAGCACGCTCCACGAGCATTTTCCTCGTTGAGGAGCCAAATAACCAAAACATTGTCAAAGTCAACCCCGAGTCGAGGATCCTCACGTAAAGTACGCTTGTCGGATTTTGTCAATATTCCTAGTGCCTACTGTGCATTGGCGGCGTAATCTCGTTACGCACGTCCTCTCTTTGGGCTTAAGCAGCCGAATTGCTTAACGACGCTGAAGTGCACGTAACGTTGTAAATAAAATCTATTGAATAGTTTCGAGCTAATTTCATTGTGCCTATAAAGGTAAAGCGAAATGTATTGGGGTGAAACGCGTAGAAAGTGGCGAAACGTGGAGAAGCGAAAACGCAGGATGCGCGTAAGGATAGATGCGGCTGAAAGCGGGTCGGTGCGGCGCGGCGGCATGCGGCGAAGATGTTCGAATCTAAGGTTGTTCACACCGGTTCAACCGCCGCCAACGATTCGAGCGCACTGAATGCGAACAATAGGCCGCTGGGTACTTGAGGCTGCGCTCGTCGCAGCGCGCTATCGATGTCCTGCTGCGCGCAAGGATCACAACGATTCATCCACAACAGGACGCGTTGCGGCTTGAGAGGAGGAAAAGCTCTCTTACCTCTTTCAGGCAAAATGTGTGTGGAAATGAAAGAAGAAGGATCTTTTGCAGGACAAATATGAATGTTATTCGACGAATTCGATTTGCTGCGATTCAGAGCTGCTTCTTTTTTTCCCTTCCACGGCAAATTCCGCATAGAAAAAGTGGAAATCTTAAGAAGACGCAATGGGATAATTTGAAGATGCTGTAATAGCCGAGGAGATGCGATAAAATATTAAGGAGAACGCGTATAAGACCTTCCATTTATGAGAATTGGATGGTTGCTCGGTTTGCTAAAGGTAATTCATATCTGAAGTTTAACCAACTCTCAGAGGGGTGTTTAATTTTTTCTAGGCTAACTAAAAACATTTGCGTGAAAATATGTCTTATATTACGTATTTTTCCAAATTACCACCTTTGCATTTATATTTTGTTCTGTGATTTAAATTAGCGCCATTTACTATTTGCTAGGATTGTGGCCAACTCGTTATGTAATTTTACACGTTGTGCACACAACAGTATTTAATGTGGGGTTTATAATTTATTAATTTTGATGAATACACCGTAAAAGGAAATGTTTGTATATAAATCAGAACAGTGGCGTTTTCTTTCAAGTCTAAATTTAGAATTTGTCCTAGTTTCTATTTTTAGAATCATACAGGAATGAAATGTATGTTTGTTTAAGTATAATAAGAATGAAACCATGCTTCAACAATTATTATATATTTGCGTGTTTGCGTACTCTTCATTGCATTTTGAACTCATGAACCGTACCTACTGCTCTGAAATTATTAAATTACTGCCTTATTTTATTTTCATTGAACTCGTATTGATTGATTTTCTTGATGATGTAAAATGTAAAGTTGGAAATGAGCAAAGTTGAATTAAAAGTTGGCGAATACGGGAAACTTTTACATATTTTATTTAAACTGTTAATGCGTTCACTCTGCGAATTTAATTTCAATCATAGCCTTAAATGGAATTTTGCTATAGCTATGAAAATTTTGTGGCCAAATAAGAATTTGATGAAATTGTTTCATTCATTAATAATATTCATAAAACTAATAAAACGCATATATTTATAACTGCCATAGAAAATAATATTGTCATCCGTATTGGAACGATAAGCTAGTTATTTATTTCACATGCAACCATTAATTAAATATTCATTTGACATAATTATTCCTTGTTTCTTTTCCTTTGCATTCTTAATTATGGTGCTTGTTTCGTTTTTTCGCTATGTCATTAATAGATGGTACAGATTTATATTTATAATGCATTTCCGTGCTTTCCTCTCGTCAAGCACTTAAAACGCTAGCGCAACATGCGTGTATTTTACATAAATCCATTTGTAGTTTGCTGCAAAACTCATTTGTTATATCAATCATACGCCTTATACTTGGCGTCATTGTATGACAGTGCATTAGTTTGCGGAGATGCTGAATTCCTCGCGAATGCCTATTGTCATAGTGCTGCAGTGCCCCTCCGCCCGCTTGCTTACTTGGCAGGCATTAATGTGTTACGCTATTTCGTGGCTTGTTTATGGAAATGCATGTACCTGCGCAAACTTTCCGCGACAATGCATAATAGACAAAGCGTTCGAGTTTAACGCCATTTTTCGCATCGGAAAAATTACGATTGCATTCATTGTTTCCCCGAGGTTGGCAGCGCGCTTGTTTTGTTGCTCATTGCATTCTCCCTCGGTTTGCCATGTTCGTATATCAGTGTCATTTGTTTCGTGCACGAACACCGCATGCACGCCATCGCAACAACAACAACAACAACAAACGAATCGCAAACAAAATAGAACAACTCGATGCTCTCTCGCGAAGCGGACGCGTTCTGCCTTCCTGAATGTACAGCAAGTCAATTCAATTGAATCGTAAAGAAGAAAGCACTCGTTGCGGCAACATACATATGTATTCGTATACTTTCAAACCGAACTCGTGCCCGAATGCTAATGCATCTCATTCAACACGCATGGATAATGAATCTGAAGATTACAATTCTCACAAGTGGTAATTGAGTTGGATTTAATTAAAGACGCATCATCAAAATGAAGAATATTACTGATAGTTCTATCCTAGATTCTAGATTTCATACAGCAATTTTTCTTGAAAGAAATTTAATTACTATTTTCATTACGTCAAGAAAATCTCTTGGAAGTAAATATTAAATTAAGATATAACTATTTTGCGAAATAGGTTTTGTGAATTTTATATCCAGAGTCTGATTATATATTGATTAAAATCATGAGAGAAAATTATTTTGCTCTAATAGAAAAGCAAAGCGAGCACTGACAGGCTAGAAATTGGAAAAGCGTATTATCGGAAAGCGCGGGCATTCTTAACAAAATATTCAGCAAGGCGTGAAATGAAGCTGTTATACTCGCGGACGCATTTCACTTTCTTCATTTTCGAATCAATGATGCATTATGACCGCATACATTCGCTATGATAAAGACGAAAATGCATGCGGTGCATTATTTGTAAAGCACTTGTGAATTTTCCATTTATTATTTTGTGAGATTTACGTGCAATGGTGGAAAATTAAAAATAATATCTATCTATTTTCGGCGCTATTTTATTCGTACAGAAGCTGTTCGTTCTTTGAGGCAGAATGAATACGTACAGTAGCGTGTTGTACGAGTTGACGTTGATTCGTTGAATTGACGATGAACCGTAGTGATATTGCTACAATTTCGTGAATGTTGCGCGTGCGAGCTGTATAAAACTTGCAAACAAATGCCACACATTTTTGCAGCGTGCCACACGCATGAAAATACAGGAATTCGCTTTTCATTTCTGTTGCGCCATAGCTACAAAGCTAAAAAGCCACCGTGTGCTGGATGAACAATCAATCAATTTGCTAAATGGCTTTTTGTCCTTTTCGTCCTTCGAAACGAGACTGTTAAACTATTGTAACTTTAGACTTTTTAGTGCTTCCTTTTTGTCTGGTTATTCATGTTGACTCGCTATTTGTTTACAGTGATTGCATTCAATATATCAGCATGATTAAATTAATTTTAACTATGTGTTTATCAACTATTTAATAATTCATCAATTATGAAGGAAGCATACATAAATAGATTTAATTATGTTAGAATTTATATATGTTTGATGATTGCCTCATTAATTATTAATTTCTAAATATACTACGTAGATAGTATACTGCAATTATCTGTGCTTGCTAGAAAATGTTTATAATTAGTCCCTGTATATAACGCATAAATATCGAGTGCAATTTTATATGCATAAATACTATAGATTCATATCTGGCAAACAACTCGTTGAATATGCGTACTCTACTTTAGTAAAGTTCAATTAGTCATTTGAATAATTTAAATGCGAAAGCAGAAAAAATTGTGCAAACTGCGCCGCTGACCTAATAACGCTATTAATTAGTCGGCTGAACAATTTTACTGCACTGGAAAAACGTCGAATTAAGTTTGAACACCACCGTTTTGCCGGCTTGTTAATTAAAATTCCGCAGTCATAAAATGCCTCAGCTGGGGTTCCTCGAAAAATTTAATTTCAAATGCATTTTATGCGAAGATTTTCGATTAATACATTCATTTTTAATTTATTCCAATATCTTTACGGCTTCAATAATTGCAAGAAAAAAATCCCAAAATAAATATTTGGTATTGATTGAGTAATCTGACCTTTTAATGATTTTAAAATAGGATTTACGTAAGCCACAACTTCCGCAACAAATCGATTCAAGATAAGATTATCCAATGCATTTACCCAATGACTTATAAAAATTGCATTTAAGCAAAATGCTCGTTTGTCAAATTATTCCGTCAAATTAAATTTTCAAAAATGGATTAAACAGAACCAGGAACTATGCCTATTCCGAATGTATATTATCTTTACTTTGCATATTTTAATAGATATGAATAAACAATAAACACAACATAATTTAGAGCTTGTAATCTGCAATCGAGTGCTCGGCTTTCTGGAGTAATTTAATTCAAATCAAAAGCGTTTATTAGACCCTTCTTGCGGTGTAGTGAGTTAGTGTCTTCCCGCTGGTTAATAGTTATAGCATTTACGTGTCATTGGCGGGGTGTTTGCTTAATGTTTGTTCGGATCATTTATTATGGAAATTGTCTTTCATTGAGAACCGCCAACGCTTTTGGCTTCTCTATGTACAACCAATATGTGTTTAAATTTTACCCGAAGTACACTGGTGAGTGGCTTAATACTCTACGCGGTCCGATCTAGCTCCTAATACAAAATCAATAAATCGATACATACAGCCAAGTTGACTGCATTAGGCGCATTGTCCCGATATGAATGTGGGTGCTCTATTGCCCTCGAAGCAATTAAACAATCCTATTGCGTGTAGCAATAATAAATTTAGTTCTCTGACCGTTTATACACTATCTATATTTTGCCTAAAAACTGCCAATTGTTGGATCTTACACTAAGAATAAATTGAAATCCTGATATTTGAAAATTTTGAATTTTACTGAACGTGAAATTTTATATAAGAAAACTCACTTTTAGCTAGAAGGTAAAATCGATAGGTGTTTTAAACATGGAATGTTTACATCAACATTTGATAATGGAAAATGGGGATGAAGCGATGGCAAGGGTTCCATGGAGATTTCGCAATATTGAACCGTGCAGGAGTTACCCTCTGAATTTCGAAAAATTTAATGCATAGATTTGCCCTTAGCTAAAGGCCTCACGAAATAAAATTCAAAATTATCTCTACGCGATATGGGCTCACAATCTAACCACCCCATAAACCACACATCCCCTAGATGAAATTAGGTTTGATACTTAAGGCATTAAAGAGCAACCATATTTAACGTTCATAACTAGGTGAAAACAACAAATTCATTGTATACCTACAACAATAACGCCAATTGAATATAAGTAATCACCAAAGTTGTAATAAATGGATATCAGAGATAAGAAAATGTGAAGTACTTTCATGCATAATTAATGATAATGTGTGTTTTTCTTAGTGGCAATGGAACGAAATAGTTCCACACCATTGGCAGTGTGGCAAGTGCTATCACTGCTTCTATTTCCGCTCAAACTCTCCACATATTTCGAGTGGCTTAATGGACAATTGTTATTGATTTGCTGATGAATGACTAGGAAATAGTCGAATGAACTCTATAAGACCAGTTTTTATCGTCAATCTAAATACGATTACGTCATAATTTATATTCATTTTTACCATGGACGTCATTGCATCAAGAAGCAAACAAACGTTCATGTTTTATCAACCCAATTTTAAATGTAATATTTAATCAGCGTTATGAATCAAATTACCCAAACTCCGTCGTACCTTTAACTCACATTTTTAAATTGTGCAAAATTACATAAGTTTACGATGCGCACTTATAAAAGCAAGATGATTAAGACTTAATGAAAATGTCAGTCGGCGTATGAAAAAGCGTGGCGGCAGTGAATTCGGAGGCATTGAAATTGCTTAAGCAATTGTGCAATGCGGCGGGCGAATCAGCGCGGCCGTAAAAGTAAAAATTTACAGGGCAGAGAGACGCAGCGCATAAAGGAAATAAAACGCAGCAAGGAAACAAACCAAGCTTGCTTAACCGCTGAGCGAGATGAAAAAAGCAATTTGCCGTGTGTATAAATGCGATATAACTCTTCCAAAAGCGCGCAAATAAAAGGCGAAAATAAAAAGCGTTAGTCGCCTAAGCTGAGGAGCGCCAACGAAAATGAAAATCTGAATAAGTAATGCGCACTTTGATTGATTTATATAGCAGCGTTGTGTGCAAATTAGCGCAGTGCATGGCTGAGATTTTATGCTTCTGCGTTTCACCTTCGCATTGCAATAAAAATCCGTAATTTTTCTTCGCTTGGCATTTTTGCATCGTGATGAAAACACATAATTCGCTTCATTAGCGCGTCGTAACGCTAATCGAATAAAGGACGAGTTATAAATAATCACGAAGCGCTTCTTGTAATAATAAATCAAGTAAGTAAGTAAATGCAAAGCGACATTGTCGCGTAAATAAAACAGGACAACAAATGACTATAGACGAAAGAGATGTCATGAAAGAAATTACGAAATAAAATAACAACGAAATAATAAAATATCGCTGAGTACGAGAAAGCAGAGATGTCCATGAGTAGAGAAAAAAGGCGTCTTCGTCTTCTTTGTCTCTTCGTTTTTTGCGCACGTTATTCTTGATGCTTGTCAGTGTGCTGTGTACTGTTTTGTTTCTAGGTTCGCGCTTTCTTTGCCCTTTTTGTACGGCACTCAAGCAAATTTACAATTGCGTCACGGGTCGCTCGAGATGCCTTTATTTATTTAATTGCAAATGGTGCTTTCATTGTTCCTACTGAATTATTCTACCGGCTGAACTCAGTTTACGTACTTCATTTGTTTTGGTTACTTACGAAACGACTCAACTCAATATTGCTTAACGTTATAACAATCTCCAGCGAAATATTCAGATGTTACATGTATATAATCATATCAAACGAGGCAAATAAAAGAAGTACTCACGTTTTATCTTTTCTGATGATTTCCTTTTCCTGTTCTTTCCTTTTCCTCTGATTATCTGAATCCATCTGTAAAGAAAAAGAAATAAATATTAGTTATGAATTTCAGAAACACATTATACGTTGAAGTTATATTTCATCAGTTAAATATCAATGCAGATCGAAGCAACAAGTGTAACAAGATTAAATTATTTCTTAGAGAGATTTGCGCGTTGATTATCAATTGATCTGAATAGCCAAACATGCATTCGAAGATTATTTTAATGCAGTCGTTCATGGAGAAATAACTAATTAAATAATTATGCAAACCTTAGTGTTGAGATAGACGATGTACTATTTTAATAATCCAGTGTAAATGAAACACACGAAAAGTAAACAACAGTCAATAGAACCTTGCTGTACAAGTCTGAACCGAGCAACTTACGTTTCGGATATGATCTCAACCGTTGATGAAATAACTAAATAGAAAACCGAATAATATAATATATTATTCTCCTATTAAAATAGATAACAACCGCGGAGATAATAGTATAACGACACGGCACTAAATTTCGATTACTTATGATAATTTATAAACAAACCCGACGATTAGATGTTCACTGCGAGACACGACACTATACAACACTACTGTACTGATAAAACAGCCAAGTCCATGTACTGTTCGTGCATATTTTGAGAGAGCAAGACCAGGGTATCCGAATATGCACGAATCGCGTAAATCCGAAAAATTTTGAAATATCAATTTTCTTCTTCGTTCGTATTCAAAATAAGATTAACCATTATCTATTTATAACCATAAATTATATCATGAAAATTTATTCTGTCGCTAAAATATTATTCTTTTCTGTAAAGTATCACGATAATTATCAAACTTTGCTATTTTATTTCTTAAAAGTTTTGAACAATCGATTTGAATCTTGAAACTTTTAACGATTGAAGTAACCACCCTCTCAAAAATTTCCACAACTTGAAAACTTAAATATAACTCATATCAAGCGGAAAACTACACAACAATGTATGCACATTTGTCGGAAAGAGAACTAAGAAGATGTGAATTCATGTAAAGATGATTTTCACAGAAATAAATAAATACGCGAGAATAAGTAATACGACACTTTTCGTAAAGCCTTCTTCTCCATACTATTCACAAATATGAAGAAACAGAAACGTACAATTGAGCCGTGAGATGCCTGAAGGAATGTTGCGAAAAGGGCACGAGTTACAAATCCCTAGAGCAAATTGCTCTCAAGATGGAAAAGTAGAAATACATGTTTGATAAAACCTACACCAACTAAGCCGTACTTGCATTTCTCGAGATGAAGGTATCATGATAGTGTTTTTTTATTCACGTAGCTATTCATTGTTATTCATGTACCCATTTCTCAAAAATTATTTCCACGTGGAATTAAACAAACAACATCGACGTATATTCTTTAAATAAATATTTCAAGCACGTGTCCTGAATATTAATAGAAACTTCCATTCTATCAAATAGAACAAAAAAAAAGTCCTATATACAGTAAATTGTTTCTATCAAATCCATTTGGACGTGGGCAATGCACCAATAACTTTTACGAGAAACGTGCCCGAAAAATATAAATCACTAGAAATTCGCTCAATTTTTTATATGTCAGAAACTTTGACACCTTTCTACAAAGTTTTGTGAAGCGTACGCCTTGCTTGCTGCTTTACTTTATGAAATCCTAGATATTTTCTGTGTATGTGCGGTGCGTATATATTTTCTTCTAAAAAATGTGACATTTATATTCGCTGCTGTTTTGTTAACGTCACGTATTCGAACCCTTGGAGTCAACAGCACCAAGCTACACTAAATCAGTGGTACTCAAACCACCAATGAAAATTCAGAAAATTCATTCAAATTTTAGATATTATAATTTAATAATATGCGCAAGTTATTCATGTTTTTTCTCGGCTAAATTTCTCATCCAAAAACTATCGACTTTTACCACACTCAAGTTGAAGAAACACACGAAATGTTCACGGACGCTAAGGCGCCACTAACTTTTCCATTTGAGTCACGTAATTTCACCATTATAATAAAGAATAAGTTTTTCTGCGTTTTGCGGTGGAAATGCATGACAGTTCAGCCTACATGAAAAGGCGAACAAGAAGTAAATGAGAAAAATTTCAAATTCGTATTCATATTTATATTCTATATGCATAGATAAGCCTACGATACGCATCTTTGAAGCATTTTGCACCATTATCACACGCGATATTTATTATTACCATCATGCTCTCGATATTATCGAAGAAAATTTACCAACCAGCAATTTCTTCGTATTCCTTATTTCAATAACACTATTATAATAAAAATAGTCTAGGCCAAGAAAGAAAGCACTATGCGTGTTTTATAATAAATTGTTCCTAATAGCGTCACAGTAAATAATTCATCATTACGTATGGCGTTGTGCCTTTGAGGATTCAAACTCGATATAGGTAGTCGTTATTATATTGTACCTACGTTCTTTGAACGTAGTTGGTCCTTTGTTAGGTTCCTGTGTGAAATAGAAAAACAGTCTATTCTATTGCTATTGCAATTTCTATTCGTGCATGTTCTGCAAAATTTGCATGTTAATTAAGGCATTAGATTATTCATAGAAACTTTTTCTATTTTGCTGCAAAATTAATATTTTCAATAACTTTTAAAATCTCTGACTTTGTATTTGAGGAAATAATCGTAAATATCACGTATTAATATTGGCCATTAGCCAGCAAAATTTTCATTTTAAGAATAACAATACCGGAAACGCGTTTAGTATATGAATAAATTGGAATTAATAAAAGTACTTGTATTAAAACACATTGCATTTGTTTTGCACAAATGTAAAACATAATTATTATCGATTGGAAGTGCATGGAAATGCAATTAGCTTGCGTGAATTTTGCATGCAATCGCTCGCGAGCGCGCGCGTGTGAAGCGCATAAAAGTTAGGAAGGCGAGGAGCGCAACAGCAATTAAAACTGTTACAGCATCAATTATGCATGCGCTGATTTGTCAACGCTGTGCTCGTTGAATAGAAAATCGATCCGCATAAAACGACAACTTATCGGATCGACCATCAGAGCCTGTATCCGATTGCGTCTCAGTGCTCTCCGCAAAGCCCGAGTGCATCTCATATATCGTCCAGGACTAATTATTATTTACGATCGGTTCATTCTCCCTCGCTCGTCTCTATTGACTCGATAATAATGTAGTGCTGTTATCCTTGCTGTGCTGGCATTATATTCATATTCATTAGTATGTATTGAAATGCATAATAATCCTTCATGTTTTTTTCCAATAAATAATTTTATAATTACTACACCAGCAACTCATTGAAATAAATAATTATTTGCTCTGATTACACAAACTTTTGTTGGAACAACCTTGAATGTTCGATTGCTTAAAGCACATGTTGTACTTATGTATGTAAATGATTCATCAAGATTTTGCGAACGGTAGCGTATAATCTGAATCAATCGGGGCCATGCCATTAAGTCAGTGAATTACCCACATTTCGACCTCCGAACGTAAGCGGCGCAGCACTGCCACTGCTACTGTAGTGATAATGACTGAACTGATATTGAAACATGTATGGCAAGCGTAAGGGTGCAATCGGCAAATTACTATTTACGTTTGCATTATTCACGGCGTTTCCACTAGCTGGACATAATCATCAATTACGCGGCGTTTATCAAAGGCTTTAACACGCTCGTCGATCATACAAATCCGTTCAGTTCGCTTCATATTAATTAATATGTCAAATTCAAGATTCTAGAATCACTTTAACATAAATAAAAAAAGAAACTAGATTTATTGAATTCTCCCGGTAAATGAAACAAGTGATTTTTATAATTCCATCCATTCTCAATCCTATCAAAAATAACTTATTGAAAAGGAAACCCTTTAAGGAATACTTAATTCTTTTATGACAAAGCTAAAAATGAATTGACGAAGAGGGTGAAACTTCTTATTAATTATTAAATGAATTTCAACATTGCCAAACATTTTCACCCTTTGCTTGAAACGGATCCAAACAAGGCGCAAATAAAACTTGATTAATGAAAATCATATCCTTGAAGCAGTATTAAAATAACTGTTTGTTATCCTTGAAAACGCCAGAAATTATTTGAGATAATAAGAAAAATGAAGCGTGCAATTTAATCCGTACGTAATCCTAACGAAAATAACTCATTGAAAATGAAACTCTTTTATGAATTATACTTTTATGACAAAGCTGGGAATCAATTGATTAAGAGGGTGAAATTTATGACCCTACAGGTTGGCAACGCGCGAGGGAGTTTATTTGCTGATAGCCTGCCGATTAATTAAATGGAGGAAGGCGCTCTCATCCTGCGCGCAAAGACTGCCAAACACTTTACTGATTTAGATTAATGCTGTGCTATTGATCTCTGCGTACTTCCTGCAGTAAACAAACACAAGTTGGCATGAATATTTAAATTAAACCAAGCTGAATAGATCATTCACACAAGAGACATGTATCGATTGATAAGCGCAATAATAAATGACGGAAATTTGATATAATTTCATATTTGTGAAATGAATTAGTTAGCAGGCTAATCCAAATTCAATTTGTGTCGATCATAGTCATGAAATTGGCTGAATAAGGAAACGAATTCGGTGACAAAAGTTGATAAAATTGAGTAAACGTTAAAGAAGTACTCTCCATAAGCGTAAATATATTTTCACAGCCAACTTCAATGCCCATTATACACAAACGTCGGCGTCGTCGCGAATGGCATATGGGAAAAGCCGAAGAGTGCCACCAAGTCGAATTTGCTTTCGTCGGCGGCTTCGAAAGCTTGTGGATACACAACCGCCACATGCATACATACACGCACACTAGCTGGATATCGATTCGCTTTTCTAGGTCACAAATTAGATGCGGAAAACTTTCTTACTTATGTATGTACCGCTCATTCGCATCGCCTGCGCGCCCGGCACTCGAATGCGGCGGTCGGCGGCAGCGGCAGCGGCAATGGTGGCATGCAAACAGAAAAACACAAAAAGGCGCAAAACACGAGGAGTCGACTTGAGGAATACGGCATGCGGTATACGGCAAAACGTTTTGAGCGATGCGAGAAGCGATTTGCTCGATTAACACAAACGCTTTTGCTGCAATTGAAATCCATTCGAACGTGTAATCCCTTAATGTCTTTCACCACCAACGTTTCTAATTAAGAAATTGAATTTGCATATTGTAATTTGTTCCGCATGTGCAATGCGACAAACGTATTAATCGCACGTTAAACAAACCGTAAAAAAGTTGCTGCGGCGCGTGATTAGTTATTATTCAACCACCATTTCGTCATATCGATGACTCTTTTATATAAATTTTATGTAACAATAAATTCACGATCTCACATTTGCTACAATAACAACGCTAATAAAAGGCGAATAAAATAATATTTCATGACGAGTTCGTAATAGTTCTCAAGTATTAGTCATTTATAACACTTAGAGGGTGAGTTCCGCTTTGAAGGAGCAGCAGCAGTGATGGCGTTGTTTTGAATGCAAATGAAGCATAATTTTAGAGCCCCAACTTAACGCTGAAAACTTCATTCCGTGAACGTCGTAATATTTTTTACGCGTAATCAGTTTAATTAACTTGGACGAGTGCAAGGTCAACCTGCAGCGCTATCTGCATTAATGCGTTTCCAATACACATTGTCGGAAATTTTATGAAGTGCAAGGAAAGTCAATAAATAAATTAAGTGGCTATCGTTCGAGTGCGAAGACGGCTTGGAGAGCATTTGGCAGGTTCTCAATGTTTTCTTAAGCACTTAAGCATTCTTTGTTCGCCCATTCAGTAATCTTGAGTACTGCAGCTCGAAAATGCGACTTCATATTTTCATACCTTACAAACCACTTTAATGTTTAGTGATAATACCATTAAAACTTAAATTATCGACAGTTAAACGAAGTGAATTATCGATTTAAAGAATGTGCGGACATATTCATATAAAATGAAGTATCCAATAAATTAGGAATATCAAAGAAGAGCTCACACTCCAAGTAAAGTCGCCAAGGAAGAAGATAGGAACTGAAAAATGAGCAAACAAACCTTCGTCAGCCTCGAAACTTAAATAAAACCGACGCTGCATAAGCTGTACTTTGAAGAAACTCGTTTCCTCGTAAATAAACTGCACGCCTCCTGCAAGCAAGGGCGTAAATAAGCAACAGCATTCTTAAACGACACGAATCAAAGGACTCCAATTCCGAATATGCGAAGCGGAAAATAATGAAGCTGGATATCACAAAGAAGATTAAAGATGTACGAGTGGAAAACTTGTTGTGTTTTTTAATAGTCCTTTACGGTTGTCATATTGTGAGTCGTTTTGCCTTTTTTCGGGGTTGCGTTTATTTTTTTTGTGTTTCTGGGAAATGCCTTGTTTTCTATTACCTTTCTACGACTCCTTGCGAGTGGTGTGCACGTACGTGCAAGCATATTTGATTATTCCATGTGCGCTCGCACTTTTTGCTTTGCGAATGTAAAACAAGACATGCGTGTGTCAGTGTTGAGTTGCCCCAATGGAAGGATAATTTATTTAAGGATGAGCGCCAGCCAACTTTACAGTCTTCCGACGCACATCCTGACACCGTGACTGCATGCGGCTCGCTCGAGTTGCTGCTGACTTAGAAAGTTGTTGCCTCCCGTTCGGATTTGATTCATCTCGACAAACAACAGGAGGAAGTACTCACGAAAGCAAAACAACCATGTTGTTTGGTTTCGTTGCTAAGGCGCTCTTTAAAATAGTTTCGTTATTGGATTGAATAAATCATTAACACTTCTTCGTCTAGAAAAACTTCGCGAAACTCAATTAAGAGCGTAATAAACGAGTTGCAAAGTCTCAACTTGAGCTTCGCTTATTGTAATGCTATTAATCACGAGAGAGAACAAAAAAACTTAATAAAATACTTTAATCCTGGTGTTAAGTAATATATTAAGAAAGTTTGAAAGAAATTTTCCGATTTCATTTTTATAGCAAAGTGCTTAAGTGGATTTTTAATAATTAGCAATTCATTCAGTATGTAACTTCCTTTTCAAACACCTCTCTATGCAAAATTAAATTATGCAAAATGAGAGTTAAATTGAATCCATGCTCGACGCGTTGGCATGCAAGGAATTTTGCGGACCGAAAACAAGCAACGCAAATATGAAATATTCGGACGGAGGGAAAAAAACGCGAATGGGCAGGCCAACTAAACATGCAGCTAACGCGGACTTTATCCACTCGAATAACATGTAATCCGTAGGTTAATCTCTTCCTTTTGTTTTTCATTTTTATGTGCTTTATTACACACCACATCGAGGCAAAGCTCCAACCGGTTTTCCACTGAAGTGAAGCTTTTTCCATACAAAAATTATCCTTCATCTTAATAGCTTTAACAATGCATAGAGCTATCAGAAATTCTCCACTCTACTCGCTTCACTGACTGACCATTTAGATTAAATTCTCTCCTGGTTTTCTACTGAACAAACAACGTTTAGTTGTTACTTTACCCCCGCGCATTTTTAATCATAACAACAACACGTGGTTTTCTTATAATTAATTGTTTTGCCCTCTTGGCCTTTGTTGTGCGCTTGGTTTTGTACAAAGATAAATGACCGATTATTGCTTGTTGCAGCCGACAGCAGCTTTCTGCTGGCAAACGCGCAGATCGTAGACTTCCCGATTGTCTACTGCAACGAAGCGTTCTGCAAGATCTCCGGCTACAATCGCGCCGAGGTGATGCAGAAATCGTGCCGGTGCGCGTTCATGTTCGGCGAGCTCACCGACAAGGAGACCATCAATCGCGTCGATCACGTATTGGAGCATCAGCTGCACGATCAGTTCGAGATATTACTCTACAAGAAAAACAGTGAGTATCCTTCTTGCCCCGTTACTCGACTCCTTGACGTAGAGATAAATACAATTTTATACAACTCTATCCGAAACGGATGATACCATGATGATTAATAACAAAAGAGATTTTACCGATTGTAAAATGGAAGCAAAAAAAAAGAAATTGCAGCTGTATCGAAGTTGACAGAACTAGGGACTATTTTATTTCTAGAGTTTAGCAACTTTTAAGCTAAAAAACGCCCAACCGGTTGCAATTGGGTTCAATTTCAACTTTTGTGAATATTTTGGCATCGATGCCATACGGCTAGCCACTTGAGATGCTGGGTGTTGCAAATATTTCATTTGAAAATCAACAGCAAAGCAAAAACCAACGAGAAAACCTTCAGAGAATTCATAATTATTTTAGTGGTTGATTCAATGAATATGTTTACAACCTCTGGCGCAAAAAAGTTTTATTATGTTTGTCAGTCATATGCAGAAATCCTTCATTCTTTTTTCTCTCATATATTTTCTTACATTCAGTTACAGTTGTTCTTGATTTGTTTTCACCGACAGTGAGTCCGCAATTGAATCTCCCTCTCGTTGAATAGGTCTTCCTCGCAGAGCAAAGTGAACAAGAAAACATATCAAGTGTGTTCTCTATTTTCTTCATCATTCAAATATCTCTAGACTCCATCTATCTCTAAATCTACTTTCATGCGCATAGCGTATATCTCTTGCGCTCTCAGCCACAACTTGCAACAATGTTTGTTTTTCACTCTCGAGCACCCTCGACGCGCGCGCGTTGTTGTTTTTGCAAACAAAGTCAGTCGATGCGCAAATTAGAAATAAAATAATAAAACTGTGTGCGTCTCGCACACCTGCGACGGGGTGAAGGAAGCGCAGATATTTTATGGCGTTCGTGTTTGTTGAAAACAAAAGTAAGCGCAATTCGACCAAGTGAGTTGGGGCAATGATATCATTTTAACTTTCACCCAGCGACGTCGCAAAACAACGTGCAGCGCATTAAACTTTGCACCCGCTCTAACTGGAAGCGGATCTGAAAAAACTTTAATCCTTCTCAACTTTGCCAACTTGACGATCTTCTCCGTTTCATTTCTTCGTACTCTTTGCCATTTTGTCAACGTATTTGTGTTTTTAACCGTGCCCGAACCAACAAGCAATCGCTTGTTATGCGTGATATACATTGAATGCGATTTTAAAATGGTGCCGCCGCTCAGATAATGCATCCGCATTGCCTGTTTTCGTTTAGTGCCTCCGCTCGAGTGCGTTTTTTTGTGATTGCATGATTTTAATATTATAATATCACAAGAAATCAAGAGTGGTCTACTAAACAAAAGCATGTACATAAATATTCAATTGTCACACTGCATGTGTAAAAGATATAATGATATTAAATTGAAAATGTGAATCATCGGAAGTAATTCAATTTGATATCAAAATATATTTGAATATTGACAAATGCATCAACTGAATATATCAGACAATTTGCACAAATATCGGTATTTGAAAGCACTTTGCAAGTGTTGGGTTTTCATTATTTTGAATTTTTTGTACTTATATTATTTTGTATTTTAGAATTTTCTTTTTAAATTACGTACGTCGATTTGAAACAAGACTAAAATCTATGCAATGATAATAACTTAATTACTCAATTGTTTAATTCAACAAGTTATGAATAATCTGAGAAATAATGCAGTGAAATTAATATGCTAATGTATACCATACGTACATTTATATACAATTAATGTTATTGACTATTTTGTTGTGTGTATTTACTATGATATGTGTTGTACTTTTGTGCATTGCCAACCACTTCTCTCCAAAAAACCAACCGACACAACTGCGTGTGCCAAATGCCCTACTCAACTCCGTGCCTCCGCCGCTTGTAACGTCGTTGTTCATATGAATATGATCGAAATTCGTATTTTGGCCAAATACCAATTTTATAACCGAAAAATAAACGAACGTAACGTAACCAAACCTCACCACTTACAAATTGAACACACATTTGCAAACCGTCTGAATCTCAAACCGAAAACCCCTATGAATCCATCCCCTCTAACTCCGCTCAACCCTTACACATGAAACAAATGACAACAAACAATAACAAATCTAGAAAACAAAGGTATGTAGCTTGCACATACACAAATAAACTAGTTGATCATTAGAAGTGATACTATTAGATCTAATAACTGTTAGAGCATAGCGTTAGCGTTTCTCCAAGTTCATTTAACATCGACTTTATCGAAAACTAACAAATTTACTTAGTGTCTCAATCTAGCTCGAATAGTTTTACTCTAGAAACACCTGACTACTTGATTTGTGTGTTGATCAATTGTTGTTAGAACGTCGTGGCAATTCTTGGCATACGCAAGCTGAAAAACTCATACCATTCAACTGATGCGAGGCGAATAATGTTAGATGATTTTTGCAAGCAGAACGTATTTCAATGTCCACTGCATGATGCGTGTTTTTCTGGAATGTGTGTATGTAATGTGTGTATGTATGGCAGATATTTGCATTTCATGTTCTACATTATGATATGCAGCGTTACTAACAACACCAGCCGAATTCTATGATATATAGAAATAATACATTTATATGTGTACTTTCAAATTCACTTCTTCGCACATGTGCACAGCACACCATCTGTACTAAACAATTTTTCAAATTTGATGCATCTGGAGCTCAATTGAAAAATTGTTACTCAGCTATTGTTTTCTGAAACATGAACGTTTCTTTGTGCTCACATTCAATGCAGGTTCAAATTAATTGCTGTTATCAGTAAAACGTTATTGATAACTACTCTTTCACGTACACCTTCGATCACACTCAATGTGCTGTCCATCTTGATAAATGTGTTTATGATACTTGTGTTATGAATATGAAAACTTATGTCTTGTTATGTCATGTGATATTTGCCATTCTTTATGGTTTGCAGCTCGATGTTTTAATCATACTTAACAACTTATACTTAAACTTTGCAATATTCTCATAATTTAAACAAGATTTTCTCTCGCGAATTAATTTAGTTTGAAAATTGATCAACGAATTCAAATTAAGCCTATGTTACGATTTCTATTTTACGTTCAAGAGAATTAATTTGATAAACAAAGCAAGAGGAAGTCCTTTCTACGAATAAGAAATAATACTTGTTCTTATTTCGAAATGTTAATAATACTGTTGATGAAGTAAACAAGTCGATGACACCAATTAAAAAATACTGAGACTGAAATTCGATTTCTTTTTGTTTGTTCAAACAGGCACACCTGAAGGTATGTAGTGGTTTTACGTCTCTTTTACATTTTTTATATAACTCAATAATATATTCCAAATATTCATAATATCCATATAATGCATATAAATCTAGACAAAGGAGACTTTCAGATTTCTTTCTCATGCTCAAAACTCAACTATTTATCTCTATCTCTTAATATTTCTTTTCCTCTTGAATAATATACATTTGTCTTTACTCTCAAGTGCCATCTGTACTAATAATAATCTTTCTTCTCTGTACATTCTTTGTAAAACCTCACATTGACTTTGAAAATCTTCTTATAACTGTATATTTGAACTACTAATAGTCCTAATACTCTATCTATCTTTTCTTGCTACTTTTAACTGCCAATATAAGTAATAAGTAAATACTTACAAAACTAATTTCTATCATTTTCTAATATTCTATGTTGTTTCAAATTTTATGTGTGCAAATTGCTTCAACTCTTTTATTCTCTCTTTATCTATCTCTCTATCTATTCATATGATAAGTGCTTGGCTAAACCAATGCGTAGAAATTGCACTACTAAAAAGAAGCAGGCGAATGGGAAAACTAAACCTATTAATAAACTAACGACGCATTAAACAGAACGTTAAAAGGTCATATGCAATTCGTGAATTTTATTTCGTTCTATTTGCTGTTTCTGTATGTATTTCAGACGACTGCTGATGTGAAATTCAGTTTACTTCATTTTATTGTACATTGTTAGCGTTCACCTTTCAGTGTATTCGGGGGGCGGCTATTATAGTTCATTCACGTCGCGGCAGCATGTGCTGAAACATTAATATGTGACCTGAATAGAAAAGGTGTCTCCGTGTGAATACAATTTCTACTGCCATTTGAACCCAACTGATTGAACCGTATTGCTTCAGTCACTCCTAAAACTTGATTTAGCCGCTGTGAAGCTAAACGAAACGCAACACAGATAAAACAATTGGCGAATCAATCGAATTATCATAAAAGCTTTGACTCTATCGTCGACAATTTTTCCGAATATAACGACGTCGATACATACGATTTGATTGCACTGCTTTAGCATGTCTATAATTAGCCACTTACTTCAGTAGTTCACACCCCCCTGACTGCAATTTGTGATTGTGATTCCTTCTACTTTTCCCCTATTTCTACGTAGTTTACTATTCTTAATTAAGATTAACTGTTTGGTATTTATGAATAAAAATAGACTCATAACCGTTTCGTGTATACTAAACACAAGGCCGTTTCCGACATCCGGGCGCAGCCATATTTAATTGAGCGTTGCAATTGTGTTTAGTATAAACAAATTATGTGTATCAACTCATTAGTTTTCATGCTTCATTAGTGCACAAACGCTTTTTATGTAATATTCAGCTTTTCGTCGTAGAGAACACTGGCATGCGTACTAATGCAGAAAAAACACTGTATGTAGTTTGATTAGAGCGCGACAATGAGTGAACTATTCAAACACTAAATGTAAATATTTAAAACCAATTAACGTTAACAAATCATGTAGTAATAAATAATATAGATTTAAAATACCAGTAGCGTTCAAATACCACGTAGTGAATTATTCATTATCTCATCATATTTCAGTTTATTGTGTTGTATTATTATTGTTTTGTTTTATCAATATGTATTTCATGTTAATTCCACGTTTTTGTTAACGTATTATAATCAATTGTCATTATAATTGCGCCTTAGCAGCCGAATACTTAGCTACATCCAATAAAGTACTCTATCAGTTGTCTAATTTCATTTTGTGACAGTACTTGCGTAGTGATTTGCTACATTTTAATAATTTATTGCTACATTAATATAATCGCTCTTTTGCCTAATATCAGTATATATACCTATAAACGAACTAGCATTTAGTATATCATCAAGCTATTGTTATTACGATGCTGTCTCTCACTGTGCAATTGTTAAAGTGGAAGGCTTGTAATCCGCAAGAACGCATTGTGAATTATTGTTTTGCTGGGTGCAATTTTTAGAAACGCCACTATGGCTGCTGCTACAAATTTCGCCGATCAAGAACGAACGCGACTTGGTGGTGCTGTTTCTGCTCACCTTCAGGGATATCACCGCGCTCAAGCAGCCCATCGAGACGGACGACACCAAAGGAGGTAAAGCCGCAAATGCATAAACCACAGAGCTTGTCTGGGCTTGTCTAATCATTAAGTTTGTTCGTGCATTCTGAACGCAGGCCTTTCAAAATTTGCAAAACTGGCACGATCGGTGACGAGGAGTCGGTCGGTGCTCGTTTCGCATTTACCGAATCTAAAGGATACAACGAAGCAATCGCATCTGGCGCAGGTAATTAATTTTCTATTATTATCATCATCATCATCACACAGCCGACGAAACAATGCGGAATATTCTATTGTTTCGATCGCGCAATCAATAATAAGGGAAAGTAATTGTGCGGTAAAATTGCGAGCATTTCACTTTACAGCGAATGGATATGTATATCTGATTATCTGCATATAGTTGCTATATGACGTCGAGCAAATGTACCCCTCTCGCTTAATCTCTGACTCATTTAAACATGCTTCACTTAATGGGCTTCTCTGCGCGCGTATTTCAAAGCCGCAACGCAAGCCATCCAACGCCCTTCACCACCACCACCACAACAATATCCCCAACATCGACAATGCAAAGACCAGCACTCTTCGCGCAATTCGCGCGATAATGTTATATATCCATCCAAGGCGAAATCTTATCCTTCATTCCATCATCTTTTCCGACTTAAAAGCTTGAGCGCATTTCATAAAAGCGTCAGGCGTCTGACTGCCGCAATGTACGTATGTTAAAAAACAAACATTTAATATTTCTGAAAGAATGCGATCACTTATCCACCAGCCTGGATGAGCACCCTAAGTTGGAAATGAATTTTTGCAAAATCGCTCACGGAAACGAGATGTGACTAAATATATACATCCACATTGTGGTATTCCGGAAATGACAAGTTCGCATTGAATTTAAGAACCTCCAAGCACGAATCGTGTGCAAACAGCGAGTAGATATCCGCTTTAATTGATTAAATATGCTAATGTCTCATGACCTTGCCGGTTAATTCCACGTATCAGTAAATCATTATGTTTAACGTTTTTGGACGAGGGGTCCCTCTATAATAGATAAGATTGAATTGTTGGTCTACGGAAATTGATGAATTTGATTAGGTATTTCGATTCTGCAAAGATATAATAAACCGTATCCAATATAGGAATGAGACTCAATTTGCTACTGGTTCCGTGTTTTGCCATAGATAAGGTAAATGGTCGATATTAATATTTCAATACCCCATAGATGATGAGTTTGAGTGCGGATATAATGCCGCAATATCGGCAAGAAGCACCAAAGACCCCGCCGCACATTTTACTCCACTACTGTGCGTTCAAAGCGATATGGGATTGGATCATCCTCTGCCTAACATTCTACACGGCCATCATGGTGCCGTACAATGTTGCGTTCAAGAACAAGACCTCGGAGGACGTCTCACTGCTCGTGGTGGACTCCATCGTAGATGTGATATTCTTCATCGATATCGTTCTCAATTTTCACACAACGTTCGTGGGCCCCGGCGGCGAAGTGGTCTCCGACCCGAAAGTGATACGCATGAACTACCTGCGCAGCTGGTTCATCATCGACCTGCTGAGCTGCCTGCCGTACGACGTCTTCAATGCGTTCGACCACGATGAGGACGTAAGATAATGAGCTGTGCTCTTTTTTGAAGTTGTTGCGTGTGATTGAATACAGCCACGCTTGAACAAGTATTTCCATTCAAGGGTATCGGCAGTCTCTTCAGTGCACTTAAAGTCGTCCGCCTCCTGCGGCTCGGTCGCGTCGTGCGTAAACTCGACCGGTACTTGGAGTACGGAGCGGCGATGCTCATCCTCCTGCTGTGCTTTTACATGCTGGTGGCGCACTGGCTCGCCTGCATTTGGTACTCGATTGGTCGTTCGGACGCCGATAATGGGGTGCAGTACAGTTGGCTATGGAAGCTGGCGAATATCACGCAAAACCCGTACTCGTACGTTTGGCCCAATGACTCTAGCACGCCGGAATTGATCAACGGCCCGTCCAGAAAAACGATGTACGTTACGGCGCTCTATTTTACAATGACTTGCATGACGTCGGTGGGCTTTGGAAATGTGGCTGCCGAGACTGACAACGAGCGCATTTTTACGATATGCATGATGATCATAGCAGGTTTGTTCAAACTCATTTACCAAACTTTGTTTTCGAATTGTGAAGGGACCTCATCAAGAGGCAAAGTTTGCTTTAATTGCGAATTCTATGAAAATGCGAAAACGCTTCCCACTCATGAATAGGTCATTGACAGAAGACGAGGGGGGGGCAGTAAAATATTCAAACACATTCTTTCTCTATTTGCAGCCCTTCTTTACGCGACCATTTTTGGTCACGTCACTACAATAATCCAGCAAATGACGAGCGCAACAGCGAAATACCACGATATGCTGAACAACGTGAGGGAATTCATGAAATTGCACGAAGTACCCAAAGCGCTCTCCGAACGTGTCATGGATTATGTCGTTTCGACGTGGGCGATGACAAAAGGATTGGATCAAGACAAAGTAAGCACCCGAGTGGGCCATACCCACTTGTAGTTTCTAATTGCTAAACACGCATCAAATTAAGACCGCCCGCAACGAATTAAAGTGTTTGCGAACGCATTTGTTCGAATTAGTTTCGGTGTTGTTTTTGGCGCGTGAATCGGACGAGTAAATCACCCCTGTTTCGACCTCTGCTTTGTGTTGTTTTAGGTATTGAATTTCTGCCCAAAGGACATGAAGGCCGACATTTGTGTGCATCTAAATCGGAAAGTGTTCAACGAGCATCCGGCGTTCCGATTAGCATCGGACGGCTGCCTGCGCGCCCTCGCGATGCACTTCACCATGTCGCACTCGGCGCCCGGTGATTTACTCTATCACACCGGCGAGTCAATCGACTCGCTGTGCTTCATCGTTACCGGGTCGCTGGAGGTGATACAGGACGACGAGGTGGTGGCCATACTCGGCAAGGGCGACGTGTTCGGTGACTCATTCTGGAAGGACAATGCCGTCGGTCAGTCGGCGGCGAACGTGCGTGCCTTGACCTATTGCGATCTGCATACGATAAAGCGCGATAAGCTGCTTGAAGTGCTCGACTTCTATCAGGCGTTCGCGAACAGTTTCGCACGTAACCTGATACTCACCTACAATCTACGTCATCGACTGATTTTCAGAAAGGTCGCGGACGTCCGACGCGAAAAAGAGTTGGCGGAACGCCGCAAAAACGAGCCGCAATTGGATCAGAATCAGGATCACCTGGTGCGAAAGATATTTTCGAAATTTCGTCGCGATCGCGCCGTGCACACACCGCCCACGCAACCCTCGAGCGATGTGGAGAAAGGGGATCAGAGCGAGGAGACGAAAGCGCTGGTACGCGTCGTGTCAACCACGAAACTGTCATCGGTGGCCGAGAAGGACGATAACAACGCGGTGACGACAAAGGTTACGCGGCCAAGTGCCGGCCCGCCGCGCGCGAGTAAATGGGGCCGGCTGCTCGGCTCGTCCAGCTTGGATTCGAGCAGCGAGAACTCGCAGCAGCCGCAGACGGCGTTTCAAAGGAGCTTAAGCGCTAAGGAGACAGCCAAAGAGCGACCCAGTTCGTCAAGTAGCAGCTCGTCGGGTCCGCAGCCCGGAAGTGGCAACAAAGTGTTCCCTAAACTGCAAAAAGTCTCCACGCAAGCGGCGCCAACGACCGTCTCGCGGCAGGATACCATCGAGGAGATTGTCGAATACGAAACGCCCAAGAAGTCGCTGCAATTGCGCAAAATGCAGAGCTACGATTGCGGCTTGCGTGATCCGAGCTCGATACAACTGTACCAACAAACTGAGCAAGTTGCACCGACCGAGTACAAAGAACTCCTAACGAATTTGATGGACTTTAAGGTGGATGTCAAGTTAGAGATTCAAAGTCTCAAGCAGAAAATGCAACGAGTGGAAGAACTCTTAACGGATATTGTGGCGAAGCTCGACAACCAACAGAATCAAAATCAAACGACGCATTTGCAACAGCAACAACACATGCAGCAGCAGCAGCATCAACAACAACAACAACATCACGAATCGTCGTCTTCCAAAGAGTCGCCGTCATCGTCACAGCATCCGCAGTTGCAGAGCCATTCGCAACAAAGCAGTCCGCCGATCGAGCGGCCCACCGATCTGATCACCGCGGTCAAATTGGACGGCAGTAATGGGGGCGGTAGCGGAATGGGACCGCTTATACTCAAAAAGCGCAAGTCGAAAATGCGCACGAAAGGTGTCGCTCCGCAAATTCCCGGCAAAGTACAGAGTCCTGACAGTTCATCCGCCACATCCTCCCCTATCGACAAGGATGATTCAACGCATCTGCAGTCGGCCACCACCCAGATTGCGACATCTAGCAGTGGCAGCCCGACGAGCATGCAACAAGCAACAACACCGTCCGCAACGATTAGGCCTAATACGAGCAATGCCAGCAGCGAGTTTCTTTAGTATTAGCTACTTATTACATTCCGTTCAGCCAGATTTCTAGTCTCGTAGAGAACTTATAACTGTAGTCGCAGATACTCAATGGTTTTGTTAATATCAAAAACGTCAGTGCACTACAAATATCAACGCAAAACCTGCCATTTTCATTCGTTTGAGAAACGTTTCAATTTCGTTTGCAAATTACCAAAATAATAACACAAAGTACTTTCATACTTTAGATACTATAGATTGCCTCTCAATGTAGAAATCATCTTGTATTAGACGACTAATCAATTACTAATTAAGATACAAACCAACCACCTTTACGTCTAGGAGAAAACCACACATACACACACAGGAACGTGTAGTAAAAAATGTATATATAAATTCTAATTGAACGACGAAATCGAAACATTGCGGTCTGTGTCAGAAATTGTTTTCTAATAATATCATCTCTAAGCTTTCAAGCAAAAAGCTTTAAATAATCAGCTTTAATGCTTCTTCACTACGAACATGAACGAGCATCTAAATTTTGTCATTAAATTAATGACAACTATGGCAAACAGCGAGCAATTTTACTAAGTAAATTCTTCGAGGAGCGATCGCTTACACCGAAATTTAAACGGCACAAAAATCATAAGAGAGGAAGCCAAGCGAACAACACACTGAATGCTAACAAGTGAATTAACTATTAAACAAATTTAACTTAATAAGTAACCAAATAAAAAAAAACACTTAAAAATGCCTTGGAAATCTGTGCTATATAATAATTCATAAGTATGTAGTTCACTCAATCACGCATTCGACACACAACGCATGCATTTGTAAAGAGTCATGTTTTTAATTCATTGTACAACACATTCACACGATTTGCATTTTAGTCAGTCACTGAAAGACTCTCTCAGATTCAGATAGTTGAAACGCCATTATGAAAGTCATCAGAGAAATTGAAAGAAAGCAGTAAAGAAAATGCAAACAAATGAAATCAAAAAGTGATTTGTATTGTACTTTCCTCTAAGTTCCTTGCGAATGGTAAGAGAAAAAGCGCGAAGCAAACAGCAGATTGCGAAAGTATTATTTACCTCAAAACTATGGAATTACGAATTGATGACCAAGTAATTAAGCGTCACTTAACAAACAACAGCAATATGCGCTGCTAACTTAATTAATACTACTAAATTCTAGCACGAGCAGTGAGAACGGACGAAAGAGCGACAGCGAGAAAATGGAAATATATGCTAAATTCTTACTTTTTACAATTTACTTGTGAATGCTAGTGAATTGTAGATGTACCTTGTACAAAAAGCGAATATCGTTTTTGGAACAAATTAAACAAAGCAATAATATTACTAGCTGCAGATCTTTGTACGATATGATAATATATGTACAATACTGAAATGCCTCATTTTCTTGTACATTTACTCAATCATCTTTTCTATTCAAATTCTTGTCTACGCGCGCATTGAACGAATGAATAAATTCTAAGTACGATTATGGAACAACTCTAATAATCCATATGCATTGCTAGCTATGATTTATCAATGATTGTTTGTGCATTTATATGTTAATGCGTTTGCGAGTGCGATGAAACAATTGTAAATATTTTTTGTTAGCAATGCCTGCAATAATAAGAATATTGTACTACTTGCCTTATGATCAAAGCGAACATGTCAAATCTCAATCATAATACGCGTCTCAGTTTCATACACATTACGATGCCAGTAATGTGCAATTGATATTCACCTTACCGCGGAGGAAATGGAGAAAATCTGAAACTAAAGAAACAACAAATCAAAATCATTTCATAAATTCTGTTATAACAATGATGAAGATATATATATATACATACATTTAGAGATTAAATTATAAATATATAAATAATAACATATTGCACATAATTATATTAAATACCATAAAGAAGATTATGATAATATTACATATTATTCTTAAGTGAGAAGACGAAGAAAAAAAGAAATTGAGGAAGATGACTTGCATTGAAAGCAAATCGAATTATGCGATGAGAGAATCATTGTTACTTGTTCAAACTGATAAATAAATAAAAGTCTATCGAGAAACGAAGCATCACGACGTTGCAATCTTATGAATCAATGACATCCACACAAAAATGAGAGAAAAATGGAGCAGACGTAATGTATATTTGCGAAAAAATGAAAATGCCTAAATAGTTTGATAATTTATTACATTATCTAATATGGATAGAAGATGAGAACCTAACGTTTTTATTTCACGAATTGTTACATGAGAGAGGAAATGTGCGCATTCCCCAAAGTTTGTCGCGAATTGATTAAAACCTGATTGGCATAGAGATTGTATAAGACAATTTGTTGATATTGGAATGCATACGCATTGTTAAACGAGTATTTAATGATGATGTTGTTGTTTTGTTGTGCATTATAAATTTTAAACAACTTCATAGTAGATATGATAGTGGATCACCTGCCAGATTGTGCAGTAATAATGTGCAAACGTAATTCAGTGCGCAATTGCAGCCTGTTCATTTTCAAACTATTTACAGATGCAGATATTTATTGTTATCTATTGTTATTGTACATTGCAATGCTAATGAATAAGACGGTTTAATCTTTTCATTTTATTAGAGAGAAAGTAACAAATATAAAGAAAGTACGAGAAGTGAGATTTAATTCTCGGTCTTAATTTATTTAAATTAACCTTTCCCCCAGTCGTTATTCACGGTTTTAAGCCCTTAGCAACTTTGCGGTTTGAATGGAATTTAAAGTTAGATATTTCGAATGCCTCTCAGTAGAGGGCTACACCATGTTCAGGTTCGGTGATATTTATTCCAAATATTTGAAAAATGAAAAATATGAATGAAATTATCAATTTTGAGATGAAACTTATTATGAAAACGCTTATTTATGAATTCAAATAGATAATTAAAAGTACCTCATGATTAGAATTAAAATCAACGGCGTTTAATTTGGCTAATTTAAAAAACACTCGAAGAATAATAAAAGTTACGCATACTCAAGAGTTTTAACTGGTAATAAAAGCCCTTGAAAAGTTATGATTATAGCCACTAACATTGTTTGGCGGAAAGCGAGAAAAAAACGAGAAAAACGTGAAGTAAGCATCCGCAGGCGACGAGCCGCCGATAACTGGAAAGCCTGCTGAAAACGCGCGAAAAGAGGAGGAAAACTAACGAGTTAAAACAAAGCGTACAGCGAACGGATGCGGACTTCTTCGGGCGCATTGTATTGCAGATGGCAAAGCAGCGGGCGGCAGGATTTTATCATCTGGTAGTTGGCGGCGTCGTCGCCGTTCGGGAGCCGGCTGCGTGTGAAGGTATGTGCGGCTCTCCATGTGCAGCCGGCTGGCGTCGCGACGCGATTTGTGTGGAATTTCGGTGGTGGCGGCGACGGCGGCGGCTCAGTCGGCTCGTCGCGTCGCATGCAAACGCATCCTTCGGCGTCCTTTCTCTCGTCTCTCGCTCCCGCTCAACGCGCGCGCGATCTCGTGTGAAAGTAAACAACACGCAGAACGCATCCGCAAAGAACTATAGCGTACGCAAAAAATTCACGAAAAAAAAAATCAATTGCTTTTATTGCATTGACATAAATTCAGTGTCACTCCTCCCAAACTAGCGTGCGTTTGCCAAAGTTGATTAGATTTGTAATTAACTGCACATCGCATTGACAAAACTTTACTTCAAAAGTCAAACTTGTAGTGCGTAATTGATTTGGACGTGAGTGCAGTTTGATTTTGGTGTAATCACTGGATAGAATACGGCGGAAGTCAAGAGCAATCGCCGCAAAACGCGGCAAAAAAGTAAAGGTAGATTTTATTACTTAACACAACTAACTGATCGCTTTGCAAATGCCATTAAAAACGCGTTATCAATTATTCCTTATCTCATAAAAATCTCCATTACGCGCATAATTATTTATTAGTTTTCCAGTGCGTTATTCAGTAATCAAGCTGCCGATGTATTAAAATTAATTAGCGCACAAAGCAAAGCAGTAAAATTATTATTGCTGGGAGGCAATATTAATTATTATTCGTGTTGCTGAATGTAGAAAGTTCAATTAGTTTAATAAATTACAATGGCTTCCATGTATTAGTTTTGGTGTTTGCAATTTCATTCGCACAAAACAAACACGTTTTTGGGGTTTGAATTATTCTCTCCATGCAGCGCTACCGCTGGCCAATTGCAATATTGTGTGGAGCTTGATAATAAAATGGTTCAAGTAATAAAAGCATTAAAGTCACCCCGAGTGCAGGGCAGGTCTGCTGCAGTTTGCTTGAATTAGAATTGTTGTAAAGTTTGTTTCTGGCCATCTGGTTGCAAAGTTGTTTATGTTCTTGCATTTCTTGCATATGACGCGCCCGAGAGCGTTTTTCATGCGAGGAAAACAACGCGTGCTCCAAAAATTTCTATTTATTTTAGCGACGACGACTTGAAAACAAATTATTTATCTTTCGCCTCCAGACTGAGCGTGGTTTCCAGCGCGTATCGCGCTGAATCTGTGCGTTTTTTTTGTGGGTCGAATAAATAAGTGCTGTATTTTTACTACAGGCATCTCTAAATGGTTTTCATGATTTTAAAATGCGTTGCGTCCTGTACTACTCAAATGCGTTAAAATAAAAAACGGGTCGATAATGTATGCGTAAAGTTATCTAAGGAAATTGAAAGTAATATATCACGATGACATAAAGACATATCTTAATAAATATTTATATTTTTTATACAGGACGTTTTTCAAAAATTAATACCAATTAACTAAAATGCTTGAAACAAAGTGTGCAGGAAATAAATTAACATTGTGTCCGAAAAAAGGACTGTATAACAAAACGTCACGAATAAACATTGTCCTTCTGGTTGAGTCGTATTATTTCGTTATTTTCGCATTGGGAGCATTCCTATCTCAAAAAATCGCATATAACCAGCGCGTCGCAATGCCGCCGACAAAACCATTGGGGAAAAGGGAAAATGCGCCAGCTAGCGTGTTCTAAAAGCGAGACGTGCACTTTGTTATAACTTGCATAACTTTTCTGTTTCGGATAGCGCGCAATAGAAATTTTTGACGGTATTAGAGTTATTATTTCAAGCATCTCTCTACTTAACAGTCATAAGGGTAATAATCCCATAAATAAATGATGATGATGTAAATACGTTCATGTTAAACATGAATTGCAAAATTTTCAATTTTCCACCTCGAAAACAGGAAGTGTATTAATACATTCTGTATATGTTGCGCTGAAATCTTTTATCATATTATAAAACAGACAGGATGTGCATCATATGGGTGCGGAAAACTTGTTACAGAATCATAAGCGCACGTGTCACTCATGTAAAGTGCGGGATTTATTAAAAATGTCTGTAAACTTTTTCCTCCACAACAGTAATATAAATATATTAATATCAAATGTTAGTTTTCATTATTATTCGTACGCAAATTATTGCGTCACGGATGACAAAAATGTTTCCAAGCTGTTGGCTCAAAAATCGGGATATCCGAATTTGCTATTCATATGGCGAAATATTTTTAACGAGCACGCTTAATTGGCCGGCCGCATAGCCCATTGACAATTTCACCGAATTCATCACGCCTCGCCAATCCGGCATTATAAAGTCATTCAATACATTTCATCAGCGCTTCATTGAAATCAAAGGGTCATCCAGATTTAAAAAAAAAAATCACCAAATCTCCAATTACTAATATGAAGCACGTTCGCAAATCGTTTATGGTTTAAAGGATAACGCAATCCACAATCTGTACCTCCCAATCAATTATTGCTCTGCTTTGCGCCGAGAAAATTCCACGCAATAAATTCATATTATCGAACACGAAATTGCAAATTGGAGACGAGAAGCGTGCGCAGTCTTTTCTCAATTTGTTTTCGACACTTTCACTGACTCAACGCGGCCGCTGAGACGAAACGAGAAGGAACAAGAATGCCGAATATAAATAAGAGTTTATCAAGGAGAGCGTGAAATGACTCTTTCACAATACCGCGCCGACGAAATAAGAGAAGCGACACGCCGAACGAGGAAGAGAAAAAAGGCGCAAGTGTTCGCGCTGGCTTCTCTTTGCTTTGTATACCGAGTTGAGCAGCAGGAAACTCCAGGAATGAATGAAGAAATGAAAGAAACGGCATTGACGCTGCCGCCGCGTGTAATGTGAAGTCAGTGTGCCCGTTGGTGAAACGAACGAACCCTGAGCGAATCGTGCAAATAAATGAAATGAATAGTTTGCACGCCGCCGTCACCGCCCGCCAGTTGCCTGCCGCGTAAACTAAGCAGGGGCGTTTTACACACTCCGTCAGCATGGCGCCACTATCAATGCAAAAACCGTGCGAAAAACTATTATTAATACGAGAGTTAAAGTGTAATTGCTTCTACTTACTGCTTTTGTCATTACTGCAAGAGCGTGCAATAAAAACTTTGTAATTCATTTGTTAATACTCAAGTTTCCTTGATCTTTAATACAATTTTTGCTTTCATAATAATAATCCTTAAAGAATCCTTAATAATCGGATTTTTGATATTATCCTGCTCATTACCCAATTCTCATGATTATTAATTAATTTTAATAGGCTGCTGCCAAAGCAGCAACCACATGTCAAATTGCTTTAGGAAATATCAAAGAAACATCAATAAAAAGACTAATTGAATTTAAAATGAACAAGCAAGCCAAGTAAAACGCATTCTAAAGTAAAGTTTGACATATAACGGACGCAACGTATGTAAATAAAGTGGTACACGATGGAAAATGCAGCCACAGTGACGCAGCGAACGGAAAATTCAAGGATGCACAATGCATTCACTGACCTGACGTCAATAGAAAATGAATACAATGAATCGCGAGGCAAATAGTATAATTCCAGCGAGCGCATTGTTGGCTCGTATATTTTTATCCGGAAATCACGTAAAAAATCACCGACTTGCGAGTAAGAAGGATTGCGCAGCTTATCATACTCAGACAGGAAATTCTTCAAAAATCGAGCTATTCACGTCTAATAAAAGTGAAAATCAAAGAATCCATGCATATTTTCATCAAATTTTTCATATTTACCAAAATAAATTCCTACTTCTAATAGTATATTGACCATGTTACTTTAGCTTCTTATCTCTTAAACAATTCTACCAAAGGAGTGAAACCAAATGAAACTTTACATAGTCCCTAAATGCGGTGAAATGCGGAAATACGAAGAAGAGTTGGCAGCTCCTTCGCTTCAGACTTTAACTTTCAATTCGTCATGAAAAGTTGCGCTTTGCATTCAATGAATATGTAAATTCTGCACAATTCTCCTGCTTATGCATTGTACGCTTATGTTTGTGTAACAAGAAATTTAAGAAGCGCTGCAATACGCAGATAACTTGAAACATTTCGAATAAAAGCTTCAGCTATTCATTTATGCCAAACTAAAAAAGTAATTGAAGATTATTGAAATAGGTACACGCTATTTTAGTTTCATATCTGTTTCGAAGGCAAATCCTATTTCTATTGAGCCGACATAGTCGTAAAGCCAATTTGTATCGCGATATTCAAAAGGAAAATCCTTGTTCCTCTTCCACATTATCCCCACGAACCATACATTTACTTTGAAACTCGTGCTGCGGAAAACAAATAGATTTATGTATGCAAAAACATGGAGGCGTGCAAGAAGTGCTCGCGCGTTCGCATAATTTACATGGGGATCGTACTTTGTAAAATACAAAGTGCAAAAATCGCTATGAATTCTCTACGAAACGTTGAAGCTGATTCGTGCGCATTTCGTGCAGTCATCGGTCATTCGGCAATGCGCTACTTGAGTAAAAATGACCTCATTTACTGGCACTTTTCGCATATAACTAAGTTCCTTACCCCCTAAAGAGCTTCAATTGACGACGAACATAAAAAACATCAAGGAACGACTTTAATGAGTTTTGCTTTCCTACTTTATGCACTTCTTTTACCCCATTAATAGTATGCCACAAAAATGCTCGTAGAGTTTAAAACTAAATTACACGTTGAAATATTTCAACTATTCGCTGTGTTATCCTCAGAAATAAATTTAAATGCTTGCTATAAACACGTTCTTTAACTTAAATATATCAAATAATATTATTTCTGATTATAATAATCAAGAACAAATGCTTATTTAATACATGTTCCTGCATTCATAATACACGCAAACGCAAGATATTGATAAGAAGGAAGTAGTAGCAAACGAAGAGAATAAAAACACAGCGGTTGTAAATAATCACAAAGCAAATCCATACCGTGCGCTCGGAATTCATAGCCGCAGCGGTGGCGGCAGAGAAATATTGGTGTACGCTCGGGGTGCAATCGACTCGAGCGCGCGCATAGATTGTTGTAGCGCTCACCTGTGCGCAGGGGGCGGCTTGCGAGTCGTAGAAAAACGATTGCCGACGTCTACGATTAGCGGCGCACTATAATGGGCGAAGCGTGAGCGTCGTAATGTGGTAGGCGGTTGGCACAATGTGGCGCACCGGGTCAACGTGTCAAAGACCCTTTCGAAGGAGAACACGAAATGCACGCCGTCGTAGTAAAACACACACACGTTGTTCACCTGGAACACGCGCGTGCACGTTTTCTATTTTTCGTTCAACTTCACTTTCGTTCGCCGCCGTCCTGCTTTCTTCTGGCGTTTTCCTTAAACCCCCTGCACCCCCCAACCAGGCCATAATATGCGTACAGCATACAGTGGAACCAAAACATCTCTTTTCTCAAATTTCATACTCCATATTTTCAAAAAGCAAATTCAACTCAAAGAAACCAATGCAATATTAGAAATTAAAGTTTTTGATTATATTTATGTCGATATTTTTGGTAAAAATAAGATGTATTTGAGTATCACTGTGTTGACGTGTTGGCACATTCATTTACTCATGGTGCACCACTATTCTACTTCCCCATTCACCTATTCACCTAGTTCTCACTACGCTCGATTATATAGAGCGATCCAAATAGAATTTTAAACTTTGATAATTAGGTAAGAAGTAAATTGAAATTAATATTAATGCATTCACAGAAAATCAACCCATTATCCTTGGAATTTAATCAAGTGAAACGTTAAACCACCCTATAGCAAGTTCATAAATATTAATACGAAGCAAAGTTGATGAATATACAGATTCGATAACTATGTGAATTATTAATTCATATTTTTATTACTTAAGCGTAGGTACGTCCTGTAATATCCTATGCAAGTTCAATTTATTTACCTGATTCGAAATTAATTGATATAATTAGATTGATCAAGTCTATGAAATTTTTTCAAACATCCATGGGATGTACTTAGTAGGACGAAAGAGATATATTGTAGAATACTAGGATAAAAAGCGCAAGCGACGAGCGGAGCGTGGAAAAGTAGAACGCTAACCGTGCAAGTTCCGTTTCCTGTTTCGATTTTTATTGCTTACAAGTACAAATGGCATGCGATTAGCGCTGATTTAGCCCTGTTTTGAAATATGTTACACTACAAATATTTACTTTTAAGCATTTTCCAATATTTGTTATTTATTGACCAAGCTATCTATTTATTTAAAAATTCAATTTGTTTAATAAAAGTTCGGACAATAGCGCTTTAAACTGATTGGTAACTGGTTTCATTATATTTAATTTCCATGTAGGTAATTGAATTTTATTTTTTGATAAATTGCGAATAGTTTCCAATAAAAATTACGGCAATAAATGTTGGCGCATACATGCGTTTTCCCGCATCAATAAATATAAAACAAAACTGGAAATGGCATGGGAGCCTGGGTAGTTTTTCGTGTTGATTGATGTTGTTGCCGCTGGTGGCACTGGTTGTTAACGATGCTGTTACAGGGGCGGCAAGCATGCGAGGGTGGTTTCGTTACTTTTATAAGGACTACAGCTACAGCTTGTAGGTCACATGCGTTGCGGTTCGCATGAGCAACTCAGGCCCCTCGATTCGAGTTCAACAAAAATCAGCGATACGTTCGCTCCAATATTATTGTGCTAATAATACGAAATTGCATTTTAGGCAGTTGCGTGCTCCGAATGCAAAAATGAAATTCATCAATTGAGTGCTTTTATGAAATACGCTAAAATAAAATGCCATTCGACCGAAATAAATTAATATCTCCATTATTAAGTGGAACTTTTGGGGATTAAATAACGACCGATTCGAATTCATTTTACGCATTTATGAAAATTCTTAGAACGTCATGTTTACGTAATATCCATGTAAAAATAGTGCACAATTAAGCTGCCAATTTAATGGATATAACATTGTTTAACCATTACATCAATGGAGCGATAAAACGTTAAAAAAATAGATTAACGCGATGTTAGAAACTCGGCTGTTGTAGTACAAAAAGTTCTCATAATACTTCCGCAATAAAAACGTTTTTCAACCCTGAATTATTCGATAAAGTCAACAATATTCTGAAATTCTATGAATTTACAAATAAAAGTAAAACTTCATCTCCTGCATGAATACGTTATTATGCTGTACACCTCATATTTTAAATTTTAATTACTTTCAACGTGTTTTACCTATTAAACCATATTGAAAACTGCTGCTGTTAATACGCTATTAAAACTTTGAATAAAAGTAAAAAGCAGTAGTTAATCGACTCGGTAAATACAAGTTTACAAATACACGCAGTCAAAAAGAAGAACAACAACGATTGTATGTAGTAATTATAAACTACATATACGAGAGAATGTAGTGATTGTGTGGATTTAACCACCATGTGAACAAGTGTAGCATAATATAGCAACACAATGTATGTTTCAACCGACCGAAATGAGTGTGCATTTTTATTATGATTCTATAGGTGAAGAGTGGTCGAACGCGGTGCAAGTCGATGAGGTCTTTACCCTCGAGACCCGCTAAAGCTGAGGGCACGCGATGATGCCCGCGGCACACGCTAAACGTTACGTCCTGCAATGTTGGAAAAACCGTTTCAATACAATACGCTCCGACCCGATTACAACCCCCGCTCGCTTTATTCTCGCTTTACGAACTCGTTTCCTTCCTTACGTACGTGCACCAAAATTGGTTTCGCCCCATAAACTCGTAGAAAATATATTATTTTCATCATAAATATAGTAGTATGTAATTCATTATTCCTTTTTACATTTTTTAAAATCAAATCAAATATTGATTTTAAAAATGTATGGACTTCAGTTGAAATATTAATGATAAGGGAGAAATTCAGTTAGAAGATTTGTAATTATGAACCAAACTAATTAATTTACTGAGTTAATTTTCAGGACTTTTAAATGTGCTGTTAATATTGAGGTTGTACTGTACCTATCATGAAATTCTGTGATTTTACTTAAAATGTAAATTATGAGACTCTGCACTTGCTTTGTAAGTCGCTAGAATAATTTTCCTGGCGCTCGCCAATATTAATTCTGTCATCAAGTTTATGTAACGAACGTGGGCGATCATCGAACATGGTAATTTCTTCCAGATGTTCGCTCGTAAAACTACTCTTCGCAGAAAATCACCCCATGAGAAATACGCGCTGAACGAAAAATGTTAATGTCTGCTTTCATTATCCTTGAACAATTATTGACACATTTTTTCATTAGTCGTATTAGAAAGGTGTGCCCGATGCTCTCCTATTACTATCAGAGAACTCGTTCATGATAATAGCTTCAAATTGTTTTCCATTCGATTTTATGCATTTTCATTTGCTCTCACATAAAACATGAAATGGCGTTTTTATGAAAAGTATGCTTGAACTTTCCATGGTTTGTACACAACGCTAAACAGCAACATTATTTCACTTTAGAATATTTCCATAATTCTTTTTTAAGGTCTTTTTTTTAATAAAATTTACTTGAAAAATTATCCTTTTTTGCAAATTTCGCTTGATGAATTATTTATCTAAACGATTCTCATATATTTTCAATTGTTCGGCCAAAATGAGATTGCAGAATACACAAAAAGTGACTCTCATATAATATTCTTAAGACCATGAGCATTTATTATTGTCTAATAACAATAACGCAGATTATAATTACTTATACGTCTTCTTCTTATAACAATAGCGGCCGGCCTTATGATAATGTGGAATTTTATGCGAATCATCGAAATAAATCTTCGGGTGGCAGCGCACAATTTGTCAGCAATTTTCGAAACGTGTTTTGCGCTTTTTGGACCACCTTCTTCGCGAACGCGCACGTATATATCATTTCAAGTGAAGGCACGTAATTTACGGCCATACGCGGAGCGATGACAATGAGCGGTTGCGCGCGTTATTTTCCTCTCAACATTCGTTAATATACCTCTCACTTTTGGGAGCTCAAAGTCGACGGACGCCCCAGCATCCCCCAAAAGGCCGCATCATTCGGATACGTGCACCAGAGAAAAATACATTTATGCCGCGCGTTCATTCGCAACATATGTGCGTTGGGCTCAAATGGTTTTCACTTATCTTCATTCAAACGGCAAAATATTTGCTTAAGCATTATTTAATGAATTCGGTAGATATGCAATAGGTACACATACACAATACCTGGGTACTCCAAACCGCCGCCGAATGAGAATGATTTCAGTTATGCCGAATTAATGTTTATTGGCGATTGTGCCACGGGCGGATCGCGGTGGCGGTGGCGGTTTTAATGGAATTGTGCACGGGCGCAGAAGATTTATTAACGCTATTGAAATGCAGCTCAGATAACTTTACATTAAGCGAAAATTGATTTGATTTTCCCCTCGGCGTTTTTCTCGTTTTTGTCACACATAATTTATATTCGCAGCCGTAATAAAATAAATCGTTCTTTATGACAAATGATTACCACAAATTTGCAGCGAAATAAATTAATTTACCTTCAATGCAACCTCACAGAAAGCCAGCCCTTAAGGAAATGAGTTTCGCTTACCTGCAACAAAAAATACAAAATTAATACACAAATTCATTTTGACCAATAATTATTTGGAGAGAAAAAACATCTAAATTGAAACATCGAAAAGGGCAGATTGATTCAACCACAATGGTGAAAGCCATTCGAGCACATACATTTCGAAAGCATATCGCTGTTTTGGTCGTAACTCTTTTCCGGTATTTAGTGCGAAACGTGCAGAGGCCAAGGATGCAGGATAACGTGCCACGCAACGGGAAACGTGCACGCGTTCCGGGCGCATTTCGGATGCGCACGAGGTTTTATCATGTCAGCTCGAGTTGTTTTAAGAGGCATCCTATTCGCAACGCTAGCCCTCGATCCCGATGTGCACGCATCCAGGATAACTGGCTTTAATTGGGTATTTTACGCAACGTACAGGTAACTCGAATGCTGGGTATTTCGTTTCGCTACACGTATTATTTTCATTACTCTGCATAATTGACTAATTAATATTGTAATTCTTATTTAATTAGGCGGCAAGCTATTATTCCTCTACTTATTGTTTCAGTAAAATAATAGCATTCTTTCAGTGCAAGGATAAACCCAAAAGGAGATAAATCTCTGATAATATTTTATTACACAAATCGTTCCCATATTTTTATTCCATCTGCTGATACACCGGAAAAAACTTCAACAACAAAACGGCGGATATTTTACACGTAGTGTCAACCTCAATATTTTTTTGCGTGGAAAGTAAGCGCTTCCTCTTTCATTTTTTGACTTTTTCTGCCCACACCGCGTTTTCATTGTGGTGCTTCTTTATGCGTCTAAAAAAAACGCTATCAATGTACTTCGTCGCCTCGGAAAAACTGAAAAACGGGCGAAGGGTCCACGAGGAAGCAAATGAAAGAGGAAATGAACAAAATTTTGTTTGCTAGGTCGCATGAGCATAACATACGTGTGCAGAAATATCAAGTGATGAAAGCGATATAAAAAATTGAATTTTCTGTACGTGGAAATGAATATCCTTAATAGCAACAACCAGATGATGACGGTTGACACCATTCGTTTGGATATTAATATTCAGAGTACATTTTCACATTGTAAATTCGTATGTAAATTGAGAAAAACAGGTACATCGTGAAAATAACAAAAAAAGTCGCAGATTCCATTAGAAAAACCTAAATTAGAATTATGAAATATTTAAGAAAACGAATTCCAGCTTCCCAATTTTAAACACAATCTGAAAATGGAACACTACACATTCCAATGCAACATTGAAATAGTTCCTTCTTCCTAGGTTAAGTGCAATGCCAAAAATTGAATAACATTTGCAGTTTCATCTGCGTTTGAAGTTCAAACTATGCAAATGCGCGTATGAAATGTCAGAACGTTTTATAAGAGTTGTGATTGAGACGCGCACTACGCTATAAATATGTGAAATGCAAAAATAACTATCGACCATCACATGCTCGATTATGCATGCCCATACATTATAGATTTATCTCGATGAATAATATAAATTCGTTCGCCTTTGCTGCTGTAAATGCACGACGATAAAAACCATCTTTTATAGTTTACAAACGAAGCGTCAGTAACGCATCACAGCATTTGCCAGACGCCGAATTCGATTGCGATTGTACCAAGTCTTACGTATTTCACAACTTAAATAATTATTTATCTACATGCGCACACGTCCAATACATTACTTCAATTCTTGAATAATTGCGGGCAAACGCCCGCCAAATATTTATTACACTTGAAAATGGTGAGAAACGTACGCACGCAATTGCAACACTCGGTAAACGATGGAGGAATCAAGCAAAATATTGAAGAATCGGTGTGCGCGAGGCAAATGGAAAAACTGTACGTTGATTGACCTAGAAAAACGTGAGCACACGCTTTAAATTGACGCAACATAATGAAATGATTTATTAGCGCAAACAATTCGATTAATCCATTTGTTTCGAAAATGCGATTAAACTCTTTAATGTATTTGCTCATTATGAGCCGGATCCTGTGCGGAGCAAAGGAATGAAAGAAGTAAAATACGTTTCCTTGGCGGCAAGACATACGCTGCTTTGATTGAATGACGTTCGCCGTCAGACATTTTTCATTTCGGCCTTTGTTTGCGCATACTTAGCATTGTAAGCCAAGTCTTTTAGTATCGCCGCGACGAAGACCCGCGCGCAAATCCGCAATTTATACGTGTCGCCTTTCTTTCAGCCGGTCCAATAAGTCGGAATTATTGTGCTCGGGATGCGCACCGCCAAATACGAATGAACGCGCCGCCAGATATATTGCGGTTTATTGATTTTTTGACGAATATCGCTTTTTGGATTGCCGCCAAAACTTTATGCCTGCTATAATGGAATACTATTGCACTATACACAATACGCAACTACATTTAACAATCCAAACCTTGATTTTCATTCAGTACGAAATCAATTAAATCAGCTTATATTTCAAATGTTTCATCATGTGATTTACACCCTGTTATTCCATACTTTTTTGGCGGTCGTGGCCTAGTGATTAAATACGAACCTGGTTCGATTCTTGCATACAATTGTCACCTTTGCAAAGCAATGTCAAACCAGCAAAATATTATCTCCCATGTGATAGTTGGGAGCGGGTACAATAAATTAATAGACGTAGAATCGAGTATGGCACTTCAAGAAGAAGATTCTACACTTTATAATTTAACTTTGGATATTTTTCTTGTTCTCTAAGAGGTTGTATTGTATGACAGAGGAAATAAACATTGGCATCATTCTTAATCAAATATCAATATCATCGGAAACGAAAAGTGCATAAAGAAGAAAAACGCAAAGCCTTGGATAAACTATAAATGCCTGAAAGCTCTCAAACTCTATTGGCAGCGAAGTGCTGTTGTCTTTGCCTGTGAAAATATTGAACCAATACACAAGTCTAACCAAACGTCAAAGCAATTCGTGGCATTCTATAAAGATAGAGCACTAGCATCATCCACACCGTGTAAACAGCCATGTAAGTCGAGTTCTTCAATGTGTGCATTCGTGGAGCCTTTGATTTTTCACGCCGCAGCTTCGCATCACGTACAAGGTGAAATGTCATACGGAAATGCGAGCAAAAGGAGAGAAAACAATTTTTTATTTTATTGTCGCTAAGAAACCTTGGTGAACATAATACCTATCTACGTGCTCGTTCATTATATGTAAATTTGCTAGACGCATGACAATGCTGACAGAAGAATGCGAATGGAATTTATTGGCGAATTGATGAAACAAAAGCGCAAGTTTTCGATTCTTCTACTTTTGGAAGTTACTCCCAGTTTTATTCAAGTGCATCAAGTCCGAGACGTAGTTCAATAACGTAAGGAATTTTCGCCAACTCAGTTCAAACAATTCAGAATAAAAGAACTCTATTTGCCAACGTGAATTGAAATAAAATATTTTGTTACTTCGTAGACAAAAATTTAATATTAACTCAAGTTAAACTGCTTTCCAAATTCAACTTTCATATAATCTTCGTTGGGAATGTATTGTTGTTTCTTTAAAATTATTCACATTTTTGTAAAACATCCCTAAAGGCGAAAACTTTTAAGGCCACCATCATTCGAACAGCTTAATAAACGTGAAGACAAAAGAGATATTCTAAACCCGTTCATCTCTTACGCATGGAGATGTGAAAAGTTAACGAATGCCTCAAAATATCGCATTTGAATGCAATGCGAAGGTCGGAAAAACGAGCGCAAAAATTAATTGAGAAATTTGCATTTAAATATAGAGTTCGTCAGAATCCTTTGATTTTCGGCGTGCCGCGAATGCACTTTCTGGCGTGTTTTCGTACTCATGTGGCATGCAGAGGAATATTAAATCACGCCTCTTTCGATTTTGACGCAGAACAGTGATGATGATGATGGGATGGTGTGCGCGTCTTCTTGGGCTTAGGCGAATTCACGATCGGCTGCTTCCTTTTTGACTGATGCTTGGTGGCAATGCCGCCGCCGCGCGCCAAGTGACTAGAGCAATTAAAGTAGGCCACCGACTGCCGCCCCCACTCAATCCCACGTCTTTTCAAACTCGCTTGACTGTGTCACCCCCATTTTCTCGCGCCCGCCGCATTCATTCTTGCATACGCTTCTATCCGGGTGAAGGGTTTATGTACTTGCGCATATAAGCGCAAGTTTCTGGGTTAGCTTGCACTTGCGCCCTAGAGAACGAAGTGAAACTTGCGAATTTCCCGACGACCACTCTGACAACTGCATTAGCAATATTGGTAGTACGCTCCTTCTTCTTCGATGCAGAAGAAGCGAGGTTTGTTTGAGCATCGCCAGTCATACGATAGAGCGATAAAGTTGCATCCAAGACTTTGATAGCTTAATTGTGAAATGATTGATGACATTTTTACGAAAGATAGTCGGTAACGATAGTTTACTTTTTCTAGAACTTTTAACTTTTTCCTATATTTCATTTGTGGTGTAAAAAATGTTACACCTTCCACTCACAAACAGCGAAACTTATTTGACAGGTAGTGCTAATATTATTTTCCTTCGAGTAAGTAAGTGTATATATTTTTGCGGTAAATTCGTGGAAATTTGCATGCAAAAATGTAAAGTAAATGCAAATTGTATGTCATCCAACGTGTACGCCCGGAGACAATTTATTCGCAGTTGCATTTGAATCGAAACGCGCATGCATAAATAATCCAGTCAACAAACGGTTTTTAATTTCACCTCGGCTGAAGCAAAATTATGCACTTTGCAAATATTTATTGTGCAATATGACAATCTATCTCGCTACATATTATTGCTTTAATTCATTATTCATGAATAAATTATTAACAAATGAATACATGAATGACAGGCTGTATTTTGGAAAACCAACTCGATGAATTTGTTTAAATAAATGACGAAGGTTGGTATTACTAGTTTATAGCAAATAATAATAAATGAATAATAAACTTTTCGTTCAATTTGCTCCGCAAGTATGCAGAGAATAAACTTAGTCAATTATATTTAAATATTAATCATTCATTCAGAGAATTTCTATTTATTTAATTTCCTTAATATTTGAAACTTGTCAGCCGGTTCCTGAATCCATTTCCAATTTCATGCACGCAATGGCGTTGAATAATTATTAAAGTCTGCTAGATTGATAGCATAAATAAATGTATACGAAAGAATTTGCAGCTGCGACTATTTTACTTTCTATTATCAAAAAGCGTGAGAAAGTATTTTGTTTCCTTGTGGAAAATGTGAGTGATACTTTAACTATAAATTGGTCAAAACTGCACACGAATTAACGATCATAAATTTGGTTTAAGTCGTATTTATTCGTTTTCGGTATCACGTTGCAGCATTAAGTATCAGACATAAACCGGGAAACTCGTATATAAAATGGACAAAAGTCGTACAATTGGTACTTAAAACGGTTTACCGCGCATTCTTTTTGGCTGCAATTTCATGCCTATTCGTAAAAATATAATTCACGTAAACTGCTCTTGTTTAATTTATGTTCTTATTTATTGCTAAATATACTTTCTACGAAAAGCGTCGTCAGATGAATTTGCCTATAAACAAAATAATGTCAAGGTTCCTAATAAACAAGAAACGATTGTCAATTAAACTGCAAATATAAAATATTTTTCATAAAATTCCGGTTTCATCATTTTACCAAGTTAAAAGACCTTTACAAGTCAGAACCTACTACTAGGCTAGACATCCGAATTTCCACCGTTTTTCTACGATCGACAAAGTTGAAGAATTAGCATGATCGCTTCAAGTTAAGAATGCATCCAACAAATTTGCGATAGACCAATTTACTTCTTTGTAAGACTTGTAAAAAATTCAAGAATTTTGATGATATCTCTAGTACTTTTCGAGTTATTGATGAAATTAGATTATATTTCTTATGAAAGAAATTGAATTTTTAAATTAGTGATACAGAGCTGCGATTTCATTACTTTCCCATATTCTAATGAATAGAGATTTAAGTTTTTATGTAATACTTAATATTTCAACTGAAATTAAAAGTTGAAGAATTAACATGATCGCTTCAAGTTAAGAATGCGTCCAACAAATTTGCGATAGACCTATTTACTTCTTTGTAAAACTTGTGAAAAATTCAAGAATTTTAATGATATCTTTAGTACTTTTCGAGATATTGATAAAATTAGATCACATTCTTTCTAAGACTTGTGAAACATTGAGATTAGAACTTGAGATTTTATGACGAACATTGCAAAAAAAGTAGTTTCGACAAAAACAGATACTTTTCAATAACTAAATGTATGAAATAATGTAGACTAGAATACTCCCTTACTTAGAGATTTATTCATATCGCAAAAAGGCTTTAAAATTTATTGAAACGCTGGAATTTTGACAAGGGGCAAATGGAATAAATGGCTATCTTGCAAGGACGCCGCCCCCAAGCGCTGATGCATCGCATGAAAGTCTGATGATAATTACGGTTCCTAGTTCGCTGTCAGTGAGATTTGATACATGGAAAGCGCAAACGTAAAATTGTAAATGGGCTGAATTTTGTCGGCGCGTATTCATACAGACTGCCTGTTCGCCCCGAATAAAGCATGCAGCAGCCGTGTGGATTTCGTTTCCTGCGAATACATTTGCTTCACATTCAGGTGCGTTTGTGCAAATTTTATAGCACGTTTTACTGTTTCTCGGTTCTATGCTCCTTCGTGTTCATTGTGTTCACATACTGCTCAACGTCATGTACAGCGACTGCTTCTCTTTTTTTCAAAATTTATTGCTAGCCGCGTAAACATTTAAAATATGTGTTAACTGATTTTAAATTGCGCGCGATAACGTGTGTGTGAGCATATTGAATAAGATCATAACTCCTGTTTAATAAAAATAACCTCATGTATCAAAAACAGGAAGCTGGATTATAATAAATTTTTCACTGCGTGTGATGAAGTATAATAGTGAGTTATGGAACCTTGCGAAATAACAAAGTTACAAAATTATATTATGTTTTTAAAACACTTTTTAATTATGTACGTGGCAAGTTTCATAAACGAGATTTTACTGAAATTTTGTTTGTGATACATGAGACTGAAAGGCGCTCATAATCGGATTTCACTGGATGTTTCATAAGAAAACTCGTTTTATGAAGACATCCTGAAAATATAAATATTTATTTTTTATTTTTTAATAAAAATTACGAAGTTGGACTTTGTCATTCGCTGTTGAAATGTACAGAGAAATTGCAATTTATTTGTTTAAATGCAATATGAATATTTCATCTTTCAGGTGCTTCAAGTAAAAAATTAGCAGTTTCATTTAATTTTCCTAGTTAAGCAAATTGTGCCCTTTTACGTATGAGCAGTATTCATAGCATCAATAATTCTAGTACTTGTAATTTAAATGAATTTTTAAGAAAGTAATATGACACAATTAACTATAGTATATTTACGAAATAATTTGCGCAAAAATTACAATCTTGTGCGAAATCATGCGAGAGTTAAACAGGAAACCGACGAGCTGACTGCATCTCTGAGATGTTGCCGCCTGCGTACTTTTCGTAATTAATTTCCGGCCGCTTCCAACGGAACGCAATGGCATTACTTTCGAAAAAGCATGCTTTAATCTTAAGAAAGACTGTCTTTAATTATTAATTTCCCAAAAGACGTTGCTGGCAAGTCTTACATGCAATTATATCTTGATAATACAATCTTTCAAAGATGAAATCTAACTTTTCGTAAACTAATTCAATAAACCGCAGATCATAAAATTACGCGAATTAAAAACCTTGGAATTTCAAATCAATTTCAATCTATCCCCAGATAGTATTTGCCGAATGCGAATGGAGAACAAAGTTGATCAAGGTTAACGCTGATCATTGACAACGATTCGAGCAAGCACAAGAATTAGCGTCTTAGCGTGTAATTCGAACGTAGTCTCCGAGTGCCCCGCATCGTACAGGGAGTCTCACGCTTATTATTATTGCGTTCCTGATAATGCAGCTCGCCTTCCGGCGTGTTGGAGCGTGAGGATGCGCTCGCCATGCGAATGAATATAGGACGAAGTAAGCAGCACTCGCGCACAACCACTGAATGTGTAACAATCTGAGCACTCCACTCGTAGCGTGCGCATAAAGCACAATGTACTCTCATCACCGACACCGTCGCCATCGTCCTCGCTGTTGAGCGCTACGGCATTAAGACACGAATTGCGTTCTACCGCGCCAAGGAAATTATTACTCTGAAGGAGCCCTGTACGTGTTACTTAAACGAATTGACGACTTCGATCTTTTCCAACTGCTAATTCCTCATCTCAAGATTTTATGACACGTATAAAACTTTCAAGTTAAAGTTTCTATAATCCGCAGAAAAAGTTTCTAAGGACGGCTTTTAATTACACGAAAACGTCAAATGCGGGAAAATGATTAATTAATCCACTTGCGACTTTGATGAGAACATGTCACTCTGCGGCATGACGCAGTCGCTCTGTGTCAAAACAAAAACAACATTAATTTGGAATGCCACTCAGAAAAAAACTTAAAATCTTCATTCCTTTCCAGCAAAGTGAGTTGTTCCCTTGGGTCAATTTGGGTTTGTTATACTCTGGTGTTCTTCCGGGTACGCGCGTCCCTAGAGAAACCCCGGATCGCAATGCCAACATTTGAAGCGTGTGTTGCACCCTTTAAAACCGTATTGTTATCCTTAAGCTAGTACGAGTCCAATGGCGAATTATTCAAGGAAATATTAACATAACTTGTACAATTTAAATGCGAATAACTTATTAGCTAAGAAAATAGGCCGTTACTTAAAAATTCCGCAAAAACTTTTCGAAGGACTCAAAATCTAATTTGATATTTTACTGGCACACTCAGTGTACGCTGCATTGAAAAGCACGTTTAGTTTAGCGTGCAAGGCAATCGCTCAGGATGTTCACTCCTTTAACAGCCCAAACCGTACGGAGATACTAAACCCTCCGACTTAATATTTCCACAAGGGGCAATAAGGATTTCGGCAAATTGTGCGCGCCTCGACTGCATGTAATCGCATTGTAAATATTGCGAGATATTGTGATGTGAATTTTAAGCAGTGGCGAGTGAGATATTGCGCCGCGAACTATAAATTCTGCGGTCAGAAAGCGAAAAACTTTTTGAATTGCGCAAACTTTTGAAATGCTCCCACAAAAACTCGTAACAAACAGCCAAACTGCAAATCAATGGTAAAAGTTGAAAACTAAAATTCCTCCCTTAAAAATCAGCAGATTTTGCACCTACTTCTAATTAATATTATTTCAGCAATTAAATAACAGAATACTGCAAACAATTAAAGTTATATTGAAATTTACAAGTGGGAAAATCTTCTAAATCGTATAAACTTTATTATCATTATCATTGTGCCATCACCCATTTCGGCCATAACTTCCGCATCGCTTAAAATAATTTATTGTTTGCCTCTCAATGCGTAAAAATGAATAAACGGAATTCGCGCCTTTAATGCGATAGCATCACGATAGAAATTTTAAGAATTTCTAGCTTTATTCCTACTTAACCCGATTCAAGTTTCCGCTCATTAAACGTACCATTTCGTCAACCTCACATCATTATCGTTATTATTATTGCAATTGTTAAAATGATAATTTTATAACACCAAAAGATAAAACCGTAAATGTATAAAATAAATTAACTCTCTAAATTTATGAAGCCGTAAAAATGGACGCTAATCTTTATTTAGAGTATATTCACGCCATCCTGTTCCAAGGATAATTTCATATGCTCACTCACAAGTCCGCGAGAGGTGAATTAATAACAAATGAAGAAAAGGAGTGCGAAATGCGGCCATAACACACAAAACATGAAAGTAATCTTCACATTTTACACGAATATATGATGATGATGTTGTGTTTTAAGAGGAAAAAGTATAGCCACTTTTTTACACTAGCTGATCTGCAGCCGCATGGGGACTTTTAGTGTTTGAGAGCAGTCGCCAGCTAACTTTGTACTTTATAAAATAGACCGCACTCTCCAGCCATACGCGTGTGTATGGTCTGTGAAGCCTTTTCTTCCGCTTTGTTTCGAGCGCTCAAAGCTCTTAGCCGTTCTTAGTCCTATTTTCTAGCGAGCAGCACAATATTTTGAAGGAAACATAAGCGAGCATCCGACAGCCGCAGCAGCGTAAAAGTGCGTTTCGAGTTTGAGCGCGCGTGCACAGTTCGTGGTTATGCACTGATTAAATTTCATGGCTTGCTACTGCCCTTTCTTAGATCTTCACAGCATTCAATCTTCCCTTTCATTTTTATTTCCGCGATTTTTCCTTTTCTTACATGTCAGGCAATAAATAAAACGTATGCTTTCTATTTTATACAATTGAAGGACCAAACATTCCAAGAATTGAAAATTACCGTCAATAAAAAAAATCTCTTCTACTGAAATGTGAAAATCCTTGGGCCAAAAAGTTTGTTGCGATTAAACACATCGCAAGACTGATAAAAGAAAGTTGGCAAAACTTGGCAAAGCGAAGACAGCTGTGAGTTTTAGTTGAAGCACCGATCACGAATGTCAATGACGCACTAGCAGTTACAAAGTGGTGAATTTTCCACCCCACGCGCTCCGTTCTTTTACCGGGATAAACTGAAAAAAGTGCGTTTAACTTTTGCGTATCAAACGCGTATACGTACATTTGGATTCACCTAAATTCAGAATTGAAACGCGTGTTAGTCACGCTGTGCAAACTTTCATCATTTAAACGTTTCGCGTTCAATCTCGTCCATCAATTTTCGAACGCATGCATTTAAATCGTCCCAACTCGCAGCGTTGAAAGCAATTTCAACGGCAACGACACAAAATACGTCGGATACAAACAGCAACGCATGGCAAAAAATTGAAGAAATAAGTATAACTTTAAATACAGTTCGCTTTCGTGTGCGTACAAAAACAACTGTGTATAAATTCCGAAAAGAGGCAAACACCTACGCTATATATTTATGCAACTGACATCTCATTACGTGCAACGCAGTGAAACTAGCAAGGCAAATGGGAAAACGAAAAGAACAAATTGAATGCACATTGAAAGCAAGATCAAGAAATAAATCTAATCGAACCTAACAGACCAATTCAATAGCTCGCAGCGCGAAACTACAAACGAGAAGTGCAGAAAATAAATGGACCTGCAAATGAGGTCATGTTCCCTAAGCGCCACGCCATGTTTGCAAGGCGCAAACTAGAGCAGCTTGAAAAAATTTTAGAGTCATAGGCAATTTAATTAATCGAAGTGAACATAAGCAAGCTTCTTGCACGATAATTTAATCCACATCGCATCGCTAAAAGGCGCGCAAACGAGCGTAAAAAAAATGAAAGTAAAAAATCCAGGGCTTTAATTGTGCAAAGTTAATTAGAAATCTCGCAATCAAAGTTAAACATTCAACGTTTGTTCAGTAATTATCACGCTTTGTGCTACGATAAGACTTTAATTAAATGAATAACTGATATTTAATTGAATTTGTATAGAATTCAATTATTGCTCTCAAATATTTCGCTGCTGATATCATGGCAAATATTTAATTAAAATTTATTAGTTCTCCATAGGTCATGAAACTTTGTTTCTCGGAATACATAGCGCGCTCAGCGTGTGGGAGTTTCATCATACTCGCTGATAAACACTTAATACTCTCATGATTTAACTGAAACTCGAAAGACATTTAGCAAGGGGTAATTGCTCAAGATTGTGGTTATATCTGCGAGGGATGAGCGCGTGACGCTTTCCTCGCGGTAATAAGCAACGCCTGAGACGTAATTGAATTGACCTCACGCAAGGCGGTAATGGCGCAGTACAGTTAGTAGTGCAACATCGTTGCAAATCCAGGCATTGAGTTGCTGTTCCTTTGGTGCGCTAAACTGCAACTAAAATGATGTTTACACGGTGTTCATGTAGCAGTAGAACAAGAACAACTAACTCCAGCTACACTGATAATAACCAAAACAGTGACAACCACCATATGCTCTATTTATTGCAAAGTTTACTTATATGAAGAATTTCTCTTTGTTGTTTTTCTTATTTAATTAACTTGATGCCCTTCTTGAAAAGAAACAGTTTACGCCTTGACAAGTTGAAAGTTTAATTTAACTTATAACCTTTCGTCTTAATTAGATTAGAAGTTTTAATTAGAAGTTTTCAGAGAAAATCTATTGAAAATTATGAATAAATTGAACTATTGTAAAATGTCTACTTTGCCAGCAAAACGTATAAAAGTTTTCTGGAATTCAATTGCGTTCAACAAAGTGACAATTCCTATTTCTTCATGGAGAAGAATTGTGAAACTTTCCAAGAACTAAACATATTGCAAACTTTATACCTCGGCCAATTCTTTCTCACCTATTTTAAATAAAATGCTGCGGTTAAATGACAGCCCTATGAATTATTTTTAGCAGCTAGTTGCATAAATAACGTAATATTTTCAAAACTACCCATCAACTTTAAGGATATTCCCCTTTTTACTCATATATTAAAGTTCTACCTATTGTGAATCAAACAATATGAAAACTGCATACTTATTTACGACATCGACAGCCGTTTCAAGTTTGGTTGCATCGTTTAGATAGTCAAATGACAAACGGATAGAGCGCGATAGAGAGCTTTGAAGGAAACTAATAAAATGCTTTATGGTTTAGCAGGCTGCATTCCCTGGACTTTCGGCGCATTTGAGCATTGTGCAGGAGCACACCGAGAAATAAAAGTTTTATAGCAACTTTTGGCAGCGTTCGAAACTTAACGTTAGCGTCTCAGTTCAGTGATTCGGATATTGTTCATTCGTATCATAACATGATCCTTATACAATTCGCGCTCGTGTTCCTCTCTTTGCGCAATAAAATTAAACCGCATAGAAATGCGTCCAATACAAATGTGTAGCTAATGATAATTACACTCTTCTGGCGTTTGCAAGAATTTCATCCGAGCTAAAGATCAATAGCGGGATACACACATGCATAGGGTGTAATTAATTAAATGATCGATTTCGACAGCCAGCCATGCGGACGCAGACTGGGGTAATTAACAACTCCTGCGGGTGTCTGGGACTGAATGCTTTTATTGTGCCATTCTATTGCGCCCGTCTAATTTGGTCAATTTGTCATCAAGCACCATAAATGCGACGAGCGGATAATAAAATAATTATCGAATGTTTCATAATACCAATTCCCATACATCACACACACCGCACACACGCTGCTTGGACTGAGTTCAATTTGCTGGCGCTATAAGTCACAACAAATCACGCTTTTATGATCACATAAATTGCTGGCAAATTGCACTCGAAATGCAAGAGAGCTGCGTTATTGAGTGTCGAATTAATTCGTTTTTCTATTATAGTTTTCAGAATGGACGGAACATGACAGAGGCATTCCTGATATAGGTGAGTTATGTACACAAAGATCCACCAGCGAAAGAGCAAACCCATAAATTTTGTTGGCGAGGAAGCTCAATGTTTTACTAGACTCCGTCTATGCTAGCAGAATTTACTGCTTCAATATATCTACTAATATTAAATCGTGAGCTGTAAGAAAGGCGCATCAGTCATGTGTGAAGACAATGCGACTCTTGCATTTGCCTCTATTGTTGTAAATGCATCTTGATGCAAATGTACCATAGCAAATGGGATCTACAAAGTTATGAGCTATTGAACATAACCTAACAGCGTGGATAACTTGTTAAACAATCAACATACCTTGTCTTGTTACTCACTAGCAGAGTAACTTATTACCTTATGTACGTATTTAAAGACGCATCATTGATGGCCCGCTATGGCGGCCATTAGAAGAACGCTGGCCAAATGCACGATGCAATATTGGAGTATTATGTTGTTGCAAACGGTATTGCGATGATTTCACATGTTGATATAATAACGAAATTGTAAAATAAGACCACTCACCTTACTTGTGCCGATGAAGCACACCACAAAAGCCGTGGAACGGGTGGGAATCGGCGCTGCACAATGGGGGAAGAGTCATTGGCACACACTGCACGTTTCTGCCAGTTACTACAATGCATTTACTCGAGTTTCAACGTTACACGGCACTACTAAGACGACGCGAGGTTGCACACTATATATTAACCGAAGAAGTACACGTTAATTGACCGAATTAACTAATATCAAAATCACGAGGCAGAAACGATGCACACTTGCCGACAACGACGCACAACAGTAGATAACCCCAAACTAAACGCACTCTGTTGGGACGACACTTGTCAAGCTGTGATTGGTCGAAACTTGACACAGCATCTCGCTAGGTATTGTTTACATTTTGTTTAGTAAGGCCGTTCAAGGTGACAAGAGGTTATACGAAAGAATTTTCTGTTTAAGTAAGATTACTTTGCCCGGAAAGGCAAATAATTACGTTTTCCACTTGTCTCACACGATATATCTTTAGTTGATTATCTTGTCAGCGATCAGCACACTTGAATTAATCGTTCCAACTTGGTAAGCAAAGAAGTACATCAACATTAAAGCAGGCCAGGATTTGCTTATCCCATTATTATAAGTGCTACAATGTGTTTAAAGAATGAAAGGTAGGATTAACTCAACTATTCAACGAATTGCAATAACAGAAAATGTTTCCAACATGCTCAAATTAAAAGGTGTTCTTAGGGCTATAAACTCAAATGGAATATAAGAGACGAATTCACGAAATGGAATAGAAATTTGCCACGAATGCGTGAAATTGCAAAGACGAAACGTGTAAGTCCTGGGGAGGTACAACAGTGTCATGATTAATGCCTTTAAAGAGTATTACTCATCCAGTAAATAGATAAAAGTATCAGGGACGTTTTCACTCATCCTTTATTCTACACTATATATTAGGCACCAGCTTTCATTTATCTTATTTTATATTCTATTTCCTGAAGAATGGTTGGCTGCAGTTCTAATAGGACAAGAGCTAGGTCTACACAAGTAGTGTGATCGATAGGTAAGGTGTTACTGGCTAGTCTATCAATTATGTAAGTTTGAAACATTTACAGATAAGCTACAGCTAGGTAGTATCTAAGTGACATAGTAAAATCAGCTGACAACTTAATTTCACAACGTCTGTAACAAAAATCTCGTTGGTACTTGCTGTACACGTTGGTTTACATGACTGAAGTAGACACATTAATAAATGAGGAGACTCTAGTGCTATAGTACACTTGATACAGTCTACATACATTTCATACTGTAATACTGTAACAAGCACGTTTTCCGGCAGTTACTGTACTAGTCTGATTACACAGACCAGGTGAATCCAACATAAATATCCAACTTTACACTCATTACTGAGAGGGTCAAAGAAAAATAAGAGTCCTACGACTTCCCCAGCAAGAATTTGATAAAATATGCTCGTTCTAAGATAGGTAGCAAGAGCATAAAGAATATCTGATATAAACCTTCATCTTTTATATCTAAACGTGTTGAATCTCATCGTATTCGTTCATGGTCTATCAATATCGCTTACGATTCAATGGAAATAGGCGAGCGAGACTCGAGCAATGAAAAACAAGCACTGGTAGCTAGCAGAAAGGACGTGATAATAAATTGCAAGCCCAACAATTCATGCGACATATGTCCAATATGATTAACTTCTTATACCTACCCTTCTGCTATATCACGCTCGATTCGATGTCATACTTTTTTGCACATGCGACATTGAAGAGCTAAATAAGTGTAGCGAAGGTTATCGCCAAGGAGTATTAGATATAATAAAGCCACCCCAGTCTGTTTTATAAATACTAACGAAAATCCTCATACCATCTAATCAATTACTTGCTCATGTAATGTTTATTAAAATATTTCCAAAACAACATGTTCTATGTTGATGGGTTTTCGAGACAATATTCTATGTTTTTCCTATAACTCAGTAGAAATTGGAATGTTTTATGTAATTATTGCTCTTATCTCTTGTGCAGCCATTCGGGCAAAACAGCATTTTCCTTGTTTACGTTCAGATTATGTGCTCCTGAAAGGACGCGTCTTTAGCTCGTTTGTGGCGGTTGTCTTTAACGAACCCCTAACTGCTGGATATAAATGAAAGCAACACAGAATTGTGCCTCGCATTAGTAAATACAACAAACGACACCAGGATTGACATAAAGCACACGCAAAGATAATTCAATGTATATGTTGCCATTGCGTTCGTGGAAAAGGTCTAAAAAGCAGTAAACGTAGCGCAGCTAAGGAGCAACAAACAAATATAAAACAACAACAACTACAACGCTTCTGGAAGACAAATACGCTTAATGCGGAATACTTGATGTACGCTGGCATCGCATTAACGCCTTTATCTCTTTTTGCTCTAGTTCTTGTTGTCAGATTTCAGTGCATTGCAATAGCGTAATGCTGAAGCCGTAATGATAATGTGGGAAACTGCAATAGGTTTAGGTGATAACAATCATAGTCTTATTTTATGTTCTATATAAATAACAAACGTAGCTTTTCCCACCCGTGAGGCAAGGTTTAGAAGATTTAAATCATCGCACGAAAGAGAATTAATTAACAAAGAGAATTAATACAAACAATTGACTAATTGAATAAACTGTTAAGGAAAGTACATGGGGCGTTTCATCTCTTTAAAAAATATATTAACCGAAGAATGGGAAAGCAATGAAAAGCAAATTGATTTCAAGGACAAAATAATCACATTTTGCGCCGACAAACATAAAAATAAAAAAGCAAATAAAGTGGCAATTTCCGTGAAAAGCCATGGACGAAAATCTTGTGCGATTGCCTGTGCTGCCTTTTGTCCGCGTTTTAATGAATCGCTGATACACTTTTACTTCTCTTTTTTTCCCTCCTCTTCTTTGTCACGGCGGTCGCTTTTCTTCGCCGGCATATCTGCGGATTCCATCCTGGCGCATGGGCGGAAAATAAGAATACTTATCCTTTATTCCAGAGATTGTTCGGTCTTTCCGCGAACGGAATGAGTGAAACAAACAGGCTGAGGGCAGTCAAGGCGAACGTATTTACAGGCACAAAGAAGAAAGGACAATCCTCGACGGCGCAAATTTATCTTGCTTGTGGAAATTCGGGCGTTTGGAGAAATGACATAAAGAAAGCACAAAATTATAAAAACGGCATCTTAAACAAATTGTAGCTGAAGGTGGCGAATGACAAGGCGCCTGAAAATACGATTGTATAATCAGGGAGGCAGGCAAGGCACAAGGCGGCCTAAAAAATGATTCAACAAAGGACTTAAGGAAATCCGCCCGTTTTGTGGTTAACGGCCATAATGACTTTGTTATCTGATTGTTTCCATTTAGTTTTTGCTTGTCACACTCGAACGCGGGTTGCTTTTATCTGTGCTTCGAGAGCTTCGAGCAAGACTTTGTTAGCATTCCGGAAGCTAATGAGCCGGAACAATTTCGTTACATGCTGGTTTCCTTTATTATAATGGCAAATCATTACAGTAACATCTTGTTAATGATTCTCAATTGAAGAGCACAATAACTTTACAAAGATTGATCGTAATTTATTATTATACTTCTTAAACTTTTATATTATTGTTATATTTGTGTTTACACCGAACTTTTTAATAACAATGTCTTTCGAAATTATTATTTTACTACTGCTGTGCATTGCCAAGGTTCTGAAAACTTGTTTTAATGTCATGATCTAACTTCGTAGAAACGAAGCATGTTCAGTGGCAGCTAACGTACAGCCTTAATGAGCTCAAGTTAAGCCGGAATGCAATAAAACACCATAAACAAAATCGTTTACATTAAATGAAACTACGTGAAACTCCCACTTTTAAGTTGGTGTATTTATTAACGTAATACAGGCGACTAGAATGTTCTTCTACTCGTTACCAGTATTACTTTTGCAGTCTACCTTGAAAATACAATACCTACTTGCCAGTAACTATTTTGCCGCGCTATAATAAGTATTGAAACACGTAGAGATCTCAGCTGTACAAGTTATATTATTGTTTATTAAAAATTTAATTGGTGCCTCATTTTAATTACAAATTTGCAGCAAGGTGTATAGGATTTAAAAGGCATTTAAACGAATTCATAATTTTCCACAAATATTGAATGACAACATGATAATTATTTTATCGACTAAAATTGATTGGTAAAATGTCAAATAAGTGTTTAAATTAAATTTTAGTGCGGTAAATGAATGAAAATCCATGTTATCAATCAAAAAGCAATTAATAACGACGAATATTGGTTCGGTGTTTATAGCTTAACGATGTAAAATATAGTTAACTACAATATTGTGATAAATAGCTCTGAGAATCATAAACAGTTTATGAATTTTTGTGTGTAACCTTTAGCCTGACTGAGCTGTGCGCATCGTCATGACTGTGATTTCCAATGAATAATTATACAAGATTGCTCACTAATAACATTAGTAAACTGTTGTCGCTTCGTCGACTGAGAATGTATGTGGAGTACGCGGACAACGTCATCACGCGATTCTGGCAAAACCAGCGAAGCCATACGAATTGCCATATGGTTGGCTGAGCCGCCGTGAATTCTACTTTCCTCAGTTCGCTGTGAAACGCGCACTTTGTTTGCGTCCGCGGTCAGAGTACATAACATGTACGCATAAACAAACAGCAATATTCAATAGAAAATTGATATCGCGTGCTATTTCAGTAATTAGTCGTAATTTCAGTGCTGCTATTATATGAATGGATTATAAGCAAATGAGTGCGCGAATAGAAATTGTTGACTACTAGTGTAAAAGCTATAAAAGAACAAACTTCGTTGTGACTTTGGTTGTGAAAGTTTTTAGAACAACTTAAACATGACGCGATTAGCTGTTTGTGTTTGTTTTGTCTTTGTGATATTCGCCAGTACTTTCACGGTTGAAACTCGTAGAGTTGGCGGCGGCGGATCTCGCACCAGTTCTAGCAGCAGAGGTTCATGGGGCGGCGGTGGAAGCAGTAGTCGTACCAGCTATCAAGCGTCAAGTAATTGGAGTAAAGCCAGAGATCGAATCAGCGCTGCAAGGCCAAAGCCAGCGCCGCGGCCGCAGCCAAACCCAGAGCATACACGCATCAGCTACGGTCAGCATGAACCATCGCCAACTCAAAATAAGCCGCCCCCAAGAACAGGCCATGACTCAAACACACCGCAAAGACAACCTAATGAAGATAATGCCAAGTTGTCCTACACGCCATCGGCACCGCCAATGCCCAATGGCCAAATAAGCAATAAACAGACAGTTAATACAAATCAACATGCGCCATCCGCACCGCCCATGGAACATTCCGGACACCAGCAGAGTGCGCCAAGTGCTCCTTATCCTCCTGGCACAAATCAAGGGGCAAAACCCGGTGCAAATCCAATTGGATGGAATGTAGGTCAACAAAATCCATCAAATCCTGGGCAAACGAATGTCGGCTGGAATACAAATGCTAATCCAAATACGCATAATACAAATGCGAATAATCAACAATCTGGTAACAGCAGACCAATTGGATTTGACAATGTAAATAAGCAAGCTGCTGGAGGCGTTCAACAACAAACACCAGGACAACATGCAACCAATACGCATGTAAATCAAAATCAAAACTATCCTGGATATAATCAACCTGGGTATAATCCCCAAGGCGGATACAATCAACCAGGATATCATCCGCAAAGTGGATACAATCAACCTGGCTATCACGGATACAATCAGCCAGGAGGCTATCAACAACCTCAATACAATCCTCAAAATCCTGGTTACTATAACCATCCTCCGAATGGATATGGCAGTTACGGCCATCCAAATTACAATTATGGCGGTTATGGCGGACACGGATATGGCGGTTATCATGGTCAAAGTGGTGGCTACACAGCATTCGGTGGTTACAATCCACCAGGAAGCAATATCCATTATGGACCAGTAACATACATTAACGGACATTCAACTCCAGCTTACAGTTACTCTTATCATTCTGATAATACTCTTTTGTCATTCTTCGTTGGTTACCAAGTTGCCAAGATGTTTAGTCACACTCCAAGTTCATATTTCGGTGGAAACACATACACAGTACATCATTATCATCACGATAAGAAAGAAGTACCTGAAAAAATCACCGTGCAAGCAAACGTCGTGGTGGCTTGTGCTGAAAATATTACGTTGCTTTGTCTACAAAATTCATATCCGGTGTGCATGTCGAATGGCACCATCATGTGCGTCACCAGTCCACAACTGACAGTTAAATGCAGCGAGAATAATAATTTGCAATGTGTTACCAACGTTGTTGACTGTAGCAACAACAATACAGCACCAGTTTGTCATGATAAGAACGTAACGTTGACCGCGCAAAATACAACCACACTTAGCGTCCCATGCGTTTCGACAGTGAGCATCTATGGAGATCTCACAATGCTTCAGAATATTATCAATACTACCGCACCGGCAAATACTACATTTAACATGACTACCACTAATACGCCGCAAGGTATCAATGTAACAATGGTCACCGATAATGCCGGTGCAACAACAATTTCTTCAGAAACAACTACTGCAGCCGCATTGACGGATACCACAACAACAACAACAACAACAACAGCCGCAACTCCGGTGCAGCATATCACTAATGTATTCTGTGTAACTGTTCTGGCAGTACCGGCTCCACTTAATCAAACAGCTTTTAAGAATCTGACTGCACAAGCACAAGTTCAATCATATCCAACAGTACACTCATACCTCGCTATTCGGCCGCCCTTTATACGGCATTTCGCTATATCGGCACTCATCAATTAAGGCACGTTTTCGATTTATGGCCTAAAATGTTTTGCTATAACGGCAAAAAATGTCGATATACTTTTTTTCGATTACGTTACCAATGTTGTGTAAGCAATCCAGGCCCATTTTTAAGCCAGGCCCATCTTTACGAGGGAAAAATGATGACGACAATGATCTGTAGGTTACCATTTCTTCATCGTCTTCAGTTTTAACCATTTTAAAAAAATTATGTATTTTATGTAACATGAAGTTATGCTGTTTTTGTTTATAGATTGATTTTTTGAGTCAGTTATTATTTCTTGAACAAATGTATGTGATTGTTATGCATGTATTTTTGATTTAAAAGATAAACCAAGTATACGTATTTAACAAATTTGGAACCGATCCCATGGAATTTATATGAATTTGTATTAGAATAATTGATTCTTTATACGGCATTTCGCTTTGTGGCTAAGTTTCGTGGAACGTATCTAGGCCGAAAAGCGAGGTATGAGTGTACTTGCCGAGCCAGAGGTTCAAGATAAAATGTGGCGTTTCTTTGGCGATGTCTTTGATCACATTTTTGGATGAGAAATGAACAGAACATGCTATGATGGTTGTGATATAAACACTCTAATAATAACTAGATCTACTACATAATTATTTTGAACAAAATCTATGATTTAAATTATTGTATAATTTGTTGTTGTTCTACATGCGCTATGAATAACTTCGTGTATAACTGACCCACAATATTTTTTGTTTAACTCACGTAGTTGGCCATAGTTTATTGTTGATTTACTACTTCACTCAAAACAGTAAAATACGTAAACGCTGATTGGCAAATCTACAAAAATCGATTTACAACATGTTCAATTTTAAATACATTACGCACTTACTTTCACCAGCATTTTATGTGACAAATCAAAAAACTTTCCGGCAGCTACAATGTATGGTTTACTAATTTTTAATAATAGGATAATTATGGATAATCTAAATCCCCGATGAGTTACCAAATACCAAGGCATTGCCACGACAGCTGTATATAATTTTTCCATCTGGAAATGTACCTTATGTTTACATGCGTGTTAATATCAGAGATAATTAAATCGTAATCCTTGCCTTGTTGGATAGCATCTGGCCAAAGATACACATGCAACTTATTTGCACAAGAGATCCATAGAGATAACCAATTGCATTCAATTGCACTGCTTTATTATCGAACTAGAATTGGAATGATAAATATTAATTATTAGCATTAAATAATACTTACGATAACAATAGCGAATAAAGAAAACATGAGATAAGCTGTTGAAAAAATACATTGGATAAATGAGGATAATGAAATAACTTCCTGTAAGTCGTCCAGTAGTTTAAGAAGATTTTGATGATGACGAATGCAGCCTCTAAGATTAGTAATTAGACTTTTAAAGTACTTTCTACTATTAATTAGTATAAGTATTTTCATTCCTGCCAATTCATTAAATCTAAAAGCAAAATTTTAATTTTAATCCCCTAGAATCTGTATTTAAATAGTAAACCTAATCATTTGTGGATTATCTATATTCTTTTTAAATTCTTTAACTTCACTTAAAGAACATCCATTATCCATTAATGTAATATATATAAGATTTTCCAAATCACTTGCAAGTATATCAACTTGTCGACTGGCTAATATGACCGTAACAAAGAAGAATATGTCTAAATTGATATACGAAACTGCATGAATTTGTTGGATAATCATTTCCAGAATTAATGTGAATTCAAAATACGGATGCTTCATACAATTATAGAAACAGTACAGCGGCGTAATGTGAAGCCTACGATAGAATTAATATTTTCCTAAGCTAGATTAGAATAGAATAGAATGTTGATCGTACCGGTCGGAATTGGGTGAAACTATCTCTAGCAGGGCGCTGACGTGGATCATGATAACGCATCCGACAGCAAAGAATATCCAAAGCATAATCAATTTCTTGGCGTTCGCCACGGCGCCAGCCATACTTATCCTTTCAGCGTCAAACGGCGCTTCCGGCTTAAACGAATTCATCTGCTTGATGATCTGACGAATACGCGCACCATTATAGATAGTATAACCGATACGAAAAAGACAATTTAAATAGATATTGACGTCAATCACTAGGAAAGCAATCTCAGTAACAACAATATGCTCCCTAAAATAAATATCCAGTATACCTGAGACGAAAACATACGCAATACAGCTAAACACCACGACGCGCTGAAAATAATAAATTAGTAAACGAACTCTTGACCAATGACTTTTAGGTGCAGCCAAAGAAAGGGCTGTTGCATATTTATCGTAATACTCGTAACAATTCATTGTTGGTTCTTCCCTAAAGACACCATTTATAATACTTATCATTTTCTCTTATTGTTGTTCGGAGTACTTATACTCACATTACCATTGTAAATATTTAATTACTCAAAGAAGTATGAAATGATAAAATCCATGTTTAAATTCTTGACAGGTGATAGAAACTTTTCCTACTGTAATTTATCAAGGATCAGGTATAATGAGTATATTATTAAATATTCAACGAATGATTAAGTTTAAAATTTACAAAGTTAACATCAATTACGCATATAAAAACAGGGATTGAATTATTAATCATAATTTGTCACGTAAGTTAAGAGTCTCACTTAATCTCTGACATTGACTTTTAAAAGTGATTTTTCTTCCTTTCCCTTATCCATTATTTTTTTTGGTTTCATGCCCCCTTTTTTGTGCGATAGAAGATCTGTGAGGCTTTCACCTCCAGCATGGCCGTATCATTAAGCTCTTCAAGTTGAAGGAGAATATTTCGTCGCGCAATTCGCACATTGCCGCCTCTGCGCTAAAGCACTTCCTCTTCTTCCTCACTTAATATCAATATTAAAGGCGAAATGCACAACGGCGTACTGTGTATTGATGGGAGGCATTTAGTGCTTAGTGCTTCTTAATGCCTCCGCCTTAAGTACGCAAAATTTATTTATGTAATTAAATAAGGTCCAAAGGAGTTCAACGTGGGCTTAAAAAAGTTTTACCCTTACCGAATGGATCGAGTTACAAACATGTTTAACTTTTGGAATATTTTATTAAATTTCTCTTGTATCAATAATCAAACAACTGGGGTTTCAGGTTTTATTATTATCGTACATTACATTTTATAATGCAATAATTTCACCACTTGAAAACATGCGAACTGCGATGTATTTGGCGCATAGAACAAATAAGCGAACAATCATAAAACTGCATCGTAGTAGAACAGAAGGAGTACAAATCCTCTTATGATTTCTGTTTGCTTCTGAAGCGAGCTTCATCGTTTGCTTAGCTTGAGTTGATTAGTACACTTGTAAACAAGCATTCATAGTTTTGTTTTGTTTATGTTCGATAGTCGGCGATCGTTTATTACAGTTGGCAAAAAGCCAATCGATGGAATTACATTTTGACAAATACTGAGGGTCTTTTATGACATAGATTCTTTTTTTTTTAAATATGTGAGTCTCATCCATATCAGCTCGAAGGTGAAACTTAAATTTGATAAGTAAATCATTTTTCATAAATAATAATTTTCAATTACGCAGGTGTGCAGTTTATTAAATTTCTGATAATATATCGTTGAATTATTAAATTTCGTTCGACAGATTCCTTGAAGTAACTTTCTTTTCCGTGACTTGGGCTAATAATTGATTTTATGTTTACACTTAATTGTAATTCGAAGATCTTCTGGCAAAATAATTTTAAACTAGATACCTTGTAAAAGAAGGTTCACACTGTCCAAGGTTAATTACAAGCCAGGCGATATAAAGGATGACTTTAAAATAAAATTTTCATCACAGTTTATACTTGAAATATTTTTATTGTTATGACTATGTCTTGACGTACATTAATTTTTCAATGTGTTTATTTATCACTCAATTTAAAATTTACTCACTTGCGCAAATATTTTTTAAACTAAAACTTTTAGTCTGAGACATTCAATTCCGAGATTTATAAAAAGAAGACAATTATAGTGCGAAATACATCTTTTTTTGTAATTCCGTCAATATTTTAAACTACATGAGTTTACCATTAGAATAAAGTAATTGCGTTTGTTTAATTTGTTCAATTATCGAAGTTTTAATTAACACGAACGCCAATAAAATACGCAATTAACTGCTTGAAGGGCAGAATTCCAATGTTTATCTGCCGATTGTCCTTTTCGTCGACACTGTTTACGCAGTGCGCGCCTGGCGATAACTCGCCGGATTTCAGCGCGCAATCGGAGGCGGCATGGCTACGAATTTAACGGCAGCGGTCGAATCTAAGGAGCGCGTGTGTGTTAGAGCTGGTGGAGGCAGCAGCAGCCTACGAATTACGGCTGTAGGAATGTAACGAGGGACCGTACGCAATTCGTGCGTGTCAATTAGTTTGCTCGCACTTAATGGCGGGCACGAAACAAATTTCCAAACTGTGTCTGCCGCACTTTCAACTTGAGTTTTGTGTGGCTTGTTTAGTTTTGAGTACTGCTCGTCTCTGCTCTCATCAATGCACTTGACGGTTTTGTTAACTAGCTAATTTTGCATACCCATAAAATGTTCATGTAAACATCAAAATATGATGCAAACAATTGCTAACTATAAAACTCGTCCAAACTATCCAAAAACTCAACTTTCATCATTACGTTTTGATAGCACATCCCAACGTTTTACAGATTGTTGTAATATTTCAATTTTGCACATGGTCTATTGCTAAAATAACTTAAGGAATGCTGAAAGATATAGAGACGGCATAATTTATTGAATGTAACACTTCCGTGCAGTTGTTACGACTGAAATCTTTCCCTTTCATAGTCGCTGCATTCATCTTCAGTAGCACCACAGCCCAGTAAGCTCAATGCTGGCGAATGTCAGGCAATCAGAATGATAAATATTGAGCACAAATCACCACAGCCTAAACAGATCCACGCAGCCATTTTAAGCAATTCAATCGATTGCTGCAGTAAAGTACGACTTTTCGCTATTTATATTTTCGCAGCACAATTGTAAATTATGAGTAATAGTTTGCGTACACTCATGCACGAACAATGCTCGATGTATACAGAAATTATAATCGATCATGTAATATTTTTAGCATTCATGTTTATTGAATGTAAATATTGCACAGCACAGACGTTTTATTGCCGATAGAAAACAATTCGCGCATCAAATTTCAGCGCAACGCTGCGACCGTTAACTGGGCTTAAATCTAATGTCGGAACGATTTATAACATTAAATTGAAATTCGCGTTCGTGCTGCTATTGAAAAATCAAATTTGCACAGCGAAGCGTGATGAGTACATGCGGGTAAATGGGTTCCACATGTGATACGTCAAGATTGCCTTCCCATCAACCACACTCGCTGGCGATGTGCTGTAACTTTATTCTATCCCTTTACCTCTTTATTATAACGGTCTGGCCTGTCATGTCCTGGAACTCACATCACGCCTCATGTCCCACAATCTACGCTTTATTCTTGCCACTAAAAATGAAATTAAGTTAAATTACTACTTAAATTTCCCAATCAACCTAACAAAATAAAGAAATAGGTAACTAAGAAAGGTTATTTTAAATAAATTTAACATAAAAGTAAATTACTTATGAAAATAAGCACATTAGTATCATCGTTTCCTGATGCATCCAGGATGAATAATAAGATCAATCCTCAAGGATTAAATTTCAGTCTATTAGAAATGATCTTCTAAATGCAAATTGTAGTCAAAATAAATAAATTATCCTATATTCCAGCAAATGAATAGAATCAATTGAAAGCAATAGATGATATAATACGCATTTTGATTATTTGATAAAGAAGGCATCATACAATAAACACGAGCGCTCCGAAGGACTTAATTGAATCGCAAAAGCATTGAAAGGCAACGAGGCCGTCGTCATTGAGTCTGGCATGTTAATGTGAATGAAATAAATGCGTGTAGAACAATGAATCGACGAGGGGAAAGTTGTGCGCGAAAAATGAGCGTTGAACGTGTAAACATACGCGAATTCATACGCAATGCGCATTCGTGTATTTTTGGTGCACAAATGTTTATTTCTTCAAACGCTCGCTGATCTCTGTATGCGTACATGTATGTATCAAATATATACGCAAATTCATAGCATGCCAGTCCACCGCGAGCTTTCTCGCTTGCTTGTGCAAGCACAAAGTGAAAACATAGAGAAATATTGGAAAAGCGCAGTAAAAACGCGAATGACTCAGCCGGTGCAGCGTGCGCATACAGGGAGTGCGTACGTAGTGGCTGGACTCGACGAGGCAATAATTTAATAAGGCTGTTTTGCATTTAAATCATCCTAACAAAAACCAGCTCCACGCCACGTCACATTACTGGATACACCCCAGCATAATGTAGTGATACACTTTGCCAGATTTTGTTATAGTTCAATCTAAACACGTGCGAAATACATGCGCATAAATCCGTCTGATATATACGCAACGCTTGTGCTAATATAATGCAAAAGTTTAGTTTAGTTAAGTAAAGTAAAGCTCTTTGGTTCAAGTTCGTTCAGTACGCGGTCGAAAACGTGTGGTGCTTCATCGAAATCCACGTGCGGATATTGCATGGATTTATTAAGGAAGTTGTCGAACGGGAATTCATTAGATTTTTTAAAAATAAAGCAAAACTAAAACATGCTTGGATGAAACTTTTAGTATACACGTGTTTTTACGCTTTTTGCAAGTTCACTCTTTTAATATCCGTATGTTTGTGGTGTTGTTTGAAGTTTCAGCACGTTAGAAATTTTCAGTTAAGTGTGCTGAAAATATTTGTACATAGTGATGGATATGTGTCGTTCGATATTTTCGCAAGTTCTTAATGGGCTCGCGTTATTCGATGTGCATAGTTTGTTTTAATTGATTCCAAGTGTTGTGAGAACGAAATCAAATTAAATTGGAACTGATGAATTGTTGCGAAAGTAGGTTTGAAACGTATCTTGATCGAAAATCAATTATTTTTCAACACTGCAAAGTTTAAAAATTAGGTTTATTACTTTTTTATAGTATTTCTCTTTCGTGTTATTTTTTTATTCATCTATATATAGCATAAAGAGTTTATGATTCAAAGATATAGTTATTTTATGAAATAAACTTATAGAGTATAATATTTCTTGTGGTGTAAATCTTTGGTCACTTTTAATATTAATTATAAAGGTCAAATGTTAATATTTTCTTTGAAAAGCATGGAAATTAATTTATCGATACAGGAAAACTGTTTTAGACATACAAGTGCTTCATTTTAGCGTCATTCTAAAACAATTTCATATTAAATTTCAGAGAGCGCTGGTGAAGATGAGGAAGAGGAAACGAGCCCGAAGCCGGCCAACCTAAACATTCGCCGCAACACCGACACTCACATCGACATGCCACGCACTTTAGACATCGGTCACAGTGGCGGTCACAGTGCCACAATGTGCCTCCTAGAGAAGCCCATCGATAAAAAAGTCAAAGTAAGTAACCTCTTTAAAAGAATGCAAGGTAATTTGGTTCACATAAACTGAATTATCCTTCAAAAACAAAAGCAGATGAAAACACATTCTTTTTGTTAAATTATTATCCACATTTACATTTATTACACTTAAGTTTAATATCATAATCTTGTACACTCATTTACTTTCATTTGTCGCGTGAAACAAGATTCGAGTTTTAATCCTAGAACTTTAACAGCAGCGTATTGTCCTCTTCTTCTACTGTATATTATTAAAATGTCTAAAGTTTGAGTACAAAACAATTAACTAAACTTAAATTAATTCGTAGGAACAATACAGCACTTATATAGAATATATGCGTAGTTGAACTTTAGCGAAATGGATCAATTAACATCAACAAATGTCTTACATGATATTATCATCAAACTCTGCATAGATTCACAGCAAAAGGACAAGAGATTAAGGACGCACTGGTGCTGTCAGCTAATCGATAGAAACGCCTCGAGTCAAGATAATCGAATGAAACCGTGCGGCACAAATATGATGCCGTCTATGCGCCTCATAATTAAATCGGTCACGGTGTTGACCGCTCATCTCATTCAATTTGCCTAATCACATTTGCGCCCGGACGTCGTGTACTTCACGTACACGAAGCGCAATCCGTCTTTGTGTTTAAATTGTTCTTGCGGGCGACACGTTATAAAGTTTGGAAAATGTGCACTTTTTAAATTGAATTTAACAGCAGGCTGGTGTTTGCCATATTATTGTTCCAAAGCGTGCGAATACAGCCTGGAGGCGGAACGCGAGGATAGTAAATCAAAACGCACATCATAATCATAACGCGTTATATTGGTTTTCTGTCATTGCCACACGCAATTATTATGTGTGTTCCCTCAGACAGTTTTATTGCAAACAGTGCAATTCCGACCATTGCGAAACAACTATGCACATTATACTTGACAATATATTGTAGAGCTTAAATTGTTGGTTGTAGAAGAACAATAGGACCTGTCTGTCGTCTTAGATTATGCATTATGAATATTTTTAAATTAAACTATTTCGTCGTAAATTAATTACATTTGGAATTATACAGAACATTAGTCAAGTTTAACGTAAACAAATACTATGGTAATAAACCTAAATGAAAACCGCAATAAACAACAATATATCAACAGGCATATAACAATTGTTTAATAAAATAAGGGATAATACTGGAGGGCAAAAGCACACACTAACTATATCCAAATGCGCAGTTATTCACAGTTGAGTAAGATTCAGATAAACGCGCGTGCAAAACACAATATGTTTGTAAATAGCTATTGTTTGATTAAACATCCGGCGAGCAAATAGAATTTTGAACTACTATTGCCGCTGCAGAGTGGCGCGGGAAATAATAATTAAATTGGAATTGGGACTAAATGCAATGCATCACGATTATTTTGCAATGTATAATATTGGCACGTGGATGAAATGTTACAGAGACATAGCATTCATGGCATGATGGAAGAGGAAAATGTGATACGACCTCATCAGGAAATCGCACAACTTTCCCTCGATGAGAAGAAGTTTCTTTTGGCAGTCGAACGTGGTGACGTTGCATCAACACGACGGTAACTAATTTTATTTAAATATTATTCCAATCGATATAGAAAACGTTGAATGTGTACTTAGAAAATTGAAATACATTTAAGGGAAAGACAATGTATGTATGCTGGTGGTAATTCTTAAGGAAACAAGTTTACAATGTGGAAAAGCTTAATGGCAATTTAACGAAGATAACGAAGCGAAGAATTAAAGAAGCGGGGTGTTGAAATTACATGTTTGCCATAAAGAAGGCGATAGGAAAAACTTGGAAAAGTTTACAGCGTGGAAACCAAGTTCTTTTCACTTTATTTAAAAGTGCATGCTCCAGACGCCTAAAGATAAATTATGAATAGAACTGTTATGAATACTAAATACCTTAATCTAGTCATGCATTGAATTTTCAGTGATTTTTGCAATTATATCAGCTAATATTAAAATTATTTATGAAGTTTTTAGTTGATATTTTAAGTCATAAATAACAATTTTATAAACTGAAGGCTTCGTGGGTAGCAATATGAAATCGCCTCAGGATTTATTCCAAAGCATAAACAAGCGCATTATTTGATGCATAATTGATACAAAGTGGATTTTCATATCATGGCATTTATATTGTTTAGCTTCTGGTGCAGAGTGGAATAACTTGATTTGCTTGTACAGACGAGCGCGTACCGAAAATAAGGTATACGGTTATAGGGCAATATGCGCATTTATATCAAATTTTGCACACATTTTCTAAAATTGCGAACGTAATGTATTTATAACTGAGGCAATTTCCAGATAAAAGATGTATTTCCACAGAATACGTCATACAATCAAGATATAGAGATGGAACTTTCCCAGTCATACGCGTTTTTAAATGATAAATTAGATTTGAAAATTTCATTACCACAGTCAACAACTTTCTTAGAGAAGATTTAATTACATAACGTTGAGGTATCCATAGCTCCAATATAGACTGCAAGCCATTAAGGGGAAGGCACATTGTTGCAAAATCTAATATAGGTATTTATTGTGATATGCAAAAATGGATTCCACAACTAATGACATAACTTGAAAATTTCATTTAATGCGTTTTATTTAGGAAAAGTTTAATTTATATATTTCGTGCTCCACGATGTTCCTTTAAGTATTTAGGAACTTATGGTATTCCTTTTATACTTGGCGTAACAGAAAGAAAATTTGGACTTTAAAATGATCAGTTATCAAATGCTGAAAATATGGATAGCGAAATAGAAATTGTATAATAAAATTCCGTCATATTTCGAACGCACTGTAAGTGTAGGTACTATGCTTGCATGTAAGAAATCAGTTAATGACTTAGCAAAGTAAAAAGCGTATGTAATTTAATGCTCGCGTGTTAATGTTCATGGAACAGGATGCTGCAGCGGGCTGAAGAGACGAACTACATCAACATCAATTGCGTGGATCCATTAGGACGCAGCGCCCTGCTGATGGCGATTGACAACGAGAACTTGGAGATGGTCGAGCTACTAATCGAGCATCGCGTCGAGACGAAGGACGCACTCTTACACGCCATTTCCGAGGAATTCGTGGAGGCGGTTGAAGTGCTTTTAGACCACGAGGAAACGATACATAAGCCTGGTGAACCGCACGTAAGTGTCTTCGACACGCTCGAATCCCCTTATGTTCACAATATCATCTTTTATGCCATGGGTCCAACTAATATCATTTACTAATTGAATATTTAAACTTTATTGATGCCCCAAACACAATTTTATACGTTATCACAAATAATTCAAAATGACTATAACGCACTCAAATTTTGATAGGTGAATTATACCTATAATTTTATTTACTAGTTACTTTTTGGGGCTGACATTTTCTTTAAACTTTCCTATAAAATTACCAGGCGGATTGTATAGGCATGCAACATAAACTTGGCCCTTCTTATCAGCCACATAGCCGACGCCCAATTCTTGTGAGCCTTTCCAGACGAGCTGCGTAAAATGACCAGCTTTCGTATTTTTCGGTTCTTCACCAAATTTATAGTCCTTAATTTCACTATACCACGCTTCAACTGCCTTCTTAGCAACCGCATCCTCCGGCAGCGGCGGTTGACTTGTCAGGTTAAAAAGATTCTCACCATACTTTGAATTCATGTCGTGTTCCATTTTATTAGCACGTTGCATGCGTTCAGCGTGTGCCTGCGCTTTACTATTCAAGTCTGCGGATAATTTCAATGGTCCTGCCCCATGCATTTTCCGCGTCTCATTCTGTTGATCCAGCATGATTTGCGCAAAATTCGTCATCTTTTACAAGATATCAACATCATACCAGCATGTATTAGACATTTAACATATAGAATTTACGGTTATTTTTGATACAATTGACAAAATGACAATTTTTAAACATATTTTATGTGGGGCGTGTTGCAGAGCTGGGAAGCACTTCCGCCCGATACCGCAACCTTCACACCGGATATTACGCCGCTCATCCTGTCAGCGCATCGGGATAATTACGAAATTATCAAGATACTTCTGGATCGCGGGGCTACTTTGCCAATGCCTCACGATGTTCGGTAAGGTCAAGTTATTCTACATAATTTAAAACTCTAGATGTTTGTGTATGATACAGCGGTTTCCTATTGCCATATAATAATTCGAGTACTTATTCGAATCAAATCATTGATATCCACTATCAATAAAAAACTATAGTAACACTTGACGCCTCGTGTTATATCCAACCAAAGTATAAACAAAAAATGTTAATTTGTAACGTTCAAGTGTTTCTAATAACTACAATTTCATCAAAACAACTCTAAATTAATTAATATTTCCGCTCTACATATTTATTTTGAGATTTGATTATCTTATAAAAATATTCCGTAAAACCTAATTATAATTTTTATTAAACCACATAATGACTATGCATTTCGAGAGAATCAATTCCTGAATGCGGTGAACGTTATCAAGGAATTATGTGCAATTAGAGTACTAATCAATCAATCATCCTGTTTATAATGTGTCACGGGATGAATCTATCATCGCCATGCTTAGATAGTATAGAATTAATGTTTTTTTCATTCTATGGAATATACGCTTGTATATAAAAGTGTTTTTTTTTTCTTCGTCTTCTTCAGCTGTGGGTGCGACGAGTGCGTAACATCACGTATGGAGGATTCGTTACGGCACTCCCGTTCGCGAATCAACGCTTATCGGGCGCTTGCCTCCCCTTCACTGATAGCACTATCGTCTAAGGATCCCATCCTGACTGCGTTCGAACTTTCCTGGGAGTTACGCAGGTAAGAAGATCCGAATAAGGAAAGGAAAAAAGGATGAATTTTCCACAGTATATGAGGTTCGTCAGCGACTTAAAAAGAGGGTCAAGAAAGCTTCCCCAACTTGCAATACATAAATTTCCAAAGAAATTTCTTTCCTCTAAATATATTTCACACTATTTTCCCTCATTTCTTTTTTAGTATTTTACACACTTGGAAATTCACACGTGCCATTTAAAATAGTAAAATATAAGTTGAAACAGCGATATTTTTCCATTACAGATTAAGTTTCCTGGAGCACGAATTCAAGTTGGAGTATCAAGAGCTGCGCAAACAATGCCAGGATTTCGCAACGGCACTCCTGGACCATACGCGCAGTTCGTACGAGCTCGAAGTTCTCCTCAATCACGATCCCACAGGACCAGCGTTTGAGCACGGGGAGCGCATGCATTTAAATCGTCTCAAGCTGGCCATCAAACTGCGTCAAAAAAAGGTAAGACATTTTTAGTATCGGAGAGTTTTATCAATACTATTTGTTTCTATTGTGGGCTGATAAGGTCAATTAATTGACTCAAATTTCGTTAAATCAACCTTGATTCCGTTTTTTCTCACACGCGAATTGACGAGATCATGCGATAGATTATTTATTCGTTTTTGGTATAAAATGATTAAGTGCGCACTTGATACTCGCAAATTGTGAAAATGTCGCGTGCGATCCACTGTGTCATTGGCATACTGCTGCTTGCAGTCGTCCACGGTACGAGTGCATATGCAATCGATAATTACTCCGGCAATCGTACAGGTAAGTGCATGAATACTACATACATTGATTCAAATCAATAGTGGCTTAATTGTACACCAGCCTTTAGAGCTCGTCTACAACAAGGTGTACGAACTATGCTTCAAACTGGCATCGTTACTGATGATTTAAAAGAAGTATTACGTCCTTTGGACTTGCCACAACGTTTCCTGGACAATTTCATCGATAGGGCCGATTTGTCTATGGCATGTGAAACTTGTGAAGGTTTTGCCGATCAAGTGTTGACCGAACGCCGCGAGAATGGCCGACAACGTGAAGAATTTCTTAAACATGTTACAGAAGGCTGTGTTGGGCTTGGTCTTCAAGCAGAACATGTTTGTAGGGGCGTGATTGATATTAATATTGTAAGTTTCAATCTTATGGTCAAAAATTAAAGTCAAAAATTTATCATTAATAAATTACAGGATATTTTCTTACATATTGTGGATAATACGGATATTGATGGCAAGAGAATTTGTGCGCAAATTTTACAAGGATATAATTGTGAAAATCCAAATCGTAAACCATGGAATATTGAGATTCATAAAGGAGAACAAACTGATACCATTAAAGTATTTCTTCAAACTTCATACTTAATGAAAATTTACTGACTGATAATGCGATGTTTTTCATTAGGGTAGCAAAACTGCACTGAATATTTTACAACTCACAGACATTCATTACGACCCCTTATACCAAGAAGGCTCGTTGGCTCAATGCGTGCACCCAATGTGCTGCCAATTTGATAGCGGTGATGTCGTGAAAAAAGGAGATGCTGCAGGATACTGGACAGAATACAACAAATGCGATGTCCCTAGCCATCTACTCGAAGACACCCTTCGTCAGGTTATGGACAAGCACAAGCTGGACTACGTTTATTACACGGGTGACATTATCGCCCATCGCGTCTGGGCTACGAATCTCGAAAGCAATGCGAAAGATATGAAATATGTGTACGACACATTCAAGAAGCACTTTGGTGATATTCCAGTCTTTCCCATCTTGGGCAATCACGAGCCACATCCCTTGAATGTGTGAGTTTTGTTTAATTTTATTTATTTTCTCGTCTAGTTTAAACATGCTAGAACTTTACAAATTAAGAACTCGTTTACTACAGCTGGGCTCCTAATAACGTCAAAGCACAAAACATTTCAACCAAATGGGTGTTTGATCTCGTCGCTGAAGAATGGAGCAAATGGCTGCCGGCGGAAACGCAGGAGACGATCAAAGCAGGAGGATACTACACCGTTCTTGTACGTGATAAATTCCGCATCGTCGCATTGAACTCCAACGTTGCGTACATTTTCAACTGGTGGCTACTCTTCGATGACGTTGACAATTTCGGGCAATTGAAATGGCTTGAGAATGTTTTGTATGAAGCTGAACTAAACGGTGAATCTGTTCACATTCTTTCGCATGTTCCATCTGGAGATAGTACAGCTTATGTGCCATGGATGACACATTTCAATAAGTTGGTGATGAGATATAGAAAGACCATAACTGGTATCTTCAATGGACACACTCATTATGACGAGTTGATTGTCTATCATGATGAGAATGATGAGCCAGTTCATGTCGCTCATAATGGTGGAAGTTTAACCCCGTACGCTAACATGAATCCCAACTATCGCGTATTGAAAATCGACGATTCTAATTACGTAAGATTTAATTGGATCATCGAATATTCTGAAAATGTAATATTTGCTCCTTTAGGACGTGTTGGATTATGATCAATATATGTTCGATGTGAAACAAGCAAACAAAAATAGGGACAAATCGCCCGAATGGATAAAGCAATACTCGTTCAAAGAAGCCTATGGAGTGGAAAGCTTATACGGCAGCGATATTGCCGCACTTACAAAGCGGATGGCTGAAGAACCGAGCAAAGCATTGCTGAAAAAATACATAAAGTATGTGTTTCGACACTTGTACTTATTCGCTTCTTGTGATATTTCATTATTATTATTATTATTGTATTGAATGTTCTTTTTCAGTCATAAATTCAGGAATGGTCCATTAGCACTATTACCATGCGATGAAGAATGTATGAAAAAACATTTGTGCAATATGGTTCTGCCTGTTTATGGCATTAACAAGTACTGTGATCAATTAATGGACATTTGGCAATATAAACCTTGAGGAACTCTCTTCTTACCATAGCAATAATCATGTTTAATTCGCAATTGATATCGCTTTAATTTGTTTTAAAATTAGTCTGTTATAGGTAAATGTACTAAATAAATCTATTTTTCCTTTTATACATTTTCTTCCGCCAATGTTGAAGAAATTAAGTTACCGCTCATAATTAATTAATTAAATGATTAATTAGCGGTTTAGACTTTCCAAGTCAAACTTTTAAAGTAAACACTAATAAATAATTCATTAAGCGGCGTGTTGAATTAACTTGTTTCTAAACTGATTACATTAAGTTTCAGCATTAACAAGGCTCATTCACAATTTTTGTTTCGCAAATTTTAGTGAATATGTTGCTAAACTTTTTCACGTTTTTCCATCTAAAAAAGGGACTTTAAATGCGTGAAAAGTGAGCAGCACATGTAATGACTTGAACGAGCTTAAAGGAAACCGTCGTAAAGCAGGAGGAAAAGCTCAATCTACGTAGTAGCAAAGTAGACAATATTTAAGCAGGTTTTTAGAGCGTTCAAGAGCATATCCGTAAATCGTAAGCCTAAAGGGCAACGAGTGCTGATGACGTGCCCTGCATACTAATGCATAATCACTGATACTTTACGGATTTACTGCTTGATTTTACAGAAGATTTCATTTGATCTCTGTCAGTTTATACATCAAACGAAACTAGATCAATTTTTGTTCCAAATATATATTATTGTAAAGTTTATAGAAATTCTATCCTTTAACGCTTTATAAGTTTACTGTGCAATTAATACAGAAAGCGCGCAAGTGTTTAAAGGAATTTGACACAATAGATTCCCAATACGACGATAGAAGTTAATGAATCAAATAATCGAAGAAGCATGTAGTTTACATGCTTTCTGGCTCATTATTCGCCATATTCATAAAGCGGACATTATCATTAATGCTAGCACAGTTTAACAAATATTGTTGTATACATTAATGTATCAAAGATTCCATAATTGTCATACATATTGAGCGATAAACGCAATTTAAAAATGGGGCATTTTTTAAAGGTAGATACTCTCGCTAATTTCCCTTTTGAAACAACTAATTCTTTGAAATTTAGTTCTAAACCAAATTGGGTTAACCCGATATAGAGTGAAGGGTTATTCGTAAAGAATAGAAGCGAAATTAGAGTGGCATGCACACGATAAGTTCGTGAGTTCAAAGTTTGAGTATGGTGAACTGGCACCTGGCGTGCGCTTTTTATTGGATTTATACGCAAATGGCAATTGCATGAATGGGCCAAACGAGGGCAATAAACTTACCATCGCTATGGCGAACGGTCGAGCGAAACAGCCACCAAACGTAGCGGCACGCGACCTACTGGTACAGTTTCAACGTTGCATGTTGTTGTTATAAGTGTGTTCAAGTTGGCGGTGGCCTTTTCCGCCGCCTCTACACACTGAAGACGCGTAATGTATCGAAATGCCATGGAAATTCACTGCGATGAATCGAGCGACTAGAAAACGCATTAATCATGCTCGCACATGCCTGATATTTTTCAAACGTGTGTAAAATTTTTTAAATCAACAATTATTCTAATTCTTAATTCATTTTGTTACAGTTTGTTGCACATTCGAACGTCCAACAATTACTCGCTTCGATATGGTACGAAGGCCTTCCAGGATTTCGGCGGAAAAATATGGTACTTCAAGCATTCGAAATTGTCCGTATCGGGCTTCTTTTTCCAATTTTCTCCATTGGTTACATCATTGCACCGCACTCATTTATCGGACAAACAATGCGTAAACCGTTTATTAAATTCATATGTCACTCGGCCTCGTACTTCACGTTTCTATGTAAGTATTATTATTATATGACGATTATAGCTATTACAATTCTATTTTTAATTTGTCCTTATATAAGAAATTACAGCGATCGGATTTGATCGGATTTGATTATTCTTAAAATGCAGATTCTTGTAGATTTCAGCAGATGAATCAGCATTATTACAAAATTACATACTTGACCTTAATCGTAGAAGCAAATGCCACTTATTTTCACTTCAAGTCAAACACGATCAGCACGAGATAATGATGTGCTTTTTTTAATTGGATGATCTGTCAATCAATCGATCCATTTTTATGAATCACATTATTCTATAATGCGAAAGATTTCGCGTAATTATGGCCTAACAAATTTTAGATTAAATATTCTTTAATCAAAGGTTATGAAAAATAACAAGTACTACTTGAATATATTTTTTTTCATTTAATTCATATGAGAACATTGTTGACATTACATTCATATTTTCCGTGAGGTAAAAAACATATAAAGCAACGTAAAATATGATAGAAGTTTCACATTCTTTCGTATTCAAGGCAAAACTTTTTATGTTGGAAAAAGAAATTCAACACAAGAAAAAACGTAAATCGCATATCGCTACTTTTAATTTGTATTCACAGTCTGAACCCGTGGAATAATTCTTTTCGTTGTTAGTCGCATACTTTTGCCTTCAACAAAAGTTATTCGAAAAGTTAACAAAGTTTAACTCAAAAAGTAAACTTGAAAGAAATACGTATCTCTCTGAGGTATCTCGCATTTAGATCATTTTGAGATTTACATCAGGTAAATACATTATTTATCGACTTGCACTGACGCGTTACGCTGCTTAGGTACTGCCAATTGAAATCATGAGATAAAATTCGCGAAATATTTGTCAGGTCAGCGATCATCGTAATACTTCATTGTCAAATGCGTAGTGGTGCTTGAAACTTCTCACTCTCGCTTCACGTCATCGTCAACCTGCCGACTTTATTTACGTAGAAGAGTCGATTTCTCATTCCAAGCACACTTCATCAATTCGCATTTTCAATGCAAGCGCGCACGGTGCATTTCATTTTCCCTGCGTTCGATCGCATCGGTATTCCTGAATTTCCTACGCGCCTCGGCAAATTTCCATCTAGCCGCACGCAATTTATTCAAAATTCAATTCAACCCCCGGTGGCTTTCGATTACCATTTTCATTTTGGTTATTTAATCACTGCGTTAATTTTCTTTAATTAATCACTTCTATTATGCTAATTCTCAAAATTAAAGCGTCGTTACTATGTAAATTTAATCTTTCTCATTTTTCTACCATGTGATATTTCCTAGACGTCACATATTGATTCATGCAAAATCTTAAGTAACTAGTTCACATATGAACCTTACGTAACATCTATTATTCAACGATCTACAGCGTACTCGCATCTCATATTAATATACATCGTGATTTGCATATCAATTTATCAAATCTTAGCGTCTGGAATAATGGATTAAGGGCGTCCTTAAATTTTAAATTTTATCATTAAGCAACCGCACTGATAGAAGATTCCTCATCAATTTTATATAACGTGCATTAGAAGACGATTGTTGCTTTTGTAAAAATTCAACGCTCCTCAATATTCCAGAATAGACATGATTAATGAGACTGTTTTCCAATTCGCTTTTCCAGTCATGTTAATATTAGCTTCACAACGCATCGAAACGTTGTTCTTGGGCGAACAACCCCCTGACCCGATACCAACCAAGCGAGGTTCGAAACCATCACTCGTCGAATGGATCATCTTGGCTTGGGTTAGCGGTAAGCATTTGCAACGCTATTATTTAGCTTATTTCACGATGATTACTCATATTATATGATGAGTTATTGACATCAGTTCAATCACATTGAACTCGAGTTGAGTACGTATTATTAGAAATTTCATTTAGATGTGTTTAAGTGCATGAAGAAAATTCTAAAACAGATCAATCTAATGAATTATGTCCAGTTTTGACCCACATAACAGTTTTGAATAAGTTGGCGTGAGAACCGCACAATTGTACGTTATTACAACAGCCAGCAAGCATTATCGGAAATCATATTTATCCGCAGGACTGATTTGGAGCGAAATAAAACAACTATGGGACGTTGGGCTTGAGGAGTACGTGCGCGACATGTGGAATGTCATTGATTTTATCACGAATTCGCTATACGTGGCCACCGTCGCACTGCGCGTTGTTTCTTACTATCAGGTCAACTATCAGCTGACGGTAAGTAGCTTTTAGTAGAATATCCTACATAGTGAATGCATTTACACGTCGTAATCCTCAATTGCATTCAGCTCAATGCGCGTTATTATAAACGCATCAAAAATCAATTTCTCTAAAATATTGCTCAAATATCGGAATACAATTCTTTTTCTATCCAACTGCTAATGCATTTTACAGGGTGTAAATGTTATATTTGAAATCTAATTTCATCAATATCTCGAAAAGTACTAAAGATATCATCAAAATTCCTGAATTTTTCACAAGTCTTACAAAGAAGTAAATTGGTCTATCGCAAATTTGTTGGACGCATTCTTAATTTGAAGCGATCATGTTAATTCTTCAACTTTTTGTTTTCTTACATGTTCAAGTATTACATAAAAACTTAAATATTCTATGTGTTAGAATATAAGAAGGTAATGAAATCTGGAGCTCTGAATCAGTAGTTTAAAAGTACAATTTCTTTGATATAAATGTGATCTAATTTCATCAATAACTCGAAAATTACTAGAGATATCATCAAAATTCTTGAATTTTTTACAAGTCTTACAAAGAAGTAAATTGGTCTATTGCAAATTTGTTGGACGCATTCTTAACTTGAAGCGATAAAAAAAGGAAAGCAAAATATCAATCGATCGTAGAAAAACGGCGGAAATTCGGGTGTCTAGACTAGAATACCCCCTTAAGACTTGGAACGCATCCAAGAGTATTGTATGAGACATTGTCTTGTTCATTCAAACCTGGCATTATTTATTCAAGGAACAGACACAAAGCAGCGATGCATCTTACAGTGGCTCAAGCAGTTATTCCAATCAAGGACTACAATCAGTGATGAGCGATGAGCGGAAGCATTGGGACGCATGGGATCCAATGCTGATTTCGGAGGGTTTATTTTCTGCAGCAAATATCTTTAGGTTAGTATATCAGGATTAGTTTTAGTGATAAATTATTATTATCATGTTGCTTCGTATTGCAGTTCGTTAAAATTGGTCTACATTTTTTCCGTCAATCCACACTTGGGTCCTCTTCAAGTTTCTTTATCTCGAATGGTGATGGATATTATGAAATTTTTCTTTCTCTATGTTTTAGTTTTATTCGCGTTTTCTTGTGGTAAGTTATTGCACTACCTTAGGGTTATAAAAAGGAGATAAAATCAATTTTAAAATAACGCAGTCACATTTATCAAAATAATAATACCTAATATCGTATTAAGCTGCATTTTATCTAGTGTATTTCGAATCAATTTGTTTACAGGTCTAAATCAACTGCTGTGGTACTATGCGGAAGCTGAAAGATTTAAGTGTCCGACCGAATCGCCGAACGTAAATGACACATTAATCGGATCTGATCACAACGCATGTATTATATGGCGCCGTTTCGCAAAGTAAGTTTTTTTGTTTGTTTTCAGCATCGTAAATGCGTACATAAAATTGCAAATTCAACCGACATTAATAATACATCATCATATTTCTTACACATTTCATATTTCTTATTTCGCCCTACATTAAATACGCATTAAAAATTCTTTTGCTCCTCATGCGTCAATTAACATCCCTAATCTCTGTTTTTAAAGCGGAAATGGCGTAGCTTATAATTTGTAATTCAAAGAGGACTGCAGTCTATTTTCCAGCAGCTACTTGCACCTTATTTTAACACCTCAGCTACAACTTTCGGAATTTCAAGTTTCCAGACAAGAAACTACATCAAAAGTGATTTTTACGTAGTTTTATCACCTTTTTGAAATAGTGCCTAAACTAAATGTAAATCGCATTCAAGATCAAACCATGAATATGTATTTTCCAAGTGCGATAGCAGCGGTTTGTTAATGGAGTAAAATTGAAGTGGTTGTATCAAGTTCTATCAAGTTCTCCGTGTTATTTTAAGGAAGACTTACTCGGAAAGGATAACTACTGCCCAACGCAAGCGTGTAATCGTAAGGATATGAGGATAAACCTGACTTTTCCTATTTGCTTACCCCATCGCCTTTCATTTATGTTGCGCCCTTGTTTGGACTTTGCCAAACTCGCTATTCAATGTGCGTAAAGTTAAAGCTTGGTCTTTCGCTCGCTGGACTTTCATTTACGATACGTTTTGCATTTTGTTACGTATGAAGTCACTGTGTACACGAACCAACTCGCTTTTATTAATGTGCGTTCAGCTATGTGGAAACACCCAACTTGCGCACGTAAATGAAATGTGTAAGGTGTGTAAATTTCTACGATCAAAGTTCTGAATCAACATCATAATATAAAGTGTTGATTATGTTCATATCCATTTAGAATAACTATATATTTACAGTACTGATTTAAATTTCACCATGATGTTTATTTATGAGATGTATTAACGAAATTACGATTTGTTTCAGTTTATTTGAAACATCGCAAACGTTATTCTGGGCCGTGTTTGGCCTGATCGATCTCGAGAGCTTCGATTTGAATGGCATTAAAATTTTCACGCGTTTCTGGGGGATGCTGATGTTCGGCACTTACTCTGTCATCAATATTGTCGTCTTACTCAATCTGCTCATTGCGATGATGAATCATTCGTATCAATTAATATCGGTGAGTTGCATTCGCAAACATTTCTTGTCATTTCGATTGGAAATAACTTTGAAGCAATCACCAAATTAACTCGATTGGAAAATTCGCTCGCGTACAATTGTGGTTTTTGCGGTCGTCGAATACAAATTGTGCACCATGCTGTGTTTTACCATTAATTCAAAGACCAGTTATTATTTCATCGTAAACAAGACAAATGAAGAAATAGTTTGTGCGGTTTAGTTGTCAACACACAAAAAAACATTAACCATTAGTGAACAATTTGCCAATTCTATAAATACATTTCATGTAATATCACATGCTCCAAAATATCACTAAATATAATTTAATTAAATTACATATAACACAAGTTTAGTTCTCAACATAAAATAGCACTTTCAAAACTTTTGAGATTTCAAAGATTCAATTCACTTTGCAGCGAATAATGTGATCCGATTTATTGACGTGTAATAAAAGATTTATAAGATAAAAGTCAATCTCCATGTTGAACACTGAAACCTTATGGCTCCGAATACGATTTACATACGTGCACAACAAAATCTACTAAGTAGAATTGAACTCAGCACTACTAAAACAAATCTCTTGAAACTTGCATCAAAGAATCCAAAAAAAAAGACTAAACTGTGGAGCGCATTCGTTCAGCTCAATTCAATCTGACATTTTCTATGACACAGGAACGTGCCGATGTCGAATGGAAATTTGCACGAAGTAAACTTTGGATAAGTTATTTTGAGGAAGGTGGCACAGCGCCGCCGCCGTTCAATATCATCCCGACGCCAAAGAGCATTTGGTACATAGTTCAATGGGTGCAGCGTAAATTCTGCGGACATTCGAAGGCGGCAAAGAAAGAGCATATGAAAACAATCAGAGTAAGTCCTCTTTCCGCACGGTCTTTAAGTTAATTAAATGGCTTCTTACAGAGGAAGGTAAAACAGGCGAGCGAACGCGACTTTCGGTATCAGGTGCGTGCAAATTAAACGCAGAGGTGTCAGCTTGACACTGATTTGTTTAACACTGCTTGCAGGCTATAATGAGGAACTTAGTGCGACGTTACGTAACCGTCGAGCAGCGCAAGGCCGAGAACCAAGGCGTTACGGAAGATGACGTTAATGAGATCAAACAGGACATTTCAGCGTTCCGCTTCGAGTTGATTGAAATCCTTAAAAACTCTGGCATGAATACATCGACCGCGCACTCCGGCATGGGTATAATTACAAATTGGTATTGCTAATCCATGCGCTTTTTATTGTATTATTTGTCATAAGGCACGGGAGGGAAGAAAAACCGACAGAAAGAACGCCGGCTAATGAAGGGTTTCAACATCGCACCCCAGCCTTCTACAGGTGGTACAGGACTACCGCCAGTTGCTGAATTTATTGCGTCGTTGCAGCAACACCAGGAAAGTCACGACTTGTTTGGTTCAACGCTTTCAGGTATCTTTAATGCCGCCCCACGTAAGATGCAGCACAGCAGTACGGTATCCTCGTCGCAAGGAAGTATTAACGAGGGGCATCATCGCGGAAGGTATCCGAGTAGCTAGAATCATGGACTTTCATTTTCTTATATTGTCGCAATAACCCAGATGCCATATGAAACGATCTTCGTCGCATAAACGGCGCTGGGGGACGTTGATCGAGGCGGCAAAGGCCGGCAAAGTGTCGCGGCTAATAGGCCGTTCGCGATCTGAAGACTCCGTGTGCAATTCTACCGTGTGCCGAGATAACCACAGTCATAATCATTCGCACAGCAACAGCCCCGGCTCCGACGACAATTGCACCGAAAGCGCCACCGATTCCAACCCCAGTCTGGACGTTCAAGTGAACCCAACGAACGGCGGGAACGGTAGCACTCATCGCGAAAGTGGTCATCATATGAGTATGAGTGATCATTTCCATGGGATTTCAAGTGGGCTTGCCTTGCTTCGCAAGAAAAGGAAAAAGTTTTCAGCGTCGCGTAATACCAGCCCGGTAGTACCACCACCGCCAAATCCCATTGAGCACGCTATTGCTGTATGTGTTGGGAAAAGCAATAAGAAGGTAATTTCCTTATTTAAATGTCCTACGTGATCGTAATATTAATAGCGGGTTTAGAATATACAATTATTTGTAATATCAGGTGTCTCAAGTACTTAAAAGAGCGTCAAGCGTACCAACCCGCGTCCCGGAAGTAATTCAAATCATACAGAAGCACGAGCATACTCAATCGCAACAAGATTCGGTCGAGTTGCCATCATCCGCGCCGCCAGTCACGCTGACACCATCGACCACCGAAGAGTCGGTGAGTAATCCAATGCACATGCATCCAATGCACATCAGTGGCGGCGCCACGACGGCGTCTTCGCGAGAACCACTTCTATACTCATCTAGCAGTAATCCAACAACGGGGTCGTCACAAACGCCCGAAGACGAATATCGAAGCACCAATGGTCCACCATCATCATCATCCACAACCACAACCGCCACCATCACAAGCTCCATGCCGAAACTACCCGGCGTCATACCCTTGGGAGGTCCTTACGGTCCGACAGGATGGTTGTAAGTATGAGAATTGCCGTTTTGGTCAGCATCAAAGTAAATAGTGATATTAAACATAGTTTTATTTTTGTTGAGTTTTCAACTAGAAAAGCAATAATTTGTTACGTACCTATAGCAGTATATTATTTTAAATTCTTTGCTCTTTTAGTCATATTTTTTATAATCAAAGGCAAACAGGCGATATAAGTATGTGTAAAGCAGAAATACGTCCATATTAATGTTATTGACTAATGAATTGTTGATGTAAAACTCTAGAAAATATGAAATATTATTACTTCCTCGATAAGGGAATTGATTAATAGAAAACAGAGAAACATTTCAAGCTGGACCACATTAATGATCACAACAGTGCATGAAACAACATATAAAATACATATTAACTTATAGATATGCATTAATTCTCGAATACACATAGAACGTTATGTTCAAGAACACTTTATTAGATTGTTAAGTGAATTATCCAACTGAAATGCGACTATGCGAATATCTATGATTATTATACACAAAGAAATGTGGCCTTATCAAAACGAAAAAAAAGCATTTTTAACTAAAGTAAATAGGACCGTAATGTATAAGTAAACGTTATGTAAAGTATATTTATAAAATCACTGAACAAATTCAATCGCTCGTTGTGTTACATTACGTACGTATTAAGTAATTACACTTTTATAATTGCCGATAATATAGGAAGCCGAAAAAAATACACAAATGCAAAGCGGACACTATGCTTCTTTTTTGATTAGACTAAGATGTTTATTTTCAACTACTGATAGACATTTTTAAAATGAAGAAACTATAGCGTAAATTAATTCTAATCGATCAGGTAGATAGAAGGAACAAACTAAACACTTATGGGAAGCAACAAAATTGCAAAGTGTTCTTATTCAACTCACACACTTTGCGCACAAAGTCTATTCGATTTCTCAGATAAGAATAAATAACTGCAATCGATATAAATAAGAAATACATACATATATTATTACTATACTATATTCTGCAAATGAAATATTTTCATGAAACAGAAACAGATTGTAATGAATCATATATTGAAATACACATAAAGAGTTTTACGAAAGATAACTATATGAGAGAAAAAGTAAATATTTATTGTAAATAGATTATATATTATTATTACCTACTATTATATAATAACTAATAACAAAATATTATAAACGTACTTAAGTTAAGCGTATAAATATATTGAAATATATCCGCCACGACTGCCCGAAATTCACTTAAATATTAATCGCACTCAACCATGGAGTTGAGCGAATTAATTCATTGGAAATAATACATGTAGGTAAATATTAGATTGCCAGTTATAACTATCTAATTGTAGTGAGTTATTATTAGTAATAATGACATTGTCATTGTATAGGCTAGTGCAACATGTATAATTATACCTCTTTTTAAGGTAGTACGTAAGACCGACACAGTTATTGTATTTGCGTTAAATACAAAAGGAAAGATTTGTCACAATTTAAGAAAATGAATTACTCATTAACTAATCAACAACGAAAATATATTTCTTTGCAATATAAAGGGTAAGTAAATCATGTAAATGCCTAAATAAAATTCCTCCTTAAGCCGTGCTAATCTTAAATATAAAACGATGTGCAATTAACACGCATTTCTTATTCATAGAAAATTCATGACGTAAAATGTGATAAATCTTAATCTTAAAGATGTTTTCTTTAATGACTGCTTAATTTACAAATCTTTTACTCGCATTCGAGTTCAAATTCGTATTTCTATATTTGCCTATTCAAAACTAAACAAAAGATTATTAGTATATGTATATAATATCCTTATAAACGTTTTCGAAAGTTTCTATTCACTGATGCTTTGATAACGTTGCATTAAAAATATATTGGACAACCTATGACTATTATAAATTACCATTAAACTATGTTACGCTCTATTGGTAAAATTACTCTAAGAATATAAACGTATTGATTAAGAATGATGATTATTAAAAATACATATGAATATAATAAATTTAATATTGAATCGTTTCCCAATGTGCTTATTGTGATTATTGCTTTAGCTTTAATTGCATCTATTCATTCTTGAAATGATTGACAGCTAATCGAACACGAATGATAATTAATCGCACGAATTTGTATAATTCAAAACACCATAAAAAATCTAAAGAATCTTTTTATTCTTTTACAAATTGACCAATTATTGATGTGTTGTTTTCACATTATTTTTCATATCTTTATTACTGCAGAGGTCTTAGCATTAAATGATATCCCGTTTATTTTTAGCAATTATTACAATTAAAATATTATAATGAAGTGATGTACACTTTTAAATTGTTATCTAAATACCATTTATCCACACGCAATTTTTAAGATAATTTACACATGTGCGCAAACCTGATTGTAAATGTACAATTATACTGGTAATATTCCCATTCGCATTGCACTGTGCATCAAAGTCCGAGCTGCGTGACGCGTTGACGAATTACGATTTAGTATCTGGTGAACTTTCATTACTTAAACACATTCGCTGCAGGTATGAAGTTAAATGCACTAAGATTTTTAATTATCCTCGCGGTTCTTGCGATATATTGTGATGCGTCTGAAAATGCAATTATCGTTAAAACAAAATATGGTAGCATAGCGGGCTATCATTACAATGAGGAAATTAATGCGTTTCCCGGGGTGCCGTATGCGAAACCACCTGTTGACGAATTACGATTCGAGCCTGCGCGAAAAATTGAGTTTTTGCATAATGAAAATGTGCCCTATGATGGAAGCAAGCATGAAAATGTAATGTGTCCACAAATCAGTATTCTTACTGGTGAACCTCAAATTATTGGCCAAGAAGATTGTTTAATCTTAAATATTTATACTTCATCAAAGAAGGTAACAAAAAATATACGTAATAAATTTGTACTAAAATATTAATCCTTGAAGATGAATAATAAACTGCCAGTAATGATATACATTCATGGAGGCGGATATGCCTGGGGTACAGGAACAATATTCAAACCAGATTATTTATTACGCGGTCAGGACGTTATTTTGGTTACGATTAATTACAGATTGGGACCATTTGGCTTCCTAACTGCTGGAGTAACAGGGGATGACAAAATATATGCAAATATTGGACTTAAAGATCAATTAATGGCGATCCAATGGGTACACGATAATATTGAACATTTTAATGGTGATCCAACAAGAGTAACATTATTTGGTAATAGTGCTGGAGCTGCAAGTACTCATTTACATTTATTTTCACCGAAAAGTAAAGGTACGTTATTTAAAATTATTAAAATTAATTGATAATTTATCGATATTCAACTGACAGGATTATTCCATAATGCCATCATACAAAGCGGAGCTGCAAATTGTCATTGGGCAATAAAAGATCATCAAAAGTCGCTTCAATTGACCCGTGAATTTGCACGATTAAATGATTGCCCTATTTGTCCAAATGAAGATATGATTTCCTGTTTAAAAACAAAACCTCTTGATGAATTAATGATGACTTTGAATAAATTTCAAGTACGTATAAACTCAAAATTCATTTAAATTCATACAGACAATAAATTTTTATATTATTTGTCAGGTATTTGATGCTGATCCAATGGTAGTATTTAGTCCTACCATAGAACCAGAACATGATGATGCCTTTTTGACTGATACTATTGAGAATCTTTTGATGAAAGGACATTTCGCTGATGTTCCGATAATGGAGGGTATAACATCTGAAGAAGGAGCGATTCGTACTGCACGTGAGTTTTAATTTTAATAGCATGATTTTAAATAATTCAGACTATTCATACATTTTCAGTTTTTGCGGTTCATAAGAAATCGTTGCAAAAATTCAATAAACATTTTAATGAAATATTTAAAATAAGCAGTTTTCGCGATGACATGCCTACTGAAAAAATAAGAGAAATACGACAGCAATACTTTGGCAAGGAAGAAATGTCAGAAACAAATATAGGAAAAATAACTGATGTAATTTAAAGTACAATTTAATGAAATAATAACACAGAACAAAATATTTTTAGTTGATCACTGATACATATTTCGAATGTGTCGATGGAGCGTTGGATTTACATCGTCAATACTCAAAATCACCACTCTATTCATATTTCTTGAAATACCAAGGAACTTTATCATTTTCAAGAGTTTTCAGTGGAGATGAAAATGTAGATCTTGGTGTTTGTCACATGGATGAATTATTTTATCTGTTTCCATTGGAATTCTTTTTTGAACATCATCAGAATAAACGCTCATTTAGCGAAAATGATTTTAAATTGTCTGAGATTATGGTAAAACTTTGGGTTTATTTCGCTACAAACAAGTAAGTCAATTATTCATATTCTAAACAACAGTTTCACACAAATTGTATTTTTCAGTAACTTCAAGGATTTGCACAAATCTATGGAGATTGATTGGCAACCAGTTACAACTAAAAATAATGAACATTTGGTGATTGATACTGAAATTAAAATGGGTCAAAATGCATTCGATCCGAATGTCAAACAATTCTGGAAATATATAACCTCGACTAATAATAAACATAATTTTTCTAGGGATGAATTATAAACATATTATTAACTAATAAAACATTCCATGTATTTTATGCTATACATAAAAAACTATACATACATTTTATATAAATTCTACTTACCAACACGCAATGTTAAGACTTATTTAAAAATATGCATGATTATTGTATAATTATAGTTATTCAATTATAAAGGTAACATTCCCATACGCATTACAATACGCATAAAAGTCAATGTTACTTGATTCCTTTGTGAGTTACGACTTAGTATCGACTGAACTTTTATAATTTGAACATTTAAATAATTGCTTCAGATATGAAGTTAATTAATTTAAATTTTTTAATTGTCCTAGCAGAAGTATTTGCTTTACTTTGTGATGCGTCTGGAAATACAATTTCCATAAAAACAAAATATGGTACCATAGGGGGCTACCGTTATAATGAAAAAATTAATGCATTTCCCGGTGTGCCGTATGCACAACCACCTGTTGCTGAATGGCGTTTCGAACCTGCGCGAAAACTTGAAACTTTGCATAATAAACAAGAGCCCTATGATGGACGCAATTATGAAAATGTAATGTGTGCACAAAGGATCAGTATTCTTACCGCAAAACCCGAAATTATGGGCCAAGAAGATTGTTTATATTTGAATATTTATACTCCATCAAAAATAGTAAGTAATATATCTAACCAATGAAGTTCTTCATTAAAATATGTACCTACTCACGTATTCAACATTTTAGGCAAATATTAAACTGCCAGTTATGATCTATCTTCATGGTGGTGGATTCGCATTTGGTACAGGAACAATATACAAGCCAGATTATTTGTTGCGCGGTGAAGACGTTATTTTGGTTACAATTAATTACCGAGTAGGACCATTTGGCTTTCTAACTGCTGGAGAATCAAATGAGAAAATATATGCCAACACTGGACTGAAGGATCAATTAATGGCGATTCAATGGATACACGAGAATATTGAACATTTTAATGGCGATCCAGCAAGAATAACTTTGTTCGGTAATAGTGCGGGTGGTGCTAGTAGTCATTTACATTTATTCTCACCGAAAAGTAAAGGTACATAATTATTTACCTGCAATTAATAAATTATTTACTAAAGTATTGTATCCGCAGGATTATTCCAAAATATAATCTTGCAAAGCGGAGCCGGGAATTGTCATTGGGCCTTAAAGGATCACGAATATTCAGTTCAATTAACTCGCAAATTTGCACAACTAAATGATTGCCCAACCAATTCAAATAAAGATATGATTGCTTGCTTAAAAATGAAGCCCGTCGAAGATTTATTAATGAGTTTAAACGAATTTGAAGTATGATTAAGCGTTTTACATGATGTTCAACTTTTTAATAAACACAAATTTCAGGTACTTGATACTGAACCAATAGTAATATTTACACCAACAATTGAACCACAACATAATGATGCATTTTTGACCGATACTCTTGAGAATCTGCTTAAAAAAGGACAATTTATTGACGTCCCTATTATGGAGGGATTAACATCTGAAGAAGGAGCGTTGCGTTCTGCACGTAAGTTTTTCTTTTTGCGAAATTACTTTAACAGTTTAAAGTTATGAATTTTTAGCTTTTGCTGTTAGTGAGGAATTGCTGCAAAAATTTAATAAACATTTCAATGAGCTATATAAAATAAACAGTTTTCACTACACAATGTCCACTGAAAATGTAAAAGAAATACGGAAGTTTTACTTTGGTAACGACGAACTTACACAAGCAAATATGGGAAAAATAACTGATGTAACATCTTATGTAGTTGATTTGAAATGATCAATGATAATAACATATTTTTTAGTTGTTCACTGATGCATGTTTTGGATGTGTTGATGGAGCTTTGGATTTACATCGTCCATACGCAAAATCACCTCTATATTCATTTTTCTTTAAATACAAAGGATCTTTATCATTTACACAAATTTTCGGTGGTAATGAGAATACCGAACTCGGAGTTTGTCACATGGATGAATTATTTTACCTATTTCCATTGGAATTCTTTTTTCATAAATATAAGAATAATACGCTTAGTGAACGCGACTTACAATTGTCAGATATAATGGTAAAGTTATGGGTTTATTATGCCACAAACACGTAAGAAAATTATTCATTTTATAAGCTAAGTTTTCCTACAAATTTTCTTTTCAGCAATCTCAACGATTTGTCGAAAACTTTGCAAATTGACTGGCAACCTGTAACAACTACAAATAACGAACATTTATTAATTGGCGATGAAATCAAAATGGGTAAAAATGCTTTCGATCCCAAAGTCAAACAATTTTGGAATCAAATGACAACAACTGAATTATAAACATATTATTAATTTGTAGATCATTATATATGACTTTAGATTTTGTTTTTGTTTTAGTTTTAATTAGTTAGTTTCAAATAGACAGCACATCAAATAAAATATTACATTAATTGTCAGATTCATTCTTTCCATTTCAGCATACAAGTCTAATTAAACATGTTAAGACTAAGGCAAAAACTCAAAAATTACTTTTCAAGGGCGGAATCAGTAGTAACATGCAATAATATTAACATGGTAATAACTTTTAATTAAGAATATAATTTTAGGATTATTCTTCAGAAGCTGTCAAAGAGAAACTTACATTAAATCAATTTATATTTCTTTCCATTTTAATGCAAATAAATGTTGAAGAAAATAACTTATTCAGTGACTATCTATTCAGCAACAGTGCAGGTAAAAGTGTTTATTGAATTTATATTGTACATATGTTTAATTCAATGTTTTCAGGTTTAATCTTTTTCATGTATTTCATTTTAACATTTGTTATTGCATATCCATTATTAATAACTATCATGTTCTATGGTTATTATACAAAATCCGAAGTATTACATTTATTTGATTGCATACCAATTCTAAAAGGTAATTTATGGTTATTTAAATTAAAGGAAAACAAGCATAAATTATGATTACAGGGATTGGATATTTGATGCTAATAATACAAATAATCACTTATCAATTTAGTGTGGCCCATATATCAAGCTTCCTATATTTGTTTGCTTATCAATATTATAATGATACTGCTCTAATGGAATCAACTAAGAATGCCACGAATGCACCAATTTGGTACAACTGCAATTTTCCTAAGGCTAATAAACGATGTTTTCCATTGGAAACAAACAGATCCATTAAATGTAATCCAGAGGAGAAATACATATTTTCCGTTGCAGATTTTATTAAGTAATCATTTAGAAAAGAATTATCAAATTATTTTATATTAATTGAATATCTTTTAATCTCCTTTAAGCAAGCAAATATTTCGGAAAAATGATCTTTATGATATGAGCAATATCTCATCACTTAATGGTGTTTTGATTGGATTGCATTTTGTTGTCTACATAACATTGATAATGAATCTATGGTTAAATTTACGTCCAACTTGGATCAATATATTAATGATTCTTAAATATTTCGCTCTGGTAATCACTTGCATATTTAATATTAGCGTGGCAGTGGTAGCTGCCATCACAGACAAAACCAAAGCGGATGTAATGATAAAAATAGAAACAAATGAACAAAGTTTTGACCATCTAGCTGTAAGCATAGTGTTGTTTAGAGTGTTCTTCTTCAACTAATATCCTTTTAATTCAAGTTTTGGAGCACTCTTATTTGTTACTCGTCGCATATCATGCACGCACCGAGAATTTCATACCTAGGCACAATTATGCCCCAGGGTACAAATCCACATACAGTTATATTAATAACATATTTATCCAAGATTTCAATAGTCGCTTTTCATAGCTTTTTCACAAAACATTGTGTCACAAGTTTCATGCATCGCCACGAGATGTACGATCCTAATTGCCATATTTACATACACGGTAATTAATTATAACAATTTCGTTTTCTCTCTACAATAATCTATGTTTTTTAGGTCATGATATCATATATTCAATCATGTATGATACAATTACACAGTTCAATCAACCGTACCTGTGGTTGATTATTTATACACTAAGTACAGTGATACGCGGATGGGTACATAGCGCACTTACGATAGCAATAATTCTACGTACAATTCGAGCCGAATTCAAAGTTTTGCATGCATGGCCATTCACAACCATTGTTGTATTCGGTGCTGTAATGTTTCTTACGAGTCTTACTATCCTCACGCCTGTAAGTAATACACTCTATTACGTTTGGAGACATTATGAATTCGCAATGCTTATGAGTATAACTCTTGTCCTGACCACTCTTGGCTTTAACTATATTTATTCAACATATTTTATCACGCACGACTACTACTTTCTCTTGAAGACATATCCTAGCACAGTGATGATCTACATGATGAAACTATCTTGTCTGGTATCAATCGTAAGTATGAATTCTTCGTACTGCACCTGCGTAAATGAATAATATTTTCAGTTTGCGTTTGGCGGGATTGTCTTCTCGTTCATATTCGGCATTAAAATTCCAGGATCAGCAAAAATTAAAATGGGTTGCATTATATTCACAGTGGTTTGCGTTATTCCGTTAATTTATCTAATGCTTAAATATATTGGCTTGGCATTAGAGGTAATTGCATTATCCATTTATATCTTTAGTGTTTTTCAATGTTTATTCATAGAATCCTCATGTATTTGCTGATCGTCCTGTTCCTTCATGGGGACCCTATAGTGCGGAGCTAATAAAGAAAAGAAAATTGTTTATTCCGGAGCGTAACGTAAAATATAGACATGAGAAACCAGAATGTACTCATCGCTGTTTGCACGATGAATTTTCAAACGAGTATAACTTGGAAATAAAGCGTCGAGCATTATTATACTTAAAACATGCAGACAAACTTTGCGAAGAGGATAGTAAGGTAAATATTCTAAAAATAGTAAAATTAATTAAATATTTTGTTATATATATATGTTTTAATTCTAGTTTAAGTTCTTAACTGAATTTGAAGACAAGCGAATGCAAGAATTACATGTAAAAATCCAAAGAACAATGCATATAAAGCAATAAATACATATATTATTGTAAATAATTCGAATTCACTGAATAATCAGATTTCACATTTTAATTACTCTTTTTTCTTACGTTTTAATTGCTTTTGTTTGAATTCCTAATATATAATTAGAACACACTAATGAAATGGTAGGATAAATACAAATAGCAGGCATGGGACATGGTAATTTGTTAATTAACATTTAATATCTACACTGTATGTAATTTCTCTGATTATAATTCAGGCGCAGTGACTGAATCATATATAAGAACTCGCTGTACTAAATAAGTTATTTGTACATACTAAGGTTTAACTGGCTAGACGATTTATTAATTGAAATATGGAGTTGGCACGAGAAACAATTCAAAATTTCGAGTTAAATCAAGATGAAATCGCAGAAAAAATGTTTCATCTTGCAGTGATACCATTGCGATTCATCAGTTTACATCCTACTGAATCCAATATGCGATATCAAATTGTATCGTGTACGTTCTATACGTTAATTTGTTTATTGCTCTATTATTTCGCCATGAAATATGCATTTGTCTATGACATGGATATCGTTGATATATCACAATTGATATCTTCATTCGGATTGATAACTTTAGTAATACTTTAACGATAACTGTGATATGATATAAAATAATTACTTTATAGGGCTTGCTAAAAGTGTTACCGTTGGTGTACTACAACGACGTTGTAAAGAATTTATTACAAAGTAAAAAGAATTATTGGAGTGCAAATATCCATCCGACGTTAAGAGCACAAGTGATAAATATTTATGCATCAGCATATCGTATGGGAAGATTTTTTATTATTTTAGTTTTGATGACGTTATCATTATACTTAACTCGACCAATATACGATAAAGGATCTGCGTATATTTTACAATGGTTTAATAAAGATTATTATGGATGGGTCATTCTGCATCAAACGATATTTGCAATTATGTTAGTCGCTCTTGTATTAGGTTTCAATGGATTATTTTCTCTGTCAGTGACAAATGTACGTACGCAATTTCGTATTTTAAATTGGACAATTCAGCATCGAATAAATGATGGATCCGAAAACGATTTTGAAATTCTTATAAAGTTCATCAGGCAACATCGATTTCTAATGGGGTAAGTTACAAGTGCCAGAATTTAATATTTATCTGCAGTACTCTTTCATGTTTAATTTCAGAAATGTGCGAGATATTGAAAAAGTTTTCATGATTCAATTATTAGCGTTGTATATGCTTACAATTGCTTCATCTTGTATGGAATTATACTCATTAGCAGAAACGTAAATATTAATCAATCTTTTCATTTAATTTTATGTCAATATAATTTTTCTAGGCCATTATCCTTCAGCGCAAAATGTCGAACATTTATATATCTTATTAGCTTGTTTGTTCAATTAGCAATGTTCTGCTTTCCTGCTGCTGAATTAACTAATGAGGTAATGAACACTGAAAAGTTAATCATCATACTAACACAAGGCTTTCAGATATTTCTTCTTTCCGAGTCTTTATATTTATGGAATTGGCAAGATGGTTCTCGTCAGCTGCAAACTTGGTTACCATTTGTCCTTAGTCGCACCCAACAAGTTGTTGATTTTAAAGCATTGGGATTAGTAACAATTAACAAAATGGCATTTGTGAATGTATGTAGCAATAATTTCCTGATGCATTAATAATACAATATATATTTTTAGGTTTTCAAAAGCACCATATCTTTCTTAACTTTAATGCGTGACATGAATTGAATTAATTTCTTATAATTGCTTAAACAACGCGTGTAGAAATGAAAACATTTCTAAATATTCACACAGTAATATTTTATTTAATGCACATTTTGCACAATTATACTTTAATTGTTTCTAACGTAATTACTTGAGAAAACACTGAATAGTTAAGTACCATCAAAACAATATAAAAAGATGCTACACGGTTGCAAAACTTGTGCAAAACTCCCCCCGGGTTTTTCGTACGACAAAATGGCAAGTGTAGATAAAATAAAATTACACACTAAAAATATAAAATCAAAGAAAGTGTCCGAGCTTGGTCCTGATGAGCTTGGTGAATTAACATTTGATATTACCTGCAAACCGCTTGCAATTTTGGGCCAGCATCCAATTAAAACAACTAAACTTACCAGAGTTTTAGGGTGCATCTTTTATTGTTTTCATATATCTATTCTAGTAACATTAAGCTCTATTTATGCATCCGTTTCAGTCATCAATATAAATAATTTATCTCAGCTTATTGCCGCGTTTGGACTCTATGTTTTGGTAATGTCTTTTGCAACATAAATAACTATTATATAGTATTCTATTCTAGGGTATTTTAAAGATATTTCCACTTTTAATTTATAATAAAACAATAATCAGATTAGTGAAAAACAAAGAGCGTTTTTGGAAATCAAATGTCGATCCTGAATTAGAGAGACAAGTGATTGCGATGTATCGTGGTGCATATTATGCCGTTAAGACTTTTAATGCAATAGTTGCATTTACTTGGTTTTTGTTTAACATAAAACCCTATCTTCAAGAAGGCTCATTGCCAGTATTAACTTGGTATCGGCCAGGATATTATGCACCGTTAATTTTAATACAGGGTTATACTTCTGCTATGTTATCTTTGTTAGTGGTCGGATTTAATGGATTGTTTCTTATAACGGTCACAGATTTACGAACGCAATTTCGTATATTAAACTGGTCCATCGAGCACTATGTATATGATGGCAGTTCTAATGATCTTAAAATGATGGAGAAATGCGTAAAACAACATCGATTCTTAACTAGGTAAATATTCAATTAAATATTTATTACGACGTATTGTCTAATTATTTTTAAAGGAACGTTAGAGATGTAGAAAGGATTTTCATGCTTCAAATTTTATCTCTATATATTTTAACAATTATTTCATGTTGTATGGAGTTGTACGCGTTTGTCGAAACGTAAGTAACGAGCTAATTATATTCTAAAGATCATCATTATTTGATCGCGTATTATATTTGTAGGCCAATGATTTTTAGTGATCGTTGTCGAGTTATATTTTATTTATCCACCCTTATTGTCCAGCTCGGAATGTTTTGTTTTCCTGCTGGAGAATTAACTAATGAGGTAGATAGATGTATTTTAAGCAAAAATACGTTATATATTTCGTTATTATTTTAATAGATGTTTATGCTTTCGCAATCATTCTACTTGAGTAATTGGGAAGAAGGATCTCATCAATTACAAACTTGGTTACCATTTGTTTTAAATTTCACTCAACAAGTCTATGATTTCAAAGCAATGGGTTTGATAACGATTAACAAGATGGCAATGATTGATGTAAGAAAATATTTTGCTAAGATGTGTTTATCTTATAACTACTCTTTTAGGTGTTGAAGAGCACTATATCGTTCTTAACACTTATGCGCGATATGAAGTAATTATCAACGGACGATTATTAATTTTTTATGTAATAGGCATAAGTGTTAGCTTTTGAACCTTAGTTTGCTGAGTAAACTTCGAATATATTATTAGATGTGCTCAATGCCTTAAGTCTCAGTTTTAATTCAAGCCACATAAGACATTTGGTGGCACGGTTAGTGCAGTGCTTGCTTGCCAACCAGTTGCTCCGGGTTCGAATCCCGGTACAGGTTGCTTCTAGCTAAATTTTTCTCGAAAATTGTTTAAAGTGCCTGTAAATTCAGTGGTTAAAGCGCTCCGCCTCCTAGGCGGTCATTCAGTTGACCATTACACTCGGATTCAAATCGAGCTCTTAGAAAATAATTCTAAGTCCAATACTTGGTGGATTGGGGGGCGCTAACGTCAAATAAGTGAGAGTGCCTCCCCTCAAATGACGTCACAAACCGAGGTCTGTTGGTAACGAAAATCGGGAATGGGGAGGCAGTTGCTAGTCGGACAGCGACCGAGCTGGTCGACAAGCAACCTGCCGGGGAGCGAAGCTTGGGGTGGGCCAACCAAAAACGATCTTAAAACGTACGGGCTTCTAAAATTAAAAATGGGGCCCAGAACGCCTCCGGAGGCCCCATTAGACGGACATGCGTTATATCTATTGGGGTCCCAGTGCGTACAAGGAATTGAAAAGTTATAAACTTGAATTGCCTTTCTCGGGGATCGAACCCGAGACTCTTAGATCACAACCACAGACTATACCACTAGGCTATGGAGTGTTGTTGCTGTTGCCAAATTTGATCTTCCCCTTATAGTGTCAAATGGGAAATATAAAACTTAAATAAGAACTGCTTCTCCCAGGGATCGAACCTGAGACACTCCGGATCACTTCCACTGACTAAACCACTAGCCCACGGAGTGTTGTTGTCACATCTCAATTTGATCTTCGCCTTATAATGTCAAATTGAGAATTTAAAACTTTAAAAACAACCGGATTTCTCAAGGATTGAACCCGAGACACCCAGATGGCCGCCATAGACTTTACCACTAGGCTATGGAGTGTTCTACTTTAGCTGAATTTGATCTTAGTGTTATAGTCTCATCTTGAGTTAAAGTGAAAAATTAAATTCGAGTTGCATATTTCGGAGGCCGAACCCGTCACACTTAAATCACTGCCCTAGACTATACCACTAGATTACAAAGTGCTGTTGCTCAAACTAAAATCTTATAGGTTCCGGACATAGGAAAACCGCTGCAGGAAACACAAAATAGGTAAAAGAAAATAACTAATAACTAGTTTCCAATGTAGTGAAATTTAAATACCTAATTTAATATTTGTAAAGAGCACGTTTCATGAACACTAATGGACTACGTTCAAAATACGCACGGATGAATGTACACTTCATATAAAATTACATCAAAAGGCAACAATCTCTTAATATATAAATTTACAATATACAATATCAGTCATTTAAAAAACTATCTATTTCCTTCAAAATATCATCTTCTGCTGCAGGTGTTATACATGTCTCATCGTCATCATCATCTTCTAACAAAAGTTCGTCCAGTTTACTTTCATTCGCTTCCGACATAGTATCTTTGCCAGCAACTCGTTGAATAACTTCATCGGCAGAATTCTCAGATACCTCTTGACTTTTATCACTACAGGCATCTTCGCTTTTAAGCTCAGTTTCCTTTTCAGAAGGTCTTTTTAAAGGAGCTACAACGCATTGCACTTTTGTAGTAGTGTCATATACCACATGTGAATTACAAGTTGAAACGGTTGCATTATCTTCGGATTTTGATGTAGAACTAACTTCCGACTCATTATCTTCACATGGATCATCAACCTCAGTTCGTCCCTTCTTCGATGGTTGCTCGCAGATACTTTGGTCTTCAGAAAGTTCTTGAAGCTTTCGCTTCTGAAGTCGCTCTGCCTTAAGTTCCGCTAATGTTTTAATTTTTATTTCAGAAATGTCTTTGCGAGGCTTTTCAACTAATGTTTTCTTTGGTCGCGTAGCATCTGCCGCAGAATTTATTTGAGTCTTTTGCTTTTTGATGTCCTGTCGGTGATCGCTTTCCGATCGTTCAATATCCTCCTTTTCGGGTTGTCCTCTCTTACGTTTGCGAATCTCATCCAGAGTAAGCACCTTAATACTTTCAATATTTACAGCTTTTTGTTTTTCACTAGCTTCCAACGGTTGTAAGCGCTTAAACACGCTTTTGCCACGTCCTGTTGCCTCCGGATCTGGTGACCCATCTGTAAGCAGAGTATTAATACCATATCCAAGAAATAACAATATAAAAGATTATGATTATCAGTATAATCTAAACTAGAGAATAAATACCTGAATATGAATAGTACGCCGCGGACTCAGCTTGAATACGATCCAGTTTTATTTCCTCAAGAGTCTTTACTGCGACCCGTTGTTTGGCACCGACTGCGATGATTCGCGCAGACCGTTCTGAATCTTGTAGTGGCTCATAATCTAATTGATCACCTTGTGGTACTTGCAGGTGGAGATCGTGTGACTGATTTCTCGTTTTAAGATGGTATACTTGTGTGGTCGTTGAAGACTCGTTATCAGATTCTGCTAAGAATACAACACCAATCGATTAAATATTGTACGGAAGCCAATAACGCTTTTGAATGAAAACAAATTACTTACATTACACAAATAAATTCTAACTGCACATATGATTTCTGGGCATTTTGCAAACATTTATAGGAAAGCACGTTACGCGTCTTCTCAACACAATTTGTGGTGCATTCTTGCAGGCTGATTATAAAAGAACTTAAATAACAAATAATAAAGCATCTTTTGTAGTATGAAAATTAATTATTTAATTAATTCAATATGTATGTATTATTCCATAAATAAATTTCATACGATTGGAGCATCATGTTTCTTCGCATTTCTTTCTTTCCATGTAGTTCACTTACAATTGAAATTGTATACATAATGTCTCATACAATATGCTAGTTACAAAAATGTTTAGTTAGTAGTAATTATAATTCATATAATCAACAATAACAATCGCAATCTGAAAATTTGAAACATTCCAGCTGCAGAAGTTTCATATAGTGAAGATTGTGTTCTTAAAGTACATTATAGAGTATCAAAAAGCAACACAATGGCTTACCAGCGAAAGATTACAACTTTTAAATGTCATAGGAACATATTTTGCTAGTTTCGTATTATGCAAATAAAATTGCCTTTACCTAATCATTATGTCTTATACTATACATCATTGTTAGGCTTACTTTTCGCATTTTGCCACTGTCAGTTCAAATACATATTGCGTCTAAGATTCCTATGTATAAAATAAACATAAACATTCCTCGCAAATTAAATGAAAACTCTTGTTTCAATAATCAATGAATAAATATATGCAAAAATCACTTATTTCGTAATAGATCTTAATCCAAGTATTCTTATCAAAACTATAATTGAATCTTTGCCTGCAAAGAGCATATATTTAACGTAGATATGTGCATAAATAATAAAAATCTCGCCCGTAAACATGACTATCTAAAGAGAAGAAAAACAAAACGTGCTTTGACTAAATGATTAACATAAATATATATATTAAATCGTATGAAGAATAATGCAAAAACGTAACCACTTTCTAAATAACAATATTAAATAAAACAGAGCGAAACTTTTCGAGGGGCTGCAAACGTATTGGTAGTTCGAGTCAAAATCCGATTTCAAATAGTAATTCCAATATTAAGCGAGAATTAATATGCAAGATAAATGAATAATAAATTTAATTGAGGAAACTTGATAAATTAAACACATTTCAGTTTTGAAATATGTGAGGCACTGATACCAAATTCACCGGAATTGTGAAAAAAATAAAATGTTAACTATGCATGTAGATTATAGAAATAGGGCCATGTGTTATGTTTGCAGACGTAAACAACGAGTTAATCAATTGCGTTCAATCGGACTTGTATCCTACTGTCTACTAGATACATGTGTGATTTGATTTTATGAGATATCTCATACTGTTGTCATACCTTCTTCAAATTTGACGACGATTGGATCAACTACCGGCGCCGAGAAATCATCTTTTTTGCTGACTGTACTGCTGGCATCTATAAAATTATATGTATTATATTTATACAATATAGTTATGATACCTGGAATTAAATCTAAAGGCTTACCATCACTTTCTACATTTGCATTGGCATCATTCTGTAAGTCACCTTCCCTCTTTGAGACATGCATAAATGGACAATGTGGTTTCTTGCATCCAGATGGTTGGGTCTCCCAATAACATGGAATACTTTTCCTATTTTTCTATAAAAATATTGGCATGTTGAGAAATCTCATCAATTTGTAAGTTAAATACTATACCCTTAATTCCATATGTCTGAAATTGCAGTGCACATTGATGCACTTGCCCTCCTTCCAAAATGAGCATGTTGTTTCACACCCTAATGCAGATGGTTCATGTCGAAATGTACAGTTATCACCCTATATAAAACACAATATAAATAAGTACTAGAGGCATGGAACAACAGCATCGAGCTAATTCATACTTTTTTGCATGTGGAGTAGTAGTAGAAATAACAGTCATTATTTTTACGTGGAGACTCCAGATTGGTCATCTTTTGGAAGAAGTTATCTAGGCTGAAAATAATGTACAATTTAAATATACAATCAGTAACAAGAATGACTAGATTTCAGAAGTGCATTGCAGAAGCAAATTTTGAGGTTAAGGCCAAGTAAATGTGACCTGTCTTATTTCCACAAACAACCAAGGAATTTACGAACACACGATATTTACCAAATGTAATTTCCAGGCATTTTCACTATTATTGTAAGATTAATACGGTATTATTCTAAACGAAACCAAATTAAATTGGTTACAATTAACCTTCTGCAATGCACGAGCACGCTGTCTTGAAAATGATTGAAGCTCAAACTTAAACAAGCACCACACCAAGCAAAACTTACATTAAGATATGCACCAATTCCTTATCTGAATGTCGTACTGGGGATGAACAGTCTGATAACCACAACAGAATAATATGTACAACAACGCAACGTAACACTGCTATCAAAGTGAAGTTGCATGCAGGTAATCTGTCAAACACTGAGCAACGTGCCCTGTCGGATCAAGTCTAATAAATGCCAAGCTTATGTAACCAGTTTTACACTAAAATTTAGATATCTAGATAATTTAATCAGAGCAATGCAATTACAGTAATTTATGTAACAAAATATTAGTTTGTCCATATTCAAGTTCTCTGTATCAACATTCTACTAAAATGTATATTAACGTTTTTTTATAGACACTTTATTATAAAGCAAAGGATATGTGTAATATTCTAATTAAACTCAATAAAATGCAGTTTGAAACAATGAACTAGCGTACCCTATAGAGAATCTTGAAAACTTGCATAACGAAATAAACTGGTACCAATTTCCTTATACAATTTGCAGTCAAGGGGACTCTGCAAACCAGCAGAAATTTCATAGAACGCCTACACTTCATTCGTACTAAGGCCTGGTACACCGAGCATTTTTGCGCTCAACCAATGCTATCTCATTTAAACTCTTTTAAAAGTCGTTCCTTGAAGTAGTTAATTTATATTTAGGCTAAATTAAAATATTTCTTTCTAAAAATTGATTTATACATTAATATATTATGTAATTCGATTTATTAGATTTAGATTTCTGAATTCACACATTTGAGTATTAATGGAAACCAAATAGTATGGACTAAAAACTCTGGAATGTATATTTGTTCCGCCCAGAACACTTCCTGACTTTTACAAAAACATAGTATTTACTAACTATATTATAGTGTCCATCATTTGTTTGTCCTCAGTGGAAGCCAGTGTTAGCACATGATCAAACGTTATTTTTTAAATTTAAAATTCATTTTTATCATATAAATATTATATTTACACAATAAATATATATCATTTTTATAATTTAATATCATAATATATTCTTTGAATTACTGCACGACTCTTGCTCTTCAGTTTTATTTAAATTCATTAATAAATGGCCAATAAATTCATTTATACTGCAGCACCGTCAAAATGATTACTCATAATAAATGGCTATGATTGTTATTCACATCCGAATATCCTCAATCATAATATACATTTTATAAAAAAAGAAATAGGGCGTTTTCAAAACTCTTAAAATTATACGACAAGAAATAATTATTTGCACAAAAATGACAATTGTTTGTAAAAAAAGTAATCATCAATGTCGAGTAATAACTTTGTAATAAATAAATGCAATATCGGAATGTCATTATCATGCAGTCTCAAAATTATTTCTTGTAAATGCACCGGAAAAGCTTTTTTGTTTACTCCAAAAGCTTCATCTACAATTATTAGTTTTCTTTTCTGATAAGGCAGCAGTCTTGCTATACGAATTTTAATATTGAATGGTGGTTTGTTTGTTTGTTATGCGAGTCCAAAATAACATAAAATGTATTTTGGAACTGCAGACAAACAGGCTCAAAAACTAATTGCACAAGAGTGACTAAGTCGTTTCGGTATCACAAACTAGAAATCTGTTAATTTATAATCATAACCAGGCACCATGGATTGTTCAGTGTAACTTTGTAAGACGCCTATAGAAAATTTGGTAAATTTCTTTGATTCGTCCCATTATGATTATAATTTTTAAATGAATTCGTGAGAATTTGTTTTGAGCATGAAGCATCTAACTATTCGCGTGTTTGATTCTACGACATAAATTCTTTCTCCATTTCGGCTAACGTTGGTCTTTGCCTTGATTTTCGCAAAAGAGGTACGCCCGCGTCCTGATGACTTCCGGTAACATTGATGTCCATCAAAATAGGTGAAAAGCGAACACGACTCACCGAACTATTGTTGCTATCCTTGGCTGAAACGTATGAGCTATCGTCGCTTGTTAAACTATCTGGAGGAGTAGGATTCGTTGGTGTATTGCTTCCTGAGTGACCCTGCGTTTGCTGATAATTATTGCGCTTCAAACTTGATCGCAGTTTTGTATAGCCTGAAGTTTCAAGAGTTAGCGGTCGCTCAGTTTCCGAACGTTGATTAAACAATGTGTTATAATCGTAGTCGGGTGGCACCCTTCGAACAAAATGCGCTGGAGAATATGTCTCATCGTCCAATTTAAACGAAGGATTGATGTTCGACCCGCTGGTTGTTGTAGAGCTGGCATTGGAAATGTTTGAAGGAGTCCGTCGATGATTATGCAAAGGTAGCCGGGGTGTTCGCGAACTACTATGACTACTTATACTGCTAGGATTATCATACGCATAGTCTGTAACGTAGCCATACATGGTTGTGTTGGTTCCTGTACCGCTATATTCAGAACTATACCCTACATAGGAGGAGTCCTGATACGTGAAGCCAAGATTGGTCTCAGCCCGATAACTGGGAATATCATTCCGCGCAATTGTCATTCCAGGCGGGTAGACATTTGTTTCAGGTGGTGGATAATCTCCAGGTATATATAATGTTGCAACGCGCTCATTATACGGTATAAAGAGTTCAGAGCCATCGTTACTTGTTGAACTTGATTTCCGCCGTGGTGATGGGTTTGGCGTCAGATGAGATATGTGCTGTGGCGAGTCAGTAAATCGTAGGGGTTTTTGATTTTCGTATTGAAAATTTACAAGTTGCGAGTTCGTTAATAACGGCCGATGATGTCTGGCAGGCCCATGATACGTATTGTGATTAAACCCGCTATTTGTTGTATGCTCGAAGTCATTGTTATCATTACTGCCTCTCCATGGCTGCACTTCATTATAATCGGCTCTGAAATAATAGTATAAGTACATGTTCTTTTACAATATATTAATGACGAAACCTGTTTGGCTGTAACTTTGGGTGCAAGGGAGACACATTAGATAATCGCACATCATATCCGGAAGCAACACCAGCCAACATTGCCGCAATATTATAAAGCACTAATTCAACAATACCCAGTTTTGGTTTCAATTTTGTTCCTGTTAAAAAAAAGAATCATTGAATGTATCCTCGGGTTAATAATATAATTAACAAACCCTCAGCACTATATAGTGTAGGTATAGGCACGTTGTGGCGAATTGATATTGGTATTGGATATTCCGGCCCCCAATCGTCCGCCGATGCATAATCTGCAGAATACACATGTCGACGAATGGTTAAAGATTTATACATTGCGGTTTATAATTTGCAGATTCGAAGTACCACAAAAAGCTAAGTAAATCAAAAGCCCTATCTATAACACATTAGCAGATATTAATTAATTGGCTAAGTATCACTTCGCCATACAATCTAATATTTGTATATTCAAAACGGCCTAAGCAAGACCCAAAATTTAAATTAATAAATTTAACGATCTTCAAGTGCCATAACGATATGTTTAATAATGTCGTGCGAAAATAGCATGCCAGTGACAATAGATGATACAATTAAAATATAAAATCATAAATATTATTATCCACTACACGCAAAAAAGTTAAAATATAATTATTATTATTTAAGAAAGAGACAAAAAATAAATTAAAAACATTATGGCAATGTTTATTTGAAGAAAATTTATACATACATTAATCAATTAAAAAACAACCACCACCAACATGAGGAGGTAATAAAGACAATGCAAATCGAACACGCTCGTTGACAAAATAGTAACACACAATGCGTAATCAATTGCAATCAAACGCAAATGGTTGCAGCTCGTGTTCAAATAGCATTGCAATTCTATGTGATAATTCGTTTTGTCGGAAGTAAATTATATTAATCAATCTAGATCAAAACTTCCTACAAAAAATAAAATCATGTAATAATTTATAAACAGGATAAACAACTACGTGAGCAAGTTATGCAAAAATTAAATAAGCTGTAATCAATCAAATCTGTATACTTTCGCTCGTTCTCTTTCAGTGTCTTCACCGTCATCACCTTTGTGAATACAAAAATTAAAAGAGCATGCACAACCGTGTACAAAATTGCAATCGAATGCGAATACTACACGCAGTGTAAATGCATTTCGAACGTGTCATCAGACTTACAAGCAATGTTGGGAAGACTTTCTTCGGCAAGTATTCCTTAAAAACATAAACATTATGCGCACGTGTAAAAGATGGAACACTTAAAAGCAATCCCACAGCCATTAACAAAGACATGCTGTCGCTATTTATCTTATGGCTGCAGGATAGCCGCATATCATGAGAATATGTTTAAATTCAATATGAAACAAGGTTGTGCAGTAAGTGCAATTTTAAATTTGGCGGTCTTGTGTTCGTATTTTGTAAAATAATATCGGAGGTTCTTAGGATTATCAGTCACTATCAATGTGCTTCAGCAATTGTTCCGTATCGTTTACCGGCTCGAATTCATCAACAATATTAAAGCTTATCAGATTATTGTTTGATAACGCGTGCGGTGTATTTCGACCAGTAGCAACTACAAAACTATTCGTACTAAATACGGTATCATAATGCGATTCGGTGATGTTGCCAATCGACTGGCTGCGCTTGTCCGTGCCCAATACCGAAGATGTGTTATTAGGGAAACTATTATTGCGCGTAGAGTTCCGTAATACGCGCAAATCGGGTTTAGCTAAAGCGGTTACTTTGCTAATAAATTGCTGCAGCATGTTATAATCGCCACCAGTGGTAGTAGAAGTAGTAGTAGTAGGACTGCTCTTACTTTCAGGGGGAGAAGGAGGTGTTGTGTTACCTATGTCGTGCGGTGGGCGGCCAAGAACACCCCGCGCCTTGTCGAGATTAGGCGCACTCTTTGAGAAGATGCCGCCGGGACGTTCCGGCGGCCGCAACGATGGTATTTGCCCTCGTTCGCGTTGGTGGCATGTGCTCGGACCCCACGTCTTGCCTTTTACTCCATCGGCGGGCACTGCAAGAGAATATAAAGTGGCGACTAAACGGTAACAGGTGTGGGACATTCGATTGCCCATTGCAACAAGAATCGGTATCCGCCAGCGTTCATTATGTATGGGTTTCATATGTTGGTGTCACATTCATTCTCATTTTTGATTGTCAAATTCAGAATATTCAGTTTGCTTCGAATAACTCAAGCCAAATGCGTGTTTGTAACACTAGTTAATTTAAAAAGTTCATTTCAAATAAATACTTCACACTTTCAAAACAATTCGAAAAGCAAACCGTGCATTCATCACACGCCAAAAACAGTACCATGCGGAAATAATAAGCGTTCAAACTTGGTGTTGGGTACTCACGTGCGATCGCTCGCAGTCGCGCAATTGCCGGTGATCCTGGAGGACTATGCGGTGAGATAACACCAGTTAGCTTATTCGTTAAATCGGTGGTGTGCTGCACAGTCAAGGTATGTCTAAAGTCTGAGGGAAAACTTATACTTGAGCCGGGTTCCTTCTTCAGAAGTCTTAATCTTGACCGTTTAAATTTTCCTATAAATCAAACTTCAATTAAAATCTCGGACTTATTAAAGAACATTAATGTGAATGAAATGAAATGTAAGGAAAGCCGGGCTGCAGAATATGTCCATGATAAAAACATATCTACGAAAAGGCTCCTTTTTTATATACTTTGCGCCCAAATGAGAACAGGTAATAAATAAATTTTGCATTACCGTCAAGCAATATGGGCATAAATTACGCACATGCAATTATTTAAAATGTACCTTTTCGTTTATTGGGAGTGGGTGTCTGCACACTTATAAAGAAATGTAGTTCACGTTCCAATAACTCAATTTCTCGATTGTGGAGCTCCTGCTCCTTTTGTAATAGTTGCTCAGCATGGCGACGCTGTTGAAGCTGTGCGCGATTAAGATCCTCTTCCCGATTACGCAGTTCCTAGAAGTGTGCAATAACTTTTAGATAACTTTATCGTTACTTTGCTTACCAAACATTTAATACAAAACTTGATCAGCGTTAGGGGTGTTCAGTATAGAGCACGTTTGTGTATAACATTCAAAATTACTTAAACAAGAAGGAAACAAACACTGCAGTAAGTTGCATATAAAGAAACCATTTGAAAAGTAGGCAAATCACACTATAACACAATATTTACCTCCTCGAATGATACGCAAGCCTTTAATGCGGAGCAAAGCGATAACAAAGATAAACATCGTGTTAATTAAACAAGTAAAATGGAAGACAATTTTCTTTGTCAAGTGTTTGTAAAACAGACGATCTCGCGTTAGAATACCTTTTCTTTTCTGCGCAGATCAAGGAGGACTTCTTCAATCTCGCGCCGCCAGTCGTCTTGCATCGTATGGAAGCTCTCGTGCGGTGTCTGCGTAAAGGACGAATTGGCAATATGAGTCAATTCGTCGAGAATATCCTTGAAGGGTGGTCGACGATGTGGATCCGATTCCCAACAAGCTAAAGACAAAACATTATAGTAACACTGTTAAAGGCATTCCGTTTTTAACAATATGCAAAGCCAACACCTGTTAGACAACAGCAACACGTTAATAATTATTATTCACATCGCAACGATTCGCATGAGGAATAGCAATAAAACAGATATCGTATCATGTGGTTTCTTAGGCCTTTGTATTTGCCGTCGCGCATCAAAGTCGCTAGCAACGAAATAATGGGTTTTTACCTTCCATGAGCGATTTCCATTGCAGCGGGCACGTGCTCGGAATGGGCAGTGTGAGCTTATTGGCGGCAACTCCGTACGCAACGGCGAGGGTATCGATGCCTTTGTAAGGTGTCTCACCGGTAAGCAATTCCCAGAGCAAGACACCGAAACTCCACACATCACTCGCACGCGAAAACGTCGAGTTCCGAATGACCTCCGGTGCCATCCAGGCGTAGGTGCCCGCCTGCGACATCCGCGTTGTTTTGTAGACTTCGCGCGCTAACCCGAAATCCGTGATCTTCAGTGTCTTTAACTCCAAATCATCATTTTCGATTGCTTCCTTCAGAAGAACTGAAAAAGGACACATTTTAATAACTAGTTAACCACGTCGTATAAAAAAGAATTGCATGGTATAAAATTAAATTAAAATCAATAATACAACATCACATAAGGCTACTTTCTATTACCAAATCAAATCTGGAGATGCGTTTATATTATTATGAAATGCATGCCTTTATCAGTTGTTTTGGATAGATCAGAAACCAGTCTACACGTTAAATAGAATGAAATTTTATCAATGTTTATACAGATGCCAATTGAATACTGTTTGAAAAGAGAACTCAACACACAGAATAAAAATCATAATCATGAAACCCTATATGTTAAATAAACAATGCAAATTCCGCAGATGATACACATTATTCCAGCAGAGACGAAATTCATTTACATTTATAGCTTGCAATGTGTTGTGATTAAATTTCGGGGAAAAGTCGAGTCCTCTCAATTGTTTTGGGTGCGCGTTCACATGGCTCGTAACAATTAAACAACGTGTGCGTAGGCAAGGCACAGAAAATATCATTAAACCTCTGGGATGTAAATACAGATTTGCGAGTCCCTCTCGTAACTAATTTAAATATTTTCTGCGAACTGTAATAACTTATATTTCCAGTTAAATCCAAGTTCAAATCAATGTTAAAATGTGTTCACACATGTAAATATCTCTGAATTTAATTCATATAGGCATTTTGCAGTGAGACCGGAATAAACATGTAAACAGCGAAAATAATTAAGGCCTTCAATTAGTTAATATTAAAAAGTTAATAACAAATGAACTCACCATTTGAGCTTTTCAAGTCGCGGTGGATGAGTGCCACTGGCGCCTGAGTGTGTAAATAGTACATTCCCCTCGCAATTTGCACGGCCCAATCCACAAGGACATCGGGTCGTATTTTCTTCCCACTAAGGACGCGGTTTAGTGAACCGCCACGGCAGTATTCCAAAACTAAACACAAGTTTGGTTCCTGGAGGCAAACACCCTCCAATGATACAATATTCTCATGGTCCAGCAAACAAAACAATTTCGCCTCTTTGATCACATTGTCCAATGTCACTGAAATGTCTGAATCTGGATCCTGCCGCGCTGCCTTTACGGCCACTTCATGCCCGTTCCATTCGCCACGATACACCTTGCCAAATCCACCAACGCCAATCACTTCCTGCAGCTTTAATTCACTAAAGTCAATCTGACAAGGGTGAACATTGCTTATGATTGAGTTTCCACCATCAATCAAGTGATTGATGGGATCGTCGTAGACGACAAAATTGGAGGGGAATATCCCAACCTTATCGCCAATCTTGCCTGTCCACCAACCTTCATCACCAGAGATCTTTGCGTCGTCTGAAAGGACTTCGACGATCTGGCCCTTGCACAGAGACAGCTCATCTTCACCCTGTGCATCGTAATCATACAAGGCTGTCCAAAGAGATGGGATGCCTGGATGAACCATTTCGCCATTGCGAGCTTCTGCTTCCATCGACGTGAAACGGTGGTTGTGCAAGAGCAACGGGGGCATCCGCGCGTCTCAATGGTAACTCTGGAGTGGCGACGTCAACTGAAGCACCAACGTGCTAACCCAACTTGCTGGCACGCCACTGAAAACACGAAGACATCGTTTACATCTGCACGTAGCACACACTCGAGGCCCTACGCGTGAGCCACCCACCATCAACTTACTACGTTTCGCAATCTCATCAATGATTTGCAACCCTAATAATTCGGCGAGCAAGAACCAGGTGGTCAATAACATAAACACTAGTACACCACAAACACGATGCACTACTTAGCGCAAGGAAATTATCGATTAACATTTGCACCCAATCATATACTGTCTTCACGCCACGCATCGCACTCGACCGGTACACAACTCTAATTGATGCTCATTACCCCTGTCCATTGCGAAACCATCAAGCACTATAAACTAATTCTGCACAAATTAGATACGCAAACCGAGTTCACTTCTGCGGCCATGTTTTCACCAGATCAACAAAACCAAGGCAGTAACTAACCCCGCTCCAGGGAGCCAACAAGGAGAGCTGGCTGTCAACAGCAATCGGTAAGGCAGAAATTTTAACTGCTCACGCCATCTTCAGCAAATACACTTTCATTTCAATATTACCTATGGATGGCAACACCTGTTTCAAAAGTTTTAAAAAGTTTTATAAACCTTGAATTGTTTATTATTTATATTAAGTTTAATTTATTGATGCAAATCAGATTTATCAATTTTCGTAATCACATTCGTAATCATTATTTTGATAAAAATTGTATGTTTTTAAGCTTAAGATAATAATTCAAATACATTATCATAAATCCTTGTCAAGTCAAGGTAAATAATATGCGATCATTCATATGTAAGGCTTTTGAACTCGTGTTATCCTCATTAAATCTCGATATAATATCGATTGATATACACTATATTCGCAAGCAAACCCACATTGTTGTTTGTATGTTTATTTCTGCCAATTGTAAACTCGCCGTTCTGTATACGTCTAAAAATATTACAATGTCGTGGCTGATGATATTCGTTTTGAATATTCTAATAACTGATTATGACAATGATTTACGTAGCTTAATTTGATTCTTTTGTCTATATCCGACGCATGGGGTTGTTATTACGTTTAAATCCATTTTAATTAAGCGGCGATTAGACTATATATTTTACTACAGCGAATAGTAAGTAATCATTTTGATTCAGTATTATTTTGTTGCCTGGTGTCTAATACATAATCGTTAAGATCTAAAAATGGATTACTTGAAGGATACATATAACAAAATCTTTTACGAATACTCAGGTTTGTTCTTATTGTCTTTAGATGAATACGTTTAAACATAGTTCAAATTACAGATCCGAGAATGACGAGTTATCCGTTAGTAAATTCACCAGTACCACTTTTCCTTATATTAAGCACCTATTGGATATTTATTAAGAAAGCTGGTCCAGCTTTAATGAAAAATCGACCAGCTTTTAATATCAAACCAATCATTCAAGTCTACAATTTAACTCAAGTGGTCGCGTGTTTTTTTCTTTCTGTATACGTAAGTAACTAAAATACAAACACTTACAAATAGTTATTAAACTATTAAAATCATGTTACAGCCAGCTTACTTACTTATTAAGAAAGGCGATTACAAATGTCTCACTCATGAAACAACTTCAGCCCATGATCTTAAATTTGTATTCATTTCATGGAGCTACCACATGTTAAAAGTTCTTGATCTACTTGATACGGTATGTTAAAATACATCTACAACTTCTTCGTACTAACATTGAATTTTTAAAGGTATTTTTTGTGTTGAGGAAAAACTTCAGATTGATTACCACGTTACATCAATACCATCATACCTTGATGGCTGTAATGACATTCGCAATTTTGCGATATTATCCTGGTGGTGAACATATTATTATTATATTTCTAAATAATGCAGTGCATACTGTTATGTATTTCTACTACTTTTGGGCTTTACATAAAAAAGGTGCTGGAGTATGGTGGAAAAAATACATCACTCAATTGCAATTAGTAAGTTGGAACACAAAAATGGCATCTGTACCATATGATAATTTATTTATTTATATGTCCTAGACTCAATTTTGTCTTATTGTTGGATGGTTTTCCGTTAAATTATTGAACGGCAGCAGTTGCGGTTTTCCACGAATAATAAGTGTATTTTACATTACACAAGCTATTGTAATGCTGAAAATGTTCGGTAGCTTCTATTACAATGAGTTCATTCGATCAAAATCAAAGTCGATGAAAAAACGTTATAGCATTGATGTCTTGACTGATACGAAATCAAAGCGACTGGTTACCAAATTTGCTTAATGTGATATTCAATATTATAACACACAAACATTAAGTGTAATTTTAACTTGAAAGTTGCGGTTTATTATTAAATTTATTTATAACATTGAAATGTTAATATTTAACATGAAATTGTAGGTATGCTATTATAATATTTAATTGTACTATATAATTTATAATTGTATCGATTCTGTATAAGATATCTTAATAATAAAAGGTGCATCATTTGTAAAAATTTTTTTTAGCAAAGTAATAATTTACGAAAGGAATATGCTTACTTTTTTTCATGAAGAATATATATTAAAACTAGTTAATAAAACTAGCAATTAATTTGTTTCTAACTTCAAATACTACTTGGTGTCTTAATGTATGTACATCATTTATCTTTTACCTTACTTAATAGCACAAAAATATTGTATTTTAAAATAGTATGATTAAGGACTATTGACGATGAAAATTAATGATTGGGAATATTTACGAATATTAAATATACATTTCTGTCTATAGGCCTTTTGGAATATATTTTACTCATCGTCATCTTTAACATAAAAGAGGTAGAAGGTAGGTGCTGAATATAAAAAAATAGCGAATGCAAGTAGGACTAATAAACCAGCGAATATTAAATGCATTGTTGTGGCTCATTAAAACTTTTGACGCAATTACACCGACACGCATAAATTGTGGACTCTATACCTTTACTTACAATACATGTAGCATACGACGTGTAACAGCGTCTCATTACGTTCGTTGTATTCAAAATTTAAAATCTGATCCAAATTCATTAAACTTGAACTGTCGCACACTTCTGAATAATAGGTAAATGCAAATTTTTATTGCGATCAATTTTGGGAATTCAATACTATTTATAATTTAATTAAAGTCAATTTTCATAGCTGAAATATTCAAATTAATATTCGATGTATCATAATCAACATAGACACAATGATATATGTGCAAACATTAAATAATAACCACTTGCCAATGAATCTATAAATTTGATTAACGAAAATGTTTTAGGTATACAGATTTCCACATATTTATGAGTGCCTATAGTTAATAACTTAACTTGATTAACATAAGATTTATATTAGATACCAAGTCTATGAAAAATGAATAATTTAATTAATTACTCGTTCATAATGCCAAATTCTGATATCCAAGAAGGAAGTTTTCTTCTAATTAAAAACTACGGAGTAAAATAATCCCTTGAGTCTGCATTGTGGCACGGACCAAATAAATATAATAACTAACGTAAGCGGTAATTAATGTATGATCACGTGTACGTCAACCTGAACATGATAAATAATGTTCGTAGGTCATTTTGTTCGCAAATTCAATATATATTTATGCTCATTTATACATGAATATGGCACATTGTTTAATATGATATTGACATGATAATGCTATTTCTAAACGCGTGTATAAAACGGTTTTGAGACACATTCTGGCATATGTTTGTTCAAGTTTTTGCAGTCGTTTAGTTACTAGTGTCCTTCATCCTTCGGCATGGAAACTCTTTATAATATTTATGATAAATATTATAATGGATATGCAGGTAGATGCGTAATTGCTCTTCGCAAGAAGCATACTTAAAGAATAAGTTTTTAGATCCAAGAACATCATCATTATTTCTGACGGGTTCACCCATTCCAATAGCATTAATTTTGATTAGTTATTGGGTCTTCATCAAAAAGATTGGCCCAGCTTTCATGAAGAATAGACCCCCATATAATATAAAACTAATTATACAAGTATACAATTTAACTCAAGTTATAATAAATGGAATTTTAGGCACTTATGTAAGTACTGTAGACGAACTAAAGCATCTTAAACTAACTTAAGAAAATACTATTCTTGTAGGGAATCTACTTAATTATTCGAACAGCAGAGTTCCGATGTGTTCTACATAACACATACTCAGAGACCGACTTAATGTTCGTTTGGCTTACATGGGTTTATTATATGCTAAAAGTATTGGATTTACTCGATACTGTAAGCTAATGAAAATTTCTTCTTTTTATACCATCAAGATTGGAATTTTATTATTTGAATTTTAGATATTTTTTGTGCTAAGGAAAAAATTCAATTTGATAACAACATTACACACATATCATCATACATTAATGGTTCTTAGTGTCGGAATGAGTTTACGATTTTATCCATCCGGCGAAGCCGTGTTAATGGGATTAAATAATGGCGTGGTACATACGGTTATGTATTTCTATTACTTTTGGTGTATGCATACCAATAATTCAGGAATATGGTGGAAGAAATACATTACAAGAATGCAATTGGTAAGTTAGATACTTAGCGATAAATTACATATTAATGAACATGAATTCCTTGTAGGCTCAGTTCTTCATTAATATAGTTTGGTTCACTACTAAATTAATCATTGGCAATTGCGACTATCCAAGAGTAATAATTATTTTTATCATAATACAAAATCTAGTGATGATAAAAATGTTCAGCGGATATTACTATCATGCGTTTATTAAACCTAAAACAAAAGACGCAAACACAAATGGTGCACAGAAACTAAATATGAATGGAGTGACTAAGAAACACCTTTGATGACTGACTAGATTTCTGGGCAATAATTAGTTTATAACATACCAAGACCGATGATAATTTATTCTACCATTTTATACCTTACATAATAAAAAAAATTTATATCATAACATATAATTTATATCATAACTATTTTACTTGCGCATCGTTGCTATGCGCCTAAAATATTTTATAAACATTTATTTCGCACATGCATTTATGAAAATTTGTAGAACGTTTATATACGGTTTGTCGACGTAATTATGTTGATCAGCACTAAAGGGAGGGTTCCGTTGTCTATTGTATAACAGAGTCTTGCGAGTTGAAGTTTTGAATTCATTTAAAATTATTAAAACGCGTGCAGTCTCACCTTACAGGAAAAAAATATGAATAAATCATTAGTTGCCCCTTGAATATTGATGAGAAACAGGATGACTATATGAAATTTGTTAAATTTGATTAAAAGCATTTTTATTGTTGAATTACTATTAGTATGCAAATAGTATGCAATGTGAAAAAGGGTATATAAGGACATTTCTTCATGGTCAATGTCAGTATAATTGCAGTTGTTTAAACAGAACGTGTATTCAACAGTTAATCAAAACTGCAGCATGTTTGCAATATCTAATTATGTGCAAAAATATTGGGTGGACAATGCACATCCCATAACAGTAGAATATCCTTTAGGTGGATCACCAATACCTATAACTTTTATTATCTTTGTTTACCTTACCTTTGTTTATAAAATCGGACCAACGTTAATGAAAAATAGACCTGCATATAATGTTGAACCAATTATTCAAGTATATAATATAATACAGATTTTATCTAATGGACTTTTAACTATGTATGTAAGTATATTTCAAATTTAAATTTGCTTTTTAATATCAAATTATTAATTATACAGGCAATATATACATTTCTTCAATTTGATGATTTTAAATGTTTAACAATCCCTACCACATCGGAAGCTGATCTGCCTGTTGTTAACATAAGTTGGTCTTTCTATATGTTGAAATTATTAGACATGATGGATACGGTAATTAAATATACAACTTCTCATATGTCTAAAACAATTGCAATTTGTGTTTTCTTTTAAGATATTCTTCGTTCTTCGTAAAAAGTTTTACTTGATCACTCCCTTGCATGTTTATCATCATACTATGATGGCTATATCAACATATGTCTTTTTCCGGTTTATTCCGGGAGGAGAAAACATTGTAATGGGCATTAACAATGGCACCGTGCATACATTTATGTACTTTTATTACTTCTGGTGTTTGTACAGTAGTAACGCAGGAGTTTGGTGGAAAAAATATATTACACGATTACAGCTGGTGAGTCAATTAGCGCTAAAAGAAATCGTAATTTGAATTTATTATTTCAGCTTCAATTTGGAATAAACTCAATTTGGTATACAAGTAAACTCATTATGGGTAATTGTTCATTCCCTCGAATAGCTGTAATATTTGTGTTACTCCAGAATATCATTATGATAAAAATGTTTAGCACCTATTATTACAACGCATTCATCAAACCAAAACCAAAGAAGAACTTATAAAAATTCACTCAAAGATAGTGAAAAAGACTAATTATTTAAAGTTGTGATTAATAAAGTAAATATTCATTCAATTAGTTTAACATAATGTGTTATATGGATATTCTGGAGCAGTGCGAAGGTAGTAAATTCCACTTGCGTTTTCTGACATGTGCTCTCCGTAAATTACTAAACTGTCGCACATTTCAGAATTTAAACTAGCCCTGTATGAAGTACTATTTAAGGCTAATAAAAATATACGAGATGCAAATGTAGAACTGCAAGTATCTAAAAAAGAAATTAAGATGAATAACACAAGTCTTCTATTGAACACATACTTATCGCAATCCATAAAACTCCGGCATTACTGATATCACCACAAAATGGCTGACTTTGCCCCCCATTTACATAAAAATCTACAGTACCAATAGGATCATTCAGTCCAAATAAATTCGTGTTGGTATGAGTCACATCGACTACTTCAGCATCACGTGAATTAAGAGATAGAGGGTTATCAATTACGCCATAAAATCGAGAAAAGAATGGTCCAGACGGATCCAAACCAGAAATTCGATAAACTGTTGCATTTAATTGGGTTCGAGCGTTCCGGGCCGCATACCCGCAAATGTGCGCTCCAAGGGAATGACCAATTAAATGCATATTTCTAGCACTCACTCCTTGTCTTGAAAGTAATACAAGTAAATCTCCAACTTGTTGTCCAACTGATGATATTGTATTATACACTTCCCAGATATAATCGAATCGCGAATTTGTACTCCAGTCCGCATAAATCACATTGTAATTACCAGTATCATTGTATCCACTTGTTAAATTAAATAAATAAGTATCAATGTGTAGTCCAGAAAGCCAACCGTGTATGATAACAACTGTATTAAGTTCTGGTTGAACATTTGAAATGGTACGATTTGTTAAACTTAATCTTCCTGATGGTGTAAAAAGTATAAAATGGATTTCATTAATTGTTGTATTAGCCACTATTTGTGAGATGGCTAAAATATAATCATTAGACAAAGTAAAGTTTCAAACTAACAAAAATTACTCTCATACGATAAACATACAACTAAGAGCGCTAAAATTATTTTAGTGTTCATTTTATAGTAATGTCACTTATAGCTAGATTCAAAATGTTTGCCATTTTATATAAATGCGTATAATGCAATATTTATTAAACTGGTTTCTTGAAATGATATGATATCAATATTTTTGTTAATCAAAAGCCAGTTTTAATCAATTTTGTTCGCATATAATAATTTATTAAAACAAAGGAAAACTTATTAATAGTTTAATTAAAATAAATTGCACTTCATATATGCTATATTTCTAATTTAATACGTTGTTTTATTATTGTATTGTCGAGTCATCGAGATTTAAATTAACGAGCAAAATATTGGTGTATTATGAGTTGCATACTTTGCTATAGACAACCATATTATAATCATTATTGTTGTTATCAATGAAACCACACTGAACTTCTTCAATACTATGGTTCTAATATAGCATTCAGTGCCTTAACTTCATTTAATATAATCTCTTCTTGACATATGATATGCGCACATATAACAAGCCAAAAACTTAACCTTCCAAACATGTCCAAAGTGTATTCCTGTGTGACGATCGCTAACATATTAACGTATTTGCAATTATCGCGCTAAAACTGATGTAAGACAACGCTAATGCCGCGAAAACGAAGTTCACGTCGCATATCAATTCAGTGTTGCCCATTAAATCTGAAATAAATAATGTGAATTACAATTTCGTGTTGATAATCACGTATCATAAGGTTAGTAAAAATGGCAACAATACAAGTGCAACAAAATGAGGAAGAAACAAATTCACCAACGACTACATCACGTCGATCCGTATTAACAGAATTACCTGACGGACCAAATGAAGCAGCAATTCCAAACAAGCCACAATCACCCGATGAGCAAGTGATAATTCAAAGGGGCATACGTCGTAAGCCCCTGACTTGGTCACCATATGACCCAAACCATCCAAGGCTTATTGATCAGCTACGGGCTCAGTCACCAGCATTTGAGAAACAAAAGCCAAATAAACCTGAAGTAAACATGAAACTGCGTCGACGATTAGTATTGTCTTAATTAAGCTTCAATCAGTTGGCCTTCTTCAGTGCCTTAAACTACAAACATAGACTGTAATTTTATATTTATAAGCTTCCTAAAAATTTTCTATATTTATATTGAATAAGTTACATCAAATATTTATATATTTAAGTATGCTATATTTATAAATCACTAAGTTCATCATCATCACCACCAATTGCTTTCCAGAATGCCGAAACCATTTGCTCAGCTGCTTGTTTACGAACATTTGTAGGCAAACTTGAAACACTGTTTTTGTAAGACAATAAATTGCTAAATAATTCCATAAACTCTTCATTAGGAACTGGATCATCATCTTCAGATAATTCATAATTTGATCCTATATTAGACCAAACATTATTTTCCAGAGCTTCAATTACTCTATCAATCCCATGCTTCTCAATTCCAAAAGCTTCACATTCTTCATCAGCCACCTGTAAGCTGTTGTCAGATGGATATAATTCTACAAACTCAAATCCATTATTTAGACACCAAAGATTGGCCTCAGCTTTTGAAATTTTTGTTGTTTTATTGCAATAGTTTGTAAGCAAGAGTTTTATCTCAGGCTGGCAAATATTTGCCAGTATTTCCATCCATTCATGTAATTCCTGAAGCTGTGTAGCTTTATTGGTATCTATATGAAATAAAACTCCTTCAAAACCATCAGGAAATCTTACAATTTCCTTTTGAAAATCTTCTACTGTGCCACTATATCCTACTAAGTCAATCATTGCACTATAATATTTAGTTGTAATTGTCCATGGTTGAATGATTAGTTTATCTGCGGTCGTTTGTAACTGCTCCTTAGTAATAAGTTTAATTATTGAACCAGGCTTAGTATTATTATTGCTAACAATTAGAATTTTTGGTTTTGTTTCCATTGTTATCACACCTAGTCACTGTATACACATGCCATACACAAACACGCAGGGATATTTCGATGCATATATGTAAATACTCTTGTTCTAAATGTTTTTTAATATCGAACGATTCTAGCTAATTGCAGTGATACCAGGTCTAAATCAAAAAATTGTAATTGACATTAACAAGATTTAACTTATTCAGTAAATCTTTATAATTTCATTTGGTAAATACTTGAGTCGTCATTTTCGGAGCGCATGAGTGGTTGCCAAGAGCACGTATTCGGTGACATAGGCAATCTTTCAAGCAACGCCATTTCAATTGTTTTTTAAGTTTGGTGCAGTTTGTTGTTGTGCAGTGTTGTGTAGGTCAATTATCGTCGACAATTTCTACAGCTTTCTTAACAACATTATTGTTATAAACTTTTAATAAAAATGACTATGGAAGAACCATCCATTGAATTCCAAAATTTGAGTACTGCATTATATGAGGTAATATATTTATGTGAAGCTCCCAAAACTTTAACAAGAATTTTCTTTGATTAAGTGTCCGGATGATCCAGACCAAAATGAATATAATCAGAAGCAAATCCACGAAATACTGACAAGTGTACACAATCAATTAGAGACGTACCTCTTGAAAGACATTAAGGAACCGGCACACGATGCCATTGGAATATTCTGCATTGATTACTTTGAACGACTTATCCGTATCGATTTAAACCGAGACGAACATAGAATACGATTTCAGACATTGAACGTAAGACCTTAACTAATTAGTTAGTGTTTGATTTTCATTGCATTTCATTACAGCGGTTGATACTCAAAAATCTAAATATAGACCTTTTCCGCTACATTATCACGTCCACATTTTGTTCAATCTATTCACATGATATGGTTGATTTAAAACGTTTACGTTTAATCTTTATTGTAAACGTCATTTCGTATGCAGAGTCGAACGGCATATTAATTACCACAGTTTTTTCTACAGATGCAGATATGACTTTGTACGTAATTATTTAAAAATACTTGTGTATTAAACAAAAATCATTTTACAATTCATAGGTACAATTTCATTGACTACACCTTAACTATGAGAGTTTCGGATTTACAAATACTTGCACTACGTATTGCATACAAGTTATTGCCTGCTCTTGACAATAATATTGCAAACAAATTCTTTCCGCATGAAGCAAATATGCGAGAAGCATTGGTGCAATTTAAATCAGAGCCATTTCAAAATTCTGTCGACAAATTTTTAAGTTTAATTAAGATTGGGGCTCAACGAGTAGTATCATTGCCTTTGATAGATGTAAAAATTGGACATCATGTGGTCAGATTCACATCATTTGTAGTACGTCCGAAAATTTTATTTTAATTACATTTTAAATGCATTACTATGTTTTTAGACTGCGGATGCCAGTTTACCAAGTATATACGCTTGTTTTGATTGCAGCAATCAAATTTTTTCTATATATATATTAGCGAACGGTGAAAAGTCAACCGTAATAAGCGTGCATAAGAACAAGATCGCATCTGCAAGAAGGTTCGTACGCGTGAAAAAGTTAAATTTTTATTAAGTAATTTTAATTAACAGAGCAATGAAGAGCCAACATCTTCAAACAAAAATTATGCTTGTTGAAAGAGTACCAACGTTTTTCATAGACAGCATAACTGGCAGATCTATTACCTGCACATTTCGTGAAGATGTAGCTAGTATGCTTGAAAATATTGAAGAGGAGTTTGTTAATTTTTTCCTACATGAAAAAGAACCTAGACAGAAGAAACAGGTACCACCGAGAAAGGTTAAAAGTAAATCACTCTAACAAATTTGCTTATTGCACATTTTAGTACGAAAATACATCATCTGAAAAGGCAAATTATTACCTTGACAATTGTGATGGTCTTTCCTATAACACATTTTATCACGGGATCCAAACCGGGTACCAATCATCGCCCGAATACTCGCAATCCGTATCTTTATCACTAGATGCACTAGATTTATCTTTCAGCGGAGAAAATTATTTTATTATTAATCCAGATACCAAAAAAAATAATGATGCCATTTCATTTGGCATCTTTGATTCTGGCATTCAATTAGATAAAGATTTTGCGAAAATTAGCTGTTCACACTCAGAAATAAACACAACCGTGAACAAATCTGATATAATTGAAAATCTATTGCAATACAATAGGTACGTTAATAATGAAGATACTACCTTTTACACTATTGCTAAAAACGGTTATTTGTCATCAAATGTTGATGCAACCACTTCGGGTAATTATTACGCATTTCAAAATTATAAAGAAATCGCCGAAGATCTGGACGAGATCGTTTCCAAGAAATTAACAGAAGCGTCATCTGAGCTATCAGCGCTAAGTACGATTACAGAAGAAGGTGAAATGCTTAAAGTATTCGAAACAAAACTACTCCCTAATATTATTCAAGAGAATAAAACTAAAGATGTGGAAGAAATTGTTGATCTAACTAGTGAGACCACCGTGGATCAAGAAGGTTTACAAACTCCTGTTATACCGGAGACTGAGAATTTTGAACTGCGCTCAATAAATTTAACTTCTAAAGAGAAAACTATTCAATATTCAGAAATAACGAATAATAAAAATGAGAATATTGCAGTTAAAGAAATTGTTACAACGTCAAATACAACTTATTCTATTGATATTTCTCATATCGATGTTGATGCGCGTACTCATGCTATACAAAGAGAACATGCTAAGCGAGGAAATCCAATGGCTGTTGATGAGACTGAGGATATATTTCTTGCATCAACAATTGATTTAGCATCGCAACGATCTGACTTAACTGAAGAAAATGATACTATAACTCAAAACAATACTATAATGGAAGAGAAAAATATAAGTGATAAAACTCAAGAAATCTCCATTGAGGTATCTGATAGCAAAATCCAACATTTACATAATAACAATATTTTTACAATTACCCATTTATCAAAGGAATTAGATATCACCACCAATTTACAAACAACACTCGTAAGAAATATAAAAGAATCGCAAAACATTCCGGTGGAGTTTTCCCAAAACTCTGAAAAAATGATCGATTTACCGAGCATAATAACCGCTTTGGATAAAGATATTGAAAACCACCTCAAGGAATGTTCTAATACAATTTTATCAGCTAAAACTACCTTTAAGGGTAATTCAAAGCAAATAGTAGCCAAACCAAAAACTATAGTGAAAGCTAGAGCCAAATTTGATTCCAAATCAATCTGTAAGATCAAGACGTACCAGAAAAGACCAATAAGACTTGTCGACTCATTGTATAAAACCAGAAGAGAATTCAGAAAATTAACACTATTCATGGACAGTTCTGATACTTCAATGATTTCGGAATTAAAGTTATTTAATTCACTTCCGACCGGCACCAAAAAAATGATTGTTACTTCAAGTAAGTTTTATATAATAAGCGTAATTTCTTTCTAGTTAAATAATGTGTATCGATGTTATAAACAATTATATTTATTACAGTTTCCCAAATAAGGAATAAGGTCAGACAACTAGCTAATCATCTGGAAGACTATATATTAGAATTAAATAATTCCTAATATCATTTTTATATAATAGTTTTTTCTTGTGAATTTTACGTATTTACAGCAACGGTACGCTGTTTAATAGATAAATGTTAATTATAGTAAGTAATATTATAAAAATAATAGACATTTAACATTTGTATTTAAATGATTGCTCATATGATTTTAGACCTTTAAACCCATAGGTTATGTTAAACATAAACAAGGCGTAATAAATCTTGTCTGTATTACGATTTAGTTCTTTCAAAAAATGCCCTTATTGCGATTAATATCATTTCTCAGACACGAAACAATTATTGAAACATTCGCGCGAACACTATCTGTGAAAAATGTAGGTGATTCCCTTGGTCCTACTAAAAGGCCAAAGACAACCCCAATTCCTAGAATTACCTTAGTAACAGGTGAACAAGTCTCCATATCTACTGTGGAAGATGCCCAAAAAATAGCAAAGCGAAGGGACTTAAAACTAGTTAAAATACTAGATTTGGATACCAAAACACACCGCCCTATCTATAAATTAATGACTGCAACTGAGTATCATGCTGAAGATTTAAAGCAAAGAGAAGAACGAAAGAAACAAAAGCAAAACACAATCAAAGGGGAGAAAGTCCTCTCAGTAAATGGGAATATTTCCAACCATGACTTGAATACACTTTTAAACAAATTAAATAAATGGTTAACAAAACATTATGAAGTTAAAGTAGTAATCAATGGTGATGCCAATAGCATGGACAAAGCTGTATGCATTTAAACATATGATATTCATTTAAATTAATGTTTTTGTTCATTTTAGGAAACAATTTATACAACTTTCGAGAACCACTTAAAACAAGAGAATGTTTCTAAGATATTACAAAAGAGGCAAAAAGGAAACTTGATTAAATTTCAAATAATGCCTACAATTCAGAAGTCTGCTGATGTGGAAACAAGCACTTCCTGACTATTTGTGGGCGTTCTCATATTTATTGTTATTAAATACAAATTTTGGTTGGATATTATAAATAAGTAATCCAGAAAATGTTGCATTATTAAAATACATTAGGATCATGAGACAGATTGATGATACCAAATTAAGTTACTTTCTGGTGGTTACCTAAGAACTACCAGCTTTTGTCAAAAAATTATTTAGGCGGGAAATTTATTGCCATGCAATTTGAGCAAATTGTTATCAAAATATCAGAAATTTGTCAAACTTATAACCTAATTTCTATATTATAAAAGATACATGGTTTCAAACTCTTGTAATTCAAACACCCTCAAATCATTTCACAAACCTTATTAGCCTGATTCTACAGTTTTAAATGGATCCTAAAGAGACAAAAGAAGAGGTTCTAAAATTAGTAAAATTGGTACAACCAATTGTTTTGTTGGAAAGAATGGACCTTTCAAAAGGAATATGGACAGAGAAAAGTACACCCAACGATGACGAAGTCACAAACATTAGTTTAAAATCTATGGAACTTACTGTAGTCAGGTCAACTAGAGGAAACATTATTTATAAACTAGTTACTCCAGAAACAACTAAATACTATAGTCATTCTATATCAACATCAAACAATAAATGTGTAGATCACAATACAAATATAAGCGATGAAGGGTATCTGGAAACCATGCGTTCACCGGTATCGCAAACATCTATTACATTTAAATCATTTGCATTACCTCTTTCGAAACCGTGTTCATCAACGCCGATTCAATCGGTCCAGGGTGGAAGCATACGGAAAAATAAAAGATTATTAACAACATCTCGCCTGATTGAAGGTAATTACAACTTAGCGGTGCGCGAGGAGATGAATGCTATTAAAACAAATATCAGAAAATTTAAACGTGGAGTAAGAAAAGATCCACACCTAGCTGAGCAATTGCCGCAAAATATCAAGACAGCGTTTAGAAAATATAGTAAAACCTATGAATGATATAAATATTTCACTAGTATTTAAGGAAATTTATTTTAGTCCCTGAAATGATCAAGATTACAAACGAATTGAAGGAAATATTGGTTGAATTCGTTCTTAAGAGTCGCGCATAATTTTTTCGTTATCCTTGTGGATTGATGATCACATTTTGGATAGTTTATCAAGTTCCACGCGACAATCCCTGATAAGTTCAATTTACAAATTAAATAATTTCCACATTGAATAAAGAGTACTATTGAAGGCTTAAACTTACCAGTTTAAATATTTGCTATTTAGATACCAGTATAAATTAATTTTCAATAAAAAAAATTCAATCTTCAGGTCAAACCATAATTGAAATACGTTCGTATCAAAATTATACACAAATCTCATTTGTAGATGTCCTATTACCTATTTCAAGATTATGTGTACCACCCTCGAAATTAAAGATCCTAAAAGGCAATAAGTGCAGAAAAAATTATTCCATTAATACAGTACGTAATGAAATGAAAATATTAAAAAACATGGGAATGCGCACAATTGGGGCTAAAAATGATGGGCAACTCATTACATTACTTCCGCAACATACTCAGGATTTGTACAAACAAAAAAGTAACTTAATTTAAATTAATTTGTCGAATTTTTCTATTTTAATAATACATATTTCTTTTAGTTCGTGAATTGCTGAAAGTCATACACGATTTAAAGCAGGAATTGATCGAATATATTCTTAATGTAAATTGCTGATATCACCTATTATAAAAATAAAAACTACAATTTTGATAAAATAAACGTATCTAATAATATCATCAAGAACCTAAACTTTCTAATGTGTAAATGAATGTTATAATATATAAAAAAAATCACAAATAAATTAATAATTCCTTTCTTGAAATGAATAAAATGTTTTGAATATGTAGTTACCAATATATTGGGCAATAAGACCAAGGAGCCATTGAAATTATAAAGTACAATTACATATAAATTGTAATAATTACAAGAAATTCCTCTGGTTATGTTGGTAAGTTTAATTTATATGTACATCCAATACAACTAATTGCCAGATATTCATCCATCAATAGAATTTGTTCATTTTTTGTACCTACTTCAAATATTCACCCAGTGAAAATTATACAAATATAACTAGACAAAGATATTGCATTGAATATGCGAGCAAATGCAGCATATCTCAATTTATTTATGTATCACTTTAATTTGTAATATATTTTCAACAATTACATTTCCAGCCGATTTCAAATAATATTCGAATTTAAATATTCGAATTTAACGCAGTTCCCCAACTAAATGAAGTGATGATAAAAATATGAAAGCAATACAATGACATGCAATTAATCTAATAAAAAAATAATACCAAAAATACATTGTGAAATGCTAGAAGCTGTTTTTAAGTGTTTTTGTTTTATTTTATTAACGTTACTGTTCATGTGGAATTCCACTCTTCAACCTGGTAGAACGATATTTACAGTTATGTTAACAGTTCGCCTTTTTGCACCTACTACCTTCAAGTTTTACTTGTGGACGGTATGTCAATCGTGTGTGTTTCATTACCGAATATCAAACGCAATCGTTTCAAAGGGGGTGGAGATGTAAGCAATTGCTGCATCCCGAGTCGTCGTTCGTCCTTCAAACGACGCTCGCGCTTGCGATCCTTAGATTTATGACGCTTCTTACGATGCGAATAAGGTGTGCTGTAATTATCAACGCCTTCGACCCGGAGTACCTCGTACTCAGGTTCATAGTTATCCTCGCTCATGCTATTTCCGGATTCGATAACTTCATCAAGCATTGGACTGCGCTTCATGCGCAGAGTGAGCTTAAGACGACCACCCTTTTCAGGTGTTTTGGGCAAGGAGGTCGTTGTCGTTGAGCTCAAATGTGGCGAGGCGGGTGCGGTTGATGTAGTTGATGTCGGTGCATTCGTGATGTCTGTTGAATCGTCTATACTCTCTCGTTGAAGGCAGCGCTCCGGCGTTGAACAGACGCGCGCCCTCGCAATGGCAGTTTGCATGTTGGGTTCAGCCTTTGTTCTCATTTCAATACCGTCCTTAGTGCTGTCATCGTTCAGTAAGTCCGTAGTGTCCGTAACCGTATCGTCACTTTGTATCACAATTTCACTAGATTTACTATTACAATATTTCTCAGCGCTATGTTTTGAAACTACGGAGGGTACGCACGCGCTATTCGGGTGCTTCTCCTCCTCATTGAATTCGTACACGTCTTTATTGCTATTGTCTGCCTCTGATGTACTCTTACTTCCTAATTTTGATGAACGCAAGGAACTTCGGGTTGCACGACGTTGATGCGATACATTCGTAGCTGGTTCTTCACATAACGTTGTCTCTTCTTTCTGTTTGTTAATCTCGGACCGAAATGAAATGCTTTGTTCTGAAAGAAATGACAAATAATAATACTTGAAGCGAATCTTGAATTTGATTTGTTTACCAAGTGATGATATGCCTTTGCCACTTTCATGCGAATCATTGAACTTTTTATTCTGTTCGGTTGCATCGCTTACTGGATCATTATCACTGTACGTAGCACTGGTGCTGCTCGCATTACTCTGAAGGTCGTCCAGCAGATTCACGCGCGACATTTGCAGCATCTCCTGATAAGCAAGGCGAGCGTTTCGTTTTTGTAGTCTAGAGGCTCTTGTATTTACACTATTATTATTAACAATATTATTATTATTATTTGGAATACCGTTGGAGACTTTCTTGTCATTATTCGGGGCTTCCGTCTCACTAATATTTCGCAAATCATTGCGAACTCGCCGCTGAAATTCTCCAACGTCGGAAAAATTACACCCCTGCGCAATCAACATCTCTGCGTCGTATTTTGTTAAGCCCTTCTGTCGCAGTTCCTTAATGCTCAACGGAGCTATAATGCTTACTTTATTTGGTGTTGTGTTTCTCTCAACTTCAACAACAACGGGCTGTTTGCTGGAAACAACGTGTCCGTTGCACACGGGTTCGGCCGCCAATTTTGGAGGTGCCGTCGTTTTCTGCTTGGTACGATTAATACGATTATCAGTTTCACGCAATCGATAGCCGTTATTCTCCTCTTTCTTTTCATTATTGACCTTTGCAAATGCTCCAGTGCCACGTCGCTCGCACGTCTCGCATTCGCAATAGCAATTCTTGTCTCCAAAGAAATCCTCTCCATAGAAACATGTTATTTCTTCGCCCACTTCAATATCCCGCAAGACCTTCACGCAAGCTGTATCCCGCCCGGTCGCAACAAATTTGCAATTCGCGCGACAATCGTGATTGATATAAGCTGCAGGCCCGAGCCAAAGTTGTGCACAATTCTTGCGACAACTGTACATGACGGAAAAATCATTCTTGCCTGGATGTAACAACATGCGCTCTTCATCTTCTGTTAGCTCAGCTATACATCCGACAAGACACTCGATTTTATCATGCTTTTGCCATTTCTTCGTTGACGATATTTTTGCACCCTTCTGTCCCTCGAGCGAGTACCGAAAACATGGTTCTATCACAAATCCAGAATCCTTATCGAAAACTCTAAGATAGCGATAGATCTACAAAGTTAAAACGCATTACAATTTAGCCACATTATTAGAAAAAAATGCAAATATTTACATGCTCCTCTAGTCTCTTCTGTACCATCTTGGCTTTTGGTCTAGGCATCCAATCACCTTTGGAAATACATGCATAAGCTTGCTCATAATTTTGGGTCTTAATAAAGTCATCAATAATGGACTTCAGCTCATTGTTGTTTATCCGTAACGACTGTTTGCGAATGTTCATCTTATGGGTTGCAAACCCAAGATGAGGATCAAGAACCAGTGATGTAGCCAAATCATCATTCTCAGACAGCTCCCGTGGATTCATGCCCGCGGGTTGCATTTTTGTCGTTAACGGCCGCGACTGCACATCAACAACCATTCTGATCACTAAAAATTTACCATGAACACACAATTAATTATTAAATATTATGATTTTCAATATGCAGGGAAAACATCAGACTCCTCCCACTATAGAGAAACAGCTTGGACAATGAACAAGATTCAACAGTCAATCACACTGAAACGTTTATAACTATGAGACTAATTGAGAGAAGTCAATTAGTTTATAGACTGAGACTAGATTCAAAAAGATTACTTGATTACATAGATGCATACACGCATACATTTTGTCCAACAAATTGGTATTGACTACAAGATAATTACCACTCTTAAGCAGTCAATTTTTGAGAATAACGGCATTGTCGAAATTTTCTCCAAGGGTCAGTAAATCAACGAGTACGAGGTACCAGCCGACGCTTAAAATCAATCATGGCAGGCTGAAGGCACGGAACGGCACCCCAATTAAGTTAAAGTAGCGACGTACACACACTCCCTTAATGTAATTCACACTTCTCTCAGCTAACAAATTCATTGATTATTTTATGCAATCAGCGATATGCGTAGATTACGCTTGCTATTGCAAAAATACTAAAATCGTTTTGCTCGTCTTCTTACAGTTGGGTTCGCCGTTTGTATGGCTACACATTTCACTTCCAACCATGTTTAAAGAACCATTCATCGAGTTCCAAGGATACCGGAGCGCACAGTGGTTCGTTTTTATGAAACGTTACCAGCGCCTCTTGGTGGCGTGTGCTTGATATGTATTAATACACGACTTAACGCAATTATAAATTGTGACAAGCACAATAAAACTCATAAGTAATTTACTCATCCTACCGAAATAATCTTCAGGAATGTAAATAAGCTTATTCAAATTATAATAATTTAACCATTATAAGTGCTTTGATTGTAAACATCTCTGATTATTTATTTATTCACTTGAATCACTATCTGAATAAGCACCAAGCAACAATAAACTATTTGTACTCTTAGTTGCACTTGCTTCAGTATTTCTTACATTATTTTCTTCTTTTCTATCCCCTTCTGCAATAGAATCAGCATTTGTTGTTTTGGCTTTAAGTTTAACTAAGCCAGTTAAAGCTTTTTTATTTTTCTGTAAACCACCAATACTTTTTGACCATGTTTCTGCAGGCTTTGTCTTGACTACAGAACTACTTGGCACATCAAGTTTAATTTTTTTAATATCATCATCAGTTGCTACTTGATTATCCTCTTCTATAATCTCTTCTTCAAGAACAAGTTTATGTTTTGAAGCCGACTGGAATTTTACACTCTTGATATACTCTTCATCCCTTTGTTGCATATAATCTTCTCTTTCACGCTCAGTGAGTTTATTGTCATAGGCCATCAACATTGTATCATAGTCCACAGTTTGTTGTCTCTTGTTTAAATCCTTAAGCTCCTCTAATGATTCAAGAAGTTCAATTTCATTTTTTGACTGTTTGGTCCTATTCTCCAATAACTTCATGGGGTTATTAGCTTCCTCTTCTTTTAGCTCTTCTTCCTCACGCTGGGCCAGCTCTTCAGCTAATTTTAGAGCCATAAAATTACGTGTGGCACCAGCCTCAATCTCGTAGTCTGTATTTCTTGGATCTGTTTTGAATGAAATTTCTTGAAGACATCTAGTACACTGAGATAAAAATGGTTATTTTGAAGCCTAGAATACCCGGATGGCACACATACCTTGATATAAAACCTGTATATCCTGATTCCTAGATAGTCTTGATTTTCTACATCTTCCTTCCTGGCATTAAATTTCTTACCCTTATAGATGTATTCACCACAAGTTGCACAACGCATATTAAAAGGAGCCATTAAACGTACCGTATACTGCCTATTCTTTGGCAATTTCATGCGAGGTATTTTAGATGGATCGAAATCTGGTGGGTAATATTTCTGGAAATATACATTTCCCACATAAAGAACTACTCTCAAAATCATTTTCGTTAATACTCACATTTAACACTTTACGCTCCGACATGGTTTAATTAATCACTACGATATTAAACGTTAAAATTACACAACACTTTATATTAACACCTGTTTAGCAGCACTCGGAAGATTACTAATAATTTTAGGTTACAATGTATTGTAATGTTTACGTTTAAAGATACCCGCATTCACTCTAGAGGGCTCTCTAGGTTCAACTATTCTTCAAATGCCGATTTAAAGGTTTAAAACACTCGTTCAACATCGTGCCCAAGATTGCTTCATCGTCAAGAACCGAGAAACTACCGAGGAACTTATGAATGAAATTGTAAAACTACATTCAACGATGAACATGCGGTTGCTGCTCAGGGTCATACTAAACTGGGATTTAAATGGGAGACTAAAGCCTTCCGGGGGGTCGCAGCAGCCTCATGAGGGCCATGATCATTTCATACAAAAAACTCCGAGTGATCATTCTAAACTTATAACAATTAAACTCGGCGTGCACTAACTGCAGAATTTATTGACAAAGCAACGAAATTAACGTGTAAACAATTTTAAAAGTTCAACGGATTCTTGACGAAACAGTAGAGTAATTAAAAATGTTCATCTAATTAACAATTAGCACACATATCAGGAATGATAAAATATGTGACATAAACGCCGAAAGTAGTTCATTGCTCTTTCAGCGAGCTTAGTCAAGGTCATTAAATGGCATTTTAAATGCGCATATGTGTTTGGCACCATAAATGTAATTCAATACCTTTATAACGCAATTGGAATTGAAATATGTACTTGTATTTCGATAAGCAGTTTTCGAATATTAAACAATGTCAGCGAACTTGAACGCTCTTTCTAGCCATGAATGCGCAGAAAATCATCGGACTTTAAATATGAGCAAACACATGCGTCTAGGAATGCTTGATTATGAAATGTGAAAAGCTGACGTGCGATGTAATACTGCAAAATATGTCTACATACATACATACATATAATATTTTGCAACAAATGTGCTTTACTTTTGACAATTAGCACATGGCATTGGCATCACGATCCAGCGGCCACGTACGGCAAATACGCAAACGAATCTACATATATGCGAACATAAATACAACATATAAATTAATACATGAAGAATTTAGCAAGTTTCCTGTTTGCTTATTCGCATCGCCGCGGCCGCCGCCGTCGTCGCGCTGCACGCAGAAACAGTCGTACTGAATGAGCGTACGCACTTTTACGACACACATCGAACGTGTTCTTAATATTAAATAAACCTGTTGGATTCGTACATCTATTCATCCTGTATGTATATGCTATATTGCGACATTCTCCCATGTTGAAATATTGTCTGTCACATAGCCTTCAATCCGCCGCGACCGGCAAGAAAACGTGCGTTCTTTGCGTTTCGACTCTATGCAAATTTATGCTCAACGTAAACGTGCTTGTGCAAGTCTTGTCTGCGCATTTACATGGCTTTTAAGTACATACATTCGATTTTTGAATGCTTATTCAATCTCGCCGAGATGCGCCGGCCAGTATAAGTCATATGGTAGTTTAAAAGTTTAAAGAACTTATTGTGAATCAGAAACTACAAATAGTTATTAGCAATTGCTTAGTCATTCCATGCTTTTGGAAAGGATATACCCACCTTAAAATATCGACTAACAGAAAGTTGTCTTCATTCGCCTATAAATGCGATCATTGACTTGTAAAAATTTTAATATTATATCCTGCTAATCCTGTTAATTAACGCGCCAACAAACATTGAAATTCCCATTAAGATTTGAATTTCTTCAGTTGGAGCAAAATCGTGTTTGGTACATCAAGGAAAAAAGTCGTTTCTATACTCGGCGGTACATATGTGTGAAAACGACTTCTATCAGAAGATGGTTAAATGCTATCCATCCCTCTGTCTGACGTTGGATCCTAGCGGGAGGCCACCACTCCCTTTACATTTGCGGTGCATCTTCGCCTCCTTCGCTCCGAAATAACCACTTGTGATCACAATAAATTTTATATCAATCAACCAAAATTCCTCCTTGTTCGTCGCTTTTTCTACACGCTCAATGCATCTGAAGATCATTTCGGTTTCTCCGAAATACTCGAAACGTGGAGCCTCACGAACAATAAATGTGTGGCGAACGTTGGAAACGTGCTGAATAATTATCCTCTAATCATGTGTTTACGATATTAATAAATCTAATGCATTAAGATTTCTACTTGCACATGACTCGCACACATGAATTATAAATGAAAAACTAGTTAAAAATCGGTTACAAAATACTCAACCGTCATTTCAAATTAATCCATTACGAATTACTTACAGGCGCGCGGTAACGTCGTCCTTTACATTGAAATTTAAATGTTTAAATGGACATTTAAATATGAGTTCGTACACGATTTCGCATGCCACTTGTCTAGCTTGATTGCATAATAACTTTTTTCTCCATGAGCATTAATTCGACACCGGTGCCGTGGTAAGTTCGATAGAAAGTTTTTTCGATTCGCATATTTGTATCCAGTTTTTTCGTTTGAAATCAACTCGACGAGGAGCTGCTTCTTTTGGTAATTTTTTAATAGATTCTTATTTAAGGCTAGGTTTTTTATTGTAATCTCCTAGGTTGGAGCGCTTTTGTACTTTGAACCAGTGCCCTTTCAGCAGTGCGTAGACTTTAAAAGAGTCATTCTTTCTTACATTAATCATGATTCTTCAGATAAAATCATAAAATAGATGATGGTGTTCTCTTCGTGTGGTATGCGCGTTTCTAGTTTCTCGTCTACAACGATTTACACTCTGCTTGCAAAGTTTTTTTAAAGCAGTTCCTTGATTCGGTAATCAGACAATCCTTGAAAGACTGTCGAAAAAGTAAAATTGAAAGTAATAAAAGTGCGAGCACGAATTGATTGTAAAACATTACTATGAAATTTAATTATGTCATGTAGTTGAATGTAATAAAGCTACAAAAATCATTGAAGCACGAATTGAAGTCAATTAAACGTTTAATAAAACGCTTTTTGTTGGAAGTCAATGAGACCATTACTTTTTTTGCAATCGCTGTTTGAAACTTTGACCTCCCATTGTAAATATCTCAAATATTTTATTAAGAGATTGTATCACCATCCGCCACCAGCACCACCGCGTCTAAGTCGACTTGTATTAGACTAGGTCTTTTAGACAACAAACATTTGTATTGTAACATTTTCCGACGCTGATAACAAGCATGTCATAGAAGTCAGTAAACTTTAGATTGCCGCAAGCAAAGGAGACTAAGAAAGTGTTAATGTGCTACACTTTACTAAAACCAAGTTATAAATAGATTTTAAATATGGCTTGTTAGTTTCTTAGCATTAATTCATAAAAACGTTACCACAAAAATGTCCGGCGGTTAATCAATTAATTGAAAAGTATGCGCAACTTTTCCCCAAGTTGGTGGCATCCTTGATGGAAATGCATTTGGGTCATGCGAGTTAATTCAATTGATTGATTGATTGATTGCCTAATTATGGAGGCGATTAATTACGGCGTTCGGATGCATTTTCGTTGCACGCATTGGAAGATCCCGCGAGCGCGTTAAGGATCGCAGGCAGCAAAGCACTTTATGGGTGCCAATGCTGTTGACCTTAGACAATTTTGCGCTGTCTTATTTGGATGCCGCACGTTGTATGTGCATGCCGGCAGCACTGGTGGTGGTGATATGGTTGGTGGTGGTGCTTTAACTGCAGGTTGAGAGAGAGTCTTAACATTTATGGGGCATTAGGCTGCGCGACTCCGGACGGCCGCGGCCGCCGTCTGCAGCCGCTGTCTGCTGGTCTGCCGCGGCACGCCGGCAAGTGTTATGCATTCGGTGCAGTCACATTCGTAATTGCATTGCATTTGCAACATGCGTGCATGTGTGCTGCTTAGCGGGGACGGGCAACAGGCAACTAAGTCAAAGAACGACCGCGAGACGGCGAAAAAGCGAAACGAACAATGGAAAGGAGGCACCAACACACACGATGCGTGGGTCAATTCCCTCGCAGCCACCCTCTCTTGTCTCGCGAGCGCGAGCGCGGCGCGGCTCAGGCGCGCATTCCTTACAAGTCGCCGTCCTTGTTCGCCCGCCTCGTGGGAAACCACCAACCACTTGCGCGCCGCACGCCGCTCTTCGCAAACATCTTATTACGCGCGCGGGCTCGCGAAGAGCTCTCGCTGCTTTTACTCTTTAGCTGCCGATCTTGATCGCATTCAGCGCGGAGAGATGTGCTGCGCGCACCAGACAGAGAAACTTGATGACAATCATTTCTATACGGATGGGCCGGACACACACTGATGAAGATGCTGATGGCCTGCGAATTATTAAATTATTTATGAAATTGCATTTAGCGCCCGACCAGCACGCCACCATTCCTGCTGCTCAATTTAATTGAAACATGCGCAACTCTCTCAACTCGACTGCAGCATGCACGCATCCCATGCATGCATGTGTCATATTCGTAGATTAGCATAGTTAGGATAATTATGCCTCTTTCGTCAAGTGATTACCGAAAGTGTAAAAGAAGGAATTTGGCGGAGTGCTATGGTGAAAGAGAGAGGGGCGACGTGAAATAAATTGCCAACAATTCGAGCAGCGAAATTATGCCGGGAATGCAAACCAGTTTTTGTCAAAAAATCTCTCAATGACTGCATTGCGTTCCCTGTTTTTTCTTTTCTCTCATGGAATTTTGTATCCTATTGCTGAAAATCGCCGAGTACGTACGTACGTACAAAAATTCTCCCATTGCATTGCATTGTAATTCTCTTCGGGCTTGTCTCCTCTCTGCAGTTTTAAGAAGTTGGTGATTTATGCAAATTGCTTCCTTATTATTTCCTTTTTCCTGTCCACTTCACTTGGTTTGCCTTTCGTTCAGAGAGCACGTAGGTATAGAATTTTCTCCAACGTATAAGATTTCACTTTTCATATGTTTTCAACGAAATCCTCAACGGTCACCACGCACGTTATCAATGAAATCTTGATGCTCAAAAAGCCCTCTACATTTTCCCTGAAAAGAAAAAACAACACGTTAGTCGTTGGTTAAAGAATTCATTAGAAAATTATAAGACTACATACCTACATACATACATACTTGTAATCTGCGCGAGTAACATGCATAAAATAATCTGTACTTGAATTACATTATATGAGGCGCATTAGAATTTCCCGCAAGCGCATGCTGAATTTGTGAGAACAATCTCGAGTAATCGAAAAAGAGGCTTTGTTTGCAGTTTCGCAAACGCGATGAAGCGCCGCTGGACGAGATGCTGGGCTGGCTACCGCTGGCGGTTGCACGGTGCGCTCTTCGTGCGCATAAGTGGAAGTAAACGGACCGCATCTCATCCATGTTTATGCAGGCGCAGCACACACGTATGGAATCGCGGGCGGCGGCATTCGCGCGGCGCACTCAATGGACCGGCCGAGCGCTGCGAGAAGGAAGGCAACGACTTCCAGGAATACCCGAGCGACGTGTTTGTGTTTTATGTTTCAGGCAAATGCCGCGACTGCGTGCGGCTGTGTGTCCGTGCGCTCCTTGGTCGCCTTCTTGCGATGCTTTTTCCGCTCATGCGAGGAGCGCACTTGTACGTGTGTGGCACCCACGCACCTAACAAGAACTATGTTGTGGCTAGAGCGCCCTCCCGTATGCAGCTATCTACAAAGAATTTTATTTACGCAATGCCATGCAACAATAATGCGGACTGGAGAGATTTACCACAATGCTTTTGTTGAATTGACATACGTATTTCACGCACACGCCGAGCGCAAATTTCATGTACGTACGACCAAGTGCAAGTGCTTTCAGCGGCAGCCGCAGCATGCGAATCACCTGAAAATCACACACTCGCGCGTTTCAGCGCATACCGCATTGTTTGCGCGTCGCGCTTCGTTTTTCGTTTTTCATTCGCTTCCCCGCTGTTTTATTTCACTTTGGCTGAACCACGAAACGCAACGAAATGCACTGCTACAAAGTGCAATAATATGCGGTGGCTGCAGGGCGGCTTCGAAAATTAAGGCTGAAATTGGAAAATAAAACAATGCCATTAACATGCATTAAATGTCGTGGTCCGTACCTACAGATTGTATTACATTGTACCAAACGGGTGGCCCAGTTACATTGCCCTCGCAACTCCACCAGCAATCATCACTCATAAACTCATGAATTTCAAGCGGAAAATATCTGATTTCATGAAAAAACTTCGCATTGTTCATATATGCACGCGTCAAGCAGTCGATTGAAACTTTAAACGCGCGCGCAGCGCACATGCATCGGAATTAAATTCATACGATTATCCAATAATATAATATGATAAGTAAATTGATAAGTTTTGTCCGCGTCACGACAATTTCAGTTGACTTGGAACATGTACCGCACACATTGTGCTATTAACATTTTGCCTTCTTTTTCATTATTATGTCGCTCTCAAAACATATATTTTTTCTGAATTATTTTTGTCTGTATTTGGTTTGCTTTCAGCTCAGATTCAATTGCTTTGCGGCGCCACGCTTTTCAAGATTAGTTGTTGAGAATTATTCTTATATAACGTACAGATTTAAAAGGCTCCCTGCCTCCCACCTACCTCAGCATGGATTGAATTTTTATAGATTCAACGTCCGGTGATTCACATACGCCATAAAAATGTAGTGATTGTGTAAATTTGTCGAGACACTTTGCGTACGATTTGCGCGTTTGATGCGTTCTGATGACATATTAAATTCCCACCTTGATTCAACACACGTCACATTTGATAACAAAAAATTTAAAGGTATTTTTAAATACACACACTTATCATAAATCAAAAATTCAGAAGAAAATGTTTTAGTATAATCATAAAATAATATTTTAAACATATATCATAAACGTGCAGTATTTACTTTGCAATTTATTAAATTGTTTAAATAAATTTAATATTTGTATAATCATGAACAAAATCAGCTAAAATTCAAAGTTGAGCAAAGCGAACTAAAGGTATTCGAAATATGCAAACATAAAAACCACCCAGAATAAAAACAACACGGTACTTTACACTCGTAACGATCTGTAACGCAATATAACCAGATGCCCAAATGCGTTTCACAAAAATAACAAAATGCTGAACGCCGTGCATTAAAACGTTGGCTTTTCAAAATATTTGACGAATATAGTTCTCATGGTTCGTCGTTATATGCGTGCGGTAACGACACTTTGGCATCAATCGTCAGTGTGTATGAATATTTAAATTCATAAAGTAAGCTTAAGTCGCCTAATCAACCAGTTCTTTCACTGTTTACGCCATATAGGAAGTCATCAAAATTTGTTACTTGTCTTGTTGTTTATTATGTACATACATTCAATTTTTTTATTCACCCTGCACAAACGCTACTGAGAAGTGGAACCATTCAAATGTGATTGCAAAGGGTTGCTTATTGCTTGAACAGTGTATTTATTTTGTTTGAGCTGCCATCCCCTAATTGTGACGAGAGAGCGTGAGTACCTCATTGTATGAGAACATACTTTTTCTGTACGTTGCATGTCAAGTTCATTCATTCCGTTTCACTTACCCCATTTTTCGTGCTCTATGAATAAAGATGTGGTGCAGTCGAGTCGTACGTAAACAAAACTTGCGTGGCAGGTTCATTCACGCGCTTTTACATCCCTTAATCTTTTAAACATATTCTAGATCAAACAACTTCTTAAACGTTATTTTTGGAAAGACAAATTCATTGTTTGTTTAATGTGACTTTGAAAAATTTGGTTAATTTCGAAATTACTCGCAGCTTTATTGATTAATTACCTAAATACTTGGAAAGTAAATAATTTTCGTGGGAAACGGAATGGTTGAGAATTACAAAGCATTTCGCTTAAAACATTTAGCAATTCATGTGTCTTTTATGGAGATTACAAGGAAAATTTAACTTTTCCATCAGTTCTTTTCACGCCAACACTTAAGAACGTGACAAAAGGCTGCGTTTCAAAGGAGCACAATAATTGAATGAATAAGTAAAGAGAATATACGACTGAAAGGCATTTTCTAAATTATCCTCCTCCTTCAGAATGCGTTTGCTAAGCCGAAAAAGTCGAAATGCACATTCGTTCATTCGTTCAGCCCAGGCTCTCGCTCGTCTCTCAGCTAAGGGCTGTGAAATATGTTGCCGTTGAATAAATTCTCGGAAGCGATAGTCTTCGTTCTACCTATTTCGGCTACAAACAAAAGTGCATCAACATGCATCTCACTTGCTCGCCAGCCTTCGTATCTCATCGATGCGTTTTTCGGCAACAACGTGTTGCAATGCACCAGCCAGTGTCGACGCATGGTGCAGGCGCCACGATTATAAGTAGCACCTTAAATTTATGGCACAACCCCAGACATTCCACGTTTTGTATCATCACATGCAGACAAAGCGTATTCGACCTGTATGCATTTTCTAATGCAAAACGCATTCATAATGGTATTATTTTGTGTATTTATAACACCCCTAAATAGCCTATTAGGTGGCTTTTCTTTAATTGACTTTATACAGGTTGTGGGAACTTTTTATTTTACTTAATTCTCCAGAAGGAAATTGTTTAACATAATCAATTCATTGTTATAAATATTCACAGAGTTTCCTTGAAACAATTAAATCATGGACTGAAATTACAGGAGATCAAGAAATCAAGGAAGCGAAAACAATAAAACACAAGCAAAGACCTTAATTATTTTTTCCCATTAACTGTTGACATAATTTTAACTAATTCTGGACAAATACATATTAAAATAATAATAGAAATAGTCGTAAAACACTTTGAGGAGTTACTTGTAACTCGTTTATCCTTCATAAAGCTGTGCAAAAACGCTAAAACAACAATAAAAAGTCTGCACAAGACGCAAAAACTAATTCAACGACATCGCTCGGTCAAATAAAAACGCCATAAAATATTGCTATGAGCAGAAAGAAATCTTTGTAAATGTGGAATTACGCGATGTTCAACTAAGCAGCAAATGCAATTCCGTGATAAATTCAAAGTGTATCAATGCGTGACACGCGTTTTTTCCCTCTATGAGTTCTGCCTCACTTTATGCGCATACGATACGCACAATATTTACACATTACATGTGTGCATGCGCACGCTTTGGCCACTTACCACTTTTATATGAATTCATTGTCATTGCATATATTGTGCGTGTAATATATTCCTCGCCATTTATGACTGTGAAATGATAGAGGCAATATGATAGTGAATATCATAATCATAAGCGTGACCGGGCGTACGCTTTTGGGGCGATTTAAATTTTTAAATGCCAGCCGAACAATAACAAAGTCGGAACTATCGCGTCGGAGCGCAGCCATCAATATATTCAAGTAATTCACTGCTTCCGGTGCGTATAATGTAATTTGTAATGGAATTCACCGACAGTGATTCCTTCGTTTGTCGAAACGACAAATGTGCGTGCGCTAATTTGAATGGAAGAATAACGCGAAATACGTGTTGTTATGTCGCAAATACGTCTATGATTCATTGTCGTTGTTAAAGCCTTTTAAACGCACTTATTGTAATATTCATTTATTCAGTTTCGTTTTATTACGTGTTTATATCACACTCACAGAAGTTGAAGAGTAGAGAATAAAGAAGAAAAGGGTTAAAGGGATTTTAATGTGCGCATAACACGAATGATTTCATTAACACGATTTTCATGTTTGATGCTTGTATTAATATGAAGTGGAGAAGATTCTGGATTTTCTAGAAAAACACGAAAAGAAAAATTCGTTTCTTAATACACGAGCGATTCTTCATCATCGCGCTGCTGCATGTTGCCGGACGGGCAATCGCAAATATAAAATCATGTTGTTTAATTCATTGGCAACTTGTTGACTACATACATGGCTCGCAATTAAATGCCGCGCATGAGAGCAAGAGATGTGCGGCGAATTTTCGCCCGGGTTGCAAAACGCGCACACCGAGTGTTGAACGCTTGCTAGCGAGGCTGGAGCGCGAGTTCGCAAATTGCGAGCATTCGCGCAATGTCCGCCGCGAACATGCTGTAACACCTACCACCACCTTGGTAACCAATTAATGGACGGCGTGTACGTATGTTAACCAGATGCCATGCGGCCCATTAAAATTGTTAGCGCAAACGAAGACGAAATTCACAATCAATGTTAACGTCACTTAATGCCTGCAATTAATACAAATTCAGAGAAGATGCACCAGCGAGTCGTTAATTACGACAAATAATATTGGGTCGATTCTTGTAAAGCGCGTTCGTAATTTCAATCGCTTTATACATATGTAGTATGATCATCTCTCGTATGCATATTTTTATCTCGTCGCAAAGCTGGCGCAATTTTCATAAATGCATCCATTTAAATGATAGAAAAAATCCACATTTCTGCATACGTTTATAGTTTATTAATACACTTCTTAATAGGTGATAAACTCTTCTTGCTCTTACCAGATTAAAACCTCCAAAGAAATGCTTAATGCTTGATGATTTCCTTATTTCACTTTTTAAAAACCAAGCTAGAAATGTTAATTGTCTAACATTTAAAGTTTAAAATCCAGCATTTAAATAAATTACAAATTTGACGAATGTAAGGAAATAACCCAATTAAACTCTGAAAAGAGGGTCATTGAAACAATTTTAATTGCTCTGCGCCCCGTAACGAGCCATAAAATTTTTTCGGAATGACTTTAAATATTTAAACATTCGCTCGAAACTCCTTCAAAGACAGCACGCACACATAACGCACCGAATTCGTACAGTAAAAATTATATTTAAGACTTAATTAGGTATTATATTTACTTAGAAATGCAAATAGAATAATAACTAGGACCCATGAAAAATTCGAAGTAAAATAAAACACTCGCACTCGCGTAATGTAATTAATTAAACATTCTGTTCAGCGTATCGTTACTAACGTAACCAAACAGAGAATGCGTGTAGCACGCGCGCGCATGGATGGATCTTTAACTATTTAAATGGACATTACGTAGTTGACTATGAAGTGAACTTGAACTACTCGAACGCAATTCACTGCCACGGGCTAGTTTGCGCTCTTAAGTCGCATGCACTTCATACTGCATTAGAAAACAAGCGAGCTGGTTATGTCCACTGTGCTAACCAGCAAACTGTTTTGCCATTGCGTAATTCTAAGCGTGTAAACAACAAGCAAGAGGCATGCATTTGGAAATTGAAAGATACGCGGAAATTGTGAGTGATTTTATACATCAAGTACCTACTCCTGCCGGACGCCTCTTCACTAAATTAATTAACACTTGAAGCACACTCTAATTGAATTTTTCAAGCAAGTTACTATGCGTAAATGTGCAGGATACGCATCGCTTATACCTAAATTAATTCGTGCATCTCAAATTATTTACATTATTTTACTTTCGAGTTATAAAACGTAACAAACGCATAGCACAATAAAGATTTCGAGTGATAGTAATAAAATGGTTGAATTATTCAATGAGAGTGGGTTTTAAAAATTAAATAAAGCACTGATAAATAATGCTAATTGGTTCGACTTTCTCAAGAGTTTTACGCAATATTTAAAAGTCTATTCAAATATTGATTTGAATGCCTATTCAATGTGTTCTATTATCTAAAAACTATTGAGATTCCATTGTCACTTATCAAATATAACATTTAAGTATGTTACCTATAAATAAATTACATGAGATCATACTTCATAGTAATCAGCTGTTATTAAGAAAATAAAAAAATTATATAAGTAATAATTTTTTCGTTGAGCTAAGAAATCATTTTAATTTGATACTGAAATTGCAAAATTGATCTGAACTGGAAAATCTCGACTTTCTTCCACACTTATGAAATTCTTTGGTAGATAAAAAGGTGAGGAAACCTATAATTGCAGAGAAATCATTCATTCTTGGGGTACTGTGAAAATCGACCAAACACGAAAAAAAAAACGGAAAAAGATAAATGACGGTCCGGTTTTTCGAGCATTAATTACATAATTTAAAAGACCTTTTAAAGAGCATAATAATACTGGAATAATTTCTAATCTACTGTGAAAATATACTCCGTCCGTACTTGACAGATATAGAATTAAATAAGATTACATTGCGCGCGTTTATAAAAAATGATGTTAAGTGTAAAAAACGGTGTCAAAAGCTAAAAAATGGCTCCACAAACAGTCAAATAAATTAGCGTATTAACAATTAACTTGTAAATTTACAACGTACGTACGTGGTTTGCGATAGAAGTTAACAATATAAATCTGAAGAATTTCTTGAACTCGTTCTTCGGCGAGTTGCGTTAAAGGGTCGCTCGCTCTGGGTTTTTTAAGACCACCCTGAAGATGTCCAACCACTTCCTTCCTCGCGCATGAAGCTGTAAGGGTCACTTGGGCAATGTGAAAAATCTTCATTTATCACGTTCGCTTTTTATCGTAGGCGATATCAAAGCACGAGAAATTCCATCGTGTTGTGGGAGGAGAAATCATTGAAAAAAATGTATTTCGCTTTATCGAGAGAAGAATGTGCGAAAGAATTTCATATGCAAATATCGCAACGTATATTAGTGTATAAATATTTTTCCGTATAGCACGACATTTATTGGTAACTGTAGTAAGCAAAAATGAATGCGACTTCCGTTACGGAACGCCATCAATATTATTTTTATTTAAATATTTACAGCGCGTCGCGGCGCGATTAATATCGTGGGAAATATCAATAGCCAACTAACTATTGGGAAACAAAAGAATTTAACGTCGATGGACAACAAATATCCGATACTGCTGCTATGGGAATTCATGAAGCAGCTGATTTGTCATTGATAATTTCCTTTATGCATAATTTCGTTGAAATTTATTCCTCGTTGCTTTAAATACCTCAAAGGAAATTAACAAAACGTAACGTTCTTTTCACGAAAAGGTCAAGCTAGAGAATCAGGAAGCGCTTTGTTGTATCTATAATGGGAAGGAATAAGTCTAGTCTTTCGCAAAGCCATTGGAAACCTACATTCCACGCATGTGTAAGCAGCGAATAAAGCTGCGCTTAAATGACAAAGGATGCGATGCAAGTGGAACACGCAACAAGTGCAGATCTTCTTTGGCAGCAGCATGCGTAGACGTAGATGTAGACGCGCGCATGCTGGAAACTATTTGTAAACGTGCTTATATGTCAAACCGCAATGCACCTTCCATGAAAACATAAAGCATTTTTAACGCGAACTCACATTGAGTCTGTGCGCCACTCGGCCCGGCCAGCCAGTCGCGCGTTCTTTTGCCGATTCACTGTGTGCCTCTCTGCGGGCGCTCTCCACTCTCTGGTGGTAGTGATGCTGCTGCTGATGCTGATCCTGATGGTGATGTCGGCATCCTCCTTATGCTCACCATGTGCAGCACTTGCCCATCCGACAAGTGCACTTTTCTTCACGTTCCTCTTACCAAATACGAACAGCGCTATTTATGCAATTTCACTATGTACAATTTTATTCCAGCGTGTGTTTGTTTACAGCCGTCTGCATTTCCAAAACTAAAAAAATCCTACGACTTTTAATGAGAATGTTGTTCACTGCATTGCATCGCTGCATGTCAAAGCATTCTCTTAATTAATTGATGATCTTGGATTAGCAGGTAATACAAAAGTTTATCGAGTCAATACCAGAGGGTGATTTCGGATGCAACGACCCCTAAAGGAATGTCAGGTATGTGTTGTGGACATTGACATTGGCAAACAAGCCACAGAAATGTCAAATCGTGCTTATTTTATTCATGGACATGGAAGCGCTGGCTGCCGGTGAGGAGTGCGCGTGTGTTTGGTGGACAAACAACAACGTGCCGCGAAGCACTCCCCGACGACGACGCGGGCAGGAAGACAACGAGTCGCTTCGTTGATACAAAGTTATATGAATGAATTACGTGGCTGCTTCAGCAGCTCCCACTACTACTTGACTTAAGCAAGAGAAGCCGTCCAGTGCGCGTTGGTGGGGGCGAAAAGCTCAGCTCGATGTTTATGAACGAAATCATGTGTTTGCTGGCTGCCTGCATGGTCTGCTCTCGCGGCGCATATTGCATTCTGCGCGAGGCGGAATTAAATCGCCGTTCGGCCGTCTCACATGCCCGGACTAATAAACGCTTGGCAAACTCGTCTCTTCCGAAGAAGACGAACAAGATGAAGGAGTTAGAGCTAGTTTGGCGCACGCATGCTAGGCTCAGATGTAAAGAGGCCCCATTCGGGGTTTTGCGCTGCAAGATGATGCCCATGAGATTCGCATACCAAGTGATGGCGCAATCCGCCGCGAGCCGCCAATTTACGAACGCGTTTAGTATAGCACCATGTGTGCCTTCTGCATGCATGTACTTGAACTTTGGAGTTATTATATGCATTTCACCGTAGCTTTTGAGTTGCCGAAATATACGCGCTGCCTCGCGAAGGCACACACACAATACGTGAAAAGACGATCTATGCGTACAATAGCCCGTCTTCGAGGAATCGAAGACAGGATATGACCCTCCCGACCAGGGCCGCTGTGCGCCACTGCATATGGATGAGAGTTGTATGTTCCTTCTCTTCGGTAATGGCAATAAACACAGTTTAATGAATTGCAAAATGTGTTTGTTTATTGGCCGTTGTTACTCCGTCCGTTTTTCAAATATATGCTGCGTAACGGGCCGAAAGCTACTAAAACAAAAAATCCGTTGGCGCGACAACGTCTTCGAAGAGGCCGTTGAAGATCTCTTGCTTGCTGTGTGTCAATAGCGGTGCCGCTTTCCCACCCTAAACATAAGCAGGGTAATTCCGAGAAATCGTCTGGGTGACATAACTGCGGCCTTAAACAACACCCATTGAGATGAGCAGCTTTAGGAAAACATGAGGTTTCCAAGTCATTTTGTCTTCGCCTCGTTCGTTCTCTGAAAAAACTTGGAATCATTTTATTGTGTATAATTTACCAAGTTATTTAACTTTCCAAACAAGACCCCAACATTGAAACGTGTACATATTTCTCTTCGAATATCTGATTCAGGAGACGCAACTCATTTTTTAATTTCATTTCAAAACTGATTGAGTTCCTCCTTCACATTTTCAAAATTACAACCGCACAAAAACGTATGAACAAAAGCAACCTTCAGACGTGTTTTACGAATTTTTTGTTCCAAAATTCCGAGAAGAAGGAGACATTAAGTTATTAAACCATTTCATTTGGCAAACGACGGTGAACAGAGACAAACTTCCTATTAATATACCGATAACCAGAAGTTGGTTGACTGACACTTAATTAAATGATTATGTTCTGTTAATTTTAGTAGCAAACTTTTACTATCTCAGTTATTAGTAACGTCATTGAAAGTTTTGAGTGCGTTCAAGTAAAGTCTTAAGTAAATCAGGCGCACATTAAGTAGTTGAAATATTCAAGTGATGTTAATGAACGTGCTGCAGCTCTTTAAAGCGGATTTATTGTTTATGTTTTGCGTTGCGTTGCCTTTTAAGCTTTTGCGGCTTTGCATAATCGGGAGTATGGTTTTTCATTCATTGCAATGTTCAATATTTATATTTTAAATGTCTGGTAATCTTAGAGTGCTACTGGATAAAGTTAAACTTTATCATCTTTCGCTTAAACTAGAAAGGTTTATTACTTTCACCCCACAACACTCAAAACATTACATTTAAAATGCGATTAATAATGTGGTAAGTGTTCCTCCCTCAGATTAACAAATAAGTATTGGAAGAACTTGCTCTATTATTAACTTTTATGTGATTTTTATTACTCTAGTATATCAAGCAGCATGGAAAACATTGTTATGTCTTGTAATACAAATATAATAAATGCGTCAAATTGATTTGTTTGAAATAAGTGAGGAAATAATGACCATTATGACTTTATTTCGTTAAAGCAAAGCTCGCTAAGGAGCCAAACAACACTAATTCAGCTAATATGACTTAGTACTTCCCTCACAATCTGGACATTTCAATTTTCATTTACAATTAACGGAGATTTATGTCGTCTTTTATGCGCAATTATTACCCACAGTGTACATTCATCGGGTTGTTTTGATACACATCTCCCTCGGTGGCCAGGCTGTGCAATGTGTAATCGATGCACACGCCAAAACAATATTTATTATGTCGGCGTATTCGAGGAAAAGTAAAATTTTGTAGGATTCGTTGGAGTTCTCTCACGACGTATTGGATTACTGCAGCGAGATTCCACTCAGTTTTGGGCTTTTGCGAGAGTCTGATTGCGATGCGGGTTGGGATGGCGTTTTCCGAAAAAAACATTTCTCGTTTGATCTTCGCCAACGAACGGTATTTATGTCGAATGTGTAATGATGCGCTTTGTATGCTTTGTTAATACGACAACGTCGAAGGGGGCGAACGGAAATGAGGGACTAATTGAAGCAAAAATTAAGTTTAATAATAACACATTGCCAACATGCAATTAAAACATGTATGTAATTATCATTTAGGAAATCTTTATTAAATATTTCCATTTATTTAGTATTTATTTGTTGCCTCACCCCTACCACCAATAAAATAAATTTTAATCGCAAAAACAATTGTCAAGCCTTTAGTCCTTGGTGGGCCAAAGAGGATCATAATGTAATTTGATAAGATGGATAAATCACCCGCCCACGAAAAATTTGCACATTTTTTGCAGTATCATTTGCTGATACTTTAAGGGTATCTAAGCACAAGGAAACCGTAAAAATTGGTGAAATATGAACTGATTATAACGTTGAAACCACATAAAAACTCATAAAATGATATTCCCCAACTTTATAAGCTCATGATGTACTTATATGATATCTAAACGACTTAATGTTAGGTTACACTAATAGATTCACGGATGGTTGAGCGGTGTAAGCAAGCAAGCAAGCAGGAGTTGCGTTGAAATTCTTTCCTTGTGTAATTTATTCATATACGACGATGATGCAACGTTTATGTAAGAAAATTTCTTCAGGTGGTTGAAATGCATTATACAATTAAGCACCACTCCTCTTTTTATTAGTATTTGACGTAACCCTTTAGGATACTAATGTGTTGAATTATGTTAGAATTATATTATCCTTTTCATTCTTTTTCTTTCACGTTTCAAACATGAAAATTAATATTTTAAGCTGAAACGTTTAGAAGTACAAATGATTTAGTTTTAAAATACTGGTAATTTACTATAATAGTGGCACATTTAATTAAAATTCTTATCACTCGACTTATACTTCGTATATGAAAGATTTCGTTGATACAAATCCATATCTTAATTTCCGTTTCCGCACCAACAATAGAAACGTTGTGATAATAATTCATTGATAAATTACGTAAATCCAATACAGTGTACTGGAAACGTACAATTCGGACGCGAAATACGATGAAGTGGAAATGGAATCGTGCATAAGAAACAAACGAGTCAACCCATAATTATAGTTAATATTTTTTTGTGCGTGCTTGGCATGCACTTAGCCAAAAAACGGCATGCGAAAAGATTGGCAATTTCACCTCTGAAATTATGTTTGCGTGAAGGAACTGGAAAACGCATCCATCATATGTAATCAAGCCGGGTCAAAAATAGATGTACAAGAAGGATGTATCAGCGAGACGAAGAACAAAACCGCTCATACATTCGGGGCGCTCTTAATGGCGCATTGTGCACGCGAGAATTTATTAGAATAGGAATAGATAAACGGCCGTTGCGGCAAAAGCGCCGTTTTTTGTCGGGAAGTGATAAACGTGTTTGTTTGGAAATCGATGATTGGCGTCGTATTGAAATCGTGTGTAATGAAGGAGTATGAATGAAAGCGAGCGCGTTTGGTATGAATGCATCAAGTCTCTGATGCGAGCGCGAGCGTGACTGCGAGGATTGTGTGCCGCCTATGCCAAGGGCACCACCAAGATGCACGCGTTGGTGACAACAAAAAGACGGTTAGTAACGGATCGACATGTCGCCATAACAGCTAATATTTGATAGTTAAATAACTTGACTCTGCGTTTCAGTTGCGCATTTATACATATTATCAACTCGAGCGCGCCTATCAGTCAGTTATGAAACGGCCGGTCCGTTTTCGATTTATGAATTTCAGTGTATTATATGACCGCTTCCTTAAGGAAGGCAATTATCGGCCACAAATGTAATCAGTACATTTTTTTCTCTCATTACCGAGATGAAAATTAGGCTACGAATCTATTTTAAAAAATAATTAGACGTATAAATTTCATGTAAGAATAATTACTGAAAATGACTGAAAATAGTCTCGCAAGGGATGAAATTTCTACACCTACTGTAAAAACTTTTTAAATTCTTGTTTTACAGCAAGGAATGTCTAGATTTTACTGTTCAGTGCAAAGTTATTGGACTCATTGTGGGGTTAATCGTGACTAGTCACGATTTTGACACCCCTGGTATCAAATAGTAATAAACACGCCACGAAGCTGAGAGAAATAATGAAACGAATCTTGGCTGGACGAAAATAATAATGGAATTCTACCTGCACGATGAAGAGGATGAGAAAAGTCGAGGGGGTTTCTACACTAGCGATTCAGGCGAATTGAAGAGAACCCACAAAGCGCCCGTATCAATAATGTGATCACGCGCAGCATTATTTACACAAATTCGGTATTTGCTGCGCGCTACATGCACGGAATTGAGAACGCGTCGCATAATTTATTATCGTCGACTATTTCTATCTAATTAATGCCCATGTTACCTACGTACGTACATTGCATATTTCAACGCGATCGTATATTTAACAAATTTAAAGGTACAATGCGACGCTTCCTTATCACGCAGCACAAATACACGCCATTATTTTCACGCACTCTTGACATAATATTCAAATATTAAAATATGCATGCCCTGTTCTAGGTGTTACTAGCTTTTGACACAAATAGATGCGCTACTAGACTGAATTCCCTTTAAATGTGATGTTGTTTGTTTATAAGTACTTACTGCGCGTAAAGTTCACGCATTGCATTGCATTATTGTGGGAATATGCAGTCACTTTTTAGGTTTCTACGTCGTATTCGTGTTGTCCGCTTGATTTTCGCGCTCAATGGGCCAACCTTTGCATGGAAATTATCATCATTATTGTAAATATTATCATACCAATAATGCCCACATTATCACTAAGGGGTTATTCTATATATTATCAGACATTTTTTAAAAGGATAATTTTATTATTTACCTTGCTGAATATCTTCAAGGATTATGGATTAAAATAATAATAAGAAGAAGAACCTAACTGAACTTTCACGCAAGATCATTGAAGCTTCTAACACAATGTTTAATTTATTATGCTAAAACAATATTAGCACGCATAAAAATAACAGTACAAAGTAACAAACTGGTACATGTGATAAATTAGCAAACAGAATCCACATCACGATGACATCATTTCGAGTATGCAGACGTCAACGCGAAAAATGAGAAGTTATTATTACTGCGAATGCCGCGCTGAATGCGAGCTATAATATTATTATTAAAGCTACAGGCAGCGCGAAACGTATTTGATAACATGAAAATACTCGTTATCATCCATGTGCAACATTATATTGGAATGTACGTGCATGCCGCATACAGGAGCAAAGGATCAAACACATGGATGTCATCCACATAGGCTGGCGCTAGCAATGCCAACACACTCACTCACTCACTCAGGGGGGGATTCGACGAATGTACGTATAATGGGAAACCCATTCGGAATGAGATGCTGCTTGCTGATTTAACGAAATTTAAAATCAGCTGATTAAACGCTGCTGCAAGTATGCACGAAGATCAAAGAGATGCTGATGGCGGAGGAGGAGGTGGAGGAAGATGAAAACGCGTGAACACACGCCAATGCATCACATCTTTCTCGCCTCGCGATCTCGGTTGCACTCGCTGCTGGGAGGCACCCTCCAATTAGGAAGACGCGCAACCTTGAAGGATCAAGTTTTTAATTTATTTCAGTACGTTTCTGCACTGCGCGAAATCATTTACGGGCCGGGGCGTTCGCATGATGCGTGAAAGGCAGGCACTCGTACACCGAGTGGAATTTGATAAAGCAATTACTTTTTGTGTGCCATTATTATGAATATGTAGGTACATACCTACCTACCTACCTACCAACGAAGGTGGTACATGTGTTGTAGGTGTAGTGTGGAGTGTGCATTCGCTTCAAATGCATGCGAATATGAATATGAAATCGTACACCGAAAAATGCAATTACAACTCACTCGAGCGCGCGCTCCTGGATGTGTGCGCGCACCGCGGCGACGTCGACGGCGGGCCCGAAACCGCCATCGCTCTCTTCGTCGTCGCGCTGGGCGATCGCCACCCATATGCATGCACTGACCTTGCTTAAGCGCGCTGCGCAGCGACGAAGATGAAAGGATGAAGGAACGCCGGAGAATGCGCGCACTCGCCGCGGAGAAATCAATCCCTCCCTTGAAGAGGAGATGCACACATCCGTCGCAAGTGCATGGCATGTATGTATGTCAGTCGGTGTGTTGTTGCTCCCTTTTTCACTCCTTCGGAAAGGAGCGCGCTCGCACGCGGTTCTTATCGCGGTTGCGCTTACGTATTTGCACAAAGTGGGTTATCATCGTGCGGCGCGCGGCGCGGCGTTAGAGCCCCGGAGACGTGCAATGCGCATATTTGAGGAAAAGTACCGTTAGGCCGTTTGTGCATGTATGTAGGTACACAGTACACTGTTGCTGCTGCCGCTGCAGACGAAGAGCGCAAATAAACGCGCGGTTGGCCGTGGCGGAGGCATTCTAGGACAAGGACAAACACCGCCCGCCAGATGAGCACGATGATGATGATGATGATGATACTGATGCGCTCGCGCACATTGCACTTTTCTTCTTAATATCGCTGTTGCGCCTTACTTTTATTGTCATCTTTTACAGCGTCGCACTTGATGTCTTGATTTCCATGTAACTTCATATAAAGCGCTTTTATGCATGCGCGCGCAAATCGCGCTTATGATAATGCAACGCGAAAGCGTATTGTGATTGTGAGAAATAACACTTTGCGGTGCGGTGCGGTGTGGATGAGCTGGAAGAAAGGAAATGATGGTCGCACACACACGCTTGATAAGAAGAGTCTCGTTTGAGGTAGGCCTGAGGTCAATTTAACCGACGCGATCCAGCGCATTGGTGGTGGTCACTTAGGTAAAGAAATAAGAGACCCAAAGAGGCGCCGCGCATGATTTTTTCTCCTTCGTCTCGTTCGCGTCGTCCCTTTAATCTATCGAGAAAAAACACCGAATTAAATGCTCCATGGAACGGATGCATAAATTAGCGTGCGCGATAGTGCTGAATAATATTTTGTAATTATTTAATATGTGACGTTTGCAGATTGTAATTCATCCGGGCGTGCTTTGTTACGCACCTTTCTTTCGCAAGCACAATAGCGACCCAAACAAGACCGCGAGCGTGCTGCAGTGCACCTCATAAGCGCACATAAAATTTCCGACGTTAATTGCATATCTAACTAACTATGGACGCCGTCCAACACCCTTCTTCTCTCCAGGCGCGTTTGCGCGCAGCGGCATTGGTTTTTTGTTCTTCGGCTGTGCTCCAAGAGCGCGTGCAGATTGCTGCGGTATGCCAATAAAACTAACACGCGCACCCGCGCTCACCGCTCGCAAGCCCATTTCGCAATTATCGCGCCGTTTGTAATTTGCCCATTTTTGCGCGCAATAACGGTGCGTCATAACTTACGCTTAGGGGATGTACCTACCTACTCATACATATTTTCTCTTCAAAGCGATTTAATGGACCTGCTTTCTTTTCGGTGAGGGTGAAAGGTGCCCTCTGAGTTGCCGAATTTTGATCCATTAAGCGCTGTGATGCACTAGCTGCATTCACGACGGGTTTCCACCTTAAAAAACCTGCCTACCTATAGAAAGGTAATATTTCATCTTTTTGGTCTCGCACCACTTTTCTCCAATCTTCTTCTTCTTCGTTTCATTCGTGAATCGTTTGGTCATGCCGCACTATGGGTAACCAATAATCAGTTATCAACAAATTTTTAACTAAAAACCCCTGCCAGCTAGCGCCCTATTTTTAATAAAATAACACAACTTTACCCAAATTTGATTTTTGCTTATTATGCGTTATTAAAATTTTCCAGGAAACTTTCTTTCCCTCAAAAAACTAGAAATGTTGATAATGCTGTAATGAAGTTGTTACCAGCTAATTAAACAAGCAGACTTGACTTAAATACCGTTACGTCAATGTTATTTTAGACAGCTAATCATTAACTTGACGAGCAACCACCCTTAAAAACTTTCCTCTGGAAAATCGCTCTTCGTAGAGGAAAAAATCTTAACGAGTATCCCCTGCGATGCAGGTCTCAGCTCATAAAAATCAACAATTTGTGATTGGTGCAAATTCTTCGTGCGGTGCACTTTATTTTATGCACTCAGTCATGCAACAAAATAAGCGCGCGAATAAGAAGATGCAGAAATGCTCGATGGCCGGTGCTAACTTGAGGAATGTCAATGTGACGTATAGTTTTATCAGTGCCATCTTACGAGCTAATTCAGGCGGTGCGCGCATTGCGTGCCGGCGTATAAATAAATTTTATTTAAATATGTCCCACATGGTTGGGGGGTTGGAAGACTTACGAGCTTTTTAAACTTGGTTAATTTCTTCGTCTCTCGTCGCGCGCGCGTGCAAGAGAAGAGAAAGACGCGTAACTCAAAGGAGCCCGAACGCGCATATATAAACACACGCTCGCGCTAAAGAAGAAGACGACGACGACGACGAAGAAGTGGAAGAAGAAGAAGGAGACGAAAAAAAGATATGATGATAGTTAAAAACGGCATTCCAATCGTCGTTCCCATCGCATTGCTTTACAGGCAGCGCGCGAGCAACCTGCTCTTCGCGGTCCATCGTCATCGTTGTCGTCGTCGCCGTCGCCGTCGTCCTGAGCGTCGGCGTCGTCCTGCGTTATTAATTGCAAGCTCAGATTCCAGCCTTAAGCTGTGCACTGCTGATAATGAGAAATTGCAATTGAATGATGGTTTGCACATATTCTTGGTGGCTTCTAATAAAGAAATTATGTATGCTGGCTGAGCAGACAGACGCATGATTAAGCAACCCTTATTTAACTCGCATAAACGAAACGACCTACATCTTACACGCTGCTGTGTGGGTAGATTGATTCATAAATGAGCACTGCGCGTCTGTGTGTTTTTCCCATGTCAATTTCGGCGGCCTCCCACAAACACTTCATTCATCCTGCACCTCCATTGAGCGCGCCCGCATTGTCGCAAATTAAATGCGAATTGTGAAAATTAAGCATCACACACGTATATATCGTTCTTGTGATCACACGTGGTTCACATGCTGCTGCTGCTGCTTCTGCTGCTGTTGATGTTATTCACAATCAACGAGCTCTTTTATGTGCGAAAAGCAATGCTGGAGCTTTATTTGTAAACAAAACACAGGTGAGTGCGCAACCTCACTCATCATCGTGGGCACACTGTACGGGTCGTCCGCGAGGCGGTAAATTTCATACGAAAAGTGTACTTACACACATACGCAGCCGGGCAAATATGCATGAGCACATATATGGGACGCGCACAGGTTCCTTTGTTTATCTGCAGCGCGAAGGGAGAGAGCTGAAGACGTTAAAAAAATAAAAACAACGAGAGCGCGAGCGGCGCTTTCAACGGCGGTGTGCGGCGCAATTCATAGCAAAAGCGCGCGCGACACACAGCAAGGTAACGCGTTGAAAAGTGGATGGAGGTCCTTGGATGGACCGCGCATACGTCTTCTACGGCGGCGATCTCGTTTCGCGTATTGTTCTTCGTCTTTTCGGCACTGTGCTGCGCGCACGGATTCATTAAAAGAACAAGGTAGTACATTATGTGTACGTGCGCGCTGCGGCTGCTGCTGCTGTTGCCGCCGCTGTGTTTGCGGAATGCGGTACGCGCATTATGCGCCGAACACAATAGGATTCGAGGACACTCTGCGCGCGGTGTGGAGCGAACGAAATTGAAGATTTCGTTTCGGCCAAAGCGCAAACCACCATACCATCATGATGATGATGATGATGATGCCCTCTTTAAAACACTTCACGTGAACGCATTGCGAATAAATCGTTTCGTACAAGCATACGAACCAGACATTAAGTCGTGCAATTCTTATTGGATATTCATAATTTACAATGCTTTCACTTTCGTTAAGGTTTCATAAATTTCATTTGAATTACGAAGGCCAAACTACTTGTAAACGCTGAAACTTTGATTTAAATTCATTTAGAAGAACAACGGAAAATAATAAATTAGGGTCAAGATCGATAAACAACCCTTTTCCTCCGAAGGCACATTCGATATCTCTGTGGAATTTCCCCACGAGACTTGAAGGGGTTAGTTTCACACAGCGAAGGTACCTTTCGATTAAAGAGCCCGATAATAGGTCAATTTTTTTCCGAATCGATAAATCAAGGCCAACCCTTAAGATATTCGGGTGGTATTTTAAAAATAATAACGTAATTTGTAATTTAATACACATTTTCTGCAAGTTCTTCTGCGTGACTAAAATTCAAAACAAATTAGAATATTGAATAGCGTTATACGATTTTGGAAATTTCCATAGTCAATGAAAGCAACTGCCAAAGTTGGACGTTAAACTTCTTGTATTGTTAAGAAATTTAACGGTTTCTTTAATTAATAACGTAGTTTAAATATTTAAATGTCTGCTTCAAAAATTCACCGCCTAAATTTATCAATACAATCAATTCATTTACTAGACCAAGGTGCTGACCTTTTTGGTAAATTCGGTTAACTGTCAAGTAAAATTGCTTGTGAAACTAAAAGTAAAACTATTTTGCATTTTTTCGTGGAAAACGCATGCATTGGAATTGTTTGAAGCCTTCAACTTAATTGACTTCCTATGCTTTTCTTACTGATAAATTATAAATATTAATTGGTAAATTTAACCTGTTTATTGATTCGTTTCTAAACTGTGGGAAAATGTTTAACACGAATCTAATGATTTGCAAAAATTAGAAAGGTTCAACGAAATAAATTTTTCGGCGGAATGTGCTTAATAAATATTATTAAATCAGGTTCTAGTTTACAGTTATTTTATCGGCTTTCGTCACTATCGGTCATTCATTTGTGATTCAGTAAAGTTAACGAAGCTGTCTTGGACCAATTATCAAATAAAATCTTCGTGTTTATGAACCAGTGGACAATTCATTCAATCGGCGCATCAAACACCTACAAATGACGTCCACGTTTTGGCCGTTTCACGCACCAATGACTTAAGTCACGCTGCAGCGCGTCGCAAACAAATCGTAGGGCCGGCAAAAAGTCTCTTTAAAATTATATGCGGTCCTTAACATCACAACAAACAATCCGTATAATTTCCGTAAATATCCTGCTTATAAAGAGAAAGTTTTATTGACTTAACTGTTGGGGAAATCCCCGGAAAGTACTAAGGGTTTACACAAAATTTAAATTCAGTGGTCACCAGGGTCAATTTTATTACCTATAAAATTATCGTAAATATTTTGATTTCATTCATAATCAGCTTATTTTTTCGGTATACAGCCAACAATAAAATCAACCATTCTATTTGAATGATAAAGAATTTGAATAAACGTGAGACGTTTGAATTTCAATTTTTTTTGTGGGAAAAAAACGTTGCAAAATCAGCGTTTGCATATGTGATGAAACTTTTAAAAAACCTGGCACAACTGCCAAAACCGGTATTTGGATTGAATTCCTAATCACACCGGGACTTTAATTATTTAAAAAGCGAATGAAATATTTATTTATCGTTAAACATTCCAATGGTGACGCAAATGAGCGAATTCTGTTTGCCAGCGCATACACGAGATCAATTTCAGGGATATTGCAGTGCAAATTACATTCGCACAAATAAACATCTTTGTGAGATATGCTGAAAAACAATAGCGACTTTCCAGCCAAATTCGCTCGAAACGGAATCAGATATTGCAATCAAATGTAATGTTGAGATGACACCTCGCATGCCATTTAAACAATTTGAAACCGTAACTAGCCGTTCGTGTGAATTGTACACATATGCTTGACATCTCGCGCAAATGCGCCGGACTCCTAAACATTCCGATTTGTTATGCGCTCGTTTATCCGGCGCTAAGCCCTGAACAATACAAACAAACGGCCGCCGATTACGATGCGATTCCGCGCACGAAACTCAATTGCAATTAATTTCAGCTGCGCGTAACGACTCTCCTTTCCACTTCATAAACGCGCGGTAATGCGATATTAAAGCAGCGCGCCCGCGATTGATTTGCCGCCAATGCATTCGATTATGATATTGCTGGCGTTTCTCTTCTCATCGTTATCCTCTTTTTGCGCGTGTCGCCAACTTGATTCATATGAAATAATATGCAATCATATGCTACAGCCCGCCAGCCAGCCAGTCAATCCATTGAGAGAGAGTACGCGCGCTGCGGATCTGAATCACAAGCGCCGTGCGGTTTACTGCTGCTGTTGCTGCTGCTGCTTTGCTGCTTGCTGGTGGTGGTGAAGGATAATTTAATCGCGCGCTTTACGCCTCCATATGCGCGCATATGATGTGTGCTGGTTGGCGAAAGGAAAGAAAGAATGCAATAAATGCGAATGGGCGAAAAAAGTCGCCAATGCTTCCGTTCACATCGCTCCTTCGTGGCTTGTGTTATAATATCGCATTGGATGGCGAGAGAGTAATTTATTAGCGTGCTCAGCACATATTTGCATATTGCACCATGCATTCATACACAATACTTGTTTCTTTTATGCACTTGTTGTATTGCGTTGCAGCGCCACTACACGCGTACCCATACAAGGATACCAAATGCATAGAAGATACAATTGCAGGTGTTCGTGTCACTGACACTTTTCACTTTTCACCATACTTCATACACAATACAATAGAATTCATCTCCTTTCAGCGCGCAACAAACTTGATAGAAGTGCGTCTCCTAGATAAATCATAGATTACTTCTATAGTGAGGAAGTTGGTTACTTAGGTGTTTGACTGATGGGCCGTCAAAAGCTTAAAAGCCATGTTACATAATATCCCTTTAAATGCACGTCAGGAGTTAATTAAGTTGTAGAATTCAAGTACACAACCTCTCTCGTCAATGTTATTAAATGTACATAATGTGACAATAATATAAGGTCATTTTTACAATAATTTGCGCGAAAGCTGCATCAGCAGAATAACATTTTAATTCAATTCCATGCGATCCAGCACACAACGTAATCGTATTGTTGCATTATCAATTTAATTCAATAGCAGCGCGCAGAATATAAATGTCTGGATTTATTTACGACAGCCATCACCTACATTCACGAGACACGATGAGCTGAATTAGATTAGTGTGCTTGTAAATAAATAAATTGGTGCATGCTAACAATGGGGTAAATGCATTGTTGATAATAATAAAGCGCAGTCCTGCAACTAACAACAACAACAAGAAGCAGCGAAAGCGAAGAGGACAGGAGCGTGCTTGCCAGGCTAAAAGCGCGATTGTCCTGAAAATCAGGCGCAGGCATGGGGCGCGCTCGCTGCCGTCCGTTCGGGTGATCACGTTCGGTTCAGTGTGGTTGGGTGGTGGAGAGTCTCGGCCGAGCGCCACATCGCGCACAAACATTGAGTGCGCTCTGAGTGCGGAGAGTGTGAGAATGCGCTTTACGAGTTTTCGTATCGGAGAGAATTAGTTGAAAATCATAAGCCGGCAGTCAGTGCGAGCGTGTCTTACACGGAGCAAGTAACGCGCAACAACACTTCCCAAACTCGCCCGGTTTTTACGAAACGAAAAACTTTTATCGAATAACAATCGAAAAGCTAAAGCTACTGAAACTTGCCCGAAAACAGTTGCTCTTGCTTGCCCCCGATTAAGTGTGCTTTTGAAACAACAACAACAACTTGTGTGCGTTACTACATACTGTGATATTTGCTGGAACACTTCAACCCCTACTTTGTTCACTTACTTAGCTCACTAATTCACCAAAAATTACGCCACGACGATCGAATACGAGAAACAAGAGACTTAGTCGCAACTCGGCTTAGCACAATTGTTTCGCCCTTGTCGATATGAACGACTTGCTCTGTTGCGAACTGCAATCACCGGTGGCAGAGAGCAAGGCGCATGTGGATCGCACCCTTTTCAACGATAGCCGTGTGCTGGCGAACCTGCTCAAAACGGAAGAGCGATATGCGCTTCAGTCCTCACTCTTCCTGAACGTGCAGCGAGAGGTGACACCAACAATGCGCAAAATAGTCGCTGAATGGATGATGGAGGTACGTTGTTATCGGCCCGTTGCGCAGTGTGACAGTTGAAAAGTATTTCGGTGTGTGCGTGCGCGTTAATCGCGCAACAAAAAAATGAGTAGCACAGCCCGCCAGTATTAGTTTTTTTTCTGTATTCATTCGATGTGGGGAAAACTAGGTCGGCCGTTTAAAATTTTGCCGATAAAATGATGTCGTATCCGCGTTGTACCACCACCATGCGCAAACAATCGATATCAGATCGATTGTGGCATGGCAATCCTTTTAAATCGATCATATGATTATCCTTTTAAATCGCACATATGATCGGATGTAGCATGACGTAATATTCCGGAAAGCACGAATGCATGCATGAAAACAAAACACTTGTTTGAACTGACGTTAAGTGAAAAAACGGCTGTATGTGCTATTCAGAAATTCGCGATGACTAATCGCTTTTCGCGTACTTTAATTTACTTTTTTTTTGCTGCGTGCGTTATCTTGTCGTCTGTATAAGCGCGAATGCAATTAGTCGGAAAGCACCAGGCGCGTGCTTGTCGCTGGCGTATGTGTTGCTGAGCCTTTTAAACTTTTAAATTGACGCGGTGCGTTGTTGTGCGGCGTGCGCGCTCGAGCGCTCGGGTACCATATCATACATACTCCTCACCAGGTGTGATTGACCGATCGTTACTTTAACCACGTTGTTTGAATTAAATGCGCTAATCGCATAAGCAGCACATTGCTATTTGTTCCAACTCCTCCTTACATGTGGTGTACAGCCAACGCGCAGACTAAGATTCTTCAATGGACCGTTAGTTAGATAGATGCTGTGGATGATGTGTGCTTGTATGGATTCAGTTCAGTCGCGTTTTTTTTGGTTGGCGAATAACCGGCGAAGGTTTTATGGAAATTGAACAAGATTTGTTCCATGGAGTATGTCACCCAATACGAATCTATGATGTGGCTGAGTCGTCTGTTTGTTTTTTTCGGCTGAATGCTAAATATGTGTTAAGCGAGCTTTAGCAAGCACATACATCCAGCGCATATGCAATTTCGCCGTCTCTTAGAATCCGCGAAGGAGACGAGTCCGAGTCATCGTGTTGCCCCGGGGCGACATACTTGCGCATGTAGTTTGTTCTCTCGCGCGCTCTGCATACTCAAGCAGCCCATGTGAGGCCTCCTGCTCCTTGCTGTTGCCGTCGTCGTAGTCGTTGTTGTTGCTTGTGGTGCTCTTTGATATTGCGGCGGCATATCGCGTCGGTCACACATGTATTGGTGCGTGGTGTCCTCGCATTGAAAGCTTGCGCCGAAATTCACTCCGTCTCTCCGGTGGTAATGTCCTTTGATAGCCTTGAGATGCTTGTGACTGGAGGTTTTTTGCGCGAATTTAAATATTGAATTTGTGCAAACAGGCGCTGTGCTGCTCCGGCTCCGCAATCAAAAATCGGATTTGCTGTTTATGTAATTTACAAGGCTCTCATGTGTGTGTTTGTTGCGGCTTGCAGGTATGCGAGGACCAAAAGTGCCAGGACGAGGTCTTCCTGCTGGCGATCAATCTGATGGATCGGTTTCTCTCGCTGGTCTCCGTCCGCAAGAATCAGCTGCAACTCCTTGGAACCGCATGCATGCTAGTCGCATCGAAATTGCGCGAGCCGAAGCCACTCAGCGCCGAAATTCTGGTCTTTTACACGGACAACAGTATTACTCGAGGGGAGCTCTGGGTAAGGAAGCGCACATTCTGACTCTCGGTAGTTGTAGCGGATGGAAGATGTTTGTTCGTCCGCTTGCTTGTTTGTTTGTTGACATCCCATTCGACTTAAACGCTTATAACGATCGTCGTTGTTTTTTGGTTGTTTCTTTGTGCATTTCGCGAATGAATGACCCTCGCACACTTAATAGAGGACTTGCTCGTCGTCGGCGGCGGCTGTTTGTATGCAAAATCATATGTTCGCGTGTAGACGTCTGGAATTATTCAGTCGGCACTCAGACAATAAGCTGAAAAGTCGGCTAATTTGCGCGTAATCCAAATTTCCATTCGACTGGCTGTGTGGCGCTAGCTGGCTAATGAACCAAAAAAGTCGAAATGCCTTTTAATTGCATAATTATTTATTCAAGTGATTTGAAGGCGCGCACACATATATATCACGCGCGGGCGCGCGCATGAGTGGGGCACGGGCACACACTTGAGAAATGCGTGAATTAATTAAATAAACAGCAGCGCTGCGAGACATTTAAACCTTTTAAATTTCTCCATTTCACTTCTCTCTTTTCCTCGCATGCTCGCATCAATTATAGGTTTCATATAGGTACCGTGTGCGCTCTTTGCCCGCTTTCAGCAATCTGATTACGACAATCTTATCACAAGCGTTTAATTTGCTTGCTGCTTATGGTGCGCACCGCAAGTTCTTCAATTTCCTCTTCGCCAACCCATTGTACTTTGCTGACCCATTCGATTTGTTTACATTTGGCCTTTAAAGAGCTGTTCGATTACGATTGTGCGCGCACAAATCGCGTATTCAGGCCGCGTTTGTCCATGCTACTATTAATTTTATCGGTCGCCCACTCCAGATTCTTTCTTACCTGCGACCTAACTCTTTATCAGCTCGCTGGCCCTTTTTTTGTTGGTTTCATTGCATTTCATATCCCTATCGTATCTTACAGTTTTAATGCCCGCATGTAACGCATACTTGTACAAAGTGCACGCCTGCCCCTCGCAGGCACGCATACAAAACGCTAATACCGAAGCTTAATCAACATATTAAGTTCATTTCGAAAAAAATCTCACACTGATAAAACGCATTGCGCGTATTATATATTGTACGTTGTTTGACTGACTGACTGTATGTACACATGCATGTGCCTTATTTAGGAAACAGTTCGGAGATTTCCTGTTTGACTTTCGGAATTTGATAAGTACTAACTTCTTTCTGTGCTACAATCAGAGTGGTTCGTTGGACGTCTGTGTGTGCATGTGTAGTTTTTATGCAAAATTTATCCCCATCCGTTTGATAATGTAGAATTGCAGTACTCATTTCATAATTGTATCAATTTTTTAAGTCTGAGAGTGCATGAACGGAGTTTTGTCGCCTTGGCCCGCGACTGTACAAAAGTTATCAAGTAATCCGCACCTACCTACTAAAAAATGCGTCAAAAATGTGACATCTCCGGCGCCTCTCGCTCTCATATTCACTCCAAGCAATGTGTCTCGATACAATGTTGCTAGGAATAATTTAATAGGCACAATGTTGCTTGCAAATAACGTACACAGCTGATAACTGCGAAATTTTTTTCGGCGACATTTTTTCGAGGATGATAATAAAGCGCGCCGGACGCGGACAAGTGTTGGTGCTCATAGTCATAATGTCGCCAATTTCATGAATGAGAGATTGTTATTATTGGCATTCGTTATTATGAATCTTGCATGTGTCGTGGTGCGTAAACGGCTGCGCGTTATCATATGTCAAAGACAGCTGAGCGAAGTGACCCACGATGATGATCATTCACATTTCGTACAACATGATACAAATTCTTTTTTAACAGTTCCTACTGAGGAGACGACGACGACAGTGATAACACTTGGTGCTGTATATGTACACGCTATTTATAGAGAAGCGATGGGGCTATATGCCACTTGGGCGCATGAATGGTTCATTGATAAACGCAGCGCCGGATTATCACTTCTGGTTCGGCATATGTACGCATACTTGCAAGATAAAAAAGATTAATCCTTGGTTCCTTGCCGCTTGTCATCATTGATGTATCCGACACATTCCGAAAAATATCTGCATATCGCCAATTTGCATACATGGAATCGTCAATTACATCACTGATTGATTTTAAATCGGGAAAAATTCCTTCGGGTTTTTTCTCACTTGAAATAAAAGAATTGTTGCCTTGGGACGGCAGACAATAACGGATACATAAATAAGTACCTGTGACCCAATAGTCGAATTTCATTCATTTGTCGGGCCCGGGTTAAAGCGCTAGTCGCATATATATTTAAACGGATTATTAACAGGTAGACGTGGCTATCGCATTTTTCATTGCGAGCCCAATGAACCGCGGCGCGAGGGAGTAAGAGAGAAGAAAGCCCCTAATCGAGCGGTAGATCGCTCGTCGGGCTGACCGTCCATCCGTCCGTTCGCCGACCGAACTTCCAAGAAGTTTCCTCGTCGGCATCTCTGCGTGCCGAGCTAAAATTAGTTTTAGCCAACCTTCTTGCCTGTGTGCCATCTTTGTATGCTTGCGCATGTACGTATGGATCTCTCCTCTCGTTGGATTGTCGGGCATTTGAATAGGAATTTTTCCACGTTTATTTATTGTACCGCCGAAATTGATATAAGTTACTTTGAAGGCAGCTCATATTCCTATGATATGGATTTCATGATTTGACAAATAATACGTTTATTTTGCGCCCCCCTGAGTATCACGCGAATTCAGCATAAAATCTTATCAAATGCGGATATTACGTATGCGTCTTTTGTACATGTTGCAAATAGTTTGAATGACATCATCATTGACTTTTTTGGGACGAATGAATCTGGTTTTACAATAATTCTGCCATTGAAGCACAGGAACATTTTAATAATCCTTTTAATAATCCTTTGGTTTCTCTTTATTACAGAGCTGGGAAAGTCTCGTCCTTAGCAAGTTGAAATGGGATGTAGCAGCTATAACCCCGTTGGATTTTCTAAGTCATTTGATGCGCCACTTGCCCATCGAAGCCGTGGGTTTGCAGTATGACCGTGTCAGCAATCATGCGAAAACATTGGCAACCCTCTGCGCCCGAGGTAATATACTGATTCTTAGTCTAATGCACCTGTACTTTGTTATAGTATGAACAACAAAAAATGCTAATGGTTATCTTAATTCATTTCCAGAACATTACTTTTCACGCCATCCACCGAGTATGATTGCATCCGCATGTCTTGCATCCGCTTTATTAGGCCTTGGTTGGAGTAAATGCGGCCGCTCTGAAAACGATCTGCTTACAATACTTCATGATATCACAGCCATTGAGCAGGTATACAATTTATTTATGTGAAATAAAATAAAAAGCGAATAACCCAGCCATCCCAGGCAGCCTTCAAACATACCCATATTAATAATGTCCACGATGTACATGCAAAAATGTTGATTCTCCGCGCGTCTCCCTCCGTCCGTTCGTTTCGCACTGGCGGCGATGCAGCGGCATTGAGTGCGTTTCATTAAACTTATTTTGGTGTATCATTTGCAGGACTATCTCAGCTCGTGCCTGCAGGAAATTGAGCGCATGGTGTTTAACTCGCAAGACCAAGTCGATCTCATGGAGGATGATATGGAGCGTCCACGGCCCGACGAATTCACGCCGCCGCCCACCACGTCTGCCAAGTTTAGCGAGCATGAGTCGGCCGGCACGCCGACGGATGTGCGCGATGTGCATTTCTAAATGTTGCTTTCTTTTTAACCAAAAACATATTCGAGAAACAAAACAAAGGATAAAGGACATTTGTGCGTGCGAATTAATAATATGATTGATGGCGTGGATGCGTGTGTTCAACTGTACATAATAGGAATGTTTGAAGAAGTGTTTGTCCGGTTACAAAGAGCGAGCGTGTTTGTTGTGTTTTAAATATGGTTATTTTAAAGTTTTTATATATATATATTATGTAAATGAATTTGTTATTGAAGAGAGGTTTGAAACAGATGAGTGTTAACTTCAAGAGGGCATTCTTTTGATTGAAATGATGCCTCCTGTATGTAGCGAAACGGGGGAAGGCAATAACTTACGCTTTAAATGATAATCTTTCGGGTGGAGCGAATTTGAAATATTACAAAATTTTTAACGGTTTGAGACGTTGACGAATTTCGTCGTTATCTAACACGTGTACATAAAATTACAGTTGTGTATTTCAAAGTTCTCGTACGTTTCTTCACGTTGATTGATTAAGCAAATTTTGTACAAATATTCCCATTATTATATATACATATTTTTGTTTAAGAAGGGAAGTGCAATGGGCAATATTTGTGGACTAATAATAATATAAGTCAAAATAGTCATGTACATACCAGCGCCAGTACTGTTCCTATTTGTCTTTAAATGTAGATTAATAATAATAGCCCGTAGTGTTGCGATTCGATAATATTAGTTAATGACAATGTTCCATATTTTATTAGTTAAATAAGTAGATATTATCTAATTTACCAAAACGTGTGTGGAGTTGCTAGAAAGAAGAAGCGCACTAAAGTTTTCTAGGAAAGACTGTAGTACATAGTAGTACACTTTGAACAGTGTCTTCCATTGCGAAATTTCTACAAATGATAAAATTAAAAATGTGATTTTTATGTAAAATAAATTTTATATAGCTCGTTAGTCTGGAGTGAGAGGAAATTAATGTGGCAAAGATGTGGAATAATAATTCTAGTGTGCTCTGAAAATGTCATGTACATAGAACACGTAATATATATAATTTTTTATATATTATATGTATTACATTATTGTATAGATGTTCGAACAAAGAAGATAAGAAGAAGTTAAAAACAATATAAATGTATAAATATATCACTGCCGTTACAGGAATATATATAATATAGACGTTTGTAGTATTGAACAACTTTGTAAATTATATATAGACACAGAATGCAAATTGTAACGAATAAAAATACTTATTGTTGTTAAAATGATTAATCAACCGTTCATTATTGTGTATAAACTTTGTAGACTTGAGTATTCAATTCGTATTATTACGAGTTTTGATGAGCAACGTGTTGCATGCTATGGCACGTTGAGGCATGTATTTCCTGGTTGGGGAGTGCGCATGCGCTACTTAGTGCATGCTGACTGCCTTAAGTCTATAAGGTTATTAAAGCGACTTTCAGCTGACATTGAGCAATGTTGTTTTAGTGCTAAGTGGTGTATAGTGTGTTGTGTTATAGTTTTTGTGAGTAATTAGTAATAAACTGGTTAATTAATATGCGAAGCCGAAGTAATTCTGGCGTTCGCCTTGATTATTATCAACGGATTGTTACCAAATTGATACTGAAAAACCAAAATCCAGTGACAGGTTTGTTTCCCCACAATGAAGAAAATCCTCATGCGTGGATCAGGGATAATGTTTATTGCATATTATCGGTTTGGGGACTGTCTATGTCCTACAAGAAAATGGCAGATCAAGATGAGGACCATGCAAAGAATTACGAGTTAGATCAATCTTGTGTGAAGCTCATGCGAGGTTTGTTAATGTCCATGATGCAGCAAAAAGATAAGGTAGAACGTTTTAAGGAAACACAGAACCCTTTGGATGCGTTACATGCTAAGTATTCCTCTGTTACTGGTCAAACTGTTGTTGGGGATACTGAGTGGGGTCACCTACAGATTGATGCTATTAGCTTGTATCTGCTTATTCTTGCACAGATGACAGCTTCTGGGTTACAAATTGTGTTTACTTTGGATGAAGTCGCGTTTGTTCAGAATCTTGTATTTTATATAGAAGGTGCCTATTGCACCCCTGATTATGGTATTTGGGAGAGGGGAGACAAAACAAACCATGGACTTTTGGAGCTAAACTCAAGTAGTGTAGGGATGGCAAAGGCAGCTCTAGAAGCATTAAATGAGTTAGATTTGTTTGGTGCGCGTGGGGGACCATATAGTGTCATACATGTCCTTGCCGATGAAGCCCAGAAATGTAATGCTGTCTTGCAATCTATGTTACCTCGTGAGTCATCCTCAAAAGAGATTGATAGTGGGGTTCTTTCTATAATTGGGTTTCCCGCGTTTGCTCTTGATGATACAGAATTAATTAAGGTAACCAGGGAGAACATAATCTCCAAATTGCAAGGCAAATATGGGTATAAACGCTTTCTGAGAGACGGATACAAAACTTGCAAAGAGGATCCCAGTCGTTTATACTACGAACCTTGGGAATTGAAAATATTTGAAAATATCGAATGTGAGTGGCCGCTCTTTTTTTGTTATCTAATGATTGAGTTTTGGTTCCATGGAGATAAGGAAGAATCTCTGAAATACACCCAGCTTCTAGAGAATGTAAATATATTAGTTTTCATGATATGATATGTTTCTTAACAGTCTTCGTTTACTTTGTTAGGTAATGATACGATCAGAAGAACGCATAAATCTTGTTCCCGAACTATATACTGTATCAATGGAAAATGTGGTTGCTGAGTATGAGTCTCCTGGAAGTCAACCGCGTATTCCGTTGGGTCAAACGCCATTTCTTTGGGCACAATCTTTGTACATACTGGGCAAGTTATTGCAGGATGGGTTTCTTGCAGTTGGAGAGCTAGATCCTTTAAATCGGCGGTTGTCTTCACTTAAAAAACCCGACGTAGTTGTTCAAGTGGTAATTTTAGCGGAGGATAATGATATTCGCGATAAATTAGCCCAATATGATATACACGTTCAGACAATTGCCCAGGTAGCACCTATTGAGGTTCAACCGGCGAGAGTTTTATCATATCTTTATACATATTTGGGTTTGTTGATCATACAAATGAAAATGTATAATCCAATAATTATGATTTTTTATCTCTAGGAAGAAATACAAAACTGGGATTAAGTGGACGTAAATCCAGAGATGTTGGTATTCTATGCACAAGTAAATTATATTCCATGGGTGACAAAATATTTGCGTTTACACCACAGGTTAGTTAGTAGTAGAACATTGAAGGTAATTTATTTCTTGATTTATTTTTAGTTCACTGATATGTCTAGGAATTATATTGCTTCTGATTATGAACTTATGATTGATATTTGCAAAAGTGAGATTAACTTTTTGAAATCAAGCTGGCATCACATGCTTGGTCGTCCTGTCATTACCCTGGTAATTAGAGCTGTTCATCTTGGTAAGTTTTTCCAGAATATCAATCTTTAGTTTTGCTTATGATGATTTATATTTAAGATCAGGGTAAAATTCCAATGGCATTGATAACAACAATGAAAAAACTTAAATCAGGCTATATTAATGGCACTCGAGTCACATTGGGAAATTTAAATGATTTTCTGAGTACCAGTTGCATTACGAATTTGAGTTTCTTAGGTTGTCATGAAGATGGGTTACCAGATAGTAAGTCTTTTAGTTATTTACAGTTCAATATTAATGGTAACTTTTAGAACTGAATCCACAAGTTGGAGAATATTTAGAGGAACATTTAATGAAATGCTTTTCAAATAAATCTTCTCTTTTGCTCGTGACCAATCCAAATCGCCGTGCTCGACATCTTAGACGTCGTGTTTCGGTTCGTGGTTTAATAAAACGTACGCGATCAATTAACGTTGTTGAAGGGGAGGGCAAGAATACTATATCCATTGATCAAGTGGATAGAACACGATCACCATCCCCTATTAATATTAATATAACTCCTCCCAAGAAGGAGTTGTTGGATGTACCAATTGTCTCTGTGGGACGACACAGAAGTCCTTCAGAATTGCAATATTCTGAAACAGACGATGATGAATTATTTGCAATGCTACGAGAGTCTGAGTCTCTGGATGAACAAGGTGATATTTTGCAATATCTAGCAAATTCAAAGGGCTTAGATTACAACACGGGGATGCTGGAGTATGGGAAGGTAATAACAGTGCGTGATCTGCTAAAGGGTTTGTATGAAAAAGCTTGTCAACAAAAAATGTGGGGCTTGGTTCGCCATACAGCTGGCATGTTGGGAAAACGAGTTGAAGACTTGGCAAAAGCTGTCACCGACCTTTTAGTACGACAAAAGCAGATCACAGTTGGCATGCCAAACAATGAGCATACGATCAGCGCACCATTACCGGAGAATGAGTTGCGTGTCCTAATTCATAAAGCATATGGAGAAGACGATAGTACCGCTATGCTTACTCATGAATTATTAGTTTATCTTGCAATGTTTATTCGAACTGAACCACAATTATTCCGGGAGATGTTACGTCTTCGTATAGGATTAATTATTCAAGTTATGGCCACTGAGCTTTCACGCACCCTAATTTGTGGTGGAGATGAAGCATCTGAACACCTTCTTAACTTAAGTCCTTATGATATGAAAAATCTGCTTCATCATATAATTAGTGGTAAGGAATTTGCGATCAGTAACGTGGGACGAGGAAACTTCTCAATAATTAGTAGTAAATCTAGTCGCATAAGCAGGGTAAGCATATAGTTTGTTTAGCTTATTTGCCGTATATTATATTAGTATTTTTTGAGACAGAAAAGCCACATTGGTTTAGACTTGGACTCCCAAGATGATATTATCGAACCTGAAAGACAGGGTCAGTGGTTAAGAAGAAGGCGTTTAGATGGTGCCTTAAATAGGGTACCCCATGATTTCTACCCTCGAATTTGGGCAATACTTGAAAAGGTTCTTACAGCCCAGTAATACTTTATTACTGGAAATATATTATCTGATTTGTGTTATAGTGCCAAGGTATTGATATAGGCGGTAATGTTTTACCGAAATCATTGACGGAAGAAATGACTCCGGGTGAATTGAAATTTGCATTGGCATTCGAAACAGTATTAAATACAATACCTCAGCCTGAGTATAGACAACTTGTAGTCGAAGCACTAATGGTTTTAACTGTGGTGTCTGAAAATAATGTAGTTCATTTCCCGAAAGGAATTCTACAAATAGAACGGTTGGTTCATGGTGCTAATGATTTATTCCTAAAGGATCAGGTGAGCATACTATTTAGACATTTATTTTTCATTTATTTACACATACAATTTAGATTGAGTTTGATGGGGATGCCACTTTGTGTTGTGCGAAAACTAAACATGAAAGGGAAATGTTAATCCATGGTGGGTTGGTCTGTAATGGGGCAGCTTATATTTGTCAACATTTTTATGATACGGCCCCAAGTGGATGCTACGGTACGATGACTTATTTGATAAAAGCACTGATTGCAACCATGGAAGATCTTCCAAAAAGCGGAGAAATGGATTGCAGTGTTATTTGAAATAACGTCATCGGTTGTGAAGCTCAACTTCTTCAAGAACTGAATTTCTTTCAGTTTCGTTAAGGCTGTTTTCATAGTCTGCTTCTTCAGCAATTACCTTCTCGAAGGTCTAAAACAATTATTTGTTTATTTATTTAATTGGGCTTAAGTTTGTGTTATAATTACACCTACCTTGTGATGCAATAAACATAAATGTTGACATTTTTGATCATACCGTTTGTAAATCGTTTGCCTACGAGGAAAAAATTCTTTTCGAAGTCGATGAAGAACTGGATCCATAGGACCCCAAAATTCATGCACCGCAAAAATACCAAGTATATTCTGAAACAGAATGTGGTAAACTTTGTTCTTTGATGTATGCCCTGCTTACCCTTCTATAAACTCGTTTACAAATTACAGTTATCATAAAGAAAGCAATTGGTGATAAAACCAGTGTGGCAAACGTAATGCGGTATCCGAATAGAGGATGATACGGGTCTTCTAGCATGTTGTATGCAAATCCAACACACATTATAGGAGGTGCAGACAGCCATGTTATTTTCCAAAAGCTGGCTGGTTGTTTACCTGACATAAATTGTATATCATTGCCAAGACGGCGTATTCCGTAGAAGTAGATTGCCATGACACAGAAGAACCATACAATAACATACTGGCAAAAGTTCAACATCAGTAATATAAGATCAACACGAATTGCGAATACTTCTTTTGTATAAAAGAATAGCTCAAAGAAAAAGCCGAAGATGCAAACCAGCGAGCATAAGTATTTGGTGTACGATATAGTGGCAGGAAAGCGCTGATAAATGGATACCAATATGAAGGTAAAATTAATGCAAGCCCATGTCAGATGAGTGATTATAAGATTGATAAAATACAGTATAGTCCAAAACCCAGCCTTATTTATAAGATCGAATGCGGCTGGCACGACGGTTAAAGAGTCGGGTGCACGCCGTTCTCTGAAAAGCTGCACCTGATCCAATGGTATTTTTGCATGGATTGCTAATACTAATTCGCAGCCAAGTACGATATCCCTTTGAATCCGGTATACAACATATTGAAGTAATATACCAATAAATGCCATAGAATCAGTATGCGCTGAATAAGTAGTGCAGCTTCCAAACATAACATAGGCAAAGTCACCCAGAAGTGTGCAGGCGAACAGGCGTTCCATGCTGTGCGTCCAATTCTGTAAAATGTGTTTCTTCAATTTAGCACTCGGTTTCAGAACATTTAAACTCTTACTTTTATTTGTATCCAATCGGTGGGTTCAATATATAACAAACGTGCTATGAACCTACTAAAGCCAATATATGAACCCAGTTTTAAAAGAAACGCTACGTCCATAACCATTGCAATTCCAACCACGATTTGTATAAACTACGAAAATAGAAATGAAGAAATTACATTCCTATAATCTACCTACATTGATAAATCACCTTTTTAATTGTGGTGAATTTTAAAATGAGAAGACAAAATATTGGTAACCAAGTTACTAATGTCACCCAAACTAAATCAGCTTCAGGCTTGGAAAAATGCGCCTCTTCCTCAGGAAGCGCTCCACCCAGAAAAGTAAAACTTTTTAAATTCTATATAGAAATAATTGCAAGATTATTTTATACGTACTTCCAAAATAAGTAAGTTGGTAGTTTGATGGTTTCATTCATGCATGGCTTCTCCAATGTACAATTTTGAACGAAATAATTCCAACATATATCTTCATGTTCGGGTGGACATAAATTCCACACAGTTGTTGTTGGGTCACTTGCTAACATTATGTAAATTAGGTAGCATTTTATCTCAGACATATTGATTACAGCCAGGAAAAATGTTATTATAAGACTCACGTAACTTATTCCTTGAGCAAGAGGTTGGATATAGCGTACGAGAAATACGCCCAAGTTGGTGTATTGTCCCAGGACCAGTTGCAAGTAGCATATTGGTATTCCAAGTATAAAATAAAACAACAAATCTATTGCAGGATTTATATCTAGAAAAATACATACATTTACAAATTAATATTGCAAAATATTGTTGTATTTACGTCGGCAGTGCATGTATGCGATCAATCCGCTATGTTTTCCAATACAAAATGCAACATATTCATTAAGGGACTGCCATCGTTGCAATAATATAACTTGAGGGACCTATAATGTTTACGATTAGATGTGAGCGTGAATTTTTTGATTAATTACTTCAGGCTCTCGAATTTCATCAAACGAGGGCAGATGTTCTTTTTGTAATTGTAGTTGAACTCCAACGTTTTCGGTGCCTGGCATTTTGAAAATTTGTCAAATTGTTATTTCAGAAAGATTCATTTGTTTATTGGAATAAGGGGAAAAAATCAAATGCATCAAGCAGTCTTTGAAACAAAATGTGACACGTTTTCGTGTTATTGTTTTGACATTAGTCTGCTGGAGTAGCAGTAATATTAAAAGCTCTTCCTTATCGCACTTTACACCAAAACATGTAAAATTAGTTCAACACTTAAATTCCAATGTGCGAATTTTATTTACTCCGTCCTTTATTTTTGTTTTACACTTTCTCAAAAAATACATTCGAAGCTCCAGAAGATTGCATTTATTAAAGTTCTACAATGTCTCGCCTACCATCACCCATCAACAAAAAGAACCCGACTACTATTGGTTAGCACGGTAAGAAGGTTGTTACAAAATGAAAGCTATAATTATCTTTTTGTAGCCTCCGCGCGACCATCAAGTAGGGCAGCAAATAGGGAATCAAGCATACCAAAAAGTCGAAGCTTATCTGTAAGTTTACCATCAGTTTTACCAATTTATATATTTTTATACCATCTTTCTTTACAGCAGCCACGTCATTTACCCATAACTGCAAAAGAGCAACCCAGCCGACTAATAACCTTTAACGTAAGAATCACACTCTTTTGTTTAGATACCAGCAAGGCTATATAATTTAAATATTTTCCAGCAAAATGAAGATAGTTTACAAGAACTACATAATACTCTACTTGATTGCGATTTACTCATGGATCATAATCTGATCTGTGAGGAATTTAAAGATTGCTTGGGGGGCGTTAAGTTAGAATTAGGGTATCTAGGTGAGTTTACTTCCAACATGGGTGATAAAACTGCTGAGGAAATTCTCAACAGTTTAAAAATGACGGAAGAGTTAGATATTATAAATGCTAATCGAATAGAAGCCAAAATCACTAACTCAAACAGTGAGGCACCTGGAACTAGTAAACAAGCGAATGATTCAAAAAAAGTTGAGAGTAAACTAAGAAAACCATCACCGAATATATCCAATAAATTTCCAAAAAAATGTACAACTAGTTCACGTGAACTCCCGCGCAAGAAAAGTAATTCTGCAATCCCAATTTCTATGAGTGCCACGCAGAAGCTGACTGCCACGAAAACAAAACCCAGTTCCGCGCCAACAAATTCGCCGCCTAAACAACCCCATCGGTTTGGTAGTTCGAAAGCAAGTTCAATATCAGGTCCCAGTGGTAAGAAGCCTAGTAATCTTCCAGGCACTTCAGGTCAAAAGCCTAAGCTCCCTTCGGTCATCCCCAGTAGTAACACTAATGCGGATAGACTGATGGGAATATTTACATGTAAAAAGAAACGATACGATAGCCTGCGAAAGGATTTGGAAAGTCAACATAAGCCTATACAGGAATTACATACTGCGCTGATGGAACTCAAAAAGGTGTTGGAGGAAAATGGTAAAACTGTTGCAGTTATAGAGTCAAACCCGTTTGAAACGGGATTCACACATGTAGTACCAGATGTTGATAAGGGTACCGCATGCGAGCAGGAATCATCGACTCCCGTCGTCTTGGGCGAATTAAAGATTACTATTGATGAAATTCGTTCAAACTCGGTCGAATTGTGCAAGAAAATGGTAGACAAGCGTAAGGAATTGTTGTTCGCATGTCAGAACATTGCGGAGAATAATAATTGTACTACATGTAATCATGGTGCTCAGCTTTTACTTGAATTAGAAGAACATCGTAAAGAAAATGCTGCTCTTGAGGCATTCATGCACGAGAGCATCTTTAACCTGGATTCGACTTTACGCGAAATGTTGGCTAAGCTGACACAAGTGGCACATAGATCTGGAGATTCAGAATGCATCAATGCACTGCAGGATTATAAGGAGTATGATAATAAAATAAAAACGCTGGAAAGACAATTGAGCAATGCCCAACAGGACATTAAGATATTAGAGGCAGCTCGCGATACGAACGCCGAAAAAGCCGATGTACTCCAACGAGAAAATGGAAAGTTGACGAATAAGATAGCTGTAAGTTATTAATTCTATATTTATCTTCTATTTGTAACTATTATTATCATGTTAGCTAATAGAGAAGAATATGGAAGGAGAAAAGAAGCGGGCTGCCCACGAGATTGAGAAGTACAAGGTTGCTGAAACTACTTTAAAGACGCTCAGAGGTAAGATGAAGGATTTGGAGCTACAAAAGTCGCAACACGATGACAAGGTTAACCATCTAAACCAGGATATCAAGTAACGAGCTTCGAGTCAGTAAATTGCAAGTAATTTCATATTTGTTTTGTATTTCATTATGTAGAAACTCCCAAATGAAAATGAAACAGATGGAACGAAACTTTGAGAAGGAAGTTTACGATTTGAATAAGGCGCGGAATGTGGACAAGGCCGTTATTGAGCAATTGACCAAAGACAAGACGTCGTTTGAAGCAAGGTGGTTAATAAATCTCTCGATACGCTTGTTGCACGATCTGATTGCACCCGATTTTTCAGCGGAGCTAGCTTCGTAAACTAATTACATAGGAAAATTATTAGTTGGTGAATGTATTACTTTTTTGTTTTTAATATGAATATGAAAATATAAGAATGCCACGCAAGCAGGTCAAACTACATTTAGTACTATACATAACGAATTTAGATCATCCACTATAGATCTTTACAAGTTTAGTTTCTGTAATTATGAAAACATTTTTATGCAGCTCAGATTATGTCCGGTTTATTCTGCAACAATAGATTAAAGTCGCATGCGGCTATTGCTCAAGCACAGGTGAGGGAACCAAACTCAACTGTGTGGGCGATTATACGGTGAATTGATGGTATATCGGTATATTTTTCAGATTGGCAAAGAGAGAGCAAGTGCTAGATTCTACAATTAAGGCGCGCGACGAAGAAAAACACGTACTTCAGCAGGAGTTGGAGTTTGAGCGTGACGCGTGCAATGAACAACGGAAGCTTGTTGAGGAGATACGTTTGGAGATGGAAAAATTGAAGCAAGAAAATGAGACTTTGAAAGCGAGACCAACGCACTCTAAAGACTTGTTGAAAATGAACGAACTCATTAAAGGTATGCTCATGGTAGCAAAGGTTTATATAGATTTTACATTATTAGTTTCAGGACGTGAAAATGAATTGCAAAACGAAGTTTCCGCTTTACGTGCAGAAATTAAAATTCTTCAGGAGGAAGTGCAAGAACGCGAGCAGGCCAAAACATGCATTATGGAGAAAATGACGAAAATAGTATTAAATTATTTTTGGTATTTTCGGTATATTTCTATATTTTTGTGTTTAATAGGACGATGAGGCTTCGGCTAAAATGAGAAAAGATCTTGAAATCCTTCTGGCCAAAAAGAATGAAGAAATCACGAAAATACGTGTAATATTGCAGGTGATGGAAGAGGAATTGTCGAGTAATCGTGCTGAAAATGAAACATTGAAAGGAGAACTTAATAATCTGAGGGTATACTTTGATTCATTGAAGCAAGAAACGTCCAATGAGCGGGATTTTAAGTGCATGATTAAGGAAGGACGTTCGAAGCTTGAAGAGGCATTGATGAAGTCCGTGGATAATGAGCATAAGATGATTAAATACGAGAAGGAGCTCAATTACAAGAAGCAATACATTGCCAAGCTAGAAGCTACAGTAAAAAGTCGTGAAAATGTCATCAAGTCCCTGCATGATGATATGGACCGAATTGAAAAGGAGAAAGCTAGTTTGAACACGTATTCAAACGAAGTTCAGAGACATGTGATTTGAGTGCTGGTAGTATTTAATAGAGTATATTTAGAATGTGAGTTTTTTTATAGGCGGATGAAGAGCTTGCTGAGAAGATCATTGCGATCAAGTCATTGGACCTGCAGTTGAGGGATCAGAAGGAAGAAATGTCCAAACTGCTGAACCATATTCATCATCTCGAAAGCGTTCTAATGTTAACGAATGAGAAACGCTTTAAACTGCAAGATGCGGTGTGCTACATGGATAGAGAACTTCACAACAGGGATATCAACAACGTTTTGATCCATGGGGACATAGTTGGAGCCAGTGGGAGTAGCAGAGGAACCCCTGAAAGTGTGCATAATGTCATGGTTGACGGAGGACCAAGATCGACAACAACCAGATTCAGCGATTCGGTCTCAGTCCATTCTGATGGCGGGGTATCAGACGATGTTATAGCCGTTGACTCCTTCATAGGTTTACGTCGATGGACGGCGGCAAGCGCATCATTGTACAACGAGTTTAAGACGCAATATCAAAATAGTCAGGCGGCCGCCGCCGGGCAATGGCCGTTGGCGCAAGCAATGTCCTCCACCAGCACGTTGACGCAGATTGAGGAGACTTCTTTCAAAACGATTTCTACCCTGTCGGATGAAAGCATGTGCGTGTCCCCACACGATCAGCATGATGCGCACTTCGTTTTTGACTCGATTGTTAATTATAACACCTATCAAAATGTCAACCCCTTCGATATCCGAACGACGTTTAACACCTTCGGGGGACACTCTGCTGCATGTAATGTTGACCCGGCAATTGGCTACCAACCATCATACAGCAGGATCGATAATTTTAACATTGTTGCGGAGCCATCACGGCGTGCCTTGGTTCGAGCGTACGTACCATCTGTACCGTTTCCTGGTGTTCCCAATACGGGTAGTGTTGCCTGGCTCGAAACGTCGCCCAGTAGAAGTGCTAATATTGGTGCGGGCTTCATTTCGCATGATGCGTTTGCACATCGATGCGCGCAAATCAAAAATAACCTGGAATGTAGCATGCGGCGTCTAAACAACGCACGCTATCCATTCCAATTTGCGGCGGCGTCAGGCCAATAAGCGCTGTTAGACGTACATATTACATGCTTTTCCAGCATTTCAACATTATCATTTTTTTAATTCGTCTTTTTTCCAAATACGTTATAATTGCGATGATAGTGATAACGATATAGCATAGAATGTACATTTTATTGATTTCCTTCTTTTCCAGGACAGGAAATAAATCTTTCAAACAAAAAGGACGATGGCCGGCTGAAAATTAGAATTACCATAACATAGCTAATCACAGCGCATTGCTTTTAGTGGCGCACAAAGGATGTGAGTGATTTATGATGCCTGTGCTGTGGGAATTAAACTTTGAACTGATTTGTAATAAAATGAAACATTTGAAAGATTTGAGTAAGTAAGTATACGCTCGTGCAACAGGCGAAAAACGAAATCCAACCAGAAGCCTGGGTACTTTGACGGCGTTTATTGCGAGATACGCATGGTCCGCACTTATTTTGCCAATTAATCAGTTGCTCTATCTATCTGTTTAATTAATTCGTGTGACACAAAGTGTACGAGTAGTGAGAGTGCACGTGAAATGTGTCGCATATATGCATGCCACCGAAGATTGTGAGAGTAGCGGAAAGGCGCATGCCAGTTTGTCGGCGGCGAGCGCGGACGGCGAGTGCAGTACGCGGCGCGGCTTTGTCTTCTTGATACGCGAACACGCGGGGGCGAGCGATTCAGTTCACTGGCGGCTTTCATTGCGCGTGTTACCATGCTTCAATAGCAGCTTTTGCTATCGCCTGACCGCTTCGTTAACAGCTGATTAAGCTGCTTCTTCGTGTAGTGTTGCTTCTTCCTGAATTGACGCAACTAAGAAGTTTTTCTTTAGTGTAAGTATTCCATTATTTGCAGTTATATTAGAGCGGTTAGGGTGCATGCATAGATTCAGGACATGCTTTGCAATGTGCATATTAAGGGCAATATACCCCAATGCATAATTTTGAGCAGATTATTGCAAAATCTAAAATTCATATTAGCACTATATATTGTTCAAACGATGTGCGCAAGTTGTGGCGTAAGTTAATTCAGGAATTAAGAATTAAATACTTTAAAACGTTCTTGATTATATCGGTCAAGGTTTAGTTTATGGAACTTTGCGAAATTTTTCTTTATAATTGATGAAACATTTTCCGATTGAAATAAACAGAACGTTTAAGCATGGATTCGGCACGGTTTGATCAGAACTCGTTTATAGTGCACTTGTCATTGTCGGCGCCCATAAATTAATTAAAATTAATTTGGTATTTGTCAAGGTTATTGTGTTTAAGATTCAATCGCATTTTTAATTTAGATTCTGCGGAATTTGTCTGGAATCTTTGTTTACTATCATTTCTCACGTGCTTTAAGTTACTGCCAGTTTTAATAAAAAGTAATACGCAAACTGAAAAGTTTTAAAGTAAGACGAATACGTTTGTTGACAATCAAAACTATTAAAGTGGAATTGTTATTGATGCATATAGAGAAGCAAAATGCTTCATGTTAATGGAAGTAATTCAAGGGTATCTCAATTACTAGGAAATTAAATTGGCGTCGACACGCGCCTTACAAATTTGATAATTATCCAAGTATAAGCTCGTGCGTTCGTAGGGTGTACGAACGTTAATGCTACGTTATATCCTTACAGATTAATGTTTGGTATTAGGAGGGTTACTTCGCCGACGATGGCGCTTTGGTGGCGCATGCTGCTCCTGCTGGTTATCCTGCTGGTGAACACCGGCAAGTGCTTGCGATGCGATCGGACGCCGGAGGGTGTGGTCACGCCTAGGAGTCGCGCGAACGACCGCTACGTAATTGAAGTCTCCGGCAATCCAAGCACTTATGTTCCTGGCGAACAATATACAAGTAAGTGAGAGCGCGCTATTCAATAGCACCTTTTCAATTTACTATTATGCACTGCTGACGGCAGTCCATTGACTTCATAAAACCGTTTCCTGATACTGCCCCCCACAATGGACGCGTGCTACCGGAAAAAAGGAGCAAATCGTGTTATGGCATTAAAATTGCACATTGAATTCACTAGCCTTAATCAAGAGTTTTTCGTAAATGTTGACATCATACATGTTCACCAATCTATTCCGCTTCAGATACGACTGTAGAAGAACTGAAATTAGGACATTGTTCTAATTGAATTACCTGCCACAAATCCCACTCTTGGCGTGCGCATCTGATTGAATCCTTCGCTATCGTAGATTTAAAATATTTTTCTCTTCTCTCGTACATCAGGGGATACAAAAAGTTTACGAATTAAATTGCAAACCAAGTCTACATTTAGCTCATAGGGAAAAAATGTTTGCGTATTTGCAAGTAGTATAAAATATAAAAGCAAATTAGCATATCTCATTCATCATTCGTCCGGTGGCAGATTAAATATTTATTATTTTTATGCAAATATTTATATTCATCTAAGGTACGCATTTTGAAGAGCCGTCTCCGTATTATTTGCTTATCTTTATTATGCACGCGCACCGAACTTTTCATAAAATAAGTGCAATTTTTTATACAGTCCGCTCCTTGCTTTTATTGTGGTTTCTTGATAATTTTCTTCCTCCGTATTTGCAGGATAAAAAGCAGTAAAATTTAAAGTTAGCTATTAAAATAATTGCTTATTTATTCAATCAGTGTGCGTCAGAATAAAATTTATTGTTCAGTGCATTAAGCTTCTATCTTCACATTCAATCTATAGGCTGCGATTTCAATGAAATTGTCTTCGCCAATTTTGTCTTCCCATAATAAATCTTGAACGCTCTCATTAACGATGTCTCCGTAATTCCTTCACGTCGAATCGATTTCGTGAGCGTTCTTCCCCAAGGCAACAATTTCCGATAGCTGTAGATTATCGTATAGCTTTTGCGAATTTCGAATAAAATAGCGTAATATTTTATATTGCTAATTTATATATTCTACTAGTTTTACGAGATAATAAGTTTGATATATAATGCGATAGAATACATTTTTTGTTCTTTGCAAATAAAAATTGTCCATGAAATGTTAAGTGCATAAAGGACATTCCGGTATTGTTTTCCTGACGTTTCAGTCAATCTTTTAATGGTTTCAAGTCGCCCTTTGTTCGCCAAGAATTCTGGAAGTTTTAATTAAATTACATTTAACAAATTCTTTTCCTTTTTAAAATGTCTCGCATTTATACATTTTAATCTTACGCGTCTTTAATATCTTTAATATTATGGTTTTCCTTGCATTTTAAAATAGATTCTGCTTGATATTGACTTTTATGCAGTATGAAATTGCTGGTTCACGACTAATACTATAGGTATACCTATATAGATTGCAAATTATACTCTCCATGTATGATATCGTTTCAATCCGCTCTCATTTTTCTCTTTATTTCAGCATTTTATACGCGTTTATATGAAATTGCTGTTTCATTTTCCTGTTTTTTATTCACTGTCGACAGTACATGTGCTCTCGAATCACTGGGGCTATGATACCAGGAATATAATAGATTTTCAAGTGGCTCTTCAAGCATGAAAATTCTAGAGATAACTTTAAGGATCAAACGGGCTTTAGTAGACAGAAACTTTTGTACTTAGTTGCATGAAAGCTGCATATAAATTCATGTCGTCGAATGAATGAATTTATTTTCCCCAACTTGTTTTTATTTTAACGCTGGAAAGAAAAGACGGTAATAATTTTACGCGTTGAATAATACATTCTAAATTACAGTATTATTCAGAAAAAGTTTACTTGACTACTTGTTTTTGTTGAACACTTTACGTTTGCTTTGCATAAACACATCTTTCAACATTAACCCAATCAAAAGTTTAATGAAACAAAAAGTTAAATGAACAGTAAATATTTCTGTTTTGCAGTATTTTTACGCAGTAATCCAGATTATCAAACGCAATCGAAATTCAAAGATTTCATGCTAATCGTGGAGCATGAGTCTAGTGAGAAAATTATCAACGAGCTTAATTCCCCCGCAGTTGGCTCATTGCAATTGTATGGTGATATGCTCACAAAGTTTAGCGAACGCTGTCGCAATGCGGTGATTCAAACAAATTCATTGCCAAAGTCGGAAGTTCAAGTACGTATTTCAGCGTTAATATTGTTTATAGTTGCTTAATAGGGTGAAAATCCACTTAGGTATTATGGTTAGCACCCTTGACTGGCAGCGGTTGCGTTGCAATTCGCGCAACGGTAATTGAATCAAAAGATATATGGTATTCGGATGATGGAAAACTATCAAAAATATTATGTGAGGAAACCGAAGAGAATGAGGATACGCAACCTAATGTTTTGCGGCATTGCTGCGCGTGTGACGAAGCTAAATATGAAGTATGACGATATATAAAATTTAATGGATACTTTATTGACAATTGTCTTTAGGTAACATTTGAAGGATTGTGGTCGCGAAATACTCATCCAAAAGATTTCCCATCAAACGGTTGGCTTACACGCTTTAGTGATATAATTGGCGCATCTCATTCAGTTGATTATACGTTTTGGAATTATGGTGAGATCGCTAGCGAAGGATTGCGGGAATTAGCTGAAAATGGAAATACACGGATGCTTGAAAGTGAACTAAAAGAAAAGGTTTGTTATCTCATTCTTCTCGTAAGTTTATTAAATTTATGATATTACAGAGCAATCATATTCGTACAATTATAAAAGCCCGTGGGATAAGTTATCCCAATATCACAGGCAAAACATTTGCGGTTTTCCGAGTGGACAGCAAACATCATTTAATGTCTATTGTATCAATGTTGGATCCCTCACCTGACTGGATTGTTGGCGTATCAAGTCTTGAATTGTGTCTGCGGAATTGCTCGTGGGTCGAATCACGAGTTCTTAATTTGTATCCATGGGACGCAGGAACCGATGATGGTGTAACATACATTGTGCGTATTGAATCCTTATGGAGTTGTTTTTAAAATTATAATAATATGAATTTTAGTCGCCCAATCAACCATCAAATCCGCGGGACCCAATACGACGTATTAAATCGAATAGCCCAAATGATCCTCGCTCTCCATTCTATGATCCGACTGGTGCAGAGATGAAACCACTTGCAAGGCTTTCTCTATCAAGGCAACGTTTATACGAGAAAGCATGCGATCCATCTCAAAAGGAAGACAATGAAGATTACGATAACCCTGGGGGAAATATGTCGCCTGATGGTAATAATGCGAACTGTCAGGTAAGTGCATGGTCAGATTGGTCTCCGTGCTCAGCGAGCTGCGGCAAGGGAATTAAATACAAACAGAGGACATACGTACACGATGAAAGTAAATATCATTGTCATCGTGAACTCACAAGGCGTGCCCCATGTACGGGTGTACAGCGTCACTGCAGAACACAGACGCATGTTCAAGAGAACAATCCCTTTTGTACACTGACAGATTGGGGTGATTGGTCAAGCTGTAGTGTGACATGTGGCAAAGGCGTAAAGACACGCAATCGTAGATATAAGAATCGTAGTGCAGCAAAGCGTTGTGCTGCTGGCAGTGATAATCCACAACCACTGGAACAGACCATTGAATGTGACGCTGGCGAATGTTCCGGCGATGATGAAGATGCAGAGGATGAAGACGAGGGCAAGGACTGCAGTGCAGGACCATGGAGTGAATGGTCGCCATGTTCAGCATCATGTGGCAGAGGCATTAAAGTAAGGACAAGGATAAACATCCCCAAGCAATTTAGACGACGTTATCGTTTCGAGGACTTGCGGAATTATGATGGGGAAGACGAATGTCCTCAGGAAGAGAAAGTCGAATGTATCAACGATGACGATCCTGTATGCATAGAGAGTGATGAAATTGATCCAGGTTAATACATTTTTCAGTACTAAGGCACCCTTCATAATAGCTTTTTATTCTATTTGCAAAATTAACATTTTCGATAAAGTGGTTGCATGCAGCTTGCCTAAGGATGAAGGTAGATGCATGAGCAATGTGGATAGATGGTATTTTGATATCATCAAGAGCAACTGTGATATATTCAGCTACAGCGGTTGCCAAGGGAATAAGAATAACTTTAAAACATTGGAACGTTGTGAGACTGTCTGCGGTTCCTTTAAACGTAGGTTCTCATCCTATTTATGGAGTGGTTCTCTCATAAAACCAATATCTCTTTTTTATACTCCAAGTACCTTTCTATATTTGTAACCATTGTAGGTGAGTTAAATGCTAACAGAACAGCTCACAAAAGACAACTTGGAGTTAGTGTTTCTGGTGTATTTTCATATGCTATGCAATTGCAAAATGACGACACTGCTCCCAACATGACACGTAAAGAACATTGCGGTAGACTAAAGCTAATTCTTACTAATCATTTCATTATTCAGTTAAGTAGACTTACTCATATTAGTTAATTTAAATTTCAGAACAAGAACAAACTATCACTGGAATATCTTCCGGTAGTCATACTATTGATGATGACAATGTCATCGAGCAGAAACCATTTGGTAATGTGATAGATTGCAAGGTATCAGGATGGTCAAAATGGTCACCATGTAACGTGACATGTGGAAAAGGGTTCAAAACTAAATATCGCACAATTAAGGTTGATTGAATTAATAATGGGAACTTTCTTCTACAACATAGAATTTCAGGTTCATCCAATTAATGGAGGTCGTAGATGCCCAGAAAAGCTTATTAAGAATCATCGTTGCGTTGTTCAATGTAACAATAATAATAATAATGATGATGATGGTGATTTAAATCCCACATGGGGACATTCAGCGAATAATGATAATATCAATACCGATTGTGTGATGACCAAGTGGTCTGCATGGTCACCTTGCAGTAGGTCTTGTGGACAAAATGCTGTGCAGCAACGAACTCGGAGTATTATAGTACCATCCAGTGGAAGGGGCCAACCTTGCATGCATAGAACTGAACAGAAATCATGTCCATTGTTAGCATGTCCCGAGTAGGTCCAATTTTCTCAATAATTATTTCTTTACATTTACGTGTTGAATCGCATTTAAAATATAATACAAATTAAAGGGTCTCCATGCATTTTATCGATGACAATCTGTAAATAGAAACTAATAATCCATAGTAGTATATTATTGACAATAATCTTATGTAAATACACGGTCTAGAATCTGATGAATTCCATTTATTTTATTTGAGTATTAACATAGAAATACAAAGCTATGGAAATTTATTAAATTCATTGAAAAAGAATTCTGGGAAACTTATTTAAATTTCTCTACTCGACTTGGTAGTGATAGACAGCTATCAGTAAATGACAACATTAATTGTCTGACATAAGACAAGTTATCAACAAATTATAGTCCAGTCCTCCTATCCTAGTCCTGCTTAATTGTTTGGATAACTAAGTACAGTCAGTTGCGAAGCTCCCTCAGTATTGTGTCAAGTAATTACTACTTGGCCAGTGTCAGAGGTTGATGTTACATGAACCAATAGTGTGGACTGGTGTGGACGGTGTGGACCAGTGTGGACCAGTGTGAACCAACAATAGGTGTGAACCTAAGCATTTAGCTTAATCTGATTTCATCTCTCTGCAGAGCTATTCAGGCTTAAGATAATGATATAATTGGATATAATGATTGTATCTTTAACTTGGAAGCTGCTGTGTAAATAATGTATTACTCAGCAAATAGAGAGGGGTAGCAAGAAAGTGGGGATAAATGTACAGTTCATGGAAAACGGTTATGTTTACCGCCAAACATCTGTGACTGCCTGGGTCTGTCTCGATTTACTCATTTCTCGATTCATCTTGATTGTTAGTCAAAAGTGTGTTCTTCACAAATTTGAGAGAATTCAGTGTTTTGGTTACGATTGCTGTGTTATGGTGATACCATGGAAAATAATAAAAATCCAGCATTGATGTGCCGCTTATGCAGTTCGTCTGATACGGTCACCAATGCTTTATTAGATTTAGCAAGTGATGAAATTAGCTTTGCTGCAGAGTACCGGAAGATAATCTACATTGTGACTGGAATTAATGTAAGTACATGTTAGAAATAGATTATTGTAATTATTATAGTAAACAATTACCAGTAGCACACTGCCAATGTGTAAAAGAGTATGTCATTATGTAAAGTGAATAACATGGGTACTTTAGGTCAATATTATATTGTTTTTTAGATACAAGTAATGGATAGTGTACCATCTAGAGTATGCAGAAATTGCATTAAAAAGGCGCTAGAAAATTACAACTATCGAAAGACTGCACAACATAATAATCTTGAATATATGAAAGAGCAAATGATCAATAAGGCTATTAAACCAGAAGATGATTCTGATAATGAAGTTGAATTTGTCTCAATATCAGTGGATATGACTCGTACAACTTCAATACCTGCAGACACTTTAATGGCTCCACTCAAGTTAAGAATTGATTTGAAGAATTTGGTTTGCCATAATGTTAAAGATACTCGGGTAGATCCAATTGTTTTGCCACAGTCTGTCAAACCATCTGTACCCACTGATAGTGAGACACCTAAATGCCACAAATCTATCAAAGCAATTAAAACTCAGTATCCTACTATTGCATTGCCAACTGCAATTCATGGCCTAAATTTTGATCCAATTGTGTTGCTTGATAATAGTAAGGTGGAAAATTATGTATCAACATTAGTAAGAAAGCAACGGCGTAGGAAATATACTACTCAAACCAAAGATGATATAAAATTTCCCAAGAGGATGGATGTACCAGATAGTGTTCCAAAGTCAGAGAGAGAATCTAAAGACTTGCTGCTTTCATCATTAGGTTTATTACCTATTTCAGAAACAAGGAGTAGTTCAAGTTCTACTGAAACAACAGATATTTGTGAACAATCTGCTTCAAATATTGAATGCAGGGCAAGTGTTGATACAGAGTGTACAACCTCAACGTTAGAGGATAGTAATAATAAACTGGACAAATTGGACAGTAGCCTTCTAGAGGTTGTTGAATCATATAAAGTATTTATCTGCAAAGTGTGCAATAAAATATTCAGAAGTTTGGCAGGCTTGAAAAAACATAAACTAAAATTTCATAATAAGTGCAAGGTATGTTTCAAAAAACTTTCAACTCTTGAGGAAACAAAATTGCATAAATGCAATTTGTTCAAAAAACCAAAGGAACTCCAAATATCTTTAGGACGAATGGAATTGGATAACACAATTCGTCATAAATGGTCGAAACCTTTTTCACATCTATTGGAATTAATTGAATGTAAAAAGCACCAAAAACTGGTTCAACTGAATCAAAACTACATGAATAAAAAATGTTTGAGTTCTGCCAGTTTAACCATAGAGGAGCATGAGAGTGACAATTTAATTGAGGCAGAATCTTTAACCATTCCAAATTCACCTTTGAGTTTTGCAGGCTCTGAATTTGAATTACACTTTTCAGATGAAGAGTTAGATAACTTTGGTGATGGAGATATTAAAAGTGCACTTACTGCCACTTCTGGGAGGGATCAAAGGCAGTTTTTGAATGAGGCTGTATTTCTTAAATCATCATTTAAAACACCTCCTTGCTTCAAACAGACAGTTGCATGTTCTGATATGGGAACACAGGCTGATTCAATTGATCTTATATTTTCCAACAGTCACCATGGAATGGACTCTGAAGTTGTAATTGAAAATTTAGGTTCATACTTTACAATATATAATAAAGTTCCTATTGAGCTGGACAAGTATTGTGATAAGTTAAAAGTAACTTGTTCAAAGATTGACCTGCAGAAAAGGAGTAATCTTTGCGATATTATTAATCAAGAACCAATTTCATTGCATGTAAGTAAAAGTAAACAGATACCTAAGTTGAAGATTAATTTAACAAATATAATTAGAAAGAAACGTCGTTTTGAGTTGAACAAAAATGTGAAGAATGCTGTTAATGAATATAAGAATGCCAAGTTTCAGCAAGGGATTCATCAAGCCAAAAGCTGTATATTAGAATCTATGTTAAAACATGGAAACAATTCTAGCTATGGAGGTGACAAAGCAGTTAAGGATATGGAGGTAGTAAAATTAGTATCTAATACACCAACTAATGTCAACATTTCACAACATGCTTCATCATCAAGTATTGACAAAAGTGTTATGGAGTATGTTAGTGATTCTAGCCAATCTAAAGTCGCTCAAACAATAACATCTACTGTTATTAATTTAGATTCCGAAAATGAGAAAGAAAATACCAGATTGGATGCTCCAGTAATCAATAAAGCACTTGATACTAATACTCAAGAGTCTGAAAGCAGAAATTCATCAAAGTCTCCATCTTTATCAAAGACAGCAAATTCAATAGTACAAAATAATATTCCTATTTTGAAGATACCAGATGAAGGAGCCAAGGAAATGCAGAAAGAACCTAGACTGAGTTTGTATACTACTAAAGATACTCAATTTGAACAATTGTGTAGTAATAGGATAAATAATCCTAATATGAACAGTAAGTCTTTAGTACTGAATCATAACAATACATTACCAATGAAGAAAAGATACTGTGAATCTTTGGTATCATTCTCTAGTGCTAACTATAGCCAGACCAAGACATTACCACCAAAATCAGCTAACCAACCAGATCATAGACTTATTCACCCCAAAACAGTAGATAATAACACTTTGGTGGTGGCTGATCACCAATTGATAAATGGGAAAACTTTAAATAAAATGAATGCTTTACAACACATGCCTTCTCAAACATTGCCAGGAAAGCATAGGAACTTACCACACATAATTGAACGTCCACAAAACCATGCACAAATAAATCAGCCTGATGTTATAAGTAATACAATTCCTGTTAATTTACTTATACATCAAAATCTTAATGTGTTGCAAAATCAGACATGCTATATAAATCAACATTATGGACCCGATCAAACGGTGTATAATAATCAAGGATGGATTTATGAACATGGACCACCACCCTTGCATTATATTTATCCAATCAATAATTCGACACCGACACCGCAGTTAATTAATACAGCTTCAGAACCCTTGTATAAACATGTTCAATTCTCTAGCCAGCAGTATCAAGGTAATTCAATGGCACCTCCTCAAGATATGCAAGTAAAGCAAGTGGAACATACGCCAAGCAATTTTCCAACAAATTTACAGACCCACTCACCGTGTGTTTCCAATGTGGTGCCAGCAATTCGAATTATGAAACCATGGGAGATAAATAATAAATCTTTCACATAGCTTTCAAAGAGGCTTAATATCTACTATTAAATATAAATATTTACACAATATTTTTATTTAAAGTTAATAGAATACATGAACAAATTACTTGGTATTTCAGCAACATTTGATTGTGTCAATGGATTAATTATTTGAATAAAGCATCCAACATTTGTATGATAGTTAAACATTGGTTTAAAGTAAGATTTGGTATATTTTTGTATTTTAAATTATTATGTTGAATATATGATTTGCACTATGTTGCATGTTTAATTAGTTGTAAATCATTTCTTAATTCTACACTGAATTGCTGAAACACATTGAATGTTAGCTGTTACTAAGAGGACTCCTTAGACTAGAGGACGGGTTCTGTAAATTACTCATGGAATAAACTGTATAACGGAAAACATGGATAGCAATTCTTATGAAATTTTGTTTAAAAATCCAAAATATATATAAGATACTTCCAGTAGTCGTTAGCCGGGCGAGTCTTAATGTTTAAGTCCCTGCGTTTTAAGATCTTCGAAAAAGGCAACTCGAATTTAAGTTTTGAATTTTTTTATCTATCCAATTTGAGGCTTTAACACCACTATCGAAAATAGCGCAAGCATCAACATTCCATAGTCTAGTGGTATATATAGCCTGTTGCTGTGATTGGGGCGTCTCCGGTTTGGTCCTTGAGAGGCAGTTCCTGTTTAACTTTTAAATTCACAATTTGAGACTATAAAGGGAAGATCAAATTTAGCCACAGCAACAGCACTCCGTAGCCTAGTGGTATAGTCTACAGATGTGATCTGGGTGCCACGAGTTCGATCCTCGAGACAGCCAGTTCAATTTTAAGTTTTCTATTCAATTTGAGACCATAAGGGGAAGATCAAATTTGCTATGGCCACAGTACTCCATAGCCTAGTGGTATAGTATATGGATGTGATCTGGATGTCTCGAGTTCGATCCTCGAGGCAGCCAATTCGATTTTGAGTTTTCTTTATAAACTGAGACCAGAAAGGGAAGATCAAATTTGCTGAGGCAACAGCACTCCATAGCCTAGTAGTATAGTCTATGGAATTGATCTGAGAGTCTCGGGTTCGATCCCCGGAAACGGCAACTCGAGTTTGTGTATATTTTCAATACTTGTACGTTCGAGGGTCCCCCATAGACTTAAGCATGTCTACTGGGGGCCCCCTGGAGGCGTACAAGGGCCCCATTTTTAATTTTAGAAGCCCGTACGTTTTAAGATCGTTTTCAGATGGCCCACCCCAAGCTTCGCTCCCCGGCAGGTTGCTTGTCGACCAGCTCGGTCGCTGTCCGACTAGCAACTGCCTCCCCATTCCCGATTTTCGTTACCAACAGACCTCGGTTTCTGACGTCATGGTTCCTAAGGAGGGTACCTTTCAGCGCCACCCCGAATGAGTGCAACAACTTGTAACTAATGTCTTGGACTTAGAATTATTTTCCAAGTTCTTGGTTTGAATACAAGTGCTATGGCCAATTGAATGGCCACTCTACAGAAGTACAGAGCTGCTATTCCTCTCAATTATTTAAAAAAAGAACCTGCTGTCGGGATTCGAACCCGAGACTCTCAAGTCACACCCAAGCAACGCGCTTACTAAGCCACCTATGACTTTACTTACACAGAATTAAAACTTATATTTCTACGCTTTATGTTGACTCAAATTTTAAGAAATGTTAATATTTATATATTGCTATTTTAAAAGAGTAAAGCGAATTCCGAGTTGTTTAATAATTGAGAATGAAAGAAAATGTTTTAATTGAATGAAATCAATCAAATGGGCATAACACATATATCTAATGATAATGTATCTACATTTTCATAAAAAAATATTATTGCTGCTCATAATTGAAACATACTTTAAGCCAGCATTTTCCTATGGTAATATACTATACGTCAGTTAAGTTCTAAACATGCTATCAACTGGTGTGTCTTTGATGCATTTAAACTTTTTAGTATCATTTATAATCAACAAATATAGTGCCAATCCATACAATGTTTGCATTTTGTATTTATCCGAACGTGGATCTGAATTAAATAAATTGTATGTTAATACAACTGTAACCATTAATGCATTTAATATTGACGAGTGTTCAGATTATGTAGTGACCCATATGAAAAAGGGATCGCATAAAATTCCGCGCCGATTCTATAATATGCTAACTGAAATTGAACGTAATGTAAAGAAAAGAGTTATATATATTACAGCACAAACTTATATTTCATTTGGTTGGAGTAGTCCGAATGGCTTGCTTATTGAATATCGTAAGGATGAAGAAAAATTCAATTTGTATTATGCACCAAAAATGAAAACGAATAGAAATAGTTGGACAATAGTTGACACCTGGAATATATCGGCTCAATGCTTTTTAGAGAATAAAAATTTATTTCCGTACAATATTAATAAATATGGAAAAGATATTCGAATTACTTACAACGATGATAGTGTTTTACAGTCGTCATTATATCGGCCAGATATTGGAGTGATTAAAACTCAGGGGGAAGCTTTTGCCAAATATCACAATTACACATTAACTTTAAGTAAAATCCGATGGATTCCGCCTGATTTTGAAACGTGTAAGTAAAATACGTTATCATCTGCGTTTTAAGGTAATGCAAATTTTACTTGTGTAATGTTGTAACATTTGTAGGCTCAACAGAAACCAACTCTAATTCTGTTTCGGGTAAAAATTTCGTTTTTGATTTTGTGTATGGAGTGCTTTTAGTACCAAAACCAAAAATTGTTAGAAATACTTGGTTTAATGTGATCTACGTTTTTCCATGGAAAATCTGGTCGTGTATATTATTGATCTATATTTCTCTTAGATTTACATATTTTCTACGGGACTGTGAATATCTTCCCAACAAATATCAAATTAATGAAAAGCCCATCAAGACTTTTCGCATTTTCGGGCTAATCTTCAGTCAAGTATATGTTATACAACCGAAAAACAATTTATCACGTTTATTGTATTTGTGTGGGCTGCTAATGACAGTGTTCTTTTCCATGTGCTACTCATCAACAATAATAAGTGCGATAGTTGCCCCAACGTTAGTAATTTTCAATGGCAAATGAAAATGAGCGATTGATATTCCATTCTGGATTATTTCAGGATACTAGAACCCTATACAACATACGAGGATATTATGAATGATTCAAGTTTATATTATATGGAAACAACTTTCAGTAAAACATTAAATATGTCGCATTCCATTTCCGCTGAAGATGTTCGTACCTTTAGATCAAATTAACTAGTTAACTAACAATTCAATTTTAGTCTTCAGGAATGTCAATCGGTGAATTTATTGGAAACTTCAAACGAAATGTTAGCGCATCAAATGAAAAATTTATAGCAATTGTTCCCATGTATCGTTCATGTAAGTTACAACTTTAATTAATTTTATGTATGCATTAATTAATTGTATTTTAGTTTATATCGAAAGTTACAACTTAAATTGGTCTACGCATCTAGTGTTTCCTAAGATTATAACAATCTTTCCTCTATGTATGCGCGCCAGCGTGGAAAATGTCCGAACGGAAGATTATTATTCTGAATTTTTAACATTAGTTGGTAGTACTGGCTTAATTACTTATTGGGAGCATCAGGCATTTGAATCACAAAAAACAATATTTTCCAAGATAGATACTCAATTTCTGCCAAAGACGTCCGATGTTATCGCTTTAGATGTTAATCACGTTAAGGGTGTTTTAGTAATATGGGTATTTGGTGTAGTATTTGCAAGCTTCGCGTATGTATTAGAAATTCTACAATCAGTTTTGTTGTTATATTTGTAAATTTTCTGCCACTTTAAATTTGAATGAAATCACTCCAAAAAATATTAAATTGTGTGTCACCATAAATATTTGACATTATGCAATAGTTTTAAGGAATTTTAGTTTTAGTAAATTATTTAATAATTACCAAACTGTGAAGAATATAATGAACTTACTTCTGTGAAAACTATGAGCAAAGTAACCTTCCGTTCACTTATTTATAATAATTCTCAACGTCGTAAGTATACTGGACGTTAGTTTTATTGATGTTTTATGTGAAATGTTTCGAATATTATTATAATAAATGTCATTATCGATTGCATACGCCATGTATGAATGTGCATAACGTGCACGTAATACTCACATCCTGGACACTTACGAGTGCTTATTAGACAACTAAATAAGAAGAGTTGCGTTCGGATTGCGTGATCGGTTCCATCGCATTGATCTTTAATTTTCAAGCACAACACTGATCGCACATACATTCAGTAAATTTATCTACCTACTTCCTTCAGCGATTCCAATAATTACGTTCATTTAAACTAATTTCGAGTCCATTAGATGTGCTGATTAATAACTCGTATTGTTTATAATTTTGTTTAGAATTAGGTAGTACGTTAATGTTTGCGAAATAGGTACCTGTATCGTAGCAGTTGTAGCAATTGTAGCTTGGCGTGGCAGAAATGCACGCACTCCCTCAGTCTGAGTGTTTAATTACCAGCAACTATCAGGTAGCCAATCAGCGCAAGCAATTTTGCAATACAAACAGCAAGCATCGTAAAATGCAAAACCCGGGAGCTCAAAATTATTAAAACCCGCAGACTTCACCATTAGAAACTGTAGTTCTAATAGCTACTGATGTATTTGCAACTAAGGAAAATTATTATATTTAGTTTGCATTTCTAGTTAAGCTCCATACACATCCGTATGCAAGTATTACTTGTAAGTTCTTCGTTTCAATCATTTTTTCCACTACCGCAGGATGCACACATTTGTTTTACTTTACGTCTCTCATTAAAATTTTCTGTAGCCATAGATTCGTATAGAATATTTTTGATATTTGCTTAATAATCGAAAGGTGCCAAAAGCGTAATAAAAGTAATCATTATCCTTATGGAAAAATCAATAGCTTGAAAATGTTGTGCTTCCGTTGGATTTGCATCGATATAAAATTCACATGTATTGCTTTAATATGCTAGCTGAGCAACTAATTACAAGAAGGCGTCCAGTGCAATGTGATCAAAGTTAAATATTGCGTATGCATAATTTATTAATTATACGCTACATTTTTCCACACCATTTTTCGACTTCTCTATCCCGCATTTTCTTCTTCCTTTTCGTTGGTTTCTGCCGCTTTAAAGCTGGCGCATTTGCTTTGCATATAAATTTTTCAGTTCAACGCGTGGAATTGACGCACAATTATAATATTCATAATATCCACATAACATGCTGGATGTTATTAATTTATTGCTTTACCCCTTAGGCATTGCACGCTTTGTTTTCGCATGGTGAATGCAACGAGTATGGGTCATTCATTCGTTTTGTATAAATATGCATTACGTTTCTTACGATGAACAATCCAAAAACTATGAATAAATTAATTTAAATATGATATTTTTTCAAGTGCGCTATATAATCTTGTCAATAGCTTTTCTCGTCAATTAGCTAATTAAACTGTAGAGAAAAATAAATGAGAACTAATAACTAATCCATCTTTCAATTAAAGCATTAATATGGAATTCCAGAAAACTGGATATAAAGTTCTGAAGAAATGAATAACTTAATGAATAACAAATTTACTGATCTGTGCTTTGTCTATGCAAAGACTTTAATTACGTAGCAAGAAAATAATTAAATTTTCTCTGATCTAGATGTAATCTAATTGAAGAATTTTTATTCAATGATAGAGCATTTCATCACGGAACGCATATTTTGTGTGGGCTGTTGTCGCTTTGAGTTTCAAGATGCACCTGTCTTATTTTCTTGCTACCACATATAATGTCATTGCATGGCATTTCTTTATCCATTAGGGCGAAAGGGGTTGTAAGCGAGACTCCCTGTTGATAATTACAAGTTGCGCTAGGAATTATACAATTTGTCGGTATAATGACTAAATATCAACCCTTCCGCTTCTCTGAGCCCTACGTCTAATACATCAAAGAACAGGTACATCTTTGGCATTTAAAAAACAAATTCGTCAACATCAAAAGCTATTTCACCTATTTCATCCTCTTTCTTTCCCTTGATATTTTGAGGGCGTCTTCAAATATTTACAAAAATCAAGTTTTTGATTTTCAAAAATATTTACAAAAAACCTATATTTACAAAATAGGTATAATTTTTATTTAATACGAATTTATGTGTTCGTTTGCCTTTCCGTGTACTCCATTATCATCCAAATTCGATGCGCCTAGCCGCCGATATTAACTCATGAGATATATAGTTGTAAATAAAGTGGGCATTGCGAACGCGTTCAATATAATAATAGTGGCAGCAATATCTACGTGGCGAATCTGCGCGTTTGCGATTTTGTGCACAAAGCGAGTGCACCAGCAGCGCCAAGAAGCAATACCAGAAAAGAACCAAAAGATGCGCATAATGGCCAGATGCAGATGAATGAAGTGAGAATGGTAAGTTATGTGCGCTGCGACCGCGCGAAATCCAGCAGCAAGCAAACAAACGCCGTACATGAATTATAATATTAAATCCATACTGGACGCTCAAAAAAATTTCATACTTTCGCCTTCCTTCAACTTATATTCAAACAATATCAACCACCTCACAATTTTCTATTGCTCACATTGCTATTAAATTACAGCAATATGTATTTAGCATTAAACTTGTTGAAATAATTTCTACGATAGTAAAGTTTCATCCTGTATGAGAGAAATAAACAGTAGATTTGAATTCGCACATGATTTAACACACAAGACCGACCCTAACGCGTATTTATGAGCAATAAATATCGGCTAATGTATAGGACGGCAAGCCCACAATGAGTAAATACTGCGCGCCGTGCAAGTGCCATCGCATTTTATAATTGTTGCTCGCGCTCTATAAAGAGGTAGCAAGTGGCTGGTCCGCGAATGCCAGTGGAATATAACTTAATAATCCTAACATAACTCCTCAATGTAACTTGCGTGACACATGCACGCCGCAGTAATGCTTATTGATAATCTTGATCGCTCATCTTGCAAATGCAAATTATACGAAAAATTGTCTTCTTTTGCCCGTTTTGTTGGAATATTTTTCAACGAAAAATTATACGTACCTACGTCCAATCAAAGCACGAAATACAAAAATATTTGCACTCGTTAGCAATATTTAAATTGAAACAATGAAGTTATAAATTTCATCAACTGAAAACAGTTGCATTCAATAATGAAATGTCATTTACTTTATGCACTTCGTATTACCATTTATTCAGGAAGCTACTTAGTCAGCGCGCTACTCGGCTACTTAGACTCACCTGTCGCACTGTCGTTGCCTTGACTTCTTCCGACGACTATCAAAGTACTTCGGCTGCAAGACGCAAATGAAAAAAACGCAAAGTGGAACACAAATCAGATGCACTCTCACAATACGTGCAGCGATGACCGAAGGCGTCCAACGTATGCGGACGATGATATGCTTGCTACACATTGCCGGTAATTTTAATTGAAAAATTTAAATGAGCACGTGCCTTCCACAATTGATCTCTCATTCATTATAAGTGCATTTTTTTGCTAGATGACGCTCTTCTTTTTTCTACTTTAAATTGAAGCACGCAGCTTCTCTAGATTCCTGTTCTTTTTTTGCTTTCGTTGTAATTGAATTAGGACCGTAAGTGCGCTTATAAAGGGTTAATCAAAGGGTGAAATTGAATTTATCATAGAGAAACTCATTAAGCCCACACATTGCGCTTGAAATTTTTGAGATGTTTATGAAACTTATTCCGTGAATCAAGTGTAGGTACAAAAAATGTCTTCATTTCAAAGCCATCTGCATGAATATCGAGGTACACTTAATCCACTTTATTTGAACGATTTCAAAGTAATTATACTTTCTCAATAAGACCAAATAAAAACGTACCTATTTGTAAAAAATTTTAATACACACAACTTGTTATTATCTAACGAGCACTCAGATGCACCTTGTCATTGCTTCAACAGCACCAGTTTTAGAATAAGGATTGTTACTGACTGAAGCAGCACCAAGAACAAAACGAAAACGATGTCAGTTGAGTACGCATTTCATTAGAATGGAAAGAATCTGATACAGGCGGATGACAAGGAGCACCTGTTTTGGGGTTGCCTCGTGCCCTTAATTTAAATGTTCGTGGATCCCAAATTTGTAATAAAAGTGCAGTAGGCCATTCGACGTTTCGTAATTAAAATTAGATTATTCTAATTGCCTTTTATTACCGCATGGAAATGCACGTAAAGAAAAAGTGTTGGATTAGGGTGGCTGCTGTTTTACGTCGTTCTCTACAGGACGCGTGCTGCATTTATATGTAATTTAAAATGACATAGACGAATCGTTTGGATAGACTGAAGATTATAAATCTATTAATTTCGATTTGCTCGTTTTGCACTAATATTTCAAGCAGGATTTATGTTTCAAGTCTCGTATCATTTCAATCCGACAATTCCAGTTCATAATCAATTAATTCTCAGGCGATATGTTATAATCCTTAGTTGAAAACTGAAATATTTTTCATATTCAAAATTCATTTACATTTCGGCGTATTGATGAGCAAGATTTATGAATGCGCCTCAATGCAACCACCCCATTAATCAATTACAAACGCGCAAGACGACAATGAAACGAGGATTGAATAACGACAAGCAATGCATTTAATAAGACGTGTAAATTCAACAGCGCAGAGCAAAGAACACGAATGTAAACGAGTCATGATAACGATTTGTATTGTTATTGAAAATATTTAACGTTTCCATGAGGGAAGTTCATCACAGCTAATATGTAAGCAAGCGTCTTGGTATCTTATTGATGCTTATTTATGATATTCGGATTTTATTCGATTTTTATGCGCTCATATTTCACGCGTTATGATTTATTAGCACGGTTTGAAGTTGAGCGATGTCCGTCGAATGGAATTCTTCGATGAGGGAATCAACTGACCGAATGCTTTGTAATAATGACATCGCGCGCGGTTCAAAGACGAAACGCAAAAGAAAGACGTGCAAACAAGACGAGTTAATAGAATGCATTAGTTTAATGCATGCTAATTTGTCATTGGAGCTTATAACAAATTTCTCGTTGTTCATAAAGTTAAGATAGCGTATTCGAGACCACCAACCAATTTTGCTCTTGTGACTTTCTTGTTCCCATACTTAAAAATTATAATAAAGTAGATACTCACTTTGATTCCTAGAAGATGCGAAGGAAATTAATCTGAGAGAGACTTCTGGATTCTGCAACAAAAATATAAATTAGAAAACTACTTGCATTACAACTCTACAACTGAGCGATTTTCATAAGATTTATTTGTATGATATTTGCGTTGGTAATTTGAACAATTACAGGCTACAAACAGTTGGAGTGCTTTAATAATACAGGAATACCCCGCTTAACGCGGGGGTTACGTTCCATCAAAGTAGAGCGTAATGCGAAACAGCGCTAAACGAGACTATCTTCACATGTAAATAAGGGGGTTAGGGGAACATAAATAGAAAATTGATTAATTATTACTATTAATCATTTTTTTATATCCAAACATTTATTTATTACAAAAATATAAACATAAAAAACGAATATATATTAAACAAACAAATTATATAAACAAATAAAATTCTAAGACAGTCAGATTAATCAGTCTATTCTGTTTCAAATTTTCTGCCTTTTTGCCAAGAAGGCATCCAATGTAGTTTGTGTTTTCCTTTTTCGTTCTGATATAAGTTGTTGGTAATTAGATAAAGCATCTATGACACCCCGTCTTGCGCTTGAACTTCTCTCAAAATTTGGATCATTTTGAACCAATTGATCCATAATTTTAGTCATATTGGTCAAACTGCTTTTTAAAAGCGCCATGGAAAGCTCTTTTTGCTCTTCTTCATAATCACTACTACAATCACTATTTTGGTTTTCGGGTTGCTCTGTTAACTCCTTGAGGTCATCATTAGAATAACCAGCTGCTGATTCTTGCACTATTTCTTGGACGTCTTCCAAATTTATCTCATCTAAACCGATTTGCTTCGCCAACTCCACTATTTCATCCATATCGATAGCGTGTTCAATGTCTTCGCCTTTACATAAATCTGGCCAAATCTTCTTCCATACCCCCTTCAAAGATCTTGCTGTGACCTCATTCCAAGAAAGGTTTATATTTTCTATAGCATTCATAATGTTGTAGTTTTTCCAAAAATCTCTGACTGATTCCCTCTCTTCTCCATCTGTTTTTTCAAACATCTGCTTAAGTGTTCTTAAATGAATTATGGCAGTTGTGTTTGGCGGCAAGAAAACCACTTCGACTGGAATGCATGTTTCTAAGTCTGTTAAATTTGTTGGGTGGCTTGGAGCATTATCAATTAATAATAGTGCTCTTGGTTTAAGTTTTTTAATTTCGCAATAACGTTTTCCCGACGGGCAGAAATGTTCAGTAAACCATTCCTGAAAATTTTTCATTGTTATCCATGATTTTTTGTTAGACTCCCAAATTACAGGTAACGTTGATTTTGATATGCCTTTCATCGCTCGTGGGTTTTTTGAGTGGTAAACTAGTAGCGGCTTTAACTTGAAATCCCCGCTTACGTTACCACCCAGTAGCAGTGTTATACGATCTTTTGCTGCTTTGAATCCTGGTGCTCGTTTCTCTTCACGGGATAAAAAAGTTCGTTTTGGCATACTTTTCCAAAATAGACCCGTTTCATCGACATTAAAAACCAATTCTGGAGGATAGTTTCCTTGTTCAATTATCGTTTTTAATGTCACTGGGAATTCAACCGCCGCTTTCGTATCACCACTTGCTACTTCTCCTGTAATCTTTATATTATGAAGATTATTTCGCCTTTTAAATCTATCAAACCATCCTCGACTAGCAACGAAAGTTGTAGTGTCACTTTGCTCAGCCTGAATATAATTAAAAATTCTTCTGGCTTTTTCCATTATGATAGATTGGCTTAATGGCATATTACGTTCAATTTCATCGTCAATCCATACGGACAGTCGTTTTTCCATTTCCTCTATAATATTATTTCTAGAACGGGTAATTCTAGTTGCAGAGCTTGGCGTAGTTGCAGTTGCCGATGAGAGTATTTTTTCTTTATTCTTAAGAATTGTTCTTATTGTTGAAAGCGCCAAATTCAATGCAGCACTAATCTTCTGATCACTTGCATTTTAGTTTCCAGTGAAATGCCTTTTCTGGTTGCTATTTTTGCTGGTTTTTTATTATCACCCATGATAAAACTAAAGATCGTAACATTTGTAACGTTATTAATTGTTAAATTATTATCTAAATTTATACTTACAATAATTTCAATAAATGTTTCAAATGATAAAAATTTGAAACCAAACAAGAAACACAACAAAAAGTTCGAATAAGTACAATTTATGGTGTTAGAATGGATATTCCCAGTTTAATTTAAGTTATTTGGATGGGTATTCCCAATTTTGGGATATGAGCATCTGGTAGCAAGTAGAATTAGTTAACATGTTTACATTATAAGTCGCTATTGAATTTGAATTTCTATGGATGGTCAGCATAAGCTGTTATAGGTTACATTATTGATAAAATTATAAGATGTTACAATATTTGTTGAATCCTAATAAATAATATCCCCAAAAAAATCCCATCCCACGCATTCCCCTCTCCCTAAATCTGGGGGGAAAACCTATAATTTGGCAACTCTGCATGTTATATATATACTTGGCAACCTAGCGCTGCGCACAATTTCTGAGAATCACCGGGTTGAAGTAAAAGAGCGCTAAACCGAAACAGCTCTAAACGGGGCAGCGTTAAGCGGGGTATTACTGTACATTTAATTGTATAGCCGCAGAGATATACGAAACAGAAGTGTATTTCTTTCGATAAGCGCGCGAAGCGACCACAATTTGACCACATTGTTCAGAGCGATGGTCAAAAAGGCCACGCTCGTTGGCGAATGAATTACGGCCTGAAAATTACAAGTTTAGCGCGCGCGTAAAGTGTGCTGGATATGCGATGGACGCATAATAACTAATGAATGCATGCTCGAACATGTTGGTTTTCTGCGCGGCAATTATTTATCGCACACCGGCAGCGCACCAGCAGCAGTAGAAGAAAAAAGCAAACATGGTGTAATCGTGCACTACACTGTACACTACATACGGAACAAGCGTTGTAAAGAAGATGTTGCTCAACGACTTCATTTATTCGCAGTGTTTTACGGCTTTATGAAGACCTAAATTATGATCGGTTTTCACGACGCAATGCGCTTTTTGTGATTCCAGCGCGCGCATTTGGAGGCTGCTTACAATGTCTCACCAAAGATTGCTTTGCTGCTATGATGAAAAATGATTATCTCTTTTGGTATTATATCATAAAATGACCAATAAATTTAGTTATAACTTAAACATAATTTAAAATGTCAATTTTAACCGTAATATGGCGAATAAAAAATTGCGCAGAGAACACAAGCTTAATTAATGAAAGGCATATGATACAATTTAATTGCGGAACAGCAGGACGCGTATCGTTTTGATTAATCAGTAGTAGCGACCGTTTGGGGTTTCGGTGTAATAGAAAACTAGATATACCTTGCCCCGATTAAGTAGCATCATCATCACCACTGGCCATGTACGATGTTATTATTGTATTTATCGAGAGCGCCGCATCATTCGCCGCGTCACTCCGCGCACAATAATCGAATGCAACGACGGCAGCAAATCATTCGTCGAATGTTTATCGCGAGCGTCAATCATTTTGGTGGTCATCATCATCATCATCATCAGCAGCCCGCAGTTTGTAATCGCTCTGATATGTGTTTAACGCACGCAGAAGCAGCAGCATAAAAGATGAAAAGGTATAGGTACGAATAAATGAAATGAAGAAGCCCGTGGCACACACAAAAAACGCCGCGTCAGTGTTGAAACTGTGAGGGTGGTTTTCCCAATTTGCACCCGAACGTACCGATAAATTGATGGACATGCCTATCTTGTTAGGCGCGCGCAAGAAACGAGTGCATTCCGCATACGTGCAAGTTAAAGATGCAGAACGGAAAATGCGCTTGTCTTATGGAAAACACAGCGCAGGAAGGCGATGCATCCGAACGCGAATAAAGCAATTTAGTCAAGCACGTCCAATCTTTACGTGCTCGATCGGAAAAAATCTCGTTAAGTGATTCACGACAAAAACGCGTTCGACTATGGTCGATCACGGTGAAATTAACAATTAATCGGTTTTATGTGTGAACAATTTGCAGCCAATGCGTCCGTAGTTTTCTTGTACTAATATGCTAGCAAGAAACAAACTAAAAAATACGTGCGTGCTTATTAAGAACACTGATCCTTCCTTGTTAAATCCTTAAGAAATAAAATTATCTAATTTCAAAATAGTTTAATTATTTCAGCAAGTTGTTATTAATTTGTTTTCCACAGAAAATAAATATTTTCATGAAAAATAAAGGCAGAAACTCATTTCTAATCTTTAGCCAAGAATAACCTGTTAAAAGGTGTTTTGTTAATGATTTTCTTCTTGGGTTTTATTCTTGGGTGGCATACAAAGCGATTTAACACCATAAAATGTGAGAAACATCCATGAAAATAAATTATTGGACCCACCTTCCCACTAATGACTCAAAAACACATTTATAAAAATGCCGAATTTGCACGAAAGTATTTTATAGACAAAAATCACTTATTGAATTTAATTAATAGAGAAGTAATTTGATTCAATAGCATGCGTCGTGAAAATATGTCAACCCCTACGAAATGTGGAAAAAAATTGGATGAAACCCAAGTGACAACAATGGATGTCTGGCTTAATTTAATTTGACTCGAGTCGACATCAAAAGAATTCAAAGGAATTTGTATAAAAAAGTAAATAAAGAAAAGGTTTACCCTCGAAAACGCAGACTTCACAAAACCGCCGCTCAACAATGCATCAAATAACAACGCAACTTTATAAATGATTTTGACTTAATGCACGAGCGGATATTAAATAAGTTTTATCTGTCCAATAAGCCATTGTACTTTCTTTAATAAGACATTGACTAATCTCTTCTGTAAATAACTTGACGTTTCGTCAATTTTCTTTCCCTTAAACTTGAAATCAGATAAGTAATTTGAACGATTTTATGCGTTTAAATCTGATAAAAAGTTTTATTTGTATGAATTAAGATTCTTTAGATTTTATGAGCCTATAAAACTATAAAGCACCTCATTTATCAATAATCCGTTTAAATTCGGCTGACCTTTAAATTATGCAAAAATTCAGTAAACGCCGAGAGGACATATGTTACCCATAAAAAGTTACGCATTAATGGAATTCGCTTATTTGCTTACTGAATTAATGACGTCGGTGATAAACAAGCGCAGAAATATTCTGATCGCAAAACAGTCTTATCAAGGCCGTGCATATCTCTTGTGTACCACTCGTATTAATTTATTGTTCACCTGTTGTTGAATTGAGAGCAAAATTGCGGTTTTAATGACTGCAGTTCATGATTCAGCGCTTATTTCACATACGTATGTGTGCGGCGTGTGCGCGCCGATATTTAGGTGGACGAAACAAGAAAGCAACTTGTAATTAACAGATTCAAACAGTGATTTCGCTTTTGTGCCGAACCACGAGGCGATGGCTCAAAGTTCGAAAGCTCGTTAGGATTTAATCAGTGTGTTGTTGTTCGCATCGTGAGCATTCTTTTGGCAGGCGGAGGCAGCCACAGCTCCTAAGCAGGCCATCAACATTCACGTTAATAGTGCGCGTTAACACCTCGGTACGCCCTCATCAGAAGCACACAAAGGCAACCAATAATCATTTTCACGCGGCGCGATTGTTCGTCGTTAGCGCGCGCTCCTTCGAATACGCGTGTCAGCAGGAGATCACCTATCCGGATTCCCATCCCGAGCGCACATCCAATATCATCGATGAAAACACTTGAATCATCTTTGATTTCGTTGGCTTTGCCATTATTGTATTAAGCATGATTACTCTCTACGGTCAACTACCAGCGTGTAACCAACTACTAAATACGTTTTCTTTCATTTTTAATTTCAATGGGTAACTCACGCTCAATAATAATTTGAATTTAGGGTGTAACCTCAAGGAAAAGTTCTTAATTACGCAAATCTAGTAGGCAAATAAGTCACTAATTAAAAAACGCGTAGAACGAGACAATAAATTAGTCGAAATTCGTTTTCACGGCTCGCATTCGAAGTCCGCGCAGAACACGCTTGGGTAATTAGTGGCAATAAAGTTAATTATATTTACAGCGATTTGTATGCTAAGCTGCGAGTTTACCAAGTGCCCGCGTGAACGCCTATTATAAATTAAGGCAAATGAAATTAATTAATTGGCTCGCGTACGTACGCAGCGCTGATGCAAGAACACTGCAAGTGATGCTGCGACTTTTAAGAGTTTTAATTCTCACACAAATATTCAATTTGACCAAACGTTCTTTCTAGCTGTTTGCTTACTTATCGGCGCGTATCTATTGTAGCCTAAAATGCAAATGCAAATGCGACAAGCAAAAAGAATAAATAAAAGAAACGGTAGAACAAGTTAATTACTAGTCGATTACTGTTTTGTGACGCTGTCATGTACATACGTTTGGTGATATTTACGTATGCATTTACGTTTGCCATATGTGATGAAAATGCGCGTTTTTTGTTTCATTTAGTACGCGCGTATGTGCGGTGTTTGGTGACATTAAGGGCCTGCTGCACGGACGACAATCAGCCTGAAGACGACGACGAAGAAGAAGAAGCGTCAGCAAAAGACAATTCCGCTTCACTGATGGCAGGCACGAGGATAACCGCATTTGGCGCTTGTTTATACCTCGCATGTGCAAAAACGCATTCAATGCGTATCTGATTTTTATTGACAATATTTTATTATCTTTGGATTTTTATTCAAGATTTTACGACTTTCTTAATTTGCGGAAATTACCAAGAAAACAAAACGTGATGTATGAAACGCAAGATCAAGTACTCTCATCAATTAGTTAATTAATTTAAGCAACAAGAAAAATTACTCACTCTTTAAAAATTATCCTTTTTTTTTACAACTATTTAATGATTTAATAATTTGTTTAACGGCTCAGTGGCTGAGGGGATTATCACTTCAATTGCGACTTGTAAGCCACGGGTTCAAGTGACCGAGTCGGAGATTACTGTTGTCCACTTTTCAATAGTTATATATGCTTTTAATCATATCGAGTAGTGAAAATTCATGAAATTTAAGAGCAATTAGTCAATAGCATTTCGAAATGTTAAAAAAAGTTTGAGGCGGCAGAAAAAACATGAATGGCATTTTATATTCGTTTCTCGGTGATTGATGATCATCGTCTAACACTGGTAGCCGAAGTAATCCAAGTCAAGCGTGAATCGAGTGAAAGACAAACACATTGTACAAGTGTCCTCATGCATGCTGAAGCACACGAAATTATTTCGAACAAATCCGCCATCCACCTGTGCGCTCATCTTACGCGTCCTGAGCGTTCGCCTGCATCCTTCTCGCAGCGGCAGCATCAGCGTCACGATCATCATCATCATCATCATTATCACCAGCATCGAAAACAGTGCACTAATTCACTATGTGACTATTATGTCGTCGATGCGCTGCGTATTGGTTCATCATCATCACCATCTTTAGCGTGCTTCTCTTTCTGAACTTTGCATTGACCAGGACGCAACAATGCAGCGCACTTTGACTGACACTAACTATAAATGATACTCGCGCGCCGCTCTTCGTCCCTCTTTCAGATACGTTCTTGTTGTTGTCTTGCAGCTCCGCCAACCAAACGTATTGTCTCTCGCTTTACATCATGCTCCTGCCTGCCATTCAATTAAACTCCTTTTTCTCATTTCGATCATCTTCGTGATGCTTGTTGAATTGTAAATTTCATCTACAAAGTGTTCTCCGGCATGCTTGCACTTGCTCGCTGCATCGAGCTTAAATGCATTCAGGTGAGGCCTCGGTCTACATTTAGTTGGTGCATGCTGGGCGAACGCAATGCGGGAGCAGCGCGGCTCAAGTTACCGAAAAAATCAAATGTTAACATTCCAGCGCGATGTAGCAGAACGTAATTTCTTGGGATGGCGTTTTCGCTTCTTTATTTCGTATGCGCGATGCTTGGATTTTATTTCGTTCTAGTTAATTTCATCTTGCAATTGGTGCATCATTGAACGCACGCATCAAACATAATTTAAACGCTCATTGCTTGTTAATAACTCTATAATTGAATCAGTCTCCTTACAATATTTTATATCCGCTTAATCAGTGAACAAGCAGCTGTTGTTTTCCTCACTTGTTGCGTGTAATAAGATTCGATAAAGTACGGAATAAAATAATAAGAGTTACGCACTTGCAACAAAATCTGAGCAACAATACAATTTCACTTTTATGTTTTGTACGCACGATGCCTAACCCAATTCCTTCATGAGCATCTGTTCAGTGCAGACAGACACACGTTTAACAGCGCATTTCATGGATGTCATCTCAATTTTGCCGCATGTAAATTGATCATAAACGCTGTATGCTTCACGCACTCGCTGCATTTGCATAATTGAATGAATTTCGCATATGCGAAAATGCATAAAATAAAACCGAAAGTTGCGGATTTCTTTATTAGGGCCTGACCACTCTCACTAAATGAATGAAGATATCACTTCCAAAACTCAAAAATTTCAATCTCTCAATTTTGTATTTTATAAAATATAGTGCTATAATTAAATTGTGCAGAATTGCACTTCACTTCAAGGCGATGCATTAAATTTTTAATAATAATATTTAAATGCATAATAAATCTGAGTTATTGATCGACATGTGCAAATTACTTAACTTGCTGCATGCATTCTTACGTGTTTACAGGTGATAACCTTGTAGTAAAGCAAGAAAAAAAATCACTACTGTGACATAAAATGCAAGAAGACATCTGTTGGAAATAAATTTCGTTACGCTCGTGAACGCTGCCACCCGCCGAATATAAAATTGTTCAACAGCCGCATTTAATGCAAACAAACAGAAAACGTATAAAAATGTATGAAATAATGAATAACAACAGGTACGCTGTATAAGGAATAATTGAGCACATGTTCGTGTAATGCACTACTGCAAAATATCAATACAAATCCTCAGATTTCGCAGGACATTTAATTATGTTGAACGCGTGCGGCAGACGCCCGGAAAAGGCTGGAAGAAAATAAGAAAAATAGTACTGAAACGCCAGATGAAAATTGTTAAAACAAATTCGATTATTACATGCATTAAAAGCAGCAGGTGTATTATTAAAATATGCGGTAATTATTGATTTAAACTAAGAGCGTTTCTTCCACCTCATAGCTTTTTTTATCAATAATAAATTTCGTTTTGCCCCTGTTTTAACTACATAGTTACTTTTTCCTGCAGACTGCATTTTATGGTTTGATTTTTTTCTTCGTTACACGCTGCAGTTGGATGTTAAATGAAATTGAAAGAATCCAACGAGTCATCATCAGCAGTGCTTTTATGCATCGTAATCGAAATCAGCGATTCGATTTAAAAAGGCGGCGACGAAACGTCCACTTCTGTCCGGTCGCATCATCATTGCGCAGACGTCATCGAATTGACTGAGCATGACGAACGCATCAATATCTATACCTACATACAGGCATTGTGTGCGTACGGTTAGCGGCATGGATGCAAATCGAATCCAAGAACAAGATTGGCACGACGCGATGCACACGCAGTCGGTGATATGCTTTGCAAACAATGCCAATATTGTATGGACGTAGTGTACAAACGTGCGTAATGCGTTCGTAAATAATATGGCGAGCACATTGCAAATAATGAGTAATGATACTACGTGCCGTTTACAAATAGCTTGTTTGGTGTTGTGCACACCTCACCTCATATGATTACGTATTGCAAACATGCATCGTTGCTTTTCATTTTATTTGATTTCTGTTATGCAAAGCACAATATTTACTCAACTAAACAATCTTTTAGTTTATAAATATTAAGGGTGTCAAATTAACAACTTGTATCTTGTTTTGTTGCCTCATAGAGCAATTTGTCCAATTTTCGCAATTGCGAGAAAAGTGATAAAACAACAGATTTTAAAGAAACCTGAGCTTTTTGTTTGTCGTTGGTAAGTAATCAGGCATTTGGGGCCTATAATTATAGGCAAAAATATGAGAATTTCAATGATATCTCTACTACTTTTCGAGATACAGAAGAAAATGTAAAATTTATGAATTTTGTCCTATTTTCACGAACATCACGAATTTTCACGAATTTCAAAAGACCACTCATCAAATCATTCATTAAACCGAATTGTTCGTGTAAAGTGAAGATTACAATATGAAAAGTTAACATACCTTGGAACTGTTTTGTCAGAAAGTCGCCAGGACGATTGCTGAATCCGAATTATCCTGTTTTCATTTTTTTACGTTATCCTGCAACAACAAAATAACAAATTAATACACATTAAACTCGGGAGAGCAAAAAGGTATTGATAATATGATGATGAACCAATGATAAAAAGCATTTAATTTTTTTTATTTTTCCGCAGGCAAACGCAAAGGAGCGCGCGCGCGACCGCGTTACATCTCCACCTTGTTGAGAATGTGATGATTGAAGGTGCTTCTGATGATGCGCGCAGCGCTCAATGATGATGACGATAATGATGGCTGGCTGGTGGTGAAGTTGGCGCGTTTTCGTTTGTTTCGAATTATTGCAAGTCAGAACGGGGCTATTATGCGAGTCGGGAGGCTTGATTAAGTACACGACAGGGGGCTTAAGGTACGCGCTGCGCTTGCCTGTCACTCCCGTACCAAATTATATCTAATTACAACAGCGCCAACACCAACCACATACGAACGATGCTCGGCGCAGCCCTTGCATGTAAATATCCACACATGCACATGGTTCTGTCAACCGGACACCAATGTGTATTAATGCGCTGCTCTCGCATTGCATCATCTTCGGCGCGAAGAAGAAGACGAAGGCATCGATAACTCACTGAATGCGTTTCCAATCAAATCGGCTGCGCGCCAAGATGGAAATCGAGTGCGCTAAGTACTTACTCTCTTGCGCCGAGTGAGAACTGCTTGATCGTCTTGTGCAGCGCGCCAAAGCAAAGCCACTTGACTTCGTCGATCCTCTTATTACTGCGCGCCTTTGACATTGCGCATTGTCTTCGGCGAGCGCAAGAGACGTGACTTGTCGAAACGATTTTGTTCAAATAGAAGTGATTCGCGCATAAAAAGCCACTCGAAATTAATTGCGATAACTCGCGCTGGCGCATCGATTTGTCGATTTCAATATTCATTCAATCCGATGCAAAGCAAAAGAAGAGGTTAAGAAGAAGTAAGCAGCAAGCAGTTCTTCCATCGTCTCTCGCGTCGAATTCATCATGATTTAATTTGGTGTTTTGACACTGAGGAAACAAAGTGCGGCTAACACGCCGCATCGAAGCTTGAATCCGTGCAACGCTAACAAGACTATGCGCATCAATCACGCACCAGCTCGCGCGAAACGATGACGACGACGACGCATTGAAATTAGTCACAACTCTGCATTGAGTGGCAAAAAAGTATGCTCGTCTTGAAGATCATTCATTATCGCGCTGGCGCGCTTCATGCCCGCCAAGAACAATGCGTCGCAGACCGCAAAACAATGGATGCTCATGAACGGTCACTTATTGTTCGGTTAAATTCAATAAGCTTGCCTATAAATGAAATTCAGCATAGTCATTGCACTGCGCGCGCCACGGGAAAAACGATGCGATCGCATCAAGAAATTCGTTAATGCTGACACGTCCGGTGCGGTGCGCGGTGTCGCATTGTTTCAGCGCAATTCTTCAATCAGCAGCCGCGCTAATGCGCTGTGCTTTTTTCCTATCATTGATTTTACGCAAACGGTTTGGCAACTTTTGCCTCGACCGCAAAAATCTGCGCCAAGAGTTGGTCGCCCTTTGAGTTGAAATCTTCGTGAGAAAATGCCGAGCATGACTTTTTCATCAGAGTTTTCTTTTGCCATGTGTAAAACGCCTCTGAAACTAATTGTTATCCATCTTTTTGCGTTGGAAAACTGATTAAAACACATTTGAATAGCCGTAAAGAAAATCAACAACAATCATTTTATAGAGAGATCAATTAGAAATTAATAAGTAACCAAAAAAGGAGCTGTAATTGTTTGGACGTAAGTTTCCCGTAATACCTGAATATGGAGGTGAATTTCCCGTAATACCTACCTGAATATTTCCTTAAACACGTAAAATAATCAAATAATCATCATGTTTGCAACACCTCAGACGAGTTTTAAAATTTCGCACAAGACTTGCTGGAATTATTTGAAACGTCCAATCCAACGCTGTAATAAATCTCGCGTCTTCAGGCGTTCGCGATGGAAATCAAAAACACACATTTTATGAAAACTCTATTAGGAATTAATTACGAAACGAGCGGTAATTGCATTAGTAATCATTTCCTATCGCGAAGGAGGCGAGTTTATGTCTTAATAAGTGCATACGTAAAGCACGTGCAACGTGATGGAAGAAGATTTACTCATTAATTTCGTCGTTTTGTTGATTAAAGAAACTTTTATACCTTTACGCGCATCGCCAAATTTGCGCGGCGGGCAATTTGTGTAATGTGTGCGAGCGCGATTGCAAATCTGTCCTTACTCCAATTAAGGACAAATGAATTCACGATTAAATCTGGCTGCTTCGCTTAAGTAAATCAACTTTATTGTTCTGCTGGCGTGTAGTCTATTACGCGCGACTTTTCACTTTCCACCATCTCCATGTAGGTACGTACCAACATTTCAAATGTTGCTTATCAAGGTGCATTGATAAAACGCAAACCTAATTCGGAAAATTCGTAATGCTTATTCTCTCGTCTTAATTCGATTTCGTTGTGGTCGAACATTCCTCGCTCAAGTGTTACGAACGATGCGCAAACCAAATGGAAATCGACGGTGATGATGATGCGCGCTTTTTCAGTTTGATCGCTACCCCGTGCACCATTCAATACCATTTTCGCTATACTGAATGTACCCAAAACACGTCGCATAATAAATAATGAAGCAGTCAGTTCAATTCACGTAAAACCATCGGCAATTTAATGGTACACCCTCAATGTGATAACTAATTTGACGCCTATGGTGTGCGGCGCTGCAATCACCTGTCTAGTTACACTTTTGATTAATTTCCAATCGATTGTTGTTACAGATGATTAATTATCGCAAAGTGCAGCAGCGACGCAATGCCTTTTAATGCACTGCACTTCTCAATATTATGAACCGAACTTAATTGTGACCAAGTCACCTTCACGCTTCAAATACATTATCGACTATGATGATGTATTAAAATCATTCTTTTAATGTTTTATAATAAAATTACAATCTCAACTCTTAATCGTCAACAAAAGCTGGATTTGAATTCCTGTTGCCAGCAGTAGGCAGGCAGGTAATTAATTTATTAAAACACATTTATCGTCTTGGCTCAAATCGTAATCGTACGCACATAACAGACATACATGAGCAGCGAGCAACTGAATTGATTGACTTTGTAATTAATTATCATGAAACGCATTGGAAAAAATGCATGAATAGCCATCAGCGCTCCATGTAATTCCATGTAATTCCAGCTTCTTCATACGGCGCTCGAGCGCACGCCCAAGAAAAAACGTCCGACGTTCCTGCTTACGATCGGTGGTTGTGTGAGCGTTGATTACATTTCTTAATCTTCTATTTATTGCGTGCGTTATTATACGCAGCCCAGCATGCGGTCCATCCACTGCTACCTCGTTCAAGTCGCGAGTCGCGGGCGCGCGTGCACGTTTCGTACGTACAAAAAACTGCAGCCAATTAAGGAATTGCATACGCGCGCGTATAATGTGTGTATTAATGGCCACCGGCGTGTAATTAATATTCGACAATTCGGGCAATTAGATGACGCTCGGAATGATTGGCATCCAATTAATCAGCGTGCTGAGGCAAGCAGGCGCACGCTTGCACCGTAAAAATTCGCCAATGGGTAAATTAACTTATTTGCACGCACAATGCGCATGCCTTAATTAATCAGATGCGCGCTTGTTAATCATAATTAGTGTTTTATTGTTTCAACAAACTTGTTTACGTCCTGCAACTCGATATATCCGCAAAATCATAAGAAAAAGTGGAAATACATAAAATTGCATGCGCCTTGTTTTTCGTCAAGCTGATTACTTTGTTTTCTTGCTGGCAATTAATTATAATCGACAATTTGGTGGTTTGTGTCTGCGTTTGGCGCCTGACGACCGCGCGCAATAAATGCACGAAGAACACGAACAATGATTAATGGCATTTTAAACGTATTTGACGAATCGGCAGAGACCGAAAATGTCTATAATTTCAATAAAATTATAGATTATGAGAGTATCGGAATCTCTTCGGCGCGTATAGGTACAAAACCGCAGCGCAGTGAGTGTCTCTCTTCCGAATAAACACTTTCACATAATGCTATAATGTTATAAAATCATACTGATATTATGTGATATTATTTTATTATATGGGTGGTGCCGCTCTACCCGTTTATTATTCCCGTTTACCTTTCTACCTTCTAGCTTCATTCTTACCGTGGATTATTTTTTGTGGGCGCCTGCTGCTGCTGCTGCTTCTTGGATTGCTTCCGAAGAACTTTTGCTCGCTTACTGACCTATTCACAAAAAATTAACTCACATAATTCGTGCGCAATCGAAATGGACTCGAAAAGGTGCGCACGCGATTCGAATGGTCAGCATTCCCATCACGAATTCAGTCATTATTGTTCTAATTTTAAATACCTCAAATTCAACCCTTCAAAAAATATTGTGCGACTTGTAAGTAATTTTCTTTGGACTTTGAATGTTCATAGATTGAATTGCACTTCATGAACCTGCGCATGATTCTTTGCTACTTGATTGTTTTATGATTGTGGCCATCATGTAATATAAAATTGATCCCCGGCGGGCGCAATAAGACGTATGCATGCAAATTCTCGTTAAGCGAGGGCGCTCGTTTGACAACAACAAGGCGGCACATGGCAGCGTTATACGAGCCGCCGGCGGCGATTTGGCGGCGAAATTTGACGGCACCGTAAACGAAATTCCAGTAGCCTATAATCAAGTCACGCAGTCACCGCAAGGCGTGCGCACTTGAAATGAATGCAATTGAATTTGCAAATATTCTCCTAAATAAGACGCTGTTATCTTCAATTAATATTCATGATGCTTAAACATCTTCAAAGCACAGCAGTCTGCGACTTGAAATAAAATAGTTTAAAATATCAGATTGTGTGATAATTACCACAGTTTTAAAACAATAAGAGATGCTTGGATATAATCTTAGCTCGCAAAGCACTTGACATGATCAAACGTAAAACAATTTGCAATTGCGAATCGCGCGAGGCAAAACCACTTTAACGCACCGCGTATTCTTCGTATCTCGTTCTGTCGCGCTCGCTTCATGCATTTGCTTTGCGCGCGCACTTGCTCTATGCAAGCGCATTTTCATTACGAGCATTTATAAGGTTTAATGGCTTTACCCGAAAGGTGTTTTAATTATCTCCTGCGCATTCAATTGTGCTTGCATGAATGCCGAGTGCGCGCACCAGCCGTGATTGAGGGAAGTTATGATGATTACGCTGCGGCTACCCAATTTCTGCGCAATTAGCTATTTCCATTTACATCCGCGTGTATGTGCCGACAATAATTAATTATTGCATGGCGCAGACAATAAAACAAATTAAATTGTTTTGATAAATGGATAAACACGTTGCCATCTGGATATGTAAATTATTCGGATAATTGTGTGGGTTGCAAGTACGACGAAAGAAGCAGGATTCAAATTGGCAAAAAGCGCTCACAAACTAATTTAATACCTTAAAGGTACATACTTCAATCGCTATATTTATTGCACTTGCATATAGCAGCAAACATTGCGCACATTGAAATTAATTTAATTAAATTACTTGTCACCTGAGGTGGAACAATGCATAAATTTCATAAATTCATAATTTCAATTCTTCGAGTTTTACTTCTGTGTGAAGTTTTGGTTCTGAGAAAGAAGAAAAATCAATCAATAGGTGATAAAATAAAATCGAATAAAGTTGAAATCGAAATGCACATGATCAAGCGTAAATTTAAGAAACGCTGAGAATTGAGAAGAAACTGGATAAAGCTCGAAGCACTCATAATTTATCGAAACAAGCAGCACGCACGCTGACAGAAGTCACACGAGTGAGCGTCCTTCTCGATTATAATTAACATTCCAACAGAAGTTCCCTTCTGCCCGATTTTTATACTCTCGGCATTAGTTGTTCGCTTGCGCCATAGCACGGCCTCTAATGGCTGCGATAAAATAAACAATAAATACAAATTTGTGTGACGCAAAATCGCGTTTTTTGAAGCTTCTGTTGCACGACATCTCTCTCCCAAGAGCGCGCGCAAAAAATAAATATTTGCATCGGAATTTCATAATGTAGGTATAAAATTATCTGCGTTCGATTGATTTGTAATAATTCGCATTATAAATGAATGGCAACAATAATTATATGCGTCACGAAACATCCTGAGAATTTATGTTCTAATTTGTATTTGATTTCATTTAGCTGGATTTGGAAATATATATCTCGTTATTGGAAGGCGGTGGACAACGATCGTTGGAACGAATTAATTTTGGAGAATTTTTCGAAACTAATTGGCTCGTTACGAATCAACAAGTGATCCAATTAAATGTATAAATTTAATTAACACTTTGCGTTGCTGTAATCAAAAATGTGTCGATTTTAATACCAGTGTTAGTAGACGAGAATAGCATAATAATTTGTCTGTTTTTATACAAAATCTGCTAATGAGAAATCAATTAAACTTTTACGAGAAAGAAGTGTGAGAATTGAATTAATGCTGAATAATAATAGGTCAAGTAAAAAGAAATCCATTATTTTTGTGTGAAATCGAAATTTAAAACAACATAGTAAAAAGGTCTCAATCAATCATTTATCAAGATTCTACTTATTTGCAAAATAATTATTTACTAAACTAATACCAAACGAAGTAGGTAAATGTTGTGCCAATTAATTAAATAAACTTTAATCCCGAACCGAATACAATCAGAAAGTCAATTAAAGCAAACGCCAAAATATATTCACGATTAAAACGTCAAAGTGAACCACTTACTAATCTGAGAAACACATTTAATTAAAACGACTAAACAGGCGTAATCCGCACGTTAACAACATATCGAAATATTTTCGGAGTCGCTTCTCACGCACATCGGCTTTAAACAAATATTATGCGCGTGTAAATACGCACTAATAATCTGCTGCTTCCAACAACCAGTATTTACTACACCTCTAATCGTTCAAGCGCCTGATTCGGCTAATCAGAGACGCCAAGAGAGATTTAAATAATAAATTCATAAACGATAAAGCGTCCAAAATTGCTGCCTACCTGCCTCTCGCGTACCGTATACGAATAATTAGAGTTCGAAGATACGTTTTATGGCAGCGCGTCTAACACTTCTTAAATTATAATGACAATGACGTTTCCACTCCTCGTGAAAATAAAAATACGCTCGTCGTAATTTGATGGACGAACGCTTCAGATACTGTTTTGTATTTAAATGGTATTAGTCGTGATTGGATTCCAATTCAAAGCGAGCTAAAGCTCAAAGGACGCAATTAAATTAGATGAAAATGTTGAGAAACTTTCAAGTTGCTTGCAGGTATTTTAAGCACTAGACGTGCGTTAATTTGTGATCCTTTATATTAATTCAAATATATTATTCACGCATCATTTTTTGAAGTCAATTATCTTTTGGTAAAAATCGACAAATCATGGACAAATTAAGAAATGGAGATTTTTAACATCAAATTTTGTGATTCAATTATCCTTTTTTGTATTTGACTAATACGTAGTATTTATACGCAAACTAACAGAAACTCAAGAAAGAGAATGAAACAAGAATAAAAATAAATAAATACGAAAAGTAACCAAATTAAGTAAAGAAACCTCTCTTGGTTGAGTCTGTTAGTCCTCGAGTTCTTCCCCGTGTCGAGTAAAACAAACGGCGCGAGAAATAATGTTGGCGATTCAATAAAGAAAATAATTGGTATTATAAACGCCCACGGCGCGCGCGCGAGGAAATTAAGACATTAAAATCGTTAAGCACGTTCACAAAACCAAATCACTTAATTGAAATCTGCGTCGAGTCGCATGTCGCCCGTGTCCAGCGAACGCGCGCGTTATCGTGCTGCTGCTGCTGCTGCTGCTTCTTGCGCTCTCTCGACGAAGACGCTCGCTTCATTCATTATAGCCTCACTTTGCTGGCTTTTGCCCCTCATTGAGCAACCATATTAGCCGCCTGCAAGTGCGTAGAACACCATTTGGCTTAATTAAAAATAAACCAACAGCAACGCGCAGCAGCGCTCATCGCATAGAGAGACTTCTTTTGCTCCTTCCCCGGTAATTAATGACGCACACGCGCTCCTTCTTCTCAACAACTTAACGCGCATTTACCAACAACCACTTTACCTACTTAACACTAAATTATAATCGGAGCGAGCCGAGTAAGAGGTGAAATAAAACTCCGCGAGATTCACGCCGCGCGCGTTCCCCAACTTGTGCATTCGTACATAATGTGAAAATACACTTTATACGGCGTAAATTCAGGACGATTTGCTTGTTTAAAATATCGTAAAAAATAATTGCGCTTGTTTGGCAGTTATTCAATTAAATATAGATAAGATATTTTCACTTTATTAATTATTATGGGCTAATTAATTAATTTTTTACGATGGGGTAAACGCATAAAAGCAACTCCGACGCTAATTTCTAAGGATAATAAAAGAATCATTCCCGTTTTCGAATATTCCACCTCTTCCAATTCCAAAGTTTACTATCGATGAGAATCAATTTATTTCTAACAATGTAGGCTTTGAATTTATATTTTACGTGCGTTTTTATTTCCTCCTCGAAGCCATTAAAACGAAATTTGTCAAGACGCGAGAAAGATTGATCAAGAAGCATTGCATTTCCCACATGTGCAATTGGAGCTGATAAAACCGTTAAGGAACATAAAGTGTTCAGCACATAAATATTAAAAACACTACCAACGGACAGAGCGCGTGTTGTAAATGTATGCGTTTCTTTGTTTGTCTCTTGTTGTTCTTGTGTAGCATGTGCGTACAACACACACACACCCACCCTATACACACAGATTTATATATATAATAATAATTCACGCGTTCTCGCGTATATTGTAGCGTTCGTTTGTTCATGAGTGCGTGTGCACGTCTTAAATTAACAACAACAAGAACAGCAACAACTGTACGCGCGCTCGCGCACCTTATTCGTATTATATTGGAAAACGAGGCGCACGCATCAGAATCATCGAAACGCGAGAAGCCACTCTTATATCGACAATAAAATGTCAACCAATTTCTGTGCGCTGCCCATGGTGACCATTCGTATGCGCGTCTTTATTATTATTACCTAGGCATTTCGCTGCTCAATGGCGACAACGACGATGCCGGAGAATAAAAACACGAAATGCAATAAAAGCGTTCGAACATTCGGAAACAAATTAATTTGCGCTTAACGAGAAAATACGCAGCGTCGTAAATGTGCGTGATTAGTCTATAAATATCATTTCAAAATTCGTCGACACTTTCGCTGCGCAAACTTTACATTTTATGTGTTTTTAATTATTTAATTAAACACACACAACACATCAGCATCAGGCGTGAAAATGTGTTGTTCGATTTGTTGCAATGCGCTGGCAGTGTGCTGATGCTGGGTCTCCTCGACGTTTCGGGAAAAGCATTCATAAACATTCGGAAATATAAAGTTGTCGCGTGTATGTGTGGAGGTGCGCCACCTCGGCCAAATTGATGGTAGCGTTGAATTTATGAGGTGCACCGATACTTGTAGACCGATAACGTCGCAGCGCAACAAGGATTTTACACCGAATGCATAAACAACACCGGCCAATCGCAATCAAACGGAATGTTGTTCGTATTGGGAAAGAAGGAGGAAGAGAACAGAGAAAAAAGGAAGCGAATTCACAGCGCTCTTTTGAGTGAAGCTCACAACAGTTTCGTGTGAATGTACGTTTTACTACTTTTTCTCAAAATTTATAATGTCACGCTCATTCAATCTTAAATTCACCACCGGCAAAAAGAGAAATGCGCTTAGTTATCCTGCTGATGGAAAATCAGGATTATGCATTGTTATAGGTGCTAATTATCGGTGAAATAGAGTGTTTAGTCAGGGAATTGATTGAAGTGTGAATGTATCGAGTGGCAGCGCATTTTTGAGTTCATTTCGGATGAAAAGCGAGTTGTTCTCGGACGTGTACCTGTCGCGGCGAAGAGCGCATACAACATTATTGCGAGCGTGCTCGCGCGCGGTGCACCACTGCACCAAAGCGTAAAGTCGAGCCGCAGCATGCGCGCAGCCTGATTGAGACACTATGGTAATATATTACGACGATAAAGGACACATAATCCCGCACCGTACAGAAGACACGCGGTGTTCGCACTCGTGTTACATTTACATAACCGGAATGTTACTGCGTTCGCGTCCCGTTCCTCGCGATGAGCCACTCTGGGCTATATGTTCAGACTCGTGCGCAATCCGTATACTCACTTTGCTAAGTAACTTTGATTGTCAACCATTCTCTCAAAATCTCCCCTTAATAATTAATTAATCAATAATTTCACTCCTGCAATTACCACCCTTTCATAATTCCTAATTCCTTTACGGTATCAATTAAAAATAGTCCATTGGTAATTGGATTGATTGAAACTCTAATTAACGAATTATTATGTCAACTTGTCACTTAAATAACCAGTGTTATTTTATTATCAGTCAGACGGTGTGCCTCTATGTGTTAAAATAATTAAATAATCGAATTAATAATAGCTCACTTATTATAATTGGCTAAAAAATATTTACTTGGCTAGCACATCAACTTGCATTTGATGGTTTCATAACAACAATATTGAAGTGAGTTTAAAGTGAATAGTTTAAATCTTCGTAGCGTTTTATTATATGTTCGGCAGTGTCAAAACGCGATAGGATGCCAATCCATACAAGTCGGTATGGTGTGCGAGGTTATAAAATCATTGTATATGTAAGCAACGTGAAAAAATGATGATGAACGCCAGTAATAAATTAATATCTCACTGCCCTACGGATACATACATCAAGCTGATGCTGATGAACTAATAAAATGTTTTATTGCTTTTGCACACACTGCTTCAATCTTATGGCTTGATCAAGTTTTATTCTGAAATTCGTTTGCGTGGATAATAAAATAAAATGTTTACTCTAAGGTACCTCGTTGATTTTTAATATCATAATTTACCGAGTGTTTGATGAAGTTATTCTGACCTAACCTTTTGCTTTTGTTTACATTGGGTGTTAAAGAAGATCCCAATCAAAATCATTAGAGGAATGAAAAATGCGCTAGATGTAAGAAGTAATATCCATTAAACGTATGAAATTTAGAGTATAATAGTGTACAGTTTTTACCGAAACATTTTTATGTGATTACATGATGATGTTATAGTCATAATCGATGCGTGGACTAATTTAATACAGCAATAAAAAGTGACGCACCCAATCATGATAATGAAAAATCACATAAAACGCAAGGACGATTTAGTTTTTTTACTTCAGCTTACGAGTCAATAGTTCCTGTCGTAGTTGTGTTAGTTACATTAAATGTACTAAAAGCTTAGACAAGTCTGCTCCGAGTGTAATCATAACCATAAAACGTACTCGACAAAAATATTTGTCATTAAAGAAACACTTTAATTATGAGGTGTTATACGCCAACAGCTCTTATGCCTTACTCTGAAGTCTTCGATTAATCATTTGGGAAACAATATCACTTTGCAGGTTTGCTATATGTTGCACTATTATGTACGTGATTGAAGATGTTCGATAAATAAGAAAATCCTACCTTTCTGTTGTAATCCTGATTTCACGAAGCCTTTATCCTGTTGCTGGGGTCGTCTGGTAATGGGAATTGTAATAACACAGTGAATTAACTTGATTAACACAGAATTGTTTCAACTCTTGGCACTCACACGACTAGACTACTTTGGGGTTATAGTCTGAGCTGATTTGCACTCAAGCAGCTGTTTACTGATAACTCTATGTACAGTAGGTATGAGAATGTATAGATATTTTAGGAAATGTTTATTTACAACGAATCAATTGAATATCAATTTATCATTACTAATTGATTGATTTAACAAATAAGTACGGTAGTGTTGTATAATTCTTCACTGAATGTTGCCTACTAGTAGAATACTTGAAAAAGCATTTTCATTATTGTAATTGTTACATCGTAAATTTTTGGTGCCTCGGTGTGCGAAGGGAGAACTTGAAATCGTGTAAAATTTGACTACTTATTGTCCATAATTGAACATTTGGGTTGAATAAAATTTCGTAATTAAATTTGTAATGAAGAATATATACAAGTAGTGTGCTTTTCCATAGTTTTATATCGTTCGAGTGAGCATTGAGGGTCTGATTAAGTTGGCAAAAATGAAGTGTTAACTAAGTAAGTATATTACCTTGAGTGATAGATAATAGACTTATGAATAAATAGAAATTCTACAGGAATCGCACTAGCATAAATACCATTGAATACAATTTCAATATTACCAACTCGCTCAGTGATTTACTCTCACTCTCAATAATAGGTAATAAGTATATTTAATATAAATTATGAATTGATTCACTATACATTCATCCGTGATTTAGTAACTTTACTTTTGCCGTAGAGTAGGCACGCTTAAGTCTTTTCTTCTGCGCTGCGTTGTTGGTATAAATAGAACAATATTTACAAACCTTATTTCGCTATAAGTAATAAACTGAATACCACTTTAGTAACTGTATGAACATAATAATCTTCAACTTACGTCACATGTACATCGCACGCGTCAATAATTGCTTTGGTTGCTTAGATATTGGTTGAGTTTGTCGTCTAGTTCACAAATTCACTGGGTGATTGAATTGCCTACCTAACTGATAAGGAAACGCGCGTTTCACTCGCGATTATGCATTGTCAATTGCAGCGGTTGACACGTGGATGTGGGCGCTGAATCTTTGTCTTTCGTATGCTGCGGCGAGTCAACCACTTCCACGGGACTTGAGGAACGTGATGCTCGCGCTTCCTCATCATCGGACTCGTCGTTGACGTTGATCTCCTCATCCGAGTCGGTCATGTAGCCGCCCAGACGGCGGATATCCGCCAAGGTGTTATTCGGTCCGAATGCTTTGAACGCTGAATTCTCGCCGCCCATTTGCAGAAGTAGAGAGGATGCCCCCGCGACGCGATGCGCCGTACGCGGCGAGCCAGGCGTGGACGCCGTGTTGTTGTAGTGCGGCGACGGCGTCAAACGCCCGCCGCCGTACATCCCAGCGCCGCCGGGCGGTGGTCCTGGCGAGGAGCGCTTGAGTAAATTCATCCGTTGGTGGCGGCGCCATTTCGCTCGTCTGTTGGAAAACCACACCTGACGGTTAACACGCAATTAGTTGTTTGTCGGCTGAATGTCAATGAAATGCCCCTAGAGATACGCTACCCCAACCCTTACATTAAAAACGGAAAAGCAATTGAAACACACCTGAACACGCGCTTCCGAGAGGGATGTTTTCGACGCCAGTCGTTCACGGGTGGATACACATGGGTAATGACTTTTTTCGAACTCCTTCTCGAGTTCCTCCAGCTGGTCAGGACTGAAGGTGGTGCGATTCCGACGGAATTTCGGCTGTTCAGAGCCGTCCAAACTCGAATCGTCCTTGCTGTCGTGACCGGGGGGTGAATTGAGCAATCGGTGGTCTTGATGCGGCGAGGCGGATGATCCTGGCGAGCCGGCCATTACAGAATTATTCCCACTGCCCGGCGGCTGCATTCCTAGTGGTCCATTGGGCCAGAGCGGCGAATGCCATGGAAACGCCGCTGCCGCCGCAGCGTAAGGATGCGGATGGTACAGCCCATATCCTGCCGCTCGAGCAAACTCAGCCGCAGCTCGTTCAGCCGCCCTATTCCGCAATATCCGGTTGATGCTGCTCACTGAGGGTGCCGTTGCATTCGTACACACGCCTGCAAGCACAAGTAGTTTACGTTTAAAGGATGCGCAATTGATCAATGGCTCTTGTAATTTAAGCGCATTCAATTTAAATTTAAATTGAATTTATTTTACCAACAACAACCTGACCGATTCTTCAGTAAGTATTCGAAATTCAATCGGAACGAATCGTGTGATTAATACAGGTAGATGATGCACACACTCAAATGGAATTTTCGGCTGCATATCGCGTAGCAAATCGTCTTCAGAGTGTATTGATATTGAATTGACTTATGTGTGCGTTCGTTTAGTCTGCATTCGTATTGCGCGCTGAGTGCCTTCGGGCGTGAATACCGAATTGAATTAATGCGTAGATAAATCAAAAACGCGCATTCGCAGCAATCGCGCGACGATGCACCGAAAGGAAGAAGCGCATTCGTACTCAGGACTTGTTCATCTCTAGAATGCGAAAGATTATCTTAATGTACAGAACGCTTTAATAGTTTCTAAAATACTACTTCTATTTTGTTTTACTATGACAAATAATTCATATCACACTGGAAATAACTCTGAGATTATTGAATAAATTTCTAAAACTTGTTGTGAATTCTGTATCTTCACTACACATACGTATTTCTTACAAGTGTTTATGCGCAAAACGATAGTGGTATCCAGTGTGATTATGATCAATGCGTTAGCCCCAGATGATAAATATACAATTATTAATCATTCATCGGTCACCGTGTAATTACACACGGTGGGCTTGATTTCAAAGATGCCTTCGAGGAGCGCGCCGCATTTCAATGCAATAATGCTCAACACACAGCCACACACAATTTCTTATCCTGCGCGTATATGAATTGAGATTTATTTACCGGCAATAGTATTATCATACAGCACTCACATCCACAACCGACAACGAAGCGAATAGACAGATATTCGTAAGTCATGTTACTCGACAACAATGAACAGCACATTTGTATTGCATTACAAGAAGTCGTAATGCTATTAACCGAATGCAAATGATCACTTGGACTGGCGAGAAAACAAAGAATTTCAAAGGCACGCCCCGACGCCTTGAGATTTATTCGACGCATTCAATATTAATTTGTTTACATTTGAATATGGTTTGGAAATTGAATTAAAATACCTGCATTTTAATAAATATTAATTGGATATAATTAACCACCAACTAAAGGAAACTAAAGGCAGAAGAAGTACTTTGACTTGGAGTAAAAAGAGTAAAAAATTATAAGGAAATTTATACAACTCCTGCTATGCGTGTCTGATCGCTAAGTATTCCTCGTTCTGCTGAGCACTTTCAAGAGCAGCAGGAGGAATCTTAAAGGGTAGCATTGAGTCAGCAGGAGGTTGCTCAAGTGCGCTCCTTACATGAACTTCAACACTGCTAAAGTGCATTTCCTCAGTTGGTATTCCATATTTGTTGCTTGTATTCAGCGTTGTAATAAAGTGCAAATACGACATGCACGTAATTCAATTACGCGACGATTAGACACAGGCATAACTGCCACTGAAAATTGTAATTGTAATTTGTTACAATTTGTTTTTTAATTTATGATACGTATAGCCAAGTAGCGCAGTAAATAAATGGGTAAATAAATTTATTCAATTTCAGTCAAGTCCATTTAAGTGAAATTTTCCTTTACGAATTTATGTACGATTACTTAAGCAGTACAAAGAAGAATAACAGGTCAATATTTTACTTGACTTTAAAACGAAGAAGTAAATAATACCGCACGACGAGTGGAGAATTTAATAAGATAATCGTTGCGTACAATACGAGATAATTGAATCATCAATAAACGGCAGGTAAATGCACCCAATTCGCTGCAATTATCAACTTTCAACTAATTTCCCATCGGAGCGTTTTGCGCGGTAATCGATGCCAATTGAATGGCCGCGCTTCACTATTCCGAGAAGTTGAAGAAATGCTAGCGAAACGTAAACACAATTTATGACAAGCGTACGCGGGGGTGCGCGCACAATTAAATGCCACCCTCCGCAGCGTCCTCGGCGTGTGTACACAACAATTCCGCGATTGCAAATCGATTGCGTTCGACTCGGCGAAAGGCACTCATTGACTTGATAATAGATTATAATGTGTGCTGGCTCGAATGGAAAACGACGAGCAATTGTGGAGCAAGCGCGCCCGCGCCTTGTAATGAAATCAACTTTTTCCTGCCCCCGAGGAATGGGGCGAATCATGGAAGCGCGAGCGAAGAACGCGAGCAGATGGAGCAGTAATATGGCAAAAAAATGAAACAACAAAATAAGCACTAAATGAAAAGGAAATGAGTCGGAGCTATTCATTTTCGACTTCTGTAAATTACACACTCGTAGTGCGCGTCTAGCATGAAGAACGTACCCACATGATCAAACATGTTCGAAGGGCTCGCAGCGTATGTAAGAGACGAAGAAGAAAAAAGTGAACGGCATCAATGCGAGTATACGAATTACAGGCATATTTTATGCGCTCTTTGATTGGAAAATTATTATACGCCAATATGCACGAGCCAAACAAATAACAACCGATCACCGCACTGTTGATAATTGTCTTTTTATCGAACCATCGGCAATGCTCGCACAGGAAGGCATATTCTATTTGTTCTTTTGTACATTGCTCAATTTCTATAGTTATTTTATGTTAAATTATAAAATTACGCCGACTCTATTATTATTTTAATCATTTCTATGAAATTGTTAAATTCATAATTACAATGCACTTATTAACTTCAATGACTATGTTATCCTGCCTTATTTCTCTTTATGCACATTCAACAAAAAATAACGAGAAAAGAAGAAACGAAGTCTTACCTTCAGATATAAGCCGTTCCCGAATTTCCCATGCGAAAATTGTGGGGTTTTCTCTCTTGTACTGTTCAATTTTTGAGACGACCGCTGGCGTCGCCACCTTTGGTTTACTACCCCCAATGAGTCCTGGCGGCCTTAAAGTTCCTGCAACAATATGCATCAAAGCGCATATGATTAATCATTCTCTAATAACAATAGCATTTGTTAAAGGTGTTTGTTATGTATAAAATATTTATTGAATTTTTATGACACTTCAAATAAAATATCATGTATTGAGTTGGCACCTTGGGTAGTTTTTACACTAGCTTTATACGCAATTGTATGTCACGTTATCGCCTCTAATAACATTTCTCGTACGCGTTTTGAACGCACATACATACGCGCTTAATACGTAATCCGATCTTTCAACGCACGCTACAAATTTGATACGCTGCAGTTGTATGAAGAAACTAACATTGCATGTGCGTATTTTCATGTAATAATACGAAGAAGACGAACGCATTGTGCCCGTGCTTTCTTCATGAGTCGCGCGCGCTTCTGCGTTTCTTTGCGAGTTAACAACAGCAAGCCAAACACCACATACGGACAAAAGATGAAAGAGTTACCTAAAGAACAAACACTATTTTACGTGCAGCGCGGAAATTCAGAGTTGGCATGTTGTTCAAAAGTCACGAAGTGTTAAACCATAAGCATTTTTGTTTACGTAATCAATTAACGTCAATTCTAATTAACGTACAACACTAGTTTAAAATTAATTAGCTGGGCAATTAAAAATGATAATTGGACTTTATGTAAGTTTGTCAACATGTTTAGAGCAACAACTAATTATTTTCGTAGGTAAATATTTTTGTACGTACGAAAATATTATTTGTTGCATTGCGTGTTCAAAGCGTGAAGAGATGAGTTGCATGCATATTACGAGACAGAGAAATTACCGGCCGAAAACGCAAGAGCAGTGGATGGCGGCAAGAGGTAAAAATTGTGCGCTTGGGGCACTCCAGCTACTTGGAACGTTCAAGCAGTTGATAACATGCGAGTGCAATTACACCGTTTCATAATCCTTTAGTTCGGTCACACGTACGACTTCGTACGCAGGCAATAATCGCTTCTTATGATACGCTCCCGCTTCAGCAACTCGTTCTTCAAAGCAGTCAGCTCATTCGTACTTCGGTTATTTCCTAAGGACATGAATGTTTTTCTTTTCTTCGAATAGTAGTACTTACTTCAACGTTTGTGTAATACTTTTTAATAAATAATATACCTACATTATAAAGCCTGGACGTACTGAATGAATTTGTTTAATAATTTTCATTTTCCAGTTTTTTAAATAAATTTGCTCCCTTAAAATATTCATGAAAATAATTAGAAATTATTTAGTTCTTTGTTCTGTCTATTTGAGCAACCACCCACCAATTTTTCCATTATACATTCCAGTCGCGCACTTGCATAGACAATGCGTATTTGCGATAGCAAAATGTATAATAATCCTGTCATATTCAACGACGGGGCATGCGATGCGTTCAGGGGCAGAGACGATTGACGGACGTATGCATGTCGTCATGTCAAAACAGTTTGTAAATGCAGAAGCACAGAACTGCACATTTGCGTTCGTCTTTTTGATAATAAAAGGTTGGCAATGCCACTTGTGCAACTTGCGCACAATAACGTTATTGTTCTCTAATCGTTTTGACGTTACTCTACTGAATGTATTATTCTTTCTTCGCTTTTAATACCTCCTTACGACAACTGTAAAACACCCTATAAGTTGAAATATTCCATCATCGCAGTGGTTCTCCACCAAGGAAGCTGAGACTCACCAAGGATAATTCAGGACAGTGTACAAGTCTTTAGTTATCTGGTTTATGAGCAAATTAAGGCAAGAAATGTCAAAAATAGGAGTAGCATATTGAAAGAGTAAACTATTTGCATTCAAGCATAAAACCGAACGAGCTATTACAAAATGGCCGGTTGCAAGTTTGTGCGAGCACGCGCAATGCACACTGGCAGCGAACCGCGCGCGCTGCATTTAATAAAATCTAATAACTGGCATTATCGTATCGCGTTTATGATGTGGATTATTTATTTAAGCCTACCCGACATTTCGCTGTTTTCCACTATAATTTACGAATGGACACCGGCATGCTGTGCGCTCGCTTCGCTGCAATTATCAAATAGGCACTCGCGTTCGTGCATTATTTATGTACGCCTGCACACATAAACGCGTGCACGCCGAGAGTGGAGATACATACGGGCGGAATCCGCTTGCTTATTTGTGAGTGAATATAATTAGATTATTTGCAGCTCGCACACGATATCGATTCGCAGCCGGACAACGCTAATCTATTCACTAAACACTTCTAAACAATAACAGCAACAATCATTACTGCCTGATTCAGTGGAATTGACAATAGTCAACTACGTTGTTGGCTTACTGAACCAATTATTTTTCATTCCCCTAAAGTGTTCATAAAGCAATTGTTTAAATACACATGCTATTGATTATTTTCGATTGCAAAGAAAGAAATTATGAAAGCTATCCTGGAATTCTCATTATTATATTATTTACCTCTAAATTATCCTTGAATTATCCTTCAAAACTTCCTCAAACTACTACACATAACAATTCAAAGTCAACCCTGATGACTCTGCATTATTTTAGAAGGTTGGTTTGAATAATAAGTTTAAATTAACTTTTGATCGGACAGAAAGTAGCGCATCAAAAATGAATGAATGAATGAAGAAAAAGAAGTACAAAGCGTAGTTATCAAATAATTCATATTTGCATTACAGTATAATTAAAAAACTAAGTTTCATAGTACGCCGATTGGTGGCGGACTTTTGTTACGGCCGGCAAGTGAATCAACGCGGTCTAATTATAGACATTTTGCGGGCGCGCGCGCTCCAATTGTTAGTTAGTTAGTTACGATGGCTGCTGCTGCTGTTGCTGCTGCAATATGCAAGCCGATTGCAGCGCATATAATATCATGAAGTGCAATGCATTGGACGCACACACATATATCAAACTGTCGTCGAAGTTGGCCAAAGTTTCATCGGCAAAGTTGCTGGCTTAGATTTCCATCTGTGCCGCGCTGACAGAACCAATAATTACGTAATGTTTTATGAGCGTGAAACTTGAGCGCACGAATGCAACAAATGTATGATAAATTAAGGAACACAATCATAATATCGAGCTGCCTGCCTGCGACGTGCACAAGCCGCAAGAACGCTATACAATTTCGCTGTGAATCGCCATTGAGGAATCATCAGTTGTCTGCATAATTTATGACGCAATTGGATAATTTATAAATTATGTGTGCACGGTTTCTAAGGATGCAAGCCATATCCTTGTGTGTGCTTCATTACTTAATTATGTTAATTGCTTAATGAGCCAATTACCTATTTAACAATGAGTAATTACACTTCGAGTTATATTACTCAGTTGTATAATATAATTTATTGAAAATTAATATTTTTTAAATATTTTAACGCAATCCATCAGCTCATTGCAAATGCTACAAATATTTATTATCACTTTTGCAGGTCAATCATAAATTTTAGAAAATTTATTAAGGCTTGAAATTGAATTGCAAACTAGAAGCAAATGCAGAAAAGCAGCAGAATCGCAAAATCGCAGCAGAAATATAGGCAATAAAATATGAAGATAAATATGAAAAGCGCACATTTAGAATACATTTATCGAACGCAAATAGAAATAAATATCAAAGATCAGTGCTCATTTATTGAGCTCATTAAATGCGATTCAACCAAACTTATGAGCAAAGACGCTGTCCCCGGGATTGCACTGAATGTATCTGGTGCGCAAAGAGTAATTGTCAATTGCACAAGGCGCGCAACTAAATGAATGCAAATGCAGTGAGTGCACACTTTCGATGGCATTGCATTCGCAAAGAGCAAAACACTAAACCGAGCAAAGGAAAATATCAGTGCGCTAAGGAGACATATTTATTCATCCATTCATCATTAGTCGTCTTGATAGAAATTCATTTAATTAAAACCGCACAATTAAATCCAATTAAAACATATTTTTGAGACTCGCGCTTTCCGTACCATAAATTTTAATTGACAAGCAATGAATATTCGCATAATTTACGATTGGCCATTACGGGAAACATGCTTCTTATGTGTCATAATTGCATTAATCATAATGACAACTACGTCTAAAAAATTAATTAATTAACTTGTTTCTTCATTGCGTTTATTGTATTTGCAATTTCACTTACTTAGTGGAAAATATGCTGGTAATGAAGTTCGAAAAATGAATGCAATGCGAAACGATGATCATTCTGTTAGGGTATTAACGACTTCTGTTGCGCATATTTACATATTAACAGAACATAAATTCGCCAGCATTTGAATTTTATCGGTCAGTTAAGGGACGCTTAACAAACACGTGGATAATCAGCTCTTCTTTACTTTGTCCACTTATTTTAACTCCTGTTTTAAATACCTTCTTCGCTTTGGCTTCATTTGTTGCAAAATGTAAGATTATTTATGAAATTCAAGTTATCCATCACAGAAATACTAAATACTGAACAAATTGGTTCATTCACCAGAGCCATTTAAGAGGATGGTGTGTTCCGTTGCATGCGAATGCATTTCAAGGAATCGTTGCGCACTTTTATCACTTGCAAAAGCATGAAAAATTATGGAAAAATGATTATTTACAGCAATTTGGCGAGCACTTTTATACCCGTGTCGTTCTTTTTGTTGTACTTTATTGTTCGCCTGCATATGCAGCTCGCACATGCATTCATCGCATTCATAACGCGAAATAAAAATAATAACAACATGAACGTACGTGTTGGACGCAGTTTATGCGAGCGCGCAGTGAAATAATTGTGCAATAATTGAGCTCTTTTTATCTACAATTTTATTTTTCGTCCGCTTGCACTCTGCTTGCGGATTGAACAACAACACGAAACACGCAGACGTTAAGTTAAAGGCCAGTGCAAAAAAATTACACAGTATGATAATTGGCGCAATCTCTTTCCATGAAAAAATTTAATAATTCATTGACTCAACTGCATTTCAATTTACAATAAGTACAATAATAACAACAATAACAAAACCATACTTTTCAATAGGGGTTTCCTGTTAAATTCGACTAATTGCCCCGACGTAATATTGGTTCAACAAAGTAGGTATGCATTGAATTTTATATCATGAAAAAAATGTCACGATAAGAAATTAACATTCATGTGAATAGGTTTGAAATTATTTTCAGCTCCTTATCTATTTTAGAAACGTAATTTTTATGTCACATAACTATTTATTTAGCAATGGTGGAAAGTTATATTTCAATTAGCAAATAATAATATTTGCTTAGGGTCTATGTTTTGAATTAAGTTAATGCAATTTTTTCAAGTACAAGATCTACCTCTAGTACCTATATTTTTTTCTACAATGGTGCACCTTGTACGTCTATTGTGTTTGTATTGTGAACGCATTTTGTCATTGTGCGGTTGGTTGGTGCGTTCGGCCAAATCGACAGAATGATGGCCTCCAGGGGCTTCCGACACGCCATCATCGTCGTCATCGGTCGACAATGACGCGATGCGACACCGACGCTAAGAAGAACGCAAACCACGGATTGTTGTGTTTGTTTCTCGGCCTCGCATAATACGTGCAAGACAAATAGCTAGGTGCTTCCTAGCAAAATTGCAAGCTGTCAAAGTTGCTGATCGTAATTGCTTGGCACGCATAATAAAAGCTTAAAACTTGTTATACTATTACAGCGATAGAATTTCTATTCTGTCATAGAAAATACAATTCGCCCAAGACTAGTGCTTCTACTTGGTGTGTTCTTCGTCTATCTCTTCGTATACAGGAGGAAATTATTAGCAATTTATATAATTATGAGTAGGTACGCAATGTGCAATGAATATGAAGCTGAACAAAGCACCACGGCTCCTTGTGCAAAATGTGAATGCTAATAAATAGCCGGAGGGTTTCGATGCTATCAAAAAAATTGTCCAAACACGGATTTTTGAATATCAAAACAATCGGTCATGCTTTGCTTACGATCGAACAAACAACGGAACTGCATTTCGCTTCTATATTTTGCTGTGTGCATCAGCGCCGAAGAAAATTATGCGCGCACGCCCCAAGTTGTTCGAGTATAGTTGTTAGTTCGCCCGCTCTGTAGTTTGCATTCATCAGCATTTAAGTTAATCTTGAAGAAGTGGACTTTTTTCTTGCTGCAATTACGATTAGCATTGCCAGTGAATACACAGTATTTGTTTGTTTTATTACATCCCATCAAAGTCTCTCATTATTAGCAAGTAATTTAACTGAAACATAGGCAAGTACCTGCCTACATAATGTTTCTTCTTATTAATCAATTGTTATCAATTCGAAGCAATCGGTTTGGCAACCAGATGATGCTCGCTCTTAACTCATATTTTATTTCAACATTTATTAGCGCCACGAGGCAGTAACAGTTATATAAAAGCCGAAATAATACGCGCATTGCTAAAGAATTACCTTTAAGAGCGACGAGTATGAAATTCGTTGAAGGTGTGCATACGGATGAAGTAGCTGCGGGTGCATTTTCATCGGACGTAGAGAATTCGGTTGCCGTGCAATAAATCTCATTTTTATTTCGGTGCGCACACAACACGTCAACGCTTAGTTTATAATTATCGATTTGTACAGATTCGTATCGTGATCGAAATACGCATCAGCGCTCTTTCTGCCCATGGGATTTCCACCAAAGGAATCCAATTGTGCCATCGATTAATCGATAGCGCGATATGTGAATTTCTCTCGATCCACAACACACGTATGGGAAGCGCATGCTTAAAATGTTCCACGAATATATTTACCATCTGTAGGTGTTCATAATTAATTATTCATTATGCAAAGGTGTTTTACATTCATGTACTATAAAATATGTGTTTAACTTTTTCCTTCGAAATTTCAACAGAATTTACTTAAAATTCAACAAAATTAGCTTAATCTTTCTTATGACTGATGCTCATATGAATTAGTATTGCTGAATTTATCTTTAAAGGATAAACAGGACTAGTTTTTTTCATAGAAGCTCTTAGATCTTTGAAAACTGAAGAAATATTGCAACTTTTGTAAATTACAAGTTTGTAACTACGGAAATTTAGATAATTTATGTAATTTGCTGACTGCAATCCATTTTTCCAAAGGGGAACCCGTAAATTTGCAATCGAACGATGAGTCCTGCGTTCGCTTTGAGCCCTCGATGAGCGGCGTGTAATTAGGCGCAATTAATCGCTGATAAAAATGCGTTTAACCCTTTTGTTATGATGCGTGGCATTGCGTTCGCAGTTTGTAATTAGTTGTAATGCTTACCTAGTAATTTCGTGACGGCCCCTTGCTGGGTGAGCATATGCTGTGCGAGATCATAGTGGCGCGACAGCCCAAAGCGCGACAGCTCCAACAGTCGCTGCTGGCCCACGAGCGATGCCAGCGGATGACCGGCGGCGTTCGCCTGCGTGTACAGCTCGCGCAGCGCCGCCGGCGGTATCGCCACCGTGGGCGGCGTCGGCCCACTCGCCACCGCCGCTCCCGACGACTGCGATCCGGCCATCGATGGCGACGTCGCAACTGTGCCAAACAGAAAAACATTCATCAATTCCCATTCATCACATCAATACGTCTTTTTATGCTGGTACCGCTGAAACTCTATAAATTTTCACATTGGTAAGTAATCATGTTTTTTTCGCCAAGCATTAAAATCACCCCAAATGTGTTAATTACATCCAAAGCCAATTAATTCACAAAAATCATCGTCGATCCTGCTGATAGCCAGACATTAATTAACATTTCCTCCACGTATCGCTTAAATTAAGCCACTTAACAGCTGCATTCCGTTCAGAGGAAGGAAGAAAATCTGATTGAGCGTGTTTACTACATGCGAACACATGTCCAACGCGCAATGCTGCATTAATAAGCGTTTGTTGATAAAAAAGAGGGGTGAAGACGACGAAGAAAAATAATGCATAATAAACAATATCGCGATGACTATCTTAAGCGTTGTTTGTTCGCATGCGTGAAACACCCAAGACGACTTGTTGGTCACACATTGCACCTTACGAGTCCACCTGTAGGGAAGAAGTTGGCGGAAGGAGCACACACATTGAAGTACCTACATTCATTGATACATTTTTCATTTCGTGGTGTCAGCAAAGACAGTTTTACTTCATACAGGTAGCCGTTTGCGCCACAGGGGGCTCTCGATATCTTTGGCCGCAAAACAACGCACAACACACTCCAAAAAGCGTGTGAATTCAATGAAAGGTAACCGCAAACAAACCGAAATTTGTAATTTTCTTTCCCGTTTTTTGAATAATGCCGACGACACAATCGTGCAACCTGCAATTACATGACGCAAAAAAGAATGACGAACAAGAAGAGTCATCTGCGGAATTTCCATACAAAGGAGTTGAATAACTTAAAGGATGAATGTGACACGCTTTTTATTGACAATGCGAAGAAAAGCAACGAAAATTAAATAAAAATACATGAATACACCAAATTAAAGCCAATTCAATATAGGTTTTTGCTAGTCTAGTTGGTAACACAGGCATCTAACAATAATTAGTCCCTAGGAAATTAAAGAAACAACATAATTTTATAGCCGACAGACAGTGAAAGAAAAACTTGACGGAATATAAAAATTCTTAAGCACGCCTGAAGAAAATAAATATCAGCAAACCGTTTAAAAGTTGGCATTGAATACGAATATTACACATTAATCAAGTGAATCGGGCGAGGAACTTTGCCAAATTTGGTGGTGCAGCTTCATAATCTGCAGATGGTGATTTCACTCAGATGTACGCGCGCGCTTGTAAGTTGCACTTGAACGCTGAGGGAAAAAAGGAGCGCATAACGCGTGTCCAGAAGAAACGCGAAGAATAATCGGTGCTTGTGTTAAGCGCGCAATCTGTTCGCGTCCACTCGCACATTTTTATTGCGCGGTAATCAATGAAGAGATGAGGAGCAATTAAAAAGTAATTAGTGCCAATTACGGCCTCCATTCTCATACAGTTCACATGCGCTCCTCCGCTTTTGCAAAGACGGATCGCTTGCAGTTATTCATTCGCCTAAAAGAGCGGAAGCGCTTTTATAACCGCACAAAAAACGTGATTGAACATTGCAATTGCCGCCGACTAGTTTTTAATCTTCTTTCATTACAAATGCATAAAAATATAGCTACTTTACTTTATTTAGAAACATTCATTATTCCATTATAAATATTGATCAAATTGCGCACTTCCCAAACGAATAAAATTTAATTCGTTTTTTATTATTTGTTAATAAGTAATTGAATTAAACGTTAGGACATTTCATATGTGGAAATTCTTTGTACAATAGTCTTACTTAAGCAATGTTCTTTTCTCCTCTTTGGTAAAATGTCACTTACGACCGTTTTACTCGTCTTCGCTTGTTCGTTTAAAGCAAATGTGAAGGCGCGCTATTTGAATGCGGGATAATTAATTAAAAGTCAGTCATTAGTCGGCCATATACGTTGATGATAACCGCGCGCCGTCCATATGATTGCTATATTTATGAGGCCCTCGTTTTGTAATAGTGCCTATTAAACGGTAGGCCAACATACACAGTGTTCTAAAACAATATGCAATTGCTATGATAACATTATCAACAGGCGATAAACATTGAATGTATTTCAAAGTATTGAAATTTACGAATCGTTCGGTATGTTTTGAGTGATAGTAGTTTCGAGTGAGTTAGAAGGAAGTGGCCTTACGTGTGTAGAGCGTAGTGTGGAATCGGTCGACGACTAACGCAACGAAAAGTGCACACAATTGACATATAATTGATATGGTAATTAATTAAATAATACGGGTAATTAACGTACGATGCAAAATTGATAATCGACTGATACGTTTCGCGCTACGCGATCACCAAGTCGGATGACTCCACCGGACGCTAATTGCGCGCTTTTACGATATTTCATAACAATTATAACAGTATAAAACTCATGTAAAAATTCAATTTGCACACCATATTTCTTCCAGTGCTTATTAATTTATGTTGCTATAATATTCTGTAAAACAGTTGTATCAATTAAATATGAAATAATTTGTTGCTTTTTTTATTCTTCATTAAGTATTTTAAAATGCTATAATTGGCTACCATTAGCAATTATCCTTATCACTTGTCAAAACACATAATAATAAAACTGTCAAAAAGTCATCCTTTTTGCTTAGACTAATGGAAATCGAGTGTGTAGTTGAATAACTGTTGTTATCCAAATCAATGTGAAAACCTTAAAGATTTCAACGTATTTATTAATTCGCATTGTATTTGCATATGTTTATCCACTCTATAAATGCTGTATGTGCGTGAAATTATTCCGGTTGTATTGTTTTGAGTGTTTTTAATGATAATTGATGATTACAAAACAATTTCCTATCATTATAATTGGACAGCATGCCCCAACTGCACAGATAGCATACCTACATGTCATAATTTTGCGCATAATTGGCAATCCGTATTCATCGTAGTTAAATAAAATCCATTCACTTGAGGTAACATGACTTATCAATTACTCAAACGGTTTTTGATTTATTTATCAATGGCAGAATTAATTATTGGTTTGCGAGTGTTAAAATAATATAAAAAGTCAGCTTGAGCTAATCGATCACTAATTAATGCTTGTGCAATTTATTACGCAAAGAATAAGAAGCACTTTGGTGTACCATGAAAACTGATACCTGTAATTTTTGGGGCACATTCGAGTACTTTTTTAACCAATTGACCAAAACTGCCATGGCCATGAGGCAACAAATTTTCAAAGTAATATGATATTATTCAATCGGGCACTCATCCGTATAACAATCGAATTTAATATTGACTGGGTGCTGAAGAAATCCTTAACACATTGACAACAAAGAGAAGATGTTCGATTCATATGAATTGTGATGATACACCCGTTGGAAATAAAATAATGCATTGCCAAACAAATTAAAAGCCATTCGAGAGACTATTATTAATCGGAACGATTGTTTGTGCGTTTCGTTTCGTTTCCTCGTCGTTGTTTAGCGATTAAAATAAAAAGCCAAGTAAGGTTATCATGTCCAATGAGAAGCTAATGAGCACGCTCACGTGAAAACAACTAAAATCACGCAATAATTTGCGCAAAATATTGATATAAACAAGTCGATTATAATTAGTCAAATTACGCATGCATGCAAAGACAATTAAACTCTTGGTTTTTTGCTCCATTCAAATTCCAATACGTCATGTTCTCGTCAATTACGATAAACATTTATTCATCTACTTATTGATTTTATATTTTTCCCATTCGTAATCACGCGAGATGATTTTTTAAATATCTGAATAGATTATTAAAAATGCAATGCAGCATTCACTCAGTGTTGAATGAGTTTCAGGAATAACGTATTGGAATAAGTTTTATCATCATCGGAAATTCAGAGCAACGCATAGTGCTTTATCGAGTGTGGTTTGTGCGTGTGATAAAGGCAAAAATAAAGTTTATGACTGCGCCATCATAGGACACGTTTATGGTCTAATTAGTAAACAATAACTGCCCGGCAAAGTAGTACTAAATAGTGCGCACTCGCCCGGTGCGCCTGGACAGAGAGCGTTGGAAGCGGTTTAATAAGCGCGCGCCCATCATGGTAATAAGCTTCAGATGGCTTTTCTACGAAACGACAAATTGTGTCCACTCTCCTGCCATTCGCACCGACGACGAAGACGACGTGTCGGAGATTATGCAATTTGTCCGAGACGACCGCCTAAACTGATAACGACGCCTCGTTTCAGATTAAGACTGATGCAAATGTCGCGTTATCCTTTCCGAGGACCATGATGTGTCCAATCACATTTCTGCGTTTTTATCATCATGCAGGCGCTAATTGTCCAACACTCCCTCGTAAAATATTTTAAATTAAATAACCATTATTTTATCAAATATTTGTTAATTAAAATCTTGATTTGCTGCCATCAAAGTGTCATGGAAGAGAAGCTATTTTTGAAGGTGTAACATTAACAATAAATTATTTTATTGTATCGGATTAAGTACTTAATGCAATCTGTGTTTTCGAAATTTATAAACTTAATGTGTGGTTATTTAACGATCCGACGGAAGAAGGCTCTATTTATGATGGGTTCATGGGTAGGTATGTAATTGTAACGAGTTGACTTGATGTAATTTATAGTCTTGTTAATAATATATTCAAGCCGACGGTAAAAATATTGAATCTGCTTTAGTTGTAAAGTGAAATAACAGGAATAAATTTATGATTAGATCCTTAATTCATCAAGGATTCTTTATGTTTAATGTCAAAGGACGAAATAGTAAGTACCTATTCAGCTGAAGAATTGGAAGATTGGTGGTGCGACTTACCAGTGGGTGAGAGCGGAAGTGTCGGCGGTAAAACATTGGGTACGGTGGCGGGCAGCGCGCCGCCGACGGTCGGGTCCATCTTCCAGTTGACGATGCCGGTGGCGCGGATGGCCGGCGTCGCCGGAATGGGACAGCAGCCGCCGGACAGGCCGGCGATGCTCGTAAAGTCGTTGCCGGGCGTCGTCAGGCCGTTGGTGCCACTCGATATCAGCATTGTGCGGCGGCTGTGTGACGGCAACGGCGACGACAATGCAGAAGAGCACCACACAGAAAACTAATCATTTGCAGTGCACACTTCGTAATCGGAACGCAAGACGCACACCGGATGCGAATCCTTCGCGTGTCCTTAGCGGTAGTTCACAACGGCACTCGCAGGGGCGCACTTCTTCGTTGATCAGACAACAACAGCAGTGTGCGCATCGGCTCGCCGACGAAGACGAAGACCATCGGCGGATTGAAGCCCGTTCAGCAGCGAGCACAACACTGAATGACTGCCCAGCGCTGAGCAGTAGCTACCTGTCAGGTGAGTCGCGCTGCCTCCGGTTGGCTACCTGTGCATGCTCGCTCTGCCCATTTCGATTTTGCTCGCGCGCGAACGCGCTCCAACGCAACGAGAGTCCCACGCAACCGATAAGGATACCAAGCACAAGGTGCTCCTACTTAGGCTCACATTAAACCAAGATTGGCTTTTTTCTCCTCGCCCGTGTGTGTTGTTGTTGTTATTATTACTAGACGAAGCGCGCCAACTCGCGTGTGCACTGCGCATTTGGGAAGCCGAACTCGAATGTTGTTAGTGCTTTGGAGGTGGACCAAGTTCACCTTTACCACTTCGCAGAGCACATTCAAATTAATTTATGCTTCTGTTTCTAACTCAGCAGCTCAAGTTTCAACTCCTTCTATCCTAGTTACCGTCATGCTCAGCAAGGATAAAATAATCCTTAAAGTTAAGACAATTTCAAATTATTGCAGGATTAGCGCACAAGATACAAACGCGTCAAGTATTAATTAATTAGAAGCCGTAGAGTGGTTTGCGCCTCGTATTTTCCTTCCACGTCGCACGTTTTTATGCCTCTCCTTCCTTGCTTCCTCTATTCCTTGAACGATCTACCTGGCTAGGTAGCGCAGTCACACGGGTTTATTGGCTGCGCACCGAGCACGCATCGCCGTGCAATGCGCGTCCAATGGTGAAGGTAAATCGCGGCCAATCGATTCCGGTGACCTCGTCGAGGTGGAGCTTTTACGGCGCGAACGGTGGCAAAACCGCCCGCCTTTCCGCGCGTGGGTGCACGCGCTAAATGCAAATTGTTCGCCTCCAGGTCGCTTCTCTGTCTCTCCTACCTGTGCGCGATTCAAACGCGCGCAAACCTGCTCGCAATTGCGTCGCTGCTCGCGCTTGGTAGGCTGGGGCCACCAAGCATCGCGTATTTTACACGCGAGCACCGCGCTCAAGGAGTGCGCTGAAGTGTCCTCAAGCGTGAAAATAAATTATCGCAAATACGTACCTACGTACTGTACGTACACGCAGAAAAAGAAGAAAGAAAATCAAGAATAACGAGTACCCCAAGAACAAAAAGATTCATTCCAGCTTTCGTCCTGCGCGCGCCAAGAGTGCAAAAACCGAGCTTCTTGTATTTCTTCCCAAGACATGAGAAATTCACAAGTTTGTAGGTACTTAACTTTAAGTTTTATTCTCTTAATAAACAAAGTTATTATAATCCTTGAAACAATTCTAATTATTCTTTGAACAACATGAGGAAGGATCCTAGCTGCTTATAAAAAGGATAATTTATACTTTTAGGTATTGGTTCATTGATTCGATATGGCTGCATACATTTTGAATAAATTACATGGTAACCTATCATGTGTTGAGTGTGCTCGCAATGATGCACGTTTAGTTTGAAAATCGAAAGAAGGTACACTAGGTACTATTTCATTATAAAACGAAGATACACATCTAATTGTACGTTGGGAGAGTGGCTCCTTTTATTTTATTTATAATTTTTCGACTCACTAAACGGCTAAGCAGGCGAGCATCCGAATAGTCCGTATGCATATGCGGTAGTCATAAGTATAAGTAATAAATGAATTCCCAAGCGAACGAAGAGAATACGGCTAGAGCTACGTGGCGCGAGCGCGTATTTTGTTGACGTTGATTACACGTTTCGCCCATTATTGGTTCTTTCCTTGGCGGTGCGCGGTGTTTCATTCACTCTGTTCGCCCGGGTGTAATCGTTCGGCTTCGATTTGAACGTTCTCGAATAAAGAGCACATACTCGAATATATTTATTTAATAAACTACTGTTACACAACCACGATATGCATCGATTCAGTCGCTTCATGAAGACACCACATCGCTGACCACTCAGCGTGCGCGCACACGCCTGACATTGAAACTTTCGTTGCTTCTTGCATTATTATCAATGTAATCGTTATTAATATTACTTATTGCCCATGTTATGCCAATATATCGACATGTAAATTATGTGTTTACGTAATGTGCAAACGTGTTCTCTTTTCAATCGCCATGAAATTCAATATGGTTATCTATGACTCAATAGAATTAAATATGTCAAATATAAATAGAAATTGATTTATATTTTCAGAACTACAACTAAACTAAAATTCAAATGCTATATTCATTAGTTTATTCAAGAAAGGTATAAATATTCATAGAATTTCATACTTCCAATTAATGAGATGCTTCAAGATTGATTTAATCTCCAGATTTGGATAGAAAGCATATTTGATCTACATAAAGAGAATGTTGCTATTGTTATTTCTGATTACCATCAAATTATGAGATTTTTGGTTTAATTATTACTCAAGAAATTCTCTTTTGAACTTTATACTTACATCCTTGATATGAACTACAAGAGGAAATCATTTGAAATGAAGAAATAGCAAATTGTCAAGTGGGAATTTTATTCCGTCGATAGATAGAAAAAAGTTTAAATAGTAAATACGTGAACAGTTGTAGCTTTGCAGTAATTAGCGAGATAGGTACATAGCAACATATTCAGTAGCGTCCTCTTCATAAACAAAAATGCAGAAATGCACATTCGTGCATGCAACATGTTAATGCATTCATTCGACGCGACCAACTCTGCTCATTATTACTTATTATTGACGCATTTTGCCTATCTGTTTACCATATCTAATGACATTTGATAGTTGCAAACGTTGAAAATCGAATGCAGTCACGATAGGTTTTTCATACGTCGTAATTACACCGCGGGAGAGCGAGAAAGGAAACGCACGAATGTGTTTGACAAACATTTGAATTCGAGCAGGACGATTGCAATATAAAAATATGCGCGCTCCGCTAATGATGATTGCCATGCAGATTGTCATAATGCCGGCCAATTATCTCCGAAACGCGTGTGGTGAAAAAATTGCGCACATGGGGAACATTTAGCAAAATAATGCACACATCAATTAGCACGATTTCATGTTGCTATTGTAGAGCGAAACACGGCTCGGCATAAAGATGGGCTATCAACGAAAACTGGTGATTTTTATTATCTGTCAATTAGGTTTTTCACTCGCCTGAGCAAATTAGCGCAGTGACAAGTTGGTGGAAGGAAACTAACTCTGCAGGTAGAGAATGTCGTAAAACAAGATGATAAAATTGATTTTGTGAAATGTTTTTAAACACTTGCAGAGGAAATGAAATCGTGATCAAGTATTTTGAGACATTAATGAACTTTATTTAAAGTAAACCTTCACCTATCCTACTTAAAATTTGCAAAGAGCAAGTGATATAAATTATGTCATCAGTGATGCAAGAATAAAATATTGGTTTTCTGGAATTTGATGATGGTAAATGCATTGTTTTCACGAGAAACAAAATTCGATTGACACTCATGATTGCCTAACAGTTTTACCTGCACACGTCCGATTGATTTACGGCGCGCCGGTAAATGATAATCGGATCGTCGCTCTAAATGAATGCGGCTGGAACAGCTAAAAATCGAAACGGTGTTATCTGTTCGGGTGCACGAACGAAGCGGAAACGCCGACACCCTTTGCGCTTTACGAGCTTGAGATCAATGTGGTGTAAAAAACTTGATGACTCTATTAGTCTGCCTACGTTCTCAGTGATTTTTATTTCGTTATTAGCGTCCACATTCCGTCGGTGCGCGCACAACTATGTCGCTTCCAACACCCACAAATGATGCTTTTATTTGATAAAACAAGAGGAAACCAAAAGATTTAAAATACGACTAAAGCATTGAACTCCTCCACTGTTATTTAGATTTTGGATTAAGGTTTGAATAATTAGTAGAGAGCTTCAGTCTTTTTTGACTTGTAATATCCAGAAGTAAAATTAGGAGCCGTTTTGCTATGTTTTCGGTGGTGTTCGTGTCAGGATGGCCGAGCGGTCTAAGGCGCTGCGTTCAGGTCGCAGTCTACTTCTGTAGGCGTGGGTTCGAATCCCACTTCTGACAAATAGCATAGTTTTTGAAAATCTTGAGAAGATTTGTCAAAAGTATTAGATACAGTAACTACTGTTGCCGAAAATAATTGGGCCTAGGATTCATCGGCTCGTTGGTCTAGGGGTATGATTTCCGCTTAGGGTGCGGGAGGTCCCGGGTTCAAATCCCGGACGAGCCCACGCTTCCATTTTTAAATAATCTTTCAAGAATTGCAAATAATACGCGAATTCTTATGCAATTCACTGTTGTATTATGTGTCAGGATGGCCGAGTGGTCTAAGGCGCTGCGTTCAGGTCGCAGTCCACTTCTGTGGGCGTGGGTTCGAATCCCACTTCTGACAGTAATTTTCTTTTGCACCTCATTAGTCAGCAATTATTTATAGTCCGGATGATTTGCATTAATTTGCCAATTGCTAAACCAATCAGCTAAAAATCTGACGTATGATCGCGTGCAAATCTAGCACTGGGCTTCAGGTATTAAAGCAGAGACTGTAAACAATACGTCACACATCCTGTTGTTATCAACCAGACAGGTATTGGTATGGGCAAACTGGAGCAAACTTGTCAGTATAACATAGTGTGTGTGTAGTGCTACAACGTGGTGCATCGAGAAGCTGGAAGAAAAGGTTAGTGATTCTCTTTTATTTTTTAGCAATTCTTGTCATCGCACGATTATCGAATAGCCGTATTGATTAGACCTGATTAGCGTATAAAGTAAATCCAAGGAAGATACACTGTCATAGAGCAATTTATACGTAGGCATGTGTCGAACTGTACGCTATCACACGTGCAAGCTAACCTAATATTGTGGAAACATAATTCTCATACGGTCTAATCATTTATAATACAAAAGCAAATAGTATATGAGTATTCGCTAATATAAGGTAAGCTAGATATGAATTGATAATGATACTACTCTGCTAATGTTGTTCGCTCTCGCATTCAACACGAGCAATTGTGCAGTGTAAATCTAACAACAATAGAGAATTTAGAGGTAACTGCAAATACAGTCTAAAGGTATACATCAGTCGTTGATACAAGCTGTAATCTGGATATTGATTGACAACATATTCGTCTTCTTAATTTGGTTTACTCGCTTAGCCACTCACAGCTGTAAGTGAGACCTATGTATACATAGTGTATCCGGTGATATAAACGTTCGCATCTCAGTCAATTGATAATAACATTTGACTGTTAATTTCGTATACTCGCTGACCACTAACAACTGCCACTGTACAGTGAAATATCTAACAATAATAGAGTATTTAGAGGTAACTGCAAATGCAGTGTAGGTATAGGTACGTAAGAGTCATTGATATTGATGTGGTCTGAATATTGATTGAAAACGGTATTATTCTGTTAATTTGGTTTACTTGCTTAGCCATTCACAGCTGTTGCTGTCTGGTATCATAAATAAGTGACACCTCTGTATGCATAGTGCATTCGGTAATATAAGCAATGTTATCATCTAGAGATGAATTGATAATGAAATTTGACTGCCAATTTCGTGTACTTGCTAACCACTTACAAGCACCACTGCGTAGTGCGGTATATGCACAAAGGTCTAACGCATTCATTTAAATAAAAATCATATCATTCATATTAAACCCCATTCAACGTTGGCAGTACGGGTTTATAGCATTTTTATAAGACCGCGACGTAATGTTTGATCGACTAGCAATCACACGAGCAACCACCCCATAAGGTTATTTGTCGCAATGCCTACCGCCAACACTCCGCATTGCCACACATTATTTTCGTTCGTCGATTTGAATAACTTGGAGATAAGCGCTCGCGCTTGATTTGCATAATATTATAAATCGGGGTTAATGTGGTGTGCGTGCACTTGCCTTTAACATTTCTCTCTGTCTCTCGCTCTACTCGAATATCATTTTGTTTTTCCCCGTCGCGTTTTCACCCAAAAAGCAATAAAATAAAAATGACCAATGCTAAATACAAGCATGGCTCACTCTCTCAATAATTTTACTTAATTTTTAAAGAACTAGCTTCAACAAGCGGGTGTCTTAAGGGTGAAATAAAGAAAGCACAGAAATATTGTACAGCAGTAAGGATTTTTACATTTGGCGTGTAATGGATTGTGGACGCGAAGGGAAATGTGAAAAACTCGAGTCGCATGCGCGTGATAAGCTTGTGGGCTTCATTTGCATATTTATAGTTTTCCACATTACGCGCTTGCGGCAAAATGGAAGCAGCTACCGAATGACGTGAAAACCTTTCAAATAATTCAGAAACAAATACACTAATTACGAATACATTATTTTTATTAAGTTTAATATCACACAATCCACCAGTATTTCACTTCATACGTCTAATTATTGAAATAATTGTTTAAGTCACCTTCAATTCCAAGCTCGGATTTTTTACACCCTTCGCATTCCGTTTTCGCAATGTTCATAGAGTAATAATCATAATTTCCATGAAAAATCACCTTGCTGTTATAAAACGAGCAAGAGTTATGAGATTTTGCGTTGGAAATATATACGGCAGTATAATTTTTGATAATTTGCTTGCTTCAAGTAGATATCGCTTTTGATATTTATATGAAATTGTTATGAATGTATTAATAAATAACTAGCCATGACAAATATTATACAACAAATGGCTCTTATCATGAATTATTACACGTTTATGGCCATAACTTTAAATAGTCAATAATAATTTAATTCTTTTAGTAAAACATTGTTTAATGACAATAATTCATGGTTTCACAATAGAAATATGAAATTCTATTATACAATATTAAAAGTTCCTGCTTTTCAACAAACACTATACTTAGTGGGCTTAGATTCAACCCCCGAATAAAAATAATGATATTTTATGCGTTCTTCTTGAACGAAAAGACAAAATGTACGGTGAAGAGAACAGAATTAAATTATAGGGTAAAGAGTAGTTGACTTCTTTTAAGCGCAAATAAAAACGTGAACAAATGCGTCTATCGCGTATTGAATTGAATAAAACATTATATAAAAAGCGTTTTGAAATAGTTGTGCGTGGATGGCAAATGTGTTATTATGATTGCCATTAGACTGGCTTTGCGCATCGGTTGCGTGTTTCGGACAAATTTGGGTTATACGGTTATTCATTTAAGATGCAATTACACTCTCGTTCGGTCGTTCGAAGCGATATTTTGATAATTGATCAACTTTGAAATGGCTTCTCGTACCAATCAAGTTTAAGTTTTGGTCAAACGTGCCGCTAAGAGTAATTTCTTAACAGCAAGCAGCAAACGTCGATTCAATTAACGCACTCCTAGCTGATGAACTTATACATCTAATGTGAGGAATTTTAAGATGGGAGACTCCAATGATTGCATGTTCTTAATGAATATAAACGGTAGCTCAAGTTGCTCAATAGTTTAAAATGTTTTTTTGGTGTTTTTATTGCGTTATAAGAAATTACATTTCTACATGATTTGTAGCAGAAATTGATTCGTAGAAGTATCAAACTAATTTCAAAATGGTTGGAAAACCACTAAGAATAATTCAGGCAATGTTTAAGGGGTGCTTTAACCCTAAACGGAAACTCTAATTTTTACTAAATTCAATTTCAACAAAAGGCTAATTGAAAATCATTATAAAAATATTATTCACTAACTAAACGATCTTTCAAACAATGAGATAATGTTGTATAATATAAAATAAAGTATGTGATAAGTGATTTTAAATTGGAATGCCGATTAATTCCAAAAAGTAGACCGAAAAAATAGTTATTTAATGATAACTAAACAGCTGCTTTACTTTCTTTCGATATCACATTCAATTCTCTAAGAGTTATCATCATTGAATGCAATTTTATTATGGAATAATAGATTTCACATACTTTTAAAGGGTTTTTCCAATATTTTATTGACACGTTCCATTGTTTGCAAGTGTTATTTTTTAGGGTTTGAAATAATTTAGCGTGATTATTTCTAATACGCCCAAAGGCCCAAATTACCGTCTGTACTCAAAGAAACAACAACAAAGTCAATGACGACAATAACATAATAAGCGCCTCACTTAGATCGTGTGAAGAACGAGTGACTGAGTCAAAGATTGCAAAGTGCTTTCAGCCTGCGGTTTTCTTTCGTATTTTTCCAGTCAGTTTTTTGGCATGAAAGAAAAATGTGTGAAGTCCGTAAATCTACCTGAATTTGACATGTTTAACCACAACATCGTTCAATTTACGAAAAGAGTACAAAACAAACGTCAGAAAAAGTGATGTGCAAATGAAATATTAATTGATAATTAATTATTTGCGGTTTGTTTAGCCTTTATCTTGTCAGATGAATAAGCTTTTTCTTAAACTTTAAACGTTTTTCCAATTCACACTCGTTTGAAGTGCTGCTTCGTTCGGTATTGAACAATAAAGCGATCGATGAAATGCCTGAATAGAATAGCCGATGCATATTGTGTGCTTCTTTATTAAGCACATAAGTTGAAGGAATCATTAAATTGTCAAGGCGGTTTCTTCGACGCGTTGGGAATCGCCCGCTCTCAGAGTGGGCGAGCGTGCCAATAGCGAAATGCGACGATCGCGTATTTATTCATTGACAACGCACGAGTTTGGAAAAAGCGTCGCTCACTCTTTGCTTATTAATTATTCATCGCTAATGCCATGCCAATAAAACGCTCACTTACCGACAATTTCGAAAAGTGTCTCTCAACGATGTCTAGAAGGTGTATTAAGCTGTAATTAATTAACTAATTAATTAATACATTTATTTCCATTTAAATACTAATCAATATACAGAGACTAATGAAACGGAATTAACTATTTTAAAAATTTACAAAATTAACTGAAAGAGAATGAAAAATTTATCTTTATCATGAAAATCTTCTCTTTTTCATGCAGTTTTTAGGAAATAATTTTAGATTACTAATTACTATTGAACATTTTTAAATTATGAAATGAAAAAAATAAAAAGCAAAGTTCACACACCGAATATCAAGTTGTAATTTGTTGGTTAATTGAATTAGACTGATATTATTTTAATCCATTTGCATGCGAAATGGAGGCATAAAATGTAACTAATCCACGCGAAACGAGCGTAATTTATTGATCGTTGACTGATTCGATTTGCGCAGCAGCTAATTTGATGCAGCGAAATTTGCATGCTAATTGAATTTGCATGTATAAAATCTGCGCAATGAAAGGCGAAAACACGTTTTTGATTGCGTTTTCACTCAATCGATAAATGTCGTTGTGTAATCGCTAAATATAGCCAAATAGAAAAAGTGATTTTCAAACGTCCTTAAGTATTTCTTAAAAACTATAATTTGTGTCCTGATGATAATACGAAATATGTGCAAATATTTATAAATAATTTCAGCAAATCATAAATACCAATAAGCTAATTGGTTTATTCTCTTATCTTAATTGGCAAATCATTCAAATAATTTTTAAGTAATGATTGCGTGCAGTTCAATCCAAGTTATTCAGTGATAAGAAAAATTTCGCGGTTGTTGAATCCTGATACTTACGTAATTTACAAGTAAAAGGAAACAATGAGAATTCAACGAATTCCCTTCTTTTGATGAATGAATTCTTAAGGAGAAATAATACACTTATTGAGCCTTCAACAGTCATGTTGGGTTTTGTTCGAATTTGCGCGTGCAGATAATGTTTTTCGTCTTAATTGTAGTTCTTTATCAGTTAATTTCTTGACGTTATTTGGAGGAACTGTTTTATAAAAAAATAAAGCAAAGCAGACCTTTTATCCGTACGAGCGACATCTGCTTCTTGATCTGTTTCCTCCTTCACTTAATAAGCACCCAAGAGAATAAAGCGAAAAAGAAATTAATTATGGTGGTATTTATAATACACCTAGCTTGATACATAATAATATTTGTAACGAAAAGTCAAAATAATATTCAGTCAAATTCTTAACTTTTTTTGCGGTTCAAAAAAGTGACTTACACACGATATGCTCAAGTGTCTTAATAATCGAGCAATTTAATTAATTTATCTAGAGTTTAGTTTAATAATTATCAAGAATTTATTACCGCCCAATACTTACACTTTGCGGCATCTATTTCGTGATCAAAGAAATCTCTTTTAACTAAATATAAAAACGTAACAAATTACTGATAATCGTAATAAACTTATTACGCCATAAATTCTTACTAAAAATTACCGGAGATTTTAAAACTTTAGCTAGAAATTCTTATTGCAATGGTAATGTGAAAATACAGTTGATAAAATCGAGCAAACATTAAACATGTCATGTTAGTAATATTGGTTGGCTTCCTCCTTTAATTATAACACGATAAATGCGCTAAAATTGTCATTGCATGTTCATTTGATTCGCTTGCAAAAGCTGCACAATTGCTACTTTATTATTTTCGCCATGCGATTCATCATTATTACCAGTTTATAGCTTCATCGTTATTATTTAACTTCCTTTATATGTGCAATTAAATATATTTATTCACACTTGAATCATTTATACTTCACCGGCAGTATAAAATCTTTTCAACTTATTTTCACATTCCGTTCGCTATTTTTTCCACCTGCTAATGAACATCCACTTATTTAGGTAACCGCTATTAAACAATTCAATTAGTTTGATTGGCTACACTTGTTATTCGTATAAATATTTGAAACGTTCTTCAAGCGCTCAACGTTGCGGTGTGTTCGTGAATATCGTGATGACGATGATTATGATTTTACTAAAAGCATTGCCTGCAAGTTCCACGAACGTGGCGCGTTTTCAATCGAAGCAATTAGATAATTGCACGCGCTCGGTTTTCTTTTACGAAGCGACGACCGACGACGCTGGAAAAACGCAAGCGTTGAATGCAATACAAATACGCGCTTTGTGTGCGCAGTGTGTAGAACTGGAAGTTGATTACGAGTTGGCACTGATTATACTCTTCTAATAGAAGTACATACAAGTTTTGCATTGATAAACTTTGCTTGAAGAGAGAAGCCTTTCAACTGCATATACTGAGTATAAATACTCTTTACTTTGTCCTTTTCAGAACGCTATTTGAGTGTTGAAACATACAGAAGAATATTGAAATATTGTATAAGTTGAAATATGCGTTTTATAACTGTGCGAAGAAGCAAAAACAAAAGTACTCGATGAGGGTATAAACATCTTTGTAATTAATGTATTTTGCATAAATTTGCATGATTATGGATAAATATTCATTTCATATTTGAGAGGGAAGGGGGTAACTAATTGTTATTACGTGACAAATTAACCGCAGAATTCATACACGTGGCAGTTAATAAATAATAACTGAGCTAATTAGTAATAGTGTCATGTAAATTATATGCAAACTTATTTTTAAAAATATGGGAGGAATATCCTCACAAGTAAAGTGAACTTTGAATAAGTATAACTTAAAATGAAATAATGCTAGATTGAAAATTATTACAGAAGTTTTTAGAGCGTATTATGCGAATGATATCAGTTTTTAAATCATTAAAATCGGTGCAGTACTTCAGAAGTTAGAGCAATTTGAAATTTTCCCTGGCGCTGAGACGGTACCGCCAGGGCAAACTTGACCGCGCCAGGACTCTCGGTGCAAACCTGAGTTCTTTTGGTTTTCATAAAATACGTAGTGTAGGCCTTGCTCTCCAGGCAGCAGAAGAGATATGCCGGAACAGCGCCTATTCGGGAATCTTCGTGGTGTCAGACGTCTCTCAGAGCTAGCCTCGGTCGAATTCGGCAGGAGCCGCCGCACGGCTAATGCGTTCGCAACTCCTGTAACTGCCGGTTGCACCAGTAGCATAATAGCCGATAATTAGCACCCTACATTTTAATTAATATCTCGGGAACTATTAGAGATATTAAAGTAATTCTTTCACTATCAGAAAGCTTATTAAATTTCTGATATTATATCATCTAATTAATACACTTCATTCGATAGATTATGCGTAATAACTTCCCAAAGTTGGGGTTCTTTTGCGAGACTTTGGCTTGAAATATGTTAATTTTTTTTTTGACAATTAATAGTTTCTTTACATTTAAAGCTATAAATTAATATTTCAAGTCAGAGGAAAATAAAATGTATTTATAGCAAACCTATAAACTCGCTAAACAAGTGTCACTTGACGAATCTAGCCATTCCTTCGTGGAAAACGAATAAATAGTTTAAATTCAAAACCGAAAAGAAACCCTTCGGTAATTTGAAATATTTTAATATAAATTAATTTGTATAAAATATCCCTATTTATGTAAAACAAAACAGCCAAGTAAAACAATTAGTTTATCTTCACTCTTGATCAATGCGAGACTAAATTTTATTTCCATAGAAAATGAAGAAGAAGCAGAAGAAAAAGACAAGAGAGCGTTAATTACCGTTTAATTATTTAAATGCCGGAAACGTAGCGATTTCTTAAATAATAAAAACATTTATGTATGACTAGTGGCAACTGACGCGAAGAACACCACTAATGAAGGACGTGAAGGTGGAAGAAGAAGCGGAATGAAGAAGAAGACCTCCCTTATTTAAATAAAATTACGGAACAGACAATTAAACACCCCATTAAAATAAGCCGTGCGGTTAACTGTTCCGAAATATGCGCGCAACTTCTTCGCTCTGTTGCGGTGCGTTCCGATGGAAGTTTAAGATAATGGAAGCTTAAGTACGTGCGTACTACTTGGTCTTGTTCATGGCGTATTTTTCATCGTCGGCGCAATGTAATGTTGAATGTTGAAACTGTAACAAGTAACAAAGATAATGCGAAAATGCAAATGAACCACTTTATTATTATTTGAAGAGAGCGTTTTTGTTTTATGAATTATGTGCTTTCTTTGCATTTATTACCGAATCGGCGCATATGCTAAGTGAATAATTATCATGGATTTTTTTCCTTCAATATACAGGTGTACTCTACATATACCCAAGTATTTTTTATTTCTATTTGTAGATATAAAGAAAGAAAAAAATGATTGATGAAAATATCATAATGAAATCTCTACTTTTTTCGCTGTTATCAGTAAATAGTAAAATAAATTCAAAATTTCACTTTGCTGGATAAGAGAACTTGATAAAGTCTAATCACAAAAATATTAGTTTAATGATAATAACCCTTTAATGAGGGTATGCAATTAATAATAATGAAAATTTGAACGTTGGACATTAAAATTGTTAAACGCTTATTGTTATTATTATTTATGCATCACCCTTATCGATCGAGGGGGATCTGGCTAATTTAAATATGATGATGACATTTGTCTTGTTTTTTTTCTCGTTTCGTAGCAGTTGCTTCCTTAAGGTTTCTCCAAACCTTTCAGATCTTGATTAGCAGGCGGCTCGTGTATTTAGGATGTAGGAAGTGACGGAGTAAGACGGAAAAAATAATAGAATGGCTTTGCGTTTGAGTGTGTGCGAGTGACGTGTTCGCCTAATAAGTACATCTGTTTTCGGGGAGGCATATTTACGATACGTTCGACTGCGTTGAGTTGAGTGAAACACTTAAAACAATATAGGATATCAGAGATAAAGCTACAGCTAACTAAAATTCATTAATTACCAACGCCAACGTACTGGTAACAAACTTATAAAACCGTCATGCGGAAATGTATTACAATCCAATAAATTTTATGCAAAAGAAATTGTTCAACATCTTGTATATTTTTCATATTTAGGTTACACTTTAAACTTTAAACGCTTTAACTTTAACTTAAGGCTACTTATAATTACGTGCAGTAAGACAAGACAACTCGGCACAAACAACAATAAAGCAATAAAGCGTGTAAATGTTTGTTCAACGACTTCCTTTCAGATGCGCTAATATTTCAAGTCGTTTCAGCAGCGCTCCTAAGTAGAAGCCATTTATTGAGGGCTTAACAAAGTTGTAAAGCTGTGTAGCATTAGCCCGGATGGAAATTGATAAGTTGGCCTCGCGCAGCATGACTGGTGATCGATGGTAACCAATTTCGAGACATAATCATCGCTGACTACCTTTTTCCATAATTAATTGCGCTCATTTGCGTGGCCGAACGCGCAGCGGTAATTATGCGCGCCAAATGCGCACTTAAAAAACAACGTGGAATTTTAATTAATTTTCGAACTGCGGTTTACCACCGCAGTGAGGGGGAGAGCCCACTAATGCGCCCCCAACGTGCTGTGATTCATTTGCGTTGCGCGTGCGTGGCGGCCACAAAAAGGACAAGCCGGGGGTTGCATTCTAACGTTGTTGCGGGCGTGCACAATAATTGGAATTTTATGCGAATGCATTGCGCGCAGCAACTAAGTAGCGTGCTCGAGAGGGCGTAATGAAAAAGCTCATTAAAGCGCACAAAATGCATGAGTTTAGCGCAAATGGACGCAAACATGGTTGGGTAAATGGTGGATTTGCGTTGGCCGAACCGTGGCCGGAGGAATCGTGGTTCGCGTTTCCTTCCTCTTTCATGCGCCGTCTCCGCGCATAGAAGCGAACGGTAACACAAATGGAAATGCATTGTGCATGCGCCATTTTCACTCCGGCCGCCTCGCCCGATAATAATCGCGCGCTAATAAAGCAAGCACAAGCGGCGTTTACACGAAACGCACAAAGGACCATCCATCATCCAGCCGAATAAACAAACGAGAACGGCGCAAGGCGCAGTCGGTTTTCTTCCACTCTGAATGCGCGACTCCAATAGCCATGAATTAGTTCACCAAGTGCACACACAGCAAGCGCGTTCTCGCGCCGCTCCGCAAAAAGCGTGCGATTCATGGGTTTGCTTGCGGATATTTGCGAGGTCCTTCAACTTTATGCATTATTATTACGAGCTTTGTTCGCCTTAATTACTATTCCGCGTTCGCAGGCAAGCAGTTTAATACGTCTTTGAAAAATTTTAATTTCACACGAATTAGCCACTCGTCATTTTAACAAATAATCATGTGTACTTACCTACTTGTCTAAATACTATTTCGATAATTCGTAGTTTGGAAGCAATGTTGCACATAGTTAGTTGCCATTGATTTATGCGATGTATAAATTCAATTTATAGAATTTTTATTGATTGTGCCCCGCCATAAATTATCGCTCAAAGTAAAAAAAAGTTCACTTCATTCAATCAAGAAGCCGCACAAGATGCCAGCAACGAATTGCCAGCGATAAATCAACACAGTTGAGATTGAAAGCGAGTCTATGCGTATTCAGCATCGCTTCCTCTTGAGCATACTGAACATTACCGTTGACGTTTGATTGAAACGTTTCGATTTGCTCCTTGTGAGGTGCGCCATGATCATCCACGACTATTCATTCCAGTATTAAATGATTTTGTAGTTGGAATTCATCACGAATGAATTATTTCTAAACCATTCAACATACTTGTAATAATATACAGAATTATAAGAAATAAACAGCGCATAACTTATAACTCTAAATAGGTACATTCTTTGCTTATATAAAGAGGACAAAAAAATGACTTAAAATGTCAAATGCAAGTCCAACTAAAATTAGTTTTCTTTGAGCACCTACAAAATAGAAATTAGGAAAAGTTTGTTTTAAAGGAAATTATAACTTAAAGTCCAGTTAGACATAAGACAAGAAAAAATAAGGTTTAACTAAAGACACAGAAAGCAATTAAGAAACGAAAAGAAGATTTCTAGAGTTGGTGTAGTGTACAAATTTGTGTGAAAAATGAGAATTCTCACACTCGTAGTTGTCGTATCAGAAGCAGAGAAACAAGCAAAGGAACGGGTGATTTATTCTTTGTGCCGTCGCCGGAGCAAGTTTATCGGCGAGCTGCGTGAACAAATGCGATCGAACCGCACCCTAATGGCACCGACGTGACTACCTAATGGTAATGCAACGAGACGAAAAACAACAAGAGTCAATAAATGAGCCACTTTATTGAGTGTCGCCACGTCAAATGCCTCCAAAACCTTATACGCCGCCACCTCGCGCGCTCACACATGAACCTTAAATCACCCTCATTTTATACCGCTAAGCCTCCAAACGAATTGACAAACACCACAAACTCCATACACATACTTACGCCAATCAAATAACCTTCATGCATGTCCCAAGTCACAATTTTGCGCATACGCGTGCGTTCAATATGCAAATGAATAACGCATACATCATTCAACCATCCCCATGCGCGGGGGTGATTTATATCGCAATGATATGCATCTGAAGTGTGGCGAAAACGTCGCATAAGAAAAATGTAGCACACGCGTGCCGCACATGTGTAACGCGCGCTCTCTAATCATTCGTCTTAAATGTAAACGTATTCCAAAGCCGTGGAAAAAATGAAGTTTTAAAGCATGTAAAGCATGCTGATTTCGCAGTAGGTGACATTTGCTACCCGCCAAAATCTCGAAATAAACCAGCACGGGCCTTTGATAAATGTCTTGAATAATTCGCGTGCTTAATTCTATTTTTCAGTAGCTGATTGTGGATTTTATGCTTGCGCTACAGCAGGTCGGAAAATTTTTAACATGTTCGTGCTCGATTGCCGTTGAAATTTAGAGCTTTCTGTAAACGAAACGTAGCCATCAATTTCGGTATGCGCTGTTTGCTTCTCGGCTCGTTACTTTTTTTTCGTAAATGCGTTGCTACGTTAAACAAATGCGAATAGGCGTTCATTGTGCGCGTGCGTGTTCGAATAAATTTTCAATATTCATGATGGTCGACAATTATAACACGCTACCATAATGAATCTAGGAATGTACTTGGAGTGCTTTGAAAATCCTTTAAAATCCTTCAAAGGATTCTTGCTCACTTTAAACTCGACTTAAGCCCAAAAAAGTAATTAGATTTTCTCGTACGCGTACTCATTTACGAAGAACAATTTAATTTCCTGGGTAATGCTTTGGCGTAATAAATGAAAAAATTATTCCTTTGTTTTGAGATTAGATTTAATCCAGAAATTGCGCCATCTCAGTGTATTATACCATTATGGTTATGAGTAATTATTAACCCGATTCGTAAAATGTTCGTTCACGTATGCGGAATATGCATATGCGCGGCGGAAAATGTGTGTATTTAAAGCACGACGACGCACACACTCATTAAAGGAACGTCGAGCACATAATATGCGCTCGGTAAGTATATGCAAATGACAAGTTATACGGCGGTGGCGCTGCGGCCGGATCCGTGTAATTATTCGAGCGCGATATGGGCGAACGAGCACGCGGCGGGCGTACAATGCGATGGTGGTGGTGGCGGCGGCAGCAGCGCAACCCCCAATCGACTGTGTCGAAACCGACGGGGCGCTCGCCGGAAAACGCTCTTTCCTTATTGGTCGGCGTTGCTGCACGCTTTTGAAACAATGGGAGACGAGCAGCGGGGTGCGCATGTTTCACAAAATGTCAGTAGGTAAGTACGTTCGCAGTCAGCAAAGCAAAACGAACGCCCGCACGTGGTGGTAATTAAGTCTAAACACTGGTTGCGTACGTACCGCCATTATGCATGCATTATACCTATGCCTGTTTCGTTTCCAGACTTTTGCACTACAAAGATCGCAGTCTTATTATGTTGCTAATATTCCCAATAATTAAGAAAGCTCCAGGAAGAAGATGAAAAAAACTATAACTTTTTTGGACTTGCTTGAGGGTGTAAGGTATGTTCATGTATTGAAAGAAGGGAGAGGTATACAGAATAGTTGTATTTGAGATGAGTAAGATAAAGGGAATATCGGTATATTAATAAATCAACAAAAATAATTATAGAAATTATAAAAATGTGCGCACCTTCTGTGGGTTGTGCAGTCCTCTCGTTAGCATTAGTTAGAGCAGGTATTATTTTCCATTTAGTAATATGTTGTAATGCCGTTGATACGTCGATGTCGTAGCGGAATAAATTAAGATAAAATGTGAAGAGTGTGAAGAGCGCGCACGCAGCAGCGGCTCGAACGACGAATTATCATTTGAAACGTGGTGATTACAGCAAGAATTTATTGGTGCACGGATGGCGCTTTATGCCTTGATGCTAATCGTAGCACAACAACGCGCGCTGAGTGCGACTGCGACTGCTGTCCGAAACGCAAGAGAAATTGTTGATGGTGGTGCTGATGATGATGCGCGCCGAAGAGGCATTCGCTACTTGGATTTGAACACTTTATGCACCTCCGGCGGATTGATATCAGAACGCATAATTTCTTGTGGCACCTGAAAAACTACAAATTTCCCAAGATAACCGCGATTACACCCGGTTCGGTGATTAATGCATTTCGCATGATTTTTGCCACGTACCTACCTAATTAATTATTAATTAGCGCTCGCGTTTCATTAATCTTCATCGCAGCAAAATGCAACGCACGTGATAATAAAGTGATAGGTATTTTAATGCGAACTGATTGACATGATAATTTTTAATGATTCTCAGTTTTATTCGCGGGTTATGTTTTATACCACCTTAAGTGCGTTTGAATAGGCTTGCTCGCAGTCTAGGCGCTGAGTAAATGTAAGGACGGAGGATCGTAATTGATGGCGTTTTAAACGCTCGCGCTGTAAATTTACAACGCGCCTTTTATATATTTTAACGCTCAATACGGTTTTAATCTGTGAGCGGCGCGCGGAGAGAGCGTGGCCGAAGAGTAAATAAAGACTTATCAGTCGCAGCTGTGTGTAGTGGACGATTGACGATGCATACGGATTCAAACGAAGAAGCAACAGCAGCAGCAGCAGCACCAACAGATCGAGGAGGAGGAGGAGTGCAGGAGACGAAGAAGCTGTTGGGCTCGTTGGAGTAAGTTGTGTGTTTGTTTGCTTCTCGTTGCGACGTGCGATTGCCGCCTCTCTATACGTGTTATATACATTACCATTTTTATTGCTCGAAAACGCGCTGTTTATCTGCACCTTATAAGAGTCGCTTATTATGCTGGATTATAATGTCTAATTGCTTTTCAACAGCTCCAACTTCGAGTGTAGATTACATTCGTGTCCACTGCAAGCGTGCTTTTCTATTAAGGTTTCTCTTCTTTCTGCTCAAACTCTTCTTTTTATTTCATTCCACTTCTTTTCCTTTATTTTATGTTATGTCATTTTAATTAACTCAAAATTAACTTAATGTTATTTTTATAACTTTTTCTTACAAGTCAATATATTTTAATGACTACTTTTAAAAACTATTTTAAAACAAAATTAACTTAATTTTTCTGATATTTTTAAATTTTTAAATATACAGAAAAAATATAATATTCAGATAAGTAGATATTTTTTGTGAGATTGCGTGCACTGATTGAATCACCCTTTCGAGCGCGTACAAAGCAACGTTTCTCCTCTTTTCACATCGATTAATTTGTGGCTGGTTGCGTTTTGATCCAAAGAGGCGATGGCGTCCAGTAATTCCACCGAATTCTGATGTTCCATATACAAACACTCACTCGAAATGTGAATTGTGAGGCGGCGTCTTTTATTCAATAAACGCACAAGACAGTCAGGAGCGCAACAAAGAATTTAAAACACACACTGAAGTTACGTGAGATGTAACTTCATTCAGTTGGATTTGAAAAAGATCTTAAGATGACGAGCGAGCGCCGAGAAACAACCAAAAAAATAACGAATCATTCGGATTCCACATGATGCATCAACGAACGCGTAGCTATATGAATATTCAATAGAATAAACGCAAGCGCACGGAAATTTCTTGACTTCTGTGCGCTTGGGAGGTAGCCGCATCTTCCAAAAAACGCTCACGCGTAATTACACAATTATATCATATTTTTTCCCAAGTTGGCTTAAAAGGAAAGGTCACGTGAGTTTCGGCGTGACTTGAAGCTATCAATTACATGCTCGAGAAATGTACAAAATCGGTAATTAATTCCCATATCGGTCAGATTGCTGCACAATTAAATCTCGGCAATCTTTTTTTTTTCGCTGAATTTTCACTTTTTTACATTTTTGGCAAGTGCATCGTTGCGGACAATTGCGTATGACTTATTTGGTATTTATGAGCGCACGTTTTCGCGAGCAATAAAACATTTTCGTGTCGATGCGCGCTGTCCAAAAAAGTCGAGCGTGAACCATCTGCGAACCACCCGCAGTGCGTCCTGGTCATACAAAGCACGACATTAAAATATCGTTCGGCCGTTTGCGTGGAAATGCGTTACAGTTTTCTAGGTCAATTGATAATTAATATTCGGTTTGACTTGCGTACTTTTCCTCCGTATTATTGTGATGTATGTATTTGCTGTCGTTAAGCAAATACAAAGAGTTATTTATAACTTTAAAACAAAAGATTAAAGTCATTTAGAAAAACGTCAATAATTTCTTGAATGATAATTAATTAAAGTAAATTTAATTGGTAATGAGTTAAGTATAAATCGCTGATATTTTTTTATATCCATTGGTAAATTAAACGCTCATTATATTAATTAAATATTATAATTGCAAATGAAACCAATGCAATACTAGTTTGGCCATTTTCATACTTATTCTTCTTCTTGGACGTCTTCAGTTGCAGAACACTTGCACTGCACTTAATAATTTTTTTTTCTTTGCATTGAATGCAATTTATGATGAAACGTACTTGATGCACCTGTATGTGGCATGTGCCCGCACCATTTAAAGACATTTAAGTGATTTTAATGATTTATAAATTGCTTAGTTTGTATATTCCAGTATAACAATTTATTTTTATAACTATATTCATAAATGCATAATTTATGCTCTGCAATCCAGACGAATTAATTATCAATTTGTCATATGATATCAAGAAGATCATTTTTCTTACTTGAAAATAATTACTTACTCTGCTTCATAAGTGAAAATTGCATTTTTTGATAAATGCTTAATTATTATAAATTACTTCAAGTGCATATTTCAATTGTACGTGTAATATGTACAATGAGACGGTTTTTGGAAAAATCAAGTATTATCATTATCGTATATGCCTCGTTAATTAAATCGACATATGTGGATTAGTTTTAATAATAGTGTCAAAAAAGTGTAACAAGTGCAGACAATGCACGTGGTAGTTTAAGAAGACATAAAATTATATTCGTCTTCGGTTTGCTGTATGGGTTTCATTCAAGTTTTGTTTTCCGCTCCGATTTTTTGTCTCTCGTATTTTATTACTCTTCTGGGTATTTTTCTTTAATAATATGATGCATAACGCTTTTGAGTAGCTTGTTATTAAATATCTTATTTTCCAGTTGTTCAAGAATACGAAATACGTACAATGGAAATGCTCTGATTAGCGGTTGGGTGTTTTTTTCGTAAAACATGTCAATACAACACATGTTAAATTAAGTACGTAGGTGTTCAAAATTTTGAAAATTTATTTAAAAAATTATGTGAATCTTAAACAAGCAAACTCGCAGGTGATTATTTCACAGGGAAAAAAATAAGATGATTTGAAAAAACATTTAATCGGCCTGGTTATTGCATGAATTTTAATCCTTGAAGTAAATTCGCGAAAACTTAATTTATATTTGTAATGCATCTTTCCTAGTTTTTGGACAATCACTTAAATTACGTGGTGTTTAAGGTAATACATATTGTTTTTACTAAGCGAAAATTTGGATGATTTTATCAAATAGTATGTGAAAATTCAGTATGTGAAAAATAAGATGACTTTAAAAAACGTGTTAACAACTTAGTTTTTGCGTGAATTTTATTCCTTGAAGCAAAATCGCGTAAAATTAATTAAAATTTATCATCTACCTTTACCAATTTTTGGGCTATGACATAAATTACCTGGTGTTTAAGGGAATACGTATTGTTTTTACTAAGGGAAAGTTTGATTGATATTATCAAATAGTAGGTGAAAAATCACTAGGTGAAAAATAAGATGACTTTAAAAAACATTTAAACTGCCTAGTTTTTGCATGAATTTTAATCCTTGATGCAAAATCGCGAAAAATTAATTTAAATTTGACATGTACCTTTGCCAATTTTTGCACAATCACATAAATTACTTGCTGTTCATGGGAATAGGTAAGGGAAGTTTGTATGACTTTTTCAAATAATAATTCGGCTAAGAATTTAAAAAATTTAAAGTTTTAGATATTACCATAATGATTATTAAATTATGTACATGTCATTTATGCTTAATAAGCAATAAGATTAGTTCTGGTTTAAAGTAAAACAAAATGTTTGCGCGACACTGTAATTTCATAGTGGGTAATTTCACATGACATAGAACAATCATTAATGGCGTATGCGACTGGACCCCACCGAAACGTACCTACGAATACGAAAAAGTCTGTGGTTGTAAGAAGCGACGAATACGGGAGACGCGTTATTGTTGTTTTTCTAATACGCATCGTGGCGCGGCGGTGAGCAAGTAAATGGCGCGTAATTGCCGGTTGCGCGTTTAATATGCATCGGCGGCAGTAATTGTACATTTTACATATTCGTCCAGTTACTTATTCATGCTTTCGTGCATTGTTCGATGGTGGAGCATGCGCATGCATTTCAGCAATGCACGTTTGAATAATGAATCCAGTGGCGTTCGCTTCAAAATACTGCATATATTCAAAGAAAATATGTTCAACATTTATGCAAATCTCGGCCGGAGTATTTTCAATTAAAATTTCGCAGACGATTCGAATGCGTTGCAGCTGAATATGCGTATAATTTATATTTGGCGAGCAGAAGCTTTGATGCTCGCGCTGGACACTAAAAGCGGCGCAAGAAAAATGCGAGCTATTTTAATAACAATTAGCTACCAATTCGTCTTGGCATATTTGCGAGGCAAGGATACACGTTGCCAATTAATAATTGCATTTGCGTTATCGATTTCGGCGCTCTTTGCACGCGCCGAGCGAGTGACAGGCAGATTAATTTTCGTTAAAATTCCCTTATGGTCAACATTCATCTTTTTCGCCGTGTGTGCGCTGCATTTGTCGACAATTAGCATGGCGGTCGTCCGAGCCAATTATGGCCAATTATTTCCAAGTTCTTACGCGCCGGTCGATTGCGGGTTTCTCTAGGCGTGCGTAGATATCGTGCGCTAAGTGTAGGAAGTCGCATATTTACACTGCTCAAGCAGAAACAAAAAGGAACAGGAATCAAACCTCGACTCGACTTTGAGCTCAAGCAACAGAAAAAGAAACATTGTACACGCGTGATGCTTCTTGTTTTATCTATCCTTACATGAACATCAATCTTACTCAAAAAAATACTTCTAATTCCACCTGCTCACAATCACTCATAATTCTTCGGAGGGTGGAATAATTTTAATTGTCCAAAAAGTGTTTCAAAAAGCTGCTTTTAAATACTTTTAAAGAATACCAATATGTTTAGCATGTTTGTTTTGATTTACTTAATATAAATGCATGTTAAAGGATAATTGAACGATAAGCAAAGTGATGTTAAACACAGTCTCAAATTCCAATTGGCATTTGCCCAAATGGGCACTTAAGTAAGAAGTTTCAATAGCGGCAAACACCTTCGTGAAGCACCTGCGCGCTGCGCGTACTCGCAACCCAGGTGGTTACCCGCTAATTTGTGAGGAGGTGAAAATAACAGCGCGCGATTATCATATCTCATGGAGATCGCACATGCGTAGCGCCGTTTTCCGAAAGTCAACACCATCGCTAACAGCGTCGATTATTTATGACTGCTATCGACAGCCGAACTCGAGATAGAGCCGCACCAACATTATAATTTGGCCCAAGTGCGATCGCGCACGCCGCCGAGTGCTGAAACACGAAACCTCAACGCATGCACAACAAGTACGATTTCGGTTATTTATTGACCGCCTGATTATCAAGTCGGTGGCGGCGGCGCGCGCGGGGGGCACGCATGAAATAGGACGCGCTCAGCGGGGCGCACGCAATGTTGGTGCCTCATCTTCATCATCATCCTCATCATCTCCATACCGGAGCGCAGTCGATCTTCCACGCGAATGCATCCGCATCGAGAGAATGTGTGCACCGTCGCCTTTGCTACCTTAAAGACCACAACGCGAGCCTTCAGGCTTTGCCGTCATCTCAGCTACTGTTCTAACATTCCACGCACTGTTTATTATACAGTCAAATCTCGCTTAACAAAATTATTTTTCATTTTCATTATCCACCAGCACATTATATCTTTAATTTTCTCAAATTTAACTTGGAAATTTTTAAGATTAAAGTCCTGAAGAAGTTGCACCCTTTAATCGATGGATCCGAATGATAAGACAAAGAGCAAAGACGCGTGCTCGCGAATGAAGAATCGAGGCAGACGTAACACAGCGGCAAATGCGACATACACGAATCTCGTAAGCGAAGAATGAGATGCTGGTAAGGATTGGAAATGATGGTTTTTGATGGTTGCACGCAGCCACGAAGAACGTCATCGCGGCGTGCGGTGAACGCGTGTGTGTGACGGACGTTTCTATAAAAATTGTGCAGCACTGCAGAAACGCAGCAAAGAAAAGATGCATACGAACGATAAACGGACATGCGGAGAAGAGAAAAAACGCGGTAGACATGAACAACTTCGACTTCTCGATATGTACCGTATAATACGCGCGCCTATAGTTGTTGTATTTAATGCACGTATAAGAAAAATTATAATAATTTTCGAGCGAAAGCATAATTTGTATGATCGCGCATGACGCTGAACTGGTCAGCGTGAGAAGATCTCGCAGCGATGTGTACTTCAATTGTCGTCCTTTGGCAGTCAGTGCGAGAAGAGGAGGACGAGGAGTAAACAGCCCAAAAACTAATGCTTACGTGTGTGCGGATTGCGTGTGCACTTCGTGCGAAATTAGTTCTACCTGTGGGCAAACATAACCATCGCATTATACATATTTGCTCGAATATTTTCGCTTTTTCGCTCATTTTTTTAAACCGCTATTTTCTCGAAATATGAGCGGATTCCTCACATGCATATTTACCGCGTCGATTTTCTTCGGAATGCAACAAAAGCGTAAATTCAACAGAATTATTTTAATTCAAGAATATTCATCTTTTTCAACAAATAATTTCAGATCTTTTAGGGTAGCTAATTTGACACATCACAGGTTTGCCATAAAACTCGTTTTTAAATATATTAAAGATTTTTTAAAGATTCATAACATGCGATTAAAATTTACAACTTTATTTTATTGCTCGTTTATTTATTTGCCAGGATATTAAAGTTGGCTTTAAGGGCACAAAAGAAATAAAGCAAAGAAGCGAAACAATTACAGCTAACTAATTGTATAATTTCGCATTGCAATTGCAGAAAATTGCAATTGTTGCACCTGCCAATCTCATAAATAATAAAAGTTTTACGGTCGAGTCGAAACGCATAAAATCATCATAAACACGTGCTCGTTTATAACGCGTATCGATGTTGCAAATCAAATTCATAATAATAAGCCGAAAATAAAAAAAAGTTTGACATGGTACGCGTGTTCTTCAAACGGTTTTCAACGTAATCAATCCTATAAATTTGTGTAAAAAACTGCATTGATATTATGCGGAGATATGAAACCATACGAGATATAATGAGCGGGCGTATTGATGGTCACTAATAAATTTCCACGTAATCAGACAGTTTAACACGCCACGCATTAGAATTTGTTGAAGGGAAGCGTGTACGAAAATGCCCGGAAGGCGATTTCTGTTAATATTCACAAATTGCGTTCACAGGTTGCAAAGCTGCAGCTGCTTGTTATGATGGTAATGCATCAACAGCCGAAAATACGCTTAATTGAATAATGCAGAAATTTTTAGCGAAAACAATAGGAAATTACGATAAACTTAAATTTCACCTGTCTTTATGCCAGCTTTTTGTATTGACACGGTATCAATATACTTAAGTAAGTATTTTCAACGCATTCTTTGCAACGTTCCGCCAATTAGCGTGGATTTTTTTCAGCGCCTAGAGGTAAAGTTTTTTCTTCGCTTGAGAAAATCAATGAAAGCGTTGCAATGTTTAAACCACGTGAAAAACGCATCGTGAAAGTTGATTTATTAACTTGCAAGAGCCAGAAGGAGATGCTGTGCAGCTCTATGGATTTAATACGTTTGATTTCCTTTGTATGCAAATGTTGATGAAAAAAATCGTTCTGGTTTTTTGCATACGTATCTGAATTAATATTAATTCAGCCATTATAGCACGCGTTACAGTTATGCCGTTTTGTCGAAGATTTCCATCTCTCGGATTGGCAAAGTTAAACGGTCTCATCGCAGTTATGCAGCTTTCTAATTATCTCGCCAATCAGTAAATCACTTCAATTGTTCGAGTGTGTCTGTTTCCTTGTTCTAGGCGCTTCATGTAATCGCCAGATGAATGAATCCCTCGGCTATTGTTTCAGAAAGTAACGGGGCAATTTGTATCTCGTAGCGTGAAGATGTTCGCCAAACAACAAGACGTCAAGATTTTTACCTGCTTTCGCATGCAAATGCTGATAATTTTTTGCTTTCTTCTTGCATTTGTTTCGTTTGGTTTCATTCCTAAATGAATGTCTACTTGCCTAGTTTATCTCTTTTCACGCAGCGTATATTGAATCAATGCGGAAGACTTAAACTAATTACGGTTTAAATGCAAAGCATACTGCGAAATTTCTTTCAGAGAATTGGAAACTAAAAACGCAATGTTTTCTTCGGAACTCAAACAAAATATTGACTATTAACTATAATAGGAGCGTTTTAGAACTTTTTTACGTTAAAAAGTGGTAGAAACTTTATGCATGCTGGTATTTTCAGATGGAAATAATTATAACAATTAACGAAATCAACCGCAGTTGGCTGCAGCTGCACAATAGTTTGATTAAATTACGTAATTTCTTTCCGTGTAAGAAAACGTCTTCGCGTTTTTCGTTAGATTATCACCTGCAAGATAGAAAAGCGTTTGATGTTGACGAATGCACCCAGCCATGTTTCGACGCGGAAGTTTTCGGGTGTCACGAATATCGTGTACGTACAAAATTGAACATTTCCGTCGTTTCGACATCGATTCCATATTTCGAATTGGGCACTACTAAGTAGCTGGCTATATAACGTGCTCATTTGATGTTAGAATTTTTGCTTCACTTTCATTCGTTACGTTTTTGCCCACAAAATAGTTGTTAACGAATGTTTTCGGCGTGTTAACACATTTTCGGCGATTCAAACATGTAATTGAGTTGCCTTGCAGCTGTCCGGATTATGTCAGCACAGAAATAATTAGCAAATTATTTAATCGAAGATGTTACTTTTAAATCGTTCTCAATTTAAGTATCGATTGGCAATATAATTTGAAAAAGGACTCAAATCTTAGGACAAGGAAATAAATTAAAGAAATAAGAAAATAATTTCGTTATACCACTGTCTGATTACGAATTGAGATCCTAATAATAGTAATTGAGTAATTTTTATCTCTTATTCGCGTTATTTGTTAAATATTTAGTTACGGATGATTATTCTCAAATTAATGTAGTACAATGTACATTCGCTTCCGTAAAATGTATAAACAACGTAGCGTCCTCTGTCTGGGATACGTGAAATTTATTTGAAAATTTACATACACCTACAATTACACAAATTTACATACACCTATAATTTATTTAAATTTGAAATGGAGTTATAACTAAATAAGCATTAAAATTCTATTAGAAATTAAGTCATACTAAACCCTATGAGCCCTCGGATACGGTGCTTGATTTCTAACATTGCCACTAAAATTAAATTGAGAATTAAAATTTAGGTAATCTTCAAAAATATTAACAATTACCCAGGACCATAATTACACGTGTATAACTTGGCATACGGTGTCTCAGGTCTTGAACTATCATGAAAACATATATAATCGCAACCAATAAATTTTGTGGTATGCCATACTAACTGAAATAATTTAATAAACAAGTCATAAAAATTATATTTATAATTCAATAAGAAATATTTCATACTTGCGTATAATGTCCTGTTCTGCGTGTAGGATTTTCTGGATACTTGTAGTATTTATATTCTTGGTACCAAGTGTTTATAGCAGTTCTCCAATTTGGTTGTGGCGAAAGCTTTGAACTCCAACTCATAAATATATTTTGTCCAATACTTTTAAATCGATCTAAAAGTTATGATTTTAGCACTACAAATTGAATTAATAATATCTGAAGTATTATTCACACCATCCTTGGCTAGTACATGATCCATTTTACATGTTCTTGAGACTTTACGTGCTAATACGCTTAAATCTTGATCGTAGCGGAGCATGGTCATATTCGCGGCTGCTGGTTGTCCAGGAACACCCCCAAATAATAACATTTTTCGGAATATATTGTGTTGTCGCGCAATTACTCCTGAATCAGTTTTCGTTATTCTCCAAGCTAAACATGAACACAATTTAATTATTTTTGCTCCATGCAAATATTTCACTCACTGTTCTGCGATTTTACCGTATATTTTCTCGCCATTTGGACATTTAAGTGCCTGCACTGGTAACATACATATTCCGCAAATGCATAATACACCAATAATTGATTTCATTGTAGATTCACAAACAACAAACTATAAACCTCTTACATGTGTTTAATACGCGATAGAATTTGAATCTGTACGTCAAGCTGATTAATGACTATGGATTATCGAATTATGATAATATAAAACTTATAACGCGAGTTATTAACGTGCATTTAACGATACTGAATTATTGCTCATTGTTTTCTTGCACTAACTGTTACGGCGTTTCGCATTATATATAGTCATACAAATGAAATTAATTAATCATGAAGTTTTCGCCATAAAATAACTACTGTAAATATTATAAATTGAGATGTTCGTATATTTACAAGGAGACTAAATGGTAATCTCAAATTCGCCACCATACACTTGATTTTCACAATACGGTGTGTAATAATTGAAATATGACTTGAAGCACTCTGTAGAACATTTACTGCAGTACAATAGAATGCATAATTTTATGACACATGATACGTACGCCCATAACGCGAATTTTTATCATTTATGACGTGATCTTACAATAAAATGTATCGAAAATAACAGTCGCGAATCAAGGTGATAATTTATAATTAAAATAAAATAAAATGCATTCATTAAGGTAATAAATACTTCAGAGTCACCCTGTAAGTTAAGAAGTATGACTTTTACATTTATTAATGCATCAAAACAGGTAGCAATAAAATATGAAAATATATTTCCTCTAAATGGCATTTCGCGAGTATTCGTAATGCAAATTTATCACGAATTTTACTCATTTGTTTGACAAACTTTATGATGTTTATCACTTTGGACTTTTAAGCAAAAACACTTGAGGTGTTAATTGATTGCTTACTTAATTTCAATTATCAGAAATATTTACATGACAAACAATAGATTCAATATTCAACATCTTATTATAGATAACGTTTATTTCATCTTTATATTAATTATGAACAAGTAAACACGTTATTTTTATTAATTGATCGATATTTTAATTGGACATTAAGTGATTTTAAAATACTTAAACTTTAAAATATTTTGTTTTGAACCTTGGTACTTATCACAAGTAAGTACCTGTTTTTGACAAACACGCGCTTGAATTAACATGGAGGTAAATTGAGACAACGACGACGAGTTTGTAATCTTTTGGAGCATGGTTTTCCTCCATTTTCCGGTTCTCGTTTAATCATTCGGAATCTGTCTGAATACGCTAAGCCACAAGTGGCTGAACAACCACTCCAAGGTGACCATTCAGACATCATACAATCAATTACTTCACCCTGTGACCCAACTCCGAAATTGTTCTGAGGATAATTTTCTGCAGGTGAAACACTAACTGGTGAAGATTGAGCAGGTGGAATTCCTTTGAGTGCATCTCGAACCACCCCACAAGAATTGTCACATTCGATATCAGTTAAGAAATTATTTCTGTTACCCCTACAGCCACCGTACACAAATGGTATGCACATCATTTTATTGGAATCGAAATAATATCGGGTGAAATGACCAGTGCATGGACCTGGTATTGCTTCTTCCATGCAAACCTCTGTTGACAAACAGACAATTGAGTTATAACTGATACGTTATCACACTTCCATCTCCTATTAGTTCAATAGTGAGTTGATTACGCATTATGTTCGTGGAAAGTTTATTTGAAACAATATTTTCGTACCTTTTGCTGTTTGCATATCAAATGTACAATCAGTCGTTTCCACACAAGGTCTCTGTTGAATCATTTCCACGCGTCCACTACACTTTTCCTGTAAACTCGGTTCGACTAATAGAAGCCTAGTGCGCATTTTGATCCCTTTGCCGCAGGACGCGCTGCAAGGACTCCAATCACTCCATTGCGTTACAGGACACATTGGATCAGACACCTCACTTCTAGCGCAAGGAGGACCCATGCATTTCTCGCGTTGTTCTTAAAGCATAGAGCAGTATTTAAATGTACAGAATTTTAGTAATATGAAATAAGATTACCTGTTTCTACAGTTGGACATTTTTTACGACCCATTCTATCAATGAAACGTCTTGAGCGTATTTTAAATCCAATACCACAACTTTCCGAACATTCGGACCATTCGGTCCAATCACTTGTTTTACATAATGTATCATCAAAATCAAATTTTTCTTCGGATGATGCATCTTGATTTGTAGATCTATCAATGGCAATATTCTTAAGATAAAGTAGAAATTTAAATGCAATTTCTTACCCTTCGCATTCAGGTACAGCTGCAACACACATCTCTTTGGAAACTAATTGTCGATTACATTCAAACATTGCTGCTTTCTGAGGCATTCTATATTCACGTGTCCTCATTCTTAATCCTTTACCACAAGTTACTGAGCAATCACTCCATTGAGAATATTCACTTACAGCACATTCAGCTATAATTTGAGTTTAAAGAAATCATTTGCAAATTAGAAACTAACAAACAACTCAAACCTCTACTTGTATCCTCGGTATTTTCACTGACATCTAATTGAGCAGTAAGAAAACTCTCATCACAAGATTTGGCAACTAGTTTTTCACGCTTAAGATAAAGTTTTGCCATTGGCATCATATTATCATTCTTCATATCATAGAATGGCGCTCTAGGATCTTCAGGATATTTAGTGGTGATACGATACATTTTTTCCCTTGGCGTTGTTTCAGCATTTGGTGACTGAAAGAAACAATTTTAATAGATAGTTTATCTCCAACGAAATTTTTCATACCATGTAAGTAATGCCACCATCTGTACCAGCATCATAAGGGTACAACTCAATTATTTGATTTTCAATCCAAGTGCAATTCTTTAAGCACATATTTAATCCATTTACGCCAACCACCCAATCAGGCGATGGACCTAAATAAAAATGATGCAAATTAGCCTAATTTAGATAAACTTTAAAAATAGTTTGAACATACCAAACATTGAGGCAAGAGATATCAAATGATGACGCCTATCAACCTTGAACGTTGTAGTTGTATTTGTGTTTACATTCGGATACCAAAGTCCGGCAGCTTTTATAATAGTTCGCAAGTATTTACTTTTCGCCCTTAACTCAGATTCCATTAGTCGCACCGAACCCCATTCAGCCAAACTGCGAAATCCTTCTGAAGCATATTGTCCTTCGCCCCAAAACGTAAAGTTGCGCTCATGAGATGCGCCAATAACGTCCGAAAAGTGCGTTAACCATAACGAAAATGGAAAATCCTTAGGGTGCGTTTTATTAGACCAAATACCTTCAAAAATCATCTAAAAATATGCAATTTTTATTAAATCTAGGTTAATTGATTAATATTAATTATTTACTCACGCTATATTTTGCTTCATCGCAAGCACAACAATCATTCTCATCAAATTTAACATCTTTATCAGTAAATTCACAGAGCGTTTTGCTCAAGTGACCATCATCAGCATACCAATGAGTTGAATCTTCATATACCATAGCTCTAGAAATTGCAAATAATTAGATAAGTACGTAAAATTATAAATATTTTCAGTTTACCTGAAGGTAACACATCCTGAACCAGGTGGAGGTGCAGTCCACATAAAGAACACTTCAGTTTTATCTAATGTGTTTGACTCAGATAATGTGTTAACACATTCTTCATTAAATTTTGTTAAGGAATCGGCAAATAATTGAAAGCTGCCCACTTTGTGCGGTGATAAATTAGTTGGGTCATCAGCACTTTCAACATTAATCGTAAACCGTTTAAAATGCTGTAGCTTGTCAAATGTTCTTGAGCCCATTAAATACACTATAAAAATTAATAAAATAATTAGTACTTAACTATTTTGCAATACTAATGTTTACTCACTTGTATATACTTGACCAGGATTATATCTTTCTGCATTATCAGATACTTTAATTTGGTAACCATTATCACCAGGAATCCTATTAACTCTGGATTGATAAATAGTTGGAGCACGCGGACAAGAATAAGTTGAAGAAGCGAAAAGGATTACAAAGGACAATACTTGAAAATACTGCATTGCTCAGGTTCTGAGTGATTTTAACGCAAATTGACGTTACGTCCAAGAGAAATTAAATGAAACTAAACCGTTCACATATTCATTAATGTTGAACATCCAATGTTATTAACTTGGCCGGCATGCAGCTATCAGTAATAATTATCACTGAAAGGTTAAAAGTCATTCACTCCGTTTCATCTCACTATAACTACATCCCTAGGGAGAATATAAAAAGAATAGTTGGAAAATATTGAATTTTATGAATTTTCATTTTTTTTGCATATTTCTAGAATAACAGATATCGTAAACAGTTGACTATTTAAACAAAATCCAAAAACAATCTGTTCTGATAAGAAATCGACTTAATTACCGCACATAAACGTATTATCAACATTGTAGTATTACTCCATGCTAAATATTAAAATGTTTTTACAATTGTTACTCAACTGAATAATCGTAGCATGATTGTTCAAATGCGTCATTTACATTTGTTTGACTAAATGTGTAAATTTGCATAATGAGGTGTTCACAATGATAATAATTGCAAGAAATGTAAATATCTCTATTACAAAATATTGCAAAAATTAAGTAATGAATTCAAACAATTGAATAACAATAATAGATGGTCGAAAACGTCACGTTTTCAAGTACCGTTAATTACTTCAACTTATGATTAATTATCACCTATAAACAAAAATTATTCGTCTAAATTTCTTATCAAGTACTAACTCCTATGTATATTATTTCAGCTTATCACAACTATAAGTGGATTTTTCCTAATATAAAAAGCCAAGAACGTAAGCTACCTATTATCATTCAGCATAAACTCTGAGAAGGTAAAACATTTCAGAGTTGAAAATGAAAGTATTACTTGTAATTGCGTTATTTGCCGTTGGTGCAATCGCACAACAGCGTTGTCCTGATGGTGGTGAAATCTTCGGTAAATATATTTCAACAAGAAACATTTATTTTATTATTAATAACATTTTTAACACAACTTAGAATGGGGCATTAGCGGCGCAGGCAAAAGCAGCATTGTTAACGCGCATAACAAATATCGCCAGATGGTCCTTAATGGACAAGTCCCCGACCAACCACGCGGCAAAAATATCAAAATGATGCGCTTCGATGATAATTTGGCTCATGAAGGCAGGAAAGTTTCTCAAAACTGTGCAATGAGACATGTTATTGGAAAGGACTGTAAGAATACTCAATACCCAATCAATTTTAATAAGTAATAATTAATTTATTTTAAAATAGCGCGCTTTGGATATGTTGGTCAAAATTTGTATATGAGCTGGAGCAGTAGCAGAAATACTCGTCAAGATTGGGAGGGTGCTGCAGCAAGTTGGTACAATGAACATAAAGATTTCGTTTACCCAAATAAGTCGAACGGCGTTACTGGTCACTACACTCAAGTAATGAAAATACCCCAGTTAGCTTCACTTATTTATACTCAATATTTCTATTTTTGTAGTTGATATGGCACAATTCTGAATATTTAGGCTGCGATTACATTTCCTACTACGATAAACAACGTCCACGTACTCCATACGCGCAATTGTACACTTGCAATTACGGACCCGGGTAAGCAGTTATTCTGATTTGCAGTAAATTATTATTTTCATAAATTAATATTATTTATAGTGGTAATTACAACGGCCAAGCACCATATGAAAAAGCATAAATTATGCATATCGACTCTACATATTTAACTAATTTGTTAATAGCACTTTTCGTTTAATAAACCACAAGTATTAGGCAAGCAAATACTTTTTCTATTGGTAATATTGTAATTTTAACTGCGGGTAGATAATATTATAAATAGGTACTAGCAACATTTTTACTGCTAAAAACAGTAATTATGGAAAAATGACTATGGCAAATTTGTATAATATTAAAACGAACATGAAGTGTAGATGGCTCTAAGTAACAAATTCAAAACAAAAATCTCTGCTGAGACCAACAAGTGCGACTTTTATTTTATTCCTTTTTAAAACATGTGTGCGTGTAGTTAGGTCGTACAAATTTTAGTGCAAAATGCGGTTGAATTTTGTGATAGAATACGTTATTCTACTAATATCTTTAATACCACATTCTTTATCTAGCGAATTGAAAGAACTCTCGGAAAATTTCTTCAATAATTTAAAAGTACACGTGGAGGGTAATAAAAATAAGTTATTTACTGTGACATTCCACTCATATAATATATTGATGTATTAGATAAAAATGCAGAATACATTAGTGATAATGTTTTACGACCCGTCAACAACTCTATTGCTTTTATGGACAAGCAAGTTGATAATTTTGTTAATACGATAAGGCATCGTGATCGAATTGATGATCGAAGACAAAGGCGGCAAGTAGTACACGTTAACAACGAGAAAGAATACGGTATGTTATTTTCCGCCTTCAACTCCGAACAGTTCTTTAAATATAAATTCCAATTTATGTTGTTCCAAATACTTGTATAATTCGCCAATATCGCTATGATTTGTGCGTGGTCCATGTGTTTGAAAAGCGACTTCTTCAAACGTGGTAAATCGACGATATTTAGCATCTTCAGTGACTTTACACATAATCTTTTGCCAAGTCATGCTTTTAATACTCTGCCACCACTGATTGCAATCGGATTCATTACCTTCAATGCAAACAATTCCTGGTTTTCCAGGCATACAAAAGCCAGTTATATTTAAATGATTTGCAAGATTGAGAATTTCTCGACGCTTAGTTTTGTTATAGATATGATGCGAATATATCCAATACCGCACCAATTTTTCATTTGAATTGCTAGTGCTTTCTAACTCTGTGCCAGCCTCAATGTCATAGTTTGGAACAGCATCTTGCAACCACGAGATAGCTGAGTAAATGCATGGCTCTCCTCGTGGTAATTCAGTTATATAGTTAATGCAATCCTTATTTATAGCCGATGATTGCGTACGATTCATATCGCAATTACGTAAATAGATTTCCGGTAAAACTTCCGGATATTCATGCGAAAATGTAACACATATCTCAAACTTCATAGGTTTTTCTTTCGAATAAACTTCCACATTTATTGTAAAATCAATAAATGCTGGAGGTTCAAGTGATTCTCCATTAAGGAACTGTTTCAAGACATCCGTCGAAGATCCTTCCTCATATCGCATTTCCTTTGGAAAGATTGATTCCAACATTTCCAACTCATCCAGTTGAGTTTGAAGATTATCCTTCAACTTGGAATCTGCAACTATAGATTAACCAATTTAAATCAACAGATATTTATCTCTTCGATGATGTAAAACCATTATGGAAAATACCGGTGCCACAAGCAAAAGATTTAATTCTGTTTCAACATAAGTTAAAATCTGCAACAATTTTATACGCAGCCGCATTACAAAATGAAACGTTATTAATTTTAAAACAAGTTGTAAGTATTTACACAGTAATTAGAAATTTGTTGAATGCAAAGATTTCAACTTTAGGGAAATCAATTTAAACCAATTCATGAACGTACAATTCTCAATGGAGTGCGCCTCGGCGTATTCACGAAAACAAAGTTGGGAACTTTCATTGTTGTCGCTGAACAAACGAGCAAAGAAATTAACTTTGAAAACAAAACGCCAATCTACCTTTTTTCATTTGAAGAGAAACTGGAAAAAGTCCACAATCTACACTTGGATTACGCGAGTGATGTAGCAATTTGGTCATTCAAAAGCGAAATATTTATGGCAATCACTCAACAATATTCAACAACTGAAAACGCGCGCATTTGTGCCACCCATAGTAAAATCTACAAATGGCTTGGAAGGCATTTTGATATAGTTCAAGATATCAAAACTTCATGCGCAGTTAAAGTAACGCCATTCACAATTGGCAAATTTCAGTTTTTGGCGGTTGCAAATTCGGATGATAGCAATAACAATGATATCGTATATTCTGAACTTTTTATATACGATATTCATAGTGAATTGTTCGTGAGTTATCAAAAAATTCAAACAATGGGTGCAGTGGATATCAAATTCTTTGCGTTTCGTAGCGGCAAAATGCAAGAGAATTTTCTTATTGTTGCAAACTCTAATATCACAGGTAAAAATTTTTTTTTAAATTAAATACCTATTACAATATTAACTCCTCTATGTGTTTAGCTGAAAATAATATGAAATCAATGGTGTACAAATACGTGGATGGATATTTTCTACCCTTTCAAAGTTTCGATTTAATTGCGCCTACTCATTGGTTACCCATCACTGTACGTACATCTAACTTGTTTAGACAATTCAGTAATAGTTATAATATTTTGTTTACTATAGGGCAATCGAGGAGAATTTCTATTAATTGTTGCTTGTAAGTATGAAGGGGCTAAATTTTATCAGTACAATGGCTGGAAATTTCTTGAAACGTCAGCACAATTTACCAACAAATTGTTCTCGCCTGGTATCGAAGCAATGAATTCATACAATTATCAAAACAAATCCATAATCGTCATTGCAAATAGTAACCACTTTAATGAAGAAGAACCAAATGTATTTGAAGTTCAATTCAAACTAGAAAACCAGATAAATAAGCATTATAATAATATGCTAAATTGGTGTGAAAAGAGTCGAAATGACATGAAAATTAAGCAACGATCAAAACATCGAAGAAGTACTAACATAAATAGCCTAAGATCAATTGAAGCTGACCGGAGTAATGGAACAAATACAGAAAAGAACTTGGCTTTTCTGGAATTGCAGCTGGAAAATCTAGGATTTCAAATAAGTCAACTGAAAAATATTATCAATAATAATGGTACAGAAAAAAAGATTGTCTTTGACGACAGCGTAATAATTCGAAACTTGGTAGTTAACGATGAAATAATCATCAATGATTTATTAGCTGCAAATTTGAATGCATTTGACGTCGTTCAATTTTTATCTAACGTTGTTTTAATTAATGGTCGAAAAGAAATGGCATTGCCGAGATTACAAATTGAATCAGCGAATGTTCAACATTTTAGCGGAATTAATACGATCAACAATCATTCACTCTTAGATCTATTGCATAGAAATATGGACAAAGAAGTAATTAATGAATTAATTGTCCGAGGTAATTTAATCGTACCTGCTATAACAGTACGTGGAACTATAAATCAGTCACCTTTTAATTCAACAACAATATTGTTAAAAGAAGCTGATCAAGTATTCAATCAAGATCTAAACATAAGTGAACTTAAAGTAAATCATGCAAATGCAAGATCGCTGAATAAACTAAATCTGAGAAATCAACAGGCATCTTCTAAAAATATCAAAGTCGATCAGGTGGATAACTTTAAAGTCAAACATTTAACTATTGCTGGTTATATGAATGATATTGATTTACCTGTGATAAATCAATATGCCCTTCGAACAACTGGCAATCAAGAAATAACCGCAGAGTATGTATTTGATTCATTAGAATTTAACAACTTTGACGCAAATCAACTCAACGGATTTACGTTACCAGATCATCTCGTACAAATTACAGATGGCAAATATTTCATACAACAGGATGTTGAATTCACTAATGATCTCAACGTAAATAAACTAACAATTATAAATAATTTAAATGATATTAGTGTCGCAGAAGATCTCACGTTAAATGTACTTCTGAAAAATTCACCACGGATGCAGTTTATTGAAGGACCAAAGAGTATAAAAGAAGTTGAACTTCTTAAACCTATGAATTTGCAGGCAAAGATAAACAGTAAAAGTTTACAAAAGTTGAATCCACTGACAAAAATTGATACTCCCGTCGAATTAGTTGGGGATTACGTTATTAGAGGGAATGCCACCATCGAAAATGTATTGTCAACCAATGATTTGGCGACAAATGATTTACAATTTTCTATTCAGAAACTAACTGAACAGGGTTTGAAGTTATCGGAGAGTAAAGTACCAGTTCATTTAAAATTCAGCCAACAATTGAACACATATGAAATATACGCAGATACAATTAATGGTATTAATACAAACAACTTAGTTCTTTACAATCGTACAGAAACGCAATACATTAAAGGCTGGAAACTTATCAAAGGAGACCTAACAATAACAGGCAACACAAATCTTCACACAGCAAATGCTGTGAATTTGAATGAATTGGATAATAATGTTCTGAAACTTCAAGGAAACCAAAATGCAAGTGGCAAATACGAATTCAAAACAATATTAACAGGTCCTGTTTTATGTGATCATATTTTATTGAATTCAACAACTTCAATGGAAGCCATGATTGCCAAAAACCAAGAGCAAGAAATTGAAAATGCAATTATTGATATACTCTCTGCAGATACAATACTAGCAAAGAATGTACACGTTGAAAATCAATTTAATGGAATAAATTTTGTACATATGCTTCAAGATACACTATTCAAAGATGGAGAAGGGCATGTTACAGGATCAAAAGTTTTCGACAATTTAACTATTCAATATCTAACTAGCCGAAAAAGTATTAATATGAATCGTATTCCAACTTTAATTGAACTTGGTGAAGCAACGACTGGTTCTGAGACATTTATTGAATTGCCTGATGATATACAAATTGAAAACATAAAGTTTACTAACATGATAAACAATTTAACTGCCGCAAGTTTCCAGGAAAATTGGTTGGATGGAAATCCAGAACAAACTATTTCCGGTGATCAAATTTTTGATCGAGTAGAAATCGCAGGTCAATTATTAATTGATTCCAATAAAATTAACAACTTGGACCTGTGGCAACTACAGGAAAACACCATAAAAATAAATGAAGACTTTGATTTCGATGTCGTTACATTCAGTAAGTATAAATGCCTTGTGCGAAGAATTATTAATAACATTTTTCCATTTTTGTACAGATGAAAGTGTAACATCCTTACGTGAAATACTACTTCGAGGACATATTGAAAATTTAGATCTTAATAGCATTGTAGCTGATAATGGTGAAGAAATGTGGATAGATTCCTTAAGTTTTAAAGAAAGTGTTACAGCAGTCCATCCAATTGATGTACAAGGAACAATCAATCAATTTAATTTCTCAAAATTATGCGAATATGCTTACCCTCATCCTGAAGAAGTGCCAAAGAACCTTGTAATTAACGGAGAAGCAATAATAATGAAAGCGCCAATTATTAAAATGTTAAATGGAAAAGATCTTCGAGAACTTGCTTCTTCGATTTGGTACGATGACATCGAAGCGGACTTAAACACCGTATTACAAGCATCACATATTAAGTTTAATGATGATGTAAACGTTGATGGTCAAGTCTGCGAAACCAACTTACAAATTCTTAATGATAATTACTTTAGTAAAACTAGGAATCAAACCATAGCTTCCTCAATTTACTTCCAAGAGGGAACAGAATTAAAGAAAGAGCTGTTTGCGCCCTTAGCCACAGTGCGGGGTCTTGTTAACGATGTTAAACTGGATGAATTTGTAAGAACTGCATTACTGCAAGGTTGGGATCAAACTTTTGAAGATGTTCTCTTTATTGAGAAAACAAGAATAGATAATCTCAGCGGCGATTTTAAAGTCAATGGAAATGATCTTAATGTGGATGTAATGCGTTATGATAAAGAAAATATCGTTACCGGAAAAGCGGTCATTAGCAAATTAGAAGCTGGAATTCTAAACAGTGATAAGAATATTATGGTTCAAAATGTTGATCTTAAATATTGGACTGCTAATAGCGTATTGAAATCTGGTAGCAACAAATTGGATGAAAGAATTACTTTTAACAATTATACCATTTTCGAAAAAGGAATTGGTTTAACTGGACTTCTAAACAATAACAAATTCACGGACAATAATATTCTTCTGAAATCCAAACCGCAAATGATAAGTGGAACTAAAGTATTTGCAACTGATCCAAATTTTATGATGCATTTCAAAAATATCAAACTTCGAGGCATGATTAACAATATAGAATTTGCTAATCTCATCGAAAGACAAGCTTTAACAACCACGGATAATGTGTTTACTGGCGAAATGAATTTCCACACGAATTTAGTGGCACACAATGTTAATTTTGATGGATTGTTCCAAAACGTTAACGTTTCTGAAATGCTTCACAATTTAACAACTGCCGCATTTGTTGAAAATTATATAGATTATTACAACACTCTTAAAAGTTCAGCCACAGCTGTTAAAACATCTTTGAACAGTAAGTTAAACTTATTTCGTGTTCTTCTATCTTACATGCGCATGTTTCAGATCAAGCAAATTATTTCCAATATTTCCGCACAATGCAGATCTTTGAATCATTAGTTGATCTAATGCCAATTCGAAATGATGATACTTTACACCTTGCTGCACTTCGGAATCTGAATTATTCGTTTATTTTGAACTTTTTCAAGTGGTCTGAACCCCCAAGCATATTTAATGTTGATTCATCAATGAAGGAAATATCATTTAAAGAAAGAATCACCAATTGGGCTGCCTTGGAATATAACTTTGGTTCATACTGGTTTATTGAAGTCGAATACCCAGATAACCCAGAGTATCAACGAATGGGTAAAGTACTCAAAGCTAATAATCATAGCGCATATGAAATCGTTTCATACATTCCAACAAATGGAACAAAATTCGTAATGCCTTTATTTTTACCAAATGCTCAGAAGACATGTCTCTTGCTTATACCCTTACATAATAACTTCATGGACATTCGATGCATAGAAGAACAAGGAATGGCATTACAGCAAAGAATACCAGCAATAAATGTCGATGAAGTTGAAATTGTACATTCTGAAGATATATTACAAGTTATTGCAATTCAGAGGCCGGATGGTTATATTTCTGGCCATTCAATTACAGTGTGGCAATATGACAAGAACACTGATCTATTTAATGAAGTGCAAACAATCAATACATTTGCACCCATTAGCATATCAGCAACACACTTCAATCGAAATCAATATTTGGCAATTGCATCTGGTCATATTCAAAGTACACAATATGATGGACAAGTTTATATTAAAAAGTAAGCATCATTCAAACTTTTATCTTATGAAATAATTATTTAATGTTTTCAGGTATGATGGACAAAAACAAAAATATATGGATTGGCAAGTTTTTGAAACCAAAGATCCAATGCAAGTAGAGCTTGCTGTATTGCCTAGTAATGAACTCCTTTTATATGTGCTTAGAAATAGTCAAACAGAACGACTAAATGTCTATAAATATTTAGGCATTAGCAAGTTTGAAGAAGTTGGCACGATTTCACCTTTGCAAAACTGCAATTCCATTTTGCCATTCAGTGACACTGCCCTAAAAGAACATTTCATCATTGCCAAGTGTAATGGGAAATTTGATATAATTCAAACAATTTTTAGAAGTTAGAGTCATGTTAATTGTTAAGTATTGTTAAAGCTATAAATGATTGTTATGAAGTGTAAAAAATATAGAACACTTACTGTGGTCAGCCATATGTACTGAACAGATGAAAATTGTGGTAGATATGTAGAAGTAGTGACCAGATAGCAACTGGCAGTAATCCAACGTGTTAATAATTTAATCAACGTTGAAATGATAATATTTTTACGATAACAACATTGAAGTACATACTTGGATATGCGTTAGTAAATATAACCTACAAGTCTTAAGGCAAGTACATATATTTTCTGCCCTATGATAAGCAATTAAGACATTAATTAGCTCATTTCTTGCTATGCATTTTCACAACAGTATGCTTGATAAACAATATAATGTTTACAATGGTTTACAACTAATCATCCTAAACATTAATGTTTCAGGATATCCCAAAATATTTACATCGAACTACATCGAACACATCCGAGCACAATAAACGTCACTTTGACAGTTCTAGCCTAATCATTGCGGTAGTGCAAGTGCATAAACAAAGTGTGAGTGCATTATTGAAGATAGCTAATTAAATGATTACTCGCTGTTTGGTTTTCAAGGTAATACATCAGCCGGTTATGTTTATTATGATATAATTCCGTTTTCGTAGAATGTCAGTTTCAGTTTTAGGTAAAATCATGGCATCAGCTGTTAGTGATAAAGTAAAGGAGAGAAGGAACAGAGTAACATTTTATAATAAACGTGAAACAACACAGTTCTGAACGTTTGTTATTGTAGGTATTCCTGGGTGATTTACCAGCTGACTTCTTGCGCATTACTGCATCTGTTCAACAACAACAGGAGGCAGCTGACCGACAAACAGCCCTAGCACTACAACAACAATTTGTTAGTAATCAAACATTAGCTCCAAACATTGTGGGACGATTAAGTATAACAGTTGCTCAAGCAAAATTGACTAAAAATTATGGTATGACAAGAATGGATCCATATGTACGACTCAGGGTTGGACATTGTGTTTATGAAACACCTTCTGTCTCAAATGGTGGCAAAGCACCAAGGTGGAATAGAATCATTCAATGGTATAGTCATATTGATGACTAAGTCCAATTGTCATGATATTATATAAACTTTTCTATAGCTTGTTGCCACAAGGTGTTAATTCAGTGTCATTAGAGATTTATGATGAGAGAAGCATTACTATGGATGAGCTCATAGCTTGGACACAGATTCAACTTCCACCCCAAGTTTTAAAAGGGGAAACTCATGAAGATTGGTATCCATTGACTGGTAAGCAAGGTGAAGATGCTGAGGGAGTGATTAATTTAGTATTCAGTTTCATGGTAATTAGTATCCAACTCATGTAATCAAAATATCAATAGTATAATCTTTTAGCCCCATGCTCAAAGCTTTTATCAACAACCAGTCATGATGGTTCCATCAGTAGGAGGACAAAGGCAACCAACGCCTATGGCTGTTTACCCTGCTGGTCAGGCACAGCCACCAATTTTAAGTGAAACTGAATTAAAGGTGGTAAGTAAAAAAGTTTACCCAGTTTTGATATTTCAGGTATAAAATTGGTTTCATTATAGATTGAGGAAATGTTTCCCGCAATTGACAAGGAAGTGATAAAAACAGTATTTGAATCGAATCATGGTAACAAAGATGGAACCATAAATTCCTTGTTACAGATGTGTGAATGAATGTCTGTTACATCTTGTTATGTCTTATATATGTTTTATTAACCATTGTGATGTATGTGTCATACTTAATATAGTTATTCATTCAATGTTTACTAAATGTTAATCGTAATAATGGAATATGGGGTTTATGTTACTACTAAGAATAACAGGCATTATTAGCAATAGCTTATTTTACTACAATATCTTTTATTGTAGATATTTACGTAATATCTATTTGGAAATAGAATCTACTCCCTTTAAAACAATCTAATTTTAAAGTCCTGAAAATAAGAATAAGCTTAATTTAAAGTAAGTTACTTGCGAATTCAAGAAGACTACGAAATTTTGTGTAACTTATTTATTCAGGAATAAATATATATTGTGCAAGAAAACACATCAAATATTAATATACAATATAAGGCAATCGTTTTAAAATTCTTTGCACCAGAACCGAAAACGGTTTAATTTCATACCTGTATACATAATTATTGACATAGTACGTCTTTTCTTTAAGTACTAAAGTATCGAGAGACTTTAGTCTTCATCTTGTACTTACATAATTACGTTCTAGCTTTTTAGCTCTCGCGAGACAATTAGACATTCAGATTGTACATCAAGTTTAAGTATGCAATGACAGTGATAACATTCAATCACTTACATTAGAGTTGCTATTTTGTTTAAAGACACATATGAGCACATTTTAGTTTACCGACGCACTTAAACTATAAACTAATCCTACAGAAAATATTACTATCCATGTCTTCAAACATATCAATAAGTACAGTACAGTATACGTATAAAATCAATTTAATTGCGCACGTACAAAAATATTTGTTGCAATATACATTTAGGTAGCTATTTTTAGAAACATCATTCAACTAACTGATAAAAATGGCTCTCGTAATTGCAGTTAGTTGTCGCAAATATTTTTGATTTGAATGCGTGTAATTAAAATACAACTAAGGCACATATTAGATCATTCAAATATGTTCAAATATCCAATGCATAATCTTACAGTATAGCACACTTTTATAGATACTCGATCAGATCGAGTTAAGGATACATCAGATTCACAAATCTAATTAATACTGCTCGTGATATCATTTAATAAGATTCAATAAATTGCAATCGTGTAAAATTTTCAGATCCGATAAATAATACATTCTTAAGCGATGTTAACGGGACTTTTTCTATTGCAAAATAGTATTTTCCTCGGCCAAATAAAGAGTTCCAGCTCTAACGCGTTAATACTTATAACTTAAACATTTCAAGTAACGCCAAGTCCGATTTTTGTACTTATTCAATAAATTATAAATGCAATAATTAAGTAACGACTAGAATAATTGATGTGCGATAAAAACGGGTATACTACCGCTGAGTAAACGCATAAAATAGTTTAAAAAAACCAAAATTCATAGCAAATATCAATCGATAATTCCTGAATTGTTTTCATTTTGTGAGAAATCGAGTACATGTACTTTCTTATACATTATATATAAATTATAAAAATCAATACTTCCGCCATTAAGTACATATTGAGTCATTATTACTATATCTAAAATACACGCGTACACGTTAATTATAATACGTAGTAATTCGATTTGCTTTCACACGTTTCCTTCGTACATATTTTGAGTACCCATATATTAATGGACGTTTAAAATTTAGCTAGAAATCCATACGTATTTGACGATTTCTATTATTGAAATATACAGGACGCGAATAGAGTAAATTTGAATAGAATATTAAGTATATAATCCGGCATCAAAAAACTTAATTCATGATTAAAAATATAAAACAATAAAAATGTTGCTGCGAGTAATGCAATGAAATTGAGCCCAAAATTGAGTAAAGTTGTTATAGGCACCGGTGTTCGTCAGTTTCCTATTTCTTATTTCAAACGTAGATAAACGCTTCCAAACTTATTATTCACATGCTAATTTACTGTCGAAACTGGACAATGCAATCGCAAACGCTTGCAATGCGCATAGAGGATATCTATAATCCATAGTAAATACGTCTTCCGCAACGCGACCGAATTGCATCACAACGTAATCGTTGTCACTATCATGCACAATTTGAAAGTTCTTCACCGACGCCTGCGTTACCCTGCCATGAAAATTTAATACGTACGATTGCGTATCATCATTCCATACTGGTGTTTTGTTATGCAACTCGATTAAATTGTCCATATTTTTCGATTTAAAGCAATCAATTAAACCCTCTCCACTTTCATGCGGTTGCAGTTGGACACGTTCGTGATCAGTCGTCATTCCTATCAATAGAAAATGGAATTATTATTGTTGGATGGATAAACAACATCAATTACTCACCGGGCAATATAACTGTCATTTTCCGGGGACCTTTAAATCCCAAAACATTTGTATCATAAATTACAGCAGCTAATTCCTCCCGAACATGTTGATCTCCACCGGGACCCATCCGTCTTGGCGACTTTCCATTGTCAAATATTGTAAATTGAGTTCCAAGCAAATTAGACCGTAATTTCCCTGCAACCACACGATGAGAATTCCGATTTATCGTTGCCCTATTTTGTGATCCAAATTAAATCTAAATGACCAAAACTAATGTTACCTATATATGAATCCGCATTGCGTGATAAGTCAGTCGGATCGGTTGAAACCAAGTAATTACTCGTGGCACTTTTCTTCCGTTTCCTGCCAGCCAATAAGAAAACTTTTTTCCCATAGTCCTTTTCCAAATGCAGAAAATATGTTGGATATAAACCCCTATCCATACCCTTTCGGTCCCTCGTTATGCGGCACTTGTATAACACTTTCTGGGCAGCTGGTTGCAAAACAAATTTTTCAATGTGTCCTTCAACATCACCCTCAAACTCAGATGCACCATTACTAATTAAGGACTGTTGGTTGTCATTAATTGGATTTATAGGTGCATTGCCATTGTCTGGTGTTGTTATTGGCGTTGATTCTTCATCCTCCAAATCCATTAACTCATTTGAAGATCTTGTATAATCATCTACAGTTTGAGCAGTATTAAAACATTTATTAACTCTGACAAACATGTTTGCCACTGTACAAACACTCGAGCAATGAAATAAAAAAGCAGCTAAATAAATGAATTTACCTTCAATGCATTCAATACTTGGTAAAATTGTAATAACCTGATCTGGATTATTATCATGCGACATAGAATAATGTAGAGGTCCATCATAACCTATTGCAATGCACATTGATACAATCAGTATAACATTCACATGCTACATCAGGATAATTATTAATACAATACCATGTAGTTCTTTGCGTTGGGCACTTGTGGCACGACCCTTTGCACTTGTATTCCGAATATCTGATGCCTGGATCATCCCTGCAGCTTGTCTTTTCTGCTTCATTTTCTGTTCCATCAATTGGCGCTGAAATAATGCGTTATCATGCACCAATATCGATTAACGTGAATGTGATATTATCATTGCTTTATTAGCAAATCATTCAAATAGCGGGGCAAACATTGTGCAGATAAAACAATAGGAATACAGAATACAAACACTCACTTGCTGTTCCAATTTCTGATTTCTCACATCCATGATGATGGAATGAAAAGTTTGCCTTCCCTGACGCTGGCACCGTCTCCAAGTGTAACTATTATTCAATCGATTATTGTTCTACGTATTCCTTTCATTTATGACACTAGTTACTACCGTTCGCGTTTATTTGTTTACTGAATTGACACACCGTCTCTAACGAGTAACGGCCACGGAATAGCTCGCGGACTAACCTTGTTTTACTGTCACAGACGCCCCCTGACGGAAAACTGTTTTGGCGTACAATTCAAAATTATTCTTGATATTTTATTTAAAAACAAATACTTACATAATAACACGTTAATTCCTAGTCTATAATTTATTATACAACATCTCCTACTTCTGGTTGTGTTCATCAATATATAATATCATTAATAATAGATTGCATTCGTAACATTTTTAGGAAATAATTACGCGCAAACTAGTTTTTCTGCGCGGCTAGTTATTTATAAAATAATAAATAAATCCGCAATTATAATTGCTAAGAATACTTGTATTATATAATTATTATATATTTATGAAAATATTCATCTCAAATTAATAACAAAACATCGATTTTTTTATTATATACAATTTTGCTAAATAATGGATTCAATATTAGAAATAGTTTAACATTTACAACAAGCGCTCAAATTATCGTTGGACCACATTTAATAAAGTGGAACGCATATGATAATTAGAGCGCACTATACATTAATCTAATGCATTCAATTCGATTCCATTGCATGCCATTAGTAACATAATTTTTTAATAAATTTGCAAATTCATTCCGAGTTAATGTTCAAGATACACAAGACTAAACTGAAATTAGACATATCAAAAGTGTGGATGGGAAAGTAAAAGAGAAAAAGGCATCGCTTGAAAATCTAGAAGAGCATATCAAGGCAGAAGAAAGTGAATTGGAAAACGCCGTTTGCGCAGAAAACTTTGCGCGAACAACTGATCCGCATCAATGACACTTTCCACACCAGAAAACACTAAACCTAAAATACTCCTCATAGTCCATTAGTCTTTAATCGAACTGCATTGTAATGTGCTACAATTGCCACTCTGGATTGCTTTGTAAATGACTTGTAACCGCGTTGAATTTCTGTGACTGAAACGTAAAGAATAATTCAAACAGTGAAGAATTTTAACATCTAAACACAGATGAAGAACAAATACCTTTCCATATAGTTGGTCAGCATTGTGTCAATATTTTTGTCATTGTTTCCGCTTTCTTGCGCGCTCAACATCAATTCGCAGAAAATTCGCTCATCGCAGCCATCAAGAGCCAATTGCGATAAAAAATTATGCTTTGGCTTATCTCCAGATCGTGCCCTAGCAGCACTTGTGATTAATAATTAATTTAATTCAAATCAATACAAAATATAGATATTACTCACGTTCCATTCATAGGCCCTATGGTAATAATGCTGGGCGTTAAAGCACTTATGAGAAGTCCAATTGGAATGAATGCTGTTAGAAGTTTAATGATTTTTTTCCATGGAGAAGTTGATAGGTCAGTGTTATGACGTTCCTCCTCAAAAGTTTTACTCGGTGGTTTCCTTTTCAATGTTTTATCCCAGCTCTCATCATAACCAGAGTGTTTCTGCATGATTGGTCGTTTGCCACCGCTGTAATCCTTTTGATATGAATTATAAACTACACCTTTATCCATCGATTCTTTCAGGTATGGATACGGATGATCATTCACAGTCAGTGGATGCGTGTTTGGGAAGCGCACTTTGGTCGTCCAGATGTCTTTCTCTTGGTGATCCTGTACATGCGACAGTGTGCTGTGAACTGGATACTTAATCGATGTGCCGAGGAAGTGTTTTGGTTCAGGGAGTGCTGGCTCAACTGGAAAATGATTGTATTCATAGATGGTTTCTAACTGCGGACTGGGACGAAAATCTTTCAGTTTGCCAACATCAGTTACGGCCGTAATGTTCAAAACTGTTGGTGACAGTTTGACAACTTGTTGAGTTTGCATCTGTGTTTGACTGCTTTGAATCATAGGAAATCTTTTCTCAGAGTTGGCTCGATAATCGTGCTGCGTTTTTGTGCTTTGCGTTGGCATTGCTCGCAGAGTTTCCGAATGATTTGAGGGCAAAGTTGAGTTTTCCGGTTTGCGCAAAACGCTCGTCTCTTCCGTTTGAAGTTCCTCAACTGGGGCGGCCGTAATTATGGATATTGTAGTTTCATTTTCTTCACATCGCGCACTTAACACCATTAAATATAATAGGCAAATGATTAACATATTGCGGAATTACTGATGACGATTAAGTAATATTTGGCAAGTTGATTCTTCGACGGCAGAACTGAAACTGCGATGATTTTTAAAGTGCAACTACTACTTATAACTTTTGAGAAATGAAAATATCACAAAACATCAACGTTTTGATTGTGTTTCTGCATTTCTAAGCAACATAATTACCTAGGAATAATATTTGCTTTTCCCATTCTTCTATGCGACAATTCTTCTTGGTTGATGTCCTTTGGCAAGGAGTGCACTTCATGTGCTTTCCAATTTTATGGCCCTACTTTTTCTTGCACATTAATTTACAATGCTGCAATGTTGTCATCATCACACACAACTAAATGTGCTTAGTTTTAACTAGCTGATACCAAAGGCAAAATGAATGAGTGCGCACCATCATGCTTAATGGTTCGGCAAGACAAAGGGGTGAAAGTGCCGCATTGCGCGCTACTATTGTCACGTCGAACGTAACTATGATTGTGTCATTGTATTTAATACTTTTTACATACTTTTTATAGCCGGCAACTCTGTAGTCATAATTGAATTCTACACACAAGAGTTGCAATTTAAATTACAATAATTTACAAATATTTTTTGCATTACCCAAAGTTCACCCTAAGTGAACATAGATTATTATTATTTAAAGCATATTATTATGTTTCTTAACAATGTGAGAAGACTGACAGTTTGTGAATTCATAACTTACAAGTGATTCGAGTAAATTTAATCATAAAATAACTGATTATTAATCACTTTTTCGTTTAAGTTGGCTGAATAGATGACTAAATTCATCATGAGGAAATGGAAATATTTTGTGCTATTACGATTAAATTTATTATACGTGAAGGTACATAAAATGTTAATTAATGATTATAATACCTGACACGAATAAATCCATTCAATTAGTAATTAACCCAATGAACAAATCGAACACGAAATTTATACGGGCAGGAAAGAATGGAGAAAAGAAAAACTATAAAACGCACCAGTTACACTACAACTACAACAAATTCAAATGATGCGAAGCGGCAAAGCGCTAAGTAAATAAAAGTTCCAGATTTTTAATAAGAACTAACTTTACATTGTGCATTCTTTATTTCCGGTTGTGCACACTATCATTTTTGTGTCATTTGTTTTAGACTTTACATGCGCGCGTTGTAAAGCTGCTAAAAGAAAGGCTACTACACTAAAATGGCTATATATAAAATATTGGCTAAAATATTTTTCAATAACTAAACTTTCCAAATATAAAACAATAATTTTCTAGACTAAAATACCCCCTTACGAATGCGTCCAACAAATTTGCGATAGATCAATTTACTTCTTTGTAAGACTTGTGAAAAATTCAGGAATTTTTATGATATCTTTAGTACTTTTCGAGATATTGATGAAATTAGATTACATTTCTTATCAAAGAAATTGTATTTTTAAATTAGTAATACAGAGCTCCAGATTTCATTACCTTCCTATATTCAAATGAATAAAAATTTAAGTTTATATGTAATACTTGAACTTTCAACTAAAACAAAAAGTTGAAGAATTAACACGATCGCTTCAAGTTAGGAATGCGTCCAACAAATTTGCGATAGACCAATTTACTTCTTTATAAGACTTGTGAAAAATTCAAGAATTTTTATGATATCTTTAGTACTTTTCGAGATATTGACGAAATTAGATCACATTTAGTATCAAAGAAATTGTATTTTTAAATTCGTGATACAGAGCTAAAGTTGAAGAATTAATATGATCCAGCAAATTTGCGTTAGTTCAATTTACTTCTTTGTAAGGCTCTTTTAAATTTCTAGACTAGAATACCCCCTTAATTAGTAAAAGCGACCGACATCAGCAAACGCATTATTTATTTTGTTGTACGTTTTAGTGTTGAAAGGTAAAGTGATCTGAGAATTCATGTTACTGGTTGCATCTTCTTTGTGAAACCGTCCTTGGATTTCGAGATGCTTATTTATGCGACCTGCAATGAGTTTAATTTATATGCTAATCAATTTTCTAATAGTAGAAATCAAAAGTTAATATTCAAAAATACCTTTTGATACAATACATCGTGCATTATTGAATATTATTAATACTACAGAATTAATGATGTTGCGTCATCTCTAATCAAATAGTGTGGCAAAATAGTAAACTTGCATTGTTTGATTAGATTTATATAGGCGCATATAAAATTGTTATTTTACGGAGAACAAAATTACACGAGCGACACATTTTGCCTAAAATATTGTGATTGTTCTTCTGCATTCAGAGAATGGTTAGCAATTAGTCGTTGATTAAAATTTCTTTTGAGTCGCGTACTAATTGAAAGACGGAATGTATCCGAGAACAAACGCAAATGTATTGAATATCATCCTCTCTCACTTGTCAATGGTATCTGGGTCATCGTTATCCCCGAAAAAAGACCGTAGGTAATGCAGGTGCATTGGTAGTAGTCGAAAGTGTTCTCCTTGGAAGAGACATCCAACAATCTAAGTGCACTTGGTGAGCGCACTGCCGGTGTATCAACCTCAGTCACTGCGTCAGTTATTTACCAACTCCAAAACGCGCCAGCTAGCGAGTCTTTCGCGGTGAAAGCCTTTCTTTTTTCGTGCATCAACTATATACGCTTTAATCACCGGTGCAAACGGTAGTAAAGCACAGTTGTCGCCGCTGCGAATCACAAGTTGCGCGTGCCTTTCGGTTTTACTTAAGGTTCACGTTGTGATATCAGTTTATAACACATTCACGGATTTAATTTACAATTGTTTGCCAAGTTTATTATACGTATTCAACAATGAAGCACTTTAAGGTAAGCCCATTCTTCTCAAAACAATTTTAGCAATAAATATTTAACTATTTGCAAAGCAAGACATTGGTGTGAACTTTATATTAAATTAGAAATCTTGATATAAAGTTTGCACACTCGCAGAGAATTGTCTTTTAGCAAATGCATTTTTATGATCTACAACAATTTCATTTTTAATGTAGGTTACTATTATTCTTTTTGACTTAATCTGATACGTTTCACATAATTATATTTATTTAGAACATTATAAATGTTAATACGCCGGAATTAAACATTAAACAGTGCTTCAAGTAAAAGTTAACAACCGAAAATCGGAATTCGTAAATTACAAGATACAAAAATGTCATGCAGACGCCGGATTATTCTTAATATGTCAAATTCCGGACAAGCCTGCATATTTCCGAAGGCTTATAAAATTGGATGAATGCGTGAAAGTTTGACAAAAATGCGATTACTTTCTTCAAAAATCCGCCAAAGTTATTTGACTACATAAACAGTTCAAATTTGTAAACTTTTCTAGTTTTGCGCCATCTAATTAGAATATTAATATATTTATTTCAAAATATAACAAACGTCTTCAGACGTATTATGGAATTATACAAAACGTGTTAAAAATTCTTCAATCACTACGCAGTAGTTGGTATAAAAGAAAGTGCTCGGTGTCAATAACATTTCGCCAGCGGGATAGACGTCTGAAATTCCATTCAATAAAGATACTTTAGCAATAATTGTGTAGTGAATGCTGCAGACGGTCAAGATGAAAAAGGAAAGAAGAGCGCGGTGCTGATGGGCTTGCTTCATCCGGTCTTCAAAGTCCGACAAGTGCTTTCACCTAATAGCATTTATTCACCTCACGCATCAAATACATTACGAACAACTTACACTCGTCCTCCGTACTTGTACACAAGACTAAAAAAGTTGATGACACTGTCTAATAATGAGCTAAAACAACTTACACTTGTCACGTTAAACGTCACACCACGTACTTATTTGAGCATCTAAACAAACCATAATTGCAACAAATAAGGCAAAGAAATTCAATCGACAGCTATATAGAATCGTCATTAATGTTTCGATTTCATTAAATTGCATTCGAGGTGATTTCGCTTCTAATCACACAAATAAAAACATGCATATCAATTAGTTTTTTCAGTTTGAATAACTTGGAACGGAATTTCTACTTTCAGGTGCTGTTTTTTGTTATTACACTCGCAACACTAGCACAATGTGAAACTAAAAAGACACAAGTCCAATCTGTGCGTACAGAATTGAAGGTTTCACGTAGTTTGGATCCGGAGAAAACTCAAACCTTGGAAGTGCTAACAAGAGATGGGTCAATCGCTCAGTTGATCGTCAAGAAACGTGATCCCAAATCAAAAAACACAGCCAGCGTGAATAATCAACATGCTTCTGAAGCACCAAAGGCAGTGTATACTAATTGGATACCCATTGGGTCTTCTGCCAACACATATAGTACAAGCAATACTTCACCTTCACTGAATGCACAAAAAACTGACCAGAATAGTTCAGGAATACCAGAAAAGAAAGTGTCCAATATTATTGACAGTGACATGTAAGTTTACCATGAATTGAGCAGTTTAGCTAATAGTAACACGTTTATTTTGTCTGAATTTAGAATACCTTATGTTCCTCGACCAGTAACAATAACCAGTGAAGACATTTATGTGAAATCTCAGCCGATCCAAAAGAATCTGAAGAAATCGCGCTCCGTCACCTTGGACTATGATGGTATTCCGGTGATTCATGGCGTACGCGTTCCAGATGACGAACAAGACAAATACAAGACCTGGCGCAATGCGCGTGTTATTAACGGCGAGTTGTTTCCGTACGAAAATGGTTACAAACCACCTGCGGTGATACCAATTGGTGAATTGGTGTATGCAAATGGACATAGTGCTTCGAAAACTTCCACTAAACAAGTCGAATCGTCTGGATTTGGCCCATACAGCAAAGAAGACAACTTCAAGCAAGTGTTTGATACAACTACCGCGCATGGACCATACAGCGTCAACGACAATCGTCAACGATATGTTCGAATTAACACTTTTGGGCCATTTACCAAAGATGACAATAAGGATGCCAACACGAAATTGTTCGATTACATCAAGGAAATTAACGATAAAGAATCCAAGAGGGATTATGTGAGTACAAACCGGAAATATCGCAGCTATCAAGAACAGGAGAACCAACAAATTCAAAGACGCATGTTACAATATCCAAACTCATACAACTCCTACCCAACATCGGCAATGTATACTCCAACAACTAAATTATCACCTGTAACTTTCAATGAAGGAGTTCGCACTCCAGTTTTGCAATACGCTCATCCGGAACTTGGAGTACAGCCTGCAAGAATCCAAACGGAAGAAGAGCGCGATTTTTCTAAATATGAACTCAAGCCCAATAGAAACTTTGATACAGGAGCAGAGAAGCAAAACTACAACCCTAACAGTATTGAATATTACAAAAAGGATGTTTTAAACTATCCCTACGGTTCATACTATTTAGCGCCAAAACCACAGCAACCCTTCTGGGTAAAACTCACCGAAAGTATAAAAGACAACGTCCAAAGTGGATTTGAACGTATGCAGCAATTAACACGACCTGTATTTGAACCTCTGGTTGAAGCATCTCACAAAATCTCGTATAATTTGGGCCTGACAAACAATCATCCCAATCAAGAAGCGCAAAAAAAAGTTGGCATTGTACCAATGGCGACCGGAAGTGTTCTTTTGCCCGCAATCGGTTTGGTCGCAGGTGGTGCAGCTTTAGGTCTTGGTGCTGCTGCTGTGGGTCGTTTTTTAGAACCAATAGAAATGCGATCGCTTAGACAGCAACCACATGAAGAGTACCTCATGTTTCTAAAGCAATTAAATCACCATCCAAGCGAGAAGAATCAACTGCACAAGCGCATCGTGCGCAGTCTAATGGAGAAAAAGGATGATAACGACTTGCAATCTCTAGATAATAATAACAGCCAGAATGTGAATAGTGAAATTCAGAAATTAGCATCAGCGCATATGTGGACGGACACCAGTTGTTCGAAACGACTATTCTGTGATGTTATGATGAAACAGAGCGAAGACAACGTAGCCATCATGGAGAAGAAAATGAACGTTCTGCTCTCAATGTGAGTACATATTTTTCATTTTAGCCAATTAACAATACCATTCCAAATAAACAAAATCGTGCTGTGTATTCGAATGCGCAATTATATATTAATTAAATGCCATCGCGCGCACATTAAACATAGGAAATAAAAACATACAAATTCAATTAATTAAGCATTTATATAATGAGTTAAACATTTCATAGACATTCAGACTGCGTTTCATGTTATAATAATATCACTAACATTTGCAGATAAGCGCAATGAACATGAAAAACCATTCGTTTGTTCGACTGCTTTCTCCTGCTTGCAGTCGAACGGCTGTCGTACACGCGTATTCTTCGTGGCCTGATTTTATATTTTAACCAAACCTTAACTAACAAATGGTTTGCAGAATTACTTATATCCTAATTAAATTCGTGAAATTATAAAATTAGCACCAGCGAATAAATCTTCGTTGTAACGTATACCACATGTATCGTTGATGAAGCAGACGTATTTCGAAATTGAGTTTTGAGCGGGCAATGAACCGTAAACTAAAGTTAACATTGAAGAAGCAATTTAAAGGCATGGCATTTTACTTTCTTAGACCACTATTTAGACCTGTTATACTCTCGATCGCGTGAACTTGTTCTCGGTGGATTACATTGGCATGCTCTAGCTAGAAAGTCAGTCAGTAGTGTAACAAATTCTTAATATCAAATACATTGGCCTTCAATTATTCAAGTTAACGTTTCGGGATAAAATTTTCCATTCGGTTAAATGATTAAAATTTTTCTGAATGATTGATATAGTTTGTTAGCAATTAAAATGTACGTACCTACTTCATTTATTATATTTTCATTCAATTGCTCATCATGACACATTAATACACTTTCACGTGAGCGCAATATGCTTTCCATATTTTCCACGATCATGGAGATTCATTAATGAGTAGGTACGTAAAATAGAATAATGTACCCAATTCGCGACCTGTGATAAATGATTTCCATAATGAGAGTTTATTTCTATTGCAGCTCTGAGCCTGAAATCTAATTTTAACTGTAATGTTGATCATTTTATCGATGCAGTTGTAATAATTAATTAAAATTGGAAAGTTTGTTTCCTTATTCAGAGAAATTCTATTGTCTAAATTAAATTTATCTGAAATAACAATTATTCTGCATTCTGCATTACAGATGTTAATAAGAGATTGTCATTTTTATTGAACGTGTAAATAATGGAATTTGACATGCCTTACTTAAATTGAAATAATTTATCTTCGTTTATTCTGCTCAGTTTAAATTAACATATTAAGTCGGGCAAGTATTGTGATGTGCTGTGAAACAAAATGCACCCATTGTTCTATAGTCTTCATAATAATGAAATTGTTTTCAAGCGCTCTAAATAAAGAGATTATATCTTGCGCTATCTTACTATTACAAGAAAAATATGTGATCCCATCTTTATTGAGTCTGTTAGTGCTTTTCAAACTTAATATTAATAATACAATAAATACAATATCATAACGTGATAGCGCTTTTCAAGCTAGTGATGACAGTTTTTAAATCATTAAAATCGGTTAATTACTTTAGAAGTTATAGCGATTTGAAATTTTCGCTAGAGCTGAGTTGCGTCTCAGCGCTAGCAGACTTGCTAGTGCCTGGACACTCGCATCAAACCTCAGTTCCTTCAGCTTTCAAAAAACGCGGTCTGGTGTATGTTTCCAGGCGGTAGCGTTGAGGTGACGGAAGAGCGCCTGGTTCGAGAATCCTTGCAGTGGCTGCGCGCGCGCAGATTGGTTAATTCGCTAGCAGCTCCTGTTGGTATCACCTGCGCCAGCTACTGCAGTAGCATAATAGGTAGAAATTAACCCTGTACATTTTAATTAATATCTCAGAAACTATAAGAGATATCAAAATAATTTTTTCACTATCAGAAAGCTTATTAAATTTCTGTTAATATGTCACTGAATCATTAAATTTCATTCGACAGTTTAGACGTAATAATTTCCCAAAGTTAACATTGTTTTGCGTGACTTTGACCTGTAATAATTAAAATATTTGTTCAACATACGATTCATTGATTAAACCTGAAGGTTTAAATGATTATTCTATTTAAATAATACATAAATGAAAGCAGTAAAATTAATTTAAAAGTGAGAATATTATGTCTTTCAAGTCACTCAATTGCCCAGTAATTCTTTTTATCAATATAATTATATTTTACAAAAACAGATGATTATATTTTACAATGACGAACAGACGACATTCCATTGTAGTAGAAATGCTTAATTAATTTTAATTTTGACATAGTAAACTTATTTGGAAGGGTAAATTCAAATGTGTTGATAATTAGGATAGCTATGATTTCTAATTTCGATTAAACCACAACAGCATAATATTAATTAATAAGATTTAACAGACTTGAACTGATTGCATCAAATGTGCACTGCTCATTTGCACACAACATGCGTCTTGTTACAGCTGCTAACTGCTAATGCTTAAATTTTAAACAGAAGGAAATGTATGTAGACTTCGTTAACCGTTATGCTTTTTCACTTTATATAATCTTAGCATGAAATGCAGCTTAAATGTTAACCGACTTACAAGTAACATATCGTTCTAGTCTATAAATTCGAGAGTTTAACATGTACATAAATTTATTGCATATTCTAAGTATTCCACAGTGCAGTAAGAATTTACTCAAAATGCAGAGTCGTAAAGAAGTAATATCTTATTCGTGGTCAGTCAGTCTTGTGATATTAGTTATAATAACCTCCAGTCATGTCTAGGTCATAGTGAAAGTAAAGAATTTCGTCTACACGTCGCGGTGCAAGTCCTTTTTCTCGTATCACGTCTCAAGTTCAATACGCTACGCTTTCAAGCTGTGCAACTTTTTAAATATTCATGTTTATAACCAAAAGTATCATGTGCACTTTAATATTTAATAAATCGGTTGAAAAATGTATTTATAGTTACTTGAGTCTCTAATAATTAATGTGATTGTTTTAGATTTCCATTTCATCGTATTCATCCACATCCAGGAATCAAGACGACCGTTGGTGCGCATCTGAACGAAGTAATGGAAGCCGTGAAGAACAAGGATTGTGCGAAATTCGTTTGTAGGCAACGATTGAACTAAATTATTAATAGTTCTTTTTATAAACACCCTTAACTCCAATCCCACTGAGCAATGTATATGTAGAGTATTTATTTAAATTATTAATGATATTAGCAGAATGATGTAAGGAAGCAAAGGTCGCCAAAGTCATATAGCGCGCGTAGGCATACAAAATATATAATAAATAGTTATCTGTAGTAAGAGAAGAAAACAACTAATGGAATATTAAGTTATTGAATACAATATAATTGCAGATAATGTATTTTACATTTTTGTTGTAAATGAGTTACTGTTTTGTGTGCATTTCCTATTTACTATGCACAACACATATTGTACTAATGTGTAATAATAAAGAAATATTTAGTTAAGTTCTATGTGTTTCTTATTTATACAGAATCATTTTATGTATATCTATATACCTATTTTATGCTTGTAAATGGTCTAACTATTATAATAGCCTATTCTAAACTTACTGTTGGTAATATTTGTTAATATTTGAGTAAACATGAAGCGGAGAAGCATAAGTTTTAATTCAGACCATGTAAGATAGTTGGTGGCACAGACAGTATAGTGCTTGCTTGCCACCCAGTTGCTCCGGGTTCGAACCCCGGTCAGGCTGCTTGTAAAAATGTATTTTTCTTGAAAATTATTTAGAGTGCCTGTAAATTCAGTGGTTAAAGCACTCTGCCTCCAAATGGGCGGTCATTCAGTTGACCATTGCACTCGAATTCAAATCGAGCACTTAGAAAATAATTTCTAAGTCCAATACTTGGTGGATTGGGGGGCGCTAACGTCAAATGAGTTGGGTACCTCCCCTCAAATGACGTCACAAACCGAGGTCTGTTGGTAACGAAAATCGGGAATGGGGAGGCAGTTGCTAGTCGGACAGCGACCGAGCTGGTCGACAAGCAACCTGCCGGGGAGCGAAGCTGGGGTGGGTTTTCAAACAACGATCTTAATACGTACGGGCTTCAAAAATTAAAACTGGGGCCTCATACGCTCGGAGGCCCCATTGGACATAGAATTAAGTCCATTGGGGCCCCCCAAACGTACAAGGAATTGAAAAGTTGCAAATTCGGGTTGCTGTTGTCGGGGATCGAACCCGAGACACACAGTTGACTTCCATAGACTAACACCACTAGGCTACGAAGTATTGTTGTCACTGCTAAATTTGATCTTCCCTTTATAGCTTCAAATTGGGAATTTAAAACTTAAATAAGAACGGCCCCTCTCAGGGATCGAACCTGAGACACTCAGCTCACATCCACAGACTATACCACTAGGCTACGGAATGTTGCTGACACAGCCAAATTTGATCTTCCCCTTATATCGTCAAATTGCGAATTTAAAACTTAAATAAGAAGTGCCTTTTTCAGGGATCGAACCTGAGGCACTCAAACCACATCCACAGACCATACCACTAGACTATGGAGTGTTGTTGCTACAGCCAAATTTGATCTTCCCCTTATAGCATCAAATTGAGAATTCAAAACTTAAATAACAGTTGCCTCTCTCAGGGATTGAACCTGAGGCACCCAAATTTGATCTTTGCTTTATATTCCCAAATCATTTGAATTGAAGTCAAATGTATTTGAATTTTAAAATGTTTAGAATAATTAAACATGCAACCAGATATACAATGTTAGGAACACTAATACCTAAACCTGTCATGGAGTGGCGCTTGAATATTCAAACTACAATCAAATATATTTTATTAATTTATGCAAAAACGAAAACATATACAAACACCAAACAAGTTTTAAATTAAAGTAATGATGCTTCTTCATCATCCCCAAAAACGTGAACACATTGGATGTCCTATTACTTAAATTATAGTCAAAACACTAAAGAAATACAGTGAAAAATGGTGTAATTTCGGAATAAGAACGTTTGCGGTGGTTCTGGAAGGGTATTATGATTCAGAGTTTAAATACCCTCATACTCGCCGAACTTCATACTTCTTGTCCATATATAACCAAAGTTATCTGTAAAAATCTGAAAAAGTACATTTTAAATTAAGAATAATTCAAAAACAATAATCCTTGAGGCGATGCAGGATCGCAATTATGATTCAGGCCTGAAATGTTCATGTCTTCGTCCAGTTTCATATAACTGGCCTCATTAACACCGGAATTATTTTCAAAGAGGGATAAAACTATTACAGTTGAGCTAAAACTTTTACCATAAAACGTAAAACAAATAATCATATAATTCCTAATAATGGGAAATAGAATTTGACCAAATAAAAAACAGTAAAACTATCAAAAATCAATTCCTCTACGTAACAGAGAAAATGGAAGACATACAAGTTAGTCAAAGGGTCACCAAGGTCCTTTGACCTTATTTCATAGAATGTAACATTCTGTTCTATTTTTAGCGCGCTTGTTTGGTTTCAATTAAATCTACGTATTAGCTCCCATTTACCGCGAATTCAATTAACGCGTGTACAATTAAGTGCTCTATGTCTCAAGTAACTGAAATTATAATAAAGCGCGTTTGAAAATACGCATCAATTCAATTCAGGATACACACAATCACGATACTAAATCGTATTCTTGATATAACATAAATAACAAGAAAAAAAAACTTGATAATCCAAGAAATATTCAACACCTGAAGAAATACTCTACGTTCACGTGTGTTTAAGGAGTAATAAATTTCTTGCTAATGATTATTGATAAAGAGATAAAACAAAGCAGAAAAAAAGCAGTAAACATTGCTGGGTGGTGGGGACGGCTGCATGAATAATACATCTAAACTATTCGTTCAACGCTGGGAAATAATTTCAAGCAACTACATCCAGCAGCAAAGCACATTCGCTTGCGAGGCGCTTGGTGCGGTTCAGTTGCCTCGAAAACGCGCAGTCCGCTTTCCGTTGAATTAAATTCGATTTGACCCGCTTGTCGAACTTATCAAACCAAAACGGAATACGAAATTGAAACGCGAAGATAAGAAACGCACGAGACAATAAACCCCAAAACACAAAACTTTTCTTTCATGCCAGTGAAATTGTTTTAATCGTCAACTGTGCGCTCGGTGTCAGCCGGTACCGAAATAAACAATAACCATGGAGGCAGAACTAAAGTGCAGTTTAACTGATGCTGTCGAATTGGAAGACAGGCCGAGATATCCCACATTGCAGGGAAATGGTGATAAAATGAAGATTTCCTACTTATCACAGTGTTCACCCGTGGACATTGAGTTTCACGATTTGTCCTATAGCGTACCAATGGGCAAGAAAGGTCAGTTAATTGTTCAATTGTATGCTAATTAACATACTATGTACTTCAAATTATAAATCGATGCTGCAAAACTCGCTTACTCTATTTTCCTATATATAGTAAGCATTTGTATAAAAACTAAAAACACATAAATTTAAAGACCGCATTGGAAGTATCAATGGCAAATTACAACCTTAGTCTTTAAATACTTCCATACAATGTCATCAAGTTTAAATCGAAGACCAGTATTGATAACAAAAAAGCAGTATTCATGTGTACTTGTCGGCGTCATTCTGATGTACATGTTTGACTCATAAAGTGAGTAACATTGTTTTTATTTTTGCAACCATACGCAGGTCACAATCATGCGCTTATCCTGTTTAATTAAATATTCGCTATTATCCAAACCTGAATAATAATAAATTAATACACGAGTCGCTTATCGCACAAAGCATCGCAACCACAAGCCTATTTTTATTTCTTCGTAAAACACACATTAATATTCTATTGTATAAATCAAACAAGCCTAATTTTTCGCAAAGAGGCATCGAACTCGTGGGTAATGAAATCTTCATGACATTAATAATCATTCATCAAATTAAAACGCATATGTAATAGTATTAACGCTGTCGTAACCGCATAAAGTAAATTTTCCAACAGCAATAAATTACTACTTTTAATATACGCTTTTAGCAGGAATTAAAATGTTTCAAAACAATTATTTTTGGCTGTTCTTTTTGGGTTAATAGCGAGTCATTGTAATCTCTCTCATTAAATAGCAAAGAATATTTGAGTAGAAAAGTTTTATTTGTGAAACGCGTGCAACTCGTTTCGAAATTGACGCAAAAAACAGCTTTTTAATGTTTGTTTGAAATGAAAACTAGAAACTCAAACAATTTGTAAATTGGCCTTGGCAAGACAATAGAAATATAAAAAAAATTCAGCAAGAAGTGATTACAACATTTTTTTGCAGTTGAAAAATTCACTAATTGACAATTAAAGCATTCCCTCTATACGAGATACAAACATCATGATGTTTACTTTAACTTGCACAAAAAACTGTTATTCAACCAATAATATCAAAAAATTTGGAGAACATTGAGATAAATTTATTCTTGTCCACGTCAATTTCATAAGAATGTTTTTGTTTAGTTTATCATTCAGTACAGTAATACAATAATGGTTACTGCTACTTATTGCACATAATATTCCATGAAATAGAAATCAGGATAGATATGAAAATACATGTCTAGAATAATTTGTTTACTTTGACTAACAAATATTGTAGCATAATATATTTCAAAACTCATTCCATTCCATGCTAGTTTTGTATTAAACTTATCAATAATATAATCTTTAAGGCCTTTACTAATCCATAATAAAGTTCAATAACAAATACTTTGGTGGCATACAAAATTGATATAGTTTTGAGGTAATTAGGTATATTTCATTATGAATATTTATACACGTTTTAATCTAAATGCAACCTTCAAATCGTTTTTCTTCAATACCCAAACCACCAACGTCGTTCTGATTTTAATAACAATTTTTATTAGGATATTTTAATATCCTACATAAATTACAATGCATAAATAAATACTTTGCCGATGAACCAATTCTTTATTTGTACAGAAGCTAAAATAACAAGTTAATAAAGCGTATAAACTATGTGTGCATAAAAAGTATTGAAAAAAATCAAGGACATTCAGTTTCAAAGCACAACTTCAAGTCTTCTTGCAATTAAACAAAACATAAATGCTAAAAGCAGCGTAGTGAGATTCTTCCTTACAACTTGCAGCCGGTTAATAAAAAGGAATTACTACGTATGAGCGCACAGTATAATCATTCCATTGCAAAAATATTATGTATGGTTTATGTGTGTCATATATCCTGCCCATTCCTTACTTCTACCCACGTTCGTATGACAATTATGTGTTCAACATGCAGATAGTAATTATGCTCAATGTAAATGAAATTCTAATTAACTTGACTCATCATTACTACACTATAATTCAACATATTGCAATTATTCCACATACAGATTAAATAATAACTAAGAAATTCATTTTCGTTAAACTATTTTAGTCGTTAAGGACTAAACCAGTTTAGAGAAAGTTTAATTTGCGAAATATATTTTTAAAAAGTAACTGTTTTTTATTTGCTACTAATAATAGAAAATTTCTATTCAAAAGAAGCATAAATTTACACTGGCACTTCACCACTTAAACACTTGATTCAACAAGTTATAAGTCAAAAATTAGAGACACTTGTTACCCATCGATAATTTATATAACAATGTGAATAAACACGTGTATAATCCTTCAAAGTGTTCAACAACAGTTAAATAATAGGTACTCAGGGTTTTACGATTGAACGATTAGAAATTAATTTCCTGGGTTATTTTACCGTGGCATAAAAAATTGAACTGGTTTTTCTGAATTAAACGAGCAAAAAAAATTATGGGAGAAGGCCATTAGTGATATAATTTACCTTGATATTGAACGTGGTACAGAGAAAAACCAAGTTCATCAGTGTAACAATAATGAATGCATTAAATTACGCGTGTACAAAGGCAGACGAACAGTACTTTTTCAAGTGCATAATTATGTGTCAAAATGATTACAACTGCTGATGTGTCGTGCAATGAACGAATGCATAATTGTTCTAAAAGCGAGAAACGCTCGTAGTAGTACATAATTATAAATAAATAACTAGCTAACTAAACTACATTTTTTTCATTCATCAAATCTCAATTAGAGTGAGCGTCTCGCACCAGCAAATAGTTGTCATGTTTTGCACGCGCACAATGCTGAAATGTGCAGTAATTTTACATAATTAATTTCATTGTGAAATAATATGCTTCAATTAAGATGTTATTGTAAAATATGTGCGTAATTGATTTTAACTTCATAACGAGCGAAAATCGGCCACTAAACAAACGTCATAAATATAATTTGCAATTCAGATAAGATAAAATAAAACAAAATGATCCTCAAAACATCAACGAAAATGTATTTGCGGTTCCGCTCGTTTAAAACAACGAGTAGAATTGCGGTTATCAGTGTTTAAAAAATTTATGTCAATTTCGTGACTTGGACAGATTAGTTTGGAAGGAAATTAGAGCAAGCAAAAATTCCACAAAAATGTGAAAGGCAATTTGCACACTCGAAATAATCTTGAGTACTGAGTACTTTGTACATTTGCTACGGATTTTAATACAACAACAAATTACTGAATGAAAGTGTTCAAACTTCTCGCCATTAGACGGTTTAATGCGCAACTTGTAGTATCGCAACTTTTCCCGCATTTGGAATAAATATATTTATTTAAACTCGCTAATGTATGAAAAGAGAACATCGCTTTTCCATATTTACTAACGAAAGAAGGAATCGTTTGACTTAACACTTGTTCTATTGATTGTGTGCACATTTGCAATATATTAGCAACTTCAAATGCATCGTTTCGTTATATTCCTTAGATGAGCAAACGTACAAACATGCAAACAGTACTTTCACAAACTTTCAATCATAACTGTAGCTTTTTTTCCCAATAATAACGTAATTGATTTATTCTGCCAGTCAAAAAAACTTACTCATTAAACACTCAAAAAAAAAACGGTGCAATTTTTATCCTGTCGTCCAATTCATCATATTAATTGCAATAAGATATTGTTTATATGCATTAGTCTAATGTGTATCATTACCAGAAGTATATTTAGAAACTTGTTTCAAACTCAGTGCTGCACGCTATTTAAATAGTTAAATATGAATTCTTTCTAAGATTACGGTCAATTTCTAATTTAATAATTGCTGAATAAAAACCATACTTGAAATACTTTCTTGTACATTTTATATAAAATTTCAAATCGTACTTGAATTTATATAATTTCACAATTGTACCTACATAAAAATGATATCTTTCATTTTTATGTAGGAAGAATTATACGTTTCCTGCAGATTATTGGACTATCGCATTAAATACATCATTTCAAAGTACTGTACTCGGCAATTTCACTTTTCTCCACAAAAAAAAAGTATAATTGACAATCTATTAGATATTTTTATGGCCATAATTTTGTTGAGAACAAACTACCGAAAGTAATTTATTCGTCATAAAATTTATTTGACGGAAATGAGAGAATTGTAAGCACAAATGTATTCTGGAATTTACTTTTACATATATCTTTATTTTTAAAACTGTCACATCACGCTGTGTTGTAACATTGGGAAATCGTTAGTCAATTAAAATTTGCGGTAACATTTACCGTATTTCTAAATGTAGATTTTATTAAACGCGATACAATTAGTCAATGTTCAACCAGACAAAATTGCAAATCTGTCAAGCTGAATAAAGATTGCAAAAACACGATTTCCTAACGCAATTTATCTGCAACGATCAGAGATTTAGTTATCAACTGAAAACAACTTGAGAAAATTAAGTAAAGGTTGAGTATTCCTTTTTTTTAATTGGCTTCATAAATAGTTTATTTACCAGACAACCTTTACGTATGAAGATAGTTTCATTGAGAGTAAAATAAAGTTACAATAAACTTGCACCAATTGAATGTCATTGGTATGAACTTATTTTTGATATTGTTAACAGGTACTAAGCAAATTCTGCATAGCATAAGTGGGCAATTCAAATCGGGACAATTAACAGCAATTATGGGACCTTCTGGCGCTGGAAAGAGCACTTTATTAAATATATTGGCAGCGTACAAGTACGTATAAAATGAATATTTATCGACCTGCTTTAAAGCACACTTGGATGTCATCTGCGATAACCCACCAGTTTTGCAAGATTTCACTTTAATTCATTACAGCATTTAAGCTTGTATGTTCATTTAACCGGCAAAATTATTGGCAAACTATCGTTCTGTTAAATTAAATTAGTAACACGCGCATTTCAATGCCATCATCTAATTTATGCTGACGAAAAGAAGCATTAATTTCATTTCCTAAACGCGAAATATTTATTTCGCAAAAAGTTATGAAATTCTCAAAGCGCATTAACGGAAAGTTTCGGAGCACTAAAATAATTCGTATTAATTAATCAACAACACCAATTATCTAAAAAATTGACTCAAGACGTACTGGGTCACTTAACTTTTGTGCAACCATAATTTATGACTTCATAGTTAAATTTCATCAATTAAATTCGCAATTGGCCAATTACCTACAGTTGACCGTTTTGATTAGATAACTTAAACGAATTCACTATTAGATAATCGTGAAATCTAATTACCGTTCTCAAAATTATAAATTTGAAAACTGATAAGTGAACTCATGCCGCCATATTATTAAATAAACTATTCTAGATGCTCTTGCAGAATAATTTTAGCGTAATCTGAATTGTATCTGAATATTACATTCAGTACACTACAAAATGTGTCATAATTATAATGCGTTAGTGTATATTAAAAGCATGTTGAAACTATATGCAGAGCAATTATATGTAATTTTTGGTGCGATAAATTTTCACTTTTATCACTCTATGACATAATCCGCATGCTGTTTAATGCAAATGAAATCTTGTCAGCGAGCGTATTAAAACAATAAACACGCAAAAAATTAAATTGACGTTAATAAACGAGATCTAATGTGCATTAGAATAAAGTATAAAGTCTTTTAATAATTGTTTAACGAAGATAATAAAATCATTTTAATTAATGCACTTATATAACATTATTTGAGATGCACAAAATACATACTAATTAATGACAAACAATATTTAATCTCCTTAATGATTGCAACAAATTTACAAGCATATTATTGAACTTATTTATTAACTTGCTTTAAACTCATAGAATTATGTCTTGTACCTACTGTCTTCGTTTATCTTCCTTCCTATTCTTCCTCATTTTCGTATAACAAACTTTCGTTCAACTGTTTTTGTCATACAGTATTTTACAATACAATGCTCTTAGTAATAGAATCATTGGTTAATCTAGAGTAAAAGTCGATCGATTTTGTGCAATCGCTTAACAAATGCTGTAGTATGCCAATAGATTTGCGTGACTTTCAGTGAAAGAATACAATATTGCAATATCGTAAGTTAGCAAGCAACATCAAATAGTATGGAAATTTTGTAGCAAAAAATCACTAATTTATCTAAATTTATGGACGTATTTGCACATTTGCTTTTATTGCGTATTTGCAAATGAGAAATCTACAAGCATGCCGTATAGAGATAATGATGCTAAAAACTAGCTTAATCCGAAATTGATTGTTGATGAAATCAGCAACATATTATCAAAGTAAATCTTTGCGACACAATTTCTAAACATTTCGTATACATTATCATACTTAAAAATTTTGAAACTGCCAATTATTATACGTTCGCACAATATATCATGGAATTTGCAATCATTTTCTAGAATTTCTGGTTCCACCGGCAGTATATTGGTAAATGGAGAACGGCGAAACGTGCGAAATTTTCGTAAAATGTCCAGGTACATAATGCAAGAGGACGTTTTGCAACAGCTACTCACAGTTCGCGAACTTATGACACTAGCCGCCGATTTAAAATTGGGTAATGATGTAACAAGAGAATACAAACGAAGTGCTGTACGTGATATCAATATTGATACGATTTTTTTGCATTAATTGACAGGGAATTTTTTATATTTATAGATCCATGAAATTCTGGATTTGCTACACTTAACAAAGACCTTAGATACAAGGACGGAGCGCCTTTCGGGCGGTGAGAAAAAGCGTTTATCTATTGCTTTGGAACTCATCAATAATCCCCCGGTATTATTTCTGGACGAACCCACAACGTAAGTTTTGCCAAATTAACATTTGCATTCATTGTTATTTAAAGTGCAATTCATGGTTGAATAAATTCATACAATGCTTTTTGTTTTTGAACTTGCACAACATTGATATGATGTCATGATATTTCATCAGTTTTAGCATGCTATGTGCGCTGTCAAATACTAAATTATTTTATACTATGTAGGAATTAGTACAATTTAAAATACCGTTATGATTACGGCCTGCATAGCAAAAGATATAGCAGTAATAAATAAATATTATGGAATTGCAGCGTAAAGGTCCTTTGATTAATATAATTTATATGTTGTAGAGGTTTGGATGATATGTCAAGCTATCATTGCGTGAAACTTTTGAAAACTTTAGCCGAAGGCGGCCGCACAATAATTTGCTCGATACACACGCCCAGTGCGAAACTCTTTGCAACTTTCGATAACGTTTATGTCATTGCAAATGGATATTGTGCATATCAAGGATATGGGCCTGATGTGGTACAATATCTGATAAACGTTGGTTTACAATGTCCAAAGCACTTTAATCCTGCAGACTTTAGTAAGTTTAATGCATGATTATGTATGCGTAGTAAACTAATTGAATGTTTTTAGTAATTGAAGTGTGTAGCGGTGATTATGGTGATCACATGCCTAACTTAATTAGAGAATCCGATAATGGACGGAGTATAGCTTATTATAAAAGAAATATCCTAGGCCAGACTATTACAAATGCTATAATTAATAATCATCCACTTGAAGATAATGAATTAAATGGAAATCCATATAAAAAGACAACTGTTAATATAAAACGTACTTCAATATTCAGTCAATTGCGCATATTATTAATGCGAATGTGGCTACAAATGTACCGAGATAAAGTATGTGATTATGTAAATTAGCATACGATTTGTTTTTTATTTTCTTCTGTTGCAGTCATATTTATTACTTCGTTTTATTGTAACGTTATGTATAGCATTGATAATTGGGAACCTGTTTTTTGGAATGGGTCAAGATGGCTCCAAAACGTTATTCGTCTTTGGATTCTATTACATCTGCGTTATTATGTACTTGTATATACCAATGATGCCAGTACTGTTATCATGTACGTATTTGATATTTATATATTCATTTTTAGCCAAGATAATAGAATTCGTCGTAATTTAACATTTTTTCCAGTTCCTACAGAGATTCAAATGCTAAAGCGCGAAACGTTTAATAAGTGGTATCAACTTACACCGTACTTTATTGCATTAACACTTTCAACAATTCCAATGACATTGGTTTTGGGTTTAATATTTTTGCCAATTGCGTTCGTGCTAATCGGCCAACCTTTAGAATTAGATAGGATGGCGCAATTTTACTGCATTTGTATGCTCACTGCGTTAGTGTCCGAATCGATTGGACTTCTAATCTCGTCACATTTAAATGTTGTTGTATGTATTTCAATGATACTTATGACGATAACCATTTAATGCTAATTTGATTTATATTTTAGAACTCTATGTTTTTGGGCCCAGTGTTGGCAGTACCCTTAATGCTTCTAGCCATTTACGGAATGGGATATGGCGCAGATGCAAAAATTCCATTCTTTATGGAAATATTAATGCATTTCAGTTACTTACGTTACGCCCTCGAAGGTCTGATGGGTGCAATGATGCCCAATCGGGAATTATTACAGTGTCCTGACTCTGAAGAGATGTGCTTCTTCAGAGATTTAGATAATTTCTCAATATTCATTAATGTACCCACCAACATGTATTGGTACGATGTGTGCGCACTCGTAGGCATGTACTTCCTCTTCAGACTTGTTTGCTTTTTCTTACTCAAGCAAAGACTTCGACCAAACAAATTATTTAGAATAATTAAATTCCATCTGAGAACTATCTTAATGCAAATCAATATTTAAGGCATTGTTTTGGGTGTACCATATTTATTTTTGTTAGACATGTGGCTGTTTGATTCCAAAGTTGGATGTAATTAAAGTTAATTATTATTTGGTAAATTTATTATTTAAAGAAGTACTTCAAGAAATTTTAAATATTTCCTAAAAATTTCGAAATATCTAGAAATTAACCTGTTGACGGAAATGCTTTTGAAATTTATTTGCTTTCACACCCAATTGCATGGAGTATTTGGTTTGTTGGCGTTTCATGTAGTGAATATCTCTTGCTCGTCTGAAAGAATTGATCTCTGATGATAAAGTATTAATGAAAGAATGATTTACATACTTGACTGACAACTCCTGCTGTGCTGGGGTCCACCCCAGAGCTCTATATTGCGATAACACTTTATGTAACTTCTTGGTATCTTTAGTAACTAAAGCCACCTTCCTATTAGGATCAATGCTTTGTTTATAATATCGCATCAGGCTTCTATGGCCAATTACTGCTCCGGAAGGCAAGACAAGTTGGTATTCATTGCCATCAACTTCAGGAACCACCACCTCCTCTTCCTTATCTATATCTGTTTCAGTGGCATCAGGATATGATGAAGAATAATCATAAAAATCTGCATATTCTGCTAAAGTTATGCCCTCATGCAGCATTTTACAATGTCCTTTATCTAACATATGTTGTCTTGCTGCTTCAGCTGTATGATAAGTCTTACCTTTTTCATTGCACCATAAACACATATATCCTTGATCAATTTTCTGCCCCAAGTAATTGACCAGCCCTCTGATATCAATACAATATTCAACATCTGGTATAAAGAATGTATGTTCAATGGACATGTGCTGCAAGTTCTTAACAACACTTTTGCTGTGGTGCTTGCAAAACAAGCAGTTATGTACATCAAATTCAACATCATCTAACTCCTCGTCCCACTCATCTGAATCAACATCTTCAACTTCAGAATCAGTACCACATGACATAGCTTCTTCTTGAGGATTTTGTGCTTTGTCAGTTTTAGAAGCTTCACCAAGATTAGCTATACCTTCCTGGTCAACTACTTCAACATAGTTCTTTTCATTATCCTTATGTTTTTTTGACTGCAAATGGTTGTCATATGCATTCTCATTGCCAAATGTTTTTCTGCAATATTTACAATACTTAGACTTATCTTTTTGCTGGTCAGCATCGTTAGCCTTTTGTTGAATAACACGCCGGTGAAATTCTTCTGATGTTACAGGTGGTAAATCAGCAACTTTCCTTTTCAGATTGTATCTATGCCAGTCTGTTTTATAATGCATTCGTTGTATTTCACCATCCTGGAATGCTACCCGACAAGTTATGCACGTGAAATCCGAATGGGGCTTCGCTGTCATGTTAATTCACGATAATCTTTGCACTATTTAATAATATTTCACAAGAAACACACACTTATTACTCACCACTTCACCAACTAATACAGAGGTTAGGTTCTAAATGACCATGCCTGATCAGCCTGTCAGAAAACCCATACAACTGGTTGCATATAGTCATGTACTAAAATACTTTTAAAAGTTTTCTAACAGTAATCGCTAATATTATAATCAATCACCTTCTTGATGCTTATACTTGATAACTCTAGAACATCATGCAAATTAACACCTTCATAAAATTATACAACGCACAAATATTGATTATACACTGAAAATTAATTATGAATGCATAGTGTAATATAATTGCACGGATCCTGTTTTTGATTGATTGCATATTAACGTCTCCAAGCAAGAGACTACATTAAATGATGATTAATAATATTCATATTCCTAACTAATAAATACACTCAATATATTTCTTGTTATAGTACGGATTAATAATGTTATTATAATCCCAAGGATAATGATCTACAAATGGAAATAATCATGTTGTAACTATTAGATAATCCTCGATAACATTTATGTCTACATATTAAAGATATTGTTATATCTTTAATTGATGATATTCAATTTGCAATTGTTTATATCTTAAAATAGAATCGTGAGAGCCTGTGGAAATATAATCAAATAGCAGTACTCTTTGAAAATCAAGAAGCTTTTCGCCTTCATTAAACTACATGTGAATGCGATGAACCAAGGACGTAGCAAAAAAACAAATTCGTACGTATGCTTCATGCTCACGGGCTTTACGCATTTCCTATTTTTGTAATCTTTATGTAAGATGCTAATTGCCATAATCACACATTCTAGTAACTTGTAAGTAACAAAACGCTTCATATAATATCCTTGTTCACGGGCTGCACACATATTTCAGTAAAGCGCAATTCTAATTGCGTTCCGAATGATCTTCTGGCGCATCACAATTCAATCAACAAATATTTTCGTAGTTATTCAATTAATCAATTAACACGTAATTTGTTATTGTTTCATAGAATTATATTGGCATCATTCGTGATGCATGTTAAAAACTATTTTCGCAAAAGTGCACGTCAGTAATGCATATTTACAATAATTTTATGTAATTTAAAACAAAAACAAAAAAGTTTAAAATAGACAACAATGACAAATAAATTGTTTGTTTGGATAATTATTAATCAATGGTAATAATTAAATAAGTAAAACAGAACACAAAATGTATGTCACAATTGCGTTAAAATTTTTGAAAGAATGTTAATGTCACTGTTTTTAAATTCTATAACGTTAGTGGCGTTAAAATGAGGTCATTAATAATTTAAATTTCCTTAAGTTCAACAAGTTATGGTTTACTTCTCGTAGACATACATGTCACGAATTAAACGTTTTCTTATTTTTAAAACCGTAATAAAATGGTTGTAAACAAACATTTCCTTGATATTTTGATATTTCTCAGCGGCGCTTTTTACACGTAGCTTCTGAATGGAAAATATACATAGTTAATAAAGAAGTATGTAGTAATCGTTTCAATGCAACCGAATTGATGACGTCGTTCTTTCGTTCTAAATTAAATCATTAGATTTATAGCAAACAAGGTAACAAATCAAATGCTACCTAACAAAAAGTTGGTATTAATATTTTCAATTAGTTATTATTAATTGAAGCGAGCCAACTTGAAACGTTTTAAGTGTTCCTTAAACATAAATTAGAACCAGTTTTTTTGTATTTACTTTTTTTTTGGTGGGTGTTCGATATATGATGAGACTTGTTTGAAACAATCAAACATTTATAAACAACAAGTATTTAAATATGATACGCAATTAAATAACAATTTCAATGCATATATTGTTATAATTATTTTATTATAATTGGCTAATTGATGCATTAAATTTTTTATCAAGGACCGCGATTGGCAATCAATTGCAAATTGAATATTAATATGACCATAAATGTATGAAATCTTCCTGAGATATTATTTATGAATAAGCAATAATAATAATTTACGTCTAATTAAAAACGTGGCGGGTTTTGCAAACCGCGATATAGCAGCGCGCGCGCGCATTTTAATTATTACTTATTAAATATTTACGTTTTTTTCATAATTATTTTGATTTTCAATTAACCAACAGGCAAACGTGTGTTGATGATGCACTTTTCACGAATGCCAGTATAGGATTCACATATTAATTTCAATCGAGAGTGAAAGGATATTAACATTCTGCAAAAGTGCACATATGTTTTGAGAAGTACATCTAATGAAATGCATGGCAGTGACCATGAATTTGAATATTCGAATATCACAACATTTACTTTATTTTAAATATTTTATTTTTTAAACCATTTCGTGTCTCGTTATTGCTGAGTATTTTAAATACAGCTAGAATTAAATGCAAATCTCAGTAAGATAATTTTGCAATGATTTCTAATTCACAAAAGCAAATATAAATCATCGTCGATTATAACAAATTGTTCTTCCTATTTTGAGCCATTTACATAGCTGGTAATTGTTTTGTACTGTTTATTATTCATAACTTAAATAAATAATTAGCCGGTGTGGAAAAAAAACAAAACAATCGCTGCTTTCTTGTACTGAAATTAGCCTCTGCTCACGATTCGAATTCTAAACGTAAACGAATATTATTTCTCTCATAGTGTAACAGATACATTTGTAGTATAAAAGGCAATAAATTGCCTGCTTTAGCCACCATTCAAGATAAAGGCTTCCAGTTGTTCAGACTGCACGTACATTAATTTTTGCTCACTGTCGCGATATACAACAAATCATCCATTCGAATACGGAAGTTTGAAATTGTTTAGCAAGATGAATCTGCTGCTAGTCGCATCGACAATCGTCCTAGTCGCCAAGTCAACACTCGCGCTGCAAAATCCGTATTGTGCGTTAACTTGCAACTTTGGCGGCGGGCGCAATTATTTTCACACGGTGTGCGAGCGCGAAAAGTTGGTAAGTTTATATCATATCTCCAAAATTGCGGATTCGTATAAAATTTACAAACGTATGCCAGAAATGTGGTCCCGATCCAAGTTGCGGTCCAGACTTCAAAGAGTTGGAATTCACCGATGAATTGCGGCAATACGTGCTTGATTTGCACAATGAATTACGCAACAAAGTTGCATCGGGCAATGAAACACGTGGTGGACATCAACCGCCTGCCAAGATGATGCTAACGATGGTAAATACGCATTAATATGTGTTTTCACAAACTTTTTATCGATTTAGTTTGCAATTTTGTCTTAATGTCTTTTGTTTTAATTACGTGCGCCATAGAAATACAGCAAGGAATTGGAATACATTGCACAGTGTTGGGCGAATGCGTGCCGTGGCAATCCATTATCACACGATGTTTGTCGTGCGACAAGTAAGTTTTTGCAATTATGAATAAATTTTCTCTGCGCTTCAACGCGGTGATTAACGTGCAAATAATTTGTATGCTTAGAATATCATGAACACGTTGGGCAAAACCTTGGGTTTTTGAACGGCACACATGTGCATGCTGATATTAAAGATGCGTTAAAACAATTAATTATGTATTGGTATGACGAAGTAGCAACATTCCGCCGAGAATGGGTACCAGACACTCAGGACCGGTAAGTTTTGTGCATAATTTACATATTTAAATATAATTTCCAAAAAATATGAAAGTTAAATGAACAAAGGCGGGAGCATAATGTCTATCATTTGTGCAATTTAGGGGATCAAGCGTAAAAGTGGGTCACTACACTCAAATGCTTTGGGCAGAAACGGATTCTCTGGGATGCGCACTGACATCCTATACAACACCCAATCCAAATGCAGCAGTAAAACAAGAGCCCTACAAACAATTTCACCCAATTTACGGTGAAGTTATTGTACTGCCACCCATAATTAATAAGAAATGGCATCATTTACTCCTTGTGTGCAACTATTCTCCTGGTGGTAACTACATCGGTTCACCACTTTACGAAACAGGTACTCCCTGTTCTGGCTGCCCAAGTGATAAACAGTGTTCAAAATCCAAATATCCCGCAATGTGTGGTGAACGCATTGATGTTCGTAAAGCATACGATCCATTCACCCCTTTCAACCACTTCTAGAAGTTCTTTTCTTATTTTAGTACAAACATCCATTAATACTGCGTATTAACATGATTATTATAATTAAAGTTAAGTTTTAGATAAATGTATAATAAAAATGTTATTCTTATTTAAAAACTGAGTCGAAAAGGAACAGTCAATCAATGATAAAAATTTCCATTCAAGTAACACATTCCTATATTTTTACCTGAGAATACTCAACTAACCGTACAATAATCGCATCCATAATGTTTTAAATATTAAAAATATTGTTAATATATATATATTTAATATATTATATGCATTATATTATTATTAGAGTAATTGCAATCAAGTTACGATACGAATTTTACATTAATTTTTTAATATATGCAAAAACTACTTATTCGTACACTGTTACGATGTTTTAGTTCAATGGTTGTTTCTGCGATCTGTCTGAAAAAATATGAAATGAATCCTAACGAACATTGTATTACAATTCGATTTAATGTATTAAGTAGCAATCTGGTAATATTTCTGAAAAATCAAACCACCTTGAATTGTATGCCTCTGTTAATTATCTTCATCATGCACAATGCATTTTAAACTTAGCCTTAGTAGACGTAGCCTTAAAGTTTAGTTTTAAAGCTAGCACACCAACATTATTATATCCGAATTCTTACGGTTAAAATTACCAAAATTAAGATTATTAACTTAATGCTTAGCTTCGATCGTTCATAACAAATATCAATATCAATGTAATAAGTGGTAAACAAACAGAATCCGAATCATCGTAACGCGCTTCTGGCAAGACAAAACAACTAAATTATTTGATTGTATTCCACGACAAGATCGAATCATTCCATGTATTGCTTATTAATATGTCGTTAACAAATCGGTGAAAATTATATTAATCTGCCAATTAGTTGATGCAGAAGCGATATCTTAGATATATTTATTAATTTCTACATCGTAAAACAAAATAACGAAATTCACGAATGATTAATTATTTGATATAAAGTAAAACGTAGTACATTGATTGATTATCGATTTTAGCGTTTCTTTTTCATCAAATTCCGACAAATGTGTCTTGTTTGTGGTTTTTTTTTTTATCAATGTTATAGTTCAGTCTTTTATAGTGTATATGTATGTGAACTGTATCTGTTCTCTGCACAGACACTATCGTTTGTTCGCACTACGATAGCATTTCGTTCCAATTGTTCGAATTGTCGTTATTCGATGAATTGCTGCTCGCTGATGAAGACACTGGAAACAGAACGGCATTTGGTCTAGCTTTCGGTGTGTTTATGTCAGAAGTACATAATGCAATACCAAGGTAGAGAAACTATGATGAATTATACAAATCAGAAAATCAACACAGATTATTTCGTACATAAACGACATATGTACCAGTACAACCATTTTCCACTATGCTTTTGCGTATGTCAGAATCATAATTTTGTCCGCAATTTTCCCTGTTTCTAAAACTAGTTCAATGCTTTTGTTTAAATCTTGTCATTTCGTAAGCGAATATAAAATATGCCAGCAAATTTAATTGTACACTCATGAAATCGAATTTCCATCTTGATAAACTTTTGATAAGTATGTGGTCACTCCCCATTGCTGGTTCAAATATTTTTGTTATTGTAATAAGTCGTATTACAAACATGTGTGGAATCGCTAGCGATTCGCAAACTTAATAATGGCGTAAATCGCAATGTATGTACGTATAACTATCAAAGTATTGAATTTGAACGTATCATGATAACTGCCTGCGAATGCCGCGCCGCCTTTTTGGCCGTTTTCGTTCCTGCGCGCTTCCACGGTAAACTGTGGGAGGTGTGTGAACCTGTACATCTTTATTACCTGGTGATGACTTCGATACATACTCCTTCGGTCCCCAAACGCGTATCGTACAATCATCCGATACCGACACGAGCATATGCGGATAGACGGGATTCCAAGTAACACAATTTACCGTGCGTGTATGACCGCTAAGCGTAGCTAATGGCAATTCATTGCGTATATGCCACACGTACACCTAAAATCAAAAACAAACTCGTTATTAAAAACCCTACCTCCATTCATCTCATATCCTGTCAGGACCTGATTATCTTCGCTGCCACTGGCAATGAAATCTTGATTCGCACCCCCAAACGTTGAGTAAATGGTAAAATGACCCTGCGTTACGCCCTGGAAGCGACGCACAAGACACTTGTCTTTGAGATCCCATAGATGAACACCTTGGGTGGCAACATTAAGTAATGCCAAGCGATCATTCTTGTCCACCGTAAAAGTCATAATTGGATGATCTTCTTGTATTCTGTACAAGTCAATTTATATGCATTACAATCATTAACGTGCAAAAAAAACATTTGTTTACTAACATGTGTTGATCACTTGATTCCTCCAAAACATAACTACGAATTCGGTGATGCGTGTCGGAAGCAAGGACTGATTTACCATCATTCCTACACCACAATCCGTTTACCCGTACGCATTCCATGGTATCCAATACCGTACCTTCCAAGTCACAATTATAGAAATGCCCACGAATCCCACCAACCTAGCAAATACGCAGAGGTAGATTAATTCATTTAGTTAAGTAGTTAAGTAGGTACACATACCACAAATTTATTACTATCCTTGTACCATGCACAACACGTTAAACTATCTTCTTGTGATTGCGAAAGTTTCAGCCACTTCTTGGTCTCCATGTTCCACAACCAGACGTACGCGCTCTCCTCGGAGCCGCACACGAGTAAATGTTTTGAGTCGGGGCTCCATGATAAGAAAGCAGCTCCTGAAAAAGCTAATAAATAATGTATACCTTGCCGCTGTTTACATACCAAATATATGCCCATCGAGCGTTGTCTTCAATGATACTGTGCACGTATCCGGATGTACTTCCCAAATAAAAACGTTTGTATCCTTTGAACCAGTTGCCAACAACTTTCCGTCGGGGGAAAACTGACAAAACCAAACTTCGTCACAATGGTCATTTAAAATTTGGACGGTATGCGTGGGAAACGCGTCTTTAGCACACGAATGATCCACTAATAGTGTGGTGTTGTCCAGTGCTAGGCCTCGTGTGGTATTGTGATGTTGACATCGCAGCGTTTGTAGTTCAAGTGCCTGATTGAGCAATACGTGAAGTCGCGAAGGAGGCAGCATGATGTTTGCTGGCAGATAAGTTTGCAGTTTATTCATGAGTACACTACGCGACTTCTCTCCCTTGCCATCCCAGCTAGACCTGGTCAATAATTCTTCAGTATTGGAACACATCATAAAGCTGGACAATTGATGAACACGTTCGGTGTTATGTTGCAGTGGCGTTAACTCATTTCTTAAAACATGTAATGCATCTAGTACCCTCCCATCTTCTAAATATTCCAAGTATTTTTGCTCAAGCAACAAAAATTTCATTTCCTAGAAAAGTTGGTTGTTAACTACTTTGCTATTATGATATAAAGCCACTGCTTACAACCAGATTGTGTGATTGTCCTAATAAGCCCTTTAACTCCTGTAGATCATGATCAGCTTTACTCCAGTCTCCATCCATAACATGTTTACGAAATTCGGCTGCTGCCGGATGATCCAAACGGCATCCAGATTCGGCCAATAGTGAGTCAGCTGTGCGACTAAAATTATATTTCCATGCATAAATATTGACGTTGAACAATGAGTTTTGGAAACTTACTTTAAGCCTTCATTTTTGAGGTATTGACCAATTAATCTTATAATATCCTGATTGGCTTGAGTAAGCGCTGAAGCACTACTGCTAGATGAAGAGGAACTACTATTACTCTTTTCAAGTGATTCTTGACCATGTCCATTCTCAGAAGAACCATTACTTGATGATGCACCGTTTTGCACACAGCCGTTGCTAGTCATTGTGTTGCTCTCAACGGCGTCGGGTTCCGTGGGCGACGAGTCGTTGATATTATTGCTATTGTCTTTGCGGGACTTCTTGCGAGGCGGAGAACCACCTTCGCCCCCCTCGTAAACACCAGCAGAGGCCAGAATTATTTTTGAAATGCACTTTGCGCACCAAGTGTGCGACACCAAACAAAGGACAGAAACCAAAAAGTAAAATAATAAAAACGAGCGATAGTATAGCAAATAAAACCACGAAGCACTCTTCTGCACAATTGTCTCCGACCAAAACAATTTTTTCTTGCTTTTATTACGTCACTCACGAAAGCTTTAATGCAATGCGCTACCGTCCACAACCTATTCGACTACTTTTTTACGTAGTGATTGCAATGAACGTGATCAAACCAATACGTCGTGGAAGACCCGAAAATAAGCGTCTGAATGGCGTGTGCTTAACGTGCCTTGCTATTGCAATTCAGTCATCAGAAACGAATTCATCGCAACTCTATTGTGCGATGGATGAAATTATTGTCTTTATTCGCTGTGTACCAGTATCGTCCCGATTGATAATAGGTAGGTTGAGAGTATTGCGTACGCACTTAACAACAAAGATCAGCTGAAGTTAGGGAACAGCTGTGCGTTTGACCTCGGAAACCTTTTGTTTCACATCGCTTTCCTCTTGCGCAAATGATTTTAGACCATACATTCTACCATTTCGATTATGCGCACCGTGCACGAACTGGAGGCAGATTTATTATGACAGAACACAAGCCACCTATAAAACAATAGCCATATTGCTTAACGTATTCACTAAATAATAAGTAATTTTATTTTCGGAGCAATAAACTGGCTCAATTTGATACAATTCCATGGTATGGCATTTAACTGAAGAATGTACACAGAAAGATACCATGTAAACAAAATAGAAGCGCCTTCATTAAGGTGTGAACTGAACAAACAAACAAACGTCAAAATTGTAACATAACCTCCTGATCAGGTGGAACGTTTGTGAGTGGTAGTGGCAAAGTGGTGCAGAAAAATAAGTAAACATGGCTACAGGACCTATTATTCCAACCGATCCAATAGAATTACTTACGCCAGACGCATCCAGGCCGGCACCGTTGTTGTATTACTATTGGGGCGGTGCGGCAACATCTACAGTGTTAACAGCAACATACCTGTTTTCAAATTATATTTTAAAAAGGCCTGTCTTTAGCCGTAAGTTTTTAACCTCTGACTTATATAATACCTAAAGTTACGTTTTACCCCAGGAATTCACGTTACTGCTATGTTTGCTGTTGGGGGGTTCTTCTTAGGACAATACCTTGATGGAAAAAGGAATGACTATTATTCAGAAAAAGATGCTGTCTTACGTCATTACATACAGTTGCATCCTGAAGATTTTCCCATTCCTGGTGAGTACAAACAAGAACTTACCATATATCACTCTTCAATGTATGTGATTACAGAAAGGAAGAAATTCTCTGAAGTATTGCTGCCTTGGACCCCAATTCGTTAAATTATAGAATGACAGAGTATGATATGAAGTATAATAAATTAGTTAAATTTAACAACTTTATTCTTCTTAATAATTTATCAGTTTGCTTGATTCATTATCTTAACTTTATATATATATAAAATCAACAAATATGAGCACTTATTATTTTGAAAATTTAAATTTTAAGATGGACTGACATACAGTGCCAGAAAGATAATGGATGCATCAGCCTTATTGAAGAAGTAAATTATTTCCTAACATTATCAGGCACATAATTATCTTTTCCTGGAATCCCACTGCCTTCAGCATCTCCCAGCCATGGATATTGATTAGGACATTCCACACATGTTTCCAAATATCTTGTGTCTGTAAAGTTAACATTTGGATTTTTGAAATTGAGCGCGCATTTATTGGAATGTGAGCAACCGGCTGGTGGTATATTTTCTTTACGCTTATTGCAATTCCATGCATCATAATTATTTAACTGATTCAACGTTTTAGGATCTGTCATCCATGTAAGCGCTTGCGTCGTCGTAACGAACCATATATCCGGTCTATAAAAAATGAAAATTAATGTGATACATGCAAATGCTCCATAAAATAATCTTACAATGTAGTAGTCCAATCTAAAAATTTATGTAATCCTTGTTCCAACTCTTTAATTGAGAACCAATTTGTGTGGAAAGGCATCATGTATGGTGCTTTATTTTGTTCATAATATCGACTGAAATCTTCTTGCAGCCATTCAAAAACTTCTTGTGCATCGTGATTATGTAAAACGCATTGATCTAAGTATGGACAATGACCTCCTTCATAATCTTCCACATAATGAGCATTTAATGGCACTTCCCACACGCCCGGAAATGATTTTGTTGGACAAGTTCCGGCTTTACATTCGTGCGGAATTTTGTAGTCTAATGTATAAGGCCATACAGGCATTGCTGATGGAGGTGCACCAATCGAACTATCATAAATAAATCCGAAATCTTCCATTACTTTGTATTGCGTGTTTCGTCCAGGTTTCAAGAATGGTGCGCGCATTCCAACGACTTCGCTTTTTGAGATATTTGAAAAGTGTCGAAGTACTTCACGCATACCGATCATTTCACCAACCCATTCTTCGTAACCTTTATCTTGTAATCCCATTTGCAACCTATAAAACATTTAATGTACAGTTAAGTTTAATGCATTTTAAATTAAAATCCATACGATATTGTTTCCGTAGCAATTTCATGACTTTCGCTCGCTAACTGTTGAATCATTTGATAATTGCTGTACTCGTGCGAAATGAAAAATGTTCCTTTAATTTGACAACCATTTGGATTTGTGCGCTTCTTATCAAATACTTTTCTGTAATGGTCATAGTTATTCAAATTTACGGCGCCATCAAAAGTCAAAAGAATCATTTGCGGAATCTGAAAGTGTGAGAATAATTAAGCCATATAAATTTAATTTAAGTACAAAGATTATACATCTTCAGCATTGAGCCCACCAGGAATTATTGTACCGTCTTTAGAACAGAAGCAATATGGCAGTACGCATTCGGAAAGATCGCACTTCTTAGCTAAATCAGCAGGCGATTCTGTGCTTGGTGCTGGAGCTAAAATTGAACTAAGTAAATGGCACATCAGCAACATAAGAATTAATGTTATTACTTGCTGCTAAAGGCCCGCATCGTGCTTCTTCTTTGAATGTACAATACTTGTTGATATCATCAAAATAAAGACCTGATGGACATCTATTTATATACGGGAATCCATCAACGCATTGATAAAACCGTCGGCAAGTTGCTGGATCAGCAAAGTTGCCATTTCCCATTCCTTGGGGACATAAAAATTCTACATCCTTTTTAGCTTCCTGTTGCCTACTGTTTTGCTGTTGTGCGTTTACTTGAAAAGAAAAGATATTTCATTTTTCAACGACAAAAATTGCCTAGTTTGAAGCGCACGCGGTTTGGCAAAGCGCATGAACTTTCTAAACTCCTCTTCAATTTGAGAATTACTGATGATGATCGAATCATTGCTTAAAGTTAAGTAAAAGTAGGAAAGATCATTAAGCGAATAAAAATTTCTAATTATGAAATGCGCATTCATTCGATTCTGGAACGCGCGCTATTGTTTGACACGCATTCCAAGCCGAGATAAAATGATTGCATATTCACGATTAGAGTACAGCAAATAAACTCTCAAGCAAAAGTGCATTTTGGATTGTCCGACTCGTCCCAGACCTTGAAACTACATGGATCTGAAAGAGAACGTTTTTTATTTGATGTCATCGGCACTTAATGGGCTTCACCATTAAATGGACGCGCCGCAATCGAGGTTACTGTAGAAAGTATTTTTTCAATTGGAAAAGAAAGAAAAAACTATGCTGAGCATAAACAATAAATTAAATAAATAGCTGTCGAAATATTTTAATGCAATATTATTGAAAGTAGTACTCATTAGAAGGTATATCCATGACATTTTAAGAATTTTGTAGAAAAAATTGTAGATTTGCAACTTGTTTTCAGGAATTTTTCGTTAATGTATACTGGCGATTTAAATGTGTCTTGAGTGTTGCGGTGCGCCTAAATGAATATTTATGCGAAAATTTCTTACGGATACACCGTATTGAATAGCCTAGAGATTGGCTTGTGTAATCAGTATTTTAATTAGGAACTCTCGCAAAGCCGTCGACATTTTCTGCGGCGATTAATAAAAATTGATAAAAAACCGTGTCGGCATGGATTATGCCGATGCTAATACTACGTAAACCGGCTTACAGTAATCGTTAAACGATTGAAAACTTTTATTTATCCAATCGCATTTTCTGCATGGTTATTACCTACGTGGATTCTTACGGATACCGCGAATGCGACGTGCATGAACATGAATGTAATAAGCAAGAAAATGAAGTGTCACGTCAAGAGACTATCATTTGCATTCGCTAACCTTGTGCCTGGCGGCTGCTTTATTTCTTCCTTTTTACCCGATGTTTGTCAACTATTGCAAAGACCTTTTAACTCAGATTGGTTGTAATGCACGGACATAATTTGAAATTGCAGCATTCGTTTAAATCGGATGCTTCGCAGAAGTGAAAATTTAGCGTAAATATCGGTGCGCACACATCATGAGGCCGCACTTTCATTAAATAAATGAAAGTTATGCGTACTGTCGTAAATCTTAATACCGCTCGTACTTATCCAAAATTTCCTAACGTATTATGTAAACATGAAATAATAATTTGCGTTCACTAGGTAAATTTATTTTTGATCAGACTCACCAATTTGAATTATTAGTATGCACAAGAATAACTTCACGGAGCGTCGCGCACCTAACATCACCATATCGCCGATTGGTCGCGTATTCGACTGTCTGTTAGTCTTCTTGCCTTCTCCGATCGTGCTTACGCTCAAGAACTACAAAGAAACAGAAAGGAAATCGGTCTTATTATACGAGGTGGTAACGACGTTGGCTAATCGTCGACTTTCTTCAATCATATCAAGTTTGTCAGAAGTTCTCGTTTCAAACTTGCTTAAACTTGCAAACATATATGAGGTTACCACGTATTTGTTTAATTTAGCATGTAATCGAGTACAATTGCAGTAATGTAATTATTTTCAAATTTGGTAACGAACTAGTTTTGAGTTTAAAATAACTTTGAAATAAGTTGGATTGGTTGCCTATAAAATTATATGCGTGTTCAACACATTTAAAGTAGATGCCACTGCAAACGGCAGGCACAATGTAAATAAAGTGTGCTAATCGCACTGAAGTGTAAAACTCCCGATGTAAATACTATCAGTATCACGCGTAATCGGTGCAAGTACATTCAGCGGGCGGGTGTATAACATTTGATCTAAAAAATGTGGTGAAATAAATAGTAGCAAGCGTAAAATTCTGCTGCATTCAGTACGTTTATTGCAAAGACTATGGAGTCCAATATATAATCAATATATAACCTCTTTGGTCTGCAATGATTTTGAGTTAATTAACTAACTCATATAGTCATTATTCCGGTACAAACAGTTTTTAATGAATTACTCTCAGTGTCGCCAGGATGAAGATGCAAATAGCGAAACTGTTTCCAACGCGAAGTTCATTTGTCATTTTTATTTTGTACATTGTTTTGTTTTCCATACATGGTAAGTCATGTTTAACTAACTTTTTAAACTAGATTCTTATTATTGCATGTACCCACGTTTTAAAGATTATTGCCAAAATATTGACACGATATGAACATGTTGTAAAATCCAACAATTTAATTTCAGCAATACTTGTGACTGCCTCACAAACACCAAATAACAAGTATGAATACAATGTAGTCACAGTTGTATTGATGACGGATTTTCTTAAATTAATAATATCGACGTTGCTGTATTGCAAAGAGTAAGTGGAATTTGTAAATGAGGTGATTACAAATGTTTCAATGTGATTCACCTTTTCTAGTGAATCACCAATTACTTTACTCAAGGATACAATCAAACATAAACAAGTATTAGGATTGTACTTAATACCAGCATTTTTATACTGTTTATACAACAATTTGTCGTTTGAGAATCTGCGCTTCTTTGATCCAACAACGTACAACCTACTTATGCAGTTTCGTATTTTTATAACTGCGATATTATTTCAACTGATATTCAACAAAAAATTAAGTCCTAAGCAATGGCTGTCACTCTTAATTCTAACCGTTGGTTGCATGCTAAAACAAGTAAGCTTTAGTGACACACCTGCAGAAGAGAGTGAGGCAGGTAAACAATATGGTTTAAACTTATTTAGTTTAAGTACAATATTTCTGCTTTTACAAATGGGATGCTCATGTTTAGCTGGTGTGTATAATGAATATTTATTGAAAAACGATGGTGCATCCATTAATATGTTTGTTCAAAATGTTTTCATGTATTTGGATTCAATTTTATGCAATGTAATTGTTTTATTTTTAAATGGTACAATTTGGAGTGCTTTCACACATGCAAGTTTATCAGCAATATTCCAGTATAAAGTTTTGATAATGATGGTAAATAATGCGATAGTCGGTATAATAACAAGTTTCTTTTTGAAACAGTTAAATAGCATTGTAAAAACTTTTGCCAGTGCCCTAGAAGTAGTTCTTACTGCGATAATGTGTTACTTCATTTTTGATATACCTATTTATTTAAACACAATTTTGTCAATTGTGACAGTAATGTTAGCCATGTATTTGTACACTCAAAATCCTATAAAGTCACCGGATATAAAAGAAAGCAATAAGGAAGAACGTGAAGAACTTTTACTGGAAGAAGTTTAGGAAGTTTATACAAATAATATATCGATAATCTTCAAAAATTTGAGAATATAACTACTTAACTGATTTAAGTATACTTGCAACCAGTAAACAAATTGTTTTATGCAAAAAATGTTTGTTATATATTTAAGCGATGAATTATATTATAAATACTGCAATTGCTTTGATTTGTTTACATCAAGTTGATTCTTGGTCGCTTTGGCAACAGTGCAAAGCGTATGACAAGGTAGCTTGACGGTGACAGTTCCCTCGTAAGCTTCCTTTGCTCATTCAGTGCGTTCTTGTATTAAGTGAAGTGAATTAAAGCAAAGTGAAGTATTAAGGTGGTTGGAGCCTAGTGCTCTTTATCGAAGAGATCAAAATATAGATGAAAACCAGAAAGATGAGTGAATCTTCTTCCAGCGACATGTGGAAGAACTGGGAGAAAAGTGGCAAAAATGAGTTGTAAGTCTTTATGTAGTCTTATTTGACGATTCCGTAACGCTGTATTTTGGGGGGCAACGAACGCGAATTCTCGATTACCTTTTATTTATTGTAATCTATACACTTGCTTTATTCAATATCAAGTATATTCATTTGTGCTGCACTTCTCATGAAAGCCTAGATCAAAACATAACCTCAATATATTTATTTGTAGTATGAAAGCTTGTATACAGTTGACTAAAAATGAAAACACAAGTCCAATATTTGCTAAAGCCGATAGCGTGACGGGTATCTATGAGCACATCAAGGATCTTTTAACACAAGGCATTAATGGTATATTAAAGAAGGAACATGTATTAAGCACTCTCCAAGAGTTAGTTATAATGCACAACGATATTCCTGCCATAGTACTTGATGTACTTAACATTATGGATGCAGAGACTGCAGACAGTGGTGGAAATAGTGACTCAAAGGAGAGAGCTAATTTTTGTCAATTGGTTAAAGATTGTGACAAAATATTATCTGACAAACTTCTCAAGGAACGTTTAGAGATTGACACTCTGCAAGAAGTTGGTATTTTAAAAAATAGGAACTTTTATACTAAATTTATCAAAGTGAAGACCAAATTATAGTAAGTACATTTTTATTTTTATTACATTGCATAAATAATGTTTTAGTCTTGAAGATCCAGACTCAAACTACTACTTATGTGCAAATATTATTGTTGCGATTAAAGACTGCTTTAGTTTATGAACATTTAAGTAAAGCTTTGAATTTCACATACAACTATGTCTAATGTTCTACATTTACTAGATTTAAAACTTAAATAATTTTTAGTTATAAGCAACGCAAATTCAATTTATTCCGAGAAGAAAGTGAGGGTTTTGCCAAATTAATAACCGAATTGAACAATGAATTTACAGATGATATAAAGCCCGAAAAATTACTAAATAATGTGAAATCATTAATAGGTAAGACAATGTGACACTGTTACTTAGACATATCTATCAACAATACTTATTTGTTCATTTAGGTTTTTTTAATTTGGATCCCAACAGAGTATTGGACATAATATTAGAGAGTTTTGAAAATAAACCAAATGATGCGTATTTATTCATACCTCTGATCAAGAACTATATGAATGATGCTAGGACAATTTGCGATGTATTGGGATCTAAATTCACAATGAATAAAAATAATGAACCAATACCAAAATCATTGTATATATTGACAGCATATTTACTTCAACATGAAATTATTACTTTGGATGACATTTATATTTGGGTAAGTATTGGGATGCGGTTAAGTTTTCAATATGAGAAGTTTACCAACTTCTTCAATGTTGTTACAGTTTACACCGGATGATAAAAGCATGTTCAAAGATTGGGACACAGAGTTAAAAGATGCTAAAGAATACGTCCGAAAACTATCGATAATATCATTGAATAAAGATAAGGAGGAAGTACCAGAAGAACGTGAGAATCCCCTGGAGAAGTACAATACTAATCAGAAATTAAACTTGTGTGAGGCACTAATAGAAATTGGCGATTGGTCGAATGCCATACAAATCATTAATCGACTGCCAGATAATTATGTTGTATCCTTTGAACCGATTGCATTGGCGGCTTGCAGATTACTGCACACTATTATTGAGCCAATTTATCGGGGAAAGTTCAAATTGACGAAAATTCAAGGAAAGCCAATTCCGCCTCACCCCAATCCGCTAGCGCCAAAACAAGCTACGACGTTCCTAGAATTACGAGATAATGCGTTTCCGATTCTTCAGTCAATAGGGCCATCGTTATATTATGACCCCATTTTATTATATAAAATCGTGCGGATAGCAAAATTGGCGTTGATGGAAGATCATATTGACGCATCTAAGGGTCCTCCAGAACATGATAGTCTTTATGATGACATCCCTACCATTTTGGATGAATCCATCTTACCTGCTTTATCATTTCTGGAATGCAATTGCTCTGTTGCGGAGGAAATATGGAGTTTGTTAAAATTCTACCCATATCAAACCCGGTACTGTTTATATAGCCGATGGAAAAATGACACGTATCAAATTTATCCGGAATTGATGCGCCGTCGTGGAGATGCTGAGAAACGAATAAAGAATATTATGAAACGTGTGAGTAAGGAAAATATTAAACCAGCTGGAAGAATTATTGGGAAGCTGACGCATTGTTCACCTGGATTTCTGTTCGACTATGTTTTGGTGCAAATCCAAGTTTATGATAATTTAATTCATCCGGTAGTCGATTCTTTAAAGTATCTGACGAATTTATCATACGATGTGCTAGGGTTTTGTCTCATTGAATCCTTAGCGAACGCCGATAAGAGAAGAGTAAAGCATGACAGCACGTCTATATCTGGCTGGTTGCAAAGTTTGAGCTCGTTTTGTGGTGCTGTATTTAAGAAATATAATATTGAGTTAACTGGTTTGTTACAATTTGTAGCAAATCAGCTAAAAGCACAAAAGAGTTTGGACTTGCTCATATTAAAGGAGATAGTGCAAAAAATGGCTGGAATTGATACTGCTGAGGATTTAACAGTTGATCAATTAAATGCCATGTCTGGAGGTGAACTTTTGAAGATTGAGGCTGGATATTTTAGCCAAGTTCGTAATACCAAAAAATCATCGCTTCGCTTGAAAGAGGCAATGGCTGATCGTAATTTGGCAGTCACATTATGCTTGCTAATTGCCCAACAGAAATATTGTATTGTTTATCGAGAAACTCAACAAAGTCATTTGAAACTCGTTGGAAAATTATCTGATCAGTGTCAGGATACTTTAGTACAATTTGGCACTTTCTTGGGGAGTACTCTGTCAGTGGATGAGTATGTAAACAAATTACCATCGATTCAATCAATGCTGCAGGAGTATCACATACCAACTGAAGTGGCATTTTTTTTGGCACGACCCATGTTCAATCATGCAATTAACATTAAATACGATCAATTGCGCAAAGCGGACGCAAATTATAAGAAAATGACTACAGCTATGAAGCATCAGAAATACTTTGAAGCAGTTACTGAAGTTATGTCACCTGTTCATAAGTCTTTGATTCCTCTACATAATGTAAAAGTGTGGGATGATGTTACATCGCAATTTTTATCCACGTTTTGGTCTTTGACTATGTACGATCTGTTTGTACCAGAGGAGACCTATCAACAAACCATTAATAAGACAAAACAAAGTGCTCTAAATGTTAGCGAACCAAATTCAAGCAAAGGCAAAAAAGAATGTGAACGTTTTCAATCACTTATTGAAAAACTTCAGGATGAAAAGCGGAAGCAACAAGAACATGTTGAAAAAGTGATGTACCGGCTCAAGCAGGAAAAAGATAGTTGGTTCGTTTCGAAGTACGCCAAAAATGATACAATTACGCGATTTTTACAAATATGTATCTTTCCAAGATGTACGTTCACCGCGGTTGATGCAGTTTACTGTGCAAAGTTCATAAACATAATACATTCGCTAAAAACTGCAAACTTTTCTACTGTGTTGTGCTATGACAGGGTAAGTCCACGCAAGTTAAATATATTTTCAAATTGATTAACCATTCGGTACTGTTGTTTTAGCTATTTTGTGATGTTACATACTCAATAACATCCTGCACTGAGAACGAAGCAATGCGCTATGGACGGTTTATTTTATCTTTGTTGGAAACCTTAGTACGGTGGCACAAATCAAAAGAAGTTTTTGAAAAAGAATGCGCCAATTTTCCGGGATTTGTAACGAAATTCCGCTCTGCTGACCAACAGTCGGACAGTTTAGATCAGGTTGACTACGAAAATTTCCGGCACGTTTTTAATAAATGGCACTTTAAACTGACAAAAGCATTGTTAATTTGTCTGGAGTCGAAGGATTATGTACAAATTCGCAATGCCTTAATCGTACTTATTAAAATTATACCGCACTTTCCGGTGCTTATTAAACTTAGTCAGATAATTGAGCGTAAAATTGAAAAGCTGGCTGAAGAAGAGAAAAATAATCGTCAAGATTTATTCACATTGGCTATCAGTTACGTTGGTCAATTGAAGCATAAAATAGCGACTGGTAACGTTATGCAAGAAAGTGAATTTCATTTGGTTACGGAAAAAGATAAACAAGTTAAACAAGTCGACACCCGCCAGAATGGTGATACAAAACCTGAAAAGGATTCAAAGGAGCGAAAGGAAAAGCGACAAGCCAGTGAGGAGTCAAAGATATCACAAAATTCATCTCAAGAAAATTTGTACGACTGCCGTTCAATTACAAATATACAACTTTCTAATAAATATCAAATTGCAGGTCTAGTGTTAAAGTTGAAAAGGATCGCACACTAAAGGAAGAAGCAAGAGAAAAGCATTTAGCACGAAAAGAAGAAAAACGCGAAGAAGCAGAACGGGAAAGGGATAGGGAAAGAGAAAAACGTCGCGAACGTAAAGAAGAAAAATCTGCAAATAAAGAAGATCGACAATACAGAGTAAGAATACAAAGAAATTGTTATGAAATAATACCAATCATTGATTTTAAACAGGAGGACAGATATGTTGAAATGGTGAATAATGAAGATGAACTACGATATTCCGGGGAACGCAGTCAAAATGATCGGGCTTACGAAGAGAGGGCCTACTACCGTGAACCATGGGAACGCATAATTATAAATAATTCAACAGGATCAAAGCACGTTCAGGAGACAAATGATCCGGATCGAGGTATGCATATGTTATATAGTATATTTGGTGTTTTAAATATTATCTATTGCAGAAGCGAAACGACGAAAAATGGATGGTCAGACATCGAAGGTTAGTATCGGAGTAAGATAGCTGAAACAGTTGGTCAATCAAAACTAGACGAAGTGGTCCTTGTGCTTGCATCGCAAAAATGCTTGGGAGATTGGGCTGAATGGTGGCAGATGAATTGTTTGAAAATGAGATAAGTGCGCACACTAATTTCCGGCGAAATAGCCTCTGATATAACGCCCTTTCCACCTACAATGGATTCATCATTGCGGCAGCACTCTTTTGTGGGCCCACATCAAGAACGAAAAGCATTTGGATTTTGCTGGACTTCTCATTATATCGAATTCAATGATGCAGCTGAACAATATGCGTGATTGCGAGGCGTAGTCAGCCCAATCTTCCATTGTATTATATGATTAAGTATGGGGGTCGGGTTCGGTAAGTAGCTCCTAGGCTAAAAGGACACTTGCCCCAAATGCATCAAGGTCGCGAATCATAATCGTATCCAATCAAATGAGTATATTCCATGTTATCAAACAAACATAGCAATCTAATAACAAAAGTTAGAGCGCGCTAGACGTACAGACGCTCAGACGGCGGCATTGAAAACGCTACTGGACTGGGTCCTATGTGCGCCTGCGACCTGACCATCCACCACTCATCACACACCTAATTTGTCATCCAATGGTTGTCTGCAGAATTATAAGCATGAAGAGCGGAAAATCCAACAACAGCAGCAACAAGTGGATAATGTCGTGGAAAAGGTTGAGAAGAAAGAGCGATCGTCGAAGAATAAGGACAAACGCGAAAAACTAAGCGATGAAGAAAAAGAATTACGAAAGGAGAGAAAGTTAGGAAGGAAACGTGTAAGTATAATTTATACCTCTTGGTGTTTAATTAAGTTAATTAATTAATATGTTTGCATCATGTCCATGATAAGGATCGTGAGGAGGCATTACAAGCCGAGCTAAAACGAAAACGAGAAGAGGAAAAGGCAGCAAAATTACTTTCCCACCAAAATGGAGAAGTTTTAGAGCGTGAAAAATATCATCATACAAGGGTAAAATTGTTCAATAAGTCATTAATGGAAGCTTAACTTATTGTAAATATCTTGAAGGAAGTTTCGCCATATTCGAGGGATCGCGAGAGGTCTCACGACCGCATGGAACTACGAGACAAACAATATCCTTTTAATATTTATTAAACTATGAAGAATATCTTGATATAATGATTTATCCTTAATGGTTCTTACTAGACGAGGTACCGACGGTAAGCGAAGGTGATTCATCAAGGATTGAATTTTTGACTCACCCATGTAGATTTTTTACTTGTAGAACATGAATCAAATTTGTTCTTTTATCATAGTATGTACATTCAAACAAAAATAGCAGTATAATTATGGGTAATCCAATCAATTGTTGTTTTTATTTTTAACTATATATTATCTGATTGAGAATGTATTAACAACTGTCACCTTTGAATAAAACTAGGTCATCATAATTAATTTCTGGCTTAAACATTAAAGAAAAATGTAAGGATAACATTAATGGGTGAGTTGATAATTAACAACAACTTGTATCATTAGCTGCTGAAGTGTTGCTTTCATGTAATGTTAAATTACCACTATTATTGACCTGTAATCTTCTATTTGCTTTTAATTTATGTGCAATTGTTAAAAATAGTCCATCAATATTAGCACTTTCACTATCCAGTTTTGCAGATGTCTCAAATAACTGAAATGATATATTGAACTATCCATAAATTAATTACAAGTTATACTGACTAGTAGCCCAATAGAATCAGCATATCTTTGAGCAGTTTGGCGACTGACAACTGCATCTTCATCACACTTGGTTCCCACCAAAACTTTTATAGTATCTTCTGAACAGTTCTCTGATACTTGATGCAGCCATTTATTTAAATTGGTAAATGATGACTGATTAGTTGTATCATAAACAATTACAACAGCATCTGCCTTACGGTAATAATGTTGACTTAATGCTTGATGTTGCCTTTCCATTCCAGCTGTATCCCATAAATCTAACTGCAATTTATATCGAGCATTGATAGCCTACCTGATTAATTACAGATATTACTTACAATAACTTTTTCATTGTCAACAAAAATTGACTTTCTACGAAGATCAACAGCTATAGTGGCCACTATGTTGTCTTTATACATGCCTTCACAAAATCGAAAAGTGAGCGCTGTTTTACCAACCCCAGGATCGCCTATTACAACTACCTTATATTTTTTGTCATTCATTGTAGGAAAACACAATTGGTATGCAATGAAATTGGTTAAGTTTTCGATCTGCGTCACGGCGAGCGCGCCATTTTTCAGGATTTAAAAAAAATCAATTAATATGCATACCTTTCAATATAATTAAAATAAGTTATGTTTATTGTAACTAATAAGGTATATATTGCACTTCAGATAAAAATACATCATGTTTATATATCTCACAATATTGTATAAATGGATTATGTCATAAGTGTAACTTATTAAGAGCAATCTCTGCTTCCAAAGCAGAATATTTAAGAGTACTTTCAGAATGTTTATCAACCTTCTCATAAAATTCTCTCAATAATTTTCGTTGTAAATAATTTCGCAGAAAAATTAAAAATTGTACATTCTGTGCAGCTAGTTCCTTTGTTTCATCATTCAGAGGACGCCTATTCCATTCAACTTGCAATGATGGGTCCTACAATGTTAATCAAATTAATAAGCACAGACAACATAATGCAGAATTATGTACCAATGCTTTCCTTAACAAGTTCTCTGGAAAATGAAAATATTCAGTAAGGCACTGCCCAAGTGACATATCTACTCCAGAAACCATACGAGCAGCAACAAATGTATCAAAAATATTGCATATTTTAATGTTGCTTCCATGATATAGCAAATCAACAAGACTTCTGGAATCATGGACAACTTTTATAATATCATCATTGTGCAGAATATATGCCAGTTCTTTAGGAAAAGATTTAGCATTGTAAATTAAAAGATCAAATATATATATTTGTTCCCAAGTTGATATAAGTAAAAGATCAACTGAAGCACTTCTATCCAAAATAGCATTCAGCACTGCAACACCTATTGTCTCACAATTTGCAATGTGATTAACAGCAGTATAGTAATGTGAGTCTCTGGTTGCCATATAAATATATTCCTTGGACAAATTCTTAAGCTCATTATATTTCTCTGGAGATATTGTTATTGCATTGGGATTTATAATTTCTTGATTCCTATTTAATATTTCAAATGACCTAATATCACCAATTTCACTCAAATAAAATCGTTGTATACCTTTAATTAATTCTGTAGTGCAACTGCTGGTGCATTTGATTAGATCTATTCGTGAATTATTGCTGAATACAAATTCTCCTTCATATATTTCGCCACTTGTTAAGGTTAACACAACTTTTTGGCCAGGAATAAATTTTAAATCCATTATATATGTATAAATTATATGAATAATTAGATTTTATTAACCAACTGCATATAATCTATAATATGATTGTTCACATAAGGCGTTTTCTGCAATAGTGTAACGCGACGGCCCTTTGAACATTCCCACCTGGAGAGCGTTGTCTCTTCGACTAGGAATTCTATAAAGAAATTGACCCTCGCGTTTTTTCTTATCCAAGTCGTATACCTTCTCGCTAGGCGGCGCTAGCCGACAATTTATGAAGTAAATTACTTGTAGTTAAAAAATTATAAATAATAATTATTATTTGAGTATTCAAAACAATATAAAATTACGGATTTTATTGCTATTTTAAAAATTAAGTTTGGTGTATATGATAAATTTAGGATAACAGACATGGACAAGTATTGTTGTTACTTATGTTAACGAAGATATAAATAATAAAAAATTACTATAAGAACGTTAAAGTAGAGCTTCATTAGCAATCAAATGAACCTATTAGGTAATGGTGTGTTTGATTCTCTGAAATCAATATGTTTCCTTGTAACCTCGGGATACTATGACATAAATATTCTGTAATTTCACTTACAGCATTAAAACTCACGGAAATATATGTATATAGAATTAGCAATAAAATCCTTGTTATAAATTCATTACATCAATATATCCCTACGTTCGTAATAAAGCTGCTACCACCCTAAAAATATAGACGTTGTCTAATTTGACTAAAATTGAATGGAACTTATATAAGTTTCAATTCATGACAAGAAAGCAGAAAGTGGCTTAGTGGTAAAACGTTTACTTACGATTTCGGTGTCCCGTGTTTGGTTCATAAGACTCCCGAGGTTTCTTCTTTTCATATAATTTAATAGAAAGTACTTGCAAACTATGCATTTATGCATAAGTTTGAATTCAAGCCACATAAGACATTTGGTGGCATAGTTAGTGCGGTGCTTGCTTGCCACCCAGTTGCTCCGGGTTCGAATCCCGGTACAGGCTGCTTCTAAATAAATTTTTCTCGAAAATTATTTAAAGTGCTTGTAAATTCAGTGGTTAAAGCGCTTTGCCTCCCAGGCGGTCTTCAGTTGACCATTACACTCGAATTCAAATCGAGCTTTTAGAATAATTCTAAGTCCAATACTTGGTGGATTGGGGGGCGCTAACGTCAAATGAGTTAGAGTGCCTCCCCTCAAATGACGTCACAAACCGAGGTCTGTTGGTAACGAAAATCGGGAATGGGGAGGCAGTTGCTAGTCGGACAGCGACCGAGCTGGTCGACAAGCAACCTGCCGGGGAGCGAAGCTGGGGTGGGCTGTCTGAAGACGATCTTAAATACGTACAGGCTTCAAAAATTAAAACTGGGGCCTCATACGCTCGGGGGCCCCAGAGTTAAGTCCAATGGGGCCCCCCGAACGTACAAGGAATTGAAAAGTTGAGTTACTGTTGTCGGGGATCGAACCCGAGACGCACAGATGACATCCATAGACTAAACCACTAGACTACGAAGTACTGTTGCTACGGCTAAATTTGATCTTCCCCTTATATGCTCAAATTGGTTGCAATTGAAAATTTAAAACTTAAACTCGATCCGCCTTTCTCGGATCGAACCTGAAACTCCCAGGCCACGTGCATAGACTCTACCACTAGCCTACTGAGTGTCGTGTAACGTCTAAATTTGATCTTGGTGTTATATGCTCACTTCGTTTAAATTGAAAACTAAAAATTTAAATATGAGTTCACGGGGACCGAACCCGAGACTCTTGATCCAATACCGACAGTCGAACCAACTAGGCTATTGAATGTAGTTGTAGTGAGCGAATTTTAGGATGCATACAATAGGATGTGTATCATGTGTATTAAAATAGCTATACATGTCTATTGCCATATATCCCAACCAGTGGCTTGGTTGGAAGTCGGTCACAAGAGATATCACTTGTAAGTTACTTAGCCTTGGCAACAAATGTATTTTCATCAATCATTTGAGGTATATGAGGATTGAAGAACGCCCCACAAATAAATTACTAGAACTTCATTGATTTTACTAAATTATATGTATTACTATCCACTCAGTAAAATGTGTTTACAATAAATATAGCGATATTTTACATGTATATTTAATTTTAGTTGATAATAGCAATTGTTAAATATTTCAAATGGTTAAAATTATTCACTAATCCAGTTAAGTGTAGAATTGCAATTTCAAAATATGAATTTCAATGTTGGTTTAGTCGAAGTAAAAAATATATGTACTCTCTTAATTACTAGTTCAACCAATTCTCCATCAAAGAAAATTCGCACATTCGTTAATTTGATTCCGTTCTTTGATATTACAACAACAAAAACAATGTTTGCTGCAAGAATTAATTATCATACTTGACTTCAATAGAAATAATAATTATATCACACTAGATAAAATGATGTAGTGAACGATTATGATAATCAAATTGTTGAGTTATCTACATTTTATGATTAACATGATAACGACCTAATTCAAAGCTTGTATATTTACATTCAACATTCATACTTCCTTATAGCTTGTTGTTCAAATTCTTAAGAACCCGCGTTTAGAAATTTAACAATACAATTATTAACTAATTTAAAACGTGTGAATCAACAAGATACATCCGTTTGATTACTTTCAGCGGTTGACAACATACCCTGTTCTGGAACATTAATTCATACGCACTAAGCTACGTGAAATAGTTTTAAATTTCGACTAAACAATAAAGAGAGCAGAGTACACGAATTTTTTAAAAATATAAAATGTACGTTACAATATAAAATAAAGTATTAGTATTATTACTACTTGTTCAATAATTCCTTATTACCATTATCTTTATCCCAAGATTCTTTGTATTTGTTAAGTTGTTGGCAATAATAATTAACGTCTTTATAATCTTTCGCCATAACCGATGTCGTAGATTTATCATTGATTTCTTTCATTTCGCGACCACAATGCGCTGCAAATTAAACTAAATTGAAAGAAAATTTTCTTGATAACGATAATTAATTGCATTATTCAGAGTGTCAACGCACAAAGCAGCAATTGAGATGAAAATGTACTTTTATAAATTTATAATATCTACTAGACTAAACACACGAGTAAAAAGCAAAGACAACAAGAAAAGCAGAATTAAAAACATTATTACTCCATTGGTCATGGCGCGATTATTAGCTCAGTTTTTCATTGAAAGCGCTACACAAGAAAAGACAATAAATATTACTTCGATTTCCAAATTCATTAACGTATTAAAATATCTTTTACTCACCGGAAGGATTCTTTCTCTGCATTTCAATTTCCTTTAAATTCTTTTGAATGTACTTTTGGAAGAAATCGCTCGACCGTTTCAAAAACGGCTCTATGTCTGACTGGGGATTTTGTTGAAGAAAATCGTAGAGTAAATTGAGACCCTCATTCGTTTCCTCTCGACTACCAATTTTTTGAAATATATCGGTCAGCTGCGTATGGCTGGATCGTGGCAACATCTTCCGTGGCTCGGTTTTGAGCGGAACTTGTTTTACCTCGGCCAACTTCCATGTCTACGGAAGAAATGCACATAAATTCCATGAAGCGCACGGTTCCAGAGCAATTAACATACCCGAATCATTTTATGAATAAATATCTCCAACTCGCTCTGATTAACATTTGGAATATTTGACAGATGTTCAGTAATGCCAGCTCCTTTAATCTTTACGATGGAATGCAAAATTGTTTTAATTGTGCGAATTGGTGTATCCGTAGGCATATTTTTCCAATAACTTGAAGGAAATGCTTTCAAAAATTTATGAATATCTAACAACACGCGTTCACAATCGAGATCGTCTTCCCATGTTGGTATATTTTTAATTACACGCCATAAGCACTTCATAATAAGTTCTGTAAAACGTGCGTTACTTTGACCGCGTACACACTCTTCCAAAATTTGAACCAGGCCGCTGAAAAACAGATTATTTTTTATATGACTATATCAAGAAACAATCATACATACCAGATGCAGTTCGTATGATCACAACGTTCGATAAGTTTAACGCAGTGGAAATTTAAAACACGAATATACGACTCCTTTCCTTTCACATTCTCAAAAGCCTCATCAGCCAGCAATCGCAAAAATTCCTTAAGTACTACCTTAAAAGCTGCCGTAGATATCTTCTTACCGAGGGTTGGTTGCAAAAAGAACTGAAATATAATACATGATTATAGTATGGATATAAATAGGCACAGAGATATTCTTACCAATTCAAACAAAGTTAGCAAACTTCTATAAAGCTTGATTGCTGTAGCATTCGTTGATGGATCGTACCCCTTTAGATGTACAAGTTGACTTGATATCGAATTCATGAAAGTGTCTTCATAATCGATAAACAACGAGATCTTATTTGTTCGCATTAGCGCATCCAGCGCGACCGCTGCCTCAAATGCTTTTGTGATACTAGATCCACTAATATATTGTAAATTCTTCTCGATGCTAAGCATATCAGGCGATTTAATAGAGGTCTGTCGCGGATGTGATAGTACGTCTGCCGTTAAAATCGGTTTTGGTGGTGATAACGGCATTACTAGCTTAACATTCTGACGGGAATCGTCCATCGAAGGTATTTTGACGTCTTCATTAAGAAAACATAAATCGACTGCTTCCAATTTTGGATCAGGAATCGCTTCATTCATTTGATTCAACTCCTCGGCAAGAAGACGATCCAATTCATAGGGATTTGGAAATTTCTGTCGTTTTGTTACCCGTTCGATTACTTGGGATGGCAAACTAAAAACATGCCATTTTATATACTTCTATACTAATTTGTTTCATTGAGTTGTAACTTACGCAATTTCAGGCATATTGTTATCATCTTCAATTTCATCGTGCTCTGGTTGCTCTTGATCCACGTCCTCATCCTCATCATGATCAGGATCATGATCGTTCATTTGTGGAGGATTAATTGTTTGCGTCAAATCAATTTTGTTAACGTTAGTGGTGGTCAATTGTGCTGGCGGTGGTGGTTTCTTACCAGCCCTCTTGATTCTCTCCTCCAAAAGAGACATGTCTTTATCAGAAATTTTCCCCACCATTTTAAATATTTTTTCACCGACGATATAATAAGCCTGTACCGCACAATTTAATGCCGCATTGCGCACAGTGTTATCCCGATCGCCAAATTGCTTTGCTATTTCCTTCATGCATGCTTGTGGCGTAGGCAAACAAATGTTTATACCAAAGTTTGCAATTGTCATACCCATGGCTTCTAAACATTCTGCACGCTGACGTGCATTCTTTGACTTCAAACCTTCCATTAGAAAAGAAAATAATTTGTTTACAGAATAAACGTTCCAGAGTTGTTTAATAAGAGCCTTCACGCCGTTACGCACAGCATCTTTTGGATCACCAATTTTTGTTATTAAATATGGAATAAAGCAATTCGCTTCAAACTCAAATATATGATAGGCGTGTTCAATTAACATGTTGAAAACCATTGTTAAGTACTCCAAACCTTTTAATAAAACAGAAGGATTCGTATCAAAGAATCTTAACGTTAGCCATTTAAAGATTAAATCCAAATTTGATATTAAAGCTTGGCTGTTATCGGGCAAATCTTCACTTAGCGATTCCAACGCTTTTAGATGATATTTAAAATCGGCGTGAAACATGTTAGTAATAAGTGTTTTATTGATATTTGCACTAGTCATCTGATCTCGAAGTAAATCCACAAATTCCTGTCTTGGCGACGTAAAATTCCACTTAAGTACTTTCAACTTCGATTCATCAATAGTGCGCTGATGTTTCAAATTGTTAACAACTAGCAAGGGTGATGTATCAATATCTTCATCTTTCTTGTTCCTTGAAGCAGATTTTACAGTTACCGGTTTCACGCTTTTTGTAACAGCTTTTGCGGTTGAGGGTCTTGCGCCACCAGATTTTACTACCTTTTCTTCATTAGCAGGAGCCGCCTTCTTTGCCTTTGAAGGTTTTGACGGTAAATTAGGTCTAACTTTTTCAAGTTGAGTCATGACAACATTCTTTGATCCTGGTTTTAATTTCTCTAATTGTTTTACCATCGTTTCGTATCCGACATGAATCATCACGCCAAATATAGCCTCATGAGCATTTTTACGAACGTCTGCACTGCGATCTTCCATATTTGCATATAAATATGGAATACATATAATAAGTTCTTCTTTAGGTACTTGTTTAACTGTAATAAAATATTAGTCAATATCAAGGAATTAAAGCTTACAGAAAAATTACTTACTTTTAGGCAATTTTTCTGATAACCAAAGCCACAATTCACTACGAAGAGTTGGCGAGCCAGATTTTAAAGCATCATGAATCATTTCAGACTCAAAGAAGTCTCTGTAACCAGTTAACTCTCCATAAGCATTCATACACTGAACGGAAGAAGATCTGATCCATGCTTTGGAGTCACCTAATCCTTGTAAAAATCCAGGAAATAATACCCTTACATATTGTTTACACGGTGGGCCCATTGCAGTCGCTATAGCCTCACAAATATTTAATGTAGTCTGTGCAATCTTACTATTGCTATCAACTAGCCGAAGGGCTAATGCTTGCGGCAGATCACCAATGTTGGGTTTAATAAGTTTGGCTTCACTTATAATGTTGGACACTTTTGTCAATGCTTCGCACCGCACTTTCCAATTCTTATCAGCCATTTCAGTAATCAAAGCTTCTGTTATTTGGCTACTAATATCAGTTCTTGGAAGAAGATCTTGTACATTTACAGGCAATGCGTCTCCGGAGCCTTCATCTTCATCTATATCATCAATACTGTTGCTGCTTGCTGACTTAATAACACCTCGCATTGGTGCCGGGGGTTTCTCATTTTCATACTTATCAAACTCTACATTTATCTGATCACGTAAAGCCGGCTTCTCATTTTCCAAAAACATATGTATATTTGGGCCCATATAAAGATACAGGACACCAAATAATTGAACTGCGTTTGCTCGAACAGCAACGTTACTTGATGCAAGTCCTTTTTTAGCATTTTCAATAAGAAATTTAGAATTCAAGTTCCTATGATTGAAATAAAATTTAGAACATAATATCCACATAGTTAAATAATACGTACGCGAATCCAAACTCCTTAATAGCATTAGCAATCCACAGTAGAGCTTCTTGTAGAACTTTTGGACTTTTCTGTGTTACAGCGAAATCAAACACGGACGTCAGCACATGATTTAAGGATGTAGCTTCAGCAATCGCAGTCAGGGTGTCACCGGCAGTTGCTCCATTTTTCGCATCACCAAGTTTATCCGTTATATCATTGAGGCAAAACGTCGCACTGGTTCTGTACATTTTAAAGAGACTCAATTAATACACATTTTGCGAAGTTCAACAAAGCTTACGTTGAAAATTTTCCAGTGCCTGCTAAATATTTAATTGCATCCAATCGAGTTTTTAAAACTTGAAAATTGGTATCCTTAAGACCTGGCTTCCTGCAAACAAGTTTCAGCAGTGCTTGTACTGGAATAGTTGTTGAATCCATTGATTGTATCTCGACTAGAAGAGTTTCCATTGAGCTCAATCTAAATCAAATCAAATGTTGTTAATTTGAATAATCTCTATCAGCGCAATACATTACCGAGTTTTCCAAATAGGATCCGCCAAGCCAGTCACAACATTTGCAGGAAGTAATTCCGATACAATTTCAGAAACATCATCATCGCACAACTCCTTTTCAACATATTTCACAGGTTTTCCTTTGCTTTTAACGATTGTTGCGGAGCCACTAACAATTTTAGTACTAGTGTTTTTCTTAGTGGGCCCCGTTTGAGGTCTCTTAGATGCTACAGCCTTAGGTGGTGCAGCAGTATTTGTTTTGGGAGCTTCACGAGATGCGTCAACTTTGTTGGGCGCCTTCTCTTTTTTAGTGCCGGGTATCTTTATAACAATCACAGCTTTGTCACAATTTTCTTTTACTTTTGCCATCTTTTTAGCATCCTTCTCTAGCTCTACTAAAAATGGAGCGATGACACGTTCACCAACCAATTTCATTAGGGTGCCAATAGCTTCACAACCAGCGTCACGAACTGCTGGATCGGGTTCATTGGCGAGTTTAATTAATGCGCCTGTAATTGCTTTCAGTAGTTTCTTATTCATAAGCGCAGGCAATGTCTTCGTAAAAGCTCTGGACAAAAACAAAGCTGTTTCATTTTTTACTGTTGGATTTTTATTAGCCAACGCTTCCAAAACATCTTCCAGGATGTTCTCAATATCACAAGCAATGTATATCGTATCAATAGCTTCCCGAAGCGCCACAACCACATTCTGCTTCTTTTCCTTAAACTTTTCCAGTAAAATTGGGATGCAAGCACTCGCATAAGTAGAAAACCGTTTCTTGAGTCCAGATGCAACACCATTCAAACACTTTGCTGCTAACGCAACGACAACAACATTACTGTCCTTCTGGATCATTTTTCTGAGAGCTCGTATAAGATCGCCATAATCGCCACTTTCCAACTTTGGAGCCTTTAATAAATTCTCTAATGTTTCTAAAGCCTCTTTACGTTCTTGCCATTTTTTATCTTCAAGCTTTTCATAGAAATCTTTTGGCAACTTTGATAATATGTTGACAGGATCAGCTATTTCATAAGCATCAACAACCACTGCATCATCAACTTCATCCTCTTCTTCACCAGAGCATTCTCCAGCCTGAGCAGCTTCTACAGCCATCTTTGCTTGTTTTTCTTGCTGTGAACGTAAGAATCTAGTAGGAGTAGCCTTTTGGCCCTCAATTTTTGAAAACTCTGCCTCAAGTTCTGTAATCTGCAGAGGTTGTAATGAACTTAGTTGTGGCTTTAATGCAGATCCAATCCATCTGTACATCTCAATGACAAGAAGGCGTGCTTCATCACGCACATTCTTATCGCGGTCTGCGAAAAGCGTTGAAATTTTCTTGACAACTGGTTTAAGTTGAATCACCTTTGAGCCGAATTCTCTAAGCGCTGTTGTTATCGTAGTGATACAAGCAGTTACAATTTTAGGATTTTTTAACTCTAATCCCTTAATGAGCTCTTCCATTACTGCATCTTGTTTCTCAATTTCTATATAGACCAATGTCACCTGAAGGGCCAATTCACGGGTCTTTGTTTTGGGGGCTGCCATGCACTTAGTGACAATGCCACTCATCACTTCATTTACAGTTTTGCCAGCAAAGGCATAGTTTTCAGCAAATGCAAGTGTGGCTTCCAACCCTTTCTCCTGGCCCATAGCATTACTATCAGTAACAAATTTCTTAACTAACCCTGCATTGGACATGCAATAAAAATGAACCATGGTGACATTACAAGAAACAGATAACACATACCTAAATATTTAGCAAATTCTTGAGACTTTTCATCATCAATTTGTCGAAAGAGTTTGGTGACTTCTTCATACCCATTTACCCTAGCTTTCCACAATTTGTGTACACACCTTTCATCCAAAGGAAGTTTCTTGTATTCTTCATCCTCCATTATGAATCAGATTGATTAACTCTGTAAAATGACAAAAGAAAACATTGTCAAAGGGCACTATAGACCTTAACACCACAGTACCACCAAATATCAGTAATTGCAATCACATGTGCATATAGTCAACAAGATTTTCACATGCTCTAGCAGCAATAGAATTCACACTCAAGACAAACCAGTATGAATCAGGCTACCCATAAAAGGTACAATCTAATTGGTATTGAGCCAGTCTTACCTACTACTAGTCACATAGAAGCCAATGTATGACAGTTTTGCGAATGACACTACTAATAACAAATTTACACTAGTCCAAAATCCTATGCTTTAATTTTTATACCGGAATCACTGAGATAACACGCATCCACAATAGCTTTTACACGTCGACCGCCAAATTCAATGCACTAAACGCATGCGACTGAGCTCTCGTGGGTAAGTGAACAATAAAAATAACGATGCAATCCGCTATAGCACTGCACTGGGCACGTCTTCAAAATGTCCGCAAGAATAAACCAACGCGAACGAGTCACTATGTGATGGTTACGTACCCTCTATATATGCAATATTGGCATGTACGCTGATCAGTCAACAAAAACTCTTTAACAAATTTACAAATGGAATTTACTACACGAAACGGCCATCTGTCAAAAATACTGCAGATTGATTTCAAAACTGTCCAATAACAACCGTAGTGTAGTAACTGGTCGTAACCCACAAACAGTTTGCCCAACAAGGTTATGTCAAACTGGTCGTCAATGCGCCCTCTGCTTGTTTATCAACAATACTTATGCTATAAACATTTGGAAATATTGCCACTGACAAGTCTGAATTCAAACTCTTCCACTAAGTGCAGTATACACCAATCTAGTCGTAACAAAGCTAAAGCATTAGGAGACCCAACACTCCTGTAAGAGTGTGCATTAACTATCCATCATTACAACATAGGGATTCTTTAGCAAATTAATAAAGTGCATTATTTTTAAATAGCATCTGCTTTTTATTAAAACAAATGATTACGCCTATTCATTGGCTCTAGAATCAGCACCTGCCACAGGCCGATGATTCTTTGCCAAAAATTCAGCATACTCCTGGAATGGAGTCTTAGTCAATGGCATTTCCTTCCATAGATCTGGTGTCAAGTATGCATAGGTCTTTGCGATAGCAGCATAAGTTGCTTTGGCAAAGTTGCCCAAGGTTCCAGTGGAACCCCTGGCAGATGTGTAACAATCTTCAATACCAGCCATTTGCAACAACTTCTTCGGTACTGGAGCAGACACAATGCCAGTACCACGAGGCGCAGGAATGAGACGTACAGTAACTGAACCACACTTGCCTGTGACCTGCAAATATTAAACAATTAGCACATCTTGTATATGTGACAACATTTCACAATTTAACATACCTTGCATGGTACTGTATGGGGGGTACCAATTTTATTGCCCCAATAACCACGACGTACTGGTACAACTGATAATTTGGCTAAGATGATGGCGCCGCGAATTGCTGTCGCGACTTCCTTGCTGCACTTAACACCCAAACCAATGTGACCATTGCTATCTCCGATAGCAACAAACGCCTTGAAACGTGTGCGCTGGCCAGCACGTGTCTGTTTCTGAACAGGCATGATTTTAAGGACTTCATCTTTCAGATTAGGTCCAATGAAGAAATCAATGATTTCAAATTCTTTGACTGGCAAAGAGAAGAGATAGATCTCTTCCAAGGTACGGATCTTGCCATCGCGTACTAAACGACCAAGCTTGGTGACTGGAATCCATTCCTTGGAATCTTCCTTGCCACGACCACGACCGCGTCCCCTGCCGCGACCACGGCCACGTGGACCACCTCGTCCTCCACGAGACCCACCAAATCCTGCACGAAAACCACCACGACCGGCTGGAGCTGCGTCCGCCATTCTGTATAATTAAACACATATTAGGAAACTATCTTTTTTAGATCAAAGAAAATGTAAATGCATACATTATATTCAATCACATGGTGCGACTGAATTAAATATAATAGCATGTATTGATTGCTCTCACAGAAGGGAAACGCCATTGCAACTAATTGAAGTAGTTGAAAGGAGCTGATTCTGTGTTAATTAAATAAGTAGGCATTTAAAAAGGTACACTTACGTTTGTTATTCCTTCGTTCGCCTTGACGGGAAATTGAAGAAAGAGACCTGCGTTCAATATGGACGGTTTATATATGTACCCCACCACTATGAGGACGTGACGTGTTTAGTTACTTTATAGTTGGAAATATCCCCAAGTTCAAATTCAAATGTGCGCACCAATCTCTTAGTATTCTAAATGTTACCATAAGAGAAATAAATAAAATACATTATCTTCAATTCATGTTTATAATTGTTTGAAATTTCATTTTCATTGGGTCCTCTTGATTCTTTTTCAAGTGTAAATATAACATAATACCAATCCTCATTATTCATTATTATCATCATCAAATATCTAATATAATTAATTACAACATGTACTTATATACACAATGTTTTAGATTTTCTCTTTCAAATTGATATTATGTATCTATTAATGAAGGTCACTTTCATATATATATTTATATATATATTGGGCTTTTCTATCAACTATTGGCGTACTTTCGTATTTTATGTATAAATATACATAATGGTTATTAATTCTGACTTTTAGTTCTTTCACTATTAAAAATTTTAAAACAATATTGATATTTTTAGATCTTAAACAAATTGATAAATTTAACAATAGACCTGAATGAATTTGGTTACGGCATGCAGGTGGATCGCAATTTTTTGATTTTCAGTGTGTCTATCGTATACATATTCTCATTTTTTTGTTGGTCCCCAACTGATTCACCGTCCGCTAGAATTTTGAGTCATAAATTTTTGCCTCATAATATAAACAATGGCCAAACTTATGCGTTACGCGATTGCATCAAATTAAACAGTGCTTCTCTGAATGCTAGTAATCCAACCGGAAATCCGTAACCAAGTTCAGGAGTTCACAAAAATGCAAATTATTTAATCGAAGAAAAATAAATAATTATTTACAAAATCAATCAATTGTTGTCAACAACATGATTCCATCGGACTGCCCTTTTCGTCAATGAGAAATAGTATAACAAAAATAATATAATAAAAATAAAAACAAATTTCGTTCACCCATGAGAATATCAACTTCGTTTAAAAAATTGCCTACACACTCCAGTATTTAAAATAATTGCTTAACATTAGGGAGGGACTATCATGTACTTGCGACATCCCCATACAGGCCAATGCATTTTAAAATTTTAAAATTGCAACAATTGCTTTGACGAATAAAAAGAGTAGCCTATATGGTCCAGAGAGCAAGGGAAATAGTTCGCATCCTAATATCAGTAATAATTCATTATTTTACTCATAAATTTTCCTACTTGATGGCCATTGCAATTTTTGTAACATTTGCAAATGAATTGAAAACAAAATCTTGCTCTTAGTTTTGAACGTAAAAACGATTTGGCTATCATACAAATTGAATAATTTAAATGTTTATAAAATATTTTACAAGGTATTTTTGTTTTGTTTCTTTCTTTACAATTTAAATATTTTTATATATAATATTTATGCACACTTATGATCTATGCAATATGTATATGCAAAAATAACAGTAACTACCATTTTGTTTAATTATTATGTTCGCAAACATCCACAACCAGGGGAGCATTCCCATTATCATATAGCTCCACTTAGCGATATGATCTTTTTGCAATTACTACGTTTGCTTTTGTTTCATTTAAGTGGACCATATTTTATGTTAGAATTGTACTATTGCTAAGTGAAAAGTTGAAAAATTATTTTGGTTTCCTTTGATGTTCTTGTTTCTTGATTTTTTACACTATCATTTTGATGTTATTATTTTCTATTATTATCGTCATAAATATAAATATGTTTAGATTATACTTGTATCTAGGCCTCTTTCTTCCTCATTCTTGTAGCTCTCACCTCAACTACGTCAGCGTTGTACAAATATAATTATTTTAAATAACTTACAATATTTACAAAAATATACACTATTTTATTGTGGAATTCACCCTAAGAATGTAAAAAATATTTATAGTACTCGATGCGTGTTTGTCAGTTTCTGCAATAGCGCATGGTTCAAGTACGAATTTATCATTCTACTGTAACGATGAGTCGTAAATAAGAGAAGTGAAACAAAATGGTCTACGCACCAATAGTTTCATGAAAACGGCAAAAAAAGATGCCCTAAGAGAATAACGCTTTGCTTAACTTACGAACGGATAAGTAAATTAGTAATGATATTCACGTTAAATCAACTCCTCATATAGACGAAAAATCAAGGTGTACAGTCGCAGTCCCGTTTGTGACGATGCCCTTGTGTTTTGGAATAAATATTTGGAGTGAAAACATGGTAGTTTCAAGTTACGTTTCGATTGCCAATCAAGGGCTCGGCTCATTCAATCCGTAGCAGTAGATTGACATTTTAAATTGACTCGGTGCATTCTTTGGCATACTTTGAATTCGTTCCACGCTGCTTTGTCTTTTTCTTTTTCAATAAGTATCAGTTGTCTTGTGCCTTCAGCTTTGCTATACCAGCGCGTACATAGCGCACCAAATCTGTGAGCGAACTATGCACCGATAAAGGCTTGCATTTTCTGTCCAAGTCGATAAAGAAATCTAGAAAATTAGGCATAATTATTATAACTTATGCTCCTCGCTGTTAATTCGTTTTCAATACATACCTAAATGTTTGCCCTTTACCACAATATTGTCTGCTTGTTCCCATAAATCTTGATATGAAATTAGATATATTACGTTTTGGTTCTGTTTATTAATCGAATTATGAACATTGACGGGAACAAGCATGCACTGTTGATGGACTTGGGGCGCGACTGGCGCCTGTGAGGAGGTATTACCTCGGCCAGCTAATTCACCGCTACCATAGCCGGAAGATTGACTGCCCACCGATCCAACCGATCCAGCGGGTGACGGTGTTGGCGACAAAGGGCTAGGTGTACCTTGACCTCCAAGCAATTGATTGATTTGGTCCGATTGAATTGGTGCTGTTTGAGCCGACTAAACAGATTTCAAATAATTTGTATTAATTTCACTCCACAAACTTTTCATATAATTTCGTACCTTAGAAGAATAATAATCGCTAATGATTTTTTGATACTCTTTTAACTCTCCTCGCCGCATCTTTAAGAGTTTATAATACAGAAGCGCTTGACAACGGAAACTGTAAAACAAAAACATGGTTGATGAATAAATTGAACAATATAAGAAATTTAATAGTAATACATACCTCAAAACCGCTAACTTATTATGAACGGAAGATGTATTTTGGTGATTCTTAAACTTAGACGATATATATCTGCAATAAGGCAAAATGTTAACCATGCGTTTGGCCAAATAATTATAGCGTTGCTCACTTTATAAGAGATAGAGTATCTTTGTACATCGTAAAGGCAGCCATCTCGGTGACACTTTCATACTCCATCGCATTACCGGTGAGCAAAAAGAAGAGCACCGCTTCCAGGTACAACATGCATTGTTTAATAGTGTCTTTTTCTTTATCAGCCATATGCTTCAAGCGCTTGGCTTCACTCAGGTACCAATTTTGATCTCTGCAAAAATAAGCAACAATGTTGTATTAAATTCAGATATCCAAATTATATGAATAGATAAAATACCTTTCTTCATTAGCAGGATCATCTGTTCGTTCAAAGTAAGAATGATATTCACGTACGGGTACCAGACTGTTGTTGGCAACGGGTGATGGAATTGGAGGCGTGCGAGGTCCTTCAGGCTCATGCTGACTGACACGCTCCTCATAGTTGCTCCGTTGACTTGGAACTTCGTCACCTTTCCGTCTTTTGTTCTTATGATTACTGCGTTCTTTCGAATGATCCTTCTTTCTGCTACTATGAGACATATTACTAATTGTCGATATCGAAGACAAGCTGCTGCAACTATTCTGTCTTTTCCGTTTTTTACTCTTGGTATCTACGATAGGCTCGTCCTTAACATGTTTCTTAGCAAATTCACTATCACTATCATTGCTTGTAGTCCGTTTATCTTCACAATCACTGTGCTTTGTTTCCACTCGCGAATTTCCCGCATCACTCCACGGACGCGGCGCGTCACCGTACTTCTTTCCCTTCGGGTTTGGCGGTATGTAAGAAAGGCGGTTCAAATCAATTCGTACCATTAAACTAACGCCTGGCTTTACAAGACAGCCATCATAATCAGTCTTTATTTTAGTAGTATCGAGCGAGTTCAAATGCGGCTTGGTATCATTCGGCAATGGCGAGAGCAGTGCGGTGGTCTTTGAGATTGCAGGCATTGCTTCGTCCTCGACCGATGAACTGCTCCGTTCATAATCACCATCCATGATTATAACATTAACACCTCCTTTGCCCTTGCCACCTTTACCACCTTTCGCGCCCCCCTTGCCGCCACCTTTTCCACCTTCCGAATCTCGCTTCGGCGTAAATAGTTTCCTGAGCGTATCACTCTTCTTCTTGTCCTGCACACCCTTGTGGTCGGAACCAAGTTTGGCCGGACTTTCGATTTTGGTTGACGCGGATGGTTCGGAATCGGAACTGTGATCGCGGCGCTTAAAATCACCTTCGGAACTGGAAGACCTCGCCGACTTCTTTTGCGCGCTCTTTGCGCTGGCATCGGAATCACTATCCGAATCACTGCTTGAAGGTACTATGCTCACACTTTTTTGCGAATTTGACCTTCCTTTTCGCTTTACAGGAACTTTTGTTTCTTTCTTGCGCGGCAATTCGGTCGGCGTTTGCCGCTCCTTATTGCGATCGACTTTTTCAAAGAGGTAATTGTGTGACTTGTTCTTGCGTCCCTGGTTCCATTCATCATTCTCAGATTCGGTGTGTTTACGCTTCTTTTCTGCGCGCGGGGATCGGTGCTGCTTACTGGGTGACTTCTTCGACTTTGTCTCCTTATCCGAATCCTTAACGACCGATGATGATCTGGAATCGGAACCGGAACTGGAGGACGTTGCGCGTTTCGAAACAGTTCGGCGACGCGGTGGCAATGGTTTTTCGAACGTGCGCGAACGATCGTTGTCGTCATCGTCATCATCGGAACTGCTTGGCGAGGGCGGCCGTTTTGGCTTTAATGGTGGACGGCCACGTTTCTTCGGCGCTTCATTGTCAGAGCCGCCGCTGACGGATTGTCGTCGATTTTTGCTGCTACCAGGCGGACGACCGCGCTTCTTCTTCACCTCCTGATCGGACCCACTGTTGGAAGCTTTGTTTTTCCGCGGTCGACCGCGATTTGGTTTCGGCTTCACTACATTCACAGCCGATCGCGATGAAGCTGCTATCGCTGATTTGTCGGGCAATAATTTTGATTTAATAGGAGAAGTATTTGTCCGCTTTCCCGCATGACCATCACTGCTGTCGGGGGATTTAGTTCTTGGACTCGCACGATTCACGGGCTTTTGCACTTTCGTCCGCGCGGGGCTTTCATCATCACTGTCACTGTCCGCCGAAATTGTTGGTTTCGTGACGAATTGCTTGCGCTTACGCAGCGTCTTCTTTTTCGTATCACCGTCCGAATCTGAGAGGCACGACAACGGCGAGCAGAGATCAGACACGATAACTTCCTCCAGCACTCTGTCGAGGTCCTTTATGGAATCGTCAGAGTCATCACGGCAGCGCATCGCATCCAGTTTATTTGTCGACGAATTGGAGGTGGCACCAGCCTGCGATGACGTCGATGAGGCGGTGGCGTCGTTCTTGAGATTGTTTGAAAAGTATGAAGCAAGATTCCATCGAGTCTGACGCTTCTCCTCCTCCTCCTCGAGTATTCCAGGTGATACGGGTGGAGGTTCGGCAGGTACGTTGGCGGGACTCTTGGGCCCACGGGGCGCAGCAGGTTGCTGCGGGGGCGGCGGCGCTTGCGGCGCAGTTCGTTTCTCCTCCGTCGAGTCGTCGCTGCTAGAATCTGAATCGGAACCGGAATCTGAACCTGAATCGCTCGATGAACTGTGAAGTGGAGACATGGGCGCCAACGGCTCAATATGTCTGCTTTCCATGCACGCGCCTGATCCACTAGCCGGTGTCATCGGAATTGGAGACAACATTCTATAAAAATATCCCAGAATATAAATATAAAGGCCATTTAATACGTGCGCAAATTGTTAAATGGAGGACGTCAGTAAACAACTTACTGTGCAATGGGAAACATATTTGAATTATCGCTGTCGTCGGATATCGCGAGATCTTCGCGAAGGTCCCTGCAGGCAGGAAAGCAGCACGGCGTTGTAATTGCGTATAAATAGAATGGCGTTTATTGGGCTATGAAAATGTGGGCTAACGAAGGCACAAAGCAAAACAACAACACCGTCGACATTATTTCCTGACTCGCGCGCGCTTTCCCAACCATCGAGTAGCAGCAGCAACCGCGTCATATAAATCCGACTTGGTTTACGTAATATTCCTCAAAATTCATATCCTCTTCTCTTGTGCTTTCCAACGTACCCGCAGAAAAACATATTTCGACTCCCGTGCATGCCATATATATGTATTTTGATCGATACGGTGGACGCGGCGAACGCGCGCGACTTAGAACCGCATACCTGCGTATTCCAGTCTGCCTGCCTCTTCATATGTAGACTAATTTTTTCTGCTAACAGTTAAGCATGTACATAGTAAAACATGTAATGCGTTGATGTGCTGGGCTAAAGTGGCGTCGTCTCTAATTAGGCGCTAGAGCCGAGCAATTAAGTCGCTGAAAGTGTCTCTTTAAACTTTCATTCGCCTTTCACGAGCGCGCACACACGAAAAGCGGCTATACGCAAGACCACCGGCTCGACGACAACGACGACACGATGAACGAACTCGGGATCATAATTCATTGCAAATTAGATACAAGTGCATAATAATGTCTCACGTGTCTTGCAAACTATTTAAAAATGTACTCGATGCAAGCAGATACGTCTGTCATACGGAGAGAACACTTCCCACGATTTACAACAAACTTGACGCGCATCATAATGACATTATTAATGCATGCGCGGCTAAATACTAGCAAATTATAGAAAAGTCTACTTACGCTTGCGGTCGATATGTTGACGACTGCTGCTGACGCTCTCCGCGCTCTGCAAATAATGAAGAAAATTGTTAGAACACTAGCTAAGAATATATGGGCTAAAAGCGGACACATTATATACACATACAACAGGAAGGAAATATGAGGGCCACCTGTTAGGTAAGTAAACTGGGGATAGAGACGATGGCAGCAAAGAAAAAGTTCACCAGACCAGCAGCAGCAGTAGCCACGCACCTGCAGCCAGGTGGTGGTTGGTGGTGGAGGTGCGCATCAGCCGACGAAGGCGCGTGCAAGTAGACAAAAGTCAGTCACGTCATGCAAACACCAATAATGCTGAAAACGAGCTCGAGCTCAAATACGCGCGTGTAAATAAATATTACATATTAAATGGCATTCAACAACTGCTGTTGCTACTTTTGCTGCCATTGTTGGCTGCTGGCTGGCTGGTTGGCTGTCGTACAAACTCTCACATTTTGCGCAAACAATATGAAATCGAATAATTCATACATACAACAATATCGGTAATAATACCGACAACAGCAACGTATATGCACGAGTATAAGTTATTGCAACTCCTACAAGACGAATTTAACATCTTAATGAGCGACGATCATTATGGACTGGCTGGCCTACATTTCGCTAATATTTTGCGCCGCAAGGCGTACGCAGTCTGCATGATGATTAATGCGCCGTTGATTGATATAGTAACCGAGTGATTAGAATCAATTAATTAATACATGTATAACTAACTGTATTTAGATGGCAATCACGAATACTGCACCGACTGGCGCGTACACTTCTAGCCAAGAAATACGCGTTTCGGTCGTCTATTTGACCGCGTGTGGCAATGCTGGGCTCCATTGGCATCGTTGTCCAGTGCGTTCACCCTAACGAATGGCGAATGCTAGCCATCTAAGTAAGCGTAATTAGTTCAGGTACGAGTATCGCTCGTATCAGGCCAAAGAGGCCGAAAGCGCGCCGTGAGAGATATGAATGCATAAAGTGCGCTCTTGAGCTCGAGGAGCGCGCGCGTTTGCACCGATCAACCATCCTTCTGTATGGGCATAGTTAGTCTTCCGCGGCTTTCTGCAAGTGAGTACTCGTGGATGGATAGATTATAGTTATGCCAAACGTAAAGAGGTGCACATTACGACATGTCAACAACCGCGCCGGAAACTCGCCGTACTGTACATGAATCGGTGGGGGCCGCGACTGCAATCGCGACGCGTCGCATCGCGAAAAGACGCGCATGTAGCGTATGTACTTGCCGGCCCCAATAAAATGCCCAAAGAAACCGGCTGCCTATCCGCCGTTCTGCTGGTTGTTGCTCACTTGCGCCTGCCTTCGTCGTCATCATTGTCGTTGTCGTGGCCGTGGTCGACGACGTCTTCGGCAAACAGCACAGCACCGGCACCGGCACCGCGAGTGTAGGTACATACTTCACATTACTTGTGAAGTAATACGTACGCATCGCGCCAACGAATAGAAGACTGTTCTCCACTTTGGCATTACCATCGTCCATCCAGCACTCGCGTTTGTTAGTGCGAGCGATAGAGCAAGACGAGCCGAGCGCGCGGAACAATGCGATACAAAATCGGAATCGACGTACACAATAATAACTAACAACAACAACAACAACAACACGAAACAAACGCGCAACAAGCAGCAGCGTTTGTTACTTTTTGTTAGCTTATTCTTCTTCACCGTAGTCGTCGTCTTCGTCTCCTATTTCTTCCACAACCATGCGTATGGTGGAAGTATTGCTCATGTTCGCGTTTGATCATCGCTTTAGTTATTCACATTAACCTTGTTGCTGCTTTCGTTTTTTCTCTCTTCTCTTTCTTTCGATACTCTACCTACAACAAAGCAGGCACCACACTGCATGCCTGTTTGATGGAATTAAAAAAGCGAAAGCTAATCGAAACATCAATACGAGAAACGCACATGGAAAAGCAATGCGCGAGCGCGCACCACACCGACAAAGTTAGTTATATGCTGGTCGTCGTCTCGTCATCGCATCGGCAGCTTCGCTTTTCTTCATTACAATACGTTTTCGTTGCATTCCCGCTTTGAAGATGATGGTAATAAGCGGAAACGCCAAATAACTGCTTGCAAGTAAAATAACTGCGTTGTCCGTAATAATAATACTACTGGCTGTACTTACACGGCAAGAATCGCAACTACTAATAATGAATAATACCAGCAGCAAATGTAAATAAATAACACGAAAGCGCAGCGCACCCAAGAAAAAAACGGAGATTTTCGCTACTCGATTGCTGAATGCCGACTACTGCCAAGTTTTCCGCTAAACACGCGAATACCATATTTCAAAAGCCATGACGACGCCAACGACGATGGTGATCATTATGATGAATCCGGCCGCTCTCAGTTCGCCGGCGATCCGCACCGATGCGATATGCACACACGCATCTCAACCGAGTGCAAATTGGATCAAACGCGCAATTACGCCTCAATATATAGGTGACCCAATTTAGTTAGTACGCGCATTTAAGACGAGCGCGCGCGCGAATATTGTAATGAGCAATGCATTGGAATGTTGCTGCAAGTGGTGTACGCCGCATTATGTACGAGTTATTTATCATAATATATACTTCAACTGAAAACTATTTCTTAAAAGATGTGAATGAAGACGACAACCAAGCAGTCAACAAAAGCAGCTGTAAAATGCTATCTCGTTCGAAATATTCGTCTTTCTTCTTCATGTCGATTCGTACGCGCCGCATCTTCGTCGCATGGGCAATGGCAAATGAATCGGTAAAAGAAAATCACGGTATGGCACACACACGCACGGCAAAGTTGTGCGCTGCCTGCCAAGAATCGTACGCCTTGCTGTTTTGTCTTGCATACGCTAGTGGAAATGCAAGGCAGGTAATAACAAACATAAATAACCGTTAGCGTGCATCTTGCATCTTGGGGTTTCCTATTCCTCTCTATTCGCAATGCGCTTCAATGAAATTGCAAAGCGCGCGCGCACGCGCAACTCCGACTTCGTGCTGGTATAATGGAGAGCGCACCGCGATGCAATGCAATTCCAGCATTCATTTGCTTTATTTACATTCCAACGCGAAATATCTATATATGTATTGAATGTAATTATACCAATGAGATGTGCAATGGACGGATGGATGAATCTATCTATCTATCTATCGATTCAATCATTCCGTCAATCCATCGATTTCATGCAGTGCGCGCACTCATCGTCATTCACTCGCGCTCGCTCGTTCGCTCGCTCTCCATTAAACAATAACAATGCAAAATCGCACGAAATGGCCGCCCGATGATTATTCAAGGTTTCCATAGCAGCGGCAGCTTAGCCGTCCACCGCGCGGAGCAATCATCAACATATGCGCATCGCGCGCGCACCACATCCTTAAGACGGCGGGCGGGCGACGAGGTGAGCTGCGCACCGTTGTCATTAACGCGCAGACATGTGTTCCAAAACAAAGAGAAGGCGCTTTAAACGTCTGCCCACGTCGACGACGACGGCGACGATGAGTCTTCATCGCGCGTACACAATCACATCCGATGCATACAAAACAATAACAACATCAACCACAACTCCCAGATACCATAGACGCTCTATTTAATTGTGTAGCCACCCTTACATATTCGATCCATACGATTTCCTCTCAGGACACATTCGGAAACTACGCGCGCGCGCCCACCACTTTGGCTAAACAGCTGAGAAATTTAAAAACGCGCAACCGGTACACTTACCGAACACCACCACAACTAGAGCGCCACCATGGCGCGCATAACCGTCGGCAGGATGAGCGACTCCTTGGAGATCGCGCGCGCGCACCGTCGAGCACCATGCACCAGAGAGTGGAATATCACTTGCGGACGCGGCCCCGTTCACCACGGCCAGTCCAGCTATTGCTGCTGTTGGATGGATATGTATTGCTATATTACGTAAGGTTTAGTCGAGCACAACGACCGTTTGCGATGTTGCCATGCGGTAGACTGCACTTCTGTGTTGGTTGCTTGTGTTGGTACGGTACATGCTTTGCTGCACGGAACCTTGGTGGGTACCCCCTCAACCGTCCCACCATCGTGTCTCGCGCGCTCCTTCGCTCGCGAGCGTACCGCCATATGTGACGACACCGGTCGCAACACACTTACGCGAGTGAGAACCATGCAGGCAATAGAGGCAATCCATAAATACACCTATGCGTACATGCACCACACATGTGTGGACTTCATACCATCACCCGGAGGCGCTTGGTTACCACCATACGCACGCACTCGTTACTCATCCGCAATAATAATATTAGCGAAAAGTGCATTCACTCCATACGCATCTAGTTCTGATTTTACCATCCCATTGTTTCTTAGACTCCGCAACTATTTGATCCTATCAGTCTGCGTTAGTACGCGCATTCAAATTAATTTCGGCTCAAGGATAACGGATCCACAAAAAAAATGAAAATGGGCGAATGGTAAAAAAGTACTCACTTTTTGTATTGCTGCTGTTGACATTGGAAACAATCGACGGCTCCGATAACTGCAAACAGAAATAACGAATCGTGTTTAGTACATACGAACCAGAGAGACATACAATTATTACTCGTCATGAACTAGTTAGTCGTGTGTACCGGGCGCCGTATGCAAAGCGCAAGAAGGGGTGGAAATTAAAAAGAAAGTAGCTCTTGGCCGCACAAATTCACTCATTGCGCCCCGACCGGCCAACCGACAGTGTAGTACGCGTTTAAAGGAGGAAATCTTTTGTTTCCGCTCCATATGCGACGCTCTCGTTAAGCGACTACCCTCTCGCTCGCACCCCGTTTTCGACAACAAAACTCCACACAATTCAATTATGAATTATTAAAAGCACCGCCGCGTATCGCATCGGCACACAAGTAAGAAATGAGGGTTTAATGAAGCGGGAGCGAGACCAACGTAAATAAATAGAAGACCGAGAGTGGATTGCATGCATGCATGGGACTCAAGCTCGCCTGTAATCGAAATCGATCCGTAATGGGAAAATATATGCACACCGCAAACGCATCCCATCCCATCCGTGGTACGTCAACGGACGACGCAATTGTTTTATTGATTTGTAAAGAAGCAGCACCGGTAGGTAATAGGAGGCAAAACACACCACACAAAAAAAACGAAATGAAAGCGAAACCCGACAATCGCACATGTGTTTGATTGTTTGACATTTTGGCATTGGAAGTGAAATTTCGCCAAAGGACTTGTCTCATCGGTTAATAACTCAATTTGGCCACGCGCGTAGGTCAAGTCAAATCTCTCAATAAAGAGAGATATTCAAGACGACAAAACGTAAATAAGTTATAAAAGTGTCGCCGGTGCGTCGAGGCATATGAAATAATCGAAAAGAGAAGAGACGTAATGAGGGAAATCACTTAAATTAATTAAAATGTAAATGGGGCAACACCAGCGAGCAGCAAGCGAGCGAGGAGCTCATCGGTAGTAGCAGACTGTACGCGGCCTTCCTCCTTCCAGTAGTCCAGTATATCTGGTGTAGTTATCAAGCGTGCAGCTGGAAGGAACGTGTTTTAAAGTGATGTCACACCGCACGATGGACGATGACGCTCCGTCTTCTTCCTCCTCCTTCTCCTCCTTCAGCTTGTTCTCTATACTCTAATCAATTTGCCCGCTACCGAAATGCGTTTTGTCACGCGCGTAACAACAATAAAATGAATAATTCGTGCGGCGCAAACGAAACTATACAACCGATTGACATTTCTGCGTTTCAAGTGTGGGTATATTGGATTAAAATCTAAGTAGGTCGCAAGACGGTGGGAAAAGTACAATTAATTAATTTTACCTTTGCAACGTCCTGCGTGCTAAACGTGTACTTGCTGTCCAGCTCTACGCGTGGTGTCGCCGCTATTGCTGATAAGGGTGGTCCGACATCAATCATTTCCTGCGCACACACACACACGTAAAACAAATTATTATCAATGTCAATACCAACTTAAATAATTCCGAATATTTGATAAGGGATCGGTATCAAAGTGTGCACGGGGTGCTGTGAAATAAAGTGCTAAACTTACTTTGAGTATTCGTTCAACCCTTGGCTCGCTTCGGCTCGACGACTGACTATCCCTGACTGGCCCACCGATCTGAAAGGAAGGAAAACACTTGCTTAAGTTACTGTTCCAGCGAGTGAGCGGGCGGCGGCAATTCGCGACACAATATATATGCAACGAGCACGCAAGGTCCTCTCCTCGACGAAATGAAATGATCCAACAAGACGAAATAATAGCAAATGTCCTCGAAGCGGCAGCACACCTTATATGTATATGTGCGTTGCCCTGTCCCAGGCGGGAGGCATCCCTCTCTCTCAGGAGCGCGTCGCGTCCTAGTAGTTTAATAGCAGAGAAATTGCCTGTTTTATAGACAGATTTATCGATCGTAAATCTCCAGTTTGTTGTTCGCGTTCGTCGTCAACGCATTCGCAATAAATTTCCTCTTCATTATTGAAATCCCACCCCGCGCGCGTGCGTCCCGCCAAAGCAAAGATACGACGACGACGCGTGGGTGGGTGGTCGACGCGTATTGTAGATTAGAATACGGACGAATAGCAACAAATTCGAAGCGATTAAATTTACAACGAGCGCTCGCTAATTACCTGTTCGGATGACAGCGAACTGCCGGAGGCGGTGCGACCGCCGGCGAGGTTGTGCGGACGATTGGCGGACGCATTGGAAGCCACAGGTGAGGTAGACGATGCCGACGTCGGCGGCGGTGGACCCTTCGCCGGCAGCATGCCATTCGACCTGTGACTGGTGATGGCGTTGCCGTGCTTGACCGGCTGGCCGGAGAAGGAGCCGCGGCCTTCGTGCGGTGGCTTGCCGTCCATGGGCTTGACATAGCCGCCGCGCACGTTCGACGACGATTGATGGTGCGACGGCGGGCGGCTGCTGCTGCCACTACTACTGCTACCGCCGCCACCGGCGCTGCCACTGCTGCCGTTCAGCTGCGGCTTTTTGAATTCGCCCTGAGCCTTGGTTGTCGCGTTGCCGCCATCTGGCCCGATGAGCTTCGAGTCAAGGTACAGCTTCACCTTTTGGAAGTCGCCCAACTGGCTCTGGATCTCCTGCGACAAAGGATCCGTGGAGGACGGATTCACCTGCAAATATCAACATACCACTTAATGCCACGCACAAAAAACACCATCATCTTCGCATCATAGAATTTCAAATAGTCTTTGATCGAGCGGATGCGACAAACGCAGCAAAAAAATCGACTCTGTTAACAGAACAACCAAGATGCTACGCAAAGAATTTTAATACGCACCTCGCGCGTATATTTGCGATTGCAATTAAGCGCGCACGGAATGCACACGCACTGCTCGAGGAGAAGCGCGCGCGTTGATGAATTGCGCCTGCTAACAATAGCGTTGCGCGCCGCGCGCAGCAATTAAAAAAAAGTTTAGCTCAATTACAAATTAAACATTTACGTTCAAACATCTTGCGTGAAGAACCGCACCATGCACACACACACGCATATGCATCGTTCGACCGCGAACCGACAAGCAGCATGCCGGCATAAATCTCCAAGAAATATTGCCGCCGATCGACAGCGACATCGAGCAGAGCAGAACAGCAGAGCACACACAAACGCGGCGCGCAAGGAAAAACAACGCGTGACCTCGTTTTTTTGAAGGAAAAACGTGCCTCCATTACCCTTTTCTATTTTCTTCCATAGCCCCCGCGCGCGCTCACCATGCTGCGCGTCCCTCGGGAGCGTGCGAGTCGCAGCGCAAACAATGCCACAAAGGATCATAATCTATCGTCCATTGGTACACGTTTAACTTTATGTGTCGTACAAATAAAATATTATTGAAACAAACCGTGTGAAAACGCAAGAGAAACAAATGAGAGTGCTCAATGCAATTCGCTCGCGCGCGCGCTCTCGACCCGTTCGCAAGTTCGTTCCTTCGCTGTTGGCCGATCGACCGTGCATGCGTTCAATTTGTTCCAGTTATAGAGCTTATGAAATCTCACACGCAAAATCACCATAAATTCGTATTCATATGAAGAACGCAACGTGCACCCCAAGAAGTAGTATTATGATACTAGCAGAAAAAGAAGGCGCAAGCGTGTTAAAGCATACAGTGCTACCGCGACGAAATTCAAAATTTATGGTATAAAATAATACTTTGCCATAAAAACCGACAGTTTACAAAACAATATAACCAACAAGGTTATAATTAGCGTGTGTTATCGTCAATGATATTATTTAGTTATTACAGCACCGTAATAATAATACGCTAGGCGTGATAATACACGCCGTGAAATATTACTGCTCGTTGAAAATGCATTATCATGATAATATTCGCACCAGCGCAAATTCGTCAACATGTACAGTGGCGCGCAAAGTGCCTGCCAATTGCGCTTATACCGTAATCGCAATCTACACAATCGGAGGGAAATCAATATTTTCCTCCCGCCTCAATCAACGGCGCCGCGGGTGCCGTCACGCCGAAAAATGAATGGCGCATAATTAATTTACGACCATCGTAAATCGAAATGTCATTGCGCCTGATGGGGCAGAGAGCAGTCCGTAAGTGTACATACTCACACCTATGTACGTACCTACTACTAAACGTGCTGCTCCATATTATACTCGTTTTCATTCCCTTGTACATTTACGCAAAGTATGCTCATATCTATGAAATGGAATTGTGTTACTTACTTATAGGTAACAAAGTAACTGGTGCGCCTGTATTATCATAATAAACGATTGTGAAACATGCACACACGTATTCCACAGGACAGGCGCGTATGAATGATTATGATTATTCCATCGACACTCGTATCGCTCACGAGCGTCGCACACACATCGCGCTCACTTTCCATCATTTATTTAACTTTATTAACTTGTGTTTAACACAACTGACAACTGACAATCATAAATGTAACGCTTGTATGTATGCGTCGCATTGCGAGTCGTCGCTCAGCACTCGCCGACGATGATGGCGTGCGTTAATACAATGATGAAAATCATTTTTCTACACGCGTTATTTACACGCGCGCGGTCGGTAACTCGGCGCAAAGTGAATTTACTACAAATGCGTGGCCATTAAAAAATGAAATTGATGAAGGTGCTATTCAACCAGTCGTCAATGAAACAAACACTGATTAGCGCACGCCAAGATAGCATAACTCAGGGAGCGCGTGTTGTACTACAGTATAGTACCCCGGTACTATACTGTAATCATGCTGTCACTGACGTCTGTTAATTGCGCTTCAATATTCCAATTTAATAAGCATCAGTGCAAGATTTCCATGCACACGCTAAATTCAATCAATGTGGTAACGGCATGAGTTATTCGTGACAATTACCTTTACGTCATTTTTGTATTTTTAATCTTTTAAATAATATTAGTTTTATTATTCACATTGCCGATTTCATTCGCTAAACATGTTTGAATTAATAATGGCGCAGGCCTAGTGATTGCATTCGTACAAGTTTTGTGATGCGCATTCCCTGTTGATTTTCATCCTTTAATGGCAACAATTGATTGTACATTAACACACACGATGCATGCATCTGCCTGATCGCTTACATGACTACAGCGTAATGCATGCCATGAATGAAGGCACGTAGCTACTACATGCACAGAGTATATGCTTAGCTAGACGCGCGGCGGCAGCTAAATAATAAACGAAGTTACATATTCATCAGCGCCAGTTAAATTAACATCTTCGCACTACCGTGCCACCATCCACCTACATCCAATGCAATTTGCGCGCGCATGTCATCAATATGTGTACGTAAAATCACAACGCCGAAGCGCAAATGTGTGCATGAGTGGCGCTTGTTTGCCCGACGCGAACCAGCGCGCTTCTGGATTAATAGTTCAGTCGTACGATCAGGGCATGAGCTAAATGTGTTTGATGAACTGAGGAGCCTGCCATGTATAGGCATCGGGAGTTCAATCTGTGTACAAATACACGATCACGATGCATGCACGCGAAAATGCAAGTGTACGTCCACGCTCACTCACTAATAACCGAATTTGAAATGAATATTGTACGTACTGTCGTCGTTTGTATTATCGATACATGCTGGAAAACATAATTACAATATGAACGAAATCAGAATGTCAACGGTCAATACAAAAATAACTATGTATGTAATCAATTTCAATAATTTATAACTAAGCTCCAAAGTATATTTTCACTCTTGACAGCATCTTGCCTATTATTACACGCACCGCGAACAATGCGCGAGCTTGCCTATACTTTTTGATTGCAATTCGCGATGAACATGCTCCACACAAGGCGATAAAGTGCTGAATGCGACAGGAATTAAAAACAATGCAAATACGCACATAAGTCCAATAATAACGCAGCGAATGAGATATTGTGTGCGGCAGCACTCAAGGTTTGCTATTTTGTCGCTTTCTGCTCGTCCGTTTCGTCGTCGTGCCGCCTCAATAGGAGCGCTAACCTTGGATTAAGTCAGCCGTGTTCAAGAACACAGTCTAACGGACGCGAACGCCAAACGGCGGAGGAACAATTAGACACTTTTCAAGAAGTACACTCGCCTTTCGTGCAATTAATTTCCCTCGCGGCAATCTTTCACGCAACAATTTATCAATTTCATCGACGCCGCCGTCGACGCAAGTCCTCATCGTGTGCGTCGTCGTTTTTTGTGTGTTTTAACGATTAGTGAATAATCAAAGCGCGCGCGCGCGCGCAATCGCCTCGAGCGCACTGATTATGGTAAATTGATTTCTTTCCACACCGACCAAGTACCAGAAATAATAACCGTTGTTTAATGCATGCTGATGGTGCCCTCCCGACCATACGAGCAGCACGCGCATTATATATTTTAATTTTATGCAAATTCAATTCGATGCGATGAGGTAGCAAGAGCAGCAACGGCAGCGCCAGTGCCGGCTGGCAAATGCATCGACAAATTAACGACGCGACGTCGACGACGACGACGACGAAGTAAGCGAACAAAGCTAATAAGTGAAATCCGTCGTTTTGCTATATACTCCAACACAATACTCACTCGACATATACGCGCGCGAGTGCACATACAGTCATTTATTGCAAAATGTGCATATGGGTAATTAATGCACTAAAGTGTGCTAGCGCGCGCTCAAACGTGCAAAAGAAGTAAAAGTTCGATATGGGCTTCTCCATCTCTCCTTCGCTTCGACTTTGACTCGTGATGACGCGCTTTGATGCTCGATTTAATACATGTAATACAATTTAGTATACATCACTCATTTTTTGCGCGCGCTCAGCTGGTTTTATGCATTTATGCATACAAAATACAATCCCACTTACTTTATATGTTTACTTGTTTTTCATCAATATTCTTCTTCCTTCATTCTCCTTCATTCTCCCACTTAAATATTCTATTGTTTCAGCAAAATGCCACAGAGAAAACTTTAAATTCGTATAAATTGGTTCACTTTTCAACGCTTAAAAAGTTGAGAAACACCTGACGGTAAAAAAGCGAATGGCAAATAAAGAGATCATTAATCCGTGAAAGAATCGCTTTGATTTCATTTAAGTGGTTCGCGCTCGAGTATTTATGAATATAAACTTTCTTTCATTCGTTCGCCCGTTCTTCCTACGCCCGCGAATGCGTTTGCAACTTTTTCCCGTGTATCGCGCGCGCGCGCGCTCGTCAAATGCAAATACGCAGCGCGCTGCGTTGTTGAGTTATTAACTTTGCCAAGACTTCCACCGACACGACGAAGAAGAACTGTTGCTTCGGCTGCCTGATTTACTTTCCCTCGAGTCGCAAAACCGCGCTCGCCAATGAAGAATGAGATGAGCGAGACGAGTCGAGTCGTTCATTTACTTAGCACGCGCGAAACTTTGTTGGCAAATGTGAGGGGAAAAAGGCAATTTTTACTTTTTGCGCCAAGCAATAAAAAGGCGCAACGGATTGGCGTAATCTCGGTGGTTAACTTTTGCACCCAATTAGCAAGGCGCAACCATCGCGCACTTGCAACAAAGATGAGCAGCACTGCGCAAACGAATAAAGCGCGAGATGAAATCAATTAATGTCGTTTTTTACTGCGACTGTATTTTTAATGTGCACTCACGTTTGATAGAGTCGTGAGAATTCAATACAGGAATGTGTTGAAATAATGATAGGTCAGGCACACCGGGGCATCGAGCAACTAATTGATATCCAATTAAATTACTCCAACGACTTTTTTCTCTCTCGCAAGAACAACAGTAAAAGAAGAGAACCTCGCACTCGGCAAGTGGAAGTAAGTAAATTATTCTTAGCCAAACGCAAGCCACTCTGCTCGTTTCGAGTACGCAATAACAACTCGTGCCGATTCTTCAGGTCGTCCTCCAATGTTCGGGGAATCGCTGTCGGTGCTGTTGGTGCGCGTGAAGAAAATTTAATACACTGTTTGCTTTTAATGAGAAGTAATGCGCTCTCAAGGTTTGTTTGTTTTCAATGAGGAGGAGCGTGGTTGACACGCACGCAACCAGTGTAAACAAACTCGGGACTTCCATTTTTAGCGCTGCGCAAAAAGCGAATATTTACTCAAACACACGTCGTCCACTAAACAGTAGTAGTTGTCTATGCAACAACACGAGCCAAAGAAGTATCTAATAGACGGCAACAAAACGCGATGAAACTTTGTATACGCGATTCCAACAAAAAATAACACACTTCCTTACTCACTTGGTTACTTACGTATTACCTACATGCGCGAGATACATTATCACGTCATTATTTTTTTCGGGTCGTTTTAATTTGGCAGCCACGTTTAGACTGCGCATTTTCTGGCAGCAGCTAGCGTGAAATAAAGAGAAACTTTCGTATAAAGAAAAAATACGCGCAATTTTCACTTTTCGCAAATGCGCAATACACGAACAAACGCCGGCAGCACATTGCCGTTCCTCCTTCTCCATTGCAATTCCAGCCGCCTGCTCGTCGTTGGCGGCGCTTAAATTACTTGCATTATTTGCGCGCAACGAGATGGGAATTCGATATGTACGTAAATCAGTGCACCACATGCATGTACGACACAAGAAGTACGGCATTGCATACAAATGTGCAGAATCGAATTTATCCAATGCATTGACCTACAATTTTCAAATACATAAACAAACGCAACGCAATTGCATCAAGTGCGATACTGTTACGCGTCCCGCCTGCGTAGTAATCAAATAGTTTACGGATACAATAAACGCGAGCTCGAGCACACCTCTTCGTATTTCTTATTGTCTGCTTTGGCAAGCGGGCGTGCGGGGCGGCAGCATATACACATACGCACGCAACGGTCGGCACGCATACAATGACGAGAACGGAAGAACGTGATGCAAGGCACGTCCGGTGCTCTCCTGGGCTCTCCATCATTCCCCGCTTGCGAGCGCGCGTTCATTCGTTCTGTTGCGTCGCCTTCGCCGTTTTGTTTTCAGGCACATACGCGCGCGCAATGGAATAAAATATAGCTGTTCATTTACTTTTCGTGCGCGTTCGTGTCGCGCAACGCAAAAGGCAAAATAGTTGCTAGTTAATAATAATCATAATAATACGGCGGCAGCAACAACGGCAAACGGCGACGACAAAATGTTGTTTGCTCGCTGAAATTGCAAAGAGAAAAACTTTGCTCTACGTTTTATTACGTAAAGTTTTATGACAAATTATAATTTAACTCGGCGCACGATGACAATGTAAAAAATATATATAAGGATAATAACATGACGAAAAATTAAGCGCAAGAAACTTTTACGCAATAGCACCAAACAAATATTATTTCTGCTAGATTCTCAAGCTTGTTTTTTGGCTGGTACACAATCCGTACTATTTATAGAATTTCATTTATTATTGTAAATTATGTGTAAGCCAACGCAATAATCTACGCATAAATCGACCTGACCTAGGAGGATTCAAACAATTTCGACAATTACCACATCGGGTGGTAGATGGGTCAGGATAATTCTGAAATAATCTGAATTTCGATATCCTTGACGAGAGCAAATGTAAATTAACATCGTCGTCGACATTGCGATTAACGGGTAGGCCGATTTTCTGTGAGAATCAACAATTTCTGCGCGATTTCGAAATTTTAATGAAGGTTTGCAAACGTTGACTTCTCGGATTTGCCTGACAATGTGAGATCGAGGTGGGCCAGTTAGCAACTAAATAATTCGCAAAATGCCATTATCCATTCTTCGTACAAATGGAGAAAGAAAGAATAAAACAAACGTCCTCGATTCGCAGTCACGATGCGCAACGCTTTGTGTTCTTCTTGCATTATCGTTCATTCGTTCGTCCGTCCGTCCGTCCCATCTTTCAAGTAGTCTTTACGCGCAACGCATATTGCAGCAAACCGACGAATGCTGTTGTTGCTCATTGGCTTTCTCTTCGCGTTGTTGCACACGGTGCTGCGATGTGACGTGAACGCAAAATTGTACGACTGCGATGATGATGATGATGATGATGGACGTTGAAGGATTGCAGTAACCGTAGTAATCGCGCAAACGCGATGACAACACCGACCGATAACAACAGGTTACTTATAGTGCGCGCGTGCGTTTTCGTCTCGTCTGCCAAGAGATGCGGAAATGTTTTGCACACGCAAAAATAAAAACAACAAACAACAAAACGCCACACACAGCAACAAAATGCTACGTGACACTCACGCAAATTCGAGACTAATTAAAAATCAATTACTTAAGCGCCTGCCGCATCGCAGCGCATCGTGTGCCGTGCTGCACTGTGCCCTAGATAATGACACTGCTGCATGTTTCGTGCTTGTCGTTGTAGGTACAACAAACACACAAACCATACGCAAAGTGGCGGCGGAATTTATTTATGATCCAATACAGGAATCGATAGCAAAACCGGTTCAATTCGATTGCAACGAACGCGCATCATCAAACCGCACACGCACCCGCCACCAGCGCCAGAGGAAGCACTAAAATGTCATTATTCGTTTTCACTCGGAATGTCCAAAGTTTCTCTATGCAAATTGAACAACGTAGCCGAGTCTATCTCAATTTTTAATCAACTCTTCTAATTACCAAAAACTAACTAGCCTCTTTTATCCTTCAGGATCACTTATTATTATTATATGTTTCCTCTCGCATTTCAGGACTTTTTCTTTCGTATTAGTGTCCATCACAAGGAAGATTTCACAAGAGATATTTCTTTTCCACCGTCTGCCTTCGTCTCCTCCCTCTCCTTCGTCATCGTCCACTTTTTTGCACGCTTCGGATGCTTACATAATGTGCTGACCTACTTAAGACGGTACGCCGCGTTCGTCCGCGCACTTCAATCGCAAACGATGATGATTAATGATGGTTAATTAATCAATGTTTGCTTGCGATTTATCGAGTTAATTAAATGCTAAACGCTCCATGATCTGGCGCTTTTCTCGCACTCGATCTCCCTTCTCCCATATTCGCTTGCTTTCGTTATTCGCTCATCAAGTGGCCTATTCATTGTGATATTTCAACGTTTTAAAGTGTCAAATTATTAATTTATCCACGGCGTATTAAGCGGAATTGGCTAATGTGCTTAAGCGCGACTTTGTTGTTGCACACGCATTCGTACAACAGGCGACAGACAAAGCCGTCGACGGATGAGAACGACGGCGATGAATAACTTAAAACCGAAAATGAAACGAGAAAAACGAAAGTCTAGCGCGCGCGCGCGCTTCCAAGTCTTGTTGTCTGTCTAAGAACGGCCGCAGCGCGCGTCGAATAAATGGCGAAGATCGTCTTTATAATTTATACAAAGCTTCGAATTTATGAGCGTCCCAACAACAACGGCGCGAGCGCACCATTAAAATAAGTAACTTTTCCAGGTAATGCGCGACGCTCGCGATGATGCACAAACAGCCAACCGGCGCGCACATTCTTTGGCATTACTCGCGTGGTGAATAATTGCACCGCAAAACACAACCGCTCCGCGCAAGCCGAAGAAATAATCGATTTATTGTGCGCGGTCGTTAAGTCCCATCGTCAATCAGCCCCGGGAATGTTGTTGCGCAATTATCAATTGTTGCGCAATTATCATAATCACAATAATGATAACAATCGTTGTCGTTTTCTTTGCATGCACCTTCGTCAAGTGTTAATGTGTCAAAATCAACATTGCGCTTAATTTACACCTGAGCATAAATTAAGTGTGATGAATGCGTGTTTGATTAATTTAATCGCATGCCATCGCACAATCAACGGCTTGTAAATGGTGCGCAAATAAATTAAAAGTGCATCGAAACAAATCAATAATGTGAAGAATAAACAAAGAACGAATGAAAGAGGAAACTTGCTGAATGCTTCACCCTCTTCCCGAGAATATGGTGCACGCGCGTACGTACGGGAAGAAGCACACAGTTTTGAATGCAAAAAGGGGACCGACAACTTAACCTCGATCGAGCTGGCACACAACGAACGGGAGCAATGGCATCGAGGGCGACAACATTGCACGATGGCATAGCCAGCCAGCCAGCCCGCCCGCCAGCCTCCCTTAAATTTACGGGGCGGCAATGGCGGCATATGTACCGACTAAATTTGTTGTACATTGCACACTCACAATTTCTATCTCTTTCCATCTTACACGTTCTCTTTGAGGGCAAGCACTCCGGAAATCTCCAAGTTTGCTTCGCATTGAATCCGACTTGAATTAGAAATTAAACTCGCCATTCATTTAAATATTCCGCGCAATTAATTAGCGACGTGTTTTGACCTTGAAGCATTACCATGAGAATTTTGTTGTAATTTTATTGAAGGTTACTAGTGCAACTCAACTCGCTTATGTGTTTTTCCAATGCTGCACTTTGCAAATGATTTATTAAACCGCGTACCCGCCAGCAACACACACAATAGAGAAAAAATTTGCATGTTTTTTCGCATTGAAGAACGCAGTAGCATAGCACTCATTTAATGCAACAAATTACCTAAATTGACCAGCACGAAATAATTACAGCAAACAAATATTTAATTACGAGTGCAAGCAAGCGTACAACGGCTGCTCAAACAGATACTGCGCAGTGCAGAAATTGTTGTTCTATTGCGAGTGTATAAAATGAAAAAAGGCATTTGACATTTTCGAGCAAAATTACTTTTTGATTGAAAACCAAGAATTATTTGGCGTTCGGTAAACATTGATTGCTGAATTATTCGTCAGACACGAAATGACAACACGAACAATGCGTTCGTGAATTAATATAAAAACCGCGTCGAACGCGAACCGAACGAGAAAAAAAAGAAAAAACGCCAACACAATAAATTCGTAAGCGGCCATCGAACGTCATCATGCAAAACACGTCGGGGGGTGGCAGCATACGCGTGCGTACTCGTCCAACGCATAGCGACTGCCGCGTTTTGATCTCTAATTTTGCGTGATTTGCATTGCAGCCTGTATAAAATCATCCACTTTATTCGCGTGCGCGGGGGTGCCGCCGTGTGCAAACACACCAAACCAAGCCGCCACTCACGCACACCAACACGCACGCTGATGCAGTGCGAGGGTAAATTCGCTGCGCCATCGTCGACGCGCTGTCGTTTTCGGTGGCAGTGCCGCTGCCACTGCCGCCAGCAGCACCATAATTCGCGCGCTACAGTTATTACACAACCGGTAACAATTTATGTAGCAATGGCACAAAATCGAAAATAACGTGTGTATGCGCTCCGCACTTCTCGTTGAAAGAAACGCAATGCATTGCAAAAATATGCACTCTAAACACGCAAAAAGAGCAAAACAATACAATGACTGTCATTTCGCAATTCAAGTGTAAAATTTGCGTGTGAAATACCTGTAGGTATATTTTTAAATTCCCTCCCGCGTCCTACCCGCTTTGGTAAATCATGCGCAAGAGAAAAGTTCATATTTTTCCATGTTTGTCGCATCCGCCTCTTAATAAAGTCGCAAATCGCAAACGCAAAAAATTTGTGCACTCACCCGCACCGGATCGCTGAAGAGCGGCCGTGAGGTTTCCGGCTCGGCGCTCTGGGATGACATCTGAGCTCGAGCGAGCCGATCCCGCTCCCGAAGGCGGTCCCTTTCCACACTGCAACAAATAAAACAGATATCAGCCATAAAGTCATTTTCCATCAATTGAATTCCTAACTACGTAGTCTCGTGCACACATGTATAAATCATTCATAAACATTAAGTTAATCATCAAGTTAAACTATGTAAATTCAATAAATAAAAAAAGGTATCAGATAGTCAGCCAGGAAATCGCAGATAACAAACAGCACAAAAACAAACCACAAATGCACAAAACTAATTATGTCAGCTTCTAATTGAGAATCGTATTATTATTATAGTCATTAAATTCAATTTTTCTAGCTTTAGCATTGAACCAAACTAGCTATTTAAATTGCGTAGATGTGCATTGAGCAATTGTAAAAGTGCTTTTTAATAGCACTTGAAGCTAATAATACCGTTAAACAAAAACATTTAAACCTATAAATTTACGTGCCTAATCGCTCGTATATACCTGCAATATTGACAGCGCGTTTTGCAATAATTCAGATTTATTCACCCCTAAAAATTTAATTAAACCCTTCAGTCAGCCAATAACATTTGCAAAAAAATAATCCGTATCCATAGGTAGGTATAAAGATATAAAAACTCAATGATAATTCCATTATGCGTGATAATCTCTAGAGCGTTTATGCGTTCGCTACCAGTTTTTACCGATTTTGATGGGCAATTTTTACGAGAGTTTATTAACTCCGCCGTGTCTCGTCGCCCTCGCGGCAAAAAGCGTGCAAGCAGCAGCATCAACGCAATTCTTCAATGCCGCCGGCGGTGGCAATGCAATCGTAAAAAACAAAGTGGCAATGACCACGACGAGAGCGGCGCAACGAGTACACAAGTAGCCAACAACCACCCAAAGCTGTTGACTTCGTACGCATGTACCTACATACATGCATACATTGCACAACGGCAGCAATCGCCGCCGGTTGTTAATCCTTCATTCATTCCGCGCACACTGTCCGCCGCTCATTGCTGCTGCTGCTGCTACTGCTGGTGCCTTGTTATTTTATACAGTGCACAATAAATAACCTGATATTACATGCAAGCAGAAGGCGATTAATAGAGCCGTTAATGTCGATGGCTTATAAAAGTGTTGATTACCATCTCTTGCCTTCTTGCAAAATACATGTAATAATTGCGCACATAAATACGCGAGGTGTATTGCTGCATAGCCGTCCAAACACACCCAATCTGCAAAAAGCAGCAAAACGGCTGCATTCAATGCGGCTCAAGAGTCTCGGTTCGACTTCGCGGGTTGTTACTAATGGATTGCCTTACTGATGGATTAAATTGTAATCAATTATCACTAAATAATTTAACGCTGCATTCATGCGCCACGCGCTCATACACAGCCAAAGAGGCGAATAGAATTACTGCTGCATTTCATTGCATAATTAAAGAGCGCAAGCAATTTATCAAATTACCAAAGAGGAAACGGACAATGTAAATCGAATTTATATTTTGTTTTGAATTTAATTAGTGTGGCAGTGGCAATGGTAGCGGAGGCGGCACGCTTGCCAATGTCTTTTATGCATTCACAACACACAACTTTTGTGTCCTCTACGTCGAGAGGGCAATTATTTCACTCTGGAAATGAGGTCGTACTTAGACGTTTTCATTAAAAGCGGCTGCCGCCACTGCCGCCCGCCGACTACAGCAGCATTAAATGATCAAGTCAACTCATTAATTTATTATCAAGCGCGCAAATGTAAATAAAATATTAACGCGCGCGCGTACATAGCTGCTGCTGTTACCGCCGCCGCACACACAACGCATTGTAGCCGCTGAAGCAAATTATACATTTTCCTGTGGGAGTGAATCCAGTTATTTACACGCTAAATAATAAGCAGATAATAATTTAATATTATATTACCGACTAATTGCGGCGATTACGATACATGCATCTGATAAAACACAAAACGATCGCGTAATTCATGCGCGTTATCTCTGTTTAATATGCAAACTACTCTCGGAATTCCCCTCAAATTTAACTTTACTTGGCATGCGCGAGAACCAAGCGAAAATTTTCCGCGCGTTCTGTAAACTTGTTGGTGCATCAACAAGACGAAAAAGAGATTGTTAAAAGAGCGGAAAGAAGACGCGTGACATTTTCTCCCTGCTCAAGAACCGCACATATATGCATCTCGTCCTTTATCCTTGTCGCTGGTACTACAAAATATTTAGCAACTATTTCCATCCCGCTATTCCTACTGTTTGTTGTCGTCCTCTATTGCGCCCTTCAAAGACAAACGACACCCACGCTTCTTTTTGCTTTTGCCGAGATACCTTTTTTCCTCACGGCTCTCTTCTTCTCAATTCCCCTACGTGAAATGTTTTTATTACAAAGAAGACGTCATTGACTCTCTCTCTACGAATGCGCACGCGTTTGCAATCCGCTCGCTCGACGAGAGGCAGCAGAATGACACATACTACTACTACTAGTACCACTACTACGACTTCTCTCACGACTCGACACTGTTGCTGCTGCTGCCGCCGCCTCCTTTCCTTCTGTCAAACGTCCGCATGTGTGTGCTTTATTAAGCGTGTCGTCAGTGGTCTTTCAAGGATTATATTGACTCGTAAACTCCTCTAACATGTGCAATGATATAATAGTTGAAAGGAAACGAAAACGTTTCTATAAACGGTTAAAAAACAAGCAGAATCTTTCATACGTAATTACCTACTTCTCGGTTATAATTAAATTATCTCGTGTTTAAATTCGCGAATTTATTCAAAGCCTTCTTCCGCGTTGGCGTGATAACCGAATTCCATCATAAATCACATGATGAGTGAATCAAAACTAATTTCCGACAAATAATTCACAGCAATTACTTTTATACATCCGCTGCTCTCAATGCATATTTTTCGCGTATGGATCGATTGATGCTTTCAAAAAATGCAAAACCCATTTTTCGGGGGCTCTTTTTACGAGTGGATCGAGTTGATGAATGTGTACAAGTCCCTTGACGCTCCCACACCAGACTATTGTGTGCTCTCAGCGCTTGCTCGCGCGTTTGGATTTTGGCGGTGCGGGCGGACCGTCCAACATACACACACTCGCTTGCTCTCTATTCATCCGCGAGTATACATAATGTATGACTAATCCCGGTTATTTCTCATCCGAATTTAATGCCGCTCTACTGCTGCTGCTGCTGCTACTACTACTCCTGTTCAAAGATGTGTTGTACACTTTCCTACGCGTTATGCGACGTGATGACAACGCCGAGCTAAACAGTCTGATCAAATTCGTAACACTACCAATAAGTTGACGCGAAATGATACTAATAAGCCAATGCGCTTTACGTTTTTTTTTCCCGGCAGCTGCAACTCGTCTCTTTGCGTACGTGTTATGCTCAACATCAAAGAATTTCTATTTATTATTTATGATATTTACACGCAAGGCAGCAAGGACCGACACGGTTGGCGGTGGAGGCAGCATCGATGGCTGATTTATTGCGTGCAACAACTTTTCAGCGCTTTGCAAACTGCGACTATTCATCATGTATTTTGCATAAAATCACGTACAACACAAGAAATATTTACTTCGGAGTCATCGTGCATCACACACACGATCATTTATTATTTAATTCTCCGCACGCGCATATTTTACCCAATTTGAGTCATGCCTTATTTGTTGTTACACACTTCCCCGTAAAAATATCCCGGCCGTGTTTCGTACATTAGAAACCTATTAAGTTATTGGTGCGCTTCGCGCCAGTAAATTGAGTGAGAATAAAAATAACCAAAAGCCGCTATTTATAGCACCTGAATCGAACTTACTTAAAGACACTTCGTTAAGAAGTAACTAATTTTTGGGGTTGAACTTGCACGTTGGGGAAGCGTAAAATGACAGGTGCGAGTCTCAGACATCTGGTACGCACATGTTTGGTGCACAATGAAGAAAGAGATTCAAAAAGACATTCATGCGAGAGGGTGCCGTTCCAAATATGGAAATAAACAACAAACTGGGGGTGGTTTCTTCATGCTAAAGCGACGGCTACATCTTGCGCGCACAAAGTATAAATAAATTGTTAGGAATGTCGTCCTTCGTCCGACAAGTACGTGCTGTGCTGTCGAATAAAGTGCAACCATATGGAGTTGCTAAAGAACTGATAGCAAACCCATTAAAATTTGATAGATAAGAGTCATGCATTTGTGCATAATCACCAGTTACGAGTTTCGAATTGATTCCACGATTCCTTCCATTCCACCAATTGCACTCACCAAGTCTCTCACACCACAGACAGACGGCGCACACATACTAGAGAACATGCACCATCAGAGGAGATACAAACGTGCTGCACACGCTAACCAACCAACCGAGTGCAATCGCAAACGCAAGAGAGGTCAGCAACCTGGCTGAATGTGTGCTGCTCGTTTGTGTAAATGTGTGTTGCACATGCATGCATGCATTCGGCTCGCGTATGCATCGCGCGGACAGTTTACGAGTGAATTAAAGTTACGCGCGGCGACAAAGAACGTCGTCGTCGTCGTCGTCGACTACGACGATGTCGACCGGCGGACTGCATGCAGCAGCAGCAGCAGTGGCCACCGCCGCCTCACTCATTGCACACTTACTCATGGCACACTCAACTCAACTCGGACATACATTCACACCAACCACTCTCAAAGAGAGACCATTTCATATCCTCACGCCTCATTTGCATATCCACGATATATCCGATTCGTACACATTTATTTCAAATTGCAAGCCACGCAAAAACAAACGGCCAACGCTTACTTAATGCATAGATTCGTCGTGCGCGTAGAAAAGAAATTTCACTTTTGCGATTATTGCCACACAGATATTGCACCGCCGACTGCCATTTCATTATTTCGCCTTATTGCATGCGGGGAAACCCGATAGCGCGCGCACAATGCTTTACCGTCGAAAATCTGCTATAAAGCAAGAAAATGAAAATGCCCAAATTTTCCAAGAACGCTAATAATCAATTGATAGCCGTCGCTGCCAGACGACTTCAAGGAACCGCAACAAATTTCAGTTGTTTAACTGAAAAATGTTCAATTCGTAGAATCGTCTATGAACATCCTCGGCGCGCGCGCGCGCGCGTAAATAAATAATTTCTCCCGAGTTTCGTTCTGCGTGTTTGTTTCTCTTTCGCCGGAACGCAACCGCCGATTAAAAGGAAAATTGCGCGAAATGTTTGAATCATATTCGTTGCAAACGGATGAGTCACATTCAACATTTTAATCGATTCGCTCCTTCACAGCCATTTTAAAATAACATTGTGAATTTACATTTCCAACAAAATACAACATTTTACTCTTAATACTTTCTATACAACACTCGCTTTGCAGCGGATCGAGTCTGCTAGGCATCTTGATAAAACTTTACATAAAATCTTCGGCAAATAAACTTTTTCTCGCGTCTCATGCCCGGCGCCTTCTTGCGCTCTGCAACCTGCCATCATCGTGTGCGCCAAAGTGCACCCGCGTTAAAGCAATATTTGTCAATACACAAGAACGCGAGAAGCGCGTCGCGACACGATTTCAAAGATTGATTTGATAGATACGCGCGCGCGCGCACGCTTTACGACTTTATTTCTTTCGCCAGTTATATTTGAGTTGCATGCAAAACGTAAATACAGCTTGTGTGCGCGCATTCATAATAAATGAAACACCGGTGCTTGCTGCCAAGGGCGGCCGAGGCGCTGCTGAATGTTGATAGCACGAAATGAATTTCTTCTTATAATTAATGCAGCACATAATTTATGCAAATTCCAGCTAATAAATCGATGAGCAAACCAAACCGCCCGCGTTCCTTCCATGGCTAAACACGCAAAATATTTCGCATGAACATACGATACGATACGCAATATAATCCAATCCCCCCCCAACCTTTTAATGATTCCCACCGTGGGGCGGCGCAGGACGGCGGTAAACAATGATAGAAATATTTCGAATCGGTTACAAAATCTAAATTGATTCCCGAAAAGTTGTTGTTGTTACAAAGCGGATTATTTCAACAAACATCCAACGAAATGTGAGAGAGAAATGCGCGCGCGAAACAAAACGATGAAAGCAAGGAGCGCACGACGAGGAGCAGCGATTATTGATTCAGGACGAGTGAGTGTGCTCGTTTGTGTTGTGCTCTTCTCGGCTCGCTTCTTCTTCTCCACATCGCGGACTATACGCGATGCGCCAAATAACACATGCCCATGCATTTTATTCCGCAAAACGCCGAATACAGAATGGCAACCGAGCAAGTTGCAGTTTACTCCTCGTAAAGCAATGAACAAAAATACGTTCAAACGCAACAACCGTTTATGCAATGCAACTTTGTGTTGTATACCCCGACACCTATTAGATAAAAGCCACCCACACACATGCAGCCCGCCGCATGTGTGGCACAGACGTCTAGTCTCGCTCCGCCGCCAACGAGCCAGCCGAATGGCAAAAGATTTGTTAACCGTTGCACGAAAAGAGTTGGTCGCAGCCGCCACTGCTACTGCTGCCGACCGTCGCGTCGTCGTTATAAACTAGCAAAAAAAAAGACGAATATTCCGTACAACACAGCGAGCAACAATACGTAGCAGACGATCGCTTCACTTCGCAAAATTCATAGTCATCACGCGCTTCATTGAAGGGTTACTGTTGCGCGCTGTTTTTTCCCACCCAATGTGCACTTTTACGACGGATTTTCTTTCGCCGACAATACGCCAACCCCGATATAAAATAAAGACGCTGAATGAATGAATTTAAGACCTTCGAGATTTTTGCAACAAACGCGTATACCGTGTGCGTCGTGTTCAAGTTGAACGTCTCACAAACATCATCATTTTTGTAGTCATTTAAATGGTTTTTTTCTACGTACAGTTAGTGTAAAATAGACACGTTTTTGTGCGTACGCACACGACAATTACGACTATGGTAACCAAATGATGAATGAAGCATTATGACAAGCAAGGTCGTACAATTGACATGAGGCGGCTACACAATAAGCCAGAGCAAGCAAACGTGCGAGCGAGCACCTACTACATATTTTATTAATTTTGCGCGTTTTCAAACACCAAAGGCGTGCATATTCAATTGTTGATGTTGTAACTTGTTACTTCTGCTCTTTTGCATAATACAAAAAACACTCTTCTTCTCTTACCCGGGCAAATGAATATTGAATGGATATAAGCTACCAATTAGCACCGAGTGCTAACTTTATAGCCTCCGCCGACTGCCCACGTTATTATAATACACGTGTACAAAACAACATAAAGCGCTAACTACACACCGAAATTGCAACTGAAAACTTGACTTTTCCGTGAGTTTGGCGAAACAACCACCACACCACGCCCGCCAACACGTACTGTTGTTTCACGATCCGAAATCACACTGACCCAACATTGTCAAGGGTTATTCAAGAGGGCGGGTGGGTGGTTACACCGGCTTTTACCTGTAGCTCTCTACCTGTTCGCATAATTACTATAATACGTGCAGTTACCATTGGCTCGCGACTTGTCTATTGAGATTGTAGCAGTATTTGGTCAATACATCAACCTAAATTAAATTCCCCCAATTTGCCTAATATTATTTACCATTGTGAGTGCAACTCCGCTTAATGATTTTATTACTAGTACCATGGATAAATCGCTAATTCATTTCGCAAAAACCACACAGACGTTTACGTTAACCGCTTGGTTATTCTTAGGGTCAAGGTTACGTTCCATAGTTTTCAGCTTTATAGCAAATATCTAGTAGCAAATAATAGTTGAATGCTATACATACCCGATAATAAATGGCTTTAATCGCAAATCGAAACGTGTGTGTCAATCACATACCAGTCAACTGCGTCGTAATGTACGTAGGCACACACAAACAACAATAATTTAACGTTAGTCGCTGGATTGTTGTCACCAAACACAAAATCGTCAACGCGCCGCGACCTGCCACCGCGTGCAACTGACTTGTCTGTGCGACGAACCGATATCGATGCACCGACTGACTATTAAGACGTTTTGGGCGATGAAAAATAATGCTCGCGAGCCACGCGTGAAATACACTTTTCAGACAACTTTTCATACACAAATCATATGCGCGCCGAACACGCCGAGATAAAGACGCCGTCGTTATCGGTGGCGCACGCAACAAAAGCTTGTCACTGATAAAACCTCCACACACCAACGCGCGCGCGTTCATCCAAACGGTGTATATTGTTGTTGTTATACAATTACATGTGTGCGGAGCTGATGAGACGTGCGCCTAACATGGCCGACGACAATTGCTCGAAATTTACGGACCGTATGCACAGTAAACTGCGCGTATGTTTATTAGTGTGAAAATCCAAATACCGAGCCACTTACACACCGACAGGCGTACGTACGCATTGCGATGCATTAGTAGCAACTGTAAATGATAAGATTATTAAACGTTGGCTTGTAATAATATTAAATATTCTAATGTACGCGCGATTACTCATCGTGATTATCATCATCATCATTATCATGAACAACAGCACTATAATAATCATCGACGCTTTAATCAATTCATGATCGATACGGCGGATAGTGTGTCAACAACAAGAGTAAAAATTGGCAAACAACGTCTTGGAAAATGGCGTTGCTTAAACAACAGCCAGCCGCTGGCCCTGAAATTATTTTCTGTGCTTGTTTCGACCGCGAGCTATTTTCCTTCCCCTTCATTAGAATATCGTTTATGCGCTCTAATCATGCTGGTTATTAACACGTTCTCGTGTGTTCTTCCTTCGCGCTTCTTGTTGCTTCTTTTTTGTCCAGTACAATCTGCTAGCTAAAGTTCACTCTAATAGACGCACGCGTTTGCAGCAACAACGTCGCAATTTTATTTTATTTAAGCGCGTCGTACACCACACAGCACAGCTTGGCTTGGCATGGTATGGCATTGACATAATTTGCGATGCTCTCTATTCAAACGCACACATTGTCTCGGCAGGGAGATAATAAATGGCGCGCTGATTATCTTGATGACTAGGTCTTAGTATTCTTTTAAATCTGTGTACAATCAGATTACGCACAAATAGGTATAAAAAAAAGATTTCATAACGCGCAACTAAATAAAAGTTATCTAATTATGCAGCCAATTATAGTAATGCGTGTGTTAAACGAGTCTGCATACCTATAAACCTTAATTACATTCGAGGTATACAGGAAATTGATAACTATTTCGCACCAACTATAAACTACACTCGTAACAAGTAGGTACTAACAACTGAAATATTCGTAATCGACTGTTTAAAAAAAGCGAGTGCTAAGTAGCAGAATTCAAATAGACATTTCAATGGTTCATAAATTTTGTAAGCGATGAAATAATAAATATAAAAGTCAATAAGTGATAAGTTTTTTAATTAAAGCGAAACAACAAAAACGCCAACGTAGAATGCGAACCGAGCAAACCACTTCCGATATTTATTTTTATATACACACAAACGCATACTAACGAAATTAGTAGGCCTATCGCGCATTGCATCGTTGCCAGCCGCCCACCCGCATTCGATGCTCTACCGCACCATGTTCAAGCATGCATGCATGCTGTAGCAGGATGAGCCTTTTACTGTCCATCTCGAAATTGTACCGAAAATAATCGTGCATTTATTATTATTTCATTCATGTATGAGGCGCGCGCGCGTTCCTACACATAAAGTTTTATTAAACGACATATGTCATCGATTCACGTCAAGCAAGACGTTTGCGGTTTTCGGTTGAATTAAGCCGACAATATTGTTCACACGTACGCCATCGGGGACGGCGAAAAAAGAGGCATTTGCATAGAAACGCAAACAACGATTGCGACGGATATTCCACCTTGACATCAATGACTCACAAAAATCGTAATTGCGCTACGAAATTGACTCAATGCACTTTTATTCCAAAAGCAGCGCCAAGAATCTAGAAAATTGCATTGTACGCTAATTCATCTTCTCACCTACATGCATTTCAATTTTATCAAGCATGAAACGCAGTCTCTCTCGCAAAAAGTCGCAATTAACATATGCCAAGTGCAAACGTAATTATCAACAACTAATAAACTATACGTATCCAATATCGAGCGACTAATTAGAAACCTTTTATGGTAGCAATTCAACGTTATAATCAAGCAAAGTCTCACGCGTATTTACTACAAATTACAATTTAATTTTATTAATTTCTACATCAACCTGTTGCATAAAAATACAGGCGCACTCGTTAAAAACGCCAAACGGTGAACGTACTGCAACCGCACCCGTAAATAAATTAATTAACTTCTCCGCGCGCACACACACATAGGTGCACGATTCCCCATTAGCTAATTAGCTCATTTATAAGTGAAATACTTCTAAAAATATTTGCACCGATAGCAAAACTACCGCATATGCGTATTTATACAAATGTTGCAATCATCGCCTGCAAGTATTATCATAAACACCAATTGCACAAATAAATCATCATACATATTCAAACTACTACGTGATTATTGCACATTTAAAACATGCACGAATCGTTCGCGTTGTTTTAGATAAACAAACAAACGATTGACGACAACGTTCTTTATGAATTGCAATTACGACGACGACGACTACGAGGAGGTGGCAGAAGAGTAATGAATTCCACGGAAAAATTAACAAATGCTGACGGCACTAGCACGCGCAAAAGTGAATGTATTGACGTCATTAACGAATCGTCACGCTAATCAAAACTCTTACTACTACTACCACTGCCCATTATGATTAATTAATTGTAAATATCACCATAAATAAGCAAGCAAAGCGACCAAGTAATCGCACCATTTTCGTATTAAGTTACGTGTGTTTATTTTATCAATTATTTCGATTTCATTTGCATACTTTGTCTGGCCAAATTTAATATGTACTCTGCTAATCCAATAAAACAAAAAATGTAATCAATAAACTTTGAATTGAAAAACTGTTTAAATTATCACGTATGAAATGCGTGCTTGAATAATGAATTGTTGACAATTGTGCGTGTGCATGTTATTAAATAAATTCAACAATCATCGTGCATTATTTATAACAATCATAACCGTCGATGATGAAAAAGAATTACTACCAATGATTATACTAAAACAAGGTGCAAAATTCGCACTTCAGTCGCGCGCGCATTTCTTTATAATTGCATGGGAAATGCAATAAAAGTACATTGGCAATCCATTGTTTTCGTATTAAATTACGTGTATTTACTTAACAGTAAATCGCCCATAAATTAAAAGGAAATATTTTTGCAGTAGTCAGACACGATTAAATTACTAGGCCTTTATCATGCAATGTTATAATAAATTAAAATGCTCATTACGAATGACTCTTGAAATTTAAAAAAAACTACTCATCTGCGAAACAAGCGCTCAATATGTTTTCTACACGTAAAAGAATTTGGCAACTCTCAAAATAATTTTAGATGCCATAAAAAATCAAAGCAATTCGACAATTTCATTGGTGGTGCTACAACAAAGTATGCGGAACTTTATGTCACTTGTTAACAAGACGTAAAAATTAATGACAACGCATTAAAATTACTTTAAGACACTTCAAACGGTAAACATGACGAATACGTAAAAATAATTACGATTCAATTTAGCATGCATACATTTTCTATATCAGAAAAAGTCGTAAAGTAAATAAAACACGTGCTGCTAGTACCCCAACAAACACAATGGGATTAAGCCTTCAACAAGGTGATAAAGCGTTCAACGCGAATTATCAGTATCAAATGCTGCGCGAACTGCGTCAATCTCATATTTACCGAAAATTACAATCGTTACAAGAATGTGGACAATGTTGAGCAAAACGCTTGCCTATTCAAGTCTTTCAAGTTTTTTTCCTGCTGTTATGACTTAACAATGAATTATCGTCCATCCGGCCAGCCAATTCAACGAGCAGAACTGGTTTCTCTGTTCTTTTTCTATGCGTTTTTGTTCGACAACAACCCGTAAAGCGCACTAAACGCACCCGATAATCTAGCCCCGACTGTGCGTATTTGTTCAGCTTGCATGTAAACAAAAATCAGCTGATTCTTTCACGTTGCGTACATTTTCATAATTTTGTTTATAATCATTTCCCATGCTACCAAATCAATTCACACCCCCTATGACGCAAATTATAATCAACTCTATATGTGCAATTCAATTGCATCAATTATTGCCTTCTTTGCGTGACGACCTGTCTCTCTCCCAACACCCACCCAATCTATCAATCAATCAATCATCTTATCATTATTCAAATGATTTATCAGTATATGTATCACTTTGCGCATACGTATTCATGATTCCTAACTGTACGTACAAGACGCAGGACTAATAAAGCGAATGGTTGAATCGTTGAGTGAATTTTAAGCGCGCCATGCTGCTGCCGCTGCTCTTGCCATGAATGCGAATAAATTTAAATACGTAATAATTTCAACAATTTTGTATGCACATCGTTGGCAAGAAATATGTACCGACAACAAATATGATTACGTTTCTGGAATAACCTACGGATATGTCTAGTAAATTACTACATTTACATCGGCTGCTTGAGAGAATCACAAATAATTTGCTCAATCATAATGGTGATATGTAGGTGGCTTTGACGTTGAACTTGAAATAGTCACGCGTGCGATTTCATCAGCAATAACAACAACAATCATACAAGATGCCTGATTGCAAATCATTCAACGACTGCCGGATCGTTTCACGTTGCCACCAGAAGAAAACGGTACTCTGGAAACTTCTCAACAAATTCGCGAATAAATGGAATTTACCCAGGCGTCATCCGCATTGCTTACTACTCTTTTTAAACACGTCATAGAAAACCTACTTAAAAATCGTCCGCTACGAGCACACACAAGTTGTTACAATTTAGATTTAGAGTAGTTTGCTTGCTTATATGTGGGTCGCATCATCATCATCATCATCATGATCACACCGAGAGAGGCACGCAAGTTCGTTATATGCAAACCAGAAATAAACTAAAACGCCGCCCCGCGCTGCTGCTGTATGCTCTCGAATATGCCGTGCCTTCTCGGCCCCTGATGCTTTTGCTGCTGCTGCTGTTGCAGGTCCACACACATGTTATGTGCGTGCGTACGTGCGCTCGCGGAAATAGCAATTCCGCACGATTAATTAACGACGACGTAATTGGAATTACGCTGCAGTGGCGGCGGCAGCAGCGGCGACCGGCTCGTACAAAACAACGTCGAAACATGTTTCAATGAATCGTTTTCCGGAACAACCTAGCTTAACATTGCGCACATATCGCAAGATTGCATGGCGTGTGTACTGTACGTATTAAAATGATGCATGCAAATAACATTTGGCAATGCTTCCTCCTCATTCCCCACTATGCCACCTCTATCTACACACGCCAGCCACCGACACGGCCATCATCGTTGCGTTGTTGTTTACGTGCTGCTTGCTGCCTCAGCCAGCGTGCGCATTAAATAGGTTAAACAACACGTTCAGCGTCGTCGCGACGCCTCTGCTTCTATCTACGATCCTAATTATGATCAGCTTGCGATCGCCAACAGCAGGGAAAGTGTCCCAAAAGCCAACCAACACACTGACATGCTCAACCGATTTCGCAACGTGCATATTAGTCACTCACAATATGCAATGTTATTGGTCATTTATTGCATTGTTAGTCATCCGTACCAATGCCATAGAGATGCAACCGAGAGCATCGAGTGTAAACAAAATATTAGCCGAGTATCTCTCGAGAACATGTCGATCAAACAAACACGGCAAGGCAAAAGCGTTCAATTCAAGCCATGATTTCTCGCATCGCAATGCCTCAGAGCATATCTAACCTACATTCTACGTGTATACTCATCAATATTATATACGCTACCTATTTGTTTTTTGGAATAACTGAGAAGATAAGAATAATGTGTGAAAAGTTGTCAAAACGTTACCGTGGTGGTCTCTTCATCATTGCCGCCCGCGAATGCTTGTCAACGTGCGTATGCAATCAAGAAAATCACATTTGCTCCTTGGGCAACACGACTACAGCTGTGGTCGTCGTCTCTCCTCCTGCATTGCTCGTCCAAGACACTCGATTCGGTATTTTATTGCGTGATTCACTCTTGAATCAATCAGTAAGGCGGTTGGTGATGAGGTTATAGTTGCTCTTGCTTCCTGTGCGCGTACTGCACAATGTATCACAAAATGTTATTAACTATCGATGGATGCTGCTTGCTACTTCCGATCGCGCGTTTCGCACGATACACCACCACCAATGTCTCTTATTAGGTATTATTACTAGTATTATTGCTTTCGATGTGGAAATCACGTTGTTGCTGCGGATGCACACTGAATATGTCGCGACCGAGTCTCACGAGTCAACGATGATTGTTGAAACAACAGGCAACTAGCTCACTTCATCCAAGCAGCGCACACCAGAGCTGGTTGGCCGGCTTGCCGCGTTTGCCTTTCGTTTTCGACGGGCAAAATGCTTGGCTGTTTACGCGATAATGGTTGCCGCCGTCGACGGCGATTCTGTCTTTTCAATGTTGTTGTTATAATATTATTGCTTTCACGTCTTCGCGCTGATTGCGCATCGATGATCGCGGCTGGCGCCTTCTGCGTTCGGCTCGCGCGCGTTTGCCGATGAGGTAACAAACAAAAGACGAACAACAACAACAACGACTACACGGCGCTCGCTCAATGCGAGAGTAACAATTACGCGATTCGCAGTGGTGGCTCGCTGCTCGCATCACAATTGTCGAGTGGTAAAGCACCATTGGTGATTGAGGTTAGGAAGATGATGATAATAATGTTGTTGACGAACAACAACAACAACACGGCACACAACCAAGTATACGAGCGCGCACACGAATGGCGGATGGTGTGTGCGCCGAAGAAACCGAAATCAAAGCTGACGATTCTCCGTGCGGTGGCACAAACTATGATGACGACGACGACTCGCTGGTGCTGGTGCTGTTGAATTAGCGCCGTTTGAGCCGAACAGCACAGCCATTACTCGCGTTTGCAACAACTGCTAGACGTTCGAGCGGACGACACGCGGTTAGGTTGTGTGTAGTTGAGTATAACTTTCGGATAGATACTAGTCACAAACGCACGAAATGTTAAATGTTTCCTGCGCGCTGCTAGCAAACTGACACACTGCAGCAGCTCGACGACGATTCGCTGTTGTTGCTACGGCACCGCACACGCGCTGCGTACGAAATAATAATAGGCATCTATGCGAATAAGTTTATTGGAGAATTGCGACGACGATGACGACAATCACGACAAACCGAAACGCACCGCGCGGATTGATGCCTCAGATTGTTGCTCCGTCGATGGAGTTTTGCACTTTTCCGACCACTTGTTGGGGAACAACAACCAACGACAATAACAACAACACTGCGTCCGCGAATTGAACAAGAAGTACATCCGAAGATAATTTATTTAATTACGCGTACTCTCGGCGGCGCACATTGCACCTCTTCGCGCTCGCCTGCATTCCTTTCGTTTCGCGTGTGGAGAGCGCAACTCGGGCGAGTACTCATTCCTTCGTCGATGCGATCATCACCGATTCGCGGACATTGGAGCGCACAATACAATTCTATTAAAATCGCGCGACTGTCGATTATCACCGTACCGTACACCGCAAACAACGCACGCACTTGTCATTTCGCTCAAAATACGTCTTGTGCGTACAGCAACCAGCAGAGGCGCACGTCGCCAACGAATCCTCGACCGAATCTCACGTCCCACTCGCACGCGAATCGAACCGGATCGTGCGCTCGCGCTCGCACGGTATCCGTCTACCCCTCATACAACGTGCCAGTGGACTTGCCAGCGTTGCCAATACCTCCGCTCTGTTTACAGCAACCGCCGACTACGACTCCACGGCGCCGCAGTGCAACTGCTTATCGCCATCTGTAATCGTCGAGCGCCAATCTACCATTTGAATTTCGAATCAATTGGCGCGGCGCGCTCCTCGCGTGCGCGCGCGCTAATAATTTATACAAATTGTCATGAAACGCAATAGCAACGCGTAAAACACGACGCAATTAGTGCAATGTCAATAAACAAATGAAACGGCACTTGGCGAGTTTATAAAATAAATTGTAAAATGTTTTTTCTCGTATCCTGCGGCACTTTGCGGAACGTCGATGCAATTAAGTGCAACCTGTTGCTGGTGCTGGCTGCTTATGCATTATTATCATTCATTTAATGATTAACATAATTCAAAATCACATCGTCTCCATTTGTTTTGCTCTTCGAATTCCTCGTTCGCCAACAAAACGCATTAAACATCAAAACAAATGCTTAGCAATTCTCCTTGTGCGCTCGCTCGCGCGCGCGTTCTTCATTGAAGAGCGAGACAAGCGAAAAGAAACGCGCGTAAATCTTTCGAAACGTCATCGTGTGACTGCCTGATAAATAATGCTCTTTAATTACGCACGCATGAAAGCAATTGCAGGTCAAATAAGAAAACGCGGCGGCGTATAACGAGGGCGAGCATCGCGTAAAAAATAAATGAAGTAAATAAAACTGAGACCGTTCGTTGGCGTGTGCGTGTGCAACAATAAACCTAACGTAAAATGGCGGGCAAGTTTTCCATCTAATGTTCTCCAGCGTTCTTGTTGCATTTACCTCCAGCGAGTCGGTTGAATGTAGAGGAATACCGAATTGTCATTCCGTGTGTGTGTGTACAGTATGGATTCGGTTGTAGCCGTAAAACGTTAAGTAGCCGCCTGTGGCGCGTGCATTGCCGCGTTTTCTCCGCCTGCTTCAAAGTCACTCACTCAGCCAATTCTGTTGGCGGCTTAAATAAACGGAACGATGCGATACAAACTGCTGCAGCAGGAGGGCATATGCCTGGAAATTTACGTATCACGTGCGCGCCTCTCATCCTCACAAAACGGCATACGATACTGTGACTCTGACATTGTGTGTTCAACAAACACGCAAGACGCATACACTCGTAGTCGGTCCTTTATCTGTGCATGCACAATGCCCACTTGTCTGATGAGAACAACGGTGGTGGTGGTGGTGGTGCTGGCGGCGGCGGCGGCATTCCCGACTGATTCGGTTAGCCATTGTTTTATTGTTTGAGTCCTTTTTCGTTTTTCTCTCTTTGCGCGCGCGGTGCGCTTCGACACTCGCAACCGGTCATGTGCTGTCGCTGTGCGGCATTGGCCAGAACTACCTACGAATGCGGCACGCACTCAATCCATTCTCTCTCATTATATCTGGTTTTTCCTCTCAACAATTTAATAATAACAACACGACCACATGCGCCCGCGAGCCGCGTACGATACGCGCATAATTAAGTGACATTTTTGATGGAATTTGTCCAAATAGAGTCGTAAAATTGCTCCAAATTAAACGCTTGAATGAGCGCACTTACACGCGGCCATGATGGAGTTAAACCATGAGTTTCTATCTGCTACATTAGGCGATATGCTACAAATAATGCATGCAGTGTTACCGTATTTGCATTGCAATGGCAGGCCAAACAATGTTCAAAGGTCATCCAGATGCATATTACGTAAACCCGATATATACATATTTACTATTAATGTGAGTCGTACGCCATAGAATGATACGAGCGTTTTTTTGTTGTTGTATAGTTGTTTTACTCTCCGTTTCAGAGGCTAAGTGTTGTACTGACAAATGACGCACGACTTTATTATCTTGGGCGATAAACAAGATATTTATGCATTGCAAACAGCAAGAAGCGCACGAACAAATAAGCAGGCAAGCAAATGATGGTTGCTCGATTGAATGAGGAGGTGTGTGGAGTAAGCGTGCATGCATGCATACACGACGCGCGTCTCTTCATCATCAACATTTAACATCAACATCATCATCATCGTGTCGCGAACATTGGGGACGCGCATTCGCGCTATACATGTGGGAGGATCTAATTACACGTCTAATTTTAACTTACTGCATTGGGACGCGGCCGACGGACTCGCATACGAGTGGCGCGCAGAAAGAGAGCAAGGATACTCAACTCACCTGCAAAGCAAAAAGAAGAACAAATTAGAAAATAGTGCAAACAAGCGTACGCTAGCAGTATCATGATGACGAAACGTAAGCGCAATTCGTCCTTTTTACTCCGCGCGCAATCAAGTTGTTATTTGCACGTTAGCCGTTTTGTTTTCGTTCGGTGGCGCCCTCGTCTACAACGGATTTCTCTCATTCTCTCATGCATCGTCCTGCGGATGCGTACGTGTGGCACACTTAATCGAATTTGCGTATGTATTGTAGCAGCGCGCATGCTAATTGCAAATGCAAACGGATGAATGCATGCATGCCATGCCTCCCTATGGCGTCAAGGTAGTCAGCAGGCAAGCGATCCGAAGGATGAGGAGGAGCAGGAGGAGGAGGAAGACGAAGAAGAGAACGGAGAGCGGTTAAACGACTTGGAAATGATGACGTCGTCCACGACGTCACAGTGACGTAACGCGCGGGTGTGTTGCCTATGGTAACGAGCTGTGAAGGTCGAACGAGCAGCAGCAGCAAACAGCCAGCCAGCCATTCCTGCTGAGCTCTACTACGGTATGCTACGCGTGGTTCGTACCGTAACGTATTACATACACGCGTACAGCAAACACACACCCATGCACAAATAAATGATCGCAGGCAGGCACGCACGCGATACAATAATAGGCGAAGAAAATGGATGATGATTGTATAAAGCGAAGCGGAAGTGTGCCGTTTGGCCGGTAACGGCGCAAACAGCAATCACGATCGTCATTAGCGCGCGCGCGCCGGCGGACTTGTTGCCTTGCCTGCCCCCCATTCGACTCTTGCGGTTGTTGCTGTTTGAAATGCCGAGTAGTTCAAGTGCGGTGCTAAATGCGCCTCTTGATTGCATATGATGATATGCTTGATATGGTTGGCTATGCGGTTGGCATGACAACGACACCCTTTTGATAAAATGGCAAAAAGCCGGCGCTTTTCCAAAGTATTCGAATAAAACCGGAAATCGAGCACAATCTATCCAAGTCCGCGCTCTACATTGCCATAGGTATTCCCTAATGTAGACTTTACCAAAATACTTATTTGCGTGTAGCAAACGTCGGATGACAAATTCTTGGCAAGAAATCAATCTGCAAAGCGTGTGCGTGCGCATGTGAGTAACGAACGAGTAAAGCAAATGAAAAACGTGGCCAACAGTCCACTAAAAGTTCATTAACATCGAGTCGGCCAAAGAATATGCGCTTGTTTCATGCAGCAGTGAACAAACGCAAAAGAGAGACGCGCGCGCGCGCTCTCGAATCACTTTCATTGCAACGCAAAAATTCGTGTGCCACTAAAAAATCAAGTTCAATAGGATGTGTGTGTTTTCACTTTACGCGGAATTCGCGCTGCGGTCGTGCCGCGTCCGTCCGTTCTCTCATTCGATTATATTGCCATTTTGCTATTCATTCAGCCCACTGCGCCTCCTCCTCCTCTTCTCCACCTCGTCTCTTGTCTTGTCTTGTCTTGTCTTCTCGAGGTTGTTCCGTTTCGAGTGCCTTTCGCTCTCGCCAGCGAGACGCTTAATAATTACGCGCGAGATTAAGACACCGCCACCGGTACCGCAAAAAGCAACAACAACAACAGCAGCCGCCAGCCGCTCAATTACAATTAGACTGCAAGAGTGCGATGGGATGTCCTAGAAGAAAACACAAAAAGAAGCAAAAAATAAGAGAAATAGCGGTTCGCTCGGTGTGAAGTATCAGCAGCAGCAGCAGCAGCAGCAGCATCATATCTTTGCCAACGACTTCCTTTCTTCCTTTCCGAGTGGCAAGCAACTCGACGTCGTTTTCTCACAAGACTAACAACTTTTCTAGAACAACAACTATCGCAAGAACAACAACAGCAAAATTGTGGCTTCATGCTCTAATAATGAGCCAACAATTTTGGCTGCTTGTTTCCTGTTTACCTCTCCAAACAAATCCAATCACAAAATCGCGCCCGTTTTTTCGTCAGCATTTCAAATCTCTCTCTCCTTTAAATGATTAAAAGCCATGGCAAGAACACTTGCCAAATTCAAAACTCTTAAACAATGAAAGCACTAGTAAGTTGTTTCTGTTTAGATACTAAAAGAAATTACCTAACAACGGAACATTAATTATTTCAACATTAATTATGTTTTATAACACGGTGCAGGAACGCAGTGTTTTCACATCGAAAGCGTGCAATTAATTTAAACAATAGCGCGACCAAGTGAAGTGTATCGGCATAACGAATTGAATAAAAAGGAAAGTGATTACATGACGATATTCGCCATTATTGGAAATGTTCCATTTAATATCGTCATAATAGACAAACGGATCACCATCAAAGAGTAAACTAGACAATCGTGGAATTGTGTGAAATAATGGCGCATGAATAATGCATTTGCGCGCGCGAATGCTTCAAGGAATATGACGGCGTTAATTTGCTTTAATAAAATAATAAACACACACACGCACGCACGCACGCACGCACGCACACAACAGCCGTGACGGCGGCGGCAGGAAAAAGTTACGAGCCATGAGGAGGCATCCCATGCATGGCAAATAAATTGCGCTGCGGCGTGAAAATGCTGCGCTGCTGCCCTCGAAATTGAAATAAGTTGGGAGTAAGATAGAGCGGACAAGTTGGAAAATAAGGACTATAACATAAAAGTCGGCAGCGTGCGCGCGGATAAAAGCAGCAACGACGACAGTGGCGGCGGCGGTAACGGCAACATGCACTGGTGGTGGCGGGAAGGATGTTGTGGCACATTGCGGACGAATTATACAACATTGCGCACCCCCTAGCTGGTCCGCCAATGTTCATACATGCGAGGCAAGAGAGGACCTTTTATCCTCGGCACACACGCACGCGTCGCGCTCTCTCTTTCACCCTTTCGCATGTTTATGCACGCTCGCGTGTCCCTTTTTGCGGTGCCTGTGGCGGCAGCGGCGGCGTCGAGACCTCCATTCCGGCTGTACATAAATTTATGTGTGCCAGCATGTGTGCGAATTTGTGCGACACATCTCCGGACGGCGGCGCGCGGCGCACGAGTCGACGATTTACAACCGCGAACCGAAAGCCCCTCTCAGCCCCGTTCTATATTATGTTACAACAAAATTAAACAAATTACTAAATCATTTGCCTACTCGCCGATATTTACCAATTATGTGAAATAAATTAAAAATTTACTTCTTTGCCAATTTTTTTGCTGACTTTCAGATGATTTGAAATGGTTCCTGCGACATAAAATGAAAACGATCGTAAAATAAAGGAGCGCGACCAGCGCTACGAAATAAAAAAGAGGAGCGACCAGAAAGGACTCGGAGGACTTTCGAGGACGACGATGAAGCAGGCGCGCACATAAATCATTTACAAATGCGTGTCACGCGAACAGAGCAAGCGAGCGAACGAGCGGGTGCGCTCTCTCGCAGCGACGTCGCACACTTTGTCGTTGGTGTTAAATTATTTATACATTTTTTTTCTTGTCTGCGCACAGCCAGAGTTGCCGCCTCCGCCTCATACTAAACGCGCTGTACGACTACTAGTACTACTTCTTCACTTTACCGCCACATATGTACGTGTCATTGGCGCCTTCGACTCCCTCAAGTCATCGTCATCGTCGACGGTGGCGGCCGCGATGGCGATGGTGATGGTGGTGGCGTCACAGTGTGCAGCAGCCCATTTACCACCCACCATCGGCATCGGCGCGCCGCTGCTACTGCATGCTCATGCTCGATATGCTTTTGATATAATACGAGACCTACATAACTTATAAACTTATATGTTTTGTATATAGTCGACGTTATCCTTATCGTGCCGCCCGCCAACCACCATCCTCTATACGCGCTTAACCTGCGAAAAGTGCGCCGCCAACCAACCAACCACCCTCTCTCACCAGCGCGTTGGTGGTAATATCACAACCACAGCTATCCGTGCAATGTCAATGACACGCTGCCAAACAAACAAAGAGAAAAAGTTTGTGCGCACGGCGCGCCCACCAATGATAAAGCAAAGAAAAATGGCAAACGTGACTGAATTAATTCGACTGGAATGATGTAAAAAAAAAAGGGAATGCAATCTAAAGCCACACATTTTACGTACATGATAAAAATTTAGGTGGTTGGTTTGGCGTGTTGCTTGTCATCCATTTCAAATCCTTATCAATAAATTACGCACGAGTTGCAACAACAACAAACACCATTGTGGTTATTGACACCTGATCGAGAGCAATTAAATTATTAAGCGACAGTAACTTTGCCTAGGTGTAGGTTGTGGGCGAGAGATACAATCCAGATACGCTTTGGTGCTGCAGGACTCTACTAGTTGTAGCTAATACCAAGACAATTAGCACATTGTCCTCGCACACATGCATGCAAACAAATCGGGGTTGTGGGGGTGGTGGGCAAGTGGGCGCGATGGCGTGTGACGTGCGCGCGCGCGAAAGCACCATAGCACACCCCATTTGCCATGAGCGAAATCCCTTTATCACATTAAATTGTAATTTCACACTCCGGATAATATTATGTCGGGTGGCGCTCACCGCCATTGGTCGAATACAATTAAGGATAATGTGTGTTGGCAAGCTTGCTGCAGCAGATCCTGCGCTTGGCACATTCAAACGTGCTGCGAGTGCAAGAAATTCACCTCCATTGTTGAGGTTGCCTTTCTGTGCAGACACACACACACACACACACACGCACACACGTTATTACGATATTATGTGACATGCACTGTTTGCACACGTTACGCGCATTGAAAAACGCGAGCACAGCCGAAAACACCCTGTATTTCGTGGTGGTGCTAAAATCATTAAAATTTGCAAAACTTAACATATTCGCCGCTGCCGCCGCGCACACGGAGCCTTCAGTTTAATGGGCGGCAGGCCGTCGTTTGAGGGTTGGATAATGACGACCCTGTATGTAAGTGAATTGCTTGTTAGAAGTCATTTGGTTAGAGATTTGGACGACCCTCGTAAAATTTAAATTTTGATTTGCCGAAAAAGTTTCGCGACGACCCAGCTGGCAATTGTAAACTTTTGCCAAACAGCCAAGAGGGTGCGTGGGTGCATTGCCTTTTTGCTACAATTCTCAAACGGTATATAAAATGTTTTATGATAATTTATGATTCAGTCGGATGAGAGATACCGACATGTCTTGTTGCATTTTTTTTTGGTGAGGAAATTTGACTAAACGCGAAAGCATGTAGAGTGCTGCTTAATTCCACGAGTGCACACACAAGTTGAGAATTTCGTCCACTTTGAATGCATTTTGCAAAACGCAATAAAACTGGAAACGTGCACTCGCCGCATAAACGCTGAGAGATGGCATGAGGCAAACGGGGGCGAAATGACGAAATGGCATCGATGCAATGTGGGCCGAATGAAAAATGTGCGGAAAAATGCTCGTGAGCCAGCGCGCGCGGTGGCGACAAGGGTAGCGGCGCTGTCAGCACGTTCGGCAAATCCCCCCAGGAGCAAATCGACTTTATTAATTTCTGCAACGAGCCGGCTGTTCTCGATGCATTCGTATCGTACGTTCGGTGCACTGCCACCATCATTGCGACACGAAGGCGGCGGGCGGCAAGCAGCACACTACTACAAATACCGACTGAAAGGAGTGTCCGGATGGCAAACGAGCGCAAACTGGTGTGCTCAACACTTATGCCAAGCATTGCCGCCTCCACAAACCCACGCGCATGCAACGGTCGTCGTCGTCGTCGTCGTCATCGTCGGCGTTCGTAGCCAACATTGCGCCGCGCTGCAACTACTACTTTTGCCGCTGCTGCCGCCTCCGCTCAATGTGACTTCATTATTAATGCACAACGTTAAATTACACGAATAAATCAGATGTACTTTGCACTCGTCGACGCGCCGCCGTCGTCGTCGTCGTCTCGCGGTGATATTAGCCAAACTTTACTACTACTCGACGCGCATTTCCGGTTGCTTACATTGCCTCGTAGGTAGGATGCGCGTGTCTAAGGGGCGGCGATGCATAAATTATGCACGAATGCATTATCGTTATTAATTCTTATTATTTCTAATTATTTCAATTTTAATTGCGCGACTCTGCACTTATAATTATGTGCTGATACCGCACCCGCGCATTGTGCAATCAATGTGTCAAAGTGGCACAAGAACAGTTTCTTCCATAAATTTCCCCACTTTTCTCTCCATCAAATTTCCGTATGCAGTAGTAACTTTTCCGACATAAAATTTCTGCGTTATAAAGAAGTACACAAGCTCATAGAATTTAATATTTTACCAACAAGGAAATGTCTCTTCCGGCGAAAATATCCAAGATGATTTTCTTTCGAGTGACATGTCAGTGAAACATATCAGCCTTGGCAACAAAGATTGAAAAGTCAAACAAATTACGATCGCATTGTTGTAGCAAAGCCTAAACAAAGACGCGTGGTCGGGCGTATTTTTGAAACCTATTTGGAGAGTTCACACATATTCAATAATACGTTACAAATACGCCCACGCATCATCGCAACCAACAATAGCCTTTTATCGGCATCAAATACTCAAGGTTTATACCAAAAAAATACAAAAAAAATGTATATCTACGAGTGATGCGCGTACGAGTATGAGCATTGAGATTATCCTTTGCGAAACGTGAAATGCGTCTTGCGCACGTTTTCAAAACTTTTCCAAAGCACCAAGCAATCCCCATCGCCGCCACTACTGCCGTCCGTCGCCGCCGTCGACGTATTGCATTCACGCAGACATTATCCTGTGCAGTACAGCACTGCACGCAAGCAAGAGAGGAGGATAAAGAAAGAAGAGCGACAAGAAAAAGGAATGAGTATGAACCAGCCAGTCAGCCAGCCAGCCAGCTAGCTTTTGTGCAAATACACGCCAAGCGCATTTATTTGTTACCGCGGATAAAACTTTCCAACATCTTCAACGTTTTCAAGCAAGCGACTTATTCGCAAAGTCGCACGCGCGGCATTAAAAAGACCCACTTTGAGAACGCTTCAGCAAAATTACGATTATTTATGACGACGATAAACAATCGACTTGATAATGCAACGCGGAATGCGATGCGATGCATTCCGATGCAGTAAATAATGCGCAAATAACTTTTTCATTAAACAAATTCACTCGCATATCAAATAATTTCAGGTTTTGCGCACATTTTCAATAAAAATTCGAATCCTGCGGGCCAAAGTGCAAAAATAAGAAGAAAACCAATTTAATTCCGACATACAATCATACGACGCGCATAGCGCGCGACGTAATGCACGAATGGAAATCGCGCTCTTCATACATTTCTGTCAAAACTCGCATCGCATCGCGCCGCCGCAAATAATAAAACGAGAAAAGTCTCTCGATGCAAACAAACTTGAAACAAGTCCAATCATGCGAAAACTAACCTCGCCGCAAAAAACCGACAATGCAAACTTTTGTCGTTTTAAGATTAATAAGATGGAAGCAAAAGAAAATTGAAACACTCGACAAGAAACGACCGCGACAATTGGGTCAAAAATTTCCCGTATAAAATAAAATATTAACAAGCGCAAATTTCATCGTGTTCTACCATCGCGAATAAGAAGAAAAAACCGTACTCCCAATTCGCAAACCAACTAAATTGTGACGTAATTCACATTTGTAGCAAATATCGCTCTTCGTTCCTCCCACACCGCGCCATTTCATCCCCCCAGTGAATTCAAGCTATTAAACCGCTTTTCATTTACTTCCAAGTCCATCCAACTCACTCCCGTACGCATAGGTAAATTTCAGGTGAAGACGCATAAAGCACGCGAAAGCGAAACGCAAAAAAACATAACTGCGAAGATTCGGGATTAAAGAAGTCGACGCAAAAAAATCCTCCAGTCGGAGGAGGAACGCTAAACGTACCGACAGCAAGTGTACACATCCGTATGATACGAGCGAGAAAAGTGGCGCCGAATGACGGAATGAAAGCATAAATAAAACAGGAAAATAGATTGCTTTCTTCGGGCGAAAGCGCAGTATGTCTGCGTTGTATGTGTATCCCCCGTGTTCCCCATCGTCCTCGTCCGCGTCCTCGTCGACGTCGCCGTCTTCTGCGCACTCACCCTTCACGGCCTCTTTTCTCTTCAGTGCAAATTCATGTTTCCCCAATCTGTATTTTTGCATGGCTTTGACTCTGTAGTCTACACGTCCGTCCATCAAGCGAGTAAGCGCGAATGTAGGTTGGTTGCTTGGCAAGATACAGAAATCCGAATGAATATTCTAGAAAGATGGAACGAAAGTGAAAGTGTTTTATGTGTTGGGGCAACCTAGGAGATATCCATCACACATCTCGTGTGTGTATTCATTCCGTTCATGAATGGCAACAATGAACATATCCAAAGGAACAATGAAAATCACAAAATCTAATATGACCGGACCATGTTTACCCCACTCACACATTCGCACATATCATAAACAAAACCAATATATCAAAATAAACATTTCGACTTATTCCGGGGGATGAATATAAAAATCTACGTGCGTATCCGGCGTGTTTGTGTGTGAAAATTGAGAATGGATTTATACGGTCCGGTCCAGTCGTATGGATTAGAGGTGAAAAAACGCATAAATCAACATCCCATTTATTTATGTGTAGTATGCGCGCGCGCGCGCACGCCCTTCATGTATATATAAATACATGGATAATACACGATGTAGGTATATGGGGGGTGGCGGTAGGCGAGCGTTCCAAGGATGACAAACAGCCAACGTAAACGCAATAAAAGGGGAAAACAGATTTTTCAGATTTCCCCGCGCACATCGAAAAGTCGCTCGCGCCAATCTTTCCGCACAAGAGACTTTTTCCCCAGCGGATTTCCTCGATGCGAATGCCTTTATAGATATACAATACATAGATCGAGTGAAACGAGTGCGTAGATTCCACGAGGGGTAGTATATTTCAGTGTATTCTTCCCATATCCGCCGAACACCGGCACCGCCCGCCGGCAGCAGTGTTCAAACTTTCCACCATCGTACCGCATCGCGTGCGCTCTGCTCTGCCATCGTTCGCAGCAAACTGATAAGTTTAAGTATCTTATCATAAACTATTCATTGCTCAACTGGCACATGATTAAGACACGATCGCAATTTTATTTCTCTTCCATATTTTCGCGCAAAATATTCGAGCACACACACCCATCAATCATCCAAATTACACTTAAACGCAGCAATGAAACGCATACGAATACGCAAATTAAAAAAAGAGTATGAAGAAAACCACTGAACAATGACCAAACATCGTATCATTACGCTTGCGTTTGCCCAGCCTTCGTAAAATATGCAAATTTTTGAATGGCGCAATGGCGAAATAGTGCCGCAGGATGAAACCGAAATGTTAAAGGTCGTGCCCTTTTCAGACGGCAGCCGGAGTGCCGTGCACGCGTTGTTTTCAAACGGTATTCACTGCATGCGACTCGAGTCGAGCGCCGCTCGCGCGCGGTATGTAATTAATGGAGTTTTGATTGACCGTGAAAAGCACTTTGTAATGCGCCCCCTTCTGCTGCACGGCAAGCACGACGCAAGCAAAAAGCTGCATTCCGTCAATGCTGCACCACACGTCAAACGAAAAAGGACAATCATTTAATTCGAATCCACTACTACAAACTTATTATCCAATCCGTACTTCAATTCAACTCGATTCAAGGTCACTGATTAAGAGGTCAAACGCCTTTATGTATACTCGCGAATAATTAAACTCATCATTAATCAGCCTCCTCGTTAAATATCGATCATCAATTCGAATTGCACAGAAGCAGTAACGTAATTAATTTGTAACCCAATTAGAAAGTGCTTTGCTTATAATGAGATATAATTATGCAATGAATATGCAAAAATCTTCTTGTTTTAGACTTCTTCTTCTTCTTGTGCCTGCTCTTCTTCTTTTGCGTGTTTGAATTGTATAATGTTCAGTTACACGAACAGTCCTGCCCGGCTCACGGTTGTCAAAAGCGTAATTCTCCAAATATGAAAATTAGTTAACATATTACTTAGTAGCTAGCCCGAACAAGAAGGCATCGCATCTCGCGCCACGGCATGCGCAAAGTTTCAAAGTAATTTCGTTTGCGGAACGCTTCGGTCCGCCACTTTACATTCAAGCAAATCGCCTTTGGTGGTGTGTGCGCGCGTATCGCTATCCTTCGCAGGATACTCCGTATCGTCCTTCGCCCTCTCTGCGTTGGCGTTGGCATCGCGGCGTGTGGGCTTGCTGCTCGGCGTGCTGGTAACAGCAAGACGTTTCCGCGCGGATATAACCGGGTTGCGGAACATTGCGAAGGCGCGCGCGCTCGCTCGCCTGTCATTTGCTGTGCGCCACGTTTACCTTAACTTTGGCTGCCACTTCCTTCTCGTCCTTCTGGCGCCGCGCGTAAAACGGCAAGGACGACGCGAAGTGGAAGCACTCTATGTACATGCATATTACAAGCGGGCGTAGTATTTAAGTTATTGGTTCAAGCAAGATGAACGAAAAGGACCATCCAACAATGGATGTTAACATATCGTGCACACAATTTTGACCCGTGAATGAGTATCATAATGTCCTCTTAATATAAGCTCCTGTGCCACATATAAAATAGTTGGGCACTACTAACTTTACTCAGTAGGTAGTTTAAAAAAAATTAGATAAAATAATTCGTGAATTTCAGTGTTAATTCAATTTGGAATAAATTTATGAATCACTTAACCGAACACCAAAAAGTTGGTTAAGGCAAAACTTGTTCAATTACGTTCATTATCGCGACGTAGAACGAGAGAGAAATGCACAATTGCATCCCCTTTGGCATTTCACCATCTAGGACCACTACATACTTCCGAAAGGTTACTACCACCGGATAGCTTGTCCTCCCTTGTGTGTGGGAAACATTTACCTATGCGCATTAGATATTTATGCGGCCGTTGGAGGCGGCGGAGGTGTTGGTGGCGCTTTCACGAAGCGCGCAAATTTTGAATGTACACGTACGATCGAATCCTGCGCGCTGCTCGCCCTCCTGCCACTCACCATCACGCGCACCGTTAATTCACCGTCTCACCCCGAGGGCGCAAGACGGCATACGTGCGCAAAAGAGTACGCGCGCGCACGTGGCGTCATGGTTGGAACAAACTTGAACGCGATGGTGTTCTGCTGCTGCTGTTGCTGCTGCCGCCGCCGCCCGCCAGAGACAAGCATTGATCGCATTTGAATGTCGCCGCGTCTCGCTCGCACGCGCTTTCCAGAGGGAGGCGGCAGAGTTCGGGATTCATCAGCGATCAGTGTGCACGTGTGGGTGTATATGCGCGATTGTATTTCGTCGGGCCTTGTACGCAAGAGAGAAATCGCACCAATTCCATCTAGAACAAGTTCATGGCGCTGAGGGGGTTGAAATAAACAGAGATGCGACGACATATGCCGCCGCGCACAAATTTCCGCGTCGTCATGCGAAATTTAAATGGGCGCGAGTCAACGTCGAGAAGAAGCAGTTAATGAAAACGAAGCGTCGAAAAGACGCAAAAAGACGTCCAGCGCTGCGAATGTGGAAAATTGCAAAACGCCTGCCAGCACTCCTTGCATATTAATTATTAATCGCCTCGACTGCTGCTCGCGCATTTAAATCTAATCGCGTAGTACCGAGCCGACAAGGAGGTGGCGCTACAGTATACGGAAAACGAAAGGGTTGTTTTAATTAAACAAGCCTCAAAATATCAACACGCCCGCAGCACAAAATAAACTGAATTAAAAATACATGAAATTTCAGATTTGCCCTATATTGAAATGTTGACGTTACAAATTTCATGCTCAAATCTCCGGCTGAACGTAATTCTAATAAAATTGCATAATTTTACAACGCGCGGATCATAAACGGTGAAACGAAGGAGAAACCAAAGAGAATTAACTCAAAGCATGTGACAGCAATGAATTAATCCATCATAAAATGTCAAAACAGTAAGAACACGTTACACTTTGCGACACACTTTACTCGCCAGCCGGCCGGCCGGCCAGCAGCGAGCGACCTGCATTGAAATGGTCAGTCAACAAAGTAACGAAACGCGCAACGGCCGACCGCCAAGGGAAAGTAAGAGTGAAGAGCGTGGAGCGCGCGCGCAATGAAGAATGACATGGTGAGAGACGAACCGAGAGAAAGGCAAACCCGAGGCAGCTCTGAGCGCCCAGAGCGTACGCACGATGAAGGGAGAAATGAAAGATCATCCACAGGAAATTAAATTGCTTTCCATTCCGTGTAAGAGGCGGCGGCAGGCGCCGAGTCGCGCGAGCGCGGGCGTGCAAATCTCAGCGTGTAAATGGCGCGCACGTTTGTCTTGCACGTGCAATTTTTTATGCCACTTGACGCCCATAACGGGCGACACGAGTACGGGCGCACCGTGCGGCACCGACCGATTTAATTGAATTAACGTGCAGATAACAACTTACTTCACATACTCGATGACGTCCAGCGCGGGCTGTCAAGCGCGGACGCGTGATGAAAATACCCAACCCAAGTAAAGCACACAGTCACACACTCACCTGAAACAAAAATAGAAAGGAAAATTAATTAAGCACATATACAAATGCATCAAAAAATATTGAAGAGAGCTTAGTATTGCATTACGCGCTCGGATATAAATAGATTAGCCATCAATTGCGTACGTACTTTCCGGTTTATTTTAGGAAGCGTTGCGACGCGAAAGGGGATGCAGACGCTAAATGAGAGACGGCGTGGGTGAATTCATCCCATGACATTTTCAGGCATTTAATAAGTTGTGGGTCTTGTCTCGTCGCACCAACAATATTACCACCCACGTACGCACTCTAATCGCGATACGTTTCTCTCAACGTATCTAGATTTTATTATTAAAGCACGCAATCAATAAAGTTACGTTTTAAGAAACAAGTCACTTCCAACTTTTCCCAGCTTAGCGCGGCTTTTCTTCGAGGCCAAAGCAATTTCTAGCTGTATAGCTGTATCGAGGATTTACGACAATCAATAAAATATTTTGGGAATTTTGAGAAGTAAAAGTTGATTGCATGCATTTTACAACCCCCCAATTCTGAGTTATGGTTGACAGTTTATAACTCGTTGACACTTTAATCACCCCGTTGTCGTAATTCATGCATAACATATTGATTGTTCAAAACATCAAACTGTAAATTAAATTACTTGAATTTTCATTATAATTGAAACTAGAGAAAAAATAGAGAAAAATATAAATTGTACCGACGATTGAAAAGTGATTTCGTGAGCAGTTGAAAGTCATGTTAAGTAAAAGAGTGTACAACTCAATTGAAAAAATCGATTTACCTGCGATAAAAAGAAATTCCCAATACCGGTAATAATAATAAAAATAAACACTCAATGCTCTAGTACGCCACCGCCACAGCTGGATAGAGACATGCAGAGAGACAGCGGCATAGCTGATAAGAGAATTCAATATATTCCATCCATGCACGTAGATACAAAAACAAAAAGTAAATCGAAACACGACGAACGAACAAACGAATGTAGAGGGAAAGCCAACAGCTGCTGGCGACGCGCGCGAACCCGTCAAGTTGATGCTGGTGCTGGCCGAAAGTTGAAAGTGCTTCGACGACGACGACGACGATGACGACGATGTTGATGATACGCGAGAGCATGGGGCTAACCGCTGCACGTCGAAAAGTTTCGACGAAAACTGAATCTTCACGTTGAGAGAGAATCGCCACGCGGCAGCTGACAAAGAGTGCCGCCAACAACAATACATGAACGCAGGTCAATTTCTGCACGAATCGCGCACACCACCACCGCACCAAAACCAAATGGGCCAAGTAGTGCCAATCTGGTCATTGGCATTGATGACCAACCACCACGCGACGTCATGCGATGGCGGCCGACAAGAAACGCGCCACTAAATACTATCTAAACGTGTTGGTGTTGCGATGTTGATGGTCGAATTAAGTGTAGGGGTTTTCTCAACTGCCCCTCGGGCACAGACCAGACGTAGACGAAACAAATTCTTTGTACCTGCTTGCTGAAGAAGCAAGCACCTTTAAGCTATAGACGCATCTTTTAGCAAAATTCTTTGCTCATATTTTTATAATCTCAAAAAGAACGCACAAACGGTAAAAACTAAGCAGACAAATGAAATGCATACAGCAAATAAAAGACAAAAGTCTAAACGTCAAGCAAACAAACAACCAAAGTGCTGCTTGTTGCAAAGAGTGACAAAGTAAATAACAAAAGAGTCGCTTGCTAAGAACACGAGGCAGACGAAGAAGAAGCAGAAGCAGAAGAAGTCGAGGAATGAAAAAGCAATACAAGAACAACAACAACAACAACGCAAGAAGCGAACAACCTTGTCGAGAATTTCTCTTTACTTGTTCGTTCATCAACGATTACTTCGTGTGCTTAGCGGCAATTTACTACACCACTATAGCATTTACTTTACTATTACCGTTCTTCAATACATGATTTATTCACCTACAAGAAACTTTAAAATTCCTTCATACTTTACACGCTCATTATGTATAATTTTTCGCAATTCACTGCTTGTTGATATGATAAATTTATTTTCAAACACATCATCATCATCATCATCATCGACATCAACATCGTGTACGCCAAGCAACATTGATAACGCCAACTTTTTATCACCGAGCGCGTGCAACAATTAGCAATTACGATCTTATCACCTCGCCTCATCGTCAACACGATCACAAACACTTTACCCTGCCGTACCTATTGTTCGTTTGTGTGTCCATTGCCATCAGACGGTTTTTTTCCATTGCTAGGTGCTAACCACCGGAAACTGCGGTCCGTTCGCATGTTGAATAACATTTTTGAGCAAATTCAAAAATGCGCATTTAGTACACACCGCAAATAATTGATAAAGTTATCAAGCGTGTCCCATATGATTGAGTGACACTTTTAGATACGACAAGACAGCATACTCGTGGGTTACAATTATGTACGCATTTAGAGATAATTTACAGAATGTCACATCTCGTTATGCATGAACAACTAGAGCAAATGTAATCATTTGCACAAATTATTTATTCGCCAAATCAATCCATCCCTCTTCTCTCCGTCAGCCAAACCAATTTCTTGCTTGTTATTGCATTTTATGACGTGTCGCACAGCATGTCATATCGCCGCCTCGCGTCATCGTCATATCCGTTTTCCGCTCAAGCAATGTTCTTTGACAACTTGACTTCGTCGATGGTAACCGCAGCACCAAACGGCAATCGACCTGATCGAATGCAACTTTTTGCTTGTGTCGCGCAATAACTCGCAAGAGGTTTTCCGCATGTAAAATACTCACATTCAAAACAAATCAAAGCAAATGAATCTCAATATATATATATATTTATTCCACGTGAAGCACGCGCATAATCATTGAACTCGCTCGTTCGCCCGTCGCCGTCTCGCCGCGGTATCTTTGGCGTTTGTTATCGCGCGAGCAATAAATAAAATAACGGCAATCTGCGTACGCGCATTCCAGCAATACCTTTGCTCTTCAATGCGTTCAACGCGTCGTGCGTGGTGCGTTAGCAGTTTGTTAGCCAACTGTTTATAATTTCGAAAGTAGTTTCTTTCTCCGCACGTCACGTCAGCCAGCAAGCGTCGCGCGTCGTAGAATTCGTTATTGTACGTTTCGTACATTTTTATATAATCATTCACAGTGCGTCATCGTCATTGCTAAATTAGCGCAATGTGGGTCAAGCGCGCACAAACTCTTCGCCAAACTGAAAACGCGTTTTTTTGCTGTTGCGCACCAGGCACCAGCACTGCCGCCAACAACGACGTCCTTGAGAATTGCGAATAACCAAGAGTTACCAAAGACTTTATGATTGTATTTCATTCATCGTTCGCGCCTAATTTCGCATCGGTAAACATTCTGATTACTTTTCAACTTTCTCAACACCATCGTCAAAACGCTTCCAATTCTTTTGACTGCGCTTTAACCTCCGATTGTACCTCCGATTGTTACACATTTTACAGTCGTTTTATTCTTTCAATAATACCGTTATCCAAGAAAGTTGTCTATTACTCACTCACCGAGTGACTCGCATTGCATTATTCAATCGCCGCCCGGCAAACTCCTCGCGGAAGTGACGGATCAAGTTATTGACTTTGCATTACAGCGAGCAACAAACGCAAACGCGTTTCAGCTATTGCTCATTAACGTGAGGCGTGCGCGCACACAACACTAATTAATTGAGCCGTAAATTACGTTAGCGTAAAATTAATTGCTGCGCGTCGTTTTGTCGGCAGATTTTGTTGTGCAGCGACACAATATCATTGTGCCGCTTTTTTGCACGTTTCGACAAATTGGGCTGCAATTAGTTAATGAAAATACCAACTAACATTCATTTCAAAACTCAAAAGGTCGTTTGCCTTAGATATACAATCGAAGGCCATTTATCACTCGCGTTTTGAAATCAATTAATACACATGATGAAATTACAATTAAATCTTTCAAAACTTGCTACATTAATTCAGCTATAAGAAATATCACTTCTAACATCCACCTACCTAAGATAGACCGAGGTAAATGGAATGAGAAAAATACTTAGCTAACAAATCAATTAATTAATTGGGAGATCGGAAGTCATGATGAATTTTGAATTACAATTTTAAAGGTATTAAATTGCATTTTAAAAATAACTGTTCGTATGGCAATGTATAATGCACAATTATATGTGTATGTGTGCATGCGTGTGTGTATGTGTGCGTGTGAGGTGTGATTTTTCGCACCTAGGTGTGAAATTATTATGCGGCAATGCTTGTTCTTAATAATCACCGATTATTGTCGATTAATAACATTACCGTTAATTGATATTATAATCGACGATTATTATTTTAATTAGGTGTTACTTTCGCACCTCTTTATTTTATTTGATAGCCGTATGGATAACACGCGTTTAAACATGCGACATGTAGGTATGTCACGTGCTTTATACCACACACATCATTCAAGTTGATTTGGACAATAGCGATCGCAATAAAAATTTACTTCCGCATATAGTGACCATGCTTCTCACGCATTTACGAATACAAACCATTCATTATATTTTTCTTATCTCCATTTGTATGCAAAAGTTGTGCAAAATAAATAGTAAAATTACGTTTGCATCCCGCTCCAATATTAATACAACATCTAAACTCTACTGTATGCATTGTCAATCTATAAATGGCAATCAGTGTGTAGACTTCGTTCCGTTCGTATGCACTTTAGTGCAATGTTTATCATCATGGCGGCAAGCGCAAGGCAAACACATGCACAAACTCCACAATACATGAAACCAATTTCCATTGTAATAATCTCTCTCGTCTCGTCTCTTCTTCCATGTATGCATGCATACGGGTCGCGTATGCATGTGTGCATTCCACAACGATTTATTGCGCTATCGCGATAAGCGCGTGTACATGTCCTTAATATAGTAATTAATAGGCTCGTGTTTCGCATTCGCCGACATACAATACTAATAAGTGTGCATCGCACGCCAACAACAATATTGTGCCATTACTGCCATTGCGATGATGATCATTATAATTAGTCTATCGCTATAAAAATTGAAGAGTAAATCGACAAATGCATGCAGCTTGTGTGTGTTAAGACCATATAAATCTCTGAACAAGAATGACGCATCAATAATGCAAGAAGCTAGCTCTCGCAAGGCGAGTGTTACTCATTCAGCCACTCCGAATAAAGTGTTGCTCTTTGGTGGTGTTTTACAGCGTGTCTGCTGTGCGCTCTTAAGCCAAGCAATTGCATTGCATCACGACGAAGCATTTGCAACACCCGCGCGCGCGCGATCGCGAGCCGCCGCGAGATTACCTAACGCGTTCGCCGATTGCGCACTGCACTTTCTGTTGTTTAATCATGTATAAACAATGCGCGCAATAGGGTACGAGTTCAGCGCAGAGCGCGCAAGAGGTTCGCGTTCGATTGCCACACATTTAGTAGTGCTCAATGCATGCATTGCCGATGGATTCAACGCAAAACGGGAGGTAAAATGGAATGAAATAGAATACAATAGAATAGAATAGCAGAGAATAGAATAGTGCACGACCGATCGGTCGGGCAAGTTTGCCAATCGCAAACTTTGAAATTGCAATTGAATTTTACAGCGCCAACAACACAATAACCTGATTCGAAACAAACCGCACGCCGCGCGCGCGCGTTCGAAACCGAATAAAATGGGTTTTTATCACAAATGCTGCCGGCGCGCAGAGCCGAGGTTTTATTGTTTTTAATTGAAAAATTCAGCCGACATCGGCAAATAATAAATTCAAATATAAATAATTATTGTTGGCCAATTGTTGTTATAGTTTTTATTTTGATTGGTGCACGTGCGTTAGTTAATAGAAGCAAATAATGCACAATTGTCATGTTGCGTAAGACTGTTGCTAAAACAACAAAACACGGTACGGTTTTTTAATATTCAATATCTCTCAAAAACATTGCGTAATCCTTTAGTAAATAGATGATTGAATTCGTACAAATTTAAAATGGAAAATTATTAAACAGAACCAATCAACACGCATAAATATCGCAGTAACGCGAAAATTGTGGATTACCTTGACCTTGTGAAACGCTCCTGCTGCCTCCGCCCCGCCTGCTAAACGCGCTTGACCAACAACAGCAGCAGCAGTGGTGGTAGTAGCTTGTTGTTGTTGTTGCTACTATTTTGCCATTTGGTTTGCCTTTCTTTTTAACACTTTTGAGCGCGCAATTTGAATGCCCGTGCAGGCGGTAAGTGCATGCGCATTTTCCAAGCATTACTGCAATTTAATGTTTGCTAACAGCAATGTGCAGACTGGTTACATGCAAAAAGCACAGCAGGAGCATACAACACACAGGCGCACTCAATGTGTACATGCCGTGAATTTATTAGACGCGCAAGTAGTTTTCCTTGTTATTATTGCAACGATGCACTCGATTTGCACGTGATTCATTTTTATTTTGCAATTCAATCTACCGATAAATAAAGCGAAGCAAAATCAAATACCATCGAACAGCTAAAAATTATTCATAAAAGCCTCTACACGAATTTGCTTCAAAAGTCATTGCCAAATTTTTATTCGTGAATAAATAAAATGAAACAGAATCCACTGCCAATAATTAAATTATTGGAAAAAGTAAATAAATCGGAAATCATCGCGTTATCTAGGAAATCAGTTCGCATCAAATTCTAGAAATTAATTGCAAATAATAACATACTACCTGATGTTCACACGAAACTCGAAATACAATAAATAGCGAAACGAATTTCCCTTGAAATTAAATATTGAATTAAAAATAATCTCGCATGATTTTCAAAAAAGCCAGCAAAATATGAGTGAATCCAGTAATTATTATTGATAAATTCAATAATACCTAATTAGATATAGTTTGATGCAAATAACTATTTATCAAATTCTAAAAAATATAGAAAAACGACCGGAAGTTGAATACGAATGCTGCATTAAAATGGCAATTTCACGACACGTCCTAATCAAGTATCTAAATTTGTTTAAATGGCTTTGTGTTTTTCGCATAACTATCGTAATAGTCTATTTGAACAGCAACAACGCGCAAATTGAATTCGACCGCTTATGGCGCACTGTCGTCGTGTTATCTGACATATTAATCATTCAGTAATAATAACAATTCAAAATAGAATTACAATAACAACAACAACAACGTCAACTTGCTTGGTGGCGGCTACGCTTACGGAGGGTCCGTCGCGTACACCTCTTGACAAAACAACGTTGTCTCATTATCTACGAGCGCGCGCGCCTACTTTTCATTGAATATTTTGTAAGTATTATTCAATCTGGTAATGCTTGTCCATATCCGAGCGCATTCAGTGTGATCGCGCGACTCAATTTTGATTCGTCCTTTTTGTATTGCGAATGCGATGTGACTGATTATTATAGCTTATTGTTTATCGCCGATTTAAACGCGCTTGCTTATGTCAACTCAACTCGCGCGACATTGTCATGGGCAAGGTCAATACGTTGTAATGTACTCATAAATTTCACCAAGTCGTACGGAAAATATACATACATACATATTTGCATAGCACTAATATTAACGTGTGAGTTTAACTATAAAAAATATTGACAGTTTGTTTTTTTGTCCCGTACGTTTACTGCGTTTCAACTTTATTTGAGATTTTATGCTGTTACGGTTTAATAATATGATTAAATGTTTATTTTTTTAATTATTTTTCAATGCATGCATGCACTCGATCGGCAGTAAAAAAAATTTGCGGCGAAAATTATTTGCGTAAAAGCTTGAAAATATTTTAAGCCACAACAATATAATGTAAAACAATTTTTTGCATACTCGACAGCATAAAATTCAATCAATCAATCATTACTACTAAAATGTTTGAGTAAATATTTACTTAGTTTATAAATTTATCATTTAGCGAAAGAATTAAAATAGCAAAATGCTGCTGGGTGGTATGAAAATCAACTGATGAAAAGCTTAAAGATTGCGCACATTTGCGCAAAAATTACGAGCACTTCGTATTAATGACACAATAAATAAAGTGCACTTGCACTTTGATAATAAACGCAACGGGTCGGCTGGTTTTAAATGAATTGCCGCTAATTTGTTTTGCGCGCGCGCGCATTTTACGAGAGAATCGATCGTACCGGCAGCAGTAGGTACGTACGCTACACGCTAATAAAACGTGTTATCCGAAATCACCCTTAAATTATTTTTCAACAAACAGAGCAGCAGCAGCAGCACAACACAACGCACTCAATAATTTGCGTGCTTTATACGACGACTCATTAATAAATCATTCACTTTATTTACGACTTTTTACGTTAATCAGTAGCGCCAGAAAAACGTTAAATAGGAAATCGATCGATTTACATTTTTCCCTTCAATTCTTTCCGAATTTTATTTATGAATCGCGTTCAAACAAGATTGTTAGCCTTGATTCCTCTTCACCCTATTAATAATTATATTATGCCCCGCATCAAAAACTAGGTAGATATACTAACCATGGAAATAATCCAAAGCAATAATAAGCAGCGGTAGCAATTAATTAACGTGTTCATCGAAACAATAAAAAAAATCAACTTTCGTGATTTCGTGAAACGCGTCGCGTCCTTGTCTCATTACATAAATTAAAAATCAATATATAAAATATGCATAAAATTAACGACTTGCCCGTATTCATGCAGCAGCAAAAGATTAAACACGCGTTTAAGCTATACACTGTGTGTGTGTGTGTGTTGATGATATCAGCGCGACATGTGACATTCAAACATGACCGAAATAAATTCCCCATTCAAGTACAGCCGGCGAATGCAATATTTGCACAAGTTTCATGCATACGTTAATGCCGTGCGTATACAGTAGACTTCGGTTGCAACAAACGATTAAAGGACTGCGATATTTCGTCACGATATACATACAAAAACGTGCCGTTAACCCGGTCGTTACAGCCATTGAAGAAATCAAAGAATAGCCTGATTAATATCGATCGTAAATTAGTTACTATCAATTAATTGTTTTCATACACCTAGATGATCTGTGACACGTCCTCGTGAACATATCTTAAAACGCGTAAATCAAAATATTAATTTTCTCATTACATATGCGGTCAAATTGATAATTAACACTATAGAAAATATGAAAACCCACCGTGTACAACGAGGGATAAGTGTATATTTACAACAACTACAACAACAGCAATCATTTCGCATTATAATCCGGTCATCGTGCAATTGCAGCTGCTCTCCGCGCGCATTTCGCTGCAATTCATTCCACCAAATGAAACAGCCGTGATATAATTTAACAAATTTGAATATTTTATTATCGATCCTGATCGCATTTTCCGTTAAATAGCTTCGCCATCTGCGAGCATAAAATAAATGATGCGCTTTCATTTTAATGCGTTGATTTATTTACCTCAATTGCTAATCATTTTATTCATCCATTCATTCCGACACTGTATAATTTCATAGCTTGATATACTGAAACCGACTAAAACATAATTTATCTCTCCATCTATATGGCAAATTGTTTTGTTTTTGTTTTGGCTCTTCCTTTACAATTATTTCGATCCGTGTAGGTATACCTTGTTTATTTAGCGTATCATTTTCATATTACGTGCGTATACTTATCCAAAGTATGTACATTTAAGTACATATTATATTCTCAACCTTGAAGGTTATTCGATAGTTTAACGTAACACAAATATGCAACTAATGCTTAAGCGCACGAATTTGTTTAAGATATGCACAAAAATTAATTGAATAAATTGATTGCGATGATTGAGCGATAATTTAAGAATTACCTAAATTGAAAATCACTATTAAAATTCGAGGTGTTTGAGGAAATATAAAATTACTTGCAACAATTCACCAGATAATTAAATTTACGCCCTTGAGAATATGCAACATAAACTTTTCAATTTGTTGCGTAATGAAAATTGCCGCGTTTGGTATGATAATAGCATCATAATGTCGTCCAATGCATAACGAACAAATTAATGAAAATAAATTGATTTTCGTTTTTGCAATGCGCAAGCAACCACAATACGTCCAACATGCGCGAATTTATTCATAGCCGGTCGTGAATTTTGAATGTTGTATGCGCACACAACGTAATTGCATTCCGCTCTGTGCGGCGAGTAATTAAATGATGTTTGCGACTCAATTAAATTGTGGGGCATTATCGCCGTATCAATGTTTGAGAGCCAAAGTCTCATCATCGTCGCGCACAATAATTATGAGATAACAATAATTAGATGACATCTTCTCTCTCTCTGCGCACTCAGCCACTGAACGAAATGTTCTTATCATCAATCAGCAAGCAATTAATTACAAATCACAATTTTTCTCTCGCCAGCACCCAAGTCGGAACAAATGTCACGATACAACAATCATGAAATTGCACTATCGTTGAGGTCAGGTAAGTCATTGCATTCCTTCTTGATCCATGTTCATGACACGAAAAACGTACACAAAGAAGCGACAAAGAAAATAAAAGAAACGCGGGAAATGCAGGAAAAGAAAAGAAAAGTTTTATCTGCAATATCCTTTTAAAATTGATTCCATCGACTCGGAAGAGTATTTCCGGTGAGTGCAACGACAGCACTATTATCAAACTATCAACCGAGTGTTATAAATCTATGCAGGATAAAAACGAGTTTATAATAAATAATTTAAAAATGCGATTCAAATAATACCACGTCCATGTAAAGCAATAACTAGATAAAATTCAAAATCATCATTAAAGAAGCGCAGGAAATTTAAAACAACACTTTGAATGCCGAAAAGCTAGAGGGAAAACTTGGCAAGGATCAGGACGGAGCATCCTGAACGAGAGAAAAACGAAAAGATTGAACATTCAACAAGAAGTGCGCATCGACATTTCTTGTCGTTTTTGTTTAGCGTGCGCACACGAAGCGTCCTGTTGGCACGTACGATGTAATTTCATGTTTTATTGCCTCTCGAACGAACTAAACAAGAAGGAAAAGACATCGGGCAATGGATTGATGCGATTCCGTATTTGTGTGTGCGACAATAGCATTCGCGCAGCAGCATACAGCGGCACCGCCAACGAGTCAACGTGGAAAAAACGCTTAAAGAGTAGCACGCAGGCTGGCAGCATTATAGCGATACAATCATTCTCCTATCGAGTGCCTCGATTAGCCGCTAAATAATTACTCCATCTGATTTTTTACGTTTTCCAATTGCATTTGCTTCATAACACGATTTCGTTTCTGCCACTTGTAAATGTCAATCCAACTGTCGCATAAATTTATTATATTACGCGCGATTATTTTATTCGCATGCAGCCATAAAATAAACTTACGACCGACAAGCAATTTAATTTCAAACGCAATGCGTCCACAGCAGGCACGCCGCCGTCGCCGCATCCCGCACCTCTGCTACCGCTGCCGCCGCCGCCGCCGCCGAAAAAACAAAATAAGGTGCGCGCGGTTAATATCTATATAAATGTCAAAAAAGCGCAACAACTTAATAAAACGCGTGCCGTTTACAAATATTTACAGTCGACGAGCAGCGCGCGTAATAAAGTGCTTGTTGGCTGCTCTGCTAAATTGGCGTGGTGTAAACGCCTTTTTCTCACACTCGCACCAACAACTTGCGCCTGCTGCAAGAGAACGCGCTCACCGTGCTGGTAATGATAATAATGATCATAATGTGTCTTATTAAGAGAGCGATTGAGGCGAAAATGATTTCAGGCCGAAGGAGCGCAAGCAGGATAAAGTAAAGCTTGCGCGCGGCAATGTTGGAAGAGATAAAGTATCACAACGCGGATATTTACGAGAGAGCAATTCTCCGCGTACCTGTGTGCGTTGTTTACCTACGAAGCAAGCAAGACTTGATATATTTGTTTTCAACGCTGGGTAATTAAAATTTAACGCGTTGCTGCGCCGATTTCATAAACAATTAATTTTAGCGCGAACCAGGAATTTGGGTTGCGTTTGCTATGAATGGTCAACGTTTAATTATTCCAACCAATTCGAATTACTTTAATTTCCCTTGAATTCTCTCGTACATTTTTGTATGAATTCATTTAATTCGCAATTGGCACTGACCTATAAAACTTGCTTGTATTTTGTAGTTGACTCTGCAGATTATTAAATTACTATTAATTTCGAATTAATTCAGCAAATTCGAATGATTTTATATTCGGCTTGAAATGTGCTAATTTTTTAATTAATTCCATTTTCACTCAAATTCTCTTTTATACAAACAAGTTTGATGCATTTTGCAATAATTGAAGTTGACTAATCAGATTAGTCATTCTTGTACATGATTGAATTTGCCGTATTATTAAGACATCCGTAGAGACGGTCGCCGTCTCGCGACAACGCCAACGTTGTCAATACATCTTGGTTGCGGTTGCAAGTCGCTAGTTGGAAAAGCAAAACGGTAGAACCGAGCAATATGTACTGCAATGGAACCGCAATTCACATTTCGCGACTCGACTCGACGCGACGAGATATTCTATTCCGTTCCGGGAGCATAAATCGAATGGCGACACTTTATCGACTGCCCGGAGCTGCTCGGGGACGCGTTGAAAACATTTAATCATGTTGTCATTTTGATCCGGTCTATATTATTACTGCTACAATCGCTTTTCATATAAATCCGACCGATATGATGAAATAATATATATGCTCATTAGCGCCACATAATAAATAACTAAATACTTAAATCTTTTGCAAATCTTTAGAAATTCAGGACAACGCGTGTCCTTAAAATCTCAATACAATCTCGAAACGAGTCAAGTTCAAGCAATTGTCTATTTAATAATAATCGTGAGCAAAGTTTGCATACGTGCGAGACTAGCGCGAAGGTAGGTGCACAATTTGTTTGCAATCAGTCGGTCCTCTCATTACCTTGTCACCTTCACACAATTCCGACAGCATTTAAACAATGACAATGCAATCACGTAAAATCGTGGTCAATGTCATATTATATTATAATAAAGCATTTTGTACACACACACATACAGTGAGGTTGGTTGTTGAGCAATTAACGAGCGCGTAGCATAGTTACCACTTACTTACTATCTGTTCTCGCACACAACAGATAGATACAGATAGACAGACCGACAGCCAGACAGACGCAGAAAGCAGCAGACAGACTGTGCGATTGTGAATCTAGGTCTAGTCTAATTTTTTTCCAAGCCGTGACTTTTTATTGCTCCACTAAATATTTTTTTTCTCCAAGCCGTGCGTACCGTACGATTGCGACGCTTTCGAAATAAATAAACAACCTCAAGCGCATACGAATGGCAAAACAGTTTTCCCGAAACATTTTCCAACGCAGAGAGTAAGAGTAAGGTGGGTGGAAAATATGCGCAAATATTTGCCAAGCTCGTAAAAATGTGATTCACTTGATTCGCATTTAGAACATTCGTGTTTGTTTAATGACTAGCGTCAGAAGAAATTCAAAACTGCAACGAATGTGTACAATCATCCAGCACAACAACCGAAAAGCAAGCAAGCAAGTAAGCAAGCAAGAGGAGAAAAAGAGCAAAACCAGTGTTTTGCATGACGTCAAGAGACAGCAGCTACAACATTCAACGTCCTTGACGAGTTTTCGTACCGTTCGACTTTGGCGGGTGATTGCCATACTGCTCTCTGCTGCCCCTGATGCAAGTGTTGCTTTTGCAAACCGCCAACACCACTATTCCCGCATAGTCCAATGTGGCACGCAAAAAGTATGTGCGAGATTAAGTGGTTTGCAATGTTTATTTTAATACGCGCGGCAGCAAACCATACATAAACCACCCAACGATTCACTTTGGCTGGCCTCACTTTTTTCCGCGTGCGCTTGCTCGCTCACTAAACGCCATAAGCGATTTCATAAACTTTTCACAACCCCCGCGAAAATGCACGCAGCGCGTATATTTTCTGTCCGCAAGTTGACGTACGACAAAGCGGAAAAACATTATCCTAACCGCATTTTTATTACGCTACCGAAATTTTATGCTTCATTACATTTTTTGATATTTTGATAAGGAAAAATGCGTGAAAATTCCTGCGTGTAATAAGTTGAGCGCATCAAAAACAAAACATGAGAAAATAGCGCGCGCACACAATGTAGCGCAAGTAATTTTTACCGTGAAAAATGAAACTTGAAAATTTCTCTCTTTCGCCCTCTTATCTGATTTCACCCAAATGCCTTAATGTCACGCAATGACATTTTCAATTATCAAACAAGACGCTCATGTTTCACCAGTTATCGCGCCATTAATCGACAATGTTCCAAGAAGTTTCACGAATATGTACGACTATTAAAACCACGAGTGCACCGACTTTTTAAATAAAATTACTTATCAAGTGTTCTAATCAAAATTTGTTTGTTCACCTAGTCCAAAAACTCTAAAAAATTTGCTAAATATGTATATAGAAAGTATCCCCCATAGTCAAGCGTCTAGACGTAATTGATGAGCATGATAATAAACAACGATAAACTCATTCATTCATTCATTCATGAATATGACAATTAGAAATTGTCGCAAATCCAGTTTGGAATATTTAAACTTGGTCTCTCTGTCGCAGTAAATAAGTTAAAGTCTACATACTTCTCGTATATGAAATGTTATAATCGAGGGGTCTCCTCATACCAGTTTTCTAGTGGTACATTAACCGTTAATTAATCGAGAATGTAGGTACGCGAATCGCAAAGCAATTTGCAACAAGTATGCGCAGACGGCACGCGTAATAAATCGGTGATCGCTGCTGCTGCTGCTGCTATTCACTCACATCATGTGTACGCGCAGCACACGTACGTATGTATTTATTACCTAATTAATTGAGAATGTGCAATTGCTGCAAAGCAACCAACTTCATTTGCGAATTTAATCGCTACAAATGCGAAAACGAGATATCTTACTCTGACCGATCACCGAATCGCGATGGATGTTGCGTTTTAATCCGCGCTTGCAACTTTGTAAACTTTTTAATGCAACCTCAAATCCGAAAAATCGAGAGAGAAAAAACAAACGATTATAGAGTGAATGTATGTAGCCAACCATTTCCTGCAATCCGCAGTCGGTACGTTCGCAAATAGTAAAAAAAAAAACAGCTACAGCAAAAAAGCTTACTCTCTGCTTTTTTAATTGGCACTTATCTTTCGCGTCCAGCTTCCAGCTCTCGACTAGTACGACGACAAAGTGAAAAATAATGAAAACTCACCTGGAACAAAAAGAAAACATTAGTTAGTTTGATATTTATTACAATTGTTAATGCGTGTTAAATAAACAAACAACTAGCGTAAACAAATGAGAAATAAGCACACACGCTGCCACACTAGTGCAGTGAAATACAAATTTCCTCGCGTGTATGCGTTGAGAAATAAGTACAAATGCGTAATTGAATCAATGCTAAAAATGCCAAGTGTGTGGAATTCACACAGCGAATGCAAATTGACTTTCTATTTTAATATGCGCAAACTTGATGAATGTTGTTATTTAAGACGTTGTTGGCGAATTGCAAGTATCGAGCGCGCGCTCGCGCGTCGTCATTATACGCGGTTAGCACCAGTGGAGTGGAAAAATGCACTCAATTTCTCTTTTTTTCTTGGGCATCGTTCAGTCGTTTGCATCGACGAGCCGCGACCGTATTGTTGATATTGACGACGAAGTGTAGTTCAACACTCTTACGGAACCAATGCGCACTACTTACTCTATGTATTATTAATAAATTCCAAGCATCTGTTATAAAGTCCGTATAAATTACTGGTTGAATAACATTCTAATACCAGACAACAATCATGATAATAAGCATCATGTATTGAATTGCTTTCATTCTTAGAGTAAGTACTCACTTCAACTTTCAACTACATTTCTTCGCAAGTTACATACACTTCATTGATGCTTTTCCGATTCCTTTTCGTAAAATTGTTTAATAAAAAAATAAAGGCGCACGGCACGCATAATCAAAAAGTCAGCAATTAAATTTAATTTACGAGGCAGCCAACGCATTAATTAGCAATAATTGTTGCTAATAAATCACAGCGCAGAAAGATAGGAAACAATTGATCGAACGCTCGTTACCTTGAAGATCAATGAATTCTACAACAAGTTGATCATGTTCAAGATGCCGCAAAAACGCGCAAAGAAATCGCAAAACGCGAATGAATAAATACCAACAAAAAGAGTCCCATAAAGCATCCAAACGATCGGCGTAAATCTTGTGGAAATACCAATTGACTGAATATGTAATTAACTTTGTAATTAACTCATGTTTAATGGCATTGTTCCAACCAAGGAAAAACAAAAGATGCACACTTTACCGCAGACTTCTCACGTCTTAATTGATAAATGCTCCACGCCACTTGGCAAACAAGGAAGCCATAGAGGCAAGCAAGGAAGCGCATGCATTTGCTTAAATATGTTAGCGAAATGCATGAGGAATATAGTTATGTGAAACATGTCGTCAGCATGATGTTAAATTGCATTGCAATATTGACATTCATACTCTGATGACGAGTGAGTGAGATTGGTTTGGTCGACTGTGGCTGGCCGTGTGTGTTGATGAAATGTCAATGCAGATATTGAAGGTGTGGTGGTGGTGTACAGTTGAATAATTGTTCGATTTAGCGCACACTCATACGCAATCAACATGCATGTAGGTACATGAATGTCAAGTGTGCGATTCACACACATTCACGCATCAAACGCATGCCACTGTTGGCGTCTAATAACGTTAATTAATAATAATGTTAATTAATAATACGCGAGTGAAATGTCATCGTGTGCAAACTCTATTCATACATAGTACCTCTGCCCATATTGATTTCAACTTTGGGGTGCAATTGATTTCCACTTTTATAAAATTTCAATAATGAATAGACCATCGGTCCGTATCAGTGATGAGTTTCGTGCAGACAGAACAACAGCCAGCGGGCGCAAACGATGGCTTGCGCTGGACCTGACGCTCTCTCTGCCAGGCGATTTGTATCAACTATTAATATGATTGTTCAATCATCCCAAACGGATGGCGACGGCATGCGTCCCATAATTCCGAATAATTCGCGCACGCATCCACATGCCGGTTCGCCCGCCAAATTCTATCAAATTTCAATCAAATATTATTGTCAGCCGCTTTCGCTGATAGCCAGCCCGCCTGCCTGCCTGCCTGCCAGCTAGCCCAGCATACCATCGCGAGTTCCGCCAATATCACACGCCAATGTGTTCAATGTTGATTAATCCCCAATTTCATGCAATATAATCCGAGCATGGCGCGCGCATGCAGCATGCAACTGCAAAACTTAACCAATCATAATAAGCCGCTGATTTATTTACACCTACGCACAATAAACGTAAACATATATCGCAAACAATTTACAAAACTGAATTGATTCCTCTATTTAGTCGTCGCATGTATTCACAATAAGGATGAAAGTAAACTTAATTACATCTTCATCGCACGAATGATTGCAAGCGCCTCTTTGTTTCCTCCAAGTGGAGATATTAATCATTTATATGAGTACATTAATTTTTCATCACTTTTAATTACGAAATTATACAACTATTCATCCGCAAATAATCAAGCTTTAAATTATGTTTAAATCGCTGGCAATTGCACAAAATAAAAGTAATAAAACCCATCATGTTTTCGTCCTTCGAAATAATACTATTGCATTTTCTTGGAATACCCACAAAGGTGTGTAATGATAATAAGTCTTATAATGAATAAAAGACCATTAAAACATTTTACGATGCTCAGTTATGAGTTCATTATATAAGAAATTACTGCATAAAAATGTCCTTCGAAATTCTCATTATTTTCCTTCTTACACAGGTTCATTTTTTGGGCTCATGCTTATAATGATTTTCCTATTTTATTTGCAAAAGGCAATTCAAACCTGAGCTGTGCTTTTTTAAAGCCATCGCGAAAATTAGTCTGGCAAATGCAAAAAGAGAAATTTGAACCACGAAACCGTGCAATCGACGACATTCGCCTTATATTACTCCGGGTGATGCTAAACGGGCGCATAAGTAAAAACAAAATGTAAATAAGAACTGCATGTGCATACATGCGCACCACATCCAAGTCCCAATCGTGTGTTTTAAACGCAACGTGCCGCGCATAGTTAACAAGTGTGCACGAAAACTTTTCCTATAATTAAGTGGAAACTTGCAGTTTAGAGTTGAATTTCTAGGCTGCATGTGTCGCATAAAAGCGCAATGCAATAATGCAAGTGCAAGCAGGAGAAACACTCACTCTTGTACTTCGTCTCAAGTATTATATTATTACGAGCCGTCGCGTTGTCGTCATCGTTGTCGTCGTCGTCGTGTAAATGCAATGGAGTGTTCACGGAACAAAAGACTTGTTTAAATTTTAATTATTATATTTAATTACTTTTGCTTCACGCGCGCGCTCCTCATCCGTGCCGTACCGGAAGAGTGCTAATAGCGTACGAGTGCGCGCACACAAATCGTGCAAGCAATGCGCGCAAACAATCCAAATTCCAAATTCAATTCACACGTGCTGCTTCGGGGAAAGCAAGGGAAGAAATCAATATAGAATTCGCGCAACACGCCGTGTGTTCCACGTTGCGCTGTATTAAATTTATAGTGCTCGATGGCAGCAGTGTCTGTTCGACGATAAGCGCAATAAACAAACTTTACCGCCAGCCTTTCCGTCCACGCGCGAGAGAGTTAAGTAACGCGAGTGTGCGCGCAACTAACCAACCAACTTCATTACTATGTACTTGCATGCAACGCAATATCACTACACATACCCCCGCAACAACAAATGAACAACAACAACCAAACGCGTATGCGATGAGCACAAGGGAAGTGTGTTGCAGCATCTCGAATGCAACTGAGTTGAGTACAGTCGGCTAAGAGAGCCGAAGAGATAAATGCGTTTGAGCACCTCCACTATATGTGTGTATGGCGCGTGTGCAGAAACGTTGACTAAATGGACTCGGATCATAAACTATATATGAGTTCAGAATAGAGACGATTTTGCCGTCCTCGTTCTCATTTGTCCGTTTTGCATTTCGGGGGTAAACGCGGATTTTATGAGTTTGGAACAAATTAAGAGCTTGTCTTAATACTATTCAGAGGCATCCACCTGCTTACTGAAATTCTGACTTTAGGACGGGTCATTATCCTGGATCAAAATTTGACTATTAATTCGCAAAATACTAAGAGTCCTCTGAAGATACAATATCAAAGAAAAAATGAATCAAAACCAACACTCTATCCAAAAGTCATTTCAATAGAGTAAACACTCATTAAATATTCATGTTAATAACATGCCTGGGATGCCAATGACAATTTTGTGAAATAATTCATAAACATGCCAATTCTTTGTACCTAAGAATAGAGTAAATATCAAACCACTACAAGTTTGACATCCCCTATAATCGCGAACCGCAACATAATGAATAAATCAACATAGGTCATAACTGAGACCATGCAATTCGCTTGTCATCAATATAGAATTTAAAGGAAAAATCAACTTTCACATATAAAATTAATTTCGTCTTGAATGTACTTTAGACCTGAAGTGTTTGCGTATAAATTTTTATGAGACGTGCACTAGTTTCGATGATATTTACGAAAATACAATACGTAAAAAATTTCAATTTCCGCTAAACTTGCTTTTGTTTCAGAAAGAAAATAAATCGGAATACAACTTTAGAAATCATTCAAAGTTGAACATCAATTTGACACCCCTGCCCCAATTCCGCAACAGAGCATAAGTTGGTTGGCAATCACGCAACCCGTATCGATTTAAAATAAATTTATAATCCATTTTAACAAGTTTTGGAACGAGATCGCGTTAACATTATTGGCATCAACAATATTCATATAAAATCCACTTGAAAATTCACAACTAATTCATTATCCACTCGTAATACACCCCGAATTGCATTGTTAAATATTCATAAGCGACTATAAAAACATTAAAAATACAGCATACGGCCGTCAATAAACGTAAATCAAATTCATGCGCAAAAAACTCGTTCGTTGCTTTTTCATTGCTTTCATATAAAAACATATTAATAATAGAAGTAAATATCGGCGCAATTTGTTGAAATTGCGCTCAACGCACGAATAATTCCATTGTTGCGTCGAACAATTTTCGCTACGCGTAACGTTTTTGTTGTTGTACAATTGTTGTCAGCAAATTAGCTTCTAATTCACTTATTTTCCTCCTCCACGGTTCTACCGCACCGGTACTCATATTTGCCAAGTGATTTTCCTTACTTATTTATAACCGCAAGCCCATTCATTTTTATCTTATCTGCCTAAACCTCGGTGGCGTGTTTTTGTCTAAACGGAAGCTAAACTCGGTCGACCAGCGCAAAACAACGCGACGTATATCAATCGTAAGCCAATTTTAAGTCGAGTGACACAATAAGGCATTTCGAATTTCATTTCTACCGATTGATCACAACAAGTTAGGAATGCGTCCAACAAATTTGCGATAGTCCAATTTACTTCTTTGTAAGACTTGTGAAAAATTCAGGAATTTTGATGATATCTTTAGTACTTTTCGAGATATTGATGAAATTAGATTACATTTCTTATCAAAGAAATTGTATTTCTAAATTAGTGATACAGTGCTCCAGATTTCATTACCTTCGTATATTCTAACAGATGGAGATTTAAGTTTTTAAGTAATAGTTGAACTTTCAACTAAAACTAAAAGTTGAAGAATTAACACGATCGCTTCAAGTTGAGAATGCGTCCAACAAATTTGCGATAGACCAATTTAATTCTTTGTAAGACTTGTGAAAAATTCAGGAATTTTTATGATATCTTGGGTACTTTTCGAGATATTGATGAAATCATTACAATATAGTGCAACTTCCAGACCGCCAAAGTAAACAATCCAGTGCAATTTTAAACATTTGCAGATCAAAGTTGTTCGCTGGGTCAACAATCGATTGATGCTTCATCCCCAGCGTCGAAAGGGATTTAATCAAAATTAAAGCGATTTGCTACACGCTCGAAATTGCGCTCGCACTGCCAACGACATTTGAACATCGCGTTTTGCATTCATTTGGGTCATAGACTCTTCAGCCGTCTCGCATATTTGGATTTGTGTTCACGCGCGCACCGAGTGAATGAGAGAGTCTCGACTGCAAAAAGCAGCTCATTGCTTTGCCTGCTTGATAGCTGGCTAGATCGCAAAGAACAAATTCCCAAGGCGCGCGTGCTCAGCTGACTAGTGTTCAACGGCTGCTGTTTCTTTTGATGCTGAGAGCCTCGCTTGGCTTTTACGCGAGATTTCGCAATTGCTTACTTTCCACAACAACGACGAACGGCTTCGAGCCATCGACAACAACCAACACACGACGCCAATTGCAGGCTTGCACTACTCCAATAAATAATCATAAGAAACCAGACGAATGAATCATAATGAAAGCAACGACAAGAAAAACTCGCGCAAAAATTGAGTAATTCCGATCTCTCAAGTAAATCGTTTGCGATCCGCCACTCTTTCAAATTTACTCAGCCGCACTCAAATTGACGCAACATTTATTTTCTTATATTGCATTTAGATTCGAGGCCATGTAATAGTCCATGAAATTATTTCAGTTCTGCATATCCACCAAGTGTTAACCGCATACAAATTCCACGTCTAAAAATACATATGCGTTGCACGTAGAACGAACAACGCAATATTTCACATGTCTTTCTGGTCGACGAAAAGTCAAAATATTCATCAAATTGTTTATCGAACAGACTAAAGTTACAAAGGCATAGTAGACACAAAGTAAATTTGTTGTGGTTCGTTACACTTGCGCACCGTCGCTTCGCATTGATTCATGGCAGGCCCCCCTTAACGCATGCATGTATTGCGCATATGTAATTTGATTTGCATTTCATTTCGACGTTCAATTTACGTTCTCGCCTTTCGTCGACTTATTAGTCGACTACATTATGAAGCAACAAAAACAACAACAGCAACAGCCAACAACATGTCTGGCGCCTTTTGAGGGAAAGCCCCAAATAATATCTGTAATTTCTAGATTAATACAACACACGCCCCCAATGCTAAGCACGATAATCACGCAAATTATAAACAATAATAAAAGAGGCATTAACCGGCAAAACGGGAGGTGGGAAAATATTTGCGCGCATGTTTAACACAATTTAATGCGAGTATAATTTACAATTAAAGCCAGCCCGAAAAAAGCTTTTTGCTCGTTTTCGTTCGCACGTTCATTCGTCGCGTAAAACTTCATAATATTTTCCTTCTGAGCTCTTTGGTCAGTTTCGGGATTTTTCATGTTGCGCGTGTTTCGTTTCGCCTGCTAAACGCGTGTAAAAAGTTGTGTTTTATTGCTTCGCGAGTGTGTACACATTCTCATATGAAACGCGCGACGATCGTCGGGAAAATGTGATAAAAACCGCGTTCTCGCTGTTTGCTATTTGCAGTCAACCAACCAACCAACCCAGTCAGCCAAGCCAGCCATCTAGCATAATATATATACCTACGTGCAAAAACCTTTACTCGCTTGCACACCAACAAACAATACACGAGAAAAAAAATGTAGGCAGGCTAAGCAACATTAAATTAGATTCTGTCTAGTCGCAACTCCAATGCTGGATCAACTTGCACCGAATTATCTCTCAACTTGCCTCAAGCGCAATCAATCAAGTGAATTTATTCACTTTATCTCTGCTTATTGTTTTTTCACAACAAGCACGATACAAAAAATATATTCGCTGATAATTAAACAACATCCCGTGTAAAACGTCTGATAATTTTGACAACTGTAATCAAACATAAATCGATATCTACGTGTTTGTTATTAACGACAAAATATTCAAATAGACATCAATTAATTTTCAGCATTAACATATGCTGGTGGGCGAAAACCAATCAATCAATCAATCGGAAAATCAATCAGTCAATCAACCGTAAAACTTTTTACCATACAATTCGCGCTATTAATAAACGCACAGCAGCAGCAGCAGCAGCAGCAGCAGCATAAAAACGAGTAGAGATGTTTGTTTATATGAGTAGCAAATTTTATATAAATCTCAGCAAAAATATTCCGTTTACCATGTGTTTCCAATTCTGCTTACTTCAATTCGCGATCGCACCATGTGATTAGCGTTCTCGAATGGAAAGTTTTGGCTATTTATTAAAATTCAATTAAATTCGACATTCAATATGTTCAAATACATACGCAGTCAGTCGTCGTCCAAACATTTTTACATTTATTTCATTTCATTTTATTTGCTATATGTGAATTTGTGTTTCGCCACGCGCACGCAGAATGCCAAAAATAATTCCATAAATTATATGCTGACCTTGATAAGCAAGCTACCATCACGTCGTTCCACGTAGCGAAAGCGAGCAATTATTGATAACAATAAACAGTACACGCTCGAATTCAATACACAATATAAAGTGAAAAGCCGACCGATTTCAATTTACACGCTTTACCCGAAAAAGAAAAAAAACAAGCAAGATTTAAATCCTTCCAGTATTTTCACTACTTTTACCGCAACTTTTTAATTTCGATTAACCTTACATAATGAATGCAAGTGAATAAATCTAATTAAAATCCGTTCTCTGCGAGACCGAGAAAATGAAGGAAAAGAAGAAGCCGAAGACGCAGAAAAAGACGCATCTTGACGTTTTTATACGCATGGCGCATTCAATGGCTGTTGTTTGTTGCTAATTACAATTACGCCGAGCGATTTGTAACGAAGCAGTAAAGAAGGCAAGAAGTAATGAAGTAACAAAAGCAACGCAATCCAACAGCAACAGCAGCAGCAGCAGCAGCAAAGTAGCATCACGCTGGATTGCGTTGTATTTTTCTATTTCCGCAAGCGATCCTTTTCGCTCTTCACCAAAACCCGTATACAGTCCGTGTCTCGATTTTAATAACATTTCATCACAATCACGCATTCATTAAGCAGCCAACAAGCAACAGCAGCAGCAGCAGCACACATGTAATTTTTCTTTGGTTATTATCGCCAGCTAGCCTTTTACGCAAAGAACAACACAATGCAATGCAATGTAGCAGTGCCCAATGTTCGTTATGAATCCAATTAAATATGCACGGAGGCGGCAAATGCAATTGCAATAAACCAGAAGTCTCTGTACTGTATAATTTATAATTCTCTTCTACTTCAAGCGCAGCACCTAATTATCTATATCACACAACGTGCACTTGATATTCTGATTCGTGGCAATTGATAAATAGCACTCATTTACATTATTTGCTTAATGATTACGTGAATAATTAAGTTAAAATATTTATGGGAAATCCCAAATGCGCGTTAAACGTATAGACATTGGATATACCTGTGCGCAAAGAACATGATATGCTCGTTTGTAGTGTAACGGTGAATTCTGGTCTTGTGACGCAACGCGAAATGCGGCAAGACGCTTCGCGTTGTTCTTGATGTCGCTGCGCTAAGTAGAACGAAAAAGAGTTCGGCCATAACAACAACAGCAGCGCAAGAAACTCGCCTGATGATGGTTACCATCGCATACCGCGTGCATGCAGCTTGCTCAAGAAATAGCCAAGCATGCGGCAAACAGTTTCATCACAATTGCATAAAGTTCAACTCTTGTCTATGTTTACATATTATATTTCTTCTCCTCGAATGTTTCAATAGGTTACTTTGCCTTTAAATCGTTTAACCCAATTAACCCGTCAAAATAATTAAAGCCCCCAAACAATTACCACTTGAGACTTTGCCGTTCTCTATTTATGCAAAGTGTAAAGAGCGAGCTCTCAAAGAAATCGCTTGCTTATTTCGTAAGAAATTCTAGCCTAAACTCAACTCAATTATCCTTCAAGGACTATCATGTTTCCATTCTGTGATCGGGAAACTATGGCAACCAAATTGAAAAATTACAAACTAGTATCAAAGATAAATGAACGACATAATGTTGCGATTCGCGATTGTTCGATAAACATCCGCGGCACGTGTAGTGCTCTCCATCCTTGCTCCGCGCGCTAGTTGCGGTTTTCGTCTCTGGCTGGTTTACCGCTTGTGTGCTGTTACTTTCATTCAATTGCTTTACTACGTACGTACTCGTATAACATTATGGCTCTGCCCCCCTCGTTCAAGTACGTACCATACGTATGTACGCAACCCGCATCAATGCAAGCAACATTTAATCGTCGTTTACGGATATAATAAACAATTGGGGCCCGGCACGTATAATTTGTAATTGACTAAACAATAATCGCAGTAAGCAACAAAGAACAAAGCGAGATAATAATAACAATAATAACGACTCTCGTGAGCGCGCAATTCGTCGACTTCTCTCATACGTACCGCGAAAAATATTATTGTAGCTTGCAACGGCAACGGCATCATCAATAGCAACAATAATAGCAACAAAAACCAGAAGTGAAATTCAGCGACGTGCTTGAGTAAGATCGGAACAATGAGTGATAACCCGACGCAGCACACAATTAAGTTTACCACGGACAACTTAATATGCACGTATCTACTTTTTAACAAGATAACAATATGAATTTCTCTGTTATCGATAAGAGAAAACTACACGTCCGTACATATTATATTTTTATCCATGCATTCGCAGACGATCGTGTAATCCGCACTATTGGTAATAGGAAACTTTACCAGCATAACAACTCTTGTTAATCAAGACAGCCACCCTCGTTCGAGTCCTTATTATGACGCACGAACATTAATTAGCCATAAATCAGGCGCATAAACAACAACAAACATGCATAATTCTCGGCGTGTACGATCATTTGAAATAATTATTACACCATATTCGAGGTGACGTTTTATGATTCAGTACGATTGCAATTCAAGCCGTCTAGCTCTGGCAGTACCAGTAGTAGGTGGTAGTAATAGTTGTACGCATTAATATTCAAAATGCCATCCCATCATCAGCGCACGTTCGCCGACAACAAAATTGCGCGACGTGCATTTGCTTGCTGGCTTGCTATGCAATGGCTGGCCAAGTTGGTTTGGTTGTTGTCTTCCTTCGTAAAGCATTTCACGCCGTACACTTGTATTCCACATAGCTGTAAGTAATTCTCGCATCGCAAGTCAGTCAACTTGCTTGAGCGAGCTTCGCGCTCAACAACAAGAAGAAGAAGTATGTGGGTCACCGACAAAGACCTCCTCGAGCATCGTTTTTGTTTTCTTCGCATTGCCGATCGGCGAACGACCAACCGACCAACTCGTAAACCGATCAAATAATACCAACGGCAATAGCCGCCATCCTTCGACGACCGAAAAATTCGTAAATGTAACGAATCGATGCGCATCGAGTTTATTAAGCGCTATTATTAAGCCGAATTTCGATTCGAGTGCAAGTGAGAAACGCGGTCGCGACTCATGAATGATGATGAAAGAAAAGAAGGACGAGCCGAACGAGCGCGCACACACAGATCTATGAGGTCGATGATGACGCGACGAGAAGACGAACAAGAACACGCGAGATGAACAAGACGAAGAAGCTGTGATCGGCCGTTTTCAGCGTGCCACAGCTAGCTGGGAATGAGTGCAAATAAGATGTAGCAAGAGAAGAGAGGCATCATCATCATCGTCATCGGCGCGCGAGTCTACTGGGTCGTCGTGTAAGTGGAATGGAGAAAGTAACAGGACGTAAATATCACTTCTACCGTAAATATCTTCGAGGCGAGAGCCTATTGCCAACCCAAGCAACCAACCTGCACGCGCACCGCGCGAGACAACTACTACGTTTATTTATTGGACGCGAATTTAGCAGTCATTTTTCATGCAGTTACACGATACGCTTTTACGTATTATGGCTATATCTTCGTACGTGCGCTGCGCACGCCGAGGCTACAGATGGCTAATTAAAATTTAATGCCAAAATGTGCGCGAAATTTCTTTATAAACACGTCGCTTTTTTAACGTCCGCCGCGACGCTGTGATTAATCGTCTCCTTGCTCTTTACGTGATCATTTCATTTCGCCAAAAACTTTTAGTTTATAGTAACGCATAATCCTCTTGCATATATTTTTAGTATGTTAACCTACTTGTTTTCTCTTATTTATCTAACTCTTATTTCTCACCATCAACTTAAGCAAAATTATAATTTCTTGGGGAATTATTACATATTTTATCCTGATATTAAAAAGAAACAAGAAATGAATGCAACAAGCCACGACTTATTTGAACATCCTGATCGCATTGGGGAAATGCTTGAAATAGTGACAAAAATACAAGAAATGATATCGCGCATCGCACAGCGCAAATAGCACGCCGTGCAAGGACTACTTCACCGACTCGGATGCAGGATAAGCGCGCATCCTGGCGTGCATGCTGCGTTACGGCTGGATCTCACATTACGTCTCCCGCAAGGACGACTACGCCACACAAACGCAGCAGCAGCAGACAGGAAGCGAAAAACTTGGAAGGAAATATTTTATGCTGTGTGCATGCCGCGGCGGCAGCGGTGGCAGCAATACGGCTGAATTCAACAATCTCATGAAATTTAAATTCAACTAGGTGTATCTGCAATATTATTCACTTGTCGGATATCTGGATGCGAGTATCCGGAGGGCAGCCAAACTCAATGATGCTTTGCCAATGCATATTTCCCCCCTTTCATCCTATTCCTGCCATCGTCCTTCGCTTCCCATATTAGAATATCCGATAGATTTTTTACGGTATTTCTTATCCTCAATAATAGAAAATAGAATTGTATTTTGATAAATAAATGCGTACGTATGCTCTGATGTAATAAACCAAGCGTTTTAACTCATTATTTTATGTGAAACTTTTAAAGTTATTGCAAAATGCATCTGTTTTACTGATGCAATAAATATAAAAATTTCCACACTATTATTATTACCATTATCAAAGCGCCCGCGTAAGTTACACTAATGCGCGCATTAATATTATTAACTCAAGAAAATAAAGTGTTTGGATTGTCGCGTAATTTCCAGCTTTTGTTGCAAACGTCATCTCGGAATTCTATTGAGCCGAATGAATAAAAGACGCATAAAAATCAAGTCAATAGCCGTACAACATCACCGTTAAGTTCAATCACCATCCCACCTAGAGCGCAACAACAACGCACAATTTTTTTTTTTGACGAATAGCTTTAATTAATGATTCGTTGTGTTGCGTCGCTTTGCATGTATTACATTTTCGGTCTAGTGTGTAGAGCTGCTATGGCTTTATGCGAACAAAGTACATCAGAGGTGATTTTTCAACTTACGCTTGGGAAACTACTTGCTCCATATTCGAAGGCGTAATTGAATAATATATCAAGAGTGAGACACGCGCACACAACTAGAATTCATTACAAACAAACGTCTAATTAAAATATTTATCTATGACATATCAACGCTTAAAAAACGTTTTCTCTTTTTGTTCCGACCGTCTTTTTTAGAGAAATTGACTTTATCTAATTTTGCAATCGGTAGTAAACGTTTTCTATTCGCACAAAAAAAGCCATTATTTGTTTGAAGCGTTCATCAAAATCTATCAAATAAATTGCAAACAAAAATCAAATATTGCTTCCTGCAGCATTCCGCGTTTTAGCAACAACAATTCAGCCATGCCAACAACCCAAGTGAATGGAAATAAAAATAAATATGATACACAACAACGGCAAAGTTAATTCGCTTTTGTGTATTCTCGCGCGCTCGCGAATTCAATTGGTGCTCATCGTGCAACTTGTACGCTTTGCTTTTACCGAGGAATTTACGCTTTGGTCCATCCTCTCAACAGTAGACGATGGCGGTGGCGGCAGTGGCAGTAGCACCGGTGTGTGCGTTGTGAAAGTTCGCCTTTTACATAATGAAAAATCGTTCGTTCATTCATGCGTTCGCCTTTGATGTGTCAGTCGCACTCACCCTACGCGTTTCACGTGATGGTAGTTGTAATATTCCATCTAATGCGCATCACTCGCACACATCGAAAGCAAACGAATTACCATCGCGCAAATACTACATTTTCCCAACACCCTCGCCCGACACCCGCCAACAATGAGGCGCGCACACGCATGTTCAACAACAATACTTATTATTAAGCATCCCCCGTTTAAACTCACATGTGTTTTTATTCAATTAGATTACGTTTTAATTCGTAAAGTGAAAAACTTTACCATTCAAATTCAAATTATAGTGGAATATTATATTACCAACTTTGCAACCGCATTTCAAATGCGCAATGCCGCATTAAATATTTTATTTCAATTACGCACATGAGTTTTTCGCTTCCTTTTTAAGAAGTACGTAGCTTGCATTTAAATGTTTAAATGCCAAAATTATTTTCTACTTTTGTGAAAGCATTTTCTCTCCTTCCTCAAAGGTCAAAAATCATATGTACACATTAAAAATAAACATGTGTACGTACGTACATACATAGTATGTACATTTATGAGCATTCAGCATAGATTAGTATCAAAGGACACAAAATTGTTAAGCAATCATTTCAAGCATTTTAAAATGCTGCGACATAATTCACTCAAAAATTCCCATGAAACAATGTCAATCCGGTAAAAATACCGTTCGGTAATTTATTTATCGATTACGCTGCTTAACGATAATGATTTTCGGTAAATTATTGTGGCGCGCAATATTTTTATTTTAAATCGCACAAATCATGTATTCAAATACGTCATAATTAGGAATCGTCTAATTACGAATACTCGAAATGTAAACAAGACATCGCGATATTAATTAAATAATATGCCAAAGTATCTTGGTGTAAACAGTAAATATTATTAGAGGACAAACGAATTGAAATTGAAATTGAACGAAGCGAGCACAGGCTGTGGCGGCCAACAAGTAAAAGATTGCGATAACCTTAGAACTAACACTAACCTACATACATAACGCGACGACTAATAATGCGCAAACGACTCCTCCTCAAATTGAACAAACGTTTAATCACCAACTTGCTTACTTAGTTAGTTATTACTGATTACATTGCATCATTGCGAATAAAAAATAATAAATAATCATGTGCTAATCAAGCAGTACATGTCATTGCTTAAAACCGTCAAACAATTAGTATTTTTTTCATGGCGCTGAAATGCACGCAATGTTTCTACATTAAATACTAAATGCATCCATAATGTACTCGATGCCATGTGTTCTTATCTTATTCACGATTACATTTATAAGCAGCATAAATCTATATGGACGTAAACGGTTATCGCGTATTTATTTATTTAATAAGATGATTTTTTCTCCATCCATGCGTTTATCTCAATATTATCGCATATTGCTTTGATTTGATTTTCAATGCATGTTTAATATAATTCGCGTTTATTTAAATCAATCCGTTCTCTCGATACGTGCAATTCGACTTAAGCGGGTATTAAATAATTCAAATTCTTTAAACACCAACCAACTATGTATTAATTATCTGTATGTCGGCGTTTATCAGGTACACACAATGTGTGACAAAAAAGCAACTAAATCGACTCCTCAAAATAGCTTTGCGCACTTGGCTGATAATAGATAAATTACGTTTTAATTAAACAATAAACCAATAAATAACTCGAACAGCGGCGGAAAAATAATGCGATTGAATGCGGTGGGTGCGATGTACAACAAATATGAAACAAGCAATCGAGCGAATGTGCTGCGTATTACGATACAAATAATACATTTTTATTGGAATTTGATTTTATTGAAATTTACTGGCATTCTGCCGCCAGCAATGCCGCTGCTGCTGCTGCTGCCGCCCCGCCGCATCGAGTGATAAATACATAAATTCGCCAAACAATAGCCATTCATCTCGACGTTTATTGCACACGCGCGTACATCCCTTTCGGAGGATGATGATGATACATAACCTGGCACAACACCGCCACCGACGACCGCCCTCCACAAACCCAAATCCATAGCCAACATTCGCATGTTGTATCAATTATTAATCACGTGCCGGATATCATTTATATATGTAAAAAATGCCATTACGCGTGAGCTGCACAAATGAAAAGCGCAACTATTTTTTTTTCTTCAAAACGTCAATTACACGCCGAAATGACTATCGATTGTGACCTCACATAGTCACGTGCGCCACATGTAGAAAGGAAGAGAACGCATTACATTATGAACAATTGCATGTTGTCTAACGTCTATCAACAGCAACAACAATACATAGTTATAGTTGCAGTGTAATAATAATAATAATAATAATACTGATCATAAAATGGTAAAGAACTAGACAAAGAGCAAGACGAAAAAGAAGAACAAGAAGTCCAACTAGATGAAAATGAATCAAACGATGGATGTAAGAATGAAATGAAGAAATCCATTGCGGCTGACATCGTATCGTATCGTATAGTCGTCGTCAGATGCAGTCAAGCGAAGAGACGCAGAGTTGAAAACTTTTGCGCGCGCGCCATGAGTGCGCAAGAAAACTAAGTAAGCTTTTACAATAACGTGAGAGACAAAATGCATGCAAAAGAAAAGCACAAGAGATGAAGGAAACGGCAGCGTGCGCGCACAACGAAAACCAAATGCCGAGATCACCTCCCAGGTCGACGTAGATTAGAAATCATGTTTTATATATGTTGTATGTATGTAGATTCGCAGTCTGCGAGCGCAAGAGATGCAGATACAACATTTGCAGATGATGATGATGATGACGACCACGATAATAATAAAGCGGTGAAAGTGTTTGCTACGCGTCTCGATAAATGCGCAATCACGTGGTACGACAATAAAATAAATGTTATAACATGTGCTGTTATAATCATTTATTATCAACTAAAATTCATCAACTCTATACCTACTTCTCGATTATGCCGATTCGTCCTACCAAAATATTACCTACAGACTTATTCAAATTGTTTTCAGATCTTTGAATCCTCTAAATCGAAAGTTATCAAAACTTTTGCTTACGTCTTAAGATGTTTAGAATTTATCAAGGTTTTTGATACTTAATTAAAACCTCATTAAATTATTAACGCGTAATACCTTCAATTTAAAATAACCAGACTCGTCGATTGCATACTCAAGTTTTTCTCTGACCAAAATTAGCCATAAAGGAAAAAAGTTCCTTCGCAATAAATTACATACAAACAACAAGTGTATCGCCCTATTGTCCTGTCCCGTCTCGTCCCGTCCTATTCTGTCGTCACTACAGGACGAAATAAAAAAAGGTACAGCGGAAACTGATGGGAATTTTCCACACATGCCACGCGCGCCAAAGTGATCCAATATTTCTGACTTTGATGTTCATGTTCTGTTCCGTTTCCTCACTCATCGCGCGTCTGTTGTTGTTATAAAAATAAAGAAAATCATTGCGTTCCAAAAAGCCTACTTTTCCCCGACATATTTAAATACTTAAAATTAACCGCGACCATCTGGCAATGTTATTAATTAATTTTGAATATATATTAATATTTTTTTCCACTCAAGGCAATATGCATTTTATTTTGATGTTTAAACTTAGGCATATACCTACTGCGCATTCATACAGGTGACCTCGTCGGAAGCGGCAATGCTCGCGTGTGAATCACCGCCACTTCCTGCTCTCCACCGCGCCTGCCTGCCCGCCCTGACCTCTGCTCGCGTTAACGACGCCCGACTGTATGCAAATACAAACGTAATATTCCGGTTGACCACCTCACATTCATGGTGTATGCGATGGTCGAGTTGATAATAAAAATGAAATGGAATAACTAAAATTTTGCACAAAAAAAAGCGTTACGCACTCCTACATTACTTTTTCGTGCATTCAATTCAAACGCATTCGCCGTCGTTGTCCGCTTCGCACGTTAAAATAAGCAGCCTGGAGGAAAGAGAGAGTCAACGCAAACGCGTATTGCAAAAATCGAATTGTGTAACGCATGCTCGTACATTGTTCACATATGTGTTGTTATCTCAAAACTGTGCAAAGTGACTTTTGCACGTCGGAAAACAATTGCCCTCCGCCTAACAACAACGGCAGAACCAGGTTGCGCGCTACGCTATATGCAATCGCCGTCCGAAATATGATTAGTAATAAAACAATCATGATGCAAAAGCAAAACAGCCAGCCTGACATTTCATAATATGATATCGAGGGAATCCCAAACTGTGTGCCGTAATGGGTGTTCCGCAAATGTTAACAAATTAGCGTACTCAATATTTGCTTCTAGAAAATATCTAATCTACCGAAGCAAAGCGTTTGCTGAAGCTATCATACACTACTGCAGAAAATTTTAGCGAAACCCTGATATAGAGTTTATTCAATTTTGCTGGTGCAATATGCGATGAAGAAATCGCTTTACACTCAAACGGTTTGCTCTTATGACTCAACACCGCACCACATTACAGGCCGGGCGACCAAACGCGTAAAACCCAATGGCGCAAAAAGTCCCCGTTTTGGAATTAATTAGCGAATGACGTATTACTTATTGCAAATGTGACTTGGTGGCTTGCTGCGCTACCATGATATGTATTCCGAAAAGCACATTGGTGTCCCAAAGTTGTTCAACATACATGCACTCGTCAGGCATTCTTCATCATCTGATCATCAGACACATACAAGAGCGCGCGAGCGCACGCAGCGAGAGCACAGAAAGAAGAAGCGCAAGAGACGCAACTCACTCACCAAGTCATGGTTCCTTTGAGCATTGGATTCCGGTCGTAATAACCACCAATCATAATTGTATACGAATGTGCGTTCGCCTTCCTTGAGAAATGCCGTTCCCGCTGATGCGTCTTCGACAAGAGCACCGGATTGCGATTGCACTATCTGTTGGTGGTGGTGCTGGTGCTGCTGGTGGTGGTGCTGCTGCTGCTGCTACGGCTGCTGCTGTATCAATATTGGTAATCCACGGGCGGGTCATTTGCACGCCAAACAAATAACTCGCAGCTTGGGGAACGAACCACTTGGAACAATATTTAACAAACGATATAGACTATATATAAATAAGGCAATAACAACCACACTGAATCAAATGCAATCGACTCGCACGTTATCCACAAGTGCTCATGCTTCCGTCGTCAACAACATCGCGCGCGCGCGCAACCGAAAAACGCAACAACCAAAAACAACTGAAGAAAACTTGTGCGTGCTCGCGAAGAAAACGAAACGAAACGCAACGAAGAGAGGAGATAACGATGATGATGATGGTGACAACAACAACAAACAACAAGATCCTCACTGCACCACACTTGAGGTCGCGAACGTGCGTCGCGCAGATTGCACTTGCATAGCGCTGCTGGTCCGTTTCCTTCCGGTTCGTGAGAGTGGTGCGCGTTGCAATCGCAGTGACAATCATCCAAGGATTCGCACCACCACCACCACCACATCCAACAACAACGAGAACACACTTAATCCTTGCGTCTAGAGGACGATAATTAAAACAGTATCCAATTGGCGGCGCTGAAGCAATTGTACCACGCTGCACCCACATGCGCCTATTCAGATTATTCGCGCAACGAACGAGAAACACACTCGCAACTATTTACTGATGACAAGATAGTCAACGTCGAGTTTGATAGAGAGGATAAAAGCGTCCTGATCGCCGCGTATTTCGCACACGCAGAAATTCAGACTTTTCAACGCGAAACCGCAGTGTGCGCGCGCGAGAAGAGTGTCACACACAATAATAATCTATACACAACAACAACACACGGTGCTGTTGCGCGCGATCGTTCGTTCGACGAGTGGCAACGGCAAAGAAGCGGCACGCACACACGAGCACGCCGCCACAAACAGCGCACGCAAAACAGGTGTCCGCCTGCCTGCGAGGCAGCCAGCCGGGGCGCTCCCGCTACGTGAGCCCCACCAAAAGCATATCAGCACACGACGACGACGACCACGACGACGGCGACGACGATGTTGATGATGTTGTTGTGCTGTTACGCGTGTATTGCCTTGTGGCCTCTGCTAGCTGGATTTCTCTCTCTACATGCGCACCGCGTCCCGTATTGATTGTGTGTGTGCGGCCGCCGTATACGTACTAGTCTGATCGACGACGACGGCGTCATCATCATCATCGCCGCCACCGTCGTCGTCGTCGGCGAGCAGGAGAGCCGACAAATCGCGAAAGCTCTAGCTATAGTTTTTACGCTGGTGTGAGTTTACCGTATATACGTGTGCATGTACAGGGGACTTGGCTGAGCAACAGCAGCTCGCGAGCCGAACGAGGACGACGAACAGTCCGACATGCGCACGACGTATTCGACTTAACACACTTTACCTCTATCGAGCGCGCATACATTCGTTGAAAATCCGCGATATTTTGCGCCGCCTGATTTAAGTAATCAACAACTAACTACACATTATGTATCTGATGAATTTACGACGCAAAAGAATTGTGTGCGTGTGTGCCACTAAGCGCCTTACAGCAATCGCCGATTGTTATCCTTATTATGACATTCGTAAACACATCCTGTCAGGCATCCTTGAACTCTCCCTGTCGCAAACACAATTATCCATCCACACTTTTTCTCTCCGACTTAGTACCTACTGTTATTTCTCCAGAACAGTGCCTCAAACAATAATTACTAATTTATTATTTGACTGTGACATGTCATTGAACGACTTTCTAGCAGCCTTGCGCTTCGGACGTCAGCCCACAGACACACGGCGATGAAATCGAATCGAAAATGCCGAGAGCAAAAATACGACGAGTTATCAAGTTGTGCATGTCAAGTTATAAAACTGACCACGACGATCATATGCATATACGAGGCGCAATCGCAAAAAATCAACTCCTGCGCGCTCATCAAACGTAAAGTGAAATCGGAATGTACTAACTACAATACATCGCGCATTGAATTAGACGAGATGGCCTGTATGCAGCAATATAGACATCGAGTTGCGCGTCGTCGCCATCGTCGTCAATCGAAGCGCGCATTTGCATTATCATGTTTCGGGTGCATGATATGAATGTGAAGCGTACGCATATACAACAACCCACTCCTTGTGTTTTATATTATAAATATGTGTAACAACAACGCGAGAATATATGCAGTGCGCATACACACATGTACTCAACCAGCCAGCCAACTTAACTCAACTCGACTCAACTACTTGACAATTAATTGCGTTTGCTTTACTTTATTCCCCATTAAATTATTATGTATAGCGTAATCGGACGTCTACCTTACTTTCATTGCAAAATGCGCGCATCGCATTATGAGACACTGTGTGAAATCTGTATGAAAATAACATTAATATTAATACACAGTCTGCCCAAACTTTCAAAAATCCTTTCTTGGCCCCCTCGTTTCGATAATATTTCATCGAGGCGGGCTAATGACCATCTTGAGATTTGGTCAAACACACGACGACGCGGCGGTCATTAGGCGACTAATTTTACTCAATTTGCCCCGCTTGGCATTCAAACAATGTGGAAATCGAAAAATTTACACAATAGCCGCGTCGAAAAGGTAAATGGGCAAATCACAATAGACGTGCGCGCATTTTTCCTAATCAGAAATGGGTGAATATTTGACAGCGAGCGCGCGATAGCTGCGGCCGGGGAAAAAAAGCGATGGGAAAAAGGGCAGAAGAAGACTCTTGTATTTTTCCAATTACGTACAGCTTACCACCATGTGAAGTTAGCGCCGGAGTGCGCGCGCGTGGAAGCCCAACGGCTGGCGGAAAACGTCGATGATAAGCAGCGGCAATAAATAATGGAGCACGTGCCCGTCGGTCGCTTGCTGCTCACCCGCGCACGCATACTCGCGCCACACACAAATACTCATTCGCAACAATGCCCCCATCATGCCCACACACACCTAATCTCAGTTACCCGACTACTCTACCACTACCACTACTACATACAGCTCTCGCGTGGAAATTTAATGGCTTCCAATCTTTGGCCTGTTCAAGCCCGAACGGCGGCACGAAATTCCATCCACCGTCGCGTCCAACAACAACCCGACGCTCGCGCCGCCATGCGACCCATGATGGCATACAAACACACTGCCGCAATGGAAAAGTGTGTCAGGTGCCTCGACTACTACCACATGCGCTCTCGTATGCGTGTTGCGCCCTTACCGCCGAGATAGAAGTTGGCGGGCACGGCGCCGCCGGTGGCAGCGGTGGAGATCGGAGCGAGTGCAATGTTACAGCCAGCCAAAGTAAACGTGCGCAATGGGGGTGACGCTAAGCCGCGGATAATTTTCCGATATCCCGACAGCCGGATGGAGTAATATTCGTTGCGCGAATAATACCACCGCGAACGAACCTACAATACCATTATGCAGTCAGCGCTCATAGATTGCAACCAAAATGCATCTCTCGCCGCGGCAGCTTTACTCATCCCTTTGGCGCCGCCGCCTTCCGCCGTCGACTCTCTCGTGCGTTACACAATCATTTACGCTCGGGTATTAAGCGAGTGGTTTTGTTCAAATTTGTGCTTGGTCGCACTGATAAAAGCTCCATTTGTAACAAGAGCAAATCGATTTGCACTGATTACGCAAGACAACAATTTCATTTTGTTGAATTGATCAGCAATCAACCCCCGAAATACGACTCAAATAAACGTTCTTTTGCGCTTTCAAATCCTAAACAGCATTTTCAACTACTCAATTTTTATGTGAGTCACTGTGTGACACTTCAGAGAATTCTTGCAAATCGTACAAAGCAACCGCGTTATAAAGAAAGCCAAGCCATTAAGACGTAATAAATAAGATTAGTCGCAATAAATTACGCGCGCGTAAATAATAAATCGTGTGAAAATATAATAATAATAAAGTCGCAAACGTCAGCATGCGGTGCGCCGACAATGTAGTGTCTTGTTTATGCCAACAAAACAAACAAAAGACTCAAAAGGGCGGCAACGTGTGCAACAACTAGCTATTTTTCCGCCCCAGTGTTCGGAAGCACGAAATGACTGAAAGGAAACGCAGAGAGAAAGAATTTGCGACCAGCAACTCTGGTTAGAAAATAAAATGCCTAGAGCGTCCGAGCCATGGTGGGTGTGTTTAGTTAATTATTTCGCGACGCAGGAAGTTGCCAGTTAATATTCAAGTGCAATAAACTTTTGCATCAGCAAATAGCAAACTTTTGCGCATAGCATACACATACGAAATACACACATTCCAAAGAAAAATAAACCAATTAATTGAGTCTGTCGCGTAAAATTATTACTACCTAATTAATCAACTCCGGAGAACCCGCCAATCCGCCAAAATCGTAAACGCAAACGCCAGTTTTTTATTTGATTTCCCTCCATTTCCGGCAAATTGATGACTAGAGCCAACAGTCTGATGAAGACACATCTCTTTCGCCGGTTTTTTCCCATCGTGCGCTACTTGTTTTTCTAATCCTTATTGGAGGACTCATCATAATAATAACTCACAACTATTTTCGTACGAATCTGCACGCTCAGCAACGCATTTTCCCTCGTCTTTTTCGTACGTTTTCTCCCTCGACCCACCCTTCATCAAGCCGAGCACCGCATTATTTCTACGTGTCTTCATTTTTTTTCCGTGCGCGCGCCGCCTTCTTTACGCAATAATCTTTTATCATCCAACTTTTTGACAATTGCATTGTCATTCAATCACTCGACACTCCATCACCGGACGGGAGCTGCTGGTGCGGTGGCGGTGGCTGCTGTGTGACGATGTACGTTTCCGGATGGCGCGCATAAAACGAGTGTAATATCACCGCCACCCCCGGAAAACGATCGCGTCCGAAATGATGATAAAACCTTCCGGAATTCTGCTGACGCGTTCGAGTGCAAGCGCGTTCAAAGATGGGCAAAGTTGTTAAAATGTAGAAGTAGATCAATGTCGGATTGGGCTCTAAAAGGAATCACAGCAGTCGGTAGCGCAGCTGTGCCTCTCCGGGCTGTCCTCGTCCAGAGACCTGATGGACGTACTCAAGGACTACTTAATTTATATATGCTACCGAGTGTTCTTGCACTCGTCGTTGCAGGAATGGTCGAGCACCATTCGCAGCAGGCAAATCGCATAAATATCGCTTTCGTATTCTTCGCGGAATTCGTGTTTGACTTACTGGCGCACTTTGCGAGCGAGATATTTCCGGAATTTTCCTGTACGCGTTTGCAATTCGTGTCGCTTTCGCGTCCGACTCTCCCCAGCCGCCTCCAATTCTTTCAGCCATTGCTGGTTTATTTATTGCCTTCCGCTCCTCTCGCCGGCTCCCCATATTCATTCATTTGCGCTGTTTGCTCTTTCCACCGTAAAGCGCGTCATTTCACTTCAGCTCAGCTGTGCCTTTAGCGCGTGTACGCACAAAACTGGCGCGCTCTCTCTCTCGCACACATTTCCAACTCGTATGCCCAGAATATCCGTACTCACACTCCGGAGCAAAACTCTTCGAGGAAGCGAAGGTGCTGCGGTTGCTCGTAAAAGTTTATTATGAAAGGAGGCAGCAGCTCGCCGCTGCGCAAGAAGGCAGCGGAGGATATTAGTTGGCGGCGGGCGAGCGAGCGACCGCCATCGACCCATTTTCCAATTACTTACATCAGTAAGCGTAGGAGGATGCCCCGCACACTCGTCGGCAACTGATTGGTCTTTTAAGATTGCCTTGCTTCGATATGCCTGACTCAACTTTTTCATAAGTTCCAATCCATTATTTCATCCCTTACGGACAGCGTTCTTAATCGCCCGCCAAAACTTTCACGCCATCATCTCGCGCTCGCAAACACGCAATTACATGCAAATGCCGCCCGGCTACAGTTGAAATTTTCATTAATTCGCATATGCAATCATTACTTCTCTCTCCGCACATCGCGTGTGCGCGTTAATTACGCTAATTAATAGCGTGCGTAATTGAAACTTTTACCTTTCCCGCACTGCGTAACTACTACAACTTTTATCATTACGTACGACGGCGGCGCAACGTCTAATTGCGGCGCACAAGGTTTTTTCCACGCATGCACCACCACCGACAAACGGATATCCGTTAGTGCGTCGAATCGCATCGCTGCGCAAGGTCGACTTCTTGTTTGCATTGCTTGCCATCTCCTTGAAATCCACCCCAAAGTAAATACAATAAAAATACCAGGATTCTATTCGATTAAAGACGCGAATATCATAATCAAATATAATAATTTGTGCGAAGTTGATTAATTACGAGTTCGGCGCGTATTATGGGGGCGCATGAGTGCATCGAACTGAACGACAAAAGGAGGCGGCGATGCCACACACACACGCGTTGTCAATTATCGAGTCAGCTTCCCCGTGCTGTTGCTCGCCGGACCAAATAAACAGTCTGCCGCCATCCATTCACAGCCGCGGCGCCCTTTCGACCCTTGTCTAATCCACAACACCACCTCTCTACCGTCCTTGTTGCCGCCGACGCCTTACTGCTCATTCTCAAGTGATACGCACAACGCTCAATTATACAGCGCAAGCATATGCTGTGGCAAAGAAGGACAACGGCGAGTTAAACGCTAAAGGATGATATGCCGCGCAAGGATAACCGTACGTGCGTAGTCGTTAACCCAACTCCCTCCCACCCGCTCATCCTGCGACAACATTCTACGGTGGCGCGCACGCGACGCTCTAGCGATAAACTATTAACAACAACCGGTTTACAAGCATCGAAAATCTACGTGGCCCATTAACGCGAAGAGCTCACCACCCCCGCAAAGCGTTCGCTATATGGATTTCACGTTTGTGCACGCGCAAGAGGGGCGTCTAAGAAGTTATTGCAATTTGTATGGAAATTGCTTGCACGCGGCAGCCGCCGACCAAACTTAATCGCTTCGCTTTGATTTCGTTTTAATTTGTTTGCCGCCGTCCGAGTCGAATGAGTACATATTGCGTAAGCGCTATTTGCGCTCGGCTTACGGAATTTTCCTCCGTTTGGCGCGACGACGACGTCGAGGAGCAACAATTCCACATTTCATTTTCAGGTCTAGACGCAATATGCGGGTGGTGAGGTGGTTCGCCCCAGCCTCACCCAATATCGTCGCAACCAACCCCCCATTTCACATCAGTAAGTACAAACGCCGTGGCTGCCGCCGCCTTCGCTGTCATGAGTAGTTGCACTCACTGTGCTTCGAGCAAATGCGGAAAATCTGCACTCGCAATGAGGAAACGCGCGGCGTTCGCGCTCGCACCGCATAAAAGAACATGACAATTCAGCCGGTCATGGAAATGTGACGAGAAAGGGACGAAAAAAAAACACACTCCTTTGACATTCTTCCATGCCTCCACTTTCTTATCGCGCATTCCAATAAATGGAAATCTACCCGAGTACATAGGAGCACATCTGTACAATTCCACAAGTGTAATTATTGCTGGAACATTCAGTATTCGAGAGTGAACCACCGCCGATGAGAATAACGTCGGAGCCGCCGACGGCGGTGGCAACACAAGACCAGAGAGCAAAAGTAGAGGAGAGAAGAGAAGAAAAAAAGGAACCGGCGAACAAACGAAAATGCGAAATGCGAAAAATAAAAGTGGCACGAAATGAAATGGGAAAAGTGAGCGAGTACGGTGCTCGCGAATGCATTGGCGAGTTGACGAAGTCGTAGTCGTCGTCGACGTTGTTGGACTCGCAAGAGCCAAAGTGAAGTACGGCGGCGGCGGCGGCTGCAGCAGCAATTTGAGAAAAAAAAACCAAACGAAAATCGTGTGAGCAATAAGGATTTTGCGTCCGCGCGAAATGCAAAAGCAGAGCATCGCATTGCAATGCATCGAACAAATGAAACCCACAAAAACTTCTAGTCCTTTTTCTCCACTCTCCTTCTCCAAGCATCTACGGCAGAAATCACCAAACGAGAGCACGCAGACAAACAAAAATCTTACGAATCGCGAGATGAAGTACGAGCGCAATAATAATCATAATCAGCGGCGACGAGTCGCGAAATTTTAATAACAATCGGTAGGTTTAGCTACCGCGTCCTCCGCGTCTGATGAAGTGCAAGATGAAGCGCACACTGCGCACCGCAACGCGATGGATAAAGACGCCGCCAAACTTCAAAACTCCACTGCCGCCGCACTCCACTCGACGCTCCACGCTCCTTTCTGACATGCGAGAAGCTTTCGGGCCAAGCCACGCAAAGCTCGAGACAAAGTGCTGAATTTATCAACGTTTACAAGTGTGCTTCTACTGATATTCCTCTCTCCTTCTGCAACGTTACCAAATCGGCGGCGACATCTTTTTTCGCTAATTATTACCGAGAGCCCATCATTGAAAAACTATTTCCCCATCGTCGCACCCTTCGTCCCAATCCACACAAAATTCCATTCAATTCCCTCGCCTCTCCCTCGCCATCATTATTAATTAACCCAAATCTCAATTGCAACAATACGCGTAATATTTTGACTTTTGTGTCACAAATTGACCCACTACAAAAAACCATGTACGCTGTGTTGTTACACTTAATACGTAACCATGAAATATTCATAGACGTGTGTTTACATTTCAGGTATGTATATTCAATTATCATATGACAAAGCCGCGAACGTATGCCGTTGTTGTCGTTTGCTGCTAGTCCTGCTCCTGCTCACCGCTAACAAAATACTTTTGTCGTAACGTGAATGTCATTAAGCGTTAAATATGTATGAGTAACGCGTGTTTTTATTTATACATTCAAACCGTTAAGCCGAAACTCGCGCATACACGTCCTTGACGCAGGCGGCTGCTCCTGCGCAGCCAGCCAGCCAACCCAGAGTTAAACATTTCGTTCGCTTTTTATTACCACGTTTTCCTTTCCTTTCTTTTTGCATTTTTTATGTCAATTTCGGTGGGGCCACCGGTGGCAGCAGCTCAAGAAATCAACTCGTAATGTAATTTGCTTCTCAAAAAGGCGCATTATAAATGCACAAATGCCCCCCCATTCGCGTGGATCGCATCGCGGAACGCAAACAATTTATTTCCCCATCCGATTCAATTATTTACATGCGCGCATAAATAAATTCAAAAACAAAACTCGAACAACATGTAATGCTTTCGTGTGTACCTCACTTACTTATTCTTATTCTTATTCCGCGTCTCTTTGTCTTGTTTATAGATTTAACGAGTAGAAAATTAAAGAATGCATCATCATCCACCTTGACATCGTTTCAAATTGCAATCATCCATAAAAATGCATAAACAGAATATAAAATATGCATTTTATTACGCTTGTTAAGCTTCTCTTTGCCGCACACATAAATAAATAAATAAATAGCACATGTATTTATTGCGACGATTTAAAAGCGCCAGCCATTTATACTCAAGATGTATTGCGAATTGAATCAAGGGTTAAGTACTTGCACAGTTACTTGTAGGCGTTTAGAGTATGTAGGCAGCACGTACGTAAGCGAAAATATTTAAAAAAAGAGAGCAACAATGAAATAAGTAAAACACTCACCCATTATCCCGGTAGATTCGTAACGCATCCATCGAGTTCGCAAACATGATGATTGGTTAACCGACTGTCCTCTTAACCCATTTTAAGACTGTAACAATAAAGAAAACTCATTAGATAAACGTTCGTGACAAGTCGTCATTCATTCAATTTCATTCAACAGCCAACAACTGGCTAATTATCGTCGATTATGCTATGCTGATTTACGCATCCCTGTATTATGAATTTGATTTTTATAGAGAGCTACCAAACAAAAGACATCATCAATTAAGTCGTGCCGTAAAATAAACATTTTAAAACGATATCAATTAGTAGAAAACAAGGTACAAAGAGGCATCAGATATACGCACATAAATTTCACATTTGTGCAATTGAAAAAAACCGTCCGCTTCCAGTTATTCAAAGCATGATTTTCCTCTTTCTAACAATTCGTATTCGCATTTTTTCTACAACCTACATAGTCGCATTTTATTGCGTTCGTTTGGCGCACACGCAAATATTATGAAATTCCCTAAACCATTATTCGCGCACACATCCGGGCGTAAACGTTCGCATCGGTGAAGTACATTAAAAAGGCTTACAAAAGCGGAAACGCGGCGCTGCGCTGCTGCTTGCTACTCTCGGTACACTCGCATGCACGTGCTGCAATTACATGCGACTGCAACTATTGCAATAGCGCGCAAAGGGATGATCTCGCAAGCGACAGATATGAGGCGCACACGGGCCTGCCGCGCAATGATGACGACGGCGACGACGATGGCGGGAGCGATAGTAGTTTTCCGCCGGGCGGTTGAATGTGTGTATATGTGTACGCGGAGCGGCAATCTGCCGCCGCCCGGAAAACGCACATCTGGTCATGCGGCATAAAGTTGTGCGGAGCGAGCGAACAATGCCCTCCACGCGCTTCAAGCATATTAAAATGCAGCTTTGTGTTGTAGAACATGCAAGAATTGTGTGCTTTTGCACACAAACGGCGAAAACCTGGGAGAGCAAACATATTAAAATGTCATAATTTACTGAGTTGCACCAGCAACCATTCAACCAACCCAGCCATACTTGCAAATCTAAAGTCACCTTCACTGTCATTACCGGGATTCAACTTTCACGTTGCCAACGGCAAAGCGAACACGTTTTTGCATCTTGAGCTTCTTCTCGTCAGGTTTTCCTTCCTTGGATAAGTAAATAGCCCGATAAAGATCTCTGAATTTTCGAGGAAAACTGCAATTGTACATTTTTGCATTACATTGCCAAGGTAAGCAGCTTTAATAACTATCAATAATCCACCTGCCAGGTAGCAGCAGTAAGTTGAATGCAGTGAAAAGAATCAATGGCACACAGGCAGTGAACATGTGCTAGCACAAGTGTGAATTCAGTTGTTAGTTATTGCCAAGGAAAAATTGACACAATAAAAGGACGATTCCATCTTCCAATGTTTGCATGACGTATGGCATTCACGTAGCGTGAGGCACGTTTTCATCTTCGGCACGAGCAGGACGATTCACGTGTGCGTGAATGTGGTGTGCGTTACCGGAATTATCCTGAAATTATCCTTGAACGTTACCTTCGTTTCGCCGCAGGCTTTCCGCTGTCGACATGAATTCACTTTTCCGGCGAATGCCGAATATGCCAGCATGCCGCATGCCCCATTTTATTCGGTCATAACTTTCTTTCACCAGAACGACTTACTTCTGTCACGAATTCTGAATTGTGTTTGCATAATGCGTACAATATATAATATGCTCTCTTGCCTTTGACATTAATAAAAATTTGAGGTTGTGTTGCTTAATGGATGGCTGAATGGATTGTTATACATTTGCTCATTCGATTCCGCGCCGACGTTATGCTGCGATTATGTGAATTGCATTTGCAGATGATGATAAATCGTTTGGGGAAAAGAGGTTAGTCGCGTAGAATATGTATGCCGATGGGCTGTTAGCATTGTTCATGCTGTCTGCTCGAATCATCCTATCGAAATCGGTCGCCGCCACACGAACGAAATTGAATACCTTCGAATGCCGGCGTGTTGGCCTACCAAAATAGCATCGCAACTATGCGTTGGCTAAAAATACCATCGTCGTCGAACGCAAATAATACGAGAGCCCAATGAGCCTCTGAACCACTCACCATACATACGTAAACGTTGAAACCGTTAGCAATTCGTAACTTGATGAAGAATTACGCAGCCCTTACTTAGATTACGCGGATGTATAATGACTTACGCTTTCGCTTTCAATGGTGATTGGAAGCGTCCATTTTGGAGACAAACACTACTAATAGAAATAGCAAAAAATTTTACTCACCACGTATTCGCCAAAGGATATATCCGGTTGCTGTATTGTCGGAGGCTTTTCCTAGTCCTATTGTATCCAATCCCAAGGAAATTCACTTAATTTAAGGGCACTATTACTGTTTAACACTTAAGAACACAGGCATCCGTCACCTGAGAAAAACTATTGTTTTATAGGTTAGCGGTCTGTCACTGTGTACTGTTTATGAAGGACGCGCAGGTGCGCCACTGTCGACACCCGCAAAATTTGATTGTTGACTCTGAATGCACGCGCGAGATTTCCGGATGCGCTCACATGCCCAATGCGTTACTCCTTTTTAGGTCACCTTGTCCGGTGTATGATCGCCTCGCATATGCACTAAGTCAAGTGTATGTTTATCTCTTCGATTATTACAGACGTACATTACAATAGGCTCATAGCACAATTCCAACAAAACGCGCGCACAACAATTGTATAATTTGTTGCGCACAGACGAGGACACGCGCGCGCCCGCGAGATAGATAACTATATGAGTGTAAATGTCGTCAACGTTTAGGCGGATTGACTGCGAGGATATTATAAACGAATTATAGTTGCGAAGAGCCACATTCAGCACACTGAGATAGACACACGAACGCAAACAAATTGCCGTCCCACTCTGCCGTGCGAGTACCGAGTAGTTGTTGGGTTTTTGTTATGAAGCAGACGAATGTGTATTTGTGCGCTCACTTGATTATTTTTGTCTCAGTGACGAATAATAAAATCCAAGTATACTGTAGAGGCGCGAGGATGGCGATCTGGCACTATGGATTTAACTAGCACTTACACTTAACAATATTATTATTGGTCCGGTATTAGTAAGATAGGAATTTCCGTTTGCAGTAGTTATATCCCCTCTTGTTGATTCACCAAGGAGTTATTTGATTTGGACGCCAGTTGCACTAATGACGACTTTTTGATTGTTTCATGATTGTAAATCAGTTTGGTTGATGTAAGTAAACCCTCCAAGATTGTGGCCGACGTTGCACGTTTGATTTGCTCCAATTAAAGTGATCTTCGCCGCGCGTTTGTTGACTGGCTCTGCACATGTGTTAATAGTGCGCACACTTAACACAAACAAAAGAGACAAAAAGAAGGCGACAATCAACCGTTAATTTGTTTGAAGCACTTATTTCTCTGACTGCTAGGTTCCCATTGATGCGCAACAATGCGAAATGCGACGCAAAAGTTGAGATAAGTAGGCGCCACTAAGTGTTTGTAAACTTATTGTAATTAGTTGTAGATTATCACTTTGCAATCAATAGAGCACACGCACAACACTAGAAGAAGATTGGCATGCGAAATTGCGAGGCGGCGAACGGCGCGAGCGCGTCGCGAATTGATAATGCGTTTGCCAAATGCAAGAGCGCACGATGCGTTGTCGTCGTCGGATCGCGGAACGCATGATGATGATGACGATGATCGCGGCGGATCGCACGAGAGTCGAACGGAGTGTGTGGAGACGTACGATGGTTTGGTGAGTGCGGCTACCGCCGCCGCCACCGCCAGCACCGCGCGCGCCGCCAAATTGCTTCAGTTGGCCGCCGCCACCACCGTAGCACGCAGCCCGCCGGATTGGTAGTCCCTGCAGATATACCGCACGTTTTCAGTGTCTTCTTGGGTTATTGCGCGGCATAGAGTCAGCCAGCCGTCTCTTTTTGGATCTATGCACGCATGCATAGAGAATATCGGTTGGCGCCGCCGCCAACATTGAAGCAAAAACAGCGCATTCAACATGCGGCTGGATGACTACCGAGATAAATACATCAAGCTAAAGAACTAAATATCGCATGTGCACTCTTTGTTTTTGTTTAGAATACAAATTGTTTATCATTATGTTAATGAGGCTCTTTTTTATCATACAAACTTGTTTTGTGATGTACTCAAGAAACATACCAGCGCTATCGGTGATAATGAAACTAGTTCTAGTATCCCACCAACTTTTCTACTTTGCGATCAGTGTTAATGACACCAAGTTATGTTCTTAGAAATAAAGAAATAACACAAATATCTTTCACAATAACGATTTGCCAATAGAAAATCCTTTCTATGGAACAAATTAGCCCATGTTTCACGGTACTAAATCATCAAAAAAGATTTTACTTCTAACGAATGCGAACGTAACTTCTCATTATATGAACTACATCATTGTTTTGTAATATTTATAGATTTACTTGCGTAGGAACGGCGCGTGTTTAGAACCTTTAAATCCATTATTCTGTTCAATTGCGTGCTCATGGTAAAATTATTGTTATTCAAATGTGAGTCAGTAGCAGAAAAGCAACTTATTCTCTCTCTTCGATGACATGTAAAAGATGCTTATTAGTTATGTTATTGATGTTCTTATTGAACGGAAACCCTTATACCGCTTTTACTTAATTAAATTCGCTGCATGAATTCCCTTTAGATATTTGATAATTGGATTTACAATTTTAAAAACCATATAGTACAAGTTCGATATTGTTGTTCGAACGAAATTGCGATGAACTTAAAATAATTATTAATATTAATTAATCAGGGATCCATTTTGTGTTAATTAAAAACGAACCGAGTGCTAATAGAGTACAGTGACTGATACCGATTTGAAAGTACTTTGCCAACCAGTAATTCCATTAATTTTAATTATTTATTAAAGAGGCTGGTGGAAATTTCCATATACATCAAATGCAAACAATTAGTTAGACATACTCGACCAAATATATCCAACCGTATGTATAATTAGGAGTGCAGCTAGTTCGTTCTATGTAATAATCGGACTATTCGCGTAATTCTGAATGATATTTCAAGAATTAGCATTACAAATGCCTTAACCGCACCAACTTGAAACCATACAAATTATCTTTCTTGCCTCTTACAGTCGCTATTTGTAAATGATTTAATTAAGACACATGCTATCTACTCGCTTATAAAATTACTGGACTAAACATACAAGGTTTAAGTTTTTCTTAAGGAATGAAAACTTGTTAAGTTCTCTACAGTTACTATCAGTCACATTTCAGCATCATGATTCCATATAAATGATATCTTTATTTGTTTAAATTTTACGCTACGTCAACATGACAACGAATGAAGAGTTTGTATATAATCAATAATACATATTTGTATTTGTTTACAAGAGATAAATATTAAAATTGTTATCGCCTACAATGATTTGATAGTCCATGTAAGAAAAAAATCGTTTGAAAATACAATATAATTAATAATAAAAAGTTTTCATCAAAAACATCCAAATAATGTACTCAATTTTATAATCAGTGTCTTTGCACGCTTTTTCTTAATTTTCCCATGAATTATTTTATATTTGAACTTAACAAAAACAGTTCAAAAGTGAATTATAATAATAAATGAGCTTAATATTTGGATAATTCTTCTGTTATAACTTCATTGAATAGAACTGGTTAATATATGCGATCCAGTCCGAAATAATTACGTTAAAAAATGACCTAAGTGTAAATGTTATCCAAGATTGCTGTCATTGAATAATTAAAATAAGTTGTATTTTATCAATTTGTTGTTTCCAAATCAACCCATCATATTTTGCTTAATATATAATTACGGCAGGCTGCTGCATTCGCCAAGTGCAGACGCGCCTAATACGACTCTCAATAGCGCGATCGCATATAGACAGAGGCCGTATCGTAGGTATCGTAACCAAGTCGTCGTGCATGCTTGTAGATCTCATTCGCAGCGGATGCCATCAGCATCGGCTGTTGCAATGAGTCGGCGAGCTGCAGCGTGAGCTTCATATCTTTCTGCATGTGCTGCAGCGGCTGCTCAACGTTCTGGAACTCAGCGGCCTTAATCATCTCCGCCTTTGCATTCAGATACGGCGAACAAAAGTTTGTCAGACTGAGCACCTCCAGCACGTCCATAGCTGCAATACCTGAGCGGTCAGCTAACGCCAGCCCTTCGGCAACCCCAAGCAAAGCGACACCCTTCATCGACTGGAGAACGATATTCATCTTAGTCGCAAAGCCCACTTGGCCCAAGTAGAAGACCGCTTTGCCAATAGCGGCAAAGCACGTGCTGCAATTGTCATAAAGGCCCATATCGCCAGCGCACAAAACGATGAGATCTCCATCATCGGCCTCTTGTTTGCTGCCTTGCAATTGAGCCTCCAAGTACTTGCCGCCCTTGCTCGTAATCAAGTCGCTAATGTCCAACGACGTGTCGCTATCAATATTCGACATCTCCACGTAGCCCTTTCCGGCGAGCGTTTCTAATTCGTAGAGAACGCCGCAATTGCCATGCACAATCTACAACAAATTATTTGGTCTAAGTACGTATTTAATAAATATATATACATTTTTAATGAGAAAGTTGGCCGAATATGGTTGGCTTGTGAACTGTCCTTGACTCATTGCAATTATCAACCGGCTTTGACTTGTATCCACTGAGTGTTCAGTTAAGACATAAATACGCGTTAAAAAATACTAAACAAAGCCGACGAATTTATGATATAAACGCATGAATGCATCGATAAAACTATGCGGAAAGTTTACAATGCTCGTTGAACTTTAACAAAGCATATATGAACATCATGTTTTCATTTCTCATAATTGCCATTCTTGTTTGCAATTAAGCCATTAATCATAACAAATATGGACAATGATAACAATGTGCATTTATTTCTCATATAAAATTTGCAATTAGATTCGAGTGTGAATGGATACTTACGTCCTTGACGGCGGCTGCGTCGCTAACGCAGCAGAAAATTATATCCGAATTGGCGACAATGTCGCAAGGAGTCCCATAGATTTGCACCTGTCCAGGATGTGTGTTATCGGCCTGCTCCTTAATATCTTCCGCCTGAGAAAAAGACAAAAAAAAACGTTCAATTATTTGCGCTAAGATAAACACAGAATACGTAAAACATTATTCGGGGAGAAAATACCGCATTTCATGCGCCTTTCGTGGAGGCCGTTTCAATTATCATAATTCCATTTTAACAAGGCGTGAATTGAAACCGATCTGTTAAAAATAGTTGCATGCTACAACAGTAGCTCAGCTCCTGGCCACCGCGTAGGCATAATCATAAGACATCAAATTTATAAAGTTGCGCGTCACGAGTTTTTAACGATTTGCGCACTAAACTTCTAATATGCAGCGCATATTTTAACGCCATTGCGCATTCTGGAATGAACCGCAAAACGGCGAATAGAAAACAAACAAATTATAGGCGGTTAAAACGAATGTTATCAGCACTTTATAAGCTAACAATAAAATGATAAACAAGGTGTTTTTTGTGAATTAGCCTTAAGTATTTGTTTTGGCTAAAATTGGCAGCAGTTGCTGTAGAATATAAAAATGCCTAATTCCATTTTGAAGTAGTACATGGAGATTCATCATTTGACGGCTTAAATTTAAACTTAAAAATAAATCAATGCGACTTAGCAACGCACATCTTGCTACTTTAAAGCTATACACGTTCAGCGAGAGCTTCTAAACATGTCCGAAAGTTTTGATTATGGGAACAAAAAGTTGCAGCCCTTTGGCAAGCGCGCTTCGTCCCCTGGCTCACTTTACAGGTAGTAATTACAGGTAGTGTGAGTGTAAGAGAGAGCTGAGATATAAATCATGGGTATTTGCGAGAGCTCTTCTACCCTACATTTTGAAGGGCAAACTCTGGTTGCGCGCGTGACGCCACAACACTTCTGTGAAATGAGCATGCGTTCCGTTTCGGCTTATTGATCGCAATTGGGCACACGCTCTGCCCGATCTCCCGAATACGTTTTGCTATCCCGATTCTTTCCACACGAACGATCGTTGTGTGCGATACAACATTTGAGCAAACTGATATAAATCAATGAATCATCCGATGCGCGTCTTCGTCCCGTTATCAATTATCCATGCATGCTGCCATACTGCTCTAAATTGCTTGGTCGCGCGCGCAAAGTGCGAAAAAGTGAAAATTTAAAGACGGCGGTCAATTAACGTTTTGATGTGTAATTGAATACAAGCTGCGATAAAAGTTCATCAAGTTCAATAAGGAGCGTTCGATAAAACATTCGCGTAACAACCACATATGCCTATAGTACGTAGTTCTTATCAAAGGCAGCAAGCGCGCTGTTTGTGCGACATATACATATTTTAATAATAATGCGCGTTGAAAAATTAATGCTTGCTTGAAGCCATGCGTGCTAACGGTTTGGACGCAACAACCTAAGACTTTACGAATAAAGATGGCTGCCGCGGTTTTCCGGTACGACGAAGAAGGACGCCACTTGCGTGGCTTTGCTGGCTACCAGCTGTGAAACGGAGAAAGTATGTGCAGCCTTTCCGAGTCGAAACGAAGAGATATGAGCAACGAGACCGAATTTCGAAGTAGATGCGATAAACAAGGCGAGCGCGAGCACGAGTAGCGTTACGTACTTCGTACCCCAGCAAAGCAACGCAGGTTGGCGGCACAACGACGACGTTGCCAACGAACGGCTTCCCCTCCCGATAGTGAAATGGACTCGCTCAGTTGTGCCTGAACTCTACAGCTGAGTGCTCGTTCGTGGCGCTCACGATCACGTATTTCACACAGCGAAATCGGATAGAATTTAGAGAGAATTATACCACATTCCGTCAGTCGTGTGCGAGCATTTTACTGGAGAAATAACAAACAGACAATACAACGCATCCGCATCGCTTAAGTACCGACGCATCCGTAAGCAACGTGACTTAACGTTCGTTTGTGGCCGAAACCTTCAATGTGTGTTGTATTTGTAGCAAATATGCCAATCTTTGGTAAGCGCACCAGTAAAAAGCAAGTAGCCTTTCATAATTAGGTTTATGACTCGTAGACTTCTAGTGTTTCGCAAACATATACGCATTGTTTGTTAGATATTGTCACATTATTATTGGTTATCATTATTCCATTCGATTGTTAGAAAAACAACATTCGTACATACTAGATGAGTGAAATAGTTTCGTCATCAAAGTGATCACTGACTGTAATATGATTATGAGCCTAAAGTATTATTGTGTTGATGAAATAAATGAAGAAAGCGTTAACTGAATAACTCGACTGGTGTACAATTTAATCATGCATTGATGCAATAATCAAATGTTATTTTCATTAAGTGCCTACGCCTGGCATTTATTACATACGAGTAGCAACACCAAGAGCGGCTTGCAAATATTTAAAATACGCGCGCGGCGCCCGAGCGCGCTTACACGCAATTGCCATTAGATGCGATTATTAGAAATATAAATATGCATGTGCTGCTATTGGCACGTTGACACTGGTATATTACAGTGTCCCTGGGCAGACGCGAGCACACCGGTTGAGAGAACCTTTTTACCGCTTACGTCCGTAACAAACAACAGCAAGCTCCGCACCTGTTCCCGATTGCTGCTCTGACCTACGATCTGTGGCGTTTTATTAATATGCAATATGATTCTATTTTTAAAGGTGGTAATTAGAGAAAATTCCTACGACCGTGCGTCAAAGGACAATGCATGAAAAACTATGGATAACAACATCCGGCCTTTGAGATTAGGCGGAATCGCGTTCGCTTGCTGGCTGCTAGTTTTGGCTTGCGACGCAGCAATTATTGATGAAAGCGCATCACCGCGCGTTGACGATGGCGATCAGAGCGGCAAACACGGATGCACATGGATCAGGCACGAGACTATGCAATGCTGGGATGTTGTCTTTCAAGACGTGCTCCAGGCGAAAAACGCGACGAAATTCATTTTGCGCAACACGACCGCGAAGCAGCTGGACGCCAGCACGCTCGACGAGTTACGATGGACGGAGAGCGGCATCACCGATATTCGCGCGCTAATTCGTCATCCCGGCGTGCTCCTGCACTTGGATATGAGTTATAATCAGATTGAGACATTGCACACGTCGCAATTCGCGCCCTTTGTCAGCCTACGCACTATGAACCTGTCCCACAATCGCATCAATGATCTTCCGCGTGACGTGTTCAATCATAATCACTCGGCATCACTGGAGACGCTCTGCCTCTCGCACAATCACCTGCCGGCCCTGCCATTCCGCGTCTTCACGAAGCTCAGCAATGTGCGCATTCTGGATCTGTCATACAATCATCTCATTACGATTCTGGATCACTTCTTCAAGTTTAACAAGAACATCGAAATACTACTACTGAACGACAATAACATAACAAAGCTGACGTCGAACGCGCTCGCCGACTTGACTGCAATGAAAGAGCTTGATCTGTCCAACAATTCCATTACATCGGTGGCAAAAGGCCTTTTTGATGCACTTAATCGTCTCGAGTACTTAAACTTGGCCAACAATCCGATTCACAACATTGCCAGCGGTACGTTTCGCGGCCTACACAATCTCGTCCATCTGAATCTGAGCGGCAACAAGCTGAAGCATTTGACCTACGGCGTCTTTCACTTCAGCCAAAACTTACGCACGCTCACCCTCGATAACACGCAGATCGAGATGTTACGCAACACCGAACTACTCGGTCTGCCCAAGCTGCAAGAGCTGAACATTCGACACAATAAACAACTGATTGAAATCGAGCCGTATGTGCTCGCGGATACGCCGGCGATCCGCCGCCTGGACATCACCGGCAACGCGCTGACATTCCTGCCATTGTCTCTCGCCAACTTGACCCACTTGCAGAGCCTGCAAATCGGTGATAATCCGTGGGCGTGCGACTGCCGCATGCACTGGTTCGCGCCTTGGGTGAAAAACGCGCGGAATCTTACACTCTCCGAGCTCAAGTGTCCGGGCGGCTATCACAATGACATGCTGCCGACGCTCAATCATTTGAGTTGCACCGGCCCACACCTAATCCACAAGACTCCAACCAATATGTATAGACTGAAAACCCACGCATTGCTCGAATGCCGCTTTGGAGGCAACCCACCACCCTCAATCACCTGGGTATCGCCGATGCGCGAAGTATACCATTGGAATCCGGATCCGTCTATTAACGATATCTTCTACAAGCATCCGCACGCGCATAATCAGTACATGACACCAATGCGTAATATACCCCCGCGAATTCAGATCTTGGACAACGGTACTCTTTACATTCAAAATGTGACTCGCGCCGATTGTGGACGTTACACGTGCTATGCCAGCAACCCGGTGTCAAACTACACTTCAGACGTACTACTTCATATAGATCCTGCCGATTGGAACCATATCAAGATATTGAGTATCATTGTGGGTATTCAAACCGCGGCTGCATTTTTAGCCTTAACACTGCTCGTACAATTCCTACGCTACATACTCAACAAGTAAGTTTTGACCTATGACTTTGACACGCGTAAATCCGGTTGTTTATCACATGTGATAATTCATGATCTGCTTTTCTTGTCAATTTACAGATTGGGCATATTAAACAACTGCTGCAGTTTTTGCAAACGTGATCGCGTACCGCCCCGTGCCCGCCAAATCTACGAACTCTTGGATAACATCGAGCACTACAAGTCGCAACAATTAGAAAAGCTACGTGAAAATTATACATTGCAGGTACGTTTAAAAAAGAGAAAACTAAACCAATGCCGATCAATATACGTATCAAAAGGCTTCACACTTAATGACACTTTCTTTCTCATTTCCTAGGTGCATCGAATCAAGGATAACTGCACCCAACAAGTGGAGTGGATACAAAACAGCTATCAAGCGCAGGCCAAGCACTTGAAGGACTTCAAGGAAATCGGCCATCAACACCTAACAACGCTACGAGGACAATACCATGATCAGGTAATTGCAACGCTCCCCCATTCTTTTCAAGGCACGAACAGAGACTCTACTAATCAATTGTTGCATTGTATAGGTACGTAAAGTGCGTGATTATTCAACGAGCCAGCTGAATTGGGTGCGCGAGAACTACATTTTCCAACGCAACAAGATCCGCAAATTTAGTGCTCACAAAGTGCTGCAACTGCGAGAAACCTACAAATATCAACAGCAAACGTTGAATCGCGTACTGGAAAACCTACCAAGTCTCTACTTTGAAAACTGCCGTACGGGTACATGCGGCAAGGGGGACTCGATCGTCTTCGATCCCAATGATCTCGACAGCATAGATATGTATATCAAGACCAAGATTGAACGGCTGACTGTCATCGAAGACCCAAAACCAAGTCTACTCGAAAGTAAATTATCGCTCTACTACACGCCAACCGAACGCTCACTGAGTGGTTCCAAGAATAACATGGATCTTGCTGGCGTACACATCAATTACATACCGAATCTTCTACCACCCGACTACAGCCTAATGCAACCAATGATAGGATTACCGGAAGTGAAACAAACGATGCCAGTTACTAAGAGTACGGGCGACTTACGTAAAGACGAGTTGCAAGAGAGCATCATGGAAAACGGCCTAAGTCTACCGAGCGCCAGCCTACCCGATCTTTCCGGAAAGAATGATAGCAAAGGGGGAAGTCAGTGCACGTCCGAAAATAGTACTCCACGACATATCACCAGTCAGCGACCTTCGAGTGAAGAACTAGCATCTCTTCGTAAAGACAGCGAAGGAGCAGCGATCAAAGAGCAGAGCAATGAAACGGTTTTGTAACATTTACAGAACCTGCCGTATCTACTGGCAACCAGGGATAAGTGAAGCCCCAACCAATCGACGTACAGTTGTTGGATTACTTAATGCAAAACACTAAGTTCTTGTGGTGCGACTCGCGCGATTTTCATTTCGTGTCTGTGATAAAGTGAGTAACACAACAACTCTGTTAAGTCCGTCAGTGCCAACCATATTAAAAACAAAATGAATACAAAGAATTAATAATGATAAATCTATGCATGTAGATGAAGATGATGAGAACATGGCGTTGAAACATACAATATTTGTGTTGGCCGCATTAAATACACAAACACAATATACTAAACAAACTGCAACCAATTGATATCAATTAATAATATAAAACTAAAACAATACAAAACACCGTTTCGTGGCTTTTAAATAATAAACGTCAAACAATAAACCTATATGAGAATCTGATTCACGATGAGTAATCAAACAAATCGATTACATACAAATTTGAAACCGTGCTGTGTCTGTTATTATCTCTCAAAATTCTAATTGCGAATGCATACTAGTCAGCACTTGAACGAAGAGCTGAAGAAGACTGATATATCCAATTATTCTAATATACAAACAAGAGCGCAAGAACTTGAATGGAAGAAAAAGTTCTTAAACATCATGTTACGACACAGGAGAGTAAATTTACACTTTGGGGGGAGACCGGTGTTTGAAGAAGAAGAAGAGAAAGATGTCATTTACTACTATGCCAGATATGCAATATTTGAAGCAAAACACTTCCTCGCAACGGAATTCAACTATTGCATATTTTCTATTGGAATAAAATTATGCAAATGATATATAATTAACCAGTTAGAAACCCAATATATATGGGAATAACGATTTGTTTGCGTGATTATTTAAATGATATTTAAGACAATTAATTTCCTTTAGAAAATATTTAAATTATTAGCGTGCTTAGGTATATCATTTAAACGATTAGATGGATGACCTATTCAGTAACCGAATTCAACCAAATTATGTTAGATCGATTCGGGTACTACTAAAATATTTTAGAGCGTCGTCTTAGTTGAAAATATATAATTTTAGCAAAAATCGAAAACATCCTATACATATTCTAACTTAGTGCTCGGTACAATAGCCAAATGAGATTGGTTGCGTGAAGTGTAATATTTGTATGGCAGCAATTTACGAATGGTTACTAACTTACAAACGTTAATGATTAAGATTACCTCTTAATAATTCACTTCTTCCGCCGTTTTTTCCAGTTGTTATACATGTATATTATATGGCATATAAGCTACAACTGAGAGTAACTACCTATGAATTAATGAAGATTTAGGGAATTAAACAATAATATTAAAAACTTAGATAAATCTGAGCGATTTGTACTCTAATATTTACGATGAAATGGCACTTGAATGCGCAAATACGGACATTGCATACGATTGACAATGGCCGTTGAAAGTAAAGTTAAACGGGATCTAGTTAAACATAAACTACAGAAGTACTACATAATAATAATTAAGCAGCAAATGGCAAACAGCTACAATATTTAATAAAAAAATAATCAAGTAAAAATCGAAGACGGAATTTAAATGAATGAATCTAACTTAAAAATCTATTTTAAGCGGGTACCAATCAAATATACTATTTTTCTTATCAAGGATATTTCTTGTTAATAATGCTGTATGTATATTGTGATTTTTAGATGTATAAAAATACAAATTATATTAGGTATGTGTTTGTTACTCATTACAGAAAATTAATAAAGAAATACATCCTGAACGCAAGTCGGTAATTGTTAATTACTATTCGTAAGGCAGATAGCATAGCGCACGGAAGCCCCTTCAACTTTGATCTGTTTTTATCAGATTTTTAGACGCAAACGCACTTTCAGCATAGCTCTCCGAAATAATAACCGAAACGAACGATTCGAGTAAGTCTTTGATTAAACGACGAGCACGCAGTCGGTAAATTCTCAAGCAGGTAATGATAAAAAAAAGACTGTGCAAAAAGACTCACCTTCTCCATGGATCTACTCCAGATGTTGACCTTGTGACCAGAGATAATCAGATTTTTCACCATCCCTGAACCCATGATTCCAAGTCCGAGGAAACCAAACGTCGACGAGGATGCGTTGATGTTCTTAGTTTTGAAGTTATCGGACACTTTGGTCAAATCCACAGTTGGTGCTTCCTACAAGTGCAACACATTTAGTGTTAGTTATTTTAACGGCAATTAGATGAATAAGGTTGTATCATTCACTTACAGGTACGTCAAGTATGGGTCTATTTAAAATTGCTTCATAATTCTTCACATGATTCGACGCGTTGTATGAGGGTGTCGTGGTGCCATTGCCTTCCGGCTTTGGTGACGCCGGCTTCTTGCGCTTCGGCGTAGTTGGAGTCACCGGCGTTGTAGAGAGACGCTTCAAACTCTCCTAAGAACATATATTAATATTCGTCTGTCGAATGGGTTATTCAAACAACGAACTTACTTTTCGCGGTTTCTTGATGGACTTATCCTTTTCATCTTCTTTAAGCTTATCAAACTCGGCATTTTGATTCAGATGTTCGAGCGGATCGTAGTTTGGATTGTCCTACACAGAAAAAACAAAGTTGGCAATCGATTAGAAGTTATTATCAGAAGTATTATTATTACGTACTTCTGTTTGTTTAATGAAGTTCTCAATATCATTCACAGCATCCGTAAACGATGTGGACTTGTTCGAATTGATAAGTTTTTCCTTGAACGGCAAGTACGGCTTGATATTCGCGTCGTCGATCCATGCGCTGAAAAATGGATTGGTCAATGTAACATAACAACAAAATGTATTTTGCTCGTAAAGGGCGAGCATCGCACTTACAAGTTATGTGTTCCGAAGAAGTAGATGCTTTGAAAGCCAGCTTTCTTCGGCGGCTTCTTCAAATTGGCACCCGGCTTCACAATCTGTAAGGTATGCATCGTTTAAAGTTCGAAATATTTGTTTGTTGATTTTGTTTATTGCTGTCAGTCAAGCAAGCGCGACGGCATTTGTTTTATTGAATTAGTGATAGCTATGACAACGCCATGTAGGTAACTAAACTGCTTCTATACTATGCGATTATGTTAATATTTGCGCTCTCGATTCAAAGTTTTGTATTTTCGAACGGCAAAGCGAGCGCAAGCTCTCCGTGTGTTTGCGTGCGCACGCCAACCGATTGGCTTGTATACATGCAGCAATACAACGGTCGGTTCGCGCGTGAATGTGGCGGCTAATACTCACTCGGCCAGGCCATGGACAAAATCCCTTCATTTTCGCCCTAAAACACAGATTACCCACTTAACTTTGATTCTCCGATACATAATGCACTCGCACTTTTAAATTTGATACATACCACACTAAATCACCTAATTTTAATTCCTCCGGCATCGTAGCACCTCACTTACAAGCACTTTCCTCACGAATGACGTACTATACTGTGTTTATGCCGCCGATGCTTTGGACTAACTGGTGGGGGCCATAAACAGACGATGCGCGCGCAACGGATTCTATGGCCTTTAGCGACCATCACCGATAATTCACGTTTGTTGTACAAACATTAATTCATTTATATTAATTTAGGAAAAGTCTTATTTGCACTTGCTCACTTGTTTACTACCTTTTACATAACAATTTCTAAAGGCAAGCATCGAATGAGATTTAAAATATAATTGGTTCATATTGAATATTAATTATTATGATCAACTAAATACACCATTTCTTTTTGTCAATTGAGCACTAATTAACTAGATGTTATAACAACACTATTGTTTACATTGAGTATTGCGAAAACACAAAAGACTTTTCGCGCCTTTGTCATTTTTTCACCTAACCTTATTGTAGTACCAGTAGGCACAACTGTTGGAGACTTCCCTAGGAAAAGTCACCATCATAATAATAAACATGATAAATAGGCTATATATAGGAAACGAATATTTTTAAAGTTTAACTTTAATGTGCTAATTTTTTACACCACGGCAAACAAATATTCATAATTTTTTAGCTACAGCTTTTGATGTCAATGTATGAAAATGTTTGTAATAAATTTCTTGCATGTTAAAATAATAACTTCAATAAAATGAAATATTTATAATGGTCAGTACAATGTAGAAAGGTTTTTCATAAACTATTAAGAATTAATATTTAAAAAGAAACGACGATTTCTTATATCAGGTATTAACGTTTATGAATTCAATTGCTTTAAAATCGACTCGTTTGCTGCTGCAGCCATCACCAAAGGCTGTTTTAGTACATCTGAAAATTCAAGTGCCATCTTAATATCTGTTCGGATGTGCTTCATGGTATGCTCTAGCTCGACATCTTCAGATACCAAACTATTGGCAGTCAAATGCAAAAATGGTGAATTCATTGTTGTTATGTTGAAAATTTCCAAAACGTCTTTAAGCGTCAGGCCACACTTGCTCGCTAACGCAAAGCTTTCTTGTAAGCCAACCATCGAAACACCACGCATAACTTGAAGTATAAGATTCATTTTTGAGGCAGAACCTACTTTACCCAAGTAAAATATAGTCTTGCCAATTGCCTCAAAGCAAGTGTTGCAATCGTCGTATAATTTCTCATTGCCAGCTACCAAAATAACGAGTTTGCCTTCTTCCGCTTCAGTGACACCACCTTGCAATTGAGCTTCAAGATATCTGCCACCCTTGCTGGTTATAATCTTGCTTGTTTCAATTGAATTTTCGGTGCCCACATGCGTAAGCTCGACGTAACCCTTGCCCTCGTAGGAATCAACTTCCTTCAATCCAAACTCACCACACCAGATCTGGAAAACATCAAAATATTGTGAGATTTAGACAATCACTTGTTATAGATCTCTTACATTTTTTACACTATTGTAGTCTGTTAAACATGAATAGATTATATCCGAATTACGGGCAATATCGGAAGGAGTTTGAAATACTTGCACCAGCCCTGGATTAGATTCATCAAGTTCAACTTTGAGAGAATCTGCCTTTTCAATTGATCTATTCCAGACATTAACCTTATGACCCGATTTTACTAAGTTTATTACAATGTTACGTCCCATGCGTCCTAAGCCAAGAAATCCAATGACAAACTTGGATGGCTCACGCTTCTGCTTCACATCATCAGTTTTTATCTTACTCTCCAGCTTCATGATCTGTAAAATATATATGATTTAGTACTACAAGTGCATGCAAGAAATCACAGGATTTAATTACAGGTGAATCTTTGATTGCTGGCCCATTTTTCTCAACTGCAGCTGGAGAAGATTGTGGTGTTTTTGGTTTCACCTTAAATAATCCAGTAGTCCGACGCCGCTTTTTCGTTTTTGGCTCATCATCTTCCTCTTCATCATCCTCCTCATCATCATCATCATCTTCCTCCTCTAAATCAGCAGAATCTTCATCATTGGATAATGATGAAGGTTTTATATGTTCTTCAGGATTAAAATTGGGATCTTCAGAACGTTTTTTTATGAAGGTCTCAATATCATCAATGGCTTCTTTGAATGATACTGATTTGCACATCTTCTCAAACTTATTTTTGAATTCATGATATGGCTTTATGTTGTGCTTCTCAATAAATGCACTATAACACAGAGATTGGGGTTATGGCAGTCAGACATAAAATGGTGTTACTTACTAATTGTGTGTGCCAAAAAAGAATATGCATAAAAGATCTGTTTTCATGTTAGGCTTCTTAAGGAAACTCTTGGGAGCTGTTACCTAAAACCAAAGAACATATGTAAAAATCGGAAAAGAGGGCTCACAATTCCAAACTTACTCGACCAGGCCATGCACTGAATCCCTTCATTTTTGCCCTGAAATTATGATAACATTAGTACTTGCATCATTATATATTTGTCGATAACGTACCAGACCAAATCACCTATTTCAAAGCCGTCCATTGTGTTTAAAGAGATTATTTAAATAAAGACACACGATTAGAAATAAAAATTTGTACACCAAAAAACCTTAACCCAAACAATTAATGCAAGCGGGAGCGCCGAAGTACCAAGCGCTTGGCGTTGTTTACGTTGGAAGTTGCCACAAGCGGCAGCACGTACACCGCCTAATATTGGCGCCAACCAGTAAATTGGGTATTTCTAATATTATTTGTTGTATGCTTAATATATTAAAATTGGAGCTTTATTAAAAATGATTTCTTATAATAATTCTATATTTAGATAATAAAATAATGAATGAAATACTTTTGAAACAGGAAACCCGCCTGGTCCACGTTGGTATTTTTCATGTCATCAAATTACCAATACGTTTCGTTTTCCACCAGGTAGCGCAACATTCACAACAATAGTGGTTTTAAACTATAATGTTATATGCTGTTATGAGATAGGTGTTGGGTCTTAAATATTTAAAACCCCCTCAATTAATACTCAAATGGTAAACAAAAGATTGCATCAAAATGCATGTACATATTTGGACGTTCTTGAGTGCTGCCACCTTCGTATCTTCGTCCTATGGGAGTATTTTCGGTTTTATCTCATAAGCGAGTGAAAGTGCATGTGGGTTCACAGCTACATGTTCGCCGCACTTGTTCCCTTGGACGCGTTAATATTTTCGTTCATAAAAGTGGGGACCTGTGCCTCCGAATTGTAAACGCTTAGTAAGCGTAAGATTAAACGTGTGTGCCCTCCACTGACACTGAATTATGATATCCATTGTGTGACCGCTTCATATATGCGGATGTCAATTCAGTCTCACACTCACGAAATCGTCCACCGCACCCAGCCAGTTCGCGGTTGTGCATTCCAAGCGAGAGTAAAAGTTAAACAACGATTGCGTGTGTTCATTGAAAATACACCGGAAGCCTTCATCAACAAATGTTGAACAATAGTGATTAGCGTTCGGGGCAAGTGTAGCAGCGCGAAATGCATTTTGTGTTGTGAAACAATGATTGCAAGTATTCAGTCATAATTCGACATGCAGAAGTTTAAGAATTAGTTGCGTTTGATACCCTTGGATATTTACATCATCTACAAGTCCAAATGGATGAGGGAACGTTAAACGATTTGCTGGAGTGTTCAGTATGTTTGGAACGCCTGGATACTTCCAGCAAGGTGCTTCCTTGTCAGCACACCTTCTGCAAGAAGTGTCTGCATGAAATTGTGGATAGTCATAAGGAACTCCGTTGTCCGGAATGCCGGATACTTGTGCCATGCAAGGTGGAAGAATTGCCGCCAAATGTCCTTCTCATGCGGATCCTTGAAGGTATGCGGAATGCGGCCCCAAAGAAATTGGACAGGCCAAGAGAAAACTCACAAGCAGCACCAATCATTCAGCAATCAACACCTGTGCATCATGGTCCTGGCACTCCTGATCATAGACACAAAAGCAATAAGCAAACTTCACCTCATCAGATTTCACCACATCAGCCTTATGCAAAGGCTATGTATGATTTTACTCCAAAAGAACAAGGGTATTATTATTCAAATTATGATCATACATGGATGAATTTAACTAATTGCTCTTTTATTTCCTCATAGAGATTTATCCTTTAAACGTGGTGAAATTATAATTTTGCGTAAGCGAATTGATTCTCATTGGTACGAAGGTGAATGTGGCGGCAGGAAGGGTGTTTTTCCATTGAGCTATGTTCAGGTATTTAAATTTTCAAGTTGCTTTTACCTTCATATTATTTAAAATGATTTGAGAGCTTGAGGGCTCATTGTTGGCTAGATATATTTTTAATCTATTGATATGATCAATTTTGTTAAGATAAGCATAAACTATTGAAAAAAATACGTTTCAAACCACGCGAAATATATCGATAAACAGCAAATTACATTAATATGCTTTTTAGATAATTACTCCCGTGCCAAGTAACGTTGCCCAATGCAAAGCCCTATACGATTTTCGCATGACCAATGATGAAGAGGAAGGCTGCTTGACATTTAACAAAGGCGATATTATCACCGTGATTAGACGTGTGGACGAAAACTGGGCCGAAGGCAAATTGGATGGACGTATCGGCATTTTTCCATTGGCTTTCGTTGAATTAAACAGCCTCGCCCGATCGTTAATGAAGCTATCAACCAAGTAAGTCCACAAATATCTTCGCTTACGTGCTTTCATAGAAATTGTTAATTCATGTTGAAATGGTGCATGCAGATGACTCAGATATATTAACCTTGGTCATGACTCACACTTCGGCGAAGAGGCCTCGCTTTGTATTTAATTATCCTCAACATACTTCTTTTTTTAGTGTCCAACCTGGTCCGTCTAGAGTTGCACCGCCAACACCAACTACAGAAGATAGCGCACCATTGATCCCTATCGATCATACACGAAACGTTACGCATGCGAATATTCCGCCTCAACAACAACAAGCGCAACAAGTTGCAACACCAAAACATGGAGTTCAGAAACCTCCAGGTGCGGTTCTGCCGGCCTCCGACTCTAGTTCTACGGTGAGCTCTGGGGCGAGTTCAACGACAACTACGCCAAATACATCATCGAGCAACACATCATCAACGTCCAGCACTGCTCCGTCTAGTCCTGCATCACCTCCGCCTAGAGCGACTCCTAATCGTGTTGTCCAGTAAGTGCTTATTTCCGCAGCAAGGGAGATATCGTTGAAATGTGGATATTTTAGGAAATTGGAGACATCACTGGTTTCCACACCGACCAGACATGTATTGTCTCCAGGCCGATCGGAAGCACACTCTTCCAGTCATCACAATAAGGAAAAGCGTCACAGCTTTACGTCTGTCACAACAACAGCACATCATTCAAATCGCCATCGACATTCAGCTGAACTTCTTGGTGATGAATTGGAGCGTGCTCAACAGGCCCAATCAAGCCATGTCGAAAGAGAGCGTCATAGAAGAGCTCCTAGTGATGTGCAGGAAGTGCATTTGCCCGCTGCTTATGTAGCGCGTTACCCGTACAAGCCGCAAAAGCCGGATGAGCTTGAATTGCGCAAGAACGGTATCTACATGGTCACGGAGCGATGCCAGGATGGTTGGTATAAGGGCACGTCAGCGCGCACACAAAAATGCGGAGTATTCCCTGGCAATTACGTTGAACCATATCACAGTAGCAGCAAATCGGTGCAAGTGCAGGCGGACAGCAAATCGGGTGTAAGTTATAGTCGAAAGAATGGTTCGCGAGCTAATAACCTGCCACCTGAATTGCCGCCACGTTCCACCAGCCCCACAGCTAACTCAATCTCGTCCAGCTGGCACGGTCAGCAGGATAATGCTGCCGTGCCGTTGGGCCGATCAAGCAGCGCAATTATGTCCAGTGTTAATTTAACCGTAACCCCAGCAAAGTCTGCCGAAAAGGTGTGTTGCTTGAAATTAACCGTTTGTATATAGTTGTTTCTCTTAGAAGTTGTTTGCGAATGCGTGTTGTTATTGTTGTTGTTGGTCAATACTCATTCATAATGACGTCTCTAATCACGCTGCATTTTATTTGTTGCTTTAGCATAAAGATAAAAAGGAGAAAAGTACAGTGAGCTTGATGCGCCGCTTGACAAGCATTAAGCGCTCGAAATCGCCTCCGGCCTCGTCGTATTCAATGGACAATCCCGTTTTTGAAGATGCCACTGTCGTGACTACGTCCCATCCTGTACATGTCAGGTATTATCACGCTTTTTATGTGCTACTGGAATCGGCGCAAAAGTAAAAGTGCGCAAGTTGCACTACTATTTTTATCTGCTGTGCTGAATCCAGTAATAACGCTCTTTTGTGTGTTTTGCATTTTTGTCATAAACTGCTTGGTCTCTACATTTGTTCACGTTTCTTTGTAATGTTATATGTAGCACAATTGCTTGTCGCATGTTGGTAAAGTCCCTTTGTTTGTGTGTGCGTGCCAACAGGTCGGGTTCATGTCCGAGTCAGCTACTGCAAGTACCTTCCGAACACCACCGACTGTTTCAAAGTACCTCGCAAAGGCTTAAGCATAAAGAAAGACCTAGCATTTTAACGCAAGCCCCAGCTCCCAGGTGTGTTTTAAACTTGCTCGCATATATTTTTAACCGCTCAACAGCGCACTCAAGAAACCACAGGAAATCACGTTTCTTTTGTGTGATCTTAATTTACAATCACAGAAATAAATTCGCATTCGCAGTGTGACTAATGTTGATTGTAAATTTAAACTCTTGTCACGTAATCGTATTGAAATTGCTAAGTTTTTTAGAAACAGCGGCGAGGCCCCAACGGTCAGCAGTTCAACAAGCAGCCCAAACATACATCACCATCGTAAATCGCACAGCTTGGACGCAAATGGCAGTAGTAATGGAAAATCGAAAACTAGCACGCAAACTGTGCGTGAACGATTTAGGTGCATCGCACCTTATCCGCCAAACAGCGAATACGAATTAGAATTGCAAGTAAACGATATCATCTACGTGCACAAGAAGCGAGAAGACGGATGGTATAAAGGTACGCAACAGCGTACTGGTCGTACTGGCCTCTTTCCAGCGAGCTTTGTTGATAGCTTTTGAAATTATTAGATAGCAAAGCATTAGTGGAATTGAAGATTATGTAATGCACTTTCTAGAATGGGATTCACTTGTAGTTTGAAGAAAGAGATAAGCGAAATAAATACGGTTAGTTAAACGATTTAGTCCGAGACATTAACAGTTACGTTATTTTCTTAAAGAATTGAGTACAAAAATAAAAAGGGACTGTTTATATAAATCAAAAATTAAATTTCAATTGCTCTTTTTCTATGCTACATAGATAACATCTTGACATTTAATTATATTTGCTGATTGCGCTTTATAGAACAGCAGGTAAAATGCTTTTGTGGTGTGAAATATTTAAATGTTTGAATATGATTTATTAAGTTAAACTGATAATAGCTCATTTACTATTAGTATGAATTGGGAACTGACGAGACGGTAGTTTTAATGATATAGTTTTTAAAACAATATTAACGGGTTGAATTGTGCGTGTTTTTGCACCTTGACATATTTGTTAAAATCCGATAGAGAGTTGAAATTGGGATGCGCGATAAGCATATTCATTTGGCTATTATATTAAACTGCCTGTTTTTAAACAATTTATTTGATAAAATCTATGAGAATGCTATTAATTTGATATAATTGTTCCTTTTTTGATAAGCAAAAGACATTGATGACAAGCTTATTTTTGTCTGAACATTTTTAATCAAATGTTGCAAAGAATGCAAGGTAGATAATTTATAGGAAATTGTGTATGTGACTTCAATATTCACTCTAATTACATCTATTATCTATGCCTATGAAACACATAACTTAAGTACACACTTACCCATAGACTTATTCATAGCTTCAAGGTATTGTGTAAGACATTTCTAAATTATTGTCAGCTTTAGGATGCTTCTAGGCCATGCGTGTTTTCTTTTACCAAATTAAGTTTGCTAGCGTGACCATTGAATAATTTTTGTCATAAATATTTTAAAGGTTTCTGACTGATTACATGACATAATCCTATTTCTAAAGAAGACTTTAATAAAAACATGAGTTAGTTTTAAACAATGCGTTAGTACGTTTGTATGATATTATATTACAATAATGTGTGTATTTAAAAACGAATATATCTACACACTTTCAATTGTATTGTAATTTTAAAGTTATTTGTGTGTATATTGGAATTAAATAAATTTAATCAATATTACCATAAAATACATATTGTTCTTCATACATGAATCAATATATAATTTATTTAGAGACACGGGCTAGGACTCCCTTCAAATGATAAGTCTTTGTTTAGGCTTCAATTTACTTCCTTTAATTTATTTTATATTGACTGTAATGTTTAACATACCAATAATAAATAATACGAAATATTAATATTATTCTATTGCATTATTCAAATTTAAATACGCGCTCGCAGCGTTGCCAAATTCAACATACACTAGCGCTATCATAGTATCTTTGAAGAACTTATCGACATAGTGCTCTCTTTTCGTCAACAGCTAGTGCACAGGAAAGGTAGGTTAAGATAAAATTTTTAATAAATCCTAAATCATCGGTAATATTTAACCATCCGCCGCTGTAAATCTGAGATTATTATAAATATCGGTTCACCGTGGATCTATTTTACCGTTGATTTAACTTGAAAACGAATATTTTTCTGTGATTGTTTTGGTCTGTGACATAGGTTATCATTTTTACAACAACATACTAATAATGACTCTTTTCTATTTTAGGTTGCTAGAATGGCCAAACAGAAGGGTGAAAAGAAGGGCACATCAGCCATCAATGAAGTAGTGACTCGTGAATATACCGTGAATCTACATAAAAGACTTCATGGCATTACCTTCAAGAGGAGGGCCCCACGCGCCATCAAAGAAATCCGCAAGTTTGCAGTGAAGCAGATGGGCACACCTGACGTTCGTATTGATACACGCCTAAACAAGCAAATTTGGTCCAAGGGTGTGAGAAATGTACCATTCAGATTACGTGTTCGTTTGTCACGTAGAAGGAATGATGATGAAGACTCTGTAAACAAACTATTTACTCTGGTCACATATATCCCAGTTGCTTCATTCAAGAATATGCAAACTGAAAATGTGGATGTTACACAGGAGTCTTAATAAATTTGAGTTTATTTAATATAACATAACGTAATCTTTTATTCACCAGTAGAAGTCTTAGTTATAAAGCAGAGTTAAATAGAAAGGTTAAGTATTGTGTATTCTAAACAATTGGTGCAAACAGCACCTGAATTACAACATTGGGAGAGCACCTGTTTCAAGCAGAAGAGTGAAGTAAATATCATAACAGTTGAAAGGGTTAGGAGACCTCTAGAGATAATATGTAAGGCTCAGGTTATGGATGTTACATTAAAAACAAGTAGTATAGTCAAAGGTAAGTCATTAGGCACTGGAATTACATCTCAAGCAAATCAGCTGTTCAGTGACCCACAAAGAAATGCAAACAGACAACAAAAATCTAAGTCTAAAAATAAAATAAAAACCAATCAGTCTTGAACAAAGTATAATTATTTAATACTACATATCTGGTGACAGATAACTTTACAGGCAATCCATTTGTGCCAATTTCTCTTACACATTAGATGAGAATGAAAATAAATTAATTTTACATGCTTAAAATTAACTTTTGTTACATTATCGCTTTGATAATTTTTGTTCTGTGCATGGCATACCAAGGCAAACTTATATATGTGGTACAAAAATACATTAATAACATAGTAGTACAAATTATCTGGAGTATGCAATAAAATTCCATTTGAAAAACAGTATCCTATGTATTGTCAACTTAATCATAAATACAAATTGAGTAATGACTGGCACATTAATTTCTTGTCTATTTGCGCTTTGCTATACCGAACGAAGAGTTAATAAATATTCAATGTTTATTTCTAACACTAAGTCTAACTAGTTTAAAGCAATGGCACTGTGTATATAGAAATAGTTGCAATTGTCAGAATCGTTAAATAGGTATTCTTATTAAATAAGAAACGCGCTTCATTTACTTCAACAAACAATTATGTGATGCCCAAAGATGCTGTACATATATAATTTGTAACTTTACAGATGCAATTATGATGTCCAACGATTCGTAAAAAATGCTTTATAATGTAAGACAGTACCTTTGATAATAACACACAAAATAAGTTTATGTTAAAACTAAAAAAATTAATTACCTACACTTCTATTGTACTAATGTCAAGGCAGCGCATCAAACATCAAATATGATCTCGTTATCAGCTGGTGAAATTGTCGAAGCGAGTAAATATTTGCCTTGCTTGTACTTCTCTTGTATAGCTTGTTGTGGCAATTGTCCCGCCAATTTATGTATTTTAGTGAGATATTCAACGGCCACCCTCAGATCTGATAATTTGTATCCAGAAGATTCACATAGATCGGAACTCCATGGTTGCTCACCAAGTGCATTACGTGCAACCGCAATAGCAGCGCACGCCATCACACTCGGTAAAATTTCCAGTGTTGGCTCTGCTTCTAATAATGCTAATTCGGATAAATACTGGGCGAGGAAAGTCATCCTCTCAGGTAGACGATTAGCAAGACTTAGGACCGTAATGAACGTATACGCTGTAGGTGTCGACAGGTCAAAGTCGAGCACCTTTAAAATTAATACCTCCATTCTTATCACTTGACGCTTAGTGTACGTATCGTCAGTGATATAAACAAACTCGTTTACATCGGGTGGATAAATTTCTTCATATTTCCTGACATAAAAAAAATTTAATTAAATTATATTCACTTAGAACGGTAATATTTTTACTTACGCGGCAATGAACATTGCTGCCGTCCCCACAAGCTGAAGTTTCGCTCGAACAACCGACATAAAACTTAGAAACCTATCAATATAGTTGATAGCCAGGTACAGAGTTTCAGTTTGCAACTTATACTCTTCTGATACTTCAACCAACCAGTCAACCAGAATTGTTCTCATATTGTTGCTAATATCCGGCTGTTTGCGCATATAGTGAGGCCGAGCACCACGATCTTTCTGTAAAATACATAAAGTTTAGATGAAATGATTCAGCTGCCTTTAAAGATATGTAATTACCTCGCGTTGACAAAGATATCTGTAAATGTCCTTTTGGTATTCCTCCAATGCAAATATTTCATTAAAGCAGTTGTTAGAAACTGCTTGTGTCTCAACATTTTCAGATTTCTCCTCTGGTCCCTCACTATCAATTGTCATGGATACATTAAGACTCTTTGGCTTCTCCAGATTTTTTAACATTCCACTTTGCTCCAGAGCTTGCTTTTTTGTTACTAATTTCTCTCCCGCGGTGCCCTTATAGAAGTTATCAAAAACCTCTTTCATATTCTTATAATCATTCAACTTAATTCCGTCATTTTCCTCATTGTTGTCCTCATAAACTTTGAATGCTTGAAATTGAGCCACCGGTATAACAGCGGCCTGAGGCTTGGCGCAAGCGTTATTAGCGAATGATTTTTGCTCCACGTTTTGAGCATTGTGATTACCAAAAGGCTGCAAAAGATACGCGATTGTGATAAGAATGACACAGACTTGCATATGCGAAAAAAAGACGAGATCCAATATTTAGGCGCCATTTTACTGTATAACATACCTGCTTCGCCTTAGGTATGCGCTCCGGTTGATTATCAATTGCACCCAGAACTGCACGTTTTTGATAGTTCACTTGCACATTTCCTTTATTATCCCTGAATGGAATAGCACACGCACGATTTTCTTGGTCGTCAAGAATTTTGAAAGTAGCCATCGTTAAGAGGCGTATTGGTTAGGCTCGATGGCTACTTTTGTGTAAAAAATATATCAAAATTATAGGTATAATAATGTGAATAAATATAAAAATATCTGACAAACCACTGTGACATAAATGAAATATTAAAAGCACGTTGTTAAAATCGCTACCAAGCAACTGTTTTCTCCGCGGGAACTGAACGTCTGTGATGTCGGCTTTCGTTCTTCACCAACCATGTAAAACCGAACGACTGTAACCGACTTTTCGTATAAACATGACAGTTGACTGACCCTGACCGTTGTTGGGCCGGCGCAATAGCTTACACCAATAAAGGGAGCTTAAGAATAATTCCGCGACTTCTTAACTTTCAAATTATTGTAATTTGGTTGACAACTTTATGTATTGCATATTTCGTCTATTCATTATAAAGGCAATATATAATTTAAACTGGTACCAAAACATTGTATCGAAATATTTTAATACAATGTGCATTTTAAAAACAATATTCTTATTTTATCTGTAAACGTTTGTTCTGCTTTTCATTCAGCATTGCATTCTATTTGAACATAAGAATGAACATTTCCCAAACAATTTCGATTGTTTACATATGTATCCTAGTATGCTTAGGTTCGTTAGTTCTGTGCCATTATGTGTTGAAGCATGTTCATTTTTTAGGTTATATTCATTTCAAATATCCAACTCTTTAATAATTCTAAATTGAAATTGTGAAAGCATGGCAAAACAATATAAGTATGTGATTAGCACATGCTTTGCTTAAGTTTATCACTAATTCTTTTAGGGCTTTAAATCCAGTGAAATACTATGATGAATTCATAGTACATAGTCTCAGACCAGATGGACGTGAATTTGATGAATATCGGCCTGTGGTTATTAATTCTGATTCAATATCCAATTTAGAGGGGTCAGCTATAGCCAAAGTAGGGAAAACAACGGTTATTTGTGGCATTAAGGCTGTAAGTTATCTTTTCGTAAACAGATTGACAATTCACTTAATTAGTGATAATTTTTATATACAAAATTGTGCAGGAGTTCTGTGTGCCAAAAGCTGAAAAACCAGACCAAGGGTTTTTAGTTCCAAATTTAGATTTACCCCCATTATGCTCCCAGCAATTCAAATCAGGCCCACCAAGCGAGCAAGCACAGGCTACAACAAAAATAATTGGTGATATCATCAAGAATTCAGGATGTATTAATCTGACTGAATTATGCATTGCCAAAGATAAGCTTGCTTGGTGCTTATATGCTGACTTAGTGTGTTTGGATTATGATGGTTCAATTGTTGATGCTTGTTTATTGGCCTTATTTACAGCATTGAAAAATGGTAAAATATTGCATTTTAAGTTATTGAGTTATTTGTCTTAAACACAAATATTTTACAGTTAAATTGCCTGGAGTTGAATATGATATTGCAACTGATAACAAAACTGTTAATTTGGAACAATGGCAAAATTTGAAATTGTATAGTATGCCAGTTTCAACAACATTTGCAGTATTTGAGAAGTAACTTTTTAAACTATTCGTCTGTACAGATAAATAACTAGTCTGTCTTATAGAGCAATTTTTATGGACCCAAATGCTGAAGAAGAAGCACTATGCAATGGCATTGTTACCATAGTAACAAAAAATGAGGAATTGTGCTCAGTTTTGAAACCAGGTGGTTGTGGAATTACTGAAAGTCAGCTGTTTGATTGTATTAAAATGGGCGTGAAACGTAGCAAACTCTTAGGCAAATTGATTGAGTCTGCAACAGAAGAGTGTAATGATGAACCCATGATTGATCCTCCAAGAACAAATGTGACTTAGGAAATTGTTTCATATCTATAAAATAAGAAAATGCAATCACAGAATTCGTTAATGTTTAAGATTTCATGATCCATTACAATCTTTAAGAATAATGATTAGCAATTCAAATTCATTGTTTTGAAATTGATTTTTCCATGTTCAATGACAGGTCTTCATCCCCTTTTCATTAACAAGTTGGTAAGTGGTTGGCAAACTCTTAGCACATCAATATAACATTAAAGATAAATTCAAATCTTGTTGAATGTGTGCCATGGTGTTCTGAAATTTTATTGCAATATAAACTTGCTGGGGATAAGTGTTGCAGTATTATATAATAGTACTTTCATCTCATTAACATAAAAATACAGATTTATTGCTAAATTGAAAGAGAAAGAGAGCCAGAGAGAAACATGCACACTTTTATGTAGTTTTTTTATCGCGTAACGTGACGTTAATTTTAATTCTTAATTAAAATTTTCGAATATTCACATTTTAGAATTTTACAAATTAGTTTGCTGCTTAATTTTATCATGATTTATATTTTTTCCAACTGTACCTTATCAATAAAATTTACATGTTCCAAAAATTTACAACAGTTATATCATGAATCATGTTACATACTAAGAATCAATAAATTAAATACGTACAAGTATTTGAATTACGATATTTCTAATTACTTTGCACGAAGTTAAGTTAACGGAAATTATTTACATTATTTGAAAATAACTTATTTTTTTATACAAATTGGAATACATAAATTGTAAATAAGTTTGTTTTTCTAGTAGTGTCTTTGCGCGTTTGGAAAACGAATATGATCTATGTACATTGTACAAGGACTTAGTTCTAGTATGTATATCGCTACCAATTAAAAAATTTAACTAAATATCATCATGCTTGTTACGCACATTAATTTGTTTCTATCAACTTTACTTTTGCGCATTTATTTGCAAATTAATGAGATGACGGCCCAGTAGGTCAAAATGAGTACACATTGATTTTCGTAATGCTAGGAATACGCTTGCGTTCTATCATAATAGATCTTAGGATATCTAACAATTTGTATTTCGGATAAACCAGGCCGTTTTGTATGTGAATTATTTACAAGATGTATTCACTTACGAAATATCAACAATTACGACCACTATTTACTTCTCCATTTATAAAATTTTTTGCATTTTTCTTAATTAATTATTATGTTATGTAAGTGTTTCTTCCATTGCGAAATTTCATATTTGCGTTGATTTATGTATTTTAGTGAATAATTCATTTGAATTCATGAGTTAATCACCTATTAAATACAATAAAATTATTATTGTGTGGTTACTCCTTAGCTTATTGCTTATTATTTTTGTTAATCGTGATTATTTACAAGAATTTATGGTACAATTAACTCTTCCGTATAATTTGTTAAGTGAATGCACTTTGTGAAATCTTGATGAAGGCTAAGAATTTATTACTGCAAATAGCCGCAATTAAACTATCAGATCACACTCATCATAAACATTTGAAAAAGTTTTAGGCCTTCTAAATTTGGCACTACACTGTTAACTTCAAGTTCTCTGCAACATTTCTGCTTTCACGACAGAAAAAATAACATATTTTGATAATTTAACAGTTTAAAATTTACATATGCTTTACAGAGTATAGATTTTTTCGTTCTTTCGTATTTTTTCGTCTTCTTTAGATATATAGGAACAGTTCTGAGTCACACCAATATATTACGTGTGTAATAGCAACAAAATTCCGAATTCGTGCATTATTATCTTACTCAAATTTGAGTTATATATTGAAAATGATTGAAATTTTGAATAATTAGCACCCGCTTTTAATTCATTTTATATACGAAACAATTCTTTAATACACAATATCGTTAATTTATAATTTAAAAGTACATATACCATAATTAAAACGAGATCACTGTTATAATACAAAATTATTTGTATTACAATAAATGGATATATTATGATTGAATTTGTCTATTGTGTTTCTTACTTTGAAATATTGTTTTATTAAGTATAGGTAAGTGGTCAGTCTTTTGATGATATCTATGTCAAATAAAGTTATGTATATTTCAGTTGATTAAGAATGAATTGTCAATTATAAAGTAACTAATGAGTCTGTATAAGTAATTGTAAATCGAAATTATTTATGCTTTAATATTGATGTGTGCACTGATAAAATTACCTGGCTAAGACTAGCGTTAAAATTATTACATCTACAGAATGGCGTTTTCGTGAAAGTAAAAACGAGTACAATTATAATTGTTCATTTGTGTCAACCGAATCAAGCACATGCTAACATAGTTAGTAACAATATATGCATGCGTGCTCACTATGTTCTAGGGTGGATCCGACACGTTTTGACTTGGTCTTCGTGTAATTTTGTTGAGCTGAAGATGTTGCGTGGACTGTTGTTGCGCTGCTTGGAATTGCTGTTGATTAGCTAATTGCAGTTGCACATGCTGATGCTGTAATTGTTTTTGAACTTGATGCACAACATTTTGCGTTACTAAGGAAAGAAGACAAACATTCATTAGAATTATGACCGAATGTCGGTTTTTACTTAAGTAGCAAACACCATTATGATGATGATGAGCAAAAGCTTATGAATTATTATTATTAATATACTTATTGAATTTTAGCATTTAACTGACTTGCTGCATTAGATGGTCCGCCAGTGGTAACCATTTTGATCGTAATTGGAGCTTGACGAACGGTTTGTTGCTGAAACGGAACACGCGTTTGTTGCATTTGGTGCTGCTGAAGCTGGCGCGGTCGCTGAAGGGAGGTCATCAATTGTAACGGGGTGCTGCTGCTCGGTGTTAAAACAGTACCTTGGGTGATACCTGTTCGTTTAATACCGCTAGCGACTAATTGAGCTATCACCCAAGCAATATTAGTAGATTAGTATTGCACTCATGATTTTTTTTGCAAAATTAAGCATCGTAATGCAAACAGAATTACTCACCTGTCCCTGAAGCTGAGGAAAGTACCACGGTGGAAGTACCCACATTATCCATATTAATTGCATTTCCAACATGACTACTCGTATTGTTCACGCTTTGCGTTGCACCACCGGACGCATTGCCTGCAGTCGTTGCTACCGGCACGGAGACAACAAAACTTTGTCCTTGTAAGCCACCCGTTGACGATACGTTTAAAGATATCGGCTGTGAGAATCCTGGTAACTGCACCTGGACACCAGAGAGTCCTTGAATCGAAGCGAAATTCAATCCTTGCACATTAATCGCTTGAGCAGTTTGCGCGGGCGTACTTTGAATGAACGTCGGCTTTTTACTTGATGCAGACGAGGATGATGCCCCGGCTAATTTTTCTAAAGTTAGTGTATCTGTATTTCCTATAATATCAGGCCGGTCTGCAGCGGGTGTCCCGACTAGGAGAGCTGATAGCGTATTCTTTCCCGTGTAGTTTACAGTGGTACGTCCCGCTTGCTGTTGCGCCTGCTTCGAAGCCGTTACAAGAAAATTCGAACCACTAACAACTGTCCGTGTAATTTGCTGAGGCTGAAAGTTTTGCAAGGTTGGCAAATCCGTAATCGTACGATTATTGTTTACCGATATCACATTTGCTGCATTCAGAACACGAGCGTTCGCCGGCACTGTTATCTTTCTGCCTAAAAGTTTAGCTTGCACCGTCTGTTGTCCGAGCAATTGTGAATTATTTAATGCGTTCACGACCACTGCACTTGCATCACTATTGCTGTTACTTGCCGGCGAACTATTTAATAAGTTAATTATTTCAGCATGACAAGCCGATGCTTTCTGAGACTGGAGATGCTCCTGCTTTGCAGTGCCTAAAACGGTCAATCACATCAATGTATATACAAGAAACAGCGCAATGCGATTCGAGTACCTGTTGGGATTTGCTGCACAGAATTTTTCAGCTTTGTTGCAAGCATGCTGTATGCTATTTCAGAATTAATATCCTGACTGTGCTTATTAGTTTGTAATTGAGCTTGCTGGAATAATAATTTTCAATCAAATTAATTGCAGACACACAATTGAAATCTTACCAAAATAGGCACTGATGCAGAAGCAGCCTGCTGCTGTAAAACATTCAACGTTCCATTCATGACAGAATTGGTACCAGATACGGTTCGATAAACCATCGGCTGAATGGATTGCAGCTGTGGTTTAAGTTGCGCGTGATGTGAGGTATTTTGCGTTGAGGATTGACTTTGCATCTGAAAATGTAAAGTAATTAGATACAAGAACAAGAAGAGCAAGAAAATTTACCTGTAAGGGATTTTGCGCGATACAATGACTTGTACGCACTGATTTACGTCCACTTTCCGTAAAAATTTCTTTAAATTGATCTATATATCGACGTGCTTGCTCGTGCGGACCTAAACTAAAACGGCAAGCAACGCCGTTTCGTTCGCCTTGTTTGTGATCTCGATCCAAGTATAATTCTCCTAGGTATTCATCATTAACGGGCCATTGCAATATAGAGAGTTTCATGTGATATATCCTTCGTCTATCCTGCTCCTTCGTGTGCATATCCGTTTCAAGGATGTATTGCTCTATCAGTTGAGGTTGGCAATCGGCACTATCAACACAATGCGATTTGTATTCTGTGAATGCCGTAATATCAACCGGCTCTGAGGGCGGTGCTATCGTAGGTGGCTCCAAGCTCGTTGTTGGTATCGGTCGCAGACCTTCATTAAGTCGTCGCAGAACTCTGCTTGACGGCATCGTCTTTTTAAGCCGAGTTCGCAATCGATTCATATATTCATACAGTTCCAAGCCGGGCCTGAAGGTATGCGACACGAGTTTTTTCTTTCGATTGATCGTGACTTGCGAGTATTTCATTGCCGTGCGCTTTATCCGATGTGTGTTCAGGATGTGCCTATTATGATGCAGTCGGGATGTACGCCGTTGAAGGCTTGTTGTTTTGGTATCCAGACACAGCATAGGATGATTAGCCAGTAGTATTTCACTTTCCAGTTGGGCCACATCATGAGCACTCCAGCTCTCCGACAAACGCTCCACATCAGCCAATATACTCTGGTGTGTTGGCTTCAGCAGCACGTGATGCATGTTGTATTTGCTTATTGGGACCACCTGACGATAATCGCGCACTTGGGCAATTATACAACCACTGTAGAAGAGAAAACTATGTTTCGGCTCCAACAAGTCAACGACAAAAGCTGGCAGTTCCTCCAAGTCCAGGTATTGCAGCAACTCAACATCTTCATAAGGCCACATTTTGGACTCAATCATTTCGGCAGTGTCAACTATACTATTATCAGTACGTGGACATGAAGGAAACGTTATCGAGTAGCCTTTTGTACCTAAAAACATCCCATATTATTACAAATTTAATATTCAACTGCATACCATACCTGGATATAAATTTAGAATTATTGTATTCAGTCTTTCTCTCGCCACTAATTTGTCTAGCAAATTTGTATGTCGTTTCAATCCCTAAAATGCGTAACAATAATGAGTTTTAATAGTAACAGCAAGAGATATACTAACAATTTTTTGCTGGTTGGGATCCTTGAGGCATTCTTCTTTATATAATTCCAGCAGTTTAGTGTGTATACAAAAGTGTTGTGCTTTTTGAGATGCATGAATTGAATTACTGTTATCAGTTATATTTGATAAAGAAACAGGCAAATTTGTCAGAACATTTCCAGATGTTGTGTGGCTTAGAAGTGATGATGTTTGAGGAGTCTCTGGCACATTATTTAGCAGGGGTAATGATGAACGTTGTGCTGATGCCGTTATTTTCGCCTTTTTGATGCTTCTCTAAATTAAGATGATATTGAGAAAAGACTCCAAGAGAGAATTGGTCACCAACTTACAGAATGATTATGTGTACACACCATCTTGTATAAACAATCACACAAGGAAGGTGTAACATCACCCTCCTCATATGCTGCTTCTAAGCTTTGCATATTTGCAACCACTCCAGCAAGGACTCAACATTCAGACAGTGGTGTCTTGTATCAGGGTTGGTCATCAAAAGTTTCCTGCATGATGCAGATGATCTACAAGCAAAAATGATAAATTCATATTGGCACAGCACCTGGTGGCTGCTTGACCACTCTTCCGTAGTAATCAGTAGCACTGAACAATAATAAATAAGCAGCCTAATAATAATAAACTTAACCTCAACCACAATATTGTTTGTTATTATTTAGGCATGTTAGAACACAGGCATTAAGCACAATTCAAATAAGCATATTTTACAGTTCGGGAATTCGCTTGGCTTAACAGTTTCAGGAAAGCCTGTGTTTTACGATCACTTTCTACCTGGATATCCCTTCCGCGGCATTACAAATTTCCTAATTGAAGCGAACACTGATGCACGCACAATACTCACACAAAACGACGTAACTTGTCGTATTCGGTAATTTATACATCATCCACCTTGGGGTAATATCAACTAGGTGTCGAACACATTTCATGTCAAAATAATGTTTTTCTTTAGTCCTTATGAATCGAAAACGTCTTGGCCGAAGATCATGAGCACGTTCTTAAGTCACCTTCTCGCACTGATATTTGTACTTCATTGGCCGAGGTACCTAACCCCTTTTTTCGACAGCACCACTTAGTAGGGTTTCCAATAAATATCACTTTAATCTTAATGTAGAACCTGCTCGCATATCATTTGCTTCGTGCAAAAGCGAAAAAGGGGTTGGAAGAATGAGTGAAGCACGTTCGATCTGATGTTACAAGACACCTCAGGGGCTCGGCACCGCGTCATTCAATTGCTTTTCACTTTGTTTACGACGTATTGTGATTTTCCTCTACTTTTTCATCCGTAATAAACTTTTCCGTGTATCAAACCCAGTTTGCAAACATACTTGACTTGTTCATACGGTACTGGGTACCCTTTTTACACGCAACTTGCATACATGCTCACACACCATCCTTCGCAAGACCGTCACACATTTAAAGATAGTGTAACATAAAATGACATATGCATATATGCGTTATAGTAACCAAGAGATGGCATCGCACGCTTTAAACAAAAGTTTTATAGATGCGCATTCGGCCAGATGGAGCGCCAATTACTCTAATTTGAATTAAAAATGCGCAAAAATTAATTGCAGATGAAGAAATAGTAGATATTGTCTAAAAAACAAACTAGGAGCTAGAGAAGATCTAAAATTTACTTAGCAAACTAATGTGCTTATCATCTATAACAGTTACTAATTCAAACGCACTCATTTAATGTGATGTGACTTTATTTTAAACAAATAACAAAAAAACGCAAGTTCTATTAAATACAATTTACATAATAATTATATTGCCGTTTGTTCTTTAATTATATTCACTTAATGTGACGACTGATTATTTATCCCTCATTTACATTAAAATAAGTTGAGTTGTTATTGTCTAAACAAATTATCATATGTCGCCTCCGCTAACTTACTTAAACTATCTGAGGTCATTGCTGTGTTTGGCATATCTGTAATTAATAAACTATTTGATAGATTTTCGGATAACGTATTTGGATCTATATTGTACTGCGCCAATTCACTTGAATTTAAAAGAGGTTGATCGAGATTTAGCATTTGATTCAAACCAGCTGAATCAATACTCATTGGCGTTTCTACAGGGATTTGAGATTGAGCTTGATGGCTTGGGCCAGGTTGGGGTGCACCTTGAAGGGGTACATTCCATTGCGGTTCTTGATGTTGCGCCTGCAAATCGTTGATTTGCGGTAGACGTTGTTGATAGAATTGATAGTTGGCGTCTGGTTGCGGAACCGGAATATTACTTCCTGCCACTGGACCTGGTGGATAGTAATTTGGCGATAGAGATGGATTTGCATATGTTGGACTATGACCCAGATATACTGGACTCGCAAATGGTTGAGCATCTATAATAAATTGCGCACAAATTCACTTACATGATCTTTGTAATCCAGAATTCAAGCAAAGCAATAACAAACAAACTCACCGATAGGTTCTTCTTTGATTTCTACGTGTCTATGATTAATTAAATTATATTGTTGGCCTAAAAACAAACAATAAACAAATTAGTGCTTTTAATAACAAGTTAGCGATCTTTCAGCTTGTTTAAAAATATTTAAATCATTGTTAGTGCAAGAAAACGGTTACAAATGGATGCTCGATTATGACATGCAATGTGTAAATATTTCAAATATCATTACCAAACTCAATAATCTCAAATAAAAATTCTCAAAGCCAATATCATAAATAACATTGTGTATATACCTTTTAAAGATCCTTATTCTTTGATTGCTATTAATTAGTATTTTTAAATATTGATATCATTAAGTTGTAATTGACTTTAAATTTATTACAAGCTTAAATAATATACGCTGTATTAAATAAATATTTATAAATATTGAATAGTTTAACGTTATTACAATGAATACATTATAAAACATTCCCACAACGACATACAGTTTTGAACTATACTAATAACGTGAAATCGATAGCTCTCTCTTTTAAACATTTCAATTGTATAATAGCAAAAGATTGTGTGTGTATTGCACAGACAATAAATACTTTATGAACAATGTGTTTGTATGTAGCTGAATTGTACGTAAAATACACATGTTGATAACAAGAAATGGTAACATATCATCTAGAAACTTTAACTACAATAAATGTAGCACCATTGCAAATATCCCAATTATGGCCTATGACATTTAATAAAGAAATGCAAGCAATGGAAATTCAGGCACCTTCACCAAAATGTAATTGCGTGTAATGTCTAATGCACTTTAACGATAAGAAGATCCGTTTTGATCTTACTATCTCAATACGATATTGAACCATGAAAAGCCTTAATTTGCTAGTTTTTTGGTGTTTACCAATATATTTGATAAGAATTAACAACTTACGATTTGTAATTTGATCTTGCAAAGGCCGCAAAATGCTTATATTTGGTTCTGAATCTAATTTTCGTTTGCGTTTTAAACCTAAAATCAAACAAATCATCAACAAGGTGCAAAAATATAATGATTGAGTAATCTATATCAACGTCCCTGTAGGATAGAAATAGAAATCTAATAGGTAAACAGAATATCATATCTTATTACTATCATTGACTGATAACACCATTCTTCCGCCTTCAACTGGCGCATAATAAGCGGACATTTCGTCAAATTCACTTTGAGTCGCATGCGGTGCCATTGCGGTATAAAGAGCGTAATGTTCAGCTTCAGTTAAATCAAGATTCACATTGAAATTATCTTCATCCTCGTCATTAAAGTTTTTAATCGCAAAGCAATCATTATGATTGTTGATATTGAGTTCTTGTAGTTCATCGGATCGCGAGTTATTGCCAAGCGATGTATTTAAATTGTTTAAGTTTGTGTTTGAATCTTTAAGAGGAATTCGATAACTGAGATTTGATTTGTTTGAAACATTGCTTGCTGAACGATTTAAACTCACACTGGATACGTGTAATTTATTAGAATTTCCTTCTGATTGATATGAGAAAGAATTTCGTTTAGAAGTAGGTGCAGAATCATGTTGTTTTCGATTGAAAAGTTTTGAAAAGAAGCCGCGCTTTTTAGCGTTTGGCAGCGTAGTTGGTTTTGGAGGTAATGTTTTAACCGGTGCCAAATCAGTTTGTGACTTGGATAATATGCTATGACTACGAGTAAGAGAAGTTGGTGTTGTACACAGAACATCTGGGGTTTCTTCATTCATTGCTGGCTTTATTTCAACCGCAGTGCCGGGATCATTAATGTCGGTTTCAATTACTTTGCGTGAACGTTTTGGCGGCAAAGGTGGCAAAGGATCAATTAGTTCATTGGGTTCTGTTTCAATTGTTTTTAAATCTTCATGTCTTTTCGTAATATCTATTACAGGACTATTTGGATTAACTATAATGTCTTCATATTTATCACTAAAATCGAGGTCTATATCAATAATTTGCATTGGGTTTTTAAATGCCATTTGTAGACTACTGTACGTCTTTGAGTCATCAAAAGACTCTTGATTCTCAAGTAGATTATCTGAAGCTGAAAGCGTATTATTTGCGTCTATCAAGTCAATGCGCTTCTTATTTTCTGAATAAATTGCATCCAATTCGGCTACTTCACTGATAACACCCTCATCTTCGGGGGTCATGTTTTTCATAGAATCATCATCGACTAAAGTATTTGGACTAGTGCCAATTGGTTCATAGTTATGAATCATTTCTACATCAATTGTCTCTTGAATATCGGGTGGACTTTGATTATTAGTAACAGCTTTGGGTGATAATTTGGTTTTCTTAATTTCACCGTATTCTGCCACAGCCCTATTTTCAGAGGAACGCCCTACACTTGCAACAAGGTTTTCTAAATTGTTTAATTGCCGTTTACGAATAGATTCAGCATCGGTGGATAACGCGCTCGTGAACATATCATACGATTGAGATTTCTTGTATCTGTTACGCGCAGCCCAATAAGTTGGCCTACCTGAATCTAGTGGTAACATTTCGAAGGGTAATGGTTCTGACGTAGCACCATCGGATGGTCGACGAAGTTGGATACTAACACGCACTGGTTCTATGATATCCAGCGTGTGGTACCGTGGTGCTCTGAACCAAATGGCTGTTTGTTTGTGCACTTGCGAAGGTTGAAAATCCCCTTTGGCTTCCCATACCAGGTGTCCATCTTGCTCCTCAAAGAAGCGCACTTCAATGTCCTCCTTTGTTACCTACATGGATCATGAATAATTCGCGTCAATGAATAATCTGTGAAGTCAAATATTTGCATACCTTTTCACATAGGAGAATGATATCTTTACGCCCGCCATCCACTGTACTCACACAATCTGACAATTTAACTATGGTCAGATCACACATTGCTTTCTTATCATAAATTGGATCACTGACAACCGGAGTTAGCGCTACCGAATATTTTTTATCACTTTTTGCTGGATTCTGAATGAAAACTTGAAAGCAGAGTCGCACCACGTTTAAATCAATAGACGTTGGTTGATTCTTATGTTGAAATCCAGCTGGAAAATAGAAATCCATTATTTCAATCAACTGATACAAATGCTGATACTAAACATACTTCCAAAGGGATCTACTTTGTATACTTTTCGTTCATCTAAGTGCTCTCCAATGTCCTTTTTCTTGACACATTGTATACCCAAATTTGAAAAGGTAATTGTCATCGTATCCTGTGGTATCTCCAACGTGCAGACTCCTTTATTACAACCCTCACGACCAACAAGATTGTGAGGGTGAGGCCGATATGGGGGATCCTTAGTAACGCAACTGACGAGTACAACCGCAGGTCCTTTATAGCCCATAACTTGTATAGCTGGATATGTTTTAACATCTGCAGTACTATTAACACCCGGAATGGATCCAGCTGAACGTCCTTCGCATTGGTACCGAAACCGAAGAGCTTTAGAAGCGGGTTGCTCCAGAATACGAACGTATGGTTTATCCATTCTTGATGGTCCTCCTTTCGACTGAGTTGGTTGTGAAATTGGATTGAGTTCTCCACGTGAATTCAGATCGGTCTGTATGCAAGATACTGAAACAGATTAGGAAAGGCAATGAGTAAACTAATCCAATCACATCCGAAAGTAAAATATGCGAAATATTTGGCACAGTTGGAAAATAGCGAGTTAACTTTTTGTTTATAAGAAAATGATGTACATATTTTCATATGGTATCGCCCAATTTTATTTATGAACGAGTTACAAGGAAAATTTAGCAAAATATGTATGACTCGATCGGTCGAATGAATGGAATGTTGTAACGAGTTTACATATATTACCAATATTTTTATGGCTCATTTCGAGCGGAAGTTTATACCGTTTTGTACGATATTTTCTTATAACAAATTTAAACATTATAATTTTATATACTCACTGACATCGCTTAGGGTAATCTTTTCATCATCTGATAAAGGAGTTTGTGATGATCCTACAATCAGAATAAAAATATAATTTTAAACCATTTTACAAACAAGATGAATAATTAGCATGCAGAAAACAAAGAACAAATAGGTATATGCGAGGATAATTATGTTTAGTGGGCAAACATTCTCCTAATGAACCTTTTATATTGCTCTTTTGCAAATCGTTTAATTTAGGAAGTTCTTTTAACATTAACGGACATGATTGTATTCTCCAACCACAACATTAACCGGTATTAATAGAAAGCAGAGTATCCACGACTATATTTAAATGTAATGTGACTTTTCATGCTCTTCAACTCTTTGCGCACAATACATTCTATAAATTTTCTTCGTACACGCAAATGTAGTGCAAAATTTCCATATGAAACACGCAGTCATTATTTTATCATAAATAATTATTTAATACATACGAATAAGGCAAAGGAATAAACAAATACACTTTTTTGTTATTAGTTGATATCGCCGACTTTTCGCGCACAACTGAGATTTCGATCATTGCAGGCGAAAACTTTCGAGATGCATGAAAATTTTGGCAACGTTAAACTCAGTAGTTCGCTCCGATTGGCTTATTGCCAATAAACCAAAAACAATTTTAGAATAAACGTTTCAGCCCGCGGCGAATGGCCTAGGCCGCATCACGACGCAACGCTACATTTTACTTTACGATTAACTGTGAATTAAATAGACAAAGTATTGTATTAAAGAATATACAATTATTAATTCTTATGTATATTATTAAAATATTTAATTTTATTTAAAAAATAATAAAAAGTAGCGTGAAATAATGGAATATAATATGAACAAATTGAAAACGCGCACTTTTGATCAAAGAAATTCTTTATCCAGAGCGTCAGCGCGCTGCAGCGCCAGGAGGTAAAGATTGTACTATACACAAGTAGTTCTAAATATATTTGAATTGTTCGCATTATAATTGTTCATCTCCTAGACATTCAAATTTTAGGGAAATAATTTGGCATTTAAGATTAAGATTAAATCTATGCTTGAAAAACCCATTACATCATGTTATAGAAATGATTAAATTCGGATATTATTATCAATCTAGTAATGCACAAATTTAGTGTCGCTAATGTTTATATTGAATTATCGATAATAATCAATACCAAACATTTAGAGATTTTTTGTAAATAGTGTTTATTTACTAAAATACAACCGTAGGTGTTTAAATCATCAAGGTTTACCGCTGCGTATAATACAAACACGCAATATTGAGAATGTGTATATCACAAACTGGTTTAATATCGTTCAAATTAATTGGAGTACTTATATATTAAAGCTATTCAGTGATACGTTAAGGAAGAATTAAACACTACTCATGCCAAGTGCGAAACAAAAACCAAGTGGAGAAACACTAGCCACTAACTAAATGCAAACAACACTAGTTTTGATGTTTGGAAGTTCATCATATGGTAGGTAAAACAAACAAAAAGACACTACAAACGAAACATTAGCAGGCACATACAAGTGCATCAAAACAAAACTCTAACAAATTCAAATGACCAGCACGTGGACAAACGATGTGCTATTGAACATTATAAAAATTTGTATACACACCTATCATACCAGCCGTACTTTCGGCCATCGTTAAAGATAATTAACAGACACGTTCTTTGCACCACAAAAACTATGCACACGTCGTATGCTCCTTCGGCTTCGTTCTTTTTTCTTTCGCTCTACGTGTAGCGGTATCTCGTCGCATGCATTGATGCTACTGTAGGTAGGACAAACGCGCTTGCACTTAACTTTCAGCGACCTGAAAGGCAGCAATGCCTCCGCCCGGAAAGATGGTACATAGAATCCGCACCTGACGGTCAAGCGCGTGCAACTGACTGTCCGACTCAATCAAATTGCTCTCGTATACAGAATATGTAGGCGAGCGTTATATTACCAATCACACAACTTGTGGACAACCTTCAAATACAACAGAAGAGAGAAGTTAAGACACGCTATTTATTCTCTTTTACTACGACCCGCAGCAATTTCATGTAGAGTTAAACAACAACAAATCTCAATTATTCACCAGGTAGACTCTGGTCGAATGAAATTAGATATGAGATCTTTTAAATTGCACCTTACTAGCTTAATAACGTCTTTAAACGTTGTGTTAATGACATGGAATTAATACGTAATCGAAAGTTTCAATCGCAATCAACTGGTTAAAACGGAATTTAAATTCTATGCAACAACATGGAATATGCAACTCTTCACTCACCTTTCGTATAAGTATATCACATTTAATTTAATTTCAATGAATCAACATTGATAACAAGATTCGAGAAGCAAACAGATTTCGTAAATTAGAAATAATCTTCTTGTACGCACTATGTGTAACCAATATTGTACTTGATGGTGAACCGAATTAAAATTTACAGCGTCGAATATCGAATTGAGATAAATGTAATAATCCCTTCCCACTTGGTGAATACACTTTATATAATTAGCAACATCATATCTATCATTAGATTGTGCTGCAAATGAGAAGGTCTCTTGTGCGAACGTTTGATCCACGTTTGATGAGTGAATTATTTTGATTTTGCGCGAGCGCAACTATTCGTCCTTTTGAGCACTACGCGTTATAATCGTTGACCACAAACGGATCTGGCGCAAACTCTTTTTGTTGAACACAAGCGTTATTGTTTAATAAAAACGTTCTGCTCGACGCGACGCATAAAAGCAACTGCTACCGAACAACAAACGAACAAACTACACCTACCTATCGTCTATTCGGTTCAGTTCGACCGCATCGCGTAACTAACAACCGTTGACTGCGATCCACTGCGATCGGCAATGATGACGCGATGTTCGCGGCTAGCAACGTTACCAAATTACATGTGTGAGCTTTCTGTTTGTTCATGGAACATATGTGTATTTAATTATTTGCGCGATTCGCGTTTTGATACGAGAAGTGCGGGCCAGCTTCCCACCACCGCTCACTCGTACTCGTACGAATTTTTCTAAATGCGCGCCGCGCGCGCGAGAAGCGCATCTATTTTGAGCGCACTGATGATCGAATCTTATTTCTGGGAATCCTTTTTGTTTCGTTGTCGTTTCACAACTAGTGTCATCTTTATTAAATGAACACTGATTGCACTTGAGATTAATATTAAAACTTGCAGCTTTCACTAGTGCAACCTGTTGAAAATTTGCAACAATAGTGTACTTACTGCACATTTTATCCAATGTTGTACTATATTTTAATTGTGGTTGTGGTTTGATATCAGATCAAAAAAAGCATTCAGATAACCCGAGTGTATTTATTAATGCACTGAAATTTAGATGTAATTGTTTGTCTAATTAGTAATTCTCAGAAAACTGAATGCATTGCTAATGTGTTGAACATTCAATTTTTGCTATTTATAGATAATAGTAATAAAAGAATAATCAAATCATGTAAACAATATTTAGTTGCTTATATTGGAATTGATAGGAAGGCTTTGAAACAACTTTAGTTAATATATTGTCAAATTTTTCAAAACAAGTATAATCGTATTTAAACGGTGTACATTCGGCAATCTTAATTAAAACGTTTATACAGTATTTATACGCGTCTTTACCACAGTCTTACTTCTACGTTTATCTCATTAATATAATATGAATTATTCGGCAAAGAATCGCATGGGTGCTGGAGATGGCATAGCGATTCAGGAAAATCGTGCAAGAAAACGTGTTCCCGTTCCATCATCACGCAAGTTTGCTACTCGCGGTGTTACTTCGGATCCTCGCGTAAAACAGAAATTGCGTGTTGCCCTTGACGAATTTGTAACGCCTCCGGAGAGTCCTTTACGTCGTCGCTCCTTGTCCATTCCCGAATTAACGCCGGTGACGCGTTCCAACTCGAGCGATTCGTTAAAACCGAATGCGTAATCTATTTGATATCAAAATTAGTGTTAATTTGAACCAAATTCGATTGAGAATGTCATACAACTTGAAATAAATATTGATTTCATACCGGCATGGAGTGATTTGAACTTTATTTTTGTTTCAGCGTCGCGACGCCAACGTCGAAGCGATTAACGCTTACCAAGTCGGCGAGCGAAAAGCGCATGATGAATGCCGGGCGTCGCGTGTGCCACCAGCTTGTGTTGAACGCTTGGCGCCGGCGGCGAAGCGACCTGGCGGCGGCGGTTGACTCAAGAAATCGTCTACAGGACCAGGTCGGTTTATGTTATTTTATTCCTGTTTGTATGAGACATGTTCATGATAGATTTATGCGTCTAGCGTTTGTTATAAGTAGCAAAATGTGTACTTTTAAGTATGACCGATTAGAATATAGGAAACTAAACTAACTTTCCTTATCATTTTTCTTTCATAGTTGGCTCAACTACAAATTCAAATTGAAGTTGTGCATAAATTACGAGAGCTCGAAGCTGCTCGTCGCCATGAGGCAGTTAATGAACTTCATCAACACAAGTTGCTAATTGAAGATTTGTTATCAAGGAAGAGACAATTAAAAAGAGTATTCATTATAGTCCTTTCATTATATTCATGTGATGCTGAATTGATGCATGTTTTTAATTAACAGCTTATGAAGGATATGGAGAAAGAACAGGATAATTTTAAGGACATGATGGATAAGTTACATGTGGAAATAATGAATGAGCGCAATTCCAATAAAACACTTCAACTTCAAAAAAATATAGCTGAAGATGCTCTTGTTCAAGAAAAGATGCTTACTGTTGATCTGCAAAATGAAGTAAAAGCAACTACACAACGGGTAAGAAGTTACTTATGTTGCTTAGTCATGAGAAATTTGATATTTAAATTTAAATAATTTTTAAGTTAAATACCCATTGGTTTTTTATAAATTAGAGCATACGAAATATTCCAAAATTATTAAGATGTTTCAACGCTCGCTAGTACGTTTGGCGGGAAAAGCCTACACAATATTTGATAGTACATATAAGTACAAATTAATTTGAGCGGAAAGTCCATGCTTAAGGCATAAATCTATAACAAATTAATAGTTGGTACTAATTAAAACTGGTTTATAATCGCTCGTATGTAATTCCCAAGAATTACTATACTTTAAAAGGCATTATTATTATTATTATTCAAAAGTAAGAGTTTCTTTGATTTACACAAATGAGAAATTTGATAATTTAAAGTACACATAATTTCATCATAAAAATGCATATCTTTTTAAACAGATGTATGCTATATTAAATGCGATGACCTCTATTTATAACATAAATTAGAATTAATTATTGAATGTGTAATACAGAGACTACACAGGCTATTTTTAACTATACGTTATTTCCTGTAGTAGTGGAATCGCGAAAAAACCTAGACGCGAATACGCAGATGTGATTTTGTTGTTATTGGGCAATCCCCAAGTTGTGTGGTATTTACCATGTTTATAATTTTATGAATGAAAATTAGTGTTTTGCCATTAAGGCCTCATTGTTCTTAATATATTGACAGTGGTGTAACTTACATCAATCAAGCAGTTCGGTAAAGTGCAATTTAAATGTTATAAATTTTTGTCACGCGTGTTAAGTTGGGCATGTATGTTTCATGGAGTGTTTCACAAGCGACGGTAAATGGTGACGTGCGCAGTGTAAAACAATCAAGTGCAATGACTCATTCGTTGTTCGGTACTTCCACTTTCAACTTCGTTTCATGCACGTGCTAATTTCTTTTGAACAACAACAAAAGTTATTTTAAATGAAGTTGAACAAGTTTAAATGCATATGATCGAATGGTGTTCCAAATATAAATGAACATTTATTAATGTTATCACTGAAATTTATTTTTAAAAAGGCATAGTATTATTTTGAGGGGGATGTAAGGATGATACATTTATTACGTATTGCGAAAAGTCACTTTACTTCCTAGAATCCTGGAATGGTCTTGTTTGGGGACTTTATGAATGAAGTCCTTGCAGTCCTTGCTGTATTACGAGTGCTTGTGAGTCATTGGAGGAAGGAGGGTTGTTTTAGGCGCCACCACCGACGACGACGTCGGTGACTCATTGTTAGTCAATATCATATAGTGTTGGCGTCTCATGCAATGCTCACTAAGCGCCGACTGGACTGCAATTCTTAAGCGCTGTCATTAGCATTACAACACTAGCATGATGATAAATATACACATATGTACATATTTATATAAGCACGTTCAGTTCGTTACTACTGAATTACTAAAGATCTATTCTGATCATGCAATGTATATCTAAAATTATCGAATGACTCTCTTCACACTCTGTTATGGATTTATCACTTATGCATAAAGCGCAATGAAAGCGGAATTAAGTTTATTCATTCTTTTGAACTTTTAGATCGAAGATTATGAACGTAATACGTTCAATCACAAATACATTTGCGAACAATATGATAATGCGTTGAAAATGGCTGAAGATAAATACGGTCAACTACTTTTGAAGAATGAACAACTCGCTGAAGAAGTGCGCACTTCGAAAAAGTAAATAATATTAGTAATTTGATGCGCAAAATTTTAATAGATCGCTTGTAGACTAAATGAACAATTACACACTGAACAGCGTGAAGTTACAACTTTGGTAAATAGTCTTCGTACGAAAAATGAAAAAATTGAATTGAAACTACACGATCTGAAAAAGTCACTGGGATCTTGCAGACAACAGAAGAAGGTGATGCAGGATGAAAACGAAAGACTTCAGGCTAAAGTTGCGAGTTTACAAAGTGATATCCAACATGAGAGCGAGCGCCAATGGTGGTTGAAAACTAGCGAGTTTCTTTATCAGAAATTTACAATTTGCGCTCAATTACTTTTCCCAGCAATGCCCGCACGTCCTGCGACGATTAGAAAATTGAAGCAACTGCCTGTTATACAAGGATCAATTGGTTTTGGGTCATTGTAGACAATTATTATTGAATTATTAGCATTTATTTTTATTGTTTATTTCAGTTTTCTATAATAAAGATTTATATGTACGTAAACGATATGTAATTAAAGCGAGCATTATTGTGCAGTTTACAGAGCAAAGTAAGGTATCACTGATTTGTAACTGAGCTCTCTATAATCAAACACATCAAATAACATCATTTATAAAAAAAGATTAGCCTGGCGAAGTATTACAAAAATACAGTTTCTAGCTTGGTTTATTATGCGAAATGCAAATGGATAATTAAACGTAAATGTTAATTTGTATCACAACTTTAAAGAAAGTTTAGTCACTTACGTTACGAATCAATTGTTCGTATTCTGGAAAGGTAATGTGTTTTCTCAACTTGTCTAAAAAATTACCAAATTTAATTACTAAGGCTTTCAACAACATTTTTCTTTATAATTGTATATCTGTATTGTCATAGTAAGATTTAAATTTCTACCAAGCAAGATTTTTACATAGCCTCATCAATTTACGTTCGTATTTTTTGTTAGTTAATTATCTGATTAGTTTATTAACATTTCTTGCGCTTTATACTCAATTACGTAGGTATGCATTATTCTTAGACCATTTTTATTGCTTGCGCTTCTTTCTGAATGTGGTCCCTAATGAAACTAGTAATATGTTAGTCAGAACTTGTTCGATATGTTGAACAAATCTAAAAACAGATTTTCGCTAGCTTATCATACGTTAAATAAATACGCATTTTGTTGCATCGTCCGACTAGACTTGATAATACTTAAAACAATACAAGAATGTTCACATATGGTACACTATACAGAGGTGGTCAACAATGGTATAAATTTAAAACGAATGGCCTAAATTACACCATGCCAAATCCTTCGGTGCCTTCGCTAATTGCCAGCAGGAGAGACTTTTCAAAGTGCTCGTAGCAATCGTAATCCGGCAAACATAGTTGATTAAAGCTGAAAATATACGTTATTTTAATCGTGCAAAACAATTATTACTGTCACGCACCATGTGTGTGCCGTTGGCAGATTGCCAAATGTAGGTGCAGCGGTTATTTGAAATCTGGGATTTAACTCTTTAAAACCTCCAGGCGGAAGTTGAGAGCAGCCTGTAGTAAACTGCAGTAAACGTGCCATTTCCTCCTGAGTAAAGTTTGAAACAGCTGCCCAAAACCATCCGACAACTCTCCGAAATTCAACTGAATTGCCATTAATAACATGATGCGCCTTAAAATCCACGATGGAGTATTGACCAGTTCCGCAAAGAAGCAGCTGAAACGCCCATTGAAAACAAATATTATTAATTATGCTTGTAAATCACAATCATGGTAAAGTGATTAAATTATTTAATCAATCAATAGCAAACTTACTTCGAGCTCGTTTTCATCAAATATGCTCAGCAAATTATCGGGTATGAGTTCATTAAGTCCTTTAAGAAACGCTTCTAATTCGTCCTTGCTGTTTGTCGCAAGTCGATATTGTGCGAGGGCATCAAGATATTGATGTTTTGTAGAATTTTGTACTCGTATTTTAGAACCATTTGGTATTAATTCAATAACTTTTGTTAACTGCCCACTCGTATCGTATTGCTCCTCGACAAAAAACAATTCTGTATCAATCAAATCGATATCATTTTCCAAAATGTATTTCACTTTGGTAAGATATAGATCTGGATCGTCTTGTTCAAAGTACTGCAAAACAAAACCAATTTGCGTTGAGTTAGAAAATACCTTTGAATAATAAATAATACCTTGTAGTGAACACGCAAGCCTATAACTTGCGCGAGAAAAGAGCGTGTGAAGCGTGCGCGCACTAATTGTCGATAAGATCCCCCCAGTGCGCTTTCGTACAAACATTTTCCAACCACTCTTCCCGCAAATTCGAAATGGCGCAGTTTTAAATTGCTTGGGCGTGTTGAATTTGGATGTACTAGACTCTGTTGCCCTTCATGGAAACTTCGAAACAATCCGTGTTTCGGATCAAAGAGCTGCACGCAAATAAGTTCGAACCATTCGCGCCGTAAACCACCCCAATCGATACCTTCTTCTCCGTGAAATGAGATTTCGAAATTGCGACACCAATCAGACACGGAGAAATTCTTTGTGGCTTTCATACTGCTCTCCAGCAATTTCTCTCGATACACTTTCATGCTTATCTTCTCATGGTAATGCTTCTGATGATATTTGCGCACTTCATGATAAAAGAAATCTTGCTTATCTTTGAACGTTTCACTACCACCCATATTTTTGAGCAGGAATTGTGCGAATGTCGCTGCAATCACGTTGCGCTCTTTGGAATACAATTCTAATTTCGGCTGGCAACCATCCTCAATAAAGAAAATATTATCACACTTCATTTCATTACTGACGTGAAAGTAAAACTTTGTCGAGGGACATAAACGAAACGTATAAAGACGTTTTGGAATAAACTTTAGAAACAACTCTTTAATTATGAGTTGTTTAGGTGATACGTAACACAAGACCCGTTTTGGTTTCGATAATTTCTCTTCATGCATCGCAACAAGTTTAGCTTCGTAACAAACATTATGGTTTTTCGATGCGACATTTTTATGAACCAATGTTGAATCAATGCCTGAAAGAATAATATTCGTAGTTTGGCTTAGTCAAAGTTTTTTTGTACTTACTATTTAAGACAATTATATCGAAGTCACCATTATGTAGTTCTGTACCCTTGTATTTAATAGTTGCATGGAAACATCCTTCGTGGATAAATTTGAGTTGTATCGTAATGCGATGATTTTGCCAATCATAATCCAGCGTAATTGAATAACTTTCTTCAGCTATGGCATTCACATCACTATCAAGGGATTTATTCTGACCTATTTGCACAAGATGAACACTGTAGCCCTGAAATAAAGTGGGTGTCAATGTTAATGAATGGATCCTCAATGCACATTTAATGTCTCAACAAACCTCGGTCGGATCCTCCGATGGACGAAAGCTGCAGATATTGTTATATTCATCGCGCGGCTCGATGAAGAGCAAGTGCGCTATATTCGCGGTGCAAACCACCGTGCTGCAGTGTCGTAGGACAATTGTGCGCTGCGCATCCGTGGGGCCGGCAATAAATCCGCGCGTAAACGGAGAACCCGCCACATGCTGATTACCAATCATGACAGTTATGCGATAGTGGCCGGCATGGCGCACCGTAAATTTAACGCGTGCCTCGTTGGCATTATTTGGATCGGTTGGCGAGCCCAGCTCGGTGATGATGGCCATTTTCCGGTTACCTTCCGAAACGTCTACGACTAGTTGATCGGTATCACAGATAGGATACGGTTGGCCATTTCGCTGATAGAAGTGCACCGTAAAACACACCGTATGACCAACCGGATGCGGGTCGCTCCAATTAAACACCACCTTGCAGTTTGACGGTAGCAAATACTTTCCGGTTACGTATTGCAGAAGCGAAGTTTTCGCTTCCGGAGCGAGCGATGGCTGGGTAATCGCCGCCAGCGTAACGAGCCCCGCCATGGACACGGACACGATGAGCATGCCACCCCAAGTCCAAGCGTCTTGATGATTGCTCGACTTTACTACTTCTGACCATAGATCGGCCTTTAGCGATTCGAGGCATGATTTGGATGTTGGCAGAGCTTGCTGAGCGTGCGACCACTGTATAAAATCTTTTTGAAATATTTGCCGTGCTTTCGACTCCTCGAACCAATAGACGTCCTCCAAAGAAGCTACCTCCATGCTCAACAACCTGTAAAGTAGGGGGTGGAAGTTAGCGAAACAAATACATTTGTGCACCTTGGTAACATGATGCACAACGAGCGCAGAAGATTGTCAAAGCGGTCGCTTACTTTGGATAATGCTGGTGTAAATTGTTCTTCGTAAGCCATTGCCGCAATACCAATCTTTGCTGAAGAAGCGCAGCTGCTTTTTGCAGTCGTTCTTCGTCTGAGGCAGGTAGTTGAGGCAGTTCTCCTAACTGTCCGCATTGTGTTAATTGCGATATACCTAAAACGATTGATATATTTTAAGTATAAACAAACAAACAATTTTCAAACAAAATTATGCGGTTAAAAGGTACGCGAAAAAGTGCGCTCATTCCATGATTCAGCGCGAGTTAAATTCAATAATCGAATGCGAGTTTCAAAATTTATTTACGGTTCACATAAACAAAGCAGTTTGATTGATAGGAAGGTTTCAATGAACTCAAATTGCATTTTGATTTATTATTTATTGTTCTGGTTTGGTTTGTTTTTGATATTTTCTTTTGATGAATTTATTTATGCGTGGTGTTGAAAGAGAGAAATATTAAATTAACATTCGATTTTAAAATAACAATGGTAGCAGTGCATTTTTGTCCGATTTTAAAATGTAGATGCATTGCGATCATGTCAATCAAGCTAAGCGTCGGATTGTACTTTTCCTATCGTACATAAATAATGGTTATTGAATAGTCGCTCTTGTATTGTTTTAGTCGTACATCCAAGCGGCTTGTAGTTTGGATGTTGTTTTAAAAAAAGTTTGTTCTAATTTTAACTGGTAATCAGGTCGCAATTAATCGATTACAAACTAACTAACCATTTACACTATTAATAAATAAAATTTAAAGTACAAGAACAATTGAGCTAAAGTGATAAAATAAATAGTATGTACTTAAATAAATGCATCAAAGCTAAAAACGAACTTTAGAAACTTGTAAAGTATGCGCTCATAAAGCAATCAGTTTCGAGCGGAGCGCATTGCGGATTTCTTCAAATATACCTGCATTATGATACATTTTTGGCATTTTGAATTATAAATAGCATCCCGATACTCATTTTCATTAATTAATTATAAAAGATTTTGTTAGTCACGTTGTCTTGATTTAAATGAACTGCAAATTGTTTTCGTATATAACACAAACCAACTTTATAATTTTGTGTATTGTTTTATTTTATCGGCATACCTACTCATAAGAAACAAAGCGATATAAAAGTGTGATTAAGCTTTCAACAATTTGCATGCAAATGAATGTTTATCATATTGTTCGATTGTTGCATATTTTACGTGGTAGTGTTGACTATTTAAATCAATAACAAAACTACCAGTTTGTGGATTCCATCCAAAATTATCAAAATATTTACATAAGGCATACGTCTTAACGTGCAAAGTAGCTTAAGGATTGCTTCAGGTACACGTGGATGTTATTTGCTTAAGAAACATTCTTATAGTAGGCAGATCTTCCAAATCGCAATACCTACAAGTTATATTCGGTATTTGCATTAGAATTTCCGTATTGAGCTTTTTTGCATTTATTTGCAGATATAGAATATTTACGAAGATTTACATCCCTTTTACAAAATACCCGTACCGAGTACCGAGTATGAAATTAAATATTCATTTTAAGCCGAGAAGTAATAAATGCGGTTTACGACGCAACTCAAAATTAAGTACATTCGAAACGAGCAGATGATGGCTGAAAGAATTTCTAATTGCATAGTAAATAATATGATATACGTAAATTGATCAATTATAAAATAACTCATAATGAATGAATGAGCAAATTTGTACATTCATTAAATTTATATTCGCAAATATTTATTAATTCAGTCATGATTGTAATCTTTGCTCACAATCGAGTACTAATTCAATTTTAATATTTTCAAATACCTGAATTAATATTATTTGGGGTCATCAAACAAACATCCTGAATTATTTATTACTTTTGGTTACTTTGCATACAATTTGTAAAAAAAAACGAATTTAAGAAACTTAATTTCTTTTAAAACACAATTCAATTACTGAATAAATTTCAAGGATTCTTATCCTTTATGAAGTAAGATACAAACAAAACGTGTCCTTCTGATAATAAATAGGTACGTAAGGAGTTCATATGTTATTCATTGCATTAAAATTACTATCGTTTTCTTACATTGCCCTTGCCATTCAAATTACGTATTTGGCATAAAAACTATTAATCTTACCCGATGAGGCACTGTTGGACGGCTGTATTGTCATCCCGATTGAGCAAATTTCCGTATCGTCAACGCCACCCCAACCGACGTTAACGTTACTATTCGGTGTCAAGGGCGAACCCATTATTAATACACAATCACAGTCGAAATAGTAAAAAGGACAACAGCAATTAATTGCGAACGAAGAAAACAAAACTTTCGTTGTCAATATTGGACGCAAGTGTTGCAAGGGCGCGAAAACTAAACACGCGCTCGTTCACATTCAACAACCGAGAAAACAAATCGAAATTAAAAGAAAGAGTTTTTATTGTTAGGTAAATGATCACATTTCGAATCGTGTAGCGTACACGAGCGATCCGCGAAGGACATAACAATTGAATGAGTTCAGTTACACTTTGCGTTGCGCTCTCAGCGCGCTCGCATTTTATAATTGTACGGTATTTATGGTTTTGATTCGGAATTCAATCGGACAAACCGCGTTCGACGAGTAACGAGATGGATCACAAAATACCAAAAGGCGATATGGCAAACGGGTGGCGGGCGGCAAGTGTAACTTCGACGTCAAGAATGGACGGGTTCGTGTGCGCGACTACTGCGGTAGTGCGGCATTCTCGGTGCGTTGGTTACCCTGGGAGACAGGACCAAACACTGAAGGAGATGCGCAGTACGCCAAAACCGACCTCCTTGCACACGCACGCAACACTTTTTGAATGTGTGGACACTGTGTCCACTTCCGACATATACCACCTATCTGTGCTGTTTTATGGCACATTAGCAAATACGTGCGCACGGGGAGGACGAAACGCAATCCTTGCATTCTCTCTTTTTATGTGTTCAACCACCGCGGGCATACAAAGATTGAATTGCTCGTAGAATATGGAACTCATGTACAAAATTGCATGCAGGACAAGAGAGGATTCCGAAATTATTTTCTAAAAATTTCAAAGCAACACTATTTAGTCATTCCATAGCACCTGCACGCAACTGGGTTACGGGATAATACAGGAGTATATACAACAACCATCTCCCTTATTTTACAAGAAGGATAATTTGTGAGTACACCAGTATTTATTAATTTTCCAATATTTTAAATTCCATTTTACACAATACATGCAGAAAGCGCATGCTTAAATAGGTTTTTAATTCTATTTGAGGTATATATAAGGACTTTTGAAGTTTTTCAACATAATCTAAAATAGTAAATAACTAATACCTTTATTAAATAGCCGAAATAAAATTAATGATAAAAATAAGCTATAATAACTCATCAGTTCTTGCTAGTTCTTGCTATATTTGATAAGAAGAAAATGATTGAGAATATAAACATTCAATAACATTTCCAGTATTTTAATCAACAGTACAATGAATGTTTTCGTCAAGTAGTTAATAAATTAATGTAACGGTATTACTCGATCTAAAAGCATTTATTATTGATTTCTGGACGCGATTTGTTTAATGCTAAATGCTTTATTTAACCATTATAAACATATGTGGACTGCAATTCTGTAAATACGACTTTAGCACTTATAAAACAAAGAAGCTTCAACACTTCTAACTTTAATACGCGGATCGAAACAATATTTTCTTTGCATATTAAACTATTATGTTGAAACATAGGTATGAAAATAATGCGAATTTCTAAATTATGCATAACGCAATTGCAATTTGAGGAAATAGGAAAGAGGGATAGTTTACAAACAAACTAACACATAAACAACAACAATATACCTTTCTCATGAAAAAGCTGCTTATATTTGCCAAGCCCATTAATGTCTAGCCATTCATTTACGTCGTGATTGTTATTACTGTATGTGGTTTGCTCCACGTATGTTGGAAACGCCCAAAAGAGTTGATAAATTTGCAATGTGACAAAAGCCCCAAGAACGTAGAGGAGAGTTAGCAGGATTGCTCTGGCATTGGTCATCCTGTTGCAAAAAATGAGGACTCACTTGCGGACGACAAAGTATCAGTCCTTGTCGCCTAATTGCCACGAATTATCGTCTTAGATGAGAGGGAAAACAATCTTACTGTCCACAAGATCTCGGTACGCATCTTGTGTATTTAAAAACACCATTATTATAGCCGCACAACACTGTATCAGGTCACTATGATGCTTGTTATCAATGTTCATTACCCCACTGCGTGTTTACTGGGTAGCTCAACAAATATTGTCACATGAGTAGCCATCTTGTGAGGAGTCCTACATTCAACATAATTGAATCATTTTTTTATTAGAATTAGTTGATTTTAAATCTTAGGTATGTAATTTCAACAGATAATTCTAATATGTCTATTTTAGAATCGAATTAACTGTCACAAATCCAGGATCAAGCCAGTATTGGTAGCTATATGGCTGACCCCTTAAAAAAGTTCAGAGTTCATACAAAATTGTTTTAAAATATAGTCTAAAGGCTCTTTATAATTATGCCATTGCTAGCATAATAATCGTCATGGATGATTCTGACCCAAAGCTCATATAGACTGTCGATCTTTGACATCTTTTCTGAGCCTTTTTGCTTTTAAGCCAATAATAGGTATAGGAATTTAAATATCAAATAAATCTTATATTAAATATCAAAATAAACGCAGAAAAGGAACTTTTATTCTTATGAGAAAAACCGAACAATCAATATAAATTCGTCAATAAACAGTTTTAAACTGGAGTCTAAAATAAGTAATAATTTCATTAAAAAGTCATATTTTTTAAAGAAAATATTTAATAAATTAATTTTCAAATATTTTGAATGCAACTCAATTATTACAATTAAATATTCTTTGACAATAATTTGTGTAGCAGGTGTCGATAATGAGAAATGCGTTTAATGTAGGCTGACACCTCACGATGAATTGTACGATTTAACGTATAATCATCATCAACAATGCGTCGTAATCGTTGGCACCTCTCTTCTTTGCGTGATGTAAAATTAACGCGCATTAGCTTTCTCTAAAAGTACAAGACAAATATTAAACAAATAACACCCATCGGTATCCATAAACTCGAATCCTTACCTTGTAATTATTATAAGTTTCGAGTTTCAAATCTTTTACAAAATGCATATATAATTCATTTTCAGCTCGTGTATAATAATATCGTAAAATCCATACCAAATGCTTAACTTGCTCAGGAGAGAATTTCCATGGGATTTTTAACATTGAAGGATTGTATCCTTCAATCACATTCTTCCTTTCAAATTGTGGCATTTTTAAAATCAAATGCAAATCCAACTTATCACGCATATTTGAGAATTCTTCACACGGACTTTCAACTGTAACAACAAAATAACAATTAGATAAGATTATACCAATTAAACTAATTGCGTACCCGTAATGTATTTAAAATCTTCTTCTTGTCTAAAATCGGTGTAAATTATTCCTAATAGACGAGTGCCGATGCCTCGCATTTGGAAATTGGGGAGAATAAAAAACTGTGAGATACGAACTCTCTTTGAGAGTACAAATTTATAAACGGTACAAAAGCCGATTGGAAATTTTGCAACGACTTTGCCATTTTCATCAATAAAATCTTTGTAAACGTAATAGTATACCCAATTTGGATCATCGAAATCGATTATAGATGCTGCATCAATATAGAACACTATAAGCGCTTGGAAACGCTTGTGAAAATCAAGAAAGTTTGAATCCTTTGGATCACATTTAGTTATGTAAATGTTTGTTGCCACATTATCTTTATCTAAAATGAAATCAATTAAAGTATTCCTAAATTACTGTATATCAACAACTTACCCATTAAAGGAAATGTTAATAGGATATCACCATAAATATTCATTAAATTCTCAGTCTCTTGCTTATCTTTAAAGTCTTCATTGTTCAATAAATGTGGAAACCATTCCTGCAGGTTCATCTTGATATCATCTGTTTCACCCCCATCCATAACTGAACTCTGTATGCCAGTGTAAGTATAATCCATTTTCATGTGGAAACTATTTGGTAGAATAATAAACTTAATAGCTAAATTCCGATATCCTATTATGACTTCTCTGAAAAGCAACAGTAATTAGCCTTTTTCATCAAACAAAGGACCATCTAACTTACTCAGGACCAAACACCTGATGTGCCATTGTTGGCTTGAATGGCTTTGTTATATTCTCCATCTCTTTGATCCCTTTATCACACACTATAAAAAAACATATTAGTAAGAAGCAATACTGATGTATTTTATATTTACTTATACTGAACTTGATTACATCAAGTGCCCGAATAATGTATGGATTTACAATTAAATCACTCTCAGTATCACAGCTCTCAGAAGAAGTGCTCCTACTGCTAGTTGCACGTGCACATGGCAATTCAGCAAAATCCATATCAATATCATCCATGTTACCATTATCATCAGACAGGACAGTCTCAGTATCCTTCCATGCAATTGGAGATTCTAGGAATTCCTTTAATATCATTGAGTTTCTCGTAGACATATTGGTGTCACCCATGATTGCAGATTTAATCTGGGTTTTCTCTTAGCACATATAACAATTCAAGTATCCTAGTGTTTCCTCAGTACATATAACAATTCAAGTATCCTTGATTTGCACTAGTCAATCAAGTGAGCTAATATTGTTATTACTATATGTATGTGCTATACTTAAAAGTGAATCTTACGAAGGTGTTGAACTACGATTCTTTCGTTCAATTATTAATACGGAGATGACAACAGCCATAAATTCACAAATTTGCCAGCAACCACAATGGACATGAATTAGTTACTCAGTGAGGTTAGACCTCTTTAAAAACGGTCGTAGTGCGCGGGATCTCGTGCTACACGCGCACAAAATTTGCAAGGATAGCATTAGATAACATTTCAAAATAATATTTAGCAATGGTACCAATATATTTCAGCTTTCAGTTTCTTGAGTACTTCTTGAACTGGATAGTTAAACTCCATTTAAAGTAACAGAAATGTTAACACACAATATCAGCTGGTTACCAAACAATTATTATCTAGTAAAACATGAACAGCTCCAGTACTTCTAACATTCTTGTGTATGGTGAGGAACTACAATCAGTATTACTTAAGGTAAGTTAATATGAGCCCCAATTACCTATGATGTTTAAGAGATAGGTTTTTCAAGGTGGCATTCTGCTCAGCTGAAAATGGGGCTCATGTTTGGTTCATTACTCCAGAACCATTCAGCAATATACCAGCATGTATGAAAATATATGAAAGGGATATTCTTAAACTTGTTACATTTGTGTATGTATTTAAGTTTCTGCTTCATAATATCCTTAAATTATATCATTTTATTTCAGGTATTTGACTGATATATTTGATTTGCTAGAGCACCTTAATGAAGTACATACATGGATGCAAATACCACAACTTATAATTGTGGATAAATTAAATTATTACATGATGGATATACATACAGGGGCATTTATATTTTGCAATCTATTAGATGTAGTTAATACTTATAAGATGCAATCAAAGGGTGTACTGTTAATTGCAAGTTATTATGCTAGTATTAAAACAAATAGCAATCTTGAAAAAGTGATATCTTTATACTTTGACCATTGTGTACAGATTGACCAACTCTGGTCATTGTTACCAAATGATATAACAAATTAAAGTGTTTTTTAAATTTTAACAGAGACGTGCATGGTCATAAGTTGATAATAGTTTAAATACCGTGAATCGCCTGACCTAAATCATCATCTAAAATTCTCTTCTCCTCAATTTTTGATTGTAGTAAAAGACACTGTAAGACGCCGATTCGTGTGTCCATCTCTGAGATTTCGGCTTTGATTTGAGTTTTTGCTTTTTTAATTCGGACCAAAGGTGCTGCAAAGAAATGTGTTAATGAATTGCTAGCATTTTATAATTGGCAAATCTTACTTCCATCAGTCATTGAACTTCCTCGCTCTTCCATTTCATGTTTCAAAGAGTCGAGTTTAATTTTCAATTGTTCTAATTCCCTAGTACGACTTGTAACACCACTGCTTACTTCTTTATAATTGTCTTTCATTTTAGATAATTGATCTTGCATGACACGAAAGTTATTTAAAGAAGTCATTAACTCTCGATTTAAATACTTTTCACTATTGCCCACTTTATCGAGCATATTTGAAATATTCTTGTGCAATTTGTCTAAAGAACTTTTTGTACCTGAAAGCGACTGGTTAATTGTACTTCGATATTGCCGCATTTGTTCTAAACGCGATCTCCAATCATGATATTTTGTACTAATCGTTACTTTAAGTTGCGGCAAAACACGCTCTAATTCCAGCTTCCATTCCTCTTCATTTATATTTGAATTGATTTCAAATTCTTCAGCTGCTTTATGTTTTGAAGATGCATTCTCAAATTTAAAATTATATTCGTCAATCTCATCATCGGAGTAATAAGCCATCATTTCTTCTTCAACTTGATCAAGAATCAATTCCGATCCATCTTCGATTATTTCAGCTTCTTCCTCCTTCTCAACGGGTTTCTGAGCACTTTTCCAATGAAAATTTGAATGTTCCAGTGCCATATTTGCAAGATGATTAAGAACAAATATAATGTTCTCGCCATATCCTTGCTTTAGTTTATTTGGAGCAAAATCAATAGATATTCCATTTGTATGTAGCACTTCCAAAATATTTGCTACTGTAGTATTAGGATCATCGTATTCCTGCGGTTGTTTAAATTCTATGCCTGTCTTACGAATCAACCATGCCGCAATAGAACAAAATAAATAAAATTGCTCTCCTGGATTCCGTTGAATCATAAAATAGTGTCTAAAAAATATAAATGAAATTTGAAGATATGACAAATTCTACTTGCATACCTATGGATCGATTTGACTTTGAGCGCACTTGCAAATTCTGCATCATAATTTAACACTTTTAGTTTTTCTAATAAATCTTCCATTAATACATAACCGGCATATGAGTTTTCCTGTTCTTTTTCACTTTGAATTAACATATTAGTACGTTCCATTTTGTTGCGATATTAATCAACGAATTGTTTGTATTGTATTAATGTCAACAATATATATAGAGCCACCTAAGTGAATGAAAACAACAAATACACATTATTGCTGAAAATTAAGCTTTAGATATTAAATATTTGGTATTGTTTCTCAGTCAAATCTCTTAAAATTTAAACAATCTCTTTTTAAAAGTTCGATGTGTAAAGCAATTGTGGATACCTGCAATTTCAACTTGCAATTTTAAATGAAGATGGCAGCAAGTATATCGCTTACAAATCTGGCTTGGTTTTTTGGTTAAACTTGTATATGCATTGTATTTTTGTTTACTGAATAGATTATGCGGTCGCAAATAATGTATTGGTACCAACATTGAACTATATTTCTAATTCGTTAGGTAAAAAACTATTTGGGATTATTAAATAGCATACACAGGTTTGGTGCAAGTCTATCGTCTGTGCACCTGATCATGGCGTTAGTTAACATTCGGCGACCTTTACAATACAGTGCTTGTAGATCATAGCAAACGCACGTGCAATGCCGGCACAATGCATAAGCCGGCATGTATATTTATATTGAATGGTGTGATAAAGCTAATAGTGTCCTCAATCAACGTCAAGTGGGTGTTCAAAAGTTTTCTATTTGTAGTACATTCAATGTTTGCAAACATTCTGAAACATACCTATGTATTGTAATTTAATATGTAATTATAGTTAATGTAAACATAGATCAGTCTCTTATACGGTTCTGTTTATAAATATAATATTTCAACTTGCAAATAATTACTTCAATGAAATTGAAAACCACATTTGTCGGTCACACAATTATATCTCTCATAACGGTTAACAGTTGGATTTAGCTATCAGTCTGCATCTACTATAGAAGAATGATTATTAGAATTTAATTTAAGATTTAATAGAGGCATAAGTCAATACTTCTTAGTTGTATATTATCGAGCACCCTTGCGGTAAATTAGCCTCTTCAGCGCTTGCGACAAGTCGCACTTCACCAAGGTTACTAGAATGAGTTGAATCGTGCACGCTCGCAGCACTTCGGGCCTATTTTAATGACGTGAGTTGTGACGACGACGCTGCGTCACAACGCATCTTCCGGAATGGTGGCGCATATTAAGCCTGCGCACTGCGGTCACATGTCCACTGTATAGCCAATCCACGCTTGTCCGCGGAACGCTTAATAGACAGAGCACTCCTGACAAGCGTAGAAAAAGTTTCCCAGATGAACAGCCGCCATTTTGGTTGAACGCGAACGCGCTGGAAATTTCTGGCTGGAATAGTGTTAAGCTAATCGCGAGTCAAAAAGAGACTTTCCCGTCGCGTAACAATCGGTCATCGGGCGTGAATTGTGCGTTGCGGTTAATCGAGACGTTAGTGCCGTCGAATCAGTGTGATATCGTTTTCGTGAATTCCTCGACTTTGCGACTCGTATACCATCAGCCATTGCCATTGTGTGCGAATGTGTGTGTGCGCGCTCGGCTTGGCATAGCGAAGCGATGTCGAGAGGGAAGCATACAGTCGACATGTTGGACTAGGTTGGCCGCTACGCAACCAGCCCATGGGAACGTTTTTAATTATGGCCGATGGGTGAGCAGTACGCGCTGCCCGTCTGAATATGTGCCTTGTTAGATGCCCGCCTGCCCGAACGCTAGAGACATCGCACAGCAAAGTAGCGCCAAGAGGCAGCGGTAGCCGCCGCACAGTGTTTGTGCGACTTCCACTCCGTTATAAATCATGTGTTTTCGTACGTCGCCGTGCCGTAGTATTCTTGAATCGCCGTCGTCGCCGTAATCGCTCCAGCCGCAGCCAGCGCGGAGTGTATTGACTTCGGTCAGCTTCGGTTCGGTGTTTGGTTTGTTGCTTGTTGTTTGTGTGATCGGCCAGCCAAACATCATCGCGGAGGAAGAAAGGCTTGCTGTGTGTGCATATCATCCCGGGAATTGATTCCTTCGCCGCCTGCTTGCATCGTATCGGCACGCTCGCATCGCAATAAGTGGAATATTCGCGGCGGCACATCAGCAGTAGCCCACCATCCTCCCCCATCGTCAGCGGATCGCACATCACACGTTCATGTTCTTCACAAAGCGCCGTTGCGTGCACACGGCTACGAAACACTGTTGTTACATTAAACTCACCAAACACTTGCACCAAAAACCGAAAACTTGATAAACACTGTTCGCAAATCTCGCCAGCGAAGTGACTAGTAGCCGCTGTGCGTCTTCTGTGCTACCGAAAATTGGGCTTCTTCAGAAGCCGAGTTGGATATAAACTGGAACTGGGTGCTAATAATTGAGAGGACGTGCACGGCCGTAATCGTTGTAAATGAGCGACCCAACGACCAAGCTACAGTAGCTTTGCATTAACGTGAGAAGCATAGCGAGAAACCAACGCCGGTCAAGTCAGTGACAACCCCAGACAACGCGAATCCCGGTTGTATTGTCTTTCACCTTCTCAGTGTGGTGCACACGCGCTTGCCGTGTGATTGCTTGATATGGCCGATCATCTTGTCGATGGACCGCCAAATGCCAAGCGGCAAAAGCTCGATCCCTTTCAGGGACCAGCAGATAATTCTGGTGAGTGTTTTCGTTTTCCTTGCTCTCTTTGCATACGCCGCGTTGTACATGCGCTTCATCAATCTTATTACTTATACAAATTTTGATCTAAAGTACGTGGTAGATGCTGTGTGGTGCATGTTGCTGCTGGATTAACATTCTTCGATCAAGGTGTTTACTCTGCAAAACTCTGATAACAAATTGACACGCCGTTTGATTTGAGTATTGAGTGCAATTTCGTTTAATTCCAATGCAAACACACCACTTACGTATTATTGTTGTTGCTATATTGTTGTTTTATTTGATTAATTTTAATTTATTTCTTAATTAACCTGAATTTGTATATATACCCCAATTAGTGATGCAACAAACTTTCAACAACTATTCGCTGGGGTCAGGACACAGCCAGGTTCTTGGACAAACACTTGGTGGTGGCCAATCGAATGCAACTCAACAATGGGGAAGTGCACCCCCATACCAGAACCAAAGTAAATACCATCCTCTATAAACACAGTTTATCTTAAAATTTTGTTTTTATGGTTTATTAAGTTGTACGGTTTTAAAGCAAAAATTTGTATCGATGAGTGCAAGCAATTCAAACTGCTTACGTACAAGAAAATCGTATGAATTTTTCTTTTCAAAATACACAAAACTTACATTTGTCCAACTACAAACTCACTACGCTATTGTTCAGTGCCGTTTTTATTGCTAGTGGAAAAGATGTTAACTGCTGCTGTAGTGTTCGTTTGAAGACGTTTTGCATTTGCTCATTCACATTTTTCGGTGTTTGCATATATATATTTGATTTAATTTATAGTGTCGTTTCAGGTTATGGTTAAAATATATATTACTTTATTAATATTTGCTTAAAATTTGAATGTTAAGTATTCTATAAACATCGGTTCTAGCGCTTAGCAATTAACGAATGTTTGAACCATAGGTGGCTACTTGGTAAATGTTTTCGTATTTGTTTGATAGCTTTTTGATAAGTGACATGAAAGCTAATAATAATAATATTTCAGATGTCATGGATATGTTCGACCTGGAGAATGATCTTCCAGATGAACTCATGTCTTCTGGGGGTAGTTGGGGTATGCCAGATAACATGGGAAACAGTAAACCTCCAGCGCAAGGACCAGGACCTGGTCAGATGCAAAACGGAATTGAAAGCAATGACGGACCGAATAATATCCGACAGATTCAACTGAACCACATGCTTCAGGTATTTCAAGTAGACTTACTCAGCCTTCTTTAATCTAATTGTAATTATTATTGCTGACAATAGGGCAACAAAGGAATTGTGGGGAATGCGCTAGGAATTAGTGGTCAATTAGGTAGCAAGAGTCCTAATCTTCAATCGCCCCCGAATGTATCTGTTGCGAAAGCTGGAGGCGTCGATCCGATGTCGATGGGAAGTTTGGCGTCGAATATCGGCAACAACATCGGTCTACAGAATATTGCGAACAACGGAAGTTCACCTCAAGTGATGAGTTCAATACAAGGTAAGATTCTATCGATAGTTTTCAGATTTTCTAAGATAAATTGAGTGCGCAACGTTAGTTTAACAACGGATTCGTTACTTTTCAAGGCATGAATAATACTGCCGGCGGCAATATGGTAATGACCAACAGCAATATGAACACAATCCCAGGAATGACCAGTGGCGGTGGTCTCGTTGTAAGCAGTAGTATTAGCAAACCGTTAGGAAACGCGGGTAATATAATGGCAGGACAGGGTCATCATCCTGGTGCAAACCATCAGGTGCCCCAATCTATGCAAAATGGACCATTGATAAACCCGAGATTAGGAATGCAACCAATGAACCCTCGTGTTTCCGGGCCTCACTCGGTGCATGGCATAGGACCGCGGTTGCAAGCTCCTGGCGCAATACTGCCCATGCAAGGTGGACCGGTGAATCAAAACATGCCTGGTAATGGACCGTACTATCAAAATCCACCAGTTGGTGGACCCCCAGTGCAAGTTGGTAAGTGCTATACATGCGATATAGACTGAATTAAATGAAACTGAAACTTTTACATTACAATGTGTAGTGGCGCCTCAACGAGTAAGTGGGCCTGGAATACAGCAACAACGATTTGTTGGTCCAGCTGGTTCTGTTGTTCCGCCTGCGGTTAGCGGTGCAAATGAAGGTGGCATGGCCCAAGCTCAGCCGCCGGCTTCATCGCCAGCACAACCTCAGTCAGGGGCTCCTAGCGGGACGCAGCCTGGACCACAAACTGCCACTCAGAATCAAGTCGGTGCAACGACGGCACCTACGACAGGTAAATAACTTGTGACTCAATTAGTTGATGTGTTTTGTATGTGGTGCACATATTTAGTTTTTTGTGTAGACCCCGAAAAGCGTAAACTCATTCAGCAGCAATTAGTGCTTCTGCTACATGCCCACAAATGCCAGCGTCGTGAGTCTCAGGGTAATGGAGAAGTGTGGTGCACACTGCCGCATTGTAAAACAATGAAAAATGTACTAAATCACATGACGACGTGTCAAGCGGGGAAGAGTTGCACGGTGCCACATTGCAGCTCGTCGCGACAAATTATTAGCCATTGGAAACATTGCGTCCGCAGTGATTGTCCTGTTTGCTTACCATTGAAACAGGCTGACAAAAATCGAAATAATCCAAATGGTAATTATTAACCGTGTATAGTTGTATGATGCTAAACTAAATGTTGTTTTTGTCTGTTATTTAGTTGCAACAAGTACTCCGCAGAGCACACAAAGTCCGAATCCGTCGCCATCCGATATGAGACGAGCATATGATGTTCTGGGCATTCAATGCCCCACGACAGGAGCAGGTCCAACATCCTCTGTCGGTTTAATTGTAGGACAGGGTCAGACACGACCTGGATTGCGACTACCTTTGGGAGGTGCACCCAGCATGTCGAATTTAACTACAGGTGGTGGGCCAGCAATGGGTGGTGTACGTGTCATAGCGCCATCACAGAACCAAGTGGCACCAAACGTCAGCTTACCACTTGGCAGCGATCCATCACCTGGAGCGTTACAATCTCAGCAGTCTATGTCGCAAACCAGTGGAAATCATCAACATAACATGCAACCGAATGTTCAGTTGTTTGGACTTGGAAACGAACCGAATAATTCAAGTGGATTGGTAAGGGATCACTAATGACATGTTTGATGTAATTCAATAATTAAACCCTTTGATTTGTATAGGTGAGCAGCGAAAATCGTATTCAATTGCCCGGAGGGCTGCAGCCGGGACAAGTAACCGCAACACCTGTGCAAGGCACAAAGGAATGGCATCAGCATATAACACCAGACTTGCGCAATCATTTGGTCCATAAATTAGTACAAGCAATATTTCCCACGCCTGATCCACAGGCAATGTTAGATAAGAGAATGCATAATTTGGTCGCATACGCTAGAAAAGTCGAAGGGGACATGTATGAAATGGCAAGTTCTCGCTCGGAGTATTATCACTTACTTGCAGAAAAGATTTACAAAATTCAGAAGGAATTGGAAGAGAAGCGACAAAAGCGGAAAGAGCAGCAGCAACAGATGCAACAGAGCCAGGGTCAACCACAAATTCGGCCGAATATGACGGCTCCTGGTGTTGGTGTCGTTCGTACCAGCGGGGCCGGTGCATTACCTCCCACACCATCTTCGGGCGGGCCTTTGTCGAATAATGCTTCTGCCATGGGCGCTCTCGGCATTGGCAATGCGCTTAATCAACAGAATATTCGTATGATGTTTCCGGGGCAGAACCCATCTTCCAGTCAGCCTAATGTTGTTGGTTTACCTGGACCATCTCCAACGGCGGCCAATGCGGGTCTTTCGCCGTTTAGTCAACCGATGTCTCAACAGAGCGTATCGACACCTACTTCACAGCAACAGCAGCAGTACACATCAACATCGAATGATCCCACATTGCCGCAAACATCACCCGCAAGTAATACGTCTAATACTCAGCAACAGGCGCAACAAATGCAGACAACTCAGCAGCAACAACAACAGCAATTACAAACCCAACAACAGCAGCAACAATTCAACGATGTTCTAAAAAATCGACTGGCACCTTCTCCGTCTGCGTTTGGCTTGCAGCACAGTACGGTATCCAGCCAGCAGCAACAGCAGCAGCAGCAGCAGCAGCAACAACAACAACAACAGCAGCAGCAACAACAACAACAGCAGCAGCAGCAACAACAACAATGCAGTTCTCGTTTATCAACGCCTTCGGAAATTACGACACCACATGCGTCGGCTGGGCCGAAGTCTGTTAGTTCGTCACGGGGTGCTAGTCCAGCTCCTCAAACCCCGATTGTGACTTCTTCACCAGCTTCGACAGGTGGTAGTCTTGGTAAAGGCATGACAACAAGTGAACGTCTGGCTATGTCGACGTCTGCACGAAGTTCAACGATGTCTTCAATCATGTCTGCCATCACTGCCGCTGCTGATCGTGAAGATGAATCACCGCCTCCGTCAAATGGTGGTGCTGGTGGCGGTAAACTTGATCAAATCAAGCAGGAGGATGATAGTATGGATAATATTAAGCAGGAGGATGTGAGTGATACATCAAATGGCCATATGGAGGGTGGAAAGGGTATAAAGACTGAAATAAAACGTGAAATTAAAACTGAGCCAATGGACGATTCCGAGATGAAAGAAGAGGACCAAATAAAACGGGAACCAATCGTGACCGATTTTAAACATGATGTAGATATGAAACCTGACATAGATGCACAAGCTGGAATTGACAAGAAACGAGATGGAAAGAAATGCCGTAAGTAACGTTTTATTAGTAAATTATTTGGTACTAATGAATTTTCAGTTTTTAAACCAGACGACTTACGGCAAAAGTTAATGCCTACGTTGGAGAAACTTTATCGCCAAGATCCTGAGAGTATTCCGTTTAGACAGCCAGTGGATCCCCAAACCTTGGGAATTCCGGATTACTTCAAAATTATTCAAAATCCTATGGATTTATCCACCATAAAGCGGAAGCTAGACGTTGGTCAATATCTGGATCCATGGGAGTATGTTGATGATGTCTGGCTGATGTTCGATAATGCGTGGTTGTATAATAGAAAGACTAGCCGGGTATTCCGATATTGTACAAAGGTATGCAATTTTTTGGTCATGGTTTAGGCAATGATATTAATTAAATTTTATCAGCTTTCCGAGGTCTTCGAACAAGAAATTGATCCTGTGATGCAGAGTATGGGCTATTGTTGCGGAAGGAAGTACACATTCAATCCACAAGTTCTCTGTTGTTATGGGAAGCAATTGTGTACTATACCGCGGGATGCCAAATATTATAGCTGCCAAAACAGGTCAGTGCTCTTATTATATTTTCTTTTGTAATAATTAAGAAGTTCATTAATTTACTCGTGCAACGATTCAGGGCTATTAGCTTTTTCTATAAGCTTTTGGTTTAATTATCATTGCAAGATAAATTATTAGTAATTGTGAAGAACAGCTTCGACGCAAAATATCGGAACTGGTTTCAACGATTACGTACACTATTATAGTATTATATTTTATGTAGTTTGAAGTAGTCCGTATACGCTATACGGAAGAAAAATACATGGATCTGATTTTGTGATGTTTTTGTTTTTGGTCATCCACTCAATTCGACGTGTGAAATCATGTGTGTGTGCCACCGCTCCTCACAATTGCCATGTATCTGAATCTCATTCATGGCTGCGCTTTTTCATTACTAAACCAACAAACAACATACAACACCTGCATACCATGCACGTACCTCGAATGAAACAATACAAAAATATCCAAACTGATTTGGGTACATCTGGGGGTTTGATAATAACAACAACATTCTCTTCGTCAAATGACGTATTGCATTAAGTAGTCTTAAAGCTTACGGTCTTGGATCCAACAGATACACGTTCTGTCAGAAATGTTTCAACGACATTCAAGGCGATACTGTTACCCTGGGAGATGATCCTACTCAAGCGCAAACGTAAGTTAATATCTCAACAGGCCGTATATTGTTTATATCTAATTTGTTTATTGTTTCATTTAGTGTGATAAAGAAAGACCAATTTAAAGAAATGAGAAATGATCACTTGGATGTGGAGCAGTTTGTTACTTGTGATTGTGGAAGAAAGTTGCACAAGATCTGTGTATTGCACATTGAGAATATTTGGCCGACCGGTTTTGTTTGTGATGATTGTCATAGGAAGAAGGGCTCGAAGCGGAAAGAAAACAAATTCAATGCCAAGCGTCTGCCTATTACAAAGCTTGGTATTTATATAGAGCATCGTGTAAATAACTTTTTGAAGAAGAAGGAAGCTGGCGCTGGTGAGGTGCATATTCGCGTAGTTTCCAGCTCAGAAAAGACTGTGGAAGTTAAGCCAGGCATGCGAAATAAATTTGTGGATAGTGGTGAAATGACCAGTGAGTTTCCGTATCGAGCTAAAGCATTGTTTGCATTTGAAGAAATTGACGGCGTAGATGTATGTTTCTTTGGCATGCATGTACAAGAATATGGTTCCGAATGTCCAATGCCCAATACGCGGCGTGTATATATTGCTTATCTGGATTCAGTTCATTTCTTTAAACCGCGTCAGTTCCGGACGGCGGTCTATCATGAGATTCTTTTGGGCTATATGGATTATGTAAAAAGATTAGGTTACACCATGGCTCATATCTGGGCTTGTCCACCATCAGAAGGTGACGATTACATATTTCATTGTCATCCTGTAGAGCAGAAAATACCAAAACCGAAGAGACTCCAAGACTGGTATAAGAAAATGTTAGACAAAGGTATTATTGAGCGCATTGTCTTTGATTACAAAGATATACTTAAGCAAGCGATGGAAGACAATTTACGTTCAGCAGCGGAAATGCCATACTTTGAGGGTGATTTTTGGCCGAACGTGCTTGAAGAGAGTATTAAAGAACTGGATCAGGAGGAAGAAGAGAAGAGAAAACAGGCTGAGGCTGCTGAAGCTGCTGCGGCAATCTTTTCAATGAGTGAAGATAGTGAAATTGGTACTGATGGAAAGAAGAAAGGTCAGAAGAAGGCGAAAAAGAGCAATAAATCGAAGGCAAATCAACGTAAGAACAGTAAAAAGTCCAATACTCCCCAAACCGGCAATGATCTCTCAGCTAAAATATTTGAAACTATGGAGAAACACAAGGATGTGTTCTTTGTTATACGTTTGCATTCGGTACAATCAGCGGCCAGCTTGGGCCCAATACAGGACCCCGATCCATTCATCAATTGTGATCTCATGGATGGTCGTGATGCCTTCCTCACATTAGCCCGTGAAAAGCATTACGAATTTTCGTCTCTTCGTCGTGCAAAATATAGTACAATGTCCATGCTATACGAGTTGCACAATCAAGGCCAGGATAAGTTTGTCTACACGTGCAATAATTGCAAAGGACACGTCGAAACAGGATATCATTGCACAGTGTGTGATGATTATGATTTGTGTATTCAGTGCTACGAGAAGGACGGTCATCCGCATAAGATGGAAAAACTTGGATTTGATATTGAAGATGGATCATCTCCGAGTGATAGTAAACAAGCGAATCCTCAAGAGGCTCGCAAACTTTCCATTCAGCGATGCATACAATCATTGGTGCATGCATGCCAATGTCGTGATGCTAATTGTCGCCTAACAAGTTGCAATAAGATGAAGCGAGTGGTAACGCACACGAAAGTATGCAAAAGGAAAACGAATGGTGGTTGCCCGATTTGTAAACAGCTTATTGCATTATGTTGTTATCACGCTAAACACTGCCAGGAGACAAAGTGTTCGGTTCCCTTTTGTTCAAATATCAAGCATAAGCTTAAGCAGCAACAACTGCAACAGAGGTAAGAAAGAGTAATAATAATGAAGGCATAGCACGTATCAACTTTTGTTTTTCACAGGTTGCAACAAGCACAATTACTTCGTCGGCGTATGGCAGCGATGAACACAAGAACGGTTGCTCCAACGAATGCTATACCTAGTAACAATGTTCCAATGGTGCAAAATGTTCAAAATATTGTACCGCAAGCCGCCGTAAGTCCATCGATGAACTCAAATGCCTTAGGAACTACTGCTATGGGTGTGCAAAGTCCTCATCAGCCAGGAATTGGATTAAAACCAGGCACACAAACACCGCCAGCAAATGTATTACAAGTTGTTAAACAAGTCCAAGAAGAAGCGGCCAGGCAACAAGCCCCAAATGTTAGCTACGGTAAAGTTAATCCTGCGTGCGTGCCTAGTCAAAATATGCCACCGCCAGCAATTCAACGTCAGATGGGTCATATGGGAACGAATCAAAGTAAGTGTGGATGATATTTTGTTTTAAGGTAAATGACAAATTATATTCTATTCTCCTTAGGTGGTGTTGGCAATTTGATGCCAATGGATCAATGGCAGCAAAGATATCCTGGTACACCGCAGGGTCAAGCGTTACGGCAACCCAGTCCTCAATTGCAGATGCAACCGAATCAGATTGGAGCTACCCATTTGCAGGGAAATGCGGCACCAGTCAGACCCAACCTAAGTAATCCAAACCAGCAAGTAGGCGGTATACCGCATAAAGCAGCTCTTCAACAACTTATGCAAACGTTGCGGTCGCCACATTCTGACGAGCAACAACGCCAACTTTTAGCAATACTGAAGAGTAATCCACAATTGATGGCGGCGTGCATTAAGCAAAGACAGGTAAATGTTCTCAAGAAAGTTTATGCTATGTTTTATATTATGATTTAAAATACAGGCTCAGCAAGCACAGCAACAAGGCGCTACTGCCAATAATGCAGGACAACCAATTCAACATTTACTGAATCAGCAACAAAGTCCCAACAATCTTAATCGGATGCAAATGCCTACCCAGCAAATGATTGGACATGGTGGACCTGGGGGTGCTGGCCAAGGAAATCCCACTGGTCAACCTATAACTCAACAGCAGCAACAGTGGTACAAGCACCAGCAGCAACTCTTAATGCAACGCCAGCAGCAGCAGCAGCAACAGCAGCAACAACAACAGCAACAGCAGCAATTTACTCAGCCACCAGCACCGTCATCGTATCAGTCGCGATTGCCGACGATACGACATTCTCCAATGGGTGGATATAATAATTCCTTTCAAGACCAGCAATATCCGCAAATGCAAGGGTTGAAACCCACGCCATCACCGTCGCCCTCTCCGCAGGGCGTTATGGGTCCACCAATTTCCGTGCAGCAGCAACAACTAATGCAGAGCGTGCGGTCGCCTCCGCCAATTCGATCGCCGCAACCGAATCCCTCGCCGCGACCAGCACCTAGCCCGCGAATACAACCAGTGCCTAGTCCTCGAGGTCCTCAACCGTCTCCACACGATTTGGCCTCGTCTGAAATGCTTCTAGGACAAAATCATTCAAATCCTCAGGACAACGATGTACCACCAATGACACCTCAGGATCAGTTGACTAAGTTTGTTGAGCAACTTTAGTGGTGAGTGGCACTCTAAAACATGATGGCAATTTTATCTGTCCCTTCAATTTTAATTCAAATTGGTGCTGTGCGTTTTATATATCCATATATAAAGTAAAGTATCATGGGATTAAATCTAGTTTTTAAGAAAGACCGAACATTTATATTTATTATTCATACTGGACATTACAGCATTAGCGACAGTAAGTGTTACTAAACAAAGACATTCTATACATGACGATGGTCATGGAGTGCAAATTATGTATGAAATAAATTTTAATATTTCTTTAATTAGCTGACTTGGACTCATGCAAAAGACAAAACTACGTAGACATAATTTATAAAATGACGTGTAGCTGCTATATGGAGTGAATTTTAATGGCAGATAATAAAGATTTAGTAATAAACCAAGAAATTTGTACATAGTATGTATAGTAATTATTAAGAAAATATGAATTATAATTAATATTATTGGAAATATCATAAATTTCAAATGTAGTAACGTTAAAATGGAACGTACGTATGATCAATTAATTATAACAATTATTATTGTATAAAAATAAGAAAAGAAATTATACAATAATTGTTTTAGTGAAGAGTTTACCTAAAAGTATTTCGCTCTGCGAGGCTGTGTTATATTTTTTCTCTTAATTTAATCATTGTAATGTGTTACTCTCCTCGTATTAAATAATGATTACTGGTGAAGACTATGAATGAACAACCCATCAAAAATAGATTAAAGGATTGTTACCTCAAATGATGATTAATGCAATTTCTTCTTAATGATTTTCTCGGAAATTATTGGGAATACGTTGTTTCATTTTTTAACAACGGCCATTCATTTGTAAACAATATTATGGGAAGTATTTCTTTACTTATTCTAAGTACCACAATGTTGAGCACAGTTTTGTTTATTTTCGATATTATCAATTAATACGATTTGCATATATAAAAAATAAGGACTGCAATGTATATACTTTATTAAAATTGATAATTAGTTACATGTGGCATTCCTAATGTTTATTGAATTTATTATAACATGCCCATTATTAACTAGAGAACTTTTAAATGGTTTAAATTTAATCAATCGGAGTGTTCGTGCATGATCGTACGTTTCTTGACATCAACGCTATGACATTGCTTGCATTGTTATTGTCAGTGTAGTGGTTGGTGATGTGTAGTGATCAGTGCAGTGTAATCATATGGCAGTGATATTATTATCAGGGATTGTGCTATTATTTACTAATGGTTCGTATTTTTGGTCTATTCTTGATTTATCTCGCGTACTTGAAGCTGGTAGTTTCTCTTAAAAAGCGTACAGTTCAATATGAATACAATTAACTACAATCTTCTTAGTCAAAGGTTATGCTCTGTTGTTGCAGCTCCAAAAAATAACTACATCGCTGAATAATTTATGACTGAGATCTTCAATACAACAAGGTACTTCTACTATCTAAAGAAAAGTATCATCTGTTGTGTATTATTGAAGTTGCTTGTTCATGATAAAACAAAAGCATTATTTGATAGTGTATTAATGCAACCATTAATGTTTATTGAAATTATGATTCAGGTCTTGCAGAATGAGTGTATGATCTACAAAGAAATTGGGATGTTTTGTAAGTGAGTAGTATGCAGCTGATGTATGATAATTAATATGAGTGTTCCGTTACAGCAAAGCTCAACCTCAGATAAATTCATTATCTTTCTTTTGCAAGTGAGTTTGGTGACTTGCAGGCCATTGTAAATACTCACAAAAAGTATATTATAAGATAATAAGGAATACATACTAAACTACTTCAATAAAATGAAATTTGAAGGCCAATATTTGGGTATATTTGTGTGAATTCAATGTATACAATTTATTAACCTAATCATAACAGAACGAGGCCATTCAATAATTGTTGCAATGTTATATATAATTAAAGATATATATAACATTATCTAAAGATTTCATAATGCACATAATAAGCCCATTGGCAACCAAGAATACAGAACGAAGGCGACGACAACCAATGACAACAGCACGTTTGACATAACCTTCTTTAAGAGGGGTTACTCGTGCTTGCTGGCGCTATTTATAATAGCCTAATATTAAGAGAAATAATAAAAATGCGACGAATTCAAGCAGCTGGTTCTGGCCCTTTTGCACCTCGTGATCCAGAAGATGAGAAACGAAGAGCCCGAGAGTCAGTTCTTAGCAATTTAGTTGTTTTTGGGCTTATATGTGGGTTGATCAAAACAGGTATATTTTTGTTCTTGGACCACATGTTTATTCATGTACAATTCTAATTATTCCATTTTCAGTACCATTTGTTGTTAATCATCTGAGGTCATAGAAAGGAGATAGTGGACAAATATGAAGAGAATAAATTCTCACAACTCCATTATTGGTTTAAACCAAAAACCTAGGCTAGGTCATCAATATATGTGATTGTAAATTTAATTATATTGCAACATTTATATCAACATTGTGAGAACAATTTTGTATGAAAATATCAAGAATATCTGTAAGTGAGCAATTAAACTGATGCCACATGCATATTAATTGGTAAATATTTCAATGACAACAGAATCTTATCATTTACATTGGGTTGGCATGTAGTATATATCTTAAACACAATGTATGTATTCAAATAGTATATTATAGTTTGGAGGCTCAGATATGGGGTATCAGGTAATTATAAATCATACTTTAAAAATGCATTGCTCAAATCACTATGGATACAAAACAATAGGGTAGTAATATGGTCGGCGCCCTGCGCGCCCCCTACAGATATAAATAGGGAAAGAATCATCGATATGGCGTGCAGCAAGCAGCTTTTCAAACATATATAGTGCATGAAAGTGTTAGTCGGACGAATTTGCTTTATCATATTTTGTTCATCAGCTGACCTAGTGTATGGCGTGGAAGAGTGCTGTGAGTTCAGATCTATCGTTGGGATTATAAAACGTGAAAACATGAACATGTGCAGTATAACAATGATAAGATGGGTTCTATTGCATCAGTCCTTCAATGGCAGTGCAAAGAGTGTCAGTTAATTAATCCTACAGAATTGGGGAAGTGCTCTCGATGCGGTGCTGCTTGGCGTTGTTCTCAAGTCGAGGAAAAGTCGGATGTTGGCAGGTGCAGAAAAGGCAATAACACAAACAGTGGCTACGAGAAGGACTTGAATGCAAAGACGACGAGAATCTGGACGGAGAAATGCACTGTAATTAGGCGAATCAAATCTGCACAAGATGGAAACAAATTGAAAGATTGCCATTCAAAAACGAATGACAAAAGGTAAGCATTGTTAATAACATTTAACATTATATTGAAGTTCATCTGAGTCACCACAAGGCCGTTTCTGTGTTTTATTTGTGGTGAATCAATAATATTGTTGCCACCATATGTTCAAAGTGTCATTTTGCATGTCGTTCGTTGCCATACAAATAACTCCTAACTAATATATTTGTTGAATTCATCCTTGTGGGATTCCGAGAGATCGATGCAGTCGAAGGGTGTTTTTAAAGCCAAATTAAACGATGTTTCTCTATTTACTATTTAGATGTTTGCTTAGTAAACAACTCGTTGAAAGGCTAAGTGGTCAAACAATGAAATAATTATGTCCTATTTACACATTCATAATTATTCTACGAGTTTCGTTTTCCAATCTTAATCTTCTTGCCAAGAATATTGAACAATTTCTTCTATTTGTTCTATGAATAGTTAATTTTCTTTGTGCCAGTCTATTCCAGTAAATTGAGACTAGTTAGAGATATTGAGTTTAATATTATTGGATTTCTTTCTATCGTAATGTACTCTCGGATTTATTATTTTTATTAAATTGATTTCACATTTGCTCGATTAACGTAAACTTGATTTAATATCACAGTGTTGTCACAATTGAGTTAATGTTCTTAAAAAACTAGTTATAATTTTATGAGGAATAATGTTGATCGATTATTGTACACTTTTACGTTGCATATAAAAACTATGCAATATTGAGGGTAATCAAATTTTAAATAGTTTAGCAAAAACAATAATTATGGTTCATCAAATAAGTTCTAATTTAAATCTAATAGTTTTCTCATTTTAAAATCGATCATACAAAATAATTTATAATAAAAAATCCCCATTAAAATAATATATAAATTTATACTTTCGGATATATTCATTATATTTATATGGAGAGTCTTATCGATTGGCGTTTGTCCCTGATAAAAACCTCTACAAAAAGTAATTTTATACGGTGGCGAATAGAGAAAGAGAAATGATTATTTTTTAATGATTCTAACCATTACATTATCATGACATGGTTCACATTTTTCACATGGGAAATAATAGTTTATTAATCATATCAGTTGAACAAAATCCACCGCAAGTGACACTAGACTAATCAATTCTACTATATTTATATTATCAGGTGGTCTCCGATTTAAACAATTAGTTATGCCACTTTTTAAAAGAAATTAGAAAGTTATCAGTAGCAAGGTGCAATAATAGAAATTGAATTATATAGATTAGATATGAAGATACATTTGTGTACCCTTCAATGCTATCTATACAAAATTTATATATGTTTAATTGTATTGTGTGGCTTAACAGAATAACAACTTAAATGTTCTTATAAACGCAATCTATTATTTAAATTAAATTCGTGTAAAATATTGGTTCAAGAATAGTTTAATATCAATGATAAGTAAAAATTAATGAAGAAGCTAACTGTGGTAGAATATTGGTCTTTAAATGTCGTACAGTTTCAATTATGCTAGTGGGTGATATAAGGACACTTAATGTCTCATGGGAATTATGTACATATTAGAAGAAGAAATTTGGAGGTATATTGCTGTCATAATTAATTGAAGATACATCACGGTCACGTATTTTACCGATAGTATCAGTTTGAACGGATGACTACTTATTAGTGAGTGTTCAGGTGGGCTTTTAATTCAAAATTCATAAGCCTGATTACATTTGATGTCCCAGGCTTCATTCAATTCTTCAAAATATGAAGTACCGAGTTTTATGTTGAAACGAACACAATGTTTCTCATGACATAAGTATTTGAATGTATCATACATTGTTTTTGAAATAACTCTTGTATGTTTTTAGTGACGAAGAACGACTTGTGTTCAGAGACTGGAGATCGAGCAGTTTAATCAACTTACGAGCAGTGGTGGTCACATGCACATTTTGTTGTTTAGTAAATCGCAGCGTATGCCGAGCATGCATTGCTTGTGATAAGGAGTTGGCTACGATGCACAGCAGTGTCTGTAAGGAGTGCGCCGCACTGCCTTTGACACCAGTGGAAAGGCCGGCAGGTTCATTGTATCAGAAGTTTGATGTGTTTAATTGCGATAAACTGCAACCGAGGAGCTGCAATTGTAATAAGACGAACGGACGTGTGGTAGCACTTTCAAAAATAAAGAGTTACAGTTGTTCAATTGGCCCCGACAGTACTGTCGATGTTAGCAGGCTGACATTACCGCAGAATGTGCGTACGACCGCAAGTGGCATTAATTATTCGCACGAGAAGACTCATCAGCATCAGTGGAATATGATTCAGACAGAACAAACGTGGACTTGTCGAAGGTGTACGCTTCTTAACAGTCTGGATGTTCTCATTTGCGAAGCCTGCGAATCTCCATTTCATCCAGATTATAACAGTAATATTAGCCGTAGTGTGATAATTAAGGTGAGAGTTTTGTTACTTGGAAGTTTAATCCATAATTGATTATCTTTCTCTGCATGTGACTCAATATTGCCACTCATGCAATTGTTATGTTTATCAAAACATGCAACACTTTTATTTTATTTTTAACAACTAACTTGAACAGCACCACAGCACAAGTGAAGCTTGCTCTCAATCTATTTTTAAATTTATTGAATGTATTTATAAAACAATGGGTTGTTAATTTGTTTATTTTTTTTAAACATAAAATAATGGAAATAATTTAAAAATAACTAATTTGTCTTTGTAGATTGATAACTGGTCGGACAATGATGCTTTACGTCAGTCAGCGCAAAGCTATAATCAAGAGAAGCCATTGTATCGTAGATCTCTATCTGAACTTCCACAGTCACAGAATTCGAAAGCTTCAAACATAAATCGTCGATCGATTGGAAATAATGAAATCTCACAGCCTTCGTTTTCAAAGTCAAGTATATCGATGACTGATATTCAAGCACAAGACTATTCTAGTTTTTCTAATAGGTTCGTATGCTTTTTAAATATATTTATTAGTAGTATAGCAAGCAGTTTAAGAACATGTTAAACAATATGCAGCATTTGATTTGTATGTTCCGTCAAGTTATCTACGTAATTCACGCACAAAGCACACTTACCAAAAAGCACGTGTTTGTCATGTGATCGTGTGCTCGCGTTATCATCTGGATTCGTTACTTGTTCAAATTTGGCGATTGATGTATACGAAAATACAATTCAAATGATTGTATGTTTTCTAGAAAGAACGTTAAGTGCATTATACATCAGTTTCTCTCGTTTTCCATTGCAAATTTAAGATACGGCAGCTTAAATCAATCAGCGAATGATTTGCGTGGTAATAGCCCGTCGCCGAATGAGACTATGACAAACACCGTATTCACATATATCGGCATGACTGAACCTTACGTTGAAAAAGCCAGTGATCTTTATGCGAATCGAAGTATTATCGAAGAGCACCAACAAACAAAAAAGCAACCCCTTATGCCGCCTATCAAGAAAAATGAAACGATGTAAATTCCATTGGAAACTCTTAGACCCTTTATAACTAAGATTTAATTTTAGTTTAGACGCGCTGAAAGGCAGCAATCGCACATGGAGTATGAAAGAGCGACGATGGACTTGTTCTCAGTGTTCATTTGCCTATAATTCCTTGGTTGCGGATAGATGTGAAGGATGTAGTGGTTTGAGAACACATCCATGTACAATTACCGTTACCGAAGATGTAAATACATCGTCTAGCTCTACGTAAGTTATGCGTTTATTATCAATGTTATTTCTGATAAATTAATACTTTTAGCTCATTGGAATGGGATGCCAGTGTATCAACTCAAGTTCCCATTGCAACATTAGACCAGGATCTGGAGGATGATTTTCAAACAATGTCATATAGTAGTAATCAAGTTGATGATGGAAAATGGACATGCAAAAAGTGTACTTTAGTAAATAGCGGCAATTCATTGACCTGTGTAGTTTGTTTTGGATCAAAACTGAAGTCGCTAACATTAACAAATGATATGACTCTAAGGAAAGGAGAATTTTGGTCATGTGGCAAATGTACATTAAAGAATCCACTTTCAACTGCTGTCTGCAAAATATGTAAAACAGAGAAACCAAGTTCTGAAGTAAGTTTACTTGCGTCGCAGTGCGAGGCGACTCGCAGCCCATCTCCAAGACATCATCATATGCTTAGCGATCAACAACAAACGAATTCGCATGCAATTTATGCGAAAGTAAATTATGCACAAAAGAATAAAAATAAGAAACGTGCAGAAGGAGAAACCGTTTTATCTAATAATACGTCAATTGCAACGCCAATCGTGTTTTCGTCTTCGAGCGGTAATGGATCGGCTGCCCCAAAGATTAAACCATGGCAGTGTCCAGTTTGTACATTTAAAAACACGTCATCGTACACTTTTTGTGATATGTGCTTAACCATGCGGTCTGAACAATATAGTCATCCTCCAGATCAACCCACACGACTAACTCAGGAGGAAATTACGAACAAGCACTGGAGTTACATTGTGCGGTATTGTCGTTTAAAGAAGCAATGCTATGTGGATGATACCTTTCCACCTGCTCTTAGCAGTTTGTATTATAATCCAGCAGAAAATAAGGATGCTCCATTAATAAAGTGGCGGCGACTACGTGAGGTCGTTTTTGATGATGAGGCAGACAAAGTACTACCATGGGCTGTTTTTCGTCGACCGTTGCCGTCTGATATTTCCCAAGGAGTTCTGGGAAATTGTTGGCTTTTGAGTGCCTTGGCCGTGCTGGCTGAACGTGAAGAATTGGTTCAAGCTGTACTGATTACACGAGAAGTATGTCCTCAGGGTGTTTATCAAGTTCGACTGTGCAAGGATGGTAATTGGATAACGGTTTTAGTTGATGACTTTTTCCCTTGCGATAAGCGAGGCCATCTCTTCTATTCACAGGTGCATTTTAAACAGAATATGCAGTTGCAAATACTTAAATTGATTTTTCATAGGCGAAGAGAAAACAACTATGGGTTCCTTTGATAGAAAAAGCCGTAGCGAAAATTCATGGGTGTTACGAATCTTTAGTTTCTGGACGCGCTATTGAGGGCCTAGCTACGTTAACTGGTGCACCTTGCGAAAGTATTCCGTTACAAGCTTCATCAATTCCAGCTCCAACAGAAGAGGAACTTGATACTGATCTTATCTGGGCACAGTATGTATAAGGGTCTGCAGTTGCCGTAATAACTGACTCACTTTTTCAATTAGGTTGCTGTCATCGCGACAGGCATTTTTCTTGATGGGTGCTTCATGTGGAGGTGGAAATATGAAAGTGGACGATTTGGAGTACCTAAAAGTTGGTCTAAGGCCACGCCATGCTTACTCCTTATTAGATGTGCAAGATGTGGATGAACACAGACTCCTTCAACTGCGCAATCCATGGGGACATTATGTTTGGACGGGCGATTGGTCCGATGATTCACATTTGTGGACTACGTATTTACGCCAACGCTTAATGCCCAATGGTCCTCAGGATGGCACCTTTTGGATTTCATTTAACGATGTGTTAAAATACTTTGACTGTATCGATATATGCAAAGTGCGATTGGGTTGGGATGATGTGCGGATTGCTGGAATTTTACCTCCTTTGGCATCACAACAGTATTTATCTTGTATTCTGTTGACTGTCTTAGAAGCAACCGAAGTCGACTTCACTTTATTTCAAGTATGTACAGTGTACTGTTTTATTTTTACGAGCTAATACTGAACGACGCATTTTAGGAAGGACAGCGGAAATCTGAGAAATCGCAGCGTTCACAGCTGGACTTGTGTGTAGTTTTATTTAAAGCGCGGAGCATTTCTCCTCCAAATATTGGAGCCTTAGTCGAGCATAGTAAACGACAAGTTCGTGGATTTGTTGGGTGTAATAAAATGTTAGAACCTGGAGAATACATAGTTGTCCCGCTGGCATTTAATCATTGGCATACGGGTCTTGACGATTGTGCCGCTTATCCTAAGTATTAATTTAAGTGATTGTTATTGCATATTTCTATACAACGAATATTTGTTTTAGGTATATTTTGGCTATACATTCCTCAAAGAAGGTGATGACTGAGCAAGTGATACCGCTTCAGTACATACTTGCAGATTCAATTATTTCGTTGACACTAGCACGTGGACAAAGACATGAAGGCCGTGAAGGAATGACTGCTTATTATCTGACGAAAGGTTGGGCTGGTCTGGTCGTGATGGTTGAAAATCGTCATGAGAACAAATGGATCCATGTCAAGTGCGATTGCCAGGAAAGTTACAATGTTGTTTCAACCCGTGGAACGCTTAAGACAGTAGATTCAGTTCCACCACTCCATAGGCAAGTAATCATTGTACTGACTCAATTGGAGGGTAGTGGCGGTTTCTCCATTGCTCATCGTTTGACCCATCGGCTAGCCAACTCACAAGGTTTATATGATTGGGGTGCCCCAGGTGTTTCACATAATCCAGAATTGGATCACCAAACGAATGGATTACATTTGCCTCGACTAATTACATAGAAGAATGATTTCTTTAATTTTAAGAAGATGGAATATGAAGTCTCAATTTTCGTGATATTAAAAGTAATAATGAACCAATACAGTATATAAAGGAATGTGGAAGAATATTAACGCTTATCGAAGTCCATGACTAAGTTTACGATTATGTAGTAGTTATTTTGTTGAATATTTTTGCATTCTAAATGAGTTTGGTCTGGATTTCTACGTTATAAGTTATCTTTAATTTGAAAATGTTATTTAGTTGAATAACTTGTACCAGTCTGATTTGTTTGTGTTATGTTTGATTCTTTTATCAATTTGACTAGGTATTTAACAGTTTGAAAATGATTAAAAATAAAATGTTAAATGAACGCTTGTATGTGGTATTAAATTTATTATGGTAGATTTTATTTGAAATATTGCAGATTAAATAATTACATAATATTAGTTTGCTTGTTATTTCATTCATGATAGGATAAAAATTAGTGTATCAACATGTTTCAATAAGTAACTATAACATTTGAATTACTATTTATTTCTCGTGTTTACAATAAATAATTACTTTAATTCAAACATTTGGATTATTCTTAGGCTTACTTATTCAATGTGATACATGGGATGAATTGAACTTAACAACAACTTTTTAATGATGTAAGTGTAATTTAAATTTTAAACTGGGAACAGACCAATGCAATCCATTGTCATTCGGTTATAAATTACTCTTGTTGAAGAATGGTCTGATTCTTATATAGTTTCGTATTTCGGCACCTCTAAACTATATATTAATGTATAAGTTTTAAGAAAGTCGTGTAAGATAGTTGGTGGCACAGTTAGTGGAGTGCTTGCTTGCCACCCAGTTACTCCGGGTTCGAACCTCGGTGCAGGCTGCTTCTAAAATAAATTTTTCTCGAAAATTATTTAGAGGGCCTGTAAATTCAGTGGTTAAAGCACTCTACCTCCAATTGGGCGGCAATTTAGTTGACCATTACACTCGAATTCAAATCGGGCACTTAGAAAATAATTCTAAGTCCAATACATGGTGAATTTGGGGGCGCTAATGTCAAATGGGTTGGGCCGCCCCTCTCAATTGACGTCACAAACCGAGGTCTGTTGGTAACGAAAATCGGGAATGGGGAGGCAGTCTACTGCCGGGGAGCAAAGCGGCGGGGTGGGCCGTCACAAGACAATCTTAACGTACGGACTTCAAAAATTAAAAATGGGGCCCTTGTATGCCTCCGGGGGCTCCATTGGACATAGAGTTAAATCCATTGGGCCCCCCGAGCATACAAGTAATTGAAAAATCAGAAATTCAAGTTGCTATTCTCAGGATTCGAACCTGAGACACACAGATCACATCCACAGCCATAACCACTAGGCTATGAAGCGTTGTTGCTATGGCCAAATTTGATCTTTCCCTTATAGTCTCAATTTGAATTGAAAACTTAAAATAGAATTGATTGCCGCACTCAGGGATCGAACCTGAGACACACAGACCACATTCATAGACTATACCACTAAGCTATGAAGAGTTGTTGCTACGGGCAAATTTGATCTTCCCCTTATAGCATTAAATTCAAAACTTAAACCTTAAATAAGAATTGCCTCTCCCAGGCATCGAACTTGAGACAGCTAGATCACTTCCACAGACTATACCACTAGGCCGTGGAGTGTCGCTGCTACAACAAATTTTGATCTTCCCCTTATATGTCTAATTCCAAACTTAAAAGTTAAATGAAGAAGTCTACTCTCCAGGATCGAACTAGAGACTCTCAGATCACATCCACAGACCTTACCACCAGGCTATAGAGTGTTATTGCTGCGGGTAAATTTGTTATACAAATAAAACACATGTTATACAAATAAACATGTTATACAAATACGTAATTCGTTTATAATTTATTTTATACTACACGCCTAAGAAATTTGCATTTGCCCATGAAGTTTAATCTAAAAGGACAACTTAAGAAGTAATAATCAAATTGCACTAATTGAATATAATTTATTATTAAATAACACATTAATCAACATTCATTTGGTTTATAAGATCAGGTTTTTCTTCTCTAAACACTTTAATGCATAGAGGACCTAAATATCTGTTTATAAGACTTTTGTTTAAAAATTGAAAATCTATATAACACGATTACTAATAATTTGCAGTTTCTAATGTACGTAAAAAAAAGAAATTTAAATCACACTGAAAAATAAAACTAAATTTGAATTACTCAAAACGAATCGTACAAAATGCAATAGCTAACTTATAATATCAATTTAAATATTTTGTCTTTAGATTTTTCATATCAAGTATTGTTTTACACATATTAATGTTCATATATAACTACATTATACAATATATCAGCGTATCTAATGTATTTATTATTCTTATATGTTATTTATATATGAACAGTTCGACAACATAGAAAAATATTCATTCATTCAATGATTTTCTTATCTACGTTTTATCATTTAGTTACATCTGCTTCCATTTCATCAATAAATATCGAATTCTTCTCTTGTTTTATCAGTTAATAGTTATCATAGTAAGAAGATTATGAATATAAGAGAGGTTTTCTTATACCTAAGAATTTCACCGATTTCCCTCAATTTCAACTTGCTTTGTGAATGTTGTTATATAATGAAACAGTTTTGTATTAATTGTAATAGTTAAAAGTTATTTTCATTTCCAAGGCACCTCTTCATACAAATATTTAAAATTATGTACATTTATCGTACGAAATAGTTTTAATTATTTACATGTGACATTTATTACAATTGTTTCGCTTTTATGTAAATCAAATCGACTGGGTCAAATTTACAAGAATTTGGCATCAACTTTTTCAATCATCCAAAACTTTAGAAAATGAGCATTTAAAATTTTAGATAAAATTAAATCGTTACCGTAATAGAGTTCCTCATCAACAAATGTAAACCAAATAAATGCTATCGATACGTATAAAAATGAAATAAGGTAAATAAATAACAACACAAGCAAAATGATAAAATTCCATTCATTACTTATATACATTTGAGATATATTTTAACATAAAACAAAGAAATTGTTTCAGAAAATATAAGCAATCATTGATGAATTTTCACATATAATTCTGAATATCACAGAATGTACACTACATCTAGTGGCGCGTATAAAAGTCGTCTTTATTTTGTTAATAGAAATATACTTATCCATTAAATATTATGTATTTCATAAAGATAAAAACGTTATACGTTTCATTATATCCATCTTTCACACTGAGTGCTTCCAATGTGTTTTGTCAGGATTTCAATATTCATTATTGTAGCAAGTTAGTTCATCAATGCATGCAATTCTCTCGTTATTATAAGATCATTTTCAAAAGAAAATATTGTTATTATTTACAATATAACAATTGGAGTAATTGTATAACCATTGCGAATTGCCAGTTGAGATTATTTGTATTCGCTCAAAAGATGCATTGTAGATGAACATGTTTGAGATCTATTTTGTTGCCAGTCATTTTCCATTCGCGATTCACTTCATTTCTCAGTAATTTGCTGCAACATAATTGCATTCACTAAGCCATACCGGAAGACGGGTCGTCGGTATCAGTGCCAATCCTCGACGAAGATTTATATTTATGCGGTGATGGTGCGTGCGCTCGTTTTGTCACGGACGCGGCGTCCTTATGAAATCCGTTATGATTATTATGGCTAATGTTATTATTATAGAATGATAATTCCGCTTCGTCATCCTCATTGTTATCGTTCATGTATGGATAATCCGAATTGTCAACGTTTTTCACAAACATTGGTTCTGTGTTAACGACCCGACTGCTATAACGCTGCTCCTCGGAATCGCCGCTAACGACAGGCTCAGTCTTCCGTTCCGTCTCCTTAATTTTATTCGATACGACTTTCGATTGTTCCTCATCATTGATTTCTTGTTCGGCGTTTATATTGCCATTGTCGTTTGGATTCAATTTCGTTTTAGCGATACGGTTTTGCACAATTTGCAAGTGCCGTAAAACGTAATCCTCACCAGGTGCCAATTTATGTGCTTGCTCCAAGCACATCTGTGCTTCAAGTAACTTTCCTCGCTCAACATGTACCACACACAAGTTGTGCAATCCTTGGATATTCTCCGGATCCAGTTCTAATATTCGCCGATAGCACTACGCAAAAGAATAAAATGATTTTGATTTAATTAAAAAAGAACACTTTAGAGTTACAATAACGCGCAACATGCAGAAAAAACTTACGTTTTCTGCGGCATCCAGATCCTTGATGCTATTTATATAAATGTCGCCTAGAAGTATCAGTCCCTTGATGTGATCCGGATGATACTTGACGAGCTGATTGAGAAAGGGAGCAGCTTCAAGCGGCCGATGATCGTCGGCCATCAATAAGGCGAGATTGAAGAGCGCGCTTCTGAAGTCGTTTTTCAAATGCACTGCGCGCCGGAACCAGTGTTCGGCTTCCTCAATATTCTTATCATCCATCGCCAGCATGCCGAGATTGAAATGGACGCGCTCGTTTCTCTCGTCCTTTGCCAACAGTTTGAGTAGTCGTTCACGCGCAATCTTCCGCAATTCGCTTCGTCCCAATTCCTGCAGCAGAATCGCCGAATTGAGCAGCGCCTGCTCATGCTCTGGATCGAATTCCAACGCTTTGTCGAGGTACGCTAAAGCTTGCGACGCTTTGCCTTGTTCCAGAAATACAACGCCCAACTGTAACACAATGCGATACAATGCCATGAATAAATCGTCAGGACTATTTTCCATCGTAATAGATACGTCTAAATATAGAAGAAAATACTCACATTATAGTAGATATCGGGATTGTTGCTGTCATACAAGAGCGCGCGTTCATACACTTCTTGGGCCTCCTTGGTTCGGTTGAGTTTGATGAGGATATCGCCTCGATTGATATACGCTTGAGTGTAATCGGCTCTCATGCTGATTGCCTGCCTGTAGAGCATATCAGCTTCTTCTAAGCGCGTCGAATTCTTCGATATCAAATTAGCCAAGTTGAGGAATACGTTTAGATGATTCGGAGCGATGCGCGCTTGATACGATTCTCCCGGCTTTGCTTTCGGCAGGAGCGATTTTGCACGCAGATACGCCTCTTCGGCCTCCTTGAACATTTTCAAATGATTGTACGTCCGGCCTACGTTAATATGTGCTCCTATATCATCCTGCTGGACGCTGACAGCGGTCTGAAAATATCGCAGCGCTTCGACAAACTTGCCTTGACCCTCGAGCGCGTGTCCGACATTATTAAATAATTTCGCGTTGCGCTGATTGACACGCAGACCAGACATGAATATCGAATACTCGGTCTCCCAGTCCCAATTTCGCTGGTAGGTTTTTGTGCCGTGGGAGATGAGAAGTACGAGAAATGCCGTCCACGCCAATTTCTTGCCCACCCTCGCCAGCAATGTCCAACCGTATCCAACGAGGAGACAAAAGCCCATCGATGGCATGTACAGCACGCGCTCGGCGACGACAAAACCAACCGGGAAGAATAAATTCGACGCTGGTAGAAACGGCAGAATTAATAATGCCAGGCTCTGAAAGTGTAAGATATAAATTATGCAGTTTCAGATGAAATGCCAACATGTAAATGTCAGCAATATACTTTTTGAACTATTATAGCAAACGATACAATTGTGAGCGTTACGTTCGGTTAGATAAATTCAATGGGAATTTTCATTAAATTTCATTCGTCGCATTCACACCCAATTAAACATGGTAATATTACACAATACGCGTTTCTATTCATATTCGCGAATAAAATCATTCGAACAAAGCAATCTAAAGAATGGTAGAATACAAAGATCAAAAGGTTGTAACTAAGAAAAACTTAAAAGGATTCAACATTAACTTTTAATGTAAATTATGATCTAATTAGTCCTTCTACAGTCCTTCCACGCATTATATCATTGAACAGAAAAAATTTGCATCGCTCTTTACCGTGGGATTATTCTATAGGGTAAATGTTTTTCCTAACATCCCCTACGCATGTCCCGCCCGTTAACCGCGTTGCGTCGAGTGGCGGAAATGCGTTTTCCAGCGAGCCTTGGTGGAAAGCTAAAAACATCATCATATTTCTTTTCTGTTCGCCTTTGCCGACGCACAAGTTGTTACTCGCAAAAAGAAACTTTTTTATGCTTCCATTTGGCGTTCGCACGGTAGTGGAATTATAGTGCTCTGCCTTATACTTTTTCGCACACTGATCCAATGGGTCGATTCCAGCATTCTCCACTTTAACCCCTAACACTATCGCGCCGCGCTGCACTGCGGTATTGGGCAAACGTTAAATATCCGAAAGACTGGAAGCGTTGCTGTTAAGCGGCAAAAAATAAGAGAATAGCACAAACAACATTTCTTAAACGTCGAAAGCAAACACGCCATGTGTTCCTGGCTATTTTTTTTATTTGCTCTAGTGTGAAGCGCGCTCTAATCGAATTTCCTTGTGCAATATTTTAGCGCAGAGTAACCATAATAATCTAACGCATCGATAGTGCGCGTTTAATATTTCATCGAATGGCAGAATAATTTTCCATTGTTTTTCTTGAATTGACCTACAATAATTTCAATCTAATATCGCACATTAAAATTTATATTTCAGGTCCATTTTATTTCAAAATGCTGCAAGTACCAAGCAATAAATTTCGCAATTTAAAATGCTGCACGTTCGAGCACTCAATTCGTTATATCTTTTCACTTTAGTGATATGATTTGTGAGGTTTTAAAACTATTCCTTTAAAAATCGTCCGTGGACTATTTCTACATTAGAACTATTTGCGAGGACACTAACGGTGGCCAAAATGCGACGGGTCCTTTAGATGTGCGAAGTAGTAAAGTAAAGACAAGCATGTGAGTTCGCTCTCTCCAGCGTCTTGCGTCCGGGATCTCAAAGCAATCTGCACCGAAATGGGAAAATTTTATTGCATGAAAGTGCAATAAAAGTTTTATTTCACTTCCTGTGTAGCTGTTCGTTGTATACAGCAAAAAAAGCGTTGGAGAGAACGACATGAGCGATCGCTACGCATCCCGCATATTTTCAGTTTCATTATGCGTGCGTGTACGCAAATTGCTCCGGGCGTTCTACTATGTTGTTAGGACGACTAAATATGAGAACGCATATATTTCCGTCAATTTGGTTACTAGGTCTACCCTTACGCTCGGAAAGTTTCATAGCAAACATTTGACAATAAATAAAGTCGATTCGGCTTGTTTTCCTAATGCAAATAGAAATCGTAACGAAAGAAATGTTTTTTTATCTCGTCTTGTATAAAAATAACGTATTGATTTCCTTATTTTCCTTATATTGATAATCGGATCTAGATATATAGTTATAAAATTCACTTTAAGATTTCGTGAATCTGGATATAAAACGAGATATATTCTATTATCAGTCATATTACTTTATCGCAAAGTAATTTTTGATAATACGCAAACAAGTTCAAAAATTCCTCTGTGAAAGATGCATTAAAATCCAATTTGCTAGCGGCAGTTTTCCGAAAGGATTTATTCTTCAATTAAAATATCATTATCCATGCGGTATACTGTTTACGTTCGCTGCTTAATGCGCAGTGTATTAAGCCGGTTAGCGACATTAAGTTTAAATTATCCAACTGAAAAACGCAAGAAAATGTACTTTTTTCCGTACAAATCTTCTCCAATGAAGAGAAAGGATAATAAAGTAGCATTTAATTTAAACTACTTGATTATAGGTATAAAAATAATACGAAAACTCACCATTAAAATGATGACACTCTGTTGTCGATTCCGAGTCGTTAATGCAACCACCACTAGCATGGCGAGAAATGCGTATGCGGTAAGGGTTGCGAGATTGCGAGGATCCAGAAATGATTCCACTAACGGCACTGTACCCATCGTCCAATCACAACATAAATCACACGGAAACAGCAACAGCCACAGATTAACACTTATTAAATAATGATAAGTCTGCTGGCGCGTTGGGGTTGCCGTCACCGAAGCCGGATTATCGAAACGCGTGAACACGGGCAGCTGGGAACCCATGATTTGGAGGCGGGCGAGCAGCAGGAGCACGGTGGTCACACCCAATACGCATAACCGTTTTGTTGCTTCGCTCGACCATGGCAAATGATAGGATGACGCTTTCGACTTCAGCATCGATTTCAGGAGAAACTTGATTTCGGGCAAACGAACCTGAAACACAATCCAATTAGCACATGCATTCACACAGCGCAAAACGCATAATCAATATTGAGTTTAATGAGGAGAAAATAATCCCCGTCTGAATAAGGATGTTGATTGGATAAATAAAACTAATTATTACCTTCTGCGACACAAATATTTCGTATGCGGCGCAAACTCCTGCTACTGTAATCCCTTGCTCCTTGCACAACATTGCTGTGGCTATCGATAACATGGAGAGCATCAAATACTTCCAGCCTGAAACAATGTATCGAGTGAGTTGGTATATTTATTAAATTTTAATTAACCTAGACAGAGTTTGATTATAAATGTAATATGGCAGTGAAATTCGCCGAGTATTGACAGAGAAAATTAATAATTGTTTACAACGCTTTGAACTCGCAGTGCACTCAATGTGTAATGACTTCAAATGCACAATTATGGAAATATGAATTAATTACGACTGAACCTATTTGCTAATACGAAATAATACATCAACCTCATGTTTTCAAACTAACTAATATAATTAGAAACTTGTAGTTAAATGAGCTCCATGTGCTTTGGACCCTACACGCAATTAAATTAAATTGTTGTGTCCATTTCATAATTTTTATTTTCTTTTGTTCTTTGGAATTGTTTCGCTTTATATGGTGAGATAAAAGATAAAAGAAAAAAGTTTGTTGAACAAAGTACATGAAAACTGCGTGGTACTGACCCAGATGAGTTGATGAAGTCTGGAAAGTAATAAAGAATGTCAAGAAAGGTGAAAAAGAAAAATGCCCAAAGTTAAAGAAAGTACGCGTCCTAGCTATATGTATGCTCTCCCTTGATTGTCGTGCCCCGAATAAATTATAAAAGCACTTCACGTGATGGCGTAATTAAGTTAAAAGAGGGCCAACCAGGATTCCCGGGACATTTAGCCTTCATTTTCTTTTTTGCTCATTCATCCATCCAGTTCGTTTGGGAGCTGTTTTTTTCGTCGACGGCAAAGTACTAGTTCACATGTTGTCAACTCGTTGAAATAGCATACGTTGAATTCATTTGGTTAACCTGCATCTCGTGTTCATTCACTGAACATTCATTTCTTTCGTTGTATCTTCATGCATTGTGGGTTGGTCTAATTGCAGAAAGAATTTCGACTACTAGCGCACGATAAAAGAAAAAAAAATTACTGCAGTGCGTTTTGTTCCAAGCCCGGAAAATTATAGAGAGAATTAAAAATGACAAAAGCTGTTAGTTTTAATTAAGCTCTCGAAATGGAAATTGTTTCATAGAATAATGTAACGACACAATGGACATATTAAAGAGTATGTTTCCTAATCAAATTTAATTTTTTGTAAAGAATGGCTTTGTATTTAAGTTGTAAACTCTTTATTACGATTATTGTTCGCATTTAATACCTGTTATTTTTCTGCTGCGAGCTGCTTTGCTGTACAACATGAATGCGGCGAGGAAAAACACGGATGACAATGTTTCTGCACGTCCAACAACTCCAGTTACCTGAAATTAGCAGAAATTGTTTAATTATAAAATGGAATATTTTTGGTAATATAAAATATAAATGAAAGGGTTTATGGAATAAAGCCAAATGAAATGAACAATAATTTGAAGAGATGATTGAAATATTTTCCAATTCAATGGGTAGAATTTCAATATAAATATTTTCAACGGTCTAGTATAAAATTCGACAAAATAACAATAATTCTCCAAAGTTAATACCATGTTAAATGAAGATGTGAATCAAAAATAATGAAGCGTACTACGAATTTGAATTTGAATACAGAATTTGCGCTCAATGTTCAGTCTATAATAAAATTACATTTCAAAGCGGGCTTTGATAAGTTACTAATTGAAATGTGATAATTCATGTCTGATGAATAATAATTGATGAATGTTGATACATTATAAACAAATAATAATTAACTATGATATTTAAATATTTAAATTAAATTTGTTTAATATTTATTAACATTCGAATTCATTGGGGATTATAATTTTAATATTAAAATTTCTTTTGAAGTTTGAGAACACGTAAATGAAATAAAAATTATGTATTTAACAAATTTACTTACGGCTTCTGTGTGAATTGGATGGACAGCAAAGAGCATCGCAGTCACGAAACTGGATAATTCCGGTAGGAACATGGAACACATCCTGATTAGGCAAATGTTGGTCCGTTGGCGAGTTGGTTGGACATCAAACACATGACGGCGATAAAGCATGGAAGAAAAATACACGAACGTTAATTTACGTATTTGCAATGCAATCGTACAAATTGTAGCAAACACAGCAGCGATTTGTGAGAGTAAAATATTCAACAAAGTTTCGCCGGTGACAAAATGTGAGCGATGGGACGCTCTTCACGTTTTCACGCTGAAACGAAAAACAGGAGTTTAACTTAAATAAAAAAACTTAGGAAGTTATTTGAGGATTTAAGAACACATGGCTTCTTCCACGTCTCGAGGGAAATTACGAATATTCTGTTCTGGAATAAGTCGCATGGCAAATATATTTCACATATGATGAGGTTACACTGCCGCCCACATATGCGCACCGCTCCCATAAGGGTGACCTTTCAATTTTGGCTTTGATTTGTAATCTGATGGAAAAATGTCGGGCATTAAGGTCAAATGTTTACGTTTCATATGTAATTATTATGCAGCCCTAAGGTTTTTAATGATATCTGAAGTAAATATCAGGACTTTATATGTTGTTCTTTGTTGAACGAGGTAAATTATGGTTCACAGCCATAACAAGTCACGTTTTATTTAAATGTCGTGATTATCAGTTCTATTTTTAGTTACTGTTATTTTAGTTATGCATTTCAAAGCTACTGCTTTAGTCATTTATATTGAATTAAGCCAAAGTTATTACTGCTCAAAGAAGACTAATTGCAACTCATCAGGATGTTGTTGATTATACCATACTTTTGCAAGGTTCAACTAAAATTTACATGAAAATACTTAATGATATACGTAGTCAAATAAAATATGTTTAATAAGTTTTGAATAAAAATATAACAATTTCATAAGGTAATATTATTATTATGATACATATGAAGCCATAGTGTGATAGCTCTTTTAAAATTAAATATAACAGTTTTTAAATTATTAAAATCGGTCAATTACTTTAGAAGTTATAGCGATTTGAAATTTTCACTCGCGCTCAGACGCTACCGCCAGGACAAACTGGTAGCGCCTTGAAGCATGCTTTGGTTTTTCGAGTTTCAGCAAAATCGCGGTCTAGGCTACGTTTCCAGGCTGCAGAATTGAGGTAGCGAAATTGTACCTAGTTCGGTAATCATCGTGTGTGATCGCGCGCTCGCTCAATGCAATGGCTTTGGTCCGGATTCGACATCAGCCACCGTACGATTAGTGCACTGATTACTGCTGGTGATGTCGGTGGCATCAGTAGCGTAATTGTCAGAAATTAGTATTGTATATTTTAATCAATATCTCGGGAACTATAAGAGCTATCAAAATAATTCTTTCACTGTCTAAAAGGCTATTAAATTACCTTTCTAAATATCATTGAATCATTAAAATTTGTTTGATAGATTACGCGTAATAACCTCCGAAAGTTAACGTTCTTTTGCGCGACTTTGGCTGGTAATAATTGAAATTTTTCTTCGACAAATTACTTATCCTTAGACCTGAAGGGTTAAACAATTATTTCTGTTTACAATTCTTAGCTAGTTGCGCCTTGAACTCATTTTTCCGCTTATATCTATATGATACAGGCACACAATTTGAAAATAAACACCTCGCTAAGAAAGTTTTACTTTATTTTAATATTTCGTCCAATAACGCTATCTTCTTGAGTCATAGAACTGTATTAAATTAATAATGAAGATGATCATGCGTAATTTGGTTTATAAATTGTAGTGCAGTTTGAGCGAACGAACGAACGCGTTGGCGAATCAAGAGCCCGCTTTGCGGACGGGTGAAAAAAGAAAATTTTATTTCATTTAAATATGTGCGTGCTGTTCTTGGCACAAGCAACTGCGCTTGTTTAACAAAGCACTGGCACTGTTACGGATCGCATCATAACGTATTTTCCATGCTTTCATCCTTTGGATGCATTTTCTTCACGGAGACTCTCGCTGAAACTTTCTGAGGGAATTAACGTTTCCAACGCCATGCTCTTGTTCGCAACAAAGCTCTCGGCTTCACTACGTTTTCTGCGTTTATATTTCATATTTTCCACAGTATGCCTCATACATATTTATAAATCGTATACATTTTCCACGCAATTTTACGAATGCTCCACTTTTTAGATTATGCAAATATTTTCAATATTTGAAAACGTGCCGCGACTTAATTTCGGACGTATGAGTTTGATTTGATTATTAAAAAATAATTGAAGGTTTTGGGAGGCATTTTGTGTGTAATAAAACCAAAAGCAATAATGCTCTTGTCATGTTTGTACGCATTGAAACTGGATACTCATGCAAACAAAGCCAGTCTTCCTCCGAAATGGGGCGAAAGAAAAAAAACGCGATATGCTCTATTGCATGAATAGCGTCGATCCATTCGTCGCCCAAAAGGCAAACATATCTTCGCTGCGCGTCCGTCAGCGCGTTGGAAAAGTAAAGTTTTCATCAGCAATTTTCTCAAAGTTGGAAAGGATAATAAAAGTTTTTATTTTCTTCGAATTCCAACTTGAAAGTAATACCCGATTGCGTCTGTTTGAGTTTGCTTGCTGGGGTTGGCATTGCGTGCTTTTTACAGATAAAACAACAGCGCCTTGCATTAAGATTATTATTTGTGGTAGTATGCCAAGTTTCAATTTTTACAAATGGTATAAGCCAAAAATAGAAGAAATGAGAAAAAGTAGAATTACGATACCAAGCTAAGCACAATAGAATTCGAAGAATATTTAAATATTAATTAATTTTACTAACCTGAAGTACATGAGGCATACAACACAATGTAGTAGCATGTTGACCAAGTGATATCCCATGGGTTCCAATTGCCAGAGTAAATAGTTCCATCGAAATGTAAGTACGCATAAAGGACGATAAGATTTGTGGCTTTGTTCCTGTAATTAAAATAAATATGTTAATTTAATATGAATATTCAGGAATTGCTTTCATGGAAATAGGAATTCTAAGTATGATTAAGGGTGTGTTGAGCTAATGCAACGTTAGTAATCTTTCATGATTCTATTCTAGGGGGTATTTTTCAATAATTAAAGAGCTAGCAGCTAGGACTAGTTGAATAAGAAAATACTATTGCTGGTGGTAAATCGTTTGTGATACTGAGCATGTTAATTGTAGAAAAATATTCTAAATTGAAACCACTAATTACTCCACAAGAATATTCGCATATAGATCGAGTAAACACTCTTGCTCTATGTTTGGTTAGGGTACTTAGAGACAAGTGTGTCATCGCGGCTTATATAAAGACAGGAAAAACATAACAACCAAAAGGGATGCGTATGCAGACTACGTGCATGCATGCACGCTGCTGCCGCCCGCAACACGCTAAACATCGTAAAACCAAGCAGTGCTGCCGCTGCCACTCGTGGCATACAGTTAAGGAGTGCATGGGCACGACGACGCCCGCCACCACCGCCAACAACATACGACGCGAAACCTTCCAAACAACGTGCAAACAATGCGAATCATTTATGCGCGACGTGACGCCGTGTTACGAGTGGAAATTCTACATGTTTAACCATTCATCATCTCATATTATGACACGGTAATAAAATTAATTACGCGTTGCTGTATCTCACAAGGTGTTACCATCTTCGAAGTCGCCGCAAAAGCAGCCCTCGAAGTATAACACTTGTCTAACTTTCCACCGATTTACCATTCGTGACGATTTGTTAATTAATAGAAATGCAAACAACACTTCTAAACTTCTGGAATGAGTGAAATTAATTGTGCAATTGCGATACGAGCGTCAGTTGGACTCGCCCAGTGGAGAGAGAACTGCTAATAAACTTAGCAATAAATTAATTTAGTGTTTCGAACATTTGCAACAACTTTAGCTGTACATTCTCATTAAACTTTTAAGAAGCGCAACATTGGGATTATTGCGGTCCGAGCCGCGTTCATTATGCAAACGATTCGAATCCGAACACGGTACGTGCAAAAAGGAAAAAAATATTATGCGAGAGTAAAAAGTTGCGCTAGAATACAAACTCCGACTGGGCGCATTCGCGTTTCTGTAATGAAGGCAATGATGATGAAAACTAGATCTGGTGTTAGCGAAACCAACGCAAACGAGGAAAAAATAAAAGACGATGCAAGTCTCTCGGTTGTCTTCAGCTATCCAAACCAGCGAACCAACGAGCGCATCATGCTGGCTATATTAAGAAAAAGTGCGCAACAAAACAAAAATGAGCATATTATATGTTTATTGTAACGGAGCGAGCTCGCTTTTATAACGGACTCTATGAAAAGTTACGTTTTATTTACTTTTTAATAACTTTTACTGTATGCATTCATTCCATGTTCGAGCAACGCTACAAAACAAAATATTAAAACCTAACTAAACATGAAAAACAGTAACTGTTCAAAAGTAAATTAGTCCACTACCAACTTGTGTTTCTTTAATACTATTTAATATTTATTTAAGAAATTATGAAATATTTAGATTCATCAAGAATCATAAAGTTTCTCCTCATAAATTCAGATGTGATTTGGCAAATGGAAACGTCAAATATATTTGATTATCGAGTTTTTATCATTTCTAATAATTTAGCAGCAACGACTTTTCGATAATGCCTGGCAAAATTCACACCCTGGCGCATACCGCACACGTATGCTTAGAAGGGCGGGTGTGCAAATCGCATCTACAGCTGTCGAATAACGAGGGCGGCGATGATGAAGCAATAAACGTGGAAATGCGAAAATAACCAAATAACCGGTCGACGCAATATGCATTATGAACGCATCAGTTAATTCCCTCTCATTTTGTCGATAAAGATCGATCATGTAACAAGGTATAACAGCGCGAGGCACGTTTTATACACGACTAATATCATCATCATCGTGGAAACACATCGATACTTTTTATTAACATGTAATATCATGCCAAGCACGATCCGTACGTTCAAACTTTCGCCTGCGGCTAAACGGTTTTTTGCGCGTATTGATTTTGGATGTGAAAATTAATATTTGAAATTAAATACAACGGATGCACGAAAAAATCCAATATTTCGTAAAACACAAGATAAAAAATGTTTTCCTAAAACCATAACGCAAAACGTGCAATTTAAACGATGTCGTTTTTTACATGCGGAAGGAGAAAAGGTAAAAGTTCGAGTACATCATGCGATAAAACTATCGTGAACTTTAACAAACTTACAAAATATTACTCTGAAACTTATTCTTATTTATAGCGATAACGAATTGCACCTCGGAGGAAATGAGAGTTGCTGTAATTTTTACTTTAAGTGCTCGAGGGTGCGCTTCAAACTTTTCTGGATAATTTTAGAAAATTATTTCAAGAACGGTACAAACGAGATAACTCGTTATTTTACGCTTCAGTATAATCCAACATAAACAAATTTACAATTACGATAATGAAGGTGAATGCGAGTACGTGCGAATAATATTTCCGGAAGTTTTTTGTTTGTATTTGCCGTCTAAATTTAGAAATTCTGCATTCATGAAAGCAATGCGGACGTGGTTAACAACGGACTCGCTTGTTACGATGAATGCGTGGCGCGGAGGCGGCGACTTTGCCGCATATAATCCATACTTTTAATTAATCCAGAGAGGCATAATGTACAATTCCATTCTCAATTATAACTTAATGCTGAATAAGTTTCCACCGCCAACGGCTCTAAAGAAGTCTTAGAATATCTCCGGACATCAACTCATTCAATGAGTCTGGCTAAAAATAAAGCATTAAGTGTACTCTGCATTCATTCGTCGTCGGTTTTAGGGTCGGAAACAGTTGATATTTCATCCAGTTTCATCCAGTTCGCAATAATATTCGTCCGTCTTAATAAAATAAACTACACGATAAAGTAGCATTGCATTACAGCATCTCGAATTTAATGTGTCGTTCAGTAAAATCGTCTATGAACTTGGATTGAATAATCAAATTCGTAGGCGGGAGAGTAATAGCCGACTGTGTCTGTTATTCTTCTTCTATGCAGACGCGCACATCAGATACAATTGATTGTATGCGAGTGCAGTGTAATTAAAACTAATAAGTTCGCAATTGGAAGCGACTTCTTGTTGCAGTACAAGTTCCAAAGCGAATGAACTTCTTACACGAGTGCATCGAACGAGCGAGCACAAAGAACGTATTTAGATTTTCATTTGAAAAATCTAATTATGTCGCTGGAAAGTTTCAGACTGGCAACGATCTAGTGTGCATTATCGTGACGCAAAGCCTTAATGCTTTTTACAATCAACTCCAGAAAGTACAAAAACAAATAAAGGCGGTACTTGAATGAAATTACTGCGTGGAAGAAGGAAATCAGAATTAAATGCTGGAATATTCTGGACACTTTGTCATTTTGCTGTACGTGATTGTTGTCAAGTCTTTATTTTCGGCGGGTGTGCGCCGCATATTAAAACATTTCGCATTGAAATTATCTTTGCCACAAATGTATGCGTACAATGTATGTCTGGCTGTGTGTATGTATGTTTAAGTTGTGTGCACAGCCAGCTGAACTGAAATTAGAATTGGGCTTTATGTGGCGCTTTAGCGGTTTCGCAGAGCGCCAGCAAAATTCGAAATTAATTCAATTTCTGTGCAGAAATTTCCGAAAATTACTCTCTCAACGGGTTTCACATATGAACCGAATTCTGGTCTTACAGTTTATGGTCGACGATGTAATTTCAAATATTCCACCAAGTAGGATTTCAAATATCAAACATATTATGTTCTACATTACTCATCATTTTAACATATTTTAAAATGTAATTTTCTAAATTTCAGAATTGTAACTTTTGAAGAATAAATATACAATTTTTAGGAAGTTGTTTAGCAAGTAGATTAATGAATGATATTGTCCAAAAAAAGATTTTTTCGTGAGGAAAGTGTATGAAAGATTCATTAAATGATACATTATGCAATCAGAGCGTACATTGAATTTTTTTGACGCTCGTGAAGTAGTCGTGAGTGCAACATCTTTAATTATAAATTAATCTCAAGCTTAATAATAGCCTCATCACACCTTTCTGAACGAAGTGCACGAGGAAGCACAGCAAGTGCGAAGCGTCAAGTGCGCGTACATCTTAAAGGTAAAAAGGTCTCCGGCTGTCATAACGTAATTATATTTTCACGCTTGAACTTGCCCTATCGCGAGTTTCGCCTCTTCCTCCAACACATCAGCGTTGTCATTCGCCTCGTCGTGCAACCCTTCGCGAGATTTGTCCGCATCCCTTCATTCTTTACGTATTATATTTTAGCCACTTTCATATTTCTGCCATGCCTCAATCCATCCATCCATCCATGCTACGCACACTTCACGCCGCGTACTCTTGGATCTGGTTTTGCAGCACTCTGCATACATACATTGAAGTCATGCTAGCTAGCAGGGAACAACCTACTAAATTTAGAATTAAAGCAGTCATTCAACCTGCACCGTTCGCTCACGCGCCTCGTCCAGAGCGCAAATTGCGAATTCATGCTGAATTTATTTTATGCTCCATTGTTCCACTCAGCGTTGCGTCTGCTTATTTGTATGCTTTTTTGCACTCGTCTCTGCTCTGCGCATCATTTTTTTGGCACGCCAGAAACAACATACCTTCATGGGGTTGTTTCCACGCTTCGAATATTGTTGTTGTTGTTGCTATGAGTACAGCCACGTTATGAAAACAAGCCGAGTACATTTAGCGCACCATGGGCCGGTATACTATGCGAAACAATGCGGGGCAATTTATTCCTTAATCAGAAAAGTCACCACACGACATGCAGAAATGGAATAAAAAAGTGCCCATTGTACGAATGAACAATAGAGATCCAGCATTGTTACGAGACGAACGTTCGGTGATTGTTGATTTAGCGCACAAAGCGCATGAGCGGATTGCATAATACCTCATCAACATTTAAAAGCGTCTTAATTGTTCATTGTCTCGCAAGGGCGCAAATTGGAAAAGCAGCGCGCATTTTTCGTGTAACACGAGGTCGCAACCGCAATGTGCATGCCGAATGCTGAGAAAATACACATTGCGTGAAAGCAAAGTTCTGAACAGCAGCCGTGAACTTGAGACACGCGCGAGCGTAACACAAAAACCTGTTTTATTATAATGCTGCGTGCGGATGATGGGAACCGCACAGCATCTCAAATGAGAGATCAAGACAAGTGTTAACTTGCAGCTCAACATTAAGCCTTGGCTGCTAATGTGAGCTTTATTGACAGACTATGTATTTTCGGTTTACTTAACATGAATAATACTCGTCTGCAACCAGTTCAAATAAAATAGATATTTAAATAATTAGAGCACGGTTGTCAGTTTCGTAATGCTTAATTTTGAAATATTTTTCAAATAGTTGCCAACCCTACCATGTAGGAGGCCGGAATCTAGTTGGGTAGTTCTCGACATTGTATCTAAAAGATTGAGATTCGTATCCTACAACAGCATGTCTTAAAAATGTGAATATCTCAACTTGCTTCGGTAATTAGAATGAGATCGTTGGTTATCGTTAAAGTAATCTTCACCTTAGGCTAGGTTTGGAATCAATCTAAGACTATAGATACATGGTCATAGACTTAGGACTTAGGAGTTTGAAAGACAACAGGCGATAAGTCTAGCAAGGAACATTATGGCCAAAGAGCAAAATATTTTCTTGAAAGTCTAGATTTCAGGTCAAGTTTCCTACTTTCCTTACTATTGATTATTAATCAATCTTATGTACGAGGAAATACTGATTCGAAATATAATCATATTTTAGAATTGTATTACAAGATAATTAAAAACCGGAATTGAAATGCAATGAAATGAAACTCTTCACAAAATGTACGAACGAATTGAATTCGCTGAAGGGAGAGAATATATAGGTCGGGTTCACACGTACTCGCAATAATTCAACTGCCTCACGTAATTGGGATCGGGGATAATGGAACTTCAATTATATTTCTGAAATATCCCTCTTTCAATACCCGCATAACGGCAATCAAGGGGTGAAAAGTGACAAACGTCTGCAAATAATTTACCAATTGCAATAGTTTAGACGGTAATGATTCCTCAGATGGCCGAAGGGGTAATTACGTTCCCAAATTGTCTTGGTGAATTGCAAGTTGTTGTTTTTGAAGTAATAAATTCCGGACGAGTGGTTGCGGTTGTGCAATCCCAAGTCTCTGGCGAACCTCGCAAAAGGTGGCGGAAGTAACAAAGTTTCACACGCTTGCATACGAATTAAAGAGCTGTGGCTCTCATTACTTTCAAAGGGATGATTAGGAAGTTGGATGGTCGTGTGCGACCGATGGGGGTGGCTCACCTTATGCATGGGTGTACCCCAGAAGTCGTTAAAGAACACGTTTGCCAACGGGGTGTGCGGCCTTAGATCTCTGTTATCTTTGATGGCACTTATATCGTCGAAGACGAAGCCGCAGTGGCAACTGTTGTGATAGCAGATGACACAGGTGAGCACCACGATGGCACTCAGCGCGTGCTTCAAAGCCATCTCGAATCGAATTTAATTATACGTGTTTATTTACTTGACAGTTACATTTAATGCTGGTTTAGACATTTAGTTGCGCTAAATTACACAGAAAAACTTTGAACACCCATTTTCCAGTCGACGCATCATTCATAGGCGCGACGCAATTAGCAATTACATGTTTTAGTTGCTAGTTTTATGCACTGGTGAATAAATCGGTTACGTTTTGATTCAAATAATTCGCACATCCGGTTAGAAAGCACTACTCGTAATAGCGCGCGCTCGTCTTGCAGGTCAATCGCCTCTCTTCTTAATCGTTTGACCTCAAAACCATTAGCAAATATGCACACAAACGCGCACTTTTTCCTTTCAATGCGCACTGCTAATTTTTAGCATCTTGGACGCACGATCTTAGCTCGTTGCAAGATGCACGAGGGACACAACTGTACGCACACACGATCTATGCGTGATGCGCTTTAAATCGTCGAAGTCTTAAGCGCGCGCGCGATCAAGGCAGCTGGCGCGTACGCCCTCACAACCGTGAACGATCGACAACACTGAGGCTCACCGCGGACATTCGCTTCTGTTATGTGCGACCCCGAAGCGCGACTGCCATACTGCGTCGGTGCGTCACGTGACCGCCGCTCGCAGCGAGCTCGCCCAGGCGCAGACTCGTTCACTCGATACTACTATGAACACCACGCGCGCACAAGCCACTGCCGCAGCACGAGCGCACTCAAACAACCCCCGCGCCCTGGCGTTACCAGCGCCCTCACTCACCACCGCTACCACCGCTACTCCGAGAGTCCAAACGCTAGAAACATTTGCCTTGCAAAGAGAAGCAAAGGGAGGCTTCTCTGCTGAATATCATTCTGCCGATATATCGGGGATGAAAACTGCTGGAATATCTTGGCATAAAACAATGAATTTAATGAATTTGATTGTAGCCTAATTGAGAAAGAATCTGGATTTCCACTGGTACTTATAGAAATATAAAAATTCACTGGTGATGATAATATAAGCATGACGGAATTGAATTCTCCTTATTGTTATTGATTATGGACGTAAATAATTCAAAGAATACCTGTCAGGAATTGTTGATTTTGTATTTATTACGTTTGTCCGCTTTGCGCTAAAATGTTATACGTTATATAGGTGTTTTTTGCAGGATATTTCACGCGGCTTGAAATGAAATTCGGTATTGAAAAGAAATTTGTATGCAGCAAACAAAATAAGTGAGTGCCATTGATGTAGCTGATCTAACCAGCAGTGGAAACTCTGAACGGCGTCTTGGCGTCGTCTTGGGTGAATCGGTTTAGCAAATTCGGCCAGCAGCAAGCAAGCAAGCAAAGAAAAGGGAAAAAAATAAAATAAGAATCTAATTTGAATTTGAAAGACTTTGCATATCGGCGTGCCGAGGATACCCAATTGATGCTTGCGGAATTTTGTTTTTGCAGCTGTGCTTTTTTGATAAGCTGTCCCACATCCGGAGGCGCTTTTCCCCGCGTCGGGATTAAATTAGCTTTGATCTGTTTGTTATCCAAATAATAAGATATGGATATCACGCCTCTTGCAGAAATCTCCAATTTTTACAAAATCCTCTAATCGTAAACCAAATCGTAACAACATCGCGCTTTCGCTAACAGCCGCGCTGGCAAATTGGGGAAAAATTATAACGAGGGAAATTCCAACTTTTGATGGCGTGGACTAAATATGCTTCATAATTGTCTCGCTTCGTTAGATCGGGGTTAATTTGATATCCTTCCGGAAAAGTTATCGGTTCAGTCTAAACAAAGCATTCACGACGCTGCATTCACCATGCGAGTGCTCCGGACTGGCATGCCCGGAGGAAACAAATTATGTGCGTTTAACGAACCTGGAAATGGAAAACTTATGGGTAACCCAATACCACGATCTAATTTCTATCCTCATTAGGTCTTATTACGTGAAATAGTTGTTGAGACTTGTGGACTACAAGTTTTCTTGGGTAGGTATAATATAAAATACAAGAAATAATGAAACCGTTGTATAAACCAGAGATATTGGGTACTTACTCCTGAAGTTTTATTGGTAACCATTTTTGGACCTGTGGAAGAAGGACTTATGTGCTCATAGAGTACGAGTCCTCATTGCCAGGGGTGGAGGGCGGAAGAAGCCTTTTTCCGATCATCAACAAGTGACCAATATGGGTTTTAATTATCCTTCTTACCTCGACAAGACCAAGCAAACACTTTGCTTCATGCTCTACTTGTTATAATCTCTACAAATATTGAATTATTTATAAGGAATGAATATGTACCTCTATTATAACTTTAAAACTTTTGAAACTTTGAGAAATCGTTCGATTATGAATACTCGTTAAAGATTGCTCCCGATTCCGATAAGTCGATCATTAGTGAATGCTGAACCGGCACAGGGCTATTAAAACTTAATCGAATAATCAAGTTGATTTACATTTGGCAAATAATCGCACGAGCTACGAACTCATTTTTCACTCGATTTCCGGCGATTGCCTTCCACCTTGGGCGATTCGCTTAGTCCGCCAATTACGCGAGGGGAACAACAATGTTTGTTGGGTCGACTTTGAGATTTGGGCGAGCAAGAGTTGAGCAATTCGCATCGCAATGAAATCGTAACTGCATCGGTAACTGTATGGACTACGTACGGGCGGCGGCTCAAGCCCGCATTTGAGTTTCTCTTCGGTTTATTGTAATTGAACTTCCAACTTTGGAAATTTACCAATTAACCAATGGACAGTGAACGAATGAGGGTCATAAGTAAGACGTAATAGGCGGTGGGCGAGCTATTCAACTTATGTGGAGCTATTTTGCTTTGCGCATAAAATTTAATGAAAGTATAATTTAATTCCAACTTAACTAGTCACATTCTACAATTTTTTGAATGGTTCCTGCATGAAAGTTGTTTACGTGAAACAAATTAAGTATTTAAAGCGTTGTGTGGTTGTAAAGTTGAAACAATCAATAATGCTGTTGCATTAGGCAGAATGATGTTTGAATGCATAAAGTATTCGCACTTAGGTACGCATAGATTCGGTTGGCGCAATTCAGAAACGTTAATTATTTAATTAGTGACGGCGCACAATGTGCGCTCGACGTTGGCAAAGACTACACAGTCACTTTAACACGTACGATGGCTCGCTTTGCTGTTATAATTCATATGCCAGCACCATTGGAAATTTCACTCGCGACACCGACGTTTGCGCTTCCCTGTTGCTGGATGTTGCGGGCGGCTGTGACGCCGAGGTCGTTTTCTGCTGCACCAAGCATCCTCTCATATGTGGAGTGCACGCTGGAGTACGTGTTGATGGTAACAAAGATGCGACGCGCGCTCAGGGGATGAGCGTAAGTGGAGGATGTGTACGCGCGTTTCCCCAGACTGGTATTTGTTGATGTTATGCTAGTAGAGTAAAACTCGTTAAAATTTTAATTGCTTTTCAGCGCGCGTACTTTTTTCCTCGTTCTTTCTTGTTCTACGCACACCATTTATGCATTTCTGTCGGATGGACGCCAGCCAAACCGCCTCCCATTCAACAGCCGAATAAATACGCTAATTTCAAATTTCATCTCGCGTCCGACTTCGCTTTAGGTTATAAAACTTGTTCGTATTCGGTTTAATTAATTTTCAACCTATTATTTAAATTATTTTCACGTATTTTGATTACTTTTTTCAGTTATTTCAGCTTTGGACAGATTGAAACAAAATAATTGAATAATCACGAAAATGAAAGGAATACACAGTGTCATATTAAGTTACTGATTGAATTTTTCTTTTGGATTTATCCATTCTCTGACAAAGTGTGCATTTTGCGATTACGTCGAGAATTTTCAGAGCAAATGCGCCATAGGGGAAGAGCAAAACCGCTGAACAAAAAGATCTCGATTTGTGCGCCCATTTGCTTCCCCTTTCTGCAACTTTCTGCCATTAAATATCTCCAATCGCAAATTTACGATTACACAATGTGTTTCCTGATACTATTTAGCTCATAAAATATGCACATTCGATGATATAAATTTGTTAATTCTACTATTAATCCAATGAATAACAATTGAAATCTATTAAGGATTTAATGTGTAATGAAAAACAGGAATTAATTAAATATTTGAGACATTTAAAGACCCAGTAGTGAGATATTCCGTTCACAATATCGATATTATAGTTAATACGACACCCAGTGGGCAATTATAATTTATGTAAGGCCTGCTGGTCGCTTGCGCTATAATTCTATAATAATCTCATAAAAATGCTAAGCCACCCCTTGAAGCTTAGCAGCACTAAATTGGAATAATGCATGGAGCTCCAGAAAAACGCGCTTCAAGGGTGGAGGGAGTTTGGAAAACATTTGCATTCGCATTTTTGCTGTGGACGACTTTATTTCAGTTTCATTCGCACTTTAATCCGCATCTGCGTTGCACTTGATGAATGTATAATGCACACTCGAGCGCTTCTTCGGCGTATAAAAATATTTAGTTGAGGTTAATTAAATTTCCCTGCTTGTCAGTAGCAGCGCGTCACACGTCGTCCCTTAATCGCTTTGTTTCCCTTCCTTGCAGCATCGCCAGGCGTCGTTTACGCTCGCTGCCTCTTTGCCTTGAAATTTAATTAATTTCCAAAACTTTCAAATTTTTCGCTCGCACACTTTCACCTCATAATGAACGAAATTAATTTAATAATTTCCTGCGTAGGCAGGTAGGGCGTTCATGTTTCTTTTCTTGCGTTCGTATTTGGAGGGTCTTTCACATCCCCTAGCATGGCTTTACTCCTTTATGTGTGTATGTGTGTGTGTGCTGTATATATTTTGTATTTATTTTGTTGGTAGCCTGCTGGTTCATAAGAATTAAGACATCCGTTGACATGATATTATAATGGCCCAAGAGTCTAGTCGAAAGGGGATGGTTATACACACAAGAAAAGCAACAAGGGACGTGGAATGACTAACGAAAATTGAGTAATGAATTTACGTTCGATGTATAGCAATAAAAATCGATTATTCATAAGCATCTATTATTTAATCATTATGAATTCGATTATGGATACCTAAATATTATTATGTTTCGTCCTTTGAATTTTTGTCGTTTGTATTATTCATTGAAATAAGGATAATAATTAATGTTACTTCACTATATATTTATCAAAAAGTTCTTTAGAATAACTATGCAGGGCCTTAATCAATTTTTGACTATCATAATAGAAAAAAGTATTATGTTTATGATTATTTAATAAATAAATGGATCGAGGGTGACGAACTACGGAAAAACTGAATTACGTTTTCGTTAAATTAACAATGACTGTAATTGGAAGAACCGCAAAAATATATTATTTGTTACATGTCATCAAGTTGTTTGTTTGTCAGGAGTTTTCGAAGACATTCTGTCAATTATCCTTCGAATATTACTTGATAATATACATACCAGTATGGTGGTTATGCGTTGTTGATCAATTTGGCGGAAAAAAATATACCGAGAGAGAAAAATGCGTAACTAAAGATTTAGTCATTTTTAACACTTTCAGCCAATATGTCTTCTATTGACTGTGAATGCAATTTTCTTGTTTGGTTTTCCTAAAATGCCCCCTATGAAAATTTTCACTTAATGGACGCTTAAATGTTAACAACTTAAAATTGTTAACAACTTAAGTATTATTTGATTTTGCGCTTGTAAAAATTCAACTAGTAGCTATCTGTCGATTATAGGTACTGTAGAAAAAAGATATGAATTTTATGTAGAAGTTATTGGATTATTTTGTTAATACTATGAAGCACTAATGGTTGAGGGCGGCCTCATAACTTAAATATTTTATGTAACGTGATTAGTTTTATTAAGAGTCATTAAGTTTTTAACACTTGAGTGCCATTACGACGAGTGAATGTTGGTGATACTGCGAATATATCTAGCTTTCCTCGTACAACCGAAAGAGCATTAAACGATGTATAAAACTACCAAGCACAACAAATAATGTGCCATTAGTGAAGAGCGGAGAAAGCAGGCAGGCAGGGCATAATAATATCGAAGTAAAATCCGAAAGGACGTGAAAATAAACAGGAGGACGACGATGATCCTCTTATTGATGTCTCGCTCCCTGTTTTGATGTCCGCTACCTAACCCTCGAAGGATTCATCTATAAACTGACGTGTTATTAAATGTCATTATATGTGGTCGCAATAAATACACATCGTACGAGTCTGATGAAACAAGTAGTAATAAGTGTATACGCATTCATCTAGCACGTGGCACTGGTACTTAATTGCACATGGATCTCTATTCCAGTGTGTGTCTAACGTGCCAGCTTAGTTAATTCGAAACGATAACGCGTGCTGTCCTTTATTAGGATAAATTATTACCTAAAATGTTTTTCGTACGTCGCAAAAATTCTCATAATCATTAAATTTCTTATAATAAACGTTTATAAGTACCTACTTTTAATTTTATTTCTTTTTTGCTATGATAAAATCCAATGCCTGCATATTTTATGAATGGCTCTTTTAAATATTTATAATATAAATTAATTATTAGCGTAATATTTTGAAATTACTAATATAATGTAAATTATTTATTAAAGGATATGCCTTTTGTGCGCTTATTTTCTTGTTTGTGTTGTTTGTTTCTTTCATTTACCCAGCTACTTAATGTAGTGTATAAAGAAAATGAATATTTGTTCAAATACGCTTCTTGGGAATTAAAGTTCACAAATACAAATTATATTTATTCGACACATCGTACTAATAAATTCGCTCCTCTCTTCTTTTTGCTTCTCGCCTTTCACGCGCTGAATTTCATTTGGCTACGGCCGACTGAAATTGAAATTGCCCATGGGTATTGTTTATTTAAATGTTTGCGCATTATATTATAAACATGCCCAACACCCGCCCTCCGTTCTCGTCGTACGTGGCTGTTGTTCGCGTAGTTTCTTTACGCCGTGCAAGTTTTCCGCCTGCGCGCCTTTCTTGTTTATTAAGTATTATATTTAAAATGTAAAGTGGATTTTGTTCGTTTCTTGAGCTGGTGACGCCAGCTGCAATATATGCGTTGGAAATAAGTTTCACCTACGACTCGCATACAGGAAGTTTCACAACATCAGCGTATATAATTTTACGCATTTTCCCATAGGAGAATCTAAAAATTTTGCGCGTAAAATTAGGTTTGGCAATGCATCATAAAGTTAACAACATCATAATATGCAAAGTTGTTTTGACGTTTCGAGTAAAGTCATTTTTTGGCTGGTTAATTCTAAATGTTTTGCGGACTCGAATTAAAAGTGTTGCAGCGTGCGAGTATTTTGCGGAAAGGGACGTCGCATCCCTTCCGCCGGAATATGTACGAAAGCTAACAGAATTTAGTTTTGGGATGTTGCGCGCCCATGTTCCCCATGAGGACTCGCACTCACTCTGTGTGTCTGTAAGGGAGTGCGATGTATGTATGCATGATCAGGATATAAATTTTGGCGTGTATTGTAATTATAGCAAGGCCATAAATAATAATGTGCGCTCGCCAACTATGTTGCTTTATGTGTATGCGCTCAATGGCTGAACGCACCGCTTGGCACGAAGGCGTCAGGAGTGCTCTCGCTCCTTGCTGGGTCTGACTTTCCACGGGGTTTTCAAACAGTACTTTCTCTAATGGGTAAAAGGGTAAGAAGTGCTTCGGCCCCTTGTGCGCACACTCGAATGGAATGCTTTTAATTGCGTGAGTAACTCTCATATTTCTCCAAACAGCAAGTGCAGATTATTTCTCTGTATGTGTTCTTGCACAACAAATGCTTTGCTAGTTTTTCTTTCAATGCACTTTTCTGCCCCTTGATAACAACGCCTTGTTTACGAGCGCCAACTTGTCAGAAGATCATTGAGGGGTAAACTTAATAAAAACTTTTTGTTTTTATTGATGTCTTCTGTCTTCAATTATTTTTACTTTTACTCTAACAAGCCATTTTCAGTTAACTACATCACGTTGAAAATAGTCATATTATAATTGAGTGACAGGTGTAAATTGTGTTGAATTTATAAAAGGAATTCAATTTCAACGTGACATCTAAATTGTGTTCAACAGCATATTCACATTTGAAGGGAAAAAGATAAATAAATGAACAAATGTGCATTGATACATATTTGACACGCGTGAATGAATTTCATCAAGTTGTTGAGTTCGAGACTGAGCCCTATTCAGATTTTGGGCGCGCATGTTGGGAAACTCGTTCCAACTTTTCTCCGAGTCAAACACGATGGGCGATCTCCAGCAGGATAGACATCCTGCGATGCATTTAACTGATATGAGAACATGGTTTTCGGTGGTGTAGATTGCCAACGCGCGTATGTGCAATGTTTTCAGCTAATATACGAACGTGCCCAGTTTCATGCGCGATGAGTGGCGACTGCTGAGGAAAACGCTGATATGTTTTTGCGTCGAACACTTCCGCCTTGTATCGCATTCACAGTTGAAGTCCATATCGCACTCACTCCCCATTTTACTTTTCAATGCATTTTCGTGTGCGTTGATCTGCATGAAATTTCGTCTAGCATCAGGCATCAGACGACTCGCGAGCATCAAGGATATGCACATCAAATTTTGCATGGACCGAGTGTTCCATCCAAACAAACCCACCAGGCATCATCAAATACCCCTCCGCTTTATCAAATTCTACATTTTCAGCAAGTTTATCCTTCGTGCTCGGCCATTTCTCACTCGCGATTATTGATCTCGTCCGCGTAAAATTATTTGACTTTGCGTGGCGTGTATCTCCATGTATATGAGGATGTTGAAAATCCACCCTTATCACTTTAACGAGGGTTCCTAATTCAACGCAATACCATGCTCAACATATACACGGTGTGATTAATAATAAACATTTATTACCAAAAATTAATGAGATTTAAATAATAATTAATATCAAATTCCACTATTTATGAATTTGGATTATTTACCAGGAATTGTTAATGATTTTGAATAATTCCTGATTTTCCAGGACTCGCTCTGTATAAAAATACGCGCACACATGGTTGGGTATTTGGGAAACGATGCAATAGTTTGGCAAATGGCAATTGGAATGAAATCTAATGCAGCGATTCGCGCGCATCGCGATTAGTTCAAATGAAAATTGGCATTAGCTTCGCGTCGAGCTGTAAGTTTCTAAGCTTTGAGAGCCGGAATGTAGACTGCTCCTAAGTACCTTACTTATTGCCACTTGCAATAGCATTTCGGAGAAGTTGAGCTGAGAGTTTCGATGCGCATTTGTTGTGTCGAAAATGCATTGCTTAATTAACTGCTGCGCGCAGAATTTTGAAACGCATTGACAATTTAGTTAATTAGATCATTTGACGTGGTTTCAACGTGAAATCATTCGGTCAATTCCAGGCCGAATTCTATTTGCCGACCATTGGCGTTACGTTTTTTTGCACGGCGTTGATATGTGGCAGTCGAAATGAAATTTATTTGATTAGTGAATGCTAATTTATTGGATTTTAACGAAATGCCTAGTTGAAACCGCGTTGCCACTCGCTTTGTAATGCACTACTGAATAGCACCAACCCCAAATAGATTTTCCCATCAGGGAAAATTGCTTCATAGGGCGCGTGTGTGGATGTGTTGCATAATTATGTAAATTGCATCAAATTGAATTGCAAAATTGAACGCAAAAAATGCAAATGCATTTACTGAAACTCGAATTCAACTTGCGAATAATGAGATATTGCATTTGGAATATTTAAACTATTATATTTACTTGTAATTAAATTTGAATGTTGCATAATTAAGTGATTTTATTTAATTTTGTATAAATAACATTAGCGAGTTATTTATAGTAATATCTACGTCTTGAATACTATTATGCATATAATCATAAATTAAATTTTACGTTCATATAGTAACCTATTTTTTTTGTACTATTTGTTAAATTACTAATTTGGATATTCAACGTGGGTTTTTCATTTTTATACACAGCGCTAAGGCTTTACTTTGTAGATGTTAAGTAAAGCGCAGCGAGATAGAAATCGCTTTAATGATATAAATGTGCAAATTAAATAGCGTAGATTACATAAATTAGACGTTTATACAACACTTTTATGTGCGGCGCGCCACAACTGCGTTTATCTATTTTATACTCATTTACGCATTTTAATTCGTATTCTAGCGGTTAAAGCGACGAAATCAGATTTGTTCAATCCTTATTAGTATGCGCTTCCATTCCTTGTACTCTGCACCCCATTATATTTTTGGGGCTTTTTGTAAAACTCGCCTCCCATTCCATGCACTTTGCGCACTGCCGGCAGTGATTGCATAAATTAATTGGTATTATTTGAATGAATTAATCAGCAATTTGAATAAACCCCCTGATTACATACGCAACTTATTTTGTAATACTATGCATTAACTTCGCTAGAATTAATTTTCAATTAGGATTTAGATCATATTAATTTTAGCAACGCTAAAAATTATAATCAATCCCTATAATAATAATGAATTTTCGCCACGTTTAGATAAAATGATTAGAAATTCAAGTGGCTACAGTGTTTTGAGTAGGCTTATGATACTTATTCAAAACAAAAGATTTCATAGAAATTGTATGTTGAAAATGGGAAACAATGTTTGCTTAGGTTTTATGCTAGGTAAATATTTGTCAAATAAATACAAAGCAGCAATATTTTCAGCATAATAAAACTGTTCGCTATTAAAATATTAAATTTGCCCATCATCTATCGCAAAATGAAAAAGATTTATGCGAATAATTAATCATGATGCCAAAAAATGTAAAATCATTGTGCTTTACGCACGAGAAACCATACTCTTAATACCTAGCAAAAATGATTAAGGCAATGAAGCCTTGCTAGTTCTAACTGCAATTTCACAACTTATTATGCCGTGACATTTTATTAATTGAAAGGCTTCCAGAACAATGCAAGCAGAGTAATGAGTTTCTTTTGTTAGCTATTTGCAATAAAATGCAAAGTAAAAATTTTCACTGATGCAAAATAATGTTTGCTTGAAGTATTTAATGATAAATATTACTACGCATCTGCTTAAAATTAGCATGTAGATATTTGCTTAAGGATTAATTTGAATTGCAGCAATTTTTATGTCTGCCGCTGTAATTTAACTGAATCAACAGTGTTAAAACCAAAAACTGCATATCCAAAATGCATGTTTAATTAACAAGCATTTTGCTAAATGTTAATTGCAATAACTGGAGCACAGTTTCATCATTGTTTAGATTACATAAGAAAATACACGATGTAAAAGCATGTCACTTATTAGCGGCGCATCATTCGCGGTCGAATTAATCAGAATCCAAACACGTGCCAGAGAGAATTTATTTCATGTAGGAAATCAGTTAGTAACCAGAATAGAGCGTCATGCTGTGTGTAATTAAATCATGTAAAATGTTGATAAATTGGGAAGAAATTTCACACTGTGGTTTAGTTTTGTTTCATTACGAAGCTAGTGAGAACGCTACAATTATTTGGCAAAATGGTGTTTCACACACAGCAAATCAGCATGAATACGAAAGAAGTTGAAAACAAATCCTGGCGGCAAATTTACACGATACTCATCGGTAAGCATAACTGTTTGTTACTAAACGCTAATGTTCATAATGATGATGATACAGCATTACATGAATGTTTTTAGTTTGTTTAAACAGTATGCTGGGTGGATTAGTATTTGCATGGCCGTCACCTTCAATTCCTAAGTTGTTAGAAACTACAAATATGACGATGCAAGAACTATCATATTTAGCAATAATACCACCGTTAGCTACTGTATTTGCTAGCCCATTTGTTGGATCATTAATTGATGTAATTGGTCGTAAATATGCACTGCTGTCAGTAACATTACCGTATATGATCAGCTTATTCTTATGCGCTTGGGGTGATTCATTGTGGATGTTCTATTTGGCGCGTATTGCGGATGGAATTGGTGATGCATGCATGTACTCAACGATTCCGTGCTACGTTAGTGAGATTGCCTCCCCAAGGGTGCGTGGCTCCTGGGGTAATACCGTGTCACTGTCAATGTATCTTGGTCAGCTAGTAATGAACTCGATTGGTTCCTATCTCTCTATACCACATGCTGCGTATGCAGCGTTATTATTACCTGCAATATTTTTATTGAATTTTCGACTAATCCCAGAGTCGCCGTATTATCTCTTAATGCGCGAGCGCACTGAGGAGGCACGTGCATCTCTACAGTGGCTCCGCGGACGACAGAATGTCGACGAGGAACTGCTTCAATTATCAGCTGATGTGAAACGTCAACAATCGGAGCGGGGACGATATGTTGACTTGCTACTCATAAAAAGTAATCGCAAATCGGCGTTCATTGTTATGTCTGTACGCTGGATTCAGAACTTTTGTGGCTCGTCAACTTTTGCTGCATTTATTCAAACGATTTTCGAACGATCAGGTAGCACCATGTCATCTGCAACATCAGCAATTATATACAATGCAACATGCTTACTGTGTACAACTGTTGCATCTATGGTGCTCGATCGTCTTGGTCGCAGGCTTGCGATGATGCTCTCCTGCGCGGGATGCTGCTTACTGCTCCTCTCCCAGGGCACTGTGTTTTATATACATGAGAAGACTGATTGGGTTGTTACTGGCTTCGATGTGCTGCCATTAATATTAATGGTTCTATTTGTGATCACCTATTCAATCGGATTGGGCATCGTTCCCACGCTGATCCACGGCGAACTCTTTTCGTCGAGTATCAAGAGCAAGGCATTTGTCATAATGAACATCAATATTGGTGTTAGTACTGCTGCTTCGTCACAAACATTTGCCTTACTGCTACAAAACTACGGGCTTTACGTTATATTCCTGTTTTACGGTTGCTGTACGCTGGTCGGCATGATACTTAGCTATTTTATCATCCCAGAAACCAAAGGCAAATCTCTCGAGGAGATCCAGCAACAGTTTAAGAAATAGCACCTTAGTTTACGATCTTAACTTATTATTGTGATATTATGAATATACGCTTACCTTATAGATTATTAGGCACAACACACTGTAACTCACTCACGTTTTATTGTTGCAAATATAATAGAATAATGAAAACACGGGATTTGCAGGTTAACCTTGCAGCACGTCACTGTCCAAAATTTTACTGAGATGTTCGTAATGTAAACAAAGAGTCAGATGTTAGATAAATTCTCGCTAGCACGATGTTGAACGAGTTACAGTCGAGTGTATTGCAGGTTTATGCAGGGCATAGTCATTTAGTCACATGTTTCGTAACTCCAGTCTAAGTCGGTGCAGTGTTTATTGATCATTGTAGTTATAAATCAATAAGTAGAAATACATTAAAAATTAGTGAAAGTGCATCATCGATCCAAGGGATAAGAATGGGATTCCTGAGAGCGAAAAGTATAGTTGGAAGCGAGGATGGTGAACGACTTTGGCCGCAAATCTACAGTATATTGACAGGTTAGTGCAAATTGTTTGATTCTAGAGTATTGAGTGAGTGAATTCGAAGTATTTTAAGAGCTATTGCATGCAGCATACTTATTTTATGCTTGGTCTGTGTAGTGTGCATGAATTCGATAACCACTGGGCAGTTGGTCGCATGGCCCTCACCGTCCATCCCGATATTGACCTCATCGTCGAATGCAGTCCCTATGACAATGGAAGAAGCCTCATATCTCACTATCATACCAGCCATAACATCAATATTTGCCGCGCCATTCGTCGGCAAACTGATCGACATCGTTGGACGAAAGTATGCGCTGCTTTCGGTCACGATACCTTACTGCATTAGCTGGATTCTCGTAGCTGTTGGTGGTAATATGTACGTATACTACGCGGCGAGAATTTTCAACGGTATTGGTGATGCCTGCTGCTTTTCAACTATACCCTGCTACGTTACGGAGGTGGCAACCCCGAAGGTGCGAGGCACGTGGGGAAACGCAGTGTCCCTGACCATATTTTGCGGTCAGTTTCTGATGAACATTATCGGCGGATACCTAAGTATTTCAAACGCTGCGTATGTCAGCCTTGCACTACCCCTTGTGTTTATACTGAACTTTGCATTTATCCCTGAGTCGCCCTACTATTTGCTGATGAGAGGACGACAGGAAGAGGCGAAAAAAACACTGCAGTGGTTACGTGGTAAGACAAATGTTGAGGACGAGCTGACGCAGTTGGCGCAAGACGTTCAGCGGCAGCTTTCGGAGACTGGGCGCTTCGTAGACCTCTATCTCATTAGGAGCAATAGGCGGGCATGCTTGATTGGGATATTAATCAGGGCCGCGCAGCAATTTACCGGCATCAGCGCGTTTACCGTATTCGCGCAAACGATCTTCATCGAATCGGGTAGTGACATCTCCGCCCGTATGTCTGCGATCGTCTTCAGCGGTTTCCTCTTCGTTTGCACCAGCCTCGCATCCTTAGTTCTGGATAGGTTGGGACGTCGTCGTGCCATGCTCATCTCTTGCGTTGGCAGCTGTCTAGTGCTCACGGTGCAAACATCTTTGTTCTACATCAAGGAGTACACCGACCTGAATCCGCTCGGCTTCGAAATCTTTCCGCTCGTATCAATGATCGCATTTGTCCTTGTCTATTCGGTGGGTTTGGGAATTGTGCCGACGATGATGCTCGGCGAACTCTTCTCGTCGAGCATCAAGGGTAAAGCTTTTATCCTGATGAATATTTTCTTTGGGTTATCAATCGCTTCGTCGGCAAAAATATTTGCCATTTGCATTGATGTTCAAGGCTTGTTTGCGGGCTTTTGCTTTTTGGCTGCGTGCAGTTGTGTGAGTATCGTCATCAGCTACTTCTTTGTCCCTGAAACGAGTGGGAAAACGCTGGAGCAGATTCAGCAGGAGTTCAAGAAATAGAGTTTGATCAACACTAACGTAAATACTCGAAGTATATTATTTTATTAAAATGGTTTAAATATTAAGTATGGTTAATATATTATTAAGTATTAGATATGAAATCATATTTTATATCAATCTGTGCAAAACGTATTAACAATGATAAATTTGAAAGTTTAATAGATTTCTCTATGAAATTTTAATCAATTTGTCATATGCGCTGAAATTATAGGTGGATGGAAAATCTAACGCCTGTAGGAATTATACTCGTCTGTTTCCATAGCGAAGGCTTTTGTTAGAATGATGGATAAAACGATATTTAATATCTGCAAACAGAAGAAAAAATGTTATAAACATCGTGAACATTTTAATTTAAATGATTAATTAATTATTTTGCTAGTTCATGCAAAGAGTAGTAAGTGGGAGAATCTAAAAGTAGGAAGGCAAATTGAGAACAGAAAGTGATTATTTAAAATAATATTATATCACAACTTTTCAATTAAAGTTGCGGGTGAACCACGATTTTACTTTCTTGTATTTATTCAATGGATGCTCGCTTGAATGCTGGAGTCACTTTGAATGGGTACATTGTGCACCAGAGCAAAACCAAAACCACGAACCGCCGTCCCCGTGCCGGAAGAATATATAGGAAAAGCGGAAAATGCCCAAAACCTCACTTCTAACCTAAACATTTAATTTCTCAAGAGATTTCGTTTGCCACATTCGCATACAGTTTGCTGAAGAGTGGTGGAAATTAATTTTTGCATTTCTTATTTTCGTTTAAAGAGCCTGCTACTAACTTCGATAAAGTGCAGGAATTTTAGTTAATACCGCAGTTAACAGTACAAATAAAAGGATAGTGAGTGAGGTATGAAAGGTATAATAAAATTATTTATAAGGACAAAGATTATGAGTTCCTTGCACTGCGAATCTAAAATGTAGTTGGCGCGGCGGATTATCAGCTAGCTCATTAATTAAATTTTTAATTACGAGCATAAATAGGTCTTTCTTATCGCGCATTTGAGTTTATTAATCTTCTTCGCGTAGCATGGTTTTTCTCGTTGTTGCGTGGCGTTTTTCTTGTTTTATTTTTTCTTCCACTTCAACCCGCCACTCTGCTTAATATGGCGTTATCAAAGAAATTTCATTTGCGTGTTTCGTGCACTTTCGTTCAAATTTATGTCATGCTTTAAAGTCTCCGGCTGCCTTCTTTTACGCCGGCTGTATGTTGCGTATTTTTTGTGTTTTCCGTTCTTGTTTTTCCTCCATCTAGGCGAAAATGTTTTACGAGCATACATACCATAAAAGAGTGCTACTTTAATTTAATGAAATTACGCATTTTGTACAATAAATTAGGTCATGCACACGCTCATTACGCATTCTTACACTTGCATAAATATTCCAAACTTTTTCATGACGGGCTTTTTCTTCCAATAGACATTCTTTCATTTTAATAGATTAGTTTGATAAGAATTTTTCTCAAAGTCACCCAACGTAAATGGATTACAATGTACGTACTTTACTGTGATAATAATTTTTTATTCTTTCGCTTGATAACGTAATACGTTCATTGTTTGTTTTATTCTTAATAGATATGTAATTGAATTCTAAATAGGTGGAAAAATGAGTATCAAATAACAAACATATTATTGTGTTATCATGACAGCCTTTCAATGTGATGTTCTAGAATGGCGCATTGTTATGTCATGAAACGTAATAAGGTAAGAAATGCTTTCAATGGTTCGTGCAAAATGCGTTAGGCATCAATGGCACATTGAATCAATTGTCACAAGTGGTCGAACACCTAAGTGCCGTTCTCGTTAGGGGCGATTTGCGTGCTCGAATACAATTCGAAATATTAAATTACCAGCCACGAAAAGCGCGCACGAGCGTGTGTAACAGAGCTCTGGGCTCATTTCCACTCTTATTCAGCGCAAATGGCGATTTTATTCAAAGACTTAATATCCGCCAACAATGAACACTTTGTAAAATATCTCAATTGCTATTCATTGTACTTAGCACAGTTTCATTTATGATGAATCATGTGTTTGTTTAATTCTCGCTGGAGAACTCGCGCGCAGATTTCATATACAGATATTAATATGTGCTTTACACATGCATACATATATGAGGGCTGTTTCCACCCCTTGGTTCTTTTGCTGCTTTTCTATGCACGAAATAAGGGTCCGCATGAGACAAAACAGGGAATCACAAGAAGCGTAATACAATGCGGTCTCAACGCAAATGAGTATTCTGCATGATAGCGAGTGTTCTAAATTGCACCGAATTGCCAAATGACTTAATTGCAACTTGATAAGATTTTGATTACACGCTCGGCTGAAATATACGGAAAGAGTTGATGAGCGTGCATAAAGAATTGAGTTGGCGGAAAAGATGATGACTTAATTAATTGATTTCACATCCATTTTGGGGTTCTCGTTTTCATATCAGTATAATTTCTGTATTACGTGCTCGGCCCTCATCAGCTCGCGCATTTTCTGTTGAGTTACTTTCAATTTGCATTTTAATTACTGTCTTATTGTTACCAGCAAACAAAGAACCGACCGCAAAGAGTTGAACGCGAATTATTTGCTATGCGGTCGGAGTTTGCCGCGCTTAGGTAATATTTATAAAAATAATACATTTTTAATTTTATGAAAACGCCAATATTATTTTTGACGAAACATCAAAGTAGGTGCAAAAGCACTTAATGAATATTGAAATTTCTCATTTGTTTTCACACAGCGTAATAGAGAAATAGCGAATATTTGTGAAATATTTACAAGCGCAGTTTTTTTTTGCATCAATTAAAGTAAAAACAACTTGTAAAGACTGAAAATAACATTTCCTTTGCAATACATTACGTTACCAATTTGTTTGAATGCGTATTGTGCTATAGTGAATCGATCAATAGCTGAATAATAAATACTCGAGATAATGGAATTGTTTCGAGATTGAAAAAAATAACAATAAATTGAATTGTTCTATGGAAGTTCAATTCTTTTTTTTAATCGCATTTGAACATGTTTGAATTTCTTGTTGGTAGTTGCCGTGGATTCAAATTATTTGTAAATTATGTTACGTGGAACAAATGCAACGTGTTGCCGTTGCGTACAATTTGCAATTGCATTGTCTCCAGTTGTTGGACGGACATGGCAAGCAAGTATGGAGTGAATGCATGCGTCGAGTAGTTGTTGGTAAGTTTGTTGCGCTTTCGAAAACAAAATTCTGGGAAATAAACATTAAGTTTGCACATTGTGCGCCTGTTTCAATTGGTATTGATTAAGTTTGATATTATTTCGACATCAAGATGCAATTTTGTGCAAATGCGCTTAATGTCTGTTGTTGTCCGGAAACTTTTCCTGACTATCGAACATTAGAAGACAACTTGTAACTTGATTGGGGACACGACTTGAGTTTTCAGAGTTTCCATTGCTTTAGGTTCATGTAAACCTTTTAGAGGGAATGTGCAATTTCAGTTATATGGCTTGTAAAGTGTACTATTTAATTATCATAAAAAAAACTTAATTAACGCGCACGTTATGATTTTGCTGGAAAGTCGTAATTTTGCGTTTTTTACTTGTGCTTTCTTCCACATTTTTTTGCGACTCGACGAGCTTTGTATAAGTGGAAAAACGTGTCGTTGGCGCCGACTTCCGACAAATTTCAATTTAAACAGGCGCACTCCACAGACTTTTCCAAGGATGCAGACCAAGACCGTGGAAAAGTTGGCGCAAGTTGATAAATTAATTAATTTGCGAGTTTTTCTTGTTTTGTCAATATTTGCATATTGCATTACTTCCGTTTACTTCCGGCAATATTCATGCAATATTTATATAGGGAAATACTTTGCGTATATATCTACGCTTGTTTAATAAGTACGGTTAAAGTTATTTTAGTACGTTTTTGCAATTAATTGGTCATCTCTTGGCATCAAAGAGCAGCCGCACTAATGGGAAAGGTACGTAGTAGTCTTATTCCCCGAGTCCTTTAGGAAATTTCACATTATTCAACGCTGAATATTTTAATTATGTCGCGGTCCACCAATTAAATTATGTGCTGGCTTGAAATATTATTATTAAACAAACAAATTATCCGTGCGTTTCCGTCCTCGACATTCCACTCTGCGGCAGCGCGAAGAGCACTCCATGTATTCGTGTAATTAGATTTGAATATTCGCGCCGCGCCGCCAAAAACGAACATTAATAATTTTACATCGTGACGCACAACAATTTCGCAATTACGAAAGCCGCACGCCTATATTTCGGCGGCAGTTTAATGCACATCTGCATCACAATTTTGTCATAAGAAAATGCACTTTGACCAAAGTTATGTTAATACGATTTATTACCAGTGGAAATTTACTTTCGTCGAGATTAAAACGGATAATGAATTTATCTCAGGTTGAAGTAGATTTGAAATCATACGAGCGCATGAAAGAAATTGTTCTAAATTCAGTCAATAAAATATCAATAAAAGTAATAATGTAGGAAGCTATAATAAAACGAAATGAAGAATTCTGACATGGGGCGAAAAAATGCATCACTCGTACTAACAATATTTGTGCGAAGCCGGCGTATCCATTAGGTTGTCAACGCGATTCGGCAGGCAGAAAATTTATCCTTTTTGTTGAAATGGTTAAAACCAACCAATTTCTATTCTATTCTTTGAGCGTACGCAGCAGCCAGCTGCAGCGCACATTCGGGCGCGAACAAAGTATGAACGAATGTGTCCAATTGGTTTTGGTAGGCGAATATGTGTGTGCGAGAGCGTTGCTGCCGCCGCCACTGTCGTCGCCGCCATCGAATGCTTGCCAACGATCAGTTCGAAGGCTTCCTACCACTACTACCACCACCGTCACGACGCTTGCATACAGCGTCGCGACGCGCTTTCCACCGTATCCACAAACAATAATTCACTCCAATTTACTATACGTAAGCTCCTTGCATATAGCGTACTCGTCCTAATGCCTATATGTAAAAAATATACCAATTTCCACTTAATTTTGCTTAAAAGACATTTAAAATGTCAATTTTACAAGTACTTTTTACCCAATAATTTTATGCTATTCACAAGTTTTGTATTCACTTAATAAATGGGGTAAGACAATAGTAAAAGTTGAGATTTAATTGAATATAATTGATATCAAGAATACAATTGAACAGCGCGCGTAAAGCTGGTTGGGAAATACGAATAGGAAAATAGAATAACGATTGGGCCACGTTTGCAACGTAAAAAAGAACGAGCACCCGGGAAATTAAATGTGATTTCTATAATGTGCAAATGCATATAGGAGGAACTGGAAATTGCTTTTCCGCACAGCTCGGAAAATACGAGCGGGGTCTTTCATCAAAAACTAAAGCATACCGATTGCTTTATGCCAAAGAGTCAAAACCCCAACCCATTGCTTGTTTGTTAAAAAGTGCTAGGTGAAATACTTTGCATAAATTTGAGCAAGAAATTCAATTCCAATTGAGCTCGAAGCGAATATTCGAACTTGAGATGCGCCGCGATAATTGGAAATCTAGTTTCTCTCCAATTACCCCATGCTAATAGGGAGCTACTCAAATGTTTGAAATTCAATCGCACGTGGGGAAAATTAATTCTTCCACCTTTATTAATTTTACTAATGCGAGCAAATTGCGTTTCAGTTCAACTTATTGCCTTACATGATTGCTTATAACTTTTGCAACTTTAGATTATATAGTTTTGAATAAATTCTTGGTTTTCAGCGGGTAAATAGAGGAAGGTGAAATGGAAGTATTCGAATGGTATTAGTTTTACATTTCGATACAATTTTCGAATACATTTATTGTTGAAACGCGTGTACATCGATCATTCATACATTTTCCAGCATCTTGCGAGCATTACACGAGACGCAGGTAGATATTTTTCCGAACGAGTGAATGGTTGATACGGTGTGAAACGCGGGCGTCTCGTTGCACGGCATTTGCCAGAGAGCAAGCAGGTTGGTGTTGATCAAAACTGGCGAGCAAGGAAGCAAAAAGGAAGCATTAGAGCAGCGAACGCGCACGCAGCTCCAGCGAAAACATGGCAGGAGCCTCAAGCACTAGGCGCACCGAGAAGGAAAATATCACGCGGGATCTATCTCGGGCGTGCAACGATTTTCCCTCGTCGCGCCGCGACTGCTGCTGCCTCCTCCCGCGCGCATCGACCTGCCGCCGCCAAGGAATCGACCGTCGCCGATTCTATTCTTGCATGTAGCGCATTCACGGTGCATATCCATGGCAAGACTTGGTTGGCATTTTCGTGGTGGTTATTTTCGAAATTTTATTTGGCGAACTCTCTATGGGCGCCGGATTGTGTCAGCGAGCTGCTACATGTGTGTGGTGCTGCGCGACATTGGAAAATAGAATTTAAATGAAATGTTCCCTGCTTCAATTGAGATTAGATCACGATCATGATATTCAATCATCGTTGCAATTTTCCTATTGCTACAATGTCGTCGTCGTTTGATTATTCAACGAGTGCAATTTTATAATATTTACAATACATACAGAGATTCGCATTTTTCATATTTTTATTCACGAATATATTACGCAAGAAACGTGAGGGCAAAAAAATAGCAGGTTAAATAAATGATCAATTGTTGGTTTAGCAAATGAACAAAACAATGAAAAGATTTGCAACAATGTATTAGCTTTATCGGTAAAGCATTATCCCTTGATTACACCACGTGGAAATGCGCGCGTGAGCGAGCAAAATTCGAAGATGTGAGTGGGTGGAAAAACAAAAAATAAAACGCACAAATAGAGAGCTCCTGGCATATCCTACTCCGACTGGTGAAAATGCTATAAAGCAAGAACACGGGGTGCTCGGGGCGCGTTTGTTTTAATGAACACAATAAACTCGAACGAATGACCATCGTTAATTTGCTTCATTGTGTTTGCTTTGTAATTTCATTCTGCTCTGGTGTTTAGTTAAGGTTATATTCTGTTTAGTTATGGAAATGTTGATTGCGTTACCCAACGTCCACTCGATTCGTTTAACCACACGTAACAACGTTCCGGCCCATGTTTGAGCAACTTGTGCAAAGTGCACCTTCTGTACTCGTGCATGGAAAACTCGGGAAAAAACCATTAAGGACTCGTTGAATTTCCCAGCAAGAAAATAGTTTGGACACCCATCTATTACTAGCTGTTTTTTCCATCGCAATAACTACGTGGAAAGAGGAGAGATATAAATTGTTCAGGACCTTTTTTAAATTATTTCTCAGCGTAAAAACTTCGCGAAAAACTTGACGTCTTTCAGCGCAAATATGTACTGAGTATTTGAAAAGGTAAATTGGAATTTTGGTCCTGTCATTTTTAAGTGTCAATTCTGTAGTTGGCAAACAAACCCTCTCGGGGGCAATTTTTTTCACGGGCTAATGAACCGCAAAATTGGAAATTATTTGTCAATTATAGTTGGGTGTAGCCCGTCCTTCGTTTTTTCGCATTGTGCGCTCGCGAACGAATTCGCAGTTGGTGTTTGCGGAATTCAAAGAATGTTTGTTGGCACGCTTGCAATTTTGGATGCGATTTTACAGGCGTGTTTTATGCAGTTCTATTGCTGTTAACACGTTCCAGTGCGGATATTGTTTATGAAGCGAGTATTAGCATCATTGTTGCAATGCAATCAACGACCATTCGGATATTGGCAGTGCGGCGGCAAGGACAATTTTAGATTGGAAGGTACGTGATGCGAACGTCGTGCGCACCTCGGGTAAATGTTAAACAGGGCCAATATTTACAATGGATATTGGGAAATTGAGACATTTTCTCTTGATTATGGGGATAGGTATTGGCTCGATCGACATCCGGTGTGAAAATGTTCGACTATATTGCTACCCCCAGCCAACACACAGACGCACACTACCCGATGTGTCTTTCCTTCGAGCGTAACCTTCGCATCCTTTTCCTCGAATAATGTATATCCTTTACGTGCTTTAATCAACCGAATTCGCAATGGAAGCTTTCGAGGTATTCATTCGTATATTTCTTCACAATGCGTGCCCTTGCTTCGGTCGCTCGATTCGTGTTCTCTTTGGCGCGCACGTAGCGATTATAATAAACTTTTTTGCTGTTTGCGAATTTGGATTAAATTGAGGAGAGTCTGAATTCCATCCTTTTGTTAATCAGTGCCAATTTGGAGATTGGTTTATAAATGTGTGACTGCTCGGAATGCCAACTGCTGTTTACTTTTACCCCAAGCATTCCGTCAACGTAAATTAGAAAGTTTTCATTTTGATTGCACACGAACCCCCGGTTTCCTGCGTGATATTGATATTGGTACATTTACGTAATTAATTTATTAAAAACCACCCCCTTGGTAATAAAATTGTGCAATATTTTAACGATTTATTGACATTAATGGCAAATTAATGAAGATATAGAAGATGTAGAAAGTTCTTTTACAATTTCCCTAGGGACAGACAATGATAGCAAACTATAAAGTAATTTATGTTGTCAACAAAAAGTCGATGGAATTTATTTATGGCATGCATAAAAAATGGAATAATTTTGATAGACAAAATAATGACGCTAATGACTTAAATGTCAAAGAGTTTTTTGTTATAGTTTTTTAGTCGACGTAAACTCATTAAATCTGAGCAACTAAAGCGGTTTAGCTAGACGATCACCAATAAACGGGCGAGCTGATAACGTTATATAAAAGACAAATATTTGCGTCTGTGAAAATTTATACTTTCATTGTTTTGAAGGGCACTTCCAAAGTATACCAGCACGTTCGATAAACTTGTCTATTTCTGCTTCACGTCCTCTATTCTTACTGCGAATAATGCGTAGATTCCGAAGAAGTCATCAATCATTAAAATTGTTGTTAAGCTTTTCTACGAACGCCGCAAACTTGAAGCCGAGTATATTTAATCCGGTCGTAAGTTTTTCTTTTGCTTCTTCTCCATGCCAAACAATGAACAAATTTCTTTATCACTCGCTTTATTGCACGTAAATCCTTTGGCGAGAGATGCATAAAAATAATTTCTTCAAAGATGTCGCACGGCACTTGCAGCACCGACTGATAATGGCAATGAAGCTTTTTGCTTAATAAGTTTTTCGTGTTGTTTTTCCTCGCACGTTTCGGGGGTTGTTTTTGCGTGCTTTCGGGAATAGAGGGCATTCAAGTGATGCAGGCGTAGCTCGGACGAACGCCGACGTGCCGAATAGTTCCAGGGACAATTCTTAATCCGCGCCAATTAATCACTGGAAAAGTATATAAACTTTTCGGAAGGATTGTGTAGCTTAAAGATAAAGGCGCACATAAATCCAACGACTAACAAAGAAATCAGAGGAACACTCGTACCACTTGCACTTTTCCTTTTCCTCGCCAGCCAGTCGGTTCGTTGGTGGTGTTTCCTCTTAAGCAAGCGCCTCACTCACTTCTTGCCTTCTTGCTTTTATATCGCGACCGCAAAAAGACGTCCGCGTTTGCGTTCAACCTCGCATTACAATTGTCAGTGTGCGCATTCGAACAAAGGCTATGCACAAGAAAAGCGAGCGGGAATGAAAGAAATGGGAAATGAAAGTAGATATGCGCAACTTACATGCATGAAGCATAAAACCATTGAGAGTCCAGCGATCCAGATGGTTTTTTCCTCAAAGAACCATGTCAGCTCATCAACGCATCCGTGGAAGAATGGATTTCCAGTCACAGTGTCACGACACTCACTCGGGAGCGCCTGATGGAGGCTGGTGTAGTCCACTGGTCCATCGGCGCCGCAGCAGCCGATCTGAAAATCGAAAATATTTGCTTTTAACATTCAATAACAAAAAATAGCACTTTCAGCCTTTTCTTTGCCTGCGTACGCGTAACAATGGTGTACAATTTTGTTTTACGTGGGGGCGGTTTGTATGCCGTCTGTACAGACGCTTCTTGCACGCGCAGAAAAGTGCCAAAAAGAATGCGCAAAACGTACACAATCAAGCGATAATGACATTGGCAATAAATCACGCGCTCCGCGTTGAGATAAAGTGAACCTTGTGCTGCAGTTTTTTACGCGACTTTTATATTTCATTTCGCCGCAGCCATTGGCATTTCCGTTCGTGTTCGTTTCATTGTTATCGTTTCATCTTTAATTTTCGAGACTAATTAGCGCGCTATCAGTGCCAACAAATTTTCCATGCAAGCGCAACAAAAAGATACCCCTGGGGGTAATTAAGGATCATTTATTTGCATTAATAACGATTCCTATATGGTTCTTTCTTATCGGTATTCTTTGTTATCTTATACAATTGGGGGGTAGGTATCGATTGGCTAAGTATCATTATTTTTTGGCTGAAAAATGGGTTTAGAGAGAATTTTTGACATGTGCCTGAAATGTTCAGTGTTTTGCATTTGTAGGATTAACAAAAGCAACAAATAAGCCAACGCAATAGCTGGAAGCGATGAATGAAGGGCCGAGGGTGAAAAGCACCCCTCGATGGATGCACCGAATTGCATCACCCATTTAATCCGGAATCATGCTAACAATGTTGAATATCCAATTATAATGAATCAAAATTTAATTAAAAGCTCTTGCCTGGCCGGTGGCGATGCGAACGCTTGCAGGCGCCCGGCTCGAGCGCACCGACGCGCATATCCGCTTAACGAATTGGCGTCGCGTCGTCCCCGCCGCCGCCAGCGCGACTCGTGCGCGAAAATAAAGCTATCCTCATTAAAAAGTCGATTACCAATCAACAGATAGGTAGCGAGCCGTTCGAACTCAATACCCCATCACCTAGTACACACGCATACACCCCCATAAAGAAATCATGGCTCAAAATGGCCAGCAGGGGGGGAGCAACGCGTAATTGCAAATCGTTGCCGAGGGAAGTGCGCGCTTATTGCTATTAGGGATTTGATTGAACTCTAATATCGCCTGATGATTCACAGCTGTATTCTATCAGCTTCATTTTTAGCTTTTCCATAATGGTTTTTTTGCATTTTCCACGATTCTCGTTTTTCATTTTATTAGCACTAGGTAAACATGGGAAAAATATCATTTTATGCAGCACATATCGACACTGCTAGCAGGTGAATCTTCCCCCTTCTTTTGACACCTTTCGTTTCATATATTTTTCATCAAACAGACGGGAATCCTTTCACCCTCCCCCGGAACATTTTCCGCGTAAGCCGTGGATAAATATTGGTTCGTTTCCTGGATGCGGTATGACGGGATACGGCCGTCTTGCTTAGAGTCTGCGCCCTTCGAATAGGCTGCAATCGTCGCATAACGTGAATTGTACGATATTTATGCAAAAGACAAACATGCGGAGGCAAATCGCTTAGACGGTGGCGCAAAACGAAAGCAAACATGCACTAAGCACACGTTCTTCTCGCGCTCTTATTGTCGTTCGAATATGCGCTCGTTGGTTCGTTTTCGTTCGTTATGTCGCAGGGCGGAAAGAAAGGAAAGGAAAAAGGCACTTTAAAACACTCACGTTTTCCTGAATGATTGATAGGACTCGGCGTGATGGCCCGTGCTGTGCGTTCATGATCAGCCGCCGCATGCTCTCCCTAATCATCGGCTGGATCTGCGAGTGCTGGGTGCTGTACTCCAACATGACAGCGGCGCCGATGAGGCCACAAATGAAGCAGAAGATTTGACTTCCAATGAACTGTAATCATACAAATAGAGACAGAGTAAGAATATTAATCAATAGGTAACGTAAAACAATCAAATTCAAAATGATAAATTATGTTAAGGGGATTAGGTTGTGATCTAAAATCATCAATATCTCAAAAAGTACTAAAGATATCATCAAAATTCCTGAATTTTTCACAAGTCTTACAAAGAAGTAAATTGGTCTATCGCAAATTTGTTGGATGCATTCTCAACTTGAAGCGATCATGTTCATTCTTCAACTTTTAGTTCAAGTATTACATAAAAACTTAATCTCTATCCATTAGAATATAGGAAGGTAATGAAATCTGGTGTTCTGTATCACTCATTTTCTTATCTTTGATAAGAAATGTGATCTAATTTCATCAATATCTCGAAAAGTACTAAAGATATCGTCAAAATTCTCGAATTTTTCACAAGTCTTACAAAGAAGTAAATTGGTCTATCGCAAATTTGTTGGATGCATTCTTAACTTGAAGCGATCATGTTAATTCTTCAATTTTCAGTTCAAGTAAAAAACGGCGAAAATTCGGGTGTCTAGAAGAGAATATCCGTTTAAATCAATTCCGTGGTGATTTGCAATACAAACTTTAATATCGCTGGAGAAAGAAAAAGCAATCAATTTTACTAAGCATGTTAAAATAAACATGCATCATTGCCTCAAGATATCATTAAGAATATTGATTGTAGCGGCGGTTGCTGAAATTTGTTTTATTGCAAAATATGTGCAAGCTAATTGCAATGCTTTTCATCAACAAGCTGGCATCGCATCTTCAACGTCTCGAACGTTTCGCGTCTCATCAGCAGCATGTCAAACGTATTCTGCTTAGTGGAACGTGCAAACCAAGTTATATTATGTTTAATTAGCAGTAAAGTTAGGTCGTGCATGCTTGCCTTCCGCATCGATCGTTAATAACTAATTAACTCTACATCATTTTTCTTCTCCCAAATTCGCAAGTGTCTACTTGTTAACTAATTAAGTAATGTTTGCTAAATTTAATATGCATCTTACTTATTAATAAGTGAAGGAGAAGGTGTGATATGTATATACGTTTTATGGCTGTTTTGATACCAACGAATTTTCACTGCTAAATATGATTGAAATCATATACACGTATTGAAAAGTCGACAACAGTAATCTGCGGCTTGATCACTTGAACTCGTAGCTTTCGAGTCACAATAGAAGTGTTAACCCTCTCAGCCACCAAGGCTTTCTTAAAGTGTGTTAAGTATTATCAAGTAATTGAAAATGTTGTAAGCTGAAATTTGCATAGCAATCAGAAAAGCTCGTATGAGACAAAGCGAAGGCAGAAGTTGGAACAACGAACAGATTGGCAATATGTCTGCTTGCTTCCGGTTTGAACGAATGCGCTCTTGCAGTACTATTGTCTTCGTAGATATTTTTATTTCAAGTCATGTCTTTCGGCGCGCATCCTGGCAGCGTGAACGCGCAGGAGGGCGGCAAAGCCTGTGAAGCGCACTGCTGAGTGTGTAATGCAGTCTTCGCTGTCTGGCACTTTTCTCCGCTTCAGCGTGTTCATATTGCGAAGTGCATGTTTCCGTGAAATATAAGAAAGGTGTCTGAGAGCTTCCAGCATCACTTCGTTCATGTGCAGACTCGCACTTAGTATTATCATTCACCTGTTTCCTCTCTGACAAATTCAATTCTCCAAAGTCAATCGATGTTTGTTTCTCGCAAACCTGGCTTGTTTTTACACAGGTGCCCTTCGCTTCAGCAATAAGTAACGTTGACGAAAATTACCGTTTAAATTTCTTGTTAAGTGCAATCCTGCGTTGCCTCGCATATTGTGTTAACCTTTTCCCCGGTACCCATTTCAACTAACATGTTGCTCAAAGTGAAACTCAAACATCAACTTCACATTTCACCCTATTTTATGAGAAATTTTTATTAAAATATTTATCAATATTGTTCAATAAAGCTATTTATATCAAGTAGAGAAAAACATAAGGGGCATTTTTATCAATTTGACAACAATAAGCAAAATTTATAGTTGAAAATATTTTCGTGTCAAGTTGGAAGATGTTCAAAACAACATTATGCAAGAGAAATGGCTTTGGATTGAGTAATTATCAACTTTTCGAGTTTTTCGTGAACTATCAAATCCAAATTAAGTCGGCAAACATCATTTGCATGCAAGTTTGTTATTCAATTTGTCCACACCCGGGTGGCTTGCGCCTGTTTCTGACAATTGTTCCATATTCGCGCCGGCCCAATATCCGTCGAGAGCGGAACTTGCGTACAAAACACCCTTGCTGAACGGGGTGTTCGCATACAATATGCATGGTCGCATGCACAGCATCAGCACGCCGTCCCCCTCGTCACCCGCACACAACACATTATGTGGCAGCATTCGGCAAAGATAGATGGACATCGGCCAGCCATCGATCATTCGATTTGATCTGGAAATGATCGTTCCATAACCATCCTTTCAAACCTATCACACTATGTCCGACCGTAGGACTCGTACGCAATTGTGATGGACCTTAAACATGATTTATCCATCTCTCATACGTAGCGCACGCCACATCTACTACTATTCGCGCACGCCCACCGTGAAACTAAACCATCAACGACTAATGTTGAATGCTCTAATAATTACTCCCATGCGCTGAGATTAATCACAAACCTGAACGCCATGAGGGAAGGATAACAAATGCTTATATTTCGATAGCAACTTTATGTATAAAAGTTTGTTTCATTAAAGCTACTCTGCTCAAATGCAAAAAGAGTATTAGGTAAAGTAATTTGATTGCTATCGTTTCAGTATCAACTTTGTTTGACGAATAAACATTAATAACATTTTCGAAAGAATAATTAAAAATTGAATATGCCTGCGGGGCAAGTTTAATTCAAATGTGGCACGTAGTGAAATATTTCGTATTTCTCGCACTAAAAGTGCTGCACAGCCATCTCTAATTCCATATTGAAAAATAATTCTATCCTAATTGAATGCTTTTTAATCCCGGCAGTGTGCGTGCGTGCTGTTTTGGCGCACCCCTTCGATCGGATTGCAATCTGTATGCAAAATACAACGAACAGCACGAACGAACAAGCCAGTCATGTGGATGCACATTAATTTTTTTCCCATGCAATTCGGCTGAATAAAATTTCAGTTTGCGCTGCAATGAGTATCAAGCAAATAGTGCGGGATTTATTTTCCAAAAAAATCGAAAACAAAGAGTACAGTCCAACAACATGTCTACTAATACAGCAACAATAAAAAATCGAATAGATATTTCCAAATAGTCGGAAACTAAAACATGTTGTGCTCCTGGAATAAATGCACGTTTAGTCAATAACATCAGTTCATGACAAGAACATGTCCGGTTTGAAATAAAGGCTATAATTTTATTTAACGAGAAATTTATACCTATTAGTTGAGAAAAAAGTTTAATGCAAATGAGATTAAACCTTGGGAAAATATTCATTTTTTAACGTCTCAGAATGACATTGGAGTTTTTCCATTATCCTTTGGGTTATTATATTACACAGAGTTATCTTAATTTCAGTATCAGCGAAATAATGTGAAAGTGGATATCATTACAGGCAAGGATGCTGAGCGAAATTATGAAGGTAACCACTTACTTTAATGGAGTTTCTGTGTTTCTTCGTTAGCTTTCTGATATTGGATAGTTAATGATTGCCAACTACTTCTGCTAAACGACTACAATTGCCACTTAAAAAACCATATACCTAAATGGCAAGAAGTGAAGAGATCAACGTCATTTTCTTTGAGCACTTTTCATTAACTTGCTCATCTCATTTTTCCGAAACACCATTACAATTATGCTAATAACGCGATGAGCGAAATTTTAATTAAAAAGCTCTCAACTAATTGAGCAACGCGAATTTTTTATGCGGCATTTTAATTAAATTAATTTTCATCTATTTCACCATCCGCATTTAACTATACATTTATTTATTGTTATTTTAACTCGAAATTCAATTCTGAACGTGGGCAATAGCTGCTATGAAAATTAAAGTCCATTAAAATTATATTTAATTTTCCAAAGCTTCTTTGTGCTGGTTTCCGAATAAGTTTGTTTAAGCTGAATGGCTATTTTTGGTAGCATCGTTAGTCTTTTCGCGAATAGTTCTGAATAGCGAAACGCGCAGAATGGCGCTATGTGAAGTATGTCGCACGCTTGCAGGGAGCATCCAATTACACTAAAAGATGTTGACAATTCCCCATGGGCAGACATAGAGAAGTTGGTCACGCGAGTCTCATCCATCCTCTGAGTCCAACTCGGTCCAAGAGTTGATTCCTCGTATTGCAATGCTAACACACGCCATCGAATGTATCTCTCAAAAGGAGGAAGTTTGCTATTCTACGAATAATAAACTTGACTGCTTGTATTCATACTCAATACGCAATCAGATACTTGCTTTGATTACTTCTTGTACTATTGATATGTGATTCAAAACTTATGAACAGGAAATAACAACCCCTTTTCTTCATACAAAATATAATTATTTAAATGGATTCCGACAGAGGCAGCAAACACAAATTTTACTCGATTTTTTTCTGACCTTAATACGTAAAACTAACGAAGACTTATCGCGTTAATCATAAAGTAATTTGAACATTTTTCATTGTATATCTCTATTTACATTGAAATGTAATTAAAAGTACTTGGAACGTGCACACAATGTTTGTAATAAATTTCTATTATCCCATGAGTTGCAACTAAATTTTAAGCTCAAAAGTACGGAACGAACAAGTAGTAAGCTGGCGCTCGATGAAGTAAACGAATCATTACGTAAAGTGTGTCGTTCGTTGTGAAATTGTTAGTTGTTTTATTATATTAGCGTGTTCATTATCAGTTGAGTTTATCAACTCTCCACAAGGAGAACTTTTTCATGCATACAGGGCCCATAGGTAAAGTAGTCGATGATCGTGTGCTATTCTAGTTTGCTGATAAAATGCTGAGTACACTCGATAGACTAAGGAATAAGAGGTTTAGTTCGTGATAGTTTCACAAGTTTCAAACACGACGCGCGGCTAAAACAAATAGTGCATTCGATAGGGGAGTATTTGTCGCGTCGCGAATGTAAACTAAACGCCATTAAAGCACATTGGCTTAATGATAAATTAATATTGCATTTCTTTTCTTCGTACGCTGCGAGGGCGCGAGTTCATTCGCATTAATAAAAAACAAGCAGTGTAAAACATCCACAAAGCGCGCAAGAAAAATGCTTTATTCCGGTGTGTATTTTAAAGTCGACTCATTTGACGTCAGATATAAAAGTTGGCACACGATCCTTCACCATAGCCAAGCACTTTTCTTTGTTATGTTTTATGCGCGTGCTACTAGTGCTCCTGCGCTCTATTTCGTATCATTTGTTTTGAGCTGCTTGGTCGCTCGCTAGCATTAGACGTATCGCTGATAAGCGTCGATAAGAGAACGAAATAAACTTGGAAAGCATTCGCATTTGAATGGTTTATGTGCGTCTCGCTGGTGAATTATGTGCGATGTATTTGATACTTTCAGATAAGGGGCGCTCCTTTAATAGGTATTAAATAGGTGTGTCTGCGATGTTTACGTGCGCACGCTGTTTTGCGGTCGGCCTGTGCGCTCGCAGATATGTGGAAAACAAGTGTGGTGCGCATATAAATTTAATTTAATTACCGATTTGTGCACGCGCGAGCTTTTTCCTAGCTGGGGATTGCTGCACTCGAGCAATCTAATTAAAATCCTTGGATAGCTAGTCTAAAAATGGAATTTAATTATGTAAGAGCTCGCCAAGGTTTCCTCGTTTTCGTTAAGTAGTCGAAATTTCATTTTAGGAAAAACAGCAACAATTTTTCACCATTTTACTGCATGCCAAATAAGGTCTGAGGATTTATGACTTAAATCAGCCAAATATTCAGTGCAGAATATTTTTCCTGAAATATTTGAGGACTATTTTTCAAGATTATAGTCCTCAAATTCAAATATTCCTGAAACTGCAACAGCTAGAAATTCATGGAAATTGTCAACACAAAGATGAAATAGACAATTATGAACTAATTTTGATTTTGCAATTGTTCAATGAGTTTTCCATTACGCCCATGTTATCGGAGCACGAATGAATAATTCTTTGGTAAAAACTAGCAATTTCCGCTCATACATGAATGAGAATTCGTTAGTTTTCCAGTCGATGTTCATTCGAGTTCTCGTTTTTACGTATTCAAGTATTCTAGAATTCTATGATTCATCATATTCAACGTGTTGTATGAGAGTAGAAAGAATTTTTTTATTAGAATAACTTTGGAGTTATTGAAAAGCACATGCGAACGCGTGGAATTTAATATGTGCGCATTCCGCTAGAAAAACTTAAGTAGTCGTTGTGCAATTATTTCCAGCGTCGTTCTTCACACGCTCGACAATTGTCATTTCCCATCTCTTGACGCTTTCCATTCATTTCCGTGGAATTGCAGGGAGAGGTACCGTGAAATAACACAATAGAACCTGCCAGCGAGAGTGCAATAGTTATCAAGCGCGGGCGGTGGCGGGCAATCATGGTGTGTTTTTTGCACGTACGCGTCAAGTTGAAATCTATTGTGCGTCCTTCTGGCTGGGCGGCGGCGAAAAGTAACTTCCGCCACCACCTGTATAATCGAAATGAATGTTCGACCCCGACAGCGGTAGCGTACGCGTTCGTCCTGCGCACGACCATTAATCAGAATCATATTCGGTGACATTTAATGCTAACTAATTTGTGTGTAACGCGTATTACTCTCTCTCTAATTCTGCATCCTAGCAAATGACGTGATATATGATACGGCTAGGTGCACATGCGTTCCACTCTGACATTTCTCGTACAAGTTTTTGGGAATGCAAGTTGTGCAAACGACGCATGCATTGTCTCGGCCCGCAGTTGGAGAGGACGACGTCTCTTTATCAGATTTATTATTCGTTTTGCTTCCGCAATGGAAAACATTCACAATTGTACGAATGAATGTGTCCTTTCCAGGACTTGTTATAGTTCTTGTTGTATGCGCGCGCGGTATTGCTGGTGCAGTGTGCGCGCAGAAAATGAACTTTACAATTTTGTAAACATGGATACAAGGAAGAAGAAGAAGCGACCAAAGTTGCGGCGTGTGCACGCGTATGGAACGACAGAATGCATTATTTATGTGCAAGATAAATGGCTCGACGACGAAATTAAGTCGATCCGGTTTGAATTAAGCAGTTTTCCACATTGGAAACTCGCTGCCGCCGCAGTGTTGCGCACTCAATGGGACGAAAAACTATTTATGCTAACCACATATCAGTCGCGCTCCTGCTTTTTATCGTAACAATGCAATGTGTCGTTTTTCTACAGCAATCATATATTAAGCTGTCAGATATTTCATGACCCACTAGCGCCATTCTGCACGCAGCGCAGTTGAATAAAGAAATGTCTCGTGTTGTTTTTGAGGATAAATTTAAATCTATTACGTTCTTAAGTAGGACGAAGCGAGAGAAAGTTTCGCACAAACTGTTTACACAATCACTAGAAGGCGTTCAATTTAATTTTTCGTAGCAGGCGTTGAGAGCTTTCATTCCGACAGAGTGAAAAAGCAAACACTCTACGCAATAAATTAGATTAGACGATCGATTATAGGATTAGTCCTTCATGACTTTGTTAACCAACCACTAGTGTTACTTTGAATTACAAAGCTTTACATTTACTACAAGGCAATATAAAACTTTTCTAAATTTTTATTTTAGTGGATAGGGGAATCAATTTGCGGAAAAGTGCATAGAAGTACTGTTGTTGTTGGTAATTTTGTTTCAGTAAATTGTACACAAAAAAACTATTAATAATACAAAGAAGCAAGCAGAGATTTGGAGCGCGCATAGGGGATGAAGGTCGGTCTGTGTGATGTGGATTGCGGTCTGGTTGGAGGCGCGTATTTTGTGCGTTTTGACTACAATGTGGGTCAGCGTAAAATGGAGGACCTCGTTACGCAACGATTTGTGTGGCAGATGTCTGGACTTTTATCATTTTGTCCCTCGAGCGTACGACGATTGAAATTTTTGGCAGCAAAGGACTGCATCACAAATACGTAAATGATGCACGTTTAAGTGCGGAGGCGTCGCTGGAAATCGATTAAGCACGAAATGCTTTCCCTTTGAAGTCCACCGGCATTCAGCTTTGAAATCTGCGGTTGCAATTAAATGCTTTTGTGCCTTTCCGGCCTGCTCTTAAAAATCGTGCGCTGCCTGTAACTTCATCGCTGAAAAATGGGCGTGGGCAAAAATTTAATAGGGATATTCGAATTTAATTAAGCTTAGATCTTTGAACAGGCTCGAGATCCTTTCACACGAGGGAAACTGCAATCGAGTAGGATTTGGTCTTTTAATTAATAAGGATGTTGGAGGCCTAAATCTCCACTTAAACTGCCAACTAAAATCAAATGCAACGCAGCGCGAGAGCACAAGAACACTTACATGCAAAACAGGCAATGTTTGGGGTCGGTGGAAGATTAAACATTTAATGAAATCCACCTACAAACTCGCCGGATTAAATTAAGGACTAATCACGTGCGTTTGCCTCCCATTTAAATGCTACTTGCTCTAATTATTTTCATAATTCGCAAAGGGAGTCTAATTAATTCGTGCCGATGCACGAACGCTCGATTCAATTAAGTTCTCATCTATTTGTGAACGAATATCGATTTCGAATTGAAAAATAATATCAATTTCGTCGCTAAGTAATTGGAAAACGACAACGACGAGCTTGCTGGAGGCAAATGCATGGAAAAAGTTTCAATAAATTTCACAATGTAGTTCAATGGCGTTATTTTCTTCATGAGTGAATCCAACTACCTAGGCGGCGGTGGCAACAGTGGCTACGGAAGCGGCGGTGGCGAGCATGCACACAATTTTCCATAACAGCAAGACAGTTAGTATCGCACTCCAATTACCTTCGATAATACACTCAGAGCGCTTACACATGTTGCCCGACGCGAAAACCATATCGAACGTTCGCATTGTTACTTTTAACATCGACCGAAAACCAATAAAATGAGTACTGAAGGAAACTCAACGCGCTGGTCGCCTGCCGCCGTCCAGTGCACTGCTAACGACAAAGCAAATGCAATCGAACGAATCGAAAGAAACGGCTGGCTATTGCCGCAAAATTTGATCCTTGTTGCCGACTACGAACCTACTTGTATTATTATTTTTTCGTCCTCTATTTGCTTTTTACGTCTTCTGGACAATTGCTCAAGCGTTTTATTTCGTTGTAATGTGTAGAAACGTACAATCTTAAGGTAATGGAATTTTTGGGGTTCTTAAATATTTGAGCAATTTTTTACTTCCTGAATTCGGAATCAACTAAAGCGCAGGAAGCACGTGTTGAATGCGGTTAGAGTCTGTCAATGACATATTATTATGTAGGGTGTTAATTAATAATTGTTTACCTAGTAGCACGCACGTGCTGGGGATGGTTGGTATGTAGGCACGTGGAATTTTAAATAATCGTCAACGTTTAATGTGGAAAATGTCATTAAGGCAGACAGCACATACATCAAACGAAGTACACGCTGGTGGAGGTAAAAGACTGAGGCTAAGAGGGAAAAAGTACAATAATTTGCATAAGGTTTGAAAATAAATCTAAAAGGCCCGTTGCGTTCGAACGCTCGTACATGGCGGCTGGGAGGGGGCGGTTTGGCGTAATTTGTGTTGCTCGCATTTTGTAAATTTATACATCAGGCGGTGCGCGTACTCTTTAAGAACTTGTGCGGCGTAAAAATGCAAAAAACCACTAATGGTTTGAAGGTTAATTGCGCAGTGCTCAAACTATGCAAACGCAGAGCAAAAAGTGATAAGCGCAATGGCGCAACTTGAAAAGGTAGCAACTAGAAACTAATTGCTGATGCACTATGATAAAAGTGATTAATAAATGTTGCATTTTATTTATATTCCATCGTTCGATAAGGAATAATTAATCGTCCTCGATGTTTTTCAAACAAACACCCTTATCGCGCCTGCCGCCATGTTTATTACATTATAATTGCCAGTCGTGAAAACTAGGACGGGCCCATGAGTTATTACTCTTTTTCCTTATTTATGCGAATGCGAAAACTTGCTTAAAAATGGCACTCGGCATGCGAGTGCGAGGAGGGAAAAGCATTTGCTAAGTGGAATTTTGGATGACTTGGGAACGTTATCTAATAAACCGAAGTAATCAAGGAAAATGTATAGTGAAGAGGTTCAGTGCGCAGTGTTTTCTTAACAACATCCCCTTCAGCATCTGATGTGCTCGGCTGTGCTTCGCTCGTCTTATTTTCCTATTGCGTTACCGTGGAGCGCCAAACATGTGCTTTGCTGGTTTCGGATACAAAACGCCGGAAAGCTTCTTCTCCTCTTATTCCGCGCTGCAGACACTTGAGACGCGCAAACACATAACCGTTTCAGGCAAATGCACCATCAGATATCTCCCGATAATATTTACAAAACCGAAGTACGAAGTGCGGCCACAATAGATAAAAATTATTAATTTACTCGCAATTGTTTTTACGAGATGATACAATTTGTAGGCGTTCGTTCGTTCGTTTGTTTGTTTGTGTTGATTGTGAATGACATTTGTATGAAAGGATAATAGGAAAATGTAAGGACATGAAGGAATTGCTTGTTATGTGTTGATTGCACTGCTGCACATCTTAATGCGCGCCCGGTTGGCACGAGGAGCAAGGAAGGAATGGAAGTGAATGCAACTGGGACAAGTTGTATTGCTATTTCATGAGATCCCTGGGAACTGGCAGGGAACTGCGAGCCGCATTGTATTTCAGCGAGGGCTGATGCAGTTTTGAATACATGCATAGTTCATTTCAATGCGCCGCTAACGTAAAAGACGACAACCAGGACGACAACGATGTCGACGACAACATAGTCGAGAAACAACTCCCGCAACAGCATCTTGTGTCTTGTACGCCTTCTCACATTTTGCTATCTTCCAACTTTACACAACAGCGTCCGGTGCGCGTTGCTATTATAATTAACTTGTGGTTTCGTGGCTTGTCGATATGAAGGCGACGGATATCGAAAATGCATTTCCTTACACACAGAATGTTCTAAATTACATCTTATAATCTGAAATCCTAGATATTATCAAGAGGATATTTTAAACTAGGCTAATTATAAATTTTGCTATTATACCTACTTGCTAAAGTGAAATTTAAGAGAAGAAGTCTCGGCTACGTCAGAAAATAAGTAGTAAAACTGGAAGGCAAGAGGAAACAAAAAAGTTTATGGTTTGGCTCATGTCGGTGTCGTGTACACACGATATAAATTGAATTTGGCGGCTGAGTGTGTTAAAATATTTGCGCATACATGTGACCGATGTTGAACAATGGCGCATTCGGTGCATCTGCTAAGCTGCATCCACGACACGTCCGCCTTACGCTGGCGGCGGTTGCAAGCTTGCAAGTTCTGGCGAAAATTCGCTTTTTCAACGTCTCATTGGGCTTTGCGTCCGTTGTAATTCGGAGTCTGGCTGTTGAGAAAAGTGTATTGTTCTGTAGTTGCGGCGAGAGGCCCTTTTGCACTACAACGAATCCCACTCAGCTGCGGCCGCCGCGCGGCGCTCCCTAACCATTTTCTCCATGCCCTATAAACAGGCGTCCTCTTTACGTTTTCGTCTTCTGTACCCTTCACTCACTCACCCGCCCGTTTCGCCGACAATACACAAAATGCATGCGGCAATTGCAACGACAAGACATATTCGCTTAGCGTTTTGCAAGTGCATTTTCGACGAATGCCCAATGCACCGCGTCTGGCAGATAGATTAATGCATTCGTCGTATACTTTTTGCAGTGCGCTTTGGAGTGCACTTTCATTTTACATTTTTAGTCCAATTTCTTTTGTCAATTTAGTCCTGGCAAGCTGATTTTTCTTGCGAGACTCCTTACATCTCACAGGCGGGCAATTTGAATAATGCATGCGTCTGTTTCGTACCTACTTTTCGTTGCACATTTTACGCTAAATGATGTAAATTTATGTACACGTGCCCGTTAAGATAATGCGCGTGGGTCCTGCGTATTGCCCAAGGATGTGAAAGGAATATGTTTTGATAACAAACGCACATTGTTGTTGTGCGTTCAGCGCGTCCTTCAGCCGCATTTTATGAATGTATTTCGCACTCGCTGAGCGTGTCTTCAGTGGCAACGTCAAAGTTTCGAGTTTACCGACCTCCCGAGGGGTGTTTTCAGTGGCTGAGTTTGCAGAAAAACACGCAAATATCCTAGGATTCCTTGAGAGAGTCGTCGCAATCTCGTCACAAATAGAAATGTTGTAAATTACAGACTGTAAGGCTGTAAGATTGCTAACAAGTTTCCTCTCCGCACAAGAGAGCATTGCTTCAAAATTCACTTTGCCATATTGGTGATTCTTCATCTGAGATGGATGCAAACTAATAAAATGTTTACACGGAAATGCGCGCTTGCTTGTCACGATGAAATTACACGTCATATTTTGCGATGTTATCAGGGCGCTTAACAAGAATAAATGAGGATGCATAAAACTGAGGAAATCACAAAAATACTTACGCCCATCAAAAATAACTTGCTCTCGGAAAGAACGCTCAAGCATCCGCCCACGGAGGCGACAATCATCACCAATGCGGCAAAGATGAGGATGTACGTGCCGATGTAAAATTTTTCCAATTCCAGATCGCGCACCCACTCCCCAAGTCCAGGGTCAAAGCACAGCCACATGGAGAGTGCGAATACAGCGATAGACAACATCTGAAAAAAGAGCAAATAGTTTTATTGCGTGAAAAGTTGCAGAAATTTAGCATTCTTTGATTTAGTAAGTGTCGGTTCAATATGTCACGGAACAATATCAGAGGTGATTTAACCTGAGAAGCAATAGGCACGTGAGGAATGTATGTATGCAAGAAAAGCCCGGCGGAAAAAATGTCTAAATTTTCCACATTCGAAATTTATCGGCGTCACGCGGGTTCGACTAACGTTGGGTCATCACTTGTGCACGAGGCGCGCCAGACATGCGATGTCAACTCCGGGGGCGCAATAGGCGCTAGATAAATCGCGCACGTCGCCGCTGACATATGACAATGAGCGACTCGCCCTCTCATCGCGACCTGCACCCATGCGCGTTTCCCGTGTGGTAGCAGAGGAAGAGCCTGCGGGACTCTAGAGGGAAGAAGTTGCTATGCCGCCCCCGCGCGATAAGGTTACGCTGATTGCCGGCAAACCGTCGGTGTGTGAAGTGGCCTCTACGTGTTGGAATTTTGGTCGCATGCATGTGAAGCAAAAAATTAAACCTTGAATGCGTGAAAAAAATATGACTCGGGCCTTTTTATGTTCTTTAAATAAAAGCGCATAATTCAATTTTCCTTCACGATAAATCACATGTAATTAAAGTGCAAAAATTGTGATTTCTCCACCCGCAAACCAATAAAAAATAATAAAAATGCAGACAACATATTACAATTAAGGTAAAGTAACGAAAATTGTTTCAACATAGTAAACGAATCATTTTGTCTGGATACAAATAAAGTTACAATTATTTATTTTTCGTGTAATAATATCACACAGTATCCAATTTATTTTCATTGTTTAAATGTTTTATAAACTTTAATTCACTCTGGAAATTTTTACATTGTGATAGTTTGCTTTTAATGGCAAACTGTGCAGTGAATTCCAGCACGTACTGCATTAACGTCTGGCGTTGGCATGGTACATGAAACAGGATACTAAATCCGTTTAAAACTCTGGTGTATCTTCCATTTCAGTAAAGATGACATCCACAATAAAGAAACTTAGTTATTAAGACTGGAAAAAAGTCGCTGACGTCTGCAGATATTTTTATAAACTAATTTGAAAAAGTGCAGCGATTTTTTAACCATAAATCGCCCTAAACTTATAAGTTATTTCATGGTTATTTCAATACAAATAGATGTTATGTTAAGGTGTACACTTGGAGATGGAAACAACAATAGAATTACGGTGTTGGCGGTGGCGGCGTTTGGCTAAATCGGACTAAACTGAAACGCGCGAATACGCAAAGCAGGCGCGTAGCATCCAGTGCCCATTTCCTTATGTGATTTATTTCGCCTCAAATTGAAAACGTCATTTTTAAATGAATATTTTTATTTATGTTTGCGAGATAAATCCGATCCCGAAAAACACCGACGATCTGTACACAGGCGTGGTTCAGGGCATCGGCGGCGGCAGCTTCGGCTCGTCGTTTATGAAAACGCCTGAAATTAAATCAAACGCCTCGAGCTTTTTGCGCAAAAACGTTCATTTATACGCATTTCCCCTATGTTTTTTACGTATTATTTTCATTTCATCCATTACGACTGTACGATATGCGTGTGTATGGATTTTTTGCACGAGGCGAAAATGCCCAGACGCATCACACGTTTTAGGTAAATATGCGGTGAGCAATTGTGGTTTTGGTTCATGTCTTTTTTGTACGCTATTCTCTTCTAGTTCGTTTTTCTCTTTACACCTCATTTTTTATTTGCTCGTTTTTCGTTCGGGCATAGTCTTAGAGTCGCTTGATGGTTTTACGTTTCACGCTGCGCCACGTGCGTGTGGGACGAAGACGAAGGAGAACCGAAGGATATGCGCTAAGGTTAATGTAACACCATGCTTGGGATGAGGTGCAAATCGTGCGTTTCTTAGCGTAAGGTGTTGGAATGGAGGCAGCAAAGACGTCCTTCTTCTCTCTTGATGGAAATTGTACGCGATGTATATACGACGCCGTAGCGTGCAATCGCAATCCACGGCTGAAAGGAAGGCGCGAGGACTTAATGAGAAAGAACTGGGTAACAAATGTCGGATTAAGAAATGTATTTGCTTCTCTCGGCAGTTGCTTGGCAGACAAGAAAACGAAAGCGAAATAACGAAAACCGAACGGCAAGTTAAGAATTCAACGCTAAATGAAAGAAACAGGCGCCTGAAAGACAAGAAATTATGGTTTAAGAATAGAGTTAACTCCTAAACGCACGTGCATTTGCCATGGTCTTTCATAAATTTTAATTTAAACATAACGCATTAATAAAACAATCCGATTCTGCAGGAGAACTATTCGTGCATGAAACAACACGTGCTTGCAACCAACGTTTGCATGCTTTAAAGGATAATCTTGTATTCTTCACGATTGTCAGTTCAATTCTCCAAAGATCCGTTACGTTCTTTCTGGCGTCCCTCGAGCAAGAATGCGAAACCACTCCATAATTCTACAGTCAAACCAGCTAGAGCTGCATTGCGTGAGATGAAAACTATAACGGAATTGAATTAAGGAACTTTGCGCCACGTTTGGGAATTTCACTGGGAACTATTGTATGTCTCTTGGCCTTGTCCTAGAGGACTCGTGCATTTGCTTTCAACTGAACCACAATCGATCTTTCCATTTCACTTTCCCGATTGGTTCGTTCAATTTCACTATGAAAAAAGTTTATGGAACTGGGTGACCTTCTATATTTTAGAAACCCCATGATAGACATATATTTTCCGTGAGTAATGATCAATTTTCCTATTACCCTATTTTATATCTGGGAAATCACAATTTTGCGAGATGGAAGATAATAATAAATAGATAAAAGATTAATTGATACAGAGATTAAAGATGGTTTTGTTGAAGAGAAGCTGGGTGGATTTTCCAATTCGATGAAGCGATGTTGTCTTCACGGAAGGTTCTAGTTTGGGGGTTTTGGTTGGATTTTCAGGCATTGGACTATGCAGTTAAGCGGGCTGTTGACCAGAATAGAGCGATTACTGCCGTAATTACTGTTGGCCGTAATAAACTGCGGTCATCGGGAGTAAATGAGGCGCGCTATCACGACATCGAACGCCTCGCAGCTAGCGTCTCCTGACCATGGATTGATGTGCCCTCCGTCCATCAGTCTTAGCCGTTGCGAAATCGATTCCTGACCGCTTATATCGGCGATCTCAGGCAATTTGTTTTCATGACAAGAGTGTTATTATATTTAGCGTGTAATTGCGCTTCGTCAAATTGGGATTATTTTCGTTTTATTCGCTTCCGTTCGTCCTGTAATCGAGGGTTAACAAGGGCGACTGCCAAGGTCCCAGCTGAAGGGTAAAGTTTTGCGTTTTTTTGGCATGGGGCGGAAACGCTTAAATACGCGCGGCTTGAAATAAGTGTCGGGTCAGCAAAATGCATGGTTGAAGTGAAAATGTACGCATCAGCTAACAAATGAGACGAGATTTAATTATGTCGTTTCACTTGTTTATAGCACAGGGGTTTCGCTCGGCGCGTTTGCAATGTTGTTACAACGCTGGGCGGTGGGTGGTTTGGGTAACGATGAACGTCCCACGCTCAGCATTCGCACAAGTTATGAGAGAAAGAGAACGTTACTCACCGCCGCCGTCTCCGGCTACGTGCGCGCCCTTGTTGTGTTGCGCGCGACGTACAAACATGGGAATTTTCAATTTCCTAACTCCGTTTATTTGCTAATACGTTGTGGAAAGTTAATTTTGGAATCGCAGTAGCGTCGCCATCAACAGCACACCCTTCATTTACTCACAGCGTGTGCTTTACAAGGAGAATAAAATATCGTTATTAATTGCAACATGTCCTTAGATTTCCAAACTTCTCTCTCGATTATAAATATAAATTGGAAGTTTATCCAGAGTTGAGAAAAAAAGTAGAAAATGTGTAAAGAATAGGAGGTTACAATGTGTATTCGTCGGGGGCGGCCAAAACACACATATGCTGATTTTCGATTAAAGAAACTTCCGTCCACTCAATCTCGGCGGCTACTTGGCTGCGATTCGTATTCGCATCTGCGCAAGGACATTCACAGGGTTGCGATTCTTGGCAGAGACAGTGAAAGTGCCGGGCGCTGATGTTGCAGGCGTCAGCAGCAGCCCCCGAATGGGCGGCTCCGACAATGTTCAGTAACACGACTCGAATATTCCGACACGCTGCGTCGCACATATATTGAATATAGATGGTGGAAAAGTACATTTGTCTATTTTTCTGCTACGTTGTTAGTTTTTCCCTTATTTTCGCTTCGAACCGCATACGTGCGCGCACACGCTCCCATTCATTCCACTTTCGAAATGAAAACTTTTATGATTGATGGACAGCCGCTACGGACTCGCACGGCAATCGTCAATATGGGGCGATATTGGTTGACCGTCATATATCAGCGCCAGACAGATATTTTATCCATCCAAGATTTATTTTCCTGATTATACTGTTTTATCTAGGCTTAAGTATACTTATATCAACAGCTAGCCAATGATTTGTTTGATTAATTGTACATAATTTAGTCCAATTTTATTTTCACATAGTTCATAATCATTATTAACTATTAAAATATTCGAAAGGACCTATTGAAAATAATATGAAATTTTGATGGGAATTTGAATTAACATTTTGTACCTTCAACAATCAAAAGTTTAATTAAGATATTGATTTCGTATTGATGAACTTAACAAGTCTACAATGAATATTCAATTGTAGGTAAGTACATATGCGTACTTATACTTTATGTATTATTTAATGCTTTCGCATATTGTGAGCCACCAACGCAATTCAACAGAGAAGCCCTAAATACGGCTCGCTAAATACATGGCAGCGAATCGTTTGGCACTGCGCGTTGTTGAATTATACGTGCATGTGCATATCATATCGTAAGTGCTTACTAATACAACGGCATTTCCTTTCGACGCATTCAGCGCACAAGACCGATAACAATAATATCATTCAGCCCCGCATGATGATGGCTGGTGCTAGCACAAAGAGCGAACTCGCTTTACAATAATAGCACACGTCATGTCAGCGCTGTGCGCTGCCGCTGCCTCCGTTGCCGCCGTCGGCCCGATAAACGTGACAATTAAATTAGTGACTAATTTAGCGCGAAATTCAATTCGCGAATGCATGCGCTGATAACGATTGCGTCGATGCGAGACAAAGCTTGCAACAAGTGCCTTAGTTTATAATTGAATTTCGTCCTTATGTCGAGAAGACGTCAAAGTGATAAAGAGTTTTGGTGCTCGCTTTTTGAAAAATGTACCGGCTGAGATTCAGGTAACAAAGCATTCAACGTGGAAATTCTTACACGTAGAAGAAAAATCGACACATTTGGGTGTTCAATCTCATAGAAGCAAAACGTGCAGCTGTTTTTCAGTTGGTTGCTAGCGTGTGACTCAATTTGTTCATTGCATTCGCATTTCAACGCGTGTTCCATCGTCCTTCTTTGGCTGGGAATTCCAGTGCGTGCTGGGGACAGGATGTGGAGTGATCCTGGCTCTATGCAGAAATCTCCCGGATGCGAAAAAGTGAAAACTTAGATACGAACGAGTGTATAAACCACTCAAGCTACGCGAGACGACTCTAAAGCCTCATACGACATATGATAAAAAGGGTTTCTATTAAATTGATTTCATATCGCGTTACAGGAAGTGAGTATGTAATAAAATATGATTTGTTTTCAAATGCATTCTTAACGCTCCATGAAAATGAATATTCGTTTCATAACTTCATTTAACATGCAAAATTGCACAGTGTTTTTTCCGTTTCGTTATTATGAGGTGTATGAAGTAATAAAAATTATGGTAAATATTTCAAGACGACAGCAGGGAATTATTTGGTAAACTAAAAGGTGGTGGTATCGCCCTGCACGCGAGTGAGGGCGAAGAAACGAATGTGTTTGAAAGTTGGATTGTCGCATCGATCTTTCTCAGCGTCGTTTTCCAGCAGAAAGATGGGCAATGCACGCGTGTGCTCGATAGTTTACTGAATGCAGCAGGAGCACGAGTCGTTGCTCACTTCGTTACCCTCGATCACAGTCTGCTGCACCGATATCACGATTCCCGCCCCCTCAGTTGCTCGTAGATATTTCTTTCAAGTACGGATTTTCTCCATTTCGCCGACGTCGTTTTGCGCCATTTCCTTCCCCTCGGCTAGCAGCCGCCGCCGTCGCCGCCACTGCCATCGTCGCCGAGTCAAAGATATTGTTGCTCTTTTCGTGTAAACGGAATTTGTTGCGCAATACGTCTTGATTGTCCTCTCAGATTAACGCTGATAAAACGGCGCTCGTTCGCAGGTGATATTTTCCCAATGATTCAATTATCTTTCATCTCTATTTTGATTTTCACAAGAAATTCACAACATGTTACTAATGTAAGTTTGTCTTTTTTCCAGGTCCAGCTCTTGACCATTCGAGGATTGCTTTCTTCGGAGGACATTTTTGATGGGTGAGTTTTTATTCAGCGATAGATGGAAAAGTGATCCGCAGCACTCAATTGCATACGTATTGAGTGTTTACAATTTCCCCGATGCTCGTTTTCTTATAGTCCCAATAATATCCGATGTCCCTCATCGTTTCGGGGCTGTTGCGCGACCCCAAATGCAAGTCACGCGTTCGGCTCGATAGCTTCGGATGTTTATGATAACAATTTCACGTAATTCTAAAATGACCACGACGACGGCGCCAACGCCAATGCCGGTCGTTCGATTCCCTGGGGGCAATTTTCCTTCGGGCATCACATATTTCGGGCGCGCGCGCTACTCGTAGGTATTGTTCATGTTGGCCAAATCGACTTTTGCCCTTCCCGTTGTCGCACCACGCGCACAACTACCGAAAACGAGCAATTCCCAAACGCTAGCTGGGCCGCCGCGTGTGCCACATAACGAGCTGCAAATCGTAATCGCCGCACGCACCTCGACATCGCATCGCCCGAACTCAAAGTGATATGCAAACTTACATTTAATATTCAAATGCCTTTCACGACATCGCCATTGCGCTGAAAACCAAATTATCTAATCGTAAGCGGGTCGCTTAATGACCCAAACGATGCTTTCAAATGTTACTTAAGTGAAACGGACATTGCACAAGTAAAGTCCTAATAGTACATGTTTATGCACTTGAATACTCAACATTAATGCGTATTTCGGGTTCTTGCTTTAATGGTGAGAACGTGTGTATTAAGAAAATTGAACCATTTCATTTTATGTTTGGGGTTTGTTGGGTTGTGCGAATCAAAAGTCGATTTCTTTCATTAGACAACGTAACTTAAGCGTGATACGAAGAAACGTCCAGTCTCCGTTGTTATTGATGTCAGGACGATGTCAAATTAAAGCTCCGGCAAAGAGTCTTATGTGGCAGCCGCAATGGTACATCCTTGCGGCTTTTGTCTTAAACCTCCCCCAGCGCGGTAATTGCACTCCGGGCTTGGTGAAATATTGCGTCGCAGGCGCCTCTCGGCAGCTGTGTAACGCATTTTCGGTTCAATGGAGGGAAATCACTTTCTCTAATCGCCTTGCCTTTATCTCTTTAATATTGGGGCAATGAGCGTGCAGAGACTCACCATCCTTTCGCGAAATGTACCAGGCGCATAAGAAACGAGCTGCGAGCCTAAAATGCACACCGTAACGAGACCAACTTCCCCGCGTGGAACGACACACACGAGACGAGCTTCGAACAACTTTACCTACTTTACGAAGACGATAATAGTTTCTTTTCCTGCGCATTGTGCCACCACCTCGGCGGGAATTTGCAAATTCACACACTCGAACGCACTTCATGAATTGGTGATTCCGCACTAATGAAAACCCCTGAATTGCGCTCCTCATATCCCCTTATCTCTGTAATTAATTACACACGCAAAGTTTTGATGGCATGTACGATTTAGTTTTTGGCATTATTCGCTAATATCGCAACTTTGCATTTCGCTTCATAGAACAATAATTTCGTTGGAATTACTTCTTGTTATCTACGGTTGCATGATACGGATAATGGAAATATTTAAGTCATACGTGATAGTCCTTCTAACAAGGTGTCTGGTATCGTGCGGCGATCACCATCACTTATGACTAATGCGAAACAAGAGTCTTCAGCCTTGAGGCGTGCTGCACACGAAGTGCGAACGAAGATCGATGGCGTCATTAATTCCGGCGATGATTTCATCGTATTTAGCCACACATCGGGTGCGAGTCAGCTGCGATTTGCTGCCCCCGTCTATCTCCGCCTCATACCACTCAAGCTACCACAGCCGCTTGCGCCACGGACAGAAAACCATCAAAGCACCACTCGTAACTTCGTGGAATGCACGCGAAACACGCGATCGTTCCGTTCGCTGAACGTGAAACCTAATTTATCGCCCTTGGATTTCTTCCTCACTGCTTTTTGCGTTCCTCGCCCATCGCGACACAGACATTTTCCACGAGGAGCACCAAACAAACGCTGCGCTTCCTAAGGTATTTAAGCGTTTAAAATATATCATCGCACCTTAACATGCGTCATCTCTACATTTTCACACGCCGGAGGAAAAATCCGTTTCGGTTAATATCGTTTCTTTCATCGTTTTTGGTTGGGGGTTTGAGCGTGGAATAGGACAAAGTACGAGGGTGTTGTTTACATCCGATTTATTCACCCAGCTTTGCATACATTGAACGCACCGCGTAGGGCGTAAATAATTTTTAATTTCTGCCCCTTTCGAAGCAACAACAAACGTTGCTTTGCGTTGGCGGTGGCGGCGTCAGATGCCTGCAAGCTCCTCGAATCCCTAAATATGCAAATCCAACAGTTATACCCAAATATAAGGTGCCGTATAACGTGTATGTAAATAAGTATACTAAGGGTTGCAATTACCAACAAATTAAAATTGTATCAATCACACTAATATTTTTCGTCATTTTTTATAAATTTGCTGAAAGTCTCGATTAAAATAATGAAATTTAATGAATTTATTAAATATTTTAATACGTATACAAAATTATTAATTAAATACTCATTACATATTTTATTTCATTTTTGGTATGCAATGCTCGCACGTTAAAACCGACCCCATATGAATTAGGCGCACCACCGAGCGATATTCAACCGCGTTTCCATGATACACCTCGGATATAGCCAAAAATGTTAAGGGGAAACAACGAAGAAGGCCTGTTGTTTTTCGAATGTATGACGAGATTGTATGGATGCTCAGAGTATTTCATGTTTTATATATGCGCGTGGGTGGCATAAATACGTGGTAGACGTATAAGATTTTGTAATAAGTTTAGCGCCCCGTAGTCGAGCTTTCTTGGAAAATTATACGCGAGATGCATGCTCATTATCACATACTTTGTTCTTTTCCCCTACGTAATTTACGACGTTTAATTATTGTTTCAAATCTCTTCTAAGTGTATCAAATGAAATTTCAATTTTAAATTTCGTTCCGGCTCAAATATCTTCATTAAAGCGGGAACTAATAAGAAATTAAAAAGTTTACAATTTTTAATGACTGGGGAATTTCTTCATTCACTCAATATTATTTTATGTTGAAGGATATTTCAGTATTAAGTAAACACACCTTATCATTCTGTTTTAGATGATAGCACTGGCAAAGATAACTGATTAATCATCATCTATCATCATTTTTATATCCTATTACTCTGACGTATAAAATTATCCACATTTCTTTGTCACAGAAATGGCATAAATTGCTTTTGTCAAGTTAGTATTTTTCCACCCTTATCATAAAATACTTACGATAGTGAATGCATTGAAGAAAAGCATCACATATTTTAATGCATCAATCTGATTACTGAGACGTTCAGCTTGACCACTTCCTTTACCAGCCATGTTTGCTGCGCTTTGAAGTAAAGTTGCACAAGAAATCCAAGGGTGTAATACACAATAGAACCGCACTTTCAACCACTGCACGCCACAAATAAAATATCCAGTTTATTATGAAAACCGCACGCACTACAATTACAACATTAACGTACTATTATCGTTCCACTTATGACAAATACACAACGCCCAGGTGAATTTGCCGCAATTGCTCAATGCGTGGATAGCATCACCTAGAACACTTTGTTGGTTCAGAGATTAGATAACGTTTATCGCACACTGGATTCGGTGAATCATTAACGCGTTGCTGGAGCAAACATCTCATCATCACATATTTGCGTTATTAATACGAAGCAAGTTTTCATCGAGTGTATTTTTTCGATACGACAAACGAAAAAAGAAAAATCTAGGCCATACTAGAATTGTGTGTCATTAAACAAGTTAATGGCAGCGTCTCCAAAGATTTCCGATCGATTCATGCGCATTCAATCGCGGAAATTAAAGAAAACCTATTAAAAGTCTTATTTCACAAAGAGATAAGTATGCGAGCGAGAAAGAAATTTCGCTGCGAAAACAAATTACTGTGCTTTAATTTCTTTTAAAGTTTTATATATCATTTGCTTTTTCCCTCTGCGACGCTCGCATTCTCAGCGCGCTCGTATTCGTGCACCTCTATAGAAAACTTGACGGATTGCAACAGGAAGAAAGTTAAACTAACCGAAAAACGTTTTTCGGCTCGGTTTTCTAATGGCAATTGCCAAAGAAGAATGGTCGCCAGCGCACCGCAAATGGCGGCAGCAAGGAAACGAATGAACGAACGAACGAACGAACGAACGAACGAAGAAACGAACAACAAAAAACATAAAGGAAAATAAACCTACGTGGCCTGTTGTTGCATGCATGGGCGGTCTTGGAGGCAGTAGATTTATTTTAATTACGCGTTAACGAGCGGGAGTTCTCCGAACGGCTTGCATACGAAGAAGCAAAGAATTAGGAGCCGAACGAAACGTAGAAAGAATGAACGAATCGCAATACAATGAGATAAGTAGTTTTCCATACCAATGTGACTTGAATATTTAACAAATGAAAATGACTTTTCCGCCTTTTCTTCCGTAATGCATTTCTAAGGTATAGGTTTAGAAGTTCTGCTTAATATATTAGAAATAACAATTGGTTTTTGACTTTAAATGCCTCTAAAACGCCTTTTTAGTGAAATTATGAAGCTAAAGTGTTATTTGAATATTTAAGCATATTCTGGGATGCAAAGAATGTATTTTCTTCGTTTTTCCTTCGATTATAAGTAATAGGTACTAAAATTAAAAATATGTGCACATAAAAACATATAAGTAATGAGTAAGCTTGATGAGAAATATTAAATAACCATTCGAGTAATAATAATGCAAGAAAAAAGCGCATGTAAACATAAATAGGTAGCGTGAAAAGCGTTTAAAATTTAAATTTTCATCGTTATCTTAACGAGAAGAAGTTTCATGCGCTTACTTTATGCTGGCCGGAAATTCCCAACAAAGAAATGGTACTTGAAAGTGGAATTTTTAAGATTTAACGTCGAAATTGCATATTATATTCGTGCACTGATAGTTACTGCGGAAAAAAGCGCACAACGCACATAAATATTGCCATTATGGCTCGTATAAATTTCATCACTCTTAACGTAATAATAATCGTACTAAACAACAAAAGCTGAAATCTCGATATGTACCAGTCAGTTTTAGTAGCTTGCTACGTGATTATTTAATTTGAAAATGCATTCTGAATTTAATGCGACAAATGCAGTTTTCAATGCAAATATTGATTTTATCATATTTTATTATCGCTATATGAATTAATTCAAACATTTCGATTATCAATAATTCCATTAGTTATGACGTAATATTATTTATTAAAGAAAATATACTGGAGCTTCTTTAGACACGAATTCCATATTATGGTTTGTTGTTGGTGGTAGATAAGGAAGGAACCTAATCCTCGATGAAATATAAATGTCATAAAGTATACTCGAAAGTAGCAAAAATATCTTCTTATGTCCATTTCATCTTTTCGCCAATAGTTACACTGACGCAGTTCATGTTATCAGCTAAGAGCTTCCGACTTGCAGAAATTGTCATTCATACAGGTTCTTCAAACACGTCTCTGGCAAACGGGCAATTGTTTATAAAGCACAATAAACAAATGTTCCAAGAAACATTGACAGTAAAGTGAAGGAGATGTGAAGTGAATTTCTGAAATCAAAATTTTCAGCAACAGGAAAAAAAGAAACTGAAATAATCTAATAGTACCGCCCCTGTTATTACTAGGAGCTCAGCTATCAGCGCACTTGCATTCAATACATGAATGTACTAGCTAGCAGTCGCTATATACAACCCTTTTGCAAGTACATAGATATCGCAGTAAAGCTTGTGGGATTGCCACCACATCGAACTCTCAACTCGGCAGCAGCGGCGGCGGCATACAACCAGGCAGAGCTTTCTCTCTCCCGGGGTGCAATTTTCATTGATTACTTATCAGATTTATGTGATACGTAGGTTATCTCTGACGAAGTTATTAAATTTTACTGGATTTTCCATCAGTGACGCATTCTCTGCGCAAGCTTCTCTTCTATATACTCATGATTCGAACGCACTGAGAAAGGAAGAATATACACGCACAAATATCCATTATGTACATTACAGTACATCAAATAGAACTCATACATAGAAGAAAGTATATACAATTCAGTCTTAATATCATTTCGTTTGCCCTACGGCGTTTTTTTCATGTATTCTGCTACTGTACATTCGTTGAAATTTTCTTATTTACTCTATTCGCTTTCTTCCTGAAAATAGGAAGAAAACAATTTCATATCAAAATATATTTTCATGTGTTTATGTCAAATGCAAATAGAATGTTAAATTAACTTATATTTCTTATTGGGCGTTTATTTACTTACGTGTTTTCCGGACTTTTTCCGGAATAAGTTTCAATGGTTTGGAAATATTTTAGAAAAGTATGCGTGCATCTAGCTGTTAATAGTACTTTGTGCAAATTGCACATTCATGTGCATTGCATAGTGGGTGGTCTGTTTTTAATTAAAACAGGCAAAAGCAAAGCGCAAAACCGCCAAACGGGCAGCCTCTCCCCCTTGGTACAGGCAGCTTGCATCATTTCTCTGGGAATCGCCAGCCGCTGTTGATCTCCGCCAAAGCTACCGTTTCTAATTATTTCAGTACTGCAGGGCGTGAATTTTTCATTGCGCTCTCTTGCCCGCGTAATACGTGTGTAATTATAATTTTTTCGCAATGTTTGCTAGCGCAATCCGAGCGCACACAACATGGGGACTCTTATTATGTTATTCCCACTTTGCGCCGCAGACAACAAGACTAAACAGCACCCGAGCAACAGCTCTATTTCGCTACTTTTAATTTCGTAATTAATATACAAATATAAATGCGTTTATGATACTGAATTAAATCGTGAGTGCGCTCTGCGTTTGAAAATCACAACAAGTTTGATTGCCAGCGAATTCAAATGCAAATTAAATACAAAATTGCGTCAAACTTTTTGCTGAATTTGCAAAGTTGGAAATGGACTCCGTATAATGAGAAAATACCATATGAAAATGTGAAATATTTTGTTAATTTTCAAATATCTCTCTTTGATTATTCTCCTTTTATTTGTTGCATTCAATGGGATTAAAACTATGAGGTCAGCGTTGAATGCGTGAATGCACTGAATAGCATTAAATCATGAGTATTTGAATGAAAATACGAAAATATTTCACTAGCGTACAATGATAATAACTGATGCGTAACCGTGTGTGGGTGTTCGTATGAATATGTCATTGTGACCGGTCGTGCATTCAGTGGGAAAACCTTAATAATTTTGTGCCGCCGCGGCAGTGGAAAAGAGTGGCGCGCGGACCCCATTTGAAAATTCATCTCGTTGGAAAATATTTATGAGTGGACGAACTGCTTGTTACCTACATAAGAGGAATTGTTTGCGATCATAATGCTAGTAGCGCTTAGCACTCCAAACCGGTGGGAGCAATAATAGAGACCACAAGTGAAGAGGCGTCCAGTAAAAAATAATTGAAAAGCTACTCGTGTAGCATTTGAATGCGTGTACAATAAATAATACATGCTGGTATAGCCTACGTTGGAATGAACGTGAAGTGCGTACATAAATTTTCAGCGTTTCAATTATTTTTTAACCCGATTTTTATACACTTATATAAATAATTGTTTTTGCCGATTTAATTTATTCACAATATAATTCAATGGCTACATGGTACTTGAAATCATTTAGGAAGATAGGAAAAATGGAGTTAAATAAAATCAAAATGCTTTTGTGAACATTTGAACGTCAATGCACGCACTCAGTTTTGGTATTGATTTTGATTCAGTGCGTTGCTCTGCGTCTCTTCTTCTATCCATTTTCCTTTATGACACCTCGGGTCGGCAGTTTATGTCCCATACGACACTGCGTGCACCCACCGATTGTCGCCAAGCTACCCTCTTTGCCACCCCCAAAGTGCCAGAAGCGAAGTGTTCCTATGTACATAACGTATTCCTTTCGAGTGTCGTCGCACTTATCTAATCTACGTTTCCTTTATATTCCTCGATAAATTACTTTCCTCACGTATCGATTTCTTTCGAGTTTTTGTTATTGCCAGATTTGCTTTCCACCCTGCAACCACCACTCACTAATTAAACAGAGTCTCTATGCACAATAATTATTTTATTATAATTTATTTTATATTACAAATTATGATACAAAATTCGTCTTATTCTCTATCTGTATGTAGTTATTCTATATTTAATTGAAGTGTTTGTAATTTCATACAAAGTAGACCATAATTACACAATAGGGTCGTAATAACAGCAAGGATAATTAACTTAATTATAAACTTATCCTATGCAATTGATGAATTTTACAAATGAATTTATATACATGAAGGAAGTAAGATGGAACATTTTAATTATACCTAGTCAAGTCGTCGAACAAAGAGTTTCACGGTTGTATAATTACATAATATTGCGCGCAGAACAGCTGCAATTAAATGTTTGTAATCACTGAGCGAATTCAGCATATTTAAATTTCCTATGCTATCAACCATATTGCTCCTTTTTTCGGAATAAAAGGAGTTCACGAATTATGAATTCAAATACGAATTTCGTTTCATGCTTTTTATATTTTACATAAATATAAAAAGAACAAGAGGAAGAGGCGGAAAAACGCTTCCGGTGGTAAAATTTCGCGTTCGTACTGATATACCATATACCTATATTTTTCTTTTTGTTGTTACGCTTCAGTGCTTAGCCTACGTAAGGAAATGGAGGATATGGTGCTGGGAAGAAACCGGGAAAGGCAGCTGTGGGTGCAACTGGTACGGAGGCAGTCATATAACTGGTGAGCACGGTGGGAACGACCTTTGTCGAAAATATTGTCGTGTACGCCGTTTTAGCACCGAACGTAAGCTTCAATATTTTGCTATTGGTTTGCGTGAGTATCGTCGTCTGGACAATGGGCGAAGACGTTACGGCGAATTGCGGTTGCTGCTGCGGAAACAATGGATTGACGGGCACGGGAGGAATGGGCAGTGCGGGAATGGTGCTCGTTACGTACTCGTAGTCCGTCTTGGTGACGGTGCCGATGATTTTCGATAGCGTGCTGAGAATCGTGTTTTGGCCGTTAATTACAGGAATTACGTGCGACTCGTAGAGCGTTTCGACTTTCAACACCGGCTTTGAGGCAGTAATCACCTGGCCTTGGGGTTGTGGAGCCGCTGCTGCTGCAGCCGGATTTAGTAAGCGAAGTAATGCGAGCTGCTGCAATTGTTCCGGACTGAATCCGGGTGCTTGCACCACAGCATCAGGAAATTGAACTGGTTTCGGCGTTGTCTGCTGCTGCAATTGCTGCTGTACCTGGCGCAACTTCAGCCCGTCGGGGATGCGCGACTTGTCGACAGCGGATAAATCAAAATCGCTGCCTATATTCGCCAAGTCCAAGTCTCCAGGCAGAATACGTTTCAGCGTACCGTCGTCCTGATCGTTCTGATCGCCGAATTCGAGCTCCAAGTGCAACTCGGAGCCGGCTTCGTCCAAGTGGCTGTTGAACTCGTTGAGGGTCTTGCTCGGATTGAAGTGGTAGGCTTCCATCGGCGGCAGGGTTTTGGTTGCCGTGACCATACGAGTGACCAAGTAAGTTTGCACCAGCGTGTAGCTGGTGGTGTCATTACCACCACGAATTACGGGAAGTATATGCGTTTTAAGCATTGTTTGCGTGGTGCTGAATGTGTCAGTGAGTGTTTCCAGTGGGGGTGTTTCCATGTCGGCGGCTAAGTAAATAGGTGGTAATGTGGCGATACTTGAGTCGAGGAAATTATTATCCTTGTCGTAGTTACTTGTTGTCGCCAAAATGTTTTCTGTTAGTGGTTCGGATGCGGTTGCGCTTATACTCGCTTCACTCGTTGCCTCCAAACTTTTCTCAAAGGTGGACGTCACCGTAATGTACCGAGTGTTTTTAACGCTTCCAACCTATAATGAGCAACAAATATTTATCTATAGAACTTCTAGTCTTATAGAATTACGTCTTTCGTCCTTTTCGTTTTGCATAATGTAAATGCACTCACCTGGAAAGTATACGGAGACTTGATGGTAGCAATTTCATAATAAATGTCCTTGAAGTCCGGTGGCGTTGAGATTTCCACTTTGATGGTTTCAAGCGGGAACGGCGTGTCGAGTTTATTTTCGGTTGAACTCTCATCGTCCACAATCAAAGCGACCGATTCGGAGCCAACCAACGCGTCCCCATCGTCGGATCGTGCCTGGGGTGTAACTAAATCGTTCAACGCGGGAGATACATCCTGGAAGGAAGGTGGCGTTGTATCGTTTATATCATCGTCGTTGACCTTGCGTATGGTGACACGCGGTTTCGGCGTTGTCTTGTACTGCCAGCGGCCGGGTGAACGATTCAACTTGAACTTGTATAGGCTGGAGGAAGAGTGGCTGCTATCAACGATCGATGCTTGCACTTTAGGTTTGTATCCTCGACGCGTAAAGCCGCTGCCATTATCGGGAGCAACAGTGCTACTGCTGCTACTACTACGTGTCTGTTGTTGTTGTTGTTGCTGCTGTTGCTGTTGGTGGTGTTTGTTCCTTCGTGAGTTATAGCGTTTACTCGAGCCATAGGATGCAGTTGACGTAGGCTGCTCACTAGATACAGAGACAGTGGATATTTGAGACTTGTTCCGACCATATTTCTGGCGTTTGTTGTTGTTGTTTTGTTGTTGTTGTTGTTGTTGGTGGTGGTGGTGATGGGGGTGTGCGGTGTTGTGCTGTCTGATATTATTTATTTACATTCGTGTATTAGTGCCATAATTCTACACTGGTGTCGTATTTTATATATGCATTACAGAGAAAGAGAGATAGAAAAAAGTAATTCATGCATACTTACTTGAAAGTCCTTGCTGGCGCCGCATTTTGCTGACGATTACGCACCGTTGTCTTTTTTTGCTCCTGCGAATTGCTGTCGTTATCGTACTCCTCATACTCCTGAGGCCTATTCTTGAAGCGCTTGAAGCCCGATGAGACGGACGGCTTGCGCGTGGGTTTAATCGCGTTCTGGGTCACTTCGGCGACAAGCAGGGACTCCTCGTTGATGGCCGCCGCCGGGGTGGGCTCCAAGTGGCGATGCTTCTTGCCCAGTGCGGGCGCCGCCGTTTTCAATATGCGTAGCGTGGGCGAGGGGTTAATCTTCTGCTTTGCGTTGTAGATGTGCGAGGTGCTTTGCAGGACCTGCGCGTACTTTCCCGAAATAAAGGTGCCAATAACGCTCGTCTCATGCACAGTGGTCACGCCATCCTTCACAACCGTGCCACCCAACTTGGTCACTAATCCCGTCGGATGCAAACCGTCCGCTCGCTTCGTAGGCGCCGCTAGGTGGCCTTTATTTTTAAGGGTGGAGGCACGCAGTTTGCCGTGGTGCGCTTTTGCGCTGGGCTTGAGATTAATCACCTTGTAGGTTTCCTCAACCACTTCGGATGGCTGACGTGAAAGAAAATCATACTCTGGCTCGCCAATGTTGTTGCCCAAGATTACGGCTGGTTCTTCTTCTTCTGCTTCGTGAATCTCCACAATGCTGGAGAGCTCAGGAAGACTGGTTGTGGTCTCTTCGTAGACTTCCACCTTGCTGGAGACAATTGGTTTGACGATAATTTCACTTTTCAGCTTGGCCGCCTGCGTTACAACTTCCACCTTGGTGATGATCGATTGCTTTACGTTCTCCACCACCTCCACCTTTGAGGAAACGGGCGCAACGTTTACGACGCTCGATACCCCTTCGATCACATTCACCTGGGACGAGAATGTTGGCGGTTTAATTTCGATTTTACTGGCTTTCGGTGCGTTTGACGCACTCGTGCCGACAACGTTTACAATTGACGATAACTTCTTGCTGGTGCCGGTCGCTTTCTTTTCCGTTTTGCTTGGTTTTATGACGAACGGCGTTGGGGCGGCTGTGGTGGCGCTTGCGGTCGTCGACGTAGCAGCAGGACGCGTTTCAATAACGCTGCTGCTTGCATGCACCGGCGGCTGTTGTTGTTCTTCATTTAATGATGGTTTATTTTCCACTGCAACTGCAATTCAACGTTTTATTGTCACCGTTATTGTCACACTAATTATAATTTACAGCTGCAATGAAGCTAGCACGTGTTTTGGCCTTATTATTACAAATGGAGAACATGTAATAAAAATGAGCGGCTTGATTAATTCAGAGCGTGGTGTAAAATACCTCAAAACACGTGTTTCGTTCACATACATTTTCGTTTTTTCAACCAACCTGGTTCGGGTAACGAAGGAGCTGCGCTTTGCGGTGAAAATATCATCACCGTGTTACCAATTGTGGTGGTAAAGTCTAAAAATCCGTAGACGGTTTGCGTTACGAGTCCTGCCTGTGGTGCGGCGGATGGTGTGGGCGCTACAATTTTTGACGCAGGATTTATGAATACAGGTCCTGCGGATCCACATCCTTCGTGGACTGTGCGTGTAAAAGAAACAAACAAATGAGCGCTACATTGAATAAACACAACGTAAAATGAATTCAAATAGAATGCACACACGACAAATGCGCATAATAATAAGCGAGAAAGTTTTAACAAACGAGCAAAACAAATTGAAGCACGAACTTCAGACACGCCATTTCCTTATTATCCTAATTCAGCGCGCCAAGTTCGTTTGACTGCAAAAGCGTGTGTAAAGATGAACGGCAAAGTCATCATCAAAATTTATGTGAAGCACCTTTATGATTGTGCGCTTATCCGGCGCATTCAAGAAAAATATTTTATTTCATTCCCTGGCGCTTTTCTTTCATTAATTCCCGCTGGAGAAATAATATTTGTGTGTCATTTTTATGTCACACTTCTGCCATGCATTCAAATTTCATAATCTTTGTGAGTTTTTCGCAAAATCAACTCGGGAACTGGGATGACTCGTATTAAAAATGCCTCGACCTCCAAAAGTTGGATTTGCAATGGTTAAGTATTCATTATCTCTCCGCTTTTACGCATTTTATTCATTTCCAGGTGGACTGGACCACAATAAAGGCAAAAAGTGAAGAGGAAGGAACATTAAATACTCTAACTCAAGATGATTTCATTTCATTTTATCATTTATGTAATCTTTTCGTTTAATGCTCTCAGTCGGCAATGTTTTTCTTGGTGCATTCGCGCCAATTGCATAAAAGAATGAATTGAGAGTGAGAGGTGAACTTCACAGAGCCGAGGAGCAAACGAACGTTCGGCGCTTTGCCATCGTGAAGAGAATTTAATTAACAGTGTAGTGCGGTAATAACCAGAGCAGAAGTGCGCTTTTAAAATATCTTTTTAATTACGCGCTTGCCACTTGTATTTATGCTACAATTAAATTTCTAATTCGGTCTCGCGCGCGCACATCAAGCTTGATTAAATTTTGCATGCGCATCTGAAGAGACACGTCGCGTCCCAAATGAGAAAAAGCGCACGTACAGCTGCTTTTACTTATCAAGTGCACACTTTAGTTCAGTTACTTGTACGTTCACTCGTCGCATGCATGATGAACTTATTGTAATTTGATGATTGGACACCTCTGGCGCAACTCGGCAAACAATTCGGGCGCGCAATTCGTTCGGTCGAGTATCTACTTAATGTTCAATTTATATCACACATAATGGCATGTCAATTGGAAATAGGCAAAAGTCGCAGCGTAATGGGCTCCGTGAATGCGCACTTTAAACGTAAAGTGCAATAAAAGTTGCATTTTCGCTCTGCTCGAGTGGATGATTTACCACTTTACAAAATACTTACAAAATGCACCAACGCATTGAAATTTTACGCTTGAATGCATCAACAACCATAAACAAATGTCTCATGTACATATGAGTCTATGGATTTTGTTGAATGACATGTGTCGTTATCGAATTTTTAATCAATATGGAACACGAAACAAATTACTGCGCTGAAATGACGAAATCATAATTGCAATATGTGAAAGAGTGATAAGACTAAAAGATAGCAATGACGTATACAACCTAATAATCATCTGATAAGCGGTGAGCAATTTTAAAGTTGCTTATTTGCCAGTTACCAGCCAACAATTTAATTTCCGCTGTAACAATTTCTTCGCACAATACACGTGCGCAGAATGAATATTTGATTGATAGGTAATTATGGTAATAAATATGCTAAATAATGCACATACGTAGCGCACATTAATCACGCTCTTATCACCTCCAAATACACGTACATAATGCGCAAAAATTAAGCGCCATTTCATTTTTGCTCCCCTAAGCATTCCGCGAAATATTATTAAATTTTGCACGAATGTATCATGAATATATTACGTATATATTTGTGTGCTTCATAAATCGACATCGACGTCGTCTGAATTCTTAATTTCCTCTTCATTACGTTTTCGTGCGTTACACAAACATACAGTGCAGTGCCTTAGTATTCACGCTAATGAATAATGAATAAACATGACGAGTAAACGCTATTTTTACGTGCAAAGAAACCGACCTAATTTATTATTAATTAGTAGCATTTTTCCCCCACATGTTAGTGTAATAACTGACATATGAAAAGTGCGTTAATAGGGTGGAGTTTTTTTGGTAATCATCATCCTGTATTCGTATTACGCGTAAAGGTTTAAATTTCTTAGCGTGCTCTTCGCGCGTTTAACTGTTGCGAATATTCATTCGAAGCACGCATTTATGTACACCTTAAAATTCAGGCATTGCATTCAGCGTTGTCAAATTGAATAATTTCATTAAAATATAAACCTGCATTAATTTTATCGCATTTATAGCATTTGATTGCAAATCTAAAATAAATTATTCCTATTCAAAATAGCAACTCTATTCAGTAATAAGTGATTATTGATTACTGTGTTTGAAATAATACAATAAATAAATAAAGTAATGAAATTTATTTTCTGCATTATCGATGAATGTGTATGATACTTAATGAAATTATTTTATGGATTTCCATATTTAAAAACAAGATAAATAATGAGACTATAACTTTGAACCAGTTGGTAATTGATTGAGTTTATTTGTTTGCTTAATTGCTTCAAGGACTTGTCTGTTGAAGCAATAAATGTAAATCTCACTTCGACTAGTTTAAGACTAGAGACAAGTTAGTCTTAATCCATTGTAATTTATTGGAAATAGCAATACGTCGAAGAAAAATCGAGCAAAACAAGAAAGTACGTTGAATTGATTTTAATTAACTATGCTTTCCTTTCCAACATGCTTTTCAACAATCACAACATGATCGTTTATTCCATTATTGCAACGGCTGCGGCTGTCATCGAACAAAAGTAATTATTATTCAATTCATGCTGATGAAATCGACTTGCGTCTTACTTTTCCTTCTTCTGCACTACTGTTTGATTTCGACAATTGAAGCAGTGAATACGTTAATGGCAATTTAATTAGTATCGCGTAATTTATTCACAATTACCGACCGACTGTGATTTATATAGTGCAACAAGTTGCGTATAAAATAATAATCAATAAATAATGCTTGATTGCGACGCGACAAGTTGAAGGCACATTACATTACTTTACTTTACTTTAATTGCAATTTATTCAGCGTTGTTTTCATTCGGTTGTCATTCGTTTGAAGTTGATATTAATCATTTATTTCGCAACGCTTATGTTATTAGAGTCGGGCAGACGTTGATGCTGAGCGGATTTGTCGGGAGTGTTTCAGCGATGGGACGCGAGGCATTAATACGCGTTGACTCTTATTTGTATTCGCTTAGGCTCTGCAAATTTGTCATCAATGAAATGTAATTTGTGTTGTTTTCGGCGGATTGAACTCTTCGCGCACTCGACCCGCTTGTTTGCATTTGCGCATGCGATGGCCGAAAATACAACAAAACGTGTCGGACATAAAACAATCGCATGCTGCATACAAACAGGCATTACACGTTGTGTAAACAAATGCGCCGCGGAAATTTATACAAGTGCACGGGCAAATCCGACAAATCGAAAATGCGTTCAATCCGGAAAATTGCGCGTTTTCCTGACGTGTTTCATATGCATATAAATCTTTTTTGCTAATTGTTCGCACACTATTTATGCGTCGTATTTTATTCATTCGCACTCAATCACAATTACATTTGTTTACACAGCGAATGAAATATTTTTGTTTACACTGAAAATAGCACTCTACTCGCAGTCTGTTCTAGCGAGGAGAACTAACGAACGGAACGAACGACGTCGAATGGCAAATGGGAAAAAGTATTCGCAATGTTTGACGATGATTGCAACCGCTCTCTTCGGACGAATCCTCATCGCGCATTTATGTGCTTCCGGCCGCCATGCTGCAATGCATGCATCAGAGCTCTAACAATTGTTACGAAAGCTGTTATCAGTGCACCGTCAGCAGGGCATAACGTACCAAGATGAATTTTATTGTTTCAATGGATGTGATTGTGCTCTCTATACACGTTGCATTCATTCAACGAGCAATGCGCTAAAGTCAATGCATATACCATATTTATGGTGATGGCTAGTTTGCTACCTATTGACGAATTGTTCAATGAAATAGAAGTTTATAAACGTGCAACTCAGTAATAGATGAAATTAATATTTCATTCTATAAGAATATCCATCATTTTGAAAGAAAGGATAATGATATTTTAATTTAAATTTTTATTGAACGTACCTTTTGTCGTACAATTTCAATGGAAAAAAGGAAAGATAATGAAATTATAAATTCGTTAGGTCGCGTTGTATGAGGAAGAAAAGTCAATTTTTTTACATTTATATAGAGAGCTGCTGTTCAGTCTGATGATATTAATATCATCATATCAGAAATCCATCGAGCACAATGCGCAGCCATTCATTGCATTAAAAATTCATATGCCGCATTGGAAAATCGTACCTGCAAACAATATCTGGCAGGGCTGAAGCAATTTATCGACAATCGCAGCGCCCACCGGCAACTCGCGCGCTTCGGCTCACATTCATTATCAATGCCTGAAAAAGCGTTTTATCGGGCGCACACCCCCTAAGCGTACGAGCAAAATTCGACAATGAATACGCTGCGCTTCGACGTACGCATAGGCCGTGTTTTGATTCGATACGGGCCCCGACACGCCGATGACGAAATATGGGTTTTAAAACAGAAATTGCAAGGCATTTAATACTGCACGAACAAGGCCACCGCGCATTTACACCCTGCTTGCATGTATTTTGGAATATTTTCAGAAAATGGCAGCAAAACGCTTTTGCAATTTATAAAACGTGCGCCACTGTTATCGTGTCGTGGTATCTACCAGTACATTTGTTTCGGCTCGTGTTGTTCGTTGATCGAAGGGTCGGATAAGAGCAATTTTCCTACGCTTTTTTGGCTTCTGCTTCCCCGATGCACACACACCCACTCACACAAGAGCGCGCAATTCAACTACCCTGTGTTGTTACAGGAGAAGGGTGGTTACTCTTTTCCAGGACGAATGCAATGTTTGCACCATCGTGTTTCTATCCCATTGCTTTTCCATTCCTCCTAAATTACTGCATTTCATTTAAATCATCGGTTAATGTATCATAAGGCTATTGTACATGTTATATTTCAAATCTAATGTCCGAGCATCATTTAAGCAAACAGCCAAATTACCCTCGTTAATCATTATCCCATTGTTCTCGATACGAATTTGTTTAATTTATACTTTTAAATTCAGTATCCCCATTTCTATATAAAAGAATCATAATAGTTTAGTAGACATAATCCTGGATTAAATTAATTGAAAATAGAATATTTCATTACAGACAATTTTTTCCCAGAGGTGAATTATTTAAAAGATTAATTTACTTGAATAATTTATTGGGAAAAACAGCCCTTACGCTGTAAATACATATTTAAAGATGACAACACGAAAAAGGTAATGCGAGCGTCCATCGATTGAACATTTTACATATAATAAAATGTTAGCAGCATTCATAATAAATGATTCGAAGACGAGCATCAGTAAGTAGCAAAAACCTATTCTGAAAATACAGGGTATACAGCAATGCTGGATATTTTGCTATGAATGCTTCTGAATAATACTTTATCGGCGTCTTTATTACATTTTCATGAAGTATACAGGCGCGTCTGAATACATATTCAGTTATTCGTCCATGTTGTGTGTACTCGTACGTTATTTTTATTGAGTTCAGTGCGTTTCCGCCCGTTTTCCCTTTTCTTAAACGTGTTGCGTTAACATTCGACATATATCTGTCCAAATAAATATTTCCATGCAATAAACAGGCCGTGAATATTTGGTATTTGTGCGTACGTTGGTTCAAAAGCTTGACACGCTTCGTGCACTTCGTATCCTTCGTCCTGCTGTCGCAGTAGCTTAGCACGCAGAATACCATCGGGTGTTATAGCAGACGCGAAAGTTATGATTCATTGATCCAAACACTGCTGGAGGGCGGAGAGGCGAGCAGGCTTTGCCTTTCATAAAGCATCTTTTTCTGTTAGTCCAACTTTTATTATTATTGCTTAGTCGAGTCGGCGCGTATGCTGGAAATAAAACGCGTGCTGCGCACCGCGGCCCAACTTACTTCTTCATCATCTAACAGGTAAACTTCCTTAAAATGATCTCGCGCGGACAATTTGGCGAAGTTCGGCGTCGCACGGAAGCGGCGTGAAATGAACTCGCCGCCAACGCTACCGCTACCGCCTTGCGGATCGTGACAATGATGCTCGGTGTGAATCTATCATATTTCATAAAAGTTTTATTTGCCTTTCAGACTTTTTGCGCCCGCTTACCGAACGCTTTACGCCGTACGTGAGCGCACATTTTATTCGAGTTTAATGTTTTATTGAAATTGATAATATTAAAAGTTTATTTTGGAAAATTCCAAACTTAATTACTTTTGTTCGTAATATTTCATCAATAACATGTTTATTTTTGTTCCAGGTAGAATAACATAGCTAATAAAGCAGCCGCATCAACATCAAAGTGTTTATTGTAACAGGGAAGTGAATATCATCAGCAATGAACAAGTAAGTTAAAAGCACATAACTAAATGGGCTAGCAATTGAAAAATTGATTTCAATCTAAAAGTAACTTTACAAGCATTCAGGTGCGACGCATTTTGCATTTTTCATAGCAAACACTCTTACTGACGAGCGTCGCGACGCTGTGCATGATTACCATGACGCTCTAGTCGTGTTCGACCATGTGGCACCGCCGACGACGGCGCCGACGACGCGTCGTCGTCATTGAAGACGCATCACGCGCAAAGAGAATAAAATCGAGCCACTTTTATCCGCGCACGCTTTTGCCGCACACCATATTTCAGTGTGATTAATATACGCGCGACATTTTCAAATTGATTGATGTATTGAGCGCTTCGCTTCCACTTCATTTCTAAATATATTAATATGTCAAAATGCAGCAAATGCAATACGACTCAAAGAGCCAAACAACTTTATTGTCAGCCAAAACACATTTTCAACACGTTACACGTACGCCCATGATGAATGCATCGCAATTGGCAGCGGTAATAAATAATTTATCGGTTGATGATAAATGTTGCATATTGATTCACTTAGTGTTGCTACTGAGAAATAGCAAATTACTGGCAGCCACCCAGGCATCTATTGTATGCAAGGGGTCCTCGTAAATGAGCATGCACTTTAGCGCTTGCAAACTATGCATTCTCGAGAAACTGGGGGCGGCTGTGGTGCGAACTTTAATGTCATCTCAGCGCACGACACAGCAGTGGCCAACATGCATACACATAATGTAAATTTAAATTTTATTCCCTTGTTAGACGCCATTGCCTTTCAGCCAGAGAAAAATGGCATTCTCTGCTTTATTCCGGTGATAAAAGGCGTTTTATTCGCTATGAATTCTCGTGGCTTAAGTGTTAAGTTAAGTCCGTTTAATTGCCACACTACACTTGGTGCGAAAGCCGCGGTTACAGTAACGCCCTGTGGGAGAGTGGTATTGTTTATGTATTTGGTGCATTTGCTAAACACATTGATGCGAAATGCAATAACGAGGATCTGGCGCATCTGCATGAGAATGCCGACGATAAGTTTGCGGCTGGCGTCCAGAGGGTACGCGCAAAAGGGAGACGACATGCGCACACATGCATTAAACGCTAACGCTCCTCGTGACAAATGAGATGCAACTAAGACTCATAACACACAAAGACTAATGGCTTTAATATAGGCGAGAACAATGAGACATTGCCACTTCGCTCCTGTGCGGCAATGTGTGCAACAACGCGAGCGACGACAGCGGCGTCGTGGGGTGGCAAACGGCGTGTGTCATTCGCGATCCTGCCGCCACCGCGCTTGCCGCCGAAAGACATTGCCCTAGACATCGTCATAAACCTCCCCCATTGTAACAGCCGCCTCTCTCTCTTCCACCAGCTCCCGGCCTCATATAATAACTAAACGTGTCCTTGCTCTAATGCTAGGATCATTCGTCGTCTCGCTTTAATGCCGCTGCTACACTTCTAAGACGAGGAAATTCACTTTGTTGACAGTATCGTTGCTCACGTTTCAACCGCCTTCGTAATTTAGTTATCAAATTCTTCAATTATTGTTTGATTTGTCGACGCCATCAAATGCGATTGTGTGTTAAATTCTACCATTTATTATATGGAATTCAGTAACACAGTTATTCATTTGTGAATTGAAAAGTTTAGAAATTTCTTTTTCATCTCGTTTGATGTTTTTGAAAAATTAATTACGAAGCTTAAAAAGAGTTAAAAAAACAAAATTATTTATGCCGGGTTGTGCGGCGAGCGTTTTTAAATCTGAAACGTAAATCACGTTTGTTTTTCTTGGTTTGCTTTGAAAATATTTTGAGGATATGAAAAGCTTGCAGAAGTCAGAGGATTAATTATCTTTCCGCAAAGCCCACTCATTAAGATTTATTAGCATTGAAGTGTTGTGGCCGTGCGATTTATAAAAATCAACACAAAGCGGAAAATATGTGTGCGCTGAAAGAAAGATAAATGGCCGAAATTACGCCCACCGATTTTTTAAACAATTACGTTAATTTTACGCTGGTTATTTATCAATGGCGTATCTTGAATCGCGCCTCCTTCAATTAATTCTTCTTGCCTGCGAAGATGAATTATTACCGCACAAAGACGGGGCACGATGCCAAAAATAGGATTTTAATTAAAGCGCATCAAAGAAGAAGAATTTACAAGCTGTCTATAAATTTTGCAACATAAGTCAGCACCGCACTTACGCTGTATTTATTACACCATCTCACATACCTATATTGACGACGAGATTGTAATTCCTGGCGCAATATGCGATGTAGATTTAACGGGATGACTGTCACAACCGCCTCCATGCATGCTGGTGGTGGTGGTTGGTGGCAGGAGCGGTGTCAGCGGGACGAGTAGAAAACATGACCTGTTCCGCACCGCCGACCGACACGGACCCCTTGCCTGTATTTAATTTATAGCCCACCACCTTCGTGTCAGCTCGCAAAATTATTGCTGTTCCTATCGCGTCGGGGGCGGCTGTTGCTTACGCGCCCGCCGCCGTTGCCGTCGTCTGCGTTTTAACCGTTGAGTTATGATTTTTGTCTCTCACTTTGAGCGCGGACTTAAATATTCAGCGCGTTCATTTAAAAGAACACGGGGCGCGCGCCATGTCTCCGAGCGTAATGGGCGCGCATTTAAAATCTGTAATTTATTCCGAGGCTTTTTCCCTAGGAAACAATTTGTATTTACGCCAATTTGACTGCACGATCTATCGCGCCAAGGGGTGGCTTCCCAAGCACTGGATAAATACAGTATCAATCTTACTTAACCGCACAAAAAGTCCACTTAAACTTTTTACGCGTTCTACAATCATAATTTTCCAATTAGATTAATTAGAAAGGAAAACATTTATTCGGCATTGCAATGCATTGCTTTGATAATCACGTTAAACAACTGCCATAAAGCGCACGACGAATCTTATTGCGTATCCTTGGAGATTGCGTAGAAAGGAGCAAAGGAAAACAAGAGACCACAAACTGAGCGCCGAGTAAAAAAGAAAGACGTTGATTAAGTCGCAAAAGAGAGGCGCAATCTGCATTTTGTGGCAAACTCTTTATGCATGCATGGTATAAAAAGCCGGAGTCGGAAAAGGCAGCAAAGACTAACTAACCGACACGCCGCCAACGCCGCCGCCGCAGAGCAGCGGAACGGAACCGGCGAAGAACCGAAGCGCAACGACACTCACACACAATCAGCGTTTCGCATAAAGCGGGTGCGCGAGCAGGGAACAAGTCGACTAGAAAAAAGAATTTACATATAAATGGAATCAATATGAGGAGGCATTATTACACTTTTAACAAGAACACTTCGGCGCGCACGCTTTATTTCGCCTCAGCGGCGAGGAAAAACTTAGGCATCTCTTTGCCGCCCCCATGGCACGTACACACCCCTAATACAATAACACTAACACTTTGGCTCTCATTATCGTGCGCGCCCGAAGAGTCGACAATTAAATTTCATTTACGCTCCGCCGTCGCAAAAACGCTAGAAGAATCAACAGAAACGCGAATGATAACAATGCCAGATTTAAAAATCCTTTTTCGTCTCCACGTCCCGCTCATTGTCAGGTTTTATTTCCTTTATATTTAGTTAGAGTGCGCGCAAATAAAATAACGCATGCACAGTGGAGGCAGCAGACAAAGCTTGTGCGAGAAGAAAGGCTATTATTGAAGTGTTTCCCATTATTATAATATGGAATTCCGTGCACGTTCTTGACATCATTACCTTAAAGAACCCAAAGGCACGGCAGTCGTTCCTTTGGCCCGTCGCGTAGCGCGCATGTTCGCACAATCGGTATGAAAATAGCGAAATAAAAGCAGTAAACGCCTCAGAATTGCAATAATACAGCAGGAATCGTAACAACGAAAGGCATCTTCAAGAGTATGATAATAGGCAGCGTTCAAGCAATTCCTGGCGTAAGAAGGAATTTTTAATTTGATATTTTACATCCAGCGAATAACGAGCAATTAACCGGCTTCCTTTATAGCAAACGTTACCTTTTTATTTCCTGAATAGGTACAATGTAACCTTTGTTATTGCGATTTCATGATTTTATAACGAAACCCCACGAATTATTTTCCAATTTGTTTCCAGGCATCACACGCTTATTTATTACATTCACCCACTAGTCGAATATTTGGGTGTGAGTATGCATATTAATTAATAATTAAATTTTGATGTGTTCATCGCGAATGCGAATTTAATCATTTAATTCATAAATCAAAACGAATAATAAATAAAGCGTACTCGTAATTAATTTCGTATTATAATTGAATAATTAACCCCAGAGTTTAATTACAGTTTAATGAAAAAGTCAATGCACAAATGTGAATTCCACTTGAAGTAATTAAATTAAAATATGTAGGGGATTTAATCACTCTTCAATTTTTAAAGTGGTATCAGTATTTGTGTTTGGTCACTGGAACTAAATTCTTTGCAAAACTAACAACCATAATTTTACGCGATATTGCATTAAGAACTTAAAAGTAAGAAGTATGCACACAATTAGCATAGCTACATGCAAGGTATGTGTAACTAGTTAATAAATGGCTGCAGACATCTATCTTATTACAAATCGGTAGTATTTCAAGCAATCACGTGTTTCACAAGATTTTTCACATGCGTGACATTAGCTCGCGGCTGCTGCAGTTTTATTATCGCACGTGAAGTTGAGACAACGAATCAAAATGCATAATAATAAATGCATGCTCGTTATTTACCTTGAAATGTACGTGCACCTTGTCATAGTGACCGACATACGAGGTGCATTATTACTCAGTGCTCATTGCACACCGACCTTGCACTTTTTTCTAGGATTTTACGAGACAGGCAGTACTGCAGTAATTTTCGTTTTTCTTGCAAACAAATGTCATGAGAGCTATCAATCGCCATGTGTAGTCAAAGACAATACAACGAAATCAATCGTGGCACTGTTCATGTTTATGACTATTGTGAAATGGCAGCAACATTTTGTGATTGGCATGGTAATTTCATGATGTAATTAATTTGAATTTGTTTCGTCTTTTAGGTAAGGTGTGCTTCTCACCTTCAAGTATGCAAGTGAAAATATTGCAGCAGAAATCATGCCAATGAAACGCTGAACAGTTGGTCAATAGCTCAGCAATTAGTCACACAGTTGGAAAATGTGATTTCGGTTATTACTGCAAACTTTTCCGATTCGCGATGCGAATGCGAACGAAATATATTTGTAAGGGTGCATGTTGTGTAACTTAATTGATGACATAAATGCATAAACTAGCACCGGCATTCGTTGCGCTCATTTGCATGAACATGCACAGTGCGCTTTTTATGCGTTTTCCTTTTCGTTTTCATTTCACGCCACGGTTGCTACAACGAAGAACTTTTCGTGCGCGGACGAGCGGGAGCTACGTGATTTATCTACGCTGTTCTCTGCTTGCGATATGTATGCATATGTACGAACATGTCCAAAGCGTGCACCAACCACCACCACCCCCGCACATACGTGCACAAACATTGAGTGACGGTACACAAAACGCCGCCACCGCCAGTGGTACCCACGGCTGTGTTTGTGCTCTACTCCAGTGGACGAGTTTTGCATCACACGCGAATTTAATGCCTTGCGAATGCATATATTGCACAAACCAGCCGCACTCTCCGCAATGTTGTAATGTCAGGAGTTGGCGGCGGATGATAGGTCACAACACACTGTGGCTCGCTCAAATGAGCGTATTGTTTAATAAATAAATCCATCCATCAAATAGACATCAGATACCAGCCCCCCTCATGTTTGTCAAAATGCGTAGCGCACCATTCCAGAGGATGACCAGCAAACATAATGTTACTTATTCGAAAAGGATTTCGAAATTTACTTGTCTAGCACGCCACTGGCACTGAGTATCTCAAACTTTAGTAAAATCGGTAAATCGCTGACAGTTTCAGCTTAATTTCAACAAGTTCTTCAATGATTTAAAGGAAATTTGTAGAATTTTGTGCACGTGGAGCTTTGAGAAGTTTTCGAGATTTAAGTGAATTCCGTAAATTCCAAAAGAACTTTAAGGTCACTCTGTATGATCCAACCCAGTGGTTGCGTATGCTGCAAATCGTTATAGTTGCAAACTCGGCGAGTGAAAGCGGTATCAATGCAATGCTTTTGATATGCGTTTGCATATACGTGCAACGAGTCGTTCCTAATACCGGAGACATATCAGATAGATGGATAAACCTATAGCACGAGCGCGCGAGGGATGCATGCCAACCCTGTGGAGACCAAAGCCAGCTGCCCTCTACGTACGATTCACTCCCGGATTATGCCGGAGTGAATAGAATGCGCGTTCGCTTTTGATTACCAGTCCTGCCACCGCTGCTTTTGGCATTAGATGCCTTTCCATCTACGTGCTAAACCAGCGCCAATGTGTTGGTTTTAATTACACAACATTGATCATATCATTTCCCTGGAGTCTCTCGCAAAAATTTTCTCATAAATCATCTGCAGCTCATTTTCTCAGGTAACCGAAAACGATTTCATATTTCTTCAGAAAGCATTTTGATATTCCATCTCTATTACAGTTACTTATTACTTTCGCTGATATCAAGAGCAACGCTCTATTTTCATTATTGAAATTAAGTGTTCATATCGGTGTATTAAGCTCATTACATTATTTGACAAGTTTGATGAATTAAATGTAATTGACCAAGTAATTACGAGTCATCGAAATGTTGGATGGGGTTGATATTGGTTAAGAATCCTTTCAGGTCACGAAAATCACGAACCCTCTTCGAATATGCATTATCAAACAGCGGCAACTTTACACTGAGTAATTTATCGATGCGCGCAGCTTTCCGCGTACACTAACACATTTCGGCGACGGTGGAAATGTTGGAGGCGGCGGTAGTGGCGGCCGTACCCTTTCCATTTGTTCAAATATGATAGCGCGCGCGTATAGGTATCAATGATTTATTTATACCTGGAAACTTTAAACGTTTCATTGAAGGCACTCCGGCGAAATTGCTGCGCTGCTAGCAGTTAAACTAGTATTAATTGGGGTTGAATAATTATATTATGGGGGCGAACTTATAATATGGCTGCGCTCATAATTAATGGACGAATCCTTGAATGCAAGCGAACCACCGCCACCGCCAGCACTGCCACTACCGCCACCAACACTAGAGCTGTGACGTTCTAAGTAGCCGTCTGCGATTTCTGATCCATTATATGCTTGCGAACGGTACGTATGGTGATTCGAGACTATAATGTTTTATGTCGAACTTACGTAAATTATTTATGCTCCTGCACTGCGTTTTCTTCTTTAAATGTATGCACAGCAGGTTTTCAATTCGTGAATGCAAAGAATCGTTTATTTAATCGGTTTGCCGCATAACGTTCAACTGTTATTAATGTGTTCGACATTCTGTAATTAATTGCTATTATTTAATTTGTCGACGTCATTGCAAATTGGTTAATAAATATCAAATGATTGTATGTATAATTAACAAAACTTGGAAGCTAGTTTGAGCAACACAGTGCAATTTGTTTCAATTGATATGGTTGTCATTTTTATTAACAGCTGATTAATGATTTTTGTAAACATAAACATTGTATGCGCATGTAGAGAATGCAGGTTAGTGCAGGTTACAGCTGATCCACGAAATCAGTTGTTCGCCAGTACAGTTTTAGTTAGTGAGTGCACGTGTCTGAATTACCAAAAAGATTGGAAATCCAACGTCGCGGGTGGTATTATGGGTCAATTTAATCGTCATCATCATACTCACAGTAAGTTGTAATATTTAATCAATCATAAAATATTGCTGCGCATTTTTAATCGTTACTATAATAGTAAGTGTTGGATTGGGAATATGACATGTCTTAATATGGTTAGATTAAACTTCTATTCGGGCATTTGGTTCGTACAATAGTTAAATTTTAATCAAATATGCTGAGTAATTTTAAAATTAACAGCTGTGTTGCTTATACAATATTTAAGAACATATTCAATCAGGTATTGGTAACTTTAAGTGAAATGCAAGTAGCTGACACATCATATGATCATAGACTATTGGTTACACGGATCAGTGCCACTTATCGAGTTGGAAGTGACATATGTATAAAAGAAAGTGATAGGAACATCTGTTGTTAATGTTGTACCTGAATTGATCCGCAGGATTTATTGATAAATTTATCGTTAAATTTGGAATACTTGAGTATACATTAAATCAAGTTATATAATCTTGCAACTGCAGTTCCAACTAAAGCAACAATTTGTTATTGAGAAAATAATTAATTTAAAGTGATAGAAACGATTCGTGCACTTATAAAATATAAAACCAAATGGCATTTTTCGAAGGAAATAAGTATGAGTAAAGACTATTATTTTACACGCAGTGAATATAAAGTAGGAAACCGTCGATTGCATGCTTATATGTTGGGAGTCGATGGGTCCGAACTGTGTTGACCCTTATCTTCACCCTTACACGTACTCGTCCTAGGCGAGGAGGACGAGAAGGACGTGGACATTAAAAACCATTAAAAATTTACGCCGATGCTGACTTGCTACTATGTAATCGAGAAGAACACATTCGCCGTCATCGTTATTCGCCTACGACTTGACGCGTATGGCAGTCAGTCAGTCAGTGCTCGGCCACTATTAATATTACAAGGCTTCACGCCGCGACGCTTACTTATTTCCTGCCGGTGGCATCTCATTTTCCGTAGAGCGGTGGCGGTGGCGGCGGCGTTTAAGAACGCATATTCTTTCATGTCATTGCCGCCGTGTCGCTATCAGCGTCAATATCAACTCAGATGCCATATTTACGTCGACGCGGCCGTAATTACATGGCTATGCTCGTTCTATAACAGAACCTCCTTCGTGCATGTGACGCATAATTAAACGTTATTTTCCTCAGTTAATTGCAGGTTGTGCGTAACTTCAGCCTCAGCCAGACGAAAGCCGTATTAAAAAACTAGTAACGAAAACAATTAGTTCGTACACACATAAGTCAATATTTTAACTGCGCATTGTGTGCGATGCAATTAAAAGTTAGTCAACTTATTAAATAAGTTGGCGGTATGGTTTTTTACGCGTCGCTCGCGTGTATATATTGGAAGCTCATGTTTCATCATGCTTTTGTACGTAAAGCGCGTTTTCTGCGTGTTTTTTTCCTCTACCGACGGCGCTTTGATAACTCGGCCGGCAAGTGCTGCCGTGATAAAAGTGGAAAGAAGCTTTTAGTCGGAAATATGATTAGAGACTGGGACGTCTATCCGGCGGGGGCGAATATACTCGGCTCGTTCTCTCCTCGCAATCCAAACGAAATTAAGGCCGTCGCGTATATTTGTGTGTGCGCGCAAAAATATTAAGTTCAAACATTTTTAACGGCAGCTAACATTACATGCACTGAGCGCCCAACAACTGAAGGAGAACACTTTAATGGACTTAGTTCAGATTTGCGCTCTAGTTGATCGTAGAGAATGCTGTTGCTGCCTTTTAGTATAAATATCACTTCGTACTTCTTTCATACCAGACTTTTTCAGTACTTTTTTCCATAAAGATTTTTCTTCTTTTTGAAGATTAAACAGATTATGGAACGCATTTTCGGTCGGAGTGAATTAGGAAATAAGTGAAGCTTGTGTTGTGATTGTGCGTACGCTGTGTACGTGTGGACAACGAATCAGTTTCAGGACGTTTGTTTTATACGTGCTCACTTTTTCTAAATCAACTGATATAGGGTGTAAAACAAAAGTTCCAAGGCCTCTTTCTATCCTTACAAGTATATTATGAAATTTAATACAAGCTGATGTGATAGACTAGTAAAATTTAAGGGTGGGAATCAATAGGTTTTTGTAATAGTTTTTTGAATAATAGATTTACATTTCAAGAAAATTTAATTAAAGTACTCTGTATACGAAGGGGACTATTCGTTCCTGTTAAGTTAACAGTACAGTGTTAGTTGTCCTTTTTGGGTAACATCTCAGGAGTATGGCGCGCGTATCCAGGATCGAATTGCGCACGTAGAAGGATCGAGGGAGTAGTACTAGTGCGCTTGAAAAAACGGAGCATCTCGCGCAAAGTGTTACTTTCTTCGCACTTCTTCCAAGGTGGTGCTAGTTGAAATTTATCTCATTTCTCTTGCAGCGTGTGTAGTCCGCCTAGTTTTATAGAGTTTAGTTAGAAGTGGCTTGCGTGCGCGCTGTAACGACTTGACGACTGCATGCACAGCTAGATTTTCGGGAGCGCGCGGACGCTAAAAAACTTTATTTTGCGCGTGTGTACTTTTCGGAAACGAATAAAAATTGTAGCGTAACTTTGCAGCGACTCCTTTTGTTTTTTCTTTGCGCAAACTCGACGCGTAGAAAATTTTTAGCATTAACTATGCTACTCGTCTCACACTGCTCTTGGAAGGTTCGAAACTGAGAAGGCAATAAAAGTGAAGATTAAATATTTTCCAGCGCTGCAATCTCGACAGTGGCACTCGAGTTTTCTTTGAGCTCTATCGGTAATTGAAATTCAAATGTATTGGAAGTTAATTTCCACGAATGTGAGCGCACACATGTTACCAATGGCAACGCGTATGGCAAGGCAAATGCATCCGAAAGAAAATTACGCTGCGAATTCGTTCGGCAGCCGCCATATTCCTTGGAATAAAAGTTGACAGATTGTTTACTGGAACAATATTCCTGCTGAGCTCAGCCTCTTCCGCGAACTGCCCGAGTGCCATCGATAAATTCCATTCGCAGATTTTTCCATCTCGAGAACGTCGTCCAGCTCTCTATTGCTTGTGACATTCGTATGAGAAATTTATAACAGTCCAACGTCGTCTGTTTGTTCGCCGTACGCTTTCAATTCCTATATTTTGCACACATGCATCTTCTTCATTCGAAGAGGGAGAAATGTATTTATTCCTGATGCATATTCAGGAAAACGCTGAACATTCAATTTTCTCCTAATGTATTATTCAGTTCTATCATTGCTTCATGCGGCATTAGCTAATTATGGTTGATATTAAATATTTACGTTAAATTTCTAGTCAATTTATGGATTACCAGTTGTATGTTTTCAATAATTATCGGGATAGAGGTCATTACAGGTCATAACTCCAGTAATTATTCAATTATTTCTTATTTAAAATAGCAATTCGATTTAAACTTTCTATAAAACTTGAAGTTAAAAACAAGAGAGCAACATTTCGTATACAAAAACCGAACCTGGAAATATAAATGGGCGCCATTAAAAGATTAAGCATTTTCTGTGTAAGTCGATGGTAGTAATAGCATCGAGGGCGGCAAGATGAACGTAGGAGCACCCCGTGGGGTGCAGGAAGATACTTTATTGCAATCGTCCCTCCTCAGGGGGGAGGCAGGATGCGCTAGGGTGGTGGCTGGCGGTGGCGATGGTTCAGAGCGCAAGTATGAAATGTGCACGTCAACCAGCAGCCCCAAATAGTGGAATGCGGCGGTGAATCCACTTGTCACTTTCGGAGACGCGCGCGTCCGTTAACTGCTGAGCCTCTCCAGTGGCTGCCTCGATTACACAGCCACCCCCTGCAAGTAAGGCTTTTACGGGGACACGAGCGACGCTAAGTGCCATGCGGCGGCGGAGGACGACGCGACGCGAAACGCAATATTAGTGAAGACTCTGAGCTTGGAGTGGATGTAGCAGCGAACGAAATGTACCACAACCGACTTTATGTGTAATTTCATTTAATGTACTTAATGGGTATTAAAAACTTTATTAGAAAATTAAGTTGAATTCTGACTGCAGTGCTCGTTCGTCCAGCTCAGAGTGTTCTCAAAATCATTACTCGATTTAAATTTCACCCTAGTAATAGTTGCAACAAAAGTTGCAATCTTTAAGCACAGAAGATTCATGAAACGATAAATCTCATTGCATTTATATTCTTAAGTAAATTGTAAATGCACCAGCAGTACCTACTATACATTTTTCTTTATCCGATTTAATGCCAATTCGCATTTCGTGGTTAACTAAGATCGAATGGAATTTAATAAAATTACAGTTTATATTTTTATGCCTGTCGTATATCCTAAAGAGGAAATACATCGTCGCATTCTAATTGAAAATTTTCATTGCCACTTAATTTTTATATTTTTCATTAAAATCAAACGCTTTAATTAAGTCTGGATCGAAATGTTTGATTATTCAATGAATACAATGAATAATTAGCAAACATACAGATTGAATTTGTTTAACTAACATTCACTTAGATAAATTGTGAATTAATTTAGTTTCCTGTGATTCATTTAAAATTCTTCTTTGACCGGATCGTACAACACATAATTTAATTCAATTGCAATAACTTAAAGTGAAATTTGAATTTTTAAGATATTTTGCAAATTTACAAGAGACTAATGCTCATGTTAAACAATAAAATATAAAATGATTGTTCGTGAGATTTAATGAATGAATATTTTAGAATATTTATCGATTTGCTTGAATATTTAGCGACAATCAGAAATTCCACACATTCAATTGAATATACCTACTATAAATAAAAATCGTATTCACGGCATTATAACATTTTAAATGCAATAAAATCTGTTATTTAAATAAAAGCAAGTAGATTAAATCAAATCAAATAAACGTAAATTCGATAAAAATGATAATTTACAAAACGTAAATTACTTGCGTCATTACGAAGCGGATTTATTTGAAAATAATTTACGTATATTACTAAAACGTTATTGTTATTTTTCGAATTATTCAATTTTAGCGTGATAGTGAAGTGGATAAAACGCTTTATTCGGTTTTCTCGTTTTTCGTATTTTTCAATATGCTTTAAAAAAGCCTGAACATTTTGTAGAAAATGCAACCAATGTATCAATGCCTCACTACCTATTTGTAGGGATGGTTATTATATGAGGAAATTGCAAAAGTCGATGAAAAAGCTGCAGCCAACTTGGGCGCAGAGTGTGCTTGACAGCGGATAATAGTCTGACCATTCACGAGCAGCACAAGCATGGATGCTGGATATTTCTGATGTGTTTGTTCAGTTTTACTTTAGCGTGCATCAATGCCCTGCTTAAATTTATCGCTCGATACCCCACCGTCCGCGAGCGCATGTTCTTGTGCGGTGTCATGAAGAAAAGACGTTAAAACGACCATCTAAAATTAATCCTAATCGAGCAGATCAGTAATTGATCTACATTGTGGAGCCATCCTGGTGAATATAACTTTATATTGTGTGTACATGAGAACCCTTTTTCCTTATCCGATCCTTATTATCCCGCCGAGCTGCGCGACAAAAAACTGATACTAAGCTTAAAGGGATTAAAAAGATAACATACTTTATATACTTTTCCGCTTGCGGATTTTTCTTCGACATGATTAAGATTAAAAATTAACTTTTATTTAATACAGCAACCACATACCGTGCACATGATAGTTTCTGTAATAAATTTATGGAATTAATTTGATAAATTTTAAGGGGTGAAATTGAAATACATCCAATTTCAATATTTAAAGAACAATCAATATTGTAAGCGCACTTTATCGGTTGATCCTTTAATCCATATTTGCATTCTATTTTCCATATTATTTTAGCATAACGTGAAAAGCGATAAAAAATGTAAAATATTAAACGAGTATTGCATTTTTATTGGCGCAGTAATCGTGGGAGAATTAATAGAAGCTCTGCGACTGTACGGCAACTAAGCCCCGAATGCATTTGGGGCTAAATGAATTTTTGTTTACTAAATATATCCGCGGGTTGAACTGATATATAGATATAGTATATATATTTGTGTGCAGCTTAGCTCCAATTACAACCCGCCACATCCCGGACCATTAAAAAGCGAGCGGACAACAACGTCCGAAAAAAAATACGCGTGCTCTGTACTAATTATGGCGTCCGTCGGATGCGCCCCCCTCGCCAATTGGACCTTGATTTATAAATAGCAATTTCCTCGTTAATATACATGTGCTGCAGTGGCCGACGCAAAATTTTAGCGAATGCGAGGAGGCGCAACACGCCACGCTGCAAAATAGCCGCTTAGTCGCGTATTCATTATCCTTCGTCGCACCGGGCGCACCAAGTGGCAAAAACAACCCTCGATCTTGTAACAGTTGGACGCGACTTGTGGGTTGAGAACACAGGCCACTAGCGGGTGATTTTTTCCGAGGGTACGTTCATTACGCATAAGCAGCTTGCCAGATGTTTTTATAACCGCTCGCTAAAAGTTGCGCTTAATTCTATGAAATTTAAAAAATTACTTTTATTTCACTGCACTTTTATTTAATGCGAAAAACACCACGGCTTGGATGTTGTTTAATGATGATTGTTATTTGAAAACAGAATTTTAAACAAATTAACTTTTATGTCAAGCGTTTGCCGCTCATAATAACTTTGTAATTTTGTACTTTTAGGGAAAATGTAAAAATAAAAAAATCTAAAAATATTTACGCAGAAGAAATTTTTGCTAACCAAATTTTGAACGTATTTTCACGGGAAAATAAACAAAGCGAAGCGCATTCATTTATTTTACGCTGGCATCGCGTTATTAGCATGCATTAAAAATGCTGAAGAGTCAGGTTTGAAGATCAAAAATAAGGCAGAATACAAAAGAAGAGCGGAAATAATTACTCACTGAATTTTCTGCCGTCGTGCAGTTATTTTATTTGCCAGTGTGTACAACAAACATGATATTGATTTAAATGCGCCGGACCGCTTTTTTTTTTGGCTGCCACCGTCTCACATTTTTTGTGTTTTTCTTGTGCGCGCTCCATTATTGTGCGCATGTAATAAATGTCCAAGGAAATTGCGGGAAATTTACTCGGTCGAAAATTACGGTTGGTAGCAACAGGAATGGTTAACATCCTATTTTCCTAATTTAATTTTGCTCGTTTGCCTTGGACGCCGCTTAATCCTGCGCGCGGTGCTCGCGTTTCTTATGACTTCGCTAAATGATTATGCGTCTAATTAATATTCACCATTATTTGTAGAACTAATAGCGTATCCTACAACCACACGGTGTGCCTGCGCGCGTGTGTATGTAAGCCGTGGCAATCATTTGTGCAACCGCACGACGGTCGTAATTAAATTTTACAACTCGCACAGTCCACGTGTATTTTTTCTCCGCTTTCCCGGTCTTCGTGCGCTCGTTTTCCACGGTGCAGACAACGTCGAGCCTGCACCGGCCGTGGCAGGCGAGAAAAAAGGAAAAGCGCGTTTTATTCGCGCGTATTTTTTTTTCCCGCGCCGCGTGCTGCTTCCTTCATTCTGCTTTCATGAGTCGACAAACTGCCACGTCGGCGGGCGGGGGCGGCAGACAACTTTCCTGATTTATGCACAATAACGTATTCAGCGAGCATAAAGTTTGGCATTCACAAATTTTTGGTGATTTAACAATATTCCGAATTCCTTTTATTCCTCGAATTCAATGCGGTCGCGCACCGCAATACACGCACGGATTTCGCATCGCATAAAAGCGAATGCGATGGTAAAATATAATGGCACTCATGCTAGACGGAGGCGGCAGCAGGTACGTACCCATAAATGCAATGTTTACATTGTGCTTGCCGCCTTCAGCCAGCCGAGAAATGTCGAAATTTCCTCAAATTTGCACCTCGTCGCGATATCGTAAAGTAAAGTAAAGTGCACGTTCTTAATCCGCTTTTTATTCTTTTTCCCATCCGCTGTTTGGTTAGCATTCCGCATTAGAATGCGAAGATATTTTTCCGCCCGAGATGACTAAAGAAGTAAAACAGCGCCGATGCTGGAAATGTTGCAAACGGAATAAAAAATACGATTGTGACATTCATTCTTTTATTTTCGCGAGCGCCGAGAGACGAAATATTTTATGCTTAGTGCGACTGGATATTTTAGCAGTTTTCGGTGAGTGGACAAAAAGTAATCGGCTGAAAAGCATTGAAGAGGGTCGCAAATCACCTGCGATTCGATGTCTTCGCATGCGCTGGTGATATTTTTTCCGGGAAAGTGCCGTTTATGTATAAAATTCATAACGTAAGCCCATTAAAAGATGCAAACGTAGCGGTTATAAATAATGCTGTGCAAAAAGCAAGCGCATTAGAAAATATAGAATGTAAAGTAAATGTAAGAAGAAGAAAATGGCATTAAGCATTTTTGTCAGAAGGATGTTGGTAAGGTAAACATTTCCATCTTTCTTATCGCTACACGTTTCACACAAATAATCGTCTTATCAGCTCGGAGTGTATAATTTATGAGGGAAGCAGCCGTAGAAATTTATATTAGTTTATTGATTATTTAGGTTGGCATGACATATATGCTTGATTTGTAAAACTCAGCACACTTTTCAATTTATTGTACGTATGCAGAAGAGAGCAAGAGGATGAGAGAGTTAGAGACTAAGACATTAATCTCCATGTTTTGGACTTGTTTCTAAGATTAATAGTGACCCAAATTATACCCCTAACATCGGCGACTTGCACCCTTTACTCTATCGTGAACCTTTACATAATTTCCCAGGATCACTCCGCGCACGCTCCTTTGCGCTTCTTCCTCGTCTAAGTAAGAGCGGATTGCGAGTTCTGGAGCAGTCGCTCTTCTTCAGCCACATCCACATCAACCGCGTGCGCGTTTATTTGTCTTTCCGAGCGGAAGTTGCCCGCTGCTTTTTCCCCTTGAATCCCTTTAATCGGCCACCCGTCCGTCTATTTCTACTCACTCAGTCCGTAATGTGGCTTCCACATACAATTAAATTAACGTACACCACTCCTGTATTCGCACGAGTAGTTTAACTTGAAATTTCCTTCTTCAATCTCAAACACAACTAGATTTTCACCCGTTGCAAGGAAAATCTGAATTCGTCAATTCTCTCTCAATCTCTCCCAAACTTTTAAATCGTTCCCCACAGATTAACTACATGGTAACATAAAATTATAACCGGAGCAAGAGTTTAAACTATTAATCAAAGTTTAGCGATAACAATCTAAACAATATTTTGCTAGTAAAAACATAGTTAATAGGTCATCAAATGAGTTGCTTGATACTTGATGTTATAGCTGACATAAACTGTTGCTATACAAGTAAATTTTTAATGAATAGACACATTAAACATTCAATTACGTTTTTAGTAGGAGACGAGCTGAGAAAAACAGGTAACGAGTAAATTTTATACAAAAGGAGGATACTAAAAACTAGCAAGGCTCATTTAATTAAATAATGATGGCTTCGCAATGGATTCAATTACATTGAAAATTCAGTACGTACACGCTGAGGAAAAACACCGAAGGGATATTGCATAATGTGTTTATAAACGGAAGAAGCGTTTTTCGTGGGCGGCTTCACCGTCTCCTCAAAAAGCGACCCTTGCTGCCTCCGCGTTGTTTTTGCCGCACGAACGTCGTTGCCGCTCTGAATATTTAACGTTTGCTGCGCCAGCAGAGGCAAAACCGAGCAACAACTACCTGCACTTTCTTGAGGTAACGTACACCATCATTGCGCAGTTGAGTGTTTTTCCGCTGAAAATTTTCATAAAACATGAACGCACGATGAAAAATCTCTACAGCACGATGTGCACGAAATTCATTTTATCGCTGGCCATTCGCAACGTAAATATTCCTTGTTATTTCGCTAAATTAAAGTGAGTAAAACGCTTAGGGTGGAATAAAAGGCTTAGCGCGCTTAAAGTTGGCGAAAGATGAGATGAGATCGTAAATGAGATCGACGTAATTGAATATTTAGATGCAAATTGAATGGCGGGTGTCGTATTGTGCGCGTGCACTCGTCAAGTTTCTGGCCGGTTATTATGTGTCTGAAAAGTTTCGCTTCCAATCGCAGTCTGCAAGGGTTGTAATCGCCAGAAAGAGAGCAAAAGAAGTGCACGATTTCGTCTTATGTCTAAATAACTTGTCTGAGGACGTTTCAAATGTGGAATTCGTATTTAAATTCCCAAGGTGACGTCTTCTTGTACATTAGGCAGCAAATGAGGCAAAATGTGCGCGCTCAGCCTCCTTCGTATCGTACGTATGCATGTAGTTGGCGGCGTGGAGGAAATGACGACCTCGTACAACTCGTGAGATTCTCTCTACCGCCATACATTTTCTATTATACGGCCTATACATTCACGGCGAACAAATCCGCACAATGGAGCCCGCCGGATTTTCTTGTATCGTTAAGCTGTGCGCAAAATGTTCAGTGAATTGTTGCAAATTTCACTTGCCGCAATATTTTTTGAAATATTGTGGGATTCACTACAATAGAAAACAAATGTTCGCTAATATTTATAACTGGATATACACAATTTGTGGAAAATGCGCACATTTTCAGGACAACTCCTACTTGTACAAAATATATTTCCAGAATAACAATGTCCTTTATTAATTCACTCTTTATTAATCTCAACATTATACCTACAAGCATTTCATAAATGTTTAAGAAAAGACTATTGGTTAATGACTGATTAACATTATTTTTTTCTCATTTTAGGTTTAATTATCCTTGAGAGTATAAAATATTTTACTGGACTGGAAGTTGACTCAAGCATTGGAAGTAAAAGAGCAAAATGTTTCATTCTCTTCAAGTTTATTGTTGTTATTTTATGCAAAGCAAGAAGATTGTTTATCATGCCACGCCAGAGCATTTCCTCAACTATTTATCCAATTAGTTGTGATAATATGACGTGTTAGTTTACGCGTTAAGACATGGATAAAGGAAGAAAAGGAAAATATGAAGGCAGGTGAACATTTGAATGAGAAGCACGTTTTGCATACACGTTTGGCGCGAACGCTTCGTAAACATTTCACCTTCTCCACATAGATTCGCGCCTACAACGGCGGATTGTAAATGTGGAAAATGAGTTTCTGAATGTATCCGCGAAAATCTAAAACCATCGCACTTCCGAGTAACTCCAGTCTCTCTTAAACGTACTCGTGTTTACGACGCTTCGCTTGGCGTAGCAACTATGAATGCGCTTCGAATACGCTAGAGAGAATTGGCGTGAAGCTTTAATGCATTTTACGTACTATCAACTGCATGATTTTCTTCAATTTAAATGGAATAAGTTTATGGGGAATTACTTGGTGCTAAATTTACGAAGTACATAGCAAAAATATAACAAGCATCATGTTTGGCCATCAAATAAATCAACATTCCATTAAACACAAGTTCGATGATTAATTACAGGCATGTCATAATTAAATTGAACGCAATCAAGTCGTGCGATATTGATGTGTGTTTTAAACTTACCGAAAGTTGATAGACATAAGGCCAGGACGATAAATCGGTGGCGGCGCAGCGTATTTGTCATCTTGTTGCTTCTTTTCCCAGCGTGTGCGCGCGCGCCCCTCTCGAGGAAAGTTTGATTGCGATGCGATGCGAAGTGGCGAGAGAGCGAGAAGGCAGCGTGGTTGGAACTATCTCAAGAGGAGCATCCTCTCAAGACGGTGTTCAGCGTTTTGGCGCTGAGACGCACTTTGGCTCTCGCGCGCGTGATGCTCCAAAATCGACGTCGCGACGCAATGCGGTGAGTGCTTTTGCGACGCTCTCGCGAGGGATGCTTGCCGCCTGGATTTGTTGATGCGTTATAATTGTCGCCGTCTTATCACCCCCTGAAAGTAGAAGAGGCACTTATTAGTAAGCCAGAGACACACCTCCGATTGTTGTTTTAATAGAATTTCGACGCGTAAGGCGCCCCTTCTGGTTGATGTTTCTCAACTATAAGCACCTTGTCGTAACCACAATTATTTATACTGGTTGTATACAGAGCAATTATGTTATGTTGCTTAATAAATATTATATTAAGAAATTAACTATCTATGTTTCCCTTATTTCTATAACCCAAGTTACGAGCAATTGTATTTATGACCGATTCTATTTTGTAATGGTGAATTGAAGTATTAAAGTCTAAGTTTTAATTTTATGTATGTAAAGTCATAGTTGGCCGAGTTGGTGTAATGCCTGCTTGTGGCTTGGAAACGTCAGGTTCGAATCCTGACGGAGCTGCTTTTTTCAAATAATTGAATAGAATAGCAACTCTATAGGACTGTAGGAAAAATAATTCTAAGTTCAAGACAGTAAGGGTATTCAAGTTGTAGTAGTATTCTGTGGTGGCGCTGAAAGGTGCCCCCCTCTCAGATCCTTGACGTCACAAAGCGAGGTCTGTTGGTAACGAAAATCGGGAATGGGGAGGCAGTCGGAGATCTGCCGGGGAGCGAAGCGGCGGGGTGGGCTGTTCAAAAACGATCTTACAACGACCGGGCTTTAAAAAGTAAAAATGGGGCCCTTGTACGCCTCCGGGGGGCCCGTTGGACATACGGTAAAGTCCATTGGGGCCCCCCGAACGTACAAGGAATTGAAAACTTATAAATTCGGATAGCCTTACTCAGGGATCGAACCTGAGACACACAGATCACACTCATAGACTATACCACTAGGCTACGAAGCGTTGTTGCTACGGCTAAATTTGATCTTCCCCTTATAGCGTTAAATTCAAAATTTAAATTTTAAATACAATCTGCTTTTCTCAGGAATCGAACCTGAGACACTCAGATCACTTCCATAGACTTTACCACTAGGCTATGGAGTGCTGTTGCCTAAGCCAAATTTGATCTTTGCTTTATAGTGTCAGAATGAGAATTTAAAACTTAAATAAGACTTGCCTGCCTCAGGGATCGAACCCGAGACTTTCAGTTGTAATGCAAGTGCTTGACTAACTGAGCCACTACGTAACCAACAGCCGGAATGTAAAACTATGTATTGGGTAAACTTTGTAACCAACAAATACATAAATAATGTAAGAATTTCGAAAAGACAACACATCAGAGACGAGAAATCGAAGCTATGACGGCAAGGCAGATGCTCAACCACTTTAGCCACCAACTAACATCAATTGTTTAAATCCTTTATTTATTGGGAAAGGAAGGACTTAAACACCAAACATGATGTGAAGGTAGACTACACTACATCTAGAAAATTGTAATGCATTAGAAAGTTTATAATTATTTGTATAATTATTAATTAAAATACAAATTAAACTTGACGATATTACAAAATTTAAATTAGTTGAAGTTATTTACCCTTTTTATTTATTTTGACATCAAAGGAGCTAATGAAATATTTCTTAGAATATTGGAAAATGTTTGGCAAGGGACGCATTAACATACTATTTGGATTCGAGGAACCTTTATGCGGCTGATGCAAATTTACACCAACTTTCTACTTAGCATTCACTCATTCACCCTTTACTCATTGGATTTCGCTTTACGCGTTTACCATACGTATTGCCACAGGCGGGGGCGGCAGGCGGTCGGCTACGACGGTATTGAGTGTTTCCTGCACTTTGAAAGCGCTTTTCGGTTGATACTTTTTAAGTCTTTCATCGCCGCTTTGTGTCGCTTAATGCACGGGGCTTCAGCATGCACAATAAGGTGTCCCGAATGCATCGCACGCCCATAATTTATCCCTTTTCTTTTATTACAGCCTGAAGGATATTAACGTGGCGGCCCCGAAAAAATCGTCAAGGCGTGTTGGTGTCAGCCTTCAATGAGGCGGCAGCACGCACGTCACTGCAGATGTAAATGAGACAAAGTGTTTTCTTAGGTTGTTATTGATCTCCTGCTTTCAAACGAGCAAGGGACCAGAAAGCTTCACCACCACCACGCGTTTTCTAAGAGATCCCTCGACCAACTGGTAACTGCATTTCCCGTTAAAGGGATTTAAGGCAGTATGCAAATGGCTGATAAACAGGATGCCGACCAGCAGTAGCACAGCAATGAAACCTTCGGCCTCGAACGAATCGAATTGCAATTAAACTTAATTTTAATCGAATGTCTAACTTGTCTTCAACTGTATTCAACCAGCTTACTCTTCGCATATTTTATCCACCCTTAAAGCTTCTGAATCCCCCGAAAAAGGCAATTTTGGCAAAAAAATAAAAGGCGAAGAAGAAAATACTACTTTCACCTATGCATATTTGCCGTCGCCGGCCGTGGAAAAGCTGCATCCCAGCTCGTTGTGGGATTCAACAAACGATGGACAATTTTATTCTTTTTTCATCGTTCGTTCCCGGCACATTTTCCAATAACCATTTCACTTTATTATCGCGCAGGAGGCAATTCGCTTTTATTGGGCACATAGTTTAAAATATCAATCGAATAATCCATGGGCACGTCTCGCCGCTTTAAAGGGCGCCAAGGGTTTTCGAGGTTTTTCCAAAGGGTGCATACTTTTGTAACACATCTGGAGGATCAGTGCGACCGCCCCTCGGCAACGTCAACGATAAGTTATGCCGCCGCATCGCCGAAATAGGCTCCAAGAGGGATGACTGCATAACCGCCACACACATACAATAAGTCATTTCTGTCGGGCGGAGACGTCGGCAGCGACGGCGGCAAGAAAGTATATGACTGCAGCGCAGATGAAAGAAGAATTATTGTTTTAACACCCTCCAGAGTAACAACTTCTTCTTTATAACAATCATTAAGTTTTACGCTCGCGTCATATTTCCGACAAACTTCATTCGACTTCTACCGTTTGCTTCGTCTCCAGTTTCGTGCATCGCTGCTGTTTGTTATCCTTGTATTTGGCCAACAGCGTCTTTCCGTACATACAGCTATCGTATTATCCTTTTTGTGTTTTCAGATAAGGCGCGGATAACATCCGACAATAAAAACAAATAAAACATTTATTATATTGTATCATACATAAATTATTAAACTTTGCAAATGGCTTCAAGTTTTGTTATGTCACTGAATTTATTAAAAAGATTTACGAGCTTAAAACTTTCCTGATAATGTTAATAACATTATTTGTAAATTGGACACAAGTGTAATACATTTTTAAATATATCTGGGCAGAAAAGGATCAATTAGCGAGACAAATTAGAAAATTGAATTCGCATCCGAAAAGAATAATATTCTCTGGTCGATTAGCATAAACAATTAAAGAGCGTGTTTTTAAAATGACTTCATTTACATAGCAATTTGTTGCTCTCTAATTAATATTCGCGCGCCAAGTTTTTCGGCTTTACGTCTAGCTTATTGTCTAAACAAAAAGCAGCATTCATCAAACGGTAAACTAATTATCCTAATTGTAATGCAAATTTGCGGCTATTTCTTTCGAATACGCGCCGAACTGAATCAACAATTAGTCTGCGTGGCGCGCAACTTCGTCTTTGTCTGTTCGAATGGCAAAACTCAAATAGAGATTATAACACTGCACGCTTCACTTAGCCTTTAAAGCATCCATAGTTTTCCACGCTTCCTTCGGTTCGCGGATTGCGCGCATTTCGCATCGTCTTGAAATTGTTATGCGCCCTCTCCGCGCACAATTAGCCGAGCTTTGCTGGTAAAGGCCCTCAGGTTCCACACAATGATTAGGGACGTTCGCAAACCAGCATCTCGACGCAAACTTACGTATGAGTGTCTTCAAAGCGCCAAACAAATGATGGAACGAAGAAGCACCCACGTAATGAATAGCAATGCAACGTACCTACGTGTACGCGAATGAAAGCTGGTGAGAGAGGAAGTGAAATGTAGAAATGTTTGCTTGCTCCTTTTCGTCGGTTCTTCCTCTTCTTCTTCGATTCAAGTGTGTGCGTCGCCGATTACAAAGAGTCGCCTCTTTCGCGCGCAAATACACACAAATTATACAAGCTGATTACTCGCAATTAGCAACTGAGCAAGCAATTCATTATGATGCGCGCATGTGTACCGGAGTAAGGCCGCAAACACGGGGGCTGAATTCATGTTCGACGTTGCTGCCGCCGCCGCCGCCAGCGCCAGCACCAGTGGAGAGCTTCTTCTATTCACGCACTTCACGACTGCACACGCCAAGAACAATTGCTTTATTCTATACTACTTGTTTTAGACGTTCCAAAGTGTGCGCTGGAATTGGATGCTTGTCTGCTTCGCCGAAGGGTTAAACTTCAGTGCAACGCATTAGGCAATGCATTCACTTTAACGGCTTAATTTTTCATTGGATAATGCACCAATGTCTGCTTACACGAAGATGAACGATTTCGATTAAATTTGCAATTTTATTTCTACGAAAATCTGCGAAAAATGAAAGAAGCAAATTCAGTTTCGTCAATTTACGACCAACATAAATAGGCACTTTACGAATAATTAATTAATTAACACCAAGCTGCAAAGTTTGCTGTGATTTAAAGCTTACGCAACAGCTGAAGGGAACTCAATGTTAAAAAGTTTTTGGACTCAATAAGTGAACAATTAAGCTGGCAGCGAAAAGCACACTCTGGCTGGTAGAATATTAAAACAAGTGGGAGGCCTTATCATTTAATTCAGGCTGAATGCGTTCTTGCTGATTGAATGCTTAGCGCACAGTGAGGCGGCAGCGAGGCGTCTCTATGCCGTCGTACACTCGATGCGAATATGCAGTCATCATGTGCGGCAGCCGCCGTTGTCACTGTTTAATGCCGGAGATTTTCCGGCGGTGCACAATGTGCGCGCGGAGCACATTTCGCGTATTTGCATGCGAAATCCGTGCCTTGCGCGTCAAGCGCATTGCCTTCATTGAATTATTTATCAATCACGTTTAATGCACTGAAACAGCTCTCCGATTCGCATATGGGGCTCACGATGGCAAGTAATGTATCTTTATGTGACTGATAAATGTTTAGCTCCTTAATCGAATAATGCAATTACTTTTAATGCTATTAATTCAACGCTTTATAAATTTGAATGTGAATTCGAAAATATTTGTTTTGAAAGTTCCATGAATAATTTGACAAGTTGCATTGCGCTCGAGTGCAACGAAAAGTGAGAAAATCCTTTTATTGCCACCCCGAGATTGAGTGAAATTCTAACGATTTCAATAACAATAGCAGTGAATGAATGAATGAGTGAGCGAATGAATGGCGTGGTTGCATACGAGAACGGCGGCGGCAGCAGCAACAATGCGCAGTTCTCTGGAGACTTGATGTTTGGTCGGATTGGACGTTTGGCTGGCGAAATAGTGCGCTCTGTTGGCGCTGCCGACGTTGTAATGAGGCGACTCGGCGTCGCAGCGCGCCGGGACGCCGCGTCGTCGAGAGATAATTGTCAATTTCGGTCGGGACGCTACCGCCGCGACGCTGGCCCCGCCACACACGCAACAACAGAATGCGCGGTGTGTGCGCGCGCGCTCCCTCTCTTCAAGTTAATTAATCCATGGAATGAATTCATTTCGAATTACGGTTGCCCTGCCAAACAAGCAAACCACCAAAACCGCAAAGCATAATCATTTCCCGTTATTATACGTGTGGCATCGCTCCGAAGATTGCATATCTATTTTTCAATTTCCTCATTGAATAAACAAATTCCCATGAAAATATAATGGCGGTGTAACGAAGTTCGGGAAAATAAAGAGACGAAGAAGTTCCAAACATCATTAATGGAAATATCTATTGATGTTCCTCCCCGTCAAGTAATAAATCCATCGGGATAATATGAAAATATTTCCACGCGGTGCGCGGTGTACGTTGAATGGACTTTACAGTTCGATGCGCCGCACGATGAATGATGGTGCCGATGCGGTAGGAAGACAAATTAATTTCGCCTAAAAGTTTTCTAATCAACTTTCTTTCTCGACGCAAGCATTATTCATGCGCTACTCAAATATTGCGCATCCACATTGAACGCGTTTGAATAATTTCCGTGTTTGCAACTATACATTCTCATCAAGTTTTTATATCCTTTCAAAAATAGTTTTTGTGAGGTTTGGAACTTTTCCATCGGCATTTCATAAATGTATAGAATTAATAATATTCGCTTAATTCATCATCGATTAAATACCAGAATGCTAGAAAATGAGTTATTGAAACTATGCAACAATATGAAATCCTTCTTGATTCTCCTTCTTGGTGAACGCGCATTTCGTAGAATATTGCGCGCGAGGGCGAAAGTAATTCAGCGAATATGACGCAAGAGTCGACCCAAGCATCCTTTGCATCTCAGCGGCTATCGCATATTGGCACATGCTGAACACGTTGCTTGCTGCTGCCGTTCGCAGAGTTTGTAACTAATTCCAATTCCAATTCCCGACCAATTGCTCCTGGCATACAGATAAAATCTATTAGGGGCACATAGTATGGTTTATGACCACCACTATGCATACACGCATCGCACAGCCTCCTTGCGACTTCGACGGCGGCGTCGGCAACGACGACGTGCGGCGGAAGGATAAGAAGGTGAATGCCGCGAGCGCACAGGTCACCCGCCGCCAATGATATTTGCTTCGGCAGCCAGCGCGAATATAATACGGCAATAACGTTTCGCTTTAATGTCCTACGCGTTTGCCAAGTGAATCATTAATGTTTAATGTCGTTCTGTCTAAAGTAGCTTTAAGCATAATACATCCATTCAAGTGACGCTTTCAATTACGCCAAATTGTTAATTGTTAAAAATAATAATTGTTATTACCCACGAATAGATAGTAAAATCTTACGAGTGCAACTAAAACTGTTTCATTTGATCCTTCTTTTTCTGTTTGTTATCCTATAAATGCAAGTTTATGCAATTAGGGTTATTTTTACATAAAATTTGCATTTAAAATAGACGTTTGAAAGTAGAACACAAACACTTCTCCTATTTTCCTCCCTGAGCAGCAAACATTGCCGAAGATGGCGCCGCAATCGACGCTGCCGGAAGAGGATACAATGTTGGCATTGCTGCCGCCTCGAAAGTTTTGCAGCGCTCTATTCTGAAGAAGGACATTCTTATGCAGATCACATAAAACAATCAAAATGTTTGCATCATGAACGCCCGAGCTGCAGCATCATCATCATCCCCCATGCTCCTCGACGTGTCGTCCGCATGTGTGCAGCAGGACGAGGACGGTCGAGGCATTGTCGGGCGACTCCATCATGCGGAAGTTGTTGGAGAGAACGAAATCACTTATGCCGTTGACATTTTACCGAATGCTGAAGAAGTGTGTGCTTCTGCATTAGACTTCTTCTTCATCGTGCCTCTCCTTCACATTCGGACAACTTCGATCGATTTATACACACATCTCCAACAGCGAGGGGGTAATTTGCTTCTTTCCGAGCGACTGCATCGCTTCCTGATGCGATTATTCCGCTTTTGCCATTGCAAATGAAACGAACTCGCAAACACGACGCCCAGACAGACGTCAACTAATTCCAATATCAATGATGATGCAATAGGAAGGCGGCGAAGAGGATGAGAGAGCGAGGGTCTTGTTGAAAACTTCAATTTCGATAATTAGCATTCGCTCATCCCTTATGTTGCAAACTCCAGAGCAACATTCCAAGGTGTCCTTGTCGTACCCCTTCGAAGGGCAGTTGAACGTTATTCAATAAGCGCGCATCCTTTCATCATCAATCAAACGGACCGCAAGGAATATTCGCATGATTCATGGACATGACGTACCTACTTGCAACACTTTGTAGAAAATATGGATGCTTTCTCCATTCGCTACGTGCTGTATGAGTTTACTATATATATCAAGCTAGATAATTGCTTTTCGGGATGTCGTCAGGCAATCCCAGCTCTCATCATTATCGTCCATTATCGTTGGAGGGTGCAGAAGCAGCGAGTCCAGCCAATTATTCTAATTGAATTTGTGACAATTCACAAGCCTCCCTTCCAAGTTTCCAAGGAAATGCTTGCTGTTTTTGTAGGCATGCCAGAGTTGTTATTTTCATATGCAGTTTCGTGTAAAACCCGTCGGCTTTCGCGTGCAGAAATTGCAAACAAGTATTAACAAATTTTCAGAGCATGTACGGCGTTAAATATGTGCACGACCCGGAGCATGGAGAAATTAATAGGATTACGAATGATGCATAGAACAGAGTGAAAACAATACATTTCGGACTCATTAAAAGTATACCACAAATTTAAATAATGTAAAAGTTTTCACAATGGCCGCCGTAGTGATAAAGCACGCATTGGGGGACGGCTAGCGACGACTCGAATTCCGTGTGCAAAATTTATTGTTTTCCATGGATGATCTTTGTCGGCCGCATAAATGTTGCAACAACATAATTTTCCAATTAGGGACGCACCCTTGATGCGAATGGAAATGCAACAATAACCGCATGCTGCACGCACGAGCGCCCGTCGCACATCGAAACGCACTTTAAATATTTTCCCAACCTATATTTCCCAACGAAATGAAACATAAACAATTGAATAAACACCGGATTTGGATTTTCATTTAAAATATCATTTCATACGCAAATAATAATTCTCTTTTCAACATTTTGTTGAGTGCATTGTTTAACATATCCCAATTTAAGTTGCTTTCGGGTTGCGTGGAAATAATTATTTTTATTGTTGCTATTATTAAACGGATATTATTTTTAAATATCCTTTATGTTTAAATTTTAATATCGTGAGAAATTGTGTGGATATTTTAGTCCTTTTTCAAAATACTATTGAAGCAGATTAAAATCTATTCTCGATTGAAATATGTGAACCTAAAATATATATTAACGTTAAAATGTTTTGTTGTTAGTATGTAGCATCCTACCAAACTAACTCAAAGTTACTTGTTCATCAATAACTAATAGATATAGTTAATGTATTACATTGCGTTACAAACAGTACAACGTCGTTTGACCTATGAAGTAAAGTATAGACTATGAGCATATTGTAACTTTGCATTAATAAGTCTCATTAACTTAATTATGAATAATTAGCTATGCGCTTGAAATGAAATTGAAGTTTTCCCATTATTGATTATTTAGTAGACATTGGATAATTACTAAATATTATATTAAATAAATTAGTATCCATTTATTATTCAACATCTAAAAATAGTCAAAGTATTAAAACCGTGTGTTTCATTACTATGATTTCAAAATCGCAATTTCCACCAGCTCACCTTAGCTGCTTAACATTGTATGATTGAATTGAGTGAGACTACATGAAACTCTCCAAGATTTAACAAAGCCATCGAATTGATTTAAGATGCAATATGAGTTTAGGAAACAAGCATAATGTCTGAGCGCATCTTCCAATGCACTATAACTAGCTGACTAGCATGATCATGTATTGCACATGTCACATGGGGCGTTAGCGTCACTGAATGCGACATTCCAAGTATGACGCGCCATTCGAAATTGGAAGATTTAATTTGCATTTGTCATGTGCGCGCACATGCCAAGATTTATGAAATTTCCCATCGCAGCAAGTGATTTATTAGTTTATTTGCTTGATATGTACATGTTTGCCCACATTCAGCATCGGCCCTATGATTGTGTGTGTGTTTTTGCGCCGATGGGGCTTGCGCATCCGCCCCCGCGGCATGGCGGCCTTTTGTTTAATGCGTCTGGCGGCGTCTGAGTTGCGAAGATAGATAGAAATGCAATTCGCTCGTAAGTGAATATCACTAGAGGAGATGAAGTGAACTGCGACGAGGGTAGAGAATGAAAAACAATTTTCCGGCTTTCCGGGGGCGCACCGAAAGACGCTTACCTTGTCGGAAGCGAGGCAGACAAATATATGATTTCGTTCTGACAGAAGGTTGAAAGGTGGAAACGTGGATTTTCGTAATTAAATTTCATTCTTAATGAGATCTTATTTTCCTCTTTTCTTCTACGCTAGCTGATGATTGAATATCAAATTGAATTTACGTATTGATTCAATATCAAAGTCCAAGTGATTGATTTCGGTTGCGCAAAGTAATGTGCATTTTATTATTAAAGCGCGTATTGTATGTAGGTATTTAGAAACGCAGAAAATGTTGCGAAAAAATACGCGCGGAGAAAGGCAACCGGAAAATTTATGGTTACCAATAATAAAAAGTCGTAAACCCAAATAACGAATTGTCAAATATCGAATTATCGTTCGACGGGCGAGTGCAGCGCGTTGATTGGAGTGCGAGTCGCCCGGAATCATAGTAATTGATAAAGAGCGGACAGCGGACGGCGGACGTAGCGCTTGGTGCAACAGTAATAGCAATGCGCACACCGTTATCGCTCTAGGATATTAAATGTTCAGCATTGCACTAAATATGCACATGGTACTAACGAACCATTCGGTCGCAACAGGGCAGTGTCTACTTTACAACATGAACACTATCTATATCTAGGGTACACTTTCATTCACTACTGAATAATTATCAACGTTTACGAGACCCGAATATGTTACGATTGCGCCGTATTGCGTTCAAACTTTTTGAGATATACGCATTCCTCTCGCGCATATCTCGCTATCAAACAAATATCGCGTATAAAAATGCGATAAAAACCGCCGCCGATGAATAAATGGCGAAAAAACGCGATTGGGCAACGAGGAAATGTTGCAGCAATGACACTCACTTCGAGCTCCAGTTTCGCTTAGCACGGGTCAGTTGCCACTGTATTAGCGAATTTTAGCCATTGTCGACTTGCTTTTTGCGCACCAACGCTGACAGAATTACGAATTTATTCACTCTAAGCTTGTATGTGGTGTGGTTGAATGAATGCTTTCAAAAGTTTTAAAATTCAATCGCGTTTTTACCTTTTTACAAATTCCACTGGTATCTGATAATACTACATGCTATTTAATACAGGTTTAGTCCTGTTCTTTTTTATCCTGCTTTGAAATCTATACTGCGTCAATGATAGCCGTATTTCAGCTTATCTATTACTATTTTATTATGTCATTAAATAAAATAATTGTATAACCCATTACTATCCAACTTTTTCGTACTTGTTTTACTAAAAACTCACAAAAAATAGTGAAAATTCTCATGTAAAGGACGAAATAAAATTTTTAATGAAAATATTCACACGTTAAAATTCTTGATTAACAACTGTTTCTCGGTAAAGATTTAATAATGAATGCTGGTACCATTTTAGTACATCCTTTATATGTACTATTTTACTATAATGTAAAAAGAATTAACAACTATATTCTATTCCCGTATTTTATGTAAATTTAACCAGATTTACTTATCACGCGTCACAAATTTAATGTGTTAAACTTTTGACATTATTACAAGCAGACAAATCCACGCTGAACAATAAATTCCTTTCAGAAACATGCGTTGTAACGCATTTGGTTTCAGCAAGCGTGCAAAACCTCAAGCAGTTATATAATCCGACGCTGTAAAGCGCTATAACTTAATTTGCTCCTTCGGAATGAAAGTATTTTTGCGCTAGTGCAGCGTGTAATGTACAAAAGTATTGCGAATGAGTGAAAAGTATTGCGAACAAGTTCGGCATACAAACAGTCAAACGCACGCAATAGCACTTTACAACAAAGCGACTCGATAAATGCACGCGCATTAATTTTAAGCTCGCGCGCGCATTTTGATTGATTGATTAATGCATCGGCGTGAGCTCTCGCGCGTGCGAGATAGATTTGATGTATTTGCACACGTAAACGACGCAGTCATTCAATCGCCATGTAATGAATGTAATTGTTGCGCGCCGTAATTACTGCTTTAATTCGGGCGCAATGATGATACAGCAGCAAAAGTAATATGGAAAATGTCTGCCGCTATTTGATAAGTAATTGTGCCGTATTATAATAACATTATTGCACGCTGTTTGAGCAATAACGTAATGCGATTAAAAAGGGCTTGGAATTAGTTAGCACCGCATACATATTTGACGATAAAGGATGCATCTGTTTGGAACACACGCTCATTGTTTCTGCACATAACTCGCAATATTATTGACTATTTGCTGATGCTGGTAGCGGTGGCGGCGATCGAGAGAAGCGAAAATGCGAATGTATGGAGTGTACTCTTGCTGGCTGGCCACAAATGCGACAACATTGATCAAAACCTCAAATTGCATTTGCCACCCCCGCCTCCACGCAAACATGCAGCGTGCTGCACTTAATAGGAGCAAGCGCATATTTTACAATTCATATATTCATGCATGGCGCGCGTCGAGGCCGCCGCCGCCACCGCTGGTCTATCTATCGAGATGAATCGATTATTTGTCGCATAAACAACAGCGTCGAGTGCGCTGCACAATAACCCAATAATTTCCATTGAGTTTATCCGGGCCGGCGCGCTGGGAATTCTGGAGCAAACTAGAAACGCGATCGGGCTTGCGCTTGCTTTACACTTTGCTGTGTTTGTGCGTTTAAAATGTTGTTGTTTTTACTCCGGGCGAAATAACAACATTAACCTATCAATTGCCAAGAGGCACATAAAAGCGGCGCAAAAAAGTAGTCAAAGATAATAATATCTTTAAAGCTTGCAGCTGTATGAGTGCGCAAACGGCATTCATAAATGTTTCATAAGTGTGTTTCATTAAAAACGGTCGAGAAATGGCAATATTTCTCATTTTCCACTAGAGCAATTTTCTTTTCAGTGCCCGCCCGTTCCAGCTGCAGACGTACAATTTCCACTCGGCGCTCGCACTCGCGAGCATCTTCGAGTTTAATTTGTTATATGAAACCTTTGGAGACAAAGCGCAATTTGCTGTCATTCTATCCATATCATCATCGAGCGCACGCGGCATGAGCGGCAAGCTAAAAGCTCAACCGTAACGAAAACAAATAACGCAAATGGACCTCACGCTCGAGTGCCGAACAAAACACAGAGACACAGAGTGCGTTCGTCTCGTCGTAAATTAAATCCGCAGAAAACGATGACGAGTGCGGCTTGCGATTGCATCTGGCAAAGAGTGTAGTGGCTGCCTGCCTGCCAGCTCTTCTTCGTCTTCAATCAGCGAGAGAGCAGCGCGCGACTCTTGTCATCATTTCGCGACGCGTTTTAACGTCAATTCAAACGATGACGGGCGCGACCGCAAGAAGTCGCTCGCAGGGCCACTTGAGACATTCATCGTCGTCATCGTTTGAGAGCACCAGCGAAGAGATGAGAGATCCTTACATTCGCATACATTTTCATCGCATCGGTTTCTTGCATTTTTGACAATTCGCATGCGTACGTATTCGCTGAATTGACGAGAGCAATGCTTGCGCATAATGACAAACTCATTAAAACCGATGTGAATTCGAACAATAACGAGTCCGTGCCTGATTTCGCATGCGAAGAAAGAAAATGCTTTGTGCTATCGTGCATTTTATTCGTGGTTTCTTGCATGAAGCATCCATTCTTATAACTCGTTGCATAATCGCATAGTTTGCGCGTCATCGGCAAACTTTTTGAATATTTTCCGTGTTCAGTAATTTAAAGCTGTACGAGTTTACGAATCCACTTCAACTGTGACAATTCGCACAAACGCCCAAGCTGGGAATATTCGTGCGATAAACTATTTGCGCATCTCTTAGACGCGGCAAGCAGCATGCATAGAGCACCGCTCCACGCCATTTGCATATTAAATCTGTGTCACAACGATTTTATACATTGCACATGCATATGCAATGAGATTGCACTATTTGACACTTGGATGCATTCGCAAAATATTATCAATTCGTTAAATATTTCATTTTATATGCTTATGCGGGATTTAGCAAACAAAATATGCGTAGTATTAAAATAAAATTGAAATTTCCTTCGGGTCGTAAAGGAATTTAATTAATGATCTATTAAAATAATTAAAATGTATGCCTAAATATCGAATAAAAATAAAATCCGATGCATATAGATATTTCATTAAAATTTTATACAGTTTGAGTAATAATGATAGAAAATGTTAACGTCAACATTAATAGATAGCGCATTTACAGCCGACATTAAAAGCAAGAGCCCAATAATCCGAAAATTGTGATATTTTCAACGACTGAATGAGCATACAACAATTCATTCGGCAGTGTCATCCAAATGCCCGACGTGATTGGAAATGGCTGGCGTGCATAAAACTTTCATGCGCTGGCAAATAACTTTTCTGCACAATGCGCACCGAACAAAAATCATGTCGAATTGTGTGTCCACTTTTGAGTGCATTCATGCAACATGAATGCGCGAACAATAAATATAAATGAATGCAATGCGTGCCGCCACCACTGCCGCTACCGTTGCAAAATCGACACAAAATTTAGATGCGATCCGCCACATTGCGAAACAATGCATGCGTTAATCCCTTACACGAGTGGCAAATTTAGCAAAAAACTTCGAGCCGGACCGACGGTAGAATTCGGGGAAATGCTTTTGTCATCGCCTTTAATACGAAATGTTTGAATTAATTAAAGGACGCGTCGCAATCCAAAGAAAGCGCCAGTACGTGGAATGATTTATAATATTGCTATTCGTTATTATTAAGTGAATGCCATTGCATATTAAAGCGCGTAAAATATGTGCATGGATGAGCAGACAACAGGGTGAGATATGCACGAAATGTAATGCAAATACTCGGCTGGCCGTTGAAAGGGCGCGCGCTCCAACAAACAGGACCAGTCAGACAGTTCTATTAAGTGCTATAAATTATTTTCGGCTGCCGGCAATCTCGCTCCACGGATAGAGGAAGAATTTTCGTCCGCGCCCGATCCTCTATAACCTTTAAAAGTATGTATACTCCGCACAACAATGCTCCATGATTCTAATCTCCAAACCACTTTAAAATTCCCAAGGAATTTTCTTTTGCTACGCTAAATTTATCAGCCAGGTCACCGTGCATTTCATACACGATTTGTCATTTTAAGTAGGATGAAACCTTTTCTCAAATTTCAAATTTAGCCGAAATATTTTTAATTAATCGGTACGTGAACTCACCTTAAATATCTGTTCTCTTAATTGCTCTTAATTTCACTTGGAAAATCTGCAAACAAGTAGAAAAAACTTTAGAACTTTTGCACGTAACAACAATGTGCATAAATGATGAATGAACGGTTATTGTAATGGTTAATCACATCGTAAAATGCATTATGCATAAAAAGCATAGAACGACAATTTTAGTCTGCGCGGAAATTTCGACGTGGATGCAACGCTCGGGCAGATTTACAGCTTCATTAAATTTTAGTGACATTCGCCGTGTAATTTATTGGATGTGCCCTTCGCAAACCGACGAGGAGTCTCGTATCTATAATATTGCTGGCTTCGAAATATAATTTCATTAGGAAATGCAGAATTCGAGAGAAGAGAAGATCACACACATGCTACGATTGTCTGGTGAATGTGATTACAACAAGAAATACATGTACTGCACATGCGAATTTCGCTTGCTGGCTTTAGCTGCACACCGCAGACTCTGGTTGGCAGCCCGTCCGATTTGACCATTAAATATTCATAATGGTCGCATTCGCAATTGCTGAATCTTATTAACAATTCTCACCGTTCATCCAAAACCTAAGTACTGCAATTTTACTACATCTTCAAAAATTACTTCCTATTTCAATTCTAATTGTTGAATATCATTAATTGATTTCACAATGAAAATGAAAATGAGAAATTGTCGAAATTACAATGATCTGCAGATATTGTCTAGCAAATGTCGCAGTCAAATATAGATAGGTTGAGTCTGGCATGAATAGCATAGCTAGTTAGCTTGGGCTTTTACGAAATCTGAATCGTTATTAATTGAATCTAGAAAGATCATTGTATCTAGTCAACTACGCTCCGAATTGTAATGTGATGTACATTTGGCTATAGTCTGCAGTGTCTCATTCCATCTGATTCCACATGATTACCATTTTCCAATTGCGGTTAGATGCATTTCCTAACGGGATTGTTCGCTTCTATTTGTATGGATAATTCATATGAATTATACAATCTGATCGAGATCGAGCTTGCTCAATAATTACATTTTCTTATAATAGCCCCACTAAATTTCCCATGCAATGTACATTAGTTTCAATTTATTCGATATTTCCAATGTAGTTTGGAATATTATGCGTTTTCTTGTCAGAAATTTGCTTAAACATTATTCAACTTAATTACTTGAATCTTTCGTAATAATATTGCATCAAACTCGCTCAATTATTGAGAAATGCGAAGATGTAGAGTTTGGCACTTAGTTCAAAATTAATTTGCGACATTAATCCATTTTGATACTGCTAATCCATCTTGTAATAACTGCTACCATAATTAGAATAGATTAGGTTCTTGTCCGACGACCAAGTCACCAAAGTGGTCTCGTCCTGGCCAAGAAAGACAACTTTCAACTCGGCATGTGCAGAGCGTCTGGCAAGTTGAATTTCAATCTTGACTTTGCCTCCCCATGTAAGCTTCTACTCTACGTTAATAAAAGGACACAAACCGCTCATCTTTGATGAGTAAATTCACAGTGCATAATTGCACGTATGATGGCGTTATGTAACGCATTTCAGCACCCAATTTCATTGCCCAAACGCACATATCAAAGGCTTTTCGACTTGTTCTACTAATTAGAAATATCTTCAAGCATCTCTCACGATCTAAAAGGTTAATTTTGCTAAATTAATTGATCTTAAAATAATACAAACACTGTGGCTGTAATGGCAGGGGAATTAATAAAAAATGTATTTGCAGCTAATTTGAAAGTAGCTATATAAATAATAAATTATCGTTATGCTTAGTCAAAGGACCAAAAACAGTAATTTTTAATTACATCTACACAATTAAGTTTATGATTAAGTGATAAAATATTACGTAAAAACTTTCGTTTTGTTTATTTATTTAGTATTCATGATGAGTGAATAAATAAAAGCTAATTAGTTATTAAGCACCTAACAGCGTAATACGCATCGCAAAAATATAATACGAAAGTGAGCGTGGAGCAAGCGCATTCAGTGAATATTCATTCACTCAGTCCAGTTTGAGGAAAGAGCGTGTATTAATTAAGGCCATAAATTAAAATCGCACACAATGCGCGCATTAATTGTAAACGAATGTGAATTTACTCAGAATTGTCTGGTGTGTGCGCGAACCACGTGAATATTTATTCCAATTACAGCGAAATCTAATGAAATAATGAAGCAAGCGAACGCATAAGCATTCAAAATATATTTGCTATGTTTGGCTATTGACGTTGTGGGCGAACGGCGTGCTTGCGTTAAAAATGCACCTATGCGTGCGTGCTTCGCATGCTTTTCAATGCAACAATAGAAAACTGTGTCTGTAATTAAATTACATAAACATCGTGTACATCGACTCTTGAAATTATACGTTGCGCCAAAGCGTACGAACGCATTAGCATGCTCTTGCGCCTTCAGTAATTGTATTCAAATCGTAAAAAGTGCACACTGGGTATATGTTGCAGCAATTATTATTTATTGCACTTTCCTTTTCGTTGCACATGCACTCATCATTAAATCACTGTAAAAAGTAAAATACAAAATGTTGTATTCGTTATCAACAATGTAATAACCCATATTTAAAATTCAATTTTCCTTACTTACATCATTCCAATTAGCACCATCAACATGACTAAAAACATTTTTTAATTTACAAGTATTATCAACTGTAAAATTAGCAATTATTCCTCGTTAGCAAATTTTTCTGATTATCCTTCGAAATTGATTAACTTGTATCATATGCGAGGCTTTAGAATGAAATAAAAATTTACGCAAAACCAATTTAATTTAATTAGAAAAATGCAATACGACTTTTCCTTTGTTCAACGACTCCTTCGATCCTTCAGCTCCAAAAACAAAGGTGTTGATACGACGCGAATGGCAAATGGCAGAAATTAATGACGCCGTTAATTGGTGCGTCGCAGCGAAAAGTTGTATAAGGATTTAATTATGGTAATATAACTAATGGGAATTTGTCACGAGAATTTATATCGTGCTATAAAACCCTATCGTTAATTGTCGCGCGTTTCAGTGCGCACGGCGCGTAGACGTTTAGCCCCCTTGCTGAAAATCGCTCAAAATCTGAAATATTCATTGCTGCCTCACCGTTTTATACGCGTAATTGAAATGATTTACTTCTATATTTTGTCACCTTAATGATATACGAAATAGTGTTATCGAAATCATAACAATAAATTCCCGGAAAAGTTGTGCGCTTTATCGTTGTAAATTATAATCCATTAAAATTATTTATTGTATTATGTGTAGCAAAAATTAAATCCCGATTGTAAAAAGTGGGTTAAATTTATTTTTAACCCCTTCGTGAAAAACAATTAATTGGATTCTTTGAAATACATGTTACCTTTTTACTCAATTCGATTGATTAAAATTTGTCAGGATAAAATGTATTGAAATAAATATTTAATTAATTGTAAACTATTCAATATAAATTCTTGAAATTCTAAAAGATAGAAACGTGAATAAATTTAGCTAAATCAAGTTATAAAACTATTAGTAAATGATTAATTGCTTGACGAATTCGAAACAATGGCAAACAATTAACAGCTAATAAAATTGCAATTCAAGTTTGCAGACTTAATTTGTTGGCAGCGCACTAGTCCGTGCAGTTACTCACTTCGTCGCCGGCGTTGTTGTTGCCGCCGTCTCGGACTACTTTATTTTTATTGTTTACCGATCGCGTATTGAGTATTTTACGACTTCCAAAGTCCGATGAAAGACTTGCTTACCAACAGTTCGTTTTCTTTTTTATTATTTCGGACGACTCAAGTCGACTCAGCTCTACGTCTACACGCTGAACTAATACGAAGCAGGACGCAATTCACAGAAGGAAAAAAACACAATGAGCGAGCATGTCACAAGAAAACCTCGATTCAACTAATTTCTCCCAATATCTAAATGCACACTGTGATACGATGAATAAGCACAACTTTTTTCTTAAGCTGCACAAGTTTTATTTCTTCGTTTGGATGAAAGTCTTAAAATATTTGGCTAAACATTTATTAAAGTAATAAAATTACTTAAACCGTGAAAATCGTTTCTCTTGCATACTTTAAGACTTTAATATAACTCAAATAAATAAAATATGTTAACGTCATCCATTTAAGCTCGCAGGTGAAGTGAAACTTAAATTAGGTAATTGTTTTTCAATTTTTGAATACTTAATTATTTTAAACTTTTAAATATAAAAAAAAATATGAATAAGTTTTAATTCAAAATATAATAATTTCATGTAGTAATAATAATATTACAATGAGCACGCTATGATAGCGTGATAGTACGGCTTCAGTTAGTAAAAACAGTTTTTAAATCAATGAAATCGGTCAATTATTTTAGAAGTTATAGCGATTTCAAATTTTCATTGGCGCTTAGGCCCGAGCGCCAGGATTAACTTGGTAGCGCCTGAAAACGCACTAATCAACAGATAATACGGTATACCAAAACGGTAGCTGCGTCTCCAGACAGTAGGATAGACTTGGCGGAATCGCGCCTACCTCGGCAATTCTCGTGGTGTCGCCGCTCGCTCAGAGCTATACTCGGCTGTATTCGGCACTGGCTACTGCACTGCTAATTTGGTGGCAACTCCTGGTAGTAGCAGTTGCACCTGTGCACTGGCATAATAGGCAATAATTAGCACTCTACATTTTAATTAATATCTCAGGAACTATAAGAGATATCAAAATAATTCTTTCACCGCTAGAAAGCTTATTAAATTTCCAATAATAAACTTCTAGAATCATTAAATTTCCTTTCACGAATTACGCGTAATAACTATCCAAAGTTGATGTTCTTTTGCGAGACTTTGGCATTGGATAATTAAAATTTTTCTTTGTTGTATGTTTACATGTTTACACCTGAAGCTTTAAATGAAAACGAAATTAAGCTGACTGCTGTAATTCCGCTAATATTTAAATAAACTCGTAACCATAGCTTCCGCTAATGTCTTAACGCGGCAGAAGAGCGTCGGGCCTCACGATTTCGAAATAGACAATTCCCGAAAGACGTTTCTCTTCAAGAGACAAGAAGAATTATGATCAAATTTTTAAATTACATCATATATTCGTAATTACTGTTTCTAATCGGAAAATCGCAGAAGCAGAAATATTTCGATTAGAATTAAATTAAAATCTTGATTAATTACGCATGGTTAGTTATAAAAGATACGTTTGGAATTAATTAAAAAAAACATTGCAAATGTTTTTACGATTTTCATAAATTATAGCGTGAAGGCACGGTGCATTTGAACATGTTTCCTATCAGTTGATTGTGCCGGCTCGGTTTTAATATCGTTATTGCAATCAGACGGCGAACGCGGAATAAAATGAAGCGGAATGGAAAAAGTGTGTGTGTCTGCGGCCGCGGGCAAACGCGCAATTGCTCTTAGGAATGAACGCCGCAATCGCGATCACTTCGTCAGACACGTTCGCACACCGCATTCGATTCCATCTCATACATCAACTATCTCCGTTCGCGAACGCGCGACACTGAAATGAGTTCAAGTTAATTTCCGTTCTAGAAAATTATACGCTCGATGCATTCGCAGCGCGCTGCACTTGCAATCTAATGAATAACATCAGCCGGCCGGCAGGCGTGCGGCGAACACGTGAAAAATCAATGTGTGTCATAGGTAAACGAGTGTGTAAATGCGCGAGCCCTGCCTCCATCACGTTGCATCGCCCGATAACAAATTCGAAACGCTTTCAATGATTCAATGCGAGTTGCGCACGTTGCAGTCGGTTCCGCTTTAAATGAACAACAAGAAAAGCTATCCATAAATGTATTGCAAAAAAAAATGCTTTTTATTTTATTCTCTCCATAAATCCTCATATTATTTCGTTGCCTCACTGTGAATGCCTCGAATCGTAAAACCTTTCTAAATTTATAGAAATTTCTAGGACTTTATTGTATTTAATTTTTCCACACTTTTTCTATATTTGCAATAAAAAATTCCACCAGCAATAGAGAGATTAAATGATGAATTTCATTTATTTACAATAAAATGAAATTGAAAATTGCTTTGCGTAATTAATAGGTTCATCAAAGTGAATGCTTAAAATCCAGTAAATTTTTCATTTTTATAAAAGAATTCTTTTAATTCCAACTATTCAATTTTTTCAATAGATCTGTATAAAAATTCCGCCAATTTCATTTGTAAATAATTAAAAACTCTCGGATTTCAACTGCAACTTGCTCTAGGTTAATTATTCGGATTTCATTTAAATTTGGCCTTATCAACAATCCTGACACCAAAGCTATAAAGCATAAAGTCATAAAGCTACGCATAGAAAAATATTTAAAATATGATTCAAACATAAATTTTAGTCAAACGCGGGGGTAAAAAGTTAATAGAAACATTGCAGTGTTATCTTTATTATTTGATTTTTTTATGCAAATTTCATTCGAGAACTGAAGCTGAACCAGGAAAAAACGCATCTTTTATCGGGTGGAGGCGGCTGTTGTACGCGTTTTATTTGTGTGGCACGAATGCCTGGTATTCACCCCATTTTGCATTTACCAGCACCGCAGTTTTTGTGTGTGTGTGGCTGCGCGGATCACTTGGCTGGCTTGTTTAGAATTTTTTCTAAATATACTACATTTTATGTTAAGGGTGGAATAACGACGGCGTGAGTGGTGATGGTGGTGTGCGTGCGTGGTGCGTCGTTTGTTGCGCACTAATATTTATTATCTCATGTCGAGTCAATGCCAGCGGGCAGCCGCCATTGTAATTGATTTAGTCCCATGGCACCCACAATGCTGCCGCTCGCCGCCCCTGAAATGCAACGCGAACGCAAAACGACAACGTCGAAAGCAAGGAACACGCCCGCAAAAATCATAGCATAAAAGAACGCACGGCTGAAAAAGTGGGCAAAGAGAAAAATTAAATGGAAATGAAAAATTGTTCCTGGCGGACACGCGCGACTATTTGATTAATAATTTTACAAATGGAATTAATAAACACGAGCAGAAATTGCTAATGCGTGCTAATCAAATAATGAGTCGGCATGTATAATTATTAATTTAATTAGGTATTAATTAAATCCTCATTGCTCAAATGGCGTGCGATAAATATTAGACGAGAACACGTGTGTTCGCGCATCATAATTAATGAAAAATTGAAAAATTCATACCAATTAACAGCGAACAATTTTCAGGCGCGATGCATCGTTTTAATTAAGTCAATTATGAGGGTGCTGTTTGAATGTTGCATGCACTTACAGTGCGCGAAACTCATAAACTATGCACGAACACAAACGGCCGCGCGTTAATTATTGTGTAATTAATAAATGGATGATGATAATAATGCATGTAGGTCGCGCGCGTGATTTATGCTAAGCGTGCATTGTTGTTTGCATCACACATGCAATTTAAAACACGTATACACCATGAGCTTATTTATTTGCGTACTGCTGCTGGTAAACGACTTTAAAATGAAGTTACCGAAAATGGCACAGTGCGCAACTAATACGAATGACAATGTTTCGCAATAATCATGATTGAAGATCGCATGTATGCGCTCAGTAATAATAATAATTGTTATATGTTAGATAATAAAACAGAATGAATTAAATAATATGAATTAATACAGCAAATATATTAATATTAATTTAGTCATCACATTAATGTGAGCCATATTGTTTATTGTTATTGCGCATTGCCTTTTATTGCAAAATAATGTATTATTATTATTCGATATTATTAGATGTGCTGCATTCTGCATTTGTATCATTAATTTAATTATTTTTATTATTTATACTTGTTATTCATTGCTCATTATTAAATCAATCTATATTTTTATTATATGTAAAATAATATATTATTTTGAATGAAATCAATGTTGATTTCAATTTTATCTACTCCTGAATTTGTGAGGAAAATATTCTTGGAAAGTAGTAAAAAATAGATTTGAAATTTCCGGGACACGATGTGCATGTGTTATCTCGTATCAGGTGAACTATCATGCAGCAGTGATTATTTGAATCACGTCGGTAGCATGTAAATATATCACGATGATATTTGAGCTGCCTCGCATTTGTATATGAACAGTGCGCTGTTCTTGCAAGCGACGCTTCGTCTGAACGATTAGACCGCTCCTCGGGTGTCGTCCTAGTTGATGCGGTTGTTGTTGCAAATGCGCTTCGTATTACAGCTTGTAAACACAAACTGCGAAATGTCAACACTCTAATTAAAGTGAGATGTTACCGGCGGACTTCTGTCAACATTTCATGATTGTCCGCGCGTGCATGCGCAACCGGCGGCCGCGACACGCCGATTTTGTCATTCGGTCCAAACGCGCTGTTTGTTCTTCTTTCTACGCGGCCAAATGTTCAACACGCTTGCTAAATTTATTTGACATTTCCTAATATAATAAGACTGCTTTTTACATCTTTTTTCTCAATAATTATCGGTCAATACTGACTGTTTCGTGATGCAATATTTATCCAAAGAAAATATTCAATCATTAATTCAGTCAATGAAAACTTTAAAAAAACTAACTTTCCACCTGTCATACTTACGAGTGAATTGCAAAAGTGTAGTAAACGTTGATTCATCTTTGCAATGGGGGTTATTACTTAATTTTGCTTCCAATTAGAATTACGAATATTGGAAATTACTTTAAAAGGAATATATCTCCTTCAAAAGGACTAAAAACAACCATTAAATGCTGATTTGTCAGATTTGCACGGAAAATTATTACGTTGAATGGCGTCAAACAACCGATTAAAAATTTTACAACTTTTCTCAGCTAATACTTTCACTTCTCTTACAGACAGCTATAATATTTTTTCTGTATCCAATTAAACGCCTTCACGCGTAATAAATCAACTAATTTAGCATCGTTATGATGGAGCATCATAAGGACGAGAACGCATTTTGTAAAAGTCATGTTCCTGGTGGTAGGAACATCAAGCGCACATACGACGTTCGTCGTGGCGTTATGGCTCTTATTGAAAAATATCGCTCGTAAAAACATCGCCGCATGATTTAGGCGGAAACAAGGAAGACATATTTCTTCTTCGTACATCTACTTGCCGGCTACTGCCCCGGCTGCTGGCAAGTATATATCAAAAGGCGAGCAGCGAGCAGCTAGCACATTGTGTAATCTCAAATGTGAGAAAAGACGACGGACGCTTTTGTACGTTCACCTTGCGTTGCCTCGCGCGCTCCTCGCAAATCGAAAGTGACATTTTGTGCCACAAGGAAACCTTTTGTTTTCTTTCGTCGCGCACAACACAGCCAGACGCTCGCGTATTGCTCGTACGCTTCATATACTCGTGCGCGTTAGTCCTGGAAATTTATCCGGATGTGGCAAACGAGTATCCTACAGGAAAAGAAACGAGCCGCGAGAAAAACACGAGCATGATATTCCAACTTTAATATCGTCACATAAATCGCACACCGCGCTTTTTTCCTATACGTACACTGCGAATTTAATCTTGCAGAATGAAAATGCGCCGCTCGCCGCAAATTATTTATTGTTGCTTCTTATGCTCGCACACCGCAAATGAGACAATGAATGAAGAAAAAGACGTGGCGCACGAATAACGCGTCAAAGTCCGCATCAAAGCGGAAATAGTTTTTATTACTTTCTTCGTATTTTATTCGCTTTGCCGCAATTAAAGTTATAGACTGCCGAGTTTGATAGATAAGCACGCAGGCGTACGAAAAGCGAAAACGACGAACGCGAGGGTGAGCTTGATGGAAGGAAACGCAAGCGAGCGCACGAGGAGCCAAATTGATGTTGATGTAATTTATTAGACCGAAGGCGATAAATTCACGTTATCAATAATGGATAAGGGTAGTTAGTCGCAGTCTCCAACGCGTGTATCTTGTTTATTCCTATTTCTCAGTTTGATACATAACATTATTGCAAGGATGCGCCGCTGCTTGCTTGCGCTGCACTACTTGAACTTTCCATAATAGACACACGAACACTGCTCCGATGCTAATCTCGACAAGACTTCCGCTTGCTCTATCAGAATACAACTAGTCAGCAAGAACTTTCCGCAACACTACGAATAGCAAAGACTTCATAACAAAAACAAATTATTATGCCTTTTATCATGTGAAATTCGAAATCATTTTGTATTCAAATTCAAATTGATTCAATCTCTCCTCAATCCTTTATCTACGAATATTTCTTCAGTGAAATTTGTCGATTCAAATTCAAGCAATTATTCAAATAATTGTGATTCATTTACGTAATCGGAAATAACATTGATTTTGTGTATATTGTACGAATGACAAGTAAGCAAGCAATTATTTGAATAATACATAAGCGAATTTCTTTCCTGGATTTTGGGCGATTTTTAGAAAGTATTGCATCAAAGCATGAGTGAACAACTGACAGTTTAATTCAGTAAGAGCGTAATGTATGCTGTATTTAATGAATAATACATTTGAGAAATTGATGAAATTGCAAAATGCAGCCAACTGTATATCATGTGCGCAATCGCTGAGCAAATATTGCATAAAGACGACTTTTTATTAAGTCTGCAAATTATGAGCTAGTCGCCGATAAATAGACAAAAGTAAATAAATTTATTCAAAGTGGGTAATTATTTCATTTATAATATATCATTAAATCATAAAAGAACGACGTGCAAGAGTGATGAGAAAAACGATGATTGCAATGCTCAATTTGCACAAGCAAAATTTGTTGCTAATGTGATTATCATACACGTCGCAACTGAAATGTCTGCGAAATTTATGTTATGTTCTAGTTGTGTTTATTTAACATCTATTTCTTCACATTTGCATTCACACAAGAAGGATTAATTAAGTGTTGACTGTGGAAATCTACGGTTTGTTTGCTAATTACCTGAAAATCCTTTCTATGAAGCGCTACTGCCTGCTTTTCATGGAATAATTAATAGATCTACACATTTTGTTTAATGCACTAAACTGTACTTTTACTGTAACGACTTTTTGCACTCTTTGTTGCTATATTTTATTTATTGGCTAATTAAAAGACTTTTGTAATATTTCTAATTATCAACTTAAAATCCTTTCTATTGATGAATTAGCAGAATTTAAATAGCAAACATATTTAAATTTAGTGTGAAGCATGAAGAGTTTAAAAAAGTAAATATGTGTGTAATTTACTGATGCGAAATATAGCAATTGAATTAATTTCCTATGACATTTCATCATTCGACAAAAAATATTTTAATTTCCTTTAATTTCCTACACCCACAAAATACGTGGAGCATGAATTATATCACTGACTATAACAACACGTTATTATGACATTGCACTTTCCCTGCGAACGCAATAAAAGTGTTTTTCCACATCATTCGAAGCATACAATACAGCACGCTTTATTGGCACTTGTAATAAAAATTCAAGGCGTGAAAATGATACGCAATGAATAAATACATGCATTAGAGCGCGAAAACGCAGCCGTAATAGGAAGCGGTATAATTAATCAGGTTAGAAAAGTTAAACGAAACGCGCTTGGGGGCCGTTGGCGGTGCACGTCCCTTGCCTTTCATTCGTTTCGTGATCGAAACTCACGTGCGTTGTCGCGTGCGAGCACATACGAATACCAAATGCACTAATCTCTGACATTATAACGAACTGGATCAAGTTCGCTCAAAATTAGTTGCACCATGCGCGCCACCACCCGTGCCACCATTTCGCATGTAATCTGAAGGCAAATTGGTGCAGCCCCCGGCCGAATGCGTGCTTGGAGTATAAGCGTCGCCCGCCTTTCGCCGCCGGCAGGTAGGAAGAGTGTAACTCACCCTTGCAGTGCAAATAAATTACAATAAACGCGTGTCTCTGCCTCACAAACGTTGCCAGCGTTGTGCATGCTTATGATTCCTAACAAGGACGCATGTGTCCTTGACAGTTGGGTTATTCTTGCAACTCACAATTCTACGGGATGTTGCATAACTCTTTAAAATGTTAAATTATCCTTCATCCTACTTAAAACTTCACTCATCAATAAATAATCAATCACATTTTGGGGTTATTTCTATCACCATTTTTTCCAGGAAGTTCTAATTGCATTTTCTTAAAACAACTCCCTCTTTGCAAGGAATAATTGAATTTAAATAATAGAAAGCATTATGAAGTGAGAGTATTTGGAATTATGCAATCATTATTTAAATATTTCAAATTACATGGAGAAATATTAATTTCTTCATCCGGTATTATAAACCAGAATAAGCTCCCAATTAAGTTTACTTCATACGTGATAATTAACTAATATCACGTTGCATGCACGTTCATTAGAATGTGATGCACAGTTTTGCTATGCGAGCGTGCGGAGTAGAAAGAGGTTAAATTAATGATCAGTCGGTGCGGTAATTACAAATGATTAAAGTTTTAAATAATTTATTATTTCATGGGACGCAAAAGCAGAGCAATTAAGTAATAAAAGTGAGCGAGCTAGTAAAGGCGGGAAACAATGCAAATGGGTCAATGTTTATGATATTAGCTAAAAAATATTTCTGATTAATTGTTCGCTATTAGGTAGATGCCATAAATTGCACAAGTACGACAAAAAAAACATCTCCTAAAACAATGCGTGTGCATAGCCAACTAAGCATATTGCGCAAATGTCTCAAAGTTTTAGTCGCAATTATCAACAAACACAATAGTGTTAACTATTTCTCTGCATGCAGATGTGCGCGCTTAGAAACAACGTTAGCTCAAACTAGAGCAAAGAGCCAACTAGCCGAGGACATGAGGGACAAACAGCACACTTGCCACTTGCAGATCTGACATCTGTGCAGACCTTCAACTTAAATTAGAATTTATTATCTGCGAATGCGCGCATAGGTGGACCTCTTGCGTACAGCAAAAAGGCGCGCGCGCGCGAGAATTGTGCGCGAGTTTACACTTTTCATTAACACACCAAACACAGGATTGGCTCCTGACTTGAGAATTGCATTAAAACTTGCACTTGTCTGCTCATTGTGCACGGCAATCCTGTATAAAGTGCACGATGCCAAGATTGGAAATAAGTTGTAATTGCAGCTTGCAGTGCGCGCGCGTTTTTGCATCTAGTTAGCAATACAGTGCAGCAGTTGAAAGAATAATGAAAAAAGGAAATGCAAATTATGCGTGTAAGCTTGACCCAGTTTCGTATTCATTTATCTCCCAGCTCACATCTATCATCGTTTTTCTCAACTATTCGATCGGTCTACATGCGCAAGAGCAATTGCAATAATTTGCAAATAATTTATGAACAATAATAAATTTCTCTCTACCTTGCCCTTTAAATATTATAAATAATAGAATAACAGCTATCTAGTTTTTTAAAATCCTCAATTTGATAGCTTTACGTAAATAGAGAGATATAATAAATTTTAAAATTTATATCATTTGCTCGCATTGAAATGTTAATTGTTTAAAGTATCGCATGCACCAGTTTTCACGTTTACTGCATAAATAAATACATTGTTAGCACATTATATAAGTGCATAAGTAACGCGAAGACATGCAATGAAACAACACGAACTTTGAAAAATGCTGGCAGGCGCACTAAGAAATTTAAATGCAAAAATGTTTATATAAACTTGCATAAACTCACACAATGCGAGCGCGCAGCGAAAGCACAAAGCACTATTATTTTTTGCCATTTGGACTCTGTATGCAAAATAAATGTATCGCAATGCCCGTATTTTACATTAGAAATTTACATTTCGCAATATTTCATTTTCGTGGATTCCGTAGACGGAATACAAATTTCATTCATTTGATTAAAGTTTGAGGCGCATTGAGCGGCCACTCTGCAAATAATTGACTAACGTGACATGTTTAATCAAACATAACTTAATTTAATTAACAAATGAAATTCTATAGTCGCTCATAATAAAGCCCACCGTAAATGGGAAATAATTTGTTTCGGAACTAAATAATGACAAAACTTTATGAAATAAATAATATTGTAAAACAGAAGCAGACTAACCGAAATGATATTGAGTATGTCAAAAGTTCATAAAATAAATTAACACATCAATATTTTAAAATTTTGAAAAATATCTATCTCTTCCTTTTACCTTTCAGCAAATTAAAGTGCTAATTTAATAATTACTATCCATTGAGTAATTATAAATAATTAAATAATATTTCAAATATAAATACGACATTGATTTTCCACTAGAGCAAAAAAAAGTACGTAAAGGAGAATAGACGAATGCAAAATGTGAAATATCCGTGACCTTTTCATAAAGCGCAATTACGTGATAAATTGTAGGAAATGCGTTGGGAATTGTAGCTCGACGAATATTTAATTAACCTGCCTTGACGGAGCGCAAACGGCAGACTATTGCACTATTGCGCCAACAATAAATTGCAACTTTGGTCGCCGCCAACTTATTCGAGTGCTTTTGAAATACTTTTCGCGCGCGTGGTCGTTTATCAAACGCAATATCGTTTGAACGCTTCGTAATTTATGCGCACATGCAAAACGCGCCAAGTTCTGCAATAATACTTACTAATTATTTCGTATTTATGTCAATTTATTGTTTATGCTCGTGAGTGATATAGAAACCAGCTATAAAAGTAATAATTGTAATAATAAACCATTGCAATCATATTACTAACAATTTTAAATAGGCATTTAATTCTATGTGATTTACTACTTTTCCATGAAATGTAATCGCGGACTTGTTTCCATCATTCACTAATTAATTATTAATTAACCGATATCTAATTCTGGTATCTCGAACGAATCGAGCAATTTTCGTATTAGCCAGATGTATGCAGAACTTCATGGTAAACAATTTGTATTAATTAAACATTTAATACTCGTGTAGATATTGCGATAATAAATGCACAACTCACATTGTAAACATTGATGAATACAGCAGTACAAAGGAAAGTATAAATGCACCGGACACGTATGGTGTAATTTTACAAAGCATGTAATTATACATGCCAATCCATCCATTCGTAACTAATTTGATATATTCCACTATTCAGCAATATATTCCTAAATTAATCACGCCGTTGTTCAAATTCAATAATAAAATGCATCACGTCAGGTATTCAATTCATTTGACTTCAAACATAGAGGAAGTATGACAATTGATCATTTCGCTTTCGCCTTTTAATAATTGAACAATTAATTTGCAAATATTCGATTAGCATCATATACTGCATCATCCTCGGAACGCAAATAATTATAAAACAAGAAATTAATGATATTTTATCTCGTATTTTCGAAAATGAACGACAACATAATGTTGCAATTAATTCAACACCAGTAAGGAATAATGTGTCATCCATTATTGTGCACGTGGCAATTAATAAACTATAAATCCATGTTTAAAATTTATATTCAGTGTCCAACCGCTTATTAGGCATCTCTCAAGCGTCTCGTAAATATTGCAAAACGCATTAATAATCAATTGATGACTCATTAAAATTGTACAGACATTGGCGCATTCTACATAGTTCTGCATTGGAAGCAGATGCAAATGCGGGGAAAGCGCTATGAAAAATACAGGAAGTGAATATTCTCATTTTCACGTTGTCCAACGTTTGCGTATTGTTTTCTTCAAAGCACAATCATTAGTGGAAAACTAATTAGACGGTTGGCCGTGTTGCGTGCTTTGTACAGGCGAACAAAGCGATACATCAAAGGCAGCGTTTTATATTCAGTTGTTATTCATAGTTTAATATTTGCAACGTTTTTGACACTCTAGCCATTCTCGCTCATTATTAACGAGTACGCATACTGATCATAATACAACCGGTAATAGACAATTTATTAGTATTTGCATTATGAAAGGAAAGTGCCGATGATGGCAATGCACTTTTCTGCATATGAACACTTCATCAAGTGTTCAAAGGATAATTTCATGAATGCGCAAAAAAATTTAGTTGCATTAAGTACTTACCAATTAATTGATTGATCGAATCCTTTATGCTATCTGCAACAAAGGAAGGAAATTAATTAAAATGCATTCACGATAAACATCTTATTTGCGCAGATGCAATTTTGTGCTGGAGATAAGTAAATAAGACGATCAAATTGTGCGAGAAGGATTGAAAAGTTTCAAGCGCAATCAATTAAAGAACGTTAATCTTGAGAGAAAGTGTAATTTATCGATGGCGTTTAATTCTTTAAACGCTTTGAACTCTGCGCGCAAATACATTGAAGCCTGTTCAACGTCAAGCATGGCGTTTATCTCGCGATGCATAATCATCAGCGAAGACAAAGGAGAAAATGTGAAATGTTCACATTATTGTGTTTGCTGTTTAAATAATAAAACGCTTTTCTTCATTCGCAAGCCGCTTGCTTTTTTGCAGTAATTATGAGCGCAACTTGAAATATTGCAATTTAAAAAGTCTTTTTGCTGTTGTTGCATAAGAAGCGTAAGAGAAATGATGATAAAAAGTACAGCAATAATACGGGGAAGGCTGTAGAGGGCGCACCGAGCAAGAAATGGCGGTTGAAGGGTGCAACATGAAAATGAATGAAAATTTGATTGCCGTAATTTATTATGTGCGATGTGCACTTTCTTCGCGTCTTCGCGCATCGCCGCATTTTTTAACCAGCAGCGAGGTTAATAATGTCATATTCCGCGTGGAGCACGCGCGCTCGCGGATAGAGTGTGTGGCAGAAAACGAAATGGAAACCGGTACCGCAACCATGACATTGACTTCATTGACTTCTAGTACGTATGCGAGGCATTCTCGCTGGTTTCGCTGGCGTACCACACAAAAAATTAACGACCTTGTTTCTTTCCACATATATTCCTACATCATCATCATCATCAATTCATCAGCGCGAGTGAGTGATGTATGGTATTATGTGTAAATATTTACATGCGAATGGCGCTGTTCCGCGTATTGTTTGTCCATTACGGCGGAATAAAAGAACACATTTATATTGCATGTTCCGACTTTGAATTAAACTAATTAGCAAATATGCAAAAGTTCTTTTTATACTTCTTCTAACAACATGTTTTTGTTTACAACACTTTGCAAAATAAATGCTCATCAATATAAATAAACTAAACTCTTGCCACATGATTTTCACCTATCTACATGGCTCAATTTGCCCCTAACTGTATGCACCCCTACCTAAATGTTCTATTTGACTATGAAATGCTTAATTGCAAAAGGACGAAAACGAGTGTTGAAGTGATTTATTGACTTTGATCAAACGCTGATGAATTAGAGCAACGGCAATCCGGAGGCGGCGTTCGCTGCCGTTGAAAATGTTCGTCTGCTTATTTAATCAAATGAAGAAGTTGATTGAATCTGTTTCGTTTTCCGTATCCGTGGGCAGTCCACATTGCGCTACTGCCGCTTCAAAGCTGTTATTACTTCTTAGCATTGCTTTTGCAATGTTTTTTTCATCTGGCACTTGAAGAATTTCCAAGGGTGCGAAAAAAAGACAATTTTTCCTGAGACGGCAGAGCGGAAATGCGGAAGAAATTGCTGTGCATTGTTCTTGTTGGATATCTGTGCAACACACAAACTTGTTGAGTGTTATTATTGATGATGGCGTTTGATGTTTGCGAGCAAGTTTCGAAACTGTGCGCATATTTTATGCACTTGCAGAGGAACTAATTGAATCTCGAAAGAATGTTATTGCTTTATTTGAAAAGTTCAATCTTGGAAAGTTGTTGGCTTTACTGTTGCGAACGACGATCAAGAAAAATGCTGCATGCGAAACGAGCTCGTACAAGAACAACGCAAACAAGCGCCGCGCCGCGCTCGTCTCGACTCGACTATAAGAAAGCACTCAAGAGCGTACGGCAGGCAGGAATCTTTTTCGTGTTGTCGTTATTTATTAAAACGTATCATAGATAAAACAAATATATGTGCACATAGAGCATCTATCGAAAAGTTTTCAACGAGCAAACGCATAGCCGACCGTCGCGTCGGCTGAATATTTGCCTTTTATCTCCGCGAGCATTCTTCAAGTATTATGCTTCACTCGAATGTTGCACGCAAAACGTGCAAGTTATACAAGTGGCGTAATATTACAAGGACCTTTTTCGCATCGCACATATTCACGTTATTCTATTGAAAATGTATAAAGCACATGCACATAACCAACCAACTTCCACCATAATCGAAAGAGCGGCGGCGGTAGCTGAACACTTTACGACTTTTAATATTTTCCCGCCCGAAAGCACAATTTATAATTCCCTTCGATGTTTGGGCGCGCTTAGCTGAATCACAAAGAACCACCGTGCATCTCATGCATTTTTATGAAAATGTCTTTGGATCGTATGAATAGTGTTTGCCAATATTTTGCGCACAAACTTTACTCATTCTTCATGAAAGAATGTGCACCTCGCTCGCATACTGTTGCATTGATTTATGATAAACGCAGTCTTAAATATTAGTTAGGACTTCTTGTTTTGGCCACGAACTGGCAGAAGAATAAAAAACGTAGCCTTGAACCTGGCCTCTAAAACTTTTTGCACAGCGTGCGTCGGCTCAGAGTTTGTTTGCAAAAAACGAGCGCGAGCCACACACAGATATTGCGTATTCTTCAACAGCCGCTATGTGATCTTGACCGGAGAGGTAGCACGATCGCGACGGATAAAACTTTCTCTGGTGCCAATAAAAATATCCATTGCATTCTTTTATGGCCGAGCTCAACGTGTTCAAGGCTTTTAATCAACTGAACCATGGACATGTTCAAGAAAAAGCTGCTCTTAAATATCTTCGCACATAGAAAGCAATTTTATGTTCAAGTGGATTGTCAACAAATATAAGATTGCAAATATTCAATAAATAAATAAACTCTAAACAATTTAACTTGTAATTCAAAAATTACTAAGTAAATAGTTACTCATCATTGTTTATAATTCTTGATTAGTAAATATTTGTCCATTAAATATTGCTAAATCAAAACAATTAAGTCATCACTTCAAAATAATTTAAGTTTAATTTCAAGATTCTCCAACCATTGATGACTTTGCCATTGAAAGGCAAAAATTAAATAGATATTTTTTTATTTATTCCAGAAATTTCTTTTGATGCTTAGTTTATGAGTTTAGTCAACTCATAAAACAGTTAAAAGACAATAATGCGCTAAAGTATCATATAACAATTTATTTATATTGTGTTCACCTTGGAATTTCACGTTTTTGAATTGCAAATCTCATAAAAATGTAAAAATATCCAAGGACAATATCTTCAGTCGTTTTATTGCGCATGCGAAAAAAAAAGGAGGACGCGAAAAGTAGGCATAAATTATCGTCGCGGAAAAAAGTTTTTATTATCACGAAATGACCGCAGCGTCGCGTAACAGTTGTGAAGATAAAGTTTTCTGTAAATCTAAACATTTTTCTCGCTTATCCCCGTTGCACTGAAAATGATATTTTGAGATTGTACAGCCGTATGGCGCGCTCAGCCGCATTGGGGGCGGCAAGATTTCTCTTCGAGTCCGTCGAGAGCAATTAAAACTTTTCCCTAATAATTAATGCTCGCTTGAACATTAAGACACCCTTTTTTAATTAAGATAATGCACTTGGTTGCGGAATTACACCGCAGGAGGAATTTGAGAAAAAGCTAGCAAAATTTAGCAATAATTTCAAGCGTTCCCCTATTTCACCCCAAAGCGTGGAACTTAGCGCAACGCTTTTTTGCTCGTTGCAATGCGCATACACATAAAATAAAAACGAAGCAAAAGAAGGGAAAGTCTTAGTCTTGGAGAATGTTTAAAATTCATTGCTTCTTGTTTGTTTCATCACATTTTACGTATTATATTCTCTTAGAAAAAAACACAACGCCGCGGCGTACGCAGGACGCGGAAACGACTAAGCGCGGCTTTATATTTAGTGATAAATTACGAGATAAACACTTTTATGAAAACGTCCCCTGATAATGTGTTTTACAGAATGATTCTATTTTCGTTTGCCGAGCAAATCGCCGAGTGGCTGGATAATTAATTCAAGGCAAAATGCAATTAGCTTTTTACACTTTTCTATAATAGGATACAATGAAATCTCTTGTTGCGCATATTTCTTCATCAGACTAAGCGCGCGCGCGTATGAATCTCACAGAAAAACTAACACAAAATGCTCACATCTCATGTTCATTACGATCTCTCAAGGTTCCTTTTGTCATAATTGCTGTCATAATGCGTCAGGCGTGAGATGTGCAAATAAATTTTATCTAATTTAATGAACTTACGTAATTCCAGCCAATTAATGTACGTACCTAATTCGCATTTGTTATTTGCATAATGCGTTTGTGTATTTTACGTTTTGCCTCGGTTTTTCTTCAGTTGTGATTTCGAATGGGTTGTTGTTGTTACGCGCTTTAAAAAGGACAAAAGTGCTTTCGCGTTGTTGGTAGGTTTTTAGTTCGCACTCTTTTTTAAGTGCATTTTCACGCCAAGTAAACTTTTAATGCGGTTCTAAATTTTATTGTGCGTTTTTCTATTTTACAAATAAACGGCTAACAAATAAACTTTTTTACGGCGGCAGTGGCGGCGGCGGCGGTGGCAAGCATAAAAAGATGCATTTATAAAACTTTGCACTTATTTAACCATGCAACATGCGCATGCCTTCCAACTCATCCGATTGCCAAGTGTGTGAATTAAGTGTTGCACTATAATAGTTTAGAGATTTGATTACGCACGTAAAAAGTTCAAGCATAGCCGTAATATTATATTGTCTTTTGCTTCTATCAAATCAAAACACCAGTGCAGAAAAAAATAAGATTAATGAACTCCAGATTAGTGTTTTAGTAACCTACATTAAATAAGGAACTAGTTTTTTTGTCTATTATTTAAACTTGACGTGTGTTCAATTAATCTTCTATTCTTTTTACAACCAGTTTAAAGTTGTCAAAAATACAATTGATGTAATTATTCTTTTTGCTATTGTATTTTAAGAATGGTGATAATTAATTTGAAAATAATTTTCTATTAATGTTGAGTTGATATTCTTGTTTCTTGGAAAATAACGCAAATTTCCATGATATTACGACTATAATTAGATGTTTTAAGTGGTTTCACCGTTTTTTTCTATAATTTAAGAAATTTGTATTCAAAATATCTATATTTGCATAAAAAGAATTCAATTAGAGAAGAAGAATAGAATTGAGTTAATAAAAAGTAAAAATATCCGGACAAGTTTTACCGGTTATACCATGTGCAGTTTTTTGTTCTAAGCAGTTGAAGTTTAAGTTTTTAGCTGCATTCCAAGTTTCATTTCGTATTTCTTACATTTTCAATTTCATTTAGTGGAAAGTGGTTACATTTACAAGTTATTGCAATTTCGTATTTGCGCATGCATGTCGGTGCAATAAGCAGAGCGTTGCTGATGCGCCGCTTGCGCAATGCGAGAGGACGAAGGAGCAGACGAAGATAATACCGGCGAGGAATGAGCGCGCATTGTACGGTTATGAAATAAGAGAATTTCGAGGATATTCATTCCGGATGTGGCTTGAACCACAACAAAATTAAACGCGAAAAAGTCAAGAATGCCACGTTGCAATGCGTTGTTCAAAATATCCGAATTGTGCAACCGACAACAATAATAAATCACAACTTAATTGAAAAGAAAATTTAAAACTTGAGATAGATAACTTCTCGGCTCTTACTTAACACCACTAAACCGACTTACTAATAAATCATTGTGCTAATAAATGGAACAATGGAAAATCTAAATATTTTTCTTCATATTTCAACAATGAATTATGTTTTTCAGAATACGAAAAGAATTTAATCTGGATTTAAGTCAATATTTCATTCTTATTTTTGATCCTTCCTGAACTAAGATTTTACATGTAATCCAAAGTTATATAAGGAGTGTCAATTGCTTGTAATTTTTCTCTGAAAAATTCCATTTTCACTTTAAATATGTACCTCCTAGGCAATTAAAAGTTACAGTTAATGTTGTGAATTCTAACAATGCAATTTAGTTTTCTGTGTGGTTAGTTTATTGTTTTCCTTAGAGATAATCTTTTCGAAGAAGTAATAAAAAAACGCAGCTATCTCTTTGGAAATTGCAGAAAGCATCAGAGTCTGCGATTTACTCGTGCGAATTTAATGCATTAGGTGAACACGTACATGCATTTTCGTGACATTACGATTCTTCCTTGTTTTATGCAATTTATTGCGATTGCTATTACTTTAGCAATTCGACTTTTCCTGTTCGTGCTACATCTGCTTTCTTTCTTTCATTCTTTCCATGGCGTAAATGCATGATTTCTAATAGCCCGTAACTAATAACGAATACGAAATTCTCTTTACGTAATGCACCGAAGCATCCACACAACGATGCTGTTTGTTTGTTGCTCACTCAATCGCATTACGTGCAAATAAAGTGCAAATGGCGATCAAATCAAATTGTTACACTTTATAATTAGTGAAGTCATACAACATCGTTCTCGAAGTGAATTACTAATGAGTTAATTTCCTAATAAATAGACCTGCTATTTAATTAATTAATGCTTGCGCTCAGATTGTATAACATCAACGTGCAAAAAGGAAGTTATTTACTTACTAAACTACATCGTAAAATCGTGCTTGCAAAACTTGGAAAACTCAAAGTTTTACACATTTCTGCACGCGTATTCTAGCATTTTATGCACTTTTTATTTCCCTTCTGCATTTATTTATTCAGCCAGACGACATTGTCATGTAATTCCCTTCATGCGCATCTTGCGCGTACTTTATGTGAGTTTTACTCTTTCCGATGGTTTCAACATCAACGCAAAGAACGCGAAAAAATTCGCATATAAATAAACGCCACCCATATCGAACAAACACATGTAAATGCAAAAACCATCCTAGATACCGATGCGTATATTCTCAGGAAATGTTTGGTATTACGATAAGGATAAAAATATCCTTGCAGGACGATAACGTTTTATAGCTTTTCCAACATGCTTTTTTTGTACAATCGCTTATTATACAATTGCCAGATGTTGCTCTTGTATCATCATAAAATTCTTCTTATCATAATTTTCTAGTTGTAAATCCATAGAAATTCACTTCTGTTAATAAGATAAATGTTTTTCTGCTATTGTAGAGAAAGTAAAATAAACGTAAAGTTGATGTACAGACGTTAATTTAATTGAATCACCATATTAGATTAAATTGAAAATATTAATTAACATTCATTCCCTGAGATGGTACGTTAAATTAAGTGCGCATCATTTTTGCTTAATTAATTAGCAAAAAATTGTCTAACGTTTCGGGAATTTCAAACTTATTAAATTGTATCAAAGATACATCAACTATTCCTCAATTACTGCGTGCTTTGTATGTTCAATAACTTGAAATTTACGTGAAATGTAAAGTTAGTAATAGGCCAATTAACCTTTAGGTGGAAATTAGTTGTAGTACGCTATTATTCGTGAAATTTAGATTCGCATCGCTGTTTTACTCAGACAAGTACTTTCATCATTCGCAGGCGTGTCAAATTTAAAGATGACATTAACTTCCGCACTATTGACGTCGCCTCTCACACGAAGAAAGCAAATTAAGAGAATTTGCACAGCATAACAGCCGAGAAGAACGCGAAACGATGAAGACGACGTCATTATTATGCTGCTTGTGAAATGAAAACACCGAAGCGGATAATGCTCTTCGCATTATAAATACGTTGTTAGACGTTTATGATACAAAATATAATAACGCAAAAACTTTTCCTCGTATTAATCAAGCATCCAAATGCAATTTCCGTGTTGTTCAATTAAATTCGCTCTTCATGTATGCAAATCGTTATAATGTTGCAGCTTCAGCTTCATCTGCGCTGACGTAATACGAATCATAAAATTATTAAAATTCTGCGCTCGTTTGCCGCAAGTGTATCTGAATAAACTTGCTAAGTTTTTGCAAGTTTCGCTTTTTTGCTGCTTTACAACTTATTTCAGGCTTTATGACAATTCAGACGTTTCTGGCATTCGCTTGGAATGGAAATTGCGATTTTGGATGGACGTCAATGAACTTTGATGTAGATTCAGCCTTTCTGGTAAAATGCGCTGAGAAATAACAACAAACTGGACTGACAAAACGTTTTGGGCGACAATAATTTATGTGCCTGCCGAGGATAAACACTAGAACGAATGATTTCGGAGACGATTGATGAGCGGCTGTTGTCGTAAGTGGAAATAGTGCGGTCGGGCGGTGGCGGCGGGTTGTTGTTTAGGAAACGCACAATCCGAACCCCCGGCCTTCAAAGTGCCGAAAGGCAGCCAGTTGGAGACGGCGATCTTGTTCTTGTGACGGCACAGCATGTTACACGTATCGACACGCTCCGATTTGCGATTGCATTCACAACGGAGGCGGCAGCTGAAACCGCCCTTGTTGTTGTCGCTGCACGAAATGCACCGAATTCAGGAGCAGGCAGCGTTTACACCGCGTGTGCATTGTCCTCCACTAGTCTTGTTATGTGTGCTCTAAGTGCCATTATTTTATCGATGTAAGAGCATAATGTGCTCGAAATACAATGCGCCATGTGTGAAAGCAGAGTGCTTCACTTCTATTCATCAACAATTCAACAATTGTTCAATGCATTAAACGTCTAATTACAAATATCCTATCCAATTTTAAAAGAAAAAAGCCCTTAAGAATGCGTCCAACAAATTTGCGATAGACCAATTTACTTCTTTGTAAGACTTGTGAAAAATTCAGGAATTTTTACGATATCTTTAGTACTTTTCGAGATATTGATGAAATTGGATCAGATTTCTTATCAAAGAAATTGTAATTGTAAATTAGCGATACAGTGCTCCAGATTTCATTACCTTCGTATATTCTAACAGATGGAGATTGAAGTTTTTATGTAATAGTTGAACTTTTAACTAAAACCAAAAGTTGAAGAATTAACTTGATCGCTTCAAGTTAAGAATGTGTCCAACAAATTTGCGATAGACCAATTTACTTCTTTGTAAGACTTGTGAAAAATTCAGGAATTTTGATGATATCTTTAGTACTTTTCGAGATATTGATAAAATTAGATCACATTTCTTATGAAAGAGATGATTTCTTCTTGACTGATTTCTTGACTAGATTACCCCCTTTAATAATTAACCAAACAAAGTAGATTTTATATTTACTTCCACAAAAGGTAATTTTCCTCTCTAATGAATTTAAACTTTCAGATCATCAGTGATAATGAATAATTAAATATTTTCTTTTCTAAATTTTCGAAAATAATATTTAAATAATTAAACTGAAAATGCCAACGTTTATAGTTTTAATTTATGTAAAACGATAACAGCTTTTAATTAAATTAATAGCTCTTTGAATCAATCAAACTGTTTAAATGTTTACAAAGCGCACGAAAGTAAAATCAATAAATAATTGAGTACAACTATCACTCGGCGTGTAATAAGTGACCCAGTTTAATCGCGGAAAGCAAAATGTTTATTAAACACGAAGAAAAGTAATAACCGAAGCATTTGGATGAAGAGCAAGATACAGCCGGAGGGCACAATCATCTGTTACTTCTCGTTATGCTGCTTCTTCGTGAAGCACACGCTTAAAGTCAGCCAGAGAAAGGTGAAAAGAACACACGGTGTGCTCGCATCCGAGAATCTCACGCGAGACGCAATGAGGAAAAAGAGAGAGTCGTACGCGCCCAACAAGTATTTTTTAAATTCTTACACACTGTGTCTACTTCCAGCGACTAATAAACACAATGCCATGTGCGAGGTGCGTGATGATTAATCGCAATAATATTCTACGCAAAATACCGGTTTTGAGCACCTCACGTTGAATGAAAAACTATTAATGCTAATTGATACTCATCCCATTAACTCGCTTGTAATTTATTAAACGAGTTAATGTATTTACTACAATACGTCTCGCGAAAATAGTAAAAAGAGAAGATGCGAATTAAAATCTTGCTTGTTCATCTTCACTTAACAAAATCTTCACTTAACATTAATTTCGTTTGAAGCATAAACGCGAATCATAACTCTGGCCTTGAAACGCGTTTCATGCTCGAAGCAGGAACTTCAGAAATTGTAAAATCTACACAATTTCATCTTTGATTTACAAAGTTAAAACATATTACAAACTGTGTCAAATTGAATGAGCTGCTCTAGTTTTATACGAACGAATCAAAAATTCATGCTATGAGTAAAGATTTTATGGGCGAAGCTTTCGTCGGTTTTATATGCAGTTTCTGCGCATTGACAACGTACCAGCAATTGAGTGAGACTTTTATTATTAAAATGACATCGATTCGATTTCATTGCCAATGATGATGGCAATCACACGTTCTTTACGAGTGCATTTAACAGCCAATTGCAAAAAGTATTTCGTTCTGCGAAATGTTCTATTCCACATTAATTGCTCGATAAGTAATGAAAAATATTTCAGATGAAATATAAGATAATTTAAATATTGATAATAAAATTCTCTTAGGGTGAAATTTTTCCGGCTGGCGAAAAACTTTACGTGACACTCATGCCTGATGGGTATTTATATTATGTGCTCAGCTGAAAGATGACAAGTAGGATGTATGTTTATTATGGAGCAAACGTACTCTTCGCGAACAAGCTAAGAAAGCGACACGAATATAAACAGCAAAGACGAGAGTTGCCAGTGCAGATGGGACGCGCATGATATACATACAAACGTTATGTATGCACGGTAAATATTATTAACTCAGTGATAACAGCAACAACAAGAATATAAGAACTTTAAATTTCGACTGTGGAATGAGGAAGAGTCAATATTTAAACAGTTATCACAAGTCAATCATTGAAATGTTTAGAAATCAATTATTTGAATCAGTTCATTCATTAATCATCCAAATGCTTGCAAACGTTTAAAAATCACGAGGCAGAATTCTTGCGTGAAAGCTGAAATAAAGATTTCTTGCATATTTCACTCTTTAATGTCATTTTCTGGCTGTCGAATCACCTGTCCGGTTATTTGGTATGCTTGTTAGATTCGGCTGTTGACTTTTTGCACGTCTTGCGGCTTCAACTGCGAGAATTTGATCTCCGGTGCGTCAGGAAGTGATTGTCGTCTGATCGACACTCTTTGGCAAGCGCATAAATAATGCACGCGACTTGAAGCCGTGAAGCATTTTGAACGGAAGCTCAAATTCCCGAATTGTTTGTTCATTCGCACGTCATGCGTCGACGGCGGTGGCGGCGGCGCATTTTCGTCCGAAATATTGTAAAAATATGAAAGTGTAAAATATGGTCCGAAATCGACGGCGACTTTAGGCACGTTCCGGTAAACAGATACAGCGTGAGGCAGGACGAAAAATTCCCCTATTTTTCCCACTCAGATGCGGATTTGCGTTATTGGGAAAATCGCTTTTCGGATGGCTCGTCGCCGTTAGTGCCGGTGAAGAATGAGAAATATGCGCGCACGGAAACTAAATTTTTATACGTCACTATAAGTCGCGCATCATCTCAATACCACACATTGCTGTACAGTGCCAATTCGGAAAACGGCAAAACGGAAATCGCTGATTTTCCACGATTTTTCACGCTCCTGATTTATGATCGACAATATGTTTGCTGTCCCAAAATATTTATCTTTCACTGTCAGCTGAATTATTTTTAATATTTATTGCCAAAATATTATTAATCTTCGCTTAGATTATATTTGGTGTTTCACTTATGGCTCAAATTTAATTCCAAAAATTGTTATAATTTCTTTTTCACTATTCACTGTTAAAATAAATTCCGATTTAACGCAGGTAAATTCTGTAAACAGCTGACTAGAGTTGGACGTAGCCTAGACTTAAGTCAACATAAATCCGACTTGCACTTCGTTGTCACACAATCTCAATTGTGAAGCGACTTCGTCTCAGGCGCTTCTTTATATTGTAAGTCACAACACTTATCCGATCGATTGACTAACAATTAGATTGGTTATTGCGCTATTGTGCGATTGCATTAGTGTGTGAGATCACGCTTGAAGGTGGAAAAGCTAAAGGGCACGCGACGTCACATACAGGCTCGGTGCACCCACACATGATATGCGCAGCTATTGTTTGTTGGTTGGCGGCGTGGAAATGCACCGGCAGTGGTGGTGGTGGTAGGGCAAAAGCTGAGGGTATACGTATTGTGGATGACACTTACCGGAAGACAGCGACGGTGCACACACTCGTGGAGTTGAGGTCTTTCTCTTAATGGAGAAGTGGCCGACTTGGCGTCTGCTAAGCAACTGAATACCGCGCACACACCTTCACCAACGAGCTACAAGAAGCGTACTACTACTCCACAGGCTCAGGCCACCGAGCCTCCTCTCTAGGTCACTGCTATTGTCTTTTCACTGCTGTGATCGCGGCACTGTCATTTACCTTAGCGGCTCTTCGCGTTCGCGCACCGTCTTGACTCAGTCACTCACTCACTTTTGCCCCGACTGAGCACGTTGTTTGCCGGTCCTGGCTTGTGAATTCCAATGCGCACGTTGCAGCGCATTTGTGTAAGGATCTCTGCAACAAATAGTGAAACGTGCTTATTAATTACATGTACTACGTATAAAACACTTTTAAATATATAAACAAACAAGTTAGGAAAAGAAAATCAGCGGCTACTCATTTCATCACACCAAATATTTAAATAACTTAGTTTCTTCTCACGATAGCGTAAAGGTCTTGGCAACTAAAGGTTTTATACGTGAAAATGCCCTATTTGTAGTTGTAATTAAATAGATTAAATGTGCAAGGCTTTCAACTTAGTCTTTTGCGAGAAATATATGACGCCAACGCCTTTAAATTGATGTGTAATTAAAATACTTGCAAAATTAATAAATAAAATTATTTAAGTAATTTACACTTTGTACTTTATATATCGCTCTATATATTTTCGTCCTTTGGCATACGCAGCACAATTAAAATTTTAAAAGTTTATCTCGTGGCATTTACAATTACTAATTAAGTTTTATAGTAAATCTATTTTGAAATAATGCTGCTCCTGTACTTTTAAAAGTATGTTTAATTTGTAAATTATTCTCTTAGAGTTTAAAAAAAATAATAGTTTTAAAGCAAGCAATTACCGAGCTAACTATTCGCAATCATATGAAGTTAAATTGAAAACAAAAACTGATTTCAAATTAATTTTATGATAAGTTCCTTCACTTTAATAAAGTATTATGCATGCACTCAATTCGAGTGGTAACTTCCTTGAATAAAAAAGCAAGAAATAAAAAGACATTTCACTGAAAAAGAAATATTTCTCAATGCATAATCGAATTGTATGTAAATCGATTGCTGACTCAATGGTTTTACTGATCGCATATTATGATGGAATACTGTTAACCACACCCCAATTATGGGCAACTTTTGGCACGGTTTAATCACCTACAACCAGGAATTAGGACGCTTGAAAATCGAATAATTAAATTCGTCAGGGTTACAGCTATTCTAATTGCGCTATACATATATATAAAATCCAACACCCGCACCTTTTTCTAACATCTCATTCACATTTTTTCTACTTGATTCATTCAAATTTTGACATGTGGAGAACTCATATGCATGCGTTCAATAACACTTCAATCGCATTCTGAAGCGCACGAAAAAATTACCTACATATTGATTTAATATATTTCAATAGCTTTAAATCTAATTGCACGTAATCATAATTCATATTTGTCGGCATGTACTAATGCATTAAATCAACGAAAAAACCTTCTACTTTGCAATGAAACAATTAACACTCAATGTCAAATCCGGCTCCATATATTTAAATGTTTTTATGGCCATAATCAATTGTGGGTGTTCCATTATTGCATGATTATTATCGTTATTGAAATGGCTATTGTTTCAATACACATATCAATTATTGGATTGCTGAGAAAGCTGCCATTGGATGGACCACAGAAGCTCAAGGAATTAAATCCATATTAATCAACCATCAAATTGGTATTTGATCATTGTGATTATACAATTGCTTACACAATTCAAATCAACAATTACCTTAATCTCTATGTCGTTAATTATATATTGATTTATACGATTAATTAATAAAATGTGATATGTGATTCTTTAGTTTCATTCTGAGTTATCGGAATAATCCAAAACTTGTCTACTTCTACCAGTGCAAACAATTTAAGAAAATATTTTATGTAATTTTCATACTTTCATTTTTTCTGTAAACAATTTGAAGTAGTTAGATTATGTAAAAAATTGTAATAGATATAAATTTTGTTATTATCCTCATTGAAGTAATATTTTCATGCTAGAGTAACTCAGAGCAAAAACGAAATTATCAATTTATGTTCATTTTTCATGCATAAATGCACATTGGCTTTTGTAGTTCAACAGTTAATGATTTCTTTCTATCAAAATAAACAAATTTCTTATATAAAACTCAACAGCTACTTTATCAATTGAATTGTTTTTATTTGGAAGCACATTAAACCGAATTAATTAACTTTGCAGTAAATTAACCATTAAACAACTGTTTCTCTTTAGTTTGCCATCTTGAGAATGACAATTTCCGTAAAATTTAAGATATCTTTTAAAAGCATGTGGTGAAATAAATGCGACTAAATAGCAATTCGTATAAAACTCAAAACAACAACTGTGACTACTTCGTTTAGTCAAAAACAATTAACAGAACGCTTCCTACACGGAGTCTTAATACCGAATGAAATTTATATGCGTCTCAAATTCGCATGAGTGAATACAATATCTTAAGACGTAAAAACTAGTTTTTATGATCCTAGAGAATAAGAACAATACGAATATTTTAACGCTTGTTATTGATTTTCTTCCTAAGATTTGGATTATAAATAATAATTTCGTAAGGTGGATTAAGATATCATGTCAGCTCTACAGCACATGAATTATAAATGCAAATTGGAACCGATTTTTAATTTGTTATAATTTAATTATTAATTTTAGAAAGGGAAATGATCTGATAGGTCGGATGAGTCCATTGACTCATCTTGACTCATCGGCATTGTAAAATGCAAACTAGTATGCAGATTATATGATAGTAGGATGATTATTATTAATCTGATCAGTAAATAGACTACACATTTCCATACAAATCGCACAATAATATATTAACTATATTAGATGGTTATTAAGCATGTAGATTTTATGATTGCTCATGTTGAATTCATATAAGTTATTGAATTTGTGCAATATAAAATAAAATTTGTAATTCCTAATAAAGTAGCAGCGCAGCGCAGCGCAGCTATTTAGATTTGCAAACGATGTTCAGTATTTCTTGTTAGTGTTATTTTATATACTTATTTATATTCATTTAATTGGTAACCGTCTAATAATAATTATTCTTCATGTATTTGAGTGATGAACGTTACATCACTTTAAATTTTGATGTCATGAAATTAAAAATACTACCTAATTATGTAAAGTCTCAAAATAACTAATGTCTTAATGAAACAATACGTTGTAACTTAATGAAATTATTCAGTAACTTAATTTATGCTTGCTTACGTTACACCTGAGATGAAATATTAACATCTTGAGAATACGTACTTATTTTTGATGAAGTTTCTTCTTATTTTGTAAATTCTCACGAAGCAATAACATTAAACTTGAATAGCATTTTTGCAAACAACTTTAAGTTGTGTAATATGAACTATGTTAAAAATGAAAAATTTTGAAGAATTATTTTTAAAACTTACATTGTTTTCTTTGCATTTGCAGTATTCACTTATAACTGTAATCTATAAAATCTTAGATAATCTGATTTGTTGATTTACTCACAACGTAATTGATTAATGCTTTAACTTTTTGTTTTGGTGTCCAATCGTGCTAGGAGAATACAACATAACATTACACTCTTTACTCTTTACATAATCTACGCACGTAGAAAGAACAGCAAGTCTGCGGTCGTCGGTTGGCAGAAAACAAAACCGAAAAGTTGGCGAAACATTTAAAGTTTATTTTATTATTATGTGCAGCGCACAGCGCGGTTTGCAAACAGCAGACCCGAATTGAAATTTCAAAATTGACAAATAGTGCATGATATTCATTATTATTCGTTACAAGCGCGAATTCCACAACCGAATCACAAGATATTCAAATGAGAATACGAAATACCTTACAATGAATTACCCAATAGTTGAGTATGAACACTTTATTAACTTTTTACCGCAATAAAAAGTTCACCCTAAACACAAACGTAAAAAATATGTGGTATTGATTTTATGTCATACACTACGCGTGTACTTTAATAACAATATCGTACGATATTCTCAATGCTCTCAAACATAAATTACTCGTAACAAATTGAAAAAACTTGTGTAGTAACCCATTCGATCGAGCAATAATATTTCGAATTATATTGCTGGCTGTGAAGGTATTACAATATGTATTCGTGTATTGACGATGTGGACATAATTTTAATAACAAATTACCACATGTAAAAGTTATTAATCGCACGACGCATTCATTCACTTGTTATGACAAGTACATACGCTTTTTTACTTTGCACCATGTAAGTAAATTGGTTTTATATAAATCACAGTAAAAAGTGTGTGTTTAAAAATACTTTTACCTTCTTTGCTACTTACATATATTATTACGGTAAGTGCTCATTAGTTTACTATGTGCACTTTCATTTTTTCCTTTCATTCATGTAATTAATTCATTTTTAAAATTATGACTATCAAATATTCGGTTAATAATTAAAATTTGCGATATTTTATTTAGGTAAATCGTGAAATATCAATAAGTAATATGCAACAGATAAACGAATATTTATTATGATTTGTATCTATAATAAATAGGAAAATGCGCTTTGATATTATAGCAATTTTGGGCAATGGAATATTTGGAAAACAATAGAATATAGTGCAAATTTCATAAATTCAGTACGTTTATGATGGTTGCTGTTAAGTGGATTAAATTTCTATATAAATAGTTCATTCAGCAATAAAATGAGATCGCACCAATAGGATATTAATTCGAATACGGGCATTTGATTGCAGCTGCTCCAAATGGCCAGCGAACACGTTGAATAATCTAAACTGCGTGTATGTGTGCATAAACAGCATTTGAATGTAAATACGCACATAAAACGGGTGCACAATCGCCGATTTAAGCTTAACGCGCAAAATGCTTGCAATACGTTTATCCTGTCTATGTTTCCTCTGCGACAACGACGACAACCAAACACTGCCAATAAAATTGCTGTACCAATTATGATTATAATTGCCGCCTATATCAGCGCATAAATTCACGCTAATCGCTGTAAAATTCTTGTTTATTTCAACGTTCTGATAAATCTACCGATGGCAACAATAATCCATTCTTTATTTATTAATTTAATATAGTTTTCTTGCGTATAAGCAAATTCATGTTTTTAACTAATCATAACTCGGAAAATAATTCTTTTCAAATTAAAATAAAGATGCCGAAATATAAATCAAGAATCGTTTAAAGGATTCTGAAATTTTGAAAAAGATATCTCCATAAACAGCAAAGATATTAACGTTTTAATTTAACGCATTCCACCGTAGCATAAGGCATAAGCGAACCTTAAGGGTCAAAGTTGCATGCTGCGCATCAGCAAGGCTGAGCGGCTAATAATTTCATTCAAAATCCATCATGGCCGCTCTTATGGCATTTGCATGCACGGTAACTAAGGAGCTGCCGGAGCGTCCTTAGCAACCGTGCGATAGAGACATATAGCGCGCTCTTTTTTGAATCTTCTTCAAAGAAAAGAGCACACTACATATTGTACTATGAATGAACATACTATGAATGTATACATGAATGAAAATACTATGAATGTATACTATGAATAAAAATTTGTAGCAAGTACTTTTTATGAATGATTTTAAAAATCTTTTCGTCAGAAATTTTTATTTTAAAGTAAAATAATATTATGATAACAACATTATATTATTTCATAATATTATTATTATTTTAGTTTTAATTATTATTATTTAAGTACCAATATTTTTATTTTATGTAATTTCTTTTTTGTAAATTAATTTAATCAACCTTCTAGTTTTTTAATATGCAATGTAAATACAGATTTTTACCAATTAATAATTCTACTTTGTAGTAATTGACTATTTTCTTGGTTTATTTTGAATAAACACTTGGTAGATATGAAAAACATCATGAATAAGAAAAGTAAAACAGAAGTTGGAAAGTATTATCATTTATAATCGTACAGCACGACAAGAAACATTAAAAAGCCAATATTTCTTTGATTAATCTTGATTCAACACGAACACAAAGTGCATACGCTCGCTCGTCGTTGAGCGTTGAATCGAAAATATTGAAATGAACAAATCTGCATTAAAGTTGCATGTTGCATTCGGACTTTATGCGCTTCTGTCAAAGAAAACGTTTCCTACATGGCGATTACACACAAACATAGATTATACGCATTACATTGGGCGCACGAGGCGCTCGCAGAAATTGATTCAGACGCTGGCATTCAAAGTGTCTGCTTTTCATGCAGATAATCTGGCAAGACACTAATGTAAATCTAATCGTCGTTGCGTTTATCTACATCAGTGCCGTTCTTCGTTCGCCTTCTGCATGAATAAAGTGTGCGCGCAAACGGCAACGTGTAAAGTCGATGCTGACGGTAATCACTTTTCATTGAGATTTCACTACAGCCACAGATTTTCTGAGTCATTTGCACGATTAATGCATTAATCTTTCGACACGTGCGAACACAGCATACCTGCCTGCTATAATATGTTGATAGACATTTTTACCTTTTTAGCGTTTATGTTTTTACTGGAATTTGCATATTAAAATGCAATTATTTGCGAACAGTGTATTACAATATTTATATAGGATCATAAAAAACGTATGAAATATGCAGAGAAAAAGCGAGGTGCGTATTTGGGTTATGGTGCAAAACTCTCATTAACAATGCAATTACTCGCCGTGGCATAAATTAACTAATACAACTTATTTTAGTGAAATTATACAATATTCATGAATGCACGTATATACAAGGATAATGTTTGATGCACTTTCTCGCTCTGTGCATATATCCCGCTTGCGCTTAGGCGTGCGAATGAATGAGAGGCGGCGGCGGTGGCGTAGGTGGAGGTGGATTTTGCAAGTTGCGAGTTCGTAGTGCTTGCCGCCTCAAATGTGTGCATATGAATAATTTTCGCTGGCGTTCGCGTACATAGTTATAACTTGAGCACGTGAATGGTAATTCCGTGTAACAAACGCTTTTAGTCCTATGAACGGCGCGTATGCAGAAAATATTCTGTAATTGTTCATAAATCACGAGTTGAGCACGTCGGCTGCGTACTTCTTCATTATTTCATGTCCTTGTTGTAATTTATACAATATATATTTGTATTTAACTAAACATTAAAACATTTCACACTATTGCGATTTATTCAAATGTAATCCAACTTTATTACAACAAATATAACTCATAAGTTTTCTGTGAAATTATTGTTTCGTATCAGGGAAATAATTAAAAATCCGTTTTATCCTCTTGATATTTGATATGCGCATATTATGAATAGATTTTAAATTATTTCTAGCACATTTAACACGAAATTACACATTTCTACATTTTCCATTACGTGGTTTCATGCATAAATACTGATAACGCGTTCTTTGACGTTTTTATCAACACGACTAGCCACTTATTTATTTTATTCTAGTACGTGGTAGTTGTAGTTGGCGAGATTAATGGCGTAGGTAGGTATATTCGCTAACGATTGCCAACCTTTGCTGTGATTATTATTAAGTTGTTATCATGTTTCTTGCTCGCTTTTGCAAATAAGTAATAATTACGGGGTGAATATTGCCCGCAATGTTCTATTTAATCAGCTAACAACGACATTATACCATTATTATGGTTATTACGGATATACAAATGAGATGGAATAATAAGTTGGCATGATTAATCGCCTATTCGCGACGACGTTTCGCAAATAAATGAGTAAAACTATTATTATAAGAAAATAACTATAATGAAACTAACTTTTGACATCCACCTTACGATGAATTATGAAGCGTGGCGTACGAAGGATAAAAATAATTCTGCGCAATGATATGTGAAATATTTTTGTTCGTAGTGGTCATGAAATCGTGAGTACTTTTAAAACAAGTGGAGCGTAGGAGTACTTAACATGTATTGAACGATTATTCTCATCGATATTATAATAAAACGCTTTGTCTAAACTCCAAAGTGAGTAAAGTAGCCATGTACCTCGTAGGTATGAGTACAATAAATGTTTATTACATTTGCATTTACGTGCTATTATTACGTTTTCGAAGTGTCTATCGCGAAGGTTACAGCGAAGAGTGAAGAGGTCAAATTCTTCATTTGCTTATAACTTATTTATCCGCGGCGCACCAAGCCCAAGCATTGCTTATTTATTGCATTGACTTAATTGGCGCAGGAGGCTACTTAAAAATTCATTAATGCATTCATGAACTGATTAATCTTTTTGTGTTTGTTATTTATGTAAATTCTGCTTGTGAAGAATCACGTGCTCCAGTAATAGCTTAAGGAATCGAGTAAATTAAAGCGCGCTTAAAACAAGAGCAATAATATAAATTATTTTGACATGTTGGTAATTACTTTGGATTGATTAATTGTTGCCTGCACTAAATTCCTTGTTATAAACAAATTGATAATTTTAATATTTAAATTAGTAATTAACTTGGTGGTACTTATATTCAAAATTATTAATAGTACCAATGCTATTTGAATGCATATTTATTTATTGCTGACTTCATCAAAAGTAAATATGTATAGCACGTCTATTGAAAAAAGAACAAGCGCAAAAAAGTAGTATTTATTCGTCATTCATCATGTTCTTTTTGCTTGTAAATACAAACATGCAATGTTGTTAACTTTTGACATGTAAGCATATTCTGCCGTGTCGTATATTATGATGTGATGAAAAGCCATCCTCTCGTGTAGGATGTAACATCCAGTGTTGACTTGTCAGCACATCGTATTCGCGCATTCTTGATCCGCGTCTTTCCATTCCACCTTTCCGTCTTCTTAGGTGTTAACGTCGCGCGCACAACACATAGTAAAATATGCGCGTTTTCGCGCATTTCTTTTTCGCTCTCTATGACATTTCCTGTGCTCGCACAATGGCGAATCCTGAATGCATGTTTACCTCTTGCGCACCGCATTTCGGGTTAGTTCAACGATCATAAATACCCATTCAGAGATTTCGCGCCCAACAAGTTTCACTCGAAAATTTCAACGCGACTTGCTTCACGCGTTCACGTGCGAAACACGCTCTCCTTACCCACCCTTAGATGAAGACGAAAACTGGAGTTGAAAACGCGTCTGGAACGAACGCACGTATCCTGTGCTTCACTTGCCAGTGTCTTATCACGTTCACGCTTAACTACCCCCATAAAAAATTCAATGGAAATATTTAGGCGCATTTTGTCGCTTTAAATAAAGATACTCTTCACACACCGGTGGCGGCGACGGCGGCTATGCTCATAAAACGCCTACTAACTGTATCTTTCTCGCATGCATTTAATGAATAGACAATTCCACACACTTCTGTTTTTATTCCTTCCACCACTATAAATGTTTCTGTATTTTCATCTATTTCACCGTTGAATAATTTTATGAATTTATCATATTCCCTATTTTTCGGGTAATAATATAAAAGTTTTCATTATCTAGCTTTCCTTGAAAATATTTTAAGTATATCTAAAGTAAAATGTGCAAATTTTGCACAGTGATAAGAGATAAATGTGTAATAATGTGAATATAAGTATACTTTGTGATGCACCCTTTATGAAATCAGCACGCTTTGTGTCTTTATCTTCTTCATCCCTTCACTGCTTTAAAGAGTAAGTGAATGAATATGTAACGGTTAAGTTTCAGCGAAAAGTTGCGTGCTTGTCAAGAATATTAAGCGCATTTACAGAACGTAAAGCTTGATGATAAAGTTCCTAGCAGCTGCTTAAACTCAATAAAATCTAACATATTTCAGCACTTTATTAATATTTAAAATTATTTATTATTAAAATAAAAAATAGTAGCAACAGTAACGTAAATTAACTGCCACGCTAGTTGAGTGAAATATTATTGGTTCATATTTCATAGAGTTGAATTTATGTTGAAAATAAATTGTTTAGAAACTTTGTGATTGTCATTAATTTAAGCTATAAGTTTAGTTCAACTTTTCTTTATGCGCAAACACGCGAATTTTCAATTTAGCATGCATTAATAAATCGCTACCAACCGGCCAAAAAGTCCACTAAAAATCATGATTGAAAGTTTTCGCCACGAAGTTTAATTTATTAAAAATCCTATTTAGTTTGCTAGACTTTCGGGCGCAAACAAATTTTGCCGGAGTGCGCACAGCCAGCAGTCACGAACGCGAATAATTGAAAATCCATTAGGGAGTCCCGCAAAGTTGCAACAATTTAATTCAATCCGTTGCCATCAATAACGCACATTTTTAATTCGCCGCCTTCCGCTGCGATGGCCGCCAATTATTGGCAATAAAATCGACGAGTGCACGGCCGTTCGTCTATTTGCTCACAATTTAGTTAATTTACGGAACGCCAGCGCGCATGGCTCCGTTTGCCAAGTGTTTAATGGATCAATCCGTACTTAAACTTGCTGTATGTGCTCTCCGCACGCGTTCGCTAACTTCGAATTAATGCCGATTCGATTAATTACGAACAGGCAATGCCAAATCCGTTTTTAAAATCACTTAATTGCCATTCGTTTTAAGAAATATATATTACATACTTATTCAATTGATAGCTTTGCTATAAGTAGTTAAATTATAGTGTTCCATTAAATTTCTTATTTTTCGGACAGCGAATTGAGCAACAACTTAAATAATTCAATTATACGAATTCATTCAGATGGACCACCAGCTATTTCTTGTATGATTTGTATCTAAGTGTAAGAAACGATTGCAATACTTATCAAAAAGTAATTTCACTGTATCAAAACAACATAATGAAACTCAGAAAAGTACTATTACACATAAAAAAAATTGAGTTACTGTAAATTGGTTTGTGAGTATAACGATTACGCCAAGTATTTTGTTCAGTTCATTCGATTCATTTGCTTTGATTGTTGGCGAGTGCGTTTGATTGATTTGAACGCACCCATTTACGTTGCGTCGGCATGTAAATTTTTGTGTTATTACTACTTGAATTGCACTCACTCTTTGTAATAATCCAGCAATTATTCAAGTAGACAAAATGCATAAAATGTTGCAATTCAAGTCGCAGTAAAAGAAATTATTTGTGCACGTGTTTCATGAATTAATCAAAATGCAAATCTCTTAAATCAAAGACTTAACCCTGCTCAAACTTTATTTAAAACCCATTTTAAAACACATTACTAAATTCTCCTTCTTTTAAGTATAAGAATATTTAAACAACTATAATTTTGATAAATTCTCCAGTCTTTTGTTTAAGACACTGTATAAAAGAAATAAGTCGATCGTATCTACGACTGTGTTAAAAATTAATACGATTATACATGTGCAACGTTGTAATTAGCCGCCTTATATGATACGAGAATGTAGTTCAAGTCATGCTACTGTACTACAAAAGGTAAAATTAAAATCATCATGATATAAAATCGCCTTCAGTCTCCTTGGTTCCCTCGCGAGCAATACATAAAGCAGCCGAAGGAAGGTGTGTTTTGCGAAGAAATCGCACATGTCAATTATCTATCAGCAGGCGAATTATTGCATCAAGTTTTCACTTAATTCCCTGCCAACGACTCGCCCCGCAAAGATTCTTATCACAGAGATTACATATTAATTCCCCTGACTTATTCGTTCGTTCGTTTGCTGCTCTCCTATTGATTTGTGTGCCATATCGATTATGATTTTCCATCGGCACAATAGGAAAAGTAGATTAGGAACAAGGATATTTCACAACGCGATATCTACAGCGTGTTTACTCCTCGTTCTTTACGCACCCATATCAAACAAATGGCAGTCGATAATAATTTACATTTCCATTAGCATTCGCAATGCACTGGGCTCGTCATCGCATGATGCATAAACAATTTGGTGCACATTTTCTCGCATATTTATTATCTCACATACGCGCCGCGCGCGTGTTATGATATGTCTTACGCGCAAAAGTGAACACAGACAGCGTTTTTTACGATTGTTGTTCGCACCTTTGCATTTTACCTCGTTGCTCGTAATTCTATTAAGCATTTTATTAACTGCGTGCAGAACTAACAGCTGAGTTGTTGTTCTTTTTCGAAATGAGTTGCAATGCCCACTCGCATACGTTTTATAAGACAAAACCTAATTCGTTGCATTGCGTTGAATGCGAGTGCGAAATGCGCATTCGTACGGTGGAAAAATGAAAACTTCATAAACAACTGCATCGCGTCGTAACTCGCGCAGTAACACTGCAAGAGGTGCATTTATTGCATGCATTCGTGCGTCTGCTTGCAGCAAAGTGCGCGCAGATGACTTGGGAATGAGCAGAAGATGAAAATGGAGATGAAAATTTCAAAAATTTCCACGCGCAGTCTTCCAGCATTCATAAACTTTATGTTTATTGCCCTTGTTCTTGCTTTTCGCGTCTTTTCGCATATTGCGTTGTTCTACATTCTTTTATTAAATAGAATACAAGTAGTAAAATAGCTCTCTTTAATTATATAAATGTCATTAAATGTTCCAGCTACATTTTAATTAATAAATTTTTGGTATTTCTGCCGCAAATGTTGAAATGCCTTTTAATTTATATTATTTTATTTTATGAAATAATTTTGTTGAAATTCAAAGAATGCGCTAATGGTAATTAAAATAAACTTTGTAATTTATCAATGGCCCCAAAAATAATTAATGAACCAACTCATTAATAAATTGAAAATTGTTTATATCAATATATAAATATAATAAATATCCTGAAAATAACAATTTTATATGCAAATTGTTATTTTTTTTCTATTTCACTCGTTTAATTGAGTAATTAATTGAAATTAAACTTCAGTATTGGTAGAAGTGCTCATTGAATTCTAAATGCAGAAATAGGATCTAATCATTGTTTTGAAAATGTAACGTAAATTGTGGTTTTAATCAAAATTTAATTAGTTTGTCACGATGCGCATCGACGAATATTTAAATCACTAGGAGAATGTACGAAATTTAATATCATTGCACCACATATGATTTGTATTAACAATGATATCCGAATGTAATTACACGAGGAATGCATACGAATTTATTTGCATTTGATGTTTCCGGTTGCAAATCTAATGATAGCTGACGAGGATATTAATGCATGCGTATTAATTATAGTCTAATCTATCAGTCAGTGGTAAGCAATTTCGAGTGCTTTCAACTACATGCGTGGACGTAAAATACGTATTTACATTCCGTGAAGTTCAATACATCTGCAGACGTACAATAGTTTATACGCAATCTAACCTCGAACATGTTGAAAATATAATGCTTGCGCGAAATTCATTACACAATAATCGTTCGTTTGCTCGTTCGTGTGACTTGTACTTGGAGTCGAGAGACTAGCTGCAGTCGATACTTCTTCGTGTGCTGAATCAGAAACGCAATAACGAATTCCCCATTGAGAGCGCGTCGCGAATAAATAACGTCGAATGGTACAACGTTGGAAAATAACAATAAAGGATGTGCAAACCGCGAATGAATTCTCATCCTTGGGAAGCGCAACGCAGCCTACACTAACTACTAGCACTAAATGCGCAAACACGATTAGGTAACGAATGAATCTCTATTTAGATTCAATCGATTCGACGCCGCTTTTCGGTACGTTTCTTGATAAACCATAAACAATCGGATGATTAATTGCGCACCGCGTCCATTTCTTCACTTATTACCTTCCACTCTCATTACATTAATGTAGAGGAAATGGAATGTTTTTATCTTCCTTTTTTAGCGATGGCTAAAAAATTTAGCTTAATGCGATTACGCTGTAAATTTTAATCTTTTGTTTGTCATTATATAAAGGTATTAGCTCACTAATAACAATTACAAAATTTAAGTGTTATGCGTGGGAAACTTTTTACTTTTTAATTTACTGAGAAGACTAATGGGAAAACGTACTGATCCAAGGAAGATTGTGATTAAGTGGCGGCAGTAGGTAAGTAGGAAAATTGTATTTGTTTTAATTAAACCGGGACAGCGCGTACGCAGTCCCGACTACCAAAAATTATGCGCCCGAGTTATCCACATTAGGGATAATCGCAGGGGTCAGCCCATCCGCAGTGCAATGGTAGGGCCTCACCCCAGGGGAGCCGCCGTAATGATCACGGTAACCCCGACGCCAGGTAAGTATGCTTTCTTCGGATTTCGGCCCCTGATTTCTTAAAATTCCGTACATTATAGTAGAGAGTACTATTTCTAATGCCCTCTGTATTTCTTTAAAGCAAAAGTATTTTGAAAGTTTCCGACTAAATTCATAGGCATCTATTGCCTGTTTATTTATTTATAACTTTATAGAAAAATACTTTGTTGATTAAATTATAGATACTTCAGTTATAATGGTAAATAAACATCCCATTATTATTACATTAACATTTCTCCGATGGATTATTATTAACTCTTTAATACTATTTACATGCCATCTGCGCCTCTTCGCCAGCCTTGAATAGATCTTAAATGTTTGTCTAACATTGACGTGCATTTAGCATTTGTCATATCATAAAACTGCACCAAGTAAATAACAATTCCATCGTTTTACTATCTTTGGGTGCGCGCTTGAATTAATATCACTAATTGTTTTTACGCCTACATTCATTTATCACCCACTCCTAGTGCGTGTAAACGCTAATTCATGGAATACATTACCCGGTCGCTTTACTATGCGTAGCTGGTGATATTGTAATTGGGATTGTTTTAAAACAGTCGAATAATTAATAATTACAATCAGACAGCATGTGATAATTAGTGTGATTAATAAAAATCAGCGCTATTCGCAAATTGTACGTCGCGCAACCTTTTCACTAAATTGCTCATTCTCGCATTTCTGTCACCATGCAATTTAATTGTTAATGAACTAATTGACATCAATTTTCTATGAATAGTTTTAATTGTTCGTTGGCCATTGCTCGAACGCAAATTGATCAAAATATTTATTTGTTAATTGGTGCATTTCATTCGCAGCAATCGCCATTTCATGTAGGTGCAATTAGCGCCTAATTTGTATTTCAATTAAATGCAAATTTAACACATTGTGTTTTGTAAAACTTTTATTGCAAAATATTCCATAAATTACTCTATCAATTAACTTCTACCAAAAAATAATTGATGTAAGTATTCAAAATGGAATTTTGTGTTATGAAAATATATGAAATAAATAGAAGAAGAAAGTTTTACGACGAAGAAAATTCGTATAGTGAGAAAATGGTCTTTTCAATAAGTTGAAATGACTTTTTGACTTAGCACAGTTACAAATTTCTCATGTTCTTCATTGTTCGCGAGAGTCGCAAGAACTCAAAGAACTTAAATCGTAAAATACCCCAAGCCTCGCGCGCGCGCAAATATAAAAATGAAAAAGCGTGGAAAATACGGAGCGTGCGGCAGCCTGCCGAGAGGGAAAACTTTTCCTGCATTCTTGTAAGATATAGCTCTACACATTTTATAAGGCGAACATATTGGCAAAATCTTATATTATTCATGCATACAATGTGTCACTATATTTCAGCGACAATCCGAAAATCTTTTGCCTACGCGCAAAACGATAAGAGAAACAACACGAAGACGCGCAAAATAACGCATTTAAATCTTTTATAGACTACGAATTCTTTGAAATGAATTTATTGTATGTTAAAAATGCATTAATCATATTACGCCAACGAACTTATTGTGGATTTTCTCGCGAATAAATAATGTTCATGCTTTTATTCTCAAATGTACAATGAAGTTTTTTTTCATAGCCAGTTTTATTACTTGTTCATTTTTTATCAAATAATAAAATATTACTGCTGCTTGAATATTAAGTCTTCTTATAAAGAATTAGTTTGTAATTGCCCTAAATATCAACTTATTATTAACTATTCAACCAATTAAGTTGTTTATTTTACATTTATTTACATCAGACGCAGGTAAATAAATCATCAATCATACTTTGACTTGCTGCACGTGTAATTTTGTATTTGTCTCGTGCATAAATTCACATACGTCATGAATTTTATTCCGGATTACAGCAGTGCACTGCTAAGAACAAAAATGCGAGGCATTAATTCAATAATCCAACAGTTGGTGCGCTTCAATGTGTTGCAAGCAAACATCAAACAGTCAGAAGTCGTGTTTAGTTTAATGAGCAAACAGTCAATTTGTCAGATTCGATACACAGTAACTTGATGTTCGAACAAGCATGTAAATTTCATACAATTGTAGGTCATCAAAGCGCATTTACGCTGAACGAACTAAGATAAATGTGCCATGTTACTAATAATGCTAATAAACATTTCGTAAACATTACTTTATTGATTGTACAAATGTTTCCCATATTTAATATCTAAAAAGAAATATTAAATTTCTTCAGTGAAGAAAGATTTCTTCAGTTATAGTTTTCGCTTCGAACGAAAATTGAATAGCAAATAAATTGTGCTGTTTAATTACCGGGAAACTTTCTCGTTCCCTTTTTCCTATGTCTATATAAATACTATTTAACTAATTAATGCAAGTCTGTTAAAAATGCATAAAATTTCGGTAGCCAGATGATAATTGCTTCATTTAGTCAAAGCGGAAGTACAAATATTTGTAACGCAAAGAGTTGTCTGTCAATTTTTTTCCAACTCGTGTACCGTAGTTACACTTTAATTACGCTTCTTTTAATTCGTTTTTGTTTTCTTCTGCGTGCATTGCTCACTGGTTAAATCACCTCGTGCAAAGCTCAAAGCAAACGCTCGCTTCAGAATGCGAGTCTAAAATTTTGTAAATTGTGATGTCCGTGATGCCGTGCTAGGCGGTGGTAGTCTACTTAAATAAAGCAACAAACAATGCACGAAAGCTCCTTGTCGCGCATATTTACGCAAGGATATAATGAACCGCCGAATACGAGAGTGCAATTCACGCGCGAAAGTACAAGTTAATTACATCCTTTTAGCGCTGAAACTTCCACTGCACTAAACGGTAAGTCATTAAAATCATATTAGAGGTTACAAGTCATTTCAGCAAAGGAAAATATCAAGTCGTAACGTACAAGCAAAATTGAACGAATGTCTATATCTTTTTTCGGTTGCTATTATTTTTTTTTCATAGTCCTCTAAGCCCATAAACCGATAAATAGAATTTGATAAGGGATGTGATTAGATTGAGAATGTTTTCCCGTCAGTTGCAGATGCTGCACGAAGATATTTCTCAGATATTTGAGCACAAACAAAAGACGCAGCGCAGGGATATTGTTGAAAACACATATCAGTTACAAATTGATGTAATTTTTTTCGTAGTATATGAGTTTCTGCCCGATTTAAAAAAATCAAATGTGTAGAAATCCAATAAAAGCATGAAATTCAACGCAATTCACTTACGCCGTGTGGAGGCAGACGAGAAATATCAATATTCAAGGAGCATCATCATACGCGCGAGATCCAATTACGTGAGGGCACCGTACAAATATGGATGTTGTAAATCAAAGGTAAACAGCAAGGGAGGTCGTTGATTTCTCGAGCGCTTAAATTGTGCGATCATTCAGAAGAGTATTCGTTCGTTCACTCACTTGGCTAGCAAGAAGATAGGTGGGTTATATCGCAAATTCCATGCAACGACCCATCATCATCATGTTGATGATGATGTTAGCCACACAGACCTAATATATCAAGCATTCAATATCATAGTTAGACATTTCCAACAGTCGGCGATGTGGCGAAAACGCCGCTGGATATAGGGCGATGAACTTTGTGAGTGGCGGCGGCATATTACCTACTCCTTCGCAAGGTGGGAGTGCGAGATCAATGCGCATTCGAAGTCCGGTCGGACGCTGACCGCTCACGACAATTTCGCGATGGATATACCCCACCCTCTAGCTACATACGTGTACTGCAGTTCACTGAGTAATGATTAGATAATATTATCAATCGAACATTCTCGGCGGTTGGTAAATTGAATCAAGGGATGACCTGATGCGCAAGATGTATGCTTGAGTGCATCATCAATCCAATTAAATGGAAGGTGCTTTTCCAATTATGGAATATAGATATCCACAGACAAATATTATTTTAGATTGATAGATAAGCATGATATACTTTTTGATCATTGAGATGAAAATTATTACTTTTTGCAGTACGCTAGTACGCACGAAACTAATTTAAACTTCTTTAGTGCTTAGAGCATGGAATCATTCAGCTTGCGCTGATACAAAAAGAAAATACGAACGCGGGATTTTGCGAATACGCAGATAGAGATATAAACAAAGCCACACTGAATATGGTAATTGGGAACAAAGCACATGTTGCCAAAGAAGCTTAGTAAATTTATAAAAGCATCCCACCATCGAAACTTTAACTATATAAACCATTCTCGAGCAGCAGCCGGAGGAACAACACACGAAGAACACACCACCAGCCCCCGCAAACCGCCACTTCGTAGATTCGGAGGCTGGCGCGCGGTGGGCACCACTTTTCCTCTCTGCCATTCGCGCGTAAATAACAACTTTCTGCTTTTCTTGACGTTAGCAAGGTTTTACTTTTCGAGCGTAACTCGCACTTTCCAGATTACGCTCCTACTCAATATGAGTAGGCAATTTTCCGTGATGATAATTACACTCAAGTTTATAGTTTATCTTGAGTATTAATAATTTAAACAAACTTAGAGATTATGAATGCCTTTGATTTAACAGTTGCATTAGTTTGGCAATAATATTGACTAATCTCATATTATCAGCTGGGCCACTCAAAACACCCTTGATTGCTGTAATTGGCATCCAAATATTACTGGAATGCTGTCGCTAATTAGTTAATGCTATCCAATAATGTATGAATTTTGATCTGAATCCAATCAAATTGTAAGTGCACTTGATGTCAATTCACCCAGGAGCAACAAATTAGCTAATAATTTACAAGGTTGTTTAAATAATTCTACAATGTTGGGTTTGTGGTGGTCGTAATTTTCAACAAAGAGATTGTGCTTCTTTTCAGGATTCGTTTTCACGATTTCGACTTTTTCTCCACTCTGCATGTCAAGAATAGTTTTTCCCTGCAGTGAAATTGCACTCGTTCGCTGGTGAATCAATGCAAACTTGGTGCTTCTCTCGCAAACAAAGTCACAGCATCAACGATCGCTAGCAAAACAGCAACGCAAGCAGGAAATTTCAACTGTGCTCGAAACTGATTCTGACTGAGAGGCCAGGTTCAATGCGATGCAGTCATGCGTGGCACAACAACATTGTGTAAAAGCGCAAAACACCATTTCACGAAGAAAAAAAAAGATAGCTGAGATTTGAAAAAGCGCATAACACCTACAACGAATCCACGCTTCATTTAATCGTTCCATTAATTATTACAACACAACGTATGCATCATCAGTCATCACACGACACGCCAAGCAATCTTTCATTTTCAACAGCGCATCGCTAACGTAAAAAACTAGGAAGCCAGCCACTGTCCACCGAACGGAAGATGCACATTAATTTTCACTTTTATGCATTTTGCCAAACAACAACTCCAACTTCAAGTTCATTTATCAATTGTGTCGTACTCACGAGCACATTAGCTAATCAAATTTGTAGAAAATTTCGTGCGGTGAATAGAAAAATGCAAATGGCTTAACCGTTTATAAATTATTCACTCTGAACGCATTTCTTTCGTAATATTTTTCCATTAGCTATTCAATACGCTGTCATCGGAATAACATTATCATTAGTTGTCACTTTTGTCCGTTTTTTGTCCGGGGGACTTCATCAGAGACATTCGAACGATAGCACTACATTACTCGTAATCGCTTTATATACCTTAAAGGACATAATAATGTCACTTGACATTATGTTAGCAGCATGTACGATGATGTCGTGTATGCAGTTGTAGTAATAGCAAGAGTCGATCGAGTTAGTTTCATTGAATATACGTACGTTGAATAAGTATTAGCTGCATGCAATAACGTTTTGGTAACAAATGTGTGTGCGTGTGCGATGAAACTATAGTTGATGAGAACACACAATGTGTATTCAATACACTTGCTCTATTGTCGTTTAGCTATAATCTATTTCCTGACAATGATCGATTCCGACGTGCGCCCGACGAGCTTTCATGCTCGAAATATCGTCTCATCATCCGACTAGCGTATTGCAACAATGCTCAGCATGCAAATATACGAAGGTGTGAAGGTCTACACATGTTGCACTATTATCCATAATGTTCAATTGTTAATAATGCGCTCTCACTAATTTTCCGTTTTGCATATCATTTACCACTTTAATAAGTTATTAACCTATACTTTAAGAAAGCATGCCTTCGTGTTTTATTGTCTTATAATAAACAAGTTTAAAATCATGCCTTGTTTGACATTTAACGCCATTTATCTAAATCGGAAGTTGTATTTGAACGAACAACAAAAACATCGACTGAATTAAATTGGCCCAACCTAAAAATTTCTTAAGGTGTGTGAACTCTGAACCCAATATATTTCCTTGACTTGAATTAATAGTTTATGAAAGTATTTAAAACACCCATATATAAGTAAGTATCGTAAATATTACATTTCCTCATGTTTTGAACGCACGAAGCAATCGGGCAATCAAAAAGCAATCAAATATTTCTTTTCACTTGCATGCGTTTTATGCACTTCTATTATTCAATCATGTGTTTCATGGTCGTGCGAGTCTCTTGGTAACAGCGAAAAGGAGCAAACAGACGTCAACAACAACAACAAAAACAACAGCAAGAAGCATGAGGAGAAAAAGAATTCGTTCGAAATCGTGCATGGGCTCGTGACCGCTCCTCGTTGCTGACATTTTCATTGCTCGCGCTTCATTGTTCTTTAGCGCATTTTCCTCACGTACCCAGTGTCAACATTAAAATTCGTGCTCGTACGTACAACGCGAAAATTTATAGAAGGACATGCGGCCTGCGATATCATTACAGCACAATTAAATCGCTCGTATCGTTTTGTAACGTGTGGTTTATTTCAATGTTGACTCTTGAAACTTTTTCGATTTTCATTTACATGCAATTGCAGCGCATCGTGCACGATCCGTCACGTTATTGCGCTTTAAACTTTGTTCGAACTAACCAACCGTCGAGTGTAATAATTCATTGTATTGCTCCATGCGTCTAGAAGAAACTATTGCAAAAAGAAGCAACTCTATTGCCTCATTGTGCGTCAATAACCATCCATACAATTTTGCAAAGCGTTCTAACAACATCCATGTGTTCAAAGATGTTTTATGAAGAGAACAACAGAGATTCGAACGCTTGATAAATGTACCGAGAGAGTTGCAGCGATTGGGAAAACAGATTCTCAATATAAATGTTGAATTTAATAATGCATATCATACACATGCAGTGGTTTCTTGAATTCAGAAAACTCAAGAAATCCAATTATACTAAATTGACTTGCATCGTGTGTTTATCAGAATTTCCTTGTTGCTAAATTTTAATAAAAACTCATTACTTAACGTTTTGTGATTGCAAATACCGGAGTTGGAAACAGATAAATGTAATTATTGAAATTAGTTAAGCTCAATGGCCCACACCCAAGTGAATGACATTCGGTTGAATGTGTGATGGAGAAAATGAAACAAAGCCAATCAATCTAGGCACGTCGCATAACTTCCGCAATCGATCCGGAGTACTAGTGAGAGCTGGTCTGCTCAGCTATCAGCTCGTTGCAGTCAATCCGGTTGCACGTCAATCATGGCTAAGAAGGCTATTGTTTTGGTTCGTGCCGGTCGCTGCGGACGCTTCCTGACGTCAACCGCAGCTAAGTAGCAAGATGGACTCTCTGCGCTTCGTGCGAATGTCAAAAACGGGAACCCACAATGCTGTTGTGGGAGCTTGCTTATGCTTTGCGTGCAGGAGAGTTGTCGAAATGAAATGCTGCAACTGCTCTTCGGGGAGCACAACTTACGCCTCCAGCTTCCTTCTGCCTAAAGAACGCGCTCGTATTTTGTGCCAAGTACGTTCGCTTGTTATATGGTGCGCATTTTATTATCCTTTCAATTCCCAATGATTCCCGATTCCCCAATGTTTTTATCTTCGATTGAGATAAGAATACTAAAAGCTTGAAAATGGCATAGCCGTGGAAATTTCAAATCAATTTTTAATATAAAAATTTTGCGAATTTCTTCCAGTGAGTTTTGTACTCTCTGTATTTTATATCAGTGCGTCAGGAAAGCTTTATATGTTTGTTTCTCAAAGTCTCTCAGCAACACTCGCATGCGGTGAGTGCATGAACGATCTGCGAGGGAGCTATCAATATCTCGAGGAAAACTCGCAAACGCGCAATACGCATACAACGTTGGAGGAAAACCCAATCTATTGTCTTTATTTCTGAAAGTCGATAACGAGCCTCGCGGCGTATACATTATTGGTGAACGCGCGTGTGCAATTTGGGTTTGTTTTTCAAATGCATTGCTACTGCCGCCGCCGCTGCCACCGCCCGCACCGAATGCGGAGTAAAATAGAGTGCGCGTTGCGTGCCGAGTAAATTAAGTCTATTTATTTGAAATACAACCGTCAATAACTCACATCGCCCTCGCAATACTAACTCGCATTATTATTTCCGATCGAAATTAAGTTATGAATTGCTTCCAATAAAATGACACATGATTAATTATCCATAAAACATGACGAAGAAAACAAACCAAAGAAGTTGTTCTTTTAAGAAAATTATTGATAGACTTTGTAATAATTACGCAAATTACCTGAATTTTCAGGCAAGTGTGGAATGATAAATTAAAAGAATAAAAGCAATTACGGTAGGTACCTAAATTAAAATGGACCAAGTTAAGAGATTAATTCGGCAATATACTAATAGGATAGAACAATTAGTTTAAACACTTTATAAAGCAGTCGGCGCGTAGTAATTAATCGATGTTTCGCTAAATAGTTACGAGATTGATGACCGCGAATTAATAAAAAGCAATTGCCTCGTCGTCGCTCGCCGCTCCGTCACGTCGGATGGCGTTCGAGTTTTGCAATTCGTTCAGAACGAGAGACGCCGCCGCCGTGCCGCTGACGTCGTCGTCGTCTTCACCGCCGTTCACTCCTCCGGCTGTGCAACGTTGCGCCCTTGTAGCGACTCGCAATCTGAGACATGTCGTGATGAAAGGCACTTTGTATCAGGTGTTAAGAACACGACGTGTAATAAGTTTCGTTGGATTAGGAAACTTCATTAATCTTTTTCGTCGCTTCCGTTCTTTTCGCTGTTTGCTAGCGCGCTAAGCGGCAAAAAAAATAACGCCATTTGGAAAATTACTCCGGTCGCGGGCCACGAAAAACAACAAACAGCAAATCAAATAATTAAATTATAAATAAAATCATTACGCCTCGCGTCGAATGCGCATTTGTTTTTGATTTATTGTGGCGCATAACAAAATATTTGCGCGTTGAACAACGGCACAACAAATTACGCAAATTGAGCGTTTGCGATGCGAAATATCAATATGGAAATATGTTTAAAGCGCGCCGCGCTTCGCAGATATGAGCAAATTTATGGCAAACTGAATGCACCATTGCCCACTTATAACAATAATTCGTGCGTTTATTGTAATCACGACGGCATTGTGAGTGCCGCCGGTCAGGTTGCCGCACACAGCACTGCAATGCGTTGCAATGAAATGTTATGTTGCTCGCCATGTTTTGCCTTTTACACTGCCAGCGTTTTCATTACTCTGCAGCGCGTCTATTGTATTATAAATGTTTTATGTACCTACTTGCTTTTTCGTTATATTTTGTGCACGTTCAAATTATAATTTCAATACTCAAATTCTTCAAAATATTATTAAATTCCTTTCACTAAGCCAATTGCAATACATTTTATCTATTTCAATTTGTCAATATCAGGTATTAAATAATATTTATTCAAATACCGAATAAGCGCATAGTTCTGCATTTAATTAAACAAATTGGGAAACTATTTACCAAAGCAACAAATTCTACTCCAGGTGGAAAAATTTCAGTGAGAGTCGCTATTGTAATTAGACGAATATGTTGACAGTAATGTAAATTATAGGCGTTGGTACTGGCGTTATGAATGACTGATTAGATCTATTATTAAGCATGAGGAACAGGAACAATGAGCACGGGAATGGTTTGAAGGGTTACTTTGCGGACTGCATGTCTGGCAGCTCATTTGAGTGTAGTGTGCACCATCGATCCTATTCTAGCTTTGCACCCTGGATGAGAATAGGGCACAGGGAACAGGGAACACACGAACATGAAAATCAGTGTGGCTGGATCTTCGTGCGATGCGCAGCCAGCAGTGTGCTGTGTATATATGTGCGTAATCTTGTTCGACTGATGTCTATATAAATTCTGGTCAGAACGACGCAAGCTGCCGCAACACGTCCGCTTCGTGTACATAAACACAATCACTTTGAGTATTTGCTGTCTGCATTCGGACATCGGTGGCGGGCGGGTGGTGCTCCATTGCGTATGTAGGTGGCTCGTTTCGGGCAGAGCTTTGTCCATGCATTCAAGCATACCGCTTGTTAAGTTTGTTGCGCCAAAGTTTGGGCGAAGGGAATTGGAAATGGTGTGCGCACAGCCGCCAGCTCAAAGTGAAATCCTGTCGCTGCCGCTGCCGCTGCTCCTGCCACCGCCGAGCGCACACACTGCGGGAGCGGCCGGGACGTATCAAAGCTTTGTTGATTTTCTTATTTAATTTACACATTTTCGCGAACACATATGCGCGCTGGCGAACGAACGTGTTTCGCTCCCCGAAACTTTTAATTAATTACACGCGCTGGTTTCCTTACGGCGCAAAGAGCGCACGCACATCTCTGATAATTAGATGTAGCGTAATGGTTTAAAAATTTAATGAGTTGTTTGAGAACAGGCAGCATAATTAAAAATCTTTTAGGGCGTAATGTTCCAAGACATATTTTAGCAATTAGTAAAACATGAAACAGGTACTTACTTACTTACTTGGAACATAATCCAATTATTTATAATTAAATACAAAATAATTCATTTGGAAATTTATCAAACGTAAAACCGGGCGTATTTCTTTTCCTTAATAAATAATCAAACGAAATCTTAGATTATGACTTGAAAGTAAATGTGTTTTCCGAAAGAATCAAATTTAGCAATAGGCAGTATGAAATAAATTTCAGAGGCGTTTTAATGCCGTATAAGAATTGTTAATGCGGCACAAACGTTGCACGTATTGTTTCGAGTGTAACCAATTTATAATATTAATAGCAGAGAGGCATTAATAGGACAATGAAAGTATAACGCGTTACACGAAAAGTGAAACGATTTTGACGTGCTGGCTGTGAGCGCGTGTATGTTAAGAGTAGTTAATTCGGTTATGCCTACTTCTCATGAATATTTTACATGAAATTCAGTCAATGAGCGCCGCTGAATACTTGCACATAAAGCCGAGCAATGATTAAAGCAAAGGCCTAATTTTAAGCCTGCTGGCTCTAATGTTGCGACGAAATATCTAAGTAATGCAATTACAGATGTGAATAAAATCGAAAATTTCGTTATTTCACCCAAGCATAAATGTGTTATTTATGTCTAATAAAATGATGTCAGCAATTTTGCAAGATTTGAGAAGAATTAACAAGAATTCATTTTTCATCACGTAATTGCCATATTATGATAATGATGAAAACCATTTCAACTTAACTACAAAAGCTATTGCCTTTTAATAAATGGAAATAAAAGCTTTATGTTGTAAAAAAGAAGTAAAAAAGGCACACATAATGTACAAAATTTAAAAACGTGATTTTCCCAGCAAACGTCCATATTCAGAAAATGTCGCATTGAAGTGGAAAATGCTAGGCCTCGGGCAACACGAATGCAATTTTCTTGTTGATAATCTCGTGGTCAATAAAGCACATCGCATTATTTCGCTTTGAACTCAATATTTCCCAATGCGCACAAAAGGCATTTCGCCTCATTTGTTCCACTCGTCATGACATTTATGTCTGTGTGCTTCGATTCGCATCTTCGTTCATGCCGCCCCCGTGAAAACAAAAAAGCGGCCGGCCGCAAGCGCGCGCGCGTGTCTATGACGGAAACGTGGAAATGAGTGGATTTTATTTTAATATTTCCTGCGCGAAAAATATTGCGCAAAAGCACTCTCTCTCCGCAATAGTCTGCGGGGCCTTTTTATCCATTCAACTTGTTTCATTTCCCTTGATGGCGGCGGCCTGCTTTTCAGCTATTGCCTTTTGTGGCGGGCGGCGCAAAAATAAAAATATCTGGCGCGCCGCAATGGGACACATTCGGCGGGGTGAAAAAATGGAAAAACACAAAACAAAAAGATTTCTCATATATAAGAATCCAGCAGCTCTCCAGTTTTCTCTCGGCTTATGGCTCTACCTTGTAGCTTTCGCTTTGATGTCCACAATTGCGGCAAAGCAGAAACACCACCCAATGCGGGGAACGCGGGGGCGCGCTGGTTGCATTTGCCTTTGTGCGCTCCCCATGTGTCCCGAAAAAAGACGGGAAGCTTTCTCGCAGTTCGTCAGATGAATATACTCGGAGAGACACACATGGGAGAGAATATTGGTTGGTAAGCAGCGCGAAATCAAAAGCTAAGCCCATGAATAAAGTATAGACGGCCGTGATTGCAAAACTGCCATCCCCTTTTTACGTTTTTTCGCGCGCCGCAGCACACTCCGTTGTTCTTATGGCTTTTTATTTCGGATATTTCCGCGTCGGCGGCGTTTCGGCTCGTTCGACAAGGTTTTATAGTCGGTAAGCGCCGCGAGCTGCACACGAGATCGAAAGTCAGCACCCGTTCGGGGGTGCGTCTCGATGAAAATCCATGGAGTAAACTAGTCTGTAATTGCGCCCCTTCGGGCACGATGTTATATTCATGCTCTGGTCACCTTACACGCCAGCAATTTTATTATAACTGACACTTTCACGAAAATCGCTTTTCAATTGATGAGTTATTACTTACTCTTTTTTTATGTGCAATTAAATTTATAGCCACTTTGATTTATTGAATTTCTAAGTAGGTAGATTAAAAAAGTTCTCGTATGTAGTTTCCTTTCCAACTTGAGTAAGTTTCAATGAAATAATTTAAATGGAGACTCAATGAATAGCTGTCGGTAAGACTTGATGAATGCGGCTTTTGTGTGCGACGCAATTATTTAGCATTTTGGGGGCTTCGGCATCGCAATGCACCTTCATTTCAATTCAATCTACATCGAAACACGAATTGCGCGCACGCAGTTAGTTAGTTGCCGAGAGATTTATACGTAAATAGCCAATTATCAGCAATGGTAATGCATGCGAATCGTCGTCGGAAACGGCGTATTGATTGGACCACATGGCGTATCTCATCGTGCATTCAAAATCACTGCGTGTAGTAATAATGCTTTATGGCACGAGGTGTGCAAATATAAATTGAGCGCTAGCACTCGCTATGTCAAATTGCGCAAAATTATCGCTAATGAATATTGGGGAATACGACCGACAATTTAACACTGCCCGCCGACGTCGGCGTGTGTAAATAAACATTTGCGAAAGTGATTCCTGTATTTTTTAGGCGTATCAAAGACGTGTTGCCTATTTGCGGTTTGGCAATCGCACGCCACAAAGTCCAATGCGCAAATAGTTAAATCACTTCACTTTGGATTTCCTAGAGTTGGATGTCGAAAGTGTGTTCTGCATTCATCAAACGAGAGATGAAAACTGCTGCGCGGTAAACATTTCACTCTGATCCTTTAATCTTTCAACTCTTGCTGGCCGTTTTGCAAAATGCAAATGCGGATTACATTTTGGCAAACGTAACCTGACTTCTGTGTTGCAAATTCTTTTGAATTACAAAACTTACCAATTTATCAAGGATGCATTTTGCATTACAACAAATTGTGTTTCAAGTTACTCAATTGGTATGTAATTAGCGTAGACGTAGCTCAAAACTGTAGGTATATACGAATAGACGATTTGCTCGTGTTTTGTTTACTCACTTACAAGTATATTATCACGATTCAGCTGATGGTGTTGATGGTAACTAACGTTTCACGTATCGGCGACGTTTCCGACATACATGGTTTATCAAATAATATAAAAATGAAATGGGTACTTACTCAGAAAATTCTCCTTCGATGTCGATAACTCTATCCGATATCCATAGGAAGTAAACCATTCGATTGGACTGACATCACCATAGTCTTATTTCGTTGGACCATTTCACTATCTTTTATTGCACACGCGATTATTAATATATTGTCTATGATTATGTATTAATGTTATAAACACTACTAATACCCGACCCATGTGAACACTGACTACAGGCGAAAATCAATTTTAGGTTACTGCCAAGAGCGACGAGTGAGTTCGCGAGCTGCACATGTCCCAACTTGTCAGGTGATTTCACATAAGTAAACAAACTTAAAATATGAGACTATTTTAAAGTCATAAGAATTGCCTATCTTCGCGACACTACTAATTTTTCAAATTTTGAAATTCAAATTGTGCATTACCATATCATTTAAGATACAGTGAATATTCACTGTTTTCCAGAGTATTGATAGACGTAAGCACTATTTTAATAATTTTAAACAGGTGTTAAATGCGCTTAAGTTTTAGATTCTCTTCAAGCCCTTTTTGTTTTATGCATAACGAGTGAAAAGCTCACCCAATGGCCTTTTTCCTTTTACATATTTTCAGTAAGGCAAATGCGCTCCTAAAACCGGTCGCTTTCCATTAGAATTTCAGATAAACGTCTTAGATATTTCATATTTTTTGTCGTCTCTTATCGTATTTTTCATGTGTTTAACATTTATATTCAGTCACCTCTATGTTCTAGGGTAATGTGGTTTTTTACATGCATAAAATATTTTCATATTTTATATGTAATTTCACTTCCAAAAGAAGTTATTTTCCTTGAGAAGTAACTTTATTTTCGCAAAGAAATAAAAATTAAGAAAAAGGCAAAAGCCAGTAAAAAAGAAGCAAATTAAAGGTGTAAAATAAGTTGTATGAAATAATATTGGATTTTTGGTTTGTTGCACAGTCGTAAAATTTGTTATAGCAAGTTTTGAATGTGCAATTGTGTAGAAACAATACGCTTCTGCACGGTTGCATCATTGTATCATCAGCTGGTGCTGTTGCGTTATTATGCGGTTGCACTATTAATTGAAGCCGTTGAATTTACACTTTAATTAAAATTATAATATAATCAGGTGCACACTTAGTTGAACTTGTGTTTTGCATGTAGTTTACAAACATTATATGCATGCTTTGTTTCTCGCACAACTTCGAACAAACAATAAACTTTTGCGTAAATTCATATTTGCGCTTTTTATTGCACTGACGACACGAAAACATTTATAAAATTCATTCGCATAAATAAACACCGTGCTTGGAAAAGTTACTATTATTTAATTTGGTAAAAAAGGCTCGGAAAATAATTTTAAATTATCATTAAAAAGAAATGTAGGTATGAGAGACGCTAAATATAGATCGTAAAGAGTAATAATAGAAAAACCCACGCATTACCTATGATCATGAGTCATAAACTCATCATTGTCATGGAATTGCACATATTTACATTAAAGACTAAATAAAAAGTGAAGAACATTACAATGCTAATGTAAGCTTCTTACTTCTCGTGATTACCACATATAAAAGTAAAAAAGTTATGCAATAACAAGCAGCCAAGAGTGCACAGATACATTGATGAGTCAATGAAGATTGTATCTGGGTTTCAATTCAACACCTACTTCTCGAAGCAAAACTTAAATGTGTTTGCGGGTCACGTTTGTGACTAAATTCAATCAAATTGGGATTTGAAACAATTATTTTTTCTGTGTGTGAACAAACATACCAGCAAATACTATTATTATCTGATACAATTCGTAATAATGGCAGACATTGCAAAATACTCTATGAATTCGTTGGTCAAAGATGATACACACCGATATTGATTCCATTGCAACATTCGAATTTTTAAGAATACACTCATTGTTTCGACATTTGTTATTGCAATCACTTCAATGCACATTATATTTTTATTCATGTAACAATAGAATCACAAAACAGGTGGGTATTATAAAATTATCTATGCTTTAAAGACATTTAAAAGTTCTTATTATCTAAGTAAAATTACTCAGGTATATTTATCGCTGGAACTAATATCACGTTAAGTAGCTCTGTGATTTATACTTTTCTGAAATAAATTAAATGAGAACTCGTAAAATATAATTAATTACCTACATTAAATATAATTTTTCCGCGTCTTTCATTATTTCAATTGTCACTTGAATATTATAAACAATAAATCATAATTTAAAAACCATTCCAATACTGCATAGAAAAAGCAGGAATACTTACCTATAGTAAAAATGAATGCATATAAATGCAATAATTTATTATCTATTTTATGATACGGAATGTCCTCAAGACTAAAATAATAAATACATTATTTCCATCTCTGGAATGCTCGGCCGCAGTTATCTAGCGCAGTCAAGGCTTTCGCAAATTTTTAAAATGCATTTTCATGTTGTGCCGTAATGTTTCTTTGCGTTTAATACATTTAATGTATTTTATATGTTCATAATATACGATGCACTCGCATACGGCGGGAATCTCTTGAGTTTTAGTTTATTACTGCGAATGTGCATTCGTTCGTTCCAGCATTGCCGACACCACTCTCGAATCGGCAGGCAGATTTGCTTGCAGATGACATAAAGGCAATGTTTATTCACGTATATGTGCATGCACTCAATATGCACGCGTATAACTTTATTTTGTTACAATCTTCGTGCATGTACATCTATGTCAACTCGTCCTCGTACAGTGTAATGCAAACATAGAATAAGTAAAAGCTTCGCATTGCTTGATAAAAGATACATCAACGGAAATGTATGTTTCACTTAATAAAAAAAAAACAAATCGTATTCGTGCAATGTATTCGCATTTAATGTATGGTTAAGTAAACTTAATATTTAAATACTTTTTCTCAAAGGTAAAATTTACATGACTACTTGAAAGACTCGATAGAGACGAGGCAAAAAGAAACAGCGAGAAAGGGTAAAAGAAAACAAGAAAAGTAGACGCATTTCCCGGGCTATAAACTAAAATATTGTTATTTATTATAATAAATCCCATTCGTTGGGCGCCGTCGCACATCCTAATATACTGCGCGTCAACACTTTTTCTGGAGGCGGCGTACGCCTCTTCCTTCGCGGTTGCTCTCAAATACAATTTGCAGGCTGGCGCAACGCGACAGGAGCAACAAGAGACTGTGGGGCGTCAGCGCGCAGGAAGCAAAGAAGCACAATTTATAGTAACGGATTAGAAAAGCCACTTTATGCATGCGCACCGAGTTCGTGTTCATTGTTTGTAAAAACGCATGCAAACAGAATGCTGCGCACTCGCTCATATTTATTCAACGCGCGCTCACAAACGTTCGCTTTTCGAAATGCGCAAATTTAATTTCGCTAAAAGATAATCCTACAAAAAGCATCAAATGCCAAAGCAGCCACAATCACCCTGCATTTTCCATATACGATTCTACAAAGTGTTCCAGCCATTCAAGAAAAGCAACAATCAAATCTACTTAACAAAATTAATCTATGATTGGAAATAAATCATTGTATGAAAAAAAAAACGCGCGACAAATGTTATTCAGAATGTTGATAATAGTGTATGATTTGGGCTTTTATGATTCATTTGGTGATAAATTTTTGATGGGCAAAAAGCAAAAATTTCCGCGAATCGAAATGGCCAGCAATTTTTTATGGTCCGCGTTTTTATCAAGTTCTACAGGTCATGCGAGAAATAGGGGAGGAGATAAAAAGCATGGAATGAAAGTTTGACGCAAAAACAGCAGCGCAAAAATATATCTATTAGCTGAAGCGTTTTCCAACCGATTAATTCGCACGGAACCAAAGTTATTACATTGCCGCCGCGCACTCCCCTCGTCCGCTTAACTTTTATGCAATATTTATGCAGATGCAATAAAAGTCGCAATCAAACGGATTTACGACGCGAATTAACACAATGAGCGAAATCGTTGGAAGCGCTCCAGCGAGCGGCCCATGCGAAAACTAACCGACTAACGAGGAAAGCGTCTATCTGGATATCATTTTTCTACGCGAGGGCTATAAATGTTTGACGCAACGTGTCGCAACATGCATAAGATATTTAACTCCAGGAGCACCTGCAATAAACTTAATCATTAATAGTCAATAGAGATTTAATGATCCTTTAATAAAGATCGTATGGATAAGATAAGAATGCCAAATAACATACCTGAATAATCATTCAAGTCATGTAAGAAATTTCTTCAATTTAAAAGACTAACAGAACTTTAATTCAAAAATTGATGGAAAAATGTTGAAATAGTTTCTCAAGGGATGTGCAGCATGTTGTGTTTCCAACCATGAACATGCCATTAACGTTAATCGGTTTATTAGCACACCGAACAGGCGTTGGAGTTCCACCTGACTGATACAAGCTTTGCATTCCAGCGGTGCAAAGGGGTTGTTTCGAACATGGGAAATTCGACGAGGTATTCGCACTTCGAAAGGTTACAAGGCATCAGCGTGCGGTCGCATATAGGAACATTGCTTGAATATGCATTGCTGCTTCCTAAATAAATCAATGTTTGATAAATATTCGATTATGCACTATTTCGCTGTATGAGGGTGTGTATCGCCACATACCACCCCCATCATACATTCCTCACATTTACGCTGTCTAGATTTCAAACAATGTACACATCCACCCCACGTGTCAAAATCACTCAATTAGCAAAAAATCCAGACAACGTTTCGTGTTCAGTTAACTCAATTATGTTTGGTTATTTCGAAATAGGTAAATGAATTTTAATTGACATATTGTTGAATTGAAACCTGGCCGAAATTTCATTTGCTTGGTCTATTTTTAAAATGAATTTTAATAGAATAGTAGAAGTTTTAAATCAAAATTCTTTGGTGTGCAAATAATGTTCGTATATCATAATTACGATTACAATTGCAATTGTTCACATTGATGAAGTTCATGGCGAGTACATTTGGTAATGCACTCACTGGGCACTTATAATTCAAGTGTCTGAAACTCCAACTACTTTGGGCACCGCAGCGAGCCCTGGCACACCGGAAGCGCTCGCGCAATTCGCGCAAGGACAATTGCAACATGCAAGGCCATTACGCTGCGCCTTTATATCCGGTCCCGCGTTGTTTTAAGCAAGCATTCAATGTGCTACCGCAAGCAATATACGTAACTATATCTACACGACATGCCATACACTCTTGACTCCTACGTACGTGAAGATTGTCGCTTTAACGGCCCAGCAGGAGCTTAATCAACTTTGCATGAAAGTTTATTAACATATAATGAACCTCGACAATGATTACAAGGATTCAATTAAATATTACTTAGCATCCCATAAGAAAAAAAGCATTTATTACTTTTTAATAATGTGATATTTAAATACATCTTATTTTTAATTTAATTTAATCGCTGTTTAGAATTGTAATTCGTTCTATACTTAAGTGTGCTGAAATTCGTATTGGAAATCATGTAGGTATGATAATATGGAAATGTGTGACCACAAACGTGGATAATGCATAATACAAGAACAACGAAGCGTGTTAATCGGCGAATTGGTTGGAAATGCTTAATCCTGACGCTTGGAATGCAAAAATCACCAATTTTCAGCTGCTGCGTTCCAGCGCGCCCGTCGTCCTGAATGTATGTGCATGGATTATTGCGTCGCTACTGCCAGACGCACATTTCCGGCTACCGCTAATTGAACTCTAATTAAGATAGATAAACATTAATCGGTTGCACTGAACGCTGGACGGCGAACGGCGGGTGGTCGGCGGTGGTTTGCACACTACGTGCGTTCATTGCGCGCGAAGCCTTGGAAGCGAACAGCAGCACAGTATGGAATTGCGCACCAGCATGAATATTGATGATATGAAACGCACTATAGGGGAATCAATAAGTACAGAGACATTACGATGATGCGGAGATTTGGCCAACGCGCATCCCGGAATTTCATCCCTCATCTCATCTCATAGCCCATTGAGTTATCTGCCTGTTTACATTTCAATTACGGTCCATTAGCAGAAAAAAGATTAAAAGAGTGAAAACACTTCACATTAATCACCAAATGAGGCCTAATTACATCCCTGATTTATTTTGACATTAATTGATTGGGCCTGCATCGGATTAATTAAATGATGAAAAGAATTTTCATACTAATTTATCTTTCATCCTTAGCACAACTAATTAATTTAATTTTCGGATAACATCTGCCGGATTTGTGAAAACACTTTGTATAATTGAAAATATCGTTAGTAATCGCCGCAATGTAGAGCACAACGTAACATTAACGCATTGTTAATGACCATATTGTGTTGTTGATGTTATTCCTGGCCGCTTGTAAAGCAGAACCGTAGTTTGCAATTAGAGAGGTGCAGGATGATTATAGAAAATAAATACAAATATTTTGGCAACTTGAATCTTCATTAACGCACGCATCCTAAATATTTATCATGCAATTGGCATAAATTTAGATAATTAATAATAACATTGAATCTGTAATTTGCATCTTTGGTTATTTTGCGTTTTTTCAATAATGGAAAATATTAAACCTATCCTGGATATGCTGGATAATTTATAATCAAGTTTTGCTGAGGTGTGTGTTGTTGATGCGATTGTTTCCTGATTGCTGTAATTTTCAGTGGAAACTCAAAGTTTAAACATGTTGCTAATGCGTTCGAGATGTGACTGGAATTCATGCTCGTTACCTGCGCTTGAAACTAATTTTCTTTCATCTCCAAGTTAATTCACATTAGCATTTTTTTCATTTATCTCTACTCATCACCTCCGCACCATTTCGCGAGCGCTGAAATTGATGATTAATGTCAGCCACTGGCACAAAGTGATAACACGCGTGAACACGGAAGAAATAATAAATTAAAACTTCATTACTATTTACGTGGACAGCGCGTGAAACCATTTTCGGTGTATGTAATCTCATTGCGCCATTCTTTCATTCCAGCACATTGCGCACATTCCCCGCACTGCCGCCATTTGTATGCGGGCGAAAAGGACATCGGCGGCAACATTTCCGCACCTTTACTCCCATTAATGAATCCTCACCGGTCGTCGTCGCCGCCGCCGCCGTCGCCCTTCGTCTCTCTCTCGAGCTAAATTACTGAGCACGTCACTCAACATTCAACGGAATTAAGACTTTTAATTGCACTTTTATACGAACAAGCCAAATTGAAATTAATTGCATTTTTTTCTCGCGTTTCCCTTCGGAATTTGCGTATGCGACAAATGTTTTGCGTGTTCCACTTTCACTTTTGGCTTATCATTTAATAAAATTGAAATTTTATATTTTGTAATTATACCAGAGAGATAATTAGAAAAATCGTATTAATAATCTGATTTTTATTAAATTTTCAAAACCTTTAACGACATGAGCAAAGTTTCTGGAAAATTTAGTGATTGAATTACCTACTTTATTCAACTTTTAGTGCAACTATGATAGAATCTCAAAAGTATAAAGTATATATAACGATGATCCGTTTAATAGGGTTGAGCAAAATTTAAAGCGTATTTGACACGATTGAATGTGGAAACAAATAACGAGAAACGAAACAAATCGGACGGAAAGACATAGAGAAAAATGGTCCGCGTGTGAAATCAGCGTGTAATTTCATTGGCGCGCAGATCTGGGACGAAACGTAGAAAGGATTTTGCGAACGCCACCTTCGCAAATATCTTTTCGCTTCCGTCCGCGTCTATATATTGGGTGCCATCCTAGCGTAACGAATCCGCTAAGGTACTGTATCAGTTTCAAACGTGCTGCGAGAACTGCCAGCCGGGGGAAGCAAGAACAAAGCCCTCTTTTATACAAAGAAAAGAAAATTCGCGTAGGTGTATCAAGTCTACATGATCGACATTCACGTCATGCTCTCGTATCTCCCATCTAACTTTGACCATTTCTATTCCCATCCTAAACGCCACCAGCCGGTTTGTTCATCTAATACTGCCGTATCGGTTTAACACTCTGAACTAACTTTAAACTTTACAACCTTCACAAAACACGATGATGACTAAAAAATTTTTCATCGATTTCACTTAAGCTCGCATGGAATTTGCTTTGTTATTTAGCCTCTCTCTATAGTTGGCGGCTCATTGTTTAAAAACTAGGAAAGATACATCAAAAATTTAAATTGATATTTCGCGATTTGACATCAAGGAAAAAGATTCACGCCATAAGCAGCTCGTGCTTACATTTTTTCAATTGGTCAAATTTTTGCCCTAGTAAGAAACTCATAACATAAGCATGTTTGATATACGACGCAACAAATGTCATTAGTATACCTGGAATGTTGACGACAAACCATTAACAGGTTGGCGCATTCAACAGGGCTATTTACAGGACTATCTGAAGAACAACAGGACTATCTGAGTTGGTGGATTTTCTTTAACACGAGAAAAAAATAAAAGCGAAAACAACAAGCATTGTTGTTGCTTAAAACTTTTTGAGGACTCTTTTTACATCAAAACTTCCTAACAAAAGCATCCACTTTTTGTGCGATTCAGTGAAGTATGAAATATAAAATAACATTTATCATCATCCCCCGCGCGCAGCACTCATATCGGTAATACGTAAAACGTGCAATGAAGACATTTCATAGATGATAATCGGCTTAACGACGTCGCTTCCATGGATTACATATTTCATACGTTTTGTACGTTTTAGCCTGAAATTTAGTACGCGGATGTTAAGCATAAACGATCGTTAAATACACGTGCACAGAGACAGAGAGATTGAACGCGACAAGTCAAGTCAGCTCGTACCCGTTTTGCCGCGAACTGCGAACTAAACGTGAACGCCGAGGACAGTGCGACAAATCGCCGTTAAACGCCTTGTCAAATAGTCATAATATTTCAATGCACGTTTCCGTACGGCGCGAGTCTGTTCGTTCGTTATGCACGGCAGTGAAATGCGTGCAGAAATGGCAGAACGTAAAGTTTGAAAGTTATAACGTTCGCGCACACTATACCAATTACCAATTGACTTTAGCTTATACGTACGCGCAAATGAAACTAAAACGTAATTTAAATTGGATCGTTGCATTATTATTACGATATGATACGTACAATTATTTCCCAATAAAGCGGCATTCATTTGCATTTCAGAAGCGCATGCTGTTTTTGGCATTTGCATTCGGCAGCTCTCAATTGGGCTTGAAATCGAATGCAATTCCAGCGCGAAACTAAAATACCAATTGGTTCAGCCTCACCTTCCTGATGAACTTCTTCGCAAAGAAGGCAATAATGCACTTCCAACCGACGCACGTAAATTCTTCACAATTGCGCTCACGATTTCGCATTTTTGCCATGGTTTAATGCCACGTTCATGCTGTGCTTCTCCTCCATTTATTCGAAACGCGCGCATTGCAAAACCACGCATATTTTCAGCCTAACATTGATAATTTCAAGATTATTAATTTGAGTAGCGTATTAAGCGCTATTAACCTAAAACCAAATTGGAAATGCTAAGAAAATCAATAAATATTAACTTACAAGATTGGAAAATAGATTATACTCGTGTGATTTACCTCATACTGCGCTATTTCGAAATCGCGCGCATGGCAAGTCGACTTGTTCTTGGAAATATTCCATAATGCAGTGAATAATTGATGAACTAGATTTATTTTTCCGTCGCTGCAAATAGTGCAGGAAACAAATTGTAAAAATGCACGCAACTCAATGTCAATTGAAGCGTAAACTGTGTGAAGTGTTTTGCTGCACCTACTAAGGTTGCAAACAAAGTTCAAACAATGTTTTTTGCAATATGTATGAGTCTTATTTATTACTTAATGTAATATAAAGTAATAATACTACCTGTTTAATAATACTAATACGTTTAAGAACGTTTAATACGTTTAAGTCACTGAAATTCTGTTATCCTTTTCATAAGATTTATGAAATTATTCGCTGTAATTATTTTATGATTAATGAGATTTCTAAAAATAAATTTCGCAATTAGCAGTCAAATATTTGAAATACTTTAAATCAATGATAAGTAATCTTTTATCAGAATTATTAATTATTCCACATTTATATGCATTTCAAAATCGAGTTTGATATGTTGTTCTAGTTTATATAAATATTGCAATAGCTGTAATCAATCGAATAGGCGATTTTTTGTCGTCTAATCGTGATAGAAGTGAATGAAAAATACGTGTATTGAACGATATTGCGTCGCTGGGAGTGTTGAGTAATTTTCGTCAGGTTTCATTGTGGGTCGAGTGAGCGACATGGAAAGTAATGCGAAACTGGTGTAAATATCTGATAACACATCAAGCTGCAAGCGATGAATATTTCGCCAACTCGAAAAATAAATAATAGAAAAGCAATTAGTGTAATGAGAAACTGGCGCGCTCCTCAAATTTTTAAACGGCGAAAAATGCAAGTTGCCAAGCGAAAAACTCGTCTAGGAGATGAGGAATTGTGATTGAATGGAAGTCCGCGTCTCGCATACGCGAGTTCAGGAACTGAGCAAAGCGAAAAGTTAAGAAAAGCGCTGGCAATTCAGGCACCAAATGATGATTATCTTTTGTTTGTTTGCTGGCATTGTGTGCATCATGTATAAGTTTGTGCAACATGAAAGATTTTGCGGAAAAGTTTTATGGCTTTTCGGTGTCGCGTTATCCGCGTTGTTTTTTCCGCACCGCACCGCCACGCCACGCCATTTTTCATTAAGTTTTCCTTTTATTTATTTACTAAGATATTTGTATTATGAATTCAGGGCGTTCGCCCTGATGGGCAGACATTCTTTAGGCGAAAAAGTAATTTGAGGCGACACAGCGCCGAATGACAATGATTATTGTTATCGGTTTGGAAGTTCTCCTTGCGGAATGAACGAATGAACTCTGCGATGCGCGCCTGAGCATGACTTGCCGCTTATGCGGTGCTCAACCGGGCGACGTTTGGATAATCGAAGTGTCGGTTTTCTCTCCGCTGCGCTGCGCGTTTTCCTATCTTTACGATTATGTACCAACTCGGCGGCGAAGAAGAACCGTACGTTACCTCGTACGATACGCGTTCGGTTCGGTGTGCAACACATGGTCGCTCGATTAAAGGACTAAACGATATTACTTCATTCCGCCCGAAACTTCCGCGCCTTCCGGCTCGTCGCGATTCTTGGCACACGAACGTTACGATCAACAGTCTCCTTCCTTGCTTGCACGTTGCACGAAAGCAAGCACAAACAACCATAAATATTACTCGTTTGCGATCAATTTTTATTCGAGTTTTATTTAAATTCTTTACAACTTTTCGATACCCAAACATCTCTCACAAATATTGAAATACTTATTCCCAATACTGTATTGATTTAAAGTAACAACAAATTGCAATCTAGCACAAAGCCAAAGCGTAATCGTAAAAGCTCAACGTTGAGTGGTAAAGTTCGCACCAAAGTTGGCCATTGGTAATGAATGCAAGTTTCGCGTCTTAATCTACAAAACGCTTTTGATGTTTGCTGGAATCACCAGGCGAAGAGACTGCGCCGCGCATCGAGGAAGTGCCAATACGAGGCGAGTAAAGTTGGCGGCAAGAACTGCGTATAGTACACACAATGCAAGTTGGCGTTAGTTGGAGGCGGGCGGCGAATGCAAAGCGAATGCAAAGTATATTGTAATATCGTCAAGTAAATCGGAAATAAGTTCCGCTGTGCGGCCGTAAATTAACTCTGGCCGCCACAGCAACGCAAACAAGCGATTTGAATATGGCGCCGTGTTTAATTATTGCTTAATTAATAAAGTTTTCTGCGCAAATAAACGAGCAAGTGCGAAATGCACTCTCACGTCTTAACTTGGCACGGTGCGGTATATCGCTCGTAATAAACATATTCCATTGACATTTTAATCAATGTATTAAACTCGAACGACTAGATTTGCACACTTCCCGAACCAGCGAGTGGTGGCGTGTTCGTCGTTGCGCACTTCCAAGTTATGAGAGACAAATTGTTCTCATGCTCATATTAAATTCTCGCGTCGCCACATCATGATACATGAACATGATTATGGCATGTGCTTCCACATGCTCAACTATCAGGTATCCTGATATATCACTTCAGACTAACGCTAAAAGCAACCGAGCCACTTTCTTCCAACTTTTCCCGCAAAAAAATGATCGTAAGTTATGGTCTTCTTGGGAACTCGTACAGATTATTATCGTGCCAAGATAATTACGCTTTTAACCGCGTGTTTTACACGGGGGAATTACCACTGCAAACATATTTTTTAATATAGAGAGATTAAGCACTAACCGCATTAATGCGGTAGCGCTCTCAGGTTAAAATAAAACATCAAGAAAATGTATAAGACAATGAAATATGAATTACGTTTGAGGAAAGTATATGATCATATAATATGCTATTAAGGACTATCATAATAACTCGTACCATAATGGCTTATTATTACGTTTATTAAAAATTATATCCTTAAGGAACAACGTAACGTGTGCGTGTAAAAGAAATGATTATACTTTGTGTCTCGTTGCTGAAAACATATTAATATTAATAATCCATTAATTTATCGAAGAAACAACATCCTGATTATGGTGCTATCATAAAATAGAGATGTGATCGTTTATGTCCCTCCCAACACTTTAGTCGAGCAGCCGCAATTTTCAATAACAATTAATAATTCATAATACATGTTGACAAGACATTGTCGCCTCGAATAACGTGATTATCTCTTGCATTTTCTCGAGGCGCGCTTGTGGCGCAACGATATACGAAGACGGCTATTATTATTCTCGTGTTCGGAGCGAAACGCCCGTGAAAAAAATCCATTAAAGAGGCTGCAGGCAGACGCATATTGCATGTGTATGTAATCGGTGCTTTTAGTCCTCCAATTAAGGCGACGCATAAATTGTAGCCGTTCGGTTTCATCCTAGACGCTTGAGCGCTGGGTCGCCAGCCAGCTCGCTCCAAGGAGCGCACATACGAGTTGTGTAAAAGTGCCTTCTAAAAGGCAGCACCAGCTATTACGTATCATGCAATTTCGTGCAGGCAGCCAGCAAACTTTGTCGGATCGCTAGTTAATTCACGATAATAAAAAAATAGTTAATTTATCGAATACTTTGTTGCGCACTGCACTGCGCGCGCCTTCAATGAGTAAGCAAGTTGAAACCCTCCGTGTTGGGTCTACAACTAAGTGAGCAAATAATAGACCGACGTCTGCAACTAATTTTACATCAAATAAACTTACAACCTACTAATTGGTCTTTCAGAGAACTTATAATATCATTTATCACAGAAGCTGAAAATAACTTTTTCTCGATCAAGTTAAGTTGAATTTCACATGATAAATTTTTGAATTTCACATGATAAATTTGTTAGATTTGAATAATTCGTGATAAGGAATATAATTTACTAGCTCGTTTCATATCATTAGAAGAGTCATTAAAAATACGTTTGCGTTTTTAGTAATGAATCGAGGCAATTCGTACATCAAGCAGTAATAGAAACAACGTTGAATGTTCATGAAACGCGAAAATAAACGGAGGCTAAAAAGCGCGAAAGAGCAGACGGAGCAACCCGAACTAGGCAAAACGTCGGGCAACAACTGTAGCATCAGGGCAAACACAAGGATTCCGTAATAAAATTTGTAATTAATGGACGTAATTATACACATCTGCAGCCACTAACTCACAACTGCTATTAAATGATAAAATAAATAAGCCGGCCGCTCGTGCGCATACGCGGCACATACGTTGTAATAAAATTTAAGCGAGCGACGACTAACCAAATATTTTTTCCTGCGCTTTTCAAGCGAAAATAACAGCGTAAATATGCATGTTTAAAACACAACATGCGTATAAAGTTGCAATTAACAGAGAACTTATTGCTAAATACACATTCCAATATGCATAAATTCCAGCAACATTACAAACACACTTGTGAGTAAATAAATTAATTAACTCTTTAATCTCTAGTTAGTTACCTATGTAGGTATTTTATTTATACCTAACATTCCTTATAATTTTCACTTTACACATGGCAATTGCTCGATAAACTAGAGGTAAACAAATAGAACTCATTAGCTATTTGCTTGTACAATGTTTTAATTAACTATGTCATTGATTAGATATTATCCTTTTATTTTATTTATTAGCAGGCAATTAATATTGAGTGCTTATGTGATATTGAGCGCGTTTTCGAAATGATATTTTGCGGTAATTAGTTTCCGATGACAGAACATTGCGCATAATGTAATAAATTTCATCCAAGTTACGAAAGTAATTATGGTAACTGTCAGAGAAGAAAATGCAGTCGCCGATTCGCGATTCGTTGACAGATTTTCTTTCCTCGGGTGGTTTCTTTCCTGCTTGTACGATCCGAATTCCTAAGTTTTCTGTCTAGAAAGTTGAAGTTAAAATTCATCCTACCTTCTTGATATTCGACAAGTTTTCTAGGTGCTGAGCTGAAAACTTCATCGCTTCTTTGAATATACTTGTAATTTGTTTATAATACGTTTGCATTTAAAAATTTAAACAACATTGCAATATTATTTTAAGACAACGGATAAATAATTTGGTCGGCAGTTGTAATTTGTTCATAATCCAATGCGTACATTCGCATTGTTTATATTTACGTAGCTGTAAATTGCTTTTTTAATTTGTGGGACTTCACATTCAATTTTTTAATATTTCATCATCATCATGCGGGAGAACAATGCGGACGAGCAGTGTTGCACAGCGACGAGAAGGATTTTTTATTCTAATGCCTAGCAAATCCTTGTTTGATTACACGCGCTGAAAATGTGGCCGTGCATCGTAATTCAGCCAGAATGACATTTACTTTAACGTACAAAACAACGCTGAATTTTCACTCTCGGACTTTTATATATTGCTTCTTGATTTCTAGATATTAAACTTTACATTTTCCAAAATTTCGAGTGAAATTATGGGTGAATACAATGAGATAAATTTAATTGTGATTAAGTTGACAGTGTTTTCATAAACATCCTGTAAAAATAGCATACATGGGGGCTGACGGAAGATTATGGTCACAACTGGCCTGATGAACGAAACTTTACTAGATGACTGGCTTCAAGTAAGCTAATAATACGGAAAAAGCGAACGTTTTCGCTGCATCGTAATGTCCTGCACAGTGGCGAGACGAATATTGGCTGAACTGCCGCCCCCCACAATGCAGCGAATGCGCTGGTAAAATGCTGCAGCGGCAGCGCACGAAGGAGAGAAAACGACTCCATGGAGCGATGGCGTTTTCATCGTTCATCGCGAAAGCAACATTTTGCTCGACGAAGAAATGATGAACGTTTTTATTTGCGAGGTTGTAAAATATTGTACACATAAAGTTTGGAATTTTATTAAAGTTCGCGTTCGCGTTCGCGTTCGCCTGCGCCGCTTTCTCAGCGTTTACGCTTTTTGAAATGCATCTCGATGCGCGCGTCTTGTTGCAGCCGAGGGAATTTTAAAATGTAAATCAAGTGCGCCCAAGTGAATTGTGACGCCGCTGCGTGGAAATGAAGAAGATGCTGGAATTGACGCAATCGAATAGCGATGAACAAGTCGAGTCGTCTTCGCATTGGATCTGATTTTATGTTAAGTATTCCCGCAGCACGAAGTGGCAGAAATCAGATAATAACTTGGCGCGTGTTAACCGATCTCTCGATATTTGATTCCGTTCGACATTTGCGGCAATCAATCAACATATTTGCGTGTCGTGACTCCACTCGAATCGATTGATTTGTATTCATAAATACACGCGCGCGGCGCACTTCTTAAAAGAGGTCACTAGAGAGATAGCGGGATAATAATAACAGTGTGGATTTGTGTACAACATCACGCTATAAATATTATTTAATGTCGACAAAATAATAAATTTATTCGCTTGTTATAAAACACTAAAACACATATAAATGCCAAGCCATGACCGCCATTGTATTCTCTCACAATGCCATTTGCTCGCCGCCGCCGCCACTACCGCTACTGTCGAGTGAGGATGATATTGTTGTGGTTGGGTTTTTGGGCGGTGAATATACGGGGGTGGCAATCGCATTGTGTTATAACTACACAGGGGCTTTAATGTCACTGCGTGTGGAACCATGCGATGCGCTTCATTGTGCAGCGCAATGCGTAAATTCGACTTGTAATTATTGTAATAAATGTAATGAATTTATGAGTATATTTATTTATTTATCGGGGCATTTCACCGGAAACGCTCGTAAATTTTACTTTTCCGGCCATTCCGCCATAGATGTTGAAAATCACAATATGCATTTAACTACGATACCTACATAAAATGTAATCTTGAACAAAACGATTTATACTTTCAAGTCAAGTAATGTTCAGAATTAAAATAGATATTTTAAATAATTATCTTATCAAATACTTATCGTCGTACTTTTATATTTGAACAGCTTATTAAATTTTTGGCAGCACTAAAAACCAAATGTTGCATCCGTGAACATGCGAAAGGTGGTAGGTAGTAAAATGTCATTTGCCGCCCTCGATGCAAAGGTGTGCGCCATTTGCATTCCGGCGGCGCAAAAGCGTGTCAACTTTGCTACTAATTTCCATGTAATATGGGCAAAGTGTAGTTTGCCTTCAACTCGTCATTACGAACTTCAATTGCAAGCGCCCCTTCTTAAGCCCTTTTGGCGTGCGAGTTTCAAATTCGCGCAAGAAAGGGCAAACGTCTTAATTGTCAAATTAGGAAATTGAGCGTACCAAAGAATAGACGCGCGCTTGCATTACGCCAAAAATAACAATTTGCAAGTGGCTGAAACAGTTTCAGGCTAAAATATCTTTTTCAATTAACTAACTGAAAAAACACCTAAAATATTTACAAACAAACTGTGAAAACTATGAAAATAAAAACAGAAAACTCTGTGGAAAATGATCTCACTGTATATTTGCAATCTAGAATTTCGTACTTTGAAACATTTTATAATCCTGTATAAAATGATGATGAAAATTCAATATTTGTGTTCCAACTGCCTGAAACTTTTTCATTTTCAGCGAATGGACGGAATATTTTAAAGTCAAAAAACAAAAAGCCACAAAGGTTTTCCAGCATCAACATAACAAATACGTGTAAGTATTCTAACATGAGATTACTTTTAAATGAAGGCGGTGAAAAGACTTGGACGTGTTGAAAATGTAATTTTATCGATACTTTCTGATTATTTAATATGAGATTTTGAGGAGTTCGAAGAGGAGAGCTTTTCCATGCGTTGAGTGTTCAAGTGTAAAAAGAGCAACTCTGAATGTTTGCAAAAAGCAAAGTTTCGAGAGGTGCGCAAAAAAGAGAAGGATGCGTCACGATGAATATTTTAAAATTTATTATCTGCCATAAAGATTCAGATTTTAACTTTTCCGTAGAACGAAATGTTTCCATTTTCCCACTTTGCGTTCAGCTCCTTCACTTCACTTCGCTCTCCTGCGCCTTTTTCTTCATGTTCGTGATGGTGGGGCGGCGCACTCATCTCTCTATCCTCTTGTGTAAATACTTTTGCGAACATAAATAACAGAATCCGAAATTTCTCGTATAAATGCCATAAATTATAGGGTTTTTCTTCAATATCTATAAATGCAATTTTCCCCTGAGAACAAAAAACCGACGAAAGCCGAGGTTAAGAGAAGCTTGCTTCCACCCTTGAACAACCAATAAAACCCCACTGATATTTTCGTGTGGAAATTACTTCCATTTTGCATTTCAATTTTCCATTCTGAGAGAAATATTTGTTCATCCGTAATTGAGCCTTACGTATATTTTATTTTACAACTTATCAGTTCAAAATACTATAAAATTTGTGTAAGATCCGTAATTTTTTAACATAATATCCTACACTTTGAGAACAAACATTAATTAATTAATTAATTAATCATCTTTAGAATTATGGACGAAATATTAAACTTAAAATTAAAAGACTTCCCTAATATTCAGGCTTATAGAGAAAAGCTGATTCGATTATATTGCGAATATAGTGGGTGCCTAGACGAGAAAAGTTTAATGTGCTCTTACATGAGTCGATGCTAAAGTTGGATGAAATAATGAAGTAATAGCATTGAACGACTGAACGCAATTTATGTTGCACGAACGAACAGCAACATAGACCGTGAACTGTCGATCCGATTGAATCTATGCCGGACATATACACGTATTGAGCACGCTACTCTTACTCATATATTGTTTGTATGTTATATGAGTTGGTAATATGTGTAATAACCTATGGTGCGTGCCATTCAATTCAGTCATAAATGGGAGAGAGAGAGAGACTTGATGTTGAAATTTCTTCAACAATTTTATGCGACTACTGATCAGAGATATGAAATTTATTAGGTGAAACAATTGCTTACTTTTTTCTGCGCTCTGGCGAAAGGGCAATTAAGGTTTAACCCAAAAATTTGTCATGTTTAAATTTCTAGCCTTGAACGTTGAATTTTATTGAATTATGAAAGGTTTTATTAGTTTATTTTTATTGCCAATAAAACAGTCTGTAATTTTCCATTATAAGATTAACACTAAAAATGCAATTAATCATTTTTCATTTATTATTTGATAAAATAAATCTAGTTATATTATTAGATTTATTATTTCAATATACCATATATTTTTGGGTTATCAAAATAATGATTATACATGCACTGCAATTAATTTTAACAATAATATTATAGTTTATTATAAAGTATAATTATTATCATAAATATTTGTCAAACAATAATAATTAAATTATTTATTTTTCGCTGACGGGCAAGTCATTTTCATAAAGTACACACAAACAACGTTCAATTTAAATTTGTGCTGCAATTTGCGAAAGGATTTTCGGTTCATTGACAAACAACGCATAATCGAAATCATTGAACGTTTTCAATTCGCACGAGGCATTTGGCATTTTTACATAATCGTCGCGAATGTAATTTACAATTAAACGCGCATTGCACATGCACCCATCACACTGAGGGGTGGGAGAAGAGCGGGCATTCAAATGCGCAGTGCATCGCACAAAAAGCGAGGGAGGATGTCGCATTCGCGTATCATTTGCATGCAAATGACGAACTAAACAGCCTGAATGTGCATGCAATTCGACAATTCGCCATCTGGCAGTTGCATTCGACGCTCGAATCTATTTTCAATGATGTAGAAGTACTCGCTCTCTGTTCATTCAAACGAGCGCGAAAAAACGAATTCACTCGTCGAACTTTTCCCTCGCGCTATTGTTCAAACGTAGGCGCAATGCATCAATTCGACAATTCACCAGCGGCGGCGTAAATGCGAACAATAATTGCTTTTTATTTCAATGCTGCGCGAAGAGACGGAAAAAAACAAGCATCAACAGCGAAATGAATAGCAATCCTGAGCGCAAAGTTGTGTCTTTAATTTAAATTAATCAGGCTTTTTTAATTTGGTTTCTTTGTTGCGGTATCTTATGCTTCGCAAAGTATTCTCATCAGCGGCAACTTTTTGCGAAATTAAAATCGCTACCATCGCCGCCGCCGTCTGCCTCTTCGCGTATAAACGTATTTTCAATTTGCAATTCACTGATGTGGCCGCCAGTTTCCTGTTTTGTTTCACTTTGCTGCGGCTTATGTTTGCGCGTCGCGGCGCTTAAGGTTGCGAAAGTTTTTGCACAGGGATGCGCATCCCTCTCGTCTCAATTTGATTTCAACGTATGCGTAGAGGAGGTGAGTATGAGCTACTTGTAAATACCGAGTTTGCCGCATTTCAATTGCACAAAGCTCTCGCTGAATTATTATTATGGCAGAATATTTATTTATTTGTGTATTTGTACAAACAAACCGCATACCAACAAATTTCAAACTGTGCTACAAACATCACATACTAACATTGTAAAAGCACTCAACAATTGCAACAAACTTTTGTAATAACAATAAGAGGAATAACCAGTTAATTAATTGGTTTCAAAAATGTGAGGTTTATTCTCATCAGCTCACCGGAAAAATTAAAAATTATGTATTTGTTGAACAGGAGCGTTTTAGATTTGAAGGATCAGCACTCGTTGATTTAAACGTAATTGTTGAGGATCATTAATTAGAAGAAATGGGCGCCATGAGTAAACGGGCGCACGAGCGCGCGAAGATGAATCGCATGTTCGTTGCGGTGTAACTTTGCTCGTTTTATATCGTTCATTACGTTTTTCGTCCGGTTCGGTTCGCTGGCAGGCATCCTTTCAGCGGCGCGGAGCAAATGCAGAGCAGCATAATTAAGAAAATGTAGCAAGCAGGAGAGTAGAGAAAAATAATTGCCGACGATGATCGGATGCACTCACTCAACACTCAAACTTCACGAGGCGCGCAAACCGCGCCAGTGCGATCGCAATGAATGGTCCGCTTCCTCCTCATCCGTCGTCGGCGAGCGTCGAGAGCACATCCAAGAATATGCTTGATGATTGTAAGAAATTATTTGAACTGGCAATAATTTTGCGCGCTGCTGCGGAATATCGGCATAATATGTTCCACGTCGATGACTAATGAATCCTTTTTAATCCTTGCTATGCGCACCGCGCTGCTCATTTTTTACACAACGTCAGCGAAATTTATCTCGTTGCTCGCTCCGTTCTTCTTTCTGTTCACCATTTCAAATAAAACTTAAAAACGTATTCGAGACTTGTGAAAAATTGATTTCAATGTAAATATAGGTGAGTTGTACATTTTTCTTTGTGGAAATCCAAGATAGGAATAAAAATTATTGGCGAGAATGTGGAATTATGTTATTAAACGCCAACGTGGCAGAAATGCGCGTTTAACGAAAGAGGTAAACACTAATAACGGGTTTCATCAGTGAAGCGTAATTATTAAAATTAGGTGCGAGAAGCGTGCAGGGCAAAGCGCAAGATGTTTCGCATGAATGCACAATTCTTGTGCGTTCGCGATCGACGCCTAATTCGTAGCAGCAAAGCAGCGGCAGCGGTGAGAACGGAGGCGGCAGTAACGCTTGCGTTTTTGAACTATCGTCAAGTTTCGCGTTCGTGCGCCCCCTTTTGCCTGCTGCCCCACCTGTCTCTCCTTTCATATGGAAAATTCATATTTCCTTCGCTGGTTATCGTCGAGCCGAACTGTTACACTTCATTATTCAAAGTGTCTTATTTCTTCGTTCGTTCGTGCACACGCACCCACCTTTAGACATTTATCCCTTTTAGCGTGCGCATGCAAGCTCATGGAAAATCTCCAACTTTACAAAATTGCTCATGCTTTCAGAGTTCAACGCTTAAACTCGTTCGCTTTGTTTTATTACACGCTTTTCGAAATATCTTTATAGCTATCATAAAATTTTCACTTTAACTTTTTTCTGGCTAACACAATAGGTTTTTTGAAAAGTTTAAAAACACTTATGAACATGAACATAGTTTTCATAATTATTTCCATGCAACATGAACCACGTCGAGATGGTTCATGAAGCAATCGTAATTTGATACTTATAAAGTATGAAAATAGTTGTTGTAATTGCTACCATCTCTTGGGTAACATCAGTGATTAGCAAAATCAAGCGGTTTTGCAAATAAGCACAGCGCGTGTTAGGACATTAACGAATTTGTGTATCACAAAGTGGATCTCTGTCGGCAAAGGATGCGCACGAATGCAACAGCAGTAAAACGCGAGGCGCCGCGATGCCAAAGACTTTAAATTTAATTAATCTAGATTTAACGTCACTGAATACGCGCACTCGCATAGGTACTCGCATACTCTCGTACAAGTTGCATGCGTGAAACTCTTACCGAAATCAGGTATTACAGACGCGTGCTTCTCCTTGGCATGCCATCCGCAATGCGTTGCAAATACGTATTCCCTCGGGAACAAAATCTTATCTTCTATTATCATTAATAGCATTATGCATACGCAAACTTTATCTAAATAAGTATGCGGCATTTATCACGCCCCAAAACCAAATTAAGCCAAATTGCAAATTACGCCGAATTAGTTACCGTACGCGGAAGTACGCGGTTATAAATTAATCAGGAGCACGCTGTTTCGATTAAGAAATGCGGTTTATGTATTAAAGCATAAAATGCATTGCAATCAAATGCAATCGTAATGAATACGGGTGCACAGGTTGCAAGTCTCAACTCGGTGTTTCCGTGTAATTAAATTCGCGAATGTCAGAAGGCTTGTTCGATGAAGTTATAACCAACCGCAAAATTGAATAATAAACTTAATTGCTTTTTTTCTCGATATACAAGTAATGCGTTTAATAGCCGTGCATAATCAGAGCGTACGTTGAAGGAAATTGCAAGATGAAGCTGTACTAACACGCGTAATAATTATTTAATACCGTAATTTCAAACATGCATTTTTTTTCTCGAACCGTCATCTATTAGATTATTATTAACACTCTAGTTGTAATCGATTGCAACAACTTTCAATCCGCAAGCAAATTGTAATCCGTCAAAGAAGTTCAACGCTCAACATTCAATCATTCGTTACAAATGCAATAATTTGTTTACAAGATTTATAAATCCGTATTACCTATTATTGTGGCACGTAAAAGGAATGTGCAATGAGAATTTTACGAATCATTGGGTGTGACAAAAATCACTTTCATAACTTGCCACAAATTATTTCAAATCTTTGTTGCCAAACACTAATAAACCACTTTCGTAAAACGTAAGGGAAGAATAATAAAAATTCTTTACCGGTGAATACACAATGAATCCATCAATCTTGAGCAACACACAATTGAAAGCCAACCAATTATGTGAAGCACGTATTTGTTGATCAATGATTCACAATTTGCACGAATTGCGCGCTCTTGCAATGAGTGAATCAATTGCTAAATAACAATGTATTTTTGTGAAATAGTTCAAGGTACAATTCGAAAAAAATAGCTTCATTTGGTTTAGATTTGATTTCGAGATTGAATTAATAAAATATCATGTATGTTTTTTGGGAAATTTAATTAAAACGAGGAAATGAATAAATGTCTGACACGTTTATCAAATGTGCGTATCTCAAAAAGTAAAATTAGTTTTTCAATTATGAAAATGCACAATACAGTGGGAATTTTGATTGTATCGTGGGCGCCTGCAAAGTATTCAATTATTTTAATCGATTCCATGCACAAGTAACGAGCGATATCATTACGGCCTTAGCATAATCTCAAACGATAATAACAACAACGCCATCGGCTGTTGCAAGTACGCGTGCATATTGTGGTAAAATTCGTTCACTTGCACGTCGCAGCGCATATTATGACAAAATGTATGCGAATGTCATCCCTGTATTTTGCACGCGATGCTGACGCTGCCATCGCATTGTGCGTGTGCGCCTCTACCCGATAATTCGCTTCATTATTCTAATTCAATCCTTTGTGAATTCGCGCGCAGACAAAGTAAGCAGCCAACCAATTCATCCACCACCTGTATGCACAAGCACCACTGTATGTACTCACGAACTGAGCAAATGATTATCCTGCCAAGCGTCACGCATTGATGAATTGAATTGAGTTCATGCTTTATCACGCATAATCATACCTCATATTCAAATACCCGTCAGTCATCCGTACACTGATGATGATTATCCTTCCATCACTTGCAATTAAAAATGACGATTTTTACTCAGTTCTAGGCTCACACTCATTAGGAATTTTAAACATAACTGATGCATTAATAACGCTACAGCTTTACGACAAATGAAATCGAAATGAAATTGAAATGGAATGAAAATGTAATGCAGCATGAAAATTAAATTATCCATGTGACATTTGAGACTACATCGAGAGCATAGGCTGCTTGTCAGTGAGCTCGAGCGTTTTAATTAGAAAATCCAAACAAAATTAAATAGTCATTAAAAAGGCACCGCTAGAATTAATTAAGTATTTGCACGGCGCGCCGTGTCTGTCTCTCAATTTTCTTCAAGTTATGAACTGCATGTCGTTAAAGAACGGTGATTAAATTGTGTGATGCATATTGAATGAGCACAATTAGTATGGCAATAAAGGTACTAAAACGTTATTTAATAATCGTAATTGTCGCTTTTTATGTCTCTCCGCAATGAACACCAGCTTCATACAATCTTCGCCAAGACGCATGCATAGCTGCGTTGAATGAAGCGTGATATTGAAATTTTGTACAGCCAGCCGTCAGATGCATTTCAGCATCATTATGCAGCTCATGCACTCTGGAAAACTGGGGCAATGTCTATTGTCGCAAAAATCGCATAAGTAGCGCGCGGGCGTCGCCTCGCTCGACAATTCATCGAACAATTAAAATGTCAACTGACTCGTTAAGAATGTCGTTTTAATTGCGCTCGCATTGCGAATCGCAATGACTTGCGCTAAACCCAACAACTCGGCGATAAGATCTATGCGGGGCTTTCACTCTAGGTCATTTGCTTCAGATAAATTTTCGTCTTTTTTCCGTTTCCTTGTCGCAATAATCGTAATAACGTCATTGCATAATAAAATATTTAATGTGTGTTTACATTCGCTGACTAAACAAATCATAAATTATATCTGCCTTTATTACTCTATTTACCGGCAAAATTATTCCAATAAAATTAACAACTCGGATATTTATGATTACTTCTATTATTCTATTTAATCAACTCTTTAATTAATCTTTCACACAAATATCTCAAAATTGATACTTATCAAATATTTATTGAACATGAAGGTGATTAGTCGCTAATTGAAAGCCCAGTGCAAAAATATGTTATTTACGTGTTTAGTTATCTAAACAATCGTGCAAAATTTCACAAGTGCGAAAGCGAAGGAGTTTTGAAGCACTTTGTAAACAATAATATGTTTTAATGAGGTTGTAAATTACAGTGACACGCGAAAGTACGAAGAAATCACACAAAGTGCTGTGGTTACAATTTATGTGCAAAAATGTGTGTGCAGTTTCGCATTACGCGTTTGTTTGCTTACGTACATTCACTTTGTTGTTGTTGTTGTTGTTTGCATTATTCGCGAATGGCATGTGTCTTCTGGTGCGAAAAAGTGGCATGCCATCAGTGTGATGCACATTGAATGGTTTTTATGCACGCGAACGTGTTGAAGATGTAGAAGATGCACGTCCGCTCGTTTGACAATGAGCTGTAATTAAGCGTTTCATTGAAAGTATGCTCTATGCTTAACGACGTTTCTTCTTCGCAGTGGGTCATCAGCATGCCGCGAAAGGGCTATCATCATCATGCATCATGCACACCTACGAAACGTACCAGCATCCTCATAGATCAATGAGCGGCGCGCGCGCACAAGCAGACGCCAGTTAAATAAATCGCGTTTCTTAATCCTTTGAGCTGAGTTGAAAATTGCCAGCGCTCGCTGCATGCAAGAAGAAACGCATCGGCTGTGTGTTCTTAGTGCACGCTGGCGTCATTACTGAATTATGGATTTTGTAATGTTTGCTCGCAATTTGACTTTGTATTCTATGCACTTTGTGTGTGTCCCGTGCTCGTCCATATAAAGGGATATTTATTTAATGACTCGTGCTCTTTGCTGCTTTGATCGTTTTGTGCAATATCAAATAGAAATCGACTTTCATTGTACTCGCTCGCTTTTGGCTTGTGCGTTTCATAATTTATGAAACTGCTCATTCTACAACTATCTACGAACCTACGTATTGATTATTTACATCCAACACAATTTCCGCACGCATGTGTGCTTCATTTACCTAATTAAAACGAGTGTAAAATATTCATATTGTGTGTTTTATTTTGATTTTGTATTTCGAATTAATTAATTCATGAATAATATTAATTTATTAATTTTGCGCATATCCTCGATTACAATACACAGAATAATAATCATATTTTAAGCTACTTGCAACTCAATCAAACTGCTGGCGTGTGGAATAAATTCAGTAAAGTTACTTGAGTTGAAATGAACGAGAACATGTCATGTATTTACATAAAATGTAAAATAATTCATACAAAAGCATGCTTCATGCCGATTCATGTGGGTGAAATATAAGACTCAGACAGTGCGATTTTGTGGCATCATCGTCACGATTCCATCCTCTCCGCATTGCAATTACCATTCATTTGCTCGATTCAGGCAACGATTTTGTTTTCCACTTGATATTGCAAGCTGAAAGCACGCTGCATCTGCCGCTCCTGCTGCTTTGATATGCCGGGATTTCTGCAGCGTAATCCAACTTGTATTCAGCGCATTGTGCACGATGCTTAACGTAATTTGGCTTTTGATTATCGACTCAGTCTCCCTGAAAAGATTCCACTGTGCATACCGGAAAATAATTAGCCTACAATTGAAAATTAATTATTTCGATGTACACGCCTCGCCCTAAGCGCTGAATGCCAATTAATTCAATTCCGATTAAATCATCAATGAATATTTATTTCCAGCGTTAAATTTAAATAAAATTTAAATTTTCTCTGCGGAAAAAAGAAGCGAATAATTAAATTTAAATTTACCACAAAGTTTTCTCTTCAATTTAATAAATTAGTCGATTTAATTGTCAAGTTTATGGGAGAAATGTCTATCAAGTCTACGGATTAGTCATTGTTCGATTAACAATATCGACATTAAACTCAACGTACTTAATGTCAAAGTAATTATAATGCGCACATGCTTTTCAATAGTCATCATCATTTCATTTCATCTCGCCTCGTGCGTTTGCTCAATGAGCGGCTCATTGAACATTTTATTCATGGGTGTATAATAAATAATTCAAGGTTGCCAATGTAATATAATTGCGCATGAACCCAACAACATCAGCAGCAGTGCAGTATGTAATTTCAAAGCCAGCAAACACGCACGTAATTCTTTATTTGCCAAGTACATGAATTTAAATTGACGAAAACATTTCACGTTTGACTTATCTGATTGTATTCGATGAATTATTGTATCGTAATTATGGTATCCTTGAATTCTAATTACTTGATAGGCAATAATATTATAAATTAAACGTAAAAGAGAAAAATATTGTCGGTAGATCTTTGAAGAAAGTTGTTTACTATGAAATTCTCATAAAAGTCTAATAAAAGAGTCGGCAAGCGGAGAAAAAACAAATAATATTACATTTGAAGTTCATAAAGACGCTTGAAGATGCTTCTTTTTCAGTGCGACATAATATATTAAGTTTTTGCTGGTTGAAGTGAAAATAAGGTAAAGGAACTATGCTCCGGAGGATAATTAATTTTATTTTCTCGTCTATCCGGGCCGTTTGCATCCTGAATACGAATGTCGCCCGAAATGCAAAAGATTTTAATCCGGCTCGTCACATTGCGCGACGAGCGCCTGTAGTGCCCTTAAAAGTCCTCATAGTTTGTGTGTCGAACGCAAATTCCGGGATGCCGGACGCGAACTGTGCTCCGCGACACCTAAAAGCAGTGTTTAACTGCGCACTGCGACTCATAAGAATTTAATTAGAAGCCTTGCATTTCATTCACTTACTCAGTGTCACTTCTCAGCATCTCTCGCTGCTTGTACATACAAGTTTGCTACACGTAATTTTTCACCGGCGTTGTTTCATTAAAATCTTCACCATGTTTAATAAAAATACGTCCTGTACTTCTCCACTATTCATTATATTAATGATGAATACCATGAAGATCATGATGTCAACCATTCTATTAATACCTCTCAACTAGTTTTAAATGAGCAGCTGAATTACGCGTAGGTAAACGAAATTAATTAGCGTACTAGTGAATTTATTCATTTCTGACATTAACATAAAAATATAATAATTCCTCAAAGTCGATGGCAGGGGATGATAAATTGTATGAAAAGTTAGAAAATAATGATGGCACATACGACAAATTTTAACAAGGAATTCATGAGAAAGCGGAGAATGCACAACAGGGTTAAAATTTATAGTCGAGGCGAGACGGTGACAAAAGGATTATATTTGCCTCGAACCGCGATATAAATATGTCTTCGAGCATTTGCAATTCTAATAAGCGTGCAGATTTCATGCCGAAGAAAGTGCTCTCTCTGCCAACAATGCACGCCCTTTGTGCGCCGCTACGCACGCTCCATTTTTAGCGCAAGTTAAGCGCACAAACGAAGGAAAAACGGAAAATGCGCCCACGGCTTTCGAATTTCCCCGCTCCCTATTTATGCATGCGTTCAATGACTGCTGCTAGTGTATCGCAAAGCGCATTTGTGCACGAGCACGTGCTAACAATCTGCATGTCAGAGGAGAATTTCATTTCTTATAATAGATTAAATTGCATGCGATGAAGTACTTTTCACTATTTGCATTTTAATCATACGTTTCGAATTCACACAACAATTCTTTAATTTGTATTTTATTTCCAGGTGTGTTTAACTAGATTATTCAAACGAAGGAACATTAACCCACAAAGCAAACAAAATGATAAGAAGCCATGGAAAGTATGAATATGAGCAAAAACATATGCAAGTGGGACGTAGGAATATTGTGATAGAAAAATTTGCAAGTGGTTGAAGAAGTATGGTAGCAGAAAAAGGCTTGTTAACGCCTTGGAGCGGTGGTTTTGGCTTGGTAATAACTCGCAACGACGTTGGATTAGCAGATATGGCTCCTTGCTTTTAGTATCATCCATCAGTCTTGGATATATAACTAGATTGCTGGTTGTGATAGGTGGGAATTTACGAGGTCTTCTACGTCGCGTAGAAATAAGAAATTGTAAGTGCGATAGGGCACGATTCGGTACTATGTCCATTGCTATCTCTCGCGCTCTGCCCGTAGCGACGCGAGATGCCAAGTGATCCTTTCGTTGCGCTCCTCTTCCCGGCTGGCGAATAAAGAGTGAAGACGCGCTGTTTGTTTCCCGCTGCTGCTGGCGAGGCGTCTTTTACGTTACTGCAAGGATGCGCGGTCGGAGAAACGCATCTCTAAGCCAACATCAAAATTCAAGACAAACTCATTTACGTCAGACATTTTTCTTCTTCTGCCCGCACTTGTCGTAGATATTTTATAGAACTCTGCACGATTCCGCAAGCAGATTTCAAATTCCGCACGTCATCACTAAAGCAAAATACGAAAACAACAACAACAACTTGCGGATGCATTGTCATGCTCACCGTTTGAGGACGTAATCATTCAGGATAATTAATTAAGATGTCAGCGAGAAAAAACACACTTAGCTAATGAAACAGATTTTGTAAAAATAAGTCCGATCCTTCATTCGGCTCGTTAACAATGTCATGTCGTCCGGGGTGGTATCGCGCCAGACCAGAGAAGATATACGCGCGCTAACAAGAAGCAAGAGGGGCGGCGGCGAACAAAGGCAATTCAACAAGTGATCTTTGCCATCTCTTCATGTACACATAAAGACGGTCAGGAGCATTCCGTTCCGGCCATCACTCTTCCTGTTTTCCTTCCAGTCGCCCCCCGCTAGTCGCTATAAAAGGCTGCTACAAAAAAAAACTTGTAATCAACCGCCATTCCTTTCATCCTCTCAGTTTTCATTCCTCATCAACGTGCGCCCTAGTACTATTCATAAACCTGCTACCCTTATTCATCATTTCCAAAATCTCTTTTGAGCTATTAAAAATAAGTAATAAACTCTAAAAGAAATTATCATTTTGTATGCATTATTTGATTATTTAGTTTGGCTTGTGTTAATTCCGCTCAAAATGCAATTTCAGCTGTAGTAAAAATGCTTGATGACTTTTCAAACTAATAAAGCTAATAATAATCAACATAATGATAATTGATGATCTATATAAAATCAATATGAAGCAGCGTGCCAAAATATAATTAATTTGAATACAAATTAAATTGCACATAAATGAATGCAAGCGTATATCCTATCGGGCAATCGCAAACAGGAACAAATGATTTATTTATGTAAATGCTATTTACAGGATCAAATAATGCACACCAATTTCATGCGTCAATCTTTTTCCTCATTCGCCAAGCACATCCGCATCGAATAAACATTCATAATAACAATAATAAAATAACATTACCAATCATAACAGTCGTAATAAAAACAGCTACATATAGTAGTACCCACTCACTGCTATTCGAAATTCAACAATTAATTTTAATCTCCAACTCAAACATAACTTTTGTTTGTTTATCACTGATTGCAATATTCATTTTCACCCTGATGGAAAAGTATCATCAAAATTACACCATTCACTATTGTTTTCATAATTCGCAGGACAACACAAATACCAGGGAAGCTTGAGCAAACTTTAATTAGCGTCTTCTTTTGAAAATTGTCCTTTTACGATATGATAACTCGTGTTTCATTTCAACAAGTAAAATGCATGTGACTTACAATACGTAAAGGAAACTAAAGTAGAATAAACAGAAAACTTGTGACGAGACGAAGGGCAGCAGCGTGTAGAAGGACGAAACGGCATATTTACAATACACGAGCACAAAGTTTCGTTTTATTATTATTTGAGTTTAACTATTGTGTAGTGTTGGTAGGCATTGCGGGCGCCGGCAGACAAGTATATTGTTTTAACAATGGGGAACGCGCCGTAATAAAGCATGTCAGCGAATTCAAGTAATCCTGAAACCTTCGCTAGGCTCGCTGTTATTACGTGCATTCCTATGCGAAGCGTTCCGACGAAAGCCTTTGCGCCCGTTGGATTATGATACTGCAACTGCTTGGAGAATAATAGGCTCCAAAGGGCAAATGTTGCGTGATTTAGAAATATTACATTTATTAACACTCTAACTTTATTTCCAAATTTCTTTATCATAAAAAAAGTTTGATTAAACTTTACGGTGTGCAAATTATTAATTTTCTGCAACACTTTATGTAAAATATGCACGAAGCCATGTAAAAATTAACAACGTCAAGAAAAACTGAAATTAAAAACCGAATCAATATGAATATAATTAGTCGATATTTAGGGAAATTCATGCAAAATTCAAAAGCATAAAATTACTGTTGAATATAATTTAATGTTGGATTTTTAGTATGTCCTGGGCGCTCGGGCAGGCGAAGGAATAATAAATAAACTACCGGAATTCATTGTTCTATTTCCGGGTATAGCTAGTTGCACGTTTTTAAGTGTCGGAACAACGCTCGCAGCGCTTTTCCGCTTTGCGTTCACGATTTTGAATGGGCCGCATGTATTTTGCTCGAAATTGCGTTATTCGTCCAGCTTTTGCCTGGCTTATCTGGTCTTGTACGGAGTGCAAACGTTGCATTATTATTGCGAGTTGAATATGCATTCAACGACCACCACTACTTAAACTTCCATGTTACATAAGCAAATATCCGGAATGGTTTGTGTAAGAATGGGGAAGGTTACAGCTTAATGCACTGAAAAAATTTCATAAAATTCTATGCAACCGGGTTATAATTTAATTCTTTTTTAATATCAACCTTTGGAGAATAGGTACTTCTTTTTGTTTATTATAATTAAACTCTATTAAAGTATCAATTTAAGAAAAGTTTCAGGATTTCAGCATCAACATTTAATATTATGCTGTGAGTGGAGTAATGAGATAATAAGATTATATCAATTGATCTTTCTCTTTCTCGTATTTATACGAATTGTGTAGATTGTTTCATGGTAGAGCGGAAATAGTAATGAAGTCATGATGGCGGTCGGTGTAGTTTTCTTTAGAAAAGCTCTGAAAGTTTGCTGATAGTGGCAGCAACGGTTTATGCGGACTACAACAATAATGTCTACCAGCATGAACGCCGTCGCCAACAAGAAGAGCACAAGCAAAGCGTAGCAACTACACAACCCCCTAAGAAGGACGGCAGCAGCAGCAGCAGCGACGGCGGCGCCGAGTGCAGCGTGCACACACTTATTATAAAGCACAAAGAATATCGCGGATTCCCGAGTCTAGGGAGCCACTGTATTTGCATAATATCGCTATATACATACCATTTTGCGGCCGGATTTACATACGTTGTTAGACGTGCGCGTAATGATTGCATCTCCATCCAGCAATGCTTGCACTTGGATGGAAAGCATAACCATACAACTTTGCGCGCCGTCTTCGCCGTGTTGTTAGTGCGCTCTAACTAACCGACCACCCCCCCGTGAACTCTAAATATCATAGAGTCATGCATACCCCCAGCTATATGCTCAACTCTCCAGCAACTACAACAAAAAGGAGCGCAGCAAAAAATGTGCGCACAACGCGAGTCTGGAAAATGCGAAAAGTGAAGAAAACTGCTTATTTATCCATTGGGCGCACGCCAACCAAAAGGAAACTCTTCGTTAAGCCTTTTACGTATTTTAATTAAGCACTTTACCTTTCTTTTGCTGCTGAAACCGCCAACCGAACATAAATCTTACGTGTAATTACGCGTGCAATTCTTACCGGCATTCTTAATAAAATAATTTCTGCTTCGAAAATGAGTGGAATTATAAATAATCGTTTTTCAGCAGAATACTGAAATATATAAATGTAATTAAAACGTGATTTAGGATTGTAATCTAAAATGAGTTCTTGGGGTAAGAAATCTACAGAATTGCCCGTTTACTGCAAATCAGCCCCACTGAAAATGGAGAGAATCTACAAGAAATGAAACGTAAAGAAGGAACTACGAATAAAAGGAAAAACTTACTACTGATGCTTCTTGTATTCTTAGCGTACTAAAGTCTGGGGTGGTCAAATTCCATTTCGGGTATTCACAAGGAAAAAAACGCAATACACATGTAAGTAACTGAAAAAACTAAGTGTTCAAACTAATATTTAAAAACTTACGTTACTTTCCTTCTGCAATTGCAATATTTATTGAGAAGTAAAACTAAGGTATTCTCATTATTTTTAACTATCAAAAGCTTAAGGGTTTAGCGATTATCCTTAAAATCATTTTACGAAGAATTTCTTAGCGTTCATATGTATAAGAAGAAATTGGGAATGGTAGTTTGTTGCGGACGAATTTCCTGTCCTATCTAAATCTTCTTAGCGCCATCCTGCAGAGTAAGGGTGGTCTTTCCAACATCCAATTGCCAAGGATTTCTTTCTTATTGCTTTATACATCGCTTCCACACTACATTAAAGTTTCATACTGCTTTCTTTGACCCCTTGCTCGCTTCCCTGCTCATTGTGCCGGGCGCGCAGTCCTGATGTTTGTATATTTTCTTGACACTTAGTTCGATCGAGGACTTAAGCAACAAAACGGCGGAAGTAAAAATACATTAAATCTACGTTTGGACGTCAAAGCTCCCAAAATGCTTTCCGACAGGATAATCTATTGGACGTAATAAAACGATAAGTAGTAAAAATATATATTAGGAAAATATTCAAGCGCTTTACTTTCTTGCATTTCACTCAGGCGAAATGGGACGAAAAGTTTACTGTTTGCACTTTGGTGCAGGGGGTGTGTTCCTTTGCTGTCCACTTTTGATATTATTTATTCAAGAAACTGCCCATGGGCAGCAATCACATTCAATCCAGTGCTTTACATTGTTCTGCGTGACGTTTATTTGAATGAAATTCTCACCCGTAGCACAATAAACAAACGAAGCGAATGCCAACTCATTTCTCTCCTATTTGCCCACTGAACTCGTCCTTATAAACATCGTTTAATATTTGTCGATGTCAAAAGGACATTTACATTTTATTACGACAAAGCATAAAATACTTGTCTTTTTGTATTAGGCGAAGCATATATTTTTCTCGGCTTGACATGCAGAAGGAAGAGCACGGTTCAGTTGTCATTCGTCGCAAGTTTCTTCTTATACGATCAACATTGCTGCTGTTCTCTTCTTTTGTATGTTTGTTGTTTGTCATGAATAAATAAAGTTCACAAGTATTCCATGTGTGCAAGTTTTAGCGCTGTATTGAAGTATCACATCTCGGAAACGTATTATAAAAAAATGAAAATAAGATAAATACGAGCAGCGATTGCGAAGCGCTGTAAAAAAAAGCACAAATACGAAGCGAAGGATAATGCACATTTTTCAGACGCAAAGTCTGAAAAGCAAAAAGTATGCCGACACTTATTTCGCCCATTCTTCCGTTTGTCTGATTCCTGTGAGCGGAACTTTGTTTCGACGCCACTAATCTTCTTCATGCGCTTTTCTCTCAATCAATAATATCTCGTGTGACTCATCCGCAGAGTTTTTCCGACATGCGTTTTGCGTCCCTTTTGCGCGCGTCGTCGCACGCATTTCTTTTATTTAGGTACCGCATTTCCAATGTGGCTTTGCGCATTTTTCCGGAATGTTTTTCCTGTGTCTTTTCATAATATTCTAATGCCGCCAACCGCTTGCTTTATGCTTGTGCATTATGCGTGTCTGCGAAGCGGTGAATAACATGACATGCATGAAGTTTAGGCTCACCCCTTGCGAGATACATTTGTATTTTACGTTTTCTACAAGTTTTCCTCTTGCCCTTTCCTCTCGCATGTATTATTGGCTCAGTTTCACTCCGTATTTTCCATATACGAAGAAAATTATGCACATTAATTTTGATGTCAATGGCACAACATGTGCGCATCTGTTTTCTCTACTTTGTGGTTTATTTATTGCGTTTGTTTTCGATTTCTTTGGGACGCGCCGAATGTAAATTTATATTTTCCGCTGTTCGGAAATCCAAACAGGAAGCAAGTATGTATAAACAAATCATGTTTGTTATTTTTCATTTAATTTCCTCCTTTTTTCGGGTGCACGGAGAATGAGAATATTGAACATCAAGAAACAAGTCCGAATGAACTTCCTATGGCGAATGGAAATAAATCATATAAATTTCATTTGCTTACGCTCCATGACGACGTTGTATGTGGCGCATATAAAGAGGATCGAAGTGGAGTGGAGCGCCACCCTTAACGGAGATATAAAATGCTTGACATGAATGACGAAGAGCACTTTGGTTATGCGATCCGACGTACTGATTTAATTTTCGTCGTAAAAAAGTTGTTCGAGCATTAAAAATCGCACACAAAACACATTTTCAGTGCGTAAGCAACCAAACACTCCACAGCCCTTCTCACATGAACAATGTTAAATCGCTGAACCGCTTCGTGGTATCGCCGAATCCACTCCTTTTCGAATACTAAACGCGCAGCATCCCCTTTTTTACATCATGCATAATTTAGAGGATTTATCATAAAGGAGTTTTTTGCCCCAAGAATATTCCATGAAGCGATCTAAAATCTACTAAAAAAGGATCACCTTTTAAAAAATTCAATTTTCACACATGTCAATATTGTATAAATTGTGATTAGTTATCAGAAAAATTACTATTAAGTTTTGCTCAATATTAAATAGGTATAACTTTTATCAGACTGTCAAGCAAAGATGACAGAGTATTGCTTGTGTAATATTTGAGTTGGTTCGCGAATCATTTCATTCATTTGTCGCAAACTCTCATATCTTTCCCCCATACGACGCATTTGTATTGACTCGTTCGCAGTCGGCGGCAATGCACATGCTATGCGCGCCTCTTTGACGTAAGGGGAAATTTTATATCAGAATGCTTCACTGGCAAGTGTAATGCGTTGGGATAACAAGCGGCGGTTTGTATTGCGCGAACATGTTGCCTATTATTTTGTTTGATGTCGTGCGGTGGCGACAGCGGTGGCGGCGGCACTATATGACACGGCGACGCAAGGGCTTTGGCTTGCCAACATTTCGCCTGTTCTCGAAAACGCAACTCTGGCTCAAGCACTCCAAGTGTTCCTTATCGTTGATGCGTTATGCCTTTTCATAAGGGCCGGATATCACATGCTTGTATGTACGCATGATTTCCAAAGGGAATTACTTCAACTGCTTTGAGCAACCATAAGAATTGCGCAGCCAAGCGAAGTGTATTTACATATATTATTTAACACAAACAATCATCATACATAATCTAAAAGTATAATTAGGTTTTTCAATCGTGAACGCGATCCAAATATGTATGTCAAGATTTATTCAAGAATTTCTAATGAGACATGCGCTGATGTAGGAAAAGCGTTAAGGGTGTATTCTAGCGTTAAGAAAGTAAAGAAATGTGATCTAATTTCATCAATATCTCGAAAAATACTGAAGATATCATCAAAATTCTTGAATTTTCCACAAGTCTTACAAAGAAGTAAACTGGTCTATCGCAAATTTGTTGGACGCATTCCTAACTTGTTGTGATCAAGCAGATTCTTCAACTTTTAGTTTAAATTGCATGTTCAAGTATTACATAAAAACATACATCTGGATCCATTAGAATATTGGAAGCCAATGAAAGCTGGAGCTCTGTATCACTAATTTAAAAATACAATTTCTTTGATAAGAAATGTGATCTAATTTCATCAATATCTCGAAAAGTACTAAAGATATCATCAAAATTCCTGCATTTTTCACAAGTCTTACAAAGAAGTAAATGGGTCTATCGCAAATTTGTTGGACGCATTCCTAACTTGTTGTGATCAAGCAGATTCTTCAACTTTTAGTTTTAATTGCATGTTCAAGTGTTACATAAAAACATACATCTGGATCCATTAGACTATTGGAAGCCGATGAAAGCTGGAGCTCTGTATCACTAATTTAAAAATACAATTTCTTTGATAAGAAATGTGATCTAATTTCATCAATATCTCGAAAAGTACTAAAGATATCATCAAAATTCCTGCATTTTTCACAAGTCTTACAAAGAAGTAAATTGGTCTATCGCAAATTTGTTGGACGCATTCTTAACTTGAAGCGATCATGTTAATTCTTCAACTTTCAGTTCAAGTATTACATAAAAACTTAAATCTCTATCTGTTAGAATATAGGAAGGTAATGAAATATGGAGCTCTGTATGACTAAATCACCGTAGGTATGTGTTCGTACTGTTTAAATACGTCAATGTAATAAATTATTTAATTAACAATCAGTTTAAGTCAAACATGCGTAACCAAACCAGAAGACAAACAATAATTGCTCTAATCCTATTTGCAATAACAGTATACTAACAAATATTGACTTTGGTGGTAGGATGAGCAAACACGTAATCCACATATTCTGTTAACAACTTATATACGATTTGAACACGCCCGTGTGGAGAAAATACAAATCTCAGTACCATTGCATGTGATTATTGCTGAATTCGCAACGAGAGTAAATATTCTTGTAAAACTGAAACTTACAAATAACACGCACACACGATTCGACATCATTGACGTATCTATCTATGGAAAAGTGCGCTCGTGCGCTCGCTGCTAATGCGAACACATTGGCAAGGGAATTACATTGAATAATTTAAATTAGCAGCCAGGTAAACATGCACAGCAACGAACCGATCACAGCAGTGCTTATTGCTTCGATTCGCCCGATGGCATACGCTTCATTGCACGGCATATAATCTCCGGGCGTCGGTTCGCAAACACATAATTCCGATTCGGTTCCGCCATGCATTTGCGTGTAGCAGCCACTTGTAACTGGCCCTTCATTCTCTGCGAACACCTTCGATCGCATGTACGTGATATTCGTTACTAAAGAGAAAGGAAAAATGCATTCGTGAATTGCCAGCATAAATACGTACTTATTGTTAATTAAATAGGCGTACCTTCGTTGTTAAATTTAAAACTATACTTAACGCACACTTGTCCCTTGCTCTGTCTTCGTACCACGCGCGTTTTGAAATGATTCCATAGATAATTCATGTTTGGCAAGGTACTATCATCTAAAAATAAAATGGAAAAATATGGCAAGTTAAAAGAGTACACGCCGGGGAATATTTATCGTCATAACTTGTTATAACTAAGGGTTGCCGACATGGAATAAACGTCGACACGCGTTTGTCCTCCAAGTAATCTTCGCAAGTCTGATCGAACTCGATGGTATTATCAAAGGTCGGCCCGAGCCAAGTAAACTCAAAGCAGTATGAGTTTTTAGGATCGTATACATCCATACTTGGCGATGTTGTTGATTTTGTATTTTTGGAAGATGATGTTGTAGTTTCAGCAGCTTCATTTCGATGTGAAAATTCTAGAAAACACGCAAATAAATTTGTTTATTGCATTTTACAATTACTTTCGTGTTAATAGGCATTCAAACGAAAGCCATTTATTTATATATCTAATTTCTATTTCAAGCCCGAAAGATACCTGTGGGTATCTTGGAATATTGCGTTCATTTACGTTTTACGAGAATTTAATACATTATACCGAAATTACACCCTCGCATCTACATCATTGTCAGCCTGAAGGGATAAGAAAAGGGTATTCAAAGGGTCCCTAAACGTGTTGCTATTCCAAATCGAATTTCCTTAACCGCTGGTTAGGTCGCATTTCAAATGGTTAAATTTAATTCTCTTCAATGAATCTGTCAAGGTGTTGATGATTCATGAGCTTCTTATACCTCAATCTATTAGTAATAAGTTTCACTGAATACATTTAAATCATGCAATTTGAAACACGCATTTCACTTGCCGTATGCAAAATTTATACTAGGTATATACCAATAGTTTTAAACACTTAAACTTTTGTTGCAATTAGCCATAAATCTCTCTAATTACTTTTTTACTGTTAGAAGAATTCACTCTATAAATAATCTAAAATTTATTACAGTAACTTGTAGGTACTAGCGGCGAACAAACAAATTAAGTTTTTCATTTTCCTTGAACGTTTTGCAATCAATAAACGTATTGTTGCCTATTACGCTTGGAAAAACATTGTATGTTAAGAATACCACTTTATCACAAGAAATAATTGACATCAACGATAACACACGCGATTTATTTGCACGCACTAGAGTTTTTCTTCACATGTTTTACATTCATTGATTTTCATGATATTACTTTCTTTCCCACGCAACAATTTCTTGCTTCATTAAACATGTACTCTCCTTATAATTCACACATATGTTATTTCAATTGCAATTCCAGTCATATTAACATAACGACACAAGTATTTGCAATGTGTTTTACTTACGAAGAATGATGAATAACAAAGAAACAATTTGAAAACCACACATTTTTGGACTAATTTTATTTAATACATGTTTGCTCTACTAAATTTCCTACACCTCTGTTTCGTTTCAATAGTTATCAAAACTGATAAGAATCTCCTGATACAGTTAATCGCCTTATCACTGATATAATAATTTTTACAATCCGCGTGAATGAGTCAGGAAATCACTTATTATTATCAAGTGTATGATTACAATATAATCTACATTTTATTAGTTTAAATAGCGCTCAAACTTTCTCTCTACTGCTTAGGCAAATAATCAAAATCTTAATTAATATATGGTTGCACGAGTGTTGTTGATGTGGATGCATTAAAATTATTTCGTTTCCATTCGGTTAGTTTAAAAAGTATGCATTCTAGAGAAAGAATCACTAAACTCATAAACATGCCAAAGCACAAAATAACTAGAGCAGGATAAAATTCGGACAAACCAACTGCTGAAGCAACCACCATACTTTTAATGCAAGAAGGTCTCCTGGCTTGGTACTTATTTAATAACCGATGTAATAATCCGCGCTCGCCAACTTTTTGATATCTGCAAAGACATATATTGTTATAATTAAAGGAATAATGTTTGTATGGATCTACGAACATAATATTGAATGGTTTCCTGAAGGATGAACCCTTAGCAAAATTGCTATAAATTGGTCTCTCATCATACACATAAACCTCTTCCAAATCACAAATTACGTCTTGCGAGAAATTCTTTTTAATGAAGGGATATGCAGTTGCTAAATCAACATTAAATGCAAATCCACCGCGTTCAACTAATTCAAATCCCTCCTCAATTTCCATAAAAAATTGTTTGTTTGGATACGACATCGTTTGTAGTTTCCTCAACGTCTGATCACGTGAAATTAATCGAAAATATCTTCTCGCATATATCACAGATTCACTTCCAACATACAAATCACTCTTTGCTAAATCATACACACTTTTAATGGTCACTGGTGGTTGTAATAATAATGAAGAAACCTAAATTATATTTGAATTAATTAGTAGTCAACTATTCTTGAATGATTGCTACTTACTAAGCTGCCAGAATAATACTGATAAATTAATACTGTAAATACAAACACAAATATTGTTAAAATTCGACCAGATATAAAATTGGGTACCCTTGGAGCTCCCTGTTGACAAAGAGCTCCTATTAAAAACAATGCAATACCACTCCAAGAAATATCAACATCTTCTTCAACGCGCCGATATTCGTAATAAATTATGCATTTCATTATTAACATTATAACGGCTACTGCAATCAGTAACAGAAACCAAATGAATTGATCCATAGGTCGCAAAAACACTTCGAAAGTTGTTTTAACTTTAGGATGTCGGAATACAAATGCGGTCCTAGAATAATCAATAACCGGAATAAATTTATTTGCAAGATATTGAATTTGAAATACTTCAGCCGCCACACCGTCAACCCATAATCCGCAACACGGAGGCGGTCGAGAAGTAGAAAAAGCGGAGCACATCCAAATTCAATATCATTTTGCTGAAGTACACCCACCATTCCATCAAACGTTCCGTTGGGCATCATATAGCCCCAACTAGCTCTATACTCAATGTCCATTCTGAAAATAGATTATCTTTAGTAAGTAAAGCTCCTCTCAGATAACAATTACGTAAAATTGTAGAATTCCCCACAATAAATCATTAGCATACACGTCATTCGATTGAAATGATTATCCTGTATATTTTCATCACTTCTGACGTGCTCCTCGGGGGTGCCCTTATACGGCATGGGAAACTAAATAAGAAATCATTTGTTTTTACATATTTGACTACTTAAGTAATCTTGGTATACCACAGTAACGGTTCTGAATCGAATTCCATTCCAATTTTGTCGAGCAATATACTTTCCTGTTAAATTTTGAGGGAAATTGAAACCTGTTATTTTATTCCAATGCCCCAGCTGTCTAATAACTAACTGCGTTTGCAATCTAGCAAGTATTTTATACAAATCAAATATCTGATATATTCCACTCTTATCAACACGTTGTGCTATATGTAAACTTGCGTCAATGTTTAATTTTAATGAACTAAAATTATTATGTAGCTTCCTTTTTGCCTGAATAATATCATACATGATTAAACAAGGATTCTTTGAATTGCACAATCGCAATTCAGCCAATTGATAAATTAATTCATTACTATCCTCACAATCACCGTCTATAAATATTGCAGTATGAAATATTCCAAACAGTTTCATTTTGTTTTGTTCTGAAGTAATATAAGACAAAGACGAATTTAAATTATTTAGTATAATATGTGTAGCTGGAATCGCTCTTTCCAAATTTCTATATAATTTATATGAGGCTAAAAAGCAAATATTATTATTGTATTGATACTTTGAAAATTATACCTTGCGGCCTATCACAAGTATGTATTTCTGTATAAGCAAATGGTTTATTATCAATGTATTGTTTAATTAACTCCAAATCAATTACGGCATTTACGTGAAATGCAACAATTATAATAATTGCAATTTTATGTACTATTATACGCTCCATTATTATAAGTCAATTCAATCCGCGATTGTACTATTCAACAACCGTCTACCAAATGGCAAATAGGATACTATCAAAATCACTGTTGCAAGACTAGTTATATTATTCAAAACTGATTGATAGGCATGCAATGCAACGTTCATTTTTATATTTTAACAACATTGATCGAATTGGAAGATATTGTAAATGATGCATAAATCCAACTCAACTTAAAAATGTGTTCAATTTACTATTCGTAAATATCATGACAATAAATTGATAACAATTTTAAATATGTAGATTTATATATGAAAGATTTATTCGATGTATAATAAAAACTAACAAAATTCTAACAATTTGTGCAAAATTAACAAACTTAAATCTAAAGTATATATACTCTTATAAATACACTCTCCTTGGAAAAGTGATGTGCTTACATAATTGTTGAATATTAAATATTGTCAGTTATAATATTTGATATGAATATGAGATATCTTTAGTTTAAATGAAAATGTTATTTGTATGATAATACAATGTTATTTGTACATCATTTTTAAAGCTTGAAATGAATAATGTGGAGTTCTTAATCAAATCATTTACATACACTGGATAATAGCAAGAAATAAACGAAGGGACGGATACTACTTCACATAATAAATGCAAATTGAGCTTGCTTGTCTCATTTGATGAACACATGATCACGGAATGGTATGAAATATGAACTATCTAATATACCCAGGAAATACACTCGTTGTCTACTACTGTTTAACTAAATAACGCTCCGGAAAGTATATGTTCGTCAAGACAAATAAATATCTAGAATATATTATGCATTATCAATGCGGTGGCATGTATCGGAATGATGTAGTAATTCTAAGTAGTAAAAAAATAGACTCTTATAAACTTTCGTTAAGGTTCATTTAGGCTAATATTGAATCGCATTCATTGGAAGCTCTTTTTCCATCTAGCAGACATTCGCGGTGTGTGTATTTCCTGGGCCGTATCCTAGAATCTCGATTCTTTATGACTCAAGTCTGGCTCAGTCAAATAATGAAGGTCTTGCAATTCTTGCATTTTTTCATGATCACGAATATGTGCGTAATTAGCTGCTAAACACATCAAGTAATGAACCTAAAAGTAATGGAAAATTATTGCCTGAACTGCATTTCATTTAAATGTATCACACTTACCAAACTTAGTATTATTAGAATACAGGAAACTGTTGCCAAAATGAACATAATTTCAGCCTTTTCAACATAGTCTTTACAGAATAGTTTAACATCTTGAGCTCCACATACTTTCATATGCTCTTGTTTATGCCCATCAGGGTAGTAAAAATCTGTATATGAAATGTTGATAATTCTACCAAATGATGTATTACAGCATAACAAATACTTACAAAATTGTGTAAAGTCAATGCATGTCTTTCCTGAAGATACATGCTCATTAGTACACATGAACCAGAAGGTGGTAAATAAGAAGGTGACAACCACCAAAAATATAAACATGAATATCCAGGCAAATTGCAGTATATAGGTTATAACCATAAACTAAAAGATGAAACTTTCACAATGATATATTATGAAAGTAACAATAACAACTGACCACTGCACAGCTAATTCGTCCACCAACCCTTGAACCCCAGGCCCTATACACTTTTGATCTTGTTGCTCCAGTTGTCAAACAACCAACTGTTAGGATCATAAATCCAAGAGCTCCCATTGCAGCTCCAATGATAACAAATGTCATTTGTACTGCCTCAATCCAAAATAATCTGATCTTAAAGACTTGATCAAACATAAGAAGAGCCAATGTGGATCCTCTGTACATTGTTACACAAAACACTACAACCCCAAGGACACACATGATTGTGGCTATAAGGGTAGCGTAAGGTATTCTGGTCATACATGAATCACACCCACCTGTAATAAAAGAAACGCAAAGATTTTATAATTATGAAACAACAAAGCAAAGCTGTCTATGCCTTTTTCTTCCAAAAACTCAACATCTTCCTCAAAGTCACTACTGTCACCATCATCAAAATGAGTCTCTTGAAATGGCTTTCGTTCAGCCATAATCAAACTGGTTGAATTCACTGATATACACTAGGCTGGCTAAATACATAGTGAATCACACTAATTACGTGTGCACGTATGAACTTTTGATAATAACTGTAGATAAAGTTGTTATCTTTGTGTAACCACACCTCTTTTATTTGCTAGGTACAAGTACATGTTTAACGCTAGATAAATGGTAAATTTTTAAGCTCAACTTACCCATTTTGATTATAACACTTTTAACACATAGACTAAAACTAATGAGACTTAAATTAATCGAGAAAATTAGTCACACAACAAATGAATGATTGTTATGAAAAGGTGAATGACATAAACAACTAGATATGGGATATCATACATTTCCATAGTCGGTGTACCGTTTAGCACAACTGCGCCATCTCAGACTTGTGAGATTCTTAATTTAATATTAAATGCATTCTATTTATATTCATTTTTTGCTCATATTTCCATCAACATACATAACACCAAACAAGTATCTAATATATTGGGAGGATATTTGCGTTATTCAAATTTGTTAATATTTCCTCTGCTGGACTCCACGTGAATCATTCCTTGTAACTGACAAGTGACAACGTGTCCTGGTTCTTAATAATTTGCACTACATTCACACTACATCTGCTACATAGGTGAAGTTGATGAGTGCAGGTTTGGAAATTATTTATTTAATACTTATTTAAAGATGGAAGTGAAACCAACGAAAGATGAGATTGCAGCAGTGTTTACACGTCTTCGAACACATTCGGCAAACAAGGTATGTGTGCATACTTCTATATTTTCTGAAGACAATATGTAAACACATTATAACTCTTGTAGGCTTGCTTTGATTGCTATGCAAAAAATCCTACCTGGTCGTCTGTAACATATGGTGTCTTCATATGCTTGGACTGCTCAGCAGTTCACAGAAATTTGGGTGTACATTTGACTTTTGTGAGGTCCACACAGTTGGACACAAACTGGACCTGGATTCAGTTACGCCAAATGCAACTGGGTGGCAATGCTAATGCTGTAAGTAGTTGTTTCAGTGACTATGTTACCATGTTTATTGTAAACCAATTTTGTAGCAACAATTTTTTCAACAACATAATTGTGTCACTGCTGATGCAACCAAGAAGTACAATTCTAGAGCTGCCCAACTGTATCGGGACAAGTTACATCAGCTAGCAGCCAATGCAGTGAGAAACAATTCTGAGGTAGGTTTTATATCAATACATGTTTACTTAGAATAGTTTTGCATGATTAAATACAATATGTAACTGTTTATATTCTAGATTAGCAGTTCACAGATTTCAATTAGTAATAAATTCACTAAGGTAGGCAGTTTAAGAAACATGCCTTGTTGTATTTAGTGGTTTATGCATAATTTGCTAATTTAATTAATTAGTCTGGACTATAGCTGTTTTTTGAATTTCAATTTTGATATGTAGTGGATGGCTTTTGCCCTGTAGCATAGCACCATAATATTCTTTCATTGATTTTTCTGATTTGCTCTATTCTTTATTTACTTTTGGTAATAATATTAACATGGTTTGTTATTAATGCTACAGCTTCATATAAATTCACACACTGAGGAAAAAGTTGAGGAGAAAGAGGTGGATTTCTTCACTGAACAGGAGAATTTTAGTATTCCAGAAAATGTTCTCATTCCTGAAAATAAAGTATGTACTTGTTGGTGAATTACATATTTACAATATGTTACAAACTAGTTTTAATAATACTGCATTTTTTAGGCAACATCAATTGTTGAACCCATAAGGCAAGATCAACGACTGGATGGGCCTACAATTAATTTTACAGCAAATTCAAATCAGGAACATAAGAGCACGATTAGCGCTCGACGAGCACAGCCGAAGAAAACGGGTGTATGTATTTAATGATTATGGTGTAAACTTGTTTTTTTCATTTATTCGATTTTAGTTGGGAGCGAAAAAGGGTGGACTGGGTGCCACAAAAGTAAAAACGAATTTTGAAGAAATCGTACGTGAAGCCGAACTCGCCGAAGAATCACGTTTACGTGCTATTGAAGATGTTACTAAACAAGTTGCGTTATCGGAACAGGAAAAGGTTGAGAGAGAAGCTGCTCGACGTTTAGTATATCAAGAATTAAGTAAGCAACAGTCCAAACAAGAAGACCATCTTAAGAAAACAGATCCGAAGAAAGCAGAACAACTCGAACGACTAGGAATGGGAGTTAACAGTAGAAGGTATGTGATATATTTATATTACATACAGCAGTTGATTCATTTCGATTTTTCAGTGGTGTTAGTCACTCGATGTTGACAGATATGAAGACAATTGAACAGGAAAATTTAGAGACAACTGGTGGTTTGAGCTCTTTAGGAAAATTACGCCTTGATGACAATGGATTGGATTGTTACTATTCATTTAGTATGAATAGAAGTGGCAGTGGGTATTCAAGCAGCAAAGATTTCTTTGCTGATCTGAAAGATTATAATAGTGGCAGTAACAACAAGGACCAATGGGTCATTGTAGATGACCCACCCAGTAATAAACCCAGTACTAACAAATATGCTGATTATGAAAAACCAGGTAAAAGCATTTTAATACACATTTCATATTTATAAAACTACAGCAGCTTAATGTGTGTTGTAGCAGCAAAAGAAAGAATGCCATCGAAAACAATTGATAATTCACCAAGTTCAGATATGGCTCAAAAGAAATTTGGCAATGCTAAAGGAATATCTTCAAGTCAATTCTTTGATGACGGCGTTAAAGATTTTGAAACACATGCAAATCTTAATCGATTCCAAGGTTCTTCCAGTATATCATCATCAGACTTTTTTGGTACAGGACAAAGTAAGCTAAAAGAAAAGGGTAACTGGCAGAATTACTTAAATATTATTATTCTAGATAACCATGATAACAATTCTTTCCATGCACCTGACTTGGAGGACGTTCGTGAAAGCGTTCGTCAAGGAGTCACAAAAGTAGCAGGCAAATTGAGCTCGCTAGCTAACGACGTTATGTCATCGCTGCAGGATAAATATGGTTACTAGTAGTAAAATCTGATTTTCTTATACTTGTTTATTATACATATAGGGTTTATTCTTTTAATTATTAATGGGCAATTCTATAGCTAGTGACGTCTATGTCAGTGCAAAATACGATTGAAGAGGAAATGTAAGATATTAAGCTGATGGGTATTAAGCTACCCTCTTGAAGAATATGTAGTATATACTTGTTATTGCTTAAGATCATTATTTAACAAAATATATTTGAATTATGTACATGCAAACTATTTGCATCATATAGAATTATGATGCATTCGCGAAATTTAACTTTCATAATCATCAAATAGTTCAATTATGTTCAATTTAGTTTGTTCTCAGCTTCACACCGTTTAAATATATGTAAAGTATTCGTTATTATTATTACGATGAAATGAAGTAAATCAAATACTTCTCCCGCACATTTTAACATATACATAAGTTTGTATGAAATGTGCCTTGAGAATGAGATTAATTATTAAGAAATAAATATAAATTATGGTCTTCATAAATCTTTCACTTAAAGCAATGCATTGGTGTTAGTAGGGATGCATAATGCGATTTGTTTACGTTATGTCTTATCAACATTTGCAACCTTAGTGTGCCGAGTAGTGTATTACATCGTGTGTTGTTTTTGGCCGCGTGTTAGGGAATTAGTCTAATTATCGCGAGTGCGGGTGTAAAATTGATAGTGTGCGTTTATTAGATCCTACTTAGTAAGTCTGCGAATTTTCCATGTTTAAATCGGTTTAAATTTGCAAATATCGGTAATTTTCGACATAGTGCCTTGACGTTCACTTCTTCGATTCCGTACTCTATTTAGGACTTGAAATAACTGAATTAAGGAATATTTGGACGAGATTCCTGTGCCGAATAATGGATATTAGCAGTAGCTTCCTCAATTAAGGTATGTCTATATATTAGCTATTGGTATAGATTACAATACATATAGCCTGAATTTCTAAACATGTTTCCAACTAGTTTCAACGGATCCGCAACGTGACCGTTTTTTACACGTGGACGGGTTGTTTACATTTTATTTAAAGCGGAATTTTCTATTGCATATTGACAAGTATTAATTTTGCAAATATTGCTCCAAGCTTTATACGGTTCAAGAATGCGTTATGAACAAATGAATGCTTATTGGCGGATAACCGAGAAGTGCAGTGAAAATATGCGGGAAAATGAGATAAATAAGGATCTATTTAGCTGTTATGAACGATGAATAAGCTTTAAATTTACTTACACACCGTTGACATTTAAATGCCATGTGTTATAACCGAATTAGTCGGCAAATAATATTTGGAAACTTTTATCTTCGCTATGCCGCGTCGGTCAAAATTTACCATTCAAGCCGTGTTTGACATTACACAGAAGCAGATATTATTAACAATTTTTAATCTTCTTCATCATCATCTTCGTCTTCATCTTCTTCTTCCTCCTCCTCTTCTTCTTCATCATCACCTTCTTCTTTTACTGGCTTCTCTGGAGGTAGATGTGCTATGCGCCAAGCTTCTTCCTCCGCGCCTGTTGCGTCTTCCATTTCCATAATTTCCGGACCAATGGGATATTCCTGCTGTACAGGTGGCAAGTGCTTGGGTGAAAAATGATATGGTAAATGCTTTAAGCCATTTCCCAAGTATATATTTTCATACAATTTTCCTTGTGATGCAAAGCAAAACGCACCGGGCCATATATTTGACCGTATTACAACTATCGCAAATTTTGACGCAATATTTGAAGATGTGCGCACTGACCACGGCACAATATTATCTGGTGAATAATCTTCAGTCAATGGTGTAAGTAAACCTGGACCAGTCTCTGGTTCAGCTCCTACCCTCTTCGGTTTTTCATCTTCTTCATCTAGTCCTTCTCCTCCCATTTCTTCACCGCCTAGTTCGTCCTGTGGATACGGATTCCACCATGTAGTTCTTCCTTGCGGCAATATATACCTCCCATGATGTACCCAGAAGGCCAAACTAGGATCTAACATATCGCGAAGTAAAATACCATCAAATTTGGTGTTCTCAACGAAACTTGTTTTTGCCGGTCCACCTTTAACACCACCCTCTTCCTCCTCTTCTTCTTCGACTATATCTTCACCACCTTCTTCACCAAACGTATAAAATCCTAATGGAGATATTTGCGTGGCAGCTGAAATTCGAGCAATTTGAACTCGAACATAATTCTCCTCTAAACCTGGAAACTCTGGGTATGTATCAATTGGTTGTTTAAGATTGCCAGTAATTGACTTTCGAATTTGGCGCGCAACTTGTATTTGTTGCGGTGTCACATTTGGTAATTCAACCCATTCATCACCAATTTCATTGCAAACAAAATATACCATTTTATTAACACCTACACCTGGAGGTTCTTCGGGTACTTCTGGTGGTTCTTCAAAATGAACAATAGGTATCGGCGGTTTTGGCCATCGGTCACGCTTGATTGGCTCTTCGCCTTGCATTTCGTGTTGCAGTAATTCCGATGCTTGCTTTTCAACATTTACTTGATTTTCGGCTTCCTCATTGATTCTAGCTTGTTCCTCACGCGCTGCCATCTCAAGTTCATGTCTTCGCACGAGTTCTTCTTCTTTTAATTCAGTCTCCAACACTAAATAATTTTTATAATCGCCAAATATTTTCCCCCAGAAGCGCACACTGGTAACCGGGTATTGTTTAACAAATCGCATCATTGATAGCATAATTGCAAACATTTCATGTCTTGGTAAGCCAATTCCAACTTGCTCAAAGTAATACAATAATTGAAGCATGTTATTGCGAGCCATATCAGCAATTTCCAAGTCTTCTGGATCGGTAGTAGAAGGCTCTTCAGGCCCCATTGGCATCAATAACGGCTGCAATTTTTTGCATAGTTTATATCTTGGTGGATGTACGTAAATATCTTCCAAATGATCAGTGAGTGGCTTGAACCGTTTTTCCTTTACTTTCCGGCTGTATTCTTCAAAGAAATCGATCACATTTTCCGGTCTTTCCGCGAGAATTTTATTAAGAAGATCTGTAAGATGGTCATATAAATTTTCTCCCGTAGCTGTACTATTAGTCTGAAGAAAAGTTTTGGCTCGGACAAATTCATTTTCAAAATCGGGCACTTCAGTAATTTTATTGGACTCTTCTCCTTCAGGAGGATTGGATAAATCATCGTATTCTTTTAACATTATTCTTGTTATTTAAAATGACATGCCAATTAATGTCAATTAATGAATTGATTGCTGATATATTTCACAACCACCTACATAAATTTTGTTATTTCGATTTAAAGTAATTGGATTTTATACAAATTTATTTACAAATATTTTTATAGATAAATAACAAAACGAAGAATTATTGTAATGTATAAAAGTACTCTAGTAAAATTAGTTAATTTCTTAGTTAACAACAAATTCCACAAGTTATTATGGAAAGGAAGCTGAAAAGTATAAAATTCATTAGTCAATTATCAATAATATTTCGTAAATTTTACCTTCTTCCAGCTTTTTGTGTAGATTCAGTCTCGGAATTTGTTGATGAATTTATCTGAAATAACAAAAAGTATTTTTTCATTTAGAGAACCGCTGCATATAGGTAGTTTAGGTAACTTTATAGTAATCGTTACTTACCCACTTAGTGTCACCAACTCGATATTTGTCCAAATCCTTCTTTGCATTAGATGAGTGCATAGCTCTATCAAAAGCTTCAGTTGCATCCCGTCCGGCGAATTCAAGGATCAATTCTGGTCCGCCAGGATGCTAAACGTATAAATAATTCGCAAAGATTTAGAGATTTAAATTATTCAAAATGTTAATCCAGTAATATGGATAAACTCAATTAATCAATGCCGTTAACGTATATAATCAACCGGAAATTATTTCTTTTATTCCCTGTATACGAGCGTTTTAATACAGTTTCAATTTTCCAATATCGCTTCAGCACAATGTGTACACATTTTGCGGACATGTGGTTGAAATGCGCTCCATTCGCAGTTCCACTCACATATTCACGGAGTGCACGGTTTGATACACGGTATTCAATAAGACAGGAAAGCGAATAATAAAATCCCATGCGGTTTACCTCGTCCAGAAACGGCGTCACGTTGTAAACGACATCGTGAATAACAATCCAAGTATCAGCGCCGTTCTTCCCATTATGCTTTCTGATTTCTTCCGGCGAATAAAACATTTTTATTAAGAGTTTAATATAGTTTCAACGTACGTCACTTTCTGATTCACTTTTGACCTTACTGTTGTAATGTGTATCTTTCGTAATAAAACGAACACACTTTATTTACACAATCGCGGTTTGCTATTTGCCACTTTTGCTCTGGTATTGCAATTGTAGGTATATTGTGTATGACCGCGGTCTCATTCATTTACTCACATCTAATTGATCACTCATATTTATTTACTGAGTTTCGCGTGTCTCTCTCCAATCGAGCGAATGGGACGAGGGTTAAATGATTTAAACAATGCACATACTGAGATAAATAATTCCTTTATGTCGTGCACGTAGGAATTGAGTGGATCCCTGAATAGGAGATACAAAATCAAGCACCGAATAACAATCGATCTACTTGACTTGAATTAATAATAATTGCAATAATTAAATTTATTACTCAAAATCTATACGCGCGTTTTTACAATATTCAATGAATACAATGTCTAGTATGAGCAAACAACGTTCATGAGAACTTTGTTTGGCGGTAATTATGATGCTTTATTAGTTTTATTTACGCGATAATTATAAAACGTGATCTACGTGACTAATTACGTTAAAGTATCTGATTGAAAACATTTTATAAAAATCCACATTTTAATGCGCGTTTAATGAGGTGGATTAAAGTTCGGAAATTTCACAATTTAAAATTGATTTATCAGTTTTTGTACGATGGCAAACTGAAAATTACAAGAACAAGAAAATGTCGTACAATTTAAGAGGCCGTTGAATTGCATAAAATTGCGAGCTTTATTACAGTTTTACGCTGAGATTACATTAATCCATTTCTTTTGCGTGTTGCCATTCTAAGCTCCGCATTGGGCGCATAAAACATGATTTTCTATTTGCAAAGATTATTTCGTAAAATATCACGGGTGAAATGAAAATTTTATAAATCACCATCACTGCTACGATGTTTTTATATGTTTTTTTGAGATTTTGACACACATGTTAGGATTATTTAAAGTGACATGTGAAAGTTGCATTTACATGTAGGTACACAAAAGGGAATAGAATGTAAAAGATAAAACGGTTTTCAGATGCAATTTTTTATGCGGGGAGCAACAAACGTAATTTTGAGAATCATTCTACTGAAAAATCGGCGCTAATCTTAAACATGGTTGCACCACATGTTCATTTTTTCTTTAAAATTGTCACTTATTTATAAACTGATGATTAATGGATAAATACTACTTAATAAATTAATCCAATGGATGCATACAATATTCAATAGGTTAATAATAATCATTACCCAATAATAGGTACGCAATTTAGATTTACTGATTAGGGAATTTGTTTGACAATCTATGGGAATTATATACATCGTATTTACCCACACTTATTCTAGCTAATCTTACAGCGACATTTCACAAGTGTTCTGATAATACGAAACTCTCTTAACAATGAAGAGGAAAATCCAGATTCCGGAACTAAATTGTCACCAATGATGCGAATCGATTTGTTGAAATGTTTTTTTCATATTCTGATGATAACGCTTATGTAATTTTCACTATGTGGACAAATCCAATTCAATTCATTCCTTAAATGTCTGTTCTTTCATTCCACGACCCATTCATCAAGTGCACTCATCCTAAATTATCTTAGTCCTGCAATGGACGTGGACATTGGCCATACGTTTTATGATTTCAACGTTTTCGAACCTCCAACCTACACGGTGATAAATAGAATGAATTTATGGTTAACTGGAAATCTATTTCATATTAATAATGCGTACTATCAAAGAATTGAATAATTTATTGAATTACCATACAAGGAGTGCGTTTTACATTATTATCAGCTGATTGAATTATTGTAGTGCGTAGTGCGGATGATCGATAAATTAAACACACGATTAATCGGCAAGTTAAGCTTGTAGTTAGTGTGTTGGATGTTGAATTAGAAGACTTGCTGATAATGTTGGTAATTCTGGGTTAGTTTGCGAAATAGCGCCAATTGCAATACGCGAATGTGAATGCCCTTATGTACATGCATAATTCAGCGCTTGACAACTGCAAGTTGTGGTAAACACGACATCGATACTTCCGCCAAATTTCAGAATAATTAAGTTAATCGACATTTACTCGGTTGTGCCATTCCAGAACAATTGTCCGACTAGTTGCTGCAAACAGCGTGGTAATACCCTTAACATGATTTGGTTTCGATTATTTAACACATTACCAATTCAACGCATTTTCCGCTTGAGAAATGTTGTATATGATACACATGAGTATCACTTTTGTCCATTAGGTTTTCTGTAACATATTGATGCTGATTCATAATTCATATATATTTTATAGCTCGGATATTTCCTATTATTTGTACTGTATTCAAGTCACAATGAACGGTTTTAATGAATATAACTTATATAAAATTTTCATTTGAAAAACTTACACAAAATTACTGAAATCAACAGAAATTCGTAGGTAGTTTTTTCAAAAATTTAATGGTTGGATGTGAGTTTGAAAAGAATCAAATTTATAGGCATGGAAACAGAATCGGTCGACAAATTGTAGTTTCGATTAAAAGAGTAATCAAAAACGCAATAACCATTAATTTTCGAAAAACGAATGTTAAACCAAACTAATTGATTCGTTAATTTCGCATTTCACTCCATGGAATATGCAACATTTTTCTGCTTTATTAAATCACTGAACTTTATACGACACATGCATAGAAAAATCTAGGTTTTTTTTGCATTTTTACCAGTAAAAATCGGTAAATTCTTTTCATCAAACAGCATTTAATGCAGAACTATAATTATTTGCCATTTAAAGAGCACGTAGAGGTATTTATTAATATGAAACTGCATAAATAATTTGTAAGTTTATGAGCAATATTGAAAGTTTTCAAGCGTAATATTCATTTAAATTAATAATCAAATTGGTCCTGGATTATGTATTAATTAAATAATGCAGTTCAACTATTGCAGTTCAACCAAATAATGCAGATCATCGAATTAGCAAGTTATTAATTTGAAATTTTTAATTAAATCAGATAAATGTTAATTTATTGCATGCAAATAATTTTACTGAGAATTAAGTAAATTCGGTAATCGTTTGCTTTAGTGTTACTAATATGTGATGCTAATTTAGCTACACTATATAGGTACGTGGTAAATTATACGAAATTATGTGCAGCATTCAATTCACGAAAATTCATGGGAAACACTAAACTACTAAGCACACAGCCATTATCTCAAGAGGTGTTATCTTAGGAAATTACTTTTTCAGATTGTAGGCGCGAGGAATGGTTCGCCTATGTTCTCGGGGGTGGTCTTGCACCTACGCAAGTTTACAGGAAGCGGGTGGGAGGCAGCGAATGCACGCATATAAAACATTGCGAATGCGGTCTAGGGGCGCATATTTGGCCATCTCTATCAGCATCCTGAGCATCAACAGCAGCAGCAGCACGAAAAACGTCAACCACACCAAACGCATTGCATCGTTTCCGTCGCTGCTGCCGCCGCTTGTGAATTTGCACCCGCCGCCGCCAGCGCGCGAGAGTATTTTGCGCCTCAGTCGCGACGCGCACTCCATCGTCCACCGCCGTCGGAGTCACCAGATCCTTTAGTTTCTGCTGTCCGCGAGATTCGCAACTTGTTGCGACTTTGAAGCTTTTGAAGAAGCGAACAACTGCGGGGCGGCTATCGACAAGTGGTCGACGAAGTAGGAAGAAGTTTTTCATTGCAAAGCCACGATAACAACCCCGAAGGTAAGTGGCACATTTTATTCCGTTTTAAAAATTATCACTAATATTACATACGCGTAAAATCGCAAACCGAAAACGCCAATATTGTGCCAACTGAAACTCATACGCATAAAATTTAACAGTTTAGTATTTTCCAATATTGACTTTACGGTACGTGTTAAATTCAATTGTAGTTATTAAGTGTAGTAAAACTTACACGTTACGCTTTTACAACCAGATTACTGATAAAGTTGAAATGGATATCGAATTTCCACGCGAAATAAATCCCATACCTGTACAGCTTGATGGAATTCTCAATAACAATATGGAATTAACTTTATCTTTTACATTCGAGGACTTATTCAAACGCCACTTAAAAAACGGAAATTAAAAGAGTAGCGATTACAAAATTTTAATAATCTGCTCCTCATAATATTTTTTTCTTCCGGTGGATACCAAAATTTGATAACTCACAACCGCGCGCTTAGTACTACGGATTGTTCCGGATTTTCTGGAGTATTTTGAAATACAAAAGGATTTTAACAATTTATAGTTGAAACTGCTCGTTTATTATATCGATTTGACTTCAAATCAATGCCAATTGACGTTGTCAAATCACTATTGAATACGGAAGAACAATTCCAGGAAATTCGAGAGGTTTTGCTATTATTTATAATGTAATTGCGTCACTAATCAATCGCTCGTCTAAGTATTGCAACTTCTCACAATGGTAAATTGGATTCCGCAGTTTTTGAATTATAAATAGAAGCACAATATCGATACTGGGTCGCATATGTCGTCATAGATGTTCTAAAGGTTGAATTAAATTATAGAAGAAGAGGAATAAGGAAGTTAATTATAGACTGAAATGATACTTAGGGATGTTTTACATCCCTATGTATTAAACCACCGATGAAATATTAATTGAAACATAAAAATACCCTAGTTACACAAATTGAACAGCTTTGAAGCAATACTTATTTATTTTAATTATTTCAACAATATTTGCTAAGTGTGCGGAAAAATATTATTAAATATAATTGGACAACTAACGATCAATGTAGGTATTATTTACACAAATTTCAAACTATTAAATGATGAAACATATTTGCGCAATTGCGTTTGCATTAACAATTAACTAAATAGAATGCGAATTTCTAGTTTGAATAAATATTACATGTTGCAGATGTATCAAAACCTTCGTATTCAAATATCAAAGTAAAAATATTGACATTTCAGCCAATACATTTTTTAAATTGAATATTAAATTGCAGTCGGTACATTAAAGAAGAGCGTTAATGAATATTTTAGTTTATCATGTTTTTTAATTAAATTCTTTTTGTTTGGGAGAATTTAAAACATTTGAGAATGACGTAGATGTTGTTTTTGAATTATAAAATAAAGATATACCTACATAGCATACTTATTTCGGTATGCGACAAATTCAAAGGACAAACAAAACAAACGAACATACAAAAAAGGCACGCAAGAAGAGTAAACCGTTTAGTTTGTGGTCGCTTTGTAAACGGAATTTTATATCGCGCTTAACAAATCTTCGAGCGCCATTTTAAAGCGCACTTGCCTGTTGTATGGATGTCGTTTCCTCTTCAGCTGTGTCCTTTACTCGTTTTCTCTTGCGGCGACGGCGGCGCGCACCGAATGCAACAATTGCTCGATCTACTTACATAGCATAATCCCATTTTTATAATGAAATACTTTCTTAAGTTAACTAGGGATTCGGGGAGCGAGGGAGGTTGGGATTTAGCTGCTTAAGTTAGTTGTCCTTGGAGTAAAGTTCTTTTAGCGGAATTAAATGCTGTTATTTCAATGTAACAAGCAATACAGCAAAGAATTTCCGTCTTAGCGAAGCGCACAGGAAATCAAATTTACATATGCTTTTTGACATGAATACAGGGTACTAAAATATTGTTTACATGCGGCATACATTTCATTTCCCGTGCGCAATTGTTGTACAACATAGAAGATTTATCAGGATCATTTGTATTATTCTATCGCCATTGTATATTTGTAGCCAGGAGATTGAGATGTACATTACCTACACTAAAGGATATAAGGATGATCCTTGACGGATAAATTAAGTCCGTGTTGTTTATGTGCTGCGTATGAAATTTGGGTAATTAGGCAATTTCTGTTTTCGCTTTGTCCACTGCCCCTAATTAATTCATTTTTATAATAACATCACTAATAGGTCTACGTTTTAATTAAATCTGTTCTACAAAAACCTGCTTTTCGTATCAAAATTAAAACTTATTAAATATTTTCATTTAAGGTGAAATTATTTGAATCAAAAAATTATTTCGTGATGAATTCTTTGAATACTTTAATCTATTTTAATGATAAAATTATAAGTGATTATTTATCATTTTATTAAAATTAATTACAATTGCGTTCCATCTCGACGTTTTAATTAGATTAACAATTCAGGGTGGAAAATACTCCAATGTTTTTGGTAATTGTGGAATAATTAATAATCGATATTTTTTGGGGGTGGGTTAATTCAAGCGGCAGCATTAGAAGTGGGTAAATATTATTCTTATATACTAGAGAAAACTGGATATTTTAGAAATTCTGCAAAACGATTTATTGAATAAATATTTATGGTAAATTGCGCTCGACCGCTACGATTTCAAAACTGACATTTATTAATTAATTTAATTAATTATTGTTTGCTCATTACTCAATATCGAATATAGATGCTAGCACTTGATTAAAATATTCATTATTATGATAATTCTCATCAACACTTTTTAGGTCTACTAGAATTTCTCTTTGCAGCGATTTTAGTTTAGCTCTGGTATATTCAAAACTGCCACATTCTTTTATTAATTCAACGCAGTGCTTTTTAATACTCAGGTCTTTTGGGCGCTCAGCAATGAAATCTAAAAAATACATTTGAATTATTTGTTATGGAATACAAACAAGAACTTGCCCATAATTTGGGGATTAACTCCAATGGCATGAAGAATGACAAAACTAAATTTTCCTTCGGAAATATCATCGTACATGCTTTTGCCTTCCATATACTGAAATCAAAATTTAAGTAATTGGCCAGTTATTAATTAATTATTACCTTCTCAGAGGTTAAATTGACGTAATCATCTCTTATTTGAAAATATAACGATATCTTCTCAATAACATCAGTGAAATCAGTCTTTAAGTCGCTGTAAATTTGGATTAGTTTAATTGCTAATACAAACATTCCTCCAGTTTCTAAAAATTAAGATTTTATCATTATGAGAGTTTGTATGAAATAACAAATTACTTTGCTTAGTCATTTGACAATATTCCTCTTCAGTTGGTATAGTTAAAGTATCTCTCCAATAAATATCAATTCCTTGGCCACGATAGAGTATTAAAGATTGTTCAATAAGAATTGAGATAAATTTTGGATGCATATTAATACACTTTTTGAACAATTGATATTGAAGGACAGAGACGGCATTTAAAGAAAACTTTGTTCCAAAAATTGCGTGCGCTACAGGACGTCCTTCTCTTAATACTGAATTATCCTGTATATCATCGATTCTGAAATGCATTATTTTTATGTTTAATAGTTATTTGATAATGTTTCTACTTACATTAGACTTGCGTATTGCATAGCTTCCAAAATTGTCACAATTTCTTCTATTTTTTCATCCGGGATTTTGAACCAATAATTAACTGCTTTTATTAGTACTTTTCGATAAGGACTGCTAGCCATTCTGTGTAGATAAGTAAAAGGTTTCAATAAAATCTGAAAATGAACGGTTAAAAGAAGATTCAGGTAGATAACAAATGGAAATTACTTCATCTATTTTCGTATCATTTAGTTGGTTGCATCTTAAAGAATAATTCGAGACCTAAAATTTGAGTTATACGATATTGTAAAATATTTCACTTGGTACAAAACTTACCAAAAACTCATTTATATTCTCCATTCTAGTTCTTACACAGACTACACGAAATTTTAAATTTATTTCCCTTTATATATCTAATTCCTATATCATCAGTAAACTTTGTTTTAACATTATTGTTAAAATTGTCGTGTTTGCATAATCAATTGACCATTTCTAGTATTTTGTCCATGAGGCGTTTCGCTTTTGTAGTATATACGTCAATGAATATTTAAACAAACCGGTTATAGATACTGTGTTTATGTAATATTTTGCCAAGACTTTGGTGTGCAATCCAACAATTAGGAGAATTGTTTATTGATTGAGCATTACAATAATATTTTTTCAAATCAATTATTCCACACTGAACAACTTTTCTATAACTAATTTCATATAAGTATTTAATTCAAATTGAGGATCAACATATTTCAGTTCCTTTAAAATTTCTTTTTCTAATGTTTTTAACTTTTTCCTGGTGTACTCGAAACTTCCACATTTTTCAATTAATTTAACACAATCCACTTTTTCTTCTTCAGTTTTTGGATGTTCTACTAAAATATCTAAAACACATTCAATGTTAATTCAAGAAATTTAAGTCATTACATCAATTACTCAAAATTTTCGGCATCACTTTCACAGCGTGAATAATAACAAAACTAAATTTGCCTTCTGCAATATCATCATATGAACTCTTTTCTTTCATATACTAAAAATTATCTCATGGTATAAAATTATTTCATTTACAGTATGTTTAATACCTCAGCTGATGTCAGATTAATATAATCATCCTTGATTTGAAAATATAAACTTATGTTTTCAACAATATTGGTAAATTTGTTATCGTAGTTGCTATAAAGTTCCATTAATTTTAAAGCTAATACGAACAATCCCCCAGTTTCTAAAAGATATAATTGAGTGATAAATAAACCATAAGGAAGAAGATTATAAATTTGCTGAATACTTTGCTTCGTCATGCGACAATATTCTTCTTCAGTTGGACAAATGTTATTATCTCTCCAATAAATATCTAAGCCTTGTCCACGATGCAATTCTAACAGTTGGTGTGTTGTTATGTTCAACAACTTTGGTTCCTTTTTCAAGCACATTTCGTACACTAAAAATGTCGCATATTTTGCTGAAAGTATACAAACACTTTTACGAAAAATTGAGTGAGCTACAGGTTTTCCTCGTCTTAATACTGAATTATCTTGAATGTCATCAATTCTAAAACAATACTTAATTAAATGTACCTATGATTTAGCACAAAATATCAAGAAATAGCACATTACGTACATTAAACTTGCATTATGGTAAGATTCAATAATTAATGAGATTTTATTCATTTCATTTTGTGGTATTTTAAACCAAAAATTAAATGCTTTAAGTAAAGTAGTTCTGAACTTTTTTCCTGGACATTCAACAGTGTATTGATATGGTGCTAGGATAAACTGAAATCAAGTAATAATTATTCAAAATTGTTAGTTAAAATGGTAAAGATTTATACCTTTTCATATTTCTTATGATGCGATAAATAGGGACAAAGAAAATTAAAATTAATTCATTTGATTTTAGCAGTTTAGTTAATTAACTTACAGAAAGATTATCTCGATAGCAATACTCAACGAGTGAATTATACGAAACCATATTAACAGTAAAATTACTAACTAACTTATTACCGATAGGTTTAAATCTTTTATACGCAATGAAATAGGTAATCAACCAGTAGGTGAAATTTACTGCGGACTTATTATTAGTATTGATCCTACTAATAGTGTTGTTAAATGCAACAATATAATTTATTATTACATCTGTTATTGCTCTCAAACTATAGGTATAATATTGATGCAGTTTAATGTTTATCGAGGCTATAAAATAATTATGACAATTTTATACCAATCCAATTCTTGATCATTATTCATTGAGTAATAATACTATCAATTACAAGTTTGTAAAAAACTTAAACCTAATTGCACAATCTTGGCGATAAAACAGGTTTTATTCGATTAGAGTAATTTAAATAAAATATAATTTTACTTTTGCTTTAACACAATAACCTTGCGAATTGTACGTTATATAAATTTAACGTCATAACGACTGGTTTTGCAACATGTATAAAAAACTGCGAAAAAACGGTAAACAATATAAAAACTTGGGAAGGTATTCAACGTAGTATTGGCGCTGATCTAAATCCAACATAACAATTTATGCACTACTCGCTCCAGCTTTAGGAGATTTTGCACTCGAAGATAAAAGCGGATTGTCGAATGCATTTGTCGGAACAAGACTGGGGCTTGCAACAATGTTGTATCAGCCGCCACCATCGCCTAACTTTGCATTCTATCCCAGCGTAAAATTGCCTGCAAATTCGCGTATATAAATGAAACCGATATTCGAGGGTGGGTAGTTGACACGGTTCAATACCTTTAGTCCATTTGAAAGCCAGATTTATGCGCATGTTAGTGTTGCAGTCAAATATAGAAGAATGTGAATGCGTTTCATGTTGTCAATTTATACGTAAAAATTGAAGATGATAAATATCATCGCTGTCATAAATTTATTTCATTACGAAGATAAATAGTTTAGTTTATACATTATTTTAATGCAATACAACAAATTTATTGCTATAATAAATAAGTTATACGATAGCACTGCATAAAGTGTTATCAAATATAGCCAAACTTAAATTGCTTGCACAATTTGCATCAGATGAGTTTGATGAAAATGCTTTGCAAGTGACACGAATGATTACCCACTTCATTCGCCTGCCAAGTCAGATTTTCAATTTCAATTTGGAACGTTGTGTTTTTGGTAAAAAGCTTATGTTCGTGCTCATGTAACAAAGCAATATTGTGTTTGTGCAACACATAAACTTGTCGTAAAGCATGAAAATCCCCCATGAAATATTAAGCATAAGGTGAATTCCAGAAATGGTTCAATTTGTTGCATCGCAAATTGAAACACAAGTCAGCTCAGGTAGATTTACAAATATATTCATCAAATTGCAAACGCTAATAAATTAATAAATTTAAAAGTTACTTTGTACGAGTTTAGTACCAGTAATCAATGTGCTTATAGAAGTAGAACTTGGATATAAAATAGATAAAAAGTCAAGGTAATAAAATTGTTCTGTTTCAAGCCAACATAACATTACGCCACGTCAGTAAAAGTTTTAACTTTTTATTTCTTTCGCACAGATTCTCCTGAAAAATTTATCATTTCTACAACTTTGAAATGGAGTGTAAAAATAATAGGTATAGTTTTACGTAGTTTTATTAAGTAATCAACAAGTAACGAGCACTATCAGTGTAGGTGCTGATGAGAAGAAGTTGATTGAATATTATTCACTATTAACAAAATATACCTATGCGTGAATTTAATGCACGTTTAATAGATCTATGAAAGAGTGAAAATAATGTTAGTGTAAATTGGGTCCGTGATGCATTAAGGTCCGGTGCGAGCACCTTCATTGGGGCGAACATATTTCTTAATAATTTATTAGCACCTGTGGGAATATATGTGGCTAATATAAATGCCACAGAACAAATCTACTTAAAATTGATTACAGCACGTAAGCAACACAAGCATGCGACGAGTAAACAATAAGACTAGTATTTATGTTCTGATTAAACTAAATTATATTCCCTACTAAATTCGCAACTTGCTTGCAAATGTATTTACATTTATGCACGTTGTATTCCAGAATGCAAGAATAGGTACAATGGTATTAAAACAAGTGTAGACTTTATATTTATATTTATATTCATATGTATAATGCGTATGGGCAATTTGCAATATATATGTTTGTATCTTATTCCGCGCAAGGATGCTGAATATAAAACAGTTCCGGAGGAAATATTTCTCTCGAAATAATGTTCAAACTATGAGATGCATATACGAGTAGGTATGTTTCAATATACGTAACGCATGTTCACAAATATGCAAAACTTATTACCCAGGAATTTGAATGAATTTGATAAATTTAATTCGAAATAGGTAGCTACTGGAAAGTTTAACTCTTTCAACATTTACCCTTTGAAAATATTTCATATCCGCTTTTTAATGAAATGTTACTTCATAGGTGGATTATGTGTTAACAAACTAGCTTGTTGATTAATTATTTTGCGTGTTTGATGTTGAAACAATTAATTTACTATTTCGTATTTTGCTGTAAACAAGATTCAAGCGGATTATTGATTGACACGTTTTACTTCAAACAAAAACAGATGGCTATATAATTTAGTTTTTGCAACCACGAATAATTGAATAAATAGAACATAAAAGTAAGTTGAGAAGTAAAAGGTTAACATTTTGGTTAAGTTTATAACTAAAAGTGCACATGCTAGCAGAAGAATTTATCTTCCGCGTTTACTTCGTTGACTTCCATCCGTCTTGACAATCATGAGGCTGAGATAATTTGCTTTGCGCGATTTGGAGTAATCCAGCGAGATTTGTATTTGTTAAATGCGTCGCATTAAACGCGAACAAGCGTTGCGTCGTCGCTGTAAGCGTGACGGAAACGTGGTAGAAAACTCATCATTCGCCCTCATGTAATCATGCAAATATCTCAGGCTATTTCTAACCATGTACCTACTAGCAGTCGGCAGTGAGTGGCATCGCAATTAGAATTTTAGTTTTGCGCAGATTGCGAAATTACGATTTAAATTTATATAAATAAAATTTCCGTCGCCCACTCATCTAATTGCATTTTTTTGAATTCATTTGGAATGTGCCCGTGCATAATATGTGCGCATGCATTTCGGTATGTTTTTTGCGCTTTATTTGAACATTTTTGCTATGATGGTCTTCAGCACGAGCATTAGCTGGCTGTGGCGTGTGTGCACTTCACTCGCGGACGTGTCCCGCATTGAAGTTGGCGGATTTGTCGCATTTGCAATCAACAACTTGCGTGGAAATCGCTACCACTCGATAGCGACATCGCGAAAAACAAATTTCGGCGACTAGAAGAGTAACGCATACAGAATTTGAGTGCAGTTTTCGCTGGCATTCAATCTATTCACATCACAAATGTGTTTTCAATTTAGGGCACAAAAACGTGTCCATGCTAAACGGATGGACAAATATCTATTGAATAAATCCCACATGCATTTACGAAAAGAAAAATACTCGAATGAAATTCAAATAGTTTTACCATTTCATTTTGAAACTTTCAGTTTAACTGTCAGCCGACCAACAACTTGCAACAGATGCGATTCTCGCTGAGGGCTTAAATTTAGTGCGGCATAAATCAAAATTAACATAGATTTTTTAAATTTAATTTCGCGACTGTCGCTTAAAAGTTTAATTAAAAATCTGTTGCGCTTGCAGTTTGAATGCGTTCAATCTTTCGACAATTTATGCAGTATTTATGACAAAAACCTCTGCGTGAAATGACGTTTTCATTGAATTTATTGATGCGCAAACTTATCATCAATGACAATTCATTATTCCGTAAAGTTATTGAACAAATGTCTTTCATTACGTGTTATCCATATGTTTTATTACATGACTAAACATTCTTCGGCCAGGTTACAGTTAAATCATAAATAAATTTCAAGGTTTATTTAATTTTAAATCCTGTTAATTAATCAGCAAACAGTAAATACAATAAAATTTATAATTACATGTTTACTATTGCATTTATGGCTAATTGAATATATTTTTTCTAATTTAAAAAAAACGGCAAAATTTAATAGAAAATGATTACGTATTAACTCGTAATAACAGTAATAATATCCGTTATAAATGTAGGCATTAAAGATAAAACGAGTATCATTAGGTCTTTAATTTTTCAAGCAGCTTACAAATGTCTTTTATGTGCAACAAGTCCTTCTAACTACTTTCGGCCACTCGTTCGCTCGCCTAGCAGCCATTAGTTACTTCATTTCATCGTCTTAGTACTCTCTTCCTGGTAAATCTGCTTTCAATCCAGCCGCAAGGCAATCATTGTTCTTACGCGCAAGTAATCTTCACATCATGATGAAGCGCACCAACTTTTATTGTTTGCGCTTTTTAATGCGATGTTAATGGAAGATGCGCACACCTTGTCGCACTTTGGAACTAGTTTCGTAATTAAAATAGTTGCATTGAGCGCGTGTGATTTCCAAATAAATTTTCCACATCGCGCACTTAAACTTTAAAACTGCTCATCGCGTTTAAAGTGCGGCCCAAGTTTAATTTAATTTTGTACAATTTTACGCAAGTGAATGAATGATGACGAAAAAGAAGGAGAAGCAGGATGCTGATGAAGGAGACTTAACTAACTGCGGATAAAACACATCTGTAAACTGACGAATGAATGTTAAGTTGAAAGCAATTAAGAATTGGTAATTAAAATCGATTTTATAAGGAAGCGATTTTATAATTGTCATCCAAAGAATCCTTCAAATGCCTTTTCAACTTCATTACGCAAATAATTTAATCTTTAACGGAAAAATTATCTTAACCAACAATCATCAAGTTAAGATAATTTTTCTTAAATTAATCAATCGAGTGGTCTACGAAAAATCAACTCTGTTTGTCAATATGATAAATAATTTGACAGTTACGTAAAAAATTGTTCAACAGAATGAATGTGCCGTTATTCATTAAGATAGTAATTCCATACAACGTTACTGTTCTAATAATTAATATTCATTTATTGATAGCAGTTTTTCTACTCGCAACACAATTATTTTATCCAAAGTATGATGTTAATTCATGGCATAAAGCAAAGGTATGCACCACAGCAACAACAACAACAACAACACCAAAGAAAAGCATTAATTTTAAACTTTATTTCCAGTTTCAGCTACATAATTATACTTATTCAATTGATAAGAGTGTAAAAATAAAAGAGCGGTATTATGTTGCAACTGCAGGAGCGTCATAACCGCGTCGGAAAATAAAGGCAAATGTTTATGCAGACAGAATGTCTCCGTTCGTCCTTGCGTCTTTTTGCGGCAGCTAGACGTGATTTTATGCTTGCTGTGTGCAGCCGCAAAAGCTTTTCGCAATTTAAGCAAGCAACATTATAGCGCGCAATAATGTAGAAATAACTCACACTAGAAATATGTCAGCGATACATGCTGTGGAAATTAAACAGACTAGATGAAAAGTCTATTTTACTAGAATGAAATAACCTCAGGTTTAATTTAATTTAATGGATAACATCATTATAACATCTGGAATTTAATTGCTGCACTAGTATTAATTATGCATATTTTACGCACAAGAAGACAAAGCTTTGACGCATTAGCTTGTGCGTTTTTACATCTTGCTGCAATAAACGTCACAGCAAGACAAAGAGAAAGGAATAAATGTAGCAAAAGAGCAAAAGGCAAAGCCGAGAAAATGCATGAATATGAAGACATAGTGAATGACGTTGACGACGGCGGCGACGACGGGCGGTTCGTGAAGACGACGACGTTGACGACGCCGTTTGCTTTTCCCGGTTGCCGCGACGCGCAACGCGCTCAATTTGCCTGATTTGCCCGATAGTTTCATCGCTCTCCTTGCGTCCGATGCAATTTCCCTAACAGCTTTGCAACCCGGCGCTATCGTCATCGCCGTCCGTGTTGGTTTCCCGGCTCCTTAGTGGTTAATAAAGCGTTTTGTTTGCGTTTCATGTCGTTCGCTTCAATCAATTTTTAAAGATTGCTGAGCACATATAATTTTTACATCTTTTCAATATCATTTTATTACGTCAAGCGTTTTATTCTTTTCTTATTTCATGGTCAGCGTCATAATTAAATGGTCGATGACTTCACAGGAAGAATGGAAAAAATTGACCTGCACCAATGTCATACGCGGCAATGTGCACCATTAAAACACATCTCGTTCCATTACGTTTGACATTAACCATTATATTAGTCGGTTTTTGTTGCGATTCTCGTTGCGAAAGCACATGCATCATTTGAACGCGTTCCGTGTTTCGCTTTAATCCTCCCACTGAGCGCGCTGGGGTGGTTTTTCATAATCGAGCGGCAAACAACCGCGATAACACTACCGACAACAAGACGCAAGGATTATGCCAACTTTTTCGCCTCGCATGTGCGATGTCGCGCTGGCAGCGGGAAGCCAAAACATTCCATCGTATCATCGGTGATTCTTCCTTCCTCATTCGCTCAATGCGTGCATAAAGCCACGATACGAAATGACTTGATAGCGAGTTAATGAACGAAGAAGAGTTCCTCCTTGTTCTGTGTGTATTTTCCAACAGTGCATACACCAGATGAATTATTGTTCGCGCTAATTGAAACAGAAAATGAAACTGAAACTGAAATTAAAAAAGGGGGCGCGTGCATGTTAAGTAAATGTACTGAGAGAAAATGTAAGAGGAGTAAAAGAGCACATGATTTATTATATTGCCTTTTTGTTTACTCGTTTACTCGGCGTTTTTTCTCCTTAAGGGTGGTTTTTTTTTCGCCTCCAAATAAGCCAATTCATTGCCAGAATAAGAAGGTTAATCTTTAATGTTTTCATATTTTCTTGAGCGTTTAATATTGTGGGTAATTACAAAGCTTTGTTTGGCTGTACATAACTGGATGAGATGTAACGCAGAAAACGTAGAAATTCGAAATGTTTGACAACATTTTTGTAGCTTGGATTTTGTTTCTTTTGCGAGCTGTTTATTTGAATTTATTGAGGCATTTATAGCTTTCAAGATCGAAGGAAATGTTCACGTTTCCAGAAAAAGACTTTTTGTTTCGGTTTCATACGTGTTTAGTAGTATCATATCGAAAAAGGAAACTTGAAGGAGCGGATTACGAGTACGTATATTATGACATTAAACAGAGAGGTCAAACTTTAATGCGCTTTTCCACTCAGTCGGCACGTGAAATGGATACGTTACGAATTTTAAGATGAATCTCTTAATTTAATTATTAACATGTGGACATTATAAAATAATTGTTGTTTGAGTAATATAATAAATGCACTTTGATGCTAAAATATTGAAATTACATGATGTAAAAATGATGGTTTTTATTTAGTAAGCAATTTCAAACTGGAAATAGATAATTCTTTGATACATCCTTGTTATACTCATCATGAAAAATAGCCAGTGTGAGCATGACTTTTAATGCATACTCTATAGAAAAATGCATCAGGGATGCATAGTTGTCGCATCTACATCTCGATCCAATTATTCAACATTTGTCCATCACAGGCGGACGAGTTGCCCTGACGGTTTATTACTGTCCTATCAGTATGACCTATTACGAAGCAAATTTAACATGTCAGCAGATCGACAAACTCCCTCTCCGACCACATTTGTCTGCCGGCATAACATCCTAAAGGCTTCATGTGCATCGCGTATCGATTTTTCTATCAGTGTAAAATAGTTATTGTTATAATAACGAAGTTTCGCACATTAAATAAACTTTTTTATATTTCTTCGCAGAAATACATCATATTCGCAAATGTCAAAGTTTTATTGCACGAGCTTAAATTCGCAACAATGGAAATACATTACGCCTAATCGAATGAGTCGGTAAAGATGTAAGCGTTGACAACGGTGATCTAAACTGAAATCGAACTTTACAATGATATTACGTACGTGTCACCTGGTTAGAATGCAACCCCGTACGTAAACGTAATTTGGCATTACAAATTTAACCGAGTTTCGCAATACCTATCAAACTCGTAAACTATCTAAATTCCAAGGTACGTGCGCCGTCGACAACTATTTGCGTTTGGCTAGCGCATTCGGGAGTGCAATCGGCGCGTCCGCTCTCACTACACGCATTCACAGGTAAAGTGATGAAGCTCTGGATGTGTTTCGAGCTTATCCCGTTGATTTATTTGCTCAACTCCTTATGTGAACGAGTTTATTGTGTATCGGTGCAATACGAACGTACACAGCAAATATCCCCACAGGGAGGAAAAAACTTTGCCATTCAAAATAAGTCACTTGCAAATTGCGGCCAACTAAATAATTAGACCATCTGTATTTCAACGATATACTGCGAAGGAGGTATAATTTAATAATATCACATTAATTTAATTACCAATTCAATATGAAAATATCTTAATGAATCTCATCCCTATTCATGCATCTTATTCATTCAAATGATAATTTACTAACACGAATTACATGCTAAATTATATTACATTATAAATATACATAATATATTTACATTCAATTAATATTCGTCTTCTTTAACGTAACAAATTTCTGATTAGATTTAAATAAATAACTTTTACAACTTTATAATTGCATTTAATATTCATTGATAGAAAACTTGCAATAGTTCAAAGAAAAACTTATTATTCATAATCAGTCTCAAGTTTGCAAACAGAATTATTATTTGAATATTTAAATTAATTAACTAACTAGAAGGAATTGAAGGAAACGAAATGAAAATCTTTTCAATTCGCACATTTTCCAGTTATCCTAACACCCCTTATTTAGGGGAATTTGCATGGAAGCGAATAATTACGGGTGTTTGGTAGAATGTGATTGCGAATTTAAATGAGGAAGCAGAGGAGTTGCTACAATCGAGGAAACATTAATTAGCTTCTGCTTACTTCGCGCCAAATTGCGACTGCTTCTTAATCCATCCATGTGCGATGCACTCGAATATGACAACGGATGAAAGGACAATGTTCCTGGATGAAAAACGGAAACATTCATGAATGATGTGATGTCCTGCATTGCTATTTAGATTTACTCACTAATTGCACTCTGCCATTGTTGATTACTTCCGGGTTTAGTTAATTAAACTTTCACGGAAAATATAATCCAGAAATAGAACAGATGATATAAATATATTTGATAGAATAAAAGAATTGAATGAATATCGTAATATGACGACGTGAGGAAATTCATACGACAAATGAAACTTTCGTTATTCTCAGAAATGCATTGATATTGTACCTTCACTTTTAAAAAGAGAAATAAAACAAATGCAATACAACGCAAATACTAGAAGAGTATTGAATTGAAAAGCACCAAGAGTGTCTAAATGGAAAATATGAAATGCGAAATGAATACATTTTCCAACAACAATGGACTCGCAACTGAATGCGGAAAGTGATTGAAGCAAAAGAACGCGTAGCATATAAAGTTAACAACACTTTTTCATTAATTTAACATTTCCATAATTTTGCGTGCTATAATTTAATTTAATTAATTAATTATTATTATACGAAAACATAATCAACGTTTATTTTTGTGTGGCATCTGATAATGCCCGTCCATTTCCATGAATACTGCTGGCGTTTCAGTAAGTGCTAAGTGCATTCTCACAAATAACATAGAAGTCAAAACAAAGAACACAATTTGCATTCTCGAATTTTTAAAGCAAACACGAAAAACGTTTTATTTGTTTGAAAGTCGTTGAGTTAAAAAGCCATCCATCAATCGTTGTATTTTTTGCAAGTACCTACCTACTTATTTCTTAGATTTTTTTTAGGCAAAAACGATGAAAAACAGCATGAAATTTAGTTTTTATTTTAGTTCAATAATTTTTGATTATTTTTTGAGGAGTCATGAGGCAATTTTTTATATAAATTTTAAAAATTACTCGTAGGAGGAAAATAATGTGTTGGGAGACGGGAGGATAATATGCAGGATCATACCGAAAATGAAATCTCCCTGGAGAGAAAGTTTGAACGTGCTGATGCTCATTTTTTATTAAATTTTGTCGGGTTATATTTTAACCATCCACGTGTCGGCCATTTGCGACTAAATCTAATAATAACAACGCATTGCAGTTGCAACCTGACAAGGTAATTTATCTCGTTGCTCGCCGTCGGACTTGGTTAGAAATTGCTTCCAGTTGGCAGCATGTCAGCGAGTTCGTATTTAAAAAACTTTAAGAGTTTTAAATATAAACGCATCATCAACTATTGAGTATTAAATTCAATGTAAACTGTTTATTCAGTCTTTTCAAGCGTGTTTTACCTGGTTGTAGTACCGTATCTTTGCACAACGTTATCTCGTTGCGGATCTTTCTCTTTACAGTCTCGCGCACATTCAACACGGATGGGAAAGATAGATAGGGATGGTGTTAACAACTCGGATCGGTAGTATGAAAGAGCACCAGAAGGGTTGTAAACCGCAGCGACCTGTTGACGTAATCGTTTTGTGCTCCAAGAGCATCAGCAGCGTGCTGTGACAGTATTTTAAATATTCCCAGTATTCCCACTTGACGCGCTCGCTTCCTGAAAACACTCGTGACTCCCTCATCGCCGCCATATCCTGGCGTATCGCGATAACACTTTGTAAATGCACGAAACGCATAAATAGAGTTAGCTTGTTCTATCAAATTAACAATTTAAAACGCGAAACGCGAAAACCTTTTTGCTCAATGATAATCAGCTTTGCACTATAACAAATTGAATGCGTTAATGCAAAGGCGTGTTTGTTTTATTGTTGCAGGAAGAATGCGCTATGCAGTTGCGTCCGCCACCAGAAATCTGCTTGCAGTCGCAGTGATTTTTTGCTGTTTGAGAATTGGATTGGCTGCTGCTTCGAACGAAGTGGGAATTGCCAAGCAGGAAATTGAAACAAATGATCAAGTGAGTGTTTTTTGCTATTAATAATATGTGCATAATTATTTAACAAGTGCTCATATTAATTCAATTACCCATGCATTAGCGAGTATTACAAAAGCATTGTCTAGCGTGGACTGTGGGCGAGATGCGTTGAAAATCTGATCATTTTCCACGTTGAATTTAAGTGCAGTCGCATTTCCATAACAATGAGGGGTCTATTAGTATGTCAAGTAGGCTATTAGCAAATCAGCTCCGCTCGTTAATTAGCGCAATTGTTTGCATGCAACGTGTAATCATTATGCATTTACCGAATTAAATACACCCTACGTCTGGCCACGTGTTTGTTATCCACCCCAAGCGTGCTTTCATTTGGTTAATAGCTCAATTTCCAATATATTAACAAATCTGTATAACTCTAATTTCGCGTTATATTCTTCTCATTTTCTACCAGATAACAAATCAATATTTTTATTGATTATCAAGAAAATTAGACTCATTTAAAATAATTGCTGTTCCGGGTAAATTATTCATTAAAAGCATCTCAATTATATTAATGAAGGGTTAAATGTTAACAGGTCGAACGTGTAAGTTGAGACGCTTCTTAGATGGGAATCTTAAGATAATCTTCATTAAGATGTAAACTAATATGCTATAATAATTTAGTCAAACAACGCAGATGCACTACCTATTCTCAAATATCACAATACTCGCTTGTAATCAAAGTCGAATTATTCGCGCAAACGATATTCCTTGATCAAGATTAACATTTTTAGAGAAAATTATTCGCAGCTAAGCGGAAAATCAATTTCCACGTTATCAATTCGAATAATTGACATTTTATTTGCATACATTGAGCGGCAGCAATCGTTGATGAATCACACATGAGCAAACAAAACAGTTTCGCGGCGCTCGTATTTGATTCGATTTGCATTTTAATTGCGTTATCAAACGTTTTGTACGAGAGCGGCATGCATACAAGAAGTGTACTTTTTTGTGTATCAATTTATTTTCTACTCATTCACCACGCTATGCATACAAATGCGCAATGGAGACGAGAAAATACTATTCGAAGAAGCGGAGCAAAATATTAATTTTTATCCAAGTTTTTACGCGAGGCGTAAGCAACGCGGAATTTCCATTTAGTTTGTAATCACTTTTTTATTTTTGGATAGCGGCCTACTTTTTTCTGGATGGATACGGCCAAACGCTTATCGAAATTGATTAACATGTTTGCGCGTTGCAAAATTGAATTTTGCGACTTTCTTCTTTCAGATGGATATGTCGAAACGCGGCTGGTCCAAAGGCAACCCGAGCATGATGCACAGCTGGGGCAAACGCGCGTGGCAAAACCTTCAGGGCGGCTGGGGTAAGCGGGACCTGTGGGGACCTAGCAACAGTTACCCGTTGTACGTCAGCGATAAGCGCGCCTGGCAGAATCTACAGGTTGGCATTCAATTACAATCTCCTCGCAGCTTTTACTAAACGCATGCTTTCCACCTTCGAGTACGCAACGATTAATGACCGCATTCATTTATCTTATCAACTTTTAATTGCCACGCTTTCCACCAATTAAATGCATATATTAATCCTCTTTATCGCACGCTCTTCGGCAATTCGAAAATGCAATCGTTCACCGTTCAGCAAACAAATGTAATGGAGGGAGCATGCGCGCCATCAATTGCTATCAAAAGGCTTCAATTTGCAGGCATCAATGCGAAGAAATCAAGCGAAATCGATTTGCGTCTATTTACCCACCGATTACACTCGCTGGCAATTTATTTGCGCGTGTTTATTTTAATTTTCTTATTGCTCAACGCCTTTTTTCTTCGCTCCTTCTAAGAAGCGGCAACATCATTACCCGAAATAATCGCAATGCTTAATAGAAATTTGTTGTTTCTTGTAACGTCTCAGGGTGGTTGGGGCAAGCGTTTCGCCACCGACGAGGAATACGCCGCTAAGCTAGCCGCTCTTCTCTCTGACGAGGAGCAATTGCAACAACAGCTCGCTGAGTATAATGGAAACACCGCTGACGGCGGCGACGCCGACATTGAGAACAATGAGGAGGAAAAGCGCGGTTGGCGGTCACTGAACAGTGCCGGTTGGGGCAAACGCGCGCAATGGGGTAACTTCAGAGGTCAGTATAGTGCACAACAAAACACGCGTTGGCGGCGGCATGCATCTTATGCCATTCATCTAATCAAAATCACCCATTCGTATACGTATTGCACAAAGGTACCTTCCAAACTTTAACCCCTGCTGCCGCCTTCCGAAAAACGTATAAGAATATGCATACAGGATCAGCAGAGTGGAAATAACGACATTCTCACATTTCAGCTGCCTTGTTCACGCCTGACAGTTGAATGTCCTTAAGATAAATTGATTTTCTTCGCTTAATTGTATTTCGCCATATTGTCAAAGGACTTTTAATCCGTTAAGGATAATTACCCCGAAACTGTGCGAGACATTCAAATTCTAATGAGTTAATTTAATTTCACCCAAAGGATACATCTTTGCATAATGCATGAACAAATACTCCGGTCTGAAAAACAAAAATTTTATTTTAATCATTATTTCAAGCCCTCGAACCCTCGTGACATATATGTTGATATTCCCTTTGCGCGACGCGTAACTTGAAACTTTATGCGTTGCACATTATTTATTCCCATCGTCGAGATGGCCGTTCCATGGGGATACAAGTTTTATACATTTGTTTTCGAAATGTTTTACAATGATGCTCCGCATTGCGTTTGGCAATCAAACGATGTGTAATGCTGAGCCGAATTGTATCACAAGCTGTTAGTCTGTTTGCATAATATCATCGTTAACTTTTACACGCGTAATTAATAACGTTGTGTCAGCGTAAATGCGTTTAAGCATTATATTTTGCTTTACACGTTTCTCATTTTATGATATGTTCTATGTCAATAACAAAATACTCAAAATCCAGCTATTACTAAATGATACTAAATATCTTTACGGGATAAAATAAGTATATATTTTTCTAAACAGTTTCATTATTTGCCTCAAACTTCTTGCACTTGTAGTTTAGTTTTTCCAATAAAAAGTTATGATGTGATTGCCTGCTTGTTGATAGGTTCCTGGGGCAAGCGTGATCCTGCATGGACCAATCTTAAGGGCATCTGGGGCAAACGAAGTTTTCAGGATAGGAACGCTCAGTAAAACACCTCCAAAAACTGCATAAATGCGAAGCCAATAGGTATGCAACTTATTCTTGTTAAGTTCCTCATAAATGTTCGTATCATCGATAAGTTTTGTTTCCAAGATTATTTTACAACTTCTCATAAGTATTGTTTTGTGTAATTGGGATGCATCGCTGTGCTCGGTTCGGTTACATCCTGTATTAGTTACAATTTGTGCACACAATCCCAAGAGAGCAAAGGAACATGTCCACTTTAGCGGAGCATTCAGCTTTTATTAGATTTACACAGTGTTTAGACCTAAATCAGACACGAAATCACTTTTTCGTGTACTGCAAGCGGTGAATCAACAAATTAGGACGAAGAACGTTAGAACTAGTCGATAAAATACCAGCACACAGCACACGTGTTCATCCAAGTGTCTTCAATGACTTTTAATTGACGCATGCCAATACATACCAAACGCAAAAAATGATTACGTGACAAGATTGCTACGTTTATCCGGGACAAACTACGAAATCTATGCAGTCAAGAACATTCACCTATTGTATAGATAGATACATTGTTTACGTTCAATATCATTCTCTATTACAAGCGTGTTTATTTTGTCCTTCAATCAATCATTTCACTAACTGATGTGCGGTGTGTCTTCTTTTTGTTTCAGGTAGATTAGAGAATAATGCATTCCACCTGATGCTAATGACTTTTATTTTGTCTAATCATATCTCTCTCTTATCTAATCAACAAAATGCATCAGAATGATATCAATCTATCTAATTATAAATGTGGCAGTATTAATAATTTAATCAAACACAGATCTCTCTTACATATAATAGGTAATTATCATGGAAATGTATGAATTTGATTCGGCTGACTTAATAAAGTAACTCCAATTAAGGAATATATACGCATAAACAAGAATGATGTGCAATTAATATTCTCGTGTGATTTAATTTCTAATTATTGGAAATTTAATCTCTTTGAAGAACTTAACAAAAATTAGTTAAATGATTAAATTGACTTATTTATCAGTAGCATTTGAAAATTGTATAGATTTTGTATTAATTTTACTCTCAGAATTAGGATAGTATTAATATTCTTTTTAATTTGCCAATAATATTGCAAATTAAATTGTATTTAATTAGTTAGTTTAATTGAATTCAAAGGAGGATGAAAATGGATACCTATTTTACGTAAACATAAATTAATATACATGCATATGTATAACAAATATATAAATATATATTCTGTCTATAATCTATTATGTAAATTACACAATGAAATGTAATAATTTTCTGGAAAATATATATACATCTATGACGGCTACTATTATAAAGCAAATAACTATTATGGAATGATTCTTTTTGTTTCAGTTTTCAACCATTTATCTATAATATTAAATCATTTGAGCAATTATTTAATTATTTTATTTTTAACTACCAGAATTTTAGTTTGCTACACGCGCAAGTCTAATTTCGGCCCATATTTTTGTTATTTTCTACTTCTTTAACAAATTTTACTAGTTCTATTCACTGAATCAATACCATAATATTAATAAAAGATTAAGGGATAATCATATAATCATATGCCGGAAGAAATTTTCAATTATTATATGCCAAACCCTTATAAAAACGCGTTGACTTTAGGCAATTATTACGCAGTATCCATCGGGTGAAATATAATGATTGAATCAAATATTATCAAAAATTTAATTATCTTTCCGCCAGTGAAAGAATTATTTTAATATCTGTTATAGTTCCGGAGATATTAATAAAAATGTACACCACTAATTACGGGCAGTTGTGCTCTGGTGCTTATCATCTCTTCCTCCTGTAGCATCATCAGCACCTGCCATTAGAGCGCACTACTGGTGCCGCTCTCATGAACTGTTTCTCGCCAAAGAATAGCTGCACGGCTGCCGACGTCAGGAAGATTGCGCAACTTAGCGCCGTTGGCTAGGTGCAATTCAGTAGCTTGGGATTTTGGAAAACTATCCAAATTGCATACTTGCACCTTGCGTTGACTTGTTTACATGTAGTAGTCGCAGGTGCATGCTACCTTGCGCTACTGAATTGACAAGTGCATGCTACCTTGTGCTACTGTTCAGGTGGCAGTTCCGCAGTCCCTGGGAAAATTTTTAAAGTACCATAACTTCTAAAGTTATGAACCGATTTGAATGATTTAAAAACTGTCATAATCTCCTTAATAAGATCTGAATGGCTATGTTATATTTTGAAACAAAATATTTAGGTTACTTTATGAAAACATTATTTTTAATTTATAATGTAATGACGATAACGGCTTGGTGGCTAAGATGGTCAACACTTCAATTGTGACCTGAAAGCCACAGGTTCAGGTGCCAGAGCCGAAGATTACTGTTGTCGACTTTTCAATAGTTATATATGCTTTCAATCATATTTAACAGTGAAACAGTCTTCTGTAGTTGGAATAATAACTCCGTGGTTACTCAACGGGCCCATGCAGTCAATTTCAACAATGTATGTACGATCTATTACATATTTGGTAGGAAGAATATATAAGGAAGTAAAAAAGAAAATAACGTTTCAATTTGTTCATTTTAACAATTAATTGAGTTTCAGAGGCACTAAAAATTATAATACATTAGTAAGCATTAATTCAATTAAAATAACAAAAATAAATTAAACAAAATCAGTGCGAATCAAACAGTGTTCTACATTTCTATATTCTTGTACTCGACGACGATTCTTGTTGATAAAGACTCTCTCCTTATGAGAAATTTAATGACCAACTAATAAATTAAATCTTAACGAAGACTTTAACTACCAATTATAAACTGGAAGGTAGCGTTAACTCTATTGTATCTGCATAAGGATTTCGCGTTATAACGCTATTGTAATCAGGAATCTCGCGTTTTCGCCGTTTTCCACTCATTGCCATTGGGACCAAGAGAGCCATACTGGCCGGAATCATGCCAGCTCCAACGGCGGCAAGTACTGCGCCCGCATCTGATGAACTTGATGCTTCAGCAATCGGCTCTTTTGATGCTTGCATTTGATACTTAATTTGCGGTTGGCGCTTTGTCACAATTTTATTCAACTTCTGCTGTTGCTTGGGCTTGTTGAGTTGCGATGTTTGAAAATGCTGAGGAATTCGTAACTTTGTTGGGCGACGTGTTGGCCGATTCTTGTGCTTTTGTTTCTTCACATACGCTTTTTGGGCATCTTCAACGCTCTGAAACGACGCATCCACCTGCAGCAAGCCGCCATGACTCGTGGTCATGTTGACTTTGCCATTCCGCAACGGTGGCAGTACTGTAAGCCGGACAGATTTATGAGTATCAATTGCATTCTCATTGAGGGCATCGGAGAATTGAATGGAGCGTTGGCGGTTTTTGGGATATTTGTAGCCTTTGGTGGTTGATAATAACACCCACTCACCGTCTCCTTTGAACGGATGCGTCGAAGGAATCGTGTCGCTAGCGACGCCGCGCCGCCGATTGCCGTAGTCGTGCTCGGGAAAATTGGCTGGTTGGCCATCGGTAATGATATCAGTCGGCCCTTGGTGATTGCAATTGACGCTGTCATGCTTCTGCGGCCGCTTGGTACCACCGTACGTCTGCACTGTTTGCACGTTCACTTTGTGGCCGTAAGTTGCAGCGGGCCGTGAAAAAGTAGGTCGTTTGTTGTAGTAGTCATCATCTATTACAGGGTCTTCGACATCGTCTTCGTCAACATCGTCGTAGTAGCTGCTCGCAGCTGGTCGTTGAAAGTTTGGCCGCGGAGGCTTCGGATACGATGGTCGTGGATATTGATCCGGATTGCTAAATCTATCAATGTAGGGTCGATTGTCCACATGGTCATAGTAGGTGTTTGGATATTTGTCCTTTTTGGGTTTACCATGCCATTTGGATATTTTACTTACAGACCAAGGCACTGCGTCCATAGATACCCATCCTTTCTGATCCTGTGGACGACTGGATATCTTCTCAAAATGTAACAAATTCCAGGACTTGGATTTCTCCGGTTTCGGTGGCTCCTCCGTTTCAATATCATCCACAAACTTATCTTTAAGAATTAACTCATCTTCAATGTTATCAATAGCTTCAGCGCCTATATTTGCGTTTTTGTTGTAGTTGAAATTTTGCGCATAATTGTTCAAGAATTGTTTAAGTTTCTCTGAATTCTCATCATTGATTTCCGCTGATGTTCTATCATTTCTGTTCGAAATGATATCAGGTTTCAAAGTGCGATGCTCGAAATCGGGATGATTGTAGCGATCGTCTTTATCACCTAGTTGCGAATACGTTTGCGGCGAATCATTGCGTCGGTGATTGATATCCCATCCGCGGTCGGCTTCAATTATCCGAATTGGCTTCGAACCAGGTACTTCCAAATCGTAACTGCGCGTTGTGTATCCGACGACATTAGCAATCTGAAAAACGATCACAGTAGCGAAGAACTGCAACATCGACGCACTCATAATGTGTACTCAACTCTTCGCTTTGGCGCCGACGAGTCTCGGTAATGACTGAAGACTGCTGGGGCACACATTAAGAATTTATGCCAAGTACGCGAGATCATAATGTAGTTCAAAGCTGCCCCTACTACGGAGGCCACGCTTTTACTCTTCTTCCTTTTCTTGATGTTTCACGCAGATCTTGGCTTGACTTAATGACTACTACGTAAACGAGGAGCCGCTCAGCCATGTGAAGAAGAAACAACAATTGTTTTTCAAAGTAATCACCAAATAATCAAAATTTAGCCAATTATACTTTCTCCGAAAGTGGTATGCGTTCCTAACTAAATAAATCATTAAATAATAATTATTTCAAACGCATCAAAAATCAGTTAGAACATTTATCATTGCCGCCACAATTCTGTATGAATATTTATGCAAGCAGATGTTGCAGATGAACTAACTGATAGTAACGCATGAAGGAATCGTTTTGTTGAGTAAGTAGTTCACACTGCTGAATCAATTCTACTTTTTGTGCTATGCATAAACTGGATGCTATGAAGATGTTGCGCCTTATCAAATAATTAATCTGGCGCTTTCCTATCTCCGTTTATGCACTATTTTATTCCGCATTATAATTCTGCGTATCGCTTGGTATAACAGGAAATTTGCAGTCGGCATTTGCATCTGTAAGATTGTTTGCTAGTGGTTCTTTTAGCAGTTGTTTGCCAAGTTCAAGCACTTCTTTTGTGGTCAGTAAGTAGACCAAGTCGATGAAAAATTTATTTTAATGATCGGCGTTCGAACGAGATTGTTACCTACTCCTACGAATCGAGTAAGAACGAACAAAAGATAGCCGATTATAATTGCAATGACTATTACAATGGGAAATATCGGTCAGCCGTTGTAATCAATTCGTCGATAGAAATATTTAAACGACGTGCGCTTTAATTCTTTGTTTGTACAACGTACAGTTTAAATATCGGATCAATAAATATCAATAATAGTTAAAAATGCATGTTATTACACTTTAAGTAACAGTATTTCGTTGCACAGATAGCAGCAAACGAAGATTTATGAACGAGGAAACGCAGTTTCATTGCTAGCAGCCAAGAGCCGAGTGCATCACGATTAACGGTTCATTAAAACTAAATTTTTCATCGATAATTGCAAGTACTTTCATTTCTCATTCACCATACCACGATGCAACTGCAATATTGCGGCAAACACGACTTGGCTATAATCTTCAACAATTATAAGTCAATTTAATACAGAATTGTGCTACAATGCGAAAAAAATTAATTCATAACAATATGAAACAGAAGAAAAGCAGAAAATTATTCCAAAACAAACAGTTTTTATTTCAATGTAATTCAAACGTGCATTTTCATTAGAATTTCATTATAATTAGCAATTGTCTACTTGCGTTTATGCGCAACATTGTCAATGTCAACTACATGGTTGAGGCGTAATCTCGTATGCACAACAATTTAATTAAACTTTTATTCTAGTTTTGCTTTCTTCACCAACAACTAAGGTAACATAAAATGGAACTTTCTTTTACAGCGCGACATAACTTTAAGAATGTAAGAAGTTTACATTCGGTGTTAAACAGTTTTAAATATAAAAAGTGAAGAAACAATGTCAATTTCTGGAATTTGTCACGCACATTGCTTGAAGAAACAAAATTATATGCCAAGTGCCTGACGAAATGGTTTCGACTCATTTATCTCGAACAAGAAGAAGAAAAACCACTAACGAAAAGGAATCAACCTATGAAAAATTGGTAGAACACAATTGAACAAAGAATCATTTGAATAAATGCGTTTCTTCAGTAATACAACAACGTGCATCCTCTTTATTACAATCAAAATAAATTTCATTTTTGGAATTTATCTTCGTCATCACTCACGCACGAAATTATACGTACAAGTAGTAGGTACATGCCGTCTTTGCGCAATAACAAAATGCGCAAAATACTTATGGAATATCAGTGGTGTATTGCATTATTAAAATTAGCACAAGTTGAGATTAATTAATTATGCACGGGCATTGCAACTGATGGTTTGGTGACTGCTTTGCCTTTACGCCATAACGAAGTGATTGTTTTCGTTTGCGTATAGAAGTTGAGTCCTTGCTTGCCGTAGAAGTGTTGATCTCCAAGGAAGCTTCCTCGGGAGCCCGTGAATGAGAACATCGGCAATGGCACTGGAATCGGCACGTTGACACCGACCTGACCGACATCAATTTCATTCACGAATTGGCGAGCGTAGCTGCCATTGCTCGTAAAGATTGCGGTGCCGTTGCCGTAAGGATTTGCATTAATAATTTCGATAGCGTCTTCGAGTGTATCAGCGGTCATGATCGACAAGACCGGTCCGAAAATTTCTTCCTTATAGCAGTCCTGACTGGTCGTAACGTTTGAGAGTACTGTTGGACCAACAAAATTACCATTGGGATAACCGGACACCTTTATTCCACGTCCATCCAAATCGCATTTCGCTCCCTGCAAACAATAACGTTATTCTTCTTTGCGCGCAGAGATAGAGTGTTATTAATTACCTGTTTGATACCAGCTTCGATAAGCGTATGAATGCGTTCTTTGGCTTGTGGGGAAATAACTGGGCCGACATCGGTTCCTGGTTCGTGACCAGCATTCACTTTGAGTTTTTGCGCGCGTGCTACCAGGTCGGGTATCCAGTTTTTCGCTTCGCCAACAAGAATAGCAACACTTAGGGCCATACAGCGTTGACCAGCTGCACCAAAAGCAGCACCAGCTAATTGCTCGATGGTCGCTTCTTTGTTGGCATCGGGCAAGACAACGGCGTGATTCTTGGCGCCAAGATTCGATTGAACGCGCTTGCCATTCGCCGCCCCGCGTTCGTAAATATATTTACCGGCACGATCAGAGCCCACAAAACTGATTGCTTTGATGTCTTTGTTATCACAGATAAAGTTAACTGAGTCGTGAGTACCATGAATTACCTACAATCAAACTCTAGATAATGCCAATTGCTTTATGAATTGATCAAATATTTACATTAACCACACCAGGTGGACAACCGACTTCTTGCAACAATTCCATAATCATCATAGTTGCACCAGGATCTCTTTCGGATGGTTTGACTACCATGGTATTGCCAGCAATTAAAGCCATAGGAAACATCCATAATGGAATCATCGCTGGGAAGTTAAAGGGACAAATACCAGCAGTAACACCAAGCGGTAGTTTATAGGAAACGATATCCATGTCTTTTGCAATATTTTGTAGTGATTCCCCTTGAAGGAGTGTGCCAGCAGCGCACGCATGCTCAACAACCTCTAAAATTATCATTTTCATCTCATTTAACACGTAAATTACAAAACATACGCAATCCTCGAAGAACATCGCCTTCAGCGTCAGCCAACGTTTTGCCTTGTTCTGTCGTAATATTTGCTGCGATTTTCTTCATATCACGTCGAATTACTGCTTGCAATTTCAACATCAATTGCTGCCTTGACAATACAGATGTTTGTTTCCATGTTTTAAATGCTTCCTTTGCCGAATCGACTGCAGATTGCATTTCAGCCTGGGTAGTGAGCGGAATTTTGGTAACAACTTCATTCGTTGCCGGATTATGCAAATCGACCCATTCGGCCGCCTTGGAATCTTTGAACTCGCCATTAATGAATAATTTTGTTGTTGGGGCGACATTTGATGAATATTTACGAATTGCGCTTGCAATCTGTAAATTGCAAAAAAGAAACCTTAAACTTTTCATTAAGTTTTACGAAATGTCGATGTGATTGACCCTGAATCGCATAGCACACGCATCTCAGATGCACGCGTGATCTTTTCAGTGGTAATTGATAACAACATTAGCATGCAATAAAACAGTTACATAATGACCAGAATGGTGTGTATTACACAATTGATAAGATAAATTCATACGCGTATTAATCAGCTGAAATTAAAGTCAAGGCTAATTAGATACACGGCTTGAATTATTAAATATTTTTATTAATTTCCATTAATAGTTTGGAAAGTTTTAGTTTTACATTAATGGATTTTATTTCATTAAATCGGATTCAAACTAAATGACAATTCGTCTGTCGTTACAAGACACTAGAAACCAAGTAAAGGTTGAGGCCCCCATTCTATAAATTATTTAATCAAACTTGATTGAATATAATAGGAGACTATTCCAGTTTGAAAGCAGCGAGTGTCACATTTGCATCTACAAGTATTGAATATAATACAATCTAAAGCTTGCATATTATGAATATTTTCCTTACGCTAGATAGAGTTAAATTAAGTTCAACTCTATATTTACGGCATTTGCGCATAACGCGTGAACTTAAATCGCATCAAGGCCATTATTTTTTTAATGTTTTCAAGTCATTCCATCGAATTCTTAATGTTCAATTAATACATTAGTAAAACTCACTATCCTAGGATATAATTTTAGCACATCCTATTCAAGAATAAGACAGTCACCGAGATAAGAAAGTATCCGTGAATATTAATTGATCAAGTTAATTATTAACGGTTTCTACTGATTGACTTCTAAGTAATGTAGGTATAAGTTAACATCGTGAAAACTGCAATAAACATAAATGAAGATTGCGCACATCACATACACGAAAGTGAAAACACTTATTTTCATGCATCGTATACGCTTGGCCCATTTTATAAATAACTAGCAAGTATAGTGAGTAAACTACGTGTTTGTTATGAGGCTTCATAGAAAAGTACGAAATCGTCGGCGTTATTTTACTAGCGCACGTGCTGTGTAATGCAAATGAAAGTCATACCTGTTTCCTTGGCAATGACAGCATTGTAGAAAGGTAAATGGCACACAAGTAATTAGATTTAATTGGCAAGAGAAATGTCCTTTTAAATAATTAGTTCGTCTTAAACGTCCCAACAACGCCGAACTCGCTCCGCGCAACTAGTGAAGCGCACGTTTTTTTATTCAATGTATTCGGCTTTGGTGCACAAAGTAAAGGACCCCCACTAAGTTCAAATCATACGAGTCATAAACAAACACAAAATACGTATATTTATGACGTAGTTATCCAAATGTACTATCAACAGCGAGTTGTTGATCTAGATTTGCGTAGCACCGGATAATTTGCAATAATATTCAAATTCTTATCACCGCTTTACGACTGATGATATTTTAAGACAGCCATTATATGAAAGATGAGATGAAACTTGACTGAAATGCAATCTTAAAGACGTTTAAAAATGCCAGGTAATTTGTTGTCGTCCTTGAGTTGGGCTCATGAATTATGTGCTGGTAGTCCATCAATAGAACTCAGTGAATAAAAAACTTTTACCTTAGTTTTGCACGATTTCATTCGGATTCGCGTTGTTAACTTGTAAATAAGATTTTAGAAATTTGGAAGACAATATCACACATTCTTCATAAAACTGGAAGACTTGGTTACCAACCACTCATTCAAAGGATAATTATTATATTACATTTAAATGCTTTCAATGACATTTCAATGCAACCACTCGTCTTAAATGTAATATTATATTCATATTTCGTGGCACAAAAACAATAGGACCATTGAATTAAATTAAGGAATTGTTTGCTGTTTAACATTCACTCGAGTTTAGGATGAAATCAATAATTTGCGACCTTGATTTTACACATTCTTCAAAAATACAATTTCAACGTTTTACTTCATGCAACCAGCAACGCAACCAGTATCAAAATTTTAAATCTAAGCAAAACGATTTAAACTTTTAACTATGGCAACTTCTTTAATCACTTTTTTCGTAAATACATATTATGATAAATTTTATAATAAATAAAATCATACATATGAAATAACAACTCTTAATTTAAGTGTCATATAAACTATTATTATAAAATATTTACCTACAATAATACTTGTATATTTTACACAAACTTACAACATAATAATATTGTTTTAACAATGAACACAATTGATTGAATGAGCAAGAAATACTGCAATATTTTTGTATTCAAAAAATATCGTTTTTAAAGCTTCGAACGCTCTATTTTGTAAAACGCTTTCAACCCTTAGGATGTTTATTAACCATTTGTTTCAGATAGCTTACGGACAAAACTGATTTACTATTTTGATTTCCAGGACTATTAGAATCAAAATGATACGTCGAAATTTTACATCTCACCGTCTCCCAATACGCGTCTCGATATTGTTTATTCATTGTCACATAAATCACTGGATTAATGCAGCATGCCATGTACAGCAGCAGATAGCCAGTAATGTGAAGCGCTGGAAAGCGTAATTGCGGATCGAAGACTTTGAAAAGTGTCAATGGCAAGTAGCAGACGACGAAGCAGACGAAGATGACGATGACCATCTTCGTAATATGCATTTCACTGCGGCGCGTGTTTAAATTGCCGGAGTGCTGCGCGACGCGCTCATGTGATTTACGCACAACCCAATAAATATTCGCATACGAGATGATAATTATAAGGCAGGGCATTGCGAATCCGAACACAAACAGCGCGTTCTTTGGCGAGCGCCCGTTTTCATCCGGCTTGATGGAGCATGTTCCCAAATTCTCGTCCCGGCCAAAGACGCCCCAAACGCCGAACAACGTTGGCATCATCAGCCCATAACTGAACACCCAAATGATCCCAATGTACAGGGCCACTTTCGATTTAGTATAGATTGTTGGGTAGAGGTTCGGATACGCTATGAGGATGTAGCGGTTGATTGATATTGTTGCGACGCTAATTAAGGACACACCAACGCTGCCATATCTGAAAATTTGACCTCATTTTAGACCCGGCCATTAGAGTAATTCATTTACAATGATAGTTCATTTAAAAAACTGTGCTACCTCATCATTGGAACCAATGTGCAAAGAATGTCTCCGTGTATCCACTTTCCGTGAAAGAATTGACTCGCGGCAAACGGAAGTACGATAAAGCAGAATAAGAGATCGGAAACGCATAAACTATAATAAAATAATAAATATTAACTTATCATCAGGATATTGATGATGGATGATTCACGCTGACCAGTTATACTCATGATATTTAAATATACATCAGTATTACTCACAATTAAATGACAAAACACACAAACAATTGTGTAGAGAAAATACGTTTTTCAATTAGACTATTGTAATAACAAAATATTCGGTAAAGAAATTTAAAGGTATTCGAATTTTAAGAACTTAATGAATGACTCAACCGATTGAATACTCACCTGTTGAAGGTCAATTTGTCATCAAGAGTAAAACCATCATAACAATGAATGAATTACTCACTTCTTCACTCCTTTCTAATTAATTTTTAACAATCAGGTAATCCGTAATCAAAAACGCATTTCTCTTGTGTTTTAATGAATCACCGCAATCAGAAATGAATCATAGCACATTAAAAACTTAATTTTACCTTGCAATAAATGCGGCAGCTACTGTGCGTAATTTGGAATGTCGAATAAGTGCAATCGCAGTTAATAAATTGCCAATAACGCCAATGATCATAATAATCAGAGTCACAATGCCAGCGGCAGTCATCATTCCTCTGGAAAACCTATAAAAATAAAAGTTGTAATTGTAATAATGAAAACACATAAAATATTTGTGACTCAATACCCACTCGCGCATATTTTCATAATTAGCGGCAATACTCGTTTCCTCTTGCATCTTTACGATTTAAATTTTCCGAACAACAAATTTGTTTATGTAATTTGCGTGTAAACTTTTTAAAAACTCATTCACTACTATTGCGGGTGCAAATAAATCGAACATTGTAAACGTTTCACAATTGTGGCATGGAATTACCAAGAACCGGAACAAACGTCTGACGCATATGCGCGTCAACAGAAAAATCGAAAAATTTACGCATTACTGGCACTGCAAAGACGTCAGCCGTCCTTCTCCATCGAACATACTTCTAATCTTATCGGTTTGTGGTATGTACATTAACAACAGAAAATTACTTCATCACTACCAGTAAAAGCGAAACCGACTACTCTTTTCCCATAACAGTTAAGACCATTTCTACATACACTTAATAAAAATTCTTGCACTAAAACAAATAGTACTGTCATGTGCACATTGTGCTATTTTAAATTGAACTACGCTTAGAACGGAATTAAAAATGCATTTAACTTGTACGCACCAAAAATAAGCATTATAGATATAAATTAACGAATGCAGCGATGAGTTTAATTAACTTCTGACATCTTAGTGCGTACGCTTCAATTAAAACAAATTAAATGGGCAATAAATTAATTAACAGCAAACGCCACAGTTTTCATAAGTATTTTAGTAGTGTATGCATAGTTTCAATAAAGTAATTTTAAATATCAAATGCTTATAATTTTATAGAATTTCTCTAATTCTAAACATGTAATTTAGACATATGTATTTGACTTTTAAGGGTTCTTTATCAAAGATTAGAATACACATACCTTTCCAAGTGTATATTTAGTTTGTTTATCAAATATTTAATTGAGATTAGCGTATGCAAATATTCATGTTAGTCATGAAAAGTTTCACTTCCACATGCAAGAATAGTATGATCAGTTGCTATGAGTACCTACTAGTTTAAAATTTGTTTAAAATTAATTGACGCTCAATAAAACAAGCATTAAAACAATATTACAGTATTGATAACTAAACAGTCAAGGTTGGAATTTCAAATCAGGTTTTTTCCTTTCAATAAACAGGTCTGCTATCAATAATGCAATTTGAAAATAGCAACAAGTGTTGAGTCATCGTATAAAATGCACATTAAATGAAAATTGCATGCATAACGTAACATAACTTTGCGAATTACCTGACTAAAACGCTGAATTGAGAGTTATCCAAATCGTCGTTGTCCATGGCTGCGCCAATGTTATTATAAATGCTGACAATTACAGAAGCTATTCCCACAATTAAACAAACGCTACACACTATTGTTTACTTATGCGCAAATACTTCCAATGATGTAACACGATACTCGGATGAAGCATTTCATTCAAGCGAAGAATTAAAATCGCGACGGTGCTCGATGCGCGCACGGATATAAATTAAAATTGATAAAGCGCAAACATTTGAACGTGCCTCTCCAGCCGTCGAACACAACATCCACATTATCGCAACACGCAGAATATGTGTAAACAGCTGCTGTTGGGGGTCCGATCCCCAAGTAACTCCATGCAAACTGGCGTCGGGCAGGATGGTTAAAAATTAATCTTAATTAATGTTAACAACGAACACAACATTTAGCGTACAGCGAGCAGCGCGCACTTTTTTATTATCATCACATCACGAAATCCGCGCCACTTAATAGAACGCACAATTTCAAACTGGACTGACGGTTAAAAGAACACACGACTCTAGAAGATAAACACTCAATGAGATCGCGTCAGTAAATAATGCACATGTGTTGACAATCACGTTGAAATAAATGTGCGCATTCGGACTTGGTCTGCCGCGATATTATTTCACAATGTACTCGTTGAGTCTCAATGCGCTAATGATGTGAATGCGCCATCCGAGAGAATGCTGGCCCGCATTGCTTATTTATTAATGTATCGCGTTTATTACGCGCGTTCGGTATGGTATTAGTCATAAATGAAGCGTAAAAGAATTCTCTTGTCATTACACACTACATACAATCTACTTGTATTTCCACTCAACCAATATTATCAAAACTTGTTTAAATGGGTAACTAATCATCCTTTTGCCCATTTACTCATTCATTGCTTTCATTGTTTAGTTACTTAAATATTCTAGTTAATCGTTTAATTGTTCTTCAATAAAATCGCATTTTGTATTGTAATTTTTAATTAGCTTTCAACGCCTACTTGCCTAGTAACTGCAAAGTTAAGATATGATAAGCTCATATGTAATCAGTGCTTCCGAAAATTCAGCATATTGTAAACATTAGTATATTAAATAAAATGATGATTTATTTGTTTACCCATAACTATATACATTAAATACCTATAATATTCAAATCCTTATTATCCAGAGTCCTACAAACAACCCCTACTTAACTACATAGTTTGGAGGTTCAGCGCAAGAGCACTTGCAAGAGTTGCATTCCAGCAACAACTAGCTAAATTGAAATGTCTTCTGTGTGACACTTTAAAAACACCCGAAAGCGAGCAATTAATTAAAGTATTATACTTAGACGTGCTTCTCGTTTAAAAACGAGTGCGCCTTATAGAAGTTCCAATTTACAGCTAGAAAACAGCTAGTGGTGCAGTGGTAAAACGCTTCATTGCTACCTGGGAGACTCTGGTTCAAATCGCCGGGTCTCGGCCAAGCTTTTTACAATAATTGAGTAGAATATATTCTAAGTTAAAGGTATAAGAGCTATTACAGATGGATTGCCTATGTAAGGGCCTCTAATACAGTCATGGGGATTCAGTTGTCCATGGCGCTCGAATTCAAATTGAGCACTTAAAATAATTCCAAGTCCGATGCAACCCGACTTGAGGGGCGCCTCTACCAACTGACGTCACAAACCGAGGTCTGTTGGTAACGAAAATCGGGAATGGGGAGGCAGTATACTGCCGGGGAGCGAAGCGGCGGGGTGGGCCGTCACAAAACAATCTTAACGTACGGGCTTCAAAAATACAAAAATGGAGCTCTTGTACGCTTCCGGGGGCCCCATTGGACATACAGTAATGTCTATTGGGGCCCCCCGAAAGTACAAGGAATTGAAAACTTATAAATTCGGATTGTCTCACTCAGGGATCGAACCTGAGACACACAGACCACACTCATAGACTATACCACTAGGCTATGAAGCGTTGTTGCTACGGGCGAATTTGATCTTCCCCTTATAGAATTAAATTAAAAATTTAAACCTTAAATAAGAACTGCCTCTCACAGGCATCGAACTCGAGACAGCCAGATCACAACCACAGACTATACCACTAGGCCATGGAGTGTTGTTGCTACGATAAATTTTGATCTTCCCCTTATACGTCTAATTCCAAACTTAAAAATTAAATGAAGATTCTACTCTCCAGGATCGAACCAGAGACTCTCAGATCACATCCATAGACCTTATCACTAGGCTATAGAGTACACATGCTAGAGAGAACCTTCATTAACCCACATATACGGGTTTTGTTTACCGGGGATTTAATCCGAGACCCTCAGACAACTTTCACTGACCCTACCACTAGGCTATTGAGTGTTATTGCTACAGGTAATTTGTTACACAAATAAAAAACATGTTATACAAATAATAATTTTATATTCAAGTTGCTGGTCTACATATATGGAAATATGACAATAAAAATATTACATTTCTCAACTACAACATTTGGAACTTCTGTAAAAGATATAATCAGACACAATTTTATTCATTTTGAATAGTTAACATAATAATTGATAACAAATTATATATCCTATACATATATTATATATTAAGTACTAATGTTGTCAATATAAGTCGTAACAGTCTTATTTACATGAGAAGGAATCTAAATATATAAATTAAGAATAGAAATTGAAAACTTAATCGACTTCTTCAACAGTGGGGCCAGAGTAATTTCCGAAACCACCATTCTGTTGACCACACGATGTTGACTGGTTTGGTTGCGCACCTTGATGCAACTTGGCCATAATTGAACTGCAAACTCTACTTAATTGTTGATACTTTTCTTCATATTCTTCCTTTTCGGCAAGCGTATTGGCATCAAGCCATTGTAAGCAGCCATTGCACTCTGTCTTGATAGTCTCCTTATCATTATTCGATAACTTCTCGCCAGCTGCTTCAGCTGCCTGTTTTACTTGAAAAACGTAGGCCTCCAACTTGTTGCGAGCAGCCACTCGTTCACGTTGCTTTTCATCCTCTGCTTTATATTTCTCGGCATCTGCAAGCATCTTGTCGATTTCCTGCTGAGACAATCGACCCTTATCGTTCTTAATTGTAATGTTGCGTTGATTTCCAGAGCTCGTGTCTTTGGCGGACACATTTAGTATACCATTTGCATCCAGGTCAAAAGTAACTTCAATCTTCGGAACGCCACGGGGTGCTGGAGGAATACCCGTCAAATCAAATGTGCCCAAACTATTATTGTTCTTCGTCATAGTGCGCTCGCCCTCAAAGACTTGGATCGTGACAGCAGGCTGATTATCTGCGTAGGTACTGAATGTTTGCGTTTGTTTGCATGGAATGCGCGCATTGCGCTCAATGATTTTAGCCATCACTCCGCCAGCAGTCTCAATGCCCATGGACAACGGTGTAACATCGACAAGAAGAAGATCTTTTATCTTAGAATCGGAATCCCCACTGAGGATGGCGGCTTGTACAGCGGCTCCATATGCCACTGCTTCATCGGGGTTGATGGAAAGATTGAGTTGCTTGCCACCGAAATAGTTTTGCAGCAGCGATTGTATTTTGGGAATGCGCGTTGACCCGCCAACAAGAACAATATCTTGAATTTGTCCCTTGTCCATCTTTGCATCATTCAGTGCTTTCTCCACTGGTTCAAGAGTGCCTCTGAAGAGATCAGAACACAATTCCTCAAATCTTGCACGTGTTATTTTGGTGTAAAAATCAACGCCTTCAAAGAGAGCGTCAATTTCAAGTGTGGCTTCTGTCGAAGATGATAATGTGCGCTTCGCACGTTCTGCAGCCGTTCGTAAACGACGCAGGGCTCTTGGATTTGAACGCAAATCTTTCTTGTATTTTCTCTTGAATTCTTCAGCAAAATGATTGACCAGTCGATTGTCAAAGTCTTCTCCACCAAGGTGCGTGTCACCAGCAGTAGCTCGCACCTCAAACAAGGAACCCTCGTCGATGGTGAGAATTGATACATCGAAGGTGCCACCACCAAGATCGAATATTAAAACATTGCGCTCCCCTTTAAGATTTTTATCTAGCCCATATGCCAATGCGGCTGCTGTTGGCTCGTTAATAATGCGCAGTACGTTTAAACCAGCTATTACTCCGGCATCTTTAGTGGCTTGTCGTTGGGAATCGTTGAAATAAGCTGGTACTGTGATAACTGCATTCTTGACTGGACCACCCAAATAAGCTTCTGCAGTTTCTTTCATCTTACTCAAGACCATCGAAGAGATCTCCTCTGGAGTGAATGTCTTCAATTCGCCCATAAATTCTGCTTGAATCTTTGGTTTGCCTCCTACATTTACCACATTAAATGGCCAATGTTTCAGGTCGTCCTGAATCTTTTGATCGTCATATTTTCTACCAATTAGCCTTTTTGCATCAAAAATTGTGTTCTTTGGATTCATGGCAACTTGGTTTTTCGCTGCGTCTCCAATGAGACGCTCAGTGTCTGTAAAGGCTACGTAGCTGGGTGTTGTACGGTTGCCTTGGTCGTTGGCGATGATTTCCACTTTACCATGTTCCCAGACACCGACACAGGAATACGTGGTACCCAAATCAATACCGATAGCTTTTGCCATTTTAATTTTGATGTTGTTATACAGAGATACTCAATGAAATAATACTTTTCTAGAACTTTCCCGCGCTTTTAGACTTGCGTATTATGAGCTGCAATTGATTCACAGTTAATACTACTTCAAGTATATTGTTTCAACTGAATTAAATATAATAACACTTTTCAATACTTTTTAAACTTGTATTTTGTACTTTGCTTGCTTTACACTGTTGTTTACTTCAAGTTTCACTTCTCGCTGTTTGAATTGAACTGATGCGCTCGCCGCGCGTTCTGTTTATATATGGACGGGACATTTGTTCACGAATATTCTCGACGCTTCTAGATTTCTCTATTAGCGCTCCCAGTATTTCTAGAAGCTTCTAGTAAATTCCAATAAATTCTACAATGAAACACATGCACTACAAATGATTAAATAATACCAAACCATTTTTAACATATATTTTACGTGAAGGGCATTATTTCTAATGACATTTTATGTTATCTAGCGTAAAGAAATCTCAAGAAATAATTATTGCGCATTTTTTATTGATTGTAAAACTTCCTTAACGATGTAGTTAATTAGGTTTTAAGGTGTTAAGAATATTGATTTGTATAAAACTGAAAATGAATTTAACGTTAATTTCTGAAAGAATAAACCAAAATTTTGTTAAGACTGCATTCTACATACACAAGTGTAATTGAACAAAACTTGGTACGTAACTGGAATATACTTATTTTTACATAATTCCGCAGACATAATCTGAAGAAATATGTAAAAAATTCAGCTGAAAATCTGCTGATTATGAAATAATAATATATTTTATCAGAAATGTTAAAAAATCTAATAATATATGCAACTATTTATACAGGGTTTCCTACATGAAGAACATCTGGTAATATGTACTATTGTTATTTATTTCTGAAATATAAAAATCTAAACAGATTAGATTGCATTAGTTTATCACATGTCGAAGTGGTATAATACGAAAGAGAAATCTGACAACTACTTTATGTTAGTTGGTAACGCTGATCTGGCTACTTTGTGATTATTGCTTCGCTTACACGTCAGGCGAATATAAAATCAAACAGCTATTTAAGAAAGTTTACGTAAAATGTGTATATTGTTCTATTAACCAAGACGGTGATTTGATTACTAGGCATAGATCAGCGTGTTCCAGAATACGAATTATAAATATGGGTGTGTATTATAAAATTATTCGCCAATATAAACAAAGTATACGAGGTTATGAATATTTTCAGGTGGTCTTTGGTCTTATTTTCGGGGTTTATTGGGTGCCCGTGAAATGCGAATCCTAATTTTAGGCCTGGATGGTGCCGGTAAAACGACTATACTTTATAGATTACAGGTTGGTGAGGTGGTTACAACAATACCTACGATAGGGTTTAATGTAGAGCAAGTTCAATTCAAAAACCTTAAATTCCAAGTATGGGACCTTGGAGGACAAACAAGTATTAGGTATGTTCAAATATTTCAAACAATTTTACAAATAAGTTGAGATTGCAATCTGTCTCTAATAACTCTACATTTTAGGCCTTATTGGAGATGTTACTATAGTAATACAGATGCAATAATTTATGTTGTTGATTCAGCTGATAAAGAAAGAATTGGAATATCCAAGGATGAATTATTTCATATGCTAAGAGTATATATACCTACCACTCTTTCCCACTGAAACTTAATTCATATAATAATTTCAGGAGGAAGAACTAACAGATGCAATTCTAGTAGTATTAGCAAACAAACAAGACATGGCTGGTTGTATGACAGTAGCTGAAGTACATCAAGCTCTTGGTTTAGAAGCATTAAAAAATCGAACTTTCCAAATATTTAAAACCTCTGCAACTAAAGGTGAAGGCCTGGACCAAGCTATGGATTGGCTAGCAAATGCTCTACAAAATAAAAAATAACATTATTCAATGCAAGAAAGTCATACAACACAAATATTTGTTCAATTTTATGTAAGTACACTCTAGTCTACTCTGCATTTCTTTAAATATTTCTGAACAAATGCAAATTCAAGGGGTTAATTTATGATATCAATTATCCAATAGAAATGACGCTAAGCAATTGATTCATCAGAACAGATAAAATATCCATCTGAGTGGATGAATCCAACTATGAGTTAATAAAAATACTTATTTATTTACACTTCCTTAAATGCATACTGCATTTTTAAATTACTAGCATGTGTATTAATTCCAGTTCGTAATAAATTTATTTGCAGTACTATCCAGAAATATTCATAAAATGATAAACATAGTTATTATGAAATATCTGATTTGTTTTATAAATGTTCTTCATGTGTCTTGTATCTTCCAAGTCATGAATGTAAGTTGCAAATTTTGCTGCATTTAAGAAATCAGTTTCAAATTCATAATTACCTAGCTATAAAGTAAACCTTAAAATATTACAAAAATAATCAATAAAACATTGTAATTTTATACTGTACATTTTAATAAAAATGTAAGTATTGTATATGGTAAGAATTGTAACAAAATTTAAAACAACTCCTCTTCAAAGCAAGGCTTGCCAAAACGTTCAACGCGTTTCTTGCTTCCTTCCAATTCCATTTGAACCTTCTTCCGTATATAAAAAATATCACAATCCTGATTCGAGCATAAAATTTCCTCGTGTAATGAACCCATGCATCTTTGGCATTCAGTATACAATACAGCAAACTTATCTTCCAATTGTCTGTGGTGGCCAAGTTCTTTTTGATACAACATTGGTTCCTTTTCTTTGCAATGCTCACACAATGCCTCCTTTTCATAGTCTTTGGTCAATACGCATTTACATCCCAAACACACTTCCTTCTTTTTCGTAAACGCCGCTAACGCAGAAATTTTAGATGTAACCACTGTCTTCTTTCTAGTATGCTCACCTCGCAGCAAGACTGATTCAGCACTATCGCCCAGGATTGGTTGGAAAATGCGAAGCAATGGCTTAGACAACTGATTTTCCAAATAATAATTTGTATCAATTGGTATGTTGTTTTCCAGCACATACAGTGGATTTTCTGCTTTTTCGTAAGCTTTGCTTGTTTTCGAAGCTGCAATAATAACGTATGGAATACGGTCTCCCAATTGTGGTGCATTTCCAGGATCACGCTTTGCAATTTTATGCGCAAGTTCAACATGTGCTTGTTTCGCAGCGTAATCAGCTTTACTTAATTCTTTTGTGATAATTAGTTGAGAAATATCAACGTTGTTTTGCAGCAAATCGGCTATTACTTTCTTTGTATAAGCGACCGCGCCATCGGGGTCCTTATCAATCAACAATTTTTGCAAACATGTATTAATAACGTTTACTACCAATGTACAATTATCTCGGCGAACCGTTTCAATGCCTTTGCAATCCATCTTATCATATTTCTCAGTGTTCGTAAAGTATAAGCCAGCGTATCTCTTTTTGTTAATCAACAAGTAGGGGAAATATACTTTTTCGAATTCCAGTTTGATTGGCTGGATAAACTTTGCGCTTATATGTTCGGCAGCATCACGTCCTAATTTCATACTTTCTTCAAGTGATTGTACTTGAAAGTTAACCATAACAGAATCCGTATCACCATAAATTACTTTCGCATCATGAGCGTATCCATTAGCAATGCAGTAGCGCTGTTCTACTTCTTGCCTGGTTTGTTCTATCATTGAACGTCCATACGCCGTTACACTCTATAAGAATATTTATATTAGATTTGAATTTGACGTACGAATTCCACTATGTAACATACCCCAGAGATTTCTAAACATGGTAGTTTACCAACTTGCGCTCCTGTAAAACCATACACCGAATTTGCTGATATCTTATACGCAAGTTGTCGACCATCCAACACTGCCTTCATACCAGGATCTGTTGTATTTTTTAACTCTGCCTTAGTTCGTTTACGAGCTGCTAATAGATGTTCCAAAATATGGGGTAGCAGACCACGTCGCACCGAACTTTTCACAAACATACAATTAGCAGGTGTTTGAGTAACTTGATCATTTGTTAGTCTAAATAAAGTTCACATATTAATATGTTATCAAAGAATTTCAATAAATGCTTGTACAAACCCAAGCTTATCCTTAAATGCAGGTCTCAATAGTGTTGTGTAACACAAATTATGCGCTATCATAATACTAGGATACAGCGAACTAAAATCAAGTGTCGCAATCGGCTCCTTGTAGTATCCTTTAATCGGTTCAATAACCGTTGCTCCTTCATATTGCTCTGAACTAGCTTGTCCTTGATGCACAGGCATGAAGTAATTTTGTGATTTTGCATGACGCAATAATTGTGCAACAACTTTTACTTGCTCACCCTTTGTCAGCAAATTTGTGAGGACAACGCCTGTTACTCTCGACATTTCGACATCATTAATAAACGATTTTACTTTATTAATCAGTCTTAAGGGTAGTTCAGCATCTTTAATGCAGTACACAGCCAACCGCCGTCGAGTTTGATCATCACCATTCTGCAAATCCGTTATAATACTGTGATGTACATCCTCTTTGCTCTCGCCCAAGATCTCATTTGAAACATTATTCAACGTGTATGATCGTAATTTAAAATCTCTCTTCATAACAATAAACATATCATACACAACACGGCCTTCAAAATTCGCTAATTTAACAGGTCGCCTGCCAACTTTTGTTTGATTAACTTGCTCTTTTAATTCAGATTTAATATGTGTAATCCGACCCAAAAACGGAAAATTCTTCAGATTCAACTTCTTCGCCCGATCCAATAAATAAGGTACGTCAAAGTTTGTAATGTTATACCCACTGAGAATATCTGGATCACAATCCCGAACAAACTCGGCCCATGCATCTAGCATTTTTTCTTCAGTTGCAAATGAATGCACATCTGCATGACCAATTGGTGCACAAGTATTCAAAGTAAACACATTCCGAAAAGAAGGTTCTTTTGCCCCATGCAGTTGTACAACATTTGCAATTTGAATAACAGCATCAATCTGAGGGTCAGGAAACACACCTAAATTTAAAATCAAAATATGAGTTATTGCTTGTATAAATTTATAATAGTGTGATTACCTTTACGTCCAGCACACTCAATATCAAAACTTAACATTTTAAATGGTGCAACAGTTGCCCAACTCCCTTCAGGTGCATGAGGAGTAAAATTCTCCCATGACACATCAATTTCTATTTGGCATCTAGATGTCGGCTGATAAGGACTTGTTGAACTGCGTTTGAACCATTTTCCAGCTGGAATTTCAATCCAAGCACAACCCAGCACTTTTGTATCAATCATGAAACGTGTCTCAACATCAACATTTGATTCAAATGCAGTAAATACATGGTGACCAGCTGGTGGATATACTACTGTTGTTTCTAAAAGACGCTTAGCAGCAGGTACAAATCGTGGAACTGCCACATGTATTTTTGCAAATTTGCATAAATCTTCTCCTCTATATTCCATTAAAGATTGACCATAAACTAATTCTACCATAAGAACTGCTTCTGGAATAATGTCTTTCTTTTGTCTGTTGTCAGCAAGAACTGCATCATTTAGTTTATTCTGAAACATAAAATATGAAAATTGGAAACAAAAGATTGATGTTTCTCACCTTAAATGGCTCTAAGTCATCTTTGTTAAAACTATCTGGTAGTGTAACATACAAATATGGTGTAAAACCATGAATATGACAACAAACACTATTTTGATCTTCAGTTATACCAAACATTCTCATGATAGGAACCGAGCCACTTTGTGCCCCTGGCATGCCAGGGTAAACATTCCCAATATAGTGATCAAACTCAAGCTGTTGAAAAATAAATTTATCTGTTTTGGGTTCAAGTGATGGAATCTGTGGACGGGCCACATTGTATTGCCTATAAATTAATTGGTTCTCAATAATACCTTCGGTCAATGTGGTGATACAATACCTGGTCTTTTTGCTTGGACTTGTAAGAGCTTCAGAAGAATAACGTTTACTCATTTTTCTTTGAAGATTATAAAGACTTCATAAAACACGCAATAGATCACTATGAAATATGAGAAACAATAATTATAACACTCAACACAACCCGATCTTAACACTTCTTTTGGCAAGGTAAACAAAACTAACCAAACCTGAACTAACCGTCACTAACCGTTTCGGCGGGTATAACTTAACCTTTTACAGCGACAATTGACGACGAGTGACACTAGCGTCACTACGGGAAAAAAACACAACTAATTTTTTGTGGGAAAATAATGTCTTTAAATATTTAAAGGTCCTATTGCATAAAAGTTCATGAATATATTATTTTACTTTTAAGTTTTAGATCTGTAGAACTTCTAGATTTAGATCAGACCGATATAAATAACTACAACAAAGAAAAATTATCCAATCATTTAATATTTCCCATCTGATAATCATTATTTGTTTATGAAATAAAAAATAATGAAATTGTAATCAGTTATTGACAAACTTGGTTGTAATTTAATGATGACCGCATTAAATTGTGATATGCGAAATTTCAGGCTTACATAAACCATTCATTGTGTTTTGATTGATTACTGGTTTAAGATAGTAAAACATCTAATCAGCCAAATATTATCACTAAATCAAAATTATCAGTAAAATATTTCTATATATTCATATACTTGCACATGCAAATATGGTGTAAAACCATGTAGATCACAGGAAAACAAATGTCACGAAACTTTGTTTTTGGATTTCCGTTAACTAATTCGGACATGTAATTATCGTAATTTTTAATAGGTAAAAAGAAGCCGAAAAAGTTTTACCATCGGTTTTTTCAACGTTTTTAGCTTATATAAAGTTATTGTCATACAACACGAGTGTTATTATATAAATATAAATTTAATAATATTACTATCAAATATAAGTGCGCTATACCAACACGTGGGTAATAATTGTCCAAAAATGTAATCAACAATACAATACGATTAGATAAACCTATTCTCTTGAATCATAAGTACTAGAAAAATAGTAAAGTGAATCTGTATTCGTAATTTACACGTCTGGATTTTGATCATTTAGTTTATAATCAATCGCTACTAATTATATCAAAACAAATATGACGCGCAAATATTTATCAGAAAAAAATTAACAATTCAAATACTTACAGTTATCATGATTTTGATCAAAAATTTGTAATCAATTATTTAGGTTCACACGCAAGGGCAATGCAAACTAAGTCATCATTATCGACGAATTTTATCACAGCAAAGCCTTCGAATGAATAAACGACCGATTTACGGATCATACGTGATTTAAACTCGCTCAATCACAGACAACAGTAATCCTAAAAAGAAAAATGATACTACATATCAAAAGAGTTGTGTGCATTTGTTTTTTATTTAGTTGCATAGGCATTTATGCAGATGAATTTGACCAATTGCGTCATTTAAGTAATATGACCAAATTGGATTTCTTTTCAATCGATTCTACAATTGACATCCCTTCGATGATCGAGAGTTTAATTGAGGGTGATTCAAAGTCTTGCAAGGCATTCAAGAATGCAATCTTACTCGACTTTAAAGAATTAAAGGACCAGAATATCCAATGGCTACTTAAAAGTAAGTACGAATATACATAATGAGTTCACTTTTACAATATTCCTGAAGTGTTTGATGCTTGGAGCAAAATTCCTAGTGGGTTAATGGCGGGAAATACCGTCGACTATGGCAACTTTGACGAATGTCTAGCAATTGATGAAGAATTCGCAGGAACTACTGTTAAAGGACAATTTTGTGCATATTCGCTAAATGTAGCTTTTAGCGAAGATTTTATCATAAATTTAAGCACATGCATTCCAGACACTTGCACATTGAAAAATGGATTACTTGCAAACATTGTAATTTCTAACAAAATGTGTCAGACGCAAAGTACTTCAAATGTGAATTTAAAATGGGACGATTGGCTTGTAATGTAAGAATTTTTTACTGAATTATTCGTGTTATTAATAATTATTATCTAAACAACAGAGGGGTATGTATAGCCTTATGTGCAATTATATTTGGGAGCACATGGTATGATGCTTACGTTCATATAACTGGAAAAAGTGATTATTGCATTCGATTATTTATTATTTGCACTTACATTTAATACTAATTTCCAGCTCCAGCACATTTAATGTTTGTCGCATTTTCAATCCTAACTAATGGTAAAAAACTCTTTGCTGTGAGCAATTCTAGCAAACAAGTTAGCTGTTTAAATGGAATACGCACGATTAGCCTGATGTGGATTATTGCAGGCCATCGATTTGTAAGTCTAACTGCATTGTCCCTATCAAACAAACACGATGCTGAAAAGGTATGTAAATTTGCGTTAATACTTGCCTAAATAATTAATTAATATTTTTGATATATAGTTTAAAGGAGATATTGCGTCTAGTTACATATCGAGCGCTCGCGCAGCTGTGGATACATTTTTCTTTCTGTCCGCATTTTTATTAAGTTACAACTATTTTAAAGGAATTCAATCTGCAATTATCAAAGCTGAATCAAAGGGTTCAAAGCATGTTCAAAATCCTTTAACTTTATCCAGAATACCAATGTTTTATATTCATAGACTTCTTAGGTAAACTCCAAATACGCCGTTGAATTTAAAAAGTTTATAATTATACTTTTGTAATTTAGAATTACGCCAGCTTTAGCAGCTGTATTTTTCGCACAAATAACAGTTGTACGCCATATGCCACAAGGACCCATAGCAGTTATGTCGGATTTGATGACACAACCTTGCTACGATTGGTGGTGGTCATTTTTCCTCTACGTTCAAAATTACGTAAACTATAATGAGATGGTAAATGAAAATGATAAGCGTTGCTAAAAGAATAGTTAAAGAAATTTTCTTTCAGTGTATTGTCCCAACGTGGTATTTGTCTGCTGACATGCAAATGTATTTACTTTCTCCTTTAGTAATTATTCCTTTAGGAACATTGATTATAGCGAGAAAGAAGAAAATTGCTTATATTTTTATAAGCTTTGTTATTCTGTTATGTATCTTGATTCCCATGATTCCAGACTTTTATAGGAAGTTTGATCCTAACAAGCAAGTACTAATAACTGTTAATTTTCTATTATTAATTCTTAAATTTTTAGCATTTATGAAACACATCCACGCTTATCAGTTTATACTATGGGTATCCTGTTTGGAATGATTGTAGTTGAATTTACTGGAAAGAAAATAAAAATTCCTGCAGTGAGTCATATGAAAGAGAGAAAAATTACTTTTATGCTAATTCCATATTTCAGATTGTAAATATCTCTTTGTGGGTGCTCTCGCTCGCCGTTATGTTAACAATTTTATTAACAATGCACGATACTGAAGCGCATGGAGAACAATACAAGAACAACATGTTTTTTACCTTTTCTAGACCTGCTTGGTCACTAGCATTATCCTGGATTATATTTGCATGTCATTTTCAGTATGGAGGTCCAGTAAATTGGTTTCTCTCAAAGTCAATCTTCCAAATTATGACAAGATTGTCTTTTAGCATGTATTTGTTGCACAATTTAGTAATAACTGTTGCACTGCTTAATACTAAAACTACTCTACATTTCTCAGAATTTGAAACTGTATGTATTCTGTATATATGTGGATCATAGTAGCATATAACTTTATAAATTCTTCTTCTCAGATTTATTTATGGTGCGGCGACTACATTTTCACCGTATTGATATCTATTGTTTGGGTCTTGTGCTTCGAATCCCCTATTGTTGTAATTGAAAAAGTACTTTTTTCAAGCGGTAAGAACTTCGAGTTTCTAAACTCATTCTACTAATCAAATTAATTATAAATTTGTTGTTTAGATCGGGCAAAATCTCAAACTATCACCCAAGCTTCTAATATAACTCAACAACAACCAGTAGAACCTTAACTAGTCTACAAAACGAAAATTAATCATCAATATTCATAATAACATACCAATGTATTTAGTAATAATCTCATTTCAACATTAAAATGAATTATATTTAAGATTCATGTTTCAATATATTTGTATATAACGATTAAGCAATGCAAACATTATTTTATAATATATGCAATTAAAGAGTATTTTTGATTATCGATTATTCCTTCAAAAATACATTTTATACATTTTAACTATTAACAAATAAAATGAAGCGATCATTCTTACCATCCACTTACTATAAAATTAAACGTTAACAATACTTATACTTTCTGAAAGAGATCGCATTTTATGCAATGAAATTATGGGGAGATTTAAATAATGAAATCATTGTACAAATAGCTTTAAATTTTGAATATAAAGAAATTAGAGACATCTAAAATGGCAATATGAACTAAATCATTGGCCTTGTACACATCAGCTCAATCACCTGTTGCTTGTAATTCCGTTCAATCTGCTATACTTAAGTCAATTTTCCGTTTCGGAGCGTATACATTTTCGCAATTAAATAATACGCGTGTGAAGGTTTACTACTCTCCATTCAACGCTTTTCTTGTGCAACAATTTTATATCATGTAAGTAATAAATACTTTTATTTTTTCGCCAATTAAAGCTAGCTATAAAAAATAACAAATATGATAAAATAATAATAAAAAACAAATCAAGTGAACAGTAACTGCTTTCCATGATTTTTGCGAAACTAATAAACTACTGGAATGATTAGTAAATACAGTTGTAAGCATTTTTGGAGCTAATTACTTGGTTGTAACTTTCCTTTCTTAACTTATTTGTGTTCAGTTGTTATTTAATTTGGGCTCTTACTATGAATGATTCGATGTTTCGAGTTCGACAATTGTATCGTAGCATGGCCGACATACCGGTACCGGTTTTTTGGTCGCGTGGCCCGGTAAAACAATTTGCTTGTCTATACAGCGCGTACAAAATACGTCACCGCATTTGCGACAATGAAACTGGAACATGAAGCAAAATAAGTAAATGTAATTCTTTGTAAATTATTAAAACGATAACACATTATCGCACGCTCTACTTACTTTTCTGCTGAACTGATCGAAAGAGGACGAACATCCGCATTCTTTAATGTTACGTAAAGTCTTCCAGTCAAGAGCAACTGTTTCAAGATCTTTTGTTATCGTATTAACGTTTATATCATTCGCCTCCACGCTTCCAACATTGACACTGGTTGCTTTTAATGGATGGTCATCGTCTGCATTTTGCAACTCGCGTAGCGTTGTTTTCTCATAATACAGTTTATTGTCTACCAGATTCGAATTATCTGGCTTGTGGTTAGTGCCATTGACACGGTTCAGAAGCGACTTAAATGAAGAGATGCGCTGCAAACCCAAAGTAGGATTAAAAATATATAGTAATAAAACGATATTTATTAAATATTGGGTAGCAAATTTTGATATGTAAACTAACTTTGGTTAAATAGTTTACGTGATCTTCAAGTGATGAACTATGATCACATGTCGCGAGGAGTAAATCTCCAAGTGGTTCTCGAGGGTGTATACCACTTTCAAATCGGCAATACATATCCCTCCAAAATTTAATGTTTTGTGGATATAGGTTGGGCCGTAATAAACCTGGAATTTCTTCAGGCATGTATAGCGGATTCAAATATTCATTCTCATGATTTGCCAAATAACCCCATACGGAGTATGTGCGCTCGGCCAAGCGTAAATCAATACGGTCCTTCTCGCAATTGCCCACAAACGTCCCATATTGACATGAATGCACATGATCGTGCAAGGTGAGCAAAAACCTTTCATTAAATTGAAACGACATTGGAAATTGCGACATCAACTGCCAGGTAGCATCCAGAAGTTGCGTAAAAACAGGCGAAATTTCTTTATTATCCCCTTGCAAATGCCCACAACGTTCTGAAAATTTGTGCCCAAACGCCAACCAATCTTTTTCTATTAAGGCCTATAAAATTCAAATTAATATAAATTCGTACTTTAACAAACTGTTTTACCTGATATCCGGCAATTGTTCGATAATACGGATCTAATAAAATAGAAGCAAGAGAGCAAACTTGTCCTGTGCGATCCCAACCATCAGAGCAATGCACAACAACGCTGACACCTTCGTCCACCGCTTGTGCGATAAACCAGGACGTATCTAAAATACTCTTAATGTGTCTCAGCCACCCGCTGGACTCCAAACCACTGAGCAATGTATTAACAGTGGGATTCTTTTGCTCGCACGTCTCCATCACCTTCGCCAGACTATTGCGCATCACGTGAATATTTTCAATCCCAAGAAAGTGAAATTTTATGTTTTCATAAAACGCCTCATTCTCGTATCCCTTGCCGGCCGCCTTATTCGCGAACGCATTGATCTTCGGACGGGTGTCAACGACATACATGTAAGTGGCATTCGGGTTGGTCTTCAAAATATGATTCAACATTTTCTCGTCCTCCACGCAACGCGCACTGAAGCCCGACAGTGGCTGACTGCATCGCGATATACTCGCCTTATTGTGGTGCAAATAGGACAACACCGGTAATCGTCCTTTTGAGCGGAAGCGTGAAGATCCAATCAGGGTTGTAGTGCATGCCGACTTCGGCACGTACAGATATCGCGGATACGTATCGCAGAGCTATAAATATTCCACACTGGAGTGAATGCACTGAATAAATCGATGCCAATTTAAGCCAAAGCAAACGCACTCACCTCGTAATCTTTGTTGAGAAGCGTTACCGTCCACTGGTCGTTTGGGACACCCATGCGTTTGAATTCACAGAGGAGATCGAATGACTCCCAACCACTCGACCGGCTGGTCTCCTCTGAGGACGACGTGTAATGAAAACAATACAAATCCTCAACATTACTTGGTTGCGAAAGTTGGTGCAGCGTTTGGTAAATGTCATGACAATCCCGCTCCCGCGGAATGACAAACGTGACGGATAAAAAGTTTTTGCAGCGAATGAATAGAGGAGATCCCGTGGTTGTTAGGGGCAGTTTTTCCAAGTTTGCAATATGCATCAATGGTATCTGAAATGTGATATTTGTAAATACAAAGTAATCAGTATAATTAAAAAAGAACAAAAACCTTCACCACAATACATGTTATCTTAATGACATACTTTGAAAACAAGTAATTTCAATAACAATAAGCGTATTGTTTACAAATATATATTTATTAATGAGATGACAACAAACATGGAACTAATGAACTTACCCATGTTTCCTTTTTGTCTTCCGGATCAACGAATATCAAATGAGTTGCTGTTACATAGAGTGTGCCCTGCGATGGTGTCTTTGAATAACGATCCAGCATGCGAACGTTTTCCACCTGGAATAGATTAATGTTACGCTTGTGTAATAATAGGTGAAGTACCTATCTAAATATAAAACCGCATCGATAACTTCATTATGCATCCACTATTGTGTTTATTGATCTTTGTTGCAAAAAGCTAACAACGTAGGAAGAACCAAGCAGTATACTGCAAACCGACCTTCAACTTGACACATCTCTGGGCAATTTTCGTTAAACCAGGTCAATGTCACGGGTAAATAAACATTTCATTAACAATATCTTGCGGACGTATTGACGTTATGATACCGCATCATACATACAGATTGTGGATACGAAGTGTCTCTTCTTTCTTAACTGTTACGAAACAACGTACCTTTATATCGACTGTAATACCGTTGATATTCTCGGGCTCTGCATTCGACGATTCGCCATGTAGCAACCATGATTTAAATTTCACGTACATCGAGGGTGAATTCGTTATCTTATACGTAGTCGGATGCGGTTCTTCGTAGTCTTCGGACTGCATTATGACACGTAAGGCACCGACAAAACCCGCGCGTTCTGGCCGATCGACAACGTCCGACTAGCCGCCCCCGCGTTATCGCGCCGCCGACTGCCACCAGCGAATCGAGCCTATCCCAAGTTTCATGGTCCGCGCTTTTACGTCATCAGCAACTAGTCGGAGGACAATTATGATTCGCTACGTCTTAAGGATCACCGTAACAAAAACCAAATGAAAATTATCAACAAATGTTGTGAATATTCACACATTATATAGTCCTAGCATGATTCTACTAGTCTCTTATAAATATAAACCATGTACTCTACTAATACAATGTAAATAGTTGTTGTCATTTAGATTAACTATCATTATGATAACTAATAAACAATCAAGATGCACTCATTTGTAGATGCAACATAAATTAGACTAAACCGACATATCTGTATTCTCAATAAACATGTTATCATTTATGATACTGATAAAATAATTGTAAATATTGCTCCGGTATTTTACAGAAACACGTCGAGGTGTTCCATATGTACTAATAAGTGCCAAATATTACTGATGGCATTGAGTAATAACTTACCTTCGGTTTTTTAATATGTTCCATACTCTGCTTACGATATGTTACCGCAATTCAATTATCTGTTGTAATTGCAGTATAAAATGCCAAAATGAATTGACGATTGTAACAATACTACGACTATAATACGAATGATTCGCTTATTTCAAGACGTACTTAATTAATTACGATGTTATCACAACGCGCACCAATCTTATTGCACCACTTCTGAGAGCTTATATCTATAAATATAAACAATCTTACTACTGTACTAGCACTCTTTACAATACATAGGAATGAAACTGTGATAAATGATATATTGTAAACTGGGTTCACATCGACTCTTATGTACTTATTTTTACACTCCACCGCACTTCACTTCAACAAAAATGTCACACATCAGCTGTTTTTGACGGTTCGGATAGATTGGCGACAATTGTCGAACGTCTTAGAACCGAAGCCGAGCATATAGCGCGCTCTATGTTGGTGCAAGTGGCAATTTAAAGCATTTAAATTCTTATTTATATAAGAGAAATTAAAAGGATTAAATGATCTGAGAATCATATAGCCATTGAACTTACGCTTTTAAAAATTACTTATACAATTTTTTTATGCTATTAATAATACGAAAAATTTAAAATCATAGTTCATAACCCTACGAAACTAATATTTAACATAAAATAAATATAAATAATCGGAATTTCTCCCAGTGTTATTGATTAATTTGGTCTCGAATATAGTCGTAGTGTTTATTCTAGAAACTACGTAGATTGCAGTAGATTGTTTCAAAGTTAACCTCGAATTGTGTTGAGTCATTTGACATTTTTTCTTACGTATAAAGAGAGTATTTTGTTCGTGATTTTCATTTGTTCTCGTGTGGTTCGTAGAGTGATAATTTAAAGTTACACTGCATTTTATAAGATTTACAACATGGAACTACCTCATATTGGCAAACACTGCAGTGTTAAAGTTTGCAACAAATTAGGTAAGTGTTTCCATAGTTACACAGCTTTTGTAATTTGGTTTTATTTAATGGTTTTCTTTTTAGATTTCTTACCAATCACATGTGATGCTTGCAAAAGTATTTTTTGTGATGAACATTATACATATTTAGGTCACAATTGTCCAAAGGCTTATTTAAAAAATAACCAAGTGCCTGTTTGTCCTCTGTGCAATAAACCCATTCCAGTAGCTCCAGGGCAGCAACCTGATGTAATTGTTGGAGCCCACATAGATAATGATTGCCAGTCGGATCCTGCAATAAGTCGCCGAAAAGTGTTCACAAAGAAATGCCATAAAAAAGGTTGCAAAGTGCAAGAGATTATTAAAATAGTATGTAATGACTGCAAGCTTAATTTTTGCTTACGTCATAGACATCATCAAGATCATGATTGCAAAGGACCAACAAGTGCTAGAGATAAATCTGCACAAGCTGCTGTAAATAGACTAAGTCAAAATGGTATGATGATGAGTGAAGATGAACAATTAGCTAGGGCATTGGCATTATCAATGCAGGAGACCAGTAACAGAAAAACACAAGAAGAATTAGATGCACAGCTTGCAAGACAACTGCAAGCATTGGAGACAAGTGGTTCTGGTCAAGCACATCAAAATAATAGAAATGATCAAAGATGTGATGTCCAATAAGAAGTATTATGTAATATTTAAATCAATACTGCAAGAAGTACTATTATTCCATAACTTACATTGACTATTTTATTAATATGATATTGGGTCTATATTTATACTAGAGTTTTAATAATTATTTTGTTTGTAATAAAACTATAGCTTGTTAGTTTGTTTATTTATAAAATGACGTTAGGTGCGCGTTATATTCCTCTCACTTGATCCTGTTTGTTTGCAGATTGCATCATTACAGTTCTCATTCTGACGTAAATGTTAATTTGTTATTATAGTCTTCGCGAATAATTGTTTTGAGTAAACTTTATTAAAACGACTATGAATAATTTATTTGCATTAATAGAATTCTTGGTTATCTATTGAAATCTGATAATATTAAATTACTTTATATAAATATGTATAAAATGTTTGGAACTTTACGTAGAACATACTTTGAGAAGGAATAAAATATTTGCTCATACATGCTTACTTATTCTGAAACAGAAAATTTTTTTTACTTTGGTTGATATGTAATTACTATAATTTTGTTATATGTTTATCCCAAGTTTATGTTACTAACTTAGTCTTCATTCTTATTACGTATGAATTTACACTAAATATGTGGTAATAGTTATGTAATCTTGTTATTTGTTGTCTGTTGTTGGCCAATTGATAAACCGTGATAACCCATGCGTACGTACGTTAAATATTTCCAATCTCGTATGATTTGCTGTTGAATGTTAAATAGACAATTTAGTTCAATTTTGCTTTCAGCTTGGTGCTAACGGCGTAAAACTCTAGAAATGGATTCGGATATTTTTCGATTATATCGTACCCCAGCTTTCACAAAGGCAAAACAAGATGAAATCTTGTTCAAGTTGCGGAAAGAAGTTCCCGAACTTATTGCTGTTAAAACTGAATTATGTTATCACGTGGAATTCACCGGAGGCGAATTGAACATAAATCCATTGAAATGGGTATTACAAGATCCATTTAATCCTCAAGATTTGACTGAGAAAAGTATGGTATCAGGTTCGTCATTAATTGAGGTAGGCCCACGATTCAATTTTTCAACTTCCAATTCGACCAACGCTGTCGCAATCTGCCACTCGTTGGGATTAACAAATGTGACCAGATTAGAAGTCAGCAAACGTTATGCAATCCAAGGTGATATATCCCCAAGCAAGGAGGCATTATTGGTCGCATTGCTGCATGACCGCATGACAGAATGCCGTTACACCGATGCTAATCTGCCAAAAAGATCATTCAATGAAAACTTAAAGAAAGTTGAGAATATAAAAGATGTAGATGTTTTGGGCAAAGGTAAAGATGCTCTTATTGAGATTGATAAAGAGCTTGGATTGGCTTTTGATGAAGCTGATCTGGATTATTACACTAACATGTTTAAAAATATACTTAAGCGTAATCCTACAACCGTTGAATGCTTTGATTTAGCTCAAAGTAACAGTGAGCACAGCAGGCATTGGTTTTTCAAGGGGAAAATGGTGATCGATGGAATTGAACATGAGGAATCTCTCATTGATATGATTATTAAAACCCAGGATCATACGAATAAAAACAACGTAATTAAATTTAGCGATAACAGCAGCGCAATAAAAGGCTATGCGCATATGGCACTTAGACCTACAAACCCTGGTAGACCAAGTCAGATCAAACAAAGTTATGTTGCGTCTCATTTAACATTTACCGCGGAAACACATAATTTCCCTACGGGTGTTGCTCCATTCAGTGGGGCTACAACGGGACCTGGCGGAAGGCTCCGCGATGTCCAATCAGTGGGCCGTGGCGGATATTGTATTGCCGGTACCGCTGGATATTCTGTTGGAAACCTGTACATTCCTGGTATATAACAAGAACTGTTTAAAATATTCAAATATATTAATGTATTTTAATTCTGCAGATTACCCGTTGGAGTGGGAAGATTCGAGCTTTATCTACCCAGACAATTTTGCAACTCCTCTGGAAATTCTTGTGGAGGCATCTAATGGTGCCTCAGATTATGGTAACAAATTTGGAGAGCCAATGATTGGTGGCTTTGTACGATCTTTTGGTTTAATTGATAGTAATGATGAGAGGCGCGAATGGATCAAGCCAATTATGTTCAGCGGTGGCATTGGTAGCATGGAAGCAAGCATGACGGAGAAATTGAAGCCAGAAGTTGGTAATCAAATTGTTAAAATCGGCGGTCCCGTTTATCGAATTGGTGTCGGTGGTGGCTCAGCTAGTTCCGTGGAAGTCCAAGGTGACAATAAAGCTGAGTTAGACTTCAACGCAGTTCAACGTGGCGATGCGGAAATGGAAAATAAATTAAATAGAGTTGTTCGAGCATGTCTTGAATCCGGAAAGGATAATCCAATATTAAGTATACACGACCAGGGAGCCGGTGGTAACGGTAATGTGCTTAAGGAACTCGTTGAACCAGTTGGTGGGATAATTTACGCATCTCGGTTCGATCTTGGTGATCCAACTATTAACGCCCTTGAATTATGGGGAGCAGAATATCAAGAAAGCAATGCACTTTTGTGCAGCAAAGAGGATGTGGGTAGATTGATGCAAATTTGTAGACGAGAAAGGTGTCCAATAAATGTTGTTGGTGAAGTAACTGATACGGGGAGAGTTGTGTTGACTTTAGATGACGAACAGAAGGTAGTACCATTCAATTTGGACTTGGATATGGTTTTGGGCAAAATGCCGCGGAAGGTTTTCAAAATGGATAGAACGATACGTATGAAAAAAAAATTGGTTCTTCCTGGTGATATTTCAATTTACAAAGCTTTGAGTCGTGTTTTGCGTTTACCTTCAGTTGCTAGCAAAAGATACCTCACGAATAAAGTTGATCGGTGCGTCACTGGCCTAATTGCACAACAACAATGCGTTGGACCGCTTCACACACCCTTGGCAGATGTTGCTGTAACTGCCATATCACATTGTGAATATGTAAGATAAATTAACTTAAACCCTTTTTAAATTATTAAATTTAAACTATTCTCTTCATTATAGGGAGGCATCGCTTCATCCATTGGCGAACAACCAATTAAAGGACTCGTCCATGTTCGAGCAGGTGCTCGCATGACTGTTGCGGAAGCTTTGTCTAATTTGGTCTTTGCGGCTATTTCAAATCTTCGAGATGTTAAGTGCAGTGGAAATTGGATGTGGGCTGCTAAGTTACCTGGTGAAGGTGCAGCATTATACGATGCCTGCGTGGGAATGACCCAAATGATGTCTAAACTGGGAATAGCTATTGATGGCGGTAAGGACTCCTTAAGTATGGCCGCGCGTGTAGGGGAGGAAACCGTCAAAGCGCCTGGAACATTAGTGGTATCATGCTATGCTCCTTGTCCAGATGTTCGCAAAGTTGTTACCCCTGACTTCAAAGCTCCTGCAAGGAATTTAGAAGGCAAATTGATACTTGTTGATTTATCATACGGCAAAAGTCGCTTGGGAGGCTCGGCACTGGCTCAATGTTACCAACAGATAGGTAAAGATTGTCCTGATATTAAAAATTTCGCGGATTTGGCCAATGCATTTAACGCTACACAAGAACTTATAAAAGAAGATAAGATCTTAGCTGGACACGATGTTAGCGATGGTGGTATTATTACGTGTTTGTTGGAAATGTGCTTTGGTGGAATGAGTGGTATTAACGTCAATATCAATCACAAAACAGGCAGGGCAATTGATGTTTTGTTTGCTGAGGAAGTTGGTTGGGTGTTGGAAGTTTTGGAAGAAGATTTTGTCCATTGTTTGGGTGTGTTTCAAAAATTTAAGGTTCCAGTGTACGAGATTGGTAAAAGTGTTGGCTATGGATTGAATTCCAAGGTTTCAATCACGGCAAATAATACTTGTTTTGAAAGTAGAGTTCTACCAGTAATGAAAATGTGGGAGGAAACGAGTTATCGTTTGGAATTGAGACAAACACTTAAGGAATGCGCTGATTCTGAATATAAATCACTTGACACTCGTCTAGGACCCACTTACAATCTGTCGTTTGATCCAGAATTAGCATTCGATGGATTTGAACGAATTAATGTAGCAGTTATTCGTGAAGAGGGAATAAACAGTGATAGGGAAATGTCTGCCGCTTTACTACGTGCAGGATTTAGAGTTTGGGATATCACTATGCAGGATTTGCTCGTAGGGGATGTACGTTTAGATTCATTCCGTGGAGTTGTCTTCCCCGGTGGCTTCAGTTATGCTGGTAATGCTTAAACATTTAATCGTAATACGCCATGTACTAATTGAAATTTTTAGACGTTTTGGGATCTGCCAAGGGATGGGCGGCTAGCATACTATTCCATGAGAATGTGAGAGACCAATTTGCAAATTTCGTGTTACGTCCCGAAACGTTTTCGTTAGGTGTGTGCAATGGATGTCAATTGATGGCACTCATCGGGTGGGTACGCGGAGGCAGCTCTGGCAGACCGGATATTGTGCTAGAGCATAATAAATCGGAGCGTTTTGAATGTCGTTGGTCATCTGTGAAGATTGAGCCATCAAACTCAATTATGCTTCAAGATATGGAGGATTCCGTCCTTGGCGTGTGGGTCGCTCACGGTGAAGGTAGGTTCACGTTCAGCAATCCTAAAGTCTATGAGAACTTGGTTGAGAATGGATGCACTCCACTACGGTACGTTGACGACTTGTCAAATCCCACTGAAGACTACCCAATGAACCCCAACGGCAGCATTGAAGGTCTTGCTGGAGTGTGCTCACTAGATGGTCGGCATTTGGCAATGATGCCGCATCCTGAGCGTTGCGAGCAATTGTATCAGTGGCCGTATATACCACACGAATGGCAGGGATACACATCGAGTCCATGGGCACGCATGTTCAGAAACGCGTATAAATGGTGTTGCAATAATCCGGCTTAATTCGATTTTGTTTAAGCGATTAATTAACATTATGTAAAACTTTATAACTTTGTTTTGAATCAGCTATATAAATAAATATCCTGCTTATTTTTACTCTAGTTCTGGTTTACTGAAAATGCATTTCAGCCCACTCTCCGCAACGGAGGAGGGCGATAATAAAATACCCACATAAAGGATAATGTCATCCTTTATATCCTGCGTATGCGCAATATGGAAATTTGCAGGCAACCTACATAGTTCGCTACGTATTCCAGCAGTCCTGCAACCTGCTGTCGTAAGGCATGCGCATGTTCGACGAACGTGACGTTGCTAGTCGCGATCAGCTCCGTGAGTGTAAAGACTCAGTCCTGCTAGCCTGCTTGTCAGTCGTTGCTCGCAGTGCACGTATGCTTTGTGCAGGTGGAACGCACTCGCAGGTCGTGTGCTTCGCCTATTCTCTCGGTGCAGATTGCAGATTGCAGGCCACAAAAGCCCGCCGTGTCTCGCCCGTTCGCAGCGCGACTTAACATCGACGCGATTTCGTTTCGGTGCGACAAGTGCGTGAGTTTTGTGTTATTGTACCGCTTGTGGGAGCAATTCGCATGCAATCGTCGTGCACTTGTGCTGCTGTGCACCGTTTGGACGCAAGCTGGACTTCTTATTCTAATTGCGTCCGAAATAGACGAGTGCTATCGATGGCACTGCTTTTCGATTGAGCGCAGCACTCGACAACTACGACGACCTTTGTGTGCGACTTGGCCCTAAAACGAGAAAACCTAAACACGCTTGCGACGTTTAGACTCCTTCAAGAGCGAGTTTTATTGTGTGGGTGGCAACTATCAAGGGAGTAACAAATTATAAGTCCCAGCACCCAGCGCAGTAGACCAACTCCGGCGTGCAGGACTAGGATTGTAGTGTGCGGCTATGAGAAGGATTGATGTCGTCAGTTTTAAATACAGGTAAACAACACCCAATGATGCGAATGTTTAATGTTATGACAGCACAGATCAAATGTTATAATAAAGATTTGCGTTGGAGTTATAATTTCTTCTCTTTTGTTTTTATCCTGATAGCTTGACCTTGTTGACATTCATGACTGAAGTAAACTCCAACTGTCGTCTTGACTAAGTTCAAAAAAGAATTGCGAGATTACTTCAATGTATGTTGATAGATTCATAGAAATTCATGTGCATTTAATTCATACGCCTAGTTATTGGAACAAACCTTTTAAGCGCGCGCAAATATATGATCCTTAGTGGCTCAAGGTAGGTGTGCATTTCATACGGTTTCTCTTCGCGACGTGTTGCATTTAAACCAGCAATTCGAAAGTGCCAATCTTATTGTTACCAGCCATTTCTTGAACAAATGCACATTTCCTCATCGGTCGTATGACGTATTGGAAAAAGGCACGATTAAAATTCATTAATTTCTCGAATAATGCGCATGTGAATTATTAAATTATGATTCGCATAGTGCTTTAGAGTGGTTTTCACAATAAGGATGAAAGAAAACATGAAAAACATGTTTTAAATGAACGCAATAAAGACTTAATTGCGAATTTAATTCGTTCCATTGTTAATTAGCATGATCTAGCCAAATCACATTAATCAGTCGGACAATATGTTTGTGTTGCCAATCACAAACGAAAATCAGATTCGAGACGGGCACGCGGTTCTATTACTATAGATTTCCAATAGTCGATGATTATGATGATGACTGATGATGACTGCTGTGTACACATTTCCACACGCATTAGCGATTCTGAACGTGTTATGACTGACATTTAATTACGACTGTCCACACGTTTTAGTATTTTTTCAATAAATATTTTCTATTTGCCAATTTGCAATACGGTATTGGATTACACCACTTTTCAACTATTTCATTCCGACAAATGCGTGTGAATTTTGCCAATTTGCTAGTCGTTTTGCATGCTCTCAAATTATTGACGCGTTAGCACTTGAGCTTCATTCACTTACCTTTTGTGGTATTTAAGAGCGACGTCAGAATGTGATAAAAAATTATTTCAAGCACTGAGTCATATAATTTCAAAATGTAATTGTTCGAGTTACCAGGACAAAACGGATCATTAAATTTACGCGCGTAATATTAGACGAAATCAATTATTATGTATCTTTATGTATTTTGTTTTTGATAATTCGAAAACAAAATTTGATAATGATACACGAAATGATCGCAAAATAAGTTTAATATTTGATTTAAGATAACTTAAGTATGTTTTAATAAGTCAAATACAAAAAGAGCGCGTATTAATTTTGGATAATTCAAGTGCTGTTTTTCTGTTTGTTTAAATATACTTTGTACTATCTGATTAATGGTGCGCGTGTTTTTCAGAGCAGAACAATGATAGACACTTTGTCGTCGTCACCGATGATGTCTTCGGGCGTACGGCTACGTCGCCCAGCGAAACGCATGGGCGAATTGAACCTGTCCACAGCCTTGACGATGCTGTTGGCCTTTAAGACGGCCGTGTGCGAAGACTTAGCCTCGAGCGCACCGTACAACTACCACATGGTAGCCAGCGAACGCGAGACGATCACGTCCGCTAATATCAACATCACCTGGGAGGAAGACAGCGTATGGAAGACAAATAAGAGTGTGACGGGTCGCTACGGTAGCGGGTTCGTCGGATCGGCTTCTGGCCTCCTCGTGCACATCACTAGTGCGGCGGCAGCATCCCCCGATGACCACACGGGATGCCACCTGCCCTTTCGCAGCACACGGCCGGATGGCGCACTGCCCAAAGAACCATGGATCGCGCTCATCAAACGAGGCGGTTGTAATTTCGAGGACAAGGTGAAGAACGCCTTTCAGAGTCATGCGGTCGGTGTTATCGTTTATAACGATCGCGATGCCAAAGAATTGGATAAGATGAAACTCACTCCAGGCAATGGACGTAAGTGTTTTTACATGTTTTTATATTTTGCGTCCAATGCTCTTGCTTAGTTTGTTTTGCTTCAGTTTAATTAAAAACAGTTTAATTAACTCGCGCTCGCAAATGGTTAAAACTAAATATTTATCGAAATCAGTGTGGAAGTGACGAATCAAAAACAATTTCCGCAGAAATATTCTATATAACATTTAATCTCAAATACATATCCTTTTTACGCGATGTTGTTATGCATTGAATTGAAGAATTCAATTTCGGTCCTTGTAACCTTGCATGTACATTTCCTGCATTTTGCAAAACGTCGCGCAATGCAATTGGAACCTATTGAACGTCTCGGGATCTCAAGAACATAAATCAATTTACACTTGCTTGCAATGTGTCGGAAGCGTTCGATTGCGCGCGTTATTGATTACGAAGAAAATAAATAAACCACGAGTGATTTTCAGCATGCGTGCGAGCGAGTGAATTAACAAGAACAAAAGCGTGCAAGGATGCGGAAGGACGCGAGTAAACAAGTTCTCCGTGATTAAATGCCAATCAATTGTTTACTCCCACGTACAAGTCAATAATTTTCCAATATCCTGCTTTATATATTCAGAATATTTTTAAAATTATATTACCATTCGCAATGCAAACAAACGGTCAACAATTCATTGAAGCATAATTTACAATAAGAGTACAATTACTGATGAATAAAGAATTTAAAAGGTAAGTATTCAATGCGTTATGACTGGAGACAAATGAATAGTAAATATGTTCGGATGATGATTGTAAATCTGTGCTCACATCTAGTCGTATTTGTTCCCGTTTGCTTTGCAAATGAAATATTTGCACAATTGCAACAATACGTGCATTGACATGTTTTTACCATAGCAAATCTAAATTACCATGTCGCAATAAGTTTCAACATTTGATCACGTGTGCTGAGGAAATACTCAAGTTGTGGTGTGATAAGTGCGGAAAACAATTTCAAGTACCTTGTATTATCAATAATCAAACAATCGCTTTTCCTCTCGCGTTAGTGCCGATTTCCTGATCGAATACTCGTGGTCTTTGAAAAGTGTAAGCACGTGCGCGTTGAAAATATGTACTAGGCTGAATGTGATAAAAATAGCCAGCGTAGATGCAAATCGAGTACAAATCCTCCTTTGAATCAGAAACTATATCCGCATCATATTTATTATGTTTGTCCTGACCGCAATGTGCGCCCGCTGAAAGCGCTTTTCCGGAATGCATGCCCGAGCATAAAATGAGGGTGAATATGTTGGACACAGCACCGATGAGTTTGAAATGGAAAATTCATTCGGCTGCATCTAATAATAGTTTTGCTTACGAATAACAACAATAACAATTTAATGAGCTTCATATAGAAATTTAACGATGCTTCATTTCAACTTGAATAAGGATCTGTTATCCTTTTTCTCATTTTGAATACGAAAACATGTTGAGAGTCATTTCAAATTTAATTTGATCCAGCATTTTTATCCTGAAAACGAGCAAGGATAATAAAGAATGTACGTCTGAAAAATGGTTGGTACACCACAAAGCATCCGAATACAACAGGCGTTGTTGTTGGTTTAGATTACCTGCATCATTTACTATGCATTGTGTTTTTGTTTGCGCGTATAAAGAGAGCGATTGCACGCATGTTTATTTGCGGCAAGCAACATTGCTGCCGTTTTATTAGGTGCGAGCGTTTTTTGCTCGGCCGCGATGCGAGTTTGATGAACCCATCCATTGCACAGCGTTCGCCGCCTTTGCCGCTGGCGGTTGCAGGCAACGAGACGAAAATGCACGCGGAAAATATGAGTGTTTATCGGACGCAAATATATTTGCAATTACACGTACTTTACACGACGCAGCGAGTGCATCAAACTCGAATGCTTATTTGATTTGATGAGGAAATTCATTTCCATGGGGTGCTCCAGCAAAATAATAACAAACTGATGAAATATTTGTCCTTTAATTAAGCGTACAATTAATTAATTTAATGTTTGTGCAAACTGGAATAATGACACATTGTGTTGATATTAAACTGATAAATGATGAATAGATTATGTCAAATATTGTCCGAGCGCGAATTAATTAATTTCTACACGATTTCGAAACGTTCTTTGAAGTTTGGTTTTTGATAAAAGCAGTTGTATTTTCATATTTTATGATTCACGACCGAATACAGATTATCATATGTTTCTTATCAACATTAGGCGTATCTATATTTAACTGATAAGCGTGCTTTCTATGCAGTAGTAAAATTTATGATCATTTCCGTATAGCTGCTATTGTTCGTTCTAATTTTTTTACACATTGCCGGAAAATAATTAGATTAGCTATCATTATACTTAATCATCATTTATGAAAGTGTAAATACTTTTCATACATGAATAATAGACGCCTATTTGCTATGCGTAATTAGGCAAAATGGACGAGCAGCTAATTTCAATGTCAATGACAAGTAAATATGTAACAAAATTATTAAAGTTGCAGTAAATATTATGGTAGTGCACAATTGTTTGTACTGTGGTAGACAGAAATCCGCAGAATGTCACATATTACGAGTGAAAATTCTATGTAGAGTGCATCATTATGACTCATAATCAGCTGAAATTACAAGATAGATTTTCACGTTAGAAATACCCGTCTAGTGTATCATCCAAATCTCATGATGAATTTAGCAAATAGTAATTCAGCAATTAGTAATGTTTGCCGAATCACTTGTTTCCATCTAGTCATAAGTTTAGCGCTAAATATAGAAAGCCGCACCTTGTGGTAATGATTTCCTTTCTTCATTTGTGGCGTTTGTTCGCGGTGGAAAACACAAAAAATCGCATTGCGTAAACACGAAATGATAATACTTCTACTAAAGAGAAAAACGTGAAGAAAGTTTCTAGTCTAGACAATTTCTCACTTTTGTCTCGTATAAAACGTCAATATAAAAATGTGCGACTCATTCTCATCCGGCTTAATGTCATTGAATTCATTTATCGTAGCTGGTATTTTACTTCTTTGTCGACGCGTGTGTCTTTTTATCCTGCTTGGCGGAAATGAATACCAAATGCAGCGAATTTATTCGCTCGTAATACTTTTATGAGTAAGAAATTCTACGAGATGATTGCTAATGGAACAAAAAAAGCTTTTAGAACATCTAATAATCGAATATTACACAGACACTCTTACAACACATTGTGTAATATTGAAACTGATATTTTGCAATAATTAGCGAAAAGCAAATATTTATGAATAAGTATGTTATTTATCTATTAGTTTCAGTTGCTAGGTAAGTCTAGAATTTCGAATGAGTTTGCAATTAACCAAGAATAATATTAATAATGAACTTGATATGCAAATGTGAATTAATTTAAAAGGAAGCAAACGGTTGTAATCAAAGTTAGTGCAACGTTCTTTTCGACTCGTCCGCGAATACTTGCTTTATTAAAACGATTAAAAGCTTCTACAAATGTGAGTCATCATCATGTATGCATGTATGTATCCAATGAACTGGTTTTCATATTCTCGTCGCGCAACAACTGAATTTAATTTCAGCGCACAACGCGCATATTTCCGGCATGAAAATACAATTTGAAGAAACATTGCGCACGATACGATGATAGCAACTTTCAGCGCGCTAGTGCGTTTTATTGTTTCGTTTAGAGAATCCTCTAATTATCTTATTCGGACGTAACGAGATAATCAGTGTTTATGTCGATGCTCAATTGTTTAATATTTTCAACTCGTACTCTTCGCGCATCCATGTGCTCGATTTCGTATTTATAGAATGTGTATTTCAACTCTTTGAAGTAGCTATAAGAATTGAGTACAACTTTTAGATGAGATTAAATTCCATATTTTATTTGACGCTTGAATGCCGAATGCGATACCAAATTTAAATTATTTGTTAATCTATGTAAATATTTATGGAATTGTAAATTTCCTCGTAATTTATGCTTTTTTGTTCTATTTATCCACATTGAGTGAAGTTTTTAAATTTATCTATGTTATTTTTGCAAATAAAATGAATATCATGTAAATGATATTTAAATGAAATAAAGTAACAACGTAAATTTAAATTATTTACACGAACAAATTCACAATTAGTATCTAAATTTATGTTAAACAATTAATTGTGTCAAGTTCTCACAATTCTCCAGTGATAATAGTAGTTCGTGTAATTAAATGAGAATATTTACTCATTTCATTAACACTAGATATTGTTCAACAATTTCATTACAACAACGGCTCGTTGTTGTTTAGACTGAATTTGACATAAATAAAACGATACGACAACGAATATACAAATTAAATGAAATAATTGTGATTGTATTTTAATATGATTGAGTTCATTGGCATTTTGGGCGTTTGAGGAGAAATTTAGCAGATTGAAATTAAACGAGAGAGAAAAAACAAAATAATTAATTTTGCTGTTCATACATATTCATAAATGCGAATTGCGCAAAATAATGAAAAATATTGATTTCCATCATTAACTCGAAATGCGTAATCAAGCGTTTAATTAGTCGTTGGCGGTCGGTATGCAGATTGTTTATTAGGATTATATTACGCAGAATTAATTGTTCTTTCTTCCACTGGTTTATTTTATATGCCTAGTTAATTGCATAAACAATTTTTTCTCAATCTCGTAGTTGCTAACGATTGATAATTTCAAACTTACGTAAGAAAACAATATTTAATTGGAAGTTAATGGAAACATATTTTCAAAATTTATTACTTACATACCTACTTGCAAAATGTCAGTTGGAACTTTTTCGTTCATAATCATAACAGAGAGAAAGTTTTGCAGCTGTGCTATTTAACAGTCTCTCACACAAATTATTGAAGTAATAGAATTCACCTCGAGTTGAGGTTCTTTTCAATGAAATTGAAACTTAATGTTCAAGTTCTTGTAACGAAATTAAAGTATTTTCATTTACTCGATTGATGAGGAAGTGAAGTTTATTAGTAATTAAATGTAAATAGTTAGCTGCTCAAATGAAATCGTTAACTATGTAGTCTCCTTTCACGTAATTTTACGGAAAACAGCACTTTTGCAATGGCGTTTTTCAAGTAGGTATTTGTTTGGCGAAGAAATGCTTGAGTGCTTAATTTCCCATTAAATTTAGCAAGTTTGCGAAAGGTTCTAGTGAAACTTCAAACTCCCAGGAAATTGACATATAATACTTAAGTGAAATGCTTCGTTGCATTACAATGTAATCATTGTTGCGCATTTATCATTGACGTTAGCTGCGTTTAATGTTTGTAATTCATAGATAAAAACAAGAGCGGAGACATTATGTAGTAACGTTGCAATCTTTCATATTTCTAATTTATGTACGTAGTGAAATTGAAAATATTTTAATTTCTATTTTTTTATTTGAGTAATGTACAACGATGTGATTAATGCTTTTCGCGTTTATTGGAAATGAATAATAATTATTCATTTGTCGTGTTTCTAAATTTGTACAGTTTTAAACAAGTAACTGTTTATAAGTATGTGCTTATATTCATGACATGTTAATGAATCAAATGACCATCGCATCTGGTTATGTATAAAGTTTAATTGAACTAATAGTTTTTTAACAACGAATACGTGATGAGTATAGTTGCGCGTTGACTGAAATACATTACCAATAAAAACTCTGCCGTTGGTTTTCAGTAAGAGGATATCAATTAATAGCACTACTAAACAAGTTTTTAATAAATATGTATGTGAGCCTAATCCGTAAATTCTAGAAGGAGAAGTGAAATTTAAAATAGGTAAATGTTTTTAAATTTCAAAGTAATTATTTTCAATTACTTAAGTGTAAATTAAAGTAAAATAATATTGTAGTGAAAGTTATTGCATAGCCTCCTAGTGCTTATTATGCACACGCTATCAATTTTTAAAATCAGTAACTACATTTAATGAATTTTGATTAATTTTTAATAAATATACTAATTTATTAAATGAATTTTATTATTACAATGAGCATAATATCATAGCATGTTAATGCGTTTCAAGCTAGTAATAACAGTTTTTGAATCATGAAAATCGGCCCATTACTTTACGAGATATAACGATTTGAAATTTGCCGTGCCACCGAAACGGCACTGAGATGTCTGGCACTCGGCGCTACCAGGTTTGCCCTGGTGATAGCACCTTGCAACAAACCGCTGTCTAAGCTAGCGTTCCAGGCCGTAGAATAGACGTGCTGGAACTTCGCCTACTTCGGCAATGTTCGTGGAGTCAGCGCCCGCACCGAACTACTCGACCGGATCCTGCACTAGCTACCGCGCGGCTAATGTGCTGGCGACTCCTGGTGGTGTCAGCTGCACCAGTAGCATAATCGCCAGCAATTAGCACTGCACATTTTAATTAATATCTCGGGAACTATAAGAGATATCAAAATAATTCTTTCACTTTCAGAAAGCTTGTTAAATTTCCGATGATATGTCATAGAATCATTAAATTTCGTTTAATAGATTGCGCGTAATAACTTTCCAAAGTTAACCTTCTTTTGCGTGAATTTGGCGTGTAATATTTGAAATGTTTTTTCGTCATATGATTGTTTGTTTACACCTAAAGGTTTAAATGACTATTTCATTTAAATATTATATGAAATATGGCGGTCAAATTAATTTGAAAGTTCATACTTCCAGCAGAAAGTATTGAATTACTTGTGATTTGATTAAATAATGAGTTTCTATCATAGTGAAAATGACACGCAATAGATATGTTATTAGCTATGATATAATTACATATTAATTGCTGTTCATAATAGGATATTTTGAATAGAACAAATAATTATCCGTCCTGCTGAATTGATTGTATGTAAATTACAAGTAAATTTAATATGAATTATGTGACTTTAAAACATTTCAAGGACAATTTTCTATACGCTTCAAATATTTTTCAGAGATAAAATCAAGCTGAAATATTTAGGAAATATGTTAGTCTAGAGGGTGTATAATTTTTCTATATAATATTTAAACAAAGTTAATCTAAAAATAACAGATATATTTAAATGAAGAAAAACAAAGTGTTATATGCCGTGGAATAATTCTTATGCACAGATGCGCACGGAGATCGAACGCCAGAAGCGTATTAATTTAATTTAATCTGATTCGCGAATTGCGAATGCAAATAATACGTGGCGACGACACGTTTGACATATTAAACGGGCAGAGACATAGTCAATGCTGTTAACATTATTGCCGTCATCACTTTGCAACGCACACTGTTTTGTTTCCTACGCGCGCAATTATGATGAAAAGCTTTGTTCTCGTGATTGCTGCATGATTACTTACTTAGTAAACGGCTGCCTCTCGTCTTTGCTACTTTTGCGCCTTTGTTGGCGCCTTTGTTGTTGTTGTTTTTTATTTACGTACCTGCGCTTTGTTTCCATCAAAACAAAATTCTCATCATCACTTATTTTCTCTCGTCTCATTTCCATTCTTGTGCGTAGCTACTTAATTCTCAATCAAAAACAATGTTTTCCTCAAACGGATTTTATGAGATGAGACATTTTTGCTTTGAATACCGGAAGTCTTCTGACTTCATTTTTAATCATATTCATTGCAAAACATTTACATTGTAATCCTTTGACATTTAAGGCAATTATCATCATGTTGATTATGTTAATGTGCATCTTGATAAGTTCAGCGTAATTTAATGTGTATGCAAATTGTTTTAGGAAACATCAGTGCGGTATTTACATACAAGTCCAAAGGAGAGGAAATGGCAAAATTGGTGGAAAATTACTCCAAAGTGTTGGTGCACATCACAATTGGAAGTCACACATTAACACGGACGAATATCAATAAGTAAGTAATCAACTTACTTTACTTTGTGGCCATTTGAATAATTAATTGTTTTAATTTAATTCTCGACGTGTACGTAAAAGCAACAATTCAATGAATAACTTTTAGCTCCAAGACTAATTTAATATTTAATCAGAAATCTAATTAAATTTTATAATACTGTTAAAATTTGGCAATTTATGAAGCCGTTAAAATTTTAACCGTATTAAATTATCAAACATTGACTACGAGCAACTCATCCAAATTTAATCCACCTTCCTAAAAGCAATTCTTTGTTGCGCGTTCTCCCATCCTGACAAGTGGATGTTCTTGTTTGTTGCCTTTGGGATAAATTTGCATTTCGTATTTATAAATTCCGACATGTATATGTTTTATCTCTCGTATGCGCTTATTAATGCGCGAGCCGAAAGCCAATAAATATTAATCCCACATAGCCCGCTGTAAATTTCAAATTTGAGGCGCGCCGTACTCAGACACAAACAATTATTTGTTGTTTGTTCCTTGAAGATTAAAATAAATGAAATGTAATTGTATCCTAAGTGAATACACAGTCAATGCACTTTCACAGTGGTGATAAAATTTCAAAAATTATTCCACCTAAATGCACTTACACGCCTGATTATAAAACTATTAAACAACTAATGGAAGTTCAAGAATAATTACACTCTCTCAATGTTTCTACATTATCTCAGATTTTAGTAATACTAATGTTGTTAAAACCCTAGTGGTTATAACGTGTGTTCTACAATAATAATTATTGAGTTAGCAACTGTTTAACTTTTGGACAACAGTAACCTCGCAAAAATGAATATCTACATATTACTTTGGCGGAATGATTAGAATGTGAATTTTGTTTATGCGTCTGTCTGTTATTCTGCGTTCTAATTTATTGTACAGGAAATGAAATGATATGAATACTAACAACGAAATAAAATCATACAGCCGAGTAGGAATGTTTTCCGGGTAAATGGTTCCGGCTTTATGAAAAATTTACCGCCGTACTTTGACATCTCGTGATCGTTTAGACGAGATTATATGCAAAACTAACATATAATTATGTTTTAGGACATCAGTTTTATTCGTATCGATAACATTCATCGTTCTTATGATCATCTCACTGGCGTGGCTTGTTTTTTACTACGTGCAACGCTTCCGATACATTCACGCCAAGGACAGGCTATCGGTAATTATTTATATTTATCCATTTACCGTCTTTCAAATAATTAATTAGCACGCTTATATATTGGCTTGTTTTATTTTCAATTTAATTAACGGTAATTATTAAGTATTTGGTATTGTATTTATCTGGGTTAACTGATCAATCAAATTGCTTGACGGTGCTGTAATTGCTCTCAATCGATAGAGATTCCAATTACATTACTTACTCATTCGTTTAATGCCAACAGAAACGATTGTGCAACGCAGCGAAGAAGGCGCTATCGAAAATACCCACGAAGAACATCAAAAACGGAGATAAGGTATATAGCACTAATGAGTTTTAGTTGTAATTCACGCGCGAAATGCCGCAATACTTCGCATACTTTGTGCATAGAACGTCGTAATAACAATTGTACACAAACAAAAATATTGCGATGAGTACTTGCGACATACTCTCGCACAATTATTGCTATTGCAAGCTGTTTGAGTGCGCTTTTTTCGATGTTAATCGTAAATATTTGTGCTGCACTTGAATGGCTCCAAAGGAACTATTATTTACGATTCGTTCATCGTGAATGAATAATGCTGTCCTTGAATTCAGTATTAGATTAAACAATCCGATATTAATTATTTAATAGCAAATCTAAGTTACCAAGCAAGTAAGTAGTAGGTAGCTATTAAATTTTATGAAATTTCCTTGATTTGCATCCGGCATAATTTAAACTAGAGATAAATTTATTACTAACCGATAACTTGCCGTTTCCAATTAGTTAAAGTGCGCTAAACCGATAGCGTCTATAAAATTTTATACGAAATGTAAAAGTCTACTCTGGATTTTCACATGATACCCTCGTTTACCTACTTCGCGTTTGGTTGTTTATTATTATGTTCTTTATTGATTATTGCAGTCTACCATAATAATAGATAATTAGTTGATGATCATGAAATAGTTATCAATGTTAACCCCAATACTTCAACATTAACCTTGCCTTGCATTTCTTGAAGGCATTCGTTTAATGATTGTTTTTATGAAATTTGTGACGCAACACGGTTACAAATCTAATTCATATTTTCAATGCGCAAAATGGCAGTTATACGCTCCGTAACGGTTATGGAAATAATATATGCAGAAATAGAAATGAATTAGATTAATATGGACCGCAATTATTAAGAACAATGATATTGTATTAAATATGTATAGGCAGACATTCACTTAAATGTATTCTCATTCTCATAACAGCTAACATTTTATTTTTTGTTAAAGGAATTGCAAGGTGACGGCGAATGTTGCGCAATCTGCATTGAGCCGTACCGCGTGTCAGAAATTCTACGCACTTTACCTTGCAGGTATGAATAATTGTCGGAAAGTTTGATCAAATTTTGCTTGTTTGTTAATGCTATTCAAATCTTAATAATGGATTCTCTGTCTGCAGCCACGAATTTCACAAGAGCTGCATCGACCCGTGGCTACTGGAGCATCGCACGTGCCCAATGTGCAAAATGGATATCCTGAAGCATTACGGTTTCGTAGTGAGTCCAAATGTACATAAAATAGACCACTCGCTTCGAATGTGTCGATAGTGCATCGTTTGTATACATTCGCGTTTATTTACAGTTCACCGGTAGCCAAGAGAGCATACTGCACATGGAGGTCGAGGAGGTGGTAGCGCTGGACGGTGGCGGCGTCAATAACGATAATAGTCCGGCGCGGCGGAATGGAGGCGGTATCAGTCCCCTGCCACAGATACGTGCTATCATAGTCAATGATAATCAGGTTTGTGCGCTATCGAATTGAATTTGAAATCAATATGCATAAAAGTTTTTGAATGAATTATTATAAATTAATAATTTTGAATGAATTATTTTTAGAGATACATACACTCGGACTCGGATCATCACAGTAGTCGTTCATCAAGTCCGAATGAAATGACACCTAGTCTGTCCAATAGGCAAATGTTGCCGGTGCGCCAGGATTTGTGTGTGAGTTGCATTGCGGCGGCGGCTGCTATGGCAATTGAAAAACGAGAACCGCAACAACACCAGACAGCAGCGGCCGCAACAACCACAGCAACGAATCCGGCAGCAGCGGCGGTGGCGTTCAGTAACAATAGCAACATCATAACGCCAACGATGACGGCATCAGCAACGTATCCTGCAACAGGAGGAGCGCCTAACATTGTCGACAGCGATGAGGCGCGCCTTTCAGCGGCATCCGCTAGCAGCCGCAAAATGCAATGAGCCCGGCCGTGCGAGTGCCTTTCGGAATGGAAAACGGACTGATGATTAAATTTAACGAATGCGGTAGATGACTGACTGCAACCAAAACCAACCACAGAATAAGTTTTAAGAACTTTGTTCCAAGTCATGCGAGGATCATGCGCTTTTTCGGTTTGGTCCAAACTCACTACCTACTACTTAACTTCACACACGCACGTGAAGGCATTAATGAAGCATTTGTCGACGCTAATTATGAAACAAAGCAAACAACTATGTATGATAGAATGTTTTAGTTCAGCAATTTTGCGCAATTTCGTCTTCGACTGCCACTATTTCACACTACGATACAACTATCTTATATGTATATATTATATTTAAGAAATTTTAAGAATGATTAACGCGTCATGTTGGCGTTCAGACGATGCTGATGAATATAATATCAACTTTCAAGTATTCAGCATGCCTATTATAATGGAATCGTATAATGTGTGAAATGTAAGAAAAACGCATATTTATTTTTGTGATATTATTGATACTGATAGTAAGAATAGATTCGGATAATTATGAATGCACTAATTAATAAGAATTGAAACGTTGGGTATTTAATGAAGTGTGCCACACTTCCGACCGCGTGCAATGTGTCCAGTAAGCGAGTTTTTTTCATTTACAATTCATAGAAACTTATTTTTAATTTATAAAGATCTTATCGCTGCGTCATAGAAGAGGAGTAATTAATAACCATATTAAGTGCAATATACGATCGATAAATAAAATCAAATTAAAGTCTTTCGACTATGTATTATTTAATTCAAATGATATTTCACTATTCATTATCTATCAAATCATTGAACGGAAATTAAATATATTTGATAGCAAAATAGTAATGGAAATTTTGTGAAACTCATATGGTGCTTTCACTGATTTTCATGCGGCATTATTTGATTGATAATTCTATTATTTTATGTATTCCGCAACAGTTTCATATGCTAAATTTCTTTTCAATCTTATAACCGCTTAAACAGTTAAAAATTACACTCACCGAAACTTTATTAGAGCATTTCATCTCTACGTTTAAGGGAAAATTAAACTTAAAGTAAATTTGTGATCATGCAAAGATGTGAATATGTTATTCTAAGTTTTAAGTATTATTCACAAACAAATGCGGAAATAATAATGTACTAGAAGTACTTATGAATTTTGTAATCAACGGACGGTTTGTAAGACCGTTATATTTTCGTATTGTTTTCAGGTCGGAGGCAAAAATTATGATGATACGAGTGTAAATACTTAAAATACTTCAGTTTAAATTCTATATATACACAAATAATTACTATTATTAATATTTAAAATTATCATTCTCGTTTGTTGAATTAATTAACGATTAAACAGATTAATCATCTTGGAGCCATATTCTGAATAGCAAATAAATGATACTTTGAATACACTTATTCAGACATTTGTTTAATGATCTATAATTCAATTATTATCGATCAATAACAAATGGTCTATGTAGTTTTTATTCTTTTGCATGTAACCCAATGCCAATTGCATTTATTATGACTAATTATATTATAACTTACCTTATACTCGTGCAAAGCACAAGCATAATATTCTTTAGCTATAAACGCAACTTTGACCATAACTTTTGCGCGTATGTAAAAAATAATTTACCATACAATACAAAATTAAACGTTATTTAAATTTAAATGTTATTTTGTACTTCAGTTAATCATAGTTACTACAATTAAACGTATCTCCAAATACTATAAACCTGAATTCATCTGTAATCTCATTTGACCATATCCTTTACTCTCTCGTATTGGTAATCTGGTATAGCTCATCTGCGTGCTCACGCATTTGACGAGTTTCAGCAATTTTAGCATTTTGAATCTCGATATTCTTTTTCTTGCGAAACCAAGGCGCAATCGTAAAGTATGCCATATTGGCAACAACACTCCCAACCAGGACTGCTGTAACGATTCTAAAATAACGATGTCTATCGGAAGCCATTAGGCAAAAAAGCTAAATAATGTATCTATGTTGTCAATGACAGACAATTATATTATGTTTGGTTTTGACTGACTGATACAAATGTTTAACAAAATTCATGTCATCAAATAAATGAATCCAGAGAGAGCGCGTCGTTTACGCATTTTATATCGTTTGTGTTTGGCAAGTGCGTTTCTGCACATTGTTCTTTATACAATAGTGGTACCCACATTAAAAGGGAATGCGGACTTGCATAGACAACGTAAAACTGACAATAGTCCGCCGGATAAAAGCTAATTTCGTAATACTGGGAAGATGCAAATAGTGGCAATGTTTTCATCATTTTGAATAATAACTATCTATGATGAAAAACCATACAAAATTTCCGAGTGGTATGAATATTTTCTACTGGGGCGTCCTGGGTGGTATCACTATTTATCTGGCCCACACATTTCATCATGTACGTCGTATGAATAATGAAACTCAACGGAAATATGAAAAATTTGCAGAACGCCGCAGTAACGCAGATGCACAGCCAAAAGCGCCTCCTCAGCCATGAATAAAAAATATTAAATATTATGCAGCAGAGTAAAGATTATTTTAAATGCCTTTTATTTCCACAATCAGTAAACAGAACCGAGATAATAATAATTAATATGATAATACACATCAAAAATATTAAATTTAGTGAAGGGCAAGTAATGGGTAGGTATGAACAAATATTTCCATGTAGCTAGTCAGAATGTTTGATGGTGCAATTGCAAGTAAAGATATCAAAATAATAGGGTACCACTTAGAGCGCAATGAAAGAAAAATTATAAAACGCATTTATAAATCGGAACCGTGCATCTTCTTTCTTCGGGATATGGAATTCATTACATATTGCATATAAGTTGCTAATTATTATTTCAGATTAATTCGTATGAAAATCATAATACGAAAATTCGAAACAAGTCTTCTAATCATATTATGCGAACGACGAACGTAAATCAATCATTAACTTAGCATACCCTGTGTAATAATAGAATATCGGCATCAACTTTAGATAATTCGTGAAGGCTTTGGAGACTAACTTGTTTTCTGGAGGATCATGAAATGCGAATTCCAATAATAGCCAATTGGGTTCATAACACATTTGCAATACCAGAAAGCAAATGCTCGCTTAAATTTTCTATATGGCATCAATGTCAAACTCTTCTCCGTCTTCTTCATCTGCCGCTTTCTTCACCGGCTGTTGTATCTGTACAACGGGCTTAATTGGCGCACGATCATTATACTCAATCTCAACATCGCTTTCTTCATCTTCCTCGCTTTCAGACTCTTCCTCCTCGGCTTCTTGCAACCACTTGATAAATGGTGCTGCCTTATAATGAATCTCTTGCGACACTTCCTTGCTGACATACTTCTTTGATACCTTATCGGCCCATTCCAAAATCGCCGACTCGGCAAGGATATCAAGATCGTAAAGCAGTTTCAAAATCGCTGGCACCTTGCTCATAAGCAAGTCCTTATGAAGTTCAATTGTCTGCTCTAGTCCACCGATGAAGTACTTTTGTGCCTTCTTGTCATTAAGCGTAAAACGCAATAACAACATGCGATGCTTCTTCGCCTGTGCCAAGATGTTTTGATCGAAAAGCAACTCGGCGAGAATTAGAGGAGCCTTCGCTTTAACTTCCAATCGCTCAGCCTCATTGAGAAGCTCCTTCTGCACTTGTGCCGAATCTAACATAGCGCCATCCCGCTTTTTCTTAACCATGTCGTAGAGAATGTTTAATCGCTCCTTCTCAGACTTTTCCAAATCATCATTAATCGTCATATTCTTAGCACCATCAGTTAAATCTTGCATACGAGCCCTCACAGCCTCTTCCGACACATCCACAGCCCATTCGGTATCGTCGCCATTATCCTATGATGTCAACACAGATATTTTAGAATTATCAAATACATATTAAATTAATATATTGTTGAACTTACATCAGTCACACTTATATCATTAGTGGTATCACCATCGCCATCAGCATCATTCTCTCCGTTGGCAGCATCCCCATTTGTACGCTTACTGCGCTTCGAACGTTTGCCTTCGGTAAGTGATGACCCTTGCGATGCCGGATTCAAATTTGGAGGATTCTTTAAAATATAGGTGATCAACTTATGATTGGATTCCAACATTCCATGATAACCACACGCCTTGCAACCTTGTGAAATAGTGCCGCGCTTAGCAGACACTATTAAATCAGTTTCAGGATTATCGCACTCAGGGCATAGAACGAATCTGAAATAGTCCCACAATTAATTCACTTCTCTTAAGCATATACAAACAATATACTTTCTAATAAATCCATCCAATAGATCTTGTAATTTAACAGCGTCGTGACTACCGTTGACAATAAATCTTTCATTCTTGAAATCGAATTGAGTCTGGGCTCCCAATTCGCAACCAAAATATTTTGTTGGGTATGTTGGTGGTCTTCCCAAAGCCTTTGCCACTTCAGCCATGTTAACAATCACCTATTGCATGCAAAAGATATAAATTAGTTTATAAATTCAAATAATCATTATGTCGCTTAATTACGGTTTTGATTCCGTTGCCCTTTCCTTCGACCTTTGCCATTATCCTAGGCATTTTATAGCGGTAAAAGACATCGCTGACGTTTCGGTTGACATTAACGCTCCCCATGGTGTTGATGGTATAGGAACGCTGATGATTTGAAAGTTGAAGGCGCTAAAAGCGCTTGATATCTTAATTAAACGTTTGGCTGGTATTGTTGCCGTTAAATAAAACAGATGCGGAGATGTTGGCGCAATGTTGCTGACGCGTATGGATGGTATGGTGATAGCCTCCTATGTCGATATCTTTACGTGAATCAATTGCTACCGCCACTGCCAGTCACGTTTCTCTAAAAGGCTGCAGTTTCCGATGCCTATTGGATGAAAATTTTGTTTTCCTGGAATGCCACAAGAAATTCTTGCATGTTAAGCATGATTGGAAACGACTTCATAAAATATTTACCTATAACAGGTGGTAGGCTGTCGCTGCGAAGTCATGCACCCCGCCTGCACAGTACCTGTACTCCCAACTATGCCTTTGTTTAATAATATCTCTGGAATAGAGAAAAATAATCAATTGTAAAAGATAAATCTTAATAGTGGATGCGCTTGATAGCAACCACGCTTCTGTTGCTGATTGGGATACGTAATGCTCGTCACACATTCAAATATACAAGCGTCAAAGCGAAATCTAAAACGAAATTGACCGTTTTGACGTACGTGTCGCAGTTTCATATAAAACGTTAATGACTGATTTATTAATTATTTAATTAATGCGTTAAACAAAAGGCGTTCGGTATGCCAAAGTTCAAGGACTACTGATGTAAATTCATTACAGCGCCAGCCCCGCATTCTGAAGGAAAGGTAATCATTTTAGCCCTGAAAAAATTCCACTTACCAACTGGGATGAAACTAAGGGTAAGATCAAAACCCCAATGCATTCCACAGGCAATTTAATTGCTTGTACCGCGTTAGTTCGCCATGAACACTGCCCTCTTGAAATATTTCTGTTGGATATTTTCTTCGCTATTTTTCGTGTATATTATCACATACGGTTATTACTATACAAGATGTATGCTGATTTACGGATTGCGTACAAGAATTTCATCCACATAATTACAACCATGAATCACCTCTGCCGAGTCCACGCGCATATTATGTTGATGCGATACTGGCGTCTCAAATCGCATTTGCCGAATGTGCTGGCACAAAAGAACAACTTTTTAGTGCTTAATTAATGGTGTAATTTGGAATCGAAGGCACATTCTCCAAAATTTGCGGACCATTTGCAAATCGTTGCGGGAGCTGCGCAAATGCGTTAAACTCGAGACAATTAATAGTCGATCAGGATATTGCGATCAGTGCTATTATCCTCGTAGCCACTACATTTGCTCCGAATGTGTGTAATGAAAGGCTTCTACAAAACGCGACCCGAACAAGGAATTGACAGGCGTCTATTTTACGTGTCGCCTGCGTTGACAAGAAAACTGGTGGCACACTGCGATTTTGCGATTCGCTGTGCCGGTGCATTCGCACTGCGTCTCAATATAAAATTGGCGTGTGACGCAACAAGGTACAGCCGCGCCAACGAGAACATCGAGCTGAACGGCAGCCCTGCTCGGTGCACAATGCCGGCGCCGCGCAACGCCCGATTGCCGCAGGACTATCGAAACTGCGGCGTCGCGACGCATATCAGCTGTGTTCACGTCGACGGCGCATATCGATCATCCGGACGCGTACCGAATGCCGGAAAATTACCAAACGAAGGCGCTTGAAACTCCCTGTTCTTGAAAAATGAAGCATGGCCTAAAACTTTACACTTTGTAAAAGTTTGTTGTTTATAAGTTCAAGCGAGCGTCTCCACATCTCCAGGATACGTTAAATCAATATTTTCAGCTTATGGGATATTATCTATAATTTTAATTAGCTTTAGGTAAACAACGGTGCTGTTATCGGTTACATACAATCCCATTATATAATTAACGAAATATGGAATCCATAAAAACGTATATCAATGTGTACACAATGATCACATAATGCGTAATACAGCGTAGTTATTAAACGTGACCAATTACGATCCAAATACCTGCACAATATTAATTAATGTTCATTTACCTTTGTGTTTTGCTAAAGTCATATAAGAAGTTTGCGCCCACTTGGACGGTGTGCTCTTCGCCAAAAAAGAAACGAAAAATATTCAATCAGAACTGCTTGCACACTGTAACAATTGGTAGGAACTGCTTCCCGTATGCAAATCTGAAATCAAGATGTGCAACAATAATCAATTAATACAAAGTATGTACATATAATTAACTTGCATGCAAAACAAACTGCATTGATAGAAAGCAGATGACGTATATTTGTATTTGTTAAAACTGCTGATGAAATTCCAAGCATATGTTGTTTAATATTTTTTCATCGTGTGTTAGCTGAGCAATTATGTATGCCAACGACACGGAGTCATATGCAATGTAAATCTGCAAACCTGATGTACTATAGCAATTTGCCAATTTCTCTAACCTTGCCAAAATGGAACAAAACTTCTTACTATCTAGAATTTTACAGCAACGCACGACTTACCCTAGACTGTGGCTTGGCAACACGTTCCCCGATACTCGATTTTAAAATACACGGACAGAATCGACAATCCCCAAGCAGTCAATGGTTCTCGGTCGTCCACGTTTATTCGCACGACCAACAACTAGTGGGCAAACGAACAAATGCAAAAGCAAAATTAAACCAATAAACGAATTAAAAATGGAATCACTCCGAACTTCACACGGCACGAAATTGCTTCGCCAACTGAAACTTCACTAAGCACCTGCTATTTGCAGCTATATACCACGATGCAACTCAACACCTTATTAACAAAATCGCCATATGTAGCCGTAGAAAATTGGTTACAAGTTAGCCCGCCAGAGTACCATATCCGATGAAAATAATAGGATTGTTTATTATACGAAACACAGAAACATTTATTTCAATTTTTGGATATGCAATGAAATGTGTAAAGAATCAAATAAAATTTTGAATGAAGATAAAACACCAACTTTTTTCCATGTTTACAATTTTGTGTGTAGTTGCCTATAGTACAAGTTCTTCCCTCTTGAAAGAAACCAAACAAGCATGGATAATCTTTGAATACTGGTCATAGTGAATATTGTGTGTAACGTCGTTGTTAAAATGAATAATCCATTATTAGTAAGTAAGGAACACCAGGCAAATTATATCAATTTACCGGAAAATGATACGATTAGAGCTGTTCATTTCTCTCCATATGAATGGAGCCAAGATGCAATTTTCATAGTACTGCAAGATATAATAATCATTGGACAAGTTTTAATCCAGGTAATATTTGCTCTTATTTATAGCTTCTGTTTACATACCTAGTTTATTATAAACAGGAAGAAGTTTCTCTGAAAAAGTTACGTGAAATAGAGTACTCAAATTCCTATTCAGCCTTAAGTATCTCTCCAGAAACAGATATTTCAACACTGCCAATAAATATCCAGTTTAGTTCAGCTGATTCCAAAAGTTTTAATATTTGTGTTTACTCATGCATTGGCACTAATGATGATAACCAAATGTTCAAAGAGCTGAGTGGACATACAAACTATGTGAATGCCATTGCATATGATCCAGAAAATAACTTCATTGCATCTGTTAGTGATGACAATACTTGCAAAATTTGGTCCATTGCAAATGACTATGAATGCATAACAACATTTATGTTATCTTCTCCAGGTTAGTAGCACACTCAATTCTATCTCTTCAGATTCATTTTAACATTAATTTGTTTTGCAGGAGTGGCAGTATGCTGGCATCGTGAAGATGTATCCAAACTCTTAGTTGCTGAAAAGTGTGGCATCATAAGATTTTATAATGTCAACACACAAAAAGCAATCATGTCAATTGATCAACATAAACCATTATATGATGTGCATTGGTCGCCATCTGACTCAAAATTAATGGGTTCTCTACAAATGGGAGAACTGATTCTCTGGGATATCACAATGCCTAGTTTGCCTAAAAAGGCCTTATTATACACCCAGCATGGAGGTTCTCTAAGATTTAGTCCATTAGGTGAACTTGTTGCAACAGTAAATAGACTGGATGGCACTTTAAAAGTGGTGCATATCAATACTCTTCAACAGCATCTCAATGTCTCTTTGCAATTGCCAACAAATGTTACCTGGCATTGTCGTTTACCAATTGTTTGTGTTGGTGATGATAACAAACTTTGTTTCTGGAAGGTGAAGTCCAAATAAATTTTTTTATCTAGTAATCTGTTGTCAGTCAGTAGTAGCTTTTAAAATATATTGACCTTGGTAATATTTTTGTATATCTTCGTTTTTATTTAAATATGCCCGCAAAAAAAAAAGTGAGTTTTATACCTTATCATAGTGTTATATTGTTCTCTATTATCCATAATTATAAACAGGAATCGCCTCCTGATGAACTAGAGGAAGAAAGGAAAGCATTGGAGCAATTTCCAAAAACAGCACCTGTAGATGCTCGTTTTCCAAATCAAAATGTTAGTTACTGGTGTTTTCAGATGTTCCAGGACTATCACAGATGCATCCAACTTTTTGATGAAGGGTACTTTTCTGCTTCTGTTTATATATTATACCTCTAGCCGCTTTCCTTTAATAGGCACGAACCTTGTAATCAATTCAAAAACATATTTAAAATAATTTGCCCCAATGATTGGATTAGCAGATGGGAAGATCAAGTTAAGAGTGGGACATTTCCAGGCAATCTACCAAACGATTGCAGAAAGAGAAAGTAATAATGATTGTTACCATATGTTGTACCAATAAGAAAGATTTAAAGTTGTGTACAACGGAGTACAAAAATAACTATATATTTTAAATGGTTGTTTACATATTTACTTCTTTAACAAAATATGTTATCGTATTTTGAGGTAGACCCGCCAATTAGGCATTTATCAATACGTTTTGTGAAACAATAAATGATGACATCTTCACGTCACCTCATTCAGATGTAGGTAATTAACTAATGCAAATATTAACAAACATAGATGTTCTGCTCATCTGGAAAACAATTCGCAGTCATTATTTCAAAATATAGATTGAAGTTATACAACTGATCATTATACGATATCTTGATGACTGTATCAAGTTTTAATTATACGTTACGGTTTTGTAGCTACGGACAGTGATTGAATGTACAATTCTTGTCTTTGCACACACCAAATAGTTCATAAGGGCACATCATTTGCAATGGATTACTACTGGCACTGTTTGCTCTGCAAAATATATCGACACACTTAAAAATACTTACACATTACTCACCACACAAACCTTCTATCCAGAGGAGAAACATATGCTAATGGTTCAGTATTTACTCCTTCATCAATCACGTTTTGTATTACTTCTGTTTCTAAATTCGCGTTGCTATCAAGTTGTGGTACAGATTCGATTAAATGTGCAATTACGTTGGAATCATGATTACAATCAGGTACTTTGGTTGGTTCAGTGTTCTCAACTTCCACTTTTGGCTTTACTTTTATGGAAGATGTTTCTTGCACTTTCAATTGGCTCTCCAAGTTGTTGATTTTTTTAAAACTTCTCAGTTTGTAATTTGTTAACCGGGCTTGACGCATTTGTTGAGATTTTATAGGTTTTTCCTGCCTGTAACTTATGCTTAAGCAACTAAATTTTAATAAACATAATTAGTAAAACAAACCCTGTACTTATCGAGTTACGTAAGTTTGTATAACGTGTTGTTAGAGCTGAAAATCGTTGATGGTGAAACTTAATTTGAGTTCGAACTTTCTGCAGTCGATCCAACAGCAATTTTTGCAATTCCTCACACTTGCGTTTCTGCGCTGCTTCGGCGTTCATTTGTCTTATGATCGGTAGCAGGTCTTTATACCTACCTTTCGTCTGTAATCTGCTTTTGGCAATTTTGTACATTTGTGCTTGTTTCAATTATAGAAAATATATAAATATTGTAAATATGAAATACCTTTCTTTCTTCTCCTTGATCATTCCATTCTTTATCTTTGGTTTTGCAATCTTTAAAGCAGACCCCACATCAGTTTTGTTCCTTTCCTTAGCCTCAAGAAGTTTCTGTTTGAGTTGCTTGTATTCCTCTTGTTGAGATGCTGGCAAATGCTTTAAGACTGATTTATCTAACTCATCAGAATCAATTATATCTGATTTCTTTTCAGCCATACTTGCTTCATATTCTTCACGTTGTTTCCGCAAGAAATCATCAACTGCTGAATGAACATTGCTCTTTGTAGTTTTGATAGGCTGCACATCTGTATCTGATTCTTCTGTTTCAGAATCTTTGTTAATTTTAATGATGAGAGGTTTTACAGGGGGTAGTTTGATTGGTAATTGAGAATTGGATTTTCTTTCCCCATCTATTGTTGGCACTGGACTGACTGTTTGAGATGGCTGATCTTGAGTTATCTTTTTGGACATAGAAGCAAGAAGCATGGCCCGCATGATATCAATATCTTCTTCAACAGGTTCTTCCATAGCTATTTTAGGTGTTAACTGCAGTGTTGGTAGTATATTATTTTGGGTATTTTCTTTATCATTATATTCAGTATTACAGTCTTTTCTTGCATTCATTTCACTTAATTCTTTTCGCCGTTTACGTTCCATATGTTTCTTAATCATGGCAGACTTGAGAGCTTGTAATCTAAGTTCCTCCAGCTCCTTATCTAATTCATCTATGTTATCAGCCACATGATTGTCCAATGTATCCTGGCTGATATTACCATGGATCATACATTGTAAACGATCCTTAAGTGTGTTGTGGTGACCATTCTGAACATTATCCAAGCTAATTCGTACAGCCTTATTTAAATTTTCTATTGTTTGCAAATCTGTTGAATCAATGCTACCATCGCTGTCTGAATAGGATGGAGATGGCGAGGATATTTCAATTTTCTCAGGCGACTGCTGCCGTTTGCGATATCTCCCAGTTCCATACTTACAAGTAATGTCAACAACGGTAGACGAATTTCGTCGTCGTTTTCGCGCAGCACATTTTCTTCTACACTTGTCCCGTTTTCGATTATTGTCATCACTTATTGTAATGTGATCCACAAAATGTTCGCCGCGTTCATTACAAGCACCTTCATCACTGTCGCTAATGCTACTCAAAGAAATTGCTCTTAATAAGCCCTTATTATAATCTGACTTACCACACGATGGTATCGAATAGTCGGAGATGGCTTCAAGATCATCGTCGACTATCTCACCATCTTCGCGTTCTTCATCAGATACTGGTGAGAATTCATCCATTTTGGTGAATAACCGACTAAAAATAAAACGATTGCTTGTATCCACGATATTAAATGTAATGTCGTAACAACAACACCCGAATTATACTACAAGGTTATCGACAACGAAAGTCGCTCTAAAAGTAGGGCTATTAGAATGTTTTTGACAACTGACTACAAGGCAGGTCTATCGACGTCACACAATGCTTGCATGCACTAGCGACGCGTAGTGTATTATTTGGCAAATTTATTTCAAATATATCTTGGTTTAATTTATATGCATACTGAAAATTAAATATATTATTACTTAATATATAGACCAATAACTATGATATTTTAACTTAATTGATCCTTTCACAATTTTATAATTTTAAAAATTAGATAAAACTACAAAAATGTAAATTAAATGCAATTTCATTATTCTGCGATGAAGTTAATTTGCGCACAAAATTTCATTCATTGCTTTGGTGTAAATCACATAATGTTTAAAACATTCAAAAAATGCTGACATATTATTGAATAACAAAAACATACAAGTCAAAGAAAAAATAATTGGATGTAACTCGAAGAAATGTATGGAATGTCCTTAATGTTCATACACAATTTGTTGCAATTGTGTAAACTTGATAACATAGCATAGTTTCACGTCAACATTTCTTGCTAAATCTCATTTTGAGTAATCCTATAAAAGCTGTTAGTATTTAGTACTCGTACTGATTTCATTAACGCAATATGAAGTTTAATTTGTTGTATTTGGAGCTGTTGCTTTTTACATTAGCCAGTTTTGCGCATTTGTCCATAGCATCACATAAAGGTACCTAAATTGTAATAAAAATATATAAATATATACCACTTCTAATAATACATTTTAGAACATGAACACAAAGGCAAAAGTCATTTACAAAACAAAGCAAAACTCACTGAAGGTATCGAGAGGTGGTTAACTGGAAATAATAAAAAATCGAAGCAATGTAAATGGGTCTGTGAAGATGATACCGTTATAGCACCTAAAAATGCGACTAAATGTATGCGTAAATATTTATAGATGGATGTAATTATTACATTTTATTAATATTTAGATTCCGATGGTTCATGGTCTTATCATCTTCAATTAAGTGTTGACGAATTAATCCATATTGGCTACAATGTTACAACAAACTTTATAGCCATTTTTAACCCGCATCTAAATATTACATGGATTACAAATGGAATTTATATTGGAGTTATTAATATTACATCCGATGCGCTACTTCTTATTGATACTACAAAAGAAATAGGATCATTATTCCATAGTTTTGGAATTGGATTTATAAACTCAGAAGCCGATATAATGATCTATTTCTCAAATTCATTCAGCGCAATGCTTTCAAGTTCTATTCATTTAACTAGTAATTTTGTCTTCAACGTGAATAGTTTTATGCGTGCAATTCAAGATCATACGCTAGAAGCGTTCTTTCACGGTCACTTAAATGTTCTAAATGCATTAGGTGTTAATTTTAATATCTACATTAACGGATCTATCAAAATGAACATGGACTTTAATGCATTTTTGCAGCCAGTTTTGGGAATGACTTCGTTTAGTTTGGAAATTTATGATTTTTGTACGAGTTCCATTACCTATGGTACTAAATTAACAATTCAATCCATGCAAGGAGTATTTACTGATCTGGGAAAACTGAGCTCCCAGCTAGAAGTTGCAATTAAATCTTCAGTGATTTCTGTAATCAATATAGGTCATAATTCGCTACAGGCAATATGGGGCTTTGGAGCATCTTTTGCGCATACCGCCACAAGCACAATTTCAATAGCTGGAGGCGGCAGTATTCATATTTCTTCGGGTTTAGCGAGAGATCAAAGCTGGGAAGTTAATTTTGGAAATACGTCTGCATATTATGAACTTAATTATAACGCAACTCTTAATACTTTAGGTTTCTATAACGAAAATCTTGAGATTGCCCTTGTTGCATTTGGAAACACGGGTAACTTTGCCATTTTTAATGTAACATCGGGTGTTGGATTGTTTACTGCATTAAATGGTTCTGCGGTGATTTTAACAGATCACACTGATGATATTACTACAACTTTCCAAGCAAATATTACGACAAACCAAAAATTATTAACTTTAACAATTCTTACACAAAATGAAACAATTGATGAGAATAGTGATAACAGCTTCAGATTAGATTTATATATCAGTTCTTATCTTAATGGTTCCACATTTAATGCCTCTGATGAAATTCAAAACTTAATTGATGATAATTTTTCGAATTTATTTGATAAACTTGATAACGACGATGATGAGCAACTATTTAAAAAATACGGGGTAGCAATTATCTATAATGCGGTGTTTGGGTATAACGCAGTAGGTAAAAATCTTGGCATGTTATTTGATTTAATTTATATAGAAAATAGTGGAAAATTTTCTATTAAAATAATGAAGAAAGTTTACGCAATTATAAAAGCAAATATGGCTAAAGGCAATTTGGCTTTCAGTACATTTATATTTGCTGGTATTAAGGGATGTTTTGGCGGTCGTTTGCAAGTATCGGGTTTTAATTTATCATTAGGCAAATGTTAACGTTTAAAAACTGTTTCAATTTATTGTACCTAGTTGAAAGTATTATTTTGAATAAATTTTTAAAAGTATATATTTATTTATTTGTGACTTTATCACCCCGTCTAATATTTGTTTGCAATATTTATAATTTGTAAATTACTCATATGGGATATTAAAGGCAGTTTGTGCCTTTCTAAAAATGCTTTATCAATGCATATTTCTGATAACGTGTTTGACAGGTTTGAAGTTAAAGCTTTGAAAAAATAAAATAGTTAGTTATGAATTGTTTGTTTGATTTAATTTTTGCATATTTTTTGCGTTGATGAATATGTGTAATACATCTAGTTAAAAGGTTGTATTGGACATATGGAATCTGTATTTATATTATTTATGCTATATATTAAGTATATGAAAAACATGCCCATTGTTGATAACTTTTTAAAATATTTATAATAAGGTTTAGGTATGTTTAGGATATCACATCATAGAGTTGTTATCTCTGCGAAGTAAATGCTATGCATTTTAAATAAGCAATATGTATAGCTATAACATGCCGCAAGTATTTTAAATTCTTCAGCACTTTGAAAGAATCTTCAATTATACGTGGAAGCGCGCAAATTTTGAATTCAATAATTTAAACTATTTGAAATATGTTTATTGTGCCTATATATATAAAGCATTAACTATTTCCAAATGTGCGGTAGTTGAAGTAGCACGATGATGAGGGTTGGTGCACTTTTCTCAGTTGTGCTGCTTTTAGCAGTCGGCATTGCTCACTCACAAGGTATTTTTCATTACAAAATTTTGATTTAAACATTGAAGGAGCTGTTCGGGAACTATAAGCCATTTCAATGAGTTTAAGAAGTTTTAAACTGTTTAAACAGCTCCTTTAAAAGACGAAAAGATAACTTTATTTAGCATTATAAAATCGAGTGCGCATACGATATGTAATTTAACTTTAATTGTTAATGTAGATACTGCTGTGGCCGAAACAGAATGTAGAACAACTTGTAGCATTGTCCAACAACACAACAATGATGGAACCGGAAGCTGGCTTATCTCAATGGATTATGGCGTTATGTACTTCTATCTTTATGAACAAAATGCATTCATCATTTACAATAGTAAAATAAACATTATTATTATAATTGATGGCAACAGTGGTACAACTACAATTATGAATCCAAACACGGGATATGGTTTCATAATTAACTTGACTACCAGTGAGACGTATCTGATTTATCAAAATTTGCAATCGTTTGACTTGAGCGTCATGCACGAAGGCAACTATCAAATAATGATCACTGTCTATGAATACACAAGCCAATTCATTACCTACGTAACTGGAACACAAGATTCTAACGGTATCTACTTTAGCATTGATATTATGCTTCAATACATCTACCAAGGTGTCAAGATTGAAGAATGGGAACAAATCTTCCAAGGACACACTGAAGTCATGCAACAATTCAAAGTCAATTTTGAAGCTTATATCGTTACCATATATCAATTGTACGTTAAATTTAACTATACCCTGGAATCTGGAAGTTCAATCTTTATTGCTTCTATCACTCAAATTGAAAATGTCCACAAAGATGTGTTTGTTACAAATATTGCTCAATTTGCTATTTTCATTGTCCAAACAATGTATGGTAAAATCAGCAATAGCTTAATGCAACAGTACTATTTACTTTTCACTACAAACGATGATGCTGACTATGTGACGCAACAATTCCAATATTTGACTTGGGCTATCATTGGAATTGGAAGTACATACCAAACATTGGATGAAGCATTGTATGCATACGCGCACAAGATTGTGGTCCAAACCCATGTAAGCATTATCACTGATTCAGAAAAGAACCAATATTTGGCCTATAACAGTATGGTGAATGGTACTTGGGTATTTAAAATTATGTACACCAGCAGAAATTCCGTTACGATTACCTCAAGTTACACCGACGAGTACTTAGGTATCTATGATCCAAAACTTGATTACGTTTTGGTGTTCACCGAAGGCAATAATTACGGATTTATAAATTACAAGACTGGCAATGGTTTAGTCATCAATGGTACCAGTAGTCAAGCCGTCTATGCTGAATTTGCAAACGAAGAAGCCGTTAAATACTTCAAGAAAGGCCAAATCCGTGATGGATTTAGGATCTTTGCTGGTTTAATCAAGGCTACCGATAACACCGGATCTAATTCCTTTAATTTGGAGGTTGTATTAACAGGTATCAAAGAGGGCAAAGAACTATCAACACTTTTGACCAACGATGAGATTCGCGGTCACTTTGAACAAGACTTCTCCGTATTGATCGAAACGTTCAAAACACAAGGAAATGATCAATCTACTAACTTAGTCGCATACATGTTAGTTAATACGCAGAGTACTTTCTTCCAGAGCGGATTTGTTGAGATGACCAATAATATGTTCAAATTCCGTATTGCGACTCCAAGATTCTACATAGACATCTACGCTGGCATCTTGTATAGCATTGATACCAAATGGTCCGAACCATTGTTCAAGAACGTCAACAACTTGTTGGATGATATTCCTACAAACAATCAACCGTCGGAAGTTATTCAATTCGTTGAAATGTACATGCAATTGAAATGGAGAATTACTGTCTCATCGCCCCGATACTATCTCGACGGTTCAGCCCATCTCTAAATACAATAATATATATTGTAAACTTAAGATAAAGCATTTGTAAAATAAAAGGCACTTCTGATTTTTATACTTCAGGTCTTTTAAAATTCAAATAAGTTAAATCCTCATATTTTAATATGCCTAGGATCGGTCGCAGTTTTTTTTTCCGTTACTGTATTTAACGCATATTATTACATTTTGCCTGAATCAGTTTGTTATCAACTACGATTGACTACTTCTATTTGATACTATTTAATTATATAATCCATTGATCTATTTAAAATTAAATCCGTTGATCCTAACTTAAAATTTAGTTGTATACTATAAACCTTCTAACATGCGATAATTTCAAGTAATTTGCAAATGTAATGTATTTACAAAATACAAAATGTTTTTGGCAACTAGTAGCCAATCATAGGTAACAAACAACTCAACATTTTTATTCATATAGATAATAATAATGATTTAATAATGATGCAATAATAAAATCAACATTCCAACTTATTCTAATACATTATCTTTATATATTCATTATTAATTTCTTGAAATAATGAAATAATAACTAACAATGAAATGTTTGGTGTCTCGTCGATATATTATATTAATAAACGCGTAATAATTATATTCAATAATAATCAAAACAACTTACGTTATAATAATGATTTTGATGCAGCAATATCAGAATAGATAGATTCCTAATATAAATGCCTAGTAATGATACTCTTCATATAAAATAATAATACAATTTTTAATTATGCATATTTAAAGTAATAAGATATGCTAATATTAATAGAGTTTTTCTGTATCCAGATTTATAATCAAATATCAAATATTTACGTTGTGTAATATTGTATAAACTTTTACTTATTTAAATATTTTTGATTAGTGTATATAATGGTGTTTCAATTGTTAATTTCGTTCAAAGGTTCATAAGAAGTTTTATATTATCTTTAGAAAGATTACTCTTTAATTACGTGGTTTTAAAATTAAACGCGATTCTGTAGTTTTTAAAGTATTAAAGCCATAATTAACAAATACAAACAAGAACGTCCTTTTTCTATCATAAATCGAAGATTAACTTATAATGATTGAAACTTGCTTTGGATCAGTTAAAATTCATAACATAACTTCTTCATGTGGTAACTCCAATTGAGTTTCTGATAGTTATTAATTTATATAAATTAATCTTTATAGTATATTAAGAACTGATAATTGTAATAATTAAAAATATATATGTATAATACTTTTGGAATTTTTAAGATATCGAAATTCAACGTTAGCGTTATTGGCTGGTGGAACATATAGGCCGATATACTTACCGCCTAATTTCACGCGTCCAGTCTTGTATAATACTTAATTGTGTATATTTATATACAAATATAGCAAGTTAATTTCCATGCATTGAAGTTTGCTATACCCATTTTACTATGGAATTTCAAATATGCAAGTAAGATTCGTCACTTCTTAATTACATTCATCATTGACTCTGTACATTTTTGAAAAACCATTCAGTAAATTTTCGAAGTTGTTGAATGGCCGCATGTGCCTGATCTTGCAATTTACGATTCTCATCTTTAAGACGCCGAACTTCTTCCTCAAGAGAAAGTCTGCGCCGAGTTTCGTGAGTAACTCTAGTTTCCAGTTCTGAGACATGGTTGCGCAGCTCGGGAACGCTGGAACTAGTTGTAATACTGTTGAATGTGTAAAATAGATTAAATATCAAGAATCGCAATTAAATTTATCTGTTGAATTTTTGTAAGCTTCTTTGAAAAGTACTTACTTTGAAGAAATTGAAGCATCTTCAATTCCGTTCTCGTCCCAGTGATTACGATCGGTCTCCTTTGTGGATTCCGATCCAACAACGCGATTTGCAGTATCAACTAAACTGCTCCAATCTAAATCTTGTGGCAGTGGAATACTATCTGGCCCAACGGACAATTTACCTTTTCCTGGACTAGTAACACGGGGCGATAACCGATCCAACGTATTACTTTTGAATTCACTTGAAAGAGGACTTGATGTTGTGCTTGAATTTGAAATAACCGTAGCTGGACGAGCTGTAGTGTAAATTACTTCCGGCCCCTTATGTACCGATAGTGCATTATTTAAATTCTCACGGCTACGGCTTTTAATTTCTTTAGCCTTTGGAACTGTGTCACTGGCTTCAATATTGTCAGGACTTATGAGCCGAATAAGTTCCTCTTGGAAGTTGGTAGAAATATTTGCGCTGTTTCTGTTTGAAGTTCTTGATGTTACACCAGGACGTAGCTTAGCCTCACCATTTATCGAGCGAGGGCTTTGATTGCGGCTTGATGTTAATGAGTTGAGATGTTTGTTGGCTCTTCTTGTTCGAGGAGACACATTGCCACTTCCATTTGAGAGTTCTTCTTCACTACCAACGCCGTAAAGGCGTTCACTAATTGAACTATCAGTAGAATGTCCATCACCATTACTGATTTGTGTAATTGCGGAGTAATCAACCAATTTAGGTGCCCGCGTAATGTAATCACCATTATTATCAATTCTTTGGCGTTCATTTTGCTGTTTGAGTAAATTATTCTTATCTATCTTGAATGTTTCATATTCCGTATTGCTATGTAATGCTGCAGACAGCGGTAGAGCATAATTAACGTGTTGCAAGGGAAGTGAGTGACTTGCATGAACTTTATTATGTTGCATGTTTTGCGGAAAATGATTATGTGACTGCGAAATCTGCATGTTGGGCACTTGATGTGACAAGTTGTTGCGCTTTGGTGTTGACGGGTAGGTATTATGAGATTTGTAATGCTTAATGATCCCATTCTGTTCTGCAATTTCATCCATCCAACGTTCTTCATTTGAATGTCCACTAGACGAAGAAGTCATTGTGTTCGTCACTTCGTTTGTAACATAACGTGATTCACCACCTAAAAAAGACTTCTTGCTACTGCCAGTTCCGTAACCGCTGCTATTACTACTTCTAGGTGGGGAGAAACTTCTGTCGTACACCTTTACTTTGGCTGCTCCGGGATGCTGCCCCTGAGGGGACTTCCTAGTCTTTTGTTCATCCACACTTTCATAATCAGCTTCATAGTTTCCTTCATTATACTTGCAATTTTGCAACGTGCAACCTTTTCTAGGTTGTCCTTCATTTAGTGGTGGAATCACCGTTAAGGTGACATGCGAAGAGGTCTTTAGCAAATCTACCATTTGGTCATAAGTTAAAGTTGAAACAGCAACTTTACAAATTTCGACCAAACGGGAATTTTTCTGTAATCCGGCGTTTGCAGCAGGGCCGGAACTTTCAACCAATGTAACAATACCATCAGGTTGCACGTGAAAACCAAGCTGCTTCATAATGTTTCTCTTCAAACTCAACTCTTCAACTTTAACGCCTTGTGTAACTGCTTTTAATCTATCAACAATTTCCATAAGTTCATCACGCTCGGAGTGTATATCTCTCATATGGATAGTGAGGCATTCTCCTTGATGATGATAGATTCTTAAACTATTTGATTGCGGAGACCAACCCAAAATTGATTTACATGGTGTAACAAAAACAATTTGTCTTGATAATTCTTCAATTAATACTAAAGTATCTGCGGAAATTCCCAGAAAGCATTCTACTCGTTGGGAAAGACCGCTGTCGTCGAGAAGAACTTGCCATAATATTGCACCACGCTGGGAAATATCTGGTATAAAACGAGGACGTATTTTTTCCTTCTTCTTGTTAAATAAAGCTAAAATTAAATTATTGAATTAATACACATTCGACTTCTACATTAGATTTGAATAAATAATACGTACAAAACTTGCCACTTCCGGTGTCTACAGGTGTGGCCGTTGAAGAGTTGCTAACCAGTTCTTTGAGATATTCTTGGCGAGTTCGAATAGCCATCGTTACAAACTTTTCAGATCTATGTGCAGCATTCTCAGCATTCACCACTTTAGCCAGTAGAAATTCAGCAAATGCTTTTCCTTTGGGATATACTGCTCCTTCTTTAATTGGTGGACCAAATGGCTCCAAATCTTTCGAGCGGCTCACCGCCACACTATAATGCGTGTTTTCTGTACATGGATTAATCGCTCTAACAACGATAAACACATGCTGGAAATTCGAACGTATTCCTTTGGGAGTAAAGGGAAGTGCACCCGGTTCTTGAAAAATGATTGTGACAATATCATTTCCAATATGTCGTTTGCGTAATAATTGCTGTCGATTGTTCTTTGTAAATGGAAGCATTGTCGATACATGAAACATAATCTCGCATTCTTTATATTGCGAATATACTGAATACAATCCAGTCGAGTCAGCTAAAATATTTAAAGACAATTAGCATTTCTTAGAGGAAAGCATTGGCAACTTACATTTGTAATCGAGTCCGGCTTTATATTTATCAAACCCGTTCAAGCGCACTTTCTTGCCGATTGTCTCCAGAAATTCAAGGAAGGCGGGTTCCGCTTCTTCGTTGTTGTACATCTCTTCTTCATTGGATTGACCAGCTTTGCAATACATAATGCCAACTTTATATGTATTATTCAATCCCTGTTCATCTACTTTTAAAAGTTGATCTTCAACTTGTGAGGATTGCGCGCCGAGGCGCAAGCAGTTTAATTGGACTTCCGGTGCTACGTATTCTAAAACTTCTTTGGTGTTTATATGAGATTTGTTGCTGCTTGAAGCCTTTATATTCGGTATTGCATCTTCAAGAATTGCACCTCTAAGCGTTAACAATTCCGATGTGCGTATGACCAAACGGTACTGATACTGAGTCAACAAATGCTGATTGTCAGGTTGCGGAACTTTTTCACGACGAATCGATATCGCAACTGGTCCCAATTGTTCATCCATGCCAAACCAATTTTGATGCTCTTTAAGGAATACAATAAATTTAATTAAACGTATTAATTACGCGATTGCGTTCCATACCTTGATCTTTGAAATGCTTTCTGTAATACAATGCTCCTTGATCAACATTTTCAATAGGTCTTTGGAGTCGTTGATAAGGGCACGTTGAATGTCGCCAATGCGTTTCGCCTGGAGGGAATTCCAAGACAGCAACCCCGTATGCCAAGTATGGTCGGTGCAACGGTTTCTTGTTTGAATGCTGCATTCGAGTTAAACTCACAACTCGTTCTTCTTCACCACCAATCTCATTGCGGAAGAAAGGACAGCTATCCACAAGTTCATTACAATGCCCATCCCCGCCATCCTCTTCGCTATTTTCGCCATCCGGTGTTGATGAGCGCACGAGCATGGAGGCGGCTGATGCTCCTGTTGTTGTATTTCGGCGCTTTGCAAGCAAATTGCGTCGAATGCGCACCGCATATCCAAGATTTGTGGTCAACGATTGACAATCGAAATGTGCGAATGCACGACGACGCGCGATTTCCTCCGCTTCCGCGGACACCACTACACTCGTGCTACTGCTATTCACCATACTATCGTCCATTGCATTCCTCTGATTCTTCATCGAATTACTATTCACACTGCCACTGCCCCAAAAACGCGACAGTTTTGTACGCAGTTTGGGACTTTGCGGAGTTTGATTCTGCTCATCCGGAAGGCAATGACTCGAATGGGAAACCCCATCGGTCGCATCTACTTTACCGCGCAAGTATTCGTTCGGACCCGGTGACCGCTGATCCGTACAGATTGTACCCAAAACCTACAATCACAAATCAATGAACTGCAAGAAATCGCCAAATATGCTAGCAATGGGAAAAAGTACATTTTGAATGCTCCGAGCGAGTTTTTGTAGCACTTGCATGTTTGATTCATGCACAATAAACAATGAGCCATGTTTCGCAAGGCTCACCGCGCACCTTACTGAGCCCAATTGATTGACTTTGTGTGCATTTTGTTTGAATTGCTCGTATGCGATAAGATATCACACTGTTGTCGATTGGCGCGCGAGGTAGGATTGGCAATCATCATTATTTCAAACGACATTACGATCATTATTCATAATAGAATAATGGCCCCGGCAGATTGTTGTTACTCACCGTTGGCCTGTAATCTTGCAGCATTGCGAAGAACGATTCGCTTGTAGTTGCACCTCCTCCAGGTCCTGGTCGATCGATCACATCGATAGAGCCGTGACTGCCGTATTCCCGCTTCAGCGTCGGCGAAGACGGATTCGAGGGCCGGCTATGATGATCCAGGAGTTCCAAGCTCGAATTGCTGCGGTACAGAAGATCGGTATTTAATTGATGGTGACGACGTTGCTGGTAGCTCGCTGATGTATGATGGTGGCGGTCGTTGTATGAGGCACGAGGGGCGGCCAAGCCGGCATTAACGCGTGCTTTTTGCAAATGCGTATTGTAATATTCAACGGCTTGGGCAGCACGTTCACGAGAACGCGAGCCGGCCGCTCTTGGGGGCGCTGGCCCGTTTTCTTGCAAACCGATCATCCCATCACGCTGTAAATTAAACAATAAGATACAATTTAGAACACTAAATTAATTCATAAAATAGCAGTAGGTGTTAAAAGACCTACATACCATTATTTCTTTTCTATTGTTATATCAACAAAAGGTGGAGGAGAAACAATTTAAATTGCTAATCAGTTAATTTCATTTACTAATAAAATTGTCCACATAAATTTGAGGCAATTGCCGATTAAGATTATAATAATCATATTTAAACTTAATAAATGCAAATATTGATATAAATCAAGTTTATTTATCTAAGTGCTTGAAGTCCCAGCCACGGAAATGTTTAAGATTAAAGTTGAAGTCAAACTTGCAATTTTAAAAGATGAATCAATTGTTTAGAACTAATGACAATGGCTCATACAGTTTGTTTGATTGTTTCAAGCATGACGCGTGAATCAGTGACTTACTGCCATTGTCTTTTTACGTTTCTTGTACATTTGTTACGCTACGTCAAAGCGGCAGCGCGACTCAACAAGCAAGGAAAACGAGAGAAACTCTTTTAAACGACAAGACGCTTTTTTAATTTCCCAACAACAATGTGCTCCACTTCAATTATTCTTTGTCCACCGTTGTTATACCGTATACATCTCTAATGCGTCGCTTCTTCATGACAAGCATGAAGAGAGATTTTATTGGTCTCGTTCGATGGCTTAAAAAAGCGCATAAAAAGCGCAGTAGCCTTTAAATCACGTCGGGGCGCATAAGAGATTGAAAGCTAATACATGTAGTTCGCCAAGAACTTGTTCACTCTGCGACAGGATGTAAGGTAAGATGAGGAGGAAATTGTGGCATTTATAAGAATGTCGAATGAATGAGCGGTAGCAATACGAACGGAACCAACAAACATTAATAATGAACGCGAAAGTGAAGAAAAGAAAAATATCCGGCGTTCATTTTCGGAATGTCTATTTAATTCACGATTACGTGCGTCTAATTAAAACAGATGAAAGTAAATTTAAATACGAATGTTAAAAATCCTCCTAATGAGCCAATAATTTATACTATTTTGTTACAATTAATTCATTTTTCTTGCTTTTTATTAAACGATATAATTAACTAGTAGAAAGTCTACTTATTATTAATAAAATACGAATAAAACATTCAAAAGTAGGTTGATAATGTCTTCACGATTAATACTTCAACCGAAAACAAGAAATAATAAAAAATACAAAGCTAGAAAATGTCTTTATATAGTTCATTGCCAAGAAACAAAAAGAGAATCAAAGATAATAACAAGGAATGTCCAACCGATTCGATTTCCTTTCAAGTGCATATTACTGAAGAATCACTGTAATTAGATTGTGATTGGCATTGTATTGAAAACCACAACTAACCACAACAAAAACAACACGCTTTATTCATGCTCCAGCCGAACACGGAAAAAAATATATTTTCATTCCAATTGATTGAAAATGATACAGACGCATATTGGCCAATGAATAATTGCTGGTTAAATGAAGGGAAATCACCGTCAAACAAGCACGCAAGCAATTAATTGGCAATTTATGCAAAATAAGTGAAAACGATAAACATATGCCAAGGAACCAAACGAATTGCATGTGCAATTAATGCAAACATTACTCAAATGCTCTTGATTACTAATTGCTGTGCAAATACCCACCATAGAGTGGCCAGACAATTTACTCACGCTCAATTTGGTGTTGCCAATTAATTAATTATCAACTTTTATGTAGAGTTGCAATGGTATTTAAAGCTTTCAAAATTATTAGCGGTTTTAAGCGTGGTCTCAAATAAGCTTTAAGGCTAAAATAACACATTGATAGATCACTGTAGTTGAGTTAATTACTGATAATAAATCATGGCACTAATTAGCCTCCATGATGGAGATTACACATGCAATATATCCCAAAGGAATTACTGCCATTCTATTGCTCTCTTGGAGAAATTTCGTGGAAGTCATAAATTAATTGATTTCATTAAATAACGAGCACTGTAATTAAGCGTAAAAGTGAGTCATTCTAATGTGATTACTGTAATTTGTTTAAGTTCTTACTCGAATGTTTATTAACAAGAATAATTTGCTCATTATTAAAAAATGTGCTGATTTATTTTGTTGATAGTTCCACCTTTTATTTTATACACGCATATATAAAAGTCGAACAGTTGAAACCATAAAATGCTCCACTTTCCATAATGTGGAAGTCGTAATCTAATTAAAATTCTACTCTAATAGAATCATACAAAAGACAAAAAACTGGATCTCAGACGATACTCAATCAAGGTGAAATAAAACCATTTCTGGTGTATAAATTGTGTGTTGAATCGCGTGATTTAATGAATGAATTTTGATTCAACTTTGCAAAGCTATAAAAAGAGCCGTAAAATGTTTAATACTTGTTACTGGTACTTGTGATAAGACGAAAATGTCAATTACTGTTAAAATTGCTTTCATAGCTCATAAAAGTAAGTATTTAATATTGACAATAACAACGATAAAATAATTTAGATTTACGAGCAATAGGAAACTGCCAGAAAACCGAAAATTTGTATAAAATTTTACTTGAGATTTTAATTAATGTTTGAGACATTTATTTCAATTTTTCGTGCGCTCAGTGAAAATAATTTAAAGTCCCATTCGGAATCCGTACATTTTTCAACGCTTACAGAAGCTCGCATTTTGCAAAGGACGTTTGGAGTGCAATAAATATTAGTCTGTTTGCACTTTCATTTTGCTTTGTTTCTCTTACGCGCGCGGGCTATGTGTTTACCAAAAGTGTTAGACCACGACAGCAAATTTAGATCCGAAACCGAGCGCAGTCTAAAATTTAATGGCGCACATTGCGAAACCCAGCGCTGCATGCGCGAAAAACATTAAAGTTCATTTTTCCCACATGGATTTCCATCGCTACGAAGAATGACGATGCGCAGCGTGTTGTTCTTGCCACGAACGCGAAATATAAGTTTCCATTTTGCGTCACACATTGCGAAAAGTGAGCGAGCATCTCACATCGTCTGGTTTTCCCGACTTTGTATGTCAGTGTCGGATTGCATTTATATCCATTACACGACCGTCACTTGCAGCTACATTTCATTGAATTTCAATTTATTTAAGCGAAAAATAAATAAAAGGAAATATTACTGCAGAAATGCCATGATTAAAAATCAAAAAGAGTTATGAAATGCGCTATGTGAATAAACAAATAACAAACATTGTTAATTAATTAACACACAGTGTATGAGCAATAAAGTTCGAATGAGTTTTAAACAATTTCCAAGGTTTCATTGCACTTAACCATCATTGAATTGTCCTTTGTTTTTAACAATACGGCTATTAATCAGCAAATACTATTTAAGAAATTCCTAGCTCAAACCGAATTTATGTAGATATGATAAAGTAAACAAACAAAAGTTGTGCGGTTTTTAGGGAAGAATTCAAGTTAAAGCCAGCAAGCAACATGATCGCTGTTGCGGTTGACAAGTTGGAATGTTGATTCGCAAGCGGAAGACAAGTCGGTAGACAACTCGTCGCAAAAACATTTTTGTCCACACTCAGTCAGGAGTTCAAGTCACACACGAGTTGACTTTGAAATTCGCACAAACGTGAACAAACACATGACTCACGCTTGAAATATCCGCGACGGGTGCTGGCCAAAAACCGTTATTAATATAATGCAGCAGCACTAACTAATAGCATACGAACGATGGGGGTTACACGACGAATAAAGCACAAATCGTAATTTGTATATTGATTATGCAACGTGATTGATTGAATGTATTCATCAATGACATTTTCAATAGGCCAATGACCACTAATTTGCGAGCGTAACATTTCATTGCTCATCAAGTCATGCAGGAGTTTATTATGGCGAGCAGGAAGATGACGGCTTGACCCATTCTCTCTGCACTCTGGTCAGACCGGAAGTTTGTATGAAACCCGACCGGACGGAAGTTTAACTCAGTCAAGCGTATCTCCCACCCACTAAAATTATATGATTTGGGCGGATTTACTATAGAAAAATAATCTCACTTCAATTTTCGGTTGAGATATTATTACTTAAAGCAAATATATTTTAATAGGCAAATAATTTAAATGAAATACCTAGTGCTTGTTAAAAATAAAATTATAATTCATGACTTCCAACTAATTAAAAATGCTATTAAATTTTCACTTACACCCAGCTGACTGGAAATGAAAACTGCGTAATTAATTTTGCTATTAACTTCTTGAGAAACTTAGTTCTCTCGAACGATAAATTTCATATCGTTTCTCCTTTTGTAACTCTGCACGTAATTTACTTATTTAGTGTTATTACGCTTAATTATATGCAAAAGTTTGGCGTATAACAAGCATTAACATTACGTAATAGTGCAATAGAAGCGAAGGTGAGTTACACTGACAAGTGATGAAGCAACAAAACAAACCGGATGAGAACATCATGCAAAAAGAACGAAAACAATCACCTCTCGTCATCACAAATGATACATTTTTCCTCTTTGCCAACTTATCCTCTTCATTCAATTCATTCTTTTCAGACAAAGCGCCTTCATTATTCTAATGCCATGGTAGCAGATATAATGACGATTATCCTGTATTGTTTGTTGCACGTCGCGTCATTGCAAATATTTTTGCAAATGCCACTGATAAAAAAATAGCGTTTGAAATAAACAAATTATGAGACAGTAATTTGAAAAATGCTCGCTTTCTTAGAAATGCGCTCATTATTTTTTCTTTTAAAATATGATTTTCCTCTTATCACTCCGTAATTGTCATAAGCGATTGGTGCCATTGCTCATTAAATTATCAGTTGCAGATATGCTTTTGATAAAGAATTACTATCATTCACTTGGATTAAGTGAAATATTTATAAAAAAAAACATTAATTGATGTTCAATTCTATAGCAACTGATTTTTAGTATTACATAATAAAACATTTAATAATTAATATTTTTATCGCTCCTTGATATCTACTATCTTTAATCTTAAATTTCGTAATCGCCAAAAATTCATTTTGTTTTTCGTATTTTTTCGACCGCAATTATGTTGTTTTCCTTTTTATGAAATGAAATATTGAAATTTAGATATATTTAAAAATTGTTATTTTTACGTATCAAGGATGACAGTCAAGCAAATTTTGTAATCCGAAATTTGTTTCAACGCAAACTCCTCCTAGACACATTTACGATGTCCAAGGTGTGGTAACGCCAAACACGATTCGAATTTTTTATTCGCGTTTCGTACGCGTTGAGTCAACCTTTTCGCGTTCGCGCAGACTCCACACACTTAGAAGCGAGTGAGTAATAAATCGCAGCGCATTGAGCTTTTCATTTCTTTGTCCATAATAACACTTTGTTGGACGTCCATGCAACAAAACTGGGTCACAGTTATTGTCACAATATAATTTAACAATCATACAAATCCTCGCACAACGTGAAAATCACACGCGGCAATGCTTAATTTATGAAAATCGTCGATTAGCACTTTTGCAACAAGTCTCAAACTTAAATAATGTTTCGCAAGTGAACAAAATTATACTGTCATTAATATTAAACACTCCCACTAATTTTTATTCATAAATGAAATGCAATAATAAAACGCACGTTCGATTGCATAAATCAACACCATTCAAAGGAATGAAAAGCATATTGAATATTAATGTATAAATTGTATGTACACCTAATGTTAATTTATTAGCACGTTGTTTGATGGCCAACCGAATGATATTTCAAGGCTTGACTGCAATAATCATTGTTGCCAGATATGTTTGTAACAACATTGTCAAACTGAAAGAATATTAATTACAGTGTGTAATCAACAATTATTATTCACCGTTACCGCAAAATAACATGTTTGTGCATGTCGTTTTTGTTGTTCATACCAATTGAGAATTGAGATTAAATTTAACTGTTAATAAACGCATCAAATCATAGTTGTATTCCGACGAGGTGAAACCGTTTTTCTTTGATGAATATGAATATGTCATGCAGAGCACGTTGATTTCTGTTTGAGTTGATGGCGTGAATTATTTAACATTTCTAAACGCATGTAACATATTCATGCGTTTATTATATTCATAAAAAACGACATTCTTTTCATTCCTACATATATGCATTCAAAATTAACAAGTAAAAAAAATCAGTAGAAGAAAAAAATTTCTTGAAAACGACTACTACACTAGAAGAAAAAAGTTGATAAATGAATTTGCTAATTTTCCACTTTTTTAAATTAGAAATTTCAAAAAAATTAAACATGTGAATTAATGAAATTAGCTACTTTTACGTAAAACGTGTTTTAAATAAATGACAAAGCATAAAACATAATATAAATGACTGACCATTAAAAATAATGTTCTTGTCGTTAGATGTAATTCAATAATTTTTGCATGCGGTTTTATTCAGCGCGCAATTTTCTTCAATTTTCATTACGTGACGAGCACGTAATAGCGAGCATTAGATGTTTATCTCAATTAGTCCCTCTTTGGCCATCCACGTAAATAATTGTAAACATGTTCGAATGTGGTTGAAACCGTTGCAGATTGTATGTTATTTTAATATTTGATGCAATTACTCAATTACGGCGGTAGCGATCGCTCCGTGGTAATCGAGAACAACACAGCGAATGAGTAATTGCTTCTCAAACGGGAACTCAACCTGCGCACCGAATAATTAGCTAAAACATCAATTACATAATCAATGAATGAATTGATGCAATTAATTAAATTGTGCAATCAACGCAAATTATGATGTAAGACAGCCAAATTAAACTATTCTTACTTTTTTGGAACTCTTTCAGTCGGTAATTTTATATTAGTAACACGTTTGTTAAACCGTTAACGTCCTGTTCGAATATCGTTTGACAATAGCCGTTCAAAAATCCAATATTTAAACTTGAGAAAAAAATTATGATTTTTGTATAATTTTCTGACCACCAGTAAGTTGAAAGTCACATCCAGTTAACCTTTGACAAATTATATTCAATCATCGAGCGCAACGTGTCAGAAATGATGCTAATAATTCCTTTCCCTCATTCTCGTACAGCGCGCAAATTGTGATTAATCTATGCATCAATTTCATTTCATTTAATTTAAGGTGGCATTCGTGCGAGCGCATCACTTTGAAGACAATTGCGGCACCAGCAGCATAAGTGCTAAATGTTGTTTGAGCAGTCGGTCGACGTAATTTTTATAATTGTTGCGGTTTGCACAGAAAACTAATTGGAAAGTAACATGTTCCACCGAGTGCAATGCAGTTGTAATTATTCTAATTTAGTGTTTAATGGCAAAGTCCTTCACTCCTTCACACAACTCCGCTTTTCATTTCAATTCCTTCACTTTCCGACTATTTGTTAGCCGCGTTTCTAAAGTGAATTGCAAAATTGTATTTTTCTCTCTTTGTGCGTAAAAATGTATATGCAGTTTATCTAAATTCCAGATGTGAAATGAATTTAATGGAGTAAACAAACATCTTTTATGGCATTTAATTTAATGATTTACTATTGTGAATTAAGCCCGTGTATATCAATTACAAACAAATTATATTCCCGGGACGAATAATGCCACCATCTGGCCAAAGTGTACAGTTGCATACTTGCCATATTGTTGCTTGCTCTCCTCTTCAAAGGAAAATATTTTACACTTTTAATACGCAAAGATATTAACGATTGACTTTACTTTAGGGCACGCAGCAAACATTGAATGCGCAATATGCACCGATTTCATTGGCGTGTTTAGGAGCAGATGTGTTCAATTCTTGCCATGTATGCGATGCGTTTGCTCTTCAACCAGTTTGTTTGAAGCTTTTACGCCTCTTTTTAAAGCGGCTTAGAGACGGTCGCTCTGCGATAATGCAGAGCGCGTATTCAACGCGTTGATTTTGATAGTAATAGTAACATTATGAAAAAGTCAACAGCAGTTATATGTAAATCTTTTGCAAGCAGATGTTCCGTGCTCCTTGCATTGACTTTAACTTGTTCTGTACTATCGTTCAAAAGCGTAAACTCTTGCGCAATTCTATTCAATGTTATCGTTTGTTTGTACATATGGCTCTATTCATTTAATTGATTTTATTATGAAATTATATTCAATTAAATTTATGTTTAAAGAAAATTTAATTAATTGTTTAATTTCACCGGCAACATGTCCATCAAACTACTTACTTGCTCTTTAATTTTTTAATATTTTTGTTTTCATTCAAACATTCATAAAATGAACGTTAAAGAAATTGTCCAAAGGAAATGAATAGTTCACATTAAATGTTTGGATGAATTAACACAACATATTGCATGGCACCCCTTTAACGAAAAATTATTTAAGCACACCTTGCATATACGCACTCAACCGCTTTAATTAGATTGCATATGCCAGTGCATTGAAAACAATTCGAGTGGAAATGGTGTGAATTTATTGTAATTTACAACTTCATACGGCACGAAACACGTTTCGGTTGCATTACAGGCTGAACGTTAGCAATAAAATTTGTTGCACCCCAAGTGATTGTCATTCACTTTAATGATATTAAATTTGACTTAATCTCTAATCGTCTCCAACCCCAATAACCAAGCCAAAGAGAGGAGATTTAAATACGAGACTGAATAATTTATTGTCATTGTGATTTCGTGCCATTAGGCTAAATGCCTTTTAAATGCTCCTCACCAGCTAGGTAAGTAAGCAAAGCAAGTAAGTACGCACATAACGCGAAGAGCAAATTGGAAACAAAATAGCTTTCTATTTATTCTACCGTTTCACTCCACGTTGTTGTTTGCAGTTTTCAACTTTCAGTCGGAAGCGTCAAATGAAATACATTTACATGTCCTGAATTAATCGCGTCAATACAAAAACATATTTTGAATATGTTTATTTAAAAATTAAAGCCTTTTTAGTTTGTGAAATTGAGCTTACCACTTTGTAAAATTTCTAATTAAAAATAGCATTTAATAAATATTTATACATACCTAAAATCAAACGCCAAAAATTCCATAAAGATATACATCCAATCCAATAACGCATCGACGACGAACATGAAACAAAGAAAAAACTAAAATTAGCAATCGATATTTTTAATGCAGAAATGAGTAGCACATAAATTAAAAAAACAGGTGGTAAAATGTGAAACAAAAGAGCATTCAACAGTTTGCTGCCGTTATTCACTGAAATAAAGTATTTTCATTGGTTTCACAGTTCGTTCGTGCTACACATTTTCTACCTGACCGCGAATACAAACAGAATACACGTAATAGCGAAAGGGGATTGGATTGTTAGGGTTGAATTCCAATCTAATTGTACTCGACATCGAGTAAGCAGAATGAACATTGCTCGCACGCAACCCGACTACGGAATGCCTTACAATGGAAGACTAAATACTTAAGCAACACCTGAATCTGGAAAATACACAAAGCGTGCATGCAAGACAACGAACAACAAACATGTACGACCAAACATTAACAACCAAGGGCGCATTGGGGTAGGTTTAACTGCATAATCATGTAATCCCTAAAAGTTTAGTAGCACTCAAACAATTTCCAGAGAAGAAACATTATTCGTGTACAAAAAGTGTTTTTGTGACCTTTAAACGCTTGTATAAAAACAGAAGCAACAGATGTTAACTTGAATATCCCGTTTCATATATAAATTTTTTTCTGGGCATAAATAAAAATGTTTGAATTATGGAAAACATGCGCTGGAATATGAATAATCGTTATTTAATTTCGATCATTATATAAATTTAGAAACAGCTGATAAATAATGAAAATATGCAGCTAAAAAATGAAAATATATAATTATTTTAATATTAGCCGAAACGAACAAACGAAATGAAACTTGATTGTTACTTCGCTTCATAGATTTGCGCAGAGTATTTTACAATCTACTTAAATTTATTACCATAATTTGTTCATGAAGACTTATTAATCATGTAATAATTTTATGCATAATTTAAATAAATATAATTTGAGTTTACCTAATATTTGGGAATTAAGAATAAGTAAACATTATCATAACATGAATCATAGTTAAAATATGTATAGAAAATTCCCATGATCCAATATTTTAATTACGCAAATAGCTGCGTTATGCACGACTAATTTGGTCAATAACTACGAACCGAATACGTTCGTAATTGTAAAATACCAAAGAGTCACTCAATCTACTCATAAGTAAGAAATATATCCAACGAATGCGTTAGTCGTACAGTTATCAAAACGGAAATCGAAACGGTGATTGCGTCTCAAATGCGAATTTGTACGCAGTCGAGGAAAACTATTCGCAAACACAATAAAGTAAGCGCGCAAAATACGAGTTTGCTTGCAGATTTTATCGAAATGGCAAGTAACAGGTGCATTCAATGCGCACGTTCAATCTCAATCAATTGCAGGATCGCTTCGGCAGCCACTCTCAATGATCAATCAAAGTCAATGCTTGATTAACGGGGATTAGATTTCATTTCGCTTCAAAAGATCATACATACATAAGTACTACCAAACGCACAATAGAAATGAAAAACTCGCGATTTTCACCTCAATGATGCCTATTGTTCATTGTTCACGATAATGCCGGAAAACAACAAAATAAGTCAGCCACTCTGAAAATTATTTGTAGGTACATGCGTGTGACATTTATTTAAGCTATAAATAATTGTCATTCATACTGTTTTTAGTCCAAATTTCACCATTAGAAAAAGAAAACTAGCGTTTTACAATGATGCATAATTATTTTTCGCTTTGTTGCCAATCTTTGAATACGAACAGGCTAAAAATGGAACAAATGAACGTACTTTAATTAAGCCATAAATAAAGCGAGTTTTTAATTAAATTAGTTTTATCAGTACTCTCTGAGGGGTGTGACAGGGTGTTTATTAATACGTTTTCTCGCATTGTATGCACAAAAGTTTATTTAACTTGACCTTTAACCCCCGAAAATGTTCAAATGAATAGCGTCTGGCTGTTCTCTCTGCTTGCAGACTGGTTGGTAATTAATAATAAAGAAATGTGCATTTTATGTAGTCCTCATCCTCGTCGCTTTGTACCGAATCAAAAGTCAACGCATTGCGCGACAAACACAAGAGAACAACAGAACGCATTCATAAGAGTGGACGACTCCCTAGTTTGTTGTCTTCGTCTGGTATGAAAATCATGACGATGATGATGATGATGGTAGTATGAAACACCGCGAGGTTCGTTATTCACGTTAATAAAAGAGCGCGTACTGGGCGCACACACGCGGTTCAGTCAATGAACTTGTTCTTCGGCTCGAATAGCATTCATGCTGCAATAGCTTAAACGGTATACCAAACCACGTCGCCCAAGTGTGTACATAGGTAATGTATTGTAAAGTGCAACAGTTTCGTGTGATATAAAACATTGACATACACCGATCAATAATGTCATTCATCGCATGCATTCCTCTCGTCCCTTTTGAAATAGACTTCATGATTATTCATAGCGGTCATTTAATGCATATTTAATGTAATTAGATCATAGATAAATAACTGAAATTTTATATTTAAATGGAATAATTTAGATCTGCAAAAGAATGTCATTTTGAAGAGCAGTTAATAAAAATACTGATAAGAAAAATACCCTATTTTTATAGATCTAATCATTGAACAAAACGCCTCCATGCACATTCCGTTTATCTCACTTTAGACCGATAAAAATATGAAGAAGGGTGAAAACGTGTTGTGCTATGTGATTCAAGGCGCAAATTGCATCAGAGCATCCACCCTTAGAGCATTCATAAACTTCCATAAACTTTGTCTTTGTCATATTACGTCGCGTTTTATTACACATCGTGCCTTTATTAAAGTCATCGTCTGCAAGTTAGTCATTCAGGCATCATCTGTATGTACGTACATTGCAGGAATATTAATGCTGCACCATATTCCAGACCGTTGACTGAGAAACTGGACGCTCAAAAGTCCTTTATTCTTCTATGTCTTCTTCATTTTTTTGCTTTCCCTCAACTTCTTCTAACAGCTCTGAGAAATTGCCCAGCGTTAAATTGACAAATGCAGGCGTATTTGTAATATGCGCACAGAATTGCCGGAAATATTCAGGAACCCGCACATAAAAATGATGGAAGCCACTAAACCGCGTGTCGGATCTTAATTAATTGGTTATTACTTGAGGAAACAATCAAGCAAATTGTTTATTTGTTAAGTAATTTGTTGTCATATCACTGGAGCTTGTTATGCTATCAAGGGTTGCGTAATAAATATTGACACGCAAGCGATAAAAGAAGATTGATAAAATTTGGGGATGCGTTTTTATGCGCAGCTCCCCCAGGGATTAATAGTGCAAACGCAAGAAGGCGTTTGCGCAAGTGTATGCCTTGAGGGTGGCTTTTTAGGAAGTGACCATGCAGACAATTTAACCAAGACCCTCCCGAAAAGGAGAACTATTAAGTCAATGAAGCTTTCTCTCAATGTGTTGTTCAAGGGGGTGGTTCTCACTGAATCGTGAAAAGCCACAGCTTAATTGCAAAGTCTAGGGTTGCTTTCAGATAAGAAAAACAAAAACATACTCAAGATAATCGAAAAGAGAAAAAACTTTTCTTCCTATAAAATCTTTTCTTAAAGTTAAAGCAATAAAAATAAAATGAAAGAAAATGAGATTTTCGTTTAGCAATTTTCTAAAAGTAATGTAAGGATAATTCCCGTAATGAGTCTAATTCATAAAAATAAGTAGAGTCAATTTGTTCGTAATTTGAAATAACAGAATATGGAGTAATTGAGCCGAGTTTTGTCTCGCAAGAAAAAGGAAGAAATGCTCCATGAAATTCTAGTGGTGATGAACAGTTAAGTTAGACTTTGTTCTCTCTTTATGTTGGTGCATATTTGCTCATCGCATCGAAGCGCATCGCGCATTATTCAGTGCATTATTCATTCGTTTGCTGCTATACTTGAATCTTGAATATTTTATTCTGTTATTAGCAAACTCAAATGTTAAATATGCGCACCGACTGCATAATTACCGCTGGTTGTTCATTGTTGTTACTTTTTTAGCTTCCATTTTATGCTGACTCACAATAATAGTAGGTAATTAATGAATTGCGAACATGCGAATCCCAATTCTCTACTTTTTTCTAGCTTTGTTTCATAATCTAATTTTTACCCGAAATTTATCAAACTTCTTTGATATGTTAATTCAGAATTATATGTAATTAAATTAAATTTTAAATTTCATATTTCCTTACTTTGCCAAGAAAATAACATAAATATTGTTTAATTTATTGCCATGTATGTAGGATTTATGTTCCTATATCTAAAATTGCATTCGTATTATGCAACACGCTAATTTGTACTTAGAATTCAACAGCGTGCGATTAATAATGCATATAATTTTAAACAATTCTTCTTTCACTGATGTAAATAGCCCCCCTGTGCTTCATTTGCGAAACGCAAATACGTTTTCCACATTTTCACAACATTGCAAAGTTGTGCGTTTCCTAACAATACCAAGTAACAATACGACCGCATAATAAATGCAACGATGCAATTACATTGCAAAGTTTTATGCATTCTGCTTTGCTAATAACATAGAAAAAACAACAGCAACTACTTCACTTGCGCTGCTTCAGAGAGATCCTTGAACTAAACTTATTACTTACTAGCGGAACAGGCATTGATTTCCCCGAGTTCAATGCATACAGCAAATTTCTGTAATAACGACGATTGAGAAATTAGTAGTCGCTATATAAGGATGTATGATGTATGCATGTTATATGGCTTCTTTCGGACAGTTAGGCACAGTACTGGCCCGTTGTGATTCCAACGGAGTTTTCAGTTTTTGTATACTTGATCTAAAAGTTGAAGAATTAACATGATCGCTTCAAGTTAAGAATGCCTCCAACAAATTTGCCATAGACCAATTTACTACTTTGTAAGACTTGTGAAAAATTCAGGAATTTTTATGAAATCTTTAGTACTTTTCGAGATATTGATGAAATTAGATCACATTTCTTAAGAAATTAATTGTATTTTTAAATTAGTGATACGCAGCTCCAGATTTCATTAGCTTCCTATATTCCAATGGACAGAGATGTAAGTTTTTATGTAATACTTGAACATGCAAGTAAAACTAAAAGTTGAACAATCTGCATGATCACAGCAAGTTAAGAATGTGTCTAACAAATTTGCGATGGACCAATTTACTACTTTGTAAGACTTGTGAAAAATTCAGGAATTTTGATGATATCTTTAGTACTTTTCGAGATATTGACGAAATAAGATCACATTTCTTATCAAAGAAATTATATTTTTAAAGTAGAGTTACAAAAGTCCAGATTACCCACCTTCCCATTTTCTAACGGATAGAGATTTAAGTTTTTATGTAATACTTGAACATGCTAGTAAAACAAAAAGTTGAAGAATTAACTTGATCGCTTCGAGTTAAGAATGCGTCCAACAAATTTGCGATAGACCAATTTACTTCTTTGTAAGGCTTGTGAAAAATTCAGGAATTTTTATGATATCTTTAGTACTTTTCGAGATATTGACGAAATAAGATCACATTTCTTAAGAAAGAATAAAATTTCACAAAATCCTTTTAGTTATTAATATTTTTCAATAGCTAAACTACCTCTTTAATTGAAATCTACTGTATTATGATATCGTACGTCATATTAAAACACGTTAGTTCAGTCCGTTGGTTATTAACGCATCAAATAATTTAAAAATGCTTGACGTGATTGCATGACAAGCTGTAACAAATGCGGCGTGATTGAGAACGTCGGAAGTTTACGTTAAGCCTTATAATAGCGTGTTTTGTTAAGATATTCATTCTAATAATATACAAGATGAAAGATGCGTTTGGTGCTGTTATGCGTTGATTTTTTCCCTTGCTTTTTCATGCACTTCTATTTACTTCATCATCATTCCTCAATGTTTGACTCGCGTTTGTTTAGATTACAAGACGTCTTCATTAAACCAAGTTCAGCGTGATGAGTAAATAAGTTTGATTCCTAATTAGATTGTTCATTAATTCTAGCAATTAACGCATTAATAATAATGATGATGATGACCGCTTTACCTGAATTTTACCTAATGTTTGCAATTGTTATTCAACTACATGTGAATCGGCCTTGAGTTGATGATATTTATAGAATTTATGTGTGATGATTCGAGTTACGAAATCAAAATAGACGCTTTTCGAAACTGACTTCTAGCGCTATGAAGAAAATTTATAAATTAATCCCTGTGTACAAATTTATTTCCAGCACATAAATTTGAATCCAAGACTGAAATGTGCTCAATGAGGATTTATCCTCAGAAAGTTTTCACATTAATCTTTCACAAACTCGGCGCCAGGAAATTTTCCTGACGTGCAGCCACCTTGTTTATCTTAATACAATTAATGAAGTTTGCTCTAGAAATTTATGAAACAATAAATTTTTCGTTATATGCGTCGCTTGGTCCGGTTGGAAAGAAGGAATTAAAATTAAAAGTTTGCATCATAAATTTACCGTAAAGTACTTAAGTAAGTTGCATTAATAATAAGGTTTATGGCAATCAAACTTTACTTATTAAATGTCATTCATAGTGCTTTTATAACAGTGATTTATAATTCTCATAGGTAAGTTTTGTTCGGCAATTTGAGTAATACGTTCTCTATGAATGCATCTTCGATTAACACGACCTTTAATACCACGATGTTTGTACAACAACTCAAAGAAATAGAACCTCCCACAATGAATTGACTATACGTATAAGAAACAAAAGTATTTCCGCCCATCATCAACATACAATATGTCCTTGAACGCGAATAAATGCAAACTCCACGAACTCAGCGGAGCTGAACGCAATTACCTCAGCCGAAGCAACAAGCAAGACTCATCATGATCATCAACAATGTGGGCACATCACGTGCGCAACAGCGTGCCGCACGCACACGCGTCCGAACACTGACCCAAATCTCCTCCTGCATTTAGCAAATTAAAAAATTATCCTAAACTCATCACCGACGCGAACCGCGCACTCGCGAAATGAATTCACGTGCAAAACATCAATGACTCAGCTTAATTATCCTCGACACGGAAGCCATCCGTCCACACACAATGAGGCATACAAAAACATGACATGTAGACTGAAATAATGTTGCTGCATTGAATAACAATTTGTCTGAATCATACTTGTCATTGAAATAATGAAGAAATAATAACAGAACCTTCAAAATGACACAAAACTTCTTTGTGAAATGAGCACAATAATAAATTTTCAAAAAATTAATCAACCCGCTGACAAACCAATTTAAACAACTGTACCTTCGTCTAAAATTTAGATTTCTGTTTACACCGAGAACGCACGTTTCAAGATCATGAAAGCACATCAATAACGAAATAAAAATAAAGTAATAGTTAGTGTGATTGGTGTTCTGCCATGTAACAAGCGTAAAAGTAAGACAATTATCATTCTTTTATTTGCAGCAATGTAATAAGGAAATGATTCATTCCATTGATCATTAAACATGTAGAACAAGCGCACAACACAACGAAGTAAGCAGAAGATTCATTCGTTCGTTGGGCTTATTCGCCTCATAAATCACAGCAAACGCGCGGTATCAACAATTCTCTCGTTTGCTCTCCTCCATTTGATCTACGAATGTGCATGCGCTTCATCCTGAATTCCAAAATTTCAAACAGCGTCACGGCCGCAATCTAAATTTCCATCAAGATGGAATTTTTAAAATAACAACCAGCTCACCACCACCTCTTTATTACAACGAGTTTAATCTTCTAACGCGTTCTAATTCCCATAAACTTCATCGGATTATTTGCCATCGAGTTGTTCCAATTCACGCGATCAATGAGTGATTAAATTATTTTCAATAAAAACTAACGTATTTTTTCATGTATCTAATTCAAGGTTTCCTCGACTTCTTATACATTGTTGTTGTTCGGTTGGCGCTTTCATTCCAGTTTTATTTCGTGTGGTCTCGTGTATCACACAATGAAATGTCTATGTCTGAATTAATACGACTTGTGTAAACCACGCTAGAAACTGTGTGTTTGTGTTCTTGTCGTTATTCCGAGAGACAGAAATCTACACTCGACGTGCGCATATTTTAAATATTGTTTTTGTTCAGACGCGCAATGGGAATAAATTTATTTCACTTGCATGCATGCTCAACTAAACCACATGTGCATTAATCCAATAACCTGGAACCGTTGATGGGTGACTCATATTAAAAACAACCGTAAAAAAAACCACTTGAAAAGTTTAAATAAAAAAAGTTAAATCATTATGAGTGCACAGATTAAGAATTCAGCTCGCAAACTTTTCAGAAATAAGTTTAATGCAAGTTAAGAATAAAAATTCTTGGCGAAGAAAGGAAAGTTTTTCTATTGTCACCGTTTTGTCGTGTTTGTCATTTTCTTATTCCGCTTAACGAAACTTTCAAGACATGAAAGTTTTACTAACAACTTTTGTGTATGTTAGGGGCATAAAATTATTTAAAATTAAAACCAGGAATAACATAAATAACTACTTTAAATTTGATTTCTTTTTGTAAGAAAACGTCTGATCGCGTGCGTCGTTATAAGTGAAATCTGTGCATAATTGACATGAAGGAATATTTCATGATATGTACTCTTCTACAATCTTGTTCAAACCAAGCTTAACGCTTGTAATAAAACGTCATCGTCATTTCGTTGAGCATAAAGCTCCAAGGCTTCGGACACGTTCCTCTGAACATCTGCTTAGTTCACCGTCAAACACAACAGTTCCCGAGTCCGCTCTTCGGTTCGTGTGCGTTCAAGCTCTTTGTTTGCAACGCTTTTGGCTCTTTTGCTTAGTTACGCATTGCTTGCGCTGTGACTTTCTGCGTTTGCTGCTGATTACGTTCTTCTTCTTGGCTATGTGCCTCAACGAAGAAAAAGTGGAACAGTCCAACTTTTGGCACGTTTTACAGATTCGTCGCCGATTAAAGAAGAGGCAAAACGCACAAATGATTGTTGCTTTTTTACTCTGTGGCTAATTAATTCGACTAACGATTGAGATAATAACGTCATGGATAGAAAAAAGAACGAAGACTTTGAATTGTTTGTGACAAATGAACTTAATTTGCTTCACGCTTTTCTTTGCGTTAAAAACGCAGCAGAGCATCATCATTGTTATGATGATTCGGCAAGTCTCGTACAGCAATGAGCAATGACAATTTCGTTCATTAAGAACGCTTGTTTGCGACTTTCGCAGCAGTTGCTCGTAAATCTTATGTAAACAAACAATGAAGTCATTTCAATTATTCCGATGAGACAAACTAGCACAAAACTCTTCTCTGAGATGAAATTTTTTTTCAACTTTAATCTTCTTTCATCAGTACGCAAAATTTTAAGAAATTTTCATATTTACTTACTCATAAGTATGTAATTTGTAAAAAATAATATATAATACATACCTAAACACGTGAAGAATCCCATCAATGAACATGAAACAAAGAAATAAAGTTAGAAACATTTCAATAGAAACCAAAATCACGACAAAATTCAATCATAATAACAATAAAACGACTATAAAGATTTTTCAACGCGACTGTTCACATTGAAAATGTGCATTTAAAGTGACAACACGGATGACATAAAAAAAGTGAAGCCTTGGTGGCATTTACTCATCAGTTGTGCTTTGCAGCGCATTAGTATCGTCTTCGACACGAAGCGTGAAGCTCGAATGGTTGGTCGGTCGACCCGACGAGAGCCGGGTGCATTAAAACGCATTCCATGCATACCAAACTCCTGACAATGCGAACACAAGAATCGCCCTCACTTCCTATACCTTCAACATTCTCTCTTTTCATTCTTCCTCCATGCACTATCTTTCGCCCATGGAAGAGATTTCATTTCTTCTTTCTCACTTCCCCTGCAGCTTGATGCTGCTGCCCGATAGCGAACATAAATGATGAAGAAGCGGAGAAAGGCACACATTGAGCAAACACACGAGGGAAGCAGGTACGCGTGCGAATCTCTGAGGTTAAATGTGCCCCTATTGGGGTTCCAACATTGTATGCAGAGAATGTTTGGCCGCAAAACACTAATATGAAATTGTAAAGTTCTCCGATGCAAAATCCCAAGTCGTCCGCTCTGTGGCTTTTTGCCCGGAAAGATTGGGCACGTTGCTAATTCGCCTCCACGTTTGAAGGGAAAATCCCGAGAAAACCCCGATTTCTAGCCAGCATTCCGGAAATTACGCGTTCCAAATAAAGTTTATATATCTTTCCGGCTCGGCCGACCTCTTGCCGAGATATTGCCTCGGGCATGGAAGCTCAGCTTGAAGCGTGTCATTAAAACTTGTGACATGTTATACAAACACACACAACGTGATAAGGATGATAAAAACGTAGACTTGATGTTTCCAACCATTAAACTACTAGTAACGTAAAATCTCGAAATGAAACTAATAGTGAAAAATACTAAAATCCATATAAAACTGTTCTTCAGAAACAAAATTGAAAAATACATTTTTATGCAAAGACTTTTTAAACTTTTGCAAACTAATTGAAATTTGGATTTAATATTATCAGGAACATAGGTACAATTGCAGTGACATTAAATTTCAGTTTGGAATTATGTCACTCGCAAATCCACAGCAGTTTTAATTAAATTGCCAAGTACATTGATCCCTCTCTCAACATGGCACAGCAATGCGCCATTGAATATCGCACAGTCGCGTAGATCGCAAAAGTTGAATTGAAAATCGTTTCGGCGACGAGTTGGCGTCTGACTGACAGACGCAATTGCATTCACAACCAACATCAGCAGCACTCATCATATAGGTCAATCGCAATGCTAAAATCGCTGTTTGCCTGTCACCGTACGCACTACAATTGCATTTTTGTTTTTGGCACTAGTGCTGGGTTCACTACTCTATGCGTATTACATAATTCACGACTCCGATAAAAATAAACGCTGTCATTGATCTACATTTTACAGCATGCATTTCATAATCTCTTCTCCTAATGCAAATAATTTTAATCAGTTTCCCTCTCGAAATAAACATGAATTTTGAAAACTAAAACTGGACATAGTTTTCATTTAAAGCAATAGAATCATCAGAGTAGGTCATATGCAACTTGAACAATCTCACGACTTCAATCCGGATTAATTCAACAACACACATGCAACATGACTACAAATTCCAATGCATCGCAAATCAATCGCTTCATAGTTTACTATAAATTGCCAACAAACAGGATGAAATAATTGCATCTAAATGGTGTTAACATGCCTCACACTTCCGCTCACAATTCCTGCAATATAATGATCGATACGCTATTAATACGTGATGCGCACAACAAATGGCCAACAATTAATTAATTTGCATTCGCATCTATGCAATAAATATAAGAAGAAGCACATCACAATTAGATCGTGAATAATTTATAGCCAAGCTTTGTAAATTTACAACTTGTATAAAACATATTGACATTGAAACACTTTCAGCTTATTTATGTTTCGGCCTATCTCTTCTCGTTCAGTGCAACACACAATGCTCCTGCGCGTTAATAAATGAAGTTCACTCGGGGTTAAGTTGACTCGAAACGTGGCAATAACAATAAATTAGTCTAAAACGTGTGGGTGTTGCATCCTCACACATTGTAAACGCGATAGACGAAGGTACTTTTCTCTGCTTTTTTCGATTTTATTCATTTATAAAGAACGCCAGCAGGAAAACGTGGTATGTACGTTAGACTCGTTTTCCATAATACATGAACTTTGATGCTGCCTAACTCTTCCTTATATTTTAATATTTAATATCAAGTTCTACCACCAAAAGCGTCGTAACTTCTTACTCAACTTTCTGATTACAAAGTTGTCCGGAACAAAAGCGTCATAAAATACAAGAATTTTTTTAAAGCATCCAAGGCGATATTGTTTGGAACGTAAACTTATCGTCGTGCAAGGACGAAGACGTCGAAAATAACGGTTGATTACATTTTTGGAAGTCAAAATTCAAACTTCATCAGCCAAAGGCAATGTTTGATAGCGTGTAATGAATGCGCTGTACGTGCTGCTGATATAACGTGACTTCCTCTCTTATGCTAGGATCGATACTATTGCCGAATGCCGATTTGTATTCGGCGAGGAATATTCGCTGCTGTGCATCCATTAACAGTGCGCGAAAACATATTAGCGAATGCCAATGCCAGTTAAAACCGCAAATGCTGTTATATTTCATATATATTTGTATGTAAGTGGGTAAACAGCCAAGCCACATAACTGAATAAACAATTATACGATTGCTAACTGTTCTATTGAGATCTAACGTTCAGGTATCATAAAATATATTTGCGTTTATGCCAATATCGACAAAATCACCTAGCTTGAAAATTGCTAATCGGAAATTTTCTAAACTCTGTAAATATTTTGTTGCACTAATCATTCTATGAACAACTTACCAAAAAAGCTATTTCGATTCCTGTTTTATCAACTAAAGTTATTCATCGAGTTTTCTAATTCCGAATGAAATGAAATGAGTATTAATTTATTTAAACTAATTTCAAAATACGCCGTTATATTGCCACCTAACATTTAAATCGAAATTGTATTAGCAATTGATCGAATAATTATAAACCACGATTATAAATGCAAATATTGCATTTGCATGCCTAACACGCGAGTAATTTACAATTATTCTTAACGATCACACTATTATTTCTATTTATTCATGCCAATCATCCATCAGTTACGAATATAAAGTACAAGAATCAAATCGCACTTTCGAATTGACTAAGGCGATTGCAATTCTAAAAAGTTTCCATGAATAATTCCCGAATTAAATCAGCCATCAATATTTTACGAGTAATTTCGCAGCATCCCGCCCAAATGCAATTGCCTTTAATAAAAATACATTTTTATTGAATCTCAAAACAGAGGCCGGGATTAAATTCGCTTCAGCGCTTATTTTCGCCAGCAGTTCTCCTACTTTTCCCCAGTTTATGTCAAATATATCATTTCCTTGTGCTCCTTTATTTTTCTTCCCGAATTTATGTGCCAGCATATCACACGAATCAGATATGGGATTCCATTTCTATTCGCCGCTGGTAAAACCTCGACAAATGTTTTGCGTGCATTCTCGCGAAACATTTTCCTCGTCCTTTTTCCGCTCGCTCCACATTCTGTCAGCATTTTCTCTCCGCTTGTTCTTGTTTCCCCTTTTGTTCTCATCTTATTCCTTTGAATTTATCGCCGTTTCAATGTGTGTTGCGCTCTTCCTTACATGGAGCGTGAAGAAGTTCTTTCTTGCGAGAGAAAATATTTTACATGTGCCGCGCGCATATTTGAAAAGAAAAAAGACAATCTTGAGGAAAACACAAAAAGTTGATGTATTTATGACAGACGCCATAAGAAAAGAAAGTGTGTTTAATGCTAAATTCCGCTAATTGTTATTTTTCACAAGTGACCTGCTTTGCCTAAACTTCCTGTACAATTTTCACTTCCTCCAGGAAACCTTTGCATCGTTAAAACTTGATTTTAAGTGATAAATATTGACAATCAGGCCACGGTAAACAAAATAACAAGACTTTTAAAGAAAAGTAGCTTTACCAGTTAGTCAATTACGTGCTCAGTAAGGTAGTTGTCTTTTCTAGTTCAAGTAAACGATTTAAAACTTGTCGAAATGTGTTTGTAGTACCTTCCTCTTCTTGTTCTTATTGAACACACATCGTGCATCGGCGAGTTTATAGCGAAGCAAGTAGAAAGAATCAGCAATAGAGAATTGCCCGCGGCTCAAGAGTTGACCCGCGAGTGCACGTAACAGCGATGGAAGTTGCAGCAAGCAAAGTGCTTTGATCCGCTCTTGTTCGTTCTCTGGCGTCTCAAATGGCACAGCAACGCATTACGGAATAATAACTGCTGGGTGACTCAACTACTGCTGCTGCTGCTGTTGATGTTGCTGTTGCTTACCGCTGAGCAGCAGAAGTTCAACAAGAAACGATTCGAGCACAAGAGCAATACCAATCGAGTGCGGATTGCATAAGTGCGATGCATGTGCATTATTACTCGCAGGCGAAATATGGCCAGTAGGTAGTAAGTTCAACAAACACATTTTACGCTTAAATGCATTCAATTACCTTTATACTCAATACCTGATTATTGTTTAAGGTGGGCAAATGTGCATGTTATATTCCAGACACAAAAAATATGTTGTTGCATGATTATATAATGTACTTTAACAGCACATTTCCTGTTCAGCAACTTTTTTGTTTGTTTCTTGAAAACTAAAGTAAATCAGTTATCCTTTGTACTATTAGCTCCACTTCTCAGAATTGAATAATTAGATGCACGTGAATTAACCATAATTAAAAATGAAAATAATAATACCTCACTTGATAAATTTAAAAATAATTACACGTAATTAATAAAAATGAATGAATAGAAAAATCTCTGATGATTTCTTTTGTTCACTTGCTCTCAGAATCCAAAAAACTTTAATTACTTAGACTTCATGGACAAGCTCTTTCTGATTTACGAGTACTTTTAAATCCGGTAATTATAATTCTAAACTATCTTATGATTTCACCATAAGATTTCTTCATTTCTGATCTACTTTTACTTTCGTGTCGATTATAATTTCGGAGTATGCTTGAAATCAGAAGAAACAGCGTTACTCGTGGAAAACAATAATTAAAAATGAAATTACAAGACAAAAGCCGCTGAATTAAATTTCTTCACAGTCGCCTCTTTTTTTGCAATGAGTTTTGGTTTGTACAATTCCATCTTTATGATCTAAGCGTGGATTAGCTAGTTAGTACATTCACATAGTAAAAATATTAAAAATGCGTTTGCAATTCAATTGTACAAAAACCGCCAAGTGAGAACAACGAAGGGAAATGTACGATTCGAATTCTGATAAAAATGCCATTCTAAAATTGAAGTTTCACAACCATTTATATAATTGTCGTTCTTTCCGTGTTTGCTAATTGCACTATTTTGAAAATTTTTAATTATCTTCAATTCATCACACTTCAAATTCCATTAAAACATAATAAAAAGGCTAACCAAGAGATTTTACTCCTACCAACAACAAAAACTGAAACTGCTCCGTTTTGCACTCAACTATCAAACGTTTAAATACAATTTCCTGGTTAGTGATTAAGAATCACTAACATCCTACAATTCATGAGCACATTCATTATGGTCTTGTTTTTCAATAACGATTTACTCAAGGCTAAACGAGTAATAAATAACATAATATTAATTAATTTCTCCAAGTCTCCTGCAAATAATTAAATCTAAAGTGTTAATTTTTGCTTGCAATAATTGTGAACTGCTTCAGAGAAAAATTATTATTATCCATAATATTTATGGGTATTTCTTGGAGATGATATAATTTCTATCTTTTCAGTTAATTAAGAAAGACAATAAAATGTATGTTATGTCTCAATTAAAGATGGGTTTTCTATTGTGTCAGCTCGAGCATAAATTGGAATAGATCTCTGTTTGTCATAAACTCTTAACAGTTAATTAACAAAGGCCGTGGCGATTTAATAGCTTGATATTGAAGAGTTTTATTTGTAAATCAATCATAATAAATGTTGATTCATTAAAATAGTTGAATAGAAGAGAAAATTTGTTCTGAATCAGAACATAAACTTATTCTTCATTAATTTAAGTTTTGTTATCAAACAAAAAGTGTCACTCTAATGATATGGCAAAGTGTCTCTTATCATACTGTCCCATAAAACGTATAATTGTAGTTTGCGAAAAGCGTCACAATGCAGGAATGAAAACTGTAGTAAGATCATATGTTAGATGCATTTCGTAATGGGAACAAACAAAGGCAGAGTCAACGCGAGTCACAGCGCAATAAACAAGCATTCTATGCCTGCATAGAGTACGATATTATTACGAGAGCTCACTCGTTCCTGCTGGGATGCATGCTTATGGCGCACACTCAATCCATGTTTGTGTAGGAGAGAAGCAAAATCTAGCAATGAGGCACGAGGTCAATATCCCTTCTTCTTCTTCAGATAATATACTTAGTTACTTAGCGGCAGCGGGGAGCACCGCAAAAGGGCCAACAAGAGAGTTGGTAAATAGTTGTGAGTGCGCGAACGCTAAGTTCATAAATCAAAAATTTGCACTTCTTCTCCCCATTTTGCTATTCAAATGCCTATCTTCACTTTGCACGCCTTTCGAGCAAGTCGTAAATCATCGAAATCCCCTATGGAATGCAATTTCCAATTCGCAATTGCAAATTTCTTACTTATGTAGCTATATAATATTTGAGTATGAATGAAGTAAAAATAGCGCGCACTTCAGAGAACGTAATAGATTTCCCAGTTCATAAATAAATGTATGCTATGCCTTTTCCGCTTTTCCAAGGTGCTCGCTTGGCGGTCATGTGCATCATCCCGACCGTATATATATATTCTGTATACATACGCATTGCTCGAAGCGAAACCGAACAGGATGTTTCCTACTTTGCTATTGCACTAAATGTAAAGACACGCGTAAACATAATTTCCTGATTGCTTTTCATTGCAGATCGCTCTGCGCCACGCATATGTGTAAACTTCCTTGTGAATCAGTACGCTCGTTTCGTTTCGTTTATGATTTACAACACACACATGAATGAATTTACGCGGCAGGCGATTATTTACATGCTTCGTTTCGAATTGCGTCAGTTTGCACGGGGCAGCTTTGCTCTGCCTGATGGCCATTTAGTTTTAGGCTAATGTAAGGCGTCGTAAAGTTATGAATACATTTTATAGTCGAGCGTAGAGAAAAAGGACAAGGCGGATTTCCAGTTCATTCACAAGCTGAGGAGTGACCTTTATCATATGCGCAATCGGGTGACTCTTAAAGAATATGATTATACGATGGAACCATCATACGAAAACCGGTTTCAGGGGGCCCCTTGAGTCATCGATTGCATCAATACGCAAGAAGATCGTACGCACAACTTGAACTCATCTTCATTAGTCGTTTGGCTCTCTCCGCTTGAATTTATTTAAACCGGCTAACAGCACATTTCCGCTTTGCATTCGTGCTCATCTTTTATGAATTGAATTACCCCACAAAGTAGATATTAATACGAAGCTGGCCTTGAGTGTAAATAAATATTTTTGCCATTTATAAATGCTTTCACGTTAGAGATCGCAATCGGCGATTCATGGCCGCTCGTTACACTTCTTCCAATTCAAAGTCACGCCAATGAATTCGATTTGTCTCAAGCTACTCGATCATTGACTGTTGCTGACTGCCGTGTGCGATTCGGAAACTATGTTCATCCAGAGCCAAGTAGCAAGCATGGAGCACAATGCTCGAACAAAGAGAAATAACTAACTCGAAACACCTAGGCAGACGGCAATAAATTAAAGAGGCGGAACAAATAGTTTTGCAAAAGACATTCAATGGCATTGCACTTCTGTACAGGCATTATTTATCAACAGTTTGTTTCATACCTTATTGCAATCTCTCCCAATAAATTGTAAATTACAACATCATTAACACAAGTATAAAGCCTTTAAAGAACTGCTACGTTCATCTTTCACGGCCTATAGTTTAGCACAAATTGTTCCAAAGTGAGATAGAATTTTCATGCAACTTTGTTATTGCATTTTCCAGCAGTAGAAATGCTAAACTTAATTTGCGTTGCACGTTTCTCCTAACTGCAATGAGGAAAACTGTTCGTCGCATTTGGAATTGGAAGGCGCCTCTGCTAATTGAATTGCCCTTCACACTCATTCGTATTCATTCCGTTTTTCGGCAGTTTTCAATTGCATTCTGTCCATTCTACGAACGACCAGCATTGTACATGCAAATGATAAAAACATCGGTATACACACATGGTGCCTAACCTAAATGTAAATGTTCATTTTTGCCAAAAGCCAAGAGCATTTAAATGAGGCAGATTTTATAGCGGACATTGAATTAAATATAACTTCGTCGTGATGAAAATAGCTCCAATCGTATTGCACGTAAGACGTAAACGCAAACAAGCAGTTTGTTTAACCTGGTGAAACTGCTATTGGAGGTATAATTTCTGTTGATAAACTCGTTGTGCAAATATACTTTTGTGATATCCGCTATTAGCACACTTTATAAACTTTTATATGCAATTGGACTTCCTCCTCGTTTACATGAGTCACTAAATCGGAATAACCAATTGTAAACACAGTTTTTTGTAAACAAAAGACTGATGTATAACCTAACTAGGAGATATATTATTTTTAACGTTATTTCTGCGCCGGACGATAAATTAATCTATAACAATCATCACTCATTGTACGATAGTGATAAAAACGTGTGATACTACAAACATCGATAAGTGATAACATACCATTCACACAAGTCAGTTACATACAATCGGATATGAGAAATAATAAATTACTTACGCATTCGCCCTGAGATGATCGTTTTTGTCGAGGCACACAAAACAACGTCACTGTAAAGCCGTTGCAGTCCTTGTTAGAAATTGCTTACACTTCACTAATAAAACAAATAACTAAACAATCGCGAGACTTGTCTGTTTCTAACCGTTATCACTGCACTTAAGCTCAACGTTTGACAGGTATGCTTTAACCTCAAACAGTGACGACACAGCGGTTTGGTGATTGCTATTCAAAGCATAGTATTCAAAGTATCTCTTCGTTCGTTGTTTATCAATTGTGCATTTGTAATCCACAAGTATTTGGTATAAGTTCCAATCACAAAATTTTGATCAAACAAAACAGATTCACTGAAGTTGCTTTTGTACTGATGGGTCTTTTGGATGAGCATGCAATTTAGCTAATTCCCGAATTGGAATGCCAACAATGAATTGTTGGTGAAGCGTAAAACAATAACATAGCAAACACGCGCGTTGTCGTTAACTCGTCTACTAACACGCTCCCGCAAGTTATCCGCACCAAAGTGCTACGAAAACCCAACGAAAACTGGTTGAGCGTCCCCACTCATAGTTGTTATGGAATGTGATTCAAAACCTTGAGGAGTACCAACTTGGTTGCGTTAAAATATCTATTAGTTTCAGAAATCAAACGAAAATAGTTGAATAAAGCAGGAATAGTGCTAATTTCATTACAGACTAATAGTCTACAGCTTTTAAAATCATATTGCATTTGGCTGTAGGCATTAGCAAGTTATTTCATTCTTCGCATACGCTCGAGAATCATCGGCAGTCCCTAAATATTTTTAAATAGAATATTGCGAATTGTGAATATTAAATAGTACTTAAAAGAACATAGGAGCAATATTTAAGAGTAGATAAGTCAAAATCACAACATAAAATATTAAGAAAGAATATTTACAAGAGTAAATTGGTGAGTGTGGTGCCCCCTCTAGTTTTGACAGTTTTCTGACAACAACACGGGGCCTCTTCCGCTTCTAGTAGCGAACGTGAAAGGTAGGTTTGTGCTCGAGAAATTCGTAAATCTTGAATCATCTGTGATATTAATTATGATTTTTGTTAAATTTGTGCATAGTTCAATTAAACATTAGTTGTTTTATTGATATTCTGGTGTATTTGGGGTGCAAATAGTTGAAAAGATTAAAATTTACTCTTACATGAAAGGTTAGGTTTCATGTCGCAGTGTGTTTACGTTCAGTATATTTTCATTAAATTTAGTATAGGCCATTAGAAATTTAGTCTTGTAAGTCAGTGTGTAAAGTAGAAACAATACTTATTGTTTTCGTTTATTTTCCAGCATAATCATGAAAGAAATTGTGACGAATCAAACTGTGCAAATCCCAGAAGGGATCACAGTCACAGCAAAGTCACGTACGATTACAGTTAAAGGGCCCCGTGGCGTGTTGAAACGTTCGTTCAAGCATTTGGCTTTGGATATTCGCATGGTTGGCCCACGTTTATTGAAGGTTGAAAAATGGTTCGGCAAAAAGAAGGAGTTGGCTGCAGTCAGGACAGTATGCTCACATGTAGAGAATATGTTAAAAGGTATGTGCTGTTACACTATGATTATGTGTATGATCTTCAAAGTTATACTTTGCAATGGAAAGTTAAAAGTTATACTTTGAAATTTCAAGCAATGGAAATCTGTTATTGATAATGTTTACCCTTTTAGGTGTCACCAAGGGATACCAATACAAAATGCGTGCTGTATATGCCCATTTCCCAATCAATTGTGTCACTAGTTCTAACAACTCAGTTATTGAAATCAGGAATTTCTTGGGTGAGAAATATATCCGCCGTGTAAAAATGGCCTCAGGTGTTACTGTGTCAAACTCAGCCAAGCAAAAGGATGAGCTGATCATTGAAGGAAACTCTCTGGAAGATGTTTCAAGATCAGCTGCTCTGATCCAACAATCTACCACTGTTAAGAACAAGGATATTCGTAAGTTCTTAGATGGCTTGTATGTCTCAGAGAAGACTACTGTTGTACAAGATGACTTGTAAGCTCTTTAGAACTAATAAAAAATAATTTCTTATTAAGAAATTGATTGATGGTTTTTTAATACACTGATTGAAGAATATCACATGTTTAATAAATGAAATGTTTTGGATAATTTGCCATAGTTCAACACTGATCTTATACTAGGTGGTAATTTGTTAATAACTTCAGGCATATTATTATTTTAGGATTTGTTTGCATTGTTGCTTTTTATTGAATCTTGCATTTCTTTATTCAATCTTGCACTTGTGATGATGATGATAAGTATAATTTAAATATCTTATTGCTAATACATGTGGTATGCTGTTGTTTACATTTTGATGAATTTATAATTTAAGTCGTGGAATTTCAATGCTATATTTACAAGTATGATTTGTCAGTGGATGCAAACTATTTCTAGAGTTATAAATAACGATACAGACAACAAGTAACAATCGGAATAAATACGCGCGATCAATCAGTTCCATATTCATTCATTCTGTGAAAGATGATAATCCATTCTATGATATCACAACCAAACGCATTACAAAACATGTTTTTTGTAACATTATTCACTTGCGTGCATTTCGCAATCTGGCATTCTGTCTCGGCGTATGATTCAACTCAACATCAATGTCTTCAGCATCCGGGTTACGCGGTGCCCCATTTTGCGCCATGATTTCGTTAACGTATGTGTCACGGCCCAAGTCATATTCTTTGCGATTTGGATTGTAGTACTCAATGGATTCAATATCATTATTACGCAATTCATCGAAATCATCGATTTGATAATGATTTCTTCGATCGAAATCGACTTCATCAAAACTTTCCAAGTTGTCGTATGTGGATAAACGCTGCAGCAAAAGATGAAAATATCTCGGTGCAATAGAAAGACACAGTGCTTACATTGAACATTCTTCTAATAACTACAATGACTTTGTCATTTGTGTTCATTAAAGCTTACGTGCCATTTATAATTAAAAGCAATATTTCAACAATTTTAATTTTTTAGTACTATACAAACTTTTATATAAATTTATTAATTTCAAGCTGAATTCAAGAGGGTTACATAGCAAATCAGAAAGCATTTGTTGTTAGTTGAAATAATTCTAAAGCTACGATTCAATGATGGAGATAAATGATTAAGTAAATGTATTTATACTCAATGTAATTTATTATCAGTGAGCGTACTGTTAGAGTAAAAAATGCTGCAAATATTATATTTGTATATACAAAGTTAATGCTTATAATTCAAGAAAAAACAATTCAAATTGTAAAATTAAAAGCATAGTAAGTAAACTTAACTAGGTTGGTAAATATAGTTACGTTTTTAAGTACGCATGCAGTTTATGCCTTTTGCAATCGTTCAGGTGCACTACCAACCTCGTTATTGCGGTCTCCAAATGTTTCAATATCTTCAGCGTTTGAGGATTGTGGATTGGATACTTCAACTGCTGGGGTCGAGCCTGTTGTGGCCTCAGAATCTACAGGACGAACTTCCACATTCTTCACAACTACATGGACACCATCTTCATTGTAAACTGTACGGTTGATTGTGACAAGATTTCCGTCGATAATCTATGGGAAAGTCATACATTTAAAGTATTTGTTAAAGTTAAATAAAATGTGAGATGGTTCAGTAAATAATATGATGGCTTACTTTGGTTTCACTTGTAGTGTTGCCTTTGCTTAAATCGATTCCTTGACTGGCATTGGCAAATGCAGCAGCAATGCTCTCACGAATTCTCTTGAAATAATCTGCAAAACATATCATTAAACAACAGTCACAAACTTGAAAAAAGTTACGGTTACATTTAAAGCAGTCTACTACACATGCCATAGCTATATGAGATAACTTTGCAAACTGCTAAACAAATGAATTCAAAATCTATCAAACATTTTCTTTTATTTTCTTCTAATTTACGTGTGGGAAGATGCCATCAACCCACATGCAACATGCGCTTTTATAATGTCCTTCAGGCTTTGCATATTAGGTATTGAAGAGCTTATGCGAATGTGTTTTCATTATTTTATGAGGATTGTTGCGAGATTTACCAAATTACTTAGTTGTTTTGATTTGTTAATTTTAAATAAACAGTAAAACGAAGAAGATATTTCAAATTGCAAGCAAAGAAACGATAGTTAGTTACAAATACAATGTGTAGGTTTTGAAAGTACAAACTATAAAAGGGAAAAGACTAATTGTATTGTTTACTATACTCAATACTTTTATGTAAAGTAGCTTTAATGACAAAATAGCTTAATTGGGAAGATGTTTGTTATGTTTTATGTAAATGTTTATAAGTGATTAGTAATAGCGCAACTCACTTAAAATATTCATTTTAGATGCCGCCAGTACATGAGCGCATGATTAAAGGCAATTTAAAATAATTATTCTCATTATGAAGTGTGACATACCTTGGAAATCAGGGAAGCTCGGGAATGCAAATCCACCATAATCAGCAGGAATATCCACTACATCTGGTTGGTAGTCGAACGCTGATCCCTTGTAGCGGCGTGGACTGACCAATTCAACATCGTCAGGTTCATTACGAGCTGCAATGTAAGAAAATAATTAAAGAGGATAGAAACAGGTACATTCCGGGTAAAGTAAGATTTATTTACAGTTGTTGTTTTATAAACTAGTCACGTTCTTGTTGCATTAGATAAGATCAGTGTAGATAGCTGTATTTAATTGAAGGTATGATAATATGTTATACCAGGAGAATCTCTGATTTCAGCAAAGTAATAAAAATTCAATTTGCATTCGACGTTTAATTATGTTCAAACAGGATGTGCATTGCGAATGAGTATCAATAGCTGAGCGACATCCTTAATTTGAAGCGACATGGTGCGCGCAAATTTAAGGATTGGTCAATTTAACATTCGATGAGCGAATTGAGCGCTTCTCATAGTCCGTTATATTCTTATTAACAAATACACGCATTACTGGGCATGACTATACTTAAAATGCAACTGATATTTCATTCAATGTAAATTTTACACTTTTGATACAAAATACAGAAATGCAATATCCATGAATTATTATGAAAATGTATCTAGCAATTGTATTTGCTACGTCATTTATATGCGTTGAATCATTGATGAGATGACATTAGCTGCAATTTTAAGGTCATTTTTTCAAATATTATTGCTACTGTTGAAAGTCAACAGAAAATTATAGTAAAATATTCAAATACTATTTAATAGTAGAGTTTTATACTTAGCTATATATTGTTTACGTTGGTTTTAGTATAAACCAGACTAAAAAACTTTTGTTACAATACTACGAATTAAAAAAAAACTTATGTTATGTGCTCGGATATTTGGAATAATTCCTAGTCAACCTTGAGGAATTTTACAAAAAAATTAGCTATTATGTCGATGTTGATAACAAGATATTATAATCAGAATGAATGATGGAGTCGTACGATTATTAAAAATTTAATTGTTCTGTATGTAACGCATATTAAGTCATAATATAGCTGCTAACATTCTGTGCAAATATCGTAAAGCGCAATACTACGTTTTAGTTCATTTGTACACAACATACCTATACGCTATTATTAAGTCAAAAGTAATATTAGTAGTTTATGTTTTGACTGTAATTTCCACGAAATCATGACGTTTTAATAGAATTTCTCTATAAAGAGCTATTGTGATAATGCATATAATCGTACGTGGAATTACTTACCTGGAAATCGTAAGCGAGAACGATCCGGAAACCAAATAAAGGACATAATTTAATTTTGTATAGCGAATACACTTGAACTTTTACAATGTCAATTAGTCGTATTGCAGGAAAAGGTTGCGTTATTGATGAGTGTTGATCACAAATTACTTGGAACAACAATATCGGCTTCTGTTTTATACTATTTCAATTAGCCATTTTTTATATTGTGGGCTGAACGCCTACGTGTGAGTTTTATGATTGTTTACCTAAACCGCGGCTTGACAAATTCATTACAACGATAAAATGCGTTTTTATTACTGCACTGCACCATATCTGTAATGATTAAACTTCTTTAAAGATGTTAATATAGCTTAATTGTAAATTATTAACTGATTAAATTATTAAAGTATTATTACTTGTTATAAAAATCAACAGGTTGTATAATCAAAGTTTGATATTCATAGAAGTGAGCAAGGTAATTGCGTTAATTTTATATTGCATGGTCGGTAAATAAAACGTGAGTAAACAATTTGATGTGTAAATTAAGAAAATATTTGCTAAAATTCAATGCTAACTTTTATTTTTAGGGTGACAAGCTGGAAATTTGATTTGTTTATTAGTAAGTCTCAAGTTATTTCCTTCTTTGTATAGTTTTAAAACCTTCAAGACAAATATAATTCACGGAAATTTAATTTATTAACAAAATTTTGAATATTCGAAAATCTTGGTTTAAAAATTTCATCTCCTGGTTGTGGTTTTTATTTCGCAGAAATGATTTCGGTTTGCATTTTGGCTCTATACGCATTCTGAAAGTAATCCTTGAAAATGCAAACATCCGCAAATAAACGGGTTTTTTACATGCAACACTTTTATACATAATTTCATCTTCTTATAATCCTCTTGACCTCTTTATGGTTATTTGCATCCATTAATAAGATGCAGTGGGAAATCCACAATAACTTTACATATACTTTATTGATGTGTTCGATTCAATGAACTTGTCTTATCAGTAATAAAAAGCAATAATATTGCGGACGTAGTGCTTTAGCTTTGAACTAGTTTTCTTATCATTCATATAACTACTTTCTATGAGATAGAATAACTCAATATCATTAGCAAATTATGTGTACAATAATTTATTTTACACTTAGTATAAGAATTTATTCATACTACGCAAATGCAATGAAATATGAAATAATGACTTACCTGGTAAAGTATTAACACCAATTATAGCAACGGCCAACACAAGAGCGAAAACTTTGAATGCCATTTTGAAGATAGATTAATCCAGAATCAATATTCACTATCGAAGTGCAAACGATAATTATTGCTATCGATTGTCGAAACTTTGCAAATGTTATACGCGTATTCGTGAACGAGAACTGCGACTGAATAACGCTGAGCAACGCTGGCGAATTGTTTTTTATATGCGTGCGCTCATAGCGGGACGAGCGCGTCGTCCAGTCAAACCAGCGATTCTCAAACCATCAACCATGGCGTCAACTTGTTTTAAACACTTTACTACCTTGTCAGGCGAACGTGAAAAGTTGTTGGTGGTTACTGGATAACTCGTGTTGTCACAAGGTGCATTCGAAATGGGGGACATGCATTAGAAGCGCACAATTTTTACATTTTTCCTGCCTGCTAAGCCTATTACACCAACAATAATTATTAACTAATGATATCTGTATAGCACATAGGGGACACGTCAATGCATTGTTATCTATTACCTATCCGTAAATTACAATGCACTGCATTGCATTACGATGAGTTAGGTGTCTGAATGTTTTCAGTTTAACCGCTCACTGTCATTTGTTGTGAAACACCATGTAAAAGCATTGCTTGTTATTTGTTTTGTCTTCACATACGCAATTTAAGTGTGTAAAACTCGTGGAAAAATAATTAAAAATATTAATACTGTAAATTATTGTAAACGGTTATTTATAGTAACACGCATTTCGCATTACTTTTTACTGCGTTTTCTTTAAACAATTTATAGCTTGATAAAATCCGCTTCGATTGTATGTTCATTATTAGAATACATAAAACTATTTACTATTATTCCATTTTCTATTGTTTTTCTCACTAAGCGATACTTTTCTCATTTCTTAGTCATGTGTCAGTATATTTTTCGATAACTGAAATAATTGAACAATATTTCACGTTTCACGTTTTGAAATTTAAAATTTGTGCTACCTAACCTAACCTATTTATGACTTGGTGAATGAATGGGTGACCTAATTCAATTCGTTTTCCGAGAAAAATATGTCGCATTGATTTAGTCCTGGAACTAAAATTGAAAAACACGTGTATGTCAGGCACAGAAACAATTGTGAATAATGGAATATTAATATTTACATATATCCTACGGATTAAGCGTAATGAATGTGTAACAATTAAATGATTTAAAAATCTTAATAAACAAAAGTTTGTAGGTGTCTATTAGTAATTTCCTGTAGTTGTTTTTATACCTAAATATGTCTCTCTCGTATTAGTATCTAACGTCTTTGATTTCCGGAAGTTAGAACACGTGTTTTACTGATTCTTTTAAGAAGAATTCAAAGAATATGCAATGGAATTACTCATCTTGTCTTGGTATAAGATATTAAAGATTTTAACGATTGGAAAATCCATTTGTTATTTTTTGCCAATCGTGGTATTAAATTTTTATCAACAGGATTTGTATAATTAACACCAACTTATTACGGATGAAGCAATTTTCAATTTTTCGTACTTACTATTCTATTAAGTGGAAATATTTATCAAGCTTGAAATGATAATGTTTTTTGTTTATGACTAAAGTTATTTTAAATTATAATTATTTTGCATACTTTTGCATATTTACACTTATCAATTATACTTGCAAAAGTGTCATACTTTTAATTGAAAAACAGTTCAAAAGTTTCTTGGCAAAAATTCAAACCATAATATTAGTCATCAAAGTCTTCTTGTTGTCAACATATGCAAAATTATTATAAACAATACATTATAGGTTCATTGACATAATTAAATTCCAAAGTGTTAACGAAATCAAATATTTTTTATTTCATTCATTTCAAGCTGAAGATATTTTAAGATCATGATGCTGAGTTCCTTGTATTTTAAACTGTTTTGTCAACTTGATGACCAACATCATCAATGCACGTCATAACAATTACGTTGGTTCATCGCATGTGATCTATATATTCATAAGAATCCAGCATCATCGGTTGTGATGTTGTGTGCGGTCAATTTATGAGCAATTTGTGACGTTATAATCGCACCATTTTATGTGTAATCGTTGGTCGTATGTAGGCTCAGTTATAAATAGAGATTTTGTTTTTGTTTAAGTCTGGAAAATTATTCATCCTTTGTGTACTTTGGACACGTAACAATCGCATAAGCATACATAAACGTACGATTTAATATGATATGATTGATGCTAGCTGTGGTTAGGACATTAACTTCTATTCAATCTACTAGGCGTAAAGTCTCCAACAACTTGTTCATGTTCAAAGTTGTAATATTAAATAATGTATGATTTACTCACTATAATACTAGAATGTTCGATTCTCATGATTCAAACCGAATAGATTTATTTTTGACAATTTAAATGCCTATAAAGTTATTATTCATATTTTAAAATATTAAGAAGGGCTGGGTGATTTTAAAAGGGTCACCAAAACCGTGGCACAAAGGAGCTTCATCCCGAGCGATGTGCCCCCCAATTAATTCTTATCGGGGTCGTCTGACGAAATTATTGCAATTTAATTGGATTAGTGCTTTTTTGAATGAATGACTAATTTTGAAATGGAAAGAGTTTAATGGATCATTTCATTTATAATTTCAATACCAACATTTAAATTCATTATTGCTATTGGGTTTTCCAATGTTGACGAGGTCACAATTTATCATATTCAATATTATTGCGAGAATGTTAAACGATTTTGTTCATAATACCTTAAATACTCAACACTATTGCAAAATAATTTTTAGTGTGGCAGTTTGAAGATGACTTAAATAAATCATTATGAAACGTGGAAACGTAAATAATAAATATAATATGTTAATGAACGTATTTGCGCAGATATCTTATCACTTGATAGATTGCATAATAATGAATGCCATGTACAATTATTCTTACATTAAGCTTCAGTTAAACATAAGGAAAAGAAGGTATAATTTTTATTCTAGAAAATTTCTAGAATTCTAATTTATTCCGTCGTAAATAATAAATTTCATTTTCATTTAGGTATGTATATTGAAATTTGTTAAATACACATGAATAAATTATGAGTCATTTAAATGCTTTTATTTTCGTTTTTGTTTCAATAGTTGAATATTCATAGAAAATCTTCTCAAAAATTACATTATAAACTTTACAAAATCTATCACTACACTCTTTTAAATCTCATAATTTTTATCTCTCATCATGTTATATTACTCGGAATGGCAATGCACTGCATGAATCATTTTATCAATTCTTAAGTTGTACAATTACATTTGTTATTTTATTTATAACATACGTTACTTCTTAATCTTTAATTCACAGGGTATAATTGCTATTATAACGTTCGATAAAATCACATATAAAGGACTAATATTTGTATATATATCATTATTATTATATTAAACTTGTTCGCTGTTTAAAACTATGATAAATCACTCTTACCATCTTATATTCAATATGATATTCATGATCACACATGTATTTTGTGTATGAATTAGAAATTTATTAGTGCTTCAGTCTGTATTCATGAAATTTCTTTTAATCAATACTGAATTCTGATTTATGTGCGAATTCTCATTAATAATTTTTAAAATGGACATTGCTTTGTTTCTCATTATATGTTCGAGAGCAGTATTGAACACATAAATGTCTATTGATGCAAAAATATCACAATGTGTAATTATTGATCTTTGCCACAATTGTTATAAATCTCTATAAAGGACATTTAAACATAACTCATATAAATAAAATTCAAACAGAACAGTATTTAACTATCATCTACGTCGACGAATTTGAATAGCAAGAGCAACAAATGCAAGAATACGTAAGAAAATGATTAGACCCAGGAGAAAATACACTGATAATGAATAACTTGCTGAATCCATATCCATTTCTTCTAGGAATCGTTGTGGATATACAAAATGACAATAATCCTCCAATTCACACGGCAGTTTCGGACGATCGTATCCAAAAACAGCAAGCATTAATCCCTCAAATCCATATTTTAAGTATGAAGTGTGAAACAGCCACTGCATATATGGATGGGCTTTGCTTAATTGTACAAAAAATCCAGAAAATATTACAAAAGGAGTAAAACAAAATGGACCAAATATTACTCCATTCTAAAATGAGAATGCTGTAAGATTAGCTTGCAAGAGTTGTATATTTGAATGTATTTACCTTCACATCCATTGAAGCACCAATAACTAAACCAAAACTTTGAGATACAAGTGAGATTAGTATGCACATGACTAGAAATAGTGCAAATCGGTGCCCTTCAAAGGGTTGCGATGTTAGAAAATAAGTTGTCAAGGCATATAAAAGAGTGGCAAGCATCTGTAAAACAACAATAAATATAGTGATAACTCTGAGGTAGTTTTGTCTTAGATTTTCTAATCATACCTGAATTGGAATATCAGCAAATGTAACAGCTAAATAATATGCACCCAAAGAATACCATTGATTAAAATGTTCTTTTACTATAATTGGTAACTGCGAAGGAACTAAAACCCAAATTCATCATTAGATTATCGTTTCAAATTGTGAAAATACACTTACAAGTAGTTGTAATACAATTAAATGCCGTCAACATTAAGAACATAACTGTAAAAAACATAAAGTTGAAATTATTGAGCATGTTGCTGGCATCTTCTCCTATGCCATAATAAAGGATTCCAATAAATAAGGCAATGGACACGTGTGTTGCAAGTCGAGAATAAGTCAGTGTGCGATCTCGTCTCAGCATTAGAAATGTTCGCTTAAGTAACACGTAGAGTTGATAAATAAATGAAATGGAATGGTTCTTTTCACATATTGAAGGAGTATCGCTTTGAACCGTAGCATTATACCACGAAAATCTGAATGCGTTTTGTGACGGTGCTTTAACAGGTGTTACTAGGCCACTTTGCATCATTTTATCTAAAATTACAAGTTGTTGCATTATATTTTAAATAATTGGCTAATTACTTAACATACCAACATTTTCCATGGATTGAATTTGCATAGTTTCTCTCTGATTCTTTCGCCAATCGGTACACAGACCATTTTGAGACATTCCCATTAAATGTTCCGTGTGCTGACCATATTCTCCGGTTGCAATTTCAAGTACTATAATAATTTACAATTAGCATCAGAACTCTCGAAGCAAACTTGAGTTATATACTAACAATAATCAGCTGGATTATGGTACGATGGACAATGTAATCCGCATTCCTCCAGGTAAGGTATCAAGCCTTTTATTGATCCTTGATATATACAACGACCGTCTGCTATCGCATATAAATGGTCAAACATTTCAAAAACGGACGCACTTGGTTGATGTATCGTGCAGATTACAGTTTTTCCTTCTTGAGCCAGTTGTTTCAATAAGCTGATGCATTGTTTGGTTGTTGAACTATCCAAGCCACTAAAAGTTGCGCATTTTTAAATAATAGAATACTCTTTATAATTTTTTTGTGGAATTACCTAGTAGGTTCATCAAAGAACATAACTTGAGGATTCTTAAGTAATTCTAATGCAATTGAGAGTCTTTTTCGTTGACCACCGGATAGAGCTTGTGTTTTGATTTTTCTGCATTCCCACAGACCTAATGCTTCTAGGATTTCCTTCACCTACATATCAAATAGGATATTATTCATTGTTCTCATCACAATATGCAGTTTACTTACTCGTATTCGCCTATCTTTGGAATTTATATCAGCACTTAGTTTAAGATTGGCAGCAACGGTCATTGCTTCAATCACAGTCAAAAGTGGCTGCAAGTTATCATCTTGCATAATATAGCATGATTTCTTGCGGAAGACTTGTTCGTCACGTTCTGAATCATTGACAAATAATTTCCCCTTTACTTCTCTTGTCCTAAAATTAGAAAAAATAATATTTAATAAACATTATCGATTGGAAATTATTGGTGACAATATATCTTAATCACAATCTCAATGAAAAGTTGTGCAACTTTGAGAGACATGAAACGATGTATAAATAATTTCACAAAGTCACAATACCGTTTCTCTGAAAACTTTTCATCGCAGGTAAATGTGATGTTCGAAGTAATCAAGTTCATTAGCACAAAAAGTATTTAATTGCAATAATGCAAGAAACTTCATGTTAATCCAATAGTAAACAAACAGCGACGGTGACCTTCAGGTAATTCATGTAATTATTTTTATAAGAAAACAAGTAAAAATAATTCTGCCTGTAAATTTAATTATTTTGACAACTTTAATTTTGCGCATTGTATTTGCTAAAACTCAGCATTATCTGTAAAGTTGGAGGTATTTAACTGGTCTCAGACGTTTTGTTTATAATGTAAATAGTTATTTAACTACAGGCAATTTTGTTAAAAGTTAATCCGTGATCTAAGTCCATTTAATAGGTATATATTGGAGTAACAATAATATAGCTCAAGGATGCAGAGCAAAGTATGAAATTAAATTGAACACTGCAGCACAATTAAAGAATGAGAACAAAGCACTCTCCATTATGCGTTTTGCTTTGGTATTATCCATTTAAGATGCAATTAATATGCATTTTTTGTTTTAATTATTTACTTCCTGATAGATAATGAGTGATTCGATGCGCACGTGCTGCTTGGTATTAATTACCATACAAAGAGAATTATAGGCAACCCAGGATGATTCATAATGTACTCATGAATTTAGCGTCGTTCAGTGCATGAGTACTCAGTCGGTGCATGCATTCACATTCGCTGTGCAAATCGTTTATTATGCTAATAATCATCAACGTCAGGTAAAACAGATACTGAGAAAACGGTTTCATCATTTAATACAAAAACGTATTTATGCGCATAGTGCGTCATTCCAGAGATATAAATTAGTTTCAACAAGTCACACCGGCTCACCGGTGTTTGGTCAACCTAACCTAGTTTTGTGTTAAGAAAATTGCAGCTGATTGCAGCGTGGTGTGCTTCATAGTGATTAAATAAAGTGATAATAAACAATTAGTGTGGAACTTACGTGTATCCAGCGAGGATGTTCATCAGGGTGGACTTTCCAGAACCGGATGGACCCATAATTGCGGTAAGTTCTCCAGCGTGAAAATCACCATTGATATCTTTCAATAACTTTCGTGTTCCTGCAATAAGAAAGGCAATGAGACAACATCGAAGTAATACGTTAGCCTTGAGTTAGTCAGCAAGCATATAAAACGCGAACGGTTTATTGTGTTGAGATTCTAAGCTCCATATCATTATTCAATGATTTAATCGTCATTTGATATTCTGGTGTTTACGTTTTTTCATAGACGTGCATCTCACATGAACTTTGATCAATTTTGTTATAATACGGTACAGCCAGTACTGATATAATTGTTCTCCGCGAAAATATAAGCAATTTCTTGAAGTGGATTGCATTTTGATAAAATATTTCAGCGATACAATGACAAAAAGTACGGATTATGTATTACCAAGCGATTTTTGCGTTCTAGCCTATTTGCAATGATTCGATTAGACAATATTACAAGATATTGTATTCTGAGTTATCACTATTTTGTTACATACTTGTCGCTTTACTACTACAATAAGGTGAGTGATCAATGAAATTATTGTAGGTGATTTTTGACAAATTACACGTGCACTTCAGGAAATTTATGAAATTTGAGATACGAGATGATATTTAACGATATGATCAGCCTGATTGAACTATTAGAATATTACAAATTGTAATAGATGACTATTTAGAGATGCACATGCCACAATGGGCTATTAGGCAATAGGAACTGAATAATAAGGTACGAGTTAGTGTAGAGTATTCGACCTACATAAAAGCGTTTTTAATGTGAAAGGTCAAACGGTGAGGATGGCTTGGATAGTACTCACTTAAGTGATATAAATTATTATTAAAAATTTAGGCATAATGAAAGCCATGAGAAAATTTCAATTGATGCTTCATCGATCAGCAATATTTAAGCTTGTCCCAATCTAATAGCAACACGTGTGAGCAATTAGTACTCATCTTATTCAGGCAAGAAGAGCACACATTTCTATGAACAATTTTAAGTAGACACTCCAAATCATAACATGACTTTTAAGGTTAGATGTTGTTTAGTCAGTTCAGTGGGTTCTACCTACATTATCTAAACTATATTTAGTTGATTTATTGGGTAAATTGAAGTAACTACCCAAATTACATTCCATCAAACTTGCTATTCACTTGATGATTCTTATCGTATTTTTTATTTCTACTTAGTATTGTTATTGAACATGAACATGCTAAGTTTTACTCCAAGTGAGCAACATCAGATTAAAATTTGCACTCAAGGATCAGTTTTTAAACGATTAATTATACGCATTGAATAGTTCAAGTTTGTAATTAAAAGTAAAAAGTATTCAAAGTAACTGCACTGGTTAAACAAGTTTGGTTTTAATATCACTTAAAACACAAAGCTGAAGCCAATTAAACAACTACTGTTTTCTCTATGTCATCATAAGGTGATCATAACAAAGAAATGTTTTTCTTTATGATGATATGTAGTAAGTCATTCTTTTATTAGTGGCATTTATAAATAGCAGGTAATCTTGACACATGAGAATTTTCACTGTTATTAAATGACAACAAAAAGTAGTTTTCCTATAAGAACAAAACTATCTTCGTCTATATCAGTAGAATACCGGTTTGAGGCATGTCATTAATACTTTTTTCTCTTGACCATATCCGTAATACAAACCCATCTTACACGAAACTAACAAAGAGTGCAAAATAAGTATGAAGCTGCTGTCTAAGCAAGGTATATTTATAAATGGGGCATTGCACTAAGCAGTGAATTCTTGTTCGTCAAGCATCATTTTCTTTGTCCATGCATGTACTTTGTTCAGCTGTGCACTAACCACGTGTACGTAGCGTACCATGGTAAACGAGGTCATCCTTTTCGATGGCGTCTTGGAACTGAACGTAGTAGTGGGAATTTCATCATAAGAACAGCTGATGCATTCCCCATATGTTTCTGTAGGTAGATGTTTAATAACAGAAAATTACGGAAAACAATGCAACGAAAGTGGCATTGAACACGTTCGACTAATAAATAATTTAGCACATGCTCGACATGTCCTGTCCTTGTGCACTCACCAGCAGGTATTTTTATTTGCACTTAAAAATGTAAACACAACGTGATTGCGATCTTTAGTGTAAATGACCTTAGATTTGTTGTTGATGTCTTATTCTTTCGCTAGTTCAGGATAAGGACTTGTGTAATACGCAAACGTGTTTCAGAAGACTTTCTCTCAATCCTGCTCGTGAGTGCGTGCGTTTGTTTGCAACACGTAATCATCATGCTTTAAATATGTCTGCCGTTCGTAAATAGACGTAGGTTGTGGATAATGACTCCAGTATATTGTTTATTTTTAGACAATGCGTTTGACATGCACATTGAAGCTATGTTGTCATTTTCTTGGGAGCATCCCCAATCTCAAATTATATATAAATGCTCAATTAACATTTGTATTATACTACTCAAAATATCTGGTATTAATAAGTTGCGTTTGTTGTCAGTAGAAGGTAGGGATATAAAAATAGAAGAGTATTATTTGGAATCAAATAGTTTTAAAAATATCTTCAAGTCACATGTGGACTTGCTATCAACTAAGTTGAGTACACAAGAATAGTCTGAAACTGAAACGTTTGAAAATCCTATTTAATGGTTACTTGGAAATGTTAAAAATGGCGTTTTTGATTAGATCTTTACAATTTTAATCATATAGAAGCTATATACCTAATGCATATTTAAAAATATGTTTGGAAATCGTTTCATGCACTCTTAAACACAAATTTATATAATACTGCATTAATTGCGCGTGCTGTATGCGATATTTTAATTATTTATTACGTTTCCTCTTTCTAAACCAACTTTCAATTATCGTTCCGGTAAATATTTACATTGTTGTTTTTAAAGTAACTCGCACTTATAGTGACTATAAAACAATATACATACAATGGCTATGTGTGAAGGACAATGAGTAGTATGGTAGTAAATTAGTTCAAAAATTGTATATCCCGTACGAGCAACAAATACTATAGGTCTTAAAATAACAATTAATTAGTCATTAAAGAAATGCATGGCAATTTCTATGTCAGGTCGTGAACTGAACTTATTTTTGGATCGGTTGAATAGTATGCAATGAATGTTTGCAACTTGTACTTACATCATAGATGCTTGGATTAGAGACGTTTTGCGCGTGCATACAAGTCGAGTAATTGTAGACTGTTAGGTGAACTGAATTGCATTAAGATAGAACTTGTTCCTAGTGGATACGAATGGCTGACTGGCAGTAATTGCACTTAGACGTTTCAAAATGGTATCCAGTTGAATTGTAGTACACTCGGAATGTGTATTATTCTATTCCACATAGTTCAACTTGGTTTTACGACTGGCATTAATTTAACAATGTTCTAAAGTGCATTTGGGCGTTATATTTATACTTTAAAGTCGAACATTAACTATATTTGTTTCCGAGAACAGCTATGACTATAATAGTTCAATTAGTTTAAGAATTAAGAGGACTCGTGAGTCTTAAATTTGTCTACGTTCTGATAGATATTTTATTAATATTATGCTTTGATATGGCTGCAGAATTGATATAAAGTACATAATGTAAACTATGATTAAGTTATCAATACCGGAAGTGTAGGTAATTTTTCATTGAAATATTCAACAGTAGGGAAGTACATTTCTGCCAATAATGGTTTCTTGATTACAAATCAAATAATGAATTATACAATATAGAAAATGATTACAATACTACATTACGCATTAAGGGTAAAGTCTATAAGAATGAACTATATACGACAATACAACATTTTACTACTTATCTATTAAACGTTTGTGCGCTTGGACTGAATTTATATATAATACTAGAAGACTTTGACACTGTGTAAAGTAGATAAGATTTATGACAAAGATATTCCAAAATGCATTCAATAATTAACATTGTGTCACTAATGTACAGCGAGACTGCTGCCGTTGGCTAAGTACGATAAATATTTGCATTAAGACTGAAAGTTGGCCTAGTTATTTCTTTATTTGTTGGAATTTGCAAACTCAAGTGGCTGAGAGTTTAAATTTAGATAATTTTACTCATCCAATCAAAGGTGCTTTAAAATATTTCATTGTCTTCAAGTATTCGTGCCTTATCATAAGAAGCGATGTCAATCACGAAATTGACATATTTTACTATCATTGATATTTTTATTCAAACATGCAGTCAAGCAACAAATGCCAAATGCTTAGAGCAATAAAAAAATAATTGGTATATCCTGCGTTAATTATGTTGACTATGGATAATTTTTTGCAAGTTCAACTTTAATTGAAATATGACGACTATGAGTATTGCACGTTATTGATAATAATAAAAAATTAATGGTAATTAAACATATGCGAAAGTTTCCACAATTGAATTTATTGTGATTAGAGCTCAAAGTCTTCGCCAAACACAAATCGTACGTTGTTTGCTTTAATATCAGCGAATATTAACATATCTCGTAGAAATATGATAAATACGTCAAGCTAATTTCTAAACATTCAATTTAAATCATGAATGTTGTTATTGAACATCTTACTCAAACCGGTATATTACTGTTTGAGTGCTATATTCAAACTTTACTGATATTTATAGTTAAACATCTCTAGGCATAGTTTGCATTCATTTTCGTGATATAAATCAGCAAGGAGCAAAGTTTCAAAACTGTCAGCATGTTGGAAAAATTATGGCAGGACTTGATTAATTGAGTTATTTTCGCATTCGAATAGATGACAATAAATTTGCTTAACATTGTTAAATGACGAAGCGCACCGGAAAATGATTCGAATTAAATTTAATAAAGTGTCATTGGCCCTTGGCGCAAGTAAGTTTAAAGCGTGTATTCAAGGACTAAGATCTAAAGAATCGCTTGCAAACTCAAAGATGTGTACTTACTATTTCGAAAAATGCCTTCGCGTATTGAATAGGATAACTTCCTGAAGCTGATATGAATATCCGTGCTCGCAGTCCCGTTGTTCGTGACTAAACTCCTTGGTCTCGATTCAACACCATTGAGCAGTTCGATGGAAAGCGAGTCTGGACGTTTCTTTGCATCCGTCAGTAGCTTTTTCTTCTTCTTAAGACGCGCTTGTACCTGCGCTTCGACTGTACCAAAACTCGAACTGCACGTGGTGCCCGCCTCCGACAATGACTTGGTCATCGTGTGCTGGTGTATCCGACTGATAATCAGGAGCGATGCGGCAGTGGATGCAAACCATGTAGATATATTTGTAATCCGCACGCCCCCCTTGTGTCACCTGATCAAGGCACATCCACCAAACAATAACAACAACAACGTTCAAGACGAATGCTATTTTATTATATCACAGGCGCACGTTTTTAAAACTTGTAATTATGCGTTGCATTGCGTAGTTTGTTGTGAGCAGCGACGTCGAACGAGCCGAGAAAATGAAAGCGCACACTTGCATTCAACTGATTTTGATCCGTGTGGTGCGCGGAGAGGAAAGGATGCTTGATGCTGCTGATGATGCTGCCGCAATGCAACAACAACACACGATCGAGCGCACGGTTTCCCTTCGCGCACAAATACGCACTGATCGAGGAAAAGGCAATGCTCGCGAGCGAGCTGTTCGCGTAATGAGTTTCTACTACATGTGCATGTGTTGAACATGCTCCCACTCGCGAGGTTTTTGTCCGAATGCGGTACATTTATACGTTCGATATCTCTTCGTTCCTCGCCGCACGCAGCGCCAGCCCGCTCGCGATCGCGTTTCTTTGTTTGATTCGCCGTTCTAAATACGCGTTAAGCTTTCAATCCAGTTTCGCGCAATCCTGAAACATACTAAGGATGTTTGTCGATGTGTTCTGGACAATTTTCAGATTCATTAACTTAATTGCATATTAAACATGTTTAAGTCTTTCGCCTTGATTTCAATGTCAGAAAAAAGTTATTTGCAAATTTTGTCAATTTTATTCTTTCCTCATTTTTATATTCAAAGATTCCATAATGAGAAGAATTGAGTGTAATATGCCTTGTGCTATAAAATTATTTCTGCTTTTTGCAATATAAAAATTTCAAATTAAATTTAAATAATTAATTGCCCATCCGGGATATGGTCAATGATGAGTTAAGAATCCTTCGATATTAATTAAAAATTGCTTTTGGCTTATAAACAGTAATTAACTTTATTTGCACTTATTTCGTATATCTGGAGGATGTGAAACAAAGCATGTTTTATCGTTGACATATTTTTTTAAACAAACATTTAAAATAATTAAATGTTGCGGTATTAATTATTCATAGTCAAACAGAACGTTGACTTAATAAACGTTGATAAATTAAATAAACTATACGCAGATTATAATAAGAACTGAATGAAATATGCATAATTGGGTGTAACGCTCTTGGAATCAATGAAACGTTTAATTGTTCATGTCACACGCGTTAAGAGTTCTTTGCCAATTGACCCGTTCGTTTCGTAAAGGTCGGTTGTATATGCTATTGAAGGTGTCGCACGTTGATGGCAATTCCGCGATGCGACAAACGTGTTCACGATGAATTTGTCCAGCATACGTTGTTACCATGAGAGCCAAAACGTTGATTCTTATTTCAGTCATACCGTTTTTATTTACGCACGAGACGCGCTTATAAACTAACAAACTGATGCCATACTGACTTTCAATGACGGCTGTGGACGACGTCGCGGTTCAAAAGTCACATCAGACGACATGCATGTGTGTTGCTGTTTTTACACCGCGATCAGTGGACTAGCATAGAACATTATAGTTCACAGGATATTTGAGAATTCAATTATTTTCTATGAATTGATCATTGATATAAATTTATTAACTGTGGATTAGGAATACGAAAAGAATTTTTATTGAATTAGTTTGCAACTTTGAAACAATTTGTTGCAAATGGTTTAAAAGTTCCAGGATAAGCGATGAATATCAAAAATTTAAAAAATCCATCAGCTAAGACATTTCGGACCACTGTGTGCGTGTGTAAACAAGAAGCATTTATATGCGTTTCTGATTTAATTATTCTAACATGGCTAACAAAACAAACGATTATTTGCGTTTGCACTTACCAAAGGTACATTTATAAATATAGTACTCAGCTAATTAATCGGCTAATTTGCAGTTAAAGTGTAATTGTGCTGTGGAAAATATAATTCACTAATTTCACAACTTTTAACAAATCGGATACATAAAAGTAATTTTATGTGGCCGAAAACAATTATCAGTTAATTAAGGACGAATAATTTTTTTGCATTATTAGCTAAATTTTTAATTAAGGTTGCCATTGCCATAACTCGTGTAATAAAAAGAGTTTAATTATTGTGAGAATCGTTGAAATACACATCACAAATAATTAAATGCGCATAAGATAAATAACAGTCCTATAAACTATTTATCGGTACAGCTATCAATTAAATTGACAAAGCTGCGTTTATATTCTTTTTACGAGTGGTTTGTACTGTTTGTACAGTTGTTAGTTTGCTTAATTGTGCGAAAATTGCATAGGTAGATTCAAATGAACACCTGCACAATTTGACGTTCGAATGATAACTTATTTATATGGCTGATAACGCAGGTAGAACGTATTCGCACAATCAGTGTGTTTCATATTGTTTCTACATGAATTTTGCTGGTTGTAGGTGCAAATAAAAATTAATCGCACCTGCACAGTAGGCTTATTTGTTGATTACGACCGATGTGTCACATTGATCCGAAACAATTGATAAATTGACTCTTTTTGCTTGCGAATTAAATTTAAACTCAGCTGAGAATTGAGTGCTTTGGTAAATCATATTATATGCAACCAGTAGTATGATTATTTATTTGAATGATGTAGTCGCAACTATAGACAATCATTTATTCGCTCAATTTCTCGTAAATTAAAATTTTTAACTCCCAGACGGCTTACGGTGACGCATATAAAATATAATGAATTCATTCAATCCTTTAAACTCCATTGTAGGTCACTACGTGCGAGATTAGAATAAGACATGAGCGAAGACAGTACCAAAGATTAAGTAATTGGATTTACCATTACAACTTTTGCGGTATACCCTCATGACTTGGAAGGACCCCGTTCAGGTCCACAAAAGTGTTAATGGTAAAACGAATTATTTTAGTACTGTTGTCTAAAGCGCGTTTAAGTTTGCAATTAATTTCATTTAAGACATTTGATTAAATATCATTATTAAGCTACATTGCTAAATTATAATACTATTTGATATTTTCACAGAACATAGACCATGTTTTGGCATTTAAGCCAAAAATACACGCTGATTTTAAAAAACTAAGATAATTATCCTACTAACCAATTATTTGGCAAAACGTTGTGTTGTTGATTTGTTAAGTAATATAATATAAAAAATAATTAGTGATGTTCTATCTACATTCTTGCTATATACCAAGCTACTGAATTCTTTTTACATAATAATTAATACACCGTATAGTCGCTAATTGTCATAAGGCATCTTTTCCTAATTAGTCTATCACGAGCAATTGCAATGATGTATAAAAGCAAAGAAACGAATACAATTCATAACAAATAAGTTAACAACAATAGAAAAAGTTGTATCCCAATACATCGCAAGTAAAGTCTTAAATAAATAAATACAAATTTAATGCAACAACAGTTGTCAAAATAAGTTTAAAGTTCAATTCTAATAAAATATTTGGTACTGGGTTGACATTTGAGTGCGTTCTATCGCTTATTGAGTTTGTACCATAAGGAAATGTACGTTGAGGCGTGCATAATAAACGTGACTACAACGATCATGGACATGTTCGTCCAAATGTTAATACCCTCAATGCCCCATTCAGAGATGAACTTCTTGGGCTCTTGGTAATGGCAGTAAAGCATTTCTTCTGGGCACGGAAGATTTGGGCGATTCATTCCGTATATTGAGTAAGCAATTCCATGAAAACTAGCACGGAAATAGCTGATGTGATAAAGCCACCTAAACATTACTGGTGTATCCATGTATGTGATACAGAATCCAAACACTGAGAAGAGACATGCAAGTACTGGTCCAATAAACACAGCCACCTAAAAATATAATCAAATATTAAAGTTTGCTCATCCCTTCATGATTAGTTTCTGGAAAAAGGGATACTTACAGAAATAGGACAATTTGCGCCAATAAAATATCCCCAGGACTGCGCGCAAATCGTTCCTAAAGTACAGAATATCACGAAGAAATATAGTCGGTAGTCAACCATTTGTCCCGTTAAGAAATAAGCAATTGCAATATAAGTCCAACAGCATAAAATCTGCAATGAAATCATATTAAACAATTAGACAAATTCAACAATTGGTAATAAATAAAAAATTACCTGGAATGGTACTTCTATAAGTAACACTGAGATTAAGTACGGGGGTAATCGGAACCAGCGATTAAAATGCTCTCGTCGTAAAACTTGTATCTCCAAAGGAACTGTAAATATGCAAACGATTCATGAATTTCTTGTTGATATAGAAATTACTGCCGAATAATAATCAATTAGTTAGTTACTGTGATTATTTCCTATACAGTACACGCATTCCGATTCATTTGTTGATTTTTCACGATATAATACTTACATGATAGGGTGACTGACATTTGACCAGTGTAAACTAACAACAACATTGACCCATAGAGAAAGACGTAGTTTGCCAAAATCGTTGAAGCGGAATTGCCAACGTCCGAATACAAGTAGCCGAATAGCAACGCGAGACTCACGTGGGCAATAAATCTTGTAAGAAATAGTTTCTGAAATAAAAAGCGCACTTTGATCAATCAAATTACACGGACGCGCTAGAAAGTTTACATTTGTTGCATATAACCGCATAATTAATTTAAGGTTTTTTGTTACCTTAAAACGCTTTACACGTGTTATTAATAAAAATTAATTGCCAAGTTTATGTTGCTTAGTGATTCCAATTATCTTTCTCAGTCGTAAGTTAATTACGCAATTCATGAGAAAATTAAATAAAATATTGAGCAGTTTGTCACATAATATATGTAATTTAATTATGCTTACATGTGCCCGACGCGCCATTATAAGATTCCGCTTATAGAGCAGGAGAAATTGCATTAGACTGTTAGCTGGTTTTGGTGCGGAATACTGGACAATGTCTTCGATGCTTTGCTTCATTTGTGTAATTTTCCTGGCGTACAACGCCTTTTCGCTGACTACTTCCGGGACCGCGTTTGTCGTGTTTTCTTCACGTGCGCGTTCTAATGCGCATTTTCTTTGGAGTTTTGCGAGGTCGCTGACTTCTGTGCCATATTCGCCGATTGCAACTTCCATCACTACAAATTGAAATTAATAGATATTAGTTCAATTGGCTTCATTTACATTCATTATATGAGCTATGCTTAGGCATTAAAATACCTATATAGAAAACTTACAAAAATCGGCTGGGTTATGAAAGCCGGGACAATCAAGTCCTATTTGTGACAATTGAGGCAAGAGAGCATCGACTTTCCCATCGAAAATGCATTCGCCATCAGCGAGTACGTAGAGATGATCAAACATCTCGAAGAGCAATGCGGATGGCTGATGAATCGTACATATCACAGTGCGGCCTTCATGCGCTAATTTCTTCAAGAGCGCTATGCATTGACTGCATGACAGGCTATCCAGTCCACTAAAAGTAAACCACAAAAAACAAGATTAACAACGCAACAAACGCACCGAAAGCAAGTCAAACGTAAAAATTATACGAGGCGAAAAACATGTTACGATCACGTAATATGTAAATCAAGCATGTCATTTTTCATACTCCTAGAAATCTTATGAACAATGCACTTTATATTCTAGTTTACTAGGTCATTACCATATTAATATCAACATATGAATGACATACAGTAAACAAGCGCAAGTTTAGCGTGATTTACTTACGTTGTTGGCTCGTCCAAGAATAAAATCGGCGGATTACTTAATAATTCCAGCGCAATCGCAAGCCGTTTGCGTTGTCCACCCGAAAGACGAGATGTTATGGTATTGTGCGTATTTTGTAAGCCGAGAACGTCCAGAATCTCTTTCACCTAAAAGAATAGAAAATTTTAAATTTACAATACAAGTTAATGCAGTTTGGTAAAAAATGATTATGATTACGAAATATCAAATATGAAATATTACGATTGTTGTATTTGAGATGAAAACATAACTGGCACGTGTTTTATGTGCGTGCAGAGAATATGAATTTAAACAAAAAGCTTTAATACCTGTGTCACTTTGTAATCCGTGCTTACTGAATAACCTAATTTCAGGTCAGCAGCTATTATCATGTTCTCCATGACGGTGAGGCTGAGACGCAGTTCTTCATCTTGAGGTATGTACGCAATTAATTTATTAAAACGAGGGCTTTCGTCGCGTTCCTCATCGTTAAACGTAACGGTTCCGTTGAAGCCACTGAATCTAAAAGAAAACGCAAATTTGCACATTATTTCCGGTGCTTCTTACAATAGCGCAATTACAATATCAATTAATTATATGTAAGTAGTTTAATACTATTGGGAAATAATCAGTCGGCTTTTCACTTTGCCACTTTAGAGAAACTGCGCTAAAAGTTACTTTACTGATACAAATTAGTTGCAAATTTACTATTTACCTACTTTAGACTTTGAGTAATTGGCTTTCGTCAGATCAGAAAAATTATAATAAAAATACTTCTTTGATGGCCAAAAAATTTAATGGGTTAATGGCAGGAAACCCATTAATTCATATGAATTTACTGACTGTAATTATTTATTTGCAGTCAACGCTCTTAATACACGCAAAGATGACTACCATAATTTTATTGCTTTCTTGCGAGGCTCTTTATTTAATAAATTCCACTAATAACGCAGAATTTTTTGTCAAAAAAATAGTAATTTCTTTAATATCCTTGGAAGATTACATCATGAGTTATCTCAAATTACTAATTATAATGACAATTTTATGATGTCCATAAATTATATAAATTGGACGCAAAAGTAATTCAAAGAATGATGAGGCACATATAGCGCACCATTAAATCATAGCAAATAATTTATTTTCTCAGTTTTGATGATATAAGTATAGAGAAAATGAGTGATGATTAAATTCATATTAAATCAGTCATCATCAGCTGCAATCAGAGTATTGCATTCTCTGCTCGGTCACCTTGAGAGCGTCGTAACTTTCTTGCTTTCCGCCTTTATCAACAATTATTATTGACACTGACATTAGAATGGAATTGAAAAACTATTGACCGGTTGGTTACATGCTGGAATTATAATTTACGATCGTAATTCCAGAGTGGAATTCAATTGCATCGTTTGTTACCGAATTATTTGAAATTCAAATAGGGGAATACCTAAACGTATTCTAATCATGTGCTTTTATCTTATTCTGGGTATCATGAATATAAATATTTTAGTGTGAATTGCTAAAGCCACTTTAATAAACATTACGGATATGTAATTAAAAATCTGTGTAATCGAAGATTGCATTTGAATAATAAATGAGCAAATCACGATAGTCAACCGCAACGTGAGAATGAATCGTTCGAAATTGTTTAAAATGGTGTTTGATTGAACAACGATGCGCTTCGACGATGATGATCTTCTCAATGATCCTTAATTGCAACAACCTTGGTCGCGCATTAAGCACAACATGATTCGAAACTCGGTTCGATAAAAGAATAGCAGCAACAACAACACTAATAACATCACGAAATAATACATTTTCATATTTTTCTTTTTTGCATTCGATGCTTACATATAACCAGCCAATCCATTAAGTAGCGTGCTTTTTCCTGCTCCGGATGGACCCATAATTGCGGTCAATTCACCGGATCTGAATTCTCCGGAAACGCCATGCAGAATTTCTTTGCGTTCTGTAACAAAACAACAACAAATAAATTACAACCAGTTTTTAGCAATTGCTAGTTATGCATAATTTAATGAGGTAGACAATTTTTTGAAGAAGTACTATAACTCAAATTATTAAATTAAAATTTTGGTGCTATAGTTGCTAATTTTGACCTTAGACAAAAATAGCTCTTTACTTATTAGCATTGCAGCAACGTGCTATTATCATTATGTAAGAATTGCGTTGAATACGGATTTTTAAGTAATTCCGTCATGTTCTTTATGCCAGAACTACACAAAGAACAATTGCGGTTTACATTCGTATAACAAATTGAGATTTAATGTAATACAATGAATTTGGTTAATTTGTTGGAAAAGTTTCATAATCCAACTGCCTGCGTATGAAAAAAAAAGGCATTGTCATTGTGCCGGTAAGCTATTGAATTTTAATTTTTTATTAAACCATTAAATTTACTCGGCATTGCCACAAATCGTTATTTTAGAAAATATTTTTCTTAAGGTTGCGCGTTGTTACGTTGGAAATTTTTTTCAAAGAATTGAAATGTTTTCGAAAATATAACAGGTTCTCTTATACAATAATTCAATAATTATTATGGCTGTTCGAGCTACTTAAATTTTGTGTTATTAATGTTAAATCACCATAAACAAAAATATTTTCGAAGACTGAAGACTTCTGGGCATAAGCTAATGTCTGATTTATATAAAAATATTTTCTGTAGTCGTTTTTCTCATAAGACACATTTTATTTATTCATAATTATTACCACAGTAAACATATTTATGTACTTAGTTGATTCTCGATTAATGCTCGTTAAGTTAACTTAATTTTTCTATGAATGTAGATTAATCAACTAAAATAAGTTTCCATTCAACTAATCCGCAGACAGATATGATGCTTTTTAAAAGCGTGTTATTTTTGATTCATTTGTCCAAATATAGTTTAAGAGGAAAAGTTTATACGTGTATTTTTATAAGTAGTACTATATAAATTTTAGAGTAAACGCGTGGTCATTAGGAATTTAGATAACATCCTGTTTTACTTCGAGTGTTCTAGAGATAAAAGCACTCAATATGTTGCGTATAACGCATCTTAATTGATAATTGCGAATCGGCGCTATCGTGAATTATTTAACGGTTATCAATTGGTGAAATACTACAATTAATTGGATGTGATTAACGTTACGAATTTTCATTTATTAACTAATCATTAGTAACCTTTACGTGCAAAGTGCACATGCTTATCATATTTATTATGTAAAAAAATTCTATGGATGAGAGAGGCTAATTGAATTTAATACGATTTTTCGTCGGTTGTGATAAAATTTCGTTGTGAAATTTCAATAATATCCGTATACTTGAGAGAGCAATGATCTCCGCAACACTTACATGAACTTGACATTCATTATTTGCCTTAATTTTATAATATGCGGATAAATTAAAATTGTTGAGAAATATTCCTTGATCATCCAATGGAATTAAAGCATCAAAGCCCATTTCAACTTTAATGACTGTTTTGGGTCTCGAATTTTGAGAAGAGGAAGATATTTAAAAGACCGTAAAATCATTCATTCACATTTTTAAATTAGATCGACTGATATTTAAATTGTTTTCGAATCGTTGGCTGTTTGTCGGCGCCCGAATTTCGAAATGCTAGGTGCATCCCATAAATGTCTACAAAACAATGCCAAAGAGATGACGGGTGGTCGAAAACATTCGCTTGTTGACTTGATTTACTAATGAATTGGTTCATGTTCATTGTTCTTGGCCAAACCCTAAATACAGTTTGTCACTCACGAGTTAAGTCCAAAATGGCAATATAAACACAATTGATAATGCAATGAATCACGCGTTGAGTAATCATTATTTGCAGTTATCGAAAAATAAGAAATGCGAATTTAATTAAAGTTACATGCGTTCATTGTCTTATTGGCATATTGGCGAACGTGACAATATTCTCTGGAAAATTACTCATGAGAGCATGTGTCGCCGATTATAATACGTGACTGATTCAAGAAAGATCGTAGGAACCGAAATACATTCGCATGCCAGGAAATTAATCGTTAAACAACATGTGATGTGCATTTTGCATTCACCATAATCAAGAGCAATTAGATTTCAAGTGAACAATATCGCTAGCACTGCATTAGCATACTGTATGTTAATCGATTATTAGGACGTGTTTTTACTCGCGGCACACTTGTTCCCAGTGACTTTGAAACGAATGCAAACTCATCGATCATCGATCAGAGCGCAATGCATGACGTCCTTGACATTACTAATTCATTATCAATTAATTTCATGAATTTCACAAGCAATGCTTAGTTTATCACAGTTTGTGGGTGTGCAATACGCAAATAAAACATAGTCATACGCACAGATGTTTCACATGGTTAGATAAAAATGATAAATACGTGATTCATACTGGTATAACGCGCAAAAAGTTCACTCCGCACTTGGCAATTCGTCATTAAAGTTTCATCCTTTGTTTATAACACAAAAGTGCACCATTTATTAATTAATTAACTTCACGTTTAAATCATGTCTATTTTCATTCAGTAGACTGTTGATTCCAATCAAGTTAAAAACACGAACAAGGTGAATAAATTTGATTGAAAATATTGCAAACAAAGTTAATGAAGCAAGAAATTCATTAACAGACAACCACAAATACCAAAACCCTTATTTTACATAATTCACTATTATTTCGTTTTGGAATAAATGTGACCACAAAAAAAATTGCATAAATTACACAATAGTCGAAATACTAAACTTATAATTACTAGTAATTATATTTCGGGTCAATAATCCAGAAATGAAATAGATGGTAAACAATAATTTTATTTTTTTTGTCATGCGCGTTTTTTGATTTTACCAGAAACGTTTTAATTGCGCGTCTAAGTACAATAACAAAATACCACGCATTTTAAACGGAACGAATAACAAATTAACCAACTATAGGCACAAAAACAAATTGCAACAGAAATTGATCGCGAATAGTTGCAGTGCAAGCAATTCTCTGACGACTTCAAATGATTTGCTAGAACGCTGGAGAAACATAAATAAATGATTCATATTTTATGTTTGATCGCTACTGAAGTAGCATTTAGAATCACCCACCACCGTTGCTGACCGAATTATTTAATCAGTGATAACGTAAGCTATACTAAAAATACTCGTAATTTTTTACAATTAATTCCAAAATGGAAAGTTTTTCACTATCATGTTTACTGTTTACTATTGCCTCATATTACTATTTAGTGTAATTATTTATCATTCAAATTAAATGGTTTTAGATTAATTTATTAATTAAGCGATTATCTTCGACATTCATTATATGCTTATACAGCCAAATCGTTAAACGTTTAGTGTTCGTCCAAAACTTAATGGAATTTTGACCTGCGCTGTAAAATCAATGCAATTATTTATTTATTGCATTGAAAGTAAATTGCTTTAAAGTTATATAGCTCTCTATTAAGAATATTAATAATTTTTTCTTAATACTGAATGACGAAGATTTATGAAAGTAATAAATGAATAATTATCATCATGTAATGAAGTTAATAGTTGCAAACATCAGAAAATTACCATAATAAATTTGAAAAACGATTAAAAAATCTCTTGCTGTTTTTGGTATCGTTTTTAATATTCTTGCATAACGTTGAAATACATCAAAATATTTTTATAAATGCGAATTGGCAATTAAAATCTGGAATAAACTAACATAAAAAGGTGTTTATTCGGAAGTAAAGAAGATATACTTAAGTAAACAAGTGCAGAATGCTTAATCGTCATTATCTGTATGATTGTAAACATTATCAATCTCATCGGCCTTGATGATAGTCTCAAAACAACAAACCGATTCAATAGTCGCGCAAAGATCAAGCACTTCAGAGGATGCACTTTATTTATTTGCATACTTGTTAAACGTGGCGTTGTTAATTCTAAACAACAGTTGCATTAAAGTAAAGTTAAAATAATGATTAACAAATCAATGCAAACCAGCTTTTTGAGCAGAAAATAACAAAACACTTCAATAGAAATGCAATATTTTTAATTCGATTAAATTTTTCAATTTCCTCAAATGCGTATTTATTTTAACAAGTTATTATGCAATATCTTAAAGCAAACGTCACTAATGACGGTCGGAAACAGGAATTCTTTGACATTCGCAAAGAATTTCTCTTAGATATTAAATGAATTTCAGAGTTATGCGTAAATTTCACTTTCGATTTAAATCATTTAATTTTTTTCGCGAACATTAATCGTGAAGACAGCCAAAGCTTTCACTACTTTCAATTATTGAATCATCGTCATAGAATAAAGATATGTTGATTAATGATCTTGTTTTTTAAATTCTTCTAGCAAATGTATAAAAAGCCACAATAATTTGAGAGAAAAACGCAGATTTCTAATAATTCACAGCGAAATAAATATTTGTTTGCTATATCCAGCGGTCATTGTTCATTTGTGGAATCAAACGCGAAACTGAGCATTAAATTCGAATGAAACGGATTCGTGTTATGTCTGCGAAAAATGTTACGGTTGGGATTTATAATTTGAGACTTTTTTTGGCAATGATGTAGAAATATTTGGCAACTGTTGATGTAGTTGAACGTAATTATATTTTGGCAAAGTTTTGCAACTCGCAATTTTTTTGCACTTCAGCACCAAGGAATAAGAACAAGATTATCATCGTTTCAAAATTCACCATTGTTGTAATAATTTACCTTGAAGCGCTCTTACTTAATAAATTATTATTTCATAAAAATGGTGAAAGCACATTTATTGTTCTTTCAACTCGTTTGCGTCTATTCTGAAAAGTAATTCTTAATTTCCTTCAATGGAAATCTTAAAGATTTATGTGATACGTAACGACATTCATTCGAAAGGCGAATAATAACATCAGATACTCTTTGACAGATAATAAATCTTTTTTCTTTTCTGGTTTGTCCAGTGATAAATTATTGAAAGACAGCTAATAAATCGGATGTTTTCTGTTTTTAAAAATTTAAGAAGTATTTATACTAATAATATAAACACAATTACGATATAACACATACCAACGTCAAATAATTATTTAGTAAATTCTTCATAAATTTCATCATGTCATCTTTCAATCAAATAAGATAGATCCAAATGAGACGATAAGCTAACTACAAGTCTATAATGAATTATATCTTGTCTTTTCTTTGAGAAAAAGATTTCTAAAGTACATAAAACTCCAGTTTGCAAGACTATACAAAGATATTCAAACTAAACAAGCCTTGTCTGCCAGATATATTTCATGCGTACGGAGAACTCCAACAATAACATTGGCTGCACTACTGAATAAATGTTTGTCTAGTGCATTCGGTTTCAATTGGTAATCCATTTGACGCACACACATCAAACAACTTCCTCTTTCATTCCAACATTACAATACAGTCGCGACACGAAGATACAACATCACACTGGCAATGAATAATTCATACCGCATTATTGTTATTTTAATGGAATGCAAATAATACCTACGAGCTGCGATCCAACACTTTATCGTGTTCTTAACGCCAATGCATTAACGTTTACTGCATTCGTACAATCTCTAAAGCTTATAACGCGTGTGTTAAGTGCAATTAAAGTAAATACACTCAAGATCTAACAATAAAGTTAATCATGAATTAAAAAGCGAGGAGTTCCTGTTGCTTAGGAAATATCAACGACTACAAATGATTATCAATCATCATAAATAATTTTCTTAATTGCATACATTTTTACGCTCGTACGCAAAAAATGTACAATGTATCAATTAATTACTAAGTTGCATTGTTTAATTGCAAAGTAACTCTAATTAATATTGACATACAGATCGTAAAATTGATCGGTCTACGAACATAATTTCGGCTCATTGCCATTCTGATTGTGTAATAATTGATTGATTGATTGATTTTCTTTAATCACCTTACAAACAGGTGAAACTCATGAACGTAATGCACTTTAATTTGTTGCATGCCACAATTAATTCATTGTAAATTGCACGCATGCAAAATGGAAACAATTTAATATGTATTCATCCAAATGCAGTATTTTGCAATACGCGCTCACGCAGATGTAAATTCAGCTTAGTGAATATTAAGTCATTAAGCATCACACGTTTGAAATTGATTCTGAAGGCTGCAGATTCGTGTTGAAATTTCGAATTAAACCTGCATAACCTTGATACACATTTGACTTGCATAAAAGTCTCTATAATTTTCTGGTTGTGATTCGAATGCAGAAATTCATACATAAGTGCAGCATATTTCTGTAATTGTTAATTCGCACGCGCAAATTTATTTTCATTGATTCAAAATGAGCAATATGTGCAAATCTAGTTCATTCGTAATAATCTGACCGAAATCCATTGTATTTAGGTCAGTAATTCCATGTTATGCGCAACGGAGGAGTCACACAATTCTAATATCAGTTTTGCTCTTGGCCTCAGCTAACCTTCCATCTGTTGAATCAACATACATTTTAGTGCGAAAAAGAAATGTTACCAGAATAACATATTACCGCCCTTGTAATTTGAGAGTAATCTGCGCTTGGAACATGACGACTATTAACACGCTGATAGATGCAAGTTGTAATTAATGTAATTCATTATTTACACAATATTAATGCGTCTGTTAAGATATGCAAAAGTACAACATTAACAAGACATAATTGATTGTGTTATCAATTTCTCAATTTTACGTAGCTACCAGTGCATTTTAATTGAAGCCAATTAAATAATTTTCAAGTTATTTAATTATCATATAATTAAATATGTACCCATACAAATTATGTCATAAAATTAAATTTGAATGAAAAAAATGTTCATCTATGAATGAAACAATATTTCATCAAGTTTTTAATATAAGGCGTCTAACATTGACATTCAGTAATTAAAAATGTTGTTCATTGAATTAGTTTTAATTGCTCAATTTAATATCGAAAATATCATTAATTTTTTCGCACAATTGTTCACTGGCGGCAGCTATATTTAATATTTATTTATAAATGATTCATTAGACAAGTAAGGTAAGCATTGACTGACTAAAAAATTCCAATCGTCTGGTTGACTTTTTGGAAGGAATTAATTAACAATCAAGTTGCGCTTCAATTGCCATGATTATAATTGTTATAAAAGTTTCCAGACGACCACGACGAATACTTAAAGAAATGATTTTATTTTTTTACACACACGTTTATTACTGATTTATTTTCATTCTTATCGCAAATTGCATCGTGTATGACACACACACTGCATACGCGGATGCGATATAAAAATGTGGGTTGCATTCAAATATGTTATGCGCTGATAAGAAACGTAATTTTACTCAAGTTTAATCTCTCATGCGCTATTAGAGAGTTTTAACTGAATTTCAAATCTTCAAACCTTTCACTGAATATGTGATATTTTAAGCTGGCCGTGTCGTAAAAACATGCGTGAGCGCATAAAAATATTTACGTTTGGAACTCACCTCGACAAATGCGATTATTTTTGAACGTCCATTGCTTTGATGTATAAGTAATATTTTCGAACTTCAAATCGACAGGCGCACGCTTCGGGAAAGTCTTTTGCACTTTATTCATGGTGATGCTGGTGTTGTTCTTCTTCTTGTTCGGAGACGACACAACGAAATTGTTCATCGCCTCGCAGATTTTAATCGCGTCGTCCTGATCGGTGGACGTCGACGTGAGGGAGTCGTTGCTTTGGCAGCAATTCAGCGGGCTGCCGGTTTTATTTTTATCCTCCTTTGTCAAAGCCATTTTCGCGATTTTCTCTCGCGCCGATCTCGAGTGGGCTCGATGAGCGTTCAGCGTGCAAATAGCGACAAAGTACGAGAGCTTTATAATGGGATTTGCATTAATCTGTCCATCATTTGAAGTACCTACATGCGCTCGTCAAAAATGCGTATAAAAGCCACTCGGCGCGATAATGCTAAATAGTTCTGTGCGTTGCTCAACAACACACTGTTTATCTTCTTATCACCATGTAATGGCTCGCGATGAATACCGTGTTTGAAGTGCACGGCGGTTTGCGGATGTTCTTCGTCACCTCGTATCCTCGCGCCTGTTGTTACGTGGGGAACGCGAGCACGCCGACTAACTTGACTAACTTTTCATACATTAAACGGAGCGCGCGGTGAAATGCTTGCGATCGACTTCGCGCCGACTGAACACTTACTGAAAGCAACAAATTGTTTTATACCGCCACATATCGCGGCGCACTCACGACTCGCTGACGAGCAATACCCACGGACGCGGCGCAGTTTCGACGCGTCTGCATCAATTGATTCGCCGTTTCAACGACGCCACCAGAACTTCTACTAGTTTAATTATTCGGACACTCAATTGCCGTCCATCTATCACCATCTCAATTGACCATAAATTCCAGCTATTATTGCACTTGTCTGATGCGATGCGATAACATTTCAATTATCTGCATTTTATTTGTCCAATTTCCTTGGCACATGCATGTCAATAAATTGCCTTTATGTCAACACTCGTCCGATCGACTAAAATCAAAGAAAAACAATTATTCACATTCACATCAATGAAATATTATCAATGATTCCATCAGCGGGAAATGATTCACAAGCGTTCGATGATATGCGTTAAAGCATTCAAAAAATGGTCAAAACTGTACTTTCGTACCAACTTTAATGCGAAGGTTAATGCTACTTAATTTTCACATATCCAGAACACGTTGTTGTTGTTACTTTAAAATCCAGTTTTTATTTCTTTATCGCTGATAATCTGGTTTTGTGTTAAAATGCACACACGAATAAACATTTAAATGATAACAACGCAATGATGAAGTAATAATAAAATCCATGAATAAAGTTGCACCTTAGACAACAATCATTAATAAAAATAGCACTCGCAGACTTTAATGTCTAATGATAATCTAATTTTATCACAGCATTGTTTGCACACAAAAATCAAATAATAGAATATCACATCATTTTCTTGAAGCGATTATTATGTTTGTTTGGCATGAGCGACTACTACTTCACTCACTTCGTGATACTGATAGCGCGTGGATAAAATTGCGCCAAGAGAAAGGTATGAAAAAGAAACGATTAAGTCATTCCATCCACATATTTTCTATGCACATGTTAAGTAACGTGTGCCAATGTAGTGAATAATATGAATCGACCTTGTATTTGATTGATTTTCACTACTTATCTATACGTACATGTAGTTCTATCTGCATGTATTATTTGTATGTTTATAGTACAATGTATGCACAAACTCTAATTGATAATTAATTACCACCAAATTTGTTTGGAAAAACAAGACCAAATAAGTATGATGTTTTACAAAAATGCTCAAAATGTGTTCATTATATGGCCTTAATAGGTTGAGTTGAATTTAATGATATGTGTGCGTAAAATACACTCATTTATAAGCAATAAGTGCAATAAATATTGCATTATCAACAAACAATATTATAAGCAACCTTCTATAATTTGCGAAGTATGAAATGACCATCTAATAACATGTTTAGCAGTTGAATAACGCATGTTACCAGTGTGCTTTTCAAGTGAAATTCTTCTGATGCATTTCTTATTGCTCGCGTTGATTTTTTTATACAATTGTTCGCCAATATAGCAGAGAAATTTATGCCAATCTCCAATCTCTCGATGATTATATGGTATATACTTTTGCATTTTTCATTTTAGAAATATTTTCTCTATTATTCCAAGACTGCCTATGGATTTCTCATTATTGCAGCTACGTGCAAATTTACAATGCAAGATTGTATAATGCTAATTATTACAGCTAATATAAAGTTGGTTAGATTCAAGATGAAAATGAGACTTTAGAAATTACGTGTTTTACTCTATTGGAAATTTTCTTCAACCGTTAGTTAAATGCTTATTTAGGTACTGTTATTTCTTTAATTATTGTACACTGGCAGTTAAATTATTTTACTAGGAATGTTTTGAAATTTTCTGCCAAATTTTTATTTAAGCGAGGAATATGTTATTCATAATTAGTTTTGGTTTTAACACGCATGTAAAGTGGAAAGTGCAAAACTCCAAAAGTCACTCAGCGCTAAAAATACGTACCTACATGATTATATAATAAATACATAGGCTGTTCTTTGAGTCAGCGTTTAAAGTGTGCACAATTGATATGCAATATGCAGATGTATTTGCTTTATGTCGGCCCATTAAAGCGTACGCAAATATGCAGTTTGCAAGAATATGACTGCAAGTCACTTGTATGTTTTCTCGTTTTCGATCATAATTGATATGCACATAAACCGCTTACCTCAATACCTAATTTTCGTTGTTTGCATACTGTGCAAATCTACATACATTCAGCCTTTACTCAATAATGAATTAATCAAGACTTCTAATTCGCCGTTTATTACTAATCGTAGAGTTGGCAACGATATTTCATTCGATCGATATTTAAATTCATAACAAAATTTCTACTACAGGCTTATTTTATTTTTTGGCAATAATTAGCATCTTTATTATTAGCTGCCAGTATAAAATAGTTTTAAATATCAATTTATTCATGGGTCTTACTTAATATTTTTATAAATATGAGTTATGACCACTTATTTTTAAGAAAAACAGCAATCTTCAAGAAGTAGCCAATTAGTGACTGACGCACAACTATGTGAATAAGAGATTTTGCAAAAATAAACGTCAAACATCTTGAATTATAACAAAAGTGACGCAGTTGTTTGATCATAAAATTTTTGGGCTTAGGAAAAAAACAAAATAATTGTGGAATTCCACTGTTTAAAACATGGTTAAGACTTTGTTGTTCATTTCATCATTTTGGTCAACTTTACATCAGTTGAGTGATATAAATTCACACGTTAAACCATTTATCATCTTACTTACATAATGCTTTCATTATTTTATCTTCACACGAGTTAATCATCAATTATGCTGTTGATAGTGGTATTTTTTTGCTTTGATAATTTTTAATATTTAAACTTGACCTACGAATTCTCGGGTCGTTTCTAACATTTGAGTATGTCACATATCGTGTACATTATGCGGAATTGTTTCTTTAACTATACGTATCATATACAAACAAGCATCTTCTACGCATTTGAGCAATCTTCAAACGTCAATCTAAGTAATTATAATTTTCACAATCTTGCTCTCATACGTAAACGAATCTGCACTATTACTCACTTCTTGTAATCTTTGTTGAATTGAGTCACTTACTTATCATTGTGGGTCACTAGTACAACTTAATTTCGCAGGCAAACCTTGTTTTTGTTTTTTGCTACTCTTTCTTGAATTTACAATTTACAATGCATTGTTTGTACTTCCGCTTCAAACGCAACTCTTATACTGCACGAATTCAATCCCTGCATCGTCACGACTTCTTGTTCACCAACAAGTTCCATTCGGTATTTCGTCTTGATCACATTGACCTTTCTCTTATGCTCAAAGAAATTTAACACGTGCATATACTAAACATTCAATACCCAAGAGAATTGAAACCTTGCTCAGCAAGTTGCAGCTGAGTGAAAGACTTTCTCTGCATTGGCATTGATGGTGATGGCATTGCAGTATGAAACTGTATTAAATTGGAAATTATTGCTATATTTTAAATGCTACTGTAAGTGCATATGTTATAGCAATCCTCTAATTACTATTTACCAACTATTTTTAATTGTGGTGAAGTCCATATGCTCACCTCAGAAATAGGCAAATGTGTTAATTAAATTCCTCACAAGGTACTTATTATGAACTTCCTCAATGCAATCACGTGGAATTATTGCTTAAATATAGGGTGGAACTCACATCTAAAAAGAAAAAAAAATGTAATTATGTGGCAAGTTGATTTTGTAATTTGCGAATACGTACTTGTTTCCAAACATATGCACATGTAATTTGCTTGTTTTACTATTTCAACAATGCATATTCCATTTTTGTTTACGTTCACCGCAAACATCTAAAAAATGTGTTAATATCCCCATAAAGAGTTTTTGGAATCTATTAGACGGATGTTTATATGATCATTGAACTTGCGAGATTTGCAAAATGAAATCATCTAAAATAGAAAAAGAAACTTTAATTAAGCAATCCTAGAACATATTCTGGCAAAATAAGAAAGCAACAATTTTGTTTACATTTTAGCATTCCACGAAAAAACATTAAAATTTTAGTTCATTGTGGAAATTCTGAACTCGGCTGTGTGAATTGCCATTTCTTGAAAAGTCCCAGCTCATTAATATTTAAATTGGATGAAATTAGGTCTCATCGTTAGCGTTCACAAAAACAAATTCAAGTTCAAGTCTAAGTAGCTTTTAAACGAAATATTCCGTGGATCTAAATGCATTGCTGGAAATTTCCACCAAGTATTACTGAAGACATATGGAAATGCTTTAAGGGAACCGGTCGGCTTCTTCATTTGATAACACTTGGTCAGTGCAAAACAAAATAATGAAAATGTGCACTAAACGCATATTTTAAAAAATTATTTGGCATTTAGATGACTCGCGGAGCACTTTTCTTATTTCATTTCTTAATTTAGTTCTTTCACTACCCTTGATAAAGCCATAAGAATAATTTAATCTGAATTTCTCTGATACGAAAGAAACATTCAGGGATAATTTAATCACATTTCGCGAATCATCTGGTGTGTTTATGTGGTCATTACATAAAATAAATTCCGCTTCATGACATTGTGTTGTTGTGATATCAGACCGAAAAAGATCTAATTAAGAATCAGATCACATTTGTGCGATGCTGATACGGCGAATAAGAAAACAACAAAAATAATGAAAAACAAAAAACATGTCATGCTTGAAAAGTTCAACTTTAATATAATGTTGTAGTTCATCGTGTGACTGTATTTTATTAATAATATTTTGCAAATTTTGTTTACAAAATAGCCAAAACTCAATTCTTTTATGCAAAAATAAATTAATAGCATAATTTATCATGCAAGTTTAAAGACTTGCAATTCATTTTATTGATAGACTCTGAGCTAGACTTGAAATACGATTGCGACATAATTGAATGTTGTTTTAATCGCATATAAAATTGCAAAACATTGCCAAAAAACGAGATGTGAATCAAATCATTCATTTTGTGGTATTCCATCCACACTTGTGCATGGACACGCGTTTTTTTTTCGTCAAATTTCAAACAAACTTGACCCGATTTTCCTTATTATACTTCAGCTGATGCATTAAAAATAATTATATGTAATAAATTATACGCATTCATAATTCATTCGCGAATCGTACATGTGTTTTTTTGGTTTTGTCATCATTTTATACAATTTAACCAAATCTACCATCAAACAAACGCACATATTATGAATGTAGAATGTGATCACTCACCTAATTTAATTTGACATTTACAAATTGAATTATTTGAATGCATTCAATTATTATTTTTATTTCCCTTAACGCAAATTTTCACAAAATTTTGATTTACGTCATGACGATAAATATTTTATAAGTAATTATCTTCTTTTACTAACCACATGCAAACACGTTTGATAATTAATAAGTAATTAAATAAAACTCAGTTATGAGTATTTAATTAATTATAACCAGTAATGATTTTTTATTCGAGAAAATTTGCATTTCGCCGAAGCGCATGCATACATTTTTTTCCGTCAAAAATAAATTAACTTTTCGTAATTTATCTATTTGACTACAGAGACTATTATCAAGGACAATCATGAACACAATTCTTAATCCGTTACATTGTAATTTAATTAATGACGTGCAACGTTTAATTAAAACTTTCCACAAAATAAAAACATAAGTTAGATTCATTCTTTAGACATAATCGAAACGATTTAAATGTAAATACGTGAAGCCTAAATATCAAAACATCACAGTGTTGATGATATTTGAGAAAAAGTGACAGAATTTGACGAAATTTTGATAACAAAAAACGGTTAAACATGTATTTCAATTAAACGATACGTATGGCACTTCAAATTAAAAAAGAGCTGCATATTTATACAAATCGTGAAAAAGTTGACCAGCTCAAAAAGATCACTTGTAAATGGATTGCATAATTTAGCAATAATGTACAACTGTATGACAAAAGTATGTACGTACTACATATTGCTATTTCTGACGTAAGTCATCTCCGGAAGTGGCTGAATAATTTATATTACCAGTGACATTAATATTTAGCTAAAAAACAAACAGTGGCTGACGTACCGAAGCAAAGCAGGAACTTTTATCACTTGTCTCTATATGGAGCGTAGAACAAAACAGGATGTGTTGATTAGAAACACTTTCCAACCATTGCACTGTAGATATTGTTGCAAAACTTTGCGTAAATTCATTCACATGCAGTCACCCTTAACAAAACCACAAACAGCTGAGACGCATTCCGAGCTACTAAAATGGATGCGTGTTTATATACCAGGGATGTCTCTTATCGATTTTACCGGCTTTCGTCCCTTACTAAATTTAGTTGCATAGAAATTTCATCTTTCTCATAAGGGACACAACGTTCATATTAGGTTAAATTCCGAATAAGGTAGTTTTATACTACCCTCATGCTTTCAAGGCCAACTAAACATGTTTTTCTTTGTGACGTTTTCTATTCCACAAGTAAACTTGCATTAAACTAAAAATACTTTAAGCAAGAATTTAATACAATCGGAAATTATTGGAAATTATGTGAATATATAATTAAATAATCTTATAGCCTTGCAGTTTGTGCTAAATTGATTAAATTCGATCTTAGATTTTTATTAGATTAATGCATCAAGGCTTTTGATAAGTTTCACTTTTATTACAATTTTCTGTGTTGCTAGTTTCAACGAGTAATTTATAATTATGCTATAATAATTTGACATGTTGTTGTCCTTTTATATGTCGGATTATATTATTTTTAAAATTTTATTTAACATCATATACAACCGCTATTATAATATTTTCTTGGAGGTAACGTAGGCAACCATAGTTATTTCAAACCGCGTATTCAAAATTATCGCAGAATGAATAGTTTTTTTTGGATGAATAATATGTGGATAAATATGAATGACTATTCATTAACTCTAGATTATTTATTTACTACTTAATATTATTTGCTCATAAAATAAGATACTTACTTACTCATCTATTTTAGGAAGTCTTGGTAATTGACGAAGTTTAGGCATAAATACATAGAATATCTACATATATTGAGGGGAAATTATTTTATTATAACTTTGCACAGCCACATTATTTATCAATTATACATTTTATTAACAGTTAACAGAAAACAATTAATAAAATAGTTTAATTCGACATTTTAATATTTTAAATCCGATAATATAGCTCTTGAAAAAAGCGCTACTGCGCAAAATTATTTCATTAACCAAGACTCAAAAGAGGTCAAAGCCTCCATCCGACTCAGCTTCGAACAACTTTACTAGAGTCTTTACAATTTCACTTAAAATATAATATATGTTCTTGACTACTTCTCCAATGCCTTTTAGTACTTCCTCCTCCGAATAGTCTGCTCCACGGCGCCTTGCTTCAATGGCCACTATTCCTACTAGTAATACCAATACAACTATTAACCGCATTTCTTATTGTTATTTTCAATATTCTCGAACAAGTAGGATGTGTTTGAAGTATACCTTTACTCTGTGGTACTGAGAGGTATTGAGAGGAGAAGGTTTATAAATGATTGCTGTCCTAACAAGCATGGCTTGATTTGATTATCTTAATCATGTGGGTTTTGACAGTTACAAGTGCTTGGCAATATACAATAAAAATATGCTTCATTTAATAAGGCAATATGAAATTTAGTTCCGCGACAAAAAAATTCAATGATTAATTAATTGCATGGTTATTTATTTATTCTTTCGAAAGAAATTGGATTCATGTTGTGCCAAATGTATTGGAATAACATGGGATTTAATAATTGTCAATGGGGAATGCCATATATGCGTTAGCGTGATAATATTTGCTGCGTTAAAAGAATAACAAATGCAACTTCGGCAAAGGCGAAGACGAATTGAAACAAGGTTAAGCTTGACGAGAGCACAAGGAAGTGCATTAAGTCTGGAAGTGAAGAATGGGGTGTTTGATAGCTTAGAGGATGATGTCTCGTAATTAGTCCCACTTGCTAATTTACACTGTCCGAAGCGTCCCGTGAGTTTGTGTTAAAGCCAGACATTAACGGGAGATTGTGTAGCTTGGGGGATCATGCTATGTACACGCGGTTATTAGATCATTTGAGTTTGCATAAGATAAGAATAATTTGCATGAGCAATGCGGCAGGCATGAGAATATACTGAGCGCTGTCGGTCACGTGTGCCCATTAATAAGAACGCGAGTTGTTAAGGGGCTGCAGAGGTGGCAGCGGCACTTGAGGACAGGTGTGTTTGCCTAAGTAATTACTAAATCGAAGTGGTAGCTTAGCACAGTATCTTAGGTGTCTGACTACTGTGCTAGAGATCATGGGTTCGAGTCCTAAGTCAATACGAATATATTTCGAATGATTACGCTTTCCGATTCCTCAACCCGCCTGGTCAGCATGGGGTTTCAAGACCAAATACTTCTCAGGTGGAAGTTGATATATATAAAAATATAGCTTCCTTGGTTTAGAATCCATATTAATCTAGATAAGGGGTGCTGAATTCAAATTGAGGTGCGGGACGCACATTAAGAAATACACTACTCAAACTGAAGCTGCGGGTCATAACAAGTAGAATAGGTGGAAAAACTTTCGGCGGCTCTGCTTCGGGGCTGCCGCTTGAGTGCTGGCGGGCCGGGTCGTATGTTGTGCAGGCCTGATCTAGATTCTGGAAACAAAATATGTCCACCCCTCCAGTTGCATGACACCTGGAACTATTTGTAATAGAAGAGGATTATACCCTCAGCTTTGCAGTTTGTGTTAAATTGATTAAGATAGATCATAGATTTACAATACATATTTTACTTTCGCAGAATGAATTATCGCTTTTAAGAAATTTAGGCCATTGACGATGATTATATCTAAAATATCTACATATATTCAGAGGAAAACAAATCTGGTACAATTTTGCAAAGCTACTTTATTTATCAGTTATACATCTTATTAGCAGTTAACAGAAAACAATTAATAAAACAGTTTAATTCGTCATTTCAATATCTGACAATATAGCTCTTTTAAAAAGCGTAACTGCACAAAATTATCTCATTAACCAATAGGACTCAAAGATACTCCATGGAACTGCCATTGTTCTCAATACCGAACAATTTTGCTACACCGCGTACCATTTCACGTACTATTTCATATACCCCCTTGATCATTTCTAAAATTGATCTGATTCGTTCCATTGAATCGTCCGAAGCGTTTATGCCAAAGTGCTTTGCCTCAATGCCTACTATTACTACGATTAATACCAACATAAATATTAACCGCATTTTGTATTGTTATTTTCGATATTCCTGAAAAAGTAGGATGTGTTCGAAATATACGTTTACTCTATGGTACTGAGACGTATTGCGAGGTGAAGGTTTATAAATGATTGCTGTCTTAACAATCACGGATTGATTTGGTTATCTTAATTATGCGGGATTTAGCAGTTACAAGTGCTTGACTATATACAATAAGAATATGCATCATTTAATAAGGTCATACGAAGTTTAGTTCCGCGACAAAAAATTCAATGATTAATTAATTGCGTGGTTACCAATTTCTTTATTCTTTCGAAATGTATTGGAATCATGTTATCCCAAATGTACTGGAACAGCATAGGACTTAATAATCCACAAAGGGAATACCATATATGCACAGGTAAAAAAATTGAATAGGCATCTATGATTATTTTGTTCTTAGTATAATAAAACAACAGAACTGGCCAAACATCTTCTCTTACAACTCTTACAATACTTTTGTTTTCAAAAATCACGATTTCAACTTCCACATTAACAGCGCATTGAAATTTTTCTAAACTACTAAATAATCGACAATAAAAACAATTATAAAATAAATCATCAAACAAAATTCAGCCGTATTTACATTTAACGCTTATTTGTTAATCGGTATCAAAAATACTTAACAATAACATTCATCTATTTGATGAAACTATTCGTATTTATCTCTTGCTGTATGTTGATTGCAAGTGCATTATTGCACTCAACCAATCAATATGCGGATCTTTGCTGCAAGGAATACGCACTGGTAGGTGCGCTCTTCGAATTGCTCTTCACTAAATCAGCCTTTCCAACGTCCGTGCCGGACGTCAACTTAACTGATTGCGGCTTGATTGCATTCGTTGAATCGTGCTGCTGTTGTTGCTTGTAGTACTGGTACTGTAAGTATGACGGCACGTAGGAATCTAATAACGACGTCGGTTGTTGCTTGAAGACAGGTCTTTGTTGCTGTTGATAGGTGGGCTTCTCTTCAACATAGCTCACCTGCTGCGCGTACTTCACGCCGGCTTTTGGCGCCTCCGGCTCATTAGATTGATACACGTATTGCGTTTCTTGGCTCGTTGGGTACGCGAGCACGGTTTCTGTAGGAAATGCAGCTGCTGCTGGTACGTACATCACGTATTGAACGTTACCTTTCGTATCTGCAATGCTCTGGATGCTATTCGACGCTGCAGGTGTCTGATATGGCTGAATGTAGACGTATTGCGGTGCTTGCTGATAGTATTTCTGCTCGGTTGGCTGTTGCTGTTGAATGGAGTTGTCGACAATGTACTGAACTTGTGGTTGAATGTGTTGCTGGATTTGCGCGTAATGCAATTGGCTTTCGGGGATGTATTGAATTTGAGTTTGAGGGTGTCCCTGGGTGTGAGTTTGTTGCAAGTATTGCTGGAAAGCTTGAGCTTGAATTGTCCCTGGGATATATGATTGAGTATGAGTTTGGGTTTGGGTATAACGTGGACTATCTTGCTGTTGGGCTATTTGTTGAGGGGGTTGTTGATATTGCACGCGATGTTGATTGTTGGCTCGAGAAGTGTGCTGATTCTCGACTTGCGCGTAGGTTTGTGGGTGAGCAGGGGTGACATATTGATATTCCGTCTGGGCAACCTGTTGTGGTTGCTGTTGGTATTGAATTTGATATTGTGGACCGCCCTGGTTATATGCTTGAAGATGTGGTGGCGTTTTCAAAGGTACAAAACCATATTGCATTTTTGGTGGTGTTGGAGCCCCTGTCGGATGTGGTTGCTGAGCTTGATGTGCTTGTTGCGGATGGCTGTAATAGGTTTTTTGAAGGTACGGACTGCTGAATTGCTGCTTGGCACGTTTTTCTGCCGCCAAAGTGTCTCGCTCGATATCATCAAGTTTGATTTGCTTTTCCTTTGCTTCTGCACCTGTTGACAATGCCAGCAGGAGACATGCCAAGAAGGTAATTGATGATAGCTGCAACAAAATTGGGTGCACTTATAGTTATATTTATAAATGTGGAACACTGAAAGAATTTCTCACTTTCTACCATATTTTTTACGAATGTTAGTTCTTAATTAACATGTAGAAAGACGCATTATGATTAATCCCTTTTGAATAATGATGGTGCATTCATTGCAAGTATTAATTATTGTCAGAAAATTTCATTATGAATCTTAAAATATGTTATAATGACTAAATTTCCATAATATCTTAAACGCTGCTAATGGTATTCAATAGCACGACAAGTGAAATGATATGCGAAATGATGCGTTTGATACAAATAAAAGATCGAGAGATTGCTTCACTTTCACTCTGGCCAATTTCATCTATAACTTTGCAATGCAGTACGCATTGCAGTGCAAGAAACATTAATGAGGAACAATTTTTATAAATTCAACGGTGAGACTTTATTGGCAAACTCAATAATCAGGTTTCCTAGAATTGCATCAGGATTTAATGTTTTCCGTTGAATATTTTACATATTTTACCATAATTTTCTTTGCGCTCTTTACTACCTTTTACTGAGCTGCTCATCGAGTAAAACACATCATGAAATCTTCCTAAACTATGTCCAATTTTCTAAAATATTTAGGTAGCAGTACTTAACTTTAAGAAAGTGTACTGAAATAATCTAAAATTGTGTTTATAATCTACGAAAAAAGCAACTCTAAATGTCTTTGACACTTAGCAATAAACAAGTTATTATTCATAATAGCCCGCGTAAAAGTTGGTGTAAACGTTTTTTCGGATGGTCATAGGAGCAGTAAGTGGGCAATCTGAAGCAACATACGATTAAGATTTTTTTCAATCTGACTTGCAACGAACGGACACTTCACTGAGATGTTATTATTTCGCATTTACTTTCACCCGGTGGCTCGTAATGTGCTCATATATATGTTGTGCACATTATAATTCTTAGCAAGACGCGGACGCGATGGACATAGAGCAAAAAATGGCAAATGTGGCACAATTCTCATCCGTATGACAAAAAAGAATAACTATGAACAAAGCGCATTCAGCGCACGCCAGTAATTACTTTAAATATGTGGACAGCGTTAAAATTCACATCAGGCGCATGCCTCATTGTTTATGCTTCTGTTTAAATAAATAATGAACCTCAAGAAGAGATGCTAATTAAGTTAAGACACTTTTTCTTGTTACCATAGTTGCACTCATATTTCTATTTGTTAATTAAAATATTTTTCTTTCTGTTTCAGGATTTGATGACAATATTCCTTGAGTAAGTACTTTTAATTTAACTGCATTTAAATTTGTAAGTATCTACCCATTATTCGATTGATATGTTTCGTGCAATATTTTAAAATAACAACAACAAATAGTTTGGTTTGTTTGAATATTTTTTAGATATTTCGCTCGGTAAAAAAAAACTAAAGAAAACTATAAACTTCTAAGATATTTAGAAGTAATCATCAATTATTATTTTCAACTCGATGCACAAATATTTTAAAAGGTTTTGAAAGGATTTTAAATAATTTTTATTTAATGATTACTTTCGCGCTGAAATGAATCGCAAATTTAGTGATAAACTAATAATTAATGTTCAAGACTTACCGAATGAAACTTCATTGCGTTGAAAAATAAAACACTCGGCTTGCACAGAAATATATTCCCCAAAGAAGTATTTGTGGTGATTTGAGGCGCAGTTTAAAAGTGGCCGGACATTTGTAGTTTCCTAGTCAAAGAGCAGCGGCACGTTCACTCTTTCCCTACTCTCACAATTCTTCTCCTTTTCTTTTACTGCCTGCACACACTTGTTGTGCATTCTGCAAAACACCATCATCACCATCATTTTGCCAATCCACTAGCGCACAAAGATGACCACTACTCCAATTCTTCGTTTTCTAAAGCAGAATGGAAAAGAAAAAGGCATCTTGAATAAATACTATCCATTATAACACACGCCTAATATCCGCGCATCGATAGAGAGCGAAACTTCATTAAATTACATAAAAATCAAATCGCCATTCAAGTGCAAATCGAATCGCTGGAAAAGAAACTAAGGAAGCTTAATGTGTGATACTATATTGTATCAATATGTAAATAAATTATGGCCAAACGCATGGCGTGGCGTTTTCTGTTCTCACTTTTATTTCTCGCTTTAATCATCCGCAATTCAACGTCGAAATTGTGGGTAATTGCGGTCTTCATTTTGGTTTCAAGATCTCGCTCGGATGGGCAGGAAGTTGCAAAATAAGAGATAAAGAAATTGAGCGTTCAATTGAAAGTTTTCAAGTCTCAATAAACTGCGCGCTTATGAATGAGAACAACGCGCTCTATTCGAGTGCCAGATATTTGATAAAGAATCAGAAATAGCAAAGCGACGAAACATTTGTTATGCCACGATGCTATTTGCTTCAAGATGAATGTGTCGTGATAATGGCAATCGCATCGATTTATTGATCAGCCATTCCGAATCTGCGTAATGACAACTTATGTCCATATATACGTGTTAACATTTAGATTGCATAAAGTAAAATCCATATACGGGTAAAATATTGGAAATGTACGTTTGCGCATCGATTAATCACACGATTTTTCAAAGATTAAACAATCAAAGTATAAAAGCACTGCAGATAAAAGAATTATAATTGTATTATGAACAAATAGATTGACTATTTGTAAAAGAAGGAACTAGTAATTGGCGTTGCGGTTTCGTGATCATAAACAATAAATAAAAAGTATTAACACTTTGTGAATGCTTTACTTACCCGGATAAATCGCAAATGAATATCCAAAGTATTTAATTTATACTTTTACTTGAAAGTATAACTGCAACAATTGTTTTAAACACATAAAAAGGAAGGAACTTAGTTAAACCATTAATAACAAATTGACTTGTAAATGATAATAATTGGTGGGTAAGAACATATTTTACGATTGAGTTTAATGTAATGGGCAACAAAAGATAATATAATATAGTAATACATAAAAAAATCTTCTGTAGCTATTTTCCTCTGAAAGCAATAGAAGAAATGCGGCTATATTTTTAGTTCAAAGTAATCACGCTGAGAAGTATGAGGAAACGCAAGATAATGGAATTTTGATTTCATCTAATTTTCTCACATCCGGAATGCAGCAGTAGGTGATTCCTTTCATAAGTGTTTTTAATGCAATTTAATTATTGCAATGATGATTAAAACCCTATAGTTTGACATTTTAATTCTTGATAACTTCACAGAAAACTACACAATGATTTTATTATCATAATTTATAGTCGTTCGACATAATGTTGAATACAATTGCGTTTGCGACTTGCTCTGTAACTAGTAATGTTGGCAATTCAAGAATATTCAATATCGTCACTATCTTCCCATATTTCCCAATTGGGGAACAGAGATTGAAAGATATTTTTAAAAAACTGCTTAATTCCTTTTCCAATTCCTTGGGGTGATAGGTCTAGATGTCCATGTGCTACTCCAATGCACAAGATTGCTATTATTAAAACCAACAAGCTTATTACCTGCATTTTTGTTTTTATTATTTTCAATTATGGTGTAATAATTACAACGGTTTTGACTTATATCTCTATTGGGAGGTAAGCTTAGAGGATGGTTTATAAAGGTTTGCTTTTTAACACATCGCGGAGTCATTATTTTATCTCAATGAAACGAATTTTTGCGGTCACATGTACTTGAAAATATACAATAAAAATATGCGCCATTGATATTCAAAACTCAATTTCGGAGCGTTGAATTGAATTAATGATTCATTTATTAATTACAATAGTGGAAAGCGATACACTTACATGTTACTTTATTATTACTTAATGTTTAGGAACATTCAGTTAATACAGCATGTAATGACATATTACAAATCATCCTTTACATTCAGGATTCTTACTTGGAAACTGGTGATTAAATCCAAAATGATTTAAGTTGCTATGCTCTTCTATTTCAACTTTGATATTAATTAATGAATAATTATTATTTTTTATATTTTTGATTATTAGAACTTTCTCGACTTACTTTGCTTTGTTTTATTTTGTGAAGTTTAATACGTTAAAGTTGTTGATGTCGGGATAAATAAAACGTACTCAGTTTTAAGGCGTAGCTGAACTCACATGTCAGTAGTAATAGAAATCAATTAGGCTACAATAGAAAACTTAAAGAATTATTGGCTATCGCGAGGCAGGCTTTTAAGATTGCTCGATATTCAGCCGCGAGAAACTTGCAAGAAAAGAAGATGAATGCGTGCATTTTGAAGTCATTCAACTCGTAAAGTTTTTGAATATGAGATTAATTAGGGTTGGGCTGGTTCTGCCACAGTATAATTTGTTGCTGAGTGAAGACCAGTTGAAATTTATTACTAGATGAAAGTAGTCAGGAAGTTTTTTTTATTGTATATAAAACTTAGAAAACAGAAGTTACATCAGTAGTTTTTTATGATTTAAAAAAATATTTGATCGAAACATTTCATCTATTATCACTAGTACGTAAATTCGTAGTAAAATTTGTTTTTAAATTAATAAAAAAAGTTTAAGTCAATGGAATTCACCAATATATAATTAGTGCGGTTAAAGTTATTTGGTTTTTTCTTCACTGAATATCAATATTTCGAAATTTTTATTTTTTTTTAAATAACGACAAGTAATAAATTTCATTTTTAACACATATAAGTCGAGAAACCATTGGAATATTTTTACTCTCGTTTCGCTTAAACTCATTTTATATAAATACAAATGCTTTCTAAAAATCAAATAACAATTAATATAAATATAATTAAATGTTGAAGCGTTGAAATATGGTTTTAATTGATTCTCACTAATTTGTTAATTGCTCATTAATAACCGGCTAACAAACTTGACAAGAATATTGCCGCACTGAAATCTCAAAAGAGTGAAATGCACTTAAAAATTTACTTAATTTGGATAAACAAGCGTAGAACCTGTGATATCTTTGACTCAACTTTTACCGTTCATAATGTTTTTCAATATTAATTGCAAAGCATATCAAGTCACAGTGAAAGCATTAGAAAAACATTTTATCAATTAATCATAAAGTCTTTGAATCAAAATATTCCATAATGTAAGATTAATTTAATTAATGATAAAAGCATTTTACAAGTGTTCCACTAATAACACAAATTAAAATGTCTTGATTATTAAGGCCGACTTGTGATATAATTTATTGACGCATTTTGTAATAAAACTTAATTAATATTCAAATAGGAAAATAGCATGAATAGCATTCAGCCATAATTTTCATATTCAGGATGAAATTATGGAATAAGGTAAAAACTTTTACTTCACTCTCGTAAATGCGGCTTTTTCATTTATCTTCTTCACAGGAATATAATTAACAAACAATTATGCTTTTATAGTTGCTCGTTTATTTTAGAACGTGACCATTAGCCAAAAATAATACGTAGTTATATGACTTATAATTATTTTATTATTTAGTTAAATTTTTCAACTACATACCTCCATTCTAATTTATATTTAATAAATTATTACAAATATAATACGAAATTTCACAGAAGGTAAATTAAATTCTAGTATCAAAGATTCGTAAAATAATTAGATAACTGCATAATAAATAATAAGGAAATGACAAATATTAGATTTATTGGGATGATGGTAATTCAATTTAAATTTAAACAATAAACTGGTTTTAATTACTTTATTTTCTTTTGTGTAAGAATTGGTCATGCAATTATCTTTGACAGTATGTTGAACTGAACATCTTCATTTTATTGTATCCTCATTGTAGTATTATGTTCAGTATTTTCATTCTTGGGCCATTAGAAGATTCAAATTCCCACAGTAAACATCTTGGTGCAAATCTGTTTGGTGCAAACGTTGCTGTTTTATTTTCGTTTCAATTGGCGGAAATTGTCTTTTAAACTTATCTCTCATTATTCCACTATCATTTTAACGGTGACTTCATTTCGGTTTGTTAGTCTCTCACATTCGAAACGATTGTTCTTCTTTCACTCGCCTTCAGCAATCATCTAGCAAAAGTATACAAATTCAATTATCCATCCCAATTTTTAATCATCTTAAATTCGAATGGATCCGGTAATATTTGCTGACCTTTAAAAATAAAAGCTGGTATTGTACTATAGAAATTGAAGCATGAACATTACAGATTCGTATCATAGATCATAATTTGATTTTCAATTTGTTCTTTCACGAAGCATCTTCATTGTATCATGATCTGAAGAAATGAATAATGTTGCACATTATCGAGTTCATACTTACCTATAAATGGCTTTATATATTGGGTATACACTAAGTGAACAGGTGCATCTTACTATTCAATATCACTTTATTTAATTTACTAGTGAAGTGATGTATTAGAAGGAGTAAATCACTTGAAAGGACTTTTCATAATGGGTTAGACTGATAGAGTTATTTAAAACTGAAGAAATATGACAAGAGACAATCCATAAACTTTTTTTGCAGCCATATCAAAGAACTTTCGTAAACGTCAGATTTAATTGATATTTTAATTAATAACCTCTTGTCTAAAGTACAAAGTGATATTGATAATTAACAAAGAGTTTTGCTCAGTAAATTTAAATTACTGTCGGTTATAATAGCAGTAATACTATTTCTTGCGATGAAACTTCTTTCGAGATTACATATCTTTGAAGTCACCTTGCGTTTAAATTGAAATTTAATTGATAATTTACTTTCAAACTTTGCAACATATACTGGTTGTTTATAGTACTAAATAAGTAGTAACTACTTTGAGTATGATTTAATTTTAATTAAATTATTTTTAGGATAACATTCGAGAAATTAAAAATTTATGTTCATTTAGATTTATAATCCATTTTAACCAAATGGTGTTCGGTTTTACTGTTTAGTTAAACACGTACGATGTTCAATTCAATTATGGGTATAATGTTTTATTACTGAGTAATTTACCATATTTTACCGGTTGTATAAGTTTCATCATCATTGAAGTATTTCTGAGCGCATTTTCTAAACTTATATGGAATATTTGATTCGGAACTAATATCGTAATTTCTTGCGGACAGAATTTCCTCGTTTCGCACGACATGGGTGGCACAACGCGTAGAAATGCATTTAATTCACAATGAAATTACGTGAATGTCGCTGTATTATCAACATTATTGGATCACAATACATGGCAAGTGGTGCTTCGTGGCCGGGTATACGTATTGCTCGTTAGCCACGGTCGCGGTGTGATAAAGATGCATCGATAAGTCACAACTGTTGACATTGCGACAAAGAACGGAAGGCATGCAAGACATTCACATTCACTTTGACTTTCGTTGTTCAAAGAACAACATGCAAGTGATTGGCATGTAAATTGGATGGGCTCCGTCTAATTAAACCAACTAAATCATGCGAGTAATTCGAATGGTCAGATTTCTCAAATGCACTTTTGATTAATTGCCCTAACATCTAATAGAATAATCATAAATAAAATCCTCTTAGTGCCCAGAGCCCGATGCAAGTACAGATTCTACTGAATTATTACACTAGTTTCACTTTTGTCATGACAACGCGAAAAGCGGTTTATCACTTGATCCTTAGAATGTTCAAATCCCAAACCATCATGAAGGATGTGTCTCTTCCGTAAAACATGTAACAAATATCTGTACGATTTACACACATAAAACATGTCATTTGAATTATAAATGTGTACGTGTGCTTTCGTTTACGCGCTTCTTGAACGTTGTAAATCTTCGTGCATAATTCATCACAGTTTCCTTTTGCGGTCAAATGTAGAAATCGGTGTTCAACTTCTCCAATGCTCAGTTGCGAAGGAAACGGTGCAAAAATTGTCATAATTGCTATTAATGAGTTTAGTTTTTCAGAGCGCTCGAAATTATTATTTCTGCGCTTAATGATATGTTACAATCGTTGCACCCAGGATGTCTCGATCTCTAGGCTGCCTTTCAAATTCAACACATAGGAATCGCAATTCGCATTCTAAATCTTCCTAATGGTTTTCTGTACGTAATAGGTTTTATTAGAGAGTAATTGGTACTTAGTAATTTTGTAGAAGTAAGTAACAGGTGACAGGATTAATAAGTCACAATAAATAATACAAAGTAAATATTAATATATTAAAAACAAATGATTGAACATTTGGCAATAATGAACTTTTCATATAATAATTGAATTTTTGTTTATAAGATTTGGTTTATAGTTAGATTGTTATAGAAAGTTAAGACATTATTCCTTACGCTAAATCTTGCCAACTTTAACGCATTAACATATACAAACAGTATATATGCAATAAACGCCTAAATTGTCTTTTTTGTAATTATTAGTAGACAGATTCAGTTTTACACGATTCCAGTTTATACTCATTTATCTCGCAGTTTTCTAATGAAAGTTGGTGTCAAGTTTTATGGTCAACTAAATTTGTTCAAAATATATTTTATACAAAATATTTTGATTCAAAGAAATAGAAGCAATATTCATAAATTGCTCACTGTTTATCCAATGCTCTTTGCGCACAGATGATCGTGTTATTTATGATAATATCCAGACGTAGGAGTAAAATCTTTATGCTCTACATTAAATATAAATAAAGCACATGTATACAATTGAAAGTAACAGCTATAACAAACACCTACATGAAGCAATTTGTCATGTAAATTAGTGCTCGTTCTATCGCCCTATCATCTCCAGGCTCATGTGTAATACGAAAGTAAACGTTCTCATAAAACCTGTAAAAATTCTAAAACGAAAGCGGAGCCAAATTACTACGTATTTTTTAAGATTTTATTTGCTGATTTTACCTTTGTGTTGACCAAGTAGATTCCGCCCACACTAAGTGACTTGAAAATTATTCTTCAATTATTTCATATATCCGCATTTACTCAATTGATCTTCATATTCCGTGATTACGTATAAAACTTTACTTCGATAGAATAGAAAAAGGAAGCTCAATAATTTGTTCCCAAGATTATAAGAAATTAAATGAGATTTAATCATAAATCCAGAAGTAATTGACGTAATTGAAGTAACACTTTTTCTTTTATTTTATAAGTACTTGAATTTCATCTGAGATTGGTATCGTGCCAAGTTAAATTGATCAAGATATTAGAGAATTTCTTTTAAATTGGCGATTAAATGTATTTCAAATTGAATCAAATGATGAAGAAATTATTCATTCGTTTTAAAGAATCTTTGGTTTTCTCAAAAACTACTTTATTATAAGTGTTTTGTGTTATGAAAGGTACATCAAAATCGCATGTATACTCATCACGTACGTTGCACTAAAATTAATTAACAAGAACATTAAAAATAAGATTAGAAGACGTTATTCATTAAAATACGTGATCATAACGCGCATACATACTTGTTAATTGATGATCTTCTTAATTAACGAAACACATTTACCAGTTTTAAAAGTCAAAAAGAACTTTTGCGTTTAAATAACGTCCATATATTATCCACTTGACGTGTGCATATATATATAGGAAATGTGTTTTAATAATGTGTATAAATGCCTTAGAATCTCTCAAACATCTTTCATTCATCTTACAAGACGCAAGTATAGTTTTAATCGATATATCTTCTAATATTAAGTGAAATCGAAAAAGGGAATGGTCAGAACAAGTATGCTTCGTGTAATAGCCAGCCAATCAACTAGTATTGATCATCTAATAACATCAATAACGTGAATGAAGCGTAAATTTGTAATAAAACGTGGTTCGCATATCGGAAATTTGCAAGTGAATATTTTCATTAAATGTTTAAAATTATATCGTATTCTTGGATATTTTCTGTTCAATTTAACGATATTTTTGAAATATGTCATGTTATTTTACTTCAGTTATATTTAGTCTATATTTGAAATTTAAAGGAATGCAGATGAAAGATTAGAAAAGAAAGTCACAATGATGTAAAATACGGAAAAGTGCCAATTTGCAGTAACATGCTACTTTGCATAAACTATCACATTATTGCCATATAAACGATGAGTCGCAAGCCTCACCCAGAACATTAGCGTCATGTAAACCATGCACTTGAAGCATTATTCACTAGAAATTACCGATGCTCACTTTATTTGTGAACATTTACATCGTTAATTTCCTGTGTGGAAATTTAATGATATGCAATTTTTAATATTCAACACTAATTAATGGCAGAGAACTAATGAAATCCTTGTTTATATGGATTGTGTTAAAGACATTTGGCAAAGAAAGAAAAATATGTATCCTGAAGATAGGTACTATCTACCTTTAGGCAATAGAGTTCACTAAGTTGGCTTGTAGGTTCATATAACTGATATAAGTTAGTTTAAATATCTTGAATATATTTAATCAGACCAATAATTTGTAACTTATAATTATATATGCATAAAACTACTATAGAACATTTAGATCTCATGTGCTACGTTTTGTTTTATCAAATATCTTCAAACATTTTCCTCGTGTCATCTCTTTTGATTCTTCAATACCTAATTGATAAGCAACATCATGGAGGTCTTTTACTTTTGTAATCAGGCCCTCAGTTGACAATACAAGCAATTCTAAAAAATGAAACATTACTTCCCAGTAAATAGCAGTTGCTTAATAGTTACATATAACAATCACTTACGATTTAAAAAGGTAGTATCATCTGTGTTAAAATCTTTTGAATAAGGCAGTTTTGTATTAGTTGAGCTATATGTGCTCATAAATTCATTCATACCTGGAACTTAAATTAGCATCTTTCACATCAATTACTATATAAAAGTACAAAACCTACTCTTTTCTGGCCACAAATCAGGTGATTCTCTATCAATAGTCTCCATACTTATTAAGCCATCATCTGACTCTTCCTGCACTTCTGTGGTTTCTAAAATAACAACAACATTAATCACTCTTCAGCTGATAACCATATTATAGAGAAGTGATATTTATGGCCTAGAACTACTGTGTAATCAACAATACCTTCTTCCGTTTCTTCCGCTTTTTTAGTCGTCGACATATTATCAGTGCAATTATAACTATATTTAATAGCTTTTATTATTTAAAGAGCAGCTACACAACCCATCCACAAACACTAAGTTCAGCGTAGATGGCTCTGATGCGAACATGTTGATTAGTTCTTTCAGTGAGGTTAGCTTTATTGTTGCATTGACAATATTGTGAAGTGATTTCTGTCGGTGAACTGTTAATTAATAAAGCTTTATAATTTTGTAACATACACGAGAAGTGCGATAAGTAAAACAGTATCGATGAAAGTAGAAATGGAAGAAATTGATGACTCCGCAATATGTGACTCTGTGGTAAATGTTACTTTTTTTGTAGAGGTTAGTTGTTGTCACAGTGTTTTGTTGTTTTAAGAATTCTCTAGTGGAAGGATGCAGACTACCCGTTCACATGGGTGGCACAAACGATTGGCGTAATTTGTTTATGTGCATAGTTTAATAACATAAAGTGATTATTAATTTTTTAGCTCTAGCAGAATTGATAAGTATTAAGGAACTAGCAAATGGAACGAAACTCTATTATGTACATTATGTAGACTGTAGGTCTGACACTATTATGAAGAATTCCTTTATGAAGTGGCTATACTTTTAGTTAATAAGCGTTTAGATGAATGGGTGACTGAAGATTCACTTGACACTAGGAAAGTACATTTTCCAAAAAAGGATAATACCAGTAATACAGGTGTATCAACACCAAAAAAAGTTATTGGTACTGGAGGTGGCCAGCAATCTGTTTCAAGGTATTTGGGAAATTGATTTTACTTTCATACTAATTAATATTAGTTTTGTATAGGCGTAAAGTTTGGTTAGTTTAATACATTTTTATATTGGTTCATAATGCAATACATTTCATCAAATGAAGGACTCTTGGACACATTTAATGAGTAGATGCAAAAAAAATTAACTTTAACAAGCAAAGTATCAATTCATTCATTATGTTTTAACAATATTATTTCTCCTTCATAGGCTTTATGTAAATGTGGCATTGTTTCAATTTATTTATAGGCCTTCCAGTCCAATATCTGGTGAATTAGTAAATGGCAGTGCAGTTCTTGCTGCTGCATTACAGAAACGGATTAATAATAAGAAAAGAAAAGGTGCTTCAATTGAGAATGAAGATTCTCAAGATGGTCCCATTGCACCAGCACAACCTGCTACCCAATTGCAACAGCCACAGCAACAACAGCAACAGCAGCAGCAACAACAACAAGGTTCTAGGCAATCAGGTTCAATGGTATCTCATCATCATGATAATGTCATTACTAGAATGAAAAATGTGGATATGATTGAATTAGGCCGACATCGAATAAAACCTTGGTATTTTGCACCCTATCCACAAGAGATGGTGGGTATTCCATGCATATATATTTGTGAATTTTGTCTCAAATATCGCAAAAGTCGAAAGTGCTTGGAGCGGCATCTTGCAAAGTGCAATTTAAAACATCCACCTGGTAATGAAATTTATCGAAAAGAAAATATTTCTTTCTTTGAGATTGATGGAAGAAAAAACAGAACTTACGCTCAAAATCTGAGTCTACTCGCAAAGCTATTTTTAGATCATAAAACGTTAAGTTATGACACGGACCCTTTTTTGTTTTATGTTATGACGGTATTTGATAATAGAGGTTTTCACATAGTTGGTTACTTCTCAAAGGAGAAAGAATCGGCGCAAGATTATAATGTTGCCTGCATTTTAACAATGCCACCTTATCAGCGCAAAGGATATGGAAAATTACTAATTGAATTTAGTAAGATAAACGTTGAGCGTGTAACTTTATATTAATGATTCTCCTCACTGGCAGGTTATGAATTATCCAAATTTGAGGGTAAAACTGGAACCCCAGAGAAACCATTGTCTGACTTAGGACTATTATCGTACAGAAGTTACTGGGCACAAACAATATTAGAAATTTTAATTTCAATGAAACCAATAGGCGACAATGAAAATCCGCAAATAACAATACAGTCAGTATTTGAATTATGACATCAAATAATTTCACTTTATCATGATTTGCATTTTAGAGAAATTAGTGAACTTACCAGTATGAAGAAAGAGGATGTGATATCTACATTGCAGAATTTGAATTTAATTAATTACTATAAAGGCCAATACATCATTACTTTAAATAAAGATATTTTGAAGAATCATCAAAAGGCTATGGCAACGCGACTGATACGCATTGATCCACAATGTTTACATTGGACGCCTAAAGACTGGGGTAAAAGAGCACAGTGGTAAGCTGAAACTTTCCATAATAATATAAAACTATGAAAATCAAAATGGTTGTAATTTATATCAGAACATTGTCTACATTTATATCATTTTATCCAACCAATCCTCCAGTTCCTGAGTTTCACCATTGGTATCACCATGTGCTTTAATAAGAAAATTACTTGGAAGGATTCCCAAACTGCTATCAATGCTATGGATGGGTGCAAGTTCATTACTTGTGATACATTCTTGAGTGGTGGGTGAAGTCGCAATTGTGGTATACTGCTGTAGATCTTTTGTGGCTTCCAAGGCTTTCTGATCCATGGATTTTAATTCATTTTCCTGCAATATTTTGCAGTTAAATTTAAAAAATTGTAAGGTGGCATATTACATTGAGGCAGTCTTTGTCAATGCCAATCCTTTGGTAAAATGGGATAGTTGCCAGACTTAGTTCAATAAATTTGAGATCTAATTGAAAGAAATCCCCAAATTCTAATCCAGCATTGCTTGCTGCCAAGAAGGCCTTATCTTGTTTTAATTGGAAGGTAGTATTACTTTCTGGTAGCAAACTTAGTGAATTAAAATCTAGCCCCAAGGGGGTATCCAGTAAATCTTCTTCAATGGGCTCCTCATATCTTTGCCAATTTGATGGCAAGAAACTAGAAGCAGGTCTTGGCACAGTCTTTGCTTTAGATTGATCATGTTTTTGAGTAGTTTTTGAGTTCTGTTTATATGTTGTATGAAATGCTTTATTTCTTGTATGCTTCTGAGCACTGAAAGTGGGTAAATGTAAACATTTATATGAATCAGCAATATCTTACATGCAAATTCAAATACCTTAATTTTTTAGCAGATGGTTCTGACATAGCTGATCTTTGTAGTTTAATTTAGATTTTGACCAAGTGTTTACAATAAGCTTGGCCAACCCATGCCATTAAAGGTATAACCTGCAATGTGGTGTATGCTCACAGGCGATGTTCAGTAATAATCGTCAGCTACTGAGCTACTGTCATAAAGAAATGTGCATGGGCCACGTGTTTTAATTAAATAAATATCAACGCCTTGGCAGACTTTTGAGGAACATACGTTTTTACGATTTTAATTGTAATAACGAACTTTATAAATAGTAGTAAATACATTCCATAACATAACCAAACTTTTTCCATGTGAGAAATTTGGTTGTTTGCATTCGTGATTAATTTCTGATTTAGTATAATGATGCAAGAAGTTAAAAGTGAAGTGAATTATCATGTGTTTGCTGGCACAAGTCGAGGTGGATTTGCATGTATGTATTCTGACATTCAATGTCTTCAATAAATAAATAAGCAAATCTAGTTACAGAATGTAATTCCTCAACGAAGGCAACATACAATCTTGATTATTTGAATGGTGAAATCACAGCAATGGAATGGGGACGTTCATGTGATGAGTTTTTGATAGGAAACAAAAATGGAGGAGTTTGGATATACAATACAGGTTTGTCAAAATACTCCCATGATATATCAGAAAAATCACTTGAAGGAGCTGGGAGTGTAGTTGGACTAGGTGTATGTAATGATAAACTACTTACTATTGGCAAGAAAAGTGGAGGAATTTCATTTTATGATATTGTTGCTAATAAATTGCTTGATAAGATGCAATTAAACTTAAATGAAACAAGTACGTTAACTACACTTACATTAAATCCTAATAGTAAAAGTATTTTTGCAACTGGAGGTGATGATAATGATTTAAAGATATGGGATATTAATACAAAGAAAGATATCTTTAAAGCAAAGTCTGTAAGTATTCTTATAAAGTTTTAGTTTAATTTATTCTTAAAATGTATTTTTTAATAGCTTGGAAAGGATAGTTTGCAATTGCCAATCCAAACCAATGTTAGAGGCATTGCATTCATGAATGCAGATCATTTGGTTTCTTGTGCAACCAAGGAAGGAATGGTTCTATTGTATGATACTCGTGCTCAAAGAAGACCAGTAAAGAAATATCAAGAACCAAAAGCATGTTACACGTGTATTGCTCCTTACAATGACAGGTAGTATTTAGAGCTACTTATTTATTTGTTTTACTAAAATTCAATAATTTTCAGGTGTTTAGTAGGTACTTCTAAAGGATATCTTCAACTTATTGATATTAATAATGGGAGATGTCTAAAAACCTTTCAATCTTCTGCGGGTGCTATTACAAGTATTCAGACTGATTCAATATATGTTGTAACATCTAGCTTGGATAAACATATAAGAATTCAGAATATTGAAACAAAAGAAGTGGTCTTTAGACAATATCTAAAAATTGGGTTGACTAGAGTACTGTTGAGGCCTAAAGTGAAGGTGGAATCCACGGAAGTTGAAGATAAATGTCATGAGGAAAATAATGATGATGAGTATGACAAATTATTTAATCAGATGGAAAATATTGGCGGATATAATTCGCCAAGTATTGAATCGGATGACGAAGGAGATGATGAAAGGCCATCAGAAACTAGTACGAAAAGAACAAAATCAGCCAAAGTTAGCAAAAGTAAAACGGTTAAAAAGTTCAAGAAAAAATGATTAATAAATATAATTCTTCAGGAACTGAGTTGTAGTTATTATATTATTAAATATTGGAGTGCTGACGGTTTCACTATATGAACGCTCTTAAGCTTGGATATATACAAGCATAACATGATTAGATGTGAAACAAATTAGCGAGAAGTAAATAGTTAAATATTATTGTGATTGGTGGTAACGTTTAAATTTTTGTGTTACTGTTTAGTGCATCTAATATAATTAAAATGCTTCTCCGGTAACTTTAATAATAACATCATGAATCTGGAAAAGGTTTAGTATTTGTAATATACATTTATAATTTACAAAAATCATACCTGAACATGCGGTGGTGTACTGAGAATATAAATAAGCGTATCTGCTATGTCGAGAGGATATAGCCCTGGTAATTCCTTCATTATGTCGCGTAAGCCTCCCTCGTCGGTAAAATTATTTATGAATTCAGTTTTTACCAAACCAGGGCTTATCGACTATGAATAGACAAAATATGATCAAATCTAATATGAATTTAAATGGTGCTAAATATTTACCGATATTTTAATTAACGGATCTTTTACCGCACGCAATTCTCGCCGCAGCTGCTCTGTAATAGCGGTTAGTGCATGCTTTGTTGCACCATAAACGTTCATGCACGGAATTGACATTTCCGGGAGATAATGCCCGGTGATGCTGCTTATGTTAACAATATGACCATCCTGACGATGGGCTTTCATTGATGCGATTGCTTTCTTGGTACATATCAACAGCGCCATATTGTTAACGTCGAATTGAACTCGCCAATCGTCAGTATCTCCATCTGAAAGAATCAATTAGGTAGATGACGATTTAAATGCTGTCAGCCACGTTGGCAAATGCAAACCAATGAGTGTGGTCGGTTTTATCAAGCCCGCATTATTGACGAGGATAGCAATTGGGCCAAGATTGTCTTCGACCCACGTAAACAGGTCGTCCAGCTCATGCTCATTGCGAAGATCGCATCGTCGCGCATACAATTTACCGCGCTCGTCACACAGCTTCATGGCTTGCTCTTGAATTAATTCCGTTCGGCGTGCGACGCCCACAACCTGCGGGAATGCAATTAGGTGCATGAAAATCCAGGATCGTGATCCTGCTGCAGCGTGTGTTAGAGGTGCGGTGCGCTTGAACTTACGTTCACTCCAAGTTTGACGAGTACCTCGCATATCGCCTTGCCGATGCCGCTACTCGCTCCAGTGACCAGTGCGGTGGTGCCGATCCAGCGATCCATTGTGGTATGCTGCACCTCTTCGCCGAAAACCAATTCGCTAGGCATCAATGCACCGCCACTTGGTGTGCAGGATGCGTTCACTCTCTTGGCGGCTGGCTGCTGGCGGTTGTTGGTGGTTGGCGCACAACTGCAATTCGACGAAGCTGACGCTCAAGTGAACCTCAACCCTTGTCAGCAAGGACAATTTATAGTTGCGTTTTGGTAGCTAGTTTCAAATTCCGCTTCCAACTACGCTATCGTTACAGATGATTATAAATTCATAAACACTGACGACGCCCGTAAACGTAGCCCACAATTGTACAGCCCTAGAATGTGTTGCAAGTGTTGGCATCCTCCACGAAATTAAAATAAAATATAAATCAAAATGCATGGAGCACATGTAACGCACAAAGTTTTCGAACACCACTTACATGGGGGGTATCTCATGAAAACGTTATCATTTCGGTGAAACGTTAACAGCTTTTGAAGAATGGTGTAATTTTCTAATTTCGACATGTTAATATTAAAACACATAAATGTGGGTCGCTTTTAATAATTAAGATTAAACCTTGAGAAACAATTTGTAAATATCAACACGTTTTAGTTTCCTGATGACTTATTTCAATTAGTTTACTGCGTTGTTAGTACAATTTAGTTGCGTATTAATTCGTGCGTCTCTAAATTATTTATACTGCATTTAATAGACATACAAAGCTAGCGTATTTTTTGAAGGGATACAGGGATGAAGAGGAATAGAACTTAAACAAAAAGGCGTCCGATGTACGCGAACACTTAATCTTCCATGGACTTCGCTTCACTTACATTTATTCGTAGGGTAAATCTAAATCTGCATACACTGTGGGCGTAATATGTACATTGTTATTTGTTTTATTCTCCATCTAAGTGTGCCTTGGCACAGAATGTCGTTCACTGGTTCGTTCGTTTGTGTCCTCCTCCTCATCGTCAGCGTCGTCGTAGTTGTCGTCTTGCAAATACTCAGAAAGTCTACAATTCGAGGGCTGTGCGCGCTCGAGGCCCGTAACAATGTTAGGTTTGTATAATCCGGACAGAGTGCGGAAGGAAATTGGTCGGAAGTAATTGCATTCAGCGCGACCGCAGAATTAGACCTGTTTCTCTTTGGAGAGACAGCCGCGTCGCCCATTGACGTCCTGCCCGTTTCGTTTCTCCATCCTGGACCATTTTCATTGCGCAGCATCAACTCTTCGTTGCACTGTGGCCGTATAAGCGACACATTTCGGTCATCCGAGATGCTTCTGTCTTGCTTTGTTTACTAATTAGCTTCAATGACTTCATCGCTAAGCGCAGTCGAGCGCATCGCAGCTTAAATTATAGAAAGCCGGATATAATTTTCGCATTCACAAGCATTTGGATATTTTTTTCTTTTTTGGTGGCATGTAGCTTCAATGTTTCATGCAAAATTTGTATCCTGATATCACAGATGGAACAATGTAGTGCAAATTGTAACAACGCATACGGAAAACTTAATTAGCAGGAATTATCATTTATCAATTACATTCAGCGCTCAACGCCGAACACACAACAATACATGATCTGGCGCTGTCAGATGTATCCACAGGCAATTTGCTTTCTGCTAATTGTTGCTGTGGTTCTTATGCTACAGGCTATTACAAGATTAACAACAGCTTAATTGGTAACAGCTGTATGCGTTTAGAATGCATTGATCAGAGCGTATCTATAACCGAATGTAAATGAATATGTGCAATAATTTAGCATTAATTCATCATCCATATACATATACGCAAATTAGTGTTGTCAACGGTATCCCGGATTAACGGTAACTTTTTGTTAGTGAGAATATATATATTTTTGTAATATTTTATAATGAATAAATTTGTGAATATGTGTGTGCCGTATATAAACTAAATACCTACCTAAAGAAATTTCACTTTAATGCATTGAATAATTATAATCCCTGAGAAAGCCAGTCCAAATACAAGTTTGAAGTTTTTAATTCATACCAATCTGATGCTATAAAAGCAAGATCAAATTTTGCTACAATAACAACACTCCATAGCCTAGGGGTACAGTCTGTGGATGTGTGCCCGAGCAAGATCATTTCCAGACTATAACACCAAGATCAAATTTGGAAACAGCAACAACACTCCATAGCCTAGTGGTATTGTCTGTGGATGTGGTCCGAGTGTCTCGAGTTCGATCCCCGAGAGCGGCAGCTCAAATTTAACTTTTAAATTTTCTAGCAAAAGCAATTTCAGACTATAAGGCTAAGATCAAATTCCGCAACTGTAACAACACTCCATAGCCTAGTGGTATTGTCTGTGAATGTGGTCTGAGTGTCTCGAGTTCGATCCCCGAGAGTGGCAGCTCTAATTTAACTTTTAAAATTTTAAGCCAGATCAATTCAGACTAGAAGACCAAGATCAAATTTGGCGAAAACTACAACACTCTATAGCCTAGTGGTATAGTCTGTGGATGTGATCTGAGTGTCTCGAGTTCGATCCTCGAGTAAGGCAATCCGAATTTATAAGCTTTAAATTCCTTGTACGTTCGGGGGGCCCCAGTGGACTTAACTGTGTGTCCAACGGGCCCCCGGAGGCGTACAAGGGCCCCATTTTTAATTTTTGAAGTCCGTACGTTAAGATTGTCTTGTGACGGCCCACCCCGCCGCTTCGCTCCCCGGCAGTAGACTGCCTCCCCATTCCCGATTTTCGTTACCAACAGACCTCGGTTTGTGACGTCACCAGCGAGGGAACCGCCTCTTCACGCGGGAACTTAAGATGTATTTTCCATTTGAGTTTTAAATTTGTATAAAATTTCGGAGCCCGGGATTCGAACCCAGGACCTCTCAGTTGCTGAATAAGTACTTTACCACTGCGCCAACAACTGCCTTGCCGTAACAAAATTAAAACTTATACTTTAAAATAAAGAGGCATCGCTTTTATGAAGTCTCTCGTTGGATACGAGCATTGTATTAAGTTAACAAGAATTCCGGGAGCTATTAATTGTGTTGACAAAAAATAATAAAATATCAAGGATGAAAAGGAAACGAGCCCTGATTTAAAATGATAAATATTATCTTATTGACAAACTTCAGCTTCATCTCTGTGGTTTATCTAGTCATGGACAAATAACTCAGCAAATATATTTTTATTCATAGTTAACACATACAGACAATAATAAATATTTCTCAGTGTCACAGGTGATGCAGTAAATTAACCATTTTAAACATTCATAATTGATCTCAGGCGTCTTTTCGTTGCGCGCCAATCAATTGATTTTCCCTCAGAATTCAGGATTAGAGAATTTACGATTCACGTTGTTCCACTTGTTCAGCACTCACTTCGCTTCTCGACGGCTTGTTTAGCCATTTGACGGGCTAATAAACGCAGAACGCACTGCGGAGCGTGTGCAAACTCTCCGTTTGCTTTGCGGTCGAAGAACCGCTTACTGATATTGCTTTTTTGGCGCTTTCCACTTCAAGTTGTGGTATCTTCAGTTCATCACTGTTCGAAGCAGACAACGTTCTAACTCGAAATAATTCCAACTCAAGTATCAATTTAAAATCATAGGTATATTATATTCTCTGGAACGCAATAAACGAAATCTAATAAAAGTTTTATGGAAGTGTAAATGGAGTATTCAGTATTACAAGAAATAAATTAACAATATACCTGCGCGTAATACCAGTTTGTAATTAACGACAAACTAATTAATTACTGCGCTGCAGCATTTGACTTTCGTACGAAGAGCACTTCGGTTGCACTGCAATTACAAGTAATCAAACAATTTGAATTCTGAAAGCATTGCACTGACAAGGTTTGACGTGCTTTGCAATGCTGTTTGCAAGTCTGTTGCGCGTGTGCCCTCAGTGCCGCATTGTTCATTGTGTCGGTGTGTGCTTTGGTTCGGAGAATGGAATCAAATTGGCGAGATCATGCACAATTGTGAATAATTGTTGCGTACGCACTGCATACGCAGATCGTTTAAGGCGTGTGCATATGCTACATGCGACATTTAGCTGCGCGTTGCTATAAGCTGTATTAAATTTAATACGTATGATGTTCAATGTCCAAGGGTTGTGCGCCATACCCATGCATTGGCGACTTTATTGGCGTGATTGTCTGATTCACTCGATAGTGAACTTAATTTACCCTCCGCACTGCTTGCATAATCCATGCCTGCGTCGAATGCGAACCATGTCACAACATGCGTTTAACGTAAACTCATTGCGCCAACGGATGGAATAAATATCCGATGCATTCGTTTAATAATGGAAGCTGCTGTTACTCACATTGCACTAGCTTACAATGCGCTAACAAGTAATCCGCTGCGCATGCATTCCAATTCGGTTATTTAGCTATTTATGTGATCGTTCTCTGCAAGAGCACATTGTCCTAGTGGTCCTACTATTTCCAATCCTTACTAATAAAATGTCCTTTCAAATTTTCATTGCAAAAAATCTACAAATTTAAAAGATACAAGTGCTTAAACAACGTTTTAGACGCATATTATATGCACATGTTATATCAAAACTGTTTATAAATAAAATGCAAATGTGTGAAGAAAAAAGTGCGAAAACAGTAGGTGCGAAAACAGAAGGTGTGAAAACAGTAGCTACGAAAACAGAAGATGCGATAACAGAAGGTGCGAAAATTCCGTTACTAATGGTCGCTTATGAGATAACATTAATTGGCGAGTCATATAAAAGAGAGGTGCGAAAAATCACACACTCACACACATGTACTTTTCGTCACACATATTCTAACTTACACATATTCACACATATTTTAGCTATACATGCAGCAGTATTTAAAATGAATAATACAATAAAGAGAAATTAAATTTCATTTAAAATCCGTCATAACTTTTTGACATACCAATTAATTGATTAATTAACGAATTGCGTCGGTAGATTTGCTGCTGACAAAATGACATTTGTTGACAATAAATTGCACAATGTTTTAGTAGGATTTTTTAATCAGTCGCCTTCGTATACGCTTAGAACAAAAATAGTTTTGCGCTGATTGCGGTAATTTAGACTTTAAAATTCTTTCGTAACTCGGTTAAAATATGCATATGGAGGATAGTAGAGTAGGAAATCCAGCAACTATTAAGCAAGTGTGTACACAAATTGGCCGGAGAACATAACTAACCCCGGTACAAATCATTTGCGACACCGAAATTAGCCTATCTTCCGCATAAACAACTCAGCTCTACCTGCTATCACACACGACGCATCGCCGTATACATAGTATATTCGCGTGGCGTGGGCTCTGTCTGATAATTGATACAATTCCAAAATAGATGTAAACGCGTATAAGCGCAATATCACTACGGGCGCTATTACGACTCACTACCATCGTTGAGCCCAACATTTGCTCAAACACCTGGCTGTATCTAGTCTTGATGAACTGCATACATAAGTAAGCATGAAGAGTTCAATGCATGCAAACCAAGTTTCACACTCGGTATATCTACCGTATTTGCAAAACTAGCGTACTACGCAAACTAACAAAAGTGATTATCAAGGATGCCATTGTCTTTCAACTCAAGATAAATGTTTTTCATTCGTAATTTTTTCAAGCGTAAACTATTTGTCTGCTCAGAATAATTATCTGCTGATTTTCACTAAATCATAACTTATCAACTTGTTTTGAAATAGATAATATAAGTCAAGCTAAAACTAATTAAGTATTATGGCAATACATAAAATACAATACGGAGTATACGTACACATAAATAAATTAGAGTATTATAAAGCAAGATTCTGTTTTGTAGTCGCAAAATACTTGGCACATAAAAGGCGGACTTTTCCAGCAAGCCTTAGTACTTTGCAATGTCAACTAAGTGCAAGAAGACATTAGTTTTGAACGAATTGCTGTTCGCATTCGCACAGCCAGCAGTGCAACGAAATCTTCGAGACAATGTGCGACGGCATAAATCTGCCCCTTCTGCCATGAGGCGACGGAAGCAAACTTTGCCATGAAACTATGCTACTGCCGCCTCTGATATTTAACTTTAACTTCATGCCAAATTACAGACGAACTTTGGATGTGTCGTTGTCTGTGATTAAGCAAGTCAATGAGTGTTCTTCGCACCGGAATAAAAGTGCATGGAACTTTTTTATTGTTCTGGAATTACACCCTAGAAAAAGAATTGTGTAAATGCTAATGAGTAATTAAACACAAAATAATTTTGCGCTATTTTAAAGTAAGCAGAATCAACATGTGAATAAAACAAATATAGCAATTGTTTCGATTCCTTTTAGCTGTATTGACGTTATCAACTGCGGAAGGAGATTGATTCTTTGCAAAGTAGCAGGATTCGATGGGATTACAGAGTTTAAAACCAGCTGTTACAAAGACAAACGATTTCAAAATTTCTGCAATCGCTTTAAAACAATTCGGAATTCTAAGAACATCGTGCCATGTCCTGAATTCATTACACGTCTTTTACAGTTAAAACATGTAAATCCTTTACAAATCAAATCAAACGAAAATAAATCTCTCTAGGATTAGGCTAAGCCTTTGTCTAATATGAAAATTGATTTAGAAGAATGAGTAAATGAATTAAATGTCTTCGATTGGTAAAAGGAGTTTAGCAATTGGTAATTATCAGCTGATTAAATCTGTTCCAAGTCGTTCAATTTATCCAAGAAAGGACAAACATGAAAGGAACGTCGATGTCAATAGCGCTCGACTGCCATTCTTCAAATTGATGAGTTTCTTTTGTCGTTATTGTTTCCTCAACTTTTATTTCGTTAGCTATCATTGGATTTGTTTTTCGCACACGCGCTGATCACTCAAGTGATCTATCATGTATGAAAGTTAATATGTACAAATTAATCAAGTTGCTTAATTCTTTCCCTTGACTAAATTAATTGCATTACATATACTTAGAACAAAATAGTAAACTATTATTTATGTTTGGTTATTAAATTTTGAGAGATTCAAATATATGAGTACTATCTGACCCGGCAAACTCCGTATCGCTCGATGGTGTTGTTTTACATATATCATCGTCATCATCATCCACCAGCTTTTTTAGGGAAATGAAAGACTACGATTATTTGAATTATATTGAATAGTGTTGTTTCATGCAAAAATTAAACAATAAAAAAGATTTAATTAAATTCAATTTTTGATGTTACTTTACGGAATAAATCTACGTTCAGAATCCGTTTAAATTATTTCAATATCTCAAATAAATCAAAAGTTATCAATTTTTAATTGCCCCCATGCAATTCTAATGGGAGCATAATAGGCGCATAATGACCTGCGTAATGTAGTATCGATGAAAAGAGATAGGTATACACGCAGTAGCGGTTGCTAGGGAATCTCCTTAGTTACCATGCATGCAAATGCCATAAGAGCGGCCATCATGGATTTTCATAAACTCATTAGTGTGGGTGTTCTCCGCTGGCACAGGTGCGCTGCTGTGCGCCGCACCATAGCATACGCTTCATGTGCGCCACAGTGTGGGCCTCCAGCCACAGTGTGTGCCTCCCGCCATAGTGTGCGCCTCCTCCACAGTGCGCGCCTCACTTACGCACCTTGGATTATTAGGCTTAATTCTTGTACCATTTTAAACTTTAATAACTTTTTTAATTCTTAAGATATTTTGACGAAATTTTCAGCGTTTGTTAAAAATTTACCGCTCTTTACAAATATGTCAGTTATAAAATTGACAAAAATTTATTACGAAAGTTATGAGAAGATAAACAACATACTAATTTATACTTTGCATTTTTTATATTATATAAGTAAGTTTTAGCTAGTTCTGTATAACATTCAAAAGAACATGTAAAATTTCATTAAAATCCAGATTGGTAAATAATATTAATGTGCAACTAAAGAACAAAAAAACCCAAAACGTTTGAATTATATATCACGAATAATAGAGAAGTGCTTATTGTTAGCGCATTGCAGTTTTATTGTAATAAAATATTTTTTGTAAGTATTATTTTTCTCGACAACTAGGGGGTGACTGTTCATAAGCGCAAATAAATGTAATAAAAGTTTACGAGCGTTTTGCGCTGCAATCACATTGCGCGCTCACGGAACATTACGCAAATCATTTTATTTATCATAAATTTTTATGCAGCATTAGCATGCTTTCTTTGAAGAAGTGGCGAATGATGTAGTGACTTAACTAAGCGTCAAAGTTATAGTGAAGTGATTAACTTTTTTTTACTCTTTGATAGGCTAATCAAAATATTATTTAAGATTCAGGATTCCATTTGTATGCTGGTGAAACTTGAAAGTTTTGTGCAATGAGTAATTCATTTGGTGCTTAATTACAAAAATATTGAACAACGTGTCTGTCAGCATATGAATTTGTGCCTCATGCATTGCGAAACGATGGCTCTGTTGGACATCAAGCAATTTGAATTGCGATTGGAAAATACGGTAAACAAACTGCGCTAGTGATTATAAAATAATTGTATTAGGTATTCATGAAAATGGCGCGTACAGCCAGCCGGCGCGAGTCAATCACAACGCTGATGCGATGCGATGTGATGCGATGCCCGGAGCACTCATCGGGGGCGGCAAAAACGCGACACGAGGTTGTTTGCAGCATGCATACGTGCGTGTGTGGACTGTGTGTGTCGCTCACCATCTCGCCGCCGAACGATTTCGCTCGGCCTTTGACGGCGGTCTTCGCTCAAATGCTAAACTTTACCAGATGACGACGGCGGCAGTGGTAGCGGCGGTGGCGGCAGCGATTTGCTCACCGCGCTGAAAGCTATCGCAGTCGAAGCGTTCGCGTGGCGATGCGCGCACTCGGCGTTGGCGAATTTCAAACTGAATTTGCGACTTTCAAAATACGTGCGCAATATTTACGAAAAATAAATCCTGAACGGAAAGACATATCCTTCGAGTAATTACGAGATCAGACATTATTAATCAAAGTGAAAAATGAGATTGTAAACTTTCTGTGCGGAACAATTTTGAACGACTTGTGTGAAAGTTTGGACTTGTATAACTTTTAACGAATAAGGAGAGCAGAAGGAACAATTAATTGTACAGGTAATTATTCAACTTTTTATGTCTTCTATGTGCATGCAGTAGACATTAACTTATTTTCGAGCAGTTACCGGAAAAGTTGGCGGAAGTTTTCCGGCGGGGCTCAAATGAGAAATTTTCAAATTTGAATAATGTTTCTCCCTTCGGAAGTAGGTATTGCGGAATTTATTAGTATTCCATCAATATGCTACGGGTGTTTGGCGCTTCCGTCGCGACGCCTCGAGAATCTCTTCTTGGTGCTCGCGGCACGGCGCGTGTTCTCACGGAATAAAGATCGAACGAGTTTCGCTCGTTTTTCATGTCTTTTGACACATATTAAGATATATTTTCATTTAATATATATCTGTCGCATCCTCCCCTTTAGTCACCACCATCTTGCGTACGCGACGTTTCCCTCGAGCGCACTAAGCGAACGAAGATGGGAAAAATTCCGATTTGTATGAATGGTATTTCCATGCCAAACAAATATAATAAACGATCCGAGAGCGATTTGTGTGTTGCTCTAACGGTTTCTACACCATCGCTGCTGCCCGCCGCCCCGCCGTCGTGAGGCCACGTACTGGGCGTCATGCCCAAGGGGCGGCAAAGTTTTCTACAATGATGTATTTGTATTTAATTGCGCCATCGATTTCGCAACGGGCCGCTTGCAAATTAGCCGCCGCCAAACCCCCAATTTACGTTGACTTAACTTCTGTACGCCTTGTGCAGGATTTTTTCCTTGAGTTCTTTCTCCGCCGCCCTCGCCGAGCGTTAATGATGAATAAAAAGCGTGCGCGTAAGAAATGCGATTCGACTTCAAAGTTCGAATGCGGATATTAAATTTAAGTCCAATTAACACTGGTTCGCTCCAGCGGCGCACGCCGGGAGGCGGCACGGCGCGGGTGATAAATGAATTTGCCACCGTCCGCGACGAAGCGCACGAATATTTCCGCCTTCGGGACGCGAAAAATTTAAATATTTGATTTAATTTGATTTGATTGATGGGGGCGCGCGAACTGTTCTCCCGCAGACGAAGAGGAAGATTGTGCGCAGTCGGGTGGTAAGTGAATTTCTACTACGTTGCAAAGACCGCAAACTTCACTACCAACTTCTTTAATATTGACGCTCAATCGGCTTCACAATGACAGTATAGTTGAAAAAAAATTCCATTGAAAATTAATATCTTTCAAGTAATATCAAAATGTGACATACCCAACCATTAGGGAGAAATAATAATTCCAAAATAGGGATATAATTATTTGACGGTATATGGAAATTTTTACGCTTGCTTGTCAGATTTGGTTTGGTGGTATTACAACACAGCAAGTAATTAAAACGTTGATTGATTTCATTATTTTTGGAATACACATGCTCGATGCGGAGCTGAAACGCACGTTCGAATATAAATAATAAAAATTGTTTGCGTTACATCCGTAAATCGAGTAATAAAATTTGGATTTCAATTAAGCATTAATTGAATTTTATATTTTGTTTGGATATGTCATCCATATTTTATATAAATTTGAGCCGCGGATGTGCACCGTAACGAATTAAGATTAATTTTTAATTGACGGATATTTTCATTGATAGTTGTTTTCCCGCAAACAGCCAACCATAACAATAATATTGCTGAAAGTAAATTGGTAAATATTTATTCATGCATTTCAAGTGGAAAGGCTTTCTGGGAAAATTAAATTTATTTAACGGACTAAAATTTATTTAGCTCTCCGACTTAAAACGCGCACGCTTCCTCTTTTAGTTAGTAACTAACGAATAGTGTATGTAGTTGACAGTGTGGTAATGAATAGCGTCCAAATTCCAAATTTTCTTTTAATTAAATTGGATGCGCGAGCTCCACGAGAAGTTTTATGACCACTGGAGTTAATGCAAAAGCTCTGAGTGAACTAAGAAACTTTGCATAAACTACAGATAGTTTATGTGATTGGTTTAATGAAAAATTTAATTTCACTACGTACTTAATTATTAACCAGAAAAATATCAACTGCAGAATATTTTCTAAAGTTTTAGTAAGTTACCTGGCAATTAGAAATAGAAAATTTACATTTCCATTATTTAAACAAAAAATTAAACCGTTTATGTTCAACTTTTCCATGGGTAATGTTTTACAGAATGGCAGGTTACAAAAGGGGAGAGTGGAAGTAAAAAGTGGATGGTGACAATTTTCCTCTTTCACATCCGACCTCTTACACATATTTTTTCCAAGCGTGTTGCGATATTGGGGACGGCGGTTTTAGTACGACATTAAGCGGCCGCGTAACGCGCTTTTTATGTAGTTGCACATCGGCATACTTGTGTTCTTCGCTGGACGTTTTCGTTTTTATCTTTTTTAACGCGCCACAACGCTACCAGCCGCTCGTCGCGCGAACTTCATTTGCATGTTTTCTTTCCAGCCCTTGGTGCTGTTTTTTTTTTCAAAAGCGTAAGGACCACTTAGTGCGCAATTTTATAGTTTTAGCGAGCATATTAAGTGCTTTATTATTTATGATAAGACGTTGCGAAAATATATCAATTACGCAATGTTGCTTTTCCTTGCTTGCTGCGCATAAATAATTTGAACGAAATATCTAAGAAAAGTAGAAAATGCACAAATTGTAATATAAATTCATAATTAATAGTGCTTCTAAGTTGAACTTAATCAATTATGTTGAACTAAAACTAATTAATTTTTATTATTACCGTTCCTTTATCCTAGAAACATTTCATTAATTTTAAACGAATTAAATTTTATTGGAATAACGCACCAAAGTACAGCAGGCAATATGTTACTAGTTTTGCACCGGCTGACATTTGCACGCAATATACACACCGAAAAAAAGACGAGGCCCAAAAAAGAAGTAGCAACCTCGATACGGATCAACAAGAATCCATGGTTGCCGTCCGCCACGGGCTGCGAATAGGTGCGGAAATAATTTTCGATATTTATCGAAATATTCGATATAAATCAAAAGCTGCTTCATGGCCCATGATTTTCTTCGTCTTCGTCAGTCTCGAGCAGGCTTAGTGAATGCCATCATGGCCATAAACTTTTGACATATCCGAACCTGAATTCGAAACTGCGAGTATCCCGAATATCCGAATGGAATTAGGAAGCTTTTTAATTGAATTTATCCTAGCGGACTGCGTTTGATTTAACCGGACGTGTCTGCCCTTTTCGGGGATGAGGAATAGCCAGCCATCCGACGTGATGATGATGATGATGATGAGTCTGGCATCCCATCATTGAACACAGACGTCCCGACAGTCTGCTCCTTGTGTTTAAACTACATCTATTCATATTACGAGGCGAATGTAGTAAACATTGGCGGATGGGGGTATAAACCATCGTCAATTCAAAAGGGTTTTGTTGCTTGACGATTGCGCTAAGCACTAAACTACTACGTGCAGCAAGCGAGAGAACATCACCCAATCGCAAGCGATCCTTAGGTACAATCCATTAACCCATTGATCTGAATTTATGCATTTATCTCTCAGCGTTTTCGCATTGTGTTGCGGGCGAGTCGAGTGTAATTAAGTAGATTAATTGAGCCAACTTATCCAATTGCTAATGTGCAAATTGCTTTTCACTTAATGCTTACTTATTTTATTAACCAATAACCTCTCTCTCTCTCTCTACAATTTAATGTTAATTACAAAATTACTTTCAATAATGCAGCACCGAAGCAAACCGACAAAGTTGAATAGCGTGCAATCAAACTCTAATCAAGCGTAATTATTTAATAAGAACTAAAGAACTACACACTCGTGCGCAGAAAGTTTGCTCGACGTGTGCTGGCGCTGTGCGTGAAGATTTATAATTATAATTGATGGAGAAGCAAAAGGGGGGCACCGTTGCTGCCTCCACTGTGGAGGTGTTTTACGCAGAGCCATTATGGTCGGTCCATTAGACAGGAGTGCGAATGGCATGTGTGTGTAGGTGTGCGGCGCATCTCTGAGTATGCGGCGGTCGCGGCAGCTCCTGCTGAAAGATCTCTGCAAGTATTCTGCTACCGCCGCCGCCGCTGATGGTACGCGGTAACCGAATGGCGGCGGCTTTGTTGCCCGCCACCGTAGTAAGCGTAAGTGGAAGTTTCCACGGCATTATGTGTTTATACACGCGTTAAGCGCTGCCTTCTAATAGAAAACGCTTACGGATAAAACAACCCTCCTTTTAAATTATTACGTTACCGGCAGCTTCACGCACATACATACATGCGCGCAAATTCATAAGAGGCGGCGTACTTTATTTATAATCGGCGGTTGCTACTTTGGTGACTGTTTCGTATTTATATCTACTCCGGCGGCGCGGCGGCGGCACCGACGACAGCTGTAGTATTTTAATTTAAAAACAAGAAGTGCTCAAGATGGATTTTCCTTTTACACTTTTTTATACCCATTAGCATTATTTTAAAAATATTTTCCAACCCAGTTTTAATATTGAAATAGAAATGATGAAAGCACTACGTCCATATAATTTTAAAGTAGTAAGGATAATTCATCTATTTCATAATTGCAAACGTTTGCTAAAGCGTAACTTTATTGGTAACCGATGGAAAGAACTGCTGGAAGATTAGGTATAAAGCGCGTATAAGATTTTTAGACATGTTGCGAAATAACAGCGCCTTACGGAATACGCAAGGATATACCTCCAAGTCGTATGGATCAACTGTAATTGAATTACCTATTTCTTCGCAATGAAATGATACTTTTACTGTTTTCGTTCAGGCGCAACTCAACTCACTTAACATACGAGAGTCGATATTTTCCTTCAAGTTGGAATTTCATACAGTCGCGTCGAGCAAAGCTGTATAAAAATATACCTAACATTTTAGTTTCAAATTATCTCGCGCAATAACAGCGGCTGTAATAAAAACAATTCGGTGTATTTTTATTTATTTTGGCTTTACCGTTCGTCGTATGGCAGTGGCGGCTATTTGAACAAAATGGAAAATTCCGTGTTGCAATGTGCCTGAAATGAATGCGTTCAAATTCGGCTTTTGAGCAGCGCAATGCGTTGAAGTGAAGGTGACGCGCGGACGTGTCGCAAATGAATATAATTTAACTTATGAACCCCGAATTTAATTTATTTAATTAAATGCCCGGCTTCGGTCCCGATGCGAACGCGCTCAAGTACGTGCAAGTGGCTCCTCTAATGTCGCGTGGAGGGGCGGCAACTCTTGACGATGACGCGACGCGCTTCGAAATCAAACAAGTAAATTGCGCGCGCCCTTTCAAGTGTTTGCTTGCTTATTTTGCGCAAAAGTGTCCCAGCGTTGTCGAGTTCAAGAGATCTTCCAACGTCGTCATCGTCATCGTGGATGTCACCTGTGTTCGTGTCAGGTCACGGTCGTATTATGTAAATCATATTTTAGATTGTCACTTCTGAATGAAAGAACTGTATAAATTACCTATTCTAAAACATAATAACTTAGCTACTTATCAATGTTTTTATAACTTTCATTCAAATTTGTATTCATATCATGTTTATAACCAATGAATATTTTATTAATTTCATATGCGTACTTTTCATACCTATGAACATGATATAAAAAAAATTAATAACATTCTCTTATGATTTGATGATTAGGGCAAAAAGTGCTTCGTTTTCTTTCGATTTATTAACGGTTTGAAATTATAATTAATTTTGTAACGAGTTTAAAACTAATGAATATTTGATTAAAATCTCAATAGTAAATTAAATTTCGTATCAATTAAATTTCATACGTTCTAACATGTTGTTAAATCATAATGAATGTTAACGCAAATATGTAAAGCAACTGCTAATTAAATTACGTAATACTGAACACGAGAAACGAACAGGGAACGGTTTCTATGAATAGCGCGAAACGCAGTTAAATCTATTAATAATAACTTAACGCGCGCGAGTGCATACCTGACGAACGACGTGTGTTCAAACACTTGCAATGCGAGGGTGCGATGAGAAGAAGAAGTTGCATGAAACATTTACATCCAACAAAACCATATTCGCGAATTTCGTGAATTTGCCAAGTGGTGAATTCAAAGCTATGCACACTGCTTGCGCACACGTCACCGACACAAAGTTGCATAATTATTACACTTTCGTGGATGCGGATATAAGTGGAAGATTAATAATTAATACGAGTGCTTTCCCTCGAGCAGCAAGTTCTCGTCCTGTCTTGCCGACTGCGCGCATTAGTTTCGCTTGTTGCTGCAGCCGCAGAGAGAAGTCATCATATGGTGCTACCCGTACTGCCGCCCGCTAACACCACCGCCCCCGCCGAATGCATTCAACAGTACGCGCGCTCGCATAAACATGCAGACGACATGAGCCGTCTGCATGCTACGAAAACTAACCAACTGCACACGCGTTCCTCATCTTCATCTTCTCTCGCCTCTGCGCTCTTCTTCTGCCTCCAGGAAACGCTTAGAATTGTTCCTCCTGTTCGCACAACACGCCGCATTGCAAACGACATAACTAAAATATTTTAGTATTCCGCGCGCGCGCGCTCCTTTTGCAATGAATCAAATTCCCGAATGGGAATTGCAAGCGAATAAATGCACCTGCCTGGCTGCGACTAATTCTAACCCGTTGTGTGCAATCCTCAATCGCATATTCCATTAAGTGTATTATAATATTCTCGGCTCGAGGCTGGCAGCATCGCAGGGTATTTCATTATTTTTATGCGCATTTGTTGCTTCCTTTCGTTTTATTTACGATGGGGGATGGCTCGCAACACTTCAGGTATGATGATATTAAATGCAGTGCACGTCGGGCGAGTTCGTTTATTTGGCGCTCCGCCGTTTGAGGTGCCAGCTGGGCTCTCGCGCGAGCTTCGCGTTATTGAAGCACACATTTCACCCGAAAAGCACCAGATGAAAGAGACAAGCGACCGAACAGGATAGCGCCACACGCACCCTAAAGTCGAGGACAATTTGTCGCGCTTCGAACACATGGCCCCTCGGATTACTTCATCTACTCGCACTCGGCGCCGAAAACATTTATTACTGACGTTTTACTATCGCCATTATATATCTATGTGCGAAGGGTCAAATGCTCTTGATTGTGAATCAATCAACCCTTATAATTCTTCCCCATGGCTACCGGCGGAGCGTGCAACCCTTAATAAATCAATTTGAATATACGAGTATTGATTTGCCAATCGCGCTCCTAGATGCCCGCCGATACGATTTCTTCCTCTCATTGGCATTCAACAGATGAATTTCATTTCATCTTTCGATCCTCAATTTTATTACGACCTGCCATATTCTAATTTATCGTCTGCTCTTATTTTCTGATGCTGTGGTCAATAATCGCAAAAATTTACGATTGCATCCTTGTTTTCTTTCTACCCTTATTTCTACAATAAATATTCCTGCCTGTCGTCTTTATTCAACAAAATATGCTTGCTTTTCATATTGTTAAAATGTTTTATGAAACGGAATTTTAATTTTTTGAATGTAATTAAAGAATGCATAAAACGTGATATTAAATTCCTAAAGCATTTTAAAATATATATTCGCCAGTTATGATATTTTAAAACATAGTTTTTCCTTTGTTCAATTTATTTGCGTTTGTTTGTTTGATGCTTGGATGTTTGTTGTTCAATTACATATGTTTCTGCATAACGTACATGCATATAACATCAGAGAGCCTCTTTAGCTCTTTTGTCGTTGCCGAGAACGGCGGCGGCAGCAGCGGCGCTCTGCACGATTGAAGGCTGCTCGTGCGTTGAAAACATTTAAATATCGTTGTAGTACTGCACCCAGCTTTTGTGAATTTTTCAGCCCTCGACTGAACTGTGGAGTGCGCGCACATTGCGCTCTCGTTCGTAGATCTAAATAAGTGCGCGCAATATATACATACATGAAGTGTATTCGTGCGAGAAGAGACGCTTGCTTACAAAAAGGGTGCAAACATGTATTTTCAAAAGGGAGAGAGTGGGTTCCACCCAATCGGCTGGAAGAACTTTTATATTTCACGCTCATGAATAGTATAAGAAAAATGTCTTGAAGCGAACATGAGAGGGGCAAAAAGTAGAAAGTTCACTACTTATTTGCACAGGGATACATCATGCACTTCTGTATCACTTGCTCCTTTGACTCGAACCCTTACAGATGGATAAATACACTTGTTTTACACTTGACTGTTTAGCTGCAACTCCTTTTTCTAAGCCCTAATAACCCTCGTGTAATGAAAGGAGTTTCTTGTAAGGAAAATAGTTAAGTCATTGGACTAGAAATGTCAAAATATTATAGAGCTTAAACGTGTAAAAATTATCAAAATACGTTTTTATGAACATCTATGTTTTCTCCTTGACATTAAGTGTTGCGTGCATTACTCAACTTCTTCCTTACGGTCCGTCCTCCTTCCACGCTTTAAGGGCACGTTGGTGTGTTTTTTGTTTGTGATAGGCAATAAACGTAGGAATGCGGTGGTGCTATTATTCGAAAGTGGCGTGTTAATAATACATGCGCGTGCCTGAACAACATTTTTCCTTGTTTATCACGACACACGTCTACACACATCATCGTGCACTCTACGCGCGCTTGCGCTTGATTATTTCGGCTAAAAATGAGTTGCAAACGAAAAGGAAAGAGGGAAAGCGTACGTAGAGTCGGTAAGTGCGTCTAGTTGGAAAAGAAAACAAAAGCAGCGTTGGATTATTTCAAAGAGAGTCACAGGAGCGAGCGCGTGCACGGAATGAGTGTTGGCGTTGGTCACCCCCGGGGTGGCTCTTGACTGATGGGACGCGGAAAAAGGGTAAAAACTCAATTTTTGCTTTATCAAATATAAATCTCCACACGCTTGTTGAAAATACGCACATATATATTAGAGAGGAGGGTTGCTCTCGGTCCACACATGTTTGCCAAGTGGCGCGCTCGTGGCGAACATACCAAAGTACCCTCCCGCCGCCGCCGTTTCTTTGGGCTTCTGATGTCAGTTGAGTTTACACTTTTTTGTTGGCGCTGTTTTTTTCCGGACGCGTCTTCGTCTCGTTTCGTCTTTGCAGTGAGGAGGCGGTTGCGAATACTATCACACTGGGACCACTCACTTTTTATTAAGATGTGTACACATAAAAGCAAGGGGGCGTGCAAGCAATTCGTCGCGATTTTCCTACGTTTTCATGCGCGCAAAATGTTCATATGGTTTTGTTTCATGCTGATAACTCGTGTCAATAAATTTTGGATTTAATGGAATAATTTATTTTGTTTATACGTCAACTTAAAATAAATCTCAAGTCCTACTATGAGTAATATTATCATCTTTCAGCAGCGAAGAAAATTCCAAGAATAAAATTTTATCCATTTTTATTAGATATTTTTAAATCTACGCGATTCGTTTACGTAATTTTATTTTTGTATCAAAAATTGATGAAATATTATTGCAAACAAATCGCAAACGAAATGATTGATGATTCAAAAGGACAATTCCATAAAATATATGTTTTTTCATGCCTTTTTATTCGCAACTGGTTCAGTTACTCATGTATTTTCTTTTGCCTCCTTTTTTCGTCCTCTTCTTCGCGTTCGCGTTCGAGTTTGCTTCCTTTAAGGAAGTGGGCGCTCGTTGCGTCCCTGCTGGCGCAGCAATGCACAGCCGGCCCCCCCCCCCTTTGGTTCAATTTATCACACATGAAGATGTGTGGCATCCTTAATCTTTTGATAGGTGCCAAGTGAACCCTCGTCGAAATTAGGTTCAACGACAGAAGAAAATTGAAGAATGGTGAGGTAACGACGTGCGATAGGCGCTCGAGCTTTACGCGACGAATGCGAATAAGAAAAAGAAACGCGAATTTTATTCCTGCTTGTCGTTTACGCTTCGAGTGCATGAATGACTGATGCATTTTACATTTAGTATTCGAAGCACACGATGTAATATCAAATTTAGCCAGCTTCTTGATTAACTATAAATTTATGCGGTTCTTACCGACTTTGTAAAATATTGTCGTTAGGAACGTGTACAAAATTGCACTTTACGCTTACAAATGACCGAATTTGAATTTAATCAAAACAAGATGCTAAATGAAATGCTAATTTAATTGCCATTCTTGTCAGATTATTATTTGTTTGAGCAAGGTCATCAAATGTAGGTCAAGCTATTATTTTTTATGTGCAATCATCTTTACATTTTATTAAAAAATTAGTAGCAAAACTTTGTGTTTATTTCCTTTTTGTCAATGGTTAGGTAATAGTCGTTTATAAAGCGCTGTAATAAGGTGGATTAAGTTCCGGCAGCAATCTACATAGTGTTAGATATTTAATAAGCATCTAACAAGATCTTATGTATCTTAACAAGAAGACAATGAACTCTTTCTCGCCGGTGTGCTTGCGCGTATAAAGCACAAGCTTAATACAGAAAAATGGTGAATAAAAGGGATGAAACTTTTAGTTGAGTTCACAAGGCTTGGAAGAATCGTACGGCTTGAGTTTTAGTTTGCATCCACTTTTAATCTGGTTCAGCCAGAGACGCAGGACGAAGGCAGAGAAAATCTTCAGACTTGTAGACTATGACTGCGACTAAATCTCAGTCAAACCTGCAAGCAAGTAAGCAAGCAACTAGTTTGCACCGTCTTCGCACGGAAGGCAACGCGCCACGCCATCAGAATCGATCACATCTCGTGCGACTCCTGAAGGAGCGCTGCTTGCTCTTCTGCTCCACTCATCCATCAACACGGTGAATCTTTCTTTTCTCCTAGTGTATAAATTCCGCTTTTGTGCGCCTTCAAATCTAAGCTAGCGCGCCAACAGACACACGAGAATCGAATTTCGTTGCAAATCCTAGCGTAAACCTGGATTTTCTATTCCACACACTACTTGAAATTTAAATAGCAATGTGCATTCTTTATAAACCGCCTTGGTCCACCGCATCGTGGATATTTTCATCAATATCAATTTAGTACGCGACGACAAACAATTTCGATTAAACTTTCCATACTAAATTCGCATTATTTGCTTAGCATAATATGCATACACGTATTGCATATCGCATGCCGCCTTCTCCGTTGCCTCCGCAGCCGCCGTCGATCCGATGAAGACGACGATGCTGGTATCCGGTTCGTATTTATGTTTGCTGCAATGCACTCGTACATGTAATAAGCCCCGATAGCGGAAGCAGGCAAGCAGCAGGCGGTTTTATCGGAAAAGCATTTAAAATGCAGCGCGCATCTGGACAAGAAGCGAGAGGAGAAGACGTCGTTGGCGGGCGCGCACGCAGCGCCGTTTTTATCATTTAAAAATAAAAGTCACGAGTATAAAGTAATCATGCATGTTAGAGGTTAAATCCCTTATCGTAAAGGATGGCGTGCGCATACGAAATGAGCTCAGTTTTCCCCATGTACCCTACCCGACTGCCTTGACTTCCATAGAATAGAACGCATTCTACAAACAGTCCGCATTTTCCTAGCCAAAGTAGTTTGCCATCGTTCGTTCGTGGCGAACGGGGTTGCGAAAAACGAGTTTGGGGATTTCACCTTTGTTTTTCCTGCTTATGCTGCTTCCTACGCACGCGTCCTGTTAGCGGCTGCGTTATACATAATGTACAATCTGGATGTGCTGGGATTTTGCATTCTCAATTGAAATTTTTACATAATTAGCTTTCCTTGCTTTAGCCATATACAAAGCTGTTTAAATCAATCAACTCTATGCATAATTTGTTATGATTGTATTAAGAATGCGTCTTAATTTGACTAAGCAGAAAATAACTCATTTCGTTTAATGTAAAATGCAATAAATTAAGATTTTAAATATTAACCATGAAGCGCTTAATGACTTTAATAATAATGTAGACTGTTAGATTACTAGCATGCAATTTAAAAATTAAACTCTCTTTAATCACACTTAGGTTTGCTAGCTACTGCTGGGAATTAAAGATATTCAAGAAACAGTTAATTCAATATTAACCCAAGTGCTTTTTTAATGCTTGGTCTCACACTGCATTGCCTTGCATTGGAATGCTTATTCCTGTAAACGCCAAGGTATAGCTAACCAGTTTGCAGTTGGCATTAGACGCGTTAGAGGTTTACTGGGTTCACGAATGGGTGTTAACGTTGCAGTGTAATGTTTACTCGTTCTGAGATGGTTATTGAACCACTTATTCCAATACCGCGTTCGATAGTCTTGCTTGCGCTTCGCCGCTTGTTTTCCTCCATATACAAAGCTGGCTTATAACCAGTTGCATGTCCCGTCTGAGCTGTTTATAATGACCGTAGTAGCCCGAAGGCAATTTCCACAAATTTCTAATGTTCCTTCTAATGATCATATCGAATGCATATTTATTAAAGAATTCTGAAAATGAATTGATCGTCCATTACATCATTCTATCAAGAGATGAATTATTAATTGAGGTATTGAATAATATCGAATTAAACTACCCCTCAATCGGAATAGCAAATAATACTGCCATAATTATGATTTGATATGAAGCATTAAATATTAAAAGTATGAATAGTTTCATTACTTTTAATATGCGCATACAAATTATATGGAAATTAATGCAATTGTGGGCATATTAAGGCATAATGGAAATCCTAGTATGATTTGAATTGCTACAAAGTAGGCATTTTCCGTATTTGTAGTCAACTAAATAAATAAATGGCAGCTTCACAAATATAAATGTATTTTTCAATTATGTTTCGTCTGGACGCACTCAAAGTTTGAATGAAACTCAAATAGATGGAAATTCAATTCCTAGCATACGAGTATATGAAATACACAGTTTCGTACACAGTAAGCTTGTACTCCATGAGCGAAACTTGTACTAAAGTTATAATAACTTCCCTCCTCTGAACGTTTGCGTTCCGTGGAAAATTTCTCTATTACTACGTCTCCTGCTGGCAGGGAGCGTGAAGGGAAAGTCTATAATGGAACATATTCGTTTGGTATTAATTTTCACCTGTGTATTGGACATGTAAAAAGCGTGAACTTATATTTGCATGCGCACAGCAGCACTGGCGGTGGCATGGCGGCGATGAAATTGAAATGGTTGAATGCGAAAAAAAGCGCATGTAACCGACTGTTGTAGCACTCTAAACGATAACGGCTGCGGTGCGCATGAATGCATTCGAACGAAAGAAGGAATCATACGGAATGCCGCTGGTGAAACAATCGTTAACCACATACGTGACCGATTCAAAAATGTTTGCAACATTCTTCCGCGTCTCGCATGCGGAATGCGCAATGATTGTGCGCTGCACCCGCATGCCAACGCCAATTGTTCAAGAAATAACAATAACAATAAGATTTTACTGCGGCCAAGTGAAACTGACGACGCTATTGAACGGCTACCGGATATGTGCATAACAATTCTACAATCGTTGCATCCGTTCCGGCCATTCAACGTAATGCCAAATGGCAATTGTCCTTCTTCACTTGATAGCATGTTGATTGCTTACCGATTTGACTTTACCGATCAAATAGAAATTAATTATTCGTGAAATTCATAATGAAAATTACAAAATAATTAATTTTCTGCAAAATATATGCATCAATGTGAAAATTTAGTTAATGTTCATAAAATCTGCTGAAACATTTGTAGCAGATAAAATTTTATAGTAATTTTAGAAATTTAAATAAAGTTTTAATGTATAAAGTTCATTTGTAGAGTAGTAAAAAGCATTTGAACAATGGCATTACTCACGCTGAAAATGTAATGGGTGACTGATTCAGTCGAGTTCAATTGACCCGCGAGTATACTAAAAATCTGCCGCCGCCGAATGCAACAAGAGGCCTGCGAATGAGGCAAAGTTAATTGGCATTTTGGTACATGTCTGAGGCGCATATTGTAGACTGTAAATTAGAAATGTGTGTAGGAACACAAAACCAACAAATTTTTAGCAACTCACGGTGCTGTGCGCGTTTATAAGTGTGTTTGTCCGGGCGCTAACGAACGAAATCTATATTATTATTGGAAATACGCAATTGTAGCAGCCGCCCTCGGATTTCCCAATGCAATTTTGCGCTCCGGTCCCGTTTTCACTCAGCCGCAAATTCGGACGCCGCGAACGGAAAAAATCTCGCTCATTTTTTTGTTCTGTTTTTTGGAGGGCGCTCGAATGGCTGCTCACTCAATTCGAGCTGCTAAATAGAATAAAAGCTCGTCCAGCCTGTTTTTGAAGTACTATATACATACATTCAATGCCCGACCCTGATTGCCAATTTACCAAACAGTTCATAGAGCCATTTTACTGTTTTTCCAACAAATGTCCATTTGAGACATTTTAAAACTAGTTGCTATTTTAGCTTTTGTAGAGCACCCCACTTCAAACACAATGCACCAGCACAATTGACAATGTGCTAAAAGGACTATTAGGCTAAAATTGAAAAAAAAAACATTCCAAATTCCAATATTCTTGTATTATTATTTTTTGTTATCCTGAAGGATAATACAAGTTCTATTTGCTTCACAGCAATTAAACGTTGAAAACTATTTGACTCAGAGGAATAACAAATAAATCTGAATATAAAATATGAAATAGTTGAAAATGTAAGCAAAAATCTTAAGGAAGTAAAAAATTCTTGAACAGTGCCAACAGCGGTTCGAGTAAACAGAACGAAAACGTGCGCAAACAAATGGTGGCTGGTGGAGAATTTTAATTTTTTTCCACATTGTATTCGCCTTATTGTCTGGTGCATGTGGACATGTTAAAAATGCGGAAAAAGCGGTCCGCACCGTGAAACAATACAACGCAACGGGTAACGTAGCCGGCCGGTGGGCGGCACACAATTTCGATGTGCAGTCTGCATGCTGCGTGGTACCGGCTGGAAAATCTGCAAAACGTTTCCACCGTCTGACATTCCGTTGCGCTCACGTGCACCCCGTGCATGAGCAACGTTGATGCGCGCAAAATGTGCCTCTCATCTGCATTTACAAAAGGAGTGCTTGCATTCGCGAAACTGTTGCAGGAGGCGGTGTATATCTGGACTACGCAGCACCCGAAATAACAATAAAAAAATCGCGGAGTAAAAAAGAAAATTATGGAAGTCACTCACTGTTTTTGTGTAACGTTGCACTACAGCACGTTGTATGCATTTTAATTAAAATGCGACTGAATAGTTCCGCCAATTAGCAAATAATAGGGCCGGATTTATTAATTTGCACATTAACTGTGTCTGTCTGTCAGTGGTCAGAGTTGGAAACGTCCAATGCATTACACGTTTGTTTCGTTTTTCACACACAGCACGTACCCACCAACTGTTTTTCTTTCATTACCAATGTCCAAATGCAAATTTTGTGCAATGTGCGGTGTTTCATCATAATTACGAATTATTTCATTGAAATAATTGAAGTAGGTACGAAATGTAATTGCACGCCTGAATAAATTATTCATTGCTTTGATGTGGGTTTATTTATCATGATATTTCATTATATTTGGATCAGCATTATTGAAATAACGAAATAAATTTTACTTTTTAATAAATATTGCTAATGATGCACTGAATCTATTGATTGTGACTCCCGAATTAATATCAACTTTATGCATAATCGTTCTACTGTATATGTTTTGATCGTAATTGAGATTTGACTGTATATTTTATAATTGCCATGAAAGTAAAAAAAATATAATAAATTACTTTTATATAAATCCCCAATACGAGTAAAAAAAGCATGAAAATATAATAAATTTCTTTTATAATCTCCCAGTTGTATTATGCAGGTTCATGTACTGCAGTGAAACACAAACACGCGGGCAGCGATTACATTTTATCTCCGGGTAGTGCTGGTGCTTTTGCTGCTTGGTTCTCAAGCACTGCAACTCCATCCGAGCATCGCACAATATTTTATTAAAGCAGCTTTTTGATAAATTTATTAGTAATTCATCAATGTCCCGACGAGCCGGCCACTGCCGTTCCGTAATTGATTACCTTTAACATCAGCGCTAATTGGAAGTTCATTATATAATAGCTTATTCGCCTTTATTTCATCACTCATCGTGAGGCAAGCGCCAGTCTTCTCGCCAGCGCGCAAGAGTACCGTAATGATGGTAATGATGATGATGGAATTAAGTTTTTGCTCATTTAGTCATTTTAATACAACGCACGAGCGCGCGCGCAATGTGACAAAAATTGCATAAAAGAATAAATGAAGCGAAAATGTACAAGAATGGCTGAGAAATGATAACGGTGCTAATGAATCGCTTCGAGTTGGATAAATGTACGAGTTATAATTTAACAAGACACCAATTAGTCGAGAACAAGACGCATAAATTACGCTTTTTAAGCGGCGAGGGTCACGACGTTTTGCCCTTAATTCGAACAAATGAAACTTGTAGCACCTGATTGTATTGACTACCACGGAAGGTGCGGCGCGCTTACGAAATGAGAGTTTGAAAACTTACCCCTTTGCGGAATGATTTCCAAGGGTTGTGGAAGCAGTCGATAGGCAAAGTGCACCATGATTCCTGGAATAGCGAGGCAAAACCTGAAACAAGGAGCAGAAAGCATTATGTAAGTTACATCAGTTTCGTAGCGTCAAACTTTTCGCATTAATAATACCAGTGCGCATTTATATTGTCTTTCACAGCGCGAGCTGAACTCGTACTTTATGATTTCTTAGCCTATGAATAGGTGGAGGTCACTACTTAGAGGTGCTGCCGGTTGCGACATCCAGTTCTACTTTGCGCAGGAAGTGCATCCTGCTGCTGCTCGCCAAAGAGCCGAAATGAATATATAGCCCGACTTTAAATCTACTTATTTGCACTCGTAGTTTCATTTACTTTATGATTTGCTCAAATTTGAATTTATTTATGCTAGAACTCTAAAACATCCTTTAAACTCGGAAATTTTATGGAAATTTTACTAAATAATTAATGTAGGTTTTATGGATTTTGCGGCAGGATAGCAACTAAAATTTAATACGTTTTAAAATTTCTTATTTAATTTAGTTTTAAAGGATTTTTTTCGGCGTATTATCGCTGAAAAATTAAATTATAAAAGGATAATGTCCCTTGAAAGTTTCTGATGGGAGTTAGCAAAAAACTTCATTAATATAATTTGGATTAAGTGTTTAAAAAGTTGTTGATATTTGGGCCTTCATCAATGTGATTTTACACGCGAAAAATGCGGTAAAATTAAGTAAAGTCCTGTTAAAATTGGGAAGAAATTAATTGAATTCTGCATGTGTGTAGACAATGTGAAACCACCTTGATTAAATTCCAGAACGGTACGTAATGTGTAAACGCCAAGATAAAAGATAACAAAAGAAAAAGGATACAAACAATGAAACGAGTAAAAAAATTCGCAAGGCAGTCAAGATTTATACATTGCGGAAAACGCACGCATTAGATTTGTGGTTTTCACTCATTTCATTGTTTGCTACTGTGTACCGGGCTGTGTTGTGTAGTGGCGTGTTGCTGTTCAAGGGGATGAATATCGGGGCAGGCCGCTTTTTTTCTATCTCTCGATTTTATTTTTGTATTGTTTTCTTCCCTTTCGTTGGTTATTTTTCTTCGGCCCTAATCACATTACATTCTATTTCTGCGCTAATTCTATTTGTTTTCTTCCCGCTCGCCCGGCATATACATTTATTTCTTTTGAAACGGGATCCTGAATAAATATGTTACAAACCGGAAATTATTAATTTCATTCTCTGGAATAAAATTCACCAATATATGCAAAGTTCGATGTTTTTATAAGAAGTTGCTAATCTTTGTTGTTTGTGACTTTACTTAAAAGTTTGTAACATTTTTAGAATCAGCCGAAATCAATAAAACTTTCTCGAGGGTTCAGTTTCGGGTGTATTTTGATAGCATCTATGCAGATGTGCGAAAGGGTGCAAAATCTAAATTCAGCAACCTTAATATTTGATGAGACCCTTTATTTCCATAGATAGCAGAGGAGCGCGTGTGCGTTCCGTGAACTCTATGGGCGGAAGATTGTTGTTCGTACGCATCGAATCGCTATCTATAGGATAACTGATGACTGCACGGATAGTGGGCTCGTAAAACTCACATGCGAGTTGAATTCACATCTCGCTGCTCACAACGAGCAAGTTGCTCTCTATTGATGTTTCATCACATCTCATCGTCGACGGTTTGTGTACGCAAAGCGCCCAATTCACATGCAATCCATCCTTAACCGAAGGAGACAACTCAACTGTGTGCATAAACACAGAATGACACTTTTCGCCAGTTACGAGTCCCTTAGCTACTTCCACTTTACGACTCGAATAATAGAACAATAATAATACTTTTACTATTATGCTGCCAATGCTAGCTATTCTTTCCGTATAGTATAAGTAAGTTAACTCGTGAACTGTTTTCGAGTTCGGAATTGTAACATCACGGATGCCAAGGAGACTAAATGATGATGCTTTGCAAGTGAAGGGGGGAAGCACCGCGTAAAAAATGTGACAGTGAGTGCAAACTCAACCAACGATACCAGCCACCCGTTTTGCCCGTTCGTTGCTAGTGCTGCTTATGCGCTGTATAAATGCCTCGCAATTTATTTAAACCAAAGCGTTTTTAAAGTGAACAAATTCTTTGCGCGCCTGAAGCATGCCAAATGTATTGCTCGGATATTACGCAAGAATGCACAGCTATTATTTATACGAGCGGAGAGTCACTCGGATAATTGAAAAAAGAAATTGAAAACAATTTAGATCCCTAAAACATGACAGTGAATCTTTACGTTGAATAAACTTACTTTTACTTTTAATTTAAAAATAAAAAAAATAGACGATTTAAAAGGAAATGTATTTTCATACAATTTTAGTTCAAAAGAAATATTTTCTATACGTTAAGTATTTTAAACTTTTTCTACTTATTAGAAGCTTTACTCGTGAAAGAAACAATAGCAAACGCTTGTAGAACGCGGCATGGGAAGATGAAAAAAGGCGGAAAAACCGCAAAACAGACAGTTGGTACCATTAAAGTGGTCCAACTGGTGGAGAAATAGCCGGCCCTCGGAGGGTTATATCGTTCGTTTCAACCGAAGAACCATTAACAATGCGGTTGTACGCACATGCACACAACACAGCAAACGCCAAGTTTTCTCGTTTGATTACTTTGTTTCATTCAGCTGCCGCTCCTGGCTGCGTCTTGCAGCACTTATCCTTGCAATACTTTTACACGTCGTTCAGGCGCGCACACGTTGGTTGGTTAGTACGTTCGAAACACATGATGGAATCGCAGATAACCGGCCTGTTCGTGAAAACGAAATAAGTTGGACGAGTAAATGTCGTTAAGATTTGTTCATTTTGAGCGAGAGTGTTTAGTACTCTAAGTGCCGTAAACTTTAACTTGTGTTTCGACCAATAACAACAACAACAACAACAACTACGGCAAGTGTGTCAGAAGGAATTCTATTTCATTTCCTGTGTCGTAAAAAAGAATCATGTTTTATATAGTTTTGTTATGCGTGAAAAATATTTAAAACGCTGAATTAAAAATTTAATTATTTTTAATGTACAGCTTAGGTACATAATAATTAAAAATTAAAAATTAAAAATTAATTTACCCATGTGTGTTTTCTTTACTATTTTCATTCAATTTAATTAAAAAGTAGTAAGACCAAAATTGAATTGAAATGAGAAACACGTATCGATTCTTAAAGTTGTTTTTTCTCGTAGTTTTCTGAACGTTCATTCTTGGAATGGTTTTTAATGATGAATAAAACTAAGTGGTCACATTTACAACGTCATGTCGCCACCTAGTAGTAGCCACGGTTGTAAGGACGAAGAGTAAGTAAGGGGCTGAAAGCTTTCAGCTTTGATCATGAAAATTGATGATGTCAAGATCTAATTTGGTGTGCAACTACTCCAAGCAGTGGCTATACACAGTGGCAAACATATACCTACAAAGCAGTGGGCCAAGCTTTGAGCAGCAGCTGATATTGCATTAAATGATATGTGATAGTTTTGCGTGTATATAGACGAAGAACGATGCAATAGACCGCGATATAAAACGTCAACGCGGCAGCAATATATTCGCTTCCCACACGGAGTGAGTCCAAACGATCGCCGACTCAATTTTATGAACTGGACCGAAGTTCGAAACGATCGCTCGCGCCACGTGCGAGGGCGAATCAAACGAGTTTGACGTTAAAGTGCGCACACTGCCGAAAAGGAGCAACCACCCCTCTTGACCAAAGACTCTTTGAAGTTGTGCGAACGCACTCGATAGCCGCAATACCGACTTAAACTCAAGCGAGCGTAAAGTAGATGTAGATTTATTGTAAAATATTGCCGCAAAAAATGTTATATTGACAAGATTATTTTATAAATATTTTATATTTTGCAATTTTTTCCGGAGCAAGGAAAAAACGAAACGAGACATCAAGCCATCATCTATTTTTTGATTTACACTTTGTGATTTCGAAGAGGGTGCTTCACGACAGAACACGATTGTCCTGAAAAACTGCCATAAATTCGGCGTTCATAAATCACACACACGAGTTCGATACTTTTGCGTCTTTAACAGCGTGCAATGTCTTGTGGATTTTTTCCGCTGTGCGAGTTTTACACTTCTTCGGCGAGATTGAGAACGCGAATGATCACATTTACTCACTTACTTATGAGTCTCAGGCGGAGAGAGTTCGGGCGAGCTTATGATATTTTTATATTTTGCGAGTTCATTTCCCCTGCAGGCAAATGGAATCGAAATTTATTAGGCATAACAGTCTTACTGCATCTTGCATTTTTCATTGTCGAACGAGCTCCTCACTCTCGTATGAATGCTCATAAAGAATAAGAAATTGTCCAATCCGAGACGATGAGGAAGTGAACGTAAAGCGAAGGACACCAAAAAATGTAAAATGAGTTAAAACTTGAGATTTTCTAGTCGAATTGTCCCCTTACGACAAGCGAATTTATTCGACATTTTTACATGCTGAGCACTCGGATCAATCTTATAAGTTGGAAGTTTTTATGATGCGCGCGCTAAGTGTCCGCCGTCTGCGAAAGCTCCCTTGGTTCGTACATGAGTTATTCAATGTCCACCCAGGAGAAGCGTAACACAAACATAAGACGGAGATTCACATGCGCTCCTCTTACGAGCAACCAGCAGGAGCAACCAGGGCGTGCAGGAGGACAAAAAACGAAGTATGGAGAGGAAATAAGACCCTTGTTGGCGTCGCTTGCGCTAGTTGTAAGTAGTGCATAGTGAGGAGGCAAGAGAATAGAGTTGAACAAAATGATTGTCTCGGTTTCTCTTTATGATCCCGTAAAATAATTTATTGTACGAGCTTTCCACTTACTCGCTTGCTTCGTTTCGTTTTGTTAGTGCGCCTGGTAAGGAACGAAGTAGTTGCGTCTGTTGCACTACTAGGTAACTAGCTCCTTGCTTATTTCCCACTATGTATGATCATGAAAATTTAAAAAATTCAATTTATCATCATGAAAATCACGTTTTCTCTTTCGAATTTACTTAAATATTTAATAATTGGACAATAGACTTAAATAGTTGAATTTTTTAAAAGGTCAAGTAGGTCAATATTACCCTGTATTCATATATTGACTGAAACAAAGAACAAGCCTTCGGGCATGTTCCAACAGTGTACGTTTTTGAATTAACGAGTTATTGCAATTGAAATTTCAACGAGCGCGCAAATAAAGCAGAAATGTGGTCGATACAAACATCAAAAATCACAACCGTCCATAACGCTAAAAACAAACAAAAATATACGCACAAATGGTTTCGCCAATTAATAACCTACTTTTGGCAACTGTGATTAATTTTTTCATTTTCTGCATCCAATTTTTAGTTTTCTAATTATTGCTTTTCTTGTTTTTGGTTGTTGGTTTTTTGATATGTGAATTTTTGTACATTCTTGAAACTAAATCAGAAATATCACGAAATTAAGATTGAAAATTCTAATGTAATATAAATATTTACCATAGAATACTGTCAAACACGTATCACTAGAAATACTAATGCAAAATAAAAAATATATCTTTGGAATTCGTGATAGAAAAACGGCAGGCGATCGATTCCGCTTGAGTAAATATCATCAGTGAAGAGATGATTTTGAATCATCCTTCCTTTCGATATTACACTTTTTCATACTTATATTATTTCTTGGTCCATGTATTTTGAATGTCATTTTTCTCATACGTTATGATCATGAATGAATTGCTGAGTCGTCTATTCAAATGGCGAATAATACAGCGAGTCGATGAATGACAAGATACTCATCGGAATAGTAACTGCTATTGTTTGGCTGATGATGACAGCTTGGAATTTTCATGAAAATTGGTTATCGCGGTAAGCGTTGTCGCGCAATTCGCCTCCGAGCAGCAAGCGCAGCACCACCGACTCTCGACAGTTTACTTTCAATTTATTCCGGTGCCGTTAACAGCTTTTGCTTTCCGCCGCCGCCCGCCTCAAACGAATCGAACGAACGAAATGTCGGCGGTGGTAGCTAGATACAGCACGTTTGCCATGCGTACGTACACACTCCTTTCATCATGACTTTCAATTAAATTCTTTCAATCAGTACACAAACATCGATTTCAGTTAAATGCATTTCAACGGCAGCAGCGTGCGTTGTAAAAAGCTCTGGTAAACATTACGAAATAGCGCAACAACGTACAACTGCGTTTTTTACATTCGGAATGTTTATTTTATTCGTTTGTTACATTTGCAATTAATTTTAATAAGTTATATAAGCAGCGTGATGATTTTTATAGTTTCATGATGTTGAACACGTTGGTAAAATATCAATATATTATTCAGAAATATATTTAACCAAAATGGGAATTTAATTAGTTATTACTAGAATTTCAACCTATTGCAACTTTTAATTAATATTTCAAGCTTCAATATAATGAATGGTTTTTTGTTCCAACTACTTTGAAATATTTTCCTTTAAAAATAAAAATGAATGCGTTATTCACATGATAAATTATTAATTAATTAATGTGAAAATATCAAATAAAATTACTAATTGAACTTTTTCACCACAACGAACGGATTGTAGAGTAAAGAACGCGCCGAACAACGAAATGCACTTAAACTAAAATGCATTTAACTGTTTTCACATAATAAAAACTGCATTTATCAAGAAATTCTTTTAATTCTGGCAATTTTTGCTATTTAGGTAATCGGCTAATATATTAATTATAATCAATGTTATATCCAGTTTAATTTAACAATGCATTTGATTTAAATAATATAAACTGTATTTTTCACTGAATGTATTAAAAAACTGCAAATTAATATTTAATGAAAATGTTCATGATGCAATTGTTTCAATAAAGTATTATCAATTTGCTTCGATAAATTAAAAAGTTTCTTTCTAATAATAAAATAATTCCAGGTTTTATTTCTGCTAACTGATTATTATTGTTGCACTGTCATAATATTTCGTGATTATAATTGATTATGCTCTTTACTCATAATTAAATAACTCAAGCTGGAATGATTGATAAAGATGGATTGTTACACGTATTTTAATAATAATAAGAAGAAAGTTATATGTTTCGCAATAATGCAATAACTTTTACTAGAAGTCACAGTAAAATGAAATATATATATTTGATTTTCATCCAATATTTAATTAAAATTTTAAAATTTAATAAGAGCTAAAGTTTTTACATTGAAATGATTTACCCACGCACTGCGTTGGTAGCAAGCTAAAATTTAATAATTCAAATAATGCAAATTTAATCTAATGAGACGGCGGATGCATTCATACGTTCAATTCATTCATCAATTCATAATGAATATATATTATGCGATTTGTAATTAAGTGAGGCACGTTATGTAGGTTTTCTACGTGATTATCTCGTGACTATTCTGCGATTATTCGTGCGCGCATTACCTATTCATTAGAAAATCGAGTGAGTGTTCGCCGGCGAACGCGAGGTAGGAAAAAGTACGAAAGGGAAAAATGCATTGAATCCGCGAGGCGCAAGCAATGAATACGCGCTGGAGAGAGCATTGTTGTTCGTTGGCGCATTAATTCGTGTTAGGCGGTGGCAAGAAAGAAACGGCTTTCGCGTTATCGGTGAGCAGTGCGCACTCGCTCAGCAAACGAGCATAAAAATTGCTTTCGTAAAATATGCGCGACTCGTGTGCAATTAATCTCAACGCAAACATCACGTAGCTAATTTCGCAATTAACGAACCGTATTTATAATAGGTATAAATACGTTCCACTCTGTAAGCACACACATCGAGCATAATGCTTTACTGGAACAATTATAACTTGTTAATTCATCGATTGCTAAACTTGCTCTTCGATTGCTTTCAGCGCACACATATTTGTTTTGTTTGGCTTTTACATCGCTGTTTGAAAAGCGCAAAAATTTGGATTTACGCGCAGTAAAATTCGTCGTAACACTGCATAAACGATAAGTTTTTCCATTGTGCGGCGCTCTCGCAAACGATAAAACTGTTTTACGTGCTACGTCGAGATTTGGATGGAAAAAGTGCGGCATGCTTTTTTTCGAAGCACATGCATATCAGAGAGGTGTATTCCTATCTGCAAACACCTACATCTTCGTTCGTTGTGCTGCATAAGTACCTACGTGTACAACATTCGGGGGGTGGGCGCAGAGAAAAAAAAGCGCGCGCAGATAAAGAGGATACTCGTGTCGCATCGGTTGATGAATGCGTTTTTGCCAGCCGAGACATCCAAAGGGATCCTGTTTTATTCGTGTCTAACAGCATTTCGCTGCTACTCCCTGTTCCTGAGCAATATAAATGAACGGCTCCCAACGTATTTACTTACTTACATTACGCCGCCCCGTCCGTATATACGCACGCTATTGCGTTCCGTAAAGGGATGAAAGATGCGACGCGTCGGTGGCGGTGCCCGTTCGTATTAAATTTGTCTAAATATGTAATTTCCGCAAATCTCGGCCGCATTACATCTGCCATATGCGCGAGGGGTTGACGCATTTAAATTTCTATTCATTTTCCTGTTCTTTCATGTACGTTCAACTTGAAAAATTCTTAAGGAAATGCCGCATCTCATGATTGCTCATTTTTTTCAATTTATCCCGCAATTAACTTTTTGACATTTTCAACCACATTTTAATATGTGTTTGATGTTTCGTATGCAGTCAAAATATTGACAAAAATTACGCGAAAATAACAGTGAGTAATGTACGAAAGCTTTGACAAGTCAAGATCTAAACACATTGCGTCGGTCTGGCAATACCGTTTTGAAGACGATGACAGCTTGAGGACTGAGAACTTAATTTCATTATGTTAATTGGATTTGTGTTCCATTAAGTAAGACTTCCACACACGCGCGTAGCCGTTCTCTTCCTTCACTTTGCGACGGCAGTGCTGCCGCCACTTTCCACTGCTCACGGCTGTGAAATATAATGTGAAATATAACAGGAAGTGATGGCATGGCAGGGGGTGTAGTAGGCATAGTCGATATATGTGGCAGCAGTCGACGTAGCGCAACGCGATGGGCTTTTAAGGTGCTTTTCTTTTGTTATTAAGAGATCGCTTCGTAATATACTATCTCTCTAGTGCGCAAATCTTATTAAAAAGTTAATTGCTATTTTACATTAATATCACTGCGCATCGTACTTCATGCCCTCGAGCACCTGCCGTGTCAGATCCACTTCCTAGACTCGAATGTAAACGGAAACTTTTAATAACGTATTTTTATCATTTTCTTGCTCATCCCCTTTTTATTATAGCAGCAAGAAGGCAACGATTGCTTTTTTGCTAGGTGGGTGGAGTACTATCTTAAAAGGGTTTATCAAAATTAAAAATTGCACAGAAGTAGTAAAAACTTAAATTGAATTAAAATGGAACAAATTACTTATTCATTTCTTACTGAAAGTAATTATATTACTGCATAAATACTGTTAGGTACTATTTAGGAGCTTCAAGAATTAAATTATGATGTCGTTATAATAATTCTGTAACTTTGCATAGCTGGCTAACTGTTGTCGAAAAAGTTCAAAAGAAAGTACAAGTTTCGAAGCACTAAAAGCCCGAATATAAATATCACGCGTGTGACATAATTACACGCAACTTGTGATTCGCGTGGTGTACGATAATAACGCGAGTTTTCCCTTTTACGTACGACGTCATTCGCATTGTCTCGTTTCAAATCAGCGGTGGCGGCGGTAGTTGAAGCAGCCGAATGCGTATGTGTAGTGAATGAAAACGTATACGGCGCTACACATTTAGTTGAAACATTTGCTTACCTAACATTCGCTTGCGTGTTTATGTTCGCGCTTTATTACAACGTACGTATTTTGAATGGAGCACTATTGCGAAACAAATTAACTCGCGGCCTGCCTTAGCTTTCCGATACACCTTTGAGCAACGCACTGTGCATTCGAATTACACGCGGGTCACATGGGAATCGATGCGTAAATTTTCCGGGAGCGTTCGTTGTATGCTTTTAGCGTCTTTAGCATTCAAAGACTCATAAGCAAAATGTATTTGTTGGGCACGATTGAGTTACACTAGAATTCCAAATGATATTTAGTTCAGAATATAAATGATCTCATACCTACTCTATAAGTTTAGTATTATGAATATTGAATATCCAGGTAATAAAGCAAATTTCAAACTTTGATATTTCTGACATTAGAGAACTATTCGAAAATAGTATATCCGAAATATACGACGTATAAAATTACAAATAATTAATTAGTATTCTAAAGAATATTAAGCACGATGAAACAATGCGTATGCATAATTAACACATAATTATAATTAAATTTTATAATTAATTGCCATATATGCATAACAATGCATTTATTACAATAATTTTATAACATATTTTAGAATATGCCGTTATTGTAAAACTTGTTGGTTGTTCGTAGTCCATATTTACAACTCAATAACATACTTTGATTGTGTACCTAATTATACAAGCAGGGGTGGCTCAAATGAATAAACTGCGCGGCGTTGACATGATCATAGTGCGAGTGGTGGTGAGCGCGAATAATTCATCAATTATTACATTACGAATACTTTGTGCATTTGAATATTGTTCCAATTAACTGATTATTACGCATTCGCATACAGAATTAGTGTATATCGGAGCTACAAGCATATTCGAATAAATTAATTGTTTTTGCAAGCATCGTTAATTCAACTTTAATAAACATTTAATTCATTTTTCAACCGACAGCCGTTTGCCACCCTTTGTCCTTCTACTACGTTCCCATGTTTTATTATTATTATAACTGCTGATATTTTGTATTTATTTGAACGTAACAAATTAATTGTAATTCATAAAACGTGTATTTAATTTTATGCATAATAAATATTTACATTTGTTGGTTGTTTTATGCACCATTTCATTGCAGACAGAAACGCGTTCTGCTTAATAAATGGATTACCAGAAATAATATTATTTTCACGAGTACCTGCGTTTCAATTGAAGGTTATAAATAAATAAACAAAATAATTTTTTATCACCGTGCTTTATACAAAGTTTTTGTATTATTTCACCCAACAAAAACTAAAATAATTTTGATTGTCAGAATAAACATTCATTTTTTTAAATATCACGAAGTGAAATACCGAAATTTATTGAACATCTATCTACTTTTCAAGAATTTAATAGATTAGCTTTTAAGACCTTGTTAGTGAGAGATAAATACGATTTGGGCATTAAATTTATGCAATCGGCTTTTTTCTAAACGCGTTTAATAACGAGGCGATGCATATCTAATAGAACATTTGTAATTACAAGCGCTGTGACATCGTTAGCAGTGGTGGCGGCAAGAGCGAAACGCTGGAGCCTGTAACGGTGAGCGTCAAAGGGTAGCTAAGATCGTAGTGCTCTTTTGGGCAAGCGATAAGCCTGCCATCGCCTCGCATTCGCGTGCGCTGCTAAACCGTATTATGTTTGTTAGTCGCATTCGCCGGCTGGCGGGCTCACTAGCTGGTAATCCGCGCAAAGTACAGGTAATTATGGTTAAATCTTTGAATGGAATTAATATAAATGGCTTCTAGCACTCAGCGGATATTTGATTCGCTCGCGCGGGAGGCATCGCAGTACGTTGCGGCGCGGCACGCAGCCATTTCGCTTCCGTTATTTATTTCCGGCCTGATTTTAGCGGAATTAAGAAATGCGGAAGCAACATTCTTCCTCAGTCCTAACGAAATTCTAATTAAAAAGTTAATTATTCGCGGCTCGTGTGTTTGTCGTGTCAAATTGGTATTGATTATTAATCAGGAAAAAACTCGCCAAAGTTGATTCATTTGCATAAATTATTTCGCTCGCGATGAAACATTCAAACGCGAGTTGCTCCCTTTCTCCTGTGAGGATCGTTCCAAAAAAAAACACGTTATTTCACATTCGGGATTCTTTGTTATTCATGGGCATTAATTTTTAGTAAAAAAATGGCGCGTTCACTCTTACTGCTCGTTTGTTCACGATACTCGAACGAGCACAGATTAATGTATTCAGCAACAATGCTTTTTAAATGCGCGAGGGTGCATTTCGTATTGCAATTGCAAAAGCACTCTTCATTGGAAAATATTTATTGTACATGCAACAATAATAAACTTGCCCCGAAAAACATTTTCGTGATTACGCTGTGCATTTCTTGCGCAATGTATAAAAAAGTCTCGCTTTTTAAGCTGAATGCTTTTTAACAAATTTATCGCAGAAGAGCAATCATATGTAAAATTATACAATAAAAATATGCACTTTATGTCGAGAATAGTTTGATGACCAACGTAAATGTTGAAAACACATTGCAAATTAATACCAATGTCGTTTATTGTGCGTATTCAATAAATTTTGGAATGCATAATTTATTGATTAGAAATTATTCGTTTATTCATATGTGAACGTTTTTGCGGCGTGTATTTTATCAATAATGTTTGGCATCCATGCGTTGTGTATCATTGATTTACGATTGTGCCAGTTATAAATTGAATTGATACAACACGAAACAAAGAGCCAATAAGATTAATGGATAATAATTCACGATGCACACACGTTGACGCGTTCGCTGATTCTCCATGGCGCCCACAAATCCCTTCAACAATGATTGAAATTCACTTTTATTGATTACTCGTATTTTCAAGTTTGCTTAAATTTAATAAAAACCGCAAAAATGTTTCCGATTATTTTCCCGGATGATATTCCTTTAATATAAAATGTAATCATAAGAATTAATTGCAAAAGACTTTAAACAATTAATTGAACACTAATTTTGCTGAGATTGAATGGGATTTTTGTGTTTATTTTGCATTATGTTAATATAGATTTCTTCTATTTCTTCATGCTCAAAGAAACATTACCCGACAATATAAAAAACCGCGAAATAGTCTATAAAAACGTTAGTAAGAAATCTTTGCGTGCTCTCTGATCATCATGCGCATCACGGTGATAATTCACACTAAGCAACAAACACGACATCGCGGGGCGGCATTTCAAAGGAATGAAAACGACCTCCACGCGCGGCATTGCACAAATCTGGAAGGACGCCGCCGCCGCCGCCGTGTTTGTTGTACTGGGGGTGGCTGGATGGGTGTTGTATGTTTGTATAAAGCTGCGGCACGGATAACATCAGCAGCGGCGAACAACACTGAAGGTGCACGTTCGAATGTACACCAGGGTAGTGAATGGGCTTGCGTGTCCTTCCGCATCATTGTACGAACTGTCTTCAGCCTGTTGAATTGTGAATTTCCAAGGGGAGCATCCGCTCGCTTGGTGCTTTGCTTCAATTTTCGGTTTTAGCACATACGTGCGTTTTGCTTTGCTTCTTTTCCTCGGCTACCACCACCCATGTCTTCCTTCTAATCGCGAAGGAAGAAGCGCACATTTCTCTATATTTATTTTACCCGACGTCTGTCGACGCACGTGTAATGCTTTGCTGAAAGCATTATTATTATTACATATCCACGTGCAAAAATTAGAACTTCTTATTGATTTACTGCCTTACGGATAAATAAATTATTGCCATGTAATGTAATTGAAGAAATAACGATAAATTATAAGATGAATAGCGCGTAAAATGTTCTCATGAATGATATTTCTACGTATTTTAATCACAAACTTGGTTTGACAAGTCGTAGTGGTCGAAATTGCACCCTGGGCGTCCATTAATACAAAAACTTTCTTTCTACGCCAGCAACGAATACCGCAAAGAAGTGTGCGACTTATTATCGTGATTTGTTTTGATGCTCAGTTCAAAGTTTTCGCCATATTCTTTTTCTTTCTCTTCTATATTTTTTTCTGCTGTTGCACGGAATATCATGACGAATAAAAACATCGCAAGTAAGGGAAATTTTGACATCTTTCAAGTGCACTTCCAGCACGTGAATAAACGGGGCGGGCGCTCAAGAATGTATGCGTGGTTTGTGTAAGGTTTCGTGGAAAATTTCGCCAATGAATTATTCATTTCATTAGAACTTTTGGCTGATGTTGCGCCGTTTTTTATGCGCGCCGGAAATGTGCGGAATTCTTCACTTATTAATTCACACGCGTAACTTTATTTAATATCCCAACACTCGAATTAAACGCCGTCGTGTGCAGCGACGACTTACAAATTAGGGGAGGGTTTCCGAAAGGTCCCTCTAGAAATCACTAAAGTTGGATATAAATGCGGACAACAAATTAAATAATAATAATAGTAATAATTTGGGCGTACATGACGGCGGGGAGGACGTCCTGTTCGGAACGTACGCACATCAAGGGTGGAAAGTTTGAATCGTTAACGAAATTTCGTTTCGGCTGGTAACCCATGCGCAAGCGTGCAAAGTCCGGAACATGCTAGGTGTTATTGTAGACTCGTTGAGGGTTCTCCGCACGACGTGAAAGGGAAATAAACCTAGGACCAAGGACGAAGGACGAAGGACTACTAAAGTTTTTCGCCTATGCGTTAGTATGCTCTATTTTGTAATTAGTGTGTTCCAGTTTGAACTACGCGTACTGGATTCACAATTAGAATACTTCTCATCTACTACAATGACTGCATTCTGATCATTCCAGGATTATTTAAATAATACTACTTCAACAAATAGATTTACTCCCCTTGGCGCTTCTTTTTAGAAATTTCTTAGTAGTCAACGATTAAAGATTATGGTGAAGTCTGCATCCAAAAGTTAAATGGGAAAACAACATAGATAATATCATCATGTTGCACGCTTGATTATAAGATAACAACTCCTTGAGGAATTTCGATTAAACCAGACCAGCGTACAAAATTACAACATCATCAGTAAGTAAAAGGCGTCGGAAGAAACATATGCTGGTTGGTGATGTTAGTCGCTTGCTTCCTTCCTCCACTCATTCTTTTAGCGCACTCGCATTATACCACTTCAGGTGCGCATTCAACATTCCAACATCTCAGGCAAATTTCTCAGAGTAATTATTTAACTTTGCGTCTGCTCTTTTATTATGAACAATTTAGTACTGAATTTCGCAGCTAAAAAATAACAATTTGCACGCTGCACACTACTGCACTATGATATGAGCATAATAAAAACCTTATCTGCTGCTACTTCTTTAAGGAGCAACAATACTCGCATTGTTAGTAATAATAAAAACACGAATCATGAACATGGCATACGCGAACGTCATAAAAAAACAATCAAACTGCATTTATTACGTTCATAATTTACGAGATGCACATAAGTTGCGTATAAAATGTACATTTATTTCGTCCGAATGGAAGAAGTAGTACGGAAAAAAGCAAAGACGAAATGTATTATGAAGATATTTTGTAATATTTTGCATGCTTTTAAATAATAAAAGTTGCTGGTAAAAGTATACGTACTTATAGCAACAACAACAATGTCCTACAGCGGCCGGAATAGAATAAATGTCATTGTTTCTGATGGAAACTTTATCTGAACGTGAATATTTAATGCGGTAGCACTTTATCGCCAAAAAAGAATTCGACATTACTGTGCTGGATATTTAAAAGCAACTTTCGCTCTCATACTATGTAGGTACCTTGTTCACTTACACTTTGTTCACTTCTCTTTTAGTTCTCGCTTCGTTTACAGTTTGTTTGCCAATATAAGAGAAAAGTTTTTTTTTAGTTAAAAATGTACCTACATACGTTTAAGTAATTCGACAAAAGAAAAACTAATTCGAAAACTTTCAAAGGATTTGTTTGAAGATTTACTTTGACGAATTTTCTACTGTGGATTCTTTCATTTAATCATAAGCAAATTACGTCCTTTTCCTCTACGTATGAATTTATTTCAAGAATTTCAACTTCAAATAATAGAATTAAGATATTAATACGATATTTGTGATATTTCGATTTCAATTGGAAGCATTTCAATAAAATACGTAATAAAACGTGCTGTAAAAAATTGGAAGCAGATGGAGACAATAAGATTCATCGAGAAAAATCAGGATAAGAGATAATAATGATGAAAGACTCGTAATAAGATTGCTTTAAATATAAAAATATGAAAATTTTATGCGTCTTAAGCGTATTGTGCTGCGGGCTCTATTAATGCGCTCACAAAATTTGCTCGGCGTCTGGCTGCGGGCGGAAGGGCGATATCTATTCACTGAACACATCCCCTTTGTTCGCGTGCAATTGCATCCAGCGCATCACCGCTTTAATATTTTCATTATAGTTTTATAATTACGCATATATTTACTTGCATTATGTGTGGTAACATAAGGCAAGGCAAGGCCCTCGTTCTATTCAATTCTTGACAACAACAGTAGCGCGCTGAATAAACCTCGTCGTATATGTTCATCGTAAAAAGTTTTGTTTTATTTGCAATTTCGAGCAGACAATAAGACATCGTCGCGTCTAATTGAAACCCATGGATGTTATTAAAATATATAAAATCGAACATAAATTTTCACTTGACGCGAATTATCGTCTGTGTTACAAACCTTTTAATGGATTCAATTTTAATGTTCGAATTTAATGGATTAATGTAAGTGTTTAAACTTCGAGAATTGACGTGCTAACTGTCAACTTAATTAATTGTTATTTCGAACAATTGATAGTTATCTTCGTATAATTGTTTGTGTAATTTATTATACTGTCATAGAGCAACAATAGTTAATTCGAAGCTATTAATTAGTTAGCTAATTAAAATCTAATGAATTGAGAGATATTCTGAATTAATAATCAATGTTTCGCTTTGTTACCTATTGAATGGCTATTAATATAATAAATTGAACAAGTGCGTGTATTTAAGTAAAGTGTTGCTCTTTCGTTTCAATTTTCGTTTGAATGGCAAAGCAAGATGTGAGAAGCAGATACGCGCGTCTTCAGTATGCACGAATTGCGCGCAGGCAGCGTGAGTGAACATTTAAAGATTTATCTTCATTCAAACGGAACATATAGTATCAGTCGGATTTATTACGAGATTGCATTGCTCCTTGCTAAATTGGAGTTTGAGTTCCGTGCGAGTGACGTTTGTGAGTCTTCCATTGGGGTTCTCTTAAATATTCCATGTTGTTCGGTTGGATAAGGAATGCTTGCATCCACTATTGACATAAATGAATGTGGCCAACCGTACTATTTATTCAAGACATTTCTTTTTAAAATTTTATTGCCTTTCTTATCAATTCTGTCTCGAAATCATATTATTATTTGAATAATATTATAATCTCTTTTAAATTTTTAAATATCAACTTTCAGAACGTAAATTTAAAGCTGGGAAAAACAAAATAAAATATTTATATGAAAAATACGGATTGCAATAATTATTATAAAAAAAAACATCCACGTGTGAATCGTAAAAGCGCGGTAAAACAAATATGTGAGGCAAGAAAATCGCAACTCTAATAGATTTTGTACGTGCTTTTGAGCTATTTGGATGCATTGGCATAGTAGCCCATATTAAAGCCGAAATCGATAATAAAATTCAACGCAAATGTACCGCCAACACGCCTGCCAGTTGACATTTATATGCATACTCGTATGACGGGCGTAAAAATTGCACACCGATAACAATGATATTAATTGTAAAAATATTTGACGACCATTTTGCTGGCTACACGCAGCTAGCTAGCCAAATACCAAAATCATTTCGAATTCGTAAAAAGCGTTAGCCAGGCGGCTTTTACATTAAATGTAGCTTAACTGTCGCATGGAATATGCATGTTGTAAATTCATAAATGCGAAAAATGGAAAAAAGATTTGTTCGTTGGAGATTTGCCAAAATTATAATGTAAACTTTTAATCAGAGTCAATTCATGAAACGTAAAATACTTCATTTTATCCCAGTTTTCAGTCTAGACTTTAAAAACTATTTTTTGAAATACACGCATTGACATCAAGCAGTTAGTGTCTGTCTGGATGTCTGCAGTGATAATGTCAATATGCACGTGCAATGCGACAAGAGTGGCGGGGGCGGCACGAGCAACTAGGAGCGACGTGAAGGAAATAGCAATTACATCCTTTTAAGAGCGGCGCGCAACATAATCATCGTGACGCGAGTACGAGGGTGGTAGCCGGCGCCGCCGTCGACAATGTCTAGCCATTTGAGAGCAGCAGCAGTGCACTGTCGTAATTGAGTGGTCATGAGTGCTGGGGGTGCGAGCCGAGTGCTCCGTTGAGGGAGCACGCCACTATGCACTGCATTACGACGAGGACAACGACGACGAGAAGATGAGATGTGAGTGAAGCGTGTGCAATGCACTCACTCATCATTCCGGAAGGTGAACGAAAAATGCATAATGATAATTATTTTTGGGCGTAACGAGATATCTACGCTATGCAATTTAACCAAGCATATTAACCAGAATGTAACGCATTTGAAATTGAAACATTCTCATGTCTTCCTCATCTATGGAGGTGTCTGATACTAAAATAGCAGGTTACAGTCATGGTCAGGTTTTCAGGTTTTGGCATATAGCCACAAGGACAATAGAGTGTAGTTTGGCAAGGAGAATGCAATACCACAGGACTAGACAACAGTATGCATCCCCGTATAATGCAGAACAACTGCACGCGCATCGCTTATCTTCATTTGCCAGCCGTTCATGCACATAATGTCACCTTCGACGCTGCTCTACAACAATGACTCTAGTTGAAGCTTTCTACTCATATGTGTACTCAATGGTTGACTGCTCGTGTTATTATTGTACGCTCTTAACCTGCTACAAGGATACTGATCCTGCGACTTAATAATATATACCAAATCCCTATTAGGAAATTAATCAAATTTAAAAATGGTAGCACGTTTTATACTTTCACAAGAAAAACCATATTTTAGATTTTGAAGAGTTGAAAACATGAAAAACATTTTAAGACTCTCGTAAAATATTGCCATAAAATTTATACATCCGCCAACAAAATAATGATAAAATTATCTCATGATGTTATCAGTATTCGTATCCTGAAAGATACAAATTATTAATTTTTTTAATAGGCAATGATACCATTTGATAACTATCAGCAAATTTATCCGCATGTCAAAAATTACTTAAACAAATTACACAATATTTAAATTAGGCGAACGCACTGTACGAACGCAACGCCATAATAATTTTAATAGTGATGTACGAGTATTTTCGTGTTTTTTCAGTCACATTGTGCACGTTTTTTATGTTTTATCACGCTGATATTTATCTCTATGAGTAGTTGCTGTGTAGTGTTGCGCACTGCAAATCCTTCGAATTGTGGATGAATTCATCAGAGGCGTAAACGAGCACTAATAAAAATTGTTTGCATACACGAAATTAAACAAAATGATGAAAATGAAATAAAACAGGCAAGTCAGCTAACCAGGCGCGTGATCTAATTTATTATTTGTTTTATATGACACGCTTTGTGTCTGCATCACAAAACAAATCGAACGAGAGCCGGTTACAGCTTTTTGTGTAACAATAAAACTTTTTTAAAAAATATTTTGGTTGAAAAATCTAATTACGCAAGGTAACTATTAAAGCAAGAACACGAGATATTGCACCCGGATGCGCATAATGCAGTAATAAAAAGCAAAACGACGACACACGGTTATTTAATATAAGGAAGACTGAAATTAAATAAGGTCTGACAACGCATGCGAAGTTATCACTGAAGAGACGGCTGTGTCTCGACGTCGAAAAGTTGTTATCACTTAGCGCACGTAATATTAATTCCATTAAACTCTATTGTGAGAGGCGCGTTCGCTGAGACGCAGTATCGCATCATCACGTGGGAATAGCAGTCGCAAGGCGTAAAGCATATGCTTGAAGAAATTCATCGTAACTATCTATTTACGGCGGAAGCAACAGCAACAGCAACCGCTAGTAAATAGTGTGCGGCACGGTTTCGCATCACTGATATCCAGCCGAAGCTGCAAAACACATAAACGATCTTTGAAACAATGCGTGTGCGTTTGCAACGCGGTTGCTGGTTGCATCGACAATTTTCTCGTTCGTCTCACACCGATTCCGCGATTCGTGTTACTTTGCCCATGTTCGCAGCCAGCACGTATTGTTTCCTATTAGATTGAATGTGCATGGCAAGCATGCACGTTGCACAAGGGATGTAAATGCTGCATTAGATGTTTCTCACCTTGTTTTACAAACTAATATAACCGCAAGACTCAATTCCATTCCGGTGTATACAACAACTAACCATGTTAGTTGTATAGCGCCGTAAAATGTTCTAATTCATGCTTTAATCCAATTATATTCAGAAATAACTTCAGATTAGCACAAGGTAATAAATTATATCACTAAAGTCATCATTGAAATTGATACTACTTAGTAAATTATGCCAAAAATATTGTAAGACGGAATTCATCGAATATAATATGAGTAAATTTAGCATAAAATTAATACAGACACTTAAAAGCTGTGAAAATGCTATCTAGTATTCCATTATATTCGAGAAAAGAATGAAGACGAAGCGAATGTTGCTTGAATATGGCAGTATACGAAAATGAACGTATGCATACACAAAGAGCATATAAAAGATGGATGTGAGCGGATAGCACAGGACGAAAAGCATGGTGAAAAATTGTGCCCATCACATTGACATTGTTTGAGCCTTCGCTCATTTATCGCGCACGCTCTCCGCTCCTTTCATTCCTTGTCCTTTCACGTCCCCGCCGTTCGCATTCGCGTTGGTGTTCGTCTCGCCACCCTCGTCAGAGAGCCATTGATCTCGTTCGATGAGCTTTATATTATTATTATATAGCTACGATCGTCGTATACGATCAGAGCTAGCGAGCTAGCTGCATCCCCTAACTATAAATAAATTTATTGATTATTATATTATAAAAATGCCGACGATCTAACCATCCGCGTGCGATGTTTTACGCTCGCCACATTCGCCATCCCCCAAACATTACTACACGAGTTAAAAATACATTTGGGGCTAAATTCATCAATTTTGCAAACATATCATCACGTTTGCTAAATGAATTATTGTTTACTTTCTTGTGAATAAATAAATATTGGTATGATTCAGCTCATATATGAATTAAAGAAATATATTGCTCTGTGCGCAATATTTTTATCGAAATAGCAGAAACTGCATTGTTGGTAATTCTATTATAACTTTTACAGTATTCCTGACATCATGACATATATTGTCATAATATAATATTTGTATTCACATATTGATGTAAATGTTAGGTAGGTTTATTTGTACATATTTTGTACAAGTTTTCTCTGCTGATATATTCTAGGTAATTCTAGTCGAAAGTTTATGCGATCGATTTATAAATTCAACATTTTAGTCTTCGGTTGACTACACCAAAGTGAACAATTTGATGTGGCTGTGCATATTGTTAAAGTTAAAATTGATAAAATAGTTTATGTAGTAATTGAATATTCAATGACTTTTCGTTGAAAACATAGAACTAAGTACGTGTATCTATATTTAATACTCTGTTTTATTAATAATATTCAATTAACTAGAAATTTCATTGAATTATCATATAATATGAAAATATTAAATATTATTTAGTTGCTTTAAAAACTTCTGTTGAATATTATTTGCTAATGAATAAAATTATCATTCACCAAATTAATTAATCAGTTAATAGGATAATAGACTTAAAACGAGACGTTAAAAGACGATTAAGTAAACGCATAATTGCATTAGTTATTTTTTCTTCGCGCATCGAGTTTGTAATAGTAGTTAGATTAAGAATGCATCCAACAAATTTGCGATAAATTAATTTACTTCTTTGTAAGGCTTGTGAAAAATTCAAGAATTTTGATGATATCTTCAGTACTTTTCGAGATATTGATGAAATTAGATCACATTTCTTATCAAAGAAATTGTATTTTTAAATTATTGATACAGAGCTGCAGATTTCATTACCTTCCTATATTCTAATGGATAAAGATGTATGTTTTTATGTAATACTTGAACATGCAAGTAAAACTAGAAGTTGAAGAAATAACATGATCGCTTCAAGATAAGAATGCGTCCAACAAATTTGCGATTGACCAATTTACTTCTTTGTAAGGCTTGTGAAAAATTCAAGAATTTTGATGATATCTCTAGTACTTTTCGAGATATTGATGAAATTAGATCAACTTAAGATTTTATGACAAACGTAGTTTCGACAAAAACGCGTTTAAGGTTTTCGTGTTGTTCCAACAGCTCGATTTGCTACTACACTAAAATGGCTATAACTTTTAAAATAATACAACTTACATCAAATCTTTTAGAGAGATATTTTTGAACTTTCCAAATATATGAATTTTTTTTTCGATTTTTTAAAATTTCTAGACTAGAATACCCCCTTAAGAAAGGTCAACGCTTGATATCCTATAACTAATATCCAATGTAATAATGAAGCCGGACAAATCCCAGACGCCGAATGGCCGAATAGCCGGGGACTCGCCGTAGTAATCCTTATCCTCTAATTGGATTATACATGTTTTATAGTCGTATGCTTTTCGGGGCGATGATAGAAACTAAGCGGCTTAGCTTCGGCTCGCATCGCCTCCTTTTAAAATGCCTTAACAATAGACGAGCTAGCGCCCGGTCTAGTTAACTAAATTAGTGGTAATAGCCCGTCTTATTTTTCATCGTTCCCTCGCCACGCGTTGCGCATGATAAAACACACCCTGCTGCTGCTGTTGCGGAAAAAGTTATCATCTTACGCGCCAACTCTTCAGCCGCCACCGTAGCTGCGTAGCTAGGTGTATTGCATCGCTATGCCCTTCATGCCAAAACACCCCCATGAAATATTCCAGAAACGCGTGCAGGCGCCGAATAATTTTAGTTGGACGACATGCAAGGATAAATTATCCTCGATACTTTCATGCAAAATTTATCTGATTCGCATGAAACCGACGGTGTGTAAAAATCTCATTTGAAATTCCACGTAATTATTGAAATTTTTCCTCAGATTTCTGTTTCAATATCGGCCACTTATCGCGCGGGTTAGTTAAATGCGATCAAATAATTGAATCGAATAACACGTTTAAGCGCAATTTGTGCGCCAGCGTTAGTAGTCACGAATTACCACCCTCAATGAATGAATGCACGCCGAGTAAATATAGCATTCGTGTTGCGCACGCTGGACGAACGTTGATTATGTGGAAATTGTGTATGCCCAAAACACGCAATTGTTTCAATTATAGAGTAATCATTGGAAAATATTCAGTTGGTTCCGTTTCGTAAATTGCATAACAAACAATAACAATGTTTATTCATATATAAAAACTTTCATGTTCCCGTTCATTGTTATTTTATATTAAATAATGCATTATTTTAAAAAGACAGTAAAGGCTGATGTTATACTATTAATTAGCAAGTTTTCTAAAGAAAAACTATATGCATATAGGAAAATTGCTAGTTTTAAATTTCAATTTGAAACATGAAAGTCGAGGAAACATCAATTGGATTTTGTAATTAAAATGTCCGAGCTGTAGGCGCACATAGTACGTACGTACGTACATCATGTATTTTGTAATATTGTAAATTTCTCTCGTTCCGAATGCAAAACGTAATATTTCAGCGGTTCAGCCCCGCCAGGAGCATCTCGTACGCTCAGGTTATGAGAAGTGGATTAATTACAACGTCAAGTCGTACAAGCAATATTCGTTGGCATTAGACATTTAATGCGAACAGTGCGCATTCATACACACAACTTATATGCGAATACAAGTGCCTTCGTCGCTGCCGCCACTGCCGCCGCCGCCGCAGCGCGCCTATGAGAGATTATCTTTCGTGACAGACTCGCAAACGGCTCGTGGATTACGTTGGCTTAATTACGCGGTGAACCTGTGCTCTTGCGTTATGTTTCACTCTCTGCCCCCAAAACGAAATAATTTCGCCCGCCGCCCCATTCTCTGGCCGTATGCATAACAACAGTAAGTGTATATTACAGATGGGTTTCACTAGAACGAGCAGCGATCTTTACAACAATTCATCTTTTACGCTTTACGTCCTGCTGTTTGCTATCAGCACGCCAGCGTTGATTTTCCCCGAGAGTCTTCTTCTTCTTCTTCCCCAAGTATTTCTCCATGTTTTCTTGATTTAATGCACACTTAATTAGCGCCGCGATACTCAATTAGTGCACGGAAATGTTATGAATGCGTGTTTTCTTAATGAGGAAGTTTCCTAACAGCGCACACGCTCCGATGATTTCAAAATGTACTACATTCTTGACAATGCAATTTTATTAAAATTGTCATTTCTTCATCAAAGTATTTTGTAATTACGAAGTCTCAACACAAGTTTCACTTGTTATTTCCTAATTCAGGAAGATTAATTTCCCGGGGATGTTCGCAGAAATATTTTAATCAAAACGTAAAAAATAATACTTAATTAAAATTGAAATAATTTCAAACACGTTGAACGAATTACAAATTACTTAAGCATTTAATCACGATATTTATAACCACCTGCTGGCGATGGTAAGATTCGTTTGTATCAATTACGTTTCCATTAAATTCAAATATGCAGAAAGAAGCATCCCCCTTGCTTTGCGCGCGGCGCTGCGGTTGTGAGTGCGCAATATTGGCAAACGAATTTTAGCGGTGGCAAAGTGTTGGAAGTAAGTAAGGATGGGATATTAAACGATTCCGCATTTATTTCGCGCGTGCGGTGCAATGTAAGCAGAAAGCATTTCAACTTAATTTAGAGCGCGCTGCGTTGCTGCTCTTTTCGCCATCGCGAGCGATGATGATGATGACGATGATGACGATGATGACGAGCCATCCTGCCGCCACCACCGCCACCATCGCAGAGGGTCCAAAACGCTGCTGTGCCGGAATTCTAAATGATTTTTCTCTCTTAAACCCGACGTATATTAATAACACCGTGCCGCGCGCCGGTGAGTTTTAGGTAAGTGAAAAACGTTTTTCTGTATTACTTCGTACTCTGGTAGTACACGCATTGCGTCCCTGAATCTTTTTGCAATTATATAAAACGCGAAATAAGCGTGTGAAATATTTAACTGAAAATCAATTAACTTTTCAATTGAATGTAACTACTAAAACTAATTAATAACAAACTAAGTTGAACACATCAAAATGTATTCTATTTGAATATCCCACAAAATAGAATTTGTCAACTCGAATTGATACAAATCAATTGTAGGTACATTTAATCAAATAAACCCAACTCAAATCTGTTGAAAGCACGCATATTAGCTATGTCAGTATTAATTTGTAAAATCAATAGAAATTTCAATTCAATTAATATTATTCCAAACCGACATGATTAGTTCTAATCGAATTAATTCACTCGCTGAAATTAATATTGGAAATTGGGCCAAGTATTATTTAGAATAAAGTACACCTTCATTCAACCTAATAATATTCCATCCACTTGATGAAAATCTCATATTATCAAGTGCTTTCGTTTTTCCATTGCGGATACATTCGCTGGGTGGAAATTTACAATAAAGTAGTGGTCTCCGAATACGAATACGCTCGCGAGCAAAACTTTGCAGTTAATTTTAATTGCTCACTCGCTATCCGTGATTTAAAGTTTCAATTGCCGCTCGCTTTACGTATAATGCGAAGAGAGTTGCCTTGTGGCGTATTGTGGTCTAGTGTTAGTGAAACTGTCCAGGACTTTGCGGTATGGCGCTAAGAAGAGAAGCAAAATAACTTATTTCGTCTTTTTGTGCTAGTTAAACTTTACGCTGGGCGCCACCAACTTATTTTATTGTTCGTTTAATATTGTGCAATTTTATATTCTACCTTAATGTTTCCTACGAGAGAATTGTATTATATTCAAATGTAGTTATGCATCACATAATAATAGATCATAAATAACCAATCATGATAAATAGAATAATGGATAGAATGTTTATCGAAAGTTATTCGTTACATTTAGACACACAATTGGTTGCAATAGCAATCATTCGCAGGAATCTAATGTATACGAACGAATAATAAATCATGGAATAATAAAACATAATCTTCGTGCTATTTTCGTATCGTAATACGCTTTTTATACGCTTCTTATTCAACAGCAGCAGCACGTCCGGACGAATGCGCTCGCTCGCCAGCGTTCGTCGTCCTCGGTCATCATGCATCATTCCGGTGTCAACTCAATTCGATTCCTGTCTTGCACTAAAGCGAACGCGATTTCACGTATACGTATACTAAGTGCACGCGTAGCACTCTCTTTTCCTCTTTCTCTCGACGAGCTTGTCACATTCCGATACAGTAAAGCCATCATCGATTGTCAATTGCAATAGCAATCAATAACGTGTCCACGATCGTCTCGTCGGACGTTCAAATTTAGCGTTAAATTAAACTCATTTCTATTTTGTATGTTCGCGATCGCGTACAATTTTTTACTGACAGCCGGAAGGCGACAAATGCGGTCAAATTGCATGAAATCAACGAGTGCATTGAGTTTTTATTAAGATTTATCAATGCGACGATGATTTATCCCGCCCCCGTGTGGGCGATTTCATCTTCTTGCTGCTGCTGCTGCTGCTGCTGCGTGCGACAAGTTTGTGCACCGCTTCCGGCGCGTCACGCGTTGATGACACCACCGCCGCCACCGCGGCTGTCCTGACCACTTTTCAAAGCGCCCCTGGCATATCGGGTGACTGCAAACACACGAAATCCCCCAGCGGCTGCTGAAAGACCAAGCAGGCTCGACTTAAACGTAAAGGACCGTCACGACGCTGCCGTCGTTGCCGCCGACGACGTGTCCACCAAGCAGCACGTATGCTGAATGCTGACGCACATAACGCGCATAAATCGCACATGTTGCGATGAATAATCCAGCACGGAAGCTTGCAAGCGCACTAAACAGCAATTGCCTCAGCTTTATTTATCAATCAATATTCAGCTGTTTTCGTAAAAGGCGAGAGAGAGATTCTCCGAATGGTCGTTGTGGGATTTAAGTATTAAACTTAATGGCATTAAACTGCACTTTAATCAAATGGCAAACACACTGCATTATTTCCGGATGTTGAGTGCGTCTTAAACCGCGAGATTTAACAACTTTTATCTATGATAAAAGAGTTTCGTAATTATTCCACGATTTACTGGGATAAGAACTTACACAAAATAATGAGAAAAACTTGTTTAATTAAAAATTACACTCATTTCCTTCATTATCTTTCGTTCCTTCATTAAAATCAGCTACTTAATGATAGAATTTCCGTATAAAATACTAGCCCACCCTTATTAGCTTTTTGCGTAATCATCACACGCTAGTATCTTGTAGTTTACCCTTTAATAACACGTAGTCAAAATTACGTAACAAGACATGTTTTTTACATATAAATGTAGGTCAAATCTTTGACGATTTAAAAAAATGTAAACACGAGCTTATTATCCTGTGAATTTCCATCCTGGACGCAAAATCACGTAAAATGAATAAAAATATTGCAGGTACCATTTTTAGTTTTTGCGAAATGGCATATTATATAATCTTTAGTTTGTTTAACATTAGGTTATTAAATGTGTTCCTTATTCAAACAATTTGCCACCGCTGCGTGCCAAACATTATTAGTTGAGCGCATGCATCTTGTCTTCGTAAAGGACGACGACGAGGAGACCCTTATAAGATTTGTGCGGTTAGCCCAAAGGCATAAGAGGGTTAGCATCGCATTCCCCACTAATGTCAAATGCAAATATAATACATTACGCATTAAAGATGTTCGATAGTAATGGTGGTAGTAGAGGGTCTCACATCGCCGATAAATTAGGTTAATTTAATGCACAAAGACCATAAAGGCGGTCACGGTACGGCACTCCTTTGAAGTGAAAGAATTTCGCTTACGATCACTGAGAAATATACCGAAACGAACGTGTTATTTGTCTTGAATTCGGTTTTCGCCGCCTTATAAATATATTCGGTTGTGTGATGTGGGTAGTGGGTGGTAAAAGCATGCAAAGACATGAAAAAAGGCAAAAGAAAAATAAGAGCCAAAAAATGTTCCGGAAATGTAGCACGCTCGTTTGTCATTTTTGTCTTTAATAGAATCCTTCACGTTGTGTCAGCGCACAATTGTGAAGGTATTTTGTCTAAAATACCTATCTACATAATTTTCATAAATAACGAATGATCTTGTAATCTTTATAAATATTCTCTTTGTCGATTTGCTCGCAATCTACGCGAAAAGATATGGCGTTGATTAAATATTCTTTTTGTGCAATACGAATTGTTTGTGTTCAAGTTTATGTTTTATTTTGAAAAGCATTAAAATGCTTGTCCGTGATATTTTTTCCTGTTTTGTGTCGAATTTGTTTTTCAAATTCGATGTTTTTTAAAGAAGATTTTCCAATAGTTGTTTTTCAACTCTTTCTCTTTTTTATTTTTTTAATGATTGAAATATGAAAATTAATTTAAATTGATGATGTGGAAACTAAAATCGCGAAATATGTAGATATTAGGTAGAACATTTAACTAAAATTGACGAATTAATAATAAATTGACATTAATTTTAATGCAATTAGCATAAATATGTACGAATATTATTCAATGTGCATATCTATTTCATTCCCGTAACCGCACGCACATTTATATTCGCAAGTACATTGCGAAAAATGAATAAATAAATATAAGAGTTGTATAACATTTCAGTTGTGTATTTAAATTGCAAATTTTCATATTTTATACACACGCATTATTAAATTAGCAAACATAAATTTGCGTATTACGTTTCATGGCGCAATGGCATAGCAGGCACTTGAGCACTTTGAACAAATATTCGTTAGGCTCATGCGCACGCCCAATCACTAACTAACCGCGTCGGCAACGGCGGGCGGCCGTGGTAGCCGTGGAGGCGGCAGTGCTCTTGAAATAGAGTTCTTCGTTCATGTCAGTAACGCGCGCGCGAGTCAAAAACATGCATCAACCACTCTGTTCGTCGGCGTGTGCGGTTTTTGCACTCTTTCGTCAACACGTCCTGCGGTCGTCCTTGCCGTCTCATCTTCCGCAGCACTCATGCCAATTACACATGCGGGTCCTTTTCATTCTTATCCGACGGACGACCGCACGCATAAAAAATATTACGTTGTCGTTGCTGGCTTGGTAAGCCAGAAATAAGTGGAATTGCCTGTAATTTCCACCATGATGCCTCTCGAGAGGACAGCGTACATCATTTAAACCTCGCCCAGAGGTCGAGCGAAACATTGCGCTTTCGAGCCGCAATCTTTTTTTGCACTTGCTTTTTGCTTTATTTCGAATTCATAAATAGCCACTGTTTGTGATTGCGTTGCGTTACGAGTCGTTGCGTGTTGTATAAAATATCGCAATAAAATGAAAATTAATTTCGGCTATTGCGCTGCAATTTATATGAAGCGTATTGGCGCATTATAAGTTATGTGATGCGTAAAGCCAAACAACACATATGTAATCGTTTTCGCGAATTTATATTCGGGCGAATACACAAAGAACATAAAATACGCTACTGGCAGCCGCATTGTTGATGAAATACAAACGATCGCCAAATTGTACCATCCGGATGAGGAGGCAAGAGGCGATCGGACAACGCGCGTGCGAATTACAAATTATTGCTTACGTTGCGAAATAATCATTAATATGTTATTATCATTGTCGCCATTTGTTATTTTTGATTTATAAAATATTAATGAAGCGAGTGCGCGTATTTTGACAATTTGCACGAGAATGTTAGCATGCAAGAATGACGTGCGCATGAATATCATCAGTTTTCGAGTAGTGTTGTAATTGTGCGGATGCATATCACATTATCATCGGTAGTAATAAATTACAAATCGATACGCATATGCAGATTCAAATGTCATTATCTGATTGCCCATTAAAGTATACTTTGATGTAATTGCCATTCAACATTCCAACTGTGCTGCATCACCAAATCTGTGCTAATTTGATTTTTATGAAACGAAATATTTATTGCAATTTTACGAGTTCCACAAATAGTTTATAGTTATTTTTATTATGATATTTCATATATCTGTTAAATATGCTAGTAACATATCACATGGTAATTCAAATTGTAATAATATTTAACTGCGTTAAAAATGTGGAAGATAATTAGGAAACTGAAATTATTATCTGGAATCCATAACAAAATGTCAGGGTAAAGCTTCATAATATTCCTGATTTTAAAACAGATTAGATAGTAGAAAATAATTTGGTCTTGTTCTAGTTTTAAGTAGAAAATTGATGTTTAAATAACATGTACCTAAATTCTCTCTTGCCTTAGTTAAAGCTTATAAGATATTCATAGTGTTAAGATTGTTTCACTAATTACTATTACTGGAAATTCAATGTTACTGAAAGTTAATTAATCTAAAACAATTTACGGTGAATACAAGCACATGCATAAAACCGCTTCATCCTCGTCGAGGAATACGTGCGGCCAAAATTTGAGTGAAGAAGATGTAATTGAAACTTAGTATCCAGAATGTATAAATATTGCATAAGCCTTTTAGCGCTCCGGGGTGTTTCACTTCATAATTCTCATAATGCGCAGCACACACCTGAACACGTCCTGCAAGTACAGACTGTTCGCTCAAGTTACACGACGTCTTCGAACTTGCGCCTCGAACAACTCGCAAGCAATCTCATCTGAGAATCCACCAAAGTAAAAGCTTAGCTTCCACGCTCAAGGTGTGCAAGATTTTACCATTGGGAATACACACATCTTGCACGATTGTGCAAATTTTCCCTGCCCCTAATTGAAACATTTCCAAGACACGAATCGCAATATTTTATATCTATAATTTACTATTTAAATATTATTGCACTTTAAAATGCACGAAATCAACCCTCCTTCTTTATGACAATGATAATAACAGTCGCGTAAGAAAATGTTGTAATTACGCTTCTCCCCTAAGCAACCCTCAGCTACAAATATGTTGTAATCTTAGTTGGCGGTGGTCTAAACGGTGCGAGCTTTATGCTGATTACGTAGCCTTATAAAATTTTGTTAATTAAAGGGATGCGAGCTGTGTTAGAGTAGCTCTTGCTTCTGTTGTTGAACACGCAACCAGAGAAAGGGAGGAAATAAAGGGGTAACGCCGGCTAATTACACGGCCCGTGTCACCGAAACAGAATTGCAAAGACAGGTGTCTAATTGAAATATCGATCGCGAACGACGCGCAAAATCACGCACATGCGGCTTTTCGACAAATCACAAGGCTTTCCAGGTCATAATGTTGTGGTCGTAATGGACCCATTCAGATGTTAAATCTATTATATTTCTTCCAGCCGAAAGCAGCTTGGAGTTTTACCTTAAACTACAGTTGGAATTTAGTAGTCTCATCAAAAGTTTACGATTAAATCTAAGAGAATTAATTATAATGTTATATGGTGTACTAAATCTATGACTAGAGAACTTAGCCCAACTACCATCTCATTTCGAAAAGTGCTCCATTCAACTATTTTATATCCAGCGCAAAATTCATTAAACCACCTACTAATGACCGTCAAAATTATTCGCATAAATATGCAGGAAATGGAATAGAAAGCTGTGAACATTGATTTTTCAATTGATTCCCGATCATTAAGTTACATGCACAGCACACACACAAATTCATTGTTCGCCAATTGCGCAATGGTTTTCAGGGTGGCTCATATCTTGATTGAATTGCCCAAGTTTTCCCATTATGGGCCATCGACGTCGTCGTTGTCGGGGAGCGCCGTTTGACTCGATGGCCGATTTGCGCATTTCTCGTGCAATAAATCCAATCGCTTTTTTCACGCGCGATTCATAATCATTTGTTGAATTACCGACCCTCAACCCTCGATGCTCAACTTAAGAAAAGCTGGAAGGTACGCTAGTTTGTGTGCGAATACGTTAGAATGACTTTAGCGCGGTCACTCTGTGTGCCTTTATCCGAATGCATTAATATTAATTAATGTTTTATTAGCTTCTGACGTTTCGCGCTCTGCTGCTGCGGTTGGTGTCGGGATTACGCGCATGCAGGCAAATTTCACGCATCTCGCATGTGTTCATCTCGCAGCGCGTACGCGAAATCCGTTTACGGCTGTTTTCAGCGTTTAGACTGAAGCTTACAAGTGAGCGAGCACCATTGCAATGCATGCGTAATGCTCACGCCTAAAGCACTGCGCGTTCGCTGTTGACACGCTTGAATTAAACGTTTAGACGGCGAGTAATTATTGACAGCCGTTTGCGCGCTTCGGGCTCCAACTTCGATTAATCAATATTTTTAATTGGATTTCAATTTAGCGCAGCCGCCTGTACAAGTCGTTATTTTTAACATTCGAATATACTTCCAAATGCGCGTTTTCCACTCGGGTTAATCACACACATTTCCGATGTTCTTTCATAAAACTGATATGCAATTATCCGCTACAATAAATGCTACATTTTCAACTTAACGATAACGATAAAATATATTCGCTTTACTGCTGTTTATTTAAAGCTCTGGAAGTGATAATAAGATAAATAATAAGCAATTTTCATGATACTAAAGAAAACTGTAAGTTTAATGCAATTTCGTTTTTATTTTCCATAAAATTATGCTGATTTTAATTGAGTTAGCAAGAACGAAATGACAGGGGAAACGTACAAATCGTACGAAAGAAGATCGCGCACTAACACGGAACATTTTTTCCTTCCCTTTCGTTTTCCCTTCCACGTCTGCATAAACAATGCTTACGATCGGCGCTTGTTAGGGCGGAAAATAAAGAAATCAAGTCAAGTGCTTTCTAATTTAAATTCAGTGCCCAGTGCAAAGTGTGCTTCTTCGATTTTTACGTCGCATATTTAATTGGAAACGCAAATACGCGCAACGCGCAAGAATGCGAACGAAAACTGAATGAACTCAAGTGTAGTACGGCAAAAAAGTGTTCGAACTCTTTGCCTGCGCCTTGATCAGGTTTTTCTTGGCTAGTGCACCCGTTACGTGAACATTTTAATTGAAGAGCTCTTTTACGCTGCAATTTCGCATACGTATTTTCTATTTTTCCGCCGGTTTTCTCAAGGTGCATATTAAAACAGCCGACGTTGTATTCATCTTACAACAAATGGACAATTAGCATATCTTTTACTCTATTTAACTGAAATTACAAGCAGTATGATAAAATGCGGAAAATGTCTCAAGCGTGAAAAAACATAATTAAATTAGCTCGCCAGCTTCTCATATTTTACACTCCACATTATGTGTAGATTTTAATTATGGTCGTACGATCATTAATTTTAAACTTTCGCTGTTATTATTTGCCATTTAACTAAAAATTCAAGCTGTTCATAAACAATAAACCGTAATGCAATTATACCAACTAATTATTTACAATATTTATTCTGATTTAATTAAATCCGAACCGTATATTATCTGGTGTTAATTCTCATCAATATAATTCAGTTTAATAAACAATGAATTTTTAATCAGTTTAGCGTGTTATTAATTACTACCAACCGCGAGTTTAATTGTGAAATTGTAAATGAAATTTTCGAAATGCAATAGACCTCATTACAATACTTTAGTTTCATTTACGTTAAACTGTGACCGACTTTCAATTACGATGCAAGTACAATACTTTGTACAATTGTACATTGCGCGGCACGTTATGGCATGAATTCTTCGGAAAGTTGCTAAACGCTCCCCGAGTGGCAACCGCGAGCATTGCGCACAATGACGTTTTCCACTGCAAGCGTTGCGAACGCTTTGTCCGTCTTCGTCGCAAAGAATGCAATTGTAAAATGCGCTGCATTTATGCAAAGCGAATCGTAATTGTACGATGCGGTTGTCGTTGTTGCTGCTGCTGTTGCTGTTGTTCTAGTTGTTGTTGTTCGAGCGCCAAGTCTGAACTAAGCTCACATATAGAAGATAGAGATAATGCGCACCGCTCGACTCGAATGGGTATTAATGGGCGAATATTTGTTTGGTAAAATAATAACGTTACACGTTGCCCTTTCTCTATTCCGCCATTCAGTTGTTCAACACAATGGCGAACGCAAGCAATACCAATGTATATATGTATAAGATAATAACCATAGTATTACTATGGGATTAATGACAGCGCAACGCATCCAAATTTCTACCGCAACCGTACCAACAACAAGCGCAAGAATAACGCGAATAACGCGCAATGAAAGATATGCTACTTCCCTTCTCTTCTCCTCTCACTTCGGTATGTGCGCATATTGCTACTTGTACTTATTTTCTCGCCTGATTATCACTACTATATTAGTGTGCATTTCGTTTCATTATCAAATGTTCTTCGTTCATGTTTTAAACGTAATAAAACTTAACGATTGCAATGAGCGTCAATAAACTTGAACGAATGTGAAATATCTTAACAAGGAGCTATTCCAAATAACTTATTCAATATGCTATTTATGTCAAATAATACTAAAACTAACCATAACCAGTTGTTTCATGAAACTAACCATAATACTTAAATACCAACTTGCTATGCTGAATTTACAAATGTCAGAAATTCCATATAAAAAATAAATGTACTTATGAATAAAATGTTTGTCTGGAATTGAGCAATCTCGAAAAAGATTTACGAATAAATAGTTCATAATCTAGAAGAAAACGAGAGGAGAACGCTTGCCGTGAAGCGAGGGAAAATTGTTGGAATTTTTGCAAGTGTCAGAATTACTCACAGCCATAAAAAAGAATGCCGCATGAAGATTCCTCTTTCATTGGAAGAGGTTTGTTGGGCGCGCTCGAGTGACGCAATATATGCGAAAGATACGAAGACGCAAAATGGCTCTGCCGCAGCGTGCGGAGGAATGAAAGAAGACGAAGAAGGATCCGACTGAGGGATGATATAGTAATACCGTGGAAGAAGTAAGTGGAAAGTGCCAAGCGGAAAGGAAAGTGAAGGGTGCAAAATTGAAATCGTTACCGCGAGCTCTCTGCACTAACATCTTTGGCAGGAGCGAAAGGCACTTTTGCCATCATAACGTTTTTTTCCGCCGTCCCTCGCTCGCTCCTCCAGCGCGTTTTTGCCGTCTGCGCACGTGTGCGAAGTTTTAGCAAATATCGTACGTAGGTACTATGACGTTTATTGATTTAAATCCTTCCACGTCAATTTTGCTTTAAAATGCACTTTCGAAATTTACCGGATGTGAATGACGCTTTTATCGCTGAAGAATAATTACCTAACCGGATATAAAGTTCAAACTTTCGAAATGATTAATAAATAGAGAAACTGCAAAGAGCTGCTAAATTATGGATCTAATTGTAAAATATTTTCGATAATAAATCACGCACGAAATGCGGCTAATAATAAAATTGAAATAGGTAAAATGATAAAAAGGCATAAAAAATAGGACAGTGCTACTCTAGTATGCCTGATGCGTCGTGATTATGGTGGAGAATGTCATTGAAACGCGCGTATAAATCTGAATACGTGATTCACGGCGCCGCCTCCGCCGCCTTTTTACACTATGAAGCAATACAACACTGATGGGAGCGGTGGCCTCACCCTTCGCGAAAGATATTACACGTTTTCAGGCGAAATTTATGCGATGCGCGTTGCTTGATATAATACTAATAAATACATTTATTGGTTTTAGGATGAAATTACTTTTCATTCGACTTTCTTAACACACTGCGCCAGTGCAGTGGATATTTTTATGGTTCAATGATAACAAATAAGGAAGAAACTAAAAACCATCTTCAGAGATAAACTAATGGTAATAAAGATAACGAATATTGACGTAAAATACATCGACTATAAATTACAGCATCATGGCAATTACTAGAAACTGCAAAATTTACTATTTAATTAAAATTAATAGTGTTTCTTCTAAACTTGAACTGCAAGAAGGCGTAATGGAGGAAAGAGCATTGACAAATTTATTGCTTGAAATAGAAGGTAGAAATAGAAATATTGCACATATAGAACCCAATCCGATATTATTCACCCGAGTTTGCTCAAGTTTTCTCAAGTATTTCAAGCCCTCCAATGTGCGTTCACCTATACTACCTATAGTAAAATAAAAACTGGCAGATGTAGCCATTTCCAGCAGAAGGAAACGCATTCTTCAGAACTGTACGGCTGTGAAATGAAGCTTTCCCCCCAAAACTGCAAAGCAGGATAAATTCTTATACACCCATATGTCTTGAACATCTTTATTAAATGTCAGAATTATTTATATTTGCATACGTTTCAAGACTAGATAAATTCACGTAAATTAGTTACTGATTGTGAATTATGATTTGGCGTTTATTTCGTGTACTTAATTTTACTGATTTTAATCTTTATGCCAAACATTTAAACAGCACCAAAAGACTGGTATTCGCAATTTTCAAATATCCGTATTTCATCTCAGTATCAGATTATCCCATCTCATCAAATTTACGCTATTTTGTCACATATAGAGAACCGCACGCATAAAGCAGAAAGATAATGCGCAATCATTAATCATAATCAGCGCTCATTCATTATAAGCAATAATAGTACGCAGGCGGGAGTAAAACGCAATTGGGTAATTAAGTGTCTCGAGAGAATTATTAAGTAACGGGGCCTCGAACTACTAATTCGGTCGCCTTCTTGGCAGTCTTGCCTATCTTTTCGTGGGCCAACTTCTTGTCTTATACTGAGGATATCCTCCAAACTCATCACGACAATAATTACCGGACTCGTTTGCCAACTAGCAAAACCACAACTTTCTCATCATGTCTCAAGCATGAAGTGATACAAGCCACATTATGGCGACGATTTTGTGACAAATATTATTGCCATGAATATCTGGACGTGCAGTAACCCAATTACTAAAGCTGTTGATATTCAAACATTCATCACTGCAATTCAAACATACACCACGAATGCTTACAGTCCAAACTGTGTTTGAAGACTTGTCGCTCATTAGCTCCATGGGATTATTATGCATATATGCACATGAATTTCAGTTTTGCTATCCGTTGTTGAAATGTAATAACATTAACTGAATACTGTGACCAAGTCATTCAGTGTAGATATACGCATTTATGTTAGTACTACTCATTGTCAATATCTGATTACCGTATTGTAAAACGCTATGGTCAACGTGAACATAACCTATGTCTCGAACAGAACCTACCGTACCGGGCGTTTCTTACCTATGCTCAGAGACAGCGATAAACACAATAATGGGACCTGTGTTCTCAACACGTTTACTTGGCGCAAAATTCGGATAACAACATTTATAATATACATCAGTATTACCGCATATGTACATACGTTTCATGCAAGTTAATAAAAGTGTACTCACTCAGTAATTGTATCAATCCTTTTGGGATCCAAATATCCACGAGATAGGTACAACATCGTAAATCCAATTGGCACTCGCGTCACTTATTGTCGATTATTTAATAAAGAATACGTATGATTTAGTTAAAATATTATAATCTTTACCGGCACACTATAGCACACGATGTAAACAAAACTTACTGCAAAGTGCTAGCCACACGACCGGCTGGCTACGCCACGATCGAACCAGTTGCAACGTGCTGCAATTTTCACTGCCAAACTAACTGTATGTGGGGTCACATACACTCCGGTCAATCAATGCATAAGCATAGACTGTTTAAAAAGAATTTACATAATTTATTTTAAATACTTAAGAAAGTTAGAAGCCTTGATTGTTATTTAATCGAGGCAATAAAAATCCATCTAATATCATAATGTAATTTCATATTGAGTCAGTCTGATATATTTTATTCACTTAACTTTAATAAATTATGCTGTAATCAATATAGAGGCAGAGACAAATATATTGGTTTATAACGTGACACTGAAGAATGTCCTAAAACCCCCAAATTGTGTAAATATCGCAAAACAACCAAACACTTGACCCCAACTGACCGCATGCTCTGAATATACTTTTACCGCTTTGTACATTATTCAAATAAGTCCATATAACTTTTGTTTCATTTTTAAAAGGTAATTACCTAATTTCCATGAGTATTTATTATATGAAAGCCAATGAATGCTAATTGCGAATAAAGTTAGCATTGCTTTAAGCTTGCATAAATATTTGCACGGATGTGCAATAATTGCCTGAAACACGGAAGAAGCCAAAGCTTAATACTTGCGTAAAATGTTCGAATGGAGTATGCATGCTGGCAGCATCAGTGTAAAGGCCTAACGCACAAGGAAATTTACAATCGTCCCGCCTAAACGATGTTTTGACTAGTTCAAAAACTGAGCAATTCCTTTCATTTGCTTCTCGGATTTACGTTATTTACATACTTAAGTATCTAGAAATTACCATTCTAATGAAATTAAAAGAAATTTTACACTTTGTATTTGTTTCAGGAGTTGTGACTGACGATGGAAAGTGAAGAAGAAGATGCAGGATTCACGGAAAGAAGATGATCCACAGCCGTCGTAAATGGTAGATTCTTCTGACGATAAGCGAATCTATATGGTGTTACGACAAACCACATATCATAATGTGCAAGGCGCAGAATATCTTACTTTTAATGATATATTTCGCAATACTTTTACGAACACTTCGCGCAGACTGTCCGAGGCTCTGCGAGTGCAAATGGAAGAGCGGCAAGGAGTCTGTGCTATGTCTGAACGCAAATCTATCAACGGTGCCGATGCTCCTCGATGCAGGCACACAAATCCTCGACCTGACAGCAAACAATCTCGTAGCGATTAAACACGACGAGTTCAGCCAAGCAGGTCTGCTAAACCTGCAGAAGATCTACGTGTCAAAGTGTCGCTTGAAGTCGATAGATCGTTACGCGTTCCGTAATTTAATAAATCTCGTCGAACTCGACCTCAGCTACAACGCGCTCCTTGCGATACCATCGCACGCGCTCGATTCCATCCCCGAATTGCGCGAGCTGAAACTCAGTGGGAATCCGATACAGAAAGTCGCGCACGGTGCGTTTCAGCACGTGCCGCAACTGGTGCGCTTGGAGCTCTCCGATTGCAAGATCGCAACGATTGAAACGCGCGCATTCGGCGGGCTTGAGCGCTCGTTGGAATGGCTCAAACTCGACAAAAACAAACTCGTTGATGTGAATGCGATCGCACTCACCATACTCGAAAACCTCCATGGGCTCGAGCTGGCGGGCAATCCATGGAACTGCTCGTGCGGGCTGCGACCTCTTCGCGAATGGATGGTGCGTCGCAACGTCCCGTACGGAGTGCCGCCCGTTTGCCAGCACCCGAAGCGATTGCAGGCGAAATCGTGGGATAAATTGGACCTTGACGAATTTGCATGCGTGCCCGAGATCTTTGCGTACGACCCGAAAGCGCACGGCATCGAGGGACGCAATGTCACGATGACGTGCCGCATTACGGGCATTCCGGAACCGAACGTGCGATGGATGCTCAAGAACAAGGTGATTGCCAACCTCTCCGGCACCCCGTATTCGAACGGTAAGAAATTGTACATTGTGCATCTGCAAAATAGCTCCAGCGATCTGACCATTCTCACCGCGGACATGCAGGATGCCGGCGTGTACATTTGTGCGGCGGAAAATAAAGCCGGAAGAGTTGAAGCAAGTGTCACTCTAGCCGTGTCGCGCAAGATTCCGGAGAGACCTCTCGGCAAGCGTGCGCTCATGATTAGTGTGATTGGCGGTATCCTATTTGTGCTCTCCACTTGCTTGATTTCTCTATGCGTCTTCACGCTAAGGAAGAAGAACATTAATCGATGGCGGAATAGACCGTGTCGGAATGAGGATGAGTATGAGAAAATTGAAATGAGCCGCAAACAAACCGAAAATGCGAATGGTAGACTGAATAATGGAGAGTTGGCTTTAGTCAGCCGCAAGAATGGGGAGTATCGTGTGGTCCCAGGAGCAGACACAGATCAGGAGCTAGAGGAAGATGAGGAACCCAACCATCATCATGCAGCGAAAGTGAACCAACGTGAAGCAAGCTTCTGGAATCCTCCATTACGAGATACAAAAATTGATTCACAGTGCGCCACCGAACGACTTTTAGATAATCAGGACGAATTGGATTCTGCGCGTCGCAGTAACGTTTCAGTCAATATCTCCTCGCAGATGGAAACGAGGTGATTATAACTTTTAGTCGCTTTGCTTTTCTCAATGCTAAATGTACAGCTAGCTTACTAATCCAAAAATTTAGTCTTAGTATTTGTTCTAGAGACGATGTAGCCAAAAATGCCAATTTGACGTGTGGTACATTTAGCATGTATCAGCTACCCTCGACGTCTTCGGCGCATCCTGTGAGCAATAGCAATCGATTGAAAACCAGCGATTATCTGGCTACGTTGCTAGCGTCAGGCGAGAAAAAGTATCCGGACCTGATTGAGAATTCGCCGAACAAGTCGAACAATAATGTCGTTAGCAGTCGCGCAAACAGCGAGGGCGGCAGTGTGAACGACATCAACGAACTGTTCTGCACGTTGCCGCGCAAACGCGCTCTCATGCACAACTCGCGTTACATGAGCACGGACAGTCAGTCACCGCTGCTCGCTGACAGCCGCTACGGGAGCAGCGGCGGCGAAAGTAGCTCGTCCTCCAGCCGCCGCCTCAGCGATCCACACAAATATCCGAATTTGAATAAGTCGCGCCTGACGAACAGCTACTTGAACCTGACAGCTGGCAGCCGACAGTCGTCTGTGCCGCCGTCGCCAATCCGCGAAGTTCTTCCCAATTGCACGCCGCTTCTGGACGTGGCGAGCCTAGAAACGCGCATCGCCATCACATCCTCAAATAATCCGCCGGCGCCGTCGCTGCCGCCAATCACAACCAATTTGAACACGTACGACTATCACGCCGCGCAGCTGGAGCGCTTCCTCGAAGAGTACCGCACGTTGCAAAAGGAGCTCACTCGCATGAAGGAGACGTGCGACAATATGCGCCAGGATAAATACGTCGACTCGATGCACAATAGTTTGCCCGTTACACCGTCGACCTCCGAGCAGCTCAAACCAACGACGCCCAATTCGAATAAGCCGAATCTTCTAAGTTCCGTGAACAATCTCGACTGTGAGCTCGCAAGGTATCTGCTCAACCCGTCGCCGAAACCGATGAACAATAGCGGAGTGCTGAACAATTAAGAAACTCTGATCATTAAATAAGCAATTAATTGTACATACATACCTACCATCAAAAAGTAGAATTCATGAAGAAATCACACATCTACATTAAGAACTCCTAAAAAAAGTTATCAACTTCATTCTGATATTATTCGTACATACAAACTTATTATCAATGCATTTATCGTGGTTTTAATTACCTATTGTTAAAATACACATTGTTACATGTTTACGACGGTATGCTAGCGACTATATTTGTGATATTAATTAGTAGAGCGTAATTAACTAATAAACGGTAAAGAATTATCATTTATCTATTCGTTCAGAAGTGTGTGATATTAGTATTACTTACCAAAATTCTGGATGTGACACATTTCTCAACTTGTTTGTATATTTATTGTTCCCATATACGTAATTTAAATCTTTTATATATAAAGCAATTATAAATTAATTTACTGTTGTTTTTATTATTCATCCCTTGAGGGCCAAAAAGATTGTACATTTATTATCTTCGATTTACAGTACTCAACAAGGATTGTTTAATAATTAATCTATTGGTACTTTCAATGCATATAGCATATAAATATAATCCTATTACTGATTATCCTTTGGAATTAGCTCAAAGTTTGTTGAACATATTAAATTCTGAACGTATTTTATCAACTGTATACGAATATTTCTTTTTCCTGGTCCTGTGATAGACAGCTTTCAAAATAAATGCAATATCCGCATGAAAGTTATGAAAAATATAAGTAGGTATGCACTGATATATTGGTGTGACGGCAATCATCACATAAGTCAGCTAGGTTCATCCGTATGGCGGCCGAGGCGGCATACACATCCGCAGCAGGCCTGCATACGATCAAATGAAGCGGTACAAAATGGTGTAATAAAGAAAACTTATCCCGAAGACTTCGGAGGGGATGTGCTAGTGCGCGCCGTAAAAGATCACGGAGATCATTGCCGCCGCCTAAATCTTTGCGTGCGGGGGCGCGCTCTCTTTAGTGCAAACATAAAAGATTATATTATGCATATGAGGCAATAAAACCGCAAGAGGATGCTGCGGAGTGCGGTTGGCAGGCGACGAAGACTGCGTCGCGCCGTTCAAGTGAAATTTTATGTTAAAAATGCGCTTTTTCTGTTATCTTTATACGCGCGCGTGTTGTAATTTTAACCACTCGCCCGATCCTTATCAGCTCTTTTACAGGTTTCGTAAAAGAATTGTGCCCGTTTCTGACGGCTGTGAATAAATAGCAGTAATAATGCAAATGCAGCAACACATCACTAATATCAACGAATACGGAATTATTTTACTTTTTATGGAATAAATCAACATGACAGCTTGCAGAATAAAATAACACTGCGATAAAAAACATGTGTGGAAAGGCTTGAATCTAAGCCAGCGGGATACACATCCTTCGGATTTCCGGAGCTCCTTTCAATAAAGGATTTTGTTTCAATTTGCCTGTTCTCTTTAAATCGTTCGACTTTTAAATCGAGCTGACTATATGGAAATTATAGCGTAGTTTTATAATAATATTATATCCTGGAGGTCCACAACAATAATTTAGAGGAAACTAAACGACTACTGCCTGAACTTTGCGTTTGTTTTCTAGCACGTATAGCGCAACACGAGTATACGCTTCCGCTGCAGATGTATGCACACCTTAAACAAGATTCTTTGGCAAATAAAATACCACGCATGTTTTACAATTCCATATACTTCCCCCTAGCAGTTTTCATACGTCAATAACACTGCACGTATTGCTATTTGACGTTTTATTTAGAAGTTTTGATTTTACAGAGTTTTGTGAAGTGAGGTCTAAAAGTTTTTTAATCAATTTTATAACAGTCCTATTTCGTTTCCTTCGATCACAAAATATATAGCTATAAAATAAATTATATCCCAATCAATCGTAAAATTATAATGTTTGAAATTTTTGTTTTGCCTTACATCTGAATGTGATTTTTTTTTTCTGAGCGCACATTAAACTGGATATGTGAAAAGGGGGAAAATTACTCACAAGTCACAGAAAATATTCACATCACCATACAATCCTGGCAGTTTGAAAACTGGTGTCATCAATTAATCAACTAAGAACTGGGTATTGTGAAAACATTGTTCTTGTACAGTACAATTAAAATTACATATTTTCTATATTTCAACTGACGGAAATTCAAATAAATTATTACTGTATATAAATAAAATAACATTTATGTGAAAGGACCTTACGCTACAGCGTATTTATGATAATTTAAAGTGCGGTGCGACATCTGTGTCGCGCGTAAGGATTATATTTTCCGCAGGAAACTATGCAGGATTCAAGCGAGCTTCATCCTTAAACTGAAACTTCAGGATAAACAACATACTTTTTTAACTTCATTTAGATATTATTGAAAATATGTATAATAATAATAATTTAAATATTAACTAAGCGTCTCAAAAGCCTTTGCATGCATATAATTTAATTAGAATGAATACATGATAAGTTATTATATTGAGAGTAAGCTCATTATAAAATAACTGTTTATTATAATATTCAAATGCGTATGACAAACTATTATCTCATATTTTATCATATCATAAATAACTGAAGGCAATCTGAACATATTGTATTCCATACATGACGCAGGAGCGGGGAATTGTAACAAAACACTCAATAAACGCAAACGATTCCTGTGGGCTGCATCTGCGCGCTAGCGCGATCCGAACATTCGTAGTCCTGCGTAGAGGGCGTCGAAGGATTGTTATCGATTAGTGCTAGGAGCTAGCGACAGCCATCTTAGTAGTACATTCGGTGCCTTCCTCAAACCGATTGAAACGCTTGACTCTTATAGAGATTTATTTCTGAATAACGTCCACCAGTACGCAGTACAACATATTGCTCGAAGAGTGTTAAGACACAGTCGCGGCGATTGTGCAAAATGATTCACCTCTCTTGAAAATTATCCTGTTAATCTCAAGTGCTACTGTGTACGATTCTCAGCGATTCACTCTTCTGTGGACTCATTGACCAACTCAGGAAGTGAAACCAATCAAGTTTGTAAGTCTTCAACAATATGTATATTTATATTCCCGACATAGTTCTAAGATAATAAGCATGAGACTTATTTATAGAATTAATTTTATCTGAGTAGAATCTGACATTTCAAGTGCAATAATAGGGCAATAAATATTTATACGAGGTCATTAATACATAGGTATAAATTTTTCGATTTAATAAAGTAACATCAGTATAAAATCACTACTCTGATGAGAAACACGAAATTTTAAGCAACGATCAATAATAATAAATTTATTAATTTATTTTAGGTGTCTGTCATGACATCTCAAGTTTTCAAATTGTAATTAAATTCTCCAGTCATAATTAACGTAAATTATTTTATATTCATTAAGCACAATGGCACCAAGAATATTTAAACGGGAGGCCGAAGAGCCTGGCGCAACTGTGGTACCCGCTATCCCGAATCCAACAGGATCAACAGCGCCACCGACACCGGCGGAATCCGCACCAGAAAATACTTTGCACAACTTCAATAAGACGGAGCGATTACTTCATCGAGTTCATAGCTCCACAAAATCTCCTGATCTAGGTAAGCATTGAAGTATTACAGTGAACTGGATCAATTATCCTTGAAATGTATGAAATTTGTATATTAGCAAAAAATGAGACTACAACCGAAACACCCAAAGTTGATGCCATGGAGAAGGCGTCAGAGATTACCAAGGAGCTGGCGAAAGAGATGGGAATTCCAACATGGGCACTCGTCAGTATTATTATCGGCGTGCTGCTGATCGTCCTGGGCATTTGCTTCTTCTGCATACGACGCTGCTTCCGGAAGCGGCGTGCCAAGGGCGACAAGAAGGGGATGAAGGGTGTCGACCTTAAGTCGGTACAGTTGCTTGGATCATCATACAAAGAAAAGGCAAGAATTGCAAGTGTACCCTCGTTGTCTTGTCTTTGTGTGACCACCCAATAAAATACGAATGATATATCTTAAGCTACTTTAGGCGATACTAACCGCCATTTACATAACACACGATTCTTCTGTGTCTATCTAGATGTTGTCTAGAACGCTTTGCATATACGCAAATCAAACTTAAATCCCCCGAAATTGATTGCACTGATTGCAGGTCCAACCCGATATGGACGAGTTAACTGAAAACGCCGAAGAGCCCGAGGAAGAAAAGCCCGAAGTACAGAAACTTGGCAAACTTCAATACAAAGTTAGATATTGCATAATTTACGCCGCTTGTTTAAATTTACTCTATGATTATTTGTAGTTGGAATATGACTTTAATCAAAACTGCCTATCGGTGACAGTTATTCAAGCTGAAGACTTGCCAGCTTTAGATATGGGCGGAACATCTGATCCATATGTCAAAGTATACTTGTTACCGGACAAGAAAAAGAAGTTTGAAACTAAAGTGCATCGCAAAACTTTGAGTCCAGTCTTCAATGAAACATTTGTCTTTAAAGTAATAACTTTTCATTATCCTGTCTCGTCAAAATCATTAATGTACAAATTTTTTATTTTTACAGCAAATTCCATATGCTGACGCAATGAATAAGACATTGGTCTTTGCCATTTTCGATTTTGACCGTTTCTCCAAGCATGACCAAATCGGTGAGGTAAAACTACCCTTGTGCACTGTCGATCTGGCGCAGACCATTGAAGAGTGGCGCGAGTTGCAGAGCGTCGAAGGTGAAGGAGGGCAGGTGATATCAAACTTTTCAATTTCTCGCACTTTGCAAATTTTAGCTAAACATTTCTCTTTACTATATATATTATTCTATGACTATGTACGATTTATTGAACGCTATCTACATATAATTAGTTCATATAGTCCGGTCATTGCTTCAATCGGCTAACAAAATTCACAAACAAAATCACCAGAAAAATGAAACAGGACAACGACGAATAATTCATTACTTACTTAAGTCAAAGTAATTATAACTAGTCATCGATTCGATTAATGAAATCAATCATCACTCATAACGTAAGATCTTAGATCTTAGAAGAGATAACATGCTCGGGATAACGACGAAAGCGAACCAAAGTGACACCCAGTTCTGACCATTCAATTATGCGACGCTTGCACTGTAAAGATTTTCAGGCACTAAGCAAACTTTTCGTTCATTGTTCTCTTTTGCGTTCTTGCCTTAATTTTTAAAAGCGACACATCAAATAGTATTGAGTTGCAGCAATTCGAAATCGTGCAATTCAGAATGTTGTTGAATTCGAATATTCCGATTCTATTACAATCATTTTCTCTCTCACATCTTAGTTTGAACTATTTTGGCACGTCGTTGATTGTTGTCTGATTTGAGTATAAAATAGCGTGGTAACTAACGAATTAAAGCATATTTGAAGAATTTCCTCTATGACAACCGACAGAAGCAAATTTGATCGAGACTATTAATAATCTAGCATTCCAATCAAACTAAAAATAACAACAAAAAAAGGCTGAGATTAAATTGAAGCTCTGTTGCTCTCACTTCTTACAACAACTTGTTCGACATGTTCTTTACAGTCAGATACATCAGTATTGACGTAAATTGTTTTTTCTCTTTTTTCTAAAATTCTATGCTCTGCTTTGGTTTGGCTGTGCTATGGTTGTGCCGGCCACGCATGCATGACGCTTCCAAACAATCAAATAACTTCACGTAAGTATACAACGATTCAAAGATAAAGTTAAAAACCAGTTCAACACAATCAAAAAACTAAATGAATTACATTTCATGATAGGGATGATACGCCAAGTCATTTTATGCATACTGAAGAAATAAGAAAACAAACATTATTCTTATTATTTATTCAAGGACTATTCAAATATTCAGTACTTAAAAATGAGATCGGTAGTAGTTCAAATCAATATTTGAATAGTCTTTTATTATTTCTACAATTTACATTGCTTTCTCAGTGATCACTTATCCAATCTTCAAGAAGAATTGTTTATTAATTAATGTCTCGTCTAAAGCAATTTGAAATTTCATTCTATATAAAATATTAATAAACATTTCTTCAAATAAGTACTAATTTGCACCAACTAACAACATTTTAATATGATACACCAACATTAATCACAAATAGTTAAACCACTAAGAGATATTCCAGTTGAACAATGATTAACAATAAACAGACAATCCAATAAGGTAAATTACGCATATTTAAGAAGTGAATAATTAAGCATTCACTCTACTTTTTTCCAAATATTATTAATTATATACTTATATACTTAATCGAATTTTATTATTTTTATTGCAAAATACTAATTAATTCATTACGTATTGCCTATTAATTCATGCAATGCAATTTTTGATTACACACTTATTCGTAATTAATTCGTAATAATGTACACTATTATTATTACCGCCATCATTATTATTCAATTACTTACTTACATTCTTTATTATGATTTTCATTGCGAATAATAACTATTGATTTCCATTGTCCATTTCTATAATCAGCACACTCAAATCCACATTGGAGAGATCAATACTTACAATCACCAGAAATATGCATTTGAAAGTTATTGAAACTCGTGTGTGTCTTTGGTTGTGCTGTGGTTGTTTACGTTTTTCGATTCAGTTCGATTTAAATGTTTTTAACATTCTTGGTATCCTCTTTATCTCTTTATATAGTTCTTCCTTGTTTTATTTACTTTATTTAATGTTGTGTATTGCTTCTCATATTATAATATATCAAATCTAAACAATGCTCAAGTACAATTACGCAAGATTAAGTGTGATTTGATATAATGTAATATAGCCAATTACTACTTTCAAATTGCATGATATAAACCAGTAAATCCAGTTCTTCTTCTATTAATCTTATTCTTAAGAAGTTGAAATATTGAGTGTTCAATTTGATGAGAATTGGTAGACTTCTTATTTTTGATATTTGACCTCACCGCACAATATATCAGCATTGAAATAGTTGACTTGTATGAAGTTTTTTAAACTTACTAATAGTTAGCATGTGCAGTGTTTCATTACAACTAAGAGCACCAATAATTAATTATACGTAATCTTGTTTTAAATATGGAAATGTTGAATACAAGTGTGACGACGTTTTCAGTTTTTCGTTCTCTGCACATTTAACACTCCTGATCTTGTCTCATACGTAAAACTTTTTTGATGAGTACACGAAATATTAGGAGGGTTATTTGCTTTTAATAATAATAATAATAACAAAGTCAAATTATTAATCGATTGTTACGATAATCTTTCACAAATTTTAAGGATCCGAGAAGGTACCATAATGATTACTTTGAATAATGCTGATTAGAAATAGATTTGACCATTTTGTTTACATTCTTACATCATTTTGTACTGTGTTATAGTTTAGTTTATTACAACTGGTTTGAGCTGGGTGTTTAGACAGTCGACGTAACCAAATTAGTGCAAAAAACCAATCACCATAATTCAGAAATTACAGAGGACCAAAAAAAAAGGGAGCACTCATTTTGAAATCGAGCAAATTATAAAAGTGAACTGATGCCAAAAAAAAGCTCACACTACCTTAATGACTAATGCAAATTCATTGCCTTACTAATTCAAATATATTTGCAAGTTTTATTAACTCTAGTTCAGTAACTGATAATATCAAAGGCAAACGAATAGCAATTAATCGTCGAAGGTAACATGCTTCTTAGATGACAAAGTACCACTGCGATTGCTAATATGTGTTTGTGCCATTCTTACTTCTCTTCTTTCATTCCCCCCCGCCCCTCAAAACGAACCCATTTATCTAATCAATTCCAAATTTCTATATATCTACGTCGTTTCTTGTAATTATTATTGCCTCTTATGTGTTTTCCTCTACTTGAACATATATAATTTTGTACGAACGTAGACGTACATTGCAAATGATTATTTTCAAGTCTTTGTATTTGGTTCTCGTTCGTTGTACCAAATTTTCTGAATGTATTCCTCTACTTGTGTCTCTTACAACAAAGAACAACAACCAACTAACAACAATCAATTCTATATCTATATCTCTGTAAAACAAACACTTTGCTTGACCACACTATTCTTTGATTGCGCATGCAGACATTATTAGGGTACCTCCCTGAACTAACGTCATTCGAAATGAACGTTTGTGTTCTAAGTTTATAAATATTGTTTGTGTTCTTGTCCCACGTGTCTTACATGGTCTCAAAGATCCAAAAATTCTTCATTAATTTTTGTTACTTGTTTATTTTTGAAAACAATCTTGATTTTACACGAAACAATCTTTTATAAATTACAAACGAAATAATTAAATAAGACAGGGAAATTAATTAATCGCATGGCAAAAAAGATTATTGTGATTGAGCTCATTTACAATTGTTGAAATTAGGCTTTATTAATTAAGTGACTAAATACTTTTTACCACTATACATTGTAAGAATTCATTACGCTTTAATGAATTTGGCGTTGCAGGAAAACAAGTTGGGAGATATTTGCTTCTCATTGCGCTATGTACCAACCGCCGGAAAGTTGACTGTTGTAATTCTAGAAGCTAAAAACTTGAAAAAGATGGACGTTGGTGGCTTATCCGGTGTGTATCTTAAGGGTGGGCGTTGAATGTATGACAATACAAATATAATTTGATTTCAGATCCATATGTTAAAATTGCTTTGCTCCAAAACGGCAAAAGACTTAAGAAGAAGAAGACTAGCATTAAGAAATGCACTCTGAATCCGTACTATAACGAATCATTTACCTTTGAAGTACCCTTCGAACAAATTCAGGTGCAATAAACATACATGTATGTAAGACATTTGCGTTAAATATGTATAACTTTGCAGAAAGTGAATCTTCAAGTAACTGTCGTTGACTACGATCGAATTGGCACATCAGAACCAATTGGAAAAGTTCTTCTAGGCTACAATGCAAGTGGCACCGAATTGCGACACTGGAGTGATATGCTAGCATCTCCGCGACGTCCTATTGCCCAATGGCATACGCTCAAGGATCCAGAAGACGGCGAGAAGAAGGACAAGGATTAAATTGATGCTATTGATGATGATAATGATGAACGCAACAAAGCTACTACTGGATTTGCTTGTAATCGTTCAAGGTAAATTCCATACTCCAACAAACGTTAAGTTTAATTATCAAAACGAACATTCATTGTATAACATCCATTGCTTCATTGCTTGTAAATGTTATTAGTTTAGTTAAATCCGTAAACGAAACAAATGATTAACTGAAACCACAAAAGACGCAAGTAAAGAAACATAATTTGAAAATAATGCTAATAACACCATAAAAATAGCAAAAAATATATATGAATTACTAGTTAATTTTTATATTATTCATTCATATCTAACATGATGTACCGGATGTAATTCGGGAGTAGATGTTAAATGCAACAATCTATTGAATTGTGTTGATGTACCCTCTCGCTAACTACACTTCAGTAGGAATATTGCCATTTAAACAACATTTAAATGCAAATTTAGCTAATACTATATGCAAAGTAACCATCATTAAATTCGAAAGAATTCATGTAGAGAAATTACTAAACGTACGACAAAACTACCCTGATGAATTCTTAATTGAACACCTACGTATTATGTACATATTATACATAAACAACTAAAGCTTCCTTTACATCTTAACCCTCTTTAGAGGAGGGATGTAACCACTTGTTATGAATGCTTACCAAAAAACAAAAAACTAACATGTACACCTTCAACGACAATTGCATATTCTATGATTTACATGTAATAATAATATAAAGCTATCATTATAACAAGCATACATTTAAAATGGCAAAGTTGCATTCGCGGTTGTACCCCGACATTCACACATTATAAACATTGAAAATCATATCGTCGTAACTTATATTAAAGGAAATGATAATTCATTGATTGCTTGAAAAGTATCATAGGAGATTAGATCATAAATGACAATAGTTATTTAGGTCCTAGGAAATATTAGAGAACAAGATCGAGAGAATTTGAAACTTTTAACGAACAAAGTATTTGAGATTTCAAACAAACAAAACCAGATCGACTTTTATAGCCACTTAACAAATGGTTAGAGAAATGTAGCTTGCAATTTTGTTACGAGAACAAATCCTTAACATAACTTAACATAGAAATATAACATATATAAAAGAGCACAACTATTTCCAAATTACTAAAGTTGCGAGTAGAATTGGAACACACGAACCAACTTAATCATAAAATATCATAAAATTCATAACTAATCAAATATTATTTGAAAAATCATTAGACAAATGTTACCTACGATCATTCCATCAAATAAAGTTAGCTTTACTTTGATCACTAATCGTAGCTTTAAAAGTAGCTCACAAGTATTGTCAGCAACACATATTATTTCCGAATCGCAAATATAGTAGACTTCCGTTAGCTCATCACATTATTATTAAAGCCATAATGATAACATATATTGAAAAGAAGACGAAGATTCTAGTTTACAATCTTATATAATGCTTACAATTACAACATAAGTGTATATAGCGTATATAAATATTGTTCGAATGTTGTGTATAAGATTTAGTTATAGAATGCCCATCGTCAACAAATTGGCGCAAATCTACTCCCATATAAAAGTATGTAGGTCCACTATTCACAAGAAGAAGAAACGTTCCTCTCTTTATCTTGAAAGATAAGAAGATAAATGAGCCGTAATTGGGCCGAAAACGTTCAGCAAAACCAATTCGTATGATAACAGAGTGGTTAAGAATAATAGACAATTGTATAGAGACAAGAATAAAATCGGGTAGAGGGATTAAATCTGGATGCGGTATACTAATAAGAAACCCTTTACTTCAAACGTTTGAATATTATGTGGTGTGAAATAACCACTAATTAAAGTTTTTCACTTAACTTCAACAAGTTTGAAAGTAAATTCAAATAATATTCCCTTAAACATTCGAATATTTAGTCATTTAATTGTTACCAGAAATTTGAAAAGAAAATTCTTTGATTCCAAAACTCGTTGAAATATTATAATATGATATCAAAATGTTATGATTGATTCATTCTTTATATCTTAGGTTGAACCTATTAAACTACTAGTAAACTCTCTATGTAGTTGATTGTAAATGATTACTTAGTTTGCACAAGCTTTAACGTAACTACTTAAAGAAGGATATAAATGATGCAAATATAATAGATATGAAGAATAATGGCAATATGAAATAAACATTAGGCGGGTGAGAATGGTGTTAACTATTGAAATAACATGTGTGTAATCCGAAAGTTGTAAATGGCGTTTGAGTTACTAGAGTAGTAGCTTCCTAATCTGTACTCATTATCAATATTAGACTCAGTTGCAAGCTAATCAAATGGCAATTTAGTTCAATTGATTTACAGAAGTTTGACTTGCTAAAAAATCATAGGTAGCTTACATTCTAACACGAATTATATAAGCACTTGAATAATTATATCTACATAAATATATGTACTATTACTATAATGATAAAAATATATATATATAAATGGTTAATTTTTAAATGTTATAAAGAACAATAAGTATGAATATGAAATGAAAATATATTATATTGTGACATTAAAATAAACTGTGGCAACCATGCTCTTGTTATGTAGAAATAAAATAAATCATATCACACCAATAATGTAAATCTGTTTCATCTCTTGTTCATCCAACCACCCTAAAAGTGCAAGACTGACTGAGTAAATATCAAACAGAATAAATAATGATTACAGCAAAACAAGTTCTTGCAATGGATTATATTATTAAGATACATTCTATATAGGTTTATGTGCTCAAGTATTTTTTTGCATACATTTGTGCCTTCTTCTCAAAGGCTAAACTCTTTATCAATGTATTCTCTTCATAGAAGGGATTCATGGAATACTTAATGTAAGATTCATAAATTTCACTGAAGAAGTTCTTAATACCATCTTCATTTCTATTGTCATGAACAATAACAAATCGGATTAAACTGGCAGTGACAAAAGCTGACACAAACCATTGATTAAATTTGTCAACGGATTTTAGATTCATATTTTGTGTCTTCCATTTGTGCTCATCAATCAAATCCAGTGCAGCATGAGCTATGAATTGATTAAGGTGCCTATGGTCTTCCTTCTAAAATTTAAGTTTTATTATAAAACATTGAATTAATAATGACTCTTTACCTTTGGTTCTTTATTTGTTGAAAATTCTAGCTCAAATATTGGATTGTCATTGTGCCCTACAATAACAAAATAATATGTTCCAGTAGGTTTTTGATTCTTTTTGGACATATTTATGTTAAATTTATTATTTTAGTTTGGATTCACAAATAAATAAAGAATACTGATCAGCTGATTCAGAATAACTGGCAATAACCTAGCCACAATATAAATCAATACTCATTTAGTGACAACATTGAATTACAAACCACTTCACTATTTTAATACTTCTATTCAGAGTTCGAATTTCATATACTTTTCATAAATTGTAAATAAGCATAAAATAATTAATGATTTCTAAACACGATAGCACAATACACTCTTTGGATGTTGACTGATTTTGACATAGCCTCTCATACAGTGTTATATTTTGACGTGCGTCATTTTGACATTCAGTAATTTGACATTATATTGTTATTGAAGTGATTGTCAGTGCTAGTGTTCGTGCAATCTGCGTTAGAATTAAATAAAAAACGATTGCAAAAGGTTGGTTAACTCGTGTAAGACTGGTAAGATCTATTTAATTCCCGTTTAATGTACTTTTGACTCATTCACTACATCATAATAATTCAGACAAGTAATGAGCCATGTAAACAAATTAGAAGTCTACTCCATTTTGTTGTTAATAATGCTTTATAATAATTGCAACTTTTTCCTTGTTTCAGGGTTGTGATATAGTGTTAGCAAGTGCAGATTACAATATAAAATGGAGGAACCAATTGAGGAATGCATGGAAATATTCCTGCAGGATGGTGTTTTATTAAAGGAAGCACAGACATATTATGCAAACTACTTGAATCAGACTGGGACAATATACCTCACAGAATACCTAAATTCAAACAAAACCCAGTTTATAGAATGGAAACCAAATGATACTGAAACAACAGACATGATAGATGTACATGAGCAAGAATGGGCTGTAGTAAATACAGTGAGAAGCAACTCCACATCTAACCACAGATCCAAATCAAAGTACATCAAAATTAACTTGAAAGACGTACACAACTTCAAAGTGTCCAAGAAACATGATCGCCTTCAGTTGGCCACAGGATCTGGTGATACAATTGCCAACTTTTTTTTCCAGCATGGAAACAGCAGCAGTTTAATCACTTCACTAAAGCAGATGGTTAAGACAATGCCCACCAAAAGAGATAAGCTAAAATTTATCTGCATTCACAATGAGAGTGCAGAAACCAGGCAATTGGATAAATCATTTGCAGAATTGGATTTGTTCAATGTTAATGGTTCATTAAGTTCCCATATGCCATGGTGGAATATTGTTGCTAACATTGAACCCTATGAAACAACAATGCAAGCATTTAGCAAAGTGGTAGACATTGGTAAACCAGTTGATGTCTGTAATTATGCAGTATATTACATATAATTTATCTGTGCAGTCACAGCAGCCCCCCATGAGAGACCAATTGATGAACAAACAGAAGACATCTTGAATCGCAGTATCACTGAATTAGAAACATCCCATGCACCTCCACAAGATGAATATGAAGTGGTTCAACCAGAATTGCCAAAAAGAAAAGATTATCCTAGAGGTGGGCCTCTGACAATGGAACAGTGGAGAAGTTTACAGGATAATGAAGGTCGCGTTGAGGATATTGATTTCACGAAACTTCACATTTTTCGCGGCGTATGTAAATTTATTGATAACTATGACATGTGATAAATATTTAGTCAATGTCACTCCTCTTTATACATATTACAACGCCGACTATGTATTTGTAATTATTGTTATTCATAGGGTGTATCGCCAAAAATACGAAGTGAATTATGGAAATATTTGTTAAACTACTATCCTTGGGAAAGCACATTTGAACAGCGACGTCAAATTACGAAATTAAAGAAAGAAGAGTATTATGGAATGAAACTGCAATGGAAAACAATGACGAAAATGCAAGAGGAGAATTTTGCTGATTATAGAGAACGAAAAAGTCTGATTGAGAAAGATGTAAATCGTACCGACCGAAATATGCCGTACTACGCGGGTGATAATAATCCGAACCTTCAAACCCTCTTCGAAATTCTAATGACCTACGTAATGTATAATTTTGATTTGGGATACGTTCAAGGAATGAGCGATTTACTGGCTCCTATTTTGCATCTTCTTGATGATGAAGTTGATGCATTTTGGTGTTTTGTTGGATTCATGGACAAAGTCGTATGTATAATAGCATTAATATTAAACGCATTAATGAATATGGTTTGTTTCATAGAGTGCAAATTTTGATATGGATCAAGCTGGTATGAAAGAACAGCTGGAAAATCTACACATGCTAGTAACGTTTGTTAATCCACAATTGGCAAATTATTTGGATCACCATGACTCTGGAAATATGTTTTTCTGCTTTCGTTGGCTGCTAGTATGGTTCAAACGTGAATTATCTGAGGAAGACGTAATGCGTTTGTGGGAAGTGCTCTGGACCGAGTTGCCTTGCGCCAATTTTCACCTATTAATTTGCGTGGCTATTTTGGAGGCTGAAAAATCCACGCTTATGGAAAATAATTATGGTTTTACTGAAATACTCAAAGTATGCTAATCAATTTTGTTCAATAATTCAAATTTCCACTACAATGAAAATGGTTTTAGCACATCAATGATTTGTCAGGTCAATTGAATATTAACCTGCTACTGAATCGCGCTGAAGGCATTTTTAATCAAATTGAAACAGCGTCACATCTAACAGATCCAATCAGGATTATTCTAGGACTGCCGGTTATACATACTTCGTCCCCAAATGATTCACAGTCAGATAGTATTGGTGGTCTTTGCTCTCTGGAAACATTGAATTACACTGATCCAGAAATTGGGTATGAGCAAGGCTTGCAATCCAATTTTCTTTGAATTTTGTGAATTATTAGCATAACATGTTTTCAGAGGTCTTATACTTTAAAAGAAATGCGATAAGAACGTCAACTGTTGCTATGGTATTCAATATAATTGATTAGAAATATGGTTACTCACATAATGATGCGAAGGTTAGCTAACTTTAATACTAGGAACGCAGTTGGAAAACGTCTCGATTATGATATAAACCAGATTGTATTTTAAAGATGTTACTGTTTTATTAGTTTTAGGTACATAAATATTTTGTAAGCTCAAAAGTGATCCTTATTTCGTCCAGTTGTATGCTTAACTCATTTTGGTGCACTTAAATATTTAATCAGCATGATGAAGATATATTTATGAGTTTAATTTTGGCAGTCAATAATCCTACAGCTTCTCAAAAAAATTCATTTAGGATAGTTTTATACGTCTAAACCACATTCACATAAAAAGATTTCCTTTAAAAGTTATACATTTTGCAGATGAAACCGCCAATAAGCATGAAAGTAAATAGCCACAATACAAGTTGTAAATGCTTTAAAAATTAATATCTGTTTTACATAATTTATGATGTGATTACGGATTTATTCACTATGACTTTTTGCCCTTATTTTCCAAGCGCCTATCAAATATCTGACCCAAATCAGAAACAAATCAATGCCCATCTGCAGCCAGCTCCAAACTGGCGTTATTTTGGATCCATCAATTTCAGTCCAATTCACTGCGATTTCCTTAATGGGGATCTTTAATTTTTGTGCTATATAAAGCAATTCTACATCAAATGCCCTATAATCAAATTTATTATACAATGTCTCGGAGGTTTTGCAGTGAGATGTACTAACCATCGTTCAACGTGAAGACTTGTAAAGCATTGACGAGCGACCTTTCGCGTTAATAATTTGAAACCACATTGAGTATCCCTTATACCTCGCACAGCAAACAGCCATACCAAAAAGTGAAAACCATACATAAGCACTATGCGGAAAAAATTTCGTGTTGCAACTGCATCTTCCTCTAAATGTGCTCTTGATCCAATTGCAATCCCAATTTCATCAGATGCTTTCATCAAATCAGTTATGTAGTTGACTAAAACAAATGCTTGAAGTTTTTGGATAAGTAATCAAACTCAATACCTTTAATTGTTTCTTCAAGAGCATCTTCTAACTTGTTCAAGTCTGCAAATTTGGTTGCACCATCAGCATCTGCAAAAAGGAGTAGTGCTCCTCTACTACTTAGCATACCCTAAACATAAAGTTAATGAGTAAATTATATGGTTGATACTGTAAAACCAACCAATCTAACTGCTCCACCTTTCCCTCTATTGACTTCCAAATCAAGAACTCTTATTTTGTTGCTACCAAGTTTTGTGCTGTACTCATTGGCAGCTTCAACAGTCTTATCTTTACTGCCATCACTTACAATAATGATCTCATAACTAAAATTAGGTTTTTCTTTCAATCTAGACTCTAAATACTCTGTGCATTCATCCAGCATTGGACCCACTTTAATAAAAATTGTATTAAGTGTAAAAAGGTGATTGTTTAAAAATTAACTTACTTCTTTCTTCTTCATTATACGCAGGGACAATTACACTTAAATTTATTGAAGGTGCTTCATCAATACTGGGAAATTTAACCTGTTTTTTAGTTTGCACATTGAGAAAATATTTTTCCTTCTTACTGCGAGCTAATGAAGGATATGTTTTGGTAGTTGATATCAGGAATACACATACCTGTAAATAATGTTCACGTTATATAAATTCTGTTAGAATTTAGCGGCATATTCCACAACAATACTGTTTATTTACCGACAAAAATCCGGCGAAAATAAATGCCGAACTATAAAACAAAATCGGTTTCCATAAGTTCCACATGTTTCACAGCTTGAATTAATGATTGCAAATGACGCTAACTAGTGCCACTTGTATTTAATCTGATAATTATCGCATGGTTGGCATAAATAATTTTTCCCATTCAAGGTGTAAACAAAATAATGATTTGACTGCTCGTACACGTGTAAGATTTTAGGATTTGAAGTTTCTGTAGGGAATTTATGTTTGGGCTATAGTAAATTCAATAACCAGCAGCGGTATTGTTAGTTTTAATTGCATTTTACATAAGAACATTATTTACATCTACGTATAAATAAAATTGGCAAACCTTTATTAATAATAGAAAAATTAAACAGCAATAATTATTGCAATTTTAGGCCTGTAGCATTGGCACTACTGGCCAAATGAATACGTGCATCAATTTAAATACTGTCAAACTACATATGTGTTTGTCATTTTCTGTATAAACGCGCGATTTTGTGTCAATTTAGCGGCTTAGCGATTAGTAATAATCATTCAAAATTAAATATTAGGGGATTTTGGAACATATAATTTGGAAAATCTACATCTTATTTCTTATTGCAATACAAATTCCAAGTGTGAGCGCATTCGCAAACAACGGGCCAACTACTGCTTGACTCAAACTCGCGTCGCTCACCGTGTGTACAAGGGCAACGCAGAGAGCAAGTTAGAAAGAGTTCGCCGCTGAACGCTGGCGGACGCCATACGCTTTTAACAATAGGTAAGAGAGCAACGCACTGCTTGCGGGCTCGTAGTGCGCGACGATCTTGCCAACTCAAAAACGCGACAATACTAAACGCATAGCGCGAGCCAGGCCAGTTACCAGACACGAAAAGCATTTTGGTGAGTAGTCAATATTCATACATAATCATCGCGCAAACGAGTAGGCTAGGTGCATAAGCCAGCCATAAGAGTGTAGAACTTTCGACTATCGTCTCTGTAAGTGTTCATCCATTGCTAATTTGCTAGTACGTCCGAATTGAGCATCTTTGATAGCTGCATTGTTAGCTCAAGGTATTTTCTAACCAAACAAATTTACGTGTAATTATTGCAAGGGATAAGTGCTTCTCTTTATTCTGACATCTAGTTGTTCACCATTTGGCTTCACATTCGATTACTGCCTTGGTGTATCCGAAAAACATCAAATAGTTACATGAAAATTGTGATACGTACGTGCCTAGTAGTATGCGTCATTTCTCATGAAATTAGTGAACCAGGAACAGACAACCAGCGCTGCTTACACTTCTAGGAGAATATTCGCTGTTCATATTAACGCTTTGCTCGTATTTAAACCATTATGCGCTATTTCTTACAAATTATTAATTCTGTCGCTATAGTTACTGAAAACTCATGTGCATATATGTATCTTCGGTCGTCATTACCAGTTGACATGTTTAATTATTCAGGTGTGCTAGGAGTTTGTTCGTGTTACATGCTAGATTTGCTGCTAGACGTACGTAAAAAGTGATTCGATAAAGTTCGTGGTACTTTGTGGTCGGTTAAAGAGCACGCCATAGAATGATACTACGTCAGACGCAGCATGAGGGTGCAATGTTCTCTCGTGTCTTCTCCACCTTCAATAATCATTTTAGTATGAGAAAAACCGGGTGCAAAAAACCAGATGTCATTGACGCGACCGTAAACGTCGTAAGCGCGTCATTCCTTTGTTATTAATTGGCGAATTCAGCTTTTGTTAGCGCAACAGATTAGTAATACCGTCGACTGCAATTACTCATAAACATTGCCTATATTCTATACGATGCATTTCCTTTGTTAGTCGAGTCTGGGATTTCGGCAGCTAATAGCGTACTCCGCACATACATTAATTATTTATCTACAATTTAAATGACTGTACCTTATCATAGGGTACGTATGTAATTAACTGCGATTAAAAATTGAATCATTTTACCGAGAAGAGCCGCTTGTTTGCACAGATACTACACAAAGTTTTTGTTTGTATCTATATTGTTGTTGCAATACTATCTTTATCGTTTATAAATGAGTGACAGCAGCTACCAGTTAGACGATTACACAATGCAGGCCCATAATGATTATTGAAAGGAAGCAAGTTGATTCGATTTGTACACAAAATTTACATGCACTCATTACGTTCGGCGTCAGGAATGTTGATTCTATCTCTGGCGCTCTCGCTACCACTTACACGTGCTTATGGGCGTTCGTCTCGTCAGTACAGCCTTGCAGGCATAGCAACATTGTAGCAAAGATGTTTGATTTATATGCAGTAGGTTGCATTGTGTTTATAATTAGGCGATCTCTTAAACGGCTGTTTTAAACTTAACCCACTTGCACGTGAAGCACGAGCCTTTGATGTTTTGAATATGGCGTTCAGTGGTTGTTTGTTTTGATTCAATATTTTGACAAACAGCAGTATGAAAATCTTATACGAAACGATTCGCAGGATCAGTTGGGTTATTATGCTATTTATTGTTTGTTTGATCTTGAATTCGTACTCCCATTTCAAGGCACGTTTACCCTTTGCTGTAAATGCATACATGACTAGACTATTTGCCCGTATGCAAGAACTCTTCGCGCTGGTCATTAACCTCCAGCATTCTTTCAAGTGTATTCTTGTGCGGACAAAATACCTATCATCTTATGATAGTGTGTTCTGATTTTGTTTTTACGTTTGCGCATAGGAGCAAGCATGATTGCAAGTGTCGTGTAACAAAGGTTTAATGAGCCATGAAGCAATAAGTTATTCTCGAAGTAAACGTTGCATTGTAATAAGAAACCATTTCAAGGTCATTGTCGAAGGTGACAATGCGTGCACCTGACCGTTAAACACCAGCTCATTGTATTCGTTCTTATGCTTTCAGCTGATACCGTGGGTTATCAACAAAGTGCTCACGTAAACGAGAGTTACAGTGCCTGCGCGTGAAGGATTTTCGCTCAGTGGTAGATAACCCACCACGACGGAGTGCCCCAGGCAAACGGGGCCACAAGCTCGTGTTTCGGGGAAGGAACATATTCCCCCCGCCAACCGACGCTGGGTCCCACCATCAACATTGCGACACAAAGATGTTTCAGCAACGCCCGAATCGAGAAACGACCTCGTTTTCCGTAAGGTGCGCGGCATTCTCAATAAACTCACGCCGGACAAGTTCAAGAAGCTGAGCGATGACCTGCTGCACACGGAGCTCACGTCGGACACGATACTCAAAGGCGTTATCTTGTTGATCTTCGACAAGGCACTCGACGAGCCGAAGTATTCTTCTATGTACGCACAGCTGTGCAAGCGGCTATCAGAGGAAGCGCCCAACTTTGAACCGCCCGATCGCCCCTGCACGTTCCGTTTGCTGCTGCTAAACAAGTGTCGCAATGAGTTCGAACACCGCTCGGAGATTCTCGAGCTGTATGGCACGAAGGATCAGTCTTTGGAGGACGAGGAGCGTCGCCATCTCGCTAAGCGCAAGATGCTGGGAAACATCAAGTTCATCGGCGAGCTCGGCAAACTGGAAATTCTATCGGAGAGCATACTGCATCGCTGCATCCAGGAGCTGCTGTGCACCCGTCGCGGCGATGACCCGTCCGAGGACCTGGAGTGCCTCTGCCAGATCCTGCGGACATGCGGCCGCATCCTCGACACAGACAAGGGCAAAGGACTGATGGAGCAGTACTTTGAGCGCATGGCAATGCTGGCTGATAACCAAGACTTGCAACCGCGCATTCGCTTCATGCTGAAGGACATCATCGACCTCCGGCGCGACAACTGGACGCCGCGTAAAACCGCGGTAGTCGAGGTGCCTGTGCCGATCCATCAGATCCGTCCGGTGGACGATGACCGGCCCAACTTCCGGCGTCCGGAGCGTGACCACCGCGGCGATCGCGACAACGATCGATCGAACATGCTCGACCTATTTCGACATCCGATGAAGACGCGTTCTGGCCTCGACGATATGATTATGGGTAACATGGGCAGTCTCAACTTTAACTCGTCGACCACCAATGTCATTCCGACACACGGGTATAGTTCAAATGGCTATGGTTCGGGAGGCGGCGGCAACCGCGACGGTGGTTTTCGTGGACACAACAACCAACGTAGCGGCTTCAATAATTTCAACAACCAACGTGGCCAGTACAAACACAATCAGAATAATGGCAGTAATCAATACAATAATCGTAAGTGACTCTTTGAATGATGATAATTTTCATGATAATCATTTACTTCTCTTTCTTAGAATCCAACAAGGATGTAGCGCCAAGATTCAAGAGAAACCTTATTGTATCTAAGGAGCAAAATCTGAACGATTTAGAGTTGCGACCAGCAGCCAACTCAATGTTTTTCAACAAGCCTTCAGTGAAAACACAGAATTTAATGAATAACAAGACTATAGAACCACTACTAACTACCACAACAACAGTGACAGCTAAACCAGCACCAACGCCTTTACTTAACAAAGAACCACTGCCGATTAAACCGGTGTTGGCTGATAAACCTAAACAGGCAAAGAAGGAGAAGGGCCCCAATAAGGAAGAAGTTATGAAGAAATTCGCGTCAATTTGCGAGGATTACATCAAGGGCGAAACAACTTTACAACAGGCGCTTGATAACTACAAGGAAAACAAAGTACCGGAGAAGTTTGTCAAGGATGCTATTTTGAATGCATTAAAAACGGTTGCTCTAGAAAAGAGCGCTGAGGAAAAAGCTGGCTTTATTGATCTGCTTACGCAATTTAAGAAAGAAAACCATCTCTCTTCGTCTGTTGTGCACGACGCCTTTAAAGCTCTATGTCATTTAATTGATGAGTGTGAAAATGAGAAGGATAAAATAACAGTTGCACTTTCAACGATTTTCGCTAAGGGAATAAATGAAAAACTAATCAGCTTGCAAGACATTGCGTTGTTTACAGAGCACGGTGCCTACTATCCGCTGTTTTTGGATACTCTGCGTGAACTTCAGCTTCTCGTTGGGGAGAAGGAGTTGAGCAGTGCCTTTAACGATTCGAAAATCACCCTGTTAGCCCAAATACCAGAAAATGATCGTACTAAGGAGCGTCTCGCACAAATCCTGGAGGAGAAGCGTTTGACGTTCTTGTGTCCCATGTTGTTACTTGAAGCCGATCTATCCAAGCAGCTACAAACTGATCCAAATCCGCAGCAATTTTACAAATGGATTAAGGAAAACTTGGAGTCAATTGATTTCAATGAGCCTGGATTTATAACTGCACTTATGACTGTTCTGCTCAAATATATCACTCAGGTACATACACTCTCTTTTATATGCAACTGTATTACAATTTATTATATCGCTAATGTTACCATTTGTATGCACAGGAAGCGTTGACGGAAGCGCCAGGTGATGATAAAGCCATCACTGAGAAGGAGAAGCAATTGTTGGACCGTTACCAACTCATTTTACGTGCTTTTCTACATGAGAAGCCCGCTTTGCAACTTGTTGCTATCTATGCCCTGCAGGTGCACTTCTACTCATTAGGATTCCCACGCGGCCAGCTTCTCAGGTGGTTTAATGCTCTATATGATCTGTCAATCGTCGAGGAAGAGGCTTTTCTCACGTGGAAGGAGGATATAACCGACGTCTATCCTGGGAAAGGTCAAGCGCTGTTTCAGGTATGTTGCGAACAAATTTGAATTAATATTCCTATTTTACCACTAATAATTTTATAGGTAAATCAATGGTTGACGTGGTTGCAAGAAGCAGAGTCTGAGGAAGAAGAAGGTGACGATTAATTTGCCAGTAGTGTGTGGTATGTTAATACATTAGAACAACTTAAATATCGAACGGACGATGTTATTTTACAATCATCTCCTAAGTTATTTCACACCACAGAAAACACGCGGGCGCGTAACTTGAAGAAATTTACGATAATGTTTAAGTTCTAAGTATCTCATTATTAATCAAGTCTTATTTGCCTACTCCTGCATTATTTTCTTTCACATAATCTATTTCTTTCTTGGTGTCAACAAGTGTTTATTTAAAGATTGCAATTAGTAAATTGAATGTCCCTAAGTGTAGTTTTACGTTCATCTTGAGAGCGGTACGCTGATCGATGGTTTACTGCGTCTGTATAACTTAAGTGCTTTTTATACTCGATACTGCTCATATAAACAATTAGGAACAAGACATGATTTCGAGGAAGGCAGAGTAAATGTATTTCGTGTTACTGCTATACGTAACAGAGTTTGATGTAGCAAATAACCGATCGGCGTTTACCGTCACAACTTTAGTGAAATTGTACATTTAGCTGTTATTATTTTACATTATATTAATTACGTGTTGAATGAATGGTTTTTATATAAATTTCTTTCTCGAGACGGATTCAGGCGGTTTATGATAATTAATCAATTTTAGTGATGTGTTAGGTATGTAGGTATATCGCATGCATGATGGCTTTTTCAATAACCCTTGTCTTATATTGATGCACACATTATAATAATATACATATATACTTAGGTATAAACAACCGTACGTTTTTATGAACGAAACGAAAGAACTAAAAACATTTCATATAACTAAATAATTCATTAACATTCGTAATTATCATCTGCCCCAGTTTTCTCCATATGAAACATGTCAAGTTTCCATTTAACATTTGCAATTTCTTCAATAATTGTAAATCTACACGTGATTAATTATTTATTACTTGTTCAATCAATGCGGAGTCTTTGATTGGAAACGATGATTTCTTATCAAACTGTTAATCAATTGGCAAGATGATACAACACAACTGTGGCAATTTCCGTTTACACTGTAGTTAAACATAATAGCTTGACAATGATGCTGAGTGATTTTTATAATATTTATATTTGTTGATTGGTCGATATTTTTAAAAAGAAAACTAGTAACTATGATATTTATAATATGAAATATACACTTTGATGTCAATTTACATTCTATTTAAGTTTAAAACTACAACTAATTTTATTTAAATTGCTGTATACTACACTTAGCTTAGATTCATCACCATCAATAAAAATGTACCTAATGTACTATCACCAACATTGTCAATTTTTCAATTTATCCTGTTTAAGTACATGAATCCAGCGTGTAAACTGTTATACTTTTTCGATGGTCAGCCAGTAGCAACTACATCTAATAGCTTAGTTTATACGGCTATTTCCTTTGGTCTGAGTCTCGGGTTCGATCCCGCAGTGAGTCCACTCGAACGTTCTATTTTGAATTCAAACTAGTTCGAGACTAGAAGACCAAGATCAAATTTGGATTCGCCAGCGCAGTCCATGGCCTAGTGGTAGAGTCTATGGTAGCGACCTAGGAGTCCCGCGCTCGATCCCTGGGAGGGGCAGTTTTTATTGGTTTCAAATTCTAATTTTGAGCTATAAAGGCAAGATCAAATTTTGCTGGAGCAACAACGCTTCATAGCCTAGTGGTATAGTCTTTGTAAGTGATCTAAGTGTCTCAGGTTCGATCCCTGAGAGCGTCAACTGTAATTCAAGTTTTAAATTTTCCAGCCAAACCAAATTGAGGCTATAAGGCAAAGATCAAATTTTGTCGTAGCATCAGCACTCCGTAGCCTAGTGGTTTGGTCTATGAAGTTGATCTGAGAGTCTTGGGTTCGATCCCCGAGAAATTCAATTCGAATTTAAATTTTCAGTTTCTTGTGCGCTTGGGGGCGCCCATTGGTCTAACACTTAGGTCCAATGAAGCACCTAAAGCGTACAAGGGCGGCCCCATTTTTAATTTTTTAGCCCGTACGTATTAAGATCGTTTTCAGACAACCCACCCCGGCTTCGCTCCCCGGCAGTTTGCTTGTCGACCAACTCGGTCGCTGTCCGACTAGCAACTGCCTCCCCATTCCCGATTTTCGTTACCAACAGACCTCGGTTTGTGACGTCATGGTTCTGAGGAGGGGTCTATTTCCCTTTTCAGCGCCACCACGGGTGAATACTACAGCTTGAGTAACCACTGGTGTCTTGGACTGAGAATTATTTTCTAAGTGCTCAGCATACATACAAGCACCAGGGCCAATTGAATGGCCATTCTACAGAACAACAGAGTTGCTATTCTTGTCGGTAATTTAAAAAAAATGTTGGAATTGGTCGGGTTTTGAACCCCCGACTTCCAAGTCATAGCCGAGCACTGCACCAGCTCAGCTATCAATGACTATGCATACAATAAATTAAAACTTCTACGTCAATGCTTCAATAGACTGTACAATAGTCTACTATCAGGCCTGATTGACTACTATCAGGTCTCATTTATAAAAGTTATAAATTCAAAAAGGGGGCCACTATCATAAGTCAAATAAGGATTTGAAGTTTCTATAAATTGCTGCACAAACAACTTTTTAACCAGGTTTAATTTAAATATTTAAAAAGAGGGAAAAATAAGGTCAAATCAATGGTTTGCACTATTGTGCATTGATATTCCTCAAACAAAAATATTAACAGAAAAATAATAGACAATAAACTACATTTTATACTTAACGTGCGTGCATTGAAGTGTTAGCATAATTAAATATGACAGTACTGATAAAAACAAGTCCTGAACGAGGTAAATATAATAAAATTAAACTATTTTCCTATAAACAACAATTATCATGTACAAAAACATACATTGCCTTCTATAAAAGTAGATGTGTTTAATCCGTGTTAAACATTCACTGACAAATAACGTGAATTGAACATTGAACACTTGTGACTGCGATGAACAATTTAAGTATATTATTAAATATTATACTTAAAATGCATTTTAATACATCTCGATGTATTATGCATTTAAGCGAAACATTATTAACAGATAATACGATCAATAATCAAATATCTCTGAGGGACTTTCCCGTATATTTGCAGAACGGAGATGATATGGAAAACTTTACATTAGACGCGAATAAATTTTGTAGGGACTTCATAATTTCTTGTAATTCAATGTCCAGTGCTCTTCGGTCATTTGAACGTAAAGTACAAACTACAAGCGGAGGTGGATATAATCAGAGGAAGTATATAATTGTCTTAAATTATGATGAGTTTGAAGAATTCTTTACGTCGAGCGCACTTTATTTTATTAAGGATTTACTAGTTATAGTTCGAGAAAATGAAGGAAACGGCACAAATGAAACACATAATTCATTGGAACATTTTATTGATAAAAAAATCGCTTCACGTGATAAAATATTTAAATTATATACACACAAATTTGTTGGAATCGAAAATAATAATGAGCCCATTTTATTAGATATTTATTATTCCTGTAACAAAAGTTTTTCTGGGATAAGCAGAACTAAAAACGTTGAATATTACGGAAAGTTTAGTGGACTGTTTCCAAATAAAGTTAGGAATCAACAGGGGCGAAAACTATTCGCATATCTTGATAACAACTTACCTTATTCAAATAATTGTAAGTAATATTTAATGATAACGCTTTGTGAATCTAATAAATAATTTATTTATAGATGATAAAGTTGGTACTGAATATAATATTTTTATGGAATTTATCAAATGGTATAATATTACCTACATTGAAAGGTATAATGCGACAGACAACGTAACAGGAGGTGATATAGCAAAGAACTTCACAGGCACTGGTTTATTCGGCTCATTACTTTGGGATGAACCGGAATTTGCAACCGATCTCGTTTGTGGAGGATTTCCGGGAGGAGAATTAGCTGACTACATTTACGACCTGATAATTTCCTCCTATTTTGGGCTGACTGTTATTGTACCGATACCAATGTAAGAGTTTTATAATTGACGACAATTCAAGTTTGACTATTTAATATTTTAGAAAAAGTCTTGGGTGGTATTCTGTATTTAAAACATTTACATTTCAATTATGGCTGCTATATATAAGTGCGTATATATCCATTTTTATATTAATAAAAATGCGCACTGTACACATAAATGAAGAACGTAATAGAAATGCTTCAACAATTACAGCAATATATTTCTTTGGCTTGATATGTAATCAACCATTACTTCATACAAGATATCCTCAAGGAATTCGCACCTTGTTATTAATTTCCCTAGTTATGTTAGTTCTCTTTGTCGCAATATTTAATTCAAGACTTCTAAGTACACTAGTTGTACCAATGTAAGTATAAAATAAACTAATTTACAGCTACTAAATGTTTCATAAATTTTCAGATATATTAACGATATTGATTCAGTGGTAGATCTTTATGAAAGCGGTATAACAATTGTCGCAAGTATAAATTTGTTTGATCTTTTAAAAGGGGATACTAGTGTAAGTTCTTTTGAATTCAAAATGTTTCAAAATATTTTAAATATTTATATTTTAGCCAATTTATAAAAGTATATACGATCATGTATATTTAACTCTAGATGACAATATTATAGATGTAATGTTTAAAGAATTAAAACATGCATTTGCCATAAATTACTATGAAACAGGTATGTATTGACGAATTAAAATATGTCAAGAGGCGTAATGTAATTCATTGATTGTAGGTTTTATTTATTCTTCTGTCTTAAACATATTCAATCATACATATGCTCAAAAATATAAAGTGCTTGATGAAATGGTTATAATATGGAAAACGCATTTTGCGTTGCGAAAAAATTCTATTTATACTCCAGAATTGTTTGAAATTATACATCGCGTACGTGAAATTGGTTTGAACCAAATTTGGGAAAAACAGGCCTTTTCTCTGTATGATGTATCATTAAAACAACTGGAATTACACGATGAGAAAGATCATGCAGACGATGGAACGCAAAAATTACAATTGGCGCATGTTAAAAGTCCTTTCGGTATATTGTTTTTTGGGTACGGACTTGCAGTAATTACCTTCATATTTGAAGTATATAGTAGACGAATGATATCCATGTTCAATTAACTCACAAATATTTTTATATATATGTTGAAAAAACTTGCGTTTGAATTGAATAACTATCATATTTCGTTGATAATATTTATAAAAATTGGCACAGTCGTTATTTACAAGAGATTAACTTACAAATAAGTAATACATAATTATTTATAAGTTAATGAATCCTGAAAAGATTAAAAAACTCATTGTACATACTAACTTGACTTACCTCAGGCATCCTCTTTAATGCTGTGACGCGACGGTTCATTGAAATTTCACGCCTGGAGAGCATAGTCTCTTCGCTTGGAAATTGTGTGAGAATATTGATCAGTACGTTTCTTCTTATGCGAGTTCACCATCTTCTCCATAGACGGCGGTAGTATTAATTGTTTTAACATTAACATATAAACTAATTATAGTCTTGAATAATTACAAAACTTTACTTAATATTTAATATTTCTTCTTCATTTAAAAACATCTTAATTTAATTATGATCATTTATTAATATTGAGGTGCCATGGTTACATATTCCACAGTAGGAATGGTAGTAATGATTATTGACTGTGTTGTCATTGCAAACACAACCGTAAAGGTTGATTTGTTTTGATGAAAAGTATACAAATTTCATGAATATTAAGTTTAAATTGCCAGCACCCAAATTACACATTGTTATAAATACTGCAAGTACCACTGGAGAGTTATAATATTCATATTAATTCTCAACATTTTATAGTTGTTAATTGGGGCTGTTTTTCTTTCCTGGATCTCTGCAATTTCTATCTCCAGAATTTGTGTGACAAACTCAGCATAAATATGGCATTTACTTCTGATCAAGTAGCTGCTCAACAAGTGCAGGACTGCTTGAATTCTGTGTACTCCCTCATCCACAGAATTGAAGAAAAACGACAACTCAGTGAGCAGGGTACTAGTGCAATCACAAAATACCAAGAGGAGAAAGGACAGGTACAACTAAGTCAGGTATGAAACTATTATACTTGAGTTATACAGCAGATTAATTACTACATTCTATAGGTAAAGGTGAAAAACCTTTATAAGACTGCTTTAAATTATGCAGAACAAGAAGAGACATTGCTCAGAGATGCTCTAAACAAAATTGCAGAAATTCGCAATATCAAAAATGAAAGACGAATTAAATCCCGAATGGCAGGTAACCGGGAAACAATCCGGAAAGCACCATGGATGAAAATGCTTCAAAGTAATGCACAGACATTGCCACTTTATATTGGGAAACTTGGAGAAAAACCACCACCACTTTGTGGAGCTGTGCCACCAGAACCAAACTATATTGCAAAAGTGGGTGACATGGTGGCTGCTTTTGTCCAGATGAAAGTTGGCCCTAATTGGATGCTTGCTGAAGTTGTGACATATAGTCATGAGAGCCATAAATATGAGGTTGATGATATCCTTGAGGAGCAGAATGAACGTAAAAGATACACAACAACAAAGAAAAATGTTGTGCCTTTGCCTTTAATGCGTGCAAATCCAGATACAGATCCCAGTGCATTTTTTCCTGAAGGAACAATCGGTAAATCAACATTTCATTTGATTGCATTGTTTAAAATTTGTCTTTAGTTCTAGCATTGTACCCACAAACTTCTTGTTTGTATCCTGCAATTGTTTGCAAAGTGCCACAGACACACATTGATGATTATGAAGTGATATTTTATGATGAGGGTATGCCTGGTGGGTTTAGTTCACCTATGGCAGTTCATCAACGTTATATGACTGCTATGAAACAAAAGAATAAAATTTGAATTTATAACTTATTTCTGTAATATTATAAGTATTTAATGTTGTATATTTTAGTCTTTATGAAATAAATATCTAAACAATTATCATTTCTTGTTAATCCTTAATTTTGAACCAATTTCTTAATAAATATATATCTACTTTTGTGTTTTATCAACATTGTAATATACACAGGGATAACTGTACGCATGTGAAGTTATCTCTGTAATTTGTTATTTAATTAACCAATTCAGCAGTGTTGGCAAGTTGTCATACTATTTAGTCATCTGCTTCAATCTGCTTTTAGAATTATTATAACCTGATATGAGCAGTTTTCATAACAAAATGTTTATATTCTGGGTTGTAGTTCCTATTTGCTACCATATCAACTTTCATCTTGATCAACTGACATGTGATTAAATTGTAGTGATGAGTTCTGTGTTGTATTTACCACTTAATAACCATCAATATGATATATCAAAGCCATGGATATGGCTTAAATTTAAAACATTTACACAGCTAACCTGTGCTCTGCCATTGTTTGCATTTTTCTTTTGCATTAGCTATTCACTAGTATTTAATTTTAAAGGTGCTACATCAACAGGTTGTGGTGCAGTTAATATATTGCCATCAATATCAGCAGCAATTGGAGGCTACTCTCCACAAAGAGAAGTGTGGCAAATTTCTATATTTGCAGACTTTATTCCTCGGTAACTTGATTTACAGCATTATGTATTAATTTGAAATACTGTATTTTAGCCTTGTTCTTATATATATTGCCACCAACTATAATCAGACAAATGGATATAATTTTGTTTACTTCCTTGGATTTTTAAATATTGTTGAAAATATTGCCTTATTATCATTATCATTCAATGATTCAACACATAGCTACAGTAAGTATATACAAACTATGCTCATTTAAGCATAAAATTATGTATTTTTAGGACTGCATGAAATCTCCTTTATAACATTTCTGATAATATCTGAAATTCACATGCTTTTGTTGATATTTCACCAAATTCGAACAAGGCAAACTAACTCTGCTAGTTTCATGATTAGAGCATATTTGGCTGCAACAAATATTTTGGCAGTTGCTTTTGCAACCTACTACTTCATTGATCACAGTGAGAAATGTGAAAATTACAGTTAGTATTCCTTGAAAGTTATTTATCCTATACTATATTTTTATTATTTTTAGCTTATTCAAAATTTGCCTTTTGTGAATATATTGTAGTGCTCTCAAATATTGCCTTCCACTATACTATTGTGTATGATTTTCCATTTTATAATATTGGATTAACAAAAACTTGTGGTATTGTATTTTTGAAGCATCCTTCTTACCAAGGCGTTATGCAAGTGTAATATTAATTAATTTTGACTTGTTTTATGAATTTACTAATATTTCAGAATGAAAACTTTGTTTTATAAATATGATTAAGAAGAGAAATCAGAAAATTGTAAGTTATACTTACCAACCCTTCCTTCAAATTCCCAAAATCTAGAAGTGGACTTATCCTTAATAGCCCAAGAACAATAAAGTTTATTCTCAAATATTTTATTGATGTGATATCAATATTTTAATAAATATAAATCAATTAAGCTTAAGAAACATCCTCAGATGGTTTGAGGATTCGTCTCAGACCCAAATTGCATAAATCTAAAGGAGTTTTATTTTCCTTGTTTTGTATTTCTAAACTAGCACCATTGGCGACTAGTAGTTTTGCTTCTTCTCTCCTGTCTTCTTCACATGCCAAATGTAGTGCAGTGTTTCCATCAATATCTCTCATATTGACCTGTATATTCTGTACAGAAAGTAAGTACTTAACAACTTCTATGTTTCCTTTGCTTGCTGCTCGATGTAAGGGAGTTGCACAACGAGCATCAGTTATATTGATATCTGCACTATGCTGAATCAGTATCTCACATATCTAAAATAGTGATTTGTATTTATGGTCATACTCAATTTATAATTAATCTTACATCTTTGAATCCTTTTGATGCAGCATACTGTAGTGCTGAATGCCCTGGTAAGGTTTTTTGATTGACATTAGCTTTTTCAGCAATTAGTAACTTTATTACATCCAGTTTTCCTGATGATGCAGCTAGTATGACTGGACTGGTGTCAGTATCATCAAGAGCACTTACTTCACTGCCATTGGAGATTAAAAACGTGACAAGTTGGATATTTCCACTAAGGCAAGCCCAATGCAGTAAAATCCTGCCATTCTTTGAGAAGATATACTAATTATTAGGAAGCACGTTTATTAAAATTAGTGTACATACATCATCTGTTGCTTTGATGATACCTGCATTCTCCTCCACCTTTTCTTTTACTGTATCATAGTCACCTTTGTAAGCAGAATCAAAAATAGTATTAGGAGATGTCATTGTTATTGTCAAATTTCCTTCAATGTTCCAACTAAAACACTATAAACACTGAACACTGCTAAGCACTAGTAAGTATCAGTAAGAACGATGAGTTAGCGGTAAGAAACAATCAGTATTAACACAGGTTATGTTTACGATTCTTCTGCTCACTTCTGCTTTACTGGTTGCGTTCAGAGTGCATTGCAGTGCATTGATTTGAGATACTTTAAAATTCAAAATTAGAAAATATCCAATCAAATAACTCATAAATTGGCAAAGCTATGGCATAAAAGGAGCTACAAAGTTTATTGGCAAAAAAATAAAATAAAAAAAAAACAAAAAAAGTCTAATATACAATTTTAAAATTGAATAACGACTGGGGGAGGCTTATCTTATGCCGCATCAAAAGAATGTTAGGGCGGAATTTCTGGATTTGTAAAGTTTTTCTAAGTTTCTCTAAGTCTGAGTAGCTGGTTGCCGTATACAGGACTATTGAGTATGTTTGCATTAGATTACAAAAGTAACTTGATTAGCTTGAGTGAGAGGAACTCTGATATATTTTTGTATGCATATTTCTTGTCGCGCTAAAACGCATTGGTGTTTGCTTTGGCATCTGTACCTACTACTTTTAAGCTCTTGTCGTTCCCCGCTCAAAGAGCACTTTTTATATAATTTGTAATTTCTGGCACGCGCGCGGCGGGACTGTGAAAACTTTTTGCCACTTATCAGTGTGCAGTAAGCCGTCGTCTCGTGTGCAACTTCAGCAATGATCAATACTTTCTTTGAAATATCAACGGTTTGATATTAATACGTACAACTTATACGTGTTCTTTAATCGCAAACCCTGGAAAGTAAAAGTTTAGTTTGCGCCTGTTGAATTCAACACGTGCGCGTTGAACGAGTGCTGCAAATATGAACTTTTAAATTGAAGACCGTTAGTTTTAAAATCAAGAAATTAACTAACTTAATATTGAAGAGTATACTAAAACAAAGACGAAACTTGAAGTTATTTAAAAATTCTAATCCTCTTTGGTTCTTCATTATTTGTAGAACAAAAGGAGAAAGGAAATGCAATAAATCAGCGAAAATAAAATTACAGCTTAATATCGAAATCGCATGAATTATGATGCCATTGTCAACTTTCCATCCATTACCGAGCGACCGTACGAATTGACATTCAGAGAGTGACAATAAACAGTGAATTTTTTCAAATCTGTATTTTCCAATTATTTTTTATAACGGTGAAACCATGCAAGTATTTTTTCATAATACGGTGGCATTGTGGTCAAACTTTCACTGCGCGTTTGTGTAAAGCGTAAATGTTTTGCAAACTTTTATCAATCGGCAATGGATTAGGAAATTGCTTGAACGTAATAGGTTCTTAATTTTCCGCTCATTTATAAATTACTTATTGCAAACTTTAATCAACGCTGAGTACATTTATGTTTGTTATTCGTTGGACAATTTTTGAGTATTACGTTAAATCTAAACTCTGATGCAATTGGCCAAAAGAAGTTGAAATTTTATTGCTTGTATTAAAAGGCTCCTTTTGAAATAGTTAATTTATTTGCGAATCAAAGTTTTCAACTGTTACGATCAAACTTAAGTGCGCTGACTAGTTCTGTGGTAAATCATATTTAAGCAATAAAATGTAGATTGGTTGTCAATCAAATAACTGTAAATAACTTTAATACGTTTCGTCTTTTCTTACTCAAAGTTTTCTAAATAAGTTAGTCAATTGAGAAACCTGATATTAATTAAACTATGTGTTCACCTATTGATTTTCATAAAACGCACAGAATAAATTAACACGCGCAACAACATTCTAAATGAGTGACGAAATTCGTTGATATTCTTCAACTGTAAATTTGGGAATAATGAAAATCCTGAGGATCGTCATCCTATTTGCCATTGTAGGGATTAATATCACGCTAGCACAGCGACGACAACAGGTAACAATCACTTTAGAAATATTTATATAAATCATTCTGGTTCTTGTTGTTATATTAAAAGTATGTTAACATTCATATTTTATACTTCCGTTTTTCTATTTGTACAAATTACGCAATATGAAAGTTGCAAATGTTTATAGAGCGCTATATAATTTTTGCTGATAAATCATTTATAAGTAATTCTTTTATTCCTAAAAGTGCAATATATTAGTAAAAATACAAAATATTTTGTATATTGTTTGGAAATAACGAAAAATTATACTTACTATTCCAAGCATACTTAATTTGTTCTTGTAATATGTTTCGTAATCTAATTTATTTTGATTAATTTTCATAGAAATAATTTGCTTAACATTGTTTGATATATTGCAGAAACAAGAATAAATTTGCCACATATATTATTACTGAAAATAATTGAAATTCTATTTACTGCAATAGATATGATAAGTAGATACATAATAAAACGAGAACAAGTGATTGTAATTACAAAAACAGAAAGCAACATGTTTATTAGGATATACATTTATTTATCTAATGTTTGTTGTCGAACCGGGAAATGATATACGGTAGACTAAAAGAATTTTTTGGCGTGTGAAACTAAATCGAATGCAATTTCAATACGTAATGCGAATTATTGAATACTTAATAAGCTTCCTACTTGACTTGAATTAACTTTTAATTTTTATTAAATAATATCTGATGTTTAAGTCAACTTTTATAACATCTCAGCAAGTAGAAATAATCGACTTGCAAGTGTTCATTTACAATGATTGTGAATTATTGAAAAAGGAATTAATTTAGCAGCATAAATTAGCAGGATAATTGAAAGTGAAATACAAATTGTTGAAGAAATTTCTGCGGTAACTTAAGGTAACATAACGATGCGATAATATGTATTTCACTTTGAAACATTGCAAACATACGCAAACAACAAATAACGAGTAATCAACCATACAGAAAACTAAATTCTACGCATCGAGAAAGCGCCGCTAGAAAACAAAATCAAAACGGATTCAACATGAAATTGCTTGCGCGCTGCGACTTTCAAATTTATCCATGCTTCAACAGAAGCACTAGGTAGATACTCGACGACTGTAACACACCGTTATGCGTAATTTTCTACCTATTATTCTAATACTAATTAATTGATATTGTGCATTTCCTTAACACGAATGCCAACCGGCAAATCATACCTTTCCAGTTATTCAATAAGAAAAGGTTAAATGAAACTAAATTTCGACGGGAAGTAATCAAGCAGCAATGAATATTTAATTAAAGAAAGCAGCAGATTATTACTTTTACATCAAAATGCCATTGTCTATAATTTAGCAATATTTATTCTGTTTGTGAGTCTAAAATTCTGATATATTTTATAATAATAAATAAATAGATGTGACTTATGTCTAATGGGAAATTTCTACGACTTTCTTTTCTGGTAACTTATTAGAAAATTCAAAATTAATATATTATGGAGAATATTGCATATTATTTTCCAGATTTATTTATGTACCTGATATGTTTACGGTGAAGGAAACAATGAATATAATAATTAATTATCCAAATACAAAATTTCCATTTTAAATTACAGTTGCAAGCGACGGTTACAAATGAGTGATTTTGTAATAATTTTCTGCGTTAACTTATTAAATATATTATTATTATGCGTCATAATTATATTTCTTAAGTAAGGACACCAAGAAATATAATTATAAATCATTGTTTCATACGTTTGCTTCAACATCAAACAAATGAACTAATTATTTATGAAATTTTTGATAACACAATGTAAATTACCTACTTCTGCATTTAAAGTGCAAAAGCATTATAAAGTACTGCAATCTACACGGTTAAGTAATCTCCTTGAAAAAGCGTGGTCAATGCATTCCATCCACATGCATATTGTTGCTGAGCATTCACAATCTGGAAGCTGTAAATAATGCTTTGCACAATTCACATTAATCAGTCAATAAGTTCGCCTCTTAGTGAGAATAGTTGTTCTAACGGGAATATTTGCGTAATACACATGTCTTTTTTATATGCTAATGTGTTTTATTTTATTTGAAGTTGATATTTAAAAATATTATTGCTGTTTGTCTTCACTGAACTGTTTCTTTTCGGTTACGCTTGTCTCAATTTAATGCAAATAACAAGGTCATTTTAAAGGTTATTATTAATAAACGGATTAATTAACCCATTTAATCATTTTCACAAAATGTACCAACAACATTAATATTCTAAGCTCGAATGGAATGTTTAAGCATGATTGCACTCTTCAGAAAACATTATTTTAAATACATATTTCTTGCTATATTTTCTGAAATATACCTTCGTATAGATTCAATAAGCGTGGAGATAAGGTAGTGATTAATTGATCACAAAATTGATATCAATAAACTGGGTAAAGTTATTAAGTAAGTTAAACCATTTATATAACTTGTTCAGTTGCATGATGCAAGTGTATCAAGAAGTATTAATTTCCAACGAAAACAGCTATTAGCTACAGTTATGAGTTTTTAGATCGAGCAAGAACTCGTTAAACATAATTATAAATAATATATTTAATTGTCTTAACCCGTTAATTTAGAAATTGACTCAAATCTTAGTCGTAAGCGATGCACTTCGCAAAAATCGTTCACATTTAAATGAAGCCGTATGTGGGCAAAGTACACATTCAGTTTTATTTATTCAAAAGTCATGCGAATGGTGCTTTAGCAAGTGAAAGTAAAATATACTTGCTGCTGCTTTTTAACCAGTTTATGGTCAGTCCAAAGTGACCTGAATTAGTCCTTGGCTATTTGCGGTAACAGCCAGAAGATATCTGTCGATAATAAAACAACTCTTGCAGTTACACATTGCATTCACGTCGCGGCTCGAAACTGTTCGCATACGATCGAGTTGAAGAGAGAAATTAAATGATATTATTAAAGACGCAGAGAAATTCAGCGATATAACTAAGGTGAACAAACTGCCCAGAATTGCCTATTTCAAACTGTTTAAAATCACTGTTACAAAGCAAACAATACGGAACATAATTTACGGCGTTAGACAAAATTAACATTAAAACTAATTAGTTTCATAATTGTTAAATGCTAACGATAACTAACACGCAAGAAGTTATAACGTAATTTACAACGCTGATATAAGTGATGCGTACAATAGAACCAACAGGTTGTAATTATTTCTAATTATTTTTCCTACATGTTTAAATGAATTAATCATGTTAAGACAATTAATCTGCATTCTACATGGACAGTCGTATTTAATATTCTTAAGCGCGGCATCTGTGGTCACCTTGACTTTTACTTAAACAGATTGTCCATGTCCACTTGCTCGCTTCTTAAAATATCTGAATAATATTATGTGAAATGCCAAACATATGTGGGGCCAATATTACCATAAACACTTCCCGAAAACGAAAGTTTATGAAAGTTTAAGCATCATCACAAAAACAAATTGGAGAAAGAGCGCTCTTATTAAAATGCATAATGAATCCCAAAATTTCTTCCAAGCAATGCAATGAAGTTGTTGATTTATTTAGACGTCAGTTGTGAATATGAAATACCATAAAATATTTTTAATCAATTCACGTGCAATTCACTTCTGTTGAGATTTACTTTCTGTTGTGTTAAGTAACATGTTGGAATTCCTTATTTTGTTTGCATCACAGCGCTCGTGAGATTAGTGGAAATATTAAATTAATAAATTTAATTTAATGATTCGATTTGGTAATTAAAAAATATTTGGTTGAAGTGATTGTAATTTGGTTGCTGTATGATTGAATTCCATTGTTTAGAGGAAGCGTGATGGTGCCGGAAGTTTGTGAAAATATCATTATAACGTTATCATACTTATAAGTAAATTGTTTAAAAATTATTTAAACGATTGGTTTTCTGTTTTAAATTACGGATATATGCATATGTTGTCTTAGTTGGTACGCAGTGGAATAAAATTGGAAAGTTAAGTCGCAACTCTCAAGGCTCCAATATATATGATTATTTTATGTGGTGCATAACACATCTGAGTATCCATGTATTTTCAAAACGTAGTTCATATACGAATCGCCATTTCGAAACTTATATGCTTGCTGTTGCAGTTAAACAAGTTAATACTTTTATAGTTAGTAATTATAACAATGAGTGCAAAAGATCGTATGTCCTTGCATCCAATTTGTTATTTTCTATCACGTTTCTTTGCAGTTTCAGATGCTTCTAGAATCTATAATCTAAACCTCATAAATTGCAAATTATAAACTATGTGTTGCACAACACAAATTGCAATTTGTATATTATGTAAAATATTATTGAGTATGTAGTATATGATACTTAGAAAATTAACATTTCATGAAGTTACATATTTCTTCAGATTAATTAGTTAATTATTCCGAGGTGCTTTTCGTTTAAAAGTATTTCTTCATAATAATACAGGTAATACGCGTGTAATTACAATCTTAAATTTTAATACAATGAAAGCCATATCTAATTTAGGAATGCTGTTTAAGAAAATACGAATTCTTAATATAGATCAATTTTGAATAATATTTGAATAAATGTAAATGTTAAATAAAAGCCCAATACTCATTGGCAAATTATAAGCAGCTTGCAATTATATATTATAATAATTTACATTTCACTATTTCACTTTGCAAATCGCCATTAGGATTATATAACTGAATTTAGAATATTTCATATCGGGCATTAATTCAACGCGTTTTTTATTTCATGTGGCACGTAGTCTGCGTGATTTTTTTTTGTATTATGCATAATGTTCTTTCTGCATTTAATAAGAATAATAATATTCTATTCAACTTGTAGAATGATAGGGTAGACAGGAAATAAACTAAAAATTCTTATTGCTTTCATTAGACACGTTCATGTGCACGAATATAGTTGCTAAACAGTTGTTTCGATAGTGTGAATAATGTTTGCACTACGTTTCCACTTTGAAAGTTTATGAAATGTTAATGCCTCGTTCATATTTCCTTATAACTACTTTTACTTTTGCTTGAACACAAATAAATTATAAATTACACAAGGGATGATTATATTGTAAAATTAACATTATGAAAAAATGGAAAAACATAGAAGTAATAAATGTAAGCAGGAAGAAACAAATTATAGAATTAGTAATTGAAGTCAATCATTAGTAGACTGCAAATAATTTAGTCGCATTATCTGCTCCATATCAAAAGAGATAAATGAAAAGATTAAAGAACAAAGAAACCATAACTCGACGTATATTTCTATCTGAATCAATTAGCAAATCAGTGAACGCAAAGTAAGCGAAAGTTGCTTAAGTTACTTGAGTCACTTAGCGTGTCCGCTCGATACTCCGATTGTTACATAACTTTAGACGGTATTGTGTGTAAGATTTAACAAATCAAATCGTCAATTGTAATACAATCGGCATATCGACGTGTTATTTAAATTTATTTATCTCTATTTTTGATTATGATATTGTAATCAAATTAATGCAAGGTCGAATAAAACTAATTAAATACAAGTTTATACAGTCAGGAAATTATAAACTCACTCAAATTGGTAATTAACCATATTAAGCCAGTTGCCAAATGTGCTGTTAAATAAAAATGTGGTTGACTTTTAGAGAAACCTGTTACACTTCAATTTTTTACAGAATGCAGCTGAAATTACTGCAGATACACATACAGCGCCTGGTGTAAACCGTCGAGGTCGAGCTCGATTTATTAAAACACCGGAATTTGAACAAGTCAGTTCGGATTATGCTGTTGCGTCCAGGGCCAATGATGCTAAACCAAAAGGTAAACTACCTTCTGGTTAAAATGATTAACGAAACTCGTTTAATTATTAATCAATGTGAGATTAAGGAATCAGTTGATACTATTACAGATCGATCACCTATTTATCACCGTCCTCGTGTTATTAGTGAGGACAAATTCGAAGTGTCGAATGCACCGCGCACAAAACTATCCCAACCTGAATTGTCTTTTCCCCAAGGACCTCAAACAACTGAAATTCCTGTCGACGAATTGATAAAGAATTTTGGTAATTCGCATACGGAAAAATCAACCCCGCTTGATCAGCCATCTTCTTCAATCCAAGAAATAAGTGAAAGTTCTTCGCCCGCATTAACCAGTAGTACAATTACAAATAAGATAGAACAAGATGATATTTCCTCAAGTACTACAGAAAAAGAAATGCAAAGAGAACTCTTGAAAAACGATCAAACGACTAAACACCCGGACAGCACAAGTACTTCAGATTCCAGTAGTAATCAAACAACTTCTTCTATTCGAAGAACGATTATAAGAACGCGTACGAATACACATCGATCGTCAACTGAAGCATCTTCAACAAATACCGCGCATACAAGAACTCGGGGTCGTTCAAGAGCAAATAGCATAAAATCTGAAGCGCCACCAACCGTCGCAGGTTCCGAATCTACTTCGGCAAGAGATTCTACAAGAGGGAACTTTAAGGTTGGTCGTCGAAGACCAGTTCACAGAGAACGTCCACCATTGGTAATTGAGGAAGAATCCCAATCCCCAAAAACTAGGACAGGTCGTGATTCAAATTCACACCCTTCAAATTCACGACGAGGATCAATTAGAAATATAACTCCTCGAACTGAAAAAATTGAATCAACAACTAGAAATCGTGCTGACGTAAGAAGAACTCGAGGACGACGTATAGAAACACCTGCTTCATCGGAACGAACTTTAAATGAAAATACAAACAAGCCAATTGAGTATGCCAGCCGCAAAAGTAGAACGCGAACCCAACCAATCGCTCCAACACCTCAAGAAGTTCGACCATCTGCACGAATTGATACAATATCCAGTCGAAGCTTTCAAGAACCTATTCGTCCACGACAACCTCCAACTGTTCAAGTACCTACAAATACGCGAGATCCCAAAAGCAGAAATCGATCGCGATTCCAGCTGAGCGACTTGGAAACAGTCAAAACAGAACCACAACAATTAGCGGAACCTGTTATCGCTGCCAGATCAACCCATCGTTCACGTGGTTCTAGAACTAGGCCAGCTGCAAATTTAAATCAAGAAGAACTTATTGGTTCATCCACAGTGGAAAACCCCATTCGGGTTACCATTCCTTTAACGTCAACGATTCGCAGCGTGAATGCGATTCCCATGCGTATTAAAGAGACGGTCCAAAGTGAAATAAGCGAAGTTATTAGCAGTCGTAAAGTAGCTAGAAGAAAGAAAACTGAAGTTAATCAGAGTAAAAAATCAGTACAAGTCGTTGATGACATTGAAGAATTGAATTATCCTCCGCAATTTAAAGCAATTATTTTGGCGAACAATGCTAAAGATGAAAAGAAGGTAAAAACTAATTAAAAGTAGTTTCAACCGTCCATTAATAATGACAATTTTATTATTAACCAGCCGCCGGTTGTAAGCACTACCATTTCATCTTCATCAAGTTCACTGCTTCCAAGTTACACAACTAGCAGTGTACCATCATCAACTACCATTACGACAAGTACATTTTTACCGCCTACCTTACCGCCTTCATCAACAGTTTCATCAATACTAACAACAACGACATTATTTCAATCAAAACATGTATGTACCATATCATCTTGTGTAATTATCATTTTCATTGAATGCAATATCTTATCATCTTTCATTTAGCATATAGCGTATTCATTTAGTTTTCTTAAATGTAGGTAGGAGCTGTTGATAACAATTTAGTACCAACACCACGTCCAACTCGAAGACGCTTTTCAGTCAGCACGAAAAAGCCCAACGCGAATACTAACGCGCACCCAACAAAAGCACAGAAAACGCTGCCAACGCGTAAATTTGTTGCCAATCCAGATCCGGATAAAATAGCCAAGTTTCACGCGCGCTTTAATAATCAGTATCAACGAAATGCTAGCACACCTGATGAAGGACGACACAATGCAAATATCATACCTAATAAGCGCACCACTAAAATACCGAGTAGAGTACCCTATTCTAGAAAGCCAGAAAAGTTGAGCGAAAGAAAACTTCCTCAGGTATGTAAAAATTATAATTGTGATACATTCATATTGTTTCATGCGTTAATAGTGTTGTTTTCTTGTGCATTATTGTTACTAACTCTGAATGGAATTCTTTTGTACATTTTAAATGTATCAATTTGAATGTTAAATAAGAATAAATATACTTATTATTCGACTTATTATAGGTTCCAGTGAAAGCAAATAGATACAGTTCAAAATACCGAAGCGAACCAACGCGCGCAGCTACAACGTTTCCGGTGTATGTGCCTACCGTACCCACAATAACACCAGGACCCATAACGACTACACACCAGGTGAGTGCACCTCTACTCACTTGGTTCAATACCTTTTTTAAATGTTTAACAAAGCGATGTAATTTTGTTTGATATTGCTGTCGTCAATCAATTGTTGCTCAGAATGAAACAGTATAGTACACCTTTTATAATTGCAACGCCCCCCCTGAAAAAGTTTAATTCGAGTTTAATCTACGCAACTAAATACAATGACACTAACTACAAAGAGCAAATGAACTTAACAGCATAATTCGGAAATTCTAATTGTGTTTTCTGTCTTTCTTATCTGAAGGACGATACATGGTCCGAGACGGATTCGTGGTTCATGACAATCATCAATCAATAAACTACACACTCTCATTCACCACCACTAGGAATCTTCTCATACCTCTTCTTGCTCTTCATCTATACAAACAACAATCTGAACAGTAGTTTAGTAACGTACTCAACAACAGTTTAGTAACGTACTCAGTTTTTGTTTTGTCTATGATAACATATATTTAATATATATATTGTATATTGTGTTACGTTTTACATATAGTTATTTGCACACTCAGTGAAGGTATGCACCACAGAAGTACTTATTACGCTATTTTCTATGATACTTTTACTTACAATTACATACATGTTTTACAATTTATATAATTGCGATGTTGTTTGTAGGAGCAGTTGATTTGAAAAATGCGAATTGCATTAGATTGTAAGTAAAGGTGTACTATATAATGTTTCTAATTTTTCTAATAACTTTTACTAGTTTTTTTTTGAGTATATATTTTTTTAATATTGCATTCGTATTTGATAAATAAAATTATGTTTAAATATATGCTATGCATAAATTTTGTTTAATCATAATTTCATATACATTTTTTCAGCATTTCATGTAATTTCATTTGCTTTCAATGTTATCTGTGCATCTGTGTCTTTAATCACTAACATATTACTTACAATATGTGACTTTATCAAGTCATTTGTACGTTTCTTCATTTGATCTGGGGTATTTTCACCCTTCGTGTCATCCACATTTCATTACATATTGCATTAATTTCATCATTCATTTTTGTATGCTGCATTGAATAATTTTGACAATTTGTTTTGTATGTTTCCTCTGGATTTTTAGGCCCCTCGTTCAAAAGATGCAATTCTCGAAGAGCATGACGATATCAATATCATTTCAATCGCCCAACCAAATGCGAATTCCCTCTATTCTGATAATCTGGTCACTGATAATAATATGACGGTAATATATCGGAAACTTTACTTAGTTTTTAGTCACATGCTAGCAAAATGAGATAAATTCTGCAGTAGTAGCTTAGCTTATTATACAAAAATGAATGCAAAACTCAAACTAATTGGTTTTCAAACGAAGGTCAACCCAAGCCCAGGTGTTGCATCAAACTCGTCACCGGTACCGTTAATCGAACGCATAATAAACTCAATCTCCTCCATTTCAACAACACCGACACCCAAAACCGCTGCAACGACTTCGTCAGCCGTATCAGCGATTTTAAAAATACCACCGCCCACGAAAAAGCGAGCTACCAACGAAACGCAACGACCCAAACAACAACAAACTACCGAACGACCAACCACAATCATTGAGCGAATACTAAATAGCCTTTCAGCGATCCAAGCTAGCGATAACAATGTAGGTACCAATGGAACCAGAGATACAACCACCACAAACGATTTGAATCTGAACCTTGTTGTTCCTATGTCACACTCAAACAATATTGTGGTGACAGTGACACCACGTACTTCTCTTACCTCTATTTCAACTGCTTCTGTCAATACTGCCGCCACAACAACTACCACAAGCAGTAGCACTATTAAGGTAGCACCAGCCCCTACGCAAAAAAATATTCAAAGCACGGTGGCGATTTCTCTAGCTGAATATCTTGCTTCTCTTGGTCTCGGCACAACCCAACGAGCAAGTAGTACAGGAACAATTACCACTACATTACCCACCACCACAACATTAGATTTGAATAAGAATACAATCGACTATGCAGAAATTAGTACTCGTATGAATTTTCTAACAACTGCTGATCTCCCGGCAACATTTATCACGTCTACTACCACTGAGGTACCATCAACAACTATGACGACAGGCATACCATCAACCACTACTATGGTAACCATACCATCAACCACTACTATGGTAACCATACCACCAACTACTACGGTAACATCCACAATGGAAACGTCTACAATTGAAACATCAACAATGGCGTTGACTACCAAAAAAGTTGCAAAGCAACCAATTAAAACTACGCAAAGACCAAATACAAATCTCGCAGCTAACACGCTAAGCCTTCTAGAAAGGTTGTTGAGTTTTGGAACTACCACAAGACCTGAAACCACAACTTTCAGAAAAGAGCGCACCACTAAAATGAGCTCGGAGAGTACCACAATGATGAAAAAAGTAGAAACGAGTACAATGTTAGAGTCGACAACACAACCAACACGCACTACAACAAACAATATGCCACCAACAACAATCATCAATGTAAGTCCACAATTTGTGACTGTAACATCGCCTAACGATCAAAATAATATTATCGTTATGAGCTCTTCGTTAACTAATGAAAATAATCGCACTGGAAAACTAATTACCATGGACGATAACGGATCAGTAACATCAAATAATAATTCAATAAATGTGACTAATGCGATCCCTTCGACGACATCTACGACTCCAATGCCAATATCAACATCGACGACAAGCCAAAATGATGATTATTTTGTTTTTGCGGTTTTGCCAAATAACACGATTGTGCGAAAGCGTCCACGCAAGTTGAATTCTCCCTTCTTTATTATCGGAGTTTATCCGAACAATACGATTGTTAGGAAGTTTCCAAACGGTACGATTGTTCCTGACGACGACCTCGTCGTTCAAGTAAGTGGTTTCGATACACGCGACCCCCTGCCCCCAAGCCCCAGCCCAATGATAATCAGTAATCGGGTAACAGAGCCTCAAGCAACGGATGACGCGAGGGTATTTTTCACACTTGTTATTAACTTTATTATTGTTTGTGTTTTGGTGTTGGTGCTCTTGTCACGCTTATTTGTTGACACAATTACGGCTTTCATCACATCCCTTGTACACAAACACGTCTTTTCAGTGGTTATTCTTAGTTATAAATTGCTAAACAAGAAATACAAACATTCATTGTTCATTTACATATGCATGTAATCATCAGACAACTGGATTTCCAATAATAAATATGTATCAACACTTTTTTATAGGATGTAAAAGCAAATCAATTATCTATTGATCTAAATAATAGCTCCGAAATTCTAACGGATAAAACTATACGAGAATTTAATGGATTAGCAAATCAGACTTCTATGTCTGAAAATTCTTCTACGACTGTTCGAGAAAACATCTCAACTATTATAACAACAACGGAGTCGACGGAATTAGTTCAAGAAATTAGTACTATGATGAGTATTGATGATTCCACGTTGAATGTACCAATGGTAATTGAACTTAGCTCTACAACTGAAAATCCTCAAGTTGAGAATTCAACTTCAACAATAAAATCTACAACAAATGAAGAACAGTCTACCATTGATATGGAGACTGCGACAAATACAATACCAATTACTTCTAACGATCAAACTACTACAACTGAATCTATAATAACTTCAACTATGAATCCTAGTACTGAAACAATAATGATATCAACAATAATAAGTACTGAAGACATTAGTAAAATGTCTGATTTTACAATCATAGATACTATTCCCACCGAGTCTATCTCTGTAGAAACTGTTCATACAGAAACGACTACTTTGGGTTCTGAAGGAAGTACTATTGATTTCTCAAATATTATGACCACTGTTAATATCACAGAATATTTGCCATTGCCGATTGAAAATAATGAAACAACCACTATTATACCACCATTGGTAAGAATCTTATAAACGTAATCATAAAGCAGTCTCCTAACAAAAACCATCAGACAGAGTAATCGGAGACTTCAATATTGCTGTAGTTTTAACAAATGAACTGCCATACTATGACATAGGCAACATTTAAAAAAGCATTTTATAGCTAATCTTCACGGTTTGTATGCATTATTTTATGTGCTTTTTGTCAATGTTTCGCTTAAAGGTGTGATTATTGGAGATCGTAAGTTGTCGTTTGACAGAATAACTAACTTGAAATAACAGTTGTGTCGAAACCAACCAATACGAAATTATACCAAGTTCTCAAATACAAAACCACACCGTTAAAATAAACTAATATCAGGTGCAGCTTAAATAACAAAAATCTAAATAATGCCCTTGTGTTATCTATTATGTAAAATGCAAAATATGATTCTATAGTCATTGTATAAACCAAAGACCGTAACTTATAATCAAAGACGCGTACGCATTTTCAGGTTCAGGCAAGTACGTTGTCTCCAATTGATGATGGAAGAGTGGACGAAAGTACAACACTTTCAACAACTTCTCGAGTTGAAGAGATGACCACAACACAGCCAACAACTACTAAAATGCCAACAACAACTAAAATGCCAACAACATTTACGACCAGATATACTACAACTCCAACTACAGTGGCACCTACTAATAGATGGTTTACAACGCCTGCAACAATTAATACAAGAATAAGCAATACGGACAGAAATCAGTTTAGTAGAATACAGCTTCAAACAAATATTCCTACTATACAAACAACAGCTTACTTCTCAACAACGACAAGAATGCCAGAGATAACAACTACTACTTCTGCTCCACCAACAACAACAGCGAGATTATATACGACAACCGACTTAACAACATTTTTAGCAAATATATTAAGTACGCGCAGACCTGTTTTTGATCCAACGACTACAATTGTTGTTGCACAAACAACCCCGGAAACTACGACTGCTCCAACAGTGACGATAACAGCTAGGAGGAGAACAACCACAACTCAACCAACAACTACGACAACAACAACTGCGCCAACAACTACAACTAGAATAACTACAACAAGACCAACGACTGTTAGGCAAACTACAAGACCAACAACAACAAGACCAACAACTACAAGACCAACTACGACCACTGAATTTATTACGAGAAGATCAAGACCAATTATTACACTAGAAGATGAGAATGAAACTATTTATAATCAGTTACAAGAAAACGTACGGAGAAAGTCTACACCCGCTCCCAAAGCCACAACCTTAAAGGATCCTGGTAGCATTGATATTGATCAGTTAATTAAAAGCAGAAATAAACCATTAACAAGCCAACAACAAAAAGATTTAGAAGTATTGAGACAATTGGAAAAAGAACAAGCTACATTATTGCAACAATTGAGTTTACTTACAAATTTGGTAACTTATTAAAAGTAATTTTAATTTTTGATAGATTTAAATGACTAATTTTGCAGAATTTAGGTGGTCAAGCACAAAAAGTCACTGAAAGGAATTTACATAATAGAGTAGGTTCCAAATTCCTAGTCTGTAATTGATAAAAATATATTTTAATTATTAGGTGATTGACTTTGCAAAAGAGCGCGATCGTCAAACAACTCCCGAACCAACAGTTCCAACTACCAGGATTCCTAAAAAGTTACCTGTTTTAGACACAAAAGGAACAACTGTGGAAGATATTATCAAAGAATTGAATAGTATTCAACAATCCACAGATCCTCGAAATAATGAGAAAAGTCAAGAAGCACTTATCGCAGAAATTTTAAAACAGCGAGGAATTGAACCAAATACTCCAAAATCATTAAGTGCCGCATTTCGACCTGTAAGAATTAGTTAACACCCGGATGTCCTTCCAAAAATGATTTGATAACTTTTAGACGACCCGAAAACCAAGGACTACGACTACGCCAAGGCCAGGTCCAATTATGCAAGGTCTAAGTTGGTTGTTGAACCAATTTAGAGAACCACAAGCAGCCCCTCCACCTCCGCCACCACCACGACCTCGCCCAACCCCTGCTAGAAGTACAACAGTGCGAACCACTACCACCAAAGTTGAAGAAGATGAACTACATTATCAATCAACTGAAATTAATAATGTGGTGCAAAGTACCCCGGGTAAATTAAAGAGACCAGCAAATTCTCTAAGTGACCAGGATCTAACCAGGCTTATCGCTCAACTGGAAGCGATACAGAAAGATCCCAAGAAGGCACAAAATCTAGATTTAACTCCATTCAAAAAGTTGCAACAATCTCCGCAGACCACACTGAGTAATAAAAATGTGGAAATCTTTACCACCGGTGGCGGAGGAAATTCTGTCACTAGACGTTCAAAAGCAACCGATAATAACCGGTGATTAAAATTATATTAAATGCAATAGTTATGCATGTTTATGTAATTTATCCTTAGAGTCCGTACAGCAAAGTCGACGACTTTGAACACCCTCGAAGAGATCGACGATGAGAACGAAGTCACGACTGCACGTGTTAGAACAACGAGGCCAACACGTGGACGGCCTACCCTGCCACCAGTCGAGCTTAACCATGTGCCTGGTATCGAAGAGAGTGGTCAGGGAAGTGGTACTCAAGTCGGTGGTAACTTCCTTAATGCTGCGGTCAATGTGACGCGCGCAATTTCAACATTCCTTGGTGCTGCTATTCAGGTATACTCATAAGTTTTCTTTACGAGCAATTTGTTTGAAATTGATTACAAAGTTAAGATATTTACGAAAAGAGATATTATGAATATGTTCAACACAAGTTATGTATTATTTATGGTTAACTTAAGGGTGACTTTACTAGGTTGCTGCCAGGCAGGTGGCTTCGATGATAGCAAATGGCTCTCGAGGCCTAGCCATCTCAACTCCGACAAGTTCATCGTCGTAACACACAATTGATAACTACATTGCAAATAATTTAACTTAATTGACACGAGCGCAGTATTGATAAGTCAAGAGAGAAGTAAGAAGTCATTGTTTATCTAACGTAGCCTGATTGTGCTATTTCTTTGGTCATTAACAAACTACGAAATGTTCGTTTCACTTGATTTATTACCATAGAGCATCTAGATTTTTCCACCAAAAACTAAGAAGTATTTGGCTACTTTCTCTATGAATTCTCGCAAACCGAGTGTAAATTGGTATTAAACCATTTGCGTACTTACTGCTTTAAATTCTGATGTTCTTTCAGGCATTGTCACACATTTGTGCTAACTTCTAAAATTTAATCTTACATTATCACACATTATAACTGTACATAATTACATAAAACACTACCAAAAACTCATTTGACTAATCACTAATATTTTCATATCTAGGGAGCTGCTCAATCCTTTCAATCAATGATCAGCTCTGGTTCCGGGGCGGCGGGTGGTTTATTCCGAAGCTCAGGATAAAAGTTACTAAACTTAGAACGTAATGTGAAAATCCATTTAACGAAATATGAGAAGCAAATTAGACTTTAGAAATTCTCTCTTGAAAATTTGCTATGCTGAAATTTTCTTGATAGAATTTATTCAAAAAAATTTTGATTTGCTTCTAAGCTCTAAATGCAAAGAAAATTAATTTTAATCTGGACTTTTTTATTATTTATTCAAATCTCGTACGATTAGTATTGATTTTAAGTAAAACTGTAGATTGTAGGTGTAGGTTTGTGAATATATTTAACTAAGAATCTTCAGTAATATTATTGTTTAATCTTTGTTAATTCTACTTATTTACTACTCTCTTTGTATAGTGTGAATATTATATATTTTTTCAATTTTCATCAATTACTTTATGGATCTATTTGTTTTTAATTTAGAAGAGTGTTGTAAATTAAAGTTGCCTACATAATATGCTTTGAAAATATAAAATGATTAAGACTGTTTTCTACTTTTGTTATACTTTTGAACGAAACTTTGTTCAACACTCTAAATCGTTTTTAAAATATCTGATTATTTTAATATTTATAAAGTTTGATGTACAATAAATAATCTAATAAAATTGATGAATATTTTACTTCCTCGTTGTGGCTTAAGTATATTTGTTTTAAGGATTCCCGCATACGAAACTGTATCAAACAGTGATTAACAATAATGTTAATGTTTGCATCAAACAAAAAGTTGCATAGCTTTATTTATTTGTTTAAATAGGAAGCAATGTTTAAACCACAGAACGTATATTTGTTTAATTCATATAGTGACTCATAAACAGGTTTCTATCCGTGCTTGTGCACCATGCTTTGCAGCTAAAAGAGAGAGCTCAAACTGAATGCGCAACTTGTACCAAGAAGTAGCCTCTACCATGAAGGAACTCGGCTACCATTGACGTCAATTGCAGCTCACTCGCTTGCGCAAAACAAGTATCAACGGCGTTCACACTTTTAGCCAAGGATCATGGACAAGATGTCGTAATCTAATGGATTAAATCGTTCGAAGCATTCAACCATTAAAGCGCTCAACTATGCAGGAAAAAATACCAAAAAAATTATAAATAAATATATAATAATGCACGTGGTAAGTTTATCATCAAATGTTCAACGTGCGACACTTATTGATAAAGAAATGCATAGAATGTATAAATTGTTGCAATAACAAAAGCTGAATCAACAATAATAAGCCAATAAAATAACTTATTGGAACGCCACAATCTATTTTTAAATCTATTACTGCATCTTCTCTGATGCATCATTGGTATTTTCCATTGTTGCTAAAGATACCTACGTTTTTTCTTCAAAATAGGGATTCAACTCAAATTACTTATCCTTTGAGGAATCTGTTACTCAAGAGAGTACCAAGAATTCTATTTATATTAATCTGAGTTGGTATTTAAGAAACCACGTTGTGTTCTTGGTATATTGATTTATGCATAGGATAGTTAAATATAATAATTGTAGCGTTATTGTTGTTATAATAGAGATGGATGGAATGTTGGTAAAAAGTGCACTCGGGTACACTTTGTGGATGTTGGCTTATACGAGGCCATGAACGGCCAGCAATTCTGCAGCAAACAACAATCACTTCTGAGCATATCTTGCATTGCATATTTGGCGAATGTTGTTTGCTTCGAACGCGCGCTCCGCTCCTTCGTGTTTTGCTCTGCTACCGACTGCTGCTTGTTGCTGTGGCTGACTTACCACATTGTGAAATGGTAAAGTAGGTCTTGTTTGACTAGTGCAAGAAGGAGAAGGAGGTACACTGAGCCAGTCAGTTGACGACCAACTATGCTTAGTGAGAGATCGCGCTCCGCTTATTTAGGACGACCAAGGAAAGCGTAAAGAATGTGTTAAGCGTTGTTTGCGCACCCGAATATTTATTTATTTATTTATACAAAAAATAGCTAAATATTATCAAACAAGTAGTGCTTTGCGGTAACTTGCCCAATAAGGACACGAAGGATAATCATGGTGCAACAAGACAGATGCGCGGACATGGATGAGTCGGTAAGTCAAGTTGTTTGAACTGTTCTTCGCGCATGACTATCAAAGAAATATAAGTTTCATTGTTATATAAATACTTTGTAAAGTTTTCCGATATCATATGCATCTTGTTTATATAGTTTACAATTAAAAAGATAGTTGTATAAACAATTTTGTAAGTGGACATCGTATAACGGTATTAAGTGAAACTTTATTGTTACTTTTTTTTTGGCAAGACCCCCACACATGATAATTTGAAAAGAAAATGATATGTAGTGGTCAATTGTCCAACCGCGATGACCAATCCCATTTATTATATGTTAACTTTCTCTTCTCGTCTTTAATAACACTCTTTTTTTAAACATTTTTATAAATAACTGAGTACAAAGATTATATTATTTTGTGTTATATTACTTAGTGATATTTATGCAATTCATGTACTTATTGATAATAATTTTAATCACTAAAATGTTTACAATTGATAACGCAGTCGAGTTTCATTAAAACGCCAAAGACATTGAGATAATTAAAAGGAGTAACTTTTAATTATTTTAATCGTCATTGGTAATTATATGAGGGTTTGATAGTTCTATTGCTTTTCTATCGAATTAAAAATTTGTTTACGATTCATTGTCTATATATTTGCGCTCATGGGCGTTCAAGGTGATGCGGAGCAAGATTTGAATCGTAAGCTGGGTTTTCCCAAGTAAACTACGTAAGGCAATCGTGATGTTATGGTCGAAGGATCGTTAATATTTTGTTGTAACTATCTACAATACGTAAATAGCAATAGCAATAATAATGATTCCAGGATTGTATTATATTTTTAAAGTTTTTATCGTTAAAATCATTCCTACATTTAATTAATGATCGAGTTATCGTTTTTTCAAATTCGCAAGAATTGTTTTTGTACAAATAAAATTGTTTTAAATCCAATTATAAAAACTATGTTAGCTGATAAATAAGTCCACTTTTTTACTGATTGCTTTAAAATGTAGATTTGGTAAAATAGCAATGCGTTAAATTTATTTGTAAAGAATTCGCGTAGATGAACTTTCAAGGATAACTAAATACCAAAATGCTGTCTATTGAAATTCGTCGTTCGTTGAATTACCTGCTTATTCATTCTTAAGATATTACACTATTAACATCGGGATTCAATAAACTGATTAAAATAATAAATTAATTACAATATATTAAATGTAATTAATTCAGTTTTGTTTAAAAATAAGGTAAATTAAAAAGTTTAATTTATCCATTTAATAAGTAGGGAAAATGTTTACTAATTAACTTCATTTCAACTTGCTATAGTTATGTCAGCAGATCAGAGGCCACTTTGTGATAAACTTTAACTCGTTGATAAAGAATATAACGCCAAGTTAAGTAGGGATAAAAAAGTTAAATTTGTTGCGTCTTCTAAAGTTTTCTTGACGCGTATAATTTCCAATTAAAAATTCAAAGCAGTGAAATCGTATAAATTACGTGAAACAAAACTTAAACTAGCAACGTATTATTGAATATCTGTTTCTAATATTATTTTTAGATTGCTCAGATAGTTCCATCGGCTGGATTCACACCACCATGTGATTATAGCAGTTTTGCCGATACGTTTGACCTATCTTTGCTTCCACTTTTATCACCAACCACATGTCAGGAAAATATTCAACAAGCGATTGCAAAGCCCAGCAACAATTATTATTCAAAATCACCGGAGGAAGAATACTGCGAGACGCCAGATTTTCAAAAACTCATGGAAAAAACTCCACAAGCTTCGCCATTGTCAAACATTTATTTGGAAGTTCCTTGCAGCAATAAATACTATCCGAATAGTCCAGCTAGCACACTATACTCGCCGCAACTTTTGTCTCCGAATAACGGCGCTTATTCTCCGGAGTTATCGCTATATTCAGTCGATTACTATTCAACGACAATTAAGCAAGAAGTTGGTCATTTCGATGGCAGTGTTAAGGAAACCAGTGAAAATGTATTCGAAATGCTTGGAAACTCGCTGCTCGATAAGCCATGCATAAAAGAAGAGAAAGAGGCTGATATATACACCAATTTACTGCAGATTGGCGATGCTCCGTCACCAGTGAATCAATGCGTTGAAGAGAAAAAGGACCATCAGTTCTTGCGCGAGGTGCTACGCGACACCAGCTTCCAGAGAAAGTACAACATTAAGCCACTCGACTTTCCATCAATTGGCATGGACATTAATAATATTAAAACAGAGAGTAAAGCCCAAGACGAGTACGACGAGTTATCGCAAGAGAGCATTGAGCCCGTGCTAAATTTGGCTATCGAACAAGTCCGCAAGGATGTCTGCAAAACTTGCAATACTTTGTCAATATCTCCAGGTATGCGCACTTCTTTATCACTATTAATCACACTTTCTTTGTGAATGGTTCGGTGGCTGAGAGGGTTAACACTTCAATTATGACCTGGAAGTCACGGGTTCAAGTGATCGATCCGGAGATTACTATTGTCGACTTTTCAGTAGTTATATATGCTTTCAATCATATTTAGCAGTGAGAAGTCATCTGTAGTTGGGGCGTTAACTCCGTTGGTATCACATCACAACGGGCCAGTACTATGCCTTATGTGCGAAAGCAGCCATACATCATACATAATCTCTGTATGATTGCATGCTAAACGAAGATTTCTATTCAATTTGCAGATCCATCAAAATGGTCTTTAGAAAATGTCTTCAGCTGGCTTGAATTCACTTCAAGAGAGTTTGATATTCCTCAAATGTCTTCCGATCAGTGGAATCTTGATGGCGCTACTCTAGTGTGTTTGAGCGAAGATGATTTTATTAAACGTTGCCCGCAGGTAATTCAAACGCAATAATTAATATATTATAAAAGAATGCAGGTGCATGTCTTAAACGTTGTGCGTATCGTACTAAACATGCTCGCATTTGTAAGACAAGTAGGTCGCAAACAACGAAAGACTTTCACCGTAACAATTTGGCGCATTGTTAAGTATGATCGCCTAAGCATATATGATAGTGTGCGCATCGCAATAATATGAAATGAAAAACTTTAAATTTGTTTTTGATTTCGGTTTCAGGGAGGTTCCATTTTATACGCACAATTGGAAATATGGAAAGCCGCATTTGCGCAAAATAATATGGATATGAAGTGGTATCCAGAAAACAGTATCTCAAGTCCAATGGATGTTACAGATGGTAAGTCCAACTTCAATCTATATATAATATAAGTAGTACATTAAAGTTCTCGCGTAAATAATAAACCAGTTCATTATAGTTTATATTGTTTGCAAATAAATAGTTCTTAGTTTATCGTTTGAATAACTAAGCAACTGGATGTCCTTAATACGTAAATTAATCAACTATAAGAACACAATTTAATAGATTTTCTTGCACTATACTAGGGCGTGTCTTTATATAATATTTCAACGTTTGTTTTTGTTATTAACTCATTGAATATGAAAGGAAATACCTTCGGTGGTTAATTAATTAATAAGATATTGATACTATCTATTTTTGATTTATTATAGACGAAGATGAAGAAACGCCTTCTCCTGTTTCAACTGAAACAAAGTCTAATGAAGGTGTAACCACATCTCCACGTGTTACTGGTGGTTCGCATATTCATTTGTGGCAGTTCCTCAAGGAACTGTTATCATCACCCCAAGCGCACGGTTCATGCATTCGCTGGATGGATCGTTCAAAGGGTGTTTTTAAAATTGAAGATTCCGTCAAAGTAGCGCGTCTTTGGGGAAAGCGCAAAAATCGTCCTGCGATGAACTACGATAAGTTAAGTCGCTCAATACGGCAGTACTACAAAAAGGGCATTATGAAGAAAACTGAGCGATCGCAACGTCTTGTATATCAGTTTTGTCATCCATACTGCCTGTAAACAAGAAACAACGCAGTGCAATAAAATATTTATCCCAGTCGTTGTAAGTAATAGTTTTAAGTATGAGCAGGGTAAACTGCTAAGACCAGTTAGGTCTCTAAATACGCGGAAGGTAATTTCTGCTTTATATTTCGATAAGAATAATAATACAATTCGAAAACGATTTTACTGATTGCCATAACAAGCGTAGCATACGTCGCATGTTGCAACTTCTTGAGGGTTGTTTATTAGCAACCTTAGACTCGAAGTGCACACATTGTGAATGTGCATCGCGGCAATTCAGTGGATTTTTGGTCCCATATATCTATGATATATCAAAGTGGTAGGTTCTATGAACAACATAATTATATTTATGTATAATACTTAAGAAACTATTTAAACCTTGGAACAATTGCAATTATAATTCATGTTTTTAGTGTTTTAAGTTATGAATAGAAATCATTGCAATTCTTCTGATACATCTGAGCAGTTAGTTCAGATTATAATATTCGTAACGATCTAGTTTATAACAATATCCAATATATTTTTATGAGATTGTAACGATCTTTACTTGAATTATGTATTTATGAATTAAATTTAGGGCAAAATATTTAATAAATAATTATATGATAAATGTAATAATTTTGATCAGAGTAATAAAAGATAAAAAAATATTCATTTTATACAAAAAGAATTTTAGCAAGCATGCGCATGTTGCGAGAGCGCGCAAATCAATAATTTCCTTTCCCGTGTTACCTTGGTAAAAACATTCATTCACAACTTTGTGACTATTGGCTGAACACAGTAATATTCTCAGAAATTTTCTATCATCCATTAAAAAACCATTATGAGTGTCGCAAAAACACCACGGAGTTCCAAGAAGAAGAAAGAAGAATATAGAGGTGATGTTGTGGCTGTGCATAAAAATGTGAAACGTGAAATATCCTCTGATAGAGAAACGTTGCGCACCGAAGTATCCGAAGAAAGCTCGGGCTCTAATCGCACGTATATCAAAGAAGATAATAACAAAAATGAAAGCTACAATACACCAAGTCGAGATGTTAGCATTGATGGTGAATCACAAATCAATTCCAAAATTATCAGTCTCATCGAAGCAGAAATCAAAAGGGAAACCAAGCACACAACTTTCAGTGATTCGCGCCCCCAGAGTCTTAGTTTTTACGAAGAAGAAAAGATTCCTGAAGAATTATCAGGTAAGATATGGATATATAGAATAACTCATTATTACCGAAAGTATAATTGCAGGAAATTTGGAATTATTAAGTCCTGAAGAGCGCAGGCATTACAAGAGCAGGAAACATTATTCACACATGGATACCGATGAAAGGAATATCTACAATAGTATTCAAGATATCTATAACCGAGATAACGATGACTTGGTCAGCTCATCCTTAAAGAAATCTAAATCTAGAAAGAAGAAACACGGCGGTGATGCTGAAATGGGTAATAAAAATCTATATCTTTTTGCTATGGTTACCGTAAATAAATGATGTTTTAGGTATGGGTGACAGTCGTGAAATGATGATACCTAAAGAAAAACGTAAGAGTAAGAAGAAAAAGCACGAATCGCCTGTCTCTGGAAAGCGCAAACATCGCAAAAGGGATGAAGAGTTTGATATGCGTAATAATGAAATATCGCTGGCATTGGATGATTTGCAAGACGATGTTTTTGAAAATAATGCCGAAGAATATGGGCATGATAAGTTTAGAAAAAGTCCAAGGAAAAACGATAAAATATATGTACAAAGAAAAAATAAATTTGAACTTACCTCAAGGGAAAGAGATATTGCATCTTTGGAAAATCATCCTATTCGACAACAGTAAATAATTTAACCATATTTGCTATTACTTATAATTACGGTCTTCTTCTTATAGATTTAAAGGAAATATTTCCCCATTACAAGCGGCAATGAACGCGCAAAAATGTTGGAGAAAGTTTACCAACTTTTGCCATGGTTTGCTTGGTGGTCTTGGATTTGCGCATGTTATCTACATAAGCGCAAATCAATACTCGACAGATGCGAATGCGCTTAAAAATTACGCTCTTTATAATGTTGTTTATGTCACTCTCTTTTATATTTTAAGCATTCTTTGTTTGGTTTCGGTTTTTGATAAATACGACATTGGCAACGTTAGCAGACAAAATGTAAAGGAGTTTCTAATTAATAGAAAGAGTTCTTTTGTTATTTTACTTTACATCGTAACTTTGGCGATTCATTTAGCGTCATCTCCGTGTGATGAGCAAATCATGATCATAGCTAGAGATTTTAATAACAGTGTTAATGTAAGTATTCAAAGTATTCCAAGATTATACTTAACTTATTCTTTAACATTCTTTTTAGGTAACATCATCAGATTTGCAATTGTGGACGTCTCTATCATTCGCTAGAGGTTTATTTGCATTCATTGCGTGGTTCTTCGTGTCGTTAACTTCTCCTGATGATTTCTTCTACACGTATTTAAAGACGCTTAATTCAAACATAGTGCCAATAAACTAAATTTAAAAATATGAAACTTGACTTAAAATAGATGCATTTAGATAAATACTCATAAAACATGTTGCTGTTAATAATGTATATTTTGGCCAAGTAATTAGTAGTTATTTAAATAAATATCACTATGTATATACTAAATCGTAGAGTTTTTGATTTTCTACGATCGTCCGTTCTCTTTTTCGATATAATTCATCCCTATTTAATAATTTGCAATAAAGGATCAATGCGTAAATGATCCCGAATATTTGAATTACGCAAATACCTAAGCCAATGGCACATAAAATTGTTAAGTGAATATTTAAATGTGATTCCATCACATCTAAACAACCCTAAAATAATTTAGAAATTAATTTCTGTTTGGAGTATATTTGAGCAGATAATACCTCATGATTTACATTAGAGGGATGTGTTCTTCGTCCGCAGTTTGGTGTGTTTGTTATACAACAAGAATCAGGTACTTTGTTTGCATTGGAAATTCCATCTTGATACCATATACTATTATTCCAGTCACGGTATGTTGTCACACCGCAACAATTAAACTAAAACATTTTCTAATATAGTTGCAATATTTGAAAGCGCATACCTTACCTCTTCTTGAAGGAAGTCCACCGCAAATGTAATAGAAGAATCAATACCGTAATAGTAAATAAAGTTTTCATCCAGTGTTACTTCCAGTACATTATGAACTTGCTCTTTGTAAATATAAGAAATAATTCCCACTGTCGCTTCAGTAACAAATATTAACAATAATAAAAAAATGTACTAAAAATTAAATATTTTAGATTCAAGAACATGATTTAGATTTAAACTTACTATGACTAAGAGAACTCTTCTCTCTTTTGCAATAGCAACGCATCCTAGAATTGTTACTATAATTACAAGGCAACCAGCGCCTAACAGTAAATGGACTAGAGTTGGATAAGTTAACGATGTTAGTAACGCAACATACTGATGTCTATCCAATAACGTCCAGATGGCTGTTCCAAGAACAATACCACCTGCGATCTAAAACATAACATTGATAACACGGGTACCATCAAACCGCTAAATACGTACCATCAATAAACATGTATAAATAATTAAAAGTGATTTTACGAACCCGACACTGCAACAAGTATCCTCTTTTCTATTGTGAAGTGCCATAACTATAATTAAAGTATAAATTTGACATTATCCACAAATTTACCGACGTGTTATTTCGAAAAACTATTGTGCGCATAATGGAGAAGCGAATATTGTGCGTTTTTTATGAATGCGTCCACGCAATGAACTTATGTACCTGTTGTTACGCTTAGACTGACTACACGGTAAACATTACATTATGTAGTACTGTGATATGGGTCAGCCGTGTTGTGGCTCTACGTTTATTCCGAATGTGTTTAAACAATCTATTCGAATTTCCATGCGGTGTAAAAAATCAACTGAGACGAAAATATGCGTGGGCAGCTCATCGATTTACTTGCGTTTAACTTTTTAGTAGAGATGGAGAAGAATTCAACAGCCTGATCTCATCACACTATTTACATTGAATAGTTATAACTGGAACCTGTTATTGAATCATTGAAACAAATAACTATGTGCGACCTTTACACAACGCGAATAGTTGGATATTATATATCGATATTTGAATTAGGCAAACTCGCGTAACCCAGATTTTGCGCATATTAAATGTAGTCGCGCAATGAATGCCTAATTATCTATGTTTAGTATGCAAGCATCTTTTATCACACGAATGACCTTGGATTAAAACAAAAATATCCCAATAGCAACGCAAAAACGACGCAATTGACATGTAATTTATTCAGCCTTGCTTTTTACTCGTCCTTCATTATATTAGTATTTTAGTGCAACAATTTGTCGTAGTTCCTTCCATCTAATGGAAGTAGTCGGATATTTATTAAATGTATAACGATAAAATTGATTTTAGGAAATAATTCGATATTTTAAATACCGTGTAAAATTGAATTCGGGAAGTTACGCGTGTAGTCAATTATTTGATGACAACCCCGATTTTATTGATGCCTGTAGTTTCCTCCTAAATAAAAATTATTACCAAACCACTAATTTAATTAAAAGTATTGTAACTATATAATAAATAGATTCAATCTTACTCGTGAAAATCCAAAATCATATTCACTTCACTGTAGTATCACTGCAAAGTGTAAACTAATTGCAAGTTTAAAAGTCGTTATTATAATAAATTTTTAATTAATAGAAATATTTATAGTGTATAAACAGCAAAAGCATAAGCTAGATAAATAGGCAAATTACACTTTGTGATCAGAAGTTAAAACAAGAATAGACGACGCATTATATGCGCACTAAAACAGAATTATACTTTATAATTAATGACATGTATTATATACCATAATAAATTGAAACTATTTAAATCAATGTTACCATTATTTTTATCATTGTGCTAGTGATAATTGACTATTTGGCAATTGTTGTAAACATTCTTCTGCAACCATTATTGCTGTATAAAATTTGTTCAGTTGATAGCAGACTTCTTGTACGACATTGATGTGCATACTTGAAAATAGTTCCTACTTATCACGTACATGTATGTATATACAAAAATATATTTATCTTGTAATGTTTCAAGATTCCGTAGTAAATATTTTCTGTAGCAGAATAAAATCACATACTATTTCCATTTTTGGTAATGTTACACTTTGCCCTTAATGAATAATGTTTCCGTAATCATCACGACATCATTAACAATAATTTAATTTACAAATTATAAAGTTTACCTTTGTACTGCCTTGAAAAGGCGGAATTTCAGTTAGGTTAATTATTTCGAAACCAATTGGAATTAATGCAAGATTAATATCAAATACCCATCCTTATGTTCAATAATACCCGAATATTGGATAAATAAATCGCGCATCATTGATTTCAAGTGAATAATATGACTAGGGGTTACTCTTAAACGACTCATAAACTTCTTGTAAACGATTGGCAATCCGGCGATGGAACTCAATTTGCTCGTTTAGAAAATGCATCATACTATCACGCAATTCGTGATCACGTTCACCCTTAAAATGCTGTAATTCTGCAAGCGTAATGTATGTAAAAACATCGCTCCGTTCCTTAACATCGTTGGCAACCTGCCCATTCATTGATTTTTCAATTTCTTTGCGCTTCGTTTGTGCAGCTTTGCAAGTACTTAAAATATTTTGGAATGATGTAGTAATACCTTTGTATAAGTACAATTTATCGCCGAGCTTATCCCAATCCCGAGAAGGTTGCTTCTCATAATAAGACGCGATATCTAAATATGCTGTACCCATGAGTTTGATATTTTTTGATAAGTTGCAAGGCACGGCTTTCGAGTCAGATTCGATAGCTAAACCAAGATAACAGAATGTATTACCGATTTTTTGATATTCTTTCATATAGAACCCTTTAAACTTTTTTGACTGTTCCATTAACATAGCAAGAGTATTTTTGAAATTATTATCTAAATTAGCAATAAATGGCACTTTTGTGCTTTCCAGTTGGTCATACACAGAGGGTAATAGTGTTTTACACGGTGCCACAATACACAAGGCAAAGTTAGCACCAAGAAGTTCATCCTTTTCCGCCATGCGTTTACCTTGTTTCCATAATTTTTCATCAGTGCACGTGAGAAAATGTTGCCACACTTCACAACGCGATAGCACTGGATGCCTACAAACATAATCAATGAATTCGTTAAGTTGACATCGTCGACGTTCAATAAATCCTTCCTCATAGCGTCCTGAAATTTGTTTGTCAGGTAATGGTGGAATTGCCAGCAGAATGAATTTCTCAGTTAGCCGTTCATGAAGCCAATCAAAATGCTTGTAACGTCGAGATACTTGAATATTAGTTGAACTGGGTGTAAGTTGGTATGCAATAAAACTCTTTAAACCTTTCAATTTTGACTCCTTTTTTGGGCTGGTTATTTGAACTGTTTGCACCTCATCTAAATGTGGCCATTGGTATACATCACCATACTTATCCATGTATATTTTGTTTTTATCCTGGACATTGACTTTAACATTGCCAAGCAGGTAGTTTTCACCTCCATTTTTAACAAAAGGACTGAATCGATTTAGACTCTTTTTTGAAACAGTACCTTTATGGTCAAAGTTAGGATCCATTGGTGGAAAATCTGTTGGTGGTAAGAAGTTTTCATTAGAGTAAATAGGATCACTGGTGCCATGGTGAGCAATGTCTCCAGAAGCAATTTCTGAATAAGTGTCATCGTCCCAATCATCATCCCAGTCTTGATTTGCACTTTGTTGATCTACATTTTGTGGAGCTTTATCACTTACTGGCAATGTACCATCAGAAATTCGTTCTACATAAGCTTCAGGAATAAGACCAACTTTTCCAAATGAGTCTCTAGCTTCCCACCAGCCCTCATAAACATCAGTTCTCGTAATTGATAGAATATCGCCAGTTTGCATATCAATCTCCGCAGTGTTTGGTTCCCCTTGGAAATCATATAAAGCTCTCGCTTGAAACATTGTTACCTTTGTTTGTATAATAATAGTTTCTAACGTATCCTGTTATTTATTTGGTAGTAATAACTTAACCTTAAACGTGTCTGTTATTGTTCATTATACGAATGATAGTATCTCTTACTAACAATGTACAACAAATTGGTCGATAGTGACACTATTTGAAGTAAGTTTTTGTGCTTCAGATGATTCATTAACACTTTAATCACACAGTTATCAGCCCGAGATATAAAAGTCTCCGATGACGAGGGATTGATGACTTCCACTCACTTCACTGACTTCCACTACAATGACGTATATCATCGTAGATACCCGAACGATCGCAGCCTGGGACATTCGGAAAGTTATGTCAATATAGGCAACCCAATGTCTAAATACCACTCTATTAATTTACTTTGTTTAATGAATTAATTTCAATTGGTCTATTTTGAAATTGTGAAACCATACTCGCTTCCGTAACGTCTATTGCATGAAAGAAATGACTTCCAGACGTCAAAAGAGAGTTACTTAAGAATTGTAAATAGAGATAGGGCCCCAAACCATGTCGTTATGGCAAAAGTTTGGACTTTGGAAAGTTACTACGCGTTATTTATCTAATATTATTTTAATTTAACGTACACTTAAGTGCCTAAATGAAAATTATTACTAAGTTCACTTTACCTGCGAGCTTATATGAATGGGCCACATACTTCTATATATTAAGAGTCTATGAGATAATTGCAAAATTTGACTACAAAAAGTTTTTCCAATTAAATAAATTCAAATTATCATACTTATTTATTATAGCATAAATTAAAGGCAAAATAATATAATAACATTTTATACCAAAATTATGAAGCTGGAGCTGCAATTAAAAAAAGAATCAGTTATGATACTTCTTAGTAAGGTAACATATTTCGCGCACCTTCGGCTGCTGCAGGTGTTTCAGCTGGGGCGGGTTTCGCTGCACAATAAACATGAATTCAGAAAAATATTAGATATTGCACAATTTAAATATTTACCTGGTGCCTCAGGAGTCGGCGGTGGTGCATCTGTAACGGGAGCAGCAGCTTCAGCAGGGGCCGCTGCGGCTTCTGTAGCTGCTGGCGGTGCTGCTTCTGCCGCTGGCGTAGCGCCTTCAGCAAGCGCTGCAGCTGGGGCTGTTTGAAAGATAGCAGAATTAACAAAATGATATATAACTAAAATTATTTTCATACCACCTTCCGCTGGGGGTGCGGCTCCGTCAGCTGCAGGTGCACCCTCAGTTGGTGCTGCTGGCGCCCCTTCTGCTGGTGCTGCTGCACCTTCTGCTGATGGCGCAGCCCCCTCGGCTGCTGGTGCAGCACCTTCCGCTGGTGGCGCAGCTCCTTCCGCTGGTGGTGCTGCTCCTTCTGCTGGCGGCGCAGCTCCTTCTGCTGGTGGAGCGGCTCCTTCTGCCGGCGGCGCTGCTCCTTCGGCTGGTGGCGCCGCACCTTCAGCCGGTGGTGCACCCTCCGCTGGTGCTGGGGCTCCTTCAGCAGGTGGTGCGCCTTCTGCTGGTGGTGCTCCTTCTACAGGTGGTGCTCCTTCCGCGGGTGGTGCTCCTTCGGTTGGTGGCGCGCCTTCAGCAGGCGGTGCTCCTTCTGCAGGTGGAGCTCCTTCAGCAGGAGCTGCTGGAGCTCCTTCTGCCGGTGGAGCAGCGCCTTCAGCCGGTGGCGCTGCTTCTGGCTGAGGTGCAGGTGCAGGTTCGGCTGGTGGTGGAGGTGGTGGTTCTTCTTCTCCCTCCTAATTAGCCACAAATTATCATTTCAGTCTTGTATTGCAAATGACAAATAATAAGTTCTTAAGACGAAAAGGAAATGTACTTAACTTTGATACGAAGTAAAAAACAATTAACAGTTGACATGACCGACAAAGATAAAGAGACACTTATATTGCAAAAGACGTGAAACAAACAACGAAAATTTATAGGAAATCCCAATAAATTATACATAATATTTATTCACATACAGACAAGACTTGGGTAATTATATTAATATTTGTAATTGTATTATTATTAGAAAGTAAGACAAGACACATGTATAATGGAGCGTGTGGTAATTAACAATTGTTTTAAAAGAATATGTAATTTCCTATATACGTTTAAATTCCATTATAATGCCGTCCAATTTGAGTCCCTCGATGAAACTTTGACGAATTGCAACATAACATTATACATACACGTCTTATGAATATATATAAACGATAACAATAAACGTAGACTATACAAGTCGACAGCGAATTCGAACAAAGACATTTTCAGGATCAAACGGAAATCAGTGGTGAATGGCTGCTCATGCTTCAGCCTCAGCTTCTTCATGATGTACCTTTTTGTCTTCTTTCTTTTGGGACCATTCTGGTTTTTTCTGAAACACACGTAGTTTGTATTAGCATTCAGTTGACAACGAGTGCGCATAACACAAGATGGGCAAAGCAAAATCAAAAGTGATAATGACGGCATAGTCATATCATGGTTTGCAGCATCTAATGGAATTAGATAACAAGTGGAGCGGCATTTGTGAAATACTCTGTGAAGCTCTGTACTTGAACAACATGTGCATCAAGAATCAATACGTGTGCATTTGCGTGTGATTGTTGCAAAGCAATTATTAATTAAACTGTTTATACTTTCTGCAAAAGTAAAGCTCACCTTTCCATATTGGCATTGATCACATATGCAAAATATTTGTATAAAAATTTGAATATCTTTTTTTTTCCATATCTTTTAAAATGAATACTTATGTAAAAACTAATGAGAAAAAAATCAAACAAACGTTAAGCGTTTGCATCCTTTTGATTAATGTTGAAATCCACATATGAAGGTGGCAGTATTCGAACTTTGGTATTGTTAACTGCTTGTATGTGATTTTATTCAATAGACATAATTTTTATATTATGATACATAGATAATTGTTATAATCGACGTTTGAAGATAAATAGTTTTAAGTATATATATCAAATGTGGGTTAAGAATAACGCGGACTTTGGCTGAATTTGAATGCGTCACTATTATTATTCGTTGATTGTGTGCATTGTTGGTGTTGCTAAATGGAAATTGTAGTGTGTATGTCCGCTTCGACCAACTCTAAGTTTGTATATTCTGTTTGCTTGGTTTTGGTAAAGATCTCAATGTAACGACTAGAAGTATATTTTGGGTAGGTGGGGTGTATTTTAATATTACTTCTTCTGTGTCTGCCATTCAGCCTTATCTGCTTTCTTTGTCTGCGAAAACAAATATTTAAGTTGAAGTTAAAGTGGAAAAACTTGAGCAGTCATTCATTCATATGAGACTTAATATTTGCTTATGATTTTGGCAATTGGAAAAAGCTTTGTGAAAACATCAAAATTATTAAAATAATAGAAAAATTGGTTCGAGAGTCTAGAGGGTTTCTTAACTCAAAAATCCCAATATATACAATTAAGTCCAGGAAAATGACAAACGAAATTTTGAAAATCATCAAAAATTTAAAAGATTGTGAAAAATAGAATTGGTGTATGAAAAAACTTGGAAACTATTGTGGTAGTTTATAATAATACGAAAACTTACCTCCTTGTCTTCTTCTTCAAGGGTGAATTCCTTCTTTTTGACAACCTTAAGTTGGTTACGGAAGTTGAATTCAGCCGCCTTCTTTTGCAGTTTGGCGAATTTGTTTTCATATTTCGAAACCTTTTTCAACGCTGGTTTAACGCTACAAGATTCATCAAAATAAATATCTAAATTAACCACTGACAAAAGTGACTTACAATTTGCCTCTCAAGTCGTTTACTTGGCTGTTTAAGTCGGCAATCTAAAAAGCGCACAATATTTAATTAGTAAATCTTCTTCAAACTAAACATCAATGAAATTACAAGTTCTCTCCAATTTAAACTGATCTTTAACTCGAATAACTTTATCGCAAGTAAATCAATAGAAAACTTGTAATTTTGGACAATTTTATTGACAACATATAGATAGAAATGTTATTTACATATCTATAAAATTGTCCAATTATTAATGACTTGTCTGATTAGTTTTAGAAACACAACACAAAATTTGGCATGCATTTTCAGGCGTCATTTTGCATTTAGCATGCTTTATATTTGTGTTAGCTTTGATTTGTTTAGTTGAATAATTATAGCTAAACGTATATCATCAACAAACTGCAGTTAAATAAAAATAAACATAGTTTGATTTAAAAATGTCGTATTATAAAAATTGTTTTAAAAATGTCAACGTGATATTAAAATAAGGGCTTTTAAGTCAAAAAATAATGGTGCTTTAATACTAAACGAAAACTGACTAAAAAAATGATATTTGATCATTGTAATTGTGCTGTGCCATTACTATTCAAAAATAAGACAAAAGACAACAAAAACAAAAAACGTGTACGTGTCTTGATTAATTCTAATATTGTTGATATTTCTTTTGCCGTCTGGAATAAACAATCAATTCTATATGGCGCTCTCTAAAAAAGGCGTTATTCTTTGGCTGGTCTTGTTCAGCTGTCGTTCGACCCACAAAAAAAGGGTAATGGAGTAGTTTGCTTCCACCATTTGTTTGGTGTGTTTGTAATATATTTGAAAAATCATTTCAAAAATAGTTGCAAGAAATTCGAAATATGTGGTGGATAGTTTGTTGCTTTCTGTATTTTGCTTGGTTCGGTTCGGTTTCGGTTCGAACTTATTGTCGCTTTTTTGTTGCTTTGTTCGGGTCTGCTTGGTGGTAGTAGTAGTACAACAGAACACTTAAGATTAATCAAACTGAAGATAAGTACGGTGGACACACAGAGGACAAGGGTGGATGTAAAAGTTCGCTGCCAAAAAGTCGTACTGCAACGAAAATCGGTTTCGGTTTCTGCGCTTGTATTGTAGCCAAAAAATTAATTTCTCAGCATGGCACTTCAACTTGGTTTTCAATTATTCTTGTTTCTGGCATGAATTTAGAGTTTAAGTGTTGTACATTTGAACGAAACGAAACAAACGGATAACCTATTGAAAATGATAAATTTGGAAATAATAATTATTATTATTCAGTGTTTATTTAAAATGGGAAATTATTCGTATCTTTTTTTTAAGTACTTTTGTATTAAGTAAAGTAAATGGGGATCAAGTTATCTTACTTCATTTAAACCTGAATGTCTGTTTAAACAGCAGTAGTTTTTAAATTCGTTCTAAGTTCCTGCATTTTTGGTGATTTGGAACGAAAAGCTTTTGATTATCAATCAAATCATAATGAACAGAAAGAAACAAAGAGAAACTAAATCAAAGTAAAATAAATTAATTAATATGTATGAAAAACATTACTTATTTATTTATTTACCATGAAGAGCCATACCGTTTCTCTAAAAAAATTGTCAAAAAAATATGAGCGCTTAAAAATATTATTGCACATTTTGAGGAGTGACTTTTGATAGAAAGTGGGATTAATTATTATCACTTAGAGTAAATTCAACCATCAATTAAAGTACAACAGAGTATTCTTAGTTGAATGTATTATTGATGGATTTGAAGTGGATTGGATTGTTCAATTGCGTAAAAAACAAATTTGTTATAAGCAAATATATCAATAATTAATTATTGAAATGTTTGACTGTTCTGGTAAATAAATAAATAAAGTATAATTTAAGAAATTAACAAAATCATAAAATGGATAAAATTCTATCGCACTGTAAAAGTCTGTAGATCAATTGCAATAATAAAATTTTGTCAAATAATATTTTTGAATACTCAAATGAAATCTTGTAAGTAAGCAAAATTAAATTTAGAAAGTTGTGTAATTCTTTGGCACTTTGCCTAAAAGTAACACACATTTTAGCATTGCTAAATATAATTTAATAGACTACGCAAGTTTATTCAACGTTTAAACAACGTTGTACGTAATGTGATGCTGGGCATTTGATAAATTTTGTTGTAAATCTTGCCAAAAATTAACATGTCTTGTAAAGTGTGCAATCTTGTAATGACAGAGACAAACAAAAATAAATAAAAAACCAACATAAAATTCAAGAAAATAAAAAAAACAAGAACTGACAAGAATAAAATCATAATAAATTAATAATTGTAGATGCTTATTAAATGGTTTGGTATAAATCAATTAGGTATCATGGAAAATACTCATTAAATGAAATTTGATTATGTACCTCCCAATCTCTTTTTCGGACTTCGCGTTCCAAATCCCACTTCTGTTCCTCACAAATATACATGCGGTCATAATATTCTTTGCAAATCTTCTTAAGTCTGTCTATAAATTAGATAGAACCGTCAATTATGGCATATTGTTTCGATCATTATTATTGATTATGAATATATGGAGTTGGTGCTCTTTTTTTTCAATTTACACGTTTACTCATTGTGACAAACTGTGACAAGATATCAACAATGAAGATCAATGATGTAATAAAGCAACAAAACTATGGTTTTTCTCGAGAACTGTTTCGTTTCGTTTATTCTTCTTTGATGTAATACGAAGATAACTCAAATAAGTGTCGCTTAATATGTATTTAATATACCGCCATACTTTCGATAAGTAACCCATAAATCCGCTGAACCAACAAAATCGTTAAGCAAATACTATTGCTTTAATCAATTTCTTCCTAGTTTTCTGTCGTACTTGGTAAGGATAGAGTAAAAATGTAAAATTAGCTAGCCTAGAATCACTTCAAATCACTTCAAAAACTAATCATTCAAAGAACTGCGAAAATTTGTTGCAAAGTCGCTAAGAAAAATAAAACGAAAACACTGAACTAAAATGAAATTATAATAATAACAATTATTATTATTATTATTGGTTGCTTGGCTTGGCTTTGGCTTTGGCTGGTTTGGTTTGTATGTTTGTTGTTTGTTGTTTTTGGAAAGTAGAATTTTAAAAAATATTATAAAAATAGTATAAACATCATTCATTGCTAGATTAAGTGATTGTAGTAGTAGAAGAAGTAGTACCTCGAAAGCTTTACACTTTTCAATCCACTCTAGGTCAAATTTATCCGCTTCAAGCAGTGCTATTCTGTTGTGATATGTTTGACATATTGTTTGTAGTTCGGCTAGAAGAAACAATACATAATAACACGATTGAGATGGCGAGAAAAAAAATGCAGGTGTGTAAACGTGTACTCGCAAGTACTTACTACGTACTGAAAACTAAAATCTACAGTTTCATCATTGTAATCCGAATTTTTTGTGGCGACTCGTGACAGTTGAACAAAATAATTTGACGGCACATTTAATGCGTACTTTGCTTGTTTTCCTCTGATAGCTCAAAGTAAAGAGATTCAACAATAAAAAACACCGACACAAAAATTCTGTTTTTAGGTGCTCAGCCAATTCAGCGCATTTAATATGCAATATTTAAGTATTTTAGTTGTATGGTGGTGCATACAAAGCAAGTCTTATTTCTACGCCGTTCAACGAACGATTAAATACAGAAAGAAAAAGAAAAACGTGTGTGATTGGTGCGAGCTAGTTCAATCCAAAGACAAAAAAAGTGGGTGCAACTTTCTAAAATTTCACATCGCTTGATATCGCAGGTGCGTTTAAGGCTCGTGTACTTTGGCAACGTTTTTTCCCCTATTGTGATTGAAAAATGCAAATAAATCATTTCGTTGCCGCCGTATCCGAAAATGCGTTGCCTCGTTTTGCAAACGACGCTCGCTCGCATGCAGCAAGAGTATGTACTATGATTAATCAGACGTTGATTGCTCGCTTAATTAAGAGAATGAATTGCTGCTTTTGCTAAGCCTAGATTTTTAGGAGATTCGTAAGATTTGTTCAAAAAAATTGATATTGGCGTGTATTACGCAAAGGGTAGCGAGTTTCGCATCTAACCTGAAAATCACGATTTTCAACCTCCTTCTCAAGATCGTATTTGGAATTTTCCAAGTCGCATATGCGCTTGTAATACGTTTGGCAATATTGCTTTAAGTTACCTAGAAAAATAGCAAGTTTCGAATATGTAATGTGTCATTAATAATATTATAACCAGTTTTCATTGTGTAAAAGTCTTGTTGTTTGTTTCTTGGGGGCGGGGGGATACTTTATAATGTTCTGTTTAGAATTCGTTATCCTGTCGTTGATTTAGGCCCGAAGTTTTTAAAAGTTTTTAATTTTTATATAAGATTTAAATGAAAAAATAATGGTAAGAGATTCAAACAAAAAACAATGTAAAAAAAGCGTGCTCTTCGTCAGACACGAAAATCTTAGTTAAAAAAAAGTATAATCACAAAGCGTCATTTCTCTCTCTCGCTCTCTCACTGTGGGTGTAGAAAAATACTACTAACTATACAAAAATATGATGTTATAAAAGAAAGAAAAAAGTTTTAAAAAACATTGCTTATTGCACAAGAAGAATAAAAAGCAAATTGCCAAAATATGAGGCCTTTATCATTCATTGTTTTGTTTCAAGAAAATGTTGTTGAAATTATTTCAGGTGGCTGTTTGTCAGTGTCAATTGTGTGAGTTTGGTTACCGCAAATAATAAAGAAGTTGCGGAAAACAGAGATGTAAAGAGTTTGTGATTCACTTATAACATTGGCAAAATTAATTGTTGTAGGTACATGTTTTTAGGCTTGAGAAAAAAAATACGCCCAAAAACACGTAGGGGTGTGAGTGAGTGATTAAAGAAACAAGAGAGACTCATTCATCATCGACCGCTGCGTATAGCGTTTTGCTCGCATTTAGATTCTAACCTCCATATCCTTCTTTTTCACGATATATTCTACGTCATACTTTACGGCCTCCAGGTCGCAAATTTTCGCATAATAGTTCTTACAGATGGTTCTTAGATTATCTGTCCATCATATCAATTGTATTAGTGTTTGTGCGTCGTGTGCAATATCATCGCACACACGTGATATAAAATGACATAAAACAAATAAAATCAATCATAAATAAATGTAGAATATACGTTGAAGATCAAGAGAACAAAGATGGAAAATTTTGATAGTTTGACTTGTAACGAATTGTGATTTAAACATTTTCTTTTCTATAATGGGGGGTGGCGAAACATTAAACTGTTTGGTGGTAAAGTAAACATATTGAATAAGGTTCGATCAAGTATGAGCGCACATAGATAAATAGGGGCATAAACTCTTACCTTCATTAGCGTCTTCGAGGATCTTTGGTTTACCGCAACGTTCTTCAATAATACGCCTACGTTCGGCAGCCTTGCGTTCTTGCTCCTTCTTAAGTTCTTCAGCGGCTTTCTTTCTTAACAATAACTAAACACCAGGAATAAAATCACAATTAGAATTAAACAATTAAAGAATTTAATGTAATGAAAACTTACTCTGAGCTTCTTCTTCCTTTCGGGGGTCATGAAACCTTTCTTGGCTTTCTTAGCCTTGGAGGCCTCCTCCATACGAGCGCGGACTTCCGCCCTCTTGCGCTCGATTTCCGCCTGCTTCTTCTTCTTTTCCTACACATTTCAATAAAACAAAATATGATTAAGTTACCTGCTTAATTCACTGACACACTATTCCAATTGTTTGTGTAATGGTCTACCTCGGCAATCCGTTTTTTCGACTGTAACATGAAAACATCAATTAGTCTCTTGGCAAATTTTTGCTGAAATACAAAACTGAGGAAAATATTTCCCAATATCATATTTTTCTCAATTTCATACCAGGCTTAGAAGTAGTGTAAGTAATTGCATAAATTTGTTGGTAGTGCATATCTAAAGTTAGTTTTCTACTTTTGAGCAACTAATTTGTTCAAAGTTTGTCATCTAAGGATTGGTGCTTCTAAGTAACTAGTGTTGCGCACTCGAAAACTAACTTACGCGTTAAATAGCAGAGCGCTGCAGTCTTTATCTTTTGATCCAGTGATACAAATAAATAAGACGCAGACAAAGCGACATTCAACAGTATTAAAACAAGACAAACACAAAATATCACAAAAATCATTTGTGTCTTCTTTTTAGCCTTGTTTGTATCCAAATTGTTAGAACTACTTTTACTACATCTACAGAAAAACGTAACAAAAACAAAATGAAAAATTGAAAACATCAAAAGCGCCATTGTAAATCGCCTCTACAGTTATGGCTCAAAAACCTGGATTAATGTAATTTCATTGAAATAAAAAAGTTTTGAAATTAATCAGCAAAAACGTGCATTGCGAGGTGCGTACCTTGATCGAAAATATCACTCAAGTGGTGGATGCCTGGTAGATATTCCATTACACTGAAAGTTATACTGAAATTCCAAATGAATAAATAATTAATACATCTGTTAATTGTTTATCAATAAATTTAAATTTATGAAGGGGATACCTACCTAACCTCATCATCCGCCATTGTGGTGTTTTATTTAGTTGTTCTGAAAATAGAAATCACAACAAAATTATAATTTGGTCGCTGAAGAACACTTGTGTGTGCGTGTGAGTGTGTTGTAATAGATCTGCGAATAGTTTTGTGAAGTTGTGCTCAAATTTAGCTCGCTGCTAAATTTAGTTTCTTTGCTTGTGTGGGAAACGCTTGAATGTACGTAGAGAACGCGTCCGCAGGAGCGTTACAGGCGCGTTAGTAGGTTGAATTTAAAAATACACTCGTCAAGCGCGCACGTACACCCTTCCCAAATATGGTCGCTCGAATCCTTCGCGTATCTTTCTTAAGTTACAAGTGCGCAATTGACTTAAGCCGACTTTTGTTTACTTTGCGCGCACTGTGGTACTCTATCGTTTGATACAATTACCAATTCGGGAATTTCGCGATTGTTCAATCACCATCACTAAACGCACTTAGTTTTAAATCAGGCACGCACGATGTGCTTAAGCTATATTCAATGAAAGAATCTTTATCATATTTTCACAATTGTTAAGGATAGATTGAATGCGAAATAAAAAGTTTCAAACTTGAATGATTCGCAAGAATTATGAATGACTTACCTGGGTCAGCAAGAAATACAAGTGACTAGTCAACAATACGCGTTGATGCTGACTGTGGCTTTTCGTTAGAAGTTGCGATTCACGGGACGAATGTGGTAACCACTTCCATCTCTTCCCCCGCTCAGGACACCTCTCCCACTCATCCAGCAGGATACGATACCAACACTTTTTGAGAACATGCAGAAAACCCATATAGGTATAATACCACCTCGCACACGAAAATAGATTTATGCGATATGATACCCGAGCGTGCCAGATGCACAAAGTTGTTCTTAAGCAAAATAAGCAGAGCTTGCGTGCTAAGACGCACATTAGATGTGTTAATGTTTCATTTGAATAAAAATACGAATTACGATAATGATAATTGTCTCGGTAAACAAGCAGGATACTTAAAATAGACTCATGGCAAACCGCAAAGTGGAATGTAATTTCAAACAACGATACTTCTTGGAAAAGTCTAATAATTTCTCAATTGTTAATTGTGATGTGTATCAATAATAAGTGATTAGTGTAAGATCGTAAGTTTAAATAAACAGAAGTCATGGATGAAATGGTAACCCACGCAAGTTTTGCGTAGTTTTTTTTTTATTCCACTTTGCATTTTTGACGTCAAATACTCCTACATCAAAATTGAACGACCATCACTTAAATAATATTTTTGCCGACTAAACATTAGACAGGGACCAACTCCTCTGTTTCGAACAATTCCTTTACTACAACTTCTTAAGGTGCATGTCTTACCTTTCAAGATGTTATATGAATTTTTTTTAGTCCAGATTTACATTAATATAATTAAGATTAAAACGTTCACTTTCCAAAATTAATATTTATGTTGTCGGCAAATATGACATTCATACCAGCTGTTTATTATCCTGTTTTTTATATTACCTCAGTTTTACTTATATATTACAAAAACTTCATTCGCCTGAATTGATTGAAATTTATTTTCAGTTTATGTAATGTAATGAAATTTATATTCTCTGACCTTTTAATACACCCACTAGCAAGATAGCGGATTATGTAAAAATGATTATAAATATTGTAATACTTGAAATGGATCAATAATTTTAAAATTATATAATCAAGTATCATAAAAGTAGCTTATACTTGTTATGCCATTATTTAAAACGCTTGAAATAATTCATTGGTAGAGATGTCTAAGATAATTTTAATTTTCATTGATCAATAAGTTTCAATAAATTATCAAGTAATCTATTATGGTAATTGAGGAATAAGACGCTTCTTAGGAATGATTATCAATGAGCAAAAGTATTTTTAGAAAATAGCATCCTTGTATGAGTACAGACGTAAAGATAACGTATCTCTCTCCTATCGCAACGCACTGATGCGACTTTTATTCAGCAAACGCGAGCACAAGCGTGCCTGTTGTGTTCCTGAGCGTCTATTTCGAATCCAGGGCAACGCACCCTGTTTAACCCAGTTTCGCACGCTCGTTCACCGAACGGCCAAGTACCACTACCACCACCACCATCGCCAGGAGCAGGAGCAGGATAAAGGCTAGGAGTTGCGACCTCGGCACCAGCATATTACACATACGCATCCAGATCCTGCTCTCTCTCTGCACGCGGCCCGCGCTTCCTTGCCCGACAAGCGCAGGGTATTAATCCCCGATGACGTCATTGTTTGACGTCACGCCAGCCGAATGTAGGACAATTTCATTCTAAAATATCGAGTTTGGGACATTCACATCCACTTGTACGCGCTTCCCCCAACCCCTATCGCACACCAATGCATGGAAATGTATTTTTAGATCATTATTTTATTCGTTTAATTATTAATATGCCAATACAAATTTATTTTTATATTCGTTATGCTCGTCGCAGTATTTTAATGCAGGAAATTGTTAACAGTAATAAATATTTCAAAAATGTTTAAACAAAATAACAAAATACCGACCAAAATATCGCACATACCTACTATTGCTATTTATAAGCCATTTTGTAAATATTATTTATTTAATATATATTGAGTATAAATAATAGTTTACGCTTTTAGGGGTAGTAAATTACGAAGGATATGATGAATTTTAATAAGTTATATAATTTTGAATTTGTGATTGGAAAGGTCGCCCCCAAAGTTATTCATTATATCATGAGTAAACGTAGGTAAAACTCAGTAATTTGGAAAAAGAAAACTTACTATCCATAATTTTACATAAAAATTTATCATTAATAATTAATTAATAATAGCAGATTTGCTTATTATTACATATTATACGTAGTCTTATTATAGCCATCCTGAACAACGTGTGCAGGTCATACATCTGCATCGCGTACTCCCCCTGCAGCGACCCAGTTTCCTACCACCACCACAGCCACCGGCGGCTGACATAGTTTGCAACAAGTATTGACGAAATCCTTGCTGTGTTTTGAAACATACATTTTGTTCATATGCAAATTGTATTCTCCCTTCATTTTCTTCCTCTATAAATATACTCAGCATGTCAATTATCTTAATGCAAGTAAAAATCATTGTAAGGGCTTTATGATATTCGAATTTTATACGAGATTTGGCCGCGTTTGAAAGGTGGACCACATTGTACTTTCTTCCCTTCCAGTTCTCCCCCGCTGATCAATGACGTCATTCGGTTGCAACGTATATTCTCGTTCAGGTTCCGTTCTTATGCGGCAAGGATAATTATTATTTGATAATTTTTACGTTAATTTCCGAAATAGCTAGTGATGATACCAATAATAATATTTCTTTTACGATTGTTACACCATAAGGAAAAATTGTTGTTTTTTTGCGAAAATGTGAAGATTGAGCATTGATAAATTATTAAAGAAATACTTTAGTGAATTGGTGATATGTCAAATAATGAAAATAATTAAAAATCGTGTTATTTTGGCTATTAAGGGAAAAGTCCTCTTTGGACGGGAACGCGGGCATTGTATTGTGATCCTTGTGTGTCGCACGTGAAACTCGACAATCAATGTAATGACGTCAGGGGATGCTAGGCCAATGGGAGGTGGTCTTCATTCACATACTCTTCGGCCTGTAACAGATTCATCTGCGCGCCGCCGAACTGATGTTCAGTGTCGCGGTACACTACTTCTGGTAAGGACGCAGGACGAAGCGACCCTACCAGAAGTAGCATTTCTCAATTATTTATTCGCTGTGTTTCATTAGTTCTTTTCTCTACAAATTATATTCTATTATCATTATATTTTCTGTTAAATTATTTCTAGTCTTATTTTGTATTGGTTTTCATTCATAACTTGTTTGACTTTCTTCAAAGTTTCGAAGTATTTTGACTCTCTTCCTGTTTTCATTGTTATGAGTTTGTAAGTGCGCGTCTGCAATAATTACACAGAATTGGTAAGTTTATGATATAACTAATTTCTTTGTAAGAAACACTTATTCAAAACTGCAACAAACTATTTAATATTAAAGTTAATTTAACTAATAGAAAATTGATAAATAATTTGATTACCCTGATTTAAAGACTTTCAAAAGTTTAATGGAATATTACATTACTTACTATAAATTTTCTTGTATTTTTACATTCACAAAGTAGGCGAGAAAGTTTTACTAACTTTTTAAACTTACTGAAAATGATTTTTGTTAATGTTTCTTGATAAATTTATTTAGTTTTTGTGTGTTTTTGTAGTTTTAAGCATATATTATTACTGTTTGCGTAAATGTGTTCAAGTACTAACTTTTCTCGACAAACTTATTGTAAATAATTATGAACTTTAAACTTTAAAATAATTAATATCGATTGAATTAAATTTAAGCCTTTTAAGAAAATGACCAGAATTAAAATTTCGGATAATTGCTAAATTAGAGAGAGGAAATAAATTGAAATTTTTGATTAGAATTCGTGTTCAAAACGAAGATTAGTTAAAAATCAAACGTAGGTATACGTTCTAAAATTTGCAAACCCAACCCTGGCAAAGAGCGTTTGATTCACATTTGTAAAGTACGTGCCACCGAAAAGGGCATTGGCAACGCACGCCAAAACTGGGCCAGGAATGACGTCATGGAATTTCGAGTGGAGAACAGTGAGCCTTTCACCCGCAATTGCGCACTAAACGTCGGCGAATCGAATGTACGTACGCGTCGTGCGGGAGAGATGTGTATATGCATTGGAGGCATAAGCAAAGGCAGGGGCAGAGAGGCGGCAGGCGATCAACGCCCTGCTCTCCCTCGTTAGCGCTGATCCCAGTGCAGTCCTGCCTCACCGCGCCGCCAACCACCGCCCCGCGCCATCGCTGACCTATATTCGCAATGCACTGTGTACCATGCGAGCTAAAAATAGCTCGTCCTCAGTCTAATAATAGCGCAGGACGAGACTAGACCGAGTAACAGGACATTGCACCCCGCAAAGCGCTCGTTCATTCTTCCCGAACTAAAGTGCACTTAACTTTCACTTCTTTTCTTTCTCATTTTTAATTTCTAATCGTTTTTCGTGATTAGAAACGTTCTTAAAACTCATTTAATTCTCATACTCAATAAATCAATAAATCTCGTGAGCGTAGATATTGATCAAATTCAAAACAAAAATTACGTGATTAATTATTAAGTATTATTAATCGATTTGTAATTAGACGATGTCAATAAGTTGATATTCCACAACACGCGACGTGACCTATATTAATCACATTAACTGTTAATTAGTAATTATAACAATGAATACTCTTACTAATCGGTGTTTAAACCAAGTAAATATTTTTAAATATACTAAAATGTTCTAAAATTTGAACTAGTAAACAAATTTTGAAACACGAAAATTTAAAGAAGATTAAAAATATACCTATAACATTGAAATATACTTCAAGCTAAAAGACATATTAATAATCAAAGTGATTAAAAGCTTTATCGGGTGGAAATGAAATAAAATTTTATATACCCTTATTTTAATTTTACCTGTTTCTCTTAGGGGGCGCCAGCTACTTCCGTTATTAGTATTTCTAACCAGGGAAAATAATCTGATCCAACACATGTTTTTAATTGACGTGCTAAATAAATCAAATGCTTCCCAATACGATAATAATAATCAAGAAAAAGAAAGCTTCCGGTCTAGCCAAGTCACAGATCAGAAGTTGTGATATTTTAAGACCAATTTCTGCCTGTGACGGGTTCAAGATCTGTAGCTGAAAGACATCCAGTTAATTATTCACCTGGATCACGGGATCACAACATAGTTAAAGCTACGCATCGAAACTCAATAAACCTGATTGTTATATTTCATCAACAATTTACGATATTGTAGTGCGTTACAAATTGAATTAGATTTCAATACGCTTTCTTCTTCTTCCTAGCTTCCCGTTCGTACAACACTTGATATATTGAAACAGTAGAGCGCATCGCGTGTGTGCTAAAACTACATTTCCTCGTCGATGAAGGGCTTCGCGCGACTAAGGGACGGACGGATGGGGCTCTTGTTAATTTAAAAACTGACTCAACTAGGTAATCCTATCATCCGCAGCAGTCGTAATGCTTCGCAAAAAACCACACCAGGTTTCAAACGCATTCTGCCTTATGAGCTTTCAATTTGTTTGTTTCGCATAAATGGTGTTTCTATTCCAAACATTCCATCGATAAGTAAATGAAATTATATTTCATTTGACATTCATTGCAGTAATAATCAACAAAAGCTTGTTCTTCCTTCACCAACCACTTTCGCTCGTCCACTTACCTATTAGGTTTGGGGAGAATTTGGCTCCCGACAAATGCAACCGGCAATTATCGTCATGTGGGAACTATTAGTGTGTATATTTCCGATATACCCATGTGGATATTAATTATATAGGTTACCAGTTTACAATCAATAATAATATGGTCAATATGTTTAGATTCAATTAAAATGTTACACTACTTAATTTTGACATAGCTGATATTTTTTAATTAATACAATACTGATATAATTTATTTAATTATAGCATTTGCTCGCTTTAATATTCAAAATTCCATATGTCAGTTAGAGGCACAACACTACTGCAACTTTCTTACGTTATTTGCTTGTAATATTTAGTATTCTAATGTACTATTTGTTGGCATGATAGTTCAATAAAAATTCCTTTCATAATAAACTCATTATTTTTTGATATAGCAAGTCTCCACAATTTAGACGCGTGCTAGTTAATATAACAAATTAGGGTTAAATTTCAGGGTGGAAGGTCTATTTGATCCACCACTTCACAAAAACTATCTTCGAACATTGTCAACGTCTTTATAAATATTTTATAAATTCGTGTGCGTGTGTTGTGGACGCAACTGATGAGCTCATAATTTTTTTACCTATCGACGTTATTGATAAATCATTAAACCCAATCATTGTTAAACTTTAAGATTCAAACCAATTAAAATGCTAAAATGCACTACATAACAAATAAAACAATGATTACACATTGCAATTCTTTGACGAGTAATGAAGAAAAAGCGCGCAAACAAAGTAATGTCGGTCGTACATACTAAAGACGTTAAAAATTTGTCTTTCATAATTATATTAAATTATACCGTTGGCAGTAAAATCATTACGATTGTGTGACTCTAAACGGCTCATCAGAAATTAAACGACTTTGTATTAAATAACGAGCGCATCATTTATGTATGTTTTTTGAATATTGATTGTATTGGTGTTGGTTACTTTGATGATAGCTTCAGTACATCCAATAGAAATTGTAATCCACCCCTTACCTTCTGCCGTTGCAACTAGGTGTATTTATTGTCAGTCGAGCGGGTATAAAATGACAAGTGCGATCGTAGAAAGCCTTCAGTTTTTCACCTTGCACTATTGGTAGCGCATCGCCTCCAGTTGCAACGTTACCATAATTATTCAATAATCGTCCCTTATTCATCAGTAATTACACTAAAACATTCAAGATTGGACATTTACATATCATATTTAAACATTAACAATTTCTTCATTTGTAAATAGTGAAGTAATCAGATTTCTAATAATTGTTTATATTTAAATTGTGCGTTAGTGATTTCCTGGTGCGCGTTTATAATACGGTTTTAAATGCATTTGCTTTAAATTAAATGAATAAGCAATTTTGTTGTAATGAATAAAATATGCTAAAGAGAATATTTTCAAAGTATTCTATAAGCCATAATAAATAATAAAACGGACATCTGCGCAATTCCCAATCTATTGAAGAAGCCAACTTATAATTACGTTAGTGATTCCGTTCGACTATACGTGGAAAAATTTGCCACAGTTGTTCGTTGAATTAATTCCACATTGTTTCTTTTTGAGAATCTCACTTATCGAATAATTATAATATTGAAAGTGGAAATAGTATTGTATTCAGATTGTAATTACTATATCGTATTAAATGTTGCATGAGTGACAAATATACTTTGTGAAGTAGTATAATACTTATCAGCATAAGAATTGTAATATTTTGTTATTTAATTGATTTTAGGAGTCTCGGATCATTCGTAAAGTCTCATTGCAGCTGCTGGACGCTGCACAAGATTAGAATTTTTTGACTCTTGTGCGTGTGACAGCGGCTATTATGAGATTCCATATACAACAAATATTTACTGAACGTAAGGACTACGAAAGTTGTTTAAAAATATTGATTATATTAATGAAGTGTGAGAGGATGTATTTGAAAATCTAATGTAATTGAGATTTGTTGATAGCCTATTATTATGCAAATTTACAAGAATAAATTATCCAAAACCCCTATACGCATATTCCAAAATATTGTTATTATCTAAGAATTTTTTTTAGGGTATACACCTAGGATATAAAAGTTTATGAAATAAACATCTAAACTTAGATTCCAATTAGAATAATATATATGCAAAGCATACAAGTTTATTTAGAAGTACAAAAACAATAAAACTTATTGTTCCTGCTTTACAACGTTCTCAATTATAGCTTCAGTTTTCGCAGATACGTGCTTTTGAAAGCGTTGAAGAGTTCTCGTCGATGGGCACTTTATAATTGTTTGAAGATGTTTATAGGCCGTTGCCGACTTTTTGAACAAACCCAAGAATAAATATTTCGCTTTGATATCCCATTCCGCTCCCTTGCCAATTTGTGATTTCACTAAAATTTTACCGGATTCGTTTAAACCACATGAAGTTTCAACATAACGAATCGCCGACTCCCTCAAAAGTTGCTTGTTTGTCACTTTTAGGACTTTTTGTATTTTCTTTAATTTATTCTGCAATACCATTGTTTTGTGCTTCAAAGCCAAATAACTTTCAAAGGTCTGACTCCCCGTAGCTAAAATTCATAAAACAATCCATTATAGTATTTTCATTTGGGGCAGATGTTTACATAATTTTATTTTACTTGTAAGGTTTTCTTTCGTTGACGGATGTGAACAGTATGTGTGAGTATCAATTTCAGGAGAATAGACCATATTTAAATTATCTAGAAAATATGTGAATGTTGTTAGACTGAAACTTTTCAAAACGATAAAAACCACTTACTAGCTGGTACATTAGAAAACTTTACATCAAATTCAATTGGAGGACTTTTAAAATCTAAAAACAAAGCCAAGTAAGTAAAACCAAAATAATAAGGATGATATAACTTACTACACTCCTTTTGTGGATTAAGAAGGATTGGTTTTCGTGGAATATGCTCGCTGCCTGTACCAACCAACACAACGGGCCCGTTAGAGCCAAAGTGTGCGGAAGCACCCACGTCGGATACCACAGAATTACAATCATTATTGGAATCACCTAAAAAATATATAAATTTTAGTTTGTTTAACAGAATATAAAAGCCACTTACCAACTGTAATATCCGCTAACATTTGTGGAAATAAAGATTCTTGAAATTCTAAAGAAGAAAATTAATAAATGTTAGTGAATCCAACATAGGAAGAATTGTAAATCATAGCAGCCATAATTTACTAATACTTCTTTGCCAGTTGGAAATGATTGGCTCCTGCAGTACATATGCTAATTTACCTGTATCAGCCTTAGTTCTATAAACAAAATTGGAATCATCTAAAAATATGTAAATGTTGGCTTGTTTAACACTTTCAATTCAATAATTATAACTTACTGCATTGAGTCTCAGATGACTTATGTTCTGATAAAAATAATTCAGAATCTGAAAATATATATAAATAGATAAATACGAGTAATATTAATTGGAGAAGATCTAATGACAAATACTCACAAGATGGGTGAATATTTCTAGGTGTTGGTACAAATACTCTGTTTATATCAACATCACATTCAATAATATTATTGGAATCATCTAAGAAATGAAGAAAAATTAGTTAGTTTCTGGGCTTTGTTTGCTATAACAAAAAAAAACACATGTATTAATACAAAAACATTAATAACGGACCTGCACTTAAATTTTGATTTGGTATAGCATTTCTATTTAATTTACACATTCGGTCATCAGTAAAATGCTTTCTTGTGAAGTGTCTTGCACAAATTCTATGATGTTGAATTTTAGCTGGTGTCATGTTAACAATATGTTCCATATTTATTGCCTTCAACCAGACAAGTAACTTCTCTTCACGTTTTGGCAACGTGAAAAGCTTTTCTGTATTTGGTCTTGTGCAATGTGGCATTATACATGATGATCTCAACATTATACTGAATGGAATTGTTTGTAATTAATTTAACTAAATCGTTCTTTCCTTGTTGAATAAGAAATACATCCTGCAAGCAAATATTAGACAACACTTCTAAAAACAGCAATCAATTTTAAATAACCGTGTCATATAGGTTAACTTTTTGTTCAATGCAACAATCACCCATTTACGGATAAACATCTAAAAAAAGTATGCTCAGTTATTACTAATTAAATGACACTTAAACTACAGCATCCAATAATTCTCTTCTTATCGAAATCTTGGGAAATGAATTGTTGACAAATAACTGCTGATCTCCATATTTTGTACATGGAGCAGTGATATAGAGTAATATATCGCGCCAAGAATGTTATCCGCGTGGTTACTATTGAAAGCTCTACGAGGACGAATTAAATAATAATTCTTCACCATTGCAGCTAAGGGATATTCAATACCGCTTATGTAGTTTATATTTCTAGAATTCACAGTAGCCTGCTAGAAACAATTGAAAGCATGGACAATAGAAATTTCGGGAAGGGTCGGGATGGTACGCGAACAAATTCTACCGCTCATATATAAAGAGAAATCGCGGCAGGCCGATCAGTTAAATTCAAACAGCAGTGAAACTTGAAAACAAATTTAACGCAAAGTAAGCTAAGTATATTTGACAATTTTAAATATTTCATTCAGTGAAGTTGAACAACAACATTACAATTGAAATGGGAAAAGCTATTGGTATTGATTTGGGCACAACATATTCGTGCGTCGGGGTCTGGGAACAAGGCAAAGTGGAAATTATTGCCAATGACCAAGGAAACCGCACAACACCAAGTTATGTTGCATTCACGGACACAGAGCGCCTCATTGGAGATGCTGCGAAGAACCAGGTTGCGATGAATCCAAACAACACAATCTTTGATGCAAAAAGATTGATTGGCAGAAAATATGATGATTCAAAAATCCAAGAAGACTTGAAGCATTGGCCATTCAAGGTCGTGAATGTGGATGGCAAACCCAAGATTCAAGCTGAGTTCATGGGCAAGTCGAAGACGTTTACACCCGAAGAAATCTCATCCATGGTCTTGGGCAAAATGAAAGAAACTGCAGAAGCTTATCTGGGTGGATCAGTCAAGAATGCAGTTATCACGGTTCCTGCCTACTTCAACGATTCCCAACGTCAAGCCACCAAAGATGCTGGAATAATTGCAGGTTTAAATGTGCTGCGCATCATTAATGAACCAACAGCCGCCGCACTAGCATACGGGTTGGATAAGAATCTGAAAGGAGAACGCAATGTTTTGATATTCGATCTTGGCGGTGGCACGTTTGATGTATCAATTCTTACCATCGACGAAGGGTCACTGTTTGAAGTGCGAGCAACTGCTGGTGATACCCACCTCGGTGGTGAGGACTTCGATAATAAACTGGTTAATCATTTCGTTGATGAATTTAAGAGGAAGTACAAGAAAGATGTTTGTTCAAATCCGAGAGCATTACGACGACTAAGAACTGCAGTTGAACGTGCTAAGCGCACACTATCATCATCATCTGAAGCTACACTTGAGATTGACGCTCTCTTTGAAGGCATAGACTTTTATACAAAAGTGACACGCGCAAGATTTGAGGAAATGTGCGCTGAACTCTTCAAAAGCACTCTACAACCAGTCGAGAAGGCCCTCACTGATGCCAAAATGGACAAGCGGCAAATTCATGATATTGTTCTTGTGGGCGGCTCCACGAGAATACCCAAGATTCAGTCATTATTGCAGAACTACTTCGCCGGTAAGTCGCTGAATCTCTCCATCAACCCAGACGAGGCAGTTGCATATGGAGCTGCTGTACAAGCAGCCATTCTCAGTGGCGACTCAGATTCCAAAATAAAGGATGTTCTTCTGGTCGACGTAACTCCTTTATCCATGGGTATTGAAACAGCTGGAGGAGTGATGTCTAAGATTATCGAGCGCAATGCCCGAATTCCCTGCAAACAAACGCAAACATTTACTACATATGCAGATAATCAACCTGCTGTCACAATTCAAGTCTTTGAAGGCGAACGTGCCATGACAAAGGATAATAATTCTCTGGGAACATTCGATTTGACTGGCATTCCTCCAGCACCACGCGGTGTACCAAAAATTGACGTCACCTTTGACCTGGACGCAAATGGTATTCTGAATGTGTCCGCTAAAGACACGAGCTCCGGCAATCAACGCAATATAACAATCAAGAATGATAAGGGTCGTTTGTCCCAGCAAGAAATTGATAAGATGCTTGCCGATGCTGAGAAATACAAAGCCGAAGACGAGAGACAACGTGATCGAATTGCAGCTCGTAACAAATTGGAGGCTTATATGTTCCAACTGAAACAGGCAGCTGAAGAAGCTGGTGATAAGCTGTCTGCTGCTGATAAGGACACTATTAAGACTCATTGTGAAGCTTGCTTGAAGTGGTTGGACACCAACGTTCTTGCTGACAAGGAGGAGTATGAAGAGAAATACAAAACATTGTCACAAGCCTGTAGCGCAATTATGGCTAAGTTGCATGGTGAGTCAAATAAACCAGAGGGTCAACACAATCCAGGCTATGGAAATCAAGGTGGTCCAACTGTTGAAGAAGTTGATTAATTTTCTTGCCCATTTAAAACTCCAGCTTATCTAAGACTGTTGTGATTGTGTATTGTAATTGAATTGTTACCGTGAGATTGAATTGTGATAAAGAAATAGTTTTAAGTTTGTTTAAATGTACTTAAAGGTTGTAGTTTATAAAATAAACTCATTGATAATCATATGTTTAGATAATAAAATCATATTTACCTATTCTATATCTTCAATCCTCGTTATATTTTGGAAAAGAAATCTATGGTTCTTAGTCCATTTGAGCAGGAACTCTTCAACACGTTATTAGTCTTGTTGTTTGCAATATTTCTATCTATTGATTAATCAGGATATTTAATGAAGAGAAAATATCCATTCAGGGGTACTTAGTGTAATCATAATATCCACTGAAGAAATCGCAGTAATCATAATTTATTTTGGAACCGTCATATCTCCCCGCTTTCTCGACTAACCACACGTTCAACAAATTCCATGTAAATGCTCATTAAACAGTAGTTCATCCAACTTTATAGCGAGTGCTTGAATCAGATTGTCGTAAGTTATTAGCAAGATAGATTAATTTCTCACTGTAATGGAACATTATGCCTATATCCTCAGTTACCAAATAAGCGATAGACCTTGTAAATATTTCGGTTAAGTTTTCGATCTGCGTCACGGCGAGCAGGACGATCACTGCGCCCCCATTGAGCAAATGTAGAACTGCTAAAATACAGGCTGTGTTGACACGTCTTAAAATTATTCAAGTATATATGTTCCCGCCAAGTTTAGCCAAAGTACATATTATTGAACAATAATAGAGAAATAACAAATATATACATATTTTTTATCAAATAATCCAAAGATAATTAAGGATAAGACGTTGATTGTCCAAAAAAATTATATATAACAAAGAATTATTCGAAAAAACACATTTTTAGCAGCGCAAAATTCATACCAGCAAATAAACATTTAAATTAACAAAACATGCAATTACGTTATTAGGTAATAACACTATTTTGACAAAATCTAGTTGCTGGTACCATAAAAAACGGCATTAATTAATTTAATTCTATTAAATAAAACATTATAAAACTTTTCTTTTGGAAAATTACCATCGCTAGAGTCTTAAATTTTGCTATACAATAAATAAATACACAAACAAAGTTATTGCAAGGTAATGCATAAGTGTACAACCAGCCAAAATTATATGAACAAATTGAACATTTGAATGTGGCGCAAAGCATCTCCAATCATGGAAACGTGACAACGTTGTAAATCGAAGAATCCCTCCCACAAATTCAGGCCGCAAAAATAGCGCGCTCGCCGTGACGCAGATCGAAAACTTAACCAATATTTCTATAAAATCGCCACTAAATAATTCCCAGATCACTAAACCACAAACACGTTGCACTATTATTAACACACTTTAGCACTGAACAGCTGACGTGTTCACTGTCAACAGTATAGGACTAACAGGTTACGATTTCTCTATGTGCTGACATCTGCGTACTACTTGTCTGAGCTAAAAGAACACCGCCAGATGTCGCATAGACAATGATTCAAATTTAAAATTTGAAATTGTTATTTATTCTTAGGAGTATGTCGGGCTACGCGGATCAACATTACGAGCAACACCAGCAGCCGCCAATTCAAGGCGAATATTGGAATTCTAATCAGAACCAATTTGATGGATTCGCACAAGATCAAGTTGACTCCAGTTATAATTTTGATTTACCGCTTGAGCAGGACTTTGGTCAAGGATTGTAAGTCTTCTAGTATATTTAATAAAATATCATCCATACATAAAATATTATATTTATCAACATTGAAATTGTACTAGTACAAGTTTTAAATTATTGCATTTCGCATTGCAGTGATTTTCAAAGTTTCAACAGCGGCGCGAATGGCGCACAGCAATCTGGCAATATTTATGAAGCAAATCCATATTTGAATCCGAGTAATGACTCGAACATGTATTACGATCAAGGCGCTGCTGGTGGTGCTGCCAAGTTTAGCGAATTCGACGACGAACCGCCCCTTCTGGAAGGTAAGTGTATATTTCTCTTCCTGCGTTTGTACGAATTGTCCTGCGCTTTTTTCAATTGACGAACGAATACAAAGCGCGAGATTTTTTGTTCGTGCTTGATGCCAGGCAGAAATGAAATTTATGCGTTGCGTTAGCGTTAAGCCACTCTCAGTTTGAGGTATTTTATCAGATGCATTTCAATTGAACGAGCGACTGCCTCGACGAATAGTTTAGCGTAAGGACTAGCGGGATTTTTCTTCGTTCGCCCTTCCTAAAATGGCAATGCAGCATAAGGAAATCGCGATAGGGCAAACTTGGGGCATTAAAGTAGATTAGGGTCAAACGTTAAATGGTTTGTTTTGTTAGTTGTAAATCCTTTGGCAGCGAGTGCTGAAAACTGGATAAGACAACAGGATGCGTCTAATGTACTAGATTTACTTCTTAACTTAAATCTCGAGCTCTTAATCTGGCCGAAATTAATCATTTACAGTGCGCTTGAACGATACCAAGCCCCATATGCGACGCAATTACAATTAGAGTAAGACCACCCCCGCAAAAAACAAGAAACATGTACGACGATAGCATTTCCAAAGTAATAACGCAATTTAAATTCAACATATTATAGTGCTGGTCTCAAAAGTTTCATATTGAATTTATTTATTTATGGCGCGCAAACATTTTACTACGTTAGAACTAACAAATAATTAATAGCAGGTGAATGAAAGCATATTAAAAGTTTAATTTGTGTGGAGAATTGTGGTAAATCAATACGAGAACTTCTGGCGTGGGGATCTATAGAAATTATAAAAGTTTAAATTAATATTGCAACTTATTTAAGGCCGTCTATTTTTTCCTATAGAATATTTTCATCTAAGCACTGAAATTACGAAGGCGCGCAACTTCATTTATTTATGAAACTTGGCCATTAAGGCTCTCAAAGAATTGAAAACTGTTGGACGTTGTTTTTTCAAATTCAAAGTTTTATTACTTCGAAGCACTGCTTCAGTTGATAGAATGTGTGAAACTTAAAGAAGCTCATTTAACTTTTTATTCATTTTGCGCGTGAGCGTAACAAAATACGATGCGGTAGAAAAAGCTTGTTATCTTAAAGAAGTCTCAGTGCTTGCTTATTTATGAGTGTTAGTTTATCCTGAAAAGTGAGGCTCATAGATTTGGGGTTTAGGGATATCATTCTAAACCCCAATCCCTTCAGGAAAGTTGCCTTCTTAGCCGATAATCTTTGTGCAAATTTTTGAAGAGCGTGATCGTAAATAAAATTGAAAAATTTATATAAATATTTTCTGTTGTTGATGAACAAATATCTGATATCTGGCTTCAATTATTTATGATGTTTCTTGTAGCAATAATCAGAAAAAAATAAAATTCCTTCAAACAGAATAATTTTTTATGCCTAGGTACATTTTATTAAAATTGGATGTTAGTGAACGAAGAATGTAAGATAAAAATGAGATTCCAGACAATTCTAATTATTTTCCATTGATTCATATTATTTATTAATCTTTTTATTATTTTTCAGAGCTTGGAATAAATCCCAACTTTATACTGCAAAAGGTGAGTTTGTAAAATTTTTATATACGTACATAATGAAATATTTTCTATTGTTTATGACCTTAAAGAATTTAATTACATTTTTTGTAAATATCTCGTTTATGTTTTGTGCCTTGTACGCGATGAATACTGCTATGGAGTAAGCAGATCACGTTTTACGTGTGTTAATTATGATTCTTTGAGTTGGTCTTTAATAACTCTGGCAAACACACAAATGCGATCATTGATGGAAAATCCCTTTGGATACGTTGCTCAATTTGTAGCAAGCGTTGGCCATTTGATCGAAGTGTTTCCAAAGAGCTATAAATATCAATAAATGTTTGTGCTGAAACAATAAGCGCATTTAAAAAGCGAGGAATACGTTTGTCGGAAAAAAAGTACAAATCTCGCGGGAATCGTAAGGAAACTTGCGATCGTGGTTTATCCTTTGAGTGCGCTATGTGCCTCCAGCATAACTTTAATCTTATAAATGCCACCATTTTTCAAACAATATTTTATCGAATCGAATTTCACCATAAAATATTCAATGAAAGATATAAAATATTTTAATTAATTACATTAATTGGCGAATTCCAACTTCCATTAGCTTATTGGATGGTTCAATAGCATAGCGTAAAATTATGGCAGAAATAGGAATTCAAGAAACGCATCATGTTCAGTTAACATGCTGAATTATATAATGTAAATATCTACATAAATATTTTTAAAAGTGGGGATATAAATTGTATATTTGCTTTGCAATGTAGCTCGTGAATTTGATGCATAAAATCTGATATTAATGATGTATGTTCAGTTCCATTAGTTCGTTCATTTCTAAGTAATATTTTGATTTAATATAAATAGAGCTTTATTTAAAACGTATAAAAAGCATCTCGTATATTATTCCAACTAATGTTCAATTTAACGAGAATTATATGAACCACTGGAATTGTTAATGACTCACTCACAGCGCACACAAATATATTGTTAACAGGATAAATTTTATTATTTTCGTTCGGGATTAGTTTTTGCATGCGCAGCTCAGCGCTAATAAATTGAAACGTAGCGCTAACATGTGAGCACACGAGATCAAGGACTTAAAGTCAGTTATAAACGCGATGGCGTTCTTTCCTCTCGTGAAGGAGGCGGCGGCATTCATCGGGTGCACGTACGTGCTCCGCGAATGCTCCAAAGATGAGAGACTGAAATGCTTGAGTGGCTCGCATAATGTACTTGCTGAGCGATGCTGCACGCCGGAGAATGTGCACGCTTGCGCTCACGGCGGTTTTCTATTTAACGATGACGCATTATATGGAAGGCACTTAATTAACTGCAGGAAATTTTCGGTCGCGTTTACCGAAATCCAATAGACGAACAACGTAGATGGATGGCGTCCTGAAGAGATGGATGAATGCACGCTTCGTTCGCTCTTAATATTGCGAAGAATGCTACACATTCGTTCACTTGATGCTCTAATACTTATTAGACTTCTTACTACTTTAAAGCTTTATGCGCTTATTGAATTTTTGCCTTCAATATATTTTCGAAATAGCAAATTTCCGCATCTTTTGAACAACACAAAGACGAATAATGGGAATATATGCTCAGTGAATTTTAGATTGAATGTGAAAAGTAATTAAATAAATTAATTAATAACTTAGTATAATTCAACATACTAAATAAAGCAATTTGTGCTGTCATGAAATATCATAAATTAGAGCATTTGTACCTCTTGAGAAATCAATTGATTTCAATGAAATAATTTCACTGCGGTTCTATTATCACTAAGATTAATTGGCGCACGAATTCCACGCGCAAGTAGTAAATTATTGGGTTTTAGTTTGAAGTACGTACGCGCCGGTCGATGGAAAAAAGGATGGAATTGAAACTTCTTTATGTCCCTGGTGCCAAATTAGAGCTGGACATTAATTTTCATTTGTCACAAACAAATGTCGAATGAACTTTTTTAATTTCTCCACGTTTCATGAAAAACATTATGTATTTCCATAACTGGTTCACGCGCTGAACTGAATGGTATTTAAATTCGCGCGTTGGGCATTTAAGAAGGGTTTTCGCCACGCGTTATTATAAAAAATTAATGAAATCTTATTTCGGCTGTCGGCCTCATAAATTAAACGCTCGCCTGTGCGCTCCCTCTTCTTTTTTGTCTCTTTGCCAGCCGCCTGCGCCGCCTCTGTCGCCGTCGTCTCGCCCAAGGGTAATATTATATCCTGTTATCCTTCGCACACGTACGGAAAGCCAAAACGCGTTTTGTTGTAGCGACACACTCGAAAAAAGGACCGTTGGCCGCTTTGATTGCAGGTTGGTTGCGCTGGGGTGGCTGGTTAAATTTCGCTCCGGTTTGAATGATTGTATCAGCCGCGTAGCACATGTCTAAGAGGCGAACGACAACGCGTGCCGCATTTTTCATGCTGAAATGCGCGTGTTGTGTTTGCTTCCGCTTGAAATATGGCTGCCGAGAAAGATGCGCACTAAGAAAAATGATATCCCTAACCCAGATTTCCCCAGAAATATGCTCAAATTGTAAGTATTACTCGACCGCCATCTAAAATATGTACACGCCTGACACTTATTTATTATCTTTTTCCTCTCGTATATATTTTCTCAGCACGAGCATGTTTCTTGGGTTATGACTGTTTCTGATATGTTTCAAATATTTGTGAGATATTGAAAATTAGTACTTGCTCTCTTTTATTAAAAAAAAAGCAGCAAAAATAGTAAAACAACTTGAAACACTTTTAAATAAACTCGAATTTAAATTGCCCTAAAAAATGGAAGTACTTTCAAAAAAAGAGGGCATTTCGGCTACAACAAAAAGCGTGTAATGTGTGAAATAAAAAACAATTTTATTTCGGGTTATTAAAACATTGGCGCATTGCCGACGATATAAAAGTTTGGCGAGACATGAGCGTTGTTTCTGCAGCACTTTGGAAAGCACACGCGCATAAAAGTTGGCAGTTGAGCTGAAGAGCAAATAAAAGTATCTTTTAGAAGGATATTAATAAAACGTATTCGGGGATTTACAATAACGCCGCTAACAATAAATTTTATTGGAGAAAGTATGGGCATAAGCACGCACCATCCCTCCAGCCAGCTCCTGAAAGTCTTCACATACGTTCGCGCGTTTACGTATCGAAACATGGTAACAAATGTTCGGGCGCGCACTTTTTCGCCCGGCTGGATCGTAAATTAAACTTTAGGGGGTAGCGCGAGCACCGCCGCCCATACAGATTGCGCGTCCGACTTGCAAGTTTGTAGCAATTCATCCTGAAGGTTTATTTTGAAAACTTTCGAATGTGCACGCCCGCGTCCCGGAACCGCGCATGTAGCGCATTTCAAATTCACCTGTGTATAAGCGATCGAATTTGCAACATTTTAATGTTTGCTACTGCGATCATTGCCATAAAACATCCATGTTTTTCACTAACAGTTTTGTTTATTCAACAAACAAACGTATGAAATTGCACGCCAAATACAAATCATTTCCTACTTTGTTTTTCTGATTGCATGGACAGCAATGTTAATTTCTGACGTTTCTGTTGCAATTAAAAAATATTTTGTTTCGAATTTACTACACGTTACATAGTGGCACGAACATACTCGAATAGTGGTCAAACTATTTTCAAAAATCCAGCTCTGATTGTCGTAATAGCAAAATTAATTTATCAATTCAGCAATTAAATTAAATCATACAATAGGAGTGCTGTATTCTTGGTTTGCGCGCTCGTAAAAAGCATTCCGAGTAAACTGTCGGTGCCCATATGCAACAATGTAGCTACATTGTGGTATTGTTAAGTTTATAATCGATGCTGATTTGGTAAAAATGTGTTGTGCTCAAATATGCACACAATGATAATTTCATTGCTTAAGCAGAGTACCATATGTAAGATATTTTGTGTAATTAGGTCAGTCGTGTGCTCAATATCGGTTGAGAATTAGGTGAAGTGTAATGATTTGTTAAATAAGTGTTGTGTGCGAATAAACAAAATATTGGTGAAGTGAACAAGTGAAGGTGAAGTGAACTAAGTGATGTTAGTGAATAAACAATATCTTGGTGCAGTGACCAGTGAAGATAAAGTGAATTAAGTCAAGTTTGTGAAAGTTGGTGATTGTATCGGCCTTATTTGCGTTGATATATGCAACACGCAATACGTAAGGTGAAATGTTTGACGACCTGTGTTTGACCGCTACCAGCATCACAGTCAGTGTAGCAGTCAGCTGATCGTCGTTTTGACATAGTGCGGTCGTGAAGTGCAACAATGTGTCGGTTAAGCAATAATAACTTTAATTATAGTGATTGTGGTGAATATAGAACTGGAATTACATCAATTAGTGAAAATCCAGGCTGCCAGAAGTATCCTGCACGATGTATATTCAAGCCCAACGTATTTCTACTCAACTAGTTACAATAAGGTATGTGTTTACTTTTCGTTTTGTGCATGCTCTTTCGCTGATGAAATTTTGTGTTAGCATTTCACCGATTACTTCTGTATTATGTACGCTTATAATTGACACGTATTATCGCCAACTAAATGATGTAGACAACATATGAAAACGTATAGAGCTGGTTTGGTATAATCAAACTAAACTATGTAGGTATAACGTTGTCTATCACCGGTCAAACATATCATCGATTTCCAAATTGCTATTGGCGAAATATGACAATGAACACCCCGGTTCGTTTAGTATTACAACATATCTTATTGCGCTGCTGATATCGATATCATCTTTAGAGAAATACAATTGTACAACATAGGGATCATGGATCCTAACCTGAAAGAACTGAGATGCTAACATTTTGCAAATATGTGCTGGCATATGTATTGAATTGGAGTTACACACTGAAAATGTTATATCAACATTAAGGAAACATAAATAGAAGGTTTTTAGTAGGTAAATTCAATAGCTTATTCGTTGAACATTTATTATTGCTGTGTGCAACTTGTTGGTTCTTTCTATGCAGTAATCAATAATAATTAAACTAAATGCGTTGGAAGTATAAATGAAATATTTATTAAGTGCTAGCGAAAAGGTATAAAATGACATTTAAAGAATGATCGTGCGTTTCCATTTCAATCAATTATATTAAATTTGCGCATTTAATAAAAATTCAATCAAACGATTTGGTAAAATTCATATTAGTTTTGTAAATCGGATAAACGCGTTTGCGCTTTATTGCAATCATATACATGGTGAGCGGCGATTCTAATTAATTTTATGATGAGTTTCAGTTATTTTCGCGATTACGATGATTTTACAATTTCGTTTCTACATCCGCTTTACGTATATGAAAATTTTATTATCAATTTATTTGTGCACGCAACGCTATTGTAAAGTTTTTAATTGAAACAACGCACAAGGTATATATTGGTGTTGTGATTTCATTTGGGCAGTATGGTGGGCGCTTCAATAACGTTTGTTATTAAACAATATGGAGGCGAAATGAACAAATAAATCCCTTGCATCTGGCGTGCCGCGTCGTTCGGAAAAACCTCGTTACCATCACATTTGGGAAAACTGCATCCTGCTGCTGCTGTATCGTATGATAGTTTAAAGCGTATATTTCCTTTCTACAGGGTGATCTCTCACCACCCATGTGGCATCCACGATTTCTCAGCGTTTTCTTTAAATTGAATTTGAAATAACGCATGTGCAGTCGTAGAGTTTTTGTTGATTAATGAAATGAAAGTGAATTAATCATTGCGATTCATTCTATGTGGAAATGAAATTGAAGCAAATTCGCTGTAGATGATTTTGGACCGAGACGAGTTGATAAAAAGTTTCGGGCGAACGCGACGGGGGCCAACGGAATTGCGAAATAATGACAGCGGTTGTTTGTCTATGTGCATCGCAACCATTAATACACTTGTCAGCTGGATTTGCAATCCAGCTGGTGCACGCAATTCCCGCGTTTGCACTCGCTACTAGTGCTGCTGCTGCCACCGCCGCAGCTAGCACCGCCGCCGATATTCTTCTCTCTCTCCTACGGAGGAGAGCCAATAAAGCCAAGCATCAAACGAACGCATTCTGTTTGGTGTGTTCTTCACGGCCCGGAAAATCATCAGCGCACTGAGCAAACATGCAAAAACTTGTCAGTGTCACGTACGCGCTCCTATATTCTCTCGTCTCTGCTGCTCGCTCTGTGAGGCATGCTTCGTGCATGTCTTGTTCTTGCGCCCGAATGTGTTCCCCGTTCGCCAACAGGGAATTGCTGTTTGATTGTTTAACTTGTAATGTAACTAAAACTAGCGCCCGACTTGCCTCTCAATGCTAAACTAGAAAAATGCGTGCTATGTGTTAGCACTTTTATTAAAATGAATACAAATCGCATGTAATTTTTCACAAGTGAATATTGCCCAAAAATAAATGGCAATTTCCATCACTCCTAGAGCAAATGCTTTTAAAAAACAACGCGAGAAATATTATTTTTTTGAAATAAGTTGCGAAAATTAATGTAACACATCATGTGTGTGGGTGGGTGGGTCTGATGCATTTTCCGTGGAATTTCCACAAACAGTTTGCATGCGTGCATAATGAATGCATTGCGACGAAAATGTCGTAAACAGCGGAAAAACAAATCCGACTAGCGTAGATAATTTTTGCATGGCACGGTTGTTGTTAAAGCGTATGACTTTTTACTAGTGAGGCGCTGAATGGAATTAGCGTTTTCTATTTCGCATTGTGCCATTAGAAAAACCACAAACTCGGTAGAATAAAATAAACAATATAACTTTTTGCCAGCCTCTCCGCGAGACTAAATAATCAAATTATTTTCAGCATTGAAGCAACGAGAGCTGCTGTATAAAATATTTCAATTCCGTTGTTTTTGTGCTTACGTCGAGTGGCATTATCCTCGTCGTCCCCGAGGCGGGATAAAAGGAAAGCACTTACATGAATAATGCGTTCGTGCATGCAAATGTCTGCGTGACATTTTCTTTTATTCAATTTCATTTGTCGGTCGTCACCAACACGTAGGTAACTCATAATTTCCAAGGTGTCAAAAAGCAGTAGCAGAAGCGAAGCAGCAGCAGCAGCTTATCTGTGCTCTGGCGCTAAATGGAAATGTCGACGAACAAGTTTAAGCCGCAAACGGGACGAAAAAAGCAGCGGTCTTAATTTTAATTTTTAACGAAATTGTGCTGCAATCTTGCACATGAGTGTTGAAACGCACGAAAGAAAGGGCGAATGCGCCAACGACGAAACTTTGTCGGGAGCTTTCTTTGATTGTGGCGTTAAATGTGTTACAGGTTCAAGTGCGGTACGCGCGAGAGTGAGTGCAAACTTATTCCATTTAACACGCGCCTTAATTTAATAGCCATAATTAAAAGTTTCACTTGAAGAAGGCATTTAGAAAAATATTAAATGCTCACTGGTGCATAGACGATAACTTTGCAGAAAATTAATTCGCTTTTTGTAGTCGCCGCCGCCGCCGCCGTCTGTTTGCATGCACATGTTTCATGATTCGTTTTCGCCGCCGCCTTTTCATTTTTAGTAGATAGAGGACTCACCCAACGAAATTTATGCTTATCATAATGGCTACTCTTTTCTTGCGCAACTCTTTTGAGAAAACCTTGTATTAACATGCGGTTATATTCTGCTATTTTACTACAACAAGGGCTTCAACATTAAACCCGATGTTAACATTTTCTTTTTAATCTTCTTAAATTTTTTTTCCTATGAAAGTTATTACCGTTTATGATTTATAACATTGGTAGTAAAATTAATTTTATGTTTCTGGCTTTAAAGTAAACTTTATTTTATACAATATTTATTACATCTGGCTTTTCATGAAATGGAAAACACTAGCCAAGTAATATGTGAATAATAGATTAAGGATTTGAATTTTTCTTGAGTGACGAAAGGAAATTCCAGAAATCGTGAATATTTTCATTGGATTCCATGTTGGGAATTCTGCGAACTTTATTTCGAATCAATAATTTCATAAAGGACATTTAAAAATGGATTGGCATTTGAGGAAATAATGCAATTTATCAGAAAAATGAAATTTGCAATTTTTGCGGCGCGTGCGCTTTCTGTGTGAGCTTGAGCAATTTTTTCCTGATGTGATTGGCATTTTACTTGGGCAAATCTAACCAAGTTAAATTACCTCACGTTCATGTTCCACCTTTTTCGTCAAGTGCACCAACAGCTTTTCAACTTCGAAGCGTGCGAATGCGGGGGGGAACTTGCAAAAAGTGGGCGCAGAAGGAAAAGTTCTTGATGCCGTGTGCTAGCTACCGTTCGAGACATGCGCGGATAAAAATGAATCAAATCATATATGCAAATTCACAGTCAAATTTTGATGTTTGCAGAAATCGCTTAGCCGACTGCGTTTCCGGAAAAGTCTATACGCCCTTTTTGAATATGAATTCTTAACCATATTTGGATAGAATTAGAAAATCTTATATTATTTGATCATCAAGTAATTTCCTTTCGACTTCTTGGAAGTTTAATGGAGCGACATGTAAACGAAGCTTAATAAGAAATGAAGTTGAGAAGCACTACATCATTTAAGAGTGTCCGCTGTTGACGGCAAGTAGATTGCACTTAAGTCCATGTTTTATTAATTTCCAGCCGAATATAAATGGGTTATTGCTTCGGCCCAAGTGGCGAAAAGGAGGAGCACACGGCGAAGTCGTGATGAAATTGTGAAATTGGATTTTCGAAAAACGCGCGCGCATTGAAAGAGAAGTAAAAATCGTTAGGAATCAAAGCACTGAAAGGGGGGAAAGTCAGGAAGTAAAGTGGGAAGGAGCATGATGAATGCGAAAAGGACGAGGGACGCAGAATACGGAGATTTTCTTAAACCCTTTCGCGCGTTGTTTTACATCTAAATCAGTAAACAATGAAGCTATTCATCCTCGTTTTATTCGCGGCGTTTGCCGAAATCGCATAAATCTCGATAATTCGTGCGCGCGCCCATTCTTCATGCCGTCTTTTCTATAGGAAGCATGAAGAGAGCGTTGCGAAGATAAACTTGTAAATTAAAAGCAAGCGCATCACGAATGGAAAGTGACGCGTTCTTCTTCTCTTTAGCGTTGCGCTTCTGTTTCATCCACACACACAGGAAGAATATTTTTCTCGCATTACAAACGGTAGTAACTCCGCGACTCGTGTTCGAATACGTAACGTTAATTTTATCGAACAATCGATGCGGGTGAGGAATTTACGCGGCGCGCATTTTTGAAGGATTGTCTTTTGAAAATGATTTCGGCAATTAATTAATTAAAACGTGACGCATTCGCGCTTGGCAAAAAGGGGAAATTAAATTAAAATTTGCCGCGGCTCCCAAAGCGTTTTCATGAATTAATTGAAACGTGCCGCTTGCGCGATGATGGAAAATAAAATGGAAATTTCGAAGTTGATTTTTCAATAGTTGTTTGTTGGAAAAGTTTGGCGCGCGGCGAGTGGGAAATGCGTGAGGAGCGGAAAAGTTGCCGCCCGCCGGATGCGGGGAAAATGGCCGAAGCGTGGCCGAGGAGTTCTCGCTCGCCTGATGACAATGATAACGAGGACGACGCCGAAAAGGGATTTAATAAATATGCATTTAAACTTTTTGTGTTGTAATTTTCATTTACGCGAACGCGTTTTTTCGCATTCTTCGTCACTGTTAAAAAGCCATTCTTCGCGCATATTTTCAGCAATATTTTCAGCGCACGGCAAACTTTGACGCGCAGCCAAATTGAATTTGAGTCTCTCGCGCGCGCGTTGATCTTTTCGGCTGCGCATGATACGCGCAAGAAAACGGGAAGCGTACAAGAAGCACTTAGAAGTTTGCCATCCGAGTGATGCTTTTGATTGAACATGAAGCAATCAGGTGAGTGACTGCTTCAAGCGAAAATCGAATTTGCTTGGACCTTTTCTTCAAATATTTCTCAATTTATTATTAAGTTTGGCTTAAATTAGAATTATTTTCGGATTCAACATTTACATTAGTTTATTCATTTTTATATTTTGGCAAAATATGATTATAATATCTCATTATCGCCATACATCATTCATTTTAATAATAATTCAGCTCTACTTTTATACTCCAGCAAAAATATAATTTAAAATATGTTTAATGCCATGGTTGATTATGAAGGGTAATTTATTTTTAAACTAATGATAAACAACTTTTATTGTTGAATGCGGTCACAGCGTAGCAACTGAATTAAGCGTAGAATTTTATTACTATTACTTTGTTTAGTAATATTTTTATTATTTGGCATTATTTTAGTCAAAACTTTATATTATCATGAATTCTTTTTATGGGTTTTCAGTTCTTACAGTTTTATTTGTACATTTGGCATCTCGTAATAATTTTTTATTTACTCTCGTCGTGAATGTCCCACTCACAATTAATTTCGTTGATTAAAATGGCGTTTAAAAAGGATTTCACGCAGGGTCAGGCGGTGGAAAGATTTATGGCGATTAGCGCCGACGCTAATTTTGCGCATTTCACAAACGGGAGCATTGTCAAATTGCTTCTACCCTATGCGCGGCCGAGCTAAATCATTCATTATCTAAGAGATAATAAATTTCTTTTCACAATACGCGAACAAGCAACTTAATAACTAACTGCGAACTATTGTCCGATGGCGGGCGCAGTTTCGGTGGCAAGTTTTGCTAGATTTATCTAAAATTGGGCCACATGCGCTCGCGGTGACCTTTGGGGTATTAATGAATCAGATAGAAATTGTACGCAGAGTGTATATATCGAAAACCGAAAATGGGCGAAATTTGCGCGCCGGAGGAAAGCGGCTTAGGTCGCACGGATCGAAACAAAGTTGGAAAATAATCGGCTTTCGGCGGCGGCGATGCGCGGAGGCGGAGAAAGATACACGTAAACCATTTTCACTTATTAGTGAAATCCAGCGGGGCAACGGTTCATCTGCGTGGCCTCGCAATTTAATGCAAACTCAACTATTAAGTATTCCAACAACAAGCGCGTCTGCAACGAAATCCACTCAATAAAATATATACTTCGCTAATCCCGTTTAGTTGTGGAACTTCTGTTTATGACTGCTCATTACGCGCCGCGCCGCGCCGCTCGCGTGCAAGTTCATTCGGCCGGAAATACACAAAGAGACGATTTTAAAATTTCTGCCGCCTCCGCACAACTTTTCAAAGTGTAGATAAATAATTAGTAATAGTTGGGCAGCCCGTTTCGAAATCGAGGAGTCAGTTGCTTTCTCCGCTGGAAAACTTCGCCAAGAGACTTTTACTTGGCGAATTCGGGGCCGTACTTTAATTTATTTTTAATTAACGCTACGCTCTTGGGCAGAACGCCAGCGGCGTGTCCGCGCACGCCGCCTCACGCCAATTCGTTATAAATGTTGCAAATCTTATTCATGCACGCAAATCAATATAGCCGCCCCAGTATAGTGTAAACACGTGCATACACACATATTCCTTACTCAATCAAAATATCGCACGCGGTGATACAAACAATCGTTTGATGCCATCGATTGCCGCCGCCCCCCTTTTGCATGAATGCATAATTAATTACACAAGTGCTTTTTAAGCAGCGCCCTGTTTAGCACCGCGCACCGCCGCCACCGCCACCCTTCGAACTTTAGTAATTACTTTAGAAGCAGGACGTGTATGCGGCCGGCGGGATGCGAACCCCGTCTTTTTTCGTTCCACGCAGCCTCGAACTTGTCAACAGAAAAGACGCCTATCAAATTAGCCGACCGACTTTCCATCACATTGCGTGCGAATCCAGCGCGAGTGCACCATAAAAAAAGCAGCAGCACGCTGAGAGCAAATCAAGGAACGCCGGGATTGCGGTGCGTTTTCGACTGATTACATCTGGAACAAAAGCAATTATTGAGATTAAGCAAGAATTCCAGCGCGTTCTAATTGAAAAACTAAATAGGTATAAAAATGTTCCGAGACGGCGCTTGGTGTAATAAGAAAATGCCTTGGTGCCCGAGGAGCGTGGAAGAAAATTGATAAAATTTGTATGGAAAGCATTCCACTATGCACTTCTTATATATGCAGCCGCCTCCTTACGCGCTCCCTCTCTTCATTGTTAGTTATTAAAAGGTGTTGGCGATGCAAATAGCTGGAAAGTCGTCTGTTATAATCAAACGGGGCGCGCGCGTCGAGTGAAAAGACGTGTTATATCACGGCGAAATAGTGCAAGTGCATTTTCTGCAAGCGAGATACCAACCACCCCCAACTAATACTAAAGCGAATGCATGCACTGCCAGCAACATTATCAACTATATGAGCGTCACGTGTGTGCATGTACTTAGTTCGCCAGCCGACTATGATAAGCACAATGAGGAGCACATGTTTTTATTAAATACACGAAGAGATGGCACATGCCCTTTGGCATATGTGTCACAATCTAGAATTCTTGTTATTGTATCCGTTTGAAAATACTGAGCGTGTTAGAGAATTGTTTTTTAAAGTTGATAATTTAATCGCTTTTAGGGTAGCGCAATGTTTAATAGTTGTTACCATTTAAAATTTTATTTTTCTATTTTATTATTTACGGTGGCGCAAATGGTAAAGTCCGAAGAGATTTATGCGCGAGATGTTTTCATTAATTAAGTTAAAAGCATTTGGAAATGAATAACTGTTTTTGCACCCTGTAAGAAAAACACTTGAAACTCATGCATAGTCTATATGTCTACACTTCAATTGCCACCGCCCCCAGAGCACTCGTGGCTGTGCAACTTTTCGTGTGCGAAATCTATGCAGTAGTAAGTTATACGGGGTGCATTTTCATCGCGACGTCTTTGTAGCGCGAGGCGATGATGCTCGAAAACAGCAGCAGGGAGCAAACAACCCCAACAAGTTTATCACTGCGCTTGAGGTGCGCTCGACGCCGACCTCCAGCTTGTTTCATTTACATTTCATTCGTTCTAACGTTCATTTTAAAATTTATTTGCGCCAACACCGTTAGTGAGATTGTGCTCCTCCGCATGAAAAATAAAGCAACACAAGTCGACGAAGAAAGGGCGAAATGAAGAAATTTGTTGGCGTGGAGTGTATTGAAGTGCAGATTGTGCAGCATGCGGCAAATACACACACACACCGTTCGACAATTTGGCAGAGCGAGAATGCGCAGTTTTAAAGCGTAGGCGACAAAGAATTACAGCCATTGCATTGCTGCTTCGGCGGTTTTGTGCCGGTAACATTTGCTGCCAAAATGATAAAGTAAATAAAGAAAAACACTAGCGCCTGGAATATATTCGTGCGACGACAAAAACAAGGTCGCGATGCCGTGGAGGCGGTAATAGTGTAGTGTGGCAAGTACTAACGTCAGAAACCATTGCGGACGGCGGCGCGTGCGATCACGGATGGAATATTAAGTCACGAAATGGTTTCGGTTAGTAGTTCTGCGCCTGCTAGTTTGAAATATTGCTACTGCTATAACATTTCTCTAAAAACGCGCTCCGTTCCGAAGGGAGGATTGGGCAAGGCATTTTTTGCCATTGGTACTTTAAATTTGTTTTCAGTTTTACACGTTTTTAGTTAACGCTTAATTATATAGGCAAATATTTATTCGCAAATTAAACTAAAGTACCTACCCATTAGTATTTTAGTACTTTTAGTTGAAGAAGAAAAACTTATGACTCCTTTTATTACAATCAAGCTTAATAAATCTTGAAATAAATCTTTGTTGAAATAATAAGTATGTAAAGCATTTTGAAGACGGGGATGGTGAAGATACCATAATATCTAGACGTATTTGTGTACGGGGAATGAGCAGAGATACAGAAACAGGACTCGACGGAGTTCTTCACGAGATGGTCGTGATGGCAGTCCGGCAAATACTCGGCAGTACAATGGAAGCGGCGGACGCGCGCGCGCTCGCATATAATGGCCAACATAGTTTTACACCTTAATCCCACGGGAACATGACAAGCGAAGCAAATTGTCCCAGGGCACGTATAAGCTCAATGAGGCGACCGAAAACCCGTGTGCTAAACTGGCCTTATCTTACTTACAACTACAGCCGTAAGTGCAGCAATTTCGCGCGGATGCGCTACACACCTATTCCCATTACGCGCCGCCGCCGCTGCTGCCACCCCTACGAGCGTCTCCGTGCATCCTTATCCTTAACCGAGATAATTAGAACAAGACCGTAATACAAGTGAACACATCAAACAACGAAATTAATGGCTGACAATTTATGAATGGTTCGGTGGCGGCGGCAACGCCAGCGGCGGCTGTGGCGCTCACATCGCAACATGCGCACTCACCGTAAGCTTCTTTTTGACCGCACACGCACACCGCCGCCGAATTGCTTAAGGTGCCCCGTCCCGTATAAAGAGCACGGCGAAACGATGAAACATTCACTCGGTTGCGGGTGTTGGTTGTGCGCTGGAGGCGGCGAGCGAGTGCGCACATGGCACATACACGCGTAATTAAATTGTGAGGATAAATCAGGAAAACACATTTTGCGTTGGGAAAAAGGGAGAGGTCTATTAATTTCATGTGCCTTTTCGGAAAATGGGAAATAACCCTTTCGCTCGGGTTGCATCCAGCGAGGGCAAAGGTAAACAGTTTGCGACCTAATATCACACCATTGAGTGCTTTATTAGTGTTTTGTTTGCGCCGAAAACATATTTCAAACTAATTGAATGGCTTTAAAGTAAATTTTTCCTACAATCAAATTTCCGCTGATGGTTAAAAGCTTTATTGCGTAGCCGAAAATAAGAACAATGAAGAATGCCTTATTGTTTCCCAAAAATTAAGGATAATTGTTTGTTCACTTTGGTCGATGCACGAAGATGGCGTCGTCGGCGGCGGCGTGCGGCGTTTCTATAATTTATTGGCATCCTATCAAGTTGGCGAATGATAAAGAGTGCCGAAGTAAAGTGGCGGAGGCGGCGAACGTCAGCGGTGTGGTTGGCACGCTAGACACGAGCCGAGCATGAGATTTATGCGACCGTTGGTTACTTCTGCTGTCGCACAATGCCCTCGAAACGCACCGGCAGGATTAAACGGTCTCGCAATACTATTCCTGCATATCTTAACCTGCATCAGGACAATTTGGCTATTCTTAGCAAACAATCCTTTGGCCGCACGCAAAAAACGCAAATCGCTTTTTCGCCGGGCGCTACTCGAATAAACCGATGTCATCTCGTTAAGAGGGGTGGATGATCGATGCCGCAATTGCCACCAACCTACAAATCTAAGTCAGCTCGTAACGAATATCATCTCGCACACGGCGAGTTAATAAATTGCAGCGGTCACTCGTAATTTAAGAGCAGAATCAACAAGTTTGTCCGAGTGTGTCGTTGACTTCCATCCGACATGAATGCGTTCGAAACGAACCGAAGAAGACGTTCATGCGCAATCGATAACGTCAAAATTATTCAAAATGCCATGTTATTATCAATTAATACACCGTCTAGTGCGCAGCAGCCGTTGTGAGCCACGGAGTGTAATTTGCTCTCCTTTTGCGCAAGGATTCAATACGAGTGGAAGATAAGAGTACGCGGCAGACGGAACGAATGCACTCAAGCGTAACGCGGCCTCCGGTCCGATTCAATTGAGCGTATTTCGGCAACGAACATCGCTAATAATGCACTACAATGGACTTCGGCATTCATCGTGCTCGATGTTACTTCTGCTATACTGGCAGATCATTTATTGATGCAGAAATCTGTGCCAATCGATTTTATTTCCACTCGCAGACGAGTGTCCAACGAGCTAGAAATTATTTTTTCAAAAGGACTATTTTTCTTTCTTTCTCCACTTTTACGTAATGACGGCTGTTTACTCTTCTCCCGTATGAGAAATAAATTGTTCAGTCTTTTATCATCTGCATTTTCGAAATTGAAAAAGGATAATGGTAAACAAATAATATCGCATGATAATAATAATTTGGTGAATGTGGAGAAGGGATAGGGGTTCTGAAAATAAACAAGTATCAAATATTCCGTAATTTAAATACCGACGAAAAATATTCAATGTAACGTAAAACATTGCAGACATTTGTTAAACGCAAGCGAGCAATGTTCAGCCGCAAAAGATACACACAAGTGCGCCGACGGCGATACATGAAACGAAATGGTGAATGCCACGCCGCTGCCGCCCGCGGGAAGTCAACATGCGCCCGCAAAATTCGCAAAACGTACGTGGCGGCATTAAGCACGTGCGCCTTGGTTATAGTCCGCAACGATAATTACGATATCGTCGCGAATTTAATTTACTAATCTGCAACGGTTTCATTTGCGTATGCAAATAAGTCGGCGCCGCCGCCGTGGACGACATCTTTATATTCACTTGCAAAGCCACAATGCAGAAGAAGTTAAATTATGGAATGCTTCTGTTTGCGTTCGCGCTGCATTTTTGCATACATTCCTCGCCGCCGTTTCATAACTTCATTCCGAGCGCAAGCGCGCCGATACGATCAGCAAAGAAATGCATAAATGCGCGCGTTATCAATGACGAAACAAACAGCAACAGCGAAAACATGCTGATCAGCGATTTGCATAGAAATTAATTTCGCGTGCGGAAGAAGTCCGTCCTCCGCTGCATTTCTACCAATGCAAATGTCCGGAGCGTTCAAGACGCTGATGATTAATGGTAATGTCACAGCAATCAGTACGGGGAAACATGCATGTAGCAACAATTCGCTGTTGCGGCGGGATGAGGAGCGCATGTTCGACCAAACGTCGTCCTCATTTGCAACGCTCAAGAACCGCTCCCGCGTGTCTCTGAGTTATGAGGATGCATTCGGGCGGGTGGCGGCGCGCAACCGGTAGAGTGATATGTCAAATCGTTCATCGAACATTTCACTCGGCCCACCTCCGATGGTGGTGCGCACTCGCGCGCTAATTGACTCTCAGATCTCGACGTAATTGTTGGCGATACATTACCATATTCGCCATTAGGCCAGCCGCCTCCAACCCGACCGCAGATTGCGCACATGATTATGCGTTCTGCATGTTCCATATTTCCGAAATGCCAAATGTGCGCCGCGCGCATTGATTACGCCACGTTTCAAATATTATGCATTATGCATGCGCAACCAGGAGGCGGCAAATTAATCAACAGCGGAAAGGATCTAATTTCAGGAATTCACTTACGATTATCGCGATTTGTTGCCCCGTAAGATTTATCCGCACGGATCACACGCTATCAATCGCAATATCAATTAACAATTAATCCATGCAATTTACACATTTAATCTAGCAATTAATAAATTGCAGATTGGCGCCTAATTAGTATTCATGCTGATGAACGTTGCGGAGCGAATTTAAATTAAAATATTTGCTCGGAAAGGCTCTGAAATTAATTTGAAAACGTAAATAAAACAATCTCTGAATGTACTAATAACAAACATCAATTTTCCTTCTATTTATATTTCTATTTATACTTATTTTATGCTCGAGGCCGACGCAGTGCACGGTTCGGCCATCATTAAATATTTGTCGGTGGGCGCGAACGCGCAAACAAAACAATTATTAGCTTTAATATTGAAACAATGCGCCGGCGCGCTGTTGTTCGTTCGCTCCTGCTTCATCCACTTCAGCAACGTTTCGCGTAATAAAAACACAAATCCGCGCTGGCTCTTCTCGTTATAATAAAATCCAATCCGATGTCGATAAAAAGGGTTGATATAGTGCGCAGATAAGAGACTGGCTTCGTTCGGTGCGCCGTCAGTCGGAGTGAAAGCATCGAAGGAAGGACGACCCGCTTTCTGATCTGATCTCGTTAAATAGCTCTCTTCCTTGAACACTGGTCCTGCGCCGCGTCGTCCTCGTCCTTGCCGCCGTCGTCATCCTCGTCGTGGGAAGAAATGGCAACAACTTGAAGGGGGACCCTTAGAACGCCGGCATAGGCAAATGAGTTTCCCACTAAATCTTTTCCATCTTGTTTCCAAATCCCATAGACGAATCTTTAAACGTGCTCATTTTGCTCGCCTCTTACTTACATCCGAATGGAGTTCTCCGTTTCCGATTTCACTTTCTTGCGCCCGCGTACGTAATCCCCGAATAAAACGATTTCGTTACGCGTTTGGCTTTTTCGATTCACGTCGACTCGAACAAAATCCGAAATTAATTTTTGCTTGTTTGTAAAACATGCAGAATGCAAATCAAAATAAAAAGACCAACTCATCATAGAATTTAAATAGTAATTGATTTACTTGATTGTAAGGATAAAATAATAATTGATAATTAAATAATTACCATGCATAATTATGGATAAAAAAAGACAATGTAATGTTGCATAATGTAATATTATATAAAGCACTTAATTAGTGTACTTAATTAATTACTGGAAAATCCAATTTCAAGTATTAATACATCGTACAGACTTGCAAAGTTGATAACCTTGACCCGTTTATTGATCGAGCATTATAGAATAGAATTATGTATCTATCATGGATTTAACATATTAACCAAACGTAATACGATATCTATTTGCAACGCAAGTGAATGTACTTGTTCCATCATCATAAGCATAGCTGTATGCATCGGGACATGCATTTTTGAAGACACTCGCCGAGTTGACAGCCCAGGAATTGGGATTGCATGTGTTTGGTTGGCCAAACTGACCGCGGCAGCAGTACTGATCCGTGTTGTATTTGGTGCATGAGCTGTAGCAAGCCACTGTGTACTCGCCGTGATTGCCGCCAGCTTGGCGCAATTCAGATGGACAGATATCGTTGATCTCGGTTACACATCGAATGGGCTTGCAGTCGCCCTGTCCATTAATTGGCTCCATCTGTGCATATTTCCGACGTGATTATTGCTAAATCGAGATCTTAAGTGGTAGATAGCCTAATACTCACGGTAACTTTGACATTGTATCCATCAACCAGCGAAATGTCGTAGAAATCTTGACCGGCATGTCCTCTAAGGGTGATTTCCGCAAGGGATACGGGAGGAACACCTCCAGCGCCATTGCATTCTAGACGGTTACCACAATCCCCAGTTTGACAGTGTTTGCTATTCGGGTCACACCAGGTGCGTGCCCAGAATCTTCCTGCCCAGCGGTCGTCGCTACCCACTGTTCTCTAAAATGTAATCATTTGGATATACATTCTTTGATTTTGGGGATTAGGTTTTCCAACGCTACTTACGGATTCCCATTGATTCAAAGCAAAACCACCATTTGCTAAAGCAGGTTTACCACCGTTCCCCAAAATACCGACCCAAATCGGACCTGGTAAATTATTCTTTATTTCAAAGTCTACTGCATTTGCGAACGCAACAAATGCGAGCACTAATAATATTTTCATTGTGATAATTGTTGGTAATTATATCGTGAGTCAAAACACCTTTGCGAATGTCAAGTGACCAATGAGTTCGCTGCGGATCGGCTTACCGAATTTATACAAAAAATTCCGAGAGCAACCTTTAAACTGTATTATTTATATCCATATGTGTTTGCGGCAAAACCCGTTTATCAGTTACGATAAAATATTTATGTTTAAACTGTTTACTTAGAAATTGTTACGCCTCAAGTAATGAATTATTAGTTTATAGTATTATGAATTGTCAGCGCTGTGATTGATGATGGCGTCGCGAATGATACTTGGGATTATAATTGAGTTTAATTGTCGTACATTTATAGTATCAGATAATGAGATCTATTTTTCTCTCTGTTGGAGATTCCCACATAATCAAGTAATTGTTTTTTAAGAATTAGTATAGCATTTATTAAATACCAAATGTTACAAATATTTGCTTACATGCCATACTAAATTTAATTTTCATAATATTGATTCGATGTACAGCTAATTGTGGTAATACACCAATTTTCCGTCATGTTCAAAATAATTAAACATCCGTTTTAATTATTAATTCGCAGGTTCCAGTTCAGCTTCCATTGTATAGAAATATATAATTTTTTGTTGCAATGAATTTAAATACTCATTAGGAGATGATTAAATCAATTTTGAATAAATAGTTGATGTCCTGCTGTCATGCAAAACAATATATTGCTCATCGTTAAATATTTCGTCGAACAGAGTAACAACCTGGATTTCATGGAACAACCAAAACCAGTATCTATAAATACGACTGCCAATATCAATTGTTATCCTGTCGAAAAATATATTTTCAAATCAAATCGCTTATACAATAAATATGACTATCGCTGTGAAATTGATTTGAAAGCTGCGCTTAAATTTCAATCAGCATGAATGCACTTGCCGCAATTGCAATAATGATAATTGTTGCAACAAAATAGGATGACGAATCATCCACGTCGTGATTTGTTGCCTGGCGGTTTAATGAGGGCGACAGCGCATGTTTCTGACTGGCATTTCAGCATTAGACCAAAATATCATGAGATTTGCAAATACGACAATGAAGATTTATCTATTTCTCGCGGCCGGAGAAAGATAATAACCGATTTTGAATTTATTTTTACGGCGGTAAAACTTAATAGAAAATATTATTTCAAAGAGTTTGATGATTGCGAGAATTTAAAGTTTTTTACTTTGAGAAGATATCTCGTTAGGAATTGTTGAATACGAAATGAGTGTAAAATTTGTTTTGATTGTTGCACGGATGGCCTTCAGGCGTGATGATTATTTGGCTGACGTGCAACTGCGCTCTAATAACGTGGCGCGACGGCAGTTGCGATGCGATGCACGCAACGGGGGCGGCAGCAAGGTGAAACGTGAACGCAACGCGGAATACTCGAGATGTTCGTTATCGTCCTCCAACCTCCGCCACCGCCCTCGCTGAACTCTGCATCCGCAGCCGGTGAATTCGTAGGAATACAAATGCCATGGTGGATTATTGTCTGCTACCGCATGCTAAACCACACCATTTACTGCCGCTGCGGCTTGTTATATCGGAAATGTATTAGCTATCAAATAAGCATAGCATACACGCCGCAACGCGTGGATGTCCCACATATTTCGCCGCCGAAATTTACCATCAAACTTAATGGACACACGCCGCCGCTGCTCTGCAATTTGAGCCCGCCCGTTCTCGTTTTGGATATTATCTGTCAAATTGGATTATATTAGATTGACTCACAACGTTTATCACTTAAAAGTGCTAATTACCTACTTACTATTTCGTCACGCGTTATTTAAATGATTATAAATGGTCAAAATACTTCAAAAGGTACTTTCCATGTAACCTTGGTCCATTTGTCTAAGTAGTATGCAAATTTATCACTTGTTAAAATTTTAAAGTAATCAGTAACTTTACCATTTCAAATTTCCTATTATCATTCATTTGAATATTGTTGTTTCTAGTAATTTGTTTTTTGTTGTTGTTGTAAGTATTTAAAACATTCAAAACAAGTGTTTTAATGGATTTTGACTTATTGCAGTTTTTATGAAGTCCAGAAAAAGATAATTAGACTTAAAATACTAAAAACTTAAAGCACATTATGTCTAAAATGTAGTCAAGTATGTCATGTTGTCGGTCATAAATCGTGAATGTAAAAAAGCAGCAAACACGTGTATAAAGCGTCAAAGGGAAAATCTAGTGTAGATGAGGTGAGGCAAAAAGGCATGGCGCAGTAACAACAACATCCCTCTGATGGGAGGGGGCGCTATAAATAACCTGGAACGAAATACGCATATACACAGAGCGAAATGTACGAAGGACCCGTGGAAAGTCCTTCAATAACATTGCGAAACGCGACGCACATTACTAATCCCTTATTTCTTTCTCTAATTTGCGCAAAGCCCATTGCGATGCATTAGCCAACTAAGTCGTCCTCGCGCCGAGATACACATTTCATACTTGCGCAGCAAGAATGTCGCAAAGAGAAAAAGGCTTCTTCGCTCTGCCAGTTATAAAGTCAAGCTTTGCATATAAAGCAAGGCTGCGCCGATTCAATTTGGAAAGACTCATGCGTACACACAGAAGAAGAATGGAAGTGAGTGACTCTCGCCGAACAATGACGATCGCAGTTAAGGAACACTTTATTATGTAACCGACCCGCCCGCCAACTCGACGCACGCATTTTGTATACGTTTTGCATGTACGCTTGCTTACTCGGCTTCTTCGTCAATCTCTCTCGTTGTGTGTATTTCGCCGAATGGCGCAACAGACGACTTGCTTTGCCAAAGCAGGATAGGAAGCAGCGCACTTGCAGCATCAAAGGCTCAACGGTTGAATATATTTGACATTATCATTCAAACAAATATCAGCGTAATTGCTAACCACGCGATCTCATCAGTGAAATGCGAATTGCAGAACGAGCACAACAACAATAATAACCGAACGAATCGCATCCCCTGACCTTATTCCAAGAAGTCAATATTGTTTTTCACTGCTCGCGTATTCAATAATTACTTTGTGCATGTTATTTGCAATTTTCCTGGAACATGAGTTCGATCGTAAATAGACAATTCGAAGTAAACAGTAACATTTTCAAGCTGAGAAGTAGGTATTATAACTTCATACAATAAACTTATTCACGGTGGAATAGGTATAGTGAATAAACAAATATTTTTCTATTTATGTAACAGCAGGAGATGGATAAACGGCAGTAGGCCAAAACAGGAAATTGTTGCATGATATAGCGTCTAACAACAATTCAACGTTACATCAAACACAACTGTGTCCTATAATATTTATAGACGCACACATGCGGCTATTGTGCGCCAATGGCGTACGTAGCATTGATGTGTGGCAGCAGCCCAGTGCAGACTTTGATCATTTTTCATGAAAACGCTTCTGACGACTGGAGTTTGATTGCTTCAAGCCATATATCAATACGCGAGGCGTGGCAAGGATGGAAAATTCACGGCTGCCATGCGATATACGTATACGCCATGCACATTGTACGATTTTGCGATATGTGAGTGTTCTCGATGCTGGCGGAAAACTGACAGGCACAATAATGTTGCGCATAGACAACTCCTCGGCGCGTATAAGCAACTTGTCGTTTCTACAACGGGGAAAACTCTTATTGCTTATTTCTATCTTTTCATATTTTACTAGCTGCGATAATATTTTTTGCTTTTTCTTCTTTTGCGTCATGCATCCTTTTATTAGTTGATTCATTTTCTCTCGAAAATGAAAAGCACAGTAATGCACTTTTAAAAAGTAACCCAGAAATGGATTATTTTTAATTAATTCTTTCGTAGAAGTTTTAAACAAGCAGAAAAGGTATATATTTTTTCGTTTTTATTCGAGATGAATATATGATGAGCATTTAATTTTCGAAAGTACCTACTGGCGATGAAAACAAACTGGCGCGCTTTTGCGTGCGTGCTTTGATAAAACGCACCAGGACTAAAAGTGCTCGTCATAAAAATGCAGATTGCACGTGTTCGTATTACCATGACATGGATATCGGTTGTTAATACAACTTATCTGTGAAGGGAGCGTCGAAAATGTAAACGCTGCGCGTTGTGCGCCACTGCTACAGCAATCGCTTCCGTCTACTTTTATGTCCTATCGGAAAAGAATCGCATGGCGTAATTGACTTTCCATTCGCGGCGAGATTGCGCGCGTTTTTCGTACACTTCACTCACTCACGGACCAATAAACATTTTTCAATGCGCTGCTGTTGGCGGCTACGGCAGCAACGGTTATGGTGGTCCAATTGTATTGCGCATTGTGCGAACACAATGACCATATAATGAATAAACCAAGTCAAAACTACAACGAAAGAAAAACGTAACTATACGTTTAATGAAAGGAAAACTAGGGCGTCATCTTGTGATTTAATTGGTACGGCAAATTTTCAAGTTTTCAATTCTGACAGGCTGTTTGAATGAAGAATGGAAAACTGAATATCAATCGAGATGAAAAATCTTATATAATTTTTAAGCATTGAGTGAATGCAAATACAGCTGTCGCGTTCAATTTGTTATATTCGTGGGCGAATGAAGCGTACTTGGATTGAACAACGGATAGTGTATAAATTCCCGGACAGGATATCTCCGCACTCTCATATCTCTTTTATCGACCGCCATCTATGCATGCATGATGGCGGCGGCCGTATAGATGAAAGATCCGATCTTCCGCTTTATCGCATCGGCACGAGCCAATGCGGAAAATCTGGGTGATAGAATATGCTTTATGGCTACTTGTATTACGAGTCCATAATATCGGAAGAAAGAGCGCGGGATCAATACGTCACCGATCATTTTATGCGCGCGTAAAGGAGAAAAGAATCACCCGCAGCGTGCTAAGCAACCGCCAACGCAAAACCGGAACCGCATCAAAGACTTCATAAAGGATATCGATGATTACGTAATGTCATTTCCCAAAGCAACGATTAACATTTTATTCGCAACGGGTGAGATGCAAGTGACTTATCCGCCTCGCCATTCACTTTCCGTTAATAATAAACGAGTGGAAAATTAAAAGAAATATGGGCAGTAATAATGCGTGATTTATGTACGCGGTAATAAAGTACACTAACAATTCGCCCCCGATTCCGGATATTTTTTGTTCATAAATTGATAATCGCACGGCATAGTATAAATCATCCACTTTAGTGCTCGTATATCTTCTTCCTGTCATTTAAATGCTCTTGCTCCGTACTTTGCGCACCCTGCCTTTTGTGACAATGTACTATGCTTCGATGCATTACTTTTCTGCAAGGATTTTTCTACGAAAATATCATTTTTCCACTTATCTATCTTATCGAAATTTTTAGATGAAAATTTGATTGAGTTTTTAATTAATAACCTGTGCAACAAAATAATCACATTTAGTAATTTAATATTCTATTTCGTTCGCCTAATACTTGATACTTTTTACGATAACTCTATTGCTAATACCAAATTCGTGTTGAACGTAAATTGTGCATTATAAAATCAGGACACGACCAGACACAAATCCGGATACTTTTTGTTTAGGGAAGTTTTAATCGCTCCTGGTTTACCAAGTACGCCACGATAATACTTTCATAACAACTGACCAAAGCATGTTTATCAGCTTGGGAATAAAATTTTCACCGCTTCTTCCTCGACTGTGAATTTCGTAGTTATTTTCAATCAGCTGCGCGTAAGTGATAATCCTGGTAATCAATCATTAATTATTAGCGCGTATTTTGCTCTTTGTGGCCGTCCAAGTTTGATCGTTGAACAAACGGCGCGCAAATTTTAATAACACAATGTGAAATTAATCAGCAAACGAGTGCGTTGCGCTTTGCTCCAAGTCTTCGGTGGCGAGGTCTGACGTGAACAAATAGATGTTGGGTGGGCAGCTTCGTCCTTTGCGGCGCGTCCTTCCTCGGCCACTCCGACGCAATTTGCATGTGAGGCGGAAGCATTATTTAAAATCTATTACGAGCAATGACGCCCCGACGTGCCGACCGGGGGCGGAGAGCAGTCGTCAGCACGTTTTCGGGTTTTGTTGTTCGAAATCGGACGCGCCATAAACTAGGAAAAGCGATTAAAGGTAATAAATAACGTACACGTTCCATTAGGCCAAACGAATATTAATCTAGCCTAAACTCATCTTTCACGTTTTGCAAGGGGCAGGAGCGCTAAGCGCATTTTGGATTCTCAAAACGCCTGAGGCAACTGCAAACAATTTACTTCATAATCATATGAAGCGTTTAAGGGCGCATTTTAGTCTAGAAATTTCAACTCTTTAGTTTCAGTTGAAAGTTTTACATAAAAAACATAAATCTCTATCTGTTAGAATATAGGAAGGTAATGAAATCTGGAGCTCTATATCACCAGTTAAAAAACACAATTTCTTTGATATGAAATGTGATCTAATTTCATTAATATCTCGAAAAGTACTAAAGATATCATAAAAATTCTTGAATTTTTCACAAGTCTTACAAAGAAGTAAATTGGTCTATCGCAAATTTGTTGGACGCATTCTTAACTCGAAGCGATCTTGTTAATTCTTCAACTTTTACTTTTACTTGCATGTTCAAGTATTACATAAAAACATAAATTTCTATCATTAGAATATAGGAAGGCAATGTAATCTGGAGCTCTCTATCACTAATTTAAAAATACAATTTCTTTCATAAGAATTGTGTTCTAGTTTCATCAATATCTCGAAAAGTAATGAAGATATCATAAAAATTCTTGATTTTTTCACAAGTCTTACGAAGAAGTAAATTGGTCAATCGCAAATTTGTTGGACACATTCCGAAGGGTGTCCAGACTAGATAAAAATGCAAAAAAAAAATTCTGAATGTTTATAAAAATTCTACGTTGTAAAAGTCGAATAACGAGTTCCAATTTTAAATGGTATTAAAATACGAGAGAATCATTAAATTAATCGCAAATCCATTTTTCGCGTAACGGATATCTCGTCAGACACGCGGAAATAAGATTCGAATTTCTATTCATTCCACGCTCAGCGAGCATGCATTGCGAATATTTTCAAACCAATTTTAAAGCGGACGCTCCACGCGCAAGAAAAATCTCATTAAATCATGGACATTCCCGTTCGTTTATTCGTACTTTACCAATGAATATTTTGCATCGCGGATGAAGGGTACACGGGCATGAATAAGTCACAAATGCGAAACGGTGGCACGCGGATTGATTGCGACAATAAACGAGTGCATATAAAAACTTGACTTGCTTTTCCGGCCATAATGTTCGTGTGCGGCGTTTTTTTCCGCGCTTAAAAACTGTTGCATGTGATTGTTGTACGCATTGTCGTCGTCGACGGCGATGGTGGCGGCGGCGGCGGCCGTGAATGCTAACGGCTGGCGGGAAAGAGGACGGGGGCGGCAAGGGTTGATAATTTATGTCGAGTAGACTTAAACGGCCAACATATGTGCGCGTTTCACACTACACGTGTTGACGACATTAATTAATTGCGTTAAAATTTATCGGAGTGGCAAAGGTGTTTTATTATGTGCAATTCCCCGGCGGCGCATTATAATGCCAGCAAACATAAATATTCCTCGTTGAAACGTACGCGCCCAAATTAATTCGACTGTCGAATCGACTCGGAGGCCGTCAATCGCGTTGATGAGCGTTTAGCTGAGGTAATGCGATGGCGCATTTTGGCGCTCGCGCTGAATATGAAATTTTTCGTCGGAGGTGGAAACGAAGAAGACGTTGAAACTGGTGCCACTCTTCTCCGCGAGTTTCGCACAGCGCACAACTGCTTCCCATTACATCTGAGTTATGGTCAAAGTGCGTCGGAAGTTCTATTAACATTAGCCGCCCTCGAGTGCAGTGCCACGCGATAATCTCGCGGAATAAAAATCATTCTTTTGAATTTACGGCGTCAGCTTGCGGGCCACTTAATTCGCCGCCTCTTTGGCGCTCTCCACCTCTCACTCTAATCGCAATTGTTTGCTAAATATTCTTTTAACCGACATCCACGTTCAATTTGCACCCACTTGCAATACGCCGGCCGAACGCGAGTCGCGCTAATAACTTAATAACGCAAAGTTCATTAAAACTTTGCCGCTGGAATAAATATTTTGGCTAATAGTGTTTTAGTCGTCTTTCGCACTGGATTGCCGACGGCTAATTAGTAACCATTTAAATTCATACAATGTTTCCACAGTGATAAAATTATAAATTATGCATTAACTTTGTTAGTTTATGACTTAATCTCGTTACGAACAAGCGCTTATTTTATTTTACTTTATTTGACAAACATAAATAACTTTGGAAAGCAATTTCTATTCTCATATTCAAAAATTATATAAATATTGACCGCATATGATTATTAATGAACTTGTTGTTTTTTCAACGGAGAAATTTAATCGCAATCAGAATAATCGTGCATTAAGAATAATTGACATTTTAGTAAAGAACGATATTTAATGATTATCCATTGACAGCTCGTTTGGAATGGTAATAAAAAACACCTTTTAAGGTTTTTTTTTCATGAAAAACTGTAAATTGGAGCAGCGCAAGGGCGCGCGTAAATTTTTATTGTTTTATAAATAATAGCGCTCCCTAATGGGCTCTTTATGATCATTTCCTCTTCGATTTCCACGTAAAAATATAAAAATACGAACGCGGAAAACTCAATGGTGATGTTACGTGAGCCTGCGGTACTCAAATACTATTTTTAGACGCTTTGTTTTTATGAATAACTTACAAGCTCATTCTAATATACCGGATATACGTTTGACATTTTACATTTGTGAAATGTATTTGTTTTTTATTTTTATTTTTTTGCAACGTTTTGAGAATGTAATATGTTCTCATTTTGCATTTATATATGTATTGAATAAGTAATCTATACATGAAATAGGCACTTACCTAAGTCTTTTCTACATTTTTGATCACATTTTAATGTTGCCCGCAGTAAACATTTTGTTATGATGTTACTTTAAAGTGCTATAATTATTAACACTTGTTTTAAATATTTATTTCAGCAAATTTGAATAACCAACCCCATTAATAAAAATATTAACATGTTATGTAAATTGAAGTATTAAAATTTATACATTTCATAATTCAAAATACTAATTACAATTACACATCACTTGAATTTTTACAAAATTTGTTGGCATTTTATGATGATTCAAATAAAACAAGTGCGATTTAATCATGTAAACAAACAAATAGAAAGTATGCACTGATATTGGTGTGTTTTGTAATATAGTTTTGCATGGGAAAGATAGAAACGCAACGTGGAATTAATGCGCATTGGTTTATTCAGGAGATTGGCCTGTCGCTTCGGATATATTTAATTATGCATAGCTCGCAGCCAGATGGAGTTTGCTAACAAATAATACAATTTCCCCAACTTCACGCAACGTGACACTTTTCACGGCTGATGATTACGTCGGATGACAATTCACGAAAAACACCACCGAACTAGGTTTATCAACAAATTTTACCGATAAACATGGCGTACTCGACAAATTGAAATACAGATTCTCTGCGCGTTGCACTTCCCAGAAGGAATTTTCTATTCAATATAGTTGAGTCAAATATGCGTGGTATTTTGCATGGTCAGTTGGCGGTCATCCGTTCTGCGAAAAAGGATTTTCGCGAATAAATCACTTTTTGGTAGATATACCGACTTTACCCGTACGTTTCGTTCATAACAAGTGCATTCTTTGCTGAAGGAAGTGGTCCTGCTCTACAGGGCGCACGCAGCAAGTCAGGCGTGTCGTTAATATTTACAGTCAGCACTGTATGCCAATTCTGAATATATTTGCGAGTGAATAAATCAAGCGCCAGAAGGAGTCGGAGGACGTGCTGCGTCGCGCTAGTGAGATGTCGACACTAAATTTTGGAGAACTCGAAAATCATTCAATCAAATACGCAAGCGCACGCTGTGCAAACAGCCACTTCCAGCGATCTCATCCTGGGAAAGAAAGGCTGTCGTCATCGTTCTCGTCTTCGTCCTTAACTGAGGGGAACGCGTCCCATTTCTCTATTACATTAAACATCATTCGATAGATTTATACGCACGTGGAGAGTGAAAGAATACGCACATTTCTATACAGGGTTTGGCAGGATAATAACTGAATTAGAAATAATACTAAACACTCCCCCAAGGGTATACTAAATTGATTATTAATAATTCCTAATAACATTTACGTAGTGGAATCATTTATTAACTATTTAAGTGACGGAATAATTGAATGAAGCAATAATTCCTGGCGATTACATAAATTGATTATTTAGTAACATTTCTAAAAAGTGTTAAGTAATAAATGTTATGTATCCTGTATATGGATATTGAATAGATACGAATTACTTCCCAAGCGGAAGACGTTCTTCAAAGAAGAATTCGAAGGGTTCCGGGCGCCCAAACCACTTTTGCATTGTGTGAACGCATAAAATGAGGGCAAACAGACAAACTTTGCGTTGCGCTACCGCCGCCAGCGCCGTGTGTGATTGCGAAGATTGTGCGGAGGCAAATACCAAAGAAAAGACGTCCTCCTCGGCAAGGACAAAAGGAATTCGCTGAAAAGCGCGTTTAATGCGAGACAAAAAGCGAGAAAGGGAGCAAAACCAATACAGGTTGCTGTTAGACAATACACATATCGATGGATCGGCTAAGTGCTCGGCGCTTAGATTGATTGGCGGCGGTCACGAAAAGCTGGCAAAAGAGGAAGAAAGTGCGATAATAAATTTATCGCTCGACCAGCCCATCCTTTTGCGCGCGGGCGTCTGTTTGATTTCGCGGATTTGATAGCGCAAGCACTACACAAACAAAACATCAGCAGCGCGCTGAATTTCAAATACGTTGGCAGCGCTGGCTTGGAAATCGCAGATGCATTCGGCTATCTATCAGAAATGCTATGTGTAATTAGGCAAATTGCTGTGGGCTCCAGTCGAGGAATGAACGCGTGCGCGCGCGTTTACGCTCAGCTTGCCGTATTATTATCGCGTTCGTTGCATTCCAATATACACACCATAATGCCGCCCGCGCGTTCACGGCTCGTATTTGTGTCAGCCACGTCGCTGCCACCGCCGCCGCCACCGCTACTGCTTCGTATACATGCCGCCATACGTGCACCATCCCACCGAGCATCACGCACGCATTCCCTAACAGTTGGTTATGACAGACTAATGTACCTTCAAGAATCCATAAACTTTGCAACTGAGACTTAATTAGGTTTATTAAGATCCGCCAATTACGCACGTGACCAAATTGCTTATTTTACATCCATGCGTTCGCGTTTCATAGTAGTGAATTAATCAAAAATTTCTGTAATATTTTTTTCTGCTAAGAAAAACTGAAAAATATGGTTATTCTATATTGTGTTAATAATATATTAATTAATTTCAATGCGTTTCTAAATGAACTTTTGCAATTAAACACTCCGCATACATTTTAGTAATTTGCATTATTAATTAAAAGCATGAATAACTTGATTGCGGTTATTTTTGGAAATAGAGAATAATCCAAAAAATAAATTGCATTTCATTGTAAATAATTTACAATCAAATACGGTATGCATTTGTGCTATACACCAGGTTTTCGTAGGTGGTGTTTTTCACCTCGCATTTCCGCGAACAACACATATTCCGGTTGAATTTGCGTCATGGTGAATTCGTTAGCGCGCGGGGACAAGCGGCAATCGGCAATTTACAATGTTCAATTACAATGCCTCAACACATGTCCATTGCGCCGAAGCGACACTCAATGGATTTTCAATTACAGCGCAACGTTGAAAATCAACTTCATTGAATTTTCATCAATGTGAAAGAAATTGATTTTTCGAGGTCACGCACACGTACTTGTAATTTAGAGATAACGATAACTGTTATTATCGCTCACTTTTAAATAATACACCCACCCGCTTGAGTGGCGAGCACGCGATCCAGCAGCATGTTGTTGGGGGGTTGTTTTTCGGTTCGTGTGCCGCACACTTTGCCCGCGTTTTTATCCTTGCATGCGCTTCGTCCACTCGTGCGGCAGGCTGCGATTTCGAAAAAGTTTCTCGATATTTCATCCTTAAGTAATGTTCGGGCGCGCGCCGTACAAGTGCGAAAAACTTTACTTACCCCATGGCCGTATGCGCTTTTCTTGCCTCGTTGCCCGGGAGAAACACGTTCGACGTCGGGCAGCTCGCTGCTTGCTCGTGTGCTACAGTTTCGCAATTACATTTTCATGAAAACGCCGTCGCATTTATTTTTATATCGATGTAATCTCATGCATTATTCAAACGGCAAAACACGCTGCTCCGCATTTTCATCACACACACACAAATACCTGTACGTTGTGCACACACAGCCCGTTAGTGGCGCTTTTTTTTTGCATGTGCTGCCCCGGCTCCAGCCATTGTCACCCCTACCGTGTGCTTTATGCACGAATTGTGACGCGGCATAAATATGTACATAACTAGTTTTTAACTCACGGAAATTGATTTCCAGACCTCGTCTTCCACTTCGTATTGCGCACTCTTGCTTTGCGGTCACATAAGTTTTCCTTTCACCCTTTTTCTCATAGCTGTTTTATTATCGAATAATTTAATAGTCTCACTTGGTTTATGAAAATAATGATAAAATATAAAGTGTGATAAAGTAATAACAAATTATGAATTAATCATGGGGGAAATTGATTTGGTAAATTTAATTTTCAGTTATTTTTTTTTTCAACTATTCGAATTTTTATGGGTTTATACATAAACATAATATTATTACATGTCTAGTACTTGTTTTAGAATTTACAAGAAAATACTTAAAGAAGAAGTAAAAAAACACCCATACGAGAAAACGGGTTACAATCATAACACGCGTATTTATTATAATAAATGGCTTCGTGACGTATAATTTCTTAAACGTGAAATGCTGAAACTTTTCGTGCATCTAGAACAATGCAAAATAACTTGGCAGACTTGCAAATACAATAAGCAACGAGTTTTTCATGCTCGTTCAGCAACTTCATAAAACTATGTAGGTAGTAGAAGAACTCGTAATAAAAGAGTAGGAGTGCTTGCTGAAAATTATTTCTGCATATTCTAAAAAATACTTCTACATTTTTATGGAAATACTATTAAACCCGCAAGTGATTTCCATGAATTGAGATATTCATCTTGTGAGCGATCAGGTTGGCTGGCGTTTGAGTGAGGGAGAAATCTTTGTGGAAATGTCACACAAGTATGTCGACTCACGACGATTGGGGTGCGTTTTCATTTCCTGTGCATTCCTCAGCATCGTTACTTGAACTCCGAGATTGACACAAAAGTTAGCAACTTGTCGAAGATTTGAATAAATGCCGGTGACATTTCTTAATATTTTATTTTCGCATGCGCAGAAAAATCAATTAGATTTCTTGCTGAATTGCAAACGACATGTGAATGATGCATTTACTAAGGTAGAATATTATTGAGAAAAAGTTGGTTCTTGGAATAAATTTTCACGCTCTTTATTTTTTCAACTCGTTACTCAACTCAACTCAACTCAACTGGTGCCATCAGCATTTGAGGTAATTATTCGAAAGGTCCTAAGGTCACAGGCGGTTTTTCTTCGTCTTGGAGGCGGCGCACAAGAAGTGATCTTGATTCGCCAACTTCCCTCGTGGCCAGCTGTTTTCAAGTGAGGTCGATGAAACTTTGGCCGGTGGCTGTTTCGTAGAAACTAAGCGCGGTCCTACTTTGCGTATTAGCAATTCCATTAATTGCGGGTCGTTAATGAGCCGAGACGTTTTATTATTACGAATTGAGCACGACGCGTCGGTTATTTTCGCATGCTGTACGTGTCGTTTCCTCGTCCAAAGTTGGCCTTTTCATTTTTATTGATTCATGCTGAATAGCAATAATAACACCTCCGTTTCATTCGTTCTCACGAGTCATTACGAGCACTTGTAAACTTGCACCCCATTTGCGTCGCTTGTATTTTTTCCCCGTCCGTGCCATTGGCGTCTATTGTGCAATAATAAATTCAACAGAATGCCTCACAATCGCGTTTAATTATTGTCGGAGGCAATTAATGGCCGTACACGTTTTTCATTTTAATTTCCGCGAGAGCGGTCGCGTACGCTTTTCACCCGACGTCGATTTGAATACGATTTCCATAAAAAGTGCAATCGTCGCTTATCTCAGCACTCAATTCGCACGCCGTTGGAAATTTTAAAATATGACCAACTTGATGGTCGTAACTAGCTTATAATTACGCGTGATAAATTTTTATAAAACTCCGGCCAAATGCTAATTATCGCAATGCGTATACTTGTACTTACTCGGCGATGGAGGAAAATAGAGTTATTTTATCATTAGGCGACACGCGGCGGCAATGCAAATGAAGCGAGGAATTGGGAGTGCGCTGTGTGCAAATTCACGCTTGCGGAATGCCAAAAAGGGATCTCTGATAGGCGAACCTCGCGCATGTAAAACATCGGGAATATGTTTCCTCGGGAGAATCGATGTCAGTCTCTTATCTCCCAACTAGGAACCCTGCATTCATGTCTTACGCATTCATCCCTTATTGCTTGAAATTTCCAAATTTTACGCATTTAGAGATGTGGCTCACCGAGACCCTTATTATCCTTATAAGATTTTGACAGGCGAACCCTAAATTTCAATTATCTATATGAGTTTCCCAAAAGGTTGTTATAAATTTTATAATAAAATTGAGTTTGCAAGTCATAGCAAGTTTGAATGATCGACAATATCATTGAATATATTGATTACTTTATTATTATTTTATTGCTTTGATATTATGATGTGAGTATTCCTTTCTTATATTTTAGTTAAATTAAATTTTCGTTTCACTAACAAAGAAATTATTACTGAATTAGTTATGAATTTGGTTTTGTAGGAGATATTTTTATACTTCAATCTAGACTAATTCATTGCATGAAAATTAGCTTGGCGGGCATTTGAATCTATCGACAGTTTGATTCTTTTATTGCATTGTGGTTCTTGCAATTACGGTATCGTTGTCAACGGATGCAATAAATCAAACAGGGCTATAAATTATTTACGACAAAATAATCAATAAGCCGGAAAATAATTCAATCGTGTGACACGGGGAAATACAGAAATATGACAAGTGAACTTTTATTACTGATGCATCGTTTAAATTATCAAATAAAAAATAGATAGTTCACAAAAATATGCGAAAGCATGCGTATTTATTACAAAAAATTGAACTAACCTTATGCTATTCGTAAAAGAAAATTAATACTCGGTTGGTACCGAGTATCGGTTGATATTCGGTTAGTACACCCAGTCATTTTACCTGGCTGGCTAATCCTGCAAGGTCCAAAGAAGGCGAAGATGCATGAAAACACTATTAAGGATTGCAGAATTCGATTTATTATTTTAAACATTTCACGCGTTGATGCGAATGGGCTTTATGTATTTTTATGTATTAGTAGAAACATAAACTTGGAATGAATGTCATATAATTTGTGGTGTATTATTCACTAGGAAATGCGTATAATATTTACTGATTTGCTCGACATTCTTTGGCGATGTGCGCAAGGAAATTGAACAAGTTTGCGCTGCATGTGGAACACGCATTTATGAAGCAGCAAACATCGGGCGGCGATTTGCTTAAGCGCAACGGAAATAATAACAAATGGAAAAGTTAACTTTGTATTGTTGCTCGCTGAAGAGCAGCGGAGACGCTGGTTTGAGTTTTCGAAAGATAAATATTTGCGTCATGCTTCAGAGGCAGCGCGACAGCGCCCTCGTGCGCCACTCAGGGCTGAAACACTATGGACGTGCATCACTTTTCTCTTTCAGCGCTTTGTGTTAATACACTCGACGACAAAATAGCGTATGTGTGGCGGTGGCAACCGTTTTGGATTTTGCCCCCCTAATGCGGCAAATGTGTTTGCACTTGCAGACTACATATACTTGAAGAATATTCTTCGATATATATCATGTTATATCTCAGATTTTATTCCTCACTTGAACCGCAACCGGAAGCGGCGGAGACTGAAAATAATTATTTTCTAAAAATAAATGCATTGTGTCCGCGTTCATTTTAAATCGACCATTACATTGTCCTGAAAACTCGTCGTTTCTTTTGTGTTCGCAACACAAACAAATCGTAGGACCAAGATGCATTTCGGTCATCAAACGGGAAACAAGCGTTTGTCAATGTTGTCGAGTGTAAGACTTCCAGAAGCGACGGGCACCAGGCGAAAGATGAACACAAAATAGAATTGGTATCAGTACATAAAATGGGAACGCGCCAGCGCCCTCACGACAAGCGCGCATCGCTCTAAAGGAAAACTATATAAATCACATAAATACAACAGTGTATCTGACAATGCTTGTTTTGGCTTCCAGATATGGGCGCAATAAAGGCGCGCCGGAATATCTGAAATAATTTCTCGATAAATTTCCTCCCTTTTCCTCGGCGGCGCTGACTGCGCTCATCCCCCGCGCACTGCTGCGCTTGACGGTCACGCCGTCTCGCGCAACTAAAGTCACATTCACTATAGCTTTAGAGGTAATAGATTTTCTTTAAACGTGACAGCGCAATGCCGAAGCCAAGCGCGCACACAAGAAAGGCATTCTCGCCTCCCATCGTTATATTCAATATATCTTGGCGCGCTTTTTGCGCTGCGAGTTTTCAAATAAATTAATTCGTGCGTCCGCATGCAAAAATCTTGTCGTGCAACCGCGCACAACCCTTATTGATGCGCCCTTAATGAAAAACATTTCGCAACAATAACCTGCGTTCCGAAAATAAAAGCGCACGAAATGCGGCGGTTCCCTAGTTAGTCCTGACCATAACCGCAATATATTTTATTTAGACGAAGTCGCTTGCCAAACAAAAAGGACAATTTTTTAGGCACGCGCCAGGCGTATTTCCTAATAAATTTGCGGTTATTTTGGCGTCGCTTTTTCTTTCTCCGGTTTCACCGACTGCAACTTATTCTCGCACATACGCACAAACACATTTACGAATATATTTATTCTTATATGGTAAAGCACACCGAAAATACTTACATAAAAGTGCGCTTCCTTTCTTGTTGTCGGCCTCGCGCAGTCCTTTGTTGAGTTGGTGTATGTTTTATTTTCGGCAGTTAGACGCGCCGAAAGTCGTGTTAAGACAACGTTAAGATTTCTAAAGGCTCCCAAAGTATAAATCTAACGCAATGGGCGCGCGGCGAAGGAAGTTCAAAGCGGAGAATTGCGCCAGGACTGTGAATTGATTTCGAGTGCCGATCGAAACGCTCAGATGTGATCTGATATATTGCATGCTGCTGGTCCTTCGTTCGTGCTGCGATCGCCTTGCCGCCGCCCTCCCGTCAAACCCCCTTTATTCCTGGACGAGAGAAAATCGTTTCCAGGAACGCACTCGACTCCAGATTGAGAGATGTATACGATTTCAATTCATTACTCCTTTTTTTCATCTCAATGCGTTTTCGACGCATACCTACAAGAAAATAGCTTAGCATCCTGTTGCAAGTAAAATATTTTCTAATTTTGATTTAGATTAAATTAAAGCATCGACATGAATATGAAAATTAAACAGGGGTATTAAATATTTGCTTAAATTAAACGTAAGACAAAAGAATAACAATGTTATTTGAATTTGCTGTTATTCCGAATTGGTGAAAATTAGCGAGAATTGCAAAATTAATGGAGTATGTTTGATTATAACCCAACGGTACTCAATTATTCTCAATCATAATCGATATATTATGGTTAATTAGTTGCTTTATTAATGCGAATTGTTTGCACGACAAACGCACACATTCGCTAGCGTATAGATAGGCATGCGAGGCGCGTGTATGGGAATTAATGACGGCAGTTCTGAGGGCGCGGATTCGCCAGGAAACAGATTTGGCTCCGTGCGTTATTAGCCTCATTGTCGTTCGGTCGTCTCTTCAAGTGCGTCTACACATGCGGGTTATTCGCGCACTCGTAGAATTGCGTACGTACTGAACAGTGCCAATCCCGTACACATTTCCAATGATCCCACATTCTCGTCCGCGTGATGGCGGTGATTATTCAAACGCGTCCTTCACGCACATGCCGCGTCGATCGTTAATTGCCAATTAACATTTATAGAAACCCAATAATCCTGCATAACCCGCCAGCAAATAGCAATGCATCATAATTACATCTTCCGACTTCTTGGCTCATTAATCAAATTTTCTTTATTGCATTTCGAATTAATATTGCCACTTCTTTAATAAATCCTCGCATGGATATAATGGAAAATCCATTTGCTTACTTCCCTATGTGTAATTTTACAAGCTTGTTGGAAATTTAAAAATATCGGCTGGTTAAATAAAGCATGTAATTAATTTGGAATTAAAAATATCTGGTAAATTTATATAAAGTATTATGGGAAGGCGTGGAATTAATATTTGTTCAATGCGGATGGTATAAGAACACAAATCTAAATTAAATGAAAGTCTCGGACGCACGTGCGAAAAATAACGATATGTTTGCGGAAAAGCGGACGTAGCGCCAAACAAATTCGAAATTAATTTTCAATCGGCAATTCCCGGACGGTGTTGTATTGCACGCGCTAGCAATGGATTTGTCGTTCTGCGAAAACAACAATGAATGTGCTCGTCGTGCGCGTTTCTGCGCGCTACTAATTAAAAATTAATTATAGAGCGCTTTGAATTCGGGCGTCGGATACGCAATCCGTTGAGCGTGTTCTCGTGAAATCAAAATATGCAGATTATTATTTTTTGCACTCAACTTTTATTGCAAATGCTGCGCACAATGCGCTAAATATTTAATCCTGTTCAACTGTAATATTTTTCCATTATATATTAATGAAGAGCTTTCAAGTACTTTGGTCATACGTACATTTTAATATCTTGGGTAATATTATTTTCCAACAAAAACTTGCAGTGTAGTATTACTTGTTAGTTATGTTTGCTAATAACAAAAAGCAATTACCTATTATCTTAGGAATTTAGCACTCGAGTGTGTTTGCTAATGAATACAATTAATTTAATACCATTTAAAAGCAAATGGAAATGAGCTATTATAATCAAAGTTTTGTAATGGACGAAGCGGGTAGTAAAACTTAGTTGGGAGCATCCGGCGTGGGCGGCGGCGGCAACAGCAGCAGCAGCAGCAACCGTGCTGGCTTGGATGTTTGTTTACTTAGAGCAAACATAAGCCCGTATCAACGAGCCAAGCAAGTAGTTGATGTAGCATTCGACGTGCTCATACATTGGACGCGCACATAAGTGGGAATCCTGCGCATTGCCGAACGCGTCGACGTTGCAGAATTCCTTAACAAAGGGTACATTTTAATCCTGGCAAACTCTTAGCGCGATTTTTCCAAGCGTATCACGACCGCATTTTAAGGGATTAACCAGTACACGAACACATGTCTAGCCAGCGTTTGAATGGATAAGTGAACATACGAGAATTATTAATATTCTGATTTGTTTACGTCAATGCTAACAATGCAACGTATTATTGCATTATTTAGTAAATTAACTGCGACGAATTCATTGAATTTTGTGTTTGAAAGGGTGAATTGTAAATTACGCATGCACAAACATTCTGACATGAAGAGGTTTTAATTATCTAAATCGTACTTTATCTAATATTAACAAGTGCAATTTGAATACGTTATGGGTTGGACGCCGGGGACGGCGAGCGCATTATGATGAAAAACGTGCAATGAATGTAATGGGCCGCTCGACTGGAGGCGCACTCCACTTACACATAAGGCGGTGGTAACGGTAGCGGCAGAAGGATAATTGTGATTGTTTAGTTAGTGTATTAATCACGCGAGTTGTTTGAGCGCTTTGCAAGCAAATGGCAGTCTTTGCAATGCGCGCCGACATATGGTAATAGTAATTTTGAGGGATCGGCTAATTCCACCTGCTAATTACGGTTTAAATACGGTGAGGTAATGCGCGCTTTTCCTGCTTATGGAAAATGGAAATAAGTTAAATAATATGTAGGGAGACGGGGTGGGCGGCCAAACCGCCGCCTCCGTGAAGGAGACACGGAAGGTGAGTGTGTGCGTTGCGGCAAATTACAGTTATCTCGGGCAATGAGGATAATTAGTTGGGGACTGCCGGTGTTACGAGCGGAAAACGTTGTTTCAACCACTCGGCTGCCGCCGCGCTTTCGTTACGCTCACCGAACAGCCAGGACAACGGTGTGCACTACTGGCGCTGCTGCCGCCGCCACTCAGACCGCCCTTTGCCGAAATGGTTAGGTATATTCGGCGAGAAATTGGTATCGAGAACGACCGAGGTGTCGTTACAAAAAGGGGTCGTCTGATATCATTCGAGAGTTCTGACGCTCTCGCACCCGAAAGAACCATAAACGTTTTCACCCCTTACGCCGCCTGCCGTCCCGCAAAACCGCCTTAACCGTTGATCGAGCTTTTAAAAAAAGGAAACAATAATTAAGACTCGCCACCAGGGTGCTGCTCATTCGACGCTTGCTCAAGCTTGCTATAATATTCCACAATGTGGATTTCTCCTTATAATCATTTCTATTCATTTCTTCCTTTCGAGATTATTATTTTATTATTTCGTATGCCAATTCTAGACATCATAATATTTAAATTAGTCGAATGCAAATAAAGGTAGATTTTTTAAATATAAATTGTCCAGACAGTGAATTTGTATTCATACATTTATTGAAAACAGGATGGCATAATTATAGCATGTGGAAATGAAAGGATGCTGTTTTGTTTATTAAATGCATAGCGGAACAATGGTTGCTGATGAATGCCTGCAAGTGATGCTCTAATATCGGCGAAGAGGTCATTTGCGTAGGAGAATATGCATTGAAATCGGCGCTGCCGTGTGCAGCCGCAGCCGGCGTGTCAACGCGTACTCTATAAACACACACGGGAATGACGCATGTATGGCGGGGGCGGCATGCGACGCGCTGACAGGCGCGGGGCATTATTATGCAGCAGTCAGAGGACGATAATGGACTGTTTCTGACGATGTTTTGCTGAAGGGTTTTCCATTGGCGATTCAAACAACAATATCGGGCTTTAGGAACAATACGGGAACGAACACATGAAATAAATGACTCAGGGAACCGAACGAAAACCGAACCGAACCGCTGACTCCAGAATCCAGTTAGTTGCTACTGTCCATTACGTTATTTATGCGTGCCCATTTTTCCTCCTCGAGCGCTCTGTGTAAAATGGCATTACAATAATTCAACTATCCGAAATGACAATACGTAAACGAATTGCTTTCGCTTGGCGGGCACACGCTTTGTGTGTAAAGGAGCGTTTGGCAGAAAATTAAACGGAAATAAAACGTTCACACAAGACAAAAAGTTTTAATTGCAAATTTAATCAAAGTGCATTTTGTTTGCATGCTGCTCAACGAAATGAATAAATTTCCTGTCTGGCCGCGCAGATTATAATTACATACAAACGAGCGTCTTGATTTAATAAACAACAAGATATGAGAATTTACGAGCAGCCCGTCGTGTTTATGTTCGAGAGGCATATACAACAAACATAATGTAAAATATTTGAGAGAAAAGCTCGAGGGATGATGATGCGTCGGCGGCGTGGCCGGATTGGGGGTAGAAGAGGGAAGCTTTTAAGTGTTGCCATCGTTGCCATCCCACCGGCTACAGCGAAGCCATAAAAATACCACCGGAACGAGAGAAGCGTTAAAAAAGTCTGCGGTGGTGGTTCGCTTCTTGGATTTTTCCCAACCATGCATCGGGGGTAACTTGTTAGCACTGTTGCTAAGCGGAAGAATTGCGCAGCAAGCAACAGCACCAGTGCCACATACAGCGCACGTCGGCAAATTGTATTATAAAGTTTCGCTCGCATATAAAAATCTTAAAATATCATCGTCCCGTACATTAAATCTCGACAAGCGCGCATAAAATCCGCAAAAGGAAAACAGAAGCCCGAGGTGGAAAAACATCAGGCGGAAAAAATTGCTTTCACAGTGGTTTTAATAATGCCCATCCGCCGCCTCTCCTTTCGGCCTCGGCGCCGGCAGTGGCTGATTAAGGACGTGGATAAGCGCAATGCTTTGCTGCTATTCACTCATGATATCAGATGCAATATTATTTCAATTTGCGTCTCATGTACATCAAAGCATCTTTGAACGTGTGCTTTATTTCGTTTGTTGTAGGTACGCACCGCGCGCGTGCTCGGTGATAAAAAAGCGTTTAGGAAAACCGTCAACAAAAATAAATGAAGCAGAGCAAAGTTTACGGCGGAGTGCAATGTCTTCTTCCTCTTCACTACATTTCGAAAAGAAGACAACGATGATTGTTGGCTCATCAAGGAGCGCAAAGATTCACCGACACATCCCGGTACCTGCTTGCGCATATCAATGAAGCGTGCGCGCTCCTTTCTTTCTTTCTTCGGAGCGCGAGCGCGTATTTACTTTTTGTCCTTAATTAACATTCAGCTGAGGCGCACGTCGGCAGCGAATCGACAACATTTTATGATATAACTTTTGAAGCGCTTAACGAGCCGCACGCTCTTGTTTCCGAAGACGGAACATGGAAGAGGCGAACGCGCTCCTGCTTTTATTGCTGAAAGAATCAACAAGAAAAACGTAGGAGGTGCGCGGGTAGCGGGCGCTGAAAAAAAGTGGAGCGTAAAGAAACTGCGGGCGCGCACGTTCCTTTTTTGGTTTGCTCTTTTGCTTATTATTATTATTATGATTTGAGTACGTCTTCTTGTGCGCTTTGCGAATTCTGTACGGGAATTATCCGCCTTGTGCACTGCTGAAAGGCGAAGGAGACTCATCATCGTCATCATCGCTCCGTGCGGTTTATTGAATGCCGATGTGATTGCCATTTGAATCGGGGGTTGAATGAGCGTTTTTGTTTGCGGAAACAGATCGCCGAATGGCACTTATCTATCAGTCTGTATTCAAGCACGCCGCTGAGCACTTAAATACTTATCGGCCATCAATGCGAGTCGATAAAGAGCATTCATGTTGCACAGCTGGAGCAATAACATTTTACAAAATACAGCTGGAAATAGTTGAAACTATTTCGATTATCGAAATTCACAAATCTCATTTGGTAACAGTTTGTTTAATGAGGGTGGAAACGCTGATGGATTATGGCTTTTCAATAGTCCAATTTCCGCATCCGGGGGATTTACGCATGGTCAGCATATTCGTTGTAAAATTAATGCTTGTTTGTACGCGCAGGCCGGATTTAAGCAAGAAACTTTTTCGCCGAGATAATTATGTGGCGCATTACACGTCTCCGCGGCCGCATAAAGAAGAAAAAGCGCTGAGAAAGATGTTTCTTTTGAGCGTACTGTGTGTGAGGAGGCGGCAGTAACGACATTCACGGCGCCGCTACCGCCGCCGGTGAACGGCACTTCGACGGAGCTGCCTGTTCGGCCATAAACCATACTTAAGGGAAACTTCATGCCGATGCCTTAAACTGTTATTAAAGTCAACTGCCAGTGTATGTCGGTTCGTTCAGTGCGCGCACAGGGCACTTGTCAATACTTAAAAGGGCTTTCAGTCGACGAAGGCACTTTTATCGCTCCAAACATTCGACGTGCGCCTTAACGCTTGATAAATTAGTCTAATTTAATGCGGTTGTCGCATTACAGCTCGTCGTACACTGCCGCTGCCGCCTACGGGTGCACTAAAAATGATTCGCAAATAATGCAGCCAGTCTTCATTAAAATCAAACTTGACGCCCGTAATAAGTTTTATTTATTAATTTGTGGCTGCGTTTAAACACGATAATACGCAAAATTGGGACATTGAATGATTTTACTTGGGGAAAGTTTGATGCGGAGGAAGAACTGTTTTCGCTGTTGTCGACTCGTGGTCGTTGGTGTTTCGGGCTAGTGGCAATGTGCCGGGTTTTATATGCGGGAAATGAAAGGAGTTTTTGCGCGAAATAGGGAATGAGAAATGAGTCCGGTCACGGTACCAATCACTCTACATGCCGCTTTTGCACGCGCTTCCCGGTCGGACGTACACACACACACCCATGCAGATCCATAGTGGCTGTTGGGTCCAGGAGCGTGAACAGTGCCGCCGCCCCCGTTCATGGCCTATTCCGTTCGGTGTTCGTGGTTTGCGTTGCGCCTGATAAATGCAGCCGAAACGTTCAGAAAGTTGCGTAACGTGCCTAATGGAGCTCAACTTCATTTTATTCCTTTTGCACGACGTGCATTTGGAAATACGTCCCGAAATTTTGCTCATTTGGAATAAAAAGTAAATTAATGATTCGCTCCCGCATGTATGCACACAAAGTGGATGCTGCGTGAAGGTTTCTTTCCTCCGTTCGCTTTTTGCGAGCGCGCAACGCGGGAAAAATCAATGCACAACGAGAGAATGCTAATAATCTCGCAAACATCAATTTGTGCCCAATTTTATCGCGCGCGCCCATAAATTATTACATCTGAATTTATTTTGCCGGAGAATAAACAAAAATATCGCGGCAATATTTGTGCAATTATTCAAGCGCGATGCTGGCTGGATGCCGCGGTGGAAAACCAACCGGAAAAACACCACACACATGGTCAGCGCGGACGTAAGCGTAATTTCCAAATGGAAATCACACAATTATTTTTCGGGCGCGATGCTAATGCGCGCCGCGCGACAATTACTATTATCAGCGGTCGCATATTCAGCGAGCCCAATTCGTTCGCGCGACACGTTTCGCTGAGTATTTAAATTGACAATTAAAATTAACCGCGTGCAACATACACACGCATTAAATATGTTCCAACAACATTATAATATTGCCAATGCGCGTGCGGTTCGCGTGTTGCAACAATTGCATTCCTCGTTTATATAACGAATTTGTAATTCATATCTGCGCATCCCACTTTAACAATAATATATATGTATGTATGTGAATTACAATATAAAATTATTTGCGCAAATTAAACGCCGCCAACATCCGGTGCACACGCCACAACAATCGCGCCGCCAAAATGAATATTTTCAAATAATTATAATTAAATCTGCAACAACAATATGCTTTTAATTTTCACTTTTTATATTCACGTAAATATTACTTTTATTTGTTCGGGTCATCAAATTCAACAAATGCATTTCGCAGTAGTGAAAAGAGAACAAAACTTGTTAGTACACAATACTTTGTGTATCATAAATTTGTTACCGGATGCAATTTTTATGTTACTTTTTATTTGTATGCAATTTACACGTAACTACATTAGATTCAAATTCCAATCATTTGCACGGATTTGATGAATAATTGTGATGATTACGGTGGCTATTAATTTTATTTGGTATACGCACTGGCATCGCGTACATCATCGACAAATACGCAGGCAATGCTTCAATATTTGCGCTGCTAATGAGGACATGTGAGAGTTTTTCATTAAAAATTTTAATTAGTTCGTAGCCCGACTAAACTCTCCGCGCGCGTACGTTTCACATAAACGCAATTAAAAAGTCCCGCGACTCATTTAAAAAGTCCAGTTAATGCCAGTCGGGCGGTAATTAAAAATTCAAACTAGCGCGCGCACAACACGGATCATCGCGTTCTTCCTTCTCTTATCACCTTTGTTGCATTCGAATTATTCATTCATACTCACCAATGCAAATGCATGGAATGACTGAAAGCCTTTCTGCACACTTTAATCTAACGTAGAGTATGTGCTTTGATGTTATCCTAAAACAAATTTCAGATTTCACTCATGAATTATATAAATAATTATTAATGCAAGAATTCTAAAAAAATTTCCTGCCATTTTTACTATGTTAAATTTTCATTGTCAATTGCTTCAAATCTTGTAGAGTTAGTTAAGCTGGATTCACAAATCAATTTCCTTTTTTATTGTCTTAAAATATTAATATGAACCAAATATAACGGTATAACTTGATAGCACACATATATGAAATTGACGCAGCGCGACTTTCTTAATATTTGAACGCTGAGGGGTAATTTTATTTTCGACGTATAGCGACGCAACGCGGCACATTGCGCCAGACGGCGCGATTAAAGACGACAATCGATAAATAAATAATTTAACTTGTTTAAGTCCGAGCGGCGGAATTGCATTCGCACGAACGAGGCTTTTTCATTCTGCGCGGTGGCGTCGTGCTATTAAGCAACCGTGCAGGTGGTGCGGAGTGTGCATATGTGCTGTTCGCCGCCTCACGCCACCAAACATATTTATGTGCAGCACTGCCAAGGCGGTCTGCCTTTTCGGTTATCAGCACGTTATCGTTTTGTGTTCGTTCTTTGTGCGTTTTTTCTCCACTTGGGCCAAGCATGGAAACAAAATGGGAAATGAACGAAATGAAACCGCTCAACGAAGGGTTAAATATAATGTTTGGAAGTTGCAATTAACTCTAGCAAAGAGAGTCCAACCTCGTATTTTTTCCTATATAGAATTGAACATAGGATAAAGAAGAGTGTGCAATAACCACAAATCATGATCACGCAATAATTGAATCTACATTAATAATATTTTTGCAACGTATTTAAAATTCAACAAAATTCCTCTTTGAATATTTTATTATTAAGCATGAGCGCTTTCCATTAACCGGAATAGTAACTAAAAGGGGAAAAAACGCATTAAACCATTAGTACTAACGGGATCTATTGTTTTCTGCTATAATAAAAGCTTAAACTAAAATAAAAAATTATTTTTCTATTGATTTCAAAATCAATTTAAGTACGTTGTTGTTTAATTATGTCTGAAATAGTTCGTGGGAATTTTAAGGATAATATAGATGCAAAGCTCATCATGAATTACTTTAGAGAATTACGTGCGAGAAGTTGAAACTTGGCATACAGTGTCTCATTAAAATTAAGTTCAATAATCTGTGGCGGCGCACGATGGAAGATTATGCATCCTTGTACATTATTTGTATTGAGATAATTGGCGCGCGCTTGGGCGAAATTTCAATACGCTTTACGAGACAATCCGGAGCTCGCAGCCATCGGAACGGTTCCGGAACGTCTTTATGGGTCAATTACATGTACGGTTATCAAGTTATCTGTAATCTTAGCGCCCGGGCGTAGTCGGATTAGGGCCCTAAAGTTGCGCGACTTACGCGCAACCGAGAGACTTACTTAGCATACGTGACGCGCACGAAGAAAATTCTTGGGCGCTTCTATCATCACTTGCAGTCGTCGAAATGCACCGCCACCGCCGACCGGCCGATTTCCATTCGACGCCTTGCCTCCCATGGAAGGCGTCGCACGCGCGCCCGAGATTGCCGCCACCTCATTATAATTTATAGAGGGATTCGGAATGTCAACTACATGATGCGCACCGTAAGCGAGGAAATATGTGTGAAGCAGTCAAATGAGCCTCGGGAATGATGATGACGCATATTGCAAAGCGTCTTCGATGATGTATTGATCGATACATCACTGCCGATAATCATCTCGTCTTATGTCGTCGCGGCATTTTTCTTTTAATTTGCAACGCGTTCTGAGACACTAACAAATCGTCCAGCAATCGACGGATATTTTTATTCCGCTCGTAACGTGCTCGGAATTTTAATACCAAACTCATGAAATAAAACATCATCGAAAAACATTCAAGATCCGAGTTGTATAACAATAAATCTACGTTTTTGGGACGATCAAGCAAACTTTCTTCACAAACATTTTCTTTGGCATTCAATGACATTCAGAGTTAGGGTTTTTCACTACTTACTTAGCCTTAATATTTTTTATCAGAAAAATTGAAATAACACGAGAACATGAGTAAATATTTGGTAACATTTTGTTGATAATTTATAGCCATAATTAAAATAAGTAGTACCCTTATCACAAATATAACCATTTGCCAATAATTAATATGCCAGCTGGCTAATGATCCCGCGCACCGTTATTATCCTCTCCGTGGGGGCGAAGACGGAGTTCATTTACGGGCAGGATGGAAATTCGATAATTTGTATACGAATGTAGATGTGCGTTTGATCAATACGTAGCACGCACACGTGCGCTTATAAAGTGTTAATGGTAAGGCGTGAGGCGTCAATAAGGCATAAAACGGTGGGCGCGCTAATGCCGCATGACGTCACACTAAGCGGCGGTAGCAGCAGCAGCAACGGTGGCGGCGACGTCAGCCATCAGCCGGCGTGCACTCGCGCGCGCAAAACGCCGAATTCTTGCCGCTGCTCGCGCGGTAATTGCGTAAACGAATTAGCGCGCGCGCGCCAGTTTAGCGAATGCAATTAACGGACGGCAGTGTGCGTTATTAAAATTTAATTTATAAACTTTCAGAACGCATTTATCGAATCAGCAAATTGCGTAATCAATTTGCCGATAGTCATCCCGGAGGCACGGAAGATTTTTTGGACACTCTCTTGAGAAGATAATTCAATAATTGTTCTTTTGAGGGAAATTGCGTCAAGCACCAACCACTTGGACGGAATTAAAATCGCCTTCGTTCAAACTCAAGCTCAAACGCGAAGTTCTCGTCGCCAATAATGCGCATTGATCGAAATTAATTTAAATTATAGTGGCGGATGAGCGCGTCGGCGACGAGTAGTTAAATGTGATTATCATGTTGGATGGGCCTCTTATCCGCCGCTCCTCTCGGCGACTGACGAATTAGTCTCAGTAGTTGGAGGCAGCGGTGAAGGAGTTGGGCAATGAATGCGATGTTTGATCGCAGGCGGCAGCAGGTACGAATGGCACACGGATGGCCATTTCCGGCAGAAGGCGCACTCAATTTTCCACCTTCCACCAGCGAGCTGCTAAACCGCCGCCGTCCGCGCGCGCTCCATATAACACGCATCGGAAAACAAAGTGAGGGGCGGCAAGGCGCGTACTAAACAATGGAGGAGTTGTACCAGTCGGGCATGCAATCCTCCTGGTGGTAGTGGTGGTGGTGGTGGCGGTGAAGGCACAGGCAACGAACGCTTCGTCACATACGCGCGTTAAACTTTATGCGGTTTTAAATGCCCTCGTCGTCGTCGTCGTTATTGGTGGTCCAACACACAGTGAAGTTGAACAGGAAAAGAGCTGGAAAAGTTAGTTCTGCATGCTCGCCATTGCTCGCTGCACTGTATGTACGCTGAAGAACTGACGCCATTTGTCACCGGCCGTTTTGGGGGCTGGTGGCGGCAAGGGTGTTATGAGTGCAGCGCAGTTTCCAACTTCACTACGTTTGACCACATCCGAGTACGCGCGTCCATTCAGCCCAATAATCAAGCGCCTCCACCAAGTTGGTTTATCAGAAAGCGTTTGAACTTGTGGAATTCCGTAGAAGAACTTCACCAAACCGATGAAGCTGAAAACAAAGCGTTTTTGAAATGGTTTATTTGTTCATCTGCTTTGTTTAAAATACTTTTCGCTTTAAGAATTTGCCGCGCACCACATGAAATGCTTTAGTGAATCATGTTAGGGAATAAAATTTAGTACCTGACTGGATATTAGAAATGATTTGGAGAAAAACAGGAATATTTTCTCCTCATGCCATTCCAATACACGTGAATGGATTATAAATAGAGCAGATATTTGAATTGACGAACGTGGAAATATCAGGAGGCGGCGTACATTTGTCCGGATCTCATGTTTTTCGACATTTTTATCAAGAATTCGGAATGCGGAGGTGGTAGCAGCAGCCGCCTTCGTTTTTATCGTCGCCGCGTATGTGCAAACATGGCGAACGTGTGCGCGCACTTTGAGTGTTTCCAAATTCTCGACTTTTCGCTTTTTCTGCGCCCAAATAGAATCCATAGAAAATTTATCAAAATTAATCGCGCAAATCGTCCATATTTCCGATCAAGTATAAAGATGTATCCATCAAAAAAGCACCCCACATAGATATTTTCGGCAACCCTCGAAACTGCGTCGATTTCCACTTATCACAAATATGAGGAAATCGGCGATCTTTTATCGATCAAATCGAGGGAAACGCAACACTTAGTGGAAATTTGTCAGGATCCGTCAGTCGTGCGCGCATCAGCAGACTGTGCGAAAAGAGAAAAACTGCACACCCCCTCGTATTGGAGTCGAACAATAAATATATTTCAGGTTCGATCATACATTATTAGGTATCACGCTGAAATGCGGCATCTGTCTATGATTGATGCTCTCATCCACCGAGCGCGCGCGCGCACGCTGAGATTGTGCGAAAACACAAGGAACGCGACTATTTCAAAGCAGGTTAAGCTACATGTGTTACAAGGGTTATAAACTATACGAAAGATATAAAAGTTTTTCTTGTCGGCCGCGCGAGCATTGTTGTAAACGCTCTGAGAAAGAAAAGAGAGAAAAATTGATAAAACAAACGTTCACTAAACGCATAAAGTTTGCCAAGCGTCCAAATATGGTTTGCCAGTCTTGTTTGCCCCCGAAACTAAATGCTATCACACCCCCGAACCGGCCGCTTGTTTGTCATTCTCGCGGGGAAATGCCGCTCATTTGTCTCGAATTTCATAAATATGAAATTTCACTTTTACAGCGCGAAATCATTTCGGAAATGTATAATATTTGAGCACTGCAAACCGAAAGTAGAAGTATGTCAAGAATTCCAATTTGTATTACACGCGCTTGCCTCCGTAGGGTGAGCAGCACGGGCACTAATCGCGCTTTGTATTTGCGAGTGATATTAAAAGCCGTTCTGGAATAATCATTCGCCGACGAGGTTGTTTGTAAGAAAGCGCTGCTCGTCGGCGAGAGAGCGGAATTTTGCGGAAATTGTTATTCGCTTTATTTCGTGCGAATGCAATCGACGCGAACACCGAGCGTGGAATTAAATTAGTTTCTATTATTTTGCTTAAAGCTTAATTGCGTCAATGCGCCACTCTGTGCGCGCTCCTCGGCTCGCGCGGTTGGATGGCAAAGAGTGCTGAAAAGCAATGGCAGCGGGCGGCCAAAGAGCAAAGTGCAAAATGTAAACTCGGTTTCTCTGGCGAATTGGAGGAGGTGTTGCCTTTGAGGAAAACACTGCCATTTCTTATATACGTGCATACACATTCTGAATACACATATATAAACGTGTGCGCGCGCGCAAAAGGCATTGAATTCAATCGCCTTGAGGTAGCAAACAAAGTCCTTGGCGTACTAAACAAGGAGCACCGATCCGACGAAACCATACTCCTCAGTAGTGGCGGTTTTTATTTGCGAAACAAACTTTTATTAAAGCTGCACCGGAGATGGAACTGGAGAGAATTGAAAGAAGGCCAAACGCTTCTCTTCGTCTGCTTCTTCTTCAGCACCAACAGCACTTTTCTGTGTTTTGCACAGACGTCTTTCTATAATTATACAGAGTGCACCAACTGCCTCCAACTTTACATCATATCTTCGCCATATTAATTTTTAAATTTCCTCTCTCAAAGGCCAAGAAACTTTTAATAACTTAATATTAAATCTGTATGTCTCACTCGGTATATGTATACCATGGGGTAAAACGAATGGTGGCGGCAAGTGCGGCATGTTCAATTCTCGCTGGCGCCCAGCATTGCTTGATAAAAATAAGATATTGCGAAAAGTAGCATCAGCATCAGCCCTTTGCCGTCCTTGGCAGAATGGAATCAGCATTGCATAAAATATATTCAAACATATTCAAGTCCCTAAAAATGACTTTGTCACGGAGCGCTAATATCCAATTATCTTCTAGATGCGGCGGCACTGAGCACTTTTTGCGCGCGCGCGTGCGTTTGTAATAATTTCCGCTTCTTTTTCAGCACCCTCGGTAATCTCGTCGAACAAATTTCTGGCCTCAGCATGCTATTAAGATTTGCAGAAGCATATTGTGCGCGCTGTAAACACGCACGATGCACACACGCCATGGAAAAATCAATCAGAAGTACGCTGCCGCCTCCTCCACCGCACAACACAAATGTCCTCTATTTCCTCCGGCTCCCGGCCGGAAAAAACTTACCCCATATACTAAGTACGAAAGGGGGATTAATCAAAAAGTATTCCTCGGGAGGGCCATAAAGCAAAACATGCGCTAAGAAAAGGATTTATTTTGCAAGTTTTAACGCAGTTGCCGGCTGCGGGACGCCTGCCTGCAAATTTAAGAATGCCGCTCGCGCCGTACGTTTTTCGAATGGCCCGCCGAAACGCGTTCCAGCGCACGCCATATTCCGCGCTGATATATGCGCTATTATGTCAAATTATCTAAATTATTACACGCCCTTATTATTGCTGCACAAATACGCAAACATGCATGCGCATAAATTTGCCAATTCATCCGAAACTAAGTGATATTCTAATCTTGTTTCTAAAGTAGGTTACACTGTTTATTTTGCAAACAATAAACAGGCATTAAATAATAATTGATGAGTTTACGCATATCTCGCAAAAAGCACGAGCTTAATGAAGAACCTCTTAATCCATGGTTGAAAATACGTAAGAATCCACTTACAGAAAAAGAATTTAAGAAGGGTTTTAAACCGCGCCAATTATGCTCACTTTTAAGATAGTTAATAATGGTAGTTAGTCACTTTGCATGTTAATGGCGTAATGTAATTTTAATTTAAGACTGAGAAGAAGAAATGGCAGCGAGCCGAGCAGCGCATGATGACTGAAATCATGGCAAAGATGATGGCACCACGACGTTGGGGGGCTTAGCGCAGTGTGGAGTAATGGGTGGAGGGCGGCATCCAGCAGAGCTTTTGTATGCCGTCCCCATCTTCTTTTCTGCAGTTTGGCGGCGCACTAAAAGCGAGAGTGTATATGTTACGCGCGCGGCGAAAAACTGTTTTTCCGCTAAGATTGTCGCTGGCGGAAAGTTGTTGATGGCAATTTGTAGCAGCATAGAAGCGCGAAATAATGTATATGAGAGTGAGCAGCACGAGTAGTTAGCAGCGCCTTCTACAAAATGCATTAAAACTTTTCCAAGGCGAACGCCAACCAACAGGCAGAGAGATAAGCAGAAGGAGATGTTTTGTTTATACGATGCACTGTTTGCATAAATCGATTAAATCATTAGAGGCTGCATAATTGCTTTTTCAGCCTTCATTCCACTCCTTCAGGATCCTTACGCGCGTTAAGTGTGTAGTGCGATTCTCATTTCGAAGCAAGCTGCTGCTGCTTGCTCCTGCTGAATATGACTCGTACTCATGCTATGCGAATGAGATGTTTGCATTACAAAAGGTTTGCTTTGTGCATTAATTATGTTTACTGGGATTCATTTGCTTTACTAAGCTGGTGCTATTAGCATCTTTGTAAATTGTAAAAGATATTTTAATAATAGAGCTTTTAGGCTTTATTTAAACTAACTTTTTAATCAATGTACGAAATATTGACCAGGACGATTTTAAGAATTTAGTTATCAGCGAAATTTAGCATTAGCATATTTCTGAAATATTACACAAAGGAAGAGTTAAGTGGCATGTTTGGTAAAGGAAAATGCTTCCTGACAATTGCCAAATGTGCGAACGATCTAAACTTCCAACTGTTTTAAAAGCTAATTGAAGACGTCTGTTTCCACTTCGGAACCATTGCAAACTTCCCCCAAAGGTCTCTTTAAATTCCGCAAACCATAAACTAAGGGGACAAACTTACTACCCATTTGAAAGTCGCTCCCCTTCGACTTTTTCCAGTCAAACGCAAAAAGTTATCTAGAAATACAGGAATGTTATCTGAAATAATTCTCTCAACGGGGGATTTTCCATGAAACACACAACAGATAAGGCCATTTTTCCAATATGAATTTTTCGTGGCTATCAAACGGTATTATTTGCAGAATTGCACTCATCGCGATAAGCACGAATTTTCTTCCTTCCTGCAATCAGATATGAAATGGATGTCCTACCGGGATCAGGAAAAAATCAATAAATTTATCGAACAATACGCGTACGTTATTGATGCAACATCAATACACATCATAGGCGCCATGCGACGCTTGTTTTTATTTTGTACGAAGCAATAAATTTCCCTCTCGCTGCCATTGCACGTTCGTTCCGCTGCGACAAAACATGGATCATCTACTTATATTCCGACAATAAATCAACCGCCTCCTTTTTATCCCTGATATCTTACTAGTGCGCGCGCAAGATCTCAGGAAGAACGTGCTACCGGTTCTTCGTAAGCAGGTCTCTCCTTCTCGCGGAGCAGGAGAAACGAAAATGAAGCACTTGCGCGCGCGTCCGCCCGCCTTGCGAAACAAGTGAAGCATTTCTCTAATTAAGTAGATAATAAATTTGCGTGTAAGCATCCCTTAATGCGCTTTTTACGCTTCATACTTTTTCGCTCGAACACGCTTCTTGCGAATTTTACAAATTAATGCAGCACCGAGCCAGCCATTCATAATTCGCAACTGAGTTGTAAAACTGCACAAAACTTATGATTCCAGTGACAAATATTCGCATGAATAATTTCTCGAAATTAATTACACATCTTGAACACCCTTTTAAATTCATTCAAATTAATTTACAACTCAATACAAATTAGATGACATTAGAGTTGATGATTTTTTCACGAAACCATTTCGGATATTACAGTAACATAGAGGGCGTCAGTTATCGCACCCCCGAGACGCAGAAAGCGTTTAAAGCCACGCATTGAGTCAATGTGCCCTTCTAGGTCCCGGTGGTGAAGAGTTACCGAGAATCATGCATGTTTGTACAGCGCCGACTATGTTGATATAATACATTTGTGCGAAAGCGTACGCGTTGTAAGCACGGATAGCGAGTGGTGCAATACAATTGAATAGAAAGCCAGCGCCCTAATTTCGCTAGAGTTGTCTATGAAATTAAAACCGCAATGTGGTGGGATAAAAGTTAGTAGCACGAGCTCATAAAACACGTCGTGTTTTGATTGCAAATTGCAGCCAGGGTGTAATAATTACAAAAACGTGAATTACCATTCGTAATTTTCCAATTTACGTTTCAATGTATATCTTCATTACATTTCCAAATAATGTTGCTTCTAATTTAAGCAAGTCATAATCGTAATAGAAGGAAATGGAAACATGTATTTCCTGTTACACTCACTATACATACAATCAAGGACATTTTGGTTCAGACAAGGCAGGATAATCGCGTATGTATTCGCGTTTAACATTTGTAGACTAACGCTGCTGCCGTCTGCGTAATTATTATTCATTCAAACTTTTGCAGAGTACTGAATATAAAATAATAGACTTTGCTGTTTCTATGATACCATTTTATTGCGTCGTCTCCGGTGCGGGTTTTCGTATAAAAGTTGACATAATATTCTTTAATGATTCATCCAGCGCGATAATTAATTTATTGTGGTAACAAGTAAATAAAATAATTATTATTAATCTCCACTATAAAAATGTTTACTATTCTAAATGCAAATATAAAGATTAACCTAAATAATTTGACAGTAAAGATAGAACGGAATTGATATATTTATTTCATAAATTAACCTTGTCGCAAAATGAAAGTAAACTAAATGATAAATTAGCCACGAGTGATTTTTAGACTTTAGTAAAACTTCTTCGCTAAACTCACAAAGCTCCTAAACTTGCTGTGCTTGCTTGAGCTGCTTTGTAAATTTGCTGTGCAGACCGCAAATGCTCGCGTTTTTCCGTGACCCGTTCATGTCCCGTGGCGTTTTTAGATAAAACTGTCATGCCGAATGAATGCTCAGGTACGTGTTTGGCCCAGAGCGCGTATTAAAACTTCCTCCTTCGTCCCTGACGCTCACATGCGGCTGTCCACTGCCGCCGCCGCCGCCGCCAGTGGGGTTGGAAACAAGAAAAAAGCAAAAAGAAGTTGGGTCGCCGAGCGTTGGAAGAAAGCCGTAAGAAGGGAGGTGTGCAAGTAGATAAACTAAACGGCAGTCGTCCTGCACGTTCTGCATGCATGTTGTAACACGTCGCAAAGATGGTGGAAAGAACAGCGCCATCACCGTACAAATATTCCATACATATTTTAGACGCGTTACGTCTTTGCATGTCCCTAATGCCATGTTAACACAAATTACACTTGAAATGTAAGTAGCAAGCGCACTCCACACAGTGCATGATCAACAAGATACCTACAACCTACATGTATAAATCAGGTTGCGTGCTGCTTGTTTAATTTGCTTTTTCTGAAAGGTTTTTGACGTTTCAAGCACATATTTTGTAGGCGGTTCCGACGAAAGTCGCCGTAACAAAAACGCCTACACAAGTTCCACAATCGCAGCCATCAGATTTATACAGAGTTATCACTTAGAAATGATCCTGTGATGAAAAACTGAACGCTTGCGCGAATCCTTCATACGCAATACGCAGAACGCCATACGAAAAAATATTCAATATATTTCCAAGGCTGCTCCAAATTTATTTCTTATACTTTTCGTTTTATTTGCCGGTGAATGCAATATGTGAAAATATCAGAGAATTTCGTTTTGTATTATTATATTTTTGTATTCAATCTCTGCGAATATAAAGATGTCATTTTAAATAATGAGGCATTTAAATTGCTACTTCTCAATACGAAGAATTATGATTTATTTTCGATACGTCTTCAGCATAAATAAGAAGGTATTTAACATTTATTTAATAAGTAATTTATAAAAAATGTCAGAAATTGATACTTTAATCCTTTCGCTTGAGGATAAAGTAGAAGAAATTCTATCCAATTCAGTTCAAGTTACTATAATTGTCAAAGCCATCGATATTTCCTAAGTGTTTAGACAACTTTTTCAATTCGCAGCTACTCTAGGAAGGCGAGCAGAGACAGCGTGCCAGCAAGAATGGCGTGATAAAGAAGTTTCACGTATTCGTGCGCTTGAATCGGCAGTCAGTATCCTAAATAAATTTAATTATTACGGCTTTCTTCGAGCATTCGCGCGCGCTCTCCGCAGCATTCGTCCCAAGTGGTTTCCGTGCGCCGCGTCCGCCTCTGCCACCACCGGCACGGCCGCCTTGTGCTGCAGCAGCATACACCACGCGCACACTCGTCGCAGCAGAGAGCGTGCACACACAAGTGAAAATGGAAAACTATAAATTCAACGCCTGGATCACGTCGGGACTTAATCGCGAGGAAAATCTAAGCGTGCCAAACCGCGCTGATTAATTAAGTAACGCTTTAATTCGAACGTGGATAATGCACGCACCTCGAGCACTCAGCGCGCCAACGTGAAAATTTTCAAGATTAACTCATCCTTTATTATCCTACCATAAACTATTTGCTGCAGCTCGGCGGCAACGTTGGCGCCCCCGCGTCTTAGACGGGTGGAAAATCATTGAGCGCATAATTTAGCATTCTTTTGTGTGTGCGAGGCGGCACGCTAAAAGCTTGTTGCGAAAGGTAATTGCGAACGAAAGCGACTTGCAAACAAAGTCGAACGCAGAAGCAATGAGTCAGGTAGCGGATAAGCGCAACAGCGTGATAAGCCTTTATCGGGCTGTTGCTTCAAAGCGGGCGTGCTTGCGCAAATGCAAATGCTGAAGAATCTTTTATCTCAATCGATCTAGAAAATCGCAAGCGCTATGGATATTGTTCACTACCGTTACACTGCGCGAACGGCATGTGTTTGTTATTGCAAATTGCTCGCAAGCGAGTATGCACAATGCGTACTCAAGCAATCCACCGGACTATCTTGCACTATATGCAGACGTAAGCCAGCAGCGCAGATACGGACGAGTACATTGTAACGCTGCCAAAGGATTCAGGATTCGTTCCGTTGCTCTGAATTTTACATGCTCGTTTTATATGGACATGCAATACGGATACTTTACTTTCGGACTGGACGCAATTCAGAATGGAGGTCAGATAAAGCGAAAGTGCTTTTGAATACAAGTTCCTGGATTTTTTTCTGCATGTTCCAGGGATTTCGTGATCCAATTTTACTCGAAACATATAATTTGTAATATCTATTTGTGTAAGCTGAGAATGGCGTTGTGCTATATTCTATTGGTATGCGTGAATTATCAATGTCGAATGAGGTTCAGGTATAATGAAGGCTTGGGCATCACTGATCTGTTGCATTTAGAAGTGCTTGTAAAGAGAGTGCACCTCAAAGAAGGCGAACAGATAGCGTTTTCCGAAATCCCGTCCGCCTTTCTGACACAAAACGCTCGGATGGGTGGCGATATCATTGGATTTAACTCTTGATCAAGTCAGCTGCAAAGTCTTCCGCGCTTCGTTCATGCTGTTTTGTTCAGTTCAGTTGAAATCCGCTCAGTTTTGTTCCGTCGACTTCAGTCGCTCTCTTCATCTATCTCGCAAAGTGCATATGTGCAGCCATCCTGCTCGTTGAAGCGCGGCCAGCGTTTGGCCTACGAGATTTGCGCTCGTTGAAAAGAAACGGATGTTTTCCGCTCGAATGAATCCGTTGAAATGAAAATTGTGTTATAAAAAATCCTCTCGTCCTGCGAGCGCGCCATCATTGGACGCGAAGATTTTATAGGCAACAAAAGCTCTTTTATTGTATTTGCGCTGACCGCAAACAAGTTCCTAAAGCACGTGAAATGAAAAGAATATGTGAAATTTCCATCACCGTAATGCGCACGATTTGGTGCTAATGTCCGAAAAAGTACGAAAATTAAACCGTCTACATCCTGCGTATAAATTGTTCTTTATTCTGCGTTATCCTTCTGAAATATTGAAGGAAGTTTTCATGAGTTTGGCTGTGGATATTTACTGAAGAATAAAAATGATCGTAAATTTCGTAAATTTTTAATAATTATGCAAAGATCATCAATTATTTCATATTGCATTAAATACGCTGGCGATTAATGACAATGAGCATGCTGCGTATTTGCCGAATAACAATAAAAACGCAAGCCATTGTGAAACGTACAAGTATCAATTTGGTTGCGGAGGCAGTTTACGGCTTTATATTTCATGCGATGGCCTATAAAAACCATTACTGCCCGTGTGCGCAACTGCGCGGGGGTGTGAAAATGCTTGCGAATTGGGATTTGTGTTTATGTGCGCGCTGGTATTTACGATTAAAGAAAATATATTTATCCGCGAGTGTGTTGTTGATATTTACTGGATTTGTGCGCAGTGTGCGCGCGCGGGAATTTTTCCACCTCTGCCACGAATCCGATTTTTTCAGCGTTTTCCCGTTCCGCTTCTATCCTTCGCACGCTGCTCGTCACATATAAATCTGGCGTTGGCTCCCCGTAAATGAGGACATTACGATGCAAGTCATGTTCCTCGCTATCGATCCGCCAGCCATAAAGTAGCGTTATATCAAAATGAAGAGGCTGCTTAGCCGCTGCGGCCCAAAGGAATGTATGTGTGCGGTGCGCTGAAGAAGGAAACAGGAACACGAACACATTGAAATTAACCAATGGATGATAAAAATCCACCAGCGATACCAGGAAGAACAATTTCACCCGACAAACGAAACAGAATTTATGGTAACCGAGTTTATTTTTCTGAAATTCGCACTATTTTTTCGCCAGCTGCGAGACTGGTTAACCGCCTTCGTCGACTTTCAAGCGCGCATCGGTTGCGGGAGATTAAAGCAAGAAGAGTGTTCAAACGGACAAAAACCGCAAGTTTGCGGTCCTTTTGCATGCGATATCCGAATGGATTAACGCGCTCTCGAATAGACTGCAGTGCAATCAACACTTGAGAGGATATCATCGCGGTCTTCTTTGTATTACAAGCTTGACTACGACGTCAAAGCTAGTGCGCTATACCGTTGCATCAAAGTTCAACTTCATCATGTACGGCCATTACACTGTAATTTCAATTGAGCATATCGGCCATGCTCTCGCCTTATCAACAATGATAAAAAGTATATTTATACAAGAATTAACAGACAGTGCACTGACGAGTTTCATTATCGATACTAATCAATAAAATTTGCAATTAATGAGTATTAAATTTAAACACGAGCATAAATTTCATCGTTGAAGTTGAAAACTTGCCGCCGAATTTCGTTTAATAAAAATTATATAAATTATATCATTAATAAAATTTAAACGTGCTACTGATATTCCATAATCGCAATCAGATAAGAAGATCGTATATTAGTAATTAACCATTGATAACGTCCGCTTAAATTGAATTTCCACATCCAGCTACGTCCTGTCCTTCAGTCGCTGGTTACACGTATCTAGAGTCAAGATGCGGCAGTTTGCAGTGTTTGCAGTATTATTCTTAGTCGGAGTGAACTCTGTGTTAAGTGATAATATATTGGCGTACTTCTTCGCGCCATCGATAAGTCATCAGATTACATACCAACCGATCATCCGAGAGTTGGCTCTTCATGGTCATAATCTAACGGTCATCACACCGAATCCAATTAGGGATCCCAGTTTAAAAACCCTTCACGAAATCGATGTACAAAAAGATTCATACGCAATATGGGAAAAGTATAATATATCCACTTTCGGCACTAGCGAAGATGAAGAGACTGATTCCACTGACGTGACTCCCATGATCTACGCTTGCGTTGAAATCTTTAATGCACAGATGAACCATCCGGAAGTGGTAGATCTTATACAAAACAAGGGTAAAAATCAATACGATCTATTGATTCTCGAATATCCGATTAATTTCGGAGCTACATTCAAACGGATTTATAATACGAGTATGGTGGGCATCACCTCCATGCCCTTACATATGACCGGCAATATGTATATTGGAAATCCTTCCCATCCTGTGCTCTTCCCTGAACTTAATTTACCATATTCCAATAAGCTAACCTTCTTCCAGAAAGTGCACAGCTTTATTCATTATAATGTCGGCATGTTAATTTTACAAAAGTACAAGAATATGTTTTATGATACAATTGCAAAACATTTTGGCGAAGATACAATGCAGTATTTAGATGATCTCAGCAGGGAATTTGACCTTGTTTTAACGAACACAAACCCAGTTCTATTTGCACGTCGTCCTAATGTACCACAAGTAATTGAATTTAATGGTATTCATATTACCCCACCAGCCATATTGCCAAAAGTAATTTACAAAACAAACTCGAGTTTCAAGGATTCTCTAAGTACAAGATTTTAGGATATTAAGCAATTTTTGGATAAAGGAAAGCAGGGCGCTGTGTTTATAAGTTTTGGCTCTAATATCAAAAGCAGCCAATTGCCTGTTTCTAAACAAAAGATGATTTTACAAGCATTAAGTGAATTACCATATCTATTCCTTTGGAAATTTGAAGCACCTATCGAAAATCTACCAACGAATGTGCGCATCATGAAATGGCTGCCGCAACAGGATGTGTTACGTAATAATGTTTTGTGCAATTTAAAATTTTATCTTATATTATCAAAACACTCGATAGGGCATCCGAATATTAAATTATTCGTTACTCAAGGCGGATTGCAATCACTTGACGAGGCCATGTATTCAAAGACTCCCGTTCTAGTCATTCCGTTCTTCGGTGATCAATTAGGCAATGCACAAAAGGCGCAAGAAGTCGGGCTCGGTAAAAGCCTCAAATTCCAATCACTCACCGTCGAACTACTCAAGTCCACTATCGTCGACATCATCAATAATCACACGTAATAAAAGAATTGCAATTGCACTCTCTTAATTTATCAACTTAAAGAACAATGCAGTCGCTTGTTGAGGTTGCGGAAGTGGAATTGAAAAATGGACGCACTTTTTGTATTTCAGATACAACGAGCGATTGGAACAAGTCTATGACATATTGACCGATCAGCCAATGTCTGCGTTAGAGAAAACCGTCTGGTGGATCGAATATGTTCTGCGGCACAAAGGAGCCAGACATATGCGTTCTCCCACCATTGATGTAACCACTATTGAATATTACATGATTGACATTATTGCATTCCTCGCCGGAATTGCACTTGCTCTATGCGTTTTCATCTACTGCGTCATGAAATTATGCGTGAAACTTATGCGCAATTTAATTACGCCTTGTTGTAAATTCAACAAAGTAAAGAAGAATTAAGTGGAGTACTTGATAATGAAGAAATATTTATAGTTCTCTAATCAACAACAACCGAACAAATTATTATATTTAAGTAATATTTATACGCAATATATTTTGGTGTTCTGTCACTATCACTATTTTTTTAAAGTGTTTCCCAAGTTTTGATTGACTCGAATTGATAACAATATCATCATTGCCACTACTTCACTCAAACGTTTTTTAGTGACAAATACACGTGATAATTTTTTTAGTTAGTAAGCTCGATTCTTTTAATCAATATGTCTCGCTTAGTGTGCCTTGGTATAACTTTTTGCGTTATTGTTCATTCAGTGTTGAGTGCGAATATTTTGGCTTATTTCTTCACTCCATGCATCAGTCATCAAATTACCTATCACCCAGTGATTAGAGCATTGGCAGAACATGGTCATAATCTCACAGTTATCACGCCGAATCCTATGCGAGATCCAAGTTTGCGAAATGTTCGCGAAGTTGACTTGCAAAGCATTTCGTATGCTATTTGGGACAAACATAACATCTCGTCATTTGGTGCCAAGGATGCTCATGGAAAGGGCGCAATCGACATGACTCCCCTGATTCGTGCCGTCATTGAAACTTTCGATGCGCATTTGTCACATCCCGAAGTTATGGATCTTCTGCAGCAAAATAATACCAAATATCATTTTGATTTGTTGCTTGTTGAATATCCAACAAGTTTTATTAAAAGGCTATATAATGCCAGCATGGTCGGTATCACATCCATGCCTTTAAATACTGATGGACATGAACTTATCGGAAATCCACAGCACCCCATACTTTACCCTGATCTCAATTTACCGTTTACGAATAAGTTAACATTTTCCCAAAAAATTTATAGTTTCTTGTATCATAATTTCATAATGCTGCTGCTACAAAGGTATAAAGAAATTAGGGATGATATTTGGAGAAAGTACTATGATCATGATGTAGTGAAGGAATTTGCCATAACTGAAAAGCAATTTGACATAGTTTTGGCAAATTACAATCCAATATTATTCGCACCACGTCCAACGGTACCACAGTTAATTCACTTTCATGGTTTGCATATTACATCTCCGAAACCACTGCCAAGAGTAATTAATAATTCCGTGTTGTTAAATAAGCTGAAATGAAAGTATTTTTAGGAGTTGAAAGAATATTTGGATAGTGCCACTAATGGAGCGGTATATATCAGTTTTGGATCAAACATTAAAAGTAGTCATTTGCCTGTTACAACGCAAAACCTATTTCTCCAGGCTGCGCGTGAATTACCCTACAAATTTATATGGAAGTTTGAGGGGCAAATGAGCAATCTGCCAAAGAATGTCCATATTATGAAATGGCTGCCCCAACAAGACATCCTAAGTAATAATACATAATTCCACTTTGTTAACTACCCCAGCTCTATAACGCTTCATTAAATCACTCGACAGGACATCCGAATATCAAATTGTTTATCACCCAGGGCGGTCTGCAATCGCTCGACGAAGCCATGTACTCAAAGACGCCCGTTCTCGTCATCCCGTTCTTTGGCGATCAATTAGGCAACGCACAAAAAGCACAAGAAGCGGGTCTTGGCAAAAGCCTCCAATTCCAATCACTCACAGTAGATCTGCTCAAGACGAATATAGTTGACATCATCAGTAATCAAACGTAAACACCTTTTCAGTTCCAAGTCGAACGAAGACATTATTACATAAAATTGAAATACGTCATATGAACATGTGCGCGATTGAAAAACGGATCTCACCTTTTTGTATTGCAGATACAACCGGCGATTACAGCAAGTCTATGACATATTGACCGATCAGCCCATGTCTGCACTGCAGACAACCGTCTGGTGGATCGAGTATGTTCTAAGGCACAAAGGCGCTCAACACATGCGCTGTCCTAGCGCTGATGCAACCATTATTGAATATTACATGATTGACGTTATTGGTTTTCTCGTTGGCGTCATTCTCGCTGCGTTATTTTTCATCTACGTCGTTGTAAAATTAATGATAAAACTTGCGCGCAAATTCGTTGGTCATCGTGATAAACGTACGAAACTAAAGAAGAATTAATCATGTCGTCGCCTTATTGTTGTTACATTCTATTGGTGACCATTATTTATGTATCTGGCAAAAAATATATTTTTTTCGGTTTGGTTTTTCATACATTATTCTGCGATTTCCTCACTTTCGATTGTACGTAAGATTGATATTGATCGTACATACTCCGTATGGACTATGATCTGAATGATTCATTCTGATAAGATGAATGACAGAAGCATAGTAATGTGATTTTATCAGGACGCCACTTATTATTAAATTATCAGACATGATCAGGCTATATTTCTTCACTGATAAGATATGTTATGTGACACAATTTGTTTATACTATAAATACCTACATACTAATATTGAATTTTGTTTCAGGTGAGTGCTCGCCAACTATTAAACTCATTGAATGGAGAAAACTGAGGTAGGAAAACACAATCCATGAAATGTGTAGCGCGTTCGAATATAATCACTAGGCAAACACTGTAAATATTGATCCAGAACCCATGCAACAAGGCCGGGACAATTATCCTGAACAAATAGAAATTTGTGAAATTTTAAACCAGGCGTACGGTTGTCCCATTCGGGTAACTCTCTAGGCGCGCAGGAAATATAATATTTTGTTAACGAACACAAGCCTGTGAATTCTTCGACAACCACTGCCAAGGGTGGCGGCGTAGCGCTTGAACGGATAAGGCAATAAGTCATTTTGTTTGTTTGGCAGATAGTTTCGTTCCGTTGTCATTTTTGGCGCGCGCATGCACGAATTGAATGAGGGCCTGACGGCGGCTTTTTTCCAATCTCCATCGGGGAGACGCGAAACCCTCTTTACGCCAGCTCTCTTCTCTCCACTGCTGTGCGGGGTGGTGGTGATTCATACAGACATGACGAATATGACTTGCATGTCGACGAAACGCATAAATATATCTATATCTGCTACGGGGCGCTTCGTAAGGGAGGATGGGTCATCGGGCTTAGCGCGCTTGATTTATGTCGTGGTTCTCATTCTCCCCTTTACAATGCGGGGTTTGTGCTGCTTGCCACACAGCACAAACCAAAATCAAACCATGTGTCACGCTATTTATCTATACATCTTCTTTACTTCTCCACTTGTGATTATTATAAATTATTTTCAATTAGTGGTGTTTCTCACAAAGAAGGAAAAACTATCTCAGCCATTAAAATAATTAAAATTAATGAAGTATCACTTTATTCCATTACAAAACTAGAAATTATGCCAATTAAAGCAGTGGAGAAATGGAAACGCTATTTATATAAATGGAAATGAATGAAAATCAACAATTACATTATGCATCAAGTCGGCTTGCAAGTCTAAGTAGCGCTAATGAACGAAACTAATAGAAAACATAAAAGCCAAAAAAAGGGGGACCAACTCACTTTGCAGATAACTTAATTAATTTTCCAAATAGGCAGCTCGGCCTACCTTGGAGCTGAATAGCGTTGCGCTAGAAATGCTAACAGGAATGGTAAAGCAGAGATATCCATCCGACGCGCAAAAGAAAAGTCTTGTGCAATGGCGACACAAGACGGGGGCTTTGCTTTTCGCTTGCCTGACTAATTCCGGGACGCTTTTGTGCGCGACATAAATAAAACGACGCGGCGCGACGGCGTGAATGCTCAGTGCAGTGCGAAGAACACGCAAACGGGGGCGGCATTGGCGTCGGCGGAGAGTGTACATGCGACGCGCCCGACACTTTGTATCCTTCAACGTTATTAACTAAGGACCAGCAGTCGTTGCGTCTAATGGAACTTTTAAATGAATTAAATATATCAATTGTCTGAAGCCCTTAGCGGCCGAAACGCACCAGACTTCAGTCGGCTGCCTCGCGAATGTGCGAAAAACGGGAAGCTTTTAATGCGTCCTGGATGTACCACCAAACGTATTGCGCGCTCTATATGTGCTCGCTTGTTTCTTGTACCTATTGTCTCATTGCGTCAGGTAGTGTGCGCGAGACCTTTTCATGAAAGGTCTCTGTGCTAAGCACGTGCAATTAGTAGGGCTTCAATTAAAAGGATTTATTGACCAATAAACATTATTATTTTCACCGATTGTGATGATAACGCTCGCTGTCAACGCCAAAGCCACTAATTATTCTTCATTAGTTAACCTGCCAGCAACGCAGCGTTACGCGCGCGGATAATAAATAAATAATCGCGATAATGGAGCGACTGGTGGTAAGGCTACATTATTGATATTATAACATAATGCGTGTGCTCGTTCGCTGGAAATTTTAATAAAGTTTAATTAGCGCGTACACGCGACAAAGTATGTTAATTATTTTCGAAACGCAATATTGCGTCATTATAACAAAATAACAATATAAACAATGCACGATGATTTTAGCGTAAAGTTTAAATTAATTTATGGTCAACTTAATATTATTATGCATTTTATTTATGCGGCCGAAACTCAATTTTCATGAAAGAGAATGCTGAAAAAATAGTTGAAACGAATGAAAATGAAATTAATTGCGTTATTTATACGACGATTGAATTTTCATTTAAATTATGCTGCATCTGAATGCACATCGGCGTATTATTTTATTATACATTTGCAATAAATAAAAGGCATTCGGAGCAGCCATATAGCTTTGCGCGCACACGACTAACCGAAATGTTTATTATATTTGCGCATTAATTGTGCGCCATTCTACAATATCGAAGTGCATCCAACAGTTACATCTCGAAACGAAGCGAACATTTGCCGAGAGCACCAACAAATATACAATGTCCGTTGTCGTGTTAAATGAACACGCAAAACAGTTTACATTAATATCGCATTGCTGTTTTCAGCACGCGCACGACCAGATCGCATTTAGACGAGCCATACGCATATTCATTTCGCGAAACTGCAGCCTGCAACTGTAATCGACATCTCTGCATGTTGCGAGCGCGCGCGCGCTTCGTTTAGCAATAATTTAATATTTAATTTGGCGCGCGCAAAATGCAAATATGCCCCTCGAACGGGATATGATCGTCGACAGATTTCGCTATAATTGAAAACGTTTATTAAAAATTCACGAGCCAGATGAAAAGCGCTCAATTAATTAAATGCGCTATTTATTATCCGCACTGCGTACGACGTGCGAGTACCTGTGTTCAACGAGTGCAATTTTTCCATTCCATAGCCGAAACGCCACTCGCCACCAACGCGCGCTCAATGCACCAGCAAATTATTTTCGCCGTTACACAATTTAATCCCAATCAAAAATTATTCCCAGACCGTACTTTACATCATGTTATGACATTTAATTAATTTCACGAGCTCTACATGAAATGATTGTCACTCACCTCGAGTGATCGAGCTGTGTTCACAATTCGGTTATCAATATTTAACTTTAGAATATTATTTTGATATTCCTCATTCATTCACTTTTCTTGGCTGAATTTGAAGACGGATTTGGAATTAACCTTTGATTGAATTTCATTAAAAATATATTTTATAAATGAAATAAAATAATAATACAAAATCTAAAGTAAGATATTTAAAGCAACGAAACCATTAACATAGATTTTCCTCTTCATGTAACAAATGGCGATAGTTTCACCATTAAATTATATTGCTCAAAGCGAAAATGTTTTTGTCCAGCTGGCGAATAACGTTAAGACGTCCGCATGTACAATATTTGCATATGTTTTCCACCGATATTAATAGCAGCGGGAGCGTAATTAATTACGCTAGGCCCTTCGTTTTTAGCTCTCGCGCCTTATGCACACAAAACACATACACGCATTGAGTGTAGTTATATTGTTTCCAATGAAGAAACGCAACTCGCGCGAATGCATTCTGCATAAATCTCGCAATTACAATGAAACGGAACACGCTGTTGGCCGCTACTGCTGCCGCCATCACTACCCCCTCGCACCCGGAAACGATAAGCACCTTTTCCATTGAATGTCCCTCCCTCTTCGCTCTGCTACAACAACAAACAATCGAGCAAATAAAGCACGGAACGAAACGAACACGAGCCCCATTCGCAACGCGATAAATTACTCCGCGAATATTTTTAGCCACCACAATTAGCATTAGATAAGATAACGTTACGTTTAATAGAGAAATACACCATGCACGATACAAAAACTCGATCCGGATGGAACACACGCTACTGATGTATAAACTTTGCATATTTTATGCAAATCCTTCGTATTATTATAACATAAACGTAAACGAACGCGCCCACTTTAAGGAATTAAGTAATAATACAAATTCTAATAGTACAAAACTCAATGTTGTAATCGTTACGTTCTAGGCGCATTCATTTACTCTGAACTAGAGTTGTGTTTAGCTTAGGTACTTTTATTTCGTATTTTTCCACACTTAAAAATTTGAATGGCTCATAACCAGTTGGTACAAAGAGCAAGTACTAAGTAAATATGAAAATCTTGTGTAAAATGAGGAAAAATGCTCGAGTGTTGTTGATGATAACCATTGTGGGATTTATTAAAAAGAATTCGTGGCTCCTATATTAAGAAAGTTTCGCGGTCGTAAATTGAAGGCACTGAATAAAGGTAAAAATATTCACATTCGAGCACGTGTTGTGGCTGCATTCATTGCGCAATGAAAGCATGAAAAGTTGGCGCGTTTCGAAAAGTTAAATAACACTGGAAAACAACATTCTGTGAAAGTGGATTAACAGAAGCGCACCGTGTGTTGTTTTTTGATTTCATTTTAATACACAGTCGGTTTTAGGACTAGTAGTATTAAACTCTAAATTAATTTAAAATTATACTCACAGTTGCGTACATTTAGATGAATATTGCACACACTATAATGTATGAAATTAAATTTCAATGATAGTTTATTACGATTTCCCACAACTGGTGTTGTTGTGGGAGGGAGATGGGAAAGCAGCAAAATAAAAATGTGTAACAAGGTGCAAATTGCTCACCGCAAGAGGATTTTTCCTAATCGAGTGCACAAATGCATTGAAGTAGTGCATCGATTTAATTTGCGCGAACAACTCGCCCAAAGGCATATCAGACAACAGCGTACGAATGAATCGGTAGCGCGGCCACGTCGAAAACGATTGCGATTGGCAATGCATCGCTCCGTGATATTCGCATCGCGCTCAACAAACTTTTGCAAAGCAGAAATGGTCGAACGGTTATTCAAGTCACGGTTCATGCCTCATCTCATTTCGCTTCTGTCCCGCTGCTGGCTGTCCGACTGCTATTGACCCGCTCGCTTCTCACTGTACGCGATGCGCGCTTGCCACAAATCACAATTTAGTTATGGATTACGCGTACGCTCGACGGACGTTTCGCGATTACGATTATCCGCCGTTGCAGAACAACCAACCCCATCACACGCGCACGCACGCTTGCAACCCGCTAAGCCACCGCCAAACGGCATAACAACGCACCACTGCTACCGACCGGCGGCTACAATAACAACAATGCCTCCCAACAACAGTCGAACAAATATAATTCAACCTTCAATAAATCGCGCAATTACACTAATTAACCATCCACCCATAACAAGCCCGTTGCGGGTTAACGACAGCGCGCTAGCTTGTCACGATGTTGATGTTGATGTTCGACAAATGAAATAGCGAGCCAGTGAACCACGGATAAAACAACATTTCATTTTTAGTGTGTTTCATGTAAATACTTAGTGTTTGTATAAATTCAACACGCTTTATAGGTTACATCCAAGTGTTTAATTGAACTGATCAAAAAGTATTAGGAATACGTAAATTCCGATAATAAATTAACGTCTCCTGCTCTAAACGTTCACTCCTCCGTAAACACTACTCACACATCGCGCAGTTTGTACTTTGCTCGCGAGGATAACGTGACGCTTCATCAATCATCCTCTCACACGTAACATTAACATGTCAGAAATTTCCAGCGCAGCTGGAGTAGGAAAATCCAGCATCATCAAAACTAGCAACAACACATCTCGAGTGATAATAATTGTGAGCCTCATGATGATAATTCTATTTTAATGAAGTTATCGTGACGATAGTGCAGACTCTAACTGAGTGCGTACTCGACACTCCTTTGGCGTTGCGTGGGTTGTCAGGCGGCGGGGGTTGTGTGATAAAACTGTTGATAATCGTCCCGACGACGAAGAGGGCTGCGAATCGTTCTGCAATTACAAGGCGCACAGCCGAAATTCAACAACACTTAGAGCTGGATGCGGAGCATAATTTTGCGCTAATTGTTTTTGGAAGTTAAGTGGTCCATAAATTTCGCAAAGCCACCGACCAACTTTCATGTAACGAGCGGTTAAAACGAGCCGTGGAGAGTGACCAGTCCGCACGTGCGACTTGCTCGTCCTTTTTTTGCGCGATCATCCTCCCGAAAGATATGTCGATATAAGATATGAACATGCTTCACGAACGCGTGTCACCACCATCAACGTCCTTCGAAATAATACATAAATCCTCTTAACGTGCGTACGTGCAAAAATGTCCTACCCGGAACACCGAGCAAAAAATCACGGACAAATTTCTGTCGGCTGGATGGCTGGCTGAAGAAGATTTCCGTCCGTCGCAGGGTGTTTGCAAAACTGCCATTCAATTCCTGCTCTGTTTTTGCTACTCGCACTAATTATTTCTACTGCCAGCGCGGACTGCTTGTTTGATGAAGAAAAACAAGTTTAATTACAATTTAATCCAAGTAATCTCATATTGTGTATCTAATTTGCAAGATATTTCCGCCGGAAAAACTGAGCTGTTGCTCGACGAACATAATACGACTAATCAGTTTCGCAATAATGAAAATGCTTTTCTTTTTAATGGTTCGAGTGAAGCTGTTAAATTCACTCTGTATTAGTGACAAATTTCGTCACGTCATTAAGTGAGTGAGTGAGTGAGTATTGGAAACGACGAGTTCTTAACGTTTTTCTATAATATAAACGACAGAGGTTGTTAGAATCCCATTTTGTTGTTTTTTATTGCGCGGAATGGATAAAGGGACGGGAGGCGGCAAAAGATAAACACGAGGCGGCGTGAAACGAATGTGCAAAGCAAAAACAAGGCGCACCGGAAGTGTGCGCTGCACTGGAAGGCATACGATGGATGAGGGCGCTCGAAAAACAAAAAGGATGAATGTAGGTTATAGTTCAATCTCACCGATCTATTCCGTTCGTACGCGGCGTACGCAAGGAAGCATTGATATTGGAAAATCTAACGGAAGAAAAATTGTTTCTGAATTTCACTGAGCAACTTTTATTGCATGCGATACACTGGCTCGCGAATGCGCAAAAACGGAAGACGCGTCGATTCCAACTACCTTGACGTCAAGAAATATAAAAGCGAAACGTAACAAATTTTATATTTATGTTAATATTCTTTCGCTACGCATATGAACAAACTACTTACACAAGTATTTCGTCCAGGTTATTTATGAATTTCTAAATTTATGTAGGTATTATTTATAATTCCTTATAACTTTTTAATTCGATTATGCACGGTCTAAAAATACTTTATCATGAATCCGTATTAAATTTGCGAACTTTTCAATTGTATCCTAAATATCTGTCAAAAAGTAAACAAGAGTGGAAAATTAGCGGAAGGAAAGTCCAATTTCAGTTTTCAATTTTCATCATTTTCTCTGTTTTGTGCTTTTCCACACACGCAGAGTTTTCATTTTTGGCTTGACTGTGATGTACAGCAACATCAGTAGCAACTGACTTGAAGCCGAAGCTCATTCGCTCACTCGCTGCGCGTAATTAACAGCAATAACAACGGGGAAATGGAAGCAATAGATGAATTGCACGACGGACCGAAATTCCCAGCTCACTTCGCATCTTTGTCCGCCGCACGCGCGCTTTACACTTAACGGCAACAATTCAAAGTTGCGCTTAATAATAATTATATCTAGCCATAACTAAACCAAACTACATCACTGTCATTGTGTGCGCCCGCCACGGAGTCGTTCACTTCATTCACTCCTCCTCGTGCTTCATGCAACTTCATGTGTGTCGAGTGCGCGCCTTGTTTCCTCTGCGCTACATAGTCCTTTCGTCTAAGAGACCGCAGCCCGCATGCGTACACACATAAATCCTGCCGCAGTGAGCAACCAGACGTACTCTGGCAACCGCCGCCCCCTATAGCCTTATCTGCCAAGCACTTCGCTCATTGTCACAATTGGATAGACGCTCCGCACTGATAATATTCTTATCACCAACGCACTCGCTCCGTTTCCACCAACTCCCACAACTTGTGCAAAAGCGTATCTGTTAGGATACATTGTATTATGCTGTTAATTTTCCCTTTTCAGCCAAAGCATAATTTATACAGGGCACAATCCTTGATAAGATAAATATTCAATATTGTTCATATATCGTATTTCACTCCAATATTCCTTACAGTGCAATTAAATTACTGAAATATAGTAATTTTATAATATTTGTTACTAAATTTTAAATATGAGATTGAAAAAACAATGAATGCGAAATAGTTGAAAATTTCATAAAATTTCTCTGAAGCCAACGCTGTTATTGGGTTGAAAATAAATCCAATGCTGTCTTTTAAACAATTCGTGCATTTGCCGAATATTGGCGAATGTTGAAAAATTGTTATCAGCTGACACGACACGTCTGGTCGAGTTGTTCTAGCCTAGTACGAAAGTAAATAAGTCCGGGTCCGTGTCGTTTTGCATCAAGTGAGTCTAATTATCGTGATAATCGAGCTAAATTAAAGTGAATTCAATACAGATCATTCAATTTGCATATAAAACGGTATCTGATGTGATTCGCGATAAATTCTTAGTGCTGGGCAATTTGGATTATTATACTGAAATGGACATACATCAATACTCATATATCGAACTATCGAAGGTATTTCCATCCAAGTATAAGGCAGAAGCATCAATATTAAGGCAGGATCACATACTCGCATCAATTCTAAGGTAGGATGTTTAGTATTTTATTTAATTTCATTGCGTATAAAATGTATTTCGGCCATGCGGTTACACTCTAATACTGTATCGGGAACCAGCACACTACACGGTTCGAATGCTGTGTTGCGACGTATTTCAACGAGTTATAACGTGTCGTGTTGTTCAGGAGTTACCTGACCAGGAACCAGGAATGTAAACACAATATAACCTTGCGAATGTTAAAGTATAGTGTTCTCTAGTAAGTAGACAACACTGTTGGTAGTTAAGTAAGTGAGGTATATTCGATGTGAGTTATGCGCAAGTGAAATGAAGTCACTGAAAATCGTCAACAACAGAAATGTATTCTCGTATGCGAATAGAAGAGTGCGTTGAATAAAAATAGACGTAAACTAGTAGAACTGATGCATGTTCAATTGCAAGCTAAAATATGCTAAATCGCTTATAACTGTCGATCTACATCAGTGTTCGTTTCGGCATCCTCGACTTTCGCGTCTTTCCCCAACGTATTCTCATTGCGATCGAACGTAAATTATAAACTTTTTTACTTTACGAAGGATAAAATTGGATATCCGTGGATGTAGGCCAGTCCCTTTTACGTTCTTCTTTCACGATATTTCCACCAGTTTACAAGACATGACTGAGATTTCATTGGCACTGAATGCGTCGTTCTTTTCTTGCGTTATTCCTTATTTTCCCAGTCGACAAAAGTTGATTATACTTTATTTCAGTCAGATCTCGCTATCGCAATATCAGCGTAACTGTTAAGGTAGCAGATAGTTAGTTAAATTAGTTTAGGTGAATAAAATTATCCGGGAAATTCTTCAGATGGAGGAAATTCATGAAATAATTATATTAAGAACACGCTTGATCCGTAGACCAAATAAAACGAATATCCCGGACTTTCTTGTATAACGAAGAAGTTTTTTACGTCTGCCGGAGGAATCTTATGCATGCTATCAATGTATTTCGTGCGGCATGTCCGCATTCAAGAAATATAATTCGTTTCCCTCGTTTAAACGCATTACTTAGTATTCATGAATCGTATTTGACTAAAATCTGGCGGCTTCTTTTGCTCGAGTTCGCTACCGCATAAGAAGTCATGAGCGCAAGTCGTTTGTAGTAGCAGCGGGCGGCAGCAAGAAAGAAAGACATGGGGCGGAGGCGGCGGCCGTATAAAGTTTTTCTTGGTAGCGCACGACGCGAATTTTCGGCTGCGGTTTTATCGAAGGTTATACTTTTTGGTCCCTGATAAGAATAAAAGTGTTGGCGCGCGCACAGAGTGCCTAACTCCGGATCCCAGCGGGTTTTGTAAATGCCCGGATTCCGCGAGTCCGGAGCACAATTCCCATTATACGTTTGTACCCGCGCGCGCGCGCGTTCCTCCATCTAACCCTTATTAACTTATTTAAATACACTCGAGACGCGCAAGGTGCCCTCCGCCGCTTTGTAATCCACCGAGCCGCATATTACTCCAATTGCGGTCGCGACTCCGGCGGTGCGCACTTTCCGGGTCCACTCGCGCATCGCAATAACAACAAATCAATTAATATTATAATTACGCGTTTCCCGCACGTGCGCTCACGTTCTTGTACACATTTACATGTTTGCGCACCTTGAATTAGTGAGCTTTGCCGCAATAATTCAAATTTTCTACAAATTAATCGATAAATTGAGCTACTGAGCAGGCCATGCGCGCATTCCACACCGTGCTTTATTTATCACTCCGCAACATTGGACTAAGTGCTTAGGACATTACTAATTGTAGAAATTGCATTTCCATTCCTACTCTGGTCATGAATTACATCCTTAACCGGGTGGCTCAGAGAATTATTTGATCTAGACGAGCTGAGAGAAAGTCATTTATGTTTAAGTACATTTCGATTAGTACAGAAACAACAATTATTTTAAATAATAGTTTATCACATTTCAAGTAATTATTTCAGCGTGCATTTTAAATTAACGATGATGGAGAGACAAAACTATTATTCTTGAAGCTGATTAGAATCCATCCTGTACAAACAGATGCAACCCCATAGTTAATACAATACGATACGAGGGGATGGATATCTAGAGCATGTAATATGAAGTTTGTAATTTCAGTTAGCATAACAAATAATTGATTAGTATAATCAGCAATTATATCAAATACATGTACAGAGCACGAGCGATAACTTTGACAAAATTAAACGGCAAACAATGGCATGCATCTCAACTGATCCGCAACTCGGTAATCACATGGACATAATAATATAACATCGCATTACCGGATGATTAAATAATTCAAAGTTGAGCAATATCCATCAATTATTTATGATAAAGTATAAAGGTACCTAGTTCACGGATGCGAGTATTCAAAAATTACTTTAAGCAAAAAGTTTGGTCCTTGCTTTTTCCATGCATTTGGCGAAAATTAGATGGCTTATTGCATTGCATTCGTACGGTTTATGCTTTTCTAATTTGAGCTCGGCGCACGATTGCTCGGTGGAGGCAAGCAAATGGAGGAAAAAATTAATCTCTCTCGGTACATTATAATCATTGGTCGGTCGGGCGGCTGCAAAAACGCAGCGTGTCAGAGAAATGCAGAGAAAAGCACGAAACATTTGTACATCGGCGTTGGCGCGGTGCGTTTGCGGTCTTGGCGCAGCGAACGATTCGCTTAATAGCAGGATGAAGAACTACTTTTTTGTCTTTCTTCGTCGGCGAGCAGCGAGCACACCATTGTCTCTGACAATCGAACTGGAACTGCGACTGCTGTTATTGTTACTTTTGTTATATTCCACAGCAGCAGCCGCGGCGATGTAACCGAAGAAGAAAACGAGAAGCAGCAGCAGCACCGCGAACGATTGTGTTGTTTTATTTATTAAATTTTTTCTTCTGGCGTGTTTCCGCTGACTTGTGTTGAAGACAACCATCTCGCTGCTTCATCATGAATGAGCCGCGCGCAAGTTTAAAGCGTGAAGACCGAGGACCGAAGCCAAAGTGGCACAAATGCTACTTTAATACCAACCGTTGCGAGAGATTACGGCTCCGAAGGTGACGTTTTTACCGCGTTTGCATTATTTCATTGTACTGTTGCGCCTCTAATGGCTGCACATAATAATAGTGAGTATATTCCATTCAATCGTATTTCACTTCGGGGAATTGTTCGTAAGGAAAGTCTTGAAGGCAGTCGTGAATTATCAATCTTACGCCAGTCGACATGAAACAAACCATAGAGAAAAAGTACAATAAAAGTAAATTAAGCCGCAAAATATTTATCAGGTTGCTGCAGGATAACCGAAAGCAATTAAATTGTTTGCGAACTTTATGAGCAGTTGTAATAACTATAATAATGTAATTGGGAAAACAACAAACATTGTGAAATAATATTTGAGCGGCTGACTCCCAGAGAGCTTGGTGCGAGCAACCACAGACAGATTTAGCACTGGCTTTGATGGAACGACAGATGTGACTATAAACATTCGAAAATTTAATTGCGACGTTACGCGTTCTGTCTCGTCCTTTAATTTCCAGCCACGCTTAGCATAAGCTAAAACCGCTCACAGACTGATGGCGGGCAAACGCCATATCACATCACAGGTATTTTCTAATTACGTCGTGCATAAATTAATCCACCCTGGTTGCCGCACGCCTCACCGACGAACATCTCGCATAAGGACGCAGATAAATGATTAAGTTTTATTTTAATAAATTATTTTATCTTCTCAACTTTTTGAAACAAACTTTTATAATTAAATTTATGCACAATTTTACAATCAAGTTTCATAATTATCTAAATTTTTGAGGGAACGAAAATATAACATGTTTTGTTACGCGATATAAATGTTGAAGTAAAGTTCAGAGGAACAATTTACGGGAGTGTTGGGCTATGCAGAAAAGTTGATAAAAAAAGAGCAATTCCTATATTGCACCCTGTATTATAAGGGTAGTTTGAAGGGACATGGTAATATGTTTAAAGAAAAGTCGAGCATGCAAGCTGTGAGCATTCACAGCAGGACAAGGCAGCTCTGGAGCAAGTGAGCAGGGGACGCGCAATTTATTCATGAGTAACTTACCGTATGTAAAGGCTTGCACGTTGCATTGCTATACTTGCACGACGATATGGCATGTCGATATACTAGGTCGACATCGAATGAAGCACGCTTCGTGTTTCTTCCCCGAGAGCAGATCGTTACGCCTCGAAAAATTTATAAAGAAGTGAATTATTTAGCGGGACAGCAAATAGGCTCCGGCATAAGGTAATAAACAAAATCGACACAACTAAAGAACACGCGCCCTACGAGCAAGTAAAAATGAATAAATAAGTGCGGCAATTCCGAAAAATAAACTTATTATTTGTAATTAGCAAAAGCTACGTGTACGAAATTGGGAAATTGGTTTTTGTAAAATTGCGAACGAAAAGCGGTCTGGCATGCAAGTTCCGTGCATGTTGTTCTCCCGTTTTGCGGCTAGTTGAACCAGTGGTTGAATTGTTGTGATCGTTGTGCCTCGGTCGCTTTTTATTGGAGGCGGTGGCGTCGGCGGCCGCGGCATACATGCACGCGTTGGTGGAGAAAAGTGTTCCACGAGAGCGATCGACCGATGGCACGCAATACTTGGCCAAAGTGTAATATAATCCACACTAGTCGACAGAGAGTCCCAACTAAGACGAGAGGGCACGCTATCAAATATTTACGTAATTTATTGCGCAAATGTCCGCAGTGCTTGTGCTAATACGCGAAGCGTGCATTGAACGACGCATTAATGGTGCTTCAAGCGCGAAATGCAAACACAAAATGTTGTTAAGCAACTTCACACTCACCCGCGCAGTGATGAACAATGGGGTAATTGCTAAACGCGAGTCTATCTTGTCTCTCGTAGACACTCTAACTTTTACTAGATTTAATAAATGGCAATAAAAAGAATAAGCGCTTGTGGAAAATTACCAACAAAATTGTTATCCTGTAAAGTGATTAAAGCGACAGCAATGCCTTTTGTTGCGCTTAACGTTTTTCTTCGCGTTGATGAACGTGCGCCAAAAACCGAGACGAAACCCAAGCGGTGGAATGTCTTCAAGTGTTCTACAAGCTGGAAAAGCTGAAATGACGGACATTGCGGGAGACGTTTAAAAAACACGCACCTTGGAAAATCACTTTTTATCACTCGTGAAACACGCTGCTTTCTTCTCGCTCATGATACTTAAATCTTTTCATTGCGCTCGCCTCCATGGAGCACTTCCATCTGTAATTGTTGAAATATTCAAATTATGTAATAGAAACTCGCAGGCAAAACACACCGAACGTTGAATAATTAAATCAAATCCACGAATAATGAAATAAATGTGCAAATTGAGCAAACGTAGAGCAATCGACAAGAAAATACAAAGAAGCACAATTAATTATTAAATATTGCAAAACAATCGAGAGCCATTGTGTAAAAGGCAAGTTCTTCTGTACATCGCAATCCTTTTATTTTCATTTTTGGTAACATTAAGAATACTGGATAAGTACTGATATATTATTTCATTTACACAATAAACATCGTTAGTATTTTTTTTTCATCATGTTATCATGTGTGTTTGCATCTCGTTTTTAGTAAGTTTCTTTTATTTACGTTTAGTTTATTCATTCAATTTTTTGGTTGTCAGTAGATTTATTAATTTATTTATCAATAATTAATATTTGACATTCACATTCATAGAAATTTTTGCACCCTGCTGCATTCGCGTCATTGCATTCACATTCAAAATCTCACTGCTTTTCCAGATTCAGAAAAATGTTTGTCACAAATGTTACTCGTTAGGTTGTGAATATGTAATAATAAATACATGTTTATATGAGACGAAGAATTGTCCACAGTAATGGTTTATGAAATAGTACGAATCGCTTAAGGACTCGTTCTCTTTGATTAATTCACTTAATTATTTCGTTCACTTATTGTACACACATTCCAGACCTGTAATGAAACTATAACTCTGATGTGACGATTTGAAATTCTCTATTTACGTATGCATTTCTAAATTCTGTCTGTCTTCTTGCGTCATTTGTTGTAATCGTACAGACAACAACAAAAACGTGACCAACTTTTTTGAAATTGCTGGAAACTGATTACGAAATCTCTTCCTTTCAACGCTTTCTGAACTTTAACGCAATCTCCTCCATACGCACATACATTCTGAGAGTACTTCCGAATCGAATGAATTGAATTACACTTAGAAACAAATGAAAGAGAGCCAATGGAAATCCATACCGCGAAATTCATATCCATTACGCTTCTAAATATTTTACAATAGTTTTCGTCTCTCTATTTATATATCTAACAAATATAAAAATAAATAACTTATATTTATATATTATCCTTATATATTCTTCGTTATTCATATGTTTTAGTCGATAATTATTGTTATCCATCGGGTTTGCATTTATACAGAATTTTTTCTTCGTCTTCTTCTTGCGTTTTCTCTATCATTATGAAATGATAAATATGCTTATTGATTTGTTTTACAGTTGAATATACTTTTTTAATGACAATTTAATACAAGTTTAATTCGCATCGTGGTTCATTTTACAGATTTATTTATACAAACGCGATTTTTACACATACAAAATATTTGTTGGAGAGAGCTATCGGATAATGATATTTTGTTCATTGAAATGCAAACTACAAATACAGTACTTTGATACCTGTATCGCTGCTTTAGCTAATGATTATGAACTCTTTGATATACAACTAATTAGTACAAAAATTGCTACGTTTTCTTGACCTATCTGACTGAATAGAAAAAGATATCGATCACTTATCAGTAATTTTGTCATTTTGTTTATTTACGAATGCATAAGTAATGCAAACATCTATGCTTTACAAAACGGATTCTCTCGTTCTCTCGCTCTATTTCTCAACTCGCACGTGCATTCAACTACATGTAATGATGTTGTTCTTCAACTCTACGTGGATTTTGTATTCGCTATTTACGTCAACAATCAGTCTCAGTCTTTTCAACCGGATGTGTATACTTCGTCATTGTGTATCTATCAAATTTATCTATAATACATTATTCACAATAGGTTTGTTTACCTCTATTTCTCTCGCTTGCGCTCGTTCTCTACAATATATACAAATCTAATCAATCGTCGGTCTCTCACTGTGTCTGCTTGCTTCGCCTCATCACCAATAATAATGATTTTCACTTGCGCAAATAATTTATACATAATTCTTCATTAATTTCATATATCAATATATTGTATTGGTATCCTTATCGTTAACGTTAGTATTAAATAATTAGTTTAGATTATCACACGTAATTTGCTTCAAGTTTATTCCTCATTAATTGGTTTTTCGGTAGCACGTTAACAAATTCGCTCGTTTATTATCCTTAATAGGTATTTATTTCATTTTTGCTTTGGTTTTTTTGGCGGCGATATTCTAATGCTTTGCTCTGCGTTGTCCCGTGCCATGATATTTGTGCGCCCTCATTTTCCAACATGATTTGAGCAACCTCAAGCATTATTACATCATCAGTCAATATTTTCAAATTGTCAAATAAAAACGACAAGCCCATGCTGATGGATTTTCCGCTATGCCCAAACGAACGCGAATGCGAATATTTTATGTGTTTCAGTTCGGGTAGGAACATCAAGTCTTTGGTATGTCAATTCGGCATTCGTATTTGGGAGCTCTCAAATCTTGCACCAGCAGCCTTCCTTAGAAGAGTGGAATCGTTACTATGTACAAGGCTTAAAGAAGAGTAAATTGAAAAAAGCTTTTGGCGTTAAGTTGTCATCGGTGGAATTGCGGCTTAGCTTAGACGTCAGTGCCGCAACCCTCTTGGTAGCCCTCATCGGGCGAGCTGCGGTTGTGACTGAGGGCGCGCTTCAAAGCAGTGACGGGCGGCAGGACGGGTACGCCACCCTTCTGCCAGACGCGTATCGTCTTAGCGTTGGCCGGCGGCGCCGGTGGTGGCGGTGCGTGTTTCGCGTCGGTCGTCGCATCGCCAGCGATCGGAAGACCGTAGTCGGCCGGGTAGCCCGGTGGCCGACTGTGCGAAGTAAGATGCGCATGATGGTGCTGGTGGTGGTGATGGAGGTGATTATGAAAGCTGAGCTCTTCATCGCCGCTGCCGTTGCTGCCGCTACCGCCGTTCGGATGCTCGCTTATGATCGGTGTCTTGTCATCGTAGTGGAAAGCCGGATTGGTCGCTGCTGCGGTTTGTTCCCACAGGCCCGAGGGGTAGAGTGAGTCAGCGTTGCGGCTGTACTCGCCGCTGCCGGGCCGCTCTACCGCCTCCACCGTGTATCCATCGTCCGCGCTCGTTGTAGGCACCCCGGGACCCACTTCTCCGCTGCCGAGCATCTTCGTGTCGTTAATCAGATCAGGATTATTCCCCGAGCCGGGCGAAGGCGAGACATAGCACGAGCCAGGATTCATAATGCTTCCGTTGCCGTTGTAATGTGATGTCGTGTATGAGATTTCGTTTACGCGCGGCGGTTTCTGCACCGGATTGCAAAAGTTCAAGTCGGTGGGAATTTTGCGCTCGTTGAACGATGACGTCTCCGTTGCGGGATGCGTTGGTGAAATGGTGACCTTGCCGTTGGGTGGGCCGCCGCCGTTCATCACCGTCACGACCTCGATCTGGCCAGGAGTTTTGCTCTCCGCGAACGGCATCCGCCGCAGGCGGACAAGCAGCACGAGGATGACGAGAAGTATGAAGAGAATGAGAATCACCAAAGCGGCGCTCAGACCAGCGATCTGGCCGTTCCCGAGGGATACCATTCCGGCCGAACGCATGCTGACGCGCAGCGTAAAGTTCGCCTCCGCGTTACCAGCTCGGTTCTCCGCCACGCAGTAGAACTCGCTCGAGTCGGTCTCCTGTGCGTTTGTAAGCACCAAGCTGCTGCGCTTCTCGAAATGTCCCTCCTCGAACACGTAGATTTTCTGATGGGCGCTGAACGCCGAATTATTGACGAGCAGCCGCCCGTTCCAGTACCAATTAATATGCGCCATGGGTACTGCGCTTGCACGACACATGATCGTCGCGTTGTCACCTGCCGTAGCCTCAATATATCGGCTCACGGGCAGGATCTCTGGCTTGCATGCAAAATCATCAACATGCAGCTCACCGAATGTCTTGTCTATAACGCGCTCCGGTCCACCGCTACACACGGGCGCAATCGTGTACGGAATATTGTGGTGCGTGAGCCACTCTTTCACAGGTCTCAGCCGGCAATCGCAATGCCATGGATTGTCGTGCAATTCAACGCCATGCAACCTACTGAGCGTTTCGACAGTGCGCGGGCGCAGATCACTCAATCGGTTACCATTTAGCTTAAGCGATTCAAGCAGCTCAATACCCTCGAACGCTTTCGGCGCTACCATTTGCAACTCGCAATTGGACAGATCAAGTTTGACCAGACCTGGCACGGTTTGGAATGCGTGACTGTCGATCTTTTGGATAGGGTTGTGTGCCAGAATTAGGTCGCGTAGGAATGGCACGTCTTGAAACGTTCCGGACGGCACGGCCGTCAGCAGGTTATAGGATAGATCGAGCTCGATGAGGTTGGTCAGGCCCCGGAACGCGAGATCATCAATTTGGCCGATACGACAGCTCCGCAGGAAGACCCGCTGCAGGTTGAGCAGGCCAGCGCGCACAAACGTCTCCTTGGGGAGGATCTGCAGGTTGTTACCGGATAAATCCAATACTTGCGTCTCGGCATCGACACTCTCGGGAATCGTTATCAGCGCACGATCCATGCACTCGACCGTCTGTTTGCCGCCTTTCCATTTGCATGTGCACACGGCCGGACACTGTCCACCCATGCCGGCACACGTCTCCAGAATGGCCAACACCAACACCAGGGTTGTCGCGCACAGCCACTGTGGACCACCGCTGCTACCCCCTTTCCGGCCCATAGCATCCGAGAGAATACACAGCGGGGATGCGCACACAACTTTTACTGGTAACCACACGCTAACCCTCCTTCACTCGTCAACACACCGCCAGAGCGCGCACAAAACTTTTTCAAAACTTTTGTTGGCATAATCAGCGAATTAATCAATTAATCCCACACGCACACAGTAACCACAGACACACACACAAAGAGAATTTAGTACGGAATCCTTATATGCGTAATTCGTTAAGTAATTAAATCCTAATTAGCGGAATGTACGAGAATGCACAATCACGGACACTATCAGGGGAACAAGCAACTTCGGACGAAACGGGTCACGAATCCCGAACGCACAGAGAACGAACCAGCGAGGAACGGTAAAACGCGAGTAGCCGTTTATCCTATGCCGGTCGCTTGTGAACTGACGAGCGATCGGTCCGCCAGAGCGCCGAAGAACTCGATCCTCGACGCCGGCGCTCGCTACGGTTGCGTTGCGCACTACAACTCCTCCGAAACCGCCGCATCAACGTACTGATTTTTGCCACCGACCCCCCGTCTCAGGAGTTGTTGTGCACCCTTCAATAACGACCGACGCTTTTATTATATTACCATCATTCACCAGACGCTAATTCTGGATTTGATATTTATTACGTTTTAGCTTTTTGCGTTGGGACTTTTTTCCTCTATGCATAGAAATAACCCCGTTTACAATACATGATTGAACAGCCATCGAATTGAACATTGATTGAAGATTGTATTTGATCCGTCACTTTATTTCAAAGTTGAATGCGCGATGCGGTGCACCAAGTCACGGTGCAAACACGTTAAGCGGTGCAGCAGCAAGACCGCAGCAGGTTTATCGAGAAAAGGGATATGCACTCAGTGCCTTCGCAGACTTATAAATATTAATGAAGTTGCTGTCTTTCTGAAACATGCACCGGATGCGAGCAGAGCGTGTGCGCGCGCGAGCGGACAATTACATTCCGAAAAAGGGACGGGCGCATTTGAATTATTAAATTATTAAATTCCTCGACGCGTTTAATGAATGCATCGACAAGCGAGAGGAAATTGTCTTCTTCATGAGTGCGCCGACGAAAAATGCATACATGTCGCGGACGTGTTTGTGCAGAAATTTTCACTATGAAAACGTAGAATTCGCAGAATGACAGCAGCAGCGCAGCACACTCAGCGCGTTTACTACGTTCGCACGTAAGCTGTGACATTGTAGTAAACTGGTTAGTTGTGCTGCTGCGCTCTTCATCTTTTCTTTACGCGTGGTATTCTTCAGGTCTTAATGCCATCATTGACTGCAACCTTGGCTCGGCAGCCGGAGGAAGGTGCGAAACGACTGCCTGTTCTACCTGAATGAACAAAGCGCCCATTGAAGAATATGCGATAACCTGAATATCCGCTGCTGATTTCATACATGAGAGAAAACGCTCCTTGGAAGCTAAATTGAGAATGCGCGCACACACCGTTTGCGTGTAGCTACGTGCATGCGAGGCAAAATAAACCAACCAATTTCTGCACACAGCATGCCATGAGTTCGCGAATGTGTGGGTTGTGCGGCGGCTTGTTTGCACAGGAAGCGCCCAAGTAGGCTGCCTGCTTACCTCACTTAACGATTCTTAAAAATACAGAATCAACTTCGCCAACTCGCAGTTCAACGCGCGCCATTGTGAAACCGTCCTTTGTGCGACAATGATGTCCCCAAAATGGGGACAACAAATTTTTTACATTTCAATTGAAACCGTCGCACAATATCTCCGAGTACGTGCAGAATAAACAAGCCGCCGTATTTTTCTTCGACGCCCCTCCAGCCCCAATGCCGCTCCTGGAGAAGTTCGTATAAAAATGCTTCTAAAAGCTTCCGGAGACGTGAGGACGGCGAATGCTCCACGGATTAGAAATATCATTTGGCGATTGTTTGAGCACGAAAATTGAAAGTGAGGTAAACAAGAAATCGTTTTGAGCGAACGAACACGCGTAAATTGTTGCCGAGCGTACAGGATGCAGCGCATTTTGGGGCCATTTATGCCCGCCGCCGTCGTGCAAACAGCGCGCGCCTAACGTGACTTTGTGGGCGGCTGGGGGCACGCACACCTGAAGTGTATATACGCGCACACGGGCATTAGAATATTTAAATAAAAAGAGGAATAAATATATGACCTCCGCTCTTTCGCATTTGCAAAACCAGAGCACGTTTCCACTCTTTGCGTTCCATCGTACCGAGTGAGGTCATATTTTCAGATCAACGCGGCTTTCAAGCACTTTTGCTATAATTACACACATCTTTGCATTATAATTCATTCACTTCGACGAAGCGCGCAACAATACGCGCGCATACTTTTTGTCGTCAACGACAATGAATTTTGTCGCTAACGCATAATGTGGAATGCATTCTCACATAACTGAATTTTGTTCCTCCACATTGTACTTTGTGACAGTATGACATTCGTCGCAATTTTACATTGCAAGCGACATCATTTCAAATTAACACTCGAGAGCGAGATTTTCCAAGCGTGCGTTTTCCGTTCTTCATTTTTTTCATGCCGGGTGCGCTCCTCGTCCGTATGAATGTGCGCATTTTTTTCTTCTCTATTTTCCCGAGCAGTTCGAGCGCATCTTTTATACTTCGTCTCAAAACGTTGCTGCTACGCTTGCTAATCATTCGCCGGAGCACTTTGCGTTCGTTCGCGAGCTGCCGTTTCTTGAGCACATCCTCCATGACTAATAACGCATCCGCAGCAGCAAGCGCGACGCACACACCGTGAGACCGAAAAATAATAAGATTCATACAAGCGACTGTTATCTCCATCGATGACCGGATGTCGTCCGCCACTGACTGTTCGAATCGATTCGAATCGTTCGTGAGAGATTACTTCGCGGCGGCGGCTTCAGACTCGCCAGTGCGTGTCCGCTATGGCTAGGATTTTATTACGCGCACGTCTCTTCTGCGTCCTCTTCGTCGCGGACGACGTCAATTTCCACTTCATTAATGAAGCATACGATTCGTGTTCGTGCGGACGCGGTGCGAGCGTGTACAAAACGACGACGAACCAAAAAGAAATCCAAGCAACAACAACGATATTACCGCTTTTCGTTTAACTTCTTCTACTTCTTCTTCGCCGGATGTCGAATCCAATTCATTACGAGTTATAATTGATAGCTTATGATATAAATTGATCGAGTTAAAATTTTACCTAATTAACTACGTGAATCTACTTATAAATTACTTATATAAAGTTTCGGGTTAGAGTCGAATCTCTTGCATACCTTGCTATTGACCCACGTGTGGATTAACTCTCAACGTGGCCTGATAATAATAGAGTTTAATTATTCCTGGACCATAACGTTGTACAATAAACAAATACCGTGCGGAGAGTGTGTAAGTCAACAAGTTAGTGCACTTATACATAAACTTCCAACTGCGAAGATTCAATACACATACCAAGTACACTAACCTGTGATTATACGCAGTTTCTTCTTGCGTGCGAGGCAAACTCGTTTAACGTTTAATGCAAGTACACAGGAAGTAATTTTTAATCATTCCAAGCGCTGCAACACACGTTGAGATGTCGTTGTTATCTGTAGTTAATTAACCCTTTTCAAATTTTATCTTTGTCGCGGTTAGATGCAGGTTGAAGAGAATGGTTTCGGTAAAATTTTAATTTGCAATCTTTCAACACTTTATTTATGTTGAGAATATTTAAATTAAAGTATTTTAGGTGATTATAAGATTAGAATCTTGGGATCGACATTGACACTAATAATGAGATGTGGTTATTCATTCATGGCACCGGCACCGGTGAAACGAAGAAACAGAAAAAGAGAAGAGACCAATGTTGCAGAACCGGTGGTGCTGATGAGTTGAATGAATACACAGTCGGTCAGGTTGGAAGACCCTCACGATTTCTTTACCTTTTAGATGCACTTGTCCGTTTCGTGTCTCTTTATATATCAATGATGTGGTTGCCTTTGGAATCTGTAAGAAATGTTCAAACGTGCGAGTGCATATCGCATCCGGCGTGCGCAATGCCGAAGAACTTTGTGAATGAGCCACTCCTTGGTGGATTTATTTTACTGAGTGGTTTTATATATTATCAATTCATTTATTTATAGTGTAATGGAATTGAAATTTTTTAAATTTTGCCTGCGGAATTCTTGAGTCAACTTTAGAAATTCATACAATACAATACATTCCCAACGCGCTTTTATGAATTAGGAGTAAAATACTCTTTGAATATTATTATTTATCATTTACTTGCAAAACGCGCACGCGGCGCATTCTACGATATAATCTTTCGCATATAACTCATAAGTACGCGAATAAGTCTGTAAGTCTAACGAATGAATATAAAGAAGTTATGAAAAGATGACGATGCGACGATGCGATGGCGAAGAGGAAAAAATTGCGCATCGCATTTATTTCCTTCAGCGCGTCTTAACAGCGGATGTCGGCATCGTGCGTCCTTGGATGCAAAATGAATTTAATGAGATTCTGATATTCTTTTGTGCGGGCGCTCGTCGCGAACGCGCAAATATGCTTCACGCCAAATTAGCTACTCGCGCCGTACGCAAAATCCAAACAGGAAGCGCAGGACTGAATCTACTATGGAGGTGCGGTAATACTCTCCGCTCCGCACATCATATATCATTTTGTGCTACGCGCGCGTCGCGAAAAAACGTGCGAAAATTGTGTCAGTCCGCACGGAAAGAGAGAGCCATGCGAACAGATTTAAATCATTCATCCACCCGCCGCACATCAACCTCCATGCAACGCCGCCACCACAATGCGCACACACGCTTTGTGTGCGGGCGCACTTCCAGACAGATGATAGCGCACGACGAAAGGCAGCGTTTTATGAATTTTTCATGCCGCCCACGCCAACTCCTATTATGTATTACCATACAACATATCGATACAAAATGCACACGACGACCAGCAACATTCGCATTTACACGTCCATTCAGATTATGCATACTCGCATTTGCATTCGTCGACGCTGAGAGGCAGAAGAAGACAACGTGCCGCCTCCATGCATCGTCGACATGAGATTTCATTAAACGCATTCAATTCAAAAATTTCCTATTCAAGCTCAAGCTCTGCATCATTTATGTTTATGCAATTTATTAACTTTCTAGTTGAATTAATTCACTCAACTACGGTTTCCATTGAAAATGGAAAAGAATGCATCATATCTGGGATATGGGGGAAGCAATTACTTTATTTAGAAATGGTAAACAATTAATAGAAGTAGATTATTATTGAGATTAGTTAGAACTTGGGGGTAGAATCGTAAAATTTGTAGGGTTGGAGAAATGCACATTTAGATATGAGTCATAAATGATTCCGTGATTAGTAAAAGGGGTAGAAATCGTCGAATTGAACATTGGGACAAAAGAAGAGAGGTCAAAACATCAATTTATCATTTCGCGTGCGCTCCTTCCTTCCGAATTGCGAACTAATAATAATTCCCGCCGCTTTCGGCGGCGATTGTGCTCTTGTTCCCGCATTTGCGCCAGTTCGAGCGATTGCTTTTCGCAACTACACACAAAACGCGTCCGCATTCCCATCGCCTGCGCTCTCGATAATTTTCGATTGTCTTTTGTGCGTCTCGACGGCCGGCTGGAGGCGCTTTCCTTCAACTTTCGCCTAGCGCCATCCTCCATACTCGCTTAACCCGAAATGGGATAGAGCAACAAATAAATATTTGCTATTTCTCATCATCAATTCAATCATACAAATGCCGTGCTTCCCTATAAATTGTATTGATTCATTATGCCTGGCGAAGGTGTTCTAATGGCTTCGCTGAGAATTTCGATTAAGTTATCGCACTCACGATGCGGCGCATAGCGCCTACGAAGTGTGAAAAGCATTGGGAATTCTATAACGCATTCATGCGACTGACTCTCCCATCGTTTCGTATTTGTTCTGTGAAGAAGAAAGCGTCTCAAAGCAAAGTCAGCGCGCGCGGTGAGATGTCATCGGCGTTCGCTTTTGTCTTGCGATGCGAACGCGCGAAGCTCGCGCTCTTATCGATAGAGTATTATTATTAGTCGCTCCCCTGGACGGCACGAAATGGGTTCATTTCCATTGTCTGACAAACTAAATAACAATTATCACTTTGCAGCGCCGAATACAACTTCATCGATTCGAAGCGAGGGAAGCGCAGAGCAGTCGGAATTTATGGCTTTGCGGTCGTAATTAATTTAAAATATTTTTAAAGGTTAATTGCGATCTTTCCGGTTCGGCTCGGAGATGATTAAAAACGGCATTATCGGTGCGCGCGCGTGTACTGGAAGCCATCTACCTGTAAAGCAATTAAGCGACTTGCAAAACTTCGTGCGAGCGCACAGTACGTTGCACAAAATTTAATGTTACTTAGAAACAATTCCATGAAGTGTGTGTACAAAGTATGAAAGCGGGAAAGAAACATTTCTCATCCACTTGCGATTTAATAATCAATAGGTGGGACTGAAAAAACACTGCGTTGTCTTTTCGTCTTGAACGAACGAGTGTGTCTTCTTCGCACGTCGGATGTGAATAAATTTATTACGCCGACCGCACTTATCTAATTTTCATTCGGGCGAATAAATTTGGGTCTAATCAAGTTCTTTCAATATTTGACTTACGTTAAAAGTTGAGGGCGTGCTCACACTGACAGCAACGGCAACTTATTTCTTCTGCTGCCGCTTCTTCTTCCACTTGCGGGTCTCATCGAACGCTTGAATCACGCAAACGCGCGACGTGAATAACGAAAAACCGTTGCGATTCGCGCGAATAATTTTATTATTTGATCGTGTATTTCGTGCGTATAACTTTTCGACCGAACGCGCCTGTATATCTTGGAATGAATAATCCAATTCGAACTTTTAATTACACCACCTCAATTATGCAGATCGCCTTGCCTTTTGGTATTTCATTGACGAAAACAAAAGTCGATTGAGACTGAAGAAAAAAGCGACAGAGTTTAAATTTATTTATTGGACGACCAATTCCAATTCATTAAAATTCATCGAAAGATTGTTTTCGCCACACCCACCAATTATGCGCTGAGCGTCTTAAAAGATTCCACAGCTCGGTGCTGCTGCCGCTGATTGTTATGCATTCATTCATTCATTCATTCATTCATTGAGTGAGGTGCGTATGCATTCTCTCTCGCGTGTTGTGTGTGTGTGTGTGGGTTTGAATGCGTTTTCTACCTGTAGCGAAGAGACGCAGCGAAACTTCCGAAGAACTTGTATTTAAGGAGGCCCTCAAGAGTTATAATGGTTTCATTATTACCTGCTGGGCTGCGTTCTAGCCCCAGGAAGCTATAAATAAATCTACAAACTTAAATTAACGAAATCCGGAGCAGCGTTGACACAACAGTCCTGCACTTTTTATACCAAGTCTTCCCTTAAATGCGCGAAAAACTTTTATTCCGCCTAAACTTTAAATTTGACTTGACGTATTTCATTTTATAATCAAGATGAATCTAGATGAAGATGAAAGTTTGACTGGTGAAATAATTTTAGATTGCTTTGAAGACCATGTATTTTTACGTTGGTTCTTATTCTTCTTACTTTTCGTATCCAATAATGCTACATCTGTATGTATGAGCACGATTAAGCGCAGACGGTGGAAAGAATCAAAGAAGAGACGGACGATGGACGGACGTAGTAGAATGAAGCAGTGCATGCCGACGGTGGCGGTGACCAATAAACGCCTTTACTATCTCAAGGGTTCGCTCTAATTAAAAACCACAACGCGACGGGGCTTAACTTAGGTTAGTTAGTCACGGCCGTAATTATCTCGTAAAATAAAGCGAATCAACACTGGGGATGGACCAAGAAGACCGCAGCTGCCGCCCATAAAACAAACTCTAAAACCAAGAGTTAAACGCTCGGCTTCAAGACGCCGACCGCGAACCGCGTCGAGAAGTAGGCGAATTTCGTGCGCATTTTAGTACCTATCGCGTTTTTATAGTGGAGAATAATAACATTTGGGCAAAAACTCACGTAAGAAACGGTTTGTCAAAAAGTCATCGTGGAACTTGTTTGTATTCAATTTGGACGTAAGAGCACGAATAATTTACTGTGGCATTCGCTTAGTCAGTCGTCTCGGAATGAGTATAGACAAAAGAACAGGCTTAAAAGATCACATTGTTCAAGATGACTCAGAGATAGCATCGAAAGATATCATCGTTAAAGAATTCCACATTACACCTACCTTTTTATGTTTGGACATTTTACATTCAGGAATTTTACACCTAATTTAATATTAGTACAAAAGCAATGAATAATTAAATTAAATGATAAGTGGGAACATAATTTTACAGAGATATTTAAATATCAGTAAGTAGCTTTTGTCGAATGAAAAATATTATGACAGAATAGATATAATTAAATTGGATTTAGTATTCAGTTTAATGGCGGACGGGTTTATTTGCTTATATTTTAAATTCAGTTTTTATTCAGTTTTCCATCACGCTCAGTTGGCATAATACTAAAGCAAAATCAGCTATTAAAATATAATTTCTTTAATAAAGGTTAACTGTAGTTAATGTCGAGTTGGAAGTGATGGAATTTCTAGCTTGCATTATTTATATAGAACACCCGCATAATTTTCGCATTCCGCATTTTCCATATTCTCGACCAAATTATAGCATCAGCCCATGTAAATTGATTAATTGCAGGCGCGCAGACCGAAGAGCTCACAGCACAAAAATCAACCCCATTTGCACTAAAAATAAAAGCACGCGAAATAACGAGGCAAATGCTAAGTAATAAAGCATTCGCAATGTATTTGATGTTTAGAACATGCAGATGCAAAAGCACGGCGTATAATTGAAGCACGGGGTATGTACGTACTGAACCCTCTATCTACGTAACACAATGCGCGCACCCATAGATACGGAACGAAGGCAAATTAAAAATTACGCTCAATTTGATTCCGACATGCTATTCGCAGATAAAGTTGGAATTTTACGGCGAGATAAAAAATACGCGAGTTCGTCGTATGGCCGAACCTGAGCTAGCAAGTTATTATTATTATTATTGCGGCTTCCTGAAAGCGAGCAGGGAACTACCTTTCCAAACGAAACCTTGCGCGTACTTCTTGTTAACTTGCGTCGAGGAACTCGACTGGTCGAAGCTACAAAGCAAGCATCTGATAATTATGATTAAATCGTGCATCCGGTCCGCGCATTAAAAACACGTTTCTTTGCATGTTTATCGCAGAGTAATGGTTTCCTGTTCAACTACGTCTACTTCTTGATAGTGCTTGATGCAAGTCCTGCAATTTTGGATTGCACTTACAAGGTACTCAATGAACTTTACGAATATAATACTAGTTCTTATCATAATTATTACTTATTAATGTTTATCCTCAAATTAAATAATATTTTATATGAGGGAGTTACGTACCTGGAATTGATAGCCATTTAAAATTCAGCAGAATAGCCAAGGCTTGAAAGATATTTAAAGCATAAATGTTAAATTATATCATTCAGTATAATTTATATAGCTATAAGATGAAGAACAAATAAAATCGAAAAAAGTTTTTACAGAGAGACTGAAGACGAACTGGTTTGATAACTGGATAATTAGTTGTCGGCCTATGTAGCAATTGAAAGTGAAGGCTTGTTCGGGAATTAATTGTGCGCATAAAATATGATATTGTTTATTGTATTACAAAGTGGATATTAACCATTGTATGCGCGCGGAGCAGACAATTATCCTGTTCGCTGACGTAAATTTAATGCGAGCGAAGACAATGGCGATGATAAATCCTCGATTGGAATGGGTGGAGAGGACGACACGTTGCATTCGGACGAGTAAAACTCGCAACGCTCAGCAAACACATACACTCGCACACATAGTTATAAGCGCTAAGTGATTAAGGAATTCAATGAGGACTGACACGCCGAACTGGCAAACTTGCTAATCGCACTCCTTTACTTTCCCGATTAAGGTGATCTGCTTCGCTTCGGTAATCTGTACAGCGCGCCAGAGCGCACTTCCAATACATGCGGGCAATAACTATCAATGACTATTGAAAGTATACTCCTCACTCTGTTCGCGGCCCGATGCGATTCGCGTCTTCGAATTCCCTCTCGCTTGGCTGCAGCACCACCAGCACCACCACTTGCAAATATTTGCTGGGGTGGCGTACGACAGGCAGACGCCTTAAACTATTTAGCCGCAGAGCGAAGAAACTAAGACAAACACCCAACTAAATTGTACACTCGCGCGATGTACACTTGAGGACAAGTGCTAAATAGTTTATTTGCACTAATGACACGAACAGCTTAAGACGCATGCACTGCTCTCTCCGCAAAAGTCCAAACAAGAATATCACTTCAAACTTGCTTAATTTGCCTAATTTTGCCTTAAAGAATCAAGAACCATACATATGTATGGTAGAGTTATCAGTCTCTGATTCGTGTTGAATAATCGATGGAAAATCATCAAACCTCGGAGTATAAATATTATCTTGAAATAGAACGCGGTTATTGATTTTCATTATACAATTATTCGTGGGAAATATTTAAAATTGTAAACAGCAATTAATATTCATGTTCATTTATTATAAATAGCTAACATGGTGGCTAATTGAATATCAACGTAATTGTTGTAATACCTCAACGTACGAGTACAAGATTGGTTGATCAGTTGCAGGCGACTTGAACCTCCCTCTAATACATCCAATAAGTATGGGACATTATAAGACACACTGCCTGTGATGCTACTCAGTATAATCGATAAAGTTTCGGCGTGCCAAACTTTAGGGTCTCGTATTAATAGCCTTTCCCTTGACGTATTTTAGTTGCGAAGTAAACGAGATTCGCGCTTCGCCCGCCGCATGCATGCGCGGACGGTGTTTGCATGCCAAAACCGTACGGCCGCCAATGCCGCCAACGCCGCCTGCTCGTTGTGCAGTCACAACCGCCGCGCATCGTCGTCGCACACCGTGCGCGAGATTATAAAGTTTTAACTAATATGTAAACTTGGCATCGAAGTTGATGAGCGCGCAAGCGCCCACCCGGAGTAATTGCGCGATTCCGCGACGCTTTAAATCACTGTTAATAATAAAATTTTATTAAATTGCACGAGCGCCAACGCGCGTAAACATGCAAATCACTTTTTTATTGAGGCGTTTCTTCCACAATGCAATTGTGATTGCGCCAAATACGGGATGTTACCAATCTACTTAGTTGAAAATAAATCATTTCTTTCCAATGACATTTTACTTGAGAGTAGAATATTTATTTAAATTCTCTAGTGTTTATAAGCTTCTTACAAGAAACAATATTTAAAGGTATGAATTTAAACAGGAAAATTGCATTAATTATTTATTTACGAAGTTATGATGTGATGTTATTGAGTACTCGTTTAAAATAATACGATTAGTTGTTGAGAGACACGCAGCAGCTATTAATTAAATAAATGCACGCTTCGTTTCTATTCATTAACGACTCGAGAAGCAAAAGCTGGCATTAATGAGAGAGAAGTTTGTTTATATTTAAGCATTCGATAAGCGCGCACGCTCGAAGCAAAAGTTGGACTAATTTTTTATTCCAACATATCTCCTATTTAATCGTCTTTCCCTAAATGACTAACAGTAATTTCGCTTCGCGCTTGCTGCTCCTCTTCGTCTTCTTCTGCCCGAACTGAGAGTTTGCTTCGTGAGTTTCTTGTCGTTCTTCGTCGAATGCATTCATTCATTCATTTATTTTGGTTGGTTTGCGCTCGCGAACGCGTTCGAGAAGTGTGGAAGAAGACAAATGTGTACGACACGCAATCGATATGCTGCCAGTTAATTATGTTTCACGAAAATGGCGTATATTTAAGGAGATCGTTTAATTTTTTGCTACTTGCTTCTTCGTTTGCGCTCGAAGCAATTTTTTCCGCGCTTCATCATAGAAGCGAATATGTTTGCTCCTTGAAGAAGCAACGAAGACGAGCAAGAAGAAACTTCTGTGTTTATCTTTTTGCCGTGCACTTTGTAATTTATTAGTTTCCTATAAGTACGCCTTTCGACGAAACTAATTTCATTTAGTGTACATGTTCAATGTGAATATTATTTTTCTTGGCGGAAAAATTTAATAAATTCTCCAACCCTTCGCTTGTGATACTGAGAATCTGAAATTAATGGGATTGCATGGTTTGGTAGTAAACATATTAATTTTAAAGCTGAAATGACACACTTGTTATCTTCACGAATCATAGTTAGTGCATGAAGGATAATGGAATGTAATAGAAAACTTGAGGAATGAGGGACGCAGAGCACATCAAGCGCGAGTAAATTCGAAAATTGCGTGAAACAAAACGGCAACGCGGAAATGAACGTGGAATATCATCGTTCATTTCTTGTTTATTGCAACAAAGAAGTGGCATAGTGATGCGTGGAGCAAGGGTGCTGTCGTCGCTCGTGCGCGCCTATTTATACAAAACCCGACGATGGCGTGCGCGATGATATTAAATGAAAAGCAGGCTCGCGCTACTCGTGCACGTCGTGCACAGTGAAAGGTGAAATAAGTTGTATATGATGTGATGTTAGACGTGAAGGGCGCAAACTGTTTGTCGAGCGTCAGTTTCTTCTCCGTTGGCGCGCACCACACATACACGCACGCCAAGGGATGGAAGTAAAACGAGTTTATAAGAGTACCTCAACTGCACCTTTGCGCACTTGATTTCGGTGTGTATGTGTGGGAGAGTGTGCGAATGCGGGGCGGCAAAGGGGTGGACGCCACGTGGAGTGAAAGGGTAGCGCACAATGTATGTGACAGCTCACTCGAAGGTTGGCACCCGAAATGGGCCCTCCAGATACCTCCGCACCTCGGGGTAGTTTCGTACAGTTGCGGGCCATTCTTGATACGTATATATTGTTACCCTCATGCGCATATACTGTATCACAATTCTTTCAAACTTCTTCTACGCGACGCCAACTTTTGCCCATTGTTCAATTTTGACTCCCTCACTGCGGAGGCTTTTATAAATTTCACTTGGCACTCCACAAAGTTACGACGTTTGCACGCAGAACTGTGTGCGTTGAATTAATGATATAAATATTAATCTTCGCATTGTCCTTAGTTTCCAGAAAGAAACGAAATCTGGCAATGCGTAGTAGTGTTCGGTGCAAGTTGTTTTATAGTGTGCTAAATAACAGCACCCCGTTCTGAAAATTTTCGACCCTTTGGCTGGCAGGTTATTTATCGATTTGGTACCCGCGAGGAGGAATGCTCCGAATACCTCACACTGTACTCAGTAAGCAATAAAATTGCTATCAATTCTAATCAGTGCGTTGCCTCGATATTATATAATCCGGAAACTAATATTATTATGTCAACATTGTGAACTGCGCTCGCGCTCAAGTAATTTATGCAGATTAGCTTCGCAACTTCCCCGGGGCGCGTGTATGCACATGCCACTTGCGATAGGAAAAATCAAAATTGAGTGCGCAAAGAGAAAAAATAATGCGTTGTGATAGAGCACTTGCTGCTATTCGCGCAAAATATGAAACACATCACATGTTATTACCGTCATCGTAAACATATCTGGCGTGAGATTAAAAATATCGCAGGCGGCACAGACCGCTCTTTCTTCACGCAGGGTGCCTGCCCCAAAGTCATGAATATTTCATTTTAATTTATCAAGCCAGCGAGAGAACGAGCAAGTTACGATGATTTTTCGTGCGCTCATTACCGTCATTACGCAAACTTGCCTGTCCAAATTCATTACGCAGTACAACGCACGCCCGCAAGTAAATAAGAGCCATTCAATTTCGAAGCAAATTATTTCAAACCAATTCTCATGTAATTTGAATAACATAAATAACAACGTTAATATTTATTTATGGCGTTCGCATCTAACCAGAAAACATACAATAAAACAACAATCGCCGCACACTTGAAGGGTGGTTTGCGAATGCTGGGTGTGTGTCGTTAAAATCCCTTTAGCGTTAATTGCAGAATGAGCGAAAATAATCACCAGTTTCCTCTCGGTGCTTCGTTTAGATGACTGTTATTAAGAACGGCCGAATTGTGCGTTGTGGCGATGATTTTTAAATGCACCGGAAATTCGCTAGCGGCAGCTGAGGTACGTCATTATAGTCTTTAAGCCCTTTCGGCGATAGGTCACTCATGTAGAACAAAATATCCTCACGCATTTAGGAGCATCGAGTGTAAAACGTGAAAATGATGCGTTTAGAAGAAGCAACATAATAAAGTTACCTACAACATTTTGTAGGTTGTTGCTGGGAATAACTTTACTGCGTGTCTGTTGTTAGTTTATGCAAAACTCACCCAAATTATGTTATTAATCTACGTGCTTTACGTGCGACAAGTTATTTAGCATGAATGTAAATTAAGGTGGAGTAATGTAATGAACATTTATAAAGTACAAGTTCAATTTTGATAAAAGTTACCACAAAGTTTATCAAATTTGAAGCAGATTGATATATAATTATTTACAAGAAGGAAGTATATGTATGAATAAATTTTTAATTTTTGTGGTGAGTGCACAGAGACCACGTTTCGTTAAGCAATTTCGTCGCATTCGACTGGACTGCGCTAAAACTATAATTTAATTGAACTTTATGCGGGCGCGTCCGCATGTATATAGAATTCATGCACCGGGAAGCTGGGAAACTCTGAGGGGTGGTTACAGCAGGAGCAGCAGTTAAGAGAATACGTAGTTGTTGTTTCTGTTCGACGAAAGCATTACATTGAACAACACCCCGATTGAAGCAACGCTTGCAATACACACATGCGTGTACATGCAGCAAACATGGGGGTGCGCGCATTGGGCTACGTATTTACAAAGCGGTTGCATCTGGGGTTTGCCGCACGCGCCTTGCGCAATTATCCGCGAGTGGCGCCCTCGCGCATGCCGCCACCGCCGCCGCTGTTTTAATACTCTCGGACTCACGAGTTTATTTTCATCGCAGACAATGCGCGCGTGGAATTATCGACGCCCAGCAGAAAAACAATTTGCAATTTGTTCGATGGACGCACAATTCACTGTCCAATAAACGGATTGGACATTGTCTACAGGATTTGTGTTCATTGTCGTTTGCGGAAAAAATGAAAATTCCTAAATCCCCTTTTTGCAAACACCTGAAATTTTCATTAAGTGGGTATATACGCTAAATATGTTTCGGGCAGTAATGGGTTGAGAATATTTTGCTGCCAAAATATATTAAAATAAGAATGAGAATAAATCAAGCAAGATATGCGCAGTTCATTGATTTTTCAAGCAAACAATGTTGTGCGGATGCGATAAAATCAATTGGGAAGTAGTTTAACCTTTAATCACGTTAAATTATTACGTGAAAGGCCCAAATTTCTTTTTGGAAAGTTCAAGAATAATCGGCTGGTGACATGAAGAATATTGCACGAAACGCGGGGCGCGCTGGAAAAGAGTAAATAACAATTGGGTACGAGTGCGAGGTGTATATGATTTCAACTCGTTAGGAAGTTGAAGCGCATGAAATTCAAGTTTGCGTTACGCACGCACTAATGGTTTTCATAATGGAGCAATTTAGAATAAATTTGTGATCGAGCGCGCGCGCGCTTGCTCCCTATACACACGTGGGTAACCTTGTTTATATACGCTTAGAGCGAAAGATATTTTTTAGTCGACATGTAATAATGCTCGGAGACATTGCGAAATAAAACACACTCCTATTATACTCATGTCCCGTCGTTTGTCGTGCACGTATGCATTAGTCGATAGATAATGAAGTATAACGGCAGACTGGGAATAACAAGCATATTACCTCTTCTCGTTCGCTTCCTCGCGCGTTTTTCAGCTTATTTTTCCGCGTGCCTCGTAAAGCATTTCACTTGCTAACATATTTTATATGTTTGCTTATCGCGCTTGAATGTAAAATAAAAATTGTGCGTCGTATAATGGGCCATGAAGGCAATAAGTAAAACGAACATCCACTAGGAGATGTTGCCTTCGAAAATAAAATAAAAGTGGGAACGGAAGGAGGCAGGAGGAAGCCTACCTACCTGCAGCACGCGGATGAAACCAAAAAATAAATTGCAGTATAAATTTTGCATTTAGACACATTTTATATTTAGTATTGTAATAACACGTCCAGTGCGCGCGAAGGAAGCCAGGAAGAAGGAGTAAAAAAAGAAGCGTGCCCTAATAATACTCCCTGAACGAACATACGCGCGTATGCATGCGGCATGCGGCATGTTCCACGTGTCGGCGGCAAACATATTCAATGCTCGTTGTCGAAGAAATTCCGAGCAGACTTGCAACGCACGTTAGAAGAAGCAAGCACTTGCTCAATGCTTATATTTAAATAACTTTTCGATTCTATGAATTTGTTCTATTTACCTACGTTCATATCATGTTGAACAAAATTATTAAAATTCAATTTCACCCCTACTTTAAAGTTTACTAGGAGTTGTAGTCTAGCTGTAAAAGAATAAAATCTCTGGAAAATATGCAAGGAAACCAACAAAAAACTATTTGCCAGACTCTGTGGTAATTTAATATAAGCGCCAGGTGAATCAATAAACTAACAGCTTCATCAACTACCAGGACGAGCGAGTGCGAGTTCATTTGGGGAATGGGAGTTGAAATGAAATGAAATGAAAGTGTAAGTCTGTATGCGCTTGCACACTTCGTCTACGCAAATATGTAATTTAAAGGGGGGCTAGACCTTCAGGTCCTTCCGCGCAAATGAATACGGATGGAGGAGCGCATGCATAAGCGAGTGTACATCTTCTCGCTTGAAGCAGTTGCTGCATGCCAAATTCTTCAGCATCTTTCCGAGCCATTATTGCACGACGCATGGCTGAACAACATTCGCCCATGAGCTTCATTACAAACGCGCAGCGCTTTTGTTGTGTTGCTATGTGTGTTATTAACGTAGGCTAAGCCTCTACGGAATTTAAGTAGGCTGTTCGGCCATTGAAACTGAAATCGACGTACGGTAACGTGACTCGTCGAATAACAGCTGATGAGGTTTTCATTCATGCCCCGAGACGAGTCATCCGAGCAGATGGTTTTCATTCTGCATCACAAAGGTCTCTCTCCGCATTCCACCTCGTTGCCGGATTCATATTTAATGCGATTAGCATAATATTTAAGGCACAACTACTACTAAACCGAGTAATTCAATGTACAAATAATAAAATCAATGCCATCTGCTAAACGATTACGCCCTTGTTTGACGCGAACAATAGCGCACCCGAAAGAATCGAATAAATTCCGAGCATAATTAGAGCGTGATGTGCATTCGATGAGAGAGGGCACATCCCAAGATATTATTGTTAAACAGTTAAACGGCTGGTAACAACGGCGTAAATGTGCAAATTACTTCAGCATGATGTGTCCACTCGCATTGCCATTATGAGAATATTCGTGCGTGTGCGCTAAAAGTTTTGAATTATGCACGAATGCTGTCGCCGTTTTGTCCTGCGTACGTCCGTACACAAATTGATGATGGCGCTCGCGCTACGGGGTAAAATGAAGTACTGCCATGCGAGATGAGAGTGAATGGGCGACAGGATTGCGCACTGTGAAGGAATGTTGTATAAGTTTGACACTCGTCGCTGCGTTTGTTTAATTTAATAATATACCGCTGCGTCGCGGCAACAGCCTTCGCTAATTAAATTTCCAGTAGGTTATGAGTAGTTTTGCACTTCCTGAGAATTCGTAATGATAACAGGAATACACATGTGTGTGGCGGGCACCTGCGCCCAGATGTGTGCGTGTGTTTCACCCTTATTTATGTCCTTACGCTTTAAAGTGTAAACAAGCGTAAACATCGACCGACAAACTAAAGCAGCAAACTTGCGTTAATAATTGACGAGGACGCTGTGATTAAAGTAATTTCTTATTGAAATGTGCACTGAATTTCATATCGGGTATTTAGCCGCACAAGTTTTGGGGTTGTTGTTGCTCTTTGATCGATTCCCTAATGAATATTGCAAACTAAAACGTTTGTGGAATAATAGAGTTTTGTTTTTGTTTACATTGGCGAGTAAATTGATTGATTTCTATTTAGGTTACATTCTTATTATTGTGTTTACTAAATATCCTTGTTGGTAAACTGAGGGTTGACTGCATGAATTGTAGTGCTTCGGCGCTAGACGTAGGTACAAAAAGTGATCGTGATCATCAGGTAAATGTTATTTCCTCTCTTTACAAATCAACTACTGCGGCCGAGCACGCATAATGCAAACAAAACGCAGCGCGCTCTCCGTAGAAAACTAACGAAGGAAATGCATCGACCCACAACGAACAGGATGCGGCGCACGATGGCATCCTTATTGTATGTTACTTCTTCTTGGGCTTCGTGCGCGCTGTGCAGTAAGTGCATGACACCACGATAAAGTGCGCTACCTGCATCAGTGCGCGCGCTGAACCGGCGATAGCGCTCAGCGGAGTCGAAGACATTCATGCAGAAAATTGAATGAATCGTCTCTTTTATAATAGTGCCCTCCATCCACTTAAATATATTGCCACGGCCGTATAAACCTATTTGCCTTTCACATAAATCTCATTTGGGAAAATCTATTTCGATAAATAATGTGCTCTCTTGCTCTATTATTCGCGTTTTTGACAATGCCTAACAACTTGCATTGTAGCTGCGTGTATTTACTTACTTGCCATGCGGGAAGTGCAAGGTAGATTGGATTTAAATATAAATCTATGAGACTTTTCTAATATTAGGAGTAGATATAGGGATTTGCCTGGAATCAATATTCATAACGATTCGAATAGTAAGTTGTTTGCACGCAGTGTGAAATTAACGAGACTGATAGCATACTTTGCAAATATGGCGCGAGCGGATGGCAAACAGTGCGCGAATATGGGATATCTGTTTCATTAGCGATTGTGCTGACGTGCGCTTCAATCGTATTAATTCTAGGGAAACGCATAGTCACCAGCCTAGCTTTCCACTTTATGTATGCTTTAACTATTGGTATTAGCGCGTTGCGCGTCCGCCGCTAACTAAGTTAACGAATAGTCTCCAACTTCAACGAATCGTCAAATGCTGCTGCTGTAGCTCCTGCTTCTGCTCCTGCTCCTGCTGCTGCTCGCCATGGCAGTGGGAAAAATGCGAACGCAAATAATCATTTGCAATTGCATGCAGCAAGCAGCTCTCTGCAACGTCATTTAATATTTTGCGAGCGCTGTAATCGTATTGCATTCGCCTAGTGGGCTTCACTTTGAGTCTGAACCGACGCAATTATTTGCTCCAGCCGTTTGCGAGATGCGCGAGGAGTGCGCGTGCATAACGACGCATGACACATGGACGAGCAGCGAGGACTCTTGATAATGCGCACTGCCTTCTAGGAAGCAAACGTACTTAATTATATTTCCATACGAGTCCATGTTACGAAATCAATTTCTGCATTGCTGCTGCTTTTAACTTTCTATTCTTTCGCCAGAGAAAAGCGAGGAGTAAAGTGTGTGTGGCGGTTGGTTGCGTGAAATTGCCTTGAAACAAAATGGTCGCAAACGGCGCTGACAAAGTGCAGATAAAATATGATAAGAAAACACATAACAAATCTGTTTGCTTTATACGGAAATGCATGCGAGAGACATCATCTAAACGCTGCGCGAGCGCGTTCATTGTGTATAATGCACAATTGCTGAATTTTCAAGTGCAGCCCGGAAAGAAAGAATACACATTTGCCGGTGCAGCATGTTTGCTGAATGCTTGATGGCTTACGTGCGCACGACGGCGGCGGCGGCAGCGGCGGGCGGAAAAGCATTGAGAAATTGCATTTGGCGCAAACGAGCAAAGAAAAATGTCGGCGCGTATTATTCAAATGCTAAGCGGAATTATGCACGTTTTTCCTTTATGCGCAGTGCTCGCTCTGCCCTTCAACAACGTCTTCGCGCAATGCGAAAACGAACCCGACGAAAACGAATCCTTTTTTATCCTGCAGATTCAACTGCAACGATTTTCCATTCTTCTTTTACGCAACCGCCGACCGAAAATTCCAGAAATCTTTGGTAATTCGCTTTATTTAAGTCTGCTGCACCACTCGAATTATATTCGACTCAAACGAGTAAGACGAATTTTACTTTTAAATGTCAAGCTATGACCTTATAGCTCTGCAGACGGTAATGGTTGTTCTGTCTGTGCTTTATGGTTTCCTGCTATTTTTATACAATTTCTTGTTCTCAATAGAAAATTTTGATTACACCGAAATAGATTTAGGTAGTTGGTTGCATTATAAACAGCTTCTTGGCATATTAATCTTATCAAAGTTGTATTCGCATATTTAAGTTCTTATAAGCGCTGCACAATCGTGCAATAATATAAACGGGATGAAGTTGTCAAGCCCGAATTTGATACGGCATGAGCACTGTAGTTAGCTCTGGAGGAGCACACAAGTTGTAGATTAGCAATTCCGGGGCCGGAGGAATGTAAAAACACAAGAGTGGCATGCGGGCGGCGGCGGCGAAACGACGTCTTGTTATACGTGGCTGTACGCGTTGCAACAATGAAGCAGTTTACATGATTAATTCTAGCCGAGTTGGTGTTTAATTGCCCGGATTCAGTTTTGGCACTTGGCGTTCGCCCCCACTCCGGGCGACTGCACTAAAATAGCAAACACATCTGCAGTGCGCGTCGCGTTCTGCTGTTGTGTGCGCGCACGGAAAAGACAATGAGACACAAAATACAATACAACTAACTGGGGAATAGAGGATGTCCGTTACGTATTCCTCTTACATCGGGTACATTTGGCCCGAAACGAGGACGACGCCTGGATTTCGCACCACTCTCAAGCGGCGCGCCGTGCAGGAAATGTATCCTCTTTATACGCAATCTATAAGCAAGGCCCATGCTGGTGCAAGACGAAATTTCACAATGGCAAACCACGCCGCCCCCTAAAACGTGTGTACACCCGAAACTTGTCCGCGACGCCCTTGACGACGAAAGGCAACTAGTGTGTAAGTTGGCTTGTTTGCAAGCGTCGCGGCGCGGCGGCCTGTGGTGCCCTTTAAACATATGTTGTTAAGGTCCAGTCGAGGCGTCGTTGCGCTTCGTTACCCTCAAACGTCCACTACTCCAGCACCATTCAGCCCGTCAACGCTTTTAACTCCTCGGACATTTCCTGCACACACGACCGACAGCTTTGCCAAAGTCATAAAAACTTTAAAGGACATAAACAAAACAGCAAAACTCTCCTTTCTGTATATCTTCCGGTTTGAATAATTTCATGACATGGATCCATATTTCTGATTTTACAAAATTATCCTAGTAAGAGGAAAAATAATATTTGATTAGAAGAAAAGGGAAAATACTAGCGCAGAAAGTCATAGGTAAAGCGTGGATGTGTACATTTTATCTTCAGTGACAACTGGCTTAAAAGAAATATCAAGCAATTTATGTTTAACTTGCCAGTTACTTGCAGGCGGCCTTTAACATCTCCCTAGTGCACGTCTTATTTCACTCAGATAGAATACTGAAAAGGTTTTCCCGGCCGACTCAGCCACCAACTCGCGTACATCTCGTGTAAGTCTCGGATTTCGAGCGCACAATAATATTCTCGCCGCACAATGAATCAGTGAGTTACAAGAAGTCTTTGAGTTGCATTTTGAAAAGTAATTACTTTGTCGATGCAACAAAAACGCACCGTAAGTGAGTAATAGAAAATGTAGTAGTTGTTGAGCGACTCAATTCGAGACTCGCAAAGGTAACCTGATTTCGCGCAAGAGGAAAAATATTGTATGTTGACATAAGCAATGCGTTTGCATATATGCGGGTCCAAAAATCAATTGCGTCCGCCCCTTTAGCCGTTGCTGAAAGAGTCGCAAAAGGGACGTTTCGGCGCAATGATTTCCACGGTACCGGGTCCTTGTGTTTTTCACGAGGGCATACATGCTCCACCGTTTCGAGTGTTTCTTTTTCATTTGCTCACAAGTTCCTCGAACACCATATAAATCTGAATTGTTGACGGAAATGGGTTTCCATTGCCGTATTATTGCCCGGCATCGTTGTTATGTCCTCCCTGCGAAAAGAATAAAAAGAAAAGGACGAAAGCCAGGCATTGAAATGAAAAGAAAGTAAGCGCTCCACCAGCGAGGAGAAAAGAAATTGGGGACTTAGAAAAAATGTAGATTTTCTTTTCTTTAAAAATCATTTTCTTGAAATAAAGTCGCAAATAGGTCGAGGAGGGAAGATAAATTATTTTCTGTTTACATTCGGCCGTATTTTTATATTTTTCATTTCGTCAATAATACAGCGAAATAATTAATTTAATTCCATATCAAGTCAAAATTTGAATAATAATAAGCCAATTAATTTGGATATTTACAGTATTCTCATGAAAGAAAATTAGTGGAAATGATATTAAAGTTCAGGAAACTTTTCTGCCTGTAGTGGAGAAATTTTATGTCGATTAAATTGTGATAAATCTTAAATTTTTATTTTCTTTTGATAAGTAATATAAACTTTGCCTGACTCAGTGTATTCGCGGGATTGAATGTCGAGGAAGCATTAATTTGATTTGATCAGATTGTGGAGGCAAAAACGTCAAAACGAATGAAGAATGGAAAGTCGGGGATGCTCAACATAAAAAATTATCTATCTCTGAAGACGAGAATGAAGAGCGGCGGTTGCGGAATCAGAGGGAGGAAAAAAGTGCGCGTAAAGTCAAAGATGGAAATGCAAACGAGAGCCGAAGGCCGTATTAACTTGATCAAATCAATTTCGGTATGGATGAGACAAGAACCTCCGTCATTAAATGCGGAAGAAGCGGGCGCACGAGCGATTATGACGAGCGAGGAAGACGGATAAAAAAATCAGCATGCTACGGCGAAAGTATTCGCGAGGAGAGACGAACTTTTTGCCCCCTGCGCCCCGTGGCGGTTGACATAGAGCGCGAAAAATGTGATCACGTGCGCCGCGCACCGCTGGATTTGCCTCTTCCTGTTTATACTCCGCACGTGTTTCACGTTCAAATGATTTGCGAGTCAGCGAGCGCATCTATGATTTTCCCATGAAGTCATTTTTCTAATGCAATCGTTTCGTTATTGGCTTGTCGTCGCGGCATGCGCGTACGCAGTGGCTTTGCCATCTATGATGACGACTATGACGACGATCACGATGATGATGATGATGATGATGATTATATGATTATTACATTGCGCGCAGCCAGTTGTTGGATCGCGTCTTATACCGGAAATTACCTAAAGCGAACCGTAAGGAAATGCCAAATGATTGCCAAACGAATGCGAAAAAACTCGTGGATATATTACGCTCGCGCAATTGTTGAGATTGTAGTCTCAGCGATGAGTTTTAATGCAATCACGTCTTGGTTATTCTTGCTTTGTAGTTTGTTAGTTATTGCCGCCTACATTCCGCTTCTTGCATATGTAACGGCGTCATGCACTGAATAATTAACTAATGAGTGAAATGCATTTTGTTTTGCATGCTGCGTACCTACATATGTGTTTTACTGTTGTTACACTTATGATGCTACTTCAACCATTACATTAAGGAGTCATTGATCTACTTAGTCTCGGAATTTAATTGAAACTAACGGAGGTATTTAGTTAATATATCTTGCGGTTTTATGATGCTGTTAAAGAAAAAATATTTGGAAATATTTACTAATTAAAGTTTTTGCGGCACAATTGAGGAAATGGGTGTTATTGTTCTGAGCAATAACAAATGAAAAACTAGTTTAATTTGATAGAATGACGAGTGACTTGTGATTGGAATTTAATAGGGTTTGTTCGACCACAAGCCTTAAATTGTTTGACTTGACGGGCGAGATTGGTTTCAGATTTTCGAGCGTGCGCATTTCCATTTGCTTCCTTTTTCCTCGCCGACTTGGAGTCCGTTATCCTTGCGCCCCGAATTGAATGCAGCCCAGCGCGCAAGCAGGGCATTAGAAATTTAATTAAAAAAGTAAAAACATATCGGCGCGCGTAAAAAGATTGCGAACATCCGCGCGCGGGGCGGCAGTAAAAAAAGGAAAGGCGGGCACGTAAGTGGAAGCTGATACGCCAACAAGTAGGTTTTAGTACGGCGGCAACAAATTGGAATACTTTTACCGTATTGTTCATTGTATTTCGCTTGTATAGACATTGTGAGTACGCGCGTTCGCGTAATTTCTTTCGGCTTTATTTTCCGCACTTCTTCTCACTGCTTCGGTGAGAGACAAATTGTTGGGTAAAAGTATGCCATAGCGTTCGTCGTTTTCTCCTGAATGCTAAGAAAAAGAGCTGGCGAATGGAAAGTATTCGCATCCATTCGAACGACGGCGAATAAGGAGTTGTAGAAGAAGAGTTATAAAAAATGCTTTTATTGCTTTCTCATCGGTCATTCTTTGGGCTTTGAATAAATCCAACAAGTCCAGCAGCAATCAAACGCCGGAAATCCACTTCTCTGGTCGCCAGCGCTCATTGTGATATCGTCGGCGGTCGTCGTTCGAGGTGAACGCGCTCCACGAACCGACAAATTGATTTCGTAACGTTATTATTACGCACACCGTGATGTTATTTTTTCGGGGGCATTTCTTTCACGCTTTTTGCGCCTCACTCGTCGCCACTTGAGCGTGCCGCGCGACGCACTTGGAGCAGTCGAACAAACATTATAAAACACTGCGGTGGTGGCGGCAGCGGCGGCTGCAACACTTGCGCACCACCGCCACCAAATGCGACACTAAACGAGCCGCGCGATGAGTTTTTATTGCGTTTTAAAACAACTCGTGTGTGCTACATTGTGTCTTTTGTGTTCTCCTCTCTTCATCGCTTTTCCATCGCCTTGTTCCTTTTCCCTGGTTGGCTCCTCTCCTTTCCTTGTTACCATCTTGCCATTCCTGTTTTTCCGTTTCTTTTTTATTAGTATTTTGCGCGTACTGCCAGAGTTGTTACATTACAGTAACTGTCGACTTTTCGTATCCTTTTTTTTTACAGACTTGAAGTCTTCAACTTTGAGGAAAAGCAACAATTTCTAAAATACAACTTGTTCGCATGACTTTCTTCAGTATTATTGCTTTTCGTAGTTAAACTATAAAATTATTGCAGTTTAGGAGTAGAGGAATAATAGCTATTTTAGGATAGCAAGTGTGTAATTTGAAGATAGAGTATTTGATTGTGGATTAGTGGAACACAATGTATATTGCTAAGCTGTATTATGCAGAAAGAAGCAGACAAAAAGAGTGCGATTTACATGATCGAGCCATCAGGTTAGGATGACGGGAAATTTCGAAATTCCATACATCATTCTGTACTTTAGTGCAATGCGAAAAATACTTGTAGTTTGCAAAGTGATACTTTATCTGATTGCACAAGTGCACAGGATTGCAATGCGCAGCGAATTCGAACATGTCGCGAGTGCCGCCGGAAAAGCAGTTTGCATCACTTTACTCGTGCTGAATAAAACGCCCACGCAATGTCCACACTGCGCTAAAACGATTAATTTTCTGCTTTTAGCCTTTCGTTTCTACTTCTGAATACAACATTAATAATACGAATTTTTCTTTTGTTTCAGGTATGTTCATTTCGTATTCTATTTCTATCAAGAGGGTGGTGAATTTTTAAAAGGTGGTAAGAAAATGTTATACTTTTTTTTAAGGGAAGGATAAGAAACTTTTTTGCGGTTACATTTAATCAATCTGATTAAAACTTTATTAATAGTTGGCAGCGCAATGCGAATAGAATCGATAATTAATCATTCACGAGTCATGAGTAAAAATTTAATTAATATATAAACCATGATTAAGCTAATAGCAAAACCGGAAATCATTGAAGAAAGAGGGGGCGGAATAGCACCCTTCATGTTTGCTATACATAAAGCGGCAATCTAGTAGAATTCAAGGAATGAGATCGTATTATTCGTTAAAAGAGGGCAAGATTAATGGGAAGTTATCAAATAGACAAGTATTAGTTACCCCAAACCGTCAGTAGTATTCGTAGCAACCCCCGGAATAACTTTCATTTCGGCTGCTCGCTGCCGTTGCCGCAGCCGCCTCCGCCACCCAAAGACTCGTTTCCAATGTCATTTCGTGCACGTTTTCGCCCCCCGACGGCAAGAAACGAATTTCTCATTTCGTCAAAACGGTCGATGCTTGCCCATATCCGAGAATACTAGAACGCGCAACCGGCAATTCATTCAAATTACCATCCATATTCCGGCATGTATTCATTACCCTTTCACTTAACCCACTAAAATTGGTTATCAGCCGGAATATAAAGTTCAATATAATTAAATGCCTTATCTATTACTTTTTTGTTATGAGCTTAAATTACTGTAATACACCAATTTCTACACAAATTGGAAAAGTTACTTTTTTTGCTTTCGTATGTGAAGAACATGATGTCATGCTTTTATACATGATGCACTAAAACGATTTTTATTAAATTATCATTGAGGTGGTGGTGAATACGCGGCGTGCTTGACATAAGAAGAAAGAAATTATAAAGTAAAATATTTGTTCTTTATCTTGGCTCGGAGGGCTTATTTATGCGCGTTGAGCATTCATGTAACTTTATGCGCAACTTAAATAATAAATGTTTATAACCTCCGAACGTCTTATATTTTACTTTGCTATGAATAATAAATACAAATAGTCGTGTTTACTTTAGCGTTATTATTTTTTTCAGCCAACTTTGGCTTTTAAAGTTTCTCGAGTAGAAAATTTAGAACTTTGTGCTTTTAATCCAAAGCAAGAATGAAGTTAGCGTTTTAGTTTAGCTAAGTGACTTTGGGGATTTTAGTTAATTTCTTCTATCCGTAGATAAAATATAATTAGATTTAGTTTTAAATGACACAACTTAATAAGATTTTTTAATCTTTACTTGCAAAGGAATTTCTTTAATAATTTGATTAGAAAGGTTTGGATATGTAGTTTAAATTTAAATAATATGAAGCACAACAACCAGTGAGTGCGCAATGTGGCACTCGATAATGACGCTTTTTAATTCCATTAAAATTGCGCCATATGCGCGCAAATCCGTGCGGATTGAATGCGTGAAAGCGGACGCGAATTGCTCATAAGCATTTATGCTCCAGTCCGACCATTCTCGGCCATTCGATTCAATCAAATTAATATCTTTTATTTGTCCCATATGATTGCCGCACCGCACTCCACCCGGATTTCTCTCTCACTCTGATGCGCCCCCGCGTGTATATTTCGGAGAGTGAGTGTCGATCGAACTTGAAACGATTCTCCAAATTTGCATCGCAATCGTTTTGATTTATTCCCAAAATACCAAACGCACGCAGCAAAATGTCGTCAAATAATCAGCTGCCAATTCAACGTGTTAATATCATCAACGCACTCATAAGCACGCATGCATAATGCATTGGCGTTTTATAATATGAAGTAATTATGCTCGTTATGCGAATTGTTGGTATGACCAAATCGGAAAGTGCGCGTTGTGTAGGATGCGCAATGCATTAATGCATGCAGCTCTCTTGTGTTATGCAAACGGTGGAAATCCAATCAATTACACCCGAGCGACCCTGTTTATTGATAATCAAGCTCATGATATATTATAAGATAAGCCGACGTCAATAAATTTTCGCCGACAACAAATTATAATAATGCAGTACAGCAGCATGAATGCGTCGCGTTTGCGTTACGCATCCGGAGAGCTGGGCAATCTGTATTGCTAGTGGCACATATGCATATTGCATATGCATTATCGAGATGGATTCACGCTTTATATATACGACCCATGCAGCACATCATCCGTTGCTTTCAATTTTGTTCGACAAATTTTCAATTTCGCTGAAATGCGCATACGCGCTCAATTGACATTCTCCTTCCACAACAGGCACAAACCAAATTACTATATTTTGCCACTATCGTTTCATCAAATCCACAATTTAACCAATAAACTTCTTATAATTAGTACAGATACCTAACTTGCATTTTAATTAATACAAGGTTTACCAATTCAGCGTAGTTATTATCGTGTAAAGATATGATACATTCTTTCCATTAGGTGAAATTACTGCGGAAAGAAATTTGGTAAATTGCGTAATCTACACTTATATTTCATTACAAAGGGATGTTTATAATGTTTACATGCTGATGACTTGAAAGATAGACACACGAACGGGTTATTGCGTGAATTTTCTGTGTTGAATATCGAAATCAAATTGGTAGGCATGAAAAAAAATTATTACGAAGGGATTATTACCAAGGAAAAGCTATATAAATATTTTGGCTTGCTTTTATTTTGCGTACACTTTGCTGCTATTTATTATCTTGGTTTATAACTCATGCAAACAAACTGTTTGACTTTGCGTAGCATTAAAGCTCAAAGTGCCATTTGCAAAGTCATGAAACTGTACTATTACCGACTTCTTCCAAATGCAGACATTAAAACATTTAACTCTAAATCTATTTACACATTTTCGACTTATCGCGCTTTCGATGTCTGCAATGCGAGTTAAGTAAATTATTTGTTTCACGCGTACAACTATTAATTTGTTTTTTTCCCCCATAAAATACTAATGAATAGAGAGCGTATGTTGAATTTCGACGAAACAGGATAATTGCGTGTACAATATGTAAATGAATATTTTATTCATGCAAAATAATTGCTACAATTAATGGAATAATTAGTTTAGTATACGGAAATATTACAGATTGCGGAAACATTAATTATTCAGCAATTATTTCACAAAATTTAATACGAGTGCTAATTTTGCTAATTTTAAATTTCAATTATTCAGGGTTGTTATACGCTTTCAATTCATTTCCACAATATTCAGCACGCATTCGGAAAATAAGAATTGTTATTAAATAATTAATATCTCAAGCGGACACGAGCAAACCGGCTAAAAATAGACGTAAAACCTCAAACAATTAAACTAAACTTAATTACTAATTTACATACATTCAGTTTGCACATGCGCTACGGTACGAGGACGAATATTGCACGGAAGAGGAGATATATTACGCGGGATTTTCATTAGTGAGGTGCAAAGTTTTGCAGGTTAGTTGCAAGTGTTTCCTGAATCTCGCAGGCGGCAGGTGGAGGCGGCTGCACCGGAGTGAGGAACAAGGGAAATAAGTTTGGAGGATTTCGAGTTTTCGATCCCTCATGCACGCGAACGCTCCCTATCACTCCATATATAATATTACCATTTTATCGAAGGGGAGTTTGTTGTTGTTTTTAAACTCCTTCCACGTGCAATCGGCTGGACGTGTATGTGACTTACGATTTCGTGGCGCCTCGAAATCGCCCCGGAAAAAGTTTTCCCTTCGTATTGTATTCGAACGTTGAATGCTGAACGCATCCGCAATGTCCAAGTGTGCAACTCCTCAGTTCGTCTTTTGTTGGTGTTGACAAGAATGTGCGAACGGAGAGACGGCGCGAACAACCGGAAGCGCCGCGTGTATTCTGCCACGTTTGCCCATTTATCATATCTGAGGGTTCCGCCACCGTTGCCGCCGCCAGCCGCGGAACAAGCAAAGAATATTTGTATATGTTGCGGCGCTCGCGGCAACTTTACGCCACCGCCGCCGCTGCCGTCCAACTTAAACGTCAACCGGGGAGAGAGCCACATGCGGAACTGCTTGAATTCGAATTTGTTTAATGCGAAACTTTGCGTGCCAAAAATTTGCGATTGTCACAAAGTTGCAGACGTATAATTTATTGGGAAAATCACGCGCCACCTTCTCGCCAAGATAGATATGTTATTTATTTCGGAGTTGTTGTTTTGCTACAGCTCCTGCTACTGTTGTTTCCGTGCAGCTGGCTGGCTGGATCGTGAACGAATGTTGCGTAATGAATTGGGATTATTAGAGGAGCGTTTCGCAACGTCTCTAATTGATTGTGACATCCGGCAAGTGATTTAATTAATAAGTAATGAAACGTGAGCTTTCAGCTAATTAATTAATTAGTTGTGTTGTCTATTTGCATTACGTCGTATTTGCTCTTCGACAAGTTAATTATTGGAAACTGCGAGCGACTATTTGCACGTGGCAACCTGGAATTGTAAAAGCACAAATACCCAGTTGAATTATTAAGCAAAATAAAATAGCAGGAGATCCTTCGTAAGTATCATTGTTTATTATAAGTAGAGAAACGAAGCAAAAAAGAAGATGTCACAATTAATTCTGCCCGAGTGGTGCTCAAGTATTAGCGATAGAAGCGAAGAAATGGCAAGGCGACGACAGCGACGATTCGAACGACAAAATAAAAAATTTAAAAATACGAACGAAACTCCAGGAGCAGTTCCTGTTGGGAACATCACAAATCATCGCATTAAAAGTGCGCTACACGCGGCGAGAGCGGCGCTCTGGGGCGGCAGATACACGCGAGCGCGCGCTGAAGGAGGCGAACGAACCGGAGTGCAATTGATTATACCGAAAAAGCAATTGTAGAAAGGAAATATATAGCGTCGGCATCGCAAGCAGCCATGCTAAATCAAGCGTTGGATAAAAATGATCACCACTTTTAAATAAATTGGAAGCGATGACTATTGATTGCGACTTCGCCACTCGACATTTGCATTTTTCTCTCTATGCGACTGCCGCCTCCGCGTCTAGGAGCGCGAACATGTGCGCCTTTCACGACCGGCAGCGGCGGCGGCGTCGTCGCGCGACGCTTCGTTTATTTTTTCATTCGATTTGCAATGCACTCCCTCTTTTCATTTTCGCTTGTTTGCTGGGAGAAAATCGGAAAATTGATTGCCAAGGGTGCGAGCTACACATCTGCGCATAAAACTTTGCGCTCCTGGAAAATTATAAATTATTCGCAAATTTATACACATTTTTAACGTGTGAAAAAAATAGAACAAATCATTTTCAATTCTATTCAATTAGTTAATTTTAAAATTGAGGAAATTTGCTCACCAATCATATTACTGATTCTGGTAAGAATTGAAAGGTTAGTTGTTGAAGGAAACGATACACAATTGTGTCAGATCACAGTTGAAATAAAACTAGGCAATTTGCAGATACTAGAAAAAATCTGTTGCAGACTAATTCAAGCACAGTGCAAAAAGCATAAAAAGGAATGGGCGAAGGAAATTGTAACAGCGCGCATTACCGATATTAAAATTCCAAAAACGACATAAACGTTGTCAATAGAATATTGGTTGGCAATTTTTATGCGCATCGCGTGCGAACGGCTTGTAACACTCATACCGCTGCTGCTGCCACCATCGTTGCCGCCGCCGTCGGTGAATGCTATTTTCTCCCTTTTTCCCGCATGAAGAAGTGGCAAAGAAGAGGTCTTTTCTTCGGTATGGATGCTGAATCCGAATGAAAATATCCTTGGAGCACACGTCTCGAAGTTGAGCTGGTGCACTTAGTTTGCATACACCTAGTTTCGGAATTTAATGCGCTATCCGGCCGGAAGCGTTTTCCGATAAACTTTTTCGCTCGTCGCAGCTTAACTTTACGCTTGGTTAAAAATTAATTAAGTCGATTCGGTTAATTAGCCGCTTTTTCCCTCCCTCGTAACCTCGGAATGGTGCAATCCTGGAAACGTAGCGGTGAAGAGCACTCTGCAAGCAAGGGTATGGAATAGAATGGAATATATTTGCGGTGCGTTCGAGCGGCGAGCATTGGTGTGTTGATGGCATTAGAACCCAAGTAAAACTACGCCAATGCTTAATTGACACATTCAATCAATAATAAAATTTGCATTTGCGAGTAGGACGAATCGCCGGAGCAGACAGAACGAGCGGCTCAGTGTTGTGTAACGATTGACGAATTTAAATAATGCACACACTCAGCGCCCACCTAATAAGCCGCTGTGAATAAATTATTACAAATGTAATTCACTCGCGGTTCCGTGCGTAATCGTATGCTGAAATGGATTAAAATTAAACTGTTTGCCTTGATTGTGTCGTACCTACGTGTGCGTAAACAACACTCGGTATACGCCATATTAAACTCACTGGCTGTTGGTGGCTAGAGGCGGGGGCGGCAGTAATAGCATGTGCTGCAATGCACACGGAATTTATCCCTGGACTACTCTCGCCGAGTGGCCCGGTGTCAAATTACAGTAATCGAATTAAAGCACGCTATCGAACAATTTGTCTCACTTATACGGCAAATTTTATATTTTTATTGCAGTCTGCTTTATCGCAATGCAAAAACGCGCGTCCGTTCATTCACTATTTGCGTACTTTTACGAGCGCTAAATACAGAAACCGAATGTGCACTTGATGTGTATTATTTCTAGCGATACTCGATCTCCAAAAATGCAAAAATCAATGCGTTTAGTGCCCACTTTACACCAAGCAAACATTAATTTCAGTTTTCGTGCATTCACAATTTGCGCACGTCTATAATTTTCTCCTTTACCGTATGATTTGTCTTTTTTGCGCTTTTCTTCAACCAGTTTATCTTAATAGCACATCTTAAATCGTGTTAAATCAAGTAGGCAGCCCTAGATTTAATATTCTTAAGAAATCATTTAGAGCGAGTTCGACTATTTGGTAGCTAGGTATTATATATCTAGTTAGTAACAGTTAGCATTTTATTTCATTGTCAATCCTAGCATTGCATTAGATCGTTTGAACAATTAAAAAAGACGACACGCAATTTGCGCACAACTAAATGCACCTTCTCGAGTGCGAACAATGCGCAATAAAAATTGCAAACTAGAGACGGCAGCAACTTGAAAGAAGAAAACTAGGCATTCGTAAGTTTCGAGAAAACAATTAAAATGCTTGGTGCGGCGGCAATGCGCCGTCGAAAAGTGAAACGAGGACTTCTCCCCGAACGACTTAACATGCAGCGAACAAGTGAGGAGGATGCTGAATCGTCCTTGCATTCGTTTCTATTATGCGAAGGAGCGAGGCGCGTTGAAAAGAAACGCGCTGGAAAAAGTTACAAAAGATTCTTAATTAAAATTATGAATTATGCATTCGGTAATTAAATATTTCTCCCACTGTTGCCGCCGACGCTTCGCTCTTCGTATTCCTCCGACGGCCATTCATTGCCTACTTGATTTTCACTTATTTCTTCCACTCGCGCAAAATAAAATATCTTGTTCGTTCCTCAAGAGTGAACTCTAAAAGGAAAACTTTAGTTTCGTTTAATGATGATTCCGAAAAGTAATAATAATAACACAAATAGTAAACTAGGAATATTTTAAATTTATTAATTTCGTAATTCCGGTTTGCCATTTGGCTGGTATGTAATACAATTTTAATGGAAATGTCCTCGTCTTTATTCAACCACTTGAAGAAATGCGCCGGTTGCGCTTTTCGCTTTAGAGCAAGATAACACGTAAGCAGAAACGGCCGTAAATCGTTATCGGCGGCACAATTGCATTATTAAAACTTTATATCTTCACGGTGCATTCGTGGATTTATTAATTTCACGCGCGCGCATACACCCCTCATACTTTCTTCACGCCAACATCCATACAGGGTTGACACACGCTCTTTGGTGCTGCGGCCGCCCCAAGAGGCGCACACACGTGCGCAAAAGTTTACGGCAGCCGCGGTTCAACCGCTCCACACGCAGTTTTAAAAGTTACAATTCGCACGAATTAATAAATAAATTACGTACTTATTCGCAATGACCGTTTAACGCCGGTGACGGCGGGTAAAAGCCACCACCCAGCAAGCAACGCCGCCACCGACTTTTGACTACTTGTACGCGCCGGAGTTTGGCCCTTCATGTATAATGAACGTGCGCAACTTTGCGAACAAGTTGAGCGCGCTCAGCATCCGCTAGGGGAGCGCGAAATGAATAAGAGCGCACTTAGTCCTTGGAAGCTTAAAGTATTGTGTCGGGAAATCCGGCAATAAAATTGATTTCGAATACCAATCGTCGCAAACTCAACAAATTTATTATATCGTCAAGCGGGTCTCGCACGCGCATCTTTGTTTGTTCGCATACGGGGTGTTTCAATTCGTCCTTTATCCTGCCTAGCAGTTTTTTCCAGGATTCTTCTTCTTTTGTTCGCGTTGGACATGAAGGAAATTCAATTACAATTGTATTACTCGCGTTCATTTCCATAAATCCAGCGCCGTTGCGGTTGGCTAAGAAAAGAAGTTGTATTGCTAACGCGTTGGTGGCGGCGAGCGGCAGGCTAGGACAAAAACTATGCAGACATCATACACATTGAATTTCAGCGCGGGGGCGGTGGAAAGCTGGATGTTATTGCTCCAGCGCGCACACAATTTTCTAATTTAAATAACAAATAAAGCCAACGGATTACTGTCGGAAACACGCGTTCCGCTAACAAGGGTTGAGTCATCGGGAGAGAAAACGACGACGTCCAGTGCACTCGTCTGAAACGCCCAGCCCCCTCGGGGGTGAATGGAGGCTTACGCTTCGGTCGTTCGCCCTCCAGGAAATGATACACAATTGACGTATTCTTGAGTCGTATTTATTTTACGAAATCTAATCAATAATAAAATAGAATAATAATGCCTAATTAAAATTTATGTGGTAAACATGTAAGAATTGAAATTCCACCCTTGGCGTTCTCAAGACCTTCGATTAATAATTAATGGAGAAATGTCTAACTTCCTGTTATCTTCGTAAAGGACTATTTATTCTGCAGTGATTGAAGACATTTCCGTCATGTGGCCCCCCATTCCATGCATTTTCCCTCTAATGCATGTGTGCGCAAAATGCATTAACATTAAGAACATTTGCGGGCATAAAGTATTCATGCGGCAAAAAAAGGAAGAGATGCCGGTATCGAAGTTTCTGGCAGATAAACGCGAACATGAACATGAGCATTTCATTCTTACTGCGTGCAGTATTCACGAGCATAGATAGTGACAGTATTCATACGCATATTGTTCGATGGAAAAACACATGTTATGATTAAGTTTACCTGAACGTACACACCCCATGTTCCAGAAAAACGATTACGTTATGTGTTCAGTATGTTTCCAATACAATCTCATCCCTTAACGTACGCACGCAGGAAAAAGGAACGAAATACTTGCGTTCGATAGAAACGAATAAAGAAGGAAATTGTTTTGCGTCATCAGTGTGTATTTTCCATGCGTTTGCTTTGAAGGAAACGTGCGTATTGATCACGAAACATTGCTTATGTTATGATTATGCGTAATACTCTACAAATTACTTCTGCTCGACGATGTCGATTCGTTTCCAATACACAAGCGCACGTGACATCATCCCGCGCGGCGAGATATCGAGGGTGTGGGTGCGCTAAAGACTTTTTTAAAATGCGCTTCGGCAGACACGTGGCGATAATAAGATGTCGTCGACGCCGGCGACAGTAATGGAGATGTAAGTGTATCGTTATTAATCTATTTTTACTGTCGCTCCAGCGGCGGCGGCGTGCATTTCGAACCAGCCGCCCCCATTTGCAATATGTATCAGTAAGTGCTTGCGCTCGCTTCACTTCACGCTTCGTAAAACCTCCACAAAGAGTAGCGTCGCACCCCGCAGTGCAGCGTGCTGCCGTGACGACGATGTTCATCCTCAATTCTGAGCGGCAGTGATGGAGGCGGCGGCGGCGGCTATCAATGAAATTCTTTAATACGTCGCTAAACAGATGATAATTAAAATGTACATTATGCGCCCTAGATTGCATTTTCAGCGAAGAGAATTTCATAATTCGCATGCTATGAAATGATAGCGTGGAGGCAGATGAAGAATTAGAAAAAGTATACGTTTAATAAGATGAAAAATGCGAGTTCATTCAATTAGCAAGAATATCCTCTTAGCAAGGCTCGGGCGCACTCTTATGAAAAATGCCGTGCCTTTTTTGATGCTTTGTTGTGATGATGATGATTCACATTTTGATATTGATTAGACGGTGTTCTCCCGTCGCAGCATAATGACGAGCATGGGAATTGAGCATCCAACCAAACTGTGTGCGCATTTCAAGAAATAAATTGCTTCAATCAGTCGAACAATCAAATTGGTGGCGAAGGTGATGGAACGAATATTTGTTGGCAAATTGCATTGCACGTTAGTGTTACATTATGGATGGGTATTTCGGTTGTTGAAATAGCCAAGAAAAGAAAGCAAATAACAAACAATTTGCGAGCAATCACGTTCAGGATAGGGGTGGTTCGTGGAAAGTGTCGGGAAGCACGTTGTTAAAGTATGCAAATATTGACAATATTAATTATCAAATAGGGGAACGACCCTTCTACATAATACGACAATGTGATTAGAATTTTCTGGAAAATTACATCACGGAAAACTATTTGAATTTATAGTTGAACAGGATTAGTAATTTCAATTAAAAATATCCTGTGAATGATCCTTTGAATAATTGCAAAATTTAATTATTGAACGTGTAATTTAATGCCTAAGTATTTTATTATATCAAATTTATTCGGTTTAATTAAGAATTGATGAAACACAGCGTTTTCATGAAGAAATCTAATTTTATGTGACGCATAACATAAAATTATTCATATTATAATAAATTATTCTCCATTTAAATTTCATCTCGTCATACACTAAATGAATATTTTATAATATTTTATTGGCGAAATTCATTTTGAAATATGTCATTCACTCATGTATTGCCAATTCTATTGTTATTAATAATTGCACGCAATAAAGTGCATCAGTTATGTAGGATCGGGAAATTCCGGCAGTTAGTTACCAGGCAGTTAGTTAAGTGTAGGTACTTAAGTAGGTTTAGGACAGTAAACGGTTTAAGTCGTGTTTATGACGGTCAGGGTTTTTTCCCTGCTTGAATTAGAGGGCGCTATAATGTTATAATGTACAAAGTAGAATTACGGGGGGCAATGAAGCCAAGGGGTATATAAGGGCAGGAAAGCGCCGGTAGAGGCTCAGTCTCAAAATCAAGCCGAAAGAAGTCGCAGAAGGGAAATAGTTTAAGAAAGTGCAAATGTAAGTAAAGGAATAATAAACCGATTGTTGTAACTCCTGACCCGCGATTACCAAATTATTCAACAGTAGTGTGTATATACCTCCTAAAAAAGATAACATACTACATTTGTGGGGGCTCGTCCGGGATCGCGGCGATCAGAAAGTTTACAAGTCGGTAAAAGACGCGGTAGTGAGTGCGGAAGTTATCAGTAAAGTGCGCGAGTGAAGAATCATGGAAGGTAGCATCGATAAGATCGCAGGAGGTACAGCCGCGGGAGAGTTGAAAGCCGATCAGCTCCCCCGAATGCGAGTTACAGAGCTCAGAGAGGAGCTAAGACGTCGCGACCTCCGGGTGACAGGTCGTAAACCGGAACTGTTGAAGAGGCTCGAAGCAGCACTGTTGCTGGAACGCGATCGCATTGCTGCCATTGAAGAAGACGACGACGATGAAGACGACGACGATGAAGACGAAGATGATGAAGACGACGATGATCAAGACGAAGAAGACGATAAAGACGACGACGTTGGCACTGCTTATGACGAAAGTAGACGCCATACCCTGAGAGTACGAAGACGAGACGTACCTCAACCCCGAGTGTTACTAACATTCAAAGACGTAGAAGACTCCTTGGAAAAGTTCAACGGAGATAATCATTCAAATATCCGACGATGGTTGAATGATTTCGAAGAGATGGCCTTGCTGTGCGGATGGATCGATGTCCAAAAAATCGTATATGCCAAGCGCCTGCTGGAAGGTGCGGCAAAAATGTTTGTGAGCTACGCTCGATGTGCTCAAACATGGCCGAAATTGAAGAACGCGCTCATTAACGAGTTTGAAGAGACGGTTGATTGCCTAACCATTCACCGGGAATTAAGCAAGAAAACCAAGAAGACGGACGAAACGCTACAAGAATATGCGTACCAGATGTTTCAGATCGCTGCACCCGCTAATTTAGATACGCGGACGGTGATCCGATACATCATAGAAGGCATCCCTGATGATGCAGTGAACAAGGCGATGTTGTACGGCGCCAAAGATCTAACGCAATTAAAAGAGAGGTTCGCTGAATACCAACAGATGAGACAAGACATGGCGAAAACCAAAACTCGCCAGATCCCACTTCTGACACCAAACAACGACGACAAGCCGGCCCCGATGAGAAACTTCAACCGCACGACAACAAAAGCTCCAGAAAGTGAAAGAAAACGTTGTTTTAACTGTGGGTCAAAAGACCATAGAAGTACCATGTGTCCCTTTAAGGAGAAAGGAAGGAAATGTTTTAAATGCAACGAGTTTGGCCACGTAGCTGCAGCGTGCGCGGTAAAGCCGAGAAATGTGTTTATCGTGGGCAGATCATCGAAGAAGAAGTACCAAAAGCAAGTGACTATTAGAGACTGTGAGATTCTAGTTTTAGTAGACACCGGAAGTGATTTAACACTCATGAGCAAAAGTGCGCACGAAAGTTTGGGATCGCCACCTCTACAGCTAAAACGTATCTGTTTTGAAGGGCTTGGGGCCAAGACTAATGAGACTCTGGGTATGTTTTCTGCGGGCATGACCGTAGACCAAGACCAATTTACAGTGGATTTTCATATCGTGCCGGATACGATTCTTAGACGCTCTGTCCTGCTCGGTACCGACTTTCTAGATCAGGTAGAACTTCGCGTCCGGCGAGGTGAGGTAACCTTTTTTAAACTAGACGACGATGAACGTACCGGATCGTATGAGTTTATACAACCGGACATCTTTAAAATTAACGTAGTAGACGAGAGCAAAGAAGTTGATTTATCTCATATTAAAGAAGAATATTATAGAGAAGAGATTAAGAATTTAATAGCAAATTATAAACCCGAAGCTACCTGCGACGTTGGGGTTCGGGCAAAAATAATTTTAAAGTCAGATAAGCCAGTAACGTCGCGACCACGGCGATTGGCTCCTTCAGAGCGAACAGAAGTAAATGATCTCATGAAGTTATGGATGGAAGAGGGAATCATTCGCCCCTCTATTTCGGAATACGCAAGCCCAATTGTACTGATCAGGAAGAAAGATGGTACTCTTCGAGTCTGCGTAGATTATCGAAAAATAAACACCATCATGTTAAGACCGCTTACCCCACTGCCGTTAGTGGAAGACCAGATAGATGCCTTAGTTGAGGGGGTTTGGTTCACGGTAATAGATTTGAAAGATGGATTTTTCCATGTAAAGATGGATGAAGATAGTATTAAGTATACCGCTTTTGTTACCCCTGATGGTCAATACGAATATCTGAAGTTACCATTCGGTCTATGCATCGGTCCAACGGTTTTTCAGCGATTCATTTATGAGATTTTTAGAGAAGTAATGCGGATGGGAATTTTAAGCGTATACATGGACGATCTCGTTGTTATCGCGCGGACATTGGAGGAAGCACTGGAAAGACTTAAAATAGTAGTAGAAGTCGCAGCACGGCATGGGTTAATTATTAAGTGGGAAAAGTGTCAATTTTTAAAGACGACTATAGACTTTTTAGGGCACGTGATATCGGGAGGTACGGTTAAACCATCCGAATTAAAGACAACAGCAGTGAGAAATTTTCCCCGGCCGAGTTCAGTCAAAACAGTTCAAAGTTTTCTGGGCTTGACGGGATACTTTCGCAAGTTTATACCGGAGTACTCCTTGATAGCACGACCGCTGACGGATTTATTAAAAAAGGACGTTACTTTTAATTTCGGAGCCCGAGAGGTAGAAGCTTTTGAAAGGTTGAAGACTGCATTGACCTGCGGGCCAGTCTTGAAAATATACCGAGTAGGCGCAGAGACTGAATTACACGCAGATGCATCTCGCTGGGGTTATGGCATGATATTAATGCAGAAAGACTGTAACGACGGTAAATTCCACCCCGTGCATTATGCTAGCGGTAAGACGACCGAGGCAGAATCTAGATATTGCAGTTATGAGTTGGAAGTATTAGCGATTATAAAAGCCCTGGAAAAATTTAGAGTTTATCTGCTAAGTATTCCATTTAAGATTATAACGGATTGTCAGGCATTCGCTGCAACTATGAGGAAAGAGAAATTATGTCTGAGAGTCGCCAGGTGGGTGTTACTGTTAGAAGATTTTAATTATGAAGTAATTCATAGACCAGGCAGAAATATGTCACATGTAGATGCGCTAAGTAGGAATCCTTTACCGGTAACATTCTATATTTGTGAAAATGATGAGGGTTTGATTGCGCGGTTGAGAGATGCGCAAGACAAAGATGAAGATCTTAAACAAATTATAGACGCCGCCAAGCGCAATGAGGCAGACGGATTTTTGTTGAGGAATCAGTTGCTATATAAAAGGCTGGGCGGGGAACAACTCGTGGTGGTTCCGAAGAATCTGGAGGCGCAGGTAATTAAGAAAGCACATGATCGAGGGCACTTCGGAGTTAACAAAACCGAAGCCATTGTCAAGAGGGATTTCTGGGTTAAAGGGATGCGTGAGAAGGTAGAGAATGTAGTGGCCAGTTGTCTTGACTGCATTCTAGCTGAAAGGAAGCAAGGTAAACCAGAAGGGTGGTTGCATCCTATTAACAAAGGAGACACGCCACTCGACACGTATCACATAGATCACGTGGGCCCTATGACGAATACGTCCAAACAATATAAACACATATTGGTGGTTGTTGATGCCTTCAGCAAATTTGTTTGGTTATATCCGACAAAATCTACAGATACCGCCGAAGTACTACTTCGACTCCGAAATCAGGCTAGTATTTTCGGAAATCCCAGACGGATTATCTCCGATCGAGGGACAGCATTCACATCGAATGACTTTCAAGGGTATTGTGAAAGTGAGAAGATTGAACACTCCTTAATAGTAACCGGTGTTCCAAGGGGAAACGGACAAGTTGAAAGAGTTAATCGCACCCTTCTTCCGCTCCTCACAAAGATGGCTGCTCCAACGCCGGAAAGTTGGTACAAGCATGTGGACAATGTGCAAAGATACCTCAACGCAACGCCGCACCGCAGCACGGGCAAAGCACCATGCCAATTGCTGTTCGGTATCAACATGAGGCTGAGAGATGATTTACATATCAAGAAGTTGTTGGAACAAGAGTGGGAGACACAGTTCGAAGAAGACCGAGAAGAGTTACGAGAAGATGCCCGAAAACGGATACAGAAGACGCAAGAAGAAAATCGACGAGGATTTAATAGAAATCGAAAACCGGCCAATGTCTACGAAGAAGGAGACTGGGTGGCCATTCAACGAACGCAGTTCGGGCCAGGATTAAAACTAAAGGGCAAGTATCTGGGTCCTTACCGGATAACAAAGGCTCTGAGAAATGATCGCTACCTGGTAGAAAAGGTTGGCGAGCACGAAGGACCACATCAAACATCAACATCAGCCGACCACGTGAAGCCATGGGGATGGGTTCCGAGGAAGAATATCAAATAGTAGATAGGCAAGCCAACAATGACAATTGAGGGCAATTGTCGCCGCAGGATGGCCGAATGTAGGATCGGGAAATTCCGGCAGTTAGTTACCAGGCAGTTAGTTAAGTGTAGGTACTTAAGTAGGTTTAGGACAGTAAACGGTTTAAGTCGTGTTTATGACGGTCAGGGTTTTTTCCCTGCTTGAATTAGAGGGCGCTATAATGTTATAATGTACAAAGTAGAATTACGGGGGGCAATGAAGCCAAGGGGTATATAAGGGCAGGAAAGCGCCGGTAGAGGCTCAGTCTCAAAATCAAGCCGAAAGAAGTCGCAGAAGGGAAATAGTTTAAGAAAGTGCAAATGTAAGTAAAGGAATAATAAACCGATTGTTGTAACTCCTGACCCGCGATTACCAAATTATTCAACAGTAGTGTGTATATACCTCCTAAAAAAGATAACATACTACAGTTATTATTTACTGATTGCGATCTATAAATTACACCATCAAAATATGGACCGTTAAAATTTTATTGCATACATACCTAATAGTATTAAAAATATGCATTTCAAATTATAGTTAAAAAAATCGCTGGATTTAAAACGATAACTTTACAGTTTTTATATGACAAAGGTAAATAAAGCAATAATAAAAATATACGTATACAACTATCACATTTTTGCCATTTAAGTTATCATCCTATTAAGGATAAGGATATCACTATTCAAGCAAGTGGAATTCTATTGTTGGTATATCTATTATGAAATTTTAATTTTAGATGAGCTTCATTACTTATACATTCTATATTGATTGAATCAATCAAACAAGCAGGTGATTCTATAATGCATGTGAAACTAGTAAATAATCAACGACATGATTTTACAACATCATAAAAATAGAAATTTACTATACGGGCTATATAAATTGATAGATATGTTTAACGAGAGTGCCACTCATCCGTGACTAATACGATTATTAATATGACAAGTATTGTGCATTGAATACCTGTCAGTAATTTACGCTTCAAAGTTATTTTCGTAACTTTTCTATAACATAAAACTAGTGGCAATTTACACATCTTAATGTTGGCGTTGAAATATTATGCTTCCAAATGCGCGCAGACAGACGAGTAGAACATCATGTTTAAAATTTTAGCCGCCCTTAATGAACGGAACGTCTCAAACGAAGTGAAACCGTGGCAAAAAGCTGCGAGAGGGTTGAGTCCAAAAGAAATGCAAAACCGCTGAATGCACGGACCTATCAGCGCTTGTTATAAATTAATGTGTATAAAGTGCGCGAAGATTACCCAAAGGTATGCTAATTTTACATCTATGCAGAATAATCAAGAATAATGGCAATCAAAAATGCATTGCTGTAAACAGGGTGTGAAATAACACACCCGTTGTAAATTTCGAAATAAACTACCCCATGGTCCTTCTATCAATTTCGGCATTAAAAGGATCTTCAAAATTATTCAATAAATCCATCACATATTGTTACATTCTCTCGAAATAATTCAACAAATAGCACTTTTATTTGTCTTGCATTTATACAAGTTTGTTTGTCGTCTTTTACAACATGATAAAAGGAGCATTCTTGAAAATGTAATAATAAAACAAAAATCTAGACAAATCCCAAAAAGATGTTTATTTATTCGAGTGGCACTTGAAAATTTTCACTTATAAAGCAAAATGCAAATATGTAAATCCGGACGAGGAGCTGCAATGCAAACGAGGCAACCATCGCGAATGCAAACTTGCAAAAAGCTTTGAAGAGAGCATTGAATTTTTTCATACATTTTTTCTCCGTGCAAACAATGTCGGGTATTAATGCTACACACTTATTGGGACAACGGACATATAAAGCTCTCTGTCGTTTAGGAGTATCCTGCACGAAGCGTAAAACGCAAGGAGTACGCGCCACAAATGTGTAAAGGGTTATGCATAATTAATAAAAATACGATGCTAATACCTTGCACTATGAAAATATAATGACAGGCGCATTAAGTACGAAATAATTTTGAAAGTTATTAACGCTGGCTTTAACGGCACGCCCGACGCGTCGGCTGGCGGTGGCGAATGGCACACAATGGATAACAGCCGAGATCTCCAGAGATTTTTAAAGAGCGTCGGCCTCGCCGCCACCGTGTTCATTGGCAGGGTCCGTGTGTACGAGACTGTTAGCTGGCGGGCGGGCGGCGAACGCAAATAGCCGCCGCACATTGCCTGCCGGTGAACGTACATCAGCTGCGGGATAATATCCAATTATATGACGAGTCCCATTCGGCTATCATGCGTTTATCTCATTACCACCGCCGGAGACACATATAAGCTGCGCACATGTGCGCATCGCAACGCTTGCTGTTTTTTATATGCGGCAGAGTCGTGCGTAGCCGCCACGCAAATGTATAAAACACTGTTTGTTGCTGCCGCCGGAGCCGACGAAGCCCACCGAATATTTGCTGTTGGAATAATATAATTCTTAAACCGCCATTTCGTGGCTATTACGCTTCTTTGAATACTATTTGCTGAGTTGGAATATTATTTAATCTATTTTCCAACAGAAATACGTGTTTCTCTTATTTTTAAATTATTTTAAAATACTGCAAATTCTACGACCTTTGAAACCTAATTTTAATCATCTCAGTAAAAAGGATTAAATATCCTACAAATGGCATGAAGAATCGTATATTTTTAGTATGCCAAGGGGGCGGCAAGCTTGATGATTGCAATAAATTAAAACAAATTGAAAACGTATTGATTCGATGATACCCATTTGCGATAGAGGAAAATAATGCGTCTAGACACTAAAACACCAAAAGCAAATGCTGCACACCACCCTCTCGCTGCGCGCCGAATATTGTTAGCGCGCTCGTCGTCGTTGTTGGCGGCGGCGGCGTTGGCGAATGAATATGAATGAAGGCCATTGTCGGCATTACACTATTTATACGTAAATTGCTTTCATTGATTTTGTTCCTTTCGTTGTTGTTCGACTGCTCCACTTTTCAGCTTGAAACTTTTGCGTTTTTTTTTCACGCCATCGTTTTTTAACCGCCACAATCGCGCATAGAAATTTCGCGTCAAAGAAAAGACTTAACGACTGGGACGCGTCCATAAAAAGCCACGTTTGTAATTAAACGCTGTATGTTTAATTAATCAGGTGCCGTATTGAATCTCGCCAGACTTCTTTTGAAGATTAATACAACATCAAACTTTTTCTGCACGTCCTCACATGCATTTCGTATTTTCGCCTGTTTCTACATGACGTGTAAGTATTTGTTAATGCTTCATAAATATGACATTAGTGCTGTTGCGCTAGCGCAGGATTGAAAAGTAGTAGTAACTCGAGTATTTTGGTGCTGCGTTTACCATTGGATGAATGCACACTGTCTCCAGAGATAGTGCGGCTCTGTTACGATCGTCCTTCGCAAAGAAGAGAACAACGATATCGTGTATATGGAGGTGGTGTGCTCAACGCGAGGGAAATGCACGCATTACTTGCTCGTTTACCGCAGCCGCTTCAGCAAAAAGTGCTGCCGCCCCCGATGTTGAATGTTTTTCGAACCGTTCGTTTCGAATCTTCGCGTTCGTCGTTCCGGTTTCCACTATCAATGCATGTATCTCACGCTTATATTTTACCAAAACTGAGTGGGTTTTATATTACACAGTATAAAATGAGTGTTTCAAATTCAATTCTCTCCATAAGATTGATATGCTTGAAATTGAATAAACTTTTGAATTTAAATGATGATATCCTAGACACATAGTAGTAAAATATGATTAAATCATTATTACTGTCAAGGAGAAAAAGTATGCGGCAGGATGATTATAATTTGTGTGCAAAAAAGTGAATAAAATAACTGATGATGTAAGCAGGCAGCGTGCATAAAAGCAGTAATTATACGAGGAGCGGCAGGCAGTGCAACAAAGTTATGGAGCGTTCGCGCAGGATTTGGCGAACGAGGTGGGCGAGAGATGCACCATCATGATAGCAGCGCACGCCGTTGTCATATAGCATCGCATTCCTATTACGTAAGATATCTGATTATGTAACTATAACGATGATACGATTGTATATGGGTTCGTTAAAGGCGGGCGGGCGGGCGAAGTACAGTTACTGCTGGAAGCGGGATAACGCTTCAGATTATCACCTGGAGTTTGCCGCTGGTGGGTTTATAATTAATGGTTAGTAATATTACTTACTACACAGCCAGCTGCATAACAGCCTACGCTATGCAAGCGCGCCGCGCGTTATGACGTTAGACGCTGGATGCTAATATACTAGAACGCTTGATGACGAAGGATAGCGGATAACTAATCCAAAAGCAGACGGTCTTGTGATAGAACCAACGTATATGTTACGCCAATTATATACCAGTTTAACTAGGTTATTCTGCTTTACGTATGCTTCATATCCCATTTTCAAAATGGTAGTAATCCTTTATTATTTCAGAAAAAAATTGCGGATCTACTTTAAAACGTTTTTCAAACAGTCGTAAAGTTAAACAGGATCAAAAAGGATAAAGATTATACAACTTCCGTGCAACATTTAGTTTTTGAGTATTAACCGGTCTGGGATTGACGTTTATTTAAATCAATAAAACTTAAAACGCTTGTAATTTATTCATTTAAATAGTGGAAATGGTACTCACAGACTAAAGGAAAATGCGTTGAGGAATATATTAATGTGCGAATGAATGCATATACATGCAGCGTATTAGAAGCGTGTGTATGAATCTTTAATAAGAAACGTCGGCTGCGGCAAACTAGAACCATTAACGCTGCATGTTCTACAGGATACGACAAAGTATTAACTGCTTTTTTAATATCTATAAAAGTAGTAGGCTTTAATGTTAAAAAAGTTCTTTATTACTTCGATACTCTTATAAAATCGTAAATTAGATATAATTTTAAAATATATACCATTTATTACTACTATTCCTGCGGAATTGAAGTAATTTTATGTTTCAAGAATGAGGAATGAACTACTTTTGCGGAATTATTTATAATTTGAACGATTTGGCTGATTCAATTGCATTTTTTTGGTTTATCCTGTATTTCATGAGGCTTGTGTGCGATTGCCAAACGCCCCACATGGCGAGAGGAACAACAAGGAAGCAGGAGCGTGTAAAGCAGGCGGTAAAGAGAAGAGAGCGCACACTCCGGAGAGCGTCGACGTTAAGCCTTCAGAAATAATGACTGAGATTCAATAAAGGCGAATAGTTTCGCTCGAAAACGACAAAAGAGCAAATTGCAGCTAGTAATTAATGATTTGCGCATAGTTTCGGTTCAGCGATCAATTTAACTGTCTCTCCGAATCGCAATTTAACTTGTTTAGCTCTTCGCGCGCCCGCCAGAGCCCAGGGAAATTCCATATTGTATCCGGTTTTGCGGTGGCAGGGCGCGTGTCGTTCTTCGTCTCGCCGCCAAAATGTGTGTACACATAGAGTAGACGAGCAATTTTGTTCTTCGTTCACATCTCATCCGCGTGTACATTGCGCACTTCCTTATTTGATAACTTTTCATTTGTGTCCGGATTTAAATTAAATAAAACGTCCAATGATTTATTACAACATGTAATTGTTTTCAAACGTAAGCGTAAATATTGCAGGGTATGTTGTAACTTGTTAAATTTTATTGCAAATTAAGGACTTTAGCTTTTTCAAGTAGACTTTTCAAAATGAGAAAATTAATTAAAAATTCTTCGAGGAAGAGTTTTGAGCGTTCGAGGAAAATTTCGCGATAATTTGCATGGGTGTTATTCATGAGTGAGCGGCAAGTGAAAATCAACAAACAATGAAAACGCTAGCGGAGGAGCGCGCGTGGAAAAAGCGAGAATGCATCCCATTATCGTTATAAATGCGGTCGGGCGCTGAATGTCGAAACGCAAAAGCAGACAATTCTATAAATTGCGGCGAGTTATTCCATATTCAAGCGGGCGCGTATTTTACATATTTTAGTAATTAAGGTATAGAGTAACGGACGGCGCGCATAACTTTCCACGTAATCCAACGACGTGCATACGAAATCTACGTGTGTATCTCTCGTGTTTGCCTTGATGATACGATCAACCGAGAGAAAGGACTCTAATTATCTAACAAACGAATAATTCATATAAATAAATAAAATCTAGAGCGCTAACAATTTTTCCACCAGCAATTAGTTATTTATTTATGGATTGTTTTAATTAATTTTCACCATAATGCAATCATAACTTGAAGAATTTCTTATCATAATTCTAATTTCATCTTAAATCATAGTAATTTCGCAATTCTTGGAAAAAATATACAAACATTTATAGTATTTCTTATTCTATTTCGTGAAGGAATTTCGAACGAATCTTAGAACAGCGTGAAATACGGAAAAGGTATATTTATTTCTTGGTAAAACTAGGAACGCTAAGAAATTCCATACTTGTATGCGTTGTATACCTAATCTGATTAATTTCCTACAATGATTAATGAGTGGAAGGCTGTGGAACATCAAGTGGAGATCACGTTATGGGCTGCAGCAACAAACTAACCTACTTGCGGATACTCAAGTGGCCGCAAACACACAACCAATATTCCTAGGACAAAGCCCCTTTCGTGATCCTTCATTGTCCTTTGTGCGGCGCGTCCGCGCGTGTATGCGATTCCGACCGCAACTATGATTCTCTTATAGTCTAAGTCTGCTCTAACTACCTACTTATAACATCAATGCGTAATGCGGGTTAATAATTTAATAATAAGTATATCAGCCAATTAAGTTAAATTGGATATTATGAAGATTATATTTATTATAATAGGGAATTTGTTGAATGCGGTCCTGTTTTCTAATTTCGGTGCATGCCGTCGTAAATTAATGTGTGCTATATGCATACACGTACGCGGACTTTGAACAGGCAAAGCCTTTCAGCACGCCGTGTTGCGAAAGAAAGAAAGAACGCGAGAACGTCGGGAAATTGCTGTGAAAATCGAGGGAACGAGGGAGAAAGGACGAAGCGAGGTACGCTTTCCGACGTTGCTGTTTAGCAATGCAATGCAAAAAAGAGACGCCATGCGCGCACGCTGGAAATTTATTCTATATGATAAGAAATGAAAGGATATATTTATAGTTGGTGTATTAATTACGCTGAAATATGAACGCAATCACGACATTTGTATATATTCCATGCTTAGTTTCCACCTATTTCCACAAGCCATCCGCCAAATTATCCGTGAACATTATGCATTTGCGCCGCATTCAGGCTCGTCGTATGTTTGCATTTTGTTTGCACGGAGACTTTCGAAATGCCAAGATCGAAGCGATAGACGCAACCCTTTTATTATTTCGTGTGTGCGCGAATATTATGCAAGCTCGAAGAATACAATTATTCAGAGCGCAAACGTGAGCCGCTTCAGCGTTGCGCAAACATATTTTCAACGTGCACAACTCATAGAAAATTCCAACTAATTTGCATCAGCTAACAACCTCATTATGTATTTACTTCCCCTATAGGTAGCTAGAGCTATATATATTTTTTTGCATTCCGGGCGTAAACAATACCAAGTCATGATTTTGATTTATGTCTATCAAATGTCCTTCTTGCTTTTACTTTTACTAAACATGTTGTTATAATACCCGGTTAATGTCTCAGTTATAATGTCAGCCTTTTACAATTTAATTATGAAACGGAAATTTTGATTCTTATCACGCGTAGTTAATGTGGCAAACAAGAAATTTATAATTTATTGCCTCTAATTACGTAAAAGACAAATTTAATTATAAACTGTATTTCGATTCGGGAGCTTGGATTTATATTCGGATGTTTGTTAAATATTTTTATACAGCTTGTCATATCTGATATGCGCATTGTTCATACAAGCGTAAAAAGCTTGCGAACAAAGCTTTTTGATACTGATATTGATGCTGCTGCCTCATTTGTGCGCCGGCACCGCCGCCAAAGAGAAATTCATGCTCGCGCTCGGCTGATTACCGAAGCAAACGTTGCGTTCGACACACGCCGTTTACGAATTCAATCACTGCGAAACTTTATTCGGCTCGCAAAGGCGGAAAGTACTTGCGTTCGATGTAACTGTAACAGGATAAAATCATATATTGCAGCGGCGGCAAATTTTTTCTTATTGGGTTTGCGTTCGAGCTAAACGAAGTTCAACTACTACGACGGTGGCGCGCTCCGCTGCGGTGCGGTGTTTCTATTACAAGTACGCGCTTTGCGCTCGTCCTCGTCCTCGAGTTGCTTTGGCGCTCGCGCTCGCTCATGGATGGGGACTTTAAAGGATCTCACTTCTAAATTGAACAAGGGATTTGTCGAAGTAGATGCAGTCCTTGCGCTTCGATCCTTCGGTCTAATGGAAAGCATCTCCTAGGCTCGGTCGCCATCCCCGGATCCTTACTTACTCTGGATCCGCTTTGGCTTCTTCTTCTGCTTCTTCTTCTTGCTTTTGTTTCTGTAAACTTATTTCACTCTTTCGTATTTTTCCGGAGTCGTCATGTCCTCTTTTGTTTTTAAGGTTGGGCTTTATATCGCATACATTTTTTACGTTTCTTATGAATGTAATGCAATTAATATTTATGATAAGACATACAAATGGCCAACAATAATTTTCTTTGTTTTTCTTCTCGTCTTGTAGCTTAGTATACTTTAATTTATTGTTTAGTAAATAAAAAGTTTTGGGAGGGCGGCACAAGTTATTAATCTATTACTTTTTTGTTCTTGCACATGAATTCTTTTTTGTTTTTAATTAAAAATTCTGTGGTGATAAGGAGGGTGCGTGTAGTATTTGCTTGCGTGCGTGTACGAGGGAGGAAGGTAATGAAAATGGACTTAACCTATGTGTTTATTAACACTCACCCTACGAATGCCTGCACTGTTTATCCCTTAAGGGCGCTTGTAATTACGAGGTGGACAGTACATTGGGGTCGCTTTTGCGGCGGCGGCGCTGTCCGGCGATATGACCGCAGTGCATACATTCTTAGGCTCTGGGTCAAGCTGCAAACCAACGCACAGTACCAAATCTCATTTTGCGATATTTGCTTGCAAACAATTCTACAGCCGAATTACTTTTCGTTCGTGGAAAACACAGCATTAATGCGAATTATTACATTGAAATTAAATTCGTCGGCGAAACTTAAGCCCTTCTCCAAACAACATGTTAATTGCTTTCGGGCCGCGTCTAAGAAATATGTCACAAGACTGTGTTGTCTTTAAGAAATTTTCCAGCGAAACGACTTTTTCAACGGGCGCGCGCGCACACACAATTCTAATCTGTGTTTGCCGTCTCTCGGTAGTCATTATAAATTGCTCAAACTGTTTGCTGTTTGTCTACGCGCGCAAAAAGTTGTTACTTAGTTAACAAAGCCGCCCTCTCAAGGCGGCGGCGGCAGAGAGGGGAAAAAAGTGCGTCGACGACAAGGCGCCGGTTTTAAAAGGACGATAATTGAATTGCAAAAGGTGTTTCAACTTTGCAAGTGCGGGGAGCGAAAGTTTTCGATGGTAAAGTTTCATTGTTTTGCGCGCATATGCACACACATTGGTATAATGCGTTCGAATATAATTCATGAAATTGGCAAAACCACCCCGGGAATTACACAAACGATCCGGATTGTAATGAGCGCTTCTCACATCTTGTCTAAGTTTACCTCCAAGCCGAGTGCACACGCGCAAAGGATAAGTTGAGGCGGCAGGTCGTTGTGGTTGGCTGTTTTCCATGCTGTCGATGCCAGAAACTTCAAGGTTGTTCCTGCCAGCAACAACGCCGAAGACTTCGACGACTTCCAATTGAACAACGCAGTACGAAAGCTCGCGAGTGAGCGCGCGCCCGCCGCTTTGATGACTTTTCTCAACAGCCATTATCCGGATCTCTCTCGATGCGCGCTTTATTATTACCAGGCTGAAAACATGCCGTACGTCTCTCTCATTTCGTGCTCACAATGCCATGGAGTTTAACTAACATAATTTATGCCTTCGAATCGATTAATTGCTTTATCTACTCAAATTACAAGCGCGCCGTTCGCGCTCAAAGAGCGTCGCCGAAAGCATTACGCACTTCTCCTCGACGGCGTCGTCGTCATCGCCATCAACGTTATTATTGCATGCTGTCATCTCTTGCGTCTGCTGTCTTAATAGACCCGGCGAATAATTATCATTCCAGAAAGTTAACATCTTCATGTAATGCACATATGCATTTACGCTCCGTTGCTTGCTTCTTGAATTACCTTTTTATTTCTCCATTTTGCGCGGGAAATATTTATTTATACGAACCAAAGTTCAGCTAACTAATTCATAGCAAATTGCGTGACAACATAATGAATAATTAGTTTATGTTTTAGTGCGTAGTAGCCAATTAATAGATTAGAAGAGCATTAAAAACTGATGGAGACTAATTGCGTATTACAATTTAAACACTACTATTTGATGAATAATTTATGTTGACATGCTCGTGGGTTGGGAAAATAAAAGAGAATTTGGAATTTATGAGAAGAAAATCAAAAATAAATTGTCGTTGAGTAAACGAATATCCTGCATGACGTACAGATATGAAACAGCGCGAAAGTATTCGTGGAAAAATGGAAGTTATTGGCGGAAAGAACGGCGCACACTTCATATTCGCATTCAGATTCAGGCCATCAATTTCCACAATAAGAGCGATACTTCTTCGGCAATAACTATGCGAATATATTACGCAAGTGTGAATGTGTATTATATACGTGCGGCACACTGCGCGCTCGCGTCGGGAAATTGTGGCACAATGTAATTTTATGTTTTTCTACAAATTTACATCATTTTTTACTCTTTTCGCCGCTCCATCGCGCACGCACCGCGTGTCGCAAATCCAGGATATGCAGGTACCTCGTAGCTGTTTCCGCTACGCAGCTCCTCGTTACTGTTCTTGAGTACCGCGCGCGTTTTTCATCCAATATTTTTTACCATATAAATGTAAATGTTTTCATTTTCCTCTCATTTCCATATTGATTATTTATAAGCTCTTCCCGCCAACTTCAATCACGCGACAAAATATCCTCGAATGGAATTTATTTTTCCTCATACATTGTTTTACACATTTGATGTAGGTGGTACATTACATTATTCATAGTTATTGGTAATAATTTTGAATTTTAAACAGTTCTGATTATATTTCTACGAAAATTTATGATGAATTATTTAATTAAATTGGCCGGATAATGAAATGAATCTCTATATAGACTTCTAGGAAATGTTGTTGACAAGATGAAACGTTTTATATGGTTTTTTGTTGTTTACATTCCCAATTCCAGGATGCTTTTAATTGCCAGATGATATTACATATGGTGAATAGTATCCTTGGGAATATTCAGTTTTAATTGAATTTGTCGTTCAATTACGTATGAGATGTGGCCACACATGTAGTTGGAATTCGTGGATACACTGTAGGTAGGTAGTGTTGTGTGAAAGACAAAAGAGGACGAGCGACAACTAGACAGACATTTCATAGCTACCAACATCGTCCATTATTGTGTGTGCGGCTCGCGTGTGCTTTGCTTCTTGCATGTCGCGCATAATTGTCGCTAAATACGCGCAACTCGTACGCGTGCCAACTGTAAACAAACATGACACACACGCGAATAATATCTCTACGCGGCAGACAAGTATTATAAACAAAAAGCGTTCGCGATGGAGTGATGGAAATAAAGCGGTTTGGGGGTAGAGGGATGGAATGATTATAACCGAAACGATGACGAGTCTCGTCATCAGCCGCGCTCGCACACATGTCATCCGACACACTCGTGCACGCCGCTGACATGCGATTTGTCCTCTTGATGATCAAAATCCACACATTTCGCTCTGCTGATGACACATATTATTGTATTACAGCGCATGTGCACACAATTGCCATGGATCGCACCAGCAACAGCGACCATTCTTCCGCGGATATCTAATTAATTTAGCCGAAAAGCGAAACGCGCCACAAAAACGCCCTCCTCACCGTGAGTGCCGCCACTCTCAATAATTCCTCTCGGACACGCGTAATGAAATAATGAAATGCTTGACACGGATTGAAACCCGGAACAAGGGTGCGTTTTAATTCACATTTGCAATCGTAAATGCGCGGTGGCTGTGACATGAAATGAAGTGCGACAACATAATAAGCGACCGAAATTTTTAGAATTTTTCTACAGCTTTCGCTGTTTCGGCGTGTTTATAAATATGATAATTACATTGCTTGTTTTTATTGCTTTTAGCAATTGTGATACGGAAGCCTCTGGAAAGCAATAATTTGCTCTTAGACTGCGGAATGAATTGCATAAAATATGCTCCTAATGCCCTGAAAAAGAATACTTAAAGACGGCATTCATTCCAGAAGCCGCCTGCAGGCATGCGAGCCTGTTGTTCTTTTCTCTTCCGCATTTCCTCTTTCTGTTCTGCCTATTGTGTTGTGTGCGTCTGTTTGTTGTTTTTTTTCCTTCTTCTTGCGCTTACGCCATTTCTTTGGCGCGGTTCATTACGCGAGACTTCTGCGAATAATAATTCAAGCTTATTTTCAGATGCCGAGGCATCGTTAAATAAAAACTAATAAAGCGTGCGCTTAATAAATCCCCGAATGCGCAAAGTGTCCGTGATGCCATTTGCGAATAAAAAGCAAATAAATGCATCATCAAAAAGAAATAAAAACGAGCCATACACACACCACACTATGGGTGATGGCGGCTGAGGTCGTCCTACCATCGAAAATTCCTAAGTTGGCAAATGGCCTCGTTGCCGGCGGGCGGCGACGGCGAGGAATAAAGCAATACAGTGCGCGCGCGCGTAAAGAGATTCTTAGAGAGTTGTAAGGAGTCACTGCGGGCGGCGATAAACATTCCCGTGTATCTGCATCCGCACTTATTAACCAGGCCTAAAAACAAAGGGATTTGAGATCTTCACGCTGCCGCCGCCGCCGTTGCCGCGTTAATTCGCTGTATATCATTTACATTTACTGTTTTATTATTCAAAATAATTCCCATTCATGCATACATTCATATCCTTTACGCTCGTTTGTGTCAAGCAGTTCAGCACCGTGATATTGGCTAAGGAATTGAAAATTTCCATCATTTTTTTGTCCTGGGGAAGGAAAAAGAGGTAAACGCAGATTTTTCTACGCTCATAATAATCCAATTCATTTTATTAATTTGTACGTACGTCAAGTCAAGATGAAATATTATTAAATTATAGTTGCATGGGGAAAACGTAGGTATACGAAGGAAGCTTATTAAAAAATTAGTATTCAAAGCAGAATTCTTTGCGTTCAAAGTATAGTTAAGAATTATAAATTCCAACTCATTATTTCGCCTTTTCATGTAATAATAATTGGCTTAATTGGGGAATATTCAAAGCAAACATGTCGGTAGTTGCAAGAAGCATAATGAACGTAATGAATTATTTATAAATGCCCGTTTTCGGTGCGTGGAAGCGCGTTGGCGGAGCGCAGGACGAAAGTCGACTTGACTAAGGATGTGTCGACGTCCGTTTAGCTGAAAAGGTGCTAAGTGTAATGAATTGAAGTGAAATGTCAACAAATAAACATTTGAATTGGGCTCAAAAGCAAGGCCACCGACGGAAATAAATGTACGTCGCCTCCATTGTGCGTCATTATATTTTCAACATATTCGCGTTTGCACTTTGTGCGGGCGCATTCGGCGCAAACTAAATGTGAAATCCCGAAATTAGAATGTGTTTCATCGTTGGCGACCGTCACCGGAATATTTAATTTCGGCGTGCATTTGGTGGTGAAATGCGCGTGGGACGTCGAACTTTATTTCAGCTCACATTACCCGTTACTGATTTTCGCCTGTCAGCGCTGACAATTTTTCAATTAGAGAGAGCGACTGCAATATTGCTGTAATAAACGTTTAGCCGAAATTTGTGCTGGTGATAAAATTGGGCTTCTTTACTCAAATATCCTGTATATTTTGTTTTGCACACACACGCACACGCACGCGCGTAAATTTACATGCAAACCGTGAAGTTTTGAATAAATTGGTTCACTTCCTAAACTAATATTACTTCCTCGTCAAAGTCCAGCCCATCTAGCGACGACGACGCCACCACCAACGTAGTACAATTGCGCGTACAATGTCGAAACCCGTAAGCTGGCTGGATGCAATATCGCCGCAAGAATTTTCTACATGCACAATCAACAACTCCACGCTGTGCGGGTGGCAGCGGTGGCGGCGGCGGCGGCCTTGCCGTTTTATTTTGGCGAACACAAATTCCGATAAAGCCGGAGGGGCCGCACGCCATCGGATCGGGAGCAGTGACGCTGCCGCCTCCGCCACTCCGCACGTAGCACATAACAATACAAATATAAATGGCATGCAATATTTTCCAATTTCATCTCGCTCTCTTCGCTTTCCCATTTTCTTAACAGATGATTTGCTCTTCTTGCTTCATTAATAATGATGTATTCACAATAGGCGTCCGCGCGCCCTTTATTTTATTGCTCGAAGGCGGCCAGCGTATAATTAAATTAATGATTAACCGAAACTTCCCGTTGCCTGAATTCCATTCCATTCCATTCACGGTAATTACGTCCTGAAATTATTTGGAAATAAATTCCGTATTTATCACTAATTTTAAAAATACGACTCTGTTTAGGAAAGAAATGATACCCACATAAAGTTAGCTTATCTGCGACATAATTAAACATGACCTCAAAGAAACACATGGACTACAGAAACGAATACGGGGGGGAAGTTGTTATACATTTAGTGTGTTTGTGCGGAAATGGCGGGCTGCAGTTCTCCTGGAGCGTCGTATCATCCCTGGACTCTAACATGCGGCGTTAGTGGCGCACGTGTTGTGTGTAAACAGGAGCGATATCATCATGCAATGCTCGCACGCTTCGTCCAGAGATTACAGATATGAATAATTTCGCAACAATTAATGAAGTGAGACCGCTGAGAGCGCTCGGAAGCTTTTCAAATCTCCACCCGCTCATGCTCATCTATCTCCTCGCGTTCGTATGTGGACAGAGAGCACCTTAAGAGTTACGAGGCGACTTATTGTGTGCGGCCGTGCCACACAGGCAACACTAGACTACTAGTTAGGTACACAGCGCGCTTACACCCCGTGTATTCATCACTGATATGCGCTCCGTGACCAACTTTTGTTATGCAAATTTCGCACGGAGATTGCAATCTTTATGCTCTCTCGATGTGAAGTGTTTGCGCATCGGCCGAGAGGAAAGTACTTGCGGGGGCCGCTCCCATAAGTGCCTTATCTTCGCGTGTACGAACGATGTGTAAGCACGAAGATACGCAAAGTGCCCATCTCTATTTATCTACGTGTCGCTTTCAGAGCGCGTGCAGTTTGTGCTACAAAATACTTTGTTGTTGTCTCTTGTCGTCAAACCCGTTGGTTGGGCTGATGCGAAAACTTTCCGTATTGTCTCCGCGCTACGTCATTCATCTTGCGCGCGGCGCACTCGCGAATTATTTATGAAATTCATCAGCGCACGATAAAGAAAATAATGCTAATGAATTCCGGGTGTAATTGCCATCTCTCGTCGTCGTGCAATTCGCTGTTTGTATTTGGCTGGAGGATTGGACGCGGCCAGGATTGAGCGCAATATTTTAAGGATCGATAAAGTAGGTGCAAGGTAAAACCTCCTCCTCCGTCGTCCTGCTGTATGATTTTATCCATAAAAGAGGTCAATTGGTTCGTTGCACTTCACAGCGTATACAATTTATTTTCAGCTTTTTTGCTTTTACTATATTTTCAAAGATAAACATAAACATACAATAAATAACTCTTGAGAAAGCAATGTTCATGTTGTATGTAATAATTCTTGAGTTTTTATTGCGGAAATTGGCTGCAAAAAATCTGAGAATTGCTTTATTATGTTAATAATCCGGCAGTTTATCAAATCAATTACTTTTATTATTGATATTTATCTAACAAACGGCAGATATACGCTGAGAAAATAAACATGGAAATGGCACGCGGTGGAAAAAATGCGTATAACTCAGTGGGAGATTTTCGCTAGTGGATTACGGCGCGCACATTCGCAAATCATTTCGATGGTGCGCTCGCGCCTGATCTGATCGGATTTGCATTTCGGTGATTTACATTTATTGGATATAGGCAGTCGAAAATCGCTTATGAGCGCTGCGGGGCTTGTGCGCTCATTTCTCCAGTCTCGTGCAAACATCTACGACCGCTTTCCGCCTCGTCCAGGGCATCGACGCGTGCGGTGTCTAGTTAATAACCGAGTTATCATTGCGTCGCATCCAATACCTAATGAAATTGTTCGATTTCGAGTGGGCCAACCAATACATTACGCATTTGGCGCTAAAAAGCATCGCGCCATTTAACCGACGAAAGCGAGCGCGCATACAAGACCAATCTCGTCGCAAGACTCTCGCTTCTCGTTAAATTTTATATAGTCAGCGGCTTGTTCTGCACTTCTCCCGAATTATCGTAATACCGCGCAAGGATTCAATTATCCCTTTATGGGATCATCCCCAATTATAGCATTTTATCGACATTAAATATTGCGGGTTACGTATGTGGGTTAAGTATGGAAAATATTTCCTTAAATAGTTACCCCTACTCATTATTAACATATAAAAAGGTATCATAAATTTAGTTTTTCGTTCATTATATTTTAGCCTGAATATTCTTACAAAATTTAGCTGTAATGGGTATAATTTATATAATAGTAACTTTCCTGTAGTTAATCAAATTATAAATATTATATCATCACTTATTAAGTGAGTTCCTTCTTTCCATAGTAAACGTGATATTAATTGATTAATATTTCGATAACCCTCGATTTCGCCGGCAAGTGATAGAAGGGCTTCTATAAATAGAGCATTTAGCGAAGAGTTTTAGAAAGGCAAAATATCCAGATTCGCAGACTGATTGCCGTGTGGTATATGAGCAGAGAGAAGCGCACTCTGCAGAAAGGCTTCGGTCTTCTAGCCCATGGGCTTTCGCTGCCAAATCGAATTATCCTTATTGGAGTTTCGTCGGCCCCTGATGTTATTAGCTCCACTAGATTGCTGATCTATTTATCTCAAATAACACGTGATACTATCAAAATACACGTACGCCTCTGTCCGCGTATACACACGCGCATTGAGTTGCTCAATTCGTTGTCGTCTCGTCGGCGCTCGATCAAACGCGCGTGTGCGATGAGGAAGATGAGCAGGAAGCGTTTTTTTCCCTCGCTCACTGCACGAACTCACTCGCTTCTCAGCTGGAAAATAAATGAACTCCTCACATCCTCGTCGGCGCATGCATTTCTGCAGCCTATACAAACATTGCCGACTAAATTGTTATCCTTTTTGTAAATTTTTGATAATCGAATCGCCATTCGTAAATAAATTCCACCCCTTTATTGCGATCATATCCATTCAGCTCTAGTTTAAATTTAATACGACATGTTAGAATATTATTTGCTTTCGTTTATTCGCCGGAATCGTATTGACGGTTGGCATGGTTACATAAAGTGTTAAACACTTTAAGAGCACCTATAAAATACTCAACTCAACGCTGACAAACAAGCTGTCAGAGCAATAATTTTAAACGTAATTAAAAAGCATAGCGAAGAAGAGGAAAACAGGTAGAAAATTGTCGGGTTGTATGTATCGTTCTTTCGTAGGTTGCATTTAACGACTCGGACATAAACGAGCAAGCACATGCAATATGCAAAGCGCAAATGTAAATACAAAAGCGTTAAATACGCAATAAAAACCGATGCAACGCTAGCCACTTGCGAGCGTGGAACGCAAACATCGTCGAGTCATTATTAATAATCTAGACGTGAAGAGAGAGAGTGGCACCAGGACTAATAATAATCGATATAGGTAAATTAATAGAATGCGCATTCATTTTCAATTGGTTTCCCATATGCCTAGATGGATACCTATGTCGTGTGACTTTGCTTTCTGCGACAAAAAAGCCACAAGGAAACATGTGTTTGGCCTACATTTTCCATTTTAATATAGCGTCAACATTAAAATGCAGCACATGTTTCGCTTCACGTGCACGACACATGAGAAAAATTAATAATGCTTGATGCGTGTAATCCCGAATGAGAATTTATTACAAATTTGCACATTTATTTATATAATTTTTCCACGACTTGGTGGCGCTTGCTTGGAAATTATGCTGAAAGGGGTGATTTTTAATAAACGTATAATAACCGCGTCATAGTTACATTCCAAACCGACAATTTCGTGCAAGTTTCGTTATTATCCTTAAGAATTTTCATTAAGTCGTCTTGGGCACCCACTCTTGATGCGTTTCTAAAGGGTTGCGAGGATTCCCCTTAGCGCTTCATCCCCATTACGGTCGAAATATAATATTCATAACGGTTAGCAGGGCAACAATATCCCGATTCAATTCGACTGAAGGGTAGAAAATTCACTCACGTCGAAAAATAATTAAGTTGCTTAATATCTTGTTAAACGGTTTAATTTCCAGGTAATTTTTGCCAGGATAATTCATAGTAGTCGTTTCTATTTTTGATCGTGAAAATGTATGGAAGGCAATGGAAGAATCAAGTAATAAGTGAATTTTTATTTCATCAAACTTGACCGATTATTGCTGGAGGCGTCAATGGGAAAGTTTGCAAGTTTCGAGTTGACATGGAAAAAGTTAGACGCCTGTTCAGATTGCTGCCTTTTTGAGAGATGTGGCCGTCGGAATCAAAATGAGGTTTTCGTTATATATTTTTTACGTCTCGAGCGGCAGGCGACACGTCGAGCAAATGCGATTGATTATATTGGATATTACGGACGGCCGTTTGGCCGGAAGAGACGCAAGATATCAAGTTTTTCGCTGTTTAAATGAAACAGCGATGCACACGCATCGACGCCACCGCCCGAAAGTTTTGATGTCTTTTCAAACGCCAGCTTTTCTCGCATTGCGTACGGGGTTGGGCAGGGGGTGGAAACAGAAGAGCAATCAACACGGAAGCTCGCTCTGTCGCAAAATTGAATGCATATCGCCGCCACCCCCAAGAAGAAGTTGCTATCGAACTGTTACTGTCGTAGTCTACGCACGCCAACAATACGTCTGGCGAACGAGACATCAAGATCGGATTGTCGTCGTTTTTTAACTGAAAATTGGTGAAGTGAAAAAGGGTTCTTTATGATTGCCGTGTCGTGCGCTCGGCGATCGGAGAAAAACTTTTCCGTGCATGGCATTTTGGACACATTGCAAACTCCACACACTCCTTCGACTATAATCGTATTAAAAGTCCCAAACTAGGATTTCGACAGCGTGTCCTCTTCAAACCTTATTTTTGCCGAATTCGCGCGCATTCGCTTAAGCACAGTCGAGCATTTCCGTATGCGTGCTCGAGCAATAAAAGCATTGTAAGGGAAACTTCCATTCGTACGCCAGCGCGATTTTCTTCTTCCTTCGAGAAGAAGCACTCATGTTGTCTCATCACTCTGCCGCCTTCGCCTGTGAGCTTGCGATGGTCGCATAATGGAATTGTTATCTCCATAAAAGTAAAGAGGTGTCGCTGCCAACGCTGCGACATCGTTAAAGCTATATAATTGCGACATTTACGCTTTCCAATTAAATGCATCATTGTCGTCTGAAGGCTCTCTAATGTCATTAACAATGTTCGCGCCATAAATGCAGAACGCTTTTCCGCAATCATTGTTCATTAACACTTTATGCTTCTTACGCATTTCAATCACGACATTTTAATATTATACTGTGTTGTCGCACTTACCTAATTTAATTTTAGTGCATCGTAAAATAGTCCTGCTAGAATAATACATTAGGTGCCTTACGTTTAAATAATTCAAATAATGTTGATCGAGACGTTAGTAGACGATATAAATGTTCGATTATTCTTTATTAATATCGCACGAGTGCAAACATAATTTTGTTGAATACAAAACAAACATTCCACGCAGAACAGCGACGAGTGATTATTCAAATTACCAGTATGATTAATTTATATATTACGCTGCATATTCATCAACAAATATCGCGGCGTGCACGATTTTTAGGTAGCTAGACGCGCACGCAACGCGTTATAAAATTTTTATTTTATGCATTATGCAGTTCTCGCGCCGTCAAAGTGGACATTGATTTTCTGCAGCGTTCGGAATCCTGGAGAGCTTCGCTAGTTGAGTGATTGATGCGCCATTTCCAATCGAATTACACACTTCATTTTATGATGATATACGAATTTGTTTTTACGTCCTGTTACTGCGCGTGAGTGTGAAATGGCATTGTGTTTTATCCGGCTACCGTGAATAAAAACATCAACAAAATCTATAACGAATTTACATGTTAATGTTATTCTTACAGGGTTGGATTTTTTATAAAAAGAGGTTAACAACTTTATGTGTTTTTTAACTGGAAATATTGTTAACTTTGTGATACCTCGGTTTGAAAAGGAAACGACAAATTATCGTCAGGGTAACTGGCAATAATTCCTTTATTTCTTTAATCAAGTTTGAATTTTCGTGAATAGTTGGAGATGGTACTGTAGACATGCAATCATTTAATTAAAAATGAAATGGAACTCTATCAATAATTATAGCAGAATACTGTTGTACTTTAAAAGCAACGTAAATCTAATGAAGGGCTGGAAGTATTAAAAAATAATAACACAGTTATATAACTTGAAGTAGTTATGCAATTATGGAAAGTTTATTTGAAGTATCTTGTTGGGTATAAAGGGCGCAATTAGTACGAAGCAGATAAACGATAAAACGTGAATAAATATTTACGAGTATGCAAATCAATAGCATCGCATGTCCTGCTTGATTCGCGGACGTCGATAAGACAATAATGGAACGACAAATAAAACGCATCGTTTGATTCAATTGCAACATTATCAGCGCTTGTAAATCAGGCGGCCGCGTCGCAATTGCAAGCGCACCGCGTTTATCTTGCGTGGGGTGGCACACCGCACATCGCACACCGCCGCCATAGCACGCGTATGAATATGATGGTGACAGCAATTATAAATTACAGTGGCACGATGCGCGGTACGCGCTCTGGGGGTGGCAATATGTGGGCATTTTTATGCACGTGCGCGGCGGCGGGCCTTTTGTGCTTTGCGGAGTGCAACGGTGCATGCCGTTCAGCCCGTTCTTCCGGGCTGCTGTCTGCCATTATAATTCATCTCGGCCGTGAACTCGTCTGCATTTTCTCTTTTATTCGAACATAAACGTGCATGGTAATAGTTAATTTGCATGAAAAATAAGAAAATTACAATTTTTATGGCCGCAAAAAGTTTCACGCACATGTAAAAAATGAGAATTGTATACCATGTGGTCCAAAGGAGATGAGAATAAAATATTTATTCAAAAACATCCCTTTGGAATGAGTTCTTTTAAATAAATTCAGCAAATTATTTTTATTCTACTTTATTTATTAGTATTGAAATGTTTTTGACTAACATTTTAGTCATGTAACTCTGTGGCTGTCTTCACCACGTCCTGGTTTCGTTTCTTGCATTAAATCCCATGAATTCTTCTGAATTATTATGTGCCATTATACTAGCTCCAGTTGCATTTTTATGTGTTAAATAAAGTTATAAAAAAATGCTTTTATTTTTACTTCCCACTGCTATGTCCCACTTATAAAATTTTAGGCATAGGAACTTTAAACTTTTCGGTCTTTGGGATTCCTTTGTTATAGTATGGTGCATTGAAGTATTAAAGTATAAGTTTTAATTTGTTGTACGTAAAGCTATTCGTAGCACAGTTGGTTCAGTGCTTGGGTACGACTTGGGTGTCAGGGGTTCGAATCCCGACAAGCGCAAAACCTTTTTGAATAATTGAGAAGAATAGCAACTCTGTAGTTATTGGGAATGGCCATTCAGTTGGCCGTAGCGCTTGTATTCAAAGCAAGCACTTAGAAAATAATTCTAGTCCAAGACATCAGTGGTTACTCGAGTTGTAGAATTCACCCGTGGTGGCGCTGAGAAGGGAAATAGACCCCTCCTCAGAACCATGACGTCACAAACCGAGGTCTGTTGGTAACGAAAATCGGGAATGGGGAGGCAGTCTACTGCCGGGGAGCGAAGCGGCGGGGTGGGCCGACACAAGACAATCTTAACGTACGGGCTTTAAAAATTAAAAATGGGGCCCTTGTACGCCCTGGGGGCCTCCAATGGACATATGGTTAAGTCCACTGGGGCCCGCGAGCGTACAAGGAATTGAAAACTTATGAATTCGCATTGCCGTTGTCGGGATTCGAACCCGAGACACACAGACCACTTCCATAGGCTATACCACTAGGCTACGGAGTGTTGTTGCCACGGAAAAATTTGATCTTTGCCTTATAGTGTTAAATTGAGAACTTAAAACTTAAATAAGAATTGCATTTCTCAGGGATCGAACCTGAGATACACAGATCACTTCCACAGACTATATCACTAGGCTATGGAGCGTTGTTGCTTTTCCAAAATTTGATCTTCCCCTTATATACCAATGTTGGACCTAAAACTTTTAAATAAGAGCTGCCTCTCGAGAATCGAACCTTTGACTCTCAAGTCACAAACTATAGACTCTACCACTAGGCTACGGAGTGTGCTGTCGTAGCCAAATTTGATCTTTGTCTTAAAGTCTGGAATGGTTTAAATTTAAAATTTAAAACTTAAACTTGAGACCACTTTCCCAGGGATCGAACAGAAGACTCTCAAGTCGCTACTATATACTCTAACACTAGGCTAGCATCCGTCGTTGCTACAGCCGAATTTGATCTTCCCCTTGTATTCTGAAATTAAGAACTGAAAATTTTCACAAAGGAAGAAGACATTGGATAGGATTGGAATCTTTGACGAGGCATAAATAAAACACAATAAATATGGAATAAATTTTATTATATGAAACAAAATTTATATTCTCTTAAATCCCAATATGAAAACATTAAGTTTAACCCATAAAACTTTATTGTTGGTAATTGTTAGTAAAACAAGCTACATCTACTACATCTTATACAGATTATTCTCACATGACAAGTGCTTGAGAAACACATTAGACGGAAATGAAGTTGAGCTCGATTTTCGTTACGTTATACACCTGAATTGATACAATATTATAATTCCACTTTGAAACTTATTCGAAACCGTAAAATACTTTTCCGAGTTTGTGAACTCGAGAAGTAAAACTTTTGAATGCTAGCTGTAATTAAGTAAATTTTGTTTTGTGTATACACACACTTACACCTCCTGCTTCTGCTAACAACTCACTCGAAAGTTTTATCCCCATGCGCAACGGCTCGCTTTTTAAACCCGCAATCCATTTAAACTAAATTGGAAATTTCAAATTTCATATTCACAATTAATTCGGAGATTCAAACTAATTAATTAATTTAACATATCTAATACGCGAGGTTCGTCGTGGATGAATGAATCTGTATGAAATCGATAATTGTAGAGAGCAAATTACATTCAAATCTCGTACACGCGAATGCGATTGCTTTTCGAATCAAACTGTCGGCTGAATTAGCACTTTGTCTGAAGGCATGCACCGGTAAATTGAAATTAGTTAAACAAATATTTAGAAATGTAAATTTGCGATCTGCTTTATTTCAATGCGCACTGAAATAACCCATCGAATTGTATTCAGTTATCGTTAATATGAAAATTAGAATTAACGCGTATTATTAAACATTAATGCACATGAATCACTTTTGCATCGTTTGAATGCTGTAATGCGTATGCGTAAGCACACTAAAAATGCAATGATCATTCAGATGTTATGAGTGCTGTGTATACATATGAAATCGTCCTCGTTGTTAAAAGTTTGCCGACGAAGCGCGCCATCATTTGCCGCCGCCATCCTCTCGAAGAGAGCAATAATGCAGCGCTGCCGCTGCGCATGTTTGCGCAAAAGATTTGTAATTTTTGCATTCTATTCGTGCGCACTACGCGCGAATTTAGCGCTAATACGTGGCGCATAAAACGTTCATAAATATTCGAAATAAGTGAGTTTGCTTTCTGCACGAGTCGGCAAATATTCGTCAAGCAAGCAAAAATGCAAACACCAATTGCGACTTTAACATTTCTCATCACGTTTTTTGTAAGCTTGAGAAATAATAGGTACAAAAATTATGAACTAACACAATTTCCATTGTTGCTGATGATGTTGAATTTTCTATTTTCTGTTTTCCGCGATATCCTTTATCCTGCTGGAGAGCTGAGATGTTCCTTAATATCCTTTATCACGCTGAAGTCCTTGAACTGTCGACAAAACTGAAATAAATTTTAATGTATTTGTGGATTAATAGTAAAATATTAAACTGAAACAAGAAATTAGGTTTAAATAAGATATCAAGTTAATGGGTATAGGTAGAATAAACATTTAATGAATAATTAAAGATTTTCCTTGAATAACATTGGGGGCAAATTTACTATTACCGTATGGGTTTTTAAAATCGGTATGTCAACTAAAGAAATGATGAAAGGGGTGGAAGGATTGCATTTGGTGCATACATATATTGAATTAGATGAAGACATCAATATGGGCTACATTTTCCTTGGAAAATGCAAGGCAAACTCACAAATGATGCAAGGAGAAGACGACGGAAAGTAGATTTCTATTTAATTCATGTTTGCGCTCACGCTTGTGCTATGCATTGACATGAACATATCGCGCAAGCTCGCGTGTAAATATTTAATGTTTGTTTGTCATTTACGTCGATGAATACGAGTTTAATTCGAGCTTGTCAACATTGCGTTTTTCGCTTAAACATGTTCCTCGTCTCGCTCGAGCCGGAGACTTACATAAATTACGCGCAATTCATTGCGGATTCGGCAATTAATTGAATCTCTACTGAAACCGGAAGCAAGTTAATTATAAATATCTTTCGCGACTGAACAATGGTGCTGCGCGTGATGAGATGAACTTGTTTGATTGGAAAGTTTTCCTATTTGCCATCATCATATCCTTCATCCAGCAGTGCTGCAGCATTTGTCGGATTCGGTTTTCCGCTCGCCATTTGTGTTTAAATGAAATGTCAACGTGTCTTGTCCATTCATTGCATTATCTCTTTGTTCTTTAGACGGCTTCCTGCCGACTCACCCTTCAAGTAATTTAACCCCGAAATGGATTTATTCATAAATCAGAAACAAAGTAGTTGGGTAATGGAATATATTGCAATCAATTACTACGCCCCGTACGATTTAATCAATTTCGATTTAATCCTTTATATTTGTTGATAAAGTTTGTACGCAGTATTCTTGTTTGCTTATTGATTGTTTCTGTTGCAGGTGAGTCAAGCGTGTTGGGGAAAGTCCGAAATGAATATTTGAGTAAGTGTGCGCGGTACGCGGTACTAATAAAAGTTATTTCACGTTGAATGAACTGCGGCGAAACTAATATTCGAAACTTTACGGTGCAAATGCCAACTTTATTTCCGGTTATCAAATATTAACTCGACTGTCAGCAAATGTTTTCTTCGACTAGCCCAAGTTACTTTTCTTTTTAAATTGTCTTTCGCCCATCAACTGAAAGCAAACGCTAAAGTTAAATTCGTAATCTTGCGTATACTTTTCTATTAATTAATTCATACCAATATAGTAATGATACCTGCGGCAAAAAAAGAAACTTAGTTGGCATTAGAGGGTGAATATCCTTAAAGGATTCAAAGATACATCATAATCAAACAGGACAGCAAAACGGGTCGTGAATGGATTTAATGTATTTGCTTGTTGGCAATGAATGTTATTGGCAACACTGAATGTTGACTTAGGCTCCCGGCCAGGCAGCAGCGAGGCACGCAAGTCATAATTGGAAATCAATAAGTCATTAGTGTCTCTCGTTGTGTGCAGGTACACCCCGGGTATTTTTACGCGATGTATAATTGAGCACAACAAAATCTGCTTTTTGTACTCACTAAATTTAATTACATTAATATCCGATGAAACAGCGTGCGTAACAAATTCAATAAAAATACCAACATTCGTTTAATTACATCTATGATTTTCCCAAATTATTATCTATTTTATACGTAGATAAATATTGCACAGGAAATTGTGGTCTTTTGCAACAAAAGTAAAAATATAAAAGTTGTGAATGCAATCGTTTAATTACATTGACTAGGGAGCGTTCCGTTTTATCCGTTGTAATTTCACAACATGTGGAAATGATTAATTTAATAGCCGGAAAACATCAAACTCGGCAACTCTTACCACCGAATTGATTTTTGATGTGCGCGTGGCGCGCGCAAAGTCCGTTTATGACTTTCCCAAAACGTGCAATATAAAATTGAGCCCAAACGCGTAATAGGACTTTATGATCCCGACTTAAACTGCCAACACACTGGAGCACAGCGTGACTTGCTACGAACTTCTGTTCGAGTAAGTCCATCGTAGTTCTCCTGCAGCAACTGAGTAAAACTTCATTGCCAAGGAACAGCACGCACACCTTCAATCGTCACCGCCGCCGCTGCTGCCGCCGTCTTCATGGCATTCTTACTTGCTGCAATTGCAAATGCGGCATAATGCAGTAAAAAGCGCCGCCACTACGACTTCCCGACGATATTTGACCGCTAAAGCGCACTAACATTTTAGTCATTTCAACGTCGAGTTTGCGCTCCTTTTTACTCACGCTGCACTTTCATGTCTTGACGCGCCAAGGTGCATTCAGCAGGCAGTGGTTATTATTAAGGGCGCTGGTGGTGAATTCGACGAACGCTAGTGGTAAATATTGATTGAGCACTTGATGAGTTATAAAATCGTTACGAGAACATGAACCGGCATGCTGCCGTTAGCCAGGTCACTTCAATTTATGTCTTAATGTAATCCACGACCACCTTAATGCGGCGTGTTTTGTTCCAAGAAAAACAAGAACAATTGCGGCCTGACCAAGTGCTAATCATTATTCTAACGATCGCGCATGAGGACAACGACTCTATTATTTTGCAGAGTGTGAAAAATGCGCAACGCACGAGCGGCCGCAAAAAAATTGCGCGGGTAACACGGCGCGTCGGATGAAATAAATTATTATTTGGAGCAAACTGACCCAAATTCGAGGAATTAACAGATCTATTAGGGAGAATCAAATTGTCCGTGCGGGCGCGTGCAGCATCCCGGCCTGATTGTATGTGCATGCACCCAAGGGATAAATTTCACAACCAATCGGCACTGATTAGTTAATGATGAAAATAAACTCGGTGCGCTCGCTCCCCAAAGCGCGCGTTCGTTACGGCTCGGTTCATTTATTTCGCGTTTCTGCGCGAGTCCCGGAAACACATGTATTTTATTTTTTGCGCCGCCGCGCAACTGGATGTTGTTATCGTCGTCGTATATATTCAGTCGCGCTTGTTGTACGCTCCCAATTTCCCCAATCGTATATTATATACTGGAATTGCCGGGCGCACCAACAGCGCGTTGTTTTTTATCGAGCCTTCGACTTTTTTCCGCGTTCTCTGCGGGCTCGACGCGCTTTTTCTGCGCTTTTTCGGGTTTTTCATTTGCGTGCCGCGCTAGGGGTGAGGGCGAAATGTATGCAGCACGCACGTTTTCCGCTTCGGGAAATTTCGCTAGTTGTACTAGAAAATAAAGACGTATAATAGATGATAGTATAAACGAAAATCTCCAGCTAAATGATCTCAACGGGAAAAACACTAATGTATTCTAAATTATCAAAGGGATTATTAATAATCGACTTTTTAAAAATAATTAGTGCATTTTGTGTAGAAAAAATAGGCAGTGGTTAGAACTAGAGAAATTTTTGGTTTCACCCAGTGAATCGTAGAGAAAACTGTAACGATGCAGTTTAGTTCTTATTCTTATCCAAACCAGGTTGGTTTTCGATTGGAAAATAAAATGAACACGCAAAATAAACTTCAATGAACAGTTTCACATTACGAAAGGAAGGAAGAAAACGCAGAGGCACGAAATAAAATGAATGAAAAGCAAAGGATAAAAGGCAAACGAAACGAAGGTTTAACTTCTTGGCGACTTTGCGAATCGCATTATTGGCATTTGGCAGGTTTTGGTTTGGCTCCTTAGTTTCTTTTTTTGCTGTTGCTGCCGCTGAGAAAAGAACATAATTTTGCTTTTTTGCACGAAAGCGATCGGCGCGCATAAATGAAACCGAAGAAACGAATGGATGGATTTGTAGATTCGTACCGGTAAACGTTCACCCAAAAAGCAGTGCGTCGTTGCCATAAGCATACTCGTAAAGGTTAACGCAACGACTTTGGTTTTGCACACTTTGGTATCTTAGGTAACGACGTCAGCTCTTGTGCTGTCATTTCCGCGCCATTACGGCATTTCGCGGACCTGGTCCTGACCGTCTCGCAGGGTTATAAGGATCGTGCACGAACGCGAGAAACAAGAAGACATTCGAACGAAGTGCCACAAAGTGCTGGAAGGCTGTTTGAGCGCATAAAGATAAAGGGGAAGCGGGTTGCTTTCGTCACTACTGCGGTCCATTGTCCATTGGCAGTACCTCATTTTGCGCACCGTTAACTTTCAGACTGTCCAAAGTGATTCCTGAGAATTTTCCAATTTTCACTCCTAAACTCATCACCTATTCAAGCTTTATCGCTTGTTTTTCGAAAACTTCACGATCTTTTAATGTTTCACTGCTTGCTCTTCGATTATGATCTCATTTACGTTGAAATCAAAAACATAACGACATTCATCCAAATTTCTCATTTTCTAAAGTGATTCCTGAAAGTTACTGGCCATTTCTGAATATTCAGGCACGTATCATTCCTTAGAATCTCTCTTTTGTGAAATTATCCTATTGGTATCCTGGCATCATAAAAAATATTATGACATTTACTGAAAATGAAACATGTTTATAAAATTTTATTTACATTCTGAGCATGACCTTTACGTGTAGCTAATATATTATAAATGTAATTGGAAAATAATTTATGCGAAAGGTCCAGCGATTTTTCATTAGTACACGACGGAATGACATCTCGTTGGGAATTTAGAAATTTGCATAAAATGATTTTTTTCTCGCGAAAGCAGACGATACGCATGTAATGTTTATGCAGTGGAATACGGCGCTCGGAAATACTGAAATAAATCACGTTTATTGAGTTATTGCTGTCATTTATTATTATTTTTTGGCGCAGCATGACACGGAAACCAAAAACATTTATAAATGTGGTAAATATACGTCGTTTAATTTTACACACAAAACTCTATTTTCAATAAACATGAACGAAAATCATATTTACTGACAAGTGCACAATAAATTTCCAAGAATTGTTTTCTACTTTTTCACAATTGCTACAAATATGCAATTTATTCAAAATGTGATATTAAAACAAAGGCTCTTTTCATGCGTTTAGAAAAATGTTTGTTATATAAAAAATACGGATTAATGAATAACTCATTGACTAGATATTTTATGGTCGCCAGTTAACCAACAAGTGGACCTATAAAAACTTTATTAATTTTAATTTTAGTGCGTACACGGAAAGTGTTAATTTCTATTATTAAGTGCGTTTTTAATACTCCTACTGGCGATAAAATTGTTGAGTCAACTTTATTGCTTTAATTTACGATACTAATATCTTCCATTGTTAATATGCAACGAAAGTTTGTTCAGAAAAGTGCATTCTCTTTTAATTGCATTTAATATATAGAAAACTAAGAAAATATAAGATTTATTTACCCTTCAGGGACACGGAATAATTAAGAAACCAGGACGAAAAGGACTAATTTAACTGAAAGTGGAAAACTAGCAATTATTACTCTTCCTCACAAGTTTAAAAATATATTACTCATTTCTTTGTTTCAATGATAAATCCTTGATGTTAAGAATTTATAAACAAATATTGAATACTTCATCATCATGGTAATCAATACAGCTGAATGAGAAGCAGCAACGACACGTGATTGACATTAATGCATCGTTTAAATATGTACTCGGCATGCATGTTATCGATAAAGCACCCATAAAGCACCCATAATTAAACGAGCGTATTGACGGCAGTGTGTACATAAGCAGCGACGAGCGGTATTATCGATAGGGACGCATTGCGAGCAAGTAAGGAAAAGAGCGCACACGGTGTATGAATTAAGTGTTTCTTGTGTGCATTAGAGCAGGTGACATGGGGGTGATAGATCGCCTTCGAGGTCGTGCGTTGACTGCGTGCGTCGCGCGTTTAAAACCGACGGGGGCGGCAGCAGTGGGTGCATGCACCCTGTACGCGGAGGCTGACTGAAAGAGAGAACGTCTTGTACACATGTAAAGAACGTAAGAGGTAGTGAAAGGTGTCGTAAGTAATTCATATAAAAGTGCCTATCCGTAATCCTGGTATAGCTAATGTAATCTATCTGTTGTAAGCCCAGTAGCGAGGGAGCGTGTGCCACCCCCGCGCCGCCGTTCGCTCGTGTTAGAAGAGGGTTTTGTGGTCGCCGGCAACGACAGCAGCGACGCCGTGGAGCGGCGCGCATTGAGCTGCTGATGAATGGCGGTGTTGGCTCTAAGCCTTGCTTGCACACTTTGTCACCTCGTGCTTTATGCCTTTGATGGATGGCGCGGCCCAGATGTTTCTCCTACATCTCTATTAATACCGAGTTTTTTCGCCTCTCCTTTCATTCCAGCGCACCACCAGCTTTTCTTCGTCTGCGTGCTCCTCCATTTCGGAAGGATTTTTTCGCCATTCGCGCGCGCTCCGCATGCATACGACGCGACAGTAAAAACTTTTGCGCGCACGCTTGCAAATTGCGCTTTGCTAATTTGTACTGCAAATTTCCCACATAAATAAGACCGGAATACTAATATTCAAATTTCCATACGAATTTTTTACGTAAACACGAGCGTAATGATGGTGGAATAAGGATTTCACTCTCACTAAACAATTTGATGCGATGTGCTTTTTGTATTTATTCGCCCATAAAGTTAATTGCTTACTTTTTACGCGTTTGTTTAAATTATACAGAGTGATTATAGTTATTATATCAATACGCTATAATCATAAAAATTAATACACCTGATAATCTTCAATGAGCTTAGCTTATAATGCGAAAAATGTTTTCTACTTAGTTTTGCATTCCGGCATGAAAATGAACGCATGCATAGTTTAGGTTTTAATGTTTGGAGCATTTCATCAACATACGTTTTGTTTCCCAGCACAAAGCAACCAAAAAATCGCCTGACAAGCGAAGAGAGCAACTTAAAGAGCTTATGGAGGCGGCGGAAAAAAATGCATGAATATTACCTGTTGATGTGCGCTGGCGCATATTTACGTGAGGCGTATAAACCCATCAGGATTCAGATAACGAGAGTCTATGCATATAAAATAGGTAAACATGCGTCCACATAAATTGCTAATTTGATTGTTACGACGATCATTTCTCCGCCGGTACGGCCACCGCCCTCTGGAGCTGGCGTTGCACCAAAACGCACCTCGCTCAGGGAATAACACTTTTGCGTTTTCAATTTCACCTCATTTATATGCAAAGTGACCATCTCACATGATCTTGTGCGTATGTATGCACTTGCAAAACACTCTTTGTAATGTTGCACTTAGCGAAAAGCTCGAGTTGTATAATCATGGCTGCATAATAACCAGTTGATTAGTCATACGACTGATGTGGTTCTCCCCCTGCGTTTGTAATTCAAATGCGGGATATTTAGTTGACTAATTGATGAGTGTAGTTTACGATTGACCCGTAACTTGACGTCGAATGAAATGTTTACTGTTAAGAGAATGAATTTAAACCCCAAGAGCAAGTTTTGTTTAACACTAATATAAATCCATTAATTAACTATTCACGTCTATAAATATTTTGAGTACTAGCGGTAATAAATTATTATTAAAAATTTACAGTGAATGTGTACCTAAAATTCGTTCGCGAGTAAAATTAGTGCTACATTAGCAATAAATGGAAGCTTATTGCAAATAGTGGATATTCCTGTTCGTTCCCTTTATAAAAATGAACGTTTAGAGAGGGCACAGCGTAACGGTGCAACATTACATAAAATGAAAACTCATTTTAATTAAAAAGCCTAATATTCCATTAAGCGCTTTAATGCACCTGATGTTATTGGCCGTCGGTGCTTCCTGCAAAAAAAGCGCGAGCGCACAGTTGTTTTACGCCACGCAATTCACGTTTAATGACGCTCCTGCACTCGTGAAGAAATTAGTTTTTTGTTTGATGAACGCACAAAACACACACATGCGCGCTGAATTATACGTTTAATTAGTAATGCGAGCCGGAAATAATTTCGCGCCGCTCGGTTATTCCGGGAACCGTATTCGAAGAAATTTCCTTAAATAACTTCATTAATGCGTAATGCATTGAAACGACTTGAGCTCGAAATAAAAAGGAGCGTAAGGGTTGAACCTTTCATTATGAACATGCAGGAAGTAAGTTTGAAAGTTTCAGCAGCACCGAAAATAAAATGAACCGTTTGCAACGCAGCATTTTAATAAGTAAACACGATAATAACTGTCTGCTGAATGAATACATTTTCCTCTTATCAGCCATGTGCTATCTGACGCGTATGGCGGCAGCCGCGCACCGTTCTGAATTTCAACGAATAAATATAATAATATAATGGAAAATCATATTGTGCAGTGCACCACGCTTTCAATTGTGAAATTGTCGATTTCTCCACGAGTGCACACAGATTTTTGTGGACGAACCAGTTGGAATTCAATAAAATGTCTCTTCGAAACTCGAATCCACTGCTGAGGGTGCCTCGAATAACTTGGATTGCGAGGAATTCCGCATAAATGAATTTACAGAATATCATTCGTTGCGGGATGCTTTCGATAACATTCTGTGTGCTTGTAGCTGTTATCAGATTGGTCCCGACTGACCCTTAATGTTAACCACTCGACCCTTTGTGTATCTGAAAATATGTGACTTGCCCTGTTTAGCTATTTTAAGCTTTTCAAATCATTCCTGTACAATTTTCCAAAGACGCTTTTATAGACAGGTTTTAATATTTTACATTTCCTATAAATATACAGAGAGGGTTGATTTTAACTCTCTGTGAATTAAAAATAGACATTATAACCAGTTATTACTTTTAATTTGTTTTCTTAGAGAATAATTATGAAGTAAATATCAAACTGTAACTATTTCTTCGGAAAATATGCGACCTTTAATAAGTTGGATTTAAAATCAAATAGTACACGATTAAGGTGGAACGCTAACGATTATAATACAGCTCAATAATAACTACGTGGAAATTTTATCGCACGTCTAAAAATAGAGAAAGATAAATCTAATACTTGGGCGAAGTGAGTAAGTTGAGTAAAAGTTTAATTAACAAGTTTTGCGGAAATTAATTGAAAAATTATGAAGAAAAACAAGCGTATGCAGAAAAAGTTTTCAACAAGCACGATAATTTTACACCGCCGGCGCATTCTATATTTACAACAAAATGTAACAAACATATTATGTGTCTGAGAAATGTAGTTGGAGCTCGCGTGCGCTGGTTGCAATCGTTCAATAACATGTTTCACTACCACCATCACCACCGCCACCGCCAGCACCACTATTGCCACCCCCCAGCTGCACGTTAAGCACGCACAAGCACACATGAAGAAGGAGCCTTTATTGCACGGCAACGCTCAATCAATCTACCACTTCAGACAACTCGAGAACTCGATTGATCTTCTGATCTTAATTATATTGTTAAAAATCCATTTCGTTTCGTTCAACTGAGCGCGAATACAATTCTATTTTGCTCCGTCGACAGGCAACACAAAATGTTGAGTTGTCATGTTCAATATTCTGTTATCCTTCAACCTTCGCCCTATAATTACACGCAAAATTAAATATTTTCGCTCGCCATTGTATTTATTGCTTGCACGCCGGAAAAGGTGATTAAATGCCATGCCGAAATTTGTTCTTATATATAAATATTATTTGTGGTTTTAGCGTTTCCGGGTTAACTTAAGGAAAACAAAGACAACGCGTGCAAAAACATAACAAAATAAAACGGAAGTGGCGCTTGCAAAAAGAGCGGAAAACGTTTATTTACATACTCTTGGGGTGTTTTTCTGTTTTCTTCCGTATTTGCACGCCAATATAGGGTTGCGGCGTTTAAGAATGACAAGTCAAAAACATAAAAGTGATACACGATGTTGTGGGGATGAAAGGCGACGAAATGAACCATATAGAGGGTAAAATGAAGTGAAAGAGCGTTGCAGAATTGCAAATAAAGAAAATACGTTGCATGCAGAAATTTCTGAACTTAAGTAAACTTATTTTCTTTTGCTACCCGTCATGAAATTTTAGAATTTACATCAATTAAAATATTTGTGTTTTCCTGAAATTTTATTATGTTTATTGTTTTATTTCCAAAAGCTTTTGAACGTCTAAAATTATTTCTTTTACATTCTAAATCCACCCGTTTTTCTGCAAATTCCTTCCTGGCTAAATGGAAGAAAATTTATTGATATAAAATACATTAGAGGAAAAGCATCTCAACCACAGATTCATTTTGGTTGTACACACATTGCGAATGTGCATCACGGTATTCTGACCATTTCACTAAGTGAATCACTCAACTGTTGCGAGTGGCGGCATACAGCATGACGAAACCTTACGGTTGTGGGGAAGAAAGGGTGCGCTTTGCGGTAAGCGAGAAAGCAGCTCTGAGGGTCGTGGATTTTCACGATTCGGATTGCTTCGCTCTTCCATGGTAACAACCACATGCATATAAATACAGATCATACCCTGATATATTTGTATCATTCAAATGGGAATGCCTTGGAGGTTGGCACGCTTCATTGAACATGTTTGTTTTGATTTTGTGAAAGTACTGCTATTGTTAAGCAAACATTTCTTCGTTGAATCAATAACCATTCGGTTATGTTCAAGTTTAATCATTGCAGTTCATATGATTACCACATGGTTAGACACAAATAACATGGAAGTGGAAAAACGTTTGTGAAATATAAGTGCACATCGTATATTTGATTGAAAATATCTTTGAGTACTCGCCAATGACATTACTCAGCGTCTGGAGGAAGGCGTCTTGGGATGCGTGCTACACGCTCCCTCGCCGATTTCCCAAAAGGGGAAATCGCACTAAGGGAAAGGTTGAATTTCATCCCTAACGTGCTGCACACCACCCCACACAGTATTGAATATGTGTATGTGCTATATAGCAAGGTGCAGATGTTTACAGGAGAATTTATTGATATGCTCGCGAGTTGTATTACCAGATTATTACCTTATTTCTGCTCTCATGCGTTGCTCCCACATCGCTAAATGTACGACATTGCACCCTTCTTGCTTTGCAAAAAGAAAGGCGAAAGGAGGAAATTCACTATGAGAAATGTATAGATAAACATAGGAAGAGGCAGTCGTAAAAACGTTCAAAGAAGAATACTCCATCTGCATTCGAGGTTGGCGCACAAGTGTCTTTCACACAGAAGAAGCACTTTTGATGTAATAATGCTATGGGGGTGAAAACGCAGCACGCAAAATGCGAAAGTGTTTTCATATATTTCTTCGCAGTCACGGCTGCCAGATGCACGTAATCGGCGTGTGTATTTTTCACATTTTTTAAACGATCTCCCATTCTCGTCCTTCCATAGACTCCTTGCTGCAGCAAGCGGAACGCGCTGGCACTTGTACTAAAGAGAAAAGAAAGCATTTCACGCACAATTAAACATTTCTTTGCTTTTATTTTATTCCTCTCAACTGTCGAGTGCCCTCTGCGCATTAACCCCATAATATTCTCTGGCATTCTACCACTTTTTACCACACCATTAAAATTTCCGTTGCACTTGCTTTCTTTTGTAAATAATTAAAATGTCTCTGATCGTAATTTAATGAATATTAATGTTGTAATATTGCAATACATCTAATTATTTATTACAATAAATCAATACCGAAATTTAATACATTTATAAAACTCATGAAATCATTCCACAATTCAGATAATAATACAGATTATTTGTTTATTTGTGTTTACGGAAATATTAAACAAAAGTTTCGCTAATGCGTTATTGAATTAATTAGATTTCCCATAATGAATGAACCAAAATATTCAATCAATAATTAATAATCGTATGGAATTTATTTGTGTACAAAAATAATTTGATTTTTACGCTCAAATAATATGAAATAATGGAGCGACTTCATTAAAGCGCATTTAATTAAATTAACTAATTACTGAATTAGCGTGTTGTTATGTTTGCTAAATAGATTTAAATAATTAATTCGAAAAATGGTTTCGTCAATGTTTCTTTTACACGATGCACACATGATAAATGTAGTGGTTATTCGCGCAGTTTTGTGTGGGTATTAGAGCACTAATGCCCGCGCAATCCACCCCTTAATGGATGTTTGTGTCCCGTGAGATTTTCAGTTGGCGGCGATTGTGCCCCTTCGATTGCCGGCCACGCATGCAGTCGGCTAACAAGTTAAGCAAGCTTATCATACATTATTATTTAACTCATGCATTTGTGCATGAGTCCTTTACGAGATAAGCGCGCAAAGGAAATTAAATATTCAGGCGTGCCGCGCGTTTTGTTGCTGGTGAGTCACAGCGCGTCGAGAAAATTAATTCACGCAGAAATTGATTCATAAATAATTACTGCACTGCGAATGCATTTTTATCGGCTTTGACGATAATCGGTCGGAAATTAATTACGGTGCGCGCTAATGAATGATGAGTGCAGCAAATAGCCATTAATCAATCAAGCGGAGGCAATAATTATAAGCACTGTTTGAAATTTAGATTTTACCATTGAATTTCCCAAACTTGCGTAAATTGTAAAATTGTAAGTACTTAAAACATTGATTTAAAATTTAGACATTTCAATAATTCATGTGATACAAAACAAATATTATTCGTTCACGAGAGAAACGCCAATCAACCATTTAAAAAGTTTGTAAACTTCAGCCAGAATTTTAGGAATTGATAAATAGATTTTCGGGAGCGCATGTGAATGTTGTTAAATTTTGCAAATTTTTTTCCCAACTGGGATGAGAGTCCATAGTATGCAAGAACGAACACACTGCGTGCAAATAAGTTGATTAATATCCGTTTTTCACTGCGAATGACGAGATTGAACGCCAGACGCGGTGATTGTCAACCTGCGCTGGTGCGTGCATTGATGACTGGCTATGGTAATTGCGAACGTGGTTGCTGGTTCGGTTCATGGGGGAGTTTTTGCAATCGCGACCGGATCGCCCATATTTCAATAACGCGAACGCAAGTGCACGCCGCGAAATATGGCAAATTGAAGGACTATGGGCTGCAAACAATTAAACGATAAATTACATTTCGGGAACTGATTGAATCGTTTGTCATTTATTTACAAAATGCTGCTGCCAGCCGCAATCAGACTCTCAATGCGCGAGAATCGTTGCATATGTGCTGTAACCGTATCGTTGCCTTTATTTTATGCAATTTTATTCAGCCGTGGAGTTTAAAGATGGCCATAAATGTGAATTTATTTATTGCCATTGAGACATTCGAAAGGAGTCTAACTACTTTGTGTGCTCCAATGCAGGTTTCGTCCTTCGACTCGAATATATTGTGTGCCAGATGTAAAGATTTAAATTTAACGGCGCGGATTTTACGGGTGCTACAATAAAAGAATGGCCGAAACAAACGTCAAAAGTCAAATGTGTCAATTTTTACTGTTCGAGTATTATTCAATTCTATTTCTTGCTTATATTGCAATTTGTGTAAAATTTGAGATCTCTAACGTGTCCCCCATTAAATTTTATTTGCATTTAAAATAGTTAATCGTGCACGGAAGTAGGTAATTCAATTACAAGCTCTACTTTAGTTAATTTGTGCAAGCGTAGAATGGATACTAAAAGAAAACAAGCAATCATATTCTGAAATTGAGATTGTGTACATGTGCAATACGACGGTGTATATTCGCAGAACACAATAAATTGATAAAAGAAGGCAATGAGGAAACTCTAAATCAGGTTGGGCAATTAGAGACGGGTAATTGGTCCGATAAACTCATGTCTAGTTGAGCTCAAGCGATGCTCACTGCGTTGGCACCGCGTTGCCAACGAAACGATAGAACGCTTGAGCAGTCCGGACAAGAAGACGTGTACGCTGCGAGCCTGAAAAACGAATGGCGGCTGCGGCGGCGGCAGCGGTGGCGGTGTGCACGTGAATTCGTGTCCATTTGAGCGGACGCAGGGCGATACGAGGAAGCGAAGACTGACTTCAATTTCATCCCGTACAACGCCATTGTCAGCCAGATAGACCGCCGCAGATAGTGGCGTCTGCCGGACTGGATGGACGAGCAAATGGTTTATCTCGACGTCGTACGTGGACGTCGTGCGGCTGGGGGCATGTTTCAGTCAGTTTGTTGAACACTTCGGCCTCGGCGCAAAACGATTTGTTGCCGTTGTATAAAGCAGAATCAACGCGATATATCTTCTTTCATACCTGACGTCATGATATGCGATATGATAACAAATTTAATTTCTACTTCGGGAGATGTCATTCTATTAGGAATTGCTTTCATTATGCTGATTCCTGAGTGAAGATTTCTTCTTTTCTTATTGACATTCTTCTCTTCATCTGCCTAACTTTTAATTAATTTTATTGATATTATCAGTAAATTCAACGCGGTATAATTAACAACCAACTTTCCTCCGGTATCTTGAATTGTTTTGCAAACCATTTTTATGGTAAACAACTAATGTATTCAATTGTCGAAGGAAACAAAAAATATTTTGCGAATTGTTCCCCTGATCATAAAGTTGCTTTGTCAAAACATTTCTTACGAAGTTATTTGGAATATAAGTCTTCAACTGAATACCGCAAAAATTATTGACGAATTTTGAGAAAAAGTTATTCATCTGACTTACACAAGAACGTAATCAGAACATTTGTGGACTTGTTGTTGTTAGACAAGTGTATTTATCAGTTGCGGACACGTGCGGTCGAAAACTGAATTCTTGCGCGCCCACGGTGTGGATCCTTGTTGTTTCTAACTAACAAGCGACAAGTTTCTTTTGTTGAATGCCTCCGGGTGACTTGGTCCGCGTGCGTGCCGTATAACTTTTATTCCGCCGTTTACGGCAGCCGTGAGGATTAAACTTGCTCCGATAAATTACCAACAGACAAGTTGGTGGCGGCGCGCACCGCATGTTTTGTAATAATAAAAAAGCGCAGGCTACCCGAGACATATTATAATAAAATTATGAGCCCATTTGCGCCGCCGGATAATCGCGAAATTATTTATGATGTATGTGGGCACATCCGAGGCTTTAAATTGACGTTATGTACTTACACAACTTCCGTTTATTTGCGCGTCATTTTTTCAATTACGCTTCGAGTGCGTAAATACCGCGTAGCGGCGGCTTCGTTAAAGTTGACTCTCTCAACGCGGCTCGTCGGGATAAGGGTCGCGCAGAAAATTCCACAATTTTCGGCGACATAATTGCGCGTTTGCTTAAGACGTTAACGACGAAGATAAACACGCTCCTGCTATTTACTTTCACGACATCGCGACGCGCGACTTGGGCGAGAAACAAAATGATTCGCCTCGTCGCCACTCGCGCTCATAAAATAAGTGCTCCTGGGTGCTGATGTTGCTCAAAGTTTATTGAATTATTTACCATTTAATGCAATTAAATCAAGTGCCGGAGGCAAATTGCGAGATGACTTATTGTGTCTGAAGGGCGCACCGTTTTCAAATTCTTTAGCAGCTGCCGAATTAAGATGCAAAATGGGGCTGAAAAATTGAACATGATGATGCTGTAATTATATTACTTTCACAAATATTGTGTTTAACTCGTATTGAACTAAGCTAATTTCATCTTACTTTAGTGCTGATATCAACAACCTGATCTGACGTATGTCCTATTTTTGGACTTATCAAATTTCACCCTTGTTTTATTACAAAAAAAGTAAAATCAAGTTTAAAGTTTAAGATCCGTTTTCAGCTGGAAGATATAAATGCCCACGTTAACCGTGAATCAAAATATAATTTTTCATCATAAAATAGCCAATCAATAGCGTCGATGGCGAGGAGTGATTTATCAATGCACTCTTAATATGAAATGGCGGCCATGAAGAGTGCTCTGACAGCGATAATAAAACATGTTTAACACCTCTTTGTGCGAATGTCTCGCAGAAGATTATGCGCGTAGTAACAAAATACAATTCGCTTTTGTGTCGGTTTGAAGCAGAAGGGATGGTTCGTTGGTTGGCTTGCATTCTCGCGTTCGACGGGGTGGCAGCGGCGGCGGCAGCGGCGTTTTGCAAATTGCATGTACGCTGGCAATGTATATTCGACGATGGTTTACATAAAACGCGCACTGTTGCCCCGTCCGTCGCTTTTATATCAATAAACCTGCGCGTACACTGCATATGAATATTATATACGTATATACAACATTTTATCTTTAACCTATGGCCGTAATAAAACGTTTTACATGTTTCTATTTGGTCTGCGCACATGTCGTCGTACATACATCTTCAGTTTTATTATCTGCTACTCTTTGCATCGTTGGCAAAGTGGAGCAAGGACGACAAGTTGCGCAACAACATGTGTCCGTCCGTTTCGACGTCATCGCCGTCGCCGCCACCGCCGCTCGAAAAATTAAACTCTGCGGGCAATAAATTGAAGCCTAGTCTAATTTCGGCTGCTGCAAAAAATCTTAATAAAAGTCACTAACAGCTGCCTTTTCATTTGGCGAGCTGTCATATCGCAAAAAGCTGTTTGCAGAAGCCGCAAGATTAAAGAAAACTTGAACAAAGCGCCGCCAGCGAAACATCTCAACGGTATGCGTCGTTTACAAGTATATTTTATAAGGCTAGAACCGCCGCTAACCACCGCCCGCCGTGAAATCAATCGATCAACAGGAGAGTAGGCAAACATGCTGTTTCGATAGTTGCGCGCTGATGTAATGTTACAATTTTACATCGCGTTGCGAATCACAACAGGCATAAAATGTGCACTTTTTCATTCGCTAACACGTCCACCGTGTTTAATTACAGTGCAATGGCTGCTCGGCACGCGGGAGCGTTCATTGTTGGCTGTCAGATATGGGGAATTTGTCGGAGGAAGTGGCGGTTAAAGGCGTCGTTAAAAGCGCCCCGCGCGAGGAAGAAGTACACGAGAAAACGACGATAAGCTTATCAATAGTCACGTTTCGTTCGAAACTTTGAATATTTATGAATGCGCGCCTCGTATTTTTCCTCTTAGCACAACGCGTGTTGTGTAACACCACTCACTCTGGTTCGAGGGTGGCGCCAAGTTAATTTTCTGCTTAAATACTCAACCACTTGCACCAAGTCAATTACAACGTAACAAATGAAGAAACTACAATTTCGCATTTACAGCTGGTTAATCTGTGAATCGTGTACTCGTTTTTCGCGAGGTATAATTTTAGAAAAAGTTTAGCGAGCTTAATTAGAATTAGACACGCGAAAAAATATGTAAGCTTCATCCAAGCTGAAGTATAACTTAAATTAGATAAATATTTGCTTGCTTTAGAGTAACAATTTTCAATTAATTTCAGAAATTTACACTGCGGCTAGTTTGTAACAATATTGGAAAATAAAATTCGCTATACGCATGGTACGGCCTACTATAAATTATTACTGAGTGGAAATAATAGCAATTGCAGTGCAAATAATTGTATTTCCCCACCGCAACATTGCAAAATGCCATCTGTTAGAGTGATTGACATAGTTTATGGTAACTAATGATTGATTTTATAAACTGCAACCAAACAACATGTGTACAATTTTTAATATTTGATTCAATGAGCTTTTACGCTTCTATCCTGTTAGTTGAATTTGTTTACAACATCATGACAAATCATTAGTAGGTAAATATTTACACGGGTTTCGTGTTATCATGATAGTTGGCAAACTCCACATATGTTTTTGAATAAGATGAGTACCTCAGTTCAGCTGATAGCGTGAATGGCTTAAGGATTGAAGCACTAAGCATATAACATTTACTACGTGTATACTGGCATGCGACGCAATATCCTGGCGTTTCACTGCTGGCTTCGATGCCAAGAGTACACGCGTTATTCTGAGCAATCCTCAAAAGACATTAGTATTCCGTACAAGTTACATATTTTATATCTTTTGCGGGCATTTCACGACAAGGATATTATTCGAAAAAGGCGAACGATTCTAGCCGAGTAGCTCATTTCGACTCGGGCTGACCGCGATGTTATTGCCGCGGCCTGTTTGCGGTCGGGGCGATCGGAGACTCCAAAGGGATGAGATGCCGAAGAGGGCGAAGTATGTGCATTGCAAAATTCCGGTCACGACATTCCACATAGGGACATTCACACACCACGGCGGTGTTGGCATTACATTGCCACTCTCTTCGATAACAAACCGTATTCGCCGCTGAGAGATAGACGTATATTCCATCGACTATTTGCCCGCCCTGTGTATTCAGCACTTCTATTCGTATCCTACTAACTCATCGCCAAACTGCGACCCCTCACATCCCACACATTGCAATCATTCGAAAGACGCACCGGTGTGAAGGAAGAAGTGCGAAAACTCTATTGGCGATTCGTACACACGGACGATTCGTTCATCTGGACTGATCTAACTAGCGGCAAAGAATATAGCCGCCGGCTACTCAATGGTCATTTGCACTGGAACTCATTCACGTGATCCAAATAACGCACACGTACAGTAAACACGTTTTTATATCGGTCTGCGGCGGCGGCAGGCAAAAAGAATGCCGCAAGAATGGCACATGTGGATCGCTCGCCCGCCACCTAACAACTCTGCTGCAACGGCGGCGGGGTTTTTGTTTGCATTGCTTTTTCTGCTCTTCGCTGATTTCTTCACCACACGCCAGCAACACTCTGCTACTATATGCCGTTATTTGTACTATAAACTTTTTCCCATTCTCCTCCTTTGAGGCGCTATACAATCCTAAGGGGTCCTTCTTCGCATTTTGCAACTTTTCTGTCCGTCGACTACGTGCCTCCACGCGCGCACCAACATCCATTTCAGTGTTATAGCCAAGCAGTTATATTGTGTAAGTAAACGCCCTGTTTGCTTGCTTCCTTGCAACAACTATATACCAACAATATGGCCAGCGCGTGTTATTAAATCGAATCAAGCAGTAGGAAGCCCCGCTCTAAAAATGAATGCATCGACGGCATTTCAAATTATAATCCGGGAAAATGCGATATAAACGTTTTATTACTTAGAAAAAATGACTTTCCGTTTATTAAACGTATACGCATAAACCATATCCAAGCGGAAATTACTTTATAGTTTAATTAAAGCAACTCACGCCAATGCAGTAATATTACTACTAGTCATTGCGGCTTGGTTTCAGAATAGCTGTCGTCCTCTATTTTCAAAGGATTCAAACTCTATTTTGCTCCTTAACAATTTTGCCATGACTAATTGCCTTTTTTTATGTTATAGACCTTAACTGTGCTCAATCCGCTTCGAAGTGCTGAAGCAGCAGCAATGCAGGACACTGATTACGCAGGACCTTTAGTTTTCTGCCTTACCTTTGGAGCATTTCTACTACTAGTAAAGCTCGGAGTAATGTTATTCATTGGAAACATTAAAATATGAATATATTTCAGAGTGGCAAAGTGCACTTCAACTACATTTATGGAATTGGAGTAATGGGTTCTATCATGATGTGGGGACTTTTAAGCTTGATGTCGACAGGAGGTGTGTCCTTTGGTACCGTAATCACAGTCTTGGGGTATTGTATTTTGCCAATGGTCGGCTTATCTGGTATCAATATTGTTTTAAATTTACAGTAAGTAAAACCTATTTGAAGTAATTTTATACACAAATGAGCTTTGTTCTCAGGGGCTACATTGGGATGGCATTAACATCATTTGCAATATTTTGGTGTAGTTTGAGTGCTTCCAAGCTATTTGTAACAGCATTGTCTATGGATCATCAACAACCTCTTGTAATGTATCCATGCGCATTACTTTATGGCGTATTTGCATTAATAACTATTTTCTAAAAAAAGGAGAAATATGTTCCCATTTTTAAATTCTTGTATTTTACTTTTGTCTATTCGGTTCTCAATAAATTTTATACTTTTATGGGTATAACATGGAGACAAAGAAATTTAACTTTGCAAACGCACAATTTTTACCCATTTAAACATTTCTACATAAAATCCCATCACTTTTTGCATGTTTACGCTTGTCGTTTCTTACTAAATGGATTTATTTTCTCCATCCAAGAGGCTGAGGTTTCACTACAAAAAGATTAAGAAAATTGTATTTACTGAATGATACAATTATTCACCACATACCCCACATTGATATCTGCATCATTGGAAGAGAGTTGAGCCTGCTTTAATTCTTCAATTAATTGCAGTCGATAAACATGTTTTAATGGTTCAACCTTCTTAGCTGCTTCAACTTGTTCTTGGAAGCGAAGAACAGCTTCTTTTAGTGAGTAACCATACCATTCAATCTCCTCAGATGTATACTAAAAATTATGTATACTAACAATGTTACACTAAAACACGGATTTGAAACTTACAGCTGATAGGTACTGTTTATATCTCTTTAGAATTTTACTTTGTTTCTCTTTGCTCCGTTCATATGATGGACAACCATTATTTAACTCTTGTAATATTTTTCTCTTTAATTTCAAAGCAAGTAATGATTTTAAGTCACAAGCTGGGGTCTAAAATGGATCTAAATTGGATAAATCAACATTAACCTTCAAATAGAACCCTACCTTCAATAAGTAATGGTCCAAACCATAATTAGAGTTTATCAGTTGCAAAGCTCGGTTTGTTAATATTACAGACATATGCTTGTTTAAAACTTCACTGTAGACCACAGATCTATGTAATTGTGGTATCCAAAAGTGAGGCACTCTACGTTCTTGACGTCCACGTTTTTGAAACCCCTGTACAACTGCTTCACCACCCCACAGTTGATTGTTATATTCCTTAGGAAATTTTAATGGGATAGGTATATTTTGTATTGGGAACCTAAATGGTTAAATAGTCTTGTAATCAATGAATCAGAAGCAACTTACACTTAAAGCACACTTACACTTCATTAGTTACTTCATCCCGCCTCCATTTACCTGCCTCTGGAATATAATTTACTGCTGTAGGTTCAGTGAGCTTCCATTCTTTATAAAATTTCTTGTATGCCTCAGGCAGTAGTGAGCCACTTCCCTTATCCAAAGCAGTGTGAGGTTTAAAAGGCGCAAGCGTCTTTATTAACTGTAAAACGTAAATTTGAGATTATTTAATTTCAATAGATATACTGTTTCCTCCATGAACGTACCTTTGAGGCCATTTAAGATGAAATCAAGAACACTAAACCACACTAAACAGCATAAATTTTGAGGTTAATTTGGCGACTTCAATGTGACAGTCCAATTTGGTTAATTCGGATGAATCCGAACATACCCTGTTCGTTCATCATCGTAAAACTGTTGACATCAGCTGATATTTCATAGCAACCATCTGGCTGTGTTTATGTTTTGATAAGGTAAAATAAATAATTATCCAATTTATTAACGTTGCCAGAACTTAATTATTATTCTCTATGAACAGGTAGAAGTTAAAAGCAGTAAGGGTTAATGTTTATTTTCTATATATCAAAACATTGGTATGCACCTGTTGCTGGCAGTTTTCTTATTGCTTGAAGTAAAATTGCTAGAAAATCATCTAAAGGTCCCATGTTTCATTGAAGACTGACAAAGAATGGTATTACATACTTATAAAAGGGGTCTTATTATACTTCCTTTTCTTGTGATTAGTTTTGTATTATATCTCTGGGTGAAAGGTGATGAACATGATGCCAGTGTTCAACTCACACAACATACATTACATTCTGAGGTAACATTAAAGAGTTATAAATTAAATGAACCAATATTTAATATTAGCATATCACATCAATTAAATAGTGCACCTTGTAATAGTAATACAAGAATAATTATTTTAGTTACTAGTTATGTTGGTAATGTTGAAACCAGAAGTGCAATGAGAAGAAGTTTCTCAAATGATGAGTTAGAATTGAAATTCAATCTAAAGAGGGTTTTTGTACTGGCTGTTGACTCAGCTAATCAACAGATAAAGCAAGAATCAATTGAAAATGAATCAAGTAGATTTAATGACTTAATACAGGGTAACTTTTCTGAATCATACAGAAATCTTACTTACAAGCACATGATGGGTCTGCGATGGGCAGTAAATTACTGTCCCAATGTTCAATACATTCTGAAAATGGATGATGATATTGTAATTGATGTTGAAAAAGTAGTGGTGCTCTTAAACAATACACAGTTTCCAAGAAAAAAGTTACTTGCTGGATATAGGTTTAAGAATATGCGGCCGAAAAGAATTTCAGCCAATAAATGGTATGTTACTCATGAAGAGTATAAATACAGCACCTATCCAACATTTTTGAGTGGATGGTTTTATGTTACAAATCCATTTACCGCAAATTTATTGCTTCATGCATCCAAAACCCAAATATTTTTTTGGATAGATGATGTACTTGTTACTGGAATTCTTGCTGTTATTGCACATATAACACATATACCATTGGACAGCATTTATTCTGTCCACTCTGAATTTATGCAATGTTGCCTCACAGATTTGTTAAAAAGTAATTTGGATTGTCCCTTTTTAATAGGTCCTAATGGTGGTGATAATAATTTATTTTACAGTTTTACTAAAGCATTGGTCAACTGTAGAAAAAGTTCAAAACAAATTAAATGTAACCCTAGAACCATTTCAATTAATGAGACGTGCATTGTTGTTAAAAAGCCATCAATAGGTCAATCAATTCAGTCAATAATAGAACCATTTAAATTATAAATGTACTGACTATGTATTTTTTTATAAATACTATAGATGTTTAATGTTGTACGTACCAATAAAAAAACCTTATTTGCACTAATTGATATATGTGTCACTAAATTATTTGGGGAAAACTTTTGTTAACTTTGTCGAACTATTTAATGATTGTTACAGCCAATGAAGATCTGCAAATTAATGGAGTTTAATATAGGCAACCTCATATACTGCACGAAAACCTTTATGCAAACATAAATATATCATAGTATCCTACCAGATTATTTGTGAATTATATTGTGTTCAATTATAAAATCATTTAAAGTAATAAAACATAATTTCATGGAGATCCAAGCCTCTAAAAAAATCCAAACTATGTCAAAAATAACCTGATGACGCATGTGTCAACAAACCCATCGTCAGGTTGATTAATTAAATAGCTTCGGTATAATAATGCGTTAATAGTGTGCAACTTATTATTATCGTAGCTATATTACATATTTAGTTTGTAAATAGTTAATACAGTAGTTATTAAGTTTAAAATGGGTGAAAATCTCGAAGCGCTGAATAAGAAGTTAGCATCACAGGGATGGTAATATTTCTTTATGGAAAAGATGTTCTTGCTACGTTAATACAATTTATTCTTTTATATATAGGTTCATATCGTCAGAAGGCTTACTTAGGATAACGTCCAATGGGAATCTAAAAGATTATAAGACAGTTACCCAAAATGCTTTAGATGTGAGTTGTAAATTTCAGGTTGGGGTTATAATTCTACGCCTATGTTTCAGATTGATTTAAAGGAAATTGGTAGTTCAGTATTGGCAGAGCAATTAAGCAGTAGACTTGTTAACAATGTTGTTCTGCAAATTCAAAAACTTCGAAATATATCAGCTCCCAAAGCCAATGAAGAGTCCCAGGCTGCTCCGAGAATGCTAAAATTAAGTTTAACTGATGGTCACACACACTGCCAAGCCATTGAAACTGACAATATTAGTGGCTTAAACTTGCATAAAACAGCGCCTGGTACAAAGATATTGCTCAAAAACGCGCCTGTAATAAATGGTTTCATATTTATTAAACCTGAAATGACAATAGTTCTTGGAGGTAAAGTTCCTATGCTCTATGAGAAATGGGAACTAAACAGGAATATGTTAAACTACAAGAGGTCAGATGTTAATTCTGATGGACCTCCACCATGGGTCAACTTTGGAAAGAAGATCACTGGTGCAGAATCTAAAAATTTTAAGTCACTAGAAGATAAAAGCAAAGATGATGGCAAACCGAGTGAGTTTGATGTACAAAGAAATGTTGCTATTGCTGAAGCTACAAGTGGAGCTGTCAAAAAGGTATTTGGTGGTGGCACAAAGCCATTGGTTAATGAACCAAAACAAGACCCCAGTAAAGGTAAAGGACCACGCGAATTAAGAGAAACAAGGGGTCCAAGACCTGAAAGGAGAAGTAAGCGTGAGCCAAGGGATAAAAATGATGTAGTTCAGCAGAAGCCTTCTGAAAAAGTTTCTTTGTTTGCATTCTTGGAAGACAAACTTCCAGAGACTACAACACAACCAGTAGCAACAGCTTCACAATATCAAAACTCTTATCATAAGGAAGACAGTTATGCTAATTCTTATACACAATCATACAAGCCTCAACCAAAACCATTCAAGATAGATAAATTTAAGCTTCCAAATTCAGGTCAGGAAAATAAACAATCAAATAATAATCAAGGTAAACGTCAAAATAATCAGCCACCACGTCTGCAAAGTAAAACCAACAGCTCCACACCATTGAATACCCCTCAACCAGAAGTTCTTGATGAATTGGCAAATAAAATGGATCGCTTGAATGTGAACGCCTCGTTTGCTAAGAATGCCTTTAAGCAACATCTGAATTTATCGCAGCCGCCGAGGAATAATAATGACTTTGGCGGTCCAAAACAAATTAGGACACAAGAGCCACAAAGGAGTAATCATATTGGTAGCAATATTGAAAACTTTACAAACAGTTGGAAATGGAATGTGGGAGATATATGTATGGCTAAATATTGGGAGGACAATAAGTATTACAATGCAACAGTTACAGCACTCACAGATAAAACATGCGTTGTTAGATTCAATGATTATGGTAATATGGAAGAAGTATTGCTAACTGATTGTTTGCCAGTTAGCCTTGAAGATGGAAGAAAACCAAATAAATATGCAAATGGTATGTTTCAAAAATGAATTAGCACATTATTACTTAACTTTTGCTTACTGTTTTTCAGGTAATAATGAAAATAACAAGACTATGAGGGGCAATAGGAATTTTGTTAATCGTAATCATCGACGTTATTGATAATTGTACATCCTAAATAAATTAACAACAAAATAGGAAATATTAATTAGTTAGCTGGTTTATGTACTACCATTGTTTATATTTAAACTAATGAAATGAAATGACTATGTGAATACTAATCTGCCTTTAATAAAATCACAATTGAAATCGTGTGTTTTAATATTATGTATTGGCCATCGTACATTTTGTGTTTCAATTTTCAACAAAATATACTAAAAATGCTATATTCAATAAGGAGCTTATACATAAATATTATAAATTATTTGTTGGATAATTTAATAGTATATAGGTATGTGAAAGGAAAATGCAATTCATTTGACTGTGACAACATCCGATTACAACTATAATTAATTATATGATTATTACATAGAATATCCATTATGTGGTTATTAAACTACAGATGATCGTTAATTATCAAACGCTTGAATATATTTGCACTCCCGTGTGGAGCGTGCTTCTACCTGGTGGATAACAAATCAAAAATTAATTCACCGTTTCCATAATATTATTCGTATCAATGTTGGCGCATTATATAGCAACCATGATGTATATTTGTTGAACAACGATGTAATGATTATGGTATTAATGGCCGGAAAAAAGTATGCGCTGCATTAGGGAGACATTGCCAAAATTTCATTTATTTACGCTGTATATTCATGAACTTTGGGGGTGAAATGAAACCACATGCAGCGGATTACGGTCAGGATGTTTATCACAAATTATTATTGTTGATGAAGTGTGCATGATGTTCGGTAACACTTGCGCTGTTTAGTTTCGCTCGAATTATTGATATTGTGAATCAATACACAACTGAAATTTTGCTCATCAGAGCATAGTTTTCGGAGATTAATATATAAACTTAAACGATGAATCTCATTAATTATGAAAAATATTTTATTATAAAATTAGCTGTCCCGGTGAACTCCGTATCGCCCGATGTTGTAGTTTTACTTAAAATTTCTTATTTAAGGCTTTGTACTTTTATTCATTAATTTTATTAATTTTTTGTTTATTAAAGTAGGTCCTTTTGATCGTGACACGTGTTACTGTGTATTTACATTTACATCAGTTTTATATGGTAATGAATGACCTGTGTAATGTAGTATTCAATGAAAAGAGATAGGTATACGCGCAGTCGCGGTTGCTAGGGAATCTCCTTAGTTACCATGCATGCAAATGCCATAAGAGCGGCCATCATGGATTTTCATGAACTAATAAGTGCAGGTGTTCTCCGCTGGCACAGGTGCGCTGCAGTACGCCGCACCACAGCATGCGCTTCATGCGCGCCACAGTGTGCGCCTCCTCCACAGTGTGTGCCTCCCGCCACAGTGTGCGCCTCCTCCACAGTGTGTGCCTCGCTTAGGCGCCTTAGATTTTATGCTTAATTCTGCTAGAATTTTAAATCTTAATAACTTTTTTAATTCTTAATATATTTTGATGAAATTTTCAGCGTTTGTTAAAAATCTATCGTTCTTCACAAACATGTAATTTATAATATTCAGAAAAATTTATTATAAACGTTATGAGACGATAAAGAACATACTAATTTATATGCATACTTACGGCTTAATCTATAGAACGAATTTAAATTATTAAATGAAATATTATCTGAAATTTAATAACATTCCTGATGGCGAAAGAATCATTCTGATATCGGTTATAGTGACCGAGATATTAATTAAAATATTCAGTGCTAATTGCCGGCTATTGCAGAAACGCAGCGTACTCAGTGGGATCGGACTTCTCGAGGATTGTCGAAGTGGCGCTGTTCTGGTACATCTATTCTAGTGCCAGGAAACCAGGCCTAAGCCGTACTTTTTTGAATACCAGAAAAACTGTAGCTTAATGTGAGTTTGCGCTCACATCAATGAATTCATTGTATTATTAACAATTTGTGTTAAAACTTCCTTGTAATAAGGGTAAATCTATATCAAGTTTTAAAACTTTAAAAAGTTTCACTTTACCTGCGAATTTATATGAGTGAGGCTCACATATATGAAATGTTATTCATTTGTAAGTAATTATACATTAAGTTCGAGTTCATATTTGGTCGTTAAATTAATATTTTTGTTCATAACAAATGAACTATACAAACATGAAAAGAACATTTTGAAATAGAATTATGGCACGACCGAAATAAAGTTTCGCACGCTACATTACATCTTTAGAAACTTGACTTTAATAATACGGATTGAATATTAAGCAAACTTTTCGCGCGTGCATTGCCGAAGCATTGCCGGGAATGTAAATAAGAAGCGAGCGCGCGCGCCTCCGCCGCCACCGCTTCCATCCTCGAGTGCAAGAAAACGTGGCGCATTCATGAAGTTGCGTCGAATCCTAGAAACGCGAAGCAAGGGCGTTAGGCGAATTGTTTTTGCAGGCAGCCGGTTGCATATTAATTCATTTCGGCAGTGCGCACATATATTTCATATGCAAATTGTCTGTCTGTATAGAGTTGAAATATGCGCGGAACAAATATTTTTCTACAACAAACCGAGTGCAGAAACCAAATTGAAAAAAAGTAGTGGTAACGCTCAATTGTCATGGCACGAGTGCAAATATATATTTGCAATGCTAGCCAGGGCTGAAAACGTAACAAGAATGAGTTGGAAAGTTAGCAACAACGTCTGAAACTCTTCGCAACTCTCACATCCGTTCGCTTTCTGTTTATTCAGTGTTGTTGCGCGATGCTTTATGTTATTTATTTAGTTATTTATTTAAATCGAAAACGTGCATTTCGGATTCATTGTTTGCTTCGGCCTGAATCACATTCGTCCTGTCAGACGTTGACTGCCAGCATTGCATTGTGTTTCACGCAAAGCCGTGAAGAAAACGGCGGTGCGGATTTGCTATGTTTATGCAGAGATTTAAAGTATGTATAATTCGATGAAAACCGCAAACATCGCACCATTCCGGACGCCCATCACGCGCCCCTTCTGCCGATAACAAATAAAATATCGCTCGTACGTGGTCGACCTCCGACCATAATTCATATCCATACGAACAGAAGGGCACTATACGTGCGCGCCGCCTCCGATGCTTTAAGCATTTCTACCCTAGAGCTTTAGATATTGCCAATTTTTGTTTGTGTTAGCAATAAAATTACATTCCAACACATACTCCTCTACTCCTCTTAACACACATTTTTATATAATTTTTTTCAACTTTGTTTAATTAATTCTTAAATCGTTTGCACTAATGATTCAATAAATATTCTCAGTATAGTTATATCAAGCTTGTTAGATGAACTGTAAATTTCTTGTTTTCCTCTTTACCTATAAAACAAATGTGAAAGGAATTTCTTCGTTTTAGTATTCATTCCTTCATTGCGCGGGGAAAATAGACGTTAGCATAATGGACCGTCAATTTTCTTTTCGCCGGGTTCATTTTATTGCTTAATAGTGAATCTTCTTTTATTTTGCTGTTTATGACAGTTTTATATCAAGCACAATGTGCTGTTTCAATGTAAGTATAAAATTATTACGTTCAGCTCATCATCATTGTCGACAGTGACAGTTTTTCACAACAAGAAATAAAATACAGACGTAGTTTTGTCGTTGCCCGCTGCTATTGTAACATCTGTTTCTAAGACTCGGTTTGCTATTTAAATCATTCGAAATGTTATAGGATGGTAAAGTTTGAGTCGCGCTAATTTATGCATTGTGCATGTAATAATCTAAGTTTAAAATTACAATTTCACTCTAATGTTGAAAGGGTTGCAAAACGACACTTTGCATAAGTGATGCATCTTCAAATGAATTATTATTCAAATACGAGAGGTAACTAATTGTACTAAACAAACAGAAAGTTCCTGTTTTATTTTTGCGCACGCGGTTTGCATAAATATCTTCAAGTTTCTTGTTATAATTGTGTAAAGTTCGTGCTTAGGTGCATTTAATGAATGACAAGCATAACAATTGCGTATTAAATGAATAGACGAACTGCAGGAATATAAAGCAATTGCTAGAAATAACAGTTTTATAGTATGTATATTTACAATTTTCCAACAAATCATCTACGATCCATTGTATTTTGGAGTTTGTGAAAATCATTTCAGTAATATACTTACTTAATTAAGGGTTTTATGATTGAATTATTCAAATATATTTGTGTACGTAAAACAAGAAGAATATGAAAAAGTTTGGGAATTTCGGAAACTCGAACCCTGAGTTAAATATTCACGAATATTTATTAACGGGTTCATTTATTATTAACGAATTTCATTTCATTAGGCTGTTGGCCTGCTAGCAGGGTGAGCTTTTGTTGGATTTTTCATTACGCTCTGGTACAATATTCATTTCAAAATTACCTTGCTGCAATGCCCAGAGCGCATCAAACATGACGCAGCATGGACATAACCCTGAAAGAAGAATTACACAGGACATTCTTGCAAAAAGCATTCAACCTTTTGCTTTCCACTTAACTTTACATACTTTTTCGCCATAAGCTTACCAATGTAGCATATTAATACATCATGAAACTGTTCAAAAATATGTATAAACTGAAAACAAAGTTGCGCAAAGTTGTAATTGGATTTCGGCAGCCAAAAAATGTAATAAAATATTTATGGCAACACCAAGTGTATTGGAGTTCGTGGAAAATATGCTTGTATTTTCATAAAAATTATGTCAAAAGTGAAATTAACGCAGAGACATCACAATATTATTATCATCATCATCAACATCGTTCCAGCAGCGCGCAACGCAATAATAAACTAACGCCGAAAAGTATTCGCATACCGACGTTGTGCGTTCCCCAAACACGTGCTTTGTGCGCAAAATAATTTTCTGTTCATTCGTCGCTCTGAATTTTAATGCAATATAAATGATAGGTTAATGCGTGACTTCAAATGAAAATAAAAGCGGCGAAAAAACCTCCGAACCACAAAATGTACTTTTAATCAATTTCGCTTTTGTTTGCGTTTTACTTTTATTCACTTATTCTCTCATTCAGCGTTAATGTTGTATAAAAAATAACACGGCGAATAAAGCTTATTACTTTTTCTTTTTGCGTAGATCTTTATGCAGATAAAAATACATAGTCAAGTTGTAATTTTGTGACTTAATTAAATGGATATGTATTTATTAAATTTAAAATTACGTTATCAAAAATGTAATAATTTCATTATCAAATAGAATAAATAAATCATGAGAAGAGGAATTTATTATTAGGTATTTAGGTCAATCTGAAATTATACAAATACCTGAAAATAATAACGATTTGATATTCTTTCAAAGTACACTTAAGAGGTATTAAGATTTAGCATCTAATTCTCATCAAATTCACAAGCTTTTCCAATTCTAAATGATCGAATATTCGTGGGAGCATCCAGACAATCGCTGAATGACAAAACGGACGTCGAAAGCATCGACTTAAATCCGTTTTCCATGTCGATTCGTTGCAAACGTAAGCGAATTCTCTATAGAATTAAAACTCAATAAGTTTTATTGGGACTTTTATTACAAAAGAGTAAACTTTATATAAGAATGATAAGATGCCGCGAGAGAAGAGCGGAAAAAAAGAAAAAAGAAACAAATCTTGTCTCACTCCATTGCTTTTAATTTCTTCACGCTCAGAGCGCTCAAAGAGCGTGCGTACATTAAAAGAATAACTTGAAACTTTTTTGATTAAATGCAGCCACGAAAAAACCTCCCATCTTCATTATGCGGTGTGTAAACCGCGCACTACCTCGAACGCTAGTTGCCAATAGAATGCAAATGTTGATTCAGTTGAAAATTTTTACCTAACCTAGTGCACTCTCAAGGAAGAGATCTAAGGATTCGCCAAAGATCTGCGCCTGACTCGACTTGCAGATGTTTGATTTGTTAAAGCGGTAACTTTGCTTCCTCTTCCTCTTCTTCTGCGAGTCCAAAACGTCCAAAATGTATATTTGTATACTGGTTGTTAGAAATTTAGTCTTACAATTTCCTGCTAAATATCAATTTTTCTTAAAAACGCATATATTAGCCCTCTATATTTAAATTGTCCTTCTTTGATATGAAGCAAAATTGTTTTAGGATTAATCATAGAATAATAAAATGTCATTATTGGAACACCGCACAATTATATAAGTTTTTTTCCCTCTTAAGCATCCAGCATTGGTTTACGGGCATAAAGTATATCCAGGTGGAAAAGTGGGTGGTGAAAACGCATTACTCAAGGGTGTCGGCGCTCCTTTGCTGCATCTGACACTCAATGCCCGACGAATATTTTGATGGAGCACACGGGGAGCAAGATGTTCAGCCCATCTTGTGCAACGAGCGCCTGCTTAGATATTTATTTCCACGCATTATGGGTAGGCCTATTTGTTAAGCTCATTTATCAGACGCATATAACTATCATTACCATGAAGCTCCACCGGTGCTGCAAATTTCATCCCTTCGCCAAGACCATAAAAGAAGTCTTTCCTGCCTGCACTGAGCATGCAAACGGGGGGGAAGCAGAAAATGATCGCATGTCATCTTCATCATTATTATATCGATGATCGATAATGCGAAATAAGGCCTGTCGACGCTTTAGTTAAGACTTGACGTAGACGTATTATCATTACAGTTTGTCTTGCTGATGTTATGCAGGAAGTCTTCCATAATGACCATCCGGCAGCAGCCATGTTAATAAAAGGACGAAAACTCATCTTTGTAAATTTCTCAATAGTCTTTTAGTTTTTACGTACTATTCGTAAGAATATCTATTAGAATAAAAGTTAAAATTACGTTTTTTGTTTTACGTCTTGATCTAATAGGAACATAGCATCCATTTCAGTGAACACTTTCAGTGCGTGCTCGTAAAGTTATTACGAGATTCCATAAAAGATTAATTTTCGGTCTAGGGTGTGTGCTAAGAACAACTCATTTTCAGCGAGTGCACGGTGATTGTAAAAAAATCAAGAAACGCATTGCCGCCCTTGAAGAGAAAAAACTTGTAACGGAGAGACACGAATAAAGCAGCACCCAGCACGCAAGCTTCTTTGGTGGACGCCTAAAAAGTTGGAGTGTTATTACATTTTATATTTCTTACGTGCTTTGATTCACAAAATCACCTTCGCTTTTTATCGTGTACTTATTGCTCGTTCGCAGCCAGTCCTAGTTTGGAGGTGAAAGCTTCGGCGACGACGCGAAATGGCATTAGCGAACAACAAACAGACGGATGGGAAGACGCTTTGTGCCGCACCGCACAACCACAATTGCATTTGTGATATTTTGGTTCGCCAAAGATATATTTCCCCAAAAGAGGATTACTGCAAGGATAACCGCACATGGCATTTAGGGATGCTGATGTTAAACACCATGAAACCCTACTTAGAGTGATTCTTGAAACCGACTAGTTGTGCGCGTACAATTCACTTCCACTTCGCTGATGGCTCTACTTGCGTTGCTGCAAACTTGCTGTTGGTGTTGTTGTTGTTGTTGTTATTGTTTCCATTGCTTACTCGACGCGTCCTTGCGTCGAGTCTTTTCAAATGACTGTAACGCTCAGCCTGCGCTCCGACAAAGACCAATACGGACACGACGACTCCTTTTTGCATTTAATGAAACTAGATTTATGTCTGTTTTAATTGCTTTTCTCGCTCGCCGAGCACGCTTGTTTTCTTCCACACCCGAACAAACGACTTTGGTGAATAGCAATGAAACGCTACACCAGTCAGGACTAGACCAAGCAATTGCAATGACAATATATTTAAATCAAATTATTTTCTTTCTTCTCCGTCTCTTGTTTAAAACTTCATGGCAAATTATGGCTTAACATTTAAACAGTTGACATATTTTGACATACCTGCTTACGTATTAAAGGTGGTAAATAATTGAAAAATAAATTTGGTGATTATTATTTATTACAAGCTGATGAAGTTGCTTGCCACTCGTTCAATAAAGCTTTATCATCGAGGTCTATCACACGAAAGCGTAGGCAGCGAGTTTATTGTTAATAGAAGACAATATAGGGCGCGCTCGGCGAAGGGGAGGACTATTTTGAATTCGCTAAATAATTCATGAATACTCCTCTCCTACATCAGTGGAAGCCCAAGTTTCGAAAGGCAGTATGGGCATTGTCGCCATGTTCCACTGAGCATATTGCATGTTTTCAGCATATTTTTGTGATAACTAAAGTACATAAACATACTCTAAACAATTATTGATAATGTGCATTGATAATCCATGTCAGAATTTTCTTGCACTATGCTGGAGTGCAGAGAAATAATATTTAATGACAAAGTAAGCAAACGCTTTGTATTTTGGCAGAGTGTAGGCAAGCACGGCACATATCTATTGAATTTATTTCAAAATTCCATGAATATTTAATTTTACTTTCTTAATTATGTGCGGCGACGGCATAAACTAAACTGGCCGGGTAGATATTTCACTTTTTGTTCATTTTCCAGCAGGAAACTACTGGGCAGCATTTCTCGCCTCCGCTTGATGCATAAATACTGTATGTAATTTTTATCATTTTGCGCATGCAAGTTAAGCAAATGTGCTAAATTTCCAGCTTGCAGAATGAATATTTGAATAAAACCACGTTGATAAGGGTTTACCAACAACTAGGACTTGTAAATCACATATTGTGCCTCGTCCTTTCCGTCCTTTTAAAAAATAAAAATATCCTAAAATAAACTCAGCGTGGGAAATGAAGTTTATAAAATGAATTTACCGTTAAAACAATAAACCGTAAAGGTTATTAATTGCTACGGATTTAATCGGAAAACAATTTCTCTTGCATCACGTGCACAGGACAACTAGGTACAAGTATTGCGTAAACAAGCAGCCATGCCTCGAGCGAATAAAATCTCGTGGAAACATCAAAGTAAACTTGCAGGACGAAATAGCGAACAAGTTGGCATTATTGCAACTTGTACGGCTTTTCAGCGAGTGCACGTTTGTATAAACAGGTACATTTGTAACTCTTTTCAGTAGTAATGCGAAAACATTGCAGGTGCACGCTGAAAAGTAGCACAAAGGATCGCATTTCTTCAGTAGTAACCAGGATTATAAGTACTACTTACACGCTTGTCATTGAACTCGAGCAATGCGGCGGATGTTTATTCAATAACGAACGAATATGCAAACGCTTTGTGCGTGCTGCGCTTGTTCGTGCGCACTCATTTGGCGTTTGTGGAGGCGGCGCACATGCAACAGTCTACTTAACTCTCGGGACAATCGACGCGTGCAATTATACCTCGCCGCCCCCGCAAACACACAACGACACGCGCGACGTGGCCACGTCACCTGCGAACGAGGAGAATGATGGATCACGCGCGCTCATTTCCATAAATGTGGCGGCGCGCCGTTTTGCATTCCGTAAGCAAGAAATAGGTACATGTGGAGCGGAGTCTTACTGCGCCGATTACAAATTACTTTATATGGGTTTTTGCTTGCTCAGCTTGAAGCCACCAATGTTTGCGCGAATAAAACAATATGTCTGAAAAGAAGGGTCAATAAATGCGGTTTGTACCCGCTGTGTGTATATTTATCAAATTCGTTTATGGTGGCCAATTGTTCATGCGTTTTATCCTTCAATTTTACATGCATTCCATGCGTGCGTTTTATCATTTGTTTTCATTTTCATTTTGATTTTCGCTTTATATCGTTCATTCACTCATTAATTTTATACAATTAATAGTATTTGCGCTCCTTGTGCGCAAATACTAGTAATTCCTGTTTAGAACCGAAAATGTGGGTTATAATAATGAAAATGATTCAATGATACAATTTTATGAATGTTCAAGTAATCGTAAAATTAAAATATTTATGGTAAAGCAATTAATATCTTCATAACCTTGTAAATTTAAAGCAGTCATTGCAAGTGTAAGTACGAAGTGTGATGAGGAGAATTAGGTAGGTGTATTGTAAAATTACGCAAGGATTACGCATACAAAACGAGCAATTAATGTGATACAATCGCACTTTGCGCGTTGTTAGTCAAGTTTATGTGTAGTCGACAAATTAGTAGCAATAACGTGCTGTACTAATACTAACAAGATGAATAAATAATTAAATTACAAATGATTAAATGTGGAAACGTAGACGCGAGTGTTGTAATTAATTTTCTAATTCGCATTTATGAATTGATTTAATTTCCGTAGAATACATGAAGTAACACAGACGTTTGAAGTATCTTTACCGTTTTCTCAATCATGTTGTTAAAAAGCTTTGTTAAAAATTTAGTTTTTAAGAGCTTTCAGTTCTGATTAACTGAAGCATTAATTTTCGGTGAAACGTTGATGTACTCGTTGCGCCCGCCTTTGCACGGAAACGTAACAGAATTTGTAATACAAGACACTCTTGTGCCTTTTTGTCTTTCTGCCTCTCTGCGTGCTATGTCTCTGTGCGCACAGCCGCCAACGAATTCTAATTTACGTCGCTGAGTACAAAACACAGTCGAGCGCGAACCAGTTGACTACTAAATAGTTTTCTTGTGAGATCTATGTGCGCGCCCTCCCATCCGACGTGGCTGGCGCGTTTGCCGCCGCCGCTGCGCTGAATTTCCTCCGCCTCGCTCGACAATGTGCGCACAAGAGGTACAAATGCGAGATTTACAGCATCGAGATTTGCAATTTCGGGGACAGTTTTCGCTGTTTGCTTTATCATCTCTCAACGCACAAATAGCTCCACAGCTTGAGAAAATTACTTTTTTTCGATGGCGCAGCAAGATGAAAATCAAATAAAGCAATGTATTAATATTTCAAAGCATTTCCACGAAACTCACATATTCCATATACTCATAAATAAAATACGCGCTTTTACGCAAAATTAAATTTAGAAATTGCGTATTAATGAAGGCAACAATAAATACTAATAAAACGAAATGATTATGGATGTTTGAATGTGCTGTCTTAACGAGCTAACTGGTTTATAAGCGTTGCGAGTAAATTAATAGCGTAATTAATGCACTACCCCCTTAATGCCAGGTGCGGGAGTAATTCAATTAAGCGAGAAACGCTCGACGACGAACTTTGCGATTCCTTCACTTTACGCGCGATAATCGCGAATCTGCTATTAGGACAAAAAGGCCCACTTGTTCACGAGTGCATGTGTACACTTTCATAATTGAATTTTTCCTCTTATTACGGCTGTGTATAATGCGCAGCAAGCACGTTTTTGTTCTTAAATTTATCGATGCCGTGTGCAAACTAAAGTGAAAAATACAAAAAACACGCAAACCCTTTCTGCCGTAGATATTCGGGGGGATTTAACCAGGCCATACGAAGAAAGTCTTCTGTGTGCGCCGGAAACAGGCCAATTACTATTAAGACGGTTTGTGGCGGCAACGGTGATGGCGGCAGTGCATATTTGCTCGCGGGAGCGGCGCCTCTGAACTATAACACTATGTCTTATCTCGGCACGCCGCACCAGATATGGGATTACACGTGGGATTATGCTTACATATGGTCCATCTATCCCATGCTAATTCGGCCTTTCCGTTTTACCCCAAAGCCGTCGCAGGACGCTTCTTACTTGTACGATTCGTATGCGTTCACTCATGCCAATATCATCTAGCACTAAATAGTTGTTGTAATCTAAGGGTGTGCGGCTCAAATGCTTCGGGGCGCGAATATTGCCTTTTCAATCCGAAATTGACGTCATATCTGCCAAGGCCATTACAATCCCGAATTGCCTGGTAATAAAATCATGTTAATTTCTATCTCTTTAATTTACATGTTTTAATTGCTTCATTTGTTCAGTTATTGATGATAAGGGTTAGTTTTTCATATACAATTAAAAAATATAGTTATTTATATGAGGCACATATGACGAATTATGATCAGTATTTACGTTGCGGCTAATTGGAATTCATTGGATCCACACAGGAGATTTGTGAATTCGAGTGCATTTTCCCGATTGAATGAACGGGAAACCGTGCGTCCCCTATAGTGATTTATCCAGTTATTAGGCAGGACGAGGAAAAGTGTGTATACGTATTTGTCATACGGGGGATAGGATAGACCGAGCTAGGGGAAAACGTCCTTTTCAAAGAGGAAAACCAAATCCTGAATTAGGCCACTCATTTCCAGATCATATTTATTAAGTAAATCCCTTTTGTCCTCACCGCAAAACCGCACCGTATACCGCACACTGCGCAATCGATTTAACGATAATAATTTATTAGCACTGCAATATTATTGTTACTATTACCAATAATTTACCTTTTGTGCCATCAAACCACTAACAAAATGGTGTATTATCATAATATAAACACTTATAATATAGGTGTGTACACCTATCAATAATTTATTACTTACTGGTTTATTGAGTGTAATTTCTTGTTGCGGTTGAAAGAAAAATTGTACTTGCTTTTCATGGGAAAATGTGGAAAATTAGTTGATAGATGAGTGCATTAGAATGGAAAGCGCATTGGAAGTATAGAATTAAAATGTAAATTATATACAATGTCTAAATTTGTGATTCATGACGTTAATAAGACGCAATTCTTTCATACGGTTGACTTTTCCTCAGTTTGCATTTGCACACTGCGTAAATTACCCGAGAAAGCGAGGGCGGGGGAGGTAAGGGGCTGACTAGAGGGTGAATATGCATTTCGCTTCGGGCGTTGTCGCCGTTATTTTTTGTAATTCATTGGAGTAATTACGAAAGTTGTCGCTTTAGTGAATTTGGAGATTCCGTCTCATTTCGCCTCAATTTCTTTGTCATGGACCCCATTTTTTACTCGCGCTTCTTGCTCGACTTCCGCGTCTTCTATTTCTATTTAGATTTTTCTCTTTCATGTCCGCCACGCACAGCGCGCGAGCACACTTTCAAAGTGCCGTAAAAACTCGGCTGTCCTCAGGGAAAGCCGAGACGACGACGCAACATCTTGAAGCAGGACTTTTAGTTTTAAACAAAAGACTCTACTGCCATTCCTTAATTTGATCTTCTGTTCCATGCGACGCGTATGTGCGAATACGATCGTCCTGTCTGATCTTTTCTCTTTAGTCGACGAAGAAAGAGCTTTATTGCTTTGTCTATTAGTTGTAATATAAGTATAACGTACTGAATTTGGGATGTGCTCACTAACATTTTAATTTTTTGTTTTTTTTTTCAAGCGTTGCTTCGAGTTGAAGTTGAAGTGTTTAGGGTGAGAATAGGAGTGTTTCTTATTCCGTGCATATTTAAGAGTTTTTGCAAGGGATGCCAAGAGGCCAAACGTACTCCCTGGACTGGATAGACAAGAAAAACATTTTAAATAATACATGCTCGTCGGGTGTGTGCCCAGCATGCAGTTTTGTCCTCATATTCACCGCCGTCTACCCTCCAGTTATAAATGTTTTTATAAGTGTACCGCGCATTGTCTGCCCCCGGAAGCAAGAAAGCGAAATTTCACTCGTATATCTCAACTTTATTTCAGTCGACCTCTGCAACCAGATAAAGAAAACTGCTACGTGATGCCGATGCGTGACAGAATTGCATTAATGGACTAAAATACACTTTTCATATATTTTCAGATCTTTCATAAAACAAATAACACCCTCAACAGCTTAATTTGCATTAGTAATTTGTTATTACCTGTCATTTCAAGAATTCAATTAGTTTAATACGACAGTTAAGGAGTTTGGTATTAAGATATTTTTATAATAAGAACCATTTGAATGAATACCTTTGTACCTCAACATCTTTTAATTACGCTTGAAAAGAATAACGAAAACCAAACAAACACAACAAAGCTACTTAAAGAAACCCAAGAAAATTTCTCTCTTATGAGTGGCATTTACTCATGGTACTTACTCGATGTCGAATCCCCACACAAAATGCGCACCAGCGTCTCGCAAAATAAGAAAATGTTTTCATATTCATCTTATATATATTTTTTCTCATTTTGCCTTTATGTTCGTCAGTAATGTAACGCACTCATTGTGCTTTTTCTTTTGTTGCTGTTTTGTACTCGCCAGGATTCGCACTCGTCCTGCTTAACGGTGTTCTTCTTTCGCCACCGCCTCCGCTCGCCGCCAGCCGCATGTGCAGTGCTTCGTTTGCGCGTCAAGCAAATGGGTAATATAAATTATTAAAAGCGGCCTATATTTTTCGATTATTGCACGTGCTGTTGCTGCTAACGGTAAATGGAATAGGGACGTAAAATTTTCTTTTTGCCTGTAATGACAGTTAATAATTTTCTATTCTTTATATTATGTTCTTTCAGGTGTTGTTATATTATTTGCTTGCTTATTTAACAGAAATATCTAAAGAATTTATGTTTATGTAGTTTCAGGATAATAATAATTTAACTAAAATTGATATTTGCGGAAAGTAAGTTATTTCGTCACTTTGCTAATTATATATTTCTAACCAAGTTATTTTATTATGAATTTTCCGGTTTAAATTTTGGTTCGTAATTAATTTTAATGTAATTATCCAACCACGAATATTGTTTATAATTATTCTACGAATGATGAAATATCAAATTTATTCATTCTTTCATATTGATCTACTTTTGAGCTATTATTTGTGAGCGAAAGTTTTGTAGAGATACCTAATAATTGATACACATGTGCGGAGAAATTAATTCCAGATGGTGTTCCAAGCATACGTAACACGCGCGAGGAAAGGACTGGGAAACGGTTGAAAATATTGAGAGCGGCGGCGACCAACAATGGTATAACAACTCGGAAACTAGTCAGCAAAGTGAGCAAGTTCGGTGTGTCACAAATCCACCCATAAATAGCGTACATTGGCCTGTGGTAACTATTTATCAGGCGAATCTGTAGGTTTACTATTAGTATGCTCGGGCGGACCGCGGCCCTCGAGAGATATACGGTTCAGATAACCTGCTGGAATAAATCCGAGGATTAAGCGCGTTGCCGGCGAGGGACGCAGTCGCCGAACGAAATGTGTACGTTTTCGTCCTTGTGGTGCCGCAAGAGGAAGGCGTCTCTTGCCGCCGCCGGCTTAGCATCAGCACGTCGCGACGCAAGCACCAAAAAGATGTTGCCGGCCATCCGAAGTGCGCGCACTTGCATTATAAAGCGTCAACGTCGCTTTTTATTACGTTGGCGTCACGATTCGTAAGGTTACCCCCTGATGATATACCCACTTCATTCCCGCAATGATACCGCCAGATTTTTTACAACTGCAGTCATTGGAAAACGAGCCAACAACTTGCACAATCTCCACAAAGAAATTGGTTCGTGCGCGGCTCGAATCAAACGCAATATTTAAATAATCGCGCAAGTCGTTTGGAAACATTTTCGTCGATTGAAATTCGCCATAATGCGACAATAACGGCGCAAAAAGAAGGTCAACGATCAACGGGAGGAAGCGAACGAGTTGAAGTCTAAACGTTCGAAAAAGCTCGGCTCGGTGCGCATACTAAGCGCACATTCGTTGCACGGTTAATCTGTATAATAAGGTTCTTTATCAATGTCCCCGAACGCAAAGCGCGGCTACGGCATCCTTGCCGGGGGTGTGTCTTTCGAACGGTGACAGCATAAGCGCACGTCCGCCTGCTTTCTGCAAGGACTTGATTTTCTGCTCGGTTTCAGCCGCCACCGTTGCTGCCGCCTGCTGCCATCCAGCCTACACACATTCATATTCATGTTCTCTCACTTAACACGTAATGCTCTTTATTAGGCATATACAAAGTAAGCGCTTGAGCACGCTGTGACGCAGAGAATTGTACAACTTCATTATTCACCATTATTTCATCTACGAAAAGTATTTTTTCCCACAATTATTTACTATTTTCACATGGGCATTTTCATTTCAGTGCCAATTAAAGCTTGTGGCAAATGAGTTTTAAACAAGTGCTCATATCGTTCACAATTTGTGTGCACAGGCGTTTAATAAATAACGCGATCACTTGTCACTGAATTGGCAATTTAATTATTCAGCTCACTGAATTGTTCAATCAATCTTTGGAGCCGATTTCGGTCGCCGCTTGCTGGCTGCGCTATCATTAGCTTCGGGAATCAGTGCGCGGTGCGTGCGGACTAAAATGTGCTGGCATTAGCTGAAATGTACGTGCGGATACATGTGTGCAGTGGCGGCGGTGGCGGCGAAGGGAAACGTTGGTGTCAGAGGAGCAATCCAGCAACTGTCCCTAGCACGCTTCCAAACGTATCTAATTCGAGCAGAACGTCGTTTCAATTACAACATTTGCGTTGTTAATACAATTATCAGCATAATTTATGGAGTCTTTTCTCTTTCAACGCGTCTATGGACATGGCATTCAAATTTTGTTATCATATTAAACAAAACTCTAGGATAATATTGAAATAACTATTAAACGTATTTATCTTACATTTTGATTCGCATATTTGTATCTCATTAAGTACTTCATTTACTTGTTGGATTTACTTTCATAGTATAAAAATCAATTTCAGTATTGGGGAATGCAGACGAGGATTTGTAGTATAAAAATAAGTAAGAATTGGAATACGTGTATTGTTATTTCTTAAGGGTAGCTTGGTATATAAATGGTAGATATCTATTGAATCCATTATGCGGAGCAATGCCTTATTCATTCACATCTGAATATTAAACCTGTAATGACACGGTGCACAATGGACTGGCAATACTTTAAATTCAGCGGCGGCAACGACGGCGGTAGCAGCGACACGAGCGGCACGCAGCTCAGTCTGAAAGCATCTCTCGTAACAACTTGGGTGACATTCACTTTTGCAGAATCGAATGATTATTTTAAAGTGGCGTTATGAAACATTCTACGCTGAATTCCGATTTTCAATTTCACATTCAACGCACGTAATATTATACTCATATTACACCAAGGTGGAGCACGCAGCCACCACCTTCAGAACTTGTACATTAAAATTCTTCCTCGGCTAAAACGTAATTTTTACTTTGCTCCGGCTTACTTTACTATCAACCGTAAACTTTTAGATTCCAGCACGTATCATTCTCCCTTCGATACGCGTGCCTAATTTAATTATTCCCAACAATTAATTCAAATGAGATTGTAAAAAATTAAAATTGGAATTTTAATCATGAGATTATTAATGTTAAAAGCTTTCGTAAATTATTTTTATGCTACTTTAGATTATTCAGCTACTTTAGATTATATAAATAATATAAAGTGTTTTCAATATTTAAAAGCGTCCTTTAAAGGTTGGCATGAATTTAAAATAATAAATTTGTACGTTTTGCTTTGGAAACTCAATGAATATAAAGACAACTTTCATGGAATTATATTTTTTCCCATATTTTTTCCAACATCAAAGCCAGACCTTTCATGAGCTCATACTACAAAATAATTGGTACTATTTTTTATTTTATTCAAAGCTTTTTATCTCCGCCAATATTTCTCCTGTTTTTCATTCAGCGTTCATACAGAGCCTTTCAGAAAATACTGTAAACAGCAAATAATTTACCATAATATTTAATAAATAAAAATTTATAATAACCTTTACTTCTTAATAAATTATATTTTTTAATAATAAGTTTCTCATGTTGAGATTATGTAAACTTTCGATGATTGAAACAAGGTGTAGCTCTGGAGGTTTTTTATGAGGCGAGTCAAGAAGACGTAAGTAAAATATTGAATGCAATTCTTTAAAAAAATAATAAGAGTTTGGCGCTTGTCTGAGACGATCGACGAAACGACGTCGTCCTTATGCCACGATTCAACTGCAATGCCCCCGATGGGATCGTCGTTGATCTGTCGGTGGCGGCGGTGGCAGCAATGTCTCAACCGCTCTCGCGCGCGCATTCGTTTCATTCGACCTCTCTAAAGAATCGTAACTGAAGTCTCCAGCGACGGATTTCATTTACATCTGGAACAGATTTACATTCGCGTGTTTGGCCGCCCATTTTCCCGCAGAATCATCCGCGCTCCTCGCACAACTTTCTACTATTAGTAGTTCAAACTTTGCCTTTGGCGGGCAGACGCGCTGAAATATTCAACGGATTTTTACGTCGCGCTCCTTTCTGGCCGAACGGGGATCGCATCAACTTGCGTCAGGATCCAGAAAAGGGTCTCGCTCGGTAATGGCGGCACTTTCAACGATCCCAATGCGCGAAGTACGGCCTTCTCAGTGCTCATTTACGACTCTCAATAACATTACGCCAACGACTCGAAATTAATATTTGCGTAATAAACATTTTGTCGAAGCGACATAAAAATTTTACCATTCTGAACCTTGTGCAAGCTTTTTTCGGAGTTTAATTGGATTTTCGTCATTACATTTACTATCTTCACAGATTTCCCTATGATTTATGAAAGCTACAAAGCACAGACCCCAACACTTTAAACTCAAACTTTTCAAAGAAATTATTAAACTATAAAAGCAATAATAATGTACCTAAAACTGCTGAATTTTCTTTTCCTAGATTTTAAATTTAACCACTAATTTTAGGTCTCTATAATAATCTTAATTTTTATTATGTTTTTGAATATAACTTATTGTACAGGACTGCCGTATTTTACCGCCTTAATGCCAAACTGACATGCACTTTCCTGAAGCGGAAATAAGCGTTCAAGAAATGCAAATCGAAAAAGTCATGCAATGCAATTTGCGATAAATTAATACCATATATGACTGCGAAATATCATTATAAGAATTTTCGTATTAAGTGGCACAGAAACACGTTTTAATGAATAGTATTTATTCTTCCTTCCTTTAGCAAAGAATAAATAAGGATAATAATCCGAACAAATTTAGTTTAATTTAGCGCAAGTAAAGGGAAACGAGCAGTTTCTTTCATTCGGTAATAACAGTTACCGTGAAGTTAAGAGTTTCGCAAAATAGCGTTGTATTGTTTTGGTATTTTGATGTCTGGTGGCCGGCAACGCGATAGTTTTTGATGTAAATTAGTGGCGCGTATGTACGCTCGGTTTTGTTAATGTAGTGTGAATAGTAGTGGAACGATGAAGCCATCGTCTTTTCGTACACAGCGACCGCCAACGACATATTTTCGCTCAGTCTCTTTGTCTACATGTGTGCTTGCTTTGTATTGTGTTCGCATGCTAGCTGCCGAAAGAGCGTAGCTGAAGTGGAGTATGTGATTGCATGGAGGAGGCAACGGCGGCGGTTGTTTGCCGGATAGAATGGCTGAGCAGCCGCATTGGAGGATCAATTAAGACAGCTCCGGTCCTCGATTACGGCATGGCCGGGAGGGCCGTGTGTGAATAGCCAAATGCAATTACCAAGGCTTTGCCGCCGCCGAAGCCGCCGTTCGACTACTATCCCTTCGTGCAAGAGCTTGCACATTCACATACGACATGCTGGTACGTGTCTGAAGTGTCTAAAAACCTCTCGCCCTATTCGTATACAGCATCCCTGTCTTTCCCAGTGTAACTATCAAAGGCAAGAGATTCATTTGGCTCTTAACGAAATTCATATAACGTTGGAAGGTTGTAATCCATTCAAGTGTCTTATACTTGATTAGCAAAATCCCTCTAACTAAATGATATTTTTACTTGATTTATATCCAAAATTGCTATCCTTTCGCTTGCTGTTTATTGATATTTATTTTTGAACAAGTGATATACAAATATATTAATCAAATATATCTTAAGCATACATTTGAAATGTTGAATTATAAATACATTGACCTCGCAATTGAGCTTCTTCGCATTTATCTTCATTGGTAAGATCATTGCAAACTTTTTGAAATTCATCAACTTTATCATAAGTTGGAAAGAAATCACTATATGGACTTAAATCCACATTATTATTCGCGTCATTAATAATATTTGCCTTGAATGCCATGCAACGAGCAAAACAAGCGTATTCTTTTACATGAATCAATTTACTAAAAACCATAAGATCCATTTCACCATTCGCGTATCTGTTAATTGGAACTTTAATGCCAGTTTCTTCGTCGCATTCATCAAACATAATTTCTGCTAGTGCAATTAACTTTTTGCCAGCGCATTCAAGAAAATAGTTAGCCCGAGTACAAATGTCCTTATCTTTTAATTCTTCCGCACATTTTTCTGCTGGTGTTACGAACAAGTCTGGTAATCCAGTTGTATTTACTTCGCCTTTATCGTCCATGAAATGCATCTTTTGCAACATGCATTTTGTGATACACTTAAAATCTGGCATAGGATCTCCTTCTTTAGGTGGTCCATTGGTTGGAATATTCAATTCCTTTACGCATTCTCTTTCAACAATTCGAACTTGGTCAGCGTAATTTCCAGTCTAAAACTCCCTTATTTATAGAGATTATTGCAAAATATTTGTACTTACAGTTGTCTGGAGAAGATGTAAAGCACACACTAATAGTAAAATACTAGAAATACTTTTTCTATGCGAATGCATTGCAGAGAATAGTGCGATACGAAGTAGCAACAGTTTTTCAGTGTTCACCGAGATATAATGACACAGATGAATTAGCGCTTCCGTTTTATAATAGATTTTAGACAGGAAAGTCGGTTAATGGCACGAATTTGTGAAATAGTTGCATTGTTACAATTTGCTAATGTGTTATAGAATTATAAAATATAAACAGTTCTCCGATAATGTAATTTGATAGTGGAAAACATGTTTTGTGATATAATCATATTTGCGGAATGATGATTCGTTTGTTATTATTGCTCTGTAACTGTCAAGGTTGGTACATTACAATAAATCAGTCTGAAATAATTGTAATATTGATTCAACTAATAACGCAAATTTACCTAGTTTTGCATGATAATTTTAACGATAAGTATTGCCTTTTGTATATTTTTCAATAGAAGTTTGAATTTCTGGAAATTTGAAATGTTTTAAAAACATATAGAATATCGTCTTTAGTTAACTGTATGAACGTTGAATTTCTTATCATAAAATAACAATAATGATGTCATTATGCAAAATTGCTCAAATAGCGCTTCGCAGCTGAACGAACAGTTATTATCCAACTTTGAAGCGATTCGTTGACTGAATCCTCAACATCACGCCATTGCAGGCAGACATGTTCGAAGTTTCTTAAACGTCAACTTCCAGGAGTATCTTGTAATTCCATGCAACGATTTAATTAATTTAAACCACACACGCCAAATGCGATTTGAATTTGCTTCGGCGATTAATTTGAAATAAATTAGTTTACCATTCGCGAACGAGCGCGCGCCGCTCATACTCATAATCATATGTTGATTTTAAGTTTACATCCTTCCTTCAACTTCTCTCCTGCCCGTCAAACTTAAATTGCATTATTTTATTTAAATTTCCCCATTTGCAAATCATTATCAGTGTTAAATTAGTTTATAAATAAAAATATAAAATAAATTGCTGGTAAAGCGCATAATAAAATAATAATAATAATAATATTGGGCTTTGCAATGAAAAGATTTATTACGTCGTACAACTTGAATGGGGATAAAAATAAAGGGGACCAATCCAAATTTCAAAAGTTTCACCATTATAATTCCAAAACAGTGCACTTTATTCCGGCCGGTTAACAAAGTGCAAAGTTGCGCAATCAAAGCTCATAGTCCTTGGCTGTTAAAGTTGGACCATGAACCTCATGCAGCGCGCCCCAGCAATGAGGAAAAGTCGTTCTTGTGAGCGCAATGTTAGTTGTTCGGTCGCCTTCTCTGGCCGCGGCGGCTGCGGCTGTGGCGGCAAGTCGGTGACTTAAAAGTAAAATCATGTAATGTGCGATTCTAACGCTTGGTAATGTGTTACATTTACGGTTGCATTATGTATTTAAATGACGCGCAGCCGCTGCAGAGCGCACGCCTGTCCGTGGCAGTCACGTTGACACGTTGTCAAGCGGCGCGTCACCGGGGGCGGAGGCGGCGGATAAGATTTTTCAGTTGTGCACTTCGTAATTATTATAATACGTCGTCGGCGTCGAGTGCTTTGTTATGTACACGCGCCCTGAGATGGATTCCGCGAGCGAATTTTGTGCCAACTTGCTGTATATTTTACAAACACGCAAAATCCCTGTCGTTTGCGCGAAGGGTGCTTCGTGCATTATGTACGAGCTTCACCCTAACTTGCGAAACTATTTTAATAGAAAATGTTATCAAACAAACTTTCATGTGTCAAAATGTTGTAATCGGGAGTCGTCCTGTTTCTTAATGTTTCATTCCACATCAATTATTAACAATAATTAGCTAAAAAATGGAAAGCCCTTAAGTATTTACTACTTTTTAATTAAATATTTAATTTATAAAGCGTATTCTTGTTAGTTTATGAAACGCACTATATTATTTATGAAATATTATGAATTCCAGGCTCCAAATAGCAACTAATGATGGAAAGCGATCAGTAGAATGAAACGTTAATAGCAGATTGGCAAAAAGCGATATGATTTATGGAAGTGCGTTTCAGGTGCGTTGAACGGCAGAAGCGTATTATCGAAGAATTAAGTAATCATTCGGCAAATGAACATGAATCTCGTGGATAAACGCATGAGCGAATGGTATGCAAAAACATGACTGCTTTACGGATGGATCCGTTATCGGGTGTATCGTGTGTATTCGGGAATACATCATCAAAGCGATATATCAATATTCGTCATAAATGAATGAACAATATCCATTAGCGCACATTGTCGCTGTGTTCCATTATTGTTACGTGACCACAACGAGCGTATATACTGTAATGTACCTACCACACACAATTACACCTTGGTCTTTACGTTTGGTAATCAGCATAATGCAATGCAAACGCATTTCCATCTATAATCTATCAACTGATTTTAAATTATGTGATTCGATGTTGATTGAATTTTATACACCGATAATTTTTCTAGTACTAACTATAAAAATTACTTCCTATGTAAGTAATGAAAGTAATGAAATATTTTATGTGCGTATTATAGTTGGATTTCATTAAGTGCAATAGAAACAAACAATAAAACTTAAGTAATGCAAACGTTTAATGATTTAATTGAGCCCCTCACGAACGCGCACTAAGCGCACCAAATTGGTAGTTCTGCGGGATAAAAATATCTATTTAGAGGAAACGGTTATCTCCTGGTGTATTTATAGGCCCGCTTTTATATGTTGTAGCATATGGCAAACAAAATAAATTATTGTTAAAGAAAATGCCAGTACTTATGTCTAACATGTGAATATGTTGGCTTGCATGCGTAAAAGTGTTTTTCTCTAATAGTAGTTTTCACCGAGGCGGCAAACGGCAGCGGCGGCCACTCTCTTCAGCGCCGCCGCCGAGCACTGTTGTGCGCTGCTAGCAAACGGGCTCGTAAGGCAATATATTCACAATTTATGTATCCATAAACATTGTTTACGTATACGGCGCGGCGCGGCTGGTCGGCAACGCAAAAGAATGCATAGCATAAAAAATATTGCGAATATTATCAAACGCATTAAATATAATACGAACCGTATAAATCCCCTCGATACGTGTGCGGGCTCGTTAGATTGCCGCCAGTTATATAATTTAACTCGATGCATTCGTATATTGCTTTTAACACGTTCAAACCACACGCGTGTTTCTCTCCCTCGAAAAAAAAACAGCCTAAATTCATTTTTATCCCTAATTTTTCATCTGAAATCTATTACCAAAATTCATGGCTAATCTTTAACTTTCGAGGATCGTGTGAAAAATGAAAATTTTAATCATTTTTATCTCAACTTCCACGTACTTTTGGGTGTGCGTAATTGAAAATTTAGATGCAATATAAAAATGTAAATTCCAGTTGTTTTATTTTGTGTATAAACTTTGAGGGAAATTGATAAAATCATTCGCATTCGAAAAATACATTTGCGGGCGGAGAATATATTAGTCTCTTGTCTAAGTTCAAAGAGCTGAGCGCAAAGTTGTTCGGGAAGATATTACAAAGTCTAAGTGAAAAAATATTTAGAACTTTGGCCCCCTCAGTTTTATGGCTCACTTCGCTCGTTCTCTTCGAGCAACGTCACGAAACGAATACTCTTTTGACCGAATTTACTTTTTTACGAACGCACACGCGTTCCATCTGCGTAGTTTGCTCGTTGTCGTAAGTAGCGTCTGGGGCTCGTCCTTCTGATGCATAGGTTAATCTTGTCGTACGCCCGCCCGCAAAAACGGCGCCACTGCCACCGCCGCCGTCGAATCACTTATGTCACTCAATAATCATGTTTCTTCAAGACACGCGATTGTCATTTCGAGTGGCGCTCGAATCTTATTTATGCGCGCCCTAAAGTTTTTTTAGCACTCTCGCCTTGCCGTATGCCAGGAAGCGTAACTTGGCCTGCCATGGAGAAAAACAAGACTTTGCGTGGGTGGGTGATTTTTTCTTCTGCCTCGGCGGAGAGTGCAAAGCGTTTGCAGCGAATGAAATTATATGGGCCAATAAATTCCGGGGGTGATAATTTCTGGGGTGTGTTATTAATGGCCGCGCGCGCGCCAGCGTAACACATAACATCAGCCGCCGCCGCCTCCGCCGCCATACCCATACTTAAATTGTAATTCCGTGCAATTAAGCATTTTACGAGTTGGAAATTGCACGGCGACATCAATTGCTAATATAATTTACATCCGCGCAGATGTAGTAAAGTCGACACGCACTGCACACAAAAGCCATCCGCGACTCTTCCGCGCGACGAAGCCTTTGAGTAAATAGATTTGCCCGCCGCCGCCACCCCCGCTCGTAGAACATCGCGGAGGGCACTAACAAACTCCCAACTCTGGGCTTTCTCAAATTACCAAACACCCACTAAAGATGCGATATTTATTCATGGCTTAAATTGCATAAATTTCGCGCTTGCGCTGCACCGCAATAATATTCGCAATTTGCGTTCAAACTACCTGAAAGTCAAAGTCAAAGAGTGAGCTCGTTTCATAAATAACATAATCAGTGTGTACCGCAATCTACATTTTTATTTCGTCCACCTTCATTTTTCCTCTCTCGCCCTCTCCTAGGTACGAAGGTGCTTGATACCATTAAAAACACATAAATCATAAATAACAGTTGCCCTATTTAAATTGCAAAAAGTTTTGCATTTCGCATTAGTCAATTTCATTCTTTTGTTTAGACTTTTATATTTCCGCGCGCTCTCGCGTTATTGCCGCAAATGCCACTGGAATGTAATTGCGCACATAAACTTTTCGTTCGTGCGCTTGGAATTACATACTAAGTTTAAAATATAAACAAAATTACGAGCGAACCGGCCAATGACTAAACGAAAAGATACAGCCGCTTGCCGGCTGAAAGTGACTCGACGCCGTTTTCTTCTTCCAGGTTTTGCTTGTTAGCTTTTAATATATGTGGGATTTCTCAAGGCACAACCACGCGGGCTTAGCGTGCAAGGCGACAAATGTTCGCTCGAAAAGTCCCCTAAAGTAAAATATAAATAAGGAAATATACACGAGCTGCTTGTTTAAGTTAACTATAAATTAATTTTATGGCCAATTACCATGCGGTCTTGCTACATCTTATTTGTGGCTCACAAACAAATAGACAACTTGCAGTTGCCTAAAGAGCGAAACTGAAAGCATGCATAAATTGAAAATGTTTTTTTGTTCTATTAACAAAACGATTTAATATGTTCAACGACATTGGAAAAATATGTAGTAGGTAATGCCCCTGAGAATAACTTTATTGCTTGTTGTGGGATTTTCAATATTACGTTCCAACGAATATCAGCCAGCATTCAGCAAAGATGAAGACGTAAAGGACGAGAAGGACGAAAACGAAAGAAAAGTGAACATGAACAGATATGAGTAAAAAGGCGTAGAGCGAAATGATAAACAGGGCCCAAAATGAAATTATAATATTCATGAACGTCTTATAGGATTGCGAGACGATCTTATTTTGCACCTGAACATGGAGTTCTTGCATAGGTGCAGAAGCACCTCGTCGAGGTGAAAGAGTGTACGGTGGTAGGTAGTACGGTCGTGCCCTGGAGAAATATTCCAAGGTAATATTCTCGCCTTAATCGATTTTATGTCAGTTATTTTGTTTTCAAGGACCTAAATACATATTAGAGGACGAGTGCTGCTTCTCTTCGCAAAGAATAAACGGAGTCATTGGTAACGATGTCGTTGGCTGGTGAAGCGCGAACGAAGTGGATTTGAGATTTCACGAGCACGCCGAAACACAGCACGGCAAAATAAATTTATTTGCAAAAAAGCCCTACCGCGCATTTTGTTTGATATTAATAGCGCTTGACGTTTGTTTCTCATTTTTCTTTTCGCATTTGCGATGCTTCAACGCCACTTGTCGGTCATTTTATAACGCGCACGTTTTTTTTGCCATTATATATTTGCTTTTTATTTGCTTGTTTACGGCGTAATTTATATTTTTGTTTGTCTCGACTCTTTGCCTTTCCCCACGCGTTGTTGTTGATGTTGCGGCTTTCTTGCGATGGTCTAGACAGGTTAATTTCACTCTTCCAACTTCTGACTGATAAAATTATTACTTGGAAAAATGTTATACTGTGCCTACCAACTGCTTGCAACATAGCTGTTTACAGCCTATGTATTTTTTGTATGTTTATCACACTTATCCTAATTAAAATCTGTGCTTTAAATTAGGAATCTTTCACGTTCCACACTATGTTACCATAGTTGACATACATAAATTAAAATAAAGGATACGCTTTATTTCACTGCCTAAAATGTTTTTATTTGTTTCATTTTCGCATGTTTTTGACATTGATTTATTGCTTTTATTTCATCGTGCTAAAATACTTCGTTATGATTGTTTATTTTTATGCCATGTTTTCATGTTAGTTTATCTTGTTGTTTTGTTGACTTTGAATTTATTTTTAATTATTATTACCTAAAATGTTGTTGACAATGTTTTGTCAATGAATTAAGAATATCTCGTTTTGCTTGAATAATTTGGCCCTTTTAATTAACTGTAATTAAACGAGACATCATGAATTTATGTAAATGCAAATGTGATATGTGATAAAACAAAACGTTTTGTAATATTACAAGGAAACATGCAGTTTCCGAGTTGACGGCGACGATAAATTGAAGTACAATCAATTTGAACGAAAATATAAGATGTCACATATTAGATTGGCTGGTACGAATGTATGAATTGAATAAATTTCAAGTATGAAAATCGAATGAGACGTTTTACGGTGATGCATTCGGCAAGTGCGCTGGGGCAACTATAAAAACGCATCGCAAAAAGGGAGTGCAAAAAGTTATCGACTTCGCGTATGAATTATGAGCGACTTGAGGACGATTGTCTAGAGTGGCTCGAATTCGACGAGTGAGAGACTCCTCGCACACGCTCAATTCAACTGCTACTGCTGCCGCCACAGCTACTGCCGCCGTTCATTTGCCGCCTGCCGAGAGCGGCTACAGTTGAAATAATACACACGCTCGTCCTGGGCGCACACATGCGGCTGGCGCGCGCGTCTTCTCGCCAAATACCTATATTTCAATAAAATGCGAAATATAAATCAAGCTAATATCCCACTCATAAAAGAACATTGCACCACTTCAAAACCACATGCAAAGATTTCATCTTTTTTATTCTCGTCGCATTGTCGGAATTTTTTATGCTCGCCTAGCATTCGACAGAAACTCAAGCATGATTTCAATAAAGTCAGGCTAATTAATATCCTTTCTTGAAATAAATAGGATGGAGTGATTCTACTCACTTAACGTGGACATGGGTCAAGTTCTTTGGAATATTTATCTCTGTGTATTATTTCATGTTTGATCAAGTGTTATGTTAGCAACCACGAGTTTTTCTTTATAATCCGCATTGATTTTCTGAGCAAGGGACTAAAATGGAATTCAATCACGATTCGGGGACGGTTTCAAGTGGCCCGTTTGGATTTGACCACTCGAGTCTACCCGATCTTCTCGTTGCGCTTGAGATCAGTTTCTATAGGCACTTGATGTGTGGGCACGTCCCACATTTTGACGATTTGTTAACAAAACCGCGAACTCCCTGGCCGCAGCACCGACCGCAAAATGTGAATGCGCAAACGTCTGACTGCGTCCATTGTGGTTATAATTGTTTGAGCTGAGTAAATCATCATGTGTCTACGTTACAGGCATATACGTACATTGTAATGCACTAAACGGGTGCTCTGCAAGAATGCGCGAAACAAAGAAGGGGCTACTTTGTTCGCGACGCTGATGGATGGCGGAATTCATAGACGGAACGTGGTTGGAATATAATACGCCGAAAGCGACAAGAAAAATCCGAGGAAGCTTTGTTTACACGCTTGAAGTGCTCTCAATTTGATTCCATTTTAATATGGAAAAATTGAACAATAATTACAATAGATCCGATCCGCCCATGCATTTTTGTGTGTGTGTGAACAAAGAAGTAAAAGTTGTGTCAAGTTGTGCGCGAAAAGTTTAAATGAAATTGCGCGACAAAATTGCAACGTCTATCCAATTCTTTTTCAAATGTTGCGACGAGACGTTTTATGCAAATATTTTTCACTGTAAAATTTCCCTATTGCAACCCGCATGTCTCGACGTGCTTGCCGCCCACCCAAAAAACATGGCAAAAGTTTTGGTTTTCTTGCTGGCGCAGCGACGATCGCCAGCATGTTGTATGTATAACCAAGCGGAAGCTCAAATATTTATCAATCAATTTGCTCCCAATAACTTCTCAATAAGTTTGTGCTTGCTGCATGCTCCCATATGAAAGTTCATGCGCTATCTGCAACTTGTACAAAACAGGGAATCTAGAAAACGATAAATTATTTATTGCGCGTGTGTTACTCAAATGGGTTTGTGCAAATACCATACAATATTCTAATGCCTTCTTTGCGATTTGAAATATTGTTAAAATTTTGTCAAAAATTACCAAGCAAAATAAATTTTCTGTGGTATTGTGAATCGGTTTGGTAAAACGCAGAGCAACCCGTGTTGAAAAAACCCTGTGCGCGTGTGCCTTCACAAACTCGGCTGAAACTGGTCGGAACGTGTCGGGGATATGGTTGCGCCACGTGGCGAACTACCATGCACTAATGTAGAAAATTAATAGGTACTCACGGTTTTTCTGATGACTTCCTCGGTAATTGGCTAGTGTCTTTGATTATTATCCTCAGAATTGCAATTGATCGTCGTTGAGCGAAGGATTTCCAGTAGAATATATCGAAGCATGTTGGTCACTTTAAGTTTATTTAATTCACTTGTAAGTTTATTTAATTCGTAATATTTACACACTTCACTTCTTTGCAGTTTTATCACGCACTATTGTTTATATGGAATTAACGTTTTCTTGCGGTTTACACACTTTTCTCGACACTTTTCACTAGGTAAATAACACTACACGGCGAGCAACGGATCGACTAACCGGCTGAGCAATACGTAGGTTATGCTCCGCTCTAGCATCTCATGCGCGTGCCCAGTTCTAAGTAATGTCACCAGAAACTGGAGCAATAGATACGAGTGAGCCAGGTAGAATTACATATAAACAATACATATAAATCGAACATGTACTATATTTGCCTTTTGTATCGAAATTTTGAATTTGAAATATGGAGAATTAGAAAAATTATTGGGCCAGGTGGCGGGTAAGAACTTTGTGTCCAAAAGGGGAAAACAGAACTTAACTGGGAAACCGCGTCTGTATACGATTAGGCAACAGTAGCAGAACGGAGAATGATCTAGAATCTAGGGCTCTGTTCAATATAAGAAATCATACGAGTAGACAAAATTGCTAATGAATACCAACCATCACAAAGACCTGCCAAGGTGGTCTCGGGGATTGCTGGAAGATAAGGGCAGAACTTAGAGACGTGGGAGACCGATCCTTCTCGCCCTCAAGAAATAAGACAGGGTAGTAGGAGATCTAACGCCATAGGTCCTTCATATTTATAAAATACCTAAAATTAGTAAGCGTACGCCAAATATTTGAATTGATATTATCTGATTTACTCTAAAGTCGCATTAATCATTGAAGGTATCATTGATGCGAAATTTCCATCAAATAAAACTGGCTCAATAATTTTTGTGCATCATTATACTTCCGGTCGCAAACATTATCATATTGTGCGTTTTATTTGCTTTATATCGTTTCGGGGCAACAAAATACTTGCGTTTGATTTGAATATAATGGCTTTCATAACGAATCGCAAATATGAATGCGTGTATTCGCGATTGCCGTAAAATTCTGCACGAGTTCAAACTGAAAATGACCGAAACGATAAATGATAAATTTGCATGCTATTCAAATTTTCACATTGCGCCCATTCGTTGGCAATTGTGTGCCGATTGTATTTTATGTGGCCTTTTAAATGCATGTTGCGTTTATGTAATGTATTCAAACACTTGATTTAAACGCAAAGCAAAATTTATTTCTATTTTCCCGTCTCTTTGTTCGAAAACCTGGAAGAAAAATTTCGAGGCGGACTGAAACGTGTCATAAGAATTAAAAGATCAGATTCCGATAGAAATAACGCCAGGTTTAAAGTTGTCGTAGGAATCTGAGCAAATACGAAGGAACTTTTCAACTATAAAGATTGACAAATATTTATCATTCATCCGAATGGAAAGAATGGGACGAAGGATAGTTCATGGATTTTTGCATGTGGAAATTTATCGAAGCACAAATAAATATTCGCATCCAATAGAATTGAATTCGGTCGTTGGGTTCGGAGGCGCGACTGCCGGAGTGGATGATGGTTTTCAAACTTCACTTTCTTAAATCCATGAAAATTAATGATAGCGGGCGGCAGCGCGCGCAATGGATGCGTGCAAGTGGAAAACTTTTTCAAATACCAACCAATATAAGAATTGATAGAAAGTTGGACAGCCTTGTTCATTTGTTTCGCATTTAAATAATAGACAATTCTTCGTGAATAATTTATCCAACAAAGCACATATTCAAAACTAACTCTTATAAAAATCTCTTTCCTATTAATTTGAGATTTTCAAATTATTTTAACAAAGCAGAATTCGCCCATTATCCTAGAACATACATAATCAAAGAGATTACTTTGATGTCCCCATTACTAATTGTACATTGTCATTCCACATTGTCATTGCTATTATCATGAAGGTCGCTATACCAGGCGAGTGAGAATTAAGCAATTAATTCACCAGTTGCGTGAAAGTTTGAGGATGAATTAAGTCCAAATGCTTTAAATATTATTGATTTGCCTTAATTTGTGCTGGGCGTAGTGGAGATATAAACATTTAGTGGATGTGTACATCTTGAAGTAGGGAAGCACTAGGTATAACTGCATGTGATTACTATTTCCTAGCGTAACAAGGATGCTTGAATATTCGGGCTGAAATGGAAATTGTGCTAATTACATTGCAATTTAAGCATATAAATGGAACTCATATAAGCAACAGCGCCCGCTCGTCGGCATTATGTCGAATTACTGTTATCATCCTGGTACTTAATGCTTTTGACGATTTATATTTAATCACTGGAATTTGTAAATCAACTCAACTATGGATTTCATTCCGCCATCTAATTTCTGATAATAATATCACACATAATTGATATACCCATATTATTGGATTCGTGTTAATTGAATAGTCTCTTAAATCGTTTATTCAACTTCACTTTAACGAGTGAAGAAAAAATATACTCGGCTAACCACAACCAACACAAATGACAATAACTCCTGACAAGCGTACTGCCTTAACTCGCTTTTGCTTTGTCGTCAGGACACTGAACACCAATTACAAAGAGTCAAAATTTCAAAAGTGTACACAGGAGTTGCAAGCTCATACCGAGCAGAGCAAAGAAAACGTAGATATTCAGTGAAAAAGACACATACACGCAGCGTAGCAAGTGAGAGAGAATGTAATTTAGAAAATTGCAAACAGAACCTTCCATCCCTGTGTACCCGCGCACGCAATATCCTTGCCCTTCTTATTCTTCGTCCGTCCACCGCATTTGTTTCTAGCCAAGGAATTAAGGCGAAAGACAAGTCCGCTGTTTTGTTTTTTCTCCGAGTTCGTTCGGTCGCTGGCCAGTGCAAATACATAAATAAAGCAAATAAACTTTTGCTCTAAAACGAGAAGAAATAGACGTAATATTTGATGGTGGCAATTATGGAAAAACCAGTACCCCAAGAGGCTAACACAATAAGAAGTATAATAACATTAGCGCACACATGGCCCGGACAGCGTCGGGATGCAGCGGAAAGCACTAATGTTGACCGAGTCGTCCGTCGTCCTTACGAAGAATGTACGAAGGCGAAGCGCACAAGTGGGGACCAAGGCATTACGTGCCAACAATACGTCACTGTTGAGAACTAAACAGCGACGGACAGTGATGAGTGGCAGCGGTCAGGCGCTGTGGTATCTTCCCCTCGACGTTCATGAGGGGGCAATATCCTTGTTGTGTGCTTGCCCGAGTGGCTGAGGAAGTTCCTCGAATATATGGGACGATGATTGCGGACAGCCGGAAACATGCTGCGCGCATTGCGTCACATTACAGTGTTCTACTCTCGCCAACAACGAGGCCTATCATTTATGCGCGCCAATTACAGCACAATGATGATTATTCTCCTATCTATAATATGCATGTAATTGCCAATGAAGTTGTATTTTGCTACCTTCCTCAAAGAGTGGGGTAAAATTCCAGAAAACAAGATCTAATTCCTCTTTAGCGATTGGAAATTGGATGCGGCATTTTGTGTAAAAATGTACGAGATTATTTTATGTTTAATAAAGTTGATAAAAGTTATTAATGCACTAGGGGATGTAGGTAATATTTTGTGTTTAGTGCATGTTGATTTAAATGATGTGAAATACACCTGCATAACATACACAAGTGAATAAATTATAGCGGCAAAATATTAATTTGATAATTATGTCGAGGATGCGTTGCACGAGCGCTGCAACGAGATGGAGGATGGCTATCAACGTCACGCAACGTAATTGTGTGCCGGGGCCGGCATCCAGGCGGCGGCGCATCAGAAAGCATGGAGCTTCATCGCATCGACCGCGCCGGGCGCTGGAATAATAGAAGCCGTCAACTAAATCCGCGATGTCGGTGATGATTCATAATGTGCATGTCACTAATACTCCGCCTGTCAGAGAGGCTATCCGTTTGCTACTTAACGGGGTTCGCTCAATGCAGGCAGCGTTGTTGCATCCTCGTTTTTATTTACGCACACATCCCCCGTACGATATTAACCATTCTCCCATCTATTTGGCAATATATTCCCAAATACACCACACGCCAGCACCACCAACACCAGCGCACCACACTGACTATCGGCGGTGAATTGGCAAAGTGTTGACAAGTAAAACACCCGCAATTCGAAACGCACACCATGTGCACGGCCGTTACAGGTAATTTAAATCAAACAGAATAGAAAAAACGCGCGTTCCAACCAGACGCGGAAAAGTTTTAATTAATCTAACAAAGTAGGCAACGTCCGGCAAAAAACGTGAAAGGCACAAAACGCAGCCAGCCGTAATGTAAATATTTACACAAAGTATTCGCCTGAAATACAAAACTGATTGTAGTTGAAATAATGTATAAAACTTCCAAATACTTTAAATACTTTTGCCCCATTGCATCGCTTTGTAGTTTTATAATTCCGTCTAATTAGCCATAATCTTTGCACGGTGATTTGCATTTTTAATTTGCTACCCTTGCTAGCCTTGTTCCAAAATGTGGAGTTTTTATCTCGCTCCGAGCGAAGGGTGGTTTTGGTTGCATTTAAAGTTAATCGCGCGGGTGCTAATTTCAAGTGATTGAGTTTTTTACGAACGCTATGCACGCCTTTTTGTGCGCATTGAGACCTTCTACTTTAATTACTATTATAAATCGGATCCGATGTTCAATCAATTCCTTCACGGTCTGCTGAAACTCGAACGCAATAACATCACATTTGTTCGGGTCTGCCATCATAGGTGGCGAAGTGTTTCAAGGACTCAAGGACTCTTATTCTCTTCAGAATATATTTTTTCTACACACAAAGATAGATAGTACAATATTTCAGTGCATGTTGCCTAGTAATTTAATTTCTTGATGGTTTTTATTTGTACTTAACGCAGTGTTTTCTATTGATAAATTCCTGATAATTATTTTTGTTTTGCAAAGTTTTTAACACTTTCGGGAAATTTACGAGTCTTCCAATTGCATTTGCGGACTGTGAACGAGCGACGGAGTCGGGGACGGCGATGGAGGCAGCGCCTTAAGCGCATTCTACGTCCATTTGTTTAATTTAATCCAGCAAAAATAGAAAGGAAATTGGCCAGTAACTTTAGCCAATTAAATAAATAAAACACTTAAACAGATCCGAAGGTCTTGTAAAGCGTGTACGGCGCCGCCACCGGAGTTGTTGTTCGTCTCTCTTAGTGCACGCCTCAAGAAATAGTGTGTTTGCAGTCCGCACCGCAATAAAACGCGAGCGCGTGAGTGTATACTTTCAACTACATAACGGTGCGCCGCCGCCATCGTCTCCGCCACCGCTACGAACGCATCGCGCGGAGGCGGCAATGCCGACCGGCTGTAAAGTTTCATTACTCTGGTCATTCGGTGGGACTTTTTGGTTAGAATATGTTCTTCTTGCGTTTTGCTACTTTGCGCTTCTTATATCCGCATGCTTCTTTTTACAGCCATTTTTCTGCTCCTGTCTGCTATTGTTTAATTATTTATTCAACAAAGGACGGAACCCACTCTAAATGTTTAATGGAAGAATTATTTTTCTAATAAAAGTTTAGACCGTATGCACATGCTGTTTTATGCTTATATTTTCCCATTTTGTTGATGGAGATTATTTATTATTAAATAACTAATCAATTTCGTCCTTATAGGATGGGCAATTGATTGATTCTATACGTGGGTAAATTATGCGCATATATTACGATTCGATCGCAAAAAATTACTGCAAAATAATAGGGAAAAGTCATTTTTGACGACGCATAAATGACACGCAAAATATTGCACAAGCGTTGTGCGGGTCGAGCGTGTATAATAATAGCACCTAAACAAGCCGCTGGTTGATGTAATAAACTAGTTCGCATAAATCACTTTAAATAGATTTTTCATCCCCAAACGTGCTGCAAAATATCGGTTTATGAAATAAATATATATCTACCTATATGCGAAAGTATAAAATATTCTTTCATTTCCAGATTTTATTAAATTTATTATTTAAAAAATTAATAGCTTATTAGAAGTATCATAAATTATTTAGCCTATCATAGGTAACTTTAAACCATTACTGAAAATTATGAAGAATTACAGCAAACTTAAGAATTAATGTTTTATGAAATATGTTAATAACTTAATTCAAAGTTTTTCAGTGGTTGATCGCAATGCGCAAAAAGACGATGATGATCAGTTGAAATGAAAAAGCAGCGACACGTCAATTGCGATCGTGTTTGATTTCGTTGGAAACGTCGCGATAACCTTAGCGATATCTATCTTTAGAAAAGGGAAGTCTGTCCGTCGATAAATCATTATTACATAAGGACAGGCGGCATCTTGCAATTTATCTTGATGTCTAGTGCACACCGTGCACCAACGCAGGTTTGTCCTCTCCTCTTCCGTGCCATCCTCGCCATTCAATAAGGTGACTAACATTTTGTGCTGTTCTCTTTTGCAATTCCCACCTCAGCACTGAATACAACTGTGACTAAACAGATCTGCAAAATGCGCATTTCCTGAAATTAACTAAGATACCTGTTTAAACAAAAATAAGCCAACTAAAAAATACCAAAGCACAATCTCATTTACGAAACTAAATTAATGAAGCAAAAGAAAGCACAAGAGTATTTGGAGTGGAATGATATAGGAGATAAACTGAATCATAAATTCACATCTTTAGTATTTTGCACGATTTTTCAAATATCCAATGCGCTAAATCAAACATCACATTGAGATTTATTAGGTCCGCAGTGCACTCGGTCGAGTCCACATGGAATTTTGTTGCATTGCGTGATAACGCAAAAGAAATGTTTATGAAATTATGATAAACTGGATGCGTACATGAGAAAGCATCTTGAATATTATGTAGGAATGTGGGATTGGTACAGATATCGCTTCGGGAGTTTCTAATTGTGTTTAATGTTTATGAACATCCGGCATATAGACATCGAATTTATATACAAGGCAATAAACATGAGTTTGAATTGTGTGCGAACATGGAACACGTGCATCAGATTATTATTTATTGCCAATTTCTGGAAAATGTTTGGCGCGGCGCGCAACTTGCGGAAAATATAGTGTGGGTGCCGCAGTCTGTTGTTCCACGGGGGCCTAAATTGCCTTAAACCCTTAATTGCTTAATACGCTGCTGACGCATGCAGCCAATTTTCGTGCCACTTGCCGAAACCGAAAGACAAGCGCCAACAAATTAAACTCATCGCCACTAACTTATTAATTTAATAAAGACGAAATTCAATGCAAAACAGTCCCGTGATGTTTCTATCAACTTTGACTTATATTTCTCATTTGATGAATTACCTACCTATTTCTAATTACTCAAAGTATATTGCTTGTGGGATTTGTAAATTGGTATAATTTATAAATTTATTAAATGTGAATACAACTTTAATATAATGAAGTAAATTCCATATAAGTACTTAACAATGAGTAGGATGGTGACTATTGAATTGAAGAAATTTCAAGTGTATTTTTGAATTGCAAATCAAAAAGATATCGAAACAGTAAAGTTCCATTTCATAAAGGAAATTACACAGAAAACCAATAGTAACCAACACAAAATAAGCAAGAATGCTTCGCAGTATATTAGGGTCTTTAATTTAGAATGGCATTTGTGAAAATAGCGCATTGCCGCCTTCGTGGAAAATGCTAATGTGGAAAACGGTAAGCAGAATGCAACGACATTGTATTATTCTAATTGCAAACGGCGCCCGCGTGCGCGCGACTTGCGCGAGCGCGACCGTGATAGAAACTTAATTAAACGACTTCATTGCGTTTATCAATTTAAGCGTTTAACAATTCCACCGCCGGTTTATCAAAGTAGAACAGTTTTCCAACTATGAGTGCTATTGCACTCGAAAACTTCATACATTCATTGATGTTGCAAATAGTTGCTTCGCTCTCAGCAGGCTATTAGAATTCATTGGGGCCACTTGAACATGCCGTTAATTATTTTATGAAATTGCCCAATGAATATATTATTCCATGCTTTGTCAAATTGATTTTTTGCACCCCTACACGAAGCGTTTAAGTACGTACTTTGACAAAAATGAGTGATTACATTGCGTTCACCGCACGCAAAGTGAATATTAGCAAACTGTGAAGCATACATACGTATTGTATATAATATTTAATTTATAACTTGTTCACGTGATGTATTTTTAGTTAAATACTTGCATAATTAGCGCATTTTCACAGCGGTGGCTACGTAATATAAAAAATGAATTGATATATTTGCGTAATAATAAAGTAAGATCTTTGTTTGCCACGCGTGTTTTATTGATAAGTTTCCTTCATAAATATTTCCACAGATGGTCCACAAAAGCTGTGCGGAAAAAATTAGTCTATGACAAAGCAGGGAAGTCGGAGGCAAAAAGGCTGAACGCATTCTTCCTTTTTGCAAGCAAACAAATATCAGGGGAATTTATGAACGGCGGCGGCGGCGGTGCGCTGCTTTCTTTGGCATGTTTGAGGAGCGCATCCCTGCCTGGCATGTTGATATGTACCTGTTTTTCTAAATTTTCATAGGTTAGTGCTGTTGGGAGGCAAGCAGGAAGCGGCTGCTGGTGCGCTAGCAAACCACACAGTGCTTGAATAGCTTATTGCATAATTCAACACAAAATAATCAAAAATTCAACCGCAACTCTTCTGCTTTCCAGCTTCGTGTTTAGATCAAGCACGGCGTGCTGTAACGCTTCGTGCATCGCAAGCGGATGGATGGATGGATGAATGTTTTTTCTATTTGCTTGTTTGTTTACTGAAATGTATGTAAAACGATTTTTAATATTTCGAGAACACACTTCACTATGCCACTATACAAACCACAGTTTCCTGCACAAATATGTTAATTAGCTCAGCTTGGCAATTTATTTATAAGTTGGTTAAAGATTCTAAACTCTTTAGTACTTTAATAAAGCTAATGAAACTAAACAGGTCGAATTTTCTAACGAGACTTTGCGAATTTTTAATTAGAAATTAAAGCAATGAACTACGTCATAATATCATTTAATCAAGCAGCAGTTGAAATATAATACTAATTAACGAGAGCTGTTTCAAAGGTACTGATTACAGTTTTACGACGTCGTTAAAAATCCTTACTTATTGTTATCTTCATAGTTATTATACGCGCTGTAAATTTAAAGACGAATTAGAAAAGCGCCGCAACCAACATCCAAATATTTTGCTAGCCTTGAATGGACATAATCCTCAAAGTCCACATGCCACTTTTCAACTTGAAGTTGAGCTGATAAGAAACTTTAACTCTTTCACGTTTACGTGGCCGCATCCTTAAACTCTGAGAGTTTCGCGAACATAAATGGTTATTAAAGTGGGTTTTATGTCAGCATGTTATAATTAAAAGTAATTAGTATCTTGATACTGACGTGAAATACACTCAGCACTTTTCCGAACCATCTGGTACTTTTCTATATTGGCGTAAAACGAAAACGATTACGAAGGGTGAAATCAGCAACAAGTTGAGTTGATGGATTTTATTTCTCATTGAAATCTTAATAATACGACGCGCTAAATATCGAAAGGAACACGTTATTGAGAATGATTAATGCGTGTTGTGCTAATTTTGTAATGTCAGCTTATGGGAAAATGTCGAATTGCGAGCAAACATAAAACTCGTGGAATAGTGAAATAAAACACATATTAATATTATTGCCAGTTATATCAACTTTATGATCCCGAGGGATTTCAGCTAAATGTGTGCGTCAGGATGGAATAGAAAATGGGAATTGAGGTGGAACGCTCGCCATCGATAAACGTAGAAAGAGATTGGCCTAGTTAACAAGTATCGATTGGAAATTGGAAATTTCCTACTTAAGCTCCTTACGGCACATCAAACTTAATACGGGCATTAGCGATTCGCAAATTGGTTAACTTTATAATATTGACTCACTTTTTGAGCTATTAATGAAGCGGAATGCCATTTGCCATACTAATTATTAATTAATTATACGTCATGTTTGTTTTACAATCGATAGCTGTAAAACTCGCATAATTTCAATTCTCCCTCCCTAGTTTTATTATATTCGCATTACATTCATGTCATTTGCCGCAGCATTAACAAATGAACCAACACATTCGTTACAGTTTTCGGCGCAGCGTTACGAAAAGTATATTGAAAAATATATGAATGAAAATATCGAAACGTGTATCCGACGTGGCGGAAATTAAATTTTTCGATTTATTAATTCACGTGCTTTTTTCGGCTTATTAAAACTCTGTTTTAATAAACTATTTTTTCCCTATGTTTGCTAATGAAATTAATAATGCTTTCTCAAGGGAGGTTTGAAGGTTACATTAGCATCTGAACATGTGCTAACGAATTATTATGAGTTGAATCAAGTACGGGGTAAATTGCCATCAGGGTGCGAGGAAAGTTGAGTCGGGATGCGGAAACAATGTTACCGCCAGTGGTGGGCAGCTTATGCTGGATTCATACCGTTCCCAGCCATTCTTGGAGGACAACTCTCCACGTGTACACGCAACGCATGGGTTACTTCTTCATGGACACCCGGAACGAGTCGCGGATAATCCACACCCGGATCAAAAGTTATTCGCGCAGCGAGCCGCAACGCCAACTTTCCCTATCCAACTTCGATATGCCTCGCGCGCCTGTATTCCTTGCTTACCGAACTGGCCAAATACTTGCGTCGTCGCGCGAGTGCGCTTCCGATCCGGTTCCATAAAACTTTAATTAATATCTTACACACTCGGATTTACCGGAACCAAATGCCTTCTAATATGTTACGCGCTGCCGCTAATTAATAACGCTGACTGGAATAATAATTGTTAGCACCGCAGCCGGAGATTATGATGAGTTGTTAGCAATTTGTTCACCACTTTCATGGGAATAACATGAGAACGAGTTTACAACACACCCGGGTTTTAATTACACTTGAAACAAGCACGTTACATTAGCCATGCTCGTTTTTTATATTTCCGATATTTTTTCACTGACCTTGTCTCACCTCATGAAATTACAGGTGTTTATTTTCCAAGTGATGGAATGAAGCACGTAATAAATTTACTAAATTTAGATGGTGGTTGGTTTAGTGCTTCCTAAAAGAAAATTAACTCTTTGCCATTTTGTTTAGATATAATTATGACTGAATAAATTTCCAACGGGCTAAAAAATCTAATTAATTGCTGTTTTTATATGAGCTTTGCTTGTAATTATAAGGGGACTATTACAGATTACATAATCGCTTATATAACACGTGTATTATTTTTCACGTAAAATAAATTTATGGTTGAGAATTTTATTGTGAAGAAAAATTATACAATAAAATGTTTTTATTCCTCGTTTTTCCACGACATAATTTTGTTAACTACAAAGCAATTAAGTGTTTAAGAAATTTCATGATTTTCCACGGGAAATTCAAAAGAGAAAGGTAAAAAGGGGATTAAATGTAATTTAGTTTCATGATTAATGCTAAGCATTTGAATCTAATTGATACTCGTGCGATAATCCACAGGTTGTTGCCCGTGAAAAGTTTAAAATTGAAAACAGATAAATATCTTTTGAACCGGCTCCTTGGAATAAGTTTCGCCAACGCAAGTACACGCAATAAATAACGTAATCACGGGACGGGCGCACACTCTTCCCTGGCGTAGTTGAAATTAGTTTGCAAACGCTGAATGCTGAATAAGTGGGTATCCTATTTTCGATTTTTATTCCACGCGGAGGTGTCCTTTAACGCAAAATTAATGCAGAAAAGTTTTAATGAGATCAAGTTTGAATTACACAAGGGCGTACCGTTCGCTAGAAATATACAAAATTAATAACACTCCCGGCGGCTGCTTACTTTACCCGTTCGCAGCGCTGCAACCCTTGTCTTGCCACCACCCCCGCAACCCGCCGACGACTGCTGTCTTAGCGTTGGTATGTATTTTCGGAAAAAGGGTTTTTCCAGTAGCAGGTTGAGATTAACTTCTGACGTCCGAGCGTTCAGCGTTCCAAACATTTTTGCATTTATTATTATACCACTTTACTTTTTGTTTTACGTTCCGTATTCCCGTCTTCGTTTTTTCGTTTCTTGCACGACCGAAAGTCACTTAGACGCTTTGACATTTTTCCGAGGTCTTATAAATGTCTCCACTTTTGTTTAACTTTGTTTCGGCTTTAATTTTGCAAGCGCGTTTCGATTTTGCTGTACTAATATTATTCAAAAGTCTTTATCAATTTCCGCATCGGATATGTTTTCGTATGTTTTCTTTTCTTGTATATTAATCTTTGCCTGCTTTCCTGCAACGCAACGCAACGGGAAATGTGTGCGATACCAGTGTATTTGTTTTTGATTAAACGATTCCTTATTGTTGCTGCTTGCACGTTCCCGGCGAATGTGCCTCGAAATATGAGTAGTTGTAATGGGAACTTTGCATCATGCGATATAAAAATCAGTCGAGCAATGAGTTTCATTAGATTGTTCAATGCGATAGCTCTAGTTAGCGTTTACTTTTCGGCATTGCCTTTCCTTCATTTATTTATTGTGTTCTATTTCTCCCTAACGAGTATTTCAGTGACTTGTTTAGAAACAAATATTATGGATAAGTGGTTTAAATACACCCCATTCTCATTATGCCATGAACGCTACCCTTAAAGTGAATGTAATGGATTATGGGATATTCTAATCTATAACAAATGCTGTATCAACAATGATGCATTAATTGAATCAACGTTCCACGCTCTAAATCGTCTAGAGGAGGAAAAAACCTAACACCCCGGATGCAATTTTAGGTCGAACAAAAACCCTCTTTGCATACACCTATCCGGAGCATGTGGTTGAAGGCCCAACCTGTGCACGACTAAGCTGCTTTTTATTCTTTCTCCGGCAGCAAGAAATGCAAGCGCGAAATTTGCAAAACCCTCGCTGACGAGCGTTCGGGTGAGCGCGTCTGAATAGAAGGGGCGGCAAAAAGCCCTTTTTCGACGCGCGCGGGCCACTCTTAGAGCCGCCTGCGAAAAAATCACACGACTAATCCCCGACTCATTTTATTTTCGCGTTTCATTTACTCCGAACTGAACTTTCGATGAATAAACAGCGCCCCGTCCCGGATTTCCTTCGTCGGTTCACTCACGCCTCGAACATCATCGAAGAATTAAACGCAATTTGCGAGAAAAAAGTTGAAAGAACAATAGAGAATCGTACCAAACGAATTAAAAAGTGCGCGACTAGACTTTTAAGTTAACAAATCGAAGGAAGCAGAATGTCGTAACGGGTTGACCGACGAAATATCCTGGAAGATGTATGAACGCGGATATGCGAAGGGAATTACAGCATGAAAGGAGCAACAATAAAACGCGCGGGCATTTCTCATGGGAAGACGCCGGAACGGTTGAGGGGCTGCAAAATGAAAGCAGGGAGAAAACGAAAGTGGCAAAGAAACGTGATGTGATGCGGTTTTTCATTTGTTTTGTATAAGATTAATAGTGATAAGGCATAAAAGAGGCACGCGCGTGATTTCCACCCCCCGCTCCACGCACTCTTGATTTATTTTCCTGCGACTATTAATTCTACATTCATGCCGCTTTCATTGCCTTAAATATTTAATAAAAGCGAAGCGATTTGTACTTTTCATTCGATTCAGAATCGACGTATGCGATTCATTAGAGGGCACGCGCACGAAAGGAATTTTCCTGCGTGGAAAACCAACGAACGTGAAGACACGAGGAAACATTTGATTTACTCTAAGTAGAGTTATCATTTCCGGATTGCCTGCAATATGCTAGCAAAACCGGTAGTAAGAGGGTTGAACGAGAAAATGGCGTTGTACGGGTTCTCGGCTTGCGGGAATCTTTTATTTACAGCTGCCAAAATTGTTGCACGTTTCCCGTTTTTGTTGCTTCATTTTATGTACTCCTTATTTATATCTTTATAGAACATTTACTCGCATCACTAGTATTTCTCCACCTAAGGGTATAAAACACATTTGTAAATAAACATGATTAATAATTTTATTATGCTCTAAAAGGGTTTCAAGTTATACCTTAAAAAACATGGAGTTCAGCATGAAGTTGTTGTTATTTTCTGATTTCATTTTTCTTGTATTTTTGTTGCCAATTCCCGTCAAAGAAAATATACAATAGCCTTTGTTGAATAAGCGTTGTCGATGCGTTGTATATTGTGATACAAAGTAATGGTACGTCAATTGTTATCACAATGCGTTGTGCATTTTGCCGGGAGCCGGCTGATTAAGAAAGACGTAACACTTGCGAATAGCTAACTAGATTTCAGCTGGCTGTGCACCAGTAATGCTAAATAAACATACTTTCTCTTTCACGCGCACGTTTGTTAAGGGAATCTTCTTCTTGCTTGTCCTCTTCTTGCCGTATAAGTTTACTAGTTCGATGCATGAAATAACCTCGAGATGAAGCAATGGAACGCCCAGCGCGGGAAGAAAGAGCGGACGCAACCTTAGCAGTTTCATAGCGAAAATTTAAAGTAAAATATTATGAGAAGCCGTTAACAAGCGACGAAATGTTGTCGTCGTTGGCGCAGACGACGAAGAACAGCGCGAGTCGTTAATGCGCGAAAAGCACACTTCTGCGAGGAAGTGGAGAAAAGAGCCGCGACGCGCCAAACTTTTGTTATCTTTTCCTTGCATCTCTAAGGATGTCGCCGCCGCCGCGCGTTTGACGAGTTCAAAGATTGAAACATAATACGCGCGCTCGCGCACAACTTGTATTTATCAGATATGTACTGTGCACGATAATAAAGATAATAGAGACGTCGCTACGTCAAGAATGTATGACACAAATATCCGCGCATAACGAGGCGAAATTCTAAAGATTCTAAAGAAACACGAGACTATCTATCAGATATCATTCATGTTATATATCACATATTTTCAACTAAACATTATCCTTGCAGAAAGTAATAATTTTGAAAATATCCTTGGAGAAGCATAAAAAGTCATATTTTATTGAGAGGAATAAAGGACACTATGTGGCATTATTTTCTTGGAAAATAGAGCCATCCGACTGGTTGAAGTGTCAAGCGATTCTTCATAAAAATATCAAATAGAGGAAGTGGATAATTGCGGAAAAACAAGGGTGAAAGACGGTGACCCAATTACTTCCTCTGGCGGGCTATAATTTCATTTTGTCGGGGAACGCGCACACACGTTAGTTGCCGCCACCGTTGCTGCAGCTTCTTCATTCTTATTTCATACGCCAAACTAATACGCGCAATACATTTAACTCGATTCTGGAACACGTCCGCACTTCCATTCAACGCGGCGCGGACAATTCGAACGGCGAGTCCGCGTCCGGCGATACACCATACACACACGTACCTATCGTACAAATAAAAGCTTTAAATTCGCCGCCGCCGCCACTGCGCGTTCAATACACTCGCATTTCGCCGGTATCATAAGTGACGCATATATGAGCAACCAAGCTCGGGCCTTCAATATTTTTCAAGCGCCGTAATGAACCGGAAAATAATATCGGGAATCGAGTTAGATATTTTTAGTTCAGCCAGCGCGCTACGTGTCTCGCATTATGCACTCGCGCACCTCGACGCGGAAAAACGAGCGGCGAGCAGCAAAACGCAACACGCGCGTGCATCCCACCGCCTCCTGATATTTTCCACGCGCGCACATAAAATGTAATAAAACTCGTATGCGTACGCACGTGCCATGTTTTATGCATTTTGTGAATTACACGTGCAATTTGCACTACAATTAATTTCAGATTACGTTACCGCAACTCAACCAAAAATTCACCGCAAGAAAACAATGCGTTCGCGATGGCATCGGTTTATCATTGAAATTGATTTTTCAAATTGTATTTCTGCATTGCAATTGCATTGTTGTAATCAGACAATGACGAGTCAAAGCATGAAATGACAATCAAGAATTAGGTCATACACGTATTTGCACAATAAAGCGTAATATTTTATTATTTTGTTACAATTTATACCGATGTTATATTTCGATTTATTTCGCCCATAATGCTGTGTGTCATAATAAAATTACTGAGCAGCAGTTAATTAAATTCTCAATATTGATTAAAAGATTATATAAAATTAAATTTGATTTGTTAATAATTATGCAGAATTTTCGGGATTGTTTTAGGTAGTTAAAGGGATATATGTTTGTTGATGAATACGAAATTTCGAATAACACATTGTAGAAGATGTTGGAATATGAACGAATTTTAATAATTCCATGTATAATAATAGATAACATTGCAATGATCCGAACATAAACGTGGTGGAAATTGCAATGAAATTAATGAAATACAACTGGAATTGCAATGCATGACGAGCAATAAAATTGAGCGCGCATTATTTATGATAATATCTCCGGCAATAATGAAAAAAGGATTTATGGTAGTTATGGCATTTCTGGAAATCGCAAATTATTAATTTTAATACTTTTATTATAATCGAAGCGTGCGAGTTAATGAGATCGAACTAATTATTAATTTAATGGTCAAACAACGCGTAACGAAACATGTGAAAATTGTGTGCGATAAATTTGTTGTTTACACAGGACTTGTAGCAATATTGAGTGTGGGTGGCGGGAGTTGACAAACAATCTCTGTTGGAATGCCCGAAGCCTTCGGATAACCCACGAACGCCGAACCATAAATATGCTTTTGATTTTCTTGCACGTTGCCAAACATTTGTCTGCACGCAAACAACCCAGATGGGTTCTTTTCACTGCCTTCCTGCCGCCGCCGATCCGCTACAAATTAAGAGATCAAAGCTATGACCGAAAACTATACCTTTTCCGCTTGCAATTCTACCGCGGAGAATTTTGCTGGAATTTCAAAGGTAGTAATGAACAATTCCTTCATTCAAGGATATTAAAATCCAGCGTCGATGCAATGCGCCAACAATATGACGAAAATAAGCGCAATTTTAAGTTTCCAAAAACATTGCAAAGTTTCACAACAGCCGGATGTAAATTTCGTGAATGCTTTCTGCCATAAAGTCCTATTTTGTAAACCGATAAAAAACAATCACATGTGAAAAAGCATGCGGGAAAAACTTGTTGGAAAAACTATTAGTGCGTTGTTGTTTTGCCCTGTGAATATGCAGCATGGTAATGCATTGCTTGCATGTTAACATTATTCGATTCCGAACAATACTTGAAGCTGACTGCGTGCAACTGCAACAATTTGTATAATTTACTGCTGAAAAAATTACAACAAACACGTTGATATACTTCCAATGTAATCAGCGCTTAACAAGCTGCACGAATATTGAATAACTGATCTTTAATTACACTTCTACTTTAAGTTTACTCTTGTATAATATTAAAAATTTGCTTTAATGTTAAACATAATATAATCTCATTTTTCGTGTTTAATCCCTATGCAATTCCAACTTTACTTAATCGCATTTAATTTTACTTAAGTGTAGCTTCTCGCTTGCTTTCATAAGATATAAAAAAAAGGTTTCCAAGTTAATCAAAATCAAGTTAACAACTTCGAATGACCTGCAGAGACTTTTTATATTATTGCTGAGCAATGAAAACGTATATCTTTCAGCACACGAGTTTCTGCTTTCCATATAATTGGAAATAGTTTTGCTAAGATATATTAGATTCGATTGCGCAGTAATAACATCCGAAGTTCGCATTGATGGCGAGGAAATAATCTAATAAAAAGCAAATCGAATTAAATCGATTGGCTCGGATTTATTTCATGCGCCAGAGTCGGTGCGTATAAATCTTACGATTTTAAAACTGACCGAAGCAGAAAATGCGTTTGGTAAAATGATTACATTTTCTCGAAAACTCCATAATACCTATTTACGGAAGATTTATAATTAAAAATTGCTGTCGACGTAGAATTTTTACAAAATTAAATAAACGTTACCTATATCGAATTCTTCATGAATATTGAGTGTGTCATTAATAACGTTTAAATTAATAATAAATCAGTCTAGATGGAACATCAAATTCATTAACTTACAAGCAAAAACACGACCTCAGATGTCATTCGAAATCATGGGCTGATAGATGATCGGAGGCGGCAGGCAGAAGGCAATCGACAAAAACAGTCATTCTTTGCCGCTGCCGGATTATGAGTTGCCAATTTAATGGCAGTCAGCCAGTGAAAGGAATTTAATTAAGCAAGGAATATCAATTATTCATTTGGCGCACGTATTAGAAAATCCTGCCACCTCCGCCAACAGCCTCATTCTTCCCGAGTCCCGATTCTTTTCCGTTCGCGCGTGGCGTCAAGTCTCATACCTAATTGAAAAACATTCGCGGATTGCTTAATAATTAATAGGATAAAAGCCTTGCGCGAACATCTTACGAACGTGCAACGCAATAAATTTCCATAGCCGGAGGGCACACTCGAAAATCTCTTAATTGATTGACGAGATTATCGAAATGAAACGCGCCGAAGTTGAACGCCAAAGTGCTCGATGATGATTAATAATTAATCGCTGTTATATCAACTTAACTTTGCACTGCTTTCCAACAATAGAAAAGCTGTCTAAATATTAACCTCAAGATGGTTTTTTTGGCTTCTGCTGCTGCTGCTGCTGAAGCACAAACTGTCGATGTGGAAGAAACGCAACAAATTGAATAATTAGACCTTGTGCTACTCCTGCTGCTTTCTGTCTATATAGAATGCATGCGCAAATTTGCGAATTTAGCTCATCTCATGCATTATGAGCAAATAATTAGCTTTTCACGAAGCGAAAAGTTGCGGGCGCGCGAGCGCGAGCGCGAATGGAAAGAAAGGCAGCGAGTGCAAGCGCGAGCAAAAGCTCGAGGAATACCACTTTCATGTTAATAAATCATTTATCAAAAACGTCGCTGCGGGCTTGAATTTTTCATGCGAACGCTCCGAGCACCAACGTGTGCGCTAATTGATTTTTATTCTCTTTGTCGCTGGCGTTGCGCTCACTGCCATAATGGCTCTTAATAACTGAACGCATGAAATAAAAAAAGGAAACGATTTATACCGAAAATAAATAAAATAAATTGCCTAATAAAATACGATGAGAAATGATAGCCCCCGTTTTTATCTTAACGATTGTCAATTTATTTGCTTTAAACTTAATTTTTTCAAATGTCTGAAAGTTAAATAGAACATGACTGATTATTATACTGATTGCTAAAGTAAAGTTTTCTTACTTACTGAAGACAATCTGCTCTCTCGTTGGTTGCCTTTCATACTTTCATAACTGGATTCTGCTTTGTCTGTGCGCGTTGTGAAGTGCAGCTCGCCGGTTGGCAGTCCTATTTTCATCCTTCGCAGAGCAGGACCTGTGTTTGTTAGTGGGACGCGCTTTGACGATTTTATCTGCGAGCTTTTACTCATTTATCACATGAACAATAGTGTTGTAATATACTGCTCTATTTGTGACCGTGTGACCAGTTCCCTTTGTTCTACACTTACGCCCGATTTCATCAACTCTTCACCTTCCTTCAAACGTCAACTAAAGCGGACACTGCTGAATCAAAGCGTGTTTTCGAAAAGTTTTAGACTTGATTGTTTATTTTATTAATGGAATTCAATTCTAGTGACTCAAACATTATTATAAAATAATTAAATTTGGTACAATCATTGCTAAAATGGTTAAAGTATTTAAAATATATTTTGTGTACAAAATATTTAACTTTTTAGAAGGACCAGGCAATTTTTTCATTAAGTAGTGGCTATGTTGAAGCGGCTGAAGCGCTCGGGGGCTGCAATATAAGAAAAAAAAACAAGCGTAGAGGCCGTAAAGTGGGGCAATGCAGAGTATAACATAATCCTTTTTACGTCGTTAATTACTTTAATAAAGATGTCAAAGCTGAATTAAATGCGTATGCATATTAAATACGCGAGTGTAGTTTATGAATAAAAATGACATTACTTTTTACCTACATTTTTCACTCCTATTTCACCCCATTGCTTCCTTCCACCGTTTCTTTTTTGCTCCCGTGTGCCTCAATTTACATAATATTTAGCGCACACATTGCCGCCCCATTCCACGCTGCCGTCAGTGCAAAGCATACGGTTTTATATTTTGTGCGGCGGTTTCTTTTTATTTCAGAGATGGCATTTAATCGTACATTTTTAGCATACATTTCACATTTTATTCCGGACACCATACGCGTCATAATTTTTATGCTCACTAAACGAGGAAGCGCATGGGCAATTAACAGCCGACAAAAATGTGGAAATTTGATGGAAATTGTACAATTAATAGGTGGGTAATTGAATGCGTTTGGCAAATGTGCGCTTTCACGATGGATGCGCATTGATAATAATGTGATGGCAATAATGGGCAAATCGAGGCATTTCTGGCATTGACAGTCGAGTGAAATACGACCAATACCTGCCACTTCCGGCGCGTGGTGCGCCAAGGAAGACTCTTATGTTGGCGGCGCTTCTTAAAGTATCTGCTATAGTGGCCATAAAGTAGCGCTGCGTGGCGTCCGCTTCGGCTATATCTCTATCCACAATCAAACTCCATTACGAGTCAATATTTTTTGCCCTCCGAAGGCTTCAGTGGGCGGCTAAAAGCTCTCTTAGCGTTGCCAACATGCCTATATACTCCATGCTTATATTTTGTGTTGACAAATATTTTTTAGTACTCGTTTTACGGCTATTTGATTTCATGTTAACAGGAAATCCCGCTATCTTGTCCAAATCTTATTTATATTATTAAATTCTTAACGTTTATCTAAGCTTTACAACGTATTTTATTGTTCAATGATTCCACAGGTACTGAATAAGTGTCATACTGCTAACGTAATATTCTAGTTGACTTACCTTAAACAAACGTTAGGTCTATATCGTATTCAAAATCCATGTTTTTAATATTTGTGAATTGAAGCAACCTACAACAAAATGTTGAACAGCACTGGTCAAAAAGAAGTTAGCATAGCAAGCCATCAGACTTGAGCTGATGAAACAAGGAGCCCGGAACGACCGACTGGGAATACGTAAACACTACTCGGAGGGAACAAGGAGCTTGGGTCGGATCTGAAGATTAAATTCACTCACGGGTCCAAGTTTTCTTACACCACGTGCCCTTCTTATGGCTGCGCGCTCGTCTCGAGGCGGCCGATGCGTCTCTTTACTGTTTCAAGTCGTCATGTCGGAAACGTCGTTATCTTCACGCTGCCGGGCATCGAACGGCGACGCTGCCAGCGAAAACGCGTCGACGTCGTTCAAGATGCGAACGCTGTGCGGACCGAATTGGAATTCTATCGATTCGTGCAAATTTGTGTCAATTTGAGAATGGTGCTCGTCCACGAGAGTGTGGAAGCGCGCACGCCATGATAGTTAGAGGAAGTAATTGATGGAAACAATTGTCTCCTGAAGAATGGCCTCTTGAATGTAAACGACTTTTCTTTAAAATAAAATGAGACTCGTTTCTGCTGCAGTCGCAGAGTAAAATCAATCAAAACTACCGTTTTATTCGTTTATCCAATATTATCATTGTATCAAATAGTTGCGCACTCGAATGGTAATAGCAGAAAAGAATTCGTAGTTCAAATTAAACCCTGACAATAAAATCTATTGCAATAATGAGCAATGTGTGCTGATTTATTCAAGTGACATACAAAGTTTATTGTCAAGAAGCAAAATATAAGAATAACTTTATTATTAGTTTACTCACCTATTTTATTAAGGACAATAGCCGTTCAAAGAGATAAATATAGTGAAACGACTGCAGTCAATTCCTAAGCTTCACTATGCATCAAACTGCCGAATGCATGACCGAAATTCTTTCATGACACCTCAAGCTATCTGCAAGACTATTCGCAATTTCGTCAGTTGATCCTCGGCTTTCAAAGGAAATATTACACCTGTCGTATCTCACAATATTACGGCGGCATAATATATTTACATTGCGAATACACAAACCACCTGCAACAACAATATTTCGCGCGCGTGCACAAGGCACCAGTATGCATCGACGGCGACGGCGACGACGGCGGTGGCGGCGTTGGCGGTTTGCGGCGTTGGTTTTGTATTACCACCGCGTATTTGTTCATCGGTTGGCGGCAACTGCAAGCCGCCAACGTCGTGAATGATAGCTGCTGGATGTTATGCGATAACAACGCGCACAAACTGCGTGCCGCATTGTTGTAAACAGTATTCTAACCAGTTTAATCAAACATCTATTCTTGGAAAGTATTTACACCCCCGAGCACACATGTCAACCTGCCAAGGAATGTCGACGAGAGTCAGAGTCATTTAAACATTTTTACAATCATTTTATTATTCTTAAAATAAAACACATGTAGTATGGATGATTCTTCAGCGTCTCGCAAAAATGAGTACGAAGAATTGATTTTTCCATGGGTTAAATGCAAGAAGGACTACGTTTTTAGTTGAGATTACAAAAAGTTTAACTTAACGTGACGTTTACAATAGCATAGAACTCTTTGTCGTAATAGATTTCGTAAAATTCGACGTTATGTTTGTTGGAATAATTTGTTGAGAGAAATTAGTTTGAACAAGATGATATAGGTGTTAGTATTTACATGATAATGTATCAAAATGTTGATAGTTCCTTAAGGATAAAATATTATAATAATTGAAGACAGAATTAGGTGTATAGTTTATGTATACAATTAACCTAGAATGATTTCTATTAAAATATTCAAAATAAACCGTGTTAAAGTTTCAAACTAGAGCAAAGTCTTGTATAAATTTAAAACAAAAGGGAAATTATTAACCATAATAAAAGTATAAATATTTCATATGTAACAAAATTAATTAAATATTACTTTGCCCTTATCTTCTTAGAATTATTTTGAATGTAAATTCATAATCATGAATGTTTGAATGGTGAAAGAAGAATGAAATACATAGTAGCACAGTGTAATGTATTCATAAACGTTTAAAATTCCTTTGTTTTAATTATAGATTATTCTTAATTATTAATAATTTACATACTGTCTTTTGTTATTCCTTCATAGAGCCTACAGACCTTTCTTTCATCGCTTTTTATTCATTATGATTCGATCACAGCGAAATTTATACAAATTATTTACATTATGAAACGAGCACTTGTAATGAATATAGGTATAAGAATACGTAATCAATACGTGAATTTCAAGTCAGTATTTAAAGTGTAATTAGAAAATTTAAAAGTCAAGAATTCAAATTATCTTTGTAAAAATTTGGAAAGCAACAAAATATCCTGAAGGGTATTTTCTTAATTCAAATACATAATGCATGATCTTTGAATCCAGTTCATACTAATAATATTAATTGAATAATTATGTAAATGATTGAAATATATATAGAAAAAAAATTTGAAGATATTTACCCAATCAATTATATAAAATTGTATTCGTTTTGGTTTGCTTTGGATAATATTTCTTAATGATAATCTCACTTCATGCACACGTTCACGTACTTCAAATATTCACAAATAAAATGATTAGTAAGTATAATATTTACGAATAGAATTTATACTTTAATAATAATAATAGTTTATCATCATTATTATTATAATTATTGATAGACTAGATTTCATTATATATTTTCCTTTATCTCAATTAAACATTATTTATTCATTTATACATCATGTTATAATTATTTTATAATATTTGGATCAACATCACATTATTATATAATTAATGATAATTAATGAATATTTCATTGTTACGTTATAATTGCGTTTATGCATAATCTAATAGTATAGATAGTTTCTAAATGCTCAATCAGCGTAATTAGGGCGCATTCAAACAATATCATTTGTTCATTATTATCATTTATATTCATATCAATCTTATCCATGTCAACTTTCTCGTAGTATTATTTTACCAATAGCTTAAATTACGCTTCCATATATATTTATTTCTTTCAATGCGAATTGTGTTTCAATTCATTTTTATCAAACGTATATTGTTTCGTTCTTTAATCATTTTTTTACACATATTTCGTGGAAGAAAATTCGATTTTCAAATTGATTCCCAAAGTATAAATAATTTCTGTAGATATTTATATCTCTAAATTTTAATCATTTGAAAACAATTATAAATCTTTTCATTATTAAAAAAGCAAGCTTTCAATATACATTTTTTTTATCGTTGAAAGCTTAATATTTATTTAATACTTTGAACGCCAATTTAAAAATCAATATTTTCATTCCACGCTTTGTTTATTTTTTAGTACCAATTAGTAAGTGTAGATCTGATTGTTTTATATGTAAATTAATTAGAACTACATTAATTTACTTATCATTAGATGAGATAGAAAAGAGCAAATGAACTCGGTCATTATGCACATCTATTTAGCTTTGCATAAATTGCTGTTATTTTATGCCAATTTGCAATGAAACAAGTTAATTCTTGTAAATCAATGCAATGCAGTTCATAATATTCGCAAATCGACGCTGAATGTGCATACACACTTAGTGCCATATGAAACTACAATAAATCGTACCCTCAAATAATAGGCCATAATCGGCAGAACGCAAAATGATCAATTAACCTTTTCCCAAAATACAAAACCATGCGCAAACGTATCATCGTTATCATTTGCATCATTGCCATTATCGATGACCATTATCCGTTCGAAGCGTATATTAATTAATCAATTGCTGTTGATAAACAATTGAAATCCATTGATGACATTTCAATTTGCACTCTTCGATTATTGACATGCTGTTGTTACATTCAATTTGGAATGTACCTATCTCACGCTGCATTCGAATGTTTATAAATGCATCATATTTATTTATAAACGTGGAAACGTTTGTACACGACGTGAGCGTCCAAATCAACACCAATCACAATTCAATTCACTTACAATTTAATTTATATTCTCCCTCAATCATTAAATATATATTTATTTATGTGTATCGTAGCATGATGACTTAGCTGTATGCCGAAATGCCATAATGATTTAAATCTTTATTTTAGATTGTTGCAGCTTTTTGTGCGACAGAAGGAAATTACCTTGGGGATGTTATCAGTGCGGCGAGCAGTAAACAACTTGATAAGGTTATTGGGGCTGCATGGTAAGATGGGGCGCTTCCGGTTGCTGCTGCAAAATAGAAAATATTGTTTTAATTAAAACTTTAACAAGAGTTTATAAAGTATTTTCAACTTTAATACTTCAAAACCGATTTTAAGATAAGTAAGTACAAAACATTCATTATGAATTTTATTCAATCTAATATTGCCTTGTTCATCTATTGTTTTATTTTCGTACCCCTAAATAAGGCTGCATTTTTGAATATAAGTCATTTAATTTCTACAATTATGCCGTGAGGGAGAGGGCTAAAAAGCCTTTTTAGTATTTGAATTATAAAACATTTTCCATGACGGTGCATATCACCTGTTCACCTAATTTAACAAATTGAACCAATGTGTAAATACGAGCTGGGACGAAGAACAAACATTCGCAAATTTCGCACATACATCCGCTATTTACTGACTAAACGACGGCCGTAGGTGCGTTGCGCTGCCATTTTGCGCCGCGTTAAGCAATGCGCAAAAGCGTACGAATTAGAAGAGCAAAGTAGGTGAATCGTGACATTGGCGAACCCAGCACAGCAAACTTAAACTGACAACACTGATGGTGGCTGGCTCGCTGGCTGGTGTTGTTGTTGTTGTTGTTGGCGTGAGTTGTAGCTGTGTTGCAGCCATAAAGTCATAATGTTTATGTTCTTTATACAACTGCGGCACTAACAAGCCAAGGTGTAGGGTGAAGAACGCCACCTCGCGCTTACAAATAAGCTGCCTCTAACGCTCCGAACATTACAGGCAATGTTAGTTATTCGCCAGCAGCTTTCTGAGCCGAAATAATATGCGCTCGTAAATCTAACGCGTTCGCTCTACCTTCGTGCCGTGCCGTTTTGTTTTCTTCCTTGTGCGCGCTCTTCAACCGTGCACGAAACTACCGAATCGTCCTTGATTTTTCAATACACTCTGCGTATGATTGAGTCGCACATAAATCTGTTTTATGCATTCGAAATGCGCATGCAATAAACCCATGTGCATTAGCACACTTGTTACTGTATCGAAAACACATTTTTATGCGATATATGAAAAATGTAATCATAAAAGAATCAGCTCACATTCATGTGTGTGGAGCGCATGCAGTATTCCTTAATTTATACCAGCGCGCTTGTAAAATATCGGCAAATTGCTTGTTAAAATACAATTTGTGCGCGAAGGGTTTATGCTCGGTTGTTGCACACACGCGTTCTGCGCTGTTATTAAATTAGTTCCTCATCGGCAGTTTATTTTTCATTTCACTGGAGCGCGTGCGAGGCGAGCGCATTTTTTCGCTTGGCTTTTATTGCTGATAAATTATGCTGCCGGCTATTATGTGTAAATAATATTGACGTTTGCACGTGATTTGTTATTAGGGGAGCAGATCAAGGAATTAGGGAATTATCTCAGCCGCCCACAATTTCTTCTCAGGCGTAATCGGCTGCAAGGATATGGTTACGTGCGGGGTAGCGAGCAAATTGGAACGCGTACGAGATGAGGCCAGGACGGTTATTTTAGGTTCTTGTAGGACAAGGGTATTGATAGTATCCAAGGATCTCGTCGAGAAGTTATCAAGGCAAGGACGTAAAATCAAACGTCCGTATGATGATAGGACAGCGAAAGAGGCGGCGAAGGACACGTACATGGCTCATATGCATGTTCGCAGCAGACGGGCGGCGGCGGCGACGCGCCGGTTGAGGAGAAGGCGAGAATCTCGTGCGTCGTAAATTGTCGAGCGGCGGATGCGCAATGCAGAAAATGTATTTATGAATACCGTTGGCCCTGTTCCAATAAAACATGCCGCCGCGTGAATTTTTTATCGGCGCCTTGCCGCCTTCGCCAACAGCGGCCGTAAATGTAGCACACACAGCCGTAACGCAATACATCAAGATTTGAAACAATGTGTGATCTCAATTTCGATATGTTCCTTTTGCGCGCTCTCATATCTTCAACCGCCCCCAAAGCGCGTCCTGCATGTATGCGGCCAATGTTGCGAATAAAAATAACACACGTATTTCCGATATGAAGCAATTTCTGGCATGTTCTCTCAACGTGCGAAATTTATCGATGGCGAGTAGCATGAATTTATTGTTTGCTGATATCTGATAATAAAAAATTTCACTCATCGCTTAATGTATGCATATTGATGACATTTGATTTACTAAAGGCCCAATTGGTAATTGGATTTAATGCATAATATCTATACTTAACACAAATTTCCGATCAAGCTAATGTAATTATCTGACCCTAATACGGCACGTGAAATGAGATGTCAGCAACACCTTAAATTGATTAATTTCCCCGTTGACAAATTATCACGCATTGTCTTCAGCGTGTAACTGAACAATATTCGTCCATTAAAAGTCCTCCCGTTACCGTACACACCCCGGAATTGTAGTCCAGTTGGATGGAGTCATCCAGCCGTTTCACCATTAATTTATGCAATTTTCCACCTGCAATTCCGCGCACGAAACACGTCCGCCAATTTATCTCGTAAATTAAATTTCGCCAGCGCGATGCGAATGATATATCCGCACGCATCGAGTGGGCCAATCGGTTCGCCGAAGACTAATACGTCCATGAGCACGCGGCGGACGAGCGGGCGCAACTAAATTTTTACATTATTTTTAATTATGGCCATCAATTCGACGAACGCTCCGACCCGCCCGTCGTTTACGCTCCAATTCTCAATCTGCAAGCGCGCGCCTTCAATCCGTTCATCCATTATTTAACACAGCCCGTAATGTCTTCTCCAGGAAATAATTGGTGCGTCCTGACGCGAGTCTCGTTAGAAGTGTAAGTATGTTCGACGAGCAACGAGCACGGCAGACCTTTGAACGTACACGAGCTGAGCGTGCAATCGATGTCCTCGCTCGCAGGAATTTCGGCGCAGACAGCATATTCTTGTGATTAAGACGCAGAAATGTTTGGAGTGTACTTTTGTGTAATTTGCGGTTTAATTTCCTAGCCATCTAATGAAAATGTATCGATCCTTCTGCATTTTGGTGTTATTTTGCCCGATGCAGTTGCAATGCGCTATGCTCCGTAGGGAAGCGTGCGCATGTTTACTCAGGCTGAAAGTAACTTCAATCTTTACCCAACCTGCTAATAGTTGCGTTGTCTTTAAGAAAGCGATTCCAATCAGTTCTTTGTTTCTTCCGCACGCTCCGTACTCTTTGCTAACATTTTCTCAGCACAAACAACTAAATGAAATAGCATTGCAATATGTAGTTACATTCTTTGTTAGAATCGTGTGCTTTTCTCCCTCATCTCCGGTTCTTTGCGTTCGCTTATTGCAAAATGTAATAAAACAAAGAGCAAAATATTTCTAGTATGTAAACTACGAAAATAGTTGTTCAAGTTACATTACCTTGAACACGATCAGCCCTGGAACCTGGGGGTGCAACAGTACCGCGACTTTCGAGCACAGAAGCGCGCTGTGGACGTTCGCCCTCCACAGACTCCTCGTTGCTTCGAAAGTACAGGGTTGCGATCGTCGCCAAGCACTTTAGCTTCATGTCGCCGCGTTTGAAATGCTTCGGGCGAACGGTGAACTCCAAGCCAAGGATGGACGTCTCGAGGCCCTCGCGTCCGGTGACGAGCGTTTCCGGCCCGCGCAGGAAGTTCGTATCGGCGTGCTCGCCGTTGATGAACCAACTCAATTGAGCTGCTGGTTTCGATCGTCCTGAAGTGCAATTCACTCGCACCGTGTCCCCGACTTGGTAGCGCGGTTTTCCTCCAGTGATCTTGGGCTCTTCATCGGGCAGCGCTGAAGAAGAGGAAGAACAAAGCAAATAAATAAAGCTGAATCACAGCATTCGTTATTAATGAACAGTGGAAACATACTCGGCACGCACATCGCTTCGCTGGTGGGTGGTGAAATTGCAAGACATTACATTTGAATATTTCACCTAGCGAAGACACCTTCAAAGGCGCACAGAAGAGAGCGAATGATATGCGAGCAGCACGCACGCACCCTTAATAAACCCGATTAAATAAGTCAACTGCAAATGTACATTTAAACATTCAATGAATACATAATTCCGGAATGGAAATCGGGCGCGCCGCCTCCTCTAATCGGCGAAACAAGGAATGGGAGGCATACGAACCGGATGGCAATGATTTATACGCTCCGTGCCGCCACCACCACCATCGCCTCCGCCGCACAACTTCTTCAACAAAACGGCACTTACTTTTGGATTTACTGCGGCCCGCCGAAACACGCTAAAAGCAAAAATTTAATCTCGCCCTCAATGCACCAAACTCAAATGAACATCCATTGTTTTTCCGGTGTTGTTTTTTCGTCCACGCCGCGCGCGCCGCAGTGTTCCGCTCCACTAAAAGTTCTTGCCGATGCGCTCGCGCTGGTTATTCATAAACTTTTTGCCATCAGATTCGTTCAATAAATAAAAGATCAGATTGCGTGACGAATATGAATGCGCAGTGCGCGTTCGATGCCGGATTAAAGCCACCGGTGCGCGCACAACACGTGGCGGTTGTCCATTCATGCTGTGCGCGCACATATGTAGGTGAAATAAATCGCGCTCACGCTGCCCCCGAGTGCGCACACGCCAAGCGGCAAAAGTTTGAATTATAAAATTGCATTTTGTTCCGCATGCTCTGCATGTATCGCCGGAATAACACATATTGTGTGATTTGCGCTCGTGCGCTTCGTACATGTGTGGTGGGTAGGTGTATGTCGGTTGGCCAGCTGCTCGTTTCCTGTTATCAGATTTAAACTGCATGTCGACTTTTTGAAAAACAGGAAAAAGTGAGCAACACAAACGTTCACATAATTCGTGCGGCACTCATTCGAATGTGCTGCCGTTGTACGCGCACCTGATATATCGATATGGAGGAGAAGAGAACGTTGACCACCCTGTTGCAGGCGCAAACACACAGCGATAATATCGATAACGAAAATTTAAATAACCAATTTATACGAGTCATACGCGACCCAGATTGAGACTGTTTTTCTCTTTCCTTTTCGTGTAATTTCAACGCTATTGAAATACTGTGTATAGCGTATAAATAGCACCTGAAATACTTTTGCTTTGCCTATTCAATCTCGGCAAGTATTCATGCTAGTTGCGCTTTGATCATTATTCCACGCAAACGCAAATATCTCGTAGCAGCAATTTGCTATGCACGTAATCGGCGCGTGCGCATTTTATTATAGGGCGAACGATAAATGCACCCTCGCTCGCTCATCAATTAAAACGCCAAACATGATGCACAACATATCGGCGTGCAAAAGGGAAGCACGTCCATCAATTGTTCAATAAGTTTAATATTCGTCCAACGCACGGCCATCCACCAATATCCGATAATCAAATCTGCATTATGCACTTATTGAAATTATTCAATTTTACGTCCTGCGTTCATGCATTCCTGTTTGCCATTATGCATCTGCATTATCCAGCTGCTACGTCTATTGATTGATTGAATTCCAAGTGCATTTGTTTTCTAATTATCTCATTAAAGGCAATGATTAATTAATTAAGCAGCATTATTTATGCAATTCGTATACGGATCGTAATATTTTTATTTGCTGACAAGACGCATTAAAATAGAAAATCATCATAGTTAACGATTTAAAAAGCAGTCAATGCACAATTTCAGCGGATGATAAAATATTAATTGCGCAAAATTAATGAAGCAGTTTATGATGCGGACTAGTTCAGATGATAATTACGATGCCATTGTTCACGCGCATACACATTCGATTCGAGCACTGCCACCGCCTCATTTGGTACAACGAGGATCCCAACATCGCACGCGCGCGCGCGCTGATACAGAAAATTTGTTGCGTTGCATTTCCACAACAATAGTTCAAATATATGCGCGTGTATCTCCATTATGCGGCTCCATAGACACTCGTTTCGAGATGTGAACGTTCAGCCGAAACGAAGCGTACTAGTTGCATAAGCGGTTTTCGGATTGATCGCCCGCCCCCCAGCGCGCAATTCTATAGCTCTGCTCATTTCCATCGAGATTACGAATTAACAGTGCGCGCAATTTTGCATTTTTAATCATTTCAACAATCGAACGATCATTATAATATTAATCATAGCGTTTTATGCCTAAAATTGTTGTGATTTAATAAACCAACCCCCTCTCCCCCCAAACCTATCATAAATTTAATAATTCAAATGAGTTTTCAAAATTCAATAAATATATTCATTGCAACGTTTTGTTTTACCATATTAAATTCACTAATAGATTATATATCACTGACCCGTAATTGGCACATCGTATTTTGTTAATTATAATCCCAATTATTAGAGTTTTATTACTGTATGAAAAGTATAAATTTGTGCATATTGATAATATGTTACGTAGCTGGTTAGTTATATCAATTAAATGATTAGATAATTGTGATATATACCTAATAGGTTACATATAATAGGTATATAAGTGTAATATGTAGATATTACGTATGTATGTAGGTTAACGTGAATAATGGTCCTAGTCCTGGTGGCAGGAGCAAGCAGCTAACCAGACAGGATTATACGAGATTAACATAAGACACAGCACACAGCTTAACATTACGACGTTGGCGGCGGCGGCGCAGCGTTCAGTGCCACCGTTTGCCTCGTTCCATTTGCAAAACGGCATCGTTTGCGCGCAACGCTGGCAGTGAATAATTACGCGCTGCTTTTTTTAAGCGCGCACGCTCTCGCGACACTTTTGCGTTCGCTTTTTGCTCCTTCAACGCGAACGCGGCGCCGAATTGTAATCTGTGCTGTCGTTTATTTTAAAAATGTAAATTGCGCTCGTTATATCTTCCTAATATTTTATTTGACCCGGACGTGCCAGCAGCCATCAAATTTCATCAAATCCTCTTTTCCGTATTGTTGCTGAGTTGTGATTCGGCACGCGCGTATTTGTTCAACAACCCCCATCGCTTGATTGTCGCATTTTTGCGCCCTTGCGCGAAAAGTTGTGCTAATATGTATTGCGCACATGGATCATCTGCATACACATGTCCCGTTTGATCTGTTCCGCTCTCATCCTCCTCGTTCCAGGACAAGCATACGTGCGATGCGCATCAGTGCATGATTAATGTAATTAACCGCCACAAGAGTGATAAATTAGGGAGCAGCTTTAATAAATTTGTTGTTCAACTCATTGAATCAAATTCTAAATAGCCCTAATGCCTTGTGTAATTTGCGCTGAATCTCGTACAGTGTGTTTATTTTATGTTTGATTATTTTTATATGTGGAAGTAAAACAACAAAACCAAGCACAAATGAAACGTTGCCAAAAGCTAGTAGCAAGGATTCGTTTCATTGGAATGTTTTCCAGAGCTTTCTTTTGAGTGGACGTCGAGATGTGTTGTTGCCAAAAAGTTCCATTCTTTTTTTTGTTTCAATAAGTGAGTTGGCAAGCAGAACCAATGTCACGACCTAAATACTTCCACTTTCCAGACTTTGTGGCATCGCTCTCGTATGCTTTTTCCTCTAGTTCTTTTTCTCCTTATTCCGCGCCAAATAAAGTCTTTGGCGTCGTGGAGACGAACAACACATAAAATCAAAAATTTATATTGATGTTGACTCACTTCCTCCGCACGAACGACTGCGTTCCCATGGGGTGGGAAGGCGGTTTAAAACACATCCATTTGGTATGCACTTGCAGTAGAACTTAATTTATGGCTTTGTTGTTTAAACCGAACTGATTTTCCTGGCGAAGTTTCTAGCATCGATTTTGGCGATGTCGCCGCCGCGTCGCGAGTAATCAGGGCGCAGAGCTCGATAGTATTGTTAGTCAACTAGAAAAATTGCACGACAGAAAGCCAAAGAAAACGCCGCATTCAGAATGCGAACAAAGCACACACTGCATTCATCATTAATAATAAACATTTCATTAAGTTGTTTCGCCGCTCGCATCCCGAAAATGAGAGGAGGTTTAATGGTGTGTTGCCATCCCTTTTACCGCTGTGAAAATAATGTACATGAATCATTATTTCGCAACACGTGGCTTCTTCGCCTTTCATTTTAATTATGCTCTTTGTGCTCGGCGCTTTTTTCACCCCCTGGAAATTTCTTCATGCCAAATGTGCGGACTTTGATGTTTTTTGGTTTTCTTCCGGCTTGCTTCACCGCCACCTCAACTTGCATTTATACCAGCTTCACAAGAACCAAAAACGCTATTTTCTAACTTTTATCTTTCGCCTCCATCCGGAGGAGAAGAACAAGTTAAATAACTAGGCAGCGAGGCGCCGCATTGCGATGAAAAGTTAAACAACTTGGGATGCGTATCTCAATAAACACTCACAAAAACATACACGTGCACGCTGATTAAATAAAAACAAAAGGCACAATAGTACAACACATTTAGTTTTCTAGGCAAAGTTTGTAGCTCGGACAAATAATAAATTGTTTTCTCGTTAATTCCGCTACTTATAATGTTGTTCCTGACCTACAAAGATTACCCATTAATTTTATTTTAAAGTAAAATGGGGCCGATGATAAAATATTATTATATATATTTAATTTTATGGTATATTATTTTAAACACATAACTAAAATCCGTTAAAACTTTGGCATTTATTACACGCAATAAGGGTTGTTATATTTTGCTCTTTTATCGAGTACTTTAACAGTGTTCTATTCCTCTTTTTTTCATGAGTCGATGAACACTCGTTTTACATGGTAAATAATTCTTAAAGCCAAACGTGAAATTCCAGTGAAAATTTTGCGTAAGGAAAAACAGTGTATCACAAAACGTACAAATTTTATGTAGGTATTTGTTTTTGGGGCTTGTCATTCGATCAGAATTTGTGCTAAGGTTGTCAGTATGTTTTATGAACGTAATTGCAAAAAGCTGCTTGTTCCTCCTCTTTTTGCGCTTTTTATTCGGGCAGTCGAGCGGTCTGCTGCCAAAATATTTTAGCTGCTCCGTTTTATTTCCGTTCATTTCTTCGGCGCGCTCGAGTTTACAGTCTAGCTATCAATGGAATAAATCGCGAATTTCGTTAAATATCGGCCGCAAAGCAAGATTACAGATAAAAGCGAACGTAGACGATTCGTCGAATTGCAAGACCGCCAATTTTCTTAAATGTAATTACACATTGAGCGGAGCGGCTTCTTCGTACGCGTATTCTTCGTATTGAAAACAAACGATGCTGAAGGTCGGAGGGTGCGACAAAACTGTTTGTTCCATTAACTCAAAGTAAGCTAATTTCGCAAACGAAACTCTATTACGAATAAAGTGTATTTCGTTATTCGTGCTTTGCAAATGCAGCTTTTCAAGTCAAGTCTGCAAGCGTTTGAAGTGCTAATTGCCTCGAAAAGATCAAATTAGTACCCTGGATTAAGTAAATAGTGATTAAATTCTAATAAACTTCTGCCGGTTTACGTTTTGAAAATGTAAATGTATGAAAAAGTTGCATGTTTTACTCACCAACAACCATCATGCGCTGATGTTCGGTGACTGTTTGAAAAAATGGTGCTTCACCGGAAACTTCGCAGCGGTAGATACCAGTCGAAGAAAGTTGAACGGAAGTGAGCACCACTTGCGTCTCGGACGAGTTGTGCATCTGCAAGAAATGTGCACACAAATGAATAAAAACATCCACCATCAAGACAAAATCGAAACATGGTGCATCTCTCGCTTCGTTCAGCAGTTAAAGAAGCAATTTACGTGATATCTTTGATGAAAGCCCATGCCCAGCAGAGTGTTGAATATGTAATGCTTGCGATTCGTTTACGGGGCGCGCAACAGCTCGAAGGAAACAAGAATTGGAAGGAGTCAAAAGTGACTACTGACTGAATGATAAAAAGTCGATATTCAATCTATTTCCAATTTCTGTCAGCGTCGGAGGTTCGCGCGCACCTCCGCCAGTCGTCTTCGACGCCGCCTCCGAGGTGATACATCAAGTCCGTGGGGCAGGCGCATTCTTGCCGCGTGCTCGACTGCGAAAATTGATTGCGTCATGTACGGCAGTACGGTAATGTCGCTTCCGAATTTATAAAATCGCACGCCGCCGCCGCCGCCGACTCGACATCTATCAACGGTGCGCCGGCAGCTACAATGCTGCTGGCTGCTGCACCCCCTGTTCGATTTAAACGTACACAGGGGCGCGCCGGCGTTGGCGGCGAACGAGATTAAATAATGCAAAACATCCCCACATACGATTTATCTCCGAACAGGCATACATCAGTGTCTCTTTACTTACATCGCTGCAATTTGTTCCTTCCTATTATGTACAAATACGACGCACGCTTGCAATATCAGAACGCACCGCGCAAAAATACACATGTTGAACGCACCATAAGTGTGACTTATTGCCAATATTCTTGCAGCTTTATATTAATTTCGCGCACTGACTTTGCCAACGAAAATTTCAATTTAACTCCCCGCCTTTTTCCGCACGCGATTACATATTGCGGTTATTTATTTCATGAATATATTCCATTGCGCTTCTTTGATCATCTAAGAAAATAATAGAATGCCATGTAGGTATCTACCCGCTGGAAATATACTATAAATATCCGCCACGTTAAATTTATTTTCTAAAATTTCTTTGTGATCTTTTACATTTTCCTCCGAAGAAATAAATGTACCGGAAATATTTCTAATTATACAGTCCTTTATGTGCAAATTCAATTTTATCAGGAAATAGAAATTTAACAATGGAGATTTACGTTATTAAATTTAATGAGTTTCAGTAACAATCCATTGGCGAGTTTAATAACTGTAGTTGTTATCAAGTTTACAATAAATTAGGCAGCCGAAATAAAAATAAGTGAATTGAGGAGTAAATTTGATTGTGCTGACATTTGGCAGGAAGCGTAAAACCGGCAATGAAATTGATTTGGATATAATTTGAGCAACAATGCGATAAACACAAACGACAGCAGAATAGGGGATGACATCAATTTCTTGCTGTATCGCAGCAGCCGATAATGCGTCACCCTAAGCGTCATCAATCGCTTCGGAGCGCAGCTGAATGGAATATAAAAACGTCAGAACATTGTACGTTGGATGCATTTATTTTCGGATGAATGCGATACATTTTCGGGGGAGGTGACTTGCACATCGACGTGCCATCGGATAATAAGTTGAGATAAATCAGTAAGGCAAACGCAGAGCGTCAGTTCTTCACCCCCTCGCTATTACAGCAAATGTCGCGCCGCCCGTGGACAAGTTGTAAGTCTATTGAGCAGTAAAAGTTTACGATGGTGCAGATATGAATAATCCCTGACGACACCGGCGACAGGGCGACAGGACGACACGACAACATTGTGCTTGAGCGTCGAATTCATCGCAATCGAAGATTACGTACTACAAAACTCGCTTTCTATATAGAACGCACCCTCGAAAGTTTGGAGAAGAGCAATTCGAACAAACGATACACCTTTTGCCTACTTTTCTTCGTCGTCGGCTATTATGTTATTGTCCGTCGTTTGAATTGGGGGTGTAGGTTCTGCCTATTCTTGTATCCGTTATATTTTGACATTAGGCGTAAAACAAAGTGCGATATCAATAGAACTCCAGCCCATTAAAGTTGTATGGCGGGCGGTGGTGGCGACGACGGCAACGGCCGTAAAACCGGGAGAGCAGAGAACGCATGTAATGCGCTTAGTAGCAGGACTGAGTGCCGTGCCATTTATGAATATGATGCATTGTTATCCCGGCAAGTACGAATGCTTAGCTCGAGCGAAGTGTTCCGCCGCCCCCCGCGCACACAACACACCTACACACTATTTATATAGATGGCTCCTCGGCAGCACCGTCTGAGATATTAAAGCAGTATTTCTCTCTAACAACCCTACTGTTATCATAATGGTTCTTTGCGCTAAAACAACCTAAATGGGCCGCGCTGCATCAAGACAGAGATGAGAAGGACGAAGAGGACGAACAAGAAGACCGTCGGCAATGTATGTAAGCACCACACGAAGAACTGGATAAGGGTAAAAAATGGAAATTCAGATTTTTGCATTAGCACAATGTGTATACGCGCGCGTGCGTTTGTTTGCATCCCATTTTTATTTTGCATAAAATTGAAGCGTATATTTTTTTAATAAAAAATCAACATGAAAACCTCACACTATTTATTATACCAGTTAAATATTTGCAAGTTATGCATAAAATAGTTTGTCATTGCAAAAAAATTCATGATTAGCACTTGAATATTATTTAGTGATATCAATAAAAGTGCATCGCATAAATTTTTGTATTTTGATTTTGAATAAAAGCCTTTCAGGAAATGAAATACTCGGGATTCTCGACTGCTAGTACAGAAATAACTTTTATTAAAACGACGCCGGCATTTATTGAAATTTGTTTTTTATTTTCAATCAAATATCAATTGCGATAAATAAATATTTACTTTATTTAATCAAAAAGTTAGCCGAAACGTTTCGTGTAATTCAATAAAATAACAATTTCTCGCCGAAATATGAAAAAGTTAAATAAATTGGCAACGTGCTAGTTCAATTACATATAGTTTTTCCATCGAGGGTTGAAACGCATTTTCATGTTGTTATTCAAAGGTCAGAATTATTATTTCATTGTTTGAAATTAGACGCATAAAATAAATATAAATATCTAGTGAATTATGAGTTGCTTATTGCATGTCTATTATTATTTTGCCATCATAATAAAAGGCAAATCTGAGGAAAGCTGAGCAGAAACACAATGCCGTCACGCTTGTTGAATCGATAAAGCAGATTTCATCAATTTCAAGAACAAATAAACAAATTTGTATATGCCGAGACGTAAGCATATATCAATATATTTGATATGCTAATATTAACTAATAATAACTCATAAATAAACAATGTTAACTGATGGAAACATTACAAATCAAATATGGGTGTAAATAGCACGATATGCTGCAAATTATTATTTAGCATGTGAATAAGAAGTGTAAATAGATTGAGGGCATGAATCTGAATTAATTTATAGCACGTGTGGCTTCTAGCCCAACTTTAACAAACACCTACCATAGACTTAATAAAGCAAGAGATAAAATTAATAAACTTCAAGTTTTAAGCATCCATTAACTAGAAAGCAACTAGTTATTTTTAAAAGAGTTATATCAAATTAATAATTAATATGATGAAATGTATACATGCTTAGCATCAAGTTTGATTCACCCTTACTCATTCGTGAAGGAGTAATATTTCCATTAGATTTTATGTTTATTGCATTATAAAGTTACTGGAAACATGGACTGATTAAAAGCTTAAATTTATATGCCAAATGTACGCGTAGCATTTATTTACCGTCCTGGCAATCACAGAATATGATCACGTATAATACAATTAAATTGTGCTTTCATTTTATTGCATTCACGCTTTACAAATTTGCAATTTAAGAATAAATCGAATGCAAACCTCAATATTTTCATATTCTATTTTGATAACAAAATATGACTAAATTTTAATTCATTCCAGTAAACCAATTAAATCGAACTGTGCAGGAATCCTTGCACAATTCATTAATTCTAATTAAAACGGAGCAAATAGCATGTTATTAATTCAATATTTTGGTATGAACGTACGTACTTGATTCCGGTTACTTATTAGTCAAACAATTCGGAACGTGTTAATAACATTACGTATGTTGAAGACGTCGGACTGACTGACGCGTTCGAACAAATCTGTTTGGACTGTTTGTACAAGCAACCGCTAATAGATTGAAGTTATCATCAATAGATTTATCTCAATATTTAGTCATCGCATACATGTGTTGCCTAAATAGTCTATTGAGGAATGCTAATACGGCGTATTCACTACGGTGGTGCACGTCCTTTTGCGTAGGGGCGGCAGCAGCGGAGCCGATTGAATGGCACACGCGCGCGTTTGAATAGGAATGCTCAATTTGTGCTTTGAAGCCCGGCAATTCGCCAAATCCGCCACAGCTATACAACAAGCATTTGTGGTGAAATGTCGATGACATGCGTTGCATACGCTCCCAACTAATACAGGGTCAACAAATTTCATTCAATTAGCACCACCACCCAAAGGCATTCATTCGTTGGCCCTCCGGTCGGGGGTGAGCGCGCGTTTTAAAAGGGGTCGAGTGCAATAGATGCAATTATAATTTAGCAAAATGTCTCCGCCAGCTACTGCTTCTACTGCTATTAAGCGAAAATCAATAAGATTTACATAATGTATCTTCAATGCGTGTCTCTTGTCTGTGAGGTGCATTTGATTACTGCCTATGCATGTGAAATGCGAATCATTCCTTCAGAAGCACATCAAGTTCAGGCTTTCATTCACTGCCTGTTATACATTGAATTGTTCTCTCTGACAGCAATGAATATATTTCAATCGCATAGTTTTAGTGGACCGATTGATATTATTGATGCGCACAGGCTATCTATAATAGAGATTTGTGTTTGACTACACGAATGGAAGACAAACAGCCATTAATTGCACGTTGTTTGCGTAACATGCTGAGATTATTCAAATATGAACTGATATAATTTAATATCAATTGATTTTTCAACTAAAACTCCTTTAGACTTTAGTTGTTTTAAAAAAACTTTCACCCATCTTAATTACTGTCTTACTGTAGGTACGCAAGAAACTTTCTTAATTATTCCGATAATTATACCTTAAGTAAATGATGTCAAATCTATATGTAAATACAACAATTTGCAAGTATAAATATATTTGATAAAGTCAACGGTTTCATCTTCCTTCCACGTAATTTAATCGGAAGCGTATATGCGCACAGTGATTCAAAATTGACTTGGGGAAACTTTTTTCGGGTTCTACTTACATCGACACTGACGCCCGGCAATGGGAAGACTTGCGCGGGTGGCATGTCACGTGGCACGTAGCGATAAAATTCGTTACCATCCTTGTACCACTTGACAGAGTACAAAGTTTCACCGTCCAATTCAAAGTGGCATTCGAGTCGAACAGCCTGATTGCGAACGGCGTGACTTGGAACCCGCAACTCCTGAAGATGTAATCCATGTCCACCTGTAAAAAAGAAAGTGGATGAAAACCCTGCCATTAACTTGTCCAAAAATTATTTGTTTAATCAACATCCATATAAATAGCAATAAACATAAATTGGAAATTAATAACTTTTCCCAATTCACTTGATAACATGAATAATTAGTGAAATTAGTAGCTACATGTTGTGTATTGTCGAATTTTAAATCGTTATTAATTATAGAAATTAATTCAGCACAAACAACAATTGAAATACAAATAGTTGTTTATTCAGGAAATTAAGTAAAAAATGTGGATGTATAACTCATGTTTGCATAATTATTTATATTTATATTTTGTTGGCTTCAATTCAAATTTTAATTTGTGAAGCGAGAAATGCTTAATCATGTTATTATAACATTTGGGTAATAGGGGATGAAAGGACAACGTGAATGTTTTAGTAATTCATAAATTTATTTAAATTTATAGTGCACTTAAGAGTATCGCGCGTTTAGTTAAAAAATATGAATATTAAGGGTCGAGTTGCAGTAGCAAATTTTCAGGAATAAGACCAAGCTCATTTTTGTGCTGGGCGCGGCACGAATTCGGGTCATCGGCGGCAAGGGCCCCCGGTTTGTGCAGTGGTGTTTTATGCAAGTGAGTTGGCACAACTAAAACCGTATGCTTTAGTACTTGATGCACTGAAAAGCGTCATGTCCCTGGACTATTTAAAAATGCATAGCGCACGCTTTTTTGCGCCCGGCCCCGAACTGAAGACAGGCGGGCTGTTATAGCAGCAACGCCGAGCGGCAGTCAGAAGAACAGATTATGCAACTCTGTTTATAATTATAAAAGCATGCAGGATTTGCACGAGCACACGACAATGAGAATTAAGCCACTCTAGCTGTATGGTGGCAATGTATTTAGATTTATCCGAACGAATTGTGTACGAAGCATGCGAGCCGCGTAATTTTCTCATTTTCTAATTCCACCGCACAATTATTTCGTATTCGGTTGAGATGATTATGTCTCGCGTACAAGTGATACTTTGTATTGCTACTCAAGTGCTCTTTAAAGCGCTTCGCAAATATTGCGTTCGAATAAAATAAATTGTCTTATCTAGGTCAACATTGCTGCTCGCTGCAGCCGCCCCTGCTTGAGCATTGAGCACTTATCGAATATTCCCTTTATTGAGTTGTCGATAAAGTAGGATATCGCTGTGTGCATTATAGAAATTGTAATTTACTTCTTCGGCGAGCCGGATTTTCTGATTGTAATTGATACGGATTACAGCAAGACGAGCGCAAGGATGAGCGCCGAAATTGGTTAACAAATTCGAACAAATAAAAAATAATCTGCAATTTAAATCTAAGTATTTAGAATGACTTAACTGTATCCGATTTTATGCGGGGCGGCGCTTACGGCCAAATAACAGGAATCAATAATTATCTCATCAGGAGCAAAGCTGTAAGCTCATTTCCGTACAATCGAGCGCGCATATCAACGAGCTTTAACGACTTTTCCCTTGATAGGGATTGCAACGAAATAAACTCTTCTCGCGATCCCGCTGTTTACAATTCCTCCTATTTCCTGATCCGGCCCGCTCTCAATTTCTGGTTTCTTTTTTCTGCGCACTCCATGACTCAATGGCACTTTGGAAGAAATAAACCTGCTACGAATTTTCGACTGCGTGTAAAACTCACGCAAATAAATTTGAATTTGTTACGGCCTACGTATTCTCGCATGCTAATCAAAAAGTAAAACGACCTATAAATGATATGGATATAAATTTAATAATGTATTTTGCATTTTGCAAAATTATAATGTAAAAAGATTCATTTCTATAAAATCCCTCTTTACGACAAGCATTGTACGAAGCAGGAGGGTACGACGATCAGTAAAGTTGAAAAGTACAAGAAAGAAAATATTTCAAGGCTGTAAGATTAAAGAACGTGGCGCTTCGCTTCGGCGTTTCCTTTCGTTCGTTCGTTGCGTTCGCGCACTTCTTCTTTTCGTGGTTCTTTTTTCCACCCTCGGCTTGTGTTCTGGTTAGGGTACAAAGTCGTCGTCGCATTTGCGAGCAGTGAGCTTTCGCCAGTGCGGCATTCTTACTTGCTTACTTTGCTTGATGCTAACCCTGTTTTCAGCATGAATATTTCCTCTCTCAATACCCTATCTGTCTCCGCGGATTTCAAAAGCTTTAAAGATGTTTTATACAAATAGGAGAAGTCTATAGGCCACACACTCGCACCCGCGTTCCGCAGTTGATTCTTATTTTGCTTTATCACATCTCGTGCGCTGCGCGGAGCAGAAAATGCTTACAGCTAAGAAAACGAGTTCTAGTTGAAAAGTTTCTCTTACTCGCCATTCATTGCTTCTGTCTTCTCAAGACTACGCAACGCTTTTTCCATTGGTTTTTCTCATTCTCTCATCCAAGAGAAAATTAACCATCTATTTCTAAGTAAGGATTATCAAGGTGATAAAATTAAACAAGTATTTTGTTTGCTAATCATGCTAAAAAGGGCAAGGAAAACCCTGCTTAAGAATGCGTCCAACAAATTTGCGATAGATCAATTTACTTCTTTGTAAGACTTGTGAAAAATTCAGGAATTTTTATGATATCTTTAGTAGTTTTCGAGATATTGATGAAATTAGATCACATTTCGTGTCAAAGAAATTGTATTTTAAATTAGGATACAGAGCTCCTGATTTCATTAACTTCCTATATTGTAATGGATAAATATTTAAGTTTTTATGTAATAGCTGAATTTTCAACTAAAACTAAAAGTTGAAGAATTAATATCATCGCTTCAAGTTAAGAATGCTCCCAACAAATTTGCGATAGATCAATTTACTTCTTTGTAAGACTTGTGAAAAATTCAAGAATTTTTATGATATCTTTAGTACTTTTCGAGATATTGATGAAATAAGAACACAATTCTTATAAAAGAAATTTTTTAAATTTCTATACTAGAATACCCCTTAAGGATTCAAATAATTCTAAAATATTTTCTTCTAGGTTACAGCTCTTCGCTGTCCCGGCAAAAATTTGAAATAATTTCGCATTCATCCAAAAAACAATAAAACAAAGTTTCCGACACCCTAAACAATAACGCAATTGAACAGGGAAGAGAATGAATTTGGAACAATTTGCAAAGTTACAAAGGGAAACCAGTAAATTAAGCAACACTTGCATCTCCTTTGTGCGTCGTGTGGCCTTGCCCAAACACGGTTTAGTTGCGTCTTCATTCGCGTGCGCGCCAATTGTTCGCGTTATCCTAAGCAATAAGCGTTAACTTTCCGGGGGTTTGTTTTCGGCACCCCCGTCCGCCGCCGCGTTTTCACACTTCGCTTTCTATCTTCCTCTTCACACTTGAGCCGCCTTTGTGCGTGTCGCATGCGGCTGAACAACACACCCCGAAGCAGACGACAACGGCGCAGAAGAAGAAGAGTAATCCGGCAGGTTACAAAGTCATTCAACTTTTTAGTGCCGGGCCAGTTGGCAGCATTCGGGGCGGCAGTATGATTATGGCAGCGACGCGGGCCGCCAACTCAATCTTGTGTGTGCGCGCCGCACAAGAGTACAAGAAGCATCGTGCCCGCCGAGATTAGGCGCCCTTTTATCCGTACACATACGTTACGATGCCGCCGCCTCCGACTCTTCGCATACACTATTATTATATGATAGAGATATATTACGTCCGCATGTTTTTAAAGGGCTTCGCCCTCGCCGCATTTCATGCGTAATTTTGTTAAAGTATTTGAATTTATGTTCAGCGCAGCCATGAAGCACATAATACTCATGTTGACAACCGCGACAACATGCGAACATACATGCATACTCTTCACTCAAATCAGCATAATGAAAATATTTCATATGCGAATCTAGATTTGTTAATATCCTTGCGAATCGCACATCTCGAAATACGAATAAATATTTGCGATGTGCGCGCTCATTCATCACGTCTACTTAATTAAAAAATTTTCCGTGCGATGAATTTGACGCAGGATTTCTTTTCTTGAAAATTCCAAACGATTGAATATGAAATGATTGAATGTGGTGTTGAACGGGACGGGCGGCAAATCCGTCCGCGAGAAATGTTAACTCATTCGACAATTGCGCGAATTGCATCATCCATCGATGAAACCGCGACGCGCAAACAATTCGAGCCGTTTGGAGAGCGCACAAATTTACAATACACCTTGATGGCGTTCGATGCGTATGTGGAGAGCAGTGCGCATGGGAAATGTCACCATCAATCAAATAATATCTGTTGACAGATAGCCGAATCAATATTTGATTATAATTTAATTTCCTTTTTTATTGGATGCGTCCACTATATCTCGAATGCATCGCCGCTTCCGCCCTTCATGGGCCCAGCAATCACACCACTTCAATTCAATTCTTTTAACTATTACCACTAGAATATTTGTCATTGCTGTAAATAAATTTTCAAATGAAATAATTCAAAAAAAATCCAGCGTTAAAAGCTTCAATTTAATTAAAGCAAACAAGTAAAAAGTAAAATATTATTTAATATACTGGATGGAGTGAGTGAGTCAAGTCGGTATATGAGTAGTGCTCGAGATTATAAGTGGAATAGATGCGAATTAATCCTGGCCGCCCCTTTCGCCAAGGACTTAATCTGTGCATGCAAGTGCGAGTGCGCAGGCGACGGTGTTATCTGAAAGTTAAAACCTGCATTCGCGCTTGTACGCGTTTTACGCGCGGCTCGTCCTTTTAATGCATCGCGCGCGCGACGTGCTAGCATGTTGTGCTCATTGCGGGGCGGCGGCGGCAGCGGCAATAGCGAGCTGTATCTCTCTATCTGTTCGCTGTTCGCTGGCTCAGCTCCTTACTTACTCCTCACTTACTAACGGAACGTTTAACGCGCGCGCTAAAGCTTAAAACACCTAGCATGTTAAGATAACGGATGTAAATTCAGCGGGCGTCAAACTTTCTCTCCGAAAAGCGGCGGTGTACGCGACGTACAATCACCGTCATTGCGAACATGCCTTGCAGTCATCGTCGTCGTCGCCTCCGCCTCCTCTCTTATATTCTACATACACTCTCATTGCGAAGAAATCCGCTTCGTGTGCACCTCAAAGTGGCTCCGAAATTTCACTAGATATTTCAGCAACTTAAAATTTTCATATTCAGGAGTCGGCAAGCTTTGTAATTATTATTTAACAACATAAGCACATACCTCTAATTCTTTATCATTTGCTCAAATGTTGCAACAGAAAAAAAATATCATAAATTGTTTTAAATTTTTCATTCGCTGTAAGTAATTAAAATTAATTTAAACGTGGCATTAATATAACTAGGATCAAAATGCAAATTTATTTATTTCAGCCGAAATTAACAAAATGCAATTTTATTTATAGTTTGCCATTGTACGAGCAGCAATATTTCAGTTTTAATAAATAATAATACTTGACTGCAATGCTCCTGGTTCATGTATGGTATCATGACCAGCAAGTCATATATTTTTATACAATTAAATTAAACTATACCCTTCGTAGGTATATGGTACGAATGCGCCTACTGCAATAAACTCATAGGCAACACACACACAAAACGTAAACGCAAAAAAAGCGTAACGAGCCAAATGTGTTTACTTTTATATGTGACATTAAAAGTTCAACGCCACACCTAATTAAATTATTCGTCGAGTAAATGTAAAACCCACCCCGGTTGAGTTTAGTTTGCGAAACTCCACATTGACACGCGATGTGCACGTGCAGAGTGTTCCTGCTCCTGTTGGTGGTGTGCAATATATTTTGCGCCAGGATACAAGTCGCTGAAGAGCGCCAAGAGTGGCAGGCAACGTAATAAAAACGCTCGCAAAATTAAGGATGCCAATAATCTTCCGCTCCGCACACAACACACTCGTGCGCAAAAACGCACAAATACAAAATAACACGCAGTTGTACGTTTTCGAGAGAGGAATTAACGTTTTATATTTTAGCCTCGCACAACAAGCGTCAGCAATGCATTTTGCCAACGCTCCATCCAACTCTTAAACTTCTTAATGCGGTTCTTTCGGTCGGATTCGTCAAGGACTCAGCACGTTTTAACTGCTTATTAAAATTGCAAAGTTTATTTCAATGTTGGTGTTTTTTTTTATTTCACTGCCGGTTTCGCTTTTTTTTATATGCGTGTGTTGGCCTGAAATGTGAGTTAACTAATTTTGAAGAATTTGTGCTCGTTATTCGAGAGCGAACACGTTTGAATTCATTGCGCAAAGCATAATTTCAATTTAATTGCATTTGCAAACAATGTTTTCGCTGAGTAATTGCCAGCAATGCATGCTCACCACGTCCAGAATCCTTTTGCGATTGCTAAATTGTTTCAACCCAACAGCTATGATGATTGTTAATGCCTGTTAATCCAATTAATATACCAGCAAAGTGCAATGTTACTCACACTTGACAACACAGATGCCGAGTGCAATAAACACTGATTGCTATACATTTTATAACATTTATGTACACTCACAATTGCTGAGGCAATCAGTCCTATTTTTGAATATCTTTGTGAGAAGCAAAATTACCTCAAAATACGTCAAAATATAGCGCGTCTGCAATCGTCGATTGGCAAGGATTGATTCGCATTGGCAACGCTCAAAACAGTAGCGAACCGCAGTTGTTTCATTCAAGATTCATGTGCGCGCCGCGTTCGTTATTCCAAGCTTTGCTTTTCTGCATGGCTTCACGTACCGAGAAGAATACATTTGCTCAGCACGTCGTCGGTTTGTCTCTTTCAGTTCCCTCTTCGGTTAAGTTTCGGTTCGGTTTCGCCCCTGTGATCGCTTTGTAGCTCGTGCACAATTGCATTGTAGCAGCCGCCTCCCGAGTGATACGTGCTGCCCTTCCGATACAAATACACTCCCTCGCAACATAATATTTACATTTATTTATTATCTAAGCGAGGACTCCATCTCTCCCCCATTTAGGCGAATGGAATAAGGATATGAATATTTGGGGTAAATGTTCGCTGGTCGCACAAAAATCGTCATAAATCAGTGGCGCGCACTCGGGATTGTTATTAAAATTAATTGCGGTGTTTGTTGTTTTTGCTTTTCATTACGTTTTACCTTGTTTTTGCGCGTGCAATTTACACAGTGAGTGTAATAGCTACCACCCAATCACCAGAGGGCTAAGCCCTGCAAAAGGTGAAGGTCGCAATGGAATAAAAATATGCGGCAGACGCGCTGTCAGCGAATGATGATGATGAGGGGTTGCTATCTACTCTTCTCTCCCTCTCTCTGTACCTACATATAGAGCACTTGTTTGTGTTATCATTTCATTCATTGCGCTGTTTGTGCTTGTTGTTATTGTTATGTGTTTTCAGTTGCAAATTTGAGCGTTATGAATTGCCCGGTCGGCCATTGTTGTCAATTCCATCGCAGGAAAAATGAATGTTATTAGAACATGGATCATTCAAACGCAGTTGATAAAAAGTCACGTTCGCTGACCTCGACGATGTAATCGCAATCCGCGTAGTTATGATCAATAGACAAGCAACGCAAATAAACGTTGAAAAATGAAATGCAATTTAAGCGCATATTGTTGTTGTGATTTCATGTGTGCCACATTCAGTCGAAGAGGCAGGAGACAAGAAAAATATTTAAATTGTTTTGCATTTGTATAACCTACGTGCGCAATTCGAGCGCGGTGGTAAAGTGCCCTGCAATTTATCATAACTGTACTTGACAGTTTAAAACCCATACAGTCGCGGGATGCTTTCCTGCAAATTGGTTCAATTGTTTTATACATTGTTTCACATCCTTTTATCGTTGCGTATTCAGCATATTGAAACATTTCACTCAAATCACTGGAATATAATGACAAATATTCCGCGCTGTTCTGGGGCGTGTATAAAATGGCACTTTGAGGACGGCTGTAGGGAGGAATTGGTAATAACAATAAAACACCTGAAAGCGTGAAACGTAAATAAGGAAGACGTGCGAACAAGCAGCGAATAATGAATGGACGAAATCAAACGAGTGCTCGCGCGAAATGAATCTGTGCGCTCTCTTCGGGCAGCGGTGGTCTAATCAAAGGTCTTCCTCCTTACGGCGGCGGCGGCGGCGGTCCGCATCTAGTGTTATTTAGTATTCCCAGCGTAGTTCGCTTTAGCGCCGTCAAGGGAACGAGGTACAGTGTCTGGGCTGGACGCGCGTTCACCGTGCGCGTCTGGATTTCGAAGTGGCTGGAAATGTTGTATTCGGAACACTCTACGTGCTCCCGAACGTACGTGACGTAAACCCACACAAGCCACCCTCTGATTGGATAACAAGTAATCCCGCTTAATTGAAAGTGGACGGATTGATGATTTTCACTGCAGCCCCCCTGAAACGCCAGCGCCATCGAGCAGGCGGAATATATGTGTGCTCGCTTCGTATCGCATGAAAATTACAAGTCAACAATTTCCATCAAAAGCAAACATTCACTATCGACAACGCCACTTCATTTTTGCACTGCGGCTCGGTCGTACCAATCCCTAATCTTTTATTAGTCTAATCAAGTGAGTGTTCCATTATTTGCCTCCATATTCACTTAGCGCGCCTCGCACGCTTCGCTACATCTTAATCTTCCCACTCATTTCGTTTCATTGCCGCCCTCGCGCTTTAGGTAAACCGATACTTTCCAACTTTGCGTAGGCACTGAGAGCCTGAAACACTAGGAAGCTGCTCGCTTTCAACTGCTTTTTTCAATTAAAAACTGTGCGGCTTCGCGAATTTCCGCCTGAATAAACTATGAAGAGAGTAAAGTAAAGCGTGGTGCGTAAATTGCGCACCTGAAGCGTGAGTGACCAATCCTCCGAACTGTTTACGCGCTTCTCTTCTTTCCACACGCAAAGCGAAGCCAGCGGGACCAGGGCAGTCTCTCCTCAGAGTCGAAGCGAGCTTTATGAATTTATTATTATTTACAAATTTCGCCCGCGAGGATTTGCGTAAAGTTTCCTTCGAGTGGGCTGCGCCCGCGAGGAATCAATAGCGTGCTTTTCGCTTTGTATAAATATATTCATGGCAAAGTCGCTTAGATTATTCAATTATGTGATCTTGTTATATTTGCGTTTGCGGTTATAATTCAATAAAACATGGCAAAAGCTAAAATAAACACGATTGACCCAAATATCGAACCACCTATTCAATGTCTATGTGCACAGCAATTATTTTTGTGTTTTATGATAAAACAAACTGGATAATTTTACTGCAGTTATTCATTTTTCGTTTGTTGTACGATTTTCAATTCAGGCGTCATGCTCCTCGCATTTCTATTTTGCGCACAACATTTTGGTGTTGTATAGAAATGTGGCCTATTCGTAGTGGTATATAATATTTATTCTTTATCTTTATTTCCAGTTGGCCGCTTCTTTTCGTCGTCTTGTCTCATTGGTAAAAGTGGCGCGCTTCGATGAGACTGCATGCGCTTGGCCATTGAGCTTTGCTGCCTTGGGACGCGTCACAATTTCGCGCGACGCTCCTTTCTTATGTGAAATTGATTAATGTTGGGAAATTTTTATATTATGGCCGCATAGATAGACTCTGATACTTGCTTCATGCTACAATGTACAAGCATCATTCATACGATACATATTTATACCGAGTGAAAAACAAAACTGAATTTTGATTTATTTGACTTAATAATTGACTATCTAGAACAAGAAGAAGAAGAAGAGTATTTGTTTGAATTTTAATTAAAAATAAACAATTAAATTATCGACACTCTGTATTTAACCTTATAATGCACTGAAGCAAAACCAGAAGACGTCCACAGTAAGCAAAGGAAAAAATTAAATTGGAATTTCTTGGGTGGTTCGTCGCGTTGTTTTCCTTGTTTGGCGTTTTGCTTTCTTAGTGCGCTGTTATCATTATTCTGCGGCTCGTTAATGCGCTTTTTCGAGGCGGCAGAACGAAAGAACAACTTCGCGACCGACGCCGACGCCGCGGACGACGCGACGACGGAAAAAACTAGTCCATTAATTATATTTAGATTATGTAGATTTAAATGCGCGTTGCAATAATGAAGAAGATCGCATCGCGGAAAGACGCTCGCGTTGCTTGATGAATATAAAGGGCAATTATGCGAAGATTATCTGGTGTTGAAGCGGAAAGAAAGCAACAAGCACTCAAGACGCCCGGCTAGCAATTATCATTTTGTGTTTGCTTTGTTTTCTTTCGTTTGTTTTTCGTCGAGTGTGAAATAAACGCGTTAATAGTTAAATATGCGATGACGATCTACAAAGCCGCGCGCGCGACGAATTATGTTTGCGAATTATGTTTGAGTGCAGAGCGCCTCCGTTGGATGGACGAGAGAAAGGAGCAAGAATGATATCCGCACATTAATATCACTCAGTACGCGGAACGCTGAAAAGTCGGCAGATGATGCGCATTCACCTCGCCAGTAGAGCGTGGAGGACAGGCTCTAAGTGCTCTCGCCGTCGAAAATTGTAAATTTAAACTTACAATTTACCAAACGAGTGAGAGTTGTAGCGTCCTCTCTGTATTTTTACGATTATTATTTGTTACAGCCTAATGTAAAACATTCACATTCAGCAATGCGAATGAAACATGAACGTTTATTTAAATATTTCAAATAAATTTATGTACATCAAGGTATAAACTTCCAGCAATTAAAAATGAAATTTGTACTGTAATTCATTTCAATAAAGAGGTGATAATTTTTAATTGCATCAGTTTTCTAACTATTGCGGCTTTCGAATTATTTAGTTTAAAATATTATATTTTGTTTCTCCAAAGGCAATAAACAAAATTTATGGAGTAAGTAGACGAATTGCATGTAAATGCATGTGGGTCCTGTCGCTGTTCAGAATAACGTGAGAATCGTAATCTCAAACTAGGAGTAAGAACTACAAATTCGTCTCAGTCAAAGCGAATACATGTGATAGACAAACTAACTGTAACAGCCGCTATGACCCAATTTTTATAATTTTAAATAGATATTTAGGTATGGATTTGTCAAATTTCCACATGCGTAAAAAATTGTTTAAAAAGGATAAGTACGTAAATGAAATTATTGATGATCCTTGAATAAATACAGAAGATATTAAAAATTGAAAGCGTAGGTAAACATTTTTAAGCAACTTATTAATGCATTAATCCGAATGAATGATTAATATCACACGCGCACCCGAAAGTTTCCTTCAACTAGGGTAAATATTTAATGCGCTGAACAATTTCGCACGGCACGTTAATTTATAAATCATGATTTGATGTTTGCTGACTACTGCGGTGAGCATCGCTGAGAAAGCGTTCATTTCCGGAATATTTTCGGCATTATTTACGGCTCCATGCAGCCGCAGAAATTTCCTACTTCGTCGGTAGGAATGAATCGAATTGAGGCATAATGCCATAGTTAGCCCAACCGCACGCGAATATCCAGCGAAGAAATAGAGTCATCGTATTGTGAGAGAGCGTTGCGTAACAATCTCATTCGTATTCCTGACGCGTACGCCGTGGTCAAGCGTTTCTTTTTGCTTTATTTGTATCCGCAGCCAACGACTCGGGCATCGCCGCGCCGCCGATGATAATTTTCCTCTCCGAAAAGGGCCGTTAAATTGCCCTTCTCGACACTCGCTCGTCCCTTACGTGCATTGTCAAACCGCAGGGCGTTGAATTGGGTTATTTAAATATTTGCTAGTTGAATTGCGTTAACCCAAAGGCAAAGCGACTCAATGCGACTGAGCATGTGGAAAAATCCATTGATAATTGAAGCCAGACGAAACTTTTGGGATAATAAACTCATATGGCATGAAAATTAGATCACGCCAATTTTGTTGATGCTATTCTAAGAGTTCGGGATGCTTGTCTGTCGCCAGAGTGGTGCGAGGTGAGCAAATAACCCTAAAAAATCAACAAATTCTGCCCTCTTCACAGATCGATGACGCCAGACAATGCGCACCGGATTTATTGTGCGCCATCTACGTGAGCGTCCTTTATGGACAAGTTATTTTATACCTTCCAAGAAATGCTGAAGTTGTCGAAAGTGAAACCCCAAGTCCTGTGCGCACTCACCAAAAATGCAGACAATGTGTTTATCCCTTCATGTTTTTCTCTGATCACCAGACAAAAACAACTTATGCTTGACACACTTCAGCATGCTATTTTCTTACAAAATCCTTATTTAACTGGCAAATTCATAAAACACACAACACAAATCAATCTTTATTTGTGAATTGGTTTGATTACGTATTGGATTAAGGATATTTTGAGTATTCAGTTTGTAGCGCATTTACGAGATGCTCTTCTTTGGCGCTATTGCTGCTGTTGAATAATATCCGACGCGTGAATTATTGAAGAGACGCAAAATTCAAGAGGCCAAATAATACCGAACGTAATAAACATAAGCGTGGCAGTATGCAGAGGCAGCAAACCGAGCGCCAAGAGTAAATACACAAATTCAAAGCAAAATATAAGACAATATTTAAGATGTGTTCCACTTGCACGCTCCTTCGTTTTTCAGGCGGCGGCAGCGGCAACACTGGCGGCATATCGTCCTCGTGTTAAAATACACGGCCATATTTACAATTTCCTTCCCTTCATCTTCTTAGTATATTGCGTCTGGCAAGCCATGGACGCGCATGAATACTACACGCGCTGAGTATGCTCTTCTGCTATCCGCGCGGATGGCGCATACATTTCTCGTTAAATATTTTAAATGTGCGATTATCACAAATACGCAGCAAGGACTATTATAAATTGCAAAGGCTTGCACGCAGCAGGCGCGCGCGCGCCCAAAAACATTATTTGCTTATTATTTCCGTATTTTCCGGCGCGTTATTAAATCGCTTTCCTTTCGCATTCTTCCCACCCACCACGCCTTGTTGAGGCAACGTGATTGTCAGAACAAATTGTCATTTTTCGCGTAGCAGTTTAATCCGGCGAGGGCGCTTGCTCGCGCAACGGAAACTCAATATAGACGCCCCGATAATATCTGACAACACGTTTAACAACCCTCCCGACTGTAATCCGAACAAAATCGATTAATAAAAAGATGTTTCATAATCCCCAAGTGGCAGGCGTCGCGGTGTCATCTGTTGATTGCGATGGGATTCGGCTAAATTGAGAGGCGTTCGCACACCCCCGCATTGCATGCGTGTGCACACATCACAGCTAGCCGGAGGCGGCTGCTTCTTCCGTGTTGTTTAGTTTATCTTGAGCGTACACACGCACACACATATATATTGCTCGGGCGGCTATCGAAGCGCATTCTTGCGTGCTTTCGTATCCGCAGAGTTTGAGGTGGATATATTGAACGATTGAACGTCTTGGCCGCGTATTGCATCGACGTTTTTCTTCATATCGTGCCGCACAATATTGTGTGTTCGATTACACTCCGCTCCTTCACTTCTTCATCTCCTCCTTCTCCTTGTATTGAACACCATCAGGCTATAAGCTTTCAAGCAGCAGGCGTTCTCCTCGATGAAGATGTTGCGAAAATCGAGTCTATTGACGCTCAAATGATGTTTGTGCTTTGCTTTTCAGTTATGTTTCTGCTTCCACAAATAATTCGAAATCAAATTCGAATTCGGAATCCATGTGCCACGCACACATTATGTCTTGTGGCTATTTAATAAAATATTATCCTTAAAATTGCTGGTAAAGCTAAAGTTTTCAAACAAATCGTAAAATTAAAAGTAAGAATATGGAATTTTATTGGAAACTAAGTTTTATGAACGTATTTTACTTTGATAATTGAATAAATAAATGAAAAGTTCTACCAATGATTAAATGCAAACCAATTACTGAAGTGCAAAGAAGTAGAAAACCAATTGCATTTCACTCACTCGTTGTGCATTCTTAGAATAGGTACACATGTAACCGTAATGTAGATTAAAAGAATGGAATTAATGCTTGCAATGAACAATGTTGGAATTCTACGAGAGTAGAAGCATGAAAAATTCAGGTGCAAGAATTCAGACGTTGAATGAATTGAACGGCGGCAGCGGAAGTGTGGAGGCAGCAATAACGTTGAAGTTTGAGCGCCTCCACCGATAGAACTCTGGAGGTTGATGCTTTATTGAAATCGTCGGTCGTGATTATAATATTCATAAGATTTTTCCGAAACGTGTGCTGCCATGATTCAATAAATTCTGCCAAGATCTCTTCACTCATTCACAACGTTTAGCAACGATGAAAATTAATAAAACTTTATTTAATTGCACGTTATACCTGCCATTATCGATTAGTAGGATTATTGCAGTTTATATCCCCCGGGATATCTTGAGCTGGGGTGGGATAGGTTTCAAGCGGACGCTCTCCTGATAAAAGCGCACTCATAAAAGCCGGCGCTCCGCATTTTACCCGCGCACGGATACAAATAGAGCTCCTAGTTCATTCAACTATTAAGTGCACAGGAGTATTGTTATCGAGTGTCAGTGCATGTAGGGAAATGATGCGAGCGTCCAAAGAGCCCTGACTCATGTTAATTGAATAACTTGTAATGGCGCGCGACGCGCTAGTAGTTTTCAAGTGATGCTGGCGGCGGCCGCCTCCATCGAGTGGTGGTATACGCGCTATCGCTCCATTCAATCCCCCCGAGTACGAGCGAAGAGTTTGGTTCGTTGCCTTCTTTGCGGATGATGATGATGACGGCAGCGGCGGCAGTGGAGGTTGGCGAGCAACAAAAAGAAACCAGGCCACACCGAAATGATAATGTTTGACTGGCGACCGTTTCGATGCATGTCACGCGCGCGCCTCCGTCGCGAGGGAGGTCACCCCCACCGCCTCCCTTTGGGGGAGCTCTCCAAAGCGCAGCACTTGACGATGCCTCAATTTGTTCGCGACTCTTTGCTACTCTTCTGCATGTGCTTGGCACCTTTACCTTAACGCTCCCGCTATTCCTCCACGCATATTATATTTCTCGAGGATCTTTTATAAATTGAATATTATACACACGCCGCCTCCGTGCAGCTTTCCGTTGTGATTTTCGCCAATACGAAGAAACGAATATTATATTTTCCAAAGGACATGTTTGCCATACGTAAAACGTCGTATTGTAATTCATTCTTTGCTGAAATTTATTTGCACTCTGAATGTAAATAAAAGGAAATATTTTTTAATTTCATTTACAATCGTTAAATTCGTTTCTTTGATCCGAGAAAACGACAAGGAAATAGAATTATTAATGAAAATGCCTTTCACTTAATTAACTTTGTGCATAGTCGTTTTAACACGCACCATTTTTCACTCTAGCTCCGGTTGATAAGCTTTAATTAATTAATCTATGAATGATATCAATACATTTTTCAAAGCGACGCGAACGCTGCGCCACCCTTCTTATAAATGGGACTTTTAAAGTTTTCGCCGGCGTGCAAGTTTTTTGAGCTCGAAAGCGAATTATCAGCCTTTTAATTTTAATTAGCAAATGTAGCAGAAATAAAAAGTGCACAAGAAGAAGCGGAGTAGGGCCGCTGGTTATTTTAATTAAACACATTTACGAAGATGCGAACGACTTTCTTTTAGTTGGGAGAAAAAGAAATGAGTCTAATAGCATTAAATCAATCTTTATTAACGTTGTCGCAAAGCAAACCAAAGCAAAGTAAAGCAAAGCAAAAAGTTTTATTTAAATTCGCGTCAACCTAATTTTTGCAGCAACATAGTAACAACCAGGAAAGCAACATACACACACTCTTTTTACGTTAGCGAATGTTTAGTGCCCATTTCGAGTGGTTTTTATCATCGTCGCGCGTCGCCAGTTTATGTGCCGCGCGCATATAAAGACGTTCGAGTCCATTCCTCGGCGCGCATAATGTATGCTGAAAACTTATTCACTACCGATGATGGCGTCTTCTGCGTGGTGCGCGAAACGGGCGAGCGAAAGAAACAGACAAGATTTGGTAAAGCTGGCCACGTACTCGTTCCACGAAATAAGTTTACACAGCCGCATGTACTTTCTTGATACTTGCAAGACAGCTCCTCCGCACGTTATTTACTTTTTCTAGCCAGCGTGTTGCCGCCACTGCCGCCGCCGTTCCTGAGTTTTGAGTGCTTTCACATACACGATTCGCGCGAGTACACCCTTCGCAAACACCACGCATATTTATCATTTTCGAACAACACGCAGTCGGCGCGCACGATCAAAGCAAATATTATGCGCATTAAAATTGCACCGACTTTACGCCTTCGCTTGATTTGCAATGTTTAAACACTCTATATGTACATCTTGTAAGAAATTACGCAAGAGATCATGAAATATTCATACGTATTTCTCTCCAGTGTACGTACTGTTCGTACTTTTTTCGAGAACTGGCTAAAACTAGAATGTGAAGTTGAAAATCTCGAGTTTTAGTGCATCTCAAGAGAAATAGAATTACCTACCAATTAATCAAGTTGAACCTTATTAAAAATATATAAATGATAACATATTTTAGTAGGCATATTAAAAATGTTATCAGAACATTTACATAACGTCCCTAAAGACACAAGTTGTATTTGTATATCAAAATTATCCTTTTTTCCATGTCCAGGACATGGTCATAACGGAAACACAAAACACGAAAAGCTTGCGCAAGTTTTTACCCATGCGATATGATTGTTGCATATAATCGTCGTGTATAATGTTATTTTGCACGTGCTGGCCGGCACCAGCCGAACTCGGCATTTATGTGAAATGAGGTAATCATCTGGTCGGCAGCTTGCGCCACAAATAAAAACAAAAATGTATCAGATAGCATTCAGGCAGCGTGTGTGGGCGAGTAACAAACGCGAATGATATGGAAATCGTCCCCTTGGTGGCTGCGATACACGCGTGCGGCAAAAAGCGGATGTATGCACCCCTCTCATCCTGATCTGACTCATACGCGGCGGCGGCCGAAGCAGCAGCAGCAGCAGCGACAGCGACGGACGTTGGCGACGCTCTGATTCATCACCAAATCCTCTCACTGTGTTGTTTGTGCCCGAGCAGTTCACTCAACACAGAGCCGACTTCCTGAATTATTATTCTAAAGCGCATTGAATTGATTTATCGCCGATTGTCCCAAATGACTGATTGTGGACACGATTCCCAATCGGAAACATCCATTCGTGCATGCAATCACACCGTGTTTTTTATTATTATCAATCTCCTCATTCCGTTCGCCATACAATGGAGCTCTCTTTTATTTACACGGTCTATTCATAACGCTTAATTGATTGACGTGTAATTGATGCGTATAATGACTTCATTATGCGAATCACTGCCGATCAAAAGGTAGCTGTGGACCAATTAAGTTATTATGAGAGTTTCAATGCTTCACCGGTGAATGAATGACATCATTTCTTAATGGCATGTGATAAAAACATTTTATGCGCCATCTTTCCTCCTCCTGCACATGAATTATTATTCACTTCCCTGCGAGGCGCATGCGTGCGTGCAGCTTCTTGAATAAAATCATGCTAAACACCAAAAAGCGCATCGGAACCACCCCCTAATGTGCTTTAGGTGTACGGGGTGCGTGTACGTGTTGTAATTTTGCACCGCTATAATTCAAATTTATAACCTCACGCAACAAAATTTCTCTTCACGAATAACACACGGCCACGATGACTTTATGCACCCCCAATTATAATCGTGTTTATTTATTACCGCAGTGGTTATAATTCACTCTACCTGAATATTTATTATTCGCGCAAAAAAAAATCCGGAAATCATGTACTATTTCATTTCAGAAGCAAAATTTATTCATTGATATGAATTTAAACGCCAAAGATTTGTTTGAGCGAAATGATAAAATCCGTATGATTGAAAGCATTAATCAAATAGGATTAAATGCGAAAGCAATGAATAGTAAAACACAAACAAGGCTTGCGGTTGCAAATTAAATAAGTACAGCATTGTTCCGTCGTATTCAAGCTGTTTGCACATGGCGAATCAGCGCGGACGCACGAAGCGCCATCTGGAGCGACGATGCTAGCGACACGCGTCCCCCCGGGTCGCATAGACAACACTCGTTGAGGTCCACCCCGTTCATTTGATATTAAATTGAATGCATTCAAGTATTTATAAAGCTTAAGCTGGCACAGCCCGGACCATGGTTATAAATATAAATGACAGTGCGTTCGTTCTCGCTCGCTGCGAGCGATGAGAGAAGATCATTTGCAAAACAAATTAAAGAGTTAACATGATGCAGCACTTTACGGATTAAGCAACCTTGGCGGCCACGACGGCGGCGAGCGTGATACGTGCACAAACACGATAGCGCAGTGCACTTAAATTTATTTTGGTTTTAACTCTATCGACATGCCTCAGATTTTAAGCATCAAACCCGCTAAGAATTTATAAATTGCAAAAAAACGTTTTATCTGTTACGCGTCCTTTGTTCTGGAAGAAGTGATGGAAGGTATTGTTTCATCAACGTCTCGCGCGTGAAAGACGCCGCAGAGTCTGCAGGCTCTGAGCCTGTAAACGCGACAATCAGGAGCTTAGCAAAGAAAGAAAGAAAAAAAGCAGTCTTTTGAGGGCGGTGGGAGCGTGAGGTTGGACGACTTTGAAAAGGAGCATCAACTAAGTCCACTCGCCGAATCCGCTATAATCCTTTTCTGCCGTTTAACAAATCCGATCACACTTCCGGCAACTTGCGGTATTGCTTCCGACCGGTCGCCATTCACCTTATCCGAAACTCAATCACATTCTACGCGCCCTCTGACACACACTCCTTCTATTCCTGCTGGTCTCCCGCAGCACGCAGAGGTTCAATAACGGTTGCATGAATCTTTGCAACTTGTTTATGTACCTGGATGCTGTGCGAGATGCTCCTCTTCATGGAGTGCGATGAAGTCGTATATGGCACTTTCCGATTGGGCGCACGTCGAAAAGCGAAGCCCTTTGTGGCGTACTTCTACGCTGCCGTCTCCGACCAAAGTCCCAGGACCAAAATCATATCAAATCAAGCTCAGCATGCTGCGGTATTGTATGACGTGCGCGCGCGCGTCCTTCCAGCCATAATTTTATTTCGGCCCGCAAATCCTGATGAATATCCTTCGCCAGCCAAGATTTCTGTGCGAATGCCTCATAATTCTCTAATTAAATATTCGTCAAATTAGACGCCGAGCTTGCTAATTGTGACTTTCATATGCATATGACTAAAACTATAAGATGATTAATTAAGCGCCTCTAAGATGCGAAACTAGCACACTTGCTGAGAATCCTCTGAGAATATTCAACTTTCGAATTTTATTTGCACGGAGATCGGTTGTTAATTAATTAATTAAATTTTTGCGCCGGCCATTGGAAAATAAATTGCATGGAATTGCAATATTTGCACAATGACTGCCGTTGCAATTGAACGCAATGAACGAGCAGTGTAACTAGCATTAATTAAATTAAACATGGTAAAGTGGTCACAGAGGAACGCGTGCGCACGATGCGCGAAAGATTTAGCACGGGTTGCCCACCAGAATGACGCTAAAAGCGTGCTGGAAATAAAGCGCGGCACTAAACGAATTTATGAGTTGGTCGTCATATAATTTCCGCATCATACATACATTCGCCGGCGAGATTGTGAGCCAGCATGCGCGGGGTGGCACAGCCAATTCACATCTTCAATTCGAAATACAATTATAACTTTAATTACTCGTACGTGACACACGCGCTTGTGTTGTCTATGCGTGCGCGCACTCCATAACCGGCTCGTAAAATATCATAAATAGCGCGCGTCTGAAAGTTGGACGTGCAAAAATGAGCGCGCCGCCCTCATTTGCATTTGCGCGTTTTACGCGACTAATTGCGTAAATCATGTAAATCCGTTGTTTAATTAGCCGACGGTTTGCTGTATTATTGTCGCAGCTTATAAAAGTGTCGCCACTGCTGCCACACTTGCCGCCTCCTGTTGTTTGCCAATGTATTTACGACAAGGATGCGCCGCGCGCGCAAAGGAATAAATGGTACAAACAACGGCGCAGAAATATACGTAACAGTGCTATTGTGGTTGGCGAAAAATGGGGGCGAATAAAAATGCCGCCCCCTCGACTCCTCCACCATCCCGACCGCCCCGTCCGGAAGATGTAACAAAAACCCATGGAGTTTTGCAAACGCGCCCGCAAATCCGACGCGGCGACAAAACGATGAACGGAAGTTGTATGATAATTAAGTCGCCTCTTTTTCGGCCATTATCCTCCAGAGGTATTCACCGCGTCCTCATCATTCAGCCGCTTGGCGAGCCACGACTTTTTCATACAATACGTGCTTGCATTGCAATTTACATTCCCCTTTTTTACAATGCATGCTTTTTTCTCTTTGTAATATTTTATATTATTAGTCTTGTCATAATATTTGAACATTAAATACACTGTTCCATTTTCCACACTCTTTATTTATCCTTGAATAGGCTTTGAGAATTTGTTGGTACCCTCTGTAAAACGAATGAAAATATAATAATTTACAATGACGTGTATTGCAATAGTTTTCGCATACTTTTCGCACGTTTTATTTGCGCTGCGCTGTCTGGCTTGCGGCTGTTGACATGACACTTTTAATTATGAGCGTGGAAAATTGCATTATCGAAACAAACCAACAGCCAACAACATTGCACAGGGAAGATTCGTAAATTCCCCAGCGCGAACGCGTATAATGGCTTTGCTGAAATTTGAATCGCAAATTAGTTTAATGGCTAGCAGACTTCTTTATTGCCAGAATGCAATTTAATAATGTATTACGTTGCGAACGTACCGTCGAAAAAAATTAATTCGCACACAGCCAGCGAGTCATTAGACTCATATGCGAAAAGCGATAATAAAAAGACGGATGCGTAAAGTTTTTACTTGTGAGATGATGCGTAGTACAACGACCCGAAAATTATCTGGAATGAGGAACGTCTCGCTGGAGAAGCAAGCAACCTTTCCCAATAACGACTCTTAGGGTATTTATTACCACCACAGCAGCAGCAGCAGCAGCAGCGAACGTGCTCGTTATCATTTTTCTCTTCATTCAGACCTCCCTTGAGGAGGCGGTGGTCGGCTCGCTCAAAAACTGCCCCAGCCAAGTACGAAATGAAAATTTATAAATTTATGTATGCTAATGCGTTTGAAATTCCCATAAAACTTCGAATAACGCGCCCGCTCATTTGCGTAATATTTTAATTAAAGTTTATAATGTCCTGCAGAACCAAAAATTCCAAGCCGTGCAACGCTTAACGTGATAAGGGCTTATTTCAAAATTCATAAATATTTTGCGAAAAAAATATATACCTACGTTGGCGTTAATTAAACGGGGACAAAACATTCCGCAAAAATTAATTAAGTTATTTTGGATTTTTTAAATATCGAATTAATCACGTGGGGTATAAGATTTGATAATTTTTAATAAGCTTACATTGTTGATAACGAATAATAAAAGAGGAATTTTACAAATTTCACTTTAGTATTCATTGCTTTTTTACGAGGCTTTATTGCTGCAGTTTTTCAATGTTCGCTTTCGGGATAAGTAATATCGAAAGCACGCCGCCGGAGGTGTTGTAATACGCGTTGGTTGCTGCTCAAGCTGATAAGCAAATAAGAAAAGTTTTATTAAATAACAAAGTTTCGGCGTTCGGCCAGTGCCAGTGCGGGCAACTTATTAACTCGCCATTATCAACTTTTTCACTTTGCGCTTCTTCAACTTGCTGCACGCCCAGAAATTACGCAATTTTTTAATGCTCCACCGATCGCTCTGTAATTTCGCGCCTTGCGCGCACCGCCTCTCTTAATTTCCCTTCAACGCCTTCTCAAAATGCGTTATAAATTTGTACAGTTTTTAAATCCTTTGTTTTGTCCTGGAATTTACCAATAAGTTGAATAAAATGGAGATATTCACTGGATGCATTTCGCACGCTCAGATTAAAATCGTATTTAACAACAGACAGAGAGTTGTTTTGAGAGAAGCGAACTATTCTGCGGTGCGTTTATGCAGTTTGCAGTCATTCGCGTTAATTTAATGCGTGCACAAACATCTATTGCTGTCCGAACATGGCAAGAGAAATAATTTAATGCATTTTAAATAGTGCGCGTGCACGCACATTCGGATATAATCCGGTGCTAGTAATTCATGTGTGTGGCATTACGCGTGTAGAATTATTTCAACGCATTACCAACAACTCTCGCACGCTCGCGCCGCCGTATTATCAATTGCGAGCGGCGAGCTGCGCGCATAGGTCTTCTCGGGCATGAATAATACGCGCAATCATCGAACACATTTCGCGAATGTTGTCCGAGATCAGTGTGCGCACATGCGCCACACACCGTTCGTTCCCAATTCCCTTTACTCCTGCTGCACCAGCTCTTCATGCTGATGCATGTTGATGCATTGCGCCCGAATTGCTCTAAATCCTCCATGTACGTAACGAAAACGCCGAAATCCTAATTGAAAATACATGTGGACGACATCAGAGAAGGGTTTACCAATCATTAATGCACAAAGTGCATATCTTTTATTTGTTTGCTTTTCTACCCTTAATTCCACTTAATTCAAAATCAACTTTACATTCGACTCAAGTAAATTTGTCCTTCCAACATTTTACAAAATCCTTTTAATCCCTTTAAACTATAAAAGCTGTTGAAATTGACCTAGACTTAAATTATTCTTCCAGTAGAAAATATAAAATAACTTTCGTATTCAAATTAAAGAATAAGTTATGCAAATCTGCAATGTCATAAAAATTTACTACAGGATACATTAACTATATATAGAAAGTAGGAAAAAAGTTCATATCTAGTGATTTATGATATGAAAATCAAAACATGTTCTAACGTGGAAATTTTGGTAAGATAGAGAAAAAATAAGTTAATCCTTATGTCGTGACATAAACGTTTCAACTTGGTTTAATTCCCTTAATGACATAAAGTTCGATGGAAAGGAAGTAGCTTTCCGGACATTCTTTCCCAGCCAAAATCCGAGCGCAGTCTAAGCCCAACGCTGGCACTAATAAAGCTCGAAAAACCATTCGCAAAACCGTTCCCGGCAGCTCTCTTTCACTTTCTCCGGCGAAGAGGCGCTCGCGCGGGCGTACTGATAATGTATTGTGTAAATAGCGACCTTTCGGCCAGTCACTTTTTTCGTTTGGTTGCTTTTTCGGACGAGCGCGCGCGCCAGAGAGAGCTCAGAGCACAATACATGCACTGAGCGCACCTAAATCCAAGTTAAAAATACCCAAGGGCGCGCTGGCGAATTTCGGTATAAATCCAATACGCGCGCGAACGAACCGGAAGTGATGTCGATCCCTTGGGCTAGTTTTCGAAAAGCTTCGCCGCTGGATGCTCCTCGCCTCCGTTAAACGGAAGCGAGCCTCCAAAACGTCTAACAAGCAATAGGTACATTGATCACCAAATGTACGATGCGCCAGACACGTGTTGTGTGCTTGTTCAGCTCAAAATTGCAGAATGATTTTACAGCAAATGTGCTTTTTATAAAATAATAAATTTTATCGTTCTATATTTTTACTCCTTTTTCCCGTATTTAACTTATATCCACCATCGTTTTTATTTTCTTTTACTTTACAGCGTTTATCCTTACTTCTATTAAAAACAAATTTGAAAATATTATTTATTAACTTATTTTCTGTTATCTCTTTATTGCAACTTTTTACTTAAAAGTATAAAAACATTTTTTGTTAGTCTTTTAAGTCGAAAAAAGAGTCAAACCTTAAAGGTTTAATAAGTTTTTTGTGATAAAATAATATTTTTTGTTTAAATATCCACGCCGAGAATATCTCTCTGGCTGGAATACGTACGTACAGTGTCTGGTTACCATAGTAATATTTCTTCATATTTGCATATTTCATAAAACACGGGATGATGTAGGAGGTGAGATTTATTTAGGAAGATATATCCCAGGGACTCGCTCACTTGTCGGAATAATAGACCGGTCCCATATATTTTTGTCAAATGCGTGCGCATTTACGGAACGCAAATCTGCGAAAAATGCAGACTTTCCCTATCTGTGCATGCGATTTTCAGATGGCAGATGCTAAAAAACTGATTCTGATTAAAATACCAAATGTTGAATTCATGGCGGCGCGGCCCGCTGGAAAAATGCAAGAAGAATGCGCACGGAATTTCAGCTTCAAGCTGACGCGCGCTAGCTCGATTATTACGCGAATTTGATCAAATTACATCATTGACACCCCTCTCCCTCGGGAACGTACGCATACAGGCACGTATCCGAACGTGGGGATGCGCTCATCTTGCTCGGACTTTCTTCTAATTTGGGACGCGGGAGGGCAGGCCATAAGAAAATTTAATTAGTCAAATTGGCAGCATTAAACTTTTAATAACCATCCACGAAGCCTCACGCTGTGTGCGTCCGTAATCGCCAATGAGTTCTCCTCTTCTTTTTTTCAGCCGACGTGAAAAATCAGCCCTCGCGCACTTTAGGGATGCAAATAATGCTCATAAATTCCAATTAATGAAAATTGTTTTGATTCCCTTACACCTAAACTAAATTCGCCCCAAGCGAGGTACAAAAAAGTTGTTTTTACAGAAACAAGATTGTTTCATACATTTTTGATATAAATCAATACATTCTTTGTAGCATATAGAAAAAAATTGGCGAAGGGGTGGAAAGATCATGAAATCGTGATGAGCATGAAACCTCTACAAGATGACAATGCGCGTTCGCGCGTCCGAGACAGCAAATCTTATAACTTCGATCAAATATTCCATCCGAGGCACTCATATTGAAGCCATTCTGCAGACAAAGTCCGTGATAATATGCACCCTACGTGACATTTGCCGCCCCATCGCGCGCACTTGATCCCCGCACGATCGCTCGCGATTCCAACAGGCGACGGACGAGATGACAAGTCTGTCTGTCATGGCTCTCCTTCGTGCTGCAATCCGGACGCAATTTACAAACTGGAATTAAAGCAATTACGTTTTAGTTACGTTTCGCGTCGTCGGTTCCTTCGTGCGAATTTACGCGCAACGATCACTCAACATCGCCGCATCGTCTGCGTCAAAACTCAAAACGTTGAGCCAAAAACTTTCGACATGATGTGCTCACACGTTACAATCGATTATGCATAATGACGATGCAATGTCCAATGATAATTAACTATTGATTCCACAGGCCAAAATTAATTCAATGCAACGCCACTGGCGGCAGTATAAATGATCGAATAGCGGAAGCGACGTTGCTTTGCATTATATGTAATCCTATTAATTATGCAACGGATAATAGTTAATGAGCATTTATAAACTGATTATAACAAATTATTGCCGATTTTATTACAGCTAATTTTACGCTTGCTGCGTGTCTGAACTTGTAATTAAATCACCCTTCTAATAATTACTGATGAAAAAATAAGTTGATTTTACATTTAACAAAGTACGTTTTCAGAGTCATTTATTTTGTTTTATTTTGCATAATTTTCTTTGATTCTTGACTCAAAAACAACGAAACCCCATGATAGGGTAGATTATTTATTATTCTCTCGGTTCGAGTACAATCGCCAGTGGGCCTGCAGATTTTAATTTGATTAAAAAGCGGATTCGACCGACTTGCTCGAAATACATAATTAATCTCGTTCGTTGGCGCAAGAGCTGGCGCTCTCTATAATGCCAGATCTATATGCATGTAAAGGTTTAAATTTTAATTAAATTTAAGCCCATCGCCTGCGCGCGGCAAGAAAAACACGACGACAAAAATCTTGGACGAACCTCTCTCAGTGCACTCGAGCATTGCACCAGGACGAAGAACGATGGATGGACGCGCTGTGTACACAACGACGGGCGGCGGCAGCAGTAGCGGCGTTGGTGGCGTCCGCGGCATGCACTTACTTCCCTATTGTAGCGTTCAACCACGACCTTCCTGCGTTCAGTCGTTAAGCGTAAAGCGGCTTACTTATCTACTTAAAAAAGGCGGCATGCACGCTCCTTTTCTTCTTTGCGCGCCGCCGCTTTTGTGCAATGTAAACATTTGTTTGTTGCCTTTGAAAACTTTCGCAGAACGCGCACCGTTCTTTGCCGTTACGCTCGCTTATATTAATAAATGTTTTATTAAACGCGCTTTTTTCATAAGCTCTACTTTGAAATTTTGCTCATTCAACAAACGATTTTTTTTATGAAAATAACAGCAGAGAAAATAGCAAGTAGGTAAGTGCTAAATATTTATCGACTCTTGGTTCAAACACAAATTCCCCTCATGTAATTATGAGTAATACAAGGAATCTCTTTACTTTCATAGAAAGAAGAATAAATTAGTTTTGGAACGGAAATGTTGAAATAATGAATTCATAAATCAGTAGTATTTTGATGATTCTAAGAAACCGGAATAAAATATCGCAAAGTTCACACAATTTACATTGAGCGCAGAAGCAGGAAAAGGGTAAAGAACATTACAAGTGGGACAAACACGATGACGACGACGGGGGTCACGAGGCGAAGCAATTTGCCATAAAAATGAATTACGGTCGTTAGACGGCGGCGTCTCGTTAATGCAGAACGAAAAAGGGGTAAATACACTAATTGAAACCGCAGAGCTAATAATTATAGAGAATTCATGGCGACAGTAATGAGCTCGCAAGGGATGTGAAGAGTCGCGCGGGTGGCAGGCGGATGGTGCGTAGGCGACGAATTCGGAATTTTTGGAGGCGCGCACAAAGAGAACATCAAACGAATAAATGTGCGCACGCCTTGTCCAGAGGAGAGAGCAATTGAGCAATCTCGTTTGCGGAAGGGAAGACATCCTTGCCGCCTCCACCGCCATCATTCCATTCCGTGTTGGACGTAAACTGTTAGTGCAATTGTGCACTTAACAGTGTGCCATTCATTCTCGTATATGCAAAAAGCAGCAGCGATGGGAATCGTTTCGCTTTTTACTCATAACAGTTTCACGACTCGCGACATTTTCCCGTCCGCGATGCTGTTTGTTTGCTCGACTGCAATTTCAAAAAATGTCCGTACAAATCCCAATATACTCACAACTGTCATGCGCGGCGCTTCATGTTCCATGAAAACTTGCAGAAAGTACACAATAGCGCTGCTTATGATAGCAAAATAAACAATTTGCCTTGTCAAAAACATTTTCCATTTTCCCTCTTCATAAACTACGAAATCTAATTTAATTTTACTAATAGCAAATGAATTTAAATCATGAAAGAATTTTTAAGTGAGAACAATAGAAATATAGTCGTTTTGCGCTCGTTTTTATGAATAAACAATGTGTTTGTTACCTTCCATTACATTACGGTATGAGATTTTCACTCAACGATTCGCATCCGGCGAAAGGACAACAACAACAACAACGTGTGCGAGTTGGGCGCACATTGAACGAGTGGAACGTACCTGAAACAAAAGGAGAATTTTTATTATAATCGAATCTCGTTTGCTTTTGGTGGCGTACGCTGGCGGGGCTGTTAGCGCCAGGCACATGTTGAGTCTCTTGAGCGCAGAGAATATGAAAATAAGACGAAATGGAAAACAGCAGAGAGACAGACACGAGATGTATAATGAAAGCACATCTAGTTTGACGTCGCACACTAAGGGTGCGCAATTAGTGCACAAAACCAAGCTCCGTCCTTCGCGGAGCATAAAAGCCGCTGCCTTTATAAACAAAATTGTTATTGCAGTTATTATTATTCTTGCATGCGGAGACACAGCCTGCAGGCGCAGAGGCGCGAAAAAGCCGAACGCGTAACGAAAGCTCCCTCAAAGTGTTAATGTCGCAACGGATTTCTTGCGCTGCTCAGCGAAATTCGTTACTACCGAAAGGCATATGTGCAAAAGTGCAGTATACAAAGTGTGCCGAAAAAGCGCACGCGTCGAACGCAATGCGCCAATCCTGAAAGGACAGCATTGATTGTTATCACTCTGCGCCGCACACATAAAGCTGGCGCAGTCTTAAGGCGAATATCTTTCTATCAAGTCGAACTCTTTATGCCGTCGTTGAATCCCGGAGCGCTGCGCAACGGCTTAAGCAGCGCCCGAGCATCAAAGCGGTTCAAGTTGTCAGAGGGAGTCGTGTCAAAGGGTAATATTAGACAATTTGCCCTCAGACAATTGACTGAATTCGCTTACATGCCCTGGCGCTGAAATCGTCTGCGCTTAGAGCTTCCGAAATTTGTTTCCAGCCCTTGAGCTACATTAAATTAGGCAAACTCGATACTTTATTTCGTCGCTTTCTTCTCCTTCAACGGCTGGCTGTGAATGCAGCGCCATGCCGCTGGGGGTTGACGGCGGCGACGGCGGTCGTCGTAGCGGTTTGAATTGATAGCCACGTCTCATCGGTTAAATTCAAGTTGACAACGACGCGCGGTTGAACGCGATGTGAAACACCGGAAAGAAAGAGCGCTCGTTGCTTAAATTAATTTGAAGCATCAACGCCGACGCTCAAACTCGTATTAACAATGCGACTTTGATTAAGTACTGGGCAAGAAGTTACGTTCGCTTAACAAAGGTCGTGTCCTAATTACGCTCTTATGCGCTTTAATTTTTATTTAATTACGCATAAATAATTACGATAGCATTCAAGTTTACCACAAGCGCACAATGCGCTCCAAACGAAATTTTGCTTATGTTATTTACATATGCTAAAAATTGAAATCGAACAACCCCATTGTTGACAGTGTTGGCGCTGTCTCTTTTGTTTTTACGTAACGAGCAATTTCCGCTTGCAGCATTGAAAATTGCAACGTGTTCAGCGCGTTTGTAAGCGCAAATATCGTGTATCGAATAGATTGCATTCGTCGCGAAGACGACGACAGCAAGCAAAATGAACGCCCGCCTCATGTATGCTTGTGCCACTCTTGCAATTTTGGCGCACGTCGAACGACATAAACCGTTTGTGTACGCGCTATATTGTTATTGCTTATTGTTCCTGCTTGCACAGTCCAGCATTGTCGTTGCTTGCCGCAAGTACCTGCAATTTCTCTTCAGTTTTTACTCTCACAACTGGCACAATTCAGCGTCAAATGTAATGTTCCCGAAGAAAAATAGCTTTCCGGATATGAATTGAATACACTAACAACAGTTTAAGCAAAGGTGATTCACATAATGTAAATTAATTTTCGCAACCCCCAAAAGAGTTCAACATACCTTGCTGATTCAGGCGGCATAAAAAATTTGAGTCACCTTTTCACCCTTATTAAAAATAACACGTCAGAGAGCACCGTGGGTCTTCCGGTATTGTTGCTGGTGGTGTTTCAGACAACAGCTGCGCGAACGGGGGTGTAATATAATATGATTAATTATTACTCACGCGGGGTTTTATCGCAAATCGAATGACTCAACCCCAAGGCGGCAATGATGATGATTTTTTTTCGCGTCGTATTGTGTTACGTACCCGTTTTGCATTCCGCGTTTAATTCCCACATTTAACGTCAGCATTCTAATCATGACTGTCACTTAAACGTAATTGAAAATGCAAATGAAATCAACACGACGCCCGCGTGCTTGCTCCACCATTGAGAAATAAAACAATATGGCAACACAACGGCACAATAGATAATGATATTGTTGTTTTCACTCAACAACAACAGCGAAAAAAATCGAGCACAATGAACGAAAGAGATAAGGTTACCGCGAAGTGAAATATGCGTTTATTATTGTAATATCTAATGAATAAGAGGACGTATATCGATGCAATTAATCAAAATCTAATCTAAACGTAATTTTCCTATTTTTACTCGCCACCGCGCACTGCCCATGAATGTGGGGTACGAACGCATTTAATATGGATGAATTGTTATTAGATATTTATGATGTTCATTCGCGCGGATGAAATATGTTTATTATAAATGTGAATTTATTGATTGTATCAAATACGAGAGCGCATTTTCCACGGAATCACTGCTTGCGCATTATTATTATACGTACAATTTATTCATTTATTAACCATCCAGAAACGTCACAGAATCGAGCGATATGATCAAATGAATAAAACTCTATTTTTCCCGGCTGAAATAATCCTGGCAGTGAATAATGAATATCAGGTATCACGTCACATTTGTCGCATTTACAAATTGCTCGAATCAAAAATAAAATGTTTTTATTCTTGGGCATTTTAGTTTAATTTAACAAAAAATATGTAGGTTTATTTTACATTTAATTTTTAATCTAATTAGATATTCCATGTATTTGAAAGAGTATTTTGGGAATTTAATATTTAATAAATGGGAATAAAGATGCTAAAAATAACATTGATAATTGCGTTAAATGTCAACGTAATAAAAGCATAAGCAATAAAATGTTTTCGGCAAGAACGTGCTTCACCTGCACGAAGCGCAAGGAGTACAGAGTAGCATTATGAGTCTCTATTAGTGTCCTTCTTTTTTAGCGCAATTGTATCGACCCATTGTACACACCATTGTTCCTGCGCGAGTGACAAGGGAATGCCGTCTTATACGGCTCTGTGCAAGAAGCAAGTGTATTGTACTTTTTAATGCGGCGCGCGTGGCAGTCACGTTGCATTTCTGGCAGTGTGTCTGCCTTACACTTCACTTCCGGCACTTCCGGCGACAAAAGAGCGCAACGAGAAGGCCATCTGGCTGTCTTCAGTACTCTGCTGCCCAGTTAGCAGCACACTCGAATGCGCATTTTGTGTTGCGCGCTTTGCAAGCAAATAAATTTTGAATTTTTAGTTCTAATTTAACTGAAGCGCCAAATATATGTGCAGCATTTAGTTCAAAGACAGCGTGCGAGCGCGCGCGCTAACCGGAAACGACGCAAGTGGCGGAAAGGCGTGTAACGAATGAGCAATGCTAGACGTTTGTATTCATCAAGCGCGCTCGTGGAAAGCACACGCAAACTTTTTTGACACCCACCGCCAAGATATAACACGGGTTGTTCTGCAGCCAGCCAAGTTGTTGTTTAGTCGTTTTATCAAAAGGGCTGCGCTATGCTGCAGAAGCACGAGCACGAAGGGCGTGAATGGAACATAAAGGGCACGTTCACGCTCAGATATAAACATTTGATTTTCGTCTAATTGCAATGCGGATGTAATACACGTTCGTGTTGTTGTGTTTGAGCACACAATTATTACTTTAATATCCTCTTTTGTTCCCTCGTGTACGACACACTTCTATGAATTCAAGCCGTTCCTAGTTTCGCACTTTTATTTACTCTAATTACATGTGACTGCATTTTTTTCAAACACCTATTTTACCCCCTATTATCTTATTCGCAAACAGATGCTTTTTTTTATCATGATTCAGCAATTTGCAGTTTGACATATGGTGTTTTTATGATGGGTAAATATAAAAATACCGCTTATCATTCATTTGTATAAAACATTGCATGCCATGTTGATTACGTACAATGTAATACGGAACAATTATTGTTATTATCATCAATAGTCATGTTATTGTCATGAACATTCCATAAAATCAATTGTGTTTATTAAATAATAAAATTAGATCCTTTGTTAACTGATACCAAAAATATATTTACATTTACTTGAAATTGCATTCACTGTCAGTGCAAAACATACATAAAAACTATTTATCAATAATTATTTTATGTTCTACATTAATTAATTTACCTCCTGTTTATAGAAGAATTAAAAACAAATTAAACAATTACAATAAACACGAGTAAGATATAGGTAATTCTAGGTTTTTCTTGCATGCGGAAAGAGCATTTAATGAATATTTGAATATAATGCTAATGAACGGTATAAAAAATGAACTTTTCATTCGGCCATTACGAGCATAGCTCATTGCCTTTATGGCAATACTAATTAAAAACTCATTTCACCGGAAGACATTTACGCGCCGCCACAAAATTTATTTTATCGAAGATTCTTCTATTGTGCCGTAATTCGCTCAAAATTGATGCCGCCCCTCGTAGCACCATTTCATATTCTGCTTGTTGTTTTATTGATTGGTCTTGCAATTATTAAACCCATGAAATTTATTGAAAATCATGATAATCATGGTATGTACCCTAATTAACTTTGTTCCGCGTTTTGCCAAAATTATTAATATAATTAACTGTACGCTTCAATAACAATATTTATAGAATGTTGTTTAATAATTATTTGGTCTGACAACCACATGAAAATCACTAATAAATATTGGTAAATAATTTCATACTGGACGTGTACCACTATTGATTTATCGTTTTAAGTTCCGCTTTCTCCAGGTAACAAACCATAATATCCAGATATTCCAAGAATTTTAAAATCCCTTATTAATTGAAATTCAATTGCAGAACGTATTATTATTTGGAGTATTTTACCACACTTGTTAATAGATCTATGCGATTCACTTCTCACTTGTTGACTCTTAATTTATTGTACTTGCTTTAAACAACTACGACACAACTAACTGCTTGCTTCGTGGTAACGTTTGTGAACAAATGTGTGCGACTGAGTGTAGTCGCACAATTTCGAGTTCGTGCAAGTCCAGTCCAGGACAAAACTTGACGTTCTAAACATCTAACATAAACCCCAAATTTTACCTGGACTTTGTTTACAGTTCGGTTCACTGCGTGCTTCGATTTAGCCTGTAGTATTGACAATATTTTATTAACTGACTCATTTCTTCAGCTCACTCTCGTGTGAAAAATTACAGTTACTCTTATAATTTAAATAAATGAAAGTATGTACAAACCGATTTCTTCCCTTTTTTGGTATTGCATTTACTTGTTTGAACCGAATATTTGAACAAGGATTCTAAAAATAGTAAAGAGTATAACAGGGAAATGAGGAAAGCAGATCTTAGAAAAATAGTGGAAATAAATCTTTATGAATTCAGGTATCACAAGCAATCAGCACTTTAAAGTTACTCTATTATTTGATTTCGTTTGCGTACGCGCTCAAAAGGTATTTGCACGTTGGATTATGAAGGCTCGCTCCTTGTAATTAGATTTGAATTTCATTATCATCGCCACAGGTTATCGCAAGACATTCTGTATGTGCGAATACGGCGAACACGGCTAACATAATTGCAATGGAATTTACAACACGCTAAAAAACATAAATTGCTTTTTTGCAACTTGCCACCGCCGCCGCCGCCACTGCCACGCATTCGTATCATCACAATAAAATCTGCACGGCAATGATGATGGTGCAAAATGCAGGAACGCAAATGCGCCACCGCTGCTGCCCGTTGAACAGATGTAAAAGTGGAAAACGTGCAGATTAAAAAGTTTGTAATTGTTGTTGCATTATTCACGAGTATGAAACTAACTTATATCATGTCATGCTTCCGCATATCATAATATTTGCACGTACCAACTTTTCGGTTCATGATGTTTCATCGAAGGGTTATTAGTGTTTTGTGAGTGTTTAGTTCAATAGTAGTGAAGTGCACAGTTTTCATTCGAAATGAGTTTCATTTTAGTTTAATGTAATAGCACTTTATACAAGTATTAAATGAGCGTATGGACTAATGACTTTCTTTGTCATACACAACTAAATGTTATAATAACTTTCATATTAATTCTATAACTTCAACCCATTTAAAATAATTAGTTCCACAGTTGATTACAAATCCAAACTTTCAAATTTCTTAATAAAAAACTAAAGAAATCAATTGCTATAAATAATTCCAAGGCTTCCGTTAATTTAGACTAGTTGAAAGCACAAACAGCGCAATAAGTTTTAAGTCACTTTATATTTAACTTTTGTATGTTTAATGGAACATTGTTAAATTCGGGGTAATTTTATAAAAATCAAAGTTTATTTAAATTTTCAAATAGGTACGTGCATGTAAAGTGCACATGCACCAGATAAAATCTTGACGCAATGCAACGCGTCGTGTTAAAAGTTTTCTACAGCTGTAGCGAGAATCGCGTTAACAAATGTGCAATAACGTGACAGCCACGCGCGCACAGGCACATTATTGAATTTTAGTTGTGTCAACAAATTCATTCAGTAGCAACACGTCGTCGCGCGAGTTAATAATTATGCTTCATTGTGGATTCCATAAAGTTGGAAATATGTATGCTGCAATGCCAGATTGCATTAGCGGAAAATATAAATATTACAAGATGATGAAATCAGATTTCATCATGCTAACTACAATGATTTATTAGCTTTTGATATGCGCATTAGTTAGTTCCCGCCACGGAAACAAAACAGTACTTTTTCTATTACGCTGAACGCGCGGGTGGATGGCGGCTAATTGAACGCAATGAGGGTGGTAAAAGTTGGAACGCACTTTCTCCATTCAAATCTGAAGCGACGGAATTTATTTTGCGGAATGAAGAAGCGCCTAGCGGGCGGTGGGTGGAGGCGCTCAAAGAAGAACAATTTGGAAGGGCGTTTGAGTTATGAACTTGTAAATCAACGCTTTTATCAGCGCGTCAAGAGCATGCACTGCGCGAGTCGCGTACAAATATTTCACATTTGGATATAATAAATAATAGGGTGCTTCTTCAATTCGTCGTGTGCTTATAACATTCATTCATTTATTTTCAATTCATATAATTAACGTAAATTGGCCGAGTTGATAATTGAATTAAATTATCAGCATTATCAGCAATTAATTCATTTTATTAACCAGCAGTACGCTGTTAAATTAACAGCAATTATCGAATAAAGGAATACTGGAAATGAAATCATTTCATCGATACGAAGAAAAATCATAATCATAGCATAATGCGGCTCGTGATTTTATTAGTGAAAGCGGCGGCGGCAGCGACGGTGGCAGCGTATTTTCCACTCGGCGCATAACGATTTTCCGCGCGCGCGTTTTCCAAAGGGGGAAAAAGCTCACTCACGCTCGCGCATCCTGGCCACAATTCAACCAGTGTTGGCCCCCGCCGGATTGCTGGGATATGTGTGAGCCGGAGCGGAGCCGTACAAGTTTTCCGTTCGCCGCCCCCGTCCGCCCGCAGCACGCACCCGACTCGAGTGTACCAAATCTGCTGCGATGATTTATGTTATTCCAGACCTGCACTAACATATTCAAGAGGTCCATTGCATAAATCAATTTTTATTCAAATTAAACGTTATAAATTTTTCCCAGCGCTTCGCCGTGCGCCTTTCACGAACACCAAATGCGTTCGTTAAACGAACTTCTCCGCATATATAAACATAGATTTGCAATACACTTGACAGTCGGAGATTTACTCACTTTTTTCCACTTCATAACAAACATTCTTTATCCGACTGTCTTTACGATTTATTTTATTTAATAAAACTAAAAGTAAAAGTTACACCAACTGTATAAATTCATATCTAAACTTTTTCAAATATTTCATTCGTGATATGTTGAGAATGTTTTTCAAAATATGAACTTTGCTTTCTCCAGAAGAAAGTATTAAATGCGGCTTTCCTTGGAAAAATATCCAAAATAAGAGATAAAGATCAAAGAAAAATATTAATAACAATTTGGCAGTAGGAAGAGTGATTGAAAGTAAGTGAATGCTCGTATTATAAGTATTTATGAACCAATCGCACTTAAGAAATTACCCATTTATATCGTTGAGGGATTTTACGAGTACGAGCTAGCAATTGCAAGTGACGCTATAAAAAGACTCATTATGATCCAGCACAGTGAGTCATCGGTTTGGTTTCGTTCTGTTTCGGTAAATAAAACCCAATTCGCCACCCCCGTTTCGCATGTATGGCAGCAGTGATTGCGCGAATGTTTTCGGCATTCGAATTAATTAATAAATTGATGCACTGACATCCTACAAACGTGGAACATCCATTGACCATAAGACCATTCATCATCACGGACGCGGTAGCGGCGGCGGTGGTTATTGAATGGTCGACCAATTCCGAGAGCAATACCGTTGAACAAAATCTTGTTTGACAGCAACGACACGAGCTATCAGTGTTGGCTTTGAAGAGTACATGCATTATTGACCCTAATGCAATCGACGAGTTTGTTGCATTGCGAAGCGATCAAAATATTAAATTTTCATTCTCGTTTCTCCGTCTCTGCCATTTTCCGTGCTGGCAGCCACCGAAATATTTAATGCCATGATAGTTCGTTTTTATTTATAGTTAGCTGCCCCTCGCCGTTGTTCGATGTCAACGTTACAGCAATCCCCCAATGCCATTCAATAAATAATCCGGAATCCGGTAAGCCAATCCGCATTTGTTTTCCGGAGATTTACTAGATATTCAAAAATCTATTCAAACCACACGCGATTTTCTTCTTTTCTATTTTCTCTACGTATTGAATTTTGTTATAAATCAAAATTGTTCCTGGCCATTAGGTTATTATTTCCTTGGAAACCTTGTATCATGTTTTTGTATAAATCTAATGCTGTAATAATATTTTTACATAACTGCTTTACGATTAACTTCATTAATAGTGTTAGCCCACTGGTAATAATTCGTCCTAACACAGTGTAATAACATATTTTCGTCCTGCACACGAAACGTCGTTAATATTTCAGTATTGTACAAAAGGCTAATGTCACTCACCCTCGCTTGCATGGAGTGGCTAAATATTTAATGAGTTTGCTCAAATCTCGATGTTAAGGGTGTGTTTAACCGGCTTTTACTTTCGCATTAAATCAATATGTTTTTATTGCCGAGATTACGTTTCATACTAATCAATCAACACGATAAACAAAACCGCTAGTTTTACCCCTATCATAAACATTTTTTCTAGTTAAAGTTTCTCGTTACAGTCAGAAATAGATTATGGAATTATGATGGTCAAAGATAAAACCAATTTGTGTAAATTTCGCACACGCTTGGGATGTGCGCAGTTCGACGATAACTTGGTTGGAAAGTTTGCGAAGTGGAATAAAACCAAGTTGAATATGGACGCGTGACTATCGATTATTGAGATATTTCGATCGAAACTTGGATAGGACGATAAATAGTTGAACGGTAATATGCAAGAATGCGTCGTGGGTCACTTAGCGCCCTTATTTCACGGCCCAATTACTTTAATGCCCCCCATTCTCCCGAATATTTGCCGGTTCAACATACCTACCTGTCTGCCTTCCGTTTTGCGCGCGTACGTGGTAAATATTTGCGCAACTAAATCCCTTGAAGCGCACTTCAACTATTAAAACATTTTCGAAGCTACACGGCCCTAATAAATTGTTAAAAATCAAAGCCCCCCCGGATAGTGCGTATTTGCGTAGTTGTTAATTGGCCCGCAAACTGTTGTGCGTCGAGTTGCAAAACTAGGCAGATTAACAACGCCGCAAAAAGAGTGGAGATTATACTTTATCACATTGCAAAACTATTTTTCGAATTATTGCAGTGCCGCGCTGCGCATGAAAAAGCTTATTGAAAATGAACGCAGAGCGAAGCGCGGACACAAAAGAAAAAGTTATAGAAACATCTGGTTAAAAATGTAGTTGAAAAATGATCGTGCATTTGCATTATTGTAATGTACGTGTGTTCAAACGGTAGAAAATTACATTTTCGCATTTTCGTTCGTTCCACGCCTCGGTTCCAAGCGGTCTTGTCGTTGTTGTTATTTTGCGCACTGAAACGTGCGCAAGCTCAGACAGTTGAAACATTGATATAGCGTTGATATTGTTTATTTCTAGCGCCCACGTTTGCGTTTGTGAGACACTCTTGTTAGGAGTAATATCTAGAAAAAACACGCACAATATTGCATTGTCATAAATTTAGCATGTTGTGCTACTTCCGATTCCTTTTTTATTTGCCAAAATTGCTTTTTGTCCGCACAGTTCAGTGCCGGGCGGAATTTATGCGCTGTTGTTGTGAATTTGAATATTTAAATGTGAATAATTCACAATGCGAAATTGATACAGTCGCCTAATAGGAAATGACATTTCGCTCTCTAGTGACTTTTTGCCGAGTTGGCGGCGCCGCAAATAGACGAAACGCGGCGGTTTATTTATTGCTCGAACCATTCTCTTCGGTAATAGAATGTGTGCTTGTATATTTATAATGCCGTTCGTTCTCCCTCAAGGCTCGTGCCACTGTTGCCGCCGCCGTCGTTGTCGCCGCAGCCGCCAACGCAGAGTAAACGTACGAATGTATTGGTTGCGGCTTCGAGAGGCGCGCATTCTCTTTTCCGCATTTTGGGCCAAACGGCCCGTTAGAGTGCAATACCGTGCTGGCCCCGCCGATACGAGACGCGTATTTAAGGTCACATCCATAACGAAACCAATTATCCGTACAACACCGCACGAGTACTAAACGGTCATATCGATATTTTCCAACGCAATGCACGACGACGATGCCGTCAAGAGTGCCAATGTTTTCGCTCGTGCTCCACGAACACGCCAACAAAAATACTCATTCGCGGTTTTGTTTTATTTATCCGCTTATTCTTGCTCAAATTGTATTGCAAAGTGTACATAACACGGATTTGCTTCTATTTATTCCTTTTCTCGTATGAATTAATTACTTCATAAACTATCCCCTAATTGGTCGTTATATTTGTTAAATGATATAAAAATTCATAATGAGCAAACTTTTAAACTTCATGTTTGAACGTCCAGCGCCAACTGACGGCAATCTCCGCATACTGGTGATCCGGCAGTGGTAGGGCTAACCTGCAAATTAAGCGTGGTGTGCATGTGCAGTTTTCGCGTTGTGCTGAGTGTGATTTTGTTATTCGGGAAAGATATTACTGTTAATTGTGTTTATCTGCCAGCGAAATGGACTCACAAACATTGCAACAAAGCAGGTATCGTTCGTGCAATGCAGCAATGCGTTTGTTTGCTTTCGGTCAAGTGAAGACAATTAGCGCAAGACATTTAGTGGAAGCCGTGCATTCTGGTTCGGTCGGCCATTACTACGTTTCATTATGGATACTAGGAAGCCCGACTGCCAGGTGGAAAACAGCAACAGTAAGTATTGCAATCATAATGGTAAACATAAATAATGTAAACACTGTTACTTGTAGGTGTCTCAAGGTAGGTGCTCAACAATTAGAACTTGTAATGGGATCTCACTATGTATAAAGCAAAGGGTATGGATACGCAATGCCAATATGAATATTTCATTTGACTGAACTTTGTCTGACGACTGACTGGTAAGGTATAGGTAGTGGCACTTTACGTTAACGTTTAACAAATCGTCAAAATATTGTACATTATTTAATTGAAGCGAATTGGGCGTTACTGTAGCACATGAAAGTTGGAGGTATTTTCATTGACATCTCAGGCAGCGGCTTGCGTGCTCCTCTTTAGTGGGTCGGATAAGACTGGTGAAATATGATTAAAGACTATATAGAAAGGGAAGAGAAGAAAGTAACAAGACAAGCAATTGACAGCGACCGTCGAAAGCGTTTTATCCTTTTATAGAACTCTGCGAATTTATATTCAGCGCGAAACTTTGTCGAAACTTAAAAACGCTCTTTTCTCTATTTACCACCGGTTATAAATCTCCATGAATTTAGAAGAATATGCCGGCGAGCTCTTCGCTCTGCCTCCGTTTACGAAACGCAGCGCTTTGAGCAACGAGAGACGACGTCGACGTGTTCATTTTCATACCGCACGTACGTCGCCGGATAGCTGCTGCTGCTCTGCTCTGGCGTTCGTTCGAAGGAGATGACTTTATAACTTTTTTAAAAAATGGGTCACTCTTCCCGTATCTTTTCGCAGCGAGTCTCGTATCTCGGCGTATCCTTTTTGTGTGGCGACCGTGATATTCACATTGTGTGCCGAATTGAACGTGCCCGTCCCACGAACGTGTTTGTATTATGGTCGAGCTGCATTGATGCTCGGAGGCGGCACGTAGCGTTGTGCGCAAGCCAGAGGAGTTAATTGTATATTTATAAGCCCATTTGGCCGCCAAGGGTTCGATATGATTGCTGCCACCCTCGAGCTTATTATACGGATGTTTCTAGTCGCTTTCATCCAAACTCATATTTCGTGTACCATAACATAATGATGGAACAATGCCATCTCAATTGCAGAGATCAAAAACGTTGCAAAATGATGCCCTACTTATAGATTAGGTATAGGTATAACAGATAGCTTTTCGGATCCGGTCAAAATGAGAACGTAAATTGTGGCTTACGCATAATTAGTTACCGCCAACGTATGCACACATTATACTAGATAACGAAAGCAGGAGAGACACATTCTGGATATGCGTGCGGTGCTGACGCAACACCGATAATAAATTGATAAATTTTGCCTGATATCAATGAAAATAATCTCCGACAAGGGCTGTTAAATGCGATATAAATCCCGGTTAACATCACTAACTAAGCCAATTAAACGTACACAGGCGGCCGTAGATTATACACCTGAACGCCCTGCTGCTTCTGCTGTGGCGCAGTAAAAGGAGGGTTTCCGTTTCGTTTTAGTGCCTGTGTCGAGCGCAAATCGCTAGCATGAGTGTCGAACTCCAACTCTTCCGCTGCATTTGCACCGCGCAACGACTAATATAATAAGACGCGCCATTTGTATCTGAATAAAATATTCACGTCGCCTGAAATGAAGTCGTAAATCACGATGGGCTGAGCGCGCAAGACGTATGCGCAAGTGCAAGACATCTGAAAGCCAGCCATAATAGGCAAACGGCATAAAGAGATCTGCAATTAATTGTTTTAATGGACGACGATTACGCGCTGCGCGCACATTAAGTGATTAGCAATGAATAAATGATAAGCCGTATTAAGACGCCGAAGAACAGTGGTACTTTTGCCATAAAAAACTTGGCGTGCAAATTTATTTTATTTATGTTGGGAATGAGTTATGCTCGTCCTACGGAGTGCTAGAGGGCTGATGACGAAGAAAGCGTACGTTTTACATGCGGAGAGAAGCGAAAAGTGAATTATTAACGTCATGCAGTTGCGAGGAGTAAATTTTCGAAACGTTTCGCTATATATTTTATTGCATTTTTACATACACTGATTCGTAAATCTTGCGCTGGGCGAATGTGTGAATACAACCCTTTTATGCACACTACAGCACGTTCGCCGTGAAACTTCCTGTTCGCGTTATAAATATTTACTTCATGCTAGCCTTTAATCAATAATGTAGCATTCCGTCTTCAGTGCCGGCACCGCGCAACTTTGCACACAATGCTCGACGATAAGAAAACAAAACATGGAAAGTTCAACATCTGGCCCCCAGGAATGCTCTTCGCAACTGACTTTTTACGCTTGGCAAAAAACGTCCTCTTCTTGCTATGTGTGCGCTCTCGCTGTATGCTCAGAAAACCATCCCGATTGCCGCCACCGCCGCCTCCGCATTGCCATTAGATTGGATATTCAAGTAATAGCCGTGTTGTACAAATAACAGCACATTGCGAACGCTCGCGCTGAAAATGCGAACATATACGTTTCATAGTCCTTTTGGCGCACGCGGCATTAAAACGGTAATAATTGGCAAGCGCATACCACTGCTGCCGCCACCGCCATTGCCGCCTCCCGTTCGCTGCAAATAAACAAAGATCAATTCGAAGCGCAGCGTAACACAATGGAAAACAGCAGCTTATACAACCTGTGCGCGCACGTTCCTATTCAAATACAATGCATTAATTTCTCTAATGGAATTGCCACGAATTTCTATTCCTCTATCTGCGCACGTGCTGCATATGCACATCGAATGTGATGCAACTTCATTAAGTAACTTCGTTTGTTTGCCATTGTTTTCCAATAGCAACAAACGATTACACGTCCGGCCGATTAAAATGCGTAGATACAGACTTGAAAAAAACACATGATTCGATAAATTTTAATTGGAAAAATTTACCTAACAAAACTTGTTTGCACTTCGTAGAACTGTTGACTTTTATTTTCGAGGCCAGACATATTCACTCGTTTTTTTCTCCGCGTGTGCTACCAGCGAGAGTTCTGTTTGGCATCCTTCGAATCCTGTGAGCTTTTGGCATAATAAATCAACAGAGTGTGAGTGAATGCGAGTGTGTTTCATGTTTTTTCGCGCCGCGATCGACAGCTTTGCGTATAAAGTCATAAATCATATTGTTTATTGGCATTTCGCCCAATGACGATTTCTTGCACAAATATCACACGTATGCTTCATCCGCTCGAGCTTTTATCATAATATTGGTTATTTCAATGCATACACTAGGTGTATGTTGTTGTTACCAAGTGCTCATTAAAATGTAATAGCGAACATTATTATTTATCGTGCTTATTACAGTATAAGCACATTTGTTTACTCGCTTAATGTTTTTCTTCTAATTGTGTACATTGACAATACAAAAACTACTTGAATGTTTAATGGTAGGAGTAGTGACTTCTTTCGTATAGATTTTTATACGAAATTCTTCTTTTGTTTTGGAAATATCAATAATTAAATTTGTTTTTGCAAATGCCCTTTTCGCCCCACTGTGCGTCGCCTTCTCGTGCGTGAACCCGAAATCGTATTAGTAAATTATTCAGTACAAACATAATTCGTGGATGGTCATAACAGAATATAAGTGCTATTGGAACACGACCGGCCGTAAAAGTTTATACGCATTACATAATATCGCGCTTCTATTTTTTATTTTGCCGTAAAGCAACGTGCATTCCGCCCTTCGCCGATAAGCGAATGAATGGCCCCTTCTGCCACCTCCGACCGACTGAATTTAACTGCGCTTGCATATATGAACGGATTGCAGCCGGAGACTCGTTGAAATATCAATCTGAAATTGGATGTGCTTAACGGAAAAGGCGTTAAGTCGCTGCCCATCAAAAACGTGCATTCATACGCAGAATTGCAAGCGCGTTGCGAAAACGCTGACGTGCACAGGAAGCACCCTTGATGCAGATAGTGTGTGTATTTGTGGCACACACTCGCGCGCACCATGCAAAGTGTTGATGGGGTTGAGTGTTCATATTCGAATGGCTCTTTAGTTTATGCGGTTTAATCGAGCGCATAATGGCTGTGGTAGTGACCGCTCCGCTGCCGCCTCCACTCCGCCGCCAATTCATGCGCGCCATCCATCTCCCTCGCCGCAACTTGCGAAAGAGGATAATACGGCGAGCGGCTTTTATAACCCGTTAACGCGTCCGTCTTCTCGCCGTGTGTCCTTCTCGATATTTCATTAACTCGGGCGGGCATCGCCGATAAACGTCTTCCGTGTCCGTTGACGGGCAGTTAGCATCGGACGTGTGTGCCTAGCGAATATACTCCTTTCGGCGGCAAAGTGCCGGCCCGTTGAGGTGGGCACGTATTATGTCCGCGACCGAAAGGTCTCTGTCGTTTGCGCGTATCGCTCGCGTTTGTATCGGTCGCCTTAATCTCAAACAAATTTACTTATTAAGTAATTAGGGTAGACGAAGTCCTACGTGCACAACTTGCTCGAAAGTAACGCGACTAGCGAATAGGATCAAGAGTGGGTTCATGCGGCAGTAAGGACCTGGTTAGCGATAATGAAGACCACCAGTTTAGGTCACAAAGGCCTTTTGTATCCCACATAATCAGACAATGTCCGAAATTTTTTTCCAACATTTTAATTTCGTTTTACCATCATTTTAATGTATATTTGGTTTAATCGTGAAGCAAAGCTTGGAAAATTAGAATTTTTTTGGATAATTTGATACTTGAATATGGCAAAGTTAATTAAAGTGTAACTCTTCAATCGTGCAAAGAGTATAAGTCACGAAACATTCCGATTATAAATTCATTCGTAGCTGAACGCAAACAAACACATAAACATTATGTTAATATACGATAGTATCCTGCATTCTTTTGCTACAACACAAGCAGAACGTTTCAGTTTTCCGCCGAAGCGTGAAGGTAATAAAACTGACAACCTGCACGTTTGGCGAGTTTGAATGCGTTTCAATCTAATTATCATCAAATAATGCGCGCAGGACTATAAAGTGCCATTATGACACTCGAGATATATGGCGTGCACGGTAAAAATACCAGCAAATGGGGCGCATTTCATGAAATTTCGAATGCAAATTTAATTGAACCGAAATACCACACATGCCCCTTTATTACCGGTTGATACCATGTCAATGTGTAGGTATGCATAAACACCCTGTATCCGTAATACGAATGTGAGCTTGCTTAAAGTCATGGATTTCATTGCGTGCCTTTCGTAGTTTCGTAAAGCGCAGCCGAACAGTGCAATAAAGCATAAACACATGACTGCTTCATTTAATCGGCAAGAAATCGACTGAAATATCACGAGCACGAACGAACTTTATAATCGATTCAGCGCTGAAAGTCAGCGAAAAGGTCATAGTATGAATGTCGCACCCGGAGAAATCCTGAAGGCTGAAGAAAAAAGGGTACCGCGCCGCCTTTTTTTAATTATTACCTTACTTATCTCGATGCGCAGCGTTATAATTAGTTGCGTCGTGTGTAATTAATGCGGTGAGCGTTATCTGCGCGCATGGGCGGCTATTGTAATTATATCGCACACGCGCCCCCAAGAGTCTTTCTCGACACCGCACAAAAGATGGAAATGTTACATTTTGCTCGCGTACGCACGGGAACGTCGTATTAAATATTTATATTGTCCAAACATGACTGTAACACCTGATGAGCAAATATTTGATCTCCTTTGACGTGTGTGCTTCAGCCTTCCTTCCCCTTCGCGTTTGCGGATTTCTTCCTTCATGGCCATCTGCCAGATTGGAATTGACGTCGTATGATGTGGTCTCGAAATAAATCACATACAAAAATGCATGTATTCTCCTAAAAAATATTCTTTTACTTAATACGTTTTTCTTCTTTGTCGGAAAATATCAACTTGGAAATTAGAGAATTTGCAAATTTACTATGCCTGTTTTTCTTAGACAGTCATAAATTTAAAGATTGGATTATTTTATTCGCGAAAGATTTAAATCTAGCGAGATCAGGAAGAGCAAAAAATCGGGAAATAAAGTGATTTGCATTATTTTTTTGTATGGAAGGCAGAAATATGCTAACCGAGTAGGTTATACAAAGTAAACCGTTTTTGTTGACGTGTGCGTACTGCGATTTCCCAGCACATTCATGTTTCATGGCCATTATCATCGGCGGCAGCGGTGGCATTGGTGGCGCGCAAACTGCACGAAGATATATGGATGGATAGTGATGAAAATGAAATAGTGGTGAGTGCGGCCCTCGCGGGCAAATGAATAAAAAAATCAATTCGCAACGCATATCGGAACATTAGCGAATGAATATTTATGAGAGATGCTTATACACCAAAAATCCATTTGCGAAATGGATGCGTTCGGCGCTAAGTGAAGAGCTGCTGGTGCTCGTGCTGCCGCCGTCAGTTGGCGGTTAGTGTTGCTCTTTCAGCGGCAGCGCGCGAACGGCAAGAAAAATGATTATATTTTTAGACTTATCTCTTGTTACGCACGTACCTAATTGCACATAATTAATATTTATTATTATGCCTTTTCGAGCCTAGGCCGCGTATCACATAAATCTTTGCGCTCGCGAGCGCGGCAGTAAAGGTGACACGATTAGTCTTTCTCTCCGCTTCGTACTCGATCCTCCCTCGCAGCAACAGAAGCGTAGCAAAACACAACAGCATTTTCCACTTTTTCAACGTGCAACCAGGTGCTTGCTGGTCGACAGATGTTGACACGTTGCTTGTGCTGCTCGCCTACATTCGCGCTGCTCCCTTTGTGACAACACGCTGTTTTGGTCTAATCTTTGCTGTCCTGTGTGCGTGTCGTATATTTATCGACACGCGTTCAACACGCGCCCGTCGCCTCGCGAGCGTAAGGCACAGATGCCCTGCTTGTTGTAGGGTTAAGTGCCATCGGTGTATGGCATTTGTAGCACGCACTCGACACGCCTGGTCATTACCGGTTAGGTCAATCTCGTTGAACATGCATGTTGCAAAACAAACAAGCGCAAACACCCTGCAACGCGCATATCGTCGTCCTGAATTCATGTGCGAACTGTGCGACCAAACAACATGCCAGGCAAATGATACGTATGAATATCAAAGTCATGCTGTCTCACACCCTGCTAGTTTTCTTATGTCATCAAAATCTACTTTGCTGGGGGTGCATGTATCACAACTTGCATTTACTTTCGGGTGTAAAGTTTTGCCACTTTTTTCATTTTTTATGAAACCAAAGTCTTATCATTTCTTAAAATAAGTATAGGAAACTTTAGTCAATTCACCTGTAAGAATGGTTAAAAATGTGCTATCTTGGTCGTTACCATAACCAGAATTTATTTCGGGACTTTTGGATTTTAATTTTTTGTATGGTCAAAGAACATTTATCAGGGACGTAAGTGAAATTTACATATTTGCTTGCTTAACAAAACAAACAAAATAGCCCCCGACGGTCGTTAATGATGACGTGGTGCAAAAAGCAAAAATGCGTCGGTTTGGCAATCGGAGCACGCGGCACGCTAGCTAGGAAAACTAGATAGGTACGAGGGATAATCTCGTCTGTGCGCGACCGCAGCTAATTAATATTAATCATGCATACGTGTCGGGCGCGTCGCTTTTAATTAAACCAATAATTAATTAAATTAATGATGCGGGACGAGCAAAGTCTTAATTGTGTGTTGTGCGCTGTCGCATCGCTCGTGCGCTCTCGCTTCTCGTGTTTATTTGGCATGAGGACAGGTTGGTTTCGTGGTTCTCCTCGTATTCCCTCTACGCATCCATGCATTTCACGCAAAACACAAACAAAACGGACGACGAGAAAAAAAAGGAACATGCGGCTGCGAAAAAAAGTTATTGAGTCATTTATAAAATAAAAGGGTCTAATTCGCCCTCGGGTGATGCGGCACTCTTGAGTGGACAGTCATATTTTGTGTGCCAATCTGTATGCGAATTCTGTGAGCGCAAAATGACAACAATTGTGGTGACTTTCACAACGTTGACAGCGTTGCAAAAAAAAAGGCGGAAAAAATTGCCGTGGAAAATTCTAGCGGTTATTCCCGTATGAAAAATTAAATACGCTTTCCTACTCCTCGTATTTGTTTTGCTCGGGTTGCAAAATTGAAAAACAAAAGGACGTATCATAATTCTTGTTTGCTTTTACTTATGCGTTTATCGCGACATATCGGTGGAGGTAGTAATAAGACGGCCCCCAGCGGAGCTGGCTAGTGAACATCGATGGCGACCTCCTTGCCGCCACCGCCACCGGCTGCGTCGCGGCGCACCGTAATGAATTCGAGCCGGTGGCGTTGACAAATCGCTGCAGTGGGACAAATATTCGTTTTACAATAGACGGAATAGAGGAAACGGGCCACTAAGTAGAGCAATCCGCCCGCCGCGCCGCCATCGGCTTTGGTCGCTACCCCGCAACAACCCCCTTGGAAAAGTCGAACATGCGCTCCTGTAGTGGTTGACGACAACAGCACAAGGACGATCGCTTTGCGCAAGTGTCCGTGTACCTCATTCGCGCATTGTTACGTTAGCGTTTCTCTTGTTGTTCCAAGTACAACGTGCGGCAGGTTCGTTTCGTGTCATCGTCGGTTGGACTAATGATTGATTGCGGCAATGCGTGCATACTCTGAACAGCCGCCTCTCACCGTTCCCTTTTGGAAATCTTAACTGTAAATACTCGTCTGCCGCTCGCTCGCTGTTTAATGATAATACACGTTTGACATTAATTATTCAGGAAATGAGGAAACAGTAATGACGACTGCTGAAATACGACGTGCATTTCCTATCTTTCGTCAAGATATTCATGGAAATCTTTAATCCGGAAAAGGGTACAATTCATTAATAAATAGATTCCATCTTCTTCGTAACGAAGCTTATTAAAATCTAGTTTAGATTATTATTTATATTTCTTCATTTACACGACTGTGAGAGTAAAATAATAAAAACTGGTCAATGAACATTTCTTGTTAAAAAGAAAATATGAAATTGACCATGAATGTGAATCGTATTGACGGAGAACCGTGCAACTAGAGGAATAGGTGTTTGTCCTACGAATAGCTATAGAGCAGTAGGTAATTTCTATATGTGTCAAGCACAGACAAATAAAAAATAACGAACTGATAAAATAAAGCTTGAAGTAAGATTAGCGATCGCGCCGTTTGCCACCCCAAACGCACATAACGTAAATATGGGTAAGCGATTAATGTTTGTGACGGGCTTGGCGACGACGACAACGGTGGCGGTAGGGCATTTGAGGTAGGCCTGCTGTTTATTCTATTTTTAATTGACGCGATCGACACACACTCTTTGAATATACGGCAGCGGCGAACGCATACGATACGACAACATGTGTTGAGAATTACATTTCCAAAGCCATAATGTTGTGCTACACACGATAACCGAGTGAAGCAGGAAAAAAAAACGAATGTACGCGCAATGCTTTTATCGTTAATAATTCAGAGGCGCCGTTTATGCATGTGGCGGCTGTGTGTTTTGTCAATCGCGATGGCGCATTAAAAATTGAACGAAAATCAATTCGACATCATCGACATTGAATCGTCGAAAATTAAACGCAAGTCACCGTAAAGTCGCAAAATTAAAATGAAATAACATTTCGGGCTATGAGACGTCGACGACGCGACGGCGGCCGCGGCGAAGAAAGTAAGTGGAGAAAAAATTATGAAAGTTGTAAGTGAGGAACTCGGAGCGAATAGCGCGGAAAGAAATAAAGATGCAAATTAAGTACATGACTTTTTCCAGCACGTAATCGTAAATTTCACGCGCACCATGAGCCTTAGGCGGCGGAGCGGTAGCGATGGTGCGGCGGCGTTAAATTAACAACAATCAAAATATATTTAAGTCATTATTCATGCGACTCCCGTCTATCTGCCTTTCGCTATCATTAATGCACGCACGCGGTAACGAATAATAAAAAGTTTTTTATTTGTTTGGTACTGTGGTGCGGCAAAAAAAAGCGCGAAAACTTTGCCGTTTTATTCGATTTGTTTAGATGCGTGCGCGCTTGTGAGAATCATAAAGCAATTAATTGTGCATTTGCACATGTTTTCTGCATTTTATGTGGTTCAATTAAACGCGTGCATAACAAACGCACGCATAAAACATGCTATAAACGAATGTTTTGATAAGCAAATCACAATAAAAAGTAATCCTTTTCGCTTTTTTCATGCGTCGAACGTGCTCGAATAAAATGATGAATAGAATTGTATATTACACATGCAAATATTGATCGACATTTATATATGCTGAAAGGATAAAAATGTTTTGTTTAGTTTCAATCAATTAAAGCTACTTTTTTCCCCTGTTTTGTTTGTTTCGAAGCAGATATAATGCGTTTTTATGACCTTAATTGTTATCCGCCTAATGAGTTTTCGAATTATGGTCATCAGTTTGAAAAACAAATAGATAACATAAACAAATCAGACGAAATATAAACGAAACGCGAAACTCTTTAAGGGGGTAGAATTTTAAATGATTTCGAATGAATTCTATCGAAACATTTTGATAACGTTTAGGCAAGCGTGTAATTTTGTGCATTCAAGAGAAATTTGCTGAATTTCCCTCGCTGCTGGCGCTGGCAACGTTTGGATGAAGTGTTGCCACCCCCTCAGAAAACTCCCCATTATGATAGTCCTTCTCTTCGTCGCGGAAAGTAATTACAGTCCGGCCTTATATTCATTAAAATAAAATAACGTGCAGCATTTCAGGGATTATTTGCGCTCTCGTTTTTTTTGCACGATTTTCACCATCGACGATGATACGACATCGAAAAAATAACATCGAGGAAAAAAAATTAAACACGACCTATAAAAAGACATAACGCACAGTCATTAAATAAATCAAGCCTTATTTTTTTTTTTATTAAATATCGCTTTTCCCTCTAAAATAACAGAATTTTCCGGATTTTCTCGATTTTCTTGCTAAAATCTGTTGCTGCAGAATGAATAGCGCGACAAATGATCTTGCTTTTAGGCCATTCCTAAAATAGTTCCTGTTTGTATTTTTAGGGGTGCGGTGGAAATTTGACAAATTGAAATAAAAAAGGCAACGAATGATAGACACTTATTTTGAAAGTACGCGAAAGATAAAATTGCAATTTAATACGATATGCTCCTTTTGAGAGTGGAAGATATGGCGCAAACGCTTCTTGTATTTTTCGCTGACATAAAAAATGTAAATCAGATTTAATTCGTTCGCTTTCATACATTTTCTTCCGCTATTCGTCTTGCTTCGAGCGAGAGCTTATGCTCGCACAAGGTGCAGAGACCAAAATGCCAGCCGCGCGTTGAGAAAGAATGATTGTTTTTCCAACTCCGCCTCCTTGGTTTTCTCTCGCGACAAGCGGCGGCAATGGAAACAATTTAATCTCCTCGCCGAGAGAGGAAAAAATTGCGCGCCGCCCCAGCGGGAGGCATTTATAATTATGAATTTCTGGTCGGGCCGCGAAAAGAATTTCTAAAAGAGGGATTTGCACCAAAGACGATTATTATGATTATTATTAATGTTTTGCGGAATGTGCCAGTGCCGTCGTCGTATTTTACAGTGAATGATTCAAATTCTCCGCCGCCCTGCGCCGAAGAAATAAATCACAGCGAAAGTATTTTTTAATTAAGTAATCTGCTAATGCGTATTGGTTTTGCCACAATTCGATCGGAGAAGCGAAAACGCCGACGAATTTTATTAGGTAACGCGTCGAACGTGCGCGTGCAATAATCGCAAGGGGTGAGTTTAAGAAAAATACACAAAGACCACTTAGAAATGCAACGTTCGAGTTCGATGAGGGGATGGTAGAAAAAAGAGCTTAGCAGCCACTTTGTTTTACGTTGTTCCACACTCGTTCCACACGAAGGATAAAGCACTAAAAAGGACAACGATTCCTGCAGACTTTTGAGATACATTCGACGATCGAACACGCGCGTGCCTTATTTGTGAGGCAAATTCAATCGATTAATAGAGTAACACTTGCTGCCCGTTTTCACCGCGTTCAAGCAGCCGCCGCATTATTTAAATCGTAATAATCCAATATTATTCACGTGCTAAGTGGCTAGCGCGTATTCCATGCGGTGCTCCCTCAAATCCCTTTTTCATCCCCATCCATTCGGCGGTGGCGGGCGGCAGGCAGCGCCACTGCCAGTGGATGGATGCTCTTTGGCGTGCGGCGAGCGAAAACAAACACAAGTGTTCTCTCATCGTTTGCTTTTTACGCGTTACGCCGAGGAAATTGTGTCGCGTTAGTGTAAAACTCGCTGGAAATCATATTTCGCGTATCGTCTCATGCGCGCCGAGCGTAAAGTGCATTATGTACGCTTCAAGTTTAAAAACGCCGCCCCGGACAAACATGAACAAAAACCTGATGCATCTTTTCTTCTTATCGATACCCAACTTCTTTCCTTCATGTAAATTCAACCAAACTATTTTAGTGTTTTAATAACCTTTACGTTAAGTGCATTTCGACCTTCATTCTTCATTTTACCGAAAAACCAGGGAATTTTCCATTAGAAAAGAAAAACTAGTAATTTGTCTTGGAATGCTCTGATTCTGAAATGTTTTTACTAATTAATGTTTATTATTTCTTGACGTAATTTTCTTTAGTAAGACAATTCGTCACACTCACGCGTTTGAAGGTATTTAGTTGCGCACATATTTTAATGAGCTGAATGTAACATGAAGATCCATGAACGAGAAACGGACCACACAACAATTCTGATCAAATTTCAGACGTTTCAGTCAAAACGTTTCACTCACTTGTCTTAATCTGCTCGCAAGTGTGTACAATTTCAAGGCGATGAGAAGACTCCCGCGCATAAGACAGACTTGCATGGTGAAGTGCCATAAGCAAAGTGCTTTTACTCTTTCGAGAAAACAGTGTGCTCGCCGCCTCCGCCGCCTGCGTTACCGCCGCCAGCACCTACGATGACGCACACGGCGGTGCGGTGCGTGCATTCAAAAGGCGTTACTGCTACTCGTTACACTCTCGTCGAATGAACATCAAAGGCAAAGGCGCGAAGAGCTACGCGAAGGCGAGCGAACGACACGCGCGGTGGTGGTCCTTCAAAAAGCTCGTTTTTAAAATGCTTATTTTTTGCGTCGGGCTTTTGAGCGGAAAGCAACTACGCGCAAAAGTGCGGCCTTCTTTTTGATCACGCTGCTAAAAGATCATTTTTGCGCGTCGTTTTGTCCGCTCCCGAGAATATGTATTTTACTCGAGTGGAAATGCTTCCTCTCTCCATGGCAAAAAAAAATGCCGCAGAAAATAAATGAATAAATGTGCAATTTCCTTGCTTGAATTTCTCAATCGCAAAGCAAACGTTACGTATTATATTTTTGCACTAATTAGTACCCTCACATTTTTTGTTCACGAAATGTCTAATTTACTATTAATAATGTTTTTTTTTTCTGTTACAGAAGGATGTCTACAAAGTTGTTTACCACCTTCACGATACGGTATGTTGAATTGTTTTTAAATTCGCCGCTTGCCTTTTATCGTGAGTGAACGTTAATTAGTTATTTGTAAGTAAGAAACTAGTTCAATTGCACGCTTGATTTTTAAACGTATCGTACGTGAATGCATTAAAAAAACATTCTTCCCTGCGACCCAACATGCATTTTATACGCTCAACATAAAGTTATCGCAACATAAATAATTTACAACCGGAAATAATTTTTATATCTGGGCGATACGAACGCGTGAGCGAGTGCGCATTCAATGGAATATGCATATGCACATAACCCGCAAACGACAATGTATGTTAGCTTCTTATGAAAAATACATCGCTAATAGCTATCCTTATTCATTGTTTCCAACAATAACATAAAGTTTAATTCATTATTAAACAGGTTAATCCCTGAAAGGAGGAAAATAATGAAAACGTACATTATTCACTGGAAATTTACATTTTTGAAAATACGGCAGAGTAATAAGGACGAGAGCAAAAAATGGCTGGCCGGGTGTTGTAAATCTGTTCAACATATTTTTAATATGTTTTCATCAAACTACCTGCCCGCGCAATGTACATCTGTAAAACACGAAGCGGCAACTTTCGCACTATGCTCCTCGCTACTTTCGGTTTTTTTCAGCCGCCTCTGAAACGGACGGGTAATGGCGGGCAACACTCGCTTCGCATGCACTTTAAGGGCACTTAAACGTACCCCCGCACTGCGAAATAATTTACGAGAGCGCGCAACATAAATAAGACATATTTTAATATTAAACTTTAAAATGATTTACGTCGGACGAGCACTCTGAGCGCAAGAAGAGACGATGCGAGCGCGTACTAGTAGCTACATATTCGAAAACGCAGTGAGTCCTTCCTCCTACGAACGCATCCCTCTGATGTACCTTGCATCACTTCCGCTACCTGCGCCTAGTTTCTGATTTGAATTTTACATGTTAGAGGGCACATACCGTGAAGGATGTGATGGCCGCCCGAGTGAGCAATCCTTCAATTTATTTATAATACACTTTGTCGTCTCCTTGCATAAACACAATGCTTCTTTTATTATCTTCATTATGGATTTGTACATAAATCATCCTTTTAACTATTCAAATATCATTTTCTTCAAGTAGATACGAGTTAGCTAAAATCACTCACTGAAACTGTTTTATTTTTCTTTATTATTACCATATTTTTGCTTTAATACGTGTTTAGTAAACAGCTAATATATATTTAAATAATGAACGTTTATGAAATGCAACACGAACATCATAATATTTGATAAAGGTGGTAATAGAATTAGTAAAATAATTGTCAGTACATTAGAGCGGCTTTGCGTATCAATGCGCTGAATTAGCTTAATATACGGGATGATGTGTGCTGGGGAGGGAATGAATGAGCCAATATGCAAATTTCTGGAATATTGGCAGAAGCCTCGCATGCGAACAAAATGAAACTGTCAAGTCGGAGCGCGCACCACGAACGTGATATGATATAAATACCTGCTTCGCACAGGTATTAACAATGGAAGCACAACGGTTGTGCACATACGCAAGAGGTTCTCTATTGCATTCAGCCATATTGAGTCGATAAGACTTCATGTAACATTGATAGTTAATTAGAAATCGAAACCACGTAAACACACATTATACCTATCCTTCTTCGCATATGTGCACTACGGTGAATAGAAGGAATATTTAATAGACATGCGCATTCGACGTTTTGTCGATAAGTCATATAATCTTGCACTTGTCACGGAATCCTTACAGTTCTGAAACTCAAAATCGAGAATATCGGAACAATGGATGGTATTTTGAAATAGGGACGCACTAATTGAGCAAGTGTATTAAATTAACGCTACATCTTTCTTCTGGTTCTTCTTCCGCCTTTGAGAAAGTGCTTTTCTTTATTAAGAAAAGCATTGTACGTCGAGTGCGAGTCATTGCTCGCTGGCGTATTTAAGACAACAAGTGAGTGGCAAATACCATCATAAGGGTTGTTATGCACTTAAAGGGAACTCATTGTTTATGTGGGGGGATGATGCGCAACAATGTTGTTGTTTTCATCTTTGGTGCTTGCTCAAACTCTCATATTTTATGTAAGTACAAATATTTGAGTTTAAACTCTTCTTGACACACTTTAAGAAGTTTACAATTTATGTTGAAAAAACACACCTAGGCGTTGCCTACATGTAATTATCGCTTAAATTAAATTAAGAAGTTATTGCGAGCGTTTTTGGTAAAGTTGAAATGCACATTCAAGTATCATGCGCACGAAAGCCTAGGCGTATTTAAGCGTTTAAAAAGAGAAAATATGTACGATTGCACTTTTATTAACTGAAAGCGAAGACGAAGAGGAGAACAAGCGCCGCCGTTGGCGGTGAAGTGCTTCCTGAAAGTATGCGGCATGTTGCGGACTAGAGGCGCGCACGCCGCCCTTTTCATAATAACCCAAGTACACGATGAAAAGGGTGTTTCGTGCCATTCTGACGTTTTCCACTTTGGCTTCCATCCGCGAAACACATGCCTTCGCCGCGTAGTTTTCGCTAGTAAAAAGAAAATTAATTTGAAAACTTTTAAGTAAACTTTCCGACTGCGCAAGCGCCACCCCGAGTTGATATTTCATATTCTTAAATTGTTTTTAATGTGACTGCGAAACTCACTTAGCTGCTGACAACACATTTTCGAGCGGGCGCGCGCTCGCCAAGCAGGAAGAGAGTAAAGGTGAAGATAGACGCGTTTCACACTCGAGTCTCTTCGCGGCGGGAGGCGGCACAAGAACTCCTCATCGTCATGTCAGAGGCCGTGAATGTTTTTCACATCGGCAAAAACGCGCACGCCAAGGGAGCAAACACAAAAGTTTTAAATTAAGTTTCTGTTGATGTTTGACTGACACCGTCATCTTGTTTAAACAATTACCCCAAATTGAAGTTGGACTCGTCTTTTGCACGTGCCCCAAGTGTACTTAACGCATCGCGCGCGCACGTCTTGTGATTAAGTCTGACAGGCGCAAAAGCACAATTGGCGCCCGCTCGTCATAGTGATGCAGTTTTTAACAAAAGCCATCAAACACACAACACATTTTGATCGACAGCGCCTGATCGCACATTAATCAATGATTTGCACCACACACGCTGTGATACCTTCGTGCGCGATCACGCGTTCTGCGGCGATTTGGCTGCGCTGCGAAGCAAAAACCGAAACCGGGATGGATATTCATCAACTGATCGTTCGGGTTCATTGAGTGATGTAATGTCGGAGCATTCAACCGCGAAGTCGTCCGGCCAATATCAGCGACGCGCATCACAACCGTCAATCGACCCCATCAATTATCTCGTTTTAAGACAATAAATTATGATTAAAATTCTTCGCGTTTTATGCTATTCATTTTATTAAGCTTTATTGGTTAATGAGCTCGTCGTCAAAAAAGAAGAAAATTCAAAATTTATAAGTTAAATTGTACTTCAGAAACAATACGTAAATTATACGGCAATTTAAAAATCAATTTCACTTCTTGTTTCGCAACAGCAACAAGAACAACAACAACAGAGCGCAAATAGTTTCTGCGAAGTTGGCGGCGGCCGCGGTAATGGTGGCGGTGGTAGCGGGTGATTTCGCATGTCTTAAGTGGCATATTTTTTCCACTGCATATATGCATACGAAAGGGTGGAAGTTTCCTTAATGGGAAAGTAAACAGGGATGAAATAAACAGTCCTCAAAGCGTGTTGGCGGTGAGCGTGTGCGGCGGTGTATTCGCGCACCCTAGACGAGTATGTAACTAGCTGCGGAGTGTACAACATGCCGCAAGCTCGCCTGACAGATCTATGTGCCGTTAGCACGCCTTAGCGCAACGCCGAAATGCTTTCGTCTTGCCGTTGCCGCCGCCACCACCGCCGCCGCCGCCAATGCTGCACGTCCCACTCGCGCAACGTACAAGCTAGCTAGCGATGCAACTAAGCTGAATAAACTGCTTCTTCGACAACAAAACACCTATAAACATATCTTTTGCTAGCGTCTAATATTTCACGTGTTACGTGGTTACTAACCCCAACCCCTACACGAATCTTTTATCAGTGCACCGGAAATGTTCACTATTTACACATTTTTATAGTTTAGATTGCGTTAAATAAACTTGGGTATGAAAAATTAAAGTATATATTTGTAAAGAAGAAAATTTCACTATTCACAAAACAAAATAATTATTACCGGGCAATTCTTGAAATAGTTCAAACGTATTTTGATAAGAAAGTCAATAAATAACAAAAATCGATCGATTGAATCATAAATTCATGTTTATGATCTGAGAAAAGTTCTATAATTTAACTGGGAATTCGTTTTGCGTATTGCATTTCAGTGGAACGTGCATTCGCATTCGTTTTCCATCAACATTTGAGCATAACAGCCACGCTTGAGATCGGCCATCGACAATAATAAAATGTGCGTCGTTAGTAGGATTTATAACCACGAAACGCGAAGGGGAAATTAATTAGTTAGCGCAGTTAATTAGCGCGTTTATTCGACGCGGAAAAAGAGGGACCAATTAGAATTATGGCCGTTTGTATATTAACCCCATTACGTTTTTTGAGCGGTTTCTCATTTCTGAGAATAAATAAACGAGGATATTCATGAAATATTTTAAGGGTGAAAAATATTTTTGAGCTAAAATCATAATTTATACTTATATTTATTGTTGTGAAATTTCGTGTCTATTTTTTGGCAATAAGAGCAATCAAAAAATTTGGATATTTGGGGTAGTGATACACTAATTGACATCTGATATAGTTTAAACTTTTGCTCCTCGGAAAAATTGGGGTGCGGCGGATTGAGTGAGTTACGAGTTTAATCACACAAACATGGAGTAAGCGGTCATTATTGCGCAACTATTTATCGGCGATCAGGTTCGACCCGTGCGATTAGAGCTGCGCTCGTTCTGTAATTGGAATAAATTTCAATATTTTTGCAACCCAATCGGCAGCGCAGCCAACTTTGAAACAGTGCACTGCAACACAGCCGAATGGCGCGCACTGAAAACTCGGTTGGCAGTTGTGTTTTATTTTTTTATGCGACGATATTCGTGTCGCTGAAATTGGAGCAAACGCGCGCGCCAAGAGTAATTCGAAATGTTGAAAATTAAAAATTGAAAGGGCCATAAATATCCCCCTCTGCATTACCGTCGCGTATTCAATTTGGACGTGTATAGTTTTTCTTCCTTGACGCATACCTTGGAAAACAGAAGAAGTCATTCTCTGTTGGCGGCGGCACCAGGCGACGGCGGGCGCACAAGAAAAATACCAATGGGGAATAATATATCGGTGCGACATTTTCTACGAGTAATAGGCTGTAACGAATGACAAATTCATGATAGCAGAAGGCATTCTGTAGTACTTAGTGGTGACAGATCGCCGTCACCCGTGGCCCGCGTGTCTGAAACGCCAACAGTACCACCGCAGGACCGCCTCGTAGATCTGTCACAGGCAGTGGGTTCCGTTTTCCACACTTGCATCCATCCATCCATCCATCCCGCTGCTCATGCAGGGGCCAGGGGGCCAACGAAGGAAGAGAAACGACCGATATAAAGACGACTCTTACGGCCCCAATTACGTTCACTGTGCGCGCTTTTCATTCACTCTCTCCCTGCCCCGCCAGCCGAAGACGCAGAGAACGAGGACGCAGCGCGCACGAAAAAATAAAATATATTTAGCTTTCCGTTCACGTATCCACATATGGCGCTTGAATTGCTCCCAATGACGCGTCGCAGCGGCCAGCAAAAGTCTTTCATCTTGTGGCAATGTCCCAGTAGTCGAAATCAACATTGCGACAAACACAATATTTATTACTGGATGTATTTTTGGTCAAAACTTTGCCGAATTTCGACATTCTAAACGAATATCCTTCGAAGTAGGTCATAAATAAGTATCATATTTTTTTCCGATCCCTATTTTTATAAAATATTTCCAGATGAATGAAAAACATGTTTTACTTCAAAATATCATATTATACACTTCAAAAAACAGGAAAAACTTGAAAAATTCCAGAGTAATGAAATTATCCTTAAAGGCAGTAATTTTGAAAAAGAATGGACTCGTATTTTCTGATATAATAGAAAATATTCGCCGTTTTAAAACTATAGAAAAATATGACTGTCATAAAAATTGACAATGTTTATTTTATTTCACAGTCAGTTATAACACGAATACCTACGACACGTCGCGAAAAATTCGTCATTAAAATAAAAAAGCGAAGCGAGATGAGTACTGCGGTGTGCATTAGCATAACGCATGCGAATACGATGCATGATAAAATAACGAACTGAAAAATTACTTGTCCTTACAACACAAGCCGGGACGCTATGAAATGATATCCTGAGGCAGCGCGCAAGTCGCAGGAAATTGCATTGAATAAATCTCGGCGTGGTGCGCGCGATGCTGAATTGCGTGCGACGGGACGAAACGAAGATGAAAATATGTAAATTCTTTTCAATACATGCCTTCCGAATGAGAGAAAAAGATTTTACACGCGTTCATTGTTGCCAAGAAAGACGCGCTGCCCGCGGGATTACACTCTGTTACAGTATTTCATTAAAATATTTTATTTCCTACCAGCTGCGCCAGAAATACCTTGCGTTGGCCGAATATGTAGTGCGAATTTCAATCAAGTTGCCACCGCTGTAACAATCCCCAAGCAAGGGACGCGCACGACACATCATATGCAAAGAGTGTGTGTGTATATTCATTGTTTGATGCTTGGCGATCATGAATAAAATAATAGATTGCGCTTGCTCTGGTGGCGGCAACGGCGCCAGCTTTGGTGACCGTTTTGCATAACTATGGTGGGCGGCCACTCGTCGCAAGTAGGTGCAAGCTTTTCCCATGAGACGAACGCATGTATTTATCTAACGAAACGAAGCTTATTGCGTCTAGTTATGTATTCAGAGCAGCAGATTGAAACCCAATCCCCACGAGATGCATGCGCGCCCTACTGAAGACGGAAGCTGCCTCGTGTGCAGTCTCGCGCGAGATGTGCGCGCTTGTTAGAAAACGTATTTAATAATATTGTCTGACTGATCCCGGATCCTTCCTCGCATAGGGTGGCGCAACTATTAGCGGATGACAGGCGAATTTCAATTAAATTTCAATATATCTCAAGTATACCCACTTGTTATCAAGTCATCTCAGTTATAATTAACTCGGCTAAATATCTTGTTTACAATTAGTTTGTTGATCAACTTAATTTGACAAAGACAACATCGTTTTTTGATTGGCAATTTAAATATCCATCAATTAGACGGTAATTGTTTTCTAATTGAATAACGAATCAACTAGAAAGGTAATTAAATAAAGAATGATTCAGTTGAATTAAGCAGAATTAAATAATGCACATTAAATTGCCAAAAAAAGAAGAGTTGACAAAAATCGTCGCTTTAATTACAGTGCTCTTTGTAGCATACAACGAACGAAGTAATGAATTCTGCAAACGTAACTACAGGGTGCCGCGGTCATTGCACAAAGCACATAAGTTGGTCGCCTTTTTTTCCGCGAAAAGCGTCTGCTGGAACGACGCGGAGCGGCGATCGCGACGCGCCAGACAATTAATTAACGGAATGGGCAGGCCTTTAATTGCTAATGATAAATGTTGATGAATTAAATAAAGGGATTATCGCGTTCGCGGTAGTGCGCGTGCGTCTTAATTTAGATAAATGGAGGATAATGTGTTTCAGTTAGTTGCGGCGATTGCGGCGCGAAGGACGACGCACAGTGGTCGCGACGCACGAACAAATATTGAATCGGCGGTAGGGGGCTGCATGCACTTAGCGACCAATATTCGACGCTATCGAAAATACACTTCTCGCCGCCGCCAAGCAAGAGGCGGTAAATCCTCTTGAGTGCGCCTGCGTACGCGCCAGCTGCAATTAGCACGCGCAGTGTGCGAGAGCTCAAGCATTAATCCGTTAATGTCTGACTCGCGCAGAAGGACGGCTCATCCTCGTGTTAAATATGAGTTATTATTAATGCAAAGCGGCTTAGTTGTGATGCACTGCGTGCGGCGTACATGCGCCCGCGCCGCTAGCGTCTTGAGTTATGTGTTGCGGTGTCATCCACGGATCTTCCAAGGACTTAACGCGTTCGCATCACAATGTTGATGATCCATGATACCATCCAATACGAAACGATGAAGCGAAAATCTTGCTGCTTAAGTGTAAACGAGCTGTGGAATTAATTTCAATAGCCGCTTGTTTATCATTACTCTGGAAAATATTACGGGAATAACTAATTGCGCTCATTGGGTGCATTATCCTGAAGATGATCGAAGTCGATTTGGAAATGACATTATGTCGATAATAATCAAACGCATGCAAAATTCAATTAGTTGCTTCTTACTTTAGCTCATAATAGTTGCATTCTATACAGAGTGCTTCTATTCAAATATTAATTTTCTTCGATTACATGCTTAATTTATGTCAAAGTTTGGACAAGTTCTAAGATGAATTATTTTGATTATTCGACAAGTCACATAAAACATGCAACAGGAAATGATTTCTTATGGTTTAGAAATAATGTGGTAAATGAATTTAAATTAAGAAAGGAATCTTCTTGATTGTTTCAATGGATTTTCTAACATTCAGTATGTGGTTGTAGTGAATTTCCATATTGTCATACGATTTGCGCTCGCTCCTCGTCTATCTTTGCTAAAATGGGAAATGGGTATCTTATGCATGTAGACATGGAACAGAAACGCTATTGGCGCCGCCACTGCTCCCGTCGTATACATATTGTGTATTAATTAATGTAGAGTATAACGTGATCACGTCTAACATACTGATTACGTATTAATATCGCGTGGCAGCTCTGCCCCTTTCGCAACTACACCGCGAACTTCCACACTAATACAATATGAACTAATAGTTGTTGTTTTGACATACAATGTTCATTTAATATACTCATGCGCGCCGAGCGGATACGCGAAAGTAAGGAAGGGTGGCGGCATCGGCGTCGGTGCCGCATTCATCGCCGCCACCGCGTACGGCAGGCATGTTCATCCCCAATTCCCAAGTCGCGACGCGCGACATTTATTCGGCTGGTTAAAGCTTCCGCAAATTGTCGTATACGCGCGCGTAAATGTCATTTTGAACTTTATTCGTAAACGCATCTCTGGATTAATAAACGTTAATGTTCCATTATTATTTTTGTTTTAATTATAATCTAATACAACCGGAAGTAAATCTCTATAAGCTCACAAAAAAAAAGTTGATAAGACTTACTTATTACAAAAAGTACATTTAGAAAATTGAAATCGAAAGATTTTGAATAGAGATTTAATTAAATTATGCACATGAAAATTAAATTATTTTCTGCGAAAGCCCTGAAAAGTTTCTAATGAAAAAAATATAATTTTTTACACGATGAAAAGCGTGGCTATTACTTAACTGAATTAAAAACTTGAGTAAATAAAATGTTTTTTTTCACGGGAATAATAAACAATAACAATGTGGATCAAAAACAGTATTCCATTAGTCAAATGAACCAATTTCAGCTTACGTGTATCAAGAAGCCAAAAGCAAATGAAAGCATAATATTTTATTATCAAAAAGAAAACCATTATTATAACAAAGAAACAGCAGCAGCGTTTCGACGCAATTACCTAATTATAGAAATTATCCGTGTGCTCTTGCATGCCAGGCCTAATTATTTTTCAAATAGGCGAACATGCACACAAATCAATAATTTGCGGAAGACAGCCCTTGAGCGGTACTGAACTTGAGCGTTCGTCTAATATTCTCCTTATTAATAATAACGTATGCGTTTAGCATGTTCGCTCTTAAATAATACACCAGTTAGAAATACATACAATGCATATTTTAGTGCTTCACCTCAAGCCGCAACTTAATATTATATGAAACACAATTTGTGCATTAATTCTACTATTTGTTGCAATACCTAACCGCAATAATTTAATTCAAATTTTCTTGACGCTTTCTCGGAATTAAACAACATAATAAAAAATATATATAGTTCATAAAATTGTAAGAGGAAATTATAGTTTAGTTGAAGAAATTTTAAAATTAGGCAGAATTAATTATTATAAATAAACAGGAAAATTAAGAGAGTCATGTAGTGTCTGCGAAACGAGTTTGTAACATTTTCGGGTAATGAAAGAGGTTGCTGAAAGCATCGTTTATCTCATCTCAGGTGAATGCAAGAGAATTTTGTATGGAAATGTTGTCATGATACGGCTCGTTTAAGACGTGAAATAGCGTCGCGACGCAGCTACGAAACTGCATTAGCCGAAAAGAATAATGCGGTCTGCATACTAAGGAAGATTAATTAACTTTTTAGCGTCGCTGAAATATGGGCGAATAAAGAAGCCAGCCACACTTTTTGCATTCCGTATGCACAGAGTTTCTTGCTGCTGCTACCGTTGTTGTTGTTGTTGTTGTTGTTGTTGTTGCTGTTCGTGTGCATTCTTTGCATTCCTTATACTCCTCCGCGTTTTGAAATTAATCGTCGGATGGCAAAGATGCCTTAATTACTCTTTAGCATGCACTTCTTGCAGCGTTTGGCGTGCGCGCGTGGTAGCTCGGAATTTCGCATAGCAACTAATAGGAATTGTAAATTTGCAATGTTTCGGTCTTTGGTCGGGCGAGCGTCGACGTCGTCGTCGTCGTCGTTGTCGTCGTGCTTGGAAAGGTATGAAATCGCAGTTTAAATGGTTATTGTGCAACAAATGAGCGCAAAACCTCCTCGCCGCAAGCGCGTTTCTGATTGTATGAGTTGCTGGCAATCATCGGCATCTTCTTGTGAAAGAATCGGCACGCAAGGTGCTTAATCAAGCGCGGCGCGGCTTCAATTAGAGAAAGCATAGAATAAGTTGGCTGTGCGCTGCACAACACGCCAAAACTATTGTGTTACTACGCGGCGGCGCGATTACATAAAAATGAAATCGGTTCAGATTTTGCGCCTCGCAATGCGCGAAACCGAAAGAGACGATGACAACACGCGCACAATGCACCACTATCGCGAAACCAACTCGCTTGCGCAGCGACTGGAAGAAAAAAGCGACTCGAACTAATCTCGCGGAAACCCCAAAAACACACGAGTGCAAAGAAAGTCATGCACGCTGCGCGAGTATAAATACGATCGAACGCCGGAAAGTAATCAGTTCACTACCTCAATAGGTTCATTCGCCATCGTATCGAGTGCGCCGCACAAGAATGAGATTGATTATATTGTGCTTCGGTCTGTGCGCCGCCATCGCCTTATGCGAGGCGCGCGCCACCCGTGGCGATGACGAGGATGTGCTTAAGTCCGCCGACCTTGCCGCCAATGCCGCCCCAGCCGCATCGGAAGCGGTCGCCGAAGTGAAGAGTGCTGACTTGGCAGCTGCCGCCAGTGGACATCATAAGAGCAGCAGCCACGAAGAAGGTGGCGGCTCAGCTCACAAAGGTGATCATCACTCGAGCCATGGGCATAAGGGTGATAAGGGGTACAAGTCCTCGCATCACCATGATAAGGGAGAACATGGTAAGCATGGCAAAAAGCATGAAGCTGGCCACCACGAAGAAAAGGGAGGCCACAAGAAGAGCCACCACGATGAAGCTGGCCATCACGGCGAGCATCATTCCTCTGGAAAGAGCCACAAGGGAGGCAAATTTGGCGAAAAGAAGGGCCACAAAAAGGGGCAGAAAACCACCGGCTACCATCACAAGTCCCACAAGGATGATTACCATAAAGAGCACAAATTCTACGATGATTACCATAAGGGCGGGCATCATTCCAAACATGGCGAATTCCACGGTCATCACGGATCCAAGGAAGGCAAGCACAAGAAGGGAGGCAGCCACAAGAGCGGCTACCATGACGATCATTTCGGCAAGAAGGGACACCACGATAAAGGTCACTACGACGAAGACCATAAGGGTCATAAAGGACACAAAGGTCATGAGAGCCATCATTCGCACCATGACGATTATGGCAAGAAGGGCGGTCATTCCGGCGGCAAGGAATACGGCTTCAGCCATGGTCACCATTAACCTCCAAAAATGTTACTCCCTGTTGTTGCTGTTGTTGTTGTTATTCGTTATGCCTTTGTTTGCAATTACTGTTATTGGCGGGGTACGAAAAAAGCGCAAAGAAAGCGGAAATAAAAAAACCGACTAAAATTAACATAAACTATATGTACGCACGAAAGAGCCCCAAAACGTCCCATTATCTATCCCTTATTGGACCATCTTCAAGATGGAGGCATAAAGGCAAGCATGCAGGCAGTACGTGTGGTTTAATTGAAAATGCCATCCGCAACACAAAAGAGCTCTTCATACATTGCGCCAACATGACGCTGAATTCTCTATGTTGTGTTGTGTTGTTGTTTTTTTTTTCGGTTGGGGGGTGAAAAATAACGGTGGGAAAATGAGCGGTGCGCTTCAGGCGGCGGTGTAAAAATTCAACGGCGCCTCATTTGCATTATAAGAGAGCACCCGCTAATGTTATATCCCAAGGCGTCGCATCGTGCGCAAAATTATGTATTTGCTGCATATTCAACGTGCGCGCGGGCGGGTGACAACAGAGATAACCAACTGGAACAAGACGGCGGAATTAATATGCAAGTAAAATTGCGTGCCCAAGGACCACTGCGCAAAACTAGGTGAAGGTTGGATAAAAATCATAAGTAATACACGTGCGCACGACTCGGAAGGGAATTAGTGTTTTCATTTCTCTAACGACGCGCACGACCAGTTTTTCTTCTTTGCACACTGGCAGCAGCGCGCAGAACCCTCCTGCAAAAACCCATCGACGATAATCGGGTGCAGCATGTTTATGCGTTGAGAATTGCGGTTTTTATGGGAAAGGTGGATTTCACTAGTTCATAAAAAATAGATGACTATGACGATCACGCTCATTCTATCAGAATATAACATTTTTTTTTATACAGGATGAAAGAAAATTCTCCAAGAAAATATTTTATTATCGTGAATATGATTAAATCATACGTAATTTCCGTACAAACGATTTAAACACTCTTATCTAAGAAAATATTTTCCCCTCGAACTAGGTGAATTATTTTGCTCAACTAGGTGAAATTTTCACACATTGCAAATCCTTGGAAAAGGTGGCGCGCGACACGCTTGAAATGTAAATCCCAAAGCGCACTAAGCGGCGAATAAAATCGAGGTCGATGCGCATAATGATGTCATCCACTGGAAAAATATCAGTGATCCGCGCTGTGTAGTGAAGGGATGCCGGCGGCAAATAAAGGAAAATTCAAGGTGCTAATGGAGTGACATTAGGTAATGGGATTCAATGCGCGAAATTCGGGAAATCTTTTGGGAGTTCTAATTACATTTCCAACTTGCGCACCGCGCGCGCTCGCAAAGCAAGAAACCCAACGATAACTAACTATGTGTACTATGAGTAGAGTCGAGAAGGTGAAATGCCCTTTGCGCGGAACTCGCCAATAATTAAAAGCAAGTGACATTGCATGTTCAGCATGTATTAGCGCGCCACCGCTGAAAGGCAAAACACAACGCACACAGCGTACCAGGCGGTTCTGCATTTTTTATTCAATTACATTTTGACATAGAAGTTTATTTATAACTCGGGCTAGAACTTGTTATTCGCAGCATTTACACGTTTTTCTTCTTACTTCTTCTCTCCACCACGCGCTCCACCTCCACCTCCAACTTCACTTTCTTGCGTTACTCGTGCATAATTAACTCTACAAATCGTTCATGTCATGAATAAACATCTAGTTTGACGTTAGCGCGTTTTGTGCATAAAGGCGAAAGTAATTTGCGCAAACTTATCATAAAGCCACTCGAGAAATGTCGTAATATCACTGCCACATTATAATTAAGTCCTCAGCGCGCCGAAGATGGCTTGCTAACTCATCGGCGACTAGTACGGCGCCGGCATTCAATTTACCCACTAAACACACGCCGGCCCCACTGCCAAACTCGCCGCCAGCGTGCCCCGTAGGTGAAGTTGATAAGTAATTGTTGAATGTTTGTATTCGCACATGAAACTTTCACAATTGTTTTGCTCGGCTGCTCGTGTTGGTGCCCAAACTCCCAGTGGTAGTTTAGCAAAAAACCTTTAATCACATTATTTCATAGAGGGGTGGTTTTTATTTCAAATTTCAAAAAATCTATCTATCTACTATTATTTTTTTCATAGAATTTCTTAATTATAATTTTTCTATTTTTGTTACAGATGCCGATGAGCAACTTGGAAATTTTAAAAGTGAGTACCCGAATGGGATTTCTATTTTCTCCCCAATTGTCAAAGGTAAACACATAACTTTTTTATCTAGTGTTTCACACATTGAGTGTTCATAGCATGAAATTGTAGTATTGATGACTATCAGCGTAGTTTTATTAGTTGGACACATATCAACAATGTGCAGTAAATTCATTCCCCACGCGTGGCTGTACAAGAAAGCGAAGAGAAATAATTTTATATGAAAATTTATGGCGCCCGCGAGAGTGCACAGTCTCGATCGAGGTGGTGACACCCGACATAAAGTCAAAAAAACAAGCTGTTATGCGATACAAGCAAACAACGAAAAAACAACTTTAAAATTAGACGCCGTTTACGACGCTTTTATTACCATTTTATGTTATTGTCAAAAAATGCGCTCGGGGGCGTAAAAGACGGCGACTTAATAGAGGTCCTAGTTAAACAAGAAATTCGGAAGTTATTGCGATTAATTTTAGTGGAATTTTAATTAAAATTTGACTTTTCTAATGAAAATAAATTCGGCGCGAAATCCTCGCAAAGTTTGCACGCCGTCGTTGACGCTTCCTCTTCAAGCGCGCGTCAACGATCATCTCTGCTGCTATTCGTTCTCTTTCGTGTATCGAGTTTAACTCGCTGCCGCCACCGGCTATGTAAACATTTATAAAGTTGGATTGCGTTAAATTTAAATTAAAGATAAATTGAAGGTAAATAATGAATCGCCAATCGTGCGCTTGCGTTTTGGAAAATGACGCCATATTTAAATAAAATTCGCATGCGAATCGAAAAGAAATCCGAGATGTTAATTTCGAACTTCGAACGAGCGACCGATCGCTAAACGGTAAATTGATTTGCGCCTTTTTCGTTTCGGTAACGAGCACGTAATCCATACGGTGACTGTCACTTTGGATTACGCACTAAGTAGCCCTAGATATTTAACTCTTCTCCCGTGGCTGGTAACGTGGCCGGGAAACTCAATCCACGCGCCTGGAGTTGCTGCATGCAGTTCAAGAGCTGATATGTGCTGTCCCCGTCGCCTCGTGCAGCTCTTTACTGCTCTGACGCGCTAATACCATTCGCGTTCCCTGCTTCTCGATATGTCTGCCACATCCGCTTCCGTAAGCTTTCACCCGGAGTGTATATAGATCGTTGATAAACAGTCCTACTCGATATCAAGGGCTTCAAATTAACTACTACCACTATTTGTAGCTTTATTAACGTTTAACAACACTTTTTAGTTAAATCTCTTCTTTCATCTTTAATTATATGATAAGAAGTAATTTCCTTCCAAGATTCATCAACTTTCCGAAATGAGTATTTCAAAATCTATTTCATTCAATCAGAATATGGAAAGAAGTAGCAAGAAAAATAGGTAATTTATTGATTATTTAATTAAAACGATATTTGACTGGTAAACAAAACTATTTATGTTTAGTTCGGAAAAGTTCATAAACAATTTTATTTCATATCAGGAGCTTCCAATGACTACTTGTAATTTTATTACTTGTAATTTTATTAATGTTCAACGACATTTTTTCTTCTTCGTATCTTTTGCGCGACGCAAGATTTATTTACGTTCTTTTCGTAAATAAATTAAAATCTAAATTAAAAATTTCTTAAGTGTTCAATATGATTTGATACATAATTACCTTTTCTAACTTAAAATTCAGCTGCTTATTATTAGTGTTAAAAATTAATTAATTTAAAATTTCATCAAGAGTATTTGTGCGAAAATTAATTTATTTTTTATGGGAATAAGTTAAAGTGATATTTGAATTAGGTAAACAAAACTATTTATGCTTTTAACTAAAAGTCCGATAAAAAAATGCGCACCCAGCAAAAACGATATCGGGATTCTGTTGATAAAGGTAGCGGATGAAAATAGAAACCGAAAAGTGGCTTTCGTAATAAATTTCATTTAGTCCCTCGTGCAAAAAGCTCAACGATACCCCAAAACTAAGCGTCGTCCTCGCACCGCACCGCTGAAATAGTGTCAGTGTTGTGCGTCGTGTAGGTAAATATCTACCGCGCGACGTAGGCATATTTATACATTGAACGCAATTAAGTAAACAAACGAGGGACGGCGGCGGGTATGCATTAGTAGTGCGTTCGCATTCGCGTTTTCACAAAAGTTAAACATTTAGGCTCATCGAGCGATGATGTTTACATAGTTTTGTTTGGCCCGTGTCAATTTTAATTACGCGCCCGATGTACTAATGGTATTTTAATTACGAATCGTTTCCGCGGTGTCATTCCATTGCTTCGCGATGGGGGGCGGCAACGCATATATCTCACTCGATATGTTTATCTTCCACCAATATCAAGTCGACATATGTTTCCAGTTTAACGCATTATTTCAAAATACCACCAAAAAAAAAAATATTTGGAAAAGAATCCTTTAAACGAATTAAGAAGTTATTATATGTGAAATAACGTAACATAACGTAATAATAGAATCATGCGTAAAGAAATAGTTTCTTTAGCATGCGTTGCGAATGCGCGCGTACAAATTTATTGACAAACAATGTCGAGACCACAATTCCATTGAGCCATACTAATTTGCTTATTGTTGCGGTACGTTCGTAATAATTTACGCAAGCACATGCGCCAAAGCATTGAGTTAACTAGCGCCAACAGTCTTGGTAAACGCAAACACATTCAGACCGCAAGAACTTGAACAAACCTCGAACTACACGCAAAGCGTGCCTTCAGAGAGAACATTCTCAAACGCAATTGCCGGTTATTGGATGTAAGGATCGCTCTTGTCGCGCACAACATTAGTTAGTGAGTGAGCGTCCTGTGTGACAAACTATCTCTTGCTCGCCTTCCAGACGCACCAAGACGACGGCAGCAAGGGGCGGAGAAGTAAATTAGCATTGTGCTTCGTATTGTTTAATGAAACGAGCGTCTTTTGATGATCGCTCAAACGATTGTTGATCAATTAGCGAACACGCAAAGATATTTTGTTTATTCGCGAGGCGAACGGGAGGCAAGCCGAAGGAGAGAGCAGACATTTGATACGCCACTGCAATTCGTAAATGCAATGCACGCAGATAACGTCGGCAAGCAGCGTAAACATTTGTAATAGCAAAGCGGGAAAAGAACAAACAACAACGCCAGCATAGTCTGACGACGATGACATGCCGTGCCTTTTCGCGTTACCATCGAGCATGAAACTCTTGCGCGCGCGTGCTTTTCTTGTTTTAGCGTTCGCGCGATTTCCGCGCCGCCGAGAGATCGCTTCAGTGCGATATCGGAAAATATCTGATTCGCTTTTCGTGGGATATCTGATTTGTATTATAAAAGCTGTCGATTTACCGTCGAACCGAAAAACGAACATTTCCCATATTTCTCTTTCAAGCGAGCGAATTGCTCGCAATAATATCGCAACTTTAATTCCATCCGAATTACGCTCAAACTTTCTTCATTTGCACAATTTTATTCGTGTGCGATTAAACTCATATAAATGCCACTAAATATTCTACCATTATTTAGTACTAATTTAGTACTTATTACTAATAATTATTAATATTATTAAAGTTATACACGGAGATCTTTCTTTATTAATCTTTTCTTTCATATTCTCAATGCAATAGCTATAAAATATTATTTTCCATTATTTTCTTGCAATATTTTTGTGTTAAATAATTCTTTACGATTATTCCAACTATCCACATATTTCATCGTTTACAGCGTATTGATAACGAATTACACTATATGCACTTCAATAATGGGCACGAAATAACTGGCAAAGCGCAATTTAAAACATATTTATGCACATGTATTTGTGCTACTGTTACACATCGCTTAACGTTGTACGCTATAAAAAAAAAGAAGGGAAAAACGTGGCACTCGGTACAACAAAGCCATATAATGTATGCGCACATTAACAAGAGTTAAAGGGGGGCGGCGAGAAGAATGCAAGATATGACAATACGAATTACGCGCATGCGTTGGCGAGCACGTACGCTATGACGCATTTGTTTAAACGACAGTCATTACATGAAATTATTTGTTTAATCTGTAGTTTATTCGACCGCGACTATCATTTGTGATAATATTTACCTAGTCATCCATAAAATATGCGTGTGTCGCTTTTGAGTGCACTTGTAAATAATAACAATAATAATAGTAGTCATAAAATGGTATTTGCTACTTGGTGGTCGAGCGTCGAGCACATCTTATGACTTGACATCATCGACATGTTAAGTGATTAATTACTCAATAGTAATTAATTACGAGTATGTGCACACGCGCGTTATAAATAAATAATTAACGTCTGATAAAGTCGCGCATGCGAATGAGTGATGCGCATAGAAGAATAATAACCGTAGCAAGTCCACAGAGAATACAAACATATGTCGCATTAAATAGCGATAAGGGCCGCGGGTGGCATGTGTACACCACACACACACACACTACTGTCTCACACTTACTTGCGAGTGGTAGTTGGACATAAGTATTTTAATTACCAAGAGTTCAACTAATGGCTTCGGCCGAGGTCATAAAGAAATAATAGCAGCGGAAAATCGCATATTACGCAAAAGACGTACAAATTCTTGGTCGTGCGCGTACGCGAAAAGGGATGAAACAACGTGCGACAAATTGCGCAGCAAAATGTTCGTTGATTCGCGCAAAAATTTATTTAAACGCTGCGTATTAGCCGGTAACGGGGCTGCGGCAATAAAATAAATTAATTTTGCTCGGTCGCCGCCCCCGCGCGCCTCATCAATGTAAATTCTGTTTAATGCACGCGGCGAACGCTTTTCCGAAACGTTTTCAAGTATAATTGAATTCCTGACAAACGCAATACCTCGTTCAGATTCTGTTTGTTTATTCTATTCTTTTCGTCGTTAGTGTTTGACGGATTTTCGAAGGAAAATGTTATAAATTTAAATTAATTAAATTGGATAATTTATTTATACTTTGTGCAGTAACATAAATAATTTGAACAACGTGCAATAGCAAATGCGAAAAGTGATGAGTAATTTGAAGGGAGGGTATTCATTTGCTAATTTAGAAAAGTAGATTTTGTTATCTACTCGTAAATCTTGATAAGGGTAAATGCAATGAGTTGATCATATCTATTAATAGTAATTTATGCCGCACATAAAATTTACATTTTGGAGAGAAATTGAGCTTTTAATGTGGGCTACAAAAAAAAATCTAAAAACGCCGACGATAAAAAACGGTTTTGTTTTCATGTCAACGCATGAATTTTACGAGCGACAAAATGCCCTTCGTATTATTTAAATGCTGCTTCCTGGCGTAGTCGCCGCCGCACCGCACGCTTTTCAATATTAATAAAGCGAGAAGGGTAGGGAAATCTTAGAACACATAATGTCAGCCCCTGTAATATTCGTGTCCATCGTCGCGCAATCGATGATAAGCGATGCGCTCAACTAACAATCGTATAATGATATGACATTTTCTCGAGGTTAAACGCTCCTGCACTCAGTCTTTGTGCTTGAACAAATCGAAATCAATTCATATTCGTCACATCCAATTTTGACAGGGTGAACGCGATTGCGTTTGCGCTTGGGCAAATAATAATTTAAACAAATGCGCCCCAGCGGACTGGTCGGTTCGTTAGTGGCAAACGTATTATTACACCGCCACCCGGAAAAAATTAGCTCTTCGTTTTGATGACATGCGCAACCCTCGGACGTCGTAATTCACTTGCCGCGATAAAGCGAGATGGATCTCTTAACAACATTGTGACCACTGCGAATTAAATACACTTTTCCACTTCATTTCGCATTCATGAATATGACTGAAAGTATCCTGAAAAGCTGAATTAAAACACATTGCATTTTTAAGTAAATACCCAACAGCATATTGCATTAACAACGACGTATTAATGATCAACAGACGAGAGACATAGGCATGAATTAATTAATTAGATTTTTTACCTTGCACAAGTAGACAGCATATGCAAATGATGAACTGCAAATCCGTGAATCTCGTCCTCGAACGCATTGTGTCCAACAGCGGAAGCATAATACAAAATTGTCGTTCAAAATGATGACAGAGATTGCTTTCTCTCTGCGTGTGAGTTTATGATTAATCCATGCAAGTCACAGACACGCGAAGAGTCCGCATGTGATGGAAATCCGCAATGGAACAATCGAATTAAAGAGACCGGAGACAGATAGCACACACCGCATTCAGCACCACTCTTCTTTCTTTCACGCACAGCAGCAGCAGCAATAACAACATGAAAACAACAATAACAATCACTTGACTGCTCTTGCACAATTAAATTGTTAACTATTTCCGTCTGGCTATTTCGCGCCGAAATGCGCGCATGCACGACGACCGATCGCGACGGTCGCGGGTCGTAATAATAATAAATTTGTGAGTAAAGTTCAAGCACGAAATCGGCGATTAACACAACAACAACTTCATCTCTCTCAAATCGGAATGCAAACGATGCGCACCACTCGCCTCGCTGTCAGCACACTTGATAATCAAACACGAATTTTGTTTGTTTCGTTTATGATGTCTTGATGTTCGATTTGCAATCCATTCAGTGAATGATTGATGCACTCGACTTGATTGTATGCTCGCGCGCCTCAATTACTAATTGCACAAGCGCAATTAATTATTTATTGATAATTAGTATCCATTATCCCATGCAAGTGTGTATCGATTCGCCACTGTGCACATATTTTGCTCATTCTCAGCGCATATAATGCTCTTAGTTGAACGAATTAATTCAGCGGAGTTTGATGCGGTAGTCGCGAATGTGCGCGGATTGCGTTTGATTACTGTTGCGCGCGCGCGCTCGCGGTCGCGAATCTACGAACGCGGGGGCAGCAGGAAACTGACGCACTCAAGAGCTCTGGCGGCGCGACGTTGCGAACGCTACTGGCGGCGTCGCGCGCGCTCTTCGCGGCTGACGGCGCTGCGACGGCGACGTTCGACAGCTGCCGGAGTGCGTCGAGTGTGCCCGGACTCGCCCACGCCACCCTCCGCCGCATGCATGTGCCCTGTGCAATTAATATATTATGATTAAGTATTTAATTACACCCCTCTCCTTAATGCGTTTTAATAAGTTCACTGACTCATCGTCTATCTATTGCAAGTGAGCAAAAAACAACGCAGAACTGCGGAATGCCGCATGCAAAAGAAACACAATGGTCAGCAACGCAGACAGCTGCCTTTTTCACAGCGCCAGCCGTTTATAAATTACAATTTCCATTGACAACACACGCTCCAGTTCATTGCAATCGTGTAATTAAGACGCTCGGCGCTCGTTTAGTTAGGGAACTGCCCTTGACAATCCAAAGAACTTTATGATAGTTTTCGGTCGCTTTTTGAGCAGGAAATTAAAGCGATTACTAATTAATGATGGTCAGCACATCATGGTAGGCAATTTTATATAAATTGGACTTTTTTTAATTCCCATTTGAAAGATAAATACATTTATTTCATCAAGTTTAATTCTCGTATAATTTTAATCAATTTAATTCCAAATTGCGTTATTGTTTTACAACAACAAAACATGTCATTCAGAGTACAATTAAGTCATTTTGAAGTCGACTATAAATATTTAATTTCTATATAAAATCATATAAAAATTTATAGCCCATTCTTTTATTGGTGGTATAAAGATTATAGAATTTTTATTTTTGTGTTCTAAAATATGAAGAGCAACTTAGGAAATAAGACTTTGTTAAAAAAAATTACGTTACATAAAAAGACTAAGCATGGTATAAACTTGGTCAGTACAAAACGCGTTATTTAGATGTTGGAATAGCAAGGATCATCAATTTTATGTGACAATTTCTCGCAAGCAACCGCCACCGAACAACACACATTCGCGTTCATATCGTTGCGGACAATTTTTCTTGTCTTCTATGATGTCTTGTTTTTTGCTACGCATGCGACATGAGCGGTAGTGATTTTGTAAAAGTCATGGTGCTGTTGTGTCCCCGCACTCGTAAATACACATCCCGCGGAATGATTACGTATATGACACAAATAAAATTCGCCGATCGGCGACGGCGGCGCCAGCAGCAGGACGCCGGAACAGCGAACGTATACGAGACGAAGAAAATATTGCGGCGAGCAAATACGAAGACAAGTCGCGCACATATATATTTATTTGATAACGCCGTCCCAATATATTTTATGATAAAGTAACAAACGCCCTCGAGGATTCTTAAGAAATATGTTTCATTGCTCCAGACGTCCGAACAAATAAACAAACAGTCACGTGTGTTTCTTTCAATGTTCCATTCATTTCACCACTGTTGTATGCCGTCGATATTTAAGGAGCACGTGCAGCATTATTAGTTAATTTCGAGCGATTCGGGAGGAAAATGCAAACGGAAGAAAGGAGTGAAGGATTCTTTAAAGAAAGCATTTTCAGGTTGAATAATTTCATAAATCCAAGTCGAAAAGCCACGCTGGCTGGTGATTGATGGCATAATCTGGTGTAACGTTAAGGAAGTTTAAGGATATTGCCAGATAAGGGCATAGGAAGTAAATAAATTTGCTTAGAAAGTTTAATAAATTCAGACGTTATAAATATGTATCTCTCTAGTAGTTATTGAGGTTCGAGGAGGCGCATTCAACGGTGGCAGCGGCGGCATCGGCGGCATTGCTAGGCCGGCGGCGGTGTGCGCCCCTCAAGCGGCGGCGCGCGAGGTCGAATGTGAGCGATTGACTCTTTAAGAGATTGCTTTTTCGAACGTCGAAAGCATTATCCAGCTCTTCATAAGCGCTGACGTCGCGGAACTGCCGCTCTTGCCGCCTCCACGAACACGAGTGCAACTCGTTTATGATATATCTTCTATTAGCAATACACTGAAGCGCTATCTTCCTTCACGTCCTTTTCGTCTTTGCGTAAAACTTTCCCTTCAAACTTTCAACAAGCTAGCTAATCGTAACAATTTCAAGCAGTCACAATTTTTCTGCGCGTATTTTACGTAAAATTTAAAAATACACCCATTATTCGTATTTTCTCAAGTGGAAAACTAATTCAGCTGCAAGTTTGCACGAGAAAAATATAATTTTAAAATGAAATGAAAGCATTTCGCAATTAAATGAAATATTTTGTTATAATTAAATTGCGTTTTTATGCATAGTTTTATTTACACAAAGTTCAAACGTATTTTGCATTTAGTTAGTCTTGCGCAATATTTAAATATTTATAAATGGAATAATTGTGTTTGCTTAATTCGTAATGTACATTCAATTAAGCAGAAATAAAACGTCTTGGAGTCTATAGAAAAAAAAACAACGAAACGACGAGATTACTAATGTAAGTTCATGTTGCGTGTCTATAAAATGTGCTGCTTGCTTTCAACAGCACTGCCTACTAATCATCATCATTGCCGCCGCCGCCGCCGCTGCTGCTGCTGCCTCTGCCGCACACAAGAGAGATAGCGCAGTGTCGTTTGTTCGTCGAACATAACGCTGGATCGCGATCGAATTACTTTTTATGGTAATCGGATTTCCATTCGGCCGGCGCATGGGGGACATGCTCGTTGCCGCCGCCGCCACCGCCGGTCGTGTGCGCCACTTAACAGCGCGCGCCCCCTGATGAATTAATTTTCGACTCTAATATCGTTTACCGCACAACACTCCCGCCGCACTCACAATTTTCAATGGTGCAACTGAACAGCACCAGGCTTCACATTGCACCCCTAACATTATTCAGTGCCACGCATGCATGCACGCAAGACACCCCCGCGTACGTATTGTGTGAACGCAACACAATGCCAGTTGGCCCGTAGTCACGTTGCGCGCTGATGTGCGATCCGCACGCGGCTCAGTGCTACCTGAACAATAATGTTTTCATTTCCGGCTTCGGCTGCGATTACGACCAGCGTGAAAGCTGCGAAATTAGCAGTTTTGGGGGTGAATGTTACAAGGGATTCTTTTTCGGTTACCATTTATATTGTATGGCTTCTTAATATGAGTAGAAAGCTCTTCTATCTGTCCATATATTTTATTAATTTAAAAATATTTTTCCGGTTATGCGGTATTTTTTCTGACTTTCCGCCTATTGTATTTTAACAAGTAGCAAAAATATTAGCCTTCCGGGTTTGTCATTGTGCGCATCCTCATCATAATAAAAAACACGCGGAATTCTTAATGAATTACATCACCGCATCCGAATGTGCGGCACAGAGTGGCTCACCATACAATGTTGCTGCTGGAGGTGGAGGATGAGGCAGCAGGGCCAAAATGATGGTGGCGGCTACAGTGGCGGCGGCAGCAGTGGCATAAAAAGCATACACATACATCGGCGAAAGTTTCGCTAGTGGAGTTAGCACCATCTGTCACCTCACGGCTCATTTCACCGAGTGCCTTCTCCTTTTCTTTTTTGCGCTGATGCACAAGCGTACCGCACGCGACTACTGTTGCTGGCTCAGCGCGAATGTCGTTGGAGGCGGCAGAAACACCGCGTGCCGCACGCATATTCCGTACGCACTTCACGAATGGTGCGGGAGGAAGCCAAAAAGGCGCGAGACGACTGAAGCCCCGACGAGTATTTGTCTTTATTACAACTTTTGTTCGCAGTGCGTGCACGACCAGAGAAAAACACGAACGTACTTGACTATATTCACTTTCAGCCCAATAAAACAATTGGACGCAAGGGTTTTTCTTCTCCTTTGCATTTCTGCGAAATTGCTAGAAAACTTTCTGCAACACTGAAAGAAATCAACGATTTTTTTATATTAAAACAACTAACTATCTCTCAATTAATTCAAACGTCAAACGCTCTTAGAAGTAGATAGGTATTGCGCACTAAAAATATGACTAATTATTTTAAGTAATGCATCAATATAAGAGGCAAAGGTAGCACACAAGTGGAACTTAATTACACTAACGGTGAAAAGTTTGCGTCGAATTAGTTGCGTTTCATCTATGGTGCGTGCGTGCTAGCTTCATAATTTCTGAGCGCACATCGCATCGAACGAACATTTGAAGGAATATGAAGCTCTTACACTCGGCGTCGTTGTCTGCTGGGGCGAAGAGCGTAAAGTTCAAAATTTCCATTTTAATTAAACCACAAAGACAGCCAGCGGGCTAACTAGCGTTCGTACACGTATGCGGTGGAAAATCCGGCGGCCGGAATTTATAATTTTCGCCGGCGCCGCCGTGCGCGAGGCAACGATTTCAATATGTCACCAAGTCATTGGCATCAAGGACATCACATCTCGTCCTCCTTCCTTGACATCGCTCATTTTCGCGCATTATATTTGCGTTGCACACACACACACACACATGCGAAGCGCATTTTAATTAAAAGCTAATTCGCCGCCGCAATTTTTCTATTTCGTGTAATAATTCGGTTGCGGTCGCTTTTTTCCATTTAGCAATTTTAATTTTTAAATGAAAAATGCCTCAAAATGATAATTACATTAGCCGCGCGACATTGTTCCTGTCCGATGTGTGTTCGTTTATTATCGCATCCGGCGATGCGGTGCTAGCACGCTTTTCAACTTCGCGGAACGTGAAGCCCATCCACCGTAAATGCAAGTGCATAGAAAATGCACTTCTCACCGAGTGTTGATTATCGCCGCCAAAATAACATAAATGCTTATCTCAAATGCACGAGCATAACTCGTATTTGTTATGTAAATCAACGTTGAAAAACTAATAGGCAAAGTGCAATTTGTATTTAGTTTAACGACAGTGAGTAATTGTAATTGAGTTTCGAAAGATTAGAATGCAAAATGGGGTGGTTGATATGCACGTGTAGAAACACTTAGTAGAACGATAGTGCAGAGTGTCGATAATAGGATACAACTATTTAAAACGTTGATTCGATCTGGGGAATGGACGCGTGGTAAAAACGTATTGAAAATACACTCGCTCGATGTTGTCATTGTTTCCAGGCGCATCCCGGATGATAGGATGTTAGAGTCGATTTTCAAAGTGCGGGTAGTTTCGGCCAAAAATCCCAAACGTTCATGAATTTAGTGCATCATTACGTAATGGTGTGGCGTGTGCGCGCATGCACCACGTGGGCATTGTCTCGCTTGCGATATTAGTGATAATATCCGGCAGTGGATGCGAGCCGCACATGGAACGTGCAACCCTCCAAATCCACTGTTTGCAATTAATTATAACAAAAAGGGCTGCGACTAAAATGACCAGCGCACGAGCAGGCGCGCGCTGAATAAAAATGCTCGTGCATATGGTCGCGGAGAGACAAAGGGTGAAATGGGAGGACAGGAGGAGCGCAAGGGCAGGAGGCAGCGATATGTGCACGTTGGACACAAATCACACGTTCATGCAGATACAGCACGTATTGGAAAAATCCCGATCTGGAAATTTACGGCCGATCATATATTTATTCAGTATTTTCAATTTCTTTTTCCTAATACGCGCGAAAGCTGTGCACCGCCAGCACCAGCAGCGCGATGCTTTTGATGCCGATGGTGGCTCGTTCGTTTAAAACGTGCGCGCACTTCAATTCCACCACTACCATCACCGCCAGCCGCCCCCCCGCTACCGGTAGTTGCAACTTGCCACAGCGGCGCACGCTCTTTCTCCGCGAATATCTATCGCTTGCCAGCATATCGCACCGCCAATATAACATATATCAGCGCTGAAAAGCAATACATAATGCAGATCACAAGAAGTGCGCGGAACCCGTGCAATACCAGCTGCCATGCATCAATCATCATATCGCTGAAAGACAAGCAACGCAGCTGAACAGAATAATTACTCAATTCACATATCATTTCGTCTATGCCTTAGATGTGTACCGATTCCTTTGAATTATTATTATTCGTATATAAAGAACAATGTTGCTATCGAAATGCTACTTTATTCAAAATGTAATCAGTTAAATCACATTCATAGCATTCGTGTGAATATTATCCTCTTATTTAATGGCACTCGATAATCTGTCATCTAGCTAATATCTAAATATCATGAAATAATAGTAAAATTCGCAAAACAATTGAATAATTCAATTGACAATTTATACCTGTTGGAAAACGATTAAACTTTAAAACACTCCAATTTCCGATAAAACGTTAGCCATTTGTATCAGCTTTGAAATCAATCTACGTTTTTTATGCTGCAGATTATTTTGGTTTAAAAATGTAACATTGCAATTGTCAGAAAAATGATTTTAATTACGAAATCAAAATACTTATTTTTATTTCAAACTTATTGCAAGTTGTTTAATATCATATTAGTGATGTTATTGATTGGTGGTTACAAATGGTATTGAAATATTATTTATTAATACACACACTTTAATGCGATTATAAAATCGAGTGCAATCCATCAAATCCAAGCATTAAATCATCACAGCAATGAATGGTAACAGCATCGCATAGATTTCGCGAACGGCAAGGCAAGGCTTCATAAATCTAAAAACTTTCCTTTGATAGTAATTTCTTCGCAACGTACGCTTAAGCACGGCATAAACATGCCGTTCTAGTGTGAGATGACGAACTTGAAACCGTTCATACACTTGCTGCTGCTCAACTCTCATTCGCATGTTACATCATAAAACCCTCGAAATATGCCAACTCGACATAATATAATTTCTACCCACTGGCAAATCTCTCCAACTTTACTGACAACAAATTACAGGATCTAGATATAAAATCTTGATAACCATATTAAAATATACCCTTACCGCAACTTTTTCAACAATTAAAAATAGATTTTACGTATTCAATTTGCATCTTTTGTATTGACAAACCTGATGAATACAATTATTCATCTTTTTGAAGACGACAAGCAAATCGCATAAGGCACATACGCTTTCATCCTTGTACACGACCGCTCAAAGTGGAACGTACGTAGTGTGTCGTAAATACGGATTCCACTAATTAAATTTGCCCCAGAGTAAATCGCACTAAATCTCGACGAAGAATGTCACGAGCGAGCTTACTCGTTCCGCGTATTGCGTGCAAGCTTTCAACTCCGCACTTGCGAAATAGTAAAAGTACAGAATGCTGGGTATGGGTGGGTTTCTGGCTGACGTGTGTACAACTGGTGAGTGCACACACGATACGATAATAATATTCAATCATACACAAAGCAGCTGCACGCTGCGCATTTGTTGGATGAAGATTTGCACTTTGTTCTCATGACCTACTTGCGCGATTTGCATTTGTTGCAAAGTACAACGAGAAATCAATTTTCAATAAATACTAAGTGAATATTTTTATATTTTATGGCAAGTGGGTATGCGGATAGTTGAATTTGCCCAATTTTGATATTCAATCGCTTGCTGCGAATTAAATTGCTACCTCATGATATCGGAGAAAATATTTTGCGTTCGCTTCGCGTTGGTTGTGATTTGTATGCGTGAATATGAGAAATATAATGGTGGAAATTTTGAACGATTGAATGGCATGCTGTTCGACGACTGCATCAGTCAATTTCGTAGCGGCAGAAGCTGCAAAGCTAGAGCGGTGGCGGCGTCGGTGGCAGCACCTTACCGAACAGCAGAACTGTTCGAGATGTGTGTGGCTTTGATATATTAATATGGTACGACGCCGCCGTCACGAACGCGCGCCGCCTCAACAGCGGGTTTCGACGACCGGAATAAATCATCAACACCTGCGATTAACTCGCCAGTATTGGGATGTCAGTGCCATGAATATTAATAACATAAATCGAAAACTAACCGGGAAGCATTCTAAATTCACAAATTCTACGCCTTGCATACGTCAATGGTGATCATTGTATTTCGCGTGATTAATTTCATTGGGGCTTTACCTACATTGAAAACTAACTACACATCCCAATGGTATTTTTATGAACAAAACTTTGCGTTATCCTCCTGCGAGAAAACCAGACAACAAATATCTATAATATATGGGTGTTTACATTATCGTTTGTTCCCTGGGACGCGTCTTATTGTAAAGCAAATCCAACTGCTCTTTAACCAACCTCGACGCCGTACCTAAGGGAACCCTTTCCTTCGCATACAAACATCGCCGCCGACCAAGCCACTGCAGCGGACCGGGACGATTTGCTAAAGTTGCCCCCGCGTTGTTCAACTTGCAATCCCCAGCCGGGAACGGTGGAATTTACATGTGAGGTGACTAAAGCGCATAAACACGCACTGCTTGCTTGCTTGCTTGCTTGCTCGCTGTGGCACAAATGCACAAATAATACCTATTCGGGCACGCGTCAATTCGAAGAGACAAATCGAACTATTGACCTATGTGGTCCTCGAGTGTCAACCCAAATACGCCGAACTAATATGCGGAAGAGGAGACGGCCTTCGAAACTCCCCGAGAGTCATGGGGCGGCGCACGTAAGTAATTATTCCCCAATGCGCATAAATAATCGACGTGTGCATCTATAGATTCGCACTGTTCATTCGTTTAAGTAACGCGCGCTACAAATGCACGCGTGGCGAGCAGATGCACGAACTTAAAACCTCGCCTTATTACTTTCGAACAAACAAACAACTAACTAACAAAGACGAAATTTAATCAGCGCTACCCCGACTGCCGCCGTCCCGCTTTATCCACTAGATGAAGATTTCTATTGCGTTCACGTACCTAAGTCGCGTGCGCGTGTGCGCGAAGGCGGTGGCGGCGGCTGATTACGTTTAAGGTAGGTGCACAAGAGTGAGGTGCACACGACGTCCGCAACGCACGCGCGTTCAACATATGTCGACGATTTATGATGAAAGTTGGGCCGTTTTCGTTACACAAAACTATTGAAATTATAAGCAATGAAAGCAGCTTAATAGGAAAAATTCCACGCGCTGCGCACTCCAATTAACCATCAGGCTCATGGATTTGAATTGTCCTCATAAATCCGCAAACTTTGTACCGCCTTAATGAAGCGCATACTTGTGGCGAATACTGCGTAGGGAGAGAAGTTCACGAAATTGTGTGCACATTATCAACATAAATTAACTCCTTTCGCGAAATGCTCAAATAATTTCATCAAAAAAAAAATCCAGAAGAATTTAATCATCATTTACGTTAAAAATACTGCTACATATATTTAAATTTTTTTCATTTTAAACTTGCTTCTGAATAAATAACAAAAATTATCCTTTAGCGTACAATGCGACATCTGTTATAAAAATGAGTACTATAACTCTTTTAAAATTTTTAAAACTTTGACAAAGTTTTTCCATGTTAATAGAGCAATTTTTAATGTGACTGTAATTGTTATTTATGATACGATTGTATGAAAAAGTCATAATTAAGTTGTTAATTCGTATTATTCACACGGTTTGGTGATTGATACATTTTTAATGAGTTGGTTACATGTGAAGCATTGTAACCATTCCCAACCAGCCGCATACATCCGGATGGATGCGCACTTAATGAGATTTGAATCCGTTCATTCATTTCTAATAGGAAATAGATTAAAATGCAATCGATGCGCGCACTGCCCGTTGCTTGTGACCTGCACACACTTCTGAACATGCACAATGGTACTCTGAACGCGGGTCAGTTAGTTCCGAATGCACAATATTATGTAATTTCTCGGCCTATTTGTTACACGATAATCGATTGCCGAATTGAATAATGTGTTCTAATCTCCGTCGCATACGATGAGCCTGGACGCAAGTGCAATGCGCATATCTCTGTAATGACTTGCTCGCAACACCGAGACAAAACTCGGCGTAATTAATTGGCCGTGCAATAAGTGTGGAAGGTGCATGTGTGCGCGAGAGGCACGGACGTCCGGATGTGTCAGTTAAACAGTTCGCTTGTTGGGCCGCGCACCTGGATGATGATAGCAAGCAGGCGTACGCGATGCGACGACACGAATTGTTGTCTCCTGCATCGTTGGCGCATTGCAATTCGGGAAGCGGCAACGCGGTCATTCCCAGATGTTGGCAAATGCACATCGCATAATGCGCCCATCCTTCTCCCTTCGGTCGCTTGCAGTTGCGTATCTTCTTTCCGTTTTCCGGTTCCAGTTGGCGGCTCATGCATACTTTCTGATTTTAATTAAAGCAACATTTCGGTGGCAAGCGTCGCATCGAGTCAAAAGCGTCTAGCAATAAACACACTACAAATGAGAGTCCCAGCCAAAACATTTTATTAAAATTGCACATTGAATGAATAAACTCAGTGGTTTTTAATCATAACGTTGGTGCGTGTACAAAAATATATTCAATGCTAATCCACAATAGCAAAAGATTCAAAGTTTCTATTTATTCCATCTTGGGGGATAGCACGGCATGAAGATTCTTGTTGTATCAGTTTTCTTATAACTCCTTCAAGTTGCGGCGCAGAATCTTTCCGGAGGCAGTTTTCGGAATGCTGTCGAGAATCACGATGCCACCACGCAGTTGTTTATATTTGACAACTTTCTCAGCCATGTACGCGTGAATATCGTCGGGGGTCGTTCGTGCGGCGGCGGCATGTCGCAGGACGACAAAAGCTTTGGGCGCTTCGCCCGTGTCCGCATTCGGCACGCCAATAACGGCCGCATCGCTGACGTCGGGGTGATCTCTTAAAACCTCCTCCAATTCGGCGGGCGCCACTTGAAAGCCTTTCACCTATATGGCGGTAAGAACCCATTATTGAGCAAACACACGCACGCGTCTGTTAAGCTAACGAACTTTCCGCGCGCCTCCATTATGTAAACGCGATGGAGATATCAGCGCGAATACTGTACCTTAATTAACTCCTTCAGTCGCTCCGTGATAAAGAAATGACCGTCCTCGTCGTAGTAGGCGATATCGCCGGTGCGCAGCCAACCGTCATCAGAGATCGTGTCCCGATTTGCCTCTTCGTTATTCAAATAACCCTTCATCACCTTGCAAACAAAACACATACGCGGTGATTGTACATTCCGTAGAAGAATAGCGCGTGTTACTTATTACTTGCGGTCCCTTAATTAGCAGCTCGCCCGGTTTGTTTGCTCCCAGCGGACTTGAAGTCGGATTCCCCGCCTCGCAAATTTTGCTCAGCGTGTTTGGGAGCGCGTAACCGCTGCCCCCGATCTTAATGCCGTCGTTGAGGACGAAGGATTGCTGATGTGTCACCGGTGACGTCTCGGTGAGGCCGTACAGTTGCAGCAAATAGATTTGGTCACTGGTGCGCTCCCGAAATCTGTTGATATCAGCGGCGCCCAACGGGGCAGCAGCTGAGACCAATGCGCGTACCGAAGTTGATAACTGTTCCAGTTTCAGCGCGGGATTATTGAGGAGCATCAAAACTAGGAATTAAATTGTTGTTACGAATAACAAATGAACGCTTCATGCGCATGCACACAAAACTACCCACCCATTGGCGGCACAACGTATAACAATGACGGGCTTTGCTGATGTAGTATTTTAGCGAATGCACTCGTTGTAAACTTGGGCAAAGTTATGAATTTCACTCCCTGCGCAAATAAGTCGAGTCCAATTACGCCTAGGCCGTACAAGTGGAACAGCGGAAGCATAATAGGTACAACGTCTTGGTTCGAACCTGAAACATACACATGTACACTTCATGAACCTGTCAGGAATGCTCTGGATTGTTGGGCAAACGGCAGTGCTCACTTTGCTGTGCGCAATATTTGCACTCGCACTAAGATAGAGCAGAAACGTGTAAGACTTGCCCTCAAAATCAACTTACCGTGAGTTTCAGTGGTGAGTTTGAATTCGGGTGCAGCACACTGCACTGCATTTGCAACCAAATTCCGATGTGTTAATTGCACTCCTTTTGGCAGTCCGGTTGTGCCGCTCGAGTACGGCAGAAGAACCACATCAGTGGGCGCCGCATCTACCTCTGCCGCTCCCCGAAAATCTTTCCATTGCTTTGCCGTCACCTCGGTGAAATTCACCGCTCCCGTTGGTACTGATTCGTTCGTCTACTGATGCGGTTTCCAGCATTCATTTTGCGGTTCATATTCATATTTTTGTGATACAATTGAATTATTTCATCCAAAATAGCGGCAATGCGTTTGATATAACATGAAACATTTTGTTGCAAAATACGTAATTTATTGCTGCTTGTAGTACTACCGTATGATTTATTGTAACAATGGGAACTTTCGCATTTCCTCCGCGTTCCTGGATCGCTCCATTGACCGCCTCCCGAACGTTTGGATAAAGGGCAGTCAGCGTAACGACGAGTTTCGCCTGACAGTTTATCAGCTGCTTCTTTATTTCGCCTATAAATAATATATGTGTTATTATTCGAATAAGTAGATAGTTTAATACGCTTAGAAGTTGTTCGAATGATTTGACTAATATCTACATGCGCGTATAGATATATACAATGAGTCAATTGATGAATTGCTCTACAATTACGACCGTAATTGTTGCGTGCTGAACATAATGTAAGGAATGGCCTTGCATGTCGCTCATAAACGAGCGCACGCTTATCAAGAGTAATTTTAATAAATGTTTATCTAATTTTTTGTTTACTTGATGTGTACGCTGGATTTATCGGGGATATTATGACACCAGCTTTCATTCCTCCAATTAACACGACGAAATATTCGGGCACATTAACCAAAACCACGGCAATTACATCACCCTTTGTCAAACCCAAATTCTGTAGAAAGCCAGCAAAGGCATCGCTCTTTTTATGGACTTCTGCGTACGTTAATTGTCTTTGCGTTTCCGCGCATTCCTAAAATGGTGATAATGATTGTTGCATACTTATTTAATTGTGCATTGCCAATCAAGTCGATTGTTTTTTGTTACTTATTTGTTCAGATAACTTACAAATGCAATTTTATCATGCCATTTGGTGAGTCCAGCAAGTAGATAATCTTGCAGTAATACGTTTGGTATTTGAATATCAGGAGCACGAGATTTAGCTATATTTTGATGCACTTCGGTGCTGTATTGCTGGTAACTTAAGGCCTTATACCTGCGGGAAAGACCAGAATAGAATCTGTGAGTGTAGGAATTGAAATACCGCACAAAGAGCACCATTTTTACTTCTCAACGGTCGCTGTAAAACTAGAATTGTGTTTTGAAATGCATCTCTCCACGTGCCTCAAATGTTTTCGTTCTCCTAACGCATGCGTCAAATATCGTGATTTTTCAAATTTGCTCAGCGTAATATTTGATTACTAAATTGTGTAAATCTTAATCATTTCATTAATGATCGTGACTCGTATATTATTGAGAACTAAGTGTACCTTAACGTGCATCCACTCGACGATTCTTGGCACTTATTGCATAATGAAGGAAATTCCTATTTTTAAATACGTGTTTAAGCATTAATTAATGTAAATCATTAGCAACGATTGTTGATATAACCCAAAACAACTTGTTGGCATTATCTTAGTAAATTACGAATTAACTATTGACCTATAACATGACCAACGGTAATGACACATGGACTAAATATATAAATATGGTATTTATAAATACACGGACTCATAATTTCGATTTCAGTCCGCTCGTGAAACTATAAAACATTACATTGGTATAAAAATGTTTTGCGCAAAAACGACGTTAGTTCTTTTCCTTGCTTCGATTTGTATTGTTCATTCGAGTGTTTCATTTGAGAAACGGAATCCAAATGCAGGTTGAGTTATAGGCAATCTACATTACAATTTCAATTTTACAATTTGAAATTTTTAGCGCCAAATACTTGTATATCAACAACATATAAGTTGGAAATGAAGGCGAATGAAGAAAAACAATTGCCTGGGTTGTGTATAAAAGCTGAATGCCAAGCAAACGGTGATATTGTTTATTATGGGTAAATAGTAGAGTTAATTTATGATTATGATATTATATCAACAACTGGTAACATATTTTAGATGTGGTAAAGTTGGAATTCCACCAAATTGCAGATTCATTGAGCCTGATTTAAGTCTGCCTTACCCAGATTGTTGTGAAAGGGACTACATTTGCGATGAATAACTTTATATGACTCAAGTTTGTCATTGAATTTTTATTGTTTGTTAGTCTAATCTCTGGCAACACAGAAACAACTTTTACTTAAATAATATACAACCAAATTATATAATTCAGCACAAATTTAATGAATTCTAGTTTTATAGCTCATCAAAGCTGAATTGGTCATATTTCCCATATTAACAATCTTTTCAATAAACTTCTACATTTTTACACTAATTTGATACACTCAATAAATTATTTGACAATTTACGTTAAATTCCATTCTAACAATATATTTTGAATCACAATCAACTCTTTGCTATTTGATATGATTTTATATATTATTTGGTAAAATGTCTGGAATCAAATATGAACACAAATCCATCTCGGAATTGACAAAAAATACTTTCTTTGCTGTATTTTCATCCAACCTAAAGCAAACATAGAAATTAAATTATTCTTAAGCAGATTTTACAAACTTACCATCCTTTGATAATACTCCAACAACCTGAAAATATAGTTGGTGAGTTTAAGATTAGGCATACTCCTAATCTTTCCGGGTAATGTTTAGATAATAACCAAATAAGATTCTTTATCAGCTCGTAGTCCATGCAACTAAGCCCAAAATTATTAAGATCAAAAATAATGCATAGGTTGTCAACAACTTCTTCAAAGCATTTTTTACAAGCATCTTCCAAGCAATAGACAATAAATTTTGTAACTTCATCAATATTTCTACCACTTGTATTATGGTTTTTGGCAGGTATATATACAACTGGTCTGCCAAACAAGTCTCTATGTCGCAAAACAATTGCCTTGTTTAGTTCAAGATTTGCTTTTATTATTGGATTATTGAATGTTAACTCTGATACACCATATTCTGTTCTCCACTTGTTGGTTTTCAGCAATGCCTAAAAAAAAGAAACTGAATTATCAATAGTTTAAAAAGTATACATACCTGAAATGCATCATCAGGTGTTTTGAATGCTCTCAAATATCTTTTCAATGAAAACTCATTATGATATTGGTTTGGATCAGCATCTGCTATTAATTTCATACGTGACTTCAATTCTTGTAGATCAGAATTGTTGACGGGAACACTGTGTGGTTCTGCCATCCTCTATTCTTCAGTATTCTTAAACAAAACAATTCACTTTACAGCTGTAGAACTAACTGGTGCTATGATTCACATACAAACGTAACCTCAATTTATTTGTTTTGTATACATAAGTGCACACAAGTGCTTTGCAGTGCTTTGTTGCACACAACACAATAATGTTTTGTGTTTTCTGTTAATAATCATTGATAATTCTGGAATTAATAACAAAAGTGGCATGTTTGGAGGTATGCTTGACTGTACTAATTCACACTATTAATGAATTCATATTTAACATGTTACAACATTATGATGTTGATTAAGATACTGAAGGTTTAGCATGTAACATTTCAATTATTTGATCAACAGCTTCTACAATTGATGGCATGATATAAGTTGGTTTAATATCACTAAACTTATCCAAATCTGATGGCTGATATTTGCCAGTTTGAACAAGAATTCCCATCATACCAGCTGATAATGCACCTGCAACGTCACTTACTATATCCTGAAATAAACAAATTGTAATTCTATTATTCTGACTCATTCAAGCTTACTTACATCTCCAATCATCACAACTTCATTAGGCTTTTCATTATCCAAAGCTGATTGAAAGAATCCTGGCATTGGTTTTCCAACTATTTTTGCTTTTATGCCTGACGAATATTCTAATCCTTTGATGAAACAGCCTGGGCCAAGTGCCAGACCATCAGCTCTCTTATAATATCTACCATCATGGATACCAATTAATTCAGCACCTTGATTTAAATATCTAAAATTCATTTTACACATATAATAACAATGACATTCATTTAATGTTGATATTGATCTTACCGAAAAGCCTCATTCAGCTTATCATAGTAAAACTCGCTAGGTGCCAAACCAATAACAACTGCATTTATTGCCTGTTCAGGATCTGGCTTTGTGAGGTCCTCAAGTGCTTCGGGAGATACCAGATATAATGGATTTAACTTTTTCTCAGTAATCAATTTATTGGCAGCTGTTAAAGATGTAAAAATTTCATTCTTTTCAATATCAAATCCCAGAGTTGTCAAGTTATCATAGAGCAGTTGCTTGCTTTCTTTTGTGGTGTTTGTTACAAATCGTATCTTCAATTTTGTTTTTCTTAGCCTATAATATTATTATTTAGTGAAAATGCAATAGTACCTATATAACAATACCTTGCCAATGCATCTATTGCTCCAGGTACTGCTGCTTTCTCAATATGCAGAGTGCCATTAAGATCAATCAACACTGTTTTGATCATGTTTAATAACATTGCCAAAAATCAGCTGATCAGCCTGGACCAGCCGCTATAGAAAATCTAACCTGAACTTATGTATTAAAGTTAGTGTCGCCATGGAGTCGTGAGCAATTAAAGACTTGCCAAAATTGTAATTGATATAATGTATTTAGTGCTTAGTGTATTAGTAAATTACCCACAACTGTTAATGGTATACAGTTACAAAAGTTATTCCATAAAATATTGATTGTTTTGTTTATTTCCAGTGTACCACATGGACTCAATGGATTATAACATAATTTAAGATGGAAGGAGCTCTACACAGCACAATGTAAGTTTTTAACTTTTTATATCTATCTATACAATGCACGCGTGTCCTGAGAGATGAGTGGAAATACTTGTCTTAAATTTGTAAATTGCAACACTTGACGGTTATTCTCCTTAAATTACACTTGTTAGTAGCTACTTAGCAATAACATTTTATGCAGCGACATTCATTTGATAGAGCATACTTACATAGTAATTATCATTTGCAAATAGAAAGTGAAGTTCTTTAAAACTCGTGATCGTTTTATTGCACTGAATCTAAGCGTAGAATTGAAGTACACAATGGTCGCAAAAAACGTATACGTATATTGCTGCTGCCGTTTGCTATTTCCTGTTTGCATTCATCTTTGCCTTTTTCTCATTTCCTTGGTGCCGCGCGATTCTTAAGATTGTATCAACCGTAGACGTAAAAGCAAGACTTTTTAATTAAAAACAAGTTCAATGCCCAAGACAGTGTTAACGTTGAATAGGAAATGATGAATTATTTGCATAGCGGATAACAAGTTATAATCTAGTTTATTTCATAATTGCATACATTCGATGAGATAATGTAATATTTGCGCTAATTTTACAATTTATAATCGTTCTTACAACAAATATGTATACATCTAAGTAAATCTTTGGATTTCGCATAAAATATCAATTAAAATGCCAATTTGTCCTGGGCAATAGAAAACCATTTCTGTTATTAAACACTACAAAGCCATCTGCACGCTGGCTGAGAGGAGTTTGTAATTACGCTATCATACAATTAGAAGATAAATAGGTGTTTGAGAAAACTTTTAGCCTTTGGTGTATTGGGGTGTTCGGAACGTGAATGCTGTTGGCGTAAATCCGCTGCTTGATGATGGAGAGCTCGCGTAATGATGATTTGGTTGATGTTGCACTTGCGCCTGCGCTTGTGGCTGTTCATTCCGCGCTTCCGGTTTAAGATTACTGTTATCCGTTTGAGTCGCTTCCCCAGATTGCGATTCGATCGAGAATTTGGCGGTAAAGTCACCATTGGGATTCGCTTGCAGTGAATTGCTGTTGATTTGAGTGATTGAACCAAAATGACTGCTCAGTTGCTCCTTGATTTGCGCTTGTTGTTCAGGAGTGAAATTTTCCAGTCCGGTGATGATGGGCGCTGCGGTTTTAATTGGGGTTTGCGGAGTGAATGTCTGAGGACCTTGGCTGTAGAAATGAGGCGACAATTGAGCTTGTGATTTTGAAGCAGCAATAGGTTGAGTTATTTGTTGCGTTTGGTATGATTGTAAAGATTTGCCGGAACTGAACTGACCATGGCTTGGGGATGCTTGTTGTGAATATGTAGATGCAGGGATTTGGGTATATTGGGGAGCCACATATTGGGCGGATTGCGAATAATGCGGATGACCTAAGGCAATTGGTTGGGCTTGTACGAAATTGGCAACGGGAGTTAAATATTGATAGTGTTGGTAGTTAGGATTTTGGCTTTGGTGACTGCCCCCATATGATTGCGCTTGAGGTGCTGTAGCGTAGTAAATTGGTTGATGCTGTGATTGTTGATGTTGATGCTGCGATTGCGGTTGATGTTGCGGTTGAGCACCATAAAGTAGCTGGTATTTGGCACTTGGATTGCTGTGAAAGTAATTGAGAAGCTGTTGCGCTTGTACGTTTGATGGTTGGTTGTACACCAAATTATGTGGGAGATAGCCTGGTTGAGCGATGATTAGCATCGCATGCGGTAGACCTTGATGGGGATGCGCAAAGTACGGTTTTTGCACGAGTTGCACGTACGTTGGGTTGCGAGATGCTGATGAGTAATATTGGGTTTTAGCTGGCGAAGATGCTATTGAATTGGGCGTTTTCGACTCGGATTTGTTACTCGTCTCTGTTGAGCCTGGTGATGTCGTTGAGGGATCCGCATAGGCTAACGAAATCGTAACAAACAGAAGAATCTGTAACAGAACAGATTTAATAAGCTAATTAATTGCACTTTGTGTTTTATAATCCGTATTGGTAGGACACTTACAATGGTTTTCATATTGACCGCACGTTGAGACATTTAAATTGATTGATCTAAGGTGTTGTCACACTCACTTGTTAAGCGCGAATGTCTTCGTTCAAATTAAGCCCCTTCACTTTTATAGTTGCCGAGTGTGCACCACCTTTTTCCACCAATACACGTCCTAGTTTTTAACAAAACCGCGAGCCTTAAGTTTCACTATTACTTGCTATTTACTTCCACTTTGCTCTGCCGCATACATGCAGATGATAGAACAACGGCCATCGCATTGGCAGAGAAGTACTTTCGCTGAAGGTTATACTGTATCATTATTATACAAAGTCGGATGCCATTCGCAAAAGAGTATCGCATTAATACATCTTCGATGTCGTTCAACTCTTAGGTGTCGCAATGTTGTTTTGTTTTTTTCATGGTTAGTACGTTATGGCTCCAAATTTACATATACGCAACAATAAATTTTAAGTAATATAATTTTATAGTACTTACTTAAAGGAGATTGTCTTCAACGAAGACATAAATATTTGAATAAATTACGTTGAAGCGTGTAGAGAGGAAATGAAAAAGAAAGGAACAAATCACAATCATGATTGCAAGTACAGGAAGAAAAAAATTACATTAAATTTCATTCAAACCAAAGTATTGAATACTTTTTATGGTATTCGCATTAAGCACCATATTAATTCCATAAATACGTTTGCGAATAAGTGTTTCGCTGAGCATGACTTTACGTGACAATTAGTTTTGTAATTAATTGAACTCATTAATCTGGAAACGCGCGCCTTTCGTTTTTTTTCCATTTGCTCAATCTGGAAATTTCATAATTGTTTCAACGAGCATTCCCTATTGCTAATTATGGAAATGAATAGCTTTTGCCAGCATTCGGAAATCGTAATTGATCGAAAATGGATTCATTAGATTAGGATATGTGAAGCAAACATTTTGTCAAAAAGGTAATAAAGAAAAGCAACTGGTTCCGGTTGGTTGCGTGAAATTTGTAAGATAATGTCTTTCCAAAATTATAAAAATCTTGCGCTGTCGTAGTCGACTACCAAAAAAGTTTTGCTATTAACTTTTATTAAATTAAAAACCGTTTTTATTAATCGATGTATGTATGGCTCGCGCACAATGTTTGCTCGCTGTTTTTTTTTTGTCTTTCAGCATTTAGCAAAACACGCCCAAGAATGAATTATTAATACAATGTAGAGCACTCTAATTTCCAAAAAAAGAAGTCGAAAGTTTTATCGGAATGCACGGCAAAAAATAGAAATTTGAAAAAGCACCGGCAATCAATACATATAGTAAAAGTGTTTTGTTTCAAAAGAATGCAATAAACGTAAATGTGTAATTCCATGTGCCATCAGGAGTTAGCACGACATCCGCTGACAATACAACGTGTGTTTAGCCGCAGAAACAAGTCATAACGCAAAATAATTACTCGGGAATTGTTTGCTGCATTTTCAAATTGCGCCATTCATTTCTTTCATGCTTCGTTATTTGTTTGCGTTTGTTATTATTGTTATTTGAGCAAAATGTTTAATAATTGGTCAAACCGTATCCGTACTAAATGCGCAAACTACATATTTGTTGCGTAAATAATGCAAAACCATATCAAGTGAAATTTCTGATTTATATTTCCCGCGATGCAAGATTAAATTAATTAACCGAAGTGCGCACATATTAAAATTAATATTTGAAGAAACATGCGTAATTTTTAAAGAACGCTGAGAAATCAACAGATGCGAAAGAAAGTTTATTTCATTGCATCATATAGATTAACTGATAAAATCTTGAAAAATTCCAAAGCAGCAATTAATAATAAATAATTGTTGCAAGTTTTCAAATGTCGTGAAACTAATTTCGATGGCATTTGATTAATACTCATGAAAATGGATTATTAAAGCAATAAATATTTTAGTTATTTACATTTACTCTGGACAGCTACTACGAGCTGCAAAATGCGAATAAAACCATAATAAAAAAGAACCAGTTATAGCCAATGTGAAAGTAAAGTATGATCTGCATTAGCACTTAGACCTCAATAGTAGCAAGATGCGTAACTCATACAGAGTTTGAAGCGAATTGCTTCTTGGAAGTGCAGCGCAAACTTCGATAGTTAGCAATGAAGCTGAATGGAAAATTGGGATGAAAGTCCAGTACAAATTGAATGTCCAATACTTTCATTCTTTTGATTAGGTACTTCGCAATACTTATTGTTTCTGCAATGTACCAAAGCTCGATAGAAATGAGCGTGTTTCCTTTCGCATTAGTGAAGTTAGGAAAAGGAGCGTACTTTAAATTTTTAACAATAAATTGCCTTTCAATTATTTCCGGAGGCAATCGTTTTGCATGCGCCTGATTTTGCTTATGATATTAAACGTATCCAAATTAAATAAATTGTCATGGTGACGACAACACAACTGACATGTTTGATCAATGATCATACATGTGCACCCAATAGTCACATTTGCCTTTCACAACGAAATCGCATTCTATTAAGTCAGCGCGTAAAGTTAACTAATTTCACTTAAAAATGGTAATTGTCCATATTAAAAACAACGATCAAAGCCAGTTTCTTTACGAGACCACGTTGCAATCGCCGGTTGACGATTTTATACATGGCATTACAGCCATCTATAACGGCCGGCTAAAAATTGATCGCGTTTGTTGCGAAATTGAAGAGTTAGCCAAGCATGGCACGCTTTACCCGCCGGAAATTTTAGGCTTAACGCCGGAGCAGGTGGAGGAATTAAAACTAATTGACACGTACGGTAATAAGTGCATTCCCAGCGGCGGGTATGTTACGAATGAGGATCCAATTGGCCGACGAAATGGCAAAGCGCCACGCAAAGAGATGCAAGACGTACTGAATAAAACGGTGAAAGAAGCGAAGGAGATGATTTCAAAGAATTTAACCAAGGAAGGCAAATGCCTTACGTTGAAGATTGTGCAGCAAGCGATCGATTTGCTTAAAGGCGCTGTCACAATTGTATATCCTATGAAATTACCGCCGCATGATGTGATTCGTATGGAATTTGAAAATATTGAAGATTTGTCGGGCACGCAAGCCGCATTGCAAGTGATTGACCCAATGACAGCGCAAGCTTGGTTTTGCGGCAAAGAAATGTACCGTAATGGCAAGAAACTCGCTGATTATCTTGGTAAAATTGAAAATTGCAAGGTAATTGTAGATGACGTACTTATATTTAGCTTAAACGATGAAACACTATTAAGAGATTGTTGTTGTGATGCGTGTTTAGGTGATTGTAAAGCTAACCAAACGTGGGCAAGGCGCACCTGGTCGCGAGCCGGTGCTTAGCGAGGAAGAGCGCAAACACCTAATGTTGCAAGCTTATAGAAAGCAAGAAGAATTAAAGAAATTGGACGCTGACAACGATGATAGCTATTTGAATGCGACTTGGGCTGATGGAGGCAGTTTAAAACGAGCGTTCCACGGTATGGATAAAATTTCCTGGAGACCGGGAAAATGAGAAGTTAATCGGCCAATGTATGCAAATGCGTTTGTATGTTCTTTTGCGATATTCACGATGCTGACTCATTACGTATAATTAACATATTCTCTTCCTACTTAATGATTGAAAATTAATTTTCTCTTTTCATGCCGGCCGCTTTATCAATCATAGTTTCAAATATCAACACGGATGCTTTCCGTGATCCAAATATGCAAAAATCAAATTAAGAGTGACATTTTTCACCAATAAAATAAGTATGAATTGCGGAAGAAATGTTCATGATTCAATAATTTAATATTGCCGAGTAATACACTTGAATGTGGACGGCGGATATATACGCGTGCAGTAAAATTGAAAATATTCTTGGATTTACACTGAAGAATTAAACAAATATTGTAAACAAATTAATATATTAATGCATAAAATTAAGAAAACCTTAAATTTTGAAGGGTTTATTTACATAGTTTAATAATTCTGTGCTTCTTGAGGCTTGCTGCCCTGTTGTATGTCTACCACGCAAAAAACACCCAACGATGCGCCGCATTGGCTCTTCGAAAATTCCTCCTGGTGTGAAGAGTCTGCGCGCGTGAGAGTTGTACTACAAAATTGACTTGCCTGAATTTTGCTTATGCGAGTTAGCGGTTTTGCCCGTAGGTTGCGCACTTGTGGAAATTGTAAAAGTCCATACAGTTGCCTACATATACCTAGTTGGTTTGCAGCTGATCCAGCTTAGGTGTATTTTACACTAGGTTATATTATGAAAGTGAATTAAAAATAAGTCTTAATTATTTCAAAATTATTCGTATCGATTATGAACCGATTTGAGTACAGTGAACCAGAGTTAAAACAAAATGAATATCATTTGGTGCGAGACAGAAATGTGCGATTATATGACGGAAATCAGAAAGTAATTACCCTCAACAAAATGTATATATGATTCACTATTCTAATAATGTTTTAGACCAATTTTGAGGGTGGTGAAGTTAATATAACTACACATCGTATATTTTGGGCGCAGCCAGGTTATTTTTCAAATAACCAGATTTGCCTGGCATTGCCAATTCAATTGATACTCTCATTTAATGAGGAATCACCTGGACCATTTAGCTTCAGTCGAAATCAAAAGCTAGTTTTATATTTGAATGAACCCCAGCCTGATAGAAATGAGGGTCCACAGCTTATAAGCCAGTACAATTTTATAAAATTGTCATTTAGAGAAGGATTTGGTCCTCAAGTTCTAGATGCTATTAATAATGCAATTCTCCAAAAGCGATGGCTTCTTGATGTGGTGCCAACAAATTTTTCCACACCTTCTCAATTAGAAAAAAAATTACCAGAAATTAAAATGCGTACAGGGATTGTAGGAATTGAAAGAAGCCTACAACAAAAGCAAAAAGCTACTGATGAAAGTATTAGTATTGCTTTTCAGGACTTAAATAAATTAATGTTAATGGCAAAAGAAATGGTGCAATTATCACAAAACATTTCAACTAAAATTAGGGTATGTGAATCACTGGCAAATTTTCAAGCTATTTGATTATAATACTTGCAGGAGAAACAAGGAGACATAACTGAGGATGAAACAGTTAGATTCAAATCATATTTGATGAGTTTGGGAATAGATGATCCTGTTACACGAGATTCATTCAAATCTGACAGTGCTTATTATAAAAGTTTAGCGAAACAAATTTGTGACATTCTCTTATTGCCAATTGAGGAATCTGGTGGGATGATGGCACTTAGTAATGTATTTTGTCGTGTAAATAGAGCTCGTGGGTTGGAGTTACTTTCACCAGAAGATTTATTAAATGCTTGTTCTCAAATGAAAAATTCCGCTATGGGTCTTACATTATTTAAATTTGAATCTGGTGTATTGGTACTGAAACTTGAATCTTTAGATGATGAAACAATTGCAATTGCAACTAAAGAATTGGTAATATACGTATTTTGGCTGGAGATTGATTTATAGTTAACTTTTTATAGATTGCTGAAAGAAACTCAATTAATGCTGAAGAATTGGCTCAACAGCTGGGTATATCTGTTGTTTTAGCAAGGGAAAGACTTAAAACAACTGAAAATTTGGGAATGTGCTGTAGAGATGATTCTATGGTTGGACTTCGATTTTATACTAATTTGTTTCTGGAAGAGGAATGAATGGAATATTCTCTCAGGGTATGCTAAATTGAGAAATGGAATTACAACTTTGTGATTTGTATTTGCTTACTGTATATAGAACAATCAAGCTATAAATATTTTAAGTAAATGACAGGCAATTTTCAAAACACATTTTGCGATGGTGACTGTCACACATCTTACTGTCATGATTACTACTTAATAATAATGCAGATTACAAAAGTTTCAAAACATTTAGAGTATTCTCCAGAGATTCCATGTAACATCAGTGTATACGTATGCTTTCTATTGAGTTAAACTAGTTGGATGTTAACTTTAACAATTAATTGATTATTTTCTATAAATTCATTTGCAATCAGATCTTCTAAGTAAGCAAATTCTGTATATCCAAAACCCTTTGGATTTAAATCTTCTACAGGACGTTTAAATGCATCTACTTCAGGTCGTGTCATCATTGTTTCCTTAATATTTCTATAGCTCTGACTAAAATTTTACCCCTTTATGTAAATTATGTTCTACAAAACAGTTTATTACTTACCTGGGATGAACAATGATAATAGTAATACGACCACAAAAGGGCCAATCAAGGGTATTATCATGGTCTGTTTTCATCATATGTATAAGTAGTGCAACACAATTAGGATCGCGTGGAGATAAATTCAATCGTACACATAATCTGCAATCAAATCTCATTTTCATGGCTACTCACACTGGTTATGATAAAAAATCTCACTTATATCCATAATAGGATGTAAAGAATCCTGGACTGTAAAACATCATTGATGGATTGTTATGCATTTGATTAATTTTACTCTTGATATCTGTAATATACCATATAAAATTACCATTGCAATAACGTTGTGCAAGTTGTAACATTTTCATGTTATTCACAGCAATTTGTTCAGACATATTTGATATGATGATATCCTGTTCTCTGCTCTTTTGGTCCAATACAACAATTTTTTCATATAAAGTTCTAAAAATGTACCACTATTAATTTAAACAAAGATTAATATTGCTACATACTTTAAAAGATTTTCTATTGAATCACCATTTGAATTTCTACTTGTGTGTGCTTGATCACTTTTGGCTGGTGGATCCCAAAAATTTGCTTCCTGGGCAATTGCAGATGCATTAGATGTTTGTGAACTTATTGTAATTGTTCTATATGCACTTGAAAGTAGCTGTAAAAATTTTATAAACTAATATGGATACAACTTATACCTTATCATTACCATAAGATGCTTTTGAATATCATGCTCCAAATGTCTTTGTAAGCCAGGTTCATCATCAAATTTTCCATCACATCCAACATCAACAAAACTGCATCTTAACTTTTCATTGTCTGGTAGTTGATATTCAATTGGCTTAAACTTGCAAACCAATAAGTGTGATTCAACATCTAATGGAGAAAGGTCCTCAGGACAGCCCCTTTTTAAATTTGGACATTTTGTTCTTTGCTGTGAAATTTCTCTGCGTGTAAAATTGTCAGGATACACATCTGAATTTTGTAATTTCATATAGTCTACAGGGCAGCATGCATGTTCCTTCCTAGAAAAATATTTTGAAAAGAAATGTCATATTGCTAATGTAATACTTACGCCAACCAAGATTCAATGCAATTCCGACAAAATCTGTGGCCACATGCAGTCACAACAGGATCACGTAACCAGCTTAAACAAATTGGACACTCAAACTTTGCATCAGGTGCAATATCAACTGTTTCTGTAATGCAGCTTTCCTCTGCTTTCATTGAACTTCCTTGTTCTCTGGATACTTCCGCAGCCATTAGAACTATTTAAAAAATCAACTGGTATATAATGTTGAGACTAATAACACAATTAATTGGGTATCTCTTCAATAAAAGAAGATACATCAAGTGGCATGAGTAATACACGTGACGTTCACGCAACCAGAACACCTGTTGACCGTGTACTGTATAAATCTGACGTCAACTGGTGACTCAAATTTGTTCCTATGTACTGGGGGTACGAAACTTTGTTGAGACAGTTTTGTTTTTTAAGGGCAGAAATAAAAAATTCGTAGCATTTTCGTTTACCTAACGTAACTTCTATTTGACAAATTTTGTTGTATGATAGAATGATATGATATTTACAATTACATCTTCGTTACATTTCAGCCGTTCTTTTGGCGCTACAACCACTAAATTCTTTGGGTCATTAGCTGATTCTATCCCAAATAAGATAAGTCACCCCATATTTTCTGATAACGGCTACTTTAGTAAATTATAAGTACTGGGATACTCATTGAACTACATGCACAGCCATCACAAACATGTGACAAGTATAAGTTTTAATTTAGCAACAGTAAGACGGATAGTGGCGCAGTGTTAATACACTTGCCCAGTAACCATGAGGTCCTAGGTTCGAATCCCCGGGCTCTCAAATTTTTAATAAATTTAAAACTCTATTCGTATACAATTCCTAAGTACATTACTTGGCATGAACCGGCGGGCAGTGCTTCTCAAGTAAGGGGGTCATTCAATTGGCCATAGCGCTTGTATTCAAATCAAGCACTTGGAATATAATTCTAAGTCCGTACTTGTGGTTGAGAGGCGCCCCCCTCGCCGGTGACGTCACAAACCGAGGTCTGTTGGTAACGAAAATCGGGAATGGGGAGGCAGTCTACTGCCGGGGAGCGTAGCGGCGGGGTGGGCCGTCACAAGACAATCTTAAAACGACCGGGCTTCAAAAATTAAAAATGGGGCTCTCATACGCTTCTGGGGGCTCCATTGGACATGTAGCTAAGCCCATTGGTGCCCCCGAACGTACAAGGAATTGAAAACTTATAAATTCGGATTGCTTTACTCAGGGATCGAACCTGAGACACACAGATCACTTCCATAGGCTCTACCACTAGACTATGGAGCGTTGCTGTTTTGGCCAAATTCGATCTTCCCCTTATAGTATCACATTGAATAGAAAACTTAAAATTTTATTCCCATTCCCGAGATTCGAACTCGAGACACTCAGACTACTTCCATTGCCTATACCACTGGGCTACGGAGCGTTGTTGCATTGACCAAATTTGATCTAGCCTTTATACGCTCAATTCGTTTCTATTGAAAATTTAAAACTTAAGCCGAAGTTGCCATTCTCGGGGATCGAACCTGAGACGCTCATGTCACTCTTACAGACTCAACCACTAGGCTATAGTGCTGTTGCTGCAGCTGAATTTGATCTTCCCCTTATATCAATGTGAGGATTTAAAACTTAAATAAGAACAACACTGAATATTTACAGTGTCAACCTACTTCACAACTACAGTACAAGAACTGTTTAGTAGAAGCCTCAATTGCATAGCATAGAAGAGAGGAAGATTAAAATTATATAAACCAGCTTGAGAATGAACATGAAACCCACATACCACATCAGGGCTCTTGCATATATTTATGGAATGGAATATCAGAAGGGTAACAAACAAACTTATTTCTTAATAACTTAGAATATTTATTGTGACAGTATCTTTAGCACTGGTGGGACCAGTAGTTTGAACCTTTGTGAGCTTGTACTTCTTTAACAATTTATGAATTTGAAAACATTTCTAGAATTTCTGCAACAACTCTGTAGATTGACACTTGCCAAATAAATCTCTAAGCCACACTGCTGCCTGTATTGATGATAAATCATGTGGTACCAAGAGCTATACAATAGAAGAGTTTAAATGATTTATTGCTATTATTTTATTTCCAGGTCACAGCTCATTTCATCATTGCTTTCCATGATCGGCATTATCAAATTGCTAGAAATCCAGTTATCTTCACCTGGAGGGCAGAAATTATAAGAATTTGGACAGGACAGAAAAGCGAACACCACTACAATCAAAATTAAGGTGGCTACCAGTGGATACAATCAGGTTAAAGACGTTATACGCTGTTATACGCATGATTCTATGCGGTTCTATGGTTATACTGTATAACCTCGAATTCTTTCTGTTTGTAGTGGCAGTTCGGTTTACACGTGCATGAAATAATTGTGCCAAAAACATAAGTGATAACTTAGCAGTACATACTAAGAACTATGGAGAACGATAAACGTTTTGCACATATTGCAACTGATCCAAAATTCCGTAGGATCCCAAAAGCTGAAAGAAAAGTGAAAATTGATAAACGATTCCAGTCTATGTTTACTGATAAAAAGTTTAAAGTCAAATATACTGTTGACAAACGTGGACGTCCTGTGAATCATACCACTACAGAAGATTTGAAGCGGTACTATCATTTAGATTCAGATGAAGACACAGATAAACTTGATGAACCTGTGAATGAATCTTGCAATGATTTAAATATTAAACAGATTGAAGAAAATGATGTTGCTACTGCTGAAGTTCAACAAGAATTAACAAAGAAAACTGTTACTGATAAAGTACTTACAAATAAAGTTAAAAATCAACTAAAAAACCTATCAGTTGATTATGCACGGGGAGAGGGCTGCTTACTGTCAGATAGTTCATCTGATGAAGAGGAATCTGAAGAAGATGAAGGAGTTGAAGATGATGTAATAGATCATAAATGGGGTGAACTTGATGGTGATGCATCAAGAACAGATACAATCACTAAACGACTAGCAGCTTGTAACATGGATTGGGATCGTATTAGAGCAGTTGATCTTATGGTGCTATTCAATTCATTTCTGCCACCTGGAGGCAGTATAAGTTCAGTTAGTATTTATCCATCTGAGTTTGGAAAGCAGAGGATGGCAGAAGAAGAAGTTAAAGGTCCTATTGAATTAGTAAAACTTTCAAATGATATAAATTTTGATAATAATGATGATGATGACGGTGGACATGAAGATGGGTCAAAATATCATATGGAAAAACTGCGACAATATCAGCTCAATAGACTGAAATATTATTATGCTGTAGTTATCTTTGACACTGAGAATTCAGCAAATAAAGTATATACCGAATGTGATGGTATGGAGTATGAAAGTAGTGCAACCAAAATTGATTTACGTTTCATTCTGGATGATGTACAGTTTCATGATGATATACCTAAAGAGGTATGTTCCCAACTTCCTGAAGTTAAGAAGTATCAACCAAGATTTTTCACTACATCTGCATTACAACAAGCCAAAGTAAATCTTACTTGGGATGAGACTGACCCTGGAAGAATTGAGATGACAGAAAAACTCTCCAGTGGCAAGATTGATGAAATTAATGACGCTGATTTGCAAGCCTATCTTGCTTCAAGCAGTGATGAAGAAGATGGAAATGTTGATGGCAGAGATGATACAAACATTGAAGAATCATTAAAAGGAAAAAGTGCAATTGAAAAGTATAAATTACTTTTGCAAGGTATTGAATCAAAAGAAAAATTCAAGGAAGAAAAAGATGTAGGCATGGAAATTACATGGGGAATCGATTTGGAGAAGAAAACTGAACAACTTATGAAAGAAAAGCAATCAAATCGTGACGAGAAAACGCCATTTGAGCAGTTTTTGGAGAAGCGGAAGGAAAAACGAAAAGAAAAACGAGCTGCTAAAAAGAATGCTAATGCCGAAGACAATGATGATGACGAAAGTGATTCAGATGTTCCGGAAGGCATTGATATGAATGATCCCTACTTTGCAGAGGAGTTTAATAAACCTGAATTTAAAAAGTCTATAAAGAATAAGAAGAAAAATAATAAGATACATAACGAAGACTCTGAAGAAGATTCGACTGCTGAGAGTAAAGCGCAACTTGAGCTTCTTTTAAATGATGAAGATGATGGCAAAAGACACTTTAGTTTAAAGCAAATTCAGGATCAGGAGAACGAGTCAAAATCTAAAAAGAAACGAAACAATAAAGGGAAAGTAGAAATGCCTAAGCAGCAAGATGATTTTGAAGTAGATGTTCAGGATGAGCGTTTCTCCGCATTATTTACAAGTCACCATTACAATATAGACCCAACAGATCCGCATTTTAAGAAAACCAAGAACATGGAAAAGTTGATAAGCGAAAAAATCAGGCGACGCACTGAAATCGACGAAGAAATGCCAACAAAGAAAGTAAAACTGAACAAAAACGGCACCAATGAAAAACAAAAATCAAATGCAGAATTAAGTGTGCTTGTAAAGTCTGTTAAAAGAAAAGCAGAGGCGTTTAAACACAAAAGGAAATGAATCTAGATTAGTGTAAAAAAAAACGATCGCTATATTTAAGATGAATATTCAACAAAATCCATGTTCTCTTTGTGCATCCAATTTGCCATGGCAAATCATGGCATGAAATAATCTATTTCAACTATAGAAGCAAATGATAAAGTCCTGCTTTGCAGATATTCACTAACATTGCATAATAAAAATAATTGTTGCAATGATGTAAATATTGTGAAGATATTAATAAACATGTAGTTATCTTATTTTTGTTACAATTTAAGATGAATTAATAAAATTATAAATTCTGAATAATTAATTTTCAAAATGTACAAATTGTCTTTCCTGGTGAAAGCATCAATTCTTTTTCAGGTTGTATAGATATCCACAAATGAATTTAATTTAGGCAAAATCTTGATAAAATTGATGTGGGCTATATTTACATGTTTTACATATAAAGCAAATTTTTGCATTTGAAGATTAATTGAGTGTTTTGGTAGACGCTGAATTATTAGGCATGAATATCGTCTGAGCATCGTTCTGCAACAATTCAAAATTGCTATTGATGCTTCACTGAGCTGAATTCTGAAATGTTTGGAGCTAGCATGTTGAATTTCAAATAACCCTCACTTAAAATTAACCGCGACTAGATTTGCATCCGAAAATCGTTAACCACTTAATTGGAACAACGTTTGGCCGAACAGCTTCATTCGCGAATGCCTAAGTCAACAAAACCTCAAGCACAACAGAAAAATATGCATGGTACATTCAACAAAACAATTGGACTGATTATTGCACACCGTCATTGCTATTAAAACAATGATAACTATTATTCAATCAGGACCAAACCTAAATGTTAATGACGCCTTAAAATATTGACTTATTGCCAACATTCCCAATATCAACAAATCACATATATAGATAATGCTTTCGTGGAGTTTCCTCTGCACTAGTACACATTTACAGTATGTGAATGATGCATGTATGCAATGCATTTGATGAGGTAGTAATTTAAGTTAACTAAGTTTTACGATTGCTTAGGTTTGTTTGCATAATGAGATTTAGATCTCCCTTTCGACTACCTCGTCCATGTCCATGCACCTTGCTAACTCCAGCAAACATTCCAATCACTTGTTGCATATAATGTCTGGTAAATATATATAGATATATATTATTTAAGAATGTGTGTCAGTTTCCTTATCTTGGTTTATTTGTAACGCTAAAAACAACTAAACGACAATACCCTGAGTTCATGTCGTCCGCGGACGTCGCATGCCTCATCTGAGCCATAACTTCAATCGTAAAGCGTCAACGCCATTTAAATAGTATCGAAAGAGCCGTTTATCACGTACAAATCCCAATGCTTCATACAACCGCAGTGCAGGCCGATTCGTGATTTCCGTTTCTAGTACGACCTCATCTGCTTCACCAGCTATCATTTCCTGGATGGCACGTTTTACAAGAGTTGACCCAATGCCATGTTTCCGATACTGTTTGTCAACTGCCAACATTGCAATATATCCTCGCTTAATTACTTTGCGGTGCATGTCCAATTTACAAACAATTGCACCAACACATTGATCTTCATGCATCGCCTAAAAGTATTCATTCACTTGAAGATTGTCTTCATTAGTAAATAAGTTTTATCTTACCAAAAAGCATAAATTTGGCCAATTATGTATAAAATATCTATATGTGTATATTGAATAGGGTTCTGACAAATCCTTCTGAATGATTTTCATAATAAGGGGCATTTGTAATTCTGACTGATATGCTACATAATCAATAGTAGGAGTATCAAGTCTCAATTCAGATGCAGCCAATGTAGATTTTTCATGTTTCAGCTCTAGCCTCTCAATTTGATTTACTATAATTTTAATTTTATCCTGACTCCCCTCTTGCTTATACTTGTTACGAATTATATTTGTAATATCAAAGTCATTATAGAGACCATAATTGAAATCACATTTGGTGTCTGCATTCATCTCACTTTTAGCTTTTCGTTTTGATTTTGTTTTCTTAGTAGAATGTTCATCGGGTGGTCTTGTTTCATCATTCAGTGCTGCTAGTGATGTGTCTGCAAAACCCATGCTTCCTTTTAGCAAGTACGTCAACAAGATCCTTAATTTTCTTACCAGTCTTTGCTGATGGTGATTTATTTGTCTCGGTCGTGCCATTTACAATGCCATTACACTGTTTTGCTTTCAGTTTGAGTGCCTCAACATCTTTGACGATTTGCTCGCACTCCACACCGTTCGCGATTGATTCGCACTTTGGAAGCGCTTCAACACAACTCTTCGATTGACTATCTACTTCGTTATTCATTGTTCTATGTACAAATTAATTTTATTTACTATGTACAAATTTACAACTCATTTATACACGGAATTCATGATTAAAAATCAAAATGACAGCCACCTTTCTCAATATACACACTCGGGCAGAAAGGAACCAGCGTTGCCAATAATACACTCAGTTTATATTGCTTCCCGTTTAAGCGCTGGGAATTTCGTTTCGTTTGGCAACTAGTAGTCTATAGAGTTGCCTAAAGTTGCTTACTACATCTCGCGCGATAAGTAATTCAAAATTCACTTTGAACAACTGAAAGCATATTTCTTAAATACAATTAGCAGAATACGAATAATTCAGCAATGATTTGTTTTCAATTGTTGTACGAGTTTATAAAACGGAGTTGTTAATGAAACACGTGCCAGGGCGCTTGTAGATTGTCTGTATGCGTTTGAACACATTTGATCTATTATGTGATCACATCTGGCAGGTTTTTCCGGTCAAAATGCTTTGCAACATGTATATAATAAGTGCAATGGCATCGCTATCATTAGAGAACACGATGATGCACTTTTATTGTGGCATACAACATTAAGCAATCAGCAATCAAGTGTGTATGCTAAAGCACATTTTGAATTGATAACAAGAGGCCAAATGTTTTGCGACAACAGTATAAGAGTCATGATAATGATTATTAAAACAAGGAAACGGATTAAAACATTACAATATAATTATAGTCGCCTACACATCAATTACAACTTTTAACTTTTAACGTGTTCCGTTTAATTCGCGAAGCGCGTTGAGGGTATGCCACGCGGGGACTCGTAAAGCAGGGAGTTAAAAAGTAATTATGTGCACATAAAAGGGTTTAATCAACCCTTATCTGCTTCCAACCTTCCGTACCTTTGCGTATAATAAATACAAACTCCTTATTAATTTTTCGTATAAGCAAATTATTATTATCATTGTTGATCTGATGTAAATTAACGCAAATGTCTATTCATTCGTTTGCTTCAAAATTTAGACGGTTTGTAGGGTAGATTGGAAATTTTTTCAAAAATTGTTGTGGCATGTTCGGCGTGCATCCCGCGGGAATTCCGGCGCTTGTGACCGGCTTGCCGGCGGTCTTCCCACCGTGCAAACATTCACAACGACACGCACGTTTTCAATTGCACGACCAACGAAGCAGGCAAAGCGCCATCGGGGTCTTCGTGCTGCGACAGATAACACCCGCTGGTTATGCTCTCTGCTCCTTTGGCTTGGGATGCGCTCGGCAGGCAACAGCAGTGATAGCAACGCAGGCTCCTGCTGCTCGCCAGGGTGACTTTTGCCAGCATTTTACCCGCGCAAACGAATGAGCGAACGAGCGAACGTCTCAAGGGAGACCGAATCGATGTCCCGACATCCAATTATTAAGGGAACAAGCACCGTGCTCCCGAGAAGGAACATTGCATCTAATTCAATATGCAGCGCTTCTATCTCGACTCTCCTGCTGACTACACAATGCGAGTACCACATTCGAATGTGTGACATTCATTTGCGCAATTCTCATTCATAGTAGTTTTATATGTTTTTATATAAGGCATGCACTGACACATCGTGAGACTGTTTTGATTACTTGTTAATTTATTGTTCGTATATCCCAAAAGAGTACTTGAAGCGATTTTATTTCATAAACTTGATTTAATAAACGAGTGGTATGTTTCTTAGTGTGAGAAATAGTCGACTGAAAATTTATAAAACTTCTAAATATGCGTCGAATGTGAAATGAATTGGTTTATTTCAGGTGTAAGTCAACTATCAACTATGAATATTCGGCGGACGTGTTATATTCCTAGAAGGCTGCATAGACAACAAGGAGAGCAAAGTGAATCTATTCTTGGCAAACCATATTGAGAAAGCGCGAACACACTAGTGGGTCCTCTCAGCAGCAGCAGCAGCAGCAGCGGAATAGCACCCGACACGTTGCGTTGCGCCGTGCTTGCCGCGGAAATTTAATTAGAATGTTAAAGCGAATTATACGGCTAATGTGGCTATGAAGAGCTCCTAATAAGATAAAGAGCGATTTCGGCGTAACTGTAACAGCGTTTAATATCAAAACTCATTTCAGCTTGCCTCTCGCCTTACAAGACACCGACCCAAAGGTGTCTTTATTCAACACCATGACCTACTACTCTATTAGTTTGCCATATCAAGTATCATATCGAATATTAATTTCTTACGACAAAAACAAAACTTGCAATACCAAACCATACTCAGATCTCCACACTCAGAAGAATGCAATAAAGCAATTATCCTAATGCAAAATGGCATTTCGCTTTGATGACATTCGCGAAGAGACGAGGGCGGACGGCAATGATAATGGAACGGAAAAATTACAATGCCTAAATCCGATTAGCAACACGTACTTGATGTTTGTTTCGAGAGTGCATGATGATGCTGATGGCCACGATGCATATCGTAATCGGCACTTGAGCGCTGTGGACATACACCGCACATGAACCAGACATCATTCGAAAAGGGACATTTTGTCGCTAGCACATAGTGCGTGCACGTGTCGGTGCCACACGCCACATCCAGCACGTGCATACTGCAACTGCTCTTTTAGAAGCAGCACGCTCACAATAAAATCATGATTTTCCAATCAGCGCATTATAATATCATTTACTGCTTTTCAATTTCAAACAATACTCAATAACTGCAATGCTCCAAGGTGTAAATTGAACATTCAAAGAGCACAACCAGATAATCAAAAGAATATCTCTGCGGAAATCACACACCAGCAGAAAAATGTCACCTCTGACACTGCACTAAAGAAAGCAATACGAAAAAGCAGCAGCGACTGGAGGGGAATTGCTAGATATAAAGAGCCAGTGAGGTTTTTCTTTTCTTATCCTCGTCGAAAACAACATGGACGACTGATTGTCCTCATTGCGCGCAAGACAGGTGGCCATCAAATAAACGCAGCGGACTTTGTTCACGAATCAAGTGTCACACTTTATCTATAAACAAAACAACATCGAATCAGACATTAAAATAATCTGAAAATATCACCTAGTTTCAAATAATTGCAGGGAAAGCGTAAACAACTTTTAGCAAAACATGTTTGCTTGTTTGCTTCCTTGAAAACTACACCTGTAGACTGCCAACGCTGCAGATAAGTTTGCGCGGAAAAACAACAACGTATTCAACAAAGGTCCGAGAAGATATATTAGCATAGAAAAATTATAAAATACGTTCATGACGTAGACTATTACGTCGTTTCTTTACTCTACCCGCAATTGTTGTGGGTACCTTTGACCGGCGTCGTTGCGTAAGGCGAAAAGATTTTCGACGTCTGCGTTTACGCTTTATAGTTTCTAACAAGTCGCGCGGTCGCACTTGAATCACTTGATCGAAAGTCGACTGAATGGGTATTTCTTTAAAGTCGCCTGATTCCGGCTTACTACACGAATGAACGCACATACCGTGAAGATGCCAATTCTCGAGGAACACGTCGTCTGGTTGATTCTGCAACTCAGACAGCTCCCTAATCGTATTCCTCACTTCGCATTGCTCGAGTATTTCGTAAACGCTGGGCGTTGTGGTAATGGGAATTATTGGATGGCGTTCCGGCTCGCGACGCATACGATCGTAATCCATGATTGCGTTCCTCAAGCGACGCAGCGCGGGCAATTGTCGAAGATAATACATGAGGCAGGTGCCAGCAATTCCAAGTATGTAAATGCTAATATTACTCATCTTCGTGTAATTTGATAGCACGTGGTGCACTTGCATCACCTCCTTAAATAAGAATGTGACTATTGAAAAACTATCGTCGTCTGTGTGCTTACAACTGCCGCATTATCACAGGTCAGAACGCGAAGAACTTTTCGAATGAGCGCCACGCAGAGAGCTGAAGGTATGTGAATGATACTAGTACGATTTGAGGGCATATTTCGGAAATCCGGACCAAATTTGGAGATTCATGCACAATTATGCACACCAAAAAAACACAATAAATATTATGGATATAATTTAACTAATTGAACGCATTTAAATACGTTCTACTGACGATTGATGTCAAATTGAATATCAAATTGTAATGTCAATCAACTCCTAGCTATTTGATCATCTATTGTTTTAATAATTTTGTTATTTTAAAATATCCTGGAACAAAATGCGTATGCCTTGCGTGTATACGTATATAAACGACAAGCTAATAAACGATAAGAATATAATTCATTCGTGTCGCTTTTGTCAGTTTATAAATCATCTCCGCGTGCAAGTGGAGGAAGATGTGTCAAGCGAGGCGGCGGCGATGCCGGCGTAAAATAAAAAAAGAACTCTAAAAACGCGTTTCTTGCGTGTGCAAATTGCGTTTGTGTAATGTAAACGAGCGAGTAAATCTAAAGGTGGCTATGTGTGTGTGTGTGTGCATGTGCGTGAAGAGCGACATGAGGAGCAAATTGCTTTTTAGAAAATTACCATCGTTTCCCTTCATTACTTTGCATAGTCGACGTCTTCGTCTTGGTCGTGCGCGTCGTTTGTCGTTCGCGCAAATTTTTATATTCAGCCCACTCCATAAATGTATGCGCTAGCGCCTCTTCTTCATGCAATCTCTCATTTTATTGCACTTGTATCCTCCAGGATTCGCACTGCTCGCTTATTCAATTGTTTTCACGGACGCATTCAATTGTTTAAATGAAGTCCAACCCTATGTCTTGCACATTGTCGCACATCATTGCGCACAATTATTTAAGGAATATTACATTTCGTGCTTCATTAACTTGTGCAAAGAGATTTGATTACGTTGAATTTGTCTTAAATTTGTCTTGAAATAATCACTGATTTTCGAATGACATTAAATTATCTCAGCATACACAATTTAACAGGAGAGATTCAAATAGAGAGAATTTAATTTTTCGATTTCACCTTTTGTTTCTGGTTGCTCGTTTCGACGGCGTATTGGGAAAGGTTGCTTTGAAGTTAATTTAATAAAGTGAAACTGAAAACAGTCGAGAGTCGAGTCATTGATGTTTGTAATGAAAGTGGAGAATTGCATTAGGCGGCGTAACAATATCAAACACTCAGAGTGTTTGTATCCGTTACGAAACCGGAAACTTAAACACTGATTAAAATAAGGGAAGAACCAAATAAAAAGTAATGCAATTAGTTGCTGAGAGGACGAGCGCGCGAGCGTTCGCGTCAAACGCAATGAAGACGCGCCGCGACGGCTCCGGACGCGCGGAAAAAGAAAGGAGAAGAAAACCGGAAACGGGCGCCACAAACGCAACAAGTCGTTTGCATATTCATGATGCGTCCTTCCATAATTTTTAATTACCATCTAATTGCACTTAATTATTATTATCGGCGCGCCGCGCGTAACTGAATTATGCATGAGGAGGACGCGGATGTGTTTCATTTTTGTGCTCGGGTCATCGTAAGAATTACCAAGATCAAGTCTTAAGACGTACAAGTATTCTGATTACATGATTCAATTAGAGATTCAATAAAACATACTTTGTATTACGCGATAAATTGTGAAAAAATCCAAGGAAAAAATAAGATGATAAATTTCGTACAAAAATGTGATAAATTTCGTACAAAAAGTAAATGTTGATGTTAAACCAGTAGACACGCATGTCCCTCATGAAAATTGAGAAAATTGGGTAGGAAAACATATCAAAACATATTCGGCTTATTGGAAACTCAAAGGGTAACTTGAGGGACGTCTTGAAAGGATAAACAATAACAATCTTCAAAATTTCTGGCAATTTAAGGAATTAATTTAAATACCTATCCAAAATAAAAATATTCCAAATTCTTTGCCCTCTCAATTATCCTTGGACTTTTACGATTTTCTTCCGTGTCGTGCACAAAAATAAATGTTTTCTATTTCTCTAACATCCGGTGTAAACAAATTGAATTTTCATTTTAATATTCGTTTTGTTTTTCGTGCGACGCTCTTTTCGAGGGAAAAATATAGCGGCGCCCCGACGGAAAGCGAACGCGCGAAAAAGCAGGATCTGGCGCGCACGTCATCCCTGTGGAAACGCTCTGCAAAGAGGGTTGCACCCCCGCCGAATGGCGGGAAGGATTGGCGGCGAATGGAACTCCGCCTCACAATCGGGGGCGCATAACGCATGCGCATGCGTGTTGCGAAAAGGGGGAAAAGCGTTTATCCTGCGCTAGTGTTCTTTCCTGTAGGTTCCCGTAGGTGGTGTAGGAGGACACACATTCAAGAGCAAAGAGAGAAAAGGCGTACCAACACAACGCACACACGCACGCAAATGTGGATTCACCCGCTGTACGTGCGCACACAGCTCAAGGGATGCTTTCGTACGTGCACAAAACGCACACACGGCCAGAGATATGGAGCATAGAAGAGAGTGAGCTTTTGGGGCGCGTTATTGAATTAAGCTTATCATTTGATTTCGGCGCGAGTCGAGAGTCGGTGGTGTGTTGTCCTCAAGCAGGAGCATCCGTTGCGCTTTGCAATTGAAAACGAAGAAGAACAAGAACAAGAAGAAGAAGAAGAGAAGAGGAGAAGACGACAAGCGTTTGAAGGATTCTTGCTTTACGAATGCAATTGTCGAGCGGTGCGCGCGCCCTTTTTTCAAAGTCGAAAACTAAACCGCGAAGTGCGAGATCATATTCAATTAATCGAGGCGCCAATTAAATCTACGCGCTGCGTGCTGTTTGCGAAAGAAGCGACGCGAAGAAGAGCACGAAGAAGGCGACGGTAAACAAGATTTAATAAAAGGACAAGAGCAACGCTATATATCATTCGCAATAATTGAATCAAGCAAGAAACCGGGGCGTTTGATGCGATTATCATAACCATCGTTACCCATCGCGGTGGAGGACTCGGAGGACAACGAAATAAAAATCATTCAATTGTGCGGAATTCAATTATCCATCGTCGTTTTTGGTTGATTCGATTAACATCAGCCGCGTGTGCGTTTTGAGTGTTTGTTGTTATTGTTGACGCGAAGAAAGTGCGCTTCACAATGGACTACTCGTATTTGAATCAAGCCGCCGCCGCCGGCTTTGACTCCAGCTGCCTGCAAAGCATGCAGGATCCGACGGGCTTGACGAACATGCCGTGCAGTTATGGAGATCTTACATCATGCAGCCAAATGTCGCAGGCGGCGTACAGGTACACAGCAGCAGCCGCCTCAATGGCGCGTTCGTATAACCCAGGTGCTGGTGCCGCCGGCGCCATGGGTGTTCACCATCCCGGTGCGACGGCATCGCAGTGCGCCGTCATGGGCGGCAGATCACACGTGCAGGACGTGCATCGTGCCACAATGTTTCCCTCCTCAATGAACCTTCAAAGTAAGTTTCAACGAGATGCTCAACCAAATTGAACGTAATTAAAACTGAAAATTATGAATGTTGTGGTCAACAATGAAGATGAAGAAGTCTTCTTCCGGCGGAAGAATGCAATGCGATAGAGTGACGTAGTCCCTCGACTTTTCTGAAAGATTGGCCGCGTAATTGAATCGGATGGCGCGCTTCCCGCAGATATTTTCCCCTTGATCGATCCAAATTTATGTGCAAACTGTTTCTTAGTTAGCTTCACCAAAGCCTTCTATTTACCGATTAGATTTCTAGTATTTCAACTTTACAACAAACGAGAATAATCTAAACCAAGAGCAAAATCTGTTTGAAATTCTTTCATAATAAATAATTCCGAAAACAAACAACTACCAAGTGAAAAACACGCAAGAGGAAAATAGCAATTACTTAAATAAATCAAGACATTTGAAAGTTTCTCTGTGCATCCAGCAAACGAAAAAGAGACGCAGATACAAAGTGCATAAGAACCATTCATTTACTTAATGGTAATACGCTTAAATGTCTTCTTGATTGTTTATTGTCGTCTCGCCGTCTTTCTCCCTTCTCATCCACACTCAGAACTCAAAGCGAGACAATTGCAAAATTGCATTGCACTTGCGCGTGCAAGTAGTAAAGTAAAAAGTCGTTGATGCAAATTGAACAAATTGAAATGCAAGTTTAAAGTCCACTTAATTAATTAAATCGCACGCCACTAAACTAGAAGAAAATTGTGTAATTGTTAAAATCACTTACAGTGAAATACTGCAATGTCAAATCATAAAATGCAGCAGCAGCAACAGCAGATGAAACAACTGAAGGAATAAAAACTAAAGAAAAATGATGATAATAAAAACATGCTGAAGATATTACATAAACTATTCGATTATGGTAAGAGGAATAAAGATTTGCACACTTTTCGCCTTTCATCTGTGCAAGAAGTGAAATGCGTGCGGAAAGACATGTTGTTGAAGCGAGTGAAGGTGCTCAGCAAAGCATCAAATATACTCGAAAAAATTGCATTGTGCGCGCCGCGTACGCGAATGAAATGAAGTGCGGAGAAAGAAACGCGGGCGAGCGAGTGTGCAAAGAAGAAAAAACCGAAAATCCTGAAAGCACGTCCTTCACATTGTTCACACTACGTATGTATCTTCATCACAATTCGGCGCAATTTTTTCATATTACTTGCATCTTACGCTGAAGATTTCACAGACGCTAATTCTGCAATAATATTTTAAGATTTAACGTAATATTTTATGCATATTTTTTCTGGAATTAAGCACGGGAAAAAAATGTAAAGATCGTAAAAGACGGAAATAAATGACAAAAGAGTTTTGTTCGAATGTGACGTGCGCGTTGCGATGCAATATTTGTTTGTGCGCTCGCTTGCTTCCTTCCGATCTATAAACTGAAGAGGAGCAAGAAAAGCCATAAAAGAAGTTGCGACGACGAAGACTATAAAGTTACTTGTTGTTGTGCGTGCGTGCGCCTTGGTTGGATTGATGCAAAAATGTTGCACTCGTGCGACAGGCACTAAAACGAGCGAACGATAAAACTATAAAACTTCAAACTGCATTTGCATCAAAAACTCTCTTCAGGCCGCCGGCGTAAACTTCATCCGCCTTTCGCGTTTTGCGCTAAAAATGTACGACAGGATGATTCCTCCTGATTCTCGAACGAGCTAATTTTAGTTATCACTTTGCAAACTTTTCAAATATGCTTCCAAATCATAATCTTTACTATGATTTCTTTATATTCACGATCGACTACAACTTTTCTACAAACCTATCTCGATTTCTTAAACAATTTTATGTTCTTCGATTGATCCTACTTGTTTGCGAGTCTGAAAAATAGTCGAATGATTTTGATTTTTAAACCAATGTGTAAAGCAAGCATATATGGTACACTTAAGTACAATAGGGGTAGTTAGATGTTTGTGTTTTGAGGTTACAACTCGATTAATCGTGTGGTAGAACATTCAGGTGAATAGTATATTCTGCGGTTCCACGCATTCGTCCTTAATGGGCTCATGTCGGACTAACTAGCATTCTAGCCCTTGAACTAGGTCTACTACTAGTAGTGCAATCCTTGTACAATGCGAGGATTACATTAAGGGTGGAAAACAAAGCTGATACATATGTCAACTCCCTATTACCATAACAATAATCTTGAAGAAATTTCAATACTTAACGATATTAGGGTTCAATTTTTTGAAATTTTCATGATATTCATGAAGTTTTTTGGGAAAAGTATTTAGTAGCAAATAGACACATAATTGAATGAAAAATTAAAGAAGGAAACTTTCGAAAGCTGGCATAGCTAACTAGAAAAGGACACGTAACGTGCAGGAAAAACGAAGAACGTCGAGTCGCAAGGTGGAAATTCAGTAAATGTCCTAGGAGCCGAGCGCGAGGAGCAGCACAAGAACGAACGTCTCTCCGATAAATAATTACGTGCCATAAACTTTTGTCAGCAGACAGATTCGCCGAGACGCGGCGGACATTTTTCATTGCCCGCTGCGTGCCATTCGTGCTCAGCGAAGATGGTGGAGCGAGTTGAATGTGTATGCGTATATACGAAGAACACATACACTAAGGGTCGTTTCTTCCCTTCGAAAGAGAAGAGAACGTCGTGCGATCGATATACATAGGCGTTTCTTGCTTTTACTCCTTAATATAATAAGGATTCAATAGTTTTATATGGAAATCACATAATATCCTGCTTAATTTACATGCTATTGCTAAATGTTTGCTTTCTTCAAGTGGACAATGTTAACTGAATTGTTGTTGTAGGTGGACTGCCTTACAAAGTATATCCAGGACATGATGGCGTCCTTACCGAGAAGCGGAAACAGCGCAGGATACGCACCACATTCACATCGGCGCAATTAAAAGAATTGGAACGGGCGTTCCAGGAGACACACTATCCCGATATTTACACAAGGGAGGAAATTGCGATGAAGATTGATCTTACCGAAGCGCGAGTCCAGGTAGGATTTCCCCAATTGTTTGATATTAATTCATAAGGAATTTTTATTATTCCAACTATTAAACTTATTTTGCAATTTGAATTAATATTGTAGAAGTTTATGTTTTATTTTTTGTTTGTATTATTTTTGTTCTTTTTGGTTTTGATAGAAATAAATGTATTAATTTTTCATGGTTGATTTCCTTAATATTTTTTGATACCTCACAATTGTCACCTTATTCTCAAGTTGTTGTTGTTGTTGTTGTTATGTTACGATATGTTATGTTGGATGCGACAAAAGCTTTTAGGATAAAAATGCTGCACAGTGCGAGAGTGAAGCGAGCCGAAATACGTTGTTGGGCCCGTTGAGGGGGCGCAAGGACTTTTTAATCACCCTAAGTGGATCCTGATGTAGAGTAGCTTTTACCGTGTTCGGTGCGGTCTTGTGTAGTGCGCTCGTTAGGCGATTGTGAACCTCATGTAACAACAGGAATTCTTTTTACGTCATTCGCAACGACCACACTCGCTAAGGAAGAAAATGCTTCCTAATAGAATCTAACGATTATGTTTGTTTCTGCACGCCTCGCTTGCATTTCCCTATCAGGGCAAAAAAATCATGGATTCGTAAATATGACAAATTAAACAAACAAATACAATCGACCGCCACGTGCCTCAAACGTGTCACAATTCAAGAGCAAAATGCAGCAAAAGACGATTGGCGATGAGATTGTTATCAGATATTTGTAATGTTATCACGTTCGATACAAGGGTAGTTGACCCTCCGATGAATATTATTCGAGTGCGCATAATTATGCGCTTATCATGTTTATCGTGTTGTGCACTAATAGAGTGTGAACAAGTACGAGTGTATCTAATGCGATTTGATACGCTTGTTGTGCAGGCAATTGATGAAAAAGAGGCGCGTGTGAAAATGCTTGTTGCCTTCTGAACTTGCGCTCCTTGAATAAGTTTTCACGAGTGTCATACAAGTTGTTTGCGAGTAATATAATGATACTCAACAGGGTGAAACTTATTGCAATTTGATACGGATGTTTATTTCACGCCAAGTTTTCCTCGTCATATAGCAATATTCTACTTATGATTTTCCAACTTTTCCCAGGATATTTTTCAACTATCAACTAGAGTTTCATAGTATGAAATTTTCACCAATTTTGCATGTAAAATATTCATGTTATTACCCTCAAACAAATAAATAACATCAGTTAGTGTCATTTTCGTCTAAACTAATTAAACATACTGATTAGAAAATTTTATATCCACATAAGGGAATAATGGCCGCCGTTAAATTACAACCTCAAATGCATATCATCACATTCATGTCGCTTTTACGAGAGTTGAAGCGCTTGAAACATATTTCGCGGTCGTGCACCGCAATTTTATTGCGCGTGCCAAAACCATCCAACACCTCTTTCACTCTCCTCGTGCGATTACCATTACAATCACGCGGACTGCACGGGCGCACATCGGAAATCACGAAGCACCCTCCGCGGCGTATGAAACAATCAGCGCGCATGTGTGTAGTATATATTCGTTCAACCCTATTTGCACTTTTCGCACACTCTTTCGATGGGTGACCAGACGCCCGAATTGCACGCGCTTTGCTAATTCAGATAAATGTATTTGATTTTCTTCATTTGCGAACGAGCAATTTCGCACCACTTCATATGCCATAATTTTTGGCCAAAATTATACAACTGCCCCGCGTACGCTGCACGATTGCATATAGCCATGTGCGTGGTTTTAATTGTAAATGATTAGAGTTCGCTGTTCGCCGTTCGGAAAGAACACATTTCACGTTTTGTGCGAATAAAATTTCATTCGGTTAATTCGAATCTATAGCTCCCAATGCGTCTATAAATAACTTGAATGCTCAATGAATTTTTTCAAATAGTGTTCGCAACACGCATTCAAAAATAAAATTGTTATTCATATTGTTTCATAAACAGACGTTATTTATGTTTTGAATAATAACATAAATCATTGTTTTAATTATAAATTTCATCGACTCGCCTAAATTATACATTTTTGTAATTTAGAAATTTTAACTACGCTTTGATTATTCGTAATTCAATTTGTTATTGAAAAATGAAATACGAAAATCTAGATCATGTTCCCCTTGACCAAAATTTGGATTGCATTCTCGAATTATTTAAGCATGACTAAACATCATGGATTTGGATATTATAAAAGCGCGCACGCTGTGTAAAAGTAAAGCGCTTTCGAGGTAAATTTAGCGAAACGCCGACGAAAATATCTTAATAAAAAGTGCTACTTTGCGTTTGATGATACGATTACGCGGAGAACCCGTTGAGATCTCACGATTTAGTCACACTACACATAGAAATTTATGATTTCGTGAATATTCCATAAACTTGATAGATATATAACTACGTATTAAAATAGAATTAAGCGTTTAAGTAGGCCAAGCCGAATATTTCTGAATGCCTAACATTATGCGTATTTTTCTATAAATCTTAAATTGTGTATTTTTATATCAAAACAATGGAATTTTATACAAGCAAAATATAATTTAAGATTTCCCTTTCTTTGCCTAGCAACTACTAATAAATTGAAAGTTTTATGGTAAACTTTGGACGATTTGATAAAACGAATAAAACAAGAAATTAGAAAATTACACAATTGGCAAAATTAGAGAGGATTTAGGAGTGAAGTTTGCGCAGAATTGGCAAAGACATCTGGCGTGCTTTTATGATGCAGCATTCGTTTTATTACGCTCACTTCAATCGCATTCACGAGAATGGAGAAAATAAAAGCAATTCGAAGCGTAATTGCAAACTACTACCATTTTCCGAATTTTCCTTTCTTTATGTGAATAAGAACAACAAGTTTTAACGATTACATTTTAATTAATTTAATGACAACCATTAGAATTAATCACCTGACCCCTCAAAATTAATTAAGTACCGAATAATTCCGAAAGAAATATAGATTGAAGTAGAAAAATGCATCCATCAAATAGCAGAATAAGTTAACCATTTTAAATATGCGCAAATAATAGAATAAAAAGTAAAAACTCACATTTTTGTTTGGGGATCGTCTCGTTGAAGTTGAATTGTAAAATTCTGAAATAAAAAGCACAAAATTCAATTAGTAAACACGTTTATGCGAGTGTCAAATAATTTCAAACTAGTTTAACTTTTTTTTAAACTGTATCAAGTTTCAATTACGCATATATAATTGACAATTATAATGGTAAAATAGCAGCTGGGAATTTTTGAAATACAAGCGCAAAATAAACACTTCTCACACAGTAAATAAAAGTGCCTGAAGATAAACGTGCAAATTGAATTAACAATTTTTGGAGTAGTTATATGATTACGTCCAATTTTTTCAATTGAGCCAAACGACTAAATAGACACTCAACTGATAAATTACTTACGATAATGAAGATACCATTTAATTGATAGATTGCCTGATAAATCAATGAACAAACCAAGAAATAATTTTTTGGAAATAATAATTAAAGAAGGAATAGTTCTCTACTTGAAGTATGACGAATCCTATGATCAATTAACTTAAATAAATATTAATGAGTAACGTAATGGCAGTGCAAGTGTCTGGATAGTGTAACATTAAGCATATATACGAATCTATTCCATTGGACAGACGTCGAAAATGAGATGAATGAAAAGACAGACGGCGGCGAGCCGCGGTGGAATGGTGCAAGGACGAAGTAACCAACCGACCGCAACCTAATCTATTTAAACGGCAACCGCGTACTGACTGCACCATCGCCGATGGACATTCGCCATTTGCGCTCGTTGAGCACGCACGAAAACGTCAGTCGAATGCGAAATAACGCAGAACCCCTTCACAAACGCATCAAATATTATAGGCTCACGCATACCAAATCTGGACATGGAGTGTTATCCACTTATTCATCATAATTATACAAAGTGTTTCGCACTATCAATATTCGTAACTAAGATCTCTTCAATTTAAATCTTTACTTTTGTACTAACGTATTTCATGCAATTACGAATAAGAGGAATGAAGCGGTTGCGTCCGACAATTATGCAAAATTGCACTGCTTTTCCGGGCTGGTATACACAAGAGTGTGTGATGTGTTTAATTTCGCAAAGGCTTATTTGAATTTCCGTCGTTTCCGGTATGAATATGCGCATGTGTGCGAATGAACATAACGATAACTTTGGTTGGTCAGGGGCGGCGTCCGGCGTCCGGCGAGTCTCAAGCGGCCGCGCTTCACTTCTGGCCGGTGGGTCGCGAAACCATTCGCAAAACACACGCCACTAAACGCGGACAAGGGTTGCTATTTGCTGTATGGCGCATACGCTTGCGCCAACTCGTAAACTATTTAAATGTCCATCCATCAGGATGGACTGGCCGTCTGCTTTCCTACATGCTGGCGTGAATTAGTTATCAGCCTGATATTATCTGCCATAATGTGCGCAATTGTTTTTGTTCTCTTGTATTTTTCGAATTTGCCTAAACAATTGCAAACTGAAGGATTTTCAACTTGGTTTAACTTTCACACATCAAATGCAGATTGCTTTTATTTGTCTAATTATTAGAAAAATAAATTTACCACCATTATTTTATTATATCTAATTATATAGAAGTGAAAATCTGTCCGAGAGATGAAACATTGACAATGACTGGACACAAACTAAGTGGCCCATTAGCAACCCCCAAATTTTTGCCGAAAAGCTTCATACAATGATATAAAGATTCGTATCGTACTCCAGATTATCATTTGCTATTAACTATGGGGTGAATAAAGTTAATGAAAGAATCATAAATAAAATTCTTGGTGGAACGCATTATCATAATTTGGTATATCCAGATATCAACCCGTTTTTTCTTATACCACTTATCATTGATTGTTGATAATATTTTTCCCATGCACTTGTCATCTCTGGATGAAATTTAATACACCTTAGGGAGACAGCACCCCTTCGAGAAAAATGAATGTAATTGCGCAATTGAATTCTCTTTTATTCTGCATTCTCCACCCTGGAACGCGAATACACAATATGTTGATACGATACGAGTCACAACAAAATACACGCGTGCATTATAAAAGTGGGTGGCGTACCAGGCAATTCCATTGGGATTTTGAAAAACGTTCGGATTGAAAAAGCAAGTGCACTATGAAGTACACCATCCGATAGTGGTAGCGTGTGAACGTTGCAAAATTATTGCCGAAACGCGTCTTTGGGAATTGGCCCTTTCTTTTGTTCTTACCTCCTTATTCCTTAGTGTCTATTGTGTGCGTTTTTGATTTGCCAAAGGCGTGAGAACGCCATTTTTCAATTAAGTTGAAATAAAATATTGATATGCGGTTCAAATTTTTGAAATGCAAGTAAAGTAAAAGATGAATGAAAATGTGCAAAGTACAACCGAGGGGGAAATAAAATTTATCCGCTAATTAAGAATATGTTGATGAAAATTGCGCGGCAATATAATTAGTACGCGCGTTTTGCTCCGCACACGAGCGCAAGAGAGAAAAGTTGAGCACATGGTCCTTTTTGGGAAAAGCGGAGCAAAGGGTTCCCGAAAATTCTGGAGCATAATAACAGCTCGCTGCGTGGAAAATTAACGTTTTCGGGAGGGTTGTAAACTTAATGTTACCTTTATGATTTACTAAGGGCGAAAGAATGAAGCGATTATTAATACGCAAAAAAATTATTGATAATTTTTTTAAACCTGCTTCATGTCCTCTGGAAACAGGGATTATTCATAAATATTTCTTTAAAGTGTTAGTCAAATATCTATAAAACTATTATTGAATACGCATATCCTATTTTATCATCTAATAAAGCAAACAGGAAAATGGGAAACGTATTGCTTCCTATCGGATCATAATTCACGTCTGTCACGAAGTTGCTCGTTTGTTTAGTTGGCTGGAAGAGGAGCCAGTGAGTGAGTGAGTTGCGTGGAGGGTAAGTGTGCATGGAGCATGGTGAAGTCGATGAGTATTCGCGCTCCATCGGGCTCAGAGAAGTAAAACTCTGGATGTGCAAGGACGACATGGCTCGTGCCGAAACAAGCGGACGTATTATTAATCAAAACCGGTACAATTAAGAATGACTCGAACGCGCGCCCCCTTTTCAAACGTTTCAGAAGGGCGCACATCACGAGTGAAGTGATCAACGCGCATCTTTCTTCCTACCCTGAATATTTGTTTGGCGTTTGTATGCAACCACAAACCGGAACCGAAGTGAATTAACTTTATACAGATGAACAATCAACAATACTTAGTTTCACGTATTAAAATGAACAATACATAAATTTGTTAAAAGAAGCTCCGTAAGAAAACCGCATTAAAATTCCCTATGCCAATTAATTATTTATTTAAAAAATAAAATAATTCGGATGTTTTGCTTATTTTTTTATGGTTGAAATTCAAGTTGGAATTTCAGATACAACATATGCATTGATGCGCTAAACGAAATGGAAAATTGGACGCGCTTAATTAACAAAACTGACACTGCACTGACAATTGAAATAATTGAAAACAACACTAATAAAACAATCGATTTATTACTAAATAATGGCGCACACGATCGCAACATGAGCGACGGCGAATCATGACCTATGCGCCGAGAAGCACGACAACCAAATTTCCTATTTTCGATTTGCACATTTGCAGTTTTCGTTAATTAGTTTAATTGCTAAATTTTATTACTTATTCAATTATATGATTGAACACACGCCAATTATTCATTTATACCATTTTAATAAGTAATGCAATGAATAATAGAATACGCTGTGACAATGCGACTTAATTTCGCGTTTGACAAGAACGAAATTGAACCACGAACGCATAATACGCAAAGACGTGCAATATGTAGGATTAAAATTTAAACGTGTCGCTCATTTGCGCAATGATTTGCTCGTTATGTCATGGCATGCGAATTGCTTCGTGCACGAAATGTACCATTATTCTGGTGAATATAACGTGCCATCATGACATTCATTTTCATACTCACGATGCTCGTTTTCGCGTATCAAACGAGACAAACTCACAATGTCTCAGCGGTGCGCTTTACGCGAATGAATAATAAAACGTTTACTACGACATTTTCACTCTCGTCTCGTCTCGCCTCGCCTCGCCTCACATTCACCAAAAGTTTTGAATCGAAAAATTGAAAGTAAATATTTCTGCGTGTCATGTTTATGAACAAGTGTAACACAGCATCATGCGAGAGATAATCAAATGTAATAGGATTAGTTACAGTCTATTAAGACGAGATAATCGTGTGTTAACACACATGTTATGCTTTTGCTGCACCACACAGCATTGCATTGTGTGTCATGATTAAGTTGTATTAAGTAGATGGGTACATGTTGTAACACCATGTAGTTCAATTCAATTCAATATAATATAATAGATGTTAAATGTTGAAGTAAAAGACTAGCAAGTGCATTTATTACACGGGTGCAATGCGTGACAATACACAAATGCTGAATGCATTTGATGGTTAGCCCCATGTATTCATATGGTGTGATTCTTAATCGTATTGTGATTGTGCACAACATGTTCACTATTTTTCACCCTTTATAAGCTAGTACTATGTGTTGCAACATAGAATCAGGGATGCTAATTAAAATGATGAATACTTCAAATTCTCCAATACTATTAAAACACATGACTCGAATTTTATACCATTTTTTAGATGAAGTTTACCAAGAACAAAAATTGAATAAAATAATAAAATGATACAATTAGAGTTGAAAAGTATGGTATGAAATTCCACAATATTACTTTATTCGCGTGTTCATCTATATTTTCCTTTGTCACTTTGTTAAATACACATCGCATACGAAATATGGAATATCTCATTGTGCACCCTTCTTGTGCGCACCCTCAGGACCATCTCTTTTCGTCCTCTTTCATTTTCACATTCGCTCATCGCTCTTGTGTTATTATCATAACTATGTAAATGTATAAAATGTGTGTTTTTCTATCTTTGGCCTACAGCTAATCTCAATATTATCATTAGAAATTCTAGCAGAAAACTTAAAAGACTAATTTATATTTTTTGATTATTTCAGTCCATATTTCTTACTCAAAATATTACTATTCCGCATTTAAAAATTTTAATATCTATTTGTTTTGTATACAAATCAAATGATTAGCTGAAACAAAAGATATTGGTATACTCGGGAATTGACTGTATGTTAAAGACTTGAAGTCCCTTCTTGTTTGGCAACGAATACATTCATGCATACACGTCCGAAATGTATGTGTCTTCTAAGCAAACGAACGAACGAACGAACGAACGAATGAACACTGAAATAAAATAGCGAACGTGCATTACCATTGACTCACTGGTTACAAGCGTACGAAACGCGACTGCTTTTTCCGAGTGTATTTCTCGTTGTGCTGAAGAACCGAGGCGAGTTGAGTACAAGCGGTTTTAACTGTGCGCGCGCGAGGGGCTAATCTACTGTATAAATACTCGAGAAATCTACAGGAATGCATAGCCAACATTCAGGGAACAAAACTTCGGCGCTCTCGCCTGCGCTTTACATGTGGTCGGCGGCGATGCGCACTTACAAAACGCAAGATAATCCAAACACACAAGCCCTCCATGCAAAGAATAAGCGCACCGCAAATATCTATTCAGCAGGTATTTGCCTTGTTTTATTCATTTTCAAAACACACGTTTTTGACAAACGAATGAATGAAAATATTTTCACAACTCCGTGCGATGTGGATGCCCGCGTGCGCATATTGAAAAAGCGCTCAAGATGAAGATTGTTAATTAGCCTCGTCGCGCGCGCGTCTTCCTGTATTAATTATCGAAAGCGAGGGGATGACTCTTGAATGAGCCGTTCGTTCGGGCGCTTGACTAATGAGGGTTAGTCCGTTCATTATCCCTTCTCCGGCTTCGCGTTGAATTCCGCCATCATCAGCTACATGCTCTTCATTGTTGAGTACAAACAGGAACAAAACGAGAGGAGAACGCCAACAAGCAGGTGACAGTTGGGCGAACTCACTGTCCATTCATCATTTGCGCAATGGAAAATCGTTTATCATTTTATAATTTGTACAAAATACGGTCACATATGTTTGAAACTTTTTTTGAATAAAAATTGACGTTAAATAATGTCTAATTTTCAATAGATGTGCAAATTCTTATCACTTCTTACACCCCAAACGGAATTGTTTGTTTATTTGAAAGAATGTACGTATAACAGTAGCAGGTGTCCAGGATAAACACTATGTTCTATTATTAACTTGGCCTGATCCCGAAACGAGTGCATTTAAATGCGTGCACCCCAAACCGGAGGCGGCATAACTTAAACGTTTCCTTTGCTTGTGTGCGAAGGGGTGTGTATTCGTGTGATGAGTCTATTGTATACCGTTTAGCTTAACGCTTAACACATCCACGAAGGGATGTGTTTGCGCATGTGTGCAAAGCGACGACAATAGTGATGAAAGTGTACTACCCTTACTTGAAGAGTACGCGCTTTTTTTAAGCATGGATGCTGCGGCGCTAACGATGAAGAATTGGGGGATGCTGTTTGACAAGCTTATTCACGCCGCACTGCACCACCCCAGCGTTCGCCCGAAGGAAGCTCTTAAATAAACTGCCGATATATTGCTAATAAATAACATGTGTTGTCGTTTGCCACCACCGTAAACGTTTGGGTGTTTACCAGCCAAAGTGCTGCGACCCAGCGCTGGAACGCGACGAATAATAATGTCCCAAGCGACTTCCCGAGGGATTACGCGTGTAATTTTCTCACTCTCGAGGCGTCCAAGAAAATTCCTTTAATAGATTAAAAAATTCTTATGCTTGATCAAAATTAACTAGAGATAAATTTCAACCAAAATGTGAAATTATATTCAAACAAAGTGACCACTGAATAATCATTGAAATTCAAGAAAGAGAAGCAAGTTGCTTTAGCCAATCTTGAGGGCGTGTGGTCTGCAAACAAAGCCAGCAGGTCGAAAACGAAAGATTGTTGAACTGCGCTTGATTGTGGTGCGGATATCTGGAAAATCAAACTTTTTCCCTTCGAGGCATTGGCTGAGATTGCCGAAAGGATCGCGGATAAGATTTGAGGACTTTTTCTCAGATTTGGTTTCGTTGTTCAATTGGACTCGGCTCAATTCGACATGTCCAAGAATATACCAAATGTTTTGCAAAATCTTCAAATATCTCTTCTACTTCAACAAGTGAATATTAAGCTTTTAATACACTTCGTAATATTGAAGCTTTAGGTCATTTATTCGAAAACATGAATTATTTTTTGAACGTCCACTTGCAGTTTGCAAAACAACAATGTGAATGGCGGGCAGTCAACCAGAATGACTTGGGCATCCAGTTGAATGCATCGCGGACCGCTGCGATTGCAACAAACGCGCGCGCGATGCTTTCTTTGTGTACGTGAATGTGTACGAATGTTTGCACATTGGGATTTTGTATACGGGCGCATGCGTTCGGCAGCGGGGGCGGCAATTAGCCGGCATTCGTATGCGGACGGCGTGCCGGTGTTTACAAGAGTTTGATTGGATTTGCGCGACGGCGAGCCCTCTGCTCCCTGTGCTTCACAAATATGCTACTCATTTGACAAGCTATCTACTACTATATTCGTTTGTATTTACCTTCAGAAAAAGGAAGAAACTCTTTTCAAACATAGAAATATTCTCAATTATCATCCAAAAATTTGCAAGGATCTCTACTTCTCCTCTTAATCATCCTCAAATTAGGATTAGTGCGACAACTAAGCTAATCAGAAATTATGAAATAATTTGCTATTAAATTATAACCAATGTGTCACTCGGTATAAGTATAGTGGACACGAGCATGTATCATTCAATTGATGATGGAAAATGAACGCGTTGTTTGCTCTTCGGGAAAGGGGCAGTGGAGCCGATGGCCTCGATGAGTATGCGAATCATCGCTTATTTCGTTCGGTTCGCCGATTCGTTTGCCAATTCGTCAGATTTCCGCGCAAACTAAACAAACGCGTGCTGCAAGCGCGGTGAGTAAACGCGACGTGGAGGCGGCGCATTTATTTATGCATGCCGCATGCGTTTCATTTTCATCTGTTAGCAACTATCACAATGATTTTAGAATGTGATCGAATCAGGTTCGACTTTTAACCGAAATAAAAATACATTTTTTTTCTTGCTAATTGCAGGTCTGGTTTCAAAACAGACGCGCCAAATTCCGGAAGCAGGAACGACTCGCGCAACAGAAGCAGTCGAGCAACGACACGACCGGCAGCCAACAACAACAGCAGCAGCCGCCGAACATCAAAGCCGAAGGCGGCAGCAATCCGAGCATGAACGTCAAGGGCGTTGTTAATTTGGGTGGCAGCAAGGACGCCGCCACCGCCGCTGCCGCCGTCGTCAAGCCGGGCTCCCCCAATTCGGGTATATCGACCACCCCAAACTCCAACACCAGTTCGGCGTCGCATCACTCATCCAATGGCGACATCAAGCCAATGAACGGTAATTATCGATGTATGCATAAATTTTTTCAATATTTCTACTTAGAATAGTACACCAGACATATCAAAAATTTAAATTTCCAATACTTATCAGAGATAAAAACTACTTGAATAAAAAATAGTTGGGTTGTAACCATAGAAGCATAAAAGCCAAAAGGATGATAAAAGTCGATAATAAATGAGTGGAAAAACGACGAAAACGCATTGAATCCTGTGATAGTGTGAATCCAGTGACGAGCGCGCGAATGAGAGGGGAGGTGAACGCTGCCGCTATTCACATTGGCGGCGGCTGGTGGAAAAACCTAAGAAGCGTACGAACGAACCGTGCACGGACAATGCGCTGGTAATATGACATCAGATTGCTCAACAGCGGAGGCAGCGGCAGCGGTGGAGGCGGCAGCGGCAGCACAGCGAACTAAAGAGTTGACAGTAATGGAAATAAATGAGCGGTAGCGGGCAATTTTCTAGATTAAATGTCAGAGAGTGTGGCGTGCTGCTGTCCTGCGACAAACGAACGTTATGCGCGCCCTTCGCGGCAGCTGCGTACGAACACTGCTGCCGCTGCCGCTGCCGCCGCCGCTTCACCGCATCGCACCGAGCGAATGAAATAAATGAAAACAAACCAACAAACAATCGAACAAATAACAAGCAAACAAAGTAACTGGCAAGTGAATGCCCAAGAATCGAAGGATGAAATATTAGATCTCAACCACTTTTATCTTTGTTTGTTCTTGCCGATGATACACAGTTATCAAAGGATCCAAAGTACCTGTATATAAATATCCATCAACTTTTTGCATATCCAGTTTTAAAAAACTAGTAAAACTATCATGTTTGTCCGAAAACAAATAAAATATATTGATGTCCACAACTCAATGAATGCAGCAGAAAAATAGCTGATAGAAATTCAACTAAATTAAGAAGGATTTAGAATACAGTCCTTTAAAATTTCATATCAAATTCACAATTTCACGAAAAACAAATTCATAAAATGAATATTTGTTAACACCATGTATTTTTATAGATATGATGCTGTTGTATGTGTATTGAGGCAATATAGATGTTGAAAAATGTTTTGATGCACACCAGCTGCTTTTCCAGTAAGCGCAAAGCGTTTCAGGACGATTTATAACCCCGAATATAAAAATAATATTGTCTGTTTCGATTCCGCCAGATATCGCATCGGCTAGCGGGAGAGCACGGCTCTCCATATACATATAATGTAGCGAGCAAGAAGCGGGAATCCGAGTACGAGTCCATAAAAGTTTCACATATATGTGTTTTTGATATATTCCCCGCCGCATTCGACTTGTCGTTTTGTGTTCAGACTTTTCATACGTTTCTATATCTGAAAATGATGAATATACACATATTCCGCCTTTCGTATGCACTTACTAATACTTGTAGCAGCAGTATTATTTTATTGAAATTAATCATCGTTTACTCCACTTCTAGTTATTACAAAAGTGGTCTCTTATTACGGGATGTATTTTAGAATATAAAATGCGTAAATTTTCCACCTTGAAAAATGTCAAAATGTAAAGTGCAGAATGCTATAATAAAATTGATGAATCCGCTTTTTAAAAATATGCACGTTGTGAACTTGAGAATGAAATAGGTGTGGGAAATTTCTATTAAAAAAAAAATCAACACCTCTGCCAAAAACGTTGCATAAAATTATGGTTAATTGCTTGTTTTTCATATTACATGAAGTGATGAAGAACTTATAAATTTTTTATAAATATTGGAAAATATAAAAATGAAGACTAATAATATTACACAGAAATTGCGAAATTTTACGAATGGAAATATAATATTTTTTGTATTTTTTAGGGAAATTGACTGATGACAGCCTAATCTCAAATAATAACAAATGGTCAATGAGCCCGAATTCTTGCAATACGGCGCTACTGGTACAACAAGCGAACAAGGTACTCAGCTCACAACCATCGCACCTGCAGTCGCACCACCATGGCACGCACCATGCGGCAGCAGCAGCCGCCGCCGCCCTCTCGGCTGCGCCGTTCACGTCGCTACTGGGTGCCGGCGGCGGTGCAGCCTCCTACCTGCTTGGCGATCATCTTAAGCCAGCCGCCAATCACTTATTCTAAGAATATGCACGCGAGCAATACGCGCATCAATCAATCCAGTCCAACGCATTCCCACGCATACAAAAGACCCACTGGTATTCGTTTATCCGTATTATGACTAATCATTTAATTGCACTAGTACCATTATGATTAATATAAGAATGAGTACAAGTAAATACGAAATAACGAGCCGATGATTATAATTATTATTAACTATTTAGAGTACAACGAAACGAAAATTATGCTGATATGCTGAGATGAAATCGAAGAAGTAAAATTCCGTCATTTATGCAAACTCAAATTGTAAATACATTGAACATTTTGAACATAAATATAAATATTTATTGATAAGTTTAAGAAATGATGACTAGTCGTAATATTATTCGTAAATATATAAATAAATCAATAGAAATATAATTGGTAAAAACAATTCATTAATGTATACTGTAGATTGATAATTGATAAATACCGAAAGTATACGCGTTTTTATTTTAGCGAGAAATCTTAATTTCATAATCAAAATGTTCTAATTCTTTATCGTTGAAATTTAATTTGTGTAATTCACCAAATTGTAAATAATTTTCATAGTTTGCAAGTTGTTATTATAATCAAAAAATGTGAAAATTGAAAAATACGAATGCAAAATGTGTATACTAAAATTTATATGATAAGCTATCATTTTTGTAAGTAATTTAAAAATAATATCCAAAACAAATATTAAACAAATGATGTGAAATGAGGCGCGAAAACCTGAACTTACGAGATAATGTAAATTTTGTACAAAGAAACAAACGATTCTTTAATTTCTCAGTTACAGATGAACATTATTTCCAGAGCAATACAAAATTAAGTTTGCTTCAAATTATGTGGATATTAATAATCCAAAAGTCCATTGCTATTTAATTTTGAAGCAAAGTGAAGAGAAAATAATGAGTAATCGCGAAACAGTATGAATAGAATGATAATGCGTTTTAGAAGCGAGTGAAATCAAAGAAATGTGAAGAATGTTCGAAAACGAAAACCAGTCCGATTTTATGAATTTGAATTCTAGTCCAGTACGAATAAGATTTAATGAATTTAATGTAAATTTAAGAATTTATCAAAAATAAACTGTATTAAAATAATATTTAGTCATCAATTTATCATTGCAGCAAGTACGCCTATTCGAAATATTTCATATTAAGCAATCAAATTATGTGCCAAGAATTTTCTTAATTTTCCAACGAATTACCGACGAGAATTAATAACCATGAAGAATTTTTCTATAAAGAAATTCCATTAATCACACAGTAAAAACAAAAATAAGTTTCAATTTTGAATTCGGAAAAAACAACTAATCTAAAACCGAGTTCATAGACGGTTAAGCTTATTGTGAAAATACCAGAAAAACAAACTCCAACTATTCAAACAAAGTGTTCGAATTTAGAACGGTTTGATCTTAATTTAGACCCACTTTTTAGCGCATATTTTGTCCATATAAGCTCATCCTGAATCAATTTGCATCGCCTTGAAATTACGACGCTAAAGTCACGTTATGACTTAAATCCAAAGCATACAGGACGTGTGCGTACGTCGTACGCGCGTATGCGTGGCATAATAATATTTTGAATAATCGACCCAAAATAGCTACAGTGAAGTTTTCGCGAAAAATCGCACGTTTTGTGAACGCACCACGATGATGACGACGTCCACCGCTGAAGCGGAGGCCGGAAAGGAGGGAGCGCGTTGCTCAAATATTTATGCAAAACTCTGGATGTATAAAAGCGTCGCGACGCTCCCGAGAACGCAATCAGAGTGTGGTGTTCAACTGTGATATTGTGGTCTGCGTATAAAATACAACCAAGCAAAAATGTCTTTGGAACGTGCAGTTCGTGCCAAGGTATACTAAAGCGATTGTGATAACATTTGAGATAATGTCCTAAACTTTTACTGGATTTATAGATTGCCGGCAAACGCAATCCCGAACAAGACAAAGAAGCCCAAGAATGGATTGAAACCGTCTTGGGAGCCAAGTTCCCCCCAGGTGAACTCTATGAGGATGTCGTCCGTGACGGTACCGTTCTCTGCCAATTGATGAACAAGTTGGTCCCCAATGCCATCCCCAAAATCAACACCAGCGGTGGACAATTCAAGATGATGGAAAACATCAACAAGTAAGTTATTACCTACAACTTCCCAAAAATCTATAACTAATTCTTGAACTTTTCATCAAATCACAGCTTCCAAGCAGCAATGAAAACTTATGGAGTCAACGATGTGGATGTCTTCCAAACTGTTGACTTGTGGGAGAAGAAAGACATTGCCCAAGTGACAAACACCATCTTTGCCCTTGGTCGTCAGGTAATAATCACTACTCAGAAATTGACCCAGAAAACTGAGAATAATTGAAATATTTATGAATTTTCCAGACATACAAGCACCCAGAATGGAAAGGACCTTTCTTGGGACCTAAACCATCCGACGAGAACAAGCGTGACTTCACCGACGAACAACTTAAAGCTGGCCAGACCATGATTGGTCTTCAAGCCGGTTCCAACAAGGGTGCCACCCAAGCTGGTCAGAACATGGGTGCTGGCCGCAAAATCTTGCTCGGCAAGTAAACCCCAACTGAAAACGAATGCATACCAGAAGAAGTGGATGAAAAGAAGCTTAACATTTTTTGTAAACGCGACCCAAAGCATTAACTTATTACAATTATTATTATTATTATTATCCTCATCGTTTAGTTAGTGTTTCTTTAAATGTTTTACACTACAATTGTATCAACTAATCTCATGTGTATTGCCCTCTTCGCAATATGACATGATGATGAGTAGCGTTAGTTATTAGCAAATTGAGAACAAAGAGAAGAAGAAGATGAACAACAACTATGCTTAATGTACATACATAAGATTATTGTATGTGTATTTAGAGTATGTATAATAAATGAATAACTATTTTTATTTATAATACTTTGAAACTATCTGAGTATGCGTGTGCGTAATACTCATACTTATTTTCAGACGGCATATTTTTTGTGTCGCTTTTATTTATTTTCTCGTTCCAATGTTTATTTGTTTTCCATTTTATTGGCATATGCGTTTCGTGTGTGACCATGTAAAGTGACACAAAATTTTTGGCAACCGAACTGAAATTCAAAAATCTGCTCTCCACTCGTGTTGTCACCAAAATGGGGACGCGTTCTAGAAATTTGAGCGATGAGTGTTTTGAGTACGTGTTCATTCTCAGAGTAATTTTGCAAAATAGTGCATTATTTAACATTCATTTAAATTTATTTCTGACTGAAATTGTAAAACAAATGTTATCAGCTCTATAGACCAAAGATAGTACTAAAATGTAGAAAGCGAAAAGAATTTACTGGAAAAGAAATTAATAGTGTTTTCCCCATTTTGTATTTATAGATTGTGGGTGTATATTAACACATTCAACATGTTCCTACATCTTCCCATGGGATCTCTGCTTTTTCTAGCGATTTGTTTAATTTCTGTGTATACAACGCGCTTCTATTTTAGGCGAAAATATTCCAATATCCGTGTTTTATTTCAATTGAATCTTGTAACCAATGTCGGTTATATTAGTTTTGAGCGTATGTAATGTTTTAAAATTGTCTCAATCCCTTGTTATGAGAATAAAGACAAATTACAAGCAAAGCAGAAACGCGAAGGTAAGGTCGTTGATTTGGCTGTGGCGAGGTGTGAAACGATGTGAAAAATTGAATAATGTCCAAGGAACATTAATGAAGCAAAGTAAATATTTTGTTTAAAAAGTGCGCTGTCCTTGATTATATACTTCATCCAGGCTTCAATGCCATTGATTCTCTCCCGTTTGTTCCACCAGAAATAACTCGAATAATAAATATTTGTTTAACTTAACTACACATTATACACGCGTTTGCTCGAAGAGTCAAAAGAAAAATGACCAATTATATGCTCATTTAAATTTTGCGTTGAGCAGCTAATTATGATAAATATCTAAGATTTCCGCAGCTAATTAGAGATAGTTTGAATGCTTTGATTAATTACCTGTAACAAGCGTACCGTCCGTCTTATATGTAAGTACTAAGCATTGAATTATTTATATAAACTGTCTAAATATTGATCCATTTTTAAACTACAATAAATTCGCGATCAATAAGAAAAAAACCGTAATATTATTGCCATTTGTTTAAAATGCATTTACTTGTTGAATTTCAAAGAGTTTTTAACTTGAAAATATTTTTAGTACGCCACAAAATCTACTTTGACAAATGACTACAAACTACCCACAAATTCATAAGTTTTAGCTGAAGTAATAATCCCGAATGTACTAATGAATGACCATGCTTTGAAAGTACAAATGAGAAACAAAATATGAATTAAACGTTTGTATTTCAAGAAATACATTACTCAAAAGATTCGGACTTAAACTCGAGCAAATGTTACGTTGAACAAAGTGTAATAATATATGTTGGATCATACAAAACATACGAGTGCATATTAAAATATGCTCAAATTAGAGAACTCTATAGAGAAAGGCAATAAATCAAAAAATTGCAAAGCGAGCCAAAATATTATTATTAAACTACCACTGGTTTACTTTTTCGCATAATTTATGATTTTGTACGCCTAGCAACGTGCTCTGCGTACATCTATTAAAAACTTTAACTAATTTGTAAGCAAATGAACGTACAAAACATCAAAGCTTTTTAAATTCTTATCCTCTTTAATTGGTTACAATTACCAATTGTGTTTCTTGACTAATTTGGCAATTTGTTCGTGAACGAGCTAATTGAAACGTTCACGATTTAATCATGCGATATAAAGTTTCAAAATTTGGCACACGAAAACAAAATATATAAACAAAATAAAATTGATGATTGCACAATAGTTACTGGAATTGCATACATATTTTGATTTATTTTTGGTTCGCAATGAGGAGAGAAATACCCAGCGAAGAGTGAAACAGGAATCGGGCTGAAATGAATTTTCAGCAGCAGCGCGTACTTTGTGCTGTCAGTAAATTAAATTCAACACATTTCGAAATAAAGTACGTGGGTTGTGTATGCGCTTGAGATACAAAACATGTCGAATTATCCAGTTGGGCGAGAATTTCATATACGAATGAATGCATAACATAAAAAGGTGTCGAGTGCAATTTTAAAATATTTTCATGAAACATACCTTAAACTAGGTCACGAAGATATTTCCACTGAAATCCTGGAACAAGAAGAAATAACAGATAATTAACAAAGTATTGCTTAATTATAATAAACACTAATATTATTCTATGCGCGACATCTACCATAAAAAATATTTTGCCATTTCAATTCATTCGTATTTCAACAAATGCGGGTTTTGAATAAGAAAATTCTGAAAATAAATTTTCAATTTTCAGATGGAATACGTAGCGCCACCTCTATGATTTTCCCGCTGGTGAAAATCGCCGCAAACTGTAACGCCCTTCAGGAACTCCCCATAGAGGACGAAAGAATTCACATTTGAAATGTGAATGAACAAATTTGTAATAAACTATTTAAATAATGTAATGATAAATAGCAGTTACATCACTAACCCTCTTGACATTTGCTGAAGAAAAATTTAAAGTCATAGATTAAAGCGCTGAAATAAATGAATGTTTTTTATTTCTTGACAACGTAACACTAAGTAAGTAATGTATTCTAAATATTCCTGTGAATTTATTTCGCATGAAGATCTTAAAAAGTGTCGCGTTTATGATAAAAAACACTCCTGTTCGTATGTAAATTGAAAATGCGCGGCTGTTCGCGTAGGCGTGTTAACGATTTGAGCGTTTCTAAAATTATTTGATGAATAATACTCTGAAAACTCGACGAACGCACGAATGTACGATATTATGAAATCCTGCTCCGCGCACTACGCTGAGAAAACCGTGTATTTCTCGCATATATTCCAAAAAATCGCAAATAACACAGAATACTTCAGGTATTACTCACTGTGAACAAAATGAAAGACAAAACAATAAACAACAACAGGAACAGCCGGCTGAAACGTTTCAATTGAATAAATTATTCTTGTTTATTATTTACCACTAGTTTAAAGCTTCGGGACTTTAGAGATTTCAAAGCATTCACTAGATTTGACTAAGTATGGCAACGAAGTCATGACATGAAATAAAATATGCTTCATAGACTTTCCAGATTTGCCTATCGACTAATGAGTAAAAATTTTAGAGTGTCGTTTATTTTAAGTATACATTCGAGAAAGTGTTCTTCAAGAGAATGTGTGGCTAGTGCACATCTTGCACGTTTCGTTTCGTTCGCATATGTATTTATATTTCGGGTAGCTATTTTCGACGTATGTTCACCTAAGAAAGTGGAGCAAACACTGGATTTAATTACTTGGAAAGTTTTCTCGACGACTTCAAATATTTCGGACTTTTAAATTTTCTTCTATTCTCTATAAATATAGCTATAAAACTTATTAATTTCCAATTCTTAGCAAAATCAGGCTTTATGACAAGTTTCTAAATTTTAAATGTATTTAAATTCATCTCAACTAAAATGCGTTCATGGCATAAATTAAAATGAATCATTCAGCAGCAAAATTTGCTGTTAAATTTAATCGAGAAATAAAACTTGTGATTATGCGTTGAAAACGTAAATAATCAGCACTTCCTCACTTACTGCATCTAAGAGCATCTCAAAAATAACCCAAAGACTTATTTTTACATGCATCATACATCCTATCATATCATGTTTAGATTCGAATCTGTTCGACATGAATGTAAAACACGTTTATGCAGTTGGCAGGCTTAATTGAAATTTGACCAACTGTTAATTGCAGTGGTTGCTTGCGTTCAACCAGTAATTGTTACTTAGACTAATCTGTTTATAAGTGGTGTTGTTTTGTGTATTTGTTGGTTTGCGTGAAACGAGCAGCGAGTTGTATTTTTTACGACGCGTAAACAATCGAAATTTGTCATACGTAAACAACTTATTTATACAAACGCGAATAATTTTATCGTAATGGAGCAACAGCCAAAAGCATATTTATAGGCTCGATATGCGCGCGTGTAAAACGTATAAGCAATGGCATCATCATAGATAAGCTTTCTTTGAAACGTTTTTGATCATTTTGTGCATAGAATTTTCACATTTTCTTTTCGCTGCGGTTTAAGGAAAGAGGCACTCACTGGTATTGGCTGCGAGTCAAGAAAAGATGCATATAATTAGATTCCCAAATAGCCGTTCCCAATGCAAATGCAATCTTTAGTGCATCGAATGCAATCTTTCACATTCGTATGATGTTCCTAATAACTTAGTGGATTTTCTCTAAGTAAAGTATTCATACGATTAATTCGTAATTTATTTTACTTTTCTAAATTATTATAAAACAGTGCATTTTCTTTTCCTAGTTTTATTTTCCTCAAATTTCAATTATTTTCAGGGAAATTGGAAGATAATTTTAGTTTATGTTGATTTTGCTTTTAGCCAAATGTTACTTGTGCACTTATAATGCACAATATGTTTGCTATGATGAGTGCAATAATAATAACCCTCTTACAAAATGTGGCCATTTCAGGTAAGTTGGCAATAGATGAATACACGACCTGGACGCCGATTTTCGGATCAAAAGCATTATTATAAGTCAAATGTATGTATTTTCTGGCGAATGGCAAGATTCTTGAACAGATGCGACGATTACATTTTTATTAATAAAAAATCCAAAGTAACCATATCTCACATATTCACCGTGTTAGCGAATTTATTTCTGAAATGCAAGAAAAAGCATTTCGCACTTTCCAAAACCCAGTTTCAACTCATAGATCAAATAGAACAAGCAATAATTTTAAAAAAGTGACTATAGAGAAGTTTACATGATATTTATACGGGTTTGAAACAAACGCTATGTGTATATTTATTTGCGTACGATGCGTAAGAGGGCGAAAACTGCCAAGAAATTGATGAATCCGAAAACACTGACCAAAAAAGCGTCCGGCTGATGATGTTACACGATAATCGTAAATGTGTGCGAAGATCATAATTTTTCCTCGCGCCTTTGCGTACGCGCCTATGTTTACAGACGCGCAGGAGTACAAGGTGATGTGCGCGAGATGTATAGAGATGGATTTGTTCGAGAGTTGCGAGCAACGTAAAGGAAGGAAAACCTAGTTAAAATTAGAACAGCTTTAGACTGAATCACCATCGAACTATGAGTTTTCGTTAATTTGTCGTTATATGTACGAATATGTGCGAATTGTGTATGGCTTTTTAGTTTGCGTTGGCGGAATAATACGTTTCATACGGTTCTATAAATATGATTTCAACTTCTATTCATTGTTACTAAAAATATGCGCCTATAAACTATTTATTTAATTCATAAATTCAACCCGAGTTCAACTGAAGTATTGAAATCAAAGTCTTTCCTTTCTTATTAATTTAAGGATAACTGATTTATTATCTCTTTTAAAATCTAAAAATTTCGAACTTATGCTGTAATTTATTAACATAAATCACAAAGTCAAAAATAAGTGACAACTTTAGTTAAAGAATGTTCCTTGAGTTAAGTGATTTTCTATAAATTTCTGAGTAAAAAAGATATTGAATTTACAATTAAACTTAATTCCCACCAAATTTCTTAATTTCCTGTTTCGACGAAATAATTATTTAACTACAAAATCTGATTTTTAAGTATTTACAAAGCAACAACAAATTTAACTTGTTCAAATTGATCTTTCACATAAAACAAGTGAATAATTTTATTAGCCTTCCTGAAAATGATATTATTACGCAATATAACATTTAATATATTGCATCATATATTCGAGAGTCAACTGCATTAGAAATCGTTGAAAATAACCCCAACAAAATGTGACTGAAATTAGAAACTCGCGGCAGAAATAGTTTCGGAAAGCTGGCAAATGATATTACACAATGAGTATTCCCTTTTTATACGCACTAAATTTATCAAATTCAACTACGCTTCATACTAATTATGACTTATTTTTAGTAGTAGGACAAGTAAGGATTACTCATAATACATGACGTGTACACTATGCACTCGCACTGCCAAATTATGAATAATAGTGGAAGAATGCACGTCGCGCACGTCTAGCGCAAACCTAACTTAACTATAGGTGTATCAAATTTCTGGAAAAGGTGCGCTTTTCAACGAATAAGTCGCTTTCGCCATGAGCGGTTGAGGGGCTCCCCTATCGCATATGCATATAGAAAGAGAGCACACACATTTAGATTTTACCAACAGACACATTGAAAATGCATTCGGCGCGAACGAAGAGACAAATTTACACCGAAATGTGTGTTGGGACGAAAATAGCTGCGCACCGCATCAACACATAAGGCAGCAGCATGAGCAGCATGGTGGAAGGTGCTGGAGGTGGCTGAGGTGCATAATTGTGAGATAGAACTACACGTAGAAAACACGTATGCAAGTGAAAGGTGAGAGTGCTAAGAGTGCGCTGCAATCGCAAGATGCTTGCTCAGCCGCCTGCCCCCACCGCCGCTGAAGAAGCGTGCGTCTGCCGAGGGGTCGTGTGCAAAACGCAACATTCAAAGACTAGGGGCGGCGCACATCGCCAGCACCGCATTCGAATAACGGTGGCAGTCAGTGACAGCAGCCAGCACAGCCGTTTTTAGTTTTTGTTATTTGTTATTATAAACAGAAGTGTTTGAACGCTTCGCCGAACTTAATCGACCAGGTAAACATGCATTTGAGCAAAAAAAACTTAGCAAAGCTAACAACCACATAAATTCCTTGCTGGTATCTAGAGATAACTCAAAAACGAAGAAAAGCGAAGAGAGTGAACAAGTTGTGTTTTGTAAAAAGTGCTTCTTCGACTCAGTGCTTCTCAGTAAAGTGCTAACCAACTTCCAAACGAGGATTAAAAAAGTGCTTATTAACCGCTCTCACTTTGTGTGCTTATCAATCGCTTACCAATAAGTATTCTATCAGTATTTTAAGCTAATTAGTAGAGTAGCTTGACCCAATTGATATTTTAAGACGTAATGAATAACCACAACAATTCGTCGCATTAATTTACTTCAAAGCATGTTGGAGAATTTATGGAAAAGTTCTATTCCAAAAGCAAACACACTACGATTGCCCATTTTTGGTGTGCTCACTTTTGGCCGGATGCCATCGAATGAGTCGCCGGCTCCTTCGCCGCCGGTATAGTTCGGGTTACATTTCGGGATTACACACATTCGAATTTCTAAATTTAGCATCGTACCGCTCCCGTGTACGCACTACTTAACTTATGCGTTAACGCTCTCGTCTATCGTTGGCAATCTTCCAACTGTGTGAGATCATATTACATAAAACTAACTTGTTGTTGCATCTTTTGACTTAAGCCTTAATCAATACACTTAAATCATAATTCGTCAATTTTGCTACAACCCGGATTCGTTTCTTTCGTTTGCAGGCCGCACAAGTAAACCAAAACAACAATCAAAATGCCTTTCAAGCCAGTTGAGAACCCAAAATGCCCCAAGTGCGAAAAGTCCGTCTATGCCGCTGAAGAGCGTGTCGCTGGTGGATACAAATTCCACAAGTCATGCTTCAAATGCGGTAAGTAATCTTAAGTTCCAAATGTCAGTTACTTCACGAATTAATCCAACAATTTCACGATTTAAAGGCATGTGCTCCAAAATGTTGGACTCCACCAACTGCGCTGAGCACGAGAAGGAATTGTACTGCAAGAACTGCCACGCCCGCAAATATGGACCAAAAGGTTACGGTTTCGGTGGCGGTGCCGGCTGCTTGAGCATGGACACCGGCTCTCACTTGGGCGGGTAAGTGTCAATGCACAATTGCACAATTACTCTTACGATTAGTATTCCTCTAATATCTACCTAACCACGACGAAGAAAATTCACAAAGAATTATACGTGCTCTATAGAACACTCGCGAGCAGATATCAAGAATGCAAAAATTTTTCTCCTCAACCGGTAAAAGTGCAACTTCTACTTTCATATCAGATTTGAGGGCTTTTCCATATCACCCCCTGTTAGTTTTGGCGCTAACCGATTAAACAACCAAACGAATGACGCGAAAAGTACTTAAAATCAAACGAATAAGTTATATGCAAGTGAAAACCAAAACGAATAAATATCACACAAGAACAAGAATTACACACTTTCTCATGAAGTCAGTCAATGTCTTCACAGAACTAAAGGGCAAGCTAACAACACTTCTGATTTAACACCATCTTATTTCAACAACGTACCCACTGAGAAATTCGAAAGAAAATGGTTAAATTTCAGTCTAATATCAACAATTTATGCTTTGAAGCTTTAATCAGTTAATCAGATGTGTTTCGCTTGCTTCAAAATACATCTTCATTTTTATGTTTTCTTCATATATTGTTTGTCCGTTGTTCACTATTTTATTTTACGTATGATATTTATTTATGTTCATCATGTTTTTGTTTTCGCCAAGAAAAACCATACGAGCATTATGAGTATTTTTGTTTTTGTTGGTATTTGTTCGTTCTCCCTTCCCCCCAACACTTTGTTAACGCATTTTTGCAAAACAACAAAACAACCAACGCAAAAATAGTATGATCAGTACGTAAATCGTTTCCTCATTATTTTTGTTGCATTTTGTTAGACGCAGTATTTCACGATATTTCAATTCGTTTCGTACTTTTGTAATTGTTGTTGATGTTGTTGTTGTTGTTAGTGTTGTTGTGTGACTCCTCCCTGAACTATTATTGTTCTATTCTGATAATGATGATGATGATGATGATAATGATTTTTATGATTTGTCGAGTTTTTTTGCATGTTTTGGTGACAGTGTCCCTGTTTGTTGTTATAGCTCCTCGTAGGGAAATCCACGTCGGGGATGTTCTGTTCAGTTCACAAACAAAACAAAAAACCGCACAATTACAATACCTATATACTTAGATACGCAAATTGAATATATCAAACACATACACACACAAACTAAATTATTTGAAATGCAAGAGATTTAAGCAAGCAAAGAGAATAAAATAAATTATTTATTAGCACACGCAGTTAGTTGAATGCAAATTCGATTATCAATTCTTTAAACATTCGGAGAACACAGCGAAGATTGTTTCGTCCTTTCTAACGCTTCTTTTCATCACACCAAAAAAAAAAATGGTTTGCCTTGCAAGTATTCCTTTGCGCATATAATAATTATCAATCTTCTTAGCTTTCCCTTTTTGCGTCCCTCAAACATGCGAAACACCAAAAAAACAAAAAGGTAACCATCCACTCAATTCTCTCCCTTAAGTATAGAAATAATACAATCAGACAAGACGAATGAGTATAGAGAAGAAAAAATAATGAAACACACCATAAGAAAATGAAGAACAAAATACAAAATATTTTTGGTATGAATGCTTTGTATAAAATTTGATATAAAAATAATTTTTTGCCCGCATGAAGCACACACTCACTCTCTAGTATCTCTCGTAATTCTTCACTCAGTTCTTAGTCAAAATTCTAGTATTTATTTATCTACTACTCTTATGATATGTGTTGTTAGTTAAGTGTTTGTTGTCTTATACGATAATTTAGCTTTTTTTATAAGTTACAAAACAACAATACCAACCAATCGAAAGAAACAAATTGACTCTAATTATTAGTTATTATATTAGCACTCAATTATTATAATTAGCGCTTCAATTCGGTTGAACTACAAATGAATCAAATAAATTATTGATGTCAAATGAAAGTTTGTGCTTTTTCAAGCAAAGATACCTCAAATTCTAGGGCAAAATTTACACTAAATTGTTTCAAATTCAATTCAGACTCTATCATTAAATCAACGATCGATCACTCGTGAGAAATAAGTAAGACGGAAATTTATTTTAGATTTTGCTCTAATATCCTAACAACACCCTCAACCCCTCTCTCTTTCTCTCTCAAAAAAGTGACACCCCTCGTTCGTTGTGTGTGTATTCTGTGGACGTGCAATATCAACAAACAAGTGAACAATGAAACAAAACACGAGCGCAAGAAAGCAAAAAAGACATGCAACAATGCAGCACCTGAAACGTTTTTGTCGGTGAGAACAATCTATTGGTTTTCTTCTGTTTCTATTATTCTATCATATATATATTTTTTTTCTTATTATTCTTACTCATCTAATTTCGTTGTTCTTTCTATTCACACAAATAGACGAAAGCAAAGCGCAAATAAACCACTACGCATGCGTGTCGCCTCTCAACTCTCATTAATTTCTCTTGGTTTTTTAATCTTAATCACCTATTATTTTTTTATGATAACGCTATAATAACACCGCCACCGTAGTCCGGACGGAACGAGTTTTTGGACTTTTCTCTGTACATTTTCTTTTTTGATTAGTGTTGTTGCTGTTCGCATATTAAACACAAGACGCAAATAATTCTCGCAATATTAATACCACTAAAGCAATCTCACTGTTGAAATAATCGTAATAATTGTAAAACAAAAAAATAGTGTATTAAACGTGAACTGCGCATTGCTGTCAAAGGATGATGCGCGTTCCATTTTGAGAATTTCGATAATTTTCACCACACAATAATTCAATAATGAATAGTAAATTGAATTCCCTATTCGATCACCGGAACTCGGGTGTGGGGATAGGGAAGCTGCCCTCAAGTTTGACTCATATTTTCTTTGTTTTCATTTTTGATTTTCTTTCTTAGAATTTCTTAATCACACACCTTTCTTTATCTATTCTTTAAAATCTAGTAGAATTCGGTCCATTTGGCTTCTCAACTACTGATACTGATACGATAAAAGGCTATTAAAGCTTCTCGCTTCTTTGTTTTGTTGTACTTATTGTATTTGTAATACTGTAATTAGACGAAAAAAAAAACTCACTGCAATAGTCAAATTAATTCGATTAATTCAATTTGTGTGTGCATTGGCTCCTAATCAAGTATTAAATGATTACGAAACTTTGTGAATTAATGTGATTTTTGTGTTATTTAGTGATCCGATCATGAACCGTATGCCGATACCTCCGCCAAAACCTATGTCCAAGGCACCCGATGGTGAGGGTTGCCCACGTTGTGGTGGTTTTGTCTACGCCGCTGAGCAAATGCTCGCCAGAGGCAGGGTGAGTATTCAGATCTTATGAAATCGACTGTGGTTATGATAATGATACCGAGGAATAGTAATTTCTCTTGAAATTAAATGATACCAAATAATTAGGGATGGCACAGACGATGCTTTAAGTGCAACAATTGCTCTAAAACGTTGGACTCGACGTCACATTGTGACGGCCCCGACGAGGAAGTATATTGTCGAGGTATTGATACTAAACCCAAATACAAATTCAAAATACCAGACAACAAATTCAACCATACAAAGAAACGATTAAATCAAATTTTGCAATGGAATTCCTCAATAACGAAGGAGTGTAAATTGCACGTTATATGTACATACAAAACTGCATAATGTTCCTGGGTTACCAGAATTTGTACAAAAACTTTACTGGTACTGTTCGTACTTGTAATAACAAGCTCGTTGATTAGTAAAGTTGGGCATGTAAAGAACGTTCTATAGTAGACCAATATTAATGTCACTATCTTTTGTACATACACAACTGATAATGGCATGTTAAATGTTCATCTAGCTCAAGTGATTAACTGTTGTCTTATATATGTGTTTTGTGTTGTTTTCCATCTATGCACTGGCAGGCTTTCCACAAGTCTTGCTTCAAGTGCGGTGAATGTAACAAGGGATTGGATTCCATTTTGTGTTGCGAAGGTCCTGACAAGGATATCTATTGCAAAGGTGTGTGTCTCATTTGTATCATTAGTAAAGATCATTCATGGATATCAAATTCATTTGTTCTCTTTCCCGTCCTAATCACATACATACAACAACATTCAACAGACACATTTCTCATACTCCATAATACAGTGTTTTGTGTAATTGTTCCAATCTCCAATATCATCGTCTGTGTTTATAGTATGCTACGGTAAGCGTTTCGGTCCCAAGGGTTACGGTTTCGGCCAAGGCGGAGGCACCTTGCAGAGCGACTGTTACGCCAATCCGTACGTACCAAAAGTCATCAACTACTGCTTCTCTTCGCACATGAATTTGCTTACAGCACACTTCTATAAACTTACACCACATGTTTGTATCACTTGTCTCGTGTATACAAATGCAAGCGCAAAGACATCAAAAAACATGAACCCAAGTTACACGCCAAATCAATTGCGATGCTTCTGGCTCTCTTATTTATATGTTCCTAGCTTGCTATGCGCAGCGCTTTGGCCCCCGAGGCGTCGGTCATGCGGGCGGTAATTTCCTTGGCTTGATGTCCGACGCCAATGACTTAGATTTTCAAAGGTATTCACTCAACCTTCTTAGTCTTTACTAATTCTCAATGCTATAAAGCGCTTTACTGCCGCATTATATTGAATGTGTGCCGCTAACTAAATTAATGATACATGTAGTGATCAAGCGCCAAGGACTACCGTAATTGACACTGCCAAGATCAAGGCACCACCAGGCCAAGGCTGCCCACGTTGTGGTGGCGTTGTCTTTGCCGCAGAGGAGGTGCTTGCCAAGGGTCGCCCATGGCATCGCAAGTGCTTCAAGTGCAAGGACTGCAACAAAACTCTCGATTCCATCATTGCCTGCGACGGACCTGATAAGGATGTGTATTGCAAGACCTGCTACGGCAAGAAATGGGGCCCACACGGCTATGGTTTCGCTTGTGGCTCTGGATTCCTTCAAACCGATGGTTTAACGTACGTATTCTCATAAAACTAGTATATTTTCGAGTATGCTATTGAAGATTGATTTGTATTTTAGCGAAGATGAAATTTCAAACGCACGACCCTTCTATAACCCCGACACGACCTCGATTAAAGCGCCTCCAGGCCAGGGCTGCCCACGTTGTGGTGGCATGGTCTTTGCGGCGGAACAACAGCTAGCTAAGGGTACCATGTGGCACAAGAAGTGCTTCAACTGTGCCGAGTGCCACCGTCCATTGGACTCAGTCCTTGCGTGTGACGGTCCCGACCGTGAGATTCATTGTCGCGCCTGTTACGGCAAATTGTTTGGCCCCAAGGGTTTCGGCTTCGGCCATACACCCACCCTCGTATGCGCTGATGGCGCGGCGCCAGTTTTGCACTCGGCACGACCAAACTCTGGTCCAAAAGCGGCACCTGGTCAGGGTTGCCGGCGTTGCGGCTATGCCGTCTACGCTGCCGAGCAAATGATCAGCAAGAATGGTATCTGGCACAAGCGGTGCTTTGCATGCTGCGAATGCAGTCGCAGTCTGGATTCGACCAACTTGAATGACGCGCCTAATGGTGAAATTTACTGCAGAGGATGCTACGGCCGCTTCTATGGACCCAAGGGTGTCGGCTTCGGCTTAGGCGCCGGCACTTTGACGATGGCTTAAAGCCTTGCCTTCTCCTAGGCATCTTTCCTTTACTTTGTTCTACTCTTCGTTTACTCACACACCATCAATGATAAGCAAAAGTGTGATTGCATACTAGCCGGACAATTGTCTACTTTAATGGAATACATGACCATCAACCACCAACATCTAACCGAATTACAACCCCCATTGACGTTGGACAAGTCGTCCTGCTTGGAATGCATTCATCGTGCAAAGCCAAAGCAAAGCAAATCAACGTATAACAGAATGCGATTGCTTTTATTTATTATGATTACTTTTAACGTATTAGGCTTTTACTTAATTTAGGGGCTCAAATTGTACTTGTTTGGGCACGACCCATGCAACTATTATGCGTGTGTGTAAATTTTTTGTACGACATTCATGGTTTCGTTTTTTGCGTAGATAAGACTTGACTTCTATTGATTAGTTACATTTATAATTTATATACTTTAAACAGGAACCGTATATATTTTTTGAGAGGAGAGTGCGCGAGGCGTGCACAACGTGTACTAAACGATTCTAGCAAACAAATCTAGCCGAACGAAACTAAACAAATATCAAACATTTGATCAATTTGCTCGTTTTTGTTCATATAGTGACCAAAAGTTTGGTCTACTTTCGCGTTATTAATCGCTTCTTTCCGCTTTTAATAATTGTTGAAAATGAAGAAAATCCACAAAAATGATGATACGAAAAACAAAGATAAAATTCGAACGCGTGCGATATATATTTATGATTATAATTTTTCAAAAACGTCATGATGCTGTTCTGTCACTGTACTTGTATAAATGTTATTCTTTGTTCTTGATGTAAAACCAATGAATAAAAATTCAAAAGCAAAGAGATGTTATCTATCAAAAATCATGCAATACCAATACTTGTTAATCGTGCATGAATTAATAATTTAACTTCAATCGTGCATCAATTTAATGGTATAACTTTAAACGTGCATGAATTTAATTATTTAATTATCATCAATTCTTGGCTGCTCAGAATGTAAATAATCTGAGAATTGTACGAAGAGTTGCATACATCAAATTTGCAATGGGATTCTCGCAGCCAGCTGTTTGCTGCTGTTAGGTATGAAATTGCATGCAATCTAATCTACCCTTTTGTTTAAAAGTTGTACGCCTGATTAAAATAAAAACGTAATTAACCTAGCTATGCGTGTCTAACACTCGTGTTCCGGCGTAATTGCATTTTCCCTTCGCTCCTTAATACTGCCATCGAGACATTACACGTAATACCAAGCAAAATAGCATGACTCTTTCACGTTGAATGCAAATGCACTTTGCTGGAGTCGAATACTACGCTAATGTATATTAAGAAATTAACTTACGCTTTTATTAATTATTCGCGTGACGGTATACTATTCGTTTTTCATAAGAGTGGTAAACAACGTAACCTGTCCATCAGTCATAGACATTGTTCTTCAAAAGAAGTGGTAGGGACATTACTAACCTGTAACATAAAACTGCAATGAGTAAACATTCATCATAATGGTGTGACAAATAGTGTTTACCTTGTATTCCTGGTATGTTTACCAATCGATGACCATATCCAATTGGGCACCTGGAGAAGCATTATGCTTGAATTGTTTATATCCATGGCATACACTTCGTTTACTGTTCATTGTAAATTAACACTTGAATGATTTCACAAAATAACCGAATGTTCACTGCAGAGTCAATAGTGGAAAGCAATTTGTTTCAACGGTGTTGCAATCAGCATAAAGTGCTGTCGTCTACTTTGGCAGAATGTCAATTAGAATCAAAGACTACGATGCGTGCATAAATCCAACCCGGCGCGCACGGAATGGGAATTGGTGGAGTGCAATGCTTGATAAAACGTAATTGCACAATAAGTCAATAAATAAACGTAAATTGAATGTCAGATCGATGAAATGCACATATTCGGTAGGGCTGTTTGCACGTACCACTGCTCCACGGGCTGGGTGTAAATGTATGTGTTTAATTAAAATCGATGGTTCGGCGATAATATTGCGGCGTTCTACGGTTTGCCAGTTTCGAGGGGCGCCTACGTTCGTGTGCGCTTGTGACTCTGTTCGAGGGAACGTGCTTCAATTAATATTTTAATTGGCCGGGGCGCCCGTTATCGCGATTGCAAATCTCAATACACCACGACGCGAGTTTGCACGCGTTGCGTTACGTTGGGCCAAATCGAGACACCACTAACCAATGCATCGTACGTTGAGGCATATACAATTTAAACACACGCTCCGCTTACTTACACACCGGTTGTACACTTTGATTAAGTAAACGCGACGCACATCGTTCAATTTATATATTCATTTACCCGTTATAATACGCTTGTTTGTTGCAGTACTTTACATTACTTTTGCACCCACGCTGGGAGGTTAAAACTGAACGCGCTTTTTCAAAGATGGCCGGACTAATGTTTTGCTTAATTGCACATTCCAGGTCCAGAGGCGCTGTATACTTGAGGAACATTCATGTCCTGTTATGGTGCACACTTGGTTTATAGTAATAAGTTTTTGATTTGTAGGTAGGTAATGAGGGCCATGAAATACTAATAACTTTGTGATTTATCAGGTAACCAGAAAATTGCATAGTCAAACAATTGCAATATATTTGAAGCACGTTGATGAGGTCGGTTCTTTATCATAGAAGCAAGTCTACGGTAAAGTAAACAAGGGCAAGAAGTGCATTTCGGATGGGCAAAATATCGTATGCGACGTGGAAGGCGGCTGAATTCATGCATAAGGCACGTTGTCATCAAGACAACAAGGACGTTTAATTAAATTAATTAAGCACGAAATTGGTTTTCGCCAGCGTGTCGAGTCGCTGCATATTCGCACCGCTGCCAATGCACAGACAATGGCCAACTTCTTTTCATAGAAAGTGCAACACTATGCAGCATAGCACACAATGTCTTCGCCTACTTGATATGCAAGTCTACAAATTAATTTAATTAAAATACAATTGACATTATCACGTTTAATTTTAATGATACGCGCCTTGCTCAATTGTATTGCTAAATTAAAAACTCATATTCATTCTAATGCGTGCGACGTTTTAATTAAACGTGAATTTGCAATTTGCTCTTGCGAACATGCGCTGCAAAAATTCTCATTTAAATTGTTCAATTTTAGGTGAAATAAATGCAATTGCTTTACAACTCTTGGATTTAATTTGTTTTCGCGCAATAAAGCTAATACTATGGGAGAAGCGCACTCAGCGAGGACGTTGCTGGGGTCTTCGAATGGGAGACTTCATAAAAGATCGGGAAGCAGGCAAAAGAATGGTAATTGTCCCTATTCGAGTGAAGAGTCGGACGCGTGCGAGTGCCTTGGGCCATAAACAATGCCGAGCGTACGGCTTGCAGCATAGAAGCCGCCACCACACACTTTATAAGCGTTCAATGCGCGCGGGGGTGGCGCGTATAGAGCACCCATAGGTAACATACGTTACGCAAAGTCATTTCGCTCCCATTCCAATTTCCATCATTTCCAATTCGACCGCGCGCTCGCACTCTTCAGGCTAAGTGCTTTATGCTCATGCATTACAATTTCCCTTCACATCATGCACGAAAGCAAAAACAGATGTGTAGCAACTGCGTGCAAAATACATTATTAGAGCTATTTGTTACAAGCTAGTGGTTGTTAGAAAGAAGAATTTATAACTATGGCTTAATGAAGAGTAATAAAATGAACATTGTAAATAATTCAACTTTAACAAACTAAGTCAATTCTTACTACTATAGCAGAGAAAGAGAGTTATTGCAAATTAGTGAATTCAAAACTTTGACTTACTTCATCTTCGAAAACATAGTTTTAATTTGGTGCAAAACTCCTCCTAGTCACTCCTTAGAATTCAGAAAAATGTATCGCATTCACTTTGTTGTATTATTTTATTGTGATTCTCTCAAGCTCACTCTCTTGCCTTGTATTTGTTTGCAATGTGCACATAATCGATTTCACAGTGCATTAAGCAATTCGTTACATTTCTCTTTCACATTGCGCGTGCGGGTATCAGATACAATTCCATTTAAAATTGCGCTCAATTTGCGAATGACTTTTCAATGCGCTTAAATGTGCTCTGTTTTGAACACATAAACCCATTAAAAATAATCAGTTGTAATACAAATGGCATATATAGCACAACATTTTCAAAATACTAAAATATTATTCCTAATATAAGTTGCTATGTTAAATTTTGTATAAATGTCAGTATTTATAAACAGCGCGCAATACGACAACAAAAATAATGCGGAGTTGGATATAAAATTCACTCGATAGAAGTTGGTAGCCAAAACTTTTGAATTATACAAGAATTGCCAGGCGAGGGTTGTGCTTACACTGCAAACTCACAAACACTTTGACGTTTCGAAAGCCACCAAAGTCACTTTGGCAAATCGAGTGATGCCACAAACAACACCAGCGTATTGTTTTATACACTTCTCTCATGATGTGAATAAAACAGGCACCTTGCCAGATATACACTGGCATGGAAAGTGAAGAAAACTCACGAGCAATTGCTGCCGGAATAGGAAAAACGAGAGGATGAAGAAAAGAAGAAAAAATAAAGGAGCAATAAGGACGAGCACTAAGAGCCTTCGTTGTGAATGCTTCTGGGTTGAGGAGGCAATTTTCAAATAGGTTTTAAAATTTAAGTGATCCCTCAGCCTAATGGCTAGCAGCAACCGCATCAGCATTTGTTCAATTTCAAAAAGATCTAATATAATATGCACCACATATTATTGTCATATATGTAGGTAGTTATTATATTTTGTACATATTTAAAAGCAGGAGAAAAGCACTCGGTTAGCAATCGTTTCAGCATCTCTGACAGCAAAGGGAAAAACAGAAGACGACTGTGATCTAAAAGCACGAATAGCGCACACACGTATTCAATTGAGGGATGCTGCCTGCTGCATTCGCATAAGTAAGTCGGACACTTTGGACACATTGAATCTAATGTGAATGGAAGACACTTTGCCGTTCTTGGGGATGTCCTGGACTCTCTACGTTCTCATGCCCTTTTAGTGTGTGGTTCTTCACGTACTTCCCATCGAATTTGTGTGCGTTGTGTCCATTCGCAGTACACGTAATCCGACGAATACGATGGGATATCTTTTACGTCTTTCATCTTTCATGTATGTTCTCCTTCGGCCCTTAGACTGAGTGCTTGTTGCGAATTTAAGATGTGTTAGTCGAAGGCAAAAAGCAGGATTGTATTATCCTTGTTTTAACTAGAATTTTACTATTGAGATGATGGTTAAATACTTTCATAGTTTAAATAAATGTGCAATATTGTTTTTACAAACAAGAAAGTTTTGCTTGAACACTGGTATTTGATACGGTTCTGAAGGAAACACATTTTAGCTATAAATGAGGTGGAGTTTACTTAGAGAAAAGCAAGCAGTGGAAAGTCATGGTAATGGTGAAAATGCGAGCGCATCAAACACACGAACGCGATGGACTATTAGCAAAGAGAGAAACGGCTTCAAGGTGTCACTTTTAGTTTTCGGCGGCCCGAAATTCGCTTGCCGCCTTAGCAAATGGGCATGCAAGACAGAATTTTGAATGAATGCACTTTAGATTTATATGGGAGAGTGTAAATAGAGGAAAATTTAAGTTGTCAGATGACTCAAAATGATAATATTTGAGCTAGAAGCTGGTAACGAAAATAAAATTACTATCAACATTACAGTTATAAAAGTGCATTTTTGATCATGATGGAATGAGATGAAGAATAATAAGAAGAACCATTAGCATTTCAATTAGAATAATTAAAAGTGAAAAACTGTGTTTTCCATAATTTGCTTCCAGCGTCTTTGTTGGGAATTTCCTTCTTGCGCAGCAGGCACAAAAGACTTAAGAAAACGTGCGACTTGGCGACAGCAGCGCAAAACGCTAAACAGGAAAATGCGCGCGAAAAAAGCATAAAGCATAATTGCGAGAAGTGCGCGCAAGTTGGGCGGCGGTATCGCGTGAGAAATGCTACAACGTAATGGTTTTAAGACGACGTTGCCGCCGCCGACGTACGAGAGGAGAAATGCAAGAAGTCGAATGTTCCGCGGCGTTGAACGAAAATGAAACAAAAAGCAAAGTGATATCACGCAGTCTGAAGTCCATTATAACGACACTAATATGCACTTTATCCTCTACATTTCAATTAGATCCAATTAGAATGCAAGAAAACAAAATGACACTGAATGCGTAATGATTTCAATACGTATGCCTTTTAAATTAATAAATTATAAGTATGTACTATAAATTTATATACTCGTTTGCAAGTTATACCCGTGCAAAAACCGAGTCCCTGGCAGAACTTAGTCATACGCCAATTGCAATTACTAAATGAGAATTATTTAAATATTGGTCGTATGTCCACCCCCGCGACAAGGACGCGCCTGCCAGGAATTACCCAGGTGAGATCATACTCAACATTAATCTCCCTGGGCCGGGTTAATGACTTTGCTTTTCATTTGATTTTAAAAGCGAAACAAAGTCAAAGGCGACTTGAAAAGAAAAAGAAAAACAAATACATGATTACTAACTCTCACGCTACACAAGTAGCCACGCCGCCCTAAAAAGGAAGTGCCGATTAAAAGGTAAGCACATGCCGACTGTTCCTAACCATCCACACATTATAAATACACGTTTCTTCAAATATTAAAAATTCACCGTTCGCGGGAAGATCTGTGGAGAAAAAGTACAAGTTATAAACAATCATAATATATGCCTGAAACGTTGGTTGGCATACTTACAGTCAGTACGGAAAGTTTGACAGTAAACAGTAATAGAATTTAACAAAATTTCTAAGAGTTAAAATAGACGTCCAGGTAGTGAAACTTCTCCGTGTTATCATATTGGATTCCATATAGCTCACAGCAACCCGGGATGAAAAAACCCTGTGCGTGTGTGACCGCTCAAACTGGGACGCAACTTGCCGGAACTCGTCGCAACTGACTATGCACCTCGTGGCGAATTAAAATTCAGTAATGTAGAAAATTAATAAAGGTACTCACGGTTTTATCGATCAATCCTTTCTTAACTGGCTCTTGGTTGATGAGGGATACATCGGTGTTTTGATTATCCTCGTTGAGCGACGAAATGCGGGATATTACATCCGATTTCGTGGAGCACTTTTGTTGAATTAATTTTAACACATCACGCACTTGATCGTTTATTGATTTCACACCGATTAATGTTTCTGTAATCACTTACGATAGTTTGATTGATTAGCACTTGATTTATTAATCACGGCACAGCACAATTTTTAGCAAACACTCCGCGAGCAACGCACTGCTGAGCAACACACGAGATACTAAAAGATTGCGCAGGTACCTATGCGCGAGCGCACGTGCCTTATGCGCGAACGAAATTCCATAGTGTTATACGTAGATACTTAAACAATAGGCATAAGTGAGATAAATCCTTCCAATGATTCATGACTATATTCTAATCGAGGTGGCTCGAAATATTTACATTTCCTTTGAGGTGGCTTGAAGGTGGTTCGCCATACAAATTGTTGCGTTTTAACTAATCATAAAACCCAAAATATCTTAGCACCAGTTATAAAATTTATATGATTATATAAAGTAATAATCATTTTAAAAATGTTGCAAATTTCAACAAAATATCAGCATATGCCAGAAAGATATGAATTTTTTAAAATTTGGGCAATTTCCTACATGACGTGTACTGATCAAGATATTGTGGTCCAGCATAGAAATTGCAGTGATTTTAAGTTTACATAACTCAGGAAATAAATATTTCCCAAACATAAAAATCATACAGAAATACAAAGCAATAATCGTTTTATGAATGTTGCAAATTTGAACAGAATATCTGCAAAACGAATAAAGATATTAATTTTTGAAAATTTCCTATTTTCACGTATGGAGCATTAAGACATAATTGTTCCGCTGCTATTCGGTAGTCCTCGTATTGCCCAATTCATGATGGCCGCTCTTATGGCAATTACATGTACGGTTGCCATAGCAACCATAGCTACCGGAACATGCATACGCCGTAATGCATTACGGATATCCTAATGGTAGTAGTTAAAATTTATTAAATAATTTTTGATTTCGATGGAAATAATGACCAATAGCTACTCACGGAATAACAATATTAATTAGAAAAATCGTAAAAAAATTCTATCTCCAATAGTTTAGGTGTAAAATAAAAATTTCAATAATTATCAAGTTATTTTCAAAAATTTAATTTAAGGACTTCCAATTATTTTATAGCTTTGAAATTTTCTGTTACTATGCACAGTTAGATGCTATATTTTATTCTATTCAAAGTGAGTTACTAATTATAAGGGTTATCCTGGAAAAAAAATTTTAAGTCGACATTTCAATATTCTGCATGCATGAGTTACTCCCTTATAATATCGCTTATTATTGATGGAAAATTACTGGGTAATTGATATGTTTTAAAGAATTTAATAATCTTTCTGTGAACGAAAGAATTAATATTATATCTTTTATAGTTTTCCGGATTTTAATAATAATGTACACTCGCATCTCTTGCAATTACGCTACTGGTAGGTACTACTACCAACACCCCGGTCAACAGTGGGCGCGTTGCATGTGCTGTGCGGCAGGTTGGTTATCCTCGTGACCTAGAAATAGCAATGCGCGCCACACCAGGCCACGCATTCCACTATGGAACAGGTGGTTTTCTGAAGTCTCGGCCTGGTGCAGGTGCACCGTCTCAGCTCCAAACCCTTATAGCTCTTAAAGTTATAAACCGATTTTGATAATTTAAACAGCATAATGTAATTATTATCATTCTTTTACTTGGAAAATTAAAAACTAGCCAGCAATACACAATTTTAACAAAATTATTAAAACACGCGCAAATGAATTACATTATTAAACAACGCGTCCATGCGAACACAGGATGCTCAATTATTAGCATCATCTTTACAAGTTGACAAACCATTATTAGCATTATTTGAACTTAATAACTCAAGTTATGTTGAGCACCCAATAACTCAACCGAAAATCGTATAACAAAAGGTAACTACTTCAATAAATTGCATCTAATTAAAGTGAAATTAATGAAGAAACGTACAAAGCCTCAAAAAATAAAATATTTATAAAAAACAAGGCCGTTGAGCGATACGAAGTTTGCCGGGTGAGCTAGCATATACGTCGCTCTCCGATGTCCAAACTCCCGGCCCGGCCCGATCTCGCTTGGGGTTTCATGACACTAGTTTTTTTAGAGGAATTAGTCGTCAGAATCAAAGTCCCAACCTGATTTCAAATACGAAAGTCAGGAAATATAACGAGTGCGAGTTATTAATTTTAGACCCGCTGGGTACCGAACCCAGGTCTGCCCGCATAGCAAGCCAGGCGCTAACCACTGCGCCACGCACTCCCCGAGTCGTAACTGTAAGTAGCACTCACACGGGTGTTTGTTGGGGGGGCGTCGCGTGTAGTATCGGTGTTTGATGCTGACTGCGGGCGGCTGATTGTTACTACCCTCTTCTTCCCAAGATGGCGGTGAAGATAGTTCTCTCAGGATTATTGTTGCTAACCCTGTCTATTAGTGAGGCAGTTCAGCCAAATATTCGACGCTTCCTGATTCGCTCGGGAGGCCGAAGTGAGAGGCAGGGGCCCTTGAGGCTATTTCACCTGCATTTCACGGAGTGATTTATATATCTCCGTGTAATGTGGTTGGCCCGCCTGCATTTCTCGGAGTGATTTATATATCTCCGTGTGATGTAGTTGGCCCATATGGTGCTTGTATTTCTGTAGGTATTTCTGTATGTGTTTCTTTCAGGGATAGTGCGTGTAGTGTCCGAGTTCGCGTAAAGTTCGAGTGCGCGTAGAGTCCGAGTTCGCGTAAAGTCCGAGTGCGTGCAGAGTCCGAGTTCGCGTAAAGTCCGAGTGCGTGTAGAGTCCGAGTGCGGGTCGCGGAAAAGTGATACCGAGTGCGCGTACAGTCCGAGTGCCGTCCCGACTACCGAGGGAATGCCTCCCACTTGTGGGTGGTACCGGGGAAATGAAATACCCGGGGCCCAACGAAATTAGTGCCGGTTGGAAGTATCGGGTTCTCTGCTGCTCTATTCCATACCCATCCGATCCATCGGCATGATGAGATGCAGGTCCCCCCAGTGACAAAGGAGTTATCGGAATGCCGATTTCCTTTAGCTCACGGGCGAGAGATTAGCATCTCCCGTTGCTGGCGTACTGCAGTTTCTGGCGTTGCCGTTGCTCGCACAGCTAAGCGACAATTCATGTCGTCCTTTCGCAATAGCAATTGCATTCTAAATTTATCTCCTAAAAATTATTGGCAGTACCTGATGTTCCTGACTTAAAGGAGTAATCTTGATCGTCTTCAAGAGCCTCCACTTTTAAATCGCGTTTAAACCTAATACAAATAGGAGTTTTACTCCACCGCGCGCTAAAGGAGTCCTCTGGATCGTTTTCAAGAGTCTCCAACTATTTGAATCGCGTTCAAAGCTAAAGGAGCAATGTCTCCAAGATAACAAAGTGTCCAAGATGTTAGAAGATGTGCGTTAGTAGTGAAACAAAATACCAAGTGCGGGTTTGGTATAGATTAACAATTAAAAACTGAAGTGCGCGAATGAACTTATTAGAGACCAATGACTCATATGGATCCGAGAAGAAATATTTGCCAACTGTCCAACGGACACTAATCCATTACCGGGGATAGAAGCCGAGGATACCCAGAAACGTCATCGATAAAACTGTGAGTACCTTTTAATTTTCAACACTAGTGCATGTTGATTCGCTACGAGGTACATCGTTAATTATGATGTAGAGAGCGAAATTGTAGTAACTTCATCCGCGTTACTGCAACAGTCCGTGAAAAATAAGTTTTAATCGCATGTTAAACTTTCAGAACCTAATCCATTTAACTAGCCACCTGAATAGCCCAAATTTTATAATTAGTTAATTAATTGTAGTAGAATATGCACCTGCGTAAAATGAAGTTTCTCGGCTTAAGTTAATTCATATTCAGATCCCTTTTAACACTATCGGTCATTTGCGAAAGACCAGCTTACAATCAATCCTTCACCTGTAAAAGTGTTAAAGAGTATTTCAAATACTCCTTCGAGATCTTTCGAGATCTTACAAATCGTGAGGCAACTCTACGATTAATAATACACAGTTCGCTGTGACAATTTTTCTCTTTGTGCCAATCCTTCACTCGAAAAAGTGTTGGATTATAGAGTATTTCAAATACTCCTTCTAGATCTTTCGAGATCTTACAAATCGTGAGGCAACTCTACGATTAATAATACACAGTTCGCTGTGACAATTTATCTCTTTTTGCCAATCCTTCACTTGTAAAAGTGTTGGATTAAAGAGTATTTCAAATACTCCTTCGAGATCTTTCGAGATCTTACAAATCGTGAGGCAACTCTACGATTAATAATACACAGTTCGCTGTGACAATTTTTCTCTCTGTGCCAATCCTTCACTCGAAAAAGTGTTGGATTATAGAGTATTTCAAATACTCCTTCTAGATCTTTCGAGATCTTACAAATCGTGAGGCAACTCTACGATTAATAATACACAGTTCGCTGTGACAATTTATCTCTTTTTGCCAATCCTTCACTTGTAAAAGTGTTGGATTAAAGAGTATTTCAAATACTCCTTCGAGATCTTTCAAGGTCTTACCAATCGTGAGGCAACTCTACGATTAATAATACACAGTTCGCTGTGACAATTTTTCTCTTTGTGCCAATCCTTCACTCGAAAAAGTGTTGGATTATAGAGTATTTCAAATACTCCTTCTAGATCTTTCGAGATCTTACAAATCGTGAGGCAACTCTACGATTAATAATACACAGTTCGCTGTGACAATTTATCTCTTTTTGCCAATCCTTCACTTGTAAAAGTGTTGGATTAAAGAGTATTTCAAATACTCCTTCGAGATCTTTCGAGGTCTTACCAATCGTGAGGCAACTCTACGATTAATAATACACAGTTCGCTGTGACAACTTTTCTCTTTTTGCCAATCCTTCACTTGTAAAAGTGTTGGATTAAAGAGTATTTCAAATACTCCTTCGAGATCTTTCAAGGTCTTACCAATCGTGAGGCAACTCTACGATTAATAATACACAGTTCGCTGTGACAATTTTTCTTTTTGTGCTAATCCTTCACTCGAAAAAGTGTTGGATTAAAGAGTATTTCAAATACTCCTTCGAGATCTTTCAAGGTCTTACCAATCGTGAGGCAACTCTACGATTAATAATACACAGTTCGCTGTGACAATTTTTCTCTTTGTGCCAATCCTTCACTCGAAAAAGTGTTGGATTATAGAGTATTTCAAATACTCCTTCTAGATCTTTCGAGATCTTACAAATCGTGAGGCAACTCTACGATTAATAATACACAGTTCGCTGTGACAATTTATCTCTTTTTACCAATCCTTCACTTGTAAAAGTGTTGGATTAAAGAGTATTTCAAATACTCCTTCGAGATCTTTCGAGGTCTTACCAATCGTGAGGCAACTCTACGATTAATAATACACAGTTCGCTGTGACAACTTTTCTCTTTTTGCCAATCCTTCACTTGTAAAAGTGTTGGATTAAAGAGTATTTCAAATACTCCTTCGAGATCTTTCAAGGTCTTACCAATCGTGAGGCAACTCTACGATTAATAATACACAGTTCGCTGTGACAATTTTTCTTTTTGTGCTAATCCTTCACTCGAAAAAGTGTTGGATTAAAGAGTATTTCAAATACTCCTTCGAGATCTTTCGAGATCTTACAAATCGTGAGGCAACTCTACGATTAATAATACACAGTTCGCTGTGACAATTTTTCTTTTTGTGCCAATCCTTCACTCGAAAAAGTGTTGGATTAAAGAGTATTTCAAATACTCCTTCGAGATCTTTCGAGATCTTACAAATCGTGAGGCAACTCTACGATTAATAATACACAGTTTGCTGTGACAATTTTTCTTTTTGTGCCAATCCTTCACTCGAAAAAGTGTTGGATTAAAGAGTATTTCAAATACTCCTTCGAGATCTTTCGAGATCTTACAAATCGTGAGGCAACTCTACGATTAATAATACACAGTTCGCTGTGACAATTTTTCTCTTTGTGCCAATCCTTCACTCGTAAAAGTGTTGGATTAAAGAGTATTTCAAATACTCCTTCGAGATCTTTCGAGGTCTTACCAATCGTGAGGCAACTCTACGATTAATAATACACAGTTCACTGTGACAATTTTTCTATTTGTGCTAATCCTTCACTCGAAAAAGTGTTGGATTAAAGAGTATTTCAAATACTCCTTCGAGATCTTTCGAGATCTTACAAATCGTGAGGCAACTCTACGATTAATAATACACAGTTCGCTGTGACAATTTTTCTCTTTGTGCCAATCCTTCACTCGTAAAAGTGTTGGATTAAAGAGTATTTCAAACACTCCTTCGAGATCTTCCAAGGTCTTACCAATCGTGAAGCAACTCTACGATTAATAATACACAGTTCGCTGTGACAATTTTTCTCTTTGTGCTAATCCTTCACTCGAAAAAGTGTTGGATTAAAGAGTATTTCAAATACTCCTTCGAGATCTTTCGAAATCTTACAAATCGTGAGGCAACTTTACGATTAATAATACACAGTTCGCTGTGACAATTTTTCTCTTTGTGCCAATCCTTCACTCGTAAAAGTGTTGGATTAAAGAGTATTTCAAATACTCCTTCGAGATCTTTCGAGGTCTTACCAATCGTGAGGCAACTCTACGATTAATAATACACAGTTCACTGTGACAATTTTTCTCTTTGTGCCAATCCTTCACTTGTAAAAGTGTTGGATTAAAGAGTATTTCAAATACTCCTTCGAGATCTTTCGAGGTCTTACCAATCGTGAGGCAACTCTACGATTAATAATACACAGTTCACTGTGACAATTTTTCTCTTTGAGCCAATCCTTCACTCATAAAAGTGTTGGATTAAAGAGTATTTCAAATACTCCTTCGAGATCTTTCGAGGTCTTACCAATCGTGAGGCAACTCTACGATTAATAATACACAGTTCACTGTGACAATTTTTCTCTTTGTGCCAATCCTTCACTCATAAAAGTGTTGGATTAAAGAGTATTTCAAATACTCCTTCGAGATCTTTCGAGGTCTTACCAATCGTGAGGCAACTCTACGATTAATAATACACAGTTCACTGTGACAATTTTTCTCTTTGAGCCAATCCTTCACTCATAAAAGTGTTGGATTAAAGAGTATTTCAAATACTCCTTCGAGATCTTTCGAGATCTAAGCAATCGTGAGGCAACTCGACTAAAGTACTAAACTTTAGTTTTATTTATTATCTTTTTATTTAATTTTTCCCCGTTACTTTTATTCTTTGTAGATTTTAAGTTTGGTAATCGCTAGGAATGTGATACTGTTCGGGGATAGGCCATTGAGTTGGCTTATTAAGATTAATTTCATTTATAGTAGATGCATTTCTCGACTACGCTTTGATAGGAAAACGCGCCGCGACAGAACCAACGATCCGGCATCTTCTTGTGCCGAGATACCAAGTAGTGGTTCCGCAAGAGGACTTAGAGCTGGGGAGGGTGTCATGAAAGGGCCACTCACACTACCGACATGCAGCACTGATGGTTCTATTCCAGTGACAAATGTCCGGGAGTGCGACGTCCATTAAATATAATAATTAAATATTATTATATTACTTTATCTACCATTTGGGCTATTCGTATGATGTCATGTAATCCGGAAAGAAGCATCCTTGAGAAATCTGCCGAAGAAGAATAGGTAGTCGACATGCGACAGCAGTTGGGCACTCAACGATGGACTTCCAAGTAAGTTTGATTTGGAAAAAATATAATTATTAACCCTTGCAGCTAAATTTATTTGTGTTGCAGGTTTTGTGTATAAACAGAGAAACAAATTACCGAGTGCGAGTACAGTAAAGACTTTAGTGCGCGAAAAGTACGAGTGCGGTTCGCGGAAAAGTATTACCGAGTGCGCGTAAAGTTCGAGTGCGGGTCGCGGAAGTGTAGTACCGAGTGCCGTCCCGAATACCGAGGGAATGCCTCCCACTTGTGGGTGGTACCGGGGAAATGAAATACCCGGGGCCCAACGAAATTAGTGCCGGTTGGGAGTATCGGGTTCTCTGCTGCTCTAATTCCCTACCCATCCGATCCTTTGGCATGATGAGATGCAGGTCCCCTCAGTGACAAAGGAGTTATCGGAATACCGATTTCCTTCAGCTCACGGGCGAGAGATTAGCATCTCCCGTTGCTGGCGTACTGCAGTATTCGGCGATGCCGTTGCTCGCACAGCTAAGCGACAATTCATGTCATCCTTTCGCAATAGCAATTGCATTCTAAATGTATCTCCTAAAAAAATATTGGCAGTACCTGATGTTCCTGACTTAAAGGAGTAATCTTGATCGTTTTCAAGAGTCTCCACTTATAAATCGCGAATAAACCTAAAAAGAAACAGGAGTTTCACTCCACCCCGCGGTAAAGGAGTCCTCTTGATCGTTTTCAAGAGTCTCCAACTATATAAAACGCGTCTAAAGCTAAAGGAGCAGTGTCTCTAATTTATGTGCGCGAAAAGTTCGAGTGCGGTTCGCGAAAATGTTACCGAGTGCGACGCGAGAAACGAAAATCGGTGAGAACCAACGATCCAGCACCTAATTGTGCCGAGATACCAATTAGTGGTTCCACAAGAGGGTTTAGAGCTGGGGAGGGTGTCTTGAGGGCCACTCACACTGCCGACATGCAGCAATGACGATTCTATTCCAAATGTCTGGGAGTGCGACGTCCATCATAACATAAATTGAATGGGAAATGAGCTGTTCATCTCTGGAAGAAACAATCTTACAGAGTTCCGATGCAAGCTAAAGTCACCACCGAGAAGGAAGTAAGATATCAACCGCTTGATTTATATGTCAATTAATTGATTTGTTACATTTTACGTTCTAGACCAAGAAGTTCCATCGAGATTGAATATTCCATAAAGCCAAAAGGTTACTTTCCAAATTTCTACAGCCTTGAGGTAGGTTAAGAAATGAGATTAGTAGCATGGAATGAAGGAATAATTTATTATTTACACTTCCAGGTTTAAAATTAGCTTCGCATAGCTTACGTTTAGTTCGTAACTAAGTGAGTAACATACCACAGAAAAGCTCCCTTAACTTATCTAATATTAAGTAATACCATTTGAAATATTTTAAAAATGTACTTTTATAAATTTTAGCAAAATTGAAATATAAGCTAAAGTATTACCTAGATTCTTAAAATTGATCACGCAATTGTGAAAAAAGGGCGGACGAACAGAGCGTGCAAAATATTTAATTAAATTGGATTGTCCAAAGCTATGAGGCAGAAATTGAAAAATGGAAATGTATCAATTACAACTATCACGCGGAACGTGACATCAGCATTTACCAATTAATGCATCAATTTCGTTGCGCCTTTTGACATACGCGCCCGCTGTAGTGTGTATTCTCGTTATAGTAAAATTGAAAATTGAAAAGCCAATTACCGTCGTCATTAATTGATAAAATAATTAATTGAGCGCGCACGCGAACACGCAGATAATTTAAACGCACCAATGTCCCAGCAGGCGATGCTCGTTAATTGCTTTTGAATTTATTCGCGCATAATTAGTTATTATTCATTTATATCGTGCATATGCTATGTATATAATTGTTTTATTATGAATAAATATAATTGATTGAGTTTTTCATCTCTCTGAATATAATATATTTATTTACATATGGTTTTACATATAGCCATGTCAAATTACCTACTTAATTTAACTGAAAATGTTTAAATTACATAATCCTCGTCCTCTTTTTATCCTTTGCTGGTCCATTTGCCTAACTAGGATATAAAAAATAAATGTGTATTGTTTACGCAAATGTAACTCGCGTAGATCATATTACGAGCATGAGACTTTTGTGGTTCTTTATCCTGGCGCGCGCGCGTCCCAACGCGGTTAATTTTTTACACATGTGTGCGCGCACTTCTTATGCCGTCTGTAATGTAATGTTAGAAGCAAAAAACAGAAAGGACTCCATCTACATATTCTCAATGCACGTATGTACATATTCAATGACCACTCTCTTTTATTTCTTGCTTTCTTCGAAGCGAAGCCACTTTTGCTCCGACCGCCAGCTCGACTGCTTTTTAAATATAAACTAAGTGTGTTTTGGGTTTGCGTCAGGAATTATTTGTGTGCTTGCTTGAGCGAAATTGCACGTGAATGTAAATATGATCTAGGGTTGAATAATTTCCCGTTTTTCCTTCTTCCGAGAAATGAAAACGAAAATATCCAAACTATATTGTTTTTGCGAAATATCGCGCCGAAAGGTAAGGATAAATGGAGCTGAACGAAAAGTAATTGATTCGTAAAAACAAAACAAACTACAATTGTTCAATCGATTCTGTTTTGTTTCACTGCTGATTGCGATTGTTTATTGTTACGAAACAAATATGAGCAAAGAAGGCGCTATTAAAATAACAAATTATTGATTGAAAAAGTGGAATATGAAGAAGGAGAAGCGCGTACACTAACGAACTTTTCAATTGTAATTAGGCAAAGTGCAACTTTACCTAATGCTGAAAGTTTCGTTTGCAATTTCGCTAATGAACGCAGTAGCAGTTGCGCCGCCGCCACCGGTACTACGGCCGTCAGTGTTGCCGCCAGTGCGGCAGTATCGAGTCACCCGCCACCGCATCGAGTTGCTTCAACTCCTGCTCTCACATCCACGGCCACTCGCTCGCGACTTCCGCGCGTCGCGAGCACTTGCTATCAGTTCATTGCCAACAAGCGAACTGCGTGGACGTATCGCGCGCTTTCCACTCATTTACAACACGCTGACAAGTTTGCCAAGAATAAAAACACAAGCAACTCATTAAAACTAAAGTGCTCAAGTTAACAGCCACGCCTGAAAATTGTGAAAATTGTGCTTCAGGACTTGCGCACTTAAATGAGACGAAGGAAGAGAGTTTGAAGAGTGTGCGTTGTTGTTAAACATATTATTGTGCTAATTAATTTCAACACGGCGCGCGTTTACGCACGTTCGTAATTCACTGGCGGCAAACTCACGCGAAAATATTTATGCACGTGTCATGCACGAGCGCGAAATTGCGCGCGCGTCTTCGCCGTGTTGGCGGTGGTTGTTCTCGTCCTGGCAGAATGGAAATTACGCGCCTCTTGGGAGATATTTCAGCAGCGCAATTAATTTAATCAAATAGAGAACGTGCACGCGCACGCCGCGCGAACAATCATAAAATTAAACTAATACACATCGCAAATTGCCGCCGCTGCCGTTGCCGCCGCCGCCGCCGCGCTTCAATTTAATCATAACAACAGCGCGCCAAGAAGAATACACGAACACGAACAGGCCAACTAAGTGAGTGAAAAGCTATTAAACCGGATAATACGTGCAATACAAACTGATTGAGTGAGTGCTTCAAACTGCGGTGAAATTAACTGGTGAGTTAACATTTGAAAAAATTAATTAAGATCAAAAAATTTCACTATTAAAAATGTTAAAATGTATGTGCGTGGGTAAGGGAGGGAAGGGTGATGGAAAACACCACCACCGTTGCCGCCGACGTCCCGGCCGCACAATTGCTTTCGTTAATTAATAATTTTAATTAAATTCGACTACAACAATATTACAATCCCTTGACTCAGTGTTTGCTCGCTGTGCGTGGTTGCCGCACGAGACGGCGGCGGCAACAACGATGCCTCTTGTTGCTTCAATGCTATTATATTTGTATCTCTGGCATTCGGGCATTCAGCGGAATGGCGCGAATAACAACGTTACATCGTTTACCGCCTCTGCTCAATGCGCCATGGGAAATTCACTTAACGCATACCTATGCAATTTTACATCATACAAATGAGGTTTATATTTATAGTTGGACACTTGTCACGCGAATTTTCAAAAAATTCTTCTACATATTCAAATTTATTGCAATAGATTAAAATGAAACGCAATTTATTTGATTTTGCAATTAACTCTGGACATTCTTCGCATGAGGTCACATTAATTAGAAGCCAACATAATTTCTGTTTCGTTTAAATCGATGCAATTGCATTTACAATGTTGCTGTTCCGTTCCGCATGCTCATCTTTCATGCAGCCCGTAATTGAGTAATTAGCTGACATGCAGGCGGGCGGGCGGGCGAGCGCGGCGTGCGCACAACGTGGCGATAAATTAAAACTTTCGATTTTATATGCGCGCCCATTAAATGTAATAATAATGGCTGTTGGCGCTCTTGCTCCCGCTGTTGATCATTTGCAAAATTGCCATAGCGCCTGCTGGCTCGCTTTGCATCAATTCCGGTAGGCCATATTTTTATATCCCTGTGTGTTGCCAATTTGGCGTCCCTTGTGCATTGCACAATAGCGCCTAACGCATATACGCGCCCAATCACCATTAATTGTCGATTAAACTTAATTAACTATTATTCGCAGACCCTGTATGCGTGCGCGGAAATGTAGCAGGCCAATTAACGCCGTTTTGATCTACACTCAATACGTGCACTCGTTCAATGCGAAAAATGAGCGCACTCGCCAACTTTAAACGCCATCACTTATAATCGATGGCTTAATTTCGTCCTTAATTAGCATACAGCGAGCGGAAAAGTCGACGGTTTCATGATAATGATATTATTATTACGCATTAAGAAGTTCGTGATTTGCATACACGAAACGCGGGCGCGATGAACGACAAACATTTTCTCCTTATTATTATTTTTTCCAAAGAGTCGCCGCGAGTGGAGAATTGGCGGCGCATCGCGCATAAAATAACAATTAACGATTAATGCTATAATATGCTGATTGGTAATGCAATCGCGGACATAATGCAACGAGTGAGCGCGCGCGTCCATTAATAAATACATTAGCGACCCGCTTTGTAGTAAGGTACGTGTTAATTGTGCCTCGCGTTCGTTCATTTGCATTTTTCATTATCTTAACGACTTCTGCCATTTAAATAAGGCAGCGCATGCATACGGCGCAGGACAATTTCACGAGTCATTAGCATTTTGTTTAATTTCCACACGACGCGACACGGAGTCTTGACATTTGACAAACGCGTTTTATGCATGTTGCATATTATCGTTGTTTGCTGCACTCTGCATAAGAACCCATTATTGCGTGTTGTTAAATAGTGCAATTTACATTGTATAATAAGCTATTTAACTTTGGTAATCAATGCGTTTTATGGAATTTGTATTCATGTTTGCATTGTTGCAATCAAACAGCTTGATGCGATGCTTGCTTTATCAACAGCGCAAAACTTTATTAAAGGAAACTTGTTTTATTGGCGTTGTAATACCTGCTTGATTGTAATACACAACTTTTGTTGTTGATTATTAAATTAATGTAAAAGCGAATATAATGCTAATAAAAAATGAAAAAGCATTAAGCAACTGTGAGAGAAATTTGATGGGTGACACTTTAGAGTGAGGATGGAGAACAAGGATAAAGTAAGGACGAAGCACTAATGAGCAAAGCTCAGTACTTCCGGTCATGTCGTACTGAAAAGCTCATTACACTGCTGGCTGGTGTCCGGTTGTCCATCGACTAAATTCTCATCGACAGAGTGTTGTCATAACATTAATACTACGCCCATTGTTATATTGAGAAAACATTTAAAATTCTTATTATGTTGTCATTTCATGTTGTAAAAATTGTTTGGACATGATATAATGACTGTGTTTAACGCTTGTACTTTATCACTGAAAACAAATGAAAAATGAGGCTTCTTAATTACGAAATAGAAATTGTATACCTCATTATGCGCGCTAATTACCTAATTATTTGAATGCACGGCTCTCGCTTTTAATGCCTCAAATTATACGAAACTTTAACTAAGCCTATTATCATTATCTTTATGTTTATAATGATCGTAATCATTGTGTTTCTCCCATGTTTTCCAAGTCTTCGCATTTTTGACAAGCCCCAATTTTAATGATAAAGATGCGCAATCGAAATAATGAATTTAATTAATTAACGAAAACGTAACAATTAAGAAAATGACTAAACTAATTGGGGTTAGCGGCGATGCAAATACGAAGCGGCTGCTAATTAATTCCGATTACATATTATGCGTATTTATAATTAAAATTTGATTTAATTGCTTTATAATATTTATCATCATTTTTACATTTATCAGCATGTATTAAACAACTAATTTGCCCTGTAATTAATTACGGAGTAATTATAGTCACATGCATTTAATTAAATATAGATTAATTCTCAGTGCTAATTAAAAATACGAAATAATCTCAGCGATTGCTAATGCAATTATGGATATTATTACCTTTTAATTTAATTCAATATTAGCACAATGCGTACAGACACTTTATTATCGACGTGGCATAACATGAATAATTACGCGTCCAGGAAAAATGCAATTTACATTATAATTAATTAGATTCCTACGATGGCGTTTGGAATTTTGTAAATGCTTTTCGCGAGTGCGCGTTCATTAGCAAATAACAACAACAATGACGTAATTAGTATTTTCAATTAGTCAGCTATGCAAATGATTTTATGAATTCGTTAAAATAATATTACTTGGAAATAAAGTTAAGTTGGCTTTAATTCATTTGTGTACAGTAAATCAAAAGTTAAAAGCTTTTTTAGTAAATTATGTTGATTAATCAACGACTATAATACGTTTCTCCATGTAGGTATTTACTAAAAGTCTAATAATTAATTTTATATAACAGATACACACACTGATATTATTACCGTGCTATTATCATAACCGCGAGTAGCATAATATCAAAAGATTTGCATTGTACATTTTCAATAATATCTCTAGAACAATAATATATAACGCAATAATTTTTTCACCGCCATAAAATGCATTAAATTTCTGATAAGTTGTCAATTTTTTGTTAAATGTAGTTAGATAAATTATGCATAATAACTTCCCAAATTTATCTTTCTGTAGCATAACTTTGGCTTCTAATAACTGAGCTTTTTGGTTGATATATGGTCTGTGTACACCTGAATATGAACTTTAGCCATCATATTAATTTAAAAGTCAGAATTTTAATATATTATGCCTGTGAAATTATACAATATGCATACCTTTTACGATTATAAGTGCTATGATAGTAAATTGAAAGAGCATATTACCAAACACAATTTTAATGCTAGTTTATTCAGTAATAGAGGGCTATGCGTATTTACAAAATGTTTCGAGAGTTTAATTAATAAATAACAAATTTCGCAATAAATTACATTAATTATGAACCAATCCGATGATGGGAGTGATGCGAATTTAATTTTAAAATTAATAAGGCCATTTGGCATAAACACATGTACAAACGGGTTAAGCAGACTCACGCATGGATTACGCATTAATTAATTTTTAATTGGCCAGCTATTAATTAATTATTTATGAGTGCGTATAGAGCATAGTTGAGTTAGTTGGCTCGATGGGATTTTACTAAAATTGCACATCGTTTACTCCTAAATGGAATTTAATTCAATTGCATACAACGCTTAATATCTGTTTAAAATTTGCTTTGTTGTAAACATCACGAAATAAAGTATTTTAAATTTTTTTAAATCTACTTCAAATAACCGTAGCACAAATTTAAAATAATTAAAACCACGTCAGTATAATAAAAATTAGAATATGTATGAGAACCGAAACAAAACAAGATTACACGACATATTTAAACCAGAATAATTTATTGGTTTCGTTGAACTGTTCGTAGAATTATTCACGATTGCAATACGGAGTGTGCAATTTTAATTGGCGATTGTAACACGAAGCAACAACATTTTGGAGGCAAATGCATTCAAATTTGATTCAAGTCAATTCAACAATTCAATTCAATTCCAACCGACGACGCAGGTTAAAGTTGAATGCTGACTGCCTCGTTTCTAATTCGCTTAATGAATTCTCTCTAACTCTCGCTGTGCACCGCGTTTAATAAACAAGAGATAAATTTGAGCGAGAATGCGAGACGCAATTGTGATTTGCTTGCACATTGTTTGTGTTTTAATTGTGTACGATTTATGTGTTGTGCTCGTGTTCGACTGCGTTGCGTTGCGTTTGCGTTTGCTAAATTATCGATTCAATTTGCATATAAATTAGTTGCCGATTAGTTATTATTAGTTATTACTTACTCGCGCTCTACGTGCGCACACTTCTATGCTAATAATGCACGTCTACGCTCGCCCCGTGATCGTTAACTCGATGACGACGCCAGATTGAATGGTGATTGTGTTTGCGTTTCGCATTTCAATCAACTTTGTGCTCATGATTTTATCTCTCTAATTAGTTTAACAAACTTCGAGAAATTACTCAAGGCGCGAATGCTTGATTTGTTATTTGGTTATGGTAATAAATTTTACTTTTATTTTTTGCTTAATTAAAAGTTATAGCTACCTGGAAGTAAACTAAGTATTAGTAACAAATTTACGTTGATTGTCGATAACTAGGCGTCTGATTAAACAGTTAGATTATAATAAACTAATACAGCAGCAGTTAATTGACAATCGCGAATTGTCGAATGCACTAATGAAGCGAGTGCGTGCTCGAAATGAGATGCATGCATGAATACGGGTCGGAGGCGGCGGAGGCAGCGGCAATGGCATGCTGATGAAGCGCGTTTATCACACAATCAGGCGCGCGTTCATTCGGTTCGGTTTGTTCGCTTGATTCGCTTGATCGTCGATTGGATCTATTCAATATTGCAGCAAATAAACAAGCCGCCGTGCGAGCGAACGAGCCTTTCAAATGCGGCGCGGCGGTGCGCAATCAATAAATAAATGAAGCGAAATAAATGCTGCAAATCATTGCACCGCGACCGAGCGCGCTCTTGATTTATGATTGCATTCGCCGATAACTTGTTTTGCTCATATTCTCACTCATGTTAATTTTGTCGTCGTGTTTGTTTCAAATTTGTTCAAATGTATTTCATGAACGTTACAATTACGTGTTACCTATTTCAATTAATTGGTTTTTTTATGAATGTTGAATTTTAAATGAAACTTGAACTTGTGTATTGAACTTTAACGAGAGTTTAGATTGTTTAAAGAATATAAATACGGTTAGTATTAAATATCTATTTGTGTTAATTTTTAATTAATTTTTTAAAGAAGAAATTATGAAAAAATCTCCATATACGCGTATAAAATAATGAGTATTATTACCTATGAAGTTTTGCATACAAGTGCTGAACAATTACAAAACAATTTGCATTCAATTATAAAACGCCAACTAATTATGTTGTGGCATTTAAATGACTATTTAAAATTATAATTAAACCGCAATCTGGTGCTTGCAATTAACATTTCTACGTAATGGTCATGTACGTATAGCACACTCACGCACGTTGTGCGTTCGCAGACAACTTTTATTCGTTTATTTATTCGACGAAATCAAATTATAAAGCGCAATGCTAATCATACTTTTATTCAATAGTAATTAGTTTTACATTTAAATGCGAATTGCGTTTGAAAATCAACTTATTGTCTAACTCCAAAGCGTATACCAAGTGTGATAGTAATGAAAGCCAAAGCAATTAGCCAATGTAATAATTAATAACACTATCAAAACAAAGTAAACATAATGAAAAGTAATAAAATGAAGTAAAAAACAAAATTAATTTAATATTGCGTCAGATAATATATTGATAATGTAACATTTTAATTATTTGAATATTTATTACCTAATTAAATATGAGCACATAAACAAGTTTGATATGAAATTGCGTTTCAGTATAATAATAATTTAAAACTTATGAGTGTTAATAGTATGTGCGTACTAAAACAGCATACACATTTGTTAAGCCTAATAAATATTTCAATTTGAAAGTAGAATAATATTCAATAACAATATTTATTTGCCAATTCAGTCGTTTATTAATTTACACCAAGACATCACATACGGGCAAAGAGGTACAGTGTATAGAGAATACGGAAGAAAAACAATTAAAAATTGAATTTAATTTATATGTAAATGATTCAGCAGCGTTCATTGATTGCTTTTGTTATTTAGCTTACAGCTTGTTGTCTAACTGTTTAAATCACTTAATGCGCGCTTGTTTTTTCCGCGTCACTTTTCAATTTAATGTTTTATTCAAAATGTTATTTGCTGTTGGTGTTTTTGTTGTTAAAATACATAAAAAATGAATATTTTAATGGCTTTATAAAAGCAAATCTACATAAGATATTTTATTAATATGCAAATTTTGTTTGATTAATGTCGAGGCAATTTAATGACTTCATCCATAGTGCTAATAATATTTCATTATAATATGAAATTAATTAAAGCAATAAAATTATAACTACTATATACGTATAATAATCGTAAATATTTTTTAAACCTATATGTGTTCTGGCGACTTAATTCAATTTTTAATCAGTTAATTAGCACTCCTTATATCATTGTGACAAACCGCATTAAAAATTCATAATATTTACTTGACTCTTATCAAATCTTTAAACAAAGTGAGTTGCCTATGTTAAAAATATTTGATAGCACTGTTGGTACCAAAAGTGCAAACACGTCTAGGAATTATTCTCACGCGATGTGACACGTATTGACCACGTTTCAACAGCTGACCACCTTAGTATTGTTGCAAGTGCAACGTGTGCCGTGTAACTTGGTTAGTAAATTGATCTAGTTCGAATTAAGTGTGATAGTTTATCGGAGTATTTAACAATAGTGAGTGCCATAAACAGTAGTGAAGTGATATTTGTGTGGTTCCCATTCCGAGAGTGAAATTATTTAACGATAAACAAAGTGCAAGGTAAGGAATACATACGTAACCTAAATGTTAGTCTGAACGACATAGGTCATCGGTTATAGCAAACAAAACGGAAATAAGGGTGGTGGGTTAATTATCGAAGGCGGTAGCGAAAGAATTGGCAGTTTATGTGAATTCAATCATTATCAGCATAGGGTTAGGAATAGGTACGTGCAGTAAGTAATACAAGAAAGCATTTGTGACTGTGCTATGCACGTGTTCAATGTGTTAATTTTATTTCTAGGACACTCATGAAGCAATTATTTACGGCAGTTCTAATAATCGGTGATAAACAATAACACTGATTAAAATTCCACAGATGGCAAATATTGGAGTCATGTTGAATACGGTATACATTAAACCAGTCACTACACTAGAGTCTAGTGCATCACGAATTTAAGTGTGCATATGAGTTAGTGCAGTTTTTTCGCACCTCTCTGTGAAATGATAGTACTTGCTTTTAATAATCGAGGATTATTATCGTATAATACAAGTACATAAAATTACTTCAATTATGTACACCTGATAGTTACATCGACTTACAAAAACACACTTGGGAAAATGTGTTATTTAAACAAATTTTATACACGTGTTAATTACCCACAATTTTATAGAAATCGGAACACACATGTTATTAAACTTCTCATGTGATTCACAACACGCGCATAATACCTTGGATGGTAACTTGACTTAAAATTAGTTTCGAGTTTATTAAGAGTAAAACACAGCTATTTTCCTCGCTTGTTTACTATACGCATTGCGAATGTGTGGAACACCTGTATGAATACACGCTCGTTGTAGGTAGTTCATTCACTTGCTGCTTGAAGCTCTCTTAAAACTTCCACTACGTTAAAACACTCGTATGATTAAGGCAATGACAACAACGACAATGATGATGTTGAATTTAAACATCATGTGAGTTTAACATGTGACACTCTTTAACTTTTGAAATGTTTAATGCAAATACGAAATTTAAAAGCCAGCTGATTTATTTAACCTTTTCTGTCATTAATACCGCTGCACTTTCTAAACAAATCAGCTCATGGAATATTTAATGGAATGGCTTAATTAACAAATATTTATGATGCATATTCAGCAACACTTTGTATATAGATTATAAAGCTAAATTGTATGAAGTACACAGACATAATCTTAAAACTCATCAGTGAAATATAATTAAATCGAGTCATAGAGAGATTCTCTTAGCATATGTGTTCACTTTGTGTACGAAATGTATACATAATGATGAGTACGAACGCGCTATTTGCATATTAATGTAATCATCTTATACATATTATATTTATGAATTTATGTATGCGATGCTCGCATAAGAAAGACGCGTTCGCATGCGCATAAAATGCGAAACACTTGCGCAGTGTGTGCTTAAACATTTTCCTCATTAAAAAAGTTGAAAGTCGTTATGGAACACGCGAAAAAGCAAAAGCGCGCAAACACGCTTTATTTACGAGCGTACTGCGCGTCATAAGAGTCGCGAGAGAGGCGAGAGCGCACGCTATGGATTATTTTCTTCATACGTTGTTTAATTCCAGCGTAATGCATTGTGTTTTATTGCGAACAATTTCATTTCGTAAATTGTTGATATAATTTAGCGCGCGCGCTGCCCAATTTGCCCGCCGCTTGCTTCAGCAGCGTCGCGGGGATGTAATTCACTTCGGGTGCACCGTGTGTGTGTGTGCAGTAATTAACTTTTAACGCGTTCGCTCCTCCACTCTTCTGCTTCTTCTTCTTCTTCATCCGCGTCCTCGTTTCGCACATCACGGCCAGCGTAATTGTATTTCATAAATCACGCGTTGCATAAAAACGCATTTAACTTTTTAAACGCTTCCATGCCGTTTGCTGTTTACTGTTTACCATCGCCTTCCACATCGCTCTCAGGCGTGCGCCATTAGGCACCCAAAGGGTGAGAGGGTGATATTTAATGCTGTTGTTGTTTGCCAAGTGTAGAATGCGCTGCTGCTGTATAAGTAGTCTAAATATAACTTGTTATTGTTCATTGCTCGTTGAATGCGCGCTGGTATTGTGCGCGTAAAAACGGGAAACGGAGAAGAAATTAAATAAAAACTAAGAGGGCACTTCCGACAATGTGTTACATCAACCATTTTCAACAATGGCCGCCCTGCTAGAGCGATTTAATTGCAAAAGCAAAATACAAGCATATAATGCCTTCACGAAATTAAAAAATTGTGCGATAAGACTTAATATATTACACTCCTATTATTACTTTTACTAATTACCATTGTTGCTTATTTCATGATTTATCTCATCTAATAAGTTGCATTACTTGACTTGTTATTTTGACCTCCAGCATAAATATTAATTAAGACAAAAAAGTTATTCAGCATGTAAATAGTTTACTTGAATATTGGCTCACGATTGACGATAGGAATTGAAGTGAAATCGATTCCGCGTACGAAATTGCATCGCGCATTGGTCATTCACAAAATAGAGAGGAAGAAAAACGGGAACGGTATGCGCTGTGGCGGTTCTAAAGTTGAAATCCGACGGGATTTGCGCAAAGCATTCGCTCGCTCGCGCTCCTTCTGCTATAAAATTTCCTCGGTGGGCATCGGCTGGCGATCTTAATTGAAGTGGACCTCAATTTCCCCAACAATTTTCCATTTTCTTTTATACATTTCCTTGACATTCCATTTACACACACTCGCACGGAATATGTGCGTGCTGGATGGATAGTGTATGCTCTATATGGATGTCGCTTTCTGCATTCATATTAAAACGCGTCCGTCCAGCTGCCTTTGAAGATGCGTGCACATTCATATCAGATTCGCAAAAGAAGAAAATGGCCAGCGCAAGAAAATGAAAGAGAAAAACTGAACGGAATTCTGACTTGTTATATTGGCAATCTCGTTGCTTTTATGTTAAAATGTCCTTTATTACATCTGGGATTTTCATTTTACAAAAATAGTAGCGACTATAAAAATGAGCGGAAGTCTGTATATGGCGAAGAAGTAAAAGCAGAAGATTTGCAGTAGGTATGTATTTATTGGAATTACTTTTGGTGCAATGAAATTGAATATAAAGCTGTCTTAAGGCATAAATATTTCTTAATTGATTTTACTGCTCAATGATGATAGTCACTCATCCCTTCATATTCGCATTCTTTGTTCACCCTCGCTTTGCTTGACGGGAAGCAATAATTCTTCAACAACGCATATTTTCCTTTCGTGAATTGTCCTTTCTAATCTTTCATTTAATTCTTCCCATTGCATTGTCAGGACTTGCAGGTATTACTTTAACGTCCCCCGTTTCAATTTACAAATATTTCACGTGCTTTCCAAACAGCATTATTAATTTTGAGAGATGTATAAAAATTTAATTATAGCAGATGGAGTTTATGTAGTAGTCGCTTCTGTTTTTTGTTTGCGTGCGTTGTGTTTGTGGTGAGTTAAACGACGACAGAACAATGTTAACTAACGTCATTCATTACATTCTGCGGGCGGTTGATGGCGGTGCACAAGTGTCGTCTGCTGCCGTTGCTGTTGCCGCCGCCATCGTTGCCTTTCATCACCGCCTCAAATAATTAATGTCTTCGAATATAAACCACCCTTTTCTTTGCACAATGTACATGCATGTATAATATGAACAACTATTGCATATAAAATAGTTGTACTTCATGACATTGTCTAGAGTTATGAGCAAAACTTTCACAACCGCAAGACGTCAACACAAGATGAAATTTCCTCTTAAATTCTAAAGGGTGCAGTTTACAGATATAGTAATTAAAATTACCACCCTTTTACCACTCGAAAATGTGATCCACGTACCTATAAGTAGTTAAAATATTTGCTTGATATATTTAACGATTAATACAAGTACAGTTTATGAATAATTATAAATAATTGCATCATCAATCGCATTTAAGCTGAAACAGCAAGCATTTAATATTTGTTTTATAAACTGTACGAATGCCAAACGGAATCCACATGCATATAATGAATGTTTCTCGGAAATGTATAAATAGGTATTAACAGGCAGCGGGATTGCAAGAGCGAATGGTTTTTAAAATGCTCTTAAAAAGCATATAAATTGACCGCGCAAGGAGCGCGCGCGCGAGCGGTTTAACAGTAATAAAGTTGCACGACGAAAGAGATTGCCACGGCCATATGTTGTACGAGCACATTGTGTGTGCGTTTGCGCAGTCTTATAGCAATGGCAATTAAGGCGATTGCGATTAAGATTAAGTAGTGGCGATTAAAAGACACTTAAGCCGTTTCTAATTGGACAACTTGGAGCGCATCATGCGTCGCGTTGCTCGAACTAATCTTATCTTCATTAAATTATGCATGTGCTTTGCGCTCGCGTTGTGCACTTGAAAAAGCCAAATTGAATTCATTCGTTATTGCATCCACGGTGTGGATAAATTCCAAGTCGCTTCGGCTGCGACAAGGACGTCGTCCTCGTCGTCGTTGTCCTAATGGAGATGGCCAAACTTTGTTTGTATTTATATACCTATTGAGTATATAGGAAACTTTTCAATTTCGCAATGTAAATCACGCTCGGCGCGTATAAATAATGTAAACAAAAGTGAAATCTGACAAAATGTATTTTTTCCTCCCTTGACGCCCTCGTACACCACTATATAATATGCGAGTTTTTTTCGTTGGCGACTTTTCGCCTGCTGCTGTGTGTATGTGTGTACACAGCGAGTGCGTTCGTTCGTTGGGAGCGGCGAACGCAAGATCTAATTAAGATAAGACGCGACGCTACCACCGCCCCCGCCGGCTGCATCGGCAGTGTGTGCGTAGACGTGTAAGCAAAGTGCGTGTACGTGCACACAATCAAAATGTGCACCTCGTGTTTCGTGAGGGTTGACGTTTACCGCCCGCACAACTAATAAAACCAGTTGGGTAGTCATGTGAAACTTGTCTTAGTCTTTTGGATTTTCAAAGAAATTTCAGAGGGTGATAAATTATTGACTAGGTCAAATAAGTAGTTAATTTATGCTCAAAACATGTTTAAAGAAATACATGAGAAACGGTTTTGTGACCTTTTAGAAAACTAATCCTAATTTATTTAGTGACATGGAAAAATATGGATTATTAAGTAGATCGGCAGTTGACGAAGAAAATGCATACATTGAATGGCATTTTTCATGACAGCAAGCGGGAACTTTACACGGCACTCTGAGCGGCAAAATCGATGGCAGTGAATATCTATTAGAAATGACATTTAGTGCGAGCGCGCGAATGACCCGAACGTGTCGCTCACGGGCTAAGGGCGGCGGGCGCGGCGGCAACGTGAATGTTAAACGCTACGGCGGGCGCGACGGTGGCCGGCTTTTATTACGCGAGGCGCGCTCACGCGCACGCCAAAGCAAACTAATTCAAAAAGGCCATCGTATAACTTTTTCGCTCCCTTTTAAAGTTTGCAGTTCAAAGTCTACCGTGAAAGTAAGTGAGCGAGTGCGACCATTCCGCGTGTAACTTGTTTGCTCGCGGGGCGGCATGTATGTGCTCGCTTGCGCCATTCTCGTATAAAACTTTAAATTCAATAAAGTTAAAAGACTTAAAGGACGCAATAAATTGATATGCGACGTCTGAGATTCCCGCTCTCGGTGATCTCGTTCCACTCTAACGCGATTGTAAAAATTTCAATAAAATGTTGTTAAGGATACATCGCACATACAAAGTGCACTCAACATATACTCCAATCATAAATTATAAATATATTCACAGAATATTCAAGGTTTAAAACAGAATATTTAATGCTTCAAGAATTAGCGTGACATCCTGTAAAAAGTATATGACCATTAAAAAAACATTTCGTCCTGACTGCAACAAGCGGCAGTAAGAATGTGTACTTTGAAGAATACGGCGTCGGAAACGCAATAAACTAATTTTTACGGTTACTTCTCGTCGTTTTCTTCTTGTGCGTTTGTTTGTTGCTTTTTACGTGTTATATTTCTGTAGTTTCCGCTTTGATCCTGCGAGTATTGGGTGAATATGTGCGGTGGCTATTAAGTGCTGAGGAGCGCGAGCGCGCGCGCGAAACAAGGACTAAGAGAGATCGGACGGCATGCACAAATCCTTTAAGGACACACGAACGAACAGCGTGCACGGCGTGTTGCAACAGTGGCGAGGCGCGCACGCTCGCGGTTGGCACTAAGCCGTAATATGTTGTCGCGCGTCTCATGCCGGCTTACGTTGGCTCGACTTCTACTAACTTTTACAGCCGCACGGCCACCGCCGCCGCCAACGTCGCCGTGGCTGTCGCATTGTCGCCGCCTTGCATGCGATCACTTCTAAGCCAATTTGCGTGATGCCAAACTTCATTTTATTCAATGAAACACCCCCGCACGAAATTACATTTATTGAAATGGAGAGAATTCAATTCAAACACGCAAAAAAGTACAAAAGACATGGATTGACTTAATACAACTCTTTTATGTGCCAAGCTAAAGTAGAGATGTTGAAAATGACAAAATGTTAACGGTTAGGTAACTCTTCATTAAGAGAATGAAACAAGCGATTGATAACTAGAACACTTTTTCTCATTTACTTATAAATGATGAACATCCTTCCGATGTCTTCTCCTTCGTTATATCCTCTTTCATCCCGTTTCTTATTTCCCCTCAATACTTATTCATAGAATGCAAATCGCTTTCCTGCACGATTTTTCCATTCACAACTCATTATGTTTTAATTATTACGTTGTCATTAAAAACTTAATACTTCACAGTTTCTCAAAACTTTCAAATTAAATTCTACAGTAATTAAAATGAGATGGCAGAATGTAGAGCTAAAGAAAACAATTGTCTTTCGCAAAATGAAAAAATATTCCAGACTGGAATTGCAGAATGAGCTGCATGTATGAGTGATGTGAATAATGCGTACGTGTTATGCACACATTGATAGATGGTATGAATGTACGAGAGAGCGCATGGAACGGGACACGAGTTTTCCATTCCGTTGGTCAAGATTCAGCGGGGCGATAAGGTAAATTGGATTTTTCATTTCGGGCGCGAGCGCATGCCGCCGCCACCACTGCCGCCTTCATTTTCAACTTGACTTCCAACGCGTGGCGGCGCTGCTGCAATAATGTAATGTAAAACGATACCCTTACCCTCTTCGTGATCGCCTTGCTTGCTGCTGAAAGGACTAAATGCACGTGCGTGCGGTGCTGCCTTTCGGACTTGTGCTAAATAAAAAACACACTACTCCTTCATGTATAGTTTATTTTTCAGGAGGAAAAAAATGTGTACCTACGAACGCCAGCGGTCAGTATATTTTATTCTAGCTGGCGTATTCATTATTTTAATAGCGCTTTTATTTCCCACCAGTTTTATTCTGGTGTCATATTTAATTTTAATTTAATTTTATTATTTCCATAAACTTTTATCACCGATATTCGCAATATTTCACTTTATATAAAATAGTGTTTACACTAGATTGATAAAGTGAGCTGCTGATTAAAAATTAATTTGGCTTATAGTTAGTTATTTATGTTCAAGATAATTAAACCCTTGAAGCGCATAATCAATTGCAATAAATCTTAATTCATAGTCATAAATCGAATCGCGAACGAGACAAGGAATAAATAAATATTTATCAACAACGTAGAATGGAATCGCATTTATCCAAGTGCATTATTCGAATGCGAGGCGCGCGCTTAATGACAACTCAATGTGCAGTTAATTAACGCTTAATTGAAATATAGACGAGATGCCCTCCTAATAACCATTAAGCATAAAGGCTGATCGAACGCACACGCACATATCGCGAGTGGAGACATTAAGCGTGCAGACATCCGAGAACTGCGCTCGCAAACGCTAATTTAATGCATTAAACATGACAGAATGCGTCAATTGTGCTCATTCGTAATGTCAATGCGACAGCATCTCCACCACAACTGCCTTATACAATTAAGTGTCACAGTCACAGCCTTTTTAAACTAAATGTGTTCTTCTGCGTCTCCTCTGTTTCAGAAATATCAAGAACTGACTGACGACTATCAATAACGGAATGCGCGTTTCAATGTCTACACACTAATTAACCGACTGGTGAGTGCCTACTTTTAGGCCATAATTGCATGTTTTAAGCATTTTATCTGCATTCACTTAACGTATATGTCGGGACAAATCGCTCTCGCCTTATACGTGCCAATAATCGGTGGCAATCCTGTAATTCTTCGCATCGATCAACTCCAATTCACACTGCACCGAAGACATCTGCTAATAGAATTTATTCCTTATTTAACCGCAGCAACTTTTCGTGTGATTATGTACGAATGAACGTAACGTTCTTAAATCTATGAGAAAATACGCATTACTCAATTATCATGCAGAAGAAGTTGAATATATTAGCATTCTAATCAGGAATATTATTTCTTTTCGTTTTTGCGTCGAGTTGCGAAGAATTTTAAAAGCGTTGCGTGGAGAATTTTAATTGCTTTATTTACTAATTAATCAGCAAATGCATTTAGAGAGCAGTAAAACTTTTTATTTCTTATTTTTGCGGTTGCTGTATAAAATATGAATATTTCATAATTATATTTCATATAATTGGTTGCGTATTTTTACACAACACGAGAAAAAATATATCCCACTTTGCACTACTAGTTATAGAAAAAGTGCTGATGCAAGATATGCATAAATACGTTACGTTTATAAGAAGGTGTATAAGTGATATGCACGTAATAAATCTTAAACTTCTTTAATTTGATTAAAGCACAGGATAAAAGCGTGCGCCCTCTACGTGAGGTGCTGCACCCGTTCAAATGCTTGGCGTTCGTATGGCTTTTGTCCTTTACGTATTATTTTAATCCTTTCGTTCGTTCGTTTTTTGCGCTCGCAAGCTAATTGTACACGCGCTGAGAACAAACGCACGTAAGAAACGCTAACGCAAAGTAAGCGGCTAATGGCTGCTTAAAACGCATCACAAAAGAAGGACGCAAGGACTCAGGACTTTGAGTGCATGCAATGCGACGATGGGGTGGAAAAATTGCATGAAAGAAAAGCTTTAAAAACCAGGTGCGTGTTTGGTAAAATAGTATTGTTTCAAAGCCAACTTTTTATAACTTTATGAAACGATGATTTATTAGGTTTTGCTATAATATAGAGAGATATTCAAGGAAGTAATATTTGTCAAATTTTGAGCACTAACATTTCAGCAAGTTATATTAAAAATAGTCTGCATTGGATGGATGGAAATTCATAAGTAATTGAATTCCTTCTTCTGGACTGACGGTCAATATCATTGAGTGTGTCCGCGCGAGCATTCGTGAAGGCGCAACGCGCCACACAGTCCAGCGGTTTTTAATTCACTTTGGCCCCGCCGACCGATGCGGATTGACTTGGAATGATTTATCGCTTTAATTAATTTCACCCGATATGGATTACGTGCACTCGCTTCACTCTTCTTCCTTCCTCGCCACTCTTGTCTGCACTGCTCGACTCTGTTCTATTTTGCTTTTTCTCCATGCTCGCACTCGCCGAATGAAGGAATGAGCACACTCTGCCCATCCTCGGGATGGCACATGACTAGATGCATCCGTACGGATATTATTCTTACGAGAAATGCACGTGCATGTGGCACGCGTTTGTGTCGGCTCGTCGGCATTCACCTCGCCGCAATCCACATATTCACTTAGTAGATATTACCGGAATTACTTCCATTACTACAAGTGATAGTTCCATACACAGAGTGTTTACATGGCTTTCTCTTCAGGACTAAGGAAGTTCATTGATTCTTTTTTAGACCCAGTATATTTAATAGCAATAAGCTCACTTGCTCTTGAGTGATTTTTTCTAGGTCCACCATGCACTTTGCTATTTATTCCTAGTCCAATTCCTTATCCGTTTTAGTTTTTACCTTTGCCACCAAACACCCTTCCCCGAGCGCTACCACCCCCGCAGCATTGGTCAAGTCGGCGACCAGCAACTTGAGCATACACATTCATACATTGGTTTCGTTTAAACTCAACTTGGTGTCTTGGCCCTTCAAGTGCAGATGCACAGAAATAGATTCTTTGGCGTTTCTGTGTTGATGTAGTGTTATTAAACTAAGTGCTCCTGCTACCTTCGCACACTTACTCACTTAGAAGCTGAAAGTATGCACTCGTATCACGTGTGAGTATGTGCGACGTCAAAGTTCATACGAATGGAAAAGAGGTGTCTATACTTGCTAAGGAGGAAGTTTCTTCTCGTTGCTATATTGAAAATGCATGTTGTTGCATGCGCTGGCAATGGTGTATGGGTTTGTTTTTAGCGAATGTATGTGAGTGCGGGTGCAGACGACGAAGATGAAGGTGGCACGAGTGCACCCAGAGCGTCGACGGCGGCGGTAGAGCGGCGGTGCGGTCGTGGACGCGCTGGCTGAGTGCCTGTAACTAATGCCAACTAAGTGGACCGCTCTTCGTGAGATTGCTTTTGCGCCGCGGCTAAATATTTCATGCGATGTGAGAGCACCACTCACTCACAAGTTGGGTAGCAAGTCCGAGAAGTGCTTGCTGGACAACATACACATCCCCTGTGTAGATGTCGACCAAATGCATACAGGATATTTCGTCTCATCAAAGAGAATGAATGCATGTTCGTATGTTAATCATAGTGAAAAGTATAACACAAGATTTGATTACATACGTTTTTAAATAATTCCTTACGGAAAATGGAATATTATGCGAATAAAATATGAAACAAGAGGCAAATCTCCAAGGATTATCTATAAAATATAAGAGCGCCAAGCAATGCATGTTGGTTTTGAAAGGGGGCGCAAAAAAGGAAATGGGCAAAAGACAAAAATACATTTCGTAAATGTATTTCTTGGGAAGGTGGATGAGTCCGGCCTTCTTAAATTCAGGACATAAGACCCTTCCGATGGGCGAGAGGCTCAAGTCGAAACGAAACGAAATGAAATGGCCAGTCCGAAGAGCATCAGCGCTCAAACGGATTGCGATTGAAATAGAAAACAAAATCAAACGTGCACGAGGCGAACGCCAGGACCTTCGAACCGAAATGAAAGAAATCGAACGAAAAGCGCGCGAGCAGAGGGTGAAATACGCAGGCTTCTCGATCCCATTGCACACGCTGCTGGACTTTATTTAATTTACTCGCCCGCTTTGCCACTGCGAGAGTGACGTACGAGCTTTTGTCCCTGAAATGAATTCCACTTTTGCCGGAATTCAAACCGCGCGCACGCGTCCGTCCACTATCATCTAATTGCATTCAAAGACGCGTGTGCGCTGTCATTTTCACTCAATCCTGGGCGGTAAGGAAATTGAAGATAGAAAGGCAATTATGTAATTGATCTTAGCCAGCCTTGCAGAGATTATTGGCGTATTTATAAGCTTTACGCGTCACGATATCACTTTAAATAATTAAATGTCAAACGGAAGTAATCCGGTAATGAAGCGGCGAATTGAATGAAAAAGGGGTGCATATACAAGGTGTGTGAATGTAATGGATGGAAGAAGAAGGAGAAGAAGGTGAAGACGACGGCAGCCGAAAGGGATCATCGCGCTCTTCTTGGCGGTCAATTCATTCAGGCGCGTCGACAAATCGCGACGTGTAGAGTAGGCGGAGTGCGTGTGTGTATCAAGGACCTAAGACACCACTGCTGTCGGGCGTCTTGCCGCCACCGTCGACATTGTACAAAGAGATAAGGCGTTGATCCGACTTGACAAATGCGCCGTTTTCGTGTTTCCGTTCGGGCATACATATATTCATTTTCTAATAACGCCATCGGTTGATACCATCCTCGTTCGTCCAACCAATCACCTCACTGATAGATACGTGCTCAGAAGTGAAGCGGCAAATTGCGGGAATAAGGACGAGAATACGATTGTACGATGATCAGTCCTCCATCCGCATCAACATCATCAAAAACCTAATCTAACTGAGTAAACTTTATTAAATTAGATATTTGCGTCAGTGACGGCTCATATTTTATAACTTTTACGTTTTTCTACTTAATGTATTAGCGAGATGATTGCGAGCAGATGGCGGGATGGATGCAAGGATAATCCGATTACTTTGAAAATATGCAATAATGCACTTTGCATTCTATATAGATCAAAACAACCACCTAAAACAATGGCGTTACATTAGCCAATAAATAATTAAAATCGATTAATGGCTCGTAACGCTATCGTAGATGTCGTTTTGTAATCGGCAAGCGAGAGAGCGCGCATTTCCATTTGTCCGAAACGCTTTTAATGCGCGCTTTAATGAAAGCGCGCCGCACTCGCTCACTTTTTGTGCGTTGAGTAATATCGGTTGTTGTTTGGCATTAAGCTGATGGAGTGACGCCGCCACCGCCGCTCTGCCACTGCCGCCGTTGAGTCGAACACTCACACACACATAGTACGCAACGGCGGAAACATTAGAGCTGGAACGCGTGCGTTCGTCGCGAATGGCGCACGCTAATCTGCCGTAATTGAGAGGAATGGCGTCGAAATTGCTTGTATCTGTAATGCCGGGGACCTCCATTACGAGCCATTAATGGATTGAGTGGCGGGCTTACTGCTCCTCTTGCACTTCGCGAATGCGAAACCCTGTTTTCACTCAACGACTCTCCAACACTTGCACATTTTATTTTTGGCCTTAAACTAATACTTTGTATTTATCTGCCAACCAAACATGTTATTGTTTATTTACTTCATTTGCGCCGATAAATAATAACTTGCTCTCCAATTTAATTAAAGTAATGTCCTGCCGATTACTGAAATATTTGAATGTGTAGCAAGGTAGTGTATTAGGTTGATAGAGTAAGAAAAGTTGGAAAATACGATTCGATTTCGTGGTTGTCGCATCATTATTATTAACGAGCAGAAAAACCTGCCACTTCCTGCCCTTGCCGCGTTGCTCTATCGCAATCGCGCACCATGCAATTGGTATTTCTTGCGCTATTCGTCGGTTGTATTTCAAACCTCGCAGCAACTTAATGATTATAACCGCATATGAAGTTCCACGCCGCGCGCTGCTGTGCGATTTACTAACAAGAGCAGGCGCGACGCGCGTTGGCAGGCAGCGAGGTGTCAATTTGTTCTAATGGATTGGCGCGCTTGAAAAACGACAACCACCACGTCTAACAAGCCTTCCTCCAGCAAGGATATCCGCAAGTGTGTGTGTGTGTGCTTCGTAATAAGTTTGGCGATTGTTGTTACGCGGTTAAAGATTTGCAATTTGCGCGGCGGTGGATCGTGAAATTTTAAACGGCAATGCGAGAGACAGCGACCGCGCTCGCAAAAGGAGCAAAAAAACAAACACATAACGCAAGCACACCAAACGAAATCGATTCCAATTTCTTCAAATTCGCCAATTGCATCACATTTTCTTCATCATGCGCACCATCAATACTTATGATTTTTGGTCTACACATATCACACGTATACATCCAGAATTGTTATTTATTTCCGCTCATATCCTTTTTGCAATGACGTTTGATATTTTACGTTATACATGTTGCTTTAAAATAAACCTTTAAAACATATTTATTCCAACTTTTCCGGATAATAAGTGACTTTAATAACTCTATTCAAAGTTTAGGATAAATTAAATTTCCAAATTGTTTTTTGCATGAGTCAGGAAAAGTATTATTATCGAACACTCAGTACATGTTTGGATGCAATTTCAATGTGTAAAAGTCCAAGAAATGATATTGCTTTCCATCGATGGCAAGCGAAAGGTGGCAGCGGCGGCGGCAACGATGGCGTGGCAGTCTTAAGTTGTATTTGTAGTTCGGTAATATGTAGTATTTGGTGGGGCGGCAAGCGAGGCGAGCGCGTAGAGAGCATTTCGAATTTCGACATTCGTCGGACGTGGGGATAGATCCAATTTTAAACTATCCAATTTTTCATTTCGGATTTAATAACGTCAGTCGGCGCGCTGGCCGGGCTTGGGCCTTACGTATTTTTATATATATATCCATATAACTGCCACGATTGCCACCCCCGCAACACACTCACAAACTCACGCACACATCCGCATATAAACACATAAATGGCATTGAGATAACACCGCCTCCAGCTTTCGAATTTGGGTTTGAATTTTCCTTCAATCATTGAAGGACTATTCTGCAAAATCGACAACGAATCTATATGAAGGAAGCAATATAAAAAGCAATAACAATTAAGGTACGTGAAATATAAATAAAAATAGAGAACTAATTTGTATACAGTTCCTTCCTTCCTCCTTATAAGTTAAGTAAGCAAATGAAGGCACCTATAAAATTTGATTGCGCTAGGCGCACGCACTTGTCGAGGACGTAAAGGAAAGGGGATGATTTCATTGCCGTAATCTCATCTTTATTGATGACGAAGAGCCGAGAGCATTGAGTATCAATATCGCTAGCGCGCGCGCGCCCCCGAAATTGGTTTATTATCAATCAAATAGCATCTGTATATTGACGACGCTGGCATTTGCCATTCGTAGGAGAGGAAAGCAGCGCGCGCTCGCATTAAATGAAATCTTAAATTGAAAATATAATGAACGTTTGATATTTTTTCCTGGCCGAGCCAATATGTTTCCCTCGGATTGCTTATCGCCGAGGCGAACGAGTCAAACTGTCATGAGTTAAAGTGATTTTCCATTTCGTCTATAATACCAGATGAAACGAGCACGCGCGGCAAGTGTGCGAGCGAAATGCACACAGTGCGGCTGATTGAAATCGAAATCGCTTTTTGGCTCGCCTCGCGCGCCGCCGCCGCCGCCACCGCCGCGAAAAGGAAGGAATGGAGCAACTGCGAAAAGACGTTCGTTCGCGGAGCGCACGTGAACGGAACGAACGTGGCCCATTATTACGAATGAGGGGGCGATTTCCCTTTTTCTCGCTTGCTTCGGCCGAAAATCGGACAAGGCACTTAGATTGAATCATACAAGCTTTGGGGGGCGGCTGCTGTAACCCTCACACAGTAGCCTAACGAATGTAGACCAAAATGTCATTCATCACTCCGAGCAATTTCCATTTGAATTTTTCTTTTTATACGTATGAGAATTTTTAATGCATTTCAAAAGCGGGTCAACTTATTAATTAATTTCTTGATATTAAATGTATTATTATTATCGGACAATACGTATTGAGAGCTATCTATCAATTGAATGCTGGTTGTAAAGTAGGAATGATTCGAAATGAATGCCAAGCGAAGCGGAGAGAACAAAGAAATTTAATTAAAGATTAATTAAAAATGCCCGAAGCGCGAATGCGCACACGCACCAATCGTAAATAAATCGTTCGCTCTTCATATGCCCGCGAAATGCATGTGCTAGCTATAGGTATATGAAACGCATTAGTCGCGTGTGCGAAATATAATCGCGAGTGTTACGCGCATTCAAGTGAAGCCAATTTTTTGCTTCATTTTACCGACGCGCAATCCAATCCAATAAATGTATGGAATTGCTGTTTTATTAATTAAATTTTTGTTAAAATTAATGTTCCATTACTTTCGATACAATTTCGTACTCAATTCATATGTTTTGAAATGGTCATACTCCAATCATCGTCAAATAGTATTTACTTGATAATCCGCAATTATATTTCGCTATGACTCGATTGTAACGTGTGCATTTGGTATAGTTTGAAACAAATACCATTTGAGCAGCAACGGAGACGAGAGAAACTATGAAGCAAATGACAAACGAAGCGATTTTAATCCTCATAATACGCGCAGCGCGCAATTTACTCATCGTCGTCTCACTCAAACGCATTCGCTCCTTAGATCCTTGGACGGGATGCGCATGTTGCAGCTCGTGCTAACAATCATTTCTGGCGAGCACTTCAATTAGTGCGCCCACTGATGAACGAAGCACTACATAAAACACAAGCCAGCACACACGTCCTGCCTGGACGTGGCTTGATACGTAACTGCAGATGCGATGCGATGTGATATTCTCTTAATTACGTCACCCGTCTAAACGGATTCATCATCATTGGCTTTTAATGAATCTGCGAGCGCGCACAAATTAAAGAATGTCATCACACACGCTCGTTCGCTAATTGTTAGAGAGAGAATTGAGTGCTTCTCGGAAGCGTCTTGAATGGGCTGTAAGGATAATAGCGCTGCGACAAAATTAGAAACTAGTTGTGCCAAGTGTAGGTATACAAAGAAATTGGGATATTTCTTAATCCATACGACTGAACTTTATGTCGTTTATCAACTTTGTAGAAGCGTGCAAAATACTTGCACATTCAAGGAAAGTCAGCGAATAGCGGGAATTAGGTGTGCGTGCCACAATAATTAAATTCGCCATTGAGAAAATATCTCTCAACATGCCTTAAAAGACATGAACAAGAAGAAGCGGCGCACGCGCGCTCGTTTTGGACGACCGGCGAAAGACGTTTGCGGTTCGATAGCGTCGCGCTGAATTTAATTAGCTAATTAGCGTAATTAGCTGAATTCGTTGCCAGAGCGCGCGCGTGAGAAGTACGTGGAAGACGTAAAACGTGCTGTTGCGCACAAGGCGCGTAACTTGGATGGAAATTTATTTCTTGGTCGTCTTGCCGAACAACAACAACGTACACGTACGACATAGACTGCGTTTTTTAGTAATTAAATGATAAAAATACAAACGCGCACGATTAACATACCAAATGCGCCAATAATTTTCTTATTTTCTCAATTCAACATCAATAAGTATAAGATTCACAAAAGATAAAGCTTTAGCCCTCTTACTGAACCCCTTTAGTCCTTGTTTGGCTACCCCTTGAAGGCTTGAAGGAAGAAAAAGAAGAGGTACGACCAGCAATGGACTTAAAGGGGTAAGAATATGGGTTTTATTTATCACACCTTTTAAAAGATGAGAATATGTCATTTGGTTAATGAAAATTGAGTGAGCGCTTAATGCGAGCAAATGTTACACTTCATGGCACACTTTGTATGCGTAACTTGCTGCATGCAGAGTTAAGAAGAGTGACGAGAGGCGAACTAATGAGAAAACGACTTCGGGCCGTATTTGAATAGGCATTTGCGACGAGGCGATGCGACTCGACACGAGATGTAGACTTGGACGACTTTTACCCGCATCGGGTCTTATTTCAATTAGTTTAATTAATGGCGGAGACGTAATTAACGTTGCTTATCAAACGCTAGCAACGCTTCGGTCGCTTCGTCTTTTATACGTGCGTAATGTGACTTTGTATCATAAGCAAATTGCAGCAAGCAACAAATTGAAGAAAATTTAATTTTCTTAATATTATTTCACGCCAACTTAAGAACGGCTTAACTCATTCATTTTAGTGCATTATGAACAATTAAGTTTATCACTATTAAAACTTTTGATACGAAATATTATTTTGCTGCGGTTTTTGAGTTGAAACATTGTTGAGTTGTTGAAATGTAGAGTACTCAAGAAAAAATGCACGATGGACAGCTTTTTCACTTAAGACTGCAAAAGGGGGGGTGCGCTCGAGAAATATAGCATCCCTGTTTTTCTTTTCTGCTTCGAATGGGATTTTCCGAAGAGACGGCGCACACGCGCCCTGAAAGCCGTTCCGTGTCTGGCGTGGTGGCGTCCGTTTCGGTCAAGATGTCAGAAAAGCTTTTAAAACACACTTAGATTTTCCATTTTCGCCCGTTTGGACCACGCGGCTATTATGGCGTGCCCGGATTTTTCACTCAGCCATCGCTTCGGCGTCTTAGTCTTCGCTGTCGCGGCGCGGAGAAAAGCGCAACCAAGGGGATGGTAAATGAGTTTAGGTGCGACGACATCATATTGCTTTTAACACTTCTTTGCGGCACGTCGCGATGCTTTCCAAAATAATTTTTTTCGCCGGCGTGCGCGTGCACATTTAATTATTCGATCACTCATTATGTCACGATTCTGCGTCGAATTTAGTTTTCGGAATGCCGCCCCCAATTTCTATAACTAGAGCGTCAAGAGTAAAGGTGACATGGATCGCAAGGGAAGAGGAAGCCAAGAAGGAGAGTTGGCGAAGTGCTCGGGGAATTAGTTTCGTTTCGTGCTCTCAATCATCCTCGTCATTATCACTACGGCCCTGAATGCAGCCAGCCCACAATACAAGAAGCGTCGGAGCGCCCTCATTATCGTTAAGAACACAACAGTAATTCCTCTAATTTGTGCGCTCTTCTGTTAAGTACCCTAAAAGCTCAGTATCCTTAAATAGAACAACAAATTACGTTGAATACATTCACAGTATCGTTTTTTTCGGCCAAAATTCATATAATCCTTGTATGAAAAATACACAGTTCATAGCTAAATTCCTAGTTGGAAACGGAATATTTTATTGTTAACATCCCGTATAAAGTATTTATCTAATGATACTGTATAGTTGGCGGTTGTTAGACGGAACAAGCGTTGACGAGCAGCAACAAATTTCGGTCTGATGCTCGCTAACCTGTAAGCAAAGACTGGCAAATGGGGTGGGTTGCCTGTACAGTGAAGGAAGGGTGAGCAGATTCATTTCGTTTTCGCTAACGAGCGCATTCAACTAATTAGTACAGACAAATAGACGCGAGCATTGCCTCGCATTGGCCGAATGATTCTAACCTCATACTCGACGCTTCCCGCCATTATCTCGCACGTACACGCCACATACACTGGCGGCAACGGCAACAGCAACGACGACGTCGGCGGTGGCAGCGGTGGCGGTGCACGGCGCGCTCCTCTCGTTCGGCTTACGGCAATGATGATGATGATGCTGGCGCGCACAAAATGCCTTAATTAGTGGATTACCGCCGACGCTCGCTTCCACAAACTGGCACGTTGTAAATTCCCTAATTGTCCCTCAACGCGACCAATTAAGACACGCCAGCAGCGCTGCGCCTGCAACTGATGATAATAGTATTTCCTGTATCGGTGTAAAAGCTTCCCTTAAAAATTGCGCTTTTTTGCCACTTGGAACAATGGCACGCTTGAATTATAATTGTTTGTATTGTATTCATGAACGCAGATATCCCCTAAGGGGCGGGAAATGCTGATAATTTATGCTGCGTTGATTCAATTATTTGCATCAACACAGCAGCCATGCGTTCAATTGCGCTTTGTATGCGCGCTTACCGAGAGAATCGTAATGCAATAATGAACGAACAAGGCAACATCAGCACACACCGACTGACTGGCTTCGCGCAGCTCGGTGGACGCCAGCATGAACACAATGCACGAGTGCGCGTAATTAAAACTAATGAACTAATTCATCATTAAACTAATTTGCGTTTGCAATTTGCTTTACGCGCGTGTGCTTTATGTTCTCCTCGATCGTTTCGCTTCCTCTGGGTGTTCTAGTCTTTCTCTACGCGTAATTATTTAACAATGTGATATTGCATACTTAATCTACTTAGATTTTTTCTGATGTACACTTATTAATATCAATGGATGAATAATTATTTTTATTTGGTATACAACACTAAAATGTTAAAGCAACTTTTACCAAAACCATTTTGAATTAATTATGAATTATCTTTCATTCATTTTCTGAAAATATTACGATAGGGCTTTACCTGATAATTAAAATAGTTATTCCACAGTGCTAAGGAAGAATTTAGTTAGTTATGCAGGGGAAAAGTCAAGAAATTATTTGTTCCTTCTCAATGTTTCAATATTGTTCGAATGTTTGTTTAAGAATGAATAAAAGGCAGTCTATCGGGGAGGTCCGAAACTGCTCAGAGAAGTACACTTGGTGATATTCATACCGTGATAGTAAGTTAGTTAGTTAGTTGTAGAGTAGAGTGTATATTTACAAATATATTCTGTATAACATTTAACTAGATGACTCAAAACCCCACGGGCGTTAACCTATGGCAAATGTTGGGTGAGCTTTCGCCATATGTTTCCGCCCCAATATAGGTTGTACTTAAACAATAGTTCTACTTAATAGCGCACGTGCCTTCTATGAGGGCTTTCAACACCATTGTCTGCAGCAGTGACTTTGACCTCCCTTTTGCACATTTTAAATTGGAAATGATCATTTATGTGATCATTAAAAATATTAATCGCTAAACGAAAGTTTTTATCAACGATTTTTTTAAATATGTAGTATTCCATGACATATATGGCAATCTCATACATTTACTATTTACAAGATCTGCGTTCAATGTATAACAAAAATTCTTCGCACATTAGATGAATGACAATAACATCAGCAAGTAATGAATTGTTTTGAATTCTTATCGAGGAATTTTATCGTTAAATAATTATATTTGTATGTTACTTCTCTCAGTCTGAAATGTTCGCCCTTCTGTATACATGCTTTGAAAGGGCCTTAACGCTTGTGGATCCGACGTTGCCCAGGCACAACTTATATGATACGAGGTTATACCGAGTAAAAGTTCAAGACAGAACAACAAACTTACTGTGGCAACAACTTGGATTCATTTTGAACATTTTTTAAATAAATATGCACAATTAGCAACAAATATATTTAATAATACCTTATAATATTTAAATACATACAGTTTTAACACATTTTGGTGGAATATATAGCAGCCTAACAAATGAACAACATGTGAAAAATTTGGTATTATATTAAAATCATTTATTTAATTTATTCAATCTTCATTCTTTTACCCAAGTAAATAAATGCAATAGTTTATATATATTTTATATGTTTCTACGCATGTGGGTCCGTTGCTGCTCAGATAATCAAGGTTTCTTACCTTCGATGAATCTTCCACAGTGCCATTAGTATTAACTGTGGCGGCAACTTCGGCTCAATTTTTAATAATTTTACTCAGGAAATATACGTACAAGGATAATAACCAAGGAGCTGTCGAAAAATGCAGTATTAATATAAATTAAATCATAGTTTATTCATTTGAGTTCATTTTTATCTCTTAAAGTAATACTAAAATTTTGATGGTGGTTTTATATTAATAATATTAATTAACGATTATCAGTAAGATAATATGAATTAATAACACAGAGTTGCCGACATAAAATATGAGTTAGGCACTCTTCAAGTTAGGAATATTGGTGACACCTATGTATCAAAGGTGATCTAAATAAATAAATTAACATGTCTATTTTAGACGAACAGCATGTTCAAATAAACATTATTATTTTGTTTAAAACAATGAACATTTTACCTGTGCTCTAAATGCTACAGTTATTATATTCATATAAAGTGTTTTATGAAGTGACAAAATAATTTCAATGATTTATCATTAAAATGCATTTGTATAGTTCTCATTGCTTATTTATTTTGGGATTGAGCACATAAGGAACAAGCTGATAGTTACATTTCGTGGGTCCGCAGCTGCTCAGAGTAGTACATATGGTGTTAGTTCTTAAGTAATATCAAACGAAATTAGTGATTAGTTTACTTAGTTTAAGATAGAATATAATCCAATTATAGATTGGTAAAAACATACATCGAAATATGTATAGTCTAGAATATAAAGAGGCGAAAGACTGTATATATTTGTCTCAAAATTTGCATGGCCGAATATAAACCCCATATCGTGATAACAAACTACCTCATATTAGTTACCAAAACACCATGTTGTACTGTAGCAGCTAAATATGGCCCTTTTTTACTGTTGCTAACTTTGGACACTGAAAAATAAATAAATTAATATTGTATATATATTAATATATTGAATCAAATTAATATTATTCATCGGATTATTAGTAATTTCTCACCTTCAAAATGGTTTATCGATAGCTGAATTAAAATTCTGCTCAGAGGCATAGCATCACACGCGGTGGCCTAAAGGCCACCACACTCGCGGAAAACTAAAAGCCAAAGAGAACGAGTGGCTCCTGTCGTGCCCTTATATACTCCCAAAAATTAGGGTACCACAATCGCATGGCGATGGCTGACGTCGTTCAGCCAGCTGTTATTTTGTCCCCCAGCATTTGATAAACCCAAATCCCTTATTGTTCTCTCTGGTAGACAGTTCAAAATAGGGGAAGGTTTCTGAAAGGGTTCTAGTTTACCAAACCTTGCCGAAACAATTATTATACGTATTTTGGAATAACATAAAAAGTATTTTTTAGATTCATTCATGCATTAATCTTTTATTAGATGAGATGTAAGTAAGTACGTACACATTGAACAATGCGAATATCAGATTTGGTATGGTAGAATTGTTGTAAATTTTATTTAAACACAAAACATATTGACATCTAAGAAAATAAAACCAGATGGCTATTTTTGAGAAACTAAATATTAAAGACGACGCAATTTTTGTATTAATCATCCCTGATTAGACTATAAATATTTTGCATGCTCACATCACAAACTAATTGAATTAATAAATTTATATAATTTATAATAATCAAAGCATGGAATATAGTTAATACTTCAGTATGAAAATATATTCATTTGGTTCTCACAACATAAATATTTCGTAAATCAGGACTTAAGCAACAATTTCATTGTTACTTGCCGGAGGTCCGTGACTGCTCAAATCTGGTGACGTTAAACAAACCAACGCTTAGTATAACTTATAAAATAAGTATACTCTTTCAATACGATCTGGAATCATATGATGATTCCACTTTATCGTAAGCATGCGATCGCAAGCAGCACTGTATATAGCCATTAAAATATATATGGAATATATAGGTATGCTAAGCAAGGGAACTTACCTATATATGAATATATATCCGGTTCACACATCGTTCCATCTAATTAATCAGCTCATGTGACAATTAGCTCATTGGTACATAGCTGAATTTCACACCACAAATTGTAGCAGTCGCCTTGGCCTCATTTTTGCAGTTTTTCATCTTTTACACTAAAAATTTAAAAAATGGGAATAATATACCATTTATATCCGAGACGAGTCTTTTTTCTTCCAAAATAATAAAGAAAAGGCAAAGTTAAAAAAGAAATTGACATGATACACAGTCTTGATAAAATTCGAAAGATTATAGAGAAAAAATAGAGTGACGTGATCATCATAAATGTTCTGTAATTAATTCACATTTGATAACTCGAATTATTAGAAAATTCTAAGCTTAATCGAATTTTTACAAACCGACAAGCGATGATTTTGTGGTGTACATATTTGAATGTTTGTATTATTTTATACAGTCTCCTACTAAAGTTATGAGAAATGTTGACATCTCTGTATCAAAGTGTATAGAACTTAGAAGTAGCAAGAACTAAGATGGCTATTCTGGCATATATATTATTAACCGAAATACCATAACATTAACTAATTTATGTTATTGTTTAGTGCAACTTGATATATAATTTATATGCACCCAAAATTATCGAGGAAATATATTCCTTTAATGATTAGTAATAAAAGTATGAAAAGCACTTAATGCTTCAGTACTGAAATGTATTTATTTGGTTCTCACAAGATAGATATTTTGTAAATCAACACTTAAGCAACAATTTTATTGTTACTTGCCGGAGGTCCGTGGCTGCTCAAATCTGGTGACGTTAAACAAACCAACGCTTAGTATAACTTATGAAATAAGTATACTCTTTCAATACGATCTGGATTCATATGATGATTCCACTTTATCGTAAGCATGCGATCGCAAGCAGCACTGTATATAGCCATCAAAATATATATGGAATGTATAGGTATGCTAAGCAAGGGAACTTACCTATATATGAATATATATCCGGTTCAACTGTCGTTCCATCTAATTAATCAGCTCATGTGACAATTAGCCCCTCGGTTCATAGCTGAATTTCCCACCACAAATTGTAGCAATCGCCTTGGCCTCATTTTTGCAGTTTTCCAAATTTTTCACGGAATTTTTTTTTAAAATAAGAATAATTGGTCATTTATTTATACAAGGACCATTTTCAATATTAGTTAACAATTACATATAAATATTTGCGGACTCGGTAAACCGCGAGAGAAGGAATCAAAAGTTTTTAAAAGTTAGTAGTGTCTAACAAAAGTTATAAGAATTATTGACATCTGTGTATCGAAGTGTATAAAACTAATAGAAATTTTTAACTTAAGATGGCTATTTTTGGTCAACTAAATGTTCAGACATAACACCCTATAAATTATTAATTATCATTGTTCAGTACAATTGGTTAAAGTTTTTATGAACATCTAAAAACAATATATTTACATAATATTTATTAAGGGACATGTGAAATAAACAGCATGATTCAATATTAAAATACATTTATTTGGTTCTCATAGTTTACATATTCGAGGCAAGATTACTTAAGCAACAACTTATTTGTTATATGTCGGGGGTCCGTAGCTGCTCATTGTACACCCAACAATAGTTTATAAGTTATATTAATCAGTAGGTTACTATACTTATAAGATCATACAATCCATCCTCATTGTAAATAGCCAATAACCAAATATATATAGTTTAGATTGTAAGACGAGGTAATTAAACTGTATATATCTGCCTCCAAGTAGTTATAATGGCCTAATAACTAGCTCTGTGTCTAACGACCGAATGGCACACAGCTAGAATTAAATACTAAGTACTGTAGCAGCGACTTTGACCCTCATTTTTTGAATGTTTTAAATTTGATACTAAAAGATAAAGTAATATTTAAATTATTTTATGAAATACGAATTAACAATAAGATTTACCTGTGAGATACATTTTAGAACGTTGGAGATTTCTAGGTGGTGTAAGCACGTATATAAAAAATAAGAACCAAATATACACCTTAAATAAAATTAATAAATAATTTCAAAATTCTCTAATGTATTAAAACTCACATTTTTTGAGGGTAGTTAGAATTTGGCTATAAGTTAGTGCTTTATGCTCACTGGCTCAAAGGCTACCCCATAGCACGGTAAACCGCACTACTGGAAAGCTGAAAACCAAAGAGATCCAGCTGGTACTTTCGTTCCCTTATATACTCCCTAAAAAGGACGTACCACGATTACATACAACTACCTATGTCAGTATAATAGATAATATTTGAATTTCTTTTTGGACTGTTGTGCTCTTTGGTATTTTTCCAGTCTAATAAGTCATTTAACAATAATATTTACCGTTTAAATTTAGTATCTGATATGTAGACATCTATTGATGAAAAGGACACGTCCACTATGCAACAAAATAAATATATCTGGCTAGTTATATAAAGCAAGTTAATAAATATTTAATAAATAAATATTTACACAACTTTCTATATATGAACACTACCAATATAATTAAACAAATAGTTTTGCATAGCTGATTGTAGAAAATGTTGAAACTATTTTAATATTTTTTATTAAATTCATAATGAAATTGATTCTCCTAGTTATGTTATTTTGGAAATGTTTACTTGAGAAACACATCAATCGTGGATTTTCGTGGGGTCCGTGGCTGCTCAGAATAGTGCACTTGGTGTTAGTTATTAAGTCATGATAATTTAATACCGGCTAGTGTGCTTACATAGCTATATCAATAGACAATAGGAACTACTTAATTACATAATAAGATCACAACTAAAGGTACTTAATTACTGTGAGGCGACTAGTGTACATAATACGTCTCATAGTCCTGCCCGCCGTACTTAACCAACCGATTCCGTCCGTAATCACCAAAATCTGTAGCAGTGACGTTGGCCTCCCTTTTACAATTTTTTAATTTGAATATATTAATACATTTTTTATAAATTCATAGATATATTTCTGGAACCCCAATATAATTTTTCAATGGCAATGATATTACACTAAAATTATTTTAGTTTTAACCCTTACCTTGCAAATCGTAAAAGATATGTCAGCATTATGAGAAGTGTATATGGAACTGCAACAAATTTACTTTACAAAATTGCACTTACTTTAGTTGACTTATACTCACTTAAATGTTACTTAAAATTATAATCTGTGCTCTGAGGCAGTGCTTATCTCGCGGCAGGCCATAAGCCTTCGTTCGTGTCGAAAGCCAGCAGCCAAAGAGATCGAGAACTTGTTGTTGTGCCCTTATATATCTCAGGAACTGAGAACAATATAATGCACCCAATAATTGAAGTAACTACGTTTATTAAACTAGTTGTTGTATCACTTAAAGCACTCCGTAATTTTTAAATTAAACTTGAATGAATGCAAGTGTATCATAGAGTACGGTGCAATTGCATTAGAATAGTTAAACAAATTATAAGTAATATCCGGTCATTTATTTCAATTAGTAAATTCAATATTAAATTAGATAAATTTTCCTTTTATTTCATTCACAACTACATCACATATTACGTATGTTGAATATCGACACCTATTGATGAACAGAACCAAACCAATTCAATGGTTCTATAAAATGAAAGTAAATATAATATGATAGTCTTTCATTAATTAATATACATTAATTGCGGATTAAGTACCAAAACAGGCCATATGTTTATTGTACCAACAAAGTTCATTACAATTATTTTATTGAAATTAAAGGGTATACCAAACAATATATAAATACAAATTCACATACTTATTTAATTCTCTCAGCTTATTTACTTTCAAATTGTTTATTTAAGATGTTGCTGAGGTGCATCTAGCACGGAGTCCGATTCTGCTCAGGATAACACATGATGCTAAATGCTCTATGGCTGGAGCATATTAGCACAGTGTATACTGTCGCTTCATTACTTTCATATATGTGTGGTCAAGAGAGCCCAATTGCCACCATATATGCCTTACAAACATACAACGAATATTGCTCTCTTAGTCAATACTAGCTGTATAATCTTTCATTCATCTTTCTCATAGTAGACTTCTTCCGTTAGTCAGGGGCGACCGGCCGCCCCAGAGTAGTGCAAGAACATCATGTAACTGTAGCAGCGACTATGGCTCCCACTTTTTATATAATTTTTCTGAATTAATTTAAATCGCTTATTCATTTGAATCTTTCGAAATTCCAATTAAGCATTTTATATTTATTTGCGTTAACTGCACAGTAACTTATCTGAAAATGGTGTGCATCTTTTTGTTGATGGTTTGCAGCTGTCGGGATTGCTGAATTATCTTGAGTGTGGTGAGTGATTAGGATGAAATTGTTGCTTGAATCATGAAGCGGAACTTCTGGCTAATGTTGAAGGAAATTTATTCAACCCCTGTCACTAGACCTTATATACTCGGAGGGTTGATGGTGTGGTAATTGTCAACCACCTGGCTAGGCAAGGGAACATATTCATATGGCCCTATTTTCCCCTCAACAAGGGAAAAATATTGAACGATTTAATGCCAGCAGATGTGCAACTTGTTTTCTAGACAATACAGGAAGTGCTGCAAGAGAAATTGGAAACATACCTAGACAGCTCCTCCAAAAAAGAACAGATAAATTTTACCTGGTTTTGACCTACCCCAAGTAAAGCAAATGCATGTGCATTGTAAATGTCCATAAATCGAATAAATATGCGTAAAGCATGTAGTTATTTTCACTTTTATAAAAACTTCATATACTTCAATTATATTAAATGTTGACACCTATTGGGAAAAGGTGAATATTTATTTAAAAATACAACGTAACTAAATGAGATAGAAAATTTTATTGAATCAAAATTTTTGTAATAATATGCAAAACATTTCATTTTTTCTCCACCATTCATGGTTGGCAATTACGAATTGAACACAAATCAAATTTTACAAATGGTAAAGTACTTCTCTCAATTCTTTTTCTTCTTAATGCAAATTTAAGGCGCAAATTATCAAAATCGTCTGGGGTCCTATGCTGCTCAGTCGGTACACACTTGTGATCTGATATGTTTCACAGTGCATTTCGGAATGCAAGTGTGTTCCCATACCCACATCCAATCTTAACTATATGTATGTTGCCGACAACATATAGGCCTTAAATATACACCAAATATTAGATTAAGGCCGTGATACTAGGGTATATTCCGTCATTGTACAAATCATAGACTCTCTCACTCATCACTTTCACCAGTCATGGGCAGGGTGGTCGATTGAGCCCCAGTCACCCCCTGCCCATGGCCGATGAGACCGCATATCATCGACTGTAGCAGCAGCTTTGATCCCAATTTTTAAAATTATTTTATATCATTAACTAATTAAAACTACATTATTGACTTTAGCTATTCAGTTATGATAACTCACAATTATTATTGAAAAGAATTAGTGGTACGTAAGTTATCATAACAAATTTTTAAACTTCTTATAATTTAAAAGTTTACTAGTTTACTATCTTGTGCTGCCCACTGCGGAGTTGGATTTGTTGCAGATGTGTTGTTCTTTGCTTGTTGCCTTTTGGTTGCTGTTGCAGAATCATCTTGAACTGTGATGTGGTGGCCTGGTGGAAGTATGGCAAACTCTTGGTGAACTTACATCTTACTTAACTAAGGGTCTAACTTAAATTGAATTTCGTCAGCGATTGCTGTTAGTTTATATATCCGGGAGCTCCTATACAATGTGGCAGTTAACTGGTAGGGGGTGGATCTCCCCTCTATACAAAATGTCTATGGGTCATTGTTAGTATAAGGCACGTTAATGTGCCCCCAGCCCACATTAATATGTGTAATTCTCGTTTTTCGAAGAAAAATGTACTCAGGTAGGTGTTTGTATTCGGTATGTATTCGGTTTATAGGTATGTATTCGGTACGTACAGTTCTTGGTTAGCACAAGAACATGTTCGGTATAAATTCCAACAATGTTTGAATGATAGCAGAAACCAAATTCAAGGTAGTTTTTTAAAACTCATCAATATGAAAAATCAATCCGATTTTACACACTTTTTACATGTATTAAGTACTTTTGTATTAAGTACCTACTGAAATTTTTTCGTCTGCACACCCTCCAGAAAAGTTTATCTTGGAAAATCTCTATGTTTTAATTATATTTATTCATGAAACATCTGCCACGATTACGCCTTTCAGATGAAAAATTCAATCTTGAATCAGCATTATTAACAATTATCTAATTTTATTTATACTCAGTAGCGCGTGTACAAATTTCTATGCCTCACTGTTAATGAATAGAAATATTGACGGGGGTCCGAGGCTGCTCAGGATATACGCTACGCTTATGAATGGGTGATATATATGGCTGTGCAGAAGAAAGAGTATATATTTACTACATTATATTTTCTACATATTTACAATTCTAATCTTGCAAATCATTAATTACCTCAGCAAAACACTATACCAAATAGCTGCCTTAAAAAACAAAAGACAATATTAGATTTAGACTCCGGCAATAATCCATATAGCTTAGTTACCTACTTACGTCAACCCAGAGTATTACCAGCCGTACCCTAGATTGACGTAAGCCTTACTGCAGCAGCAACTGTGGCCCCTTTTTATAATATTTTCTTTTTCTTTTAGCTTTTTCTAATAGACAGTTTTCACGATAATTATTGATACGCACTCATTAAATCTATAGCAGCAACTGGCTCCCCGTTTGCAAAATATGTTTTCTTCTAATTAGTTACATTTTCCGAGTTCTTTACTTGCAAATGTAAAATTTGACTTTTTCCTTACTTTAAGACTTGCCATTTAATCCTCTGTTCCAAACATTTATGGACAGTAGATTAAAAAAGTGTTTAGTTTTCTGGTGCAGTCCTCAGTGGGGTCAGATTTGTTGATGGTGTGGAGACTATTGTTATTTGCTTCTTAGTTTCTGGATATTGTTGCTGAATCATGTTGAATTGTGATTTGGTGGCATGATGGAACCAGCGAGAAGGTCTCGTTGAACTTACATCGTGCTTAACTGATGGAGTAACTTGAACTGAAAATATTCAGCAACTGTTATCGGTTTATATATCCAGGAACTGCTATTCATTTTGGCAGCTGACGGTAGGGGATGTAACTCCTCTTTAGAAAATTTATAACAACGACAGTTGTCAGTAGTGGGTATATATTCTACCACCTGGCTAGTAGGGCGTAGGCATCTCATTTTTAACAAATTTCTAAGCCTAACTATTGATGCATTGTTCGCAGATGGGCAATTCAGCATACAACGTTTAATTCTCTTACCGGAATAATTTTTGATTGTCTATATTTTAAAGGAATAGTGCGCTCTCTGACGGGGGTCCGAGGCTGCTCAGGATATACGCTACGCTTATGAATGGGTGATATAAATGGCTGTGCAGCAGAAAGAGTATATATTTACCACATTATATTCTCTACAGATTTACAATTCTATTCTTCCAAATCATTAACTATCTCAGCAAAACACTATACCAAATAGCTGCCTTAAAAAACAAAAGACAATATTAGATTTAGACTCCGACAATAATCCACATAGCTTAGTTACCTACTTACGTCAACCCAGAGTATTACCAGCCGTACCCTAGATTGACGTAAGCGTTACTGCAGCAGCAACTGTGGCCCCATTTTGCAATATTTTCCTTTTTCTTTCGGATTTCTCTAATAAATAGTTTTTGCAATAACATAGTAATAAGCATTCACCAAATCATAAATTTGAAATGCAAAATACTTATTATTTACATATGACTAGGAAGGTTCATTATTTACTTCTCTACGCAAACTATTTCTACAAACTAGATTTATAAAATATACGCATGCTATCTCCATGTGGGTCCGGCGCTGCTCGGGTAGTTTGAGGATCGCACCCTCAACAATGTGGATCTATGGCACACACACTCCTGGTAATTAGAATAAGATGCCAACCGTAGCAGCGACTTGGACCCACCTTTTACGCAAATATTTTGTTTATCATACAATTTAGTTTCAAATTAGTGTCCATTTTTAAAATAATTATTTGTTATGAGACTTTCCAAGATTGTGCTCCTTAAGATAAGATTTAGGTCTCCATTTCGAATTAATTCTACTTCAGTAGGTACTTAAATATTTGAAATATAATTATTTTTAAATAACAAACAAGTTTATACAACTTATTTTAAAATAACTGAAAGTTTTCAGAGAATTATTAATAATAATTGGCATTTGTTTCTCTGCGTTAAACAAATGAAAGATGGTTTATTTATAGGTCAAATAACAACATTCACGTGTGGATCCACGCCTGGAACAATCCCAGATTCAGTAGTTCTTTCAGGTTACCAGGTGCATGGATCCACCTTTTAATAATTTAAATGGTTTTTATAAAATGTATTATACTTACATTGATTTTATATCAATATTTCAACTTCTTCAATTACATTGTAGTTTAAGTAAATTTTAATTTTAATTATGGAATTCCAATTTGTCTCTCTATTGTTAACAAATGAAATTTATTGAATTTATAGATCAAGTGTAAATTCCTATCCGTGGGTCCGATGCTGTTCAGGGAACAAAATCTAGTATCGTAATCTCAACTGTGACTTAACTTTGCATGTTCAATTCATACTCGAGCACATGATGAAAGATAGTACAAACGAACTGCAACAGCAATTATGGCCCAATTTTTACATTTAATTATCATAAGAATATGGTTTTGAAGAATTTGAAACTCAAATATTAAAGAGGCTTTATTTTCAACATTGGCGTAAGTCCACTGTTCGAAAATCCTCTACTATTGCAAATCAAAGCAGCATCTATTCACTTATTTTCCTACCTGAGGAAAATGAAAGGGAAAGACGACACTGGGGGAAAAGCAGCCACAAGATTGTTACAATACATTGGCCGAAGTAGGTTTGTGTATTCTTCAGTCGCTGTTCGCCCTTCGTGTACTCTCGATCGCACGCCGCACACCATGGCACATAGGGTGCTGCATTCGCGTGGTTCAGTTTCAGGAGGCGGCGGCAGTAGTGGCGGCGGTGAGCAGCATCCGAGCGGGTATCAGCCGAATGAGGAACGAGGCATGAGGGAAGCCAGTCGCGAGTAAAATTGGATTTTTACCATTATCTCCAATAGTCTGAGTTAAATTGAATAACTTCAAATGATACCTAACCCAGTTTACTCACTTTATTTACCAGATACTGAGTGTTTGCGTTCGCACTTTCTCTTCGTTCGGGGTTAAAAACACGCGCAATCCTGAAATTATTTAACAATAGGACAGTGCTTGGGATAGGACGGACGAGTAATGTACAATTCATGCAAATGCACGTCATAAATAATTTAAATCGCGCAAAGTCGACGGCCAACAGAAAGCTTTCAAGTGGAAACGTACTTAGACATAAGTCGTAATCCGGTGGATTCTTCGTTTCTTCGAGGAAGGCGCAAGCACCAGCAGCGGCGGCGGCGGCGGCAACGGTGGCCGACACTTAGCTTTTATCCTAATGCACCACTAGTTGCGAAAAACGACGAACGCTTGAAAGCTTTCCAAACAGCCACTGGCGGGTGCACACCCCCCGCGTGTATGTATGTTGTGCGCCCTCAGCAAATGCACGACATGCATGTCGCCATGTAGAAATGCAAACATTTGCAAAACGCGCGTTTTAAGAGCCGTCCCGCGTTGTATTCCGCCATCAATGCAATGCAATGGAGGAAACGCAAATGGCATTGAATATCTATTTCTTAAGTCAACTCCTCGTCCCGTATGCCACGTGCGCGCCAATGGAGTCTTTTGTTTCTCGGACGCCCTCGAGTTTCATCGCGTTCATGTGGAAATTGACAATTTTCCGCGCGGCTTCTCTCCTTCCCTTTCCTTCACCTTATTACGTTTCCGTTCCGTTCACCGGATGTTGTCATAAAACACGCTGCATTTCCCTACCTTTCGCGCAACTGCGTTTCAAACTTTTAATTTCACTTTTAACTTTTTATCGCTATTCGATTCATACAATGACATTGAGAAAGAGCCGAGTAGTCATGTAACTTTAGCATAATGTACTTAAGCATGTACACTAAATCAGTTCCATTTTGTGTGTTACAGATATCATTGCAATGGACATCGCAGATTATATCGACAGAGTGATTGAATGAATCTCTGTAATTCGTACAAGTTTTCGACGTATAAATGCATACACGCGTGTGTTTGTGTGCTGCTAAGTGCATAAAGTGAATTCGTTCTGGACAATGAGGCGCCGAGATCGATTCGACGCCGTTTGAGTGCTGCTGGCGTGCATCCGCATCCGGTGGCCGCGCGCCCGCCATCAGGCAATGCATAGCACGGAAAATGGAACTGGTGAGTTCAATTTCATTATTTCAATTCGTGCCCGCACAGCGCAAATTCAATTGATCATCAAATGCTCCGAAATTCACACAAATCAAATCGCTAACAAATATTTGCAATAAATACGCAGCAAGAAACAAGCATTTTAACATGCACGTGAAACACACACTTTAATATGAAATTGAATTCTTCGCACGAGGATAAACATTTTTTCGTTTACGTGAATATTTGCGGAAATCGGAAATGCATCGTGACACGTGTGCATTCGAGTATACACAAACAACTTCTTCGTTCGTCCTGCAGGATGTGCGCGAGGGGTGAATCCGGTGGCCGGCCATCTGGTGTCTGTCCTATGCATGTACATTGAAAAGTGTTAAGGATACACGAAATCTGGCACGTGCCACCACGTGCAATCCGTATACAAATGGAATATTTGATGCCCTGCCGATATTTACGATTGTGTTGGCTTTCGCATGCTAAATCTTCCACTGTCAACATATGATTTTTCAATTTATTTCGTATCGTATTTGTGCTCCTGTTCTTCCTGCCATTGAAGAACCACGAAAAAGAAAATATACACGAAACGCGGGGGTTTTTAGCGAAATGATAAATATATTTCCGTGCCAGCACTCTTCTCGTCGCCCTCTTCGAAACGCAATTGTTTCATTTTATGTCATGTCGAAGGTGGCGCTGCTTTCAATTGGAAAATTGCTACATTGCGAAATTGGAAACAACATCGCTCTCGATATCCATCCAATTGATTCATCTACTTATCTTGCTCTTTCGGCCGCCGCCGCCGCTGCTGCCGCTGTCGTCATTGTCATCGGTGAGGCGGTGTGCAACGTCCCGTTCAATTTCGAGGGGATGGTTGATACAACTTGACATTTCACATTGAATCATTTTTTTCCTCTCTTTTTGCGTGTAAATTTCGAAATTTCTCCGCTAGTGACAGCATAATAATCCAATATAAAACCAATCCTCGGGAAATCAATCAAATTGTTGATTCAATTTTAATTAGAAATGTTTGAAAATTTCAAATAGCAAAGACAACAAAGATTAGACTTAATTAATTTCATGATGCGTTTGCCCAACGTGGATATTTTATTTTAATTAATTAATTAATTTTGGGAAAAGTAATTAATTAAGGCATATTTTAATTAAAGTCACCTGGCAATAAGGGAAAACTAAATTTCGGTTGATGATTAATTAATTAAATGAACGTGTATTTTATTAGGAATGTAATGAAAAATGTATGAGTAAACTTTGCACGAATTGAAATACTAAACAATTGTAGTGCACTGTATTCGAGTGGCAAATTGAAAAAAATTAATTAAACTCTTGCTTCCTGAAGAGCGCTAAAGTTGGCCATAAATATGCAGAAAGAAAAGCGCTACGAACAAAAGAATGAGCAGGATCGCATGATGCACACATCGAGTGCATGAAACAAGGACGAACTGAATGGTGGTGTTGGAGGGTTGCGCACGAGCATCTTAAGGGTGCTGGGCGACGTTTAATTACAACCGTCGAAATTATAATTTGATTATTAAAAATTTAAACGTGCCGTCAGCGCGACGAATGTTAATTACGCCAAGGCATTCATCTTGCTCGCTTCGATGTGTGTGTCCTTCTTTCGCTTTTTTAATTCCTGGTGCGTTTTTCCATTGTTTTCATCGTCCTGCCGTGCTGCTGTATTTTAATGGATTGTAGCGAAGTGAAGTGACGATGAGCAAATGAAAGACGGAGTGATGAAAAAGACGGACCCACGTGTCTTAAGATTCGCGCGACGAAGACGCAGATGGCCGACGGGGGCGGTGGAGTGCCGTGAATCCAGGAATAGCCGTGCGCGAAGGACGGGGGAGAAAGGCTAATGAAATGTCAGGACTCGAGAGATTGTGATTAATTGTAAGATAGAGTCCGCTGGCTACGTACAAGCGCATTTACAATTTACATTCGTGGCCGAAAGCGAAAGAGAATGAGAAAGAAAACGAGAAAGTCACGCCGCCGAAAGGGTGTGAGCGGGCGGGCGCGCGAGTGAGAGAAGATGCGTGGTGCAAGAAGGAATTGAATTGAATCAGATTGCAGGCGCGTTGCAGGACAAGCCTATAAAACGCTTCAGCCGTCTAGGAAATCAACACTACTGTTCCTACTCGGATTTAATTAACTGTTTGCAAATGAATTCAGTTAATTCCGCTTTAATATTAGTCTCTTAAACGCATTTAGACGATTGTTTTATTATGAAAAACCACTTGACAAATCATATTATTGCTTTATGCGCTTCTTATTCATCTTTGTATATTTTCATCTGTTATATTTCGATTTCCGCCAATTGAATTTTATTGAAAATGACAGCAAAAGTAACATACGGTGATCCTCACTCATCATTCGAAAGGGAGCAGGGAGTTTCCTTCTTCTTCATTCGCAATAAACAAACTTTGCTCATAACACTTCGCCGCCGCCGAGTATTACTTTTATTGCACACAAACGGCCCATTTTCCGGCAGCTATTTAACAGATATTTATTGGTATTCATCATAAAAGTTTTCCCGTTTTTCTCGTCCTGCCACTGTTCGCCTAAAAGCGCGCTTTTTCTACTCACTCAATTCACATGATCTATTAGATGATAAAATAACTTTACAAATTAATTAATTAGTTTTCTAAGTATGTTTTATGCTTCAATTTCAGTAATAGAACGTAAATATTTGTACGTTTTTTTAATAATAACGACGTGGGTGTTAATGGAATTATTCAAATGTATTTATGCTAAGCGTAAGCATAATGTTTTAGTTGTGCGAACGTGTTTGTTGTGCGCGGAATTTGTTTAATGGAAATCTCAAATACGCGCGCGATGCATTATTGTTATGAAATGCATTAGTGTTACGTTGCACCCCGCACTTTTGCCGTCGCCGCCGCCACAGCCGCGTTTCGATGGTGATGCGTTGTGATGGAAGGAAAATACTAAGTGCCCGTATGAGAATATTTCCATTAAACGCATCTAATATACAGAGAGTACTCTCTCATTTACACTTGCTGTTAATGTTTTTCGTAATTCAATTACGCTGATATTTCAGAAAACACTTTGTATTAATGATTTATTGGAAATTGTAAGTGCATTGAACGTCTTGCTAATATGAATTACCAGCGCTGAAATACAAAATATATTTATTCCATTATGGAAATTGATTAAATTTAATACATATTTATCATAAATTGTCAAAGTATTACCGTATTTATAATAATATAAATTTTATTTGAAACTGAATATAAAGACTCGGTATATGCAATTGATGGAATATAGAAAGCATTCCCGAATCGAGCATCAGAGGCATTTGAAAGCATCATCGACCAATCGACGATGTCGTTGCTCATTGTGCGCGCTGAAGCGATGATAGCCGCCTCCGTGATGCAGGCAACGCTTTTGCCGCCGTTGCCGCCACCGCACTATACCTACTCGCGTTAAACCTGCTGAAGCAATCCGTGAGTTTTCATTTACATAATGGAAGAACAACAAATGCATTTCGTATTTAGGTATTAACTCGCTTCACTGCTGGCAACGTTGTCGATTGCAGCTTTGTGTTGAATTTGTTGAAAAATTTATAATCGTATTATCTCAATCGATGTATTTCCGTTTAATATCTAGATTGGTACTAGTAAATTATGCGTGGGAAAAATGAATTAATTCATAGATTTAAATACTTATAGTGTGTTGACATTGAAACGAAATTTGCGTAATGACAAACGATGAAAAAGCAATGCGGAATGAATAAGTGCATCGTGCGCCGCCACCGCTGCTACCGCCGCCGCTTCGCGCTGTCATTACGCGCGCGCTCGCTCACCGACATTAGAGGCAATTTAGCTAAAGTGGTTTTTGTGTGTCCATCACTTTTCTCGCTGCAATAATGATGCCAACAAGGCGCGCACCGCGCGGGCGGCTTGCCACTGTTGCCTCCACTCCCGCCTCCACTGACGCATCGCACATACACACACACTTATTCACACTGCCGCCATCATTCGTAAACGCATACATCGAGCGGCACAAGGAACAGCGTTTCGCAATTTGACTGAAAACACTCATCGCGAAAGTTGCTAAAAGTATAAGCGCGCCCGCACAATCACTTAAATGTGTTTATACCGAGTGCGTCAATAATGTATCAAGCAACAAATTCCATTATCTTGACCCACGATTGAAATTGATATCAACCAAGCCAAGAAAAGTCATTTGTAACGACTCCGGCTTTCTGTAAACTGATTGGTTTAATGAGTTGGAATGCACTTTTCCATTGAATTATCCTTATTTTGAATGACATTTCTGAGAGCAATCCTTAAAGTTTTTAGTCACGTGACTTTTCCTTTTGTACGTTTATGGGTGGGCCCTTTTTTATCGGAACTTGTGCGCTCGCTTTTTATCGAACTCGATTGCTAACTGCCTGCCATTATGGCTCTCTTAAGACGTATAAAGGAACCAATTTCACCATTCAATTTTTCACATTATATACAACACCACCGCACTATCTTTTCCAATACAAGTACAGTTGATTTCTCTACTAAAGCAATTCAATAGCTTCCCACACATGCCGGTAATTTATAGATTAATTTATACATGTTGATTATTTAGTTTTATTCTTTCAAAACTTACGATTTCTTAATTATCCAACTGTTCATGATCCGATTCGTCTCGCAGTCATTATGAGGAATATCCGTCAATTTTCATTAAGGCACACGTCGATTTGCTGTTGACTAATACGAGCTAGACACACATGTTTAAACATACATAGGCGCAAATACAAGCGCGTAAATGAATTTGGCAAAGTATGAGTGAGAACATTATACGTCTTCGCTATTGAAGAAGCGACGCTTTCCAATCAAGCTCACGTTAGCGCTAAACACAAGCATTAACTATGTACGGTGCTGTGTGCCGAGGATTAGACGTTCGCTGCTCACGTCGCCGTTGCCGCCACCATCACCACCATCGCCGCCGTCGTCTCCAATGTTGGCGTTGGCGCGCCGCCGCCAGGCACAGTACGAACTCCCAGCACACCCAGTGCAATTAGCAGAGTTCCTTATTGATTAATGCGAGCCGCTTAACTGGCAGTTTGCTTAAGATTGCGAGACTCTGCTCGCTCGCACATCCGCTCCGCTCTTATACTCGCCTCCGCACAATACGTAATGAGCGAATGCAATCTCCTTTTGAAAATTTAAAACTTCAATCATGTAATTGCATTCGCAAGCTATGAAAATCTATACTCATGCGATGCGCGTACCCAACGCAGGTGCTGTTTTACATAATGGTTGGCTTTTTAATGGGAACCATTACAGAAAGATTCGGAATTAAGCATAGGGTCGGTCGACCGGATATGACATGGTCGTTGCGCTCATCATATCGAAATTGCCGAACGGCTAATTGCGAGGATCGGACACATGTATTGTGCCAATAACATCGTCGCTAAAGTTCGCAATAATGTTCTTTGTTAGGGGTTGAGTGCGGATGGCGGTGGCGGTGGTAGTGATGAGTCGAAAGGACGGAAGGGGTGGTTCGGTCGGAACGAGGGGATTAGCTGAAAGTGCTCGTCTAATTAATATCCACGCTGCAATCAAGCATAATGAGCGTAGGGGAATCCAATCTGTGGACGTTTATTGCACATGCAAATTTTAGCACTTTGCTACGTCCCGTAATTGGTTTATACAACTCAAGTCTTCTTGCAATTCATAGTTTCGAATGCATTGTAATATCAAAGAAAATTTGTTTAATTAGTTTAACTAATCTAGAGTATTTCCTTTATATTTGAGAGTGGATTATTAAGTGACAAACTCTCATAACAAATTGTGCATAAATCAATATCAATACGATATATACACATAAAAATATATCTTTGTTTTGACTCGGTCGCAATTTGGACAACGGACGTTAGCGTACACTACTGCTTTATGGTTTCAATCCATTTATCTCGAATCGTATACGCTTGGGAGCAGTTTGCGATGGAAAAATAGAACGCAAACTCACGCGTTTTGCTATCCGAACGTGCGTTCAACGGGGGCGGTGGTGTGCCACCAAATGAAAATAAATCCTTTCCGTTAATAGACCACTACAAGAATTCGCTATTATTTCGAAGCGCAGATGCCGCGTACAGCCGCATTGCACTTTAGCCAAACGACAATCCTTGCACGTGGACTTGGTGCACTTGGTGCATGCGCTCCACATCATACGTCTGTCTATGCCCTGAGCACGTGGGTTTTTCTTTCGCGTTGGAGTTTTCTCTGTTGATGCGCAGCGCCAGGAAAAGCATCGACAAAGTTTAGAGCAATTGCTGATGCACTACGAGCGTGATATACAGCCGCCAACGATAAACGTGATATCACGGAAAGCACTTACGAATATATTTTACACTTAAATGTTTTCCAACCGCCTGAAAAAAATTGCATGTTTGAGAAAAGGAATCCTCAATAGATATTTATTTGCTCTTACTTAACGCAGCCAGGAAATAATATAAAAATTAATAAGAAAAGACTAGGAAGATAATCACTCTTAGGTACTAATTTGCAAAGCAACGTATTGATTGAGCCAGGAACATTATCAGGGAAATTTGAGCTTCACTCACTCTTCAAACTTGAAATCTCTGCTATGGTTTCCCTGCTAAAGATAATTTGCTCCCTGCGAGGAGGAGCACCCTCGACGGTAATTGTTATTGTTAATTTCCTTGCCGGCGCGCGTCCTTAATCAGCGCAAGGATTACGCAATCATGTACGAAGCCGATTACGTTCTCTTCGAGCACATCTCATTAAACTTATCAATAATTTAATAATCCTTCAACTTTACAATACCCAACAATGCAATTTAAATTTTTATCTCATCGCGAATAAGCTTTGTTGAGAATTTCCTAAATCTGAATGATATTTCATAATAATTTCAGCGGAATATGCATGCAAGCCATGTCGGAGACGTCTCATTGAATTATTAGGCGATAACCGAATTACAGAACGATAATATGAATATGAGATATTAGTAGTTGGCGTTGGTGGTGCATTCGCGAACGCAAAGGATCGTCGTCGCCGCATCGTATGTCGTCGTTGCGCAAATGTGCTAAATGTATATTCGATGTTCAAGCCCCTAATGCATATCAAACTACAGCGTCAATGCAGTTGCATATTAATTGATAAACAACGGCAAGCACTTCGTCGCCTATCTATGCAAAGCATGCGCACGCTACGAGCAGTCATTAAACGAACTAATGATCCTCCTAATAATATCTACATTACAAAGGCATTAACTCATTAGCGTGCATGCGCTCATATTAAATGCCATTAAAAATTCACCATTTATATGCCATGCGAGACACACATTCATATTTATGCATATTTCACGCTTCAATTGTCAACTTGTCAATCTATGTAATTTAATACTGCTTACATTAGACGATAATTCATCATACTAATTAAACATTTACATCTAAAAAGCTTCAATTTAGTCATTAATTAATTGGATATTTCTTGTATTACATCTAAGGACCACTCTCTGAAATAGAGACAATTATTATCACTCGATAAATTTATTAATAAAAGTACGACATTCTGTTTATCTAATTAGCGTTGAAGTCGGCGTGTCGATTGGTAAATAGAGAATAATTAACGTGTTGTAAATTACCACTCGAGAAGCAGGAGCAAACATATTTACATAACTGATTCGTTTAGCATGTACAATACGCACAAACCAGCACTCGCCCTGCGTTTTGTTGTTGTTTAAGCGTTAAGTCGTTCTGCATTAGTTTATTTATGCGCATGGCAATTTGGGTTATGTAAATGCAATCAATTAGACGGACGCAATGCGACTTTTATTTACGCCTTAATTAGCACGCCAATCAACGCAAGTTTGATGCAATAATTCTCAACTGTTGGCGAAGCAAACAAATGCAAACGAACAGTTGAGACAAATCTACAAACACTTGGTGGAAACGAATGCAGCACATGCAACCAGAAAACAAATTAACACGCCGAGAATTATTTATGGCAATTAACACCTCTCACCTGATGCATAATTCGTTGAAAGTCTTACATAAACAGATTATTTTCAATAAATAAATAATTTCGTGCTTGTCACTCGTGCTAATGTTCGTGATGCTTAAGTAAACGGCATAAAAAGTTGAATTGTTTTACATTTTAATATCCGTGATGCCAGCGAACGGTGTTTCTTCTACTTCGTCGATTTTATTGTCTGGTCGTTTTTCTTTTATATGAGTGCTTGGTGAAGCGAGCAGTTAAATCAAATGAATTAAAGATGAAGCAATTGCAAAGATTGCTTTACTCTTCGAGTGCTCGCACGTTGTTCAGTTTGATTTGTTTCGCATGGGCTTTGCTCTGCTTTGCTTTACTTTACTTTGCTACTGTTGCTGCTGCCGCCGCCGCCGGATTAGTTGAGTAGTTGAGCGATCTACGCATAGATTTAGATTGCTTTCAATTGAATTGGATTATTATTTAAATTGAGCGCTGCTTGCATTCATTCGGTTCGATTCAATTCAATTCGATTGCGTTCGTCGAGCATAACTGATGCGCTTCTTCAACAAGCTGAAGCAAGCCGAGCACTCAATGCTCATTAACGCAATACGAAACATACATGAGCTGTGTATAGAAAAATGCTAATGCCTCCTATTCACAAACGTTCTGATAATTGCTTACAGGAATATTATTTCATGATTTTCTGCTTCAGCTGCTCATTTAATCTAAATGGAAAATGCCAATTCCTGATAGATTGCTAATCAATTCTATCGTAAACATTCTTCTACAGCAGTAATTGAATTAATATAATTACATTACCTACAACGAAGAAAAAAATATGCGACTCTCATGCATATAAGCCGCTGGTGCAAGGGAAACTTAACTTTGATAAATGCATTTTTTAGTCATAATTTTCAATTGCTTATTATAGTACTTATCATGCACATGTTATCAATTTTTAAATCATTAAAATCGGTTAATAACTTTAAAAGTTACAGCGATTTCAAATTTTCTCCTTGTAAATTATGAACAATGCAATGGCGCCGAATAATCAAAGAAAAATTAAAGTAATAATACATAATGCTATAGATTTACATCTATTACAAAGAAATATTATCATAAATGGTGAAGTTTTTAGTAAATAGAGTCTTTTTAATGAGTTTTAAATATGAATATGACGAATTTATAAAGTAATATTAATATTATAATAAGTACAATGCCACAGAGTGATAGGGATTTTATAGCTAGTAATCATAGTTTTTAAATCATTAAAATCCGTTCATTACTTCAGAAGTTATAGCGATTTGAAATTTTGCCTTGCGCAGAGACACTACCGCCAGAGCAACTTGGTAGCGCGCACATCAAACTTCAAGTAATTCCGTTTTCATAAAACCGCACTCTAGTCTTCGTTCCCAGGCGCCAGAATGGACGTGGCGGAAGACCGGCTAGTTCGGTAATCTTCGTGGTGTCGGCGCCCGCTCGGTGCTACTCAATCGGATTCGGCACTAGCCACCGTACGGCTAATGCGCTGGCGACTACTGCAGGTGTCGGCTGCACCAGTAGCATAATGGCCAGCAATTAGTACTATACATTTTAATTAATATCTCAAGAACTATAAGAGATATCAAAATAATTCTTTTACTATTCGAAAGCTTATTAAATTCCTCATAACATGTATTTAAATCATTAAATGCAGTACCATAGATTACTCCTAATAACTTTTCAAAGTTAACGCTCTTTTACCTGACTTTGGCTTGAATTTATTGAAATTTTCTTCCGCATTATGATTGTTAATTTACGCCGAAAGATTTTAATGATTATTTCATTTAAATATTACATAAATTATGGTAGTAATGTTAATTTAAAAATCGGAATTTCTTAATCACATATGTCTAAAAAGCGTCTGGCTTCACAATTTCAAAATAGACATTTCGCTAAAGAAGTTTCACTTCAAAATTAATTATTAATATTTTAGTGTTTTAAAATAATATTACTTATTCTGCCAGTGTTCATAGATTTCGCTTTCTAATCAGTTGCAACGTTATAAATTTTAAATCAATCTCCAAAAGCATTCGGTAATTATACACATGAAGAAGATATATAATACATACAGACATTAGAGAGAACAACTAGGCGCAGTTTGGATTAGCGAACAGTGCGCGTGGAAAACATGACTTCTCTGAATATTTAATTTCGCAATTTCGTCTAATTGCACAACAACTACGAGGTGTTTACGAACAAGACGGTCTTCGTTCTGCATTCCTCTTGTTCCCTTCCAGAGGAGCAGCTGATATTTAATGAATCTGAGTGCTTTTGGATGTTCAGACATTTGGCCCAAGATGGATGAATCTGAAATCCTTTGGAAATAATTACTTTGCCTTAATTTGTTTTTTTTTTCTACTCTCACAACATGCGAAACTTTGTAAATTTCTAATATTTTTTAAAACCTACCACCGCGGTAACTTTATTCATTAGTCAATCTCATCTTGGATTAGGTTGGTCGTTAAATTAATTTGATAAAAGAAAGATACGCTTATAAAAAGTCGAATGTTATTTCAATGCAGGTGCATTAAATCTTATTGAATTTACGCTCATCCCAAGTGCTTGAATCTTCACGTTTATGTGTATTGTTTGGACGTCTTGCGCGTCTCAAAGCGCTCTTAAATCTATTCGCAGAGCTTTGGCTGCCGGTACTGAGACTATTTTAGTACGATGCGTATGTGATAAAATTGCAAAAGAAGGATAATTCCTTCTTACTTAACTTGTCAGCTATGGCTTTACCAACACGATGGAAAGGCATATGAATTAAAATATTTATGTTAGCAGTTTGGCAATAAAATATCTGGAGGAGGTTACTTTCCATTAAATATATTAAAAATTGAAATGAAATGGAATCAATTAACTATGAGCATATTAATTAACATGTCCATATTTGTGGGTTTTTCACAATTACGTAATTAAGTAATTATACGAATTCATATTCATTTGAGTATTTATTGCATCATAAACACGAACACTTTGCGCATATGTGTGGTCGAGAATAAGCAGCGTACTGCTGGTAATTAATTAATTATTTAATTAAAATTTTAAAATATACGGGCATTGTAATGCAATAATTGCTTTTCCTCGAGTGGAGCGCATTCAAGAGGGATTTGCTCAACTCGCTCGGGCAGACAACGCGAACAACAACAACAACAACAACGACGGCAGCAACAGCAAGCAAGCGACAGGAGAACAGCACACAACACGTTGGAAAATCGTGTAAAGTGTGTAATGAGAAGCGCGTGCACACACAACTAGATGGATGGGCAGATAGGGCGAATAGATATAGCGCGAGCGAACGCGGGGGCGGGCGGAGAGACGGCGCGCGCGGGCATGATGGTTTTAATTATATGCAAATTGGATTTGCTTAAATTACTCGCAACGTCTCTCGCTACTCGATTCATGAGCGATGAATACACCCGGTTTTATATTCGAGCCGCTCTGCGTGTGTTCGCTCGTACTGGGCGAATAGCAAATCTAGAGAATGCGCGACGACGAAAAAATCCCAAGCTTCGTAATTTGGTTTTTAATTGAATATCTCGCATCAGCCTTCTTCGCACGCGCGTTCGCGCCAAACGCTACTGTCGTGTCGCCGTCGTAGTACGCCTGCTGGTCATTCACGGGCGGCGGCGGCGTGTGTTTGTGTTCGTCGCCGCCACCGCCGTTGCCGCCGTCGTATAAAGCCAATTTTAATTAAAGCGATAATTAAAAAAGATAGGTATCTGCGCGCGCGCTAGTCACATTTCCTCGCAATTTCAAACTGAACTCAAGTGTTTTATGCGTATAATGCTTCGAATTCTTTTATTTATTTTTATGCCGGCTGTACTTGTTTATCGCTGACAGTTTTCCACTTAGTGTTTCATTCTTGTTGCGTGCTATTCTTGCTCTGATTCAGTTTCATGAGTTTACAAAATTGAAAAACTTTAAATTCATAAACTCGTGGAGGAGAGTTATTTATTAACATTCTCCATATTAGACAGTCAAACGTGGAAATGTTTTAATGATGATTGTATTTCAGAGTCAGGCGGGGAGCAAGCAAGCGTTCGCAGCGCATCATCGGCGGCAGCAACAGCAGTTGCATCGCTATCCAGCGGTGGGCCGACTTCCGTATCCGCAACGCTGAACGGCGGCGGACCGCGTGAATGTGCCGGTTGCGGCAAACGCATCGTGGAGCGCTTCCTGCTGAAGGCGCTGGATCTCTTTTGGCACGAGGACTGCCTCAAGTGCGGTTGTTGTGATTGTCGGCTTGGTGAAGTTGGTTCAACGCTCTACACGAAAGCCAATCTCATCTTATGCAAGCGAGACTATCTCAGGTAATTTACATCCAACTCGATCACAGTGCATATATCAACTGAATACGCAAACTTGCAGATTATTTGGAACGACTGGTTATTGCGCTGCGTGCAATAAAGTGATACCCGCATTCGAGATGGTGATGCGGGCGAAGAGCAACGTCTACCATTTGGAGTGCTTCGCATGCCAACAGTGCAACCACAGGTATGGTGATAATGCGTTTTACGCGCAAATTACACAAATTACGCGTCGTTAACGCAATCGTCATCGTTTAGTGTTGGCGTTTACCCCGAATATTTCAGCGCCGTACAACACTGTGCGCAGCAATTTGCATTCATTCCGCAATGTTGGTACGGAGAGCGGTCAAAATTCTCGTTAACGCAACCGCGTTAGCAAGTTAAACATTTCGGGAATCTTGCATGCGCGAAATATTCAAATGGAGGAAAGTTGACCACGCCGAAAATTCATTTGGATATAAATTGCATGCCTTACTAATGAGCATTCGCCGCACTAAATAGTTGTGTAACGACAATATTTTTGCAGATTCTGTGTGGGCGATCGCTTCTACTTGTGCGACAATAAAATACTCTGCGAGTACGATTACGAGGAGCGTCTTGTCTTTGCGAATATGGCCTACAATCCGAGCAGCTTGGCGCATATACGAAGGCAAGTCAATAATTTGCAGGTAATGCCAATGCTGAATACATTTTTGCACTCACATATTTTTAGCACACTAATTTAATTAGCACACCAATCGCAAATCATTTCTTTGTACATTACACTCTCTCCTCGTTTCACTGAACTTAAGCGAGAACACTTTGAAACAAATGGATTGGCTTTCTTTCAGCCAGCACTCGGAGACACGACACTAACATCAATATACGGCCGAATGCCGGCTGCGCATCTTCATCAACAACAACAACAACAACAACAACTCACCACGTCTTCGTGTTACAGCGAGAAGACCAACTTGCAGTCGGCGGTAGCAACGCATCTTCATCACCAACAGCAGCACCACCATCAGCCGCAACAGCAACACCACCTAGGGCCACAGCGGCCGCCCAGTAGCAATCATCGAGATGACGGCTCCAGCGGCTATGGATCTCCGGATTCGGAGACATTCGAAACGCTGCCGCCGCCTCAACATACCGCAAGTTCAACGTCGACAACGCAATGACACAAGAAGTCATCGCATAAATCTGTTGCCATACGTGTACATCACGCCGGACTCTTTTAGCTTCCCAAATGCAAAATGCATAATCGCATTTCTTGTGCTAGTCCAACATGCCAAAAACCAACTAATACTAAAGACGACTAAGGAAACAGTGCGTTTTGTTGGCCTGTTTTGCAACGAGGAAAAAGTATACGATTGCAAATACAAATCATTTGTGTTTGACTTCTCTTATTGTACAATACATTATAAGCATTGAATGTACATACATAATTAAACAATAAGTGAAGAAGGTGAATAGTTATTAAAACATTTGTAAATAACACTGACTAATTTGAATGATTCGAAATTATATGGATCAGTTAGCTGCTTTATACACTGGTATCAAAGAGATAATTGTTCGAAAGTATACGCAACAATTAAGTTTTCATAAAGTCGGCTGTGAACAAAGCTAGACATGCAAATATTTCTCATAGCTGAAGCAATATGTTTATGAAAATCGATGTTGCTTTGTGCGGAATGTTTAAATCTTTGAAAAGAACATTATAACAGCTACTGCTAAACAGATAATTTATGAATAAGTGTACATAGGTGAAGATATTTAAACGGTTGATAAGAAAATAGATTGTTGCAATTGTACTTAATTTTCTAAAGCAACTAAAGCAACTGTTTATTGAAATAATTACAAATTATTACTCGTATGAAAATACATAGTTATTTTAACACCTTAATTTCACATAAAACACAATGACTAATAAGGATACCTAAAACAATAATGTGCAATCAATCACTTACAGTATACAAAGCTATGAATTCATAATAATAATAATGATATTTTAATACAAGCAAAACATCATAAAAATATGTGCTGTTTGAATTATTATAAAATAAATTATTTCCGGTACAAAGACTTGAGAGTCACATTATAATTATATTTAAACATATCTTATTCTAAACTTTTCTGTAAAAATTTTCCTTATCAGTTACTTACTGCAACTTTACTGTGTAGACATTCCTTTATTTTAAGCTTAATCAAGATTGTTAAATAATGTTTATATTTTTATTTGAAATTGTTGATTATGATTTGTTAGTTGTTCTACTTTCTCGTATTACTTATATGTCAATTTTAGTTTAATATTGATGATTCTCATTATAAATGGCAATTTTTAATATTTATAAAATGTACATAGTAATTGTAAGAAGACATATTATATATGAATATCAAATATGAATTATTATTACAAATTGATTTGTTACTTTACTGGTTGATTCATTTATGAACTGATATGATCAATACATGTCATAAAATAAAATTCAAAAAGTGTTAATTTGATTGATGAACGAAATTATTTGAATTGCTTAGGGGATAACTCAAATTTCTACTAGTACTGAAGTCGCCCTCTTGTATCAACCCCTTAAATATCCGAATAAAATCGAACATTTTAGTCTAACTATAGGCCAACAGTTATACCCTAAGAATTCAAATACAGGAACTTGAAAATAAACTAATATAGTTATACCAAATTTGGCTCCAACAACAATCCTTCATAGCGTAGTAATACATTCTTTGGTAGTGGTCTGAGGATCTCCGGTTCGATCCCTGAGATTGGTTTTTAGTTTGAAAATTTACGTTTAAAGTTTGAACTCGGCATATAAGGGCAAGATCAAATTTAGCTGTAACAACAACAGTCCATAGCCTAGTGGTAGAGTCTACGGATCTCGTCTGGGTGTCTCAGGTTCGATTCCTGAGAAAGGCAATTCTTATTTAAGTTTTAAATTCTGAATTTGAGACTATAAGGGGAAGATCGAATTTGGCCAAAACAATAACGCTCCATAGTCTAGTGGTAGAATCTGTGGAAGTGATCTGTGTGTCTCGGGTTCGATCCCTGAGTAATGCAATCCGAATTTACAAGTTTTCAATTCCTTGTACGTTCGGGGGCACCAATGGACATAGCTGTATGTCCAGTGGAGCCCCCAGAAGCGTACAAGGGCCCCGTTTTCAATTTTTGAAGCCCGTACGTTTAAGATTGTCTCCAGATGGCCCACCCCAGCTTCGCTCCCCGGCAGGTTGCTTGTCGACCAGCTCGGTCGCTGTCCGACTAGCAACTGCCTCCCCATTCCCGATTTTCGTTACCAACAGACCTCGGTTTGTGACGTCAAGGTTCTGAGAAGGGGGGACACTGTGCGCCCCTATGGTCACTATATTGAACATACTTTTGAACTTAGAAATATTTTCTAAGTGTCCGACTTGAATAGGGATGCTATGAACAGCCAAATGACTCTTCTTGCTATTGCTGCTAGAGGTCCTACTAAATGTGGGGGTACTCAATTAAATTTAAGAAAAAGTTGATTCCAGAGTCGCCTTGCCCTGCCAGGATTCGAACCTGACTTACCCGCTCAGTAAGCAAGCATGTTACCAACCAAGCCAACAACTGTCTTATGTAGCAAATGTTGAAACTTATACATATGGCTCCAATTTTAAACAATTGTTACTACCACTTCATCTGAAAAGGACTAGAAGATCGTAATTTAATGGTGAGGTTTTCATAGTGGATGAATAATATTGCATTTTTAGTTGACCTGTATGGTAATATTATATATTTATTATATTTATTAAAAATGTTTGATTATTATAGTGCGCAAATCTGTTTTACAGTGAGTTTGTACGGACACTCGCAGTACATTATTTCATATTAATTAAAAGCACATGTAAATAATTTCCAAGTCACACGTTTACTTTTCAAATATTCTTATTACATATTTATAATATAAGGTATCTCTTCTCTTACGTAAATTTACAAATCTTTATACGAGCGGTAATTTCTTCAGTAGGCTTACATATACCACAAATAATAATTATTCCGCAAACACCAGTTTTCAATAAAGTGACATTTTGAAGACAATTATTGTACGCCTGACATATTTTAATAGATATACCTTAAATTTGAACAAAATCTTGAAATGAAAAATAAATTTGTATAAATTATGATGCGATAACGAATAAACAAAACAAATGACATGCATTTAGTTTATCGAATAATTATTAAGCATGCGTAATAATGTGTATAAGTGGTAGAATATTCAATATATTTTACGTTTTATAATTGTTTGTAACTAGTAATAATTGTTGCTTAATACTATATGAGGTAGATTCGTGACGTAATGCATGCACCATATTTGTCGTAAGTTGTGTATTAATGGTTATTTTCTATAACACGCTACTACGATTTGATTTCGTACACATTTCTTTACATTATTACAATAATAAGATGACATTACTTGTCTAGATGAACAATTAATGCGAGCACAGTACATCGTTTTAAACATCTACGAGATCGATTTGGAATCTGAGCACAATAAGAAGATAAGCGTTCAAATACGCAAAACCAATTGAAACATTGAATCAGATATGGAACAAAATCAGTCTTAACTTATAGAATCAGATACAGAATGATGTTAAATTACTTTGCGATAATGGTAAAATTAACATAGCACATACGAGTTTACAACCAGCGATTATTGTGATTCTGTATTGACAATAGTTTGATTAATTTTTCGTGTTTTGGAATGTGTTGTATTACATTTTTTAGCTATTGTGCAAGATACATTTGCATATGTAAATTTCAAGGCACATTTTGCAAATTACTTTTGCGTTCTACTTTATCAAAATATTATTTCATTTCAATATCATTCGATAGACTAATTCATAAATATAAATTGAATTTGATGCAATATTGGTCCAATAATTTTTTCAGGCACTCATTATTCTTATTTATTTTAAATAGATTTTAATATATTGTTTCTACTTGTTCTTGATCAAGTTGTGTTTGATTAACTTTAACTTTACATATTTGTCATCATTTTGAGCATATTCATTAGCATCAATTATCAATTCCAGCTATTGCTCTTTCTTATTAATGCACTGTTAATTGTTGTTTTAGCACGATTGTTAAAATGGCATTTTAGCGTTAACCATAATGACTAGACATTGCAGTCTATCAGATATATATTTAATCGTTGTGTAACGTAAGTAGATTTAATTGTTTATTGAATTTATTTTTTCGTTAACACTGGTTTCCTCCATTTGAATTTGATTTTGAACTGATTCTGTTTTCGCTTTGTTATTAACAAGTCAGTCTAATTAAAAATCACAGCTATTATCGAAGAAAATCGGGGGACGCAAAATAGTATCTTACATTACACAAGTTATGATTGAGACGTTAAATCAATTGCTAATTTTGTTTTTTAAGATCAATCCGATTCCTTCCCATTTTACATACGCTTAGCGAAATTGTGATTACAAACAAGTGATGCACACAGTAGTTTTGGTGTTCAAATATGGTTTTACGTGCAATCAGAAAGATTTATCATACACACATGCTATTTTTGATTAATAATCGTGTTTTACATGAGGACATTGCGCATTTTTTATATGTAAGTTAAATAGATATTGCATTCATCTCGTTTCTTTTGCACTAATTGTTAACTTTTGTAACTTTGCTAAAATCATCACCGTTATCATTGTCAGTAAATAAAGAAACCCAAAACCACCAACAAAATAAAAGTAAAATAGAAATAAACATAAGACATCATTAATAATTCAAAATAAGGTATATAATATAAATGCTATGTATGAGCTATATAATGAATTTTCATCATTGATTAATAATATTCATTAAAAAATATAAAATGTCATTATGGATAAAATCTAAATGATATAATCACATTGATTACAATTATGCATACATTTCTGTTTAAACAAATTTGGTTAAATTTGCGACCAAAAAAACATTGTCGTTGTTCGATAAAAAGAAGCAATTTGTTTTTAAAACAAAAGGAGAATCTGGGATTCTCGCTAATAACAGCAAATGCAATAAGTAATTTTTGTTGCTTTAATTGCTAACACCGGTTTTTTTAGAACAACTTCAATTCAATATATGTTCAATCCCGATTTGAATTATTTGCTCTAACAATGCAAATGTAATAATTTGATATTAATTAAGAGTAGTAGTAGTAGTAATAACTAAACATATGCAATAATAACATGAATCCTACTTATGTCTCATTGTTTAATCATTCAGTCTCATTATACAAATAAACGTGTATTACATTATTATCCTCTAATTTAATGATAATCAGTCTTAACAGTTACATGTATTTACCATTTAGTTTTTACTATTTGTGTGGCATCTCTATTTCTCTATTAAATAGTTTCATTCAATTTATAATTAATATGTACGTCAAGAGGAACATTGTACTTGTAAAAACATGGTCCCGTGCATATCATTTTGGTATGTGACAATCAATAGTACTCTCTAAACACAGGATGCACACATTTCTCTACAACATATTAATTTATGGCATTTTCAACATTTTTCTTTATAAATTGAGAGATCTTTCAACTGCATATAGGAAAGATGCATCTCTTATCTCTATGATGCGTTTTGTCGCTTCGAACAGGCACACATTTTTTGTATAATTCGTATTTTCTTAGTATTCTGTTGCGGTTCATGCATAATATATATGTTTATGAACGTATTACCCTTATAACGGGACAACATTTACCATACATATGAGATTTAAGTTTACTTACAACTTATAGTTTACAATTATCTATAATTAGCTAACATAGTATTCATAGTTCTTATCTCTTCAATTTTTTATATCGTCTTTACGTTTTTCATCGTGTTTTTGCGATTTGCGCATCTTCGTGCGAATACACGTTTCTTGAGTACGGGTACGTTGGGCGGATATGACCACCAGCTAGTTATTATACAAATATTGCACTTGATCGTCAGTCTGGGATAATGCATATGATGCAATACCAATTAAATCAAAATACAAACATTTTCCGCCTTCTCCATATTTAGAATAATAATAATTAATATAATAATAATATTTGAAAACTTAACACTGGTTTTTTAAAACTTCAGTCAGCAGCAGTTGGTCCAACCCTTCATTATATATAATAAGGCTTCCGATAATGTAAAAAATCGTCCATGGACAAATCAAAAATAACTTACAGGCAATTTTTCAAGCAATTTGTTTTACAACTTAGCGACCTACTCAGCGTTATCGACGCTTACCTCGCGTCGCATCTCTTCCATGAGCGTCTCTTTGAGCATTTCCTCTTTTTTCATGATCGATGACATGTTGATGGGAGGCATGATCACCTGTTTGCGGGCGACTGAGAGATCTTCGACTTGATCATGCTCGTCGGGGTCGTGGTCGTGATCCTCGTGGTCGTCATTTTCAGGATCATGGTCATCATGATCCCGATCCGTACTACTACCGCTACCATTCGTCTCGCTGTGATTGGGATCACTGCCGACCACCGGCGAAGGGGGTAGGCTATTCATCCGCATATACTTAAGATTACCCGGCAGGGGACTTGTTGTTCGCGCTGATGAATTATTATTGGGACTTGTGTTCCGGCCACTGACTGCAGCATGTGCTGCTGCTGCTGCCATCATTGCTGCAAGGGTTTCCTTATCGTCTCTACCATCAAGCGCATGCTGCAGGATGCTGCTAGCCTCCAGCAAGGAACTGTTGTTGTTGATACTGTGCTCGTCGGCAGAATCCATTCCAAAGGGTGAACTCGTACCACTGATACCATAGGGGAAGCCAAGATTGCTACCATTTGAGCCTCGTTTGAACGGTCTACTCGTCGTGATACCCAACTTCTTGACTTTGTCGTAGAGGGTTCGCGAGGGTACTCCATATTTACGCGCGGCTTGCAGGGCGGACATGCCATTGCGTACCGCTTCTATGGCAGACATAATCTCTGTTCGCGTATATTGTTTGTATCGTTTCCATTCGGGTTTTGCATTGCTTGGGACGTAAGTGGCAATGCCTGAGATCCCGCTTGCATAGGATGTGTTCATACTCATTTTCTTATCATCATACTCCATGGATATGTCGGTGAAAGGCGATTGTGCACCTTCGGACGGTTCAGTCTTGATATGCTACACAAGATAAAGAATCCGGGTTAATACACGAATTAAATATTAAAGGTTGTAATAGTTACCTTTCCAGCTACTTCTTCAACGCCATTTGAATTTACGTTGCCAGGACTCTCATCGGAATGGCACACTAAACTAACTGGTTGCGATGAGTCAGCCTGGCCAAGGACGGTACGCAGGATCGGCGTGTCACGACTCATCAGCAAACTCGAAAGCTTCTTCCGCTTGAGTGGATTCATATCGGTGTTGCTTCCCTGGTAGCAGCTACCAAGCATGGCTGCTGCCGCAGCAGCCACCGTGTTGGCAGAATTTGGATTCGCACTCGAAGCACTATGCTCGGGGGGTGAATGGCTGGCGGGCGGCATTGGCATGCCTGGCATAGGCCACATTGGAATGTTCATTCGTGGTGAGCTCTGCGATTCCGCGCAGTATGTGGTGGACGATGAGGATGGTTTCTTATTGTACAGATTGTAAGGATTCTTGTAGGCAACGAAGCCATTATTTGTGGAATGTGGCGGCGATTCGGCGCTACTGCTATGGACTGTGGACTGATTATTGGATGTGCTCGATGTGCTGACTCCAGTTGGGGACGGCTGATCAGAGTCGGGGCGCATTACATCGCTATTACTAGACTCACTGGCACGCTTCTCCTCCACCAAACCCTTGACTTTGAGCGCTTCCGCAACCCGCAACAAGTCGGCAAGTTGGTTTTGTCCAACATTGACTTCACCGCGGTACATGTACTCCAGGATCGCCTTGATGTCAGAATATCGGACATCCTTAAGGACGACGACAGGATGCTTGCACGGTAAGTCGGTGAATAAGTTTTGAAAGTATGGTGAGCATGCGGCGAGGACCATGCGATGGCACTTGATGGGACTACCCCCATCGCAGACAAGTGTCACATCAGTGAAGGCTTCGTTCTGGAGCAGCTCATCGAAGACGGTGAGCAAATTCGATCGGTGATTGTTCCAGCGCAAACAATAATGTTGCGCGTTGCTATACATGTTGCGCGCTTTTACAGAACACGCGTATTCCGCACACTAAACTTCGCTTCCTGGTGGTTGAATCGCTCAATGAGCGCGTTGTTGCTGATGTCTCGTGCGCAATTATCAATTAAACAAGAGTTCTCACTTGGCAAGCGCACTGGAAACACAAGCAAATAGAAACAAAAATCAAAATTCGCGCACACTACAAACAAATAACAACAACAGACAAACAAGGCGATTTTGTTTAATTAAACTTGAACGACGTTTCTGAGATAGAGTAAATCAACATTTGCTATTATTTATCAACAATCAACAAGACAAAGGTCCCAAAAGTGATATTAACGTAAACATTTTTTAAATTTATTAAATGTTCACTTTTTATTCTTCTTTCGTTTGAATTGCGCGCGAGTGCCTTATTGCGAAAAGTCACCCTCGTACGGGTTGAGCGCGCACAGGAAAGTGGTGCACCTTGTTGCCCGATCGGCGGAACCAAGACGACTAGCCTAGACCAGGCGAACCGGGTGAAACGAAAATGAAAATGCACACGCCACACTACTACAAACGCAAGTCTAGCACCACTATCTTTTGCCGATGGCGTGCGGCAACGCGTAGCGCAACCCCGGCCCGTACGAGAAAAACGCATGCACACACCACCCCACTCCGCGAGCTTGCTTGGCCAATTTTTCCCTTTTGACGAAATACGCACCCCCCGCACCGGCGATCAGAGTCTATATCGATGCTAGACACATAGTAGGAGCGAAACCACAACAATACAAGGTGTATCTGGAAATGATCGAACCCAAACATGCGTAAAGTTGCGCCATTCTTCAAGGGGGTAGTTACGTCGCAGACAGACAGTGCGTCTGCCACCACTTGGACTTACAAAGTCAAATTTATCGCGCCGAAAAAGTTACTTTCGGGAAGTAACACTTGGTGTGTATGTGTGAATAATGCGGGGGTGCGCGCGGCGGCGAAAAAGTGCGCGTCTGCGCTAATTATATATCGGTTACCGATACAAACATTTTACCGACAGCGCGGAATGGACAACAACAATCAATAGTATGGCACTTTTTTCGGCCGCTGCTGTTGCGAATGGACGGACGGAAAACACATTACTTACGACACGTCACCTAATTGCGCGCGATCGGACGCGCACTAATTGCAAATCGCATTAGCATAAATCGCACCTTGCACGCATTTATCAATTCACGCACAACGCGATTCTTCGGATCGCGTCCGAAACCTGTTTATTGTCATTTGCGGCGATAAGTAAGGTTTCTTTACAATTTTCAAAAACCTATTGTAGGCTAACACCTCCTAAAGACGACAGCTTGTCTTTGTCCCGAACAAAATACAAATTTCCACGCGAAATCGAATAGGAATAGAAGAACAACAGCAACACACACCTGAACAGTTTTAGGGTGCGTCTTCTGCCAAAAAATAATGCCACTATGATGATAGATCTACCATATAGATAGAGTATTTCTCTACGTTAAAATAAAAGGGGAGGAAAATATTGCTCAAGTGAATATATTATGCTAATAAAACCCCTCTGAAATTTTTAAAGCTCATTTCCGGTGTAAACGCACTTTTTGCTCGCTGGGTCGTTTCGTAGGCCTTTCGTTCGCATTAGGGTTTGTTTTACTTTCGGCTGCATTTTAGGCACGCTATTCGCATTTGCATATATTTTGGGACCATTTTTTTCATAGACTAATGCAAATTAAAACTAGGACTTGAATATAATTTTCGACTAAGCATTCAAGGCTTTTTTTTTTCGTCTTGTGAAAATATTTGTTTCTCACGCGAATTTGTCAAGAGCGAAGAAAAAACTAATTAGAATTTGCAACTTTGACTTGCCGTTCCAACGCAACTTACAATAACTTTTTTCCTTCGTTCGACGGTTGAGAAAACTTGCACAAAACTTTCTCAAAATTGTCCATTTGAGCAAATTATCACAAACTTGAGGATTTCGAATTTTCGCAAAACTGCAAACCAATTACAATTCGCAATATGTCAATCAATTAAGTACGGGCACTGCACGCGCGACGCACAATCGCAATAACTGCGCTCCCGCAACTTGGTCGGCGTTTGTCGATGCGTTTCGAAATCGCGCACGGTACGAATAAAATTTGGGCAATGCATGTGAAGTGCTATCTAAAATGCGACTGACTTCTTCCAATATGTTTAGCGTTCCAAAATGCACACGCAGTGTGCGCTCCGCCGCCGCATACACACGCACTTTTTAGTCTATCGCGTAGTTCAAGCACACGCACGAACGCACACAGCGCACAAGAAAACGCAACAAACGCCAACGAACGCACACACAAATGCGTTTGAAAACGCACCGCACAGCGCCGCCAGACTTCGTCGTCGTCGACGTCGTCGAAGGCGATTCTTTTCCTAGCCTTGCATAGCGAAGCCGGGCCTAACGAAATATTCGGCTGCGTTGTGCGTGTATGTGCGTAGAGTCGCTGCTCCTAGTTAGCGCGGCCGAGCGAAGTCGCCTCCAAAAAGCGCAGCACGCACACACTCGCATCGAAAAAGCGATGCCAAGGCCCCGCGCGTACGCATAAACGCACAACGCACGCAACTTTTCAAAATGTAGCCACGCTAAGCGCGCTTAGCGCACTCCTCCATGCGCCCGTCCAAAAAAACGTCGTCGACGCAAAACACCAAATTTCCAACGGACGCGTCGCGGCGGGCGGGTGCATGTGCACGGGGAGAGACACCGTCAACTTTGCGCTGTTTTCATTAAAACGCTCACACGATTGTGCGAACCATATTGCCGCCCGCCGTTTATGCGCGTGTTGCGCTCAGGAAAGCCAAGTGGCGGGGTCGCACTTTTCCAGCATTTTTCATCGTTCGCGACTGGGCATGTGTGCATTTTATAAAGATAGACAATGAATAGCAGGAAGTATGCACACAATTGCCTTGTAAACTGTTGCAAACGCGGCAGGGTTTGTTTCCCACCTTGATTGCGTTTGATATTATTTGCGCTCTTGGTGGTGGTGCTGGTGCTGGTGGTGGTTGAACAGGACAACACACCATAATACATATGTGCATGCTCAACTAATATTTATATGTTTCAAACAGATAAGCAAATGACTGATGAACACAATGACTTTGTAATTTTGTTGGACAACTTACTGTTTCTTGTCAAGTCGTGACCTAACTGTTTTACTTTTCAATAAGTTGGATGTGCTATTAAACTATTTAAACTATTTACCAAGTTTCGGACGTGAGATGATATCTTTTCAGACTAGTGATAGTGTAAAATGGAAATGTTTGGTTCATTAGCAAACACATGCGAGACGGGACAATTGAGACAAAATGGCTGGCGCATTGAATAGATGAACGTATGTGGAATAGAAAAATATCAAATCGACGCGCGAAGCGCACTCGCTATAAAAATGCAGCTACGAGGTGGTTGTCCTTGGCCACCAAACCACATACGCACTCTTGCACCGCCTAAAAATTCGTGCGCATCATCGACGCATAGACGAATTGTGCATGCATATTAGAAAAGCGTGAACGCGATGGAAAAAGTCCGGCAAACAGTGTGTGTGTGCGAGGCGCATTCGACAATAAATACGCGTTAGTTTCGGCGAAATATGAATTCCGTGTAATGAGAGGCCCAACCTCATGAATATTTATTAAATCAAAATAGCATTACTAATACTAAATTAAATCTAAGCCGCGCATCCGCGTACGATGCGTCGACGAAAAAGTGCGTGCATAGTACACGCGAGCGCGACGAGCCGAAATTTCGGCAGTCTGCGACGTCTAAAGCGCAGCGATGCGCTAAGCTGCTGGTGCACAACAAATTTCCACCGCATTAGACTACATCGTCTCAAGGTCTTCCCTGCTCGACCGTATCTCATATTGCAGGGAGAAAAACCAGAAGAAAGCGCTCTTTGCCGCATTCAAGGACTTTCTGACGCGGTGCACTTGGTACACTCTATGATTTGATAAATAATTTGCGTCGGCGAGCAATGAATAAATGATGAGCCAAGCAGACGATGCACCGCCCTTTCCTATTCGCCGAATACGCTTGCTGACAAATTCTGCCGCCACCGCCACAGCCAGTGGGAGCGCAGGCGAGAGTATTGCACACTGAGTTGGCGGCGGCGCGCGCAAAAAGCGTGTTTCGCGTTGGAATTTTGCGCGCAACACTTGCCGCCACCAGCGCTTATAGGTGGAGCTGATGCGCGTGTGCAGAACACACCCCTCGGTTGGATGGTGAAATTTTATCAATTTTCTGTTTCGAAAAAGTACGCAAATAAAAGTTTGAGTTATAAATAGCCATCAGCGATTAGATGGACATACTTTAGCTAAATAATTAAATAAGTTTACGTAATACGCAAGGTAAACCCTCCCGAAAAAAGGGGTGCAAACGCACACTTATTGCAACATGCTATGGAAGCGAGGGTGCCATTTTAGTGACTAATGAAAATATATGCTGTATTCACCGAAAATTCGTTAGTTTCGCGCTACCTTCATTCGTCCGCCGTGCCATGCACGTTCGGTGGTGAATTATGGCCTTAAAAAAGCCCGGGCGCACGTCATGCAAACGTAGCATATTTTCGGCGGTTGATGCATTCTGCAAGCGCGCAAGGGGTGCTTGCACAAAAAGTAAATTTAGGCAAAGCATGCAGGCCGCCCGTCACCCACATGCGCGTACTGTTTCGCCCGTATCTAGCACGCGAATCACCCCGCTTCCTCGTTTTGCTCGTTTACCGCATACGCACAGTTTGCGTCGAACTTGAAAAACTTGGGAAACTTGGGAAATATTATGAATTGTTGCCAGAACTTTGACTTTCCCTCAAAGAATCGATACATTTCAGGCTTCTAATTAGACGACTTTTGCAAACTGCACTTTTTTAATTTAACTATTTAATTAGAAGCTACACAACCCTTTATATTCTCGCCGCCATGGTTTGTTAATTGGTTTTGAATATGGCTAATAATTTATTGATGAAGTCAGATGATCAGATGATTATTCTTTCCGTTTCATGTTTTTTCTTCACCCCTTGATCGTTGCGTAAGTTGTAATTGTAGTTTTTCCTGTGTTTCGCAAACTTAATTACAAATCAAGTAAAAGTCATTTATATAATTTCGTTTTTTAATTACAAGCAATTCTCGGGGTCTACTTTGATAGCACTGCACTTCGAAGAATATATAATTTATTTAAGTTTTGACAGCTTTTTAAAGGTACGAAGAATATAATTTCACTGCTAAATGAATTGAAATGCTTTTAATAGATGTATCATGTCGATTAAATGTTTATAAATAACTAGAAAAAGAACGTCTAAAAGTTTGTCATTTCGCATGAGTTATGTTTAACAAAACCATTCATTATGGTAAAATGAACGTATTATTTTATCATTTTTATTTCAGTCTCCGCACTTAATTACAATTCCTTCTTGCTGGTAACTTTCCAAATAATTTACAAATTGCTACCTATCTAAGTAAATCCATGATTATATTGTTCATACGCACATAGTTTTAAAATTAGATAATAATGTTATTTGTATGCGATATAATTTAATTTACACAAATTCTGATAAATTACCAACTAATATGCGACAATAAAATTGACATTAACCTTCATTTAATTACGTTACTTTGTATTAATTTTCCATATAGTTTTATTGCGCTTGATATTTAATCATAAGTTATTTCATACTAAAATGTACTTAAAATTTTGCAATATAAAATTGTTCTCTATTAAAGTTGCCAATTTTATTTATTGCACCTTGAAAATCAAACTGAAACAATGAATTTAAAAATGCTTTTATTACTTTTAAATTCCATTCTTATTTTGCTAAGCACCTGAAGTAACGCAAACAATTGAAAAGGCATTGTAGATTAAACATAGATAGCAAATAGTTTTCAATTACGAGACGTATACAGTCGTGAGGTAAATATAGTTTGAGAATAGTACCGAATTTCGTCAGAATTTGAGCGTAATTTTATCGACAGCAAAGACTTATCAAGCCAGTATGAGGAGCTTGTTTGCTGCTCGTATTGCGAGCGCATACGATTTACCCGTAAATATTTAACGAGTCGTCCGAAAAATATTCGTGTGCGTGTGTTAATAAATAACGACGCAATTGTCCAACTTCACTCATCATTATTTCAATATAAACCGCGTACACGCTTTGGTTGCCTTTTTTCCATCGATGGCGGCCTCTTTCTTCGCCGCCTTCGCCTCACTCCGCCATTGGCACGCGCGCACTTTGCATGCAATTGACGAAAATCGAAAATGGAATGGAAATCGAAGTGGAAATAAATTACGCTCGCAATTGTACCACTACTGCAATAACAATCGACGTGTACGACAGCGTCATCAATTAAAATCTCGTCGTTAATAAACAATTTATCATTACGGGCGCGTTATTGATCGCCAAAATAAATAAATACGCAAATCTATAGTGAAATGGCGGTAAAGCTATGGTGGTTCCTCTTGTTTTCGTGCTTCAAGCGAAGAGAGACATGACAAAGAGATAAAAAGCGCAGTAAACATTCGTTGTCAATAAATGCGCAACATTGATTGTGCGACAGGAAGCGGAAGTTTGCTGGTTTTATGCATGGTTGTGTTGGCTTGAGCGCTTTTGTTATTGAAGACTAAATTGCATACGATTCGAGTGCAAGTAATTTAGGTACCTAATGTGATTTGAAAATAAGCTCAAATTAATATTAATCCGATTTCGTGTTTTCCACGTTTCGTTCAATGCCTCATTAACGTGTGCGCAAATTACACACATACCCTACCTATCTACGTTCCTGTAACCCACTGAAAGCTATTTATTGATTAATAATTGATTGAATCTTCGACAAGGGTCGAACAATGTACGTATGTACATTTGTCATTTGCGTTCTATTTCAGTGATGGTCAATTTGTGGCTTTCGAAAGAAATATTTTTAGACGCATCTTTCAATCAATATTTGCTAATGGAAAAACACATTATGAGTAAAACAGTATGAAATTACGTAAAATCTTGAAAACATCAATAATTTTACGTGTTGTCGTCTTGCTGATAAATTCTTGATACTTCTGATTTGTTTAAGCAAATATGCACTGCAGGAATGTGTAACTCTGAACATATTGCCCGGTGGTTATCAAAAAATGGTTCGATTTGTTCGACATAAAGTAAAAAATATTGTCTTAAATGATATATTTCAGCATCATGTTTGCATGCCCTTATTTTTCTAGTATTTTATATTTGTTATTGGGTTTCAGATAGGATAGCAATGAATGCTCTATTCGCATTGTCATCACCAAAATTGAGTTCAATGTACTGTGTTTCAATATTTTTATTTTTGTTAAATTAATTACGATGATAACATTTATAAATAATCATGGATTTAGTTTTTGCCACTATATAAATATAATTCAAGTGGATGTAAATAAAAATTATTTAAATTCCAATTGACTTTGATTTAATGTGATCAATTATTACACTTATAATATTTCAATTAGACAGTTATTGAAGAGCGTAAGAAGTATGATTTCTTAGCGATTAAGTACAACCCTCAGTATACACGTATAAATTTCGATAAACCTATGTGTGCGTTTCTTATCATTCGGCATTCCATTGAACATCATTTAATGCATACGCGTTCCGCATGCATGTGACTTGCTTTATACCCGATTTCGTCGTTGCGCTATTACCGATACGTCCAGCGCGGTGAACGGTACCTCAAATAAATCTTCGTTAAACAACTGCGAGCCCCAAAAAACAGAAGAGGCGCGCGGTGGCAGCGAACCGCGTAAATGACCCATGTCCATTGCCATACTTCGCCATGGGCCATTCCATATTCTTATCGTTATCGTGCAGGTCTACGTACTCTAAACACACCAACACTCCAACAAATGCGCATTACTGAAAACTGAGCCAAATATCCACTCGAATGCATACGATGAATGAATTTCAGCATCAAAAACATGCGTGTTGTTCGCACCCTTCTTTCGAATGGCCATTTCACGCCACTTATATAAATGGCAATATCGTTCACGCGGATGCTGAATGTTCAATAGGATTTCCAAGGGATGACGTATTGGTTGCACGTAATTGCGATTTATTTACGCCCGAAGCCATACATTTTTTTGGCTTTTGCTTCTATTGCATTTTTATTGCTTCAAATCAAAATAGATGTTTGCAAATTACACGAAATAATATAAATTATCATATGATAATTCTCTTCTCGAAATGAACGAATAATCTAGAAAGTTTCCCAACTAAAAAATGCATCACAGGCAACTCTTAAATAAATAAACGCAGTTTAACTGCACAAAATTGATTAACGTGCAATATAAGCAGAGTTCAAATGTCGACAAGTGATATTACATATTCACATTCGCAAATCGGTATTTCTTTCGAAGTAAATAAATTGATGTGAATTGCATTGTGATTGGAAAATATGACACATGCAGTATTTTTTCAAAACAGGCCACAAATGTGCAGTAAAACGCATGATGTCAGTACGAAGTCGTCAAGTTGTTTGCACATGATAGAGAGTCTTGGTAGCAAGAGTCGGCGAAGCCCTTATCAGTCATTGATACCCGGCCAGACGATTGCATAAATCTCGTACAAAAGTGAGAGCGAGTACGCTCTCTTTGTGCTGACGACTTCAACGCTCATTATTGCAAGTGAGACGCGTGCATTTGGCCAGTGCGCAGAAGAACAAATAAGTAGCTAATAAGTGTACAAAAAATTGAGCGTACGCAGTAATACAATGAGCGTGCGCGGACGCACGCGTTTGTTGTTGTTGTTGTTATTGTGGTCGTCGCCGTGTCCTCCGGATGCAAAAATGCGAAAAGCGCGTACGACCGACGCGGGGGGACGCCGCCGCCGAGTTGATTCAACTCTTTCAAACGCCGGCCGCGCGCGCGCATATGCAACAATGAGGTCCTTGCGTGCGTGCACTCTACTCACCCGTCCGTTTGCGCTCATCCTGACGGCGCGCACGCATGAATTGCATGAATTAATTTTAATTGCTGAATGCCCAGAGAGTCGCGACGCAAATTTTTATCGTGCGCATCCGGTGCGTGCGACATTTGCATTCGGCTTTCCAATTCGCAATTGTGCTGCGGCTCCTTTTTCTTCACCTTTGCGACTGTTTCACCTCGTCCTTCGACCGCAACTCACGCGCAAAAATTGACGCTCGCCGTCCGTGGGGGTTAGTCACCTGTGAGTCTCTGCGGTATGTAAATAAACAAATATGCACGCGCACACACCACCAGGCGCACTTGCGACGTCCTTGAGACGTGCGCCAAACTCGTTTTTCACTTGTGCGGCGCGCACCCGACCTGCAGCTGAATGAGCGAAATTCGCGAAACGTTGTTTACGCCGGATACCGTTACAGACGCGGCGTGCCCGACCTGCGCTAAGGAGGACATTGACAGAGGAGAGGAAGCGCACAAACGCGCGATGCAGATGATGCAGACTCCCCTGACCAGCCGCAACATTGCAAAAGTTATGCACTGCAGAGCGCGCGCGTCGCCGCCGCAGCCGTATTTGCACTCCCATGCAGGAGGCGTTCGCACCGAGGACAAACTCCATACTAGTTCAGCATATGCGAAATGCATACACTTCCTCCTTGTTGTTATCATCATCATCCTGCGCGTTGCATTATTAATGCATATTATTGTTATCGTATTCCACATTCCGATTTTTACGTACGCATTGCCATGGAAAAAAGGGGAGCCATAAGTCAATGCGCCATCTTGAGTACATCGCAACTTGATGCGCAGTTTCTTATCAAAATTGCGATGCACTCTTACTGTCCGCGAAGGAATTGGCGGCGGCAATCAACAACGCGCGCTCTCTAGTGTGTTGATCTCGCAGCGAGGGCGCGCAACCTAAATGGAGAGCAGGATTCGCAAATGTATGTGCGGTTGTTTGTTACGTGCGTGTCCGTAAGTGTGTATCCTGCTGGTACGAGTCACCGACGGCGGACGGGTTTTTGCCAAGCCTTCATTCGACGGTTTTGCAGTACGGACGACTCATTCGCGGAGTAGCTCGCGAATTGCGAACATCGTCGGTTCCTTGGAGAAGTTGACCAACTTTCAAGTTGTTTCCTTCAGCAGTTTACCATTTCAAAAGAGGTGTACCTTTAAGTCAACTTAGTGTGCTTAACTTAAGTCTTAAAGGACTTGGTCATTTTTTTGCAAGGATTATCTATATTAAATTGTTTATTAAATCAATTGTGTACGACCATGAACTGTGCGTGAGTGCTTTAATGTTCAAGGATTTTTTAGTGCGTTATGGGATTACTAGAATATAAAGTGTACAATAAATTAGCTTAGAACTACTTTCGATGCTGGAAAGATAATGTACGATCCATTATAATAAATTAAACGACCGCTGCTAACACTGGATGAATAAATAAATACGGATAAATTATTCAATAAAGCAACAAAAAAATTGCCGTGCACATTTGCAACTTTTTCTCTACTTTGTAATTTGCCTTCTGCGAATTATTTATTCACATTTGCTGATCGCCAACTGCGTAGGAGGGCCACCCTTGGCTCAATGACAGTCGTTTTTCTCGCTGTATCATTAATTTGCTTCACTTCAAATGCGCACCACGTGTGTGTTTCATCGAATGAGGGAAATGCGAGCGCAGATGTGTGCAAAGTGCGCAAAAAAAAGACGAAAAGGAAAATACGCGTGGATCCCTCCAAAGTTTTTCTCTCTGTGTATGATCCGCGTATCAGTTACTTTCGATTTTTTCTGTGTGAAAATACCAACCTTATTTGTACACTTTTTTGTCACTTCAAATGGCTTAAATTAGGCGGATAAAACTTCTAGGCATTACTTTCAAAACAATTTCTAAAGTGCGCAAAAGTACATAAACTAGGAGGAATTATTTCTTGTTGAATTTATAGCGAATCATATTCTAATTTGTAAAACTTTGTACGATGATTTATGACTTTGAACCACATTACATATCAGTTCAAAAATATATTACATTATCGATTGGCAGATTGTGTACATAATGTGAGTGCATGAAGCAAAATAACCGTCTTTCGCCTAACATGAGCTTCAAATCAATACGGCAGTGTTAAATTTGTGCATGGATTTTATATACAAACATGTCTAGACATGATAATATTTGATACGAGTTCAGAGCTTTTCAAATATGCGTGAATTTTACAATCAAAAGCGCAGTTTATTTCCGTCCGGTCTGCTTATAATTCTACTCGACTTATTATAATTTTAAACAGAAAAAAAATAGAAAGACTTTTACAACTTTATAAAGTTTAGAAACAGGATAATAATAATCCTAAAATTATAATTTCAGTAGGCAGCAACGATTAGTCTGAAACGTAAGACGAAGTGATTTTAATTATGTAGAAGTGGTATAAATATCAATCACCTGTCCGAATTTTCTCTGATTTAACATCACAGTTGCACCAGGATAATGACGCACCAGAAACGTCTTGGGTGCGCATGAGGCGCACGAGACAGACGGCCAGACTAGCATGTGATGAACGTGGCAAGAAGTGCAAGCTGAAAAAGATAAAGAAGTTCGTTAGCGCAGTATTCGAATCCGCCAACAACCCGTTCAAAAAGCTATCGGGTTTGATTGTGAAGAAGTGCATCGTTGACCTAGATTCGCTTCCTTCTGCTAATAGATTTATTTGTCCGGCATCATCCTCGCAGTTGCCTAAGTATATATAATCTGCGCACACTGCACAAAGAATCAAAGAAGACGAACTCTGTAGGAAATTGATGGGTAACGGCGTTCGAGTGTCTGCCAAGCTGGCCTATAAAAAGCAAAGGGTTGCTGATTTCATCATTGGATTCGACCTGCTATTAGCAACGGATGAGCATTTGTTGTCTGGATCGACGACTGCCGAAACTAAAACAGCAGGTGCTCTTTATGTTAGCCAACAGACCTAGTTTCCTTCTTTTGTGTTCGTAATTCACTAATTCAAGAAATTTGTGGCGGTTTGCCCAAAATGCCAAAGTGTATATTTCTATCAAAAACTAGAAAACAAGATGATTTGATGGACAGTTACTTTGAAAGAAAAGCTAATCGGAAAGGGAAAAAAGTGTTTGAAAAAGTTTACGAGAGTAGAAACTAAATATTGACAGCAATAAGAAAATAAATAATTTGCGATTATAAGCAATATCACTCAAGTGTTTTGTGTATTTGTTCAACAAGTTGAGTTTGTGGAGAAATGAGAGAGTTGCAATTTATGAGTGGAGAACAATGCGTATGAAATGTCGTGCGCTAAAGACATTTATATCCGGTGTAAAGCACCCGACACTTGAATGATTCACGTTGCAAGACGAATACTCATTGTTTCTTGCGCGATCGTAGGCTTGTTGAAAGCGCACCGACGAAGAACACGCCTTGAAGTTGTCCACGTAGGCGTCGCATTTGCATAGTTTATAGATGATTTCATACCATTTTGGTTCTCGTCTCGTCGTTGAATTTCCTTTGGAAACGACTATTATCATACGCTTCACATTCGATAAACATATAGCGAGATAAACTCGCAACGCAACGCGCACGCACTTTGAATGCAGCGAAAAAAATAATACGCATCGTGTTTGCGCGCTCGGGATGCTAAGCATGGAGGCTGGCTGTTTTCTCGCGTCCTCTTGTGCGTTGTGTTTGTTGTACTTGGATATTTTGTGGTTGGTGCATGCGTTTGCGTTCCTTAAGCCCTTCGGGTGAATGACCCAGCCTAATCATAGACGTATTGAACTGCTAAAGGTTCTGCCAGCACTCTGGGTGTGCGCGTCGACTTTTTCAAGGTTTTCCTAATGTTTAACAGTTTCAAGTGGTGTGCTGTTATAATCCATTAGACTTCGTACGCCCGCTCCAACCGCGCTTGCTGAGTAGACTAATGCAAGAAACGAGATAAAGCGCGTTTCTTAAAATTCTCAAAGTGAATTCAAAATGCGTTATAATTATAATTTTTTTTTTGCTCTATTAGAATTATGAAAATATGTAACATGTGTATCATTTTTTTTCTTCTTTTCAGTTACCATCTTTATATTTTCCTTATTTGTTGTTTTTCTTTTCAGATGTAATAAATTTATTCCAATTTTAGTTTTAGGGAATGAATAAAACGTTGAAAAGTTGGAGAAATACGAAAAAGTAGTAATTTTAGCCGGAAAGAGTTCAAACGAAAAGTTTATGGTGTGCTAAATTTTTTATGCAATTAAACCCGCACCTTCGCAAAGGGTTGTTTGTATATTCGCTCAAACTTGAAAATTTTATGCGTTTCGCACAAAGCCTGTAGCTCGTACAAAACGTTTATACGCACATTTTATGTCTTTTGCCAACGACCCGCGTCCGGCTGCCGAAAACATTTGTGTCTGCTTTTTATAACCAGTTTTATGCATGCCGCCTTGTCTCCTTGCGCATCTTGAACGCATGTTTTATGGATGTTGTAAATTTTTGGCATTTCGTTTGTTTGCTGCATACGAAAACATTTTAGGGTTAAATATGCAACATTACAACGCCATCATTTAAAAAATACATATTTCAGAACTGTTTGATTTTTAGCATTATTACAGCTTTTTTTTCGTAAACTCAGGTTTGCGAGTTACTAAGTATCAATTCTACAATGTATCAGTTGGAAAAGTACATTTAGGAGTCATTCACACATGCGGGAATACGAAATACAAATAAGAACCTAAATAAACAAGTCTTTCCTTTCGAGACGAATTCATTCTGCTGGAAATATGCGGACGTTGATGGAAATGTTGAAGAATTTCACGCCCAATTCTCGCACAGGTTCCTCTTTAATCGACGTGTAAATTGCACAAGAGCCAGCACACAATTTGCCAACGTCAGACACACAATGCATGCGACTCTCCAGGTAGCTGAAGAGATTGCGGAAAACAACGAGCGGTCTCAATAGGAGAAGACACGTTTTCGACTTGATGCCGGAATTGCTAACGAAATACGTAATTTGTAAATGTCTTGTCAAGCGAAAATGACTTTATTAATGATGTTTTAAGACACATAAGTGTTTTAATTTCCTCCTCTTCACTTTTGCCAATTTCCTTTGAGAATCGCATGCGATAAGTGAAACGTTCATGCATACTTTGAAAAATAGATTCAAGTATTTGAAAGTTATGTTTAAATAATTTAATTAAACAATCATTATTCATTGCAAGAATGATTACCTATACACCTGCTGACCAATTTCCGTTTCATTTTTGCTGTTCTTCTTTTGGTGCTTTTTCTAAACAGCAACGTGCACGCTGCTTCGGAGGAATTTAAATATCATTGTACGATTATACTCGTTTGGGCTTGGTTGCTTGATTATAATTACGAGCAAAAGCTGCGCAGTCCAAGGGCACGCACAATGCGATCGCTGCTTATAATTTAAAGACAAGCGAGCGAGCCAAGCAGCCATAAAAGAAAGAGGAGGCAGCTGCCCGATATAAAGTTACGTCCGCTGCAGCTCAACTTTCCTGCAAGCTTTAATTTTGCTTGCTTGTCTTGCCCAGTTAATAATTACACTCATGATTAATTAGTAATTTTTTATAGAAAGTATTTTAGTAAGATTCTTCATTACATGCTATGATTGATAAGCTATAAAATATAATGTTAAGTGATTTCCTCAAAAATCACTAGTTATCTTGAATTCTTGGATTATTTGACACAATTTAAAGAGGAGAAATGTCAGTAACAAAATAGCCCGTGAAAGAATCTCAACAGTGAGAACAAAAATTTGATGTGAGATACAGTTACATCATCCCGAAATGACTGTTGATAAAGGGATGCAAGACAACCGTCCTGTTTGAGAATGTCCGTTGGTCTTCCAGTGTGATTGCAGCGGTCAGTTGGCAGATTGAAACAAGAAATTTCTCATTGCTTCGCAACGTGTGCACAATACGCGTATAAATTACAATTGCACTAACCGCCATCGAATCAAACAGAAGAAATGAATGAAAAACTAGTACTTGTCGAACGAGAACGAGTTGAATCGTTGGAGGCTGAAACCCTTGTACACCCGAAATTAAACCCTCGTTGTCCCGTTTGGGAATTCACGCAATGCATCGCGTCAGAGCGTTCAACCGTAAAAGACATTTGGCAAGTTGCGCGTTCTATTCCAAGGCCCGCAGTATAAGACAACATGTTGCTTCGTAATTTACATACCAGTTTCGTGATAAAGTTTTTTGGTTCAATGTCATCCACTGGTATTTATATTTGCAATGCTATTCAATCTGCATTTTAATAAACGTACATTAAAGTGGGAATATTATTAGACCAAGAGTTTTAACTTATGTTGGATCATTAATCAGCTACAAGTATTGACAAAATAATATAGTGATTAGAATCCAGAAATCCAATTACTCGCATTCAGCAAAATATTTTTCGTCCGATTGATTATATGATAAATGGATGAAAAACAAATGTAATACAATTGCATGTGAAACGTCATATCGTGTAAAGCGTGACAGTTTCTACAGTTGTCGTTGTTGTTGTTGTTTGTTTGCTTCAGGGAATGAATGCAATGGCAAATAATGGATGGGATGGCACTAATGAAAAATCGAATATGCATTAAGTGAATATTGTTGCCATTGCTAATATTTCTTTTACTGCTTCCTCCGCACACGACCAACACATTCATATTCTTTTTCATGTGTTAGTTAATGGCAATTCTAATAATAAACAGTTTTCCTTTTTCTCCTGGTGTTTCTTCCTTTCTCATCATCATTTGATGGAAAAATAGCGATAAATATTCACAATTGGATATCGTCTTGTTGCATTATTTTAGTTCATAAACCAGCATTTCATTTCATTTCTAATTACGGAATAATCAATAATGTGAATATGCACTTTAGCCCAAGTTGAAAATGACTTGTCAAGTATGAATTAAAATTATTAGAACATTTCTAGAAAATGCTTACTGCCCATGTGTATTTAAGATAATCGAAAATGAGTGAATCAGTTTAAGTACATAACTATTGCCTAGTTTCGTATTGAGCTTCAGAAAGTGGGTTTTAAACCAAATATTTTTGCTAACATCCTGTAGCCATTGAAACGAAGTAAATGTGTATGGAGATAATACGTAAAACGCATACACAATTTGATAATTTGTATAAACTCGAAAACTGCTTTAGAACACGCTAATGTTTAACATCAACTGCACAAGGTGCGTTTTTCTTTGATTTACAAATGGCCGGCGGCAGCAGTGATTGAATTTTTGGTTAACATCAGAAATTACATTGACCTATTCAAGGTCGCATCCATGATGACGAGCGTTGCGTTTCAACTGCTTCCAGTTTTCGGTGCGCTCGCGCGCTTCCAGCGCTTATTATCATCATCAAGGATGAGGCTGAACGAAGAAGCACAAGACGAAAAAAGCGACGCGGCCGCAGGAATTACTGACCACTCTCTTCACTCTTCTCCGAAACAGCAGACGCTGACGCTTCTTGCATGCGTCCACTTTATGAAAATCATTACGAGCTGTGTGCCGTTATGTTCAATCACCACTCCACGTCATCGTACTAAATGATTTTCCGGTAGACTATTTATTCTATTTATTCATAAGGATTTTTCGATAATATCACTAATTAAACTTGATTTGGATCCGAATTTATTATTTGAATACACCTAATCAACGTTGATTTAACTTTAGGCTTTCTATAAATTAAATATTACAAAAGATGAAATAATAGTTTGTTTATCTTTGTATAAAAAGTAATAAAACTTAAGATTTGTGTAAATTAGGCCTTGAACCAAATTCCTTTCAAATCTTCTTTCTGTAAATTAATATCAAAAGTTGAACAACGCGCAGATTATTTGATTTAAGAGAAATTAAAACAAGTGAATTATATAGGTGCTCAGTTTATGAGCTGTGCGCAATTTATTTTTAAGTGTCTGCTAATGTAATGTTATGTACTGGATGGAAAAGCATTTTTGTCGATACATTTTCTAATTGCATTCAAGGTGAGCAAAAAGCATTTGCACATACATGCGAGTTTGTTACGAAATTTACGCAGTCGACTTATTGAGGTCAGCAATTTACATTCGCATTTTTGACTACGCTATTATTTCAAACTGTTCTTTATAATATATTCATTTATTTTTTTCGCTTTTGGGTTATGCATATTTTATAAATGTCAATGTATAATTTGCTTGAGAATATTTTTTATTCATGTACAAATATGCACATTTGCAATTCATTAAAAGAAAAATCATTAATTAATTTCATACTAATTTAATTAATTCGCCAAGCTAATTTTCCATCATATTATTCCTATATAAAAACTCTAATACCTAATTGAAAAGTATGAAGTTTGAATTAATTGTTTATTAGTCATCTGAACAAATAATTTAAAACAAATATGTCTTATCTCCCAACCCAAGAATGTCTGCTTGAATAAGGTCAGCAGTTTGCCATTATTCAAAGCGGTTCTCCGCTAACAATTAAATATTTCAATCACAATAGTTTTAGACTTTGAGGAGACTGACACAGATATCGGCAAACATATGTGAATGCCGTCTGAGTGCGTGGTCTCGTTTCGCGTTCGCGAGCGTGCCTTTCGGTTTCTTAACAACGTGTTTGCGAGCGCCAAAAAAAAATGAGCGGCGCGCGACTCATGAATTTGTTTGCAATGATTGTACGAACGAACACACGCGTACGTTTCGAAACTTGCAACATGTGACGCTGCCATCATCATCAGGAGCGGTCATCGTACGGCAAGAAGTTGGTAAATTTAATTTCGCCGGATTCGGCAGCTACATACATACATCGCGCATCGTGTTGTTTGGAATTACAAACCGAAATTTCCAAGTGCGAGCGCGCCAAATGCGTGACCCAAATTTTGCGCGCATACATTCGATGGAGCGCATATTTAATTTGGCCAAAAATGCCTCACGCGCTCATGACGTTCACCTCGGCGCGCACGTCGCTAATAAACTTGTGTAAACGAACGTTTTCAACGACGTGTACAGCTCGCTATAATCGATGCATGCACAATGAACGAACGACGAATACCTACATTGAAATTCACTCAGTTTGCTAGCGAAAAAACACAACGTGCTGCTAATAAAAAGTATGCTTGATAAGCATGCGTACTTGACGCATGTTGTACATTCGCTCAAGCTATTCGATTGTCCGCCAACAACCTGACGATGATGATGATGAAGAAGAAGAAGAAGGTTGAACATGATCATGATCGCAACGAAAAAATACGCAAAAGTCGTGTGCGTTCATGCGTTTAAATGCTTTTTATGATCAAAACTGATACAAGAAGATATCAAGTTTCTCTTTTATCCATTTCGTATATCTTGTTGGTTTAATTAAATCAAGTCAGTTGGAAGGTATCTTTTGATTTACTTTTATAGATTACTTTACTGATATTAGCAAATAATATTTTAGAAATCAATCTAATTTCCAATATAAAATGCATAAACATTCATAGAAATTTAGAAATCGCTCAAAAACTTTTAAAAAATGCAAAATTGTATAAGAGTTTGTATTGTTGTTGAACTAGTTATTAATTGTGCGTGCATTTTGGATGACATAATTTTAAGGAGTAATGTAGGAAGCGAGCAAACACCTTGTAGAAAGTACCTACGAGGGAAGAGAGGGTGGTGCAATAATAGCCTTGGCGTTGTTGAATTGAGAATGGATAAAAGTTGGTAAGATGGAAAACGCGATGCGAGATGCACCTGCAACGCATAATCGACTACTTCTTGTTTGCCGCTCCACTCCCTTTGCCCGTTCGTGTGTGCATTTTGTTGTTGCATCGGCCTGCACGTCATCGTGGTTGTCGTCGTCGTCTTCGTTTTTGGCGTTGCATGCACATGGATGAAGGAAAAGAGTGCGTCGATGTTTCGTAAATTACAATCACGTAAGAGCCGCGCTTGCAGCGAAGACGCAACAGCGACTTAGTCGCGTCTGCATATCAAAGTGCAGCGCATAAAACGAGTCAAGGCTGAACCGCGCGCGCGGTGAGAAGCGTGGATGAAGAAAAGCGACGAAAAAAAGGCGAAGAAAGTTTGGTCAAAAACCCGTCTGGAAAGGGACACAACCGCGACTCTTGCAATGCTGAATGTGCGCACATGCATGCATGCATGCGGTCCAAACCGAAGGAATTTTAATGTCCCGCTGATATTCTCCTATAAAATTACGAATAAGGCATTTTCGAAACGCGCGGATATATATAAAAGAAACGCATAATTTGGCTTTTTATTGTTCATGTTTTACTTCTTGTAGAATTTCAACTTTTATGGGCAATGATACTAAAAATTATAAAAGAATTGAATGATTATTAATAAATTATAAATTCATAAGAAATTATCGAGAAAAGCTAGGAAAATGTACTTACTTATTGCAAACATTACCAAAAGCTGGTTTGTTTCATCCCTTATTTCGAATTGTGTAAGGGTGAATGTGGTCATCACATAAGCACATTCCTATCTTATTATTGCAAGTCGCTGAAAGTGCCCCATCAAAGAGAAGAAAACTGCATAGAAGAAGGGTGTGCACCTTATCAATTCAGCCGTTAAAACAAATTGCTTCTCATAACTCAAGCGCAAAACGGCCCGAACCAGAATGCAATGCAACCTTATAAAATAATTTATTACATGGCGGTTTTTTTTCACTGTTAATTCAGCTGAAACGAAACGCACCTATTTTCATACGTGCACAATAATAGGGTACGAAAATAATGCATGGTAAAACTGGTATAAAACAGGCAAATAATGGATTATAATTAATAGCAACTCATTTTGAAAGCTATGCCAAATTTCATTCTTTTCCTTGATTACTAAGCATAAGTTTTAAGCTTAATTTAGACTTTGCTAAATAAGCAGACGTAACTAATTTTACAAATTACCAACTTAATAACTTTGTTCTTTATCCGTTAGATTAAACTTTGCATTGGTAATTTAAAATTCCTTGAGTTCTTAATTTGCAATAAATTTGAACAGGTATATAATTCTGTTGAATATTTGGACAGAAACTGTTTACTAATAAGGGAGCACCCTATAATCAAAAGATAGGTATAGCGATATACGAGGGGTTGCGCACTGCATTTTCCAAACTGTTTTCCACAATACATACTATTTTATCGTATTAACGCACACATGCATGCGAATGAAAAGCGAACTAATCGTTCGTAAATGCTCAGGGTACAGGTGATCGGTTCTTTCTTCAGTGCACTGCAGTGGTCCGGTCATGAAAGAAAAGAGGTGTCTACTGAAATTGAGCATTTCACCTGGCGATATGGTTTTACTTTATTCAACCTGAAACTGTCCTTGATAATTTTTTTAATCATCTGCAATCGTTTTCATTCCGCATCCTTGAAGATTAAAATTTCACTAGTCCATAAATTCGTGAATTGAATGATATTGGAATATTCATAACTTATAAAGTACATTTCGTTATTGCCGTAGGAATATAATGTAATGAAGGTTTGTACAATAACAAAAGTGAACGTTTCGCAAGAGCGAGTTACCGATGCGCACGTTAATTGTTCGCGCATCAAAAAAGCAGGCCGAATCGAAGCGAAACAAAACAATTTGCGCACGTAAAATGCCAAAATAATGAGTCGACACTTTCGACAACCACGCGGCCTAAGTGCATAATAGTCGCATGGGTGCTTCCATTATGCGCGTCTAATGACCGCACACCGGCGGCGAACGGTTTCATTAATTCACGACGAAACATGTTCGACACAATGCCGCGCTCGAGGAAAAGATAGCAATGAGCAAAGATAAAGGAAACATTTCGAAATTGCCACCCCAAAAAAACGCAATGCATATGCAACGAATGGCAGAGTTCGATTCGGGTTTTTTCAACGTAAAATTCAGCAGCATGGGTTATTTTATTCGAGGGACTTCCGGTTGTTCACCCTTCGCACACAGTGAAGAAATGGTGCAATTGCCTATTTTCGATCAAGGCCCATTGTTCATGTTTTTAAGTGGCAGTTTAGGTTTTTGACGGAAATGCCTAAAATTCAGCGAAAATTTAATTACAAGCTTCAAACCAGGAAGTTTATTAAAATACCTTTGTGTTAATTGAACACAAATGGAAATTAAGAACAATAGTACTTCAAAGAATTAAATTAATTTTTGCTAAATGTTAAAATTATTATTTGTGAATGACCAACCGGAAATAGTAAAAAATATTGAGGATATTTGGATTATTTATTCAACTTTATTTATTCAAATGTTATTTTAATTGGCATGGCAGCATTCGTCTTAACCCTTTTTGTTTTTTTTGTTGTAGTCGGCTTGACAAAAACTCATTGGTCCATATTACGTATGTCATCGTTGTGTACACGAATACGAAGTATCAATTCGAAAAGCGTTGGCAACGCAGAAAAAAATCTGTTCATGATTGAGCAAAAAAGCAGCCTCCCACGTTTAAAACCGTATCAGGCGCATCACATGCATTGCGCTTGCTCTTTCTTTGATTTGATAATGACGTTCGAGTTGCTTCCTTCAGGGATGCTAATGGCATTGCGCATATGGCAATGGTTCGCGCTAGTCGGCAACGGTTCGCAGGTGCCATCCTTTCCCACATAACCCTTTTTACCGTCATCTAACCCAGATCTTTAATGAGCTGGCTGCGAACGGTTGCGCGAAAGGAAATGCAACGAAAGGGTTTATTCGTTCTCTGTTTTTTTCATCAGCAGAAGAATCAAAGTTTGTCTACGAAGAGCAGTTTTTTAACTGCGCTAATCTATTAGCAGACATCAACGATGAGGGTTTGGCAGGTAAAAAATCACGAAAATTGACAAGTGGATGGAGGGCGAAAAAACTCATTTGACAGATTTTCGGCGAGATCCGAAACAGCAAATATTTATATTTACAGTTAGCTTAAAAGCGTCTGTGACTCTGCACAAAGTTAAAAGGCATTAAATGATCTTAAATGTAAGCGTGATTTGTTAATAACAACATTAATTACACATTAGCAATAAATACATTTTTAGTGTCAAACTTTCCGCGAGTATTGACGCAAAGACAAACAAAAAACCACATTTCGCTTGACACTTTTACTTTTGCACATTCACTAATTGCAATACCACGCAGTTTTGCTATTCTAATTACACATTTATGTTGTCTAAATTAGACTTTAATGTTGGTATAAATCAAATGAATTTAAACTTATTCCGAATAATTGACACTGTAAAAGGTAAATCATTCAAGAACATATGTTTGTCCTAGATCTCCGGCTTCCTCTTAAAGGCTTTTTGTTGAGATGGATACAAAAAATCACATATCAAATTAAATGTTAATTGAATCAACCCTTAATTCCCATATGGTCTGATGATTATTGAAATTAAATTTACCAGAGTTATATTTTTTCCTTGAGAATCAATTGTCATACTTTAATGATATAACAACTGTTAAAATTAATGAAATGCTTAAATTAATTAGAAATGAAATACCAAATTTCAAACTGTAAATATTATGACTTAATATTTTTACAGTAATAACAAGAAATGGGAAAAGGGTTTTTTACTTGAAAAGTAAGTGAAATTTTTATGAGTTCCTTAAAGATGCCAAAAAGTTTACAACATCTCTAAAAAATGCGCACCTTTTGTAACCCTTGCTAAAATTTGACAAATAGTAAAAAAGGGGTATCACTCGATAACCCTTAACTCAAATACTAGTCCTTTTGAAGAAATATATATTTTCCGGTGAAAACCAGAAAAAAACACGAAGCGAATCCAATAAAAAATTTGCTATAAAATCGTTCCGCATCAAGATGAAACCACCACAATAGATTTAATTGTCCAGTTTTATAACGGTACCGTAAAAAGGGTTTTTTACGAGCAACGCTCGCGCTTTGATGAGTTTCGCATAGTTCCTTGTTGCACTGCAGCGCAGAATCGATGGGAAAGGGTGTAAATCGCCATCCGAATGCGAATGGGTGGTAGAGGGTGCGATTGGGCCCAATATCTTAAAGAAAATTGCATGTTTCGTAACGGTACCTGATGTGTGCAAGATATATTACGGTCGCTATCAAGGCGCGCTACAAGTGCAAGACACAAGAGCGCAGAAACAGTGGATAAAGAAGGGTTCGCATGTTTCTCAGATTATTAGCAGCCTTCGATTGTGAACAATTTGAGGCGGAAATGCGAACACGACGCATCCATTTAGATTGACGGCTTTCTGGGAATTTTTCTTCGCATGCGGATTTAATGGAAATTTAGATAATCAAGAATTGTCTATTTTTACTCTGTATTGGATTGCTAAAATTTGTTTTAAAAAACTGTTTACATTTACTTTTAGTTTGTCCAATATTTATTTGATTAATGATAGCAAATTAAGTAAAATTTGATCAAAAGGCATTCAATCTATGGATAAAAGAAAAACGTGGAGAATTTTCAGCGAGATTCAAACACCCGCTGATCGGCCACACTCCGCCAATGTTATCTACAATAAACAAGAGATAAAATCCTCGAACAAATACAATATGCTGCACATCTCCCCCGCTGCGATAAGGGTGCATGCGTATCCGCATTGCACAAGATTTTAGCACAAAGGGGCGCATTATGCGTGCGCATTATTGCGGCTTGTTAGGCGAAAATCAACATGTTGCATCTTCTTGCACCCCGCATTGCAAACGCCAACGCCATTATATTGCTTAATGGTATGCGCATCTAAATATAAGAGGCGCGTATAAATAGATCTGCTAAAATTCACATTAAATAAGTGCATGGCATGCGGGGGTCTATTTTTTGTCAATTTAAAATCAATCGTTACTTACTTTTTATGAGCACGTCATTCCACTTTGGCGCACGATTAATCAGGAAAAAAGAGCTTTAATTATGTGGGTTGCATCACGCACGATAAGATTTAATTGGTATTGATGGCTTTTATTAAAGAGCGGAAAGTTCTTAAGCAAATTACAACGATATAAAATTGTCGGTTGCAGAATTTTATTTGTAAGTGCAATAAATTGCTAATTTTCAGCTATAAAAAATGTTGCAGAGTTTTACTGTGTTATAAGAGAAGTGATAAAAATGGGTAAATTGGAAATTGCAAAAAGGGGTTGTTTGAAGTTGCCGAATCTTAAAAATCCTTGCGTATTTTGCAAAGGGCAATTCTGTGAGGTATGTAATGAACGCAATAAATATTTCCTTTAGATAGGTTATTAAAAGGGTGGATAATGCAAAATAAAAAGGGAAATGTTCTGCTGAAACAGCAATTATGTAAGTTTAAAGCATAAATATAGATTTCAATGCTTTGGTAATGCAACGGAAATGCACACAGTAAACGAATGTTGCAAGAAAGCTGCTCGTTGTTTTCAGTCTGCGTTTGCCTCTTCCTCCTTGCTGGTAACCGCACGCGCGTTTATTTATTTTTTTCGTCTTTGCATTCAACTCCTGCAATCTGCAGCAATGCAGCAAGTTACCAAAGTGAATGTGCGCGCCGCAAAATGTATTTATACGCGCACGCCAAAAATAACTGCGGGCACCTCGCACATCTTGCATCTGCACGCATCGCAATCCCGAAATTCACATCCCATCGTCTTGGGTTTGGGTTAACTGAAGTTTAGTTTAGTGGGGCTAATGACCTTGGCGCATCTCAATTATCTATTCCTGCGAACTCTCAAACGTCTCAACTCTTTCCATCCTCCAACAACATAATAAATTCCATAATAAATTATATTCCAAAGAAAACACGGATTCTCTGCGAGTATTTATTAAATTGTGCATTAATACTCAAAATAGCCAATGGAGAAATAATTTATGACAAAATAAATTTGAAAAATTAACTACTCATCAATTATACCTACCTACAGAAAAGCACTTTAAATATTCTTAAATTGTAAAGTAATTAAAGTGCAGTTGAATCCAAATTTGGCTAAGACGCCAGGCTTGAATTGAATAAATGTTTGAAGTTGGATTTCAAACAATTTTTTATTGGCTGAATTTAAAATGAAGATTTGCCATACATAGCCGGCGAACTTCAGCTTGTTGAAATATAAAGCAGGAGGTTAGTAATTAAGCGAAACACGGGCGTAATTATTATGATGCACGAGGCGGAATTTCTGAACACGGCGTTCGCGTTTTTTAATTCGATGGCTCGAGCGCGCGCATCAAGGAAAAAAATTCAATTCGTTGATTGCTCTTTAGAAAATATTAGTAGGTCAGCGCGTTAATGCGTTTCTCTGTGTACTTGCGATTCAATAATTTTTTTCTCCACACTTCACATCGTTACACAAAGTACGCGACCGAGTGTTTGTTGACATTACATACGCTTTTCTTCATATTGCCGTAACGCGTCGATTTTAATTAGTCTTCTAGGCCAGCATTTTACATGCAGACCACACTTATTTGTTAGATTCATATACTTCTTATCCTCTTATCCATGTTTGACTAAACAACAACTTATTTGGTCAGCTACATTATTAGTCAATTGTTTTGATACATTTTTGACAAATTTTCCAATACCGAAAGCACTAAAAACTTTATCTATGCTGAGTAAATACGGAGTAAAACAATGAGACAATCAAAAACGAATGGAAAAATGTATACGAATTGTAACTGCAAGTGTTCGCAGTCGATAGCCTGAATTATTATGATTATCAGCGTCATTATAGGCTCAGTACATTCGTGCGTGTGCAATAATTACGAGCAAACAAAACGTAAATAATTAAAATTGACATGGAAATGATTAATTGTCTGGCATATACGCGCAAAAGGTCTCTTTTTCTCGAATAATTAAACAATTGCTAATGACTACACAACGATTTTCGAAATAATAACAATTCGTAGCTGTGAATGAACGCAAATAATTTAATACCGATTGGAATATTGTTAACATTCACTAAAATAAATGCAAACACGAGGAAGCAATTTGCTTTGACGCTTCGAAAGCGACTCATTAGAAAATTGGCTTAATTTGCTCAGAGTAGCACTCAATCTCAGGCAATTTGAATTTTCATGCAAACTTAATGGCCGCAACATTGGCATGTGCGAGAGCAACTTTTACGTCTTGAGGCGCGGAAAGGCAGAACGCTAAAGATTTTTTGCGGCCGAGTGATTTTTGTAAAGTGATTGAGTGATGATTGCATCATCCGCTCACTTATTCACTTCTATTCACACTCATGAGCAAAATCTCTTTAGCGCTCTTCTGCTACACTCAATAAAACTTTAAAAACTTGCTGTGGCATGCACAGTTGTATGGTAAATTTAATTAAATATGAAAGTAATACTTATTCTTAAGAGCAACGTAATAAAATTACCAGAATTTCTACTTGTGATACATAAATGCAAATAAAACCAAAAAACTTGAATTTCTTAGTGCTATTGAAATTAATGCAGGTAATAAATTTCTTTTGTTTCATCAGGTCCTGCAAGGATAACAACCTTTTTAGTTAATTATTAATAATAAGCCTTAGATAAGTTTTGCACCACTTTTTGAAATCAAAGCTAATCTCAGCATTCAAGATTAATTTTTATCTTGGCATAATTGTGCATTTGAACGTAGATTGCGTACATTATTTGTCATATTCACATTATGGCCGAATGTGATAAGCAACCGTTGCACGAATATATGCACAAATTGTCTCTCTCTTTGCTCGTTTTCGGTTGTTTATTGAGCGTTGCGACAGCAGCGGTGGCGTTACATGCGAGAATTCTGATAGAGCAAACAGCAATTGCGCGTGCAAACCGTGTCATTGTACGAATGATGGCTTGAAAATAATCACGAAATATTTGTCTCCTGATAAAACCCAACTCAAAAACCTAAAAAAAAAACTTTTCGTTACTTATTCATTGCATTGTTATACGCAATATTTAATTATTCCTAGAAGAAGAACAAACAACAAGAACTTAACATAACTCTTCACAAGCTCTATGTATTTAAGTCTACATTGTTTCTAAAAAATATCAAACAGAAATTGCGTCTTGACTTCTTTGATGTCTAATCCACAACTGATTAATTAGCAAAACCTTGAAGTTAATTAAGTTCTAATCATAACCTTATCTCATACATTCATTCATAGGTAGTTTTGACGAAATATCTATCAGTACCTATGCATTAAACAATTATATTAAAAAGCAATTATGAAGCAACTTTCAATCCGCCAAGTTGAAGCATTAAGCAAAATGCCACGTCACATGGCAATGTGGCAAATGTGGCGGCCACCGAAAAAAAAAACTCAATGCTGAATGCGTACGAAAAGTTGCTATAGCGCGCTCATGAGTGTGGATAGCGCAAATGCGCGTAGAATACGCAAACACGATGCGTGCGGTTGATATCTCGCTGTTCGGTGCGTGCGTTTGCGTTAGTAGTCGTAATAGATATATACGAGTGCATTGAACTTTGCAAAGTTAACAACTTTTTTTTGTACTTGGCAAACGGCGTGCGCGAGCTCATTGCCTGCCGATTTAAGCAGCATAGCAGCGAGCGCGTGTGGGTCACACAAGGCGAGCCGCGAAACGCGCTCCATCGCTAATACGCTGCGCAAACCGAGTGCAAAGACATAATTAATTCATCATGCAACGGCTACCAAAATTGTTATTTGTATCATGCGTGTATGTTCATTCGTCTACAGCGCGCATTCGAAAACAGCGCCAGCCATTTATCACAATCTTTTACAGCGTTAAGCGCGCGCGTACGAAATTATTAAGTTTGTACATTTTCTGTTATCTTACAAACTGGCACTTGTAACAAAAAAAAAACTAATACCAACATATTCCAAATTTACAAAACTACATACGAATAGAAACTCATAGCCAATTAAAGCTCAAAGCCAATTCTATCCTTAGATCTTAATTAATTAAAGTTTATTTAATTGACGTCAAAGACAATTTATTTAATTGCGTGAAATTCCTTCAACTTTTATCATCAATTAATAGTAATAATTTCCATTCATAATCAAAATGATTATTTGGCAAATTCGTAACTAGAGTAAATAATAAATTTTTCGCCACAAGAGGAAAGTTTCTTTTAAGGCAAGATTAAAGTAACTTAAATCGGATTCTGAGGCAGAGCAAGTTGACTACTAAGTACGCATGTATGTAGTTTATGATATGTATGTTTATTGAATGCGCGCACTGAGCAAACGAGTACGAGCGCACTTCTCGCTCTTCTAGTCTCTAATGAATGCGCTTGGCTGTGCCATGTATGAATAATATTAGACAGATTCGGCCGTGTGCTGTTCGGCGGGCTTTCGCAACGTGAAAAAAAGGTCAAACACGTGGTTCATCGCGATACTTGACGCGCACACCGACATCGCGATACGCGAGACTGTTGTGTATTAACACAAATTATTATAATCGCCATCAACCGCCCGGCCGTCCATCCAATTGCAATTAATGGCTGTCGCTGCATAATTGATGAGGATGCATAAATGCATTCATGCCATCTGTCTAATTAGCCAATCGCGTAATAAATGCTGTTTTATTAAGTTGTTTAACGTCTTCACTTTACGATTAAACGAATCACTTAACTTTTTTACAAGGAAATTTTCGATTTCCTAAAGTGGAAGAAAGAACTTATTACTTAAGGTGGCATGTCCCAAAGGAAACGCGTTTGAATTAGAGAATTTGCATTATTGTGGAAAAATACCTAGTGGCAAAATTTTAATTCGTTGCGTGTTAAAGAATGTTGAAGCAAGTGGACATGATATTTGCGACTATTGGGTCACGTCATATTGACACAAACAGCAAACTGTGCGTGCGCTCGCCATGGACATGAATAATAACAACAAGAACGGCAGCAGCAGCGCGAGTCGTAAATATGCAGAATGAGCGCGCATTAAACCGCAACCGAATGAATACATGAGAAAGCACATCGATAGCGCTAAATGCCATTATCTATCGCGCAAACCTTTAAACTTTGCTCGCTGAGGACATCTATTCGTTCGCGCATGCAATAATGTGCGCTAATGGCTTTTTTACCAATTCATGACTAGCAAGTAAAGTGTACAAATCTACCAAGTACTCCATAAGTCATCAACCGACAACAATATAATCATTAGTAATAAAGATATACTATGCAAAATTTGCAAAGTGGATTTAAAGTAGGTACCAAGAAGAAATAATTAGAAATGGAGAGAAGTTAATGTTAAAAGTTTTGAACACTCGGTGTAAATAAGTGTTGTGTGTGCAGGTATAATAAATATGCCAATGCTGTTTGGCATTTAATGCAAAGTTAATGTATAATTCAAAGCATTACGAAGAACGTGTACGGCCAAGCGAAAATTTCTGGTTGCCCATAAAAATTTAATCATCTACACGGAGTGTGCAGACCTGTAAACTCATTTATAATATCAATCAATAACTACCGCGAGTGTACAGGTATAACACATGTGTCTATCTAATTGCGTATTTTTATTCATTCGCGTTTGGAAATAATTACACCTAGTAGCGAAACAAGACACATTAAGCAACATGGCTGCCAATGCTGAAATTCGATGTAAAAAATTATCAATGTTTTCGATGCAATTAATAATCGAGAAAACGAAAAACCGTCGAAAACGCTTCCAGCAAGTGCCAACTGCTAATCGCACTTTTCGGCATTATTTGACTCTTACATAATGAAAAACGCGATAAGAGATTCAAATTTATTTTGACACACTAAATCACATTATCGCCAGTCGTAAAAATAGAACGTTGCATCAAACTATGAAAAACTTCTCTTATCAGCATGCTAAATACATGAAAAAATTAGATGATTAATGATATTTGAGACTGTTAAGTTCGCAACCTCTTGAAACAGATTCTAATATAATGAATTATCATGAAAATTTCTCCCAGAACTTTAACGCTAGAGAAAATTGGAGTTTTTAACGAGTAAACTTTATACTTACTTGTTCCAGACTTACTTTAGACTACTTTGCAAGTCCGAAGCAACCAGCATAAAAAATCTTATTGATTGCCATTCGACTTATTGGTAAAGTAATTTTATTTCTCTCATTATTTCGCTCAATTCACCCGCTAGTAATGTGGGATGATGTGAAATGCATAACCCAATTCAAGTTGTGACAATTTAATGGCGGCAAGTGCTTCGTATACCAGCAAATTCGAGTCGAGCAAAAGCATATGCTGGTGTTTGAAAGAAAGGGGTTAAAAATCCACCCTCATCATGTGCGCTCTCATAGTTGATTAAACTGCATAGTGGAGCGTGTGTTGTCTGCACGGTGAATTTCGTAATTTACTGATCTCATCCAAGGCCGAAAAGACCAGAGCTCAGCACTTAACAATGTTGAAACGTTGCGTTCCCATGAAATCCAAACGCAACGTGTTGTGCATGCACCAAGGCCAAAAAGCGCGCTAACCCTTTTCCTTGCACATTGCATCATCGAGATTAGACAAATATTTTCGAATCTGGTTTATTTCAAGTCTATGAAAAAAAATAATATAATATTGCATTCGCTCAATGCATGGGAAGAATAAGAAAGGTACGAATAGTGGGCGAATTTATGAAGACGTGCACCGCTGAAATTATTCCATATCATCGTTTCGTATCTTTTGTTTGATTTTTCTCAGCATATTTTATACGATCTTGAATGTGTACAGGTGTGCAACATTTTATCAAAAAGGTTTATGTATTCAAAGACTTAATTCGCAGGTAGGAAGAATGTGTAGTCGAATTTTATATAAATTTTATAATAACCCATACAAACTTTAAAATATTTGTATTTTTCGCTTTAAACTATGCTCGTAATTAATGTTTTATGATGTTCGAGTGCAAAAGAAACAATTTATAAATTTATAATTTTAGAGTAAATTATTGGACATTAAATTTTACAAACCGTGATTTCGGGATAAAAATAAATATATATTTTAGCTTTTCTGCTATTTTGGTTTTCGCCCCGAAGCATTAGAAACAAAATCTAAACCTTTTGCTGATTGATGTGCCAAGTGTTTCCCATTTTCTGCCTGGCCAAACACGACTTTCGCAGACCTGAAACTCTCAGGAGGCGATCTAACGGTATCTGAATGGTTCTGCAGATCTCTATAAAATAGCGGACTCTTGAGAATCCGCATAATTACGGGGGATGCGTGCTGATCGACCTTTTTAGCGCTAGACATCAGGGTGACTTTCTCGCAGTGTGCTTTCTTTCCATCGCATTCTTTGCGCATTTCTTTACCTAACTCACAATCGCCTCGATGTCACTTGATACGGACGCGAAGATTACCTGTCCATGTGTGTTTGCATGTTTATAGTGGAGTGCTGTTGTTGTTTACCGAGTGGCGAAAATTTTTTGGACCCCGTGTTGGGGATTTATACTGCGTTCGATTTGTATGCATTTGTAATGCGACCGCGTCGAGAGAAAACGCATTAATCATCACGCACAACAAGATTCCAACTGACGCAAATGGTTATTTATGATTTTGCCTTCTTTCTTATTCGCCTGATTAGAATTTTTTGAGTTTAATTCAACTTTTAAATCAAGAAAAATTTATTTGCGACTGATTTCAAACGTAGAAATATTGTGGAAATGAAATACAAATGATAAATAGAATACAACCAAAAATGATTCTACGGTACAAACAAAAAACATAAAATAGCAATTTAATGACAGTAATGAAGCAAACAATTTCCCCAATTTCCCGGGTTTAACGCCAAACATGTCCCGTCCGTACGTGTTTTTTTCGTTCGGATCGAAAGTAAGCCAAATTATATAATTTTCGTGTATTTTTTATGCGTTTCACCTTCATACAATAGTTCATCGAATGTACCAGAAAATGCTTTCGTGTACTTTGCTTTTTTTCTACTCGACGTACACACGAATGGCGTCCATTTCACTATCTATCATTGCTATCTATCATATCATTGGTGCGCTTGCCATTGTGGATATAATTAGCCCAAGAAGAGCGATCGATAGTAACTGCGTTTGCACGAAAATGACAAAACTTTGCCCAGTGCAATACACAAACTGTGTACAGGTACTTTCCTGACGCGTGTCATACTCATGCAATTTACGTGGGGAACGGATATCAATACAGTTCATGAAAAAAAGCGACGTCACTCTGAAAACCACGAATAAGAATGACCACAATGCGCAGTTATCAGCCACTGTGTCACGAAAAAATGCTTCATACCGTAATTGAACTTTAATGAATTGTCATTATTAATTAAAATCTAATTAGCATAAATGTTCTATTCATAGTTCAATGACAACACAATCAACACAATCAATTGATTTGCAAAGTTTCCTATGAGAAAGCTGAATTAAACATCAAAAAGTTTTATAACTTTTGGTTGGCTTTTGTTGTTTGATACACATACGACAAGTGTCACTTGAATTGCACCAAGTCATAATCGCTATTTGACATTTCGCGGGGAAATTGAGGTGCAGCCGGATGGTAGTCGCAACTGTTGGAGGGTTGCATTCGTTGCTTCGTTACCACCCTTGTCTATTGTTCACCACCTGTTGCAATAATATGTATGAGGGTTGTAAGTTGATTTTTATGATTGTTGATTGTGTTCGTGGGGCTACCGATCCGGAAGACGAAGCGGAAATGGGTCTTCGTGATAGTTATACTTTTTACCAACCAAAGAAGAACTATAAGAAAACGATTTCTTGACTCGTTATAGTTAAGCAAAATAGCGTTTTTGATATTAGAAAATATGTTGTTATTCAAGAGCTAACAAATTGATTTGCCAAAAATTAGAAAGTACATGAGTATTAAATTACTTTCGACACATTAAAGGTGTTTCCACATAGCTGTTCTATTTGTCTTTTTGACATTAAATAGCACTAGTAAAAAATATTTGTTCCTAGCGGCAAGTTTTATTGGCATGTCAAATACAAACATAATTAACTAATCGATAGAAATTCGGTCGTGTTTGCATGTTCGGTCGAAAATGTACGAACATGCATAATGAAATAACGCGTCCGAAAATTGTGATTTCAATGCACGGGCGGCGGCGAACGTCAGGAGCGAAATGCGTATGCTCGCATATAATATGCATATGTGCGTGTCTATTCCGAGCGTGAAGCCCACACCGTTCGCTCGGGATATTGATAAAAGTTGCACAAACTATCGAAATTCCGAGCCGCGACCTCAAATATCCCAGGCGGCGAACGCGCGCGGCCGAATGGCACGCTCATAAATATTTAATTGGCAACAATGCGCGCTTCCCCTTCGGCCAAATAATACCTATTTTCAAACAATCGATCGCGCCTGTTCGGACATAGTGGACGCACACTTCCCATTTCAGTATGCATATTTTTTCGCCTTTTGAATATTCAATTCACTTTTAACTATTAGGTACCCTATCGCTTTTACTATTACCTCATCGATTACATTCTATGATAATGCGATGGAAGTAATATAATTAAATCGTCGATATTTGCAAGTCGAAAACACCATTTCGAGTATGGTGAGAGGACAGGAAACGATGGAAATGTGTATAGCATGTTTCCCGCTAATGGAAAATGCGGCAAAGTGACTTCTGCTAATATCGAATTCAGAATGCTATCAAGGAAGCAACTATCGGCGTGTAAAATGCGAGCGCGGCCGAGCGAATGCAATTTAGAAGCAATAAAAACACCACTTCATAACAGAATCGATCAGGACGCGACGTACGGACGCGATGGAAAATACTTTTTCAATTTGCGTTCGCCTGACTTTTCCGTTCGGTTGTGGCGTCAAGGCGAGTACCTATAATTGTGTACTGGCATTTTCTGATAATTCAGGAAGGTCCTTATTTTACTTAAATAATTTCAATTTATTGTTGATTTATCCACTCAAACTAATTCTTATCCTTTCATCAATTGTCCCAAATCCTAAATGTTAAATTGAATTATCTAAGTCTACTAGCTCAAATTATGTCTTGTTAATTTATATAATCTATTGCATTAAAACTTTTTTGTAAAAAGTCTAATTAAATTTGATTAAGTGACCAATAAAACTTGAAAACTACAAATGAAGTAACACACCAAACAAGGTTTTAATTATTTAGCACATGGCAATTACGAAATTCGTAAATGCAAAAATATAAACTACTGGTAACGAAATGAAACTCGACGTAATGTTTTTGCGTTAGATTGTTTACGTAATTAAATAATCACGCACTTGGATTAAGTCATAAATTCGTAATTTACTTCTGAGCTTTCTTTTCGAAAGCTCATAAATGCTCCAAATAATTTCCTTGATACATGCTACTCTTCGTAATTATACACTATGTGTAGTTTAAGTTTAAGTGTACGGTTATATTTTTAACCTTGTGCTCATCTGATCGATTAAGCATTATTATTGAGACTCAAGCTTCGTCTTCATAACTGTACTTGTTTTTTGTGCACTGATGAAGTTATAAAGTTAATTAATTTAATCGGAAAATGTATCTCAACATAATGTCAGAAAATTAAAAGATCGATTATTGCTTTTTCAATGCAAATTAGTTGAAAATATCGTCAATATTCATCTTTCATTGTCAAGATTTTTATCAACCAGCAGAGAAGAGAAAGTTTTTGTCAATATTTATAATAGATTATAAGCAGGCGGTTACATTATGCGAATAATTAAGTTTGAATAATACTTCCGGATGTAAGCGTTTAATATAAATTTCGTATTTTATGAAAAAAAAAACTCGATTAGGGAACGAACGTGCTCCGCATTGACGCAAAAGTATTACGAATATGCGATGCGCATGGAAAATATGAATGCATAAAAGCGTTTTGTCCGGAATGCAAAGCTTCTACGTGCCTTTGTATAGTGGATTATATTTTGATATTTTTAGTATAAATCCACAATCAACAAAAATGACGTTGCAAACTCACGCATTGCCTACGCATTTCTCTACATGCGTACCTACATATTAGAAATCGTTACATTTCCAGTTTGCCATAATTTCAATTTGAATTTCCAAATTCGTAATTCGACAAGAATTATTGCAGTATTTTTTAATTATGTCATTTCGTATTGCTGTTTTCATGTTTAATTGCAATCAGCGTTTGTTGTAAATTAGCCGAGCTTGTGCTCAATTCCAAGTCCTGGTGCAGTGTACAAAACGTTATAAAGGTGTAAATGTCAAAACAGAAATGAAATTTGTTAAATTATGCATTGGTGAAAGTTGGCCGATTTTTTAAATATCAGAAACCGCGGCGCGCATGTAACTTATTTGCATTCGCATTTGGATTTGCATGCGGTCGCGAGAGTTTGCTTGACCGAGGTTCATAATTATGACTACTTTCGGATATGGCATAAATTTTAAATTCATAAAATAACTTTGAATCGTATTAATTTTTTAATAGACTTTTCTTTCTGTCCCATTCACAAGTTTAAACATCAATAGTTCTGGGTGAAATTAACTAATCTATTTATTTTCATCTTGATCGATCAATATTTATGTAAGAACAAAAGGATATCTATGAAAGGGCAATAACGTCGCGACGCTTTATGAAAATTCCCGGAAAACCGATCATAAGGCTCAATCCTTTGACGAAGAGCGTCTTGCAAGTGGTTCGCACGAATGCATTTCAGGCGCTTAAGGAAAAATGTGAATATTGCATGCCGGAATTGCCAACGCTATCATTACTGGACTGCTATTAATCCAATAAACTTAATTTCATTCCTTGAAATCATTGGAAACGCACTGCAAAAGTCTAGCGCGCCATTGTCTTGCAAGGAGCGATTACGTAAGACGCAAGCGAGGCGAGCGCATTGCAAAATTCAATAACGCGTACATTATTGATGGGCGCTGCTTGATTTCGAACGATGTGCAAGGCGCGCATCGCGCACCGATTAATGCAAATGCATATGTTCGAGGGGCAATTTGATGATGATGATGATGTAGCGCCATTGAATGAACGCAGCAACTTCGCTCGTGGCGAATTATTTATTCATGTGCTTTGCCCTCGTTACAAGTAAATACTAGCAATTTGCGAAAATCCCTGTTTATGCAATTGTTCACTTTCCCAAGCCAATTTCTCATACGCTTCTGTGCACTAATTTACCCTTTTCTTTTAAATATTCATAAAAATGTATACATATCTAAACTCGTTCCCTTTCTTTTTATCAAATACTAGCCAAAGTATTCACAATTAAAATTTTAAAGTAAGCTTTCAAATTCTCAAATTCTACATAGGAATAATTTTCATAAACAAGTCAAATTATTATTTTAATGTAAACGATCAAGTTTTCAATATTTTCCCATCATTTAACGGTATTTTACTTGACACCTGATAGGAATAATGGATAATATTTTTCGAAATCATTTTCCCATTGCAAATCGTCTTATATCGTGCGCTATTGTCGGCGGGTTGCTGCATCCATTCATAATGCAATTATTCGCATGCGGAGGAGCATTGTATCAAAGCGTCGAAACCTTTTAATCGGATCCACCTTATAAAGCGGTGCACGACGGTGACAATAAGTTGTTGCGTGAGTGGGCACAACAGCGAGCGCGGTTGGTGACATTCGCTCGGCTCGAGGAACGCGCACAAATACAAAAATCCATGTAATCTATATGTTTACGGCCGTTATTGCACAAGCCATGGGAAAATAACATTTTGCGTTCCTGCGCTTCCTACGCTGCAGCCTGATTGCACTGTTCTGTTAATTGCCGCATTTTGCGGGGGTGGCTAGCGCAGAATGGCAATTGCTGCAAGTGCTTCTTTCTCATACCGGTTCAATTCGCTATCAGTCGTTTGATAAACTCGCACGCGATTTTTATATCTTTTTTTTATGATTAGCAAATAGTTTCCAGCTCTTCATAAATTATGAAATGATAAGATTAATTACAATTTTTTATTATTCATTATTTTACTTCTATCAGAAAATCAATAAGAATTAAAATTTGATAAATCCAGCATTTTAAGATCATATCATGTTTGAAAAGTCAACAAAAGTAAAAGTGTCAGGTGTATTTTCACCAAAATATACACAAAACAAGACGCACAATGCAAAGAGAAATTCTATAAAACACCTAAAAGTACCTGTTTTCATCTAGCTTTTTTTCCCTATATGAATGAATAGGTAAGTGTTTTATGCATCCCCTGAACCAGACAATCATAAGACGGATTATTCAAGGGTAAAATTCGTAGCTTTTAATACAAGGTTATTCATAACCGCATTCCACTTCTTTTAATACACATCCTAATTAATTCTTAACTTTTGTTATTAAAAATTCATATTTTGCTTAGATTTTCAAACATATGAAAACATTAAATACTGGAATTTTGTGTTCAACAAGTTTCCGTGGTAAAAAGAAGACAAATTCTGGATTAAAATAATACAGAAATGAATGAAACAATGTAGGTGTTGAAAAAAGTTTACGAATCACGGAGCTAAGGGTAGTTTTCGACAAAATATGCATTCGTGCGACGCGGGTGTGTTGAGGGGCTATGCGGGGTTTCGTCTGGCAGTTTTTTGTACTCTGCGCGCTTTTTGGGAAGTGCATCTAAGATGCGCGATGGAATTCGGCGCGCCGTTTTCAGATTCATACCCTTTTCCTCTACCTCGTTCTTTTATCACCGCCAGACGGGCAAAGGGCGCGCGGGGCGCGGTGAAATTGAGATTTTCCCAGCACGAAAAGGTAGCCGAGTGGTGGCCGCGACGTGAATAAAAAAGTTACAAACAGCGCAAGTGCAAGGATGCAACAATTTAATTTCGCTCGGTTCAGACGTTTCAGGTTTTTGGCTGCAACCGGCTATTTCTTAATGCATTTCACGAAGAGGGGATTTCTCGACGACGCCCACGGTTTAAAAGTATTTAAAAATAATCATCACTCGGCTCAATTTATTTTCAGAAGTTTAATTATTTTTTTCAGGTGCGTTGCAGTTTCAGGTAGGTATTTCGAATTTTGATGAAAATTAATGAAGACTCGTACGTGAATTTTTACTAGATTATGGTAGCAATTACCTATTAACCTGACCAATTTTTGTCAAGTATTAAAAATCAGTTTCAGTGGAAGAAAAGCACGAATAGGAAAGAAAAGTCATTCAAGTTGGCCAACAGTTTCATCGTTGGCCAACGACAGACAGTGAAAAAGCGTGGCACGTCGGCGGGACGACAATAACAACGCTAAAAAAAACTATCAAAACGGAGACGATGCGCATTTTATATGGGAGTTGATTGTCTCGTCATGATGCGTGCTTTTTTACCGTAGCGCTTCTCAACCGTGAACCGTGACACCAAAAAATTTGTGGATAGGGCAAGTCACATTCCCGTATCTGTCTGTAAACCATGGTCAAAACGTGAATGCACATCAGCCATAGTCGCGTAATAAACTGCAGACTGTAGTGCCTTAATTAAACACTTTCAACCATCCGAAATTTACTTATAATTTGCTAGTTTATAAGGTTTACTCATCATTTAATGTTTGTCTAACATGTGAAGCATTTTATGCAGACTGCAAGCACATGAACTTGAATGGCACTCGGCAATAGATCATTTATTTAATGATCGCCGCCAATTAATGTGAGCCACTTTAATAGGAGCAAATCATACGGGTGCCGAATAGAATTAGGAAGAGTCTATCTTGCAATTCAGCATTGCAGTGTACATGTGAAGCAACGAAGTATAATAGAATATACAGCAAAACAAACCTAGACGATAAATGTAACTATTACATCACACTATTGCCGTGTCTGATGTGAATTCAATTTAAAGCACAATTGAATCTGAATCTTCAAGGATTGCAACATTTGCAATCGAATTCTCAGTCGATGATTTGAACCTTATCCATCAATTAAATACTTGTTCATGAATATTTTTAGGGTAATTACACCAAAAATTACTTCTATTAATAGTTAATCAACATTAATAATATTTCGCTATTATCATTGAAAGTAGCATTACGCAATTGTACAAATAATTGATTCATAGCAATTATTATGGATTGTATTTTTAGATTCCATTATTCAAATAGTCAAATAAGCTAATTATGCACTTGTTACATTAGTTCTTATATGTATGATGACTGTGCAAGGATAATGCAAGGATAACGCAAGAAATTCTAGTTGAGGCATCAATTTGCAACACTAGGTATAACGTCTGCAAGTTTCGGCGGTCCCCAGCAGGAAACTGGTATAAACAAGCCGAAATTTCTATTGGCAGCAGTAGCGGACGGATGGCATTGGCGTATTTAGTTAGGGTTAGGAGGCCATTGCACTACTACTGCAAGCAGCAGTAACAAATACCGCGGTGCGAACAGCGAAATGAACCCACAACATGCACGCACACCATCATCAACATCATCATTGCCGCCGTCATCAACGAAGACAACAACGGCGCGCAGGAAAGTGCGGCGAGTGTCGTCGTATCTGACTTAACTTCTAGCGGGCGAGCCAATGCTTTGGCCGTTTTCGAATTGTATGCTCTGATGAGTGCGTACGAACGCGCACACGCATAGGCGCGCTGATTGCCTGCATTTAGCCATGATGTCCCTGTCCCTGATCTGCTGCGCTCGCGCTACTCCTCGCACGCATAGTAGATAGGACATGCAGCGACAAATATACGCATGCACATTCGGTGCGCCGTTGAAGGACAAGGGCCTAAATTCAATGACCTAACTCTAGAGGTTCTTTAGAGGTCACGCATATTGCGTAAGGCGAGTGTGCGCGCCGCACTACTGCCATAATCGAGGGAGCGCGCGCGAGATTTTCGGCGCTAGACGAGGATCGCGTAATTGCTGACAACAAGCGTGCTTTCGCTGCAATAATAATGTGGGCATGGTGCGTCGTTTCGCTTTTTTACGTTGCTTTTTCTTAGCTGATGCCCGGCTTCCTCACCTCTCTCGTTGGATGCTAACACGTTTTCTTGCATGCGCATGAATCTGAGCGTGCATTACACTCATTTGCCTGGTGGCCCACAGCCAGACTCTCAACAAACATTTACGCACTGATAGATAAATTATTTGGGCGAAGTCGACCCACACGCATCTGCAAGTGCATTTCTCCGCTCGCGCTATATGTTAATATTCGTTATTTTAACGAATAAATACTATTTCAAGTCATGGCAGGTAGTAATTTGATTATAAACTTTGTATCGGCAATAAACAATACCAATAATACGAAAATCATGTATATGATTTGTAAAATAAGCATTTAACGAGGCAAATAATTTTTAAAACAAATTTAAACTATGCTACGACATCTATTGAGTAACTCAAAGTTGTGTGCAAGCCGACAAGTGTGTATCAACTAAAATTAACATTTGTTGGTTAAGTGTAGTCACCTGCCAGTGTTTGTTTTGATTAAATATATTGTAATTATTATTTGAATTCACATTTTATTATTTAATAATCTATAGATTCTAATTCATATCCTTACATTGACAAATGCAGTGCATTAATACTCCTATATAGGAGTATCAGTAAAATCAAGTGAAACAAAGCCTCTTCTATGTTCGAGTCCACATCACCATGGCCCAATTATGATGACTGAACATCATACTACCTATGAGATCTACATTATGTACCCTTATTTCCAGTTATAGAAAATACCATAACTGGAAATGTCAGTATCAAGTTATAAGCTAATTCTTGAATGTAAATTCAGCTAAAACGAATCTTGATTCTATGATGTATATCATAGAACTGATTGATCTGATGTTATTCAGTTATTATCAGTTATTCTATGCACTGAACTGATGTACATGCTGATAAAAGTGACAAACATGCATTAATGTTTGTCACTCATTTTCTAGTTTACCTAATTGTTGAAATATGATGCAGAGTTGCTTTTCATAAACCTAAAACACAGGATCATTACAGTTATTTCAAGTAAGTTTTATTTCAATATTTTAAGCATGCTGCATTTTGATAATATCTCTGGGTTGACTAGCCCTTAATTTTAATGAATTTCTTTCTTTTATGATGATAATTATCATAGTATCCAAATCACAACATGAAACTCAATTATCGAGGGACAACTTCACTGTTATTAATTGTTCATTATCGGACGACGTCACTGTTATTATAGCACCTTAACATTAGAATTATTCACTATAATTGGCTTTATAATATAAAACAAAACAACGAAAACACTGTTCACTATGTTCACTGTTCACTATGAGCTTAACCACGTGTAACAGCTGACTTGCACAGACTTGCATTAGAAACATGAGAGACGGAGTCTTAAGTGTTGCCTAGTATACAATATAATGCATTATTCATTTTAATATATCAAAAATATACTATATATCAAACACACTAATATAATTAATTACATCTCTGATTGCCGTATCAAGCTGGCAGCATCCTTTATAAAGCCAAGTATTATGTATTTGAAAGAATTTAGTTTCCAATTGCCTTTGGCATAGTCACTGCCCTCTATATCTCATCAAAGATATGTGTAAGTAAAATATTTCGGCCCAAAAAGACAATACTTGTCAACAAAAGTAGTCTTTTTGCTGTGAAAGTGCCGTCCGTCATATGTTTATTTTAATGTGTTGTTATCGTACACTTGCTACTTAGTAAAAAACGTAAATAAATTGTTGTGTACATGGCTGGGATTATGGATATAGATTGATGTGGAGTATAGAAACAACAACACACAATGCTAAGAACAAATATAACACAAGGGTATCTTAGTGAAGGGTTTTTTATTCAATTAAATATTTATTTAAAGTAATAAAAGAATGTTCATTAAAGATCCTTGCGGTATTGTATGTATTCTCTTCACCTATGTAGCAATTTTCTACGCAGATTACGTTGTAATTAAATGGATCATAATGCAAATTCTTATTGACAGGTAATATGACTGTTTAACACACTTTCTCCATACTAATAACATTTGTATTTAGCCTTTGGGCACCAGTCAATGCATTATTGTTTAACTCCATAGTCTTATTGGTACTTATGGCTCATAGCAAAGCTGTTTTCTGCGATCCAGGAACAGTGCCTTTACCAGAAATTCGTATAGATTTCTCTGATATCCACAGCAATGAGAATGGTAGAAAGAGTGCTCTATGACTTTACTCAATAGTCTAATCTTCCTATCTTTTTGCAGGATATGATAATGTAGATTGGACAATATGTACACGTTGTGAAACATATCGTCCTCCACGCGCACATCACTGTCGTATATGCCGAAGATGTATTCGTAGAATGGATCACCATTGTCCATGGATAAACAATTGCGTTGGGGAACGAAATCAGAAGTTTTTCATACAGTTCCTACTGTATGTCGGTGCACTTTCATTATATGCTATTTCGCTGATTATAATGACATTCCTCACGGATTGCGCAAAATGCGATGAAAATATTGAAAATAAACAACGTCGGATGTATGTATTTAATGGTCAATGAATCCCTAGCGTTAATAGAAACTTTGTTCCAGTATGCACTGTGTGATATTATTATTGGAAAGTTCATTATTTGGCTTGTTCGTATCGGCGATACTTATTGATCAATTGCAAGCCATTATCAATGACGAAACAGCAGTGGAACAAGTCCAGAAGCAAGGCCCTTTTAGGCCACACAAGTCAAAAATGGCTCTGCTGAGTGAAGTTTGCGGGCGGCAGCATCCATTAATGTGGCTGCTGCCATGCACGGGAGCACCTCGCAAGTTCGATACACCGCTTATAGATTATCATGTCTAATAAGGTATTTGTATTAGGATCATAATTATGGCATAATTCCAAGAGTTTTAAATTCCACAATGTATTGATTGTAAATTATCAATTTATATATATATAGTCACAATTTAACAAGTTTGCTGTGTTAAATTGGTATTATAGAGAATATACATTCACTAGTCAATTGGATGTTGACTGACTGTTAACACCAAATTAACTGTTCATCTTAAATGCAGTGTTGGCGCTGCCTTCTCACGTGTGCATTGTCCAAAATGAAAAATACGTCGGCTTTTAATATAAAAGAATATTATATACATACTTCATCTAAACGGCCTTATTTTTTCAACGGTATAGCGATGCCAAATCCTTTAGTGCGTACGTTATCGCCTTCGAAGAGTCCGATCTGAAATAATATAATTAGTACATTAATAAGCCTACGATCTTCAATCACGTTTCATCAAACTACTTACCCCATGATTGTTGCATGAAACTCGCTCAATTGTTGAGGTGAAACTTTAATAACACCGTTACCAGTCTGTTTTGGTAAGCTCTTCACAGCCTCTGCTAACCATTCATTCATATGCTCTCGATTATCATTAAGCAACGCCATAATTACATCGCCCACGTCTCCCAGCATGTATGAATGCAAATAGAAGACACACGCATGTATCAAATTAGTTACCAGCTGTGGTCCATATTGAACCAATATAGCATCAACAAGCTCTTTGCGCTCTTCAAACTGCGATAAGTCGCGCATACCTTTGGATGTAGTAACGACATCCGAGAAAAATTTCATTACAGAAGTATTTGCTTCCTTATGATCCAGAGAGCACGCCATTAAACCACAATCAATTATGTGGGTAAACCCGGGACTACGCAAGAATGCAAGCGGTGCTCGTTGCATGTAGCGGGTGCATAATCTAAAGAAGTCGTCCACGGTGTCTGGATGGTGACGTAGTCCATCGTTGGTTTGTAACACTTGGAATGTTGGGGCAATAAGAGCTTGCAGCATTTCTAAAAGCCCATTCACGCACTCCGGGTCTGGTGCGTATTCGTCAACCACAATGCTGCCCAAATAAAGGAGACACGAGTGTTTATGCGTTGTATAAATCATCACAATTTGTCGAACTAGGGGCTCCAAGAGTTCCTTTATTTGCTGACTTACGCAGCGCAACATAAAGCGAACGGTGCGTACACATCTCTCCATTACACGAGTATCGCTCTGGTACTTATCCAAAATACTTGATATAATTGGCCATACTTCTATCACAATTGGTTTACACGGGTGCATTGTATCTATAATAACCAAACGTTCATTAGCCACCATTCATTCAATAATTCAAGATAATTACTTACTCTCTCGTTTCCTAATCACCAAATTACGGAAAATTGATGATAATCGATCCAACCAAATGACAGGATCGCTCTTCTTTCCTCGAGTGATTGGTATATTTTGTTCAGCCAATTCAACCAAAGGCTTTACTTGTACCAGGCAAAGATCACGAAGCGGACTAATTATGTTTTCTCCTTCCATTTTACTAAGTATATGAGCAACACCCTAAATTCAGACCATTACATTCACGCATTTATTCATTTCATATTAGAAATCTTACCCGTAGCAAACCCATAACTGCATTATTAGTAATCGGAAAAGTGTCGGCTTGTCGCAATAATTGTATTAAAATAGGTATATGTCGTGCCATGTGGCCATTGCAAGATGCACAAATACTTTGCAATGATGCGGCGGCGCTTGCACCAATTCCCTTCTGAGGTAAGCAACACACGAGAAGATGTAGTATCGGGTCCAACAGATTTGGATGTTGTTCAATCCACTCACAAAGCTCTCCAAGTAGCATTACTGATGTATTTCGGACAGCGATATGTGTGTTTTCTGGGGTATTCAAAATGGCTTCAACCACTTTAGGCACAACTTCGTTTTCATTCCTAAAATAAAAGAGTTATATTGACATATTGACATGGTAACATCAGTAAAAGAAACTTACGGAAGAACATTTTTCGCAACGGCTTGCATTATAAAAAGTACAGCTTCTGTAACTTCCCATGATACTTCTGATTGTTGTAGGGTAATAAACAAATGTCGAAAACAATTAATACTACCAATAATAAAAACAACGTCTTTGACCAAATCGGAAACTTTCAGACGGAAATCCCGGAATTCATCAAACTCTTCGAGAAGTCCTTCACGGTCTGGCTCTATTTGACAATGTCGACAAAGAGCAGTGACCAATCGCTCAACATAGGGTCGAAACATTTCCGTTAACGGTTTACTATACTTTTGATAAAGCTCTTCACTCAATAGATACCATAAATTAAACGTAATTTCTGCTACTTCGAAGTCATGATGTCCAACACACATTAACACCAAGTCAAACACTTTGACCGCGTAGTGCTGATACGTTTCATTTGTTTGATTGAGAATCTTTTCCAAAAACGTTTCACCCAATTCGGTAAAAATTCGACAGTAGTTTATCGACTTTTCCTGGTCCTCGTTAGCAACGCTCAAGTGGTAAGGCACCTCAAGCGTCATCACATTTGCAAATAAATAGTTTTCCAAATTGAGCTGATTGTTATTGTCCTCTAGAGATTGAAGTAAAGTGCATATGCAATCTGTTGCTGCATCATGTAATACGCCAGCAATGGGTGCAATCTCATTGTCTTGTTTGTAATTTAAAATGGCCAATGCATGAGTAATAACAATATTATCATTAACATCATTTAATGTGATGGCACTAACGGAAACCCACGATGTGAAGCAGCGCAAAATCTTAACGTTAATCTGAATATTTACATGCAGATTACTGCTGTAATTTGTACAGCAATGCTTCAGGAATTGATTTATAGTTGCTCCACACTGCTTTAGTTCATCAGTTAGCTCTTTTCGTCGATTTTCGCCCAATCGCACAGATTTACTCTCCAACTCTTCAGGCAAAACAATGAGTACTTCCAGCAATGGCCATAAATGAGATTGTGACAACTTTGATAATAAGTCCAAAGGGGCCCTCTGCCAGCTTGGCATTTGCAAGATTAAATCAGATAATGCTAAGCTTAATTGTGTTACAATAACTGGATTTGTACCTTCTGTAATTTGACTTATATGTTCCAGTAAGCTGTCTCGAAGACTTGCATGGGCTTCAAGGGGTAATTCATGAAAAGACTGATGTATTTTTGACCGCATCGTTTGGGCCGCAAAATAGCATGATTCAATATCACGTTTGTGATGCAGGATTTCGTCTGCTATTGTCCACGCGTGTACCTACGAAAAGCGAACGATTAGCTTAAATATCTAAGGACCTGATTAATACTACTTACAGATTTTTGGAAGTTTGCTAACCACTGTGAAGCATTTTCCTTTTCAACTGTATTTGGGTTACTATACAATGTCGCTATAGCCATATAAACCGTCTCCAAACTCGGTTTTTGCTCCATTATTGTTGGATTTTATATTTGTATATTCACAAACTATTCAATAATTAAACGATCTTCATTAAAATAATAATGCCGAACCACCGATATTTGGTTTATATTATTGCTCTCAACATCACTACGAACACACCGAAAGCTTGATAAGATACTAACTGCGTTATGCGGATAACTCGCCCGCTTTATATTAACGTAATTAGACTCACAAATTATAATTATGTACTAGCGTATGTAATATGCAGCAATGCATTTACAACGGGGGGCGCTGTAAACGTAAGAAAATTTATAGCGTTACCTGGAAATAACTATTTGACTATTTTTCCATGAATACATATGACAATATTAATATTTGTCAGATTAATTTCAAATCTATTGTCTGGATTTTGACGTTTTAATAATTGTAAACCACCGAATTCGCAATGAAATATACGTAAGTTTCTTTATATGGATTAATTGTATTCATTGAATGTTTGGAAATCAAATGTGGCCTGTCAAAAATATTCAGTACGTATGACCTTGCTAAATGGCAACAATGTTAGAAGACCAATCTTGCTTCAGTGCTTACACCAATCCAGCCAATGTCGTTTTAGTGTTCTAGTGTGAATAAAGTGTACACGGGTGAAGTTGCTCCTGCTAACATGCAGTTATAACCATAGTGCCGTAGATTTCCAATAAAATAAGCATTTTTGTGAATATCTTCGTTTCGCCCGTAACAATGGGTAAGTAAATGTAGCCACTGTTTGGCTCGTTGGTACCTAAGTGAAGAGCAATGGAATGAGTGAGCAAATCGAGAACGCGCCAATCGTACAGACCCTTGGTATACATATGTGTGGAAATGATTATTGTAAGCAAATCTGATAATATGAATGATTTCTGTGCGAATTTACTACTCTGGTGATTTGGTTCTAACCTAGATATGGTTAGAACCAATCTGTAATATTTACAACAAGTGTGTGCACTTTCCGAGCATCGTAGATGCATATGCATTTAGGGGTCGTCATGGCAATGATGGATTAAGCGAAATGATCGTTGCAAAATAGTTTATACACTTCAATGCGTTGCACGAAATTTGTGAACATTTGCTGTCACCTTTGAGTCATGAGGTTATTTTTCTGGGTTTCTCGTTCATTTTATATCGAGAGAGAAATAAGAATGTGTGAACTCAAAATTATAGTAAGACGTGCAAAACGTTTCTTAATTGCACCAACTGCTGTTTCAGACAAAAATTTGCATCAATGAGATTGTTGAGCAAGAATGATCCCGAGCTGCATTTAAACGCTAAGGAGGAGGAGGACATACTGTGGAAATTAACTGCTTACGAAGCCAAATTTTTTGAAGGCAATACTAGTTCGAACACAAATGTTATTTGGGTGCAGAACCCTTGGACACAATTGACCAATACGGAGAACGGGAGTGAAATGCCGGCAGCGACGATCGGCAACTCCCAGCACCCAAATAATGAAGAATGTGGTATAAGGGACGTGTGGGCGCACAATCTTGAAGATGAATTTCGGACCATACGACAAGTGAGTGGGCTTTGCTCTTGTGTTGCTCTTGTTTGCTCTTGTGTTGTCTATATTGATAATTCCTGTGCTGTAGATTGTTCAAAAGTATCCATATGTGGCGATGGACACAGAATTCCCAGGTGTTGTAGCGCGACCCATTGGGGAATTCAGGAGCACCGCTGAATATCAGTACCAACTATTACGGTGCAATGTGGATTTATTGCGTATTATCCAACTTGGTCTCACATTTCTCGATGAGAATGGGAAAACACCGGGTGGCTCATATACCACATGGCAATTTAATTTTAAATTTAATCTTTCGTGAGTTCTAAACAACACTTGTCAATCTAAAACCTCTAACTTATGGTTGCTTACAGAGAGGATATGTACGCACAAGATAGCATTGAACTTTTGCAAAATTCTGGCATTCAATTCAAAAAGCATGAGGAAGAGGGAATTGAACCGTCGCAGTTTGCCGAGCTGCTGATGACATCTGGAATTGTGCTGATGGATAATATTAAGTGGTTGTCTTTCCATTCGGGCTATGATTTCGGTTATCTGATAAAACTGCTTACGGACACTAATCTGCCCATGGACGAGTCTGATTTCTTTGAACTGCTTAAGTTATATTTTCCTACTATATATGATGTGAAGGTACGTTCCGACAGCGAATGTTTGCACGCGATCACTCGAGAGTAACGCATATGAATGATTTTAGTACCTAATGAAATCGTGTAAAAATTTGAAAGGCGGCTTGCAAGAGGTGGCTGAACAACTGGATCTCGAACGAATAGGCCCCCAACATCAAGCTGGTTCTGATTCATTACTAACCGGCATGGCGTTTTTCAAAATGAAGGAGGTTTGTTCGAACATATAATATGCATTTGCATGCAGTAATACCCCAGACATGAATGTCGGGAGGAACCGTGTTCAGTTCACAAGTTTTTTACGTGTGCAGCAAAATGTGCTGCGTTACCGGATTGTGTATTTTCGTTTTGCGAGATGTTCGAGCCGATTAAATTGGCGAATGTCTCGGGGTCTTTCTGAAAATTGCATTGCATGTTGCTGTAGTGAAATTTAGGCGTGCTTCCCAACAGTATGAATGATGGTTTTGAAATTTGAAGAGTAATTCTTTTTTCCGGGTAAAGAGTAAACAAAAATTTCGTCGAATTTGATTTATTTTACAACAGTTTTGCACGTATCATCATTTATAATGTTTGGGAGATTAAAGGCTATTGAAACATTATGTTTGCAATAAACAACTCTTTCTGCTAATTGGCGTTTAACTTGTGTGATTGATTAAATGTATATTATAGATGTTCTTTGAGGATACGATCGACGATTCGAAATTCTCCGGCCATTTATACGGTCTTGGCACGTCATTCGTGGTGAACGGCAACGCAGGCAGTTACGGCACTGACAATGGTGATAATAGTAACTCGTCGTGAAAACAAATCTTGAGTACATTTATTAATTCTATGATTAAGTAAATATTTTATTCAAACAACTATTTTGTTTCTAATCAAAATTATTGTTTTTTCTTTTCTCTGCAAACAAAATACAAAGATGTCCGTTTTTAGCCAAGAAAATTGCAAGCAGTTAATCAATTATTAGTTTTTAGCGTTATTCATTCAGGCATTGTGTATTTGCGATGCACTGGAGGAAAGGAAATGAGCGAAATGTTAAGACGCATAACAAAACATCAAATTTCAAAACACTCACCCACACGCCACACCACAGATATTTAGTGAGGCATCAAATGCATACTTTATGTTACATGATTTACATTTGTTTAATATAATGAAGTCCCATTTTGTACCATAGTAATTAAGATGTTTCTTTTTTATTGTTTACAATCATAATATTTCCAATGACGTTTGGGGCAAAAAATGAAGTGAAATATATAACAAACACAAGGCGTTTGTAGATTGTAATAATAAACAAATAACGTACGTTATACATAAAGAAAACTGAAGCAACCAAACAAAACGAATATTGAAGATTTCAAGAAGATTCATTCACTTTTATTAAAAAATAATGAAAATAAAATAAAAAGTTTCACAAAATAATTATTGCTTTGTATATCTAGCGTGTAATGAATTTTTTAGATACCTGCAAGCAGTTGAAGCAGCTGCAAACAAAATTTATGGTACATATGTAACTCATGAGTGAAACTAATTTTAATCAGCAAATTATTATTTTTATATTAACTATTTACGATAACAGTGGTTTCGATAGAATATCGCCACATGAAGTGATGAGCAATCAATGAAGGCGAGCTTCGCATGCTAAGAGTAAATTACATTTTTCATACGAATTGAATTAAACAACGATAAAATGTTTACAACATTTTTTATCTAGTTCAAATTAAATTATAGTAATTATCACATTAAAAACATTCGCAAATTTGATGCCGGCATGTAAAGCTAATTGAATAGTCATTAGAATTATGTACAGAGAAGAAACATCCTGTCCCTGGTGCTGTTATAAATATGCTTGTCCGGGTTTTGAAAAGTTGCAATCGTATCAAAACTTGCAAGGTGAACTCGCGTTTGTTACTATGATCTGTTTTAGTGATATATTGTGTCCTTTGCGTAAATTTTCTGTACATCTGTAATGTGTCATATATATTAATTTTAGAGTGCACTGCTATTCCGCGATGATGCGCTTTTGCTACGTAAAGCTCGAGATGAATGCATTAAAGATAAAGCAACAGAGGCATCAAAATGTGCATTTGGACGACTTCACCTGTTATATCCGAATGGTACATTGAATATGAGCAGTTTCACTACAAATTTCAAGAGAATCTCTGAAAAATGTTTGGAAGATAAGAAAAAGATACAAAGAAATGGAAAATTTAATTTTACTTTGTTCCACTATTGTGCGGCGTCTGTTTGAAGATTGTGGGAAAGAATTTGGTCAATGGCCTAATGAACTGAGCTCAAAATTAATAGTGAAAGATCCGAAAATTACGTGCGGCATAAATTGCGTTGTGATCAAATTTAATGGTATTGATGTGCAAGGTAATTTTAAACTGAATGAATTTGTTACTAAGGGGCCGTCCGGTTATGATATACCTCCAAAAGCTGAGAAGTGCGTCAAAGAAAATCAACAAACTGATGCATGCCAACGCGGCGCTCTAAGATTCTCGTGTTTAAATAAATCAGTTGAACGCGCTGACAGGTTGAAGTACCAAAAATTATAATCTTTAAAATTGTGCTTTAAATAAAGTGCAATTTATCTGTTTATTTTTAAATGCGATTTAAAATATTTAGACAATACTTTTAAAGGAGAAAATTTCATTCAGGCAACATTAACATTAAGCTTCACATTGATTAAATATTTAAAATACTCTTCAAATTTGTTCCTAATGGGGTACCATAAGGCTAGATTTGACCACTTCCTGAAAATGAATAATTTTAATCATTTTAATAATTAGGTCAATCTTAATGCTTACATTTAGCTCATCTATAACTTGATCCCAGTTCTCGTTAGCAATTTTCGGAATAACGTGAATGATCAAGTCAGTCATTTTAACAACATTTTTTTTGAAAGTTGCCAGGACATCACAAACGTTAACTTTCTCCCCCGTTTCCCTCCAGCAATCATAATCGGTAGCTAAAGCCACTGCGGCATAGCATATTCCCGCTTCTTTGGCAAGAACAACCTGTGAAATATTACATAATACATTACAGCGTGTTTAAACATGAATCGGTGTTTGTCAGTTAAGCTTTACGTTTAACAGAGCTATAAATTTTAATACTGACAAATAAGAATCAATTTCGAAGTAAAGTTTTCGCTAACCTCCGGTACACTGGTCATATTAATGACACTACCGCCCCATTGACGAAACATGTGGCTTTCAGCACTGCTGGAAAATCGTGGCCCTTCTATAGCAACAATCGTACCCTTTTCATGCATTTTTATTCCCAGTTCTTGCGCTGTCTTCATTAACAATTCACGCGTCTTTGGACAAAATGCCGGCATTATCGGGAGATGGCATATACCAGCCGGGGAATCCTTTTCGCCATCATAGAATGTTTGCTGCCTCCCCGAAGTGCGATCAATAAAATTATCAAGCAATACTAGATCTCCAGGCACAATTTCTTCACGTAATGAGCCGGTTGCGGTTGAAGCTATGATATGGGTGCATCCTGCTTCTTTTAAAGCCCAAATATTAGCACGATAATTTACTTTTCCTGGCATTACAGAATGTTTTCTTCCATGCCGTGCGAGTAAAACGCAAGGAATACCAGATATTTCGCCTTCAACTAAGCAATCAGATGGTTTACCAAAAATTGTTTCCACGTGTATTTCTTTTTTATTTTGAAGAATATCTGGATTATCCAAGCCGGAACCGCCAATAATTCCAATCTAAATAATATTTATAAAACTCGTTAAAGAGCATCTAGCTGCTAAATTTAAAATAATCTTATTGACCTTCGTCAGGCGAATCATCTTACCTTTATTTTCTTAGTACTCATAATTGCGATAGTGTTGAACTTTGGCACTATGCGTAATGACTTAGCACTGGTTCAAGTTATTATTTGACTATTAATGTGATTCTAAAATGGTAAAGAATGTCTGAAATTTAATAATTATAATAACCTATAACTCAATAAGTATAGGAAAGAGCAATTTAAGAAAGAGCAAATTAAAAATTCACCTGCACTGATTACTGCGCACAATATTAAGATATTCAACGTACTTAATAAATTGATAAATTTATCAATTTTTGCGGAAGCTTAATTTAAACCACTTTGAATGCGAATGGAACAACGATGTGGATTGTTGTATTATCTATCATACAACTTGTTTTTATTTGAGGCACGGTATGAGTGGGGAAGAACTATAGCATAAATTGGGTTGGTTATCATTCTGGCTAACAGTAACTTTTCGATCGATATAATACGCGTACACGAATGGTTACCATTTAATTTAGGTCATTATTGATCTGTTTTTTCTTCTGTTGTATGAAGAAATATTTATTGTAGCTGCACTACAAAAAAAATCGCATTACTTTAATCATTAAAATAATTTATTTATTTAGTTGTATCTTTAAATAAATCTACTTACATATTTTTCCTTTTTTGTCATATACATATTCAATTATGCTAAATAATGTTGTGAAATCCAGCAGTCCATAAGTGATAACAGCATTGAGTAAAAACGCAATTCATCTGCGAAGGTGGGCATTAATTGTTCTGGTGACAATTATCAACACGTTAATAATGAATGGCAAAATGATTGCAGGGATATAGTTCAAAAATGAAAATGTATTTTTACATTCACACATAAATCAAAAAATTGATTTTTTCAATTTGCAGAACAATACACAATGCCCTTTTATAATAATTGGAAGTAGCTTAACTTGAAATTCATAAGTAACAATATATTTTTTTTAAATATTACTGAATCAACCTTGAAATTTGTGTCAGTAACACATTTTCTAATTCCGTAGAATTGTGTTCGATTTATCAATTATTCTAATTATTGTGACCTTATTTTTGCCCCCGATTTCGGTGACTATCATTTCATATTTGATTAACTTAAATCAATATAGAACACACATATTCATAGGAAGATTCATAACAAAAACCATCACTAATACTCTATTATAACTATTATTAAACTTCTTTGCGCTTTTAATCCTTCTTTCGTAAGCGTTTACTGGATGCATCTAAACTTGCGATCCATAATTTCAACTCTTCGGGTAGTTCAGGTCTGTATGAGATGTCTTTATCTAATAGTCGACTCATTATTTCCGGAATGTTAAGATTGATTACTTTATTCTGACTGAACATTGTAGCTTTCACAAAACCATCCTTGGAGCAGAACTGCTGTTCGAAATACAGATTTTTCTCGTCCCAGGAGACAACCTGCATTTTTATTAGTGCATTTATATAATGTAATTAAAATATTGTTATTTATTACCTTGGTTTTGAGAACGAAGGTTGAAAAGATAGGAATAGGTCTTCGATATCTGATAGTAAGTGCGCCTTGTAAAAAGTTACCATTGGAATTTCGTATTTCGGGTAAAATCCCGGTTCTTGCAAAGAAATGAAATCGGCCAAAATCAGCTTCTCTGATGTAACGGGCATTATTCATATGGCTTAGCAGAAAATCGACATCTTGTGTTGAGCAGAAACCTACAAACGACAGTTAATTGTTGTCTCAATAAAATTGCAAGTAAGCATTACGCATTGATTAAAAATGGCACACTGCGCGTTAACGCTTGTTATCAATGTTCTTTAATTACCTTGTAATTCTGTAGTTTCCGTAACTTTGATACGTGGTTGAACGTATGATGCGTAGAAGATTGTTCCCAGAGTCCGCAAGAAGTAATTTACGTCAGCAAATACATATAGCATAAGTAAAAACGCTAGTATCATTATCGCGTACGTACTAAATAAATCGAAAGTTATATCTAACTTTAACATGATTCTGATTGCCGTGTTCTTGTCGAAATCTTAAAACAACGTCTCAACGCGACGAGGAACAATGTGTAACTGTTTAATGAAAAGTGCATTGACTAGGAGTCCGAGGAAGCGCTGTAATACACGTTGGAGTTGTTGGAATATAGAAACTGGTTCTGACCTCAGTTGAAGTTTAAGTAGTTGTTACTTGCATAAATACATACTTATTTTGTGATAACTGCCTACTCCCTACCTGATAAACAAACCTTCATTATCAACTTATTTTTATAAATTAATGCGTTACCGCAGCAATATGCTTATAGGTTTGGTAACGATTTCAACAAAATTAAACTAATAATAGTGGAAGATTTTTGAAACTTTGAAATACTCAATACTTTGTCCTCAATGTGCGCTTAGTTCATTGTACATAAATCATGCGAAAGTTCATTAGTTTGTAAAGTTATTTTAAGAAATTGAAAATATTTTATAACTTAAACCAGTCAACCATATGTAATATTACAGATTATATATGGGCAAAAGACCTCAAAACTTGAAAGAATTGGGTATGCAAATTGTTGAAAATTAAAATATTACTTAACATTCAGCGCGTAAATTCATACTAGAGATTTCATTGTATTCGCTCCACTTGGCAACTTCAATTGGGAGCTCGGGCTTTAATTTTCTGGTGGTTTCTTCACTGTTACACTTAATAAGAAGTTCATTCATAAGATCTTCCACATTACACTTTAAAATTCTAGTGCGGGCTAGAATAATGGCATTAACAAAATTATCACGTGGACTTATGAAGCGATGCTCCATGTAGATATTCTTATCATCCCAGTAAACAATCTAAACAAGAATGACAATTGAATTAAGGTAATTGAAACGAATTGAACTTACTTTACTTGTAATTTTGTACCGATTGAATAATCGTACAAATCTTCGATAACGGATTGTTGTTGCACCGATTGCGATGCTTCCACCCTTATTTCGAATGCAAGAAAAGAGACCAGTGCGTTCAAAGAAGTCGACACGAGCAAAATCCAATTCGCGTATAAAACGCGCATTATTCATATGGTACAAAAGTGTATCAATGTCTGTTGTGATGCACAAACCTACGAATAATTATCACTAATAATCAATTCATTAATGCACAAGTATAATTACCATTTATTGAAGTTTCGTCCATGATATGCACTCGTTTTTTACAATATTTTGCAAGTAAAATGCTTATTGTCATTCTGATAAAATAATGCAATTCCACGCATATATACAACAACAAGATTATGAATAAAGATATGCACAAAGTCAAATATATGCTCATTATTCTTTTCACTAAGAAAGCTATTGGTTAATATAAAATTTATACACATGACCTTAAATTTTCTATTGCAATTAATTTGTAATTAACTTCAAACAGTATATTGATGAACTCAGCAGGATTATACTTTTGCAATCACAACTAATTGGTATTAATGGTTACCATAAAACAGGCCGCATCAGCGCAGTACAATACAAACACTATTGACATATGTTTAAAGACACCTGAATAACGTACAATTTACTTCAAACTAAATGGACATTTTCCACACTTTTGACATTACTATTTGTTATAAGCTGTAGACCTAAAAAGGGTTAAAAACTAATCAAAATATACGTTTTAAATATGCCAAGTTTTGATACGTTTCTCTCATTAATACTTTATTTAATCAAAAGTACATAAAAGTTATAGACAAGTATTGTAAACAAGCAGTTAGGTATGTGTTATACGCAGTTTAGTAAGTTTAAAAGTCATTTTAATTACAAAAAAATTAAATACAAAGAAAAGTTTAAAGTAACATTATTTCAAAGTTATACTTCAATTCCTTCGGATGGCGCTAAAAGATAAAAGTATAATATATTTCTATTTAATATAACTTTACAGCAAATCAATATAATATCGTATGCGCCATACGCATATTATATGCGCACTTGTAATGATTAGGTAAATAGTTTTTGCTAGGGACAAAATTCATCGACTAAATTTGGTTGCGCTTTCCGAAATTGGTTTTAAAACAGCAATTTGAGCAAGATTCTAATAATCAACTAATCATTCTCAGTTTCTAATATATTACTTGGGTCTAATAACCTTGCTACTATCAGCGATTATCTTATTTATTTGAAAATGAATATTTATTAATCGCAATGAATACATGCAACTTTAGTTTTATAGTAAACAATTATAGAGCGTGACCCCCACCTAATTCAGAAAGTACTTGCAAAGTATTAACAATATAGAGCGACGCACTTTTTTCACGACTTTTAATTCTACAATTTATAATTGCATGCAATGTGGAGGTCAGGAAATATATGTTTTAAGCCTCTATGTATGATTATAAATGATAAAGAATCATCTGCGCGTCCCCAGTTGACTTACTCTAATGCATACCAGTTTAGATAGACTGGCTCAGCGCTTTGTTGTCACATTCCGACTACTGTTAAGTGTTACTTGCGCGGTGCAGCTAAACAACAGTTGATACTCGCAGTATCGCGAACGCGGTTGTTCGTGGTTATCTCCTAGAGAATCAACAGAAAAAAAGTCACATTCTGTGTTGAATTATTGTGAGTGATTAAATTTCAGTACGCTAAATTTGTGCTCAGTAGTTTAAGTCACCTTGTTATAATTTCTAATATACATACTGGTAGGTACGTGAGTAGCGTAGTTAAGCTGCATCGCAGGTAGAAATCAGGTGTCGATTTACCGTTATTGATTTTGTTTACATGTAATATTGAGAGAATAACTGGAAATTCAGGTTATTTCTTAATTTACTCTTAAGTCACTTTAAATACCAAACGCTAAAGGGAACATCTTTAATTGGCAGCATTTGGATAACCTTAGTATTGTTTAATTAAATGCAAACGTAACAGTGCATGAGCGCAACGCGCATGCTAAATTATCGTTTCTAAGTAAAATTTACCTTATGTTACTTTCATTTCAGACATGTACGATATATTATTGAGTTTATTATTATGTCCGTCATACATTACACTTAATTTAAATCAGTCATGCGTTCGGTTTTATCAATGTACATATATTTAAAGGCCAACAGGAGGGTATCTAATAATCGCATGTGCTTAGCTTACTCTCAGAGGAAGAGGAAAAACTCATTTGTTGATATATAAATTCATTCATCATTTATGATGATTGAAATAAACGGCTGCTGGTAAATATTATTCAAAAATACTTGACGGATTAAATCTATTTAAATAAATGATGTAATATAAGTTGCAACAATATGGAGTTTGTATTTTATACAAATTAAAATATTATTTGTGGATATGAATACTTAAACTTGGAATCTTTACATAGAGTCAAAGATAACATTGTATTAAGATACTAACGTATCATCAGTCGTCGCGTCTTAAGCAAGTTATTTATTCTTAGCGTCGTGATTATCCATCCCACACGATTTTAATACAAAGATGAACCTTTTCATTCATCTCACATGTTACAAACAATCTCTTTAATTTAATATTTTCCCTGATTAAATATATCATTAAGTATATCTTTTGATTACAGACATATGCGATAATACGCATAATCGAAGGATTATTTAATTTGAATTTGTGATTCAAGTTCTACGATGCCGAAAAGTGGTTACACATGTGTGAAACATGTATTCTGCTGGATGAATATTATATTATGGGTAATTTAAGTTTAATATAAATTATAAAAGAATATAAATATCAATTAATATTTTTGATGAAGTAAAACCAAAAAAAAAGTTGAAGTTATATTTCTTGACTTTTTGGTAATATTGTGCGCTTAATGAATTTTTGAAGACAATAATTAATCAACTATTATTAATTGTAGATAAGTGGATGTGGTCTACTTGGCGTTGGAATTTGGCTAAGAGTTTCCTATGAAGGATATACAACTTTACTGCCACAATATTCTCTTCTAAGTGCGGATTCATTACTGATTGCTATTGGTAGTATTGCCTTTATCTTGGCCTTTTTGGGCTGTTGCGGCTCCTGGTTCCAGAGTAAATGCCTTCTCATTACAGTACGTATATCTACATGTACATGTGTTATAGATTGATTGATTCTTATTTGTGTTTCAGTATTTTGCTGCAGTGATTTTTATGTTTATGGCCGAGTTTCTCTTTGGATCAGTTGCTTTTGTTTTCCGAAGTGGTATAGGCCATGTTCTCAAAGAAGAATTGACAAATGGTATCAAGCATCACTACAATGTATCTTCTTTTGGACCTAATAGTTTAGTACCAATATGGGACCACATCCAACGGAAAGTATGTTATTTAATCTTCTTGGGGCATCTTGTAATAAACATTATATTTCAGTTTCAGTGCTGTGGTGTCCGAGACTATGTAGATTGGTATTTAATTGATGCGTGGCCAAATAACAAATGGGTTCCAGATTCTTGCTGCGTGCTTGATTCTATTAATTCCACTTTTGCTGGTCAAACTTGTGGACAAGCAGGAAATCCAGATCTGTGGTATTCAAGGGGTTGCTCATATCAAATTCACATGTGGCTTATCCAGCGTTTACATATTATTGGCATTGTTGGACTAGTGATAGCTTTTATTCAGGTATGATATTCAATTTCTTGCTTTTTTCCTCTTTTTTGTTATATTATTATTTTGGTTTTATTTTTGTTTAGTTATTTGGTTTGATTTCGGCTGTTATCTTATTTTGCCTTCCCAAACATCGATCAACACATTCGTACGAGTCTTATGATACCAATTGAGTATTTGCAATATTTAGACTGAAATTAATCAATTTTATCATAACTTTTTAGAAAGTTGCCTTGATTGACCCTTGATTTTGTTCAAATTACATTTTAAATAGTAATATATAGAATATATATATGTTTATTATATTATTTATTGCAATATAAGCTATAAATGTTATGTTTTATTTGTTCTATTTTAATTTTAAATTAAAAGTATAGTCAGTTATATCATTACTTTTTATTTTAGGTTGCTATAAGTGTGTCATGTTTGATCAATAACTGACAACTGCTTGAAAGCGAATATTATATTTCAAATATCAGTATATTGCAATCATGTCGCGGGATTCTGTTTCAAGTTTAGAAACAGATCCACTTTATAAGTATTATAGTGCGATTTTAGCAGATGGTCAAGGAGAAGAAGAAGAGGGGAATATATCGGACTATTCTCATTTGCACGACCGAGGCAAATTTCGCTCAGAAGACTTCATCTCCCGACCTTATTATAGCCCAAAATGTGATATTGAAGAAAATATTCTCGAATTTGAGTAAGTAATTTGTACTAGCACAATATAACGCTCACTATTTTAAACTTTAAATATAGTTTTTCATATGGCTACGACTGCAAGAAACCATACAATTTGGTTGTCATTGATGAACATACTATTGTATTTGCATCTGGGAATCTGATTCATTTTTTTAATATTGAGACCCAGGATATATGGGTTAGAAGAAGTGCAAAGGGGGGTGGCATTGGACATATAACTGTAAGTAATTTAATTATAGTACCTTTATTATATTTCTAAAATGGAAGACATTTTTAGAATAATCTTGTTTACACACATTTGGCTGTTGGTGAAAATGGAAAGAATCCGCCTATTATTATTTATGATTGGCCTTCATTGGAAATAGTTACGGTATTAAGAGGTGGTACATCTAAAATTTACACGCATCTTAATTATAGGTATGCCTAAAATTTTGAAACATTCAGTTCATATCTAAAGCTGCTATATAAATAATAATTTTAGTCCCACGGGAGAATTATTAGTATCCCAAGGTGGAGAACCGGACTATTTAATAACAGTATGGAACTGGACTAAATCAACAATCATGTTGCGAACACGGTCTTATTCTAATGATGTTTTGCGGGTAATGTTTTCACCATACGTGCCTGGCCATTTAACGTCTTCTGGTATTATATAATTTTTATTTTATGACTCCTATTGTATAAATATTTATTTCTCTTTATGCAGGTGTAGCACATATTAAGTTTTGGAAAATTGCAAGAACTTTTACTGGTCTTAAACTTCAAGGTAATCTAGGGAGATTTGGAAAAACTGAATACTCAGATATAGTAGGCATATACCCCATGGCTGATGAGAAAGTGATATCAGGTTGCTATTGGGGTAATATATTAGTCTGGGATGAGGGACTTATTAAATTGGAAGTCTGTCGCAAAATGCGCAAAAAGTGTCATGATAATGCTATAGTACAATTTAACTACCATAATGGAGAGTTATGGACAGTTTCGCTTGATGGACATGTAAAGATGTGGTATTATGATACAATTGATCAGGCAGATCCTCCAGATGAGGATCGAGTTTGCATGATGGAACCCACATATGATTTTCATACACCAGGCGCAAGTTTCATGTGCATTGCTAAGCAGTTTCAACATGATATTGAAGACACTTACTATTTTGCTCAAGATGCAAAAGGAGCTATATGGCGAATTGATTTAAACATCGAAGAAGAAGCTAAACCCAGTCAGCGATTGTATAAAAGTCATGCAGGTGCGACAAAAGGACTAGCTGCATGCCCATGGGGTCCATATTTTACTACAATCGGAGCGGGCGGTTGGGTTCATTTGTATAGCTATTTAATGCGTAAGTTACTTATGATGATTTTATTTCCTGCTCCTGGTACACAAATGCTTTGGGTACCTATGGAATTTGATCCCTCTGGAGAAGTAACAATTCTTGGGTTTGGTGATGGAACTATAAGAATTGGTGTATGGAAGATTAATGAAGAGGATGGAAAAGCCAGTAAAATACACATAATTCAAATTTTAAAGCCCCATAATAAGCCTGTAAAAATAATGTCTTTGAATCCAACTGGAACGTTATTTGTAACTGGCGGAGAGGACAAAACTTTATTTGTTTTTCAAGTAGTTCATGAAAATCAGAAGTACTTGCGATTAGTACCAATTGGATACATACGGATCTGCGATGTGCCAGTTTCGTTAACATGGCACAATACGAATGAAACTATTCTAATAATTGGTTGTTTACACGGTCAAATATTGACCTATGATTTTCCAACGAAGCCCGTATCATATACCAGAATATCTTTTGAATTACAAATAGCGCCAATTGCTCAGTATTTTCATTCATACAAATCTCAAGTATATCGTAATATCCTCCTGAAGGAAATTGCAGCTCAAAGGGAAGAAAAACGCGCTAAGAAAATGATAGCATTACATAAGCTAAAGACTGAAAATCCAGGTTTGGATATAGATGAGGAAATATTTTTGGAAGATTCAGAAGCTGAAGAGGAACTACCGCCATTATATTATCCAGAGGAACCGAATAAAATTCATTGGATTCAACACACTCAGGATGATACTTTGTGGGTTTCAATGGCAGGATATGATGCTGGTTTTATTTATGAATATAAAATTGGCCAAAGCGACCCTGAACCCTACAGGTTTCAGGTGGTTGATGGTGCAGAAGATGTAGATATTGGCAATTACATATATAGTAAAAACAAGGAGTATTTAATATTCGCAATGATGGATGGATCAATACGCGTAAATCGTGTAAATAAAGAAAATTGGCATGATCTGAGCAATTATTGGTCATTGAATATGCATGATAATTATAATGGATATGTGGCTGGAATTAGTTTTTCTTATGACCATGAATATTTTCTTACGTCTGGAAATGATGGCAATGTGTTCGCTTTTAAGTTTAATCCGGAAGACGCGGAATTTGAAATTTCGATTCCAGAGAGAATCACTCCAAACCTGGCCAACTATGAATTATTTGATAATGTTAATTGCATGGAAACGTTAAGTTTAGAAGAACATATTGTAAATGTTGAAGTTGAACGCATTAACAAATTAGCATCGCAAAATATTGCAGGTAGATCATAATTGATAAACGCAAAATTAATATTACATTTAAACTTTACTCTTAGCATATATGGATGATATACACGACATTAGAGAACGATATGAGCTAATTCTGCTTGAAAATGAAAAGTTACCAACTTCGCAGAAGTTAACAATTGAGGAGCTTACTGTGGACAAACGTATTATAGATCACTTGGAGGATTCACTAAATAGCAATCTTGCATTAGTTCAACGCAAATACGATTTTTTCGTGGAAAAATCAAAACTAAGAATGGAAAAAATGCGTAATCATTTTATTAAATCATTGGATATGTATCCAATTGTAGTGAAATCTATTAATACCAATAGATACATTAAAGTTGTCAAAGAACACTGCTTAGGTGATGATTTCCAAGATATTAAGGAGAGAGTCACTCAAAGGATAAAGGAGGATACTTTGAGAAGTCGGTAAGTTATATCCTAATTCTGTTAAACGTAGTTCTCATTTTAACGTTTTAAAAATATTTATAGAGCACCCGAACGTGCTGCAGCACCTTCAGCAAGATCAATCACTCCAGAAGCTGTTGAGAGAAAACTTGAATACTTTCTGATTGGACTCTCTCCGGAAATAATTGAAAATAAGTTAGGTCCTAAAATAAACCGTATATTAGCCAAATATCGTGCGAAGAAAGACTGGAAAGAACACCGAAAACGTGAGGTAACTTTAAAGCTAGTTTTATTATGCAAATTATTAATTACACAAAATTCACAAGACGTTGTCTTGAGTCATAAGCACATACTTTGATTACATATACATATCATCAAATCCTGGTGGAGGCATTTCATCATTATCTGGTCTTCTTGGCCTAGAAGGTGGTGGAAGATCTACATCAGGTGGTCGAAAAGGGTCAAAACGTGCCCCAGGTGGAATTGCCCCTGGAGGCATACCTGGAGGGTTATGCCTGCCTGCACTTGGTGGTTGAAATAGCATACCACCACCTCCACCTGGAAATGGATTTCTTCCACCAGGATTTAAACCAGGAATGCCTCCAAACTGTGGCCCTCCTATTCCAGACAATGGATCTAAGTCATGCCTGCCTAAACCAACATCCAATGGATCTCGATACATTCTTGGTGCTCTCATTCCTCCTATGACAGAGCTAGATCTAGATTCCAACAATGTATCTTGCTTCTCTGTAGTTTCAGTAGTTTGTGTTGACCCCTCCTTACTTTTTACACTTTTTGTAACTTTTTCAATTAACTGCTCCTTAATTTGTTTCAAAATATCTCTGTTGTTTGGTATCATATCATCAATTGTGCCTGTTCTCCTTAACACTACTCTGTTGTTTAGCTGAATCATTGATGTGCTTCTCTCATCTGTACGTATCAAATTGATCATTATACCATCATCCAATCCATTACCCTGCAGTAAATATAACCGTCCCTGATACACATACCGGAGACGATAATTATCATTCCATCCTGCTGGCAATGCTTCTGATTTTGGTTCATTTCCATCCATATTTTGTGATTCACCAATTCCAATGCACTCGAATCCATTTGATACGAGTACAAAGTGAGTCAAACAGATTAGAACATCTTGGTTGGACTTGATATCTTTAACAACACTATTATAAAGCAAATTCCAGCCAAATACAGAAGACATTATTATTTTTTCAGTGCAAAAACTACAAGTCACGATAAATTTTAATCCGTCGGCTTCCAAAAATAATGTAGGTTATGTTTTTGTGTACTACACGGCATAGTTTGCAGCCTTACGAAGACGTACGAAGCAGACTTTTAAAAATTAAAATGTTCTCTACGAAGATACACGAAGCGGACTTTTAAAAGTTTAAATTGTTTTAGTGGGAAATCTTCAACGCAACAAAACCGTCCGATACTCCTTTAACCGAAGACGAATCTCTTATTAATGATGCAAAAGAAACAATTGGTGACTATAAACTTAAATCCGCACCAAAATATAAGACTCCGAAAAATTTGCGAGAAACAACTTATAATAAATATGAGCAAGTCTTATTACTTCGAGAACAGGTGAGTAAATACGGAATAAGTTCATATCCAGTTTAATCATGGGGATTTATAATATGCAGAATTTTAATTTGCTTCATTCTACAAATCTTCGAGTTTATAACTTGCGTGACCAGAAAAAAGAACTACATGATGATCTCGTAAAGTACAGCAATCGTTTAGCAATACTACACGAAGAAATTGTTCAACGTGATCGCATAGAAATGCCACCGATATTTAGTATTGATGAGGCAGATTATCCAGAAAGATTCTTAGAGATAAAGCTGGATGATAAAGATAAAGCCAACGAAACACCAATTGAACTTGTACACGTGAGTGCTATTGATTAATTAATCAATTCTATATTAATTTTATATTCTAATTTAGGTATCAGAAGATGTTAAACAGCGTGGAGTTTTAATGTCTTTTGACGTAGACGATGAAGACCTGGATCCGGAAAATTTTTGGGAAAGTCATATTAAAAATATTCGCTATTGTGATTTACTGTACGAACAAGATCTAATTATAAAAACTGTTAAAATGGCGATTGAAAATTTTGATAATCAACATAAACGTCTTCAAGAAGATATGGTTAGCTTACGCGTCGAATCGCATGTCAAACAACTACACATATTAACACTTAATCAAGAATTGCTGGTCCTGAAGGAATGTGAAGAAAAAGAGGATTATTTATCAGAAAAAGTCAATCAAAAACTACAAGAATATCTGGATCTTGAAGATGATTTAGCAGCAATAAACAATTCGCTTGCTTCGTACAAAAAGGAAATTGATAAGCTTGGTGAACGAGAGAAAGAAATTAATAAATTGTTTCTCACAGTCGTGGTTGACAATAAATTCGCTGACTTTTTAAAGCGAATCTTTCGCAAAAAGTATAAACCGCCAAAAGTGCATACCGATGACGACTCGGACTCGAGTTCTTCATCGTCGAGTTCGGATGAAAGCGAAGAAGATGACGCAGCGAGCATTGATTCCCATAACTTTATGGTTGCATTACGTTTGGATGAAAACGTTTGCCCAAAGGGTTGCGATGCGAATACGTATGCGATGACATTTCAATTGAGAGGACAGCGTCATGAAGTTGAATACTCGATTCGTGAATTTCAAATGCAAACTGAAGCGAAACTAAAGCAGAAAGACTTGCTGATGAAGAAAATGCGCGCCACCGATAGTGAATTGAAGAGCAGACAACAAGAGTTGGAAAGCTTTCAACGAGAGAAGCAGCAAAAACTCAATCAAATCTTGTGCACCGTGATTTTAAAACTAAGTCAAATGAAACATCTCCATCCCGATGGTGGAGTTAATCGAATATGTGATACGTTGGTTTTTTCGCAAAAAACTCTCTCAGGTTTGTATAAGCGTGTGGGAGTTTTGGACGAAGAGCGTCGTCAGCAGCAAGCTAAACATAAACTAAGTATAATGCATTTGAAACGAATGGAATCTGATTTTAAAGTTATGGACGCAACAATTAAAAGACTTAAGGCACGTATTGTTCAAGAGTTGACAATAAAATTCGGGAGCGTCATCGACGTGAATGAATTGGAAGAGTATCAATTAAAGAGAATGATATATGAGTTGCGACTATCTTTGTCTGATGTGAAGGGAATGTTTGAATCGCAAATGTCGCACTTGTACGAAGTTTATAAAACAAGACAAATTAATATAATTAAAATGTTTAAACAAAACACTGCTACTCAAGATTTACTCTGCTTACTTCGAATAGAGAAAGCAGAATTGGAACAGACTAATGCACATCAACGGAAGGTGAAGAAAAATATTGAACATATTTTAGAACAGGCAAAGATCATTACTACCGATCTCCGCAAATTGAATAAAGTTATAATTGGTCAAAATGCGGATATTGAGGTAAACTGTTATTCAATACTGTATTCGTGTTTCTCAAATATCTCAATCTTTCCAGGCTCTTAAAACTGAAATTAAATTATACAAAACTAAGGGCTTTGTCATTCAGAAGCCGCAAATTGAAACACAATATCAGGAAAATGAAGATGTTGAAGAAGAAGGAAGTTTTGTTTCTGAATGGACAGAACTTGATGATTATAAGTATACGGAAGCTTATGCAAAAGAATATTGGTCGAATAAGCACACTGAGGATATGTAAGAAGTTATTGTATTTATTATTTAACATTAATTACAAGAATTTTTGTTATATTTTAGGCGTAAAACTAGACAGGAAGTCATATTTGGCATTATAGATGATTTATTTAAAAATATAAAAGTAAAATTGCGAGAACACACTGTCGCAAGTTTACTCCAACAAATTATTTCAAGAGTCATGACCAATTGCGACGTCGATGAAATAATTAATGATATCATATCGGCGATTCCATCCATGAAGAGGCTTAGTCAAGAACAAACATCGTTAATTAAAATTTCAGCTGAAAAGATAGTATCATTTGAAAGTATTGTAAGTGATATCGTATAGAAATTTTTGAAATTGAATTTTAATGAAATATTAACAGCAGGCACAAGAGGACTCGGAAGGGGCATTGTTAAAGGACGACTGGGCAGTTGTAATTGATGGGATTGCATCTGATTTCATGGAGAAATATGATAGAACCGAAGATCCAGTTAATATGCTTACTACATTAATAAATAAAGTAGTTGAGAATGTTCCACTGCCCGTGGCTATGGATGATACCCATATGCAAATATTATTCGAGAAAATCGTTGAAACCATACCGGTTCTTCAAGAAATTGATAAACATACATTGAAAGACGTTTCTATCTCTTCACTGGATTCAAATATCATAGTAGCTGAATTTTTGCAATTTGTTCAACGCACTCTTGAGGCTCGTTCTTCTGTGTGAAGATTATGAGATATTATATTGTATTTATTTATATGAAATAAAGATTTAATTGATAATTGTCTCAATTTATTTACGTTTTCCAACTCTGGATTATGGGCAAGTAATATATGATAAGGCACACTATAAATACGTACGACATAAAAGTGAAGCAGTTGGATAGACTATATGGGGAAGATCAAATTCACCTGTGCCAACAACACTCCGTAGCCTGGTGGTTGGGCCCGTGACTGTTGACTGGGTGTCTGCGTTTCGATACCCGAGAAAGACGACTCGATCTTTAGTTTTAAATTTTCAATGGAAACAATTTGAACCTATAAGGGGAAGATCAAATTTGGCAATAGCAACAGCACTCCATAGCCTAGAGGTCTTGTCCGTGGAAGTGATCTGGGTGTCTCAGGTTCGATGCCTGAGAAAGGCAGTTCATATTTTAGTTTTAAATTTTCAAAATGAGACTATAAGGGGAAGATCAAATTCACACGCAGCAACAACGCTCCATAGCCTAGTGGTAGAGTCTATGGAAGTGATCTGAGTGTCTCAGGTTCGATCCCAGAGCAAGCTAGTTCAGTTTTAAGTTTTCATTTAATTTAAACGTAGTTGAAACTATAAGGGGAAGATCAAATTTGGCCGTAACAACAACGCTTCATAGCTTAGTGGTAAAATCTATGAGTGCGATCTGAGTGTTGCGGGTTCGATTCCCGTCAGCGGCAATCCGACTTTATGAGTTTTCAATTCCTCATACGTTCGGGGCCCCCAATGGATTTGACTATATGTCCAAGGGGCCCCCGAAAGCGGATGGGGCCCCAGTTTTTATTTTTGAAGCCCGTACGTATTAAGATTGTCTTGTGTCGGCCCACCCCGCCGCTTCGCTCCCCGGCAGTACACTGCCTCCCCATTCCCGATTTTCGTTACCAACAGGCCGATTTTTTGACGTCACCAGAGAGGGGGGCGCCTCTCAACGACAAGTAGGGACTTGGAATTATTTTCCAAGTGCTTGATTTGAATACAAGCGCTATGGCCAATTGAATGACCATCCTACTTAAGACGTACTCCCCGCCGGCTCATGCCAAGTAACGTACTTGAGAATTATTTACCACTAGAGTTTTAAATTTCTAAAAATTTCAGAGCCCGGGATTCGAACCCAGGACCTCACGGTTACTGGCTAAGTATTTTACCACTGCGCCAGTAACTGCTTTCCTAACTTTATTTAAAACTTATATATATCCAGTGAATTATTTGAATTAAGCGCGGGTCTCAATCCTGCTTCTTTTCTTGAAGTTAGTTAACATAAATTTGTGTCAATATATGGTAACAACAAACACGCAATTATAAATAAACTACCAAAATGAACTTACGCAAGTCAAAACTGTTTTGGATTTTAATTCTGAAAGATAAAGGATAAATTAACATAGATAAGAAGATAGATATGATAAATTAATAAATAAAACACTTTTGCCAAGCGAATTGAGATAAGTTTATTAGTATCACAGAATCTAACTACACAAAATTGTCATAGTAAATGGCTGTCGCTTCCAAAATGAAATGGTTAGAAGTTATTGGGTTTTTAATTATTTTAATGTCATCGGTTGGTTTAACAGCATATGTAGCAACTCAATTAAATAGTACTTTCTCTAAAGAACGTATCTGCAAATTCTCGATCAAATATGACCTAGATAAATTACATCCGTTGCTGCTGCAGTCAACGAAAAGTGATTTCTATTTACCTCAAAATGGAAGAGGTGATATTATTCTAAAATCTGGTGATGTTATTTGGCTAAGTTGTCCTGGAGGATCAGTGTTTATCAATGGAAGGTCATCTGGAAAGGAAGAAATATCAGCAACATGTGTTAACAATAAATTGTTTGAAGATTTTAACAGGACTCAATCGGACATTGGTGTATTTAAATGTGATATAATTAAGTCAGTTGCAAGATATAATCGAAAATCTTGCCTGCAAAAATATAAACAAATTGATATTGGTTTTCAACAGATGGATGGTAATTTCATACAACAGTTAAATGTATGCTTTGATAAAACAAATCAAACTACTGTCTACACGGTTAGCAATATTACTGCTTCGATCGTAGCTACTGAATTGAATTCATCACGTCCTTATTTCGAAGAAGGTAATTTCTACGATCTTGGAAAGTTTAAATTACAGTATCTATACACTAAAAACATTCACAAGAAAAACATTTTGCAACAATTGGGTATGCCAAATAAGAATTATTTTGATTCTAATTTCCTAACACGAGGGCATCTTGCACCTAATAGTGACCATGTATATAATGCTCAGAAAAATACCACCTTCTATTTCGTCAACGCCGCACCACAGTGGCAGACATTTAACGCAGGAAATTGGGAGAGTGTCGAATCGAATGTGCGCTATTACGCTTCTAGATACAGGCGAAACTTAATTGTTTATACTGGTACACATGATATTGCCACGTTACCTAACATGAATGGACGAGAGACTCCTTTGTATTTATATAATGCAAATGGCAAGAGAGGAATACCCCTTCCAAAATTTTACTGGAAAATTGTTCACGAACCAAAAAGTAATGCAGGAGTAGCATTTATTGGGCTAAATAATCCGTTTGCAACTAATGTTGCAAATGACATACTTTGTCAGGACATTTGCCAGGAGATCACTTGGCTTCAAATGAACAATAGACGAAATTATACTGAGGGGTATACATATTGTTGTCTTGTCAGTGATTTGCAGAGAAAGATTACGAATATACCTAAATTAAAGATTACGAAATTACTGGTTTAATATCAGTTGAATTAATATAATGCACAAAAATAAATCAAACGTTATTTCAAAAAGTGTATAATTTAGTCATATCATTTCTATCAAGTGTTATGATCGATCAAAATGAAGGTGATAAAATAAAAGCAAAAAAAAAAAGTGAAACAAAGGGACAGTCGGAAAAAGAAAATACCCAGCCAAAAGAATGATCCTGAGTAGTCTTTTAACCCCACAATTGCACTCCATTTGGTCGAGTGGTAATTGTCAGTAGACAGTATAACAAATACTCTCCTATGGTTAGTTAATCGTATTAAAACCTAGAGAAGTGGTTGCGAGAGAAACGATATGGCCTTTGAAAATAACCTTTCAAAGAACGTAATTATGGTCGAGATATATCCGAGCCCGTTCTTTCTTCTTGTTCATTATCCTTCTTTAACGACTTTCGTAATTGCTAACCATTCTAGGCCTTGATTTCTTTTCTCACTATATTGAATTTGTCTCTATAGAAGTACTTTTATTATTATATTACCACTATATACCTAAATCAACACTCATTTTATTATCCAAAATTGAATTTAAATTTGATTAACAAGTTCGCAAAAGAATGGTAGTTGGCTTATTTGAGAATTGCAACGTTTAAAAATTTACCTAATTTACGTTTGACGCTCACATAATGCTCACTTTTTAAATTTGTTGTAATTTATTGCGTCTTCAGCATTAGTGGCTAGAAAGCACGCTGGTAATTTATAGCCTTCTTGTAGTAACTTAATAATTTGGCGTCAGTGCAAATGAATCACTTGTTTTGTGTACATGCTTTGGTTGCATCAATGTTGGTGGTTCATAGGTCATTGTACACGCGACTGAAGGGTTTGCGATTGTTTTTCTTGTCGTGTGCATGCAGCGTACGAGGAGATAAATTTGTTACTCTTCGCAATGGACTGGCGCAAGCACGCCTACCTCTCAACAGCATAACTTATTACTTAACATCATGGTTGTTCAATGGCATCAGTAGAAAGAGGAACGAGGAAAAATCCAACTGCCCCATTCGCGTCCACGCATTTTCTGGTTTTGTTGTTGTCTCGATAACTTTTTGCATCTATAAATTTCTTTTGACCAAACAACCCAAACCACTGAGTGCTAAATCTATTACGGTCTGGGCAATTTTAGTTTCGTAAACAATCCTCTATTAACTTAATTTATAAAAGTAAAATAAATGATTAATAATAATAGTATTGAACCCTTTTTTAATCATAAAAATTGGAAAAAATCTCAACATAAATGTAATTATAACATTGAATAATATTTACTTGTAATATTTTACTTAATTACTTAACATATGAATCGTAAGGACTTTACGTAATTCATTAAATGAAAATAATGCTACCTTCATCTCTAAACTTCATAAACTTCTGACATTTACAAAAGCATGCTTAAAACCTATTATGTGTAAAGTAATTACGATTTAATGTTTATGCAGTGTTCAACGCGTTCCATGAATTTAAATTACTCGGGTTCACGGCGAATTGAAATTACACTAAACACAAAGAGACTTTTGTTCAAAGAATGACGATCATTAACGTCAGATTGCAAATGATGTGTTGCAAATTTGAAATTAAGATGTATCGTAAATAGATCAAATGTTGATTCATCCTTATATGAACTAAATATGTTTGTAAATGGCAACAAAATATTTAATTTATGATTAAATATAAATTGTAATTGTGGAGAAGTAAACATTAAATTGATGCCAAATAACTGGTTCAGTTTTATTACGTTTATCGAATATGTAGATTTTCGGTATAGCGAAATTTTAATAGTAGAAATGAAACCAAATTAATCACATATTTTCGAAACAGTTGCATTTATTGCATGCTTTAATTAAATTTGATTTACGAGTCTTGCTAATGAGACTATAGTTCTCAACATAGCTTTCAGTTACAAATAAATCAATGACCGTATTTTCTATTATCAATCATTTAGACTAATACTCATTATTTGTAAAACGTTTGCCGGAGTTTTCCGGTTGAAACTTTTATTTTGAATGTCAAGCAATTAGTGGATAAGTTTATCAACTCACAAAATTGCTGCTTAATTGAATTGAAACAGAATTGTAAAATATATTAATTTGAAATATTTGACGGAGGGTAACTTGTCAAATTATTTAATGTTTTAGAATTTACGATGAAAAATTTGTGAAATGCAAAATTTCCGTAACCATAATCCGTTTTCCGTATATATATTTAGTGTTGCCACATCGCACGCACGAGGATACATGAATGCTCTCAGAATAAATTAAATTAAACAAGTACAAACCCGAAGCGATATTCAGGCGCAATTGAATAGAAATGGGTTTCGCTAACAGATATTTCGCATCGCGTCACAATGAAATTCATTACAAATTGAATTCACCTCCAAAATTCACAGTCTGTCGCGCTTCCAGCATTTAACGTGCTGGCAAATGATAGAAGATCAAGTATGTAAAACAAAATACAGAAATGCTGTTTCAATGTTACCACATTTTGAAAAAAAAAAACAAAACTTCTATTACTTTATTAAAAAAGTTTATTGAAATATTTGCCACACGGAATAACGAATTTCATAATGTTTAAAAAGCGCTGAAATATTCTGAACGTACAACATATGTATAATTTTGAATATTTTCATCCCTCAATACTCTGAAAAGTGATACATTTGCAAATCGGGTCAAGTTCTATGATAGACAAAATAGCAAGAGTAGTTGAAAGCGTTAGTACTCTGTGCATGCAGAAGACCTTCTGATATTTATGAAACCCTAGAACAAACATATCCACTACTTGTCTCTCAGCCTTCTTCCTGTTTGAGTCGCAATTTTGGGGTTTCGATATGCACGAGCCATACTTCCGAATATGGGCTCGACCTCAGAATGCCATCGAACGCGCTTGCTTTCTTTATATACATTTGAACAAACATTTGAAGTGAAACGTAAACATTGGAAGTGATCGCCGAACGTGCCTCATCATATCTCATGCGATTTTATATTATAACCGAGCGTCTGTAGAGTAGATAACATAACATCAATTTATTCATCTATTCATTTCTGCATAAATGGCGTCATCCTCCAAAAACGATGATGAATGCAGTTCAAATTCTTTTAATTCACGTTCCCAATGACGTAATAATTGTGATTAAATATATAATATTTGTTCAGCATTTTGTCACAATTCGGAATCAAAAACAAATATAGAAATCACGAAGAATGAAAGTAGAATTAAACAATAATGGGGTAATTGGGGATGGCACAATTTAATTAAATGGAAATTCAATTAATATCGAAACTAACAAATCGAAGTGGAAACAATATGTGGTCTTCAGGACATCATGATATATATTATTTGCTGTGTTACGTTCATAGCAAATGATAATTAATTGACATGTATTATAACATTTTAATTAAATGTTTGTTTGAATATAATTTGATCATTTAATTATTTTTTGAAGCCCAATAATGTCAAAGATACCTCTTCTAGAAATATTCCAAAATTAAATTACAAGACTAATGATTAACTTATCAACAAGTTATGCATTTCATATATTGATCCAAAGTTGCAACGCATTCTCCTTGCATGGTTTCCACAATTTGCGCATACGTGCGCGAATATTTTAGGAAACCATTCCAAATTTTGCATTATATCGCGAGTGTTTGCCATGTCGGAGGCCATGGTATACAAGAGTAGTTTATATTATAGTTGCAAAACTTACTCGAGTATGTACCTTGTAATGTTTGCAGAAGCACTACAAAATATGTATGTTCTTTATGCGTATACTCGTATATAAGTACCATACATAATACCAATTCATAATTTAAACATTTATAAACAAGTCATGCAGTCATGCATCGCTGCTTCACTTCAATGGATGTTCCGATGCCAATGGCAATATATTTTCAAAGGATTCAATAATATTTTAACTAATAACGCATTAAGCATATGAGTTATTTCAGATATAAATTCGTAAAGGGGATAAATTAATAATTATTTCATCATATATCCAAACCTATTATTCGTTAAATTATCTATTATTAAATGTGACGAGAAATACTTCTTAAAACAATTAATAAAGGAATGACAATCTTAATTTATATAAATACGGGCATTTGTTTCTGATTATTAGATTTCAGCATTGGAAACTTATCGTAAAAATATTGTAACAATTCGATTCATTTTTCTGATTAAAGTGCGTAGCTATTTTCGTATTCTAGCCGAGTAGTCAATAGGTTATTATTGTGTATAAGGTTTCATAAGCAATCATCTGAAGATCATCCAGATTATTCGAGATATTTGCTTTGGAATTCTTCGTATCCTGAATATCTAGACAATTGCATATCGCATTCGCATTCCGTGAAATTAAAGTTATGTTGTTGTTATATCTTATCCATTATGTAATTTTCTTGTCTGTTATGTAAAAATATATGTGGATAGTTGCGAGTATATTGACGTTATTGAGTATAATTTGCACGTATTCCAACTTTGTCCGATAAATGAGAGAGAATATATTTTTATTCTGGACATCCGCATCTTGGGATCAAGTTTTAGATCATCGAAATTAGTTTCGCTTGGTAACAGCCAATGTTCGAAGAATGATCCAATCATATCTCTGGTCACAGCATTCGACGCAATATATATTTTATTACCGTAGTTTTTGTTTGGATCATCTATTATAAAGCTTTTTATTATAGCATCATAACTATAAGTTATTGGAGCTTCTTGCTCGAATTACTTCCTCGTCCTTCATATAAATATATTATGTTATTACTACTTTTCATGATGTGATAGTTTTTGAATTATGATAATATCATGCACGCAAGTATATAAATTCTGACTGTAAAACATATTGCCAAGTCTATAAAGAATAATAGGCATTAAATTATTTTGTCATTTAAGACTTATTGGATACTGTAATTTAATAATTTCTAATCAGTGTTAATAAATCGTCGAAACCCCACGCTAGTAGAAGGGGAATTCAAGTTGTTTTCCTAGTTGAATACCAAGAGATAAATTTGTTACCCTCCGGGATGGAATCGTTGAAACACGCCCACCTCTCAACAACATAACTTATTACTTACAATCATGGTTGTTCAATGCCAACCATGGACCATGGAGAGATCTTTAGCTGCCCTTTCGACGCTATACAAATCTGTGTTTTTGTGTTGTCTGAACATTTTCTTGCATCTATAAATTTATCCTGTATGTGCCATAAAGCCACAAAGTGCTGTGTAGCGTTTTCGCTGCATTTGATGTTAGCAGGTTCAATGGTCCGCTAACTTTTTAGATATATGTCGCGGTTACACAACAATCAGTGAATTATTACATGTCAGTCTAAATCGTAAACATATTATCTATTAAATGTATTGACTAAAGTGCATATTGAATAGTGTGGGTTTGTAATTATAGAATTTTCCATTAAAAATTGGATAAAATTGTAAGTTATTGATTTAGTCAATACATTTATTGACTTATTGATTTAATGAATGAATGAATTGAATAATAGAATAAATTTATTCATGAATGAACATTAGAATTTTACGTTTCTTTGTAGTAGTGTGTTACGCACTATAAATTTACTCTATATCTTTCATTCACAATTGCGTCATGTAGGTGTGAGGTAGACTTGCGCGTGTGTGAGGTGCGATTTTTCACACCTCCGCCTTGTATCAAAGACGATCGGCAATGTTTGCAGTTATAATGTACGATAATCATCGATTATTATTTTAATTATGTGTGAATTTTCGCACCTACTTGTGAGGTGCGAAAAACGCTTATCGGTAGCAATTACCGATAATTATATTGATTACGCGTGCTCTTTTCAATCGTTTCTTTTCACACCTTTGCATTTTATTCATAACCCCAACTTTGACATATGCAAACGTATATACCGTGTTTAAATGTAAGTTTGATTCTTTTATTCTAGCGTTCTCGTCTACAACTTGCTGGAATATTACTCTGGTACTTTGTTTTATATATAGATAATCTATACCTATGATGTATAGATAAATGAAAATAATAACTACGTCTCATTTGCTGGTTGAACATAACAACAAATTACAATTTAGGAGATGGCAATTTGTACAAATCTTAATTTGGCTTATGCATAGTTTGCCAATACTTCCAGACGAAACCATTTCTTTATATGGGGGTTGTAACTAAATTCATTATGCAGTGACGACGTATCGTCTGGGAACTGAAGTCTAGACGATTAATTTCCAGCCATCTTAAATTGTCTATCTCGCCAACAAGCATAAAATATAGTTTTTATCTCTTAATTGAAATAATCATACTTTGCTGATTAATTATAGAGATTAGAAGCATGATTTCCTTTGTGCGTGATTCGTAATTGAGTGAATTTTAGAAGTTGCAAACTTACTTAGATAAAGTAAAGTGCTAAAAGTTCCACTAGAGCCAATTTTATCCTGATTCTTAAAAAAGATCTATTTAAGTCAAAGCAACCGAGAAATGTCCTAATAATAAAATGTAGTTAAATAGTTGGAATTTATCAATAACAAATGATAACTCATATAACATATGTTGGATTACCAGTTCACTGAGACAATTATTTATATATATATTCACTGATCTACGTGTTGGATATCGAATATTTGGCATATTTGGCATTGTTGAATGATGAAGTACCTATTTCATTTTTGCATATTTACTGAGCAAAACATATGTAGATAATAAACATTAAATGGCTCCTATTGATAGATGCAAAATTAACACTACTGCTCATATTTACACCAGGTTTAATATTTCATAATTCCGGAAATGGAAATAAATAACTTTTTTTGCATAGCTGTAAATTTACGCATCCAGTATTTAATTTAAACTGATTTAGTAGTCTGTTGGCGCTCTCTATTTTTCGTGCTAAAATCGAAAATCACAAGTCATAAATCATAATTGTAATGTCTATGATTTCTGAAAATATCCAGTGGGTATTGTTTATTGTACAAAAAGTTTTTTAAGACCATTAAAAAATAGTTGGCTTCAATACAATAGATCATTCATTCTTCGAACTAGCCACAAATTTCAGCACAAACTTACTAATTAATTTAATTCCAATACCCTCTCACGGAACAATGGGGAAATCCATCAGCGAGTATCTTTACTTCTTCATTTCATTGTTTTCCGGGCGCTGCATGGCGAAACTTTCAGCGAATTGTACGCGGCAGCAGCAAGTGACTCAACAACATTCCAGCACATTTTCATTTTTCGCCCTCTCTTGTTTGCTCAGCTATTTCAACGCCACGCTATTTTCACGCTGCCGCAAAAGTTTGCGCCTTTTCATCCCTACACAAATACAACATAGCAAGAAAACTGTTTTTGCGATATGCTTTCATCTCTGTTTTCGATCCGCGGTGCGGATTCAATAGCAACTTTCCTATTTCAAAGTGTATGACGGATATCGCTGACTTTCATTTAAGTGCTTTATAATGTACCAGCGAATGGCGCAATCGGACACCAGGCGGGAAAAAAGACAATGAATAATTAATTTTCGCCGAACACTCGCATTCAATAAAAACCCGTTAAATGTTCGAGGAAAACTTTGGCGTGTTTACTTAGTCTTCAATTCACTTCGTCGCTCGTACACACGCACTTAATGAAGTTTGCGCACATTTTCGCGGATAAGTATTCGCAATCCTCCCTAAAAGCAATACGATTGAAAAATGCACCGGCATTATAATCAATCAATGACAATTCCTCTTCGGCTTTCTTCGTACGCGAGGAATTAATAGATTGCCGCGCAGACAAATTGGACTTTTGGAGTTTTCCGCGAGCACGTGCTGCTATCAAAGGACGCACAGCAATCCAATCGCGTTTTTCCCGGCCTAATGTGATTTTTATGATATTCCCGTGCTGCGCAAAGTATACGAGCGTGTCGCACAACTTTCATAAAGTTTTACGCAAACTTTGTTTGCGCATTTTATGCACTATCTATTCATGTTATTTCGGCGGAAGGTTTGTGCGCGTACAGTACAGTTGGAAAACTTAATTTCTTAGCGCGTTGCGTTGCTGCTTTGGTCCACGCCACCACGGATCTACGAAATGAAGTCTTTCATTGCGTGCGGGCCGCTTGTCTGCAATTTTCTGCACGGACTTTTGACGAAGTGTGAATGAATCGAATGGACTCTGTACTCCCAGTCGTGCGCCGCTCTTCATGTATTTGGTTTAAGTTATAATAGCAGAAGGGCAAGTCTCCAATGAAGTTGGATGGAACACGGTTGACTTCTTTTCGCCGCGGCGCAGAAGGAACTTTTCACGTTTTTCCAACTTCGTGCCGGGAAAGAAAGTTTAAGAAAGGCTTCTTTGCCCAAGTCGTCCATTTGATTATAAATAAATTCAGTTCAATTACTAATGAGAAAGTATTGTGATGTCATTGCAATGTTTACGTCAGCTCTTCTTTTATACGTTTTCTTTTGATTCTTGAGAAAAGACCTTTTCCAACGAACTTGTAACTCAATTACTATAAAATTCCTCGCTTCTTCCAGTTTTTCTTTCAAGTTGTACGTACTTTGTAATTAATTGTGCTAATTCCTGAGTAGACATAAGAAAATCTATTATTATATTATAGAAATTGCAGATAGAAACCTATAACTAACTTTTAATATATGTTGAATGTATAATTAATAATGCAATTATCTCTTTTATGGAAAACAGTACTCGTAAATCATTTTAATTAATTTCTTTGTCGCTGACTTGGTGCGTGCATTGTATTTGTATCTGCTTCTTGCCTCCAAGTTTTCCTTGCACATCTCATGAATATTTCAGCAAAACAGCAACGAAACGTCAAAATAACAGCTGTGGGAACACTCGCTGAAAATTCCCCCTTTGATGTAAACAATGAACGTGTTGAAAGTTACCAAATAAGGGTGAATTGAGTCTTGCAGGAAGTTTATTACATATATTATTTCCTAGGGAAATAGGAAACTTAAACTAAAATGTACTTTTTCCTTGTTCAGAACTTGTACCTAGTTTTCCACTAATTGCTGTTATTTTATAAACGAAATTCTACGCTGCAAAATACAGATGTAAATGTCAATTTTTATTATCGACTTTAAGTAGAAAAGTCAAAAGTGAAAAACAAGCCAGTCACGCATTACAAATAGTCAAACATTTGAATGACTATTCGAGAAATGCAATATCGTGCATTTCCCGTTTTATCCCCAGTCAAAAGCTTGTTGAGTTCGGAATTTCCTTTTATTAAAGCTTCAATCGACGACGACAGGAACGCTCATTCTAAATAAGCAATAACATTACATTGCAATCTCAGGAGCAAGAACATTGTAGAACACTGATTTGAAAGTTTTCAAAGAGCGAGCGTACGTACACAATTTGCAAAACCGAATCATAATTTATTAGCAAATGTAAATAAAAGACAACGTCAGGTGAGAGGGGATGGGTCGCAGCTAATTTTTGGCTGAGCGCATAAAATTATAACAAAAGCACTTTAGCGGTTACGGTGAGTGAAGATGAGATGGAGCTTTAGTTTATATTCTGTAAGCGGTATTGTACTTTAAAGCGCTTACAAGATTTTCGCGCGGCGGGTGTTAGCATAACGAGACGACGGGGATCTTTATGCAGGTGTCGTATCCTTTACTCCTGCTTGTTGTTCTAGCCGGCGGCGGCAAGTGAGAGCATTGTTCGTATTATCATTTTGAGACATGGCCGACGCAAACTTATAATTAAATTGTTTAATATTCCATTGCTTTACACTTATTTTCGACGCGACGGTTTCAAAACATGTTATCGTGCTCAGACTCGACTCAAATTTCAAATTTATTACTCTCCAACTTATTAATTATTGAGAGATATTCGCGCACAAGGATTTCCAAATAACATCATGCATTTTTAATTCATTTTTTACTCTCCTATTTGAATAAACGTCTTTAAACTATCAAGATTTGTATTTTATTCATCAGACGTTTTAGCTAAAAATATTCATTTTATTATTTGCATTTTAACGCGCATTATGCACATTCAACATGTCGAAAATAACGGCAGAAGTGTCCAATTAAAATTCGTATTTGACGCCTAGAGTTGCAAAGAAGCAGTGCGAGAAAAACACTCTGCATGTAGAGTCGAAACGAAAATGAAATGAAATGAAATGAAAGAATGAGGAATGAAAACATGTCGACGTTGGCTTGTCGTACACGTTGTTAACTTAATTTATAATGAACCGTGAATTAAAAAGTTTGCTCGTTAGAGAGCAATTTTTTCGTAAATAAATATCCAACAGCGAACGAGTAAATTCGCGTGAATTTGCCGTTTCGAGAACGTGCTGTTTGAACGCCAGTATCGATTGCAGGACGCACAAGCACCAATCCAAAACTTCTTATAATTTGACTCCACGCTGTGCGAACTCTATTAATTAATTTCCAGACATGCACGAGACATATCGTAAAATTGAGAACGCCTGTATTTTTGCCATATATTTTTTATTCCTCAAAGTTAATGCTTTTAAAAATACCAAATTAGTATTGTAATAAAAGTTGTTTACAACTTTTCCTCACTGTAAATAACGTAATAAGTATTTGAACGCTAATTAAAAAGAATTGTCGTAATTTTACCAGCTTAGTCAGCTACTTAATAAAAATGTTTCTTTTTGAGTTATTGAAGTGGATCGTCATGAAGCAGTTTTTTTGGTAAACATAAGTTAATTAATGAAAATGATGTGTTTTTGCTTGTTGAAATTCGACTTTTTACACATGCCATAGAAAGATCACCTCTATAGTGTATTATTACAGCAACTAGAGCGATGAGTTTTTAATTAATATCTTGTCATTTCGGATTTATTCGAGCAGATCTATTTGCACGAAATTTCATTTCATTTCCATAGCAACCCTTCATTAGCACTCTTCATTCCTCCACACTTTTTGATGACAGATGTTGACATTTCGTTCAGTGTTCTTCATACTTGTTATTGAATTTTTTGCACTGCCAAAGCACTTTTTCTGAATGCATCTTCAAAGTACTAGAATTTCAGTTGATATTTCATATTTTCATACGTTTCATGTATCTTGTCTAAATATTAAACAACCCTAAATGAATATTTTTATACCCTACTCTGCTGATTAAAAATTTTGATGGCTGTCTAATGACTTCCAGACCAATCATTGATTTCCCCTAATTTTAAATTAAAAATTCTTGTCATTTCTACATCTGACAAGAATATCAGCCTCCGTCTGGTTCTATTTTACAGCGCAAATAAATTTGGTATTTCAAATATTTGTCTGTGTGGCTTCCATCATCTTCGTTTTGGCTTTATCTGCGAGTTTGCAAAGTGTTGATGAGACATGACAAGCAAATGTGATAGGAAATCTATGCAAGGACGAAGAAGAAGAAGAAGAGCGCGTCGTGAAGGAATCGACGATGACAACTGGTGCTTCGTTTTCCCTTCATACCGCAGGACGGCTGTCTGGTGGTAATATAAACTCCGATGCGCTACAGTATTCAGCAAGTTTGATTCTCAAGCAAGCAAGTTATATCAACAACACGAAGTGCAAAGATGCAAACATGAACATAAAGTGTACGGAAACTTCCGTGCGAGCATGTTTGTTATAATACCGAATGCACCACAACGAATTACGCTTTTCTATTGTCGTCCTATGACAACGCGCATTCGAAATGCGCTCGTTGATTTATTATGATTGCTGTTTGACTACGAAACTTATGATGAATTGTCTTCATGCTGCACGGCTGCTGTACGTTCGTTATCGCTTTTGTCGATTGCAATTCTGCAACCAGCTCCCGAATACTATCAATCAATATTTTGACTCTCGTATGAATTTCACGTTCTCAATGCATAATTTTAATCACAAGCAGCCATTAACTATTCATCAATTTTGTTAAATACCAAAGTAATTATCTCGAACATGCTTTTAAACTCGTTCCTAATTTATTAACTATCGGACAATTATAGTTCAGGTTTAAAACTATTGGAAAAGTGCGAAAAGTAAATGGCCGAGTTAGCAAGGCAAACAGACTGAGATTAACAAAGCATATTTTTCACTGTTATCAGCTTGTTGGCAATTGCACGAAACACTACGCTGGCAAAATGAGAGAGGGAGTTTAAGGTAATTAAAGCAATAGTTTTTGCATCCATTATTCATTCGCACATAGATAACACGCATTTACAGGAAAAAGAATGCTAGAAAATGCAGGGGCGCCTCGCTGACGAGGACAGCAGCGAATCCTTCTTACTTTTACCGACTAGTTGTTGTTGTTGCTGCTGCTGTTTGGTTTTTACACCGTGTTTGTTAGTTTCTCAATACAGAGAGAGTGCAATAACAGCTCGCGAAACGAGCATTAAAAAATTAACGCGCTTGTACCATAAATTAGACTAAAAAATGTAAGAACTCTTGTTTATTCCGCGCGCTCAGCAGCAGCACGCGAATGGACCATTATTCCTTGCTCACTCTTTGCGTTTTCCCGCACTCTTTAGAACAACGAACGGCTAAATTACGAGAACAAAAGATTACGAGTTTTTCTTATCCGCTTCGCTGTACTTTTCTGCACAACGTAAAAAAAAGACAGGAACACACAACGATTGTATATTATCATCATGATTTCGCGAAAATCGCAATGCTGGAAATTAAAAAGTAAACAAACAAGCGTATTGTGTTGTTTTGCTTTTCTGCTTTGAACAAAGTTACATAAGTAATATATGTTTATTGCAGACGTATTGCTACAATTCCTAGTTTAATTGTTGTATATGGCTGGCCGTGCGCGGTAACACAAACCGGAAGTGATAAAACCCAAGGGTGGTACACATATAATTATAGTAATTATTAAATTTGGCGTCTATTCAGAAGCAGCAAGTAGAGCGAGCGTTCAGCAACTTTACTTGATGTGAATGATGTAACTTGTATCCGTACTGTAAACTCGCGTTCTAAGGGTAATCTTCGATTTCTCCAAGTGGTACTAAATGAATAGCCCAACATGGATGATGAGTTTGGCGTGTATTCAAATGATCTATTCAAGTATCTCATTATTAGTTTACTAGATTCCAACTTATAGAATTATATATGAGAAATTCTAAGGGATGTTCGCCGTATAAAAAAGTTGTCTAAGGAAATTGCTAGTGAATTTGTATATTTAAATTATAATATAATACCTACTTGATTATGTGGTATTAATTATACCGGTAAACTTTTTACTCCCTCTTAAAGCATATGCTATCATTCAAAGATCGTAGCTTAAGCTGACGTGTATAGAATTTCGTTGCTCAAAAAGCCATAAAATGTTTTCCTTTCATACTATTTACTCGTATGTAAAACATACAAAATAAACACATCCCGATTTCAATGTCGTTAATTGAATGGAGCACTTTGCCCTGTGAGAGGGCAAAGTGTGGAATTATTTTCATAACAAGTATGTTTACGCAAAGAGACATCGATGCAGATGTCAAAATATGTTCGAATCTAGGCACATACGTAGCCTGCGGGAATGTATTCGGAAACAAAGAGATATACCTACTGGTTGCAGTGCGGGCAGTATGTGCACAGCTGGAGAGAATGCAAAACGCTTGCGCGCATCCCGCGCACGGAAGCGGCGTACAAATACGCGTCGCGACGCAGCATTCCATTCCAAACGCGGCGTCGGCGTCGCGACGACTCACTCGACAGCCACCACCGCCAACCCTTACGCGAGCGCGTCGCCGCCAATCTGTTCAGTGCTCACGAAGGCCGTGGCCCGCCGCTTCGCTGCTCACTTGGCACCGAAAAGTGCACTCTTCGTTCGCCGCGCGCCAAAGTGTAACACACGGTCCATCGCCTGCGGCTAACTTATATTTCCCGTATTTGCCAGCCGCCTCCACCGTCGCCGTTGCCGCCGCGTATAAATCCACTTCGTAGATTTAGCGCGCCGTCAACGGAGGTTTATTCGGTTCGCCGCATTGCCACCCTCTTGCGAGCGCCAACAGTTTTGGACTTTATCAAAAGTGCATCCCGGTAATCATGTTTTGCGAAAATATCACGCAGTTATTTTGCATGTTTCCGAATGACAACACAGTCCGGAAAAACAGATGAAAAACAACGGACAAGAAGCCTTTTCTTGTAATATGTAATAAACTGTAAGAAACTTGCTAGAACGCGTAAATAATGTTTGTGTTTTTGTTCGAGTAAACTAAAAGTATTTATATTAGTAAGGATTGTGACGTGCGTTATCAAGATGGACATCTTAAAGGATTTCTTACTACTCCTGTTTTTTAACATATACACTCCATTTACCGGTGAGTAATAATATGCTAATTATTCAATTTATGCCCAAATCGCATTAGCATTAGTTCTAAATATTTAATATTAATTAAAAATCGGTAAAATGTTTGTGGAGGAGAAATTAATGTGATAACATTTGCGATAATTAGAAATTTAATTTTTCATGGGGTGAAAACTGATTAATAATTAATCACCTGCCAGCCGAAGGGAAAACATGATAAATTATTACTTCTATCTTTGTTTTGCGCACGCGTTGAAGGTTACGATGAGCAATCCTGTCAGGATAATTCCCTACGTGTTTGTCTATTCTTACCTATCTGCTCTACGTGTTCATCCGTCGGACCGGATTTGAGGGATTAGTACTGAAAGCTTTGATTAAATTTCTTCCCCTTAGCATTTTTTCTTCACTAACATACCGACGTCACTCGGGGAATAAAATTCTGATCTTTATCATAATTCTTTATCAATATGGAAATCCCTTTTGTGACTATATAAATTACCCGAGTAATTATCTAATCTGCAAATAATTAATTGCCATTAACACACGAATTTTTCGGAGAAACTAGAACTTGATAGATGTACTAATTTTAAATTTAATTTAAAACACTATTTTTAAATGTCACCGCATAATAAAATTGACTACATTGTAAATGCAGCAAGGTATACATAAATTCAGAAAGGACGGAAGTAATTTATTCTTTTCCACCAGAGCGGTATATTGGAAGTTTGAGTGTAATAATCAGTGAGCAATGGCCGACCGGAAATGCGATTGTTGGTAAAAGGAGTTTAGAGCGGCGGTGGCCGTGTGGCAGTGACATATACCTAGACAAGCGAGCACTGCCCATATGGTTCGGGCACCAAATCGAGCCGAGTGGTAATGATTCGGAAGAAGCAAACTGTTTTTGAGAAGAATGGCGAGACCGGATAAAAATACTCCAATGCCATTTATCCCTTGCGCCGAACAAATTGTAGCTTAAAACTATTAGATTTATACAATTTCTGCGCGCGCGTGCTTCACATGATCATAATTCCCATGAAATGTGGGAAACAATTTCTTCGTTGACGTTTTGATATCCTGCTCATATGTTTGAGCAAATTTGCTACAGCTAATTCAATTTTCCTCGAAATTTTGTTTGGAATATAATATGAACATGATACCATCATTGAAAATGTTTTATCCTTAATAATACTTTTCTTTACTTTCTCTCTTAGTACTTTTTGAATAAGATTTTTAATACATACTTACGTAATTTAATTATTTCTATATCAATATCAATTGATAACAATTTACTTGTATCTATGAATACTTGAGGAGTTAGTCCTTTGGGAAATCTGACTTAGTAATTGCATTGTAATGATGTTTTGAATAGCAAACGCTTCATATCTGAAAGTGATCGAATCACGTCATGCCTAAATACCTAATATAGGTGTACCTAATCCAAGAGAGTAATTGTATAGTTGATACGCATTATCGCAACCTTGCATGATTTAAGCTGCATTCAACACATATCACGCTGCATAAGTGGCGTCTTGATATGAATGGAAATGCACAATATTCAATGGCAGCACAATATGTAATGTATATGTACATGCAGTAGGTACAGCTCGATTCGCCGGATGTTGCATTGAAATGCGCCATTTCCACTGCAAAGATCCAGCATGACGACAACACAAGTCAATCGTGAAGCGGTGCTTTTGACAAGTGCTAAGCCGCTTTTAGCCTTAACACGCCCTGTTTAATTACCATTAATTTCATTTTCCGTTTTTCTCTTTCAAAAGTCTCCTGCATGCTTAGTAACACATCAGATTTAAAATTGATTATTCAATAGCAAGCGACAAAATCTAATTATAACATGTAGCTGGAATTGCGTTGATTAATTGATACATATCAATGATGCGAAGAGCTGTTTAAAGTTTTGATGATGCAGCAGTCGAAAAAAGGTTAGACATTGGGAAAAAGCAGGGAAAGTACGAGTGCCATAAATAACCACGCGGCGTGCACACGCGGGAATTGGCTTTGAATTGGTCTCTCCTGGCGCTGACGGGTTTTGACATAGTACGTGGAAGTTTGCGACCACCGTACAAGGATGACATAATTCTGCGTCAGCTACTGAGATGCTCAGATATAATAAATGTACGTGTTTTATGCGATTTTATTCCTGTTTCGCAATATACGACTGGGGTTTCTTTATATCTCACAAAGACGGAGGAAACTCTAAAAACAGCAACTTGTGATTTGTTAAATTTGCGAACGAGAAACTACATATACACGAATCATAGAGTTTCTCCTTTACAGAGAATCTAGAAGTAGATTTAGTTCAATAATGTTCCAAGCTATGTTATTTAATATTCAACTTTTAGTAATAAAAATGCAAGAAAATTCATCTTCAAAGATAAATTCCAACATGTCTAGAAAATATATCTCTCTGGTATATAAAGAGAAACTTCCGGGAATGTTTATTCCTTGAATTAAATATTTCAAGATATCATCTTGAATTAAAAAATATACGAGTACTTCAAATAACGTGAGATTGTCTATTATTCAATAAACAGTTCATCAGATCATCGACAGATTTGTACTAAAAATATAACGAGACACTAAATATAAATATTTAAATGTTACCAAAAAGCAACATCGTTTACAAGAACCATCCATAAATATCTCGCATTATAATTCACGTATGCGATAAGTTCGATTGGAGTAATTTACAAATAAATCAATCAGCACGTCTTTCGATTTACGTTAATGCAAGGCGAGCATTCATTTTCCTATGCCTTTGTCCGGAAATGTAGGTTGCGTACATTTCCTCAGCACACTTTTCTTTGCCGTATGTAGTTACTCACTGCTGAGATCAATTTGTGTCCTATGTATTTATAACATGTTGAAGATAAATATTTGATGTTCAATATTGTAAGCGTTACCATATTTTCAACAGTATTCGAGGGAATAGTGGTTGTCGTCTGACAAACTTAAACACAAACTAACTCTAGTATAACTCGCTGAAATTATTTAACTGTTGATTTTTCAATATTTTTCTCTCAATTTATTATTAGTTATTAATTATATGTTTGCATAATATTTCCAGAAATTCTCGTAATTGCTAATAAATAGTTAAGTAATAAAGCTAATTAACAAAATGAATTTCAGCATCCATTCATTGAAATTATTAATAAATATCTGAAAATACAGTTTTTAGTATTGAAATGCGATTTTAGTATTAATTTAATTTAAATATTAATTAAAATATACAGTTACCTAGGAAATTAGTTTGGCATTTTAAATATTACCTAATAATTAATTTTCCCTTCATCTGATGGATTAAAAATAATAATATCCGGAATACAATGAAATCCATTCGGAATAAAAACCGCAAAAATAACAATCAAACATTGGGGGGCTTTGAATGATTTTTCATTTAATTTTTTTCGCCACTTGTTATTTCCAATTTGCAGTTCAATATTTTATACGCGCATAGATGAGTAATGAAGGCAAACAATAGGGGTAAAAATAATACGTCTGCAATTGGAAAGGAGCGCAAACAATCACATAGTGCACTCTAGTCGTTAATCATTCGGGTAGTGCGGTTGCAATGACGAGTGAAAGCCAAAGAAAAATTGTGCTACTATCTATCTTTTATCTATCTTGTATAGCATGCTTCCATCTGAATATGAATCATACATTCAGCCTTTTCGCATCCGAATAAACAGCCAATTCAGCTCGCACCAAATGAGCTTCTTTTCTACTATATGAGCAATAGCAATAACAATCCATTCCTCATCTGATTGGCAATCCATTAAATCACAGAACGCGGAACGCTAGAGAAGAATGCAAACGTATATACAAAATGTGTTTTGATAAACTGCAGAGTGCTTGCTCTCATTAATTGTTTACACAAATTGGATACTCATTACAAAAATAATGTTCAACAAATCAAACAATTTAAAAAGATTGATTCACTATTGAACCTTCAATTTTGTCTTGAATTCAACGGGGAAAAAATTGATAAATGATAAGTTTAGCAATATGCCAGAAAAAATATTCAACAGTGATACTGAAGATTTGCAGAGAGCATAATAAAAATTGTTCAGCAAACCGCAAATAATCACAAAAAGAAATGGAACAATTTTTTGCAACATATTTATCAAAATCGCACATTTTTATTCTTTCAACTGTAGCAGTGGTAAAATACGTAACCAAAGTTTTTATTCAACCTCTAAGAGGCAAAGAATATAAACATATATGCAGTAAGCATATTTTAAAATAATATATTCTTTGCCAGATATTGGAAACCCATATAGAAAATTCGTGCGCCGCCTCTTTTATTATTTTCTTTATCTTTTTTTTTGCCACCCTCATATGTGTTTATCATACGTCACGCGAACAATAATGCTCATTATGGAAATAAATTCAACGCATGGAATTGATCAAGCTCGATGATCGTATGCGTGGCGGCTATAACCGTCTGGAATATTTTTCAATTCGTTTCAGTCGTCTTCTTTTCTTCATTCCTGGCGGCGACATGCAATTTCAGTGGGAGACCGGGGGATGGGGGCGCAAAATTGGCAAATGGAGCGCACGAGCATAAGTGTAACGCCGCTGCATGCTTATTTTACTTTTATGGCGAATTTGTTTCGTTGCCGCGAAGAGTTTGCTCTTGGAAAACTTGCGTTGTGCTTCGCGTTGATGACTATTTTTATGGTGAATTTGTTCCTCTTCGAGTTTGTTCTTGAACGCTCTCGCAACGCCAAAGTGTGTATTGTATTTCGAATGCAATGCGAGTCGTTTCTTTAAGTGCATTGTGAGAGCCTTCGAAAAAGTGCAGACGCTCGACACAGCTAACTTTTTAATGTATATATTCGCATGATGTACGAAACTTTTGTGGAAAGTACAGAGCAATAAAGCGCGGAGAGAACAATAATATTGAAAATACTTTCGGCGCCATCGCCGCCACCGAATTAGGCGCGCTTAACATGCGTACGCATTCTAAAAATGTAAAATGTTGATGATGACATCAAAATGAAGATGTCACATTTACTTGTTTACTACCTACTCGTTTTTATTGCTCGTTAAATTATTTTTTATTGTTCCAAAGTACTCTAGACTTTTGTTTTTGCCGCCGAGAGAAAAAGAAATGGAATTAAAGTGCTCTCAAGTAAAATGATTTATACGAAGATCATAAATCATTAATAAGCGAATATGAATACGTAATTTAATTGCGATGAACAAGCGTTTGACGCAGTGCAGCTAAATTTATTATCATAGCTTTTTGATTCAGTCATGGATCTTGTTGTTGTTGATGTTCTTGTTGAAGGAAACCACAGCAGCTTATGGGAAATGCAAGTCATGCGGTGGAAATGCATCGCAAGGACGATGCGCACGAAGTGTAATTGACACGATGCATTTCGGCACCGCCTTCTGTATAATTAATGAACTGGAAAATTAATATCTTCATGTTTTGCCGTAACAAGTGTCTCACAATGATGATGCCAAGAATCACGATGCTTCTAATTAAATCTTAATTGAGTTATTTGAGTGAAAAAGTCGCAAAATATTTGTCAAGTGATCCTGCGGTTAACCAGGATTTTTAAAACCTGCTCTGGACAGATTTTCAATACACGGTGCTTTCATAAATTGTAAAGATATTTTTAGATAGCAGTTCAATAGCAATGTCAAAAAAGAGGTCACAAATGCAAGATTCCAGTGTCACTATCAGCAAACAACGTCAATAGCTCAGTAGACCATCATAGCATTGCAACATGTTCCGGATAGTGACCCGCTTCTCTTTTACACCCTTAATAAAACTACTTTATCAGGGATGTGTATTTTATCATTTTTGAAAGTAAATTTTATATCAGCCACTATGGAGTTTATTTTTCGTTACATTTCACAATTTTGCATTAGGGATGCAAAAAGTAGAGAAATATTGTTAAATAATGTTAACAACAACTGAAAATATTATTTTCCCCTGGGAATTTTTATAAAATGTTATATTTGTACAGTAGAATAATATTTAAATACAAACATTGAAGATATAACATTTGAAATCAAAACGAGAGCATTGTGAACAAGTTTTGTTATTCTTTGGACGATATTGTTACGCATCTAACGATTTCACTCAAATTGGAATCGAGTACTTCTTGGTTACATTGTGCGCAACCTGAATGTGATCAAACGAAGAAGCAGTTCACTCGGAAATTTTGCTGAGGCGGCAAAAACATATTAAATTTGTTCGGCGCGCGTTCACTGAATGATCTCAATGGTATGCGCAAGAGTGCGGATTCCACGAGCAAAGATTGAATTTCTCGAAACGGAGGTCCACGCTCAGCCGTGGCAGATGAGGAAAAACGAAGACGGGGAAAAACGCACAATGACATTTTCTTCGGGCCGAGTTCGCGCATTTGACCTCTATAATGTTTCAACTTTGCACAGAGTGACAATTACTCATTCAAATGTACGCTTTGACTGTTCGCTTTCGTTTCAGGTGTTTCCGGCCTGAAAAACGTCGAGCTGATCATCAATCCGCGCGTGGTGCGCAAGGGCGAATCGGCGAATCTCAAGTGTATCTACGATCTCGAGGGTGCACAATTGTACACCGTAAAGTGGTATCGTGGACGTCATGAATTCTATAGATACACCCCAAGCGAACATCCCTCAACCAAGGTGTTTGCGTTTAGTGGTGCACATGTTGATGTAAGTACTATTGAATGTTTCATTCAATGAATTTCTCCTCGTAAGGTATTTTCGAAATTTCTTATTTTTCCAAGCTTTTCATCTCATGAGAAAATGTGCGAATGCGAATAAAACTTTGCTGCACGATAACAGAACGAGCATCCCTTTTAAGATGATTATCAGAACGCGGAAGAAAACGGGATTAGGACCTTTTGCTGCCTACTTGCAATAGACAATGATAGCATCAGGTGTAAAGGTACACCGTGATCCAATCTACCATTTTGTGCTATTTCAAGCAGTCTGCGCGCACTTTTGGCAATTTCCTTGCAAAGTCTTTCGTTACATTCGAAGCGCCTTGTGCTTCCTTCCTTCCTCGTGTTCGCACTCGACTGTTATATTTAATCATCGAATTAGATGTAATTAAGAAATTTCTTAATTACCGAAGGAAATGCTGCGTAACGACGTAACGCGAGTTAAGAGTGCTCGGTAAAGAGGTTTGAATATTTCTTTGCCAATAATTAATTAATTCCAAGTGTCGTACAATCTCCAAATTACGTTTCGTGAAGGGTCAATTTTATAATTACATTTTCAAGAGTAATTTTTCATAGATTAATTAGAAATGCCGAGTGAACCTGTTAAATAATTTGTATCCTTTTTCCTAAGACTTTGCAGCTCTTTGGAATTGTTTAATTTTAAATGGAATTTTAAATCTTCTTGATGTTGCTATTATAAACTTTTCTTTCTAGATAATTAATAATTCAAATAATAATTTTGGAAATTCTAAAGGCTTATTTCAAAATGTTTAAATTAAGGTTGAAAAATGTGGCAATAAATTCATATCCTGCCAGTGTGATAATAAATGAGAGTGTATTTAAAAGTCGCTTTATGTTTTTGCAGTTGGAATCGTCCGATGAGCACCAGGTGGTACTGCGGAAGGTCGGCTTCAATCTCTCGGGGAACTTCAGCTGCGAAGTGACCACCGAAGCGCCCTCGTTCTCTACGGCTGTTGTTTTCCAAGATATGCTCGTCGTCGGTAATCACCGCATACAATTCGTTATCTGTTAAGCTCGCATAAGCTGGACCGAAACCGCAAAGAGCCAGTTCACATACCTTGCCAGCCTGCAGTCACCCTTCGTCCTGCATATATTCGCATGGATTTAGAACGCGGACAATGCACGCGCAACTTGAGTGCACTAAAGCTCGCCCGACGTGGTTTTGCTACGCATTTGAAAGGTCACTTAGCATGGACCGCTGTTACCCACTTCCGAATTGCCCGACTGTTGCCGCGCATTACCCACTCGAGTCCTTTACCGAAATTTAAATACCGTCGACCGGGGTGACTTTAGAGATAAAAATAATGATAAGGACAATAACTAAATACGCTTAAATTTGCAATCTTATTGCTTTCTCTCCTAATAATTTGCGGTTTTCAACATACTTGGATAATTTCGATAAGAGGAGTAGTAAAAGTTTGTTCTATCTAATAAATAGATAGAAATACGCAGACATTTTGTTCGTATGTTATACGAAAAGTTGATGAAGACTTTGTGTCTGTTTGCAGTCCTTCCCAAGGGACCGCCGACCCTAATCACCGAGAAGTCCTTGTACATGGCCGGCGACGAACTGCGCGCCAATTGCACCACCTACCCGTCACGGCCAGCAGCAACTATTAGTTATTTCATTAATAACATTGCGGTAAGGGCCGAATACTAATGCGTAATCCCTAGCAGCCACCACCACTGCTGTTGTTTGCCATCGCAACTCTTAACTTATTCACTATGACCCCGAAAACGAAATAGTTTGTCGATTGTTGCAAGAACAATCTCACGTCATTTGCTCACTTCTCAAATCATAATATGCGCAATCCCAAATCCAAATTCAGCTAGTTTTGCTTTTCTGTCTAAATTAAATTAACTTCTCCGAATGATTTCACTGCTTGTAAACTTTATCCTAATGAGTTGACTATAATTTTCAACTTTATGTAGGTTTGCCATAAGTGTGAAACTAAAAAACACCCTGTTGATGATCTCTATTGGAGCGAGCTAGTTTTGGATTTGCCACTATTTCCGTCACATTACGATAATGGTGGAAGATTAGTTCTTCGTTGCGTTGCACAAATCTTAAACTTGTACCAACAAGATACTGAACTGCGTTTGGATAATGAAAAGGATCCCGTCCCAGAACGAGGTAAAAACTTGAAATTTAATATTAACTGCTCCATTATTATTATTAATTAATATCCTCAAAAGAACCTTCATTTATGTCTGTTGCAAAAAATACTTGAAACTATTTCTTATCATAATTTCAGTGACCTCCCCAAACGGAAGCACTACAATCACTCAAACCGTACTCAAGTTGGCAATGTTTTGTGCCATTACTTTATTTTCTCGGTAAACTACAGGGGTTGTGATCTAGATTGTAAAGTAAAGTTTAAACAAACAAATATAAGTACTTATAAAAAAAAACTGAGGACAACTATAGCAAAAATGTCAAATTAAAAGAGAAACAATTTAACAACTTAATAAAGCTGAAATGTATGGTAATTAAGTTAAAACTTAACGAGTTTATGTGCAATTACGTAAAGAACAATGAAGACGTCGAAGAAAATACAAGGAACGTGAATGACGAGGACGACGAAGAGAACACGAAACTTGATGAAGATTTTAATGCGTTACAACCTAACATATTTAATTTATTACTGGCAGGCTAGTTAAACGCATGAAAGTACTACCCCGCCCGGTGTTGCTTAATTAAAAGTAACCGTACTTTTACCAATCTTAAACTTACCGATTAAGACATAAAATAAAACACAACAAAAGACACAAATCATAAAATCTAGTTACGTAAATGGAAAATTATTCATACTAATTGTGCGTTATACATACCTACATTACCTAGTAGTCATAATGTATATTTTATAGAAATTACGAAATTATTGAATTGATATCTTTAGAACAAACATCTGCACTCAATTCCAACACAGCGGAAATAATATTTAATGCCATCATTAAAAGACTGTTTTCTTTTACCATTTAAGATGAATTATATTTATATATGTGATGACAAGTGTTAAACAATAAATACTTTCAGTGGCGTTAAACATGACGAATTGTTAATGAATTATTTTCCAGTAGGTAATAATACTCAATTACATCTCAGAAACGAGCAAATAAGCGAATGATTACCACATCGCAAAAAGGTAAGTTTTAAAAAGTGTAATAAATTTGATTCGCCATAAAATAAGTTTATTACGAGCGAATAGTCGCACGCTCGCAAATTTAGTGTCGCAATTGCGCGAGCAATATTATGATTATATCTGATCGGCTGGCAGGCGCGGGCAATAACAACGCCACGTACGATCCCAGTGGGCAGCAAATTTGCCGCCATCAGTGGACGATAAAATTCGTTCGACTGGAGTGCATTTTTCAAGCGCCGCGAATTTATTGGAACTGAACCAAAACATTAAAGTTTAATTGGAAAACACACGCGACCAGCGTTTTTGGTAATGAATCTAGCTGTATGATGCCAGTTTTTGATAATTTTACAGCACAATTATCTGTTATTGTGCTTAAACTATAAAAGTTTAATACTTCAAATTTATGGCTCTTGTGAAATAGTAAATTTTACTGAAAAATTAATACTACAATAAGTCACCCCCTATCCAGAATTACTTATCATTTTAATTAAATCATTTCATCATTCGTCTATAATTACATTCCACTACCTGAATGCCATTTTTCGTACCAACAAAAAAACGCAATCTATTTTGATGCACATAAACCGCTTTTTGCAAGTAATTCCGCGTTCATGTATTATCCGCGAGAAAATTGTTTTCGTTCAGACAACTTGTTAGATACGTATCCCATTTTCCTCGTGTATTTTTACGTGGGTGATATATTTGCAGGCATTGTTTATCTTTTCATCCGCATGCACACGCACTGGGCAGCAAACTTTCTTTTGTTTGTGGTATAAAAAAGGAGTTTTTCTTTTTTTTTATACAAATCGTACGCTTTGAAAGTTCTTTAGAAAAAAAGAAAAATTGCCTTTTTGTGAATGACATAAAACAGTGATAAATAAAAAGGTTGCACACATAACATAATTGTTTCGAAAATAATATCTTTCAACGACAATAAATATCTACGTGAATTTAAATTGTTTTTACAAATTCTCGTTAAAATTATTCGGAAATAAATCATTTACAAGGAATTCGCATCTGGTGCTTCGCGGTGATTGACATAAAGCTCGTGGAAGAACAAAGAACGTGACAGTAGCTAGCATAGTACTCGCTAAACACTTTGTGTCGAGTGAAAACCTACTTTTCGCGATCCTCTTAGGAAATTCAATGGAGCATCGTGAGACACTCGACTATAGAGCTTTTATATGTGATAATATGTAGTTTAATGGCGGTTGGATTGGTAAATTTAATCAACGAATTTCCTTAAGGAGCTCTCGCCCTCGTTTGAAGAGCACTCCTCGAAATGGACAGCGAAGACACACGTACCGAAAGCCCTTTCTCGAAGACGTGCAGATTTCGAAAACCTCTTATCGTGCTCCACGCTCGACAACCATCATACAGGTTGATAACGCTAATAAAAGCCGAATTGTTAATGCACTGCAGATGTTCCAATTAAGTTTACGCTTGTACGGAAGGCCTTGTAAACGCATTAACACAATGAAAGAGAGAATGTCAAGCTTATTATTATGAAGGCCCTTTATCATTAAAATATTATTAATTTTTCAATAACTAAAGTCTGTTAATAAATTCAAAAGTTTTAGCGATTTTAAATTTTCCACTTTGCAAATAATAAACGAGTCAATAGCGCTGATTGAAGAAAAATTGCAAAGTATTGGTAAATAAAGTACTTTTAAAGAGTTTTAATTAAAAAACTAACAAAATCATGAAGTAAAATTAATCGTACATAGAGTACGATATCACAGCGTGATAGCGGCTTTCAAACTGGTGACAACAGTTTTTAAACTATTAAAATCGGTCAATTACTTTAGAAGTTAGCGCATGTTGAAAATTTCCCTAGTACTCTGACGCTCAGCCAGAACAAACTTGGTAGCGCGCTTGGAAATTCGCACCGAACTGCAGTGCTTTGAAGAGTGCAAAAAATTGCAGTCTGCACTTGCTTACTAGGCCGTAGGACAGGTGTACCGCGAAGCCGCCTAGTTCGGTAATCCTCGTGGTGTAGCGCGCGCTCAGTTCTTTTACTCGGCTCGATTCGATGGGAGCTGCCGCGTAGCTAATATCCTAATGACCCCCTGGTGCTGGTGGTCCAGTTGCGCCAGTAGCATAATAGCCGCAAATTAGCACTGTACATATTAATTAATATCTCTGGAACTATAATAGATATCAAAATAATTCTTTCACTACCAGAAAGCTTATTAAATTTCTGAGAATATGCCATTCATTCACTAAATTTCGTTCGACAGAAAACGTGTAATAACTTCCCAAAGTTAACGTTCATTTGCATGACTCTTGCTTGGAAATAGTAAATTCTTTCTTCTTTATGTGAATTATAGCAGAAAACTGTTCTACAATTCCTTGATGAATTGATATGATTGAACTTAGTTCATTCCTTTATTATTAAACACAATTCTATTAAGATACTTAATCTGCTATCAAAAATTCGAATTGAGGGTTGCATTAAGTTTGTGCGCTATAAGCAAATCGAAAACGCCAATTCTAAAATGCCTGTTTATGTGCTTCTGGATCGGATTGCAACCGTAGCAGTTGTCAAAAATTCCTGAACGTGTGCAAAATTCTGCCTAGTCTGCATTCACCCTACTCTAGGGATAATTTTCCTTGTGGGGTTGTTCTATACCGCAAAATATACCCATCAGCTAATATAAAATACTTTCGAATCTTTAAACATTTTTTCTTGATTTCATTTACGTTTAATTTCGACCTATTTTCCAAAGGTTTAATTTATTGTAAATTAATTTAAATATAATTACTGACTTAAACAAACATTTTTCGCAAACAAGCAAGGAAATCTCGAGTTTGCAGCCAGACCTTTCAAGCGGGTTTCTATGCAATTAAATTTTTAATTACTCGGCCTGTTAATTCACATGCTGTCGGTGCATTCAATATGCAAGCGAGATTAATTAATGCTTTGAAGTGAAAATAGTAAAAATAACTGCGATTCGCTCGCTCGTCGAGAGCGCAAAGCAGTTGATTAATAATCCTTTGAGCGCTATTTCATTCAATTAAATATATTAAAATTTATTATCCCTTTCAAACGCATACGCAAATATCAATTATTTAACATGAATTCATATCGTACTGCAGAGTTATTCGCGAGTTGTAACGCAATTAGAAGAATTAATGCATACTGCCGCATATCGCATGAAATTATACAAACGTTTGATATAAAATGCAGAATCTCTCTTCGCAACTTGCAATAATAAACATAATGAAAACATATTATTTCCTCAACCGATTTCATATTATTTAAATGTATGAAACGTTCATGAAAGGAAAACTTGCATTCTTATTATTATAACAGGTGATACTTTTCCGTACTTTTGTTACAAGTTGAAAATTAGATAAATCAATGAACGAAAATTAATGAAAATTTAAAACTAGTGGAAAGAAATTTTCAACAATGCATATTTATGTAGCTAAAAACAAAACACTGTAAAACTTGACAATCTCCATCGTCGAACGCTGGAAGCAATGTAAAAGGTAAATACGTGTGAATGAAAACTGACTATGTTTTTATTCACATTTTTGCCGCGAGTGCGTTTTCATCCTACACGTATTTTCTTTTCACACATTATGATGCAACTTTTGACCTTATTGTGCTTCCTAGCTACCGAGTGTTTGCGGCTGGAAAATTGAACAAGTGCGATAAAATGTTGGAGACAAATGAAAAGCTATTTTAAGAAGTAATTGCATGCAAAGCACAAGTGTGTACTCGAGAAGTGAATTGTACATCTCATATGGACACTTGTTGCAAACGATGTGGGTACTCTCAACAGCCACTTTCGCGGCAAAACCGCAAATTACTGGCTTTTGCCCATGGGCGCTTGCATTATTGGCGGTGGGATGCTTCTGCTGAGTGCTTGTTTGTTATGCGAACGCTACGAATGGCCTCTTGGTGAATTCTTTGCACGTTCGCGGTTGCATTCATTCACATCACGCAATGTACAACTTGACCGTATTTGTATTTCGCACCAGATTGCAATTTTCTGCCGCCCCCAGAAATTGAATTATTTCATGAGGTTATTACGTGTAATGTACCCTTTTGCCAGCTGCCGTTTTATGCAATAAATGCATTTATTTGATTTCAGCAGCCCCTCAACTGAGGAAATAAGAATATTTTTATTCTGTTGTGTTTTTTTTTATATTCGTAAAACAAATTTAAACCATTTCCGCCATGCTTGAAAATAACAACCACCTTAAAAGCGAAACAGCGGATATAAAAGTCGTTAAGTTTTTTTAACGTGTGCCCTCAATGCAATTTCGATTTAATTTAATTATCCACGAATACGCCATACGCTTAAGTTTATCTCTTGCACGAAATTATTATTTTTAAATGCAGCCATAAAAAAGTACACTGACATTTTTATTTATGGTGATGATGAGGAAGATGATGACAATGAGCGCGATGATGAAATTCTCATATAATGCGAGTCAAGCGAGTAAATAACTAAAACACGTCTAGCCAACTATAAGTTTGAGTCGATGAAAGTTTATATGAATGAATGTGTGCATAAATTGATGTCGCAAATGCAAAGCAACGTCTAGTCGATTTTGCTACAACTATTACCTTTTACGGGCACTAACTTTCATGTGCGAAAAGCGTGAAACAAAACGCGTTTCGTCCTTTATGTATATTGCAAATTTATATGCATACATGTGCAGTAATATACACTCATAATATATAAGTTTACGTGGATATGAAATACGTAATGTTCGAGAACATCGACTTTCTCATAATATTTGATGTTTCCTTTGAAGTGTTCGTTCCTATCGAGATGAAAATATAAATATTATAAGACACTATAGTGTATAGACATATCTTATTCATATTTTATGTATAACATTTGGGATCCAAGATTTTTTTCTTGGCACTAAAAGTAATTAACTTTTTGTCACATAAAAAAGAGAGATAAAATTCCTATGGGTGCAAAGAAAAGTTGCCAGATTTTGTAGTTATTATCATTTCTTAGTTTTAAGTAATAGTTATTCATGAAAATAATATATTTATGAAGTATGAATATTTGAAAATGACATTCAAATGTATTCATTCATTTAAATAAATATGCGATCGTACTACCTCTTTAGAGCTTAGCTGAGAAGTTGAAATAAATTTGAAAATACTTGAAACATATTCTGATTTTCAGTAAGATGCACATGCTCTTCATGTGTACATTTCTCATTATAAACAAGAGAAAATAAGAAGCAGTATTGAATTCTGTATTGCATTCAAGGAGTTGCTATTGTTTCCATTCTCTTAGAAAATACATCATTGCAACAAGTGTATCTTATCAATGAGGAAATAAATTGCCAAGAAGACCTTAGTGATAGTTGCAATGTATTGTTTACATTATTTATTGCGATTGCATTGCATTGTTCCTGAGATAAATTTGATATACAATAACATCTCCTTATTAAATATTCACAATTGAATTGCATCATTGCAATTTTCATATTGTTGTACCTCTTGAATATTTTATTGTCTGTAAACAACTTTATTTTTTGGAGCAGTATCGTCACTGACCAAAAAATAAACAGCAAACAAAAAATCAATATTGTTTGATGTTTGCACTAAATTAAAAGTAAATTACATTCTACGGTATCCAAATATACAATGGATAATTACTTTGTATTTTGCACCAGAAACGAAAAATGCAATATTCATCAATTTGCTACTTTCAAACACGAATTTAATTAGTGATATTTTCCCTTGCAATGTTATGTACCTATGTTTATACTAATACACCTGTAGGCAGAATGATTTTTAATGAAAGTGTAATTATTATGTCAATAACTAATTAATCCTTACTTTTTAATTTGATGAATTACACCGCTAATGCCATAAAATTAACTGCACAGTTGCAGCTTATTCAAAACAAAAATAAAAGTGGAAATGTGAATAACTAACTATTTGAAATAGATGTATAAATATTGAAATGTAATTTATAAACACAAATTTATTATAGTGCTATAAAACGTAGTTAAATTGTGCTAATTTAAATAAAATTATGTTTAAATATGTATTAATAATATTATATACTGCGGTTAAAATGCATACATACCTATCCGAATATACAAATGCGACTAATATATGTTAATGTATTCATAATTGGTTCATTAATTCGGATACAGCAAACTATTAAATGATTTAATTAATTGCTAATGCACATGTGCTAGCTGGCGGTCATTGCATTTTAAACTGGTAATGTCAATTAAATTCAAATTGCGTTATATGAGTTCCGATATTGGGCATCCGAGAGGTATCGTTCCGGGATGCTGCATTTATGAAACGCAACGCACTGGGAAACTCCAGATGACACTCAAGTTCTAACTTCCATCCCTTTTTGTAATCTCATAATAGCATTTTCAAATCAGTATAGATATAAGCAAGGAACATTACTGTCATATCTATTCCAATATTATATAATAATTTAGTTATAACCCTTGATAATTATCATTCATTAGAGTGTTTCATGGAGAAAGAACGAATGATGGCAAATTGAATTGAAATTGTGTATATGAAATGATAATGCAACATGCGCACATCATAAGCTTTTTGATAGTTCACCGTGCAGCTCAATGACACAATGCCAACGAACATGCAAACATTACGGGGAGCGTTAATTACTAACTTCCCCTGATGAGTTGTTCCACATTGACTACTTTACTATTTGACATTATTTAAAAATAGATTACTTCATAAGTACATTATTGCATATCTTTTAAACTCATTTGTCTACTTATTTAATTTTAATTGGTTTGCTAAATAAATGATAATTAAAGAGCGTTCTTTGCTAAAAGTACTTTCGAAATAATAATCTTATGAAGTATACCTATATGGAGCAGTATCGTGTGTTGAATAACAATGTGATTTGAGTATTAGTACAAAAATTGATCTCCGTCGTTGGTTGCACTCGCATCCCGTCCGCCTTCGTGGTCTGCTGCACGAATTATTCAGACGAATGACCACAATTCGTTTTTCTATTACCATTCATTCAGCACCCCCGCAGCGCTTTTGCATTCCGTGCACGGTTATCATATTGCGAAATCAACTGACACGCAAACCGGTATAAAAGGAAACACATTCAATTTCAGGGAGGTCATCAAAAGTAGAAAAGAGGAATAAAGGAAATTAGAAGAAAAGTAAATATTTTCATCACATTCAAATGAAACAAATAATTTGTTTTCATTGCATAAAAGCATTATTTGTTTTTGTTCTACAAATTAATTCTCAATAAAATAAAATTGAATACTTGGTAATTTTATTTCGAAAATTAGCCCAGCCACAATTTCAATAAAACTTGGGAAACTCAAGTCAAGAATTTAATCAAATATTTTTTGCCTGTAATCTAAATAAAGTCTCAATGCAAGGGTAATTTATTCCGTTCAAAGTTGCACGAATCTCGTGGGAGAAACATGCGTAATTCTATTTTTTCTTTCGCAGAATTTAAAATCATTATTAACAAAATAAAAGTGACCGGAAGAAAGACAGGGAGAAAAACAAATTCAGTCGCGCAAGAGCGAATCTTACGCAAACGTAAAAGGCGCAAGAAGTAGATTGCGTTCGGAGATTGCTTTTTCTATCTTGCGCGCAATGTCTGCACCTTTTGACACAAAGCTTTCCCCGTTGTTCTCCATCATCGCAGCCGCCGCCGCCGTCGCCGCCACTGCCACTGCCGCCACGCGATAATTCGGCCTGCGAGTGGGTTTGCTTATTTCGCGTTCACGTTTTCCTTGCTTTTTGCGCTTTTACATTTTCTGGCATTTACCTCTTCTTCTCGATGGAAAGATGAAAAGTGCAGTCTTCCATTCAGCGCACGTACGCGCGGCGTGTTCAATTATGTTCCCGACGAGATGGGATGTTGTTTTATTAGAGACCTTCATGTCTTGAGATAATGTTTAATATAATTCATGCCTTTTTATTATAGTCAACTCTCATTTCGAAATAATTTTAATCCCATGAGCAATTTTTAACTTCACACAACTCAATTTATGATCCTCGACAATAAACAATCTAGTTGTTGAATAATAGCCGATAAAATGGAATGAATTTTGGGCCAATAACGCAATTGTATGTATAGTTAGTTAATACATGTTTGGATCATTTAGAAACGTTGATTAAACCCACAGTAACTCCAATTAAGCAACTGTACATAGGTACTGGATGCAGTGATGCTCGCTTGTTGGGCGCAATGACTTGTGTTTTGGCGTTGATTAAATGCGCCACTGTCGCCGCAATCAAGCCATGTTTATTGCTACTGCCTCCGAATATTTGTGTGCTTGGCACTTATGCGCAATGTGTAAATATGGATACGCATAAATTAGCTTAAATCCTCCGGCACACAAATACTAATTAATTATTGGCCGGAAATATTGCGGCAATGATGTTAAACTCAATTTCGAATTATCGGAATACTGCACACGTTTGTTCAATTGCCAACGATTGATTTCTATTTTATTTAATATACAAATTACCATCGTCTTTAATAAAAAAAGCGAGGTGTTTATTGCGTAAATTTCTTCTTTCTATATTTTCGCGAGTGTAATTAATTAAGATTTTCAATTATTTACATATGAGAGATGCAAACATAAAGAGAATACTTGAAAAGAGGTTGAAACTGTTAGGTGAAATAATATTTTAGTAAATTTAGTTGAAAGCATAACTCTTAGATGATTTCTAATTAAAGTAGCGTTATGCCAAGTTTACACTAATTTATACATTCTAGAAAATAGTTTCGACTCTCAGTTTATATAGTTTGAGAAGCTTAACTTATCCTTAACGACAAACTGAACAGCGTAAGCTTTAAATTAGTATTTGACGAAGAGATTAAACTTTTACTAATGCTATTATAATATTAATTTTGAATAAATGCTCAGAACTTTTTTTATGATTATTTTAATGTCACGAAACTATTGAAAATTTTATTATCCATCACTTATTATTAAATCAAATTAATGCAACTATCTTTATGAAAGGATTGTTGTCGCAATAAATATATAATTTAGTTTTATAATAAGTCAAAAATGAATAATAATTTTGATTTTGTAAACACAAGTAATAAATAATATAAAGTTTTATCATGTGTAACGAGCAATTGCACTTGAATGGAGTACTTGAAGCATTCTTCAAGTAACAAAGAGATGTACATGATTACAGATTGCAAAGAATGCTTGAAATTTTGAACAACCCCTACGTGAGAGTTGGATGTGAGTATCTCCATTGTCCCAATATGTTGAACTCTTATTGTTATTATTATTATAATATGCATGAATAAAATTCCACCTCATTGCGAATGCCATTCGCACGCATTCTTCGGCTCTTTACAGAAGCAAAATTCAGAGGCGTTATATTGAAATCTCGCTGATTTCACCCGCACAATAACCCCTTGAATAACTGCGACCGTCACATGCACACAATGCGCCAAGCATAATAAACCAAAGGGGAAACTGCCGAACTTCTTAGAAAGACGCGAACGCATGTGTTGAAAATATACCAAAGTATTCCACAAAGTTCCAGTACACAACTACGATAAAATGCATAAAATTTTATTGAATTCACCGCAAGAAAATTCTAAATATTTTGGAATTGTGCTTTAGTTTAACCAAATAGAAATAAAGCAATAAATAAATGTAATTTATATGCTAATACGAATATTTCTATTATTAGTTTAATGAATAGACTCATAAAACTACGAGTTTACTGTTAAAAAAGTAGAAATTCTGTTATTTGTGATCATGCACATTCGCTGCGAAAGCAATAAACTGTGGAAGGTGCACTCGGATTGGATATGAAGGACAAATCCCTGCAGAGTCGCTCTGCCTTTTTGTCTGGGTTTCCCCTGAATTAACGACCTTCCGTTTCCAGAGTCACTCTGTCGGCACGATTTTATTTACCCCGTTTTCGCAATGCCGTTCCAATTTTAGTATAAATTTTCCGCAGTTTACTTATCTCCTACTCACGTAACTGTAGAGGAAAATAATAAGTATTCAAATGTATTATCTACTTAGGTGAATGTAAATCAAAAGTAATATTAAAGTTTAATAGCCCTGCATATTATATTTTAATGCAATGTTTAAACATTTATTTCAAATTATAACAGTAGCTACTGTTTATTTAGGCGCAGAAGCAATAACATTTATACACTTTTAAGTGGTTTTGGCGCATTTGACCTCGAACCGCCAAAATGATAATTTTAATATTATTCAATTACGAAAGAACACAAAAGCAAAGTTAAAGGAAATGCGCATCGCGAAAAGGGGAAAGTTTTGCCAGTTGTATGCATTTAAGTCTCTGAGTAGCCGCTTTAATCAGAAGAAAAGTTAACACACAATATAATCTTAATAAATATCTTTTGAATGTTTTTTTTCCCGAAAAGATAAAACTTTATTTCATAAAAACCCGTTCGCAAAAAGCAAATTGTACGAAACAAATGAACAAATGTCATTAATGAAACCACGTATTCATTTACTTTTTTATTAAGTGCGTCTGGATATTTCCATTGATTAAACTTGTGATATTTCTTGCAGCTGGTTCTCTTTTGTACTGTAAATAATACATCTGAATTCTCTTTTAGTAGTCCTCAAGTATATCGCGCATTAAAAATCGTTCGAAGCGTCGGACACTAAACGGCTACAGCCATGAAGCATTTATAGTGGTCTGGGGAGAGTAAGCAGCGGGATGGCAAAACAGCGCAAAGCGTCTAGACGATTAATTTCCATCCAAAGAAAGCCTTTTAATCCAAACGGCAAACAAACATTAGCAGACTAAATTGGATAGACACCCATCCCGAACGTTTCGTCTCTGTGCCTCATCGGGATGAGCCCCACCAGCCGACACTAACGACTCAAATCAACAATTATATTCAAATATAATCTTTTTCAGATTTATCCTATTAATATCTCCATTGCACTTAATTTTATTCATCGATGTTACTAGTTAAATTCATATTCACATTATTTTCATTTTTACAATTGCATTGTTAAAATTATCTGTAGTAATAATTGATAAAGCACTAGATAATCTTAAAAATCCAGTATGCTATGATTTTACTTTTGCTAACAATCGACAACACTGACGATACACCCATTGTTGTCGATTGCCAATGGCGTTCATTGTTGTGTCATACATATTGAATAGTTGTTTAATGCAAAAATTAAACAATATAAAACATTTAATCAAATTAAATTTTTGATATTATTTTACGGAATAATTCTACTTTCAGAATCCGTTTAAATTATTTCAATATCCCAAATAATTAAAAAGTTATCAATTTTTAATTGCCCCCATGCAATTCTTATGGGAGCATAATAGGCGCATAATGACCCGCGTAATGAAGTATCGATGAAAAGAGATAGGTATACGCGCAGTCGTGGTTGCTAGGGAATCTCCTTAGTTACCATGTATGCAAATGCCATAAGAGCGGCCATCATGGATTTTCAGCCAATCAGCGTTACGTCCGAAGTGCATGCGTTCTCTGTCACTCAGGCGCGCTGCAGTGCGCACCTTGCTCAGGCACCTTCGATTATTATGCTTAATTTGTAGAATTTTAAACTTTAATATCTTTTTTAATTCCTCAGATATTTTGATGAAATTTTCAGCGTTTGTTAAAACTCTACCGCTCTTCACAAATATGTTCCTCTATTGCAGATGCTATTAATATTTTGATTTTGTATGGCGAATTTGAGGTAGATATGATAATAAAATTGCATTAGTACTTATTTGAAATATTTCCTGATAATTTTATAAACCTAATCAGCTTAAATTTTTATGATTCTAAAACAATGCACCAATAAATATAATGAAATCTCAAAACCATAGAGAAATGATCAAATGGCTTTGCCATTAAATTGCTCCAAATACGATAAAGTAAAGCGCTCCCGAATGCGAGCCTTCGGCGACAAGTTTGATAAACGTGCAGCTGTTGGTTGAGTCTAATTAAATGAACGACTGCGTTTCAATCATGAATACTGATAGTTATTAAAGCATTTATTACATTTCGATTCGGTTATTCGGTTATCAATCAATTAAATGCTGTCCTTATTTCGCCAGGGACTAGCACGCGACGGGCAAATACAAATAATTATTATAATAGAAACGAGTTTTCTTAAAATTGCACAACGTTTTAAGGACGACGAACCGGTGAGGTCATGTGATAGTGGTTATTTCGTAAATTGGTTGCCATCCACCTGAAGTGTTGCTTTGACACAAGTGGAATTACATTTTCCCTTCGCTGAAAAGTCCCAACTTCCGTAAACCCACCACCCCGTCCCGTTCCGTTCCGGAACTCGTTCGTCGGCGGTGAATCGGAGGCGAAAAATAAACAACGCGTGTAAGTGTATCACCGGCGTAAATATACAACGATTGGAGACTGGAATAAAGCGTTACAAGTTGTATGGGAGGAAAACACGATTACTCGTAAAGAAGGTACATGCATCAAGGAAAATGGAGTTTGTCTTTTGCCCAAAAACATGTACCTAATACAGGTGAAGCTCTCGCGATTCACGTACGTCCGACGTCACTTATGGATCCGAATAGAACTGTGAAAGAGAATTTTGTAAATTGAGCCATTCCAAACAGTGCCCCGTTTTTTGATTAAGAATGCTGCTCTGCAATTCGACGTTGAGTAATAGCTACTTTCTTGAGATGTTTCGTTTTAGCGGAGATGCTTTGCAATTTTCGCTGTTTTAAATTTGTATGTAATTTCAAATTCCTACCGCAAATATAGCAAACTTATTTATAAATATTTCATGATTTAAGAATAACGCAACGAGATTTGCATTGTTGAAAATCAATAATGTATTAGTAATCTTAAAAACATCCTGGTGTGTTGGTGTGTAAGCTTTCATTGTTATCGATTGCCAACGGTTTCTATTGTTGCCGATGATATTCACTGTTGTGAATTTGAAGATTGAAAAGTTGATATATTGATTTTTTATACTTCTGCGACGAACGTTTTTATGAAGTTATTTTTAACCATTAGGGGAATCGATGTTTTTGAAACAGCAGATGCGAATTGCATCTTTACTACTTTGGAAGACTTGTGAACTATTCAGGAATTTTGATGAATTTTTAGTACGGTTTAAGTTATTAATGAAATCAGATCACAATTCGCATGAAAGAAATTGTAAATTTCTCCAGATTTCATTACCTTCCTAAATTCTAACACATTTAAGTTTTTATGTAATACTTGAATATGCAAGAAAACAAAAAATTGAAGAATTAAAATGATCGCTTCAAGTTAAGAATGCATACAACAAATTTGCGATATACCAATTTACTTCTTTGTAAGACTTGTGAAAAATTCAGGAAATTTTATGATATCTTTAATACTTTTCGAGTTATTGATGAAATTAGATCACGTCTTATAAAAAGAAGTTGTATTTTTAAATTAGTGACATAGAGCTCTAGATTTCAAAATAGCAAACATATTTCTAAATATTTCATTATTTAAGAATAACGCAAAGAGAAAATACAAATTTAACAAGCATACGTGCATTGTTGAAAATCAATAATGTATTAGTAATCTTAAAAACATTCAGGTGTGTTGGTTGATGTGTGGCTTTCTTTGTTAACCACTGCCAACCGTTTCTATTGTTGTCCGATTATTTTCACTGTTGTAAATTTGAAGATTGTGAAGTTAATATATTGATTTTTTATATTTTTGAGACGAATGTTTTTATGATGTTATTTTTAACCATTGGAGGATGCGTTTGAAACAGCAGATGCGAATGGATTTTTCTTCATGGTCATTTGTGAAATGTAAAAATCGATAATAAAAAAGACAAAACCACTCTCATTATTTTAATGAAATTTCTCGAGGGTGATAAAAAATTAGAAATAATATTACACCATCTGGAAAAATGTTTCGCATTACAGCTATTGTCGTATTCAGGTTGTTGCTGCCTATTTTCAAATGTATGGTAATTTCGTTCGCGAATACGTAATGTAACATGACACCTACTCGATGGTGAGCTCCTCACTTGCATCCCATTATATCTGCATCATGCTTATAGCTTAATATATGCTAATCTGGCATTGTGAGAACCCCGTAAAAGCATACTGATGTACTCACTCAATACCCACAAGAATGGATGATTAATTCATTAAATTAATTTATGCGCTAAGTATACTTAATCTCCACATGATAACATGATTATTTTTCCGTCTTAGACATTGAAATACTTTTGCAACATTTTCTTCAAATATGCTCTTTTAGAACGAGAATTTGGCAAACAGCCACAAATAGCAGAAAATTTTAAAGCTAATGTAATTAGAAAGTACAATTTAATAATTATAATTAGTCGCAGTACGCATTTTGGCAAGGACGACACGAAGAAAGAAATACAGCCGAGTGTTGAGTAAATTTGCATACATGATATTATGAATACGCACCCACTAAGCGAGAAGCTACGGAAGAACGCGGCGCACTTCTCTCCGAAACTAATTTGCATTATGAGCCGCAGCCAATTTGCTTGATTAAACTTTGTTAGTCACGGCAAAATATTCGATGTTCTACGCTTACGCCCACGGTCATATCATTTCAATTAGACGAATTACAAAATTATAACATTAAGGGAAAAAAATATAAAAATATATAGAAGAAAATACCGCCAGTTAATCAGACCATTAAAGCATTGCAAATATAATCGCAGTAGGCGAATATTTCTTTTATCAAGTGTCCTATGAAAGTATTTTATTACTTTCATAAATATTTTATACGTACAACGAAAATTCCATTTCTATGAATATTTCCTTTGTTTGCTGATATTTTAGATTAATTCTAATGAATTAAACTTTTACTCGAAATCAGATAAAGCATGTTAAATTTGAAACTAATATTAGATCATTAGCAGCTAATTGTAGAAACTTTGTGTTAATTAAATGATACTACCGCCGGTAGTTAATCACATTAAAATACACCTAGAGTAGCACAAACAAACAAATTAGCAGCAGGTCGTGCAAGAAATGGAATGCTTAGTGTTATAAATTATGAGATATATTATTCCGAGTTTGCACACTAAACCAAGCACACAATTACTATGATAATCTATTAATGTGACCTAGATCGTATATTTTCTCCATCTAGCACACAATAACGCCCTTTGCAGTTCGGTGCGAATTTGCGCAATAGATATTCTGCTAATTACTATGTTAATTAATATACGAATTAATGATTATCTTAAAAAGAAATTGATTATAACACCTTTAATTAACATTGCCATACGGAAATTATATTAATTTCCCCTTCATCGTTCTTCCTTTACCTTATATGGTGTTTTCATGCCTTCATTACCTTATATGGTGATATCGTTCTTTCATCGAACGTTACCTTATAAGGCAATGAAAATAGAAATCAACATTTTTGCGACGCAATTTATTGCGCTTCTGTTGGGAATCGGTATCGATTTTTTAAAATTCGACCGACTAAAATGCTACAACAATGAAACGCAGGTGCGCAGTTTATTGTGAGTCCCCCTTTCGATTGTTGTCGAGCGCCAATAAAACGAGCGAGCCGTGAAATGTGAGGGTTAAGAAGGCTATGGATTCGAAGAAAATAATCGAAACAAATGAATGACGATGTTTTCAAACCGAGTTTACCTTATTGATAAAATGCAAAGCGGAGCTCACAGTTAATTCGGAGCTTGCGGAGAGAACATCTCAGTCCTCCTCCGCAAGTTCGAAAATAAAATCAAGTGTTTAATACAATGGCATAATGCCAGTCATAAATTAAGAAATCCAAAAACATGAAAAAATAAAATTAAATAAATAATTTAAAACTTCTTTAATAAATTATAAAGTGCAAAGTGAAACTTAGAGTTGATCGGAGCCTGTGAAGAAAACCAAATATTATTAGACGGTGAAGTTAAGTGAATAAAATTTAAAATCTATAAAAATTGATGATTTCTAAATAAATAAAATTGTGATTAAAATGCAGTGAAGCCTAGAAAAATTCGGGGCTTGTGGGGAGAACATCATAATGTTCCTTTGCAAGTTCTAAGATAAAATAAAGTGACTAATATTACAGCATTATACCCTAAATAAAAGCAAAGTGCGCGGTAAACCAGTAAAATTAAAATTCAATAAACATTTTAAATAAATTTAATTATATAACGTAATAAAATCTATATAAATAAATTTATTGATAAAATGCAAAGTAAAGCGCAGTGTTAATTCGGATCTTGTGCAGAGAGCATCGTATTGTTTCTCCAAAAGTTCTAAGATAAAATGAAGTGAATAATATTTCAGCCTCATATCTTAAATAAAATTAAAGTGCGCGGTAAACTAAAAAATTTAAAAATCGATAAACATTTTAAATTAATTAACTTGAAGACTTGTAAAATGCACAGTAAAGCCCAGTGTTTACACGAAGTTTGAGTTAAGAAAAGAAAAAGATAAAATGAAGTGAAGATTTTATAATAGCATGCCATTAATAAATATAAAGTGCGCGATAAACTAATAAAATAAAATTCGATAATTTTTAAAAAATAAATTACGTTTAAATAATCATAACTTCTAAATAAATAAAATAAATGATAAAATGCAAACAAAACTTAGAATTGATGTGGGGTGAACATCGTATTATTCCTCCGCAATTTCTAAGATAAAATAAAATGATTAATATTATAATAGCATACCTTAAATAAAATAAAAATGCGCGGTACGCAATTATGTTAAGCAATCCATAAACATTCAAAATAAATTAAATTCGGAACTTGTCGAGAGAACATCATATATTTTCACAAGTTGTTAGAAAAGTGAATAATATTATAGCATCATACCTCAAATAAATATAAACAACCCGGCAAACTAATAAACTAAGAAATCGATAAACCTTTTAAATAAATTGAGTTAAAAATGTTATGATTCGGAGCTTGCAGGGAGAGCATCATATTATTTCTCTCCAAGTTCTAAGATAAAACAAAGTGATTAAAATTATAGTGACATTTTTTAACTAAAAATAAAGGCCGCGCTAAATTATTAAAATTAAAGTTAATTAAACAACGTCATGATTTCTAAATGATTAAAACTAATGATCAAATACAAAGTAAAATCCAATGTTGACACGGAACTTCTTGAGAAGAACATCGTATTGTTCCTTCGCAGGTTCTCAGATAAAATAAAGTGATTGTAATTATGGCATCATGCCGAATAAACATTTTAAGTAAATCGATCAATCTTTAAAATAAGTCTACTTAAATAACGTGATAATTTTGAAAGAAATAAAACAGATTTTAAATGATATACTTAATAATCTGATTTATGAATCATATAATCCGAGTACTGAACTTACATTTAATAAATGAATAGTATAATAAAATACTGTCGACCATTAAATCAATTTTCTAAATTGTTACTTTTAAATCGTACAAGTGATGTTTCAAAATCCAATCGATAATATCGTTATATGCTAAGCCACATTTCTCAAGAAGCAAACATTTTTCTAAAAAGCGAATGGAAAGCTTAGTAAATTCTTATCCTTATCGTTAATATTCTCACATATGAAATTTTGAAGGCATTATTGGGTAGTGCGAAGCATTCATCAATGGCCCAGCAAATATGGTGCGTTCTACAGATATTGGGTTTCGTACTTTGGCGATTTTCGAAACTGCGCAATTCATGTAGTAAAGCAAAGTTAATTATTCATCATCTTCCTCTCGTTATTACGCTTTGAAAGATTTAAACTCTTTATTACGTAAAGGTGTACGATGCCAAATTACAAGTTTAGAAAAGGGTATATGCTTTTTCGAAAGAATTCAATTGATAGCATAATAAATTTGATTAGAGATCGATGACTATGTCAAAAGTAAATTCCGGTCAACAAAGTATGAGGCAATACTAGTATTAACAATACTCCATACGCCTCTTCGCTTGACACAATAATATATTATGTAACATGGTTAATGAGTTAGAGGCAGAGAGTGTTTAGTTCAGAAATTCATACACACGCTCTGCGGAGAGTTTGAAAGTTTTGTAAAATTCGGTTTATTGTCCATAACAAGGGAAGCTTACTTCAGATAGAATTTTTCAGAATATTACATAAGAAATATCTCATTTTTTCAATAAAGAATTGGGGATGAGCTGAATTATTCTGAAAATTACACTTGGTGTTCCACTATTTGTGTTGGAGTGGTTTGACGTTGGCAATTCAAAATTTACTGCATAATTCTCGTAAGAAATAAATTTAAACTCAAACTTCGTGATCGTGTGTTTACATTTCTGCTGGTGTAACGATAAATGCCAATCATTTTAATAAGCATCGGTCTCCCACTTAGTCGTTCAAATAAATTGCGTATGCGCTGGAACCATTTGTGATCAAATTAAAAAGTTTTTAATGATGAACGAAAGTGGTAATCGCCGTTAGCAACGACAAACTGCTTGAAACAATTGTTCTTCTTGATTCTAAGATTATCCGATATATTTCTTGTCCAATTGAGAGGTGTACTCAGATTTCAAGTCGTCCACTGCAATTACGTCAAATGACTACAGTCATATGCGTAATAGTCAAAATCGGGGCGGCAAATCGCTTAAGAGGAGTTTATACAAGAGTGTTCGAATTTAAAAAACTTTTGGTCTCTGGCTTCCACTTTCACAAGTGTTTCTAAAATTCGCTAGTTAGTTACCATTTACCATTTCAAAATTTTAGCTGAGAAATCGAGACCGCACCAAATATATAACACAATTTAATTACGTTTTGCGGGAGTCATGCAATTGCGAGTAGTGGAATCTTGGTTTTCTTGGTTTCTTTGTCTTTCGAGGACATATGAGAAAGTCGAATAATGTACAGAAGTTTACTACGACCCAAAGCACAGATAACGTTTTAATATTATTGTGATGCAGAGTAATTATATAGTGGCATAACTCATTTGCTCCCATTTCGCTATATTTTGTGGACATTCAAGTAGTTGGAATTCAAACAAAAAAAAAATTAACAATGGCTATAACGTTATTAAGCAAAACGTAACAAGCATAATTTTTCCTTTCTCTGGACTTTAGATTTGATCATATACGCTCTTTCGCTTTCTTTAATTTACAAGTGTAGTGCTCACTGGTCAAATCCATTGGTTGATTAAGTATGTAAAGTATGAATGAAATACATTGAAGTGTAAAAGTGTCGAAATTAGGCTCCATGGAAATGCACCTCGAATATTAGAAAAATTATTGCATAAAAATGAAAAAGCCTCATTATTACATTTCACTGCCCGAACATATAAACGGAGCAAATATTTTAAAATTTCGGTCCTAATAAAAGTTAAATAATGTAATATCTGAACTGGCTTTGAGTTCATGACTTTCAGCTACCGACTGACATTATGAATATTAATTTGTCTCTCAGGTGCACGGTTTTCTAGTAATGTAGTGTCATTCGCAATGGAATGATTTTATAGATAATACGCGTGTAGAAAACGCTCTTTAATTGATTATTAATGATATAGTTTATTCACATATTACAAACCAAGATAAGATTGTAATTTCAAAATTTCTAGTGAAAGAATTATTATTAAATATTTATTTTATATTTATTACAAAACACAATTTTTTTCTTTTAAATTAACTTGCTCTGCCAAAATACTCATTGTGCAGAGTTAATTATAAATTTCTCTTTTTTACTATTTTCTGTATCCCCAGAAATAATAAAAGAAACCACCACCAAGGTCGTGTTGTATCGGATATAGTAATATTTTGTAAAAGCTCAAAAAGCATCATAGATTTATAATTAATTCGTTTTCTGCTTTATGTTCAATTTAGTTTAATACTTATGGAGATATTAGCACACAATTAATTCATTACCCACTTTAAATATGTTTCGAGATCTTCAACAATGAAACCACCCGACTTATTTATTATTGATTACTCAACATCTACTGTTTTTGCCATAATTCGTCAATTCGGTTCTGTTCTTCGCTCCTGCTTTCCAGTTTGTGATTCCCATTGTCGCGTCACCCCAATAAACCGTCAAGGTTCTTCTTAAAATTCTTGTCGTACTTTCTTCGACTTTGTGAACAATTTTCTAAATTTTTAAGTGTTGTTAAAAATGGTTAGTATAACTCGCAAGTCTACAAATCTGTATCATAAAAAAGTAAACATTTGTTGCGTAAATGTGCAAATCCAATTTTATGTAGCTTTATATAAGTGATTATATTTTCGTCTTCTTTCTCTCAGAGATAAAGAATTCATAAGTTATCAGACAAATTCTCGAATAATAGCACATTTTTGCTTCTTAGCAGAAGGTTTCAAAATTTATCCATCAATTCTCCATTGAATGCAACCAATTGTTGTATGTTTATAATTGTTGATACGTTACGTCGCATGTACATTCTTCAGGAAAGTAATTTATAAGAATATGAAAAAATCATCTCGACGCGGAAATGCATATGTGTACATTGAATATAATAAAATTCAATAAAGTAAACTATTTTGTAAGTCATTATAAAATCATTATATTGTTGAAGCTTCGGTACCGAAATCGTATTACTACGCAATTTAGGGGCGCGTTTAAAATTGCTGAACGACATAGTATCAGTTTAAACACATCCCATCGAAAACTTTTCATTCGTTACTCTGCGCACGATGTGTTCATAACTCTAGAATAAATTCTAAGATGATTTGATCAATGCATCGGCGGTAGGAAATCTTCTAAATTTCTTGTGTTTTCATATATTTTCAAAAATGAAACCAAACTTAAAGTTAATTAAATAATAAACGGGCATGACGGCTGGTACAGTATTCGCGCTTGGTATTTCCTAGTGGTTAAACTATTTATACGTTTGTTGTGGGTTGGTGGCGACCGTCTACGGGCGGCGGTATAGTCGCATGCAACAAATTTCTTTCGTATGCAAGTTAAAACGGCGGCGACGTGCATTCGAAATGCCGAAGCGGCACTCAACCGTGAAACGCGGACGATACCAGTGGGAATCACCGCTAGACGAGCGAATAGTTAACAGCTAATTAAGTAACGCAAACAAGTTTACGATTTTAGAGTAGATAATAACTTGGTTGATGTGTGTTCGCCGCTTGAGTAACAATACATTATTAATGCCCCTCGCCCTGAACTTTACTCTAAGGACGCCGACCCTCCGTAGTAGCCACCACAAATCGTACGATCATAAGAAGAAAATTAATAAAGAAATTTTTGCTTGTGATTCTTTGTTCATCATTCATTTATCAATTTCCATTTATGTTTTAAAAACGTTAAAGGCTTTTCTGTCTTTAGCGGCAACAGCTGAAAATCAGAAAGGACAATTAGATTGACTTACTTTATTACTTCACGTCAAAAGTGAATTCTAAACAATTTTCGTTAGTCTCTGCTATGTCGCGTGAAAAGGTTGAAGCAGTTGTTTCCCGGTCGCTAAATCATATATCATCCCGCCCGATATATAAGTAATAGCGCATACGCAGCTGGATGCTGGGTGCGTTCTATTCACGCGCTTATGCGTACGCGTTAAATTATCTAACGCAGCGTGTCCTAATTTATTGCCGCAATACTCGCATTTCCGATTGCGAAATAAATGTAAACATATTCGCTATATGTATTTATGCAGCGGAATAGATAGCTAGTGAAATATATGCGTTTCAATTTCACCCGATACCATCTGCAATAGTTACTGAAATAAACATAAAATTGCCTAATAGTGCTTCGTGTCAAATAGAGAAAAGCATTTTATTCGTCGAAATTCCGAATCAAACGAATAATGTACAAAAATATGGAAAATGACATAGAAGGGTTGTTAAGTACGCTTATTATCTACATTATAGGAATATAGACTTTATGTATAATAGTTTCCAAATAATAGAAATCGTACTGTTTTTTCGAATGGGTTTAAAGAGTGTTAAATCCCCGTACCGGTCGTAATGAAAAGATATTAAAATAAAATTAGTTTTTCAGCTGATTGCAGATAAATCGAAGAAATAACGTTTTAGTTTGTAAATTGTGGGCTATTATTTCCTTAGTGTGAATAATTTACTGGCGTATTAACTGTTACCATATATGCTTCAAAGCAGCCACATTCATCATGTGAAGATTTACTTGGTGAAAAGTTAATGTGTTCTAAATTTTAATCTGGTTGAAAAACTTAACAGCCAAATAATGGCAAGCAATAAGTTGCATAAGTAAGTTTTTGTATAAACAAATATAAATAAAAAGAAATAATTTAAGTAATTCGGCGTTCCAGCTTCTTTGGAGTGAACTGCCATTAAACAACGAGAAAAATATGTAGCTCCGCAGTATTTTTAGAGAATTCTTAGATATGTTAATCTTAAAACATCATCGCATCATGGCATACTCGCACAACTCGTACTAGTTTCTTGCCGCTCAAGCACGCGTGATATATAGCTAAATTGAAATTTTACACGCAATATCTTCTGAATGATATAAATTCCGGTCACACAACTGTACAATGTGCAGAGCATTATGCAGATCTTAAAAAATCTTACGAGCCTTGAAAAGAACAAATCCAGTGAAGAAGAATTTCATTACTATTAAACTGTGTAATATTTTACTGCGGTGAATCTTCGAGAAATATATCTGTCTAAATTTATCAATGTTATTATTTTGATTCATTCTTTACATAAGTTGAGAGTTTACGTGGCTCGCATCGTGTCCATTTTGTATGACAATTATGCTGAACTAATTATAATAATATCTTGTACAGCGGACTAACCAAAGATTGTATATTGATTAGTGTTCGACATCTGCTTCTTGTTGTTATAGTTATCCAACTCTTTACTTATTTAATTTTCTGTATATAAAATAAGTTGGCGATGATGTATCTTTAAAAATTTAATTAGAAACAAAACATTAAAAAGGTAGAATTGCATTAAAAATGTATATGAGCACGTTGTGTCCGACTAATTGGATTTAATTACGTTCCCACATTACGGTGAACATGTCACACGCTTTGTTACTTCATTGAATACCTGGTCTCGTGAACAACACATATGGGGGCGGCTTAGGGAATAGAAGGATGTAAACGCAACCGCACCCTCAAGTGCGTGCTCGCTTTTATTTAACACGATATTCGCCCTTTTGTATGAATAATCATATCACTAAAGGGTGGACCCCATGTTTGATTATCAAGGGATTTCGCGACCTGGTCGGAAGGTGCGTCCTAATTTACTGATGTGATAACTGTAATGACGATTACAATTACATTTATCATCCCCCTTTTACTTTTAAACAAATTTTAAATTTCAATTTGTTGTGTTATATATACACTTATTAATGTTAGAATGAGTATATGAATAAATGCCAAAATATATGAAACAATTTTTAGCCAGAAATACTATCAAGGATCATGCTCCTTTGATTTTCTCCATATTAAACCATAAACGCAAAGTACATAATTTTGTCACGCATCGAAAGGTTTATTTATTTGACAATTAGTGTGTACGCAAAAGCAATGGTTTGAGTGTCAGCGGGGCGAATCCCGAGGGAAAATGGTGGCACAAATTTCTATGCAAATGATTATCGAATGTAGCATCCTAGAGAGGTTTCAATGCTCTGTATGTGCGACCTGCTCAACCCATCTGAGGATGAGCCGTCTTTCCCGAAAATGATACTCCAATTGAGGCAATTTAAGGATCAGATGCGTCTATTCCTCTTCGTTCGCGCCCTGTGTCGGAACATGTGTTCAGTTCGATGCGCCCGTCAGATTTTTCTAGTGAGAATTTACCACACTTTCCAAATTTTCTATTAGTAATTATGAGGAATTAAAATTTCCACGTTTGTAACGCTATCTTTTGAATTCGTTATAAGAATGCTAATTTATGAAAGATATTATTCCGTTACTATGTTCTTATATTCTGTCCTAAAAAATTTTAACCAAGAAGGAAATGAATCCGCACTTGTCGACGCTTGAAATAATTTTTAATTGGATTAACATCACACTAAACTAAAAAAGCAATTTAAAGCTCCGGGATCTCCTCATTTTTTTGAGTAAAGTTTGCTTAACAGTAAAGCAATCTTATTTTTGTGAAATATTTAAAATCCAAAATTGTTCACTTTATTTAGGTTGCAAACGCTTTTAAAATTAAAATAAACTTGGTGAAAAGTTAATGTGATCACTGTTTAAATTGATCGCATAGAAAATTTTTGTTTTAAATTAATAAAGAAACAGGATAATCTCCATATTTGAGAAATGACTTAGCGAATATTTAAAAGGAATTTGGAAAACTAAAAGCAATCTAAAACAAAGAGATTTAAAATGCATTCTTTTTAAATAAGCAAAATCATTTAGTATGTTTGCCCCTCTCTATATAAGCATATAATGATAACTTTAAGAGACGACCTCTTTAATTAAATGGTCGCATATCTAAATAATAAATAAATAAATAAATTATATTTCATAAAGTAAAACAAAAGTGTATATGTTTCATGTATGCAAAATTTGCTTTAAAAATATTATCAGCGAGCAATGTATTATTCTTTCGCTAAACAGTTGGTATATATTGTTTATGCAATTTTTATAAATGCATAATTTAAAACTAGCAACATTTCTTAAGAACGAGACATAATACTACTGCATATAAAGTTGTATAATTGCTATTTTTCAATGTAATTGAGCAATACCGTGTCGGCCAGGAATATTTCTCTGGAATACAAACGCACAACTGAAGAATTATTTTACGTGCATGTGCCCACCCACCATTCACGATGCGAAATGCTCATATAACCAGATATAAACATGACCGTCTGATAATTTATCACAGCCGCCTGCCTTTTACGCGAATATCCTTCTTTTTAGCATTTTATCCGGTCGGGCGACGACGACAACGTCTAGGATTGGAGTGCGCTCATCGCAGCATCCGGCGATTTCCGGCCGGCTCCTTTGAAAATCTTAGCGCGCTACACTGTTCATCCCTGGGAGATCGTTAAGTCAAGATTATCTACGTTTTTGTGCTTTTTTACATTATACCACGCGCCATTTTAACCGTTTGCGCATAATGACTGCAGCAAAAGTTCCGCCAACGTTTTGTGCTTCTTCACCGGCTTCTGAAGTGATGTCCTTATTCAACGAAATACGTAAAAGAATATATTCACCATTAAAATATAATTGCAAATTTTTCGCTTACGGTACGGAACGAACGGCGAGAAAAGGACTACACTAAACTCTGTGTCAGACTTTTAAACGTAATGTTCAAACAGCACTAAGGTCGTGATCCACGCAAAAAATCATTTTTGATAAGTGCTTGTAAATCTTCTCTACTATTAAGTATTGTAAATTGAGTAAAAGGCGTATTTTGTATTGGACTGTGCAGGATTTCTACCAGTAACAGCACAAGTGCATTGGGCATACGCTCTATAATCAATCATCGCCCAACTTTAAAATCAACTACAATATCCTTTTAAAATTAACTTTGGCATGTTTATACAGCTTTTTAAAATGTCCAAATCAAGAAATAATTAGCTCATAAAATTACTATAATAGAGTTGCATACCTCTGATAATTATTTAATTAATTGACACGTATGATAACCGGAGATATTATTTAAGTATAAATAAACAAACTACCTTCCAAGTCTTCTTCTCACGATTATTTATGATTGGAATCATGTTCACATATCTCGGTTATTTATGCTGTTCGATTTTGTCCACGCTCTTGTTTTTGTCATTATGTCTTCCGACATTCAATCGTTTTAAATCAAGCACTGCGTCTAAAGCATCCAGCTCTACAGCAACAACTTCTATTCCTCATCTCAATTAAGGTGGACTCACCTACATTTTATAGAAATTGACATAATTTAATTTATTCATTTGCGCTGATTGTGTATTGTGTATGATGCCCTTACTTAAGCCAAATATTAAAAATTAGATGAGTGATTCTACTACTCGCAGAACAATTGCTCTAGTTTTTTGATTATCCTTCAGGAATTCAAAATTATGATCACTGGATTTTTTCAATTTTTGCAATCGTATTATTAAATTAATCATCAGTCGTAGTATGTTAACGTATTATTTAAAAAATGGTTATATAATTTAATTTGTTCAAAAATGCTAGAAATCTTTCATTCAACAAATTACCATTGATCCTAAAGTAACACATCTGTTTCGTTCTTATTTATGTATGTGTATATTAAATCTGTTGTTCGATTTTAGGACAAATTCACCGGTAATTTCTCGTTCGGCTTACAGCATTCAAGAATATGGATTTTTCTACGGTATTTTCTTCAGCTTTAGTATAGCCAGTGGGATATACTAAACATAATAATAAAATTTAGAAGCGTGCTTAAAAAAGCACCTCTCAAGATTTCCTTGGTCAGAACATAAACTCGTGAATAGTTAAAGTGAACTTAATTGTTTCCGTTCATACATTTCGAGCACTTTAGTTGTCCTGAAGAAAAGCATCGCGTGCCACACGATAAATTTTAATTGCATAAACAAGTAAAAAATGTAATGAAATAGGAAGAATGAAATTTGCATGTCAATATTGCATTTTGAAAAACAAATGTATCCATATCTCGGTTAAGAAACTACAAATAGGTCATCATGAGACGTTGATAAGGCGGGCGTATTTGTTACACATAAAATTGACATTCCTCCAATTATCGTCAGATGTATACACATTTCATTTTATATGCGCTCCTAAAATAAGCTAAGAAAGTTTCCTTCCGCCCGCGGCCTTATCTGGTGCGCATTTTCATCAGGAATGAGCTTCATCTTTATTTCCATCCTCCTTCGCACATGTGCTGCTTGGCGTTCGCCCATTTTTGGCGATGTGCGAAGAGGGCATTTCGTATTCAGGCCGCGTCGTGAATTCTATTTCACTCCATGTGAGATTGTTTGTTTCGAGGATATGCGTATGCGCGAAACGTGAGCATATAAAACGAAAAAATATATAACGCGTCCACTGAATAATACGGAGCGAATGCTTCGGAAATGTTGGCGCAATCCGTATGCATACAACAAATGATAAGAACTGTATGGCGGGTACGGCACAGTAAATTCATCAACTTCTTAATAAACTTTTTGTCTTTGTAATATGGCCAAATTCGGATACTTAAGTTTTAGAAAAAAGTTATAGTTAAATCGAGGAATAAATAGAAGCTTTTGCGACACACGCGCTGAGATATAAAACTAAAAAAAATTGCAATAGAAGCAAAATCTCGGTTACCCTCCGACGCTATTTTCATCCGTTTACTGCTCCAGACTGGAGAGAAAGAATCCGTGGGAAGCCCCAACGATATCAAACACTAATGCCAAGTAATGCGCTTTTATTCTTTGCCATTGCCGTTGTTTGTGCTATGAGATTTATTCAGTTGCCAAATATCGACTTTAGACCTGTTCTATCGTGCGATAATATTCTTTTGTAGTTGCACAAAAGAAGTCAGTGATTAAAACGCCGATTCTGTTTAAAATTTATGTCGTCTTATAGTAAAGAAGAATTGTAGGCACTATTAAAAATTACTGTAAGATCCGGTCGGTACATACAAATACCTTGCAACATTCAACATTAGAGTAAGCAAGTTAAATAGCTCATAGCGCGAAAGGACCAGAGCAGACCTGCCAAAATGTGAAGTTACACACAGTGAACTGTAAGCAAGGTAGGCGCCAGAGTGAGGAGTGAGTTATGCGTCCCGGCGGGCTGCCGCCGCAAACGGTGTGAAACCTCTCAACAGGCACTTGCCAGCCAACTCCAAGAGGAATTAAAGGCGGGTGTGGAATACGCCCGCACGCAGTTCTTATCTGCACGCTGAACGTCCCTTAATGTGCTAACTTGTTGTTTGTTGTGCGAATCCCACACAATGTGCAGCAGTGCGCAGCGTGTCCGCATTTTTGTTTTCCTCCGAAGTGCAATTTCCCACCGCAAAATTGAATTATTACGTGACATTATTATTTTGCATTCTACCGCGACCTTCTCAAAGGATTTCATATATATAATTATTGTATAACTACTTCACAGAATATTCGCGAAAAGCAATTATCAAAAATCTGTTTCCCAATTCTGGCTAAGCGTCAACGTTATTTAAATAATATTATTTAATTATAGTGCCGAATAATGACTCGAGGCTATTTATTACATCTCAGATTAACTCGGCTTCGGTATATGTTGAAACAATTAATCAGCCGGGATTACATTATCCTGTGGTATGTAATTTTAGTAAAGGCTCTTTAACGAACGGATAAAATAAAATTGGAGAGCGCGTCCAAGCTCAGGATAAAAGCACGCATGCATTGACTTCTTTTATTTTTAATTTTACTGAGTGGTGCACGGTTCACAGCCTCTACGATTCCTGTGCAAGAACGAAAAAGAGGAAAGCAAAATCGAAAAACTCCATTCGCCTGCTTACAGATAATTACATTTTCATGCACTTATAAGGATAATGTCACTTAAATTATCAAGGATGAGTGCAATGTCAACGAGTATGAACAATTAAATTACACATTTAAACTGATCACCGTCTTTTCACTATTGATTTGAGTAGTTTTGGATGCCAATAAACGCCTATTTAGAGGTGTACTAATAACGTCCGTAAAAGATATTAATCAAGTGTATTATCAATATCGTTTATGCATGTAACGTAAAAGTTATCATTTGAAATAACAATATGCGAAACTTTTGGAATCAATGCAGTTTTATTGCTTTGTATCCGACTTGCTGTTTTTATTTTGAAACTTTATCCTATTTCACGTAGCAACTTTTTCAAATCATGGTATTCGAGTACGTATATCATAATATTAAACCGGAAGAATCTCCATCAATGAAAAATTGAGCTAGGCCGGATGGATACGTCGAAAGTAGCAACAATTTTACTACGTGATATTCGCATATGGATGCAGATGAAAAATAACTCTGTCTTTGAAGGCCGTGGAAAGCTGTAGCAAAACTTCCAAGTTTACTTTATGCTTTGGCTTATAAAGAAAGCGCCACTCGTAAATCACTTTAATTAATTTGTTCTACTTTTTCCTAGTAGTGTATTATTTCATTCGTATTTTCTGAGCACTTGCCCAAGTCTCAAAGTTTATTCTCATCTTAAGAAAGTTCCATGTGGTCGAAGGACAAAGATGCTTTAATCCACTGATGAAAAGAATTCTTTCAGAAATATTAATATTTATTGTAATAGTTTAATTTAATCAAGTATCTAGTCAATACTCATCTATTTAATATAAATCCTGGCTATATCCTGATAAAGCCAAATATGCAAGCGAAGTGATTCTCTTACTTGTGTAAATAGCACACATTTCTTCCACGCTAATTACGTTCCAGCAAAGATATTTGGTCACTACAATTTTAGATAAGTACAGCCATTCGCAATTAAGACAAAGTTATTGCGACCGACGTTTAAATTTCAAAGGCAAAGAAACTTTTTACTGAAACAAACAAAGTAGATAGCATAAGCAAGCGGCTGCTCATGAATACAAATTAAGCGTAATTATTTCACTAAAATGGCGAAAAAGTCGGAAATAATTAAGTAGACTTTTTACTGTATAATCCTCTTAATAAACTGTACGAAATATGCGTCACACTAAACATTTTGGTTCTTTATATGTTTAAATTGTATCATATATATGATGAATGTAACAGCAGAAGATGAATGCGCAAAATAAAATCAAGTGAAAAAGTAAAACTCATCCACGTTGCGTTTTTCTACGATATACAAGCGCGAACATTGCTAAAAAAGTGCACTTTCCGCGTACACTTCGTTCACGTAATTTGCATTGATCCACAAATTAAAAAGTTTCCTCATTAGGGGGCGAGTTTTTCGCAAATAAATACTCCAACGCCGAAGTGAATGCAATCTATTTTTTCGTTTACGTCCAACTTGCGAACGGATCTTTTACTTCATGCAAAGGGCAAGAACTAATCGAAAAGTTCTTATAATTTACGCCACATTCACTCTTCCTCTCTCCCTCTTTTAATTAATTACGCGTGCACTAAAGTTCAATATAAGCTGTAAATTGAATGCAAACCTTTTTTGCACTGTCCGCAAATTGAGGATGCACTTTTCAACAATTATCAAATTTGATTACACTACGGTTTAATGAGAATTAATTCATTGTTATATAATCTAATTTTGAAATTGTATAATAATAAAATTCGACGAAATAATAATATTAGTTATTAAAAATATGCGTATAGAATCGTTTAAATATATTCTCAGTGGAATGCGAACAATTATTGTGTATTTGTCCTTTTGCATCTAGCACGTTATGTTTATAATTTATATCCAGGAAGGTGCTCTTTTAAAATTGCTTTAGTACTATTAATTCTGTAACACGTCGTAGACGTATTCAAACTAAGTTTAACACTAACTTAATGTGCAGCTTTACAAACTTTTGCAAGCTCCAAATGGTTCACGAGTAAACTTTATTTAATAATATTACCAAGTGTTAAAATTATCCCAGGCGTTCAAACTTTTAAATAAATGATCTCTAGTGGGAAAACCTTGCAATTTTTCACTTCTGGATTGCCAAATACTGACAGTTGCGCAATTTGAACTGGTACAGAAAACTTCTTGCAAAATACGGAAGTGAACTTAAATATTTTTTATATGTTAAAGATGAATTAGTAAATATTATTTTTGTCAAATGTTAAATTGATATAGTTATTAACTAATAATACTGCTAATAATCAATGTCTACATATATCGCATATATCGTATTTAACAGAATCTTTGACCCTTTTAATCCCATATATTCGTTGGGTATGTGGATATAACTAAAACCAAATCAAATGGACTGAATTATAGGGAAATATATCTTCGGTGCAGTCGCGACAGAAACCTTACAGTAACAGAATTGAAATAAATTGAAGTGTTTTGAAATAGATACTCATGAAAATAATGTATCAACAACATTAAATTTAAAGAATTATATCCTAAAATGAATCATCGATCTTGGACTTGATCAAACTTATTGTTCTTATTAATATTCAAAACAATTTTCATGTTCTAGGAGAAGATTCTTCATAGGTTACTAGTAATATCAGTAATGTCCCTATTTCCAAACCGCAACATGATGAATAATAAAAGAGAGTCTGAAAGTCTGAAAGGTTGACTTTAAAGTCAATGCTGATATACTTTTAATGGTATTTGTTAAATATATTTTCGAAAATTCGTCTATTTTCTCATTTTCTAGTAAATCACACTTATTTGACCCATCATAACTCAATAACTTTCTTTTTCTGAGTGCACGTAAAAGGAATATACCTTAGTCCTCTTGTTTCGCAAGTATTGAAGTATAATTTGTATAACGACAACACAATATTTAAATTTAATTTAGATTACGGAATTTATCGCAAACAATAAAAATACTTTGGCCGCATCGATTCATTTTAAATTCATTTTCCTGTTATTTTGCTTAGCTGCGCGAAAGAAAAGCCGACAAACAAGATTATTTAACTCAGCTGACGTATTCATCGAAGAAAGTTCGTCGACATCTTTTGCACTGCTCCCTCTTTCCCGCTATCGTTAAGAAAAAATATAAATTGTACTTTTTCACTCAGCAGCGCGAGCGCTGAATACCACGCGCTTTTTATGTGGCTTTTGGTTTTTATTTCCAGCAGGTTTCCCCATCCTTTGCCATACCCGTTTGGTGCTTTATATATAATACCACACATAGACGTTTCCAGGTTAGTGAAAAGCTTGCCAGCCCTAATAAAGCTAGCTGTATAAAAAGGAAAGCGGAAGGTGGGAAAAGTACTGAATATAAATTGCGTTGTATTTTTGTACTATTTTACGTCGCAGCTTTGTTTATATCGCTGTGGTTTTGTCTACTCTTTGTCTATGATACCACCGCCTCTCATGAGCATACAAAAAATAAATAACACTGGTAAATTTATCCGTAAAATCCCGTAAAAGGCAACAAATAGCTGGTCTAAAGTAGAATTAATTATTGCTGTTCCTGTATAATGATATTATTGCAATTTGTGCATATAAAACAAACAGTGTGCTAGTCAATACATTCCTGTTTGTTCTAGGATGTAGCATTATTACGTTCAAAATTTCCATTATTCGCGACAAGAAATGTGTGCACTGGAAAGCACATCCCCTGAAGATGTTGTTATACTAATAGGAAAGCATTCAAATTATATTCAAATTAATCGCGCATATGGATACGGTATTTTCCGCTCAGAAGCGTCAGAAACGAGCGTGAATAGATTGCTGCAAATCTTTATGTACACAGTTTCGAGGCATGCTGGGGAAGGATGCATTACTTGTTTACGCTTGCGGCTATTTGCAATTACCAAAGCGTTAACGCTTTTGAGGGTGGAAGATCAAGGATAGGAAAATGATCGTGTCATGCATCTAAGCGCAGGCAATTTGAGAAACGAACCGAATGATGGCAATGCAAAGATATTGCACAAATATACCCATACCAGTGGCTATGTATTTAACCACACAATGAAAACGTTTTGTGAATAATTAGTCATGCGCGTTAATAAATAAATATCAATAGCATTACTCTTGCCAGAAAAGCTTTTAATGTTTTGCAAAATGCATAGGATACTAAGTTTAATTATTCTTTTTAATCGCATGGGGTTCAGTGTAAACGGATTTAACTAACTTGCTGTAAATAGTATTTAATTTAAACAATCCACAGCTGAAATAGTCATAATTGATTCCCACAGTTCCAATTGTTGTCATCAAAACTTTATACGAAAAATTACCCCTCTTTGCTGTATCAAATTGTTAAGGAATTAAAAGGCCCGAAAGCCTTTTTGAATTAACATTAACGTTCTCCAAAAAGATTGTTATAAATTCGATGAAATATTGTTACACTTTTCAGTAACAAATAAGATAGAAAATTGGTTTACTGCATAAATATTTGCTGAGGTATATCAGCAAACATAGCTGAGCGCCAAGTTTGCGGGAACTTTACACTACTAATTACAGTTGTAATTCATCTTGCCGTGTCGAACACGCTATTCCAGCTACTCCCAAATGTCAGACACATGAGTAAATTGGTCTCTATGCAATAGCCGACTTAATGGCTAACGTTCCCAAATACAAGGTGTTTCAATACGTAATTGCAACTAACGTAAACGACGTGATAGTCCAACTATTTGTGTCTCAGGTTAAATTAGCTAAGAAATGTTATAAATACCTCATAGGTATAATATCCCATAGCTGTGGTATTTGTGTTAATACTTATGTTTCACCCGATTCTCACCCGATAATGTGATACGCGACGTATTTTATTGAGTAATAAGTTATAAGAGAGAATATCGCTGATGTTTGAGCGTTCGACTAAGCAATTAGATACTCCACTCATTAATTATTAATGGATACCAAATGATATAATAAGTCCATAGACAAGTCTATACAACCCCCCTTTCCCACATCCATGATGTCGATTGAGTAATATAGAAAAATTATTTTGCGAGATATTGTTTTGCTAATACTAATAAAAAGCCACCATTAAACATTAATTACCCCATCTCCATGTACTAAGTTCACGATTGTGACCTGCATTCATCTAGTTGACAAAGTCAAAGAGACCTGAAAGAGGAGGATGTGCGTCAAGTGGTCGGGATGGAATAGGTACGTCAACCGTGGTCTAACAAATTGAGTGTCTAAATATTTCAAGTACAAGTGGTTCAAAAACTTACGGTTTTCATAAAGCCTGAAAAAAAAACACATTTTAAATGAAATACACCCTAGGAAACCCCATCGAGTCCTGAAAGAAACATACATAATATTAATAATCCTAATCAAAGACACACGGTTAACGCTTGGAATTATTAATGCGCGCCGTAAGAGAAAATAATTAAACCTGAAAGAAAAATATTAAGCATACACGTAATAAAATCAAATGACTGAGGGGGACTGTGGAGGATTACGTCAGCTACCTATTAATATTTGCCGTCTAATGATTCGCCGTACCCCTAACTCAACAATTCATGGACGCAACGCGAAGGCGAATCGAATATGACACGGTGCCAGCAAAATGTGACCTGGGGGTAGCTACACCCAGACATACGTCTACCCACGACAGGCTCCCTTTCGGGCTTTAACACGTGCTAATCACACTAAGGGTTAGTACTTAAAACTAGCAAACAACGATATCGGGAAATGGTGTTAAGGCCGAAAGTTGCAGGTGACGCAACCCACATCTTCCGGTGACAATTGTGAAATTACTTGTTTCTAAAAAATACATCGCGACGCGTGATTCTATCAAATGCAATTAGTAATGAAAATCATGCCATGCCATATCATGCACCGATTGTTGTTGAGTATTGAAAACTCTTAAAGTTGTAAAATGTCGAAAGTATCTAAATATCGTGCGTTGTGGTCAGCAGTACCATTATTAATTTAAATCATTCATCGTTCACGAAAATGATTTGAAAATTGACTCATGCCGTAATTATCACTCCATCCAACAGTTTGTTGGATTGAGGGTAATCGCTGAATTCAACAGTTTGTTGAACCCAGCATTTCCACTTCAGCTAGCATACTCCGGGGTAACCAAACACGCAGAGCAGTAGCCCCGCTGAGTGTCCCAACGTCGTCCAACGCCGCATCAAGATCTGTTATGGAATCCCAGGGAATCGAAGATCGCCAACGTTCTGTTGGTTGACTTTGGAAGATGTTGGTTGACATCTCTCATGCTTATCCCCCGATGCAAATATATTGAATCCTGAAATTTAAAAGATCTAATTCAACACGAGTCCCAACAGCCCAATGCAAATGAAAATTGTAATAGAAGAGAGCCTGATACATGAGCATTATATGTCTATCAACAATACGTTCCAAGTTTTAACTGTGCCGTTAAATAAATTTTGTAATATGAGGTTTAACATTGTGGGTAAATACCGCATTCAATAGTCTGATACGCAGGTAGACGACAGCTATCCTGCCAAGTATGTGTAGTGACTTGTTCGCTCTTGTTCATTGACGTCACCTACCACGTCAATCACGAATAATTGGGTGAATGCATAGAAACAAATTAGCACTTAACCAGATTGCAAAAAACACACAAGGCAAGACTGCATCATTAAGGTAAGCCAGTGACTCTGATTTTTCCACAGTATAGAATTGATAATCGACACGAATGAGAATTAGATATATCCCATGACCACATGTTCCATTGGACTTTCTCTGAGAGATATCTTGAAAAACTCATCCCCGCACTGAGTTCAATTAACTTTTCGTATCCAAAGAGTATGAAAACCGAGCATGCATAGAAATTATTAAACACATACCTTGATAACGTATCCAATGGGGCCTTGTACAACCGTGCCACCAACTCTCAAGAAGCGTCACAATGTTGTAATTAAACTGGTAGCACTATAAATTTATACCACTCTACTGCCATCAACTTCAGACAGTATGATTTGGGTTACCTTTATCAACGGATGGTCAAAATTAGCGAAGATATTTTCAAGTTTAATTACATTAAGTACACGGCACTCTATAACACACTTTGTTTACATTCTGTTCAGCACAGAAAAGGTTATAGTCAGCTGAGCGCAGTTTCTCGCTTCGGCGCATTGTTGATATTCTGTTCTGACAGTAGATAGGGTTAAGGTGGAATCAGTTGTTTATACCAGTTTATACTTTGTAACATAGTCATAACCTCTATACTAAACAAGTGTGTAGGTATTTATTAAACAAGTGAAAATATAAGTGCACAATTAGACAATTAAACTGAGAAGTATAGTGTAGTATACAACCTCGCTGGTTGTATTCTTCTGTTAACAAGAACATGGATGTGGTATAATAAACACCTACGTATACGTAAGTAACACACCTATTCTTAATGTTGTAAAATAATAAGAAGGCATAAGGTTCTTCTTAATCGTATAGATAACAAATGAAGTATTAAATTGTATAGTCTTAGAACTATTAATAGCTTCACTTAAATTTAGTTTGGTATTCGTCCCAATACATCTCAGATGGATGCAACATACATAAATCTAAACATATATGCCTTTAACACTTTATTCACGCTTTAAAATTCAAAACTCACTCATGCACTTAATGGTGAAGTTGTGTAGTTATCTTTCTTCGCTGCCCGCTTGCAGAATTTGGAAAAGCCTCTCTGATCCGCTAATCTACATCAACTACGCTTCCATGAGCACCAGTGTTGATCCACAGGCAGATGATACATTCACTACGGCATAAGACTTAACTTTTTCCCTAAGTAAATCGCTTTACGTTTAATTCGGTCATATATCATTCGTTGTATGGTGGAGAATCTAAGAGTAAACAGCCATTAGTCACATTTCAATGTGATATCACTCTTGGATTATTGCTAAACGAGCCCTAAGTTAGAGTAACTAGCCCTAAGTTAAAGTAAAAAGTTGATGGGAGTAATATTGGTTTATTAATCAGGAATTGTTAGATGTTTCAGCTGCTGAATTGATTATGATTATTAGATTATTAGAATTTATTATTAGAATTATTATCACAGTTAATAGAGTATTCTATTTAAAGTATTATGACATGATATTTTTGTAATTAATTATTACGTATAATATGTAATATTAACATTAAACCCAATTCATAGTAAGCATGCATTATTAGAACCACCTTAGAGGTAATCAGTAGATTATTTATGAAATGCAAAAGTACAATAAATGCAAAATAATAATTGTGAACAGTGTTAAGACGGATTCTTGTTCATTCGCAGAGCTAAATGCGCTAACTGAAAGAAGATAATTAATTATTTGTAAATATTTTTTGATAATTCTTATATTGCTATTCTTAATCATGCAACAGATTATTTTTAATCATTCTGATTTAATAGAGCATGGAGAAAAAGGATGTAAATAATCCCTTGTTTGAATTCACAACATGCATATTCAATTTACGTTTATATAGCTTAGTTTTACTAATTAACTTGCTGCTAAAGGCAGTTAATAATATAAACTCTTTGTTATTAACTATAAACTAGAGAAAATGATATTCAGTATCGACTGCACCTTATTATGAACCACCCCTTTATGTTCAAACACACCCTATTAACAACGATAAGCGTTCTACACGACTCCTCACCCACCAAAAACAACTCGACATGCAACGTTGATTCATCCATGCTTCAAATAGGTGCGTTGTATGTAGTTAAATACGTAATCATATTCTTGTTTGTAGAAACAAATGAAGTACTGCAGTGCATGCAAATATGGCACACTCCCACACCAAGAAAATGTTTATTTAGATAGAAATAACAGGTTGCGGTAAATTCAAATTGCTATATCTATTTATTACTACGAAATATTTAATTTATAGTTGTGCCACTGATTGTTAGATTTGTTAGTTCATTGTTAACGTATTAAAACTTTATGTAGTTTACTATCACTTAAATTAAAACAAGACAAAATAGAATATTAAAGTTGACCCGGAAGAAAATAATTCGAAACTGATACGAAATAGTATCGCAACTCTTAAAGACCAAGTTACCCGTAGTTGAAACGTTTCCACACAGCAAATATGCCGTAAAGTATTATACCTCATATAACAGTAATAAGATAGCATCTGATTCAAATTTATATACATTTCCATCGTATCTTACCTCGTTCGGGCAAAGGATTCCGGACACTTTTCAATTCGAGCGTCGCAGTCGCCTGATAAATGTGTGTGACCTGTGCCACACAGCTAAGGACGAGACGTCCATGGCGAAAATGATACTCCGATAGTGGTAATTCGAGCGTTAAATCGCTCCACTCATATTCGAGCGCCTTCTGGCGTTCCAGTGGCTCGGACCGATGCACCTATCAAAAAACCCTTTACTGCTTAATTTATTAATATTAATAATATATCAAAAGATTAAATTACGCATTTATTATTTAAGCATACCGTGACGTTGTTAAGTATAAATTTAAGAAGTCCTGGTGGTTTGGACGGTGGTGATGAACAATTTGCTTTAAGGATGTTACCAATGTCCAAAGGTTCGTATCCTACAGTTATTGTGGGCGGATGCGCCGGCAATTCTGTAATAAAATTAAACACGACTCGTCTATTAAAAATATTGTTAAAAGAACATTAGCCAGTTCATTTTTAGAATAACTTCCATATAATTTGAATGTCTAGTACCATATCACTTACGCACAACGAACATGGCTCTTGTGTCCACCGCAGTTGACAATATGGGCTCAGTATCCGTAGTTACTTCACAGCTAAAGTTTCCTGATAGATTAAATTCAATATTCTCCAGTAATACTTGAGTACTATTGGAACTATTTACCTGTAAATAAAAGTCCATATACAACCCTTTTACAGACAACTCTTTTTAAAGTGCATAATAAACAATGCTTGGGTGAATTAAGTTAATGAACCAAAAAAGGCATAACAGTGAAAATATTTGTAGAAATACTTACATTGACTATAATGCCAATAAAGGGGAAAATTTTTATTTGAGGAAATTCGGTTGGTGTGTATCGATAAAATTCGTGGCTTCCGCGATACCACTTTACTGAATACAATTGTTCGTTTTCCAAATTGTATTCGCAGCGCAACACGGAATGTGAGTATCTTTCCACTACGGCTGGTTCAATACTCAATTTTACATTTTTTAGACACCAACACCAATCTGTAAATAATAAAGATACTTTACCAATTAACATGTAAGTATATTATATAGTTTAGCGAGGTATTTGACAAGATGTCTAATTATATGATATATTGTTACCACTTCTTCTTTATAAATAACAGACAGGTAAATAAATAATGTTCAAATATAAATGCTGCATATCCAACAAAATATAATTAATGCTTCAATTCTAAATATGTGTTACGAGCTAGTATTATTACAGGATAATGTTAAAATCATTATGTTAAATAAATAATTGTTCACTACCTTGTAGAAAGAAGATAAAAATCCAGTAAAATGATTGCTCCATATCCATATAATAAGTCGCAACATTAAATTAAACCCGTTATATCACCAAAATATCAACTATTTTCATTTCAAAATTTGAAGCACTTCATATTTCAAATATATTAAAAATATCAACATATAATCTTCTAATGTATATCCGAAATATTTCCTTAAAACACGTGAAACAATGTAATCAACAAATGCTAGCTCCTCGCACCCCAACGACTGTACGAGGAATACTAGGATAGTATCTTTCCCACGAGGCGCGCACAAGTGAACTTGCTTTCTACTATTTTCCACCCTAGCCGCATGCGCATTCATTGAAAAAAACTAATATATGCAATATGAATAAAATATTTGATAAAAGTTATAATTTTATAAAATTATAATAATAATTTATATTGAAATTAAATTGCATTGATACTTAATCACATCATCTTTTATTTATAGTTTAGATAAACAATATTGAAAGGACTCGCGATTTAAACGATTCATAGGTAAAGTATTCATTGTAATATTAATTTTATATTAGTTTTAAACAAGCCACATAAATAATATTGGTACTATTATTAACTTTTTGTAGATTTTTTTACATATTAATTATGTATTCGCTTCCAGGTTTCCCAGTTTCTGCATTTATTAAGAAGTAAGTATACTATTTTTTACGCTAAAATTCCAATGTGAAGATTTTAATTCCTTTTGTTGAAAAAAAAACTATTTTATATGTTATTTTATTTTTTTTTTTCAGATTCCAGAAGATATCCTCACCTCGATAGAATATTTATAGAATAGGTTTTATATAAATAGATAGTTAATATTGTTTCAAAACTAATACCAAAAGGTATAAGCCATAAAATTAATAATAATTATAATAATAATGCTATATTAATTTTCAAAAACTTTGGATTTATTTGTTTTGTTGACAACTTATAAATTATAGTTACGCACTCAGCCATACGGTTATCACTAGTTTTTAAGCCATTAAAATGTTTACTAGCTTTTCGTTTCCTAATACCAAATTATGATAACAAGATTAGTGTTTCCGCGAGGACGGTAGTACCAAATGAAAGAAATACCTATAGTATTTCAATTTTTAGATCTGATTTTGTAATATCTATTAATGCTTTTATTTAACAAATGCACAATCTACAAATTAGGTAGAACCGCAGAAAATGTTTATGGCAAAACTGGACAGCAGCAGTTGCGAACCAAACAGCAGCACGACCCCGCGAAGCAACTGAAATAGATCAAACGTAGGTATTACTGGACATTATACCTATGGTAAGTATACTTTTTTCAAGATGCTCAATAATACCACTATTGTTTTAGTGTATTTGGCATGATTCTGAATTGGCGTGGTTATATATGCCCGAATCCATGCAGGGGGAAGGCAATTATAAAGGAAAAGCCATTCAGAACTGTTTAATAAAATAATTATATAATTGTTAATTGTAACGATAAAATTTAACCTTCCATACCAAAATATAATTTAATAATTGAAGTCATTAATCAACATCCATATCATCTTATGATTTAAGAACGACCCAATATTTTATGTATTGTACATAACATGGTCGTATAACTCCTATATTCTATCATATAAAATCCGTATAAAATAGGTATTAACATGTAACAAAAATATATTCTGAAACTAAATCTAAGGCAAACCTCTTAAAACTTATTAAATAATGTCAGTCATATTCCAGGTTTAAAATTAAGACTCTTCCTTGAGCACTGTAAATCTTCGACAAATTGGACAAGCATTCGTTTTACGTATCCATGGTAAAAGGCACTAAAAAAGAGTTTTTAAGTAATGTATCAGACGTGTAAAAAATAGTATTACTTTGGAATGGAATTTATGTTCGCATTTAAGTGTAAACATAGGGAAAGTGGTCAATCTTTCAAAACAAATTACACAGTTATCATCAGAATCCCAAGTTTCCAATTTAACATTATCGCAACTCTCCACCATCTTCAAACGATTTCTAAGAAAAATAAAAGCACTAATTCAAGTATTTATAAAATATTTAAATACGTACTTTGATTGGACGGTTATATAGTTAAATACCAATTCAGATATGGTGTTGAGAGCAATTTTATGCAAGTTTGTGTTATGTGTGTGTCTAACATATTCAAGCGCATCAACTAAATCACTCATCAATGCAGTAGGAAAACGTTGTTGCATTTTAATAAATACATCTCGAAACTTTCCAGTTGGACTCACAAAGTCGGAGGCATCATTTTCGAGATTTGCTGATGGACCGCAAGTTTGATTCCACGAAGCATTTTCAGAAACAGCGACAGGTTCCTGCTGATGCACCCTTGAATTAACAGGAGATCGGCGAATGGCGCCAAATTGTGGATCTAAAGCTCCAAAAATTGAAGACAGTGCAGGTGGATACTTAACAGTGTCCGCTATTTGCGAGAGGATTGACTTCGCATTAGGGTCATCAATTTCCGAAGTTTGAGTATTCAAATTATGATAGGACGTTGACGGCTGCGGCCGGTTTGCGCCTACGGGACCTGGCTTCGTAGCAGATGCAGTATTGCCTTCTATAACAGCCTGATATGCTAGACTAGAATTATCGTTTAATAATGTATACTGCGTATATGGTTTATCGCTTTCTCGAGATTTCTCAGCCAGCGTGCCAATATGCAATACAAGCATAATATTCAAATTTCGAATATACTGACAAAACAAATTGGAGCAAAGTTCTTCAGTGCGGAGGAGAACAGTTTTCCAGTCGACAAAATTTAATAGTGTGACTAGATTTAGTTCCATGGTACTGTCGCACAACTTAGCTTTGTAATTCTACGTGAAACAAATAATTAATCAAGAAATTTACGTAGCTTTATATCTTACCGTTAAAATATGTAAATTACACTCGGTTTGGCTTACAAGATTTGTCAGAAACGCCAAATTAGCTTCAAATGATTGTTTCACTTTTAAATTCGTTATACAACTGTAAAACATGGAATACAAATCTTGGTGAATACGATAACAATTTGATTTGAACCTAAAAAGTTTGATAGTAATAATTATGCAATAAATGTTATCAAGAATGACTTACTGATTCATCTTATCCACAACAAGATCAACAAACTCTTTAAGCGAATTGAAAATTCCGGTTATCACATCCACCCTAAAATATATATTATTACATTTTATGCCATACATGGACATTGATGACAAGCACTTACAAAACGCTTTGATCCAATTTTGATTTCATCATTTGTTCCATTTCAAATGATTTAAACTTATTCTGAAGATCAAGGTAATCGTCGGCCTTAGCCCTCAATGTAACTTGTAACTGCTTGTTACAGTCATTGTAGTTATCACATTTAACTTTTAACGCCTCGTACTGGCAGTTGGTATTAAATAATTGCTGACGAAGCTTAATATTCTCAGAGGTAATGGTTTCATTTATATTTCGTAAATTATGAATGTCACTAATATAATCATTATCAGTCTGTGTCTCACTTGATATACTAATTTCCACATGAGAATTTTCTGCAACCTTGAAAAAAAACATAATGGACTATAAAAAATTATTCACAGCTATACATACTTTCTCCCTTAAAATCTCCAACTCCTTAGCTTGCTCATCAACGGTACGTTGCGCAGTCAACAACTCCTTCCTCAAAGAATTAATAGTCTTATTTTGGTCATCACATAATGCTTTCTTAGTCTCAACTTGAGACGTTTTCTTTGCAACTAATGCATTAGCTGATTTAAGTTGCTTCTTCAACGCGTATTCTTCGGATAGCCGCCTATCTGTCATAGTCTGTTTATTATTACAGCAAAATTTGCTGTAATTTGTTTGTGTTTCTCTGGTCACGCAAAGTGGTCCTATAACATAATTCTCAAGTAGCTCCTGAGGGTGCTTCTCTTGTTTAATAAAGCACTCCTTATCGTCCTTTTGTCGTTTAGCTCTTTTCACGCCGTTGTCGATTCCATGGAACTTTAGGCTCCCATGATAAAATGCGAATACACATGTGTTACATATGCAACGTCCAGCAGATTTATGTGTTGTGGAATATATGTTTGGCATTTTAAAATAGCGAAAACTTTCTGCCAACATTTTTTTCCATCTATTAGTCACACTTCGCAAAATTGAATTGAAAATAACGTAATTGTACCGTTTAATACGATATTTTACTTCTGTAAATATTCCCAGCATGCGAGCCATCGCATATCCGTATATTGCCAAAACTGTCGCATTCTTATAATACTGTCCATAATTCCTTGCATGCTTTTCCAAATCTGCCATGCATGACATTAAAGACTCCAACATGCGATAGGAATAGAACCAAATATAATTCGGCGATGCTACTGATAATGGGACTGCACACTCATAGTACAGATACATCATACGCGCCAAAATGATATCGACGCCTGGAAATAATTTGCAAATTGCTGATCCTGCCAGCAACGGCTCTAAGTAAAAGCGCTGAATGATCATTGAACGCATGTCGTTTACAATCGATGTCAGCTTTGGAAGTATTTGTTTCTTGTAAAACCCTTTCAAGTTTTTAGCATTCAAATAGCGGGTAATTCGGCTGTAAAAATATTTCTTGTTTTCAATTTTTTGAAAATGTGGTTTTTTATATGGTTTTCCGATAATATATACGATATGTGATTTATGATGTCTGTAATATGAAAATATTTAACTAAACGAATGCAATCATATGCTACCCATTACCTATGAGCGATATTAACAAATGACTTAAGCTTATATGTTCCCTCAAAATAGAATGATAACATTGCTCTTACTTGTTCAGACTTCATCATTTCTTTAGTAAATTTATCAGGATCAAATAAAATTGCCACTGATTTTTTATATTCCAAATTCTGACTTGAATCATTGTCGTTTATACAAATAGTCTGTAAAGTGCAATGATTTTCGGCGTGTTTTATTTCCAAATCATCTTGCAAGTTATGAAAGTATTCTGTATAGGAAGAAATATCACTTGATTCCTTCAAAGTCAAAACACGCTTTACTTTATATAGTTGTTCAGCAGTTTGCCCTAGACAGCACTTATAGACATTGTTATCGACGAATCGCTTTATATAATTAAATTCTGCTTCAATACCATTCATTTTAACGTAGGGCTCCACTGTAAACCCCAAAATATTCCAATAAATTTGAAAAAGCAATAGTTGACTTTACAACTTACCTCCCTCTTCAACATCTAAGTCCACTAATTTTGCACAAGCATACAAAAACAACATAATATAATTAGGAGAATTGAACCCCATTGATTGAGAAAATGGACCCAACGATTTATCCTGTTTTTGTAGTGATCCTGATAATTGCTGAGTAATAATTTCTTTTATTCCATAAATTACTGCAGCTGCCAACTTTTCATGACTATAATCCTCATGTTAACAAACACTGATATGATAAATTTGTTTGTTTAACTTACCAGCCAAGTTTCAAGAAACAAGATGCCAGTATTGAATGCAAACATGGATAAACATTGGTATGTTTAAAGTAGGAATCAGATACCCTAATACATTCTTCTAGATCCCAACCCAATTCAGATCCACAATAAGCATTTACAATTTGAAGATACATTAAAGCATCATCAATTGGGAGAGATATGTACTCATCTGGATTCTCAGCCCTTTCCAACGCATTAGTCAAATATGAGGTGATTCTAAATACCTTATCAAACCTATCTTGCAGGAGATCTCTGGCAACCACATGCAACAATACTTCAAAACGGTGTGGTCCCATTTTCACTGGACCCACTAATGGTTTCTTATCAATCTCCCGGAAAATATTTCTTTCTCCCGAAGGATCCATTTCGCATAACCACCACCTATCACAACCGGCTTATTTTCGAGGTTAGCTTATAGCGTGCGAGATTCCCGCTATTAACTATGATTCGTTATTTTCGTAGAAATGCGTTTTTACATTTTGCAATGCATTAAAACACTGTATACTCACGCGTATAAGAAACAATTGCTGATAAAACAAGAGAAATACACACTTGAACTTAATCAAACACCCGTTGATTTTGGTTGATACGTTTATGAGAAAGGTCGCGCCTGCGCAGCCTATAATACATGATGATATGCACAATTTCTTTGGAACACAACATCGCAGTGGATTGCGAAATTCAAATTTTGCAATAGTTAAATTGCATTAAAATAATGAATCCATTTATCAATAGTAAATTAGTTACCTTTAATTAAAATCGTTAAACATAAGTACATAGAACTACAAAACACCTTCAAAATCATTATTATTTAAAAATATTAAAGCTTGTAATGCACATTTGCTCATTCATAAATACTTAAATATAATTGTAATATCAGTAACAAACATTATTACATAAATAAACAGAGTAATACTTTAAAAATTGCAATAAGAATTGAAATAAAAAATCATAACAATTATTATAAACCGCACAACCGCACACAACACTACTTCATAATTAAATTCTTGGCTAACTGCAAAGCTGCATCAATATTAAACCCTGGTTGATTAACTGATTGACTATTAGTTAAAACAAGTGGTAATTTTTATCACCTACAAGTACATACTACATTAAACAATAAACCTTAAAAAGCGGAAATCTCAAGTGCAACTTAGAGCTTTCTGATTTGGCGGATGCATTGGAAATTTTAAAATTAACAGAAATCATTCAATACATGGTCCATAATATTGATATTGGTAATTACTTGACTAAATCTACATGACTGAGTAAGTATAGTACAATTTTCAACTTCTGAACACTAATTTTTAAACCAGACGCCCACAATATCAAAATTTGGCATTCAATGATAACTTCATATTCTACTCCACTGATGTCCAAATGTTTTTTAAACCTATGCTTTGCATACTACCTATTGTATTTTCAAGGCGTTTTTGATTGAATGTACTTTGTCTGCCCTGCATTATGAAAATATAATGTGTATTTAGTGATTAAATGTAAGGATAAAATTTCATGTGCACATAGTGCATAGATAATTGCCTTATAGTAATATATAATTTTAAAAAAGGATAATATTATACACGCAAAACATCGTTATCATGAAAGTGGGTTTCGATCAGTCATAAGCAATTTTACGTTGCATGACTCACGTTATTAATTCGCATGTGCTGTTAAAAAAATTGCAATGTTTACGACACACCAAAATGCCATAAAAAGCAATTACGTCATCTTGAACGCAAATCTATGCATGGAATGTATACACTTCTAAATATCAATATACAAGTATCATACACAAACAGTATGTAAATTGTTAATGTAATAATCACAGCAACAATTAGGGGATTCTTCAATTACCGTCTTCATAAGAGTATTCCATAACCGAATATTACTTCGCAATGAAAAAAAAAAATCTGTTAATGCTTAACAATTGCACGAGAAACTTAAACGCTACTTTTTGAAACTCAATATCATACTGAAACTGAGTGCAACTAAACATACGCGGAAAAACTTGGTGGCTACATTTTCACGCTTTGTTCATAGTACTTTGTTCTATGATTGCATTCGAACCTGTATGCAATTTAATTAACTAGTCAATAGTTACAGTTACCTGAGTACAATCTAATTAACAGTATGTTGCTGAAAGAATACAAAGAATAATGTGATTTTCTGCATGTCTCAATTATCAAATACATTTGTTCCAGTGAGCAGCTAATTCAATCGACTGCAGCAACTATTATCATTAATTGTGCTTGTCTTTCCATCTATGTGAGTTGTGTGACTGTCATATCTCAACAAGTCCTTCCTTCTAGCCTGCTACATAGAATAATGTTTGTAAACATTCAATATCTTACAGAATCAAAAGACAATAACTCACTTCCATTAGATCCTCAGCAATCTGCATGAACAATTTCTCCACATTCTCAGCTTCTTTTGCAGATGTCTCCAAAAAGTACATGTTGTGCTGCTGAGCAAAATCTTCGCCTACATGACGCGGAATTTCCCTATCCTCTCGATCCATTTTATTACCGACTAATATTCGCAGTACCTTACTGCTGGCGTATTCTTCAATTTCGCGCAACCAATCAGGTAAACAATCAAATGTAGGCTGGCAAGATATGTCATAAACTAGAATCAATGCATGAGCAGATCTGTAGTAACTTTGCGTAATTGAACGGAATCGTTCTTGGCCAGCAGTATCCCAAATTTGCAGCTAAAATTAGGCAACTTTCTAATTAGCAACACATTGCAAATGCATATTGGTACATACCTTGACCTTCTCATTATCAACTTCAACGGTCTTTATCATAAAGTCAACACCAATAGTTGCGCCCTGGCCAGGCGGAAACAATCCTTGGGTGAAACGACGAACCAAACAAGTCTTTCCAACACCAGCATTACCAACAAGAACGACTTTGAAGAGAAATTTATAATCTTCCATTGTAGCAGTTGACGGACTCGCACTAATTTCAAACCGTAACTTCACACTTATGTGTCGCTCGTTATTATCATAACTACAAGTAGATGATGTTAACGTTAATACACTATGGGTTTCTTCACACGAAATTCTTTTACGTGAGCGCGTTACGCTTCAATTATTATAATCAACGTTGTTTACAATCTACTGCGTTCGGTTAACTCTCCACTGCATCCGCACTTTTATTTACGTTTACTTACCTCTATCGTCAGGAAACAAGTATTGATTGAACATTTATTTGGCACGTGCATGTAACGTAAAAACAATTCGACTATTTACATAGGCATCTGAGTTTTTACTCACGTTTGGGAAGATATGTTTTCATGTATGTTATTGCAAAATTACTAAGATATATTTTGACAGGGAATCACAGAGTGCGCATGCCTCAAACATAGACAAATAGTTCCAAAAATACCACTCTGTGATTCTATATATGTAATCTTTAAATTGATAACAAAATATAATACTAATCTCATAATCATAAATATACAGTTATTAAAACATGTTATTTACCAATTTCATTTTTATCCATATACTACTGTTGAAAATACTTTTGCGACTGCAGAGCCCCTAGCGGTTTGTTCAGAAACATTACTGATATATTTAATTATAAATTAGCTTTATAATTATAATTATCTTTATAATTCTAATTTTCTATATTTATAATTTTCAAGATTTATATATATATAGGCACAAACGCATCCGTATGAACCAGTGCACATTTGTTATTTATTAATGACGTGTTTCATTTTTGTTTCAAAGTACTATTCAAAATACTTTTGCGACTGCAGATCCTCAGCGGTTTATCCAAATAACATTGCTGAAATATTATTTACTGCGATATCGTGAATAATCTTCATAATTAAATAAGATAATTATTGGCGATATAATTATCTTTATAATTCTAATTTTCTATATTTATAATTTTCAAGATTTATATATATAGGCACAAACGCATCCGTATGAACCAGTGCACATTTGTTATTTATTAATGACGTGTTTCATTTTTGTTTCAAAGTACTATTCAAAATACTTTTGCGACTGCAGATCCTCAGCGGTTTATCCAAATAACATTGCTGAAATATTATTTACTGCGATATCGTGAATAATCTTCATAATTAAATAAGATAATTATTGGCGATATAATTATCTTTATAATTATAATTTGCAATATTTATAATTTTCAATATTTATATATATATAGGCACAAACGCATGCGTATGAACAAGTGCGCATTTGACGTGACGCAGAAGATAAAGGCAAATATCCAAGTAGGCATTCGTCAGCAATCTGTCAGTAAGTGTTGGGTCGCCATATTGAGTGAGTTGCGGTGTGCGTGGAATTTGTTGTAATTTAGGGATAGGATCGTAGTATATCCGTGTAGTTTTAATACTAGTGTTTAAACAAACAGAGTAAAGTGCAAATAATCGAAATGTGTCTCTAACTTGATAGCTGTAAACCACAAAAGTGCTTTAATGTGGTGAGTAAACGTAACGATCATCACCAAGCATATTAATCGTTATTGCTACACCAGCGTCTTATAAGCTTTGTGTTATTTCGAAGAGCGTAGATGACAACGTGACATTCCATACAATAACAAATAAATGTAGTTATTTAGCGTCCAATTTTCGCATAGTAACAAATTTGATCGATTCCACTATATTATGGTTTCCAAACACGCGGTTGTTCCACTTTACTGTGTCGGTATTGGTTTTTAGCTACTGCCAACACGCTTCAAGGTTCATTGCTGTTCTGTTCTCTCATTGTGACTTTGAAACGCGCGTCATTTATTAATATTGTGAATTATTGCACGATATATTTACAGTCAGCTGCCGCAACTCGATTTTGCCTCTTGATTTCGCTTATGTAATTGTTTCATTTTTTGTTTCAGAACTACTACTAATTAAGTCTGTGATATAGTTTTAATACGGTTACAAATTGGTGATAACAGCAATGGCAACGAGTCAAGAAGTGAAAGATGGTTACTCATCAACCCTCCAAGATCTCACTTGCAACAGCAAGCCGCTCATTAGCGTGCTTACAATGCTGGCGGAGGAGAATGTTTCGAATGCCAAGGAAATCGTCGCCGCCATAGAAGAGCATCTAGCTAAGGTTAATATTAATTTCTACTAATTTAACATTAATTTTTTCGCATTGAGCTTTCATGCGTTTTTTGGCACACAAAAGGGTTGTTACTTTGTTGAATAAAACTCTTAAAATGAAGAGGTGCAATTATTTACTATACAAATAGATAGTGTGAAGTTGGGAAATTTAAACCTATCAGTTCCCTGGTAATTGTGAATAGTTAGTGAATTAAACGCGGACATACAATTATTGTGTAGCTGTTCGACAATGGTAATACATATACGTTATATTCTATTTCTTATATAATTTTAAAAACAGGTCCGGACGGAAGTGAAATTGCCAGTGCTCTATTTAGTCGACTGTATTATCAAGAATGTGGGGGGGCCATATACTGCCATATTTTGTGGTAATATTGTGGGCTTGTTTTGCTCCGTTTTTCAAGTGGTAAGTACAGTATTATTCATTAAACAATTTATAACAATGTTAACACATGCTGTCTCAATGCTAGGTGGACGAAAAGACACGTACAGAAATGTATAAATTGCGACAAACATGGAATGAAGTTCTTCCGAAGGGTAAATTATACGAATTGGATGTAAAAACTAGTCAGTTGGATCCGGCGTGGCCTATTACTGCTGCACCTCCTAATATTCATTTCAATCCAAAGTTTCTTAATCCGGTAAGTGACATATAAAACTGTTTTTTCCAACGGGAGACATCATACTTTTTATTTATTTAACAGAACGCGAAGATACCGGGCGCCAAGGATGCCAAAGTCAACAAACCTGTAGTGGCGGCTAATCCAACGGCAGTTTCGGAATCTACTCTCGATATGCAGCATAAGTTGATACTGAAACAAAAGCAGCTATTAGAATTGCAGCAAAAGAAGCTTGAATTGGAACTATTGCAAACGCAAGTAAAACTTCAGGAACAGATGAAAAAGACCAATACGGATGACGTGACCAAGCAAAAATCGAAGGTAATTACTAGTCTTGATCTAGTTGTGCTCAATAATCGTGTTTGTGTTTTGCAGCTATTACTTAAACCTGAAGTTGCCAAACAATTGTTGGGCGATGAAAAGGATAATTCGGCTAAGGTAAGTCAAACTTGCAATTGCCTTAGTATAACATTAACATTCCATTATTTGCTTATAGGCCATGATTGCTCAGATAAATCAAAAGCGTTTTCCGAATTCTAATCCTATACTAGCCGGCCCAATATCAAATCAAAAAAATAATGCAATATCTATTGGCGGTGGAAGTGTGCGGCCAACAATTCGTGATCCGCGTTTGTTGCGGCAGCAGCATGCAGCTGCTCTTGGAGCTGAATCTACCACCGTGGTAGTACCAACTGGCGCTGCCAAATTGCAATTAGATGCTATTTCTAATAGCAACAATGGCAACTCACATGATAATAAAGTTGTTAGTAGTAAATTCGGTCGCGAATCACGATTTCTAGAAAATAAAGTTGAACACAACACCAACAATCATACAATTCAATCCAAAGACAAATCGCTTTCCCGCATCCCACTGAAATCAAAACGGTCGGCATCTCCAGTGGCAAACAAGTCAAAGTCGTCTACATCTCGCCACAAATCGTCAACTTCTGGGTCCAGCAGTTCTCTCGATTCCCCGAAGAAGACCAACAGATCGTCGTCCAAGTCGCCGTCGAAGTCTTCTAAATACAAGAAGAATTCCCGCGATAAGCGTTCAAGCAGCAAGCGTGAACGTCGGTCGCCGAGCAAAGATTCGAAAACGAGGAATTATCGCCGTCATCGCACGATGAGCATTAGTCCGGAGCCGGAACTTAAGAAAAGTGGACTACCAGAAAAGCGGGTCATTGACGGAAAACGTAAGTTTAATTGTTTTTCATTTGATCGTGATATTCACTATTATTACTTTCAGACGATAAAAGTTTAGATCCCAGCAAGAGTGCAACTATTAGTAAGAAACGTCCTTCCACTGACGCAATAGAGGCTCCTAATAATAAGAAAAACCGTGCTGAAATATTTGATGCGTAAGTTATACCTGTTACCGTTTTTGCATTTAAAACTCACTGTAAAATGTTTATATCATCTAGATTGTTTGGTACCGAAGATGTAGACCTCAGAAAAATGTCTACAACGACAGCTACTGAACGGCCAGTCACTCCGCCAGCTCCAATTATTTCAACTAAATCGGAGACTACTACTGAAAAGGAAAATGCAATTGGTTCCCAAGAGACTGAAACAGTACCAAAACTTAGTTTAGATGTACTTAGGGCGAAGTTGGCGAATGCTACCAATGCCAATAAAGATAAATTACAAAAGAATCGTCTGCTTCTACAAGGTAAGATATCCTTCGAAATCTTGACGAATTTATTTTAATGGCTTGGTTATTTTACAGCAGAGCAAAGAAAAATGCTTGATAAATATTCCAAGAAGGAAGATAATAAAATATTTATTACTCCTGCTGAAGAAGAGAATATTAAATCTGGCAAGATGACAAAGGCCCAGGGCAATAATATAATGGGCAAAATAATTGCCCAAATTGAATCACAAAAACTGAAGGAAGCTAAGCGCAAGGAAAATGAAGAAAATCGAAACATGATGACACAGCCAATAAGTGACGACGATTTTGATTCGGATATTGAACTTAAAAAGCCTGACATTATGCCGAACAACGTTCCCATTCAGAAGCCTTCCCGCTTCGAACCTAGGTTTCCACAGCTGCAGGTACAACCACAGCTTCAGCCAGTGCAATGGAAAGGTAAACGTGGTGGATTTATTGGACCGAGGCCAAGAGGACGCGCTGATCCATGGATCAGACCAGTCCATTCAGGACCTATGTGGAAGCCGCCATTTTTAGCAGCGCCTGTTTTTGAAGAGGAAAAAAGCAGCGAACCCTTGGACATGAATTCGCCACCGCCTATGGTACAAGATGACATCTGCATGAGTCATGAAAATATTAAGTCGATAAACATTGACGGTGAACCGCGTGATATTTTATTCTATGGTGAAACAGCTGTTGCTTTTATGACCCCTGAAGATCCTAGAGAAATATCCTTCCAAGACGGCCAAAGACGCGTGAGCTTTGATGAGCGTAACTCCTTTATTCTCACATTTAATGAACCTTACCGTGAGTTAATGATCAATGGACACTGTCATAGGGTACGTTTAGGTGCACCAACGAGAGAAATCTACGTGGATGGCAAGCCATACGAGTGTATCTTCGGCGGGCCTCCGGTGGGCATTGAAATCGATCGTAAATTGGTCATGCTAACAATTGAAGGTCCACCGCCACAAGTGAAGATTAGTACAGAACAACGTACTGATCTGGTTGCGGGTAAAGTGAGCTTAATTATTGACGCAAAAACTATTGTGCCAATTTACCTGGACGGGCGAACGCAAACATTTCGGGTTGACGGTGTCGCGAATACGCTTCGTTTTAAAGATTCACTAAAAACAGTGTTAATTAATGAACAACCAAATAATTTGGAGTTTGGCGGTTTACCGAAGGCGGTGATGGTAAATGGTCGCAAGCATTTTATTCGCTTTTCAGTATTGCCGAAGGGTATTCGGCCTGGATGTGTTAATATTAGGGACATGGATGGTTTTAAACCTTCTATTAGTGACACCGAAGTTAGCCAGGATGGGTTTGATGCACCTCCGTGCGATAATCATCAACAGCCAATTCAACCACGGGCACGTAAGTCTCGTTTCAGCGACCAATCGCCAGAGAGGACTCCACTTAATCCTGTGATGAACTTAATTCAACAACCATCATTTAGTAAGACTTGGAGTGTAACTAATGTGAAACAAATTCATGATTGTTTGATTTCAGGTAATTTAGATTCTCTGTTGTCGATTGCTTCAGCCGCATTACCCACTATACCACATATGAGTGCTAGCTATCAAATTGAACCGCCTGTAACGATGGTTCCTCCAATTTCAATGGCTCCTGTTGATTCTGTTATGACTAATCCTATTACAATTGCTAGCAATTTACCTCAGGCGCAACCCTCAATTCCTCCAGTATTAAATAATTCTCTCAATATCAATGAATTATTTCAAAAGTTGGTCGCAACCGGTATTGTCACGACTTTCCAGAATTCCACAGCTCCGACAGTTACTGAAGTAGTTGCCCCGCAACTTAGTCCAAATCCACCTGTTATGCAAATTGAGGAAACAAAACCCTTTAAACATGAAATACAAATGAAGCCCGTTAGTTTTGATGAGCCAAGTTCACTTAAAGTGTAAGTTACAAAAACTTTAAAAAAGTTAGTTCTAGTAATTTAATTCTATTATTTTTTAGGAGGCAGCCGGGGCTTATCTATCATTTCTACTCTGGAATGCAGTGCAGTAGTTGCGGAATGCGTTTTGCCCAAGAAAATACCAATGTATATAGTCAGCACTTAGATTGGCACTTCAGACAAAATCGGCGCGGGAAAAAGAATATTCGTAAAGCTTCAAGTCGTCGGTGGTATTACTCCATAACTGATTGGAGTAATTATGAAGAAATTGAAGATCTTGAAGAGAGAGGTAATTATCAACTAATTTGTGGTCTTAGTAAAAGTTAAAATGACATTGTATTTCAGAAAAATGTTACTTTGAAAATCAACAAAAGGATTTAGCAGATGGGCAAAATGATGATAATGATGGAGAAATTGAAATTCCCAGCGTTCCAACTGATTCAAATGATCCCGACCCAAAGTGCGAAGTTTGCGAGGAGAAATTTGAACAGTTCTATAATGAAGAGAAAGAGGAATGGCATTTAAAAATGGCAATCCGCGTAGATGATAGAACATATCATCCATTATGTTATGAAGATTATCAGGTAAGATTTCATTTAGTTCATCACAATTTATCGTTATTAACAATTGGCTCTTTCGTTGTATAGATTACTTTGGCTAACACTACAGCAGATGAATCGGTAGCTAATATAACCGAAAATGATATTGAAATGAAAGAAGAATTGGAGACTGGAATTCCTGGCCTTGATATACAGATGGATATCGAGCCTCCCGTTCCTGTTGACTCTGTAGGAAGTAGAACAAACTCCCCGTTCTCCGTTGCGGATGCTTTGAAAGCCAACAGCGAGGACAATAAAGAAGAAGTCGCAGAAAATGTGATTCAAGCTACGGAGGAAACAAGTCTAGAGGCCAATCACACTGAAGAAGACGATGATGTAGTCCTCAACGAAGTTGAACCCGAACGTATTATTCTTGACGACTACGAACTTGATGAACATGGCCTCATTCCTGGTGTTATCGTAAAACAAGAACCAGTTGATGACGGATTCACGGACATTGAGAACTTTCATTTGGGAGAGGAGAATGTCAGTTCACAAGGTAAGTGGAAAAATTCTTATACGCATGCTAATGAAACCGGTGTAAATTTGAATGATCTAATGCATTCGCGATTTCTTTCTACGTTCTTTGAACGCTCAGATGAATCGTTTGTTGATATTGGTCAAGTAATCGAACCAAATGCAGAGGAATCTGCACCGACTGCAAGTAAAGAAAACGAAGAAGAAGCTGTAACTGGTGATATTGAACCTGTGGCCGCAACGGCGATATCAATTGCAACTTCGCTTACATCTAGTGCGCAACCTCAAGATCAATCCTCTGAGTTACTACCAGATAGTAACAATGACACAATTAATTCTTTAACTAGTCCACTATCAAACATTGGCGTATCGCTTCAATTAAGTAGTAATGAAACATCTATTATAACTGCTGTAGCTACAATTGACGGTAACTTAGATTGCAATGCAGGCGCGCCAGTGCAACCCGTGCCTACCGGTGGCATCAGTGGTAAAATAAAGATTAATATCTCAAAACCTTTGCCTGTAATTGCCCCAAAAGAAAATAAAGATATATCTTCAGACGTTGATAATAATATAGAACCTACTGATCCTACACAGCCTTTACCGCCAGGTGAAGAGCCGGTGCAGTTATATCTTAAGCCAGCTCTTCAAGGTATTGATTTAAAGCAACTACCTCCGGTTAATAAAGGTTCGGAGCTCACTGGGCTTTGTTCTATAATGTGATTATTTACCCAACACGGAGGAAACTTAGTCAAAAATTTTTATTTTGTAATTCATTAGTGGCGAATTTTAAATTACACAAATGCGTATGAATTGAATATCATCTTCGAGGAGCCGCGTTTCGACCATATTTCCAATTTTTTGTAATTTAACAATTTACAAATTTTGTACATATATGATTAATAATAATTTTTCTATAAAATCTATCTCATCCATTGGTTTTGTATATATTTAGTGATAAGATAAGTCTGATGATAAGATGAATAATATTATTCAACGGGGCTTCAGTTGTATTATTTTTAAATTATTGATTAAAAATAAGAAAGAATTTTGGTTTTATTCGTTTAATATAATACCATTGTGTATTGAAAATTTAGAATTATTTTACAATAAATAGAATCTTGAGTTGCTATTTAATAAAAATTTAATTCTTAATGATTTATAAGAAAGCCTATGCGATTATGTTTTTTTGAAGTTTACTTAATTTAGTTAAATTGTTCTTATGATATAATCATCAAAGTATAAGAATATTGAATAAAAATATTATCTAATAAACGATGTGTAATGTTAATGCTGATTTATTATTATATAACTTCTGATGGCTACTTGACATGTGTAAAATTAATGGGTATAACATTATAAATAAATGCTTAGAACTATAAATAATTTGTCTGTTTAAATGCAATTTTCCTTATATCCCTATTTAGAAATTTTGCTGATTTATTATTATATAACTTCTGATGGCTACTTGACATGTGTAAAATTAATGGGTATAACATTATAAATAAATACTTAGAACTATAAATAATTTGTCTGTTTAAATGCAATTTTCCTTATATCCCTATTTAGAATTTTTTTTGTTATTACAGGAATAGGGATTTAGAAAAATAGTTAAGCAGTATTCTGCATACAAAATTTATTTTTAATCCTCTACATTCTCTTACAATAAACAATTATGTGGCCATCGAGGAAAAGGAATTGTATCTTTAATATTGACGATACCTAATAGCAACTGCAAATACCGTTCAAACCCTAAACCGAAGCCACCGGTAGGAACTCCTCCAAACTTTCGTAAGTCTAAATACCACTGTAATTGATCAGTTGGTAATTTTGCTTTTAACGTGTCATAATTATCTTCCCTAAGACTACCACCAACCACCTCTCCAACATTTGGTGCTAATAAATCTAATGCGGCTACTTTACTACTATCACTTGAACACTGTTTCATATAAAATGGTTTTTGATCTTTTGGCCAATTGATGACAAACGTCGGTATATTCCCACAATATTTTACAAGAAACATTTCATCATCTTTTGAGAAGCCTTTTTCAAATGATGTTTGACGCGAATTTTGCGACAAGATTTTTATTGCTTCTTCAACCGTTATAATGGGAAACTTTTTATTCATCCAAGAATAATCAAATTCACCAACCTGTGCTTGTTTTATATCGGCCGTACAATCATCAACTATTTTCTTACTAACGTTTTGTACAAGATGTTCAATATTTAACATTAAATCTTCTATTGTATTGATGAAAGCAACCTCAACTTCCAGCATATAAAATTCAGATAAATGCAAACGCGAGCGAGAATTTTCAGCGCGGAAAGTTGGACCAAATGTATACACTTTACTGAGTCCATGTGCCATAGCTTCTAAATGCAATTGTCCTGATACAGTAAGGAATGCTTTATTATTGAAATATGCTTCCTCTAATGGTCTGTCATTTTGTGCCATATCTTTTAATATCTTTTTACACTCAGGTTGAATGGTAAATACTTCTCCAGCGCCTTCACAATCATTGGATGTTATTATAGGTGTATGAATATTTATATAACCATTTTTATGCAAATATGAATGAGTAGCATACATTGCCGCATCTCTTATCCTCAAAAGGGAAGCAAACTTATTTGTTCTTGATCTGAGATGTAAAAATTGTCTGATATAGTTTTGCGCATAAGTTTTCCTTGGCGCAAAAGGATACCCATCATCTAAGTTACAACTACCAGTGATTCTAATGTCCGATGCAATTAACTCTTGCTGTCCTTTATGGGATATTTGTAAATTTCCATTTATAACAACTGAACTTCCCATTGAAAGACTATCAATTGATGCATGTTGATTTAAAACTACTTGCAATTTTTGGTCTGTTGATCCATCAGATATATCAAGAAATGTCGTTTCCTTCATGCGCCGTATAGACTTGATCCAGCCCTGCAACAATGTAGGCATAAAATGATAGTTGTCCATACAATATTTAGAAATTATTATTACCCTTATCTCAAGATTATCCCGCAAACTGGGCTGGGCCAACACTTGTTTAATGCTGGGAGCACTGGTTGAAGAGAAATACCTTAAGCCGTTAATGATATTCATATTAAAATAGTTCAAAAACAATTATACGCAATTTAATCAACAACATGAATTGAGTCATGTGCCGGCAAGAAAATCAGCGCAAAACAGCTGATTGATTACCAATTGAATATTTACAAGTGCTGCCTTACAGTGATAATATTTCAATTAATGCAAGAATGCGGTAGCGCATCTTAGATCTAGGTATTTAAATAAATTCATACAAATCTATTTTACTTCTAGTATTATTGGCGGTATCTATCTTGTTAATTGCATCTTGTTTTAAAAGTTATTCAGTTTTGAAATTTGCGTAAAACGAAGACAATTATAGTGCGCACTACATGCTTTTACGAACTGTCTTGGGCATTTATAGTCAAAGTACAGTCTTAATCAAAATGTAAAAGTGTAATAAATATAATTACGCTTATGCGATGATTAAAGATAAGAATCAGTTTAGTTAATCGAGTTGCCTATCATATATCTCAAAAATAAACCGAATTCATTCAGTAAAAGAGCGCATCAGAGCGCACCAAATTCACTTCTAATTCAATGGGTCATGCATGCTTTTACCACAATCAAAGAGAAGCCATAACCAGTTTTCATTCATTCTTTTCCCCTATTTCTTTTTATTATGAAAGACTTGTACTTTTTAAACTTTTGACTAAGATCGAAAATTGAACGGCTTGGTGGGTAAGATGGTTAATATTTCAATTGTGACCTGAAAGCCACTGGTTCAAGTGCCAGAGCCAGAGATTACTGTTGTCGACTTTTCAAAATAACATACGGCAACTAACAAATATGTACAATAACCCTTCCTGTATGATAAGTAACAGCGAACCATGACCGTAATGCATGAAGAGAATGCCTTGGAGTTTATAAGCACTATGGTGGAGGAGCCCGCAGACACCGCGACTCGCGTTCTCTCGTGTGCGCTTGGAATCAGTCCGCATTCGACTGTACTCTCGTGCGGTCTTTTCGAACCCGGGAGTGCATCCTTCGCATCATCATTCACCATTCGATAGTTTATAGTCTATCAACGATAATCTTGTGGTCTTCATAGAAGTTTAAACTACTAGAAGAACTACATGCAAATTAAGTGACAACCAGAAAAACAGCCCAGTGAATTAAATTGCTTTAATTTCCAGTTTATATTTGTGTTTAAGCATATTTTTTGGATTATTACTTAGATGTCATTTAACAAGCGGTAAGTTTACGTTTGTTTCGAAAACTTTTTTGTAATTTAAATTCATTCAATGCTACCAAAAATCATGCAAATGTACGAACGCAACTTGTTTGCGTGCGCGCACTTTATCAGGTAGTGCATTGCGCAATTGTATGCTAATTTCGTGGATTTGTTAAACATGTATTACTGAGATAATTTACATACAAGCACCTCCAACTTGATGACGCTGGACGTCAATTTAGTAGCCATAAAACATAAAGAGCAATTGAATAAACCAACAGGTAATATATAAATGCTTATCGCACCGCATGATTGACACGAATCAAGAGTCGCGTTGTTATATGGAGGTTGCAAAGTAACTTTTTTGTATGCAGAACTAAAAATGTATATTGCATAATGGGTGGCAGTTTAATTTCTGTCATTTAACGACCCGAAGCAATTTTATCGCTTGATGGAGCCAATGATTACTCAATTACTACTATTTTGCGTCTTCGCCTCCGCAGGACTCCTAATTGCATTTCATTACATTTCACTTCAGCTCATTTGAAACGCGAATAAAGAGTGCGCGCTCGAATGCAAATCGCACTGAACGGAAGTGTGTGGAAAAAGGTAAATGCGTTTTTCGTGCCGTATTCTACAATTTCATTAGGATTTATTTTGTTTGAATCGTATAGAGTTCTGTTAATGTTGGCACACACGTAGTATTTTTGTTGGCGCCGATGATGTCATCGTCCTACTGTATTGTGAACCATGCAGCCTTGCGATAATAAAAATGCAAAACAATTTTAGTCAAAAATACCAACATAAATAATTTGAAACATTTTGGCATTTGTCTACTAGTATACGCGCTCTTATCTAGTTAAAAACTTATTAAACTTGCGTTATTAATACTTCAAACTACTAGAGTAATATTTTATACCGCAAGCGACATGTTTGCATATTGATTATGCATTGAAAAAGCCACTTAATTAGACATGTATTTTTTAGACCTAAAGTTACCTAAACTTTATATTCATTATATTAAATGTGAAATTATGTTGAAAGGTGTGGGTTCTTCACATGGCTTTTTTACATATTTACTTTCTACATTATAATTTAGTCCTAGTTTATATTCATTCACCTCTAGCCTCAAGCAAAGTTCATTTTTTGTGATTTCTATACAAACTTTTGGCAATTCGTCTTTGTACCTCGTAGGCGGCTAGAAATAGAGTTAGGGTTAGAATTAGACCATATTAGTGAAAATATAATAGCCACCACCCGCACGCACTATGAGCTAGTATACGCAAATAACGAAGGGATCGATATAAAAAAGGTGGAAATTATAATTTGTTTTGTTAACAGTTCCTAGAATGAACTCAATGTGAATTCATTAACATTTTTCGCATACGTATGAGACAAGAATTTAATTAAAAAAGCTTAGAAAGAATACAGATTAAAACAAGCACACACATAAGAGATGTAATCGTTAATTAATTAGTCATCAAACATACTGCCTGTAAAAGCTTATTGGTGGTTCAATGTGTGTTTTTCATGTCGTGACATATATAAACATTGCTTATAAACTGCACGGCAAATTGCTGCGTAAATTGCGCACTTGCAGGACTCACCGTTGCGAGGAGCCAACTTGCAATACGCACATATTTCTTTGTTCTCACATCCAGGTCACACTTGCGCTGTTCGTTATTTCACTTTGTAGGTAATAGCATTCAAACCTAATTCGAACACGTCGCATACCAGAACTCTAACAGCCCAGGAGTGCTTTCTTTTCAGCCCCAATTCGCGCGCTAACTGCGCGATACATACGCATTATTGCTTATTACGTGCATGTCCTATATTTCGTCCTCCTTTCCGTTTTACTGCTTCCCGAAGAATGTAAACGCTTTTATACTTGTTCCACATGCAATACATGATGAAGTGCATTGGTGCGTAATGGAAAAAGTAATAAAATATTTTACATCTTCTTTTATTATATTCATTCGAGTTAACAACGCAATCAGAGCTCAATACTTTAAGGATCTTCTCATTTTGTGCGCATTTCTTATTCCCTTTTATCTGAAAACTGAAAGTTAAAGAGCAAACGCCCAATTTACGAAAATTACATTGAATACGAGAACATGAACATAAAATCGAGTTTAGATGAATTAATGAATGAATGAATGACATATAAAAAGACAACTCAACAACGTGTTGATTACGTAATGCTTCAGCAGTAGCATTCCTTCACTGTTTCGGCCTTCCACTATGCGTGATATGAAATTAATAACAACCATGCCGAGGAGGAGTGACAGTCGCCAGTTATACTAATGATCATCGTACTCGCAATGACGATGATCATAATAATAAATGAATTCGACGTAAATTCTACAGTTTCCAACATGCCGCTGAGTTCACCAGCTCATAAAATATTTACTATAAACGTACAGCATAAAGTTGTAGCCTCCATTAACCTAATTATTTAAGCGCAATAATGTCACAATATTTCGCTAAAACGAACGCGCCTTCTATTCATTCAACAACCATTATGAATTTAATTTAAGTGTACCTGTTTGAAAATGAAAATTTTTTAATTATCTGAGGAAAAAGAAAAGTGAATGTATTGTCAAATTCTTCAAATAAATTTTAACCATGCTACTTATATTTTTACAAGTTATTATTAGAATGAGAAGCGTTGAAAGTAAAATGATTTTTATTTTAATAATGAGGTCATCACAATAGTCATAGGAAATAACAAATTTTTCAAAAGTTTATAATAATTCTATGATTTTATGAATCATGGAAATGATTATTTATTAACTGATTGTACATGCAACCAAAGTTAATTATGTTTCTATCATTAGTTTGTTAATTTATTTACTACCAAGTAGCCTGATGACGTTTTACGATTATAATAGTCATCCTGAATCTGGTTAATATTTCTATTTCGTAATATCGCCCACGTATTCTCCTAATCTGAAGATTTTTCGAAGTGGGCCAATAGCTAAATTAACTTAAAGACTAATGGTTCATTCAATCTTAAGCTTTGAAGGTTCTAAGTTTGTGAGTACTTTCATTTTCAAAATACAGTAATAATTTTTACTCTAAAATGCAAACATGATGAAAGATCTTAAATAAATGTAAAAAACAGATGACATGGTAAAATATGACATCATTTGAATTTAATTTCATGTTGCATAGAATATCCTTATGCAGACACGAATCACCAAGAGACTGCAATATCTGCACGTAAAACGTATTCATATTCATATTTTCTTCGCAATGTACGTTGTAAAATATACGTGCATATAAAATTTATGTTTATGCGCTCTCAAAGCCGTATGTCAAAAGTCATCGGGCATCTCGGTCGAAATTGAAGTTCAAATTGTTGCTCAATGTTAAAATATGAATAGTCCACAGAAATATTGGAGTCAATTTGTCGATTATGCCATGTCCTGTGAATGGTTTATCGCTTTGTCGAACTCGACTCGTGAAGTCACAATTATTTATATTTTCGGTTACAACATTTTTAACGACATCGTAAACACTTAAAAATAAGTTCGCGTGCACAACCAAACAGTTTTAATCGTTCTTCTTATGAAACTTTCAATGATAACTTTTAAGATTTGCTCAATTTATTATTTAGAATTGCAAAATAACTTCCACTCTGTACGTGTATTATAAATTACAAGATTAAATTTGGTTTTCTGTAAATTGCATTTAGTACAACCGCAATTTATGTATTGAAATGACAGATTAATTGAATTTTGCTTCGACATATTGATATCTATTGCACGCGTGCTCTATTGTGTCGCGTCAGCATCAGCACTATTGTGGCGTCAAAGGGGGTGAAATTCAATTAAAAGTGTCATCATTTATCTCGATCAAGCCGAGCAACATTGCCCTATTAGATATTGCAATTTATTGTCATGAAATTGCTGAATATTATTTGATTGTGAGTACAATTGCACGACGAGTTTAATTAATTTGTAATTATCAAACTAGCTATCGTTAAAGTAAATTCAATTAATACTATTGTTTAATTATCAAAGAATTAAATCATCTGTAGACATACCTAGTAATAGTATTAAGATTAAAAAAGTGGTAGAAAAAATGAACCCCTCGCAGAATTTACATATTACATTGAGCAAGTGCGCATGACTTAATGCGTAACATTGAACTATCACAACTAAACCAGGAATTATTAAAGCTCATAGATAAAAAGATAAAAAATAGCCACGGTAGATTAAGATCGTTCATGCCGAGAAGATAAATAATTGGTAATGAAAATACACAATGCTTAGATGCGTGATCGTGAGTAACCAAAAACTAGAATTCAGTGGGGTGCATAATTTTATGGGGTGCCCTCATAGACTAAGAGCAAAGATTAAATTTAAACCCCTGCAGTACGCAAACCTCTTGTCTGTTTACACCCAAGGGATAACGCTAAACAAAGTGACAAAATACGTCAGAGAACAGCATAGGAAGGGTGCCAAAGTTATGGGGAAGTATCGGTAATTGAAATGCGGAACTGTTATTATTTGTCTGCATTGTCATTGTGGATGAATCTATATTAAAAATGATTGATGAAAAATATGCTACTATCATGTGAAACAATTTATTATGTATTTCAAAGTAAATAAAAACAGATATCTCTTAAATAAAATGAGAAAAAATATTTAAAAAACTACAAGTCTTTCTTCAATATACTTAACGTTAGTGGCAAGAAAAACGAAATGAAAACAATTTTCTACGTTTCTTGCAGTCACTATGAAATGCAATTCTCTAAAGTATTATTCACAGTGCCTGGTTATTGTCGTTTTATACACACAATCGCTTATAGCTCAACTGTTTACGAATGCAGTTAGTTAGCTCTCAACGGAGAATCGTGTGCCGGGAGCTCTTTTTACGATTGCATAACATGCGCGAATAGCAACTCTGTACACCGTACTCAATGCACCGCTGAAAGCGATTTACCGATTGGAAAAACAACGGGTGCACTTCGTGGAAAGACAAAAAGCCATTTGATCGGCTATTTATAATGTTAGAACTTTTAACAAACATGAAAAACACGCATGAACAAGTGATTTAATTGAATACCATTTCCTATCGATTCTATCGCTCTTTAAGCTTTAAAAAATCAGTATTTATATAAATAAATGGAAATATATATAAATCCATGGGGACTAATTCATTGCAAAAAGTAGATTAATAGATCCATTCGATCGAGACCACATCGGTAATAAGCAAAAAACGTTTGAATCGCATTCTCCTAAACTAATCGAGCAATCGCTGAATTCAATGGGTGAAACGGATTTACAATTATTTTTAATAATGTCTCATGAACGTAGCTAACGTGTATTTGATACATATGTTCGATAAGCGCAACAAATAAGCCAGAAACAAACAAGCGGAAATGGCTTTTCTCGAACGAGTTTAATCATTACGAAAATCATGTCATCATTTGTATTGAATGCGATTTGCAATTGCATTCAATGCGCTTCTTATAAGTATGCAATTCTCTGCGCTTAATATAAATAAACTGTTGTAAATTGTATAGGTAATAAATAAGTACCTACATTTAAAAATGTATTAAAATCATGTTTCGTAAAGTTGGGAGCATGTCCTCAAATGCGAAATCACTTTGAAACAATAAAATTCAATTAGCTAGAAAGAATTTATCGTGGACGATGTTTAAGCGAGTAATTTGCAATGTAATTGGTAAAATGATAAATTTTCATTTGCATTCCATTTACAGGGTGTTCTTTTCAAATACTCTAAGTTACTGAGCGCTTGGAAGTGAAAAGACTTCTTGAGGTCAAGATGTATTTTAAAGTATAGCTCGTAAGTCGTGTTCTCAAGTGAAAAAACAGAAATATTTTAATTTCAGGGATTATCTAAAGTGTTCGCGGTTGTGACCGTCAGCAAGAAGCGTTAGTTGCGCGATTTTCGTCCATGACTTTACAGAGCTTGTCGAATGCATTATGCGGCTCTCCTTCTTCCGAGTGGTCCCATTAAGCGCGGTCGTTTTGCGTCCGAATAAGGCAACCGAACGCGAGACTTAGTTGACTTAGTTGACAATGATGAACGCTCGCTTCGCTCGATGCATAGGTATCTTCAACAGTCATTTTATATGCTGCCAGGATTGAATTTTTCTTGCTTTCCGAAACAAACTACAAAGAACGTGATAAACTTGAGCGTGTAGTAAAAACGATAGGTACCATGAACAAACTTCGCATACAATGTTACAAGAAGTTTCTAAGTGCATAATACAATAGGTTTGTAAAGTCATTACATACATTTTTCTATAGCCGTTATTGTAATAATATTTTTGTTAATTAGTGCGTCCTTTGAATGATTTTCTAATTAACTTTGTAGGTGAGTGATGTAGTATGACGCATCTTAAAAGCCACCGGTTTTAATGGAAAATTAAAACGCTTCAACGTAAGTGACTAATGAAACGTGATGACGAATTTAGATGCTATTTAATTATGAATGCAAAAAATGTATTATGAAGCATTCCAAGAAGAAATTTATGCTCTCACTTCCTATTTTTATGCATCATAACACATTTCGCAATTGCTGCATCATAATAATACACTTCTCATTAGGTCACCGTAGCCGAGTTGAGTTATTCAATATGTCTATTATTACGACTTCACCTCATCTCATTTTGTCGCGCGTACCACGCAAAACAAAAGAGTAAAGAGAAGAAAATGAATGAATGACTAAGACAATTAGTTATACAGTAATATCCATTAAACAATTGACAATATTTATAAAGTTTTACTTGATTAATTGGCAAATACTTATACATAGTCCTTTCTTAAATTTGTATGCAAAAGAAGTTAGTTAAAGGAGTTCACTGTATTTTCAAATTTAAACACCTACATTACAATTGAAATAAAGGCGCATCATTATGAAGAAAATTATTATGCATTATTACAACATTATACTCCCACAAGTAATTTAGCATAACGGTTCAAAGTTTAGAAACAATTTGAATTTATCTGCATTGCCAGTGCTGAAAAATATTGTAATCGGTATACAATATTGAATCGAAATGGCATTGAATGTAAATGTAGTTTGCTTCTTGTAGGAGTTTATAAAACTCTTCTCGCATGTCTATTTTATCATTCATGTTGTTGTAGTTTGCCATTTTCGGTCAGCCATTCTGTGTGTATTTATAAAGACATCAAAACCATAAAGTGCATCAAGCATATTTCCTTCGTATTGTTGTTAGCAACATCCTATTCGTATTATTTCTATACATGCTCAAGACGATTTGCTAATATTACCAAGCAGCGCATGCCATAAAGAGACAAAACAAGCCACCAAGGTAGTAACTGAATATTGCAATTGCACTACTGTCATGTTCAGAATAATTGTATAAAGCAGTGATTCTTAAACTGTCTGATACAGCCTGCTATGTGTCATTTAACATTTAATTTCGTGATAGGATGAATTTATAATGGGTAAGGAGTATAAGGGAATAATAAAATAACTATTTCTTTTTGTTTTCGCTTCTTGTAGTATTATTTTTATTTGCAATGTTAACATTTACATAGGCAACCATATACATAGACAATCAGCTCGAAAAAGCCAAGCTGATTATTGTAAGACCCTCCGAAAAATCAAAACCAGCAACAATCTGTAGTAGCCTAGCTGTTACGGCACTTGCTTGTGGTGCCAGTGTTTCCGGTTCGAAACCAGGTTCCAGCGAGTTATTTCCTCTCTTTAAATTTTCAATCTCGTAATTTAGTCGTTTCCTTTATATCCAAAGTTACCATTTATGACGTCACAGTCCTCGTAGCCTAGTGGGTAATATGACATCCTGAAAATATTGGATCTCCTAGTGTTGGGTTCGAATCTCAGCCGAGGCAATTCTTATTTAAACTTGAAATTCTCAATTTGAGACTATAAAGGGTAGATCAAATTTGGCCGTTGCAACAACTCTCCGTAGCCTAGTGGTTGAGTCTATGGAAGCGATCTGAGTGTCTTAGGTTCGATCCCTGAGAAAGTCAACTAGAATTCAAATTTTAAATTTTCAAGCCAAAACAATTTGAGACCATAAGGGGAAGATCAAATTTAACCATAGCAACAGCACTCCATAGCCTAGTGGTTTAGTCTATGGAATTGATCTGAGAGTCTTGGGTTCGATCCCCGAGAAATTCAATTCGAGTTTAAATTTTCAATTTCTTGTGCGCTTGGGGGCCCCCATTGGATTAACACTTAAGTCCAATGAAGCCCCTAGAGCGTACAAGGGCCCCATTTTTAATTTTTGAAGCCCGTACGTATTAAGATCGTTTTTAGACAGCCCACCCCAGCTTCGCTCCCCGGCAGGTTGCTTGTCGACCAACTCGGTCGCTGTCCGACTAGCAACTGCCTCCCCATTCCCGATTTTCGTTACCAACAGACCTCGGTTTGTGACGTCAGGATTCTAGAGGGGACACGTTTCAGCGCCCCCCACAGATGAATTCCACAACCACATACAACCACTAAGGTCTTGGACTTAGAAGTATATTTCAAGTTGTTAGTGCTATGTTCAACCGTACCGTATTAAATTTTCTAAAAATTGTTTTAGCGGACTCCGGGAATCGAACCCGCAACCCTTGAGTTACTTTGCAAGTGCTTTACCACTACGCTAGTAACTATTTGTTTATTCCACAATTCACGGTAAACATAAGCCAGAAACGCGTTACCAATTGTTGAACAATTGAAGAAACACTGATGTAATACTAAGATATCACGATCATTGTGTAGTGTACGGCATGAATGAAATGAATAAAACAATAGCCCACGCAGTGTGCATTTATGAGTTTACAAGCACGAAATGAACTAACGACAGATTATGCATTGTCTTCATGTGCGCATCACTTACAGAATAATACGTATTCATCATAAACGATTATGCTGTAGTTTATATACCAAATGGGATGGGATGCTGGCTAATGCCGTTTACTGAAATCCCACATGTATTATTTATAAACCATGCCGCCAAAGCTGTTAATATGTCGATTAATAGCAATTGTTTATCATATTCGCGCGTGCGAATATGTCGAATGCTCTCCCTCGTGAAATCAACATTGTCGCTAACATAATCATAAATTCACATTATAAGTGCATTTAAACGTCAGCACTCCACCCACATCAATAACTGACAATTGCCGGTTATTATTATGGTCTCAAAATTACTTTGCACTACACTTGAAGTTGGCATTTATATAATTTTGGGAAATATTTGGTAATAAATAAAATAAATTAAACACACTTGCTTCACATAAACATTTATTCGTATTTTATTTTTACAATTGAGTTAATTAATATGTAAGACAATAACTGGACAATTAATGAAAAGCGTATCACGTTTATTTGCATAGTTATAATCTACACGCTTTTAATATACGTGATTAAAATGAATATAAATATGATTCATAATGCCATAATATGATAAATAACCTGATGCAAAATACCACAACTTAATAAGATTCAATACCTTATAAAGCACTTCATTTAATTGTCATGTCATCTTGCGTTAAAACAGTTAGATATAATCATTGTTTCGTAGTTTCAACTGCTCTATTTTTAAGTAGGTGTAATTGATAACGGTTTGAAATATGAGTAATCGTACTTTCCTGTATTTGGAGGAAATTAGTGCTTCTGCAAGCAATTATTGAAAGTTTCATTAATAGAAAGGAAACATTTGCGTAGGAATTTTCCTGACCATATTCATAGAAAAATTTGCATAACATATTTGCATAAATTAATAACATTCTGATTACAATTTACGTTTACTTCATGTTCTAAACGTAGACGCTGAATAATCTTGTCTTAATGAAGGAAATAGAACTTTAATATTTCCTCTTTGTAATATCTAATAAAGAATTGCAAATTTTGTTATGAATGGTCTATTGTTTATTTTTTAAAGTTTTGTAGGTACCTACAATAAAATATAATATAAAATTAGCCATGGTTAAAAACAATTACATACAACATAAAATCTATCGCAATTAATTGTACATACATATATAGAATGCGATAGAATAATCATTAATAATTTCCAACATTAAATTAATGTTAAACTCTTGTTGAACTTCACATAGTACTTGAAATATTTCTCGTTGGAAATAACTTTGCCATATATTGCTATCAGCCATCAATACAACCTTTCATCCATGTAAGTAACCAAGGAACGAGCAATTAAATAATAAACGTAAAAGTTAAAATAGTTAAAATAGAACCCGTATTTATACTGAGAGAATAGATAGATATAAAGTGTAAGCTTTATTTTACCGGCAGTACATTTCAAAATAAAGCACGACATCGCTTTGTAATAAATAAAGCCTTGTGCAGCGCGCGCATTTGCAATTTATGGCGTAATTATTAGCATTACCTCATTTTATTTTCTATGAATAAATAGAAATGTTATTCGAACGCCATTCCAACGATGAAGTCATCGTCAGAAGCGAGCGACTGTCGACGGTCACTATCGGTGTTTTGCCGAAATTTATTTCTTGTTTTGCTCGTGCGCTTCCAACAAACTGTTCCACCGAAACACAATCTCTGATTCAGGCGACACCCGCGAAATATTCTAACGAGCGAATCCTTTAAGGCACGCTCGCTCGGTTAACATTTAGGCGACACACACGCTCACTATTTATAAATAAAATGATGACCACCGTGGCAAGGAATGACACCACTCGCATAATGTGACCTAAGCTTGTTGTTTATGATTTCGTTTAATTTGCATGTTTGTTATTATTATTAAGTCTACTACTGACTAATATATTAAGGATTCAATCATAACGACATTCGTACAATTCCAGTTTTTATTTCCAATCGAGCGGTGTTATTGTTGATAAGTAATTAATGATATTTATTTATAGCAATGCCAAAATATACTTATTCTATGAGTCATCAGGATAATTAAATAAATGAATAAAAAGTTGCTTTATTAAAATCAAACGATCCTGTATTAAAAATCCTCTGAAAACATCGCAACAAGTCTGTTATTTCAATTAATGACCAGTACGTATTTCGCAACGAATTTGTAGTTTTAATTAATTACCAGTAATTTATTTGTTGTCATTCAACACAACTTTCAATTTAAATCCAACATACATATTTGAAAGGGTTTTCCTAAAATAGCAAAATCAGAATGCCACCGCCAGAGAAAGTATTCAGTTCAAAATAGCCAACACGAAGAAACGCAAAGATTCAACATGCAGATAGATCGCCTAGATCTTCATATAGGAATGCAAGCAATTTGCTTTGATCTTCTTCTTTTCTTTGGCATGCAACTACTATCAGTTTCATCGGAACGAGTAGAAATAACAGAACATAATGATTGTTTGAAAATAGTTCACTGTGTAACATGCACATCGAACGTGCTGATTTTTATAATTGCAACTCCAAACAAACAATTGCTGCTTGATACTGATCGTTGTTTGCAACTCTTAACTGATATTTATTTGTACACGCGAATTAAATTATTTATACCACGCTACCACTTTTCGAATTCATTCTACTGGTACAGAATATGCGCTGTGATTATATTTACTTAATTTGAAGCGCGCGTAACTTGCTTGTTAGTTTTCTAATGACGTAATGTTCCAGTGCTAATTGCTATCGAATGCACTCAGCATTGAATGTTGATTGATCCAGCCGGAAATAGAACAGCGCGATGCAATACGGTGCAATGTTTAACAAAAGGGGCGTAGCGCGTGTCACTCATGTACATGCTTTTAGTTGCACTGAAGCAGTATATAATTACCATTCATGAGTAAGAATGAGTATTTTAGATATGCATACAATTGAAACAATTATTATAACAACAAAGGCATACGCATTTTATCAATGTATAACTATTTGGACTTTATAATTGTAGTAATTTGTCAATTATGGCAAAATAACAATAATAGCTGAATAAATAATTAAGTTCTCTGTGGATAATATCTATATTGCCTTTTTCTTATTCACAAAGCACAAAGTGATATAGGAAAGATATTAATAAATTGCTTTCATTTATTTTTAAACATCTCCGAGTGGTGAACAAGCAATAAATTCTTTTCTCCCCTAGTATCTATGCGGTTGAAGAGTTCAGTGACAGAAATACAGTAAGCAAGTTCTTATAGATCTTTAGTTGAAAGTTTGAGTAGATTTTCATGTTTTTCAGCAAGCTTATTATTTTTTCAAGCGGAAAAGTCCCTCTCGACATTATTTCCGCTCGTGCGTTTAAATATTGTATTGTACTCCCTGTTCACTCACTTTACAGAAAAGATATATCCTGGAAAATGTTGGTGCCTTGGGCATCAATCCTAATATTAACATCTCTGTGCGGAAATCGGAAAAATCAGAGGCATGGAAAGAAAATACGGGAATCAGAAAAGAAAGAAGCTAGGGAATATAATACAATCGAAGGGCTGCTTTTAGCTGGTTAATGTTTGCGAATCGTCTGCACAGTGCCAGTGATTGTTTGACTTGTGGGTCGCTTCTTCTATTCTTCCCTCGTGCCTGGCAATCAAACATCAACCATCGATAAAGATCTCGGATGAATTAATCAGAAACGACGAGCAGTCTTTTATCATCACGATTGATTTTCTTCTTTTGAAAAACCTGCATACAACAATTCAACTTTTCCATACTCTTTTCAACGTTCTGTGAGGTTTTTTAGTTGACCTGCAATAAATAAAGAGATTGGTCAATTCGGTTGATAAGAGATCCGTAGTGAGATGTTAGTGAGGCGATGTATTATTGAAAGCAAATTGGGGCATGCAAGAATAGAATTAGCTAGAGGAAATCGATATGTGGAGCATACTCGTTTGGTAAAGCACTACGACAAGTTAACTGCGCGAGAGAGCAGCAGCAAAAGAGCTAAATTTATAACACATATAAGCGCGTCCCATTCGCGTTCAATGACAGAATCACACACTGTAGAATACGTATATGAAATGCTCGTGCAGTACGCGATCCAATCCAAATGCGATTCATGGAAATCAACGATGTTTGAAATTGAATCTGTCGAAAAGCAACATGTGTACTGAATTCAATTGTATCCAACAAGATGTATTACGTCCAAAAAATTAATACCAAATGAATTAGTTTTACTTAGTTTACTCTTAAGTTCATCGTAGTCAACTTGTTGCGACTCATCAAAATTCATCAAAATCTCTTGCTAGCCTAGTGGAAAAGACCATTAAATTAACAGTATACAATGATTAATATTCCAAAATCTCATTATAACATCAATTATGACTCAACCACTCCAATTAAATTACCTAACTAAACAACGAAGTTGTTTTTTTTTGCTTTAGTAGCGCAGTAATTATAACTTTAGCTCTTATAATAATTACCACAAACTCGCTTCAACTTATAGATTCGAGAACACCTTCACATTTATGCACATATACAATGAAATTAAACAACTTACAAATAGAATATGAATACATACATGCACGCAAACAAATTGAAGACTAGCCATAAAGGTCACGGTGCTTTGATTTGATACCTTTTGGAGTGGTGTGTGTTGCACAGAACTTATAATAATGTTCAAGGATTTTCTTTTTGTATTTTCGTATAACACACGCTCACGTCCGGCAGAATTACCTCATCCATACATACGATGAGTGCGTTCTTACATATCACACCTTCATCAGGATGGATGTTTCTTCGCCGCCTCGCGCTCAGTGCGTACAAGAACCACGCCAATACCATTTACACATGTGCCGCAAGCATGCGTTATGCGTTGTTGTTGTGCGTATTGCATTGAGATTTTATACAAAGTCTTCACTTTCATATGGATTCCTTACTTATTTCGGACGAAGTCATTATTATTACCAAGTATTTATAATGAATTGCGCAACATATTCATTATGTCCATATAAAAGTCGAATTTTGAATGAGCAAAGCGTCGTTAATGTGATGGCAATTAAACTTATTGTCTGCTCTGTATGCGCTTGGATCATATAAAACTTGTATGAGGTGTGCATAGCAATCACGTAATAAAACGCGCGCGCACGCCAATGAAACTTGACTCAAAGTTACAAGAAACAAGTTCACACGCATACTGGGCTTACCACCTGAGAAGGTAGGAAACGTTTACAACCGTTTCTGATGGCGCATCCACAATGATCATACAACATGATAGCCGAATACTGAAAAAAAACTTTTCAACTTCTTTGGCTCACAACGGGTGTCAATTAATTTCTTGTTCATGCAAGAATGTTTAATTTGAATTGTTTGATATGAATCAGTACTAAACAACGATGAAGACAACATCATTTAGATAATTAACGGTCAAGTGGGTTATTGAAGAGCGCGTTGAAAAGTGCGCACTTCAATAGTTTTCCAACCGAATGGACGCACTTTGTGATTGCCCACGCGTACTTTTATAACAATGCAAAGGATTTCATGCATCTACACAATGCAGTGATTAACCAACCAATGAAGCATGAAATTGATTTAAATATTACCTATATAAATACTCTACAATTGCTCTTGTAATATCAGAAGCACTTTATCTTGTTGAAGATTCATCATGCTTGAATATTCATCATCACCTCATTACATTCCTGTTCTGTTCTTTTAAAGTTAAACGGTTTCAAAGTGAAGCTAGTGAAGGTGTCCGCATATTTTGAAACTTAAATAATGGATTAGGTCATTTAAAACGCCTAATATATCTAAATTCTGACTTTCAAGCTTATTTTGTAGCTATAATTCACGTAATATTTAAGTGAAATAAATATTCAAACCTTTAGGTATAAACAAACAATCATATGTCGAAAAAAATTTTGATAATTACAAGCCAAAATCACGCAAAGGAACGTTAACTTTGAGAAGATATTACGCGAAATCCATTGACTGAATTTGAATGATTCATTGATATATCATCAAAAATTTAATAACCTTTCTGTTAGTGAAAGAATTATTTAGATATCTCTTATAGTTCCAGAGATATTAAATAAAATGTAGAGTACTAATTATTGGCTATTTTGCTACTGGTGCGACCACCACCAGGAGGACTCCTTTGCCTATTACCAATACGGCTAGTACCTATCAGGTCGTGTAATAATTCGGACTCGGCGCTGACGCCACGAGGATTCCCGAAGTAGCCGAAGTTTCGGTACGTCCATTCTGCTGCGTGGAAACGAATCATAGACCACAATTTTTTAGGATACGTAAACACTGAGGTTTCTTGCAAGTCCTCAGGCTTTAGCGCTCGCAATAGCCTTTGAGCACGAGGGGAAATTTCAAATCGCTATAACTTGTAAAGTAATTGACCGATTTTAATGATTTAAAAACTGTCTTCACTAGCTTAAAAAGCGCAATCACGTTGTGATATCGTACTCCCTGTAATATTAATATTACCTCATGAAATTGTTATATTTTTATTGTTATATTTTTACTTTTATCATTTTGTTATATTTTATCTTAATTATGTACCTAATTAAAGTTTCATACACCTGCATATAAGTATGAAGCTCACATTTCTTCTGTATGACTAATATTTTTATTTCTTTTTCAGATGACTCCGCATATATAACGATTAAATCATATGCAAAAATGACGTAAATTCGACAAACGATTAAAAATATTTAATACTAGTCCCAAAGTAGCTTTAGAAAGATTATATTTAATTTATTATTTGATCTGAAACTGAGAAGAAAGAATGAAGTATATCAATAGTAATCTAATTACGCTGAAATGCGTTATCTTCCTGTTTTTTGGCGGACTGGGATGTCTCTTTCCCTTCCTGCCATTGCACATGACAGCAAAAGGGTTGAGTCTAGATGAGTCGAAAACAATTTCGATTGTGGCACCCTGCATTGCGCTTCTAGGTCCTGCAATTGCAGGACCTCTTGCCGACAAATTGGCTGGTGGTTCCGGTGGCGGCAATCAGCGCAGCAAAAATGGACGTTATCTGCGAGTCATGATAGCAATTTGTTTGCTCATGTCTGCCATTCTTTATTGGATGCTAACTCTTGTTCCTGTGATTGTAAGTAGACGTGTGATTAGTTTGAAATTTAATATAAATTGTGTCTGTATTAAAAGATCCGCAGTCCGCCAAATGTAATATTTACTTGTGACCAAAACGGAGGAATGGTTATTCAACAACGCTGCCACACGGAGACTGAATGTTACAATTGGAACCATGAAAAAGTGTGTAACTGTAACGAATTGATTTGAAGTCATTAGTAATTGATTGATTATTTAGCGTGGTTCATTGTTTGTCTCAAACTGTCGGTATACTTGTTCAACCAACTTGGACTGGATGGGTGATGCGACTACGACCATCTTTCCCGACCAGGATAGCGCGGGTTCTGAAGAATACGACGATAATGATTATAATGAAGCTGACATATTGACTACTGATGAAGAGGAAGCAAATGTATGCTTAATAACTAATATTAATGAGAATTCTTTTAATAAAATAATTATTTCAGAAAAAGCAATACGATCCAGTTGGGTGGCTAGATGGTACGCATCCACATTTGTGTTACACGGACGTCAATGGCGCAGTAATATGTGAAGTCTTTACAAAGTATTCTAAACCCATCGATTTAAATGTCAATTTAAATCCATCCATTGCGCCGCAAAATGAAGATGAAGAGAACCCAATATGCTCGTATCCAATTGGTTCAAACTTTCACTGCCGGATGCCAAGCGAGATCGAACAAAACCTTACCAAATCTTCAATTTCTTGTCGTCCAATTGTAAAGTGTAATATTCATGAACCATATCGCTCGGAAAACATGTTAAAAGTCACCGAGTGCGGCTATAACAATATCAGCTTTTGGCTATATTTGTTCATTCGCTCTCTTTCGGATATATTCCCTGCCGCCGCTGTAGCTTTAATAGCCGCTGCAGTTATTATCGCAACACGAGAAACTTCAACCGGACGTGGAGACGTGGGCAAACAATTTGCTTGTGGTGCGCTTGGTCTTGCTATTTTTGCACCATTGGTAGGAGGATTGGATAAGCCTCTTGTATCACTAGTTGTATTTTCAGTAATGATGATTATTGCTGCATTAATTATCGTTTTTGATGGCAAAATGCCTCTAAGTCCACCAGAATGGTGGTGGCATACTCGTTGCGGATTGCTAGCATTGCCACTCTCTTCAATTCGAAAGTACAACTTAGAAACTGCAGGATTGGGAGTTGTACTAACATTATTAGGAATTTTCTGGAGTGCAATGGATTCCTATCTACCATGGCGAATTGCCGATCTTGCCGGATCACCATTGCTAATCGGTTTGGCAATAACCGCCGGTGCCCTACCAGCAATACCATTTCTTTTCTACGCTGAAAAGATCGTAGACTATTGTGGTCACACGAATATTCTCATTTCGTGTTTTACATTTTACATTTTACATTATACAGGTACGCCTTATAATTTACTCATGAAGTATTATGCTTATTTCATATTTCCATTTTAGGATTATCCTTCATATCCGACCCAGGAATGTTGCTATTCTGTGAAGCTTTAGAGATTTTTACACTGCATTTGATGTGGATTACCGCAGTTCTATACTTGCGCCATTTAGTACCAAGAAGATTTACTGTCTGTGGTCAAGCATTACCTGTGATTACGCATTTTTGCATTGGTACTTATTTTGCTATACTTTTGAAACAGAACGATTATATTAACATGCGTTTTTCCAGGACGTTTTATCGGTGCATTGATCGGAGGTCTTGCATACTCTGGCAATTCTGATCAATTTATCAATGTCCACAAGTGGTTTGCAGTTACTGCAGCCATCATTGCTACCGTATACTTCTTGGTGTACCATATATTCTTAAAGCCATCCTATGAAGCACCCATCAGTGTACCCCCACGACCAGCACCGTCAACCGTTAATGGAACGGGGGCTAGTAATGGTAGCTATACACCCCTGAGGGTGTATCATAATGGTAGAGCGAAAAAAGGACAATTTAGATATTAATTTCATGTTCGCTGAAATTGTAAATTAGAATGTAGGTAAATTTACAATGCGCTATGGCCGAAAGGTACCCATGTTTAGTCCATGAAAACTAACGCCCGAAACATCAAGCCAAGATTGAACCAGTGCTTTTTTATATGTGTACTTGGCCACATATTTTTGATATGGATGTACTAATAATCAATATATGTCAGTAAAACTTCATAATTTCAATACCTCTGGCAAATGCTTATTAAACAAACCACTCCAAGGAATATTGATTTGCTGGAGATGCATTTTTGTTGATAAGTAATGAAATAATTATCATTGCTAATATTTAAAATTGTCTAGAATGTAGTAACAACACCTTACATGACTTTGAACCAAATATCAGATGCCTTGATAAAATAAACACATTTTCCCTTTGCAAATGAAATATGTAATCCTAAGCAAACTAAGTGTGTTCATATTTGTAATTAAATATTATATTTGTTTTTCATTTTTTATACCGTTCAACATATTTAGTAACTTTCTCCTTACGAAAAATATGCACATTATTCATTATAAACAATAGTATATACTATGATGTCTATAATTTAATGCTATAAGTAGATACTATATCGATGTTAGATGAATCAATTTATTTAAACTCGTATAAATATGTAATGCAAAATTAATGTACATCTTCAATTTTCACCTAGTTAAGACTAATTTCATATATGTATATGTTTGCATCTTCATGCAAACTCATTTCAGCTTTAACAATCAATTCTCAATTGTTTTTTGAAGGTTCTGACCAGATCTACTGTATATTATGAGTCTTCAGTTCATTTTCTAAGATTAATTAAATATTTTGAATATGTACAATACAATATGTGCTCTGTAGGATTTAACGTATATGCAAACATGGAAATTGTTTAAACAAATTCGCAAAATTTTTCCTTGTTACATTTTTTTAACTTTAAATAAACAAATAAATTATGTGATTGAAACTATGAACTTATAAACTAAAACTAAGAAGTAATTTGACTTGCAATGGCAATGAAACTCTTTATGGGTCAAGCACAGGTGACTTGACATTATCATTACTATCTACATCTTCTGGTTCATGTCGAGCTTTCACTGCCAAGACTTCTTTACTATCATTTACTAACTTATCAGCAGTTTTTCTTATTTTTTTATGGCATTTCCTTTTCTTTAGTTTATCAGTTTTTGGTTTGGTGCCATTCCGACGTTGCTGATGATCGTCTTGCCTCGATTCGATGAATCTTGAGTCTGTAGGCAAGTCCGGTGATATTAGCCTAATTGGCGATTCATTCAAGTCCTTTCTAATTATGTCGTCCGTACTGCTACATGGATCAATGGAAATATTATGTACATCTTGAAGAATCACGCGCGCACGTATTGCTCGCTGAAATTCCGCAATGGAAAGGTGTTCAACGTTAAAATGAAGTTTAGAATTTTTTTCAACAATTTCGTGGTACGATAATTGTGGTTCATTATGTAACTTACTCCCATTTAAATTATCCACGCCTGAAGATTTGATTGTAATAGTATCGCCTTGCGTCGGTAACACATCCTTTATATCTGTAGAAACTTGATAATTAATAACAACACGTTGGTCATCATGACCATTTACACGGGACGGTTCCCCCATCTCGACATCAAAAGATGCCGTATTGACACCTGGTGTAACATTTTCATCCTCATCGTCATCACACAAGTCAATATGATCCAGGATCACTTTTTTATTTGAAGGATTTGTTTGTAATCGCGGGCGCGAAGAATGAACTACATTCATCTTATTCAAATAGTTAAGAAACTCTTCATGCATTTTACGGCGAGTTTCGTTGAGTTTCTTATCGCAGTCCGATATAGCGCTTTGCATTAAATTGTGAATTGCAGCCAATTCTGAGTAGGTCTTAGAACTGTTTATCTTTCCCTCGATTTCCTTACCACGTTTGGCTAATTCGTTACATGCCGATTGCGTTGCCTTTAATGAGTTGGACAACCATAATGTACGATTCGAAGGTGCTGGCTTTGGCAGAATCCGCCTCTGAGGAACGTTATTAGTACATAAATTTGATACTAATTCCGTCAGTAGTGGTATTGGTGGTAGCGACCTTTGATCATTATTGAGCGTTAATATATTCGATTGTATTTCTAGGGGTTCTGGAATGTTAGAAACACTTTGAACTGTCTTCACAGCCTTCATTACTACAGCAGTACATCCAGGTTGTATCAGTGCATTAGCAGGTTCACTCCTAACCCTCTTCGGCTTGATTTTTTTCTTCTTCGGTATGAATTCTTCATCTGAAACTTGATCTTTCTGTAAAGACCTCTTTCTGTCCTTCACCTTATCATTATTGCAACAAGTTGTATAGTCTTGAGTTAGGATATTTACATCTCTCAATTGTATGCCTTCTCTGGAAACAAGAAATTATAAACAAAGTTAGACTAGAATGTTACATTTATCATCCAACACTGCTATATCAACTTACGTGATTTTAACCATTGTATGAGTATGTAGAACATGTGTTGATATATGTAAATTAAATAATTGGCTAGGTTTACAAACAAAACACTTCCAGCTATCCATTAACTTGATTTTCCTAACTTTCATTGATCCAAAATTTATGGTAATACAAGACTAAAATTGATTATGTTTAACTTAATTATAAGTGTCTGTTCAATAATAGTACTTACTTGACAAAATACATATGGACAATTTGAACAGCAAATCACAGAACCTCCTTGACCACACCATCTGCAATATAATTCACTGCCATCTTCATCCTTATCAAATGTTCCTTCACTATAGAATTTGATACAACTATGGCACACAATAACATTCAGTACTGGGTGAATATATCTATCAAACTGTTTAACACATGAACTACCAATGTGTTTGTTACAGACTGTACAATGCCATGTCTTATTTGCTGCAATGTATTTTTGTAAACCTATATTCTGTAAGAGTGTACGAAAAGTAGTAGTTTCAACTGGTAGAAGTTTAAGGGGAATTTGATTGGGAGCAAATTGAAAGCCATCATCAAGAATCACTGAAACAATAACATTACCATTTAATCACCTAACCCTACATACCTTTAGTAAATACCCACATCTTAATTGTAACTCTGTTGGCAAACTTGATGGTTCTGCTTCAGGAGGCACATCAGCTTCCACATTAATTGAGTCTAAAACAAAGTATAATTGATAAAAATCCATTGAGAATATTATGGGAAATACCAATATCCAGTTGTCGTTCTTCAACAGCCATAGTGACTTGGGGACACAAAAGTTGTTCTAATGGATCATACATAGCTGATCAGTTCTGCTACCCACCAGCCACAGCACTTTAATTAATATCCTGATTAATGTAGTAAATGTTTATCACGTTCAAATTCGCGAGTATTATGTTTATTTACGGTGTTACTCACTTGGCTCAACTTATCTATATGAGCCACCAAACACTGTCAAACTTACTGACTGTTTCTGACTCGACCAATGTATATAACCACATAAACAGTAATGATGGGGTATTAAGTGTAGCCTAACTGTCTTTTAAATAAGTGAAACTGAGTGAAACATTATAAACTTTCAAATATATCATATCACTAACCTTTGCAACAATTACGCTAGTACAAATAGATTGTTCTTAATGGCATGGCTAAAGCCCGAATTTCGCTGAAAATTAAATTAATTCTCATAATTTACGTTCTAATAAATATTTTGCCGGTAGGTCAAAGTGTTGTGGTGGGGCGTATAGCAGACAGTTGGTGATTGTAGGTGATGTTGTGTATTGTGGTTCGTGTATGATAACCTGGCTTAGAACCCGATTTATTTATTTGAGTTAAAGATGAGTTATTCCGTGAATATTAGCGTAGAGGCACCAGTTGAGAATCAAATTCAAGAAATCACTTATGATGGGCAAGAGATATACCAGACGTAAGTTATAAACATATATTATAAAGATTGTTGTAACTAATTGCAATCCTCTCTTTAGGCCTCTTACATTATCAGAGAGCCTTTCTAAGTTTGCACAAAAGATTGATTTTAGCAAATTGTCAGAGCTAAATGAAACCAAGAAAGAAGATGCATGTGATGATAATGGAGACTCAGATAGCAAGGATTCCATGCAATCTAATTTATGGCCATGGGACACAATGAGAAATAAATTAAGGAGTGCATTACAAGAAATTTGTGTCCTTGCAGACGTATTTGCAATTGCCAAAGAAAAGCGTTATTTGGTATTAGATCCTGTACCACAGGAAGCACAAGACACTAAGCCTATGGTACAAATTTATGCCAGAAAAAAAGCACTTCAGGGTGCTGCAAATGTACTTATTACAGCAGCTGAACGTTTGAAAGCATCTCAAAATGAGAGTGCCAGAAATAAATCAGATTTTCATTTTGAATTGCTCCGGATGCGACAAAATTGGCGATTAAAGAAGGCTGCAAATACAATCATTGGTGATCTCAGTTACAAAACTGCTGGTAGTAAATTTGGTCAATCAGGGATGTTTGAAGTAACAAAAGCTGAAGAGGAAGATGACTCACCTAGCAGTCCTGGAAGTTCCAATACTACTACAACTCCTTCAAAGAGTAGCTCAGCACTGAGGGTTACTGTGCCATCAGAACTTCAAGGTGTAGCATATATTGAAGTTCTGTGCCAAAAGGGTGAGTGTTTTAAATGATCTTGTTTTTTTTACTTAGTTTACAAAGCTGATCAAATTTCAGATCAGGAAGATTTAGTTAGTGCCAATATAAATCTCTTAAATTCAACGCCGGCTGCAACGAATTCAGATGTACATTGGCAGCAAAAACTAGAAGCAGCTCAAAACGTCTTATTCTGTAAAGAGTTGTTTAATCAACTGGCCAAAGAAGCTGTACAATTACAAGCACCTATTCCACATATGGTTGTGGGCAATCAAATAATGGCGACTGTTCTACCGGGTATTCAACTCATCATAAGTTTATGTCACTCAACCAGTGGGGATAAGAAAGCTCAAAATCCACCACCAGCAAAGAATGAACATGATCACGTCCTGGAACATTCTCTTCATCAACTTCTACGTGAAGTGCATCACAAAAATACGCATCATCCTTTGCCACATCCTGCAACTGGACCTTTAGGACCTTCAAAGAAGAGATGTCTTGCAGGTAAATGATCTTGACCACTACCATCACCAGTAAAAGAGACTGTAACAATAAATTAATTTTTAGGTCCTATGGCTGCTGACCGATATGAGTTATTGGAAATGTCGAAGAGCGAAACGCTTCTTGAGCAAATTATCAAGCAAGCACAACATTTCTTTATGCGTGCCCGCACTGAATACGTATTAGATACGATGGCAAAGGAAGTGAAAGACCCATTGATCACATCGCACTGGAATACTTTGAACAGTCCAACGCAGTCTTGCGTGAAGATCAACATTTCGACTCATGGATATGATGCTGTATTCCGTACACCACTCGTTATCAGCGTGGGTGAAAAGAGCCTCAAGTGCATTTGTCGGGGCGGTAAAGTGATGCATATGAGCTACGAACCACAGGAATTACGTGATTTGATAATGTGTCATATCAACCAACACCAGATTCAAGCGGTGCAGGCACTGGCGAAGACGATGGGCTGGCAATTCTTGGCGAATTCTGCCCATCTTGGCCTTGGTAACGTTGAAGCCTTGGGTAATGCGAGCAGTTGCATGCTTGTTTCGCCAAATGGAGACCGAGTAATTGCTGTAAGATGCGAACCCCTCTCTGGAGTACAAGTTTCAGTTGCACATTCGCCTCGTTCTGATTTCTTCCCAAGTCGTTTAGTGTCTGAACGAAAATGGGAACACTTGGGTGGACAATTCAGAGACATTCGTTTAGAGAAGATGGAAGGTCGTAACTTCCTGCATAAAATGGAATTATTAATGGCTAGTTTAACAAGCAACTCATAGTTATAACAAGTTTTCGTATTTAAGCTTTGTATCGATAAAAATAATAATATATAAGTTTATATATTATGCCTATCGCTTAATGGAGTTTTACTTAGATATTTACTTTTTGTAAAATATTTTTCTTTATTTGTTTCATTTCTTTAGATTCGCACCTGGCGCAGTTTCGTGAACTTTTCCCGAATTTAAAAATCCAAACCACCCATCTTTACTCTATCATACGTATACCCTCGATTTCTAACTTCACCTTTTTGGTTTATCTCAGCACGCTCTATTCATTTTAGCACATTGAGTATTATCAGCCTAATGACTGCGCTTAGGGTGCCCGCCTTAATGAGTTTATTTTGGTATCTTATCGAGACGTTCCCGAATTGGCAACCTGATATAAAACCGCATTAAAATCAGTTCATTAGTTTCCAAGATTACCCAGGACATAAAATACTTTATTAGATATAGAAGATAATTCATTTGTACCTGAAAGTACACATAATTGTCTCAATAATATTTGACCAGACTAACATTATTGACTTTATTTGCTAAACGTCTAACACGTATTGTATTTTTTAAATCTATCAGTTGTCATACAGTCATTTAGTTACCTAAATACAATTATCATCACAATAATATCAGTTGTTCATTGCCTTTACGCATTGCTAAATATAATAGTACACATATGGTATTGTTTTCAGTAGATTGTTATTTCTTGTTAGTGCCAGGCCAGAAACAACCTAACACTTACTAAACATAGTCAGAGATAGATTAGATTGCATTAATTACGCATTGTTCCATTACATAATAAGACACTGAAGTTGCTTGATTTCGCTAACATTAAGTCTTAATCCTAAAAATAAATTTGATTTTACTAGTGATTTGTGTGAAGAAATTGCGCTGACACGACTTTATGCATAAGCAGATGTGTTTGCCAAATAATTATTGCATTGTGCTTGTTTAGCACATCAAGTTTGAATACCGATTGTTTAATCGAACCATTGCTTAGGCAATTTAACTAATATTGATGCACAATGGTGTTATAAAATTAATATTTTCAAGAGAATAAACATTCATAACATTTAATACGATAACATTGTTTACGCATTTTTAGAGATTTTTAGTATTTTACTTTTATCTTCTTCAGCATGAATGAGCGAGGTAGACTCCGATTATTAATATAGCTATAAATGTTTCTCAATTATTATTTGTTGAAAGTCTCGTAATGCCTGAAAATAACGAAATAGTTCCTTTAATCATTGATTATAAAATATCGAAGTAATGAAAGAGGAATCTACACATTACTGAAAGCGATGGTGTAATGTAGCTATTATTAGTACCGAAAATATATTGGTTCCATTATTGAATTTCATTGCAAAGCAATATCAACCATATTAGTTCATTAGGATTGAGTTATATTAGATTTGTTAAATTTTATTGTACCAAAAATTGGGAATATACCCTCATGCCTTGCAATTAGTACTCGATGTAAAATATATGATGTTACTGAAACAGGCTCTTGCACATAGTTAGTTTCTGGTTTCATTTATGCTCGAATCTGATTGAATTGGTGGGTTGGGAACAACATACCAAACGGCAGCCGCTTCTCTAAAAAATATATACTTAATTTTATTCATTGTGAATAGGTTTCCACTTATATACCTTGTGCATTTTTCAGGCAAATGCAATGCTTGATGCCACAAGACGATCGCCAGGATAACTGACCAGGTGCGCAAAGGACCCATAATGAATGCTAATGTTCCATACGCCAACCAAAAGAAGTAGGCCATAATAATCTGCACCGTTAGGAGTATAACGAAAGGGAGATGTAGAAATACATAGCTCATACGTGATCCTGGCTTTCCAGCCTGAAGCATATGCTGCTGGAAGCGGAAATAAACGCCGTTCGCCAAGATGTAAGTTATCGGTATTTGAAACGTCAATAACTACGAAAATACAGACAAATTAACGCTAAACTGTTTTGGTGAATTAGTGTACTATATGCTATACTTGTAAAAATCCGTAAGCGTATGTAAATGACCCAGGTAACAAGATGCCATTAATAAAAATTCCCCAAGCAAATATAATGCCAATGTGATCTTCGATAATATGTCCTATCGACCACGGCCCGATGCACAAATATATCGGGTACAAAATCAATGGCCAAAATAAGCGATCAACTGTCGATAAAATCCAGAATTTCTTTACGGTCCGTGCAAGAACACCGCGACGTAGCGCTGGCCTACTCAGCTTCTGACCTGCAATATAGTGAATGACTATTAGTACAATTTGCAGCAACATATTAGATAATCAATGCATGCGAAGATTGATTTGAATATGTAGCTTGTACAAACCTTTGACTAGTTTGTGTAACAGCCTAAACAATATCAACGGAAAAACGGTGCTCAGAAGCAAGGCGGCAAACATGAATTTAAACTACAAATGAATATAATCATACATTAGTCCTGGGAGTGTACTCTTCGCACATTGAGTATTGTATGCGAGACTATCAATGCTTACAATTATGCTGGCATTAGTCATCAAGGCGATACGGGGTAGCAAGTTAAATGATAAGCGTGTTCCGTCCAATGAAAACGGTTGCGTGACACTCCGCTGTCGACCGTCAACGTCCTCGACAACCACCTAAAATCGTTATTTTAAATAACAGCGAGTAATAGCATGCGAAGCCATATTATGTGTGGGATTCATATATAAATATTAAATTTACTTCAACATAATGTAGACCACTGCAATACTTATTTGCGTTCCATTCAGCCACGTATAGTGGCCCTGTAATATGCTCGCAGTCCTTCCATGCCTCGTTATTCACTCGCACTTTGACCAATTCAATAGGTGATGGAGAAAACGCCAAAATGCGTATATGACTAGAGTTGCGAATAACTTTCGAATTATCCTTGTTAGGGATCATAAACAGCGCGTGCTTCGGGTTTGTTACCAAAATAACCGGGTATTCATTATGCTGCTCGTCTGTGAACGACAGCATTCCATGGTCAATTGCCAGAAGCCGAAAGCGGCGATTGTCCTTCCAATCGCCCAGTTCTAATTCGAGGAAACCATCTTTTTGCAGCGTGTACATTTTCGGGACTAGTCCACCAAGCGTGTGTAAATGGCCACACACATACACGAGGCTTTGATCCAACTGCCGAATGATTTCCCGTACTCCTTCCTCCCCTGTTGAGAGTATGCAGGAGGTAGGAAAATGACCAAACCATACTGTATATGCACTTTCACTCTCTTTCACCTGTCTAATTAGGCTATGCAATTGGGTAATTTCAGGTTCATCAATCATGCCCACAAAGTTAAAAGGACGTCGAGGTCCTGGCTCCAAACATGCGTCAATACCGATAAATGAGTAGACATTACCATTATGAGCAATTTGCTTTAAGTATGATCTGGAATGTTTTTTGCCTTGCACTGAGTAATTTGTAAAATAGTTTTCTTTCGATTTTAAGCTTACAACATTAAAATTATCTGCAAAAATACCAGTCAAGAGTGAATAAAATGAAACAATGAGTAGACATACCATGATTGCCTCGTATATCAAGCCAAATAGTCTTTGACATCACATTTGTCTCATGGAGAATATTGCTATAATACTCCCATTCCTTCTGAAACTGTTTCGAGCCTATATTGTCAGAGGTTTTTGCATCTGTTAAGTCTCCCGACGCAAGAACGATTGGAGGATTAAAAACATCTACTGTATGATGACAGAACTCTTTAAACTGAACAATACGTGATGGATCTCTAAAGATACTTATGTGAATATCTGAAATCTAACAGCAGATATGTTGAATCTTAATTTAACACAACAAGTCAACACAGGCTATTAGCAATTAACAATTGTGGATAGTGGCTCACATACCTGTAAAAACCAAACTAAGTTTTCGTCGCTGCGTCCCATTTGCATGCCTGCTTTATCCTGAAACGCATCTGTACTCGGGTAGTACTCCACTTCATAATTAAGGATATTTGCGACGTTCGCAATAAGGGCAGAAAAGACCAGCATGAAGGCGAGCATCAACAGTGCTGTGCGCTGTCTCATTGTACAAATTGCGGGGCCAATTGGCTTACGGTTGCAGTGTCATACTCACGACAAAAAGAAAACATGATCAACACTGAGCGATTGTACCAAACGCGCAATGTTCTGTCGCAATATATATTATCACGTATTTTTAGCTAACACTGCGATTACCCTGCCAGATACAAACATACAAGTGCAAACAATACAATAACAAGCACGTATGCACTAACCGATGAATGTACTCAACGGGTTGTTGCGCGACAGATGCCCATCGGCCGCAATAACACTCTTAAATTTAATTAAATCCGAACAAACTATTATTCACCGATTAACTTCATGTCTCTGCATGACAACAACACAACAGTGTGTGATTAATCGTCGCTGCGTGTTGTTTTGACAGTTTACTGGGTCACCCCGCTCGTATTTTAAGTCAAAATCATATAATACTTATTTAGGTTTAACCTATGAAAATCTATGTATTATTCAAATAACACATCTTTTTGATATCATCAATTATTTAGAACAAGTAATAACTTTGGAAAAAGCTTTTAAAAGTAAGAAAAAGGGCTTCTCCCTGTTCCTACAGGTGTCGCTCAATCACTTGTTTTCGCTCTTATGATTTAAATTAACTTGCGCTTATTTATTTTTAAGTATATATTTCTTGAATTTTATTGTAAATTTAAAGTACATATTACTGTTATTACTATCATTTTATTACTGGAAGACTTAATTTGGCTTCTGTTTAATTGATATTCCTTTAGGTGGCGCAAACAGCGTAAAACATCCTTAAATTATCCTTAACATTCTTGTGTACAATCTCATTGCTGAAATTGTTCTTTAAACAATTTAAACGATGTTGCTTTACAGTCAATGTTAATGTATTTACTTTATCTCGAAGATGAGAAGGTAATTTATGGCATTAAGTATTACGCATAAGATGAATTTGCATACGAATGCGCGTTGAATTCAATCAGCATTCAATTTGCATTCCTTGCCAATTCGAAGAAATGCATCGCGCATTACGTAACGCTTCAATGGGATTGCATTATTTCACACGCCTAAAAGCGATGCGAAGCAACCACTGTGTCAATACAGAATATGATAAGTGCCATTACATATATGATTGGAAGCCGTTTACTTACTTCTCCAACGCGCAAAAACCGTTGAAGTGCACCGTCTCAAAGTGCAATAAAAAGCGTTTCGGTATTGCACCTGTTCGTATTTACATAGCGATGTATCCCGTACGTTCATTATCATAATATAGCTATTAATAATGAATAACTTGGCGCAGCTTTATCATGAATTACTTTCAAATTGCGTCGCATGCATTCGTGTACTAACATAAATATTAACATGGACCCCTTTAGTCCGCTTGTTTACGAACGCATATCGTTTGATTTATTACGTTTTTTGCATTGTGTTGTTATTGTTGTTGTCGTAATTATTGCTGTTATTTTATTATTGTTCTTTGGCCATGAGATAACTCTTATTGCACGTATTGTACTTATGCGTAGTAATGCAAATGAATTTGATCGTGTTTTAGGAGAAATGCAAACCTAGAAACATGATTGCATTATTAACAATCGTGCAAACAATGCGTATTTTTAAATTCGCATATTGTGCGCGCCATGTGAATTTTATACACATTGAGCGCGTTGGCGTCACGCTTGAATAGGAATCAAAGTGAAGGAAAATTGGCATCGCGAATCGTCGCATTTGCCGCACGACTTCAAAAACAATTGACATTTAATTCGAATTTAACACGCCACATTCGGCGCGCATTTGAATAGCTAATTGGTTGGGAAAAAGCCTCCATCCTCTCATACGCATTCAAAAAGGACGATGAAAGAACATACTTACATGTGCATAAATTCTGTGTATATTACTGGGCAATAAGTTGCATTATAATAATACTAATTAACGTTATGTGAGTTTTATTTTATTATAAGTGCACTCATTAGAGATGTTACAGATGGTAAGCAAGCAACAAGGATAATGCAAGTACATCGTGAAGAAGAGGCACGAGATGAAAATGTAAAAGGAGTAGTAGTAGAAGAAGAAGAAGAAGAAGAAGAAGAAGAAGAAGAGAAGATCGTTAATTGATTTGATCGAGTAATCTGGCTATCGAATCGTTCCAAGCCGAATATTTATGCATGCAGGCAATGCATGTGTGTGTATGCGCTGATTGCTATATGTGTATGGTTTATGTGCAGAGAAGAAGAACTGCATGTGTTTGTGTTGAACGGGATGAGCCAACATCAAACAAAACGCGCGTGTTTCGTTCGGAATGCGATGCGCCTGCGGCTATGCACCTGGCTGATACTCGTCGTCGTCGTCGTTGTTTGAAGCCCCCCTGCTGCCCCCCGTGAGGCCGCTCTTGCTCTCCCGCCGCGCTATGGACCATGCACACACACCAGTGCATAAATGCATGCGCGCAATGTCTTCGTAGGTGATGTACAAAACAAATGCACGCCAATCATAATACCATCGCGAAGACATGCCTTCGCCAATGCCACTTCGATTTGCATGCATGCGCATGAAATGAGAGGTGACATTCGGTTGCCCGGCTAGGCTCTGCGTCAGGGAATTCCTTTTTCTGGGTTAGGTTATCTTAGGTCATTTCCTCATTGATGCAGCACGCGCATACATCGCGCTAATTGTTGATAAACTCGTTTGGCGCGCCTTACACGTAATTAGCTCTCGGCGTAGGTGTATTATGCGCATAAATGCATCGCTCGCGCTCAATAATATCGAATATCCGAGCCGCATTTTATTGCACGAGAGCACGCATCGCAGCGCATCTGTGCGCGAATGCTGTCCGTATGCAAACGAAGAGATACGCTAACATTGTTCGCATAATGCGCGTATGGTTTTTGTACGCGCTGAAGAACAAATAAACGAAGAGAAGAGCGGACGCGCGCGCGAGCTCGGTGCGTGTGCAGTCCAATGGCATTTTTCGCATTCCTTCAATTTCGCAGAGACGCGCACGCATCCTCCGCTGTTGTTGTTGTTGTTGTTGTTTAGCTTCGGCAACAAGACAATAACTTATGTATTTGCCCCCCAAACACGTTAGTGTTTCATTAATTGCAGCGCAAGTAATGTGCGTAATAAAACAGCCCATCTCTTCCAACAACAGCTCTCATTGTTTCAACTCCTCTTCTCGCGCAATATTTGTGATAGGCTCTTAATGCATGAAGCATCCGTGCATAATTACCTAATGATGACTCATCAGTTATGGATGAATCCTCGATGGATTGCGAGATGTGCGCATCTTTCACATGGCACTGGAATATTGTAGCGCATACTTTTCACAGACCGATACAAGTAGTTGGGTCGTACAGTAAATAAGTATATAGGTAAATGCATTGATAGTTGGTCTCGCTGATGGCCGATGGAATGTTAATTGCCAAGCGAGCACGTTGCTTGTGCACACACACTGCGCGCGCTCGCTCGCCGGCGATGAAGAAGCTGCAGCAGACCGGTGCATAGCTGAAAATCCGCAATGCATTCGCAATGCACATTGCAATCCGTTGCCATGGCGAATGCGCCAAAATCGAAGAAAACTCACAATGACTTTTTGCTTCTTTTCCCGTCCTTACATCTCATGCCTCGCTCATTCCTAATACTTAGGTACTATCATGTATCATCTTCGTAATTCAGGATTCCAAAAAGGTCCTGGTGAAGCATTGATGGTAAATAAAAGTCAAAGGGTACAAATGGACATCCATTAAGTCCAGCAGCAACGGCAAGATAAATATCCGAATAACATAAAGAAGAAATGAAGACAGTAAAATAAGTAAATTGAATGCGAAATTATGTTATAATGCATTACAAGCTGTGTTAGCGAACGAAAGCCCCAGCCAGCCGGTCTGGTATTATCGAAAGCCAGTCCGGCTGGCGATGCTGCTTTGCAGGCAGCCAGCAAGTCTGCATCGACTGGATTCACGTCCAAAGCGACGACGCATCACAAGAGAGCGAACGAACAAACATACTCGACTCCGTGGAGATGCCGACAAGCACGAAACACTTCGTCAAACAATACGCATCCATATCATAAGGTCATATCGCATCATCAAGCAACGTCATTTGCGATCTGTACGCAAGTGCACGAAAAAAGCCTTGCGGCTGCACGATGCGCACTTCAAATGGCTTACAAATATGGCACGTCGTCGTTGAAGTATCCAACTAGTTGGATACGTTGTTTATCCAACTAGTGTTTTTGTAAATACAACTTGTATTCTATACACAATTTCTCTTCGTTCTACGCAATAATCTCCCTGGATTTTCCAATACCAAATCATCCCCTTCATCGCAATATGGCGTCTGGCAGGATCAAGATTGCGTCAATAGTCTTCGACGCTCCCTGATGATGGCAGCACCAAATTCTTTGAAACGTTGCATCCAAATCCAGGTTGAAACGAAACGAAGGCATTAAATTGTGCTGATAAAATGTGTACATATGAATAAACAGCCAGGTGCTTGTTTGTTTTATTCGCCAGCTGTTTCTCGGACTCTGATGTGCATGTGTCAAGCGCGTTTACGTTTCATTGCGCCTCGCACAAACGTAAAAGACTTGCGGATGATGGCCTAATACATCATTGTCGTTTTTAATTTGCGTCTCGATTGCTAGGTAGCTCATTCGAAGACGAATTTCGTCCGTGCGCATGTTTGATGTTTGATGCATTCGTGGAATGCGGTTTCATTAGGAGGTGGACGAAATGTCTTCGTAGCGCATTCGAATTCATGCGAGTGTAATGAAGGCATCAGCCAGTCTGCGCTGCTTTAATGTGTTAATTTATTTCGTTAATTAAATGACTCACCAGTGCACTCATGCGCTGCTCATCTCTTCATTCAACTATGAATTCACTATCATAGATAGATATCATGGTCATCATCATAAATTTACTCGTTTATTAACCAATTCAACTATGTTAATTCATCTAGTATTGTTTTACATAAAAGTTTACGCATGAAATCTAGTTTTCCACAAGCCGCAAGACATTTGTTAGCATGGTGAGTGATTGAGTTTACTTTCAACGAGTGCAAGTTTGAAATTTTCACACATTTAATACGCTTAGCACATTTTGCTACATTTTGTCGAACGGTCGCTGTCAACGGTGAGCGCTTCTGTGCAAAGCAATTACAAACTGTTCGCTCAAACGCAAGGCAAACAAATGTTTGATTATTTGATTTTCACAACTCGCCGGGATGCGCCCGGCTCGTTTGCTCGTTATATATAGTTCCGGTTCTGCCACACTGCGCGTGTATAAACAGCAATGGCATGAGAAAAAAGCAAGCCACTTAACAGCCAGCTAAAAGCCTCCCTTTTCGGAGACCGCGCACTTTAGCGCATCATCTTCTAAACCCAACAAGTTCTCGCTGAGAAACCGCCGGCGACAAAAAGCTGAAACGCCTTTTCGTCTTCAACCCAACCGCAGTCCGCTTCTTATCGCATTGCTTACTTTATTCGCATTTCAATCGAACACACAGCACACTGCTAAATGTGTGAATCGCGTTCTAATCAAGCATCGGGTAAACCACAAAATTCCTCTCCGCATTGAAATAAAATATGATGCTACAACACTCGTGATAATGATTATGATATTGACGCTCTCCACTCTACGCTGATAGTAAAAAAATGATGATACTATCACGGATAAAATGAAGCGCGCGCGCGCGCATTCGTCCTTGTCGTAAACGCATCCAAGTGTGGGTAAAGGACGGCGAAATATGCTTCTTCATCTCCATGCTTGTTTATTATTATTACACCAAAATGGACGCGCCGATAAAATTTTATTTCGTAATAAAATGCTTTATTTTAATACACGCGCGCGCGCGCACATTGGTACAATGTAGGTATACGAGCAAGTGTATTAACAATTAGTTTGGCTTGTGTCGTGTTTTTGGGCCAAAAACACACACACGCACACGCGCATTCAAGTGCACGTTTTTATTCCCGCGTTGCATCTTAATTGTCCAATTCGGCTATCGATTTGTCCGCCGAAGGAAGGCAATTACTTCGGAAAGCCGAGCGACCGCGCAGAGTGCGATCATCAACATCGAGATGCCACCCCATCGATAAAACACATTTGGAGAGCGATGTGTTCGACATTCTTTCAGCTTCTGCTCTTATCGCTTTCCCCCCCGAAAAGCGAACAAAAACGCTTGCTCGCTTCCACTCAGGTGATAGAGGTACGCAGATCACAACCACGATGATGTTGATGATGATGATGATGATGGTAGTGTCACACGCGCGCGTTGATGGTGGTTGTATTTTAGTTCGATTGGGCTGTTACCTTCGTTTCTCTCGGACACCAATTAGTACTCGTAAAACTTAAGGCTACCAAACACTAATTTTCCAAGCGTTTCCAAATTCTTGACTTATCTGCGCTTTTGATCAGGTCTACCTCTCCACCAAACCAAACCAAACCAAAAAGAAAACTCACAGGAATTCTTTGCATTTTGGTGACAACTTGTAATTTTCCAGAATAGTTTTAAATGCATAACTAATTTATCTTTCATGTGAAAAAATTAATTTGAGAACAAGTTGAAACATTTTTTCAATTCCAAGCTGCGTTTTTTGTGTGGTGCTGAAGTTTGTTAAATGCTCATTGAAGAATTTTATGCATTGCCATCATCCATTCCCCGAATACCACGAGCGACTTGCGCGTTCGGCGGGCGTTGGTCTGTTGGAGGTCCTCATAACTATTGTTCTTGAACATTGACGTTGACTCTCGATTCTCCTTTATGTATTAATTATGTATATATGTTGTGAGTGCCTCCCAAAGAAGGCAAGCGCGCACTACTGCAAGCATATTCATGTGCGTCGAGCTGAACGCATATGATGATCATATGTGAAGAGTTATAAAGCTCGCTAGTTTCTTTCAGCCAACCGTTCCATGATTTGCGTTTGCTCCCATACTACACACTCGCATCGCATGCTCAATACGGTTTTGTTGCTCTTCGCGGCCGATGGTTGTTGTTGGTTGTTTCTTCGTTTGCTTGCTCTCCTGCTCGAATCGCGCGCTTCTCGGAATCATGAATGACGAACACACGCGCATTGGAGAGTGTGGGAATTAATTTTATTGAATTAGTAATTTATGTTATGCGCTTCTTCAGCGCCGCATGCGCCTCCAACCAACACGCACGCACCCATGAGCTGCAAGGGGGTGCGCGTTAATTGAGGTATTTGTTTCCTATGAATATGCATTGGAATGTCAATTATTTGAGCGACCAGAAAATTCGAAAAAGTGACGCGATAAGGAAACGAAATAATTGGAAGACTGCTGTGGAATGCGTTTGCACTTTTGCGCTTTTATCTATTACGGTTTGTCTCTTATCGCACAGAGAGTGCCTGCCGCCTTCTCAATGAACGCAATTACTCTCAGCGATCGCCGAAAATCACTTAGCGCCGATGGGGGTCCTTCGGATGACTGGTGTCAGTGGAATGCACTTATCTGTTGCGCTTAGCAGGGTGGTTACGTGCGTGTGCGCGCGCGCCGCCATTGATCCTTGCTGCCTCCTCTCGATGAATGGAGGAGCGACCGGAAGACAAACGTCGGAATGCCGCGCAGTTGCGGGCGTTTATCTTTTCGGCACATTATTCATCGCGCAATGCTGGTGGCACTCATCTCCGTGTGTTTAGAGGTGCGCGATCATAAATTCCTCCCTCGTACGCCTCGCGCCACAACAACAAGGTCGAAAACAAGCGGTTATGACGGTCGTGTCTCAAGCATGATTTTGCACTTAAGTTTATTGCAGGTAATACAATGGCTTTAACCACCCAGTCGAACCAAAAACGACCAAACACTGCGAAGCAACTAAAGACAATCACAAAAACTCAAATTTCTAGTCAACTCGGAACTTAATAAACATTCTATCAAAAAGAAATTAACGAAATAAACGAAACAAAACTTTCTAGGAATCTAAAATCTTCCACGTAACGATTCATACCCATTAGTGATAAAGAGAATAACGGGTAAAGTAGAGGAACACGTTATAAAATCAATGGATGGATAGAGAAGTTGTGCTTACTCAAAGGGAAAAGCTCATCGTTGAAGGGTACGCATTAAATTTTCATTTTTCTCATTTAAAACGAGCCATCGCGCAGTCATAGCAAAGGAATGCTCTTTTTCGGTAATGCCACCTACCTGTGTTGTACTTGTTTCAACAAGCGCGCGTGTTTTCGTTCGGCTTCTTTCAATCCATCCATCTTATTAGTGCCAGCTCATTGCCGACACTCGCTCCCGAGAACGGCGGAAGGGAAATTGAATTATATGCGTTCTCCCAGCACCAAACGCCGGTTATCGCCTGACGGTAGGCATCCGAAAATGTTATAATGCGTTTCCAATTCTCGAAAACAATTTGCGGCTCGCTCTCAAGTTCCTTCCTGCTAATGTTGCGGAATTAATCACCGGCCACCGATCACCAAGTCTTAAGTTACATGCTACTGACGCTCGATTACCAACGAAATTGATCTTCAATTTGACTAAATGAACTGAAAGACGTAAATAATTTTGGTATTCAACGATCTATGAATGATTTATTTACTAGACAAGGATGATTGGTAACGCTAGATAAAGTGTGTATTTGCAGGTCTGTTGTTAGGTATATTGGCGATTGGTGAATGTGGTGCTTCAAGGAACGAACGCACCGAGTCGTGGGAATTGTAGAAAATTTTATTTGCTAAGTGACTCTTCATATTCCTGTCAAAGAAATTATATACTATAAGCAGCAGCAACGAAGAGCAGAGGGCTCGTTCGCACGTTGAGAGCGCCAAAATGAAATGAAACGAAACGAGGAGAGTGAACCAACCAGAAACAAAGCAATACGAAAACCAAGACGCGCACGCCGAAGAAAAAAAAGCGCGCAGGTTTAAACGCACGGGATTGAAGCGCGGTTAATTTTAATGAGTTTGCAATTTGCCCAGCGTAATGCAACGCAATGCATGACGTGTCATTAACGTATTCTCAACGCGTACGCTTTTTCCATTTCTCTATTCGTTCAATATTCATGCGCTTCTTATGTCTAATTCCTATATTGGACGCGAGTTTTTCAACTGAAATTCATCAAATATTTAAATGTAATCCCAAAAGATAAAAAGGATTTCAGTCGTTTGGTGGCTGCTGCTGCTGCTGCTGTGGCTTCCATTCGCATTCGAATGTTAATCGTATGTAAAGTTTGTTCACTCCCATTTGTCGTGTGTGGCGTTTTCTTGTGCGTTACTCATTCATTGATTCATTCGATACGTGTGCACCGGTAATTTGAGACGCTCATTGTATCAAGCAAACTGGACTATAAATTATTCTCGACTTATTGTTAGGAAGCGCATTCCTTCCTCTGCGTATTCGCTTCTTCCTTCGTTTCGTCCATGTTGTTTTTTCTTTTCTTTAACCGATTACCAACTCGTCTCATGCACATGCTCATATTTAATATAATATGTTCATATTTGTTTGAAAACTTATACAGCCACAACCCTTTAAATTATTAAACAACTAAACATTATTCCCATAATCCTCAATTGCAAAAGTCATCATCTTTTCTTCAAATGAGGGTGTGATCCTGAAATGTAATCCTTGAACCCTTTGAGGTCTGGGTGTTTATCCTGTTGATCGGGGGAGTACTGTAAGTTGACATTCCAAATGCACACAATGAAATTTAATGTACATATAGAAAAGTATTTAGTTGTGTGCCAAGTTATTAAGTAGTTGTTTGTATTTACATGCATACTTCTTCATCGGCTTGGGGAGATTGGTGTGGGTGTGTGTGTGTGTTTGCGTTGAACGCGCATATACATCGAGCGCAGATTAAACATTAACATACAACACGGACAAGTTGATTGTTTATATGGGCAGTCGGGGAGACAAACAGCAAAGCCGCAGTTCGGCGGCGTGCGTGCGTTCGTTCCCACATGAGAGGCATGGGAGCGCGCGCCGCAGACACCGGGTCTGTGGGGTCGCATTCCAACCGAATCATATTTAAATGGGTGGAGCCACCCAGGTGTATGGTCGCGAGTCGCGCGTTTGCCCTCTTCGAGAGCGCGTCTCGCGACTTGGCGAGATGGCTTTGGAGTTGAGCCTGCCTTAAGCCCATGCGGTGCGTTACTTCTCGTTCAAATTCAATCTTCAACCGCTCAATCATTTATTATCGACTGTTTGCTCTTCCTGCTGTTCCACGACGTCCATCCTTGAGGTGCCTCCCCGGCTGCCGCTGCCGCTGTCGATTGGCATGTCTGTTTTGTTTGTTAATGACGGCATGATGAGTGTCTTCTCTCATCGTCGAGATGCATCATCATCTTTCGGCACGGTCTGAATTATGGACGAAGGAGTGAGTGCTATTTCATTCCGCATCTACATGCAAGGATATTTATATGCATGCAGCGCTCTCTATCATCATCCACTACGCAGCATCATCATCATCCTCATCTTCATCCTCATCCTCATCATCATCATCATCAGCATCGACGCCGATGTTGTTGTTGTTTGTTGTAGGTATGGGCTTTGTGTATTCTTTTAGCGATTGAAAATGAGCCGCGGGGGCGACCAATTCCACTCATTTGATTGTGCTGTGCGAGGAGGAGAAGGACAAGGAAAGACAATAAGAAGTTCACAACTCATTGCTTTTACGTTTTTCAGAGTGGCATTTTTGCTGCCCGCGCGCGCGCCGCTCCGTTCTTCAGAGTTCGCGTCGGTTTTATCGGACTTCAGGGTGGCCCCGCGCGCTCGCTCAGAGTGCCGCGCGCTAGCCGGGCGGGCGGCCCACTCTCCTTTTTCCTCTCGTGTGTACCTTTCGTGCGCCGCTCTAATGGGGCCCTCTACAAATCAATCAGCCCTACTGCTGATGCTGACACTCCGCGTGGCCCCCAGGTGCCCCCCTCGCAGCCGCTGCTGCTGCCGTTCCTGCGTGCGGTTACCTTTACTTTCGTCTTCTTCGTGCATTTCTTTTTCTTCGTGGTCAAAGCTTTTTTCTTTCTGGCACTTTATTCGGAGGCCCGCGCGCCGTCCACTTATTGTTTCGCATTCGTGGTGTCTTTTGTTTCAATCGATTCGATTCTCAGCAATTCCCCAATCGTTTTCTGCCGACATTTCTCATCTGTTTTTGCTATTCAATAATCATTTCGTCTTCAAGTCCCCCCCGCATTACTTAAGCCAAATGACATAGCCACAGCTAGTTAGGTATGAAAAAAATATAAAGGAGCTTGTTTAAGTACACTTTACTTCTTTTCAAATGTAGATTAAGTAATAATTGAGTGGCTAACAAGTAAGGTAAGGTGAGTGAAACGAAAAAAGTCAAAAAACTAGACAACATCAAGCACCCAGATGGAAAACAAGATATTACCGAAAAAGAACTCCATCAGAGGTGCACTCTCACACGCCACGGGTCGTTTGTGCGTTGCTTGATTTTCTTCTTTTAATTCCCTTTCATCTTTCACATACACTTCGCGTTCGTTTTCTCAGTCAGCTTCTTCTTCTTTTTCATCTTCATCTTGATGCTTATGTTTTTTCTGTATTGTATTCTATTGTGTTGTGTTGTATTTTGTGTTTTGTGCGTGCTCACCGAATGCACTTTGGGGGCCTCATCGTTTAACCATATTCCTATGCATGCACCGAGATGCTATCTTAAATCAATTCTTGTTGATAGAGCAGTTAGCTTAAACAAATCAATTAATTTTTTATAGCTTCTCACAACACACAAATTACTTAATCGCATCCTTTCCTCTCCCTTCCTTCATGCTCTCAGTACCCACACCAACCATAGGTAGTTGGATTCTTTTACGTACGCAGAACTATTTCATATTTCGAAAACCACCCAACTTGCTGACTCTTTGAATAATTATAGTTGCACGTCAACGTAAATCATCAACTTGTCACATTGTCTCTGTAACTAGCAACTTCCCAAACTGTACCGCTGCATTTTTGCGGTGCAATTACGACCGCACTCAATAATTTTCGGATACCACCGACTTAATAGAAACATCTATAGCGAATCGTCGCTGGAATGTTTTAATAGTATCATTCGCATCATTCGATCACGAACAACCAACCAACCAACCAATATGTGAAACATTCGAGGGGCATCTTATTAACAACACTCGTCCTTTGGAACACCATGTCATCATCCTACAACAAAATGGCCTCAGGGTGTATGTATGCGCATACAATATCGTTGCGTGTCTATTCCGAATGCGTTTTCGATAGGTTGTTGATAATTGCATGCTCTTCGTTCCTATTATGCTCGTTGTAATTCCGTGAAAGTCGCATTCTCTTTTTGGCTTAGAAAATTGACAGATTTGGGACAAATGTGAATGAAATTAACGGCCACCAAAATGTTGCATTCCATTCGTATTAATAATATTTTGCCCAAAAAATAGGTATGTTAACCACATACCTACTTAATAATAATAATACCATGAAGGAGAAGATAAAAAAGAGTAAGAAACCATAACAATTTGAGCGTTTTTATTTGACGTAATTAACTAAAGAGCTCCGAGTAAACCCGAAAAAGCTGACGGCAGTAAATAAAGTGGACGAAGGCAAAAAGCAAGCGTGTGTGTCGTGAAAGATCTCCATTTCGTTTGGGTGTCTTTTAAGTACACATAAACACCTTATCTAGAATTGTATATCAAACGCGCAGTGCGCAGAGAGCCGGGGAAAAAACATACAAAAAAGGGCAAAGCGCGATAACGGCGCGGATGGTCAATTTAGTCATGTTAAACGAGCCATTGAAGAAGACGCGCGCACAAGTTTAGTGGATGCAAACTATGCTTGAACCATATTTCAACAAGAGCTGACCCTCGAGAACAAGCAACAACAAGTATGTACAAGAAGTACAACTTCTTCTACTTCTTCGTCTTCTTCTTTGATATGCTCGTGTTGTTTGTTATAGCACAACCACTTTAATTCTATAAGGGTTGACAAAATGGCCGCTGGCATAACTTGGCCGAGTTAATCATGTAAATGAAGAGCAGTGGGAATAATGAAGAGTTTCGCAGAATGGCATGTTTTAATGGCGCGTTTTGAGGATAAAAGGATGCAGGATACCTTTACGCGGGTCACACACGTCGATTCTGCATATTCGGCGAAACGCGTGCACGCTGAACAATGCAATCAAACGAGGCCGAAATTGTCGGGCCACACATTTTGTTTGTTTGGCGTGCAAGAGTACGAATATCGATGATGCTGCTCCTACCTAGGAGTACCAATTAGCCGCCCGCCCGTCCGAGTGATATTTTAACGAGGCCCCCACGGTCACCGTCGTCAAATACTAATAACATGGCAATGCGCGCCGCTCAATTGACATGCCCCATTTCCCAGTTTGCTCTCTTCACCGAAAGACCAAGTTCAATCGCACCGACAGCTCACACGCAATCAGCCTCGAACTCCACGTCCACGTCCACTAACAAGGAGGTCTTCACTGAAGCGTTTGTGAATGAAGTGATTAAAAGCACCAAATAGCTTTGAACGAAATACGAGGAAAAACTATCAAATAATAAGAAACTCTACTACAAACACTCGAAAATATTTCGACTGTGGAATTGCTAGAGTTAATCACTTTTCTAACGAGAAAATGATTTACGGCCGCATTTTATACTTATTTTTTAATGCTCACTTACCGACTTTCAACTGGCAATTGCAAATCGCATTAAAAAAAGGAAAACATAATCGGATTAGCGTTGATGGATTACTTGAAAGCGTTTTCTTGACGCGCCACGAAACACAGAAAAACAAGCACGAAATTTCGTAAATGTTTTGCGTTATGAAGGATTTTTCGGTGGCATTGTACACGTGGCGTGACGACAGGCATAACAATCGAAATTTCACACCTACTTTTCCTCCATTTTTTACGAGTCGTATTCTTATTTTAATGCATTCTTATTCCTCATTCGACCAATTTCCATTTGAATACCTCTACCGTACGCGTGTTTGTATTGCACTTCATCACCTTTTATAACAATACTTTTATTGAGTGTGTTATCCTTTGGTGCATGGTCCTTTGCTGCCGCCATTAAAGAAGCAAGACATCATCACATCATCATCATCATCATCGTGGATGTATCAACAAAAGCTTCCAAAATAAAGTAACAATAATTTCGAGTGTCTTGCACTCGCTGCAGCGGGCGCAGCAACAAAAACAAAACAAAATGTGAGAAATACGTTACATCGTCATCTCTTGTGCAGTTCACAGCATGCCTTTTTCTTCGATGCATTCTTCGCCTGCTTGGTTATGACAACTCACTTTATTCTCACATGCGTGAATCTTTTTATTCTATTACTTAGTTTATATTGCCCTACCACCTACCCACTTGACTCCTTTAAGCGCGGCGTGCGTTTCCTTTCTTCTCCTCTTTGATACGCTTCGTCAATCGGAAAAGCACTCAAAACACACACGCGCACCTTCTCCACCTACCTCTTGCATCCGCCGTTGTTGCTCTGTCGAGATGAATGGTGCGCGCTCGAATTGCTTGTGGTGCGGATGGATGGTATAATAATGATTGATGCACTGTAGTTAAAAGACATTTTTCAGGTATATAAAATATAATTTGGTGCATTAGTTACTTTTTTATACCGTGCATGCTTCTTGCTTCTTCGACCGTCTTGTTCCTTTGGTGTTTCTGATGGTGGTCCTTCCATACCAGCTTCGGCGTTCTTTATGTCATTACTTTACCAATCTAATTCAATCTTATTAATAATCCATCTTTATTTTAAAAATATAAACAACTCCAACTCCCTTTCTTTCTTAAGTCTTTTGCTCTCGTGCTTAAGTCACAATACATCTGTCCCATGTCGTGCATTCTTTACTCCCTCAAATTCAAAGTTTAAAGAGTACCTTATTTAATGGCTGGCTGTTGCATTTAATTGCGCCCCTGTTATTACATCCACTATTTTTATGTGAATATGAATGCACTAATTGTACAGGCAGAAGACACATACATGAAGAATGAGCAAGAATGGGAATTAGAGGCGGTCGTAACATCGATTTGCCACCTGAAGACATCCAAAGACACCTGAAGAATGCCCTTACAGATGTCTAATTGACATGGTGTGTGTCTTTGTTTCCAAACCATCTTTTCATATTCTAAATGAACGTTGAACAAAAACACATCATTACAACAGCACACCATCAAAGAGCCAACAATTGCCGTAGAAAGGGGAGAATTGTGAATTAATGAAGGATGGATATGATTGAAATAATGTATGCATTGACCCTGTATATGGATGCAGCGACATGATGCGAAGATGTGGAATTCGGTCTCATTGGTGTACCATGGTCGTCCGTTCGCTTGCTCGCACACTCGTTTGATTGCTCTATTATTACCAAATTACATTCATTACCGGCGTGCTCGCCAAGCTTTGCCAAATGGTTGTCGAACGGCAGAAAAAATGCTCATCTTCGCGTTTTATGTTTTCATCGCGCGGGGCATTATAACGATGCCTGCCACACATGCTTCTCGTTCGCTGCACGCCGCGGAAAAAGTGGAACGTTTTATTATGAGCCATTTGTGCGCGCTCCTTTTTTCTTTTTGTTCCTCGTCGTCGTCGTCGTATTGTTAATGCACGCTGCAATTTCGCTCTTTTACTGCAAACGTTATTAATCTCTTATTTTTCAATCAGGACAGGAAGAGCCGCCATCTTGTCTAGTAGTAGCAACGGGCGAGGCGGAAACACGTGAAGCAATCGCAGCATTCAGTCGATTTTTCGAGTGAACGTCTTATTGAATTTAAATACGAAATCAATCTTCCTGTACAAATATCACATACTTACAACATTTTATATATTGCTTGCCCCGGCGGCGATGCGGAGATACGAAAAACTGGTTTTAGAAAAATGTGAAGGTGACAACTCTCGGAACATGCTCGCCGTTGCTGTTGGATTGTAATTTACTCGATTCATTTGTTGAATTTATAATCACGAGTCGTGCATTAAGATTATTAAACAAGTGCCACTACAATATAGGCACTTGTGTGTGTGTTTGAGTGTGTGTACGAATTTCTTAGTTAGTCAGTCATTGCTAAAAATTGCAAGCACGAAACGAAACGAAACGAAACTCACACTATGAAATTTCAAAAGAAGGAGCACAAAAATAGGAAACACTCTCTCGGTGCAAAGTAGCGTTCAATTAAATTGCGAGATTTGTTTACATATAAAATTGTTTCTATTTTTAGCCTGAAATATGAGAAATCTGCATGTTGCATGTCGCACGAAATGACTTGAGTGTCTATTTCAGGTTTTGTTTGCTGTTTTGTCGTTTGCAATTGCGATTTCTATTTATTGGCATAAATTACGTGAGAAGAATAAAAGAAATTGCACTGTTTTTTAAACGTAATGTTATGAATTATTTTGTAAATCTAGAATCAAATAAATAAACAATATTTAAATATATATATCGGGTATATTTTATGTACATTATGTATTTTCTTATATTATTATGAATAATAAGTTTAGCAATTAATTTAATTTAATTAGACGTTAAATTATCGAAAGAATCACAGACATTGGTACGACGCGCATCAAATTGTAAAAAAAAGTTTTAAAATGTTTTCTTGGGCATTTTTCTTGCTTTGTCCTGCGTCGAATTTACACGCTCCTCAAACCATCACTCTTGTGTTTTCAAAAATTTGCAATGCATTTGCTTTTTTTTTGTTTTACATGCGCACACATAATAATAATTAGTTTCAAACGCTTGCACGATACAATATTAATACTTATTTTACATATGCACAGAACGGACACGCACAGACATGGCATTGCAGGGTATATAAAATATAAAAAGGGGAGGTTTGTCATAAAAATTTTTTTTAAAATGTACAAATTTCATAAATTAAATTAATCGAATGATCAAATCAAATATACAAGTATGGCTCTTATGTGACGTTTGGACAAACGTTCTACAAGGCACACATTTAAAGACTTTTCGACAATGGAAAGACTTTTTTTAAACAATCGGTTGATTGTCAAGACACTGGGACTCCTGCTACCTATTCGCGTTTGTTGCACTATGGACAGACATTATCCTTTGAGGGTGCGATTTTCGCAGCTCCGTATTTACAAATCATCATCATTTAAATAATTTAATGCATACCGTCAACAGTATTTCACGTTCATTTGTATATTGTTGTTGTTGTTGTTGTTGACTGTCGTTGTTCTCTCACGCCACGTAATAACTTAAAACAAATATCCAACAAACAGTCGCACACACGGTTAGGGGTAGCCTCGTTAGCTAAGCGTTCGTTGCATTCATATGGGGCCTTTGGGGGTTGGGGGGATGGATCACAGATGCGCACACTCTGCCATTAACAATATTGTTAAAGAGTCAAAAAAGAGATAAGAAGCACTACCGACACCCGCAGCCGACTACCGTCATCTCCTTATAGTTTTTGAGCACCACCTTGTTCTCCTCGTCGAGGTAGAGCATGGAGATGCTACTGAGCTGCGTGGGTATGCAGCACGCTTTAGGCACTTTGTTCGGTGACACGGAATTCACCAACGTCTGTATGATGGCATGATTCGTCGTGTTTGTGTGATTCGGCAGCGGGAAATTGCATTCTCCATGGCAGTAGAATGCTTCGTAGCCGGGTGGTGCAACGATCCAATTACTCCAGCCGACATCCTGGAAATCCACGTACATTCTATGACGACGACACGTCTCACGCTGAATCTTTTTCGAGTTTCGGCGTAATTTCGACTCTCGCCGCGCTCGTTTCGCCGCCAGCGCTTCACCCACAACGTGTTTACTCCGGCCATCGTCCGTATACGTAAAAAGTAAGGGTTGACGTGATGACCACGTTCGCTCATCCTCGTTGGTATCCCGTCGGACACGCACATGCCGCACGGTTGCTGGTTTACGGCCGTTGTTTGCCGCCACCACGCTCACTATAACCCCATAGTTTGTCTTTGGTGCACGAAGCCATCGTTGAACTGCTGGTAGCACATCCATGCTGAGGGTGTCGTTGCGTCGGATATCCACCAACTTGGAGTCAATCAATCGGGTGATCATATCCCGCTTGCCCTTAATGCCAGGCTTCACTATATCGCTAATAAGCACGTGTTGGTAATACTCGTCCTCATTGTCAATAAACTCGTGGATGAAATCGGCGACTTGCCGATTAAGGGTTAATTCCGCCGCCTTCACTCGCTCCGTGGCGGGTATACTGCTGATGTCGAATTTTAAGCGGAAGCGATGGTGACCATGGAATTTCGAGTCAATTGGGCTTTCTATAATAATTAAGCAAACATTCATTATAAGATAACGCTTATTATATCTGATGATATCATAAATGAATTCGTGTATATTTGAATATTTATATAACCAGATAATTTTGGGGTCTACCTGTCTTTATGATATCACTCGTAAAATTAGAATTTCGTATATTAAAAAAATATTTGTTGCTGCTATTCACGAGTAATAATTTATTCCGGTGAATAGTCGAAATATTCGAGTAAATACCCTATCCTAATGGGCGCTTTCAAGAGCATCAATGAGAAAGTACGTTAATCCGATGTGCAAACAATGCACGTTTCCAGGAAGAGAAGATTATACGATGTCATTGACGTGCAATTTAAAATTCTTAAGCATTGTTACCGGTAGTGGTGTTGTTTATCACCGTTCGTTATCATGCGCAACCATCTTTAAGCGTTTCATCAACAAGCAATTACAGGTGATTGATTTAGTACGCATGATTGAAGTTGAATAAACACAGTAACAACAGTGGAAAGTTTTCCGTACGAAGCACGTTAGTTACTTAAGTGTGCTTAATATCTTCTTATCTTACTTATTTCATCGTGAGTAATTATTTAAATTATTCAAGAATGTCTTGCAATCTCGCAATCGGCTTTAAACTGAGTAATTCGAAACGCAAATAATTTGCACCGGCATAATTGTGAAATGATAAAAGTGTGATCGGTAAGATGATGACTTAAGTTACCAACCTATATGTGTGAAGCTGCGCACCGTGTTGGCACTCTTCGTATGCGCACCAGGCTTATGGATTGCCGTCGTATCAAGCTTGAGACCCGTCTGCCGTTCGTACAGATCGAGCATCGCTTGCGGTATGACGACTTTGGCGCGATCAATTTGCGGCCGCTTCGTGAAGCCGAAGAGTGACATGAGATTGTCCTCCACCTGCTTGGGAATCTCCTTGCCGCCTCCGCCGTCTTCGGGCAGCCGCGTGATTCCACTTGCCATCGTCGCCGCCACCAGAAGGACCACGAGCACCGACTGCATACTCTTCGCTCCGCGCAGATGCATTTTCCTCACTCGAACAGACTTTCCTTCCCAAATCTGCAAAACAAACGAAAGCCAATTAATTTTTTCCTCGTCCCATGTTTACGTTCTTTGGGCGCATTTGGTGATTGCGTAGCGTTACGTTCGTTGCATGCATTAAACAACGAATCAGCTTTCTCTGCGCGCAGCAAGAAAGGTGAACAGGTTCACAATCATGACCTCTTCATTGCTTTATACAATCCAAACAACATGCAGCACACACTCACACGTGCGCGCGCTCATCTAAGCAATACATTAAACAATCATTAACAACGCCTAATATGCGCTAATGATACATCGCTTTTTGAACGATGCATAATGAAGCGATTCAATTACCAACAAAGCAAGTGCATCATCAACAATTCCGTAAAGCAGGTAAGGAAGGAAAGCAATCAAGAATCCATCGGCAAGGTACGTGATTCACGTTACGATTATCAATTCGACTTGATGAAAAATTGTGATGAATTGATTCGCGACAGTATTGCGATGATGCGTTAATGCGTGTGGTACATCCTTCCGAGAAAAACAATGTCACATGCGCAGTCACGCATTCCATAATAAAACAATAAAAAACAAGGCTTAATAATTGACTTCTCCACGGCACGGTGAAGTGAAGTGAAGAAGAATAAGAAGAAGATGCGGGTGTGTTGTGCGTTCACATTTCACATTTTTACAATTTGATTAACAGCGCAACACGTTATCCTTACTTATACAGTTAGCAGCACCAGCACCAGCACCAGCACCGGCAGCAGCATCATGAGATATGCATCTCCTGATGTTCGAGCCTTTATCTTAAGCATCTCATTCGCATCTGTGTTCTTCGGGCAAGCAGCAGCTGAACGCGTTCGCTGTAGCAATACATCTCATTCCAGTATAAGCGGAGAGAGCGCGCGCATTATTATATTAAAAGTGTGTTGTATGGAGGTGAAGCTCGCGCGAGCGCGCCGCGCAGTCTGCTCCACTGCAAACATACTGAGCCACGCGCGCGCATGCATGCCTTTAACCAGCCACCAGTCGTTGGATAACTTGTACAAAACACATTGCTGCTGGCATATGTGTGGAATGCACTGCATGCCTCTCTTTGCATTACATACGTAATTCGCCTACATTCATCGCATACTTGACGATTGCCTCAAGAGAAACTGAATTCGTGGATGTTTTGCATGTTTTCAAACTTTTTCCAACTTTTTCCAACTTTGCAACTATGAGACATTGGAATAATATTTGATGCACTTAACGAGTAGAATGAGTTACTTAAGCAGACAGGCGCGACATTGGGCTAAACGACATTTTCAACATCTCTGACAGCGCGCGCTCTCGCCATTTACATAAAACTCGTAGTGCGTGCTGATGTAAACTTTCATTTCTTAATTCCGTTAGCATCATATCATCATCATCATCTTCATCAACACAGCACGTAGGTACATAAGAAGAGACATTTTGTACACGTATGTGGACGAACCGAGACGTTGAATCGATTTGCATTACGCATTCTGTCAAGTGCACTTGCGGCTTGAATGCGAGTGGCGGTTCGAATGAAAAACGGCAATCGCATTGCGCTGACTTGACTTGACTTTAACTTAAGTTGACTTTAGGTGAGTTTGTACTTTAACTCGGGGGATGCGAAAAGGTGTCGTGAGCGTGCACGTTAAGTAGCAACCTGCAGCGTTCTCAAGTGCTCACATTATTCACCCCCATTGTTCTCCTATTCAGGCTTTGCGCGCTTAGTGCTACGTGGATTTTCGCTCTTTCACCACCGGTATACGTTAAGCCCTCTTTGCGCGCGCACAAAGCGACCGGTCTTAACCGCACGACAAGAAGACGAGGTACCTTCTTATTGACCATATTTAAAAACCACTTCAGAACGTCAACAACAATAATCGTTCACTGGAATATAACTCTGCGCAGAGTTCAAAGTATTACTTTGCAGGGGTAGTTCTCGAAATTCAAGTTTAACTTAATGTTCATAAAACGCAGGTAGGTAATTAACGCAATAATTGTAATATAAGAAACACGTACCACTGGTAAAAAAATCGTTTCAGTTTATTCCCATGGAATAAGCGTTGTTGTAGATCCCAAGCTTGATTGACACATTATCACACTGAAGCGCACTTAATTCCAGAAAAAAGTGAGCGGCTATTTCCTAATCCAATTCACTTAAATTGGAATTGCGCGCACGGTTTGTTGGCGAATTGAATTGTTGTTGCGGTTGCACAAAATTGACGAGCTGAACCAAGTGACATGTGAATTTGTACTGGGACACTGAAGCACACGACGGTACGGGCAGACAAGTCGACTCGCGCGCGCTCTCAGGTTGATGATGATGATGATGATGATGTTGATGATGATGCGCACACAACGTAAACACACACGACGCTTAAACACGCGCTTGTTTGCCGGACGTCGTCCTCAATCGGCGCTGCGCATTGCTATAAAGCCCGAAGACAACTAAACTAACAACGTAACTAACTCGAAGCCCCGGCAAGAAGGATCACACTAACACTGGCATACATGCAGACGCACACGTGCGCGCATACACGACTTAGCTACCACCGTCCAACGCACACCCATGCATGCGGTGCGCGCGCGTCGATATGACTTAAGTCCTACCTGCGTGCCATTTGCCACATGCGTTCGTGTTTCATCCCAATCCCCGGCTGCATGCGCGGCGGCCGTGCAACGGCATCGTGGCTCGCCGGTCAAGCTCCGCCACGGCGGCGGAAGGTGCGCGCCCGCCAGCCAATCGGACGGGACGTCCACGTGCACCGGTCGCTCCTTCGCGGCGTGCACGCGCGCTTCTTTTCTGCTGTCCTGCGACAGGGCCATTACCATTTCTCAAACTTTGTATTTACAATCTTTCTCGGTGGTGCGTGTGCTGCTTCTTTATCGCTTGCTGCCTCCTTCTATTGTGCGTTCTCAAGAGTCCACTCGAGAAGTAAATTCGCCACCAATTCGTATCATTCACCCATGCGGAAGGCGCAACAGCCACAAACAAACTTTGTGAACGATTCCTTTCGTCCATTATTTTCATTTCTTTGTGTCTTCAGATTACTAACCAACTCCTTAGCCTTATAATGGATTTATAAGTCATAATATTTTCCATCAGAAGTGGCTTTATTAAAATTACCTTTGTAATTTAAATACTTTCCAGTTTGACTTTTATGTTCAGCGCGTAGGTCATGAATAATTTAATTATGTTATATAAAACGGAATATTTTTTCCAATCTTGACCGAACTACAAAATTCTAGATTGATTTTTACTATAAATTACGAATTCAAAATCAGGTTTTTAACGCTTATTGAATAATTTTTTTTTGCTTTAACAAATTTTGCAATATTACTGTGAAGTTATTAATAATCACGAACGCTGATTAGATTTCTTAATTGAATGTTATCATGTTATCACTTAATTAACTCTTAATTCATCATACTTTATTGCTAATTGTAATCAATTATTTAAATTACAGTTCGCAAGTATCTGAATAATTTTTGATTTAATTAAAAATTATCGCGTTAGCTTTCAGCTCGTAAAATATATCACGGGCAATAAATAAACTTGGTTGATGATTAATGAAGTAGCTATCGTGACATTTGCGAATAAAAGAGTATTAGCAAGGTACACACATTCATTCAGTGTCAGTAACTCAAGAACGCGCACTTTGCAAGCGCAGACTTCTCGACGACACTCAAGCTTTGCGTGGTGAGAAACGCAAGAAAGCAAGGGCAATGGATTGTTTCACCGTTTATTCTTTGCTCGCAGCGAAATAAAGAGGAAGAGAGGCGCGCTTCCTACTTAAGTGCCAATAGGCGAATCGACACTTCCTACTCTAATAATCGTGCTAATTACGTCGCAAATTCACTTCACTTGGTTTACTTCAAAAACTTCCGCATTTTGTTTGCATTCTGGGAAAATCCTAACTGTTGTTATATTTGACAAATTTTCACCAAAAATAAACAATGTCTCAACTTGTAAATATTAGGAAAAAACTGCAGTGAAAATATTATGACTTGCAAACTAAAGTAAATCTTGATAGAAATAATCATAAATGCATTTGTCGTAGTTTGACGATGAAGAAGCGCATCGAGCATGAAACAACATTGGTGGTAACCTGATATTTCAATTAATTTTCAAACAGCAGTGGATGATTTATGGAGTTGCGCGCCGTAGAGCGTTTTCGATGTTATCTACGATTTTAATGCCTCCACTAGGCGCGTTCATTATTTTCAGTAATTTATCGCAGTTGCGCGCGGTGACGCAGCGTACGCGTCATACGCGCTTAAGCCACTCGCGCAGTGCTTGATTAGCCGATGGAGAGCGTGTGCCTTGGTGCCTATCCGTCTACACACACAGGTCGCGCATTAATGGCGCACTCGCCTTCGATTTCGTCGTCGTTGTTGCCGAGCTGGCTGCGAGCTCCTTGAACATCTGGCCAAACGTGTGCTCGCGGCGCGCGCGATCACCGCACAAACAAACAACACTTTCTTACCCTCATCTCTCCCGGTGTGCTTAAGAAGCGATGTTGTTACTGTACAACATACTCCGTTCAGTCATTAAGCATTTTACTAACCGCAAACACAAGTACACGAAAACAAACGCAATGCAGCGCGCGAGCGCTCATAAAAGATGCGCTTCTTTGTGCGCGCAACTAACGAACTAAGTCGCTTGATTTCAGTCGCTTAAGTCTAAATAAATAAAATATGCTATATTCCACAGATTAACCGCGTTTTGTTTTATGCGTGTAATAAATGTGTGCCTTGGCGATTAAGAATCCTTCTTATTTATACAATTCACTTACGAGATTATAACTCAAATGAAAGTTCATAGAAAAAAACCCAAGATATAAATTACCTAGCAAGTTCTAAAAGTAATTTTAAGGTAAACAGCGATAAACAAATTTGTAAAATTCCCAGTGGAAAAAATGTGTTTAATTTCATTTGAGAATAGGCTTTCTTAATAAACACATTTGCGTACTTTCAACACACATGCGCGCCGATTGGTGGGCAATCTTCTGGTTATTGGCGTTGTTCTTCGTGCGCACGAAGAAGAAAGAATACGGTGGGATTGCAACGCAGTGTGGACTGATAGAGTCGGGAGGCATATAGAAATAATTGACCACCCAACAAGAGCTTATTATAAAACAATACCAATATAATTCCACTAAGCCATCCATCGAGGAATCGAGCAAACGAGCGCGCACGAAACGCCGCTTTTGACCAACCAACCAACCCAACTCTGTGTGCGTCTTTCTCTTCTTCGTCTTCGGCTGCGTTTGTATTTTTATGTATGTGCGCTTTCTTGTAAGCAAGCGAGCAGCCAAAGAAGCACGTGAAATCGGCCAGTTAACAAACATTACCCACGGCTTAAATCAACCAAAGAAGCCAAGAAGAACAAGAGGACTACAAACACACACACACACACGCACACACACTAACGTATATACTCGTTCGATTGAGACGAAATGGAACCGACGCATCACGCTGCATTTCAATATTATTAATTCCACATCCTACATGCGAGCAAATACAGGAATTCTTCATTTGAAACAAACTACGTTAACTTAAGTTAAGCATGTTAAGTAGGGTGTAGTTTCGAACAATTAAACAAGAATCGTTTTGCGCACTGAACCTCAAAAATGTAAATGAGCCATTTACACGTTAAACGAATATTTTATTCAAATGCAACATGTTGTTATGCAAATGCAAAGAAACGAGTGCAAAACGATTGTACATATCGATAAGTAGGTATGCAAAGCAAAAAAGAAATAGTTGAAATGTTTTGATATTTTAAGATCCTGTTCAAAATACAGGATCTTCGTCCTGCGTATGCTCGGGACATTACTCAGCATGATGTCTCTATTCGCATATCTGCGCACTCGTCGAGTTTTCCGATCAGATTAGCGTGTGAGCCAGCGCAAAAGATTGCATCTCATCGCATCGCCAAGAATCGCCGCATGCGAATGCCCATTGTGTTGTGATGCACAAATCGCGAGTTTTTCTTGAATGAAGAAAATCGTACATTAATTAAATCTCATGCTGATAACGCCGAAGACAATGGCGGATTCAACGTTGTTATTAGTCGCATACAGTAACAAGTAATTGCCTGTTTTTTGTTGCCGCTAAGAGAGTGCTCCTTGTATTTATTTATTGCTCGGAATACGTGGAATGCATGCGCGCACGCCGGCTATTTTTAACGCGACATTTGCATACGATATGTCTTGTTTACATGTTTCTCTACTCGAGTACGTAGGTACGAAGAGAAGAGGATACAAAGGAGCCATCCAGCTGGACGATGATTGCATTACATACCTGAATAATTCAATAGTTATATAATATCACGAAAATAACTTTATCGATATGTTAATTATGTTATTTGTTATTGTTTCAACATTGATTTGATTGATTTTCATCACTATACCAAGTATTTTTAATCCTTAATCTTTCCATTCAAAATTATTACTTCTTTTTTGTGTGATTTCTCAACGGCCAACTCTGGTAATGAATGAATTGGTAACACTTTGTATAAAAATATACAGTAATAATGATTTAATCATTGAGTCTTGAGTCATTAGGTTTTTGTAGAATAAGAGATAAAATAAAATCCAGTTGGAATTGTTTCACAAGGCTAAACTAAACGAATACGAAATGTAAAATTGAGTTGAGTGCCAGTTTGTCTGGACTTGTGCACGATGCGCAGACAACACGACGACAACGTTTTATTATATTTGTCCATATTTTACACTCAACTCGGCAGCAGCCGGCATCGCCATCGTGCGTTTCATTTCCTCGTGTAATTGCATTCAACCGCATTGAGCTGAAAAGTGGTGTAAGTGAGCGACAACACCAACAGCGGAAATCAAATATTAGCAGCATGCAGCGCACCGCAAATGAGTTTCCCAGCTTTGCGAAACTACTTTATTTCACTTTACTGCGTGTTGCGCACAGAATACGCTCATTAGGAATAATAGCACATTTATTTCTTCCTTTCCTCCTCGTTCTTCTTCTTTGTATGGTCATGTATTACGCGAAGGAAATACCACCACCTTCTGATACTTCTGTTTGCACGCAGCAATCCAGATAATCCGAATTTATTACCGAGTTTATCCGAAATAAATTCGAATAATATGAAAGTACAAGTGCTATCTAAATATTAGGTATGAATGAGATACATTCAATAATTAGGTGTTGAAATTCTTTCAAATGACAATTACTTTTATCGGAAAATAGGGGGAAATGGAAATTGTACCTGTGCATTGAGTGTTGCGCTATTGTTCACATTTATAGCTTACGTCCGGTATTCCTAATCTCTGCACTTCAAGGTACATTTTACGATATTACTACAACAACATCAGAGGGTGGTTGGTATTTCCCGGATTAACCTCTGCGGCAGGAAATTGAAGAAATTCATTCAATATTTGTGCCCAAGTAAAATTACTAGTGCAATATTTAATTAGCCATTCACGAATTGGCTTATTAAGAAATAGAATTGCATTTTCGATGACTTAAGTCAACAAGTCTTAGGTCTCCACATTTGACAATGACAAGTTTAGTCTTGAATTGGAAAAGTGCACGTGAGAAATGTTTGGCTCTGAGAAAATAGTGCTTGTAATGATTTTTAATTATTACTGGAGTGCAAAGTAACTGTTATTTGCTTTTGCGCCGCATCGTGTTGGCTCTTATGCCATCCTCGTCTTCTTCAGCGTTCTCGGGTTCTGCGTTGAAGATTTTTCCTGCATGCAAGTGCATTCTTTTACCCGTTCTGCGTTCACTTCAACAATGTGTCTTTTTGTGTTATTCGTCTTCAGCTTCATGTTCCATTACTGTCTTTATAAATCACCATTAGCTTGTTAAAATGTTGCATTTTTTACATTGCGAAACGAATCAAAGCCGTAAAAAACTTTCAAAATGTACGTTTTTTCCTTCAAAAAAAATGTAAAATGTAAAATCTGAGTTTATGGTTTAAAGTTAATCGACTAGTAATAACAATAATAGGACGACTTCGATGACAGATAAACAGAAACGATGGCAATAATACGCATTTTTCAACCTCGATTTGTGTCAGCGCCGATTAGAGACATTCATGTGCATACGACATGCAAATCAACAAATACCAAAGAAGACATAAACAATGTGTAATGCAATCTTCATCAATGTTTCGTCGCTCAATATTGGTTGGCGAGCCGAAAAAATTAGAAAATCAACGCCGCATCTTAATTACGTTCGCATGGAATTGATTGACACAACACGCTCAGGGTAATTGATAAACGCATTGCGATAAACAAATAACTCATAAATAACAACAACAAATTGAACAAACAATTTTGCCGACTCGGATTATGTGACTAGCGTATAATAATTATCTCAATTATTTCATTATACTGTTTGAATGTTTTCGATTCTAATTCACGAGTAGAGAAAATAAATCAACAAAAAAAAACTATTTAAAAATAACACTGCTATAAATATACATACCCAATAATGTAATTATTTTTCGCATTTGTTCGTTTGTAGCAAGCAAGGCGTTGATTTTAATTCATTTAAGTTTCTAAAAATAACTACAATTAACTGTAGTTTATACTACAGTACGTGTAATTGACTTGCGCGAAATTGGCAAAGCGTTATTTATGCTCTTGTTTATTGAGTCTAATTATATTTGTCGGGTAATAATTGGAAAATTACTGATTATTTATTATTTTCATGTTTGTAAATAATGTGGTTACGGAATATTCGTTTGACGAAATAATATATTTAATTATTTTGACTACTCATAACTTGAGTTCACTTCTGGAAATATGCATGAGTTATTTTAAATGAACCAAATAGAATTTCTTAAACAATAAATGAAAAGCTGATAAAATTTTCAAGTATTTCTGGCTACAATTGGCGAATTAATGATTATTTATTATTTTGATATTTGTAAATAATATGGTTCCAAATATTCGTTTGACGAAATAGTTAATTATTTTGACTACTCATAATTTGGTGTTCACTTCTGGAAATATGCTTGAATTATTTTAAATGAACCAAATAGAATTTCTTAAACAAATCTATGAATAAATAAGAAAATTTTGCGAGCATGTGATCACTCATTGAAATTACCTAAATAATAGTCCAACTTCTAAATGATTTTTGAATTTGTTCTTTGTTCAATTGTTACATTTTAATTTTTTTAAATATTATTGCAAGTATGTAGCATTTGTGAACATTTTAATATTCATATCGTTGTGTTTTAATTATTATTGAGCACGTCAGCAACGCTGCCGTTGAGGCAAACACAAGACATTCTAGCACGCACGCTCGGTACACCTGAGAGCGTGGATATCGCGAGCGCGAACTTCTTCAGTGGCCTTCTTGTAAGGTGATTGGGCGATTTATTTACATGGATATAAATACCGAGAGCGCAACGCTTACATTGCACACTATACACTATGTTCGCTATTCCTTTTTTTTATCGCTGGCGCGTCCAAGGATTTCACACTTTCAACCAAAACCGCAACGCGCGTATTACATTACTAATGTATACCTACGGCGATCTACATAGCCACGTAGAAATTGATTTCTACTTGTTCCAGATGACCGTTGTCTATTAATATCTCAAGAGAGAAAAACTTCTTCGGTCTCTATGAAGTGTAACTTTTATTAGTCTATTATAAGACTTAATTGTCAAGGTCGCAATCGATACTCGTGCTTCGATCATAAACATATAATTAAATTCTAATTAATCGCATGTGAAAAAGTCGTAAATCACTTCGCTGGTGAAATGCATTTCAAAGTGAACACATTGTATGCACCTAAGTGTTCGTATGCAAAAAAGGATCATATACACTGATACGTGTAATTATGGAAAAATGCGAAGGAATTTGAAAAAAGCACGGCGAGATGCATGAATAAGTTATAACCAAGTGTTATGAATATGCTCCCTTCAAAACCGCCCGTTTATAGAGTAAATTGTGATAATTTCAAGAGCGCGCGCGTGGAAATGAAACAAGGTGAGAAATAACTTCTCTTTTATGCGGCCAGAATTTCTTCGCTTCGAATTAAGTCAACAGCATTTCGCTTCGTAATTTATTACGCGTTTCGCACGCTGCAAATTGCAAATTGTGATGGCCTTAAATAAAACTTAAGCAGGAGCAGGATGAAGAAGCAGCTACCATCAGTTGACCGCAGCGCTCTCGCGACGCGCCGCGACACGAAGAGTTTTCGGTAACTATTGACCGAATGTATGAAATCAAAGCAAATTAAGCATGTGCTCTCGAGACGAGAGTCATTTCGTTTGTTGTGTATGCGAACGCTGATGATGATGATGATGATGATGAAGTTGGAAGCATCTCTCGGCACGAAACTAGTAAAACTAGCGTTAACCAGTTTATAAAGAGTTGGTTTTGTTGGCGCGCGCGCGCGCGTTCGCGCTCTCCAAGTTTGTAACTTGCACAAGCACAACACCGTACGCATCTGTGTGCGCTCTCGGCTCTCGTAATTCAAAATGCGCAACACGTTTTTACGGTGCGCAATGTCTTTCTCTGTAAATACTTAGGTGTACGTAGATTGCTCGCTTGCTGCAAGAGCAAATGTTTAGAGAGAAGCCCGATAAATATTGTGGCGTGCTGCACGGCACCGTGAAACAAACAAACAAACAAAGCAAAGCCACCGTTGAGAGATTGATAAAATAATTACCTGTTTACACGGTCTGTGCGTATGTGTGCGATGTGTTCCAGCGCTGCTCCTTGATCTCAATGTGCGAGCATCTTCTGCGCGTCGCGCATCCACGTCGCCGATGCTGAAAAGTTGCTGCCGCCGCTGACGATGATGATGTCCATCATCAAGATGGACTGTTTTCGAAGTCGAGTTAGTGATTCGTCGATTGCATCTTAATGTGTCACATCATAATTCACATCATGGGGCACACGCACTCACTCGCAGAGCAGCACTCCGCAATGATGGTGCTCCTCTTAATTCGCTCCTGGTGTGCGTGCGCGCGCTCTAAATGAGCGCGCCAGACGCTTTGTGGAAATCGGAATTGTCTGACTGAGTGGCTGAGCGAGAATTGCGGCGAATTGCACTTAAATTAGGAAATACACCCACTATGCGCGCGCGCTCATGCATCTATCATCCTCTTTATTGTTGTGCACGCATTCGTGTGTGCGCCGCACTAAATCATCCGCCGCCGATCAAGTTTCGCGAGCGGCGCGCTGTTTACATGCTACTTTGCATTTAACTTTGCACTCCGGCCGCGCCGAGGAATGAGGAATGAACGGCGGTAATGCTGTATCGATGATATATGCATAACACAACGCAATCGCCACTCGCAACAACTCGCAACTTTGCGCGCACACACTGAGCACAATTACGCGAGCAGTGGCGTTGTTTGTTGTTTGTTGAAATATGAGCGCGGTGTGCTCGCAGCTGAATCTTCTATCTCGTACTGAGTGCCGAATTGATCAGTTTGTTTGCTTGACTTGCTTGCTGGACTCGCGGTTTACTAGAAGGTGCGCGCTGTTCGCGCCGCGGACACCAGGCTCGCACGCACTTGCCGTATCTCTGCATTTGCCATAGTATGTGAACTTTCAGCGCACTTCACTTCGCTCGCTCTTTGACAAACTGACACACATGCATGCAGAGAGAGCGCGATCTCCGGCGAACTCGTTTGCTGCGTAGACTTTCTGTCGCTGCTGCCGCCGCCGCACGCATGCATGCATGTATGTAGAAAACGCGTACACATGCGTTAAGTATGCACCGCGCACAGCTGCTGAATATATGCGCGCGCGAGAGATGATAGGCGCAAATGTGCAAGAGAACCTGCCGACGACTCGCAACAAATAATACAAGTTCCTTCCATATGCAGTTACGCAATGTATTCCCAGTCGAACAACGTTGTTTACATCGAGTGCGCGCGCTCGAGTTGTGTAATTGCACCCGATAGAACTGGAACATTGTACACTATCAGTAGTGGAGTAAAAGTGCAAAACAAAGTTTGGAAGACGCAGACTCGCTGGCGTTTCGCTAGAAATCTAAATTTGTATCTTGCGAATACGCGCTCGCTAGCTATTAATAAGTTCGATAAGCGCTGCGGCTTATCATCGCGCATTTATTTTGGTGTAAGACGCGCGCTCGCACTGGTTTGATACAGACTTTTCTTGTTTCTGCAACTGAATTTGTAATCGGCGTGTTTTCGTTGCGCCATATTGGAAAATCTAACAAGCTTATTTACTTTCATTGCTAAAATATTCCACTGCTGTCCGCTGTGAAAGCAACTGGAATGTTACTCAATCAATTTCAACACAGCATCTCAAGTGTTTTCTGCGTGTGAGTGTCTCCAAAGTCACAAATAGGCTAATTTAATCAAAAATTAGGTAATAATTATTCGGTGTATAAGTTTCGAATGATTTACGCTTACGCTTAGCGTAAATCATTATGTTATCACTTGCCAATCAATTAATTTACGACTTTATGTTTATTGCACTTTGCAATTTATGCTGAATAATTTCACGCAAACAATTTGCGCGTACTTGCTTCCAACAATAACAATATCCAGATGTTCCATGCATGAGCGCACTTTGTTCCTGACTTAGGTGGTTTATGTAACGCGTCCACTTTTCAAAATATTTACGCGTTTCAACAGCGCGAGCGCGAAAATCCAGCGGGAAAAATTGGCGCAAAACGCACCATCTGGACAAGAGTGTTTATACATGTAAAATGATGTAAATCCTGGTTGTCATTGGGCGGCGACAGCGCGGAAACACATTTTCTGGATGAACTAAGCCAGGGATGGCTCATGAAGATAAATCAGCGAATAAGTCACAACTTGTTTGTCATTGTTTTGACTCGACTAATTACGAATAAAGCGAGTGACAAATAGCAGGCTTTATTTTCATTTTAGACGCTGCACTTAATTATTATTGGAATTCGATATCGCCTGTGGTATATTCGTTTCATTGAAGGTGATTCACTCGCTGTTGCACATTATTGCAATATCGAATATGTGTGCATCTTATATTTTGAGTATTCGGATCTTGACTCATATGTGCGCTCATGTGCTCCAGATTACTATAACAATCCATTTGTCATTTAAGCCCTCAACATGCGCACGAGCCTCAAGAGTGTTTTAAAAACTGAAGCAAAACTCGATTATCCAATGCCGAATCCTATATGTTCAGCACGCAGGACCATTTATTGTGACAGACTCAGTGTATGCGAATTGTGGCTATTAATGCTTGGTGCGTCGGGCATCATTTAATGTTATGCGGCAATTTAGACTCGTGCCCGACATAACAATGATTCATCCACCTATTTAGCCGAAGATGTGAGACGAGCGCCTGAAACATTTGTGAATTATTCAAATTGCTCGTAACAATTACACATACGACTTGTAATTCATGTCAGACATACAATTCCGGAATTGCTTTTATATGAATTTGACGAATATTTTTTATTACGCATCGCAACTCTGCGATCTTTAGTATTAAGTGTAATGTTAAAATTCTACAACATTTACCTGTAGCTATTTATTGTAGTTGAAACTTGCGCTTGCAAGTTTGAATGTTGGCGGTTATGAATGAAATGTTTTGAGTGAAACTACTAGACTACAAGATTTTTACAACCCTCACCGTGTCGGTTACCTTTGTGATCGCCTAATTACATTCCTAGGCCATATTTCCGCCTCTACAGGTTTATGATACGCATTTCCGCTCCATTCATCTTCCATGTTGCCAATAGAAATTCTGAATTCTGTAATTTCGAAAGCGAATTAAAGTGACACTTAGGTGCAAAATGTATAACCGTACCTTATCTCCCTTAATAATGCGTAACAGCTTGAGGGTGCGTTTCCAACTTGTGAATGAATAACAGGTACTTGACGTTTTATTATCTTTTAAATTCCTCAACGTCAAGCTATTGTTGTGTGATAACAATAAATAAATCTCAAGAGGATGCAAATTGAGCCTCTTGTTGAATATTTCTTGGGTGGCATTTACATTTTATTTTATTCTATGCATGCTGCCCCTGAAGATGTGTCGCAATTCTTGAATATATTTAACGATAGTTTCAACAAATTTATAAAACTAAAGAAAGAAAAGTTTCAAGAACTATAATAATAATTATAGAATATAATGAAATTCCGGTGTGAAAGTCCACGGGTATCTGTAATTATTTAATCAAATTTCTCATAGTATTTTTTTAATGGTTAGAAGGTCTTATGTAATATTTTTATGCCTAATTCATCAACAAGATAACCGAGTAGGTATAACAATATTTTCGCTGAATGTTAACGTTGTGCGATAAATATGGATAACATTTATAGGAAGTTGATATTTCATAACGTTAAAAAATTTTATCCATCGATTAAAATTAGTTAATGTTGTTATCATTTTTTATAGCAATTTACACATCGTTACTGATATCCAGTCTATTTTGCTATTAACTTTTCAAACAATTTGAAATTTCATTCATATTCTCTCGGAAGGCACGCAGCGTCATCTATTTCAATTTTTGAAAACAATTTTGCAGAAAATTCAAAATATCAACTTACCTATTTTTTCCACAATACTAAATCCAACATTTAAGCAATCACGCTAATTTAACTTCTTTTCAGGGTACTTATTAATAACCAATCAAATCCTCTTCTGTTACCTCTATCCATGGATAGGCATTACTCATGTTGACAAGAGTAACAATAGTTTATTACGAGATAGGGTTCCATATTAAACATCGTCATTAATAAATTCATCTAGTATATATAAATATAACTACAAAACTGTCGACATTTTAAAAATATATAAAACCTTCCTTTCCCAGCAACTTCTTGTAATGGAATGATTAATGGAATTGATCAATTTTAATGTCCAGCAAGTTTACGGCGTCAGATTTACTTGTGTGTATTGTATTATTTATTCTTGGCGCGTTAAAACAATTTATTTGATTGTCCGTTTATTTAAACATGGCATAGTATGATTTGAATTACCATTTCGGGTGAATTTCTTTGAAATACCACTGTTGATAGGTATTATTAGTATCACAAGGCATCAAACTCAGGTGCGAGGTTTGTGGATGGAGTGCCATACACTTCTTATGCACCCGATGAAGTAGTGTGTGCGTTTGTTCATCATACTGCCATGGTCCATCAACGGTACCCAAACGACAGAATGCTAACTTGATACCTTGCGCATCTGCTTCGATACAACGTTCGCCCACACCAAGCTGCCCTTCTGCATTAAGTCTTATCAGTTGATTATTGCCATAGCCATGGCAGTGCTGGATGGCCATTAACGAAGGTGGACCATGGCCAAGTGTATCCAAACACTTGCTAACTGCACCTGAACGCAATTCACCGAAATGTATATTGGGCGGGAGTTCGGGATACTTATATAGTACGTCGTAGGCAACGTTGTCCATGTACCATTGAAAACTTTTGCACTGCAATTTTTCTTTCAATGCCAATGGTTTAGAGATGTCACCCATATCTAAAAAGCGAGCTAAAGGCTCGCGTGTATAGAAATATTCTTTGTATTTCTCGTCAAACCATGTCTCAATTACACGTTTGTAGTTAATCGTAATTAATGGACCTTTCTTCTTTTGTGCTAATTTACCAAAGTTATAAGGCATAAAACTGCGATACACATGCCCAACCCTTGAACAGGGCACCCATTCAATGCTTCCACCGCATTGCCAGATTTTGAAGCTAAGTTCAAAGTTCTCACCGCCCCACACCAATAGCCCTGAGTCATAAGCCCCAAGATCAAGGAAATATTGACGATTAATTGCAAATAAACCACCAGCATGTGTGGGCGATTTATAAGGCTCACTGTTGTGTTTCCGACGTTTAAGTTCCCGTTCAGGAACTTCAGTTTCCTTGTACAACATTCCCCATTCAAATATGCCCCTGAAATGCCGATCATCACCATAGACCGGCCGGTATTCAAAGGTTTTGTGATCAATGCCATCAATAACTGGCACTGTCATAGTGCGACTATCGCGATAAATAGGCGCCAGTAATGGTGGTAGCCAATTGGTATTGACTTCACAATGAGCATCTAAAAAGACAATTACTTCCCCTGTTGCAGATGATGCCCCAAGTGATCGTGTGCGAATAAGACCCTCTCTCTGACTATTTCGTATTAGTACAACTTTATCGCCAAATTGACGTAGATGATTAGTGAGCTTATTTTGCAAGTCTTCTTTGTCACTAAAATCATCCACAAGCACAATTTCTTTGAGCAAGTGCTTTGGTGTTCTGTTTATTACTGAATGAACTGTGCGCATCAGCACTGAGAACCCTTCATTATGAAATACAATTATCACACTAGTTGATGGAAGATTGACTGGATAATTCCAGTATTTACACTCATTCATACGAGTATCCAATACAGACCTATCTAGGCTTATTTCATCTGAACATAGCACATTCATGCCATATTCTGACTCTGACATGTCTGCACTATTTTGTTGATGTGGTAAGAGGTTATGTGGCTTACCATTTTCACCATTTCCACTACGTATTTGCACATCTTTTGGCTCCAAATTTCCAAGACCTTCTGTACTTAGAATTGGCACTTCCTTATAACCTATTCTTGCAAGTGCCTTGGAAGTGTTCAATACTGTTGTCTGTTTAGAGATCTCTGATAGCAGGTATAATATTATAAATATGATGCAGCAAATGGCAACAATCCGCACAATACGTGGCCTCCGTGTAAGTATCTTCATGATTCTGTGTCTCATTTACCTGTAAACAAATATGAATCATTGGTTGAATGAACACGAGATATTGAAGTGGAATAAGTACCACACTATGTCATTTACTCAGTTGTAAGCTCATTAACTTGTAGCACACATATAGATTTATGCATACTTTAGCAGAATTAACGGTGAACGTGTCAGGTATGCCAAGGTGGCAATGATAACTTCTTGCATGGCTAGCACTCACCTGTATGCATCAAATAACTGGACGATGATCTGTACGAGCTCCAGAGGTGTTGCACTAAATGAAAACTGCACAGGTATCCATACGGCACTGATTACACAAAAACCGGCTTATTTACACGTTGAAATTCACGTCGTGTTGACATTGTTAACTGATGATACAGTCCAATTCACTTAGCAAAGAACAACTAGGCAAATGGCCTTGAGACATATTATGTTTCACTGAACTAACACGTTGGCGCTTTTAACGCATGAACAGCTGGCTTTAATGTGTGTTGCATATATTGCCATATTAGTCTTGATTGTTGTCATTATACAATTGATGATTGTATGCACAATTAAAAATATTTAATTCAAATAATTCATCTTCCTTGGTTGCCTTTAGTTAGTGAATTAACATATACGTACGTTGTTTCTGTGCATTGAAATTTCATGGCACCATTGTGCGACTTACTCTGATATTTTCTTCCTAACCAAAGCCACATTGATAACAAAAACATTCAAGTTTGTGTAGTGAATTATAATTATCAGCGCTTGGCAAATATGTTCCTTGCATTCGTCATTTTCTAAAGTGTATAAAATTGGAAGTATTGGGCTACATCCGTAAGTGAATATATATATAAGTATAATAAAGTTTCAAAATGAACTCACTGTACTTAAGCATTGTTTTTATTCATTTTATTGTAAATTCATAATATTCAAATGAACATTTCCCATTTGGTGGTATTGCCTATTATTTAGTTTTGTTATATTTCGTATAATGTCGTAGCAAACTAGTGTAAACATTTACATTCAGGTTTGTTATCTAAATCATTGTTTCAGAGATATTAGTGAGATGAGTAGCTGACTTATCATTTGATTTTAATATGGAATGGAGTCAAGGCGGTTTTATTCCGCCTGATGGTGGATATGGTTGGATTATTGTTTTGACATTTGTGTTAATTAACGTGAGTAACAGTATCAAAGACTTGTAAATAGTTTAGTGCTAATAGACAAAAGTGTTTTTCAGTCATGTCTACTTCCACTGACACAATGTTTTGGAATCATTTACAGCAGTCACTATTATTATTTAATAGGTCTGAGTTCTACAAAGGTATCATTCCTTTTGCATTTGAACAATTTCACAATGTGTGCCTTAGGTAAGTGTTGTTTCACAGTCATATAGCATATCTATGAATATAATATTTAATCAGATGTGTATGAATTGAAGATTTTTCTATATGTATGCTTATCTATATAATATGTCTCCTAATATAGAGAATTTGAAACTTATTTATTCGCAGGCATTGTGAGTGGACCTTTACTTAAAAAATATGATTATAGACAAGTGTCTTTTCTTGGGAGCTTCCTAATGTGCCTAGGCATTTTTCTAACAACATTTGCTAAAAGTTATGAAGCACTCATCATCACAATTGGTATATTAGCAGGTATGTAATGAAGGTATGTAGTTTAAGATGTGCACTTATCAAACCATGTATGAAAGTGATTAAAAGTCAATTTTTCATTTCTAGGCAGTGGCCAGGGAATTCTTCTCCCTGGGATGTACATTGCAGTGAATACGTATTTCAAGAAACGTCTTACGTTTGCCATAAGTATACAAGTAACTGGCGCAAGTTTATCCCAAATATTCATGCCACAGGTGTGCCATTTTCTGCGAGAGTTTTATGGAATGCAAGGATCAGTACTAATTTTATCAGCAATTGCATTCAATGCATTACCGCTCACAATACTGCTGCGACCAATTGGGACAAAAAAGGGCGATAAAACACAGCTTAATGAAAAACAGGCGGAGGACACGGTGAGTTGTAAATATGCCACGTTTTAAAGAGCAAACAGTTCATGTTCAAAATATATTGGCTGTTATAGTTTTTCCGCTCTACTCCAGTTTTTCACGTATAATTTTTAATGCATTTCATTGCAGCAGCACGTGTCCGAAAGGTTATTGTCGCCGGTCTATCAGGAGACAACGTACCGTGTGACGAAGAGCAAACAGAGCCGCATGAGCGAGCTGATTAAAATGCTGGATTTAGGTTTGTTTGGCGATCGTGTATACGTGATCATTATCATCGGTATGGGTATTTCGTTTGCGTCCGAGTTGAATGTGATCCTATTGATGCCGTTCATACTCGAAAAACTTGCGCGCTTCGACAATCAAATGATAGCCACTGCGATGTCCGTGCAAGCTTGCGCAGATATCCTAGGGCGCCTTCTGATCCCATTTTTGGCACATAAACTGAATGCACCGCCGAAAATAATGTATATAGTGTCATTATTGGGGTCATGCTTCGGTCGATCGTGTGAGTCATTTAAGACATACTTGAAAGTGGAATTTCTCAACATTTTTTTATTTGCAGTGTTGAGTATATTTTACAAAGATATGCCCGTGGTATTTATTGTTGTTACAATCTTGGGCTTGTCGAAAGGCATTAAAGCTGTCTTCCAGTCAGTTATTATACCAAAGTTTGTAAGCCGTGAGAAACTGCCGGCTGCAACGGGGTTGTCGATGCTCTGTAGCGGCGTTTTTTCTTTAGTGATAGGACCAATAATAGGTATGAATACATAATTTTTGTCAACACATATTGTTCTAAACTCATTTAAACATTTCTCTTCAGGATGGACTCAAGATTTGAGTGGTACATACATTTATACATTGCACACCGCCACGCTGCTTTCGCTCTTCTGTATATGTCTTTGGACTGGCGAATTTCTCATCACAACCCGCTGCAATATTAAAACGCCTAATAATATTGATGTAAATACTCAATAACGATGCTTATTTAAACTTTCTGTTAAACTTGTATAATACACATTAACTTAAGAAAACATACGTGATATAACAACATTTGTAAGGATCTTGTTGAATTGATATTTGAACAGTTATTTTACATATTTATATTATAACGAAGCATTTGTCATATAATTGCGCTTTTAATTTCAAATTAACATTTGTTTGTTTTTACATTTTAATGTAAATAGGATATATTTGATAAAATATTTGAATATTTATTTTATTTTATTACAATTCCCAATTAACATGGTATTTTTATTAAATAATTTATTCTTAGCGATTCTCACCTTTAACAACAATAAATTCTTGACTTAAATGCCAAAAAGTAAAAATGATTAAATTGTTCATAGCATACAAATGCATAACTCGAATTATTAGAAACTAATTATCCGCCTTGATAAATTCTGCGCCCATTTCTCCAATCATAATTGTTGGTGCGTTGATATTTCCTCTTGTAATAACGGGCATGATACTTGCATCGACAACGCGCAATCGATTAATACCATACACTTTTAAACGACTATTAACTACCCCGCGGTCATTTCTTGGTGCCATTTTGCATGTCCCAACAGGATGATACATTGTTGTTCCAACATTTCGCATAATACACACCCAATATAATTCAGTATCAAACGGGTGATGATCGCAATTGCGCAGCTTGATGCGAAATAATTTTGCATTGGCTTCCTGCATAGGCTTTGTTTTTAAGAGAGTCTTCAGGAAGTTTATTCCAGCAAGTAGTACATCTATATCTCTTCGTTGTGTTAAATAATTTGGAAAAATTAATGGTCTATACAGCGGATCTTTCGATGCTAGTTTAATAAATCCTCTGCTTTGTGGTCTTAATAGTACTGGACACATGCCGAAAATAGCATGTTCCTGATTAGTCCTTAAAAGACCTTCTTCTTGTGATGTATCAAAATTGAGTTTTCGGAGGAATATTGGTAATGTTGTATCATTTACCGAAAACGGTTGTACAGACCATTGTATCGAAGCTTTATCAAGCGAATGCTCATAAGGATCGTTAAATAAATATATATTGTTCGAAGATGCGTGTGCTAAATTCCCGGTTCCCGAATTAAAATACTCGAAAATTGTTTGTAATCCTTGTTCAACCGTAGGTGATGGAATATATTTGTTATCTAATTGAATCCCAATTCCCCAAACAGCGAAATGATCCTGTAAATTTTCTCCAACAGGGAGATCAACTTTTTGCTCAATATTAAATTTTGAAAGTTCACTTGCGGGTCCAATTCCAGATAACATTAATATTTGCGGAGAATTGATTGTACCACAAGAAATAATAACTTCTTTTTTTGCATAGATTCTCTTTAGTTTCCCGCCAATTAATGCTTCAACACCAATTGCAATATTATTTTGAATTAGCACTTTTGTTACGTATGAATTCAGTGACAATCGTAAATTATTTCTTACGGGAGGAGAATGTATATCTTCCCCAGAATAACTTAAAAACGCTTTAGCGGTACTTTCTCTACGACCATGAGTATCAATGGTCATTAAAGTCTCAAAGAAACCTATTGGTACAGCATCATCTCCAAATGTGTATCCCAATTCTTTATACGTTGATACCAGCAAGTCTTGCATTGGGTTATGTATTGTAGAATGCGTTGTTTGCAGTACTCCGTTCGTACCATGTAAGCTTGATTGTTTCAAGGGTGACCATTGTACATTTTCAGACTTTTTAAAGCGTTGAAGAACGCTTTTCCATTCCCAGATTTTATCATTGTTAATGAAAGCCCACTCATCATAATCTGCCGGATTACCTCGTATGTAAATCATGCCGTTTAACGAACTCGATCCTCCGAGAACTTTGCCACGATTCCAAATACAAGAACCATTTTGAAAGGATAAACAAGTTTCACCTGATTTTTGAGTGTAATACATCCAGTCGTACGTAGGATTACCCAAATTAAGTCCTACTAAACCTGGAATCTTGAATAATCCCGATATAATTACATTGACCATATAAACGTAGAAATAATACCTGTGTATCAGGAGGAGGATATCCTCCAGCTTCCAGTAAAAGAACAGTTGCAGATTCATCTTCACTTAGTCTATTTGCAACAACACTACCTGCAGATCCCGCACCAACTATAATATAATCAAAAACATCGCTGTTTTCTATACTGCAAGATATGTCCTTTGGAAAATCATTGGGTTTGAGGAAAGTGCATTTTTTTAAGTATAATGCATTAATCAAGTTCATAAATAACATTAAACTATTACCGTATAAACCATTTTCACAATAGTCGTTGACTCCCTTTGCGCAATGATAACTGAAATCGAATTACGCGATCAACATAAATGGAAAAAATTTATCTTGTAATACTTACTGTTCTGACATTTTAAAGTTACTGTATAATATAACGTTTAAACTGATCTAAAGTACGGGAACTTTATATCCACTTTTTAATTATGTTATTGTGACAAAAGATAACACTTAATTGTAGGTAAGAATCAGGATATTTAAATAATATTTATTTATAACATATTTTATTAATTTAATTAATGAAAATGAGAATTAAAAACAAGTTATTTTTATAGTAAAATATTATGCTAAATGTAGTATAATGATGTTGTTGACTGAATATAAATACATGATAAATATTGTGGTCGTGCTAAATTTATTTTGTGCGTTAAAAAAAATCTTTAGATTTTTTAAAATCAGTCTTCTTTTATTTATAGATACGCTAATTCGTGCAAGTAATTAATCATTGTGTGTTGTAATCAACAATAAAAATTTCCTACAAGTATGAAATCACAAGAATCATTAAGATATTGTAATTATTTAAATATTGATGCTTTTGCTTTATGTTATGAAGTTTCTGAATATTAAAACGGCATAATTAGGATGTAGGAATATTATGTAATTATAATACACAATACAAATATTTTACTTGGTATCACTGACTTGGTCATTCATACATTCTTTGAGTTTAATAGATTGATTAAAATCACGAATTCTTAAGATGATTGGAAAGAAATTTAAAACATTTAGAGAAGCGTCAATAGCTTCTAGAATGGTGGATAACATATATAATAATGAAAGTACGATAGGTTCTCTCATACGTAACGTCTACTTTTATTTTGGCGCAATTACCTTAGTATTTGGTCAAATTAATTATCTATCAAAAAAGATTTGTAAGTAAAAATAGGGTAAATAGTTATAGCGTAATAGTTCTCTCATTTGCAGATGATGGCTCAAAATTTATTGATTTAATTAACATTATAACAATTTTAATTGTTAATTTTGTCATGATTTATATGGGGATTTGCGCTAAATTTGTCAGACATATTGCAAGCTATGTATATCATGTTGTAAGTTCTTCGAAATATTGCTCTTTAGGAAATAAAGACATTAGCGATATGATTGAATATTACAATATAAAATCGAAATATTTACTATTTCTTTTAAATGGAGCGAATTGTGTGTTATTTATGTATAGCGAAATATCCATTTGCCCAGGTAATGACGATAATGTGATGTATATTTGCGGATTTTATTTTCCCACTGTATGTACTATATGATTGTTAAAGTCAATATTTATATCGATAATAATTTCAGTATTTTTATGGATTTAAAATTGGTCAAAGACCTTATAGGGATATGATAAATTTTTTATATTTTACATCCACAATGTATTTTACTAATATGGTATTGGCAACTGGTATCGGTTTAGAAATGTATATCACGTTAATTAAAATTCTTTTTGATGAAATAATGATAAAGATGGATAGAATAAAATTCATTAAAAATGTATCAGGACGAATTCATCTACTTGAACAATGTATTGAAGAACAACGATTTATTTTCGGGTAAATTTACTTGCAATGTTTATTAAGTAGTTATAATTGCATTTTATGTTTTTAGTTTTTGGTTCCAAGTGATTAAAATGTATGAAGGACCAATTCTAACACTGTGTATAGGTGGAGGAGTTTTATTGGCAATTGTGATAATTGCACTTTTAATCGTAAGCGATATCTATATTTAGAACATAAATGCCACATGAACAATAACAGTGCAGTAATTTGTATGATTTGTTTGCTTGCAGGAGATGAATGCTTTTTTAATAGCATTTTTGGTTGTTGCTGTTGTAGTATGCACTGAAGTAGGAATTTATTCCTCTAAATTATTCAATATGGTAGGTTTGCGGATTTATTAGTTTATAATTCTAGAAATTACTTCTTTTTAAGTGTGATTCTTTTCATGATTACACTTTTCATGTGATACCCTGGGATGGAGATATACGTGTTGCAAAAATATTGATGTTTATTCATTTGAGATGTCGTAAATATATTGCTTTGGAAGTTGGTAACATTTTTACTATAAATAATCAGTTTTTACTTAAAGTAAGTTGCAAACTGTCTTAAGTTTTTATATGTCTAATAATATTATTTTATAGGTATTTAATTTTACATATTCATGTGTGGCTGTTTTTGTTAATATTAAAAGGAAACATCCGCATTAATACTCTTGTTTTAAGAAGCTAATTATTCTGTAATTGTAAAACACAATAGGCAACGAATCCAACACAGACTGTTAAAGAGTTCGTAGAATTTAATTAAAGTAATATGTGCATATATTAATTAATTCGACATTGGTTCTAATTTTTATATTAATAATAAACAGCTTGAAATAAATCAATTTCATTGATTGATTTAAGTATTTGATGTAAGAATAAATCAATCAAAGGTAATAGCACCTGATAAAAATGTACAACCTTCAAAGAAACATAACATTTGACCACAAATATCAAACTATTAGATATTCATATTAAATTGATACATATTTAATCCATGTTTAATTCCATTGACAAAGAATAAAATAAAGCATATTGTGTATGCTCTATCTATTTGATTACTTATATATTCAGTCTAATGTAATCTAGGTCATGATAAATTATTAATTAATTACATCAGCTTCTTCAATGAGCCATATTATTGTATTATTACACTTTTGCAGAACTACTTTGTGTGACAAGTTTAAATACATGATTGATATTTATTTACGCAGGCACTTACAGTTACCAATTAATAAAACCCATATTTGGTACCTACTTACCTCTTAAACTCCATGGAAAATAACTACATTTTCAAAGAAATTGAAAAGGAAAATAAACAAAAACATTCTTAAAGATTTACCATAACACTCGTATAGACTTCCAAGCTGCGCGAGGGTGCGTACGACTCATCTTTATTAAGGAGCGGGGATTGGGGACCCCCGTTCACCTTCGTTGTCCGAGAAAGTTGTAATGTTAAATGCAATTGTCCAATCTTCTCTAGTGATTTCGTGATTTTTTTTCTTCGTCTATTCAAAGAGGGATCAACCAAGGACATAGTAAGTACCCAATATGGGGTTTAGTTATTTCTTCTTACTATTACATAAATCACTTATTATTTGCGATTCTGATATGGATGCGATTCTGAATTAAATTACATACATAATTCAAACTTATTATATAATTGATTCATGAATATACAATTACTTTATACTTTAAACAAATCAGTTCAATAGACATACGTTATACATTAATAAATAATTAATAACAAGAATGTCGTGTTAATTGATGTTGAAATAAAAATAGGATTAAAAATAATCCGCATATTCTAAATAAATATCCAAAACAGTAATATAAAAACACTTTGCAAATATATGGGTTTAATTAATTGTAAAGTTTCTCATTAAGAATGCAAACGTCAGAACGTAGAACTAACTCCATAAATATGTATATACTCAGTCTATTATTTTTAATTTCAGGTATGTTTACTTGACAATCAACATCATTGTTTTTAAGCCACAATCGTTTATGTTTGCTTTCGTTTTGGAAATAATCTGCTAAAAGCCAAATTTAGAAAACGTGTAGCTAATTTAACTAACTTTGGAACTTTAATTAGGCAAGCAAATAATGTATCAAAAGAATTACTTTACTTCTAAGTAGGTACACGTAGTAATACACAGATTATTTTTATCTCATGAAACACCAGTCCGAAATTGTATTTTTAAATTGTATTAATCACTTCAAAATATAATGATGTTTTTGCAGGTAAAAACTTATTCAGAGACGTTATTATCATTCATAAAATTATAAATAACTAATTTCGCAAGTCGTAATGACGTTTAACCATTTTTAAGCTCATTAAATATAGAAATTCATTTTTTTAATGCAATTTTAAATAATAATCATAACAATAATAATTAATTAAAATTTAAAGCGTACATAGCTTCAGGTAAACAACATTGGACTACTTTCTTAAAAGTCTATTAGCGCAAATTTCGATTTTGCAATCTAACAATGCCAAAAAATTGCAACTACATGGTCATGACAAAACCGAGACACGCACAGTCAAAAATTGAGCAAGTTAATTTAGCTTGTACAATATAAAAAAAAACTTGGAATATTACTCAACCACAATTATAGGTCATCAAGATAGTGGAATGTATTGTAAAATACGGATCAGCAATTACATTGTTCAAATTATTAATTATTTTCAATGTTACTTATCGGTTTTGATTCATGTAATTGATTTACTGCTTTCTATCACGTATAATCTAAAGTAATTACATCGAAAACTTGTTCTATGCATTAGTTTTAAAAAAAAATTACTACTACACTACTTTAATTTATACATAAGGTATGAATGCAGAAATAATTCTTGTTCTTCTTTAATGCTTTTTTAAATTAAAATAAAATACCATCAAACCATAGTGATTCATCAACCTTGTTTATAAAAGCCAGGACATTATAATATTCATGACAAGATCAAATTGACTGTCAACATTAACCAGAAGTGGATATTTACACAGCTTTAGGGTTTTGGAAATTCCAAGTGGGATTTTCATATGAAGTCAATTCAATTCTTATTAAATGATCTTGAATAATAATCAGCCAAGAGTTGAAATAGAAAATCCCACATTTTACGTATTTGCGCCACCATTTGTTTACTCTGATCATTGACAACAAAATAGTTGTTAATTATAAAGCATTAACATTGAATTGTTATCAATTTTTTCAGTGCGTCGTCGTTATTTCTCGTCCAATTCAGATAGCATGCGTCTATCAAGTGGACAAAAGTGTATTCCAACAGTAGTTGTGCGCACATAAAGCAACCGATGATGATAAAATAAAGCGAGTCAAGTTCGTGTCACAAATTTAGAATTTATTATTGTGCGACCATCAGTCCGTCGACGGCATATTATTTATAGCAACAATGAGAAAAAGACGCGTTCATTGTTGCAAAATGCAAAACCGCAAAAAACCATTCGCCATTCTGTATTACAATACTACATTTTTTTAATCGGACGCACAACTATAAATTAAATAAACTTTAATTAAAATTAATGATGTTGTATTACGCCTATGTCTGTTACGCATTAATTTGTACGTTAATCAAACGCATTTAATTAAGAATAATAACTAACACTAATGGAATGTGTCGTAATTTCAGATTTCATCGCACAACAAAAACAAAATAAAGTAATTTACGCGGCCATCAAACGGGCCAAAGTTAATTATCACACACAAAGTGTTATGGATGTGATTAAAAACCAGTTAGTTGCATACAAGATTTCGTTGTTGTTCTATGTAATTAAGTAGTCCATTGCACTTGATAGAAAATTATCACAACCTTTGCTAAGAAAACAAGTATAATTATTATTTATACTACTACTACTTGGAAAAGAAGCCATTTTGTTGACTCTTTTTGCCTTAATTTTTATGTTTTCTCATAATTTTAAACAAGTACCATTATCTCGTTCAATGCACTCACCAAAAATTATTCTTTGTAGAACTTAGACAAGTGTTTTAATTTCCTTGATGGCTCATTGTTCTAATCACATGAATTCTTAAAATTATCCATCAATTACTCGATTTGTTATCATTTAAAGTATTAGAGCATTTTAGAAAATTTCAATGTCAGAAGATTTGTATAAAATTTCAAGAAAGCTCAAAGTCACAAGCGCACGAAATCGAAAACCGGTTCAAATTGAGTGAGCACGTGGTTGGACTTCATTGAAAAAAGTTTTTGCGGCCGTAATTGCCTCACGCGCAGCACAAGTGAATTGAATTGGCTTTATCTATTTCGAACGTACTTTTATTTATTCTTCCATTTCAAGTAATACTCCGAGTTGTATTTGGCAGTAAATGGAGTTGTGCAACACTGACGTCGATTATGATAATTGTTCGACAATTTCGCGGTGGAAAACGATGACTCGGAAACACATCGAGCGCCTACAGAGCGAGTTTAGTTAACCGCTCAGCGCGTTCGCGTCCGTACGCGTATCAATCAAGTAGGCGCGCGCGACTTAAGTCCAGTTTTGCGGTCGAAAGGCGCCAAGCGCAATAATAAATAAGTACATGCGGCACGCAGCTGCAATTCGCATTTGGAGCACGTGCAGCTCCCAGCACTTGCTATAGTATTTAGTGATAGTTGTGCACAAATTAAATTTATATTCGTCAAATATCAACCGATTTATCAACAAACTTTGTGACACTGAGAGTTCGAAACCAACAGTGACGTGTTGCGTCTTTTTTATCTTGTTTGACTTTGTTTTGTTGTGTCTTGAACAATGACCGTTCAAAAGAAGTTGGTCGCTCCTGATGGCGGCTGGGGGTGGGCGATTTGTTTCGCATACGCATTAAATCATGTAAGTTATTTTGAATCATCATAGTTATCTGGAGTTTAGTTTAAAGTGCTATTACTTTTTGTTGTTTTTATGAACATCATTGCGAAATTTCAAGTCTGTGCATCGCGCAAATCGGATGAGCGTTAAAATTTAATAATAGATGTCCCAACCTTGAAGTGATTGCCATTGCGCTGTATTAACATAGTTGAAAACTAAATACAAATGAAAAAATCAAATATTTAAAGCCGGCTGTTTCATCACAATGTGTGATTGATGGATTTGAAAGATATAAACAAATTAAATAGAATTATATGTTTGCAATAACAGGTGGAATTTTATATTCACTTCCTTGAGTGTAATTTTATTTTTATTACTACTAGTTATTTGCGTTCTAAACATATAATTTATTTGCCTAGATATTCGTTTCATAGACCGTTTGAACTTTGTGTTTAATTAATGATGAATTAAAAATTATTCAATTCAAAAATGTGATTTACAAGTATTTCGCACTTAAATACGTCATGGAAAATTATCATTCACGAACCTACGTCAACATTGAAAAATAATCTAATTATGTGTTATTAATCAATAGCGGAATTGAATTGAGTATAGGAAAATTATATCAATATATATGTATATTTCCAGGTATGTTGTAATAGCGAAATAACGAAAAGCTTTTTACATATTCATTGATTTAATCAATGAGTTAAAATTTAATTAATAAAATATAGTGCAAAACGCTCTAGTAAAATTTCAATACAGCAATTTATATTTCGCATCAAACGCTGTTAAAAATAGGTCACAATTTGATAAACCCACAGGAAATTATAATATTCACATATTCACAGACAGTTACTTGTTAGATAAAAATGCTAAGTAATCCTTAGTTCCTTATAGGAAAAAAATACGTTTTACGAAATGTATGTTCCATCATAAAAACCGAAACTTTAGAATGTTTTACTGTACGACAGTGAAATGAACAACAAGTCGGCATATTTTTCATTCGAGTGCTCTTAATTATATAGCGTGGAATAGCTGCAAGTCATTTTCGTATCAACAAATAGCAATTTTCTCATAAACTTTTTAAAAGTTTTATTGAAACCTATCAATTTGTACATACGTACTTAACACATGTGTGCAATTGAAATGCTTTCTGCAATATTCAACGCTTCGGTTCGAGAATAGGCTTGAAAGTAATTTACAACAACTTTTATGCTTTATTGTTCAAGATCATTAGACTAATTAAAAGCTTTGTTGTAGAACATTAATTGCGTGATAAAGCATCCTGCATCTGGTATGATGCAAAATTAATTAAGGTTTCATGGATTTCAGTTGAGTATTAAAAATGCGTCATGTTCTTTGAAAGCGCGTGATGCTGAATAACATTGAACAGAGAGCAGTTAGCAAATAACGCAATAAACTGATGCTTAATATTAATGTTACTGTTAAATTGACATGCGACTGATAAATTTATCAAACACATTTTACAACCGTCTCATTTCCTTCGCTCTCATACTACGATTGTAATGCGAATGTCAAAAATTCGTATTTAAAAATAAAACGAAAGCATAAATTCACAGTTAAATGATTACACACACACAAAATTACCAGTTGAAAGTGGGTATTTTTAAAAGTAATATATAATACTATCATGTAATATATCAAAAAGTCGTGTATGCAACATGCATAATGCAATAAAAGTTGCATGTTATTTCATATTTTTATGTTCTTTACGTTCAATGAAACTGCGCATCGTATGTAATACCTTCCAACGTGACACATGTGTCTTGTATGTGCATGAATTATCCATTTATTATGTTCATATTGCACATGGAATGTCTACAACCAACTGAAACACCAGATAGAACCCAAAAAATGTCTAAATACATAATATGCAATGTAATGTATTATGTTATTATGTCATTAAATCAATACTGTCTGCACTTTTCACCAAACATTTTACGATCACATTGTTTTGAACAATTAGCAAATTTTTAACATACTTTCATAATATTTCACTTACCTACTACTAATTTACAAATAATAATTCACATACGAGTATACAAACATGAAGCAACTAGTAAACCAGTTTGCGGGTATTATGCGCATATGTTTTATGAAGTTATTACGAGGGGTAATTAATTAATGCAATGACAATATTAGTGGTAATCCCATATTATAATAATGATATGCAAATTGCAAATGAGGGATTTATTGCATTCAGTCAATTTTCCGATTCATTGACTGCCACAAAATACTATTTGAAATTCACTATTCGTATCGCAATGTTGAATTAAATGCAAGTGTCACCTTGAGCATCTATTAACAAAGTTATTTGTTTCGCAATATTGGTTTGCTCAATCGTAGAAAAACGTTTGTCGAGATAACATTGAATCAATAATTGACATTATTCACTAAATACACAAGTTTTCTTCCTAGTTTCAACCGTATTCTATTCAGTTGTAAAAGACAAAGTATTTTGTTTTCAATTCTACATTGAAGGTTTTTTTACACAGATATGACCAAGCAATAATTGATTAGAATTTATCTTATCACTAATGCAATGATTTCATGATAAATACTTGTTATGTCATGTGTGTTATGATGAATCGCGGTTTCATTAAACGATTGCAATACGCAATTAAACAAATTTCTATAATATTGAATGATTCATTAAAATATATTTTGTATTATCATCCAGTTTACGGCATTAATTTTATTTATGTAACATAATGATGAATTTAGAAATTGTTAATAATTAAATGATGCATTTTTGTAAACATTACATTACATTTCAATTGCTCTTAAATTGCCTTCAATTGGTATCAATTATAACGCAATGGAAGACAAACTTTACTTGTATTTTTTATAATGGTTTTGTTTATCCTTAATGCAACAGCTGTTATGAATGTAAATCTGAGTTTAATTTACGTTTGATTATTTCCAGTTAGTCTTAGTACCAATTATGACCAGCTTCGGACTTATATTCAAAGACACCTTCACTGAGCTTGGTTTTTCCGCAACTGATGGCTCAGTAATCATTAACATGAATGCAGCCTTCAGCATGATGACTGGACTAATCAATGGTCCTTTACTTAAATACTTTGGTCCTCGAAAAGTATCAATTGCTGGTGCATTCTTCACAACTCTTGGCGTTGTGCTTACATCTTATGCGCGTTCGTTTACGCATTTTTTGATTACTTACGGACTCATCACATGTAAGTATGCGTAAGCTAGATGAACGTAGGTACTTAATTATTATTGCGGTTTAATTGTTATTGCTGATAATTTATGCGAAATTTTTAAATCCATGATAATTCCACTTAATACGTTCATTCAATAGTATAACAAGGCCAAAAATTAAAAAGGCAAAGTGTATTAGCAGAAAGAAAAAATGGAATAACTTTATAAAATTAGCTGATTAGCGGTCGAAATCAGCGCGCGCGATGGTGAATGTAATTCGATTCACTTTTACTTTTTCATTGATCAACATCGCGATTGCTTGATTGTCGGTCAAAGTCAATGCATTCATCTAATTAATAATGAGTTTCGTTTCGCCAGCATTGGGCATGGGAATGGGCATGTCCTCGTATCCGTACGCATTGAACTTGTACTTTGTGAAGCGGCGAAGCAAGGCCGCCGGCATCGCAATGACCATCACTGGCTTGGGGCCGGTGCTCATGCCGCAGATGATAAGTCTATTGCTCTATGTCTACGACGTGCAGGGGGCTATGTTGGTGATAGGCGGCATCGCAGCAAACTCCTTCATCGCGGCCTTCCTCCTCCAGCCGGTGAAATGGCACATGGTCGAGGAGCTCGTCGACGACGAAGAAAACGCCGGCATCGGCGCGAACCAGGACGAAATTAAATCAACACTTCTACCAGCAACTACAACAGGTGATTGCAAATTGTCCTACTTATTACTTCAACTTCTTTCGTAGTTTTTGGCGTAAATAATTCACGCAGCCTTACTTTTTTTAACTAAGTCGCATTGCATCATTATGCAAATAATTTCTAATCGCTTTTGTATTACCTATAATTAATTCAATGCCTCAATGATTCGATTGTTTTTCGTAATGTTTCTAAACCTTTCAAACCACGTCATTTGCAGATGAGAATGAGAAGGAGAATAAACTATACGATAAACGCAATTCGTTGATGCAATCGATGGTATCAATTGATCATGACTTGGAAGTGCAAGCAATTTACGGAATGGATACGCCACTTGGAGGCAGCGTGCTGTCCTTAAACAACTGTACGACAAACTCTAATCAAAGTTGCTCCTTTAGTAATAATTTATTTATAGACGGGTTGAAGGCACGCAAACAATCAATCGGCAGCTTTAAATCGCCGCATGATGAATTAAAGAGTAACTCATTGCACAGACTTAACGAGCGAAGATCGATCAGCGACCATCGGGATGACAGAGTACCAACAATCAATGAGAATGCGACAATTGCCGAGTCGGGAGAGAATGGGAAATTGAAGGAATTGGAACGTGAAGTGCGAACGGCCAAGAAGCGCAAGAACCTCTGTCAACGTTTGCTCTCGAGCATTGTCCGAATCTTTGATTTGACACTGTTTAAAGATCCAGTTTACGTCAACATCATGTTGGGCATGTCTTTGGCAGTATTTGCCGAAATTAATTTTTCCTTACTTACGCCATTCATCTTGGTCGATTTTAATTTATCTACAATGCAAATTGCTACTTTCCTTTCGGCGCTTTCTATTGCCGATCTTTGCTTTAGATTTCTGTCGCCGTTCATTGGTGATTTTCTGGATAAACCACCAAGAATTATGTACATGTTTTCATTGCTTTTACTTATTTCAACGAGATTTAGTAAGTTTTAAAGCTCTTCTATTGATTTAAATACTGAGCTTGTATAATTTTAGCGTTGTTGATTTTTAATGACTATAATGAATTGCTTGGTGTTGCGGTGATGCTCGGCATTGCCAAGGGAATTCGTACGGTGTACTGGACGTTGGTGATACCAAACTATGTGCCAATTGAACGACTTGCGAATGCGTCCGGAATACAGATGGTTGTGAATGGTTTGTTTATTATGGCTGGTGGTCCACTTATAGGTAAATAATTTATTTGATATCTATACTAATTGAAAGTAAATTAACTAATTACATTCTGCTTAGGTGTAATTCGTGATTTAACTGGCAGCTATCGTCGTTGCATCTTTGTTCTGAATATTGTAACAGCAACAACCGTTGTAATGTGGACCGTTGAATTGCTTTACAAACGCGCCAAACAAAAGAAAATCAAAAATGAGAAAAATGGAGCATCCTGAACAAACGTACGCAAGTAGCAACAATTTTAGGAAAACAACTATGCCTTAATGAACTAAGAATAATTTACGAAATTGATAACTTATTTGAACACTTCAAGATATTATTGTGATACGTTGCATGTGCAGCATTTAGGTATAATGCATAACATATATGTCATTTTATACTTACTATTTAAGCAATTCCACCAATTACTTACATGTACATTGTAAAGTCACAAGTAGCGTAAGTTCATTCACCGAAACACGTTGAAAACGAATGATGTGCGCACTTTGCGCAATTATTCCGAATGTAATTAATGTAAAATAGTTTAATGTATTTTTTACATTATCATCATACCCAGTAGGTTTAATAGTAATAGTATTTTGTATTAAACTTGTATAAAATTATTATTATGTACTTTAATAACTATTTTTACGCGTTACTGAAAAATATATTTATTTTTGTCAATGTGTTTTTATCCTAATGTTTCGATTCAAGAAAACAACAACAATTTGTGCAGCGAGATTGTTGGTAAATAGGTGAAAGTGTAGGTTATTCCTAGAATAAATAATATTTGGTAAAGGACATTCTATCGTCATGTTATTTTCATGGGCGCGTCTCATGCGCAACTATTGTAAAAATAGTTAGTAAGGTTATATCAGCTGTTTGGCGTATACAGTCGTATTTTTTGTTCTTTATTGCGCAAAGTAGATCGCGGAATTCAAACGTGTGCAGTGTGTTTATGAATTAGTAGAATGTGGAACATAGTGCGAAATAAACTAAGTACAAGAATTACTTCAATTTCTTGTGAATTATTCCCGTTAAAACAAACACAGTTTCAGCGCTGCCACATAAGGTGCCTTCATGTACTAGAAACTCCTAAATTAATTAGTATTCACGGTAGTAAAACAGTGGTCGGTAATGTACGAAATGTGTACTTGACAAGAGCTGAATTTAATGCCACCGTTGAAGAATCGTTGCAAAAATGGTGCGTTGCTTTCCAAAAGCAAGAAATTTCCGAACCCTTGGAATCAATCGCTAATATACTCGCAAGCGTATTAGGAACAAATAATGTAAACTTATTATATAAATGATAGATTAATCTAGTAATTTGTTTATGATGTTTATTGAATTTTCAGTTAGGTGATGTGTACAAATACAGAAAAACAATACTCACAGATGGACAGCTCGAGAAGATGAACGTCATGTGTGAGAAGCGGCTGGAAAAGTAAGAATCATTTCTTGAAATCTTGGGGTGAAAGAGTTAATTCTAGGATGCCCGTGCAGTATATTATCGGCGAATGGGATTTCCGTGAAATCAACCTGAAGCTTCAACCACCAGTGTTTATCCCTCGCTCGGAAACGGAAATGCTAGTAGAGCTCGTTCTGCAAGATCTACACGAGCGCAACGAAAACGCGCAAGTGCTGGAGTTGTGCTGCGGAAGTGGAGCCATCAGTTTGGCTCTTCTTCATAACATTCAAAATGCAAGTACTCAATGGTACCAAAAACAATACGAATTTAATAAATAATTCTTTTATTTCAGTTAAAAATGATAACAATTGATAAATCAATTGAAGCGTGCAACTTATGCAAAGAAAATGCCGAACGTTTAGGAGTTTCAAATCGAATTGAAATTCAGCACTGCGCAGTTGAAGACTTTGAAAGTAAAAAGATGTTTGACGTCATTGTGAGTAATCCACCGTATGTGTTATCCGGGGAAATGAAGACTCTACAGCCTGAAATTCTAAGGTAAGTTGCACTTGAAAGAAAAAGCACGAAAACGAGAAAAGTCTGTCAAATATTGCACTTAATAGAATGCGATGTTATGATTGCAAAGTGAAGCGTAATGTATTTACATTAAACGCTGTTTGTGGGGGATGCGTTTAAGCAACTTAACTTATATTACGCTTGCAGATATGAAGACGTCGCGGCGCTGGATGGTGGCGAAGACGGGCTCACTGTGGTTCAGCAAATATTTAATGTGGCGGCGCGATTTTTAAATCCGGGCGGACGATTATTCCTCGAGGTCGATCCGACGCACCCGCAGCTTATCGCCAGGCAGCTTGCACATAGCCGCCAGCTCTCTTACGTTGGCGGCCACAGGGATCTCACCGACGAGACTCGTTTCGTTGAGATAATTAAAAATTGAAAACATGGCCCGCTTTTATTTATACCTCGCCTGAGGTCGCCTCCTCGCTGGATCAACAGCGATAATAACATCGTAATAACAAATTTAAGCACAACCAATTAATGTTGAAAGCTGGCAATTCAAGAAATGAGGAATTAAACAGTTACATTCTTCTCGTTTGTTTCATTGGTTTCATTATAATATACATATATAGTCAACATCAGAAGTATGATGCGTAAATTGAAATCGAAATAAATGAGAGATGTTCATTGTTTTAGCATGTTTTAAGTGTGAGTTGAGATCACGTTTGCATTTGCATCCAGTGGGCGACCGGCTTAAACGTCGCCACGTTAATTCAGCCACGTTTTCCTCCCTCCATCGCCCTTCACGACGTAACTCTTATTTATTTCTATACATTTTATTTTCATTACTTCTATATTTGAATAATCTAAACTGTGTGCACAAAGAATGCGAAGGAGGAAAATCTTAACGCGCCACGTATAAACATAGCCCACTGATACGCATGCAAACGATGTACATTAAATGGTAACATTTATATTTTTTATGCTTTGCTTAGCTTAAGAGTCTTCGAGTAGGGGTTGGCCCATTTGGTCTGATTCTTCATCGGACTCGTGCGTGTATCGCTGTGGGGCGAAATGCATGGGCCTAACATCATTTGCCACTGAAAAGTGATAACAAAATATGCGCATGTTGAAATCTTGACGTCTTGAAGACATCAACGGCTTTTAGGATATAGTACGAAATAAAGTTTTTGTTTAAAAATAGTTGTCAACTTACCGGAATTGTAGTAGTCGTCCATATCAGCAGTGAAGGGATTACGCTTCTGGACACGACCAAGTCGAGGACCAAACCATAGACCAGTGTTCATTGTTTTAGCCCCATTACGCTTCATGTCTAGGGGTTGAGAGCGTCCAATGCGTGGGAAAGCGTACAACTCATTTCTCAATTTCGCTGTAAAAATAACGAAGGAAAGCGTAAGTAATAATCATTATTTTTAAATATCTGAAAAAGTTCTAAAAAGATGCGCCTAACGTATTTTAAATTATATATAATTATTTTGTTGTTTCTACTTCATAATTATTACGTACCGAACAATATAAACATTTATTCAAAACAATACGAACTTATAGCCATCATCTTATTAATATTCAACACGGAATACAGGGATGAAAGTTTCTATATCATCGAAACTGTCACGAAAATTACGCACGCTTCGATTAGTTTCATTCTATTTACCTGATCTGCATGCTTTAAGAGCCACTATTATGACGTATAATACGAAAACTTTGCTCGATTAATATGCGGACATTTGTAAATTTGAAATAAATATAAACAGGTAATAATTTTGGAATTTATTCTGATCATTCTTTTACTAAAAAACTAATTCATCCTCAGGTATGTGCTATAATCTATCAAAATCAATTTCCTTAAAGTTTTACGTAGATAAGAAAATAGACATTTCAATTTTTGCTTCAAGAACAAAAATAAAACGCGTGCAGGTAAAGGTTTTCCCAGAGGAAATGCATCATTTGCGATACAAGGGTTGATTTTTCACTTTGAAGATTGCAATTTATAATAACAAATATTGACATCATAGAATAGTAATAGTATTTTAATTTAAAAAAGGGATATAGGTAATGAGATAATTATCAAAGCTTATCAGCAATTGCTTTTATATCAATTCTGAAGAATACGTAGTTAATAATAGAGAGAGAATATGAAAATGTGAGGTAAAATATGAAGAGAATAATTAACCTATGCCATCGCGACGAAAAGAAAACACTCCAACCACTTTCAACCCTCGCACTGCTCATTCGAAACAAGAAAAATAGTATAATCTGATTAGTTTCCTTTTTTTATCATACTCCACATGAATAGAACATATTGTTCAACCGTTGGTTAAAATTATTTGGTGTTTATTTATAAGATATATCATTGGTAAATATAAGGCCGTCAACGTTTTCATTATTAAATCACAATTAAAACAAAATAAGAGAAATATAGATTTCATGGAAAAATATTTTACTTTCAATGAATTGAAATCTTTTTGTCTGTTTATTCAATTGATATTGAACAATATTTTATTTCACTAGGAATATATTTTGTTTGAAATGGATTTAAAATAGAACTATTGAGGTGAAAAATATTCAGCAAAAAATCCAACTGAGATAAATCTATTATATAAATGTCAAACCAAAATAAATAAAATTAAAAGAATCACGTAGATAGATCGCGTATCGTATCGATTAAATAGTTCTAAAATAATTTGGAAACTATTGCATATATTTACGCATGTATTAAAATATTAATGTGTTTAAATATTGAGTGAGTTAATAATCAGATTATGAATGCATTTGTAATATAATTAGTGAGTAAATGATGGAAAACGTAAATTTTGGCCGACACGACGTATTTGCAATATTCGCATTAGTATCAAAAGCTTTTATCACTGGATGAGCATCGCAGTCGCCAATTGCATTATTATAATTTGCACTAACGCAACGTTAATCAGTTTTCATTGTTATAAACAGTCAATTTACGGCAATAAATGTCTATCAAACAACAATGTTAAATAGTTTCCAATCACTGTTAATGCACACTAAAAGCGTTTGAAAGGGAAAACATGCCTATGAATTGGAAACACTTACCCAGCTTTAATGCAGCTTCCTGTCTTCCAACGCGAGGGAAAGGAATGAGGCCTTGCTCCTTTGAGTATCTCTTCGGTTCAATCATATCTGAAGACAACAAGTAATAATAAGTTAATTTTTTAAAAGCATCAGATAAAAGTTTTTTAAAAGCATCGTGTAACTTACAAAGTTGTAAAAGTACTTACCAGCATTGGAAATAATGAAGAATAGCAGAAAAACGCAGCAGATTTGTAAGGCGTTTATGAAGTGTTTGTTCATCGTCTTTCACGTAAATTTGCAAGACGTACGAAGAAATAAAGTAATTTGTTCTTCTTCGACTTCTTTGCGCACTGTTCTTGGTTTGTTGGATGCGGATGTTGGTGGACACACTGTCTCCCGTAGAAATTCGCTGCCTGCTTTTATAGGTAGCTGGAGTACGGGAATATCAGCGGGATGTGCGAATGCGCAACCGAAAACTTTGCGCTCAACTATCCTGACGAAGAGGAGTGTCACGCAATGCAAATGCACGCGATCTTTCTCCTTTTTGTGCGCTCCTGCATCCTCGCTATTATAGGACATGGAAGCACCAGGAAATGCCTCATTTTGATCGCAACCTACACGTATTTTCTTACGGTCTCCCGGTGTTAAATGTTGTTAATTTCCTAATTTTTCTTAAGTAAGACATCTTTTGTTAATAATGCTTGACAGTTAGGTAGAAATTAATTCTTTAACGGTTACTTAATTAAAAAACTAGCTTTAAATATAGTTCTTTATAGTTAGTTAATTTTAATTAACGAATCGTGATGACCAGAAAATTTTATTAAGCCGCGGTTTTGAAAATTTGCTGTAGTCATAGTTGCCTACATTCAGAAAAGTTTAATAAACAAGCAAAGCATTTAATCTTTATTAACGTTGCATCATTAACATATTTGGAATGGTTTTTACATTGTTTAACAATACAATAACCAAGTAAATTTTAGTGTAACGTGTTAGTGCATTATAAACAAAGCGGGGTAATTGGAAACTTAACAAGGGGAGGTACACATGCATTCATTAAGGTTGCCACTTGTTGTGTTGAGGTTAAGGCGTGTAAATAAATAGCTTCTTCGTAGGAATTGTGTTAAACTATTTAATAAAACAGCAATGGAAGCTGTTGTTGCAACTGAGAATGGAGGTAAGAGAAGTATTGTTAGTCCGGGAAAATTGGTATCGAGTGAAATAAAGCCACGTAAATCGAATTTCGTCGGATTATCACCTATAACAAAACAACTCACTAACATTGCAACACCTACGGATAGGCCTTTTCGTGTCTCTGTTGAAGGAAATATAGGTGCAGGAAAATCTACTTTCATAACGTATTTTTCGCAGTTTACAGAAATTGAAACATATGGGGTAAGCCCAATAAAGTATGTTTAATCATTGTGCTTATTTATCTACAACGTTAGGAACCAATTGAATGGTGGAGAAATTGCCAAGGGCATAATCTACTTGAACTGCTCTATAAAGATATCAACAAATGGTATACTGTCTTCCAAACTTATGTTCAACTAACAAGAGTAAAAACCCAAAGCAGCCAGCCTGCCAAATCATCTACTACTGTGCAAATGTTTGAAAGGTCTATACAAAACAATAGGTTTTGTTTTCTGGAGCAAGCATATAAAAATGGTCTGCTTAGTACTATTGATTATGATATCCAAGATCAATGGTATAGGTGGATTCGCCAAAATGTTGACATTAATCTCGATTTAATTGGTAGAGTCATATCATTATTCATATCAATGAAATATTAAAAACAATAATATTTTAGTGTATTTGAGGAGTTCTCCAGAAACTGCTTATGAACGTACAGTAGCCAGGAATAGATCAGAAGAAACAGGGATCACCTTAGAATACTTAAAGCAATTACATGAAAGTCATGAAAGATGGCTAATGACTGATGATGAGCGTTTCAACACAGTTCCAGTGCTGGTTCTGGATGCTGATAAAACTCTTAATGACATTGTATTAGAATACAAATTACATGAGAGAAAGATCCTAGGCTATGAGAAACTAGGAAAGCAACTGGTCTCTCAGGATGATAAAGATAAAGTTAAGAGAACTTTAAAGGATAAATTTTAATACAGCTCTTTAAATAGATTTTTAACAATTGGATATTATATAGGAGATTATTTTACACCAAAGAGTTTAATGAAAATCTTTGAATTGATTTGTATATTTAAATAACAGCTAATAACGGAATATTTGTTTCGGATAAAAACAGACAACAAATTTTTCTACCCAACAAGCAAATTGGTATAAACGGGCACACGTTTCATCGATTGCCTAGTAGCCGTGGCGCCTTCCGAAAATTTATACAAATGCTTGTCGAACATGACTTCATTCAATCGCGCTGCCGACGCATACATCAATCGTTCTAGCACCAACCGTGAAGGCTATTTACGAACTTCATTGCTTAGGTTTTGTGCGCAAAACAACGAATCAATACGCGTATAGAAAAAATAGCCACGACAACAATAATTTAACAAACCTGTCAATCTCTATTAAAATACTGGTATACATTTGATACAAATAAATATGCATTATTTTTTCACCGCAAAGGTGATTCATTTTCCGCGTTCTTCTCCTCCCAAGCTTTAACTTCAGCCTCTATTAATTTCAAGAGTTCTTGATTTTGCAGTCTGTTGTCGCGCGCTAGCTGATAACAGTTCGATGCCTCATTAGGACGATTCAGTCTTATGTTGACTAATGTTAGATAAGCCCAAGTTTCCGGCATAATATTATCCAATGAATTTGATATCGTGAAGCATTCTTCTGCATTATGGTAATCTTTCATGGAATAGTAAAGTACGCCGACAGACAGCCATGAATAAGGAGTCCCGCATTTTTCTGAAGCATAGAGCATGACTTTTCTGGCCTCTGCATTCTTACCCAACGCACTGTAACAAAGTCCAGCTCGTATATATACCAAATATAAACTACTATCGAAATTAATATCAGATTTCAACACTTTGCTATATTCCTGTAACGCACTTTCCGGATCGTTAAGTGTTGCAAAAAGATGTCCCTTTAACACATTCTTTTGAAACGAGCACTGTCCCAATCTTAAAGATATTTCAATGTGGTCCATCGCATGTTCGAAATGTCCTTTATAAATATTGATTACTCCTAAAAGATATTCAATCGTATCAGTTTGATGGAAAATAAGTTCATCCGCAATGAGCAGTTCAGCCTCATCAAATAAACGCATGTTTATGAAAAACACAATTGCGCTATACGTAAACTTTTCCGGAAGATCTGAAGCACTCCAGAGCAAGTCTGCGCTTTTGTTCCATTCATGTTCATCTACATAACGTTCGGCCATTTCAAGGCATAATTCCATTCCTTCAATGTTTTTTGAGCGGTGATAAACGCAGTAGAGTGCAATCCAACCTTCAATCCACTTTGGATTGTTTATTGTAACATTTAGCAAACAGGTCTCGGCTTCGCCCAAAAGTCCTCTACGGGATATTAGACAAGCATACAAGACAAGAGAGTTTCGGTGCGTTGAACAATGTCTTAATGCTTCTAATGCACATTGTTCAGCGGTATCATCTTCACCTATTTGTAATTTAAATACTCCATAGTCAAGCCAATAATCTGATGAGTTATCTTCATTGCATATACGTTGCAAGTAATATCTTGTTGCCAAGCCCAGTGCTCCAATTTCCACAGCTTCTTTGGCGAAAAATATCAAGTTTTTTTCACCGTGTTCATGAATTTTCGGAGTGGTATCACCTACGAGACTTATCTGTGTTAATGTTGTGTTTATTAAAGCAACCAATTCCACATATGCAGTACCAATAAACGTTTCATATTCATCTTTATTGAATGAGAGTTCATAAGTTGATCCTACATTGCAATATGTTGATGCAGTCTTTGTTAAGGTCATTATATAATCTTCATAACGTTCATTCTTACTTATATAGTTTAAAAAGGTCTTTACGCAATCTTTAATTCCACCTGATTCTAAATACTCTTTGTAAACTCCTCGAAGACTCTTTGCAATTTCTCGAATTGAATCTTGAAACATATCGCGCGCTATATATTTTGAATTAAATACCTGTGGCTCATTAGCGCCTTGCGGTAAGCACTCAAAGATCTTTAATAATTGTTCATGTAAATCTTCAACGTCACGAGCAGGAACCAGAGGTTCTTTAAATTCAAATTCTATTATAATAAATGTGGGTTGGCCGTCTTCATTATAAACTTCCACACTTCGTGGTAATTTTTCAGGCGGAGGTGGAAGTTTACTCCTAAGATCACCTTGCCCCTTATTCTTCGCCGCACTTTTACTAGATTTGCTTGACTTACTTTCCTTTTCGCCAACTTTATCCTTTTTGCCTGGCTTCTCGGATTTTGCGTCTTGAGCTGTAGCGATTACTGGTTTTGGACGGAAATATGAATCATTTAAACCGCAGGCTTCTTCGTATTCTTCCAAATTAAATGTGCGTAATTGAACCGCAACTCGCGTATTTAATTCTCCCGGACACAAAAGCCTACAAAGATCAACGAAACCCATTAAATGAAGATACTCTTCATCAGTTTTCTCAGATCCATGATCTTTCATTTTCTTCGTGCTTGTTTTACTGTCCTTTTTACTTTTCTTGTCATCCTTTTTACTTGATCGCGGTAGTTTTGTAGATTGATCAGTAAGAGACCGTTTAATTAGCCCAGCCTGTGCGTATACTTCAATGCCAATACATCGATATTTCATTAATTTAATTTTGAACGATTGCACATCTGCCTCAGATGCAAACTCTGGTTTAATTATGTTAAAATCTAAACGTGCGCCATCCGGAATCGATACGGTCTTTTTCATTGGTTGTATAAACTTTACGTTATCGAAATCATCACGTAAAACAAATTTTGAATCAATATCAGTCTCATAATATTTTTTGAAAGTGAATGCTTTCTTCTTTGATGTTTCGTAACTGTATGTACCGAATGTAACAGTGCGATGGCTCAAATTCATTGGCAAAGTGACCGCAATTTGATAATTTAGATTACTAGACATTACTTTGGGTAAATTATAAATAGACTCCAATGTATAATAGACAATCTCACCAGTAGGTATTGGTTTATCAAGAGTGATTTTCACCTCAAGTAAAGGTAAATTTGCTGCTGATTTCATTCTGTCGTCTAATGCTTGACCAGCAGGTGCTCTCAATATTAATTTCTGGTCAATTTCAGGCTCCTGCTTGAAAAAAGGTAATAAGTCAATGCTTGCAGAACCTGCAACTTGTGGTCCTGCTGGTCGCGCACCTGAATTATCTTGCCCAGCAATTGATAATTTATTTTTGCCCTTGCCTTTCTTTGAATCAACACTGCTTCGACTTGTTTTAGTTGCAGTATTTGGTTTTTTCATTGATGTTTTTCTACTTTGAGGCAACTTATCTTCAGGCATAACTTTTTTGCCCCATAGCGCTTCTGAAAATTCCATAACACTTTCTTCGGTTTGCCATAGTATTTGGTTTTTGCCAAATTCAACTAAACTCTGCGTTTCAATATTGGTTTCATGTTCCATCAATGAAAATACCAAAGGACAGCATATAAATTGATTCAGCATTCTTAAATCGGTTAAATCCAGAGTCAGGGAAATGTTGCCATTAATTGATACAACTTCACTCATTAGCAAATCTTCCGCTTGGTAGATAATCAGATTTCCAAATTCAACCATAAGTGACAACTTGGATAATGAATATACAGGTTTTAATCCACTTATGTCACCTACATGAATAGTAAACGTATATTTATTTGTTAAATCTTCATCTTCGCTTGGATCATCTTCCAATATTTTCTCGGAAATAGTTATCGATTGTCTTGCATTAAAAGACATGATTACAAAATCAATTGGGAATATTAAAATGACATATTTTTTAATCAATAATATGTTTATTATCCCGTTTAAATGTTACTAGGATATATCCACAAACTATTTTGATTTATGGGTTCATGAGATGCTGGTACTGGCAAAATTATATTAAATTTACATTGGAACCAAAAGATTTATTTCTACAATATTTTCTAATCACTCATTGATAGTTTTCATGTGTAATTTATATATTATTAGTTCAAAAAATATACAACATTTATTATTTTATTCGCAGAAAATCAATAAACCTGTATAATTAATACCATGGAGAGAAACATTTATGGCATTTGTTTTAAAATATTTAAATAAGACTATGTATTTAAGATAAAATTAGATATTGTCTAAAACTTTATGTAATAAAGATATGTAATTAATTTTGAGAACTTGCGCGCCATTCGAGCATTCTAATTTCGTGGTAATTCTTGGGTAATTCATTGCTACCAACCGTGCTGCTAGAAATGAACCAGCTCTGTGAGAACTGTACAATATGCCAGTTCAGCTCGAGGATTGCTAGTGATAGTGCGATCATGTACTTTGCAAGCGTTTACTTGAAATACGTGATATAAACGCCCAGAGATATCAATATGTGTTTTGCGAGTAATTTTAGTGAATAATCTATTTCTCGCATGGATTCGTCGATTCCTACTAAATAAAATCCGCGATAAATCGCGGAAATACGGTAATTACGTTTGGGTAATGCCTAAACGTTTATTAGTGTTGCATGTGGGTGTATGATTGTGTAAATAAAAAGGGAACGCGTAGTAAGGAACTCTTGTGCGATTTACCAAAACATGTACGTGCTTAGTGCGAATTACGACGTAACAAAATCGCTACATATGGATTAAGTGATTGAGAAACCAAGTGCGATGTCAGAAAGTAACAAAATGGTTGGGGACTGATGTACAAGTATATATATATGTATTATTAGATACATATATATATAATATAGGATTATTGTGGTAAACGGAGCTAAAGGTATGTACAGCCATAGTGTGGTAATTTTTTTAAAAGACAATATGACGAACAAGATTCTGTAACATGAACAACATTTGTTTTTTCCTTCCACGAGTTGTCGTGTTGCCACATTGTTTGTACTGCGCAGCAGCATTGGTATTGTCGCAGATTGTATCCTTTGCTCACGTACACGTTTTCCGTACAATACCATGCAAGGCGACATTGCCAGATCGACAATACCAATGCTGCCGGAGAAATCGGAGCCGCATTCGAGCTGTCGCTAACGTTGCACCCATCTTGAAGCACAGTCGCGTCGACAAACGTCATTTATTGTGTTGCGCTGCTTATAAGCAGATTTTCGCGATTTTAAAGTAAAACAAGTGAAATTACGGCACGCAAGTTGGTCGGGCTAGTAATGAAAATGTTGCTAATCAAAGGAGAAAAACTAACCTCATTAGTCTTTAATGATCGTGGATGTTGTTCATGATGATAAAATGGTAGTGAAAGAACGGTATAAAACGTTGAACCGTGCGGTTTCAAGATGGATTATTGTACATTTACCTACTTTGAAGCATTAACATTTGCAAGCAACGACCAAACATGGATATAAATATCCATACGTTATGTTGCTGCACAAAGGGTAAATACTATTTTAAAATTAACACTTGTTTGAAAAATAATAAATAATTGCTAGCATATTTTGCTAGTGTTTAGTGCGATTGTTAAGTTTCTAGTTAGCTAACTATGAGTGAATTAATTATATCAACGGAGAAAGACCGTACGTTTATTTTCTTTCTAAGAATTTCAAATACATTCTCTAGCTGGTGGACAAGTGTGCACTGCCAAATAAAATTCATTAAAAATAGAATTTGGGTTAGCAAAAATAAGAATATCGTATTGCAATTATTAATGAAAGTATTAAATAGGTCCTTCATCTGTCACAGAAAGCTCATTTAGCTAGAGCAAAATCGCCAATAAAACTATATAGACTATAGCCTGGAAATACATTATTACTAGGTTAAAAGACACTTAAGATAAGTGAGGACACTCGATTCAAACGTAATTATAACATTGCTTTCGTTCTTTACAGGGAATGAATGACATGTTCATCCAATCTCAGCAGTTGCTTGCAAACAAAGTCATTAGTAGTGATACAGTGGGACAATCTACAAAAAGTAGTATTAAAAAGCGGAAATTAGAACAGAATCAGTACGACGGACAACTTGTGCTGCAGGACACAGCAACAGCGTATTCGTTCGTAAATAATGCTAGCCCACATTGCTATAACCATCAAGCTTGTATGCAAACGCAACAATCGCATCAACAACCCAACCACCACCACCAACAACAACAGCAGCAGCAAAAAACAGCGACCATCAAACCTTTAGATAACAACTACCAGCGCTGCGGGCAAAAGGTATCCATCTAGTTGCATCCATCCGTGTAGTGGTGTTGTTTGAATAATATTGGTTGCGCGGATGTCATTGTTTATCTGTATCAATATCCGTTTTACGGCCATTGTTGTTATTGATTAGCGCAAAGCTTGGTCATCGGGAGGGAATGGTAATAGCGAGGATCCAATTAAATTGGGTAGCAATACAACCATCACGACGGCCCACAGCAAGGTCAACGCGGCCTCCGGGGCCAATCCCCAGCCGCAAGGTAAGCGTAAGTTAAATTCCAAAACTTTGTTTTTTATTATCTAAGTTTGATATTTGCATGAAACATTTGAACATATCTGTTGCTATTTGCTTTAAAACAACAGACACATGTGCTAGCACTTGACGAGATATAGATAAATCATAAATATTATTGATATCTCATTGATCTTTAGTAGTGATAATAAATATTAGAAGGTGCAGTAGATTATATTTGTTGTGACGTTTGTCATGAAACAACATAAACAGCTTTGTGTAGTGAATGCAGCTATATTTTCAAAAAGACTTAAGTTGCTCCGAAAATTATTGCACGTTACAATCCATAATTAAATGAATCTGTAATGTGGCGCTTATCAAGACGTGATTTTCCTGAAGTTACTCGCAATAATTTGAATAATCGCATCCTATTACTAATTCGTAACCAGATGGATTGAAATTGTTGCTTCATGTAATGAAGGGTTATTGTATTGTGGAGTTAGTGAAGATATGTTTGAAATAGGGTCGGGGAATGGCGCTGATGGAGACTACCAACTGGTGCAGCATGAAGTGCTGTACTCCATGACGAATCAGTATGAGGTACTCGAGTTTCTTGGTCGGGGTACCTTCGGTCAGGTCGTCAAATGTTGGAAGAAGGGCACAAACGAGATCGTGGCCATCAAGATCTTAAAGAATCATCCATCCTATGCGAGACAGGTTAGAAATTATATTTTGTCGTAACATAGCAACCAGTTAAATTTTTGTAAATTCGTAGGGTCAAATTGAAGTTAGTATTCTGTCACGACTGAGCCAGGAAAATGCTGACGAATTCAATTTTGTGCGAGCGTACGAATGCTTCCAGCACAAGAACCACACTTGTTTGGTCTTTGAAATGCTGGAGCAGAATTTGTACGATTTCCTCAAACAAAACAAATTCAGTCCTCTCCCTCTCAAATTCATTCGACCAATTCTGCAGCAAGTATTGACTGCGTTGCTGAAGCTTAAGGTGTGTTGAATTACTTGATATTCTTTGGAACACATAAATTTTATGATTTCTTCCACTTTTAGCAACTGGGATTAATACATGCTGATTTAAAACCGGAGAATATTATGCTGGTAGATCCAATACGTCAACCGTATCGAGTCAAGGTGATTGACTTTGGTAGTGCTAGTCATGTCAGCAAGGCAGTATGCAATACGTATTTGCAATCGCGCTACTATCGAGCTCCTGAAATCATCCTAGGATTGCCGTTCTGCGAGGCCATTGACATGTGGTCACTGGGTTGCGTTGTCGCCGAGTTATTTCTCGGTTGGCCGCTGTATCCAGGTTCTTCTGAATACGATCAAATCAGATATATCAGCCAGACGCAAGGTCTACCCACTGAGCATATGTTGAACAACGCATCAAAGACCACAAAATTTTTCTACCGCGATATGGAGAGCACATATCCATTCTGGAGATTGAAAACGCCCGAAGAACATGAAGCAGAGTCGGGCATAAAAAGCAAAGAGGCTCGCAAGTACATTTTCAACTGCTTGGATGACATTGGACAGGTGAATGTTCCTACGGACCTTGAAGGTGGGCAGCTGCTCGCCGAGAAAGCCGATCGCAAAGAGTTTATCGATCTTCTTAAGCGCATGTTAACAATGGACCAGGTAGTTAAGAGTGTGTGAATTTAACTTGTTGGTAACCATTACCTAAATTTGCAGGAACGTCGAACTACTCCCGGGGAAGCTCTTAACCATCCATTCGTGCGACTGTCGCATTTGATCGATTACGCGCACTGCAACAACGTAAAAGCTAGCGTTCAAATGATGGAAGTCTGTCGTCGAAATGACTACAATGGGACGGCAACCAACAACCACCATCAAAATACACAGCAGACACCCTCGCTGGTTGCTAATTTCGTGCCGAACAGCAATGGCAACGTAACGTTTACAATTAACAGTCAATTGACCAACCAGGTGCAGAGACTTGTTCGAGACCGTTCAGGATATGACAATTTGGTAAGTACACTTCCCGCAATTTGTTACTCGTGTAACATCAATTGTTTTACAGTATCAAATCTACAATGGTCGTACAGTTGGAAGACAATATACAACCAGCAGTAGAACGGATCCGTTCCCACATCAATTGGTATCAAGTATACTCTGCCCGGCAGGGTATCAGGGCATGGGTGGTTCGCCAACCAAACACGTAACAGTCGTACAGCAGCCGCCGTTGCAAATTCAGCCGCCAATTTTGAGCCAACCAGGCCAACAACAATACGTGCCTGTTAGCGTGATGGAGCCTTCCGGTAGACAAATGCTGCTAACTAATGCTGTGCAGACTTCATGGCCGACCAATCGCCAAATGGCTATTGTTCCAAGTTGGCAACAGATACCTACGCAGCATGCTGCAATTCAACAGCCCATCCTTTCTGAAACAGATTGGACACGACCCCTCCTGGTCGAATCGTCAGCAATTCTACAGGAGCAACGACCTGTCTTTCCTGTTGACGTCAGTACCGATGTGTATAATCAAAATATTGTCGAGCACAGTGGTACGTCATGGAGCACAAGCAAGCGGAACTCTAAGAATCATATATCGAACAGCCACCATGGTCATCATCTCATGGTCCCGACACATCATCGCTCTCAATATGATAAGAAAGAGCAGATTCAGCTTAGCCCAGTTAAGAAACGCGTTAAAGAGAGTACCCCACCGCATGATAATAACTACAGAAGAAATGCGCATGTTAGTCCAACTCGTAATTGGAATCACCAGCAAGTGCTTACCAAGCAGGAACCATTGAGTAATCCGCAACAGCACACAATTACTATAAACGATACTCCATCGCCGGCTGTTTCTATCATCACCATATCCGATAGCGATGATGAGGATGCGAAAAAAGTTGATATGCAGCAGCAACAGCAGCAACAACAACAACAGCAGCAGCAGCAGCAGCATCATCATCATCAACACCATCAACAACAACAGCATCATCACCATCAACAGCAACAACAACATCATCATCATCATCCGCAGCAGCAATCACAACATCATCGTGACAATGCACAATTGCCAGTAATGAATTCGGAATTAAACATTCGAAAGAATGTAATTAGTTGTGTCAGTGTTGGCGACAGTGATAATGAAGATCATAAGAGTCCAGCCAAGGTAAACTGTTTGCAATCTATTTGAGACGATTAATTAAACAATTATCCTATTGCAGATTCAACAGGTGCATCGTCCAATAATCAAGAATGAACCGCAGCCGAGCCATCATCATACCTCGCCAAAAAGTAATCACACGACCTCAACGACGAATTATATGGGTTCTAGAAAGACACGCCTATTAGCAAAAGCACGATCTGAGTGCATTCTAAATTTACCCACGAAGCAGGAACCAGGAATTGATTATCAGAGTTGCTCGTCTGCTAGCAAAGAACCGCAATTCTACTACGTCAATACAACTGCAAATCACTCACAAGAGCAGCAAATTGTGTATCCACAGGGCGATAAACGTGTATCATGGGCTGCACCCGCTGCTCATGTTCCCACTTTGCACACTAGCAGTCGACGGCATTCCGCCGTTCCTGTTGTGAACCTGCGTGAATATAACGTCGCCCACAAGGAATATGCCCAGCCACCCGCCGCTCATACCACCAGGGAATTAACAATTGCCAGAGATCAACATTTGCTTGCACCAAGCAAGGGATGGACTCCACAAACTATACATCAAGGATACAGGTAACTACTTAATAATTATTTATTTATGGCATATGCGTAATGAATTCTTCTTATTTATAGACATACAAATTCCCATTTGTCCCCGCAACCGCTTGCGGCTGCTACTCGATTATCGCCACAACATCCTCTTGGCGCAGCCGGGCAGCCACTTTATCACCAAGAACTTTATCGACGCCCGGCCGTCTACGTAACAACCACGCAGTCTGCTTACCTGCCGACGAGTCATCAGGTGGCAACAGTGGGGTGAGTGAAAATTGACAAGTTTTCCTGTTTATTATTAGCTAAAATAAACTTAATAAATTATGTTGTCATTTATTTTAGCCGGCAATTGCCACCACCTGCCCACCATGCTAGTGCTCGTCCTGTCCTGGCAAGGGACTCGTGTCACCCGCTGCCAGCACATTTACAATTTCCATCCCATGCGCAGGTCGCTGCCTCGTACGGCTTTGCTCCGCTGAGTCCTGCTAAGGGGCACCAATATCAAACTAGCCTCTGGTTTGCTGAGTGAAAGGCCTGTTTAACGTAAGCATCTTTAGAACTATAAGGACTTTTAAGTCATTTCAAATCGTATGTGTTTTGGACTGAACAGTTTGCGTTTCTTGTATATTCAAAAGGAGAGAAAGGAAAAGCATGAGAGTGTGAATGAAAAATGAAGTCCAATCCTTTTATAATTGTCGTAAGAGTTAAAAAAAACTACAACTTTTATAGTATAAAAAAAACACTAAAATATTTTAAAATTGTAAAAAAGGGTTGTAGTATTTGTTCCACGTGTAAGGGTAACACTATTTAGTAAAGATAAAAGAAAATGATTAATGGGTCCACGCTGGTACTCAGAATCTCTATCTATTATATCTTTAAAATGATTTATTAATTATAAATATGAGTTATTGCAGTAGAATGAAATTAAGTAAGTTTGTTTGCAATATTTCACTATGATATTATGTTTCTAGATATGATGATAATTGAATTGAATTAATATCATGAGAAATTATTTTAAAGTTCGTAATTATGATGTAGATAATATTCTCGAATTTACGTTATATAAGCAGTTATTACGCCTTCCTTCGCTTAAAAGCATTTATTTAATAAGATTATAACTTAATTTCTCGTATAAGCATGATGCTGAGGTAATGCAGGAAATTTACGAAACGCAATATTTAAGCTAGTGTTTAATGTGATTGAATGACGAGCACATATTTAGCCAATTAATTTTTTGATTAAGTAAATTTGATTAGCGTAATAATGGCTTCTATTGGTACTAAAACAAGTGGGTTTAATTTCTAGTTGGAATTTTATGATACTATGATGATACTTAAAATACTGATGATACATTCTAACAAATATTTTTACGTGTAAATGTTATAAGTATTTAAATGTATAATCTATATACATTGATAACTAGCAGAAATTTGTGAAAGAAAAAGCTTCTAAGTGTTCTTACTTCCGATGTCAATATTTATGTGTAAATACGACAAGTAATTTAGTTTCGTATTCCATTTTTATTTCGTTAATAGTTTGTTACCTTAGTTGGTGAAAATTCATTTCGGTTATATAACAAGTTTAATTAAAGAGGAGATATCTATATATAAAGTAATTAATAATCAAAAATAATTTTAAACGAAATATTAATCATTTATAGCGTATTCACGCTTCATTATATTCACATCTACACTACGTAGGGATTTTAAATTTATTCAATGGTATGTTATGTATATTTATTTTAATTTGATTTAGCGAGTAGGATATATTAATCCAAAGCTTCGCATTTGCTTATGGTAAAATTGATTTTTGTATCATTATTAGTTAGATGAAGAAATATTACACATTGCGTCGAGAGCTTCAAATATAAAATATACTATAAAGTCGAGATTATATATACACTGTCGTATGAAGCTTTTTAATGTTATTTGTAATTATTGATTGATGTTAGGGGAAGGTATCTAGTTGTTAATAACTTGCTGATTTACAATGAAATTTAATTCACTATTTTCAAAGTTACAAATTGTACATATACCAATTATAAAATATATATAAATATTTAAAAAATTTTGATAAATTTGGTAAATGAAACAGAAGAAAGATAAAGCATATTGTAGCTGAGATATGACGAATAATAATAATGTATTGTATATTGCAACAAACACTTGTAATCATATTGAAGCTGTAGTGATGGGATTAAATTGCTGTACAGAAATAACAATAGCCTGAAATAAGCATCGAGAATCATTTTTGTATAGTTGACTGTTAATATTTACTTAATAATATATATTTTAATATTTTATATGATAACCCCTTATTAAGATTACAATTTATACTAATATCATACCTTTATATCAGATGCGACCAATCAAATAGTTTAAAGCTAATTTACTCTATTACATAACTATCTCCAAGCTGACATTCGCATTTGTTATAAGAGTTTACGATAATACTATCTATCTTTGCTTCCTATTTTAAGAATTTAATTATTTATTAGGTACTAAACTAATATCCAATTCCTAAGTACCATTCATTATCATTAATTCCTAATACACGTTTGTATGCCTTAATATTAAAAAATAACAAGCGTATATGGTTTGGGAATACTAATCACATATAAACAAATTAATTCTACATTACTGCATACATTTATCATCAGGAAAATCTGTTTTAATACAACGAAAGAAGAACCTCTAATTGTTAAATATATCTAAGCAGGGTTTATCATATTGCGTTTTATATTATACATGTTTGTATGCTTGTAGATTAAATATATGAAAGAATAATATTTGTGCATAATCAAAATGTTCTTGCGTAATTTTATCCATATGCATTTACATATCTATTTTTCTAACATACTCATTATCCTTCGCGTAATTGCTTGAAAGCATATGAAAGATAAATGCGACGTTGTCAGACGAACACATTGCCAATGAGCAATTAGTATATTTGACGCGATTTTTGACAACGTTGCAAATGACTGCTAGTGTGTTACTATATATATCAATCTATATGCGTTTATATGCCGATACATGTACATGGGGGCCGATATATTTACTACTTTTGTAATTGGTCATAAGTTTCCCGCGGATACCGTATCCAAGCTAGTTGAATCGACGCGGCGAGCGCATCCAACGGCCATCGACCGTTACCACGGCCCTGTACGCATGACAGCAAGGAGTGGAAGCAACACCACCAATGCACAGCAGATTTGTGCACGCTGCGTCGCAACCATTGGTCTACAATTTGTCGACCAATCATTGGGAAACCGACTAAAATATCCCAAGTAAGTTCAAAAATTATATATCGTGTACATCTCATCAGCAGGCCGTGCACTGCGAACAAATTGGCATATGGTTGCATATTCCTCGGGTTCGCGTTTTGATTCATCTGACGTAAAGCAATTCGTTTCAATCATGAAAATGGCGTACAAGTCGCTAACAAAGCAAGTGTATACATATCTTGGCGATGTACGCAGACATTTTCGCCATGCAAGTTACCGAACGTTCTAACACTCGTTGTAATGTGATATCGGGAATCATGCCGTCTTGTGTTAGTTTAATGCAGTACATGTGAAACCTCTTAGAATATTCTGAAATAATGAGATTTGTCTGTTTTAGGAGTGATGGAGCAAATAACCACAAGTGATGGGCAAGTTGTAATGCAAGCGGTGACGCCGCAGCAAATGCAAGTGGTGCAGATGCAAGGTACAAATGGCCAGCAAATTATGTTACATGCTCTACCTCAGAGTGGTCAGATTCAAGTAGCACAAGGTACAAATGGCATCCAGCAGATACAAGTGTTGCCTGTCTCCAGCCTGCAGGGACAGGGCCAAATTCTGTTACAACAACAACCTACACAGCAAGCACAGATTGTTCAAACAGCTGATGGACAAACATTTATTTATCAGCCAGTGGGACTTGAGAGTGGGATTCAACAAGCACAGCCTACAGGTTAATATTGTTCATATAACCTCTTAATTCTGGTACTTCAAATTTTGATATTTTCTAGTGTTGAACATCAATGGCAATTTCATACAACTCCAAACACCTCAAGCAACAACATCAGCAGCTGTTTCACAGCAACAAACTCCAGTTACAAGTCCAACTGCCCCCACAGTTATTCAACATGCAAGCACAGCGAGCACTAATCAATTAGCCATGGCCAATGGCAATATAGTGATGGTGAGAAATGCTACAGATGTACGTGACACTACAGCAAAATCAATGCTTTTCAAGAGAAGCTTGCTTGCTAGACATTAAATCAAAGGTTTCTTATTTGAATTCAACATATTGTATTTTTTAGATGTTGCCTGGGACTAGTTCTGTTTCACGGATTCCTCTGGGTGGCGGCGAAGTGCTGGAAGAAGAACCACTATATGTTAACGCCAAACAATACCGGCGGATTCTCAAACGTCGGCAAGCCCGAGCGAAATTAGAAGCAGAAGGCAAAATACCAAAGGAAAGACCAGTAAGACCTATCCTCTCAATCAATCAATGCATTGCAGTGTTATAATAATTGCTATTTTAGAAATACCTCCATGAATCTAGACATCGACATGCAATGAATCGCATTCGTGGTGAAGGCGGGCGGTTTCACTCTGGAAGTGTAAAGAAAATGAAACGTGAACGAGATGATCAAGAACGGCAATCGATGCAGCATCAACAACATCAAACACAGCGAAATATCAACCCCTACTTAGCAGAGGCAATTATTATTGAGGTAAGTGACTGATCGCGTTTAAATGAAAAACATGAATCGATTCAAATTTGTGACAATGCAAAATGATTTTAGCCAGTAATGCCTGAAGCGATAACATCGGATGCATTAGCATGAATGAATTCTGTTATTCATTCTTACATACAAAGCAATTTGTAAATAAATTTGTATATATTGTCTGTACATAATATCTCAATAGTACAACATTTATACCTAGCTTGATTAATGTTAGTGTAAAATTTTAACAAATGGTGAAAATAATTTAATTGAAATGTGAACGATTAATTACGTTTTTGCTTTGATTATAAGATGAAGAATCATTCATACACTAGTCATCCTGTTGGCTAGTATGCCTCTTATGAGCGTGCGTGTCGTCAACTTCTGGAGCATTTTTTAAAAGTATTTTGGGAATATTGCGAATATTTTAACGAGTTAAATTCACACTCACGTCTTTAGCATACGAAATGCATAATGTATTTGTCGATAACGAATTCTAATTCAGAATGGTTATGATGTGATACTATATCAATTATTTATATTGGCACTTGAGATTGTGCAATCTCGATGATCGAGCAATAATTGTTTATTGCGTTAATAGTTACATTAAATGCAATTCTTATTTGTAACATAAATTCTTCATTGCTTTTTTTCCCGTAGACTTTGAGCAATTTCCTGTTTCCTTCGCCAGGAATTTCTAAAGTACATACATATTTGAAAGAAACTGGGTAAAAAGTCGAAAGTATTCGTTTGCAGCTGAGTAAATCTCATCCCGAGCTATTTCTATATTTAAAATGATTCCTTAACATATGTTGTGCGAGTGTGCATATAATGTCGCTGCATTGGTCGTCTCTGCAAAATATCAAATGAACGGCACGTGCATAACTTTGCGGGGAGAAGAATCACAGAGAACAGATTCAAGCACGGGTTAAACATTATGACTTGGGAAATTTAATTGCTTATATTTGAGTATACAAAATTAGAATTATTATCGATGGTAAGCACGTCCGACTTTTTCGGTGAAAATATGGTAAAAATGTGTTTTGAAATTGAATTGCTCAACCATACCCGCGGTTAACAGAAATATCGTTGCCCAACAACTTTGTAAATAAATTACTATCGCGATTATCTTGTTCTCATTTGTGTTAAAGCCATTACGCACGTACCGCAACATGAACCGGCTAGCCATGAGAATAAATCAAAACTTTAATTGGTTATCTTGTCATTTTTTAATTAATTACACCGATTTGCTGTTTTTTATGTTTATTACGAGTTTCAATCAAGATGTACTCTTTAATGCCCCCTTTCAATAAAATGGAGCAGATCTGTAGTTTATCGTGAGATAACACAAGAAATAATTGCATAAAAATAACTTATTTTTACATTTACAACTTGTTTGTAATGGATATTTCATATAGATTTGTCGCGTTATTCTACGCAATTATTAGTCTGTATTAATCTGATTCATTAGTCATGGTTTTTTGTTTACGTCTAAATATTTTAGAGTAGTTGAAGGAAATGAGGTAGTGTCCGAATTTCTTTGCGTGAAATCGATATCGCTATTTCCTTGCTATAATCGTCATTCGTGAAAGTGAGGATGTGTGAAAGCGTTTTCACAACACTTATCACTTTCTCATTATTTCTTGTTGTGTATCAACGGAAAACGTAAGCGCATTTATAAAAACGGTGCGTCGCATGTCGGCCTCCCCTTCATAAAGCGTGGAATAGAAGCGCCCGTGGGCCCCGAATATCCCCGCACACTACCGCGTGTGTCCGGTACTATCGATAGAGAGCGCTCGTCATCGAGTAGTGCGTCGTACGCTAGGGAAGCGAAGCCAGAGGTGATTCAGTTACGAGCAGTTACGAGTCGTACGTGTGCGCGGAGGGCCGTGTGTACTGTAGTAGTAGCAAACGTACGAAATTCGTAAACAATCATCGATAGTCGTATTGGAGATTATCATTCGTAGTATCTCTCATCTCAAAGTTAGTGAACGTGTTGTGCTGAGTTATTGACTTGTGCCAAATCTTCAAGGAAGTTGAAAAACAACAAATTGTCGGAGGACGCGCCTTTCAAGAGACGCTTCAGAGACACGCGCACGGTAGCGCCACAAACAGAGATTGGCTGGTTGCATATATATACTACGCTCATTTACAACTGCTAGCTCGTCCTGCAATCAAAATGAGTGCATCACTATTCAAGCCGATGTATCCGATGCGTCTGGAATTACCTAAGATGCGTGATAACCTTATCGATAGGACTGCACGCGGTGTGCAAAAAGTTCGCCGTGCGCTCTTTGGGCGCGTGGATCACGCCGAGACGAAGTTATTTGTAGAAAGCGTGCTTGCTCAGCACACGCGTAACGAGTGCAATCGATGGGAGTTTGACTTCACCAACGAAGAACCTGTGCATCTCAACAACAACAAGGGACGCTTTGATTGGAAGCCAATTGTTCCGCGAAAGATTACGGACGCGCCGACAAAGTGCGTACGCCAGGATGAGTTTGATAACACGGAGTGCTACCATTCGCTTCCGGATGAGCAACAGCAGGAAAGCATATGTGACACTGCAGAGAAGCCCGTGGAAGTCGATGAAGCACCGAAACGACAAAGCAAAATTACAGGTACTTTATATTCATTCATGTTTTATCAGTGGTTGTTTTTAACACACATATGGGCGCTTGCTTTTTTAGTATCACTAACATATTTCAAGATAAAGTAACAGCGCATGTGTTATTGGGACATTAGCCCGAGCAATTTACACAATTCTCTCGTAAAATTTTATACTACTAGCAAACGAACGGAAGAGCACTATGCGGGAAAGTTGAATTCCTGAATAATCGCAAGTTCGCACTATATATTCAGGTTTTTTGCAGACGACTCGCATTTCACGGCGATAAACTGCGTTAAGTAGGAAATTAATTGGCCGTGTTAATGTCAAAAATGTGAACTTGGTTCGCAAAATGCTGGCTTAATCTGTTTTTAAATTGCGTACATTGCATGCAAATTGACTCCAGACTGCCTGACCGCGAGGCTATTTGAACAATGATATCATGTGTTGAACAATATGCACCTTAATAAATATAGGTGCATATATTTAATTCGGATGTTTTTCATTTGTTTTGCTACGTTTTAACTAATCGTATGAGAAAGTAAAAGTGAAACAATGACCTCATAACGTATTGAAAGATTAACATCAATTTTAAAGGTTTAATGCGAAAAGACTGATTATCACACCACAAGCGTTAATATGCACTTAGAAGTTTGCACAAATGAAGTTTGATTATTTTAATGCACAAAGTATGAAAGGTTAGTTACGAATATAAATTTTATTTTTCATGTGATTCGTTGTGGTTTTACGTCAATCTAAAATCAGGTTTTCATAATTTATCGAAAAATGTAAATGAATAGCACCATGTTAGAACATTATTATTATTATTCAGTCAACTTTCATTTTCATTTGTCTGTGGCTCTTGAAGATTTTCTTTTCTAAATCTACAATGTTCAAGTTGTAATTTGAATATAATAGAAGCCTTTGTAGTGTGATTAATCGAAAGACCTTGGGAATACTAAAAATGACTTTGAAGTAAAACAGAAGACCTCCCAAAATTAGTTAAAATTTAGTCATTTAAGAAGCGAGTGTGCATCAAAATGCGAAATATCAATTTACATTCACCTAAGCAATGTGTTGCATATTGATAGTATGACTTTGTATTACATTTCGATGCCCATATGGCAAGCGACGCTTGACGTTGAACTCATCCGCGATGCTTATTGAATCGGAATAACGATTCAAGGTATTTACTTTCATCAGTATAGTACGCAAAACAGATGTTTGTAAATCAGGCAGATGGTATGCTATTTCCTCCCCCATTGTACAGATAGAGCACGTATGTGCGTACGTACGATCGTTTCCGAAAAATAAGGGGCCGTGTGTAACGTCTTTTCTAGCCTAAATTATCGGATAGTGCACGGTGTATGCATGCGTGCGTTATTGATGCGGGGGGGTCAAAACGTGTGTAGCATTAAATACCTCATGAATAGGAAGGGGGTGGCAAATGGCATAACGGTTTTTATATGTGCACTTTTGGTCGCCAGCATAATAACTACTTGGAACGTTAACGGTTAGCACACTCACCGCGTCGTGCGTTATTGCATTGTAAATGAGCGTAACCGCTGCAAGGTCGTAAATATGAAGTCAACATTTTTTTGTAATAATGATTTGTTGTAACGATTTTCAGTTGTTTTCTCAATTTCATCGCTCTCTGTTGCGGTTGAAAATATTGTGGCCGGCGTGAAATTAACATTGATGGAAATGCATCCGAGTGGATCGTCGTCGGGGCCGGTGTGCCGCGATGGTGCATGCGTTGATTTTCTCTTCTAAGCGCGCGTCTCTTCATCTTCTAAGGTTGTTCTTAAAGGCGTACTCCTCGTGCACCAAAGAAAGAACCACACGCGACGGTGCGTGTCACAGTGTGATTATTGAAATGCGCGTGGACGAGGAAGGGGAAGAGAGGACCGCGTCCACACGCCGCACGCACATAATGCGTATCCAATTTTTTCCCAGTAGCCGCTATGCGCTCGTTGTTTTCTACTCGCTTGTACGCGCCGAGCGCACTGCGCTTGTATGATCGGTCAAAGGTGGTTCACCTTGGCAGGAGCGTTCACCTATATGAAGACAACTGAAGACAGAAGTCTTCAGCTTGAGGTGGTGTTAGATACACTTGATGAGTTTAGTGCGTACATTTGTTACGCTTCATACAAAAAAGAAGAAAAAGAAGATTGGTTTCATGTTGATGTAAATATCGTACGAGCGAAGCAATAATGTATTATCTATGGGAAAAGAAGGAGGAAGCATTGCACATGATTGAGCAATATGTGCTGAGAACTTTGTACTTTTTGTTTCTATTTTTGATATCATATACCACACGACAATCATATGGTACGCGTAATGAAAGAAAGTTATTTAATCTACCCGGATGTAAATTGTGGGGCTCTTCCCATATTGAAAGCAGGAGGGTGTCGGGCGCGGATGTCGTCGACAACGGCACGAAGAGAGCTGGCGGTTAATTGTATCGTGCTCACGTGTTCATGAACGCTCGCGTATGGTAATGAATGAGGGGTTCGAATTGAAACGTGGGAATCGGTTGCTGGAACCCTCACGCACGACGACTACGCATTGTACGTGACGACTTACCCTTCATTCAATTTCATTCATGTTTGCTCACCGCGTACGCATGCCGCACGCTTTTTGCATGCATTCTCTTTGTTTTGACGTTTTGAAACTAATTTGACTATTCTTTCAGATTTTATGCAATCGAGGAAACGTCCCGCCGATCAGGCATTCGCCTCGAAAAAGGACATACCTCAGAGCTCTTTCGTGATTCCACCAAAGCGTGCTGCTCGAAGCAACAGCTAAACGACGGATGAGAAATTAATGTCAAGAGTCGGGAAGGAAGATGAAAAAGAAGAAGATGAGAGAAATAGATCTCTCTCAGGCATCACAGTTCATATAAATTGAAATAAGTAAAAGTGCAAAAGATCACGAACACAACGGTATACCAACAAAGAAATTGATGATGTGAGGAGCAGCAAAATATTAATTGTGAATAGTTTAATTAAGTTAAGAAGTTTATATTTTATATCGTTGTGCATTTTGTAGTTTATTATTTATTTTATTTTATATATAACGCATACGAATGCGTGTGCTCACTAAGTATGGTAAGAAGTAAACATCAATAGTACGTGAGTTTACTGGCAATGATACTTCTGACTATACATCACATGAATGCACAGACAACAAACAAACACCCAAGTGAAACACAGCTAAATACCTAAATACTGTATATAACTGTGATTGAGATATCTAACAAGATATGATTAGATATAGCAGGATTGGTGAACAGGAATTTTGGATTAGAGCATTCATTCATTTATTCATACATTCACGTTTCGTCGAAATTTCAAATCAATTGAAATTACTTATCTTTCGATTAATTGTTTATTAATTTCTTGTATCGTACTAAATATTTATTTATACGGGTGGCACGACTCATTGGTTAATTTGTACACGGTGTTTGGTTTTGTCGGAATCAACATCACTTACGTACACGTCATGTCACTTGGAGTAATTATTCATAAAGCAAATGATGGTGACTTCTTAGTTGCGAAGAAGGAACGCATTTGTGAGATGAACAATTCAAGATCCGCGCATAGCGTGTTTAATTATCATTAATAATTTATTAAAGAAAACCAACTATATATAAATACTAACAATATATATTTAATCATAATGAAGAGGATATTCTATCAAGAGAAGAATTTATAGCAACACCTGTGATGTATTATAATAAGATACTGATCTCAAACTTTCAAATCCACAAATATTAGAAAGTAACGATAGTAATTTAAAAGGATAATATTTTATATTAGTTTAATATGTTTGATATAACAACAATACAACACTAAAAGGTATTATTATAATATACGTATCTGTATCTTGTAAAGTACGGGATAAGCAAGTGCATTATTATTATATAATATAAATATACCTTTGTGTTTAATTATCTCTTTTGTTTATGATTCATGTAGTTTTCCTGTAAATTTCACTTGTTGTTGGGACTTAATTTCATATGGTTTTTTAGGTGTATTTAACTCTTTGTTCGGCATTCAAGTTTGTAAAATACATATGCATGACGTGATTAAACTAGGGAATCATCACACATACCGTTCTCACAGGAACTGGTGCCTGACACGTGTTCCGCTCACACTTTTCACACACTGGTTCACAGGAAGACAAGAATGAAAACGTTAAAAATGGGCAAGTCAAGTGTGCGACTACTGCAGTAATTACAATGATTACATCGAAATGATTTAACAATGCGTCGAGTCAAGTGGCAAAAGTGGGTCGGTCGCTAAATATTAATGCATACATAAAAACTCTATTCTTCGCTTGCCTCCCTATTAATGTTTTCAATACGTGTTCTAGGCTTTAATTATATAAACGTTATGAAGAGTTCATACAATTTCGGTTTAGCCATTCTTCTCAATTTATTGATATGTGCTTCTTGCATAAGCATCGTGTGAACTTTTGACCCCGTTAATACGGCAGTTTGAATGTTTGTTTGGCATTCAAATTAGTATTCCAAGGCTATAATTTTTTATGGAAGAATGGTATAATTTATTCATAATAGTAATTTTGATTTTGCATTTGAATAATGTATATGTACATTCACATAATTGTTTATACGTTGTCCAGTTAGAAAATGTATGAACAGCTCTTCTGGAATTACTTTCAGTTTGATCTATTTGCATAGTTATGCGTTTTGCCTATATTAGGTTGTTTACATTACTAGGAAACTGTCAATTGTCACCTGTTTTATCAAGCGCCTAGCTAGTGTTAGTGTAATGTCCGCCGCGTTACCTCGTTACCTCGCAGTTATTAACGTGTTCGGTTATTATTTATCAATTTTAAATTGCAATTAATAGTTTAATTAATCGGTTATAACTGAATTAGTGCATCGGTCCAATGGGATTACTCAGCGGTCAAGGAGATTCGTAGTGGAGATGGATAAAGATCAACATGGATCAAACAGGTTAGTGCACATATTATTCCGTTATGTCTTCAAGTTATGATCGTTTGCATATTATAACTATTGCCATCAAATTTTTACCCGATATTATTGCGATTTTGGTCTCATCAGTGCAATGTAATTTATCCTAACCTAAATTTGCACATGAATTATTCGCCAGTATTTGCATTTAGTCTAAATAAAATAATGACTGAATGAATTGTTCACGGCTTTATCTGCAATCATTGTATTTCGAAATAGCAATCACTGGCATGTTTGTGAATGGTTTTAATGCATAAATTCATCAAGGTCTGTTGATCTTTTTATGCATTTGGAACAATGCATAATTTACATATGAGCAGCGGTGTGTTTCTCGGCTGAGATAATTATTTTTGCGTATGGTAAGAAAATGGCCGGATATTATTATATTTCATTCCGATCATTATCGAAACGACATTGTTCTTCTCAGCTGAATTGCTGATCTGATGCGTAACGTAATATCACCAAGTGCATTAACGATTTTATTGCATACTGGCAGCAAACACGGTCAAGTTATTCGCACATTTGCATATCTATGTACAATGGCTATTTGCATAAACATAGACAAGTGTTTCTACTCATTGTCCAGCATGCACAATGCCATTTCAGATATTTAGCGGTAATAATTTTCTCTATTCGCTAGCCTCAGGTACACGCTATTTATTGATGCTGGTGGCTCTGGAACAAGTTTTATTCTGTAGTGCACTTGCATGCACTTGCGAATGTTGAAGAAATAAGATTAGGGTTGACAATGGACGTGTAAGAAAAGTAGGGCACAACTAGGGTTGCTTGGTTGCACCCTACGGTCTGTTATAAAACACCTTAATCGCTTTCGAATGCTTTCAGTTGTGTTCTTAACACCTTATAGTGCGTCAAAAGATAAACGAACTTTACAATGCTCAACAACTTGTTGTGTTTGGTTTCTTTCTCGATAGCAGCACATGACATCTTTGTTGCCTACGGCACCCTATCATCTATTAATTTCGTTTAAAGAGCGTATAAACGCTCGACTAGCAGAGGGATCTAAAACGCACAATGAAATAGGTCAAGCCGTTGTTTGAGCTGAACAAAGAAATTGCTTGGACTTTTAAGATTCGCCAATGAAGGGCTATGCTTAGAGATTCCTTTGTCACCTTAAAATTACAATTTTTACACTTGTACGGTTCACACCTGTGTGTACTCGTTGAGGGATGAAAACAATGACTAGAATTTACTATTTTGTCTTGCATTTTCATCACTTTGAAAGCCGACTTATAATGTAGGAATAAACATGTAATGAATCCTAAGAAGTCTTAAGACGAAGCTTCTTAGTAACTTAATTGCATTATTTAGCTTCGCTCCGATGCTTTCGCGATACAAGAGCTATTGCAAAAGTTGTTCAACCTCAAGTACAATGAACTGTGCATCTTAAGGTAAACATCGTGCACTCACCTCTGATGCGCAATGCATTTGCGAGTAACGTGAGTAAGCATCATGCAACTTCTTCTTAGCGTGAAGATGCTCCAAGATGGCTGCGTCTAGTTTTTATGTAAGAAATGTTTCAATTTCTTTTGCAACTTTTCTACGACTAATCAATCAATTCGCCACTCTGGCGAATTGATTAGCATTATGTAATTGATCAATCTGTGCGTGGTTGAGCGTGTAGCATATAGTAAAAAAAACGCGTAGTAAATGTAATCAACCAGCATACAAAGAATAATGGAGCAACGGACGATAGTAAACTGCAAAACCCGTAAACCAGTCGTACGTACTCTTTCGCCAGCATCATTTATTCGCGAATAAAGAGAGGCTTATGACCGCGTCGAATGCGCCATTGAAAGTAAAGGGGTTGCAACACATAACACATGTGTGTTCATCACGATGCTGTTGTTTAGTTCTCAGCAGTAACTCTAAAACGTTTGTAAGCCTCGCACGACCGATTTGACATACAATGAGCTCAGATGTCTATCAGATATGTGGACATACAAGGGGAATGGAAAATAGATGGTCGCTTTTCGTGTGATCTCATTAAATTCATTTAAGCGGAAACGGAAATTCAAGTGCCAAACATATCAATGCTCTCTGAGAAAGACTATGTTGCTTAAATATTGATTAATGCATTCTCTTTCCTTTTTTGTCGAGATATAATTATTATATTTTAATCAATGATGGTTGTCATAAATCATTTCTTGTACCATGTTGTATGTGAACTAATTATGTATTCTTTTGTTTCAGGTTAGTTATTTTAAACTTTTGAATAAGTCCAAAACGTCATCCGTCATGCGTATTAAAGGTAATTAATTATATTAAATTTTGCGGTATAAAAGCACAGAGTGGCTTTATTGCGTAGACGTTGAAAAGAAATCGGTTATATTTGAATGAGAAATCAATTTAATACAAGTTGAAAAATTCAAAGAAAAGCATTCATCCAAGACAAGATAAAATATGATGGTGGTCTCGGTGCATCATTTTCAAGCTGAGCATGCGAAAAGGTCCAATTGAGTACAAATAATTGCAATATCGCAAGATGGCCTTTCAACGATTTATAGACTATAATTAATCTGGATGCGATTCGTTGGGTACGTGAACGTAATCATACAATGTAGTTTTATTGCGGGCTGTATTGTTGGATTGCTGGATTTGTTTGTCTTAATTCTCAAGTGCAACCCAGTCACTCGTGCGCCAAGTGCGCGTTTCACATAACAAGAGAGGCCTATCAATAGCTGAATCGTAAATATCAACTTAAGAGTGCTTCGTCCTCGTAGTTGACTTTGTATATTTGTAATCTTTTTGCGTTCGTGAGAAACTAAATACTCATATGAATGTGCGTTCAACCTTAAATTACGATCATTATGAACCGTGGAATGATCACGACTGCAATTCGAACAATCTCAAAAAGAAGCACTCAACTATAATGAGGGATTTTTGTTGTACCACATAGTAATCAACCAAAGTCAGTTATTGTCAGTCTACTTAAAAAGAAATATGCGTGCTTTCGGAAATCAAATAACACATTTCATTGGTTTGCTTTGAAAATTGGTTTCTTTCGCGTAACGCACCGTTGAATCACAGTCAATCGGTCATGGTGAATAACTAAATTGCATCGTGCAAGGGTTGTTTACACACCTGTAGCCAGTACGTATAATGAGTTTTATGCGGTTTGCGCAGAGAAACGCAGGATAATGTTAGATGTTTTGCGCTAGGTGAGCACGAAGCGTTAAATTCAGGGTCATGTTTCTCGATTCGAGTTAAGATTACATGTACACAACGAGCGAAATTTCATCGTAATGGTTTATGCCGATGAAGAAGAATGGTTCGCGTGTGAAATAAGAGAAAACTGTTGGCGTTCGAGCATCTCATGCGTGACATACCTGTCTGGGAAACGATTTTATTTAAATTCGGTCTTCCTGTGTCGCGGTTCTGGGTTATAAATTTTCGTTCGTTTACATTCAAATTAAGATTAATAGATAAGCATGATAGTTTCAACCGTTTGACGAAATTAGATAATCAAAGCATCGTCAATCTAATATAATGTATCATAAGATTTTAACAAATTTCTCTGCAAACAACTTTCGGCTCCTTGGTGCATTTTACAATGACTAATGATACTCATTTCTGAACAATGGCAATGTGAATTTTTAACTTGTTTGTGTCACACTTGTCTGCCTCAAATAATTGAAAGTGTTTTTTGTTATTTACCTAAAATTTGAAATTTATTTATATTTGAAATTCAGAGTGTACACGACATCTAACAGAATTCGCGCGAAACACTAGACAGACGCGGCTACATATTTCTGTAATCTCCGACGCCATTTTTAAAAGCATGCCGTGTTTACAGTTTTGTGTGTTAAGGTTAAATAATACCAACAATATTTTATAACAAAGAATGTGAATTTTTTAATTGCCAAATGATCATAGTATATTGACAGTACATAGCAGTGACATTAGATTCAGTCACAGTGTGATTAAGCATCTGTAATTACTCACGTTGTGTTGAATTATAAACCCTCATCAGTCTTAAAAGATAAAGGTACTGAATAGTATTTTCTTTAACATATTTACAATCAATTAACATTTTAGCAAAGCTCAATTACAACAACATGCTGTAGTGCTACATATTTAATTTATTTCAAAGTAAGTGAATCACAAAAAGTAACATGACATCTTTAATTACATATCATGTTTTAATACTTGTAATCATCAATCGTCTCCTGAAATGGATAAGGCACTTTTTCTTGTAAATCTTCTTCTTGGTGTCTTCTTTGTGGAAGAACATGTCGTCGTTTTGGAATAGATACACAACTACAACTATTTGCATCAAACATAAATCCTGTTGTACACTGTGATTCATTTCGACAATGACATGTGCATGTTGTATAGTCCCATAGCTTCAAAGCACTTTTTGCATGGCATTTCTTCTCTTCATCTTGGTTTGCACACTTGCATTTGCATTCATCTTTACTATACTGTTGCATTGGAGTACAGTCCTAAAATTGAAGTAATGAAATATGTCGTTCATAAATCATATTTGAGACTTACTGAAGCTTGAACTCTACATCCGCAGTGACATTTTACATGTTTTTCCATATGGATAACTTCCTTTCCAACAAATTTCAAACGATTACCTGCAGTAAATTGTGTTTTTATAACCTAGTAACAAACAGATTTTGTAAATTTAGACATCAACCACCTGTTTTCATATGTTACTTACTTTGAAACTAACAAGTTCTGTTTCTGATGGGGTGCAAGCTAGTAAGTTGTGTGAGCAGCATCCACCACATCTCTCAATTCTGGTACATGCTGGAATAAATATAATTGATGGATCTGGTGACTCTGGAGCAAGTTTAACTGTTTGCATTTCAGGCATGCATGCTGCAGATTTTGGCTGCAATACTCTACCTATGATGAAGAAACATAAATATTATTTATTTCATTGCTATTACTTTATTTGCTTCTACTTACTCCTCTCGACATCTTCACCAAATCTATCTGAAATAATAAGAAACATGCTTGATTAATATAATATAAGCAGGCAAGTGTAACATAAACAGCTTTTGTTTTTCATTCAACGTCGCCTTTAATTGAGTGTCATTAGTTATTGTCGTGTTGTTATTGCAGAGTGTTTTCGACATGGAAATATTTTCAAAGAAACAAGAACAAGAAGCCGAGGCTTTTGCGTCATTTTACTTTGATTTGGTTGAAAATCATAAGGAAAAGCTCGTGTATTATTTATCTGACGATGCTTTGCTCGACTGGTTCGGCAAGTCAATAATGGGCGTACACAAAATCAACGAGTTTGTAAGACACCAGTTGGGAAAACTTTGTCATTCATTTCCGAGAATTGAACCGTGCTCAGATATTGGATATCGTGAAACGCATGTTATCAAGTATACTCCTTCAACATCATGCTGCACTGAGCCTGCCGAGTATCTTGCGACTTCCCAGATACCTTCTGATAAAACGCCACCGAATTCGATAATGGCAACGAGCTCGCGCAAACGGGAGATAGGGCAAGGTGATGGTCTACACAATTGCCTCGTAGATTCCCCAGCAAAACGAATTAGAATTGCATCTGGTTCTGGGGATGTGCCTGTCCCGATCACTATTAGCAAGCTTTCATCAGTTGGGCATGTCACGTTCTATTCCGAAAGCACAAAAAAGTATCAGAAAGAAACGAAATGGTCTCGACCATGCAAATTTCAAGTGGCCTATAGTAAAACTCCTGATGGATATCTCATACATTTAATTATCTATCAGGGTAATATGAGCTGCAGACGCAATTTATTGAAAGAGTTTGATGCAGTTAGCGGTATGAGCGAATAAGCCGTTTGTTTTGTTATCAGCGACGTTGCTTATGGAATTGTATGATTGAAAGAAAGTATTATAATTTTAAACCGAATCTCGAGAGTTGAACCCAGGAGCAGTTGTAAGAGAATTTATATTCTCGACAAAATTAAATTATTTAGTTACTGTAAATATATGTTATATGCATCTTTGTATAATTTATATATGAACGTTAAATTGTTGTATAAAAGGGGAAAATGTTTAAAACGTGTCTATTTGCCAATATTGGGTGATAATCGTGCATATAGTGCCAAATTTATATATATATTTTCGTATTTGTTCACGAATCTATGAAATCGTTGAATATAATTGAACAAAATTGGACCAGTTTGAATAAAACTATTTGTTAATAAACTGATTAACTTACTTGCTAGTAGTGTGTCCTCTTCGTAACCATCAACGTAGTTTATGAGGAGGTCACTCACACTGTAATTGTCTAGTCTTTGGATGAATGCTAACGGCGGAAACTAAAAGTAAACAAATGCTATTAATATTTATTACCCCTCTGTGAATATTCATTGCAGATGTAATTTGATGGATTTGTTTTAATCTGATTTGATCTTTCGCCTTGACCAGTCACACTTGTATTGAAAAATTTATAATGTTGTAACATTGACTTGGAATTTCCAAGCGTTGTAAACAGATGATTGTATTATGCAGTGAACAGGTTGTAGTGACACTGACACCCATTTTCAACATCTTACCAGCGTATTTGCGATGTAAGGTGTTGTTCCATTATTTGATTCTCTTGCCGCATTTCTGTTAATTGTCGATCGCCTTTGCGTTTCACCGGGAAACGAAATTGCATCAAATCCAGTTTCACCACCCCCGCAACAAGTTTTTCCCGCCGAATATGCGGTGCAAATGCCACATACACTAAAGAACGTAATCACCAAATGAAGTTTCGTTAACATTGTTGATAATCTTCCTTGTTTTTTTGCTGAGATACTTATTTAAGTATGTAATTTTGCCTTAATTACTAGCGAGTAATTAAAAGAATGTAACACGTGAATTAAGATAAAAACGTGATTGTTTATTTTGATGCACTTGGGAAATTATAGTAGCACATATTTGTTTACAAAGTTTGTATAAAATTTGGAAGAATACCAAAATTCCACTCTCTTAAAGCGTTCACTATTTTGAACTTGTTAATATATGCTGTGAATGTCGCGGCGACTGGAAGGACTGGCGAGCAATCTTCATACCTATTCAACTTTGTGCCAAACGCGATTACCTGCTTTGTTGAATCCGAGACTTATTCAGGTGTTCCTTAGGTGGGGACGGCTTACGTAAAGTGATTCCTACACATGCGATTTGCAATTTGCTACGGTCAGCGTATTCCAAAATTCTGTTCTGCAAACTAGCATATTTGTCTTAATCGTGACCCAGTAAAAACTAGCATTTGAAATTAAATATAGATTTTGATGCATAAACAAACTGCAAGATTATATTGTTACTTGCTACCTGCTTATGCATGTACACTTGAATAATTTAATAACGAGGGTCATAATATCAGTCATGACTCTAGGATTGTTAAATGCATTTGCACTTGAATTAAAGCGTGAAATCATTTGATGAGTCAATTTCTATAAATACTATTTTTATTTGGAATATGCCGCAAAAATAATAAATAAACATCAATCACAAGATTGGAAAACCACATGTTTTTATTGAATATAATTTTGCGGTAATATAAATCAGTATTCTACACAGCTATTACAATTTAAGTAACGAACAACTTGTAATTAAATACTTAACAAACAAATGCTTTTCAGCAGAAACAAACAAATATAACATGACCAGATAAAAAATTTGCAAGGATACGTTCGTGATTTTAATATTTATGTATTCCACCTTAGTTAAATATGGAAAATTCTGATTCATCAATAATATAAAAACGTATTGGCGTAGTGACGCATCATTTATCACTTCCTTCGGCGCATGAGCTTGAACATTTATGTATCTCTTTCTTGATTTCTTCAATCAGTGGTATAGCAGGATCTTTTGGTTGCAGGACTCCGTTGGCCAGAATCAAATCCCGATTAATTCGCGGTGCTGTGTTTGGACGGTTTAGTGGAGCACTTATGGGACGCACCAAGGGCGAAGGAGCTGTACTCATCCATGCACCTTTTGGAACCAAAGTAAGTTTTGATTCAGATGTTTTTGGCCTGGGATATTGTTGCGGTTCTTCGTCTATATTTCTATAAAAGAAACAAATACGTTAGAGTTTTAAATATGCGACGAAAACTTTAGTAATTTACCTGTCGATGCTTGAATGACTTTTAACTTGAATCGGTTTATGTTGCGGACTTTCTCTCCGGCTTCCGAATAAGCTGAATGTGTCATCAAGCAGATCATGAAAGCGCTTACGCATCTTAGAAACGTTTTTTGCTTGCGCATCCATATCATCATTAAAACTACCGCTTTGCTGCATACGATGTTTATGTAAATTCCAAACAACTGGTCCTAGAACGCCAGGATCATCATCTGGCCCGAAGCTTCCATGCCGCGTCATTGGATATTCATCCGGGTCATGCAAGTCCAAATGACGAACACTTAGCGGTTCCAAAACTTTATTAAGTGGCTCCGGATTATTTCCCCTAAAATTGATAAATGTTATTGAATTTAGCATCGCGAAATTTACATGATAGTAAAGTAACTTACTTGGGAAAAGCTTTCACAGAAGGCATAGATAAATAAGATTTAGGGCTGATGGGGTCTCGCATTCGAAGATCTATTGTATCACTAAGGGTGCTACTGCTTGTGCTACTGCATGGCGATGCTCTATTATTTGAAGCTACATTTAAAGGCACTGTTTTGTTGATAGCGGCTTTTGGCCTTTGTAATTTCCTGCCATTGTTAATTGGCATCAATGGAGAAATATTGATACTTCCACTACAAAACAGATTCAAGTCAGAACAAAGAAACAAACAACAAACCTCCATAAACCTTGAACAACTCGATGATCCAAAAGCACTGTTTGGCCGCAGAGAATTCAAAGCTTGATTAGATCCATGGTTTCTGAAATTCATGTAGGTGGGTGTCGCGTTTTGTTCCCTTTTGCCATTCGTATTCAAATCGAATCCTTCATTAATGCGCCCGTCTTGTTCACTAAATACGTGTGTTACATTGTGATCATTTACGCTGGTTTTGTTCTTAGTTACGCAAAACGCAACTAACATAACGACAACGATCAGGAGAATAAGTACAAAAAGTGATATGCTAACAAATAGCCACGTAGGTTTAGTTTCCGCTAATTCTTCAGCTATTGTGGGCCTGATGTATGCTGAAAACAAACTGTTATAACATTATTTCGCAAGCAAATTGAAAACTTACGTTCAGCTTTGACTAGAAATGGATATCCAAGTTCTTCTTTAACTTCTCTATCAGTCACTAACTGCATATCATCCGCGGCTGTAATAGCAGCAACAGGTTGTCCAGCGACAGATACATGATAAACCACTTCGATTTTATTCTCTCCGTTAATGGGTTTCTTATCAATTTTGTGAATATATACATCTATCGGTTTCTCCTCGCGTTTTATTCTTGGATGAATCCCAAGATGTTTGGCTTGCTGACGAAGAAAAGCTTTTTGGTACAGATTGGCCAAACTTTTACGCAACTCCAGCACATCGGGATCTTTGCCGCCGCTCTTTAAGACGGTGAGCAACCAAAATTCTTTATCAGCATCAAAGTCATTATCAGATGTTGCGTGTGTGCCCGTCGTTGTTGCATCACATGATTTACATTCAGGACTTGTAGTTGTAGTTGACGATGCGCTCTTTAAATTCAAAATTATCAATATACAATTGAACGCAAGTAAATCAAACGATTGTTAATTACAGTAGCTGTTGTTGAGGTAACGTAAATTGTTGTAAGGAAGGTGGAATATTCCTTTTCGTCTTCCGGTTCGTTAAAATCGTCGCCGGACCCCGTCCAAAAGAAGTCCTCGAGTTTATAACTACTTTGCACTTTTCGGAGTGCATTTTCAACCGTTGTTAACTCTGTGATCAATCAATAAGAAAATGTATTGATCAAATGAAAACAAACTTTACAATGTTTACATGCTTGCAGCGCTTGTACCTGGCACCAGTTGATACACAAGCCAAGTCTGCATTAATAATGAAATGTTCTAGATAGGTAATTCTAAAATAAACTATAAAGTTTATGTACTTACCAACGCCATGCTTGAATTTCGATAAATTTGTTATATTAACTTGATCACCAAAAACACATTTTTGAATTATCACAAAACCAAATAACAACGCAAATACTTCCATTTGAAAGTAGATCTTTTATTTTTAATTAATACATATTTTACTTTGGTTATAATTTTCGTTTGGTTTAGAATTTAAATATGTTCAGTTAAATATGTTTTTGAAGAGGCCATTTCGGATTTCAATAAGCCAGCTTGTTGTTGTTACCATCGCGCACTACGCTGAACTGAATTCATCACTTTATTTCCCTATAGATACACGCATTGATCATACGGATAGATGCGCAAGCGTTGCTACCAACAATGGAGAAAATTTGTCGTGTATAACATTCAAAACAAAAGCTGCTTCCCGTGCAATCGTGTTTGGGCATTACAATAAAAGTGATTCGCTGTATATTCCATTATACTTATTATAGTAACTGTAATGAGTTTATAATGTCACAAAAATAGTCGTAGTTATTCTACCAAACCGCTCTTAAATACTATTTTTATTCTGGTACACAAACTTAAAAATCTATACCAATAAACAAGTACTTTGGTCGATTGTTAACAGTAAAATATCATACAATACTTCATTAATTAATAGGAATCCTAGCATTCAATATCGACTGCTACATGTTTGTATATACCAACAATTTTCGTTGCTTGGAGAAATTATTGATTTTATAAATGGTTTACATGCGCAAGATAAAGTTAATAATATTATTTATTAGTTGTTACTTATAAATATCTTTGCGAGTATCGACACAAATTGCAACATTATATATATACTACCTTCAAGAAAAGAAGCTGGTGGCGCGTCTGATTCAGACACGCGCTTAATTCCAATAATTCACTGAATATATATAAGTTTTAAATAAACTACGGCAAGCAGCTAGTGGCTCAGTGGTGAAACACTCAGCCAGCAACCGCGAGGTCCTGGGTTCGAATCCCGGGCTCTCAAATTTTTAAAAAAATTAAAACTCTAGTGGTAAATAATTCCTAAGTACGTTACTTGGTATGAGCCGGCGGGCAGTGTCTCTTAAGTAGGATGGTCATTCAATTGGCCATAGCGCTTGTATTTAAATCAAGCACTTGGAAAATAATTCTAAGTCCCTACTTGTCGTTGAGAGGCGCCCCCCTCGCCGGTGACGTCAAAAAATCGGCCTGTTGGTAACGAAAATCGGGAATGGGGAGGCAGTCTACTGCCGGGGAGCGCAGCGGCGGGGTGGGCCGTCACAAGAACGATCTCAACGTACGGGCTTCAAAAATTAAAAATGGAGCCCTTGTACGCCTCCGGGGGCCCATTGGACATACAGTTATGTCCGTTGGAGAGCCCCGAGCGAACAAGAAATTGAAATCTTAGAAATTTGAGTTGCCTCACTCAGGGATCGAACCTGAAGCACTCAGACCACTTCCATAGCCGTAACCACTAGGCTATGGAGTGTCGTTGCTATGGTCAAATTTGATCTTCCCCTTATATGCTTAAATTCAGTTCAATTGAAAATTTAAAATTTAGAATTGAGTTGCCATTCTCGGGAATTGAACCAGAGACACTTGGATCGCTTCCATAGAATATACCACTAGGCTATGGAGTATTGCTGTCACGGCAAATTTTAATCTTCCTCTTACTTGCTTAAATTTGTTTCAATTGAAAAATTAAAACTTAAAGTGCCAGGGATTGAACCAGAGACTCTCAGATCACAACCATAGACTTCATCGCTAGGCTATGTTGTGTTGTTTCTGGGCTCGAATTTGATCTTGGTCTTTTAGTACAAAAGTGTTTGAATTTTAAAAACAATTTATTAATTATTTTAACGTCGCTCTCTAATTAAATGTACTATACGTTGCATAAATGTTCAGTCATATTATAGGCAACACTTAGTACTTGCAACCACACGCTCCAATGGCTAGTATGCTGATGCTGATTAGCGTTGATCAGTTCATCAGCTGATGTGTACACCGAGTGATCTGTGTTCATTGTTTGTTAAGTTCTAATGAACCTTATTTACCAAATTAATCTATTTAGAGTAAACTTTTTCTCAAATTATGCATATTGTAATCAATAGAATAGAATTTTATACAATTATGATTCATTGGTTTAGCTCAGAAAACCACAAATTGTCAACATATTTTGGACAGACCTGCATTTCTTAAGGTACTTAATTCATTTCAGTATTAGTCATTAATACCCATTTAAAGGGTCGGGTTTTATTTGTTTAATCATTTACAATTCCGCATCTCCCATTTTATTGCCCCTTATCAACATCTTTACATCATACAACACTACTTCTATTCCATTTGTAATTCAAAGAATATTTTAAAATCTAAAGACTTCTTTATTTTGAAGGTATGCCTCAAGTACAGGAGTGAAGCAATATGTTCAGTTTGAGTGCCAGCAGGAAACCTAGACTGACAGGAGATTATACATCAAGGATGTGAAAGAGCTACTTGATATAAACATCAGAAAATTTGGTGGTTTGGCGATAAAGATGACTTGGTAAGTCATACTTATTTTAATGTTGAAAGCTTTCATAATAGTTGGTTGATGTTGCAAGTAAATGTAACTGGTAAAGCTTATCAGTTAAGTTAGTAAAGAAAGCAATTCCTTATTTGCAAAAGTGTGTAGTGTTTTCAGTTGCAATGACAAGAGTTGTTCAAAGTTGCAATGAGTTTATATAAAATTGCTAATATGATCTCCCAAATCTAAAACGGATATGAACAAAAAGAAGAGGATTGAGAACAATATGTTGGAAATTTGGTGAGTAGTCTTTCATATCCTTATTTTTGTTACTATTTTATTTTGCTTCATGCAAGTCCTCATTTGTTTTCATATTTAATTTTAACCTGTATTTTATATTAAACAGTCATCAATAACAGCTAATCAGTAAAGTGGATCTGCTTTAAACAAAGTGCATAGGTGAGCATGCAAGTCCTCATTTATGTTCATATTTCATTTTAATCTTAGCTTGTATTTTATTCTAGACAGTCAGCAATAACAACTGATTAGCCACTCACCCATAACAGCTGATCAGTAAAGTGAATCTGCCTCAAATGTTATGAGTAGGTAAGCCTGCAAGTCCTCATTTGTATTCATATTTAATTTTAATCTTAGCTTGTATTTTATTTTAGACAGTTATCCATAACAGTTGATTGCTAAAGAGGATCTGCACTAAACAAAGTGAGTAGGTAAGCATGCAAGTTCAATTTGTATTTATATTTAAGTTTAATCCTCATTCTTATTTTATTTTAGGCAGTCACCTGTAACAGCTGATCTGCCTGTCACATAGAACATCTGATCAGTAAAGACCATATGCTTCGAACTAAATGAGTTGGTAAGCGAAAAAGAGCATCTGCTTCAAATTAAGCAAGTACGTAAGTATATAGTGTCCATATTCACACTTTTTCTATTATTTTTAATAGTCAGCTGTAACAGTGGAGTTGATCTACTTTAAGCTTTGTTAGGACTTACATGTACAAGTCGTTAATTATATTTGATTATAATTTTAGCTCGTAAGTCTTATTAGCAATGCAAATTTTAATTTTCTTTCAGATAATCGCCGATAATTCCAGTTCTATGCTGAATCGTAAGGTAAAGCTAGGTAAGTACATTGTGTTAAAGCCCAGTGCCATAATAAATTCTCAATTTCATCCCTACTGTTGTAATTTACCTCTATAACCCGACTTATTGTGTTTCCTCAGATTCTGTATGTTAACTGTTAATTTATAGGGGCCAGCTGGTTCAAATCGCTAGGGATATTAAAAAAGCCCCTATGTTCAAATGAAAGTAGTTCTATATTTCTATTTAGGGTAGTTATCGGGTAAATTGTACCCTTATGTTTTGTGTGTCAGTGGTGACATCTTATAATTATATTTGGTACTAATAATTTCACATGTACATAATAGATGGCGCTCTGTACGGAGTGTTGCCTATAGTAGCGGGAAGATATAGTAGTTCCATATCTTCCCACTACGGTGTTGAGGCGCCACTTACAAATTCGAATTATAAATTTTCCGTATCTTTTGACCGCGAAAAAGTTTCAATGTTATCATCACAGATATGGCCAAAACTTTTTCGCCAGAATAAATGAACAAAAGTGTAATTTAATAATTGCAATAACTCCACATCCAGACGTGCTACAGGTGTGGGTGACACATCAAAAAAGTCAGCTCGCTCTACTTTATCCGTAGAGCAAAAAAAATTACCAAATAAAAAAAAATATTGGTCGGAAATTTCGTTTTCAGAACGGAAAAAATAAGATTTGGTATCAAGTTTGCATAAACGCAAAGAGATATATTTAATTAATAAAAAAATTATGCGAAAACTTTACTCATTTTTTAAAATATTGATCGAAAATTTCATTTTCAGAACGCAAAAATTAAGGTTTGGTATCAAGTTTGCATAAACGCAAAGAGATATATTTAATTATTTAAAAGATTGTTTGCAAAGTACCATTTTTTTTTTAATATTGTTGGAAAATTTCATTTTTAGAACGGAAAAATTAAGGTTTGGTATCAAGTTGGCATAAACGCAAAGAGGTATATTTAATTATTTAAAAAATTGATCAATAATTTAAAAAATCAAACTTTTTGTATAAAATTGAAGAGGCTTATTTACTCCGGAACCAGACTTGCTACGGGGGTGTATGATACCTTATTTTAATCAGTAAAACGACCTCTGCATGCATGTCAAATTTCAACCTTCTTGGACACAATTTTTCATGTAAAATTAATAATTTATGGAGTTAAAAAAAATTGATTTAGTAAGTGGCTCCATCTATTCGTTACACCTGGAACTTCAAAACGAAATCTTTCTTATCATAGTAGCGCCATCTGTGGGGAAGTAGCTAAAATTCAAATAAACCCATGTCGATAAATCAAAATAAGCAACACCTATTTGTTAATTTTACATTATCAAGGAGCAATATACATTTAATTAATTTATTAATGAAATTAAGAAATAAAATAAATTTTAAATAACAAGGGCAACCCTTCTTCATCAGCTCAAGCTAGATGAGGTGAGTAATGCTCCACCAATTTACTCACCAGAAGTCATAAAAGGGGGTTGTGGCCCCTTTTGCTTTCAAACCAGCAGGGCTAGAATTAAATAGAAACATGAATATGAATGAAAACTTTCTTGCTTACCTACTCACAAAATTTGAAGTATATGTTCCCTGTACATCAGGAAATATTTGTAATTAGCTGAAGCAAAATGTGATTATATAACTCATCACAAACCCTGTAAGGTAAAATAGTATATCAAACCCTAAAACGACAAGCCTAATAATTAAATGTTAAAACAGGTATGGGCTTGTTTACCTTCTCACTAAGTGTGGTGCAGATCACTCGTCAATCTCTGGAGAAATGAGAAAGATCTGTAAAAAATTATGTAAACATGACACAATAATGGTTTGAATCAAAAACTAATGTTAATACCTATTCAGAAGCATGCACTATTGGTTTTATACAAATATCTCTTTTCCATTTGCTGCATTATGCAGCTACATACGAAGTTTGTAGCTGATGATCACCAAATGGGATTTATGGACAAGTATCGAAATAAAAATAAGATCATAATACAGAGGAGAGAGTGCATATCTCTGTATAGTAACAATTTCAATTAATTAACCAAAGATAATGTATGACAAAATAATAATATGTTAATAGAGAAGCAATGCTAAGATATAGAAAAAATCGTACCTTATTAATAAAATGTGCAAGAAAACACATTAGCTAGCTGGATTTCCATGACATGAAGAGAGGCGTCGCCTTAAGAGTAAGTTATTGATAACCCTCAACATAGATCTTTTTTTTCCTAGTGCATGTACTTGATTATTAGCACAGAATTCTTCAAGTTATGCCATTTCAAGATCCTTAATTCCTACATGCTGACTACCTCACTTTGCAGTCACATCTTGAATCATAAATTAAGTTTCACAAATATTGATTCAACAAATAGATTATACAATTTTACTTACTTTCATTTGGTGGAGTATGTAATCATCAAGCATAGTTATTGAGCTATGACAATGCACAACTTAAGCAAGTACCCTTTTACATACACTCACATGTTGCATACCATGTTATCACAACATCCCGACTGTGGCCTAAATGTGCTTGAGGCTGCCACATTCGCATATGACTTTACCAATGTTTCAGTCAGCATGATTTAGACTTGAACATTGAATACAGCATTAACTACCAGATTTTAGTATAGCACTTTACTCTGTAATAGTTGTAGGGCTAAACATGAATCATAAATTAAGTTACACAAATATTGATTGACAAATAGATTATAAAATTTTACTTACTTTCATTTGGTGGGGTATGTAATCATCAAGCATAGTTGTTGAGCTATTCATCTTGCATGACAATGCACAACTTAAGCAAGTACCCTTTTACATACACTCACATGTTGCATACCATTTTATCACAACATCCCGACTGTGGCCTAAATGTGCTTGAGGCAGCCATGTTCACATATGGCTTTACCAATGTTTCAGTCAGCATGATTTAGACTTGAACATTGAATGCAGCATTAACTACCAAATTTTAGTATAGCACTTTACTCTGTAGTAGTTGTAGGGCTAAACATGAATCATAAATTACGTTACACAAATATTGATTGACAAATAGATTATAAAATTTTACTTACTTTCATTTGGTGGGGTATGTAATCATCAAGCATAGTTGTTGAGCTATTCATCTTGCATGACAATGCACAACTTAAGCAAGTACCCTTTTACATACACTCACATGTTGCATACCATTTTATCACAACATCCCGACTGTGGCCTAAATGTGCTTGAGGCAGCCATGTTCACTTATGGCTTTACCAATGTTTCAGTCAGCATGATTTAGACTTGAACATTGAATGCAGCATTAACTATCAGATTTTAGTATAGCACTTTACTCTGTAGTAGTTGTAGGGCTAAACATGAATCATAAATTAAATTACACAAATATTGATTGAACAAATAGATTATAAAATTTTACTTACTTTTATTTGGTGGGGTATGTAATCATCTAGCATAGTTGTTGAGCTATTCATCTTGCATGACAATGCACAACTTAAGCAAGTACCCTTTTACATACACTCACATGTTGCATACCATTTTATCACAACATCCCAACTGTGGCCTAAATGTGCTTGAGGCAGCCATGTTCACATACGGCTTTATCAATGTTTCAGTCAGCATGATTTAGACTTGAACATTGAATGCAGCATTAACTACCAGATTTTAGTATAGCACTTTACTCTGTAGTGGTTGTAGGGCTAAACATGATGCATTCATCTTGCATGATGAATGCACATCTTAAGCAAGTACTTTTTTTTGAGAGCCAATTGGATCTCGCATACCTTGATGTAATGTAATGTTACAAGTTTATCATCAGCTCTAAATAGTTCAGACTCACAGGTTGCATTCCATGGTATCACAATATCCCATCTGTAGCCCAAAAGTGCTTGAGGCAGCCACTTTCACATATAGCTTCACCAATGTTTCAGTCCAGTACAATTTAGACTTGATGAAACCTTTAGACTTGATTTAGACTGATGAATACAATGCAGCATTGACTAACCTGGTTTTATTATGGCACTTTACTCTGAAGTAGAAGAGTATTTCTTGCGCACTACACCACAAAACACTCATTATTAACACTAATTGCAACAATAACAATCAATGCTCACTGTTAACAATGCACTTAACAACAGACTGCTTTACACAAGGTTATGTCGGCACCGGTACAGCCGAAAGCAAAAGGTGCAGTAAGTTCGACAAGTTGCATACATGTAAATCTATTTCAACAGCCATAAATTTGATCTTTCTTTTATAGTGTCAATTTGAGTTTAAAACTTAAATAAGAGAACTGCCTTGATTAGGAATCGAACCTGAGACACTCAGATCACATCAAATCAAACACCGCAACATCAACTCTTAGAACGTGGCCATCAGTATGACGATTGGTGAAAGCATAGGAATAGAAGACACTGTTGTTATACAGCATCTAATTTCGCTCCAATGTTTCAGATATCTGGTGCTTGAATACAGGGATGATGAAAAGCAGCCCCGTTTATTTCAAGTGACTTTGTGTCTGCAATTTTTCTTTTATAATTACCAGAAGATTGAAACAGTATCGCCAAGATTGATAGACTGTATTAGTCAATAACATCACTGCCCTCCTAAAGCTTTTGCGAGATAAACTTAAAATTGCAGTATTATAAACCTATTAATGATAACTATTTACCTTGTTAAAGCAATATCAAATCAGTACACTTGCTTTGCATTATTGCTATCAGCACTCAATTCCTTTTGTCTTTCACTTTCACGCACATTATAGTATGAGCTCCAACAATTACTACATATTACTATTATAAGGGGTTCTTTAAAAATGAATTCATAGCATAACTTATTACATTAATCAGGTAACTATATATATATACAAATTACCACCCAATGGCTCCAACTATTTCAGTTATTTCAAATGCTTTATAAACCTGTAACAAAAGGCTGTCACCATACGACTTGATGTATATTGAATCGAAAATCTTCATTGTTGTATTATTACGTAAAATACGAGATTATAATATTATGCATAATAAATTAATTATAATACTTCAATAATTGAGTATTCTACAAACAAAATGATAGTTTAAAACAAATTCCTATTTCATTATTGCTCTAGCCATTGTGCTAAAACAACACGCTTGGCAAAGTCTATAGAAAGAATGATTACAATGTGTAAATCTTACAATTAAAAAGAAAGCAGATCACTCCACTGATTCAATCAGCCAAATACAGCAACATCTTAACGTCTTGGTACCATTACCGGAGACCGCGATCTGAATCGTGAATTGCTATCAAATCGATGACGAGCACCGCCAGGTCCACTGCTACTGCCTCCACGGCCTCGCGGAAAACTTTCACGAGCCCCACGACGAAAACCGTCGCCGTTGCGGCTGTACTCTCTGGAGGCGTAGCGATCTTCACGTGGATATTCATCAAAGCGACCCCGACTACTCATTGGGCCTCGTGATCCACGGCTGCTACCGCGGAAGCCGTTCATTCTGTCACTGTAGCCCCGGAAGCTGCCTGGCTTTCCGCTTGGTGGACCTCTACGTGGTGGGCCACCGCGACCTCCACGGAAGCCCCCGCGTCGTCCAGTGCCCCGCGCTATCTCCACGCGAAGCTTTGAGCCCAAGAAGTCGCTGCCGTTTAAGTTATCACACGCTGTCTCAGCATCTCCGTGATTCGTAAATTCGATAAAGGCGAAGCCAGGTGGATTGAATGCAACCCACACAGAGTTCAGCTTGCCAAACTTTTCAAATTCATTTTCCAGGTCCTCTTTCTTGATCGTCTCGGTGAGGCCTCCCACGTACACGCGTGTGCCCTTGCCTTCGTCGCGATCACCCATAGCGGTTCGTATCAAGTCCCTGTCTGTCCCTGTTTCGTCGTAGCAGACGCAGTAGCAGACCGCTTACTTGCTGTTGTTGGTCGCTGAGGTATATCTCTGTGGAACGTAGAATGATATGCAAGCGTGGTGGGACACAACAGTTGTCGTTTAAAATAGTAGTACTTGTTTGCTTGTTTTGTTTTCGCATTGTGTATACTTTAAGAACGAACTTGCACTTGCAATGCGTTTGGTCAACGTTTCGGTAATAAGCAAACAATTACAACGCAGTCGTAATGTGTGTAAAATGAAATCCAATCAAATAGGAAGAATGCGAATGCAGCTGACATTCAATGTGTGGTTAATGTAGCACTTCAGCTGATCTCTTAAACGTGTTACGAAATGATTATATGTATACTGGGATACTTAACTAAATCAATATTTTGGTTTTTGGCAATGTATATGGCACACGAAGACTAAATTTGGGTAATATTGCGTTGCGGACGAGTGCTGGCTAGTACGACGCGCAGATACTTGATATGGTCACGTCGCCTTTCGCAAAATAAAATAAAATAGGCAGGAGGTTTGCAGTCGCTTAGTTTGTTTTGAGATGGGACTTTGCAATGAACTACTCTCGATCGTCTGCCTAATTGTTCGCTGATTGGATTTTGCCTCTCTCACGATATGTACAATACAAATTATACGAAATTATTCAACTAATAAACTCGAAGAGTTGCTCGAAGCTCTCTCTTAGTTTTTGTTACAAGTAGTTACCCAAATGTTCGTTGCGATGATCGTAGATTAGTCTTGTTTAGTAAACAGTACAACGCCGACTTACAAAATGGCTACACGGCTTCGCCTAGCCCCAGTGAGCTGCTTGAAGTAGTCGCAAGATGATGAGATTTCCCATAACGTACCGAGTTACAGTCACACCGTATGACTTCGTCTGCTTCATATACAAATGTGCCTTATACACATGCTGCCGAGGGCGCTGCATGCACAGCACTTTAAAGGTCATTACAATTTAAAGAGCAACTTGGTGCAGAGCATACGCATGCGTTGAATATACGCATTGATTTTTGAAATGTAGCATGCATAATATGATTAAACACCATTGATATTTATACCTCGTTAGAAAAATGCGTGAACCAAAATATAATTGATATATGATCATTGTATTTAAATTTTACCTTTTTCAGGCAACCCATTGAAGTATATATAGATTGTACTATTTGATACGTACTTTATGAATCACACAATAGTTCATTTAATTGGCGCGAAATTAAATTATTTTATCAATTAGATTTTTCATTCATATTTGAAGTAATAATGGGTAATTTAATTGAGATAAGAAGAATATTACAAAGAGATATCTGTCTTGTCTATATCTGTCCTGTTTATGAACTACATGTGAAAAAAATTAACATTGCAAATGTATATTACTATTATATATAATATAATGTAGTAATTCTTAAAATTGGCTAAATTTGACACATTATTTTCTGGATCATATTCCTTAGCACATCATTTTCATGGTTCCCCCTTCATTCATTATGCTAATTTGCAAATACATTTTGACGATTTCACAAAGAATAATAATTACAGTAATACGCAAAATGAGGTATTCTTAATGAAATCTTCATCCAAACTCATAATATTTGCACAGTAATCGTACAAATATTCAACTTCATACAAAAACTATGCTCTGCACCATCACCTGGTATAACTGCTTATTTGCCCCCAGCAAAAATTATTACTTTAGAAACGATATATACATGAAATAAAAATTGAAGAATACTAATTTTACAAAATCTCATTGTTTGCTCGTAAAATTATTAGTTTTATGATGAATTGCACAGAATATCATGACTTAAGGTCCGATTTACAATAAATAACTTAGTGAGACTCTTCTTGCAAACTATTTAAATCAGTTATGATGTGCAAAAATTGTTAAATATGTTGCATAAAAAACACATCCACAATATTTGAGCGTAATAAGTTGGAAATAAAAATAATATGATACATATCCTTCCAAAAACACTAAGCATATTGTGTGGATTAGAAAACAAATTGTGCTTAGTCCAATTACCATTCGTCACTAAACGACATCCATATTTCATCATTGTTAATTTAAAGAGTCTTCTTATTCCGTTATAGGCCTCCTCTCGAATTTTAACTATTACATACTCATACCTATACTTAGCAAAAAATAATTTGAGATTCACAATAATTGAAGTGTAATTCATCATTATTTATGTTGTAACTCTTGTATATTCGTTATATATGCATTTATATTGCGCATAATTATTTGAATTATTTCGCAATTATATTAGTTTGGCAGGACGTATATTAAAATGTGTGTGTTAATATTTTATGTTTTAGCTACACACGATTACTTTATGTTTCTCTGTTTTGTAATCATAGTTTATCATGGTAATTTAACAGCATAATAATATTATAGAATAATGCAGACAATATTTGCGAATATCAGTATGTAACGAGTTTCTAGTGTTAACGTCTTCGTTCAGCTTCTTCGAGTTCTTTACGTGAACCCTTATAATATCAATGTTATCTCTTCTAATTAATTGCAGTAAACATCATCTACGCGCAAAACAAATGGAAGATACAGTCTTCCATTTATTAGCTTATGTATGATTTTAATATTAATTTATATGAATTTGTATAATAAATAATTGTTATGTCATTCTTGTTTATGCGCTATAAATATTGAGTAAAACTATTTAAAATTAATGTGACGGATTGTTCTAATGCATGTATAATAATCATTCCATGTGTTTTGCTCCGCTATGTTAATCTCTATCACTGCCAATTCAGCAAACTGATATTCCTTAAACTTTCTTGATCTTTGTACTTGGCAATCGAACATTAAATTAGCGGCACCTATTCAAAGTGCGTTGCATACAAATATAAATCTATTCAATGGGCTTCTTGTAAAAATGAATAGTGTGCTTGATTCCGCATAAAATGACAACAACTATACAATGTGTTGTTAACATATTGATCTACTCGTTTGTTCGTTTACAAACAATGTATGTGCTCCTTGGTGACTTCTTAATGAGTGATGTTTATTTGTTGACTCTGATGCTTGATGTTCATCAATTCCTTTATTATATTGTATTGGTTGTTATTTAAAAATGGATAATTAATATCAATATATAAATAGGAATATGTATATATCAATATCAATATCCTCGTGTATAAACCTATATAGTTATATAAGAAAAAGCATTCTTGTGCGCAAAAATTGCATATTGCATCCCAAAATTTTGTAGTGACTTTTGTGTATATAAGGTATATGTGTATACGTTGTTATCAGAAATTGACTAATTTTAAATACCATTTTACTATTTTACTCACTATGTATTTAGTTGTTATATCTTTGAGCTGCTAGTAGTGCTAATTTGTAGCGGTTTGCCAGGAATACTCATTGCTCAGTTAAATTAGATTATTATTGGCTATGCAGTCTGCCTTGTTTTAATTTCGCAACTGTTGGTGTTTTTGGTACAGCGCCAACGATACGTACCTTGGAAACGCCACCGGATAAGTCACTAAATTGCGGTGGCGGCGCAAGGACTGCGTCCGTTTGTAACGGCTCACCGTGCTCGCCAAATTCGGGCGGAGGCGGTAAACAGAAATCTTCATCATGGTCGCTCTCCAAAGGTGGTGGCAACTGAGCCAAAGATACAGCATGTCTTGCAATTCCTAAACAAGTATATAGTTGCAATAAAATAATCAAAGATAATAATAGTTGCATACCTATTTGTTGTCTGTTTGTTTTACATATACTTGTATTAACTTCATGCCTATCCGTACCATAGTCTTGAGACATAGGTGGTGGTATTTCTTGGTCCGAACTGACTCCCGAAGAGCTATTATCACCATCTTCAAGAACAGCAGCTTGCTTCTTGAGAAAATCATCGGGATAGGACTTTGATGATCGCAATAACGATCTGCCCTTTTGAATTTCATCCACACTAAAACTATGAGGAATTGAACTGCTTCCGCTGCTGCTACCACTAAAACGTTTAGGATTATTACCAATGAAAATAATATGTGGCTATTAATAAACAAAATACCTTGCATTACTGTTGCCACTGTTTTCAATGGGCTGTGGGTGCTGTAAACGTAGTTTTGCCTTTTCGTCTTCGCTCTCACTATCTGTACAACTATAATCAGGTTCTGGAATTGGAGGTGTACCGCTATCCACACTTAGCCGTTTCTTCCTATTAAGACTTGCTGCCCCAGTCAATGAATGCGAACGTGAGGCCCGATTAATAGGCTGCGCGTATGGGTTGGGTGTCGGTACATCACTTGGTTTAAATGATGAACCCGTGCGCAAACTGTGACTTTTTCGTAATCCGCGATTTGAATTCGGCAAAGACTTTGATCTGTATCCGACAGTTTTAATATCTTCAGGAGACGCGTATAATTTGGCAGCTGCTGTCGGCCTAAATGAGCTTACGATACCTTCTTCTTTGTTGTCCTTATTATTAAAGTTTTCATACTCATTGCGCAATTCAAGTTTTACAACTTGCACTGTAGGAGGTGGTGGAGGAGGATGATTCGGTGGCGGCAATGTTCTATTCACACTAATGTCTTCTTGACTTCTATGTGGTTTTCCTAACGTAGCAGCTGCCAGAGCTGCAGCTAAATCTGGTGTACTATGAAAATCTCGATGTAACTCGCCAATATTAGAACTGGTGAAGCGCACCTTGATATTCTTGTTTTTGCAGCGCTTCATTTCGGCGACACTGGCATAAACGCGTCCTTTATTGGGCGAGTTGTGTGTTTGGAAATTAGAACTGCTCATCAATGATGTTTGACGATTTTCTTCACCGCGTTGTCTTTCAAACAGTTCTTCAAGTTCGGCGGAAGTTATGCGGCTTGAGGTGGGTCGCTGACGAATAGAAGCCGTCCGCGGCTGTGCCGGCATCGTACTATTTGGTGTCGCCTGATGGATTGACTCAGCCGAACTAGATTTTGTAATATCATCAGTCTCTTCTTTCTCTGCTTCTAATCCAGCAACCATGCTCTTTGCTCTCGCACGCCCAACACTCAGTGTTGTTTTTGGATCCCGCCGAGGAGGCAAAGGTGCTTGACTGCGATTAAGGGTGCCCGTATTACCCATCTTTCTGGGAAGTGTCGCATATGCTCTGCTCAGCGGCACTTCAATCTGTCCGCTTTGCAAAATCGTACTCTTACTGCTTGGCAATATCCCTGGAGTAGGCGCTATGGACACTACAGTCATTGCCACTAGGTCTCCTGATTTTCGTATTAAATCAACTACATGTTCGTGCGATGCGGACGATACGTCTTCCTTGTTGATTTCAAGCAAAAAGTCACCTTTACGCAATCCCGCCATATCCGCTACACCACCCGGATCTACATCATCCAAGTATTGGAGTGCTGGACACTTTTCTGATGGCGTTAGTTCCATTAGGGGCGAAGTTGCTTTAGCACCACGAAGTATGAAACCAAAACCTTTTCTTCCGCGATGAAGAACAACAGTTCTAGGCTCTAATCCCATGGTATTAAAAGTCTTTTTCACTCTGGGCGCCGTAGCGAAATGTTTCGACGTACTTTCTCGACGACCAAGAACGCGCCCGTTGTCGCCTCTTGGTGTTCCATTTTGGTTGCAGTTTTGAGATTGCCGATCGCGTGCTACCATTAATGGAGCCTGAATATTATGATGCCGCAAGCGCACTTCTTGAACGCAATTTGCCGGAAATAGTCCGGTAATTCTATTGCCTCCCGATTTGATAACACCTTCCAGGAACCCATCGTCCGTTGCTCCAGTAACTAAGTAATATTAATATGTTATTGCACATCAAAAATCAATTATAAAACTTTCTTACTTTCTAAGATGTCCCCAAGACTAATACTAATTTGACCTTCTTCTTGGGCTCTATAAGCTTCAATGCACACAACAGTAGTTCCCGGTAATGTGATGCTTCCGCTCGTTGTGTCTGAATTAGCAGTACCGACTCCGGAACTATCGCTGATTATATCACTATCCACAAGGCTCTTATCTAAAAAGTTAATAAACGTTTGTAATTAAAATTAATATATTATGTCTAAATCATAAACAATCAAACAGGTAACTTCTTGAATTTATCTGTTTGATTGTTATCAAATGCGTTTGAAACTTTATGATGATAATGATGTTGTTTTAGAAATGAATATATAAACATAATTGCGCTAAAGATGTCGTGCCATCTAAGTAAATATATAAAAATAGCGAAATAACAATCAACATCAAATGCAAATTATTGGCTGAATTTATTGGCGCTGGCGCAAACAATTTGAACTCATGCACAATAGAGAATAATGTTAAACATGGCTGTTTATATTGTTTTTGTTTTTGTATTTTTTGCAGATTGGTATCATCAGTATAATAATAATAATAAGGTGGGTTTTTAAAAGTACATACCTGTAATAATGCTGGCATTGTCAATTTCGATTCCGTGGGGTACATGGCTACTGCCGTCGCTCATGCTCGAGCTCGCTGAACTATACGGGGCCGAGGAGCGATCGCTGGGACATGGGGATGGAGGAAGAAGGGCTAGACAACTCATGGACGGAGCACGATTTAGCCAACCTATGGCCGAACGCCGTTTCGGATTGTACGTTGGCGGGCCGCGGTATACAACTGAAAATTATGGTGTGAGCACATCGAAGAGCAACAAATCAAACAAACAAACGAAGAAAAAATAAATTGATCCAACGTAATTAAACCCTATGAAAGTGCTCCATTGTATATGCCAATGGCAGAACCCAATTTGAAAACCAATCAATTGAAAGTAAATGTATTTGTATTTAGTATCACTTTGTCCATGTGTAATTGTCTGTTATTTCATTTCAATTCCGAAGAACAACAGTTAAAGGCATCATGAGAAAGAACATTGATTGTAATAAATCAAACTACATGCACTTCTTCCCTGTCTTTTTTGTTGTTATTGAACTTTTACATGCAGAACGAGCGTCCTCTAAACACTGTTTTCAGTAGGCATGCAATTGGCAGCAGTTTCAGTTGGCATGCAAATAGTTAGTAAGTAAAATAAAGCAATTTCATAGGAATTCCAACGAGTGCCTTCCCATGAAACTACCACTTTGTTAATGATTTATGCGATTGCGCATAAAATAATGCATAATACTCACCAACATCTTCTTGCCGGTAGTTCTGGATGATCTCAGCCAGTTCCATATTACCCGCAATGACCGCGACCTGGTACGGAGTCTGGTTGGCATAATTGAGCGCTTGGCGGTCGGCGCCACGGAAAAGCAGTTGTCTTGCACAAGACTCTTGGTTATTCACGGCGCACACGTGAAGAGGAGTATTCCCAGACGCATTTCGCGCATTCATATCTGCACCGTAGAAGAGTAGGTGTTCCAGATGCTGAAGCATACCCTGTCGGCACGCCTGGTGCACCTCCTGCCAACCCTGAAGGTCCTGCGCACCGATTGTCGCATGGTCATGCAAAAGAGTTTCAGTGAACGTCGGTTCCGCATTATGCGTGACGGTGAGGTAGAGCGGCGTGATGCCCTTGGCGTCCTTGTAGTTCGGAGACGCACCCAACTCCAAAAGCGTCTTCATCGCCTCGAGACTTTTATGCTCAACTGCGCGGTGCATACTCGTGGACCCATCGCGATTGCGGTAGTCTAGCAATGCACCACCATTCACCAGCGCGATGAGTACTTTTGCAGGTTTTTTAATACCTGTCGCAATACTTAATGGAGTTTCTGGAAAAACGATTAAATTATGACCATATCAAAACCATCAACACACATAATTTTTACCTCCTGAGTCCTGGCAGTGAAAATTAGGATCCAAGCCTTTTGAGCACATCTTTGTGATCTTCTCGACTTGACCGTTTGTGACATAGTCCAAGAATCGCCTAAGATTCGCTCTTGTATGCAGACTTTTCAATTGCTTCTCATCCAAACTGAGCATCTTATACACGCGCCGCTTGTATTTTAACTGAAACAAAAACCATTTCTCTTGAATCTGATAGAAAAGTTTTGTTCTAGTTTTTTTCCGCCGCGCACTGCCTGCGGTATTCGCATCACTATCATCACTCTCCATATTTATAAATTTTACGTATTTTTAACTGATTCATCAAACGCTTCAACTCGTTCTTCGTTCACTATCAAACCGAATGCAAAGGTAAACAGGCTGCAACGCTTTCCAGATGGCTACTGACTTAAGTCAGTCGATACCCTTACCTTACTATGAAAATATTTTGCTGAATTTCAAAAGGTAATAAAGCTTCATAAGTACACAGGCTCGCCCGGAATATATACAAATTTGAACGATAGCTCAGCAGAATTGCCTGGATTCTTATTAGAGATGGGGAGATATCCCTTAATTTCTGATTCATACTTGACAATTTGATATCAACTGATAAAAGGCGCACAACATTCAAGTTGGTTGTGAGAATTTTAAGTTAAATACGGTCCTGTGTAAAGGTTTCTCCAACCATCTAATGAACCAAAGACAACGGTCAAGGGATTAAATTGCATTCAATGCGGTCGATGGGCGCTCGGCAGCTTTAGCTTGGGGATTATGCGCTTGGCGCACCATGCATTTGCATGGCTTTCAGCGCTAATATATGATGCAAAATTGGTAATTTTTCCTATACCGTACTAGCAATGCTTTTACTAGCAATATGCCCGTCAAGCATGAAATGAGCATCAAATACATTAAAACTTCAGAACGTATGTAAACAGAAACGCTTCGCATAACTGCATTGCTAAGTCTTCACACCTAGTAAATTCAAGTGAAAATTGGATATTTCCATAAACGTACCCAAAGTAATATTAATTCACATCCCTACCACGTGAGAAATGATTGAGTAGCTATAATTTTCAATTTTATCTCGATTAAATTCAACATAAATATTTACTCTCAAAAGTATGCCAATTACGTGTTGGCTTTGTTTACAAGACAATCAAGTTTGAATTGGAATTGTACAAGCCGGATAATTATAAAAAATTATGTCACCCGATATAAATTATTTAATGAGGCAGACAACCACTTATTGATTGTCATGTTTGGTTATTACATCATAGAAAAACCTGGCCAAGTAATTGCAAGTGCTTGCGGTATTGATATAATAACTAATATCAGCTATAAATATCATTGCCAGCTTGTTTTCTTTGACTACTCATATGCGAGTTCGGTTGACAAATGAATCGCCTCGAGGCATGTCTGCAATCAAATCGCATTTCTCTTGAGCATTGATCGTAGATGGTGCTACGGCAAGTGATAAAATAATCCATTTTCTATATTAATCTATGATTTCACGACTGCAAATGGACAGCGATAGTGATTAATCATGTCGTAAAAGCGAGTTATTGTTTCAACGTTTTTGGTAGTTGTTGCAAGAACGCTGATCTATCGAGACAACATAAAAATAATGGCTGCATAAGATTTACTATAATTCAATGTGAAATTCCTAACAAAGCATACACTTTGAAAGATTTTTTATACTTGGCGCTTTTTTATGGGTCGTACGAATGATGGATTACAACACGCGCTTGATATGAATGATTTGCTTCTTTGCACATTTGACATCAACTCAGCTTCAGCCAGCAAAACACATGTGTGTAATTGCCAATCAACAATATGATGTATGAGAGCAAAAAGGTTTGCTCTCCGCGAAGAGGAGAACCTTATAAACATTTTTAGTTGTAATACTTTTGTTGTACGTTATGCGTACATTAACCTCCCGTCCAGGACATAAATGGCAAAACGTCAGAATTAATCAATGGCTTAATATAGTGAAATCACGTTGCAGAAATCAAATTTACACGTGGATGCAATAAAATGTAACACGTTTTTTGGCGTAAACACGTAATAAAAGTACGCAAAAATGGAAGGACACATAAATAAGAGAAGCACCCAAATCAACATACGGGGGGAAAAACCAATTCTCATTTATGGTTTATTTGCGCGTCGTTATGCGTGCCGCCGCGTTGTTTATGCCCATTTACCTCAGCCGTAATATTGTCACGTAGCGAAATAATGACTAATTAAGTGCGCCGTCATCGTCATCGCGCACCATTCGGTGATGTTCTCACAAAGTGACTGACGCTTCGCTCTTTACGACTGCCACGAGGACGAGAGTTGCAGCAATGATGGCAATGCGAACTCGCCAGCGCGTAAAAACGTCTAACAAAAGGTGTGCAAATTGCACAAAAAATATCGCAACACGTATAATGAACGCCCCGCCCCGGGCTGGAAAAAAGAGCAAAGAACGCGCAAAAACTATGAAAAAATAATCATGCTACAGCTAAAAATACCCCGAAAACAAAGTGCGCTTTAATAATTTACAAGTTGGAAAATCCCACTCGTAATAAGATCATCAAATATTTACTCGCGCCCGATGGGTTATAATGAAGCCAAATATAGAAAATAAAATGGACAAAAATTGTACATACCTCGAGATATCCCACGGGACCATTAAATGGATAATCTCCCAAGCGGCGCTCTTCGTCGAGAAATTTTCCGGCTCTTCCATTTTCGGGCGGGCAGAACAGGCCGTAATTGAAACTCTCCTTCAACTCCTACAAGGGTCCAACACACGAAAAAATAACATTAATCAAGTGCTCCTTTTGTTTTTTCAATGTCAGACAATGAGAGAATAGAAAATAGGAAGAAAAAAAGGAGAATCCTTAGAAAAGCAGTAAGACATTCATCAGTAATTTGCAAGTGTAGAATAAGTGATATGCATAACTGACAACAAAAGTTAATGAACGATTTAGTTTCAGTTATAAAAAATAATCACTGTAATTCGCTTTGCAAGAAATTATTATCTTTAATAATAATTACGTAAATTGCGATACATCTCAATATAGGAACCATAACGAGATGTTGTTGTCCTTCCCACAAGCAAAACTCTAAGCGAACATTTAAAACATTTAACAAATTCCTTCATTTTTTTAAAATACGGTCTCTGTTGGTATACCTTTGCGCTGGCGATTTAATTATTAACATTATTAGCATTATTATCTCAACGAATTGCTTTGCGTGTTGAGATATTTTCTCTTTAGTGGTCCGCGGGCGTTTACTTTTTCACCATCATATTATTGTTTCATTTATTATAATATAAAATACGCAGACCTACGAGTTTTTGTTTAACTAAATATGTTAAAGACGCTAGAAATAATAATGAATTACAAACGAGCGAAGAATAATAATATAAGGCTTGAATAAACTTTTGAGGTTTATTAAAGTTGATTAAATATGACTGAACTAACATACTTTTCCACGCAATCATACAGCAAAACGTGATTTGCCTAGCTGTTACTATCAGCTTGCCCATTGTTCTAAACCGCTTTAAAACTCAAACACACTGCTGCGCGAAAAGCCAAGCAATAATCGATTCGATGAATTGATGCATGCAGATCGTAAACGGAGAAATGCGTAGTTGAAAACGTGGAGGACGTGCATTGTTTGCAAAACGAAAAGGCATTCATAATCGTCATGCAAATTTGCAGTGCGCTTTCAAAGGATACTGAATTAGCAGCACACGTATTTCTTGTACACTCTTTGTATAACATGTAAAAAGCGAGCCAATGTCAAAATCAACAAGAACAAGAATTGCCATTGTAATTATCATGTCTATTCAATGAAGTTTCTATTTCTATGCCACGTCGTGTCTTATTTGATTTTGACATTTAAATTTTAGGTTGTACGCTTGATAATTTTACGATATAAATATAAATATTTCAACACAGAAAATTATATCATTATCTAAGCAAATCTGGCAAATGAGATCAGAGAATGTGCAAATAATTGCACTTGCAGTGTCTTACAAACAATTAGAACATAAAAAAAAATTAGCTTGGTTTATGTTCTGTGAATTACTGAATTCAGAGAACTTTTCTTACGTTTGCTTTGCTCCATTTTATTTTATGCATTTCTATTTCGCTTTTTTGCGCACGTTTGCAATTCACTCGAGCGCAATGTTCAATTGAAAAACAATGCATACGTGTGCATGAATGATTGGAATTATCCATAATGCACCAAGCAAATAACGCTTGCAAATCATTAAAAATATGTCGATTAAGGTCAAACTAATTTCGTTGGAATAGCAACACTTTTTCAGCATTTTATCCATTTCAAAGTAAGAAGAATCAAGTTAATAAACACTTGATTTTGTTACCAAGTGAAACCATTAAAAATAATGTTGGGAACCATCTTCATTTCCTTTCATCCTTTCATTAATTTATATTTTGCATGCGCGACATAGATAAATAACTTATGTGAAATTCACATGGTTATTATTTTGGGTTAATTATAGTGAAAATAATTCACATGCTCATTTGACATTTCATATCATTTCAAGATGTACGTATATCGTGTATTTTTAGATAATTATTTAATGATAAGAAGGAAATTAAATTTTCTTTCTTCTACTAAAATACTTATTAGATGATGAGAATGAAGAACAAGTTATTAGACTATGATAAATTTCAAAATCTTTTAGATTAATAAAGCTCAATTTGAAACACATCCTTTTTTCCCTTTTCGATTCATTGCAAGTAGCCGAAGAAGGCAATGTTGTGGGCTGGAAGTATATTATACGTGCTTTAAGTAATGAAAGGACGCGGGTTGTGCGCGTGGTTTTGTTAAAAATCCCTTGAAAATGCATCGTAAATACAGTTATTTTCTTCAATCATTATCAGCGCTCAATTTTCTCTATAAGCTCTTTACATCTTCACAACTTCTTCATACGTGGCGGCTATTATGAAAAAATAATACTGTACCGCGATTTTTTATGACTTAATTTCAAATGCGCACCATACTGCATTTTCTCAACTATTACTAATTAATATTATTAGTTTGTCAACTTGTTATTATACCTCTGTTTGTGCGCAAAGAATTTTCACGAGTTTAGGTTATTCCCATCGCATGCCGTGCGCGCAATTCGCAAATAACTGCACTTAAGACATTTTGTGATGGCACTAATGCACCGTAAATTAAGTAACACAAATGAAACTATGCTATGATTATCTGTATAGCCTCGGCCTCTACCGCCGCATGATCTACGTAAGTAGGTGTACGAATATACTCCTCTAGCTGCATATTGCATCATGCCAACCAACACACGACGTAATGATAGTAATACTTGTTATAACAGTAGCTGCTGCTGGAAACTAACTTACTAATACTACTGCTAATAATACTGGTATGTTATTAGACGAATTCATTTTCACTTCATCTTCATTTTCGTCTCACCGATGAGCTGATAATTTTATAATGTTCAAAGTTCATCAATTAATCGATGCCAACTGATAAGATATTTATTGTTACTTAATTAATTTTGCATCTATCAGTAATTAATCAGATCCCATTGAACCATCTTCATCTGATTACCGCCGCTATTTTATTCCGTAAATAGACTTTGCTTGCATGGTTATTAATGAGGTATATAAATAAATCAATTCAACTGTAATTAGTGTAGAATGCATATATATAAATAAATTGTTAATTGGCGTGGAAAAGAGGCTACAACAATATTGACAAATAAAGCTTGTAAAGTATGCGCGAGCTGCGCAAAGCATCAATTACTTATTGCACGACAAAATAATAATCAAACGCGGACGAGAACGCGAATATATGTTAAGTGAGCACTGCGAGTGCGAGCAGCGAGTGCTACTTAGTTCAAAGTGAGTAGCAGTAGAGTTTAGAATTACGCGCGAAGATACTTCTTCTTCTTTAGCTCTTCTTCATTGCATTACAGTACAGTAACACATCAACAACAACACGGCGCGCGGCGACGGCAGCACGTTGTGATTAGTTAATACTTATAGCCATGCACTCTCTCAGTAGCGCTAGCCGTTGATGCATTCACTAGTTACCTACAATCTATCAAGTGATAGTTGCACACAAGCACACATCCTGAGAGTTTCCTCCGAGTCATCTTTCACCCATCAACTAACCAAGCAACGAACAACGTCGTAACCGCATAGAGTGCACGCTTTTTAGGCATACAATTAAATTAGTTGGCAAGTCCACTCTACTTTCACAAAATTACCCATTTCTGAAAAACGAATCAAAAGTGTTTCCCCATCAAACCGATATTGCATCATGCCATCTGAATGATTCAACTTGAATCTTAATGAACTGAAGAGCAAAAGACATAAATACGACTTATTAATTAACAAACGAGCAAATTAAATCTCATTCCGACGGTTAAACTGAAATTACATGCGAAGGAAGACAGCGCACGTCTCAGGCAAAGTGTGCAAATTACAAGTTTACAATCAGCTAATAAGCAATTAAAACGAAAATGAATACAACGCGTCGTCGTTGTTTTGCCGCATTAAATAGACGCGTTCATTGCGCATTTGTTTATTATTTTAATTCCGTTTTGCGTGCATAAAACGCGAAAAATTCGGAATATTCGCAACGTTATAAAATGTTATTAAACTTGCGATAGGTCAAGATCGAAAGGTTGCTTCGTTTACTGCATACGTTCAGCAAAATGCGCAAGAACAAGACGCCGGGATATTAAGATGGAAATATATGAGTTGCATATGCTTCTGCCAACTTTATAAATCTAGATGTGAATGCGTTAGGAGCAATTCGACGAGATTCACGAAACGGCTAAAGATTCGTACGAGATGGCACATAAATGATGGCCGAAGGATTTTACGATTTGCAAACACATACTCGACAAATATGCATACTATTCGTATGCACTTGTATTTTGCTGTTTTAATGATAATTTAAAAATGAATTCCGCAAAGCGCCAGTATTTGTATTCACTCCTATCTTTGCGTTAATGATACTCGCATAGTTTCATAACATTTGATTCTTGAAATAGTAAACATCTCAGAATAATATTTAGGCTCCCCTTAAAATATTACTTTGCGTAGTTAAAGCACGTACCTAATTAAATTATTTTTGATACACTTTGTATATATTGAAATATCAAATAAATGCAATTCTCTAAGCAGTGTGTGTGCATGGTGCTCGACTAAAGAATGCAGGAACACAACAACCGCAGAACGCAACCATAGCAACCATAGCAACCAAGAACAACAACAACAACAACAACACCAGCAACAACAACACATATCAGGCGAACGAAACAAGAACAAAATGAAAACAAATGATCAACGAATATAATCATAGAACAAGGACCTGCGATATGAAGAAGGCGAATGTGTACGAATGCTGCAGACGCGAAGGGAATGCATGGACATGACGTTGGCACGCCGCAAAAGATCGCCATCCGCCTTGTTGTTGTTTCTTGCGGACTTACGGACTTGCCGACAACGGGCAAGCGAACGCGCGCGCGTTGTTGTATGCACTCTTGGCCTCTCGGCGCGCCAAGAGATGCAAATAAATGTAATAGACTTTGACCTTATCCAGCCATCGAAATTGACCCTTGCGAGTGCGCGTCTTTTATTTTATTATTATTACATGCCGGTGCGTCGCTGGCCGTTGCCATAGTTTTACGTGCAATAGATGTACAACAACGCGCCAGGTGTTGTTCGTCGGCGTCTTGTTCCTTGTAACGATCGCAACGTAATCGTACAACGCAAACAAAAGTAAATATTTAAGTTCTGCGGTCTTGTTTGCGAGCGTGGCGTAATAATTAAACTGAATGCGCGAAATTAAAAAGTGTAACGACGAATAAAAGTGACAATAATGAATTTGTTTGTTTTGCGCGGCGCGCACGCGAGATAAATCTATTGCTCTCGTTTTTTTTTTATAATGGTTGCGGTTGCGCCGCCAACGCAATTAAAATTATGACATCATTGCTTTTGCTTTTTCTTGTCGCTGTCACCGTCATCTTCTTGCAGCAATTTGCATTTCAATTCTTTCGTCGCATTCACGCTGTTTCAACTTAATTATAATCGCGAGCCGCGATGAATACGAATGAACAATCGCGTAAAAAAACTGAACTAAGCTCGTTCAACTGCTGTTATATTTGAATGGCGTATAAAAAGCTTTTAAGGATTCAATTACGTTTTGGCGCAGTTTCGTAAAAATTGAATGCACGATTCATAATGTAATATTTGCTTTCATTTGTATTAATATTTTAATGAAGAACGCAAAAATGTTAATATTTAAAAATGTGCTTAATATTTAAATAATAAGCTAATAGTCGAGTATTAAGAGATTGAAAGATAAAGTAATAGGGTAATAAGATTGAAACATGCAACTAGAGTTTCATTACTTAATGAAGCAATTCATAAAATAATTAATAATTACTATGATCACGTACCCTGAACCAAGTTGCCACCTGTACATTAGGCACGCGTGTTTGATTGATGAGCATTGTGCAAGTTTACCAAAAACCATTTTTATATCATCGCCATCATCACCATGACCACGAGCAGGCAATCAACCAATCACCAAACGAACGAAGCGTGTTAGTTTTACGATTTGTACATAGTGCATTATTCGTTTCATTTCGTTCGAGAACAAAATCAAAGCGACATTAATTTACAATTTACAAAATTACCAAAATTAAAAAGAAGCTGTGTGTATGTACTTAAGTCATTTTTGGTAAAGTCATCATCGCTTACTAAGAACTAAACAAACTGCAGACGTAAATGCAACAATTTTAATCTACGTGTAGGACAATAGGCGAATATAATATTCAAGTATGTGTTTGATTGTTTTCTCCGTGAATGCAAACTCAATAAAGATAACTATTAAGTAAGTGTACGAGATAGTAAACCAACTACGCACGTGTGTGTTTTACGAAAACATTGTCGATTTTTCAGAGCAAGGTGCTAAAATTGTTTTGTTCAATACTACTTTCATAAAATGCGATGCGATGGTGCGTTATCAAATTACATTTTAAATACTGGTTAATTTTCTTAAGAATATTTAAAATTTATTCGTTATCTTATCAGTCAAACTTAGTAATTAAAAAGACGAGTTAAATGATTAATGAACGCGACTCATTATTAGAGATAACGACGTCATTCGCATTTTATTTTAATTCGGCCAGAATTAGAGGTTATTTATGGAATTTCATGTCAGGTCTCTTGGGTTTGAAAGGCCGGGTTGGTTTACGCTAATCGCTTAAGTGAATATTGGTCTTATTGTGGTGAATATCGCAATAACGCTAAACAGGGAGCAGTAGTAAAAATGTGATGTACTGACCTTTGGTAGCGAAGCAAGACATTGCTGTTTCACGTCCCAGACGAGTTGGTCCCTCGGGAACTGTAGGCACTTTTGCACATTCAGTTCGGGCACGTGAATCCGCACCAGGAGGTAGCCCTCATCGGTGGCGGTGGCGGCGCCGTCCGTTGTGTCCATGCCGCCTCCGAATTTGAGAACTATGCTCTCACATCTGCAATTGAATAAACTATCATTAGCAAACACTTGTCATATATTTATCAATCAAATTATAGTTTAAATTAAAGTTTCTCCACTCTCATGATCGTGCATTACACGTACTTTTGTCTATTAATAATTGAACGAAGAGACATCCTCACAATATGAACTAAATGTAGGTTATAGCATGCACTTGTTAAACACTATGCACCATTTTGAGTAAACTAGCAAATGGTTAAACTTATTGTGAATTGTGATCGACTTGTTGTAGCTGAACGTAACGTGATGGTGACCCACCGAATCGCCAAACGTATAAATGCGCACTGTGTAGGTGTACAATTCACCCAGTCATAAAATCAGAGACACACCAACGAAAGAGATAAAGTACTCACGTTTGGTTTGAGTATGCATTCGTATCAAGAGTGCGATAGTGGTACTATAAAGATAACATCAACGCTGTGCGCTGTCTATATGTATATGTGGAGAAATGCATTGATATGATAAAGCATAAATTGAATTCCATGTGCATTATACATTTCCGAAGTAAGCGCTAATCTCTCGTAATTGTTTACGTCGCGCTGGGATAACACATTATTAGTGTGTTGATATAATTATTGCATTAATAAACAGTGCTAAATTCCAATGAGCTAACGAGTAATCTAAAACCATGGAATTTATTTCCAATGTGCGAATATTTTATTATATAAGATAAATATTTTCATATCCTTTCTTTGAATTAATCTTCTCATTAAGTGGACTTATTATTCTCATATCTATTAACACATAGCTAAAATATTTACTGAAGTACTTACTTTTTTAAATTGATAAATGATGATGATATAAATAAAACAAAATTTTCTGTTGTGTGTAAATTCCTCGCAAGTGATAAGTGTTAATGAATTTTTCATGTAAAATAAGATAAGTAAAGATTTATTGATACTTTGTAAAAATAACTAGAACATGAAAGTAACTCACTCTTAGTCAGATAATATCAATAAAGATGACGGCGCCTAGAAAAATTTCTAATTGTGATGACTCAAATAATACCTTGATGATTAATAATAAAGTTAACATGATAGTGATATCATATTGAATTAGAATTTTTTGAAATATCAAGAGGATGAACGCAAAATAATTTAATAATAATGTTTATGAATTTTATGAAAGTAAAATTGCATTGTTAAAATATTAATACAATCGAATCGATATTTTCGTTTACTGCGAACTAAAAATTACTCAACTCGAAACTGATGGCCAAATATATTTTGGTATCAGACAATTAACATGCATTTATCTCTGAATAGAAAATTTAAAACAGTTAGAAATCCATTTGTGTATTACATAATAACAAATTTCACTTCATGCAACGGCTGAGGATGAAGTGCCGTAAAATACAAGCCGGATTAATCGTTGAAATATTTTATGTTTTCAAACAGACGTCATTGTGCTTGTCGTTTGATTGACAAGCTTATTACCGATACGCGAGTAGCACATTTGCTTTTCCTCGATTGCCATTCTTGCCTTTTTCATCGGCATCATCATCATCAACATCATCGGGCAGTGCGCAGATGTAAAGCGCGCTCAATGAAACAGTTTCAGCATGCATCAAATAGCGTTACATTTTTGTTGTGTCATTCTTACTGTTTTCTTCGTGCCTCTTTTCTTCTCCTCTTTCTTTTATCTATTTCAATACTACACATTGATCTTGCTATTACAATTCAAGTAGGTACTGGTGACACACAAAACGTTTAAATACGTTTGAACGACTTTAACCTGGTGTGGTTTTTCATGAGATGATATGTTGTAATAGTATGAAGAATTAGGTACGTATTAAAATGTGGTGTAATTTATAATTAAGGTTGAAAATGATTAATAAATTACTCTGGAATGCAAACGCACTTAAAACATTTTCGCGTGAACGCTGCGTCGCATATAAGGTGATGAATGAATGTCATTTGCTGAGCAAACTGTTATCACAATTACAGCAAGTAATTAAACGTATTAGACACACGCATGAGGTTTTTCTCATTTGCGGTTAACGGAATAACAAATTGGTTTCCATTTGTGTAATTTATTACAGTTTGTTAAGTATGCGTCGAAAGTGATAAATTTCGTATTTTCAATAGGAATTATAAAATAGGTACTTGTATCGTCTTTGAACTATTAACAAGTCTTACGATTATTTCGCACGCTAAATTAACGACCTAATTAAAGATCGATTTTATTGTTAATATGTGCCGAATAAAAAAATATATGAAAGTTCGGATTACTACTATTTGAAGTGTTGACGTGAGCGTGATTTCCCTTTTTATATGTTAATGAAAAATGCTGGTTGTTAACCGTTAGTTGCATTCCGAATTTGAATATATCTACAACTCACTGTCTTGCACCTGACCATTTGCGGACAAAGCTGCCACTCTGCTCGGGAGCGTTGCAAATTTGAAAAACGCATCCAACTTGTTGTCATTTCCCATTGTAAATCCACGGTGCCTATAGAAGTGCTATATTTGTATACATGCGCGCATTAGGTGAACGTAAATGGCAGTGAAATGCGGGGAATGGCTCGTGAAATTACCTCGCGAGAGAGTGCACCGCGCACAACTATTAGCCACTAATTATTACGTAACCGTTAGATCGACATTCAGTCTGGCGCGAATCTTTCGCAAATTTTGTCGGCGCGGTACCGGGGTTCGTTCTCTGCTTATTTGCACGCACAACAGCAACAAAAACATTGCATACGTGCCTCGTTCATTGCCATATTTATACGCATGCAGAGCTAGTTCTTAAGCTATAAACAGCTAACACGCAGCGGCGCGCCATACAACAATTACTTTTGCATTTGCATGCCGTGCGCATCTTTATTGCACGCACTTTCATAGCGTTTAAGCGCTTTTTTCCTATTTATTTTTTCTCCAGTTTATCGTGCGTTTAAACACAGGTTGACCATCATCTCATTATAAAGCGTAACTGTTTTACTATTAAATTTTAATAGCCTTTGTTGTGATTAACATTTTTGCGTTCTTCATTATTGAAATATGAATATTTTTAAGTAGTCTTTAACATCCCATCAAATTTTTCAAAACGGACGTAACTTTAGGTACGCAATTTAACAAATATCGAACAAGGGAAAATAAATCAATATTAAGGCATAACCTGCAACTTTTAGTTATGCATAAATAATATTTATGCTTACGTTAATAGATTACACGTAATACAACTTCATCTAATGATTTTAATAGCACGTATTTGAAACCGTGTAGTCGCGCGCGTGAACAGCGCCAACGAACGTACATGAATTTATAGCGTTTTAAAGCAGGATGCGGCTAATTGATTAAATAAAGCCGAGCCATCGACAACATCAAAAAGGATGTGATGTAATTATTCATCGCACGCTGCTGTCGCTGGCTGTTGTTCTTGTTCATATTCATTTTGTTGTTTTAATCTCCTCCTGCCGCAACAATATTTAACTTGATGTACGTCCAAAGTCCAGCGTGACTACATTATGTAAATGCGAATTTGTTGAACAAATTAAACGCTAACAAAAACTTAAATGTTTACACGATGTGAACTACAATTAAGTCACACGTAATAGCAATTTAATTACACCGTATGCGTGAATTTGCGCATGTTTAATAATATTATTGCATCTTTCCCATAATGCAAAATAAACCGCTCATTTACATGAATATTATTGACAATTATCGCGTGATAAAGTCTAATTGCGAAATGTCTAGTAACGAAGCATCTCATTCATGTTGAAGTGTACCTAGATCATAAGATCAATTATTATTTGAATTTGATCGATTGTATCACAGGACTATAATAATTATTTTGATTCATTGAGATTAATCTCCGCATCATTAAGAGCAATTATTATTGGTTTCAATGAGTATTTGGTCGATTGTGTAACGCCACAATCCCGTTATCGTTTAATTAATAAGCTTACAACGCTTCGGAATGGCGGCGGAGGCCTTTAAAGTTAAGTGAATTTTATTGACACGCTCTTGAGCAGTGTGCTTTTTTCGTTCGAGAAACAGTTCTAAGCTCGTTTAGTATTTTTTCGGGCGTACGTCCATGATTTAAATCCATTAAAAGAGTGATATTGAACCCGACGAGAACACGGAACGGGAAAGTTAAAAACGAAAGGATCTCACGAATCCTTTCGTACCACACAGCGAAACGCAAGCGCCATTCGCATAACTCGATAATAAGCATGAAACTACTTAGAAAAAAGACACTTCCAAAGAATTATATTATTCTCAATTAGTTAACTAAACTAAACTTTAATTAATTACGCCAAATACACAGTTGATTTATTCTTCTGCAGTTTTGGGCACACCATGTATACGAAATGCTCGGGAAGTGTTGATTGCACATTTAACATTATAATGTAATTCTAATTATACGCTATGTACATGTAAATGCACTAATGTGAATTAAATTGTTTTCCGTTGAAGTACGGATGGCTCGCATTAATGTCTGATTTTCGGAGAATTTCTGCATAAACTTGAAGTAAGTTCTTTTTTTAAGTATGCTGTTAAATTCACTTTTCCTGTCGAGTGAAAAGTTAAATATTTATTATTTTCCCGTTTAGTTTTCCGTATTTAAGTTTAATACCTCATAAGTCATAAAAATATAATAGCTTAGTATGCAATAAATAAGGAACTTACGTTGTATTATGGTGATTATTATTAAAAAGCGATTAAAGACTTATTGATCAAATAAGCGCGCATTAGAAATAAGCCTGAAAGCTTTACGTATTTCAAGATCGTATCGAGTGATCATGATTGGAGATCTTGGCATTAGAAATGAATAATAAACACGAATCCGGCGAATGAATGACTATTCGAAAAGAAAAAGCAAAGCTCATTCTGCTCGTATTCCGTACATGCCAATGCAAGGAGCAAGTAGAGTACACTGAATTCGTACTTGTATTAACTCCTAGCTGTATATTTTCAGTGCGCACGCACTTGACAGTAAATTCGCTGAGCAGTGCACCACGTTCACGCTCACGATGGATTGATATGGATTGCGTTCGATTACTCTTAGTCTGGTTCCCTGCTGAAGTGCGCTGCGTTCTTGTTTTGTTGTTTATTGACTTGCGTTAATAGTAATAACTGTTAACTGCCGATTGCAATTCCAAATAAGACTTCACTGCTATCGCCCATTCTTAAGTTTAATATCATCCAAACTTTCAGTACATATAGCAAAATCAAGATAAAATATACCGAAACTTTCCGTAATTACAAACATTAAAATTATTTTAGATAAACGATCCCATCCTATAAAATTTTATGTACCGCACCTTGCATGAATAATTAGTCTATCTAGGTAAAAACACAATTTAGGAAGTTATGTCCGGAGTTGTAAATTACATGAGCGAACATGTCAACCGAATGTTGAACAGCGATAATAATAATAACGATACAACGGAGCCAACAAGCAAGTTCCAATTGCATCGTCCTGTTTCCGGTCTGACAGCCAGCATGACATTACGCACACACGTCACGCAATTGCTACGCGCGAGAATATGAGTATTAATTAATATTAATTAAGATCGAGGAGCGCTCTAAGTGCGTGCGCATGCGAGATATTAATTTCATTTTCGTTCGACCGCGTTTGTATTGCTAGATACGAGCGCACAAGACCAACGATCCAATGCAAATCGTGTCCTCAAATGAGAAAATGAATAATACATGCGATTGCTTCTTGTATTTTATACATATTTAGATGTTTATTTAATCTGCCGCATTGCCAATGCGAATAAATGCATTGGAATGAAAGCGAAATTCGCTTTTCTGTACGACTTTCCCGCTTTCGCATTTTAATCACATTTTCCGGATTGTTATAATTTCAGGATTATCTTACTTAATGTAATTTCCTATGAATTGTACACTTCCACATAATTTGCTATTCATTAAAATATAAAATAATTAATAGAAATACTTCATTATTAATAATTCTTGTTCTAATTTCCTACTCCTCATTTAAATGAGGAAATTTTAAGAAATTAATATGCATCGTGATGTTAAACAATCCTCTTTTAAAAAATCTCGGTAACAACATCTAAGCCAAACAATAACTAAATTTAGATCAGTAGAACGTGTACAATTTGATAGAAAACTCAAACAAATCCATTCGAGTGCACTCTCATTGTGCGCTCACTCAATTCAATTGTGTTACTCTATTATTCTATTCTATGATTCAATAGCATAACCGAACAAAGAGTGCGTACTGACAAAAAATTAGCCATAACGCTCTTGAATAATCTAACCGGTAAATTCAACAATTCTTGTTTCTGACATCTTAATTTTCAGCCACCTTCTGCTATTCATTCGGCAATGGATCAGACAAGTTACTAAGTAGTTAATAGAGCAAAATAAATCGATTGATCAAATTATCGATTTGCTGCGCAATCGAAATTTCCTCTCCTCTCACTTGTTTTTTTCTCTGCTTAAAGGAAGATGCCAATCATTTCTTTTATGTTTCGTTGAAAGTATATTATTTTCGTGAGTTTTATAGAAATATAATAATAATAACGAAATCACGCCCGTTTATTTTTTCTTTAGTGCTCTCAAATCAAAAAATTATTGTTTATATCGTATACACCGTAAATGAAATTCTCTTTCTGTGAGGATTTCAATCTTGATTTATTTATTACGAAAGAACGCAACGGCTCAATCCGGAACCATAAAAAATGTTTGTTCATTTCTCAAGCCCAAACAACTGTGAGTGTTGTACGTTTTGAAGAATATGATTCAATAAATTATATTTATAAATATTTTATAGTCATAATAAAAGGAAATTCCTATACCTGTTTTACTACAAATGAATTTAAAATATATTCCTAGGTATGTATTACGTCTTCGCAAGATTGATCAAGTAACGGAAAAGTCTCTGAGCGACAAAGTGAAAATCAATTTCACTCGTGCATTAAGGGTTTGAATGATCTATGATCGTCTAAGCAGGACAAAAAAGCGTTTGCGTCTGAGTTAGAGGAAGTACTGAAGAAATTGTAAGTACAAATTGAGGAAAATGAACAAAGTAAGCAAAGAGACCATAATCAACTGAAGACGCCAGGCTATAATAAACATAAAGTAGGAACTCGCGGTGAAAGAGCAAATAATTCGTGGTTAAAAGAACGGAAGAGCCGTCGAAAAATTACTATTGCTAAACTTGATTAAGATCAATAGATGCACTTAATATACAGCGTGTTTTCATAACATACGTATAGTTCACCGTTTGAAACCCGCAAAAAATTAGATTCAGAACATTCTCAAACACTTATCAACTTCTCATCTTGCAGAGAGATTTTGAGAAGACTTAGAGGACTGAATGCCAAAAAATGTAAATATTTTGTGAAAGTGAGAATTTTAAAGGTCATTAAATACCCTGTATAGAATCGAATATCAAAATGTAGATAAGTAGAAAAGAGGGCGATTTTATCTCGCTTTATGGCGATCGCCATTCTTCAATGTACTTCCTTTCTTTGATGTTGAATTGTTATGCTCAAGACGCTCTTTCTTTTTGCGTTTCTGTGAGGGCATCATATTCTTTGATCCATCACCATTAGCCTTACGGTTTACTCTATTATTGTGCATTCATCTTTATGCATTTCCTTCTCGTTTTTTTTACGTCCATATTACATATTTATGTCATGTATGGGCATGCTAATTGTTTCCTTTTACCTTTGGATTATTTCTAATAAGCCCATTAAACCACGTTTTTTCTCCATCGAGTGATTAATGAAATAAGCAAGATGCAAATTTAACGTTTTTAGCTTGATACCACATTCTCATAATCAATTATGTAAAATTTTAATTAATTCTCAACAAAAAGTTGGCTTGAAAAAGTGACATAACTGTAGCTACTCTACTTGTTAAACTATCAAACTGTCAAATTGTCAACTTATCAGCTTGTCATATGAATAAAAACGTAACGCAATTCTTGAGAGTTATTATAATTTTGGTCGAGCGAAAACTTTATAGTCAGTCTTTTAAGCTGCTTAGAAAAATACGAGATGTTCGTTTGATTCATCTTCTTCTCGGGAGCATGTGTAACGTGCGGAGCGAAGACTAACGGTAACGGTCAGTGCCTAATGAGTATTTAATCGAATTACGTACGCGCTTTTGCTAGAATAGTAGAGAATCGAACGTAACATGCGTATAAGAAGCAGATATATTCTTCTTCCTTTTCGTTACTTCAACCTTATCTTCGTCTTCTTTGTCGTTGTCGTTGTGGATGGTTTACTAAAAATCCACGGAAATTGTAACGAGCCAGAGCACATTGTTGCTGTTGTTGTTGTCGTCGCGTTTGTTTTGTTGAAAGCCAGCCAGGAAGCTAGCGAAATAAGAGCAAACGCAGCAAAGAAATAACTCGTGGAACTAAGCCATAGTCATTGATTCGCCATGCTTCTGATTACTTCATTTAACATTGCTGTCGACTGCCCATAGATAAAGCAAACAAGCATAATCAACAATGCGTTTTTCCATGCAACCGACGCACAGCAGCAAAAACTTATGAATATTACTTGCTCTTGATTCCACTGAACTCGGCGAGCAAAAGCATGAGAAGAGTATGCAAAAAAAGTGCAAGTGAACCATAAAGAAATGCAATACGTTTACAAAGAAAATAATTACATTCTTGCATTCATAGTGCACTAAGAAATATCCTGTTATTGCAATATTGAATTTACTTCTTTCCTTCGCTTTAAAAAATTCTTGTCTTGCTCAGAAATTATTAAAACATATTCCAAAAATTTCCGCACAGTTAGAAAGTTAAAGGGGCGAATCCGAAACTTTGCTGAGGATTAATTGGCGCTTTGAAAGTAAAGGAAAATTTCTGAATAATTGTTAATGCAATTTCTTTGGCCAGGTTTAAACTGTTTTCGTAGTTTCCTCGTGCTCTCGCACTTTGGATCCAACTCTCCGGTGTTTTATGATTATCAAAGCCGAGTACGGTCAGCGAGCGCGCGCGAGCACATGGAGAATAATTGAATAAAAGTGTACGCGAATGCATAAATGCATTAGGGAACGCAAAAAGTCTATTACAATACGGCAAAGAGTGCGCATGCTACGTACGCTTATAAGAAATCCTCCTATTAAGTCCTGCATGCCTGTGCGGCGTGTCCATGATGATGGCTGAGCGTTTTTAAGGCTCGTTGGCTCACTAGATGGTAATTCCCAAGCGCTCGCCGCCACTTTGCAACGAAAAGCTGCGTTTTTTGTTTCGCCTTTTCAGCGATGAAATTAAATTACGTTGATTGTATGCGCACCATGCATGTGACACTCACACTGCGCTGTATCCGAAAAGATGCATTGTTCAATAACGCTGCATGCAATTTGCGATTTGCGCACGCACAATTCCTAACACAATATGCATTATAACGGCGATTCCGAGAACGTGCTTTTCTCTGTAATTTTATAATTTAATTAACTTTCGTACTTTGCCGAACACTTGTAATATTAATTTCGCAGTTAATATGAGCTACACTTGGCAAACAGTTCACAGAACAAATTTCAAATGACCACACAGCTTATTAATTAACTTATTGCAGTTTTCTTGTGGTTTATGGCGATTCAAATTTAATTAATTGTTGTGATTGCGAGTTAGCTAGTAAAGACGAGTTATAAACAATCGTGAAACAACACAAATCTAGCGCGAGCAAGTCACAAGCGCGGCCGGAACGCGACTGACACGCTCAAGCAAAGGTAGACGCGCGCGAGCAACGCGCTTAAGTAATGTACCGAAGAGCGTGCGCCAATGACGTGTTTCGTGAAGAGGACTTAAGCGGCGTACATTGCGGTAGATTTAAAAACGTAGTCTACGGACGTACAATGCATATTGTCTTTGGTCAGTGTTAAGAGTTTAAGTATTTCTAATTTAAATTAACTCTTTATATCTTAATTAATTCTACTTCTTCATCTTCTTCATCCTCTCCACTTAAATTATTTATTTGTTCTACTAAAAGGATAAATTTATGACTTGTGTTGTGTTATTAATAATGTATCACAAATTTCCTTCACGTCCTTTCCGTCCTTTGCGCTTACCTAATTGTGAAAAAGTAAAATCAAATTTTATGATTTTACCGAGAATTTTTCACCTGGAAATTGTAGGTACGTTTAGTTATGTATGATTTGGTGTTTGGTGTGGTATGCAAACGGCATTTGTTATGAATTCGTTCGTGTGTGCGTTTTCGTGTATTTGCATTAACATAGGTGTGTGTATGCCGCCACACGACGAAACGACGACGACGAATGTTCGTACGTGATTCACCGTTAGTTATACTCTCGGCGGCTCGACGAGGAGATCGAGACGACAACAACGACTACGACGACGACGAAGAAGAAGTCGTAAGGCAATGAAGTGACGACGAGGTGCTCGCTGCATATCTGCATACATGCGCTGAAGAATAAATACGCGACGTAATAATGGAAATAACGTCAGCCGGAGTTGGAGTCTCGTCTCCTCTCTTGTCCTGTTCTGTATTTGCAGTTTTGCTTTTGTTTGACTAAGATTCCGGATGACGGTTTAGTTCTCCGTAAGTTTTATTACTCATGCATAATTTTAAATACTACTTGACTTGATATAAAATAATTCCAAGCAGCTTAATTTCTTCAAATTTATCTCCGAGTAACCTATTCATGAACCGCTCTGTATTTCGCATAAGGATATTAAATTGAAAACTTAAAATTAACGAAAGAAAAACAACTTTAATTGCATATTCAATATTTGCATAAACCAAGTTCATTTTTCGAACTCAATTTTTAAATGGTATTTACTGTTTCTCGGCGGATATTTAATTTAAATTCATTTCAACAATTAAATTTCGTACCTCCAATAACTGCCAAATTCACATTTCAATAATGCAATTTATTAAGCATTTAATATAATTTATCATTAAGGAAATGCAAATTACTTGCATTGAGAAAATCCACGCGTTGTTTGCCGGTTTTTGATTATTGCAAATTTATGCAAAACTCGCGCCACGTTCTGTATGCATTTATTGCAATCATGAATGCTTCCAGACATTCGGAAATATGCAAAGAGTTGCAGTGAATATTAATTCATCGAAATTTGACATTTTAAGTGTTTAGTCGAGTAAAATATTTATGTTTTACTAACACCAAAGAAAAGTAAAATTTTCAAAGATATTTCAGGTATTTGATAGCAAGTGGAATTTTAAAATTGAAGAAAATATTCTTGGAAAGAAAGGAAATAATTGATTTCATGGTGTTACTTTACGCCTAACAAGTGTGTCTTGCATACTCGAGCTGAATGAATTAAAATGCGTGTATCCTCCAGGGATTAAAATTATAAACGTCCGCACATTATTCATATCTATGAAAAATATAATCTTTCCTAATTTAGTATGCATTTATGCGCGACGCATTATAAATATTCCTCTCATGAAATCATTTTTTAGAATAAAATAACTTCTTCTACTTTAATAGAAATTCGTTTTCAGCATATTGTTTGAATATATGCATCGATAGATGTAAACGCGCACTGTTTATAAATATCTGAAGAAACAAAGCGAGTCCTTTGCGTGCGAATAAACGCGAGAAGGACGAATGGTGCCGCTGGAAGCTGCGAAATAAAATTTTAATGGCCCCGTTTTAGTGCGCAACCGTGTGAGCAAATGGCCGTTCGAGGGTTAGTTTCGTCGCGGTATTCTTCTTCAGCCTGCCCACGAAGAATGCAATGCACACTTATGCCATGCACTTTTAACCACGCACACGTACGCGAAGGAAGCACAAAAGCTATAAGAGAGCAAATGCATAAAACGTATGTACTTCAAGTACGCCCACGCGTTTTTATTCATGCTAATCGCTTTATCCACGGGTTGGCTTCACCACTTTTTTCTATTTATTTGCGTCTTTCTTTCATTTGCTATTATAATTTATATTCCATTTTGAGTTGAGTGTAATTTTGTATTTTTTTCATATTTAAATTTAGCTTAATAGACTGCGCTCAAAAAGAGAAACAATAAAAACTAAAATGTAAAAGGAAGCACCACACTTTAAAACTTTTATCAAGTTTTAGATCATTACATTTGCAAAGGATTTTTTGTTTTCATGTCACGTTTTGTCTCTCCTAGACAAAACTAACAAATTTGGAGAAATTTCATTTAGATTGTAAACCAACAACGAAGTATTAATATTTTAGTTTTCAAAAAGGCTCCGAGAAAATCTGTAAATGTCTTGGCTATTTGAAGAGACTGAGATATAAAATCAATCGTAATAAAACTATGACTAAACATAGCCAACAGCATGTAGGTCTTTTTTGTAGCCATTATATAAAGATTATCATTCCATCAATCTACACGGTAGAGAAAAAAGAAGCCGTCCGGAGAGTAACTGTGCAAATACGAATCACATCATGATGAACGATGAAATGAGCATTTACTACTTATCCAAACAAAAATCGATTGGCAAGTCGAAGCGTTGCAGAAAAAAGATCGAATGGCATTCGCGCGCTTCTTTTTGGCGCTTCGCGTTCTCGCGCAAGTATTAAATAACATGCTTACTTAGCACATAATCTGCCCGTTTAAGGCCGACGAGGTAGGAAAAAGAGCGGTTAGTGAGCGCACAATGCGCGCATTCGCGCTGTATGGAAATCTCATAATGTGCAGTGGGCATTTCACCTTTCGCGAGCGCGCTCATGTTCTTCGTCCGTGATCATCATTGAAGTGTGAAGTCCGCGGACCGTTGCTTTTCGCAAGTCAACGAGCCCGCCGCGTTTGTTTTTCATGGTCATGGATGCGGCGTGCCCAAGATGAGGAGGAAGAGCGCTCTTCCTCAACTCTTTTCATTCAAATTACAATGCACTGCGCACTGCGCGCATGCCGTGCTCTATGGATTTTCTATGCTTATGGTTCTCATCGCGTGGATTGCTAGGCATTTGTTTATGACTACGTGCAAAATGCACGTGTGGTTGTTGTTGTTGTTGGTGTTATCTTGCGCGTCACCTTATTGTTGCCCTCAAGTGTTGAATGCGCATCGGTTTCATGCTAATGACCATCATGTTTGTGCCATTTGTATGCATACAAAATAAACATAAACAAACAGCAAAAGCAACTTGTAGAATGGGTGTCCGGACTTATGCGCAACTAACTTTCCCGCCATTTTATGCAAAACACACCCTGATGGCATATGGAATATGGACAAGACTAATAATAAAATCTATATCAGCCACTTACACCATTAACTACCCTTTTAGCAATTCCTTATATCGGTTGAAAGAAGAATAGGAATGAAAACCCTCTTTCGTCCTTTTCCTACCTTCCAGGACTGTACAATTGAAGACTAAGGCTGGGGGTACATTATGAATTCTTCCCTCCAGTTTCATGTACTTATTCCGAATATTTAATTTATTAATAATAATGACATAGCAAAATGGGGTGCATGATAATCTAAGAATCGTGAAATGAAAGGAAGCAAAATTTTAATTAAAGCGAACATGAACCGGAATTTGATTGGGCAAAGAAGAACCGCAATTAAGTGATTGTGAACTACATATAGTTAGATGAAGAGCTTCTCTAACCCAGAATAGAGAGATACGTACCTACACCAGCATCGATTTCTTTGAATTTGTGTACGTGTATGTAATTTAATTTGTCATGATTGGTATTGTATATTGTTGCGCATATTCGTGTTTGGTGGCAGGGACGTGACTCACGATCGAAAACTCACAAGAAGTTAAATACACCTTGCTTAACTAGCAAAATACAATAAGCTCTCATTTTTACTCTACATGGTCTTGTCATTGCACATCATTCGAACGCAAGTACTTCTTTCACGGCGAATTGCAAACACTCGGTGTGTGCTTAATAGATACAGAGATGAAACACGAGAACGAAAAGCACTTGCTTGGCGTGCTTCGCAGTCGAGAGCAGATTGTGCAACCAACATTGCACTCTTCAATAACGACCGAACCGAACTCTTCGCTCGTTTTTAATGATTAAACAATCTTCGAGAGCATTTTCCGGCGTTGTTGTTGTTGTTTCGCAGAGCGCGCGAGCCTCGGAGCCAAATTCCTGCTTGGCCGTCTACTCATTTTCTTGTTTTTCGTGCATTGCCATTCGTTCGTGTCTTTCCGTGTCAATTAAATATAATTTTTCCTCATATTAAACAACGTGCGCGCCCGGCAACACACAACTGGTGTGATTTCCCAATCGGATAAGACCGTACGAGTTTCAATTACACTTGAACTTTGTATGGGAAATGTGCTTCCTTCTTACAACTAACTTTTCTTTATTCGTTCTGATTTCATCGGATTCTACTTATTTCACGTAATAAAATCTTATTATTTTACTTTTGCAAGTTACCAAGTTTCCAACTAAATGTTCTATGGCCCCCTTTAATGGATCGTTAAAATTCTTCAGTTATAATAATAATAATAATAGCTAATGAATCAAGGAGAAACGTAATTTTTGTGTAATAATTGATTGAAAAATTGCACTTGTTGTAACAAGTTACTCTGCCATGACCACCTTTGAACAAAACAAGGTGGAAACTAACAAGCAACAACGCAATCTAGCAATGGGCAATGCATCAAACTCGGCCCATATTTGGCTTTACAGTTCGAGCAACTATCGCGCGAACCACTACACAGCATGCACATGATGATTTCGTCCTTTTTTTCGCATTACACTTTTTGTGTCTCTCCGATTGCGCATCATTATTGCGTATTGCATTGCATTACAATTGCCATTTCCTTATTCATTACCGTTTTGTGCGTTTGTTTTCTTCGGCGCTCACAATTCGAATGTGACCTCTAAAAGGTCGCGCGCGCCACGAACGGATCAAATGTCTTACGCTTGCTCTTCTTCTCCTCCTTCGCTTCGCGGGCGTGTGCATCATCGAAAGCGAAAAAGCGAAGAAGCGACAGGAATGCAAACGGCACGCAACACGCGCATCATTTCTGGTGTCTTGTTTCATTTGCATGCGCTCATACATTGTTGCATAGCGCACCGCGTAATGACACATTAGCATAATTTCAACTTGACATTGGCATTCTTTAACTCGTTGCGCGCTATCTCCTGATGCATCAAACTTCTTGCATTCCACTCAACCGTAATAACTGTATGAAATTATTTTGTAATAAAAATTTTACGGTTTATATATTTTCAAATATTATCCTTCACCTATCTTCCAGTATACCGCAGTTTCTCAAACACAAAAGAATTCCTTCAATTACACGTTCTAATAGCTCGCAGTAAAATGAAAGCGGTGAAACATTATTTAATTAAAAGATAGGAGAAATAAACATCCTGTATACGAAAATATGTGCTCTACGCGCGCTGTAGGTAAACGCGAACGACGAACAAAGTGTTAGATTACATGCGAGGATAAGATGCGCATATTAGACGCGGACGATAAGAAGGTGAATTCTCGGTACGAAAAGGAAACACTAGCTTCTGAACTCTGCCACCACTAAACAACTATGACGTATCCTGGCGGCCTCATGCATTGCGATGCAGGTGTGTGCGTTTCGCGGGATGAGAGTGTTTTGCGGTACCGGTAGTCGGCATTAAATCAGCGCACAAGGCACGACAAATACGAAATGCAAGCGCGTCGCTCGCGTATCAAATGAAATCGCAAAATTGAAAACGAAGCACGTTTTGCGTCTGTCTGCGCGCTACCGTTTAGAATTGCACTCAATCCGCACACTTTTGACTCTGGTTTGGTGTAACTCGATAGGGACGATTCTCGAATTTTACGCGTGTTGTTAGCAGTACTGAAATCGCATTTTCAAATACGCGGCGCGCACAGCCAGTGTCCGAACGAACGAGGGAAATATTTCATATCCCGCAGCGATGCCTTTAAAGGCGAGTGCCCAAACTCCCATAAATAATGAATCAATAGCAAATGCGCGCGCGCGCGCGCGGGTTGCCGCCGCTCGGCAATTCATACAAATATACCATAATCATAATAATACGACACACAACAAACGCGGTGCGCCATCATGCTAATGCTTGGCTATTCGTTCTTTGGTTCGCCGTGCACCAACGCAACGCAGCAACCTCGCAAATTCATGTGTGCTGCACTCGGCTTGCCAATACGCGAAGAGAAGAGTGCACTGCGCCGCATATTGCATTACGACTAACTGGCAACAATAACTAACAAACATGAGGTTCGCTGCTGCACACAACAAGGCGAATTCCGCCGCCATTCGCAGCCGGCCTCTCACTCTTCCTTCAAGCCGCATGTGCGTGGCGCGAGAGCGACATCGTGCAATTCGAATAATAGCAATCGTAACAAGCTACAAACTGTTGTTATTGCTGCAGCACTATCGGTTGCTAGTCAAATGTATTATATGCGCGTCGTTTTTTATTTCGGAAACCCGTTTCAATTGCTCTATGAGTTTCACTTCCACTTCTATTTGATTTCAAACGTTTTCTTTTGTCAATATTCGCGCATATATTAAAAGTTTGGAAACAATTCGCGCATTGCAATATTTATATAAAACTTGTGGTCTGACTGTAGAGCTGTATATTTGAAGGTATTAACTGCCCACGCAACGGCAGAGTCGCATAGAGCGCTAAAGAAAAGCTAGAGTTATTCAGCGAACGGGTATATAACACCATAATGTAATATAGCAGAGCATCAATTGGCGAATTTACATTTCGCGTTAGCCTGTTCGCGTTCATAAAATGCATACGAGCATAATCAGCAATTCGCTCCACGCATGCGAGGACGTCTTACACTTAGTGCCTGCTTATTTACGGTTAGACAACAATGTTGCACGCTGTCAAAACTAGTATATTATCAACTAACTTGTGAAATTCGCTATAAACGTCTTGTCGATAATACATTTTTTTTGTGATTCTAGTAATTTCTATAAACTATAGGTCAAAGAACTCACCCCCGTTAGATAGTAAATCCGTATAAATATCCATATTGAAGGAACTCACCTGTAACAAAAGAAAAACATTATTAATTTGTGAAAGAAATTCATTGAAGTGGTGGTCAAATTAATAGAGAAAATCAGTCGTCTATGGGGAGTATATCAATCAATTGAAGGAAACGACCTTTTTAGGTTTATCATTCCCCCACACCATGCTTTAAAGACGTGCGCAGTGTTGTTGAAGCGTGAGAGATGTCGGACTTGCGGGAGTTGTTTAGCGCGTAATGGATGAGCACCCCATAGAATCAAACTCATTTGACTTTGGAGGAAATTGCATCATGGAAGGTTGATAAGCATTGCGCACGAATCGTTCGACCGGATGTGGTTCTCACTCAGGAGAGTCACCGTCTTCTAATAAAGTCTCAGCGTGTGCGAAACTCAGCGCGCGTATAATGCACCGCATACTAAAAAGACCAGGATGAGAATCGGGAATAGGGATTCGCATCCACAAGATTTTGACTGCTTCCTCACACGTACGAGCGCGTACATCCCTTTGTGTGTTTATGGAATATTGGCAATGCAAATGTGTGCCGAAGCGAACCCATAAAGTGCAAACGTGTTTGTTGCAATTTCAATATTCGCTCAAACCTTGAAAGTCATTTCACCCCCGACTATGTACGTATACGCTGCAGCGAACACAAATGTTGCAGCGTGTTAGTGAAGTGAGAGCAGGATCCAGGGTTCAATGCTCCAGATTCCAGCGGCACAATACGTTGGAGGCGGCGGCGCGCGAGTTCATTCGGACATTGGACTCTGCCGCCCCCGTTTCCAGCACAAGCTGCCTGATACTGTAATTGCGCAAATTTCGAATGCATGCAGCGCTGCCCTCAATTCGCAACGATTTCAAGCTCGTTCCCCGAAGACAGCTCCAACGACTACAAATTGGGACCTGCCGCGCGCACTAATGTTTACTAACTTAATGGATTTTCGTTCCGGCGCATATATTAATAGAAGATAACTAGTATAATTGTCTGCCTTCAATTTCGCTACCGTACCTATAAGTAATTAATTAAACTGGAAGTAAGTTTCCTGAAGCAAGATCCTTAAATTACTTCGGGCATGAATAAATTTATGAAATCCAGTAGTTTCGAGGCGTATAAAGTGAAATATAGACTCTTTGTTGGAAATGAAGATATTGCACAAAGATATCATATGATCAAAGAACTACTACTAGCCAGATAACGAATGTATTATCCTTGCGGGTTATAAGGATTTTCAGGCATGTATCATTAGACGAAACAAAGAACATGATGAGGTCCCTTCCGGAAATTTAATACAGAATTTTATACCGAGTCTTGAAACGTTGCTACGTTAAAAACTTTACGCTGATAAGATTATTAAGCAACCCGTATAAAGTAAATCCATTTACGTTTTTGTTTACATACAATTTCCATTAGTATTAGGTTATAATTCAAAACCATCCCTCGCCTTCTTCCTCTCTTCTTCGAATGCATAAAACAGAAGCGCAGCGTGAAAACACGCAATTGCTAGACTACCACCGCGCTTCTTGTTCAAGCATCTGCACTGTTGGCAGTCAATGTTTAACCCTTCGTTAGGCACCCTCAGCGCGACGAGGGTGGAATGCCAACGCATATTCGCTCGCTATTCATATTGCTTCAATTACTTTAGCACTGCAATTACCATTGCGTTGTATTGCACAATGAATAAAGCAGTGAATGGCGGCGGCGGCCAGTATCCGAAGGTTATAAACTTAACCAAACGCGATGCGCGCGACCGCCATAACTCTTCCTTAAATCTAACGCGCACCCCTTTTGTTTACCCCGTGTTGGCGCGCCATCTGCTTGATCAATTCAACAAATAATTAATTAAACGCATTTCTTGTGTCTGGCCTCTGGTTTATACGATAATATAATTCAATTGTATTGTTTATCTTGTAAACAAATAATGCAATTACCCAAAACAACAACACATGCAAATGTTTTAAAGTTGTTTATATAAATTTACAATCCAATTGCCATGGAGTAAAGCAGGGCACCAAATGTTTACCCAAAAAGCAAAAAAAAAAGAAGAAATAGACAAAAGGAAAAGAATAATTGACTTGCATAAAAAAGTCGCTCGCTTGCGCACAAATTGAATGCTCACATAATAACTAAACAAGAGTATCCTATTGTGACGGATAATACAGGGTGTTATTGAAAATATGGCAGCATTCCTTTGGATACACAGCAAAAGGTCATAATCCGATAGACACATAAAGCGGACGCAAAAAGCACCCCCGCCGACGCTTGGAAAAAACTAGGAAAGCGCACGTAGGAGTACACAGTTGCTAGGCAACTCTCTCGTCTCGCCACCGCCACCATCGCCGCCGCCGCGACGCTGCCTGTTGGGCAAGCAACTTTCCACCCTCGCAAAGTACCAATTCCAGTACGTGGATCACGTACCGAACAAACAGATAGAAATGTTGCGATGCACAAGCAAAACAAGGATTGTTCCTTCTCCTAGCCTTTGGAGTTTACATGCGAAGTGTGGTTGGTCCCTGTGTTGTTCGCAAAAAAATATGTACAGCAAAACAACTTTAGTTAGTGGTGATCCAAAGCAAACGGAATGAAACGAAATGTAACGAAGTGGAATGTGTTGTTGCTTGATCGATCCGCTGAGCGCAGTTGAAACACTCTTAGTTAAAGCACTCAAGCCGCCCCTCTAGTGTGTTTTTACATTGCGCGTCCCATCATGCATATTTTAGCGTCGTTGGCAGGCATAATTATCGCAAGTTTAAGCGAACTTGAACGTAAAAAGTTATTATTCAAGCCAGCCGGGGAGGATAATAATTTCCAAGTGCATGCCACTTATTAGGTCACCAATCATAAAAAACTCGCTCAAACTTTGCACAATTTGCATAAAGTTATCTCAACTTTTACTCTACACTTTTTGAAGATGTGACGGGCGATAAAACAAAATATTTTCAGTATTAAATTGCTCCAAAAATGATATCCCAAAGTGCATTTTGATAGCTAATAGTCTTGGTTTTAACACTTGGTATATCAAGGATATTATACATAATGGCATCCAACGTAGCATTCTCAAGGATATGCATTTCTACAAATCCCACATGCCACATCCCTGTTTGTGAATAATTCAAGCGGCGTCTGCACGTGTCAATATCATGTATTTAAGTTACCCTTCCCGATCTTTTGCAACATTTCAGGCAGCGTTTCAAGCTGTCAATACGAAAATCCGGGGAAATCTGAGAAGATGGAACGAAACTAGAAAAGTTGGACAAGAACTGTTGTCTTGAACGTGTCCTGAATTTAAAGTGCTTTCCATAAAGTGGATTTGTTGGTTGTCTCGTTGAAAAAATCTACGTGAATAAATCAAAAACAAATTTAATTCTCTGTTTCACTAACTTGAAATAAATGCAAACTTTTTGAACGGCGGCAAATGCAGAAATGATTGCTTTCAAAGTAATTAAATTGCTGCCCTTGGGGAATGGTGGAAAATCAATGAAGAAATGATCAGAATTCAATGATGCATCATTTAATTACGTCTGTGTTTGCTTCGCTTCCCACCTTTCGCAATTTGCGTGCCTGTCAAATTCAGTGGTAGCTAACGTATCAGGGGTGAATAAACTTACTTGAGTTGAAGAAGAAATACAGGATGTTGTATCCATTTTTCTGATCCTAATTACATTGAAATATTAAGCTTTATATATTCAATTTTGAAAATTATCCTGATTTTTGAAAAGTTGCAATTTTTTGTGCCTTATAAATTCTAAATATAAAAATATTTAAGGCATCACTGTATAAGTTGCAATGTCTTACGAAAAACATGTACAACATGGAAGAAACTTGAGCCAATTTTTTTGCCAAGCATAAAAAAACAAATTGCAAAAATGCCAACAGAAGAAAAACCGTACCAAAGTGTAAAAGTAAGACAGTTACATTTGAAAACATTGCTGCCAACTTTTTTACAGGGGTCGCTTTCAATGCTTTCAACCCCGCAAGCACACTCGTTATTCAATCTGAGCAAACAAAAAAGAAATACGATAAAATTTATGCACCATCTCCACAGAAAAGAAAAAAGCGTTCTACTTGCTGAAGGTGCAACACCACCTTAAACTTGTCCGCACCTTGTGGTAAGGGCTGCGTGTGAGGAAAAACTATTGGGATTACACTTTCACTCCCCACATTTCTCCACCCGCACAACTGATAACCGATAGCCAGCGAGGGAAGTATAAAATTAGGGGAAAGCGTGCGTTATTTGTCTTTGCGTGTTTTTTGAGGGTGCGTTTGCACTTTTCCTTCCCAAAGAGCAAGCCGGTCGAGAAAGGAAAGACAAATATCTCTCCGCATTCGTGGAGGGGTGGTATCATTGCTTATGGTCTTTATGGGCAATGTTGATGGATCGTAGGTGTTTGCAGTGACAATGTAACGTTCACGATATTCCCGATAGCATGCTATTGTTATCGTGATCGACATGATAGAGACGAATTCCACTTTGCCATCAACGTACACGTGTCTGCTATGACATGCGATACCTCAACGTGGATCACATAAAAGCTCAAAGTCATGAGAATAGATAGGAAATTGATGAGTTTTAATAATCACACAATGTACGCCATACAGGAAGCAAACGATCCAATCGATGATAATGGATTCTTTGTGTTTATATCTCATAAGCGCACCCTGTATATAAATAAATAAAATATTGATCTCTTAACCATGGACTTGACCTTCAACCAAGCAATCATAACTAATAAAAGATATTGATTTTTAAAGACTGACAATCAGAAAACGGAATTTAAACTTTGATTCATTATTTCATCTTTAAAAATTGTATAAATTCTGTCTTTTTGCCACTTAAAGTATTATCATTCATTTCATTTCTTAACCCATTTCAAGACTTGATAAAAAGCGAATAAAATTTTTATCTTAAGCACCTCGCGTCAAGAAATAAATTTGTTTTACGACCTTGACAGCAATTGAAAAGATTACCAGAGAAATGAAAAAGTGCATAAACGAAATTCATAAACAGCGGAGAAAAAATGAAAGAAATTGAAGCTGTGCCGAAGAAAACCCGACGACTATAAACACGTTTTCAACATGATGAATAGCGCTTATCGAGCGAATATTGTACACACGCAGTGTGCATATTGTACTTTCACTCATGCGTGGCTTCAGTGTCTCTGCACCATCATCTTCATCATCATCATCATCATCAACTACAATAAGCGCACCACGCAAGTATTACTTAACACATGACTATAGTATTGGAGGCGATTCGGACGCATTCGAATAAAGTAACAGAAAAGTGCCTTCATCATTCATTATTCTTTTTTCACATTCTTTCTTCCCAATGCTTCTTTGATACATTCTATGAGTGCGCTTAATGACAATAACAAAAGGCATTGAATTTGAGCCACTAATTTACAAACAAGCTATATTTGAATACTGCAATAATTGCGCATATTTAAATTCAACGTTTGATCCCTGCTTGTAAAGTTAATATTGCGTAATGCACAATTTAACAATCAATCATCTGTCAAAAGTTATATAGTTAAATCCATGTTGATTTTGACTTTTATCAAAAATTTCAAATCCAAACAAAATACTGAAAAATTCTTTAATTTCCAGTATTTTTTTAGATGCAAAATCATGGAGAAAACTAAAGTTTAAGGTTATCCTTATTCAGTGGAAAATAAAGTTAGAAGAATTCATCAAGAACAAAATAATGGATGATGATGATGATTACCATGATGATTAGTGTAATGCAAGGATGACTCTTCATCATGCCTCATCCTTCGTAATATATTCCAATAATGCGTTTCTGAGCACATAAAATTGTTATTTTTGCATTCTTAATGTCGCGACTTGAATTATTTAAATCATTCAATAATAACAGATGCTAATTGGTCGGCTTGTAAAGATTACGAAACGCCTTGTAGATAGATAAACACAAGTAAATAAGCGCAACTCATCAGGTCTTCAAAGTTTTTGGCCTTTTTGCGGTTTGGCCGCCGCATGAAAATCAGGAAGATGTTGAAAGTAAATGCAGGTTTGTGTGTTTCGTTTTAGGTCAGGTTGGGAAAATAGTAAAGTGCCTCTCGATTGACTTGCTCTATATCTTAAAATACAAAGTGTCCAATGATCTAATCAATTATCCAATTATATTACATCGGACCCGAAAGAAATATAAAATCTGCGGTAAAATACTTCTTGACGTGCAATTTTGCAAGTGACTATGAATGGTCTTCAATACTTTTACGGGAGCACGCTGTATATAAAAATATATAAGAAATTGCGTTTGGAGAACGTGCGACGATTTGTATATCGACAACATCCATCGCGCGCATCGTACGCATGTTCGCCATCGACTTCTTCTTCTTCATCATCTTGTGGTGCTGGTGTTGCGTTCGTCTGATGCTGCGTTTTGTAATCGAATGGCAATGACCGGCCTGCTACAAAGTGTATGAAGTGTATGACCGATAGCCCGCCGCCGCCACACATCACATGCAGCGAACGAGTGAGCAAGCCGCGCGCGCGATGTACATTTTACGCATTTTACACATTTCATAACATTTTATTAGGTACGTTATAGTGCAGCGGAGATGCGGTGTGCGTGAGGATCATTTAGTCAATCCTTCTCGTAGCGCGAGCGCCAAAGGCCTAACCCACCAAACACTTTTAGCGGCAAACACCGTCAATCGTAAAATATCAATGCGATCAATAAACTAACGTCGGCCGTTTTACACTCGCAATGCGTCTTAAGTGATTTATTTTATGAAATTGCTTCGCTTTTTCTCCCTGCGGTGCGCGGCATTAAAAAGTGATCACAAAGTTGTGCTAAGTAATACTCCTCGAAAAGTTTTCCATGAAAATTAATCACATATCAATTCCACGAGGGAGTTTATAACGCGCGATATTAGTTTCGGAATTATTCGGTGAAATGCGTTCGAACGAGAAGGATACAACTATTCCCGTTGCGAATTTAAGTAGATGCATTAAATCAATATCGAGTGAAACTGATATTAAATCAGTTTAGTTTATATTGAAAGTCATAAAACTGCCAAAAAATCCGAAGCGGGCTTCACGGTATTGAGCAATAAGTATTTCAATTTACCGACCGAGCGTACAATACCAGTCAATCCGGATTATCCTATCGCGAACGGATTTTATATAGGTAGGTTTTCCTCCTAGATGTAGGTATATTTACTGTATACGCTCTTCTTAACGACTTTATGGAATAGCGATATTCGTATATTTGATGCATGTGGTTCTCGCATGATGCGCGCAACGCGGAAAACACTGACGATGATGTCGTCTTTATTGAAGGGTCATAACGATATGTCTTGCATGTCGTGTAATATTTCTTACTTGATTACTAACTCCTAGAGCATTGTATGTTACGCTACATGGAAGTTATAAAATATTGAAACTTATTTATAAACTTTTAGCACAGCGGACAAAACTTTCCAATAACTAAAACAACCAAGAAAACTGTAAGCCCCTAAATTATCCTTAAAACTCTGTTCTGACTAGGTATCTCTGAATTTAAACAGTATGCAAAAAAATAGTTTTCCTAAAAAGGACCAAACGTCTTGATGGTATCCTAATTTGAAAACTTCATACAACTCAGTCGCATGTTGTTAAATTATATATTCATAATTAAAACAATTGTGTTGTTCTAGAAAATGAGACAAGTACGAATACGGGTATCTAAGAATGATAATCACGAGTATTGCAATAGTTGACGAGCGTCTTTTATCTACACATAATTTGTAGACGGATGTGAGAGAGACGTAAGTGGCTATAAAATCACATAGAAAAGTCCATCGGAGCAGGACACTGAGCTTGAAACGCGTGCGCGCTGCCCAGCGACACAATAGTGAATTGTTGAACGCGAAATGTTGTAGGTTGCAGGTTTATGAATTGTGTATGATGTTGTTTTTCGGGTAGGCGTCCCAAACCCATTTTGCTATGACATTACAATACGTTCATACGAACGACCGCACTCGCTCGCATGCGCACATATGTTAAAATATTTATTTAATTAGCGTTTGTTTTGCTGCATATCAAATAAATAAAAGTCTCTTTTCTTTTCCTTTCATTTGCATGGAAAGTAAAAGAACATTTCAATTTGAAGCCTGCCTACAAACAAAAAATTCACGACTTTGACTTCAACTTGCTTCACGATATAAACGTGACTTATGAATTCAAAAAAAAAGCATAATGCAAGATAAATAGAGTATAAAAACTAATATAAAAGAATAAAAATACAGAAAACGTGATGAGAAGAAATTTGAAAAGCCAATTCAGTAAATAAATACTTGTTGACTTGTTTTCTTTCGCATTTACATGAATTATTTAAGTAAATAATGAAACAATTCAATTTACTTACGTTATAATTAGATTAAAATTCCATTAATAGCAAGTATGTGTGCAGTAAACCACAAATAGTTTTAAATCTTTTTAAATTTCGCTATCAAAAAGCAGTGGATATAGTCGCGGAACTGTACTAGTTAATTACTTATTTAATTCTAATCCTTAAGACGACATTAGATAATAATTCGTTGATTGGATAATTTTCACTCTTTTGACATATAGTGTAATGTGTAGACAAAGCGCGAGCAATCGCGAAATTTTACACGAGACGAAGCGGAAATATACCAAAGGGATGCTGCGACGTTGCACACAATGCACACACCTCTCAACGCCCGATAACCGTCTCGTTCTTAGCGCACAAGATTACAATCAAAACATTCACTGCCTTCAGGATTTTTCTTTGAAATCGTCCATATACTCCTGAAGGAGTTGTCGGTGTTTTGTGGCGGTAGCAGAGGTGGCGGTTCAGCGCGATTACGACGCGCAAGCACGCAAAGCAAAAGGTAAACACGCGCAACGCGGGCCGCAGATGATTCGTACTCTACGTTTCGGCCTGTTGTGTAATTCGATCGATTCGAGCGACCGAGCCAGCAGCCACCGGCCGGCGGCTCGAAGGGGTGGCAGTGGCGCACGCGCATTTGAACCGAACAATTGTCTAGGTGTGTGGCATTATGGGGGAGGCTGACGTCGCTATGGCTACGTGTGATGGCCCCACAGAGCAGACACTTACTTACACATTCACGCATTATCCTTGCAAAGTCACACAGGCGCATGGAATATTTTGTATGGCAGTGTGTGTTATGCAAGCAGGTATAGAAGTTTCCATAAATCATGCTTAAATCACGCCGCTATCATACATAAACAAAAGAATAAATAAGTCAAAAAAGCAACGGGACAAAAACTTTTGTTCCCATGACAACCACATATGCCCGTATCTGCTTGATGAAAATTATTTTTTAGTGTGCATTGGAAAAAAACCGAAGTGAAATTCACGTATGCCATGAAATAAAATATTCAGTCGAATGACTGATATAATGCGACAGCAATTCTAATATTGCAGCAAAGATTTTTTATTTATTATACAACTGATATGTTTTAAAGTTACGCAAAATAATGAATCGCAACGCAAACCGAAATAGGGGCCACGCTAGCATTGGAGCATATTCAATGTTTTTGGGTAAGAATTAGTAATTTAGAAATACATGCCATAATTCTCCATTTGCTCTAAATAAATTTCAGGAGCCAACATTGTACTACTTCTGAAATTAACGGCCATATTACTTAAAGAAAATGAAGAGAATTTTTACTTCTCCCTAATAATGTGGGGCAGGAGTGCTTACAACTGTATACAACAAGTGATATCATTCAATTCCGCCAAGAGAGAGATAACCCGGAAGAAAATATTCAATACTATCTTACTGTTCACATATGCTATGTACATGGGTTGCCCACCATGCGAAAAGACCGAATACTCATGGAATATGTTCGTATGGCAAACCGTCGCCAACCAGGAAACGAGTCTCATTGAGGAATATAAAGACATTGTTATCCTGCTGTACATCATAATTATGTTACTCGATCCAGTGGTATTTATTGCACGCAAAGTGTGGGGAAAAATTAAGAATAATCAAGGATTTATACTGTTCAGGCCATTTATCCAATGTCTCTCTTGGCCAATTCGCAACATACCTAATCTTTCCGCCGGAGGGGATTGCTTTAGACATAGAAAACCCGATAAACAGCCAAAGAGAGCGACTGACAACGCAAACACTAAACCCGTTGAAAAAGCACGCAAATTTCGAGACATTGGAGTGCAAACACAGCCTATCAAATTCAAAAAGCAGTTTCTCAATTTCCCGGAGCGTTACAGACCAAAGCATCCCCCATGTATAGATAATTATATGAATACCGATCTTCTATGTACGGATCCTTTTTTCGTACGATTATATCGTTTTATACTTTATCAATTAATAATTATTCTCTCATTACAGGATTATTTTGCGCTAAGCGACTCGGAAAAATACACGATCTACAGCTGTTATCACTCACAAGTCTCCGCTGAAGTCCAAGCTATCAAATTTCAAGCAGCTAGATACATCATTCAAAATCTTGATGAATTCATTGCAAATCCCGAAGAGTTTAAATATCGTCCTACAAAAATGCCCCACGGAGCAACCTTTAAATCAGCATGTTGAAAACTAGTCCCTTATGTTGTGAATAAATTCGTAACTGATTATCATCCGCATTCCTTATTTCAAAGAATTCTTTATCCTTTCGTCTATTACATCACTTCTCTTAATTTAGCCAATGATAAAATACAACGCTTACCTTAATATAATAACGAGGAATCAAACATCCGGAAGTTGAGAGAAATCGATGCACACTGATAATCCTGAAACACAGAGAAAAATATTATTAGTCTCGTAATTTACTTTTGAAACAAAAACAATTAAGACAATACGCATAAAAATAATTAATAAAAACAATACCGTAACAACAACCGTAATTACATAGTTTTTATATGATATGCCAAGCAACAATTGCAGAATTAATTAAGCACTTAATTAAATAGTATGAAGAAAGTAAGCACTTTAGTTAACAGTACACGAAATCAAAGCGCACGTTAAAAAGCCAGCAGCGAAGATGAAAAAAAGTAAAAGAAATGCAGCAATAAATAAATGATGACGTTATAAGTGCAATAACGGGCAAGAAATATAACAATATAATGCATACACAAACACAGCGTGTACGCTCGTTGTAGTGAATAATTTAATCCAAACGGCGGCACCTGATTGTTTTATGAGCGCATTAGATTTGATTGGATGATATTTTTCTATCGGGATAACTTGGCGCTTGGATATTCCAAAGTGTGTTGGTTTTAGCACTTAGTTCGGCCACGATATAATTATAAAACGCTTTCGTGAGCAGCATTACGGAATGCATCGCAATAATGTGCACTTCATCTTCTCATTACATTCTCTATTACACACTGCACTCTGTGATTATTATATTATGCTTTATTATAAGATGTGTTCGTGTGCTCGCGCGCACTTGCTCGCTGAAGAATGTGGCTTAGATTAAATTATAATGTGATGTGATATGGACTGCTAACTCATAGCAAAACTGTTACACTCATTAAATAGAAAAACGTATTGTTCAATTATGAAAAAATAACACTTATTAATTATTTTGTAATGATCGTTGCATTTTTAAATTAGTGATACAGAGCTCCAGATTTCATTACCTTCCTACATTCTAACAGATAGAGATTTAAGTTTTTCTGCAATACTTGAACTTTCAACTAAAGTTGAAGAATTAACATGATCGCTTCAAGTTAAGAATGCGTCCAACAAATTTGCGATAGACCAATTTACTTCTTTGTAAGACTTGTGAAAAATTCAAGAATTTTGATGATATCTTTAGTACTTTTCGAGATATTAATGAAATTAGATCACATTTCTTATCAAAGAACTTCTATTTCTAATTTAGTGATACAGAGCTCCAGATTTCATTGCCTTCCAATACTCTAATGGATAAAGATGTATGTTTTTATGTAATGCTTGAACATGCAATTAAAACTAAAAGTTGAAGAATCTGCATGATCACAACAAGTTAGGAATGCGTCCAACAAATTTGCGATAGACCAATTTACTTCTTTGTAAGACTTGTGAAAAATGCAGGAATTTTGATGATATCTTTAGTACTTTTCGAGATATTGATGAAGTTAGATCACATTTCTAATCAAACAAATTGTATTTTTAAATTAGTGACAGAGCTCCAGATTTTATTACCTTCCTATATTCTAATGAATAGAGATTTAAGTTTTCATGTAACACTTGAACTAAAAGTTGAAGAATTAAATGGAAATTAAATAAGAAATTTAAATTTATAATGACCAAAGAATTACAACATCACAATAGACTTTCTTAAGCTCAAGATAACTAAATATGGAAGTTAAATAACTTGTTTCAATAAGAAACAAACCGCAAACATCCGAAAGAACACATTAATGATAATAATACAATCGAAAATGAGATAAACTCTCAAGTTAGCAGCGCATATTATTGTAGCACACGTACGTGAATTAACTTTCGATTAATTAATTACAGGTTAGAAACACCGCCGCCCGCTAATCGTGCACGTAATCACACAATCTCTTGAAATTAGAAAATCAACTCGCGTTATTGATTTGAATACGCGCGCGCGCGCGCATTCTTCAATTATCGCATGAGCGTCCGTAATACAACTAAATAATGAAAAGATAAATCATGTTCAAAGCCAAACGGCCCAACGTGTTGCGTCCCTCGGGCGCTCGATTTGTAAAACGAATTGTTATTTAATTGCGTTTTGTTCCAACTAAAGCGAATGCATTCATCTGTGCAGCAGACAACACACGTACACACACATACGCTAACGCCCTAAACAACTAAGTAATAATAATACCAATCGCGATAGCAATAATGATGATTATTATAATAATGTGTTCTTGTTATTCTATAAGTGGTAAAGCATACGAATTGTCATAGCTTTACGCTTTCTGAGCTTTTCATCTTTCGCGCGCATAGTGTTCGAGGCTACAATTAAATTTGAGTTTAATAATGCTTAATGATGCTTCGTTTGTTTAGTGTTAAGTGACGCTTCGCTATAATGGTTTGTTACAACTGTAAAATTTACAGAATTGCAGGAAAAATAAAAAATGAGGAAAAAATTACATAATGGAAAATTAACCAAGAGAACTTTTTCTTGCTGAAGAAACGTGCGAATTTGTGAATATTTACACATTACTAGAAAAAGTTCTGGCAGAGAGGAAATTAGCTCGTTAAATAAATGTTTTATAAGTTTTAAAGAACTGTTAGAATAACTTAAAGTTAGTTTTCAAAATTCTTGAGATATTAAGCATAGAATGAAATTAATAATGGCTTGATTACGTAGGAATCTAGTGTTAATTGTAATATATTCGGTAATTTCCAGATGATTCAAAAGTTTTCCACTGAATGGACATGTGAAATGTGAAATAGTGCATCGTCTAGGAGCGAGTCCTAGTTGCGCAGTCATTAAGTAGAAATATGCAGTCGTCAGTCGGCGCGCGTTCCAGCCAGAGAGGAACTCTTGCTGCCTTTGCAAGTTTATCAGCGACGGCATATCAGAACGGCATAAACATCCATCCAGGCGCGCAAACACACCTTTCGGCTGTGTTGCGCGGTCGCGAGTCGCGCGGGAGCCCGAACTCTTCGGCTAACGGTGTTTCTCCCAAGAATTTCGCTGCCGCTGCCGCTGCTGCTGCTGCTACTTCTGACCGAACTACATATACATACCTATGTGTATATAACTTGCTACATATTTTACACACATCTCTACGACCGACGACTGCGAAGCGAAACTAGTTTAATACGCTTGATTATTTGCTCTGTGTGCTGATAAATGCATTCTGCGATTTCATAATAATCATAATTGAAGATGATGAATTGGCGTGCGGCGCGGTTCATTAATTATGCAATTGTTGGGTACCATCCAGAACTAGCCGGGCAACAACAGGCGCATGTATAGTCACGTCGCTTGTCGCACGTGCCATTTGGCAAATTTTGCATTGGGCATGCAGCTTTTTGAGACGTTAGAGTTGATTCGAAATGCACCGAAAAGCACGTTCGCGTACGTAATCGAAAAGTTCCACAAACTAATATCGTGCGTGCTTTGACAACAAAGTTTTACTCTCGGTTTTTGTCTCTGCAGAAAAGTGTGTTCAATCTTATTCTTTGCGAATGATTTATAAGATCCGCAAACTTTGTGAACCAATTCCCAGATTTTCAGCGCACAAGTCAAGTTGTAAACTTCCACATAAAAAGTGTCATGTAACGTAAGATGTAATCAAATGCAATAAACCTACTTAAAATAAATTAAACTTGATCAAATTTTATTGATCCTTTCTAATTGGTTGCAATTCAATATTATTGATTTTTGAAGTAAGTACCCAATTTACACGAAAGCCTAGAGGTTGAAATTGGTTGAAAAAATGCGGGTAATTGTGGTGAAAATATGTATGAAAAACCGCAAGCAATTTATTTATATATATTTTTTTGATACGAATGCTGTTAGTACAAATTGATCAGGTTTGTACTTTCTAAAGAGCGTCGTGTCATGTTTGTTATTATCACTCACTCATAATCACTTTCTATTGGTAATATACGAATTTTTCTTATCAAATGCATCTCCAACTTTTCACCGAACACACATTTCACATTAAAGCGTGTTCTCGATTCCAATTTTATATTGAATAGACCCAAATACTTATTGAATTTCTTGGATAAAGTAGCCATCCACAAAAGTTGAATCAACGCGAATATGTTACCTACTGAGAAAGTTCCGTTTTCAATCAAGCTGCGTATTGAAAACTCGACGACAAGTTTGTGTAATGATAGTTGCGTTACCCAAATACTACAAACGGAACTCGACTGAAGCTGAAAAATTGCTTGGGCAACTAAGTTTATGTTCGCATTACTCTCCAGTCGGTCTATTTAAATGGAAATCAAGCGTGCAAGATGGTGATTTTACGAACTCAACCAGGTGTGCCATATCCGCGCTGCTCACCCGTATGAGTGTGAATAACTGTTCTAATCGCACGGTTTTGTCTTTCGACTCTCCACTATCTACTCTAGTTCTAACTGTAATTCACTTCTTCCAGTGAAATGCCATCGTCCTAGTGTCACTTCCAACAAATCAAATTTCTAAATTGTTATTTTGCTACGTTTGCAAATTTGTTTATTATATTTTGCGAAATTTACTATGTAACACGTTCTTACAAGCAATTTGTTACCTCTTTAAAATCATGCTTAAAATTTGCAATTTTAAATTATTATCGAAATTTTATCGCATCCATTAGGTCACTAAGTTAATTATAGAACCTGTTACATTAATTGTATTCGCACCTTTTGACTAACTCAATAGCAAGTTTGTTCCGAACGCGTGGCAGTTGGTTAACATTATATTAAAAGTTTCGATAAAAGCGTCCATTAGCATAACGACGAACTAACGCCTTTTAAATTGAATATTTTAACAAGTTGCGCGCGAATGTGCTACAGGCAAAGTGATGCTGCAAAAAAAAAACACGCTAACAACATTTGAATTTACACACAATCTTTTAATATGTATAACACCCATACGCGCCGTGGTGTTGAAAACTTTCGCTTTCGTGTAATTTAATTTTTGCAGTTTTGCTACTGCATATTCATGAGTAGCACACAGCAGTAGACTGCGTTGCGCGCTGTCTGCTGAACGCATACTACCACTGCCATTATTATTATTATTATTAAATTCATTATGATAATATTACAGCGTTTTAATAGTTTCCACTTTCCTTCTTCCTACTCATCACGTCACGTTTGCCTTGCCAGAGCGTTTTGCTCTTTCGATATGTAATTATGTGTTATTGTTATAAATACAGAGTGAATCCTAAAATCTTAAAAATATCTCAAAAAATTCTTAGAGTAAAAAAATGATCACTTTAACTTTACTCCTTTAAGTTTTAAATTAATCTCTGCCCTTACTTTCCTCCTACATTATCCTAAGGAATATTTCCTATTTACCTATTTGAACTGAACGGATTATGGACCAATGCACTTTTTGATATTCCTTTTACCGCAGTAATTTTCTTCATAATAAGTATATTTTTACTTAAGTATGATGATTGATAACTTGAGTCAAGGTATAGGACTGTATAATCATTTAATATGATTGTTAATATACGATTGTTGTGGTTAATTTGGCGTTTTAATCATTCCGCCTTTTCGCTCATGGCACATGGCATACGCTAAAGTCGCCCACGTGCTTTTCAGTCTAATGAATTTGAATTCGAATCGAGCGCGCTTTTGTAACTATGTACAGCATCGAACGACCGCAAAGCAACAACTCTCTCTCACTTAAATAGTTTAAATTAGCTTATTGCTCGAAGGTAATTTATGAAATGCATTTGTGGGTATTTCGTATTTGTTCACTCCGCGCTCGTTCGTATTACGTGTAGAAAAAATAAATAAGGCTTGAAATTAGATAAATCTGATTAATGCGAATGAATGCATAATTAATTCGATTAATTTCGGTTAGCGAATAGTTTCTGTTTGCTTTTGAAAAATTGAATTGAATGTCAATTACGTATATTATTATATGCTAGAGATTTTAGCTATTTTATAAGTTTTTATACAGGAGAATTATTTACGTCAAACATATGACTTGACTGGCATATATTGATTACCCTGTAATTCATAAAATATATGCTAAGATAATATATTATAATATGAATAAAATTGGACAAGTAAAAAACCAATAAATTATGTATAGCAAAATCGATTGAGTTTCTTCTCCAAACAGGCTTTGATGTTTCGACCCACGCAATTCGCCAATATTCGCATCAATCAGCATAACTTAATCGACTTATAATTTTGCATTTTGTAGATTTAATCTAAACGCGCTACTCGATTGTATTGTACAGCTACTGAGCGCAATACCAGAACTAAATTGCCGGCAAAATTAAAGTTTATTGAACAGTGAATCCTTGCGTGGTTAATTTGCAAATCATGCTCATTAATTCAAATTAAATCAATCAATATGTAGTTGAAGTATTTAAGCGGATTAATTATTCTGACAATAGATATATCAAGTTAAATATTCGATCGATTTTTTTTGTGGTTGAAATTCCAGGAAATAAATATAAATTTCCAACTCAATCATTATCAATAAATTTTCCAATAATTTATCACATTCACATTTTCCATTATTCATGTTGACATTACGAATATTTCCAATATAAATTTAAATATCATCAAATGCTCAATAAACAATTCATTTAAATGTTTTAAAAATCGAAAGTGTTAATTCTGTAACATAACAGATTTTTTTCGAATGCTGACAGCATTAAATCCCCTTAAGCGAACGTATAAAATAAATCTCATGAATAAATAATCGTATTTGTTAAAGAGCCCAAAAAATACAACCGCACGACCAATTTGGATTCAAAGGATAATTTGCCAATTTGCGACATATATGTGTGTGTGTGTTTTGTGTAATTTCATGTAGACGCAGCGTCACCACTTTTTTGCTATATGTTTTATATCATCTCAGACGTCAACAAGGAGACAATGTCCGCGCTTTGTCTGAGAAGATTTATTTATTGGCATCATCGGACATTTGCTTTGACAGTTGCGACCTTCGAAGTCACCGCCATAAATGAGCTCTAACAAAGTACCCGCCTTTAAATTATGTATTGTAGTCGCTTATTAAATCCGATAAAAAAGTGTATGTATCACATACAGAAAATTATAATTTCATCAACATTTGCAAAAGTGAAACGTATTTGATTAATTCTTTTATCGTTGATGAATTTTGCTATCGAGTTGTAAACATTTTTATTGCCTTTGTTATGTGATTATTTACGAGTGTCTCGTGACGAATCGAATATGTTATTAGCATGTGAAAAAACACTGTCTGAATGAGATTTATTGATGGCTCAAAATTCGCCAAATAAGTCACAATAAGCTGGTTGTTAAGTGTTGTAAGATGAAAGTAAGATATTGTACTGTAATTTACATTCAAAATCGTTCCAAGAACTGTAATCATTTTAATATAAAGTGTTTCCAAAAATGTTTGCTTTGCATACTGCGTTGCTGCCATTGAAAACTTCAATATTTTGAATGTATAAATTCGTCGTGACGTTAATTAATAATCCATAAGTCTAATTTTGAATTTTAATCATAGATAATTATAAAGCTTTGCGAAACAGAAGCACATTTACAATTAATAAATGACAGGCAGTTCGCATAAAAGTAGAAACGTATAAAATGAAAATTGATAGTTTGCATGATGTAAGGCAATCAAACTGATTAGAGTAATCAGCGTGGAAAGGAAAAATGTAGCATAGCACGTGCTACGTAATTAAACCAGTCCCAGCCAGCCAGCCAGCCACCCGGACTTTTGCCTGCCGAGTGCCACCCGGATTATAAATTGCTACCGTGCACTCAACGCACACAACTCATTGATTCCACACGTGAAACAAATATAAATTCAATACTCAATTGCTATGCAGAAGAATGCTCATTAATTACTACCCATCACCGAATGAAAAATATTAATTAAACGCTTAAACACTGTTTGTGTACCTACTCGTTGTAAATACACTTAATATCACTTGCGATCTTTTTTCTATTCGTAATTGCTCTTTGTAAATGTTTCCATAATTTAAGAAAACATTAAAATCAACCTTGAAATTTGCGCAGATATTTATTGTTACATAAGTGTTAAGTGATCAGTGTGTATTTTCACTTTCTCTTCAATTTAACGCACAAGTCGGTAAAGTTCAATTCTATCTATTCTATTCAAGTGCTAAACGAAAAACCTTCCATGACCAACGCGTAATTAGCATGCGTGCGTGAAGTGTTTACGAGGCTTTGAGTTATTATTTTAATGCATTTCGTTTGTTTAAATGTTAATCAGCTGAAGTTCTGGCTACTTGATAAAGCAAACCTCACAGATTACACCTCGATTTATTATTGTCTTATTACGCCTCTCAATGCAAAAAAAATAAAAGATAATTTATTTGCTATAAACGTATGTAAATGTCAATCATGATGCTAATTGTGGAATTAATTCAATTAGCGTTATTAACGCATAATTTAATTAAGCAATGAAGCTGTTACGTTCAAGAGCTGCATGTGGTAATTAACATGTTTTCATACATGGAGAAATCGATAAATGAAATATTGATTTTTAATTGAATACGTTCGCGGAAGTGACACTTTCGTATGCAATTTCCTTCAAGTTATCACACGATAAAAAATGTTAAAATTTCATGTAATCTATAAAAAAAACTTAATGATTCTTACGTAGAACACAGCACGCTCATTTTGTTCTTAATTTCGTTAATGCATTTTGAAATTATTGATCCAATAATGTAATCATTCTATTCAAATGTCCGCTTAAATCATTTCCACATCCTTATGATCCTAATATTTATGTTAATGGCGTTTACAAATTATATATGTTTTCAATTCGATCATTTGTACGTCCACTTAAACAGGAATTAATCAGCAGCCATTTAAATTGCAATTGCTTCGCGTATTATAATTTGACAACTATGTTGAGAGAGTCGCAAGTAAGTAAGTTTGCAACCATTTCATTTTTCAATTTAGTAATCACCTCGATTTATTTTTCGGCTATAATACATCTGGACGTTTAATTTATTTCACCAATTAATATATTACTCAACACGCTTGTACACACGCATGAGCAAACGTATCAAATTAGTTTAATATTCAAGGCATTGACTTAAGTTGGAAAATCTATATACAGCCATTTAATCAATTTAATTAAGTTCTCAGCTTAGTCGAAATTGATTTATATTTTTTAATATTATGACATTAATTTTAAAACTTCAAAATATCAATCGTAATTGCAAAATTCCTGAAAATTTCAGCATCCAATAACTGATAGAGATAGAAATCATTCAGCTACTGTTAGTTCGAAAATTTATCAAGTACCTAACATCTTAATTTATGAACGAATAATGCTAAAAGTAATAAATATAATATTTTCACGAATCTTGTAAAACAAGTCGCATACTAATGAATTATCATCAAAGACATTCAGAGAGTTTTGCGCGACGCGTGTACGTACACAAGATTGGCGCTGGTCGGCTGCGTTTCGCCGCTTTTAATTAATTAATTATCGACAAATCGTGCACGACGTGCCGTGTCGCGCCGGATTACGTGATGCGCGTGTCGCAACGATTTATGTCCGTCGCGGACACCGCATTGCAAGAACGCAAACGAGAGTGCGACCGCGACCAGCAATTCCAACGTGAATGCAATCGTTCAAGACTCGCTTCAATAAAGTATCCGCACCACACACGCATTAAACATGTAGATAGACATTTAAATCAACATCCACTTCGCTTTTTTCTATTTCGTGAATGCATTGCGCGCATATTTTCAACATCTCCACGCGCTTTTTTCATTTCGTGATCGCTCCGTGCCATTTGTCAAGCTTTTCTTGTTCTGCAATGCGATTTATCTCCCATTCCCGTGCGGTTGTCTATGGCTGGCCAATGACTTAATTGTTGTTAATAAATATTGTTCTTTAGCATATTTAATGAAGCATGTACCCGAAAAAATGTTCGGCAGGTGGACAAACAATCGATCAAAATAACGATTGATTGGTAATCACGCCTGCTGAGCAATAATAAATATGAGACGCATTAAACTATTGCAAATACCTCGTAATCTACAAACACAATCGTAAGAAATAAATCATAAAAAAGCGCAAGACACTAGTTCGATATGACTCAATCGATTTAGTACCTACTATTGCTATTAGCTGAGATCATAAATTAAAACACAACAAAGTATTTTAACGTTCCAGGGTATTCAATCATTCAACGCGATCATAAATAGCGATTGTCATTAAAGTGTTCTAATGGTATGAATTGTAAGAAATGAAATGAATGTTTTAAATTGCCAATAAAATTAAATTAATACATCTTCAGATGCAAAAAGATTAATGGCGTAATTAAATTACGAATTGAAAAATGAGCAGCTCCAATGTCGTTTGAATTAAGTGCTGCCTTGAGATTCATTAGACTTTGTTGTGCGTTGTGGCTGTTTAGTGTTAACGAATACGGAGGTGTTGAACAAAGAGACGTATTTAAAGTGCGTGAGGATTCCCCTATGATCCAACAACGCAACGCAACGCCCCAATTGCTATTAAATAATCAAGTGGCAATGAATGTTACAATTATTGTTCCTGTCTATGCGTGCAGCAGAATAGAGCAATGTTGCTCGTTATCATATCAAATGATTGGATCAAATTGCAGGATGTTTACATTGGCTTAATGCATACTGTTTAATTGATTTGATTGTATCATCAACTTGTATCCTCTATATGCTTTTAATTGTAATTGCGCGATTATTCTACCCTTTTTCTCCATTAAAATATTTGATGCACCAATACTAGTTCTTTGCATAACATTACATGTTATTAAAATGTGATATTTACTATGAGAATAAGCTGAAGATTTAAAAGATATACTCAGATAAAAATCTATATAGGTGAACCACGAAATTTAAATTACTTTAATAATTTAAATATTTTTAGTTGTCGCAATAATTTAAGATAATCATCTAATTTGGTTGATCATCTCATCTCTTTTGTAAATTACTCAATACAAAAGAAAGTAAAACCCGAAAAATACGAGGCGCTTGTTTAAGTTTTGTTTGTTTTACAAGATGTAACAACCTGCTTTGTGCAATAATTTCTCATCGTATGTTTATGTCACTGGAGGAGTCACAATCGCCAAATTCAGCAAAGGCCAAAAAACTACTCTTCAATGTTGAGTAGGTGTTTCATGTATAAGGCGCACGAGTCACTTAAAAATGTACATTTTACACTTTTCTCTATTGAAATTAGTTTTTTTATCGATTGATTTCAATCAAGGAATCCATGTATTTTAACTATTTTGTGACTTTTAATTTGTCAATGCGTAAATTATGTAAATGTGCGTCCTCGTAATGCAATTGAAAGTCAATTTTACTTTTAGTTGAGCTTTTTTGATTCCCACGGAAAAATGTGCCTACATGATTTTTGTAATGTTAGTAAATATTCAGGCGCCATTCGGTTTCTAATTTACACAAATTGCAAAATTAAATATTGCTACACCGACTTATCTGCATTATTATTAATTATCTTAAATTCGAGGTACCTAATAAAAGATAATTAAATAATTTACAAGCATGGTATTAATAAAGATTAAACTCTAGCTTATTTTACTCTTTTGATTTGCATTCATAATCAAATAATTATAGATTTCAATTATAGGCACTAATTTGATTCATTATTAGTTTATCATAACTCAACTATTAAATTAATTATTATCAAGAGACATTTGAATTAAAATCTTGAATGGAACCGGCTATACGAGCATTTGAGTATTCTCATTTTTATATTTTTAGCATAACACCTTTTCATGCCGCTTGGCAGTTGCAAATACTGCAGCTCTCATCATTAACTCCAATGTCACATGATATAGAATAATATCCTGCGAGCACAGCGCATGCAGGCGTCTGCTTTATCAACGTGACATCTCTATAGATGTCGAGGAAAATTGAAAATCACTTTTACTCTTAGTCTGGAACAGCCTGAGCCACTGTGACACTTAAACCGTGCATTCAGATATGTGGCTGGCAAACGCGTCATAAACTAAATGTATAAAATATAAAGTCAAAGTGATATAAACAGGCATTTACTGAGCGAAATTTACGAGTTCGATTTCAAGCCGGAGGAATGCCAATCGCACATTGATAGCACTCACTCTCGACTTCATTTCTTCATCCACTTATTATGTAGGTACAACTGCAACGCGTTATTGGCATAAATTTACAATAAAAGTGCGTTTCAGGTATGACTAGTTGGTCACGTCGTTAGACGCTGTCCACCGACACTCATTATTTTTATTATTTTCTTATCAATTTTATATTTTTCAGCTGCATCAAGGTATTTGCAATGTGCTTGCACTCGAACTTTGATGGCATATCTCCGTTTAACCAGTGATATAAAAATCTTTAAATATTTTCTTCAGTTTAAACTCAAAATTATTTATCAGACTATATCCAAGTATAATTGCTACTTGTAATTTAATATGACTGTTGGATGATAATTAATTTTAGGCTTCGTGATGATTTTTTGCAAATAAATCTCTTATATAACATCTGAAGATTCATGTAAAGAAACACCTTCCTTTATATCAAGCACAAACGTGACTTCAATGATAAGTGAACACAGCAACAATTTTATGTGTCTGCGTTGCTTGCTCGTAGGTTGTTCTTAATGTCACCGATCAAGAGCATTGAGAATTATGCGTATAAGGCGTTCACGTCGGTGGATATGTTCGTTACCATTTACCTTTACCATGAATTACTAAATCACATCATCTACGCATTGATTTCATAAGCAAATCCCATGTTATAAAAAATGCTAATTACAAAAAGAGGAAATCGACGCCTTGTTTTGACACTCGCGATAATTACACATATCTCCCAATTGATTCAATTGCTTTGAATTCATCCAAATCACATTTGATATTTACATTTATATTAGATTAGCCGCTTAAGCTTGTTATTGAACTTCACATTAGCCAAATTCCAATTATGATTATCCACGGTAAAGTGACGCGCATTCTAAATTCAGTCAAACGCCATTAATTCGTAAACAAAGCCTGTTAGTATTTCCAATAATCCCATTTTTGATCAATCTGCCTTGCGTTTCTATTAATTTATTGCAGGATTCATTGATATTTCCGCTATGATAATATTTTAAATTTTCCTATGAATAAAGTTCATTAACTCAGCATCTGATTAGTTTATGTAAATTACTAGAATTTCAATTAAAATTTCAAGTTAAGCCTATCGCAAATAATTTAAGACAATTCCTAGTAATAAGAGCAATAAAAATTAGTCGTGATATAAATATTGAAACATAAATTTTTTAAGCCTTTGTGAATCACGCTTTAATTTGGCGAAGAGCAATTAAAATACACCTTTTACTTTCGGCATAAAGATCATCTAGCAAAAAATTAATGTACGCAAATTTATTCATTATTTTTGCTACATTTTTCTTTTCATGAATATTGATCAGAAAATGTACTGTTTTTACTGTAATAATTCAGCCTACTTTACAATACTTTTCTAATGATTTATTCTCTTGAAGCAACTCTTGAAAATATACAAGTGATTAATAATTCATCAAAGAGAATATGCTCCTGAACACTTTCCTTGAAAAAATATTATCAATAACTCTTCCAATCTACTGAATTCATATTAAACTTAAGTCATGCAGTCTGTTTTCTCGACTTACTAGCTGCTCCAACCAACTTGAGCGCAAGACGAAAAAACTTGAATACTAAAAGCGATCACACCATCCGAGCAGCAACAGAACGAAAACGAAACACGTACGAAATGCAAAATGCAAAAGATTCGAAATGCGAAATGAATAAAATGCGAAGTGCAGCGCTAAAAAGTTTTAACAACGTGTAACATAAACGTTTTATTAACTCGTCGGCCTTCCTGCCCTCTATGCAGGCGCGCACTTCGCCTATGTACAATGCGCGTTAGCCGCCGACTGCTGCTGCTGCTGCTGGTTGTTGTTTACTTGCTGCGTGGATTGCAGACAAAGTTGATTTCCCTCAACCCGTGCTCTTTGGCTGCGACTTCAGCGCAACGAACAACTTTATACAAATGCGCATTATTCCGTATTAATTCGCAAACAAAAAGATTGCTGACGTTCGGCTGCAATTTGCCGATTAAAAACAACACACCGCCCTTTTGTTTATAGAAAACAATACATCGCTTTCATATAAAACAAATGCGCAAAATTGAGCATTCAACACGTTACGCCGAGTCCGTAAATCAATGGCATAATCAATGCGATAAGTGAACCGAGCGCGAGCGTTGAATTAAATGCGCAACAAGCGCAAAACGAAATAATTATAATTGTAGTGCGTCCCGATCAGCACAACACGCGCTGCTCCTTATTGATGGTGCGCGAAGCATTCCAGTGGAATTGCGAAGACACGTGGATTTATTAACAAGAGCGACACCCATTTTGCCTACTCGATAAAGCTACCTTTTTCCACACACTTTCTCGTTTTGTTTTACTTGCGCTTTTTGCGCAATCGTAGGCACACATAGGTAAGTAGGTGCGCGCAACGAGGGAGAAGATTATTACAACGTGCTACCACCATCGGCCGCCGCAACAATCATAAATCTTGAATGCGAATGGCAACGCGAAATAAATGAATGCGTTGCCCGCCGCCCGTCAGAGAGTAAAAGTGAATTGTTGCTGTAAATTTTACAGCGCGAAACAAGATGGGACACATCTCGGTCGCGCGTGCAGAACAAAACGAAGAATGCAGCAATTCGCTCGCGGTCCGCGAAGATAAATTAATAACAGTCTCGCGCATTCGTGTGTGCTGCGTTGTTGAAGTATTAATTCTCGGCGTGCGTATTGTAATTAAATAATTTTGTCAATGATGCCACGCGCATAAATCAATTACACTTGAGCAGTGTTATTATACTATTAATTCCATTCTTTCAGTCGTCGCATTCAAAATAAAGAAATTGCCAAGATTGATTCTTAAACCTAAGAACTAAAACTAAAATCATGAGTAAAATAACCTGTAACAAACATGCAGAAACAGAAACAAAAATAAATAATAATTGTTATTTAGTGTGGTATCGTGGTGCAATCGTATTGTGTTGTTTTTGTTGTTGTTATAATTGTTGTTGTGGTAACGTTTGGATTGATTGTCGTGCTTGGTGTGGATGATGGTCTTGTAAGTGTGTCTGCCCCCGAAGACATACCACTACGTCACATCACACGGATACACACTGCGCATGCATTTAAACGACTCGTGGCTGCGAGGTAGTGGCCCGTCTATTCAGGGGGTTCGGGGGTGGCGTGAAATTTAATGTGCCCTTCACCTTGAATTTTGTCTGTCCCTCACTCACCCTCACCTCATGCGTGCAACATAAAAACTGAAGAGACATGCTTACAATAAACAACACAAAACAATACAAATCACAAATAAAATAATAAAAACAATACAACATTAATAAAAAAACATAATAAAATAAAAATCTTTCAATCATATATATAGGTACGGGATTGGCATATTAAGTGTTTAAATTATATAATGATTGCACAATGGCAATTAAATTGGAATAAAGAAGAAGTTTTCAAAGAGCTAGGAGAACACGATTAATCCCAACAATTTTGCTTGTAATCGATCATGTCGTAAGTGAAATCAATATTTGCAAAATGCAACGCAATAAATCATTAAACAGTCAATGAAGACTAACTAAATGAACAACAAGGTAACGCACCTATGGAAAAAGTTTGAGTCGTTTTGTTTCAATCAATTATTGCGCGATTGAGTAATTGCTTAATCTTTTATAAAATCAAATTTCATGAAATTCCTGCGAGCACTTAGCTCAATTGAATTGAACAAGCAACCGGTTTTTATGCAAATAGTAAAATGTTTAATTTTATAGTCGAGTACACAATATACGCTTGAATAATGTATGTAATAAAATTTCAATTTCAGCATCTTGTGCATGCGTTGTGCGTTTGCACAGTGGGTCATCACTTTCATTGCGTAATTTTCCTGCTGCGAGCTTGGAAAATTTCTTCAAATTCAGACACCTATCTCACAATGAATAAAACCATATATGTTCAGAAAATGTGCTAACATTTTGCAGTAATTCAATTGAAATGAAGAAATTAATTAATATTTTCTACGAACTTCGAATTTGCAAAAGAAAACATTAGTAGTAAAGCCTTGTGCAAAATAATATTAATGCAAATTCAGGAAAATCTCAAACGTGACTTCTCTCATAACAAAAGTTAAACAATATCCAAGAAAGTATAACAAAGTGATTGAATTGAGCTCATAGGAAGAAATTACGTGAATATTTTTATACAATCCACGTATTGTACTATTTTATACGATGTGAATGTGCAGAAAATATGCGAGCGTAATACGTAACACACATGTGCAAATATAAATTAATAATCAATCACTCAATCGCGAGCACCACTCGCAAATTGCGCGGAATCGTTTGAATGAGTTCAAATGCTCATATAATCACATAATTCACATACACATTATGTGATGTGTGTTGCAAATAAATGTTGCATGATATAAGTAAAATTAATGAGGAGGAAAATTAACGAATTAAGAACATGCATTTCGAATTTTGTGCACATTTGCGTTGAGTTAATCTTATAATTAAATGCTTTAATAGAAGGCGTGCTTCATGCCTCGAATTAAAATTGGCAAATGTCAAAATTTCATTTGTAAACAACTTTGCTTCTATTATCTATGTACCGAGTGTCGAATAAAATATATACACGAATTTAATTAATAAATGATCTAACTGCTCCACGACTAGTAACCAACTTGAGTGTGTGATTCTTAAACACCTTGTCTATTCATTGTAATTTATCATGTCATATAAACAACATGATAATAAATTACTTTTACATCCGATTTTTCTCTATACTCATTCATAATTTTTATTGTGAAAATGTTAATTGGCGCTTAAACGCATTATTGCTAATTATTAGCTGTTCACAGTTTCGCGATGTCTCGACAATTTTGCAATATGTTATTCACGTTATTTTTTGCATCATTTATAACATCAATATATTTAACACTAATGAATAGTTATGACTCCAAAATTATCCGCCTGAGAATACTCAATAGCATATTAAGAATAGGTTAACGCAAATAATAACCGACTTGCAAAATATGTGTTAATTAAAAATAAACAACCATAAAAAGTATCGGGTATACTAAAATATTTTCTATTAAACTTTAGTTACGCAACTGCATAACATGTCTAATAAAATATAGCATTATTTGAAACGATTAATGTTTAATCTTTTATACTTTCAATGAATTTCTATTTCGCAATTGACAATGTAATGTTTTTATCATAGTTTGAAATTAATAGCTATTTACTACCATTAAATAATGGAACAAATGTTTAGAAAATGGCAATCAGCATAAATAATTATTCAACAATTAAAATATCTAAAACGGGTAATTTCAACACCTACGTCTTAAAGCGAAAAGGTAAAATTTTCCAAAAAAATTAAATTCAAAATGCACTTTTGACTTTTCAACATTTAACATTTCTCGAGCTTTTCTTCCACTGATTTCAAACACTCGCTAATAATACTTTGCGTATTTTGAACGTGCTAGTGCTCGCAAACCGTACGTACAACATTCAAATAGTGGAATTGACTAATTGTGCGGATAAGTACAGACAGCAATTTGCCAAATACACGCGCGGTGTTCGTTGCAAACCAATTCGCAAATGGGCAAAACTACTTTTGTGCGTTCAAATATCGCAAATCTTCAAACGCAAGTCACGTAATCGCGGATTATGAGTTTCTTCTCTTGCGTATTCTATCTTCTGTCATTATGATCTTTTAACGCAAGCAATCATTGAACATTTTGTAAATTCCACATGCATTACAATAGTGTACATCGATGATAATCAACTATTAAATAACACTCTCAAGCGCATTAAATAATTTCCGATTCTTTCATTTTCCCCTTTCAACAAAAATGCCAAGCACGTACGAGTGCATAAAAGAAGTAATAAAATCGAGGAGTAATTGAAACAAATGAAAATGTTAAGCCTAAGCAATGAGCTGAAAGGTCTTGGCTTAAATATGTATTTAAAGCATGCGCATTTTTCTAAGATTGACTTATTAAAGCACTTGGAGGCAGCTACTTTGTAGGTAACTGCGCATGACCATGCAAGATAATAATTTGCATGCTTATAACAACAATATACATTGCACACGCTGCGCACACATGGAAAAGCGGGCGCGCTTTTCTCATTACGGGCAGCAGACAACAGCGCAAAACTGGAATCTGAATGCGCGCCTTGCGCAAGAAATTGCTAGAGTTGCAAATGCACATACATGCTGAACGAGCGCGCGCTATTATCTATATCAGAAAATTTGATTAAAAATTTTAATTTCGCTCTGCACAATACACGCTGAATTGGGGCATAGCTCAGAAGTGTGTTCTTGTTTCGCAGTAGTAAAACACTAGAGCACTTTGGCGAGCGGCTGCACGAGAACGAAGAATGCAGAAAAGTTCGTGGGTAGCAAATTCCGAGCTGGCTGTTGCTGGCTACTTGCTGCTACTTTTTTCGGCTTCTAATCGCGCATACTGCTACTCTACGAATCGAATCAAATCGAAGGTGAATCGAATGAATGTGTTCTTTTCAACTATTTCACAATTCTCACTTGCATTGCTTGCTTATTGATTAGGTAGGTAGATCAGAAAGACGTAGAGTTTTGTTGTTCCGAGAACAAATCGATGCATTGCGAACGCGTACGCAAATAAGCAAAAGCGCGTAAAATCTATCTGTAATTGGCAATTAAACAAATTCATACACATTACGCGACGAGCACGCAAACCGCTGATAACTCATTAAAACTTGAGCGCAGAGTACACGCACAACCTTCGCGTCGATTACGCTCGAACGTGAACCATAGCGAATCCGTGCTGCCGCCTAAGGAACAAGCAACTGATTGCTGTAAGAGTAATTAAAACGCGCTTTATTTTCTCACGAATCAAACGGCAGCTACTTGCAGCACTAACGTCAGAAAAGTACTTCTTCTTCGCCGTACTTTCGTTTTCATTGATTTACATTTTGGATCAGCTGTGCTCAAAACATTCAACACGTTTAAGCACTCAGGAAAGTGTGCGATTACTAAACAATAATTAACACTTAAGAGTTGCGCGCAGTTAGGTGATAGATCAATTAGTTGGTCAATCTAAAAATTGTATACTCTACTCGAAACTTGTCTGCTATAATAGCTCAATGTTAGCTGAAATTAAATTATCGAAAAAATCCGCAATTGAACTTATATTTTCCTTCAGCAATTGGTCTATAATTTTCCACATTTCAAGAAGTGCCTACTCTACTCTACTCTAGTAATCTAGCAACATCCACAATTCTACTAGAGCACAATGCAAAACAAAGTATTCTTGTGCAATGAAATTGCTACCTGTATGTAACATGAGAATGACACATCATTGGCATGTGCAATTTCCCACTGAAGCATTCAGAATCAAAAGCGAGCCTTTGTATTATACTTCGATTTTCTGCTTCAATTTTTAGCACATTTTACAAGGCAGATACCAGCAAACTACGTATGTGTGTTATTATTCTAAGCAAGGTAAAACACTCACTCACCTACTGTTCGATTGTTCACTTCAGCAATAGTAATTTCTGATTTGTGCAATTATTCTCTGTATCGCTGGAGATTCGTTTCGCACGATCGTTCAAATAGACAAACCAACTACGCCAAACGCATGTAGTGCTAATGACAGACGAGGCGTGGAAATAGTACATACCTGTAAAAAAACAGAAAAAAAATTAGAATAATGTGTTTGTGTGTTAATATTTGAAACGAATATTTGAAAATGTCAAAAATGCTTTAAATTAGAGACCAGCAAACAAAGAAACATTAACAGTAAATGCAATTTGCAATTTCCTAAATTAAAATGTTTAATACTTTATTGCAACATGTGACTGTTTAAGTTTATAGCACAATACTTATTGATTTATTTATTAAGCAAGGACGACTATGTATAATAATAGTTATTAAGGTAATAAACATGTAACTAAATTGTATACATGTATCATAGAAAACTATTATCTCCTACAAGTTTATTGACATTCTTCAACTGATTTAATATTTCATAAATTAATATTAAATGAGCAAAAGAGCTGAATAACGGTAAGAGGTGTTGTTAAGGCGATAAAAGTTTAACCAAATTGAAACTCTTGTCATTTGTTTATGGTCGCTCGTTTAGTGATACTGGTCGGCGAAAAAAATGAAAGTGGCATCCACACAGCCAGCAACGACAACAAGTAAAGCAAATATGGAGCTGATGCACTTTGTTTCGTTAACCCAAAATCGCGATTGCCGAATATGGTGGCAAAGTAATGGCAATGGCAACACGCATTGATTGCATCGTAAGCGCGGTTTCGATTTATATTGGCTCTTCATCATACGAGTTGTTGTTCGAGTTGCATGTCCACCGCCTGAGCACAGACGACGACAACCATGCCACAAAATGCATGGCATATTATTATTATTATATGAAAGCGTAGTGGATGGATATTAAAAACCGTACGTACAAGTCATCGCGTTATTACACATTACATTAAATCAACTTAATTCCTTATTGCGTTTCGCCAATGAAAGCTTATGTAATTTTCGGTTTTGTTTCATTTCAACTTTACTTCATCTCGCGTTTTACCCGTTTTGCATGTTTTATTTACGTTATCGTTTGTTGTTATTGCATGCTTAAATAAATTGTAATTTTATTTATTAAATATGCTTTTTGCATATATGGCATTTGCATTTAAATCCAAGAACTTTTCACTCATTTCGTGATAGTTTTGAAATTGAAATCTAATGAAATGTTCATATTGATTAAACCTAAGGGCAAAAATGAACGAATTTCGACGGAAATTACGATTTTGTAATTTACGTTCAACTGGCTAATCTGCCAATCTAATTAGTCAGATTTCGCTACTACGAATTGCCCGTCAAATGCAATTATTTGTTAATTCGTTTGCAATTTCGGGCCGAATCAAATAACACATATTTCCATCGAATTTGCAAGGTTACACTCGTAACATATTATTTTTCATGTGGCCGAAATGTGAAAATAAATTTGAGAGCTGCAGCCATAAAATATACCATAAACATATATGCTAAATAATAATGAAAGTATGAGTAAAATAAATCGCAATTATGAAGCATATCAGCCTCGTAAATTTCGTCCGTGCTTCGTCAGCAAACGTTAAAAGTGCGCAAAGAAATGATTACAGCTTTAACGTTGCATTTAGTTCCTTCGTTTTTGCATTCTTTATCAAATAAATAGCGTTAAAGCGCGTTAAGTTAAACTCAAAACGATAAAGTCACAAATAAGCAAACGATATGATTATTTACTTCGAGAATAAAACGTATAAAAATGGATTGTTGAGTCTGATTTACAGCAGCGCGATGCGATGCGATGCATTGCGATGGCAGTTCCCATAGGAGATATATGCGAGTATGCATGGCATGCAATTACAAATATGATATATGGAAGTTGAGAATAATAGAAACATGAACGAAGGAAAAATATACACGTGGTCAAGTAATTCCTCTGATGCCTTAATGGCAAAAAACTATTTAAGTGTAATTACTTAATGTTGAACGAGTTCCCTTCTAATTTTGTTTCCTCTTTGAGATAATAGCTTAATATTATTGAAATGTCTTTTAAAATTACCAATTTTTATAGTGAATCAAGATAACACTCTGTATTTAAAGGAACGCGAATGAAACCGAAACCAAACCAAAATGATCTGAACGATTGACCGCGTGCCAGCGCAGAAAAGAAAACTAAACGAAGAAGACGTGTAATTTTCATGTAATTTCCAAGTTTGTTTTTCGATTCGGTTGTTCATAATTGACCAGCACGTCACGATGCACTGGCAATATACACGAGAGCGCGTTAGTGAAATAAATGCACGGACGTGGAACTACAACTGCTCTACGAATCCAAACGACAATAGCAACAACAACCACGTCGTCGTCGTCGTCCAGTAAGATGAACCGAATAAAAATCGCAGCGTATGGATGATGGAGAAGAACAACGATGAAGAAGAGGCCAAGGAACGAAGGGAACAACGCTTTGCAAATGCACGAGAAGCAAAGCAATTCTTCATATGCACTCTGTGAATGCATTGAACACACATAAACTCGTGCCAAGCGAACGAAATGAAAATGAATCCTATATATGCGAATAAATATGCGATGGGTATTGTTGTTGTGCTCGGGTGCTATGCGAACAACCACAGTGCATACGACAGCACGAAATGGATGATGGAAATCCAAAAAAAACAGCACCAATAACAACTGACAATGAAAAGTTAATCTCTAGAATATAACAACAATCATATCCAAAATATGATATGTGATTCAATGGGAGAAATTTGTGCATGCCCAAGTAATAATATTTGTAAAATTTCGCTTGATCTTGTTGCTTGTGGAACGCTCAGTATGCATATTAAAAAAATCATAATATGTACGTTCATTACATGAACTATTGTTATGTATGAATATGGCTTTTGCATCTTTCATCTGGTTATTGTTCCATAATTCTTTCACAGCACTTCTTCTTTATCGTCTTCCGAGCAGAGCGCGTTTCGTTTTTTTATGCTGTTTAAGTAAAGCCGACTTTGTTTTATTACATTTGTTACTCCATATGACTGCACTCTTTACCATGGGTAGATGTATCAAAACAGGAAGAATGATTGGTATATGCATTTGTATAATTATCGCTATAGTTTTCATCCGCATAAATGTTTGTTAAATATAACGTGGTAGAACGACGGTTTGGGACCAATATTTAGATGTGTACTTCCTGATAAAGAACGATAGTGCACCGGCTGAATGTCAGCACGTACGTAACCTCACTTTGTTATTGATTTTCTACATAGGCTAGAAGAAAATTAATTATCACATACCTTATTTTGTAGACTGGACCTGATGACTGATGCACAAAATTAATCTCAGGGTTATGTTTTCCTGGCTGACAACCCCTCTTGGAATGGAAGAAACACTCGCGAAATTTAATAAGTTCAATTGATGCAATCGGAACCACGCTTACCCGAAATGCTTAACACAGATGACAGACGCGACCGGGTGATTTTACTTACTTGTCGTCTCAATGCGTGGGCGATAATTAATGTACAAATATCGATAATGTTCACGTTTTCGAAGCACTAACACGACTTTATTTACGCTGTTTTACTATTACTGACGTTTTGGTTATACCGAAATGCACCTACTGCAGCAAAGGAACATGCGCGCTACCAACCAGACTCTACGAATGCTCAACAGGTACTGACTTGTTGCAGTGCGATCAGCCAGCAACGTCGACGCAAACGAACTCTTTCAACACACACACAACGTACAAACTGGCGAGGAAAGAATCATATTTCGCATTGCATTGCAAATACACAAATGCAAACGCAATCATAATTCGAATATATTGCTAATTATACGAAATGCCATCTTTAGCGAAATTTTCCTCTATGCTTATTGAAACTGCCATCAGTAGCTATAAAGGTAAACGCACTTTATGCGCTGCTTTTTGCAGTATTACAGACACACTTTTGCAACATCCGGTCAAAAACGATGAGCACTTCATAAAAATTGATACTATCATAAAAAAAAGTTGCAGTCGAATAGGAATAAAAATGCGGGCATCGACAACTAATTGAGTTTACACGTATGATGGTACATTTCAAACGACATAAAACGCGACAGAATTGAAAAATGCATGTACTCAGCGGATGCGAAAATCGCGCGTGGCATGATAGCTGATGCTGGCTAATAAACAGGAAGTGCTAAAATGTAAAATGTTAAAAAATGAACTACCAATTTTACCTGACAGCATGAAATTTACAGCCACCCGTTTATAAACTGATACCTCATCGATGAAAAGCCTTAAACGTTTAATCCGTTTATATTAGGATAGTATCATAACTTCGTTCTTCTGTTGAATTAAAATCTGACTTCATAGTTGTTCATTGTCAAACAATATGCTTCATCATCCTCATTGTCTTGCCGTTTCAATAACATTTGCGCAGTGACATTGCAAATCAAATTAAACAGAATGAATTTCGATTTTTGCTGAGAGGAAATGATGACATTCAAACGCTCATTATGAATGGGATCAGATAACTAGAGCCACATTAATGTTGTTTACCGTATTACCTTCTTTATGTAACAACAATTTGGGTAAAATTGTTATTGCAATAATAATGATTTAATGAATATTCATCATGGTTAGCCTTGATTAAACACTACAATTCTTCTGAGAGCAATTAGCAGCTAGTCTACTGGTATTGGGAACTCAAGATGATTGAGATGGCTCATATTAATATTCTATAAATATTTACAAGTTTATTTCATTCAATGATAGTGTAAATTAACTAATAAATTGTTATAACTAATCATCAATCACGTACGTTAATTTAAACGTACAATGTTTGTATATGCGTATAAAAAAGAATAGTATAATATGAGAAACAAAATTAATTACACATTCAATTATCTCATTTAATATAAGTAGCACTACAGCCTAATGAAATAGGTTTTGCTCATTATTCACACAATGTTAAATACAAATTAAGTTATCCAGTTCAATTAAACCAGACAACTTCTTGTGGTCTTGTTTTCTCCTTTAGAATAATGTTATTAACAAGTGCTTCCTTGAAACAAAATCTAAATGCATATTTTCTACAGATTGTTATCATATGTTTGCGAAATTTAGCAGTCTTTCAACTCAATCACGAAAATTAATTTAGTTTCTTTAATACAATTTTAATAATTTTGTCATTTGCTTGTTGCTTCAATCTTCTCTTTACCTAATTTTGATTAACTACAAATCCTCACAACTTTTGCATTTAATGTGAACACAATAAAAATGGAAATAGTTAAGAATGCGTAAATTATATTTACAAACGGCGCGCGTTGATGTAATACTTCATAATACATCAAAATCGTATCTTTTAAAATCTTTAAAACAACCAATAATTGAGTGACTTCTTGCCGTAAATACAAAGTGGTAATATTATGATTTTGCTATTAAATATCATCTATTTTAATAAAATTGTCTTGTTGGTTTAATAACACAATAAGTATGCGTATTGCTTGCTGGTTGTATTTGTATTTAAATATAAATGAATTTATTAAATATCTACACATGCGTAACAATTCGTTCAGTTCGAATTAGTTGTGAATTTATGAAATTGCGCAAGATGCAAATCGCCTTCAATTCTAAAACATCAAATCAAATGCCAATATAGTTAGTGTGTTAAATTGGCATCAGTTCATACCTTTCTCAATTTAATTCTCAAAACATGCGAGTATGCGAGTAATTATACAAGCAGGTAATTAACACGCTTTACATAAATCACAATTCACCGATGAATTGTGCTCGCATTTCACTTTGTTTATGCAATACAACAGGAACAAGAATTTGTACGCAACAAACCTTCTATCGAGTGATAAAACGCATTAATGTCGCATTGTTCTTTGCTCTCACATTACATTACACCTGCTCGCATCTCTTCCCACCGATTCAATTTATGTTTAATAGATATATTATATATATAGAATTCGTTCAATTCAACAAATAAACACCCAGCTAAACATTGTTACTCTTCTTCATTGAAAATGTACACATTTGACAGAAGCATTATCCGCTTTCAGGTGCATTACCGCTTCATACAATTCTTACATTCTTACAACTTTACTATACACATTACAGCTTTACATTTTCTGTCAACTACTTCCTATCATTATCTTGTATCAGTATCGCATAACTAGCATAATAATTTTTCACATTCTACTTCTGTCACCTCTGCTTCCTCCCAATATTTCAGGAAATTAAAGTTAATTTACAAGTTGGCGCAATTTCTTCTCTGTTTTATTGCTAACCCTGGTGTTCTATTGCAGTACATTTCTATGTGCTTTTAAATACTTGATGAAATTTATATTCAATATGAATATATCTTAAAAATTTGATTATTTATTGTATTTATACAATGAACGCGTTCATTCTGTCTCAATATGATGAATGTTTTTATTCGATTTTAAATCTAAACAGTCTTTTGTCATTTTGTAATTACAAAACTCTTTGTTGATTACGATCTTGTTACTTTACTCGAATTCTAATTTAGAAGAATATTTTGCTTCGATTTATACAATTTACACGCATAACTTGTTAGCGTTACCATCTTGAACAATGATAACGTTCGATATCGTATCGTATTAGCCTATTTATTTAAATGATTGATTACGTTGCTATTACGAGAATTGATAATCAAATTGCAAACTCTTCAACTCGCTGACTTCAACACCTTTCACACATTGGACTTGATTGTGGCTTTAAGTAAATCCTAAACAAAAGAAATTCAACAATACATCTTGTACTATGCTTTTTCGAAAACGTCGTTTTAAGAAAATAATAATTGCGTTAAAAAAATTAAGTTTACCTTTCATGAATACGACACGCTGGTGTGTAAAATCTTAAAATTAAATTAGAGCTTCTTCTCATAAAATTACAAAATTAAAAATACGTTCATTGCTCTCTCGGTAAATAAACGAGAGAAAACTAATTAGTATCAGTCAGTTAATTTCATTTCTAGTCTAACAAATATTTTTGATTAAATTCATCCGAATTGGCGTTTCATCTACATCTTGTAATATATTCTGAGAGCATAAAATCAGTCTATAAAACATTTACTGTATTTACTAGATTAAAGTATGTTATCGCGTTAGCAGTGTATGAATGAATAATTTAAATATTCGCTTGTATTAAATATATATAATAAATGAGCAAAAATAATTTAAGTACCGATTGCACGCCATCACCTTCTTCAGTTTTTTGTTAGATTAGTTTGCCGAGATCAGTTTAAATTGATGAAGAACCATGCATATCGTATTATAACATAATGAACACAAATTACGTTTTGTAGGTGTCGTTTTTAAATAAATAATCAAAATGGCTGGATTTGCACCAAAAATAAAAGCTTATACTAATTCTTGTAGAAAATGCGTAATGACGTTAATACTATAAAAAAGACGATCTGATTACACAAAGGTGGAAACTTATTGCATTTGCGCTCTTTGCAATTAGTCAATGAAGTCTTGCGATCTCATTATTGCATTTTCTCGTTATTTGATTGATAGAGTTTGCAGAAAATTGCAAATTGTGCTGTGGCAGTATTAGCTCGTTATATTGGCAGTGATTTTGTTGATAATTCACACGTTGTAAATGTAATGTAGAAAATGTTATCATTACAGTTTAATATTACTCTTCGTATCACTCGAAAGCCCCATATTTTAGCCGATTTTTCAATTTCTTGACATGTGTAACATGAACATCTAAAAATGATCACTCTTAAATACTCTAAACGGAATATGTTAAATGTCATTTATGTCTTGATACGTTTCTTCTCTCCTTGTAATAATCCGTTATAAAAATGCATTCATCAAAATTGTTATTGGACTGAAAGTTTTCTTATTGTTTGGATTCTTGTACTTGTCTCTAATCTAATACATATGATGATTTATATTTCGGCGCCGAAAATGATTCTCACTCAGGCATCCATACCTCCTCATCCTCAAAATCCTAACTACACATATCTATTATATTACAATTTACTGCAAGTGCTCAATACAATTGATCATGGACCCATTGATTGCGTTTGTTCTCTTGCAGTAAAGCAGCAGTTGCATCAGCTAACGCTTTATCTTGGCAGTGATAATTAGCTGGTTGCGCGCGCTCCTGGCTCATCGCTTTTAACTTCTTTAAATTTACATACATTATCCATACGCATATCATCATCATCCGCATGAATGCATGCGTCTTACATTTGTTTACAAATTTAAATTTAACTAAGTCTTACGAGTAGAATAATTTATACAATATTAAAATAGCTATTCATGTCGATATAGCGAACACACACCTAGAGCTTTATATAGTTTTCATGAATTTTATTTTTTATTTATTTGGTCGGCTATGAACCATTATCCTCGACTTTCTGGCAACGTTTGTTCAACAGCTATATGTAATAATTTAATAAGGAAATGTTAATAACGTTCTGCTAATTATAATAAGATTAATTTAAATATTACTGGAGATCATTTGTTCTTTTGTATGTTTTGCTCATCATGGTTTTCATTCGATTATTGTTTTGCAAGATTAAAACATTTGCAAAACAATCGAAAAGTGTTTCTGTGTGCACTAAATAACCCTGCTCATCCTGCGCGCTGATTGAGTTGGCGTTTCTTCGTGGGTGCGCATGCCGTGCGAGGTGCTGCACTTGGTATGCTAGTGGTGCTCGACATCATCGAATATCACGTGCTCGTCGTCCGAAGCGGTTTGCGTCGGTGCTTTTGCCGGCCCGAGCAAATCGACGATGCTGTCTTATTATTGGTGCTATTATAGTTCATACTGCGAGGGAACAAAATAGGGCGTAGATTGTTCTTAGCACTTGCTTGCAGTCTTGGTATTTGAACTGTTTTCATCTTCGTATATTCCTTCTCGGTTACCCATTCGTCCTCCACGCTATTAAAGATTGATTTATAAGTAAATTTATCATGCTAAATTATTGATAAAACTTACATATCATTGGGATGCCACCGTAAAAGCAGTTTACGTGTACCGTCCAACTCGGTGCGTGTACCAATAATTTTACTATTTAATGTGACCGTTTCCCCGTCCGTCCCGGCAAATTGACCATTCGTGCGAGTCTCAGTCATTTTTAGAAGGCGATATTGCAGGCCTTCCATCATCCCGGAGTCGATAAAATCGAACATGCGCGCTACAAATGTTTATGCAAAGTTAGATCTCGTCATCTTCCTGGGCAGTTGCACAGTTCCCAGCATATAATTCTATTGGGAAAAACGTATGCTTACCGGACCATGGCTGCCTTCTGAAGCGGATTTTCTTTCCGTTCCGCTTGAACAACTTCACGGATGCGCTTTCCACAGACTTTTTCGCATTACTACTCTGCGCGCTATCCGTGTTAAAATGCCCATTGACGTGTCTCTCCAAAGCCACCTGCAAATAGTTAACAAATAGATATGTTAAATTCAGTCATGCAATGATATTGCTAGCCAAAATAGTAAATGATAAGGACCTGTGAATTAAACCGTTGTCCACAGCCATCCACAATGCATCTGAATGGTTTTGAACCAGCGTGTGCCAATACATGACGCTCCAACCATGACCTCGAGCACGACTTCCTACCGTGTACTTTGCACCCTTGCCAAAGACACACATATTGCTCCTGACTTGCTTGAGATATCACATGTTTAACCTAGTAAAAAAAAAACAAGAAATTAGTCTTCATACCAATTTAGAAATATCAAACATACCTGTAGATGTTCCAGTAAGGCACCATTGGTATCAAATTGTGCATCACATTGATCCCACTGACACGCCGCTGCATCTACACTGACCGGAAGCTTCTTCGGCGGCGTTTGTATTCGTTCCTTCGCAGGAAAACGGATTGTCTTAGGTTGTGAAAGGATAGGTGATTTTAAAGCTTTGATTTTGTGGAGCTCATCGTCGTTGATATGCACCTCCAGATTGCTGGACACCCCCGAGTCCGCCGGACTTAACTCTTCAGGGCACTGCGTCCGTGTCTCCTCCACAACATCAATTTCCATTACCTTCCTGTCTTCATCATTCGCTTGCAACCGTTGCTCACATTGTTTCGTGGTCGTCGTTGTTGTGGTATTCGTATGCTGCGTTTGCAGGAGCACATTGCAGACTTGAGATGCCACAGCCCTTTGTTTGTTCGAAGAATTATTTACAGGTTTCCCCAGTGAAGCGGCAGACACCGTCACTGTGGGCACAGCCGTATTGATAATGTTGTTATGTGGCGGGTGCGTATGAAAATTGTTTAACTTGAGTATAGCAGGCATCATCGATGGCGTTGCATTGGTCAACTTAACAAAATTATTAATTGTTGTAACCTTCTGCAAGGGTTGAATGATACCAAGTGGTGCTGCACCGTTCAGCGCAAACTGCGGCACGTAAATACTGCCTGTCGTGGTACCTGCCGAATCCGTTGGTTTCGTCGATAGCGTAGTGGGTTTTGTTTGCGGGGCCTGCTGAATTGCATACACATTCGGTATCAGGGTAGTTGTAATTATAGGTGGGAAATTATTGGTGGTAATCTGACCCATGCTAATTATATTATCGGGCTGTTTAGAAGGCGCTGGCAAAATTTTTCTAGGAACAGTACGCGCCGTCTTAACTTGCTGCATTTGCGGTGAGAACGGCTTATCCCCATTATTCGTCTGCCCCCTGCTGAGCCGGGGTATTGGCCTTTTTGGCTGCACGTTTATTTCTGCTAGCTTCTTGGCGCTGAATTTGCTGTTGGGATTCGCAATCGTCTTGATCATAATATTGGACAACTCCTTCTTGAGTATCGTGCTTGACTTGTACTGCGCTTTAAAGTACTCCGTAATCTTGCCCTGCTGCAGTCTTGGAAACGTCTTGGACGCGTCGAGGAGATCACCATCTATTGTCATATTTGTGCTTACTTGCTTACTACTGACAATCGTCACATTATTCGCAGTGACATTATTGTTGCAATTCACGGCTGGCTTCTTCTTCGGACTAGGCTCGTTGTTGTTGGCGGCTGGCATGCTTTGTGCGCTTCGATTTGAGGTTGTTTGGTTGTTATTCAAGCATTTCTGCGTACTATTACTACTGATCTCTTTGCGTTTGGCCGCTTGACGAGGCGATATCGTTTTCATCGTCTTCGGCGGCCCATCCTCCGAGATCCACGGCCAAGGCGGATGGTGTACATTCTGCGTGGGCGGCATCTTCGTCGGCTGATTACTGTTCCCCGAATCCTCCGAATGAGTGGACGCCGTACTGAACGGCGATCCAGGATCAGTTATATCACTCGACGCTGTCGAACTGCCGCTGCAATCCGTACAGCTGAGGATCGCAACACCACTGCAAATGAAAATAAATAATGTTAGCTATGATAGTTAAACTTAGATCTAGTTCATTGCATTATTCAATGCACTACTTCGAGTACTCTACGTGTGTTTTAAATCAAAAATTACAATTTCATCACAGCTGTTTCCACAGTGAGCTCCGCAACAACTGAATGAAAAGTTCTTCATTCGTAGGTATAGTCGACCGCTCGTGGCCATTTTGGGTAGAAAATTCGAGACTGAGAAGACGACGAAGAGGCGGACGAAGAGACCAACGAGATGGCGTAATAAAAAGGGCCTATTTTTAGTTGCAACAAAGGTGCCATCATAAGCAGGCAACTGCTAGCCGACTCGTTCGTTTACAATCACTCAATCAACCAGCTCTCCCTCTAGAGCAAGAAACCCACCGGCATTGCTACCTACAACTAGGAAAGCTGCTTCATTCTTTCGATAAAAGCTGGGGGATGACGGTGCACATTGGAGAGGGACCGCACTTGAATAAAAAACATTCGTAGCGCAATACAGCAATACGTAATTCAATACGTAATGTTAAATTAAACCGGAATCACAAAAGCATTTATGCATTCCTCAATAATTCGACATCCGCAAATGACTAACCGAATCCGCGATGGGTTCGGCGATCCCGCTATTTACAATCTTCATGTACGATAGAGTAATAATGATTCATAAATTTCATAGTTGGTGATTCCATGAATCTCAAATGTTGTTATTTTATGGACAAAAGTCTGACATGGAAGTTTCATTCGTTCGTGTTGCAGAAAAAGGCGAATAAAAGGACAGTTTCGTTAGTTTTGCCTTTTGCGAAGAAGTTGTTACAACTCTTTCACCTCGGTCAGCGTATTGAAAACATGGAAAAAGTGCAACTCCAATGCCATTCAGTACTAACTCTGAGCATTTTTACATGCAAACAGCGCTAGTTGAAAAACACTATGAAAGTACATACGTTTAATACTGAGTGATCATTAATAACATCGACTAAAGTCATTGCATTTCTAGTTATTTATGTAATGAGAGATAAAATCAAATTAGGTATATACCGTGCTCTTCATCATAAGCATGATCGTAATAACGAAGCTATAGAATTATAAAATCACAATAAATGAACTCATAATATAATTTTTAATATTCATGAATTAGTCTAGCAAAAAGTGGAATTATTAAGTATAACGCCATGTATACGAAAATGACAATTGCAAAGAAGCGGCTTTTGCTTTTAGTTTTGCTTATTCGCTCGGTAAATACAGCCGTTGCAAAGCCGCGGCCGTAAAAGATCCCGCAATTGCACATGCAAGTGCGCAGCGAGTAAACGTTTGACCTGCAAAACTGAAAACTCATCAAATGCAATTGTGTCCAAGGCTATGCGTCTGTACGAATGATTGTCTAGCGATTGTGCGCCTGCTTGCCTTTCAGCAACTTGCATTCTGCTATGCATTACAAAATAATACATCTTATAATCATGCCACCCATTTCGATATGCAACCTAAAAATAATTGCACTTTTCCTTTTTCAAATCCAATGCGAAAATAATCGAATTGAGCCATAGCGTCATCGCAATCACGATATTTACGTAATGCAATAGAATGCATAAAAAATTGCAAGGTTATTGCACATACAGCTCAATGCTTTTTCAATGCAATCGAAGAAAAACGACCGAAGATCTAATCGATTAAGCCTTGACTTATTGCACGATTACATGCATCTGATTGCGAATTTAGATATGAAGAGTAATATAATAAAGCACAAAAAAAGAGAATACAAGGAATTAAATTAATCTCAAGAAACACTAAACCTTGGCGTGAAATTAAGTTCATTTATAAATATTTTCATTTTACTGTAACATGCGCACCCTGTGGACAAAACTTTTAACTCGCATAAGGAAAATGCAGCGTATGAATTTCCAGTACAATTCGCACCTATGAAGACTCTTCACACCAGAGGAAATATTTAGCGGGACTTCGCGTCACCATTTCAATCAAACGCCTGGTGTTACTAAACTACACTAGGCATTTTCACGCGTACTGAAATAATTTATCTATCATTACAGCAATGCTACATTTGTATATAGTCTATGATAAATTGCATCTAACGATTAAAAACGTTTTAACAAAAACTGTAATAATAATAAAAGTCTGAATACTGCAACACTTGAATTAATTATGAATGCTTGTCATCTTAATGTTAATTACTTGAATACAACCCGTATCAATTTAATAGTACTTAGCTCTTTATATCGAACTTGTTCGCATTATATACTTGTTAAAATTTTAATATTAATAGCCGTGTTAGCCATGCGCAAGCGGAAGTGCATGCAGGCAAAGTGTAATAGGTAGGTACACACATTCTTATTCACTTGCATGCATACATTATAAGCAAATACACACGTTGCACACATAAACACAAAATGGGCGGAAGTGGGTGCACGCATTTACATGCCAAGCAAGAGCAGCGCAAGCGTCTCCATACTTTTCTCATTCAATTCAATCGCACACAAACGATGACAAGATAGGAAGACGTAATGTTTCAACTTCAAGTTGTGATGATTCAAAATATACTAGGGAATATCATCAATCAATAAATGCGTAGATGTTGTGCTCGATTTTCATTCAGATGACCAGCGTTTGATTCATGTAACTTGCCTTGTTCCGAATGCAATGAGATCGTATTATGCATCAATCAATTGCTCAATTTCTAAGCAAATGTCTCGTCAATAACATCAATGCTTAACAAAATCACATGCCTCGAAGATTATTCGACATGTGATGATGACATATTGAACATGCAACCATTGTATGTTGTTTTTATTCAATCAAACGCAGCAGGTTGCTCTCATAATAAGACTTAAGTATTATTTCTGACTTTAAAGTTCAGTTTACGCGGATAGAGAAATCAATCGAGTAAAGTAGCATGCATGTCTCAATTTGGTTTTTATATCATTTACATAAAAGCTACTTGCTTTTATGTAAATGAAATATAGTGGCAAATTTGGATTTGAATAAATTTAATAGTGTTTTCGCAGGTGTCTTAGGACAGGTACCACTTGCGTGCAACTAACTGTACTGAGCACTCTTTTTGTGAGTTCAGTTACCAAATGAAATTTATTAATTTCAGATAAGGAAAAGTGCACACTTTTCTTGTTAAGTCGTTGTGTAGAGCCAAAGTAGTCTGTGGATGAGTACAAGCATTCTCTATGAAACTACACGAAAGAAGTGCGCGAAGAGACGACGAGCATGCTGAGGACATGCATATAGAGGGTCAATGGACCTAATACAAGGTCAATTGGACGTTTGGCTGTACATATACGCGCATACAGACACGTACCTGCATCAACACAGAGAAAGAAAGATGGACACCGACAGCAGCATCCTGAGAGATGCGAGCGTGTTAAATAAATATTCGTGTGAGTCAGCGGCAAGTGTGCATGTGTACGTTGCACAAAACCGTACCTGCTGATCTGCGCGCTTCTAACAAACAACACACGTCTGGGCCGTTGATCGTGTGCGTTTGACCCGCGGAAGACCAGGTGAAAGAAGAACTTTACTCGGAAAGTGCGCAGTTGTTGTTCTTCTTCTCGCTGGAGCCGCACACGTGGGATGGGCTTTTCATCAATAGAATCTCGAAGATTTTTTACTATACATTCTTCGCGAGAGTAACATGGCGGCCTCTTTTGTCTTAACGATAACAAATGATTCTATTCCTAGAATTTGACTGGACGCACGCAATCAGCGTACGCGTATAATCGTAGTAATAAAAAGAAAAAGGACGAAACGAGGTGAACGTCTGAGCGCAAGGACGTCGTTATGCGTTTTTCGGCGCGACGTGCGGCCAAGTTCAAGTTTGCGCCGAAATGGAGCAAAAGAAACGTGCACGCACACGTTTTTATTAAAAGGACCTGTTCCGTACGTCCGACTGCGCATGCATAACCTCAAACGACTTAAGTCGAAGAAATATTTCCTAAACATTTCGGCGCTGAGTTATTACACGACTCTGCGCGCACGTTGGCAGTACATACAGTAATTCATGCAATTCAGGTTTTTGGCCTTGCGCGACATAACAACAAAACAAACAACAAAGCCTATTCGCATGCAAAAATCCAGACTGCGCTAATAAACCAAAAGAACAAAGCAATAAACGGCGAGAGTGAATGCACTTTTTATTTATTGTTATTAGAGGAGAGTCGAGAAGCTCGCGAACGCGCGCGCGTGCTGCTTTTGTGCAGCGCGCATAAAATTGCACGCGCAAACAAAGTAATAAAATAATGCATCCTACACCACAACACAGCACTTGTTTCACTCGACAGCTTATTCGAAATAATGTTTCGTTTGCAATATTTCAAAATGTTTCACTCAAATACGAAATAAATACTCGAATACGTTTACAGAAATAGAACGATGCGCCAAAATAACAAATGTTTTAATGAGAGTTAAGTGAAATGAAATGAAATAACGTGGGTGTCGTTGCGCATGCACACATATGGCAAAACGAGTTATTCAATGCGATTCATCAACGAGAACAAAAAGGATAACGTTACGTCTTGTCCGAGATGGAAAAAGAAGGACTGCTCAGCTGACAGCGGCACACTTTCATTATTGAACGCATAACTTCATTCCGCTTCATTCAATTCTCTCTATCAATAGAGAAACATAACAGCGACCAAGTCAATCAGGTTTTTAGATTTTCCCATTGCACATTTATTGCTCATTTCCCCGCGTGGCAAACAAGGATAATGCATGTTTTGGCCTTGATTTTGCTTTACTCCCAGTCTCCATCCATTAAGGATGCACAACTCGCACTTTCGTGGACTATTTTACGAATTATGCATACGCCATGTATATGAAGCACGTGTCAAAATGTCACTCATACCATTAACTAGCACAATAATTGAATGCAATTGCAAGCAGGCTCTAAATTGTTTTATCGTTTTTCCCTTTGCTCATTTCTTCTTACACGCCAAGTAAGTCAAGCCATCCATCAGGAGTGTATGGATGACGTTGTAAAACATGACACAAGCGCACAAAACGATGAAATGTCAATGTAAATGACGAACGAGCCGCGTAGACAAAACATTCGCGAGCACATTCGCAGGAACAATAACAATGCGCGAATGTTAATTGTAAATTGACCCCGCACGATTTCGTACTTTTTTCTCTTCTCGCCGTACGTGTTTCGCTTCTCACCTGACTTTTCGTATCAATTCCATAATCGAAACATTACAGCGATATAGCACTGTTTGTTTGAAACTGTTTCAAGTAAAGCAAACGCGCATTGAATGCACTGAGATGATGGAGCGATTTCAACACTCCATGTGATGCTCTCCTGGATAGAACTATTTTTACTCGTAATGCATGAATACAAAAAGTGAAGTTATATCAAATATAAACAAAAAAGTGCGGCCATATGTGCAAGAAATAAGGAGATGAATTATAAGGACGAGATTTAAAAATGGTTGGGAGTTGAGCTTATATCCCACATAGATCGCGTGCGCGTCAGTGAAAGATGGCCGATAAGGCGCGCCCGACCGGAAATCGTGCAGGTGAGTGCTAAACGACCGCATCCGGAAGTGTATTTCTTTTCCGTACGTACGTACGTACTGTACGTATGTACGTTATACACGCACGTGAATGTCATATTCGAAAAGACACGAATTGTTCCCAATCCCATACTTTTTTGTTTTACGTGTGCATATTTGAGTCACGTCATTTTCACGGGTACAGCCATAAATATAAAATGAGCTCATATATGTAGGTATATAATATAAGGTAGGTTTTTCCTACGTATATTTGTATTACCGCTGCATGCTCATACATATCGCGCACGGGGCGAAATGAAAAAGCGATAAAACGCCCTTGTCTTGCGATGCCCATTCGCCTTTTTATTGCATGTGCACTTAGCGCCTGGTGTGTTCTCTCTGTGTCTTGATGTCTTTTTGCTAATTAAATTATATTCTTTATAACACCTCGCTTTGTGGTTGTTTAATGTGCCTTTTCGCTTTGATTCACCGCCTTCGACAATCGCTAAACTGACAAAGAGCATTAAAATTACAAACTTGTGCAGTGCTGATAGAAAACAAAAGATTAGGCATTAAAATTCCATTGTACTCGTGAATAAATCAACTTATCACTACAAAAATATCAATTCGAAACCCTACTTTCAAATGCACTTCTATTATTATTTCATGTTAGGGGAAAATTTGTAAATATTTCATCATTGGCGATAATACTGTTATGTTAATTAAAAATGTTTTCAAGTTATCAAACATTGTTTGAAAACTCATTTCAAACAAATTATCAATGAGAGTAAGTGCTAATCTTATCCAATTGTTTTTTTTATTTCATTAAATAAGTAATTTTAATGTGCAAGTAGTAGTCGATGCTTGAAAATATTTGCTCAAAATTATTCTTATCAATATGTTATCACTTCAAAATACGAAATTAGTCATCACCATACAGTTATCAATGACAACAAACATTATATCATCAGTACTATGTGCCTTTTGATTCAAGTGTAATGAAATGTAATAAAGGCTGGAAAACAAATCAACCTTAACCCAAAATGGAGCAAAAAAGAACAGACATTATTCAAGTGTAATTGCAGTTTTTCTGCGTTCGCATTCCAATTACAAAGTCGCTTAATTCACTCCGTAGTTGGACAAATCTAGCCTGAAAGCGACGAAGAAACGAAATCGTTGCATTTATTCAATAGGCGTCGAGGTAGCGCGCGACACATGTGTTTGTCAATGCAACAAGCGCAATAACAATGCAGTAAGTAACATTGAAGTTTGCTAGCTAAGGCGCAACAAGCCATGATTCAAAGCGTATGTACGGTATGTTCGTACGCGTAATTTGAAACATCAAGGACTTTTGTGCGAACAGTGCACACAAATAATACGCATGCACTTTGCGAATTTAATCATGCTGCCTTTTATATTATTGCTCGATTAAGACAATGCTCACATTCATTTATCTTTTCATGAAAGTATAAATATTGCAAAGAACAATTATTAATATAAATGCATTCCATGCTTTCACTTGGCAGTAAGCAGAATGTTTTAATTTGTTTAAATATTATTAGTTTTAAGACGCGAAAGTATTTAAAATTCGTACGTAAATCGAAATTATTTAATTTAAAATATTCAAACTCACTTATCAATAAACTTGGTGACATTAAAATTTAAAACACAATTAAAAGTATTAGATTAGCCCGAAATGAAATAAAATAATAGAATAAAGAGTGTACAATTGCACAATACGTGCATAACAGAATAATCATAATATTATTATTGAATTGCACAGTAGCATAATAAACACGTTACGCTTCTTGTGTGGGCTTTATTCAAATAAACAAATTAATTTATTTTGATTTCCATGCAAAATGTTTATGTTTTGTTATTTTTATTTATATTTCACGTATTTTAATCATCTTTCCAATTCGCGGAATTTTGCAATATATTTAGCCTTGATAAATAATTTTCCGCGTAACTAAATTAAATTGAAACAATGGACAATTAGTTTCACAAGTTAGAGATAAAGTAATTGTATAATTATTTTTAAAATACTCTTTGCAAAATTAATTAGTATATAAGTTTTAAACTAAATAAAACCGGTAATAATGTTTCAACATTAATAATACAGGGTCAGATTTAAAACTTCCTCCTGCTATAAAAATTTGCAATAAATTTAAACAAAAAAGAAAATGCTAAAACGCTGTGTTAATTATTCATACACAAAGGCAATTTACATGCGAAAAGTCTTTTTGCTTCGTTGACCGATAGCGTGCTAGAACACAAAATAAAATCCAATGTGTATAAAACATATGAATTAACCGAAGAGAAAAAAGCACAACACTGGACGAGAAAAGTTAATCGAAGCGTGTAATCAATTCAGTGCGAATTATAATAATACTCATATACATGCATCTCCTCTTCTTTTTATGCTTCATATTGTGTTTGAAGCATGCGATAATATACAATGTGTTCTTATAAGATGGGAAGTACGGATTTCTTTTACGATTTCAATACCGAGCGCGTATTAAAAACGCGAGATTAAATTACGTGCACGTAAAAAAATGAATTTCAACTAGAAATACTTGAGATCATCACCATACAAAAAAATAGATAGCGCAGTTTGTCGTGTAGTAATTACTATTTGCACAGTGTATAATTTGCATGCTAATGTGCTATAATGAGAGAAGCCTACAAACGCGTACATGCGATATTATTATAATTAAGTTTATCTATACGAATTGCATCGTATTAATAAGGGAAATATTAATAATTATGAGTACAGGAATTATTTGATAATTTGTTCATACTCAAAAATTACTACTTCAAAGAACCTCATAAAATTTATCAAATCATGATAAAATATCAATGATTTATTCGTTGCTAAATTATTTCCTTTACTTTTAAATGACACTTGAATCACGTGTGATAAAAAGTACACCAGCAATTACATAATAAAACATGTTGATTTAAGTATGTTTTTCTATATCAAATTAGTTCCATTAAAATTACTAAGTAATAAAATATTTCCGTATGTCAATTACTTAAAAAATTAATATTTTTTTAATTACCCCTTCGCTTAGCAGACAATTAAAGCACCCAAAATCATTTGACTAAAAGCATCAGGAATCAATTGACCATATGATAAAAAATTTATATATCTCTATATCAGTATTATTTTCATGATCGTAGTTACTTATCCATTTCAATTTCATTGCAATGGAATAATAGTTCATAGAAATAGAATCAATAAAACGAATCATCGCACTCGCACGGCACGCCACGGAGCGGAGGCCAAGTAACATAGACAACAATGTACAAGTACATAGAGAATGAGTACGCGAATGAAATCTTAATTATATTCCCATTCATTTCCTGCTACTGCTTCGATTCGTGCTCGCTTTTTTATTCCCGTTAGTTCGTTAGCTAATGCGAGAACACGTTCATTATTGAATTGTAATTGCGTTTATTCGCCGCTAAACGCAGCTTCAATTTGCATTATTTCTTCATTATTTTTCTTTCAACTTGTTTATCATTGCTTCAATGTGCTTGTTACTAACTACAACTTGTACTTGTTCGGTCTTTAATTTAATATTACTTATTTTCTCAAATTTACTCTTTTTACAAAATAAATTACTTACATCTGTTGTTTTTTAAATTAAAAGTACTTTCAAATGCTTTCTAGGTCACTGAAGGTAATTGTCGGGAAATTAAATTAATTTTGAATCTTTGCTGTCAATTACCTAAAATAATTTTTCAATTATTTTACTTTTTGCCAATCATAAAAAAGGATAATAAAATTCTCTTTGTCATCATTAATTTGAAATAATTTGTCAAACTTTAACATCACAAATAATCAATCGTAATTTACCGACTTAAATTACTCAACCAATTAAAATACTTCATGATAAATAACGATATTAATTAATTTTCGCAATGAATTGTGCATAGTTTACGTGCCAATTTTTAAACGAGAAGAAAGGCAGTAGGCCATACTAATTAATCAATGAGTAATTGTGACGTCACTTCCTCATTACAAATAATATCTCTTGAATGCACATATGCACTTAACACAAGTGTGTACTCGTTCGTTTTGTTCAATTTCAATTTCATCTGCGTAGGTTTTACAATTGAACGCACTCGAAAGCGAATAAATTAGCATTGCATAAATACAATTTTCATTTACTATTGATTCGCGCGCGCTTGAATTATGCCTAATTAAAATTCATTATAACCGACGACTTTGCGATGCGTACGCACTTATAATAAATACCCAAGCAACACTTGTGCACTTCTCCTCAGCAAATGTTTACGCATTAATTGCACGACATGAATCAACTCAAATTAAATAAATACAGATCGCAATCAGATCGATAATCTCAATTAGCATCCATCAACAATGAAAAGTACTTCCTCATTTTTTTTTTTGCGTTTGTTGTTTTTCCTCAAGTCTAAGTTTTCCGCGACTTAAGTGCATCAAGTGCCAAGATGCGTTTGAATCACGTAGCAGCCGTGCGAGCGAGCGCATGAGTTGAGTGAACTCGGCCCGTACGCACTCTGCGCTTACGCTTAAAAGGCTTAAGCCACGTTCAAGTCCGTAAAGTGCAAAGATGCATGAGCACACGAGCAGCAAGTAAGTAAGTAAGCGCACTATAAAAAAAAACCAACAACACGCTGCGCTTGTAATGAAGACAAAAAAAAGAAGGAAAAGAGTTGCGCGCGCGTTCGGAAGAAGGGAAGTTGATTACATAAAGCGCGCACACATTCCGCATTTGTTTTTATTCGTTTTATGAACTTGACTTGCGCATTAATAAAAAAAAAAGAGTTGTGTTTTCTGTTAATTACATAAGCGCGTGATGCGAATTGAACAAACTGTCAGTGCGGCTGCAATCGTAATGAATGAATGTATGTATTCGGTCGTCTGGCATCGCTGACTCTCTCTCATTAGTGACATAGTTGCGGCTGCATTGTGCGCGCTTTGTGCATTGCTCAAATGTCTCTCCTTTCCGTTCATCAGATATTCGCGATGCTTGCATATATTTGGCGGGCATCCAAGTTATTCAAGTACGTTCTGCGCATCACCATGGCAACCGACAAAGAAATAAACAAACATCTTAACATCTCCTCCTATGAATTCTTTGAGAAACTTGTGGAAAATTTATTGATCAATATAAAAGATTCCAGAAGATCTTAAAGTACATACTTGAAAGATTTCCGATTATATAATGAAATACTCAAATGAGATTGAATTTCATACTAATAATAAAATCGAGAATTTTGATTAAATGTTGAAATATGCATGAAATACGTAAATGTAAATCAAACTAGAATAGAAAACTTGTACATTGTAGAACATTAAAAAGTCATAACAATTCGTATTGAATTTTGCATAACAAAAGTTTTCACTTTTCGTTAAGCAAGTGAACATATGCAAGCAATGCTCGCATTCGCGCGAAAAACATTATCACGACGAGCAAACCGAGCAAGCAGCAAGCAAGCGAGTAAACTATGCAAGGATAGTATGAACGCGATGGCGAATTATGCATGGCAGCAATTCGCAATCTTTCATGTTGTTTCTCCGTTACCGTTGTTGTTGTTGTTGTTCCCTTTCGGTTCGCGATTTTGCAACGCGCCAACTCAATTAAGCGGAATAAACGCAAATGATTTATTTACGTGCATACGCAATATGTGCATAGACGCAGAGTAAAATAAGTGCACATCGACGTGCGCTCATTTTGCAATAACCAATTATCTTATTCATATTGCAGCTGAAGAAATTACTCGATCAGCTGCTGAATACCTAATCTAGATAATTTCAATTTTATTCACGTCAGATGACGTCGCTGAATACACATCACGATTGCAAAATCTATTGGGAAAGTATCGAATTCATTTGTTGATGCGTGTGTCTACAGATGTATGCTAAAAAACACCCTTTTAAGAATAATACACATTAATTACCCAATCCCACATGCTTGCGAACATATTTATTGCAGTTTAAAACAATTTATTGCACATTTTATGATGCAATAAACACCCACAGCGCGTTGATTCTTTGTTTCATCACACGTCTCACTCGCCCCTCGCGTAATTACCATTCGAATTGCATCTATTTTATTTCAATTTCATTTGTGCCCAATGGGGAAAGAAAAGTACTTTTGTAAATGTCGATTTAATTACGAATATTATCATTACCAATTCCCTTGATAGACGATCCATTCGAGCAAACTGACAATAAACACGCGAAATAAGTAGCTGTTGTCTGTTTTGTATATTTTTTCTTTTCTCGGTTGCGTCTTCTTTTAGTTTTCTTTGGCGTTGCATGCGAAAGTACGCGGGGCGAACGTGCAGTAATAACGATAATGATAGACCAACTGCACGCTGCGATACCCTCAAGGATTGAAATCGTCCTTCTGTTCGTTTTCGTCTCGACATTTTTTTACAATATTTTTCAGCGACTAATGTGTATATTTTGTTGAAATGCACAACGCACGACATGTTATTCTTTCTGTTCTTGTTCTTTGTATTTCTGTCATTGCCCCGCGGTGATTGTTTAGTCATTGCCAAGATGAGAAGAAGAAAAAGAGTGTATTTGCAATATGTTCAAAAAGTGGCCTACATATATTAAAATTAATACAACTTCCGGTTACATTATCTGTTCATTAGACAAAGAACAGAGAATTAACACAAAAAAAGCGCTCAACGATGAGTAAAAAGTAATTGTTGATTGATAATTTAGGAATAAGTAGCTAAAAATAGCAATTATATTTGTATTAAGTAAGAATGAACTTAAGTGAACCGTACATGCGCATATTTATAGACAAACAAGTTGTTCTCATTAGGCCACATCGAAAATAAAAGATAAAACAGCATTAAACAAGACAAAGCATGCATTAACATTTAGTCGAGTGATCTGTAATAATAATAAGGCAAGTCGCGCGAGTGAAATGAGAAAGAAGTGCAGTGCAAAGGCTGGTTAGAAGAGCGAGGCACGCGTTTGTACACTCGGATAAAACGAACGCACAAATAGAAAGTAAATTGAATCAGAATGTGATGCTTTTACACAAAAGCGCATATACGACTGATTAATGCACTTTGGTCATCTGCTCCTACGAGTGCGCACACGCTAATTAAACCAAACAACAACAACCGCCATCAATATAAATAATTAATGAACGCAAAAATGGTTACCGAAAAACGAAAACGTCATATTTGGTGCGGTCGGACAGGTGTTTTTCGCGGAGCACATGTTTCACGTTTAATATTTACGATTTGCATTTTTGTGAATTAAAACGCACTTAAATATCGATTTGCGCAATGCGAAAAATGCGCCTAGTGCAATCATTAATTAATAACACATTCGCTAATTGCGTAATCAATAAACATGCACGAGTAATAAATGTAATAAATGTCAATTAAGTGATTCCAATCAAGGCGAACGACGATGATGAAGTGCGAATTTTTGCAGACGTTAAAGTACAGTTTGTCGGAGGAGGAAGTGTGTTTGATGAGGAAGGAAGAGCGGCCGCCGCCGTCGTCGACGGGACGCCATCTGCACGTGGCAAAAATGCGGAGAAGACGTGCAGCAAATTGAATTACAGAAGCAATTTTTGCTATCATCATTATGCAGAATGCACTGAGCTTAATGCGATCACAGCGCAGTCGGGCGCCCGAGTTATTTAATTAATTGCCATGGCGACCGGCGCGACCCAATATATTCCCAAGCGTGTTCGAATACAGTAGTTTTCGATTATAACATCGATGAAGGGATGACCAAATTTACTCCCCATATACAAAAATCAATATATCTTTCATTAATTTTTAAACAAACGCCAAAGATTATTATAGCCGAATTAATATTTCGATTTGGTCTTGGAAACCGTTATAAAATCCACTGTATTTCAACTATTCATTCTAACAATTTAGAACATTCTCGAACAGTAATAAAATTCATATGTCGTTAAAAAATGTGCCACGACAAAAAATGGTTAACGTTTTCTATGCAATTTTTATACCATCATCATCATTATAGACGATGCGCATGCTTAGGGCAATATTCTGTGGGCTTTTAAATTAAGAGCGCCCGATGTTGTTAAATATTTATTAGTTTAAAGCGCGCAACCAACCTGTGGGCGACTGAATGACTTTGCAATTTATATCATTTACGACTACATTTTATGCGCTCTAGGCTCGAATAAAACTAATTCTTAATTAACTATTAATTGGCAGCCAACGTGCACTTCCATCTTGCTTAATTGATATGAAGAAATATATTTTAAAAAGTGGGTTCCCTCATTCGCCTTTTCTACTTCTCGAACATACCGGAATATGACATAAAAGTTTTATTTTCATTCATTTAGATTAATTGAGACTATGAGAAATTGCACCCTCATCATTTGTAATTTATGACAGAGATCGTTGCAGTGCACGTTTTATTTCTACGCCATTAGATATCATCTTGGTTGCACATTGCAAGGAAGCAAGAAATAAACAAAACGCAAGCTGTTTTCAGCCCTTAGGAAAACGCCAGGTGAACTCGTCCTCTATTTATACATCATCTATAATTCTTATTGGCAACGAGCGATTTTCTTTATAAAAAACGAACTTTTCTCGAGGAAAAATGTGTGTGTGTTTAAGCTTCGTATTGAATGTGAATGAATAAAACCGCCAAAGAAGATGATGAACACAATATAAAAAAAAGGAGATGAAAAAGCAAGCTGCATCGCGCGACCGATATCTGAGATGATGATGAAACGAGAGCACGCGTAATAATGGCAGGTTATAGCGTGCGGCAAGAAAGAGGATGAATACGAACGAACTGGAAATAAACGAATCAAGAGTGAAGCAACATCGAACAGCTGTTCAATGCGATTGTTTCGCTTTCGGTCAAGATTCTCGTACGCCAGCTTTTACTCCAAATGTGAATAAACTGCTTGCGGTGAATACTTCCTGTCATAAGTCGTTATAAATTACGCTCGATTTCGGATATAACGACCAACCACATAATTCGAAAACTTACTTTTGTTTAGTAATAATTGTACGAGTAAATTCATATTTCTGGTATGAAGTGTATCCAAAATTATATCCAGGCCAAAATGCATTCGCACTTGCTTTCTTCGTTACACTTGTGCACTGCTTATTAACGCCAGCTGGTGAGTGATTGACTACGCCAATATTCACCAACGCACCGCCACTTGCGCCTCCACCGCCGACGTTCGCATTGCTTACGAGGCCATAGGAGGCGGCAAGAGCACTTTGCGGATACACCACGAACATGATGTTGGCGATCACTCAAGACTAAATCACCAAATTACTATCCATCGCGTAATCTTAGTGGTCACTTTATTACAAACAATGACATTTTACTTTTCCCTTGATTGCGAGAGAAACGCGCTGTACACGATGTTAACGCGTCGAGAGATAAACGCCGAATAGGCCGAGAATCGAAGTGCAAGTGACGCACTTTTAAGAGGGGGTGGTATTATAGCACTACTACCCTCGTTAATCAACCCTCTCGCCATTCATAATCAAATCCCAAATGCGAATAGCCATCCCGATTCTGCCACCGCGAGAGCAATTTTGATTGGGGAACATGTGTGAGAACATATGAGGAAACCGAAACAAAAACATGATGTACAATGGGACGTTCTTAATGCGCGCGCGTGCCCTTGAATCGCTACTGTGCTGACTTCTCTGTCTATCTTATGCAAGTCTTTGATTTTTCTCATTTCTCATGTTACCCCAAACGACGCGCCACACACGTCACCGTCACGTACGCCACGCACTGGCATATAAAAGGATAAAAGAAAATTCCAAACTCCCTCTGACCGCATGTGTATATATGTAAATGCATTTTTTATCTCTTTCATCTCATCTTACGCAAGGGTGAAATGTAAATCCTTTAAAAAATTGATTAATCCTCTCATCAATACTTGGCATTTCAAAACTTCTAAATTTAGGTTACAAATTCGATGACGAAACAAGACAAATGCATTTTCGAATAATGCGATTGCAATTGGCAACCCACACGTTATGCGCTCGCTCGCTCGCTTTGTGATATTAGGAAACTGTTTAAGTGTAATGCACATTCGCAAGAAGTGTGCCATTATTTTGCAGTGTCAGTCGTCAAAAAAGCGCAAAGGTTGAAAGTTCTCTCTCGACGCGCATTCAATATTCAAACACGCTTAGAATGCCCGAATGGATTTATCGCCGTTAATAAATTTTATTGTTCTGTTATATGTGGGCATTGATTTCCTTCTCAGTGCGTGCTCAACGCCATTTTCTTGCATTCCTCCCAAAGATCCTTTCACTTATTCGGTCATTCGGCCATCTTGCTTGACAGATTACGAAAAAACAAATCATTGCGCTATCTCGTTCCGCATTCGCTTATCACGATGATCACGATTTACATACGTTGAATTGTCGCGGCGCGTTTAGTTGCAGCCCATATGCCATGCGAATGTGTGGCTAATCATTTTTCCGTTCTCGTCGAGGGTGAGATAATTGAGAATCAAGCCGCATGCGCAACGAGGGGGCGCTCTCTATATTATTAAAGGGTTCCATGCGCATGTGCACATGTGTTAACAATATATAGGGTGAATATTTCACAAATTTCAATTATACCCTCTTACGTAAAACCGTTCATAAAGTTACTTTTAAAGAGAGACATTGATTTATGTCTCCTCGAAAGAAGACTCCCAATTTTTCCAGCCGACTTATTGTAAGTAAGTAATAAATATTTCAAGTTCCTACGCAAATATATCATGAATATCATCTTTTCACTTGTAATACCTGATGGTTTTGGGAAAGATTGATTTAATTGAATGAATTGTATATTATTATCCACCCCCCAGTATAAACGATCAACCGCCGCCTCCCAAGCGTATTGCAATGTACAATGCATTGTGCCTGATGAGGATGAAGACACAGACAATGCAGCAAAGCACGAGCCATGCGCGTGCGAGCACAATAATAATATGAATCATCGGCCGAGCAGTTTGTGGGAGTACTCATCGTATGGTCGTCGGCGTGTGATCTTCCGTTCGTGGACCCAGTGCTCTTAATATGCATGCGCATTCAACCCCCTCGGTGCATTGGTGGTTCATTGAGCGTTCAGGCGATGTATTGCGCATCGTCCATATTCACACCTCATCCTACATGTGACCACAAAGACAATGGCTAAAAAAAACCTACTACTCCAGGCGATTCTTGACTTGCTTACTACATCTTTCTTAAATGCGTGCGCGCAACGTAAGCAAGAAGAAGAAAAAGTGCGCATTGACTATGTAATAAAACGAGGCGCAAGCAGTGCAGTGCAGTGCATGCTTGATGATGATGATGCTCTTGTGTCACGCACACGCCGCGCAGCTGCATTAGATGCACGGACGAGCGAGCAGTGCGCGTATCATCCCCATTGTTCGCAGCACGAAAAAAGCTTCCATATGTGCGCGCGAAGAGCACTAAGCTTCGGGCTTATTGGGTTTATAGGGGAATTGCTACTAACTGCGTAACTGTTGGGTGCAAGAGGGTCGAAAAAAAGCACACACATGACAAACAACCAAGGAGGGTGTACGAGTTCAGATTATGTCCAAGCATTAACTCCATTTCATTCCTCATATTAATAAAACATCTAAAACAGCAGTCCTCAACTATTCCATGCCATCTACCCAAACAAGTTGAACCCTTATTGGACATTTGCCCGCACTGCTTGCAGACTAGGATAATAAGTGAGGAACAACTACGCAACACCCCTTGTTGGACTAAACCGGATTGCAGCGCTATTGTTCTCTACGCGATAAGCGAGTTGGATTTTTAATTAAAGCGACAAATTCATCGGGCGATCCTTATCGCCTACCACTTGATTGGGTCAGAATTAAGTGCCGAGAATGAAAACACAATTGATATGCAGCATATGCATTATTTTGATAGATTCTTCATTGCGTCAAGTTGTCTTGAGGAGGAAGTCAAACAGTGACGAAAGCAATAAAAAGTCGAAGGACCTTTAATGGTTCAATGGCATCACGGAATGGGAAAAGTGCGTGTGATTGTAGCTTTCTTCCTTCGAAGGAACTCGTTCAATTCGTCGTAACGCAACGACGACATGTCTCTTGCGTGTACGGGTCATGCACTAGGATCAAGCACTAGTACGGGTCTATGAGTTTTATATGGATGTGCATCACACACTCGCACACTACATGGACTCGACGAGGACACTAACCCTGCGCTATGTTCAATTCGTCCAAGCTATAACAAAACGCCATAAATACCCAACCGTAATGACATAATACTCGGCGTCTCATTCTCGTATTAATAATTTTGACAAATGACACTCTCCTCTTTATCATCTATTTTCCTTAACGAGTGCATGCGTGTGTGCTAGATGTTTTTCTATCATGATACGCTTTTTACGGCTTCGTTAATCAATTCCAATCAAAATGATGTTTAGGAAACCCTAAAACTCATCACCTATCAACTTTATCGACCATTTTCTGCTCTTGGCTCCCACCCTCTCTCGCTTCCCGCTTTGCAAGTTTCCTACATTTTGGGCTTCTTCCTGTTTTTGGGAGAATCTAATGATTTTGCTCGCACCCCATATTGCACAGCTTCTGGCGCACTAGCGCCATCCACCCTGCGTCTCTTTCTTTTTTTGTTGCTGCTTCGTTTGACTTTGTCGATTTTTTGATTACGCGCGCCGTAAAGCTGATAAAAAAATGTCCGTAAGCTTTGGACCGAAAGCAATTTACTACGGGAGAGACAAAGAGTTGCGAGGGAATATATCTATGGACATAACCCACATATTTGCAACATGAAACCGTACGCGCCAAATTCAGCCATTTCCGGCCTAATGAAAATTGCGCATTGTACACTGATGATTGATCTAAAGCAATTTTGAAAATTCAAAAAGCCAATTAATTAATAATGAATGTGTGTGTTTGTGTTCCCCTTTTTAATCAATTGTGTGGATAGAACGCGACAAGGTGAAGAGAGTGAGAACTACCAGTTTAGTTTAATTTTTCGTCTGTCTACCTGGATGAAGCAGCAAGTCGTTAAAAGGTAAAAAAAGTAAGCAACAAAGAATCGTAAAAAAATTTCAACGCGTATGCGTGTGGGAAAAGCATCGCAATAAAAGAAAAAAGACGGAACTTACTAAACCTGATGATTACTTGAGCGCACTCGCTCAAGAATTTGTTTGGTCACTGCAACGGAATTTTCGGCAGGCGCATCACGAAAAGGGCGCGCATTCAAACAACACAAAAAACATACTAAATATTTGCGCATTTCCAGATATCGGTTATCTGCAAAACGTTTATCAGCTTTTAATGCGCGTGTAAACACGACGTGCATTTGATTTACAGATTGGTCGCGCGCGCGTTGAAAAGGTCGTTGCCGGTAGGTAGGTGGTATGTAGTGTCATTGTCGATGTGCGTTCAATGGCCCAGCAACCTTAATTCGCGATTCACTTGCTCGCGATCGCAATGGCAAGTTTCACTTAATTTATATTTTATTGTGAGTGCGCCGCACATCAATGCGTCCTTCGCAAAGTGCACAACTCGCTTTTCTGCGGCGCGACGTGCGCGTGAATCAATTCGGCTCTTCTTATGCAACGCACAGAAAAAACTTGTTCCTCTCTTTTGTTATGTTTCAATGTCAAGTTTATGGATTTAAATCACCTTCGAATTCTTTGACTTGTAAATTGCGCGCGTTTAAAGTGACATTTATAGAAACGAATCGGTGTTTTTAAAGAGTGGATAATTACTTCCGAAATTATGCTTGTCATGGCATGTCTTCGTCGCTGAAATGAAACAATTTAATAACTATTTCAAACACGCATGCGACGCTCTTAACGACGAGACTCCTACGCGACGAATGCACGAGGATGCGTGCAGTGCATAATTTCTAGTAGCATAAATGAGTAAATGCATAAATACATACATCCTATGTAATTTTCTCAAGCTACCTAACATTTTTTACTTTCTTTCTCGCTGACTTGATAAGGCATGGATGCTAGCTGTAGTTGTTGAGTATTTGGGGTTTTGTTGATATCATTGTCATACATTGCAAGGCAGCGCAAAGCATTAGAAATGGCGCATCGACAGCTTTCGTGCGCACACACCAGGGGATATTTTAGGCCTTTGGGGTACCCAGAACGCGTGCACGGCTGCCTCTATCGTTGATTCGTTCACACCGAACGCGCCCGCGACTCTCCTCGTTCGCCACACAACACAACAGAACAGAAAATGCATCCGATGCCGATAAAACGTGAAACGTGCGCACACGTCCACGTGCATTTCTATACGGCGAATGCTTGCACACATAGAAGCGCAGAGACGAAACGAATCAGCCGACTAACCAACACACGCTCGCCCACAGCATGTTCGCTGCTTGCATCCGTGTACACAAAACACACGCATACAAACAAAATGCAAGGGAAACGCACAAACACACGCGCGCGCAGACCCAAGAGTATAATGCCCGCTGCGGAACAACCTAATGTTGGAAGACATTTTGTTTTCGAATAATTCTTTTCCAATTCGTCGTCTAGGCAACGGCAATAATATGGAAAAATAACAAGCAGTAAGACGCTTTTACCTACTGCACCCATTGAACAATTGAATATGCGTTGAATGCCGCTCACTGATAAAAGGGTTTGTTATGAAAGCCAAGTGGATTTGTTTTGATATGCGTGCAATGTGTGTTTATAAATAAAAACATAAATACGCGTGGTAAAGGTTAATGTTACATCTGCTGCTGTAATGCACGCGTAACAGTGGCCAAGTAATACGTCTGATTGCTTTCTTATTGTCGCATGCAATTCTGTGTTATTCATAGCCGGATGGCCGTCATTCGTGTTTTTGTTGGTACGCAACGAACAATTAGAGAAATAAATGTACCTGTCTGATGATTCGGAGCTGTCATATCTGTCGACACATCGTTTCTTCCTGCAATCGTCGTCGGCGGGCGAGGCGGGCATATTTAGATTCAGCGTAATATCCACATCACTGCCGTCTTCATCCAGTTTTGCGCGCTTGCAGTTGGCGACTGCATCAACACCACCGGCACCGATACTCTTCTTTGTAACCACAATACTATTGTTGTTGATTCGTACGCCTTTGGACGCATAGTCAGCCGCCGCACTCTTATCCAAATTGGTCGGCGTCATCGCCGCGGTGCATTCACCAGGTATAATCTTCTTTATCTTGGCACACGCGTTGCCCGCACTGCTATCAATACTCATACTCGCGTTCAGCTGCTCCGCCTCGGCAGCTGCCGCTGGCACAGTCACAACAAGACGCCGTCCGCACAGATTGCCATACACACTGTTATCGCTTGCCGCGCTGTAGAAGACGGCGGCTGCCGCTGCTCCCGGTGTTGGGGCCGTCGTCTTCGGCTGCTGCTGCTGCTCGCCCGTGCACAGCCCGTCTGCCATTTTGAGGTGAGCGGCAGCGGCGCTGCACGGGAACACGCGCGCACACCCGCGATAATGCCGACGCCGCCGGCGATGATGTCGCTCACGGTGATGATGACAACGGAACGGGAGCGTCGCACCACCAACCAACCACTCACTGGCTGCGGCCAACGCGGCCGACGACCATCAACGTGAAGCGCGCCGAACCGAGCCACACACATGCATGCACACCGCACCGCACTCCCGACTGGAACTAGCGGCGAGGCGCGTTCGCTGCTGGGCTACCGCCGCCGACGTTGTTATTGCTGCTGCTGCTGCTGTGCTGTTGCACGAATCGCCGCGCGCTCCGCACACACATGCACGCAACCGCATTCCGTGCCTTCTATTCCGTTCCGCCGATGTGCAGCATGCCGTGCGCGCGCCAGCATGTAGGATGCCCCCCGAACTCGACGTCTATGCATGTGCCGTACCCGCGACAATTTGTCTCTTCGCTAAGAGAATTTGTATGTCTCGCCTCGGAGATAGTACCGCGCGACCCGCTCGCTCAGCGGCACTCTCATGTGTGTGAAATAACACCACGGACCCGACCGTGGATCAACGTTTCGAATGCGTGCGCAACACGTTTCTGCGACGTCACGGCAGAAAGACGCGGATATGCAGCGAGCGCGTTCGCCTCACTCGCTTTCAGTAGTCCGTCATACTTGCGCGCCTGGCTTTGGCACTCGACGCGCACGAGGAATCGATGCAATATTTTCGATTCAATGACGTCACGCCATCTTACACCAGTCATGCGAGATATATATCGAACTTTCTTGCCTGTTTGATTTGAGTGAGAGGAACGTAGACCCCCATTCACTGCACCGACGACAAAATGCTCTGAACTGAATCCAATACTATTATATTATTTATTATATTAGGCTATCGTTTATACAAATTCAAACAAATTTTTGCTCGTTCTAACACAGTAGCAGATATCTGTCCGAGATACATTCGTTCCAGTAATATACTGGAAAGTTTCACATGCGTTCGTGTGTAAATCATCCGTTCATTGGCCCTTGGTGCATGCGCCGGACCGGGGTATGCATGCTTGCCGCCGCCGCCAATGACGATAGCACCGATGATGTTGCACCGGCAGTGGCGATGAGTACAATTACCGCGCGTTACATAATTTCGCGCTCATGGGTAAATGACATCTGGTCGCGACGCTGCACGCAATTGTGGGTCGCGCACACCCACAACCGCAAGCCGTATGCATGCTTCTACTTGCTATTTCGATATTGCGGCCGCCTGACAAACACAATTTACTCGCTATTACAGGTGGTGGCTGCCAATTCGATATCGATTCGCCTATTTATAAATTTCCCCTTAACTCAATTACATATAACATGCAGCAAATATATCAACACTTGGCTATAAATAGTAATAAATATTTGCAAATGAATCAACACTTCAATAAGTGTTTACATAGGAATGATGACACTATCATAATATGAAAACATGAATATTTTCGCTTACTTTATTCCTTGATACCACAATAAAGTTTGATAAAATAATAGAACGACCCACGTTATACGAAATATATTATTGCATGTATATAAATTACAAAAAGCATGTGATATAATAAAATCTATTTGATTGTACTTTCGTTGTTGGCATTCGGTATATATACAAGTTATAATGTTTATAAATATTGTAAACTTTTCTAAAATTAAGGCACTAGGTCATTATTGCTTATATTGTGCTTTGCACAGGGTTTTTGGTGACATAGATGCCTAATAATTGCACAAACAAATATAAAATTGAGAACAAATAAATGCTTAACTGGAGAAATAATTAATTACATTCAGGTTAATAAGTTATGATAGCAACGGTGCACGTGCTGATGTTGCAATTAATAAAATCAATAGTGTGCGTCTGAATAGGCGAATTAATAATTATGCAAATACTGATAATATTGGAATTTTTAAAAGAAAATAATTGGATGGATGATTATTGTAGCTTTCTTATGTCCACAGCGCCGTGGGCATCATGCCTTCAACGGTACCTGAACTAGGAGTTAATAGCTCTTCACATAAAAAGTTTAAGGGAAGTAGCACCAAGTGTCCCTGAAATATATTATGTCAATAACATTTTTGATTGTTTAGACAATGATACTCACTTTGATTTCTTCTAGCATTTTCATAGAGCGACTTAATTCACTTGCATACAGCGGCGGTCTTGTGATATACTCTTTATGTTGCGCAAAAGTTCTCACTTCATCGCTAGGAATACAATGGAAGACTTTTTCATAAAATTCTGTATTCAAAGCAGCTGTATCCTGCCAAATATCCGTATAAAATGAATCGCTAACTGGATCACTAACATCGATGTTGATATTCATGTGTTCATAGCCAAGTATACCCAAATGTTCTTTGAACAGATATTTTCGTAGACTTCCGCAATATTTCCCGCATGGATACGCAAGCCCGTTCATCATTCCAGAGTCAAACTCTTCATCTCTGATGATGACCGCAATCTCTGAATCGCGTTTTCCAATCAGGGAGCGATCATTGATGTTTGCTGAGCCACAAATTACAAGCTTATCGTCGACAATCATCAGTTTCGAATGCACGTAAATTAACTCTGTGATTGGTTCATTGTTAAGAACTGAATGATTACGCAGCCCGTAAAAGCTAATGTATTTACTAATATCTTCAATTCCTTCGTTTTTCAATCGTTGTAATATTGAATGTTTGCCTCTAAAGGTAATAACATTGTGAATTTTCATAATCGCCGGATATTTATTGATTTACCTTGATATTGAAGCATAGTTCCAGTGAGTTATAGCATGCAAGGATGTTCCAGTTTTTTGCCCGACTTCTCCTTCGAATCCTGGCAAGAGTGGCATTACAACATACACTCTAAATACTTCGTTGCATCTGAAAGATTCGAATTTTAGTGTATAATATTTTATTCTATTATCCGTGTATTACTTGTGAGCACGCATTATGCGCTGGAAAAGCATTTCAGCAATCAAGTTGTACGTATCGGGATTTTGCTGTGGCATTGAAATGAAGAACTGATTCTCAATATAGATGTAATGCTCAGCCGATGTGATTGCGTTTACATAGGCAGTATGAATACTTTGCTCAACAGTAAGCGGATCCAAAAATCCGGCTGACCACGCACTCGAACTCCGAAGTACTTGGCATTGCACACGATGTTTGATCACATCGCCCATATGAAACTTATCTTCAATGGTATTATAAGACTTTGGCAATAAATATGAATACGAAGCATTCAGTCGGGCCTTTTCCAATTTGGTTGCGTTCCAGCGTTGAATAAAATGCCGTGCAACATCCCGTCCAGCAGGTCCTTGCACGAATACACCGATGTCATGCCAGGGCATCCTTGGAGTTGTAACTCTTTTGAATATGAATGAAATGTTATTCTTTTACACGTGCGTACTAAAATTGTCACCAACCTGTCAATGAAGTCGGTGAAAGGGGATTCTAAATCAGTAAAGTCTTTAACGATAAAATTGCAATAGTCTTTTCCAATCCAATATTTTGCACTCCCACTCATCTCGCTAATTTCTGTCTGGCGTTTGAGCCTTACACTGATACCATTGGCATTTTCATCGGGAGTTTCCACGGGCGCAACTTGATTTTCTCCTTGTGTATAAACCATGTTTACAAGCTCCCTGCTCTTCAATTTAATATTTTTTGTAATTTTACTTAGTGGATTCTTGCGCTCTGGTTCAGGGGTATTTAATTTAGTACTGGCAGTAAATCCGGGTATAAGTAATTGATCTCCAGGTTGCAAAACAACACGGGCATCGATGGAATCGTCCGAGCCATGTTCAGATGATGGTTTTGAAGGGGGTTCTTCCACAATCACTGTTTGCATTGTATGTGGTTGAGGCATTTGATAAAAATTATCTCCACCGGGTACTTTGGACGTTCGCTTTTTAAGCGTGGATATATCAACAGACGGTGTAACACTTCCTAAATCAGTTAATCTATGCTCGTAATCATCCCATCTGCCATAGCATAAATCAATTCCACCTAGAAATGCGTACATTTGATCGACCACAACAATCTTTTCATGATGCGCCCAAAGGAACACGCCGACTTTCGCATGATCAGGATGTCTAAGAACTTGAATATTCGGATGTAATCCACTGAGAGTTTGCTTACTGTAATAACTATTAAGTCCAAGCGCGTATTGGAATTCCTTGTAAAGTAAAACATAGATTTTAACGCCTGCATCTGCTTTTCGTTTCAACAATTTGTCTAGCCGCCAATGCTCCCCTTCGACAGCAGGCCGTTTGAGGTAAATTTGCGGACTCAACCACCAATCGGCAATAAAAATTTCCTCTTGTGCCTGCTCCATGGCATCTGCGACGGCTGACATATAATTTGAGCCGTCCACAAACCAGCCACCCTCTGTATGATTTCTTACTGGAGCAAATGAGTGATATGGATTGACTTTTGTGAATAATTTAGCTTCATTTTCAGCGACCCGTTTAAGAGCGTCCAGCCATGCTTTGCGTTGACCACGCGATGAACACTTAAAGATAATTTGGCGACTTAATGTCTGAATTTGAATTGCTTTCTGAAGTCCAGTATTATACATGCTTGCCGCCACCTCAAATCCCTGATCATATAATACAATTGTCTTTATTTCTCCTGTTTTCGCATCCATGTAGCCAAAAAATGTGTCTTTTAAGAAAAACCACCGGGTTCTGTATGAAGGCCATATCACATCTTTACAGAGGTATTTACATCTGTAAAATTACAATAGTTTAAGGATTAATTAAGCATTATTATTTTAATTGTTAAGTTCAGAAGTCATTTGAATGTATTCCACATAAAAGTGCATTATTCAAATCAATTTCAAGGCTACATAATTAATTACCTAAGACAACAAGCACCTGTGCAACAACCAAAACAATTGCATCCTGCTTGCCCAGGTTGTGTACTTCCAAACTTCTTCTTGACTAGACCTTCTTTTCCTTTAATTCCTAGGTCGTGAACAAAAGAAATACGTGAAACTTCGAGAAACTCGACTGTTGCCTCATGATGTCTGTATATATTAATTTGCAATAGATTTTCAAGATATTCTTCCAGTTGCTTCATACGGCAGTCCATTTGCTCATATAAAATTAGCATCTCAGGTTTTTTGGGGAACCGTGGCAAACGCCATTCCTTGTCCGCCTTGGGCAAACTTGTTGTTAAACCATTTGCTTGGGATTGTTGTCTCTCCATCGTATTCTTTGCACTTTCTCGGCGCTTCCTGTGAGCAAGTGTTGGAAAAGGTATATTTAAACCTGTCTTGAAAAGAGTGAGCTTGTTGTGTAATTCAAAGAAATGTTTATAACGCCGATAGATAGTCCAAACGTAGTTGCCATGAGTTAGTTGAATTGTGTATAAGTTGGGATTCAATAAGTTAGTTGTGTTATGCCTTTCAAATGAAGTGATCTTGACTGTAATTGGTTTATCCTTAATAAAGTTTAAGCGTAGTTTAGTTTTATCTAATTCTTGATGTATAACATTGAATGGTATCCTGCCTAAAATAATTTAAAAGCCATAAAGAACTGCATTAAAAGGTCCTTTACTTTAAATACCATTCATGCTTATGTCTTGAGTGTCATGACCTTCTAATGAAAGGGAATCAGGTACACCTAAATTGTCATCAAATTCTCCATCAGACGCAGCATTCGGACTGGCAGGACGAGCGTCATGATTCGTTGTATTATCGTCACTCATCTGGGAATCAAAACGAAACAAATGAGTACAAACATGTTGCAAGTTTTATTTATAAGCATAACCTTGAAATCATTGACGGGAACACACGAAAAGTTTTCCTGATGAGCTGGGAACCGTTCTAAACACACACTTTTTGTTTACGCAACTTTCAATCACTTCTAAAGAATGTATTTGCCGTGCACATTGAATATTTTTTGGTAACTTAACTGATACAACTTAACTTTACTGTTATCTAACGAGGAGCAGCATCTTTATCTATTGTTTATGTTCGGTAATCGCACTTTGAATTGTGTATCAGATTAAAATTTGTGGTCGATGCAACGTAAACTCCACGTTCTATTACGTTGCAAAGCGCAATTGTAGCGCAAAAACAACTAAATCGGCCGCCACATGATGCAAACAGCTCTCAGGAAACTGAGTCAGCTGCAAGGCATACATTGCTACTTGGTGTTGACGACATAACATAGCGGGAAGTCCGACGCTCCCACCGTTGTTCGTATTCCACTTTTAATCTAAATTATATGTAATTGAAACAATTTGGCATATATATTATCGACGTCAATAATGTTAGTTTGCGTTTACTGCTATCCAGGGCATAGTTGGATTTTTGTTAATGTTGCCAAATATCATTCCACTATGACTAAATTAAATAAGGTTCTCTTCGACTTGAATGATAACTAGGATAAATACCGCTTAGGATTGCAGTGAATTAAACTTATGACATTAACTGATAGATTCATTTCTTTGTTCATCTAGCTCTACATTATATGATATTACGAATACAATCCAATTTTCATAGTTTCAATTACTTGTTTTGTAAATCTAGTATTATAAGTTTTCTTGACTATATATTTCAGCGAATAAGTTTGATAATGTTAATGCTAGCGCCGCCTCTGGAGAATAGAATGAACTCGTATAAGACGAAACGAGGTGAGGAATTTCCTTAAGTAATTCTCAAACGAAGAGACTATGCTCTCCAGATGCCAATTTTCAATGTACCGCCGCGTCACAACAATGAGAGTATGCCTGGGGTGGACAAATTGTGTATATACACTGAATATGTCCAGAGTCTTTGACTCTTATCATTGAATTACGTATTTGTGACTTATTTGTAAACTAACAGCTCTTTATTTAAGTTTTACGTTCTCGCTTTAAGAGTCTAAAGGGACGATCAAATTGCTCTTTAACAACAAAACTTCGTGGCCTTGTGGTAGAGTCTATTAAAGTGGTATGATCGTAAATATTCAATTGAAACAATATGTGTCTGTAGTGTAATTTTAAATTTACACGTTGCACTAACACTTCGTGGCCTAGTGGTAGAGTCTATACTAGTGATCTAGGAGTCTCGGGTTCGATCCCCGGGAAAGACGGTTTTTATTTATGTTTTAAATTTTCAGTTTAAGACTAAGAGGATGATCAAATTTGTCTGTGGCAACAGCAATCTTTGGCCTAGTGGTTAAGTCTAGGAAAGTGATCTGGGTGTCTGCGGTTCGATCCCGGAGACGGGCGGTTCCTATTTAAGTTTTGAATTTTCAATGTGACACTATAAGAGGAAGATCAAATTTTGCTGTAGCAACAACACTCTATGGCCTAGTGGTTAAGTCTATGTAAGAGATCTGGGTGTCTGCGGTTCGATCCCGGAGAAACGTAGTTCTTATTTAAGTTTTAAATTTTCAGTTTGAGACTATAAAGGGAAGATCAAATTTGGCTGCTGCAACAACACTCTATGGCCTAGTGGTTTAGTCTATGGATGTGATCTGGGTGTCTGCGGTTCGATACCGGAGAAACGTAGTTCTTATTTAAGTTTTAAATTTTCAGTTTTAGAGTATAAAGGGAAGATCAAATTTGGCCACTGCAACAACACTCCATAGCCTAGTGGTAAAAATCTATGGAAGTGATCTGTGTGTCTCAGGTTCGATCCCTGAGTAAGGCAACTCAAATTTCTAAGTTTTCAATTCCTTGTTCGCTCGGGGCTCTACAATGGACGTAAGTGTATGTCCAATGGGCCCCCGGAGGCGTACAAGGGCCCCATTTTTAATTTTTGAGGCCCGTACGTTGAGATTGTCTTGTGACGGCCCACCCCGCCGCTGCGCTCCCCGGCAGTAGACTGCCTCCCCATTCCCGATTTTCGTTACCAACAGGCCGATTTTTTGACGTCACCGGCGAGGGGGGCGCCTCTCAACGACAAGTAGGGACTTAGAATTATTTTCCAAGTGCTTGATTTGAATACAAGCGCTATGGCCAATTGAATGACCATCCTACTTAAGAGACACTGCCCGCCGGCTCATACCAGGTAACGTACTTAGGAATTATTTACCACTAGTTTTAAATTTTTAAAAATTTGAGAGCCCGGGATTCGAACCCAGGACCTCACGGTTACTAACTGAGTGTTTTACCACTGAGCCACTAACTGTCTTACTATTCCGAAATTAAAACTTATACTTGTCTGTTGCGCTCTGTAAGTTATAGTTGATTGAATATACAGTTTGACAAAATTCATTTCATGTTTATCAGGGTATAGTTGTAGGACTATGAGACATGCAAATAACGTAAGAATAGAATAGCAAGTTGATCAATTTATTATGTAAATCTAAAAGTGTTACATTGTTTTTATTACAACAAACTCAACTAATTTGAAGTCACTCTTGGCAATCTGCATGAAGTTGTGTTGCACCTAAACGAGATGGATCCTGGCTCGGATAGTGTACAATGCCTTTATTAGTCCCAACAACTGCAGGTGTGCTTTCATTAACGGAGGCTGTACTTGTTGAAGGCCTAACATTTGACATGTCAGGTGGTGGAAAAGTCGGTAATCGTGCATGATTAAAGAAGAATTGTGGTAATGGTGGCGGTGGATACATTGGTGGCACGAGTAGAGATGGTGGCGGTGGCATATTCGGTAATGGAATGTGTCCTGGTTCCAAATTGAAGAAATTATTACTTAGTTCTGGTAATGCTCCTGGAAGACCAGGCACTGGATCATAAACTTCCATATTTTGCACTCCAATCTGTGTGCCGCTGCGTCCTTGAGAGCGGCCCCATTTGATTGTTAATCGACGACCACCCAAAATTAATTTATTAAATGTCTTTTCTGCAGCATTTTCAGCAGCCACTCTTGTAGTATACTGGACAAACGCACATTGCTGCTTTGGAACAACACTCAATGAACGAATTTCACCATATTGATAAAAGTGATCCCTATTTGAAACAGAAGTATTAATAATTGTAATCATTGAATTTATAATAAACCTACCTTAAGTCTTGCTCTGTAAGCATACCAATATTTCCAATATACAATGTAGTTATAGTACGATCATCAGGAGGTGGTAATGCTGGCATTGCAGCTGCTCTTTTTAATAGCTTGTCAGCAACAGGATCATTCACACCATAATATCTGTCTCTAATGTTCTGATCAGCAAGTGGATCATCAGGATCAGTTGGTTTTTCATGTCTGTATGGGCATTCTTCACCTCTTCTACATTCACCCTTCACCCAAAAAGAACAAACATGAGGGCGGTTCCTTTTGTAATATGGTGCAGTTCTAGCTAATCTCATGAGTATTTCATTTGGCTCATTTATTTTGCTACCTGCAATCATTCCAGCATCACTTTGTGCCAATTCCTTCTCCATGTTCTGAATGTAGTATTCTTTGTTAACATCACTTTTAGGGACATCATCTTTCATTTTTAAAGCAGCATCTCTAACTTGAATTGGCAGACCATATTCCAAATCAAGAAGGCATGTTTGACATACATTTTTCAACTTGCTGCATGTCTGACAAACTTCGGTTTTCTTAAATCGCATTCTTGCACCAGGACACCAGCGAAATACTGTAAAAGGACGAGCGCAAATTTTGCATTCCTTGCCAAATTTTTCTTTCGTCATACGTATGTACGGATTATCCCCTAAACATGTTTGGCATAAGATTGGAAAATCCTGAAAACGACAAGTTAGGTTAAAATAAAATTGACCATCTCTTAGCTCAAATAAACACTTACCGAATCTTCCCAATTCTGCCTATTGTACGTGTTGGTCGTCTTTGAGGTAGCCATCACAATCACTAATTAATAACAAAGCTTATTAGCTGATATCTTGTGTATACAAAATAACTAATGTACCAACGACACCGCAGAGCTACTGCATCACAAGGCACAAACAAATAGAGAGGGTTATTTTAGACGCGAAGCATTTTAGGTGTGCGATTTCAGTTTGCAATAACCACTAGCTGCGCCACTAGTACCAATTCAAAAACATTTAAAAGTAGAATTAAGGAGCGCAACTTACACATGATACAACATTGTATGATATGATAATTATGGAGGGTAACTTACGACTATTATTATAAAGTTCGTAGCTTTGTTGTCACAAGTATATATTTTTAAATTTTCAGATCTGAAATTATAACCGATTGTCAAACAAGAAAACCTGTTATGTTACATGTTTACAACATAAAAACATGTGATTTATAATTCTATGAATGAACATTTATCTATACTTTTATCCATTTACGGTATTTATTATAAGTTTTTATAGTTCAGGTAATGATAAGTTAATGGAATGCTTAAGTGTTAAACCAGAAAGGCGCAACTACAATATTAGGTAACTAATTGATTTTACGGAATTACTCTTTGCTTGCGGTATAATTAAAATACCGATTTGCGAATTAGTAGCGCATTTGCGGTACCGTGCGCACAAACATAAGTCTTTAATAAAAACGTGTCTCACGTGCAAACCGAATGCACATTAAATGAACAATGGATAGGAAGGTGCCGGTTACCAACTATGGACGACGTTCATGGCCGAAATGGTCGGAGAGAATTTCAACATAGCTAGCAAACGACACGACTGCAAAAATTATCGCATGGTGAAAACGTACCGTTTCGCATACACTTTGTCGCAGTTGATTAGGCTGTGCGTTCATTGTCATTTCCAGCCACTTTATACTATTGTGTATGACGCGTTTGACTGCCGGGGCTGAGCGCTGATGATATATATCGCTGACGATAAAAATCAAAAACGTGAATTTCGAGGCTGAACGCGTAGTGCAAGTGTCGATTAAACAACTTATGGGTTCTGCTGTTTGTGTATAATCGCGCATCAACGTCGTCGCATAGAAAACACGCTCGATCGTAATTATTATATCATTTCACTATCGCTCAAAACTCCCACCAATCAACTGCAATTAGGATTTCCTTGCAACGCACATACAAGTGGGTCGGGAGATCGTGTGCGCTTTCCATTGATCTAAGAGTTGCTTACAAATAATAACACTGTGACAACATCGTTAATTATCAAGCAATTTGTCTTCAGGATGCAACGTGAGGGGTTTTTTGGGCGCCGTTATCCGCGCAATCCGTCGATAAGCAATTTTGAGAGTGAGTATGCAATGCATTTAAATATAGTGTGTGTTTTTAAAAAGTTTACTTGGGGAGATTCCATACGCATGTTAATGCACGCTGGCTACTAAGTCATCAACAACAAATGATTCGGCTTATATTTATGCGCAAATCGAATGCATTCTATCATTTTATGAACATTGAAGTGGTAATTAGATTGGAAATATTCCATATGACAAAAGTGAAGGCTTAAATAAATCAAATGTTTCAAATAATCGGGACGAGTAACAACTTGATGGAATTTTCCATCTGAAATATTTTGCAAACTTCACGTGGATTACGTCTTGTTACATCAATGTACGCAATTGACTTTCATATCCTTGTAGGATTTGTGGCATTTATGTGACATGAACGAAAAATAAATATTTATGAATATTTTTAGTTATCTTATGCTCATATCGTCACTTATATTGCATCAAAGTCAAACATTCTTCGAATCACGTGATCACAAAGTGGCTTAATCATGTTGAATTAAGATATTTTGTGACATGTTGTATCTGTTCCTAAAACATTTTCTATTACATCTTATCAGTATCAATGGGATTAATGAATAATTTAAGAATGCCAAGCAGTAGTTACATCTATGACTTTTAAATGTTTAGCTATGATTGATTAGAATGATGATGGCTCAATAACAATAATATGTTACCACGTGTATATACATTCAAATATTAATGCTTATTAATTTTAATTCGCTATAATTTAAAACTACTTGGCAACTTAGGCAACTTTATTTGCATGTTAATCAAATTACACACTGCCTATATAAACAAAATTAAATCTTATAATCCCCGCCAAATTAATATAAAAATAATCATAAATAATGAACTATATCAAGTATGATGTCCGCGCGATGATTAAAAATATTGAACTTACGTCAATATTTTACAACTGATTGATGAAATTCTTGAAAAATTATTAATATTTATCAATATCACACGCTACATTCATGCACGAATGCGCGATATGCAAGAGCAAATAGAGTTTGTAATAATATTATAATAAGCTTATGAATGTTGCTCAAATATTGCAACAAACTAACTATTATTGACCATGGTCTTGATCCGGAATCCATGATTTGACGCAAATTGTGAGCGACTCATGTTGTTTATGTGTATGATTATACAAAGCTATGTATCGCGTGTACGTTACAAATATTTGGTACTCCTCACTTCGAGTGCTTGCTCATTATATATTTGCATATGATTTCACGATGATAATTGCTACGCTTGGGGTATTAGAGAGTAAGAAGTCGTAAATTTAACACCCCATGTTGTATTAATTCTTCTAATCTCTAATCTGCTAAATAATTTCATTGCACATGCATGTTTAATTTATGCTCGTTTGTAATGTTTTAGAAATATGTGTGCCCAAAGCATTACTTCTATGTGTAGTAGACTGCATTCCTCAATAGTAAATGTGCAAATATTTAAGTGTGCTTTCTTACTTAATGAAGCGTTTGCATATTTTATGCGCTACATGTACTTAGGGTCTTAATTATACTTGAATGAGTTTGGAAGGCTTTAGGTAGATTTCAAATATACGTAAAAGATTGTCTGATGTTAAAATTGCATAATCAAATGAAGTGCTATATAAGATTGTTATCTAGAATTCAACTAAGCCATAGAACTATACCATTATAAACAAAGTATTAACACTCTAATGATTCACATTACGTGCAATTTGTAAATTGTCAGTTTTAACTTTGATAAGTGTTTTTTCATTGAGATAAGAGCCGGGAATCAGCACTGGAATATTTTGACTATTTTTATGCTTCTCTTCTCTTTGTGTTCCTCATAACATGCGTTTTATGCGGTTTTAAAGTCCACATTCCCGCATTGTTTTTTTCGTTTTGAATTAATTAATCAATATCCAGGAATGCGTTTTATTATGTGTAAAAAGAAGAAGAGTGAATTGTTTGTTATTGACAAGATAATTGACGACAAAGAAATGCAGTGAAGATGCGGTGAGATTAACTATCATTAAACGGGAGTGCGCGACGCTCTCTCGAGACAAATATTAACCGAATGTAATGAGTGCTAAAATAATAAAAGACTCTCTCACACAACGTAAATATTAACCAGGCGTGTTTGTGAACAATGCATCAACAACTTGACTGTCTCGAAAAGCTCGTGTGATTTTCCATTTCGTCAAAGAGCGCACATACTTTACCGCGGATAACGAGAATATTTGCGTGATATTCACGTGAAAATTGCACGCAATCTAAAGCCCAATTCATTAAAACAGAAAGCAGGTATTAAAGCTGTTAATAGCTAGGTTGTCATTATATTTAAATTTTCTATTAGTCAACTATGGATCATCATAGGTTTTTCGGTCCTGATAAAAATTAAAATACGTGCTAATTACAGTTTCGCTTAACTTAGTGACGTTCGAGATGCATATTATGATCACAGGACAACTTTAAAGATGTTCAAATTTCATGTGACGTGCTCATTGGGTATGTGTGAATTGTATATATTTAGCTAGATAGAGAATATAACTGACACAAAGTACGGCGCGTAACATTTCTACACAAACATGTCGGGAGCGCGCGAATCCTAAACGAAAACGCGCACAAACACAGATAAGGACATGGTTTCAATATAATAAATATCGTGACAAGTTTTAATGGTGCGCTCAGTCGGTGTGTCTAGCCTGAAATCGAAGGATTGCTCGCTCCGTCATTCACGCACGAATTGACATATTGCGAGAGCTTTCGAGTCCCCTGTTGCATAGCAGCAGAGAGCACAGGCGTATAATATACATATATTGTTGTTATTGCACTGATTTGATTTTAATTGCTATTTATTTGCTAATTAATGCGTGTGTTAATTCACCGACGAGCGAGTTTCACATCAATGGAATAATTTACGGCGAAACGTGTCCTATATACTTATAAATGAACGCGCTTTTGTTGGCCACATCTAGTTGAAATCCTCCACCGGTGGCAGACGATTGATAAAGTTTTTGTACTAGTCCGACCAACCACTGCTCACCCTAACGAAATGGTTCAGAAAAAAATCACGCAATTCCCGTACGAAGACCAGGGATATTTTGAGCAAGAGATTGAAACCATTGAAGGTATTTACCTACTACAATACTCGATAAATAATCATTCGAACTTGATTCATTCTAACTCAAACATTCACACGTAACCGATTAACCGATTATGGGGAACTTGTAATTGTTAACACATGACCAGCGAAGAAATACGCTCATTATGTAATTCCAACAATAACATTAAACGTGTTTTGCTGGTTACCATAAACGATAGCGGAGTTTCCTATTGTATTAAATATTTAATTAGTACTTTTATTACGCCATTACCTACATGGCATTCTATGAATTTTTTTCGATTATTTACTTACAAATAACCACAGTACTGAATGCAGATAGAATAATGACAAATTTTTATTTATCTTGCTGATTATGCCTTCATTGACGCACAATGCCTCATTCGTTAATTTATTACAACAACCGAAATGCACGGGTTAACAGTAAACATAAACAAAGAATAAAACGAGATTCGTTGTATCAATATCGACCGGGGGAGATACATTATTGTTTTAATTGAGTATTGCCGCCTTCGTGATAATGTTGATAGCTTTTCATGTCGCGGTGTCAATATTTAATGCAAACAAGTAATAGTAAATAATCTATGAATTCTACACGATCAAATATTAACTAAACGAAATTTGTTAAACTCATAAATATTAGACTTACATTGTTACCATCCAGTGATAAAGCGATGATAGATTAATTCTGCGGTATTTGTCTTTAGTGATCAAAAAACATATCGATTAATGAATATTAATTTGATTAGAACAAGTCAAGTACATTCAAATATTTTAGTTTTACTTTAGGCACATGCTCCACGAGCTGATGAAAGACATTGACAAGGATGATAATAAATATTCGCTGATAACTAACTGTATGTAAGATGTGTTTCAAAAGTAGGTTACTGAATACAATTTTATCAGGTTTCCTTCCCTTAGCCGGTTGCGAAAATATTTTTGTTTATGTCAATTAAATGTACATAAAAACAAACGTTCAAGATTAAAGTCTGCTCGTGCAGCAACGTGTGGACTGTCCGAGATTTAACTGGTTGCAATAATTCTATAAACATTTCTGACGCGTTCTTGGTTCAATGATAATCAGCCTCGCGCTCATGTGACAGATTTGTGCTGCTGTTTCGCAAATTGATACATCGTCTGCGCATTGTGAAATAAGAAGCAACGAATTTCAATGAGGATTCGGTGTAATGATTAATTGATTCGGTGAATACGCGCAAACGTGATAATTATTTATGTAATAATAGGATAGTTTCATGTTTTCCATCTTGAATGATGCGACAGAGCGCGCGCACGCTGGATTTATTAAGCGATTAATACTTAATTGCGATTAGCAATAATCCTTCAAGGTGCATCGTAAATATTTCAGTGTTATCAATTAATCGATTAGATTCTGGTAAAACTATTATAACTTTGCGCATTATTCTCCAAACTTCAACTACGCGTTTAAGTATCTTTCCTACGATGCGTGTTGCGTATTGCCTTTTGTTGCACAAATTTTCCACCTGTGTCTTTATTGCGTTAAGTGCATAAATATGCAAGTATACTCGTTAAACGGTATTTTAATTATGTTTATATTAGTATTATCGCTTTCCACCACATTTATTACACGCCTGTGTGACTATAATTAAGTACACTTTTTGTTTTTTCCATTGTCTCACAATTATCAGTGTTATCAATTTCATGACTGAATTATTTCTCAAAATGCTCGGCGACATTGTATGGTAAAGTTATGGTGCATATAAACAAATGCTAACTAACCACAGACAAGAATATTGTTTGTGGTTAACACGTTTTCAGAATTACGCGAAAAGTGATAGATAAATATACATCATCATGAACCCTGCGCAACAATGTATCGAGTATTTTTCATGCAATTATCCGCTTAAAATTGTTGCTAGCTGCCAAGCGTATGTACTGCTTGCTTTATGACCCTCAGCATATTTACTTGCACTAGATCTTCACATACGTGTGATTTATTATCAACCTGCTATTAATTATTATTACTTAACATAAATTTGCGAGATGCTTGCGTTTCGTACGCAGACGTAATTTCACGATAAGAGTGCAATTTGTTTATCGTGAAAAATTGCCTTTAACATTTGACTCATTGCAATTTTTTCATCTCTTTGGAATTAGAACCGAACTGTGAATTGCTAAACTCAGACGAATCGAATGCCAAATGCAAAAATTAAGAAACATTGATTAGGCGCATGATCATATTACGAAATGTGACCACCATGATCGATGATGATGTTGACTACAGGAGGAGCAAGACATTTATGTGATGCATCCTTGATCAAAGAGTAGTAATCGAAAGTTCCTCTAATCTTTTATTTATGTTTTGACTTAAAATTTAATCGGGTGAGAATATTTTTTCGCGGTTGTGATAACTCTGGCGTTGTTTTGTAGAAATTGACGTGAGTTATCTCTTCAAACATTAAAGTATGAAAATGCACTTGCTAATTGGTACTTGTGTAAGTAAATATTTTCGAACTGAGTAAGTAAGTATTCTCGGGGGCGTGTTCGTATCTGCTTTGGATGAGATTAAACGCAAAACACAACCCATTGTATGGATTAATCGTGTATTTTTTGATATACGTGGGTAGAGATTTTATAAGTGTTTCTATAATCATAATCGTTAATATGAATGACCATTGGACCGATAATCTTAATGACCCCGCATCGAAGTTATAGTTAAACTTTGCTCTTATATACGTTTTCAAACATATGAGACGGCCGGCGTTGGCCAACAAGCCATCAGTGCACCGAGTCAACCTGCGTGCGCTTATTCGTAGAAACTGCATCCCGTTGTTGCAATAGCATCAACATCATCACTAGACCCGAAACGAAATCGATAAACAATAACTACACGTCGTGTAAATAAACATTATCGTGCTGGTTAGACAAGCATACATCGATCGGTCCGAATGCGTGTGTTTATGTACAAACTGCGCACCCGGAAATAATCGTTCATTGTCCTTTTTTGCGAGCGCGTCCTTTGTGATGATTTAGCCAGTGCGCATAGCAACCGCACTATTTTTCCGCTAACCCACCATCTTTAAATAGATTGGCAACAAGTAAAATGTCTTATGTTAATATAGATGTGGTGTCTTCGTCCGATAGTATGATAGTGGTGGCCAATCGGTTGCCATTCGTTCTTGAACGGACCAAGGAGGGAAATTTACGTAGGAAAGCCAGGTACAGGATCCTAAAATACTTCTTGAATCCGTTTCCCGCTCCGAGTTGGTTGATCATATTTTTATCTACTGTTTGTTTCGGTACAGCGCTGGAGGTCTTGTCACTGCCGTTGCTCCAGTCGTGGTTAACTGCAGTGGGGTGTGGGTTGGCTGGCCGGGCATTCATCTGGACGACCCTAATGAGCCGATACCCGAATCGGATCCGCAGGATATCACTCCAACTGCCGGACTGAAATCAGACAATGTGAATGGCTTAAATTATTCTTATCAGTAACTCATATAAACAATCTGTCTTTGTGCTTTCCTCTCCACTCTTCACCGGCTTTTTCTGGCTCTCGCTAGCCAGTTGTAGTTTACGATGAATGCATCATTATCTGTTTACCAGCCCGCACCAGTTTTTCAACCAATAGCAATCAACGAAAACATTTCAATAAATCTTTGTGCGACGTAAGCGATAATAGAATGATGATTATAATATCTTTGTAGGTCGTGTCGGTAAAAATCGACCCCAAAGTCTTTGATTCCTACTATAATGGTTGTTGCAATGGAACGTTCTGGCCGCTGTTCCATTCAATGCCTGATCGAGCAACTTTCAAGACAAATCACTGGAAGGACTACATCACTGCGAATAAGGAGTTTGCTAATTGCACTATGGTTGCTCTCCGTCGCTTGGTTAAAGCGAAGAGTGGCAGCAAAATTACTAATAATACCAATATTAATAACAACAAAAATAATGGTAGTAGCACGAATGGTGCTTCGCATGAGCTGCCACTCATATGGATACACGATTATCACTTGATGCTTGCTGCTAATTGGATCAGACAAGTAAGTAGTTGTTCTCTTCTCGCGAATTGATAAACGATTGCGTCTTATCCTTAATGATTAATCAAGGCCGTAATGTGGTTGCAGTTGAAAGAACTCATATCCATAATATTGATTACAGGCTGCCGAAGATGAGAATATCAATTGTAAACTAGGTTTCTTCCTGCACATTCCATTCCCGCCATGGGATATCTTTAGACTGTTTCCGTGGTCTGATGAGATTCTTCAAGGCATGCTTGGCTGTGATATGGTGGGCTTTCACATTACTGACTACTGTCTCAATTTTGTGGACTGCTGCCAAAGGAATTTGGGTTGTCGCGTTGACAGGAAGAACCTGCTGGTGGAGCACGGTGGTCGAACAGTACGTGTTCGTCCATTGCCCATTGGAATACCTTTTGAGCGATTCGTTGAATTGGCTCAAAAGGCACCCAAGGTGCTATCTACCACCCAGAAGATTATCCTTGGCGTTGATCGCCTGGATTATACTAAAGGTCTAGTCAACCGATTGCTTGCTTTCGAGAAGTTGCTCGAAACACACCCTGAACATAGGGAGAATGTCTCTCTAATGCAAATTGCCGTACCTTCACGGACGGACGTTAAGGAATACCAAGAGCTGAAGGAAGAGATGGATCAGCTTGTAGGCCGAATTAACGGACGTTTTACTACACCAAATTGGTCACCAATTCGCTATATTTTTGGTTGTGTAAGCCAAAATGACTTGGCAGCTTTCTACCGTGAGGCGGCAGTTGGACTGGTGACACCATTACGCGACGGAATGAACTTGGTCGCGAAAGAATTTGTTGCTTGCCAGATTAATACACCACCTGGTGTATTGATTGTATCACCGTTTGCAGGGGCTGGTGAAACTATGCACGAAGCCCTTATTTGCAACCCGTACGAAATTGATGGTGCAGCTGAAACTATCCATCGTGCTTTGACAATGCCTGAGGACGAGCGTATTTTGCGCATGAACTACTTGAGGCGTAGAGAGAAAATCAACGACGTGAATCACTGGACCAGATCCTTCCTAGCGGCAATGGGATCATTGATTACCCAAGAAGACCATGATGATGTTGGTGCTATAACAATGCCTGCGGTTACTTTGGATGACTTTGACGAATATCTAGCAAAGTAAGTGATAACTTTCTCTTAATCGTTAGTAATTTCTGTGAAACTTAATCTGTTTACAGATATATTGGCAATTCGCACAAACTTGCCCTTTTGCTTGACTATGATGGAACCCTCGCTCCAATTGCACCGCATCCAGACCTCGCCGTCATACCATCCGAAACGAAACACATCCTGCAAAGGCTCTCAAACATCTCCGATGTGTATATCGCCGTTATTTCCGGTCGAAATGTGAACAATGTGAAAGAAATGGTTGGAATTGAAGGCATCACATACGCGGGCAGCCACGGTTTGGAAATCCTTCATCCGGATGGCACGAAATTCGTGCATCCGATGCCCACAAAATATCAAGGCAAAGTCGGCGAGTTACTCAAGAATCTCCAGGAGCAAGTATGCAAGGACGGCGCCTGGGTGGAGAACAAGGGCGCGTTGCTCACATTCCACTTTAGGGAAACGCCAGCGCACCTGCGGGAACCGCTCACGACGCGCGCGAAAAAACTTATTGAAGATGCCGGCTTTCGTGCAGCTCCAGCACACTGCGCCATCGAAGCTAAGCCACCAGTCCAGTGGAATAAAGGCCGTGCTTCCATATACATTTTGCGCACCGCCTTTGGCGTCGACTGGAGTGAACGGGTGAGAATCATTTATGCTGGGGATGATGTTACCGATGAAGATGCGATGCAAGTAAGTTATCATCTACATATTTTTACAACAATATCATTTACCACTCCCTTATATCCGTTTAGGCATTGAAAGGAATGGCAGCTACATTTAGGGTGACATCATCACAAATTACTAAAACGTATGCGGAAAGACGTCTTCCATCAACCGACTCAGTGCTTACCCTTCTCCGATGGGTTGAGCGACACTTAAGTCGACGTAAGCCCAGCCTGGACTCGAACTACAGAAGGAATTCACGTTCAAAGCAAGGCGCAGTTCAAATGGAAATGTCATATTTAGTAAAGGACAAGCATTAATTGTTCGTTGTGCCAAAGGATTAAATATGATACTTTTATAAGTACATTACTCTATTAGGCTGTAATAATGATAATAACTCACGTATACTCATAAATTTCTATTTTCCATCGGATTATTCATAGAAATGTCTAGCTAATTAAATTCCACTTTTGTGACTTTAAAGATGGAAAGTCCTACAAGTGTTGAACTCTTGTTCAATAAATAGCATGTGAACATTATTTTTAAGAATTACATTACGATAGTTAATCTTTTCAACATTTGGATTATTTGTAGAATTATTTCGTTTCCTTTATAATGAGACAGTATATTTTTAATTTGTCAAATTATTTGTTTATTGTATTTTTCGATCAGTCAGTTAATTAAAGCACGTGCGAACGCACGAAACCTGATAAAATAATATTTGTGTTTGTGTTACTATTTATCTAGCGTTGTATTCTATTGGACTATTATTTCCGATTTTGCAAAATGTTATTTGTATTTTACCTCTAATTTTCCACGAATTGAAATAATATTTTCCGATTCACTAAAATATTAAATATTTGGTGTAAATATGGGTTTAATCATTTTTTTTCCATCAATTTATGTACGTAATTTCGGCTCGGTCTCATGTGCGCAATTTTATTACGGTTTATTTATATTCACTCACCGTTTAATTATTGCAAAATGTACGTGGAACATAAAAACTTCTAACTCAATTAAACGCTTGATTAAGTTTTGGTTTTAATATCGGTGGCGAAGGCCGTCGCCTTATACCTACCTACATCATGTGCGCTGCGTACCGAGATTTGTAATCATTCCAAGCGCACCAACGAGCCGCCGCTGCTGCTGCCGCCACCGCTGCCGCTGCCGTCGATGGAAAAGTATGAAAAGAAAGGCATCAGCAGCGCGTGCGATGTATTGCGCTATTATTAAAGCGTAATTTAAGCTGTAGAACTAATAACCAGCGGGTGCGCGATGATTCAATTTGCATTTTTATAACTTAATTTCGTGCGCATAACTGAAATATTATGGACTCGTAATAATGATACACGTTAGGGGATGAAAGAAAGCGCAATTTCAAAGGCCCCCGAAGGGAGGCAGTCGAATGCAATCAGAGCGTGCGCACGGTGCGCCGAAATGAGTCACATAAATGTTAATCAAAATATTGGGCAACAAAGTTGCTGCGCGCAACCGGAAAAGTTGCTAAACTCGTTTCGCCGATACAGAAATAACTTCAATTTAATAAGGGGCGCAGGACATGTCAGTGGTGCACATGTGCGTCCTGTTTTTTCCTGCCTTTTGCAGCTTCTTGTGCCGTTTGCCATCGCCAAAGTTTTGCCCGACAAAATATTGACTTTTACATTTCGTAAACTGTTGTGTATCGAGTTGTTCGATTTTTGTTACGCGAGTTTCTTGCTAACTTTTTTGCTGATATTAAATGTTCTTCTATATTTTAATATTTTTCATATTTGAGAAGTTCTTTCATAGAGAAAGAATTCTATTTAGAGAGAGATTATGTTGTTAGAGCAACTTAAGAACGCTAGACATACTTAATACGAATTAAGAATGTTCTACGACTTGCTGTGTAATTAATTTCCATTAAATAGAGGGATCATTCATCATTCCTGCAAGTCGTTCAGCATTGACTGAATGCGCGTCCATTCTTCCTGCATTTTTTCCGCGCATCATTCGCGTTATTTATTTCAATTCGATGTCGATCAAGCGTGCGATAGACAAAGTGTTGCAGGCGCACAAAACGAAATCGCAAACGCTCGAACAAATTTTGAAATATTATTAAATGTCTCGAGTGTGAAATATTATTTTTGATACGCGGCAAACACATAATAAATCGATGTGCAATCGAACAATGGCCAATAGATTTGTGTTGGCGGCGATGGCGGTAGAAGAAGTCGTGCAGGAAGCGTGCCAGTCAATGCAATTTATATAAATACGAAGTAGTCGAAAACTATATTCAAAGTGATTTTTCTCAGTCAATTGTGAATCCATTTGTCAATTTGTTTATTCGCAATGTGGCAGGCGGCGGCGTCGGTGGCGGCGGCAGTCCGTATACAGTTGCAGCACGTCCGTGCTAAAGTTCTTGTACGCGAGGGAGAGAAGGACGTGAGCGCGCCGAAGAAAAAGTCGTGCATAACTTAAAATATATGCGCGACATCGCCCTCGTTCGTTCGTATTCACCGTTGGCGGCTGCTGCGCGGACGTCAGGGGGGTAAATAAAGTTTCCTCTTACTTTTATTAAATAACAACAACTTTCGGCTTCGGGGTGAGTAAATGTTGGAAAAGATGAGCAACGATGGCGATGCTATATCTTTGCGTATCCAAGAGTTTCGCGCAACTTACGAATGCAGCGCTTCAGGCGTTTGACGTCCATCGCTGCCGCCGCCGAAAATGAGCAAGCATACCAGTGGAAAAACTCCGTTTCCCTTCCGAGTGGGCGCCGCAACAAACTGATATGTTGATTAGGTTAAATGGCGAAGAATAATACCTCGTTAGACATTCATTGAATGAAAACTTTCCGGGCCGAATGCGCATCCTTCGTGGAATTTCACAGCGCAACTTCTAATGCCGAAACCATTAGTTTCGTTGGAACGAGCGTGTGTCCGATGTTATGTTCGTTTCAATTTCGTATAAGAAAATCCACTTGAAATGCGCACAATTTGAATAAGTATTGTGGTATTTCACAGCCATTAACTGCTATTGCATTAAGTATTGCACTAATTTATAAATTAACTTTTAATAAACACGTATAAAACACGTATATAGAATGAAATTTGTGGTGCAAATATGAGATTAAATTTATCTTTGCTCAAAGCTTAAAAGTGATTTTTCCACAGCTCTTGGAAACTCCTGGAAAAAGTACAAAGCGCATGTCGTTAGGATGTTTTGAGTGTATTCGTTTTTTTCTTCTTCATTTTTCGAGTAATTCATAGTGCGTTTTTGATGTTTGTGCATCTTTGCTTCGTTTTCTTCGTTGGCAAGTGCATTGCTTACTCTGCTTGTTGAAATATGCGCACCCGATGAGAGAATGCAGCGGAGCAATGCATGGAAGTGCATTTTGCGTTGTCTGTGCAATTGCAATTTGCCAGCTCATGCAAGAAATAATAATTGGATTGCTGTCATTAAGTTGCGAAATGTCGACATTGTGCATTGGAAATTCGCTCGGTATCGCATTTCATGCTTTGAATGGCTGCATTTTTGACAGGAAATAATGATTAAAACTGTTCACAAATCATACAATTAGACTTTTTTTGTAGGTTTATCATAAATTCGATAAACTACTAATCTTATTGTTTCTATTTTTGTTCTTGATATTAATTAATAAAGCGCAGGAGAACATAAGTCATATATAATGCGTATAATATTCGAGTCAAATCAAATGGAAAAAGAATTACATAACGCAGAAAAAGGAACAAAGCACATTGATGAATGTTCATGAGCGGAAAATATGATAAAGTATCATAAGTCAAATGAATTGGTGTCGAGGCCGAGCGGAAATCGACAAATTGATTGGTTTGCCGCCACCGCACACTATTTTGGGGGCGCAAACGCCAAAAATTATACGATCATAAATCAAAATCCAATCAAGCATAGAAAAACATCAAAAAGTGGAGCAAACATCGGAGCGATCCGTTTTTGTTCGCTTACCTATACAGCGTCGAGCTGAAGCAATATAGAATTTACACATTTAATTCGCAGTGACAACATGCGATAAGCCGGCGGTTATTTTCTGAAACGACGATAGATCTTTCCGAAGCCGTCATCTCGCTGTGCGTCGCGACGCACGCACAAACAAGCGTGACGCGAGAGGCGCGTAAAAGCATTAAGTTACACTCCGGCGGCTATGGCGGTGCCGGTGGCAGCGTTGACGTTGGCGGCGGCTTAGTCAATCCTTCGTTGGCAATGTACTACCTGTCGCATGCTTTGACTTGTCGCTGGCTTTCACGTCAACGCGCATTTCCGCGCAAAACTGATACGCTGCCGAAGAAAATCCATTAGCGCATTATATTATCCACGCACGTAGCGCGCCACGGCGGCTTGCAAATACGTATAGCGAACGTGCAGTTAGATGAGCCCTATCGGCATTCTAAACTAGCAAACGGAGGCCAAAAACAACACGCACGCTAATGACAAAACGATGTCGACGTGACTATTGTTTACAAACGCCTATTGAATATCGCCGCCGCCGCCACTACCGCATAATGTAATTTCATCGCGAGGTGCGCGATGGAAGAAAAACAGCGATTATGTAACACGCTGAGCCATTAAGTCGAAATGAATTTCGGATGCGTTTTTGCGCTTCGATTCTGCTTTAACATTTCAGTTAATCAATTAATCGACTACTGGCTTTTACGTCCGCAGCTACCGTACTTATTGCTTCACTCGACCATCAATTATTTTTAATGCGCACTTCTTCGCCAGCTGCACGGGGTGAGTGCGCGGACGCGATAAATTCCGATTTTATTTGCCCGTTGGGGATAAACAAAGAAATAGCTCGGGAATCGTTCATCTGCAATTGATACACCATTACGCTGTTCGACTAAGACTTTAATAGATTGGCTGTCATTCGCAGCGACTAGCTAGCGAGTGAAACTTTGCTCCCGGTTTGTCACGCCGCCCGCTGCTCAAAGATGCTTCGCATGCCCACTTTATTAGATTCCATCATATTCTTGGACTTTATGTACATTTAACAAGGTATGCAATATCCTGAAAACTTGTTTCAAGTATACTTGATATCAATATCAGTAGCCAATAAATTCAACCATGAGTAATAATTCGAAAATTAATAAGGTTCTTTGATTTACTTGTTTAGGTACAATAATTTAATTGTAATAATTATGACATACCCGATTATTCAATGTCTAAAATTGCAATTATTACACTAGCGCCTCCTTGGAAAATAATATTTTTTTTGGTATAAATACAGATAATCTCAAGTTACTATTATTATTGCTTCAACAAGCAGTTACTTGCAAGTACCACGTATCCACGTAGCACGTAAAAGTTATATCAACAATGGAATCATCAATTATGGAGACGGCATTGCAGCCGTCAAAAGCTGCGTACCCATTTTCCAAGAAGTCGATGCAACAACCCTATTTGTTTACCCTGGAGAAGTCAAAAATGGTTGAGAAAAATTTAAATTCAGAATGGATACCATCCAGGCCCAAGTTTCGAAGATCTTCATCGGTAGAAGAACAATAATTTCAGAATTCCTCAGTTACTGACTCTAGAACCGAAAATGGAATATTTTTCTTTTGAACAAGAGCATCGTCCTTCCAATTCCCGGTGTGCAATTGCTTAAAATTCAAGTAACCTGATGCCAGTTGACATTATAAACAAATTATCACCTAGAATATATGTATAATTACAAGATTGTAATCAAATTGCAAATAGAAATAAATGTTATTGAATTAAAACTATGTATGCTTAATTGAATGAATTTGTACTTTAGAATTTACATTGAAAATTGTTATAAACTTAATTGGAATGTATTACTTGACCATTTTAACTGGAATGAGCAAGAATGTAACGACTTCATGAAGTACAGTAGGAAGCGCAATGTCTTGCTTGGGCTTTCGCAAGTATTTCGTTTCGTAATTTGCTCGTAAATCTGGGGCGGATTTAAATTGCCGCGAATGCCTCGTATGTATGGCGAGCGATTAAAAACAACTCTGCTGGCGGCGGCGGCAGCGGTGGTAGAGAGGCACTGGCGGTTTTAGTTTTAGTGGGTCGAGAGAACGTGGCGTGCTTATTATAAACTTTGCGTCGCGTTCCATATTCAAAGCGCGCGGCAAAACTGAAAAGGCAAGTCGGGCCGAAATAAGCACTCGTTTTAAGTCCATTTTACGGCTGCAATAAACGCCGTTCTTGGTTTGCGGACTGATGGGGGTGCAAACTTGCGATCGTTGAATTAATGTGCCGCCCCGACCGCAAACAAATTAAACGCGGGCGCGCGCGCACGCAGCGGATCGAACGCAATGCTTCTCAAGTGCGTCGTTGCGTTTTCTTGTTGTTGTTGTTCTTCTGTTTATGACACCCTTGAAAGTTGAGACCGACAGTCGCGTTTTTGTTGATTGCTTCAAGATTTACACAATACGAAGACAGCTGCGCTATTAGCGGCAGAAGCGTTACGTTCCGGCCCGGGTGGCGGAGACGGCGCGGCGGTTTGCGAATGACCCCGATAATTCTGAGCGTCAATGGACTGCTATAATCAGCGCAATGGTCCATTACAGAGCGCCGCTACTTTTTGGCCACATATTTTCACCGCGTGCACGCGCCGCCCGCTCAATGATTTATTCCCGGCGCGCTGGTAATAAGCCGGGCTGGCGTACGCTGCCTCCGCGGCCCCCCTGATTTATGCCTGGACGTCGGCGGGCGCGCGCGTTCGCCGTGTTATTCGCTAGTATATTCCGGATTTTGCTGCCAAATTGAAGACTATCTCTCGCAGAAAACTCCATTCCGGTGTACTTATGACGTCCCATGTTTTATACAACGTCTGCCAACGGTCTGCGTCGATTCGCAAACTACTTTCGTTTCTTCCTCTTCCTTTGCGCGCTCGCATTACACACAAGGACGCTCATAAAACACGAGGAAAATCAAGATTCATCATCCGCAACATCATTATTTCTCTTCGTTTAGGCGAAAGTAAGAAACGAGAGTAAAACATTTTTGTTAATTTTATCTACGCAAAACTTTCCCAACTATTTCCCAACTTTTATTGCCGCCGATAACAAATGTGCGATTGTAAAGTGGTCGAATAAAATTCTTGGCACGAGATTAAAACAAAAATCCGCAATTTTAATTTATAACTCGCAGCACCACAATAAAGTCGTTTGAGGAGAAAGTTTTCCCGTTTATTGCGTAGTCGTTTTGAGCCTTTTTTCCTCTCACTCCCCTTATTTAGTCCTATTTCCGAGGCCGTTTTGCGCGCACGTCAACAACTAATAGCATTCCTCGCTGGAAACCGACAGGCAGGCAAAGTTTTTGGTAATTCATAAGCTTGAATAGCCGCTGGCAATGCTCGCGGCGCCATTCATGCATTCGATACAGTTGTTTGCCGCCTCCGTTGCACCGTGGAACTTTTTACTTAATTTAAACGTGTTTTTCAAGCACATATATACATTCATGCCTGCCGGATGCATTGTGTCCACTTGGCACTCGCGTTGATGATTGCGACTAAATAGCGTGCATTGTTCCATCAAAACTACCCTTGTTCACTCCGGACAAAAACACCAATCAAAATTAAAAGGAAGCCCAAACAAAGCTCCATCACACACGCGCGCATGCACGTAACGCGAATAAATTCTTCAGTTACACGCGCGGCCGGAGTGAGAGATGCGCATGTGCCTATAATTCAAGCGTTTATTTTGTGAAGAGCCGCCGAAAAAATCACGATTTTACGAGCGATATTTGTGAAAAGCGAGCGGAATAAACGATGTGTATACGTGGTGTAATATACGTGCGGGGTTTTATCGAAGGGCGCCGCTTTTTTTACTGAAAGCAACTCTCGAACTCCCTTCGCACACAAATCGAATGAAAACCGGCGATGAGCAGGACGAGCTTCACCATATTCCGCATCAACATCCGCGTATCCTGCGTGCGTTATCCTTCGAGTGCGCTATTCGAGTTTCAAGTGCCTTTGCGCGGTCCATTCGAATGTACGTGGCGTATTTAAAAACCGTATAACGATGAGTTATGATTACTATGATATTGCAAGTATTGCTACTTCACTTTTTGAGGCTTCAAATTATTCCAGCAATCTCTCAAATTATTATCATTTTAAGTTTGTTTACAATTCGAATGAATATTATAAAAATGGCTTTGAAGTCTAGGATAATTTTAAATTCCGAGTGGATTGCGTATACGCTTTGTATAAATGTGCAAATTGCGGTTATATGAACGTATTCGAAGCAATGATTGTATCTCAATATCGGTTTTTGCACTTATTCCTTCGCTTCTTATACCTTCGACTTACAACTAGCATATCGCTGCTTGCCAGCTTATGCTCGCCCACTAGCAAACGAATAAAATCTAATGGAATATACAAACAGATGGCAAAATTATGCGGGCCGCGTATTTGTCAAAATGCACGGTCGCGAATGCGAGAAACGCGACGGTTTTCGGTATGAATAATGCGATATGATTGCCTCATACATATTTAATAAACATGGATGCCGCAAGGAAGTCGATTGTTTCCTTGGCCAGAGCACCATTGACGCCATTGACTTTGTCTCATCAATACTCCTTTTCACCATTAACATCACTTACAATTTATACAGCTTGTTGACGCGCAATCGGTAACGATCACGATTGCTTTTAGTTTTGTTAAGTTGAAAGATTATGAAATGATCCTACATTTATAATCAAAGTTATAATGTGGATGTTTTGCTGGGTAAACAAAGTAGTTTAAACTTTTGATGAGAGTGAATAACATTGTGTTCAATTAGTTTGATCAAGCGTAGTATTCATCCTGAAATTGCGCATCTCGCAACAAATGTATGCAACTTTCCATACACGTATGACGAGTCCTGCTTATCCCTGCTTGCAAATCGTTTTTATGCGTGGCGGCGAACGCGCTTACTGTAAACAATTTAATTAGAGTCTCGTGTCTGGATCGCGACTGGCATCAACGGTTCGTTGCATTCTGGCGCTGTCGAGCGAGTGATAAAACTTAACAGGGAGTCATTTTATGGTCGTTCATTTTGAAAGGATAGTCGTGTAAGGAAATTGCCCGAAATGGCATTTGCCACTTAATTTTTTTCTCCGTTTTGCGCGCTTCGCATGTCCTACAAATATGCTAAGCACTTGATTACATCATATTGCAGTAAAAGTTAAGCAATCACAAGGAGCGGCGCGGAGTCTGCCGCCGCCTCAAACAAAATTCCAAAAGCGTCGAAAACATTACGTAAGGTATTCATAAAAATTGTTCATTATGAAGGTTTTGCGAACGCATTGTCTCTCTGAATACGAATTGGCAATAACCACCTTTGGGATAAAGAGGCGAATAATATCGACTTCGATTTTACGAATATCTGAATATGTGATGGCGAATCATTCCACCGAGGGGGTCTTACGCACAATCAACATGAATTTGTTTATTATGCGAATACCGAAAGTGTTTTACGTTTATCGCTTGAATAACTCGCAATTTTTATTGCATTTTTACGTGAAACTTTTACCAATATTCTTCTATTGGGTTCATCTTACACCCTTACTCAATGGGGGGTAAATATTCAGATATAAGCAATTTTTTATGCGTTGAAATTTAATGAATCCGTTCCTCATTTATTGCTCATCAATGTAATGGCTTCTGCGTATAATTTACGAGCCAATTGTATTCCCAGTCTGAATTACCCATTACGCATCAATGCATCCAATAAATATGTAATTCCTTCATCTCGGAGCGCTCGGGCCCTCAGCGTCATTAACGACGTAATTATAAACAAACGGATTATCTTTACGTTCATCAACCACTGCGCATGTAGCAAAATCCACAAGGCAATAAGATTTAAGGCATCATTGCGAAATGATTGAACAGCACGATCGTTAATGCACATGTAGATGCGCGTAAGCATTAAATTTAATTAGTCATGGCAAGAATATTATTTCCAAGAAACATCCGGTAGTTCAATTACCGCAATTCCATCACGTGCGGAGCGCATAAATTTTTAACGGCAATAATGCGGATTTCTAATTCCCACCTCGCGTTACGTCTAGCTCTCTTCGCCTGCCAATAAAGTAGAAAAGCGAGCAAGCGATTCGAAATTATTGCCAACGTGCTCATAAACTTACTCACTCTCAACACGTACATTATTCACGTACTGTTCGAAAACCTATTGCATTATCGTTTACTATATACCAATCTACCTGTCTCGAGTTCGTACTGTAGAGCGCTATGAGAAATAATTGTTTTGGATGTAGAGAAAAGTTAATAGAAGTTTAGTTTAAATCTGCAGGAGAATGGCAAATTGTAAAGGTCGAACGAAAACTCCGTTTCGCGCAAATTCAAATTTTGGAAGAGCTTGAATGAGGATCTACGCCCAAGTGGCAATTCTTCTAACGAGAATAGATGCGAAGCCGGTCAAATGTTAAAAGTCAAGAATCGTTCGCAGCGCTGAGAGCTGCACGTAAAGCATGGGATTAGGCGCATTGGAAGCGAGCGAGGGATTCGCGGCAGTGAATGAGACGGATTTTTGCGTATGCTCAACTTCTTGACTCTTCACCCGCCGAGATATTCGCATGGCATCCAATTCAAAAGCGTCCGCATTAAAATAAAAGCTTGAGACACTCCTCTCGGCTCCGGCAGCTCCAAATCGTGCTTTCTTTCCGTCATCATCTGTTTGAAAGCGCGCGCTGCCGCTCGGCGAGTACTTTCGGGATTTGATTGTGACTCCAGCGCCATTGCTGCAGCAGCCGCCTCCGCCGCGCGCCGTAATAATAGTTGAAGCATTATTGCGGTTTAGTGGTGAAGCTTTTCGCATGCGAAATTCGTTCGCACAGAGCGCGCATGTGGGAATATGCGGCAAAACGGAGCCAATTCTATCAAAACGTCCACTCTAATATTAATAGGGGAAGCGAGGGCAAACGGACCGATATCGCAATTATAAGCCGATAATCAAATAGCCGTGCTAATACCGCCAGATCGAATGCACGTGAGCCGGGTTGCGTTTTCGCTTTGCGTTCCCTCAAATGCAATCGCATTGAATGAACTGTGCACACACATATTCGATAATTTCATCTCGCAGTAGTTCGCGCTACGTACAACATCAGATTACCCGACTGTTCCATTGCAAATAACCAGCTCCAAACGGGAATAATTTGATTTATGGCTAAGTTATATCGCAATATCTCTATCCAATCGATTCAAATCGCTTCACTCAAGCTAATTAAATAATCCATCTTCTTACTTGCATCATTTACAACTTTTGGAAATTAATATTTTCCATGGACTTTTTGTGCATACAAATTTTATTTATATCTAGCAATATCTAATGATATTCGCGCACCTAATTCGTATTCATTGCACGTTCAGGCATGGAGCGCACAATTTTAAAGTCACTTTTGTAATATTCCTCCTGCTTGAGGAGTTGGCGTGAGGTTGTAACATGCTCGTACGGTCCTCATTGAATGCGTATTCATAAAAAAGCAGCGCGCAAGATTTTTAAAGCTCCTCGTTAGCATGCTACTTTTTAGGGCGCTATTGTTGCATGCGATATGAGTGAAGACGAGCGCAAAAAACGCCGAATTACGAACGCAATTTATTAAAAAATTACGAGCGCGCCCAACGCAAGACTCGTAAAAATCCATTGGACGGCACAAATGCGATGTTAATTTCGTTTTCCGGACGACTACGCATTTCAAGAAAACCCGGATTGCATCCAAATTCACTCATCACATCTCTATTCGAATAAGCACAAGCAAGCCGAGTTAAATGTCTAATAAGCTTGGCAAATTATGAGATATTAATTACTTCGCAGAGGGAAAGAAGTAAACAAGGTTTAGTAAGAGTTTGGAAAAGTTTCTTATGACTGATAAGAAGACTATCCACATTGTATTGACATATCGCTTCTGGGCATGGTTGTCACGGCCGAACGCGCGCATCCAATCTCAATATAAAACGCAACGCCCCGCATTGGATGTCGCAATAAAGCGATGTTAAAATACTGGCTATCTGGGAAATAGGGGGCGAGTGAGCGAGCGTTTGGGGATTGCGGGGACGCCAGAAGGCGCGCACACACACGAGCGCGAACACATCGAATGCCCATCGCCAGCCGCCCGCAGAACGGATGCCTTTATTCCGCGTGCACTGCCGCCGTCGCCGAGGCCGCAGCGGAGAGAGCGAGAGAGACGGGTAATTTAGTGCAACTCGACGGCGGCGGACGCGCGTCGCTCGGGGACGCGTTCGTCACGTGAATTATGCCGCTAATTTACGCCGTTTTCGTCGCTCGCAGCCTGCGCGCATCAAACTCTCGAACGCCGTAACGACTTCACCTTAGTGGAAGGAATTGCTCGAAGAGGCGGCAGCCGCTAAAGTTTCCAGCAAGAAACGAGCCCATTAAAGGCACCGAACATCGCCAAAAAACTACGCAATGTACATACAAATTATTTCTGATTTGGCAATTTGTTTAATGCGGAACGCAAGCGCTTGGCAATATTGCGCTTTTTTCCCCGCAAGCTATTGGCAACCGCCGCTGCGGCCGTAATAAACTCGCGCTCGTTTTGCGATTTATACAAATTCAATGGCGCTTGATGCAATTTTAAATATGATCATCGCAATGGAAAAATTCCTGCTGGCGGTGACTCGAATTGTGCGGTTGTGCCGCAACGTTATTGTAAATTTTCTACAAAATTAACGCGCTGATATACGATATGGCGCTGGAAAATGCTGCTGCCACTGCTGCTGCCGCCACCACTGCTCGGAAACAGATCAAACTTTAATGTTCCGGGCGCGCCATCATCGGGAGAGAGGCGAGTGAGTCCCTCCGCAATTGCAAATGAAACATATTTTTAACTTTCCAACTTGCTAACGGAAAATTATTGCAGCAAGTGAATTTCCCAGTTGCATTTTGCAATACATAGAGTATCGAACACGGCCGTATTGCGCATTCGGGAAGCGTACGCACCATAAATACAGAATTACGACTTTTATTAACTCTTCAATTACATCTTAGTTGTTGTTGTTGTTGTTTGCCCGCGCGCATAGTGAACGAACGAACGAACGAACGACAGACGAAATCCCACCGCATGCATTCGCGCACATAGTGTGCTATTGTAAATAGTTCTCTGGTATTCGGAGCGTTCGTCCGCTTGCTTGCTGGAGGCGGCAGCACGCATTCGCAGCCAGAGCGCGCGCGCGTTCGTTAAGTTGGGCGGCAGTGCGTAAAAGGGTTTTGTAAGCAGTTTGTAATGCAAACAACGAAATAAAGCCGCGCAGCCAGGTGGAGAGAAAACCGCACATGCCATCAGCAGGGGCGCAATCAACATTAATTTAATATTTGCATGCGAAATATTTGTGCCACGCCGGAAAAACAATGATATCTAAGTTCATCAATTCGTCATATTTACTTAGCGCGCACCGGTTATTGTGTGTACTAATACGCAAAAGATGCTTAGCGATGGGCGCCTGTTGTAGCAAATTTGCAAGCTTTGCGCGTTTCGGTGCGCAAACTTAAACACACAAATAAGTCAACCACCTTTGCGTACGACGCGCAAATTCGACAATAAATGTTGGTAGGTACCCTACTACTATGTACTCACAGTCTCTGTTTGTTGATCTCATTCCACACTCGTGCGCGCACGCTGGATGTGAAATGGATTGTCGAGAGGATATGTGTACTCAGCGTGGTCATGGGTTTTATCCTTCGCACCTAAATTTAGATCCCAGTCTGGACCTCACGCTCGTGCTCGTGCGTTACGTTTGCACGCTGATATTTCACATTCAAAAACTTTCATCGGTCGGTGCGATGTTCAGCATTAAAGTTTCCAACGCATATCAACAACTTTAATCACGATTTAGAGTTTTGTTTAATTACCGTTTATTTACCTGATCGACGGATATTTTCACAGGCTGCAATGTTTATATTTACATTAGCTGCTATGCTAAAATTGGTAATTCACTCGAGTACCTGAAACAAATAAAAAGAAATTTAAATAAATAATTAAGAGAATACAATTCTTGTTCACCAAGTGGAAAGACTAGCGCTAAATTATTTCGCTGTAAGCTTACAACTAATGTAAATCTAGTGATTTCTTGTCGTTTAAATATGTATTGACATTCGATCCACTTGGACCGAACGACGATATGTTACAAAGTCCCTGGATTCGTCATTATTTAATGGACAAACCCGCCGAGCGTTTTCGGGCTTTGTTAACATGCGCGCCATCCGTCCGTATGAATTTCGTATTTATGTATGGTCGTTGTACACATTGCAAACGTATGTACATTGTGATTGCAAATTGCAAATAGCTGAAAGGGGTAAACGCCGATCACTCTGAGGTGCACATAAGGATAACGCCTGGGGAATTTCGACGAGCAGTAAACCATATGCTGCTACTAGAGCTAAATTATCTGGAATAATGATTTAAATTCGCGTTTGATACGCTTCATCATCTAATGCCGTAGTGCGTATTAATCTCCCAATGTATTTACTACTCGATTGCTTCCCTTAGGCTGAATATATATTCGACCTCTTAAATATTTCACACTTCTGCCTATAATTTTCTTGAATGATTTGTAAGGGTTGATCAAATTTTAGCTAATTCAAGGATTGATCGCATTACGGATGAATGCGTTGCAATTGCATAAATTTACAATAATAATGGGCAAAATGTCATTGGAGGACGATTGGCGTGGTTCGCTGATTTGCGTTGGCGGCATCCGCGTGCGCTCACCGCACCTGCCTGTATCTGATTGATGTCGTGCGTGCAAATTATAATGGCCATCCAATTTGCTTTGATATCGGAAATTAACTTTCATGTTGCATTGAAATGCATTTCGCATTGAGTTACAGTGCATTTAATTGATCTGCATTAGTGCAGTGCGCGCGCTCGCGTTGACCAAATCAAATAACAAAGCATTTATTAGCATTTACGTCTGACGAAACAAAGAGCTAATTCATGCGAAGTAAACGCGTGCTAATTACGCGCAAGACTAATTTTTGTGCCCTCGCCGCCGCATCAAACAAATGTGCGGCTCGCGCTATTAGCGATAGTGCAAAATTAAATTATTCAAGTAGTTAAGTGCGCGAAACGACATCCCAAGTTTGCAAGCGGCAAGTTCCGAGAGAAGTTTCCGCGTTGGCAGCGCAAGAGAACCAGACAATAATGCATTACTTCAATATTCAATTGTCGTATATTAGCATTCGATTCCCTCAATTCATCGCTCCGAGTCAACTCCCAAAAGCTATTAAACTGGCCGGAATGCGTCTATCGACTTCTATCAGCTCGCGGAGGCGGCTCATAAAGCACTGTTTGGTTTAACTTGCTATCTAACTTCAAAGTGTTGATACTGGTCAGTGTATATTTGCTGGCTTGATAAGGCCTTTGGGTTATTCGCATATGAAACAGGAGTTTCGCTTAGTTTCTCAGAATATGAATATATAACTGGAATTCATGCCTAATATTCATTCATGTTCTTATAGGGTGGACTAAAATCCATCTTGACAAGATTTTTTTCTAAACAATCGATTATCAAATCCAATATTATAAATTACCAGTTATCATTTAACTTTAGTACTTGATAATATCCATTCAGATAATTACAAAATAATAATATGAAACCTAATATTGAATAATAGATTATTAACGGTGTTAATGAATAAACTTAGCACGCCATCAAAATGTGATATAATACAACACTCTGTGTAGGATGCCCGCAGCACTGAGTATATGCAGATCAAGGCAGTGTTATTACGTAAAGTAATTAATGTTTCGGTCGGATGGCGTGTGTCTTGGCCGACGCGAATTCAACATTACCATTCGCCACCCGCCAAGAAGTTCGCTGTAACGTTCAAGACCCTCGAGGTACGCTAAGAGACAATTAATATTAATAACGCGCATCAGAGGTGTTGCTAAATTCACAGCTAAACTGACAAATTAAATTCCGCGCTGTGATGAAAGAAGAAGCTGCGTCGTACATGTCTTATCAAAAATAATAAAAATCAATATTTAACTAGTTAAAACTTATTTGGACTCGACTGAAATATTTCGTGTTTTAAATATTTTAGAAGTAGTTTGAAACTAGCGAATAAATACAATAAAACACGTAATATTTTGCGCGATAGGAATCAATACTGTAGTAACATATTACACTTGAATGTAACTCGATATTTTAAGTTAACAGCGCGAGCAGTATAAAGTGTCTTGAAGAACATTTTTCACCGCGTCAGAAGAAAACTTCTGCTGCACATTTCCTAACTGATACACATTTCTCATAAGAGCGCGAGGCGCGTTTAATATGACATTGCATTTATATTTACTCCAGGTATTGAATGTCATCGACATGCTGCCTTTAACTTTTAACAACCGTAAAGGAACGCGCGCGCACGCAGTTATTGCACTTTTTGCCAAACGTATTCGTAGCAACATAAAAGTGCGAAACGAAATCACTTTGAGTATAAAGCATTTCACAGTAGCGAAAATCCGAAAGGTGGAAAGCAGCAGCATCTCATCGTTTCATTTCCATACGCATTCTCTCAGTGAGCGTGTAGCTCGTGATAGTCAAACTTTTCTACTGAGCGTTGCATTTTGGGTGTTTGAAGTTATAAATTTGATTCCTCGCAAAAAGTGACGGGCCACGAAAAAGCCGAAAAGTTTCACTGAGCTGCTGCCTGCTTGCCGCCGCCGAACTTTGAGCCGAATAGAAAATTAAATTGGTTCAGCAGCCAATGACGCGGAAAAATAATTCAATAATCGAGCTGGATGCGTTCTACGTACATGTTTGCTTTGCTTCCCCCGCTTTTCGCGTTCTTTTTCAATTATGAGCGAATTGAATATTTTCGTTTCATTTTTTCATACAAACAAACCAAGTGCCTGTTTCATAATAAGGATCAATATTTAAACAATTATAATTTATATACCCGCTCAGCTCAGGATAATGATTTACCAACTTATTTACCCTATTTAATTTCTGTTTATTTTTCAACCATTAAAGGAATTCCTAAAATATCAAAGGGTGCGGGTACAGCAAGTGAAATTACAAAATCATGAAATGCATGCGATAGCAAATCAGATGAAATAAGAGCTGTTCTGGAAAATGAATAGTGGAGTAAGGAAAAAGACGCTTAACGACTGTAATACATTGGTATCATCAACGGAAAAGGCATGAGCATGAAACAATAGGTGGAGATTTATGCCGTGAAGGTTTTGTATGCTCATGGGTGCGATTTTTCGATATGTTCCCAATGCCCTTCTGGCGCTTCTTGTACGCCCATCGGGAAGCGAGCGCACTTTGCAGGCAAAAAGAGATTTCGCCGCCACCGAAAGCATCAGCGAATGGTCAGAATCGGCAATTGGCTTCTCTCAACGCCGACACAATTTTCAAGCCGTTCATTCACTTACGGTTTTTGCGCCTGTTCGGTATTTGCTGATTGCATTCAGTCGGTTTTTCCGGCCGGCCAAAAAATTCATGCATTTAAACAAGGCGCGCGCGACGCAATTGCGCCGATATCCAATCTATTCATACATTCCACTCTCGCTATGAATACGCTCGGTGGCTGTTTATACGGATTCGATGGGAGGCGGCGGCAAGTTATATCAGTGGCGGCGCGCACAAAAAGCATACGCAAATATTTCCAAGACGATTGCGACTCGCCCGATAAAATGTTATAAATGTCTCCATTTTAATAGGAAAATAAATGCCAAAATATTGCTCGGGAAATGTCCGAGTACATAAATTCCGCCTTATCGAAATCGAAAGAGGAAAATTGTAATATTTTCCTTCTTAGACTGCGCTCCGCATGCAAATGCATAATGTCATGAATTGGAATGAATTGTTGCTCGAAAAGTACGTGCAGTTCAGATTGAAAATCGTTTTTCTTCCAAATTCAAGTACTTACTTATAAACATTTCGAATATTTAACATCCCACAGGATTTACACGATTGGTTGCCATCTAAGTGAGTATATAAAAAGAGTAAGGGTAGTTTTAAATTTAAACTTAGAAAAACTAGGAAAGCAATCTATTACAAAGCCTTCCTTGTATTATTTTCGTATTTATTTCTTATCAACAAAGCATCCAATTTGATTTGGCGAATGCTTTTTGTCTGCGTGCATGCTTTATGAGTGGACAAATCCCGCACGTTCAGACATCCGTCTGGCTGACAGTTTTTCCGGCTGGAATCGTCTCGTTCCTTAACTGATCCGTCGTTATCCGAAACGGATTTTCATTGTATGTGCGCACACGTTTCATCCATTCAAGCGGCCACCACCGCCGCCACCGCTTGACCTCCGTGTCTAACTTATTTTCGTTCAAATCGTTCGCATTTTTATTCCTTAACTGACCGATTAGATCTACGGATGTGACGAGGCGAATATTTATTTTCATCTCTGAGCTCCTGTCGGTTCAAGTGCAAAGTTGTGAAAATATAGTTACAGTTGGTGATATTTATCGGGTGTTTGCAGGATGCAGTGGGAAATCCCAAAATTTGTGAGGCATTCCTCAGTTAATTAGCGAATTTATGCGGAAGTTCCGCGTGTTGCTGTTCGCAGCTGATAAAATGTCCAAACAAAACTTTCCGCGCGCCCCACTATCTGCTGGACAATAGAGCGAGCTCGCGTGTTTACCGTACTTTTATGTATGTCCATAAAATAAACAAGGCCGTTGTAGATTTTAGAAGTAAATAGCCGAGCATTAAGGCCGGACGCGCATTTGTTGTTGGGCGAGCGAGCCGCTAAACTACGGAGGTGTGTATGCAACACATTCCTGCCGCCGCCGCCACTGTTGTCACTTAGTTTATGTGCGGCAATTCACAAAGCGGGATTATGCCCCCCGTCACGCATGTGCTCTTCGTGGCGAACGTGTGTGTGCGGTGGCGGCGGCGGCGGTGGTGAGATTGTGTCGTCTGGTCGAACGTAAAAACGCGGCTCTAAACTGCTGGGCTTCAATTGGCGGCACTGCGGCAAGAAATTTGCGGATTTGTCCATTAAATGTTTTTGCCGTCCGCACGCTCGTTGACGGCCGCCCTCGAATGGATGGACGTAAGAATGCATTACATGCGAGGCGCTGATGGTCGCACATGCCGCGTGATAAAACATGTTTTAAGAGCGAAGCAAAAAGCGCAAACTAATAGAAAAGGGTGAAAATTCAAGTGTCGCCGTTCCAAGTAATTAAATCTAATAATAAATAAAGCACTTTACGTAACGTATACGCCGGCGGTGTGAAGTAATGCATTATGAAAATTTTATGACTTGATATATTAATTCAAAGTCGTAAACCTCTGAAGATAATTCATTATTAGATATAAAATTACAAACAAAGTAGAATTTGCTATTTATGCGGTCTTTCTGCGGAATAGTTCTGTCAGCAATAATTAATATTTTCCAGCTTCATTATTTAAAATAAAGTTGTGTTTAATTTAAATATTGTTTTCTATAAAGTTAGTTATTATTTGCACGAGCAAACTCTAATGTACTTTTATTGTAAAGCTATAACAATAAAAGCAAAATATGTAATCATATTTAATTTATATGTAAATTATATTAAAACTTTTTATATTTAAGTTTTATGAGCTCAAGCGTCTCTGCTCGTTACCATTTTATATCAAGCATATGAATATGTTGCAAAAATGTGCAATAAATCGGTGCATATGTTGAATAAATTTTCCAATGATATTACTTTATTAAATAACTAGACTACGATTATTCGAATTGTATTGAATAGATGTTTAATGCAAAAATTAATCATTAAAGAAAGACTTAATTAAATTGAAATTTTGATATTATTTTACGGAATAAATCTACTTTCAGAATCCGTTTAAATTATTTCAATATCTCAAATAATTCAAAAGTTATCAATTTTTAATTGCCCCCATGCAATTCTAATGGGAGCATAATAGGCGCATAATGACCTGCCTAATGTAGTATTCAATGAAAAGAGATAGGTATACGCGCAGTCGCGGTTGCTAGGGAATCTCCTTAGTTACCATGCATGCAAATGCCATAAGAGCGGCCATCATGGATTTTCATTAACTCATTAGTGTGGGTGTTCTCCGCTGGCACAGGTGCGCTGCTGTGCGCCGCACCATAGCATATGCTTCATGCACGCCACAGTGTAGGCCTCCGGCCACAGTGTGTGCCTCCCGCCAGAGTGTGCGCCTCCTCCACAGTGCGCGCCTCACTTACGCGCTTTAGATTATTAGGCTTAATTCTTGTACAATTTTAAACTTTAATAACTTTTCTAATTCTGAAGATATTTTGACGAAATTTTCAGCGTTTGTTAAAAATTTATCGCTCTTTACAAATATGTACTTTATAAATTTTAGAAAAATTTATTACAATAGTTATGAAGAGATACATAACACACTAATTTAAATGCATAATTTGCGTTCTTTTTTATATTAAAATTAAGTTTTAGTTAGTTCTGTAAAAAATTCAAGAGAACATAATATATTTTCTTTCGATTCATACATTTTCAAAATCTGTAAAGCTAAAACTTGGTAATTTATCATATATTTTTTGCAACTGGTTTAATTTCCTTGCCCTACAATATGTCATAATTAAACGATGAACTAAATAATTAATGGACATTGGAAACAAACTGCTTGTGTATAAGAATTGAGAATTGGTCAATAATTTTTTAATTTGGCAGGTTATTTAAGTATAATATGATAATAACCCGGACGCCGAAATGCATTAAAACCCGTCATCCATTTTGGCGACAACAAATGGAATACAATGCGAATGCCTGACCATTAGTATCACTTTTGCGGAGGGCAATTGCCCTATATGCGTGCGTGTCAGCTGGAAAATCTACACGCATGTAAATCTACGCATACATGAAATGATTGCGTCGGGGGCGGCACGGAATGCACGTGATGCTTCGTTTTACTCGTGCCTGTATATTGTTATTGCTAGAAAATTTAATCACATTTGCGCATTACTCGCAGAGTGGCTCGCAAAATTACATTTGGTGTATCCCATTTCTCAGCGGTCATATATTTGCAAATTTTATTTGTTTATTATTGCATACTACTTTATTGCTCTGTTACAACAATTTTGTAATTTAGTTGTCTGAAGTAAACTGACTCTAAGAATACAACGATAAATTCCTTGTTTTTTTATTCAAAATAAAGGATTGAAATTAATTTAATTATTTACGAGTTTACAGTTTAATGCCTTTGAAATCACGTATGCATTGAGCGGTTGAATTGAATAAAGCAGAATCGAAATGAAACTATTTGCATTAAAATACGGTTTTACACTACAAAAGAATATTTTGACGGAAAATTTACGAGTGTTTTGAAGAAATGCAATTTAGCAATTTTAGTGCGGAATTAAATTTACACATGCAAAAGCGAAATCGATAAATGTTTGCGTTGTAATTGAGTAATTAATTCGCCATGAATTCTTTATTGGTTGCATTTTGCGTATACGTGAATAATTTCGCACTGATTCTGCGCTCGCCGGATGCACGCATGTATTTTTATTTTAGTGCAGCGGAAAAACCAAAATGCGTTTTCGCCTGAATGTGGCAAATTTGAGTAAAACGTCGACTGGCGTGGGCTAAACTGACGGGAAAATGAAAATGCAGATGGGATCACCAGATTTCATCAGATAATTCAATGTAAAAAGTGCTTTTATAATTTTTAGCTTTGTGACAATTATTTTCTTGGCTCTCAATATTTAAATTATTTTTGTCCAAGATTTGCTGCTGCTTTTGATGAAAATGTTAACTAATAATAATTTAAAATATCTGCTATTCAGGTAAATAGTCAATTTTTTAAATAATTTAAAATCCCATAAATATTAGTGCAGGCTTACGCCATTTCATCAATTAATTCAGCTCAACCTGGTTTAAAACTATTCTCTCTTTGACAGTTTCACTCATATCTTCTCTAATTGTATATAAAATCAGAAATTGTTATAAAAATGATATCTGTATATTAGAAATAATTGCTAAATAGTACTTAAATTAATTCACCATAACTGAAATCAAATATTTAACCGTTTGAATATTAGCGACTGAAATTGGGAAGGGTTTATGAAATGCGGACTGCTGCACCCCGCAAATAATCCAATGGAATTATAAATGGCTGGGCGCTGATAAGCCGTGTGATTCTAAAATATTAACTTATGCATTTGAATACGCGCAGTTCGTTTTTGCCGCGATGAATATTTAGATGCATCAGCGCCGCTGGTTTTGTGTGTTTATACTCGACGAGCGAGTGTTTTCGCTCCGATACGGACAATGATTGCGATGGCATCGTCATCACCACCATCAGCACGAGCACCCCTTGCTCGAATCCGGTATTATTATAGCGATGCACAGCGTTGAAGGAAAAACAAGCAATGCGGTAGCTTTGCTCTCAAGATATAGATTTAGCAAGTGTGCATCCCCAATCCGTGAGGGCATCAAGTAATTCGCGCTTTATTTTAATCTAGCACGTCGCGCGCACCCCATTCAAAGGGCGAGACGCAACCGGGATAAACGTATCCGCAAATTAAGTTTTGCGCTATGAATAAATATGCAATACGTATCATTTATATGCATGATCGAATTATGTATCATCAGCGCATGCAAAATACATTTCTGACTTTCGACGACTTCATGTACGGACGTTATTTATTTAAGCGTACTCTCCGAAAGTTTTAATAGGCCGTCACATGAAATAAACGCGGCGATTTGGCCGCTCTTTCTCTCCGCATGCCAATACTGTGGAAGTTTTACCACCAAATCGGGATTTGCCCGTCGCCGTCAAAACTTCGTTTTGCGCGTGTGCGCTAAAGAATAAACGCTGGCCGGTTTTGATAAAAGCGCTTATCGGTTATCTTCTCAACAAGAGGGGCTGCTAAAGACGTCCACAAATCGTTGCGACGACCAAACGAAGCGCGCACAAACGTCTTGACAAGTGCAACGGGGGCGGCTAAACGAAATCAAAGAATTGGTGGCGCTGCAGCGTTGCGTTGCGCGTGGTCGCCGAATTGGATTGGCGATTCGGTGGTAACTTTCTCGATTACGTTCAGAAAACTTGTTAACAACAACAGATAACGTCGACGAACATATTGTTTGGATGCGCGCCCATCTCATATCTGCTCTTGGCTTACGTTCGTCGGCGGCAGCGGCGGCAACAGCAGCGCGGCAATAGTTTTGCGCGTCAACCGCATTGCGCGCGCTGATTTCATTTCAGATCTGGCCGTCGTTTGGCTGCTCTGCGCGCAGTTTTAATGTTGATTTGAATCTATTTGATGAGTTTTATTTATCAGATCTTTTTCCGAATGCGTTTTCTGCGCGCTCACTTTTGCCAACGCTGTTATAGTTTATACATTAGAGTCATCCGTTTGGAGGCGCGCGACGTTTAATACGAACATATATTCGTTCCACAATTCGTTTTTCCCGCAGCGATGCGAAGACGCTTTTTGGCATTTGCACCCGCTTCGCAGTTTGTTTTGGCGAATGAACATTTGTTCCCGATAGCGATAAAATCAAATAGGTTTTCATGTTTTTAAATGTCAATCGTATGAAGGTTTCGTAAACAATCACCAATCCTGCATCCAATCTGCATGTATTTCCAAAAACAATAAACAAACTTCCAATAAACTAAATATCTCGCTGATTATTTGATGGCAATTGATGGTGGAGTATGGGGGTGGCAAACTTGGGTATACACCCTATATACCTGTCGCTTGTAACATATAATATATCTTCGCTCCCCTATTCTCGATGGAGAAAACTATTCGCAAACTTCAATTCGCAACTGCATAAATCGCCAAAGTTTATTTCGATTATTCATTTGGCAAGCGAGTGCGGAACGCGCCGCCTCCTATTTTACCGCAATAGCACACACCAATATTAAAATCGCAAACATTTTTTAATTAAAAACTGCGATGTCGAAATGTTTGTTTGCGCATCACTTCCTCACAGTCAAAACTTGCATGGTAATCAATTTATCTCATGTCGCAGGCGTAGTAGGGTTTTAAAAAATTAAAACTACTTGACCAAAACGTACACTGTCCACAGTGAGAGTGTAATTCAAGCAAATTAAATATGCATTTAATTTCTATTCATTAATTATTCATTTCTTGTAAATTCTGTTGCAGTACAGTGCTTTATAAAATATTTAACTATTATTTGATATTTTTAAATTGGCGAAACTCGTTGAAAATATCGTTAATTTATCAAAAATGCAGATATATCGAATATTGATTTGATTTGAATAAGCATTCTTTGAAAATGTGGATTTCGTTTTTCATGGAAATTGTTATTTTACGTAATAAATATTTATTAGTGCAATGGCTCTATGAAGCTATGAATTATAGCTGAACGGATATAGTTTTATACTTTATCATGAATTTAAAACATTTAGCAATGAAAATTCATATAAATTTTCCAGAATAACCTAATCCTGCGTAAATACTGAAAATTTTAAATTAGTGCGAACATACGAATGCTAATTAGTGATTCGCATATTTAATTTGTCGTCGAGTTTGACAATAAGAACAATACGTAGAACCAGACAAACAGGAACAGAACACGGGAATTCGCAAAATTTGAGGCAATGCAACCAAAGAGTAAAGTGCAAAGCAGCGAGCAAACAGACGACGGACGCATTCAGCACTCACATACACGACTCGAAAATGCACAACGAATTGCATCAAACTCGTCGGCGTCGACGTCGTCGGTGCCGCCGCCGACACGACAAACAAGCACCGGCGGCGCGTTCGCTTGTTGAACGATTTAATTAACGCCCGGCCTGTTTTATTGCCGATTAAGCCCTTTAATTAAATATTTATAAATATCAAGTGCGCCTGTTTAACGCCATCTAATTAGTCGATCAGATTTCCGGTGTTTGCGCGTACGCCACCTCCACTAATTAAATTCTAGTGCCCTCAGTTTGCAATTCCAGCTTTTTAATTAGCTCGCATTAAAAAATGTTGTGTTTTAAAATATGTTCTCGTGTTGTTCCATAGGAATTTTCGATTATCTACCAAATGTATCAAAAACAACCCCAACGAAAATAAATCTAGCCGATGACAATATTTCATGGAGAATGTTATAAATATGTCGGGAGTAAAATTTTATTAACGTCGCTCTCCCGGAGGAGGGATAACGCGTTATTGAAAATGCCCGTAGGAGCGCAGACTTCGTATGTGAATGCACGGCAGTGAGCGATTTATAGCGTTCCAGTTTTTAATTGAATCCCGGGAGCGGCTTGATTGGGGGCTGCATTTTCAAGTAGATGCGTTCGGTTATTAGGCGTAATTGTTTCGTTCGTTCGACCGCCCCCGGATTGATCTATGTGCAGTGCACAACAGCTGGAATTGCGGTGAATGCAAGTAAATCTTCGTCGCGAATAATTACAAAGTAAATTTCAGTCGGCGAAAACAATTCGCGTAATGCATTCCGACGCAATTGGAGTAAAACGTTATTACGCGATGTCTTCCCTCGAGTGACACATTCATCTGATGAAAACGTCGAGAAAACTCGCGTACTTTACATCAAAGGTGGAGATGGAGTGAGCTTCAAATATTTTAGCTTTTACAATTTTGCTGCGCATTGGGGGTTGGTGGAGTGCACCCATGAGTGCAGGGACGCACAGAGATATGCGAATTGAAGGCGGCGGCAATGCTGGCGGTGGAAACGTAGGCGGCAGATACACAATCCGTTCGTGTACCAACGCAATAAAAATCCGAACAATCAGAGCAGACTGGATTGCCAATAAATCAAATCAGCTGAAGAAGGAAGCGTAAGATACCGAGGGGGGCAGCATCACCAATACTTTGAGGCATTGTTGGTCAATTTACAACATCAACAAAAGGAAGCCATAATTGAAATTTTATTATTTGTCGAATTTCCCATAACTTTCATGGAAAATGTCCTAAATTTGAGGCTTCAGCAAACATTTCAATAATCTAATTTAGATTAAAAGAGTGAATGTCAGTAATTATTGATGTATATTTAAATGAGCTATGAATCTTTAAGCAACTCCCGGTATTCTAGTGGAAAGTGTGTCGACGCAGATGCTTTTTATTCCAGGAGTAAAGCATTTGTATTCTTATTTTATTCGTACTTCCGGTTTCCCACTGAAGCACTCGATGCTGGGGTTTTATACGAATGGGTGCATCAATGTATAACAAGTGAGTGGGATATGGGCGAAGGCGCATCGAAATATTGGGCGCGCCATAAACCGGAAACGGATGCCGGCAACCCGGATATTCCAAGAAGCACACGATTGATCGTCGCCGTGCCAAGAAGATGTGCGCTGGACGAACGTATGTGTTAAGTGCTGGTCAGAGCGAAGGTGTCGGCGGTGATTGACCAATCAACTCGACCTCTAATTCCGGAACGTGACAAGATACGGCGGGTGGTAGCGAGGAAGACGCGCAACCCTCCGACAAGACGTGTAAGATGTGTAATTTACTCCGACGCTGCGCCGGCAATCTTCTTGTAATATATTTCCTGGCTCGCCCGACCGAGAGTGTATTAGATTCGCAGCGTCGACGGCGGAGGCGGCGAAGGCGGCCGGGCAGCATCTTGCATGGCTCCGATTTTCTCCTCGCCCACGTGATATTTACGCTCCATGGGCGAACAGTTGACGTGACGTATTCGCGCTCATTACTCGACGTTTCGCCACCGTCTATAAACGCATTCGGCATTATGGTGGACAACGCGAAGAGAAATGCGCCGCGGCCCGCCACCGGCCGAGCAGACGGAAAAGGGGTACCGAGAAATTTACGGCCTGCAACTTTGCAGGATTGGAAGAAATTGCAATTTTTATCGCACCGCAGAACGCCACGTCCAAATTATTTAAACCTTTCGTATCCATTACGGAAACCAAGATGGATGTTATCAACAAATTCTCGATAGAATACTGCGCAAAATTTCACCCTAGCCATGAGTAATTTGTATTTTAATATTAAAATATATATTTTAATATTAAAAATTAATTAACATACGATTTGAAAGCGGCAGCCGTCGCCGACAACTGGATGATGATGTGCAGAGAGAAGCTCCGGAACGGAGTTTGAAGAGTATTGAATTGTCGCTGGAGGCAGCACGAGCGTGAAGCCAAATCAGCCGCCACCAAACGCTCACGCAGAAGCGGTATTCTAATATTAATAAGTGCTTGAACATCGCATGCGAAATTATCTGGCATTGTGCTCAACTAGTCGAGCGTGCATCGTTGATAATAATGCCGTCACACAATGAGCTCATGATGCATGATGATGGCGTATAACTAACGCCGCGTGTCGATAATAACATCCGATAGTTCTCAGTTCACCGCCAAAAGAATTTAATTAGACATCTCAGCTGTACGGACAGCCCAGCTACAAGACTTTTCCACGCAAATTATTAATTTCGCACCAAGATGTTACGAGTTGCACACGTACGCGCGTCCAAGTACGATATAAACTTAATTATCCTTATCGTCCTTGTAATATGCGATAATAAACCGGCGAATGTATCCTTCTTATTATATTCGCCCTTGTATGACATTACTTCCTCCCACCCTCTCTTTTCACGTTATCGCACCCTCGTTCGCACTTCGCCAGCCTGACGAGAGAGCTGTGCTGTCTCGTTTTATCAATAACATCAACCCCGGCGACAATCACTCGCAGGACAAAGAGGAAGCATACTGCAAATTGCACTCTGAATGGGCATCAAATATCTGCAAAATTACCTCCCCAACTACAAAACGCATTTCGGGAAGCAAATTTTGACTTCTTGCTCAAGGAAGGAATGCACCAATAATGCAAAGGGGTGCCTTTTAATTTGACACGTGCGTGAATACAGTTGATCTCACTTTTTCGATTAAGAATTAAATGAATTCAGTAAAAGAAGGGTAGTTTTGATTTTGACGCGTGTTTGAAGTTACTTGAATAATCAAAAATCAGTGGTGATTTAAGATTTGAAGTTCATCCATTAAATTTTTACTTTTATTACGAATAGGTACAAGTTAGTAAAGTGCACCCGCCGCAGAATGACATAAAACTCGATCCATTATCAAGTTTATCGTTTTTATACTTTCGAATGGAAATTGACGAGGAATTAATAAAACGTTTTAGAGTTTTTAGAACTTTTCGGACCCGCATAAAATGTGATTCAGTTTATTAATTCCGAAGACAATGACACATTTTAATATGTGCTTTATTAAGCTATGCGCATGACGCGAAAGTAAACCAGCTTCGAAAGGACTTTGCAGCCGCCGCCGGCCAACAGGATTTTATGTTCGAATGGCGTGCAAACGCATAAACTCGACGGCGGTGTCGCGCCTTAGTGGAACTGATTGAAAAGTTTTATTTGAATTTTAAGCGCGCAATAAAAATCATTCGAGTGACTAGCACTCGAATTGATTGAACATTTTTTACGCTATGCTAAATCATACGCTGCATTAATGTCAAACGCCATTTTTAAAACGTACGTGCGCGCGCGGAGCAGCTGCCAATTGGGGTGATTAAATATTTATTATTTACCTTTGTAATTAACGTGCGCGTTGCGCCTCCGAAATGCATCGATCAGCGTCGATAACGCGCGCGCTGCAGCGACCTGTAAATAACGCGTACATGCCAACATTTCGTTATTGTGATTATCTATCATTCCCGGATTAATATCACGACCGCAGCTTTCGCGCGATAAGCGATTGCGCGCGCTCGCGAAATTGCGTTGCGAGCGCCACTGTAAAAGTCATTAATGCAAGCCGCGGTGTGAAATTGCAAACGCACCACTACCCCGGCTGGTGCAATTGCGTGCCTGTTTTATTGGATACGTACTCTTTTTTTGTTCATCATACGCCGATGCGAAATATGGCGAAAGTTTTGCCGATTCATTGCGCATGTACGCGCAAATTGTTTGCTAACATGCGCAAAAATAGCGCATTCGGATATATTTCTCGACGAAACATTGCGAGCAAAGTGCGCAATTAAATTGAAGTTCAACGTATTTGACCTCAGAAGTTTCTCTCCGCCAGAATAAACTAAGAAGTATACTGTAGTAAATCGGCAGCCGATATTAGCGAAGCGCTGTGTGCGCGCGCTGATAAGGCTCGTAAGTTATTTAACGAGAAAACTTTTCTTGCCCACGAGCCAAGAAGATGGCGCACGCGTATATCTCTTCGCCGCAAGAGATGCAAGGGAGGCACCTAATTGCACCAAGCAAAACCCTTCCGATTTCCCGCAAAAAGCCAATTTATAGTTGGCACTGGCTAATTGATAAGAGAATTTATACTACAAATAATTTATCAACCACATTAATGTCATACTTTCCTTCACTTTTCAATAACTTTCAAAACACCCCATCATTAATTATTTACTAAACCTAATAGTAAAGTAAAATTCCTACCTTGGAATAATGAAGAACATCTTGGAATCTCTCTGGTTCTGTAAATAAAGAGAAATGGAATTAGTAAACGTCCATTTAAGATAATTGAAGATGGGTAAATTGTAAACGATTTAAGACTTGAAAGTTTTCATTAAATTGAAATGGTGCACTTTGAAATTAAACTTGCAGAGCAAAAGAAATAACCTTCGAGGCAAGTGTTAAGGGTTGTCGACTGTAGTGTGACATGTAAAGAAGTAACGTATAAAAATAACAACCCTTATATTATATAAACGATAATCGTCGGAAACTTTTAAAGTAATGAAATTCTTGTTGCGCTCTCACCGCATAACAAAAGTATGAGCGCTCTTTATGCACTATTGCCATTTGTAGTGAGTACCGGAGGTGGTTAATGTAATGACACGAAGTAAAATAAAAATTGCAAAACCGGACGAAAAATATTTTCGGCACTTAACGATTTAATGCAGTAATAAATTGCTGTTGACGTAGTAATAAATGTTGACTTCTTATAAGTTCTCTAATCTCGCCGGGAAAACCACGAGATGAAAGCAGATAAATGCTCGCTTGGAATAGAAAAACTTGGCCTTAATTAATCCATGAATTATTGCCCAGCCGAGATAATAAAGCGTAAACGAGCAGTTCCAGCTTTTCGTCCTCCAATTTCCCCGCAAACGCTATTTTCGCATAAGTGCAATGTGCACATTTCGACAAAGAAAGTTTAATTAACGTTTTCATTCTGTCGAGTGTATTTTTTCGAATAAAAACCATTTACGCGTCGCTGGGCAAATAATATTTTTTAATTAAAATCATAATTAAAATTACAATTATTTGTTTTATGGCGTTGGTGCGGCATCTTCGCAACACACGCGCGATGAAAACATTTTTACGAGTGCTGCATTTTGTGCGCAACACGCTGGGGGTGCTTTTATTGCGTGAAATTAGATTCGAATATCCGTCTTTTACCCATTTCCAGCGAGATTCCTCACTGCTTTTCGCATTCTTCCAGGGGGTACGTGGTAATAAAATGCGAAATAAAAATTCACAGACTAATTGTTAATGTATTCTCGCGTTTTAACATGGATACACTTCATTCTTGTTGCTTCTAGACAATTTATATTTAAATATATGATTTCATATATTTTTGCAAAACAAGAGAATGTTTAAAGTTATTTCATTTAAGTTTTAGAATAGTTGAAGCAATATTTTCTGAATTCTCAAGTAGTATTTCAAGTTTGTGTAATTTTGTTATCCTTTTAGCGCATGGCTATTTTTCGGGCAGTAAACAACCACGTCCGCCATTCGAACATAATCTACGGATTAAGCAGTTAGTGCAACATTCGTTTTCGTTCGTGTTTTGCAACCACCGCACCCGGAGGTCGAATAAAACGCCTTCGCAATTTATATTCGCAGATATATTTCTGGATCTGCGAAGATAATTCACGCCTTGTCCAACGTCGATATATCACCCCTCGGTTCAGATTCAACACCAACCCCGGAGCTGCATTCGTATTGTCATCGACACGCCAGCTTTTTCATTAAACGCAATGTTTATATCAAATGCGCAATGTTTTACCGCCGTGTTTACGGCCAAAACATTCATCAGATACTTGCTACTTGCGCAGTTGCAACAGTAAATTGCGCAAGGCGCTGCTGAATTTTGAACTAGTTTTTGAGCAGCAATAAAATTTATGTTTTGTCAACGCCCAGCTTGAAATATTCGCGACGCATGCAAAGCGCGCCAAATGGCCAAATATTTCGCAGTGGCTCTTCTTCCGGACGAAGTGACATGCAAAAAATTGTTGTCGCTCGCGCGCGTTTAAAATTATGCGCGCAAAGCGAATTTGCGCACGCGCGCGCCGGATATCATCCGATATCCTCCGACGGTGCGTCTGTTTGCCGCCTCCGGCATCCGGCAGCGTGCGTCTTCGCCTCGTCGAAAAAAAATGAAGTGGTTATTGTGAAAGTTTCGACGCTCTCATCGCGTTTCCGCCGGCGGGGGCGCAACTGCGAGCAACGAAACGAGGCCACTCGTAAACAATGTTGTAAAATACTTTAATTTTTTACTCTCGATTTGGTGTGGTGTGGACGCTGCCGCCGCCGCCGCCGCCGTTGTTAAATCAGTTTTCGACGAGTCAGTCTGCGCGCAGCAAACTTCAAGTTTCGTTTTGAAATTACAAATGAATAATTTCGCAGCTTGTCCCCACAGTGTAATAATGGCGAAAATTGGGAAAACTTTACCAACTCGCCTCCGCATCGCATTCGAAATCTCACTTCGTAAGCGCAAAAAATTTCGAATCCATCATAAAATATTTCATCATGATCACATTTTTCCTATTATACACTCAACATTTAAATCCATGTTTCATTAATGATGCAACAATTTCTCCGCAAACTTTTAAAATTCCCATTAAAATTTAATTTGGATTTTTTTAGTACAAATATAAAAATAAAATGGGTTCGCAATGGCATGATATAAGCGGCTTAAATAAGGAGAGCAGTGTACTTATTCGAGTAGATTATGGTCCAAGTTGTTAGTGAGTTAATTCCATTTGTAAACGAGAGTTGCAATGAAATTACTTTCAACAGACTTTGCAACAATGTCATAAAGTGCTCTACTTATCAGGAGCTAGCGCATACGCAATTGATTAATCCATTTATAGACGGCAAGCTGCCGAACAAAAGGCGGAACTAGTTTAGCTAAATCAATTATCATATTCTTGGCGCGCGGCGCTCTGGAGAATTCTCCAGAGATGTATCGCGATGATATTCAATTACAAATAGTTCGACAGATCATGCGATAAGCCGAAGCAAGTTTTACGTACAAACTAGTGCAGAATGCAGCGGAAGTCTGGTGCGGTGCGCCCGCGGAAAGGGAGTTTGCATCATTCTCATCTTCAATTACACACCATAGGCGAGCACACCATTCAAATAATGCGATTCGCTGCGCCTCAGACTCAGATACAATAACCAGTGATAGCCAATTTAAACTTTGACCAGAATGCTCGGGGACATTTCCTGAAAGCTTTCTCGAGTCGTCCGCGAGCTTTGTGCATTCCCGAGGCGCGTACGTAGCAAAAATAATGAGCAAAAAACACCAATGCGTCTTATTATTAGTATTGTTGTTTGTTGTTGTCGTTTTCATATTAAGAAAATTCCGAAGAAAACAGAAAAAATTAGTATGTTTTTTGCCTTGTCGTAATTGGTTGTATTACTCGCATTTTTGTTGAATTTTCCGAATAATTGAATCTCCACTTAAGGATAAATTTTGAGATGCGGCATTTTAAAATCGCGTATACAAATATTGAGTGTACGCGATGAATATATTTTTGCAAGATGCGAATTTCTTTTCGATCCCCAAGCAGGGAGGGCGGTTTCTCATCGTTGGAGGCCTAAGCGGCTTATCACCAGGCAGCGGGGGAGGCTCGTCGCGTTCAATATACACCAGGATGTGGCGCGCGCGCTCAAATCCTATATACACGTGCAATTCATAAGCAAACGCGCCGAAGACGTCGATGCGAAGGATGGAATGTGTGCGAGTACCGAGCAGCAGCTTATTCGGATCGGATGCTCCAGCAGTCGCAGGAGCGACTCAAATCCGACATCGACAAGGATTATTAGCTCCTTTCTGTCCTTCGAGTTCTTGTCTATAATCTCGGCGCAATGATCTCATGTTGGCCGGAGGGTTGGACAGGTCCAGAGAGTGCTTGTTAGTATCGCCAACCCGGAAATTCAAGGAAAACCACCCACGAAATGTGACCCGTAATTAGTTCACAACGTGTCTCATTAAATCTAGGACTCACGATATAAAATATGTTAATATAAATTAAAATCTTTATCAATAAAAATTGTGCCACTTTGAAGAACATTGTGAAAGAAATTCAGGCGGTAAAAACTGAAAATTGTTTTAAACTATAAAAGAATGGACTTTGCACGTAGCAAATATAATATAGCAATATGAAATATTTTAATTATAAAATTCAGAATATAAATTTTAATTAAATATGTAAATTACCAATTATAATTTTATTCATACATTGCATAAAGCGGAATGGCCGACCGAGTTAATTAAATAATAATCGAAAATTCAAAATATATAGCGGGGATTCATTATCCTGAATGGAAGGCAAACAAGTCGCGCCGCTATCAGCGTGATCTATCTTAACAATGGGCGTTTATTGAATTTTAATTTATTGATGAGTGCGTGACCGGAAAAATTAAAATTAATTTCATCTGCAATCACGCCACGAACCTGAAGATCTCGAGCGTACGAGACAAAGTAATAAAGTTTTGTTTTGGAAAATTTTACGAGGGCGTTTGCTGCCGCCGACTATTATTATTCGCTTCGCCCACCGCTACCGCCGCCGCATGTGTTGGGTCAGCGCCGCCGTCGCTTTGTGCGTCCAGCATGGACTTTTGGGGCATTTGGGGCCCGCCACTCGAATAACGCAATCAATTTGCTTGTTATTAACCCTCGGGTAGCATATTCTTTCCGCAGTCATTCGTTTCTCGTTTTTCTCTCAGAATTGCCGGACCGAAAATCTTACCCGCGCATTTATATTCACGCGCATACAGGATTCGTGTATATTACTTATGCATGAAGATATAAAACCCACTTTCATTTTCAAATGAGGTCAAAATCCTCAAAAAGTAATATGTACTTGTCATTAATTATGCATAGAACTCGAAATTGTTAATTAAAATTTAGAAATAACACAAATTTTCAGTAATATCGCAAGTAATAATTTATTGTTTCTCAACTTGTTCAGTTTTTCAAACATTCACAGAAAAATCGGAAATTTAAAAAGCTTCAGGACTTACTTGCTTTAAATTGTTGGTATAATCTACTAGTACGTTTTGTCAACGAGTCGCGTTATCCTTTCAAGAAAAGGATACTTAAATAGTATGGTTATAAAGTAATAAAGTAGTTGATGAAACAAAATAAGAAAATTATGTGTTTATTTTCGCTTATTTCAGAATAGTGCTTGAGAATTGGATGAAAATAATATTTGCCTGATAAAGGCAAATCCTTTTGATCTGTGCGGACGACATTTGAAATTTCCTCATATCCGACTCGACGACGCCAGGCGGTTGACGATGTTGACGATTTTCGCATGACACGCGGATGCGAAATGCACGAACGAGAAAATTGGAAGTGAATAAAACCGGCATGTGCTCGCACACTCGCAATATATGAACTTTCGTGTCGACGCAAACATCGTGTTCATTTTCGTTCGTCCGGCATTATGATCTGTGCGAAAATGTTTTAATAAAACCGCGTGAAGCTGGACGCCGAACAGCAGGGCGTGTTTGTCTCATTTTGCACTTTATTAGAGACTATCAAAACATATTTTGCACTAAATTTTTGCCAAATTGTGTGCTGCAGTATCGTGGGAAATAACCATTCTAAATACGGAACATCAATCTCATAAATTTAAATGACTTATTAATTATGTAAATCATAATTAAGCTGTGTCCCATCCGCTGTCATAATGGTCGGGATTGTTAATTAAATTTATTAATTCACATCGCTATTAATGGAAAATTCCATCACGTTTATTCGCAAATTTCAGATAAAAATGGAAAATCAAAAATATGCCAATTTTATGCATTTAATTGATGAATGATACCTATATCTATTTCCAGAAAGTTACTTGCATTTGAATGAAGGATTGGTGTACATTGTAGTAGTTTCCACATGTGGAACCATAATTCATGCTTGAGTAATCATTGACTTAGTAGGATGCAAGTTGGCGGAAGACTTATGTGCGACAAGTTGGACCGTAACCCGAACGCATCAACAATGCGCATTGCGCAGTACGTAAAGCGCAATTGGTATTTTCGCATGAAATTATAGATAATACAGGTGGCTGCCGGTTAAGTCCCACCGGCGGCAAAGACGCGAACGCTGCCGCCCCCTCACGCACCCCTTGTTACGCAACGCTGCCGCTCGACAATGCGGTGTAAATGCGAGTTCTGCACAGTGGCAAACACAATCGGGCTGCGTCGCTGCATTTCGGTGGAGATTAAGTCAACGGTGCGTATTATAATCGCGGCTGATGGTAATACTGAAGCCAAACAATAATTGATTACTTGCGCGCACTTTGTATCAGACAATGGAATTGAATATGTGCCACTCGCTTTTGCGCTACGCAATTCATCGTCTTGTTTGTTTGGGAATTGTGTGCAAATTATTCGCAGAACTTACGCGACCATTGTTCATTTCATAAAATAAGCAAAAAACTAAGACTTTACCCCTTTCAGCTGACTTATCCTTAAACCTCCCTCGCTTATCACCATCCTAATTCCTTAAGAAAAATAAGGATAAGCAGAAGATTTATCTAGATTTACTAATATAAAAAACTAACCCTTTCAGAAGGAAAATTAAATTAAGTATGTGACACTAATTAAATTTATCATAATTCCGGAAATCTAAAGTTAATAAAGAGATAATATATACAGCGCGAGGAAGTCTAAATATTTAGTAAATAAACAAAACTTTAAAATTGCCCAAGTAAGAGAGCTGTACTAAATTATTAAAAACAAAATGGCAAATTCCAAGTACACTTGAGCGGCGTATAAAGTTCAAGAAGTTTCAATAAAGTATTTTAAGTCCATATTAGATTTTCAGTATGGTTTCGTTCAAGTACTATCAATATTTAGCTTTCAAAATTGTTTACAAGGAGTTTACATAAACCGCGCGCACGCAAAACATTCGGAGGGTTGCAAATCCGTCGAGAAGAGCAGGCGCACGTTCAAATAATAACACGCACAGTCAATCCGGCTGCCCCTGTAAATTCAACTATAATTTGATGGTTCGCCCTCTTATACGAACAATCACTTGGACGAAACGCAAAAGGAGTGCGGACCGCATCATGCACGCCAATCCGATGGAAAGTCGAAAGTTCCGGTTCTCTGCGGTAGGGAATTTAATCCTTAAGTGGACCCGCATTAACCATGGTAATTTCACTTCATTCCTAATAACAAAGTAATTTCACTACCAATGTGTAGGCAACTAATTGAATACTTCTGTTTGCTGCTCAAATTTACTTATGCTGTCCAAATCCGCTAAGCTCAATTCTCAAATTGATGAAGTTCCATAATTATCAAGTTCAAGGAAGTATGCGCGCAACACTCGGTGGCGTTAAGCGTAAGTATCACTAATATAAAATGAGTATACAACTAACAAGTGGTGTCCGACGCGCAAACCGAAACACATTAAACTAATACACGAGTGGGGAAAGTTATGCACGACCGTCAAAACTCGTTAAAAGCCACTATTTGTATAGCACGACGAAACGTATAAGCATGGCGATGAAAATTGCCGCCCCGAACTTAATTAGGCACGACGAATTTTTAATGTTGGACATGACGAAGCAGGAAGACCAGAGATAATTTTAGATTTACTAAACTTGCAACGAATTCAATTAGGAGGAACACCGTGGCTCAATTTACGCAGCTACAGCAGGCCGGGGGCTTGCGATAAGAATGCTTAAATTCAATGAGCCCGACTTGATTTAATTAGGATGCTCACGAAAAAAGAACAAGAAGAGAGTCGTGTTCTTGCAGGATTCTCAAATCATTTGAGTCAATACTGCGGGCTTGTCAGATCCACCTATAAATCGCTCCTAACTTACGTTTTATGACTAAAGCAAACGCTCAAATGTTATGATTAATATCAATATTGAGTGTGAAAATGACACTCATTTTTATCCCTTTGGTGTATTTTGATTTTAAAATATCATTAAAGATATTTACTCATAGTTGTAGAATTGATAAACATAAATGCAATTACGAAATCATGTTGAGTAATTTTAGAGTCAATATAATATTGGGTCCTAAAAGCATTCTTCGAGTTAATGATACTCGTATATTGTTTATGTATTTAATATAGGTGAAGCGCAATATAAACTTAACGTTAAGCTTGGCGTATTCGCGTTTGTGGGTTGGTGTTGCACGTCATTTAATGCACGAGGGCGCAATGCGTTTGGCGAACAACGGGCTGAACGCTATAAGCACGGGGGCTTAGTGTCTGGCGCAATGACACCTTCCATAAACTGTAATATATTGATATACAGATGAAACTGATACATGGCGATGGCGCACAGCCGGGCAGCGGCTAACGACGATCGACTTTAATTAAAAATTAATGCCGCCGCTGAGTGAGCACGAACGTTCGTTCGGCTATAGCTGATACACACGGCTATTTAAGCGGCTCGCACGGGGTGGCAATTGCGGCACGTCGAATGTCGATGTGATTAAACTTATTAGTTTATTGCCGCTGAAATAAAGCGACCGTTAATGGGGTGCTACTTTATTGCAGGCGGCTATTGTGCCTTCCAGACTGCCACCGAAGGGAACGCAATTAGGTCGACGAATTCGATACTGCATTGTAATACATATAGTTACTATTCGATTATACTCCATCCGCCATGGGTAATTTTGATCTCATTGCGAGTTAATGCATTTCCAACGAAAAAAAGCTATTTTCGGCGATTGCTTTATAAATAATTAATGTCAATCGAAATTGAAATTGAATACTTTTTTATATCCATTCTATTTACAGCTAAAATTACCAATATACTTATTCCTTTCTTGTTATACTTGATACTTTATTGACTTTCTTATTTCATCTTTTGTTTAATAAGTTTTCTGATTAATGCATTCGTATAATGAAAGAAATCTCCACGATTTTGTAAAATTACTCATGAACTTCGTTCAATACTAAAATCGCCAAGTATAAAGTCATCACGTCCTCAATTAACCTGGCTTCGAGTTAAAAGTCGTCAGGACAATGTTCGTTTTCCCCATTTCACGATTTTCCAGCACCAGCGCGTCGACGTCTTGACAATTGCTTGACTAATCTACATTTTGTTCGCGCCGCGAGCAGCTCATTTGTATGCCTGATTACCTAACATAAATTACGAACTGATAACGATTTAGATCGAGCGAGTGACAACTGAAAGCAACAATAATGCAGGAAATATAGAAATATCATAAATCTAGCGTTGAACGCAAGACAACTACCACCCGCTAACAACCAACTCAACTGAGCGCAGTAATGAACTGCAATGAACACAATTCTCTATTGAGTTGCCGCGAGTTGCAATAATAATGCAGAGTCCTTTGTTGCCTCCGTTTCTATATAAAATATAAATACATAAGTGCGCGAAATAAGTACATAGCAAGAAAACCGCCTGCTGACTTATTCAAATAATTGTTTCATTGTATTATCACTATATTGTGTAAAGAATGAAAAACGGAAAACAGAGAAAGAGTTCATGCAGTGTATGTTCACGTGCTCATACATACGACTAATTTATTAGCTTTATACCGTTAGTAAATTGCATAACAAACAACATTAGGCGCTTAATTTGATAGAAAAGTCTGATGAGCGCGCAAATGCACACGTTCAACAAATACCCACTGTGTGAAAATGAACAAAATATATATTCAACGCGAGCATTGGAAAAGCCACCTTTGGTTAATAGTTGTGCCGCGAACACAACGTGGAAAACACAGGGATGAAACGTTGTTGTGTATTTGTGTTGTTCCTTAATGACGCTTCTTGCCGATGAGTTATCGTTTAACCATCTAATGTGCCATAATGCAAAATAATTACAACGTGAATGTTGGAATCATTTTTTATGCCTGTCAAAATGTGTCTATTAGCGCTCGATATGGATCAGTTGAGTGTTTTTCTTTATGTGTTTCCTTCTACACGTTTTATACTAATAGCAGTTATGGCACTTTTATACAGAAACCATTTTACCATTTTGTTAATTTTCTTATATTAAGAATATTGCTTAAGAATGAATCAAGAAGTAGTGTTTTTAAGTACAAGTAAATGTTCAATTCTTCGCGCGGTTATTCGCGGTACCGACACCTATGTCACATTAAAGTGCAACAATTTTACGTCACTCAGACGACCTTCATAATGTAAACAATAGCACTCAATGTAATGGAAAAACAAGAAAACATACCTTATGTGTCCTGATGCCAATCCTTGGAGAAACGCCATTTCCAGTCACACTGACTAATTGTTCTGCTTTACGAGATAAATCATACTATGTATTCTGTTTCTAATGCCATATTACTGAATTGAATGCATTGCTCTTCCAATGTGCTCACTGGGAGTAAAACACTGCTTTGCTTTAGACCTTAATTGAGTCCTCAAGGTACTCCTATGCGCTGAGATGATTTCTTACTAACCTGCAAGAAAGTTTCTATCAGTAAATTGCACCTTTAAATAAGCAAGTATGACTGGTGAAAGAAAGTGACTTATGTGTAAATTTGGAAAGCAGTTTACATATGATTCTGACCCCACGTGAATAAATAATTGATATTTAGACATGGCACAAGTAGAGATATGACCACAGGATGTAACTTGCGCAGTATCAATAATATATTACCTTGTGATTTGTTGATATATAAATGCAATTTATATGTTATTGTCACTCCTCTAGTATTTGTCAAATCGTATGCAGATTTCAGGTATTCATACGTATATTATAATTTCAAGTCGTATAATATATAATTACGCACTGACGCTGTGTGAATGTGTTATCTAGATGTTTCTCGAAGACGACAACTTACACTTCCTTACTCAGATGGTAAATGACTAAACTATTTGCCAGATTGCTTATCCAATGTTATGCTCACTATGAATATTAATCTAATATTAAAATTCTTCATTCTCAGCCAATAAATATAGGTACTTACTCATTATTTTCTAATTTGTTTGTAGAAATACACCACAATGTGGAACTAACCTGACTTTTCACTTCACTACGCACTTAACTGCACTTAACTATAACCCGACTAACAAAACAGCTGGCTGTTCTATGTCATCTGAGATACGTGACGTAGTTGATACGTCACGTTGTTGTTAAATGTAAATAAAACAGAGACTTTATACTGTAGGGTTAGAATTCTATCTAATTAAACCAATGCTAATACTAGGCAGCCGAGCATTTTCTAAGCCTTCCCGTTGTTCAATTATTACGAAATACTAACAAGTGTTGCAATATTTCTTAAAGAAAGAAATAAAATTTAATGACTACGAATAGCGATGCATTAAAAAACATTGCCTGTTAAAAGCATCCACTAATATTCATTTAAATTGCTAGTTTAAGTTGAACTATCATTAGGAACGTAATCACATTCGTCGCATTAAAACCATTGGAACAATTGCAGTAAATCTAGTTGCGAGCCGCGGTGCAAACGCATTTAAAAGCAGTGAGCACTTTGGGCATTCGGTTTGATAAAGTGCCGCGCGTTGATGTCGTGCGTGTTCGTGCATAAACTGACCTTCATAAAAGAATAATTAGTAATCAAGCGCACGACCTAGATACCCTTCTCGCGCACAATTTCCAGTGTGCGCTTTTCTTTCGCATTCGCATTTTTACATTTTTACTACACATTCATTTCGGGCGTCCGCATAGATTGCGCCGGGCGCGCACGCGTTTTACGATGCTGAAGTGTTTTACACAGTTAATTTAAAGAAATGCGCGCCGCGCTCCCGGAGGTTTGCTCATGAATAACATCGAACATTAGTTGTTGTAGGCGATGGAGTAAAAATGAAAAGGAGAAAATAACGGCGCCGCGCGCGCACTGCTATTGCTGTGTGTGTTTCCACTAGTTGTGCATTAGAAAAATGGAAACGCGTCAAAAAGTTATGAGCATTGTGCGTGCTCGACATACATAAACGGCAATATTTTATTGTGCGTAAAAATACATAACTCATACCAAACGTAAATTTAGAATAACGCGCCGGCCCCGTGTGCTTTATTTGCGTCTTCAACATTCAACGATTTTTATGATGCAAAAGCGTATCAAAAACTGTCTGAGGATTCACAATTCGACGATTCCCTATTCAGCATCAACGCATAAACTCAATCAAATTTACAAGCTGCCTAACAATACCCAACAATGTCAAAACTTCTTCAAAAATTGCAAAGTCCAACTTTTTTATTACACAATTTTCACTTGACGTAGTTTTAAGTTTTGACTTCCCTTGTAATTAAAATAGCCAGCAAGAATAATAGGTAGGTATCCAAATATCAAAGTACGTAAACAAGACCTAAATTAATATTGCAATCATAACATACATGCACATTATGATGGAATAACAAATGGTGTTCGGAATATCCCAAATATTATGCTAAGATAATAAAACGAGTAAATTAAATTATTTTTCATTACCCTTAGCATTAGGATTATCCGCATTCGACCCTCTGGGAATTGAATATTACTCATAGTCTATAGAGGGGTCGCTTCTACCCCTCGTTGAAACATTACACACTTACGCTTCATAATAATCAAGTATCGTTATTAAAATTTTATCTACCTTTGCTATTGCTATTAGTCAGCTGCCATTTAATGACTTAATACAAAGTTCACTCGCATCCCCATTTAAAGGCGCCTACGGATTTATTATGCGTGTGTATGTTTAATTAAATTTTAACGTATTGTCTCGTTGACTATCCATAGTAATTTTCGGCTTTTGTTATTGCAAATATTCGAATCACTCGGTGTGGCCATTATGAGGCTGATATGAGCTAATAAAGGAACGCATTAGCCCGTTCAGAAAACGTTTTCAATTCTGTAATTGGGATTTGCGTTAGTTGGTTGTTTCAGCCGCTGTTATAACCGTTTATCCTTGTTTATTGTCCTTGCAATAACAAGCAATAGGCCTCGGCGCTGTTTCCATTTCGATTGCGAACCTGCGTTCGCTATTTGTGTAGTTTCGTTGATGTTTACTCCGTTCGCATTATCATTAGCATTCACTCAAATTGCTAATAAAATGCACACTTTTAACGACTCGCACTGACATTAAATCGACATGAGTATGGATTAGTTAATGTATTTATTATTATAGTAATCTTGTTTTGTACTCTTCGCACAAAGTAAATGAAGATAAGAAAGAAATCACATTAAAAAACTCAATAGATTTTCATCCAACGTACAATAATACTCTCGATGAGAATTGCATTTATGAAAGGGAAAAGGGAAGAAGGAAGAACCGATAAAAATTGGATCCGCTTTTACAGTTAATATCTTTCCATATCTCAAACGCGTTCTGGATGCATTCATACGCGACCGATGCGCGACCAGCACAAATTGTAAAAAACGAATACAAACGCGAAAGGAGAAAGTGCGGCGCCGGAGCAACGCACTCATTTAATTCGTCTGACGGCTGATAAGGATAATGAAGGATAATCTAAGTTGGCAAAAAGCGTTCGTCGTAATTTATTCCGATTCAAACTCATCTCGCGCTAATGGCCTACCGCTGAGTAATTTAATATTTTACCATTAACACTCAATTCGCTTACATTTACGGCGTCGGGACGCTTGTCTCATCTCGCCGCATTCCTTTTTCCTGTTCGTCCCTATTTTTTGTGATCGTTCATTGGTGAAGAACATTCGTTTCTGGTTTCGGTTCATTCGCTCCGGCAGACGAAACGCATGGGGCACGTTCGGTCTTAAAGGGATGAATGTCGCGTTACCGGCCCGGCTATTTTTCATCCTTCCTAAACACTGACAATACATATTTGTCTTCAACAAGTATTGCTTTCCTAGTAGGTACGTTTGGGACTTTGGGTGGGTTGGTTTCCGTTCGCCCGAAGGAAGCGAACCAGGCAAACTGAAAGAGCAGCACACACTGGAGCGAAAGCGTTCCCTAATAGTGGAGGAGAGACGGCGGCGGCTATAAAATTTTCGTTACGTCAAGCACATATTTGCTTTGGCTCCAAAGCGCGGCACGAATTGCTTTTCGAAATCGATTCTCGCGCGCTCGCACCGGGAATTGGTTACTGAAACAGGTGTATGCTGACTTTAAGTACTTTTACTTCTTGCATCGCTCGCTGGCAAGTTATTTCTTTGATTGCATTATATTTGCCTTGGACTCCATAAGAGTGTGTGATACTCGAGAATGCCTTTAATCGCGTTTGATCAAGAATTTTTCAATCAAATTTTCTATTCCTTTTCTAAACATAAGTATAACAAACTATTTCGAATGAAAAATAATAGAATATTTAGATACAGACTTAACTAACGAGCCAGAATTTTATGAGTGTAGTAAAATTAGTTTGCGTTATGTTTTTGGATTCAGCTTTTATGCATAATAAAACCCCCCCAAGAGGAACACGAGCATGAAAGTAGATGAGCACGGATGGAAATAACGAAATATTCAAAGAGACGCCGCCGCCGACGCCAAATGCATTGGATGAGAGCGGATTACAAGGGAATGATATCGAGTTGGCACCTGGCGCGCCGTTATCACATTAGCCGCCGCTGCAGCGCGCCGCCCCATCTGCAGTTGTAATTATAAGCCGTATAATGCGCTGGGATAGGGGGTTGCGCTTGATTGGACCCCGACGCCCGTCGTCCAGCCGCATTTTGCTAAAACCCACCACGATTTCAATTCACCACACGAGACGACGACGCCGACGACGATCATGATGATGATGATGTCGAGGGGGTTGCCGTGCGGAAATGAAACGCAAATCCAGAGTAGATGCGATTTGAAGCGAGAGAAGCGGGCTGGGAGTTTAATGTATGCTCAATCAATTGCAGAACGCATTAGATGTTTGTCTTGCGGTGCACACCCTGTATGCTGTGTCACACGTGGACTGAGGGGAATATCCAATATGTTCGGGGGATGACAAAATGCGTGCAATCGTGTGCGTGCTTGCACACGGTAATTACGAAAACGTGTCGTGCTTATTGATTCTCGGACGTCGCGTCGGGGGTGCAATCGGAAAAAGGCGCCCTCCGAATTCGTATCAGCTATCACTGTATGTAGTGTACGATTACAACAAGCGCGATTCACATATGCCATCGGCACGTATGATTCGTTATTGTAATACAACGCTAACGACTAACTTACTTCCGCTTCATGTTTGAGTATGAAAACTGTATCTACATGGCCATGTAGCTGTATGACAATCACCATAAACATGACTATTGCATTAATAGAATTATTAATACTTAACATGCCGTGTTGTATTATCTTATTGCTGATAGCTCTAAAGTAACATAATTAATAATAATACAACGTTACTTCATTTATACATTTGTCTGAATCAAAGCATTTAAATGATAAATAAAATAATTTACTATCCTACAGTTTTTTTACTGATATGTTGTATGTTATTTAATTGTAAATCAATACGATGTAATAAAACCGATAACAATGGCATTAAAATATTGGCCAATGGAATTGATCTTGGTAAATTCAATTTAATATAAATTTTAATATAAAATATTATCAAACATTTATAGTGGATTGGCTCGCTGACAGTTATTCGATAAAATCCAATTACAGGTTAATTTCTCCGTGGAGAAATGCGATAATAAAATCAATTTATGGCGAATTTCATCAATAAAATTATAATATGCATAAGAATAAGGCGTTCATCATCGATTTCACGTCAGCCATGATTAAATTTTCTAGCGTATTTTTATATCTACGAAGCGAAGGGAAAAAACAAGTCCTTGTTATTACACAATCGCATTGGCGTGACGACAACGCATTAATGCATATTTAATATTAGTGAAATTGAAAGGTGGAAGAGACACAAATCACGTATTAATTTTATTAAAGAAGTAATTGAAGTGCTTTGCACGAGAACAATTGTGACATTAAAAGCACATTACACCGCCTCGCTATTTATCATCTTCAACTTTATTCAACTGTCATGGATGTCATCATTGAAATTTTGAATGACATTATTTATTATTCAAGATATACAAAAATATTTCGAAATTATTATTTATGGCCAACAATGGGGGAGGATAACTCTCATTGATTGAACAATGATTTAAAGATACCACAAAAGCATTGAGCAGACACAATTCATGCAATGATTTTTTAAAAGTGCATTGATGGTCGATCAATTGGGAATGCATTGGCATGTTTTGGCAATGCGTTATTGTAATTGCCAGCTGAATTGTGAAGCATCGACGAATACGCGAGCATTAATAACCGCTACTTTATAGCCGTTCATTGAGGGATTCATAAAAGCCAAAATTATTGCTTTGTCGCATACTGAAATCAAAAAATATTTGCACTGTTTACAGCAACAGCACATAATTCGCACTGTGTGAAATTATTATCAAAAATACAGCGAGTGGCAAATGGCAATTATGTGCGTATTATAGACATTATCAATTAATTCTTTTGTAATTTGTTAATTCGATTAGCATTCGCGAGTGCGCGTAATTGTATACGTGCGCGCACGCGTGGTGTACTGCGGTCGGTAGGGCAGATTTGCGATTTGCGTGCGATAATGATCCGTTGATACTAATTGTGTTTACGTTATAAATTTGCGCCGAGTGCGAATGCGCGTCGGCGGAAAACACCGGAGTGCGCAAGCAAGCAAAACGGGGTGAAATATTAAATCGAGGGTGTTTTGCATTTGCGAGTATTTTGCTGCGTCTCGTGATGGTGTCGCTCGAGCCACCGCTGCTGCCGCCACGCTGCGTGCTTATGTTTTCCGCGCGCACGACGGAAAATTCGCTTTCACCGCAGAGCGAGCCAGGCCGCCCCCCCATTACAATGTTACAATGCGGCGGCGGGCGTTGTAAAGGTGTCAGCAGAAAGGAAAAGCGCATTATATTAACATCGTCGAATACGCAACTCTAATTTCAATGCTATCTCTTTTACCAGCGCCGTTGAAAGCGTAACAAAGCATGTACGTACGGAAAAACTCGTTACTTGTTATCATCATGAACTTATTTTTTCTTAATCTATGTTTACTTTTGTGCGCTGTTGGGCAATAATGTTTTTCGGGTAATATTTTAACGTTGGCTTCATGATGCTCTTCACACTCGTCCAAACAATGTTGGCCTCCCGAAAAATAAAGCCCCGGATGATGTTGATGGCAGCGAGATGAATACCGTACACATCCAGCGTGTGTGGAGTTAATTAAGTTCGTCATGTTCGTCACAACCCTCGGGACTCCATAGGGATCTGTCGAGCGCACAACACGATCCTGAGCGTCATTGCATGTACAGTTCGTACAGTTCGCATGCATTCCAGCTGAGGCAAGTGCAATTGAGAGTGAGAAGAACAAGAAGAGTTCTTCGCTAACAGCGCCAACTTTGGCGACGGCAGCAGTCGTTATATTATGCTCCACGTAATATTTTATATGACCGTTTGTTGTTTCAATGGGGGGAAAGGAATGCGCCTGTGCCGCTAACATATTGAGTTCACTTACGTCACTCTGGCAACACTGCCAGGAATCACCCCCGAAGTCACAACAGCAACAGCGCTGCATGTGCTCCTGGGGTGCACCCCAAGAGAATCAAATGGCCTGTTCGCTCCTCCTAACATAGATCTTCGTGCCGCATCCACTACAGGGGGGTTGCGCAAAAATATTAACTTTGGCTATACCCGTACCGAAATCAAGTCCTATTGACTGTTATGAATATTTAATCAATCGCTCGAAGCTCACGCGCGTGCTTGATGAATATTTGAATCAATTCTGGTTTGATTGCTAAGGGCATTGTTGTCGTGGGCTGATGAAACACTCGAAATGTGTTTTACGGGTGTCGCTATCACATTCTTTTACAGCGCGCACGTGAATCCAGCAGAGGAGGCAAAATTAAATATAGATGGGATATTTGGATAATGGAAACTGTTCCAGAGTCGTAACACATCACTCATCCGTTCATGTGCAACTACCACATGCAATGTGCAAACGCTTGTGAAATGTGCGCAACTGTGAGTTAAGCCTCCGATGTCTCTCCATACTGCTCATATTCCCTTGCGCGCTACACACATTGCTGTTAGCAAGCCCATAATATAAAAGCTCCGACGGCGGCGGCGCGTCGAGTCAATAACGTATTATCATTATAATAAAAGCTTCAGGCGGTTTGAACGCCTGCCTGCTGTAGAAGCTCATCAAATTGCTTTTAAAAGAATTTAGGTGTCAATATATTTGTGTGTTCGACGGAACAGAAGCATTAATATTGTGTGTTTGCCCCTCAAACGACGCAAGGGAGGGTTTCATTCCCGTATTCCCATTTAACATATAGGTAAATACACTACCGTCCCAGTTCATAATCATTGTAATGTCCACATCCGTGGCTTTCACGATGATTTATCAAAATGTCGTGCACGCCAATAGCACTTGTGACTTAATGAACTAAATGTACACACCTGAGTTTTGTTTGATTTCGGCGTGTTTGCTCCGTCATAGATCATATCGAAAATGTTGTTATTGTGGTTTTGATTTCTGCGTGACTCATGAGAAAATTTTTGAAGGATGTATCAAAAACGCGAGGAAAAAACTACAAGTGCAAAATGATGCGAGAGGGTGTGAGCTTTTGTTTGCATAACATTATTCACTATGCATGTGCACTTCAGTTGCATGCTGATAGAGCGAGCGGAGTATTTGTGATATCTGATATATCGACATCGATAGCAATAAGTAGTGGAATGGCTGGAAAACGAGCGTATTGAAAGCACCATGACAAGCAAGGAACAGTTGAGGGGTAGTAGTCGTTGGATATAAGGGTGGAAGCATGATCGTACATGTTTGATCAAAAATACTCCTATTACTGCACACTCAGTTCGCATTTTCTCTCGAATTTAAAAAAACAAATAATATACAGAGGATATGAGAAATTAGGCATTAATTTGATTAAAAGGAATTTTCATAAACTACGTCTATTAAGTTAGATTTGCTTGAGTACCAACCAGTATGTGTCACAGATGGACTTGGAGTATCGCAGTACCTAATTGAAATCAAGCACATCTGCCGGCGAAAGAAGAATAAGGAAGATAAGAGTGATCGTAACGAGCACGACATGTGCGCATGCAGGAACCGAATTGGTCGGCAGACACTTGTCAAAAGCTCTATTGTCTTTAAATAATACCACAATTAGATACAATTGAGCGCGTAACGAGGCGGATTCGCTGTAATTAGGCGCAATGGGGCCCCTCGTCGTCTAGCCGAAGTGCAGCTGGTGGAATGAAATAACACGTCCGACGAATAATACAAACGATCGCGATGTGTCCGACGCATGCACGGCGGCTGGGCCCTCGAAAGGGTTGCGAGCACTCCGCGCCGGTGTAATGTACGAGTGCGGTCAATGCCGGTTGATGCTCGTGTAACAAATGTGCGCATGCTGTGTGGATATTGCCGATGTTAGATGTACGACTAAACATGTTAGGTTTATAGATAAACATTCGGGGTGTTACTGCAACTCACCGTAGTCTACTTATAGCAGCCGTACATTAAGTGCAACATTCAGTGGACCGTTTCGACGCTGCGCAGACAATTGAAACAAGTGTTACGTTTTGGCTTTCAGCGCGGATGAAACAGCAAAAGCTAAAGTTGTGGGTATTGTGTATTTTGTGCCTGATGGGCATTGAAATAACGCTTGGACTGCTAGTTAGTTGAACGCCATCAGAAGAGGTGAGAAATGTTGAAATGTTGATTCAGTTGCACTTTGTTGAGTGCCAATGTTATGATGTCCTCGACTGCCACAGGACGATGCGATGTTGTGCGCCGTATTTTGTCCGAAAGTAAGCCAGCTGTAAATGGAAAGATAACAGCAGCCGTTCGCGAATTGGTTTATAAGAAGCTGTAAATGTGCTTAATAGCATTCCACGTATAGCCCGCTCAAAATTGCTGCAAATGATCGTTGGTCTCGAATTCCACTTCCGCATTACGCGAAGAAAACTCGCCGCTGCGTGCATGTGTCCTGAAGTGTACTCGAGAGACGAGTCCTACGCATCCGACCAATAAAAGTCGCACTCCACTCTAAAAGCTTTTCCATTTTTCCGGCTTCCACAAAGCGATATTAATAAATTTAATTACGCGCGTTTTTACAACCGGATGATGATGATAACCCGCTACGGTTTGCCTCGTTTCCGGATGCCGCCTAACAGCGTTTTCATTACCGACATTACCTTCACCTATTTGTTCGAATAACACGTCCTTTCAGATCACGTACAGCACGATTTTAATAAGGATTACGGTTATTGTCTGGATATTGCGCGTCACTGACTGCGCACAATTCTTTCGCTCGTCCTGTGACTTGACTCGGTGCGCGTGTGCGTTCAACTTAATTAATTGCATGACTGCCTGATTATAATGAACCAATTTGCTTGTGTTCTTATGCCAGAATGATAATTGGATGTGAATTATAAAGGAGCGACGATGCTGCAACCGTTTTCTTAACATGTTCTCTTTGGCTGTAGGTCCAGCGAGTGTCGTCGGCGTCGTCGTCGTTGGTGGTGCCACCACCTGTGCGGGCGTCGCAAGCGTCGAGGACGCAGGACGTCGGCGCGCCGCCGACTCGACGCTCATGGTGGGGGAGGCAGCGACGCGCTGCCGCACGGAGAGGGTCGATCATTCCAGTGTTCGCGAAATGTTCGGGGTGTGTATATAACGCGGCGTCGCGACGGTACTCGCCTCAGTCCTCGATCTGGACGCCGCCGTCGGCAGGTGCGCGCTACAGGTAAAGAAACAACGGCTGTTTGCACACTTTTAGATGATTGAGCGTCGTCAGCGCTTGCTGTTGATTGAACGCAAAACGCGCGCGATCCAAAGTTTTGTTGCGTCCGCGCTCGCGCTCTATTTCTGAAGCGGACGCATTTGAGAAATTAAAACGCTTCCTGAAACAATGAAAGCCATTCGGAGAAGCGATCCGAGCAGCCGGGAAAAGGCGTAAATGAAAATTAGTCAGAGAGAGATACATTGCTCCAGAGTAACTACACGAGAAAAGAACGAGGAGGAGAACGAAGAAAAACGAAGGCCCGAAGAGCCGAGAAAACGCAGCAAGAAGAAAGAAAAAAACTATCAGGAAGCTCTGACTGCGACTTAATTAATTTACTTTTCATTCAATCGCAAAGAAGAGGAAGGGTTGCCAGTTGCGAAAAACTTGAGCAGTCCGCTGCAGCAGCAAAGTGCGCAAAGAAACGAACGAACCACCCATCTGCAGGCAGCGAGGTGGAAATGGTTGGGTTTACTTTTGCCATTTAAACGCTTGCTTGGAAAAACAGAATTAGCGCGAAAGAGGAGAAGATCGAAATCTGGACCTTTTCACTCGCTCCTCAGAGCGTTGCAATCGACACCACTTTTTAAAGCTGCAAGCGGGGGGTTGCCTGCCTGCCGTGTGTTTGCGCACTTCCTGCGCGTTTGGATTGAAAAACGAAGCACGGAAAAGGACTCCTGCTCAGTCACCTCTAACCCGTTCGTATTTTCCGCGCCCAGCGTGCGGATATTTATATTCCGCACATCGCACGACGTCGAGCGCGCGGAAAATGTAATGTGCACGCTCTCGGCACGATGCCAGCCGTAAATGATCCGACATATTTCAACACCTTCGCCAGCGGCGCGCACATCCTCGCACGCTTATCGCTGGAATCGTAGAACTGCATCGCGAAATCGACGGTGAAATCGACAAGCCGGCCTGAGTTGTTCTGTGTGCTGCAGCTGGCGCTCACCCTGCACCAGCACTACCACCCCCAACTCTGCCACTACCACCAACCGCGCCAGCAACGGCCGAGCAACAAGTCACCAAGGGCACTCACCTCCACCACTTCGGACACTCCGCGAAGACTATGCGCTGCTGACCCAGCATGGATTACATCAGCCTGTTGTGCTGTTTGCTCGCTTTTCTTCTCTATTACAACACGCTGGACGCTGGTTTTGTCTATGATGATCGGTGAGTACACTTCCCAAAAATTGCCTACAAAAATACACACATTCAAAATTTGTTAAACAAATCAAAAGACGATAAAATATCCAGAAATTCTGTGCTGTTTTAATATAAAATGTAGGTATATTTTCTTTGCGGGATTTCTGTTTGCTGATATATCCTATGGTCGGATATTCGATGGTCCACAACGCGTGCTATCTACACACAGATTCTACGTCTACATAACTTACAACCTAGCAGCCCATCCGTTAAAATCCCATCGAGCGCGCCACTATATTACAACACGATAACGCCACCAGATTTATTACCATCTCATCCTCTTCCTGATGCCAAACTTTCGCCGCATACACACGGAATTCTAAACACACACTCGCCATATGCACGGCTGTGTAAACCGCCCTCGAAGAGGTGCCTACCCTCGAAGACCGCAAATCGATCTCTCGTCTCACGCGTTCGATCTGATGATGGGCGAAAAATCTCGACGCTCGTTTAATGCAACATGAAAAATATTGCTCGCTAGCATTCTACAACTGCACGTTCGTCCTTCTCCAGCCCGCGTTAAACTTTTTCTTGTTTTTCGAAACGCGTAAATTGCGGGTCGCGTAAAAATTAACTTTTGCAAAACGTAATATCCGCATATAAATTACATTTTGCGATGCGAATTTGCCACTGTTTCCGGCGAACATCTTGTATGGAGAATGGCTGGTTGGTTGGTTGGCCTTCCCAAGTTAATAAATACGCTGCTCGCGCGAGGCTAAATGCAAAACGGGCGCGCAAACTTTAAACACAGACGACGCTTGCCTTAAACAAAGCGTTTAAAATTTGCATGCAAATTTCGTCGCGCCGGGGTCGAGTGCCTCGTTGCGCGCAAACGCTCAGTATGTATGAGGCGGCGAGAGGGATCTTTGATGGGGGCGAATTGTTCGCGGCGCTAGGCGCATAGAAAGCGCAAACGTTTTGTGAAGAACTACACGAATTTGCACTTTCTAAGCACGGTGATTAGATCTCTCAATGTAAACGCATTCATAATATGATTCACTTGGACATTCCACCCCCGCTTTCTTAAGAGGCGCAAAGGGGTTGCGTAATTAAAACTAGACGCGTAGCGCACTCGACGAGATGCCGTAAATAGTTGTGCCCTTTTTGTTTCGCATTTTGCGTGCGCCCTCATCAAGTAACGCGTCAATTCCGGCAAATCATCAGAGTAACCCTTGATGCTTTCACACCCTCTGGTTTGTTGTAAAACATACGCGCGCGTATCCGAGCGGCGCACATTATCATTTTATCCGGGGTGGCGCGTGCGCAAATTAATAGCAAACGTACACAAGAAAACTGGAAGTTGCACGATCATAATATCACGCGAATACGATATGTGCTCTTACTATACATATAGAAGGTATACGCGAACTTTCCTAATTACCCATTCAATATTCGATAACACGTTCGCTGAATGCGTTATCCTGCTGCATGTTTGCGCGCACCCCAAAAAAGCGCTCAAACATTTATTTCGCCACTCACCCACGTTCCCGTGCGCTTGTTGCAACGCATTAGCTATCGGAGTTACGTACAGTGAACAGAAACGTGTACTGCTTTTCATTTCATTCATCGCAGCGGCTAATTATTTTCCTGGCTCATAAGCGTACTCGAAACACGAGTAAAACCAACTCGTGCGTATTATATTGCTATTTCGTTGCCCGACTTTCAACTACCAGAGCATATTCCAATTGCTCTGAAATTTATAAAAGTATCGAGTGCGCACAGAGTGTCATGAATTTTAAGCAATAAATAAACTTTAGTTCACGTTTTGGTCGAATTAATACAACACTTGAAAATCTGCAAAATTGAATTAAAACAGCTGAAAATATCAGTTACAGAATGAATGAATAAATACAATAGCAAAAGATAAATTTGAGTCGGTGCTGGATATTAATTAAACATGTTTATTGAACCGGGAAAAATTAATTTTCTTTCTTTTGGCGGCGGGCCCGCAATGTAGGGCATTGTGTTCGCCTGTTGTAGCAATTTCGCTCTTCGCGTGCATTTTTAGTCGTCCTGAGCGTATCCTGTGCGACGTGGCGCTGTTATTGTTGTTGTTTCGGTTGCCTGGAATGATCGTGCTCAATCTTGCTGCAAATTAGTTCTGGCGTTACAACTTGCTGGCTTCAGCCCGGCAACTGCTCTCGGGCCATCCATTCATTCGATTCGTATTTGCGCATGGTATTCGCAATCGATAATTTAATGAAGTCGGCCGCGATGGCGTAAAGTGTGTTCGTTGTCTTGGCGGTGGAGCTCTTTTAATTACGAATTAATAATGCGGTGCGCCCGCTTTGTAAATGTTTAACGAAAGCACTTTATTGGACGTTTGAAGATGGGTTTAATATATGAATGGGTTTGTTTTATTTTTGCAGGCGTGCTATTCTCAACAACCCCGACCTGCTGCCGTCAGCGCCCTGGCGGCGGTTGCTCGAGGATGACTTCTGGGGCACGCCGCTCACCGACAGCGGGTCGCACGGGTCGTACCGGCCGCTGTGCGTGCTCACTTTCCGGCTCAACTACCTGCTGGGCGGATTCCAACCGTGGGGTTACCATCTCGTCAATGTCCTCCTCCACTGCTTGGCCACCGCGCTGTTAGTGCGCGTCTCGCGACACGTGCTTCCGCGTTCGAACGCCGCCATCGGCTCGGCGGTCGCCGGCGCTCTCTTTGCCGCCCACCCTGTACACACGGAGGCGGTGGCTGGTGTCGTCGGACGCGCCGATCTGGCCGCATGCAATTTGTATCTATTGTCATTCCTTGCATACATCGTGCACGTCAAACACCGCGATTCCGTGCACAGCCACTATCACCAGCAGGAGGTGAATCGTAATCGGTGTTCGCACGAGTTCGCGAACGCCTATTTGCAAAGCAGCGGCCACTGCGCTGGGAATTGTAAGCGTACAGCAGATGTGGACGATGTCTCCGCGTGTTGTTGGACTGGCCGGCTCAAAAGTTGGACGAGCCTTGGATTGTGTGTGCTGCTGGCGGGAGCGGCGATGCTCAGCAAGGAGACGGGCATTACCGTTCTGGGACTGTGCGTAATCTACGATGTGCTGTGCTGCTCCACCGGGAATAGCAAAGTAAGTTTTTTGCGCAATTTCAGACTCACAAAAGAAAGTATTTGCAAAGACTTGTTACATTGTAATTTGCGATTTGGCGACTGACTTATGATAAAGTAATATTTGCTTCAATTTTGTCCCATTGATTCGAATAAAACGCGAATTCAGAGAAACTTTTAAATCCTCATGTTGAATTGATTGGCGAACTTGAAGGCACTTATCCACTAGTTCGAAACTTGCACGAGGCGAATTGATTTTATCCCTTCATTTATGACGCCATCAAACTTGAACACACATCGAAAGTTGCACATAAAAATTATTATGCGCTCCTTCAGTGTCAACGCGGAAGAATGCACAAGCTTGCTGAGCTTGTATCGATTTATTCATTATGCAATTCCATGTTTGTTCGTTATTTGTTCGTAAATTGCCGGTTACCATTCAGTAATGTTGTGCATATTACCCTACAATTCCACAATTCGAATGACACATTTTAAAAACTCAATCAATGCGCCCACAAGTATCGCGTGATTATTGATTTTCCTCAAAGTTGCCGACTCAATTTCATCGCCGTATTACCAATTGAATAATGCACGTTATGGAAAGTGAGAAAAACGTCAAGGAAAAATCGGTTACTTGAATCAACGATCTGAGAGTAATGCGAGCATTATCATCAAATGTGTATAAGAACGAGAGCACCAACCCACTGAACCCGGGGTTCAGTTCAACCTGGGATTTGGGTGTGGGAGAACGGGGCAATCGATTTGAATGCTACGCGTTGGAAATTTCTAATTCGCAAAACACCGGAGGATGCGAGGGTGGTTAATATTCCACGGGGGAGATGTCATCACATTCCTTTGTCCACACACATGGGGAGGTATTAAATTTTTAACCATTTCGCTCACGGAGTGCTCATTGATCTTGGTGTCGTCGTCGTCGGCGGCGGCTTCTTGCTGTGTACATTGAGGTATATTGGCGAAGGGAGCAGGCAATAAACCACCGAAGGGGAGCGCGCGAGTTCCGAGTCCGCTACGTGTTAATGTGTCACGTTCAGCTGTCGCGCTGCCGGCATGTCATCACCTACTACCATGCGTTCAAGAGCCAAAGATTGGAAAAGTTCCATACGTGTGGAACGCCGAAAAAAAGCGAGCTGAACGAATATCCACAAAAGAAGACGAAGTGCCGATGCGCCGAAGAGAGATCTTCGAAGATTGTCGTACATAATGAATTAGGACTCTTGGTGTGTGCGCGCATTGACTCCTGGGACATTGACTCCTTCTTCGCGCGTCTTCACCATTCTTTCGGCTCCTGGCTCCTCTTTTTTTAAGTCACTCCACTCAGCACTCACCCAGCGATGGCGTGTCCAACTATTTCATGCATTCTTTAGTTTCCTTTTTGGCAGACGTCTTCCCATTCAGGCGAAGAAAGGCGTATCGGAAGCCCTCAGCCATCAATACTCAGAACCGTGGATTGAATGAAAGCCGCGCCGCAAAAAGCACGGGAGTGGAATGGACGAGTGGCGCGCAGAATTTATTTCCACTCTTCGCAGAAGATTTAATGTTTCATTCGAATTAATTTAATGAAGGTTTATTGATACCTTCCATCTTGAACGCGTTGCTGCATGCCTTGCAAAACAACAACAAATTACGATCAATCACGATGAACTCATTGACTGTGCAATCAATTGATTAAATTTGTAAATTGTTATTTCAATTCGCGCCCGGCTTCAGTTCGCACATTGTTTATTATACGTGAGGGTTGAAGGCGAATGAAAAGCGGATTCGGAAAGAGTGACGCGAGCGACCCAATTGAAAACGTTAAAAGACGATTTGGAATATGTAAGACAATGGCCCTCTTATTGAGCAAGTCAAGAGGACAAGATGTATTGAACGACCGAGAACGATGGGAGTAAAAGAACAGAAAAGCAATTTCTGGAACGGTCTGGAAGTGAGTTTCAAATTGATTTCTTGCAAAATTGCTCGCCTTGCCAATGAACGGTGGAGGAAAAAAGGGTTCAATTCGCAGATGATCTACGAGGAGCTCGTGTATTTACCGAAAAGATTTCACTGGATTTCGTGCGCTTTTGGTACATTCAGATCGGTTTGGGACGGTTCTTTATTTGCGGAATTTCGTCATATCGGAGGCGCGAATGTATGTTCGACGTTCGAGATCAGGCTCGGGATAGAGTGATATCATGTGCTTCTGTTTCTAATCCAGCAAAGTCGGGGCGAGCATAAATAACATTTTCAGCCGGCACGCCGCTAAACGATCTACCAATATTAAGATTACGACGGCTGATACGATGCACGCGCTATGGCGTGTGCCAAACTGAGTGTTATACAACCACTAACGCGAGCATTCAATGAGGGAATTATGCGCTCGCTCCTCTTTATAAATCCGCGTTTATGAACCATGAAACTCGTATAAACACGCCCGTTTCAAACTTGTGATTCTTGTAAAGCCAAATTGCAAGTTGTGGCAGCATTTTTTCGTTTTGTACTGGTACAAAGTTGAAGAAGAAGTTTGCCAATATCGACATTACCTACCCTAACGTGGAGCGATATTACACCAACTCATTTTCGGTTTAATCAAGAAGACGCGTCTTATACGGGACGGGTAAAGAGTCAATGACGTAAAAATGTACCTGCAGACCCTCAGGGCGAGCGGCGGCGGTGCGCGTCTTGAACACGCGTCTGCGGTTAATGCAGAGGTTGTTGAAAACGCTTGGCTGAAAGTTTGATATTGGTGGCGGCGGCGGCTGCGTTCGGTGAGTCTGCGGATGACGGAGGCGGCAGGGTGGCGCAAGGTGCGAACATTGAGACGTTGCCGCCGCTCGTGATCGTATCGATGCGGTGGAATTGATTCGGCGGTTCTGACCTCCAAGAATTCTCCGCTCGGCGTTGTCGTTGCTGCCACCACTTTCTCACCGCACCGTCGATTTAAATACATTGGCCATAATTCACAGGCATATCCGATACCGCCAGAAATCGAATTTCCGTTGCGATCGGTTCATTGTACCTCGCTCAGAGCTAATGAAATATTATAATTTTAAACACGTGAAAGAAGTAATTATTAAAAGAGGTTTTTAAATTTCCAAATACAGAACAAGGATAAAAATATTATTTTTGATATTTATGTCATCCTTGAAGTGCTGGCAGCTCTTAGAGTCTATTTTTGGAAAGTGGTGAACTTGAAGATTTTTCAACGCTGCATATTTACATGTTTACGAGGGGCGGGCGCGACGCGAGAAGCATTGCAACGACGTGCGGCGATTTATTGGCCCCGGCATACGCCGCCAACGTAATGGGGCGAGGAACCGGAGACGGATACGGGGCTAACTTGCGTTGACTGGCGCACGCGGGCGCCCTGCCGCGTAAGAGATTGATAATGCAACCGCCACTTTCACCCACACTCGTGTGGAGGCAGCCGAAAGCCGCCAACTTAATTATAATCAACGCCTCTACGCGCACCGCGATGCGTGCTGATCGAACGCTATAAATGTATACTGTTGTTGTCCTGACGGATGTCAGATGTGCAAACCGAAATTGTGGTCAGGTAGATTATAACACAATACGACCGCGAGCTTTTAATTAACAGAACTGCCAATAATTGATTATGAATGACGAATTTAATCACGTTATTAATTTTCAGAAGCAATGGCGCAGTGGATTGGTTGTGGCCACAGCGGGAACGCTGATGATAATTGCAAGATTGAATGGTCCAACACCGCAATTTTCCACCGCTGATAATCCCGCAGCGAAGGAGCCAAGCTTCTTCACACGACTGTTTACATTCCTCTACTTACCAGTCTTGAATGCGCGCCTCCTGGTGCTGCCGGACACGCTCAGCTTCGACTGGGGCATGGACGCTGTGCCGCGCCTTCGACGGATAAGTGACGTGCGGAATTTCCATTCGGTAATCTTCTACGTGCTCATCGCGTACGCGGCAAAGACAAGTGTGAGTGTATGGTGGTGCAAGCACGGTTCAACGGCGTTGAAGACGTCTGCAAAGTTGGAAGCGCGAAGGCGGCGAAGGCCGTCATCGCCATGCGCGTTATGCGTGCCGGAGTTTATCTCGCACACGGTGGCGTGTCGTACCAGTAACAACAACAACAACAATGCGTCGTGTGTGTGCCGACCGAAGCCTGCACCGGAGGCGGCGTGCACGGTGATTGTCGCGATTGCTTTACTCGCGTTGCCCTTCCTACCCGCCACGAATCTTTTCTTCTACGTCGGTTTCGTGGTTGCCGAGCGAGTTCTGTATATTCCCAGTGTCGGTTTGTGTCTTCTTGTGGGTCTTGGCGTGTCTCAGCTGTGGCTCTGCCGGCGGCTGCGATCACCTCTGGCTGTCAGCATCTGCCTTACGCTTCTCGCATTCAGCGCACGAACGGTTCTACGTAACCGGGACTGGACTAACGAGGAAGCGCTCTATCGCTCAGCAATTACCATTAATCCACCAAAAGGTAACATTCTATATCTACTTATTATATATCGTCGCGAATTAGCATGAGTTCTTCAGTTAAAAAAAAGTTGGCTTAACAAACAACTCAATAAGTTGAAAGAAAAGTCAGAAGCGAACTGTAATAAATATTTAATCCAGTTAGACATCTCAGCATGCGTGCTGGCATCTTGACGTCTTTTTTACCGCGTGATGAATAAAAGAAAACTACCTCCAAGCTGGTCCGAGGAAATTAAACGCTAGCGGCAGGTTGATTTAACTCTTACGTGAATGAATTTATGCTCCATTTCCATTTTGCTCGCGTTTTACATTTTGTCATAAAATTAACCGTAATAGCTTTGCGATTCTTGCTTATTTCTATTCCAGCGTACAATGCAATTTGTTTTGTCCTAGAAAAGTTGCCAATTTGCAATTTGTGCAAATGGCTCATGATCGATTGTTGGAAAAGTAGAATGAAAGACAAATGTAATAAGAATAAATTCCTTTCACGTATACGCATTTTGCACGAGAGTTGTGAAAGTCTCTCCAACAGGGGTAGAGTGTTATCACTTGTCTTCATTTGTTGTACAATACTAACAAGACTGTAGACCATGAGGCGCAAAAGTCTGGATGATAGGGAATATTCGTGGCTCTCCTCAATGTCTGGGGCATTCAACTGTGCCTACTACGCAACAGAGAGGAATCGATTTCGGTATTTTCGCGGAATTTCATAATGCTTTCCCTTTTGTTTCGCCGCCAGCATACCGTCATCTGAGATGCTTTACACGCAGGCATTCAGAACCGGAGGAATGCGTACTCCTGTTGCACAAACACTTGTTCTATTCGGGGAGTCCTTTGGAAATATGAATAATTTCTGGAAATTTCAGTACACTCGGTACATGCGCCAGAAGGGAAAACTGCAATGCTGGCGTTTTGTTTATCGAATTTTCAAACGCTTTTCCTGTTGCAGCGTACGGCAACTTGGGCAGTGTGCTGAACAGCCAGGGGCGCATCGTGGAGGCAGAATGGGCATACCGAAAAGCTTTGGAGCACCGACCCAACATGGCCGACGTCCACTACAATCTGTGAGTATAAAACATGCGCATTCGCAGTTAATTTCGATATAATTAAGGTCGGCCGGCGGTGGTTTCGTCAACCGCAAAACGCGCTTTTTCTTCACCGTCCCCGTCAGCTGCTTTCGGCGTCCGCCGGCCAGCTGGATGGCTCTTATTATAAAACCATTACCATTCGAGCGTAATGGGACGCGCGCGGGCGCACTGTTTTGCGCAGGGGAAATCTGCAAAATCGCCAATGTGTTTGTGTTCGTACCTACATGCCCGACTTGCGGTCGAGTTTCACCCTTATAGAACGACGATAAATAAAAACGATTTATTCGACGTACACGCTATACGCGCGGATGTAGTGCAGCGCATTCCAGGATTGCGCGCAGTATAACCAATAAAGGGTGCGTTCTGTTGGCTTGCACAGCAGCCAAAGCTGTACGCGATTGAAGGGTTTTGGGCTTGTTGGTTGGCCTCTTTGCGTTGTGTTTACGGTTTTACGGAAAAACTGGTTATGCATGTTACGTTGTGTACTATCGTTCCGCCAACGTTTACACATGTTTAACACAATTTTGATTGGAATCGCTGTTAATGTTCGTTGCCGCACTGGCGGCTGGTTTACAACAGATTTTTCCTATTAAATTACACGTTTAATACGTTCAGTCAAATATCATATTACACAAGTTAAAATTTCCTTAATAAATTTAGCATTAATTTAGCAAATGAGACAAGTCTTTAGAATATAAGTTCAGCTCACAAAAACACATGAAATGCAGAAATTAGAGGTGTACATTTTCATGAATATCCTGGAAACTGAAACCGATAAGAACATAATTTTTTGACTGATGGAAAGTTGATTAAATTCTTAATAACTCCTACTAATATAATCACATTTCCTCTTATGAATGATTTGTTATTAACTTGCAAAGTAGACGTTCACTTCAAAATTTCTCTCGTTGCAATTGTAGCATATGCAATAATACAAAATCTGTGTGATCGTGCACTTTGTAGGGACAATTGTCGTGTCGCACAAATAAAACCGGGATGTCGGTTTCATTTGCTCGACCTGTCTTGTCGTATTTTCCTCTCCGTGCATTACGTTCACGTGGCAGTAGTATTTTCGTCGGGCAAAGCGTGCGTTACACTCGCTTCTTTTTTTTATTGGAAACATAAATCATTTAACTAGAATGAGTTATGGCGACGCGCATCCTCCATATATGTATTTATATCTTAAGCGCTTATCGTCTCTCTGATTGTGCCAAAAATGATAGCGTTTTGATTAATAGTCGAAAGCGTCGCGCCATCCACGGTGATGCAGCTCGTCGCGCGTTCTGCACGACGCATATCATAATAAAATTCTTTTTGCGCGATTAGGGTGTGCTGCGCTCGTGCCCTTCCTCGTAATTAGATTATAATCAATCAAAATACTTCCTCTAATAATATTTTTTCGTCTAGCATCTAGCTGTCATCTTGAGAGTTTTTCGCGCTTATGAGAAAAAATCAAATAACACTCTTGAGGATCAATTTGTCTAGCATAAAAGTATGCTGAGAAGAGTAAATAGCATAAATTAGGATAGTTGGACAAACAAAGACATTCAGCGCGCGTGTTATTTTATTTGAATAAGATGGGTTCGTGCCAAATATGCTTCAGTTTGATTCACGCATGTGTGATGTGATGACTTGACCCAAGCCATCCACAGCACGATTAAATGTGCTATGAATATGAAATGTTGACATTTGAGTGCTACGCGCAAATGGTAAATATAAGACTGAAGCGACGAGTCTGACTCAATACATCGATGGTATGCCCGGTTTGGTCTGAAATTGAAGTGCATAATATAAGCATTTAGTCGTCGAACGTATCCTTGCGTTCGCGGATTACATTTGAAGAGGATCTGACCCTATGTGAAAACGCGCTTTGCGGCCGGCGGAACGCGGTCAAGCCGAGAGCAAATCGCAGTAGTTTTCGTCGGGCAGATAGTTTATAGAAAGGGGTTTACGCAAAACGGGCGAGCCAGCGGACCCGATCCCATTAATGGGCTCCGAGTGCGGCGATAACGGGTCAGCAAACCGTCCCTCTTGCTGTACCATTAACGGAATTCGTCGAGAAGAGCTCCACATATGCATATATACAGGAGCGTTGGGATTATCTCAAGCCGGGATTGATCCAAATGTGCGAAAAACGCTCTCCGAATTAATTCTGACACACTGTATGCAAATGAGCTGCTGCTCCACGCTTCTCGTGTTTGATTCAAATGCCTCAAAGTTGGTCCGAAATCTTTATTTCCCACTCGCTTTGTTCGTCGATATGAATTGCCCCTAAAACATCTTAACTAGTTCCAAGTCATGTTCGGATGGCTATGTCTTTTGGAACAATTACGCGAGAAAATAAAATTACGTTACCCATTACTCGTCATTTGTACGACTCGTGGCAGGCAGATAAGACATCCAAAAACAGCACGGGGGGATCATGATGATAAAATGCCCCAAGACCTAATATTTGAGCGCCGTTTTATCGCAAAGTGCCAGGCATGCTCCAGATTGCTCCGAATCTAATCTCCTTCGCCAATAAATAATAGAAGGCTCGTGGCATTAAATCTACTTCATTATCGACAATTTATCGGATTAAGAGGGACCCTCCGCATTGATTTGCATGCGATGGGACTCGTTCGTTTGTTCGTTCGTTCGTTGCGCCTGGAAAATTTGTAGCATTGTGTTCACCCCCTCAAATCTGCGCCATGTTCGGATGGTATAATGGTCTTCAACACACATCGCAATTCAATTCTGCCCAAATACTTTTTGTTAGTTTTGTGCGAAGCTTTCCATCGCAGTTTCCGCACATTGTTAAATACAGGCATTCCGTCTCCGAAAATACCACATTTCGTATTCGGAGAGCATCAATAGCCCTCATTGATTATACAAAGCTCGCCGCATTCGCGCCTGATTGTTATTTGATTGTATTAGAATAGCTGAATGGGTTTCTATTATGCAATTTGGCTACTCTCAAGAGATTCCTCCAAGATTCCTTGAATTCTAGCTCACGTAATAGATCAATATGAGGTAATTTACTGATTTTCGCAATTAAAAGCCCGGAAAAACGACTTGCGTAGAATGTTTTGGAAGCTTTCGCGTAATATAAAGCTGAAACCGAACGTAATAGATCACCCAGCATTTAGACGAACAATAGATGGTGTTGAATAATTACTCCATCAGGTAAAGCGGTTCCAACAAATCCGCGGTCGGAAGAGCACCCTTCAAATTTATAGCCATCAAGTCCATCCGCCTTTGACTAACATCGGAGATTTCCCTGTTGGGCAAAGTTCAATAATTTAGAGCTAGCCATTAATACTGAAGCTTCAATGCCTTGTGGTTTATCACCTCGTGGAATAGACCCGCTGTCAAATGAACAACATAATATTTTCATTTTGTCTCAAATTGTTCAACAAGTATAATATTATTCTAATTCTATGGACCAATATTATACCTAGATATAGAATTTCTAAATTTTTTGTTTAGATTCCGGGGAAATGTAAAATAACTGCAATCTATTGTTCAAAATTCGAGTGCGCTTAAAACAAGAGCGGACACATTCGTTTGATTTACATTTCCCTACAGCAGCCAGCAACTCATAACTTTTTTACTCCCGGTGGAAACGAACATCGTTCCATTCGCTGTATTATCGATTCTGAAATTCGGTGCTCGTTTCGTAGAACGAAATTTTGAATTGTGCGATTGCACGTGTATGTATGTTGCGAGCAAAACTCATCGGCGAGTTCTTCGTAGATTCAATTAACGTGCATTTAATTGATTATTGATGTTGGCCGCCGGAGTCTGGCGTATTAGGGATTAAGTCGGGAATTGAATCTTGCAGTCGTTTGTTGTTTCTGAGGCGGATAGAGATTTGGTTTCTCGCCGGTCGCTCAGATTCCGATACCGGCGGTTTCGATTTACTTCGATTCGCACAGCAACCCCCGCGTTCGAACATATTCGCAGTAATCCTTGGCGCGCACGCGGTAATCCCCAGCAGTCTCATCAGTTTCTCATCGCGCGTCCGCTCGCCTCGCAGCATTATCACTAGCGAATCCCAGCCGCTAATTACCGCGTGCGCCGCCACCGCCGACGCTACTACCACCGTCGAACTTCGCGAACTCGGCGCACACACAAGCGTCGCGATCTACTGATCACTGTTTAGTGTTTGTTGTTCTGCTTGTTGTTTGTTTGAACTTGTTGGTCGGGGTGGCTGGCGCGCTTAAGCACTGCCGCGTCTCTTTGTCTTCGCGCCGACTTCCAATGGGGGCGGCGCGGTGGCGGAAATCAAACAGCACAACGCGCAAACTTTCGCAAACAGTAACTGCGCGAGCACTCACCGTTTGACGGCGACATTTGAGTTTCGTGCGGGTCGTCGTCTACTACCTTCGTTCGTTCGTTCGTTCGTTCGTTCTTCTTCTTCATCGGAGTATAAATTAGATGTGTTGTAGGTGAAATCTTTTCATCCACCGCCCTGCTGAAAGAGATGAAGAAACTTGTGGATGAACTTTGCAAACGCACAAAAAGCTCACTGATCTTTTACTCTTCTTTTAGTTTATATCACTCTAGCTTAGATAGAGTTCTCACTCTGAGTAATTATTCCGTCAATGTAAACTTTCCGTTCAGATTTACCGAATTTAGTTCAATATGAAAAGATTTCGAACATTTTAAAAACGGAAGTTACCCACTATCTGCGATATATGGTTGAAAGAGTGCGTCCGTAAAATAAAACGGCTAATGATCCAAAATGATGACTGGAGAAATTGATGATTCTTCGACTTCCGCAAGTTGCGCGAGGTTTTAGCGGGCGTTCAGTTGTAAAATGTTGCTTTATCGAAGCCTCCCCCGCGATCCGAGTAAATAACCTGCAATTTTTACTTTTACGATTCGCGAATTGCTCCCAGTTTTCAGCTGATATCAGGCAATCCGGGTCATTTCATTCTCCTTCGTCGTTCTTTCGCTCTCGTACGCGCTCTCAGCACCATTGTGAAGCGCACCACCAGCCGCGGCTTACCCGCCGACGACTGAGTGGATCGATAGCTCGCAGTGTGGTTGCCGCCTCCGCCACCATCGTGTGCATACTCATAGCAAACGCGCGCAATTTTGCAATGTTCGCCTAGTTGGCCATTATGCGCGTGTTGGAATCGTTGCATCGCGACGCGACGCGCTGTTCCACTAAACTAGGCACACAATAAGAATGCTTCGGATGCTAAACGCATAATACGAATGCGCTGAAAAAAAGCAATACACGACCGAGTGTCACATTCTATTGTACATACTTACATATATTCGTAACGCATTAAGCGCTTTCGTATCTACAATCGCTAATGCGCGCATGCGACAATGAGGACGTCGTCAACGATGTGTCGTTAAGGCTGCTCCAACTTTGAAAGGTAATTGAGCATAAAGTAAAGTGAAGAATTTCTTGCCAGCGTTACCGCAAAGTCCTTTCCTCTTTTTTCGCAAGTTTCGCACCTAGTCGACTCGTTTGAAGTTGGCAAATCAGAAGAATTCTTCTCAACAGCAAAATATTTATCGCAACATGGATGAAAACAACTTGTCTTCGCTGCGTTCAAGTTTCTTGCCTGCATTTTGGGATAATGATAAATATAAGAAGAAAAAAACGTCAACTTTTCAGCTGGCTTGCTACATTATTCTTCGCATTCATACATAGTAATGAAGCGGCAGGCACGAACAGTACAGAGCGGAACAAGAATGGAACATCATGCGAATACAACGTCTCTATATATTTATCTCAAATCCTGAACAATCGTTTAAGAAAAGGATTTACATGAAGGCCTACTCTACGCACCCGGCAAATGTATAGATTTATCCGAGCGTCGCTCCCACATAAATAATTCGCTTCCGTGGAGCATAAAAGGCACGAATCTTCGCCGTACTTGTCAGGCTTGTACCGCGAAGAAGAAGAAGAAGAGCCTTGCGCAATACACTTGCTTCCAAATCACATCATTGCCAAGTGCTTCATCTTCGCAGCACGCGCAGAAAACGCTTGCTGCGGTTGACGTGACATATTTAAGGATTTTTAATTAGGAAGCGCTTCGGAAACAGAGCTTTGCGCTGGTAGTGCGGCAAGCTCGGGGGCCACTTCAACAACTGTATAAATCTTGAAGCAGCTCGGGCAACTTCTTCTTCTTCTTCTTCGTGTCCGTGTAGGCTGGGGCACTTCTAATGAAGGAAATTGTCAAAGTTTTGCGCGCGCACCACTGGGGACGCAAACGGGGACACCGCAGCGCGGTGAAATACTGCGGTCTGTACTTTGAATGTTTCGCTACAGAGCGGAAGGAAATCGCAGTTATATTTTTCGCGACGCGCACAGGAACCAGAAGAAGTTGCGCGCGTCTTCCTTCCAAGCATATTTCATGCGAACGCTCGCTCGGTAATTAGAACTCGAGCTTTCCATCCGCCGGAAGGGATACATCTCGAGGTAATTTCAATTATGTCTGACGCTTTCAGCGATGCGAACGATGACATAAATAGTTCGCAATTAGTGACTCAGTTGTTGACACATTCAGGCGGATCAATAACGAAACTCATTTGCAGACAGGGAAATTACTCGTATATTTCCTATTTACCTACGTAACTACGGCAAGTAAGCGCAATCAATTGTCAAGTTCTTCATTGTGCAATAGAATTTTATGGATTTGGTAGCTACTCGAATTGATCGAATTACGAATCAAGTTAATTGTTAATTATTATTCTTCGAGCTAATTGATTCGATTAGGGGAAATATCGTAAACGCCTCGAGGGAGCGAGACTAATGATTATGTTATTGTTTACGTTTGGAAAACTCGAGACGGTGGAAAATTTGCCTAAACGGCAATTACTTAAGTAGCAAAGTTGTTCGTTATGCTCGCGAGGCAAGGAGGAGAGCCGGGGGTGCCAAAGTCCTTCCCAAATCTCTTTCAATTATCTTAAGTACGTTTAAACGAAAATCGATAGCGAGGCGCCGCCGGCGGGCGAGAGTGTTATCTGGACAGCACTTGTAAGAAGCACTTGGCTATCGCGTGGCGCGTCCATATGAGCCCCCACTCGCTGGTGGTGGCGGTGGCGGCGGTTCGCGTGCCGCTTCAAAGAAACATGAAATCACTCTCAATCAATCAGTCATCGGCGGTGAGCGCAGTACACGCCACAAGCGCTTCAGCTAAAACGTTCCGGGCGAAGAATACACACGACGAGGCTATCAATTTCGAACGACCGCACCTGGACAAGCAGTGATGCCATAACTGCTGGAATAAATACGATTAGCTCAGACACGGCAATTTAATGGATCGCATCCGATAATTGATTGTGACTGCAGCAAACGGCGCGGAAGCACTAGTGCCAACGAGGACGCCGACGACTTTTGGCTGCGTTTCAAGATATCGTGCAATCTGCTTTGCGCGATATGATATTACATTTACCATTACCCAATTACCCTATTCCCAAAAGATGGTCAATTTTATTTATTGCTTTTACTGCTCGCGACTCGCCCGCAACACTGATGATTGTTTCATGCAGGAATAGTGTATGTAAGCGTAGTATTTAAATGGATTCCTTTAACAAAAAGACAGCTTAGAGTTTATGGTTTACCTTATTGGATGTTTGTAGGTCGGGTGCGTTGGTTGTGCCTTGTGCCTAAATAAGCATTGCAATGCTGATCGCGCAATGTGAGGCGACGAGCCAATATCGAGGCGTAACAACGACGCTGAACGTTAGTGAACGACGACGGCGGCGGCGGCAGCGGCAGCGACGACGGAAAGCGGTGGCGACTGAATATCGCATTATGGCTGCTGCCGACGAAAGAGCGCGCGCTCGCCCGGCATTAACTTATTACAACCATTACCGTAATGGCAGCAATTTCGCCGATCCGTCCCGTACCCGTATAACTTTCGTCGGCGGCAACGGCAACGGCAAGCCAGCGAACGCAACGTGCACCTCTACACACGGAGGTTTCGGCCGCGAAATGAACGCTGCGTCACGCGCTGGTGTGCATAAGCGGAAGAAAAGATGAAAACGAACACAATTCAGGAGCAAGTTGCCCAGAAAGCAAGTACACTGCGCTCCTGCTGCGGCGGGCTTACGAATTATGTCGGTGGCCACAATTTTTGTGGACGGCCCACGCTCTCCTGCCTAGGAAAATGTAGCGAAATGCGCATACAAAACAACAGGAATAAAGCATAAAATAACCGGCATAAAGCGGGAACACCTCAGCGTGGCCTCGAATTCCATGGATCCGCAGAAATGACTCGGAGACGGTACAAATCTTTCCCGAGTTTCGCCTCGCTTGTAATTTTACGACTTTCTTCCCAGTGTTTTTCCCATTTTTCCAACGTTTCCTGTTTTTGCACCGCCGCCGCTTCCTCCGCGCTTTTGTTCTTTTGTTATGACCCCGAGTATTGATTTTTTATTCATTGCGCCACGCGCCGTGATAGATATATTCAAATCAATCAAACTGTATCGGTAATTTTTCATTACTTTTCTACACGCCTTTCTTCTTAGTTTCCTAAAATATTTATATTACAAATCTCGAAAGTGTTCTCAGCGACTTTCATACTTTGCTCGCTTCAAATATTTAACGACGGGTGAATTTTTCATTTTGTATTGTAGGCACGTTGCAGTTAATGCTTTCCAAAGACGCAGGGCAGCAGAGTAACAAATCGCAATTGATCGTTCCATTTCGCCATTGCAATCGTGCGCATTCTTCCGCCAACGACGAGGCAAAACAAAAACGAAGTTTAAGAAAAGAATGGATGCGTTCGTATTGGTGACGGCGCGGTGTGCAAGGAATAGCGAAGCACCGAAGACATTACACTGATTAAAGAATAATCGTTTCGATAATAACAGCGCATCGAGCAATTTTCTTCAATAATAGAGCAGGAAATTGCGATTGTGTACTTTTAAAACCACCGAACACCCATTCCTCGAGCACGTTAAACAATGATTACAGACTTTACGTTTCGTTGGTACTTATTACGCAGTCACTGATGTCTTGTTTCTTGCTGAAGTGAATATCTAATTAAAATTGTGCTTAAGAAACCTTTTAGATTATGAAATCGTTTCACTCTTTACTAATCGAGAAAAGAAACTCAATTGAAACGGAAAGTTGTAGCAAGTTTTATTCTTTTCTGCTTTTCACATTACTGAAAATTGAAAGTTATTGATTGATTGTTAGAAAAGTTATTTTAATAATAGCGATGTCTTTCATGAAATATGAATAGAAAAGTTTATAATTCATAAGCAATTGTACAAAGTGCGAAAGGACATTGAACTTTTGACGGTCAAGAAGTAATTGGTTTGGAACGTAATTTTGCTGCAATATGCAATGCAGGCCTAAAATTGAAGTAGGTACTTGTTATAAATTGTGGCGATATAGCGTGTTAGTTTCAATTATGCAGATTTGGCGCGCTGGCTTCTTTGCAAATGGCACGCCTGCTGGCGTCCAATGCGTTTTGGTAAATTTGCGCCGAATTGATTCCGCATTTAGATATTTGCATGAGCCGTAATCGGTCAAATCTCGATGCTCTCTCGGATGCAATGTCCCAACTAATGCACGAGGACTGCAGGCGCTGCCGCCGTCGCCGCCGCCGACGATGTTGGCGAATTAATTCTGGTGCATTTGCAGCGCAGTGATAAACTATGCGCGCGCCTGCAGTCGCTGTACGCCTCTCTTATCCAAAGATAACTTGCAAAGAGGAATCGCTACTTCATTTGAAGGGTAATTATTTTCCATGAAAGTGAATATTTCATCTTAATAGCAACGCAACCCTTGCAACTTTATGCATCAGCAATTTGCATTTAATTACTGTCAATTGAATTTATTCAATAAACTTTATATTAAGTGACTTTGCGTAAACTTGAAACTAACTCAAGAAAATAAATCAAAGAATAGTAAACCGAAAAACTTATTTTTCGTCCCGAAGACTGAAATCTAAACTTAGATTAAAGAATCACACGCCAAGAGGCGTGTTCGTGAAACTATAATTTATCGACTTAATTATATAGTTGTGATGAAATAAATTTCCGACTCGACTCGTGCCTTTCTTCGCGATTCGAGTCTCATTCCCTAGGTTTAGCTACTTTTTTCAGCAACTCTTTGAAATTTGAAAAACTAAATTGTAATTATTCTAAAGTTTAATTAAATCCTGGTTTGAAGTTGCAATCGCTCGTTATTCACTGCAAGTGCAAGTCCAATTAGTACAAATTGCCAATTTGGTGCCGCTTTAATTTCCTAGTTGAAATCTATAAATTGCGCATTCGATTTGAGCCAATAATTTATACCGATTTCTTCGCCAGTCGCCGGCTGAATGAAATCAAGCCGTATTTTACGCGTGTGCTTCACGGCATTTTCTGTATTTTGCGCTTTTAATTAACGCAATTTTCATTTTCGTTTGTGCTTGAATTTTTTTCGTCGTGTAACGAACGCCACGCGCTCTTTATACATCGGGAACACGTCGCTACTAATTATGATGCAACGTGTGCAATTACATTTCGCATTCCAGGCCGCAATTACGAACGCCTGGAATATGGGTAAGGAACAAAGGTCACAAAGGATAATTACACGCTAAATTTTTACGTTAAATTCCACGCTTGTGTTCGCTCGCTTTTATTTAATTCCGAAATGCGCCTGGTCTGGATAAAAATCTGAAGGAGTTGCGAACGCAAAAACGTAAATGCCTCGGCAATTATGCATGCATTGTGTACGCGAATTATTTATCCGGAAGTGCAGTAGATGGTGCAAAAATTGCATTGGTGATTGTAGCAAGCAAGCGAAATGAAAAACAAGCAATGCGAATGAAGAAAGTTACGTTCATGCAGCAAGGGAATTATGATGAAATCTCCATTCATCATTTCTTCCTCGTCCTTCTTTCTTTTCGTGTTTCTTCCGAGCTCTAGCCGCCTCCAACAAACTATGTACCTATATCTTATTTCTCTCATTCACTTGTTGTGCAGTTGCCTTCGTTCGTTCGTGCTGCCGACTTTGAAGATTGCGTCTTCTTTGTGTGCGCTTCGTCTTCTCCTCTTCGCCAATTTGCTCGGCGGCCGACTTCATGACAAAATCTAGCGAAATTAATTTCGTTTACGGTGAATGCCCTCGTCGTGAATCGAACCACGCACCCCGAAGATAATTTTGCATAATTTTTTCCGCCCGCTCACTGCATTCAAATTGTCCGCGATGACTTTTTAACTGTCCTTTCATCCCCCGTCGGCAAGTGATTAAGAAGAGCGTAAAAACGCAAACGATGAATTCTATTTTCTGCGTGTTTTGAATAAAATCATCGACAAGCAAAGTTTAATGGAAATATATCCATAAATACGAAGGAAATAAAGTGAAGTGAAGTAAATGAAAAAAAAGTACAGAAGAATGGCAAAGTGATTTTTCATAATTATTCCTCGCGAGCAAGCCGCGTGCGAATGTTAAGTTCATGTAACATCTTTACTTTTCGATTTGTTAACACGTCGCGTTCAGCGCACGAACAAAACGCGCGAAGAATGAGGAACACGCGCGCGCAAACAGTGTATTGCATTTATTTGTATATTTTAGCCGCCGTCGCTATAAATAACGCGCCTAACGCGCCACCCCCGTGCTGGGGCTGTTTGTGTTGTGTTGTGCTGTATGTGAGCGCCACAGGCTTCTTATTAAAAACATAGTTTCGTGCCGTTCACAACCACCTGCATTAGCGTTGCTTTCTAAGAATACAATAGCCGCAAGCGGTTTTCCTTTTCACCGGATTTTTACCTAGTTCTATTTTCGCTTCTTTTTGCTTTGGTTTTTGGGCAAGGCGCTGAATGAAAGCGACGTGCTTTCACCCTCTTGGCGAAGGGTAGCAAATTATGTAGTGCCATAACGAAATTATTAATTTTTAAATCTCACGCAATCTCGCCGCCACCGCTTCACGTTGGCCGCTGCGGATTAAATAACTTGAAGCTTTTTGATAGTAACCGATGTCGTCGACGGCAGTTGCGGCGAGAACAATGCATCCGCCACCGCCGCCACCGCTACCGCCGCCGCACGCTTTTATATTTCGCCACAGGGCCGCGAAATGCGCGTGCCATTCACTTGAGCCGAGGCACCCTCTAGTTTCATACAAAAGTTACACGCGAACGTTCCAAATAATAATCAGGAAACATTGTGTGTGCTTTTTCGCCCTTGTTGCAGTTTAATTTTCAAGCATCTTTTGGCGTACTATCAGATTGTTATTATATTCGTATTGCGCGTGGAAACAATGCGCAAGTGCTGTCCAATTATTGTACATGTCAGCAAAAAACACAGCACAAAGTACGCCGGAATAAAAATGCCACCCTCGCCATCATTAATTCTCTTGCAGAAGCGACATTTTGAGTTCAAAGTTTGAATTATGTGACACATTGACATTATTTCCCCGTTATTCGACTTGCAACCGGAAACGCGTACAAAACGATGTGCCGCCGCCGCCGCCGCACCACTTGTGTGAGTTTGAATTCCACATACAAATAGATTCATCGCGAGCGCAGCATGTTTTGCACGCGCGCGCGCGCGTATAACTTTCTCATTAATCAAAAGTATTTAGAAGTTGCCTGGCGAGTAGCGCCGCATACGACTTAGACAGTATGAAATATTAATGTACTTATCCAGCGCGAAGTTTATGTACCTACACATGTTCATGTAAAGGTCTTTAGTGATGCAAAATCTTATGCACTTGCTCGGATCATATTTTATATTTTTGCTAGTTCCACGCCTCGCTCGCGAATCAATCTTAAGTTCACTGTCACATCGTGACGCAAGTCATGTGTTATTCATGCATCAGTAGAAAAACAAAATACAATAAGAAGTCTGGAAAAAATTATGTGGCATGAATTGATTTTTGCACGAACAAGCGAAATAGTTGAATAACAAATAGCAATTACTTTGAATGAATGAATGATTAATGATTTGTTGTTCCCAAAATAATTCACGAATTAATTTTATTTATAGAAATTATAGATCGTTTGAATGTGCTTTTGAAATGTATGAATTAAAATACAAACGTGCAAGTAATGAAACCGTGAAAATTACAATTATCAAAGAAGCTTAGTAGTTTTTCATGGAAAACAAGGGTTCCAACATTCCACGCGAACGCGATAAGCAGCTCGACATAATCCGGAATGAATAAAATCGAGAAGGAATATCAACACGTCGCGCTTACACACAAATTTATTTTTAGATTTCCCGATGGCGGCGCATTAAATGTTTACATGTTATAAATATTCATGCACGAAACGCAGCGGCAATGAACGCGCAACGTGTGCAAGCCGGGGAGCGGTTGAAGGCGGCAGCAACGGCAGCGGCAGCAACAGCGTCGACGATACACGTAGCAGTCGTATGAATGCGCGAGGAAATCAGCGGTGGTGGCGGCTGCAGCGCGAATGGAATCACAACGAACACCATGGCGCATGCACATGCCTTCCGTTTTTCCGGAATACATTTGCTCATTTAAATCGCGCCGCGCCGCGCGAATAGACGTGTGAAATAATACGGAATGGTGCGCTCGCGTTGTAGAATGCGAATTCGTAATTGCGTTCGCATTGCCACGGCGAATTTGTTGCTACATTCGGTATGATTACCCAACTTATAGAAATGCACACAGCATTAGCTGGATATTCGCGCATAAATATTTAGTGTGCGCATCACGCGTTGCCGCTCTTTTCCATATCAATGCATGTCGAACCGAACGGAAGGAAGCGAATCAAAAAATGGAAATATTGTGTTTTTTCGACGATGTACGATAATATTAATGAAAAGCCCTGCGGTGCTTTTAATGCGAGACCAGACGCGCTTTGTACCCGAAAAATTCAGGGAAACTCTAATAAATATTTTACATTCGCAAAAAGCATAAGAGATTATCTCATGTGGGTGTTCAATTATAGTATTTAGGTACTGTTAATGCTTAAACCGGACTTGATCATTAAGCAATGCAAATGAACTTCATAAAATCAACAAAACGCCTCTTAATTAAACCGAATGTTGTGTGTTTTCACACTGCGCATGTAGTCATCTTTTGTTTAGCAGTCAAATTCACACATCAGACTCGGAATAAATTGATTAAATTCGAAGAAGTGATGAAAATATGTAGGATATGCTTAGGGAATTTAATCATTGTTAAGTTATTTCAATATACGGGCGATAAATTAAATTCCTCATTAGCACGCATTAGTGACGCACTTTAGGGGTGCGTGGGAAATTTGGAATGATTAGAAATTGCTCGGATCTGAGCATTTCCTGGGCATCTCACCGCATACAAGTGTAGCAATTTGGGCATTGTCAGCGTGTGCGTGCGTGGCTGCGTGCACGTCGATGGTATTCATAGTCGGGCACTTCCTGTTTGCTGGGGCATCATCGCAATCACGCCGCCACCGCCGTCGTCGTGGTGGAGAGGATCCTTGTGCCAAGCAGGTCTGTAAGCTCTTCGGCTAGCGGCGCGCCTCCGGGGACGAGTTAATAATTAGGAAAAGCAAAATAGGACGCTTGGAATTAAGACGTTTGACATCGTCGAGGACTACAATGAATTATTACGGTCTTAATTAATTAAATACTCGACAAACACGCGATGTGCCGCCGGCGACGGCGTTGGCAGGCTCTCCATCGCCCGAGCATTGCTTGATGCGCCTCGTTTGCTTCTTTGCATGTGTGCGACGTGCGCGCTTCGTGAATTGTTACTCGCCGTACAAACGGAATTGAAACTCAACACGAAAGTCAATCCAAAATACATGATGCTTGTTTGAAGTTACCTTTACTACATCAACTAAACATTACTCTCCTTTAGTGCGTTTCTTGTCAATGATTAAATTCCCGTGAGTGATTCCAAGTTTATTCGCGTTATTGTTTGCTCGTAGAATTTTTAATATCACATACTTTTTACCATTGTTTGTTTTTTTAATTTAGCAAAAATATTTTTATTATTTTCCCAGAGTTCTACCAGCATTATTACGGGCACAAAAGAGGGTGACTTTACTCCCTTTTGCACATACGTCTCTTCCCCTTAAGCGAGCAATTGGAATTCTTTTAATTTCTCCCTATTTCTTGAGCTCTATGCACTTTTCAAGTTTTCTGCTGTATAATTGAAGGCAGAACAATTCATCCCTCTTTACTTTCCACTGCGTTTGTTAATCTTTCTTTCTACTGGTTGTTTCCGGAATTAAACCATAATTTTACTGATTAATCCAGGGTGAATAAAAGTTATTAAACAAGAGACTTATCCAAGTGAATTTACACACGTAGCATTATTATTTATCCAGGATCAAATGAGAAATAGGAACAAAAGAACACTCTGTAGAGGAACTGGCATTTCTTTGAGGATCAAACCTTGCAAGAACCTTGCAAGTAATGAATGCGTGCACATATATCGCTTATACTGGCATTCATCCTTGCATTCATGGAATATCAGAATAATTGTGAACGCATTGAGTCACCCCAAGTTGCTCTCCCTTGAGACACTCCAGAGCAATGCACACCTACTTGAAACAGAAAGCAGGAATCACTTTGACTGTGCATTCATGGACGTAAAATGTCCTCTGACGCATAGAGAGACCGCGCGTAATATTCGCATAAATAAGTAAACAAATAAACATTTCCTTCCCGGGCATATGGCGTGACATTCATTCGATTGCGCGTTGCCAGCCATCTTATCTGCGAGTAGCTCGTAATGAGCGTTTAAGTGAAGCATCCGCATGAATACGCTCAAAGCCATTCTGACTAATTGTTTACAAATAACTTGGCGGCCTCGAAACGCTCTTCAGCTTAAGTGAACAACAACAGGCGAGGAAAAAGAAGCAAACGATGAGAAGGACCAAAGAACACACACACTTATCTTGCTTGTTAATAGGAGCATCTAAGCCGGCGTAAAACTGCTACAAGAGTTATAAGATTGCGAGGGAAACTTGCATGGAATACAAAAAAGGGCAGCAGCAACTTATAAGAAAAGCGCACAAAAACAAGCTCCATTCTCTTGGCGTGCGCGCGGACAACAAAACCAGTCGGTTAGTCAAACAAGACAAACAGGAGTGATTAGTTCTCTCCCGTTCGGCGAACCTACGGGAATTGGTGTGGGCATGGAATCGGTGCAAATTCCGGCGCACAGGGTGATTGCAAAACCACCAAATTGCCCCTGAACGGTGGGCGCTCGCCCTCGCTCCGGATGTAACATTCTCTCTATGATACTCAATGAACGTGATTCGAATCGGTGTCGTTTTTCCCTGAATCCAGAGTGGCGTCCAGAAGAGGAGTCTTCATTCCGGCGTGCACGTTTGGTATTTCGAGAAAGATCCCCATGGCACGCCGTTTTCTTGTTGCTTGTTACTTTGGCCAGGTTTCGGGTTGCTTGTTAGAGACTCTGTTTTTGCACACCGCCGCCGCCTCCGCCGCCTTTGTACAGCGTACGCTTGCCCGGAGACGAAGGAGTGCACTGAGGAATCAAGGAGCCTCTTTGCACAAGTGTGTCACGCAGGGAAAAACGAAACTAAACTAAAGAAAACACGCTTTGATTTTCCGCCAGTCACTTGTTTTGCGCGAATTTTCAAACGCCATGTTTTTCTACTAAATCAACTCGGCAGACAGCGACTTTATACTTTGAAATTTAAGACGAAAGACCAAAATACCTAGTCTTATTTATCATTTGCCAATAAAGCAAGATTTTTTGTGCGTAGATTTTCATTTGCGTTTAATTAAAAATATGTACTGAAAATTGTACACAATAAATATGCTCGTTGTTCATTAATGCCATAAATTAGCAAAAAGTAATTTTTGAACGTAATGAATTCGCGTATAATTCCACCCCCAGCGCGCTGTGAAAGCAATCGTGCGAAACGGCGTTGGCAAAAAGCATACAAATTGCAAAATATAATTAATGATTTTAATTGGCATTCAGTGTTTTTCCTGTCGTTGTGGGCATTCGAGCTGCCAGAATTAATATTGCGATGAATCAATATTTTACAAATACATTCATCTCCGCCACTCAGTTCAATGTTTCATAGCTTTATCAACAAATTCATTGAAATTCCGCAGAAATGTTGCCTTGGGGTGACACTGGAACTAAACCAATTTGAATAAACTATAACGTACATTAAATATAAATTATTTACTGATTGAAATCAAATTTACTAAATAATTTTCATCTGCTTAATTCAATTTGCTTGTACATATTCATTAGCACGGTATGAAATTAATTAAATTATAATTCGCCGATCTAATCAGTCAGAATAATAAATTTACATGTTTTGTTAAATGAATTTTTGCAGTTGAAAAAGGATCCTAAATTAATAACCACTAATTCATTAAGCAAAAACCATCCGCGCATTGTTTGCGCATCGAACAATAAAACGCTCCGACGAAAAAGTGAGATAATTACGAGTGTTAATGAGAAAATTTAATCGTTAAATATTTTCGCAACGCGCACCCTGAACGAACGCGGCGACGCCTAAGAAGTCGATGAATACGCTTGTTCGAGATGAGTTGAGTTTTTGTTGGAATTACTAAATGAATTTTAAGAGAAAATTAGCGCTGCTTCGACGCAAATATTTGCGAATGCCATTACACAGCGTGCACAGTCGCTGGAATCTTCTTCGAGTACGAGACGCGTCTCTTTCATCAATTGCCACGAATTCGAGCAAGTGAAATTTTAATTGTGCGCATTGCAAAACCAAGATGAGCGCCGCGCCGCTTACGTATTGTAAAATATTTATTACAGGCTAATAGCTTCTGACGTATATTTCATTTGTTTAATTAATAAATGGTTTCATTGTTTCAGAGGAGTATTGCTGCAAGGGAAACAACAACTTAAAGAAGCAATTGAAAGTTTTCAGCGTGCGATACATTTTCGACCGTCATTAGCATGTGAGTAAAAAATGTTTAAAATTAAGCGACATACTGCAAATGTAATATAAATTTTATTTTTGTTTTTCGAGTTTCAATTGAATGGACATTTTTACCATTTGAACAATTTGCAGCCTGCTGCGTCCTTCAAACGAAACATTTGAACGTGGGCAAACAAAACACGAAAACAGTAACAATGAGTACGCGCCAAAGGCAGAAATGCCCTTTGTAATTTATTTAATTACGAATAAAACTTGTCATTTACACATTGCGCACATACGGGGTGCACGTTTAATTGTCATTGTTTTACATTTATAGTTGCAACATGCAATCGTTTTTAGTGCAGCGTCAAAATGTACAGAATACTGTGATAACAACGCATTCGCCCGCGCGCACATTCTAAAAGCACTTGCGCAATGCTCGAACAGCAGATTGTAAAATAGCTCGCGACTGATTAATAACCCGTTCATTATTGCCGTTTGTCTGAATGCATTATGGTCATTTAAATTCCTTGAAAAGAGCCATCCGCACCGTAATGAGAGTACACACCGCCGGCGGCGTTCGCGCAAGAAGCGTGTGGTGCGCTGAGCAATTATATAAATTAAAAATTCCTTTTGCTCGTTTCTGCATTCGCGAATAAACCGCCATCACGTTCTGTCCCTGTTGCATCGTGCGCCAACTGCGCGTCCTTTTAGTACGTGTTGCACAACGGAATACTGCGATGCATTAGCTAAATGTTATATAATGTTGCATTCTCTCTCTTCATGTCCAGACACAGAGCAATTAAACTTACTGAAAATACTCTTTAAAAATGTGGAATTTTACTAAAATTAAAATTTCTCATTTGCACTTCCGTACTCTGCTTTACTTGGAAAAATTTGAAGCGTTTAATTCAAAATCCTTAAAATCCTGCAAAAATGAAAATGAGGAAATATTTTCTATTGTACAAACACTCACTATATGCAGGTTTCCTGTTATCTGAATTATATCCGAAATGGTTGAAGAGCAGAAATGAACCAAACGAACGAGCGGACACAAAGAAGCAGGGAGGGTGAGAGAGGCAGGGAGGCGAGAAGAGGTTTTTCTGCACTGCCGCCGCCGCTGCCGGCAGCGAGAACGCGGCTGAAGTACGAGCACGTTGAGTGGCGTAATAAAAAGATGAAATGATTAAGATTAATTATGTTTTTGTTGGCATTGCCTTCCATATTTTGAGCAGAATAAGCGCGCTCGGAACGTGCGTTTTTTGCGCGCGCGTCTTTATACTCCTCGGCCCCACTTGAGAAGGAACTTCTCGCTGCGGCCGGCACGAAGGACATATTTTATTGCACGTCAAAATAAACAAAATATCATCTAATGATATCAAAAAATACTTTTGTCTTCATTTCATCAGATTGCAGCATTATTTTCAAAAATATACTTCATGAAAATTTGTCGACAATGGAGAATATTTGTATAACAATGGCGTATGCATAACAAAGGAAACTTTTATATTAAAAAATGAATTACATTGTTCCATAAAAAGTGTATGCTGTCTAAAAATATTTAATAAAATCGCAGCATAAAATCAATGCCAGTATAATAATAATAATTGCGTAAAAATTGTTACTGCCAGTGTAAATTTCTAAAATTGTTAGCGAAAAAAGTAACTTTGAAATGTTAATGAAATATTTCGAACCATTTATGCTTTTAGTCCATTGTTAAACATTTATTCTCGAATTCAAATGACGCAAAATAAATTTTACGTTTTGAAATTTTAATATATAAATGGCGCTATGATTATTTGATCGTATAAAACGTTCATTTACGCTTCTAAACCAAAACTCATGTAATTTATGATTTATAATAAATAACTATCACTGAATCTGGAATGACTTGAACGCAGGAGAAAACTTTAATGCGATATAAATTTTCATGGTAAACTATATTTCAACATAAATTGAAGCCAAAGCAGCTTTATAACTTATATTATTTTGATACCTTCGTGTGCGCTTATAAATTATTAAAATGTGTAGCGACTCTTCAGTACTTCACTTAAACAGATATCATATCAGTGTCAATGTTTTGAATATTTCACAGCAGAAGCTTTTCATTCAAGACAAATAAAATTTTACTAAAATAAACTTAACCTTTGTGAAAAGCGGTTTTCAAACATTTTAAATTATTCATTCTTTTTATTACTGAAATAATCTGAGTTTTACTTTGCAATTTAGTTTTACACGCTCATTATTCGTAAGTTAAAGATTCCACTAATTGCAGTTTGCTAATTACTTTGTAATCAGATAAATCTAAATCATTTTTATTTGCGCATGAAACTAATCAGTGTGGCATTTAACAAAGTTAGAAAGCGTATTGAAGTATTGGTTGCGTATAATTGTTATTGAAGCAAAATGTCAGTGCAATGTATGCGCAATAGACGTCAAAGTTTCACAAAGTGTGGCGGCGGTCGGTTATTTTGTCAGCATCCCTAATCACGGATTAATTTCAGCGCGCATTTTGTTTGCTTTGGAAAACGACGGCGAATTTATAATGGGCGCCTCGACGAGAACGGTCAGAAAGCACGCACACACTTGCAAATTATTATTATCACATACCACCACTGGGGGTGCTAACTTTCCAGCAACACTAGCCCTCTAGTTGCGGCATTTCCGGAACAATGAATATGCATTCAATATTAATCAAACTTGCACTCCTGCAACAACATGCATGAGCGAAACAATAACAAAACACGTTATTGTTTCGCTCTCAATCACATCAATGTAGCCAATAAGCAAGAGAGTTGTCAGCATAGTGGTAAAAAGCATTCGCAAATTCGAGGAACGAGGGTGCAGCACCCGCGCAGAGAAAAAACGAAATTACTAATACCGCGCTCGGTCCGCATTAATTTGGCGATGAAATTTCAATACTGGCATAACCGCAGCGTTTTATACATAAATTGATTACGGTTGGAGGGATAATCGAACGGAAATTGATTAAATGCGCTCCGATGTAATTAAAACGAATCTAATTAATTGAAATATGCTGGTTATGCTAATAATCATTTCAAATTATTTATACTGTTGTGATTCAGTTGCGCTGAGTGTTGAAATGTCATTTCATTCACCTACTAATAATTTCAAGAGTCGAGTGTACGCAATGTAATATATAATTATGCAAATCCTTCGCCGTATATCAAATCAAGATCTGCGCTGTTCAAGTTATTGTTGTTGTTGTTGCTGTACGCAGGGCATATGCGTTCTGAATCAAGAACTTGATGCAATCAGGATGTGGAATTACCTGTTGAGATAAGCAACTCTCTAAATATCCGGCTCGTTCAATAATTTTCGCAAGAAACTGCACACAAGCACAACTCCTACTTCTATTTATTATTTATAGCAAATTCTAACAATGGAAAACTAGCGCAAAGTATTTTCTTATTGTTTCTGCGAAACTTATAACCAGCATTGCGATTTTCATCAGGAGAAACAAAAGAAAACCCACATTTTCTACCACATTATTATGACAATGAATACCTACTTTCTTGATTAATACGTTTCCTATTGTGATTATTATTCTGCAAACTAATGAATAATCAATACAGCATTATTCTCCCATTTTTGTAATTGCTCATTGCAAGTTCCATAATTTTCTAGTTACCTACATATTATTTGAAAGTGAAATATTTTTTTAATTTACTAGCGCCATAAAACTTATGCATTTAAATCTATTTAATGCAAAGCAGCAACTAAAACATGCCAGGAATTGAAATAAAGTTGAAGTTTGTAGTTTTGTGTGCTTAAAACAAGTTACGTTTTCACTGAATTGAATTGCGTGCGTAAATGCAATTAAATTGGCTCTTCATTTATTAGGTTATAGTTTCATTAGAATGCTGAACATAAATAAACTCAGCGAACGTGCCAGAAGTTTGTGTAAAAGAAATAAATTCTTAACAGGCTCTGCCATCACACAAGTTTTATTTATTAATTAATAAATGTATTTTCATATTCGTAAATTAAATTTTATGCTCTGCATACTAATATTTTAATTTTCATTAGTTTTGCATGTCATTCACTTGAATGCTTTGCCTAATGATGGTCGAAACTTTGGGTATGAATAGTAAATGTGTGGGAAAATTTCGTTTGAGCATTTATTGTATTTCGCGAAAATCGATAAATTCATGTTGTTGACGTGACGTAATTTGATTGGCATATTTTCGTATTAGCGTTCGTAATCATATTTTCATTAGGAATGCCTTAAAAACTCAACCTATTAAAGTAATAATGCGAAATAACCTAATGATTTCTGCGAAAACTTAGCTCGTACCACTAGTACTATAGTTTACCAACAACGTAATTATGCCCAACGTACACACGAATACGTATAATGCTATAGTCTCAAGTGTAGTGGAAAGTAATAATGAGTTTTAATTACCTTTTTAGCTGTTAACTAGGGACGATCGGGATATCCACGAGTCACGCAGCTATTGTGCGAACCTGGAAAGAACAACAAAATCTGATAATGATAAAAATATACGACATTATTAATATAAACATGGAATATAAATATCCATATCTTTTTTTTTGTAAATTCCAACTTCTAAGCTAGATGTATTCTAACAAACTTTGTTATTAATTAAATGAAATAACTCAGTTCTGTAGTGTGCAAATTGATTAACTTGCCGAGTCTGATATTTAGTTATATTAAGCAAATGATATTTAATTAAAAGGACTACGTGCAAATGAATGCAATTCATTTGATTGAAGCGAATATTCAGCGTATGTTTATTTGCACTTTTCACAGTTTCGCGAGTGTTTTGTGCGCAAACTTTAGCGACTCCTCATTTGCAAATGCAAAATTTTACATCGTCATGTTATGCATTCGTGAAAATAGTTGGCGCAATGTATTTTCGTCTAAGGATATTTGCCCTAAACTTGCACTAAGCTAATGAATACTCGGCGAGCATATATGAATAACTTTCGAAATAAATGAGCGCAATGTTTAGTTAATATGTTGTTTATCCTTGCTGTTTCGTTGGATTTATACGGAAAAATTAATTAAGCTTGCGCTTAATTAAAATGCACAATTAAAAATTAAACGAAGAAAAGTAATTTCGCAGTAATTAAATGAATAGTCGTCCCTATTTTGTATTTCCAATCATGCTATGACTAATGGGAAAAATAATTGAATTTAATTGCAATACAAAATAGACGCTGTATTGAAAAATAATGCGTTTTGCCGGAATAATTACATTTGCTGTTTTAATATCATTATTTGCAATAGATATTAAATTATTTTGAATGCATATTAAAAACATATGACAAACGCTCAAAATGGATTACAGCGGGAAAGTGCATTTAATATCATTCGCAACGCATAATATTAATTTCTCATTAATTTTGATGCGCGCTCGCGGGCTAGCTTTAATACAGCGTCAGGCAGTTGCATTTTTAGATGATATTGATGTTGTGAATTAATATTACAACTATTCCTTTCATATAAACCCGACCAACCATATTATAAATACCTATATTCCACGCGGCATTTATATTTGTGTACAAATTTTACCGCTGCATAGACGGGGACGGTGAGCGCAATTATAAACTTTGACATAATAAGCTTTTCCATGTCATTCAAAACGCCATGGAAACTCATAAATTTATTTATAATATGTGTCTGTGCTTGGACATTTTCATTAAAATTTATTCCAACACCGCCGCCATGCATGGACTAATTACTGCAGTAAAGTATAAAATATATGCTGTATTTATTTCAAAATTTTCGGCTAGACTAATTTACCACGTTCTAAATATATCCTTAATATATATTGCCCTCTTTTTCATTATTTGTTGTTAATTAAATTATGTTTAATTTGGTTAATCGGAAACTCGTAATGTATTAACAGAATATGTCCAGTGATTAAAGCATATGTATAAATGGAAAGCTTGTAATGAATTGGCAATAAGAAATAATTAGAATGGCATAATATACGACAATTTAGAAGTTAAAATTAATTTTACTGGTGAAGTTAATATCATATTTAATTGAAATAATCATAAGTCCAATAAAATTTCAATTATTACAAGACAAAGTGGCGCAGAAGAAGGTTAACTTTGCGGAGAGAGTAAACGTAATCTATTGAATTGAATATAGTGATTCGATTGTATATTATTTGAAATTTAATAAGCTTTCTAATAGTGAAGAATTATTTCGATATGTCTTATAGTTCCCGAGATATGAATTAAATTGTGATATGCTAATTGCCGAAATTATGTAGCTGGTGCTAGTGATACCATCAGGACTCACTAACGCAGTGGCCGTGCCGTGGCGAGTGCCGAATCTAACCGAGTAATACTCCAAGCGCACGCCTCCACTCCGAAGATTGCCGAAGTAGGCGGTGTTTACGTATACTATTCTGCTACCTGTGCGGAAGCAGGTAATGTTTTGGTTTACCTATTCAGCTACCTGTGTTGGCAGGAGCTACCGAATTAGTCCTGGCGCTACCGCAGTAGCATTCCAGACCCAACGAATTTCAAATTGCTATAACTTGTAAAGTTCTGGTCCGATTTTAATGATTTAAAAAGTATTATCATTAGCTTGGAAAACGTAATCATCCTATCGTATCTGACTTATTGTCCAAACAATATTTAACTTTAACCTACGCTCAAGTAATTGAAAATTAACAAGCTTACACATACAGCAATTTCCAGTGTACCACAAACGTTTTTCATCATTTACCATTGAATCCAACTTTATAATTAGTTTTTAAAATTAGTTTTTCTCGAATATTTTGTCACCAAAAACACAAACGCATCGTGAACTCATTGGTTTGCTTTCTGGTAGTTTAGAACCAGCTATAACTATACGTTATAGGAACAGTTTCATAACTCGCAGGTTGCTCAAACAGTTTGCCCCTGCGCAAAAGTTTCGAATGTTTGCCGGGCGGCCCTAATGCAGTGCTATATTAAACGCTGCCGAACGTAACGACTCTCCCTTCGCCGTGTTACTATCGTTACTTTCATCCGTGCGCGCACAATTTTCCGGCAAGCGGCGGCAACTTTCGCTGCGCTTTGAGTTTTTCACTGCCGCCCCCCAGCCCCGCTCGAAAAACTTTCGACGACATTCACTAATTATTTACTTTTTATCTACTCGACGTTGGAGACTCCCGGATTGCGGCCTCCGGTGTTATCTTATGCTTCTCGACAGTTTTGTTCGACCCTCGGCACGCATTAATCTATATTAATTTCCACCATCCAGACGCGTTTTTCTCTATTTATTTGCTGTTTTCCACTGTATTACTTTTTTGCACCGCGAACAGCAATGTTCTCACATATCCCAATCTCAATACATCACGCATAATTTCAATTACTTTTTGTGCTAGCAGTGATTCATCATAAAGAAATCGTCTGCAAAGTTTTATATGTTCGCATATTTTTTCCAATAAAGACCACGCGCATAAAAGTATTATAACATTTTAAAAATATGCTGTAAGAATAATACAGATAACGAAATGAACAGACATTAAAAATACGCAAATGCAAAAAATTATTACTTTTAGCTGAACGCAAGAAGCGCACATAAAAAACAAATGGAAACGCTGAAAACTATGCGCAAGCATTCTTGAACCACAAGTAAATTACAAATATTACTACCCTTTATGACTTTGTTTTTACTTATTTAACACATCCTATTTAAATAAAAATTACTACATTACTTGCACGTGTTACCGAGTGCACCGCTCATAACTGCGCGTAATAAAACAAGCCGTCAAAGTGTTATTTGGAAAAAAGCTTCGTTTATTGCTTGAATATCCAAGTGGAAATTACTGAATTGTTTAGCTGGTAATAATGACTGTTGATAATTTAGACGCACATTGCTATATCCATACGACTCTCTTAATGTTATTAGCTAGTGCGCGAAAGTCGAACTAATCAGGAAAAATAACAATACATTGCATGCCGAGTGTTTGTTCATATTCTGAAACGTACCTACGTAATTTCATTTTACGTTCGATACTTACTTTCCTTTCATTGCTCAACGTACAGTCTCATTCGCAGTCAAGACTTTAGCCTAAATATTGAATTATAAAAGTGCGTATTAAAAATTTGATTTAAACTTTTTTATTCTCCGGCAGCATTTCAATGTTAAATATTAAACATGCTGCGATACAATTTCAACTTGTTCGCGTTCATTATTTAAGTTGAAACAATAAAAATGGATGTTTTGAAAGCAGGCCGCATGAATGATAAATGCGTATAAAGCGGCCGAGTAAACTAGCGTCAGTATTTTGAAACATGCAGTTTATAAAAATTCATTAAAAGCATGGCGGCAGTACATTGAAGGTTATAAAAGTGAACTTTTTAATTATAAAGTGGAAGTTTGGTATGTGTTTCGAACCCTCGAAACTCGCTCATTGTGGCTAGACGCAAAGAGTATTCTCGTAGTTTTCCACTTAGCAAATACACGCATTTTTTTTTGTTCTTGTGCACTTTGAATAACGTTTTCTGTTTTCATATGTAATTACACACGAAGCGCACGTTGCACGTCCAATATAATGGCAGTGCAGTTCATAGCTACTTAAATTCATATCTTGTTCGCTCGGTGTGAGTGCGCAATTCCATTATTTTCAACTTTATGGTGGGGCTTGTATAACAATAATTTTTATATACGCGAATAGCGCGCCACAGTTTCCGCTATTCTGGCGAACGCGTTGGCGATGGGGAGAATGCAGACATTTTTATATTATACCCGCAACGCGCATATACAAATTCTCTTTTAATAAGCTTTACGATGAAATATTTATGAAGATTTTAATTATATCATCAGCTATCGACTGCGTGCTTACGTTTCCGCATGCGAAACGCATCGTGCTACACCAAGCTGGTAATCAAGTAATAACTGCTTCTGGAAGGGCATAAATTTTTATGCTTTTTGATATAAATTTACTGCTGTATATGCTACTTAGTTGTTTTCGCATACGAGGTGTATCCGGAAGCATTTAATAAAACAAGCAATAACTCCGTAAATAATTTTCTAATACGTGCGCCATTCGCGCAACGAATAAACAACATTAATAGGGTTGCGCTACCCCCGCGTTTTTCCTTGTATTTTCCACACCATATCCTGCACTTATTTATATCGGGTGTAAATACAGTGTGCGACAGAATACAGTGCAATTTATTGCTCGATAAACAAATAAAACCAGCTGGAATTTTCCAAGACTGCTTTAAACACGATAAGCGCGCCGAAGACATAAATTTGGGGTTGACAAAGTGTTAAAGAGATTCCCATTTAAAACTTGCTTATTTTATACTTTACCCTGTAAGTCAGGCAAAACATGGGGATATTTGATTTGCCATGTTTATTCTTTTTTCCCATCACAATTCCTTCTTCCTCTTGGTCGCTCTCTTCCCTCATTCTCATAACTGAGTTATAAATGTGTGTCAAAAGCTTTTGCGCAACTTTAACGTTTTCATATTAGTTTTAGCTCCGTTCCTCTTATCCTTTCTCCCTTCTTTTTCCATCGGCTTGAGCCGTAAGCCTGTCGGCACTTTCGCCCTTAAGAAATCGTAAGTTTGGCGAGCGGAAAATGGCGCAGTCAACGCGGAAGTCAACGGAGGAAGTGATGAAATTTTAATATAATGCCGCAAACTGTTTTGTTTGGTTATTATAATAGGAAAACTTATTTCATCCGCAAGCACACACAGCCAGACACATATCGTCTAACAGATATTAGATAAATTTCTACTTACGCTCGAAATTGCCTCAGACGTACGCGTTTCAATGTCAGAGCGATTTCATTAAAGAAGTAATGCTGAAACTTTACGTCAATTCAATTCATATCAAGGCAGACGAGACCTGACAGCATTAAGGGGAACACTCTGACGGCGTCTAATTAGTCATTTATTTGCAACGGTATCCACTTTTAAGCAGCTCGACGGCGCGCACCGCGATGCGAGATTGACTTGAGTGATATTGCGCCGAATGAATGATTGATCCGGTAAGAAGTGCCATTTCAATTTCAAGATATTAGCGCACAATCAAATTAGCGATCAAGTGAAATGCCACAGCTAAATGGCAAATGGCAATCATTGTGAATGCGAATGGAACTTGTGACAGTTCATGTATCGCTGTTGGTTTTCGTATAACTAAGTCATAACGATTGGGGTTAATTCCACAATTCGTTAAAATGCTCAATTTGGCTAAATTGTGTTCTTCTTCTGATGCGTGTGACTGAATATAAAGCTAAATATGTTATACCGTTAAAGCTGAAAATTCTGTTGAATGCCGAACAAGCTGCCACATCGATCGATGTTTCCATTAGATTTGATTAATTACACTATAATAGCCGTGTTTAATGCACGTAATACATTTATTTGATATGGTTACAAATGTTGTTATGTTAACACACAATACGTTTTTCATACACGGACTTGCGATGTAATGGAAAACTGCCAATAGCTGTATTTTGGGAAAATGTAACTTTTATGCATTTAAATCCAATAAATTGCTGACGATTTTCCGGAAAGCGAATTTATATCTATTAAAAATATAAAGTTGTCAATATATTTTACTTGCGCTGACGTTTTGTGCAATTGGAGCATAATTTAAATGTTTTTGTGGCTCTATTTTTTCCTCTCGTTTTATGATATTAAAAAATCATTTGCGCAATAATATTCCGCTTTTAAAGCATGTTAACTGGCTGTGAGTAATGTGCATAATTGTTAATACTTTCAAAAATGTTTTGCAACTTCTTGGTGAGGTAAATATGCACATAATTTCTGGATGCTCGGGCGACGAACAAATTCCATTACACGGTCATAAAATAAAATTATACACCTTGAGCCTGCCTTAGCAAAGCCCCAGAATGCGTATCTTACACGTTGGCACTGGCACTGCTCCCATTCAGTTTCCCTTCTGGCACGTAGAAGCAGCAGCCAACTGCGGTGGAAAAGAGAACGCCACTGGCCATAAATACATATGAAGAGAAATGAATCACCAATTACGTGCAAGTCTAGATTAATTATGTAACTAATGAACGCTAATTCCAAGCAATAACATTAATTATGACGGTACAACCTAGGGATAAACACAGCAACCCGGAGCATTTCTGCATTGCAGAATCCGGGAGCTGACTGGGATTATTCGTTATAAAGTGAATGCAATTAAACGAATTTCAACAGAATGCTACACGAAAAATTCAACGCTTATTTTCTTTTAAGTAAATTCATTTGAATTAATTGCTTCGAATCAATATAATTAAGGGTAATTCTTGAGAGTCACACTTATGAAGTATAGAGAGTAAGGGTGCAGGAAAATCATACCTTACTTAATGTTCATGAAGAAATTTGAAAACGCGGTAAGAACTTTTGACTTGTTCCAGTTCTTTGCGCAGTTAGAGTACAATTCGGCGTAAAGTTGATGAAAAAACTTTGAGAGAATTTCACTCAAGACTCGCGTAAAAGTTTTTCGTTCTGTGCGGACGCGCAGCTATACATTATCCAAGCGACCATTAGGAACAATAACGTTGGGTGATTGTCACATTGTAATAGCTGGTTAGTTCTATTATTAGTGAGCAAATTCAGTCATAGTCTATAAAACAATGCAATGGGACATTCTATTCAATTGATTTCCACACGGCAGTTTGATTTCCATTTTTTTACGGATTGTTTATACATACGCAGCAGCCGAATAGATAATTTTCCAACGAGTAAATTAAATTTAATTGATTTTCCACTTACCAATAACCTTATATTGGTTAAAATACAAACGCATGGAACTTCTTACGATTCCTCTCTAAACTTCAGCTGTTTTCGTTTGGTATTTACATTTGGTTGGAACCTAACCCTTGTTCACACTTGTCGCAAGCTAGCAAACGTCGTGTTTTAACAATATACTGGACGAAAAGTAATATACCTGTACGTTAAAATTCGCCAAGTGTATAAATTTTTAGTCACGCGATTTTGTTACACTCGGTCTCATGGCATACGTCACTCGACTAGTCAGTAGTGCACATAACCAAACACGTGGCCGTACGTATAAGTAGCAATTTTTGTTAAGTTCTACAGTGAAGTATAGTTCGATAATTGACAACTAGTGAAGTTAGGTAAGTGACAATATTTCTGGGATAAATACCTGTTAAATACAACGAAGTAATCCATGCGGTGGTCATCCAATACGGTCCAGACATCGTAAGAATCCAAACATTGGCAAGACACTAACCTGTTCGTTATAATCGATGAATAATTGAAGTAAATGTAAACACGGCACTACTAAACGTATTATTTATAAGTAAGAAAGTTAATTGCACATTTTACACTGTGTATCGGTATTATTTGTATTAACACTGTAAGCGAGCACACGTTACTTGCACGAGGAAACAGCTGACTGACTAGCGAGAGTGCAACGCAATAGGTACATAGACCTGCTATAGAAAGCTACATGCTCAGTGCACGAATCCACAATTTAGCAACATATAAAAGAGTTTTAGATTTAATAATAGCTCTATAGGTAATTGAAACGTTATTGTCATTAGTAAACAAATGTAGCAAGTGTACTTAACCAAGCTGGAATGCCTCATAAGTGAAGCAAATTGTGGTGGTAGTGTTTCTGTGTATAAAAATGAGGTTTAGCCGCAGAATTGTGCACCACATGACGATAGAACGGGCCGGATCTCCATTGTGCGGTAATGCTGCGGGCTTGAAATTCCGGGATTTGTAAACCGTCCTCTAAGTTAAGTTCGCGCTGCAACAGCGACGAGAAAAACAACCACGGACGATCGCTTTAGTTCGATCGGCTGCTGCCTTCTTTTGCGATACTACGCAATTGCCTGCGCAAAATTGTATTCGGGACCCTCATCCGCATTGGTGTCATATGGTCGATAGCCTTCGAAGCGATCCCAAAACCGTTGATTTGCATTCCCCTTTGGGCAACATTGCGCACTTCTATTACGTAAGCTGAAATATTATTCAGTTTCGATAGAAATATAATATGAATATAAAACTATTGATACATAAAATATTCAAATAATTCTTCGGGGATATTTGATCAAAACATTAAGGTAAACTTTATATTTTTCGACTTCTTCCCTTCAAATTCTAGAACAGCTCGGGAGTGAGAATATTGAAGTGAAAATTGGCTTCACTTGCCAGCGTCAAACTGAAGCTACCTTCTGCGAATCCATAATAAATTTGCATTTGATTCACTTTAAAGAAAACCGTGATTTCAAAAGGGAATCAATCATATTCGTAATAACCAACTCGCCAAGTAGACAAATCCTTCTTCGTCCCTCAGACATAAGCCGCTTCCTGAGTTTCATATTCGTAGCGCGCGCAGTAGCTCCGCTTTTCATCTCTCCTTTGCGGACCTCTCATCCTCCCGGCATGTCTTTACCCCAAGGATAGCATCTTCATTTCGCCGTCTGCAATAAAACTCGCACAGTCGAAGCGAAGAGAGCACGCAGCAGCACAGCAGAACGCGTTTTGCATAAAAATATGTCGGCGTTATGCTTATAACGCAACCAACTGCAGCTATGCCAGCTACTGCATTCTCATTGCTCTCTGCTTTTATTTCATCCTGCTGCCTTGCTGCTATTTCGATGTCCTTTATAAATCTTTGACTACATACCGCTACATCCCTTCTTGCAAATCACGCCCAGACAGCAGAAATAACTACTTCCATGAGCAAAACATTATTGCGTCCACTGTATTATTCATTACATTGTTAGTTTATTGGACAATTTTCCACATCGCATCACACGAATGCCGCCAACCACATTAAATTATTTTCTGCTTTTATTACAATGTCTAATAGAATTTTCTTTTATAAATAATAACTTTTCTCGCTTAAAAATAATAATTTTCAACTTGAATAAGCAAGCTAAATATATTTACGGAATTATGATCATTAGCTAAATCTGACAACGGCTTTTTTCAGACTCGTAACAAAGAAAATCGGATTCCATTTGTTATTTTTGTAATAACTGTATAAAAGTAATGTCCTACCTTGCAAAAGGGATTCCGGAAAAGAGAATGCTTTGAAGGAAACTTAAAATGTATTCTTCGAATTTATTCTTTGAACATTATTAATAATATGTATTTGTATTGTTCCAGTGGCGTATGTAAATTTGGGAGCAGCCTTAATCGCAGCTGGAAGATGTCAAGAAGCAGTAACGATACTAAGACAGGGCGCACGCGTTGACGGCACGGGGCTGAAGGACCGCCGCGAGCACGACGCAGCCCGCGTTTCCGCTTTGCTGCAATTAGGCGCCTTGTACTCGGACCAGGGGCGGTTGCAGCGTGCGCTGGCGACATACCGCGAAGCAGCACATTCGCTACCCGACCATTATCCTCCGCAGGTGAGTACATAACGTGGCATTACGCGAAATGCAATACTCAGCAGTATAAAGCCATCGGGAAGATAATAACAAATTAGTCGCCTTGATCTCTAGATACCCGGTAACAATGCAGATATCTTAGCTTGACAGCAGTAGGTACACAATTATATGGCAACCAAAGACGTTGTGGGAAATCTATAATCCCAACCAATCAATACACAATGCGATCCTATTATGACATACCTACGATTAAGCCGAATAACCACAACAACAACATTGGATATGCCAAGATCATTTTAATTTTATTCGGTTGTATCCTGGAAAATGATTACATATCGCTTAGGGCGCTCGTACATCTTCATTGTTCTTTCCGAGCGGTTGATGGAATGGATTCTCGAGTATCCATTCGCAGCGAGCATCTGGTCTTCAGCTCCGTCTCGCGCTTAACTTTGGGCAGATGGGGTCCTCCCAAAGCACTGATAAATGTTCCTTCGCCCGCGCGTTGATAATCATGCTAAGTGCATACACACTCAAGCAACAGTGGGATACACTTCGTTTGTTGCGCGATACTCCTGCGGGAAGAGCGAGCAGGAGGAGCAGCTCCTGTCTGCACAGGGGCACTCTTTCCACCGCAAACAATTGCTGTTGTTGGCTGCTGCGCTGCAATTGCGCAAGCAACCGACCACTTCGCGTCGCATTCAGCCGAAACTGTTTCTCATATCTCAACAAATGTAATAACCATTATTGCACGGTGTTCGCCCGTCTTGTTTGTTCATTCGGCGGCGTGCTCGTTTTAATAATGCCGCCGCCACCGCCGCCGGATTGTGTGTCCTCGTTGCGCAGCGCAACGCCACGCGATATTAGTTTCGTGAGGAAGGAATACTGTACAGCTTGCGTTCTTGTTGTTGTTGTTGTTGTTGTTCTCGCTTCTCCGACGGTACAATTCCCTCTGTATTACTGCACTACAAATATTTCAGATTATTTTCCGCTGCCAACAAGCGCACCTGCCGTTATTACAAGCAATCACAAGTTACTTTCGGAATTTGAGTACTGTTGTTACTCATTCATTCATTGGTTTTCACAAGAAATTTGCATTCCTACAATGTACCCACCGATTTAATCTACCGCACTTCCATTATTGATTTCATTTGAGTTCAAGGCATTCTTAATCAAATTAAAATTTTGATTACATTCATTAAACAGTAACAGATTCCATGAAAGACACAAAGAAAACTTTTTAATGCAATTCTGCTATTGATAATTCCTTAATTAGACGTCTGTTTGTCTTCTTTTGTTGTCATTCGTATTTTTTATTCCGAGTAATTATCCTTGATTAATTAAAATCTTTTTTGTGCCTTTAACTGCTTAAATCTAAATGCGATTTGTCAGAGAAACTAAATATAATCGTGCACTTAAACTGACAAAGTAATTTGAAATTTTTGATAATAGAACACGAATATTTAGTGTAGCTATTAAGCTTGTTCTCTACTAAAACGTCAAGAAAAGATGAAATTCAAGCGTTGTTGGTCGAGACGACGACGACTTTCGTCAACTAGGAAACAATTAAAAAGTTTCTAATTTGCTTTGCGCGTTATTACCGCTCGAAATTAAACTCTCTTTCGTAATTAACAAATTCTTCATTTTCTTCATTACGAAAACAGCATCCAGTGAAAGTGTGCGTCGTTCGTCGGGACGCTTCGGGGGCGGCTGGCAAAAGTTGAATTTCAAATCTCGCCGACGCGACGCGCCGTAAATCCACTTGAATTTATGTCAATTTTACACGAAGAAAAGAACATTAAAGCGTGGATTTCGCGCGGCGCGCATGGGGCAAACTTTTAATGCATTCATTCGCTCGTCGCGCGCTGTTATGAAATCGGCGGTTTCGCCGTCAAATTGCTGCATCGATTGGCGGACGCGCATGACGCGAAAATGACCTGGAATTTATCTATTTCGCTTTGCGCACATAAGCGCCGCGCATGCTAATTACGTCCCCGGCGGACTTGTTATTCGGGCCCGCCACAAATGGCAATAAAAGGGATTAAGTCTCCTAAGACGACGCTGCCGGAAAATGTCCGAAACTAATCTCAACAGCAGACGTGGCACTAACGCTTTTGCCTCAGTCTCTCTTAATACTCTTCCTTCTGCTCTCGTGCAAGACACCGAAACAATTCCCTTCGTCTTCATTTGCAAAATGCACACAGTGCATGCACCCAGCCTTCTGAAATGACCTTCTTGCTTCAATTTCCATTCCTATTTTCTTTATTCCTCAGCCAGCGGCGACGAGGAAAATTCGTTCGCAATTTTCGTTCGCGAACGGCGTGTAAAATGTGGGGAGTCTAAATCGTTATCATAATAATGTGTGGTGTGAAAACAAGTAAAATGTTATAGGAATAAAGTCGGCCAATTTCCTCGTTGCCATAAATATAAAGATTTTCCACATGCGTATTTTATTTACTGGTTGTTTATCCGTTCGCTCTCGCATACGCGCGTTCTTGATGGCAACACACGTGTATTAAAGTATTAGACCCCTCAGTGCAAACGTAAATTTTAATACCATGCGAATCCGATCCCAGTGGATCTCTTCTCTCGCGTGCGCAAGAAGGCAATGCGGCGGCGGCGGCAACGCGCATGCAACGCCTGCAGGAACAAAATGCATTCGCTCGGATTTCGTAATGCACACATCATGCGAGCAAGCGGTAAAAGCTCGGCAAACGAACGCAGGGAATGATATAAATTTATGCAAGTATATGATAATGGAATATACATGTAATCTCCGTAAGCTTTCACAATGCGAACGCATCGCCATTCTAACCGTTCGCATAATCATGACAAACACGTTACTCACTAGATCAGCGCAGCACCAGACCGAGAAACGCATTGAAAATATGTAAAATCCACGAACACTCTGTACAGGGGAAAAAAAGCGCAATGAAGATTTAGATAGGAAATTAGTTCGTTTTAAACTTCCACGCACGCGCTACTGATGCGTTTTTCGTGCTTCTTTTTCTTTGCGCGCGAGTAGATGCGGGTGGTGAGAAAAAAAAGCAAGAAATGAAGCGCACTTTTTTTTTGAAGGCATTAAAATTCCGTCGAGTGTGTGGCGAACCAATTTGCAAACATTTTGCGCTGACTTAACTTTCAACTTTCCCTTCGGTTCACTCGCAGTCTCTAAGGATATGAATGTTGATTGAACCGAAACCGCTTCGCGTTTTTTCGCGCGCGCAAGAGGGGTGTAGGTGCAGCGACGACTACGTGTAACATTCTCTTCAGATGCCAATTTGCATCATGTCTTTCTAACGGCTTCTGTTTTTTCTTCGTGTTTCAGAGTGTCTTCAACGTGCTGGGCGAAACGCTCGCGCGACTTCAGCAGAACGAAGAAGCCGAACGATGGTACCAAGCGGCGCTCAACGCACAACCGGATCATGTACCGGCGCACATTACCTACGGGAAACTTTTGGCCAAAAACGTGAGTAACTTTTCCATTATTTTCCTCGCAGCGGAAATCGACGCCAGCCGAAAATGTTAATGAATTACGCGCGTTATCGCGTTGACTGCCACTCAATGCATACTCGATGGAATGTTATGCATGTTCAACGCGTTCTTCTCGACTAGATAATCGATAGTCAATACGGTCTCTCACCCCGTGAGTTTCGCAAGTTCTCATACGAGGTGGAAATTAATTCTGACGCATCATCAATCAATTCGCACCGTTTTTGAAGTGTGCGCGCGCGCGCGTGTCGAAAAAATGCAAACGATTTTCGTTTTTGTGCATCGACAGCATTTTCCACCTTGTATTTTCCGATGCGCGCGCGCGCACGCGAGTATACAAATTCACATAAGAGAGAGACGAGCGAATATAAATCATCATTTATTGTTTTGTTTGGCAGTATTTTCGGGCGCAAACTTTTTCCATTTCGCGCCGCTTGAATTTCTGTGATTATTAAATGGACTTTTTGAAGCGAATAAATTAATGCATCACATGCAATATTGACAAAGAGCCGTTCATTGTTTATCCGCATTCAGCATTTTTGTTGTCCTTGCGCGCGCGCCTACACAAATATGCCAAATGCAAAAATTAAGCGATTATCCTATTGCTGTATCTAGCTATTATTTTCCATAGTGGAATTTTCCATTTTTTCGTTTTGACGCTCACAAAGCATTGCGTTCGAGTTGAATGCAAGCAGGTCGTTTATAATCAAGTAGTCGCTTGCGCACTCTTAAAGTATTTACATTTCTCGTTGCAAGTTTGCAAAAAAGCATTCGCAGCATTAAGCGCCAGCTCGAGCAGCAACATTCATTAAGAATAATTAGCGAAACGAGCGAGCACAACGCGATGGAATTACGTACACTATACCTACATACCAACATAGTTATGAATATATATGAGTCTGCAATATATAAATAATAATTAGCCATGAAGGAGTACAAAGAATTATTATTATTTATACAGAGTAGGCACAACTAAATTCATACCCACTTTTAATCAATACGAAAAGAATGATCGCAAATAATTTATGTAAATTATCAATTTCTAAAACGTATGAATAATTCATTTGATTATAATCGTTTATGAAAATTCAATTTAAATTAATTAATGCCGTTAATTGAGAAATTAATGCATAGCAATTGGCAATAAAAATCGATTTGCGGTATGATGAAGCATGATTGTAAATAAGATCGATGAAGGCCATTGTGGAAGAAAACCACAACGAATTTCGCTTTAGTGAGTCAAGTCACGAATTTTGCATTAGGCGTGCGAGCTGGGTGCGTGGAGCGTTTGCGAACAGCAAAAGCCCGATAAAAGAAAAGCCGTGGCGCGCGGCAAACAATAAAATTGAATGGTAACGAGTTGGATATCTGATGATTAGGAAAATTGGCAATTGAAGAGGAGCCATCGAGCCACTCAGCGCACGATCGTTAGTCGGAGAGGCGAAGAACACTCGATGATTATCTGTAACGAGCGATCGACATGCAATGCACTTGGTTATCATTCATTTCGAATCAATTCCTCATTGAAATACTACAACTAACCCACGCGAAGCGCAAATGTGCGCTGCAATCAACCGAGTCAAAAGTACAACCGCACGAAAAGTAAGATGCGTGTGTTATTGCAGCGCCCAAGTTTTATCCAATTCTGACAACTCGTAATAGGAACATCAGAAAACGAAGGGAAAGAGTGAACAAATGTTGGCCGCCACTCGAAGCAAGAGCGCTGCACTTACATTTTGCAATCGCGTCGTTGCACGTGCTGGCAAGCTGAGTGCAAAAATAGATTGTGAGTGGGTGGAAAAAGTCACGAACGAAACCTCGAAACTCTCGAGATAATTACGTCGAGTCAACGTTTGCCGCCACCGCTGCCGCCGCCGACGCCGCCGCCGCCTGGGTTGTATGTTTGTATATTTACATTTGGAAAAAGGCACTGCCGCCACCGCCCGACGTCTGCGAGGCAAACCCCGGCGGGGTTGATATTGCGCGCGGATGGCCGAAGAGCAAATAGAGGGAAAACGACAAGATGAACCACGAGATGCGAGTACACCCAAAGCTTACCCGAGTGCTTGGTCCAGCCGCCCTTTAATAATAAAGTGCATTGCTAATTAACAGTTGCCCGAAGGCCACGCAATTCCGGCAGATCGTTTTTAATAAAAAATCACTCGCGCGTGCCCTTCGCATTAATTTTTTACGAATTTAATGAGCTTTTAAAATTACCGCATCAAATGCGAATGGACTCGAACGGGATGAAATTTTAAAAGTTTTAAAATCATGATTGACATTCAGCTTTAATTACCTAGTTGACATTTGCGAAAAAACTCAATTCCGAATTTATTCAGTACGCGTATTATAAGTGGCTACTTGTACTTCACAGTCGGCGTTTAATTAGGACACTAAATAAATATTAATTGAGGATCCTTGACTAACTCGTGCGTTTACCACGCACAGTGTAGTCCTGATAAATACTCCGAAAGAGAAATAACATTCCGCATCCTGTTCAGCGTGTTAGTTGACTGAATAAAAAATGAGATAAACTTTGCAACGTGCCACAAATGAAAAACAAAGTTAAACTGGAATTTGCAGCACAAAAAGAATCGCAATTATAACTGCAATTCGAGCATTTCCTCTGTACATATCTCGTAGCTATAGGGCAGTTGAAATGCGCTTTGAACTTGGATGAAAAGAGAGTATAGAAAGAAAAACGAAAAATGTATGGCTTGCTTGTTTTTACTTCGATATTTAAACCATTTTTCTGCTTATTTTTAAATTAATTAGCAAAAAAACCAAGTAGATACTTAATGCATAGAAGATATTAATTAGTTAATGTCAATATTTATGAAACCTTTCAGTTCTTCTGAAGTATGCAAGTATAGTTTTCAATAAACGGGAAATTTGAGCAATCTAAGCATTATATTGGGAAGATACAGGATATATTTTCAAACGGAAACCGCTATGCAAACAGAAGAGAACAACTGAATCGGAATGTAGGTACTTATTATTATTCCATACGTTCGACGCGCTCATCGGCAACGGGCTTACGTGAGCAAACAATAGATTTTTCAATTTTCCCCATTTAGAATATTGAAAATGAATAAAACATTCGGATTATTTTGCAATTCACTCCAATAATAAGAAAAGCAATGGCGAACCCAATCATTTTACCTTGCATCATTGTTACCCCGAATAATCGAAACTTTATTCGCGTATTTATTTTTAATGGGCAACCCCACCCTTTGAATATAATGATGTTGAATCGTTGAGTGAAGTGACTGTCCGTTTAATAACAAATACAACCCGCATTTCCATAAGCAAATTCTCAATCTCGAATGTAAATGAAATGAGCATGAAACGAATTGCAACACATCACAATGTAGCAGGCAGGATTCGAGTAACAAAGCGTGTTGTAATATTAGCTCTCCGGGATGCGGCGCAATGGTATGTAAATCAAGGCGGCCCATGATAACATATACCTAAAGTATATAGTAATGCAATGTTAAAGCGCAACACACGCGGTTTGATTCCGGAAATTAAAGCGATCACCACCGAATGCGAACAAAATGGAATAGCAGCACAAGGGTTGGCAAGCCGCACGAGCGCCTGTCTCATTGGTAAACAAAATGGCATAAGTTATAACTACAAATAATGAAAGAGGAACAAATACACTTGAATGCTTCTAGAAATGTTGAATATGGTGACATATTCTGAAAATTGTAAAGTTTCAGTCAAGTTTCAGTGACTGTATGGAATTGATAAGTAACTAGTTTAAAAGTAATATTTAAGGACATTACTGGCATTGGAAAATTACAAGATTAATGAAACGAGTTCTTTGTTTACAGGTCAGTCGACTCGCAGAAGCCGAACAGTGGTTTCGACGCGCACAAAGATTAGCTCCGGATGATCCGAGCGTTTATCATCATTACGGTGAGTTGTACAAAGTTATACTACGTAAAATAAATAGTGGAAACAATCACGCGACGCAAGCGAATCCGCGCGCAGCGAACGCAGTGACCTAGTTCAGGATGACTATTGTCGAACTTAAACAACAAAGAAACGTGATTGGAAAGCGGACGTCGTCGCATTGATTCGTCTCAGCGAAAATCGCATGCAAATTCATCCGCTCCACGTTCACTGCCGCCAACGCCACCGCCACCGCTACTGCCACTGCCGATGTCGACGTCTCGGTGAAATTTGTACACACAATGTTTTGGCGTACGTGGTTGGCGTGTGGAAAGGATTGCTGACGACTAACGTCGTCTCTCGGCAAGGACGAGATTACAGATGATCGCCGCGCGCTAGAATGATTTCCAACCGAAAACCCGCATCCTTCACATTCAGCGCGACGTGATGGAGGAGCGCACACAATTGCTGCCAGCTGAGTATTCGTTCCAAGATGTCTTACGTATTCATTCCGATGTACTCGGCAACAGAAGTCGCGGTGCGGTGTGCGCTTTCAATAAAAACGAAACGAAACGAATCCTTGATGGAGCCTGTGCGCGCGCGCGCTCGTGCCTTCGTTCAGCCTGGAAACGAAGGAGAAAAGTCACGCGTCGCTATTTGAACGCTTTGAACAAATGTCTAGCGTTTATTTTTTCTCGTTCGCTTTTCGCAGCCAGCGTCGTGGTTCACAGTTGAGTTGGCCAAATATTTACCCTTCGTATAATATTTGCCTTCAACATACATCTGAGCATAAGATGAAACAAATAAGCTTTGCCTTCAATTTTATGAGCCGCACACGCGCGCTCGAGTTTGTGCGAGGAACTCGACGAAACCAAAGAGTTACAATGTAATTCCCTCGTGCGTTTATTTACAATCGAAATGTATTGAAACCGCATAAAACTTAACGAGCGTCTTACTCCTCGTATTTATCCCGCTGTTACTTTTACTTCTTCGCTGCAACTCTTCTTAATTAAAGTACGCCTTTACGATTCCATCTTTGGAAACGGCTGCAATCAAGTGTCAGTCTGCTCTTCGTGTATCGCAGATTGAATTGCAAGTCGGTAAACATTGCGCGTCGTCTTCCTCTCCTCTCAGATTACAAGCACGCGTCGCGACGCGCGGCGTCGTCGTCATATGCTGGAGGGACAGCGCCCGAAAAATGCGCGCGCGCCCATAAAAATGAGCACAAATATTTACATTTCATGAATATTTTATGCGCTGATGCATCACAGGGTGGCGGAAATTAGAATTCTTTACATGAACTCCAGAGCGTGCCACTTCCATTTCCCGGATCCGCACCTGAATGGCATGTAGGGCTCTTCAATAACCGCGTTTCTCTTCGTGGCATACAAAAACCTCTAGCTTTTTATGCTTCTTGCGCGCAAACGGCGCATGAAGCAAAATTAGAATGCATTCAAGGGCAAGAAAACAGCAATAAGCAGTCCAACCCCCTAGCGCAGGAACCAAGGTGTAAAAGTTCTATCTCAGGATAAAAAAATAAAGGGGGAAAAGAAGACCGAATGCATTTGGTTTCATGACTGATATAATATCAGCCACTGGGGGGATGCCATCTTTGCATAAATGTACAAGAAAAGCACTTTGCGCATCGCATAAAAAGGCCGGACGCAAAAAAAGGTGAAGAAAACAACAAAAGCACCATACGAATCTAATGCGTTTTGTTTGCTCACATTTCTTGCGCGTATTTTTTGGCGGATAACTTAAAATTGTTTTCGATAGCAATTTTAACAATTTTGGTATATTACGCACGGAATATCGAATATTGCGCATTCCGTAGTAAAGGGAGTTCTATTATTCGTCATTCTCCGAATAGTTGAGCATGTTTTAAATAGTGCAATATGACCTCGATTCATATTCTCAATAAATTCCTTCAATGCCCGCTGCCGCAAATAACTGCAGAACGCAGACCATATTCTTGGAAAGTTGCTGAATAACCCCAAAGACCCTGCTACGATGTGGAACACGAACCGATGGCGCGCTATTATAGTGCAAAGTGTAACTACATGAAAATTCAATCAATTACTCTTTTAGATAAAGCGGTCGGTCGCCCATCGAGTTCCCAGGCGCGCAGATTCATGATTTGTGGGAGCGCCATTATTGAACGTGTTGTTCAGCCATCAACTCTCGGCTCTAGACGATGACTATATTCCAAATTCATGTCGTGTTTTCAAGTTTTTCTCCTGAAAAATCTCGCTGAGAACAGCACCTATACCTTTATTATGAAATAAACGTTCGTTCGCTTGTTAGAAACGCGCTGGCGGATTGCATGTCAGGGTGTTAAATTTAATGAAGAATGCTAGTTTTAATAGCGCGCGCATCCTGTACGTGTTGCATGCAAACTCTCGCAATTAGAAATGTGCGCCCGGCAAAGTTTATTAATTGGGGCCTGCTGCACTTTTAGGCATTGCCTGCTGATAGCGCAGTAATGATCCGGTGCTCGAGTTGCTAATGTGCCAGTGCGCTCTAAATCAATTTCGAGGCACGTAATCCATAAACGCATCTGAATATTAACCGCACACGGCACTTGGCTTAGACCCTGTTATTGTTTATTAGAAATTGACATTTGATTAGCACATTGCATATTCAGCTTAATTAATTTAATAGTATATGCGTGCTATCTGATCCAATGCTCGATTAGACCGTGGCGCAGATATTAATTCAATTGCATTAATACTAAATTTGATTTAATGGATTTTTTTATAACTGTTACGAATTATACCAACATTCGCACCGTAGTAGAGAGTGAATGGATTAGTTGGACAAAAGTAATTCCATCCAGGGCGCAGAATAATTATAACAACTCACCAAACAAAGTTTTCTCATTAATAATTAGTGGCAAATTTCGGGTTTGAAATTCTATTCCTGGAATATTTTCCCGGGCGGTGTTAGGAGAGGCCATGAAGCGCTTTTTAGACCTTTGTTGAAAGCAAATACGCACTTGAAACCGAGGGAACAGATTGCAGGTAATAGCTGTAAATGCATACACTTTTATTGCCTCGCAAATATCTCGCCACGTGTAATGTCCGTGCGCGAAAATTCAGAACCCTATTTGCACAGCAGTCCACCCAACTCCGAACACGCGGTATCCTTGTTATAATTAACTTCTTTAAAGTTTGCAAACGTACTGGACTTGCCAGCTGCACATACAATTGTCGAATTAAAAGAGAAGGGTACACAGCACGAGTGTATAGTTGATTAGACGTTTGAGGAAAAGTGAATATCATAAAATTTACCACATTTACCAGCCAGAAACAAACACAAGATCAGCGAGGTTTATGGGCGATGCTCTTGTGCGTTTATGTACAAAAGATCGTAAGGGTTGAAAGGTTCGCAAATACTATAATAAAATACTTGACATTTGACAATCTTATTGAATCAGACACAATTAAACGTGGAGCAAACAACATAAAAGCAAGTTTAATTCCAGTACAATATTCAGACACATTTTAATTTTTAATGGCTGCCTACTTTATTTTATCGTACGGGATTTGCAGGAACACGCACTGATATCTCCAAATTATATTCCGGATGGCTACACGTGTGCAAAGTTAATAAAGTGTAAACATGTGTAAGTAAAAATTCACGTGTCGCGTTATCAAAGCTTTTCTAAGCACGATTCGCGTTTTATTAAACATTTTATGCTGTACGCTAGATTAACCTTTCACTTTCCGCAATAATGGCGAAGATGGGGAAGGAAGAACGCGCTGAATTTGCATACATTTTTGGAAAATTTAAATTCGTTTTATAATTTAAATAATTCTTAAACTCGCTGTATTAAAGTAGTAGCCCAATTTGCATATATTAGAATGCATGCTGAATGGCACTTTAAGTGTCAACATCGTTGCCGTATTAGCTCAAGGCGTTTTAGCATGTAAAATACGCCTCGGTAATATCATCCTAAGATCATAATGCGCCCAAACGGTGGGAAAATTCTTGTATGTTTCTTGCATTCGCAATTGCTCCGGGAACAATTATGCAAATACCTGACAAAAGTAATGAGCCGTTGAAAATGTGTAATTGTCATTCGTGCGCGTAAAACTGCGTCTTTCATGTACATACTTGGAGTTTTGCGATGTAATAATACACACAATGTACTAAACGCTTTCAGCGTTGTTCAGATCCACCATTCAGGAATTGAAATATAAATTCATAAACATGAGTATTGAATGAGGAATAAGTCACATATGTTGTCGTTTTCCCAATTGAATTTCAAATGGATTCGAAAGGACAAAACACAGTCAAACATTGAATATAAATCAAGTACCTACGTTTGAATACAGTACTTATTAAATCATGACAAAATTATGTTCGTGGTGTAAAATTTAAATATTCTGTGATTATAATTATTAATTTTTTTTCTCAATTTCTTTGGAAATTCTTCACTTGCTCTTTTGGTTTTTGGCCTCCGGGCGCGTTTAGATGGTTGATGATAGCGGAACGAGTTGAGAATCGCCTTCTTCTTCTGGTGCTCAAAGGTCGACTGTGGCGGGAGCGGCAAACAGAGCGATAAGATAAGAATTAATGCCGACGGTAAAACCAGGGATGAGTTTAAAGAAGGATCAAATGGGCTCTTTGGAATTTTATTTATCATCCGATAAAACGAATCCTTCGAACGCTCCTAACAGCAGCGTCAAGACTTTTCTTGCATTAGTTCCAACTTATTACAATATATACTCGCGTATCTTTCTCACACAAGCACATACGAAAGTAGCACATGCAATATATACTCATCGTTAGTCCTTTATATCTTTTGATATAAAATATATTATATTGGTTAAGTTATATGAAGATAATACGTCTTATTTTCGCGACCTCTTTTTATGTGTTTAACTTATTTTCGAGTACGTCAAATGTTTTATTATCTCACAATATGTTCAAAATTTTTACGAGTCCATTTAAACTCATCTATAAAAGTAAATGATAATTTATTAGTTTCAATAACTTATTTATTCATATTTAATCCACAATCTCTTGAGCGTACTTTAAGCGCACGGTTAAAATCAAATAATTCTAAATTTAATACCATGAACAAAATAACATTCTCCATGCAAAAATAAAGAAATAACGTGGAGCAAAAAAGAATTACCCTCAGTAAAAAGCGCGCAATCCTTTTATAGTCATATTGCAGTGAGTATTCTGTTGCACAAAATGTCCCAGAAATTGCTTCAAGTGCGCAACAGTAAAATGATTTTTTCCTTTTTCACGTACAGGATTTTTTATCCTGGATTTCACATCCAAGGCAAGAGGAGATAGTGGAATAAATAAAAAGATATCCACAAGCTCAAAGGGCGTACGACATTTTTGCCTCGAAATATGCTCGAGTAAAATAAACCGTATAGAAAAATACATAAAAACTTTTTGAATGTCAAATCGCGTCGAATTGAAGTATAAACGCAACATTCAAATGTGCATGGCGAGATTTTAATTAAATCTTCCTATTACTGTGAATATATTCGCAAGGACGACGCCGGGAAGAAGGAGAACAAGGCGAAGGAAGGCAATTTTGTGAATTTATAATTTAAGTGGATTGTCATTTGATATTTGCTCGAGCAAATTCAAAACACGCCGTCTTTTTATACGCGTTTACTTCACATACGAGCTTTCCTCGTACATCTCTATTACTTTATTTTGTTTTTCTCTCCTCCTTCTCGCTGGCATGCGCGATAAATGCGTGTGCGCGCATTTTTTTACGTTCCGCGCTTTTATTTTCTTGTCTGCCATTCACACAATTCGTGAGTTCTTCCTGTTATATTTCATGTTTTCTCGCGGATGGCTGTTCGCACACTTGTTTAGCGCCGCGCAAATCGCATGTTCCGCGCGTTTTGTTCAAGGTGTGCCACGTATTGCTTTAATCCCTCATCTAAAAATATCATATGCACCCCTCTGCCGCCGCCTTATTAGCATATACATTGCGCACTTCACTTGGAACGCACAATTCGTTCGGGCAGCGTGTGTGTGTGTGTGTAAATTGCATAGAAATTTGATTTTTAAGCGCATTACGCGCGCATATTTTTTGGAAGCGCTTGTTTTCGTTAAACACAACATATTTTTATTTCCCCACGAAGCGGAATAAACAACGAATAATAAAAACAGATTGAATTCTGGCATGAGAATATATACGCGCATGCCGGAAAGTTGACAGAACAAAGTAAAATAAATGCCAGCGTAGTCCTGGCGTGCCACTCACACACACTTTCGATTTCTCTCCTTTATTTTTATAGTTTATTGAGAAATCGAGAAATATCAGCCTGTGGAACGCACGCCGCACGCGGGGATCAAAGGCACGAGCAACGAGGCATTTGGGTTTCTCCTATATATCACAATATAGCCTGTCATAGGCATGGTCTCAATGGTCGGGCATTCCCTTGCAATTTTCCTTGTTTTGCGCCCATCCGTTATGAGCGCGTGTCCCTCGAATGAACGTTCACCTATTCCAGTTGCGCTGTTATCTCGAACGTACGCCGAAACCGTTTGCAACAGCTGTGTCGCATCGTAAAGTATATTGATTTATAAAATCAATTTTATATCGCACAACAAGCAGGAAAACGCAGCGTGCACGAAGGATGGAATAAATTTTAGAATGCGATACGCAGCAAAACGTCGCAAAAGTATAAAGGGCTCATAAATGAATAATATAAATGCAACGACATAATGAGAAAGCGCTCTTAATTCTATTAAATTATTATCGGATATTGATTTTGATTCTCTTTTTTTTTCTCCAGGGGAATTCCTCGCGTCCAGAGGGCGGCACAAAGAGGCAGCTGGCTTGTACGAGAAGGCAGCAGAACTGAAGGCAAATGACTTCGAGTTATCGGTGGCGGCTGCGACGGCAATGCGACAAGCTGGACGGCACGTCGATGCTGAGCGATGGTACCGAAGGGCTGTTTCACTGAAACCAAGTGTAAGTAATGTGAAAAGTAATTCGAATAATAGCGCAGCAACGAGAACTATATTTTCATTAATAATTTGCTCAAATGCCTGTACTTAGTGATGATTTATCATATTTGATGCACTAAATGTTATAACTTAGTGGTTTATTTGAGTTTGGATTGTCCTGGGACTCGTACATCCTTTATTTGTACGTCGTGAATTATTTTATTTGCACAACAAACGGATCGTCCTTCTGGTGATATTAATCTGGATGCGAATGTTGGGCCAAGGCCGTCCAACTATTTTATTACACCCTCGACACCCGGGGCGTACCTGCACGACGCATTGTTCTAGCAAGTGTTTATAAAATCTAATTGGATGTATGGGGGTAACGTACGAGTGCTGATGGCTGGTTTAATTAATACGCGTTGACCTTTCCAACACTGCCCGCCGGATCGTACGGGGCGAGAAAGCACGTGCTTTTCAAACAAGCAGTCATCATAATCACTAACGAGTGTTGCAATTCCCACAAGAACTAATTAATTTTGAAAATCTGCTTTAGAAGCAATTCTAAATACTTACATATAAATAAAAGATAATTTACAAGGCGGAGAATTAAACACAATTATAAATAATAGCTCTAGGAATAAACTAGAAGTGTAGATTTTTGCATAGTGTTTAAAGTGCACATTGCAAAGAGTTTTAATTAAAGCCAGCACGCCGCGAATTGTATGCGACATTTCCAGTGTATGAATCGAATCCCGATAATAAAGAGCATGTCTCACATTGATTTACCGTCATTCGGGGCTGGCACAAAACGGAAGCATACAACATGTAACATTGTTATGCACCTAAGCAGAAAGAAAAGCAAATCGAATCGCGCATTGTGCATTGTCGAACGCTCGCGAATCGGTTGAATGACGTTCCAATATAGCCAACAAAACCGATTCGAAACTATTATTTCGTGGGCGCATCCAGCAGTGCATTAAAATGCATTGACGAGCGACAATACTGCTTCGCTAAAAGTCGTGCGCTTAATGAAGCGCAGAGATAACTAATAAATGCATTTGCGTTCTTTTCAGGATGCGCGAGGCCACACGAACCTCGGCGCGATACTGCACTTGAATGGAAAGTATCGGGAGGCGGCGGATAGTTATCGGGAGGCATTACGTTTGCAGCCCAACGACGTGACAACGCTGACAAACCTTCATCGTTTGCATACGGTTATGACTTGACGGTAAACCCAGAATTGGTTTAGTTTATGTAGTTTCTTTCTAGTAAAGCTTTTGGAGAACTTTAAACAAATTCAATTATTCCGCCTAGTTAGGTAATGAGGTATTAGATAATGGCCAATGAACAAATAAAATACCACTCGATTATGAATCATTTCGAGCGTCTAAATATACTTTTGAAACAAAATATTTTGTCGACGATGTATTTTGGGGACCATTGTGCACATCGAGCGGACAAAATTCATGTTTCAATCATCCATTTACGCAATTAGTTTATGAGTTGTTAATGCACAACAAAGAGCAAAGAATGAAGCATTTTGTATAATTGTATATAACCTATGTAATTGTATATGTATTGTAATATATAATGAAAGGGAGGAGGGAAGTTGATAATAGAACAAACAGTAAGGGATATTGACAATATGTAAATGACGATCCATAGTGATATTTTTCATAAATGACGTAAAACTGATGAAAAATAAATCCAAAGTTACAAAGAGTACATTTCATCTAATGTTTTATTTTGCGTTAATATTATTATTACGATAACAGCAAACTACGATGGGTGGTAGTAATACGCCACCAATTGGTTAATATCATGTAAAATGCGTTATTCGCTCTCAAACTTGTACATTATTAAGTGTATAAAATTAACAAGGAAAGTATTGGTAAGCAGGAATGCTTCAAGAATGACGAGCAATGAGTTTTTATTCGACTAAGTAAATACTGATAAATAATGTAAATGTTATTTCTTAATCAAATTGAAAGTGATATTAATGTACATAAATATTATTACCTAACACAGACAGATGAACAAAATAATAAATTTGTAAGTATTAAATCATTGACTATGACAGAAAATGATAATGGAGAACAAGAAAACTCTGTTGCAAACTGTTCATTCAAAGGAATATTTTTTCGGGTCTTTGAATATTTGTAAATTACGATTACGTTTCATTTGTTTCAAGTGCATAATATTGCGCGCAAACATATCGTTTAAACGAGTATTCTTTTAAATCCACGAGAACGAAAATAAGAAAATCATTTCTTCCAGAAATTTGCAACATGCGAGCAAAAAACATAAAGCAAATAACGCATTCCTTGTCGTTGTCATTTACCTAATCAACACATAGCCAAAGAAAAATCCAACAGCAGAATATTGATAATGAATTATTATTATAAGAGAAATCAGTCTATAAAATAAAACTAACTTATAAATGAAATTGCTTCTTAAATGCGAGTAACACAATGATGACGATGATGATGACAGACAAACTTATTAAATCAATAACAAAATAAACATGACGATTATGATTATATATTATATATTGTTGGCTTTTAATGGAAGAACGTATCCTGTAATATGTATTATTACATATATAAATAATAAAGCTTAACTTATTTTGTGTACAAATCCAAAAGCATTTTCTTATCCGCGTTTATTCCTTTCATTGGAAACTTGTTGCTTTGCTCGAGTACTAAAATCGCAATCGGCGATTTTCTAAATTCGAATGTGTATTGCGTTTTGCACTTACAATAGCCGCAAGCATCTGGACTTCAATCAACTAATGCATTGCATTTGAAGAGAGCGAATCGACTTGAATGTCTTTCGAGTGCTTGTTTGGATTTGCTAGAAAGCGTTTCGCACTCGACGCCCTGTTGCTAAAGCGCGCGACTATACGAAAACGCAGAAAAGCAATCATCAGTCGTATATGAAGATTCATCACACATCAGATCAAGATAAAATGTAACCATGTTATATAGATGTTTATATTTGATATCATAAATAAATATTACCTTTCAGTGCGCGTGATACCTACTAATGAATAACCTTTTGACTTGTTAATATTTCACATGCACTGCTCTTTGATCTAGACTGCTGATGAATATGGGTTGCACGCGCGCACGAATTAATATGTTCTACAGCGGCGAAACGTAATTAACAAACTTTCGGAAGCCTTATCTAAAATACTTGTTAGGTAATTCTGAGGTCGGGCGAGAAAGTATTGCAGACGCTTGGACTCGCATCTTGAAGAGGGAACGCCTTTGAATTCAACCAGACTTGATGCAAGCAAAAGACTTCATCCAAACTGATGCTGTAAACTACACAGCGTCCGGAAACTTTTGCTTAGATTATAAGAGACCCTCTTTAATCTTCTTATACGATATTAATTAATATATACAGGGAATATTTGAAAAACGAATGAATACTTTGAGTTAATTGAATTTTAGAATTTATGATATTTCATGTATTTTATATTTAAAAATTATTACCTACTGTTGATTGTCATATAACTATTTGTTCTATGCTGTATAAATAGTAAGCAACTTTTATCGTGAGTTCAAGATAATCGCTGAAAAGTGAGGGAATGTTTACAATACATTCTTCTCGTTTTTCTCATTTTCGTGATATAAATTCCATAGTTGAAAGTGACTTTTTTCAAGTATAACGCAGTAACTTGGTGCGTGCAGTGTCAGAATGCTATCGAACATTTTAATGACTGTATTATTATTAATCACTTGTGGCGAAGTGATCAGTTTGAGAATACTTGGTGTTATGCCGACTGGTGTACGCAGTCATTTTTATCCGTACGATGTAATCGTGCAGCAACTAGCTAGAAAAGGTCATAATGTAACTTCAATCAGCTTCTACGAACGGGAAAAGCCTATTGCTAATGTCGAGGATATTGTGTTGAGTACCGGGCTTAAACTCACTTCTAATGAAATCTTTGATTTAGCTGATTTCAAAGAGCATCGTCTTGTAGGACTATCGCGAATACGTTACTTTTCAAATATCGTTTGCGGGACACATATGCAGTCGGAAATTTTTCGAAATTTTCTAAAATCTAATCGCACATATGATTTAATTATTTTGGAGGCGTTTAATACAGATTGCTTCTTCGGATTGGCGCAAAAGTTTAAAGTACCAGTGATACAGTTTAGTAGTTCAACAATTTTGCCGATGTTTTACGAACGATTTGGGCAATCCGATAATCCAGCTTATATCTCCTCACTTATTTCCGGATATTCTTCGTGGATGAACTTTTGGGAAAGAATGCAGAATACAGTTATACATTTACTACATATTTTACAGTACAAATATCAAATATGCAGTGAAAATTACGTACATGCTAAAAAGGTTTTCCATGACTTGAAACCATTTGACGAACTTGTGAATAATGTTAGTTTGTTGCTTGTCAATTCACATTATTCAATAACAGGAAGCAAGCCCAATGTACCAGCGGTCATTGAAGTTGGAGGGATTCACATTGAGGAGCAGCAGCCATTACCACAAGTAAGTTTTCTGTAATTATTAAAAAACGTAAAGAAATATTTCGAATTGTCAATATATTATGTAGGTATTTGACAATGTTGTTTTGTTAAATTATTGCACAAATATCATGCAATCAAGTGGTGCAATCAAACAATATGTTAATCATACTGCCATTTCGTTATATAAATAGTTAAAATCGCATTTAAAATATAGTCTTTTATTAACTGCTACAAAATTAATAACAATGAATATCAACATTGTGTGCTTACATTCAGTGATATATTTAACCGTACTTCTTTCAATACCTAATTCGAACGGATTAAAAATATTAGCTGTATTGCAAACTGCGATAAAAAGTCATTTCTTTCCATTTAACGCCTTAATTCGTGGTTTATTGAATCGTGGACATAATGTAACAATGATAAATTTTTTCTCACAAGATGCTCATGCAAATTTGACAGAAGTTACGCTAAATGCTCATCCTGTAACAAAGGAATTTGAAAATTTATCAGTAAAACAACTAATTAACTTCAAAGTAATTTATGGCCTTTTTCCCATAAACATAATCTCAAATACTGTGTGCGAGCACGATTTGCAATCGTCAGAGTTTCGACATTTTTTGCAATCAGATCACACTTTCGATTTGCTCATATTCGAAACATTTTGCAACGATTGCTATTTGGGGTTGGTGGACAAATATAAAGCGCCATTCATCTTATACAGCACATCAAACATTTACCCCATGTATTATCGGCGTTTCGGCCAACCGTCAAATCCGTCATACATTCCATCACTTATTGGCGGCTTTAGCACAAAGATGACATTCTTGGAGCGCATACAAAATACATTCATACTATACTTCCATCAGTTGCAATACGAATACTATGCGAACGCGCATTTTATTGCCGCGAAAAAAGTTTTCGGCAACGAGTTGCGATCGTTTGAGGAAATTGCACGCGATGCGAGTTTGATGTTTGTCAATGCGCACTTTAGTTATAATGGTGGACGGCCCCTCGTGCCTGGAATTATTGAAATTCTTGGCATTCATATCAGCGAACCACCGCAGGCTTTGCCAAAGGTAAGAAAACTATTTTAAACACGGAAGTTATCAGTTGTAAAACGAGTTACGATTATAATTCTACTCAACCTTGTTTTTCATGTTTGCAAATATGATAATTTCATTATCAAAAACAATAAAACCATGAACATTGCCACTTGTTCCTTGTAGTTTAATAAATTAACCAAAAATGCGTATTTTAATTGGTGCTCTCCTAAATTTAATTGGCTTTGTAAATTGCTTAAACATCTTAGCAATTTTGCCAACAGCAACAAAAAGTCACTTTTATCCTTTTAATGCCTTAATTCAAGGACTATTGACTCGCGGCCATCATGTAACTCTCATTAGCGTGTCGGAAAAGCACGAGTCTCATGAAAATTTAACCGAGATCAATATTAATAATTCACCGCAATTGCAATTACTTGAAACATACACTTTGGATAGATACGTAAATTATAAGCACATTGGTGCGATTTCGGCAATAAATCGCATTGGAAGAATGGCTTGTGAAAGTGATTTGCAATCGGCTGTCTTACAAGATTTCCTTCGTCGGAAGTTAACGTTTGACTTGCTGATCTTTGAAACATTTAGCACGGACTGTTTCCTAGGATTAGTGTACCAATTTCGTGCGCCGTTCATTTTGTTCATTAGCGCTAGCATTTATCCGATGTTTAATGCACGCGCTGCTCAGCCAGATAATCCGTCTTATATCCCAACGCTTATGAGTGGACTTTCGCCACGAATGAATTTTATGGAGCGTGTGCAGAATACGGTTATCCACATTGTTCACGTTCTCCAGTACCGATTTTATTCTTATCAACATCACAAAGCCGCACAGAAAGTGTTTGGTAATGATTTGAACGACTTTGAAGAGATTGCAAGGAATGCTAGTGTGGTGCTTGCCAATATGCATTTTTCGTTTAATGGAGGAAAACCAGTTGTACCAAATGTGATTGAAATTGGTGGCATTCATATCAGAGACAATAATTTGCTTCCAAAGGTAATACAATAAAAATTACATTACACTGATAAGATATGACATTGTTTTTTATATTTCAATTCCTAATTTGTTATCTGTGTTTAATGACTTCGTTGCAAGTGTAGTACAATAATATTTAAAATATTCTTGAATTGCTTGCAAGACGTAACGCTTTAAGTTTGGTCATCAACGTAGGCAACTCTAAAATTACAATAGCGCTAAATAACATAGATACATATTTGCATGTATCCAATTGATGTTATAAGGCCAAGATCAAATTCGCGTATGGCAACTACACTACGTGGCCTAGTGGTAGTGTCTGTGAATGTAGTCTGAGCGTCTCGGGTTCGATTCCGGGACAGCCAAGTACGTTTTAAGTTTTTATTTCAAATTGAGCATATAAAGGCAAGATCGAATTTGGGCATACCAGTAACACTCCGTAGCCTAGCGGTAACGGCTATGAATGTGGTCCCAGTGTCTCGGGTTCGATCCTCGAGACCGACAACTTTTAAGTTTTCAATTCAAAATGAGACTATAAGGGGAAGATCAAAATTCGCAGAAGCAACAACACTGCATAGCCTAGCGGTTACGGCTATGGAAGTCATCTGTGTGTTTCAGGTTCGAATCCTGAAAACGGAAACCCGAATTTCCAAGTTTTAAATTGCTTGTATGCGCGGGGGCCCCAATGGACTTAGCTGTATGTCCAACAGGGCCCTCAAGGCATACAAGAGCCCCGTTTTTAATTTTTGAAGCCCGTACGTTTCAAGATTGTCTTCAGACAGCCCACCCCAGCTTCGCTCCCCGGCAGGTTGCTTGTCGACCAGCCCGGTCGCTGTCCGACTAGCAACTGCCTCCCCATTCCCGATTTTCGTTACCAACAGACCTCGGTTTGTGACGTCATTTCACGGGGTGGAGCCCCCTATCTGTTTGACGTTAGCGCCCCCCAATCCGTCGAGTGTAGGACTTAGAATTATTTTCTAAGTGCTTGATTTGAATTCAAGCGCTACGGCCAATTGAATGACCATCCTACGGTGGCGGCAGTTGCTATGCTACTCAATTATTTAAAAAAGAAATTCGGTACATCGAGGGATTCGAACCCACGACATCCCAGTCACAACCAATCGTTGTTCCCACTGGGCTACCAATGACTACAGACACTTGAAGTTAAAACTAACACATATTGTATTAAATCATAACAAAAATGAAACAACCAAGGCCCTACCGAGCAAGAAATCGCATTGGAATAGAATTTAAGTATAATTTTATTTGTTAATGTCAGTACAAGTAATCATCTTTGCTTCAACTATATTATTTAAGTCATTACGTATTTTATAACCTTCTACTTAACTAATACATACTACATGCACATTCAAAAATAGACGAAAACATTTTGATTCATTTTCAAAACAAGTTATGCCTACTTATGATGGGACTAGCATTTAGATTTTAACATAATTACGCTGATGACACATCAGTCTCAACATAATAGTAGACAACAAATATTTTAGTAGCAAAGCGCACGTCAACGAGTGAATTGTTTTATCATTAAATATTTTATTAAATATTTGGCAAATACTACTTAAAGATATTGCGAGTATTATAAATTTAGTGATTAGTAGTGAAAAATACCAGTTCGCGTATGTAGCTGATTAAAAATGAAGGCTTTTGCACTAATTTCAGTTATAATACTGAATATTTTATCAGTATCTTCGTTAAAAATATTAGCAGTGCTTACACATCCAGGAAAAAGTCATTATGACGTCTTTGCGCCCTTGCTTAAGCAATTACCTAAACGTGGGCATCAACTCACAGTGCTTAGTCATTTAAACTTAAGAAATGAAGTAAACATTAAATTCGTGAACTTTAACACCAGCGAAAGTGGGCCAACGGAGTTGATAACATTTGATAATATGGAACATTATTTCGGGATATTCACCGTCCTTCAATTTGCTTATGAATCATGTGTGATTGATTTGCAGTCAAAGAGTGTGCAAGAATTAATTAGTGCAAAGAATACGTTTGACCTTGTTATTGTGGAAGCATTTGTGGGTGATTGCTATTTACCGTTGGGACAAGTTTTTAATGCGCCAATCATCCAACTATCAACAAGTCCTCTGATACCATGGTTCGCGCCACGCTTTGGCCAAATTGTTAATCCGAGCTACATTAATAACTTTTTAGATTATCCGAAATTCAATTTAAACTTCTTCCAACGCACTCATAATACAATTATGACCTTGTTCTGCATCTACGCTTATTATTTTGCAGTAGGTCTTTGGCACCATAATAAATCTCGCGAAGTGTTTGGTAATTTAGCCAATTATGACGAAACCGTGCAAAATGTGAGCTTAGTTCTTACGAATACTTTCTACGGTTTACATGGTGCGACACCAAATGTGCCACAAGTTATCGAAGTTGGTGGCATTCATGTTGGGAAGCCTCGGAAATTACCAGCGGTGAGTTTTTGATGAAAATTAAATTAGGACACAAATGATATAATATGACAATGACAGTTTATTATGTTATCAACGCAATTTTATTTGGCATTAGATAAGTCTCAGTACATGTCATCATTCCAAATTTCAAGTCATGTAATACAAAAAAATATGCTAAGATCATCCTAATCATCATAATAACATACAAGAAGTGAGTCAATTAAATGCCGTGAGAAATAACAAAAATTAAACATCATGAGTACGACTTGTGAGCAAGTGTGCAGAGAAGGCAAAATCAGGCTAAGACCTCCACAATGTAATGAGGCTTTGAAGGAAGTGCACTTTGACCAACCATATTATGACATGTGCACTTTTATGGGGCGCCTTCAACATTACATTAATGTAACCTTCCCCACGCGAATCTTCATGAGGACTCCGCTGATCGAGCACTCAAGCGATGTCGTGCGTGCTCAAAGGCAAAATCGATTACGTGAATGCGTATCAATTGACAAACTCTGGTATTTCAAATACGTGTGTTTCTCGCATGTTCATCCCCAGACAGACGAACCATTTCATTTTTGGACACGTTGGCCCTCACAAATAATTGCAAACACCCTTATTACAGCGGGTATGCTACTCACCTGTCGCTCATATACAGGACTTGCATTCTGGCAAGGCTTGAATCAGGCATATCAATCATACGTTGCTTGGAATCATCGACAAGTCAGTTCGTGCATCTCGGATAGACAAATCTTCAATTCATTCCTGGGAGGTGCAGCTACATCAATTGGCACTGCACTAGCCCTTAAATATTTGGTCGGAAGAACGCGGAAGGTTCCCGGTTTTGTCCCGCGGCTCATTCCCTTAATCGCTGTGTTGGCTGGAAATTTCATCGCCATACCAATCCATAGAGCACAGGAACTCAAGTATGGAGTCCCAGTTTATGACCACACAGATAAACGTATTGGTTTGTCAATGCACGCGGCCCATTTGGATGTCACCCAACAAATAATAATGCGCCAAACAATGTTTCTTTTACCACTTCTGCTTGTGCCCTTTATGTTCGGGCATTTTCGTAGGGATAACTACTATATGGTCTGTCGCTATCCGTGCCTTAAATGTTTTCTTCCACTACTATTTTTACCTCCACTGTTCGCGTTGTCGTTACCCGTGGCACTGGCAATTCCAGGATGCAGAAATTCGATGTCTTTTTGCGATTTAGAACCAGCAATTCGTTATAGGTATCAGCATCGATATGGAGACCAAGTACCTGAAACAGTATATTATGAAAGCGACTGTTAATTAAATAAAATGCGACAACAATGTATAAAAAAACCGACTAATTACAGCCATCGGGTTATATCATTCAAAGGCGGAAATGTGTAATAACGGTTTTAACAATATAAATAAAACTCTCTAATCTTTTCTTTGAAAAATTTTCCATTTTAATTCCGGAGATAAGATAAATATCAGTGAAAAACAACGCTGGGAGAAAAATTCTAATTAGTGTTTGAGCGCGGTTTCTTTGTGAAGTAAGATGTTAATTGAAAAGTTTGTGGTATTATGTGGCTTTCTGGGGTTTGTAACTTCTTTGAACATTTTGGGCATTATGCCTTTTACCGGATATAGTCATTATTTACCAATGCATCAACTGCTGTTGGGTGTCGCGGAAAAAGGACACAAAGCCACATTCGTATCGCCATACATACCTAAAAATGATAATATTCCAAACATGGAATACATCGTGATAGAAAACGAGAATCAATCATTCGAAGCATTCGGTTTTCAAGAAATTAAAAAATGGTCTGAATCGTTAATTGCAAATGAATTAAGTCGAATTATGGAAGTCGTATGGCCACTGATGTATTATGCAGAAAAGTCGTGTAGTTTCCTGTCAAGCACAACCCTTCGGGAATTCATGTACGAGAATCGTCACTATGACGTTGTTATAATTAACACATTACAAACGCAATGCTATTTTGGCTTTGGCGAATGGTTCGATGCGCCGTTGATGCATTTTAGTTCATCATCAATAATTCCGTGGTATTATGGGCAGCTCGGCCAGCCGAATAATCCATCGTATTTACCAAATATGTTCAGCGGTTATCATGCACCGATGGCATTCCAGGAACGCGTCTTGAATACTCTATCAAATCTACTATACGACTTTGTGTATAATCGCATTATTAAAAAACGGAGTGAAAAATATATTCGCGAAACCTTTGGTGGTAATAACAGTTATTCGAATGCATTCGGTACGGTAATGTTAACAAATACACATTTTGCACTGACAACACCCAGACCCAATGTACCTGGAGTGATTGAAATTGGTGGAATTCATATTAGTAGACAATTGGCAAAACTTCCATTGGTAAGTTGTGCATAGCTTTAAAATATTTATTGATAATAATGCATATGTGTTGTAAGCAGATAAAATTTTAAATATTCAACAGTGAATAAGTTATAATCGTAAATAATGCAAAATAATAATTTAGTAACTAATTGTTATCACAGCAAAGCAGAAAATTACACAGTTTGCATTGAAAACACCAGACCCAATGTACCTGGAGTGATTGAAATTGGTGGAATTCATAATAGTAGACAAGCGGCAAAACATGCATTGGTATTTTAGTGATAATAGTGCGTTAGTTACACGTGTCGTAAGCACATAAAATTTTAAGTATTCATCAGTGTCATCAGTGTATAAGTTACAATCGTTTTTAATGCAAAATAATAAATTAGTGGCAAATTATTATCACACCAAAGCAGACGTGAAACGTGTCTTGTTCATTATGAAAGTGCATCTGTTGCTAGTTTTAAGTTCTTTCTTAACAACCACAAGTTCCTTAAATATTTTGGGAATTATGACAGTAATGGGACAGAGTCACTACGTTGGATTTAATAAAATCATGACTAGATTAGCTCAGAAAGGACACAACGTCACATTTCTTACTGCAATTGCTCCATCGCCAGACGAAATTAATAACTTTGAATACATCGTAATGAGGACTGGAATACGTACTGAAGTATTTAGTTTTGATTATATACAAAACTGGACTAACGTCGTAGATATCGAAATTTTTAAAGCCCTTTCACATGGTCCAATTCTTTACGGTTTGGCAATAGAAATGTGCAAATATTTAAAATCAGACACAATTAAAACTTTTATGCAGGAGTCACGTAGTTATGACATTATTATAATTGAAGCATTCAATAATGATTGTTTCTTAGGCTTTTCCGAGTGGTTCAATGCTCCTGCAATTCTTTATTCTGCAAGTGCAATAATGCCTTATTATCATTATGCATTTGCGGAGCCTGCATTTCCGTCATATATTCCTAGCATGTTGACGCGATATCCCAGTACGATGTCTTTTTTCGAGAGATTGCAAAACACTATTGTTCATGCTGCTTGTACCTTATATTATCAATTCAAAATGGTACCATTAACTTCTGAATATGATATATTTGCGAGAAATAAAACTACACGTCAAATGAGCCCGAGTGTGATATTAATAAATGCACATTTCACCATACTTGGTGCTAAACCTCATGTGCCTGGAGTAATTGAAATTGGTGGCATTCATATTAGCCAACAATCGCCTAAACTGCCATTGGTAAGTTGATTTATTTATTTCAACATTAAGAATGCGTTCTGTTGCGTAATATTTGCCATATTTTACATTCCTCAATTTGTTGTTATAGAGCAAACATAAAATATTTATGAATACTTAGTCAGTGAGTGCTGAAGAAGAAGTTTGTTTAAAATGAAAGTGCATTTAATTGTGATTTTGAGTGTCTTAATAACCAAAGCAAAATGCTTAAATATTCTTGGGTTTATGAATGTAAAGTCTCATAGTCACAATGCTGGTTTAAATAATATCATGAAAGGATTAGCGCAAAAAGGCCACAATGTTACGTTCATTACAGCTATTGCTCCGAAATCACCTGAAAATGATAAAGTTGAATATATACTGCTGGAAGACAGTGAACAAACAGGAATATATGATTTGGATTATGAAGAAAATGGTTGGTTAAATATTCTAAATTTGCCAATTATTGAAGCTACTCGTGCCGCTCATTATCTATACGAAATGGCAAAAGTTTCTTGCCAGTATTTATACTCACCTAAAATTAAATTATTTATGAATGAATCGAGAAATTATGATATTATAATAATTTTAGCATTCAATAGTAATTGTTTCTTTGGTTTTTCTGAATGGTTCAATGCTCCAATAATTTTGTATACTGCGAGCGCAATGATTCCTTATTATCATGACTTATTCGCGGAACCAGCAAATCCAGCATATATTCCGAGCTTGTTTACGAAGTACACGAGTAATATGTCATTCTTTGAGAGATTGCAAAATACTCTAATACACATTAGTTATTCATTATTTTATGAGTATAAGCTGATTCCATTAAATGATAAATATGACATATTCCAAAATAATGAGACAAGAATTCAAAAAAGCCCTAGTATATTATTATTAAATTCGCACGTATCTATGCTGGGCGCCAAGCCACATGTGCCAGCTGTGATAGAAATAGGTGGCATTCATATCGAAAATAACACGATTGAAATACCAAAGGTGAGTTTTTAATTTTTAAATGAAAATTAATTACAATTTAAACCACTTATCATAATTGACGATAATAATATTAATGTGTGTCGTTAAATCACCATGGAAAGTTTTACAAACATATTAACGATTCATCCTGAGATATGTATAATTTTTATTGAATTTCGTGAATGGCCACATGAATGAGAATCATATAGAATAGTTTTCAAATATTAACAACACATTAAACACACGTGATTGAACCAACACCCAATTTACTGAAACGCAAGGTCATGTTACGCGTCTCGTAAATGATTCCTGTATTGCTGATATAATATTATCCCCACTGCAGTGGGGTGTATTTATTATCCACAGTGCACTGCGGAAATTTGAAATGCTAGTACTGAGTGTTCCATTAGTATTGATATTGATAAGATTTTAATTATCTATGCAAGTGTTCAATATGCGCTAACGCAAACTTTGATTCGTGATGTAATTCGTGATCAAACAATCCGATATCAATCCTCGTTTATATAAACATTCAAGCAATTGAACATGTTCATAGATCTTAGCACATGCATTGAGATGGTTGAATAAGTGCGGTGCGTTGCAATACATCTATTTTCACAAACGATAGGTAATTCACAATAATATTCAACAGTGTGTAAAAGTGCCAAAAGTTATCAAAATGAAATTGTTTGCAATTGTGATATTGTGCATCACATTGACATGTGTGCAATCGTTACGCATTTTAGGAATAATGCCTGTTCATGGGCGAAGTCATTATTATCCGTTTGAAGCCCTCATGAAGGGGTTAGCGCAAAAAGGGCATAGTGTATCGTTTATTACACCATTTTCACCAAAAAGTCCGACGAAAAATTTAAATTATGTAACGTTAAAGGTACCGGTGGAACCAGCTGAACTTTTCAGTTTTAACGACATTGACGTATGGTTCGGGAAAGGTGGAGTTACATCATTTACGGTGAAAATGTTCTCGGCATTCGCGTTTCAAAATTTATCAACTGTTTCATGTCAAGAATTGTTAATTTCGGATGTTATGAAAACTTTTATCAAGAAACCGGATCATTATGATATAGTTGTTGCTGAAGCATTTCACACCGATTGCTTTTTCGGGTATGCCAATCGATTTGGTGCACCGCTCGTGCATTTCACGGCATCTTTACCAATGCCCTGGTATAATAATCGTTTCGGTCAACCCAGCAATCCATCGTACATTCCAAGTATGATGACCGGTTTCACAGATAGAATGGACTTTTTTGAACGGCTACAAAACATGCTTGTTGATTTATTCCATCAGTTTTACTATAACCATTTACAAGAGCCAAAGAATAATGTTTATTCGAAGGAATTGTTTGGCAAAGACTTACCAGACTTTGATAGTATTGCAAATAACGCGTCATTGCTTTTCACAAACTCGCACTTTTCTTTAACCGGGTCTAAACCTTATGTGCCTGGTATTATTGAAGTGGGAGGAATCCATGTAACTTCAGGAGCGAAAAAATTACCACAGGTGAGTTTTTAAGTAATTAACGTGCACTCATTAAGTACTAACGTATTTTCATTATATTTAAAGAATTCGAAATTCAATGCGGAATTCAAATGCATATTACGGAATCTGATTTTATTGCGTCATTATAAATTCTGTAGACTTTCGAATGTTATTTAAACGCAGTATGTATTTCATTCTACATCAGAAGAATATTCAAAAACGTCGCAATTTATTCAAACTGTTCTGTGGGTTAATTATCAATTCATTCATTCATTAATATCACCAAAGTGCCACGAACTATAAAACTTTAAAATGAAGTTGATAATCTCGTTAACAAGTGCGATATTATTGAGTCAATGTGCGGCATTAAATATTCTTGTTGTTTTACCAGTATGGGGGCATGGTCATTATCATCCATTCAAATCATTAATTGATAAATTGGCGGAGAAAGGACATAACGTTACGTTTATTACGCTATTTAAAGAAGATATACCTGTGAAAAATCTGGAATACATTACAATAAATGTAACTAACATTATAACACCAGGTGCTCAATTTAGTTTTGATGATGTTGATGTAGAATTTCGACGAAAGCATACTGGTTTCATACATCATTTGCTAACGGTTTATATATTCATTAACTATTCACGTTTAACGTGTCAAAATTATTTACACTCCAAGGAGATGCACGAATTTATTAAGCAAGATAGGAAATATGATTTGATCATTTTTGAAGCGTTTCATACAAATTGTTTTATGGGTTTTGCAAAACAATATAATGCGCCATATATGCTGTATACGACTTCAGCCCCAATGATTTGGTATATGAACAAATTACGCATTCCAAGCAATCCAGCATACTTGCAAAATCTCTACGTCAAATTTCGTCACCCCATGACTTTCATTGAACGCGTGCAAAATCTTCTTATCAATGCTTATCATAATTATTATTTTGATTATATACAAGAACCATTAAACTATGATCTGGCTAAATAATTTTTCGGTAATGATCTGCCATCGTTTGATAGTTTGGTTGAAAATGCCACAGTCATGCTAAGTAATTCGCATTTTTCATTAATGGGCGCGAGACCTTATACCCCGGGTGTAATTGAAATTGGCGGAATACATATCAACAGGAAACCACGACCGCTCTCTGAGGTGAGTTCAAATAAATATTTTAGAATACTACAAATATTATATAAGCATTTTACGTAACCTTATTAAAATTACGTTGATTCATTAAAAAGTGCGCATATATCTACGTAAACATAATTATGTAAAGAGCTAAGTAATAATAGTTTAATTGAAAAGCATGCATAAATTAATAGGAGTCATTTATTTTGTTAATATTAGTGATCGAATATTGCTGTTTACTGATGACTGACACATCATTATTCGACAAATTATTTGACAAACTCTGGTATTTCAAATACGTGTGTTTCTCGCATGTTCATCCCCAGACAGACGAACCATTTCATTTCTGGACACGATGGCCTTCACAAATAATTGCAAACACCCTTATTACAGCGGGTATGCTACTCACCTGTCGCTCATATACATCACTTGCATTCTCGCAAGGCTTGAATCAGGAATATCAATCATACGTTGCGTTGCTTGTAATCATCGACAAGTCAGTTCGTGCATCTCGGATAGACAAATCTTTAATTCATTCCTGGGAGGTGCAGCTACATCAATTGTCATTGCGCTAGCCCTTAAACATTTGGTCGGAAGAACGCGGAAGGATCCCGGTTTTGTCCCGCGGCTCATTCCCTTAATCGCTGTGCTGGCTGGAAATTTGATCGCCATACCAATCCATAGAGCACAGGAACTCAAGTATGGAGTCCCAGTTTATGACCACACAGATGAACGCATTGGATTGTCAATGTACGCGGCCCATTTAGATGTCACCCAACAAATAATAATGCGCCAAACAATGTTTCTTTTACCACTTCTACCCTTTCTGTTCGGGCATTTTCGTAGGGATAACTACTATATGGTCTGTTGCTATCCGTGCCTAAAATGTTTTCAACCTCTACTATTTTTACCACCACTGTTCGCGTTATCATTACCCGTGGCACTAGCAATTTCAGGTTGCAGAAATTCGATGTCTTTTTGCGATTTAGAACTAGCAATTCGTTATAGGTATCAGCATCAATATGGAGACCAAGTATCTGAAACAGTATATTATGAAAGCGACTGTTAATTAAATAAAATGCGACAACAATGTACAAATAAACCGACTAATTACAGCCATCGGGTTATATCATTAAAAGGCGGAAATGTTTAATAACGGTTTTAACAATATAAATAAAACTCTTCAATCTTTTCTTTGGGAAATTTTCCATTTTAATTCCGGAGATAAGATAAATATCAGTGAAAAACAACGCTGGGAGAAAAATTCTAATTAGTGTTTGAGCGCAGTTTCTTTGTGAATTAAGCTGTTAATTGAAAAGTTTGTGGTATTATGTGGCTTTCTGGGGTTTGTAACTTCTTTGAACATTTTGGGCATTATACCTTTTACCGGATATAGTCAGTATTCACCAATGCATCAACTGTTGTTTGGTGTCATGGAAAAAGGACACAAAGCCACATTCTTATCGCCATACATACCTAAAAATGATAAAATTCCAAACATGGAATACATCGTAATAGAAAACCAGAATCAATCATTCGAAGCATTCGTTTTCTGAATCGTTAATTGCAAATGAATCCATAATTCGACTTAAATTATGGAAGTCGTATAGCAACTGATGTATTATGCAGAAAAGTCGTGTAGTTTCTTGACAAGCTCAACACTTCGGGAATTCATGTACGAGAATCATCACTATCACGTTATTATAATTAACACATTACAAACGCAATGCTATTTTGGCTCTGGCAAATGGTTCGATGCACCGTTGATGCATTTTAGTTCATTATCAATAATTCCGCGGTATTATGAACAGCTCGGCCAGCCGAATAATCCATTGTATTTACCAAATATGTTCAGCGGTTATCATGAACCGATGGCATTCCGGGAACGTCTGGAATACTCTATCACATTTACTACACAACTTTGTGTATAATCACATTATTAAAAAACGGAGTGAAAAATATATTCGCGAAACGTTTGGTGATAATAAAACTTATTCGAATGCATTTAGTTCGGTAATGTTAACAAATACACATTTTACACTGACAACACCCAGACCTAATGTACCTGGTGTAATTGAAATTGGTGGAATTCATAGTAATAGCCATGCGGCAAAACATCCATTGGTATTTTAGTGATAATAGTGCATTAGTTACATGTGTCGTAAGCAGATAAAATTTTAAATATTCATCAGTGTCATCATTGTATACGTTATAATCGTTTATATTGCAAAATAATAATTTAGTGGAAAATTTTTATCACACCAAAGCAGACGTGAAACGTGTCTTGTTCATTATGAAAGTGCATCTGTTACTAGTTTTGAGTTCTATCTTAACAACCACAAGTTCCTTAAATATTTTGGGAATTATGACAGTAATGGGACACGGTCACTACGTTGGATTTAATAAAATCATGACTAGATTAGCTCAGAAAGGACACAACGTCACATTTCTTACTGCAATTGCTCCATCGCCAGACGAAATTAATAACTTTGAATACATCGTAATGAAGGGTGGAATACGTACAGAAGTATTTAGTTTTGATTATATACAGAACTGGACTAATGTAGATATCGAAACTTTTAAAACCCTCTCACATATTCCAATTCTTTACGGTTTGGCAAAAGAAACGTGCAAATATTTAGAATCAGACACAATTAAAACTTTCATGCAGGAGTCACGTAGTTATGACATTATTATAATTGAAGCATTCAATAATGATTGTTTCTTGGGTTTTTCCGAGTGGTTTAATGCTCCTGCAATTCTTTATTCTGCAAGTGCATTGATGCCTTATTATCATTATGCATTTGCGGAGCCTGCGTTTCCGTCATATATTCCTAGCATGTTAACGCGATATCCCAGTACGATGTCCTTTTTCGAGAGATTGCAAAATACTTTTGTTCATGCTGCTTGTACCTTATATTATCAATTCAAAATGGTACCATTAACTTCTGAATATGATATATTTGCAAGAAGTAAAACTCCACGTCAAATGAGCCCGAGTGTAATATTAATAAATGCACATTTCACCATACTTGGTGCTAAACCTCATGTGCCTGGAGTAATTGAAATTGGTGGCATTCATATTAGCCAACAATCGTCTAAACTGCCATTGGTAAGTTGATTTATTTATTTCAACATTAAGAATGCCTTCTGTTGCGTAATATTTGCAATATTTTACATTCCTAAATTTGTTTTTATAGCGCAAAAATAAAATATTTATGAATACTTAGTCAGTGAGTGCTGAAGAAGAAGTTTGTTTAAAATGAAAGTGCATTTAATTGTGATTTTGAGTGTCTTAGTAACCAAAGCAAAATGCTTAAATATTCTTGGGTTTATGAATGTAAAGTCTCATAGTCACAATGCTGGTTTAAATAATATCATGAAAGGATTAGCGCAAAAAGGCCACAATGTTACGTTCATTACAGCTATTGCTCCGAAATCACCTGAAAATGATAAAGTTGAATATATACTGCTGGAAGACAGTGAACAAACAGAAATATATGATTTGGATTATGAAGAACTAGTTGGTTAAATATTTTAAATTTGCCAATTATTGAAGCTACTCGTGCAACTGATTTTCTATACGAAATGGCAAAAGATGCTTGCCAGTATTTATACTCATCTAAAATTAAATTATTTATGAATGAATCGAGAAATTATGATATTATAATAATTTTAGCATTCAATACTGATTGTTGCTTTGCTTTTTCTGAATGGTTCAATGCTCCAATAATTTTGTATACTGCGAGCGCAATGATTCCTTATTATCATGACTTATTCGCGGAACCAGTAAATTCATAAAAACCCTAGTATAATATTATTAAATTCGCACGTATCTATGCTGGGCGCCAAGCCACACGTGCCAGCTGTGATAGAAATAGGTGGCATTCATATCGAAAATAGCACGATTGAAATACCGAAGGTGAGTTTTTAATTTTTAAATGAAAATTAATTACAATTTAAACCACTTATCATAATTGACGATATTAATATTTATGTGTGTCGTTAAATCACCATGGAAAGTTTTACATTAGTTATCGTCAAACATATTAACGATTCATCAAGAGATATGTATAATTTTTATTGAATTTCGTGAATGGCCACATGAATGAGAATCATATACAATAGTTGTCAAAAATTAACAACACATTAAGCACACGTGATTGAACCAACACCCAATTTACTGAAACGCAAGGTCATGTTACGCGTCTCGTAATGATTCCTGTATTTATTATCCCCACTGTGGAAATTTAACATGCTAATACGGAGTGTTCCATTAAGAAATGACAATACTTAAAACTCAGTATTAATCAAATAGTATTGATAATATTTTAATTATCTATGCAAGTGTTCAATATGCGCTAACGCAAACTTTGATTCGTGATGTAATTCGTGATCAAACAATCCGATAGCAATCCTCGTTTATATAAACATTCAAGCAAATGAACATGTTCATAGATCTTAGCACATGCATTGAGATGGACAGTTGAATAAGTGCGGTGCGTTGCAATACATCTATTTTCACAAACGATAGATAATTCACAATAATATAGTGTGTAAAAGTGCCAAAAAGTTATCAAAATGAAATTGTTTGCAATTGTGATATTGTGCATCACATTGACATGTGTGCAATCGTTACGTATTTTAGGAATAATGCCTGTTCATGGGCGAAGTCATTATTATCCGTTTGAAGCCCTCATGAAGGGGTTAGCGCAAAAAGGGCATAGTGTATCGTTTATTACACCATTTTCACCAAAAAGTCCGACGAAAAATTTAAATTATGTAACGTTAAAGGTACCGGTGGAACCAGCTGAACTTTTAAGTTTTAACGACATTGACGTATGGTTCGGAAAAGGTGGAGTTACATCATTTACGGTGAAAATGTTCTCGGCATTCGCGTTTCAAAATGTATCAACTGTTTCATGTCAAGAATTGTTAATTTCGGATGTTATGAAAACTTTTATCAAGAAACCGGATCATTATGATATAGTTGTTGCTGAAGCATTTCACACCGATTGCTTTTTCGGGTATGCCAATCGATTTGGTGCACCGCTCGTGCATTTCACGGCATCTTTACCAATGCCCTGGTATAATAATCGTTTCGGTCAACCCAGCAATCCATCGTACATTCCAAGTATGATGACCGGTTTCACAGATAGAATGGACTTTTTTGAACGGCTACAAAACATGCTTGTTGATTTATTCCATCAGTTTTACTATAACCATTTACAAGAGCCAAAGAATAATGTTTATTCGAAGGAATTGTTTGGCAAAGACTTACCAGACTTTGATAGTATTGCAAATAACGCGTCATTGCTTTTCACAAACTCGCACTTTTCTTTAACCGGGCCTAAACCTTATGTGCCTGGTATTATTGAAGTGGGAGGAATCCATGTAACTTCAGGAGCGAAAAAATTACCACAGGTGAGTTTTTAAGTAATTAACGTGCACTCATTAACTGAGTACTTACGTATTTTCATTATATTTAAAGAATTCGTAATTTAATGCGGAATTCAAATGCATATTATGGAATCTGATTTTATTGCGTCAATATAAATTCTGTAGACTTTCGAATGTTATTTAAACGCAGTATGTATTTCATTGTACATCAGAAGAATATTCAAAAACGTTGATATTTATTCACACTGTTCTGTGGGTTATCTATTAATTCATTCATTAATTAATATCACTAAAGTGCCACGAACTATAAAACTTTAAAATGAAGTTGATAATCTCGCTTACAAGTGCGATATTATTGAGTCAATGTGCGGCATTAAATATTCTTGTTGTTTTACCAGTATGGGGGCATGGTCATTATCATCCATTCAAATCATTAATTGATAAATTGGCGGAGGAAGGACATAACGTTACGTTTATTACGCTATTTAAAGAAGATATACCTGTGAAAAATCTGAAATACGTTACAATAAATGTAACTAACATTATAACACCAGGTGCTCAATTTAGTTTTGATGATGTTGATGTAGAATTTCGACGAAAGCATACTGGTTTCATACATCATTTGCTAACGGTTTATATATTCATTAACTATTCACGTTAAACGTGTCAAAATTATTTACACTCCAAGGAGATGCACGAATTTATTAAGCAAGATAGGAAATATGATTTGATCATTTTTGAGGCGTTTCATACAAATTGTTTTATGGGTTTTGCAAAACGATATAATGCGCCATATATGCTGTATACGACTTCAGCCCCAATGATTTGGTATATGAATAAATTACGCATTCCAAGCAATCCAGCATACTTGCAAAATCTCTACGTCAAATTTCGTCACCCCATGACTTTCATTGAACGCGTGCAAAATCTTCTTATCAATGCTTATCATAATTATTTTTTTGATTATATACAAGAACCATTAAACTATGATCTGGCTAAACAATTTTTCGGTAATGATCTGCCATCGTTTGATAGTTTGGTTGAAAATGCCACAGTCATGCTAAGTAATTCGCATTTTTCATTAATGGGCGCGAGACCTTATACCCCGGGTGTAATTGAAATTGGCGGAATACATATCAACAGAAAACCACGACCGCTCTCTGAGGTGAGTTCAAATAAATAATTTAAAATACTACAAATATTATATCAGCATTTTACGTAATCTTATTAAAATTACGTATATATCTACGTCAACATAATTATATAAAGAGCTAAGTAGCAATAGATTGAAAAGCATGCATAAATTAATGGGTGTCATTTATTTTGTTAAATTATCATCAAATATTGCTGTTTTCCTATGACTGATACATCATTATTCATCATTAACTTATATTTACATCTACATCAAGCCGTCTCATGTTGATAATGCTATCTTACATAATAACAATTGGTTACAAAGTGCAATAGCTGTAAGTTGATCATTCAGTTGCTATTAAACTTCTCGTCAAATCGTTTCGTATAGAATAAACCAGTTTTTGGCAAATAACACGTTTCTGTGGTTTTTGGCAAATAACACTGTGAGACTACATAAGAACAAAAAAGCAAATAATTGTCTGACTCCTCCTTTATGGGTTGACACCTAGTAAAAATAATTTGTTTTTGATAAACATAATAAGTTTACAGTGCGGGAGACATTAATATGAAGTTATTTGCGCTCTTCTTAAGTTCAATTTTCTGGGTTCATTGTGCATCGTTAGACATACTTGTTATTGTACCAGTATGGGGCCACGGTCATTATCATCCGTTCAAAGCATTAGTGGACAAATTGGCCGAGAAAGGACACAACGTTACATTCATAACAACGTTTAAAGAAGAGAAGCCTGTGAAAAATCTGGAATATGTTTCAATTAATATTAGCGAATTTATAACTCCTGGTGCTCAATTCAGCTTTGATGATGTTATCAGAGTATTCAGAGAAGCAGAGCCTATAAACTTTTTATCAAAATTGTTTACCGTCTACGCATTTGTTGATTATTCGAGATTAACGTGCGAAAAGTACCTGCATTCAGCATCTATGCAAAAATTTATATCACAAGATCGACATTATGATCTTGTTATCTATGAAGCATTCTTAACCAATTGTTTTATGGGTTTCGCGAGACATTTTAATTCGCCGCTCATGTTGTACACGACGTCAGCACCGTTGATTTGGTACCAGAAAAATATGGGCACTCCAACGAATCCATCGTACATACCTAATCTCTATTCGGGTTTTATTAATGAGATGACATTCTTCGAGAGATTACAAAATGTATTCATTAATGCATTTCATAGTTACTATTTCGATTATATTCAAGAACCGAGTAATTATGAATTTGCTAAGAAATTTTTCGGCGACGATTTGCCTTCCTTTAGTAGTATGCTTGATAACGCAAACGTGCTATTAACAAATTCCCATTTTACGCTAATGGGACCCAGGCCATATGCTCCTGGAATTATTGAAATCGGTGGAATGCATATTGGTGAACCAAAACCTCTTCCAAAGGTGAGTTAACTATTCAAAAAATCATTGCGCATTAAATATCCAGAAATAGTTATTTCAAATATGTTAAATAACAATTTGAAAATTAATTAGTGCTATGAACGAAAGTGGAATGCTATCTCTATTAAATAAATTACTACGTTCAGCTTGTTAGTATGTTTTTGTATTAGTTTCTGGTTCATTATATTTACTATAGCCGATGCAAAATTTGTAATTCAAATGAGTATCGGAACTTCTTATCATCCCAGTCATAAATAGCATTTTTGACATTTGTAAGTTGAATGTATTTTGATTTATTGCCTGACATATTCTGAAATATTTATCAGTTCGTGAACAAAGACGCACGTAAAAGTTTCCTCTTAAAGAGATATCAAAATTATCTTCGTTTTTCTAATCCTAATTTAATCAACACGTGTGTAAAAACGCGTGTTAATCAAGAAAATTAACAGTTGAAAAAGTTTTGTGTTGCACAACTAGTAAAAATTTAGTTTATAGCTGCACAAGTTGTACAATTGTAAAATGAAGTGGACAATTTTAGTGTTTAGTGTAATCTTATGGACGCAGTTATCAGCACTTAATATTCTTGTCATATTACCAGTTCCGGGGACTAGTCATTACTACCCTTTAAAAGTTGTAGTTGATAAACTAGCAGAAAAAGGACACAATGTTACGTTTATTACAACTATAGAGGATGAAAAATCCACGCCAAATGTGGAATATATCATTATTCGTGGACTAAACTTCGTTAGTAAAATCGTTCCATTCAGTTTTGACAACATGATTGAAGTTTTCTATCAAAACTCTAGATTTGAATTTTTCTTTAAACTGGTTCAAATCTTTGCATTTATTAACTACTCCCGAATAACATGTGAAGTCTGTTTAAATTCTAAAGCGATAGACAAATTTATTAAAGAAGATCGCGTGTATGATCTCGTTATCCTTGAAGCATTTCACACAAATTGTTTTATGGGTTTTGCGAAGCGATATAATTCTCCATACTTATTGTACACTTCTTCAGCACCCATGATGTGGTACGTAAATAAGCTAGGTTTGCCGAATAATCCTGCGTATGTACCAAATCTATATTCTGGCTTCACAACTGAAATGAATTTCTCCGAAAGGATGCAAAATATGTTACTTAACTTACTTCACAATTACTATTTTGATTATATTCAAGAACCCATTCATTATGAATCAGCCAAAAAGGTTTTCGGTCATGATCTTCCGTCATTTGACAGTATAGTTAACAATGCCAGCGTATTGTTAACAAATTCACATTTTTCTATAATGGGAGGAAGACCTTATACACCGGGTATTATTGAAATTGGTGGAATACATATTGTAGAACAACAACCTCTTTCTAAGGTGAGTTTTACGTCATTCATAATACAATTTCCTGTTTCAACTCATTCATTAAGACACTGGCACTGTATTAATAAAAAGTAATGCGCATTAAAATTTTGATTAAATGAATTCAATAGTATCAAATGTCACTGAATTTTTGTTAGAGGGCATCACCAAATCATAGAAACGTTAGCATATATTATAGTAAGGCTGTCTGAATGATCTAAGTATTAGGCGCAATATAACAGATAGTTGGTAATAAAAATTCGTAGTCGTCAGATGTGAATAACCGCAGCAACAACTACGTAGTGTTGTTTAAGAGTTCCACGTATTCATGAGTTAAAATGAAGTATCTCCATATAATATTCGCGTTTTGCGCGTTGTTCGCTTATGTGAATAGTTTACGCATCTTGGCTATACTACCATTCGATGGGCGCAGTCATTATTACCCCTTTGAAGCTATTGTCAAAGGTCTCGCGAAAAAAGGGCACTCAGTAACCTTCATTTCAACATTTCCGCCTAAGGAACAAACGCCAAATGTAGAGAATATTCACATAACCGGGTCGGCGGATGTCAAGGAAGTTTTTAGTTTTGATCAAATTGCATCCTGGGGAGCAAACTCCTTCGCGCAAAGAATGTTTACGCTCTTAGTATTTAAACAAATGACCGAAGTGACGTGCAATAACTACTTACAGTCGGCCTCGATTAAACAATTTATTAAAGAAAAGCGCGAGTACGATGTCGTTATGATCGAAGTTTTCAACACCGATTGCTTTATGCCAATTGCGGATTTGTTTAATGCACCCATCGTCTATTTCACAGCAACATTGCCAATGTCATTTTACGTTCCGCGTTTTGCTCAGCCAAGTAATCCATCGTATGTTCCAAATGTAATGACCGGATATACACCGCGCATGGATTTTGGCGAACGTGTACAAAACACATTGGTTTACATGTTCCAACTATTTTATTATAAGCATTTGCAAGAGCCCACGAATCTTGAATACGCCAAGAAATTATTGGGAAATGATTTGCAACAATTTAGTGAACGCGGTGACATATTATTAACAAATTCACACTTTTCATTTACTGGCGGTAGACCAAATGTCCCAAATATTATTGAAATTGGTGGCGTTCACATTACTAAGGAACCGAAACTTCCTCCTAAGGTGAGTGATAAGTGTAAAATGTAGAATAAATACATAAATCAGGTACTTATTAACATGAGTGTTTCGTTCAGCAATAATTTATGTATGGAAGTAATTAAATATCCATATTTTCTGGAAAGTCAGTCAATGAAACAATACATATTAATATTTATTATTTGGAGCCAAAATGTTTTCGAAATAATTCCCCAATTATTGCGTTATGACACGTGTAAATCATTTAATGGTATTCAACTTAACAGCTATAGCCTTGACTAATTTATGGTCAAGGTTATTTACTCTCATTGTCCGCAATTAAGTATTACTATGTTGCTAACATCATACGAAGCTATTACAGCATGCGATGATTATAAATGACATTGATTCACACCAACACATAGTCGTAATAATTTGTTAATTATTACGACAAAAAGTGAACGAACCAACAACAATGTTAGCAAATAGTTTTTTCTAAACATGCATATCCATTCAAGCTACCTGAAAGAAATTCGCAAGTCATGCTAGAATCATCTATTAACTTAAAAGTGTAATAATAAATTAATCTATGAACTCGTGCTAAGAATAGAAAATTAATCTATTGAATATCGAAGAATGAATACCTTGATTAATTGCTAGTTTTAATGCACCATTAAAGCAGCTAGGACCAAATTTATTAGAGGGTTAAAGTTGATTTAATACGTGCGTTTAGTTAATTTAATTTAATAAGTGAATGTTATTGCAGCTTCTGGCGCGTTAATTATTGTATTCGTAAATTACCATTGCGTTATCAGTAAGCTGACAAGTTTGTGCGTTCAGTAACAGCTTGATGTGGAAAGCCAGTGTTTATGACCTATTTCTCGGCGCATGTTGGTATTAATGGATGTAATTAAAAACTTGTGGTTTATTGCTGAAATTGTCAGTGTGTGTATAAAATCACCAAGTCATACAAAATCCAAGAATATGCAAAATGCACTTAATTTTCTTCGAATAACTTGGATAATTAATTACTGGTAAAATTGTTGTGAACACTTTTGACATTGCTTCTAATATTATATTAACAAATGAGTTAATACGCAATTTACATGATGGCTTAGCGCGTGAAACATTATCACCCAGTAAATGAAATTTCAATACAAGCGTGAAGGTTAAACAGTAGGCAATAAAATTCCTATTATCATAAACAGAAATTCGCGGCAGCTACATAACTGTATTCTAGACGTGTCTATCTCTTATTATTTGCCGTTGCATCCTCACAACACTTAACAAGTGTGTGGTGTTGTTTGTGGATTCCTGTTCAAGGCAGACGTCAGTAAACTTTGTTTCTTCGTTTTTTAACAAGAGTAGGAGTCAGGCAGTCTAACGTTAAGCCAAAACCAGTCTTTAATAGTGCATGCTGGATGTAGACAGCAAATAAAGTAATCAGAAGTAGTCTCTCGATAATATAGTGTTTCGGGTTTATTCACGACGGTTACCAATCTCGAAAAACATTAAATTCATCCGGATGACAACAGGGCTTAAAGGAGAATACAGTTTATTGAATCATTCAAGTGTTGACAGTTGCTGCTGCGTGCAGTCGCATCGCGAATGTGCGTCTCGGTGAGCGTTCTCGTCCAGCTTAGGTCAGTGTAGTGCGAACGCCAGGCAAATAAATAAACATTTGCTGGATTAATAAATAATTAATTGCAACATGGCGAGAGTGCAGGCGTTGTTGTTACTCGTCATCGGCGTGATATTCATGCATAATGTGCACGGGTATAAAATTCTGGGTGTGTTCCCATACGCCGGGAAAAGTCATTTCCACGTATTCGAACCTATCTTGCAAGAATTGGCAAAACGCGGCCATGAAGTTACTGTTATCACGCACTATCCGCAGAAAACGCCGCTGAAAGGCTACACGGACGTGAGTGTGAAGGTGGAAAACAGTTTCTCCGAAAATGTTGTGGACTTTGATGGCTTCCTCTCGTCCACCACGTTCTCGATGATACAAGGTGTGGCAGGATTGGGCAAAGAGACATGCGACAACCTAAAACATCCTAATGTCGAGAAGCTGCTGAAAAGCAATAAGAAATTTGACCTGATGATCATTGAGTTCTTTGTGACCGATTGCTTCATCGCGCTCGCGAAGCACTTCAACGTTCCGTTCGTTGGCATCACCTCGCACATTCTTATGCCGTGGTCCAATACGCGTATCGGCAACATCGATAACCCCGCATTCGTCCCCAATCATTTTATTGGCTTTTCTGATAAGATGACGTATTGGGAGCGCGTCGTGAATACGATTGTATACTTCGGCAGTAAGCTGGTCGAGATGTACGTTATCGACATGCCCGGCAACGCCGCCGCCAAGGAGAGATTCGGTGCGGATTTGCCGCACTTGGACGACATTGCCAAGAATGTGAGCATGATGCTCACCTACACGCATTTTGCATTAACGCGGCCAAGACCTTTAGCTCCTGGCATCGTCGAGATTGGCGGATTGCACTTGCATAACACGAAATTGCAGCCTCTGCCCAAGGTAACCGAATGCACCAACCAATTGACACAATTCATGTGTCCTGACTCATTGTTTGTATCTCGTATTATTGCTTAAATTTGCATACTTCAATGCTTAACCTTGGATGGAAATTAACAACACATTAAGATTAGCATAGTCGATTCGTAAATCGCGTAGGAATGAATAATCAATCGATACGAGTTGTTTAAAGTTTCTGACGTGCTCTCTTTAAAATTATAAACATGTTGTTTGTATCGAAACTTTAAAAATGGGCGAAATTTAAATTTAAGATATATAGTAATTGCGCGAGAGATTATAATTAATATTTAATGCTATAATCGCTAAACGCAAATGTTGTTTGCGCAAGCATACAATGTGGAATTTAGTGAAAACATGTAATAATGTTCATTTAACAAATTCCTGCATACTTTAATCTCATGTACAAATATTCCCTGAGCAAACATAATTATTGTTATATGAATTATTTCACACCGTACAGACTGAAATATTTAGTAATAATCACAAAATATGATTACTCAGCATTAATGTATTACTTACTTAACTCTTAACCGAAGTTATCAATTTTTATAGTACGTACATTACTAGCTTTTAGTTGAGTAGTTTATATTTGATTTCCTATCAAAAACTAATGAGTAGTGGTTAGATTTGGTTCGTAGCTGATAAAAGAAATCACTAATATTAAACATTGATATGACAAATACGTCAATTGCAAATGTTTATATATTCTAATCACTTTTCGCTTCGTTATCGCCTGTACATTGGCTTGCATAAACATTGGTTTCATAATATGCACTATTGTATTTTGGAGCAATGCGTGGGGCATCTATTAATAGATGGTTTATTTATAACTCTCACACTAAATGAATTAATACTTGAGTGAAGCCTTACATATTGGGCTCAATTGTCGTTGGAGCAAGTACATTCAGTTAAAAAATATAACAACTCGTGCACATATCAGTTCAATTCGCGAAATTTAAAATGCGCGGAATAAATATAAAAATATTGTTGTTTATCACATTGCTGGCGGCCTATTGCAATGGATATAAAATACTGGGGATATTTCCGTACTTCGGGAAATCGCATTTCTTCATTTTCCAACCGATAATGAAAGAATTGCATGATCGTGGACACGACGTGACCGTTCTCAGTTACCACCCGCAACCAACAGCCGGATATAAAGACTTGGTGCTAAAGAGTAAATTTTTCGGAGATGGTGGTGATATAGTAACCTTTGAAATGTTCCAAGGTGATTATAAATCGCGGTTCTTAGAAGTGTTAATGTTACATGAGCTTGCCAAAGAAGGATGTACGGAAGGATTAAATTCACGTGCAGTTCAGGAACTTTTACACAGCAAAAAGAAATACGATTTGATCATGGTTGAAGCGTTCAATACGGATTGTTATATGGGATTGGTACATCAACTTGGTGCTCCCTTCATATACATGAGTTCATCAGCAATGTTACCCTGGTTTACTGGCCGCTTCGGTCAGCCAGATAATCCTTCATATATTGGCAATCTTTTTATGGGCTTTTCGGACAAGATGACTTTCGGTGAACGCGTTATTAACACAGTTGCTTCTCTTTGGCATCACACAATTTACAAAACTGTTTCGATGCGTGATGATTACGAATACGCGAAAGCTGCGTTTGGTAAAGATTTACCAAGCTTTGAAAAAATTGCAAGGAATGTCAGTTTGTTTATTGTAAATGAACATTTTACGATACAAAGACCGAAACCTGTTGTTCCGAATGTTATACACGTGAACGGTATTCACCTGCATAACAAAAAAGTCAAAAAGCTACCTCAGGTATGTAATTTCCTTGTTGCGAAATATAACGTGTTATTCACTATGCATGAAGTCTGCCAAAAACATGATTGGCAAATGTTTTCAATGTATTGCACTATTTGCGCAACGGCCTTGCATTAATATGTAAAGTTTCCGTAGAAATGTGGAAATACTTATTATCGGTCACCTTATCACGAATACTTAAAATATTTTACATACAGTGTCGCAATGGCCAATAATTATACGGAACAATGAGCACTTTTAGTCTACTTATTGCATGCAACGGTAAATTACAGTTGTCAAATTTTGTTGAAGATTCCTCAAATTGCGCCAGTGTCAAAGTGTGGAATATAAAATGTTCTCGTCTTACTTAGTTTTGTTACTTATGGGTTTTAACGCATTCTTCGTGCATGGCTATAAAATTCTTGGCGTGTTTCCGTTTGAAGGCATGAGCCATTATGTCATATTCGAAGACTTAATGAAAGAGCTCGCGCATCGTGGGCATGAAGTGACCGTCATCAGTCATTTCCCGCAAAAGACGGCAATTGCAAACTTTCGTGATGTTTCACTAAAACCGAATGCAAACGTGAAAATACGCTTTGACTTTGAGAGCTTTCAACGATTGAGTATTGCTCATAAGATACTTTTCGTTGTACAAAATGGTCTCACCTCGTGCGAACACTTAAATGGGCCCGTTATGCAAGACTTCCTCAAGTCTAACGAAACGTTCGATCTAGTGCTGATTGAGCATTTCAACACGGATTGCTTTCTGGGAATCGCGTGGCGTTACGGTGCTCCGCACATTGGCATCACGACGCATGTTCTCATGCCGTGGGCGAATGACTTCTTCGGCAACTCCGATCATCCTGCGTACGTGCCCAACCATTTCATGTACTTTTCGGACCGCATGACCTTCCGGCAACGGATGCTCAATACGGTGGCGTACGCGTTTACAGGGATGGTTGGTCAATGGTACGTGGACGCAGCAAGCGAAAGGATAGCTCGACGCGCGTTTGGGGCGGCAATGCCCCAATTGCACGCGATCGGACGCAATATCAGCTTCATGCTGACCAACACGCATTTTTCGGTGACGCGACCGCGTCCGCTTGTCCCTACAATTATCGAAATTGCCGGCATACATTTGCACAACGCCCGCGAACACACACTGCCAAAGGTAAATTTAATTAATTAGTTTTCATTAGGGTTATTATTCATGCTTTCAAGAGACGCCTGTTTGCTAATTAATGGGGATGTAAATGCGGATCAATAAATTATCGCCAGCTATTTACCAAACGACTACTGTACAATCAATTTACGTCAATTACTTGTTGACGAAATTGAAAAATAGATATTTTGTTATACATGCATTAAACATTTTATTGAGAAACGCACATTTTCCGCAAGCTGTTTTAAAATTCCAGTAATTAACTAGAAGTTGTTTTAAATTTTGTCGTGCGATAGTAAATTGTGTGAAATTATTTGTTCAGTTAAGCAGTGCGTCAGTCAGTTACTAGCGATCGCAGAGTTAATAATGTTGGTGGTTCTTTTCTTGAGTTTATCCTTACTAAACCAGCATGTAGCCTGCTATAATATTTTGGGTGTTTTGCCACACTTAAGCAAAAGTCATCTGTTATTAATGAGCACATTAATGGAAGAATTGGCACATCGAGGACATAATGTAACACTAATAAGTTATGCAACTCATCTGAAAGAATTTTCGGGTTTCCGAACAATTACACTTTACGAAAAACAAGAAATGAATGAGACTGTTGAGAAATATGAAAATCTTATGAAGTTGGAAAGTTACAACATATATAGAGAAGTAAAACTTGTGCACGACCACTCGGAGGATGCGTGCAAAAACGCAATCTTTTCGGAACAAGTGCATGAAGTGATTCGGAAACATTGGAATGGGGAAGAAACCTTCGATTTGGTGCTCATACATGCGTTCAACACCGATTGCTTCCTGGGCCTGGTGCACCGTCTGCAAACACCCTTCGTCCAATTGAGTCCCACTTCGATGTTCTCGTGGTTTCACAGTCGTTTCGGGGTCACGTTTAATCCCGCACACAATCCGCATATTCTGATTGAGAGCGCAGGAAAAATGTGCTTTCGAGAGCGCGTGAGGAACACGTTAATAGACATCTGGTCTCGATTCGTATATTTCAATTTCTACCAGCCTAGTGATTACGAATTGGCAAAAGCAGCGTTTGGAAATGATTTGCCATACTTGGAAAATATCGCTGCCAATGCTAGTTTGATACTGGAACATTCACATTTTAGTTTATCATCGCCAAGAGCTTTGGTGCCGGGTCATATTCAAATATGCGGATTTCATATACCGAAGAAACCTAATCCGCTACCGCAGGTATTTCGCAATATTTTGTGCTTTTTTTTATCATCAACTGAAATTCATATTATGAATACTGGCTGCAAATTGCATTTAGGATCGCATTACATACGAATATTTATTACAATTAAAGTATTGTGGTGGATACGTAATGGATGTTGTTTGCAATATTCAATTACAGTCATATTTGCAATGCTAAAACTTATATATTTAATGAGACGTAGCTTTGGCGTCAAACAATAATTGAAATCATTGCGAGAGTTGCTATGAGAGTTTTAATATGGTTCATGATTATAAACTATGCTGTAAAAGCTACAATTGGCTATAACATATTAGTAATACTTCCATTTCAAATTAAAAGTCATTTTATTACATTCGAGTTACTGTTGCAAACTATGGTGAAGCGTGGTCATCAATTAACAGTAATTAGCCATTTTCCTCTACGCGACAAAATGGAAAACTATACGGATGTGAATTTATCCGGGAATGTGCAGCAACTATTTGAAGTTATTCCACTAAATCAAAGGAAGAATCCAGTGTCAAGATTTGAATTCTACGAGGGAATACAACTAATAACAAATTTCGCAGAGGAATCTTGCATTGGAGGAATGAGTTCTCCTGGATTTCAACAGTTTCTTGAAAGACAACTTTCAACTTCATCAAACGAATTTGATCTCGTCCTTGCCGAGTTCTTCAGCAGCAACTGCTTCATAGGGTTATTTAAAAAACTCGGGAATACGCCGCCGCTGATTGGACTCAGCTCCTGCGTACTGCTGCCCTGGACGCACGCACATTTCAGCAACCCGGCTAATCCAGCTTACACGCCCGTCGTTTTCCTGGATTACACGGGACGGATGAGTTTTCTGGAACGCGTCGAGAACACCGTGCTGTACATCATGTCGCATATCCTTTATGAATTCATGAGCGTGAAGCCAGCAGGCGTATATGCGAGCCGCTTTATTGACAGGGCGGTTGATGATGTCGAGATTTTCGCGGCGAACGCAAGCATTTTGCTAGTGAACACGCATTTCAGCCTCAGTGGCGCGCGGCCAAGCGTCCCGAACGTGCTGGAGGTCGGGGGAATTCATATCAGCGGACGAGAACCACTGGCGGCGGTAAGAAACGATGACAACATTTTTTCTGCCGCATTTAATTGCGATCAACGCAGGCAGGCGGCGCAAAAAGTGCTCAATTTGCATAATAATGGCCATCAAAATGCCGAATTACCAGCAGCGCCGTTGACGGCAGCAGCAATCAAATTAAAAATTATATTTCCGTCACGCGCTTCACGAGTGACGGGCATAAAAAGAATATCGTTTCGATGAAATGCTTCATTGCTTACACACTGAGTGTATGAGCAGCAAACGCAAGCAGCAGGAGCAGCAGCAGGAGCAGGAGCATCTCATTCCATTCACTGGAGAAGAAGTTTTGTCGACGCAACAGCTGTCAGCGGGATGCCTATCTCTTTTCATCCCCCAAACGTATGAGGGGCGTCATCTGTGGACCTTAACTTAATTTCGCCACCGCCGAATATTCAACGCACACGGCGCGCGAACAGTGGCGGTGGAAATGAGCGAAATTTATGGAAATTTTACGCTTTTTCATCGTGCGCATCGGATTTGTTTCGCATGTCATCTTCAGCCGAATATTAAGCACGCAAGACGAGTTTATGCTATTCAATAACCATCCCACATCCACCGCCACCCCCAGCAGAGTTGTGCGCAAAACGCACAACTGCGGACAGACGGACGATGATGATGAATGCGATTAAAATTTTCATCTCATTCAATGCGCGCACGATGCATGTAATAAACGCCACACGTTGATCGATGCTCAGCGCAGATAATAATTGACAAACGCTGATCGATTTGCAAAACCACGGTTTTTGCATTGCGGTTGCTATGTTTTCGCACCTAATATGAGGAGCGCGCGCGCGCGTTCACTCTCATTTTCATCACGCGCCATCAACCAAACATCGCGCACCTATCATCGTCATATGTTATACGCGTTAAAAGTGACTTGATGAATAATAATTTTTATGCATGGAATTTTTATGTTAAAATTAAATTTCGAGTGGAACGCGAAGAAAAGAAGACACAAAGGCCGCAAAAAATGTATACACACTAAGCCATATTTACTATCAATATGGCCGTCGTCGTCGTCTGAAAGGAAAACAAGAGCTGCTCTTATTTATTATGTAAATATACAATAATAATATGGTAAAATAAATATTGAGAGAGAATTGCATCGCCCACGTACCTATATAAAGAGCGAGCTCTTGGAACAAATATAATGGGCGATGCGTCGCAGACAGGTCCTTGTCAGGACATTGATATAGATATTGAAAGAAAATCTGCCTCTTATATTCTTGAATAATTTCATTTCTTCCTCTTCGTTTTCGCATTTGTGTACTTTGCTTTGTTATAGTATACAAACTCGTTTTTATTTTGTATAATAGCATTGCGTCTTGAATTTGTTTTCAGAATATCGAAAAATGGATAAACGAATCGAAGGAAGGCGTAATCTACTTCAGCATGGGCTCGATGATCAAAGGACACACTTTCCCCGAAGAGAAGCGAAAGATGTTCCTTCGGGCATTCGGCCGATTGAAGCAACGTGTCCTTTGGAAGTGGGAGAACGAGACGATGCCCTTCAAACCCGACAACGTTATGATTCAGAAATGGATGCCACAGTTTGATATTTTAAGTAAGTTTCCTTCGTTTCCTCACTCTCTTAGGCTTAAATCGTATCAAAATATGCAAAAATTATGGTAAAGATGGAGTTTTCACACGATCAAGCTGTGCTCCTTTGTTATCCTGTGCGCTTTTGTCCTTGTACTGCTGAGAGCCAGTATGAATAGAGGACAAAATCACTGCGTCCACACCAAAACACAATGTCCTCAGGAATACAATTGCACAATGTGCACAACACAATGGCCGTGTGGAGTGCAAATAGAAATTTAGTTTTAGTTTTAGACACTGTGCAGAGAGAGTTGCGGGGTACGCGCGTTTTAGTTGTCGTACTAAGTTTTGCGTCCCCCGAAGTGCGAAAGCATGGGAATGAATGCATGAATGGCCGTTCATGTTTGTTTTGTACACAAAGACGACGAAAATTCATGTCGAGTTCTCTTGAGTGCGAATCGCAACGGATCGAATGGGATATTATTCTATGATATGCTCTTAATGCATTTGTCGTTATAGTTCTCGAATAACAACGGTAGCCAAAAGGGGGTTAAGAGTAATCGGATTTAGTTTAAAGTCGCTTGGATTATTTGTCATGATGTTGAATTGAAAAATTGCAGGTCACCCGAACGTGAAAGCATTCATATCGCACGGAGGTCTCCTGGGTACCACCGAAGCGGTCCATTGCGGCGTGCCAGTTGTCGTGATGCCCCAGTTCGGTGACCAGCACACGAATGCGAGAGCCTTGGAGGCAGGCGGCGGTGGCGTCGTTCTCAACTTCAGGGAGGCCGACGAGGAGATGGTTTACAATGCGCTCAAGACCGTGTTGGATCCGGAGTAAGTACACCATTATCATGTTGCTGCAAACATTAGACACACATTTGGTCGCACATGAATGCCGGCGCATTAACCACACAAGAGGCGGCGGCGAGTTGGCGACGTCGGGGTGAAACTTGCTTCTATTCTTCTCCACCCCACATCTACACACCCACACATGCGTTCGTGAAGTGACGACGCAAGCAAAACTCAAATTGCTTCTTCTTCTTCGTCTGCCGCTCCTCGTTTAGCATTCTCGAGATCTTATGTGCGCCTGCTCTTCTCGGATGATGGCGCGCAGCAGTTGCAGCAACCGCTTTAAAGTTTGTCATTTGGACGAGGATTTTATTTGCCGCCATATAAGATGCAAGCGCCGCCGACGGCGCACGTATTAGATGCCCGAAAAGTTCGCAAAGTGCTGCTCTTAAAAGTGCATCCAGGCAGTTTGGCCTTGCGCTGCAAAGGCCGCCGCGACGTTTTTAATTGGCAATTAAAGCGTTTAGCATGTTTACGTATCCATAACTTCCATTATTCTAATGTTTTTTACAACCACCGTACCCGACTGATTACAGTGGTGAACTTTTCATAATGAACTCATAAAACGCGCTTTATTGGCATTCCTCATTCCGTTTGACCGTAGTGGACCATCAAACGAAAACTAATGTTTTGCAATTACTTTTAGATTCGCTAAGAAGGCCAAAGAACTATCAGCTAGATTCAAAGACAGACCAATGTCCCCAATGGACACTGCCATTTATTGGATTGAATATGTGGCCCGTCACAAGGGCGCTCATCATATGCGCACAGCGGCCGTTGGAATGCCACTTTATCAATATCTTCTCTTGGATGTCTTTGCATTCCTCGGAGGATGCGTAATTGCCCTTTTAGCAATTATTTTTTATACACTCAAGTTCATTGTTGGCTTATTGAAAGGCAGCAAAAGTGATAAGAAGAAGAAAGTCAAGAAGAATTGAACATTTCTTAATCATGAAATAAATTTTTATAGAAATTCTTATTAAATTTAAAAATTTAGTTAGCATGAAAAGTGATTAAATGGTTAATTAGTAGTCCAGGTATTATATAATAGAATGATTTTACTGAAATTTATAACTGCAACTAAACCACAATAAATGTTAGCGTTTTATGTTTCAATCTAACTAGTAAGTAAAAAATTTATTTCTCCTAGTACCTTGTCTACTTTTTATCTGCAGTTTAATTAAAGCGGTGAGGTAAAGGTTTCTCTTTGAAGTGCGCTAATTTAACATACACGCGCTCATTGTTCTTTAATTAATCATTTTATTTATGTGCAAAGTCTAGCAATTAAAAGCAGACATGGTATAAACAAAGTACATATTAAAAAGGACGAGATATAAAAGTAAATTTAGAACTATTGTTAATGCGTTATCTGTGTTATGCATTCATTAAATAGATTTTATGAACAGATAAAAAATAGATTACGTTTATAGTGCAATCATTAAGAAAAATACTAAAATGTTTCAGAATTATTTAATGTAATGCCACTAGTGGTACTTTAGAGTTCTTATCAGTAGTAGACCTTTCGCTAAAATAGTAAATGATGGTCGGTCTGAGTGACGCTATCTTGGACATTATATCAGCATTGCCACTATATTGAAGCAGTTGACACTGCCAAACGGGGGCGGCAGGAATAAACTGTTTGTGGCAACCTTAAGGTGAAATCTATTGAGATGCGGTGGGTGCTAAGGTAACTTTATAGCCTCTTATATAATAGCAAAGAGGTTTGCATTTGAATGTAAAATATTATAGGTATATTTTTGACTTATTCTTCAAGGATGCCTTGCTTCACTTTACGGCTTAATTTAGTTATGTCTAGAGAATCTGATAAAAAAGTAATAACCACTGATTTGGTGGAATAACGCATGAAGGCACAATGACGTATGCTCCAGAAGAAACATATTGGGATGTGAGAAAATTGGGGTTGGTATTCTTATTTTATTTGTAGCCATTTTGGCTCCATTTGTGGCGTCCCAACTGACGTTAAACCTATTTTGTGTTCATTTAGTTCAATCACATCCCTTCGTGAAAGTCTATGCCCTTGAGATATTACTTTGGCATGCTAGAACACACATGCGTTGCCCTGAAGTGAAAATTCACCTTTATCAATGTGGAGCGCAGAATAACTTTAGACATATTTCTGGAGTTTTCTGGATAACTTTGTAAACATGTCTCAATCAAACGCTTTACGAAGAATATCAACAGGAATAGCGCTGAATAAAAACTGCATCAGCGCGTCGTGCGAAACGCAATTAGCGATTTAATTATTCATGCGCAAAGTTCGCAATGTGCAAATGAAGAAAATTGCAGATGAAATAGTGCAAAACTATTAAATTCCCCTTTGCCCTCGCATTTTCCTCGCTTGCGCCGGTAAACTCGTGGTGAAACTTTTACACCGCAACGGCCATTTTTCTCGGCTGGAAGCGCACAAAATATAAAGTTTCTTGTTATGAAGATAAAGGTTAGAGATCAAAGCGCATTATCTTGTGCTGTGGTAACACTGGAACTCTGCCTCACTCCACCCCCAAGCGAAACCTAGTCATGCACCACGAGCATAGTTTCCCGAAAACCATGGGGTTGCAATGCAACCAAAGGGAGCAAATAGCAGGCAACGACGACGGCGGCGAGGCGCGCGAAACTCGCTGCCTTCGGAAAAGTTTTATTGTAGTATAAGCCGGTCGGGAAAAGTGGCAGACAATTTCATAATCGCTCGTTTTCTCTGTAATTTCGCGCATTCGACATTTAAAATTACACGCAGTTTTGCACACGTGCATATTCAGCGAGTGCAGTAGTTAGTCACGAAGTATATATTTTACAAATTATATTCGGACCGTATGGAAATACTTTGGATTAAAACTGCACGTCATTATCGCATTATCAATACATACAACATTTTAACATAATAATATAAAGCCATCTACTTTATTTTATACGCCGCAAAATGAATGCTAAACTAAATACATCCATTTTCGGATGGATTACTTTGTTACCATAATTTCAACATTATTCAAATGATGTGCAACAAACGTAAATATTCAGCGTTATACATTTACTGCGCTTTGTGTACTACAAATTAATATAAAATCACATTTATTCCACTTAAACGCATTAATATAATTAGCACGGCATTCAAATGCTTCATGCTTTTTCATGCTAAAATTATCCTTTTCAAATATATTTCATTCTACAATAAAAATATATTAGTTTCTCAAAATTTAAAGTAGGAGTCGATCATGAATATTATTAAAAAACAGCAAAGATGTTACAGAAGAAGAAGAAGAAGAAGGATGAAATGCATGCATATATAGAGGGCACGTTCTTTATTCGCTCCAGTCTTTTTCTTCAATCGTCTACGTTTTCGATATTGCCAGCATGGGTTATGCCCGTGCCTGCACTTCATCATCACCAAGCTTTCGCAAGGGTCTGAAGGAAGTCGACGCCATCTAATATTCTAGTACGGATGCTCTTCTTGCGCGGGCGTAGGATTCGGAACAATCACCATTTTGAAACGACCAGCATCTTTTACTGCTGCTACCTTCAGCATGCACTCCACCGCTGAAATATCAATTTTCCTTCAATACCGTATCGATCAAAAACACGAGCACCACGCGTATGCACGGAAAAGTGTGAAGTAAGTGAAAATGCGTAGAAAAGTGTGTTTTAATTTTACTCCGGCTTGGAAAACATCCAACGCTATGAGAAAAACAACAAAATACAAGAATGATGTATGTACACTAAAGGCTTTTTTCCAACACGACCGTCACAAATTTTGTTCTTTGATGCAATACGCTTGCTTGTTTGTCGCGCACTGTTTTTTACAACCACAACGCGCGTTTTGCGCTGTCCCTCCGTGCACCCTTTTGCTATTGTCGCCCGTACAAAATAAATACAATTATATTCATGCACTCACGCGCCCTTTACGCGCGTTATTTTGTTACTCGTATATTAACAACGGTATCCATGCAGTTCGCCGCACACAAACACCCCATTGTGTCCTACCGCCCCCCTGCAAGTTCTATATGGAAGCCAACACTACGGGGATGTAATAAAACAATGCATCATGCCCGCTGCGTTCTGCTTTTTCCTCCGTTCTGCAGCCACACGTTTCGCGACATTTCCACTCGATGTAAAACGTGCGAGAATGTAACTAGCAAACTTGCCAATTTATTTAGAAGGCCAAAGACTTTACTTTGTATATGTCAAAGTAGTATGAAACAAATTAAAATGCTCTTCTTTATACGCGAGCGAGAAATAAAGCAACACAATCTACGGATGCATTACTGAAATTAGTTTGGAAACTATTCTCATTACGGAGTGATATAAAAAGCCTGAATAGAATATTTGACGTTGAATTATGAGTATCTCGATTCATCATCAATCACAATTAGATCAGCGAAATAATAAACTCGTACCGTGATACACGTTATCAAACACATTGGATTCCCCAAATGTGCACCGCTCGTCGTTTCGCAATTTGCGTGCGCCACTTCCATCATTTTCATCTAATCCTAGCGTTACACTCGTGCACATACGACACATACGGCTCGTACACATAAACACGCAGCCGTGACATGCAAATAATGGAAATAAGATGAGTCCTGCTGGCGGCGGAGGCAGAGCGCGTCATCGATGCGATGCATAGACGGATAGACAAGTAGTAAATAGACCTGCTGCACGTCATCTGCCTGCTGGCGGCGGCAGAGGCAACTTCAATGCGGCGCGTAGATTACACATGTTCACAAGGGACCCACGACACTCGTACATCGTGCATCCACATCTGAATTAGACATTCGATGGTATTGACTTTATGCCAGTCTTGCAATTATCGCAAGGACATCATGTATAATATGCATGTGCATGCTGTCGGCTGATAGCAGTTTGCGCATTGACAAAATGACATTATGCTCATCAAAGATATAATGACGCATTAGTGATGACAACGACGACTTTGATAAACAGACAGCGAGCTGCATCTGCGGTGCATATTTACAATTTGCACTTATAAATAAGTTATTCACAGCATAAAATTAACATGTTCAACACCGTATCAAGCAATGCCCTGTAATTATAATTTCCAATTAGGTGGAGAATAAAATTGAAGATACTTATGTGCATATCATTACAGTTGAAAAACGATCTACAAACAAGGCAAAGAGGCATATAATTAACAAACAATTTTGTTGCTAATATCAAGACCTCGTAGCCGTGAAGCCGAAATCAACTTCCTGGCGCCGCTGCCGCTTTCCTTCTTGGGCAAATATCTAATTAGGAAATCTAGAACATCAGTCTTTATATAGGACTAATGCAAGCCTTCATGTATTACAATTCCGCACTGGCTTCTCTTTGTTTGTATATTTATTCAAGCCGCCTCCGCCGTCTTTCGCTCACAAGACCTGCCCGGTTGCCGCCTGCCTACCATCGTCGATCAGCCCCTGTGCGGTGCCAAGTGTATAATTATAACGTTGTGGCTTTTATAGATGTTGCGTAAACACACCACACGAAGTAAGCACGATGAAGAAGACCAGCAACAACAAAAAGCATAAATCAGTTTTCCCGAAGGCTTCCTCCCTCATTCACATGCACGCCGCTTCGCTCGCCATACAGTTGTTTATTTCTACACATCCTCTCCTTACACGCTCAGTCTTCCTGTAAACTCTTAAACCGCAGCCAACAAGACACCTAACTATAATAAACGCTTGGCGTTCGAAATGAGCGGTTTATACGTACGAGGCCAAAGCAAACACAAGCAAAATTCATTATTATTAGCACGACGAATATTGTACATCAGGAGCCGCAACTTGCAACAAGCCACATTTGTTACCTATTCGTATAATCAGCTCGAGAACATAAAGATTATCTCGATTTATACGTGATTTTGAGCTTTAATACAGAAATGTTTTTCTTGTTAATATTTTTGAAATTGAGTAATAATAACTCGTTATTACTTGGAGTATGTATTTTGATTCACTCTATATAAATTATAGTGGTGATAAGAGCGCGTATATCGTCAAAGATATAAACATATTGCTTCTTCTTCAGCGGGGCGTGACATCCGTAGTTCAACTTGCAATTTTCCCCATATGATACTCATCTATTTCACTTCGTATCGCTTGTAATCAGTGCGCATACCCTATACTTACTAATCCTATGTTAATATCAGCGTCGAGTGATTTACATAGAGCGATATGAAGCTTGCTCTACGAAGCTCGTTGAGACGAAGAATGCAAATATTCCTACATGCTGCGTAATAACAAAATGTTTATATTTCATCTTATACTAGGTACACTAAATAAATATTTAATTTCGTATTTAATTAATATCTTAGACACATACTTCTTATCTATATTACAGCCTAAATGGCGATTATACCCGCAATCTGTTTGTGAAGTACAAAACAATGGTGGTGAAAGAAAATGCCATCAATAACACTGTACATTTTACTTAATATCTTGGAAACAATTTGAGATATCAAAATAATTCTTTGACTATCGGAAAGCTTATTAAATTTCAGATGAGGTGTAAATTAATCAATAAATTTCGTGAGACAGCTTACGAGGAATTACTTTCTAAAATTGACATTCTTTGCTGCTGTGCTAAATTTAAAAATTTAAAAGAATTCACGAATAAAAATCTGAATAATTAATAATGCGATTCTGATAAATCTGCTTTGATCGAAAAATGGTAGCTACAAATCTAATCGACTTATTATTGTGATGTCACTCGTATGAGCCCCGGTTGTATCAATATTTGAGGATCAGAAAGAATGAAACATTATGGATAAGCAAAGTATCAATAATAAACAAGAGCACGCAGCAAGCAAGCAGGAGCAAGAAGAATTGCGAAGAAAAACGAAAGAACAAGTATAAAATATACATCATTATTTATCGTTCGGCATATCGTGTATCCGGCAGCCGGCTCCGGTATCTTGCCGCAAGAGTGTTGCTGCCAACGGTTCGCACTCTTTGCCGTCCGCGGCGGAGCGCGCGTAGTTGGTACAACGGGGCGCACCACCTGATCCGTAACGACCGCAAGCGCAACCTCCCGCATAACCGCCGCCGCACACGTCGACGAATATACGATTCGCTGCGATACAGGCGCGCGTCACGGGCGGAAGCGGCGGCGGTGGCGGCGGCAACGCAATACTAATAAAACTCTCACGTTTCGCGCGAAAATGCCATTATGTTCGAACAGGGCGCACATATGTTCTAGCACACTCGGTCGAACAATACTAGGGTGCTGCTTCACGTAAGAATACATTTTACTGTTTGTTTTAAATATGTACCAGATACTTTGCTGCAGAGCACTACAATGCCCCAGAATCCAAGAAATTCGGAATAAGAATGAGGAAGAAATCGCCAAGAACGGACGAAAGTTTGCGGGCATGCCGGAAATACAAAGTATTTGCAAATCGAGTTAAAAATGCTTAAAAATTCAAATTTTGTTGCTCAATGTCGAAATCATAATACAACTGAATCAACGGATATGGAACAATAAATTCCACTCCTTGTAGATGATGATGGTTGAATGCAAAGAAACACAGCAAATATACAGCAAAGACTCCCTTTAGAAGTAGGTACTCGCTTGGAGCGCGAAACAAAGCAAAAGAATGGAAGAATACACGCGCAACGGAGAATGGAGCGTGCGCCCTTTTAATATTTATAACGCAATATTCTTAAACGATATCAAACAACATCAGCATAATAATCGAGGCTCGCTTATTCCGCTTATATAAATAATGAAACAACAAATTATCATTTCTTTGTGAGCACGCCACTGGGGCTACGGGGTTGAACAGACGTTTTATTATTAGAAATATTTGCAAGGGTTTCTTTAATAACTCGAATTTCTTTCCAGATTTTTCTATACTTATTCAGCCCTAAAGAATTTAATATTTTGCATGTAAATGCCAGAGAAGCTTCAATTTTAAACAGTATATTGACTAATTAATAAAGCAATGTAACATGCTGTAAGGAAATATGCAAGTAAAGTTTTTCACTGCATGGAAAAAAGTATCGTAACAATGATTTATTAAAAACGCCATTGAAGCAAAAGCAGTCTTTAGGCTTAAAACTAGTATAAGCTTTTCGGCAACGCTTTCATTGAGCTTTCTCGGCCTTCGTCCTTTTCTTTCATGGCTTTAACGTTACGTCTTCTTTGGTTCGCAGAGTTTCATTTTGTTCCCATGAAAGTTTAAAGACGTTTCGTGAAGATATGAGCAAACTGCCACGTTGCAAGCATGATTTATACTCGCTGTTGTATTTAATTTCCAAATTATTATATAACGTGCAGACAATTTGCACCCAAAATCTTGCATTTCCCTTGTCGCTTCATCGTTGAAATCTTTCATAAGTAACAATTTATAAAACGTCTTTGAAAGCGTTTTAGGAAAATTTTGTTGGAACAAAAATAAGTCATTCTGTTCATTTCAATTTTTCAAAAGTGGTTGAAACTTTTATCCTGAAAAGCAGGACTGTTTTTTGTGCTTGCTTAGTGTAGTGTATCACAAAAAGTACATTTCGTTTTATTTTTTTCAGCATAAACAGCAAGCTCCTGCAAAACGCCAAGCGCGTGTACCTAGTTCAAGTGTAAGAGTGAGAGCAATGCCTGTAAGGACAACGTCCATAATGTACACTGTCATATATCTTTATATTGTTATAAAAGGAGCCCGCAGTCCTGCATTGCTCCTGATAAGAGTTTATTGTTGCAAATAATCTGGCTATGGTATTATTCCACAGTTTAGTTAAGGGTTTATGCGCCCATTTGCAGCAGTAGTTTGCTGAAAGATTGCGTTCCACATAGCATATACTTTCACACTTATTAATTCATACTTTAATAACATTTCTTCCATTTTCTCGACGCAAAAGAAGTTTTATGATATTTTTAATTAAAATAATTGAACTTACGAGAGCGCAATATTTCTCCACTTGGAATGTAATAACAGCTAATTGGCTGTAATTCATTTCTTGGGAAACAAGAACAATATGTTACAGTTCAGAGAAGGGTGAAAGCGAACAAAAATAAAGCCAATAAAATGCTATTATTTATAGCACTGAACTATTTTAAGAAATATAGAAAATTACTTGAAATGTGTGTTTGTTAAAGAACAGATTGGATTTAAAAGAAGGAAGTAAGCATCTAAAAGGTCCTGTATTTACATGGATGAATAGAGAAACGAATATATCCTTGGGTAAGCAAACTAAAAGCATTTTAAATAAACTGCGTACCGAACACGTTTGCTCTAACTAGGCTTCTTGTCCGTATATGCAGTATGCACTTAGCGCGCTTGTTGTTACATGCTTGGTGCAGGAAGCTTGAAAGAAATTGCGCGCCTCATGCATCCAAAGACATTTGCAAGCGAATACCACATTCCGTGTTCTTTTTCAGACTCTGGTTGCGGTTGCGGCTTGCGAAGAATGTCGACGGAGAGAACTTTGCATTGAAATTGCACCTAGAAGCATTCTCCAGCAAGAAAGCTTGACTAGAATTATTTGCAATGTGCAACTTGCAGACAATGTAAAACGTAAAGTAAAACATCGCTCAATATCCTTGTTACTACATTTGTAACAATCTAACTAAGTAATTAAAATAGTGAATATTCGTTAAAAGTGTGCAAAATTTGTTCAGTTGGCATTGTTATTGTTTTCGAGTCACAAGAGAACAAGATGGCGCATGTATGTGACTCGTCCTGGAAAGGAACGACATTAGCGCAAATTTCCCAAGCGACTGCCGTCCGTCGTGCGGGTGGCTGGTCCAAGAAAGAAATGGCAATAATGTACAAGCAACCCGGACGGCTGCCAAGGCGTCGTAAGACTCAATTTGATTCGCAATCGCGCTGCTGGTTTCACTTCGTCTTCTCAGCCTATTAGATGCTGGACGAAGCCAAGGGTGTAAATTGCCGACGATATGTTGCCGTGATACGCATCGAATTTAGTTCCACGAAATTGCTACCACTCTATATTACCACCACCGCCGCCGTCGCCACTCTCCGCATCCGTTTCGGTCACGTCACAGCCACCCCCGAACGGCCACCTCCCGCTTAATATTGTTGAAGACGATAACGCCGCTATATCTTCATAGTTGTCACTTAATTGCAGCGCCGCACTATCATCAGCAGAGCGCGAAAAGCAGGATCAATTTTATTCTATCTTTATTTCAGATTTGCACGAACGAGTTGATTTATACCGACGATTTATCTTGACTGCCATCGAGCGCTCACAAATACCGGTGCTATTCGAACGTACACAGGCGAGACATTCCTTTTTTCCCATCCACCCGCATTAAATTTGTACTCGTGTTGGTGGCGTATTGGCTCGTTGTAGAATGGACAACAAACACGGAAAGGATCCGTGTTTCGCCACCTACTACGAACTCGTCCTGCTGATATACAAGATATATCTCTATAGTGATTGCACGTAAAGGAAACCAGCCGCTTGTCGGGACTTAATCTTTAATTAATATATTACACCCCCAAAGCCAAAAGGGTTTTGATACGTTTTTGTTGCTGACGATGTGCTGACATTTCTACTTCATTGTTTTTCATTTTATTCATTGAAATTCATATCATTAACCATTTTTTGATGTACCTACTCACATATTTTTGTGAGTAGATGATGCAGAATTTGTAGAATAGGGTAGCCAATGTGAAATTTCACATATCAAAATATCAAATTCTACCCCACAGCTCTTTTGAATTTTCCCATAAATTTTTGTGAAACGCAAAAATACGCACGTACTAGATAGAGTTTCATCGCTTTCGTCATCATTTTTTTGGTGAATGGAGCAAATTCTATTTATCGAATTTTGGGAAACGTAAGTCTTGAATAAATGTCACAAAATAGCTGCGGGTTCGGGGCCGGCAACGTCTCAAGGGAGGTTTCAGACGTGATGTGTGCGTTCGTGCGTTCGGCCCGCAACATGCACAAGTCGTGCGTAAACGGCAAGCAAAATATGCCCGCACGAAAACTGAATAGAAACGTAATTCCCCAACAGACACCTGTCAACTAGCGAGCGCGAGACGCGTGCCGCCTCCCGCTGCCTATCTATCGCATCGGACGTGTGCACGTGCACTGTTTCCGGTGTTAATCTTTCATCGCATTGTTGGACGCCGCCGCCAACAAAACGGCAGCTTCGTGCGCGCAACAAGCGCAAAAAGCAATGCATGCGTGGTGCATTAAATCGAAAACATTTGTTTTATGAAGAAAGAGAGAGAGAGTCAGGAGCAAGGCAATCGTATCAAATTATTTGATTTATGTCCGTTTGTTATGTCTTTTGCGCCGCCCCGATATTTTCTACGTGAACGGACGGCAGGAGACGAACGCGAAACTAATGGTGAACGAAACGTGCAGCATGCGAAGCAAATGCACACAAATCACTTACTTTGATATCGTGGCGTTTGCGTATATCAACAACTTTCGAATGCGCCCCGAGCAACATCAAAAACGAAAAATGCACAATAAAGTATTTGGTTGACGCCACTTCCGGCCATATTCCTGCCGAGGAACAAACATCGGCGAAGGGAGAGCGACACTGGAAATTTTATCAAATCGACGGCAACGTCGATGGAAAATCAAAAATCAATGACGCATGTACTAATATCGGTTTAATGCGAGTTTTTCCTTCGTGACGGTTGATGTTTCGAGTTTTCTGCGTCGCTTCCGTCGTGTACGCCCAATGAATTCACTTCCAATTTGCTTTTGCTTGTCAATTTTACGCAACGCAAATTATCAATCGCATATTTCTATGCCGGAAATACAAGCATGGAAAACTTTTACTATTCTTAACCATTAATTTTATTCTATTCAAGGTCTTTATATCCAAGGACTATATATATTTAAAAGTTAAGAATCAATATAAGGGATGGATTTTACTAGTTATGAATCTACTATAATATGAATATAACTGAGGAACTTACGCAGGATAATGACGGCTACGTTATATCAATTTTTATCGCAGGAGGCTGGCATAGTCGCGACAAGCGCTTCTTCGTTTTCTATCTGTTCACTCGTTAGGTTGCGTAATTTATTATTTTTCCTATAGTCGACGGGCTGGTTCCCCCAATAAAATTTAATTGGTATCGTATTACGAAGAGCGCCTCGGCTGTAATAAAACTCGCTTCAAATACTCTATAGAATATAGGTGGCATCAAGAATCCAGCGCCAGCGCCTCGTAATTGTAGTAATTGTGCTCTTGATGTCTAACAATTTCCTCGTGATATTAAATATTACAGAATAAAACCTTTTAAATTTATATCTCAGGTATCGTTTAATTGGACAATTAAATCAATTATACATATTTTTTCTCTTTTTTTATTTCACCCTGATTTCTAATATTAACTGATACTTTAGTTTAATGCAATGTTTTATATTTCATATTATGACATTAAAGGATATTTCGGTGTGAAATTTCCTATCATTTCAAAAATTCAAGGATTTTTTCAATTATTATCAGGATTAATAATTAACAATACTAGACGATCATTATTTTTAATTGTGTTTCTGTACCTATTGAGTTGTTTATTTATTATGTTTTAAATGTTTGAAACCAGAAATTGACAAAACACTTTCATCAAAGTTTATAACAACGCACCACTTACATATTATTTATAGGAGAAATTTGCAACAGTGTGCAATTAGGTACTCATGGCAATATAATTGGTAAAATTTTGCGCTCAAGCCACGTGAAACTAACGTGTAGTTATATTCAAATACTTATTATAGACAGGTGCTACACGAACTAATTAGTAATTGTATATGCGCCAGTGTACAATAGATTTTCCTATATTCCGTACACTACGCATTGCAATACCGCGCTGTAGCGCTGTACTTTTGGACGTCATAACTTTTTGAATTAAAATCCCCAGTTTGCAGATGCAGCATCAGAGGTTTTTGCAACTATACACGAGTGAGTCGAATTTCCCAGCCCACTGACAGAATTCGATACGAAGCGCGGCATTGCAAACACTTGGTATAAAAATAGAAAATAATATCTGTTTCGAGATTGCATGAACATTCAGACAACATTTATGAATAGCAAAGTACATTCAATGCTAAAAGTTTTAATTATGACAGTTATTATTGCTAATGAAGACAAACGTAAACTTTATTTGTACTTCATTCATTTGCCAACTGCTTGTTCGCTTCATGCTGAAAAGTTTGTTCTTATCAATAGTTGGGACTTGTTCTCGTTTTTCAGTTAAATTTGTAGTGTGCTCTCAACTATGACTACTTTAATACCTTGGGTTACAACATCCTCAAAACCCAAACTTCCGGTGATGGCGTCTCCTCTTGAGAAGTCCTAATAATCCCACTTTCCAGCTGGTGGGTTTCTTGCCATCACACAGGGACAAAGGGATAGAAAGGTCACTTGAATCCACCAAAACAACTCATATTTCTTGCAACATTTACTTTGTAGATTGGATATTGCCGAGGAGGCGTCGCGACATAAAACGCTTCAAAGACCATCATGATGGCTTCCATTCCGGGCCGACATACTTCATCAGCTAAGAGCGTTTAACTTCCCAAGAGTGTAACGAGAATATCAAACGGCGCATTCATTATATTCTTGAAATTGGAGACGGGCGTCGCATCGCGCCGACGTAATGTACAAGCAAACAGCATGTGCGTTTAGAATATCATACGGCGCAATGAGGCGCTTCATTAGAAACTGTCGTTTTGTAACGTTCGCGTTTTATTCGCGTGCTACTTCATTTCTTCCCACGAAACGCCGTCATCAATATGAGAGTAAAACGAAGCGAAAGCCACGAATAATTTTACGACATCGTTTCAACAGATACATTCCGCCGAGATACACACGCATGCACGTCCGGGTGGGATGGGTAATTCCCCGGAAACAAATTCCGTTTTACACGATGTCGTCTTTCCGGAAATCGTCGCTTTCACCCACCAGGCGCACGGATACAAATATCACGTCACGAGATTATCCTTTGATTATGTTTTATACGTACAGGAATAAGAATTCCACATTGTGCGTTTTTCAAGCGATTGTCATGAAAATATTACGTTTTGTTTTGATGATGATTGTTTGGACTTACGTGCAATTCACTAAAATTACATATTCTACATGAAAGAAAATAAAAGTTCCGGTAGATATATTATTAAGTGATTATTTTATATAAACTTATGTTATATTTGCTTTGTTTTGTTATATTCCGGTTGAAATTTATTACAATGTATACCTTTCTAGCAATGACGTGTGTATAAGTTTTCTGAATGATTACACCAACAAAATCCACGCAAGCGAGGATAATAAAAGCTCGTGCAAAGTCGGAGGGCGGCGATTTTGTTGCTGGTTTTCATGTTGATGCTGTTTGATATATTAGATTCGAAGTTGGATTGGGTGTAAAATATTTCACGACCACGTCGACCACGCACGCAGTTTTAAATCTTCCTCTCGTTGCGAAAGAGAAATCATAAAGAAGAATTAATTACGACCGATAATTAAGCATTGAATTATGACCGCCAGCGATTCTTTGTTCAACAGAAGTATAAATCAATGACAAAGTCTAGATAAAGAAAATGCCCGCTTTTCATTCATTCAGCAGCGCACAGATATTGCGCATGAACAATAGTAATAATAGCAATAAAGCAAACAAATAAGACGAGCAAATAAATTTTACACCCGCACTTTAAATGCAACGGACCGATAAGCATTTTGCGTTTTATTTCATTTAATTTCCCCAACATGTTCGAATCGATAGATTGGCATCATCATACACTCAGACAGCGTTATCGCACAGTAAATTTTTATCTTCATCTGCATGGATAATGAAACTTTTATAGCGCATTTTGCAATCCGAGTGCATTGCGCATCCCCCTCGCATTTTATTATAAAATAAACTCATCGTAAATTACACTGAAACAAATCAAATTCATTTCGTGATTTATGATCTCCGACGGATTAAATTTGCAAATATAAAATATTTAGGAAACAGACACAAATTGCACTTGAAAGTAAAATAAAAGTGTGGCACTTGAAAAAATTAAGGTTGCACTCACGTGCCGGGCATAAGCACTTGCATAATGTGTGAAAGAAGTCAATTTCAAGTTTCGAGTGTCCGACTCGACGTCGAGATTACAAGAAAAAGGACGAGTGGAGCGATTTGCAGGCATTGAAAGCAACTTTGGCGCGCACTCGTTCGTTCGACTTGCAACAATGCGAGCGCAGCTGAAGAGCGCACGCCGACGAAGAACAATGGAAAATTGGAATTTTAGAGGAAAATCGCTCGGATTAAGTAATCGCATTGTTCCATATCGCGCTCGGAATGCAACAGAAATGAGTCGTCCTCCGACTCAATCGAGAGCTACGCATTCTTTCGGGTTAAGTGGCAAACGACGGCGAATATTATTTAGTTTTCCCGCTCGGCGGGATGAAAAAGTATAAAAAAGGAGCGAACATAATCAAGATGGAATAAAAGAAGATAAAATAAAAAGCGTTTTGTCGTTGCAGGCACTAATCCTAGCGAAACATCAGTGCGAGAAGCTTCAGAGGTAAAAGCAGAGCGACATCAAGCGTGTGCGGCCAGGCGCAAATAAGAAAAGCGTCCTAACAGTTTGCACTCGTCATCCTAATGCAAGCCGATCGTTAAGAAGTGTTGGAATATATCTGCTTTACGCCAAACTTATTTTTCCACGCATTTCCTCTCATATACTGATATTTGTTCTTCAACATGATTTCACCCAGAGTGACAACAACATTTTCATTCAAATATCAAAAATATAATTTAGTTAAATATAGCATTTGCTTCCAAGCATAATATATAAAAACGTAAAAGACTTTAAGGAACTCTAACGGGGCAAACAAGATAAAGAAAAAAGAAAAGTGGAGAAAAAGTCCTTATTGAACATGAAATTCAAAGATAGTGCGTTTTCAGCGCATATATGAGCGAAGTCGACCGCATGCACTTGTCAACTTTTTCGTTTGTCGTTAGTCGGTACTTGTTAATGGACTAAAAGTCGTCTTGGTCGAGCTCGTGCGGTGTTCGCGCACATATTGCGTTGTCCGCACAGAAAGAGGCGGCTAGGGAGGCGGCAGTTTCGTTTACGAGGACGAAACGCGTACACCTGCTACACACAACTGCACTCAGGAGTGTGCTACAAGCAGGGCAAAGTCTTTTGGCGAACCGCAATCCAATTTTTATCAAGCGCACCCCATACAAAGTGTTCGCACAAATGTTTAATACACCACTGGACATTTCATTCGAGGATAGTGTGCGATTCGAACACGCAGTATGAAGCTGAGAACCTTTTTTCCTTGGTAACACAAAGTTAATTAAATTTTAACTCGACTATTAACATGTCCAATTGATACTAAAAAGAAAATCTCGTCGGACCCTTTTAATTAAATTATTAATGTCGAAAAATGCGCAAATTACATGCGGAAATTAATTACTTATTCAATCAGTCCCCTCTTGAATGGATGAACTTTTCGGCGTTGCGACGTAATTAAATCAACTTTTCCGCTGCGTTCATGTTTGTTATGTGTGCTCGAAAAAGGCGCTCAGTACGGACATATGCGGCATATGTATAAACATTTCCATCGCATTTACGTTAAAATAACATCTGGAAGCCTCTAAAATATTCAAACTTCATTTCCCAAGCCCACGCAATAGCCAGTGAGCCAACAGCCCGCGGCCATCCTGCTTTTTCCATCAAATCTACCGCATCGATATGCTGGTTAGACATGCGCGCAAAACCTTATTTAGCATACGGATTCGTGCTTTCCAATTAATGAATTTCGGTCATATGTAGGTACATTGCACACATGTGGTAAAATTAATTCGCAACCCTCCTAGCACTCGTTTCGTTTTCATTCTGGAACGAATAGTGCGCGAAATACTCATTATAAACGGTAATCGATCCTCAAATTATTTGAACTATTCCAATGGAATTAAAGGCTTCATCGATCATAATCATACGCATATGAATGTTGGTCAATTAGTAAATTCTTTAAATTCATAGAGAAATAATTCGTGGCATTGCTATTGATTGAACAAATAATGCGAGGAGTAGATTGTTATAATCGTTGAGCTATTTTATGGACGTCGCAGATTGGTGGAGAATAGCAGCACTGACATGGTGAGATAAAAGGCGATTGTGAAAATTATTGTCCCAGAATGCGTTATATAATTGCGAATCGAGCATAAAACTCGTCCATCGCTGTTATCAGCCGCCGCCCGGCTGCTGCGCGCGCTGCTTGATTGGACACAATCTGCTGAATGCGTGCGTTTTCCACCCTTTTGGGTGATTACGTTAACTAACCGCCGTACAGGCTTTCTGTTAGATAAAGTTCTATCGCACCCCCCAACAATGCACAAGGCAGTAGTCGAATAGCTTCTTGCTTTTCGCGCGTGCTACTAAAGAAATCCCTCGGTATTAAGCGTCAGAAACTATCTTTTAGTAGTTCATATAAAATAGTAATGACATTTTTGGTTGTTGTCAATTATTTATCAACTTTTTCTATTGGATGTGTTCGTGTATCATGTTCTTATTTGTCTGGAGAGTTTGTGACATCTGGCCGAGACGAAGCGGGCACATAAATGAAGGAAAAACTTGATTATCTGGTGCGCGCAGCTCGGGAAAAGCGACGTAAAAAACGTGTGCACATAGGAAAACAACGTTGGTTAAACTTGACTAAGAACAGGTTGTCAGTGGCAGACCTGTGTCTGCGCAATTCGAAAATACCTTGGCTGAGGTGACGCACTGAGAGAGATTGAAGCCTCCGCCGTTAAGAGCAGCAGCGCATTTCCTAGATTGAATGCCAGGATTGATGTGTGTATTTACCAGTTTTATCGAATAGAGAACGACGACGAGGAGACGGCGCATCGAGTGCCTGTTTAGTGATAGCGACTCCATCGACAAAATTGAATACGGCACACCAAACTTGAGCGCATTCCCAACTTTCCCGAACTACGCAGCCAGCGCACTGCGCTCAAAGTTGTTCAAAGATTTGAGCATCATTAAAAATTTGCGTCTACACCTTGTAGACACGGGAATGGTGCTGTGTTGTGGTTATTTTACAAGTTTTTACGACCCGGAAAAGGCGACCAAGCGGAAAATTTGGAAGGGCGCTGCTTTGCGGCTGAAAGACTTCTCTTCCCTCCAGCGTCCTTCCGGGCTGCACGGATTTATGATAAGCGGCGGTCAATTCTTGAACTTTCTAATAAACCAACACACCTGCTCGCCCCAAATATCGTTAGACTAGCAAATGGAACGAGGGGGCTTTGAAGAGGCAAAAAGTGATGAAGTTCCCGGAAACCCGGAACACTCTATACGGTTAATGTAATAAGACGCATCCGCATTGGTAGTGGTGGACGAGATGGCGACAAAGTTGTGCGCAAATGCTTTGGCTCTTCGAGAGGTAAAGAGAGAAATTGCGAGATTAAATTTTAAATTAAATCAGTGGTTCGGACACTGTGACGATTCACCGCAGTCGTCGTCATTGCGCAGCGCGACATTGCTGGTAGTCGGTGGATGGTGGCAAATATATAAAAGTGGTTTTTTAATCTAAATTGAAATTTCATTTTAATTTCATTAAAATGTATCAGCATGAGCGCTCGCTCGTTTGATGTCGCGCGCTGGAACTTAAACGAAATGGAATAGTTAATGAAAATCTCCACGTTTAAGAGTAGATTAATTTTATAGTCTGTGGAAAAACCTTCACATTTTCAATGAATCTAGAAAAATATCCGCCGTTTTAATTAAAACCCAATGTCAATGTTTGAATACTTTGAATAGTTTTTTTCTATATTCAGAATAATCAGAGAAGTCAATTTTATTAATGACCCTCCAACCTTCAGGATTCAGACTAGAAGAAATTATTAACTACAGATTAACGAAGCAGCAAGCGAGACATAGAAATGAATAAAAAATTCCGAGCAAGTCTTAAGTGAATCTCAGCGTTTCTACGGTGATTATCAAGCATTCTCATTGATTCTGTGATTAATCCTCGAAGCGGCTTTTTGTTGCGTCTTAGCTACCGCCGGCGGCGCGTGGCGGCAGCAAAACTCCATACACTTGCATCCCTCGAGGTAACAGCGCGCGATGCTTGTCGGGATAAGTTTTAAAATCCGTTCGACGATGGATGTGTGTATGGCACTCGTGTCGAGGGTGAAAAAAGGAAACGATGGGACATTATCTCTTATCGTCCTGGCGCATCGTGCAGCCCTTCACGTTTTCGCTTTCAGCACGGGGGGCGCCAATGGGATACCGATGGTAGATAAGGCCTCTCTCTCACGGAATGCTCTCAAAAACTGATTTGCCCGATATCCTGAAGCTGTTTAACAAATTAACAACACCATTTCGCTCGAATGAAACTTTCCACTCGACTGACAGATTTTTTCGGTGGTTGGTTGCTCGTCGAACGATACAAATGATTGCCGAACTTTTGCCCGGCACCAGCAGACGAATTAATTTATTTCCCAAGTTTGCCCCAGAAATAATGCGAATTTATTAATTGCTTTTTGTTCCGTTCGTAAACCCATTTTAATGGATCGACGATTATGTTAACAACTCGAAGGTTGCGGGCAAGTTTCGGGTAAGGTATTTGGTTGGTCACTTTTGCAAGAACCCAAATCCGACTCCGTCCGGAATTTGGCTGACCGCGAGTTGCGAATCCTCAAGTCAATTATATCAGCGTCTGTTTCGAACGTGCTTAATTGAATCAATTTAAATTTAGTGGCATTCACGCAACTTGATGCCACTCACTCGGCGGACGAGGGAGACACACTTCAATACCGCGTACGCATCACTAGATAATCAAGACAATCCTAATCAAAGAACTAATGATAATCATAACGCGGAATGACTTGCCCGAACAATGAACTCGCGCGCGTCCAATTTCGATTTGGCATATTTATCTATTAATACCATCGGCGATAATATTGTGTTGGCAATACTCTTAGCCGCACAACAAGGAAATTATAATGATAATGCGATTATAAATGAATTCCGAGATTGCCTTTGTTTCCAGAACTATTCAGCAAATGCGTTTGGTTCTTTGGCAATGAACTGCATCAAACTTATTGACGCGCATGAATCGGCACACGTGCATTTTAGTTAAAATAAAATTTCATTTCATTATAATCGAACAAATTTCGTTAGCGTTTATGCGCGCAAGTGGGTGGAATAAAAAATATGTTTCAATTTAAGTTGACGCCGAAAATTGCTTAGCAAAAGCTAATATTGTGATATAATAATAAACTCCATAACGAGATAACGATATTGCGTTGTTGGTTCTCAAGGCGTGACGGCGTTAAGACGCTGTAACGTGCAAGAGCAACTTTTGCCACTTAACTAATCGCTAAAGTTTAATAAGGTTTTTCAGCTATAGTGCAAAATATAAACTAATCTTCACGAAATTTAAAAACTTTCTGTCTCACACGAAAATGCACATGGAACATGTTTCTAAATACTAAATGCTTGCTTATTTTTCAGTTGTGCTGAGAATTATTGTTTGATTCGAAATTCAGAGTTTGACTTGCGGGGGGTGAAAACGCGGACAGTAAATCATTTCGCGCTCGCTTAACTCGATTCCGATTGAATCACCGACGTTCTGGCGTAGGGGAAATTTCGACGCTGTTGATGCGAATGCCATGGAACAGGCCGACATGAGAAGAGCGCATACATCCGACAACATGAACATTGCGAATGCGAATAACAAGATGAGCAACATGCACGCGTATGCAAAACACCAGCGCATATTTTCTCTTTGCGCACAGACAACTTGATATGTCGGTTGTTGGTTGCGCTTTTATCGCAATAAATTTGCATTGAAATCAGAAAAGTTGAATGCCACTGAAACTTGAAATATGAAACGCAATCTCAATGATAATTAGCATTACGATTCTGATGCATCCATCTATATAATTATGTCATATATCATTCCAGAAATATGAAATTTCGATTTGGCCATGCCTCCTGTTATGACCACAACCGCACATGAATTATTATTGTAGAGAGCTGATGATTTGTGCTGCGAGCTTTTCTCGTTAGCATTGTTGACTTTCTGATACACGCGAAACGTGACAATAACGCTAATAGGATAAGAGTTGCGGATGAATGCTATTTTGCGATTTCGCTCCCTTCGTAATCATCGCGCGGGCGGTGGGCGCTGAAATTTATACATCCGTTCAGTCCGCTTCCAAACTTGTTTGATATCTGGAAGCGGTGCAGTCACGACCCGCCGCCCGAACGCTTTCGTCGACATATCCAGATGCCATTAATAACCCCGAATGTGGACCATTATGGCCCATAAACTCCTTTCTGCTAATGCTTACTAGCTTTGTAAATGTGTTGTTCTCCTCTATACAGAGCCCTCACGAAACTCTTCCTTCAACCAATCACTGACCATGGATCTATTAAATCGCGAAATTACATTTCGTATACACTCTGTGCATAATGCATATCCTTTGTATATTGTATGCCACTTGCCACAACAGTTAATTTCTATAAATCAACCACTTAACTGCATTCAACACAATGCAATCCAATGCAATCCCGCTAACCTGAATGCGTTCTGTTAAAATGTTACCATTAATGTATCAAACAAATTATTCAATAATCATTGGTAATTAGCTAAGAGTGCAGTTAACAGTAAAATGTCCAGAAGGTACTGCAGGAAAGTTTGATTAGAGAATTTCCCAAGTGAAAGATTATAATAACGATTGTAAATTTCACTCAGCGACTTCATTTCGGTAATGAATCTGCATTTAATTAAGTAGTAGTGGCTGATAACACCTAACTGCAAGTCATAAATCACTGGCCTTTTTGACTTCGGGCCCGTGTCGTCGTGAGTCGTTTGGTGTGTTCTCGCATGCAACGCGCAAAAAGCAAACCGGGCAACGCCATCGAGGCACGCCGCCGCCGCCGCTACCGCCGTACCTAAACTCGAAATTACACACAATTGTCCCGGGCGTTTTCTCTATCAAACCGGCCGCAAAGTCGCCAAAAACATGTCGCCCAAGGGTCCATGCTATTTCGTGATTTATGTCACTGGTAAAGTGTTAAAAGCTTGAGCGCTGGCACATTATGAATATCAAATGCGCCGTGGAAGACAATGCACGACAAGGCGCCTGCGAACAAATAATTTCGTTACTTCATTAATTATATTCGGTTTATAAATATTTGCGCAAGTGATTTCGAAAGACAATTGTTTCCGCTTTGCTTCACCGAGTGCTATTAAGACATGAACGCAACGCAAACAATAAATTACGCTCGCTATTATCATCTCGCGTCTTATTTTCTCGTCGGTATTATGTTCTCGTGTTTGCAATAATCAGCAAGATAACGTCGTGCATGTTTTTTCCACGCGCAAGTGAAAGACAGCGCGCGACTGGCGTATAAATCAATAAATCCAATTAAAAGCAATTTTATTGAAATTCGCATTGCGTTACGGTCTGATTCATTCGAGTGCGCGCCTGCATCTCGTCTGTTTATCGCATTGTTTCGTCCGTATTTGCCGCCTCCGCTGCGCGCACCTGCAGAACGCCCAATTATTCTACCATATAAAATAGCATTGATGAAGATAAGCTCGAGATAATTAAAAACAGTGCTCGAGCGCGCAAGATGGGAATGCAAAATAAACCAGACGCTTTATTATGGATACGTGACAGTTTTGCGTAATGTGCGCGGGCGCTTGCTTGCTCCGCATTCGTGTCACTGGCTTCCATCGCGCATGTACAAAGTGCCACTGAAATGCAAAACTCTTTGTTTTGCGGTACGCGTGCAAAAAATTGTGCGCCGTTCAAGTGTTTGTACGCCCCATCCGGTGGATGAATTTGTTCTGTCCTAGCTGTCAGGCTAACTTTAGCCCGAGCGCGCGCGGGCATTGTCTATGCCGCCAGCTTTGAAATCATCATCAACGCGACGTACGCGCCGGGCCGGTGCACGATGAAGGAAATAACGCAGCCATGATAAAATGATATTTCCGCATGTTTGCCTCCTGGTTAGTTTTAATAGGTCGTCCTGCCCGCTGAAGAGATTCAAAGGCATGCCGTGCGTGAGAATTGGGCCAACTTTGAAATACGAAAAATTTGATTAGAATGCAAATTTCCAACGGTGTAAATAAATTATTTTATATCAAAATAGCACTCATAGAAGAATACATCTCTTTGTTGAAAATATGAATAAGCAGTATAGTTATTTTTAATAGTTTTTAGTAGCAAAGGAACAACGTTGTTGTTCGTACACAGTGTTTCTATTGTGCGTGCTCGTATCACATCAGAAAACATACGATGGGACCACGGGACGAACGACAATTCCCCAAGTCTCTGACATTCGATGTCGACGTACGAATACACATGCCGCCACCATCAATGCGGGCGACGCATACGTGCCGGTCGCCGGCCAACGCCAGGATAAATTAGAAAGGGGAATAACAAACTCCAGTGTGCGTTTCGGCGGCACACACGGCTGCAAATAGCATCAAAAGCAGCTTCCCACCGCCACCACCACCGCTGCTGCCGCCTCCTGACGCACGGCGACACGACGCAGCGACATTTCACGGGGCGCACACACGCACGAACAATAAACGCACGCGGGAGAGATCTATGCGAAGGACCAAGGAATAACGCGCTTTGTTCTCTTCGCATTGTATCCGTGATGTGTTCGCAATTGTATAACATGCTATCTACCTGCAAAACAGAGTACTACCGTAATTTAAAATCACTTAAAATTTACCAATATGCTTGCTGCCACGCATCTGAGTTTACTGTAAAATAATTGGAAATTGTGGAAACTTGTGTTTCAATTTGTGGATTTACAGCGTGTGGTATTTTAGGATAAAGTTTTGCGAACGTCCTGTAAGATCAAGAATGGTATTAGACGCAACAAACACGCGTTCCCTTATTGTTTCAGTTTCGTTAGGACGACAGGAGCAAACAGAAAGCGGATTGTGCCGATCCGGGAGCCTCCCGCTGCGCGACGCACCAAAGGGAGACGAAGAAGGTGCGCACCGCTAATTGCCTTCGGCAAGACCTTTTGCAGATGTTTGCCGGCCGTTTACTTTGTCCTTTATGACACTTTCATGTTTGTTCTCTCGCCGCCGCTGCCGCCGCCGCCGTCGACGACAACGCACTATGTGAACGAGTTTACCAGAGTGATTCTCTTCCTTCATGACTTGCAAGATATCTTGGATGCTTTCCTAGTGATTTCACAGTGCCAGTGTGCCCTTTATAAACTGGGAAATATTTACAAAATATCTCAACAAACAATGCGTCGAGCAAATATGTGTTTTAAATATCTTTCCGAAAACAATTTCACAAAATGATATAGAAATTCCGCTTCATATTTGAATCAGAAATCCAGTGAACTACATGCATTAACTAAAAAAAGTAAAATATAATCTTATGATTTATGCTCAAAGAACGTTGAAAATCACATTTACCTTTTACGAAGTAAATGGGTTCAATTTCTTCAACTCGTTCAATTTTAGATTTGCCTCTTGCAATTTTTTACTGAACAAGCTTTCTCGATTCGCGACTTATAAGCGAGCATACACAAAAGCTCATTATGCATTAGGAATCGCTCTTGCAAAGAAGGACTTTGCGACTTTGCCAAGAGTATTTGATGTAAAAAGCACAACGCCAAAAGCAGAGCGCACTCCCTAATTCGTTTTTTACTATGTAGTTGGTCGCGGTGTGCGTTATTCATTGTATTAATCTGTTTAACATCAAGCATCTTTTCTTTTACTCGGCAGTCACGTCGAGCTGGAGTAAAACGTTTTCGCTGTTTTTTCGCATCGCTGCCGACTTAGTCGGCGCTTGTTAAGAAGCCAACCAGCTTGAACGTTTTATTTTATAACGCTACAACAATATGCTTTTTGGCGTCGAGCACTTCGACGCCGCTCGCAAGCACTGCAAACAAAAACTGCACCACTCAATGGAAGAACATTGAAAGCCAATGAATACGTCGCTAACGTCATTTTCAATGCGTATTTTTATTCATTCCCGCCACCTGTTGGATTTATTTCAATCATTTGCCAACTAAATGCAATAAATGCGAAAAATTACTACTTCTTTGAATAAAATCCTTTGCGTTTTATAATTGATTCAATTTATTTATAGTTTTTAATGTCATCTTGAAATACACGGAGCATTATTCACTCTTTGGGGTAGGTTGAACTGATTTGGGAGTGACTATCAAAATTACAGTAAGTAAAACAATTGGTAAATAAATATAACTTTAGTTTTTACCTTTTTCAGCTGCTAATCCCAAACCCTGAAATAGACCTCCAGGAACTGGACCCAAAGGTGACATTAAATTGTTCATTAGGTTCCCATGGGGAATGGCAGAGACAATACCAACCTGTAGTAATGTCAATTACGTATTTGCAAATTTAAACAAGGGTGGTTGACTTACAATGATGGCAAACAAAAAGATGCAATTGAAGAATTTCATTTTGATTTTTAGTTGTTTAACTGTACTTTCACTCAATCAAATGATTTGTGATGCTGGAAATGAATTATTCTGCTGCTTTTATAGTCAAAATTGATGTGCATGTTTGGCAGCAACAGGAAATTGTAGAAATTGAAATAGTGTTGTTGTAAAATTCCAATAATATCATAATGTTTGTAATGGAAAGTTATTTTTATGTTTTTGAAATAAGAGTCTTGTTAATATTTCATGTTATGAAAAATAATTTCATTTATAACAACTAAAAATAGGTCAAGGTATATGAAAAATGAAAGAATTTTGAATTTTTAGAATTTTACGTTATGATATCAATTAGTATAGCTGCAAATGTCACCTCAAGTTAGTATTTTAACGTAAAAATAGAGAAAAGTCTAGAGTAACAAAGTAAACGACTTTACTTCCTGCAAAATGCGCCTGTAATTTTATTTACGGATGAACGAATTGCAGCCAACATAGAAAACAGCAATTGCACTATGCGCTTTTGCACTGTTACGTTCGTTATTGTTTAATTTACGAGCGCGACTCGCAGTCGTTGTCCTAATTAGCCGAATTTAATTTTCCGCCGCCAGTTCTCGCATGTGTGTGCGCCGATGAACTCAGGCAAATTGCTAATTTTGTGCAGTTCTTGGACCGTAATTGTTACTGGCTGCTTCTTTCCCTACTTAAAGTCAAATAAATGCACGTCTCACAGCGTGGAACATTGCAGGCAATCGTCAAAGTAAAATTTCGAATTAAATTATAATTCGCAGCTCCAGCTAACTATTTTAAAACGCCAGTCAGAAGGCTATTAAAGCCATTTCGCAGCAGTGGATAATAATTCTCGCATCAATTTCCAGCCTACAAAAGTGCGGTTTAATTTAGCTCAAAACAGCGGCTCTACAACCGCAAAAAAGAATTGCAAGCCGAGCATCAGATGTATATCTTTGATAGGCGCACTCTGATGGATTCGCCCGGCGGGCAAATGGACGCGTTTAAATGCAGAAAAGGGCCGGCGGCGGAGAACTGCGATTACTTTTTCCATTTCCCTCGCATTTGTATGAAAAAAGCATGTGTTTGCATTTGCACGCGCGTTGTTTATTCAAGTAATTGCCTCGCCGCCTAAGTATGCGATGAGTACGCAAAGACTCATTGCCCACATTTCGCTCCCTTCGGCCGGAAAAACAACAGACACGCTGCGCGCATACATCGCATCGTTTCCGGTATTTGCACGCGTACTCATTAATCTTTTTCGCCCGATGCCGTCACCGAAAGAAGTGCAATTAGCTGTGTACACACCGCACGAAATTACAATTTCCTCATATTTGTTACCCTTATAAAAATAATTTATTTATTTCTTATTGAACGCAAATAAATATACTAAACATACTATAGATTAAATAAAATCTAAACTGCTTCAAATTAGGTAGTAGTGATTCTAATTTCCTGTTATTGTTGTTCAATTTTAAATTCGTTTTGGGCAGCACATTTTGGTATAAAAGAGATGAAATTTTGGTTAAACGATATCATATTTCAAGTGAATTCAGCAAGAGTAAAATCAAAAATTCAAAGCAAAATGAAATTCTTCAATTACTTCTTCGTATTTGCGATTGTATCAAGCATCATGGCAAGTATTATTTTTCATTACACATTTATTTATCTGTACATACAATTATAATTGACTGTAGCATTGACTAATTGATGATATTACAGGTTGGAATTGTATCTGCGCTTCCTCAAGCTAATATTATGAATAATTTAATGTCACCGCTGGGACTCAATAATATGAAGTTGGGTCATTTTGAGGGTTTGGAAATTGCAGCAGAGAAAGGTAAAACATAATTAACTGTATTATTGATTCATTAAAAACATTTCAATTATTCAGGTACCGCAAAACCAGCCATGGAAAATTAACTTGAATAGTAATTAAAATTCTTCAAATGCTTGTAAATAAATAAAATAAAATTCTAATTGAAAATATTTACTATTTAATGTAGAAATGTTGAACGAGAAATATTCGTGTGATAACTAGTGAAATAGTTAAAAGAAAATTGTAATATTGCAAAACATTTTGCAATATAAGCTCCTGAGGATCGCACAGGATGTGGAGAACAAGTGAAATTGAGCATTCATATCATCTCGAAACGTACATATGAAATGCACCACGCATTGCAAAACAGTTTGAGCAATATTCCAGGAATATATTGCAAGCTTGACAACAAAATTGAAATGTAATAAGTTGCACTGCGTGCCACTTACTTAGTCGCAAACGGCATATTAAGTGCGTTCAAATTTGAAATATCAATTGTAATGAATTTGTCAGTCGAATAAGTGCACCAAACTATTTGCATTTTTTGCATAAACTTGGCGCGCCAATGCTCGCAGGAGCGATTTGGGAAGTTGGCGCAAACTTCTATAAGAATATGACAATTCCATTTACTAAAGTTTCGTTCGCTCCCCACAGATATAGATATACAATAAGCGCTCGCGTTTTTATTCGTAGCGCGCGCTGCGTTGTTTACAACCCGCGCTGCAATGCGAAAGAAACGTCCGAAGGAGTTCGAAACGTTGCTGCGCGAAGAACTCGTTCATTTTGCGAGTTTATGACGGGCGCTTGCATTTGTCAGCTCCATAATGTAGCGAGCGCGCAACTTTGCAAAGCAGGCGCTGGACGTCTTAGGCTGGCACCTCTACCGCCTCCGTTTGCCGCCTTCGCTGCCGTCGAAAGGAAACTTAGCATAATGCAGATGCAAGTTTATGCGGCGGTAAGTGTACAATAACAGTAATTGTTATAGGTAAAGTTGGACGTGCGCTGATTTTATATTCATGTTGAGCGTATGAATCACAAACTACTATTAATGATAAAATTGTTTAAACAAATTGCCCTGCATGTCCTACATGCGAGATGAAGAATGAACGGATCTTCATCGAGGGCGGCATGGCAGCCAACTACACGTGACAGTGCTTTCCAGCAGCTGGCTCTATTATCCTGATTGCGCCGCCGCCGAACGCAGGAAAGTCACCTGAACTCGTTGATTGATGGCCCTCTTAGCACTTACATGATTACGTCGCCGCCGCATCCACGTGTCTATCGCACAACGTGCGCCGCCTAATATCCGAGACTGGTTTCCGCCGCCCCCATTGTGCACTCTCCATCTCTATTACGCGAATATATTCGTTCTATTGTCGCGCTGCTTGCCCAAGATACGAATGCAAGCCAGAAAGGTAACAGAGCGCAGCGACGGCAGCAGCAACGGCGGAAGAAGCCTAGGGAATTGAGTCTTTTGACGTCTCTTTCTTCACTGCCGCCCAAGTCTAAACGTGCGGTTGAATAGTGCGCGAACTTTGATCGAACTTTCTTCCCGTGCTCAACGAAATATCCAAGTTGGACTGAGTATAAATCTAATATCGAAAGTGTTCTGATCAAACATGGAAGAGCTCTCTGAAAAATAAATTTTTGAACGTATCAAGTCGAAAAGGCTGCCCTCTCGGTCATTTTTGCGCGAGACACAAGATTCCAAAGATTTATGAACGCTACTCCCGCAGGTGCTACCCTCCAAAGGGAGAATACGCTCATACTTTATGCAGTGCGACAATTAATTTAATATGTGGCTTAAGAAGAGATTGCACTAAAGATAATTTACTATTGTTCGTCCCTCACGAGGGGCAGCATCGAGCTGGGTTATGGGCTCTCGTGTAGTTGACCCGCTCCAGCCGCCGCGCGTGCGCCCGAGTTAACAATGACCGTAAAGTCTGCAAGTTGCGCCGCCGCACACGCGCACACCTTTTGCCTCCATTTGAAATATTACATCTTCCCTTCCATTCATAAACTTCTATTATCTAATAATCCGTAAAGCAGCAACAGGGAGACGGCAGTGACAATGGCGCAAAGCTCTTTGTGCACAACACGCGCGCGTATGCAGGAGACGAAGGTAATGCCGTCGACGCGCTCGTAAACTAATGCAATAAGACACTAATAAAAGTAAATATAAAAGCTGAACTTTGTCTTGTGTCAGCTTGTCGTGCAATCCTGATATTTTCCAGGATTCAATAGTCGTAATACAACATAACTTCCTTGCTAAATTTAACTAAAGTTTCACTCACAAACTGACATAACACTCATTGATGTTTTGCTCGTCTCGTTTATTACTTGATTGCGAAGCATGATCAGACAATTGCTTCAAAACATTTTAATTTATTTTTTCCGTGTTTTTATTGTTATCGCGCTCGTCATCATTTAGAATAATTGTTAAATGTTTTATTCATTTTATTACCTGACTCGTAATAAATCAATCGTAACACGTGTTTCGTTTTTGATATAAAAAGCAGAATATTCAATTATTTAAATTAGAATATTCTCGATAGCAAAAAGTTAAAATTATGAAACGTTTAAACTTCTTTATCCTGGCTCTATTTCTAGCTAATATTATGGTAAGTGTTTCAAATTTTAATCAACTTTTGTTTAATTCCAAATTAATTACTTGATAGGTTGGAACTGGGCATGTTATTCGTAATAATTTTGAGTCAGAATTTGAATCGACTATCAGTTTCACATCAATGATTTTACCAGAAGTATATAATATAAATTTTGACATTTCAGCAAGTAAGGGGATAATTCATTAGATGTATTCTTAATTATTTATATTAAATTTCAGGGGAATTTTACTTTGCGGTGTATGCCAACCGTAGGGAAGATAATATTTTTTCTATGACGTAATAGAAGAGTATTAACCTTAAGCTGTTTAAGATTTGCAACAGAAAATGTATATTCATTGTGGATAAAGGCTGAAAGCACCCCTAAAATATATAAAAGATTTCATCTGAACAAATACAATTATAATAATGAAGATAATTGCAAATATTTCAGCGGCGAATAATACGGTGCCACAAGCAATGATGATCATTCATCGAGGGGGAAGAAGAAGCGAAGCGCACTTTGGTTGTATTTGCCACCCCTTGCCACCCCTTGCCACCCTCCACAGCCACCCTCGCCATTTTCATACAATAATGGTGCGTGTAATTACTTAGCGTCTTTTAATAGCTTGACGGAACCGCTTCCTTGCATCATTCACGTTGGCATCCTTCTGAAACGTCAACCATTTATCGCCGAACAGGAACGGCAACGGGAATGAGGACGCGAGCAAAATGGCGCTGTGAATGCCATGAATACCAGAAGCTCGAGACGACGAAGAACGAGAAAGAAAGACGACAGCGACATCGCTCACTCAATTCATTGACGTTTTTATGTGGGCGTAAAGTAATTTTCAAATATTTCCCTCTGCTAAAATGTATTAAACTCTCTCGAATGCGGGCCGCATTGTCCGCGCGGCCGCGAGCCGGAAAAACAAGCGACTAACCTTGAAACAATCGCAAAGGCGGAAAAGTTTGGCGCTGGCGTTGGCGCAAACAAAACGCAGCGATCACATTTTGAAAACAGCAATTCGTATGCGTCGCCGAATAGAAATGATAATACATTGTTTATACGCTTCGTCGCATGGTTACAGTCGAAATTTATACGGCGCAAACCGCCTCCGCCGGCGGCTGCGAGTGACAAATTCGCACTTGACTTTCAGCGCTGCACGCCAATACGCGCCGCCGCTGGCATATGCACACATATGTCACACCGTGCCGAGTGTATTATTCGTTGGCATTTCGTCCTCCCGCCGCCTCCACCGCCGCTCTGGCTGTTTGTTGTTTGCACAGGAATGATCCATCACCAAGCGCGCATCTCGCGCATCGCGCTATTGTACAAACAACAACTCATAGAGCGTTTGCCAAACTCCAATTCATATTTACGTCAAACGCACGAGATAGTTGGCGATTACGCGTACACCCTGTGGATTGTAAGGTGATATTTATATGAAATAACAAGTTCAAATACAAGAGAAGAATGACATAAGGATATGGCATTCGGAATTGGTGAATATAAAGAGAAGTGCAGTAAAACTGCCGCCGTTCGCGCGAAACTTGTCGTTGGCAAAAAATAAAAACAGAACGATATTTGCCAAATGCCTATTCGCGAACGAATTGCAATTCGATTCCAGGTGATTGCATATTGCATCATAAAACTAAATTTATTTTTTCTCCTTTTACATTCCCAAAATGCTCCTTTGTGTCTCTATCTAATAATAAAACTGTTTGTTTTCGAAAAAATCTACATTTTTTTAGTTATCTCCAGATAAGTTTGAATTTTTCAATACGTAATATCAAATTTAATTTATTTTGCCATGCATTTTGCCGTGTATCGTGGATGAATGATAAAAAGAAGAAATCTAAATAAAATGTGATACTTGAGTGAATTTGAATATTTTTTATTGTGCTCGAAGCTTTGGACCAAATTGACTTTCACCCTCATCGGTAGGTAGACAATCGTATGCAAACGTCGTGCGGCCGAAATTGAAATTATTTACGAGTTGACTCGCAATGAACATTTCCTCCTTGACGCAGATTGACAAAGAAGCATCGGTTCGATTCGATTCGAGACACAGCGTAACGTCAAGAGGCATTTACCTAGATTCGACATAATGTCGCATTCACCTTTTACGCGCTGTGCCCACGTGTGCGCGAGCGCGGGGGCGGCAATTTCCAAGTCAAACTTTTTCTCGCCGCCTTAACCAAAAAACTATATCCATCCGCTTTATTCGCGAGCGAGCGCGCGTACGTGTGTGTGCCGAAAAGGAAATGGAACGTACAATAGTATGTGCGCTCACGTTGGAAGGTTGTGAGCCAATTTTTCCACTCCGTTCCACCATTATTTCCGTTCGATATAAACGTTTCTTTTTGCTCGTCGAACCTATCACACACAATGCACCAGCGGAGGCAGCAGCATGTGTCACATTTACTATTCTCTCCATTCTTCTTGGGAGCGCGCGCGCGCGAGAGCCTCGTCGTCGTGCCACTTCTTACATCAAGCGTCATTTGATCGAGGGAAAAAGTCGCAACGACTTGCAGCCTGCAAAAACATGCGCAAATGGAAAATGACAGGACTAGGACGACGCAAGTGTCCCGTCACTTTGCCGCTGCTGTGTTCACCTCGCAAAGTCTCCTCAGTGTGCCACGATTCTATTCTAAATTTACAAGTGCATTTGCAAATTACTTTTTTCATAATTAAAACTACAAGGCATTCCTGGGATGCTTTTGTAAATTGCCAACATAAGAGGATAATTCGGGCAAGTAGAGTATTCATGGAAATTGTGGAAAATACGTAGGATATTAATAAATTCCTTTATAGCGTTAGTAAGCTGGAAAGTCGACGTTCAAAAGGAGTGCATTCACGCTCCAACGAACAAACGCATGTGAAGATACGAAAGATTCATTGGCAAAGCCGATGTTATTGCTTCTTCTCGCATTGTCTGCATGCATTTCATGCGCATTGAAAAAGCACCGCTTTTCCACGAATGCGCCGGCGCGCGCCCCCCATTGTTGTACCAATTGAAAATCCCTCTGTTCGACATCATCCTAAGACGAGCGCAATACAAAATTCGCGCAAGAGCGATTTAAGCGGCGGTGCCGCCGTCGCTGCCGGGATTTATGCGCGTGTGTGCTGCGTGTTTTATGCGCTCGTGGCGCGCTGCGGCAGCCGGACGGCGGCTTAAATTATGGCGACGCCGAAAAAGGGTCCTAACGTATTTTTTGGCACTATGCGTGCCATGCAGGACAGGATAAATAACACCATTGGGTACTCCTTCTTGCAATTTGCGACCAGGAAGGAAGAAGTGCAAAATTAAATTACTTTCCCTCCAAGAAATACAAGATTAGAAAAAGTAAAATTACTATTTTTGCACGCGTTTAAAATCCATAATTTCTGTCCTGGAGGGAGATGTATTTTTTATACGAAAATCGTATGGAAATGCAGCAGCTGATAGCGATTACATTTAAATAATTGCTTTCGACGCTGCATCTGCTGTTGTTTTTCAAATCTGCGCGCGATCCACATGTGTTGCGAAAGCACCCCGGCAAATGAACTAATTTCAAAAGTACGTGAAAGGTTTTTGCTGTAATACGTTTTATTTCAATTTATTTTGCGCTGTTTTACGGCTCACTCTTGTTTTGCATTTTCATCAACCCGCTACCGCTTTTAGGTTTTTCCGCAATGCCTAGAATCACAAACTGCCCAGAGATACATTTCCGTACAATAATAAAATAATTTTAATGTGGTGCGCCTGAAAATTATGAGCGGCAAGGAGTGTGAATTAATGTGACGTTAAAGTGATCGTGAAGAATGAGACAAATTAAGCGTGCAAAACACCATCTGTGCTTCACTCAATATGTTTATGGAAAATGCGGTCGCAAGGAGGCGGTTTAATCATCTATGATTTATAAATACGCGCGCGCGCACGGATGGCACATGTAGTTCACTATTCAGCTGCCATACTGCCGCCACCCTTCCTCGTCTTCCTCATGATTCGACGCGTTTGTCTCGTGGTTCCCAACGGGCGAGGAAGACAGCTTCGCTCCATGTGCGGTTTTGTTCGACAAGACGCGTACGCCATGCTGTTGAAAAAGATATTTTCCGGTAGATGTAGGACTTAATTCAGTTGCCGTCGAATGATAATAATAAATTTACATAAGAAATTAAGTTCGGAATAAATTTGCGATCCCTTCAGCAGTGCGTGTTTCGCGCGCGAGACAAAACAGGAGCGTGAAAGCGAGACGATGAAAGTGGAGAAGAAGATGAAGAAGAAGATGCTGTCAAGCGGCGTTCGGTGCGCTGCTTTGATCATTTATACAGTTTCGTTTTCGTAATTAATGCACATCTAATAATATAGCTTTTTGACGAGCGCAAGCGTGCGCTTCTGCAGCAGCAGCAGCTTCGATGACGCTTTCTCTCCGCCAGCGCGCGCGATGATGAGGAAGTGCGCCTTTTTGCACACAAGAAAACTCCTATAAATATTTAATGGCAATTTGCACTTTGATATCGATGAATTTTTCGTCTTAGCAGAGTTTTCATAACATTTTGCAAAAAGCGAGCTGAATACGAATTCACCTCAAAGACGAATCCACGCCTTGCAAAGAATAAACTTTTGATTAAATAGCTAGCACAAAAAACTATCCGAAAAATTGAAAAATTTAAAAGCAATAGTGTTCGAACATTATAAAGCTTTTAAAGTAAAAGAAACGCGAATTATTGGTACTTATAAATAAAAATAATTTCCCGGTCATGCGTTTGCAGGGAGAAAAAGGTATAACAAACCGAAAATTCGACATGAAAGCCAATAAAAAAAAGTGAAGCAATGGCCATACGAGTCACTTAAGTGGATTTCGTCATGTAGAACTGATTTTTTCCTTGCGTAATAAAGTTAATGTGCATAACGGAAGTCCTCGATAAGTGCGGCTAAAAAGTACATTATCCTTGCTGGTGGCGCAACCGTACGCCACTTTTGCTTACGTAGTATATACCCGCCTCACGCTCACCCGGACACAAACTATCACCACATTCGCAACGGCAGCGTCATAACGCCCAAAACGTGTACGAACTTAACTTACATACGTATCAGCCACGCGGGCGGCAGCGTCGGCGGCGGCGGCTACTTGCTACTGGCGCAGCGATACTTTATCATCATTCTTCCTTCCAGTCCGTCATTTGTCACGCTGTTGTAAACGTGATGACAGCTACCAGGTGCTTAATGGATTTTATAATCCTTGATGGAACAACATAACTTTCTACAGAAAAAAACGATGTTGAAATGATGCTACAATTTTTACGATTTTAATGCTCATTCTTTTAAATTATATCTTTAAGAAAGACGCTGATTGATTCAAGTACAGTAATAAAATTGCATTTTAATTAACCTCCTACAAGTAGTTTAAATTAAAATATAAACCCACTGAAGAAAAAGGATCTATTGATCGATAATTCATATTCGAAGGATTCATCGTAAAGTATTTAAAGCATATACATGATTGACTTTCCATTACAGCTCTCGTTCTCGCGATATTTACATTCATACACCGGCAAACGATTTGCTTCGGAACGTGGATGATTGATCGCTTGAATTTGTATATGAGATGTGCGTGGCGCGCTTTATTTGGCTTCGCCCATCTCATTTCCCAGCGCCCGCTTTCTTTCTTCGCTTTTCTTTCGCCGCCCCACATGCGCGATATCGTTACCATCGTTCTTTTCACAAATAAATTGTGCATATTTTCCGCGCACCTTGTCCGCCCGGACTCAACTCAACGCTTCCTCAGAAATATTTCCAGTTTATTCTTCCACCTAGTCGATGATGATGTATGCAAGAAAATGGAAAAATAATAACTCGAATTATAACAATGCACATGATATCATTTTAATATTTTCTGGAAACTTTATAAACTACCCCTTTAGAAGAATATTATTAAGTAAGAAGTAAGTTTTCTGTTATTCTCCGTTTGTGAGAAATGAAATAAAAGTGTAGCAACTTTTGAGGTGAGTGCAAAAATCATCAAACTAATTAAATAGCTCATATTAGTCTTCATACGTCTTGGACTTTTATTAGTATTTTGTTGGTGCACGAAGTGGCATTTTTTCCTCGTTGGCGCGTCGCTGCCATTCTTCTTCTCGCGCACCGAGTCGACGTTAGACGCAAGATGTATGTGGGCGCAAAACGCCCATAAATAATAACTAATGCTTTCCACTCACGTAACTAATCTATGAGAAGAGGAAAGCGCCAATAACTGCCAAATCATCAGAAACGCGAACGCGCCCCCATATTAAATACGCGCCACGCCGCCACCCAAAAAAAGCCACAGCCACGGCCACTGCCACTGCCACCACCAAACCGCCGCTATCCAACCGCACAAACCCTTTCGACTTTCATATAACGTGCGCTCCACGCACACCCAGCGATCTAAGTAGATGACATTTTTATGTGTACACAATACCAATACACTTGCTGCCAGCTAAACGAAAAATCAGAAAGACATTCGTTACGAAACAGCGCAAAACGAAAATGGAATGACTTTATGGGATTATGATGCGAGAAAAACGAATTATTGCAGATTTATATACCTAAAATGCGACCAACAAAAGCGTGAAATTCTTGTATTTCAGCAATGCGCAATTTTACGATTACACACTCACAAGTGGCTATCGTAAACTTTTGAAATATGCACATTTTTTTGCGCGAATTACTCAAAATTATAATAAAACATAAATTTATATGCGTTCAGAAAGCATTCGTAATATTTTTATTACTGACTGCGAGTAAACCGAGAGGAAATACGCATGTGCGTTGAACACAACAGGAAAATTAAAAATATTGTGCTTCAGGCAGAGTTTCAGTGGATGCGACGAGCGGCTGCGATGTTTCTGATTAAAAGTTTAAAAATGCTGTCTTTCATCTTTCGTGCGCTGTTGCATGCAGAAAAGAGCGTCGGATGCATTTGCAATGCCTGATTAAAACATTCGAGACGCTTTTATGCCCTTTTAGTGTTTGTATTAACTCAAACATTGCTAACAACCAGACAAAGGATGTTTCAAATTACTGACAAGGACATTTTGTAAATTAATTTGCAAAGTAATTAATAATATCTCATAAAATAAGTTTATGAAAAAATCTAATTTTATTACTGACTGTAATAGTAATTTGTCATAAAGAAAGTAAGTTAAATCAGTAATGAGTAAGTAATAAAAGGCGAGAGTGTTGAAGAGATAAAACAAAATACGCATAACGAAATGTACATGCGCTGCAATTTTATCTTCGCGTTTGAATTGTTAGGGAAAATGAACAAAAGCAATGCTTCATTATATTTTAACATTTGCCTGTAGCACGACGGCAGCGGCAGCGGCGGCGGTATGCATTTGTTAGATTTCATTTGGGCGCACATATGCCGCCGTCGTTGGACGCATGTTCAGATAGCGTATGTGCATATTTACAAGGCCTGCACGTAAAGTGGGCTAAAAGCCCGCAGTGCACGCGGCGGCAGCGGTGGTGGCGCAATCACAATTCCTGCTGGTACAGTTGCGCGCCGTCAATACCGTCGCGGCGCATCTGAAAAGTCTGGAACTACGAAAAGCATTTACGCGGGCGACCGAGAGACGTTTTTATAGCCGCCCCCGCCTTCCGGAATGGAGAAATATCACTATGAAAACTATGTAAACGTATTCAGCACACTGAGTGTCCCAATTAACGTACCAACACCGAGTAAAAATATTTAAAAATTCCATGTTTATTTTAATTAAGCGTCTCGTGATTAAAATCAATAGCGCGCTATGTTAATTAACTGCCGCCTAAATTATTTATTACTGCGTGCGCACAAAGAGCGTAAAAATTAAAAGCCTTTCAACTTTTTTCAAACAAAGTGTCCACGAAACGCCAACCGATGCAGAATTCTCTACTTTGTAGTGCGCTTTGAGCTTCACAGCCAGTATTAATGCATGATAAACCGGCATCTCTATAAAATGAAAAACCGTTGCGGATAGGCGAACGCAAAACTGTTGTGTCCAATGCAATATCTATGAAAAGAAAACGCTCAAATAGTGGAACGGAATTAATTTCATTCCCTGCATGCGCGCTTGTGTAATGTGCCTACTGTTTTTCCGCGATATGTATGCACGCGTAATGTAGACGAGTAATATTTAGTTAGATTTTTCCACCATCATGCTGTTTATATTTTCCATTTTCCCTTACCGCTTTTCCTTTTATGTTTTCCCCGAATACAACACAAATGTAAGAATAACATACGTCGAATTTCATTTAAACTTACAACAGTATTAAACTCATATACTCACAATTAGAGTTCATTAACTCAGAGGCGTATAAATTAATAAATTAAAATTACAACTTTCATGTTGAAAAATATAAAATTCCCATTTTAGGGGACTTACTTCAAAAATTTCCACAGTGCAACAATCCTGTAAACAAAACAAAAATAGAAATTAGTCAATCACAGTTGGAAATTTAATCAATTAGTAGAACTTTCTCGAACAATTCTCATTCACATTGTTTATGAATTCTGCGAAATTATAAATTAAGAAATGCCAGACATTTTGTAAAACACAATATTGTGTTATATAATTTGATGTTATATAAGGTATAATTTAATTAAAATTTATTTGTTCTTGGTAGCAAGAAGAAATAAATTGAAATGAAATTCTTAAAATGAACGCACATGCCACCCACGAAGAGAGGAAATTATTCATTTGAATAGCAGCACACAATGGTCAATTGCGCAGTTTGTAGTCGAATTCTAATTAAAATTTACAATATCCTAGCATAGGTGGTAGCTACCATGTAGTTGTTTGATAATAATAAATTTTCACTTGACTGAAAGCTGAGTTGAAAGCCGCCGCGCGCAGTAAAGAAAGCCGCAGAAAGAGGACTCGTTCAGTGCACGGCGAATGAAAGAACGATCGACAAAGAAATGCTCATTTCAATAACGTCAACGTGAAAAGACGTTCAGCCACGGCCACGTTTAATCATTTTAATCATTCGCGTACAATAACGCAATGAAAACTAATTGAAATTCATCATCGGCTTCTTTTGTGCGCGGCACTTTGCGCCGCCCCATAATGAGGCGTATTGAGAAAACGCATTGCGTTGCGTTTACTTTAATATTCAATTAAATTTAATTGCTATCCGAATTTTCGAGTCCCAATAATGTACGAGTAAGGGAATAAGGCGAGCGCTCATTAAAAGACGATTTATTTCCGCAATTGGCGCTCCATTTGACTTGGAGCGCCAACGAGTGGGATAAAAGAATGAAAGAACTAATAATGCACTGACGTGCGGCCGCATTCGCAAAATACATAATTGGATAAGAGCATCATGGGAAAAGTTTGTGCGGAAAGCCATTAAGCACGCGAGCAAGAAGTCTTCGCAATATGTTCGAATGGCGCACTCGGCTAACCTGTGCGGACGTATGTATGTTGAACTAGTAAATGCGTTAAGACTCTAGTTTACGTGCTGTTCATTATGTGCTATGCTTGTTTTAGTTTCGTATTCCACACGAAATGTCCAATAAATAGAAGAGCACCCCAGACTTTCCAATGTTTGTTTTAGTACTTGCTAAACATTACTTAAGAATATGACTTCAATTGCTAATTTATGGATGTTTTTCATTCGGGCCTAATTACATCTTAAGCCATAGACAACTCGGTGTAATTCTGTTACTTAATTATCAGAATTATTTTTATGTCGAGTGCAATTGAACAATTTATTATTTTCTATGCATTGGTACAGTTGGTACAACAAACAGTTGTAAATTATGCACAAAACTTTAAACTCAAATTGCATTTCTCTTAAGTAAACAGAATTTGTCTTCATTTAAAGCAATTACTTAAAACTTGAGAAGAATTCATTACATGACTGCAACTGCAACTGCAACTTTGCTACATTAAATTGCACCGGCACGGAAATCAATTTCCGCCTGTGACTGTGATGGTAATTTTGAAATTGTATAATAATTGCAGCAACCATGGCATGAGCTGAATAATTAAATTTATTTGATTTGATTATAAATTAAACGCAAATAGAAATCATTCACAAATTAATTATCAAATATGTGAGCAATTTTTCATTCTGTAAATTGAATTCAATTTATATTCTATTAGCAAATATTGCGTTTTAATTAGTAATTCCGCGATAAAACTACCTATAAATCATTAGTTTATTAATGCAATAATTTAAGCATTAATATTTCATACGCACATTCTTACGTTTGAATTGAACATAGGAGCGCGGCAATCAACGCCACCCTTGTCTGACGCAAGAACTGCTACAGGTAAACGAGTCACAGCGTACTTGCATTACATCTGACTTGTCGTTCAAGGTTAACGCTTGATCTCTGGTTTCGGTGTTATTTTTGTTGCTACAATAGTGTTCATTTTGTTCAGTGGTATATCTAGTGCAGTGATTAATATTCTCTTTGGGTATTGTGATCATGGGCCCCATACTATTCTTGAGGATCAACTAAGGTATGTGTAAACGTAAATTTGTAGTAGACTCTTTCAGTGTATCACTTTCTGTTATAGGTATGTAACTTCCAGTGTTTTCACAATTAACATAATGCGTGGACGATAGACAATAGACTTAGATCGTATAGACGACAGTGCTCTGCTAATTTGCAGCAGAATAATATTTCATATACATGAAGCAGGTAGAACATAATGTTCAATCATCTATGAGTGGTAGGTACTGAGTACTACCGTAATATGCAAGTTCATACTATTATATGGAGTCTCTCATTATATATAATGCGTAGGTATCTAACTATTGCGTCCGTACCGGCAACTGTGAATATATCATTGAGTATTGTCTCAGTAAGAAAACCATTGATTTTGAGGTTATATGACAATTGGATTGTAAAGAGGCGAAACGAAATCAGTCACGTAGTTTTCGTGTGTTGTCTCCAGCAATGATGAGTCCCAAATCACAAACCGAAGCTTACCGTATTAGCGAATACCATATTATTGGCGACACGACAATTGTATCATTACAAGTTCTTTACACAACTCACCACTTATTATAGTAAACGAACGATTTAATATGCGCAAGTTTTATGTATATATTGAACTTACCAGAAGCACGATGCTGATTGATTTTACCCGTGGTACCAGCCTTCTAATTGGATTTCCACTTTTCTTGGAGATTCACTCACATGCACTTACTAACTATACTGTACTAGCGATCAGCTGATATCGAGTTTCGACCTGCCAAATCTGGCTTAGCACAAGCGCTGTTTACAGTTGTACTAAAATTTGCAAGGTCATAAGCAAATATGCATTGTGAAGTGCTGTTAGAAGTGTTTCTGTTGCAATTTTGTCAAGTAGGCATTGAAGCAAAAACGTTATATTTAAACGTTAAATCTTTAAATAGTTTCCACTTGCAACATAAGAATACAGGTAATATCTGTTTTTAGGGTGTTATTACAATTCGAATAACAAATTCATTTGGTAAGAAATCCTTAAGCATAGTACAAAACGACATTTGAAGACTTCAAGCTTACATAACGTTTTCCATCATATCACATTTTCGCTGGCTCTGAGTAACAAATTCCTCTAGTGACAGACATTAAGCATATAGGTACAGAATGCCCTGGGTAGAAAACGTTGACATTTGGAAACATTTAGTTATTAATTCATAAGGCAGGAAGGCTATACAGAAAAACAACACAAATGAATTACTTCTGTATTGTTGTATCGTTGAACGCCTTTGTTTGGCATTGTCTCTCGTGTAGTATTCTTGGCTCGTGATGTAGTTCTTTAATCGAATCCCCAAAGATTTGTAGGCTGTCTCGTTGCGGAAACGGATCGCGGCTTGTTTCCATTTAAGAAGATGCATCGGCGTGATCTAAATGTAATTGACAAAAACCCAACAATTCGCCGGCGGTATTATTGGGGGCGGTGAACGCTGTAGCAGCAGCATAGGCTTACGACAAGAGGGAACGCATGCCAAAACAGCGGACGGCTTCATTCGCCGCAAACGCACACACCATAACGTATAATAAATTAAAAGACGAAACGACGAATGCGCAAGCGAAGGACAGCGAAATTGAAATCCGCACGCAGCGACAATAGCAATTCGAATCAAGGGATAAGGAACCTGAAGCTCTAACGAATTGTGCGCCTAAGAGATGAAGACGCATGTATTTATAGAAAAACGAAAGAAACACACAATTGAACGCGTGCTCTTTCCGGTTCCATAGCCATTTTAATTTTCTAAAGTACGAGTCCGTAATGAATTGCTGCTGGATAATTGCTTAAATGTTTTGTTTGTTTGTGAATGCGGCGACCTTCACAAACTCATTAAAAACTTTTAAACGAATCAAATAATCTGATATTCGAAAATTGGACAAGTCTCACGTATATTCACAATTTGCATTATTCAATAATAGGTATATCATGCAAGCACTGTGCATTTCTAGTTACAATAATTATCAATTAAACACGCGCCAGTTCAAGAGTATTTCGTGCTTGACTTTAACCATAACTAATTAATTATTATACTCAGCTTAGTTCCGTGTGAGTAAAGCGAACACTAATTGTTTATGGTATGCTTAAAAACTTGTTTTCTTTAATCAATCAGCTTGAAAACATGTTTCTTATTTGTTCTTAGCAATATTCATTAGTCAATTACAGTGATATAATATGATTAACTTTGACACAACATGCAAGTAAATGAAAACATAAATAAGTTGCGGTAAACTTATCAGCTTTTAAATGGTTGGTGTTCAAGTTGGTGATAACCAAATAATAACAAAGGGCCTTGGGAATTTCCTAAAATGTAAACTCGATATTTTATTGATTGGTTGACTCATTTAAGTTAGGTAATGATTAAATTGAAAGCGGATGTACAAAGTTTAGTAGTAAATAGGGATTCACTTTTCATTGCGAAATTCACATGTTATTCGAATGTACTCGATTACGTTTTATTGCTGAAATTGCTTGTAGGTTTACGGACATTATTAACACCTAATAAGCTGAAATCATCGCATTGTTATACACGTCAAAGAAGGCATGCAATTATGGTCCATTATTCGTGAATGCAAATGCAATCATACAATGCCAACGAGCCGTGCAAATGTACTACATTTCGACTTTGATTTCGTGCGCTTGAGCGAAATTTATAAACAATTTATTCAGGATTTATGCGGACGCGCCGACGAAGAAAAAGAGCTAAGCGCTGCTGATTTGCAAAGAAAGTATCTCGCACACAGACGACGGTATTCGAAGCGACGGGCGGAAAGTTTTATTGAGTATTATGAAGTATTAAGGGAAACGGGAATAAATTAAGCGTACTCTCAAGCCCGGGGGAAGTTTTTCCCGCTTTACAGTGGTTAGTGCTCAGTGTTCTTTCCATTTTTACGCAACGCGCGCGCGTCTTCCTTTAGGCGGCGAATGGAATGGAGAGATGATACCCATTCATTAACAGATTAATTAAATTTGGATTCTTTTCAGCCGCGTCTCGTCTTGTGTTTCCCTCCGTACGCTTCATTGGGCGCGCGGCAATAAAATTCATTAAGCGAGAGCAATTTGCAAACGATAGGCTCGTAAATAATTCACAGAGTGTTGCATTATTCCGTATTCGTTATTATCGCATAGGCAAACATGATTAATCATCACTTATTCCAGCTGATTAGCATAATTGTGCTACTTAATGATGCAAGATATAGGCTGATACGACGCAGAGTGTGTAATTTTTGTAAGTCGTGAGTTCAATGATATTTGTTTATCCCATATTGTCGCTTCTGCGTGCTTTGGAAAACACGATCAGCGTCAGTCGACTAATCTCGCAATTAATAATAACAACACAGCACACACATACCTACTTGGTTCATTAATGCATACTCATTTTATATAAGAATCGCTTGCTGTCCATAGTCGTTGTTTAGTTGATTGCCAGACGAGTGAGTGCATTGGTCGTTGTTGTTGTTGTTGTTGTTGTTGTCGCCTTGCACAAAATGCACAAATTGAATATATTATACGTGTTATTTGCGGTTCTCGTATGCGGGGGTGCGCATTCGTACGAAATACCCAGCGTAAATATCGAGGTGTATTATCCGCATGGGCTGCGTGTCATCATTTCGCATGTGGACGGGATGCGTCTGTTCGCCTTCCACGGGAACATCAATCGTCCGATGCGCGATTACGAAATCGGACAATACTACAAGGACGTATTGCGGCCCATTAACGGCACGTGGATTTACGAAGACGGAGCTGTACGGTTGCGTAAAGGCGACAAGCTCTATTACTGGCTCTACGTGCTGCATGACAGATTGGGATACCGAAAGGACAACCAAGTTTTCTTGATCGATGGTGGGTACTTACGCATCGCGTAAAAGACGTGCGCGTTTCGGTGCAGTGAAGAGCGCCTTGTTTCATCCTTTCTTCGGGCGAAATCCTTTCAGTAAAATTTCAAACTTCTATCAACATTTTGTTGCTTTTACAAAATTAGTGATTAATTACTTCAAGTCTGAATATCTTCAAAAAACGATACAAAAATAATATATAAAGCCAACATAACGATTTTCAAATGTCCTTTTGAAAGATCTTAATTAAAACTTTACTTTTCTTAAAAGAACGAGACGAAAATAATTTTTTGAAACGCGCACAGCACTAATTACCAAACCGAAATGTAGTTGAACATTCTACAACTTTTACCAAATTAATGATAAACTATATTAGTCACGGTCAACTAACTAATCAAGTTTCTGGTTTCAAATTTCTTCATATTTGAAAATGTAAAGATCAAAATAAAATTTAACATACAGTAGGAAGAAAATGATAACATGCAAGATCGTTTTAGATTGCTTGTATCAGTGAAAGGCTTGAACACGTTCCAATAAAGGCGTCGGAGGTAGGACATAATTAAAGCGTCATGAATAAAACATGTCTAATTTGAAGGCATTAGCACCTCTGTGTGTCACAAGTATGTAAATATCTCGAGTGATTTATACGCGGAGGCGGCTGACGAGCAGCAGCGTCGTTGGCATCGTCGTCGTCGTCGTAGTCGCAATAAACGCGTTTTACTAGGCAGAGTGCGCACCAGACGGGTTCATCGTCATGCAGAATGCGATTTTCGCACCTTCGCCGCCTTCAAGCCGGTTCGAACATCGCGTGTGTGTCTGCCTTTGATATGTTTGCTTAATGTTTGCATGCGGGGCCGCGGTGAAGCGTTCCATCCTCGTATGTTTATGCATGGCACTCGTGATGCAATTAAATGGCGCAAACCGCATTTTAATGCAGCTGCAATATTTTAGAGCTCATCAATGGAGAAATGCCCACTTCCGACGACGGTCTCGAAGACCGTATCGCTTTCAACGATGAGCCATTGGCCACCGTTCTACACGCTAAGAAATACAAATCTCTATCGTACGCAACCCCACCGCCCCTGGTTCACACAACCACCATACCCACCACCACCACGCCAAACATGGACAGAGAGAATTTGCTGAGCTGCAACAGTATATTAGCGAACGTAACACTGCGACTCGTCCGCGCCCAGGACGAAGTGGACGCGCTAGCGAAGAGCAACGACATTCTCTATAGTCTGCTCGAGCAAAAGGAGGAGTACAGGAAATTGACGTTGCGGGGGCGGCTGTTGCATCGCGGCACGCCGCAAGAGATCGTCGAGCTTATTTTGAGCGAAAAACTCGGCTTGCGTCCGAAACTGCTCAGCGCCACGCGAAACAAAGACAATTCGATTACGTTCGAGCTCACCGACGTTCGACATACAGTCGAAGTTATTCGCGTCGCCGAGGAGAAACTTGCAAATTCGTCGGCGGTTTCGATTACGTTTTAAGCATTCATTACGCCATTATTATTCATCGGCCAGCGTCGCGCGTATTAAAAGTTGGCGGGCACTTTTTCGAGCGGCGGAGTGCATTAAACATTTTCATCATCGCATTTTCAATTGCGCAGCGTCTGGAATTGAAAATCGACAGCGCTGCATATTTATTTCGTCGATCTCTCATCCGCATACATCCGCTTTTAGTATTTATTTTAGATTTAAATACAGCGCACGCTTCATTATATTTTTACTCGTTTATCAAATATTTATATTGCATTTCATTTATTTTCCACTGCGCGAGATGATGGCGAACGCAATATTTTTTATTCAGACCCGCGTCCGAATTGTGTTCGCAATGTGCATTCAATATTTGTTTGGGAATAACCCTCCTGTACATTGAATATAAATTTAATTACGCCGGGAATAACAATAAAACGAGGAAAAGGTCGCTCGTGGGTCAAATTCGTCCGCGTTCTATGTCGTCCCTTTTTATCCGCCACACACACACGCCCACACTCAGTCGAGACGAACGCTGAGAACAACAGGACGACTCTGCTCTTCTTCGGTCTTCCGCCACCGTAATAAACCAGGATGGCGGCGACAATGCGCCAATCCACTATGGCAATGCGCATGTTATTTTCGGACGACGTAAAGGGTTTATTTTCAACTTTCACGCCGGTTTATTTGCATTCAATCGCACGTTCCGAATGAAATCAAATTAGGTGTTTGTGCTCTCCAACCGGTGTTTTGTGTTTGCATTGCACAACATCTAAATTGCTTTTAACGAAATTTGTCTGAAATGTGCCAAAATTAATTAGTACAAATATTTTATAATTTACATTAATATTTATAATTTCACATCAACTCATTTAATTTCCTAAGTGATCATAATATTTATATGTTCATAAATACAGCATTCATTAAATTGAATACAACAATTCCTAAAATATTCCAAATTTGTTGATTGAATTGATAGAATTCCAATGAAAACTGTCTAAGCTAATCTCGTTGAATGCGAATTAGGAAAATACTATGAGGAAAAAATAAAGTCTCATGAAAAACGAATTGAAATACCTAGACGGTACGTTTTTGTGGTCGTTGCTTTTCCAAGACGTTGAAAACGGGCCGACGAAAACAAAGCACGAACTAATTGTATTGTCGTGCTGTTTAATTTATTAAATTATCTCGTCGCCGTCTTTGTTCAGAAGCGTAATCAAGATTCATGACTCGTCGCATAAGAAAAAATCCTTTTGAAACTTCACAATTCGGCGATTTAATTAAATCAGCCCAGCCCGGCTTAGACTTTTCTAATTTGTATCTCGTCCTTTTCATTTATTTAAATTTTGTCTCCGCCACCGCCAATAAACAACCGCGATCGTGTGAATAAGCACGTTTATTACGTGCCAAAAATGTTTTATTATTTGCACTAGCTTTTCCAATAAAACAAGTCTCGTTTAAGCGTTATTCCTGCACACGAATAACAATTTTTATAAAAATATATCTAGGCGAATGAATTTTATTCCATTGCTATTAAATCAACAATTCAGCGTTTATTATATTATTTATAGCGCTTGAGGATTTCATATTTTTGATGAAATATTGTTTAAATTTCATACGGCCATTAAAAGCAATGATAAACAACTAGTTTACTGCATCAAAATACGCTAACAACAAATGCGTTTTTGTTTTTACATGATACAAAAAAACAACTCATGATTTTACGTAACTTTTTCCGTATGCGAATCGTATTTTTACAATGCTTTATTTGGTTTGTTATAAATTAATATCGTGCGTTATTTTGGATGCGAATTGAATTCCAGCATTCCAGCATGCAAATAAATATGTATTATTAATTCCATTTCGTAAGCAAATAATTCATTATTGTGATTGTGAAATGAAATTGAAAAACGTGCGTTTTCTTTTATTCATTCGTTGTGCGGCGACGACACGTAACCGACAAATCGATGATTGCAATTAATCAATTATACGTTGAATCGCATCTCCGGCGAGCTGCAGGACGGCGGCTATTGTGTCGCGACGCGCGCCACCCGCCGCCTGCCGTCTGCCGCCCTTCTCTTCCGCGTTATTAAATTGCGATACAACGGCGGCGGCGAGCACAGAAAAAAGCGCACGTGGCATAACGAAGGGAAGCGCCAACAACGGCGACAGCGTCGAAGAAACACGAAACAAAATAATAATTCGCTTGACGTGCGCGCTTAATACGTGTCACCATCAATAATTTCCCAGCGAACCCAATATAAATGATTTGCAAGGCAGGGATGATGTATAAGGCCGTGTTTCTTTCCGCATTGTATTCGCATTTGTTACATCTGCCTAAGAGGTTTTCAAACGCCAATAAATTTAATTGGAAAATTTTAATTACGCGCGCTCCTTAGCTGAAGAACTGAGCGCTTCCTCGCGCAGCGTGTCTGTTATTGTAGCTAATTTATTTTTTGTGCAGTACAATTTAATAATGCTCCTGCACTAATTAATAAATGTGATTGACAAGCAATTAATTGCGAGCAATTAGCTGGATAATTATGCACTAACGTAGCAGATGATTGAGTTTGATTGAGGCATTCGAACTTGTTTTACTTCCCTTTTAATTTACAAAGGGCTAAAATTCAATCAGGTTGATGTAATAATATACAACGTATTTTCGTAATGGGTAGAACGCACATATGAAAACGCATTTTGATGTTGTTCGCTTCCTGACGTGATGTCTTCTTTATAAAGCTAATTTAAACTAATATCATGTGACAGGGGAATCACCGAAAATGGGGAAAAACTCGCGAATACAATAGATATATTAAATTACGCCGTTTTTTCCACTGGGCGATTAAAATATAAATGTAATTATTGGTCCTTTTCTCAGCTGAGGAAATATAATAGAATTAAACTCGAACATTGAAATTGCAAATGAAATATTATATTTGAAACTCGGGTTTAAGGGTGAATAGCTAAATTATTATTTATGCCCAGTGGATGTGAGAAAGCCCCTTCGTGACGCAAATCGGTTTTTATGGAAAAATGTTCCCTGATCGTATATCTTACCACCACGCGGACATCAAATAGCACTAAAAATGAATATGAAAGTGTCTAAACAGGAAAGGAAATTGATTTCGGCTTAAAGACATCCACGCAGAAAAAGCTCGCGTCGAAGGAGTATGCGGCGCTGAAAAAGTAAGAGCTCGGGAAATAAACGACTCTCGGGTATCAACACAGAATGGCCGCTTGACTCTGTAGATCTCCCCTGAAACTCAAGACCTTCGGGAAATGGGTCCTTTGCTTCGCCGCTTCGTTGGGCGAACGTATCGAAAGCCGCCTAAATGTACTACATCCTTGGATCATAAATAAAAATCGGATGACAGTACGATGGACGCATTGCAGGACTTTTTGAATTGCAGATAAAGAGACCTGTGCGCAAACCAACGTACCTATTTGTTTGCTGTTTCGAAATAAGAGCACTCGGTATAAATTCGGTTTGCTTTCAGCAATATTTATTCAAATTACAATCGTAAATCCCGGTATGCGTTCTTTAATTTACTTTTAATTAAAAATTATATACCCTTTGGTGGATGTGCAAATGGAAATTGTATACGGCAAGGGAGCAGGCGCATAAATTATCCGTCTCGCTCCAGCACCTGATTCGATTTAATCTCCCTGGGATATAATTCAGAAAGAGTTGCTCTCACAATGAGCAAAAACACGCTGTCTTCGCAAATCTTGCGCGCGCCCAAAAGGTAAATAATAATTAAACACAAACCCTTACGATTCCGGCCATACCAGAACTGATGATACAAATTCCCGAGTGGAATATTTGAAATTCCTGAAAGAATCAATTAAGTCAGTGCGCCGTACACGGACCCGTCATAATTATGTGGCCACAATGTGGATCCTTCGTGCACCCAACAGAAGACGAATTACTTTATAATTAAATACCATTATATGCTAAAGCCACTGCTTCTCAGGGTGGACCCTTCTTCTTCGTAGACCAGCGCTGCATAAAAGCGAATTGCGAATTGCTTTGACCCTGATAAATGGAATTGTTTCAATTTCCATGCGTGAATACTTGAATCGTCGGCCAACCAGGTTACGGGCGCGTGTACGTGTCAGGAGCAAAGTGCCTGGAAATTCCATAGTTTCTCGTGGAACTAGTTGCAAGTTTTCGCGCAAGTTTCAATACCCGCATGCATGACTGCATCGAGACGGGCGATGTGCACCCAAGACACGGGAAACTGCTGTTTAGAACGCGCGCATGACGCATGTAAAGTGTTATTGTAGCACACAATTTCATCTTTGATCTGCGAGTGATAATTGAATAAATAATACAAAATTAGATCCACTTTACAACTTGCTGTTTATAGTTAACTGAATCGTTAATTCAAAACTTGAGTTTTCTTAAACCAATTAACAACAATCATGAATGATTTTTGAATGATTTTACCACACTGCTTTAACTAATTAGATAATCAAGACTTCTAAAGAATGTCAACCGAATAACCTCGTGGCATTTTGCGTTAATTAATCGGTAATCTGCAATTTGATATGTTTGTGCGAAATGGCTTTGCGGGTGTATTGGTTGCTAATCAAATATTTAATAATTAATTTTGATTCCAATATGGCGAATGCAGTATTCTAATCAAACAATGCACATCGCTATGCGCACATGCCACGGACAGCATAGAGTGGATGATTATGTACGATTTGCAAATGATAATTACGGCAAGGCACGTTAATTGGAATAATATTTAGATCCGAAATTGATTAGTTGTTTGCGCGTTTTGCAGCCGACACGCAGTAGAATGCAAATCGCAGAAAATTCAAATTACGTTCGCATAAAGCACAATGCGGACTAGCGCTTGCTTACTATAACTCGTTAGGCAGTAATTCGTCTAGCCGTGCCGTTCCTGGATGGACGTTGTTTGTCCTGATGACGCCGAATGTTCAATTGCCTATTCGGATTTCGTATTAGTTTTAATCCAACTACAGAGTGTACATTGTAATTCAGTCATAATCCTAAGAATTTCTTAAGTCTCGAATAAATTTCAGAATATTTAGTTTATTTTAGTGCAAGATGCCTATTTAAGAAAGGATAGGAAGTAAGCATTTTAAGGAGATGATTTGGAAGATTTCCAAGTAAAACTTGTACACATGGTAGAGTTGTATGCAAATGTTCTTAACTAATAGTTGAAATCCTGACTGAAATTTGGTGACGGATTTGTAAATTTGACATATTCGCAATAGTTCTCTTCCGGCTATGATTATTTAAATTATTAATCGGATGAGCGATTATTAATATTATGGAAATTGGATGGGGTAGTAAATATCCAATTTAATTTAGTAAATAATCTTTTTGTTATGTTTTGAATCATCAATTGTCTCTTTCCTTCTAGTGGTTGAAAGAATGATTGTAGTCATAATATTGAAATGTATTTCTTGAAATATTTAAACGAAATACGCAAGCAGCTATTTTTGCGGTGGTTTCAATAAGAAAGCAACGTTTACTCAGGACCTTTTGCGAGGTACGAAGGGAACGGAAACGCTGATAGCATTATTCGTTGCGTATTTTTGTTTCTGTCGTACAAACGTTTGTCTTAACTCAATTCGCCTGTCATTTCGCGGCCGGCGGCTATTATTTTCAATTTCACTACACGCTCCGGAATATTCCGCGTTCGAAGCTCTCGCCCTTTCGTCGCTGCTCGCACGCGCTCCATCTCCACTGTGTATTTTTTCTTCATTCGACGACATACAAATGAAAACAAATCTGCAGCCCGCTCCGCGGCGTGCCAGCGACACGCGCTTAAACTTCCATTTTGCGACGACGCAAACCATACGTTTCGCATTTTGCAATCGCACGCCGTTTTTGATTTGTGCCCTTCGCGCAATGAACAAAGAACACTCGGTGTGCAATGTGCGCTGTTGCACATTCCGTAAAGACTGGCGCGTTCCTCAGCGAGGGAAAATATTAAAAAAATACGCCGCGGGACGTGCAAAGCGCAAAAATCCGACAGGAAAAACTTTCGTAAAAAGACAATTGTTCGCCGTTTTTCTCACTGTGCTGCATGCGAAAATGTAAATACATATTTCATTGTTTTTCTTTTCATTCACTTCTCTGTGCTTTATAGTCTTGCCCTTTTTTCGTTTTTATTATGCGAATTAGAGTAATTTTAGCTTCACTTATGTTATTTTAGCCGGATAATTTTTTGGTGATAAATTTGGAAAGTTTATTGGTTACTGAGTGGAAGAACAATAAATAAAATTTAACACTTATCAGACGGGAAATGCAGAAAATTTGAACAAAATACAAATCAAAACAAAGTACATTTTCCCTTGAGAGAATCCGGGAGCACGTACTCGGACGTTGTAATTCCGGGTTAGCACGCTTGTTTGCAGGTTTTAAATAATACGAAATTGAAATAAACTTGCAAGCAATGCGAAAGCCGAGGTGAGCGCAAATGAACAAAACTTTGGCGCGGATTCGTCGGGAGGAGAGTCACTCCAAATTCAATGCGGCGGCGGCGGCAGCAACGGCAGCGAGTATATGCGTTCGGACAGCATTCAAGTGTCCGGTCCAATTATTAATTACAGGTCGGCAGCACGAGTCGGTTCATTCCGCTGATAAGCAACACAGCGACTGGACGAAAAGAGGATGAGTAAACGCGCGTACTTTTTGCGCTGGACGCACTGCATTTTGGCGGAGAGAAAAATCCGGTTAACGCTGATGCGGATTTTCCACTTTATAAAAATTTATTATTTTCTACTTTGTTCCCGCGCGCCGCTGTTGTGAGCAGAAAGAATTCCGAATGAATCTCGCGTATGCATTCCGAAAAAAGCTTAAAAGCACGATATTTTCACATAGTATAACACGGAGTGCAGGCATCACCATAAATGTGTAACACGCTGATTTATGTTCTCCTCCCATCTATTTTTTCAGCTGTTTGTCCAGTTATAAACTTACAACTTTTTCTTTTTCAATGAAAAACTCGCGTATTTTTTATTTAACTCGATAACCTGATAACATCTATGAAAATAGCATGAATCAAAAATCATTTGAGGCACGTAATTAGTTTTTAAATTTGTTCCCTCATCTATCTCTGAAATTTTGAAATGGGTGAATTTGATTTAAATTCATATGATCTATAATTAGAAGAAGCACATAAAACATGATGATACCTTATAATAAAATATTTTATTATTACTAAAATACATTTTGTTATGTTTAAAAGCACGTATCCCATGCTCGCCATGTTTTAATACAAAATCAACAACATGTGCTGAGTATTCAGCAATGTAAGCACACATCTTCGTTGGCTCATAGCAGAAAGAGGGCGCAGAAGAAAGGAGAAAACATTAAATAGCGTTTTCATTTTCGTTGTGTGCCCTTAGCATCCTCTAAAAGCGCGTATAAAACAACAATTTCCTCTTCACGACTCCTTCTTCATCCCCATTCAGCAATGCTGTGTTTCGCGAGCGCTAGCTGTGTGTTCCTCCAGCTCCTTCTTCTTATTCATTCTTATAACCATTAAACACGGCTCTAGCCGAGTACATAGAGCGAATTAGCATAAATGCCATCATAATTTTCGTTCATTCATCCATGCGGCTGTTGCTATTTTCTGCAATGCAATGTACTGGCAGTGAAGTATGAAAACTTTTCGCATGCGCATAATAATGTGAAATGAGATGAATATTTATAACTAATGTTTTTAAATTTTCATCTAAACGTAAATAACAAAGCCTTATTTCATTAAATGATTCTTTTTCCGGAAAATTACTAATAATTTAATACAAATACACCCCTTTGCGGGTAAGTCCTTGAAAGAATTACCGAAAAAGTGAAAGAAACACTATTGAAGATAATAAAATTAGGATAATAATTTGAAATATAGCAGAAACTTTCGAATGAAACGTTAATTTATTTATTTAAGTCGGAAGAATGAACAATAATGAAAAATAGTTATTAGGATATGAAATAGAAACTAAAATGTAAAGTTAAAGTAGGTTAACGTGTATTGAAACGCATGTGATTTGTAAAAATCAGCGAAAATAAAACTGCAATTTGGCAAGCAGAAGATTTGAAACATTCGGTATGCGCACATAAAGGCGAATTGCTCACATTTCTTGCGCGCGAGCGTTTGTTCGCTTGCCAAAGTTTGTCACATGCCAAACTCAGTCCTAGTTGACATCGTCTTGTGCGCTTATCCCGGCATGGAGAGCGCTCCCCTTTAGTGCCATCAGCGCGCCAAAGATATCCCGTCGCAAACGTACCTACATTTCTTTCAACTTCCGCTCTCTCGGCGCGCAAGGAAGCGAGCAAGATGAATGGGTGTCAATGGAAAATTGAATTCCGCGGTTCATCGCGTCGAGAATCTCGCGCGCGCGCTCATCCGGCCCAACCCCTCCGGCAAACACAGTAGCCGCCACCGCCATCGCCACCATTGCCATCGTCACTGCCGCCCTTCGAACGATTCGCATACTAGCCAGCCACCCTCTCTCAAGGGCTGAAGCGCATCATCATTTTTTATACGAATTTCTTTCTATATGGACTAAATGATGCCCGGATGACGAATATAACTTCGCTTATCAGTTTTGCCGAGGCGCTCAAGTTTCTCCCAATTGCGAATCGAATTTTCGACTTCATTTTTCATTACGAACGCTACATTTGCGGCAGACGAATGCGAATTTAATTCGGTCGCGACGCACAATGAATGATTCAGTCGTTCGTTCGTATGCGCGTTGTTTTCGGCTTGCTTAGTTAATTTCGGTGGCGGCATCAGGTGTACTTTACGCTCTTTACGGTTTTGCAGCTTTTTACGATGCCCGCTGTTGTTAAACTTACGCCCGTGCGCGACTTACATCCAAGTTTCGACCGCACGCTTCAGAGACATGAAGCGCAAGAGAGGCTTTTGATTAAAAAGCTTTAAAAGTTAATGTTTAAGTTACGGTTTGCGTTGTTTAATGAACGTCATAATATGAGACCGCCGGATGAGGTTCGCCAAAGGTTGTAAACTCTAATGAAAAGCGCTTTTTCGTGCCAGCCACCTGAACCCCGTTACCCTCCGGCAAAAAATATTACATTTACATGCATTATTAACATCGTTTAAAAACCCCTACGTGTTCATGTACTTTATTCTTACATATTCCTAAAATGAGTGTAAATTATTATTATTAAAATGTTTTAATGTTTGCTACAAGAACATAAATGTTTATTATAATAATAAAATATGGGAATAAATTAGAGAGACATGAAAATAATATGAAATTAAAATATTTTATTACTATTTGCAAAGTACTTGATTAGCAAAAAAAATTACTAGTTTTAAATCATATTTTACTAATTTTTTCTATTTTGTTTGCAGATATTCTGGGATGCTCAACAGAATTTTAAGGGTGAGTACTAAATTTTTATAAATCATCATGAGGTCGAAGTTTATTACAATATTTTTGACATTTATGAATAATAATTGAAGAAAAAACATGGTACAAAAATTATTAGTCGTTAAAGTACGCGTCAGTTCCGAATCAACAATAGTTAGGGAAAATTATGAATACGTTTTTGTTTTTATTACGTGTAATAATCATTTGTCAAGAAGACAAAAAGTGCACGAAGTGAGAATGTACGAATGTAATAGCTCTTTCATTATACTGGCTGTAACAACAACAACAACGTGTGACGCTTTGAAAGTTATGAATTTGATGCCTGAAGCAGACGAACCCTTACCCGACATGGTATGGAATAGACGAGGTGTTTGTTTGGCTAAGAGCGCTCGAATTAATTAAAACAAAATACCGTAGCGCCGGCAGTTTTAATCAGTGTCAACCGTATTATTAGCTTTGTTCGCCGTGCGCGTATCATTAGCACTCTGTGCGCATTCTGCACGCCCGCCGCCCCCCCGAACTCTTGCGCCACCTTTCAAATAAAGGAACAAATTCCAAGTACGGATACGGCGCGTTGTTCTTGTGTATTTTTGAGCCGAATAACAAAAGCGAGCGCACAAAACTTGATCATTATGCCCCGTCTGAAATTTCGCCTCTTATGAATTATTATTCTATTATTATTATTATTATTATTATTGATGCCAACTATTTGAATATTTCGTACTTTCGTGTGTGCTGCGCAGAGATGAACAATTATTTGCATATTTAATTACTCTATTGTGTGGTGGATTATTTAGTTAGTTAATAAATTAAACTCACTTTATGTTGCTAGCTTCTATTTGCGAAAGTAATCTAATTAGGAACATGGGTAACATCAAGCATAATTATATAAAAGTTTATTTATACATTTTAACGATAAAATATAATTTGTTACTTACAATTAATGAATTAATGAATTCATATTACAATGAATTCAGGTTAATTAATGAATTCATATTACAAAATTGAGATCACAAAAATTACTTCATTTATTAAAAATCAAGAATTGAATTAGTTTGAAAAGTGGAAAAACTAGTAGAAAGTGTATTGAAATATTGCGGAAAATAGGTACCTGTGTGACAAACTGAACTGAAATGAAACTGAATGGAATACGCATGCATGCGCTCGTGGCAAATTAAAACAAATATCGTCACATTGTTCGACGTGTCGTCGTCGTCGTCATTGCACTGCGGTGACAACTGAACATTTTCGCATTTTAATGACTATGGCCGTGGTGGTGGCACCGTCGGCGGTGGCAATGGTGGCGGCAACATATGCGACGTACTCTGTACATAGTCGATTGCATATGCAAAATTCAAGTGCCTAGCTGCGCGCATTGCTGATTAGTATTATGGCTGTAATAGTTGCGCGCATTCAATCTGCCGCGGCTCGCGCGAATGCAATATTAAACATGGGCGCATTCGCGCACCGCCCACCCAATTGTTCGTCGACGCATTATGCATGAATATTTCGACTATTGTTCATATTGTTATAACTTACAAAGTGATACAATTTAAGATTTTTCGCATTAATTACGCGATTCATTCAAAGCCACAGTCGTAAACACAGCGTATTAATTCATTCTTCAACGCGTTTTTCCTGCACTGAAATTAGTTATGAATTATTGAATTAATTCAGCAATATTTTAAATATTTATGAGCAGAATAGTATGAGGCCGTTATATCAAAATCGTTCTCTCGCTTCTAATTCGGTATTATGCGGCGGCGTTATTTATTCATGCACCCCCTTCCTTGAATTGGAAGGCAACAATTCGTCCTAATTAACGCCGCCCCAGTTCAAAAACGAAATTATTAATAATTCCACGCACTTATTCGCTAATTGCTCGCGGTTCTAACAAAGCCTCAATATATTACTCAAGGAGTTTTGCAACTGCCATAATTTTAAATTGCATTTCAGCGCTAAGCGCATAATGATGAAATTAAAATTTTAATTAGTTGGGAATTTCAAAAAACTCATAATTATTTATTAATAAATTATAGCAGCACATAGATAATAATTAATATAATATATTCAACTAAATAATTCATATTTCCCATAGCATACCTAATGATGTATCTATCCACCAAATAATAATGATAATAATTAATTATTAAAACTTGATAATTAAACTAAAAAAGGCCTCATTGTTCTCTAGCTCAAATTTGGCAAATTAATATTAATTGGAAAATATGGAAAATATAGAATTGATTGAGAGATAGCAAAAATTATAATTATTATTAATATTATCACCCACCTAATAATCTCACGTTCGGTGGAATTGCACGTGCTTAATTAAAACTATTTTAGCATTCTATTCCATAACTATTGCAACAGAATAGTGCGCAAGCCGGATGAATAATAACGCGGTGAAGCAAAATAATAATTGCAATTTATTCCAATACTAATTACACAAACGTGAGGCTATATATCAAGCAAAACAGTGCAAAGTTGGTGGAATTATTGCTGCTATTAACTAGCACATTCATTACGAATAAGGACGTTTATTATAGTATTGAATCTAGATACTAGGTACGTGATATTTCCAGATAAACAATTACAATATTTTGATGCAAATTAATTTATTACTTGCGTTATTGATTGCTGTATCAACAAGTATTGTGCGTATGAATCTAATTAATTTTTAATTGGTTCTTATTACACATTAATTAATTTTTCTATGTGATTTAATTACGCACAATAAATACATTAGGTACAGTCGGTAAATATTTATGCATAATTAGTATTATTGTTTAACAAGCAGTTAATTAACAAGATGAACACGCAATTAACGTGTTTACAAAACAATAATTTTTTGCAAACAATAGAAGACACTTTGCAATTAATTTCGACGCGTGACACGCTGGGAACATGCTTCAATTATCCCAAAACCTATTTTCGGCAGGCCGCGGATGCTTCCTTTAATCATTGCGAACAGGCGGCGGTGACGACGATGGTGGCAAAGCAGCCGCCCCCTGCCGAAACCCGAAAACATATCACATACGCGCACACGTAGAAAGATATGGGATACGTGAATTGAACGCGAAAACGACGTCGACGACGACGACGAATACGTCGGTGGCGGCTGAGGCTGAGGCGGCAGTTTACATCCAGTAGTTTGCTGCTGCCTTCTGGCGAGGATGGGTGCCTACGTACATGTAAGGAAATTAATTGAGTTTGTTTATAATTCAGTGTGAATTTCCACGTTAACAAGGCGCGCAACACACGCGTAAAGCAATATTATAAATAAACATTTCGTGACACTAATAACACGAATGATAATCACGGCACCGCATCCCTAATTGAAATCGGATGGAGCACCTACCTATCCACACCTCTGCATTTCGTTATATTGTCACTTTATTGATATCGGAGCGCCGCTGATGAATTGCATATATGCAAGCACTTGAAGGGTGCCATTTAATAACGTATTAATTAAACGGACATACGCCGCAGGCAACGGTGCGACCAACCTGGTCATCCACTAGTGCCGTCGCCATCGCCGCCACCGCTCCTGCTGAAGATAGAAGCAATAATGGCAACTACAAACGCAGGAAACCGACCGCCAGCGCGACCATCAACAAGCGCTTTGAAGCAGCAATACCGGCGGCGCGCGGCGGGCAGCGCACGTATATTGCTCGCCTAAACCGAATAGTTTCCAGCACATGTGCTTTGATTAGGTTTTAATTAATTCGGATTAGTATTAGTTGTACGTACAAGCACCACACGAACGCGCGTATGTGTTACGGTTAAATACAATCTGGTATTAGGTGTTAACAGCAAATATTACCAAAGCTGAAATTTCCACCCGATGGGCCTTACGAGAGGCCGCCCGAGACATCCATGCAAATAATTGAATTTGCCAAAGGGCGGCAGTAATTTGGTTATTATGAGTTTCTAATTTCTAAATTCGATGACCATTCAAACTTTGACAAAAACTTGCATTAATTATTATAGGTAAATGGTTATCATTACGCCGTGCGCCGCCCTCAGCGTTTATTTAATGCTTATGTGTCAACAAAATGGTAGACTGAATTATCCGCAAGTCTTTTTGTATCGTGGACAATATATTTACATAAGCACGTAATTCTTAATCAAATGTTTTTGTATAGTTAATTCCAAGTATGCAGTCGGAAGCCGCCGCCCCTTTGCAAATAGCAACTAGGAAAGCAAATAATTTGCTTTAACTTATTGCGTCGCTCGCTCGGCGTGCTCTTTGTACATTCTTTGTCGATCTGTTTCGTCGGAGTCTTTTCGTGTTGATTTAAAGCCGCCGCGCACAGGATGTTGCGATTCACTGCAGGATGCCATGATACGTAATGAGATTATCCAAATCCTTTGCGCGATCCTGCAACATTCAGTCTTTGCGCTGGCCGCACTTCTTTTGACTAAAGCGGTAAATAGATAATGACGACGCAAACGAATTCAAATGCGTCGCACGTTTCTGCCAGCTCCTTCGCTTCACAGAGAAGAGAAAGAGCGCCGCCACCGCTGCCTCCTGCCGCTCCGCCTCCGCCCTTGATTCGATTTGCTCCACGCGCTCGCGTTTCTTGCACTTCTTTCGCAAGAGATACTTTTGCCGGCACAAAATGTAATTCAACAACAAAAGAAACTCGCTGCTTGCCTTTTTTACTTTACTTTGAATGTCACAAATTTACTCATCTAAAAACTCTTTAATTTTTCACTTTTCATCACAACCACACAAATTACCAACAAATATTTAACATTATTTGAAATATTTATTCGCGATATTTATGTTAGTAATTTTTAAATGCGTTGGCAACACCCTATAAGGGTTCTTCTTTTGTATTGTGTCTACTAAGCTGGTAGAACAACCCCATTAACTAAACCGAGCTAAGTAAGGTTCTCACTTCACCCGCGCGTACAACTTCCGGGAGTCCTCGCTAGACATTTACGCTCCCTCCGCGTAAATTGACTTAACCGTCACGCGTTAGCTGGTTTTTTGCAATTCGGGAAATGCAAAAACGAAATTTTAGCAAGAAGCGGAAATGTGCTTCACTCGTGCGACTTTTCATTGAATTAATTTTCCATTAGGACGTAATCAAGGCCGCGTAATGTGCCCGTGTTGACGATTGTTTAATCAATTAGCAGCGAATGCACTTAATTGAGTGATTAATGCTAATTGTAAAGCAATTTCAATTTTATACTGAAATATTTATTAAAATACGCCTTCGTTTTGTAATTATCTCTTTCTCATAGTCGTTGTTCTAATGTACCATCCTTGACGTGGGGCTGTCGTTCTTGAAATTAATAAAAAGCATTGTGAATGAGATGCTTCTAGGTTTCTTCGCCTGTAGTAGCAATAAAAGTCAGTGAAAAGTAAAACGGTACCTACGCTGGAAATGATTTGCGTGTTCATTGTGAATAACGCGAAGCGAATAAACAAGCGCGCAGAGCACAGCTGAAATGAAATGTGCTTTAAGTCAGCGTTGACAAAGCATTTGTTGCTCGCGCCGAATGAATGCGGAATGAAGCCCGACGAGACGGTCGTTCGTGCACAAAAGCAGTGTTTTTATAATGAGCAATTTGTAGTTGTCTTACAATAAGTAGAGAACGCCGAGCAAGGCATAATTTTCCTGTGCTGGCGCTCCTTGAAAAGCGCCATTGAAAATGATGAAAAACAAAATGCGAATTAATTGCAATTCTATGAGAGACACACAGATCCATCTCGTCCCATCATCAACGCATAGATACGCACGTGAATTTCGCAGCGTAAATAATTTATTTGGCTCGTTTTAGGGGCGGTGTATAAATATTTTAAGTGTACTCTAAATTAATTGAAGTGCTTAATTCGGATGTCGCTCAAATGTATAAATTCAATTTTTGATTGGAATAAATATGAGATGAAAGAGAGCAAATTAAAATTAGCAAGACGCGCTGACGTTTAAAAGGCACTAAGTGACAGTTCAACTTTGCGACGTGCACGCGCGCACATAAAGTTTGTTGCACTTCCAAACAATTCCCGATGGCAAATTACACACTTAATACTCCTCCTTCGTCCTGCAGGCGCTTCGGGCAAACAAACAACAAAAATTACGATTCCTGCCGGATTTCGTATTTGCTGTCTTGCGAATCACTTCACGCCCCATTATTTCCGGCGTTCTCATTAGAAAACTTCGATTGCAAAGCGAGCGCACTTTTTTCCGCCGCCTGCGTCCGAGAGACGAACGCAAAAAGTCACAGACGTGCTGCGATGGGGGAGGCGGCGCGCACCCCGTTACAAATCCACGCACATTCCAATAATCAATCAAACGATTAATCTCCCTGCAAAGCACTTGTAATTGCCAAACTTTCAACCGGTAATTTATAAATTCAATTAGATAGAAGTTGCAAAGGCGCATTAAACGCTTGCGATCGTTTCCAAAAATAATCCCTTAACAAGAAAACTTCCCGCTTTGCTCGACAGCATTTTTGCACGTTATTGCGAATAATTGGATTATAAGAAGAGCATCATTAAAAAGTTGAGAAAAAAAGTATGTTCTTTTAAGATTATTATTCCGTAAATCACCTTATTGGAAATTACACAATTTCTTGCAATTATTTTAGATATTTGCATTAATTTCAGACCGTACGATTTAAAAAATACGATTTAATGAATGTCCTTGGAAAACAATTAAGACAAGAAGGTATTATAGGCAAACGTTCTTCGCACTGATGATAATGATCCAGTACGCTTTTCATCAGTGAAGCGCATGGTGGCAGTGATGATGATAGCACAAGGAGCAGCTATTTGCGTGTCATCAGACACGCGCTTCTTGCAGTCGACGGGCACGGCGTAAATTGCCGACATTACCGAAACTATTACTGAAATCTAATTACGGCAATATGCCAGAAATTCTGAGACGACAATTATACTAATTTGCACCTATTATATCCGCGTCTTAACTATGCGTTTGGCTGCGATTTAATGTCAAGATAGACTTAATTGGTAAGTCATTTTCCACGGCTGCAGTGCGGCAGACTCCTTCAGCCGCCCTCAGCCGCCGCCATTGTGCGAGACAGCGCTCTTCGTTCGTCGCTCTCGGCATCCACATCTCATCGCGAAATTACTTGATATTTCAGCAGCAGGATAATTAAATTATAATTGCGCTCATTATTAACCGTCGTCGGATTCGCGGGCGGCGGCTTGGGTTTCTTTCTTTCATTTCACCGTCTTGAACCGCGCAAACTTTACACGAGTGCGCCAGCCTCATCTTCTGATTTATTAGCGCCGGATTCGCAATTAAATTTGTATTTCCACTTAATCCCCCCCGCGAATTAAATATTCATTCACCCGCGAAAAGCAAATCCGACACTGGATAATGTCATCAAGCCACTGCGAATCCCGCATTTTCTTTCGACGCCTATGAAATGAAAGTTGATGTTGTCGGCGGCGTGCAAAGTATGAAGAAAAAGTTGCCAGCGGAAAAGTTTGCGAGTTGATGCGCAATCTCAAGACGCTTCGCACGTTTGCACATTCGGGCGCTGTCCGCCGCCGCTGCCGGCTGCCGCCAAGTTGCGAATGTAAGCACCCCACAGTCATCTTTTTAAATATTACTCGAGAGTAGCAAAACCGTAATAAATTGCGGCTGCGCTGGATGGTTTGCCGGTGGCACATAACAAACCGCCTATTGTTCTTCGCCGCCCGAATTACAGATCTCTCTTTGCCGCCGCGTGCGAACGAGTGGCGTGCGTCTGCCGCTGAATTATTGTCTGCTTATAAATAATATACCGATATATTATTTCGAAATCTAGGCGCGTGTGTTGCGGACACTCATGATCATCAAACATTCCGTTTATGTTTCAACTCAATTATACTTTCAAATCAAATAATTTTGAGTTTTTTCACCAACGAATTAACAATTTATTATTCTAATTAACTTTGAACTTTAAGCAAGTATTTTACTTTTATTAGTTACCTCTTTGACAGTTAGTATTAAGTTTTAAATTATTTTTTATCCAGTTGACAGACTATAAAATAATTTCTAAACAATCTCGCAATACGTGTGATTAAAATTTCATAAAATAATAAATAATAAATTTAAGATACGTGAAAACTTATTCCGGAAACTGCAAAATTCAGTTCATTAGAGAGTTCATACGGAAAGTTTAAGTGCAACGCGCTCGTTGCTTATCGGCCGGGAACGTCCGGAAGAATAAATTCGTGCTGAAGTTGTTGTCTAGGGAGCAATCCACTTCCGGTTGCAAACTCTGTTTTTTCAGCGGCTTGCAGCACACGCCGTCTTACCACTTTTCTTGCTAAACCCCAGTATGAAATTGGAAAATAAAATCTTGACTTGTTCGTCCGTTATTTATGGATTACTTCCTCGCATCAACTCGCGCATGAAGCGTTCAATAGCTTAATCATTAATAATCGCTAAAACATAATAAGTAATTTTTTATGAACTCGCAAACATTCAACTAGCACTAATGAAAAGCGAAACGTCCGAGGAGAGTTTACTCGCGCATCGTTGGAGGGGCTAATTACTTGATGCAATATTAAATAAGATTTCAGCACGGCAATGAATCATTTACAAGCGCAGCGTCAGTCACGAGCTAAGGAATGAAAATATTCGGGTGGCGGCGCGCGAGCGGAGGAGCATACATAGTGTGGGATGAATTTCTGACCTTTCGTACTGCAATTACCACTCAGCGAAAAGGTTTTGCGCCGCTGCTCGCGCACACAACTAGTAACAAGGGAAATCTAACAGCGGGGCAAAAGTGTGGGATTACTAATGAATAAATCACGTACTTTGATTGCGTTTTGCGGCCGCGAATCATGCGCACTGCGGTGGGAAATTGCAAACTTTCAACGAACCCGCGGCCACATTCGAAATAAATTTCCGTCCGTTCAAAAATTACTGAGCGCACCACATGGTGATTAATCATCATCGCGAAAACGTTATCTTAAAAATCCCTAATGCATTTCTAATCTTCTCCCGGCTCGCTTGCGCCGTATGCAAATACATTATAAATAATTCAATTCGCCTCTGCGTTGTAAAAAGAGTAAGTACATCTACGAAAAGATGAAAGAAGTCTAAGGGATATAATGCGGACACGTGGTTTGTAAGAGTAATCCATCTACGAGCGTTCCAACAAAGCCGCCACGAAGAAGAATGGGTAAAACGATATCGCAAGCAACAAAAATGTTTATATTTAAGCGCATCTGGACCCGCCGCGTACTTCCTTCGTGCTGTTCTTAATACGTAAGATGCCTAAACTAGACGATACAACTAACGCACACACTTTTCCAACCGAATTTCCACGATGCGCCGCTGCTGTGTGGAATTCTGCGACGTGCACGTCCATTGTTTGCGAAGTAATCCATCAAAAGGAGACGCGGCCGATCTTAAATGCGTTTCGAAGTTATTTCGGGCAAGATGCTGCGCTGCCCCCGGCCGCCCGAAGGCGCAATCTGAATCAGGCCCGGCCGCTCGGACATCTGATGGACAAATTGTGTTAGCCGTGTCCCTTCGATAAAGCGCAAGCAAAACCAACGCAGCGCTCCGCACTGATCTCATCAAAGTTCGATAAACCGATTTCGAGATCGCATTTTTTACGGCCGCCCCCATATCTCGTTATTATTTAATTTCACTGCCCAGCTCCCTCTGGCGCGGAAAAAACGGCGCCGGCGCTGCAAATTGAAATCATGGGAAAACGGCGAATAAAATAAATGAAAATCGAGGAACAATGTTTATAAATAAATGTACGAAACGAGTAAATTAAACACTGTAATCGCATTCATGCACACCACATTAAATAATGTTTCGCATGCGATTAATTAAATATATACCAGCGGAGCGCACGCGGAATTAATCATTTTTATTGCGGCAAGTCGCATAATGCCGGAGATATGACCGCTCCTGCGCTTTGTTGCTCTGCGCAAAGTTTACATATGAATGCGGAATTGTGCGCGCTTCTATCTCTCCGTACACACATCATGCGCAAACATTATTTCGCGTTCGTATTACACGTCGTCAGCGGTGGCGGGCAACGGCGCAGCGGATAGCGGCGCTTGGTGTGGGGCGGGTGCGGTGGTCACATGCGCCGCCAAAAATAAAGGATCTCTCTGACGGTCCGCGTCGCTGTCGTCGATGCTCACGGCGTGCAGCGCTCCTGTGTGCATCGTGTACACCGTTGTTGTTTCTGCTACGAAATTTATGTGCATTATCCTTTAACGCCAGCCCGCACTAGCGCCCCCGACAACGAAAACAACCACTTGGACCACCCCTGCTGCAGCGCTGCAAACACAACAATGCATGCAACAACAGCAACAGTTGCATTCGCTTCTGCTGATACAAGAAACAAGTAAATGAGATGAGCATCCGAATGCGCGAATCGTGTCGTCCTACATGCGCACTTAGCATGTATTTGCGAATTACATCTGCTGAAATCAAGATGCATTACTGATTTAATGTGCTGCAGAAAATAAAATTTAAATTGTCAACTCAACAAAACAATATATCACTCAGCCTGAAAATTTTATCTCTGGCTCAAGAATATTTGGTAATTAAACTTTTTGCACGTGAGATTGGTGGTTGATTTTATTACTGTCATTTAAAATGAAACCACAACATGAAAATGCACTTTCTATCAATCAGGCCATCTATTACAACATGATATTACAATGCGGTATAAGTAGGACGATGATCGCGCGGAGGCGGCTATTGAAAACGGCGGTCTGCTGATAAGCGTGAAACGTGGCGAACCCATAAATGGTCGAAAGCTTGCACGAGATGAGCACGCGCACAATAAGTTTGCGATACTTGCTCCTCACCTCGTTGTGCATTATTGAATGCATGCGGCGCGCATAGAAACCTCCGACAACAATATTGGCTTCGATATATCATTATCGCTGCATCTAGCCGTTGGGTTTAATAATAATATTACGCCAAACATTGACTGGTTATATAGTGGGCCATCTGTTCGGCGCGTTATCGTCGCGCAGGTATTGTACGCCTTCTAATGCATGATGAATGCCTCGTCGTTTGCAACTTGCGCACAATAGAAAGGATGCAATGTGGATTTGAGCGCAAAACCAACATAAATGCCATGTTTTATACTGGGTGTAAGCCATTGTTTACCAAATTAATCTAGTCCTAGAACTCGAATTGCAATTTTAATTCTTGCAACCTATAAACAAAACTTTAAACGCATTCTTAATCATTGCAGGATCAAGGAACCTAAATATTATAGACATGGACTATATAGATTCAAGTAATAGGTTTAAATTTAACGTCGAGAGCTTATAGTAAAAATACTTAACGTAAAACGAACAACTCCCTTAAAGTGAAATATCACATAGGAGAATTATTTATATAAATTGCAGTTTTCTTTAATGGTGCGGCATAAATTCGTTGAGAAACGTAACGCATAAATTCGTGTTCAGCGAAAGAAACGCAAAGTTGAAGTCGAGGTGTTCGGACATTAATTTTCAATTGCGCGCGGCGAACGACGAGCTCGTTTGTCAAACGTTGAATGTTATTCAACACGTGCCCGCATTCACGGGCAAAACAATCGCATTAAACGCGTAATTTCTGATATTATTCAAAGCACTCTTAATGCATTTATGATTACGATCATGCGCCTCTTTCAAAATAAATATCAATAAAAATAATGCATTACATCAAATATCACTTTACACTCGGCGCGCTGTTAAAACTTCATTAAGAGAGCGTGCGCACGCGGTAATAATGCGCGAAGAAATAAAATCAATGATTGACGTAATAAATAAGGCAAAGTTGGCGGCGACGGCGGCTTGGTGGGCAATTTCTTTTGTTCACACGCGCTTGTGCGCATCTAGCATCATTAAGACGCCAAGGCGGAAATTGGTAATTACGTTGAAAGTGTAATTTCGCGTCGAGTTTATAAGCCAACGCGTATAATAAGCAGAGCAACTGCTGCTGCTGCTGCTGCTGCCTGGTAGGTAAAGGATTCATCCTTGCTCCTCCCGTCCTCTGCTTTTCATAAACGTGAGCGGGCGCGCGCGCGAGAGCTGGATGCATCCATCAAATTCATTGTGCGCGCCGCGCCGCATGCACGATGAATAGTTGCGCAAGAAAATCGGTGCAATACGCTTTCGTTCTTAGTGTCTGTTATTATGATTATGCATTAATGTTTCATAAAATCGGGCGCCTCGTAGGTACACTTTTCCTTCTCGCGGATACGCGCCCAGCTTTAACTCGACATAGTTGCAAAGAGCGCAAGCAACCATACGCGCACCTACACTCACTGCTAGTTAATTAACTATTAATTATAATTCTGCGTTTGTACGCGTGTTGTATGCGTTAATTAATAATGTTTTAATGGACGTCGTTAAACTTAAATTCAATCATACGCTTTGCATCCTCTTTTTCTTTCTCGGTTAACATTAATTATCCATTCATCTTCAGGCGAATATTAAAATTACTACTTAGCTTGGAAATATTTTTTTATGGGATTTAACTAGAAACAATTAAATTCCTATTGTTATAATGTAAATCTAGCTAGGCTAGATTGTAATAATACAAAGTTATAAGCAATTAATGATTGCGGTCTCGCTAGGAATGAATATTAATAAAAGTGATGGATGGACGTTTGGGAGAGAGCATAGAGGGAATGTGTTATCTTTGAATTATGTAGAGATCAAAGTAGAATTTCTAAACATACATGCATTATGAATATAAGAGCGAAGCCAGCCAGCATCCGAAGCAGCGCGGGCGCGACGAGCAAGCTCTTTGCGAAATCATCATTAAAACATTATAAAGGTCGAGTGTATACAGAACATGAAATCGTGAATGCAAGGTGGAGCAATGCCAGCTTTGCAAAGTCGCTTTTGTTATGCGCGAAGCATTTTTGAACGGGCCAAAAAGACTGTGCACTCTTGTGCACTGCAAGACTATGCGAGAGTCTACGAGGCAACAAAATTTATAAATTCACTGGCAGGTGAACATATTTCAGCCTCGATGTTTATTATTCATACGTGCATATACGTTAGTTATATTGCGTTTTCCTCATTTACAGCAACGGGCTAGACATGCGCTGAAAATTTAATGCTGACCGAAACGCTGTTCTCGTAGTGCTTTTGCAATTCTTCCTATTTTTACACGTGTAATTCAATTTATATGTGTGTTAGACATAGATTGGAGAGACAACAAAGTTGCTACGTTTTTCGTCCTCTTCTCGTCGTCCCTTTTTTGGGTCCGCGCACGTCGCAGAAGAGATGTCGCTCTTTGATCTTAAACTCTGGCAAGCGCGCGCGCGTTTCTACATACAAAATGCTGCGCTCTTCGCCCCACGATGCGATGTTGTTCTTGTTTTATACACGTTTCGTAGGTAAAGAACGCGGCAGACGAAATTAAATTTGTAATAGTCTCGCTCAACTACGACTTTCCCCTCAGTCGTCTCGGCATGGCTTCTTCGACGCTTATGTATCTTCCTTGACGTTCGCCTCAAATTTTTATAAATAACCCAAATGCAACGCGGCCTGCCTTCTTTGCGAATACGACGCGACGTCTTTCCACTTTAAAATCTCATTCGGATGCAGCGCGTGCAATATTTAGGCCTTTCAATGCCACAACCGATTTGTGATTCAGCACAAGCCGAGAACGAACATGAAATGTTAAACCCTTCGTCGATGTCAGTCAAAGATCGCTTGCTGTGTGGTTTTTTTTTCGTGGCGGGCGAGACGCAAAAGTTTTTCATGCTGGATTTATGCATGTTAATAAATACAAATGAAAATGTAATAATTCATAATATTCCCGAAAATTTTAATGAAAATGAATGTGTCACGCGTGTGATTTATGTCTCGCAAAAATATCATAATTCCAGAGTGCGTTCTCCACTTTTTTGCGTTTAGGCCTTTCGCACTCGGACAAAAAACGTGTGCGCTTCGCTGACCTTCTATGCGAAATCGGCTAGCAACTTTGCAAAAGTCCCAAAAACGCCCTACTTTTTGTCTGCGTTCGTGACGCTTTTCACTTTCCCTCCCTATGGAGTTTCCTCGTACTTAAGTTTGCGGTGACCGCACAGTTTGTGTGGAAATGTGGTATTAAGTGCTAAGATTTAAATGTGCTCGAATTTAAATAATAAGAGAGTCCTTTTATTTTGAGCCCGTTGAAACGACCAAGGAAAACAATGATCCGGCTATGTCAAGCTACATTAAGTTTCACTTATTGAAATTAAACATTGTTAGTATAATTTTCTCCATTTTCACATTTTACCTTTGTTATTCGTCTTGGCGATATTTTAATGGGATTTGAAATAATGGGAATCCCCTAATACAAAGTTGAGTCGCTTATTGAACTTGCAAAATTCAATCTGCAACCCCGAAAGTAATTTAAACATTAGGAGCAGCAAGTGTACGTACCTTTTGCATTGAGGGAGAGGAGCAGCATCCCCGTGTAATATTTGCGTTTGAAGTTGCAAGTCGCATCATTATCGTGCGACGGGCGAATTTTATACCCGAAAACTCAGGAGCGTTTGTTCCGCGACGCTCGTTTCGGAAAGGTAGGGGGGGCGGCTGATATCGAGTTGGGGGTACACTACCATTCCGCCGAGGTATTTGAATGGAACGAGCAAGAGTTGCGCATCATATCCTTACATCACTATGAGCCTCGTTTGCATCGCTTCCCCCACGGCCGCCCGCTCACCGCTAATATCGCAGCGCACGCTGATATTTGCCGCCCTCGCGCACACACAGATTATTTGCGCAAAACTTATTAAGACGAGCCAAGTTCTTGTTGTGGATGTCGGGCGGTGGTGGTGGTGGTTCACGTGTGTACGAAACTGTGAAATTGCATCGTTTCGAGGCTCGCGCCAGCTACCGCAACACTCGGTTGGAAATTAATACCAGTTGCGGTTGACATCAAGTTGGCTCGAAATTGAATCGGACAAAGCGGCGTATTTTGTATTAAATCGGATCACGACGGAGCGTGCGCTCGAGCGATGGTGATGATGGCTTGGCGAGCCGTTTACTTAAGAATAGGTAGAGATCACACACCGACACGACTGCATGCCATAATCTGCTGAAAGGACCTGACTATTAGTTCGACTAGTCCTTATTAAGGACGACTATATACGTTCATGAGCGCACGGCTCACACTCATACACGTTATGCGGTTTGATGCTTTTGTGCGCGCGTTCTTCATTCGTTTTCCGCGCGATGCGGCTGTCGCATAAAAGGAAATCTTCGGGACTCGTACTCATCCAGCTGGAGTCGGAAACGAGATTGAAGTCAATAGCGGCGGCGCTCTCGAGCAGTTATCAAAACCATAATCGCTATTTTCGAAAATGCCGCTGATGCAGAACTCTTCAGCGACACGATGAATGCGCTCGGTCATGTAAAGCCGAATTAATCCGGAATTAGCTTTTGCCAATGACATGGATTTCCCTATTCATAATGTGCATTTCGCTTCACGACGCAAATTTTGCGCTAATTCAGGAACAAAGCTAAAAACGTCATCATTTATTTTTGTTATTAAGCCATCCGCATGGTTGAATTTGCTCACTCAAGAATCAAATATCACCAAAATGTCAACATAGCCGGTTTGGAACAATTGTCCAAGTAGTCTATTATTTGTAGGCTTTCTGGCATAACTTTTTCAAGATATCACGAAATCATCTTAAGTTCTATAGAGTTCTTTAAAAAACGCAAGGAAACATTTGAAATCAACTATTCCGTGTATTTCACAATAGTTACAGTGGCTTAGTAGTTCGAAGGAAATAATTAGGATGATTTTATGCGTGCATGAATGCCACATGAACAATACTTTTCCGTTTGGTATTTGAATGCGTGCATGTCGCGTACACTTGAATGGCACTTCAAGTCAACTGCATGCACGCGCATCCCGAACGGATAAACCACATTATCCCGGCACGTTCGCGCCCTCTTCTTCCACTTGGCAGCCCCCTGGTCATTACACACTGAATGACCAGACGAATATTTGCGTGTGACGTCGCTGACCAGCGATCTTTGCTTGCATTGGAATCTGCGTGGGAGAGGACAGCAGTATCCAAGAACAATAAACGCTAGAAACGCTGTCAGCGTGTTTAAACTGTTCAAAGCCACTTTGCATTTCATTGTTTACCATTGCAAACGTATTGGGAATCTTTACTCCGAAAACCAAAATGTTGATTTCAGCTTTGCGGAGTTTTATCGTTATTTTATGAATAAATTCGCGTTAAATTATTGTTTTCATTTGGTCACTGTTAAATGAACATTTTAAATAACCGTATTGTTTTCGTTGCTACATTGTAATACTCCGATGGCAAAACAATTATGAAATCATGAACAATAGATGTACTCAACGATAAACTCGAAATGGATGACATAAAAACTCACTGAAAGACCTTATTGATTTTAGTAATAATCATGCGAATCAATCGTATTACATTTTATGAAATACCTATATTGTTTTTGCTTTGACATGATGAAAATACGCTTTAAGAATTCGCTACTGAAATGTCTCTTTTCGAAAGAGGGTAATGTAATTTCCTTGGCAGTTCTGTATCTAATTTTACAACCGACCGCAAAGTTTAGCGCATTTCGCACGAAACACAACACAACATATTCCTGCGTCAATGTCTCAGATCGTTCGGATTTTACTAGCAATGGCGCTTTATGGTCGTCGCGTCGTTTCGAATTGTTAAAATTGACTTTTTATCTTCGATTGCCAGCATTGAAAATGCCCACATAGATTTTTTTTTCAATTTCCCCAAAAGGACTCAATCAGTGATTCATCGGGCAATCTCATTACGTAGCCTTAAACGAAATATTGTACAAATTCATAACTAATATTATGTTATTTACTTTTTTCAGGACGAAACCATGGACATCCAGACGGTCAAGGTAAACAATAATCATTTTTGAAAGTTGGAAGGTTTGGTATGTACATTTTGAAGTGGTATTGAACTCGAAATTGAAATCGGACGAAATATTTCGAAATATTCGAAATACGTTGATAAATAAATAAACTCTTTGGTTCGTTCAACTTTTTAATCAACAATGAAATTTTGCCAAACTGCCAATGCAAATAAACATCATGGCGGACATGATGATTAAAACGAGATGACTTAAATTCACGAGCCAGCGACAAATACGCACTGGCAAGCGAGACGAGAAAAAAAAGCAAATTTGCAAAAGGACGAGCCGAAATTTCAATTGAGCATTGAATGCACTCATCATTCGCCAGTCAATTCGGGCAAATGAAGAGCGACCGAAGAGCAGTCGGCCGCGTAACGCGTACACATTCCACGGCTGCTGCAGATTGCGCGTTGTCAATGTCAATAACGAAAACATCAATGCAAACCAAAATGTGTGTGTTTTTTTCGGGCGGCGGCGGCGGCGGCGGCGACGGACGCCATTGAGTTGTCCATGTGAATGCCATCAATTAAGTTACAGCCCAACTCGGTCGCTCTCGCTTCGCGCAATTTTCAGCTTCATACGCATTCTATGCGCTGCACACTGGTCCCGAAGGGGAAATTGTCGTGAAATGAAATAATGACATTTTTGAAAATTTTTTTTTACCACTACATTAAGGAATAACTGAATTTTACGAATGTGAAAATATGATCCAAATTGGATAAATAGTTTAGCAACAATTCAGCGACAAAGTCAAACAATTTCGGGCTCGAGATTTGATTCACATGTAAACTTCATATTCAAATTTCATTTTCCAAGCTCATAGTTATCCCACATCAACTTTCTTTGCATGTGCATAAACTACAACTAATAGTCTTTCGAATGGTTTTAATATCGTCTTTTAGATATTATATTTTCAATTAGAAATTAATTTTTGAAAAAGTTCCGATTTTTGATGGACGGAAAATTTTCAAATCGAGTTCTACTAGTGTGTGTCAAGCTGTGTCAAGGCGGTGTTACCACTGGCAGATAGATAATTAAATGAAGAATCACCTCTGCTATGTCCAGTCGCGCCCAAACCCGCCCATAAGAAAGTTATGACACTTTGAAGATGAAATTTTTAGTTTTTTGGACGAAATTTTGCCGATTTTAAAGTCGTGCCGATGTAATTTAACAGTGTCTCATGATGCAAAAGTTAAAATGTGCGAGAGAGACGTATTGAAATATGAGAAGTTAATGAGTTTGATTGCGGCAAACCCTTTGATAATACGCAGCAAGTCGTTTTAAAGTTTATTTAATTAAAGCATTGTCATCAGTTTCTCATCAATTTTTGTTAATATTTTATGGATTTATTGAAAGTTATTTATTTTTTATCAGATTCCGATTTGCTGTGTTTTTACTATCATGACAAAATTTGAATTTTGAAAATCGGTTCGGGCAATATTGAGATATAAGGCATTTTCCAAAAATATGCTGTTTTTGACCAGTGTGCGCTGGCACCGCTTTCAATTTACAAAGTTGCCTGTACATTTAGCTCGTTCGTTGGTGCGTGCGTGCATCATTACGATATTTGCAAATTTACCAGCGGATCGCGCAATGCAAGTTTACGCGTCGTTGGCTTTTATTTCACAGCCCGCGCGCGCCCGCAAAGCGCGCACAGCCAGCTCACTTACAAATCTGCAATTGCGAATGCATCGGCGCGCGAATATTGAAAACTTAATTGACGCAAATTGCAATAAATGTGCGCCCGCGAATAACCGAATATTGCCAATGTAAATGGTACGCGCGGCGAATTTAATTTGCAATAAAACATGATTAAAAAACACCAACGATGAGTTATCGTATGCAAATATGGCGTTTAATGGCAAACAAGTCATAACATATAAATGATGTAATAAATATTCATTCAGATAGTGCGCGTTGCTAACAAATCTTTTGATAACGATCAATTAGCATTTTGCAGGTAGCTCTCTCTTGTCAAGTAGGTACAAGCAAGCAAGCAGCGCACTCGATTGCTACCTTAGAATTACCACTCCTCCAGTGCGAAACGCAAACAACCCACGAGGGCAGAAAACCATTGGCGGCGGCAATGGTGGCAGTAGCGTTGGCGGTCATTTGCTAAATGATGAATGCGATACATTCACGAAAACTGAACGAACTAAGCACAGAACGCTTGGGAACGCATGTAATAAATTAGCGGTCGAAGCAGTGTAATTGTATTACTTGAAGCGAACTACGTCTACACGTTTGATAACGCTCGTTGTCTTGTTATTATTGTTCCAGCAACATGGAGCGTTTTTGTGGCGCACAATAGCTCGCTCGTTGTCTGTGAGTTTTGGTATCATTCGCGAGCTCTTATCTGGCAGCTAAGTCAAGTGGCTGGCCGTTTCCTTCTTGCATAAGTTTACGCGTATTTACTCGCAACAAAAGGCAAACAAAGAGGCGAGGCAAATTATAGTTTATTAATGCATCTGCTTTGCATACGCGCGATGTATTCGCAATAAGCAATAACGCCTTATTGCTGCGCTGGCCGCAAATACGAGCACCGAAATGCAAAATGCGCTCGCGCTCTTTATAGCCGCTGAGTATTGCCGTATCAAATCCAAATTGCTATGGGAATAGGAAACAATTCTGCGTTATGAATAATCTACTGGAAATCAATGTTAATGGCTGCTCCACTGCCTGCATACGCAAACACATTACTAATTATTGTCTCGACCATTGTTTTCGCAACTGTGTGTAGGGCAAACGTGCGAGACTATCACTTACCGAAAAAGCAATTCAAAGAGTAATTATTCGTTCGCAATTAATTCCGAATAATAATGAATATTATACAGCATTCGAGTAAATGAGTGGGAAATGAAACAGCAAATAACAGGAAAATATAAGCGAGGCGATTATGCGAATGCAAGCAAGCAAAGCACATAAGAAATTAGCAATTTTTAAAATTGGATTTCCATCGCTTGTGTAAGCGCCCTCCAAAGCCGCCCCTATCAGCATCAACGTATCATTCCCGTTTTTTCCTTCCTCTTGTTTTTTCTGTATTTATAATAACGCACTCCTGTTAATTCCCACTTGCGCATATACAAAGCCTGCAAAAAGATAAAGGAATCTCCAATAAAATGGGGAAAGAAGTGAAAACAATGTGAAAATTCTGTTTGGCTGTTTCTAATTTGAGATAATTAGATGAGTGGATATCATGGAACTAGGATTTATGTAATTAATTTTGATGAAATTTGCAACACTTTGTAGTGATCTGCTTATTCACGTATGCGCTCTGAATGGCGCACGGTACTAAACACTCAATTTCCATAGTCGAGTTAATGCTCACATTGTTAAGCCTCTTGTATTCCCAAAACGCACTGCACCGTATTCCTGATGCCGGATTTCCACCGACTACCAGCCGTATTAATGGATAGCATTGGTCTGCATTTATATGCGCAATACACACAAGCGACGCTCGCTCGCTCAGCGTATCAACAGCCATCCGCAGGGAGGCCAACAATGAACAACGCCAATACAGACTCCATAACTCTTCCTCCATCTCATAATCAGCACTCCTGCTACTTTTCCACGCCGTAGCCATATTTTTTACGCGCATAAGTCTAAACTTGCTGATGAAGCTAATTCCACGCATAGTTTCAGCAACTCTGTAGTGTGCCATTCCCTGCTTCTGCTTATTAATATTTAATCCCAGAAATTGCGCTTCAATTTTTTTTAGATGCACAACAGCGCATTTGCCTACATGCCATGTTTGTCCTTTTATTTAAATTTGCAAACCCTATACGCTGGAGATTATATTTTTCATGCTAAAAGCTTCTTGTTTACAGGCTGAGCAAGATATTATATCTATATAAGTAATCATTTTTTTTGAATCATTTATTCAATTCAAAATCTCTTTATTAATTTCTAACATTAGTTTGGAGAGCTGTTTCACTCGCAATTGTTAAGTAATCGCAAACACCCTAGAACTTGTATAACTTGACGTGCTCATACAAAAACCCTTCGCTAATGTTTAATTACAGCGAGCGAGCCGCTTAGCCTAAATTATTAACAAGAAGTTGGCGTTGTTTCGTGGCGGTGTGTGTAACAATGGGGCAGGGTTGTGTCGCTGGACTATTCATTGCAAATATGAAGCACGAACAAGTGGCCAGCTTTAGGCCATCATGAGAGCACATATGGCCGTCTACGATGTGCGATAATTACAAATTCATGACTTCATTTTTACATAAGCGCTCCCAAGCAAGCCCCACGAAGTGCACTCGAAGTAAACGCGGACGCCACAAGTCCTCTCTCTCCCGTGACTCGCGTACATTTAGCCAAACGTGCAGCACATTTGATACACGGAGCAGATTAAAATTGTTTGTAATGTGCAGCAATTATTTTAATAACGTGCAATTTGTTCGGTTTACCTCTGCGCTTGATGGCTTGACACATAATCGGAAATTATTCACAACAATCATTAGCGTTAATTGTGCGCCATGTAAAGTTATTGTTTGTACATTTGGGTGCGATACACAGTACATAATTTGATTAATCATTAATCAATCAATCTCGATATTTCGACGAGTTTTTGCATTGTTACGTGGTACGCTTTTAATTAATTTTTTTGTTTTGGATGCTGTATCGTTCATTAGAGCGCTTTTACACTCGGCGTAATAAAACGTGAAGCATGCTGAATACGTTTCCAATTAATCGCATTTTTATCGCATTTAATTAAATTTCAATTACACCCATCGTCGAAGTGATACGAAAGCCTATTAGCGAAATTAGCGTTAATTAATTTCACTTGTCGTGAGCATTTTTCCGCTGGAAAAAACATAAAATAAAGGTGAAAAAAGAGCGTTCACGAAACTCCTCGAGGTATAATTACATTAAACACTTTATTCCTTAAACCGTCGCGACGCGTCGACGCGACGGCATCGGCAGACTTGCAAGATGCAATGCCAACGTGAGGGCGGTAGGGGGGCCGGCAAGCGCTGTTAACGTAATATTGCAGCGGCGAGCCTGAAGTGCACCTATCCTATAACGATTATTTCTTCAACAATGATAGCAGATTATAATATGAAAAAGAGTCACCGAGCGAAGTGAACGCGCCGCGTATCGTAACATAATCGGCTTAACGTTCGTTCGTTCGTCTCGTGCCGCCCCCGAGATCGTTTTGGGGAGATCGCGCGCATTCCCCGACGTCGCTGATGCGCCTAGTGACGAAACTGAAAATTAATCGGTGCGCATCTCGGTAGTTTGAGCGAGCAACAAAATGAGATTGAATCGCAGCAATGTTTGCAACGTTTGAACTCGCAAACATCGAGCAAGCGCGCTATGAAAAAGCGAGATGGAGCAAATTCGTGTGCAAAACCCTTTTAATTAGGAAATGTTGCCAGTTTGCATGCTAATTAAAAGTGTAAAGTTTTCGAATCGAAACAAAATGGCAAACATAATGCGAAGTAACTGCTGGAACTAACTATAAACAAACAGAATAACATCGCGTTATTTTTTACTCCAGGCCTTTTTAATTATATTCTGTTTAGCTCCTGCTCTCTCTCTTCGAACTGGTAAATGTAAAAAGTTCCTTAAAACATTTTCATACCGTTGTAAATTTTCTGTACTGCAACTTTAAGTATGTACACAGAGAGTTGTTTGACATGAAACACAAGGCTGCTACATTTTATGAAAAAATACCTCATTATATGAGATAGGATGTATTTTGTTGGGGTATGCAAATTTTCCACTCATAATTTAAGGGGTTGTTGGAAAAATATTTATTCAAAGAGTTTGGTATTTGTTAATAATTTTAATATTATAAATGGTAAACATAATCAAAATTAAGTTGGTTTGGAACATATGAGTAATTTTCCTGATGTGATTTGTCTGTCGTAATGATTGCAATTATGCAGTAGACATTAAAGAGACAACAAGTTGAGTAGTATTAGGGGTCGGGACGCGTTATTTATTTATACAAAGTTGATTAACGCGTTTTTCATGGTTTTCTATTAAGGGACAGCCCCGGGGCAAGCGGGAGTCCTGCGTCCTTGATGCGCCTTCGCCTCGAAGGCAAATCTCACGGGTGTAGCGTCATGCAATTCGCATTCGCGTCGGCGGCAACGGGGCGGGCGGAGCGCGAGTCAAGAATGAGGAAGCCGCCGCCCGGCTGGCAACAAGCAACAAGAATCCCTCTCGCCTCCGGTACACATACAACCTGTAAACCATTCCGGATTATGTGCACGTCATTCGAGCTGATCTCGTAGTCCGTGCAGGCTTCACCCTCGTCTTATTTACCTACAACGCACGGAACTCGTTATCTTGAAGAAATTTCCTCTTTCCTATTTAATCTCGTAGACTTTGTTTAGATTTTTCATCATTCTATCATTTGCGCGGCGCGCATTCCGGCAGCGACGCGCCATGTATAAATAATACCCTCGCTCGTTCGTCGAACGGCCGGGGCCTGAAAGATCAAAGTTTTCGTGCGAAGCCGTAATGGAAAATTTAATTAAAATTAATACGCGCCTTGTTTGTATTCTATTTCATCGTGTTATGACTGGATCTTATATGCAAAGCGTGAGCACACACCGAAACGCCGCCGTCGAAGATAAGAGGCAAAAAGTTGGCAATGACCGAACAGAGCAATAAAAGCGCGAGAAGAAATCAGCCGCGCCGCGCGCCAAGAGTGGTGTGAAAGGGCAAACGCATCGCTTGGTGATATAATAAACGCGCTGAAGACTGCCAGTGAAAGCTGCCGCCCAACAACGATGCTGAATATAGCTGTAAAGAAGTAAATGCACCTATCTGGCGTTCGCTGAAAGGCCGACGAAAAAGAAAAACCACTTAATAATAAACAAGTTTTGCGTTCTGCGTTGATAAAACTCGCCAAATGCTTTTAAAAGTGTAAAAGAAGCGAAAAAAAGTTTCGCATCGCATTTAACCTTTTCCGTCTGCATTACGCATTTTCCTTTCTGCTTCTCTGTTGCTTTATTCCTTTTATTTTATTACTGCGCAGCCATTCCCAGTTGCTCTATCATCTATTCGCACAAAAGCAAAACAACAAAAGGCACCTCTTATCGCGGTTATATTATTGTCTTAAGTCTATTTCCTATTTGTAGAAAAGAATTTTCTTGAGAAATTTGCAGGATTGTTTAATAATGTATTTTATTAACATCCCTATATCTCTATGAGGCATTATTGCTCGTGTTTATAACGTATAAAGCTAACGAGGAAATAGACACAATTATTTTGTATACTGCGCGTCCTCTCCATTTTATTTTATTAACAACAACTATAAACAAACCAACTCACCTGTTTCACATAATATGTTTGAATCAGATAGAAACTATACTTAATTTATCATGGTATTTTGCATTTGGATATAAAAACTTAATCAAAACACACATCCGCTCATACGTTACACGAAATTTTTAAACATTTCCTTTGCAGATACATGTATTACAGATTTTATTCATTTTTGTTCCTGATAACTCTGCTATATCGGACGCAATAATCATAAAATAGATTTATCTTCATAGATTCGGCGTACTATCATCATGTAAAATGTCAATTTTAATAACTGTTCCAACCAGAACGAAGCGAAAACTGCAGAGTAATAAGCCAAACAACGAAATGAAGGTGGAAAATTGAATCGGTCATTGTCAATAAATTAAAACACGCATATGCTCTTGATGTTTAACATGGATAAATATAAAGCCTATTTATTTAGTCCTTTTTTTCGAAAGGCCTTGTATACAATACATCCATGTCCGAGTACTGAAAACAGTTTTTTGCTGCGGGCGAAATTTAAAATTCCATTACGACAAATGCGACACCTGCGACTGTAAATATGATTTTTTGGTTTGATTGCGATTCCTGACTCAGTGCTTGCTCAGTCCATTGTTCCCTGTGGCGAAATGAAAAAAGCGCAAACGCAAGCCGGACGGAATTTCATAGCAAATAATTGTTCGAGTTAGCAAACATGCTTGTACAGAAATTGTGTAAAAAGATTTTTCACAATTAGGGGGGTTTCACAAATCCAAACTGGATGAAAATGCGTATTTCCATTCGTAATGCGACGTTAACATAACAAATATTTTGTACGAAATTGCGCAACGAGTAAACGTGCTTGAGCTTTCGTTTGGCTGACGGTTTAATAGCGCGACTAGAAATAGAAACCTTTATTGGCCATTTACATAATAAAATTCACCAATTCTGTAACATAAAACTTGCAGCGAAACGACGTCTGGGACGCATATGAAACACGCATGAAACTGCGGACGAGATGGCCTCATCTAACGGCCACAATTTTTGCGACACATTCTTAGGGGCTAAATCCCACATTTGAATGTGACATATAAAATTTCAGATTGGTGAAATATTACGTCTACATGCGCCGGCTGTGGCAATCTGCAACGGCAAATATTCCGCCGCAAATTTCCCCCGAAAATGTGCGCTAGTTGCGTGGCGAGCACACACAGTCGACATGCCGAAAAAGTCATCTAATTCTATGCTCGTTGTGCTGGTTATGTGGTCTCCTTGGGGCTAGTGCGCTGAATCCTTTTTCTCGGCGGCGGCGAGCGCAAGGTTGAAAACTTCTTAAGTGGCAGCTGTGACTCGACGCTATGCGGCAACGCCAAGTGTGTTATATTGCAGATATTGCATCTCTGTACGTTTTACGACCCACCGACAAAACGACTTCACTAGGGTTGACTTTGACCACTTTTTGGGATGCCATCTAAATCCTCATATGCATGGCATCGAAGATTCGGGATAAATACTTTGATCTTATAGCAAACGCACGAATGCAACCCTTGCAATGAAAGCATGATTGATTTTCATATTTAAACCCGGCATTTTATATCACAGTATTACACGGATCGTATTCTTAACGTAACATGATTTAGGATTATGAGAATGGAAAATTTACGCTTTCACATTGATTCAATCTGAATCATAAATCAGAAACTTGTAATTAACTTGTTTATAACTTTCGTAGCCAGTTAATAGTTTCACAAGTTTCATAATAAATCTTCTATGCCTACAGTAACCCAATCTACATTTAGTTAATCGTTACTGTACCAGAAGCACCTTTAAAATTTCAATATCATTTTTCAAATAGAATTTTATTTCGAACTTATCACATTTTCACAAGATTCCACAATCAATAACAGATCTATTACTTAGCACTTCTAACACGATTCATTCCACGTTTCACAATAAATGTTTCAGTTGTAAATCTCATTCGAAAGATCTTATAAAAATCATACCAACTGAGTGTTAATATTTCAGTATATAGTTAACATTAAGCATATAATGAAGAGGCTAACATATCAACTGCTACAAATAATGATAACAATATAATATTTAGCTTTATGAAATATTTGAACTTCATTAAACAGTTTCCTATAGTTAATGACTAAAGGTAGTGCAATATATAATAATATGATCGGCAAACTTAAATCAGCAGTCTTACTCAATAACAATTGTCATTTGTATCAAAATGACCATCCTGGCAATACAATATTGTAACAAGCTTTGGCTGTAGTATTTAGATTATCTTCATCCAATAATTACCCAAATATCAATATATGCAAAGATGAGTGCAATGTTCTAATTGAACATACCACTGGAAGTGTTTGAAACGTGATACAAAAATATGTCTCCTTGAATATACAAAGAATCAATGTTGAAGGTGTCTTGCATTCTATAAGGATACTCAGCAATGAGTTTATCATCAACCCAAACACTAAAACCATCATCTTCAATGCCAATCATGATTGCAAATTTGTGTCCTGGCATAAATGGAAAGCCTGGTGCACGTTCCTCTTTCAACCACGACGATCCATTGTAGCAATTGCGAACTAATGCATTTGACCCGCAAGATGCACCTAATAATAGAGTTAAGTAATGTGTCATCAAAGTGAGTGAGTCATTCTTACTGAATCGAGGATTGAGATGAAATGGAATAATTGCATGTGGATAAATATCCAATCCACATTGTAGATTTATATAGAATGAGTGCGGTAATAATTTGACCTTTCCATGAATTATCACTTTCTGCCCAACTTGCAAATCACCCAGGAATTTTGCAACCAATGGCATAGGCTAAAATGAAAGGTTGAATTAATTGAGAGAGATTCATATTGAGATATTCACCAATTCAGTATTATTATTCTCATCATACTCAGCGTTTACAGGAATAGAGTAAACTTGAATTGTATTGTCTTTTAGAAATGGATATATGTCTGCAGATTTTGTTATAACATCATTTATAACAATGTCTCCAACAAAATGAATTCCAGTTATTTGGCTGTAAGGAACTCTATGGCGAAATGAGCAGAAATGCCGGTCGTTAACTGATACCATAAACTCCTCCGCCGTTACAAAGAAAATGAGTTTGAAAGGTTTTCCTGGGATTAGATCGAACGGTGTTGGTGATGCTGTTTCTTCCTCTCCCCAATAGCCTTTTAGTAAACAATTCCGAACAATGCTTCTTTCACGTATGCGAGGATTGAAATGAAAAGCTATTGTGCCTTCTTTAATATTACGTGTACCCACGATAAAGTCGACTGCAAATCTGCAAAAAGAAAGAATTGTAATCAGCTGCTTCAGTAATATGTACTTCGTATTTAAAAATTGAAAGGCTAAAAGATTGGGCTCAACCGGGATTTGAACCCGGGACCTCTCGCACCCAAAGCGAGAATCATACCCCTAGACCATTGAGCCATCATACCCAAACGCCTAATGTAAGTTCGGATAAATCGGCAAGTAATTTTATCTTCTTTAATAAGAACTAGTGTCAATCAGAATACTATAAGCAAACATCAATATGCACTTTAACTAGCAAATATCAATGCAGGTGTTATTAAATCATAACAAAAATAAACAGTAATTACCTTAGACACTCTGAATCCATAACCCCTTGGGCGAATACATAGTTACCCAAAACCAAGGATTGCTGAAGATCATATTTGAGGGCGACCTTGGAAGCAGCACGAATATCAATTAGATTTAAAGCCTCCCACGCTTCATGCAATGATTCTAGTGTTGTTACTGATTCCATTGATTTTAAACACAATTGACATATACGTTGTGAGTGAGGACGAACAACAATAAGAAAAAATGGTAGCGATGAGTCATTTATATTAAAAACAAATGAACGATACTTAAACAATTGTTCCAAATAAATAAAACTAAACCGAACCGAATCCAACACAGCCCATGCAACAAGCGACATGAAACTAATCAGCTGACTAACAATTCAATTACCATAACCTGTCCGTAGATAGAGTGTTATCTAATAATACTACAACTGGATGTTACAGAGATTATATGAACAATTAATTCACGCACTTGGTTTATACCAGGATTTGATGATAAATGTGTTCTTTGTGCTTAAAACAAAAGAGTTAACAACCACACATATTACTTTGTTAGACACAAACTAGATTTATTCAAACAACCTTTATTTGATTAATATTTAATTAGTACATACATGCACTTTTTGCATTCCTCTTGTGTCTGATATGCTTTTAACGTTGTCATGACAACAACAATGAAAACACAAATGCGTCATGCAGTAGTATAAGAAGTTATTATAAGAATACTGCAAAATAACAATAACAATGTTCTCAAATAAACATTTGGCGTTGTTTTGTAATTATATGTAGAGACTAGAACATGAAGAATAATATACAACTACTATTTGAGGTTACAAACTGGAAGGCTAAGGACACGAATATACAGTGAGGTGATTATTGATTTCAAGTGTTTACAGCGGGATGTTTAAATGAATTAAAAATATTTGTTAAATATTAACTTACATTAATATTTCTTGGTACGTGCACTATGTAGAAGTCATCCAATGTATTGCTATCGAGACTTTCTTGACGGCAACAACACTGTTTGTAATTGTTGTTTACGAAAGAATGTTGTTTCGTTTTTGAATTTTTCATTTTTATCACTTTGTTGTTGTTGTAGTACAAATCACTTCGTTACTATCGGTATACCTTATCCTATATAATATACTTAATTAATAATTCAAAAACTTCTGGTATTGTTTAACCTAAATGCAATAAACAGGTTGCGAGTTTAATGATAATTGGCACAATTGCACGCTACGCGAATGAAAATAATATATTGTAATAGAGTTATAAATAACTTCCAAACAAACTGTTCCACATTCAAATTACAAGCTGACTTGAATTTTAATGGAAAATGTATTAGGTGTGTCACTTTAATCACTCATTGCACATTGACTTAACTTTATGAACATGTAAATATTCTCGTGCATCATTATTTTAAAACCTACCTTTCTTTACCTTGTAAAGCTAGTAAATTTTATCAATTTTATTTCAATTCTGGTAAAAATTATATGCAACTCTATATACAATGAGTCAATGAAATTTATATTAAAGACATTTTGATGTTTAAAGTGTTTATAATAGTATTTCTCTTTTACAATATTCAAAATAGCTATTTTAAATCGTTGAAAACTATTGAATCATTGAAATAGATTTACATGTATGCAACTTGTCGAACTTACTGCATCTTTTGCATACCGCTGTACCGGTGCCGACATAACCTTGTGTTCAACAGTCTGTTGTTAAGTGGTGCATTGTTAACAGTGAGCATTGATTGTTATTGTTGCAATTAGTGTTAATAATGGGTGTTTTGTGGTGTAGTGCTCAAGAAAGACTCTTCTACGTCAGAGTAAAGTGCCATACTAACATCAGGTTAGTCAATGCTGCATTGTATTTATCAGTCTAAATCAAGTCTAAAGGTTTCATCAAGTATAAATTGTGCTGGACTGAAACATTGGTAAAGCTATATGTGAAAGTGGCTACCTCAAGCACTTTTGGGCCACAGCTGGGATATTGTGATACCAAGGAATGCAACCTGTGACTCTATGAACTATTTAGAGCTGATGATAAATGTAACATTACATTACATCAAGGTCTGTGAGATCTAATTGGCTCTTGAAAAGAGTACTTGCTTAAGATGTGCATTTATCATGCAAGGTGAATGCATCATGTTTAGCCCTACAACTAACTACTACAGAGTAAAGTGCTACACTAAAATCTGGTAGTTAATGCTGCATTCAATGTTCAAGGTTTTATCAAGTCTAAATCGTGCTGACTGAAACATTGGTAAAGCCATATGTGAATGTGCCTGCCTCAAGCACTTTTGGGCCACAGATGGGATATTGTGATACCATGGAATGCAACCTGTGAGTCTATGAACTATTTACAGCTGATGATAAACGTAACATTACATTACGTCAAGGTCTGTGAGATCTAATTGGCTCTTGAAAAGAGTAGTTGCTTAAGATGTGCATTTATCATGCAAGGTGAATGCATCATGTTTAGCCCTACTACCAACTACTACAGAGTAAAGTGGTATACTAAAATCTGGTAGTTAATGCTGCATTCAATGTTCAAGGTTTCATCAAGACTAAATCATGTTGACTGAAACATTGGTAAAGCCATATGTGAATGTGCCTGCCTCAAGCACTTTTGGGCCACAGATGGGATATTGTGATACCATGGAATGCAACCTGTGAGTCTATGAACTATTTACAGCTGATGATAAACGTAACATTACATTACGTCAAGGTCTGTGAGATCTAATTGGCTCTTGAAAAGAGTACTTGCTTAAGATGTGCATTTATCATGCAAGGTGAATGCATCATGTTTAGCCCTACAACTAACTACTACAGAGTAAAGTGCTACACTAAAATCTGGTAGTTAATGCTGCATTCAATGTTCAAGGTTTTATCAAGTCTAAATCGTGCTGACTGAAACATTGGTAAAGCCATATGTGAATGTGCCTGCCTCAAGCACTTTTGGGCCACAGATGGGATATTGTGATACCATGGAATGCAACCTGTGAGTCTATGAACTATTTACAGCTGATGATAAACGTAACATTACATTATGCCAAGGTCTGTGAGATCTAATTGGCTCTTGAAAAGAGTACTTGCTTAAGATGTGCATTTATCATGCAAGGTGAATGCATCATGTTTAGCCCTACTACCAACTACTACAGAGTAAAGTGGTATACTAAAATCTGGTAGTTAATGCTGCATTCAATGTTCAAGGTTTCATCAAGACTAAATCATGTTGACTGAAACATTGGTAAAGCCATATGTGAATGTGCCTGCCTCAAGCACTTTTGGGCCACAGATGGGATATTGTGATACCATGGAATGCAACCTGTGAGTCTATGAACTATTTACAGCTGATGATAAACGTAACATTACATTACGTCAAGGTCTGTGAGATCTAATTGGCTCTTGAAAAGAGTACTTGCTTAAGATGTGCATTTATCATGCAAGGTGAATGCATCATGTTTAGCCCTACAACTAACTACTACAGAGTAAAGTGCTACACTAAAATCTGGTAGTTAATGCTGCATTCAATGTTCAAGGTTTTATCAAGTCTAAATCGTGCTGACTGAAACATTGGTAAAGCCATATGTGAATGTGCCTGCCTCAAGCACTTTTGGGCCACAGATGGGATATTGTGATACCATGGAATGCAACCTGTGAGTCTATGAACTATTTACAGCTGATGATAAACGTAACATTACATTATGCCAAGGTCTGTGAGATCTAATTGGCTCTTGAAAAGAGTACTTGCTTAAGATGTGCATTTATCATGCAAGGTGAATGCATCATGTTTAGCCCTACAACTAACTACTACAGAGTAAAGTGCTACACTAAAATCTGGTAGTTAATGCTGCATTCAATGTTCAAGGTTTTATCAAGTCTAAATCGTGCTGACTGAAACATTGGTAAAGCCATATGTGAATGTGCCTGCCTCAAGCACTTTTGGGCCACAGATGGGATATTGTGATACCATGGAATGCAACCTGTGAGTCTATGAACTATTTACAGCTGATGATAAACGTAACATTACATTATGCCAAGGTCTGTGAGATCTAATTGGCTCTTGAAAAGAGTACTTGCTTAAGATGTGCATTTATCATGCAAGGTGAATGCATCATGTTTAGCCCTACAACTAACTACTACAGAGTAAAGTGCTACACTAAAATCTGGTAGTTAATGCTGCATTCAATGTTCAAGGTTTTATCAAGTCTAAATCGTGCTGACTGAAACATTGGTAAAGCCATATGTGAATGTGCCTGCCTCAAGCACTTTTGGGCCACAGATGGGATATTGTGATACCATGGAATGCAACCTGTGAGTCTATGAACTATTTACAGCTGATGATAAACGTTACATTACATTACGTCAAGGTCTGTGAGATCTAATTGGCTCTTGAAAAGAGTACTTGCTTAAGATGTGCATTTATCATGCAAGGTGAATGCATCATGTTTAGCCCTACAACTAACTACTACAGAGTAAAGTGCTACACTAAAATCTGGTAGTTAATGCTGCATTCAATGTTCAAGGTTTTATCAAGTCTAAATCGTGCTGACTGAAACATTGGTAAAGCCATATGTGAATGTGCCTGCCTCAAGCACTTTTGGGCCACAGATGGGATATTGTGATACCATGGAATGCAACCTGTGAGTCTATGAACTATTTACAGCTGATGATAAACGTAACATTACATTACGTCAAGGTCTGTGAGATCTAATTGGCTCTTGAAAAGAGTAGTTGCTTAAGATGTGCATTTATCATGCAAGGTGAATGCATCATGTTTAGCCCTACTACCAACTACTACAGAGTAAAGTGGTATACTAAAATCTGGTAGTTAATGCTGCATTCAATGTTCAAGGTTTCATCAAGACTAAATCATGTTGACTGAAACATTGGTAAAGCCATATGTGAATGTGCCTGCCTCAAGCACTTTTGGGCCACAGATGGGATATTGTGATACCATGGAATGCAACCTGTGAGTCTATGAACTATTTACAGCTGATGATAAACGTAACATTACATTACGTCAAGGTCTGTGAGATCTAATTGGCTCTTGAAAAGAGTACTTGCTTAAGATGTGCATTTATCATGCAAGGTGAATGCATCATGTTTAGCCCTACAACTAACTACTACAGAGTAAAGTGCTACACTAAAATCTGGTAGTTAATGCTGCATTCAATGTTCAAGGTTTTATCAAGTCTAAATCGTGCTGACTGAAACATTGGTAAAGCCATATGTGAATGTGGCTGCCTCAAGCACATTTAGGCCACAGTTGGGATGTTGTGATAACATGGTATGCAACCTGTGAATGTATGGAAGAGGGTACTTGCTTAAGTTGTGCATTGTCATGCAAGATGAATAGCTCAACTATGTTTGATGATTACATACCCCACTAATGTAAGTAAGTAAAATTGTATAATCTATTTGTTCAATCAATATTTTTGTAACTTAATTTATGATTCAAGATGTGATTGCAAAGTGAGATAGTCAGCATGTAGGAATTAAGGACCTTGATATGGCATAACTTGAAGAATTCAGTGCTAATAATCAGGTACATGCACTAGGAAAAAAACCATCTATGTTGAGTGTTAGTAATAACTTTCTCTTAAGGCGCCGCCTCTTCATGTTATGGAAATCCAGCTAGCTAATGTGTTTCGTTACACATTTTATCAATAAGGTAGGATTTTTTCTATATCTTAGCATTCCTTCTATATTAACATATTATTATTTTCTCATAAAATATCTTTGGTTAATTAATTGAAATTGTTATTATACAGAGATATGCACTCTCTTGTCTGTATTATGATCTTATTTTTATTTTGATACTTGTCCATCAATCCCATTGTTTGGTGATCATCAGCTACAAACTTGGCAAGTAGCTGCATAATGCATCAGAAGGAAAAGAGATATTTGTATATAACCAAAAGTGCATGCTTCTGTATAGGTATTAACATTAGTTTTTGATTCAAACTATTATGGTTTCAAGTTTACGTAATTTTTTACAGATTTTTCTCATTTCTCCAGAGATTGATGGGTGATCTGCACCACACATAGTGAGAAGGTAAACAAGCCCATACCTGTTTTAACATTTAATTATTAAGCTTGTCGTTTTAGGGTTTATTTTGCTATTTTGCCTTACAGGGTTAGTGAAGAGTTATATAATCATGTTTTGCTTCAGATAATTGCAAATATTTCCTGATGTACAGGGAACATATACTTCAAATTTTGTGAGTAAGTAAGCAAGACAGTTTTCATTCATATTCATGTTTCTAATTAATTCTAGCCCTGCTGGTTTGAAAGCAAAAGGGGCCACAACCCCCTTTTGTGACTTCTGGTGAGTAAATTGGTGGAGCATTACTCACCTCATCTAGCTTGAGCTGATGAAGAAGAGTTACCGTTGTTATTTAAAATTTATTGTATTTCCTAATTGCATTAATAAATTAATTAAATGTATATTGCTCCTTGATAATGTAAAATTAATAAATAGGTTTTGTTTATTTTGATTTACCGACATGTGTTTATTTGATTTTCAGCTATTTCCCGATAGATGGCGCTAATACGATAAGAAAGATTCCATTTTGGAGTTCCAGTTGTAACAAATAGATGGCGCCACTAACTAAATCAATTTTTTAAACGCCATAAATTATTAATTTTTTCATGAAAAATTGTGTCCGATTAGGTTGAAATTTGGCATGCATGTAGACGTCGTTTTACTGATTAAAATAAGGTATCATACATCCCCGGAGCAAGTCTTGTTCCGGAGTAAATATGCCTTCTAAATTATATGCAAAAAGTTTGATTTTTTAAATTATTGATCAATTTTTTTTAAGTAATTAGGTATACTACCTCTTTGCGTTTATGCAAACTTGATACCAAACCTTAATTTTTCCGTTCTGAAAATGAAATTTTCTATCAATATTTTAAAAAAAGATAAACTTTTTGCATAAATTTTTTAAATAAATATATCTCTTTGCGTTTATGCAAACTTGATACCAAACCGTAATTTTTCCGTTCTGAAAATGAAATTTTCGGTCAATATTTAAAAAAAAAATGGTAAACTTTTCGCATAATTTTTTTTTATTAAATATATCTCTTTGCGTTTATGCAAACTTGATACCAAACCTTATTTTTTCCGTTCTGAAAACGAAATTTCCGATCAATATTTATTTTTATTTGGTAATTTTTTTTTGCTCTACGGATAAAGTAGAGCGAGCTGATTTTTTTGATGTGTCACCCACATCTGTAGCACGTCTGGATGTGGAGTTATTGCAATTATTAAATTACGCTTTTGTTAATTTATTCTGGCGAAAAAGTTTTGGCCATATCTGTGCTGATAACATTGAAACTTTTTCGCGGTCAAAAGATATGGGATATTTAAAATTCGAATTTGTAAGTAGCGCCTCAACATAGTAGTCGGGAAGATATGGAACTACTAGACTATAGGCAACACTTCGTACAAAGCGCCATCTATTATGTACACGTGAAATTATTAGTACCAAATATAACTATAAGATGTCACCACTCGTACACTCAATATGAGGGTGCAATTTATACGAAAACTACCCTAGATAGAAATATAGAACTACTTTCGTTTGAACAGAAGGCGTTTTTTTAAATATACCTAGCGATTTGAACCAGCTAGCCCCTATAAATTAACAGTTATCATACAGAATCTGAGGAAACACAATAAGTCGGGTTACAGAGGTAAATTACAACAGTAGGGATGAAGTTGAGAATTTATTATGGGACTGGGCTTTAACACAACGTACTTACGTAGCTTTACCTTACGATTCAGCATAGAACTGGAATTATCGGCGATTATCTGAAAGAAAATTAAAATTTGCATTGCTATTAAGACACACGAGCTAAAATTATAATCAACAACTTGTACATCTAAGTCCTAACAAAGCTTAAAGCAGATCAACTCCACTGTTACAGCTGACTATTAAAAAGAATAGAAAAAGTGTGAATATGGACTACTTACTTATGTACTTTCTTAATTTGAAGCAGACGCTCTTTATTGCTTACCAACTCATTTAGTTTGAAGCATATGCTCTTTACTGATCAGATGTGTGACAGGCTGATCAGCTGTTACAGATGACTGCCTAAAATAAAATAAGAATTAGGAGCACGCTAAAATGAAAATTAAATATGAAAACAAATGACGCCTTAAACGCTCACCTAGTCACTTCATTTGTAGCAGATACACTTTACCATTCAACTGTTGCGAGTGAGTGGCTAATCAGCTGTTATTGCTGACTGGCTAAAATCAAATACAAGCAAAGATTAAAATTAAATATGAATACAAATGACAACTTGCATGCTCACCTAGTCACGTCATTTGAAGCTGATACACTTTACCATTCAACTGTTATGGGTGGCTGACTAATCAGCTGTTATGGGTGACTGTCTAAAATAAAATAAGAGCTAGGATTAAACTTAAATATGAATACAAATAAGAACTTGCATGCTTACCTACCCATCACATTTGAAGCAGACCCTTTTTACCAATCAGCTGTTATGGATAACTGACTAATTGCTGTATTGGGGGACTGTCTACAATAAAATAAGAACTCGGATTAAAATTAAATATGATTACAAATAAGAACTTGCATGCTTACCTACTCACTTTGTTTAATGCAGGTCCTCTTTAGCAATCAACTGTTATGGGTGACTGTCTAAAATAAAATACAAGCTAAGATTAAAATTAAAATTAAATACAAATGAGGACTTGCATGCTCACCTACGCACTTTGTTTAAAGCTGATCCACTTTACTGATCAGCTGTTATTGATGACTGTTTAATACAAAATACAAGTTAAAATTAAATATGAAAACAAATGAGGACTTGCATGATTACCTACTCACAACATTTGAAGCAGATTCACTTCACTGATCAGCTGTTATGGGTGACTGTCTAAAATAAAATAAGAGATAGTATTCAACTTAAATATGAAAACAAATGAGGACTTGCCTGCTTACCTACTCACTCCATTTGAGCAAAGGTAGAATTGAAGTAGATCAATTCAGATTTTGTGTGTGACAATCTATAAGAAAACCAAAAATTAAATAATACTTAAACCATAAGAGCTAGGATTAAGCTTAAATGTGAATAAAAATGAGGTCTTGTATGCTTACCTGCTTGCTTTGAAGCAGATTGTATTCACAGGTCAGCCAGCTAACATGAGTGATAATCTGAAAGAAAACAAAAAATTGTTTAAGAGTAGTAGCTCATCTGTCCAGGTCAGGTATAATGAGCAATTAAAGAAAACAACCAATTAATGTTTTTGGAACCATTGGAAGCAAAATAAAATAATAACAAAAATAAAGATATGAAAGACTACTCACCAAATTTTCAACATATTGTTCTCATTCCTCTTGTTTTTGTTCATATCCGTTTTGAATTTGGGAGATCATATTAGCAATTTTATATAAACTCATGGCAACTTTGAACAACTCTTGTCATCATTGAGCTTGAAGCACGTATAGATTAGGAGTCATTCATGATGAACTGAAAACATTATACACTTTTGCAAATAAGGAATTGCTTTCTTCACTAACTTAACTGGTAAGCTTTACATTTACTTGCAACATAAGCCAACCATTATTGAAGCTTTCAACATTAAAATCAAAGTCATTATAGGAAGCAGAAAATTAATATCAAAACTTACGATAGTGATAATACAATATAAAATGAAACCAGAAAGCAATAGAAAACTTACTATTAGCAGCTGAAAGAAGCTTTAAATAAGAACAATAACTACGACTTACCAAGGCATCTTTATTGCCAAACCACCAAATGCCATAAGTGTTTTACCCCCAAAGCTTCCAGTCATTTGCTGCCCATTTTCAGATGTTTAAATCAAGTAGCTTTCACATTCTTGATGTACTTAAGGCATACCTTCAAAATAAAGAAGGGTTTACATTTTAAAATATTCTTTGAAATACAAATGGAATAGAAGTAGTGTTGTATGATGAAAAGATATTAAGAGGCAATAAAATGGGGGATGAGGAATTGTAAGTGATTAAACAAATAAAACCCGATCCTTTAAAAGTGTATCAATGACTAATACTGAAATGAATTAAGTACCTTAAGAAATGCAGATCTGTCCAAATTATGTTGACAATTTGTGGTTTTCTGAGCCAAACCAATGAATCATAATTGCATAAAATTCTATTCTATTGATTACAATATGCATAATTAGAGAAAAACTTTACTGTAAATAGATTAATTAGGTAAATAAGGTTCATTAGAACTTAACAAACAATGAACACAGATCATTTCGCGCACACATCAGCTGATGAACTGATCAACGCTAATCAGCATCAGCATACTAGCCATTGGAGCGTGTCGTTGTAAGTACTAAGTGTTGCCTATAATATGACTGAACATTTATGCAACGTATTGTACATTTAATTAGAGAGCAACGTTAAAATAATTAATAAATTGTTTTTAAAATTCAAACACTTTTTGTACTAAAATACCAAGATCAAATTCGAGCCCAGAAACAACACAACGTAGCCTAGTGTTGAAGTCTATGGTTGTGATCTGAGAGTCTCTAGTTCAATCCCCAGCAGTTTAAGTTTTAATTTTTCAATTGAAACAAATTTAAGCAAGTAAGGGGAAGATCAAAATTTGCCGTGTTAGCAACACTCCATAGCGTAGTGGTATATTCTATGGAAGCGATCCAAGAGTCTCTGGTTCGATTCCGAAGGATGGCAACTCAATTATGTTTTAAATTTTCACTTGATATTTAATTTAAGCCTATAAGGGGAAGATCAAAATTCGGTGAAACAACAATACTTCATAGCCTAGTGGTCACGGTTATAGAAGTGATCTGTGCGTCTCAGGTTCGAACCCTGAAAGCGGCAACTCGAATTTTCAAGTTTTAAATTGCTTGTATGCACGGGGGCCCCAAGGGACTTGGCTGTATGTCCAACGGGGCCCTTGAGGCGTACAAGAGCCCCGTTTTAAATTTTTGAAGCCCGTACGTTTTAAGATTGTCTTCAGACAGCCCACCCCGACCCCGGCATGCTCGGTCGCTGTGCGATCTGCGACTGCCTCCCCATTCCCGATTTTCGTTACCAACAGACCACGGTTTCTGACGTCATTTCACGGGGTGGAGCCCCCAATCTGCTTGACGTTAGCGCCCCACAATCCGCTAAGTGTAAGACTTAGATTGATTTGAATTCAAGCGCTATGGCCAATTGAATGACCATCCTACGGTGGTAGCAGTTGGTATGTTACTCAATTATTTCAAAAAAATTGTCAGCCCGAGTAGGGATTGAACCCAGAACACCCAAGTCATTGTCAAGCATCGGCCCACTGAGCCGCCTTTAACTTTACTTGTTGAGAATTAAAACTTATACTTCTCTGCTTCAACTGATTCCATCAATTGACTGATTCTTGAATAAGATATATGCACTTTAATAACCAATCTAAGGAATAACTATTTTGCCCACGATTGACTAACACAGCAATGCGTTTCCTTAATTAATGATTCCCTAAGGAATACAAAATCACGCTGTAAAGCGTAAACCTATTATCTCATCTTTAATGTTATCAAACATTGATAACAATTATTATGTTAAATTCGAAAATGATTATCTACGTATTAATTCGTTTTTACATAACCTAAGGATTGCAAATAGCATTTAGGAAATTGCAAATAGCATTTTATTAATTGAAAAGATGAATAAAACAACATTGTTAATTAAATCATTATCACTAAGGAATTCCTATCAGTTTTATGGAACTCAGCAGGGAAGGTAGGATTTTAATTATTTTTTAAGAGTACTGCAATTCTGATCCTTATTTTAGTTTCTTTAAGGGAAAGTATGATTTAATTGTAGTAGGAGGTGGAATTGTTGGGGTTGCAAGCGCGCGAGAATTGTCAAATAGATTTAAAAATCTTAACATGGCAATTCTAGAAAAGGAAGAAGAACTTGCAATGCACCAGAGTGGACATAACAGTGGAGTTATTCATGCAGGTGATAATAAGCGTTTAATTGAACAGTCCCGTTTTTAAAGAAATATTTTAATAGGAATATATTACAAACCTGGATCAATGAAAGCACAGTTATGTGTTGAAGGAATGAGTTTAATGTACAATTATGCTGAAGCAAGGAACATTCCTTTTAAGAAAGTGGGAAAACTTATTGTAGCTACAAAACATGAAGAATTAGAAGGATTGAACACCTTGTATGAACGTGGGGTACAAAATGCTGTGGCAGGACTAAGCGTAATTGACGGTGATCAAATATCCACAATTGAACCCAACTGTACTGGGTTGAAAGCTATTTGGTCACCTGAAACAGGTATAATTGATTATGCTGAAGTGACAAAACATTACGCAAAGGATTTTGAAAAAAATAATGGAAGGATCTTTGTCAAATTTGAAGTTGATGGCTTTAGGGAGAGCACTGATCCTAATTATCCTGTTGAGATTTACTCAAAGAAGAATCATATCATTCAAGCCAAATATGTCCTTACATGTGGTGGCTTATATTCAGATCACTTGGCAATAATGTCAGGTTGTTCTGATGTGCCTAAAATTGTTCCATTTCGTGGAGAATATTTAATATTGAAGGATAGAAACTCCAAATTAGTAAAGGGTAATATCTATCCAGTCCCAGATCCACGTTTTCCATTTTTAGGAGTGCATTACACTCCACGAATGGATGGCTCCATATGGCTTGGTCCAAATGCTGTAATGGCATTTAAACGTGAAGGCTATAAGTAATTAATACACTAATCGAATCAATCAATGTGCAAATGAATGTGTTTTAGATGGTCGGATGTAAATATGGCAGAATTTATGGATGCAGTTAAATTTCCTGGCTTTCGTAAATTGGTCTTCAAGTACTTATCGTCCGGAATTAAAGAAGTAACAAATTCTATTTTTATGAGTTTGCAAGTTAAGGAATTGCAACGTTACATTCCTACGTTACAAGTTTCTGATGTTGAGCGTGGTCCATCAGGTGTTCGTGCTCAGGCCATGGATTCAGCTGGCGAATTAATTGAAGACTTTTATTTTGATTCTGGCAATGAACATGGTATTGGAAAACGTATTTTACATTGTAGAAATGCTCCTTCGCCAGGTGCCACCAGTTCGCTAGCCATTGCAAGGATGGTCGCTGATAAAGTTTCTGCCAAATATTTGAAACAATGAAGCATATCCTATGTAACGAAATAAATATTTTTACCACATTCTAAATTTCTACCTTATAATCAAAATTAGCAATCTATATCAATTTAAATGTATGATTGTAAATGATGAGTGAATAAATAATTATTGGTTCTTCTATTTAACTTTACATTCTATTTGAAAAATTCAGATCAGGTGTGATAATATATAATGTAGCCACTATTGCAAATACCCCACATTTCATTATATAAATCTCATTTGGTTACTAAGTAAAAGCTGTAATACTATTTCACAGATGCAAATTTGGCAAATATTTTTTATGCTTGTGAAATAAGCGGTCGACGATATCTTCCAATATCTTCAAGCTTTATGCAATATTGTGGTGATATCACTACACATCTGTATGGAAAGTCATAAATGATGGTAGTGTGATAGGCAATATTGGTAAAGACCACAATATATTCACAGAATGCAAATTTGGTATAAACTATAAATAAGATCATGTTAATCCCCAACCTGTAAACATAATCATCTTACCATAATCTTGACAATTAATGTTGTGATTGATAAAATAATACATTGCAAGCAACATTCCACCAACATTGACAGCAGCCAGCATCTTTTTAAGTTTAAGCCCAAAATGCTCACTTCCACTTAACTTATAACTGTAACGTACTTTTAGTAATATTAATAATATCATGTACACCTGAGATGATATAACAAATATGATAAATGACTTTTTGTGCATAGCTAAAACAGAATATATTAGACAATTTGAGTATGGTGATAAAATGTTATACTCACAGTAGTAAAATGTAGAGTCAAAATACGATAATGATAGCAAGGCACAATTTTCAATAAAATTTAATAATCCTAAGCAGTAGATAAGTGAAACACTTTTGTCTTGGCACACATCTAAGCAATACTGTATATAATCCTTTATAATAAGAACTCTGCAAGTAACTCAAGATAATAGAAGATTCCACTGTATTAGAAACAAATGCATCTACCTCGGAATGAAAGTCAATGTGATTGCAGCTCGCCACACTTCTTTTTGTGGTGAATAATCACCTATTGCAGCAGATATGGACGGTAAAATATTGTAAGCTCCACAAGAAGTTGATGTTGAACTCTTAAAGTTGTATAATATTGAATAGGACACACAAAAAATGAAGCCCAAGCAAGGCAAGCTGCAAACAGTTAAAGCATAGTATTTAAATTTAAGTCTTATCCATGGTAAATGCTCTTCGTCATTTTGGTAGAGGCGTTTGTATTTAGGTAGTGTCATTGCACACGATTTAGATATTTAATCACTAGTCTTTCAATAAAACTTAAATAAGAAATCATGACCAAAACTATAATTAGGATTTTCCATTAACTGAAACACATTATTAAGGTTAGGAATAAACCTGATGACTGGGTCACTGCAGCGCTCTGTTGACAGGCTTGGTAATATGGCAGGTGCAATTCAACTTCTTTTAAAACAAATTGCATACTAAAAAATTTGTTAATAAACCAATATTAAACCGTTGTATATTTATTTGACTTATGTAATTAGCTGCAAATTCTACTTTTTCTTTGGTAGGCTGAAAATTGGCTGGCTCTTATAAACTTAATGTTTCATCTCAACAGGCTCATAGTTAAACCTTGGTTGTATATAGTGTGATTTCTGAATAAATTCATTAACTACATTATTGTTTATAATTAGAAATGTGCCTTGTCATTTATTGCAGGTTTTTTTCTGCATGATCTCATATCATGTGCCTTCCATGTATGATCTGGAGATCGTCAGACAAGACTCAGATCCAGGAAAGGCCCAAATGCTTTGGCGTCCTTAGGTCACCCTAAAACCGCAAATCATTAAATGTAACTTAGTGTAGATTTATTAACTTTCAAAATGTCTTTAAAATCATGAGGCATTAAATATGGAACTGCACCAAATGTTACAATTACTAACAGTTCTGCAAGGTGGAAAATCATTATTATATGAATTTTAGACCTTATTGCAAGATAACATAAAATTGATTTAGATATGAGATGCACCCTCATCAGTTCCTGGACAATCAAACAAATTACATCATTAGACTAATGAAATACAGTGACTATGAAGTATTATTAGCACCAAGCACCCATTCTACATGAACACATTACTAAACATTTAACTATCTTCAATGAATGGAAGTTATAATAAACAAAAGTTCAACTCACCAATTAATGTTCTGCAGTCTTCAAAAGTCATTGATTCTATGTTCCAAATAATATCAAATCTCTACAACATCATTGTGTTATCATCTGCCTTCCCTGACAAGTACCAGGTCTGTGAAAAGCCCAGATACTAGAGCATCCATTAGAGACACTAAAAAGGCAAATCGGTAAATATAACTTGTGGCAATAAGAAGTAATCACTCATATTATCACATTAACTGATTTACTAAATATGTGCAACAAACATCGTGGCTACTTACATCGTTAGTATGTAATATGAGGATTTGCTTGATAATAGTTAAATTTCATTTGTTCAGTAATTGAGGGTTATATGAACCAAAACAATGATCTCCAATTATTGCGTAGACTGGTTAAAGGCTATTGTTATAATTGGAGCACTTACAATTACACTATTACTGCTTCAGTAGACTACCGAAACGGAATATCTATTAATTATGATTTATTATGATTCGCCACAGCTGACCGGCTTAGAACTGGCGTGACCTCCATCCGAGCCCACGTTTAGGAAGAGCACTACGTGTTGCCTATATGAGTAAATATAAAGACAACATATCTATTAGTTAAATAATATAAACCATTTATAAACATTTAAATTTAACTTCTATTTTCAATCATTCTTTTTGCCTGGATATGCACGAAACTTTGTTACATGATTTCTATTTATTATTGCTTTTATAATTTCAGTGTGTTGTAATACATTCAATTGTTGTAAAGAATCTAATCGAATCATCTTCAGCGTGAACTGCGGGGCAAACTAAAGCTTTAGTTATTTTTTATTCATACTAGATTAGAAGAATTACCTATACCATCTCTTTGTAACTTTTTTTAAACAAATTTAACGATTACATTCAATGATAAGAATATTCCATGTTATTATAGCAGTAACAAGGAAAAGAAGTACTTAAAGTTTGAATACTTATTAACATGAAATTTGTGAACAATTAAAATTTTGTTAAATTATTTATCGTTACGTTAAATTAGCAACAATTGAAATGATATTGGTTAACCATTTGGCGGTTGTTAAATAGCAAATAATTTTAAAATATTTTAATGAATAGATGAAGCATATAACTGAATCTTAAGTAGCAAAGCATATACAAGAGTGTGAGTTTCGAAAAACCTGTTTGATTGGAAAAAGTCAAGCGCACATAGTCACGGTCCGTGTGGCTCTCGACGACTGGACGACGGCCTCGAGGAAGGTCTGGTCATTTATGGTATTCGATGCTTTGCTATGATTTGCCGCGACGAAGAAGTTCGAAGCGAAGGTCTTCGCGGCTCGATCCATTCCGAATAACCTGATTTGACCCTAAAACTGCGCCCATGGGTATTGTTGTTTACAAACGTTGGTATGACCAAGTGGCCGCTCCAAGGAGGCAGCGAGGTGCTAGTCGCCTCGCGCGCAGATGTGACTTAAGACGCGTGTGCTTAAATCTTCAAGTTCTTGTCATACATGCAGATTAGCTGTCCGATGATATGCGCAGTTGTGTTAGAATCTCCGTTACATTTGTAGTTTGGTTGGAATGCGCGCGTCCAAGTCCACGAGCTCATTGAGATTATTACAACCAACGAGCGGAAAATGTGATTGTGCGGTTTGTGCGGAGCGTTTAGTACAAAGACGGATGTGGCGGGTACGTAATACTGTGTCATTTGAGCGTTAATTACAACACCCTCAACTATCCAAAATTGCCATGAAGTTTGCGATTCGCACGAATGTGAGTTGCTATTTCCAATGGCCCAACAAGAAGTTACAAAGGACGGCGGTGTATGGCATCATGTTGGTGTCAATGGTGCGGCGAAGACGTGCGGTGGCGGTTTCAATAATGCCTCCGTCAACGACAGTAAAGACAGCCGTTGCGTGATTATAAGTCGCGCAAATGCTGCCGCAGCGGGAATCAACAGTAGCGTTGGCGGCGGCGGCAGTAGTACGGCCAATGCTAGTCTTATCAATAGCCATTCAGCTGATCCCCAGTGGATTGGTGTGGATCATTTTACTGGACCACTAAATCCGCTATGCATCACAGATGCTAATCATGAAATATTGCGACCCAAACCTAGAAGGTAAATGTACTGACATAATCATTATACACATAGGCAAACAAATTGCGATTTATATCCTCAATAATTTAACGTATACGTGATATGATGATGCGTATTTATCTACTGAAAAATACCACAATTGATAGGTGTATATTTCCCAAATTTGCAATTGTTCGGTAGTGTTTGGTATAGCCGCAAACGTCGATGTTGAAACCTTCAGGAAATCGATTGCGTTTGCGGTCGGGAAAATGCAATTCGAAATGGTTTCAATAATCCTACTTTGCAAACAGTTTAACACCGAATTGTGTTTAACGTATTAATGTGTTAATTGAATTTAGTATTGTGTGTATATAACGTTTTGTGAAGTGTGCTAATAACTCATAGGTGTTTTACTTTGACTTAGATTAATATGCATGAACTACAAACATAAACTTGTAGCAAACAATATTTGTAAACGAAACTTTCTTTCTATTCATTCTATTGTACTTACATATCCCATATTCATTTCACTTTAATAGTTACTTTTTCAAACTTTACAGTACAGTTCGGCTATTTATTCATAACTTCCTAATGTCAATAGGAATTTCAATTTATAACAAAACTATGAACAAAAGTATTTGATATTTGTTCGTGAAAAGACAACCGCTTTGTAAATATTTATAACGTTGATAGATGATAATCAAATGCAAATTCTGGATAGCTATAATTGTAGTAAAACTTTGTTTCAATCTTTCATCTGTGAAAGAGTTTATAGTTGAAGTTTCAATTTATCATATTTGAGTACAAAGCAACACGTAATTTTCCAGATCGATTATTTAATAAATTTCCCGGTAATACGCATAGCAGCAGCATATTTACAGAAAAAGTTAATAGAATTTTCTTTCAAATAAAAATAAAAGTAGGTAATTATAATGCATTTACATAAATTTTTATTTAAAATATAAAATTACCTTTTTTATATGAAGAACAACCAGTCGGTTATTTTAAACAATTCATCATAAACATATTACTGTTTACCTGCTCTTTTGTATAGTAGTCCGTCATTCGCAGACGCATTGCTTTTTCATTAATGGAACCTACATTTTTGCTCACTTTTTCCGTGTTTCCGTTTATTGCTAAAGCGAAATCAGATTAAACGTAATTTGTGCACGTAAATTGTTATTTACGAAAATAAATTGCAGAATTTATTTTCTAATTAAAACCAAATAATATTTTAACTATCACTAATTATTTAATCGCACAAAATAATTGTATTCAATTAATCGCCAGTTACAATTAATTTTTATTTATGAGTACTTTGCATATTGAAATTAACTACATATTTAATTTGGTGGAAAATCATAAAGTCTAGTTTTTATATTACAAACCAATTGTAATAAAATTTTATATATTTTTTGTTATTCATGCATTGTAGTAACAAACAAAAAAGTATTTCAAATAACCAATTTATCCTGCTTTTAAATTCAGTCCGCATGTTCGATGTTTTTACCTCCCATTTTAACGTTTCATAATCCCGCAGGGCATTTTTCTTTGTTTTATTTTTCACAACGCTTCATTTAATTTTAAGTGCTCAAACGCAGGATAGACGAACATATTCATTGATATTGCATATAGGATTTGCAGGAATAAAATCATACATAATTAATGTTAATTAAAAATCAATAATTGAGCTCTTCATCAAGAGTATCATGATACGTAAACAAATCAAACATTTCATTTTGCATATTTATATTTCAGATATTTTTAGCACTATTTATCATATGCATTAGCATTATAACAAGGAGACGATGAATACAGAATTTATGAAATATAAACCAAGCATTTGCATAATATATTAAACTATGACGGTGCATACTGGGCCAGAAAGCCGATTTTTCACCACCGCGATGGTTAAAATTATTTTATATTAATAACACTTTTATCATTACACATGAGACAGCTTATTATAATATTTGTGACGAGGCAACAAAACATTTTGTTTGTACGCTAATTAAAAGCTCATATATAAATAAACACAAAAAGCTTTATACATTTGCATTCAAAATGTAGCTCAAAATACTCGCAATGTGCGTTAAATCCACGACTAAAATAAGTAAAATACTACTAACCGCTGAGCTCACGATACGATACATTCAGCTTTAAGCCAACGATGCATTGCACTGTTGAATTTTGAAATTCTTGGTCCGTAGATAATGACTGTACCTACTCGACGAAGCAATAGGAACGGAAGAACATTTCTTCATCTTTATGTTTATTTTGTAATGTGCATTAAAACCATACGAGTACGATGCATTATTAATATGAAATGTTCGCGCTTCAGTGAAAATCGCGTTGTTACCACGTTGTGTATTAAATTTTTATATTTTATACACGCATCTGCGTTAAATTTTAATTCAACTTTTAGTTTGGTTTAACATTAAATTTAAAGCATTATTAATTGGAGACATAATTGAAATGTTGCACAATTAATGTACGCATGTATGTTTTCAACTCTTGTTCACCATTCGTATAGAACATATATTTATCTTTCTACGCTCATCGTAATCTCGCTGAAATTCAAAACTTTTCACAACTTTTGCTGCAGTAACAATCATAACAACTTTTTACATGTTACAAAAGTAAATAAAGTTATTTCATATGCATTCCAAGTTAAATTACCGAAAGCAAATAACATTTCACGTTGTAAATATAAAATTGAGTTTTCCTTCGGTTTTTAATTTCCTCATTATCTATGGATAATATAATAATGAACAAAATGAAAGAATACCGTCGTAAACGTGCTTGATTTAAACAATATTCTAGTCTATAAAATTCTGTTCAGAACGTGCCGTTCTTAACGCTTTCTTTTTTTCCGTTAAGATCGGACCTCATTGTTTTATGAGATCATTTGTATTTATTAGCGGCGTGTCATTTGTTTACTTTTGCTCTGTGAGACACTTTGCTCACAAGGTAGAGAGAAAAATCAATTTGGATACGATCTACTGGGCTAATTGAAGCGTCGCGTGGCTGCCGTTTTTTATATTCCTGCTTTGTGCGATGAAATGTTTTAGCGTTGTCAAAACATGTAATTACGTTGTGTAAATTGTTTGACAGGAGGAAATCTGCAAGTCAAAGTACAGAACAGAATGGAAAACTCGTGGAACAATTGCGTGTTCTCATAATTTCTAATTGGCGAACGAGCGCGATGCGTCTTATTAATTGTAATGTGAGAATGCGCTAGAATGGTTTCTTGTGCGCCTGATGCTGTCTTATATTATCTAAATTATTATTAGAATTAGAATTAGAATGCGGCGCAGCGCTAGAGGACGAGATAGAAAATTCACTTGCTGACATTGATAGAAAGTATAAATCTGTAAGACGTGTGAGCACCGTGTGTGCTCGCAGCGGATGAATAAAAATAGAAGAAAGTATGAGAAGCTCGAATTATATTTCCATTATACTCATCTATTGTTTTAGCGTCAGCAAGGAACGAAATGCAAAATTCTGCACGTTATAATATATTTTATATTCATTTCATTGCACTTGAAGTAACTATTAAGAGCTTCCAGAATAATTATAAAAAGTTAATTAAAATTTTCTGGAAACAAGCTTTTATCCGACAATACTAGATAGGTATTTGAAACGTACATTAATAAACTATGTTGTACCAGTACTTTGAAAATATGCAGGAAATTCACTTTCAAATGAGGCAGCAATGCGTGATATTAAAAATTGCATTCAGTACCTACCTACTGCAAATATTTGGACAGAATTATTCTAACATCGCGATGACATTAATTATTTTCTACGTTTAATATTAAATGTTCTAAATTCACAACAGCAAAGAGACTATCATTACATGCTAATTGATTAAAGTAATTGATGATTTGCGATGGCGTTTTTATCGATATCGTTTTTGAAATCAACTTGGCATTGACTCATATTGCGGTTGTCGTTGATCATGCAGAAAGTGTGCGCCGAATCGGATTCAGCACGCACACGGCGCAAATATTATTTGATAGATGTTTTATTGATACAGGACGTTGGTAAGATTGAGTAGAAAAAGCCGGCGCGTTACGTTTTGTTGATCTTGAAAGGAAATTGCAAACAATAGTGGGAAATGTACCAGATAGCTGCCAACGATGGCAGTATGATTGTTTCATTAGCTATTCAGTTAGTTGGCTTCGGGACGTTCTTCTACACGGTTTGCAGACTCAAGTTCGCGCGCATTTTGAGCAAAGTGCCAAGTGCCAACTTGTCCGAATGGACGCCAACTAATTTAACTTCAGGCTGCTTGCCGCCTTTCAAGGAATGTGTACGTGCACACTCCAAGTCGCTGAATAGGAACGTTTTTGTCTGGAGTTTGCCGTCCCTTCGCAAAATGCGCTGCAGCAAGAACTGTAAGTGCATCCTGTGCCTGGAACTCGCCGGTTGCGAAAAGCGTTTCAGCGAGGCGCCACCGATTATTTCGAATAACTTCATCCTGGCGCGGTCGTCCGCACTGGTGCGGAGTGCAATGCGGCCGAAAAAGTTTACGTTTTTTGGGGGTAGCGGAAGCGATTTTGATTTGAGTCGCACGGTCGACAAGTGCTCCAAGTTCTCCACTATCAATTCAAGTGCTGACAATATTCATCAAATTGTCGAGAGCAAGGTTGAAGGAGAACTCATAACGGAAAGCTTGCATAAGTCCGTCATATACGTCAACGATTTGCTCGTCGATGAGAATAACAACGAAGCGCAACCGAATGTTATCCTTAATGAGCGCGTTGACGATTTGATGACGTTGGACACCGCACAGGATAGTAACATCATCAATGTTAACTTTAAGGATACTTTCTCGTTCGCCTCGCAAATTATTAATGACCTTAATGTACCGGATGACTGTTGTTCTGATATCGAATCGGATGACTTTCCGCTTGGTATTGAAGCTCATTACTTTAACAAGCAATACTTTGGTCGGAATTCTTGGTAAGGTTATTTTGTTTGCATGAAAGTTATGAAGACTCTGTGTTTCACGAAAAAGTATTCGGAGAGTTAATGGAATTATGCTTTGCAGGCCTTTAAACAATGGAATCAATAATGATCCGCATCATCGCCTCGACGCGCTGTCATCGTTGAACCAAAATACGAGCGAACCTCACGACCAAATGGTCTCTCCGAAGCGCAAAATTGATCACATGTCCCAATTGTACGTTGCCAATAACGTGAAAACATCCACGTTCAGTGAACATTCGAATGAGAAATGCGGAGAAAAGCAGACAAAGTATCCAGGAGCGACGACTCCAATCAGCATGGTGCCCGAAAGGGACACGAACAAAACGTCCAATTCTTGCCCCTTGAAATTGCCTTCAAGCCAAAACGCACATCGTCTGTATAATAACAATAGTAATAATCACGAGGAAGGTCATAGAGTTGCTTCACGTCCGCATCACCATGCAAGCGTACAAGAATTGCGTATACAGGTAAAATTGGGATCCACAGTCACAACATTTGCAAAGCTATTTTAATATTATTTAGCTCTTACTCATATTATTAATTCACACTGTAGCAACGCGCTGCGCATCATGGCAATAGTTCGTCGGACGAAAATAGGTCCTCTGGTCATGCAAGTATGTCGGATACGGGCAACAGTTCTCCAAGGGCCCTGTCGAATGTCCCCGAACGCCTTAGCAATGGAGTTGTACAGAAACCTTCGAGGATGCGCCTTAACACGCAACATACGCGTTCCCGTCATCGGGCAACCCCGGCGAAAGTATTTATGCGTTTTAGGAATTCATCGGGGTGTTGTACTCATACACGTTTTATTGTAGCTGCAAGTGCCATGGAGCGGCGGAGGCGGCCTGGAGGATATTAAATTGGCGCTGCAACAGCTCACAATGCGGTCGCACACATCCACAAGTACCTACTCGAGTTTAAGTGCGGGTTCGGAAAGTTCTGAACCGGCTGTGCGTCGCTTAATGAGGCATTCGTCGCTCGAGACCATTAATACGAATATTACGAATGCTGATGAATTTGTTTGGGTTGACTCGCATAATAGGTAACCGGGTTTAATTGATATTTATTGTACAATTATGAAGTTGGTAGCGGTAGTTGGTTAGTAAAACATGTTGTTTTCGTGTTTGCAGACTTGTTGAATTGCAACACTTGCCCTGGACGAACCATTGTATTTTGCGCGTACTTCAGACTGGTCGCTGCCGAGATCACATGAGTCGTGTGAGCATTGAAACAATTCCACGCCTGTCGTATCTACTGCAGCGCGCATTGGTGCGTATCACCAGAGAAACGCAACGACTGGCATCCAATTTGGGCATTTGCACCAAACACGACTTATTAGCATCATTTCGTATAATTCTCTGCCCCCCGCTTGCGGATTCGTGCATCAAGTCTTGCCTTCGAGCGGCGGCAATGCTGGCGATGGTCGGCGATTGCACTTTGCGACAGAGTAAATCCACACGTGCTGGACTTCAGCTTCACGTAGGACGATTTCATAGATGGATGACGGACGTGAAACTGGCGCGCTTTATTCATGAGTAAGCGAATTCCATTATGCCATTTCATTTCATATATTGACAGAAATTATCTAAAATATAGTTGTAAGAAAGTAACCGAGAATGCAGCTATGAATACCTAGGTATTAAACTCTTTTATAAATATTCAAGACTCAAAACAAGATCTACTTTTGAAAGAAATTATGCAAAAAGTCATTTGCTACCATAACTGCTCAACTTACTAACGCAAAAACTTTGTGTTATCCGTGATAAAAAGATAAAAGTGATTTAATGAGGTTTAGAATGTGAATAATTGCTTACATTACTGCAAAGTTTTACGTGCATAAGAAAATAACTCATTTTAGCTGCTGGTGTATTTATAATTGCCAAAAAGCGTAAGAATCCTTTTTAAATTCTCCACCAACATTTACCCCGTCAAAACTTGGGCGAACCAGTACAAACAAAAGAGTAAAGTAGGTTTTTTCTTCAAATATTTACATCGAGGATTACATATGTGTAACGGCCAATAAGTTTGAACAAAAATGATTGTATTCGTTGCTTCTTGTATGCAGATATGGGGCGGTGTATCTCTGCGCAGGGATGGAAAACTTGCTCGAGGAAATTTTATTACAGTGTTTGCCAAGCGACTCGGAGGTAACATTGACCGCCACTCTACTTGAGCATGCCATCGCAAACAATGGAGATTTATGGGGTTTATTGCAACCGTACGCACACTTGAATGCGGGAAGAATTGCTTCAGGTTGGTTTACAGATATTTGCGCATGGAACCTCAGAATCATCCATTCATAGATCCTGTTGCGCAAACGTGCACCAATGTCCTATGAAATTTAGCATACTGTAATAGATCACTCTACATCGTTAAAAGGACTTTCTGCCTGCAAATATTTATCCTATGTCCTTTGAAAATAATTGCATTCTTATTTTAAGGTGCTCTAGCGCTACCCCGATGGGTATCAGTGTCCAGCCTGGGGTCACGAGACTCTGGCCGTGGATCTGGACCTTCGGAGCCATCACTCATGACAACATGCGTTGGTTCTTTAACCGAGCTCCAGGAAATCATTAGCCGTATGCAGCCACGAATTCCCTTGTGTGCTCGCGCCGTTCGTGCGCTTTTTTACTTTATGCGCTGCTCCCAGCTGGAGCATGGGGAGCAGGGAGGAAATCCAGTACAGGTAGAAGCAAAATTTTAAGTATTTTGTGACCAAAATAACAACTTGATCTGATTGCACGCAGAGGATGCGGTATAAAGGACCACTCTCTAATCAATAATGTATAGCATGAATATTCGATTACATATTCGAGAGCCAACATTGTAAATATGCAAACCATAAAATGTCTAATTTTATCCTATACGATTCGGTTTCATTATTAAGTATTCACGCCGCCTCTTCCAGAGACAAGATATGTGGGCCGTGATATTCTCTCATATATTTGAAATATTCTAATTTTCTAAGGCAAGGTCATCGCAAAATTACGATTCATTCATATATTTCGGATGCTTTCAGGAATTGTGTTACGAACGTGCCTACGTTGTGCTTCCGCCCTTAGTGGAATGGTTGCGCGTGGCCTCGGCACATGGCGAACACCGATTCACGGCGATATTGGATAAGGATGATATTATGCAAGCCGCACGCCTGCTGCTGCCAGGTGTGGATTGTCCGGTGCGACCGCTGGGCGAAGAAGCGCTAAGGATTAAACGGCTAACCGGAGCGGACGAGGATCATGCCGAGGCTACTCGTCAAATTCAAGTAAGAATTATGATCAAATTATACAGACGCCAGTTTTTATCATAATTGTATGTTTTGAATGAGAGTTGATCAACGCTCTAATTAATTAGTTCAAATTGAATGAAATTTATTGGATTTAGGTGGAATTAGCATTTCGACTAATGGCAGCGGGTCGACCAGAACTAATAATGCAAGCGGGGGCGCTTCTACCGAATAACACCAGGCTGGACACGTTGGACCAACAAGGACATACGGCTTTGATTCTCGCTGCTTTGAGTAATGATGATATCGCTTTAACGGTAAGCGCACATCAATTCTCCAAATTGTTCCATCGTCGCTCGCCGCTCTAAAGCTTTGGAAATTCTATGCAATTGATTTAGAGTGGTATTAACATTATATGATGTTTACTGAAACGTAGAGAACATTGATATTATTTTAGTTTCATAAAATATTTCATAAAATAAAGGATATTTAATTAACATCGCCCACGTTGCGAAAAGATAATAACTTATAAGTTTACATCTTTTGTTTACAGGCGTTATTGGATGCAGGAACAAGCGCGGATATTGAAACCCCACCATCCAGCAGCAACCACCCTGCGGTAAATGGAGAAACACAACATTGGACCGCGCTTACTTACGCCGCCGCTAAAGGACATACAAAATGCGCTCGCATATTGCTGGAGCGCGGTGCTAATGTCGAAGGCGGTGCACAATTCTCGGAAGAGAAATGCACACTCACCCCATTGCAGGTTCGAAATTGAAACTAAACATGCAATAAAGTCAATACTTTGGTGTAACGTTGATGCAAAAATTATAGGTGGCATGTGGCAGCGGAAATGCGGAAATGGTGCAATTGCTACTTGCACACGATGCGCATCCATTTCTATCAACGCTAATTACCGACTCGCTGTGCTATTCAGCTTCCGCTCAGCGCGGTTGCTACAGCGCTGTTTCCGTGGCTGCGGCCCATGGCCAGAGGTCGATACTTCAAAAACTTTTGGCACAACCTGTTGCTGCCGCTAACAAGGAAGTTTTGTCGCTGGAGGAGATGCTTGCTGAAGGCGCAGCTAGTTCAAACACTACAAGCGCCAGTAATTCGCCGCAGTATAGCAAGACGCAAGTGAAGGCGCTCCAAGAAGCGATGTATCACAGCTCGGAAAATAATCATTTGGACATAACTATTGAAATTCGCTCATTGGGCATTCCATGGACATTGCATTGCTGGATGCATTCATTAAGTGCGGCGCATGAGAGTCGTTTGGATTGCGTAATTGATCAGTTGCTGCAGGACTTCTTGCAAGTATGTCCGGACGATTACAGTACGCAATTTGTGCAGGAATGCTTGCCATTACTCTTCAACATTTTCCGATATAGTAAGGTAAGGGTACAGCAAATGCAAGAAGTCTATCTGGTACAATTTAGAACTTTATTGGCGATTGTAGAAGGAGGGCACCACATTGTTATTGGCCGATATATTCTCGACATGTTACGGCTGGGAGGCTATCAAACCGATAAAAGACTGCATGCTGACGGGCAATTGCACATCGCGCATCGATCCTAAGTACGTCAACAACCCGGAACTGAGTGATGTCACTTTTCGCGTAGAGGGACGTCTCTTCTATGCGCACAAAATTGTCCTCGTCACGGCCAGTGCACGTTTGCGCGCCATGCTTAGCTCAAAGTTGTGCGAAGGCGGCTTACCCACCGTGCAGATCAACGATATTCGATATCACATATTTCAGGTAAGATTGAGTCAATCAATCAGTATAAATGTCTCGTGAAATGGTGCAATACAACACTACTGATTGGACTATAAATTTTCATGATGCTTACGTATCTGATACAGCAAATAGCGATTTTACGATATAGTTGCTAAAAAATGTATTAATATTGATGCGCTGCATTTGAAATTCAAATGGCAAAATCAATATTTCATGTTTGCATGTCCCGAAATTCATTTCAAAACTATCAAACACAGTCTGGTTGCATATTAGAATATAAAGTAAACTATCAAAAGCAGATGTAGTCATTGATCACTCACCGCAAGTTATATTTCCAGATCGTAATGCAATTCCTCTATCAGGGCGGCTGTCAGACCCTGGAACCAGCCGCCGATGACATACTGGAGTTAATGGCGGCGGCGAATTTCTTCCAACTGGACGGACTGTTGCGCTACTGCGAAAGTCGCTGTGCCGCCATCGTTTCTCTTGATAACGTTGTCTCGATGTACATCCACGCTAAGGTGTATAATGCATTGCAATTACTCGAGTACTGTCAAGGATTTCTTATACAGAATATGGTTGCGCTACTTACTTATGACGATTCCACAAAACGATTGCTTTTTGCTAAGAAGCTGCCGCATCATGATGTCCTTGCTGGCCTACTTACAATTCTGCAGAATCGAATAAAAAGTCGTCGGCAAGCGAACAAAACTCCAATTAATCACAAGACGTAAGATGTAATTAATATACTGGCTGATAGAGTATTTAATACTTGGATGTAAAATTATTTTAATCGTAATATTTATATTTATATATGTAAAAAATAACATACTGTTCAAATCATACAGTACAGTGTGTGGAATTATATATTATTTGGATGTATTTAATTTAAATAAATCGATAGCAATATTATTTATAAACACACGTATTTGGAATGTACTATGTTGGTTCTTAATTATTGCATGTTCCACAATAATTAACATACGATATTTTATAATTCATTGGCTTTGAACAGATAATTGATTATATTACTAAACTTTGGAAAGTAATTTCAAAATTATACATTATTACATCAAGAGCAGAGAATGCTTAGAAGCATGGCAAACTAATAAAATTTCATCGAAGAATAACTTTTAATTGCATCAATCAATTTTTGAGCTACTGCAATATTCTAAAAGCTTTGTCTCATCATGAGTATTTTCTAATCATATTCCAATAAATAAAATGATCACGTATCACAGATTGTATATGGAAAATACTGAATAAAATATTTACAGTAATATTTTGCATGAGTAATTTAATGCGCTTAATTAATGTTTCATATATGTTATTAATTACTTACGAGGATATTTTGCGTATGATTCGTGTATCTGCATGTGTTTCGAGTGCACAAAACCAGCAGTTAATTTCTCAACTTGTATATTTTGGGAAATATTTAACTAGTCCTCTATTATATTCAGTTAAAGTGTTTATAAATAGAATTTACAAATGTACAACGCGGCGATGAGACAAACGCTAATTGCGTTGACATCACAATAGGTAACATGCGCTCTCATATGCGCGTGGGCAATTAAAATTAATTACTAGATACCGTTTCTGAAATTGGTCGTTTTCTGCTTGTTTGTGCAATGTCCACGAGCGATCCGCTGATAAACTTTGTCATTTTGTCAATGCGCATACCATTCGTGTGCGCTTAATTTCAATCGCCGATGTCACTTACGTAGGGCTGAAAGTGCTGCCTAATCTGATAATGGCCAGGTTGGCAAAACACGTTAGTGTGAGGCGGCTGCTTCTATATGCACGTCTCACTGTTGGGCTTGACCACCGAGTAATTGAGTTCGCAGATGAGCTGCGCGTTCTTGCCGAGTTTGATTTCGCGGTTCTGTATGACCATGGGTTCGTCGGCGGCGGTGGCGGCGGTGTGATGGTTACGCGATGATCCCAGCATCGAGTTGGAGGGCATGCGCGTTTCACGAATGGTCGAGTTGCGAACGACGGAGTTGTTCAGACTCGGAGACGCGCCGCAGAGAATCTCTTGGAACGCGGTCCGGTAGCGATTCGACATGACGTTGTATAAAATTGGATTGAGTGTCGAGGAGAAGTAATAGAGCAGTCCGGTAATGAAGTACATCCATTCGTTGATGATGCTGAAGTACGGAGAGTCCTTGCCGTACTTGTAATTCAATCGCTGGGCGTGGAATGGCGCCCAGCAGATGAAGAATGCTATCACCACGACGGCTGAAACCAGACAGAAAACAACGCTCATGCGTTATGCAAATATTGCATGTATAACAATAAAAAAGCATAAATACACACTGGGGATGAATTAATTCGATGAAATGTATGATTGCCATGCTTTAGGGGACAGTATGTCTCCTCCAAAAAGCGTGATTAAATTTTGTTTGCAATTTACTCGACGTTTGATTGAAATGTGTGTTGACATTCTGAGTGAATTTTGTACTCATTTATATTCCATTCAATGACGTATTCGCATCTTCAATAATAATACTGTATCATCATAAAATGAGTAATAATTTCAGTGAGTTGAGATTAAATACTAATTAGAATAATTCAAATTTTTAACTATATTTTATTAGATTAGCGAATAATCATGGAATAAAATATTTAATGTTATGCGTATTTAATCCAATTAACAATTTTCATGGAAAAATTAACGCGTGAAGGCATAATTTATTTTTTGAATATATGGAATAATTCCGAGAGGAAAATAATGATTTCTTGTTGTCCAATTTCTTCATCCAGTAAGCAATAAAATGTGATGAACACAGCTTAGAGGATTTGGAAGCTTACGGTTTGCAAAAATATAGAATAATTCATTACCCAACATCCGGACGATCGCCTTATGCGATTGCGCTCGTGTGCGATCCCTGTGGATGTTGTTTACACTCCTGCAATCGCCAAATTGCAGATTCGATCGATGTGCGATCTTGTAGCCCATCATCGAGTACTCGACGATCAGAATGACCATCGGGATTAAGAAAAAGATTATCGTGCTGAGCTCCGAAAGCGGAATTGGGGGCGGTTTTGTCATTCCACAAAACGCTGATTCCTGCACAAAAATCACATTCCATGTAGCATCTCGTACCATGAATTTTAAATTAGAAATAAATGAACATTTTCATTTAATAAACGATATTAAAAATTCCTTAATTAAGCAAGAGCATCGTTCAAATTCGGCGAGCGAAAAATGTTGTAGTACTTCGTCGTTCAACTAATCATCCAGTAAAAAATATTGGCAAATCAATACAGTGTAAATGAGAATTTGAAGGCTGTAATATTTTTTGTAATCCAACATCAACTCGAAATAATTACCATATTCATGAAAAACAAGTCAATAATTTGGTAAAATGTCGATTATTTTATAGGTGTCATGTATTGGGTGATTATTTATAACTTTGAAAAGGGATCAGAAACGAATAACGATTAATTATTTACATATTTGATGTTTGTGATATAAACATCGACTAGAATATTAAAACTGGAACATGAATGTAATAAAAACTGAATTCTCGTTTATGAGAAAAATGTAATAATTTTTATGTATTACTGTAAATTAATTAATATTGCTAAAATTTAATTATAAGTATTTTTGTTGATGTTTGCGTGATAATAATTTACCAAAGGCATTAATTAGACATAATTTATATCGACATTAGTTTAGGATTGGTTCAAGGCCTGATAAAATTTAGTGGGAAATTAATCAGGATCTCGTAACGAATGAAAATCAGATCGTCCTACCTGAATTTTATGGCCGTGTATATCAAAATAATCCACTTGCGTATACATGGCAAACGGTAGCGCAGCGAAGAAGGAAATGAACCAAATGGCGCTAATGATTCGAATAGCGCGTTGCAAGCCTCCCATTTTGTACAGATAGAGCGGATAGCAGATTGAAAAGTATCGCTCCGTTGAGAAAGCGACGATTGTCAATACAGAGACGTATGATGCCCTATTTATAGACACGTAAACAGAATAAACCTTATAGCTATTGGTATATCAATATAGGCAATGTGCTAGAAAACCACTTCAAGTAATGTGTTTAGTATCGCACTGTCTTAGTAGGTACTACTGCCAATGCAAACACTACATGCGCCATAGTTATATTCGCAGATCGCATATTGAGTTGCGTAATATTAGTGGAGCAAATAGCAATAATATTTGGCCAGCATGTAATCCAATGCGTTTGCTTTTCTTTGTTTGCAATATGAGTATGGCCATGTGTGCATGTAGGTATGTTTACTTATTTGAAATAAGATTATGTTAAGGGATAATACCCTTACCATTCTGACATTAGAGCTCGAAATTTGCAAAATGGGTTGCCCAAAATCCAAGGATACTGATGCCAGTAGACAGCCACATCGTACGGTAGTCCTACAATAAAACGAACAGGTCATGTCACGTGTAACAAATATATCACATTTTTGTACGAGATGGACATTTATTCTAACGTTTATATCGAACGGCGGTTGAAAAAGCAGTTGAAAATTTAATAAACCTTTCCTGCTATTTTTGCTCGTCCTGGCCGTCTTTCCTATATCAACGCAAATTGTTTTTAGATGGTTGCGATTATAAAACAGGAAGTATCACCCTAGGTTGTATAAAATTTTAATTAAGAAGTTACGGTGCCATGTTATACATAATTAAAGTAAGCTTCAGGTGAATTGAAACAATAAACAGAGCTAATTAAAACGACCTCGCATAGATTAAACTTCGAACTTTGCCTCCCTCACTCTCTTAGTGGCATCATAATGCTACGGTTATGGTTTTGCTGCTGTAACATTCTGACAAAAGAAAATACAAATCATCCTTGTTTCAGCCAATCTTACAATTGCAATTCCCGCCAACGCATCCACCTACATTTGACGTTTTATTTTCGCAATAAACGTTGCCATTTCTCAGAGATCTCAGAGGCGGAGAAATGCATAATATAATTCGATGGAACGCTTAAAAGAGCTCAATATATCGAACTTGTATTTGTCGGGCTTGAACAACAAAACCACTCAAAGCGCAATGAAAGGCAACGCGCACAAAGAAAATAACAGGTTCGAGTTGAAAGCTAGATTAGGAATTTCAATTCGACTGTTCCTGGCGGGTTTTAAAAGTTCGCCAAAACCGAATTCCAAACGCAGAATTTTACACTTGGCCGGCTGTACAGGTATAATTCATTTAGTTTCTAGTGAAATTAAATTGTTTCGTTATTACAACGTTAATTGGTTCGTTCGCAAATTGCTTCCCGAAACGATAATTAACAATTTCCGCGCGTTTCAAAGAAACCAGTGTAAAATATCCCAGTGAATTGCGTTAAAAGCTTCAGAATGATTAATTGGGTCATAATTTATTGTTTTTAACACAAAGCACGAAAGAAATAAACAGAATTATTAATTATAACGTTGTAATTTATATTTTGAATTGCCATATTGTAAAATGGGCAGGCAATACTCGAAAGAAATTGTGACTGTGATAAATAAATCATCGGAAACATTTCTGAATTTACACCCACTTTTTTAGGAAAATCAAATTTAATCTCATTTACGACTCCATTTTAGATCCTCGTGCAAAAGGGTTTCTTTTTGATGACATTAATAAGCTTAAATTGTAATATCCTCTTTCAGGGAATTTTGTTGACTTGAAATATGGACGATTTTAATAGCTTTGCATCCCAGGCAAATTGAAAAAAATTATTCCATTGTACGGAGTTAATAATATGAGTTTAATAAGCTTTCAAGAGGTTGACAGAAGTATAAAAACTAGAATATTATTCATTGCATTTCAACAATAAATGTAATTATAAATAAATATTTTGTGCTAATGGGCTTTGAAACTAATGATACCGGCAAATGAATTAATTAATATTGAAATTGCTTGATTGTATTTCAATCCGAGTAAATTCATATAAATTAAAAAGCAGATTGATTATAAATTGTATCAATGGTATTTGCTATTCACTATGGCTATTCACTTGACATATTGTTAACAGAATAATGATATGTCAAATGCTGTAACAAAGCGAAAATACATTATCAATATTTCCCTAAAGTGCTTCTGTGTGTAACAGCGAAATGATATTATTTCAACACCAAGCAACAGCCTGAAATAAGACATAAACAATCGGCAACAAAGGAGGGCAAACTCAATGAAAAAGCATCGTGCGCAGGAAGATGGTATAAAAACTGAAAGAATGCGCAAATGAACAGGCTGCATATCACAAGTGGGAAGGAAAACCTCGGATTTGATTTTTTATTACTGCCCCCTTACTCTTAAGGAAATTAATTTCCCTACGGAGTACAATTTGTCATAATTTGATTAGTATTACTGCATAAAGAATACTATCATTATTTTGATTCATTTGTTAAAAGTTTGCGAATCTTCCACTCTTTGTTTGGTGTTAATGGTGATGGACGAGTTAATTAAGCACGAAAAATATTATGGTTGGACGGCACACATGCTCGGATAGATTTAGTGAAAGTTGCTGAATAATTAACCGCAAATTAAGTATAAGTCTTGTTACCCAGTTACAAAGCTTTCACATTCATCTACAGTTTCACCACTACCCACGCTACATTCCAACTTTATCATCCCCCCTCGAGCCGCCACTTTCACCCCCACGTATGGCGATTGTGATAATGATTGACTATTCTATTCAGCGTCGAAATTGTGTTCGTAATGCATTTTGAGTTTGGTTAAGAAATGTCATTTGCTCCGTGAAAGAACACCCCACTTTGTGGCTTTCAAGAAAACACATTATTATTGACAGCCTTCTATTTTAGTAAAGTCATTCACTAAAATAGCATTATGTGTTTCGTTTTTAGAAAATCGGAAAACTGATGATCGTTACTGTCTGCGGAAATGGAAAACACGAAACAATTTTGCTCGAAAATATGGTGAATTGTTTGGTTAGCTTATGTACTAGAAAGCATACATAAACAAACATGCAGTTAATTAAACACTTCTGACGCCGGCGTTAGATCAACGTCAAACTTGTAAAAAGCAGGGAAATAGTTTGGGCAAATCGCGAAAGTCGTAACGAGTAGTTCTTGTCATTTTGGTGCTTCACGCTGGATGCTACGTTCATTTCAAGTTTTTGTACTTGTTGTTTCTTGGCAGCTGCTTATTTTCTTTGCTTTTCATGTGCGGAAAATGTTTGTTTCCGTTCCTGCACGCGCGCGCGCGCGCGCCTAGTCCTCGGCATAATAGTAGAGCAATTTAAGCCTGCCAGTTGAAGCAAAATTAATAATGCGAACTACGAACGTCTATTTATCTCCCTCAAGCACTATTTTTCATTTTTCGTTGACGGCTCTACGGCGCGCGCTCTTTTACGACAATAATACGTACGCAATAAACACAATTACTTAGTTCATATTAAGCAATATGTTATGTAGAGTCAAAATTAGCTTTGCGCTAATGCGTTTCTTCTCGTCAATAAAATAATTGACGTTGATTGTGATTAACTGATAAGATGCTTTATAACGCTGCGAGATAATTGCATACTGTAAAGAGGATTTTTCATTGCTCTAAAATGCGTTAATTAACTATGCATATTTATTCTGTTTTCATATTGTATTAAGAAAATTTATGAGTAAAAACAGCTTAATAATGTTTTAAATTTCGATTTAATTTTATCCCTAATTACGTAATTTTAAATTTATGTAAAATCTTAAAATCCCCTTAAACATTAAATATTTCCATTTAGAAACAGCGTGCAGGTACGTGATTGCAATACTTAAAAATAAACTGCGTTTGTTCCTTCCGGAAGGTATTTGGAAATGATGTCAATCTTGTAAATCAAGGGTATTACAATTGTTAATTAATAATTAAGCCTACAAGAAACATTCCACCATTTCAGTATGATAAATATTTAATTTGAATTAAAACCTGATTGTTAGTTACACATCAATATTTGCAATTCGAAAACCAAATAAGTTTTTTCGATTATATTAAACAAACCATTGCACTTACAACCTGTACGTTGAAATAACTTACCAAAAATGAGCAGTGTGAGATCGGAAATGGCCAAATTAAAGAGATAATAGTTGGTGACTGTGTGAAGATTGGAGTGTTTGACGATAACAAGACAGACACTGATGTTGCCAACGAGGCCGGTGACGAAGATGATGACGTTGAGCACGGTAAGTGGCACTGCCGTTTGCAAACTGATTGTTTGCGGACCCATCAGGATCCGAAGACACATCCACACGTCATAATCGGGATCGGTGTCATTGCAGTAGTTTAAGTACGTGTCGTTATAGTCACTTTCATTTATCATTAGCATCTCCATAATGAGATCGCGCACAGCAAACTGGAGAGTAATCAGCAGCGGTATTCAGAACGTTAACACTTCTTCGTGGTGGCGGCGACGGCGGCGATTCCGCAGCTCACTGACGCGGCGCGTAACCTTCAGACTTTCTGGCGTCGCCATCCTCCGGCATTGGCAAAGAAAACGCTGCTTGGCAAGTAGCCAGTCAGCTGCACTCACATTTTTAAATTCGTACAATGAATGGTTTTTCGATTTAAAGTTAAGGATGTTCTAAAAATAGTTGCGCGTCACAGCACACTATCCTAACAATTGATATTCAGGATTATTCCTCAAGTCAAACTTTTACAACTTTATGGATTTATATTTTATTCAGATGTTTGAAAAGTAAATGGCAAGTACGTAAATTAAAGGACGTATTTGTCCTGCTGGCGTGATTGTCAAGCCAAGGCAGCGGTCGACGATCGACTGTACAGGATCTTCCTGTGAACGAGTGCGAACGCTCCTGCTGCGAGCGCGGAGAGCACACGCGCTGATGAAACGTACGCACAAAACGGCGGCGATGCTGCGAAGGATGCGCGCACACGCTGCCGCTCCATTAAAATTCAATTAGAAAATTGTGAGCAAGTGCGTTTACAAGTGCGGAAATATTGTGCTGGCCTGTATGCAGCAGTCACGCACTGAACAATTCGTCTGAGGATGACTACAGATGACAAACGGGCGCTGTCGTAACACGGTAATCATCACGTCGATTCGGCTCCACTTCTAATTATACATATTGAGCATTTTCAGCCATAAAGCACGTCACGACATCAATCTCGCACGTTATTAAAGCGACGACATCCAATGCACCAATTAAACAAATTGCTTTAAATTATGTCTAAACGCAGGAAATTTGTGCACTTTCAAACTGAAATTTTATTAAACTCAATACCAAGAATGTACTCTTAATGTTGCGAGCGAAAACGCAGGTAGATATACTTGTATTACATTATTGCAAGTACTTCAAATCATGTTGATAAAAATTTAAACCCATTGAATTGTAGCGTATTGAATGAGATTTAACGGGATTGAAAAAGGATAAAACGTCACTGTTCCATAAAATTCACTGAAATACGAATTTCCTGTACAAAGCAGAAATGCAATTATAGTTCAAAATGTAAGTACTTGTTAGAGTATCCAGAATTAAATTTAAAAATGTATGTTCCGAATAGAGAAACGATTTTTATTCGATTCATGTATTTTTCTCATTAAAATATTCGAATATTCGCCAGGTGTACAACAAATTTTTCAAGTTTCAAACTTATGAAAAGACGATTAGGGTTGTAATTAATTTTAAGAATAGACCTGTTGAGCAATGAATTATTAACGAAAGTTACTTAATTGCGCTAAAAGAGTATGAATCCTTAGCGGTTTGCAAGTAATTTTTAATTAAATTTTTTTTAGCTTAATTCTTTTCTCTTAATTAGGAATGCCGAGATAATAATAAATTCTTACGTATAAAATAATGATTTTTTTTTATTACAAAAATGGTGTACAAAATTTAAATACGTTTTAGAAAAATATTTAGGTGCTTCGTTGCTATGCATGCATCGTATTTTAACATTTAAGGGATTCGCTTGACTAAACATTGAAATTTCAAATAAAACAAGTGCGGGCTTTAACCAAATTTTTCGAAAGACCAAAAACGGGAGGGCCAACAGCCATTGTTCCGTAATTCATTTGCATTTAAATGTAAATCGGCATCATACTTGTTGTGTGTTGCGTTGTGCTTTTTCTTCAATAAATTTTGAATCATTTATAAATGTTTCAAGCGGTCGGGAGTGCATATAAGCGTTGTCCGATATCGACTTTTCGGAGTTGAATTTCTACGTATCGAAACAAATTACAGCGGTGTTGTTAAGTTGGAAAGCTTTTGAGGTAATTGGAGGATGAGAAAAGTTGTGAAAGCTTTAAATGCTTTCATTTAGGCGTTTACAATTGCATAATTCGAAATCGCCCCAAATGAAATGTATTCAAATTCCTAATCTAATTAATCTTCTTAGATTTTTTCGTGGAAATTCTATTCCACGAAACATTACAGTGTTATATTTATAAAACAACTAAGTGAGGACTGGGAGACATTTTCAAACTGTTCATGAATTTAAATTTAAATGAGCTTTCCGATCACAATTGAAGTGCTGAATTGAAGTGTTGATAAACAATTACTTTAAGAAACAATTTTGTAACAAATTTTTAACGAATAAATAACTCAAATAACTACTAGCTCTTTGAGTAGAACAAATTATTATAACATGATTGTTAAAAATGCAATTATTTAGTATTTTAAATGGAATCAAATAATTTAAACTCGATATTCATGTATAAAATAACAAGCATGATATTACTATAAAATTATTTAACTTGGCTGAAATAAAATAATAAACTGACAAATTGCAATAAATGATTTAAATAATAATAATTTTACACTCTATGCATCAAATTGCATTGAACGGGAGTGTTTGTGATTGATTTGTACAATAAGTTTACTAAGCCCCTTCTAGAGATTATAAAAATGATTTCCATTTTTACTTAAGAAACTTTTCTTCATCCCAGGACGAGACAGGTATGAACATTGTCACAATTTTATACCAAGGATTTATACTTGCATAAAGGATTTCATAATAATGAAATATTTCATATACAGTGCATTCTATTTTGTATATGAAAATGTTCAGCTTCCTTTACAGATTTATTCTTCAGACTACCGTTTTTTAGCATTACAAGTTATCACATGATATATTACTACCTAGTAATAAATCATATATGCCTAATTTTGACATTTTTCGAGACCGTAAAAAGTATTTATAAAAACGAAAAGTTTTTGCTGTTGTACAATTTGTCTCTGAAAGTAAGTTGTCGCATATTATTTAGCATTATAATAAAATGTCAAAAAATATAATACCATTAAAATGTTTTTGGAAAAGAATTAGAGATAATGTGAAAATAAATAATATGTGGGCTTTCAATTCAAATTAAATATTGTTATTATTATACACGTTAATCCACTAACGATTATATTGCTTTTAATACTCAAATAAATAGTTATTCATTCATTCTATTTATATTTGATAATATCTATACGTATTAATAACAATTTCTAGTTGCAAGCCACGAGCTATTGTGATAACAATTTGTTTTGTAATAACTCAAACGTGTTCTTCAATATCAATATAAAACCTATGGCCTAAATGATCAAAATGCTCCGGAGGATCACTTGCATTAGCATCACGTGTGTCTAAATGCAAGTGATGAACCTCATCAGTATTCTCATTGTTATCGGAATTTTCAGTGTGAGGATAAAAGCGATCAATTAGGCCGCGAAAGATCCTTCCGAAAAATTTATTCTCATCCGCCATAGTTAATTCCGCATCCATCACACCGCCTGCCAGTTCATCAACTTGATCAAGCCGCCTCTGCGAATGAAAACGTGTGGATACATTGTAAATCTGCACACAAGGCCAAGACGCGCGCGTGTCACGCCCGCGTTCTGATTGTTTATCCGCATTATCCAGTTGAAGTAGTCCATCTAATCGCGCGATTTCCTTATCCAATGCTTCCAGTTCGCACTTGTATACTTTGTTCTGTACCAGCATGCGATACGTTAATTCATTCGGATCTTCGACCTGCAGTCGCTTGGTATTGGATTCGATTTTCAGTCCGGGCATTATGGGTTCCTGCTGACCGTCCCAGAAGACGGATTTCAGTTTGGGAACAAAGAGCAGCACGAGCGTCAGCGTAGTTGTCGCCAGGATACTCATGCTGCGAGTCAAATATGCAATTAATGAGTACTCAGTGAGGAAGTTGCTCAGAAGCACGAGCAGCGAGGAGAAAACAGCGCTGTAAACGCATACGCCAATATGTTGAGAGTCATTTAGGGCTTCAACCTTAATGTGTCTGGTTTCCCATGCCATGTACACTCCCATGATAAGAAGAAAACCTTTATAGCCGTACATTGCGATAAACCATCCGGTCGTATTTGTGCAGCGGCAGAGCTCAATCTATGTACAAACATAAAATTATTGTTAATGCCGGATTATCATGTGCTGTAAACGTGGAAATTGTGGGCCCAATTAAAACTTGCACTAATTGCACGTGCTGGTTTCATTTTACACGATACGCGCGATGTGGACAAATCCTACTTTGCTAACTAACATGGTTCGCGTGCGACGCGCAAGTTTGAGTGTGCCATTGGCAGATGTTCAAACGCGCGCAATAGAAATTCAATTGAGAATTGCGGCCAGTTCTAACTGCGAGCTGCGCCTTTTCTAAGAAGATAAACGACAAAAGGGGAAAAGACAAAGACTTATTTCAGGCTCCTTCAATGTAAATTAAGATAAAATGCAATTACCTGCGGTTGGTACAAGACTGATCGATCGGTGGCACTCACTTCAATGGTCAAATTATACACCCGACGCTGCAATGGATCCACAAAGACCCAAAATGTGAGTACGACACCATCAATAACGACCAGCATTAAAACCAATATAATTAAATGCCAGTCCTTCAGGAGTTTATCCTTTGTTGCGCAGTTATACGTAAATATCCGATGTACGCGGTACGTCTTTGCGAAAATGGATCCAAATGCCAACGAAATTCCTGCCGAAAGTAAAAACACTTTTGCCTGTAACAGAACAGGCGGTTTGAAAGAGGTGATAAATGTTTTGTGGCAGGAAAACTTACTGTGCATAATTGAGAAAAATGCGCACCATCATAGAGTGTGGCTGAATCAACGCCAAGAAGGATGACAGCGATGAATACCAGACAGCAACCCAAAACCGCGATATTGTTGAGTCGCGGACTTGAGAGCTTTACAACCTTGATGCCGCGATAGTGCCAATTGAAATAGAAGAAAAGAATGCAGGAGCCTAAGCCGAGCAGCGAATAAACGCCGATCGTATAGAACGCGAACGGCGGTATCGTATCAAGGCGGAGGCGGATGACACGTTTTGCAATCGGCGTGGAGTCGCTCTGCCACTTGATGCGAACGCATTCGTCGCATTTGAATGTCAGCCTGCGTTCCGTTGCGTCGAAGTAAGCTATGACTCTCTGTTTGCCGCGCTGAACTTGCTTGATGATTGTATTGCCGATGCGATCGGCTCCACGAAAGCTCACTGCGCCCTGAAATTGTATTCGTCCCACTCGTATATTTTACGGAAATGCCAGTGCACGAAGAGAGTAGCACAATCATTCCTCTAAGAGAAACAAATTGCGCACGAGATAAGTCGAAATGGAAAATTTATAAGACCTACGACTACTAAGACTACTCAACTAACTCGTATCACAAACCGCGCAGCTTGAGGCGCGCGCAAGGATAAGAGACGCGCACTCAACAGAACATTCAAAATGTCTAGCGCATAAAACAGAAAAATATGCGCAAAGGGAGTAATAAAAATCATATGCTTAATTTATACTTTTTTTGCAGCCTTTCTAAATGCGTAGCTTCTATTTGAGCTTCTTATAAAAACCATCTTTTGAATTCATAATAAAACTCCTTACCGATTCGGGAATAAAAGATAACGTAGAGCGAAAAAAGCGGATATGAGGAAAGAAAAAGTGTTTACTCAACTGAAGCGCCCATAAACTTTAAATCCTTCATCTCTTTCATCATGCGTTCAACGAATTCGTCCTGATCGTAGTAGAATTCGCTAATATTTAGGCCATGAACGCTTTCCAGCCGTTGCAGCAGGATCGCCATCGTCCACACAGCATCGTACGCAAACTTGGAATGCTCGCTGCGATTCAACAGCTTTTCGTAGTCTTTGTTTGTCTGGAAATCAAAAAGAAATGCTTATTAAGCCTAGTGGTTTCCCATTTCAGTGGAACGATGTCTGTGTGTTATGTTATTAAGAAGTTTGAGCGTGTTGCTTTGAGATTAACTGAAAGTGCCTCATACATAGCCTGCGATAGATTTTTCCCCGTAGGGCATTCGCGCGTAATGTGCCACGGTAATGATTCCTTCAAGGGCTTGGGAAACTTGCCGTTCAGGGCAGGCGGTTGCATTGAACGCATTAACTCCACGATCGGCCAACAGCCAGACGTAATCTGCGCCGAACATTTTCAACTTGTAGATCTACAACCCATACAAATACCAATAGGTAATTAGCCTAACAAATGAAATACAAATTCACACAATATAAAAAGCTCCTTACAGAAAATGTTAATGCAAAAATTCTTGAATAAAAATTCATGGAATAACGTAAACCCATAAAGGATAAATAAGTTACTTACTTCACAAAATATCAAGTCTAGCAGTGTGGTTGAAAAGCTGGCAATTACAATTCGTACATCCGATTGCTAAGAAATACGAGATAAGTACTCAAATATTTTCTTCGAAGAATTCTATTAAAATTTTAACAAAATAAAATCCCATATACTGGAAAATCATAAACTGAAATGTAGACGTTCAACAACTTAAAACAAAAGTGCGAAATGTTTTATAGTTTTCCTCTTCAGTTAACGTTTGTCCAATCTTTGGCCACATAAAACTTTTGAAAAAAAAAACTTGAAGGCGCAAAAGAAAAACTCATAAGGAAGTTAATATTGAAATAAATTGGCGTAACTTTATTATTATACAACTTGGACTACTTGAAATTCTATACCATGCCTTTAAATATTTCAGCTGCTCCTTGTAGTTTTCGTTTGAAAAAGTTACCGAAGTCGAGCAATCAATATGCGTTGCTTCTAAATCGCTTGCGAGTCGATTTAGCGGTAGCAAATACGTATTCTCACGCTGGCTGAAAAGTGCCACCGTATCCCAACCAAAGTGTTTAATTATTGCGAGGCGTGCGTCGTTCTGGGATGCGTCTGGCGTGACTGTGCGAAAGAATAGTGGAAACTTACGCCGATCAGAGAGAATCGGAGATGTCGATCCAAAGGACACCTTGTAAACACAAAGAACGTGTGGGTTTCAATGAAATATAAATCAATTACATCGTTTAATTAAGTACCTCTCTACTGTCACATATTTACGTGTGACAGGAAAACATTTTTTATTGCCTGCGAAGCACAATACGCAAATAAAACTTTTCAAAATATCAATTTAGATTTATGAGAAATATTTAGCAATGCTTTTCTTTGTTAAGGAAGCAGCAAATTTTAAAGTGGTTTTTAATGCGAGATTATCCTGATTCATTTATATTCCAGACGTATACGAGCAAGGAACAAAACAAGACGCAGGAAACTCATTTTATAAGAAATTTAGGTAAATATGAGATTCTTTGCTGCGTCACAACGATTAGGATATTCCACGGCGGAATATATTCTATTATATAAACAAGTTTCATACCTGTAAAATGTTCCAATATGGAACGATGCTCGCCAAACTTTCTGTGACGTTTGAACATGCCGTTCCGAGTAGCATTGTGATGATTTTCTTTGAGTAGAGTGCATGAAAGTAACGATCGATGCCAGCACCAGGATCGCACTTTAAATTGAAAACTATATTAACATTTTGATATGACTTTTATGCATTCATAAATAAATGCAACACAATATAAATGTTACATATGCACTTAAAATGTAAAAAGTCGATAAAGCATGAAACAGAAGTATTGTATGTGGTATTTTGTTGTTAATGGATTTTAATAAAAACAAAAATAAAATAGCAAAATATTCATCTTCAAGTCTGCTCGTATAATTTTTATTTATGTCTTACCATTGTGTCATTGATAAGCATTTTCAGTTGGTAGCCACGCACAAAATTCAGATTATTAATGTGTTCGACAGCTAATCTAGCGGCGCCGACTTCGGACCATCCATCTTCACGTTTGCCATACTTAGAAGTCAATTCGAAAAGGCCCAAAATATAAATGTGACCGTCAAAGGACTTGGTCGTATTTTGTAAGATAAAATCACGATACTTTTTGTTCTTCAACTTTAAATCACTTTCCGGCCCACTGCTTTTAAACATCTGCACATTATTTGTAGCATTCGCCACCGTCTCGTTCACTGCGTTTATCACTTTGTCTTCTTTCTGTAGAATGTTTGTTAGAATTGCCACTGAAATAATGAATGCGCGAATGTGGTTAAGGAAGCTCCACATGATAGCCCTAGTTGTAAATATTTAATTTAATTTGTATTTGGTATTTTGCAAGGGAATGTATAACGCGAGGTGCGCTTTACAAACAACTGCAGCGTAATTGTGCAGATTGGTGATACACGGCGAGGTGCGCTGCCGCCTGAAGGATCATCACTCAAGAAGCACTTCAACATGCGCACTATGGTTTCACGCTTAAGGACCTTTGTGCAGCACAATTGCCAACTCGGCTTTTTGTTCAGTCCTCGCGAACAAGTGCACTGGTTGTTCTATTCTTCAATGTCTGATTCCCTTCAAAGTCCGCGCAATTGAGAGGACTTTCCGCATTGCTGCGTAGTGAAAATACTGCATGCATATGCATTTTACCCTTATCAACTCGTTATCATCCGCATTGTGATAATTAAGAATAGACGATCGTTGCCAGCTCATTTTTTATTCAATCAATCCCTGCCAAATTTTTGCCCCAATTTAATCATGAATCACGATTTATAGGTATAATTTAAACCACTGGATAATTTCTAAAATTATTGTATATTTGTCCATCTATACAAGAATAATTTGTACGAAGAAACTAATAAGACTGATTAATATCTATTTAAATTCAAGTGTAAAAAAAGCTTATAATTAAATGATGGTCGTTAATGAGATCATTTTACCGTTTGATGCAATCTTCAACAATACGATCCCAGTCTCTCGTCGACGCATTAGCATATTGTAGCGCGTCCTGTTCGTCATGTTCGTTTATTGATCGTTCGCAAATTGGCACTTCACTATTCATGGAACGTAAAGAAGTCGTATTGTTCGATGGCTGTACATTAAAATTACTATTAAAAGCTTCTGTATTCTGATACGTGTGTTGCGCTGGTGCGTGGCTAATTGGTTTATCATCGAATCTTAAATAACTAGGATTTGAGATACTATTACTGCAGTCTACAGCGGGGAAGCTGGGTGCGTTAGGGCTTTGCGGCGATTCGATGTCTTGTACGGTCGTTCTGCCGAAGAGCATGGGCTGCAGCTCAACGCCGCTGTCATTTGACAGTGAATCGTATTTGAATATATTATCTTGATACTCGGGCGGACGCGGACTGAATATTTCCTGCTTCATGCACACATAGCCACTCTGATCAGGTGCTTGCCATTCGTTCGCATATTTAGGCATTGAGGAAATATGCTCAAAGTCAGGCGGCGCAAACATTGACAAGTAATCCGTTTCGCGTGGAAAGTTGTTTGGCGTAAGATACGGATCATTTAAATCTATATAATACTGAAAGGGAAAACAAGATTTTCAAATATACGTTGACGGTGCTAAATAATGAAATTCGTAGTATAATACCTGTTTGTCGGTGGAGCCTAAAATATTACCAATACGCTCCTCTAGTTGTTTAAACGAAGGCCGCTGAGTTGGGTCGTGTTCCCAGCACGCTTGCATGATCTGATACACTTCTTTGGTGGCGAATTGTGGTGCTTCCATTCGGTATCCAGTTAAAATCTTTCTAATGAATTCATCGTCAATGGGCATGCCGGGATACGGGCTTTTCGCGAGCGAGAAAAACTCCCAGAGAACAATGCCGTAAGCCCAGACGTCTGACTGCGTTGAGAAGACTTTATCATGGATCGACTCGACCGCCATCCACTTGACTGGCAGTGGTGCCTGATAAACAAATTTAAGTACAGTGATGACAATAACTTAGTTGCCAAACAAGATAGTGCACTCACGTCGCCACTCTGTTTAACGTAGTCTAAAGTTTCCTTGGCGAGCCCGAAATCACAAATCTTTACAACATTGTCATCGGCCAATAGAATATTCCGAGCGGCCAGGTCTCGATGCAGTACTTTCTTCGACATTAAATAGTCCATTCCTCTTGCCACCTGGAAAGCCCACGCCAGAAGATCCTTGCTGTACAAAAGTTGGTTATCGTCGTAATCGCCTCGATAATTAAGTCGCCAATCAGGACCCTCGTTACTATTATTACTCGTAACTGTATCTTCTAAAATTTGAAGATGCAATTACGTTATACCCCTTAGCAATGAAGATAACGAACAAACCTTGAGTTGGCGTTTGCGGTAATAGTGCTGCATCCGTCCTGGACGTTTTCCCCGTGTAGTCCGATTCTTGACTGTGCGAATGAGATCTTAGTCGTGGATAGCGCTTATTGCGTGAGAATTGTGATGACTGAGAGTTACTGTTAGATGTTAAGAACATAAACAAAACCACCACCGTTAATAAGGATGCGTGAGATGATTCAATATTAGTATTTTTAATTTACCTGCGACAACTCGAGATTGAAAACGAACGATCTAATTCGCTCGGGCCAATGGTAAAGTCAAATTTGCCACTCTCGTCAATCTGATTTATGAAATATTTACGATGCTTCAAGAGATATGATTGCAGATTTCCGTAACGACAAAACTCAACAATGACGTAAAGTTGCTCTGGAATTGCAAATGATAATTACAAATGTTTATGATTAAATGTCGCATTCGTAATCATTACTCTTATTCAAATTAGTTGTGCATGCTCCAAGCAGATTAACAACGTTAAGATTTTTCCCAATCTGACCCATAATCTTCAATTCGGACATCAACGCACGCAAATGAACTGTGTCCGCATCGGGCCGGACAGTCTTAACCGCAACAGTTGTTTCTTCGTCGTCATGGAGAATGCCGCGTGCTTTTCCTTTCATAACAACCCCGAAAGCACCGGAACCTAATTGTTTGCCAAGCTCAAGTTTATCGAAGGGAAATTCCCATCGATCTTCCTCATACGGCAACCAAAACGCCTGCTCGCTCAACCCTTGATCGGGATTAATTTTATTAATATCTCCTTCTTTAAATCCTTGCAGTCCAAGTTCTTCCAATTGCATTTTGTATCTCTTCTCGATAATGCACTGACGCACTGACCAGATTATAATCAGGAGCATTATTACAGCAAGTACGACAATTGCACTCACTAAGATTGCAATTGATTTAGGTTTATCTTAAAATGAAGTTTAGATTGTACTGTAGCTAATTAGTAAACAGGGTAACTTACTGTTAAAAATCACGTTCATGTCAATACTGAGCTTGCCAACTTTGTTCTCTAAGGCGCAAGTGTAAAGTCCTTCATCTGTATCGAACGTCTTACGAAATACTATGCGCTGACCCCCATCAAGGAGTTCGGTGCGGTTATCCAAAGAAATTAGCATATTGTTGCGCATCCAAGCGATTGATGGCCACGGAATGCCCATAACGTAACAAGTTAAACTTAGGGTATCTGGCAGTTCCATATATAATGTGTCTCCCATGTTTGTGTCGATAATAGTTGGCGGTTCCAAATTTGATACAGACAAATGTAAACTGTCAACATGTTTAGTATTACCAATTAAAGATTGTTGTAATCCAATTGCACATTTATATTCGCCCGTCTTTGGTGTGCGAATACTTAAAGTACTTTTATATGAGAATTGCGTAATACTGCTCTCAATACTATTATTATCGTCGTTTTGCACACTCTTGTTATTGAAGAACCATTGAAACTTGTTATTGAACCTATATAAAGAACCCTGACAATACAGTTTCACTACATCTCCCAAAGGAACAAGTAGTTGAGAATGATTGGTGATAACATTCTCAGATGTGTATAAAGAAAATCCATTTGCAACATCTAAAAGTGACCAATTCGTAAATAATAAGTGATGAATTAAAAATTAAAGTAAGTTATTACCTGAGGCGTAAAACACTTTGGTCAAGTTATCATTGCCAAGTTCATTTTCCGCATAACACGTAATCTCACCTGAACCACGAACAGTCACATTTATTCTTGATATAGTGGTAAAATCTTTTCTAAACTCATTCTTTTCCAACTACAAAACATAACAATTACTAATTTCATTCATTGCTTTTTGACTCAGCGATTCTTACATCATTCAAACCGCAATCGTGATTCTGCTCAAAGCATTTGAACTTCCAATGAATTTTAGCTAATGGTGATGCACTCGCTTCGCATGTTATAATGCTATGTTTGCCATACATGTGAAATTCTTTCATTTTTATATGAACCGTTGGTTTATCTGTAAATCACGAATAAATATAAATCAAGCAAAATAATTTGAGATGATACCATTAACAGTGAGATAGAACGTTTTGGAAGTTTTCGTAAAGTTATTCTCGGCCACGATGGTATATTCTCCATAGTCTAAAAGATTAATACTCTTAATCTCCAATGTAGTCTCACTTGGTTTAAAATCCGCTTTGTATTTCATGGCTACTGTATTATCCATATACGTTTTCGGATTATTATTGTTATATTCCCATTCTGCAAGAACTGTTTTATGTTTATTCAGCCATTTCAATTTAAGATCTTCAATAGGATGCGCATCAACCTCCACATTAATGTAAACTGGCTCCCCGGCATGTTCTTGGATATCTACTAAATTATTTTCTTCATTTAAATGAATATGATGCTCATTTGTCCCGTAAATGTGTACATCCAACGTCGCATGGTTAACATTGTGATTAAAATCCTCCACTTTACACGTATATGTTCCATTATCATCTTTTGTGACATTTTCAATTTTTAACAATGCGTACTGAATATGTTCAGTGGATGTTGTATTTGAACGAATATAATTTGCCTAAAATGTTTAAATTAAATCATGAAAAATCAGTAAATATAAGATTATCTTTAAAGTACTTCAAGATCGTTCTTTGCAGGTACATTCCATGAAAAAACAATTGGTACTGTGCGATCATACACACTGCAATTCAAAGTTAATGTTTGTCCAACCGTCGTATGACCCATGCTTAGATCTTCAATGGATGGTTTCTTAATTGAAGTTGTATTAGCTTTAACATTAAAATAATTGTTGATTTATTATCAAAATTATAGATAGGCATTAGATATATAAATAATAAAGTTTAGTTGATTAGTGAAAGCCTTAAACCACTCATCACCTGAATAAAATAGAATTTAAATAAGTATAACAACTTACGAACAACTTGTAAAGAAACAATTTTCGTTTTCGTTGCACCATTAAGTACGTTTTCAAATTCACAAATGTACGCAGCTTCATCAAAAAGACGCACATCGTGCAAAAGAAAGCCGACTTTGTTGTCATATTGAGCCTGAAATGAGATCAAATGCATTGATTTCACTGGCAAATTTAATATTTAGACCCATCACCAAGCTTTAACACAAATAACTTTACAGATGATGAATGGTGTGTAAAAATAGATATTGTTTATAGTCAGTAGCGTGTTATGTAAATAATTCTTAAGCAAACAGAAACAAAACATACGCATTATGGTAACCACTACATCAAGAGTAGCATATTGTGAATCCTTTCTAAATGAGCAGAAGAAGAGCGTATCAATTGAATCAGTTATAAGTTGGTCGTCCATCTCCGGAGTGATTAGAAATCCCTTATGTGTGGAATATGTGTAAATCAAATGTGTATCATTTTCCGGCACCCCCAGTGACACCTTTTTCATGGACCAATTATATTCAATTGCCTAATGAGTAATTTGACACGGAATTTGTCATGTTAGTACTATGTACACCAGTTCATCAAATTAGTAATTAAGTGTGTAATTCAATGATAAGATTATATACAAAATATGAACCAAAATTACAATGTGATCGCACTTTAAAATGATTTGATTATAAATTAGAAACAAAGCACGCACATACTCCAATTCATAAAGTTTTCAATCGGCAATAAGGATTTAACTAAGCATTTATACATTTTGCAATTAAAGCATTTCAGGCCATCTGAATATTAACTAAATTATTTTTCTTACCTGTGTTTCATCCCCAGCTTTGAAAAGTTGAACTTGGACGTTGGGAGACGTAGGTCTGCATGGTAGGATAACTTCCTTTTGATATGCGGAAGCCATTACTGTGGCAACACTCTCTTTACCAGCAATTAAGTGAACTTCATCTAGAAAATAATTATTATATCATCCGATTCCATTATAACATAGATAATAATCTGTGTACCTTCCACAAATAAATATATTTTTGCGGAGCGGGACTCATCAAGATAGTCGGAAGCAATTTCATAGCAATAAAAGTATCCAGTATCCAAATAGGAAGCATTTCTTATGTATAATATCGACCTGTGATTGTATTTATCGACATACTCGGTGATAATTGAAGTGGATTCATTATTTCGGCTGGGATATTCCCATCTCGTTATCCCACTTGACGTACACGTAATATTAAAATCTTCATTTGAGTGAATCACGTACTCTGAAGCTAATTCAATTCTTGGCGGAACGTATTTCGTCCATACACCTATAAAGTAGCAAAATTAGTTTATTCATTGTAGTATAAATAGCATTAAGTCAAATCTGTGTGAAGGTCATAACACCATAAACGTTTTATTTGTATTTTCAACATGCCCGACTGGATTTCAAATGTACTTTCTCTTTTATTTTGACTTCACTTTCATTTTCAATGGATGAAACAAAAACGTGTTAGGGAATCATGATCGCAATTAGCACTGATGCTTTGGCAATGTATTGATCAATTAGTGATTGATATAGTTCCTTGTGGTATAACAGAGTACAAATATTTGAGTGATAAGCATCGTGTTGATAGCTAGGGGAAGTTGCCATAATAGTTATCATTTTAGTTTATACGCGCATGTTTACACATGTTCAGTTATATTTGACTATTTTCATGCTTAACCAGCTGTTAAATATTCAAATCAATCACAAAAAATTGCAGCTACAATACTTGGCGCCAGTTGAATTAAAATATCTATTCATGCATAAATGCCACACTTTGTAGATCTTCCAAATTTGCTAATAATATTGCAGTTTATATATGGGGATTTATAATTAGATGTCATTAATTTAACCAGCTTACCACACAAAACGTATGATTTATTAATTACTTCCCATACTCAACATTGAGAAAAATAAGTTATTTCACGTGTTTATGTTAATTGTAGGTATATTTGCTGTATTTGTAGCAATAAAATTGACACACAGTTTTATCTCTTACCTTAAATAAACACACGTAATTTTGATATACTGCAAAGCGAAACGCTCAATTTTTATTAACTGTTTTCATTTTGTGTATATTTACTTCTTAAATATGAAACATCATAGAATTATCTAGTCAACGACAATATTGTTTTTGAGGCTCATATCTCTTCGACCATGCAGACAGTTTCCTCTTGCGATTATCTTGTTATCATAACAATAACTACACGCCTATTTTTGTATGAATCTTAAGTTGCCGTTAGAATTTCGTAGAATTCATAATTTGCATGTCGAAAGTTTCCATGTTCTTAAACTACACTCATTTAAGCTTTGCAACTTGTCAGTGCGCTAAATCTGAGCTTGCATATCTAATATTAATAATCGTAAAAGAAGGAAGTGGTCTTCCGCTATATGAAAAAAAATCATCTAAATTATCAACAGATTCCATTTCCATTCAAATCATATGAGTTCATTGTTTTAAACAATATGTACTCATAGATTACACTTATAATTATTGTTTATCAACGTAGCGACAAAATTGTAGATGTATAAATTTTACGTAAAGGTGAATTAAGCACAAAATGACGTTCCAACACGTTCTGTATGTTTTACGAAGAGCTGAGCGTTTTCATTCCTTGAATAATACAGGTATTACTCATCATGGTCGTCATGTTGCTCAGAGACTTACTTAATGCAGGTGAGACGACGCATTACGATCTAGTAACGCAATAATAGCGTCGCGTTGCGAGCTTTACAGAATAACCCAGATTAATCCTTCGAGTAAAGCATTGCATAAAAAAAATATTCCAACGATAAAGTGTCAATAGAATAAATAAAATATATTTGATAAACAGGCGTTTAACGTTTAATTCAAGATAAGATTATTTTTCTTTACCTAACTAATATGATATTTGTATAACGTAAAATGTTATTAGAATAACATTAAAACAGAACGTGTTCGAAAGAATTTCGTAGGTGCCTCTTGACAACTCGTCACTAATTAGTAATTAGACAAACAACGAGGAAAAACTTGTTTTGTTTACCTATAATATTTAGTCCACTGAGTAAGATCCATAATTGCAAGACGGAATGATACATAGACATAGTAAATTAAATGGGAAACAAACAGAGACCGGACCACGCAATTAATTCTTCATTCCTCTCATCTACACTATATTTATCTTGCCATTATTTGCATTTGTTTAGCACTAACAAACTTATTATTTAATCACACATGAATTGAACAGTCATTGTATTTAATTTTGGTCACTTTTGAAAGTTGCGCACGTATATTTGTAGCGTACTAACGCGTCTTCGCACTAGTTAATTGTAATGCAATTCAAAAACGAATGCAAGTAACTGCAAAATAAATGGAGGAACCTGTATGACTCGTATTTACGCGTCAACTAGCTTAGTAGCTGGATGAACGATTGACTATGAGTCAATTGCGTATAATGTGAAAGTTTCCATGAGAAGGATTTTCGAATATACGCTTCATTGGAGTTGCGAGCAACTTTATGAAATTATCTATAGGCAACCAATCACTCCCACATAATTGAGTACTTCAGCGGGAATCTCCTTTAATAAATTATAACTGGTTTATGTTTATACGCAAAATGCCAGTAAAAATTTATCCTTAGACTCGCTTGGAATTTTATTATTAGTCGTCTGAAATTTTTCATTAAGAGTTATTTAACTATAGTACACAAAGCTAACATTTTATTTCATTATATTTCTCGTACATTAATTCCGTTTCATTTTTATTTACAATGAATATATAAATCTAAAACTAAGTACTACCTAAATACTTATGTTTTCGTCTGCACGCAGTTTTACAAATGTTTAGAACGCAGTTGATGACCAAATATGTAATAGCGGAAAGAACATGTTGCTTCTATTCGGAATTTTTTTTTTGGAATTTTGTAATGGGTTTTTAATGGACATTTTCCTACAAATTGACAATCAATTGACCAACCATAATTATATTTGTTATCACGGCACTGCTTTATAATTAGTAACCATTCATCGACGAGCGTGTACAAGTAGGATACGTAATTTAAAAACAATAAAAAGGGGCATGTGAGTGGCATTGATAATGACATCAAATGGTTTGAAATTTTTTTTTAACATCTATTTTGTTGATACTTCAACTATTACTTCGTTATACTTTCTGACAAATAGTAGTTTGTTAACAAGCAGTGCTGTTCTGCGAAAATAATCATAGGGGTTTGATTCTAAGACAGGAATAGTTGCTCTCTAATAGCTGATAACAAAATTATCTAGGTACAGATACTGTAGCCAGACATTAGCCGAAAATGTCTACATATTTCCTTATTTGTTGACACTGAAACATGTATCTTCAAACAACACTGGCCATATGTAATTGATTCAATTATACGTTATTAATACAATGCAATTTAGTGCATGTATTATTCAGGAGGAGCATATGTTTAGATGATTTGTATTTAGTGATAAATCGTACAATTTCATTACATTACGTCGTAATGAGAAGGGTTGATTTCGGTATGTATGTTCAGTTTTGAAGCCTTTCGTTTCCCCCTTGGTTATATAATAAATACACATAAGAATCTCCTTATATACTAAACAACAATCATAATGATTATAGTTAGTTACTAAACTTAACGTTAGATCACATTTAGAAAGTAAGAGTTTTGTTTACTATAAATTTATCTCATCTTTGATTGTTACAATTGTTATATGAATATATTATTACGTACCTACATGTTTCACAATCATAAATATGTAAAAATATAATGAAATTTAATGTGCGTTCTGTCAATAAATTTGTAATCAATAATTGGTAGTACGATATGGTAGCTTTAATAAAGGAAGAAGTATTGTGGTATTTAATTAGCTGGAAAATAACAATTACGAATATACGTACGTTTTGTATCGTTTTGCATTTTTAATAACATCTGAATCAATCAATGTCTGAGAATGATTTAATATTTATATTTATTTACATAAATGTTACATTCACTAAATAATTTATTCTCTGTATAGATGTTTATATTGTATTGTGTTTGTATTTTTCACGTAAATTATGTATATATATTATATTTTCGTAAGGTATATAGGTACATTCATAATTTAATGTTTTACCATCAATGTTATATCGAAGTTTAATTGTATAACGTACTATTGATCGCAACAATGGCGTTTTGCTTTGTTTACATTGTTTAATTATTCAGTCGGCAAAATTGGTATTGTACAAAACGCTCGAATGCGATGCGGAATTACGTGTCTTGCAATATCCTGCAATAAGACGAATCCGTAGATTTGCATTTGTTTATTAATATGGCTGGCGCATATAAAAATAATCGCATTTACGTTATGCGCTGCACGATGGTAAATGTTATATGGTCATTATGTTTATCATATTTGGTTAATATTTCAATATTGCTTGCCACTCACTACCACCACGCCCTGCGTATGCATGGGGATGATTTAAATAGTCGTCTGAAATATTGGCACTCAAATAGTGCGTTTCTCATTCAATTAATTGTCTATTCTCGATATCTTTTGTTGCTGTTCATTTGCGACACTTTTCTGCAGTCTCTGTCATGGTTCACGCTCGTGAGTTTGCATTATTGTAACCGTTCACTAGTGTTTCAATCATAAACTTTATCGTTATCTGGTAGATTTTCTCAACGTTTTCCGTATAGCGGTCCCCCAATGTAGTTTTTACCGCTTCCAGAAATGGTTTTTCTATTTTCTGCAACATACAATTCGAAAATTAATAACATATTCACTACAAGCAAAACATTTAATAGTATTATAATGAAGAATGTAGACACAAAAAATCAAATTACCAAAACGATACTGGAAAAGTTTAATAAAAGTTGCATTAATCAAGTTTAAAATTACAGACGGTGAGCATGAAATTTTTCCTGATATTTTTAAAATAAAATTTGCGTCATAAATTTTCTAATTCGTTGAACTAAAGCTGTTATCAATCAATTTTATTCCGCCAAGCGATTTTCGGACACATTTCAAACTTGACAAATTACCTTTATTTTGGAACACAATTCAACGGCGCACAAAAGGGAGATTCATAATTAAGTCGGAAGTATCGAAAACCCAGCAATTCTTATTTATTATTTATGGCCGCAGGTGCTTGTACCTTGACGCAGTGTCAAGGGAATGGTTGGGAGATTGTTAGTGTTTCCTTCCAGTGTGAAAGTGCATTGAATAATTCATTTCCTAATGAACGCCAGGAGCGCGCGGGCGAAGAGAACTGCTGCTTCAGAAGCATCATCAACGTGAATTACTTTATTGTTGTCCATTTAGTTACTATTAGTGCTACCAATAATAACTCACTAATGTTTACAGATATAAATCAGGAACTGTTACACGTAATCTATTCAATGAAATGTAGTGATTCATAGATAAATTATCAATAAATTAATAAGCCATCTGATACTGAAAGAATTATTTTGATATCATAAAAATTTAGAGAGCTAATTGCTGATTATTATGCTGCTCGTGCAACTGAGATAAGTATGCATTTGCCTAATTTAAATTTCACTTCGCTTGCGAGCTAATATGCATAAAGCTCACATATTTTTTTATTGCTTTTCTTTCGCTTGCGGTAGCATAGCAGTATAATTAATCTAATCAACTTTATTCATTTCCTTAATCAATTTCGTAACACATTGATCGCATGTAGAGTATTATAACAGGATGAACACGTTTACAAGGCAGGAGTACGGAATGTTTGGATGATGGGCGCAGTGCGCAGGTAATTTTGCTTCGGCAGATCGTTTCCGCTATGAGGAAACTTGTCTCATTAAGTTGACACAATCGTCGACGGTTTTCAGGATGCCTGCGGGGATATCATCAGACGCAACGCCCTCTACGTGCCCGTCCTGTCCATTGTGTGGGGGTGCGCATACGTGTGTAAGGCATGATGCTTGTTGTCGTTTCCATATCTAGGGCGTTTCACATTCTGTCAGGGCTCAAATCTTCCGCTTTAGTATATTATATCATGCAGCTTTGACTTTACCGTACACAACATACGTTTTCCACGAACTGACGTACTCTGCATTGCTACAACGCGTAACGCTTGTCAAAGTCATTTTCTTGTTTCGTGCTCTTATCGTATAGAAGAAAAATATATAAAATAATTTTTGATTGTTTTATTATATTTTCAATAAATAATTTTATGCTGGACTTACTTAAATTGCCAACTTTTATCCTTGAGTATTTTCATTGCGCGGAAGCGGAGAAATAAAATATGAATAAAAAGAAAATGTCAACGTTTATATCAGGATGTAAAGTGGCACAACGTAAATGAGCGGAATGGAAATGAGAGGATAATTCTAAATTATCCTTCGTAACCCGAGAAGGGTCAAAGGTTAACAACACTTACCCAAAAATATTCTACGTGGAAGCCAGGTATCTTCCTATGCGACGCGCCAATTTGGTGAAGATAATCAAAGAATGTGTCAAGATTGTCGCTGCTCAGTCCTCTTATGCCTTCGTCCAGCGTATTCATGACAGTGCTCGCATGCTCGGCGAGCTCTAAACTATTCGATTGGTCCTCACGTGTGCGCAGCTCCCGAAACTTTTCAAATAATTCCAGAAGTTCTGCGTGTTCCTCAAATAATCTAAAAAAGTCATGAATTAAAAACACGAAAATGGGTATAAATTTTAGATTAGATTACAAACTATCCTATTATTACGGTTACGATAAAATCAACAAAGGCTCGAATTTTCCTTTGTTTGATTAGGAAGTTTACCGAAACACTATTGTGGTCAAGCACATTTCGGAGTAGCATTTCCACCTTCCGGCTCTTTACCTTCGCGACCTTTCCGCATCAATAACGCGTGGTCCTGCTGGGCCAAGAGCATTCATCCATGGTACGTACGTACGGTTGTGTTTTCGTTCACACAACAGCTGCGCATTTCATGACCGGTCATCGTCATAGCAACGTGAAATGGGTCTGTAATCGATTTGTTTATTGTCTGCCAGCTAGCGCACAAAGAGTCCGAGCTAATCTCGCATTGCAAATATTAAAATTAGCGGAATACGAGAAGAAACGCAAAGGTAGAGCGCAAAACGACGCGAGCAAAAAGTTTGCGTATCACGCGATATGCATATGTGGCTTGCGCGGAAATGAGAAGTACAGGTACTTCTTGGTTCGACCGGATGTGCCTTCTTATCGCGCGTTGGCCCACTTCGTTCGCTCGTAATTAATTTGTGCTCAAACACAGCGTGCACCTCAGCCCCAAGTTGTGTATGTATGGCTGTTATCGATTTATTTATTTATAAAGTTCGCATGCAATCGAAACACGGCTGCCAAAGAAGATGTACACTCACACTTTCAGCTCACCCTGCTGCTAAAAATACAACTGGCCATGGGAAATTACCACCTAGACCTATCGATCAATAATTAATGTCGCATTAAATGAGGCTGAATTTTCGACAAAATAAAAGCACAACTAAGTTCATGTTTCAGAATAATATTCATATAGGCAGCGTATGGTCAGTATATAATTTATTTTTAAATCTAGGTTAAAAAATATTATTGTTTACGAAGGAATCATAATGCAAGATAATAGGTTTATAACATGCTAAAAATAAATATTATGTTCATTCGTTTTTATATTAAAAGCATGAGATCGTTTGTGGAATTACATATTCCAGAAATTTTGAAGTTAAAATGTTGAAAATTGTGTTGTTCATTTTTTGTCTTTGGTTCTGTATCGAACATATAATTTGTAATGTTCTTCGGTATGGAGCGCACTGTGACCCGAATGATTATGCGTGCCTTGAGAGTAAGTTTGATGATTATTTAAGTACTGAGGTTTTATATGACAATTTATTTCAGGAATTAATGCAGTAATTTACCATAACAATTTTACAGTGCCTATGAACCTTTCAGTCTGATTAGACAAATTAGCAGACTTTTTTTTTCTTAATAGATAACTTATTTATTTAATTAATATACTTCGGACAATCTCCTGATGGTACGCACAACGCACCAAGGTAAGAGAAGCCATCAATGCATTGACAGCCCGGAAGACAAATACTACAGACTGGTTGTGGCTGAAAACATTTAGCCGCGCAAACACACTGTACCAAGGTTGCATTCGCTCCACAAAGCCCTTTTGAGGAAGAAAATCAATTAAAACTCGTGTAATTAAACTCGAAAATGGTCACATAATATTTACCTTGCGATTGAACGCTGATTGCACACATAATTACTACGGCAAAAACGAAAACAAATCTTTGTTGGGTCTTCATGTTTCTGGTATTTTCAAACTGCGAGTGAATGATAAACGTATAAATTTTGCGGATATTTATATGTGCTAGTATGCGTGTAATGACATTAAGATCCATTAAAAGTTTCTTCACTTAATTAATTATTTCTCATTACCCAATGAAGATAACAACCGATTTGAATATTCATAACGTGCTGCTCATCATAATCTGTTTTATTGGTTTAAAATATTTAATTAAAGTGGTTGCACTGCCTGCTGTGTGTACAATTTTTAATATTTTAAATATTAATATGCAATTGTTTTTAATGTTGCATTTCAGTAATTATACGCATGCAGTTAAAATATTTATTATATATTCATAAAATACATATTAATAAATTAGCTGCAATAATTGTACGTATAATACGCATCCTGCATATTTTAAGCACTACTAGATATATCATGTGGTTTTTATAGGATTAAGCAAATAAAACTAGTGGGTGTTATATCATAACTTTGGGAGAATTTATATTACCTACTATTGTATTGTTAAAAACACATAAGCTTTGCATTTCCTTGAACAATGGCCACTGATAAGACTGATTTAAAATGCCACCAAGCTATTCGATAATTAATAACATGGTATGCTAATTCAAATGTAGTTTAGTCATAACATGATCGTAAAATATTGCAAAATAACCAGGGAAACCCGTATAAAAAGATACGACTAGTGCGTAATTGATGCTTTTATAGTCATTGTTATTGTAGAGATGAGTCTGACAACATCACAACATTACGCAATGCAAATCCTGCTTATAATAACATTGCTTTGCGCGATTTATAACGTGCAAGTCGTGGGTTTATCAATAAGTGCGAATACAATTGATCACAAATTAAATTTTTATTAATTAATGTAATTTTAATGTTAGATTGTCCACCTGGCACGGTGTATAGTGATTGTCAAATTGCTGATCAGACTTGTGCAACATACGGTATTCGTTCGAATAACACATGTGTGTCTGGTTGTTTTTGTGAATATGGATTAATTCGCAATGAAGTGGGAAAATGTGTTAAGCCTGAAGAATGTAAAACGCTCAATAAAGGTAAGTAATAATAAATAAATGAAATAATAATAATAATTGTTAATAAATTTCAGAATGTCCCAAACATCAATATTGGACTGAATGTTCATTATGTGAACGATCTTGCGATACTTATTTCATAAATATTATGTTCAAGTGTCCTTGTCGCGAAGGCTGCAGATGCAAAGATCAGTATATAAGAAATGCTAGTAATGATTGCATCAAAGTGAAGCATTGCACTGAAGCGGAAACTCGATGCGCAGAGGATCAATATTTTAGCTATAATGACATTTTCAAAACTTGCAATAATCCCGTCGGGAAAAAGACAAGTGGATGTTTCTGCAAGGATGGCAAGGTTTATAACGAAGAAGCACGCACATGTGTTGAAATTAAAGAATGTCCAAATTCGAAACAAAATAAAGGTTGAATGAAGTAAATGAATATGTTAATTTAGTACGTTCAAAATTTTAGCGTGTCAATTAAAGGACGAGCGTAGTGAGTTTAAACTATGCGAGCCAAACTATGTGCAAAAGTGTAATGGCCGAATTATGATTGCAAATGAGCAAAAATGCAAGGAAGGCTGTTACTGCAAACCAGGATTTGTTCAGGGCCAAAATGGAACATGCCTTTACAGTTGCAATGATGAATGCCCCACAAATTCAACATATTCGCCATGTGCAAATGGCTGTGGAAAAACATGCAGTCAAATGTTTAACACGGAGATGGCATGTGTAGCTGCTTGTTTTCCTGGTTGCGACTGCGATGATGGATTTGTTAGGAATGGCGAGGGAAAGTGTATAAAGAAAACTGAATGCAATCCAAATGGTAATTAACAATATTAAAATTCACATAATGCGTAAACGATTAATTATTTTAGAGATTAAATGTCCACCTCGGAAAAAGTTTTCCAAGTGCACTAAAAATCAAATCGCAATTTGTGGACAGGACAAACCAAAATCAACATGCACGGAAAATGATAACGAATGCAAATGGGGATGTGTTTGTGAAGATCATTTCCAACTTGATACAACAACCGGACAATGTGTATTTCCCGCGGAATGTTCTAAGTCATCCGAAAATTTAGGCATGTTATAATTGATTATTATCGATACTTTAGAAATATTAATTTATTATTTTTAGAATGTCAGCAACATGATCCACGGAGTGAGTACAAAATGTGTACTTCGTCAACTAGACCAACTTGTACGAATAAATATCCACTAATTTCAACTGAAGACTGCAGAAATGAATGTAGATGTAAACCTGGATATTTTTATTATCACGAAACTAAACGGTGTTTAACCAGTCTTGAATGCGATGAAAGATATAAGATGAGTCATAAAAAATTATAAATTAAAATTAATAATTTTTTCTGATGCTATATTAATTTCACGCTTATTAAGTTTTATTCGCATGTTTGATAATTTTATTTTGACTTTCATCATCACTGCACGACATATTTAAAATGAAAATAAATAAATATTATCTGCTCTGAAATTCGGTTATGGTCAACCTACAGCAATTGGTTTTATTTGTTATTAAATTTTTCCTCTTATCGTCAGCAATAACTACAGAATCATGACCTTCTTATCACATATCAATCAAACTTGTCAATAATCATATATAAGAGACGCGCAAATGCAAAATACATTTAATGCGTTTAATTCCCGAGTTGCTAAATAGTTATAAATTCTCAATTAACAACTTTCTAATACGATGAATTTCTTGGTAGTTATCACTATTCTTCTTGGATTGATTTGTGCATTCACGACTCCAATTGTCGAAGGTAATTAAACTTTTTACGTCAATCTGAGCAGTTAACATTTATATTTGAATTTCTTTCAGGCAGAGTAACAAAAGATTGCTATAAAGCAAATACCATGTACAAAGAATGTCAATCATCCACCCAGCCCACATGTAGAAATCCCAATCCGCAAATTGTGACTGCTGATTGTCAATTCGGATGCTTCTGCAAAACTGGATATGTGTTGAATAGTGCCAGAGATTGTGTTCGGGTTGAAGATTGCAAAAAGTAAATGTGTTCAAAGATAAGAATATTGTGTACGTAAATATTATATTATGTTTGATATTTTCGTAATATAAGTAAATATTACAAAAAAAAAAGAATTATTAAATTTCTCCTTCAATAAGCACAATTGCTATAAAAGATTTATAATCTAAAACTATTTCAAAGTACGTATTTATAGTTGAAATACCAAAATTTCATGCTTCAGGAAATCACAAGTGATTAGACTCATTGTTCAAGCTTATCTGCTTATATATAATACAACGTAGAATGGAAAAATGTAAGTACATTGTGTAATTTTTCAAAACCATCAACATGAAGCAATTATTTGCTCTATTCTTTATTGCGACTTTCATGACTGTCAAGCCCTTAGCTACAGACATTATCATTGTAAGACAAGCAGAAGGTATTATTGCAATCGTTGTAATTGTTATGTATATAATAAACAAAAATTTTTCAGAGTGTGACAATTATGCTAATTCGGAATACATAGATTGCCAGACATCAACTCAGCCAACATGTGAAGATCCAAATCCAATAAGTACGACAAAGGATTGCCACCAAATTTGCAAATGTAATGACGGATACGTTGTAAACGATCGACAATGTATTAAACTAGAAGATTGTCCCAAATAAGATACTTATACCGATTCGGAATAAACGGAAGCATGTACTTGAAATTCTTTAATTAAAAATACTTATTCAAAAAGCACAATTAACGTTTTATGATAATAACTCCATATCAAACAATTTTTGCGACGTTGAAACTCAGTTGTTAATAGATATAATATGGAAAAACAGGAACATATTTAATTGCATTATTGGAATTCTTTAAATATTACGCTTGATACGTTTGAAATTTTTCAGAGAATACATAAAAGGACGAACTACGACAATAATTATCGTTTACATGGAATTTTAGTTTCATGTACTTTAAAATGAGTAAAATACTTTCAGATTTTTTTGTATTTACGATGTGCGTAATTATTATATCTGGTGCGCAATTAACAAAATCAGAAAATACTACACAATGCGCATTGAATCAAAGGTATAGTGATTGTGCAAAAGTTTGCACAAAAATCTGTCAAACTTTGTATTTGAATTTAACATACGCTTGCCGTTGTGAACCAGGATGCGAATGCATAGATGGTTTTATACGAGAGACACCAAATGGTAATTGCATTAAACCAAATGAATGTGATGCGTCAGGTAATATTTGAACTTATTACCTATTAATTTAATTTACGCATGATTACCTTTATGGAACATTTAATTAAAGTGATTACTTGCATGGGCAATTTAACCTACAGACACTGCGATGTTAATAAAAACTGCTTATCTGGTTGCTATTAAAGTATAAATTTGGTATACTTAATTAATTATGCTATTGTTAATGCAATAACAAAATTAATTATATAGGTATGTAATTAACGATTAATTGAATAAGAAAATATTGTTATTACCGCTATAAACTAAAGTTTTTAATACTACAAATAACTGTGCAAAACCATCAATTTTCCTTGATTAAATAATCAACTCTTTGGTAATGTGGTAAAATTTTCTCTACTTTTCATGATTTAGACGTGGCAAAATTTTATAATTTATGTGCAGCTAATTATTTTGTTTACTCTAAATATGTATGCATAATTTAACATAATTTTCTATGGTTTCTAAATATAAAACTTTTAACATATTGTTGTTTTTAAAATGTATGATTCTGTTGTAACACCGTCATATAAGCATAATAAATATTTGAAATGTTGTGTTTTAAGGCTAAATATTAACAAATAAAATACTGCAGACAATGATAAGAAAACACTATAAGGATATAAATAATCCAAATGTTTTCAGTAATTCTCATTGATACAATTTGTCCGCATCAATGAAAAATATTTTCCACAGTTGGAAAATGAATCGGGCAAATATAATTGTATTGTTTCTTTTATTTCTTTCACTTAATGGACATGTAAACGCTGACGGTAAGTAACTTTGACATTCATTTCTATTTTACCATTTAGTCGACCGCTCTATGCATATTTATAGATTGTGACAAGAAGAGCGGCGAAAGTAAAAGTAGCAGCAGTAGCAGTAGCAGTAGTAGTAGTAGTAGTAGTAGTAGTAGCAGCGATGAAAGCAAATCACACCAATGTGGAAAATATGAGGAATGGTCAAAATGTGCTAGTGTTTGTCCGGCAACATGTGATAATTACCCTGACGGTATCCAGTGTGATGGATGCAAACCAGGTTGTCAATGTATTAAAGGATACGTGAGAAATCCGAAAAACCAATGTGTCAAGCCCTCAGCATGCCCCAATCCACCAAGTAATAATTAATTAATAGACCAAGAGATCAATAACAGACAATTATCTTATTATAGAGTGTAAGGATCCTAATAAAGAATATAACGAATGCGGAAGTGCTTGTCCACCATCTTGCAATTCATATTTAATTAAATGCACTTCCGATTGTGTTCCTGGCTGTTATTGCAAAGGCGATTTAGTCCTTGATAGCAAGGGTAACTGCATTGATCGTGATTGTTGCCCACCGCCAGGTACTTAATTTTTTTAAATTACATTATTCACTTTTGAATGTTACTAACTCGCATATTATTTACAGAATGTGATAAGAACAGAGTATACAAAAAATGCGGCTCAGCGTGCCCACCGTCGTGTAAAAACCTTGGTGATAGAGATGTAGCATGCACCGAACAATGCGTTCCTGGATGTTTCTGTGAAGATGGACTAGTTGAAGATGGAAATGGAAATTGTGTTGAGCCATGCAAGTGTCCACCTCCAAGTATGTACTTATTCTTTATTTTTTATTATCAATTGCATTTAAATGCCAATTTTGGTAGAATGCGCCGATCGTAATAAACATTATGAAGAGTGTGGTACTGCATGCCCGAAAACATGTGATAACAAAGATGCATTAATATTATGCACTAAAGAATGCGTTTCCGGTTGTTATTGCAACGATGGTCTTGTTGAATACTCAAACGGAAAATGCATACCACCGAAAGAATGTCCTCCACGTAATAATACTAAATATTCAATGATGATCCTATTAATACTAAATTTTGTTTATAGGTTGTCCAGATCCTGAGCGAGAATATTACACTGATTGCGGCAGCGCATGTCCAAAAACCTGTGATAATTACTACAAGTATGAGCATATTGCTTGCACATTGCAATGCGTTTCAGGATGTTATTGCAAAGATGGTTACGTACGAAATAGAGATGGCAAATGTGTTCGTGAAAACGAATGCCCTCCACGTAATTAAACTTAATGAATATCTTGATATAGATATTATAATAATTCATTTCAAGCTTGCGCTGATCCAAATCGTGAATACAAATATTGTGGTCCTCCTTGCCCGGATTCTTGTCAATATATCAATGGCGCACCGAGAGGAGAAAAATGCTGTGAGGATACTTGCGTCGAAGGCTGTTACTGCAAGGGTAACATGGTAGAAAATGGAAATAATGAATGCGTTGATAGATCGGTCTGTTCAAGTAAGTAAACAGTAATTATTAAATTATCACACAATGTTATAATGTTTCAAATTATTATAGAGTGCAAGGATCCGAAGAAGTATTATACTGACTGCGGTTCGTGCAAAGAAACGTGTTCAAATTATTGCAATCCCCTTATTTGCACTGCAGATTGCAAGACTGGTTGCTATTGTCTTAATGGCTTAATTGAAGACAAAAATGGAAACTGCGTTAATCGTTCTGATTGTCCAAAGGGTAAAATATCAACTATGTTACTTCAGGCATCTTTGTTAATTGAAATGTATTGTAGGATCATGCAAATGTGAAGGAGCTAATGCAGTTTACCAGGAATGTGGAGGTTGTGATGGCACATGTGAAACTCCAAATCCACCCTGTGATAAGAGTTGTCATGCGCAATGTCTCTGTCCCAAAGGATACGTACGCGATTCGCACTACGACTGCATCCCTCTTGAAAAATGCCCAAACTGCGATAATCCTTAATAATATATATTCAATCATTTAAAACAGATGTATATTTTCAATAATAAATAAATACTTGCGACAATTACTTATTACAGCATATAAAATAAGATTTAGAAAAACACTTATTGTCACGTACGCAATCAATTTCTTTTAGTTTACTACTGTTGTGCATAATAATAGTTTATTTAAATTATGCAAAAAATCTGTTGATAAATAAATGTTTGAAAAATACATTAGAAATTGCGAGTAAATTACTAGTTATGACTTTACGTAGCAAAAATGTGCTTATCAACTTTTTAAAGTAAGTATAAGTAAGGTCATTATAATTGAAACCGCGTAAGCAGGAAGAACGCCAAAAATGTATTTCCAACATTTTCCAATATTTTTACTTATTGGACTGGTAATTAGTAAACGCAAGTATTTAATAACTAAATAATATTTACACAATTAATAACTTGACATTGTCGCATAGGTTGTCCTGAACCCGATCGTGAATATTATACTGATTGTGGAACAGCATGTCCGAAAACTTGTGCTAACTATTATAAGTCTGAACACTTGTTTTGCACGATGCAATGTGTACAAGGATGTTATTGTAAAGATAATTACGTGCGAAATAGCGATGGCAAATGTGTTCCGGAGAATGAATGCCCTCCGCGTAATTACAAATAGGTAAATATCACTTTGATTCTTTTCATTGGCATAACTGAGTTTTAGCGTGCTCCGACCCAAATCGCGAATACAAATTTTGTGGTCCCATGTGCCCAGATTCTTGTCAATACATTAATGGTGCACCCAAAGAAGACAAATGCAGTCAGGATACTTGCAATGAGGGTTGCTTTTGTAAAGATGGTTTGGTAGAAAATGGAAATGGAGAATGTGTGGATAAAACTATTTGCTCCAGTAAATATTTCACCATAATATTGAAATCCGTTTAAAACGTAATTTCTTATAGAATGCACGGATCCAAAGAAGTATTATACCACTTGTGGAACGTGCAAAACAACGTGTAAAAACTATTGCAATCCAATAATGTGCACTGCGGTTTGTAGGTCAGGATGCTATTGTCTTAATGGCCTAATTGAAAATGCAAACGGAAATTGCGTCAATCGCTCTGACTGTCCAAAACGTATAGCAACTAATTAATTTGTTTATCCTCATTTACATGTCATAAAATATTATAGGTTCATGCAAATGTGAAGGAGCTAATGCTGTTTACAATGAATGTGGAGGATGTGATGGAACGTGTAACACACCTTATCCGCCATGCGACAGAAGTTGCCACGCACAATGTCTTTGTCCTGACGGATTTGTACGCGATGCGCAAAACGACTGCATCCCTCTTCAAAAATGCCCATAGTGCGATAATCCTCAATATGTTTATTTTCAATAATAAATAAATACTTGCGACAATTTGTAATTGACTTAAGTACCTACACGTATATAATATGAGATTTGTAGAAATCTTTTGTGGTTACGTTCAGAATCAATTTATATCAGCATGTGCATGTCCATTGTTGCGCATAACAAAAAGTTATTTAAATTATGCAAAATATGTGATGATATCCAACTTGAATATTTTAATGCACTTGAAATTGTTAGTAAATTACTAGGATGATTTTACGTCACATATTTAGTTGACACATACGTGCCAATCAGCAGTTTAATTATCAAAATCTTTTCTATAAACAATCTTAAACAATATTAAACTCTTAAGTGCAATCCTTGCAAAAGATTATTAAATTACCGAAAGAATAAAATATTCAAACTTAATTCACTATTTATAATTCTTCCTGTACCTTTACTAAATTATACTTGTGGTTTATATGACGGAAATTGATTTACCATGTTTGAAATATTTTCTATATTAATTCAAAATAGAAAATTAGTTTATACTGTGACGTAATATGTTATTTTATAATGGTTGTTTAGAGCATAAATAAAGTTTGATACGTGCAAATGACAAGTACATGGTTTAAACTAATTTTAAACTGGCAGAAACATTAGCACGTAATTCATATGAATGAACAAACTTACACTTCTGATATTGTTTAAAACGTGTTTAATCATTTAAACATGTTACTTCAACATAAAATATAATATAAAATCTAAACAAAATAATGAAAGAGTAACCATAGATTTGTGGATTTTTACATAAATAATCAGTGAATTTACTTGGTTGCTTTTATTGGTCAAAAATGTATCACGCAAAGTTGGCGACTGGAGCATTAGCGTTATTAGTACTTATAGGACAGGCAACAAGCGCAAGTAAATTTAATTATAACTTTTATAAATTTTACTTTAATGTTCTATAATTGTACTAAAGAACGAGGTGCACGAAGAAGTAGTGAAGAGCACAACTCAAGCCAATCGCGCAAATGTGGACGCAATCAAGTTTATTCGGAATCCGCTAGTCTATGCCCAATAACGTGTGATAATTATCTACATCCAGTAGACTGTAACGAATATACAAGTGGTTGCACATGCCGCCCAGGCTTTATAAGAAATAGTGATAATAAATGCGTAAAGCCTTGTGATTGCCCTGCACCCCCGTCAGGTAAAACATATTCAATTATAATTTTACACGCATTTTCATTATGGAAATATATTTAGAGTGTAAAGATCCAAATAAAGAATACAAAGAATGTGGAAGTGCTTGTCCTCCAACATGTAATTCACAACCAGTAACTTGCACGTCAGGCTGCGTTCCTGGTTTTTATTGCAAAGGTGACTTGGTGCTTGATCAAAATGGAAATTGTGTTACTCACGATTGCTGCCCTCCACCAGGTAATTTTTGTATTTATTGATAACATCGTAATTGTCGGCTCGGTGGCTAAGAGGATTAACTCTTCAATTGTGACCTGAAAGTCACGGGTTCAAGTGGCCGAGCCAGAGATTACTTTTCAATAGTTCTTTCAATAGTTATGTGTGTAGAAGCAGCCATAAAACATACATACATCGTATCTATCAACATTTATTACTATATTCTTCAATTAGAATGTGGACCAAATGAGGAATATGATGAATGTGGTACTGCATGTCCAGCTTCCTGCGCCACCTTAGGAGAAAGCATCGCTTGTACTGAGCAGTGCGTAAAAGGGTGTTTTTGTAAAGAGGGGTACGTGTATGACGATGACGGTAATTGTGTCGAAATCAGTGAATGCCCCGAACCAGGTAAAATTTAAAAAGTACTTATATGTACTTCAAAAACTTTTAATAATATTTCAGACTGTGGACCCAATAAGCATTATAAAAGTTGCGGCACTGGTTGTCCAAAAACTTGTGAAAATAAAGATGCGCTAATACTTTGCAGCAATGAGTGTTATTCTGGATGTTTTTGCAATGATGGTTTAGTGCAAGATCAGGACAAAAATTGTATACCACCCTGTGATTGTACAACTGGTAATTTCACTAATTAAATCATGAAAATGGCGTTATTATATTATTTAACTTTACACAGAATTTACAACTGAACCAGCTCAGGAAACTACCCAAACGCCATGTAATTTTCATTATTTGTTCAAATTAAAACTTTACTGCACATAAAATTTATTTACAGCATGTGACGACCCGAATCGCGAATTTAATCATTGCGGACCACCATGTCCGGATACGTGTCAATTTAAAAATGGAGCTCCAAAAGGCCCGAAATGTTACGAAGAAATTTGCGTTCCAGGTTGCTTTTGCAAGGAAGGCATGGTAGAAAACGGAAATGGGAAATGTATTGATGAAAATTTATGCTCCGGTAAGTGTATTCTTGAAAAATTCACATTTTTAATAACTCCACGCTTATCTGTTTTAGAATGCAGTGATGTTAAAAAATATTATGACGATGAGGGTGGTTGTCATGTCACATGCAAGAATCACTGTAATCCTGTAACTTGTTCCAATAATCATAAAAATCATTGTTATTGTCTTGATGATATGGTAGAAGATAGACATGGACAATGCATTGTTCGTACAGATTGTCCTAAACGTATAATTTAATATTCAAATGGCAGAATATTATTCTAAACTTGCGAATTTCAGATGCATGCAAGTGCAACGGGCGTAATTCTGTTTACACGACAAGCGGAAGTTGCGATGGCACATGCGAAAACCCACATCCGCAATGCGAAAGCTTTGATAATATGGGATGTTACTGTACAACGGGATTTGTACGCAATGAGAAAAATGATTGCGTTGAAATGGCAGATTGTCCAAAATAAGTTTTAATTAAACATCTGTATTGCATGAAAACGTATACTTATTGTGTAAATATGCTTATACTTACAAATACTTTTGTAAATAAGTTGAAAAATATATGATATACACAACAAGATTTATTAACACAATGACCGGAATACCTAAATTAATGCAATTCATGATTAATGATGATCAAAATGCCAACATCCCGAAATGAAATACTTCCATTTACGTACAGCACTGGCTGTGAAAACACGCCGATAAGCCGATGGAGATTCTATTAATAAGAGTGCCCAAAATCGAACGACAGCATATTTGAGTAGCTATTCTACGACTGTCATAATACATAATTATGAAAGGGGTATTGTTATGCGTTACATGCATCTTAACAGCCAGGCACACCCAAAACCAGGCTATCAATGTTCATCACCAGACTCGTAAGTATAATGTTTTAACAATATAGTAACAAGATATACGAAAATATATTATTTCTTTAGATGCGCAAGTAACACATACGCAAGTAATCGGACATGTATCTCCTATTTTACCTACTCAACACACAAATGCTGAAACGAATAATGATGCAGGAAAATTGCAAGAACTTCAATCAAAACCCCCACAACTCGATATGAATGTCCAAAATCCACAAAATCCACAAAATGCACTTCTTCCACAAAATCTTCCACATCTTCCACACCTTCCACAACATCATTCAAAACTTCTTCCAGATCATCTACAATACCATCCCCATCATCCACAACAACATCTCCATCATCCACAACATCTTCCACATTACCATGTATATCTTCCACATGTTGTCGGACGTCTTCCGCAAAGAATTCCGGAACATCTTCTACAACACCCTCCGCAACATTTTCCACAACACCCTCCACAACATCTTCCACAACACCCTCCGCAACACCTTCCACACCCTCCACCATATCTTCCTGAACAAAATCATAGCATGCCCTGTAAGGATCCGCGTAAAGAGTTCCTATTATGCGGAAATCCATGTGAGAAAAGTTGTAAATTTCTAATGGGAGATCCGTCATGTCCACCGTTTTCTCAATGCAAAACTGGTTGTTTTTGCAAGAATGAATTTGTGCTTAATAGTCATGGGGACTGCATTAGACCACATTGCTGTCCACAATTTACAGGTACTAATAAAATTTAATTTGGCCAATCACTAATTATACATATAACGTAATCAAAGATTGTGGACCGGATCGTGAGTTTGATGTTTGTGGACCAGCTTGCCCACCATCCTGCAGCACTTTAAATATTACGAGACCTTGCTTATTCGAATGCAGAAAGGGTTGCTTTTGTAAAAGTCCAAATGTTGAAGACAAATTTGGTAATTGCGTAAATCCATGTGATTGTCCAAAACCAGGTAATTTTATTTTATAAAATATTAATCTTAAAATTATTAAAATATACGCATATGTTGCAGAGTGTTCGGATCCCAATCGCGAATTCGATTTTTGTCGTAAAAACTGGCCAAAAACGTGTACCGATATAGACAAGGCAGACATTCCAGTTGTAGACAATTGTATTTATGGATGTTTTTGCAAGGAAGGCTATGTCGAAGGCGCAAAAGAAAAATGCATCTCCGAAGCTGAATGCAAATGGATGAAATCAATGTCTCGTTGGTATTCGTAAATTTCGATTAGAAATAATAATATTGTTAAACTCATCTTTCAAGTTTTAGTTTCTAAGCCTATCTAATGGATTGGAGTATTTTCTTACAAGTTGCGCTAATCTTACCCGCATTAATGAATTAATAAAAATGAAATGATTATTCATCTCTAAAACGATTTTAATAAAATCGTAGACATCTTTAATTTTTTTTTAACAAACTAGGCATTTACATGCGTATCTAGTTTATCGCATGGATATTTTAAATATTTCAATTTGTCGTTATCACTGCAGGAGCATCCATTTTCCTTCCGTTTTCTAACGTACATTTGAATAGCAAAAAGCTGGCTTCATTTGGATTATCAGTTAAATTATAGCAACCTTTAAACAACTGCTCAATTTCTTCAGGAGATCTTTCAGAATTGGCCTGTTTGATTAAATCGTAGTTAATTTTAGCACTATTTCTATCCTGGAAACCTTGCTCTATATAATTGCACTGCACCCATTTAATGAATTTAGGATCATAACTAATTATCCCCGTATTAATAACAGTGGATATAATACTTTGATCCACTTGACTTTCTTGCAAACATTTCGTTATATAATCTTCGTTTTTCTCAGCATTAGACACCTAAAATGATAGAATTAGCAAAGTTTACACTTACTTATTGTACATTTGTTTTACATGAGAGAAAGCAAGGATAATTAAAGATAAAGATACTGCGAACAACGTATTTAGAATCATTTTGCTATATGCTTAATATAACACGAATGTTAATCAACTGGCCTTAACTTTTTTCAGACGGCGCTTTTAAACGTTCAACTCTTGCGAGAAATTTACCACAATAAACAAATATTACGAAACTGATTTAGTTTTATCACATGTAATAATAAGTAAGTATTTTTATCGTACTGATGATTTCATCTTCTAGAACTATAAAACAACACATTAATGATAGAAATAACTTGATGATATCAAGTCAACGTTTATATAGCATACTCGTGTAAATGGCGAAACAAAACATAACTGAAATAATAAATGAATAACTAGTATGTACAGTAATTAAAACACGCGCAAAATAATTTACCAAATCGTACTGAATGCGAAGCACTTAAGAAGTTTTATACACGAGCAAATATTTATTATATTAAAGCGTAAAACACTAAACTCATCGTGCTTAATATCTCTGGGAGTAAGAGCATGATTTATGGTTTTAAAACTTTTCAGCGAGTCCTGCAATGGATTACGAGCACTGCAAACTGTTTTACTTGCCTTGTTTCAGCGCCAGTTTCGTGGACGCAATTTAAGGACGCCTTTGTGTGTCATTAACTAGAATTTAGTTGCGCCTTTGTTAATCTCCATGCATTGTCACCTTGTTTGACTTTATTACGGAAATGCTTGCATTAAGCCTCTTTTCTCATTTGCCTAAAATGCCAGCTTTTCCTGAAAGTACCATAATCCTTTGTCTTAATATTTTATTTTAATGAAATAAATGAATTAACATATCAATTTGAGTGTATTATCTAGTATATTGTAAATATCGTATTAAGGGAAATGAGTATGGTCGGCTCCTTTCCTAAACCACGCTTCAACATTACTCATATTTTCTAAACGATGTTCAAACATACACTTGAAATGTAGGAAAGCTGCATTATAAGGATCTTTTGTCAAATTATAGCAGTTTTTAAGATTATCGTGAACTATCTGTGGATCCTTCTCGTGCAACATGCTGAATTCTTTGATGAGCTGATAATCAAGAACAGCACTATTTTTATTCTTTTGGAAACCTAAACCGTGATACATGCACTCTGCCCATTTTCTTAGTGGTGGAATATCATGTACTTTCTTAGTGCGTACCATAGTTGCCATAATATCTTCAGTTATGCCTGATATCTTGTCGCATAATTTGTTCACTTGGTGATTTTTTTTCAACATATCTGCATTTGCAGACTGAAACATTGATTTAGACAAACAATTCTTAGTATACGTTTTAAGTTTACCTGCAATGCAATCAAGGTGATAAAAATCCAAATCATATTGCGATTCAGACGTCGCGTTTCGCAACTGACCGCAAATAAAAATTTGTAGCATTTTATGTAAATTTACCGAGCAGTCTTTTCAATCATCAACAACATTAACCATTTTATTAATTGAATGAAGCATGACGAACATTCCAAGCTAATTTATTTTGCGTTGCGTAATTAAAAACTCCATTGTATCCCGAAATTTTATTGACCAATTTTTACGCACATATTCATTAATTTATTTTAATGGTCCGGTTATAATATAACATTGATTAAACTTTAACACGGTTAACTTAACTTCTTCAAGAATGTAATCAAATTGTAAATTAAAATGTCACTTAGGAAAATAACAGATTTATTTTTTCTTTGTAAAGTATCATAAAACTTCCTGCATATCATTTCGCATACTTAACATATATATTATATGCGCAGGATAAATATAACACAATGTTTTTTTGCTATTTTAGTAATTATGATAATTCAAATGGCAAATATGGCATTAATAATTGATTTATGAAGAGTGCCAAGTAATGAGTATAACAAATACATGTATTTATTTTTAAAATGAGCACAAATGAAATACGTGTGATGCTTTTGTTGCAAATAACGTAAAAACAAATCCATCATAACCCGTACATGACATGTATTTTTGAAGGACATGTTATGAATTTCATTTCTGCATAGCCATTCCTCATTTCTGTTTGCGTATAAACCTATGTAGTTTAACACCTCATTTGAATAGATAACGAGGAGCGTTATCGAAGGAATTTCCAATACTAACTTTATTACACAACATCCATGAATATTTGTCATTGTTTATATAAAGGACAGAATCCGAGCGGGTACAATTGAGCGTGCGGTAATGCGCCATGCAGATATTGTTCATTTAAGATGGGCGAAGCTCAACGATTGTTCCTCGTCAGTGCTTGTGCGCTGTGTTTATTCGCGTTCTTCACATTGACGAGCTGCCAAGGCAACTCAACCACCCCAAATAACAATAGCACTACAACCAACACCACCACCAATAACAATTGTAAGACTGTTGTTTGCTAACAGTGCTCGTTCTTGTTAAGAAGTAACTATAAAGTTTAATTCTAGCATCTACACCCTCTGCGCCCAATATTAGTAAGTACATAAAGATTTTCCGGAAAATATTTCATGGGAAAAGCCGAATAATGTTTATTTCATATTTCTATGAAATATACAACTCGAAGCCAAATGTTTGTGTTTCTTAGCCTGAAGAATTTGAAGTAACATGGTTAGGAAAGGCTAACAAATAAGAGCGAGCGAAAACTTTGCACTTGCTTGAGAGAGGGAAAGTTTTGTAAACGACTTTGACATTCTACCTTCCGGCTCTTATCTGGAGACATATAATGTTGGGGTTGATTTTACGAATAGGAAGCACGGAAAAAGCATGAGAAATTGCATAAAAGTTTATGCAATCAACGCACGTACGTGAGTTTCCTACTTATTGATGCTTTTGTTGCAGCGTGCAGCGTAAACGAGACGTCCGCAGAAGCTGGACGTGATTGTCTCACATGCCAGCAACCGAACATTGCCTGCCCCTTAATAAACGAAACAAGATGCTTCTGCAATCAGGGATACGTGCGTAATACGCCCAATGGCAACGTCTGCATCCTTCGGGCAGACTGTCCCACTGGTAATGCAAGTTGTAATAATATGATAGTCAGCCAGACTGGGATAATTTATGCTAGTCTTGTTTCTTGGGCAATACTCTTCAAATTTTTTTGGTTTCTCTATTCAATGTTCACATTCTGTGTAACTATTTTCTAGCGTTAGAAGCACTATGAAATGTAAAAACGTGGTTCGTATATAAATGAGTGTTAAATTACGTGATTGCTATAAATTACTGAATTTGTTTGTGACATGTTGTACACTTTCTTATCAAGGGACCTGTGCTGCTAATGCGACATTTTCGGAAATGGGTTCGAATTGCTTCACCTGCGACAATTACAGGACTGCAACGTGCCCTTTGTCAGATGAAGCAAAGTGCTATTGCGACGATGGATTCGTTCGGAATGAAGATAATGACCAATGCGTTCGTCCTGAAGATTGTCCAGTCTATCGATGTACAAACTTCAAAACTAATTGCCAATTTCAGTAGCTAATCTTATTGTTTTAGTTGGCGAATGTAGAGCTAATCAAACATTCGCAGATCGTGGCTATGACTGTGACACATGCAGCAACTATAATTTGAACAATGAGTGTCTTGTTAGTGAAGTTCAGCAATGTTATTGCAATGTTGGATATGTTCGTGATGTACAAAGTCAACGTTGTGTTTTCCCGAGGGATTGCACACGAAATGCTGGCGAGTTTCTTTCGATAAATCAGAGAAATCAAGGCTCACGTAATGATTTCTTTTCGTAGCTGATAGTTGCTCAACAAATCAAACACTCGCCAATTCAGGCTATGACTGCGCAACGTGCAAAAGCCCCAACGCCATTTGTCGTCCTTCGAATGAGCGCAAATGCTACTGCTATAATGGCTACGTCCGAGCGAAGGATGGCAATTGCATTCTGGCAGCTGATTGCCCCACAATTAGATTACCAGGTCAGTGCAAGCTCCCAAAGTGGTTAATGAAATAATCCGACCGATCGTAGCACGCTTCATTGGCGAGCCGGGGAAAACAAATTGAAAGTGTTTCTTGTTGCAGCTGGGGCAAACTGCCGAGACCCAAGAAGCTTTGGATGCAATCCGATGTGCGTTCGTACGTGCAAACAGCGTTTCTACAGAATGTTCTACTGCCAGTCCATTTGTCAGGCTTGCCTGTGTCCCCGAGGACAAGTACGTAATGAGAATGGCGATTGTATCTCAATAACGCAATGTCGAGAATATCCTTATAGATTTCCTCACTATCGTTTCTAGCTATAATCCGTTTAATTTTATTTTAAGTCCTTCTCCCCTAGTATAAGTACGAGGCAGTAATTTTTGTTATTCCGTTAAGTTATTTTAGTGTAATTAATCTGGTTTTATGTGTATAAATACGTAATAAAAGTTATTATAATTATTGAACAATTATTATGGATATTTGTATAAAATTATAACTTTACTGCGTGATAACTCATATGCAAATGTTACGCACTGAAATAAAAAATTGTAAATAAGTGCTAAAGACGTAATCGTTCGCTGATAAGATGATTCTACATGTATATATTGTACACGCCTCCGGTAAAATATAACATTTTTATTCAAATTTCATTACCAGACATTTCAAACCAGCTGGTGAAATGAGTGTTTCCAGTCCAATTCTATTCATTACATTAACTGTAGTGGTCTTCATATTTCTGGAATTTCATACAGCGCAAGGTAACTCAACAATTTCTACTTATTTGAAAGCGCATACAAATATTAATTAATTAAGCAAATTGATGATAATGGTCGGAGAATGCAAATTAATTACGTTTATTGTTTAGGTCAAACCAGGCAATGCACCGCTAATGAAACATATACATCGCCCGGCTACGAGTGCGGAGATTGTTATACTCAGCCTTGTGTAAGATGCGCACCGAATGAAACCCCAGGTTGTTATTGCAAGGAGGGTTATATTCGTCTTAGATCATGCTCAACGAGATGCGTTCTTTCTCAAGACTGCCCTGGTAAATATTTAATCAAGTTGAACTGCAAATGAGATTAAGCCTAATTGGCATTTTATGAAATTTCAGTTTGCGATGCCAAAAAACCTAAAACCGATCCAAGTGGCAGCGGTTGCAGTTGTGCCATTAACTGTGTTAATTGTAATCGTGGTTAAATTTCAATTTGATCCACTTCAATTGCAAATACGAAATACTGGGAATGCAAAATATATTAATTCACTATGAAACACAATTGAGTTGTTAAAAGGTAATAATTTTGATTTAGTAAAGTATGGCAGTCTACTTCTTGTTGAAAAGCACGATTAGCACATTATCGCAATCCTAAATAAACATGAATTTAATATCACTTAGTGCCTCACGCTCGCATGCTTGCAATTTTGTTGATTAGACAGGTACAGATTGCATTTTGACGCTAATTGGCTTAGAATTGTATTATTAGGTCAGTGCAAGGATAGAAAGTGAAATAATCCTTCCACTTTTGGCACATATCTTAAACGATTCAGGAAGAGAACTTCTCCTGGAATAAATTTATTTTAGCAACAAACGTAACAAAAAAATGGCTCTACCTAGAAATGCTTATGAATCTTCAATAAATAGCTTTAATGTTGTACGGATGTATTAAACACAATTCCATTGAACTCTATGTGGAAATGTTAGAGTGTCAATTATGATTCAGTAAAGTACCACATTCTATCACTCGTTTCTAAGCGCAACTAGCGCATTATTGCAATCCTAAACAAACATGAATTTAATATCACTTAGTGGCCCACGCACACAACATTGATTCAATATTTGTCAAGCACTTGCTTACAATTTCGATGATTACACAGGTAAAACGTTGGCGAATGTGTATGTAGTATGATGGTTCGCGTTGTCGCAAATACCAGCAGCTTTATTAAATACCATTCATTATCTACGAGCGTACAATATTGACTGAATTCGATATCACATTTTGCCATTTTCTACTGGAATGTATATCATCATTATTGATCCTTTACATCCACTGCACCGAAGTATAATTACAAAATGTAATTTAAATTCGTACCTATGAGATCTAAATAAAACTTTTTCGCAGGATTAATAATATATAAACCCAATCATGAATCATGTTGTTTTGAAGTAAACAAATAGCAAACAAATGCGAAAAAATGCAAATACGTTTGATTTATATAAAAAGCGTATAACTGGATTAATGTTTTATGGTAATTTCGTTGTACTACATACATTTAATCATGTTAAAACCGATAAATCAAAACATTTGGATTTCTTTACAGCATCCCAACATTAACACCATGCCAGCAGAGTTTATTTTTAGCATGGTGTGAAACGAATGAAATACATCAGCAAATATCCTGCAAATGTGTTTATGGACTGATTCATTTTTTACACTCAGATAGCTAATGTAAACCCATTTTTTATATTCCGCGTTTAGTATTTTATATTTCACGAAAATCTCGTTCAATCTCAATCCAAATCCAAAGAGCAAAAATAAAGATATCAAAGACTGTCATAAAAACAAGAAGCTCTTCGAATGCATTTCAATCTCAACGCCATTAATATTCTCTTTACGCATTTCTGGAGTTTCTGTTTACAGTTTTTGGCACATTGGCCCTTTGTTGGCCCCCTCAATCTTTCACGTCACCACATATTTTACCAGTTATGCCCCTTGGCAGTGTATCGTTTGATTGAGTAGTACAAATCTGCGCATATTTCTGCAGGAAAAATACGCACTGGATATAAATAGCAAAATGTATCCTTGTCATCCTTTCAAGGCGCTGGCAGCAGGGAAAGCGAAACCCTACGTGAGAGGATGTAAACGAATTGCGGAAGACGCATTTGCGTGAAATGGATTTTTGATGTGGAGACACGTGTTCCAGCCACCCAAAAACCTTTTGCATCACACTCGGCGCACTTCCTTATTTTGGAGAAGATGTCTTTTCATGTCGAGAAGATAGCGCAGCAAACCGCCAACGCTCGAAACACGCACGCAAGCCGCCGCTTGCGGCTTTCGAAAATTATATGCGGGAAAAGCCAAATTTAATAATACACACTCAAGTGGAATGAGTAGTGTCAAGTTTCACGCGCAGATGTCGCTTTATGTCTACGTGCCAAGTAAAACGTGCGCACAACACACTTCATTGCGTATTCAGCCGTTTGCGCTGTTTATACTGTGGAAACAATGTTTTCAAGTTACTGAAATTTGCAAGCGGCCTATATGCATTAGTAACTAGGCGCATCGAGCATAAAATTATTACGCGGCCTGCTTACATTCTCACAATGAGATAACCGACACACACACCTTCCAAATTGTGCCATTCCTCTCCGAATGCTAATGACCTAACATTGATAATGGATTCAGTATGCAGAATAGTAGAATGACTTTGTCTGCTTGACAAGTCCGGCGTCGAAGTGCTGATAGAACCCTTCGATAACGCTGACAATACCATCTCACTCATGGATGAATCCATTTGAATACACGAAATTGTCACCATTTATCTTTTGCTTAACTATTCATTTGAATAATTGATGCAAATACATGTTGCGTATTTAATTTGAATCCGCTCATCCCGAAATTCAATATTTATGTAACTCATTCAAGAAAAACAAGATGGCTAGTTATTTTCATCAAGTTTTGCTGGAGTCACAGTTGTCGCTCAGATAAAAAATCGCTCGTAATTCCCGTTGCCCAAGTTACCTTTTACGGCGCGCTCTTAAGGAAGTAAGCAAGCATAAAGTTGGGCAGAATATACGGGCAAAAAGTGGAGAACGCAAATTGCAAGCCGGAGTCATACGGGTGCGACACGAAAAGACACTGAAGATGGGAAGCGCGTGGGAATGCCAATTTAAAGGGAATTCGTCGCCGACCCTCGACAACTGGAGCACTGGAACACTCCACGCGCGCGCGCTGGATTACGCCGAATGAAGCAAATGGGCGCAAGAAGCATGCTCCTGCTTCCCTAAAGGGATAAAATACTGTACGTTCGTTTGTTGGTTCATGTTGCCCGTATTTTCCTGATACGTAGCGTACGCATGAAAAGCAAACGCGAAAAATGCTTTCGTTCATCGCAAATAGAGAAAGCCGCCGCGCGATTTTGGATTTCACGTGGGATTTTTCGATCAGGAATCCATTGTGTGGATTCGAAAAATATTTTTGCGATTTCCAACCAATCTCACATCTTTCACCATGTAATGTAAGCATTACAGTCGTAGTTGAACCACGTAAAATAAAATAAATGCGGTAATAATTTCACATTTAAATGCAAATTTCGTTCTTTGTGCCTATTGTCTTACGGGATTATTAATATTTACTTGATGTACTTTTTATGGACTTGGCAAAAAAAGTTGAAACCCAAACAAGGGCGTGAAAGAGATGAAATAACTTACTTGAGGAACATGAAGACGCCAGTGGAGTCCATCGCGCGCGAGATGCCCTTCCATGAGGCGGCGATGCTGTACTTCTGTCGAGCGGTGAGCGGCAGACGTGGATCCGTGGGCGCCGGCGGCGGCGGTTCGTCCTGTTTAGACGCGCTGCCACCGTTCGTGCCGCCGCTGCCTCGCGCCAATTTGCCCAATTTGCAGCCCATTATTATTCCGTGGTGTACCCCGTTCTTTGCCCGGACTCCCGCAGGACACAAATCCCGCACACAAAATGTCGCAATAAGAATCTTTTTCGCACACTGTACGCCGCGCAAAATGTTTTCACAAACACATCATTATTGCTTGCAGCGCGCAAATGTTACTTTAAGAAACGAGCTCCATTTGCATCGACCACATGAATATATATATGTATGCTACTGATGATGGCGATGACGAATTGAATCCGATAATGTTCTGCGTTTGTGCCTGATTTGGAAGAGCGCGCTAGCACGAAATACTAGAGGAGAGCCATTGATTAGATTTGGTGCTGCACTTCCGCTTTAGTCATTCGACGTGCACGAATAATATAACTCTCCGTCTCTCTGTACTTTATTATTCTCGTCCAATATTATTATTATTATGCATCTGCGGTCATTTGATGCGTCCGAAGTTATTCTATGCGGAATGTCACGCGCACATTGTGTTGCACTTATAGCGGACCGCAAACCTTGCTACGGTTTTGGCGCTTTGCTGGTGGTTCTGATGATGATGATGATGGTCTGTGCTGGACGCGACGACGAGCACGAACCCGCTGGAGGTCGGCTACTGATGATGACAATCTTGAAATGAATAAATGCGTGTTGATAGTTGATAATTAAATATATAAATAGACACATTCACGTTGCGCACTGAAAACACCGCACGAGAAGATGCCACAAATGCAAACGCGCATATTGAGTATGCATTAGAAACGCTTCGATCGTCATTCATTCAACCGAATATTATTAGCTATGCATATTTGCTTTACTTACAATTTTTTCAAACACACTATATACTCAGTTATTCTAAATATGTATTTTATGCATATTTTAAGCAAAAAAACGTGAAACGTACCTACATTTCTAGTTACCTATGAGTTTCACCTTGTTCTATTGAAATAGAATTAGTGTGATATAAAATCAATTCTCTCAACTTTCTATGGTTGAATTTCTGAAATATCTTTAGAGCTATTAGAGAAATTTATGTTTTAACAATTGATTGGAATCTAGTTTAAAATAAATAAAGATATGAGTTAACCACAAAGTTTATGTAATTTATGTTTATTCAGCAACCACAAAAATGTTTGCTTTTAACTTATCATATGTATTATTATTAAATAGAGTGTTTTATCAATTTTTTCCTAATGAATGTTGATAGCTGGTTTGATAATTTATGTATAAATAGAGACTCCGTTTGCACAACTTTGTGCAGTAATGCAGTAAATGGAAATGCATTTGCATTAGAAAAAATTATAATTAATCTATTGCGTTTGAAACTTGAGCTAAAGTTCCTTGAAATTATGTATAATTATGTTATCTTGAGTGCGTAAGTACGTAATGCATATTCGAAAAGAAAACGCGAAAACATGCAATGCGAAATGAATTTTCACCTTGCGTCAAAATTTACAAAATGATAAACAGTTTATTAAACAGTTTGAGCAAATAATTCACAGGTTCCTGAGCAGCAACCTAATTTCGCATTGTTTATTTAGCTGAGGATTCAAACAACTGCTTGTGGTTTTTCGCACACGATACACGCGTAAGCATAAATATTTAGAATGGGAAAAATTAAGAACTACGATGAAAAGTGGTCAGATTATTATGAAGGAGGTATAAATGAGTATTTGATAAAACACACACTTTGAAATATATTTACAGTCTTCTGCTTCTTGATGAGGATGGAGATGGTGAATTTTCTGTTAAGCATTTCCTGTTCGGCGCGCTGACATTTACAAAATCCACAGGGCAAAAACTGAAGCGTGAGGCGGCAGTGGAACGCAACCAACACCACCAGCACAAACGCCACGAAACGCCAGCCCGCTTCCGCGACCTCACCGTCATCAACTGGCTGCCGGACGAACGATGAGCGTCGTCACCGCCGCCGCCGCCAACGCGCAACGCATGCGCTCCAACTGACTGCGCTGCCCGGCGACGGCGACCGCCGCGCGATGGAATGGCAGTGCGCCCCGGTCGGCGGCAGCTCGACTCGAGCACGACTTGACGAGACGCGCTGGCTGGCATAGTCAGCAGAAAGGCATGGGAGACAAAACGCGCTTGATTTCTATTTACTTGCGCGTCTCTGCCGCCGCCGCCGTCGATATCGACCGATTCGTCTCTGTCGCGCGCCCGTCTGCTTCATTATACCACTACGCTCCTACAAATTTCTTTCTTCTTTTGCGATTTCTCAAAGCACTTCTCTTTATCATCAGTGCGCGTGTGATTGTATGATCCAAGGTCGATTCTCCCTGCATTGTTTCTGTCAATTGTCATATCATTTCTGTTCTAATAAATTCTTTCCTAACAATTTACACATCTTTCATGCAACATCATAAATTTTTACTTAATAAGCTCAACTTCTGCTTGCTCCTTGAGATGAAAATATAACCGCACATTGAGTAAAGTTGCTCTTTACGCAAGTAATAAAGTTAGTTGGGTTGCAAGAAAGAAGTGGGAATGAATTAGTTCGCGCGCTGAAATTGAATGAGCGTAACATCAGCGAACTGCTGCGGTGCGGCTGCAAGAAACTCCAGGAAACTGAAACTAATTAGGAAATACCCTTGAATGTCTCTATGCAAGCGTGCGAACGATCGAGTTGGCCAACTGACTGAAAGCGATTTTGTTTGTTATAGAATGTTTTTCACGCATTGAACATCGTTAATGGAATATTACACGGCGACAATGCGAAGGTAATGGATGATGAATCTTTGCGCGGCAACTTGACGGCTGAATTCAGCACAATTCAGCATAAATAACTTTATTCCAGTGAGTGGATCGTTAAGAAACATTTGCTTCATTTCTCATTTGGCAGGCGTTTCAACGTGAAAGATATTTTGAAATATTCTGTTTGCTCAACGCGTTCGCGCCGGCATTAAGGCACAAAGAACGTGCGATGATAAATATTAATCTGTTCATAATACGCAAATTAAATATGAATAGGTTTTGCACGTTATTTTTTTTTTCATTCGCGCGTGTGTATTTTCAAGAGGAATTTATTCGCTGGTGAACATTTTTGCGGTTTGCATTTTTGAATTTTGCGAAAAGCTGAATTCCACTTTTGAGCGCCGTAAAATAATGCAAGGTAACACTCAAATGCGATAAAAGTGGTGGCCACGAGACGCTTTCGCTCTCAACATGAAATATACGGTTTTAAACCAGCCCCGGCACGTGCGCAAGGGAGACGGCGACTTTGGGAGGCAGCATTTTCAATGGGTGTTTTATATAGGTTTCTGGGTCGCTCGATATCTCCGGAGCGCGCGAGAGCGGCACGTGAAATTATTTCGCCACGCTAACGAAACGCTTTGGAAGCGCTGGCTGTAGTTTAGCTACCAATTGCTCTGCGCAAGAACACACCACTCGTTGACGATGCGATGCGATGCGATGCATAAACTGCATTTTTTCAGCGTTTTTCTATCAGAGATCTTCGTGCTTACCATATTTCCAAGGCTTAAAAACGTATGCTGAACGCCTGTTGTTTTCGGAGCGCGCGTGGGTGTACGCCACAAACTTTTCAGTATGCGTCCTACCCTTCCACACAATTTATAGCTTTATTCAATAAATATCGCTCCCTCGTGTGGGTTACATAAAATATGCATCTCAACTTTTCACATTACAAAACAATTTGATTCATACACACCTAACATTCGTGAAATAATTTGAGTTTTAATAGAGTTACGAACAGAACTACAATGCGATTTTTTATAGTTCCTTTTTTGAAGTTGACTACCAATTTGAAATTCGAATAAAAATTTCACAATTATTTAACATGACTGAGTAATGAACGGTATAACTTGATTTATTTAACCTTAATTTCTTTTTTACCAAAATCGCGTATTTATTTCAAGCATGCAAACATTAAACCCCGTCCGTTTCACATGTTACTCATCGTATTTTATCTCATTTTATCATCATTAAAAGAATCTTCATTCTCCGTGCATATGAACGGCGAATCAATTACGGTAGCTCAGAGTTTCTTCATCCCCCGATGATGTTCGTACTCTGCGCGTTCAATCCATTCAATACACAGCGCGGAATTCGTTTGGAGTTGGAGCTGCGTGCGCCAGATTTTCTTCCGGCTCTTCGCTTATATTTTCATTATGATTCATTTTTCTTCCGGAGCGTTCGCTTCCTTTGGCAGGCGCGCGCTGGAACGCAGCATCCATTTATTAAGCAAAAATTGTGTGCCAATGAAAAAACTTTTGCGGATTTGGGAAAAGCGGAAAATGTAAATGGACGAATATTCGTATTTGAAAGTTGCATCCATTCGTCGTTACGACGCATGCATGACTGAGCATCGCAGGGCAGCGCAAGTTTCAGTTCATAAGTTACACGAATTTCGCGTTAATTGAATCCGTAAATTACGCAAATTGCATAATATCATCCAGTTGAAGGATGTTCAGTCAGTTGCAGTGAAATCGTTTCGCACGAAATTACTTCACGCAGAAATATTACAAATACTTGCATTTTATCAACATGATTTACATACTACATACCTACAATTTATTTAAATAATTCGATTTAGTAATCTATAACCAAATATTTGAATAAGTATTTCAAATTTGGTAAGTAGGTATGTCTTAATGAATAATGCAACTCGACATAAAATAATTGCAGCAATAATTAATCTGCATACCAAGATTAGCCAAGTGACTTGAGCATTTGATTGACACACTAGATTGATTGAACATTTTTTGATATTTACTTGATTCAATATTGCATTATTGATATTATGTTACAATGTGACATGTAATTATTAGAATGGAACAAAACGAAGCGCCCAAGAAATAACAAACGCCGTTTACTTCCTTGCATAATCTCGCCAGACTTGAAAGTGCGCTACAACTCATTCACCAGCAGGATTGCAGAAATATTCTCAACATAAACTCTAGCTTTTGTGAACAAAAGACGTAGAGGTGGATTATTGTTACGCTTATCGGCATTACGCACTTTTTCATTGATTAAAAAACTGCTTTGTTGTTGCGAGCATTTGATGAAGAATCAGTATAAAAGCAAAAGAGTTCGATTGATACTGCATCACAAGCTCGTTTGCAGTTATTCAAACACAACCAGCTTCCAGCAATCGTGCTAAATATTTTCTATATTTAAAATATTCAACTCAATCAAAAATGTTCATCAAGGTATTCGTTCTCGCTGCAGTCGCAGTATGCGCTCTTGCTGACCATCATGCCACTTCCTTTGCATCATTTAACAACCATGTGGTGCATGCCGGATATCATGGCGGCGAGCATGGTCACCATAAAGAACCATACGTGAGTTAATTAAATAGCATTATAATTAAATGCAAAATTAATACATTGACGTTACAGCATCATCCCAAATATGAATACAAATATGGTGTTGAGGATCCCCACACGCATGACAAAAAGTCCCAGCATGAAGAACGTCATGGGGATGTGGTCAAAGGTTATTACACTTTAGTTCAACCCGATGGCAGGACCAGGACTGTACATTACACTTCTGATAAGCATAATGGATTCAACGCTGATGTGAAATACTCCGGTCATGCTACTCATCCTCAAGTCCATCACGGACATCACTATTGAATTTTAAACAATTGTTGTGTTATGTAGGTGAAATATTATATGTTACATGTCTTGAATGCTTTTTCCTAATAAAAATGTAAAACTTATAAATACTTTATCAATATGAGTTTTGAATCATGGAATATTTATTAAACTTATCGTACCGAATTTCTAAGTCTCAAACTGTTACCAACGCAGTTATGAATAAATTCTAAATAAACATTTCCAAAATAAAGTAATTAGACTAAATGTAAAAAGTAATTACAACCACTTGAAGAACGTATTGCAGTACTTTCGATCATCGTTCCAAATGACAATCACGTGATGGACTATTAATATCAAAATCGATTTTTTCGACTATAAATACAAAAATTTTCGACGTTCAAATCATCAAATACCTTTTGTTCTTTGCTTAGCAATCAACAGCAACACAAACCCAATCAACAATGAACACCTTGGTAAGTATACAACGATTATTAAATTGACTTGCAAAATAACTTGTGATAATATTAACTTTTTGCGAATTCTTATGAATAGATTATCTTCTCTGCCATCCTGGCCCTTGGTCTTGCCGCCCCAGCCCAACAAGGAGTCTCCCTCAGCCAAGACACCTTAGGCAACTACAACTTGCGCTACGTCACTGGTGACTCTCAACGCAACGAAGAAGGATTCCAAGATGGCAAAGTTGTCGGCTCATACAGCTACAACGACAAGGATGGCGTCCTTCACAAGGTCACCTACGTAGCCGCCCCAAATGCCGGATTCGTTGCCAGCGGTGATGTGCCAACTCAAGTTCAAGAAACCCCAGAAGTAGCTGCCGCCCGCGCTCATCATTTGGCCATCGTCGAGAAGGAACGCGCTATCTTGCCGCCACTCAAGGAAGAGCGTGAAGAAGTAGTATTCGTGCCATCTCAACCAGCCTTCCACGTGCCAACCGAGCAACACTTCCAAGTCCCACAATTCATCCAACATCAAGAATCCAGCCGCCCCAGCATTGACAACACCGCTGAGCTGGAAGCCGCCAAGGCCGAGCACTTTGCCGCCCACAAGCAAGCTTTGGACCGTCTTGCCGAAGAATACGGCCGTCTCACCAAGACTTTCTAAATATCCTAATTGTTGCAATTGAAATTCATTGTTGATATTGAAATATTAATAAAATATGTTGAGAATTACATCAATCTTTTACTGTTTCGTATACCAAATCGTAAACTAATTAATAGATTGTTTAATAAGACATTGGAAGCCGATTTATTAGGCTCGAAACATTCTAATTGCATAGTTCTTTTCATTATTATGTAATTGACAATCACAGTCAAAAAACATAACACATTATTGACAGGTTCTCGCATAATGTGAATGCATAAATAGCACAGGTGACTACCTGAAGTATGTAACTTGAACCAAGTTGAGCCTAATGTTGTTAGGCGCATAATTATCAAGATTATTGAACTTGATCGAGTTTCTGCAACATTAAACACGCCTGGTATGTCGTTCAACACAACTGCGACTAGACCAGAAGTGAAATGGAAACTTGACTCGTGCTTTAACACATTCGTGTTATACTTATTAGTATCATCAACCGAAAGACGTGAAAGAAAGGTAATAATATTTTAAATTCAATCACCAAGTTACATAATCTTTATAAATTAGTATCACATGGATACTTTTTTCGTTAATTTAATATTATTACCTTTTTATTAATAATTTTTAAATTATTTCATGCATTTTACAATTACCTGCATGTTATACGTGAAACTGGTACTAAAATATTTATGCGAATGTAAAGAATGAAAGGAACATAAATATTTTAAAAACACCTGACTTTCTTTGATGTTTACTAATTTTTTTCCACGTAAATTTATTTAAAAATATTCACTGGTTATGCTCATGCAACTTGGCGAACTTGATGTTTTGAACATTCACTAAAAATGTTTGCAAATTTGCAAGTTTCACTTGATGTTTTAAATATTTCAACATCTCGAAATGTAAAGCAAATTGTAAAACATATAAAAATGCATTTTTACTTAGCCGAAATAAGTTTAGAAATAAATTTAGGATTACTAGCATCACGTTTTTTCACTTAGCATGTTGATAAACAAGACAAGATCATATTAAGTTGGTCTGCAGTGGATGCATATGATAAATATTAAGATATTATTTTTAGATAGTTTTTGGCATCAACTCTACTCTTAAAATTAATGAAATTAGTACGTGAATTACGTAAACTTTGAAGTTCCAAACAGATTTTGGGAATAATATTAGCCCAAATATAAAATTAGATGCAGACGTAGGAGTTGAAACTGAAAGTAACAAGAGATTAAGTTATCTTTCGGCTGCTTGTAACACTTGACAATTACATCACAATGCAAGTGAATGAATTCTTAACAAACGCAGTGGAAGAGTGCGTATTTGGAAGTGGAAGTGAGTGATTTTGCTACTTGTATATAAATAGCATAAAATATCGATCAGACACTATCAATCACAAACACTTGCTTTGCGATCATCAAGCAGCTCACGAAAGCAAACAAAAACCCAATCAACAGCACAAAAATGTACTTCAAAGTCTTGGTCCTCGCCTCAGTGATTGCTTGCGCATTGGCGCAACACCACCATCACGCTACTTCGTATGCTTCGATCAACAATCATGTGGAGCACGCAGGCTACATTCATGACGATAAACATCATCCATACGTAATCATACCAGAAGACTAGATTAGTTACGACAATTTACTAATATTGTGTATGTTCTATTTTACAGCATCATCCAAAATATGACTTCAAATACGGCGTAGAGGACAAACATACTCATGATATCAAGACTCAGCATGAAGAACGCCATGGAGATGTTGTCAAGGGTTATTACACATTGGTCCAACCTGACGGCAGGATCCGTACTGTTCATTACACTGCTGATAAGCATAATGGATTCAACGCTGATGTGAAATACTCCGGCCATGCTGATCATCCTCATCATTAATTGATACGATTGTTATAACTATTAAAATACTATGAAATATATTTTTGATATAAAATAAAGAAATTTAGCAAATTTGCAAACTATTATTTCATCAATAATCCATTAATTAAATATTTAGGCGTAATCGTGACAATGCTACAAGTAATTGATAGCGCTTTGTTTCATAAAAGTTATTAATAAAAAAGTATATTGAAGTATTCAAATAATTATTGCTGTATAAAAATTATTCTTAAATATATTGATATTGTTTTATATAATCATAAATAATAAATTATCTTTATTTATATGAATTTGCAATTTCATTACTAGTTCTTAATTTATGAGACTGAAAAATTAATTTCAATAAGAATACAATAATTAATACGCATCGAATTTTATATATTTTTGAACATCTTAATAGCTGCCCAATAAATATGTCTATTCTGTGAATAAAATATGTAATAAATATCTTTACATTGAATAACTTATCCATTATTTGCTATACACCAGCCTGTATAAAAAACGAATAGACGAATAAAGGCATTGACGTAATTATTATACCGGAAGTAAAGGACGAAGTCGAAACTAAAATACAATTGATTTATTATTCGAATGACAATTGACCAATACTTTGACTATTGCTATATTTCAACTGATGTTGTAGATCATGTATGCTTTGTTCACACTATTATTTTGGTAATTGTACCTGCTTCCTATTTCATACGCCTAAAAAGTGTATTGTTAATTAATAACTTGTGAAGGGCGAAAAGAGTGTCAAATACGTAATAAATCAACGAGTAATTAATTTCATTATGTCAAATCAACTATCACTATTTGAACAGTGAACGTAAAGTTATATCATAATGCTCAAAATCATAGACTAGATAGATAGATGGAAGTACGATCTTTAGGAAGTATAAATGCAAGCACCTATCAAGCTGCAATCATTCGTTTCCTTGCATCTGAGAAACAACGAAGAGAACTAAATCAATATGTTCTTCAAAGTACTAGTCATTGCCTCAGTCATTGCGTGCTCATGGGCACAGCATCATCATGCTTCTTCATACGCTTCTGTCACCAATCATGTGATTCACGTAGAACCTGCAAAGCACGAAGCACCAAAACATCATGAAGAACCGAAACATAAGGAAGCCTCACCTGTGCATCATGAAGAACATTACCCTCACGTAAATATATCTAAGAAATTCATTACCTCTGTTTCATACTAATTGCATTGCAGCATCACCCGAAATATTCCTTCAAGTACGGCGTGGAAGATAAGCACACTCATGATATCAAATCTCAACACGAAGAACGTGATGGCGATGTTGTAAAAGGTTATTACACATTGGTTCAACCTGATGGTAGAATTCGTACTGTTCATTACACAGCTGATAAGCACAATGGATTCAACGCGGATGTTAAATATTCTGGTCATGCTGATCATCCCGAACATCACTAAATAGTGTCTTACCATATAGTTATGATTGTTACATAAATATATATTTTTATAATAAAAGCGAGTAATTCCAACATTTGTTCTATGATTTTATGGTCCATATTAGCTGAAATTCTAATTATTTGCACCTTTTGCCGTTGTCAATCCAGGAAATAGCTCTATTAATTTTCACTTCACTTCACAATCACAAATAACATCACTTCCCCAAACTTAACCACACACTAACTCTAGTCCACATAGACGAACACATGGAGACACGAATTTTGCAAAATATCTACGTCACAAGGTTTGACTGTCACGCACGCGGCTCTCAGGTACTTGCACTTTTCCACACAATTTGTTATATTGAGCATAGGTATGTTAGGAAGTAAACAAATACTGGGTCGCACGAACTAACTTGTTTCTACCCGAGCGGTTTGGTTGTGTACAGGTACATTGCTTCACTATATAATAAATTTAGAGTTGGAAACTCCATCTATACCTGTAAATAATTTTGAAAATTTATTTTCAAAGGCGGCATACAACTTGAAACATATTTTCAAAATATTTGCAATATATTTAATGATACCCATTATCTTATGGTCTTAAACAGAATCTTGTACTATAATTACACCACTGCTTAAAAGGAATTTTTAACAAATTTTACATAGATTGGCTGTTTCGATATAATAACATGGTAATAAACAATTGTGGTAATAGAGTACTCATTAATATTCGCTTAATTGCGATGTATAGAACGTTTTAAAATTCCTACAAATTAATAAATTGTGTAGTCCTATTACATGATAGTTGTTTTGCGTTTTAAATCTAATTGTTTAACTGCTGAGTACATATTAATTTTAGAATTTACAATTACCTATTAATTTAAGTATCGATATTTACGCAGATGTTTAGAAAGAGTAATACAATTTAAGTAGTTGTTACACTACATTCAGTGTTACAGTGTAATCAATCTAAATGAAATATTATTTAAAGTAGAATACTTTCAATTTATTTCCATATTATATGTAGATATCAATATTTGATCGAAATTATTGTTGTGTTATATCACAAGTTGGAATTTTGGAAGTGGAGATTAATGAACGTATAAAAGCAGAGATAGAAAAAACTCAACTCATTATCAACATTGCAGTTCGCTTAGTAATCAGCAAACGACTAAACAGAAAAATGATTTTGAAAGTTGTAGTTTTTACGTCGGTGGTGGCTTTAACGTTGGCTCAACATCACCATGCTACATCATACGCTTCGGTTAGCAATCATGTAGTTCATGCTCATCACGAAGCTCCAGTTCATCATGAAGCACCTGTTCAGCATCATGCTCACCATGAAGAGCATTATCCACATGTAAAAAACTCTGCTCTTTGATCAATTCGTATAATTATTGAAGAATGATTTTGTTCGTCTAATTACAGCATCATCCAAAGTACTCATTCAAATATGGAGTTGAAGATAAACACACTCACGACATTAAATCGCAACACGAGGAACGCGATGGTGATGTTGTCAAGGGTTACTACACTTTGGTTCAACCTGACGGCAGAACTCGTACCGTTCATTATACCGCTGATAAGCACAATGGATTCAATGCTGATGTCAAATATTCTGGACACGCAGATCATCCAGAACCTCATCATCATTAAATAATATATGCTGTTACATTCATGTAATTTGTTTATAATGTAATTTAAAATCTACTATTTTTCTAATAAAATGATTCTCAAATAATTTGCAATACTATTTTAATGATCTCCCTTTAAAACCCTACTTATTTGAAATAAATTAATTAAATTTCATATAAAATGTATGAAAGCATTAACAATAAAACTAGTCTTTCAAACAGACTAAATTCGATAATTTCAGTTATATATAAGTACTTAAAATCTTTGTCAATAGATTTGTTATTTGCTCTAAATTAAACATATTATCTATGCCTTTCTCATTTTATTTTCTGGCAGTAAAATCAGGATATAGAATATATATTATGTGATAATACAGAACACGCTTTTAATATTTCACTATCACTATGCAACTCTGAAATTGCAATTGCGCTTATAAATAATAATGCCCTATAAGAACCTCATTTCCGGATATGATAGGTGCATTAAATTTTGTATCTACTGCCTTTTATTACTGCATTTAATTTAATTTTGAATTACGACCATGCATCAGTAGCTACTAGAATAATTTATTGCTAACTTGATCACGTCTTATTTTTTATGTGTATTTAATGCAGTTTATTACATAAAATTTTTAAAAATTTGAATAAAATAATCAAATCACAGCGGAATTTAAGTATCACGTACTAATTAAATTGTAGTACCACTACTTTTATTATAGGTATATGGAATTAACTAATCAATATTAAATAACAATATTTAAATCAAGCATTGAAATAGTATTTCAATACTATTTGATCTACATTCTCTGACACATAATGTAACGAAAATAAGCTTAAATTTATATTTGGTCACTACTCATTCCGAATTTAGAGTGGAAGTTGCTAAGTATAAAAACAGGCTCACGTTAAGCTTAAATCATTGTCTACTCTGTAGTTGTCCAGCAACAACAATCTACAATATCTCAAAATGTTCTTGAAAGTTTTACTTATTTCCTCAATTATTGCCCTTTCAGTGGCCCAACACCACCATGCAACATCATATGCGTCAGTCAGTAATCACGTAGTTCATGCTCATCATGAAGCTCCAGTTCATCATGAAGCACCTGTACATCATGCCCATCACGAAGAGCACTACCCACACGTAAGCAATTGCATTACAATAATTCAACAAGGATGATAATATTGATTTGTTGATTACAGCACCATCCAAAATATTCATTCAAATATGGCGTTGAGGACAAACACACTCATGATATCAAGTCCCAGCACGAAGAACGCGATGGGGATGTTGTCAAGGGTTACTACACTTTAGTTCAACCTGACGGTAGGACACGTACCGTTCACTACACTGCTGATAAGCACAACGGATTCAATGCTGATGTTAAATATTCAGGACACGCTGATCATCCCGAACATCACCACCACCAATAAATAATTCTATAAGCTGTCATTGTTTAAATCATCTGATATTCGTCACTTAAAGTTCAATGTGATTCATTTGTAGATAATATATTTTTCTAATAAAATTCATACACTATAAACTTAGTTGATTTTAAGTTATTTCCCCTTGATTTAGATGCCTATGTATTATATCAATCAACAAATTGACTGAAAATAAATAAATGACTCAAATTAAATATTGACATTAAAATTATTACCTATATACCCAAACTGGAATTTGCTTTTCTACTTATTTTTTATCAAGTACGATTAATAGAAAATAATTTATCAATCGTAATTCAACTTTATTATGGTAAATAACTATGTATTCTGAATAAGGATTATTAGTAACAGAATCAATAAAATCAATATAATTGTAAATTGTTTAGTATTGTACTTATGCCAAATTAATTATTATCCTATCTGCAGGCTAATTACATTATATTTAACTACTACATATTTATACAGAATGTGTCGTCAGATTACTTATGAAGCATTATTCTCATGTTTGTTAGTTCTATGACTTATCAACTACTTATTATCACACAAATAAATGCACAATTACCGACTAAGTTAAGATGAATAAAGCAGTTACCGTTTTATTGAAGAATTTATTATAAAAATTAAAGATGTCTGCAAATTAAATAAAACCGTTTTTACTATTTATTTGCATATCAATACGTTTACGTATAAATATAAATCGGTTGTAGTGCTCAATGATATTAAATGGACTGTTAATGAGCAACAGTTTTAAGAGCTAATTATACAATATTTATTAACTAATCAATATTAAATAATAATATGTGATCAACTATCTAAATTATTTAAATACGCCTATCGCGACTGAAAAATTTCTTTGACCTAAATATTTGTCCAGATTACGCCCACAAAAATTATTATATCATAAGTTTGATCCAATTTTTACATAGTGTACTAAGTATAAAAGCACGAACAAATTTAACGCAAATCATTCAATCATCTAGTGTTGTCTGAACAAACACGAATCAACTCAATATTAAACATGTTCTTCAAAGTTCTACTTATCGCTTCCGTTGTTGCCCTATCAGTGGCCCAGCACCATCACGCTACTTCATATGCATCAGTCAGTAATCATGTGGTACATGCTCATCATGAAGCCCCAGTCCATCATGAGGCGCCAGTACATCACGCTCACCATGAAGAACACTACCCACATGTAAAAAGAATTGAATAAGTATTACTGTGATAAAGCTAATATAATTTTTATTACAATTACAGCACCATCCAAAATATTCGTTCAAATATGGCGTTGAAGACAAACACACCCACGACATCAAATCTCAGCATGAAGAACGTGATGGGGATGTTGTTAAGGGATACTACACATTAGTTCAACCCGATGGTAGGACTCGCACTGTCCACTATACTGCTGACAAGCACAATGGATTTAACGCTGATGTCAAATACTCTGGACATGCTGATCATCCCAAACACCATTAAATTATTTTGCGCCTTCAGCCAGAAATTGCTTGTTGTTAACGATTCATTGTGATTTATTGTATGAAGAAAAATTATATTTTTTAATAAAAGCTACTTTTCTATAATCTAATTCTTTTATTGAATCACCAACTAAGTTATTTATTTTGATTCCACTTAAGTCTCTGGACAAAAGAGAAGTACTTAAGAAAAATAAACGCAGCTTTGAAATTATTGTTTTAGCAATAGAGTAATTTAAATAAACTAATTAGCGTTTTACACAAATATAAATTTATAATTAATTTACGCAATGATTGCCTAAATTATAACATTATTGTAAACCTATTTTACGCATTACTTCAGTAGGTTTTGAATATTTTAAATAAACTGTAGCTTAGCGAAATCAATGCAATGAAATAAAAATCGTTAATTAATAAATTATGTAATTAGTTAAGCTAACAAATGGAATTTAGAATGCGTATGGTGATAATGAATTTACGTTAATTACATAAATAAATTCTACGGCGGCGTGTATTGTGTGCAAGAACTTGTAGGATCGAATAAATTTGGTTAACAAATGCGGAAGGAAAGCTTACAAAAACAGTGCAAGTGGCGGACCACTCATAATAAAGCACCGAAATGCGTGTTACACAACTTATTTTAATCAAATTATTTAAGCAAATAAGGCGAGTATTTTAAGTACTCATTTAATTGTTTATTAAATATACAAAGAAAAGAAGGGGAGCCGCATATAAAAAGCGATTCGGTCCGGAGTCAAAGCATAATCAATTTGATCATCAAACAAGCAACACTAATTAAACCAAAGTCCTTCTTAAAAAACTAAAAATGTTTTTCAAAGTTGTAATTCTTGCTGTTGTGATTTCTTGCGCTGTGGGACAACATGATCATCATCATGCTAGTTCTTATGCTTCAGTCAGCAATCACGTAGAACATGTAGAACATCACGAAGCCCCAGTTCATCATGAAGAACATCATCATGAAGAGCATTACCCACATGTAATTATCATTTATTCGAAGCAAACATTTAAATTAAATTAATATTCTATTTTTGTTAATATAGCATCATCCAAAATATGACTATAAATATGGAGTTGAAGATCTTCACACTCATGACATTAAATCGCAACATGAAGAACGCGATGGCGATGTTGTAAAGGGTTACTACACATTGGTTCAACCTGATGGTAGAATCCGTACCGTTCATTACACTTCTGATAAGCACAATGGTTTCAATGCTGACGTTAAGTACTCTGGCCACGCTGATCATCCAGAACATCACCATCATTAAAATAATGTATCTAAATTACGCTTGAATTATTGTAAATATCTATTTTTTTAATAAAATTTCTCTGTGACATCAATTATGTAGTACATATTTATTTTATATTTTTTTAAATAGAATTTTAAAGCTCAATAACTATTATTAAATACTTTCGCCATACCTAATATAAAGGTATATTAAGGAGAACATCAGGAAGACAAATATTAATGCTAGAATCATTCAATTAATCATTAAAATGTTTATAGACGACTAAGCTGACTACCCTGAAGTCACCTGCATCTATGTTTAAATCCCCCCGCCAATTGTTTCATCTAATGGAACGTATACCAGATTAAGACCATTTAAAATAGTTAATTATTATTAAGTAAATTAAGATATTTCGTATGTAATATGCTATACTTTTAAAATAAGTAGTCTAGCTGTAATAAAAATAAATTGACAATTGAATAATTCTTTTCAATTTACAAACACTTGAATTTCGCAATATAATTACGTAAAATCAATTATTTGTAATATTAATTTACTTTAATCAATTACTTTTTATTTTTTCTGTCAGCACCTTTACTTCTGTTGTACAATGCGTTAAGCAATTACAAATCCATTTTATTAAGATCGAATAATATGTAGAGAAAAAGTGTAACAGAAAAGTAAAAGTAAAGAGACACATGTTGATCGATATGACTATTGGTTTAGATGAAATGAAACATTCACTTGGCTTTGGTTTTTGGTAATGTCTTTATTAGTTCCGCACAACATACGGTGTCCGCCTTTAAGAGCATGAATTCATGTACCTATTAACAGCATGTGTACATATCTCCTATAAAAACGCGACAATTATCTAAGAATTGTTGCGTTACGCTGAAATCGGAACACAGTGACAAGTACAAATGCGTAGTTCCATTGGATTAACTATTTCATTTTTTATACTTGATGCAAGTATGTATACTTAATTTGGTTGAATTAGATTAAATGAATTTAATCCTCATTTTATGCTTGGCTGATTTAATGCAAGTAAAAACGAGTTTCACATCGAGAAATGGTATGTACCGAACGTTAAGCAGCCGTTAAAAATTGTTAATGAGTAGAAGGAAAAGAATTAATTGCGTAACATGGGTATGTAGATTAGCAGGATAATAATGGACGAAATCGATGTATGGAAGTGGTCAGCATATATCGTGGGTATAAATTGAAACAAAAAACTTACCGAAATCACAGTCGTCAATTGACTTTCTTAGCAGTCACATACCAAATAGCAAAATGTTCGCCAAAATTGTAGTTCTTGCAGTAGTGGTGGCTTGTGCCTTAAGCCAGGACCATCATCACCATGCAACTTCATACGCTTCAGTCAGCAACCACGTGGATCACGTTGAGCATCACCATGCTCCTGAACATCACGAACATCATGAAGAGCATTATCCTCATGTAATATTCTCAAGGCGGGTGAATTTTATCAAGTTTTATTAATTTTATTACTTTGCAGCATCACCCAAAATACGATTACAAATACGGAGTTGAAGATCTTCATACTCATGACATCAAATCTCAGCACGAAGAGCGCGACGGGGATGTTGTGAAAGGATATTACACTTTGGTTCAGCCCGATGGCAGAATTCGTACTGTTCATTACACTTCAGATAAGCACAGTGGATTCAATGCAGACGTTAAATATTCTGGTCATGCTGATCATCCCGAAGTTCATCATCATTGAGTGATATAAATTTGCTGATTTCCCTATAAAATGCTGTGCTTATATTTAACTCTTTGTAAGATATTCTTTATTTTTCTAATAAATGTTTTCATCTTGTAACTTTTACAAATTATTCATTTATTGTCAGTAAATAAACCTGATGTTAATAATTCATGTCAAAATATGAAAATATGTGAAATTACTGAAATGCATACTCATCAATAATCATCGTGTGCTTTTCCATTCTTTGTAGGATTTATCAAAAATTTATTGTGTCATACAAATTTAGTTTTCTCTTTATTTTTAAACTTTGTTTCATGCAAAAATATAAATAATTAAATTGAATACAATTGACATCGAAAAATCAAATTGCAGCCATTATGAACTATATGGCCAATTTAATATTTATCTGCCGTAAAATACTAGAAAAGTTCGTCATAAATTGTTAACGGTTTAATTCAATTTGAATGTACCGAACTAACGTGACATTACAATTTATAATAAATAACTTTTATTGTAGTTGACTTTTTACCAAATAAAAATAGTCAATACCTACATCAAATAGTTTACCGAACTATTAAAGTAAATATTTAGTAATTCCTTAAAACTTTTAGAAATTGCATTTTAACTTCATCTTATCGTAAGGTAATTTATCAAACAAGTTTTTACAGTTTATAAAAAAATATTGATTTATTTAATTAGCTAATAGACAGGATATAAAATAAGAAGTATGAAGCATGAGAGATAAATACGTCAAAAAAATAATTAATGAATCCGCACATCTCTCAATTTAGTGATGAGCATGATGAATTTGTGGATGATCAGCATGACCAGAATATTTTACGTCGGCGTTGAAGCCACTGTGCTTATCGCTCGTGTAATGAACAGTGCGCGTCCTGCCGTCGGGTTGGACCAAGGTGTAATATCCTTTGACCACATCGCCATCGCGCTCCTCCTGCTGGGACTTGATGTCATGTGTGTGTTTGTCTTCCACGCCATATTTGAACGAATACTTCGGATGGTGCTGAATTGATGAAAATAACATTTTTCACAAATATTAATCAACGTCAATACAAATGATTTATGTTATATTACATGCGGGTAATGCTCCTCATGTTTTCCTCCATGCTCAACTGATTTGTGATGGCTCTCGTGCTCAACATGAACATGATTACTGACGGACGCGTAAGAAGTGGCATGATGATGTTTTTCCTGTCCGAAAACGCATAAAGCGATGGATGCAATTATTAAACTTTTAAACAACATGTTGACACTTTTATTTAGTTGATGTATAGCACAACTTGAATGTTTAATCGAATATGAATACGTCTCCAAAGTATCACCGATCTTTTATACTTACTTTTTTTTTAGATTGTATTATTTCAATCAGCCGCAACTATTAAAATTCTAATGAATATTCAATTAAAAATTGCAATTCACTTTGAACATTAATATTAATAGTCAAAAATTGTCACATGAAAGTTTCAGCTAAATTATGTAATTATGTATTCAACTTTCAACTAAAAATACATCAATCAATATAATTTCAAAAATAGTTTAAAATTATTACGTTAATGAACCAGTTACTAAACAACGTGCGTGAAAATAGCAAGCACGTATTCGGGGGATGATTTAAAAAGAATAAAGCATTGAAATTTAGCGAGCTTTGCTTGCGTGCCACCACGAAGGAAAATTGATACAACCACCAAACACGCTTTCGCTCCGATGAGCCAGCACGCAAAACCGCTAAATTGCGCCTCGTAAATTTCCACCCTTCTTGAAACCTTCGACTACACTTTCGATTATCGCCTGATCGATGGGTCAGCCAGCCTCATGTCCTCTCTCATGCTTCACACGACCATCATGTTGAGTACATTTATCACTGAAAATGTCCTTCGGCACTATGCGCCTGCACTGAAGTCATTACCTATATCGAAATTGTAGAACAATGCTCAATAAACTAATTTTAATTAAACTCTTACCAAATTATCTTGTTATTCAAAGTTTGGTTAGTCTAATTTGATTAATATTTCATCAATAACTTCAGCATCCATGATCTATTTTTAATCATAAATAAATAAAATAAATCAAGTTAAAATTGTTTTGCAAACGCTGCATCAAACAGACAAACAAATAGGCAATAAAGCCATAAAATATAATTTATTTCATGGTGTATGAAATAAATATTAAAATGTTTAAATCCAACGCAATATTTCATAATTACATACCGTATTGATTACTTTAATATATTATGTTATATTAAAATTTTATCCTTATTGCATTTTGCCTAATTAAATAGCCCAATAATCAATTACAGCACATTACTTTGACGTAATCGTTAATCAAAATCGAAATGCAGATAAATAAAAAGTGTAAGTCAAATATTTATTGAACTTATTGGAGCATTTAATGTTGCCATGCATATTCAGTGATCACTTTAATGAATTCATTACCGCATTCCTTGTTTCGATTCTTACACTTTTGTACAACGTAATAATGCAAATGAGAATGATTTAATTGATTCACGCACGCATTAAATTTTTATTACTAACCTACTCACAAGCTACTTTTATTTACTCATTATCCTCCCTTTCTCTAAAATCAAATACTTACTTGAATTACCTCAGTACAAAGGTGTAATGAAACAAATGTGTTGAGTACCAGTAACATTTTTTACATGCAAAAACGCAATTTTTATTTAATAATAATTTTATAATAATAAATTACATTCTGCTCATATAACAATGGCACGGAATGGGGATTTTCTTGCATTGTATAAAATGCGAAGCAAAGAAGCTCAAAGCCACACAACATCTTCAACAACAATAACAGCAACAAACAACAGTACTAGAATTCCATACACTAGTCAAACATTATCAACATGTTCAAGTACATTGTAGTTGCTGCAATCTTAGCTTGTGCGTTCGCCGATCATCATGCTTCCTCGTACCATTCTTACAACAATCATGTGGAACATAGCTACCATCATAATGAGGCAGATAGTAATGAGCATGGTCATTACCATCACGAGGAACATTATCCAAGCGTAAGTAAATCGTATTGTGAATTGAAATGACTATTGTTGCCTTTGATTTAATTAATTACAGCATCACCCAAAATACGAATACAAGTATGGTGTCGATGATCCACACACCCACGATATGAAATCGGCGGAGGAGGAACGCGACGGGGATGTTGTTAAGGGATACTACAGTGTAGTCCAACCTGATGGCAAAATTCGCATCGTTCATTACACTGCTGATAAGCATAATGGTTTCAAAGCTGATGTCCAATACGCTCATCATTACTAATTATCAAATTATTTGATAATTAACAACACGCGCTAATAACATTATTGTAAATCATATCATATCACCATTATCTATCACATCCTTATTATCATATTCTGCCCTGCTCAACGATATTATTACACTTAATAATATAGCAACTTTTGTACATAACTCATTCCTTTAATAAATATATTTTGAGATAATACTAATTGTTTTTGTTTCTGCGCATTTCTCCAAGAAAAGAATGAAGCCGAATTATAAAGAAGTAGATTAATTCTTTGATTAATAGAGCGTAGAATTCAGAGTCATGCAAAATTACAACAAAATTAATTATCATATTACATAGCATACAAGTAGGTAGGTACTCAGCATTAACAGACGCACAATCTATTTTTGATAATATACTTAAGGATTTGATTTTGACAGGTGGCTATGTAATAAACTCGTTAACAAACGCTAACAGGAGACACACAAAAAAAGTTTATATCATGAATGCACTTTTCTTTCTCAATAAAAAATTCAACTCCTAATTTGTCATGTTATATCACATCACTTGATACAATTCCAATGAATATTTATGATTAAATGATTATTTATGACTTTTTTCGAATTAGTGGGGAATAATTTTGAGTATAAAAAGTGAGATCAGTTATCAAATTGTCACAGTTCACTTTTGTATTCACAAAAAGTACAATTGCAAATCAACAAAATGTATTTCAAAGTTTTCGTTTTCAGCGCTGTTGTTGCTTGCGCAATGGCACAACATCATCATGCCTCTTCATACGCTTCAGTCACTAATCACGTCGTTCATGCGGAGCATCATGAAGCCCCAAAGCACGAAGCACCTGTTCACCATGCTCCTGTTCATCATGAAGAGCATCATGCTCATGTAAGAATACATTAGGAATTTATATGAATTGTATGATTTGAAATTTCGAATTTCTATTGCAGCATCATCCCAAGTATTCGTTCAAGTACGGGGTTGAAGACAAACATACGCATGATATTAAATCTCAGCATGAAGAACGCGATGGTGATGTTGTAAAGGGTTATTACACTTTAGTTCAACCCGATGGCAGGACTCGCACTGTTCATTATACCTCTGATAAGCACAGTGGCTTTAATGCTGAAGTGAAATATTCAGGACATGCCGCTCATCCTGAGCATCATCACCATTAAGTAATTTCACCCTCAACAGTCATTGTTTAAACTATCTATACGATTCTATATTATGTGATTTCATATATCTTATTTTTGTAATAAAATATTTAAAAAAAATATTGGATAGACAATTATTATAGACGCCCTTAGTCCTTATGGTGCACATTTTAATAATTAGGATAGCCCTAAAGATCCTGGAATATTTTTTCTGCAGTTGTTCTCTGCATAAATTATGCTCATATGTATTCTCTAAGTTTTCTTTGTTTTATTCCGATAGAAGTGATTTATTTTTGAGCGTGTATTTTAAGGGATACTCTTTAATTGAAATGTTTAAGTTAGCTTTCCAGTAATAATATTTTATTAGGAGTAAATCAAACAAAACACATTATAAATTGTAAATCGAGAAAAACAAAGGTAACATTATTCAGCCTGATTGTATTATTATTTAATGATGGTGATGTGGGGCTGGATGAACCGCATGTCCCGAATACTGAACATCAGCGTTGAACCCATTGTGTTTGTCAGAAGTGTAATGAACGGTGCGAACGCGGCCATCAGGTTGAACCAACGTATAAAACCCTTTGACAGCATCCCCATGGCCTTCTTCATGTTGCGATTTTTTATCGTGAGTATGTGGATCTTCAACGCCATATTTGTACTCGTATTTTGGATGATGCTAGAAATAAATTATAATAATTAATACTCCTTACGACTAAATCATATTTCATAGATCACTTACATATGGGTGATGATCATGATGGTAACCAGCATGTACTACATGATTATTGAATGATGCATAAGATGTTGCTTTATGAGCAAGAGCAACAGCAAGCAGTGCGGATGCGATAATTAGTTTGAACTTCATTTTAAACTTGAGTACAAAGTGCGCAAGGAGCACAAAGAGGGTAAATTAATTTGATTGAATTTATTGGATGTGCTTGTTCAAAAGGCGAATTGCTTTTGACTCGATGAACCACATGTTCGATATTTATATGCTTCAATAAAGTACAATCAAGTAATAGTCAGGTGCACTTTACAATATATTGGGTTATGATTTGGTTATTGCATGATGTAACTCTTTCTTTTGAGCATATTTTATAATCGATTACTTACTTACTTGCACGAAATTTAATATTCATAATAACTAAACAATGTTTCATAAACGTGACATGTCTTTAATGGTAAAAAGCACTTTGAACAAATAATAAACAACTTGTTGAAATTAGAATGGATTTGAATTAAAATGCAAGTGCAATAATTTAGGTTCCTTAAATTCTATTTCACGCAGATTTCGATTATTTTGGCAACAGCAAGGATTTCCAAACGAGCTCATAAAATATCAAAGTATAAATAAATATTTACTAAACGAAATACGTGCTGTAAATTTGGACAGAGCATTTATTGCTTCATATTTTGCAAGAGCGCGTACAAGTTGAGTGAACAATTCACTAATCAATTGAATTACGTTTCGATGCTTTGTCACAGTATTTGAACACGTCAACTAGCCAACCAGTAGATAGGTATAAAATGAACACTCCCTGTTCACGAATTCATCATAAACTCAGTTTGCTCTCAAGCTTCAACAACAACAAGTATCAAATAATCCCTTTGCGCTCTCGTAGTTAATCAAGCAACTTAAACAATCAACAATGTTCACTAAAGTTGCAGTTACCGTTGGCATTCTTGCAGTTGTGGCATTCACAGCGAATGCACACAAAGCAACTTCCTACGCTTCGTTCAATAATCACGTACAACATGCTGGATACCAGGGCGGCGAAGGACATCATCATGAGCATCATCCCTACGTATTAACTGTTTCGAGTAGGTATTATTTGCAATCAAATTTTGATTTAAACTGTTGCAGCACCATCCAAAATACGAGTACAAATACGGCGTGGAGGATCCTCACACCCACGACAAGAAGTCTCAGCACGAAGAACGCCACGGGGATGTTGTCAAAGGATATTACACATTAGTGCAACCCGATGGTAGGACACGTACCGTCCATTACACATCTGATAAGCACAATGGCTTCAACGCCGATGTTAAATACTCTGGTCATGCTGTTCATCCTGCACCACATCACCATCATTAAACTTCAGCGGATGTTACAGTGAAATGTTGTTTTTGTTTCATTTATAATATTGCAACGCATTGTTAAATTGCTTTATATTTCTAATAAAATATTCAAATTACTCTTGATTTACTCAAATTAATTACACTGAAATCAAATAAATTAGGAAACACAATTCCGTATAAATCAAAATAATGGAAACAATTAATTCATGGAAATTACAATACATTTAGAAATTAAATTCCTTATTCCGAATTCAAATGGAAAATAAAACATTTACTTGATGACATTTACTAATGGAACTCAAACTTCTTATATAATTTTAATATTATATTTTACTACAAAAGTGTAAACTTGAACTGTTTACTTATTGACGAAGAACATAAATAAACACTGCACATTTCTATTGTTTACTTACAATTCTGCAATTCAACGGCAATTGCAAGCGTAAACATGTATAATGTAATAGTCAAACGGAAATATTTGCAATCGCAATCGAATATCTTCGGAAGCGCGAATTGCACAAATCAAAATAGAAATTTAAAACTCAAAGGAAACGAAATGTTTTACCAACTGGAGGTAGGGAAGCAGCAATTGTTCATATAAATAGATGAACAACAATTTTAAATTCAGTGTTATAAATTTAATAGTTAAATCAATCCAAGGGTTAATCAAATAACAATGATCAGCAAAGTAATTATTTAATTTTCATACAAAGAAAATGAATAAACCTGTTTTATCTAAGTGCAGTTTCATGTTGAATTATCGTTGAAAATCGTATTGTTTCTTCTTACAGATCATTTTCTTGGCGGCGGTTGCAGTTTGCGTCAATGCTTATGCCACCTCCTATCAGTCGGTCACAAATCACGTCGACGGACATCAGGAGCAAGCCATTTACTACCCTTATAACGTACGTATTTTTTGTTGCTCGTCTTTGAATTCCCAAAAGTGGCTTTCATTTCGCGAACGAGTTTCATTTCGCAAAATCCGATAAAACCCCATTGCTCCCTGACGGGCTGTTAACCAATCATTAATTATAACATTTTATTAGCACGCCGGGTATTACGCCGCACAATACGTCCACGCTGGCAGCGGCGGCGATGACCAGTATGACCATCACAAATATTACTATCCAGACGTGAGTAAACTTAATTATAAGTCTCGTTAATAGCGCGAAACGATTGCAAACACTTTCACCACTTTTTTGCCAATTCTTCTTACATCACAGCATCATCCCAAGTACGTCTACAAATATGGCGTGGAGGATCCGCATACGCATGATAAAAAGTCGGCGGCAGAAGAGCGCGATGGCGATGTCGTCAAGGGGCATTACACTGTAGTACAACCTGACGGCCGGACGCGAATTGTCCATTACACCGCCGACAAGCACAATGGTTTCAATGCACATGTCACTTATACTGGACATGCAGACCATCCAGTTGTCCACCACCATCCGACCTATCAGCATTATTACAAGTAATCAATACGATGCATACCTAACTGCAGTTATTCTTTATTCTCTCGTAACAATTTTATTTTTGTACTTATATTAAATTATTCCCATAATAAATAACCAATCATTTCTGACACAAAAGGTGTTCTAATTAAACGAACACTTGATGGAACAAAGACCAGTGCTAGGATCTTAAATTACCAAGTCAATCTTCATCAAAGGAGCAAAGAATGCGAACGTGATATGCGGAATGGCAGAGAAAAAGTTCAACAATGTGCGAAGAGATCAATAAGTCATGGCGTTGGGACGTTAAGTATTGTTCGAAAGGGTTTTCGACTACTAAAACGTTAATGGCTACGCATAGCGTGTAGGTGCCTATGACGTGCGCTCAACGCGTATCGATTGATTCTTTATGAGAGCACCAACGCTCTCCTGCTGCCGTTTATTATCCTTCGCGAAATGTACTAAACTTTGTCTTCTTCGATAACGTCGCAAAAAGCAAGAGCGATGCCATCGCACGTTTCCTTCCAGCGCTTCTTCACGGCTAGTTTGCTCCAGTTTTACTCTTTGTCGTCGAATGAATGCAGACCTGTTGTAGGATGCGCTCAAACTTTTACCGTCTGCTTTTCAAAAGCAACCGTACACCTGACACGAAAGTTGAAACTTTGATTATACTGTAAATGGAAAATAAGACAAGAATTCAGTAAACAAAGTTGACAAATGTCGCGCACAATAGCAAGAAATATCTTTTATTATACTGTCAAACACAAGCTGTCGGATACACACAATTTACATATAAACTTTATTATCCGAAGATTTACATGAATAAACAATTATAAACAAGTTTTAGTGTTGATACTGATTTGTGATTATTTCTAAATAATTTTACAGAAAAATCTTAAATATAAATGCATTTCATAATGTTTAGATTTTATAAACTATAATATTAATATTATTACATTATATTGAATATTTATCATTGTTTAACGATATAATCAGTGAATTGGAAAGAGTTATGCCTCACTTTCACTTTTAGTATTAGTTGAACAACGACGTAAATGCATTTGTGCACATTGAACTGGAATCATCATTATTATTTTGAGTTGTAATAATAAACCTGTGATTACTTTACATTGGTGTACTGTAGGTATATCTGCGATTGACAGTAATTAAAATAATTTATTAGATTATTTTGCAGTGTTCATTACAAATTAATTTACCTAATTGCATAATGTAATTATCAAGTGCAAACATTTCCAATGTGCTTCATGCTTCTTGCATTTTGTTCCAATTTTTGCGCGAGCATTACAAAAAGCGAAGGTATTTGTGGCACATGAACGCAACTACAATTATCTTTAATTAGTAATTATTTTCATCGGGTTCACGAAGCATCGGAAGTCTATCGATACATCTACACACATTAGGTCACTAATTAAAAACTAATTAAGCAGAGCAAATTACAATCATTTGTAGGTATAATGTGGGGCATCATACATCAGTTATTTAATATTTAATCATAAAATTGTCAGTTAGTGTTTCTAATATTTTTGGTTAAACCGTTCAGGAACTTTTTTCTTTTATTGCTATATGTATTTACTTACTTATTTAAAAAAAAAACATATTTTAAGTAAAGTGCATAAAACGAGCAACTGGTTGTTGACTGATTAATGCATGTGGTTGTAAAAGTATACCATTTGTTACTACTCCATGAACAACATGCTCTATTAACCATGACGCCATGTGCTGAGCGATGCAATTAGTTTTTGTGTTCAAACCAAATGCAAAAACAAAGCTTATACGCACTTTTTGCACGCAATTCATAATTAAATAATACATACTACACGTTGAATTATATAATATTATGTAACATTGACTCATTTGAATTTCAAATTCTAAGTCAAATTCCTTATTTTTTAGTGTTAAACTGTTCATTAATCTTTCTTTCCTTCTGCACTATTTCCACTTATTTTCACTTTAAACATACCGGAAAATTTTTAAAAAAATAATATTTCAATGCATACAATGTTTTCATGCAATTATTTTTGATGATGACATGGTTTAAATATAAATTTACATAGTAATTAATATTTTGTAATAAACATCGAAAAAAATGGATGCAATTTTAGATGGGCATAATAAATTTCATAAAGTTATTATAAAACTAATTAATTTTGTTAAACTTTATATCATCATAAAAATAAAATAACATTTTCAAACCAGTAAAATATTCAACATGTAAAAACATTTGTAGTAACAATATTTACATTTACATTGAAGATTCTTAACTTTCTTCAGTATTACAACATATGCGTTGCATGAAGCGCAAAAAGTTACAATTGGGGAGCATCGACTGCATTCGGGGGGAAGCACAGTATTTAAACCATTGCACCAAGTTGCAAATCAATCAGAAACAAACATCCATCTGAATACAGAAATACAAATTCACTTTGTACGTTGAAAAAAACTATTAAAAACAAACAACAATGATTTCAAAAGTGAGTTATAATTGAGGAATAAACTATAAATAACTAATTACAATCCCATCTTTTTCTGCACAGATCTTTATTGCTTGTGTATTTTTGGCAATTGCCAATGGTGAGCATCATCATGCATCTTCATACGCATCGGTCAACAGTCACGTAATTCCCGTGCATGGACACCACGAGGAACACGGGCACGGTCATCATCCTGAACCCTACGTAAGTACTCACGTAATTGAAATTCTGTCATCCGCTGACATAATTTCGTTTTGAAGTGGTTGTTGCTGTTGTTTGTAATGCGAGTGTTGTTTGTGTTCGTCTAGCATCATCCAAAGTACGAGTACAAATACGGGGTGGAGGATAAGCACACGCATGACATCAAGTCTGCCAGCGAGCATCGCGACGGCGATGTTGTTAAGGGTGAATACACCCTGCTGCAGCCGGACGGCAAGACACGCATCGTGCAGTACACTGCTGATAAACATGGTGGATTCAACGCCCACGTTATCTATGCGCACGGACACCATTACTAAAATTGCAAAAACCTGCAATTTGCTTCACCCGTCTCATAACAAAACCACTACCCATTTGTATTCGATTCTGTTGATTCATCATTTTCTTCTTATTCCATGTATATATTATTGTTTTTGTTTATTACTTTGTAACTTGTTTTCTACCAAATATAAATAATTTTGATAAGAACTTCTTATCATTATTTCAAAAATATCCCAAACATTTAAGAAAATAATCCTGAATACGCAGAGTTTTAATATGCATTCATTTTATGACGGTGCGTTTCCAGAGTCATTTATTTTTTGCCTGTTGGCATTGTTCTGAGTCGAAAAGCATATTGAAACAAATGGCAGTTTTAATGCTTAAAAGTTAGCAAGTTCGCTCTCATCAAGTACGTAAACAAGTTGTGGCTGCAACTCCATTATTTTCCTCACTGGCTCACTCGAGTGAATACATTGCGGAAAATCTACATGCTATAAAAACAGACACGCTTCTATAATGTTGCAATAATCTATAGAGGAAAATTTAATGGATTTCCAACTTTACAAAGTCTTTTTAGCAGAACCGACATAAAGAAAATGTATTAATGAATACGATTATGATGATATAATGCGTTTAAATATGCAAAGTATAAAAGTACAACAAGACGGAACAAGACTGTATTTAGACTTATGTAATACTCGTATGTACATTTAATGAAACAGAAAATAGTAAATACAATATAAATGAAAGTTTCTGTTATGTCAATATATCAAAGAATCTATTTATTTATAAAATAATTAATGATTAGGTCATATCTTCTTTCTTATTAAACTTGTGAGGGAATGAATGGAAGTCTTGTTAAAATATCTAAAGTTCGGTAGCTGAAATATGCCGCTGAAAGTTATTTAAAGTTTTTGATATTTCAATCTCAAGCACTGCCTGTAAAAATTGCATCTGTAAACAGGTTCAATTTGTAATGCAATTCCTTGCATGCTTTTTGAATGCATTTTCCATTTTACTTTAACTTTACAACGCGAAACTTTAACACTTTAACACATCCAACTTCCTCTTCGCTTTCTTCTGCTTCTTAATAACTATCAAATCAGGCAAACTTTTATTAAACTCCTCAATTCCATTCTTGCAAAGCAGCATTAATGAAACTTTACTATGCTGAAAATTTTCCATCTAAAAGACTTTCATAACTTTGCATTAATGCGAAATAGTTTTTTAGGTAGCCAACGAATGGCGGATTTGGCGGAAAAGACATTGCTGTGAAAATTAATTTTAGTTAGGTCTGACGGATTTTAAGACTTAAAATGACAATATACCTAATTTACTAAGCTAATTACTAATAAGGCGATTTAGGTATATCTCGTCTGCTCCTTCAGTTAAACTTTTCATCGCCGTAGGATTTGCCAAACTTTGCGAAAAGTTGGCGCACTTTTCTTAATTAATGCAAAAAATTCATGGCGTGTTATATTAGCATAAGGTATTCATTTTCAATTATTGAACTTTAAATAGTTTCGTGACTTTGCTACGAAGCAGACACATTATATAAAGTTTATAAAAGTTTTTCGTATTACATATGTTAATATCCGCGTCAAGTTCAGTAAAACTTTATAGTTTTAATTAATTCATTAAATACCGTTTTAGTTCAGCAAGCCATTTAATACATTTCCGGCTTGATTGACGAATTTAATTAATATTTATGCAAATTCAATTAAAGCAGTACATGGAGTTTTGTGTTTGCCTAATATTTATTGGTTGCTTATTATATGAAATTCCATACTCAATCAAATTAATTTTAACAGGGATGCCAGTAACAAAGCGTAAAGCAAGTGCGAACGGAAACCTTATGTTTTTGAAATCTAATATTTTGCAGCTTCCCGCATCAGAGATGCTTTATTCTTTAAACCCGTCATGCGTTTGCATTAACCTGTTATACTTCCGGTGTATGCCTTTGTTTTCTTTGCAAAGCAACAGCACAATATTCAGCGCCACGAATATAAAAATTAATGATAAAATTAACTTAGATTTTTGTACTTTCATCAACGATGATATCATTCTTGGGTAATTGTTGTATAGAATTAAACAAAAAGAAGTGTATAGAATTTACAACAGCTCGATCATGCTCCTTTTGCAACTACTCTTCTTCCGCTTGATTAGAGTATGTCCTATGCTGGCCGTGCACTTAAACCTATTCAGGGCAAGGGTGCGCACGTTCGATGTCGACCCATTTAATGTGCGGACCCCAGTCTAGCGTAGTAACTACTTCATCAAGATCCAAGGGTATCAGGCTATTTTTCATGCTAAACAAAATGTTCTTGTCGACAACTTCCGCTGTAAGAAAAACATCGTGCAAATTCTACTAGACATGTTTTCTCAATAATTCATTTTTTGTAGGTAATTTATTAAATCTTCTTTTACTAAAAGTATGTCGTGCACTCATCTTGCACATTATAGAAGAATGCAACGATGTTTTTTCATAATTTTATACACATAATATTTGATGAAACATAACAGTCTGAAATCGCCTTAGGTTTTTCAGCAGCTACCAACTTTCTTATAGTTATGTAAGCTGAATTATTAAAATTAGTTTCGTGCCCGCTGGGAAATTAAGTAATGTCCAGAATTCAGGACTTTGAATCTGGTGTAATGTGCACTAGCCTAATGCAAATAGACAACCAGTGTTACCTGTTTTACCGAGTGTTACCTACGCATGCCTATGCAGGTCTAAGCCGAGTCTAACAAGTTAACGAGAGGTTACGTTCACTTTGTGTATACTTGCAGTGCTTGCAGTACGAGCTGCTGTGTTTTATTAAGTTTTAATTAATAAGTGGCCAAGTAATCATAAAGAAGAGCAGCAATGGCAAATCTACACACCTGTTTATATATCGAGGTAAGCAATTGTTTATTGTATCGTTGGTTAAGCTGGATTACAGCGGATATTTACTCGGTTTAGCAAATTACGTATGCGATTAGAAGGGTAATGATGTGTTTACGTTCGTACAACGCGTATTCATTTCGGTGCTCAATTAAGCTCTCATTGTTGTTCCAGGCGCGATGCAAAAAGGAGATCCGAAGACTAATTCGTCTACGTACCAAACGTAATTCAATCAAACGGCTTCGGTTTAGTATCACTTGATTTCCGGACATTACGATGATTGGATTATTGGCTCAACCATAATAGAACGCTTTGGAATCGATTGAAGTGAATTGCTTCAATGAGATTAAGGTGAGTGCAATTCTCAGTCACATTATTATTTATACATAGTATTTCGGTTGAGTACTTAACCTGAACGCAACATAGTAAACATCTGATACATACTGATGTGGGACCAATACGCAAATTGTGAAAAGTTTAACTATATCAATTGGCAAATGACAATGGCCAATTTAAGAATATTAAACGATGAGTAAGTGACGTTTTTGCACCAGTAAGACCTGAATCGCCAGCTTACTTAAGCATCATATCATATGTTCTTATTCCGCATGGCTTATCGCCTCACGTATTATCTCAATCAAATGGAAATTGTATAATTGCTTTATCGGTCGAGGTTTGCGCTTTCTTGAGAGAATATATTGCTGTCGTCATTGTAAAGCAAGACGTGAAGAAGCAACTGTGTTATCACTGATTTTAAAGATTTAAAGACAAATTTAAAGGATAAAAGGTTGGTTACTATATTTCAGACATGACTTGAAGTATACATGGTATTGAGTGCGTTTATATTTATGGTTATCTTAAACATTTGTACGTGACCTAACATTTCTACAATTTTTAACAAATTGTTGACATTGCGATCAGCTGTTTACATGGCGCTATTCTACGTGCGATCTTAAAATGAACTATTGAACCAATTCTATTCGCGCATGATACACAAGTACCTTATGCACTGATGCAATGACAATTTGGTGTGTGGTTTATAGATTTGGACTAATTACTCACAGAGATTTAATAATTAAATTTTAAATTTTAAAGACTTTTAAAGACGTTAGCACTTGATAATATTAAAGGTTTAAAATTATATCCACGATACAAGAGAGGCAGGAAATTGCCGTGTGGCAAAGTTTCGAGGAAATTTACAAGACCAAAGCTCGGCGGCACGTTATCAACGGCAGCGGCGCTCATAATGTAAACATTTATATGCTGGTAACATCCAATTTCGCGCACGAATTATTCCAAAATGTTTCGTAATCATTTTTCGCTTAGGCAGGTTAAATAATACGCGCGCAATAACACGCCGATTTCATCCGGAGCACTCAACGCGCACTGCCATGCGGGGGCGGCTGACGTGTACATGTATTAGGCGCTAATTGCTACTAGGCGGTCGTTTTAATGAACGTGCATACTTTTAATAAGCCGGTTTTGCGCCGTTATTGATTTATTAACAGGATATAAGCAAATCTAGCTAAAAATTTGCATTTTGCTTAATATCCGGAAGCAATTTTCGGGCTATAAATAAAATTTAACGGCAGTGCCTTTTATTTATTGTTTGTTTAAGATCATAATTTTAAATTTGCACACGAAAATTCCACTCTTATTGATATTATTTATGACTGAAATACAAAAAAAAAATTTTACTGATATCGCGACTACATTTTAATGAGATATTTACATGAGCTTTTACATAGATAAAATTGAAAAAGTTTAGATCGGAGGCTAGAAAAATTCATAAAAGTTTAAGAATACAGTAGCACACTTTAATAAATTGGCATTCCTGAAAACGTGCGGGAAAAGAGTGGCGCTTCTCGAAGCACTCGAAGTCGTCACACGAATGAATTACATAGACTTAGACTGCATACTTAGTATTCATATTGCAGAGAGTAAATGCATTCAGCGGGTGCTGTTCGCTGAAAGGAGTATTCGAATGCAGCATACGAGTCATCATTTATCCAGAAACATGAATCACGACTGCGTTTATTAAAAATATTTTATGCGCTGGCGACTTGAAAACGCATTTGCATCAAAATAAATGTTTAATCCAAAGTGAAGAAAAATATAAAATTATGTAAAAAACCAAATAGCGAGGGGGCAGAATTTCATTCAATGTGTGCGCATTTATCGAACGTGATTCTAATGATAAGAAGTTGCAACGTATGGAAATTCGTGCACGCTTTCCTCCCGTGCGGGAGGAGCACGAAAAGTTTTCGCATCCAAAGTTTACATGCGCTGAGGGCGAAGAGAGTGAAAGATGCTCGTTCGGAGCACGAAAAGACGTAAGGGCTCGACACTTTGAACAAACAGCAATAAGGAAATATTACTACATCAATGCGTTCAAGCTGACACGTTACGGCAGTTTTATTAACACTAAAACTCATCGTACAAACTGAAATAAAACAAGAAGTGAATTTTATTGAAAACCGTCATATCTTCTCATAAATTTTTTATTAGCAACTCGCATATTTTTAGTATTTGGATATATTTCATATCAATATTTTTATTTAGCAAATATGATGCAGAAATTTATTATTCATTCGAAAAATAGAAAACTATGTCAGGAATTGTTTAATATCACATAGGTTGAAGTTAAGTATTACACATTAATAAGAATATTAAATTATAAAAGCCTTTTAACAGTTCATTAAAAACACAAATTAATTATTACTTAGCCATTCTTGGTGAAAATTAATTTGTATTCACGTCTTTACAGCGTTGACGTTCGTTAAAATTGCAAATCTTTAATTAAAATGAAAAATTCAATTAACTTTAGGTAAATGTCGTTTGCAGAGTTTTACAACTCTTGGTATTGCGAAGCTTCATATAGTTGATAGTTCGTAAAGTAGTTACAACCAGGAAATAGATACGTGCTATCTATTTTGCGCCAAAGCAGATCGATTTAATTGCAATTATGAACGTCCGCCAATATAATTTATCGCTGTCTCGCAAGTGTCGACGGCTATGAATGGGAATTATAAATTATTGCAAATTAAAATAAACTCATACAACAACTAATGCAGAATCAAATGCATCTTATGCTAATGAATATTGAATTTATCGTTTCAAATTATAATTTATTACCACAAACAATTCCACTGCATTTTTATAAATCTTCGCTGGAATTACACGGTGATTAGAAATCTGATTTTGAGGATAAAATAACATAGAAATAAATTAATGCATCATTATGAAAAGGGATCGTATAACATCAGGAATTGATGTTTTATTTAAATACGTTTGAATTAAGTCCCTGAATTGACAGTAACGATGATTAAGTTAATATCATTCAGCGAATACGCACATCCGGTTATCGTCTTCACTGAAGCGATCAAAGCAACTCTGCAATGACAAACATAGAAGCAAAAGGAAACTTGAAACTGTTTATTGATATGCGGTTATTATTCATCTATTGATATGGGTGCTCCAATAGAATATTGAGTATTAATGTGGCGAATAATCCTCAAACAGTTAGATAATAATGACTGTAATTAATGACTTATTGCTAATTCCGAACATTTATTTGCTATCATAAATTATTCATGTGTTATTAGTACGTGCAGTCAATAATTTCTAGGCAAGTATCAAAATCGATAGACATGTAAATGTAATAAAATTATTCGACCAACTCCAACTTTTACAAATATGAAATTTACGCTCAGCATTTAAATTGAAATTTTATGCAGTCAAACTTTTAATTAAGCAGTCCTTTCATTTTTTAAATTGAAAATTTTTTGAATAAAATGCGTTTGAGGAGTTCCAAATAACAAAATAAATCATTTTTAGTAATCGTGCAAGTTTTACAAGACTAATAAAGAAAATGAATTGCTAACATCACCTGAGAAACGAAAAAAAAACGAGCGCATCTTTCTCATGTACTTATTAGTCTTGTTTTATAATTTAGTTACACGCAACGCACCTAAAATGTTCTACCACTAAACCATCAATTTAACTCTATAATTTTATACTTTCGTATTGGTTTAAATGCTTAAGTGGTTTATAAGTGTTTTGTTGCAGTGCAGTGCAACGAAAGCGAGCGCGCACTCCCGAAATAACGTTTTAAAAATTTCGTAACTTTCAAACGCGCTCATGACTTAAGCTCCACTCTTCATGCACACTCTCTTCGTCCTCTTACTATCCATCAGGTTCGTGTGCAAGGTGTGCGTTTAAAGTGCACATGGAGGGAATGGATATTGCTTTACATTTGATACTTTTCCAACGCTTCGCTGAACTTGAGACTAACAAAAAGAATAACACACTCACAATGAACGCAATGAAGGTCTCTGGTTCTGTTCTTCGCTTAGCACGTACGTTGGAGTTTCCGACAATTATGTGGTGCGAGTACGCGGGCTTAAAACTACTCAAACTAAACAGTACGCAACTTAAATCAAATTGATTATACCGAGTGTCGTGGCGCAGGGCATGCGGCTCGTAAAAAAGGTGCAAAAGTAAACGGAATTACGTTGTTAATTTAAGGTTTACCATTAAAGCACTTCTTCTAGTTCTTCTTGCTGGTGTTTTTATAGTACTGAAACACATCTTTGATTGCGTGTCGTTCGAAACAAGCACGCCCATCGCGTTGCCGCCGGCCGCAGACGTGTCTTCGGACGAAGAGACCTCGAAGATGCTGCTGGTGGCGTGCAGGCTTCGTTCGAGGCGCTCAGTAGTGTCTTGCCGGTAGCCATGCGTGGCCAGCGACAGCCGCCGGAGATTTACTGAATGCGCGTGCAGTGCGGATCGCGCTCTTTGCTTAACTTGAGCGTCTTCTTATGCGCGCGGATGATGAAGTGAATGAACAGCGAAAGTTCGCGGCGTGTGAGTGACGGCTTTGTCGATGCTTTGCGGTAGCAGGCGCAGCTTTTGTGTATCGCGAAATTTATTGTCGCTCGGACGTCTCACGGCTTATCGCCGCATGTATCTCAAACAAGTGCAAATTGCTTAATGATTTAATCGCACGAGGTATGCGCTTTTTGTGAGTTTTATTTCGCGCTCGTATTTAAGACAAGCAACGACGAAATGTGTTATCATTGATATGCAAAGTTGGGAGATAATAAATAGTTTGATTCATTTTATTCATTTCATAATTTGGAAATTGGAATTGAGTAAGTTATTTTTATTTCTGAAATTAATTCAAACTTATACGTAATGAACTAACATTTCACAACACTTGTGTTATGAGTTGTTTTCGTTATTCATATTTTTAATGATTCTAAGAAGTAGTAAAAGAATTTTAATAGTTGAATCAAAAGGAACATTTCTTTAATATTACATCTACTTTGTTGTGAATGGTTCTTCTCTAGTAGAAAACGAACGAGAACGAGAACAATTTTATGTATCATGGTAAATTATATTTCAAATTAAGGATAACAAGAACATTCTATTTTTAAAAAATATTTATTTGAAAAACGGTAAAATTCTTGAAGTACGAAACAAATAATTCTTCATTATTTTAGTTGCGTATTTGATTTTCTCACAGGTTAATAATGTCGTTATCACTTGTTGTTCTGTGCGTGTTCATCTAATTCTTCTAGGAAGTAGTAAAACGCGTGAGTTTTATTGCGATCCTTATAGTTTGCTCGTAAATAAAAGCACTTGGAGATAAATTGGAACCTAGGTCGTAATTTTTGTCGAAACTTAAAGCCTAAATAAGTTCACTGCAATTAAAGTTAATTCGTATACTTTTAGTTAGATAGTTTAAATGAACAAAACATATCTATTTTTAGATTCACAAATACTTCTTGAAAGATTATAAAATAATAAGACGAGTTCCGTGAGTAACAGGAGAAAAATGAATAAATTATAGGTATAAAATGATTGAGGGCAGATGATTATAATTGAACACATGTAAATATTAATACATTGAATTGCAGATGTGGTCCAGCGAACACCCAAGAAACTATGTGGCTCAATAGAACAGTTTCTGCATTATACATACAAATATGAGACATTTGTTGGCGGCGTGCCAGCGATAAACTTGCTTGTACCGTAAAATTAATTTAATGCCCAATCAATATATTCATTTTCATCGCATTAAGCAACGACCAAGATTTAATGCGTATGAAGATACACAAGATCAAAGATAGCACGCTCGCATAATAATATGTAGTTTTATTGGAATCTATCTCAATCGAAATGCACAGTCAGCGTTAGCGGGAGCAGTAACATCAGTTTTACATAAATGCAATTAAGACACGTAACGGTTTCGAATCAAATGCGGTGCGCTTCCTTCATTCTCTCGTTAGTTTTGTCATTTTGTGATACACATGCATTCAAATCCTCTTTATTCTAAGCATCTGTAAATGAACACTACTTCTTGTTATTCTATTTACTTTACATGTAAATGCCTTTAATTATAAGATAATTACAGTTGATTGCTCAGATAACTGTGGTTCTTGTTCGCTGGAACTTTCTGTCGGGGGATTAATTGAATGAGGAATCAATAATAATTAAAAGAAATGATCAAATTAATTAATTAAAGGTAGATTACAACAAATTACATACTTGGAAAGTAAACTTTACATAATGGGAAACAATCAGATGATATCCGGACGCAAATTGAATTCAATTATGTTTGAATAAATACATTTTTCATATTTACTTGCCCTCTAATAATATTTGTTGAACAAGCCGAGTTTATTCGTTGCGAAGCTAACAGCCAATTACGAAGCGGGTTTGAGGGACGTAGAGTCAGCATCTTCACAGAACGCGAAGCGTTTTCCTGCGAGATAAACGCGCACAAACGTTGCAATTTCCTGTATTGCGTGTTTTCAATCACATATTACTTAGAAGTGAATGTAAGACAGACACCTCTGTGAATCTATTTCCTCCGCAATATTGTTCTAAGCGCGTAGTGCTCTGATGATTAGTATAATGATCATCGCGCATTTAAATAATTTACATCGTTCGCCGATCGCTGGGAAGTTGGTAAACAAATGCTCATTAGTATGAGAATAAATTGATTTGTTTGACGCGTTGAGGCTATCGTGCAATTTGCATTCCTCATTATTGAAATGTGCAGCAGAACAATTCTATTAATATTTATACGTTTCCCCGTCGTTCGCGGGATTGATTTATTTAGTGGGAAAAGTTGGCTTCGGCGTCACAACGTCAGCTGCTTTATTGATGCGGAAATCTTTGGAATTTAGTTTCTCACGCAATGATGATACATTTCTAGAATTACTTTATAAAATCCTCAGAATCTTTATGGAATATTTATTACTATCAATAATAGAATATGAAAAGGAATAAGTAATAGATAATATTTGAAGAAATTTTAAACAACAAATATTAGTTATGCGTGATAAAATTTTAAAGCAAATTTTCTACCTGCAAAACAAAGTTCGTAAAGTTTTCCACCCTTTTTCGAATTCACATAATATTTTAAATGCAAGCATTGCTCATATTGCTGGCAACTTTGGACATGACGTGATGGCGTGCTTCCGTGTTTACTGAATTCGGTGTTAGAATGGTCGAGAAGCATGAAAGGCCGTTTGCGCTCGTATTTGATAAAGTCTTACTTATAATCACACTACAATTAGAATATATACCTGCACGTAGGTGTGATTATATAAAATAATAGCCATTATATGTGGCTATATTTTACAACGGCACGAGACACGCAAATTTCTCTTTAATTTGTTCATTCCATTTTATATTTCATACAAAGCATAATTATCCCCTTGTACAACCCCAAGCTGAATTCAGCAAAAGAACTTTTTTACTTTGCGCTGAAGATTAGCAAATAAGCTGAAAATCTTTTCATTTGCCAAAAAGCATACCAGCCTAAATTAATATGAATTTGGAAAAGGTTAATTTGAAAACGGAAAAACCGATAAGCGGTAAAAGTTTGTTAATCCTTCGTTGATTAAGTTTGCCTGCGGTGGCAAGTTTAATTCTTTAAGTAAAACTTTAATATGATATCATACGGGAATGAAGTTAAGTTAGTGGTAAGACAGCACTAAAATGATTTTAGAGCCGAGTGTTTGCCTTGTTTGCGGTGTAAAATAAGAGAAAATCAAATAAGTTTCTCGCCGCCTCCCTTTATGCGGTGCGGTGGCGCGCACGCTTTTTCCTCTGTGGTGTCTCCCACATTCACTTCGTTTCTTCTTGTTCTTCTTCACTCGGGCATTGTTGTGTGTACCTGCTGAAAGTGCTGAAACTCGACGCAAAAGAGATACAAAAAACTTTGGACGCAAACATTACGGAATCGAGGAGGGTTGAATCGAGTTACATTTCGTGCTAGTAGCAAACGCGACGCGTTGCGCCGCAGCCAGATGAAACGAGCGAGCGAGCAAAAAAAGAAGCAACACGCCAAACAAACGAAGTTTTAATCTAGTATTATTTGATTACGGCTTGGCTCGAGCGTTACGAGCAAAAAGAATGCGGAGCGTGTGGGTGGATGCTGGGAAAAAAGCGCGATGAAAAGGACTCTTGGGAGGCTTAGGGGTCTCGTTCGAGCGTTCCAGTTAAATACGGCGCGCGTTGCATATTAAATACAAAATGGACTGTGAGCATTATACTCGGCTCATCAGGATTTAGTAGTTGGCATTCCTGCTGGTCAATGCATTCATAAAGGAAATTTTCACGCGCGCAAAAACATAATGTGTGCCGCCATTTAAATTGAGTGCTTAGTCTATGCGAAACTTTGTAACATATTGAGCTATTTGACTAATGTGTTATTAATATTTTATGCGAATTTGAATTTGAAATATGGCTCATAGAAACAAATTTTGAACATATTTACATTACGTATGTTCTAAAAGCAAACCAGTCGACTTGCTAGTGTATGTTGTAGTTTTTTTAATAATGGCACGTTGCCAATGTGCAAAGAAATCGATAGGTCTTTTTCGCTTGTGCCATGAGAGAAAAAACGTATTTATGGAGTTCACGAACTCAGTCAGCTTTTACTGATACAAAAAGGCACAAAGGGACACATATGTGGTAGAAAATTGGAGAAAAGTGGAAATGCTTTGCGGCAGGAAATGGAAATGGGTAATCCCGAAAGATATTCCCAATCCATTTACGTTAATGTTACACCAAGTTTAAGCGCAACTTAAATGCGTATCCGAAGAAAATGTGCGGAAACTGAGATTTAATTAAAAGCAATTTTAATGCGTCGTCTTTGCAACTTATAAAGGAACTCATTTTACTCATTTTCAGCATCATGCTGATTGAAAAAGTTAATTGCCTTTCTTATATATTTATTAATTATAACATTACACAAAATAAGTTTAAGAAAAACGCCAGAAAAATCAATTCATTTCCACGTTCAACGAAAACTTCATTTCATATCATCATAGTGTCTAAACATTTCTATTTTTGGATAATGAATTTTAAACAATTTATATTTTCTGTTCAGAAATTCTTTCAGAAAATGAGAATATCATAAAGTATTATTGAATCACAAGAAATATTTCTTGTTACTAGATTCATCTATCTTAAATAATCATCCAGTGATGATTTCAATTGCTAGTTAATTCGATATAATAAAAAATGCCATAAAGACAATAGGAAGCAAAAAATTAATATGAATGGAATATAAATAACAGTTGGATATCCGTGAAATTGCATCATAAACTGAAACACAGTCGGGAACTCAGCATGTTGACCAAAATGTGATTAAGAATAATAGCGACCACCGCTGGGTCAGTAGGAAGCTCTTCGGGCGCAGAAAATAATTCATTCTTGCAGAAGGCGCAATCTCAATCCGCTAACCATAAAACAAAACGGGAATAAATATAAAGCCGGAAGGGAGTTTTTAGCAGAAACAAATATAAATATATCCATTGTGGCCGGCGCGGATGCTTTGCAAAAGAACTATACAAATAGCACGCACTAGTGCATCGCATAGATAAAAACAATGCTCAATAAAATAATACGAAACAACATAAATGAAGAAAGGAGAACAAAAACTCCAGCTACATTTGCAATGATCATGAAAACGGTGAAAAAAACTGTTGCACAAATTACAGCAAAGAGTAGTTGGTAATAAAACGCGAGCGAAATGAAATTTTTTGCTTAAATGTGAATTTATTTGGTCCATTAATAATTTCAAAGACTCGCGATTAAACTGATTTTTTTTTTGACAATTATTTATATTTGATTTATTCGTGGTTCTTCATGAAAATTTGCAGTCTAAGTAAAGTTACCTCGAGAGTGAGTAAATCACAATAAAGTTAAAGTAACGAGTAAAGAATTGCATGCAATTACGTCTTAATTTCATCAGAATGTCTCCCATTTAGATAATGTTTATTACATTTGCGCCGTTACTTCAACGAATAGTTCCGTTCATCTTGGCGTTGCATTATTATTCTTATCAAGTTCAAGCTAAGCGATTTTCTTTTTGCCGCTTGTTATTTGAGCAAATTTCTGCCATCTGGGAATTAATTTATGTCAAAGAGAGAAACTCTTTGTTCGTCTACTTCAAAATCCAGTTACGAATCAGAATAACTTGAGAAAGTATGGCAGAATAATCACTAATGTGTAATACCGTTATCTTTTATACATTTAATGCAATCGTTTCCAACATTATTTAATTAATAATATATTGAACAATACTCCTGAGAAGTGATAATTTACAATGTTAAAAGAAGCACAAGTTCTCTAGCAAAAATAAGCATTTCCTTAATGTAACATGAGGTACTCTTAAGACAGGATATTAAAAAATAAATGAGTTGGCAAGTGCTGTAATCACCAGTAGATTACCTTCTTCGACTACTTAAATAATACACAAGCACTTATTATAAAGTTGACTATTGAACAAAATGAGATAACGTCGAATACAAACGGATACGTTTAAGATGCGCACAGGATGAGGTTGAACATAGTGAATATCCGCTATTAAATTTATATTAATTAGCTATTCAATATCTTCAATACTTATGGCATCAAGCCTTTAATTAGCTTTTATTTCTTAGCCAACACCAGCTGTAGGCCGATTAATGATTGGCTCGCGACGCAAACAGGAAACGCGTGACCATGCCAATTAAGCTTGTGTTTTGATTTTTCTAATTGCTCAATAAATACATGTATTGAGAAGATGTAGCTTCTGTCGTAAGTGGAAACATCTTTAATATGCATACGAATTTGAATCGTTTACTCGCTTAAGATTCTTGTAATCCGCTTAAACATTTCGCATTTCTGGCATTCTTACATATGGCATTTGCTACTCAGGCTTCAACTTGGTGATAAATATTGGCATTTAAATGAATTAACTGTATAAGTTACAAATTAGTAAACAAATTTGGTCATTACGCAGAAGGTGGCAAATATTATGGATTATAACTATTTACATAAGTTGATCATAACAATTATGTGCATAATTTAATTCATATTACTAAAAAAACTTTAGTATCAAGAATAATTATATTTGAAATACTTATGAAGTCGTCTTGCTGCATCCACCTAACGTGAAAATAGTAAACCGCGTAAACAGTTTGAATGAAATTCTCGGTTCTTCGCCTAGATGTCAGACGATGTACTTTTCAAACTTATAAATTTCAATTTGATTATTTAAATTGTTCTCTGTTTGATAATACGTATTTTTTGTTGTTGCAGGCTTACAAAATTTATTGTAATTACGATGCAAACCAAAAATATTAACATCACCAATGAAGAGCGGGAAAACGAAGTGAGTATTTATTGTCACAGTCGTACAATTTCATTAGCAGTAATTATTGCTCAAATGAAAATATTGCTCTATATAATAAATGCCGCGTTTGATTTAAATTTATATTATAAATTTTTTTTGGATTGATATTTATAGAGCAGCGTTAATATTTATTGCGGAAACATGTTACCCAATGAATTCTTTGCTATTAAGTATCGCATTATTGACGAGCTAGTCACAAGACAAGCCTCTCATAAATTATGTATGTCTATTGGATTATTATATATGACTTCCTTGAATTTGAAACATAGCAGTATCAAACATACAAATAATCGATTCGACAGACAAATACTTGTTGCATACTAAACTTTTAGTTATTGAATAAATCCATACGAAATTTAATCTTGAATTAACTGTTTTCTTAATGCATATTTATTTAATTTCACTCTTATTAACGAAACAGAAACTTTTTAAGGATTACATAAAATTGAATTTTAAAAAAATAATATTTATTCGTTCTTTATGTGTAAATATTTGCATTATTCATTGATGAATTATTTGTTTTGATACTTATAATTTTACATACAGTAAAAAATCAAACAATGATTGATTATGCACAAACATAACATAAAGGCTTTAAGGAGCAAAGAGTAACATTTTTCCCATGGAATGCGTGCATGTGTAACTATCATTATCTTTTCCATTTCTGAACTGAGAGTTGTAGTAATGTGCAACGGGTTTATATTTCTTGTAATATTCTTAGTAATTTTTTTACACGCCTAACTACTGAGTACACACTCTAGAATTTTTTAATATTCCACCGCGTATGGCAAGAAAATGCAAGTTTACTTTACGTGGCTTATTTTTATGTTCGTTTTTACGCGCCCGTCGTTGTTCTATGCATAAGATTTAAATTCCTGTTTCAGAAAACACTAATTATACGTCAGCCCACTACAATTACGTGCTCCGAGGCTGAGCATGCCCCGCCGATTCCGCCACGGGCTGCTATAATTTTCAGCCCTTTGAATTCCGCTCCGACTACTTCAGCAAGTGGATCAGGAATGCTGGAAGCCATCCGACCGCCAGCGCAAACCAACATCGATAATCACCACAACACCAACGGGTTGCCAAAGCTTCATCATAATGGTAAGTGGAAAGCTTTGATATATTTCACTTCTCTCCCGTAATTTCAATTTCATTGAAACCGGATACTTATGCGCAACAAAGCAATCGAATACCTTCCACTCAAATTTATTAATTTGCAAACGCGATGAACAAAATATCAGCATATAAAGTCAAGCAGCTGGCTCTTCACTACATACTAGGTACTTCTATATCTGGATGTACAATCTACGCATTTATGCAAATGAATGATCTGCATGCAAATAAATGGATAAAAGGTATACAAAACGCTTCATCTACGTCATCTTGTTAGATGTTAGAAGTAGGAATGTGTGCAAGAATACTAAATTAAAAACTTCAGCAAACCGTCTACGTTCTCGAGCTGAACATGAAGTACATTGAATTTTAACATCTTTGAATGTTTAATCACAGAGTAGTCAATCTATGCACTAATATTCACTGACTTTAACCAGCATAACTTCACGCAGAGTCATTTTTGTCAATTATAAAATATGCTAAATGCCTCAGTTAAATGCATTTCCGTTATTTTGTATTTGCATACGCGTCAGTTATGTGACAATTTAAAAAATACGAGTAGCGTCAAGAATTATCTAATTTACAACAGTATCGAATATCATTTTGAATTTCAAAGAAGATGTTGGAAACCAATAATGAGTCGTCTAATTATCATAATTCACTTTCTATCTGTTCGTATAACTGTATATCTTTCAAATACAGTTTTGAAACTTGATCAATATGACAATAAATTTGAATGAACGCTAAATTTGAAATACAATAAATTTGAAATACAATTTCACGACAAGAGAAATTTATTACTTGATTGTCTCTAGCATCTTTTGTAGTCGCTCGATTTTCTATGCAAAGGCTTTAAAAAGTATAGCTGTTAGTTTACGATCTATTCTTTCTTTATAGTTTACCACAAATTGAGTTTTATGTCCTTTGCATGGATAATCCGCATGTGTTCACTGGTTTTTGTTGAAACGACTCTTTGTTAATTAAGTTATGAAAGTGACGCCTTCAATTTCTCTTGTAGGTAATTAAAATATCATTGTTTGCTCATGTTTTCCAACACAATATCGAATTATTTTCAAGGTTTTGACTTAGATTGATTACTCTATTGAATTTTTGCAAGGATTACTCACAGTAAAATAGAAATTGTATGCTTTTGATACTTAATTAGATAATTAGAATGAAACTATGCAAAGTAAGAGTGATCAAGGCTCATTTAAGGATAATTTAGTTGAGGATTCCGAAAATTGCGATTCGGCTTTTTATATCACAAGTTAAGATATGATAGTATCGTCTGCAGATTCTTTGTTATTGCTTCCTGTGAAAGAAGTGCAAGAAATACCAATGAGTTGCATATGATACGTTGAAACTAAGTAAATACTCTTGCATTTCCGAAACAACAAAATGCGCTTAAGTTGGAGTCATGCTTGTTCTTCATGACTTAAGTCTGCGACCACGTTCCATCCGAAGCCAGCCGATTCGAGGCGAGCACCGTGCGCGTTTCGAAGAGCGCCTTCAGGAGAGTTTTGATCGTTTTTGTGGCTCGCGAGCGCGCTCGCGTTCTATCTCCGTTCCGCCCGCAATGTTTCGTCAAGCGCGATTTGTTCATCATACTCGGCCGAAGCTGTCGTCTGCGCGCACCAAGAGTTGTTGCCATTTCTCTGTCTCTAAAATACGTCCCAACCTGTTGCGAGACGCCAGGTGCAAACAATGTTCGTTGGACGGCTGAGAAGAACAACGCCGTCGACGAACGCGACTTCTTCGAGCGCATTTTGTTTGATACGCGCGCACCGCGCTCTCAATTTCCGTCGTTTTCACAGTTTCGTTGTTTGATTGCCGGTGACAAACTCGAGTGCATTGCTTTGTGTGACAATTACATAAAGTGCAATTAGTTATTATCCAGTTATCGCAGTGCCTGCCTAATGAACAAACCAGGAAAGTGACCAAATATTCACTGAAATTCTGCGCTTATTTTCCATGACCAAGCTCTAACGACAACCTGAAAACTGGATCAAAATAAAGCGGACACAATCGGTAAGCGTTATTTGCCTTAATTCTATTTGCAAGTTAAGTCAATTGAAAAGCCAGCCAAGCGAAGGAAAGTGCGTTTATTTGTCTTCGCTTGCATCATACGCTATGCTCATTAAACGATGAATTATGCTTGACTTACCACGTGCATATTATTAACACTTTGCGCACAAATTATACTTAAGTCAAAACGCAAGAGTTTAAAAGTTTTGCTCTTATTACGAAACAAAGCAGTTAAATGGCTGGAATTAAAGGGAACAAAACGGAAAACCTTGTAGGAATAAAAATCACTATCATTGCTTTGCGAGAGTGGCATCCTCTCATTACTAAAACACTAAGGGAAATACATCGATGCGTTTATAACGCATGAGCAAGTTGTTGCCGGTTCACGCACGTTTTGTTTGACTTTGCAACGCAACACGCATTAAGTCGCCCCGCGTGTGCCTTTGATATCTATAAGCCGGTTGAAAAACTGGTTAGCTATTGGTAGCATCCGCGCACATCATCAACGTGATCATCATTGAAGAGTGTGCACATCAGATCCCATCAAAATTGTATATCGGTGTAGTGGATCGCATCAACGCGCGCGCACACTCGCACGTTTGGAAATACGCGCGCGGCGCTGCGAATCTAGTCGTGTTTATCCATCCGGTGACTGGTAGAATGCGAAGTGCGTTGCCCATTTAGAGGAAGCGCAAATGCAAGTAAGAAATTTTCATGTTTGCGTTCGTCCGCGCCAGCGAAACTTCATAATTGGCAGACTCACGCGCATCGTTCGAGACAAAAACGATTAATCGAAGGCATTACACTCGTTAGCCGCGCAGAAATAAACAATCAGGTATTAATTTAATTAGGGTTTATAAGGCGGATCGAATCCAAGCGTTTTTCTTGCATTGGCGGGATTTATATGCTAATTTAATGATAATAATAGAAATCGCAATTAAATATTTGCAATCTTATTACCGATATGCATTTTACAGAAATGATTTGTTTGTATTTCATAGCAAATTGTTTACTTGCGATGCATTCTTACTTGTAACATGTTCAGTCATCAGGCATGAGAACAAATCATGTTTGTATGGCATTCTCAACAAGATTACCAGGGAAATTAAAGCCGCATTAAGGCAATATCGCGATAAAAGTACACATCACTGGCTTCGTGCGAATATTTCCAGCGGTATGCCAATTTTCTTGAAAGCATTAAGCGAAGTAAACAATCAAACAATCACCGAGCTGAAATACAAGAGAAAAAAACTTTATCTTTTTGTCATTGTAAATTGAAGAAATACTAATTGATTAATTAGCTGCTACGTGCATAGTTAGAGAATGGAAAGAAGTAGTTTTTATTTGCATGGACCGTTGAATTGAAGAAGAATCTATCTCTTTAAAATGTTAACTTTTCTTTAGTTGAACAATCGAAGAATCAATTCTCTCGTTTTTCAGTAGGTGTTTGACAAGCGTTATAAATTGTTCATTTAGATACAGCTTAACTAAATTATACCAACTGGTACCAACTATAGATTCAAGCGGTAACAGAGTAACAAACAAATTTGTGAAAAAGCGGATCAAGAAGAAAGTCAAGCTTTTTGTTCACAAGATAATTGCACGAGTACAAAGTTACTTCTTCAATCTTAATTAAACTTTTTCATACGCAAATTAATTAAATGTGCCGTCAGTTTAATTTATTGAGTTCGTAATTATTATTTTAGGCAATTATGGAATTTTTTTATTTTTTGAAGTAGGTCACAAACAATTTGCAATAAAAATTTTGGGTTAATTAGAAATGATTACCGTGAAAATTAAATCTTTCTCTTAATATAATTTTAAATGAACACTATTGCACTTAAAACTCATAAACAAAATAACATATTGTTCACTTGCAAGCGGTTAAGAAACCTGAAGTTGCGCCTGGTTGTAATTATATTGTCGGCGTCATTGTGGGATCTACCGGAGCGTGATTCCTTTTTAGTGGAAAATATCCTCTCTTTAATTTCGTTGCAGGGTGAATCATATGTTTAATTTCGTTATTTTTTCTTTGGGTTTTAAGTTTCTCAAAGGATTAGATGATGCATGAAAAGAAAGGGACAAGTGTGATGACAAACAGGAAGCAAAAAGAAAGAATACTTAAAAACCAAGGCAAATTTACTTATTTAGCGTGGGAGGAATTTTTAAAAAGATATCATCATTCTTATTATCAGTTTATTTTCGAAAACCACTGATTATTCATTTTCTTTCTATACTTTGTAATAGTTAACAATGATTGCAAATCAAATCTAATTAATTCAACTAACAAAATTGACCAATTACCTGACCACAGTTGCAAACGTTGCGTAACAACAATTACCAAAACTATCTTTCCACCAGCAAATTTATGGTGTTTGGTGATGTATCAACATCAGCTTAGTTGCCAAACAATTGTTGTTCTGCATGCACATCGTGTATGGATCTTAACAACGCCACAATGCAATGCAATGCACGTTGAGTTGCAAACTTTGGTGTCTGCTATCTTGATGATGGCTTTGCGCGCTGGCAAAGAAGCGTAACAATGAAACGGTCTCGATTCGCATAAGTAACGACACACTTCCCGCCTTTCTATGTAAATACGAATAATGATTGTTGAAGGCGAGGAGGAAGCAGCCAGCGAACGAAGAGAGCTTTACCTGAACGCGCTCGTTTGTTCTCCTTATTGTATGCGCATATGAATGTTTATTGCGCGAAAGAAGTCAGAATGAAATCCCCCACTTTATATGATATTTCACGAACGTAACAACAAACAAACACACAGCAAAGATACCCGCCGGCGTGTGCGTACGGAGTGTTCGTGGTTGGCGTAAGAAGAAAACGTTGCGAATGGCCACAACATGTGCGCGAAGTTCAATTTCGAGTACGAAAAATGCGCTTAGCGTTTCGTCCGCCTACGCGGCAAGACGCTGTTTGGTATTGTGTCGAATGTCGCTCTTTAGTTTTCGTATTTGCTCGCGGCGTTCACGTGTTTTGCGCGATTCCAAATTGATATCAGTGCTGAACGCGACTTAAGTACAATACTCGCAAACTAACAATGGATTAAAGTAAATACAAAGTTGAGTGGTTGAGTGCAACGTGTATTCGTGACTTATAAGGACGTTAATGATTGTTATAATAACCAGTACATGATTGTGCGCATCGACGAACATTTGATTGTTTCGTAGCATTGAATAAGTACAGAATGCTGGCGTGTTATGGCCACGGGTCGTACTGTTCGTCAGGTCAAGCATGGGGAGCGTCTTCGCCGATCGCAAACATCCCTCACGCCATTTTCCACTCCGCCTGAAATAGTCCTTCAGGCAGCTAGTGAATCAGTTGGCAATTCAGATAACATTAATGGTATCTTAACAACACAATTAAAACCATAAATTTAGAAATTCGTTGAGCTGAGACAATTTTACTAACTAATAACTTTAAGAAATATTTCAGAAATAACTAAAATCCTTCGTAATATTGGATTACGCAGGAGAAGAAACTTTTAAGTTATTAAAAGTTTGATGCAAGCATCAAATTATGTGTTACATTTTTTAATGAAAAGCTTCATGCATAAAGAAACGACTTTTCACATGCAGAGAACAATAACCGTTCAAGTAATTAAGTGAACCTAATTACAACATAGCATGCCAGTGCATTCAGATAGCGATAAACATATAGAATATGTAAATTCACGTTACATACCGGTGCAAGATTTATATTGATGTATTTTCTTTTCATTCATTGTTCGTTCGTGTTTTCAAAGAGTGCTTAGCATGCAATGATTACTAATGAAAATAACGTTATTTGTTGCTTTCAACAGTTGAGGTGGAAGGTTATGGGCCGTACAAGCCGGTGCCACCACCAAAGCCACTATCAACACAACAGCAACAGCAAGCAGCCCAGTCGCACCTGCAGCAAGGATCACAGCATCCAACCGGAAGTGCGGCATCTGCACAGAATAATTCGCAAGGACGAGCGACCCCACCACCGTACAGAATGCCTCCGTATCCATTATACAACGAACCGAATATTCCGGGTGCAGCTCCCGGAATTGACACGCCGATTGCGACGTCCAGTCCGAATCCGCAAAATCTGCAAACACATTCCAGCAAATTTCCTGTAAGTATACACTCATAAATTACACAAGCCACCTCCGTACGGCGCAATTGTTTCGTGGTTCGGTTGATACTCCGCATTTTTCATGTACAGCTTTTTGTTTCTTCATTACTTAATGGTTCCCATAATTGTTATATATTTTTTTCGATGCAGCATGCGCGCTGAATGAAGATAAAGTCTGAGGCTGTTGCTCATAACGATTATATATGAGAACTTTCTCAGCTGCCTGCGATGGTAGATAAACTATTTGTTTGCTAGCCGTAGAAGATTTGCAGAGAGCGAAGACAATGAATAGATAATGCAACAATTTTCCATAGTTTATGGTTTCAGTTATTTTTTTGCATGATGAAACTTGCAAAACAAATGATACATTTCACTGCTCAGAGAGAAATTCTAACTTGTTTCCTGACAGTCATTGAGTCGTAATGATGATGGCTTTTTTCTACATGTAGGTACTTAGTTAGATTAGATCGATTAGGTAACAGAACTACTTAGATTTTCGAAATTTTGCGTGACAATCAATAAACGAACAAGTTTTAATTTATTACAAGATAAGAATGCCAATAACAACAAAACAACACTTGGTCTAGTACGTTCCATGCAAAATCATAATTTATATCCAAGTATTGTTGCACGTTCTTAAGACAGACTGCGTTTTTGCTGTTCTCTATTCGTTAATGCATATGAACGTATTGTTTATGTGATACTGAGCAGCTAATTGAACTTTCCAATAAACAGTTATGAAATTTACATTCCACGCATACGGTGTGCAATGAATGTATCTGTCTTAAGTATATTAACATATGCTTTCTGCATCGCATATCAGTACGTGTTATATATTCATCTTATAGGTAATAGTGATCACGCCAAGTCAGTAAAAACTTAATTAATTTAAATTAACTACTTAAGTTGCGTATCTCCGCAATTTGCGATATCCTCTCGGATCCATATTCACTTGTGGGATTACTTGGCAAGAAATTAATATGCACTACGGAAATTACAATTAGTCTTCATATAAATCGAGAACTTTACATTATTAAAACAATTACGAGTGATTGTAAGTGCGGATCCAATGGTAGATATTCACTTCCATTATTGTTCAGCGTGTAATTCACCTCTCTTGTCATACACGTATGTAATACCAGGTAATTCCATAAAATTATATAAGTAATATAAATTGTGTAGTGCATAAAGCCATATAAATATGTGAATGAACTTGTAAAGATTAGTTAGGTCTCTACGCATCGCTCAGCTGCATACAGATGGCTAAACGCAGAAGGCTCAGCACGTTGTACCATCGCAAGTGAGGGCCTTCACCTTCAACAAAAGCCGCGCGCATTGCGTACGAAACTGTTCTGTTCAAAAGCGTTCACTTCGCTTAGTTTATACGCATATTTCTAGTAGTCTATTGTTTATTCGTTACCTTGATCTACGCTTTGCGTCACGCGATGAAAGATGTTGCGCGTAATGGCGCTGCTGCTGAGAATTAATATTCATGAGACGCGCGCTAATTGCAGGACGATTATAATATATGTTGCTTGTGGTTTACAGATCGAGCGGGAAGTGATTTTGTCCAGCTCGGACAAGAATTCGAAAATACCCATTCTGAATGACTACATCAAGCGGACGAAGGGCGCGATCGCTCCGGACGTGCCGCCCAAACAAATGTCCGCGTGGAGCAATCATGGACACCATCAAATTTTATCTGCGGATCAGGTAATGGTACTTTGTTTTAGTGGCATGCTGTAACACGCACCGTATTTATTGACTCGTCGACGTTGATTGTCGATTTGGAATTCCGCCGGTGCGCCACCATCAAATACAAATTTTGAATAAATAATTTCCAATGCATGTGAAAGTCTACGGATGCGTGTGCTACCAGCGTGCTCGTGGTAGCGCTGAGGACTGCGTGCATCGAAGTCTTAATTGTGAGAAGGACGCGCGATTGTATCTTGGAGGAATTGTTTATATTCAACGACACTCAGCAATGCAGGATTCTTTTTCAGTGTGCCTTCAGTAATAATAATACATGCGCACGTTCGCAACACGCCTGTGATTTTGCCGTTGTCGGTTGTTGTAGTTAGTTAGTGTTATGGTGTCGCTTGGTGTGCACGCATCGCTATGGTTGAGTTTGCTCTTAATCTGAATAATCAAGAAAATGTATATTCATACTTAACGTGCAACTACGGTGCTTCATACTTTATAATCTGTTGTTATAGAATCACTCGGGGCACACACCGCATTCCATTCAAAACGAAAATTCCATCTATAGAGCAACGTACCATAATGCACAGGACTATTACGCGTCGAACCAGCATCAATCCAATGGTGCGGCATCAACGGGCGCTGTACCACGTTCGACATGGCAAGGAGAACTCACCAAAAGCCAGCGGCAATATGAAGAATTTAATATGCAGCAACATCAACAACAAAATCAACAGCAAGCACCACAGCATTCTCTGCATAGTGAAAAGGAGTCCAAGGAGCCTAAGAACAAATCGATGACAAAAACCTATCATACCATCAAGGATATTATATCCAGCAAATTCAAGAGCAATAAGGAAGTGGATGATAAACACAGCGAAGAGGCTGGGCTCAATAATGTCACCGAAGAAATGCGCAAAAGTATGAGGAATGTCGACGAAGACGATGATAGATTGCTTAAAAAGACTGCGGGCGAGCAGGGCATCTATGGTAAACCTCGTACTGGCGCCGATGGCACACCTTCCTTGATGCAACAGCAAACGCACCAATACAATCAACACATATTGCAACAGCAAATACTAGCGCAACATCAACAACAACAAGCGCTGCACCAAACATATAAATCCCAACAATTATACCAGGCGCGCTCACAGGAAATGCTGGCTACAAAACCGGAAGACTATTACCAGAATCCGTATATGCGTCCGCCACAATTGCAGCAGCGCTTCCCAAGAGATCAGTATCTCGGCACCTCGGTGCACTCACCTACGAAGGAAATGAAAGAACGCGCTGCAGAAGAGAGGCGGCTTGCGAACGAACAACTGAGAAGTCCACAGCAATTGGAACGTGATACCATACGCCAACGTAGCTTCGAGGCACGTCGCGCAGCGTCACAGCCGCAACTTTCGTTTGAGGACGAAATTAATAAAGAGATCTTCGACAATCGGCCGCAACCACAGGCCCATCCGGTGCGTCGCGAGTCTCAAGGTAATTTAGTTGAAACGATTCGAACGTGTGAGGAGAAGGATAGTGATGATGGCGGATTTACGAGAAAAGCGAACGAGTTGAAAGCGGATGATGATTCTAAGATAAACACAGTACTTACTGGTGCACCAAGAAAACGCTTAGAAGGTGAAATCGGAAAAATAGAAGGCGTATACAATATAAATGCCAGACAGGGAAAAGACACGGAGATGCGTAAAAATAATCCAAGTTCTGCTGCTAGTTCGGACTATGATAAAACGGGACAGAGTTCTTCAAATGCAGACTCTGGTCGAGGTAGCGCTGCCTACAGCAGTGGACGACGACCAGGTGGAATTGATACCAGTAATGAATCAGATAATCATCAGGTTCATAATGGTAGAGATTACCGAGATATAAATGCAGCTGGTAAGCAATTGAAACCAGTTGAACGTTTCAAATAACGAATTAACTCTTAATTAAATGTTGTTTATTTTTATTAGGTCAAGATAGTGAATGGGTGGATATTGTGGAAACAGAGTTACGACATATATTAGAACCAAAACTTCACGAATTATCTCTGCATGGTAATGGCACTAACATTGCGAATTCTACATTGAGTGAAAGCATCTCCTCTATGACACCACCTCTGCCTCCTTTGTCGCCTGGAGACCAATCCTCTCCGAATATGACCCCACGTAATTCAACGAGGTATAAGCACAGCAGCAGTTTGCCATATGGTAGCAAACCGGAATATGATGGATATAAATCTAAAGGGATAAATCCTCGCTGGTTAGCCAATGCAACGCAGAAGCATCGCGGCGGAAAGAAAGTCGATAATATTGCTATTTTAAGGAGTAAACAAAGTAATACAATCAATAAGAGACAAGATAATGTATTTAATGTTGCTATTTGTGTTCTATATAGTTTTTGGGTTGGATGCAGCTGATATGACATCAACGACTACAAGATCTATGGATTTGGAGTCCATTCTAGATGGGCAAAGTGATTCTGAGGGTGATCTTAGCACAGCGGATGCTCGAACGATCAGGAAACAACTTGAAGGCTTAGAAAGCATGTACTCTGAGGTACCTAATGATTCTCTTAACGGAGGACTCCGATTATTTATAGGAAAATCACCTTTTTCAGGTTTTAAAGTTATTGGGAGTAAAAAAACATAGTGGACGTTATCAACCCTCTGATCCAAGATTCAATAAACGACGTTATGGAAGTATGTCATCCCTACCCTCAAGTTCAGTAAGCAGTAGACCAATTCGGGATAAGAGACGAGTACATGAAGACCGTAAAAAGGTGCGCGACATTCGTGGCATTAACAAACGATTCCAGCGATTGGAATCGCATGTTGTTACTTTGGCCCGATCAGTTGCGCATCTCTCCTCTGAAATGCGCACACAACATTTGATGATTCAAGAAATGGAAAACATAAGAAGTGAAATTGCTGCTTTAAGAACACAGACGAATATGATTAATATTCGGCATCAATCTGCAAATCGAACTGCAAATGCAAGTAAAGATTTGCCGGATTTGGCAAATCCCACACGCGTTAAAAAACTCACAAAGTTTTTTGGCGATGAGCCGCCATTGTTGAGATTATTTTTAAGAAAATTGGGCTATGAGGTAAGTTTATAGTTCCTAAATATTATAATTTATTGTACAATATGAATTTTTCAGAAATATGCGAATGTATTTGAAAACGAACGCATTGGAATGGTAGAACTTCCATACCTAAGCGAAGAACGTCTTCAAAAAATGGGTGTACCCTTAGGCCCAAGACTAAGAATTATGGAAGAAGCACAGATTTCTGTGTGTAAGGATAATACGTTATGCATCGTATAACTTTAAAAATTGTACGATGACTGAGTAGACTGAGTTAAAAATAGTACGAATGGCGGCTCAATAATCTTATTTAATTAGCAAATAATTTAATATTTTAAAAATTAATTTAATTTTCAAAAAATGTATATATGTATTACATTGTTTTACTTTCGGTTTCCAAATTTTTCACTATGATTTCAGTGGGTAAGCTGAAGTTGACTACGTTAGCCAATTATTTAGTTTTAATTTAATTAATTTGCTGAAAATATTTTGCCAAGCAAACCAAAGATACAATGCTATTAATCCAGTGATTAATTAACTTGTTAAATTTTAGAAATATTTTTATCATAATATTTTAGAGGTACTACATAGTTGCCCTTTTATAAATTTCATATTAAATTAATAATAAATAACTCGAGAGAAAAAACATTTCAAAAACTTTGTACACTCAAAAATAGAATAAGTATTATTGATGCAAAGATGTGATATAAAGTCATTCGTAGTCAACGGCATTGAATCGTAATTGATGTAATTAAAAGTAATTTTAGTCATTTTACTCTCTTTTGGTCTACCGGCGAGAGTGCGTGATCAGTGCAACGACACTCTTACGTACGTTCATCATAACTAAAAATGATAAGAAAACGTAAAAGTGGCTAAGACGTCGTGATATTTTCATGATCACAATTAATGTTATCTAATTGATAACTAATATCAATATTATCAGATATCAGAGAACTTGTGGCACAACTACCAAAGCAGGCAACGTGATTGTGAAATATGGAATCAAGCACAACAAATTTAGACAACGATACGAAAAAGTAAGTGAACTTTCAGAAGTTAAGTGTTAAAAGTTTCTTCCTTCTAGAAAAAAGATATTAAATACTTTGAGTTCCTATTTACCTACAAATGAGCGCACGTGGAATTATGCTATACCAACATTTGGATTTGTACGTATAACTGCGTGAATTGATTGATTAATTCTTTAATCTTGTATTATTCTAGTCATTATCGAGTTTCGCTTTTGGAATGTTTATTTCTTCTTTACAAGATTTTAAATATCAAGAAATTGTAAACTATGAGATGTACAATTTGGGGTATTTAATTCTAGCTGCCGCTTCCGCCATCGAATTATATTATGGGCTAACTCACGTACATATTAAATTGCGAAAAATATTAAAATACGGCTAAAATATTGCTATTTCAGCGAAGCAGAAGACAATTTACATTTTGGTTATTTCTTAAATTTATTGAATTGCTCCTTTTGGTGGACACAATTGTAATGGAATTTCTTAGCAGGGATGTACAATATGATTTGGCAGTAGGCGGGATTGTCGTATTCAGTATGTATCTTATTTTAAAATTATGAAATAATTTTAACAAAAGCTTTAAGTTTTAGATATTTTTCTTATAAGTTATGTGGTAAAAAGATCAACTAAACGGCAAAGAAAGAACGTTGAAAATATCTATGAAGTACCAAGTGAAAATCATTATGCGAATGTGAACGTGTATTAATTAATGATTATTTATTTATGAAGTTACATTTTAACTGAATACGAAATTATTTTTATATCTTGATCTCGATGTCTTTTTGCGCACCTCATGATAAGTGCCAATATTAATTCTTATTACATTTTATCTTATTCTTGCGCATTCAGTTAGGATGACAGTACTACTGGAGCCAGTATGCCGAGACTAGCCGGCGCCGATGCTCCAAACAAGTTGGGTTGCTTGAAAATCATTGGGAGCGGCAAGAGTGCAGCCGCCGAACGCATTGGAATCACAGCGTGATTGAATTTATCCAGCGTTTAGCATTGTATAAGCTGATTTTAAATTTGTGACTATTAATTCGTGTTTTAATACCAATCAGGACTGTATAGGGAAATAGAATGGAGAAATTTTTATTCTTTTTCGATCTACGCACTGGAGTTTTGGCATATGCCGTTTTAAACTTGGTAAGTTTATAAAAATTATACGTTCAAACACTTAGAACATATGTTTCCAGATTTATTCATGCCTGGCTGCTGTTATACATTTTGGATTATCAGTTTACACCGAGGATGCTGTAGTTGGCGAGGAGCAAACTTTTTACCTAGCGGGAAATTTTATAAATATATTTTTAACAGCATCCCTTGCATATGGAGCTCATAAGGTAATATGCACGCATGTACACAATGTACTTAGGGAGTAGGTGAGTGTTTGATTATTATTATAATTTCTAGGAATCTCGAGTCTTCCTTCTGCCATACTTGATCCTTGGATGCTTGGTGTTTGCCATTGCAACTTTGCTTTGCTTTATCTTGATTGCTATCACACCGCTAGCATTGATTCTTCTGCTCATACTTGGTAAGCACTAAATCTAAAACTTAATATATATACTAACAAAACTAACATTTTTCACATAGCTTTTGCTTGGTATGTATGGTATGCGGTACTTTGTTTGTATAAACTTTTGGATCCACTCAATCCAAATTATGCACCTCAGCAACTGCCTTCAACAGTGGTATATGTTGAAGATGCTAAACCTCCAGCTTATTATGAAAATAATGGGGCAGATGCTGTATAAGTGCGATAAAGTTATGGAAAATTTAATAATCCATTTAAATATATTCTATGTGCTGTTACGTAACCATACATATACACATATAATATTAATAATATATATATAAATCTAATTGTTATTAGGTTGTAGTATAATTACGATTACTTTACACTTAGATTGTGATATAGTAGTAATAATTTATTATACTGACAGATATATATACTTATTACAACTTCTGCATGTATGCTAACACGTGTTTACGAAATAGTAATTATCTTAACATTAGAAAATGTCAGAATTCAATTCATAACACTAGGACTACGAGAAAAAAAACTGAAAAACTAATCTCTAGTTCCTTGATTAATGTAGTAAAAATGTAAACGGGTTATCGTTGAGTATCAGGGATCAAAAGATCTGCTTGTGGTAAATAAGAGAAATGCATTTTTTATAAAATCTTCTTATTATTTGTTTATTTATTTCTTATTTACACGCAAACTGAGTGATATGTAAATATCGCAATCAATATGAACTACTAATGCGTGGCTCGCATTTTGAAAGCAATTGTCGAGCGTTTTATTTTTATCTGGTTATAAATAGTTACTGGAATGAATTAATGACATATGTGTCGTTAAACTTAAAATAGCCTGATATGTACCCAAATGAATGTGATCAGTGAATAATGTCTGATAGCAATATTCATGTTTTTATGAACTTAACTGATAACAAAATTTCGGTTGCATCGCGAGAGAAGTCTATTAAATATAGAGTTCCTTGACCACAAATAAAAACGTAACAATTTTTTCATTACTAGTTGAGTGGCGAATCAATTGAAGATTCTTTATCATGACAATTTTATATTTTTGATTGCATAACATGTTTTTATTGATAGTTAGTTTATTATTAGACATATGTACCATACATGCAGTGAAGAGCAGAATATTGTTTTTCGGGATTGGAATGCTGCAAGGAAGCAGTCGAGTCGTAAGATAAATTGCAAATAATTTGTTTAATTATTATAATTGATGTTTTGAAATTCAAGCCAAAGATAATCAGATATGTATTTTCATCATCATATACTTCAAGAAGTCATAGTTATGTCTGGCGCTTGCACGTAATTGTATTTCTATAAATACAATAACAACATTATATTATAGTCTCGGAATCCATCGACCCTGTGCACTCATTTAACAACATTCTTCATTATTGTTATCGTTAATATTTATATCATTGCAACTTCTACAAAGTGTATTTGCAATTCAAAAAACATTTTGTTATCAGTGAAGAGAATTTCATGATTAAATAAATTCTCTGAGTCGGCCGGCAGTAACACTCGCGAGATTCCAAGAAAAACATCTCGCATTATAAGAATTAATATTGGATTATTGATAAAAATACGGCGCGTGATTATGTGCTCAATAAAATAAATTGCACCGGGGCAATCAACGCAAATACATTGTAATAACACAATGATTGGATACCGCATGTAGTACTTGATCAACCAAGCATCGCGTTAAACCAGTTCGGACAATTGCCAATTTAAAAATTGCATCTTCTTTGCCCGCTCCAAAGAAGAATTGGGTAATTACTTCGCACGAACTACATTACGTCCTATTATTTTAATACACTATTGCTGGTCTAGACTTTTAACAAGTTGATACCAATTTTACAATTTAATGCACAAACTTATCGCATGGATTCCAATATCATTAAGCCGATGATTATTTTAATATTAGCGCGCTTGCATATTAAAATGTATGACCTTCAATATGTTGTAAATCTAAATTGTTATATAAGGAACCCGTCTGCGCACAATGACTCCTCTATACAAAATGCTTATTTGTTATTAATATAGCAATCAGATATTGCAAATTTTATATGTCAATGAGATAATTACTGGTCTAAAATTAATTTGATAAATGAGAAGAACCTTACAGCGACAGACCTACTACATATGCAAGTAGCAACAACGTTGCGGGTTCTCAACGTATTTAAAAATAATTGAAATGCCCACAAACCAAATAATTTGCCACCAAGAAAACATGGTACCATTCGGAAATTAAGCCAAAGGTGGGTCAAATTTAAAGTAAACAACTTATCAACTATCAACGACATTAAGTATCATCAGTAGGAAAACACACGTAGTGTCCACGAGGATGTAGAATTAGTTTATAAAACTGATGATGCGTTTTGCGTCTGCCGCCACACTCGTGCTGGAGGGGTTTGAGAGTTCAGTACAGAATACAAAGTCGTGTACAATATGTACGAGTACAAGTCGTGCACGCGAAGAAGTTCACTGCATTGTGGACTCGGAACTCGATGCGTTAAACTTGCGTTAAGCAACATATTCCGCGCGCAACGTGTAGTTTTTGAATCATTTTCTGGCGAGAGTTCTTTCAAACTGCGGTTTTTGAATTACTTATCACAAAAGGATTTATTGTGAATACATTGTACTGGTGCGGCTGTGTGATTAAGCGGGATAGAAAAAAATAAGTGCTCACAAAGTCCGAATTTTTAAACGAATGTGTGAAGACGGCTACTTGCTGGAGTTTACGGGTCTCGTAGATAAACGTGTTTCCCATTCAATCAATAGGTAACTAACTGAAAGTGTAGAATTGTGTATAAATAATCCATGTAGATGATTTTTTTCAGATGGAATGTGAAACGACAAAAATACTTTTGGTTCTTCTCTGCGTTGGAATGGTATTTGGTTATCCGTCCGAACACCAAATGCAAATACATACATCGATGAAAGTTCAGTTTTGTGGCACCCAATTAGCGAATACCATATCACTTGTATGTAAAGGATATTACAACAGTTTAAGTATGCCTAAAAATTAATGATTTAATTACTTAGCATAATCAAACTTATACTTACCGATTGTGACTTCTTACAGTTCCATCAAGGACAACGTCTCGACCCTTTCTGAGTCCCCAGGATGCAAAGGCTATGCTGCGCCGAAGACGACGTGGAGTTACAGCGGAATGTTGCCTAAAAGCATGCACATACGATGAATTGCGAACGTTTTGTGCATCGTAATTCCAATTTAAGGAAAAAAGCACAAAGGTGATAGGTCATAGTTAATAATACGGTTTAAGAGTGTGATATGAAACGCATCGACACGATGAGAGCCATTATTGAATTAAGACATTAATATATTAAATGCAGCAGTGATATTGTGATCCAGCAATAAAGCAGATATCGTAAAATAGCTGTTAAATAGAAATAATGCATGGAATATTATGGAATTTCAAAGCGACCGTGTTATTATGATGATTCCATATTTTCTGCAACAAAATTTCGGTATGACTTGTATTCATCTTGGAATATAGGTTCTAGTCATGGTCTTTGATTATTGTAAATTATCAATGGGTAATTTATACAACATTATAATACCGGTTTCGAAGAAAGGATGGAATGGGTTTACACATATCCCAATGTGTATTTCAAATTGTCTGTGAATAGCTTTAGTTAATTAATGTTTACGCAAATTATAGCCATCCGCTTGGCAAATCTCATTTTCAACTGTGTTATAGCTTAAATTTTAATTACTAACTTGTAGTAATATTGTACAAAATTGTTACTTTATATGTGGACACATGCGTTTACAAGAATTGTTACAGGTATTGAAATGTGTATAATAATGATATTATAGTTAGAACGGTATTAAATTTATTGTTGTATAAATGAAAATAAATTAACATCAAATTTGAAAGTTAAGTGATAATCATAGTAAATTAAATGTTCAATAATAGTTTTCTATCTTGTCTCCATGCAGTACATGGTCCGCGTTATCTATTTTTGTGCATATTATACACGAGTAGTATTTTCTAGATAATTTTATAAAATTTTAATATAAATTAGCATCAACAAGGATGTTTATCATAAGTTTTATTGAATTGTGATATACTAATTACTACATAAATGATTAGAAAGAAATTGTAAATGAATTTGAACGTAATCAACTAATTGAATCTTTCATTGACAGTACATCTTCTTCTTGGCGTTGAAATAAATTCATACAGAATTAGAATTAGGATACAATCCACATCTGATCAAAGATAGTTAGTCTCTTGGGTCAACTAGTTAAGTTTATATATTGCAGACACTATGTTCACTGGTTAAAAAGTAATGCCATATATATAAGTTCCAATTTACAATAAGAAAGCAGATAAACAATCTTATAACGTACGGGCTTCTAAAATTAAAAAAGGGGCCCTTGTACGCCTCCGGGGGCCCCCATTGGACTCACAATTAAATCCATTGGGGCCCCAGAAAGTACAAGGAGTTGAAAAGTTGCAAACTCGAATTGCCGTTCTCGGGGATCGAACCCGAGACACACAGACCACTTCCATAGACCATACCACTAGGCTATGGAGTGTTGTAGCTACGGACAAATTTGATCTTCCCCTTATAGATCCAAATTGGATTCTTTCGGAAATTTAAAACTTAAACTTGAGTTACCTTTTTCGGGAATCGAACCAGGGATACTCAGATCACATTCATAGACTACACCACTAGGCTATGGAGTGTTGTTGCCAGGGCCAAATTTGATCTTCCCCTTCTATGCTCGAATTGGTTTCAATTAAAAATTTAAAACTTAAACTCGGGTTGCCATTCTCGGGGATCGAACCTGAGACACTCGGTTCACAGCCATACACCATTCCACTATACTACGGAGTGTTGTTGCAGCAAGTAAATTTGATCTAGCCCTTATATGGCCACATTGGTTACAATTGAATGTTTAAAACTCACAACACGTTATTTCGTAAATTGGACACCATTTGCAGGAAGATATATATAAACAAGTGTTAAGGAGGAGCTCAATTCAAAAATAAATACGACATAATTAATATAAATATTATATTGTATGGTCATATTTATATATGTACATAGTTGAAAATATATTAAGACATCAATCTTCAATCCAAAACAACGGATTTAATTGATGAACAAATCAAATAACATCTTAAAATATTCTCGAACAATATAATTTCAAATATCTATATACTGTGAAATATTTAAACACATAGTAGTAACCTTTCGACTAAACAATATAATAAAATATTGAGCAAAGGTATCTAACAATTTTAATATAGAGAAAACGCAAGGTACTTATATAAATTCTTACATATAATGCTTATTCGTCAGGCTTACTCACACGAGGATAAAGCTAAAAAGATAATTATTATTATAATGCCACATTCCATCAATAATGAATAAATCTTACCCCCAATAGATTTCTTGGGATATATCCTTCTTTGTCACCTAATCTCGACCACCACCATTCTCGCTCACTCTCATCCCCTTTACGAAGAACTGTTAACTGCTGACCAGCGTTAAAACTTAATTCATCTGGTTGTTGGGCATTGTAATCGAATACTGCAAATACTGCTCCACCAGACAGTATTCCAAGTTTTTCTTGTACACCTGTAATGATTCATTTAAGGATATAGTAAATTATTCCGAAAGTTCATTTCGTAAACTTACTGTAAAGATATTCGGAACATCCATCAAATCCTTCCTCGTCCTCTTCACATTTTTCTGCAGCTGTTTCATGATCGCTTAGTGTCGTTGCAAATATGCATGCCCCATGTTCCACAAGGAACCGAACCATCGCGACATTATTGCAGCTAGCAGCGCAATGTAAGGGCGTCCATCCATCACTATCCTGTGCATTAACATCACAACCAAATTCAACTAGGAACTTTACAATCTCTAAATGACCCGCACAGATTGCATTGTGTAATGCGGTAATGCCTTCATCATTCGCCGCTGATGGATTCGCAACTTGCGTCGCTGTCTTCTTGACCAATTCAAGTTCGCCCTCGAGACTGGCATCAAGTAATAGCGCCAAAGGATCAAAGCTCACGCGGCGAGATAGATTTACTTTACCAGTCTGTTTAAGATTTCCCTTTTTATTGCGCCTCATAACAACGTCCTTAATTTCCGGTATAGCGTTATCAACCGACTTATCGGTTTCATCCGAAGACGAAGATAGCTTTGTTGAAGTTTCATTGCCATTCACCTCCGACTTTTCTAACTCTGGAAAATGAAAAGCCGGTGGCATTTCGATACGGCGAGTATTCATGCCATTGTGTCGGGAATGCGAGCTAAGGGCGCGCAGCTTTGGCTGTTCGCTGAGCATTTGTTTTTTGATGGTTAGAGGTTTAGCTTTAATAATAGGCATATTATCAATGTTTGGAGACGAATTAGGAAGCTGTGGAGTGTGCTGCAGGACAGGTGAATGCGTTACAGGGGAGTGCTGCAATACAGGTGAGTTTGTGACTGGCGAACTTTGAGATAGTGGTGAGTGTATTAAGGGTGATGAGTTCAGTCCTTTCTGGCCGGTAGTATTAATAGACATTTGGCTAAAGTTACCTTGTAACTTGTTAAGAGCCAAACTCAACGGATGCGCTGAATCCACGCGTCGCGTAACTTTCTCCTCCGGTGGTTCACTAAGCGGGACTGGTGGCGGGGGTGGTGAATGTCTTGCTTCATCGATGCTCGTCTGCGTTGTTTGTCTTGGCGGTGGTTTAATGAAGGGTTTCGGTGGCAAGGCTGGCTTTGCGGTCTTGTCGCCAATGACCTCAGGTGTGCCCATTGGCGTGCTAGTTGACTGTGGGGGCGACAGAGGAACTGATACAGAGTTTGATGGTTTACTAGAAATTGTCTGAGGTTCCACCGGTTGCACTTTAATTGATGATGTTTGATAGATGTTAGACAACTTGCTCGTATGATGAATAGAAGTTGGTGCAACACTACTTATCGGTTTCTAAAATCAAATATTGATCAGAATAATGCATCAACCCAAAATTAGTTTCAACTTACTTGATATAGTGACGATCCCTGTTCAGCGAGTTTGTTCGTCGTTTGCCCGTTTTGGAAATTTTTTATCAGTTCGTCCTTTTCATTTCGCTTATTCACCAAATCAATTGAATTGAGAGGCATTGCTACATTTCTGTTAAGAACATGCATTGGCGCACTGTGCACCATTTGCGAATGAATGGTAGTATTTCCATTTTGACTGTCCACATCTTTACCATCCGAATACTGCTGATTAACCAGGCAATCCTGGTTTTCTATTTGAGTTTTGTTAGACAATAAATTTACAGTAAATTTCGTATTATATGGCAAGGTTTGATACTTGGGGTCTGACTTCGAAACATCAAAATCCTTCAACAAATCGTTATCCTCCCCCTTGTATAATTTCTGTACATCATGGCTATCATTTTTAGATTCTGAATCATTTTTGATATGATGGTTTTGCTGATATACAGGATGATATGTTGTATTCTGTAATAAAACGTAGAGTAATTCAATAAATTATTTAATCCAAGAATACAGTACTTACATCTTGTACTTGTCCATGACGCATTTGCTGGCCACCATTATGCGGTACGTGATTATATGGCTCCACCGCCGCAATATTATTACGAGGCAATCCATTTGTATTATTTTGTTGGTTCTTTCTGGGATAATGTTGATTATTTTGATCCGTTGATCCAGATAATCTACAATTAAATTATACATTAATTGATGTGATATTGTAAATTCTATAACACGCACCTAACGAATTGATTATACGCGGCTTTGTGAGATGCAGCACTAATTTGATTCGCCAATTGTTGATTCAATAAGCGCTTGCGATGTAATCGTTCTTGTAGTTCGGATATCCGCTTATCAATTGCGCTCATTTCTTCCTGACGGGCAGTGAGAGCCTCCCGTTGCTGATTCAATCTGTGGTTCTGCTGTTCATTCAATTTGTTCCGATACTAGAAATATACATTATTATTACCAAAGTAATCAAATCGGAACCGCATTGTATGAAGTACTTGCATATTTAACAAACAAACACGAAACACGCACTACAAGTAAAATTCAACTGAAGTTAAACAATCGGAATACGTAGAGTATGCCTTGAATTTAACATTGCATGCGAAAATTTGTTGATAATTTTATATAATAGAGATATATAGGAAAAAAGAAAATATGTAGAATAAAATATTATTTACCATCAGTTCACGTCGCAACTTGTCAAGTTCCAAAGCAGATGCAGGAGTCTGTTCCCGATTCGTCCTTCCGCGCCGTAATTCCTCCAACTGCTTTGTAAGCTCATCCACCTTCGCCACCGCCAAAGAAAGTTCCTTTTCTTTTTCATTGAAAAGCGCCCGTATAGAATCAAGGTCACTTGCTATTTTGAAAAACAAGAATTAATAATTATCCTTCCATCATTTTTTCTAACCCGCAATTAACTTACTAAACGATATATTATTTTGCTTTTGATGGTCCACTTGTCCACGAATTGCCCTTAACTTCCGTAATTTCAATTCTTGAGCATCAACCCGATCGCGAAGTCGCCGTAGTCTTTCACTCTCAGCTTGGACCCGTTGTTGACGGGCCTCCTGCTCCTTCAAGTATCGCAGGCGTTGCTCCTTCGCAGCCAACAGCTGATGCTGCGACTCGATCTGCGCTTGCTGTCTGCATGCCATATCTCGCAGTTCACTTAGAGTCAACTGCACACCGTCTGGTAACTGCAAGCAAGCAACAAATAAAATGAGCGCACTGTAAAAGAAGTTGATGGGCATCACGGTAAGCAAGAAGAAGTCTGCTGTGTAATGTTTCCCAGTACGACATATTTGTTCAACATAAAACCGATATAAAATATGCTATCGATTCTTCTGTATCGTTGTTGTTCAATAAAAGACGAAGGAATTTGAATCATCCAGGACCCGAACACCTCACACATGTGCCATTTGCGAACTGAACTGCATTATTATTTATTCCACACTAAACTTGTCTATCCATTTCGCATGTGAGTGAATTGAATTCATCGGAACATAAAGACAGTATATAAAACTGAGCATCTGTGCAGAAAATATATATTTCATTTGTGAGTATGGCACTATATGAAGGACTTAGTTTTTATATTTTTACTTAAAGTAAAACTGAAGTACTAGTGTTTTGTTTTGGTTCTTTTAGGGCATAAAGAATAAGTGTACTGCAATTTTCAATGTTTATTGCAGTACAGTTTTGTGCAGCACTCAAATAGCTCAAGGCGACATACGCAGCTTAATGCATAGCGAAGATCATTTATGATTTAATAGAAAATACGGGTTTGCTGGCAAATTACGTTAAGCTCTCGTATCATGCATTATTAAATGAGATTCAAGAGAAAATCTCAGCTAACTTGGTACGTAGTGCATGTTAACACATTTAATTTGTCCAATAACATTTATACCTATTTGTTACCTACTACAAAGAACTTTTAATATCAATTGTCTATTAGTAAGTTTTATTTAAAAATATACTAATTTCATTCGTTAATATTGATATTGCAATGTATACGATATCACAGCCTGATAGCGCTTATTAACCTACTGATAACAATTTTTAAATCATTAAAATCGGTTCAGTACTTTTGAAGTTATGGCGATTTGAAATTAGTTTCGCCGCGCTGCGATGCTACCACAAGAGTAAACTTGGTAGCGTATGAAAACTCACATCAGGCACGGTTTTGAAATAACCGCGGTCTATGCTTGATTTCCAGGCAGTAGAATAGAGGTGCTGGTGCAGCATCCAGTTCGGGAATCCTCGTGGAGCATCGCCCGATAGAGCTACTACTCGATCGGATTTCAGATTAGCCACTGCACGGCTAATGCGCTTAAGACTCCTGGTGGTATCAGTAGCACCAGTAGCAAAATAGCGAGCAGTTAGCACTGCACATTTTAATTAATACCTCGGAAACTATAAGAGATATCAAAATAATTCTTTCAATATTAAAAAGCTTATTAAATTCCTGATAATATATCACAGAATCATTAAATTTCGGTAGATACATTACGCGTAATAACTTCCCAAAGTTAATGTTCTTTTGCGCGAATTTGGCTTGTAAAAATTAGAAATTTTTTCCGCATATAGATGTTTGCTTACATCCAAATCTTTAAATTTTAACTTCACTTAAATATTGCATTAATTATAGCCGTTAAACTAATTTAAAAATCAGGATTTATACATATCATACGAGTATTATATCGTACTACTTAATAGATCTTTTGCAAATTAAGTTATTAAAATATTATCCCATTAAGCGCTAATACTCGTTCCAGAATAGTCAATAAATTTTGTAGTAATCCTCTATCCTACAAAATTAACATAGCCCGTGAGCAAACGTCTATTGTTAAACTTTTAATTAATTTGAAAACTTTTTGGCCTGCTGCCACTAGTGTCTTTATGTTACTCGTAAATAATTCCTGCGTCCTGCGCAAATTTAGCGCAAAGTACAAAAAACAAAATGACAAAATCAATACTTAATAACCTAAACCCTTAACTTATTGATTACTTTGCGTTGGCGGACTGAGTATTGTTTGTTTTGCGCGGTAATGAATTTCTCCGAAATAGAGTTTTTTTGTTATTAATGATAATAGAAAAGTCTTAGCATCTACAATTAAATTATCAAAATTGTGGCCGCATGAAATTTGTAACAGTTGTTATTCAATAACATTTAGATACCAAGTGAATACTGCATGCAGTTGACGCAAACAGTTGATTTATCACCTAGCAATATATCATTCCATTTTAGCATTAATTGTCCTGCATCTAAATCAGCAATACTCAAGTATCCAGTGCGTCAAAGCTTCAAATTCACCGACCATTTAATACAACGTAAGCCATATATTATTCCGATATTCTGCGAACACTACGTTTAGATGCAGTCATCGAGTAGTTAATCTATTATGCTATAACTTGACTTATAATGTTACAAACCACAAACAATGTGATTGTATTGTACTGAACAATACAATCAATAAATCAATAAATAATTCCCGCAACTTACAATTAAAATTCCGAATTTAATTGAATGTTTAAAAATGACTACATATTTAAATTAAAATTAAATATCCTCAGACGTGGAAGCTCATTGGTTATGCAAAAATTACAATAAACTGGCTCAATAAACAGTTAAAACTTGACGTGGAAAAACATTTTTCATTCCCTTTTTTGACACGCAGGAAACAGCGTGGCATTTAAGAGCGAAAAAACATAAACGTCTAGTCAAACAGTCAAATATGTATTAACTATTCAGCCATAAATTACACCTAAAGCCATATGAACGCAGCAAGGTATGCATGCACAACAGGAAGTCATAGCACAGAAAGAAGAGAATTTTTTCATTTGCTTTTCAGTGCTCTCTTCTGTTAAAGCGCGTGCACTGTGGGAATTTGCTCATCGTGAATGAAACTGGGAGCTTTTGTGGCGGCATGCCGAGAGAGACAGAGTATCATGTGTGCGTATATGTGTGAACAACAATCGAAATTTCTATATTCCACCCTCGACTGTCAAAGCGAGCATGCATGCGTATCATGTTATGTATGACTCAGAACGGCAAAGAGCACTGGGCACACATATTGCACCGACAGCGCTAAAGAATTGGGGAGTATCTGGCCAATATTTCCCAGAGCTTAAGTCAGAAAAGTACCTGCTGTTCACGTTAATACATCGCATTATTGTGTTGCGATCTATTGCGAAGCACGTGTGGACCATGGGAAAATTATTTTTCAAACACGCAGCCATTGAATAGGCCAAATACACAATACACTGTGGGGTGTACAGGCTGATAACGTGCCGAAAAAAACGTTATTGTTTACTGATTCGCAATCACATGCCAACGAGAATTTATAAAATCCACTCCGGATTGTTGAAATGAAAATAGAGGAAGTTCATAAATAATCAATGCACATGACTGAACACCTTGTACGTTTCGGACAGCACTGCAAGTGTAGAATTAAATTTTAAATATCCGTCGAGCAGGTAGAGAAATCCAGCCACGATTTTTCCAGCGCTATACGAAAGAATGTTGCTGCTCATCTCTTGGCGCAGCGCGCTCGAGTCGTAAACATTACCGAGTTTTATTCATGTATCATGCTTCAAAAAATAAAACACGGCATTTTCGTTATACTCGAGAAAAAAAACTAATTAACTCACAATCCAATTTGCATACCACCACGGGCATGTTTTGCTCTTAAATTCCAATAATGCATTTACCTTATCGTAGGTGCGCTCATACGTAATCTTCTGCGAGTCAGCGCAACGCTCTTCCGACAACTTCTTCTTCGCGTTACAATCACTCACCGACGAACTTCTGCAATCAACGACGCACATGCTCTCGCTGGTGGTTCGTTCAGTCTTTCGCTCTCTGCGCTCGACTTTCGCGCGCCGCACCAAATTAGTTTTGTTTGCACCGCAAGCACTCGACACTGAAGAGGACGAGGACGCCGACGACGAGGAGGATGAGGCCGTCGAGGAAGCCTCAGACGAACCGCACGACGATTGCGCGCGGAAAACCGTTGGCGCCTTGGTGGTAACAGTTGCACTTGCACCCTGCGCAAGGTGTTTCGAGTTCTTCGGCTCACTTGTGATTACTGGAATGCGATAGATGCGCCCCGGCCGAGGTGAACGCGAGCCAGCGCCAGCGCCAGCACCACCACCCTGACCGGCTGTGCCCATTATAGCACCTTTACCAGTGTTGTTGAATTTTAAAGGTGGGGTGCCCAGCGGAATAGGTCCGCGCTTAAAGAGCGTTGGGTCTGCCGGCTGACACACGCACGCGAGCATCTTGAGAACGCAAGAAGGAATTCCTCGAACTTGAGACACTCAACAATGCTCAATGCTGCACCACACTTGCTTCCTATTTACAAGAAGCGAATGCATTCATGAAATGGTTCGTAAGCGCATCTGAAAAATAACGATTTTCACTTTCATTGCTGATCTCATCCCCTAATTAATGTCCTGAGAGATTGTTGCACAAATTAAACAATCGTATTTATTATTAAAGAATCAAGACAATTATCAGTTGCTTCGTTGCTTGCGACTCGAATACGTTCACGAATGCCAAACACTTGTTGCTAGCATGTTGCGTATGCTACATGTAAGTAATCTTGGAAAATTTCCAATTCTCAGTGAATAAATTCCAATCAAGCATAGCGTTAATCATTGTTATCGTATAAACTAGAATATATGCATTTATTACCGCAGAATTATGAATTGTTAGCGCGACTACAATTAGAATGAATTAAATAAGTAACCCCAGCATTGAACCACAAAATATACTACAAAATCCGTTCGTCCATATTACTGAACTGCATCCGACTAATTGAACTGCACGCATCTCGTTAAAAATGCAAATAGCACAAATGCAAATGACTCTCATTTAATAATAACAACTATTTATCGAAGTTCATAAAGCCGCTTAACCATAAATATTTATAAACATTCAATTGCGAATCCGGCTGGACTGTAATGTGCGTTAATGCGTGTGACATTCACTAAAAGCCACAAACTAAAAAAAATTCAGTTTAAAATATTCATCCGCATTATCAAACATTTCCAAAATTTAATAAGCTCAATATATTGTGATAAGTTGTATGAACTTGAAATCCGCTTAAGCAGTCCCTCTTGACTTGCAATTACGAAGCCGAGACAAAGTCAAAATTTGAAACCGATTAGTGTAACGAGCATAATAATACAAAGTTAGGTTGACAATAGACCAAGACGGTTTTCCCGTTTCGCGCCGGCTTCCTTGGATCTAATGGCATTGATACACAAAGTTTTCCCACCAAAGGGTTGCAACTATTTCGTCTCGCGTCTAGTCGCTCGTTGAACGCGCCTCGCAGACCGTCTAACGATGAATGCGACGATATAAGCATCACGTTTGTAATTTAAGACACACATCCAGTGGCTTTACTTGCGGAGCACGCTGTCGCGCATTGCGCTGATGTGAATTTATATAAGCTACCACCTGATATATGCGCCTATTAAACGAACGTGCTCTCGCTGGGTTAGAAGTTGAGGCATAAATGTGAGTAGTAGCAACATATACCTAGCCATATGTACCTATAGTGGCACTCTGTTGGTGCCATATGTATTTCACTTTGTCTGTTTCCCTGTTTTCGTCGAATACGCGAGCAAGCAGCAAGTTTTATCTCTAATTTTAATGCGGTCGGAGTAAAAGTGTGTTGTTCTTAACTTTTGCCGTGTGCTATTTATTCGAGAGGAGGCCGCGTTGAGTCGAGTTGAGTTGACAAGTATAAATATGAATAAAATTACTCGAGAGCGCGCATGTAAATATGCGTGTGTGACCCACTGCCGAGTTCTGGGTTGAAATGTTTAATTACGAACCCAACTTCAAGGTTGGGTCCGTCTGCTCCTTTATGTTTAATAACATTGCCATTACATTACAAAGTACGCACAACTTTCTAGGATTGCATAACTGTTTCACTATGTAGTGCCCATCCTAACTACATTCATAAAAAATAAAGCTTTCTAGTTAATCAACTGCGCGCAACCTTCCAACACAACCGATGAAACATCAATCAATAAGACAAATCCAATTTATACGCAATTTAGCAGTACGCTGCCAAGTAAATCCGGTCTGTAGAGTTGCATTGCAAAACGGAGGCGTTGAAAATTATTTCCAATGTGTATTTACCGAAGAATTTTTCCAATAATACGTCCAATGTTGGCGGCACTCCCAACGGCTTTTTTCGCATTAAAACTTTTTACAACTTTCCAAAGTATTCTTCGTTTAACGTATTCGCGCGGAATGCAATTCGAGCATTTTTATAGCATTTACAAAACCGAATTCTCACCTGCATATTTGAATAATATTTTACGTTCGCTTCTTTATGCGCGCGTCATATAAGTTCCTGTTTTACTTCTACATAATAAGAGTTATTTGCGAATATAAAAATATACGTAATAATTACAAGTTTTTCACGAGTCCTGTCTGCGTATAACCATAACCGAAATAAAGTCGTTCCTTACGAGTCGTGTGCATTTAGCGCATGCCAAATGAGAATGAAGCAGCAAAATCGTAAAACCGCGCGTCGTTTTCATTTCATTCGGCTGGCGACTTGCTAGCTAGCGAGCGCTCTTCGGCTCCTCTCTTTGGTTTGCGCGAATTTAAATTGCTTTGCGCATATAATCAAGCGAAATATTTCTGCGCTGGCACTGATGAAGCGCTACATACGCTTTCCATATTCTACTGAAAATAAATTCAAGCCAGCGAGTCATTAAACATAAATTATTTACTTGTTTGTTTCACTTGTTAATGATGTGTAGAATGTATATGTTCGCATATTCTATTTTAAAACGAAACTTTTTCACGTCTAATTGCTGCTTTTCGTCAAATTAAATTAACTCTTTGAAAATGCGCCTCATTACGTATGTAATATTGAGATCATTAAATAGTTTGAAACTCTAGTAAAAATGTAAGCAAATCAAAAGAATAGAACATCAAAGTTTGCGGTTGTAATCGAATAATGCACCGGGACTGCTGTTAATGCACTAATGAACGAACAAGTGATTGGATATAACGCACACTAAGCCCGGAGAGTCCGGTGAATAACACGCGGGGGCGGCAGAGAAAATGCGACGCTCATCGGGAATCGGGCACTCATTCCCCTTCGTTTTGTATCGTTGCGGTAGGAAATTGCGGTATCGATTCCCACAGCGGAGGAGTCGTCGTTTGCGCGTTCGTCGTCTTTCTCTCAGCGCTGCGTGCCACGTCAATCGCGCATTTCTCGCTCAACCTCGATCCAGAAAAGTGGATTGAAATTCGCGCCGACCAGACTTTCGCGTGTACCTACATATAGTTTATCTGCGCGCACACTACAAACAAATGCCAATGCGGAAATGTAGGTGGATGGATTGCGAGCGCGCTGGTTTCGGATTAAACTTTTCGATTGATTACAAATCCGATACTATTAACTTTATTAAACGCCTCAGACAGCGAGATGAGTGAACTCACTTTCATCAGCCTAGATATTTTTTATGTAACTTTCACATAATTTAATTTCCATAATCCAGTTTATAATAAATTCGGCATTTCGAAATGATATGCGCTTTATTAATACAAGGCACCAAGCGCACTATTTTAAATACCAATAAATACTTTGAAATAATTAGGTAGAATGTCAATATTTAAATTGATACTCCATACTCGTGATAACCAATATGCAAAATTTCAAAATATAACTGAAATGTTTCTAATTATTATTAATTTGCAACGCACTGAAACTGGTACAAATGGAATAATTATTAATGGCATTTAAATGACCGGTGAAATGTGATAGATAAAAATTCTGATTATGTAAGCAAAGTAATTTGAAATGCAAAACGGGCTTCGTGGAAGTAAGTAAAACTCTTCCCGGATTTAAAAGTCAAATAAGTGGCTCGCCCCGTTTATATTTTAATATTTTACCGGCAAAAAAATGTTCAAATGCGAAGTACAAATCATGGCAAGTGTTTGCCTAAATATTCTTTAATATTTTACCGCTCTCCAAGCATTTCCGAATCGTACAGTTATGTAAATTTCGACCACTTATTTGTCTAAGGGTTGCCATGCTTAACCGAACCGACGCAAAGGCAACCGAGTAAAGGGTTGACCCGGGAATAAATGCATAAACATAACAGCCTTATTTTACGCAAAGTTCGTTACTCTTACTGCACATTCTCGGACTTTCATATTTGCCAAATTACATACATTTTTAAAGCCGCTTAATTTATTTAATGAATAGTAGTCCAGTTAAAACTGAATAAAGCGTAAATAAATTAAATTAAATCTGCTTTCCTTTCAAATTGAATATTGAAGCAAAAATATTGTTGAAACTTTTGTTTGAACGTAATAAAATGTAATATGAGAAAAATATTTACTTCTGGGGTTCTTTGAAGTGCATTGGCAAGATTGAAGAAAATATTACGATATTTGCTTTCATCTTTAATATATAAATTGTTATCAGGGAAACATTCCACTGCACCCTACGTTTTATATATATTTGTCTGAAGTATAAATTCCAAAGAAACCCCAAAGGAAAAATCTAACGTTTCATGGCAAAGTGTAAAACAAATTGTCGTCATCAATTTAAAGTACTTTGCGGAACCTTTATTTTTCCTAAATTGCATTTTTTTCTTCCCGCTTTATGAACTTCTTTGATTGAAAGGTAATTTGATGAAATGTGAAATAAAAATACCGTTCGAGCTTTCGTCCCGTCATAACGTGACACTCAATCTTAAGTTTGCTTTTATTATATTGCCCGAAACATAAAAAAAGCAAAGTTGTTAAATTATTGCTCACTTCCGCTGCTGACATACGAATGTATCTGAAGGGCATTTACTTTCCTAGAAAGCAAAATACCCTTTTAGTTTTTTTCACTACATTATCAGCATTATCATATAGGTAAAAAAGTTTTTCCTTCGTTTTAGTACCCTAGTCGTAAAGTGCACTCTACTTATTTATAAATACATAAATTTACACCTCATAGTTTAAAATGCAGAAGGGTTTAAGTAGTTTAAAATTTTTTGGCCGTCATACTTGACGACAAAGTTTGCTTATTAATATATTCAAATGATGCTAGTCTCTAAAAAAAACTCTTCTTCGTCATCGCAAAAAAGAAACCCACCCGCCAAACAGCGAACTTGTCAAATCCACCCACTCCGCATATTGAATATTTTACATTGCATTATAATAAGAAGACGACAACTGGACGACTATGATAAAGCAGTTTTTGCTGCTTCCGGTTCGCGAAGAGAATTTTCTACGCTTTTGACCATTGAAGTACGGGGCACTTATAACATAAATACTCCTTTGTAACTGAATACTTTGAGTTTCGGCGTATTTCTGGCGCCACTTGGGGCATTATTCCATCGAGAATTTTTTGGAAAATATCATTTACTCGTCAATGTTTCAAGCACTTAAAGCGCTCAAGACCTTGTTCCATTTATTCATTGGCAAGAGTTATGAGACGTTTTTGTTTGAAAAACGTCTGCTTTTAGTTACCAATTTGTATCCCAGACACTTATCGATGAAGCTAAGTGGTTGCAGCAGCACTTGGGACAAAGTCAAAAAAGAGAAAACACTTTTATAGCGTATCTTGCTCTCCATTAGTTTGGCCAAATTGACAAAAACATAATAATCAAATATAGAAGTGCACATCAAAGCTAGTTTCAAGCCATTTCGCGCAATTTTCCGCACTAGAATTAAAACTAAGTGCCTGTCATTAAATAATTTCGAACTCCGAAATTCGTTCTTTAGTTCATTCGTTCTCTTAGAGAATGGAATATTTGACAATGCGACGACTTCTATCCAATTTCAGCGCACAATTCACGTCGTCAAGAAGTATTTTAAAAAGGTGACTATTGACTGCGCACCAAAAGAGTTCGTTCGAAGCGAAAAGTCAAAGATAGCACACGTCACTAATGTCATCGCAATTCTGTTGCGTTGTCGATTCTATTCGTAGGTCCTTCCTCATTTTCTTGTCCTTACTGGAGACAGGTTCAACCCGCCACGAACTTTGTACGTGACAAGGCAAGTAAATTTCACCTTCAGCAAAACTTTTCTACTAGACCTAGGAAAAACAATTCGCGAAGACAAATGTGCATTCTACTTGACGCTTTCTTTGGATTTGTCCGAAAATCCATTAATTGATAACCGCACTTAAATTATTCTTCCGCTAATAATTTTGAAGCCTTAATCTCTTCAATTAATGTTCAGCAAACTTAGATTTCAAAGATTTAATTAACTAAAAAGAAGAAAAACACGTTAGTAGAAGGCGAGCAAGCTTTAATTAAAGGAACAAATTACAAAATGCGATTGATGTCGCTGCGTCAGCTTTTGTGCTTTAAGGTAAAAAGAAACGCATTCTTCGCCTTGACGTCAGCTTTCTTGAGACGCTTTTGTACATTGTCATTGCTAAATGCAACGCACAAAATTGGATAAAATTGATCAAAGCAAAAATTCATAAATGTGCTTTCAGAAGTTGGGTCGAAAGTAAACTTACTTATGTATTTCTATACGGCTAGCAACGCAATGAAATTTCACATCGTATAGCCGACGCAAGTGCAGAAAAAGCTTTGCACAATACACAACAAAAATTATTTTTCAATTTGTGGCGTGTTTGTAAAACGCGCAATGTAATCGCGTCGAACGTGAGTGCGCAATAAACGCATAAAATAGCGCGTGTAACCCGTGGCGCTTAAGTGCCGCTGATGCATCGTGTAAATTTGCTAAAATCTCAATTAAACGTCCAAGTTTACGATCCCACTCGCAGGAGGAGGCAATCACGCGAACGTAAATATTGACACGACGATCCAAGAGCCGATGAACTATTGTGTGCTTGTTGCGAAATCGCATCCCATGCGCGGTGTGCGCTTTCCACGCCTCGCCTGACCGTGTTATCCTTGCACTTCACTTGTTTGTATCGTCAAAATTGCATATGCGTAATGAGTTTTCCCAATCTAAATCACTTCATTATCTAATAGCTGGATTAATTCGTTTGCCGCGTTTCGCATTTAATTGTCAACAAGGCTTGATAAGTTAAACCCCCAAAATTGTCCGTAACATTACCAGCAACGTTATAATTGTTCTCGTATCAATAATAATAAATACTTTGTTAATTTTTAGCAACAATTAATTAATTTACTTACAGAGATCGATGCGTATATGAAAATAGCAACAATGGCAAGTGCTTCGTTCCTCAAACATTCCAGAAAAATATATGAAGAACTTTGCGTAATTTTTCTCCCCAAATCGTTTTACTTCCGCCCACTCATAAATAAATTTTATCTTCAATTTGCAAAAATACACTTTACGTTTTTGATATCGTAATCACAGCAAGTTGTAAACGTGTCGGTTGTACTAATGTATCGGGCGATGATGATACCGCGTTATCAGTGTTCGTTCGTTCGTTCGTGCTTCAGGTGGTGAATCTTCAGTTCGAGTAAAGCGCGGCCAAACCCCGCCGAGTTCCGGGTCCGACTGATTCGGAGCGCTTGCATCGACTCCGGACAAGTGCGGCGCGCGCGAAATGCCGGGGTAATCACGGAATGCCGTTCGGCGCAGCGCCACCCGCGCGCACCAGACGACGACGGGGACGACGTAACGCAAAGAGGAGCAGAATGCAAACGACACAAACAAGAGCGAAAATGCATCTCAACCCGAATACAAGAGACGAGGACGAAGGGCCTAGTCAAAGAAGAATGCACCAGCTCGAGTGCGCGCCGCACTTGGCACATGAGTGAAATTTTAAAAGGCTCTAAAGCCAGGAATTTAATACACATGCGGAACAGAAGAATGAATGAAATATTTCTTCTTCCACCGAGCCGGGAGAGAACGCGAAAGCTATGTGTCTAACAAACTAATTGGTGTCACCTTCATTTATTTCCAGTCTTGCTGACTGGCACATGTGTAATGAATGTTTGGCGATCCCACGATTTAATTAATTAAATCGCTCCGTCTCATTAGAATTAGTGTTACTCACCTGAAACAAAATAAAACAAAGAATTACATTTTGCATTTTACATGTTATGACAACATAAACGTACGGCGAAAGTTGCGTTTACGAGAATAACACATTATGAGCGATGAGAAATTCAAATAAAACCGAATAAAATGCCGCAGCACCTTATAAGGCAACGGCGCATAAAATATTAATTACGTTTCTGCTAAATTAATTAGGGCAAAAGCTTGGCGCAATGCCGCTTGTTGTTTTTAGTGTTTTGCTACACGCACCCATTCTCGACCACTAATGTTATAATGCACTAAAGTCTGTGAAATAAACTTACTCCGCAGATGTTTGCTCTTGGTTAAAAATATTGTTTTGAGCTAAACTTTTGCCCAACAACATTTAATAAATGGCATTATGTTGTGTAATTAAAGAAATATTTTGTGCTGCAGTAAAGCCAGTCAATAATGAACTAAAGCATTTACTGGAACAATGAGCATATTTTGCTCTTCCTGTCGTTTCTATGGGAACATCCTCGAAAAGATCCTTTAGACCTCTTTGTTGAAGTGAAAGCCTATTTGTTATGCGTGCAATTGGCAATTTCGTACGTGGAGCAGCACCTCTCGAAAGCGACGTTGCGTAATTCGCGCAAAGCTCCCGCGCTAGTTAAAAAATAAGAGACACTTAAGGGGATTTAATGTTATGAGCCAGAAATGAACCCTGGCATTTAATTCGCCAAGCAGAAATATTTTATATTTCATCATGAAAACAAAAAACCCCGCATACAATTGACACGATTTTACCAACGCGCATTGCATCTACCTACTATCGCATTAAATGTTTACAACAAATTTAATTAATATTATCCACAAAATAAAGTCATTAAATAATTATGCAAAGTGTGTAAAACATGATGTGTTTGTAATTAATTGGACTATTAATCAATGTGATTGCTGACTAATTAATTCACTTCTAATACATTTAATTTGTTTAATTCCTTCAATTTTAATTGAAAAATAATAAACCACACGCAGCTACTAGAACGACAAAATTAATTTATGTTTTATTGTCAGAATTCTGTTTCTGGGCCAAGAAAACTTTGAAGATTCATTAGTAAAGTTGAGCACGCAATAACGCAATTAGAAATGCATTAAAGAGATCTTTAATGCTGCTGCAATTAAAAAAAAAAGATAAATAGTAGTAATAAATATTTTGCAAGCATTTCTAAAACTACAAAAACTATCAAGATATTAATATTTACGCAAAAATGTAAACTGCAGGCAAGTGCAATAAAAAGAGCACATAAAACTAATTTATCGCTCAAAACCAGATCCATAAATATAAAGCATTAATTATAATTTATTTGCAAAAAGCAACGCATGATGCAATTAAAGCAACATGCGCGCAAGCCATTTAATAGACGCTGGGTGCAAATCTCATAATCATCTTAGATGCACTTAATTGGTTGATTAAATCCAATTCAATGACATGATCGCTCTTATCCTCCAATCCAAATACAAAACGAGAATTTGAATTCTTTACCTAGAAATTTATTCCAGCTATTTAACTTCCGCAAACGTAAAATGGTTAATTAAACGTTTATTTGCAATTTCTATTTTCCAATTAGCATTGATTATGTAAAATTTCCTTACTTATTACCCATACCATGTAAAAACCAGCAATCGAATGTAATTTGTAATTATTTAAACAACGATGTTAAAGAGTAAATTAACATTTATCTTATTATCTAATAACTTAGCTGTTGTGCGTTGACAAGATACCAACGTTAAATTTATTTGTCTGCATGCCATCATGCTAGGAATAGCAAAGAAAGTCACAAAAACCAAATCGAAATAATCCATAATGGAAAGAGGAATACGCAATTTAGATTTCTTTCTGAACGACTTTTTTAATAGCGTTGAAATGATACGGCCGACGACAATCGCAATAACGGTGCCGGCGTAATTCGAGTTTGTCTCTTTTTTTGGGCCACGAAACAATTTCAAGTTATCTAATCGTCGTCATGCTCGCATTCGGTAGTTGAGAAAATGACAGAATTTTACTCTAATGCATCGATTTACGTTCATAATCTGCTTGAGAATCATTCGAGGACGTCAAGCGCGCTTGCCAATGCCAATGGAATTTGTTCCCTTATTTTGTCTCAATGTACGTCCAAGATTTATTCGAATGCGGCTTTTGATTTGTGTTTATACCTCTTTCGATTTATGTTTCAATGCGATAGTTGAAGTGCCTCGCGCGCGCGCTTTCAAACCACTCTAGATCACTTATTCTTGAATCGTTCGAGTAGAATAATTAACATTTCCACCCGAAGCACAAACAAGCGAAAGATGTTTTCTTATTTACCTCAAACTTCAAACGCGTATGAAATGTGGAATGTGAATGCGGAGATTATAAGCAATCTGCGGGCATTAAATGTAATTCAAAATAATTCAGAAAGAAGTTAAATAAACAATTTAAAAGATATGCTTATAGCGTGGGTATATATTAACTTCTCTTTTAATTTAAATATTACTACGACTTTCTTTGCCTCAAAGCAAATAAATTTGAAAGTAATTTAGGAGTGAATATATTTACTTAGACCGCAAAGTAATTAAGTAAATCTGATGAGAAGAATGACCCAATCATCTTCTATTTTCAAATGATAGAAATGTCCGATATTCACGCCTAAATAAATAATGCAATCCCATGTGAACTTATTTTTATCCTGTGAATTATTCCAGGACATTGATAAATTCAGTGTAACAATCCCGGTGAACAGAATTTTCCTTGGCAATTATACATGAATGGCACTAATACCTACATACAATAATAGATTATTGGAGCATTTCCACACTCGCGAGTGATTACGAATTAATCAGAGACAGAAATGGGAAAATAAATCAATAAAAGCACTACAGATAGACATCATTAATAAAAATGCTCTGGCTGTCGTCAACGCGTCACGAATTATTTATCATTACAAAATCCAATGAAATAACCAAGGTTGCTGAATAAATATACTTGCCGTTTGATCAATATAAAAAATTCTCGAATGGTTAACGATAGTAAGTCAATTAAATGAAGAATATACTTTTTTCGGAATCCAATCTACGAAATCTATTAAATGTAAGAAACCTGTGAAAAATTGTAATTACTCTTTGGGCCTTTGGGGACTCGAAAAGCCATTAGAGGGACTAATTATATTAAACATAAAATTATTTAAAGTAGTAGATATTAATTATTACAAATCTATTTATGGCTATATTTTAATTAAATTTTGACGAATATGTTCAGCAATTAATTATGATGGGACCACTGTAAACAATAAATTGTTCTTAAGATAAAATGCTACCCGCTAAATTAGCAGCTGTTGATTGAAATGAGATACCTAATTGAATGATGAACACAGAGCAGTAACGTTATTTTCGATCCCCAAGTATTTATTAAAAATACCGACTCCCAAACTTCAATATCCCGAAATTCATGTTGACTTAGTAGGCACGTGCTTGATAAGTGAATCAATAATTGCGGACAATGTTATTTAACGCTAAAGTGAGCTGATTCTAGAGTAAAACTCATGCAAGTCGCGATCAATACATTGTTGCGTGTTTACTTGCAATTCATTTGTGATCAAAGCACTTTTTATAACGGCTGTAATAACATTACAATATTCTGCGTCACACATGACAAATTCTTCATTTAGCTATCAGGAAGCATGTTTAATCATATAAATTGCATTAAATATTACGAACATGTTTATTTCTCCAAATGCTAAAAATAGCACGTTTGAACGAAAATATATTCAGTGAGCACGAAAACATGAGAAAAAATAAACATGTCGCATTGCCATTCATGCATTTTATTCCCGTAATCTGGAAAATGTTTTTATCAGATGGATGCGCACAATACAACAATGTGTAAATGATGTAAATGATAAATACATAATTTCTCAATACGGCGGTGGCGGTGGTTCGTGGTGACATTTTCACTGGTTTTTGTGAGTAAAGAAGATACTGGCGTATTTCTTCGGCGAAGGAGACTTTGCAATATTTAGTCTGGGGGATGTGAAATGAATGATGGAGCGTAAGATGGGCCGGCAGCAACAGCCGCCAACAGTCCACAAATGGCTCCTTTATCGAACAAATTTTCCGACTTGACGCTCTCGTGGCCGCCCTGATATTTGCACATCATTTTTCATTTTTACGAGTTCAGCGAGCGTTCGCGTGGAAGTAAGTGTTCTTCGTCGGCGAATGCGTGCTGCTTCTTTGCCAAAATACTGATTACACTTTATTAAATGATTACATCGCACGCGTTCAATTTTGTTCACTATTACGAAGTGCCTTTCAATCATTTTCGCCATGCGATTTTGAGCCTTTTCAACTGATTTGCGCCAAGTATGAAATACACATTATAACTTCTGATCAAAAAATAAACGATTACTTTATAGATTAACTTTTCTCCTATCCATTGTTGCAAATTCTCAATTTACTATTAAAAAGCAGGAATGTAGCTCTAATACAGTTAATAAATAACTGGAGAACATATTCACGAAATTTTCCACATGCTGATTTTTGACTTTTGTTGACCTAAACAAAATATACGCGAACGTGAATTTCGTGACATTTTCCCGATCTTGTGCGGGTATCTTTCATACCCCTGTACACCCTTTACGCCCACGTATTTCTTAATATAAATACGAACGAGGAATGCGCCCTTTTTTAGGGATGTGCGTATCGCAAAACGTGCCTCTGCATCGTCGTGGACTGCTTAAAGAAACTGGAGGAGTGCGCCTCCTGGCTGCGTCCCGAAATGGTATGCAATCGTTTTGTTCGTCCGGGATGAACAGGCGCGTAGGAATTTAATTTCGACTAATGTTTAATAAGTGCATGGCGTGAAAGTTGGCGATTCGAATCGAAATGCGTATTCGAATTCAATTACGAGCCAGCAGCAGCCATCTTTCAGCGCAAGGGGCGCAATTCGCATGCGAATAAACGTGTTGATGCAAAACTGAACGAAAATATGTATACGCCCTCGAGGGCACCCTTATTAAATGTGCATTGCGTGTTAAAATATTCCGGGGCGCTCCCACGCAATATTTTATTCAATGTTTTAATCTACAATGTGATAAATTATCGACGCCTGTGTAATTTTCCTGACGATTTTCAATACAGCAGAATTAATTCAATTTTGATTCATTGCTTTCGATCGCTAATGGCTCGAAGAAATCATTAGACTTTTAAACGGTCATTAACGACCGCGTCGGAATTTGTCAATCAAGAATTCATAAATCGTTGAACAGTTATTTTAATTTCTTTAATGGCTTTCCCATGAACTCAACTTGTCATATTTTCTTAATATTAAAACTGGTTTAATTTCTCAAAATTCTTATAAATTAAGAATAGTTTTAGCCAAGCCCAGTAAGTACTAAAAATTGATTTCATTCATGTCAATAAACTCTTTTGAATTTGTTATAATATTACCATTCTTGCAAATTCTCACCGTAAATATTAACTTGAACATGTTTCCTAAGAGATAAGCAATTCAATTCAACCGAACATTGCTGGTTCATCATTTAGGGGATTTCGGGGAAACTAGCTGATAACAGTTCTAACCGCGCTACGAAATTGCAGTGTAGTGTTTGCATTAGAGCGTGTTACACTCACCCAAAATATCAATATTGATTGGATACGCATCGGCGGCGGCCGTGGTTTGGAAATTTGACCGAACAAAGATGAATTATATTGAAAAAATGAATATGAATTGAATTTATGCTAAAACAATATTTATTGTTATTTTATGAAGTAATTAAATTTTTAAAAACTTGATGCGTTTTATTATTTGTATTGCAATGTCAAATAAAACGCAATTTTTTATAATAAACGAGTACGTTGGCAAACAGTGATTTTACTCTAAATATTTCCTAAATAAAATTTCAACTGTTGTTATTAATTAATTAGAGTACCTCATCGTAATCGACGGTTTATAAAATATTTGCAAAGCAATTTTAATTATAGCATGATTGCCGGATTTGATTGATGGTTTACGAAACCAGAAAACTATGCATTTAAACCACTGAAAGGCTTGAATGTCAGCAAAATTAATTAATATGATTAATGTTCTATTGACACACATATGAAGCGAGCATAAAATATCATTAAAGCCTACTAAATTTATTAAGTAGATATAGCCGATTTAATTATAAACTGCTTATATTTTTTTGAACGGAAATTAAAATTCCGTTTTATCCGAAATTATCTGATTTCATAATTTACGAAAGCCAACTTTTAAGTTTAATATTTATCTTGGAATTTAAAAGATTGACTACATTAACTCATCTCTCAAGTCGAATAATTAAAAGCTGTTTTGCTGCATAATATTATAATCCATCGGTAATGGCATATTAATGAGAATTACAGCATCAAAAGATGTTTGTAAATTACGGTTGCGTCGTTTCGCATTGATATGATGCTTAAATAATTAAGATTACCCTTTGACACCGTTTTCATCATCATATCACCATAACCGTGATATTTGCATTCATCTCATATTACTTCACTGCAATAATGTGTAAAGGTGCATATTCTCTTGTCGCATTCAATTTATTACAGCGAAACATTACGTTCAATTTGAACAGCAGCGACATTATTCGCAACTTGCAATATTATGATATTTTCTCATCAATCACAAAATCCATTTAAATGTAAAACAGGATATTGAATAAACTATTTATAAATAAAAACAGCAATCGTGTAAATTTGCCAATAATAAAGTTCTCTTTTCATTTTTTAATCAAGACAATGGCGGCGGCTCTACCGCCTTCTTTTGATATAAGTTCAATTTCAGTGGAAATTGATGGATTCGTGTCATTTACGTTTGCAGCTAATGTTTCACCACATATCCGTATTTCCCTATGGCCGACCGCAAGCGATTGAACGAATTGCAAATTGCTGCTTGGAATTGTGACGGACAATTCTACAGCAACCGCACGGATTTATCTGAACGACCATTGATAACGATAATTTGCATGAAGTAGCAATCATTTTGATGGATAGAACGTGTTTAATCGTATATGTGTTGTTAATTGAATTGGCTGCCTGCCAGTACACAGTTATAATCGGTTATTGACAATCCAGGATATGTATGTAATTTTGTCATAGAATCGAAGATGTACCGAGAGGACAATTACGTCCAAATATGGCATTATGCATATTTAATTTCCTGAAGTTACGAGCGAAAATAGCCGCAACTGGCACAGGCTTTAATTCCCGAATAATTTAAATCTGAATTACGTATTGATGTTGTAAATTTAAGTAGCTATGGATAATCCGTGACTGTTGCTACTTACAGCTATAATATGATTTCGAATAAAGTTGTTCTCTATCAATGATCAAAGAATTGAATGGAATTTAACCTAAGGAAAGTTTCGTAGCATTTTCCATGCAGAAATGAACAATGTCGTAGTTGAACGACTGTTCTTTGCCGATATCCAACTAACTAAAGTTTAGTTTCGCAGCACGCAGACCTATTTATGTGAATGCGCGATTGCGTTTCAATTTATATTGCAACTTGACCTCATTCCATTCCGCATTATTTACGGCGGCATTTCGCATTTTCATATAAATAACCACGCAGCGCCATTCGCACGCAGAGTGCGATAAAATCCAAATTTATATAGCAACTTCTTACGTTTCTTCCATTTCTTCCTCTACGTACGAGCAGAAGAAAACGAAGAAGAAAGAGAAGTATCTAGTATGCACTTTCCAAGTCGTCTTCGCGCAAGGAATAACATTTCGAATAAGATTTATAGATGAGCAATTCACCTGATACTTTTTTTCAAGAACCTCATTTTATAAGACAGGGGAAACGACTTACGCTTAAAAGGATTCCTTCAGCCACCGCGAAAATGAAAACGTTATAAATAGAATTGATTGCCTTGAGTACTCACCTGCAACAAGAGAGAAAAAAATTAATTAGTACAAAACGCAAATTAAATATCGGACGACTGCAATTAATTTCCCTAGAGCATTTTCAACGTCAGCATTTTCCAGGCTCTTTGCGCGTAGAACAAGTAAGAAAATTTAATTTACTCAAATCTGAAATTAGTCGTATGTATGCAATGCGCGTACTCGAGAGACTAAAGCCACCAGCTACCCTTGTGCCGTGTAATGCAGACGCGTGCGAAACGCTGGAATTCTGCATGCAGTTTCGATCTTCGACTAGCTGAATTTTCCACGGGATGGCGAATGGGTCGAAATCCCTCGCAAACATTCATCACGCATACTCAAAACGCTGCATTCCTACGTGTAGTCAAAGTGCGCTCGGAAATATATTGCAATTCGGAATAGTAGAATAGTTTCATATGAATAGTGAGCGTACTTACTGAATATTTCACATTAGTCAATAGTAAAAATTACATTTTTAAAACGATAGCAATAACCGACTTCAAAATATTGCAATATCATAAGAATAAATTCAAATATTAGTTGATATTAAGCATGTGATAAAACTATTTGTTTTTATTTTAATACCCTGTTCAGCAGTAGAGATAATGGAACGATTGGATAACTCTTAGCTGAGCAATCACCGGAAGCTTTTTACAACGCACTAAAAGCTATTATCATCTCTATAGTAAATGGAATAGGAGGCGGCGCGCAACATTACCGAATCGTTCCGTACAACTTCCGCTTTTCCGGACTTTCGGCGTTTCCGTGTGCAACAAGAGAATCTTTAGCTCGACTTGCTACTCTGTCAAACTTATCGGCAATCGCTTAATTACATTCACACGATTTAGTGGAAAACTTGAAAAGCGCACGTTCAAAATAATCACCACATAAACTCGCATCTAAATAACTCATTCATCGCAAATACTGCTTCCGAATTTGAGTTTTATCAAAGTATATCCAAGTCATGAAATATTTACTGTAAACAACTGCGCAAACATCGGGTTTCTTTTCGCAAACATTTTTACTTTTTCGTGCGTGTCCTTGCATTTGAACTTCAACTTGATTGAAGTCCTTCTTCTACTTTACCGAGCGCTCAAAGTGCGGACTGAAGAAGCAAATGCATAAATGCAATCGATTTGTAATGCGTGCAAATTTACGAGCTTGTTTCGCTTCTTGAGCATAACCAATGTAATTTCACAACTACCATTAAACATGTTTAAGAAAATTCCTGCTAAAATAAAAACAAAATATGTACTGAAGAATGCAATAAAATAATCAAATAAAGTCAAAAATGGTTGAGTGAACTTTACAACTTCCTCGTTGGTTTTTGCAATGCATTCACCGATGAAAATGTTTTTTCTTTGACTTTCTATTATAGCAAACCCGAAGTAAGCAAATATTCGTCGATTTAGACAAGCATAAAAGTGGCTTCATTCGCTTCACTTCTTTCATACACTCGTATGCAAAACCGCAACGTTTATGTAATGGTTCGCGGGTTAAAGTTAGCTTTCCACCCACTGAAGAAACCCCACTCTGACCCCAAAACGATTCGCATACAATGGACATGCAGCTTGGGACCGCATTGACGATGACCTGGCAAAGTCTTTGCAATTTCGTATCGATCACCGAAATGCTAATTCAGTGTTTTGTTCGACTGTTTTGCGAATTACGACGGGCGAATTCGGAACTCTTTAGCAATTTAAATTATTTCGTCTTTAGCGAAAACCACAATTGAATTTAGATTATAAAATGTCTTTGGCAATCAAACATCGGTAAATCCATGCAAATGAAATGCAATAAATCCTTCAGCGCTTCCGAAAACGAGTTGAGTTTGTTTCGCACGTCCAGCAATCTGAAAAGTTTGTTGGGAAAGCCACAAAAACAAACAAACCAACTTTTAACTATTTACGAATTGCTGAATGTGACCAAAGTTTAAGGCTCGTGTTTGCACCCAAAGTTGGCATTTGCAAAATACATGCATGCATGCGCGATTTAATATATTTATTCAATTTTTTCTGCCTCTGCTTACCGGCTTTAGTCCAGCATATTTCAGTGCCCTCTTCAGCGTGGCCGCCCTACTGGTGCTCAACACCGTACTAAAATCGCCATCCGTGTTATCATCACGCACATCCCAATTATTTTCACACTCGCATTTATCATCGCGCATTTCATCAGCGATCTTCGCTTTTATCACGCTCGCGCTCCGGTCCATTTCCGGCGTCGGAACATCATCGCTCGTTCGATTATTAATGTAATCGGTTGCTCGCTGCGCATTGGCAACATTAGCTTCGAAGGCGGCAGCGGCAATAGCGGCGGCAGGCGGATGAAGATGATGATGATCGCCGATTAATTCCCATTCGCCGAAATCGGATGCCATAACTTCCGCGTGATTTCACGTTTTCTTCCCGTGCAACTTTCAAAAGGAAGTTGCGCAAAGTGCGCAAAGTGCGCTAGCAAAACGAGCAATAACCAACTCTCTTCGGCTAAATGCAGATACGGCGGCGGCGTGCTTTTGTTTTGCGTCGAGTGTCGCATGTGCAGCCGAAATTAGATATTGAATCGGATGCGTCGCGATGCAAGTCAATGGACTTTGCGAGCGCACACGTATAAATAAATGCGAGAATATCTCCAGCGACACACAGTCTGTGTCTTATGCGCTGAGAAATGTTCATTCGTACGGTTAGTGCTTTGCAACTAACTAACTCTATTACCGCCCGCACACAAGACTGGATAAAATGAAATCCTATGCGTTATTTAGCTAAATGAATGAAGGCACAACGAAACAACAAACTGCACTCTGCGCCGCTTGGGTAGTGATTCCGTGCAAGGGATTTCTTGGGATAAGCTCCCGACTCCCATCGGAGCGTCCGCCGCCGCCGTCGCCTTTAAAATATGTCTTTGCACATTTCTTCCACGACAATCATTTTCACTTTAGATTACTAGGCTCTATTTTATATTTCAGCTCATAAATCACTGTTTAACTTTGCGGCCCGCACTTTTCCGTTATTTATTTCAAGTGTTTTCACTTTATTACTTCAATACACAACGTTTTGTTACCAACTTTGTTAGCCTAATAAATCGCCCGACAAAACGCGCCAATGAAATATCGAGAATGTATTTTTAAATTCTCATTATTCATTTTACAAAAATGTTCAACTTTATAGACTGTTCGTACGTGAATAGAACGTCTTAACAACTCTGGGGACGCACAAGCGAATATGATACGCGAAGGATCACACGAAGGATCACCATGTTGCGTGCACCATCTTCAAGGAGCAAGTAAGACGCTCAACGATGAGTCGTCTAAGCGTCACCGGATTTTAAACATACACGATATAAAGTGCAGCAAAACACTGAATGATTTTTCAGTAAAATAATTTACAATTGGTCTTCGAGTACTTGAGGGGTGGCTATTCGTCCTTAGAGCGCGTTAGGCAAGTTACTTAAGTAGAACGAGCAGATTTTCGAGGGGGTAACCGGCACTGGGAAATTATTCGCACGACACTCGCTAGCTCGCAAAGCTGTGAAATAAAGAGATGAAAAGGCTTGCACTGGACAAGTGGCGTCGTCGTATATTTAGACGCACGTTGGTCACGTGAGTGGCGCACAGCAAAAACTTGAGCAGGCGGATAGAAGATACTCGCGACGAGCAGACAGGAGGCTCGCCGCCAGACGTGCGCCCAAAAACGAGAAAACACAAATTGTAACTGAAGCCAAATCAGAAACAGACGTACCAGCAGCAACCAACTGCATTGCAATGAAATGAACACTATCGAAAAATATCTATTTACTGAACGTCAACGAACACTAAACAGAAATTCTATTCCCCACAGTAAATATTGGCTCCTAAATAGGCGAATGATATACCGAGTTTGGCAAAACAAATAATATTTTCAGGATAATAATGAATTATGACGCATCCTGTATAATCAAGCATAATGATATGTAAACACAGCTCTGTGTCATGATAAACATAAATAATTAACATTTTGTTTACATACAAAAAATAATTACCTACATTTCTTTCTCAATTCCTATAAAACTTGAGAATTATTTCAAAATTGTGCCGGTTCCAAATAGCCGAATAATATTGCCACTTTTGCCAAAAAAAGAAAATTTAAACGACAACAATAAATTATATCTCCTACTGTGTAAGTGGGATCTAATGATATGCAAACAATTTGATCCATGTTGTGAAAAACATAAATAATTAAAATTTTGTAAACAAAGAAAAAATCGCGATTTGAATTTCGAGGATTACTGAGAATGTTGTTCCTTTTTGTGAAAAACAAACAGAATTAAAATTATAAAGAATTAATGATTTAAAATTTTCAATTTCCTCGGGCCAAGTTCCTCGACACCTGAGAAAAATTTCCATGTTGCGCAAGCACTAAAAACACATGTTTGTTGAATGTTCTTAGACATTCTTGGCGCTTCCTTGCCATTTTCTTGGCGCAGTGGACGCTGCTGCTCCTTACAATGAAAGAGCGCGTCTCCTTACAATGACATGTAATTACAGTGAAGTCTCTCGAGCCGTTCGCGCACCCGACTTGAAGTATATAGATACATAGAAAAGCAAAAAGAGATTCGCTTTTGCATCCCGCCTCCCACACTCTCCAACTATTACGCTAGGCGGCCGCGGTGGCCTCTTGAGAAAGTAGGTTAGCAAAAGCTGCGCGCAGGAATGTTTTCTTAAACACAGAGCCAGACACGCATATATGCTCTGCGTTCAAGTCTTTCAATATTAATTATTTCCATTACGCTCCGCGAGCAGATAGCGAAAATTCATTAAAATCAATTGACTGCCAGCGAGCGAGTCCTAGACGAAGTCCACGCGCAATTACCCTTTTCACTCAACTCAACTTCCTGTCGAATGATTCAATTAATTTTTTCCCCGAATTTATTGGCTCGCCGCAGTAAATTTTGCTAATAAATATTGGAGAGCGCAATATTGGCATGCGTTTCGAATTGGCTTGTTAGCGCATGTCGTAAAATTCAATGATTACATGTAGAATTGCAGCCGAATGCAAAACGCAGTTCAGTGGACAGAACTGGACTTCTTGCTCCTCACGGAACAACAACAATAAGGATTATAATGACACTACAATAGCATTGAACGCAGACGCGCGCCGGTTGTAAATTTATCAGTGCAGAACTAAGTGCTTCAAGTGGAAGCAAATGAAAAATTTAATGGATTTCTTCATGAACGTATGAACTCATTATCTTTGTCGTGTATTGTAATAACAAATACTATATTACTACAAATATTTACCATAAAATGCCTCACTGCACAATAATCCGTCTTTTGCAAGCATAACAATACCAAACACAGAAAAATACCTCAAAAGGGAAATGTTTAAATACTATTTTGCAAATTATAAATTATGCACACTAAACGCTAAAAAGTTTAAATTTTGCAAAGATAATTCTAAATAATTTATTAATCCATTGTTAGTTACAAGCAAATGAATTAGAATTGGGCACAAACAAAACATAATGGCGAAAGTACCAAGTGCATTAAATGTTCATTGCGCGTTTGTAAGCATTCGAATTTCACTCGAAAATGGTGCTACCGCTTTTTACATAATTAACGAACACTATGCAAACCCCACACTTATTGTCAAAAATCAATTTGTTTGTGGTAAACGACTTAGAGAGATTCGATTCGTGCCCGTTTTGGTGGCGATTGTTGTTTGCTCCATACGTGCTCAACGCTGCGTTCCAGATTGCTACCGAAATAATTTATCACAGGTATTGAAACGCGTGGGTTACTTTATATCGCGGCAAAGGTATGTATAACAAGTTTTGATTACATTGTTCAATACAGTGTCATTCAATATCGATTCGCAGTGTGTTCTCCTTTAATTTGTGAACAGGTAAATTAATAGCCGAGCGAATCGTTCATGGGAAAATTTGATATCAAATCACAGACATTGTTTGCGAATGGAAAACATTTCTCGTCTGGTATCGCAAAGTGTGCGGTTGCTCATTAATGCATTTATGGAAGCCCTAGGTATATATATATCATGCGAAAGTAATCACAATGCTAGCGTAATTTAAACGAATTAGGCAATATTCACGATTCAATGGAATTGAATTGGATTTCAGGCGCTTGCGTTGCTGTTGCTTTACTTCGTCGATGCCTGTTGGATAAGAAATATACGCAATCAGGCGATCGTTGTTTTACGCCAAGAAATTCGTTACTCACGAGTTGAAATGTCGTGCTTCCTGTTTATAACCGCGTGTAGTTTAACGAGCAGTATTGACGGTTAATTAATCATTGCTCAACATGTACAAAATAGAATTTATCACTAAATTGTATATAAAATAATATATTATTCAGCCTTAAAAAGGCGCTGTTTACCAAGTTGAAACGTAAAAATTAAAAAATCTCGTTCAAGTAATTACTTGGATGCATCAAGTACGCTAAGCTTGCGTCCTATTTCAATTATAAGCATCTGCAGATGCGCCAAGGAAACTAATTACTTTCCGTGGTCATTACAACAAGACTACTCCAGATATAATTGCTTCACTTGTAGTCCAGGAAAACGAGAAATCTCTGTACGCACTTTATGAACATTCGCATTGTCATTCTACATACCTACATAACAAGCAAATGCTGCCTGCACTTTCAAAACCGTAATTGTAACTGAATAATGTTTATAGCATAATTTAGAATGTTATTATTTTATCAAAATGAGGCAATCTGCGATTCTAAACCATGAGAAATAGAAATAAATTAAAGAACGGACGACTCACGTTTTTGTAGATGTATCCAAATAGTATTTAAGCCAACACAAAAATAACGAGAAGAATTATTTGCACTACTTAGTTTAAATCTCACTTCATGAAATTAATACACACACTATACCAAAGGAAATTTACAATGTTTAACATTGGTACAAAATACACGAGTCTAACGTTGCCGAATTTTGCACTATACTGCATGAATTTTTACCTGGGACGCTGTAACAACACCCTTTTTGTCGTGATAGCGGTCGGGCAAAACAAACTCAATATTGTAAACAAAGTCATTTAGAGTACAAAGTGAAATATTTAGAAATATTCCAAAATATCATTAGACCCTAGGCAACCACCGATGTTGCTTAAATTTTGATTCGAAATATTATTGCATTTAAAATTAATTAACTAAACTTTAAAAGTATGTTTAAAAATTGCAATGTGTTTTAATTAAAATATACGCCTTGTGCAAAACTAAAGCATAAAATTACGTGAAACAAGTGCAGATTCTCAACCTTATTATTTACCTATTCCACAATGCAATTCGTACATCACAGTCAGGATAAAAGTCGGCTTGAATAACTGCAATTAAAGCATTACGTGCGCGCCATTTTCGCCCGTGATGATAATGATTACAATAATCAGCGGCGAATGCAGCAAACGCAACAATAAGAGCAAAGCTATTAAAAAGGAGGAAATCATTACAGATTTACGGATATACTTGTTGCATGCACGTCACATGCGCACGACATGTGGGATAATTGTCGCACGTTAAGCTACTTACGCAATCAATTGCAGTCGTAGGCAGTGCACATTGTTACCCTTGCATGCTCGCCATGCAAGAAAAACGCGAGGACGTCGTGTGCAACGCCGACTTAATTACAACGCCCTTAATGAGCCATCTTTGACACGCGAACGCGCCAATAACCGCGACATAGATGTCTGCATTAGCAGCCGTCATGAAATTCATTCGCTGCAATTGCGCATTCATAACTGCTGTGCCCAAATGGCCATCGCATTAACATAGAAACGTGCTTAAGTGCAACAAGCAGCCGCCCATTAGTGCATCCGCAAGCTCGATGACAATGATAAGCGAAGATGAATGCAACGTTAAATGCGCCTGCTTGCTGCGGTCTAGTTAATTAATGCGCTAGTATTTTCGCGCTTCAAAAATTAGTGCTCATTAATATAATTAATGGAGGCTCTAATTAAATTACTGAATTGTAATGGAGACTCATCCAACGCGTTCCTCTATTCTCTTCTTCAGACTTTATTTATATTTAAGGCACTGCAGTGTGAATTTCCATTTTATGCTCGAAGTTGTGTGTTGCATCAATTTCCACGCGAACGTAATTTTGCGTAGCTTACACCCGCTTACCGAGTTATAAATTGAACACTAGCTAGTTGGTGTACACTTCAGCAGCGAACCCACCATGTACGAAGCGCAACGCTTCATAAAATTCGAATTTAAGATGAAACTCGCGTTTTTGATGAGTTTTAGAATATGAATTTCTATGCAAAATTGACAGATAAATTTATATATCATATTTTTAAAGTGCATACTAAACTTTTTTCATCCCCTTTAAAGTATATCTTTAACCTAAACATTTGTCTAGTAAACCAGGGTTAATTTTTATTATCCTTTCAGGATGCAAAGAAAGCAGCATGTTATTAATATGGTGGCACGTTATTCATGACAATTATTCGCGTATGTGCGCTAAGAGAGCAATTCAGCAAACATTAATTCTGAAACATTTGAGAAACGCGGTTAATGGGATAGCGTGGAAGCCAAAAAGTCTAACGCTTACGCTTGTAAGCGCAAAGTTTTTGCGCACCTTTTGGCCCTTTTTGTCCGCGCAGATTATCTCGTTGATGTGGCGTGCGATTAGCACGTGCACTTTTATAAATTGGCCACTCGTGGGGGCTAATCATAAAAAAGAAAACGAGGAGCAAAGAATGCTTTACGGGCGCGGGTCAGTGCGGCGTGTCCTTGACAGAAGTTGCCGGCGCGCTTCGCCGTTGATCAACTTCGGCCGATTCTTTTTCATGTGCGTGCACGCGCGCGTATTTCCAATTGTCGATGTGCCCCGGTCAGTGGTGGTTCAAGGTCGCCCGGTTCTGGAATGCGATTTTGCGGGTGTTCAATTTACTCTTCGAGCCCGCGAGTAACTTAAGAAGAAGCGCCAGCCACGAAACCATCTTCTCACAGCGGCTGCAACAGCAAGCGGCCGGACTTTTATTCTTGTGAATTTCCACCTTCTGTGCGGTAGAAGCCATAGTTTTGCGCATATTTCAAGTCGCTCTTCGGTTTCATTATTCAATTATTGTTTGTGTTTGATATTCGCTTTAAAGTCGTTTAATAACTTAAGATTTCGAATTATGTCGTTTAATAACCAATTATCCTTTACTGATTTGGTAATATTGACATAATATTGGGTAAATAAACTTTTCATGTATAATCAACTCTATTTTTTAAGTGAAACTGAAAAATTATAACAGGATATGAATAAAAGAAGACATGATTGAATGTGGTGTGCATTGCCGCCTCCGAGTTTCAGGTAAGGTGCAAAAACGCCAAGGCGGCGAAAAGCTGAATAAGCTGAAAACGAGCGAAAATGGCGAAGGACACTTCTTTGGCTGCTTTATATTCAAATTGAGCGACCGTGAATACAAGTCCTTTTGCTTTTGTTGCCTAATTCATAGCCGCATCTTCAAGAAGAGACCGACGAAAAAAACGTATCACTCCTTGAAATTGTATACAATCCTCACGAGGGAGTTTTTCATGCATAAAAAAGCACCATTAGAAATGCTCACACACAATGATCGCAAATCTGAGTAATGGAAAAATGGCAAATTTGAATAGACTCAACTGGAAGAAAAATTCAATAGAATTTAATATTGCATATAAATCATGATGAACTCAAAATTTCAAACATTTTCTTAATTATCATTCCCCATGCATAATAATTCCTTTGAAGAATTTCGAAGGGCATTGTCTCAAGTCAAATTCTCTCAGCGGGCAAATTCTCAGCGGGCGAGGCAAAATTCCTTAAATAATTTTCGTACACATATTAGGGAAATTTGCCGAGCGAAGGAAACGTGATGAAAAGTGAGCAAAGTTAAGTTCGCAATTGACAAAAAGGACAGTAAGTAATACTTGATACAATGATGAACTACGTGCTGGCAATAAGTGCAAAAAATAATTGAAGTAAAACTTTGGAGAAATTGTCAACTTCCTCGTTTGTTCTTTGCTGGACCGGCATACAACTCTTGAAAAAATAATGATTTATGGTATCGACTGATATTATTAAGACTTCTTTCGTCTTTGGTCCTTCCAAGAAGTTGGACGTACGTACTTTCGCAAAATAAGATAGCGTTAGTGTTAACGTTAGTGGACTCGGATGAGTGAAGTTAACCGAAATCGACAGGATGATATATCGAATCTGCCCATTCTTTTTTCTTGTAATAATCCTTCAACGCATCCTTTGTGGTCCGCAAGTACAGAAAAACTGACACGGAAAAGCTGCTTGCTGATATATTTCGACTTATTGATTTCTAATTACTTGCTCGCCAAAGAAGAAACGAACAAGGCAAATTGAAGATCAAGTACGTATAGCAATATTCGGGTTATCAAATTTAATATTCCAGAAAGGTTACCAACAACAACAAAAAAGAGATATACGCAAATAAGATTTACGGCCTATATGCGCACTCGCAAATTTGTTATACGTCCTGGCGAATTGCGAGACAATGTGGGAAATTCTCAGAATGTATATAAGAAGTAAAATGAGACTTGCATGTCTTGTTGACAAATCCTCGCTTGAAATTTATTCATCGTTATTCATACTCATGGATTTAGTTTTTCTGTTTGTTATTTTTTTGTCAGACGAGAAACTCATCTTCTCTAAGCGATCAGAAAATATATTCTTGAATATGTAGAATGAGATAAGAATTCCGACAATACTTGTGAAATAGTAAAATTTCCTCGTGTTTTTGGTAAATTAAAATAAAACGTTATAAAAAAATCAAAACCTTAGTAAATATAACACGAAAAATGTTAAATTTCCATCATAAATCAGGAATCAAATACGTCAATTTATCTCGATCACTATCAGCATTTACGTAACTATCATCATCATCAGTTCAAATGACATCCTGTTTCACGTTTTACGATTCGGAACAAGCAAACAATACGGAAATGTGTATCATAAGAACAGGAACATGGCGCTGCCAGCATTTGATTTTCCAATGCGTAACCTTACTCGTCCTTATTCTGATCCTCGCATCCGCAACGTGAGTTATACGCATGGATGCATCTACACCCCATCCGTCAAGACAATTTTCAGTCGCCGCGCTCGGCGCGTAATGAGCTTACATATTTCTCTCGCTTTTATTTTACAGAATGCGCCCGCTTTGAAGAGTTGTTGGTCTTTTGTCACTCAACGCCCACGCATACTTTGATTCGCCGCGCTATTGTAAATCAAGTTCTGCATAAATTTCGTCCTTTTCGCTGGATGTGTAAACACCCTCTATACATTTCCGATGCGCTCGAGCGCCTATCACATCTGATATTGGCCATGTTTGGATGTGTGACGTGCGCAACACGCAAGTGCCGCTGTTGTCAGCGTATCACGCACGCATCCCCTAAACCGGTAATCGACATGCTTTAATCTCCCGCCTAGCCGACGAGCAGATGCTCGATGAACTAAATACGACTTATCACGCCTTGCATTTCTGCATTCGTCCTACCTAACAGGATGTCGCCCGAATATACACGAAAAATTGTACTCACCGTTTCGCCGCAATGGTCTGACTCCTTCATACCATTTCTCTTTTCGAAGGTCCCTTCTGAAACCGAAAGAAAAAAATGCATTTGAATAAATCAATTACACAAATTAAAATTTAAAATACACAATTGAATTTCCACGAAAATGTACGAGAAATTGAGAATTAAAAGATAAATTATGTTTACACAGAATTAATGAGTCTGCAATAATCTCGAGGGTTGAAAAAGCGGAGAGTTTATTAATGAATAAAAATGCAAATGAAGGACAAAGTGCCAACAAGCGAAAATGCTAATGGAAATGCAAAAAACATGAACGCTAACTGGCTGTATGAAAAACTCATCACGCAAACGTTATTCCATTTTTTAATTGCGTATACCTACAGCAACAGAAATTTTAATATAATTTTCTCTCAAATGCTATAAACTACCTATGATTTCTAGATAAACAAAGCAGGAGTTTTAATGCTAATAGAACACTTCAGGCGAAAGTTTAAATATAAAACAAACAAAGGCCGAAAAAAGCGCGTTTGCTATTTTCCTTTGTGAAAACTGAAAGAAGCAAGGAATCTAGCAATAAAAGTGAAATTTAAATCTTTTTTTGTGTGCGTATTGTGTGTGTTTATATAAAGTTTGATTTACATGCATAGATTAAACGCGTATTTAAACGAAGCGAAGGAAACAGCTTCTCGCAGACAATTGTCTGATCCTTACGCGAGCGGCACTTTTTTTGTCCACTTTTCAATTCCGCACTGAATGCTTTCACCAGGCGCTGAGCTGAGCGCGCCACTGCAAAAAGTTTACACAACGCTTGCGCGCGATAAGTACGCCGATAAGAAGCGAGGAAAATCTCGGACGGCAAAGACGCGAGTAGCTTCATCCGAAGCAAGCAAGCTCAAAAGCAATATTACTCCTAGACGCGAAGGAGCCGAAAAGAAGCGCACGAAGGGGTTGCTGTATAACTTCATATATCCATCCAGTGATACGGCGCAAATGTGTTGAGGCTGCCCTCGGGCTTTCGGTGCGACTCCTTGGTGTAATCAACTGCCGTGATTAATGTGAAAAACTGTTCGTTAATCTCCCTCAGGAGTCAGACTATTGCGGGCGGTGCGGTGGCGGTGCGCACACACAAAACTATTCTTCACGCTTGCTGCAAGCGTATTTCACGCATCTGCGAGCGCGTGTACCTTCGACGCGTTCGACTGGCTGCTCGTCCCAATAGAGATCGAAACGCGAATTGAAATTCGATGCGGCTGAGATTTATCAGGCCGAGCATTTATTGCGCATTCAATGCGATCGTCGCATATGCTCCGTGCATTGTATGCTTCCGAAATGCGATTCATTTCTTCGCCCGGAGCGGTTTAACCACCGCCAACAGACCGCAGCCGAACCTCGCGGGGTAAACAACCATCAGCTGACGATTCAATACATACTCAATCTATGTTTCCGCCTGAATTTATGTGCTGATAACACCAGGATTTATTGAACGGCTCCCAAAACTGTTTTGAATTTTTAATATGTAGGGATTATTACAATGAATTTATTTGTTACAATTTTCGCTAACAGGATGATTTCCAGAAATTATTAATCAATCAAAACAATATGTTTCAAGAAAATCCATTGTAACTCAACTTCATCATACTTCTAAGTATGACTTTAATGCATAATTTTATTATTTCAAGGTACTATTTCCCAATTTCAGATTGAAGTAATAAACTGATGTGCGTTTAAATCATAAATTTTAATTTAGTCGCGGCGCCATAGATATTTATAACTCACCTTATACAGTATTTAAGCTTGAAGGTAAAAACAACAACACAATGTGACTAATTCTTAGTCATTTTGCATATTGACCTTCAAAGCATAAAAGTATTAACAATACGCGTTTCGTATTTTATACTAAATGACATTATTTCATGCAATATGCCCATTTTAATTTGAAAAATTATTACCTACGCCACGCATGACAATATGCAATAAAATAATATCGGTCGTGTTGGGTGAAATGGCGGCTTTTAATTGGCGCACAATTGAATACGTTTTTCCGGCTGGGAACGTGACCAAACTACGGGAAAAATTCATTATGAGTGCCTTGTAGTAGGTACATAGTTTCACATAGCGCAATGCAGCAATAGCAGTAGAAAAAAAAAGGAGAGCACGGCCGTATTGGAAATTTTTTAATATTTCTCCCCATTGTTTGCGCGTTCCTCATGTATGCGCAAATAGTGCGCGTGAAGCTGTTGGCAAGTAATGTGCAAACTTGAAAAAATGTAATTTAAACTTTTCCGCGCTCCTCGATCTCTCACTATTCATTCGCAAATTCTGCGCGTCGCCGCCGCATTGAAGGATTGTGGCATTTACCATCGCCCATTTTCCGTGCATTAAAGAATAAGAAAGTCGCATTGAAAGTGGCAAGTCGACGTTCAACAGACGTGCGAGTCGAGCACTTTTTTCGCGTGCTTCCGCGCGTTTAATGCGCATACGAAATGAACGAAATGGCGCAATTTGTTTTAATAACGAAGACACGAACGGCGAAACGAAGAAAGGACTCGTTGTATATGGAAAATTTGTTTCGCACATAAAAGTCACTCGTATGTTGTAGAAAAACGAATAAAAACGAGAAATAAATTCATGTGACACAAAGATTAACTAAATTTAAGATTGTTACTTAAATTCATAGACTAAATAAAACACCATCAAACAGAAGACTTGCCTGATAAGTGTCAACAAAATAAGTATCCTAGGTACTTATGAATAAATACCAATTTGTCATACGTTGAGACTATTATCTACTGTTCTACATTTGAAGCATTAAATGGAAATGATGCTTATTATAGTCTTTGTTAATGTCATGTTCGCAATTAGGTTTATTTAACTAAAAATTCCGGTGACGATCCGCTATGTGCTCTTCTTTTAATAGATAATTATAAAACCGTTATTAATGGCGCAATTCATAACTTGCTGTTTGTTATTCCGCCTCTTCTTAAAAAGGCAAAGCGCTGAGCGGAGCGCGAAGAAGCAACGCAACGCGGATATTAAATATGCATTAAATTGTAATAATGCTTGTTTTTCCTTCCGGTGGAGCGCGCGTGCACTACCAACGCATCTTTTTCGCATTTTATCATGCTTTGCGTCGAGATTTTCTAATATGCGTCGCTTTTTCGGCGACGGTGGCGACTGCCGGCGTCGTGCATATTACGAATTTCCCTCGTTGCTTGTCGCTCCATTTCCACATGCATTCATCATGCATGATATGATATCAGCGAGTGTGGTACGTGGTAAGCGTGTAAAGTCATTGACATAATGCGATGTCAACAACATCAGCGTGCGGCGCAATATTCTGCATTTGCGACGAGACAATCTCATTGAATAACTCTTGTCTACGATGCTGGAAGCACGTCTGAAGACATAATAATAACGTATATTTCATGCTCGGAGCATAACGATTTTTTTCTTTCGGGTGGGTGGCGCATTTCTTGCTCACGAAGAAGCTTTTGTTACAGGCGCCTGCGAGCTCGCCGCCACCGCATTGCAATTAATAATCGGTAGTTGTTTCGCGTTTATGCATGCGCCGCCACCGCTCGAGGTTTGATTAATGAAGTGCCAGCAATTTTTACAAGATTATAAAATATGCGCGTAAAACAACTGCATTTAAATGGAGCTTGTAATTTGTCACCCAGTGGGAAAAATAGATGAGAAATTTTAAAATGATAAAGAAGACAAATGAATTGATAAAGAAAAATGAAAAACTGGAAAACTTGCACTGACAACACTAATTAATAAACCAGTAATTTATCTAGCAGAAAATGAATTTACTATCTGACGACAACCAATTAAATTAAATTTACGATTTGCGCGACGAAAGTCGTTATGAATTCACGGTAAATCTGAAAAATCCAAAGAAGCAGGCACAATAGCATGCAACGTAAGTAACTCAAATAACAATTAACAAAGAGGATATAACTGTTCTTTCATAGTGCAAATTAAGTGCAAATTGGCGCATCACAATTACACTCAAGTTGGTCATTAACTCAAGAACGACATGTCCTCAATAAAGTGATTGTGGTCTGTGCGCTTCGCGGTCACTTCCTTGCATTTCCGCGCAAAACAATCACAGAATCCATTCAACTAAGGAAGAAGTTAAGTTATCTCAAGTCAGACACACTTTACGGTTTGTTGTCCACGAGCGCGTGTAAAATATATGGCATTCAAATGTCAGATTCACGTCCTGCCGACTGTAATTCAAGCAAACACATTATGTCATTTGCAGTTTTGATATACGCGAAATGCATGCATACAAAAGCTGGAGATCTGTAACTCTGTGTTTTGTCTCAGCGTGCAAGCAATGGATGCGCATGTAGTGCAATAAATGCAATGCTTTTAGTTCCAAGTGTCACATCATGTTTATGCCCGCAGGCAACTTCTTTCACGCTTCTTGCACTTACACCTATTGATTTTCAATGCGAGAACGCCGCAGATGCTGCGGCTTAATTTCGTTTTGATATCACATTCGAGCGGAAATGAAATTGGTTTGCATCGCATTAGACTAGTTCTTATGACACATTAAACTTGCACATGTCTAGCATTCAGCCGGCACCGTTCAACCGCCTGTCAGCGAATATTTGTAAGAATGCTCAATGCATCTGGAATTGAGCGTAAAGTAAGTATGTGTAGTAAGTAGCAAATGGCTGAAGGAGGAAACGAGGGAAATAGAGTGTGCGGTTCTGTGCGCACCGTCGCGAAGAAGGTCTTACGTGTTTTCGAATTATTTAAACCGGTTGCAAGTTTTATACACGTCTTTTATGTATGTTGCATAAATTTCCAATGCAACTGCACATGTGCTTTGCGCTAAACGGGTGCTGAATAAGCGAAGCAGATGGAAACGATGAATTTTAATATCTCGAATATTCGCGAATTGATTTCTATCGTAAATCATGCAAACAACTACCAAAGCGCGCTTTTCAACGTGTAGTTTTTCTAGTATTTTTGAAATACCTTCAAAGAAGTTTCCATGGTTTACTTTTCAAACCAACCACCGAAATTGTGTAATTCCGCAACTCGGCGAATAACCAAGTTTAACGATTGCGACTACTACTTGAGTGAAATAAATTGACAAAGGATTCGCCTTATTTGAAGTACGCATTCTCAAAGAGTAGTAGTAGTTCTCGAATGCACCCCGCTAACTCGCTATCAATTTCGATTGCAATTTGAATGCGCTGCATGCGATGCTATCGCTGCAATTGTTCCCAAGTAAGACTTCCTAAGATGCGCGCTGATGCAAATACCAGTGAAGTGATTACATACGCTGCATGCAGCGATGCATCCAAGCACCATGAGGAAGTCTTTTATTCGCCTTAATTAATTGCAACTAAACAACTCCCGTTTTTTTCCGCGAAGCGCAACTTCACATGATTCAAATGTAAATTCAAATTGATGAAATGCAATGAAATACCTGCAGCCGCTTTCTTTGACTCGCAATAACTCACCTGAAACAAAAAGAAGGAATTATTAGTACAATATTAAATGCAGAAGAGACAAGCAAAGTACAAGTAATTAATGCTTAAAATATGACTCATTAAAAAGTTAAAATTTTAATGAAGAGACTGTAACTTGTCGTTTTATTAAACGATTTAATTACGAGTTGCCAAAGTACTTTTAAATTTAGAAACTTGATAATTAATTATTTTTATGAAATATTACATGATATTGAATGGTACGTTGCTCGTAAAATAATATGAAAGCAGGCAAGCAACAGCATTAAAAATCATAAGGCAACAAGAACCGTGAACATTCGAGTGGACATTATAGGCCAGTTCAGTGGACAGTAAAGTCCACGAGGTATTGCTTTGGCTTTGGCTTTGGCTTTGGCTTTGCTTGAATTCACCAACATAGTCGTCGTCGTCGTCGTCGTTGTCGCCATCGTGTTCAGGAGTTGTGTGCGAGCCTGGCTGTTGTTACATTGGCGATCAACTTGTAATGACCCTTTGCTGCCGGCCCCGACGAGTGTAACGCTCGCTCGGGCAGCTTTATGCCTTATGTAATTATTGCATTCCAACGTGATCGAAGCGAATAATAACGCGCGCGCACGGAGCAATTGCGCTCCGAAGCTCATGCATTGCTCTTTCGCCTTTTTTGCGCGCGCCAGCCAACTTGAAACGCGCACTCGCGCTCATTGATCGAGGTGTTTAGGCATTGTAATGACGTAATGCTATTGCTTTTTGCTCTCCGTATTTCGCTTTCGTGCGCTGAAAAACTAATCATGCGCGCTTCTGGTTTTTCTCGTTTCGCCCGATGACATTAGGCGTTTTCTTATTCATTGAGCATAATAAGTCATCGCCTTTTTTGCGCGTTTCTTCGTGGATTTTCTTGCGTCTTCGGTCAGCCTAAGCAGCGAATCGTGCAGCTGACGCATACCGTGCGCCAGACGTATTTCAACCATAGACAACCGTTATCTCAAAGCTCACGCTCGCCTTCTTCTGCTGTTTGTTTGTTTGTTTCCTGGCCAATGGAAAATATGCGTTTGCAATCTTTATAAATTGCTTGTTTGAATTGTACGTAATGCGCACGGAGAACACAAGCAGGCAGAAAGATTTCTTCGTCTGCATACAAATCGCACAAAATCGACTCATGCGAAACAATACGAGAAAATGCGCCATAAAAATAACAAATAGTTGTGTTACAGTTATTATTGTTAGTGTAGTCTATTGTTTCACGTTGAGTTTGCATCCAATAAGACATTTTCATACGCGAAGCAGATATTCGTTCAGCGCATCAAAAGTCCGGAGGGTATTTGCGTGGATTTTTCGGCGAGACGTGGAATATGAAATTCCAAAATTGCCGACGCATCACCTTCTATGAAACGCGCAAAATCCTTCGTGCGCGCCAGGACGCGCGAAGGCGCATATTGAAAGACATAAGTTGCGAAGGCGTTAGATCACGGCTGCGGATGCCACACACAACGCGCGCGCGTACTCGCGACGCTTTTGATATGGAAATTGAATTCGATTCGCCAATGCGGCGCACATTGTTTTCTTCGCCGCCGATATTTATAGCTTCCGACGGGCCCGTGTGCGCGCACAAAGGGCGCAAGCTCGATTACGTTTCCGCAAAACACACATAAATGTAGCCGAAACAATTAAACTCGCTCCTGACATCGCTTATTGTTTTATTTGAATTGCAAATGAACTTCATTTACGCGTATTATGAATGAAGGCAGCAGTTTTTGGCATATTAAATAAAACGTCCAAGAAGCGCAGCACGATGATAACCGTCCGAGTAAAGCGAACACTAAGTGAAAAATGAATGGAAAACACAACAGTAAAATAACGGTGCCAACTGCGCGCTGCCAACGTGCGCCAAAATATGCTTGTGTCTGAACAAGTAGAGTAACACATTGTTTCCATGTTTCGAAAATTGTTTCCTCGGTCATTAAGACAATGCGTGATAAATTTTGCACGCTTGAAATTGTTGAATCTCCGCCATGTTTATTAATGAAAGACATTGTTATAATGCCATTGTTTTTGTGTCAAAATTTTACTATCTACTGAAAATTTAGAAGATGTTTTCTATCAACTTGATAACATAATTATTCTAATTTGTGCCAGTTCGAGAAGAAGAAAAATTGCAATATTCATAAAACATCACGTATAACATTTGTAATCGCAAGTCTTCATCATTGAGTTCTAACATTTGTCTACATGGCATTCCAGACAATGGTAATGATCGAGCTTTATCACGTTCAACATCTTTGTTTCTGCCTCTTTCACCTCCTCTACCTTTGTGCGTCTTCCGCACTTTTTTCTTCGCGTGTAGAAACGCGAAGGAATTCTTCGCCATTCGCAGATATACGCACAGCTAACGACGCGTCCGCTAAATGTTGAAAGACGGAAAATACGGAGACACCGTTTAGGAAAGGCAAAACGCACGCACCGTGAACACTAAGTACTGCTAATTCTCTAATTCCCTCTATTCGCTCATTCTTTAATTTCGCGCTGAAAGTCTTAAAGGATTGTCAATAATCATATGTGTTATGAAGTTGCGAAGAAAGTCCCTTCTCGCTGGAGAAAAAGCATTTAAATGAAAAGAATTAATAGGATGACTAATAAAACGTGAAGTTAAAAGACATTAAAACCAAAAACACCATGAAGAATGCGCTCAAAGTAGCGAAACTGGTTAGTGCCCCAAAGGAGTTTCTTTCATCCTCCACATTTATTCTTTTTCAACTCATTTTGATGCGCCCTAGCGAGAGCTAGAACCTTATTAGGCGAGTCCTTCCTTGCATGCTACGCCGTATTTCCTTCCTTGTAAGGAATGGTCGCGCCTGCAATGACATTCTGCATACGCAACTCACTTGCATTCATTCAGTCCTCTGAATCCAACTGAAATAATGCACTTTGGTGACGGTGGTGGTAGTGGTGTTTCGAGCATAGAATACCAGAAGGAAATTGAAAAAATAAACTTTCCGCGTTCTTTTGTAGCGCTCGTTTTCGTTCTACTTGCAGAATTTTAACAATACGACACAAGCCGCCTGTAAACGCCGAGGAAAAATCCTGTGAATGTGGTGGTTTTCATGCAAAACCAACAACAGGAAAATTGCACATTTTGTATCTTCGTGCATATCAATTCCACGTGCGGAGTGTACCCGCTTACTTACTTACGTTTCTCAGCTCTCCTGGTCGTTCACTCTCTCTCGTCGAGCGTAAATTCACATACTTTCCACATTCTTTCCGCTCTTTCATATCAGTCAGTCTTGACTTTTTGTTAAATGTGGAGAAACGCGAGTAACGTATGCAAGTATTTTGCAGTTTTTGCATGCTTTCCTCTTGAATAACGCGCTGGAAAAATATGACGAAGGAAAAGCAAGAATACGAAATGAAAGCGTGGAACTCGCGCAAAGTAAATTATTATAGAAAAAGAATGTGTGTGCGCGCAGATATTGCGAAAATGAAACATATTTCAACTTTTTTAGATTAGATTTGTATTATCCTCAATTCTAATAAGCTCTAAATACCAGCGAAGCTACAAGAAAGTCTGGAGAACAAAAGAATTACACTCGCAAAGAAAACACGAAACGCGTCGCCTGGTTTTGCTTGTTTCTTCCTTGTCACAAACCGACTTCAAAGTAAAGGAAAGAAAACTTGACAATTGAAAATAATTTCCTTACTTGCGCTTTTAATACGTTTACTTTCTATTGATATTTAACTAACAATGCACGCCATTTGCAGGGTGTAGCTAACTAAGTATTCTACTTATATTTGAATACTTGAACACTTCCCTTCATCCCTTTCGAGAGTCGAACGTTAAATAATAAAACACGCTTCCTGTCGGATGAAGTACGTCGTGTTTTGTATTTGCACGGGCCAAACAACGGTTCCCCGCGTTTTTAAAGCATCATCCGCCGTTGTTGGCCATGTGGTTAACAATTCATGCTGATAGGAGCAAAAAGGTGCATTCGTGGCGGTTATCACATAATGGTATTATGCAGTGTTGAGGGAGGCACAATTCTTTCTCGTTTCTCTGTTCCGCATTTGTTTTTATACGCAGCGGCGCGCAACCGGACTTCCGTTCGTCAGCAGTCAGCACACCCGCATCTACATGCGTGCGGATAATGATTCCTGCATATTGCACCAGTACTCCTAGCGACTGTGAATCAGGTAAAACGCATTTCCGGCAAACGTACTTTTATGTCCAGTGCAATACATGTCTAGCTCAACCATCAAATGAGGTCACGCTGTTATTATTTACATACGAACGTGCTTATCAAAGAGTATATGCTATTTTTTTTGCAATATTAATGATTATACTATTTTTGTTTCAATTAAATTACCTTTATAATTAAATATAATACTATTACATACTTCAAAAAAATTCTGCATGAATATTTGATTATTCTTAGTAGTGATAATTATGAGTAGAACATGATATTACATTTAATAATGTAAATAATATTCTTAAGCCATTCCAATACCAAAATCAAATATTTCTTGTTGTAATAACATGCTTATCGCACTTCTTATGTATTGATTGTTCTTTGAACAAATACAACGCCCAAAGCAAACACGCTTTCTTTGTACCATGGATACACGAAAAATGACATTTGTAAGATTAATCTTCCGAGACGATATCTAAATTTCATTACTCATTCAATCGCTGTTCTTTGGCGCGATAAAGCGCTTTCGGTTATTACAGTCCAATCGCTTTTTCCGTAAGATTACACGGAATGGCATTGTGTGCTGATTGCGTAGTACGCAATGACAAATCAGGAAGACGCACAATAAAAACAATAAATCAATCCGAAGTATAGAAATTGCTCGTTATTGTTGGGTGGGGCAGCCAAGAAAATAAAAGATCAAATTGAATGCGTGCGTTCATAAATTATTTCCGATTCGAATGCGTAAGACTACCAAATCTATTCACGATTTATAATAGCGCGTATGCATGTCGTAATATGCGCGTTGTTGGCCCAGTTGCGCTGCCAAAACAAAATTTCACCGTTAAATTATGGCATATTTATGAATATGAATACTTCAGCGAAGAAAACATGCATAGCGCCAACACGAATGCGAACCAGATTTCTATCTTTGCGTCGCTGATAATTAATTTGTTTACGAATGCTCAGTGATGTCAGTGAGCAAGAAATTCGATCAGTTAACCGCCGCGTATCTCTTACGCGAGGAGAAGAATGCAAGTCAAAGTACAGCAGAGGAACCAACAACTGCATGGTTCTCACGCTCATCATGCGCCTGTTGCAAACTGGAACTTGCAACTTGTGGCCGCATTGTATTATTACTTTATTTTGTAAGATGCTTGTTGTTTTTCTTAAGATTTTGCAACTTTCATTAATTTATTTTTTGTTTTTCAGTCCATGTAGACCTTGCTTACTTCAAGTTTCATTAATCCATTCATAAACTTTTTGAGTCATTTCAATGCAAATGTAAATAATCAAAGAAAAGAAAATTGTGCAACTTTCTACTACTCGAATTGAAATTGCTCAACTTTCATTAACTATTTGTTTAATTAAACTTTTGCACACTATATAATTAAACTTTATTCGTGTATTTCATTTAGTTAATTAAAATTTCATAAAAGCGCTCGGCAATTATTTATGTACCTATCAATAAAACGTTGAAGGATTGTCGAGTGATAGAATTCAAGAGGACAAATCCATATATTAACAAGCAATAAATGCCTTTTTAATGAGACGCATTTACGCATTAATTAATCAAAAGTTGAATGTGAGATAGTTAGTTGCAAGTGCCGCGCATTTCTTAGATAGTGACTATGAACGTGACCGACGTTCCATATTTGTTTTGTTAGGCGCGTGCAGAGTGCTTATATGCATTGGCGCATGTTGCGAGTCCACGAGCACACCGAATTCCGTTAAGTCCATTAACTTTCGGCGGTGATGTCGAAGCCACTGCACCAGGCAACCTCCCATCACCTGCTGCCCGTCTGCTTCTCGCGGAACAAGTGCAAGCCGTTCGCTAACCGAATCGGACACGCACCGTGCACCAATCTCAACGGATCATTAAATATAATAAATCATCGAATGTTTGCTTTACTGCTCGTTGTGTAAATATATCAAAAATTATATTCAGAATGTGTGAAATAAAGGAAGCTATTCAGTCAAATCCTGCTACCCACAATTTCAAACCAAATTAAAACACACGCAACCTCTATGATCCATCGCGTCCTTACAGAAGGAGTCATTATAGTTTAACTACGGTACTCTAAAGTTGCCTAGTAGAAATTCGCATTTCAAATAAATATTTAAAATATCCACGCATAACTCCTAATTCAATATTTATAAAGGTTAAACATTTATTGCTTATGTAACTCTACGTACGTATGTACGATTGTACATACATCTCGTGGATTATAGTAAACAGCTTGTTACTTTGCTTATAAGATTGAATACAAATAAGGTAGATTTAAAGATTCGCTAGAGCATAAAGTGCACTCACTACGTTTGCGTATTAAAATGAAAACATTTTGTATTGCCTCAAAATGTTGTACAGTTACCTATAGCGAATTTGAGCATTGCACAATAAATTAAACATCTCGCATAGGTATATTTTAATCTCTGCATATTTTCATAGTGTAATAACAAGCGTTAGTTGTGACATTAGTAGGTACACCGCATGCAAGCTTTCCACAAATTGACAAGAGAAAGGAAGCCCAATGCAAATCCAATTCAAATTTCGATAACACGAACCGTTACGCACACATTTAATACGTGCAATGTTCGTATCGCGATCGTTGCATCGAACAGAAAACAATTTGTGCGCAATTGTTGCTAACTCGTTCCTGAACGCGCAATTACAGCGAGCCGGCGTTCAATGCGCAGGAGAAACAATTCGCAATTTATTGAAAATTCATTGCCGCGTTCAGTATTTGTTAAGAATAAATACGTATTGAATTTTTACAGCGTTCTTTATTTCTTTATTGTCAAGAAATAGGCATAATTTACTTTAACTGAATTGATTTCCTTCAATTCCTACGGACATAAAACCTTTTTAGTTCTATTTCCAATTCCGCATTCTTCGCTGTCCTCAATTGAAAGTAAATTAAGTGCGCATTAATAATGAAATCATTAAATTGCCGACTTCAACTCGAAGCATAATTATGTATTGAGCAAACGTCGGAACGTGAATGACATTTGCTGCCAGCCGGTTTAAATCCCACGCAAATTATGCTAAGGCAAGAGATCAAGACGCGGGCGAACAAGAAATGCACATCGAACAATCAAACAACTCCGCGGAGAGAAAAAAATCATAGCTGGTAACAATACAAATGCATACATATGTAATGCGTTCGTAGATAGGATATTGAATGCGTTACACGACATCAGAATTTTGCATATCTCGCGTATGTAAATCTAATATATTCAAACATTTGCGAGTTGCAAGCGCGCGCTCGCACGCGCAAGCATGCATATTACGTTCAGAGAATTCAGTCAGAGAGTAGTATGTTATATGGTCAAAGACATGAAAGTGTACTACGATCGCTGGCGCTGATGTAGTACAAATGCCACGAGGAAATCAGCATTAACGGTATATCAGAACATCTGTTATGTCGTATGTCGTTCTCTGCTCGAAACGTTGCGCGCGTTCTCTGAATCTCTCGTTCGCTCATGTACGCCAGCTGAACTTCTTCCCTTAATGTTTAATAGCGTGTCGCATATGTACAGGGCTGTCACTGCCACCGCCATCGCCATGGCAAGTTGCAAGGCAATCAAGCAATACGCAAATGAGGTGTCCTCACATAATCTACTCGCTCAATGGAATTTCAAACGAGTAATATATGGTTGACGTTCAACTACGAATATGTGTTTAGAAATATCTTTGGCGATTTATATTTATCAGTTAAATATTTTATAATCAATATTGATTATTGATTTAAAACGATGCAAATGAATGCATTATTGAAAACAGCACCCTTATCAATAATTCAGTGCAGAATTGCATGCTAATTTCGGATAATTGACACGATTGCATTAGCTGCTCGAAAGACGGAAGTAACATGGAAATCGCTATTCATTAGTAACGATCGAGAGATAATATTAAATAGCTGATGAACGTTATCCTGTGCGCTCCTCGCCGCGGCAGGAGGAGTAAAAGTGCATTTGCATTCGATGCGCGCTCGTTGCGATGCAAGGCACGTCGCAACCGCCACTCTTGCGCAGCGCTACACTCCATTTTGCAATCAATTCGCAATAAAATCCTCTTCACCTAGATAATTTACGCGTGAATGGCATGCGAATAAGTGCGGCTTAACCTAGAATTTCGCCACGTATACAGGCGTGAAGGACGAACCGGAAGTCACTTCATCCCGCGTTTATCCGTTCATAACTAATGACACCACCGCAACGTATCGTCGACTCGCCAATGCAACGCAACATGCCGCAACAGCATCTCCAATGATGCGCAAGTATTTTAATTAAAATTTACTTACGATTTAATTAATAACGGTATCATAAGCAGATGTGCAACAAGACGATGATGAGTAAAAAGTAATCCAGTAATTAAGAAACTCACCTGAAACAAACAGAAAATAATTGTTGATTAAAACATTTTTTAATATTACATAATTAAATATATTAAAGAGATATAAAAATGGTTCATTTTCTATCCTTTTATCAAGTTAATGAATTATTCTAGAGTGTGGTAATGTAATTAATCATGCAGTAAAAGAAATATTAAAACATTTTCACATTAACATTAAAGGATTCATCAAAAGGCTGTATCTCGCAGTTAAATGTGAACGCAAACTGAAATATCAAAGTTTAAAAGTCCCAAATGTCAGGTTCCCGAAATGTTTTTGCTCATCAGGCGAGAGATCCACTAGGATGATATTCGGATGATGGGTTTTGCGCATTTTCACTTTGTGCATCATGCGTGCATTAAATCTGATCTAACTTTGTGCATGTCAAGCGGTTTACTTGTTGCTAACACTAATCAATGTGAGCGTATATTCGGCGGCCTAAATGTTCAGCAAGAATATTTCACAAAACATTTGCATGAGTGCCATGAAAATAAAACTTTCGCGCAGTCGAGTAAAGAGAAAAGCACACAGCAGATCAGACAGGACATGCCATGCGAACATGGGAAAATGAATGCGTGTGACGGATCTCTGGAAAGGAAACTACCAACTGGGTATATACGATATAAACGTATAAAATAAACATGAATAATCAGCATATTCCTATTTCTGCTACAATTTATATAGCTTCCTGCTGAAATGTTGTGATAATTAATTTCAACTTTTACCAAATTTACCCATTCTATGATTTTCGGCTGGATTAAAAGTTATTAGAGCAATTAATATTTTAGATATTTCCACATAACTAATTTATCATTGAATTCTACCTTCAAGTCATTTAATTACTGAATTCAAATGTTGCATCCAGTGCAGTATTCATAAACGCATTGGAGTCGAATATATTCCCATAAAGCTCAGCAATAAAATTCATCATAAACATAAGCACCAAGTTAAGTTGTATACGAGTTATAAAGCTGCCGCATAAAATGCACGGCATAAACCACATTTAATTAGTAATTAAACGTGTTTAACTTTGATCAAATAATGCCAACATGAGTACATATTGCAAAACCGAAAATATTACGCACTTAACTGCCACTTACAACATTGTTAAACAAGCGCATTCATAAATGTATACACGTTAATTGTTGCAATTAAAACGAAATACTCGAAAACATTTTCAAATTCAAAATTGCATCATTTAAACTTTTTTAATGCGTTTTCATCCGCGCATTGTTGAAAAGAAGTTTGCGTACGGTAGTCGCATAATTGCATTAACACTTATCGTGCGTTGTTTTGCATTGCGATTTTATGAAAGTTGGCTGAAACTTTGCACTCGGAAATCAAACAAATGCAAGTAGAGAGTGGAGAGAAGGGCGAAGAGATTGAGAGGAAACTTTAAAGTTCAAATCTCGTATACGCAGTAGTTGTTTGACTATCTCTTCGACGCAAAGCAGGAATATTTACACTTATATGAACACCTACTGTACAAATTCAATCCGTTCGCAAGAGACGTGCGCAAATCTTTCACGTAATGCGTTTACTCCTGACGTTCGGCGTATTTCCGGCGTTTGTAACGAACGTCAAAGTTAATTTGTACTGTTACGACTTTACTCGCATGGATCTAGGTCAAAATAAACAATTCATACTACTAGTTGTGTTTGTATAAACTTCATAGTAGCATGCACACTCTACCTGCGATGCACTACAACTCAATCGCTTAATACCTACAATGTGTAGGTACATATAAAACTCACACTGTGCGAACTTAACTTAATCTGGTAATTTCATTCAATTGCAGTTAATTCCAAAAGTAAATAAAGGTTTATTTGAAAATCATCTCAAAACTGTTGCAAATTATATTTGCTTGAAGTGTTTTCTTTAAAGATTAGTTGAAACAGTAATATTAAATTAAATAAGCACGAAAAGTAAATTCTGGGTGAAAACATTAAGTGCTAAGGAGTGAACTGCCGTTGTCAATAATGTTATTTTTAACCATTTCGTTCGATTCGCTGATAAAATATTAGCTTTTCCATTAACGCATAAAACGGCATTAGCGCTTCTACGCTAAACACACAACCAATATTTCCAACTTATCGATAATCCCCGAAAAGCAATTTGTCATTATATTTACGAATATGTAGAGGCGACGCATGCGATGAATGCTCGCCTGATTGAACGCGCATGCTGGAAATGCGCTTAATGTTAATTCTAGCAAAATTGCATCACCGCGATTGAAAACGCACATACTGATTGAGCTCCACACTTCAATGGCCCGCAATTATCGAATGATTATCAGGAAGTATGTGAGTTAAAATTCACACTGTTTAGTGAACACAAATTACGAAATAATTCGGTCAATCAATGAAAATCCAATATCACGCAAATTACATACAAATAAATTGAATTTCGTATCATGAATTTTTGATTAAACGATTTTCATAAAATGAAATGCCACATTAGATATGATAATTCTACACTTTGAAATTTTATATTGCATTCAGAGATTTTGCAATCTTAAATTTATATTGAATGTCAAATTTAAATCATTTTTATTATTCATGAAAGAATATTATAGAGGAATATATCTAAGTATCATTCATAATATTTACTTGGCCTACTTCAGGACCAAGACAAAAATATTTCTAGTTTGCGCAAATACTAAAATTCTCCAGAAATTTTACACATACCTAATGCAATTTTTATAAATCCGATCTTTATTTAATATGTTTTGTTAAATATTATGATTATTTTGCCAAGTGAATTCAATGCCTACTAAATTACTACATATTTTAAAACGCATGTGATTTAATTAAATTGTTGAACTTATCCGTACATCAATTTAATTAACATTTATTATAAAGTTAGTCGCACCGTTTTAAATCAATTATTTGCATCACATTCAAGATATTTTCAATTGAACTTTGAATGCCAATAACATTTCAATCATACACAACATTGTTTCGCCGTATTGTGAATATAAACTAGAAATATTTACAGTAAAACATTCAACGCGAATGTAATAGCAATTGAATGCAATCTCTGCACTTGACATTTCATTTAACATCAGTTCACACAAATATTATGTATTAAATGGAGCGCGTACTTTGTAAAAATTCAATCAAATATTCATCTCGCATCAACCACCGCGGACTCAGATCCCTACGCGACGTTCATATGCATCTTGCACATCATCCGCATGCATTATAAAGCGAGACTGCGAGAGATAAAGTTTCATCGCAAGCAATGCAAGTAAGCGCTCAGCACTATGGAAAGTTCAAGACCTACTTTCCCATTTAGCAAATAAAATATTTCAGTCTGTGGAATATTACACCACGCGCGCGCGGTTGCGATCCTGCCCGGAGGAGTTACTTTTTGTATGGAATTTGTGTATGTACGTTCAGTTCCGCTGCGTTTTAATGCGCGTTCTGCATGCTTCGCTAGCATCCTTAGAATCCTCTCCACCGAAGCAAATACTTGACAGATATACCTACGCGTATGAATACATACAGCTTACTCGCGCACATAACAATAAAACAAACTTGCCGTACATTTGCGATTACTTTTTCGACCGCCTCCCTATACTATGCACTAACATGATGTTGAATGTGCAAAACGTGCTTACACCATAGATAAATACAAAGATGTAAAACACACAAGTTTTATGCATCTGCTTAAGACAATATTTTCTGCAAAATGTATTACTTTTATCCGCATCACATGTAATATCGTAAATTAAAATCGTCGAAACTAAAAATGATGAAATTGATTCATTCAATAAATATTTGCTAAAGATTACTTATCTAATCATCCAAATATGCCGGTGTAAACAAACGCAATGTGTGACTTCGCAAATTATTTTTATGAAGCTTTGATAGGTTCATAAAAGTTTGATCGAAATTGTTCATAAATAATGAAAATACATTTTCCTAAATAACTAAAATAACTACAATGAATCAATTGTTACTATTGTCTTTTGTACTAAGTACATCTACTACCCAAGTTGACAATTGTATTAAATGACGAATAAATAATCACTACACTCAGTGACTTGAAACAAATCATTCGCATTGCCAATATTAATAAATTTTATGCATAACCAATTAATAACTACAACGCAATTAATTGACATTCGGCTCAATGTTGAGCTGTTGATTAAAGTAAAGGTATTAGATGTAATGCGAATAGTAAACAATTCTGACATTCGGCTTTCCTAAACGCTTTTCATTCAACGCATCCGCAACATTTTCCCGCTGTTGTTTGTTCAGTTGCGATCCCGACTACTTAACACCACTACGAAAAACTCACAATGCTTTCACGAGCAGCGGCGAAAGCTTCTTAGGCTTTCACTGTCTCCTACGCATTTTCTGCGTTTTCTTTGCGTTTCTTACAGTTGACAGCCAATTCGTAAAAACTCTATTTTTTCTTCTTCCTTCCTTATTAAAAATTAAAAATTACATATTTGTATTTGCAGTCGGCGACTAAAAGCTTATAATTGTTACGTGCGTGGCGAATTCGCGTTTTACAACTTCCTTCGTTCTTTGCGGCCTGGTCACGAAAACGACTTCTTCGTCAGCGGAGCCGCGACGCAGAAGTGAAAGAAGAAGCAACTGGTTTTTAATGTGGCGAAGACATTAAACAGCCGGAGCATTGTTCGCGCGCAATATTTATAGTCGCCGTTCCACATGATCGTGCGTCTCATCCGAAATTTCGCTTTTCTCCACAACCGTTAAAGTGAATTTAATCCCGAAAATGATGCGTTTTTTAAAATGTTTGCATTCATAACTCTCGTCGGCTCGCAGAAGGAAATAGCAGGTGTTAAACTCAATGAGAACCCACAGCATTTCAATGTCATTGACGCGCTTTAGAATTAGCCGGATTAGTCTTTTAGTTTAGTGCGAAGGCGTAAAAGAATTTTGATAATCACGATCTTCTGACAGGCGTGAAGTAATATTAGATTTTATGATGCGCGTTTTGATGTTAGGATTCGTACGATTCGTGTAGTGGACGTCTTTGAATTTGAATATTTTATAGCGCTTCACTGCTGCTGCGGATTAAACATTCTTCGCCGCTAGCTGAAGACGAGAAAAATCTGACAATTTACGAGTAAACTTCCAAGCATTTTTCCGCCAATAAATTAAAATTCCTTCGGTTTCTTTACGAAACAACTCGCATGTCCGAAGCAATAAAATACCTCATTTAATTGTCCGGAATTAAATAGAATCGTGTTCGTCATGTTCAAATCCCTTCAAGTGCACCAGCGAAAGTCTGTGGTGCGCGCAGGCACATCTATCATTTAATTGACTTAACATGTAGATAAGTAAATTCATTGATTAAAAGACGCCGTAATAAATTCTCTTCGACCGCATGAAACGCAACGGCAGGAGGCGAAGACGATAAAACACTTTCTCTTTGTCAATCACTTGCCGCGCGCGCAGAGTGCTTTATTATCGGCAAATGCCTTTTTCCTCGCCAGGAAGAGACAAGCGTTTCTTCCTTAATTCAATCACACGCCTTCCCGAAGGAGGAAAAACAACGTTTGCTCGACGAAACGCGTTCAATAAGAACATGACACTTATAAGATTAGACCTTCATGCTTCCAACGTTTTTCACTATGCGCCAATGCGGTTTTTCACTATAACACCACATATTCTATTATGAAATATCCATTTCGCAATGCAGAAATTAGATGTGGAAGCAAGATAAATCAGAGAAATAATGGGGGAAAAATGGGAAAGCGCATTTTGCGCTGAAGAAGATGACGAGAGAAAGAAATGAACGCATGGGAAGGTAGAGATTTCATTCAGATTTTATTTTGACGAGTCTCGGCGGCGCGCAATTTATTTCGAACGTGATTCCGAGGCGGTTTGCACAATGCGCAAAACGAAGCACTTTTTGCTTTTTTATCTCTGCAGTCAGCACACACCGCTAATGAATATTTGAGAATGCAATTTTCATTGCGCGTGTTTATGATTAATTCTTTTAAGAATTTGAGCAATTTCATTAAATGTTAGGAATGCGTCCAACAAATTTGCGATAGACCAATTTACTTCTTTGTAAGACTTGTGAAAAATTCAGGAATTTTGATGATATCTTTAGTACTTTTCGAGATATTGATGAAATTAGATTTCATTTCTTATCAAAGAAATTGTATTTTTAAATGACTGATAAAGAGCTCCAGATTTCATTACCTTCCTATAATCTAACAGATAGAGATTTAAGTTTTTAGCTAATACTTGAACATGCAACTAAAACTAAAAGTTGAAAAATTAACATGATCGCTTCAAGTTAAGAACGTGTCCAACAAATTTGCGATAGACCAATTTACTACTTTGTAAGACTTGTGAAAAATTCAGGAATTTTGATGATATCTTTAATACTTTTCGAGATATTGATGAAATTAGATCACATTTCTTATGAAAGAAGTTTAATTCAAATTTCATAATATCTTTTTAGCGAGATATTTTTCAATAACTAAACTTTCCAAATATATGAAAAAATTTCTTTCGCACTTTTAAATTTCCAGACTAGAATAGCCCCTTAATTGCGACAAAACCGTTGAGTTTCAACGCAAACTGTCCAACTAACTGCTATTGGCAACAAGCGCACTTACTTCCTCGACGTGTTAACAATTTCAAAGTTGCGCTCCCCGTATGTTCCGTTTGAATCTCCCAAGTTATTGTTGCACAGAGTGCGAAATCGGTCAACGTCTTCATTGTTCGTAAAGTTTACTAAGCCGTAATGCACAAACACTTGGCGCATGATAAAATGTCCGCTGTCAATATTTGCTGCACAAGCGGCGGAGGCGGCGAATCGCAATGTGTAGGATGCGCGCATGTTATGTATGGCGCGACAAACAAAGGCGCAGCAGCAGCACCACCAGACGTTGCGCGTTGTTTCAATGGAAAATGCGCATTTCTATTCGGAACTTGCACCGCCACTTACACGTTTGTTTGTCCCACGTGCTTTACTGCGGACAGAACTTTCATTCACTGTGCCGTGCCGCCTCCGACGGGCTGTGCTTTTGCTGATACCGAGATTTAAATGGAAACCGCCAAGTGGATAAGAGAAACTTGCTCCGAATGCATTCAAATGCACACAAAATGCTTCTAAATTTAGTGCTGGTTAATATTAAATTTAAACCTACGTTGGCGAAAACACTATTCCTGAATATTCCTTAGATGGGGAGTAAAAAAATATCAACGAGTGTATCAAACCACGCCGTCTGAATGCAATTTCCTGTCTGTGCGAACATTGCCATTGAATAATTTATCAATGGCTGATTGTGCATTATGAATATTCTTACATTTCTACGCTTGACAATGCATCGCAATGTACTGCAAGTAATACGACAAGCAGGAATATCACGCGCAATATTTGATTCGCTGACGGTTTGAAGTCTGAGATGTATAAAAATTCATATAACATGTGTCAATGTTCGCATGATGGGCATAGGATGCAAAAGCGTAATTCAATTCCACATAAAAAATTTCAATATGTGTACCGAGAAAACTACAATTCATGTATTATCAGGAATTTCCACGAAACGCAAAAACTCAATCCGCAATTCGACAATATTTAATCCGCATTTCGATTATATTGATAAAAAGTTTCACGTCTGAAGAATTCCAATACCCAAGCCTATAAAATTCATACGATATTTTTTTGCCATCGTAAGAACCGAACATGAACTGAAAACTTTGTAAAAATATTCACACAATAATTATATTCATTTTACGTGCAGCCAATTCGTCGGTCGGTGTTATACTGAAGAAAATTTTCGCACACTCAACTCATCTCCAATTACAGTCAAAAAATCTAAAACTCAAATTATACACGGTGAAGAGAATCGTGTCGATTGTTCCTCGCCTGCAACATCAGCAACAAGGCAACTTAGCCGAAGAACAACAGACTACGCGAGTTGTTCCACAAGACTCGCTTGTTGCGTTCGTGCGGCGAATAATCGGCAAGGTTTGTATGCTTCCACGTTGCCGGCGCATTGAAACAAAGTCATAATGCTCTCTATTCGGCCATGGGATAAGTACGTACTTCGCGGCAAGCCAAGAAAGCCAAGGAAGCCGCGAATCAAGCACGAAACCGAAAAGGCGCGAAATTAACACAAAACTCGCATGGAAAGTGCTCGTTCGCTTCGCCGAAAACTTTTCGCCAAGTTGGGTTTTAACTTTATGTCTTGTCTCGTAAACAACGCGCGCGCAACTAAAATACGGTTAATATGCTAAATTATCCTCCACCGAGTGTTTTAGTCGAGAGGCGCGTAATGCATAATGACTCGTAGGCAATACGATTTTTCATATTTCTTTTTCTAGGTTAATTGGCTTCCTTTATTCACGAACGAACGCGTTATTATTATTATGCGTGTGTATTCAGGACGAAAGCCGTTCTAAAAACATGCAATGAAGTCATTAATTCAAATCAACATTTTCGGCTGCTTTTTCCCTTGATTCATGCAACTTTCCTGCGCGGTTTAATTATGCACAAAGAATGGACGTTTAGTTTGCCGCTTTTAACGTTCTTGTTCTTTTTTATTTCGCATGTGTTTTGTTTAGTGTGAATGTAAAACGTAATACAGTAATACCCATATCCTAATTGTAACATTTACTTCACTCCTTGATTCTTTACTTCTCATTCGCATATTACAAATTCTTCGTGTGCTCTAATTAGTTACATTTTAAAGTTGATTATTGAAATCAGGAAGGTATGCCTGTATAGCGAATTCGTGCAAATCTGGAATGAAGCAAAAGGTTATATAAAATCCAGGGAGGTCGTGACGTTGAAAATCCCCTAGCGAAACATATCCAGTGACCTCCGGTTTTTGTATTTCAGATCATAGGTTTACCTCCGCAACGTGATAGACTTTGTAAAATGCACGCCGCAATGCAGCGGAATGAAACGTTTACGGACGCTGAATGCATTTCAAATCGAGTAACTCTTCGAATTACAAGGAAACCGTTTAAGAGATCATAAAATACCTGCTTGTTTTTACCGTCCAACGGCGTCGAAAAATTAAATCTTAGCTTTAATGCATTTTAATATTACTTCCATTTTTCAATCGTAAAATTGTTTCAAATATATTTAGAATTATTTCAACATAACTAAAACGACAGTAGGTAATTATCCTAGTCTCATCATCCGCATCTAACTAAAGTGCGCCAATGATTTTTCTGGCTAAAGTTCAGCAAACATTCCTATAACCAAAAAAGCTCTTACAACAAACACCGATAATAAAACTACATATCCATGAAACGTAATAAAATATTATTTTATCCGTTTGAAATTCCGGTGTAATGAAAATAATTGAGTTTAATTTTATAGTGTTTTATGCAAGTTTTATGCACTTGAAAGGCATCGTTAATGCATGGCAAACACAACGTTATGTAAAGCCGTTTATAGTTCATTGAACGAGGTGCGTTTACATTGTCTGGCTGCTAAAGTAAATGCGAGAGAAACGAGAAAAAGTCTTTCGTATAAATGTGCTTCATTACCTTCTCAACGCGCTAATAATGCCAATTATTGTTTTTCATCACGTTACAAACGTTTCTCTGCAAGTGCAGAGTATCCAGAGAAAATTAAGATATTATTGTTATACAAAAAGAGGAGTAATTACCAGCACTTCGCAGATTAATAATTAAATAAAAATTCTGTGAGAAAAATCAATCTACTAGCGCATAAACAACTTTTATGGCTTTCAAGCATCTTTAAACACTCAAACAAGTTAAAACTCCTTCTTGTATTTATTGCTTGCGCATCAGCAATCATCCAGCAAGTAAATGACCGCATTACGTAATCGATATACTGCATATAATTATGAAACTGCATAGAGGAAACCTTCAACACTCCATTACATGATTTAAGTTTAAAGTTACTTGAAGTACGCATTTAAATGTGGCTAAAATGTATTTTCAAATATCACGCAATTGCAGAATTCGTTCTTTGTTGGTAAGATTAATCACATTTCGCAATATTCACAGTTTCTATTTACGTCTGGCTCGTAATTAGTTTGCAAATGGCACGCGAAACTTAACTTCTCCCATTGATTTGCGATAAACTTAAAATACTAATCGGTATATCTCGACTTCTGCAGCGATTACCTAACTCGTGTTGCAAACAAGAAATTCCAATACACTTTGCTGGCGCTTAATCTGACATTTACGCGTTCTGCTTCTGATTCAACATCATCGGTAAACGTCTATTTATTTTTTTCGCTCTTGCTTTGCGCTGCGTTGCTTTGCTTGACTAATAAATGAACGAGAGCACCAAACTTCGATTTTATCACACGCGAAGAGCGTTGGCAGATTGCTTTGATCTTTCATCAAGGACTTGAAAGTGTTTTCACGCTTTTCACATGCGTTTATTGCCTGCGCTTTTCGCGGACGAAATGCAATATTCTCCATGGAAATTGCGCAGCGAGTGTACAATATGCTTAAATTGATGAGATTTTCTAAAGTGTATTAAGCTTTTATTTTCTTAAATAATAAAAGGCGCTTTAGAAACGAAGTTTGAACGCCCCCTGAAGAAAATTGAATGAAAAACCGCTATAAAAATGTAAAAATACGCTCTTTGAAAGAAGTTGATTTTTTTCAACTGCAGTGAGAATCATTTCATAAATGTGTTACCTTGTTGAAGGGCTTAAATAATAAGTCGAAATTGCAATAGGAAAACTGTAAATTTAATAACAATTTCGACGAGTTTCAGAGTGAGGACGTCGAGAGAAACTGAGCACATTGCTGAAACTTTACGCTCAATGCTGACAGAAATTCTCAGATTAATCCAATTTATTGCAGAGAGCGAGTGGAACGCGATAAACTTGTATGCGCTTTGTCGATTTCGGCAATACGAACAGCGAATTTCGTTTATGACCGTCGGTGAAGTTAAGCTTCATGCAGCTTGATTGAATTAAATTAAATTAGTCCAACAATTCGACGCGAAATCAATAACAAGAAATATGCTGGGAAATATGAAACCACAACCGTCTCATAATAACCGCATCCGATGCAACTTTACACCGAGCGCAATAAACACGATTGATTAATTATACCCCTTATTGATTAACCATGCGAAATATTTTTCAGTTTTTCGCTACATGTACCTATTAATCGTATATAGAAATCTGGAAACTTTTTAACCAGTGGGAAAATGTACCCAACGTAATTGTTTCTAAGTGCTACGCATGCTTTATTCAATGGACGTAATTAGTCGACATCACGTTGCTGATTTTCACATTTTACAAAATACGCTTTACTAATTCCGCTTCGATGTATATTCAATTAGTGTAGTGTAAGCTTTGTTTACTTTCGTTTGCATTCACGCGTAATTGTAGTGTAAAAACGCAGAGAAAAACGGATTCATTAACTGTACTCAGTTGTCAGATGTTCGATGACAAAATCAATTTAGTCAAAGCTTTGATGTCTTTTGATTTATTTATTTTAGTGATGTACCATTCTATATGTTAATGTTTCGATTCATTGTTTATTTATATCGTTTACCATTCGATGATAAAACATCACAATTAATACGTTTGTTTATTCCAATTCTAGATAAAAGGCGTTGTTGTTAATTAATAAAATTTATTGCAATGATTGATTTGCAATAAATTTCTATATAGAATTCGCAAACACTAACTAGTTATTTTCATTTATTCACCTAATAATTGAAAAATTGGTAGCAACATTTAAATTTAAATTATTTGATATTTCATGATTGAATTGTGTTTCATGTTTAGCAATTAAAAATTCCACTTTTCCTTGAAATAAAAATCAAACGCAAACAAATATTGAATCATTTGTTTTTCCATATTCGAAATTAAAAACCCTCCACAACAGTATTCAATTAACACTAATTAATACTTCATTATTAAACAAATGAAACCAATTCATTCAAAGAGCCGTGAAATCATCAAGTGTTTCACTTATCTTCTTCTTATTCTCATTATTCAACATCCAATTCTTTGTTGATTCATTCATCGCTCAAGAAAACCTTATAAACACATCTTAAGCCACACGCGGATGTAATTAGTTCTGTTCGAGTAAGTCTTAATTAGATACCTGAATTTCATCAACTTCTTCCATTCTCGCGTTCACGAATCAAGCAGCCAAAATATGAATTTTTGATCATCGGCAACATTTAAGGAAATGAACCAGGAAGCGAACAAGAATAGTGTTGTTGCTTCATGCTTCCTGCTCCACGATTTCGTAATTAGCAGAAACAACTTTTATTGCCTGCCTCGTGTAAATTTTATGCAAATGAAGATGTTCAGCGTTGGAGAAATATTTAATAGATGCATTTGTCGAATAATTATATGCGTAACTGAACTGAAAACGAAAAAATCGCTAACGCGAAGGAAAAACTAAATGTGCGGAAATAATATAAATGTTTCTTCTTTCTTGCGATATTGTACACGCCTTCTGCAATTAATTTACTTAATTACGCATTGCATGTTGCATTCGCGTTATCATTATCTCGTCGTGTGCAGTTAAATAAGAGGCAGGTGCTGATTAGTCGTGAAAAATTATTGCAAGTGCAGCGAACAGCAGAACACTAATGCAATTGTAATTTTCCGCACGGCAATGTTTTCACTGAAATCACGTATTTTTCTTGCTACACGTTTTACGCATTGTGCACTAATTGCCATGCAAATATTCCACAACTGTACGAATTTTAAATTACTATAGATTTTCAGTAAAAGCGAGGAAATTTACAATTTTTAAATAATCTAATAAACTTAGCCTTAAATAAATTTAAATTTAATGTAATAAAATGAATTTAGTGATTAGAATAAGATATTAATTCATACGTAGAGTAACGTAAATTTTATACTTTTGACAATATGGCGAGACTGACACAGCAATAAAATAATAATACCCTCGTGATCACTTTATAATAACGCTGTTTTGCACGTCGACGATGCTCGCGCGTATTAAATTTCCACATGTTGTGGAATGTTTTATGCGCGCGCGCCTGTTTGCGCAATAAATTAACGCGTTCAGCAACATTAACGCGCACCGCACCGCGATGAAGATGAAGAACAATCGTTTTTGTGTGCTCGCGTCTACGAAATTTACAATCAACGCACATTCGCAACTCGCATAATTGCATTCGTTACGCTTTACATGTTATTGCTGTTATGAAGCTGCAACAAACGTCATAAATAAATGAAGTGCGTGTTGCGCTTCTCCTGTGCCCGGCATGCACTTAATCAACGCGTTATAAAGTTGTAAATCAATTACGCGAAAGGTGAAATACCTTTTGTGCGTCAAGTCAAGGTTGGCATCTAATGTCGACAGCAATCATCGTACCGCAACAGCCCACGCTCGAAAATTAAAACAAAGCCGGATAAGAACAATAATAACAGTATTACTACTTCATCCAAGTTTCTATTGTTCCTAACTTTTCAATGAGCTGAGCAATTTTATGCTAATTTCTTACTTTTTTTCTTATCTGACCAGAACTTGGCCAGATTACATAAATTAGTTTTGAAATCATAATAATTATTTCGTTTCAGTCGTTATATCCGCATGAATTGCCCTAAATTTGTATTTTCATAAAAGCATGATGACTGGTGAATAATTTGAATTTTGATCAAGTTTTAAATATTATATGAGAATCAATAAATCAATATCTCGATAATTTATCGAGTCATGCATTCGTGATAAAATTAATGTTGAAATATCCCCGGAGGAATCAAAGTATAGATCATCATTTATTAATGTAATTAAAGCGTGCGCACGAGTGCTTTGCTCATTACGCATTACACGCAAGAATGCACCTGCGATATGCGGTAATAATAAAATACATTAGCCATTAACGTACGCGTCCACCGAATGCCGAATTGAAATTAACGATTACAAAAACTTCAATTTTCGGTTTTATCCGGCCTAATCGCGCCAGCTGCTTGCTGTTAATGGAATGCGCGTATGTTATTCGCTCGATCGTTAAAATATTTGCATTTTCCGTTACTAAAGAGCACGCGACATATTCCACTACGATACTACGATAGCAATAAATACCAAGTACTTGGCTAAGTATAACAAAAAATGACTTTTCTTACATGGCGTTTCAAGGATACTCTACGATCACGTTATAAAAAATTCGAAAGTAAGAAATTATCTCATTTCCTAGTTAATAGTTTGTTTAGATCTATTTTTCCTCATTCATAAAATTTCCTGACCGTAGTTTTCCTACGAAGTAATAACTTAAAATCATCCTAAGAGCATGACTTATAAATAATTTCTAAACAATTTTTTTAATTCTCTATAATTAGAGAATATCCGGATAGAAACAGATGTAGCAGATGTAAAACCTGATTACATCGCTTGTATCAATTATCTGCAGGTTTAGATCGGCAATTTATACGGAAACAGGACTATGTCCTTCAAATAAGACTACGGCCGAGGACGAATACTACGTAATCCAAAATACATCTAAACACCACCCAAGCATCATTCTCAAGTTCAGAATTATGCATATCCTAAGAAACCAGCTAGCAATAGCAACAGAATGTCCTTCAAATGTTAATTGAGATGCAGGACGAGTAATGCGCAATCCTTAAATCAGTTAAAGAGCATGAGCACATTGTTCGCAAGTGACTTATTTAATTGAACAACAAATGTTAGAAAATGCCACGAAAATAGCAACCAACGGGTAGAAGAGCGATTCAAAGATATTAACCTTAGAGACAATGCTGCGCACACGACTGAGTGAACTCGTGGTTCCGCGCAACGGCACGAAGCCGCGGAGAAGAGAAGAGATATTAGTATGCAATGGTCTCCCGGCTATGCGGTTGATGTTCTTGAGCGAGCGAACGCAAGACCTTATGCTCCTTTGCAGCGCACGACGCGTTCGATGCCTTCTCACCGCTGCTGCTCCTGCTGCTGAGCTGCAAGAATCGCTTCTCTTTGGAGCGGATTGAGTTAAATAAATCCCACAAGCGTAAGGCACTTGATGATGCACACAGCACTCAACTCAGCGCACAATCAATCGACGAAAGAAGCAAGTGGCGCATCACTTAATTGAGATTTCGATGCATCGAACCAACCACCCATTTATTATTAATTACGTTACACTTGCGCACTATCGCGTTGTTTAAGTGCGCTTCGCGAAAACGCGCGCGCAAAGTTGAACGCGGCGGTCGACGAGGATTGAAAACCGTTGCGGTCGCGACTAGAATGCCGACACAAGCAACCTGAACAGGTAGGAACGCACGGCTTCGCTTGGACTTAATCCACCTGAGTGGGGGAGAAGAGAGACTTACACACTTGTATTCAAAGCGTGTTGTCTGTTTGCGTTCAAACATTCATTCATATTTTTGTCAAAACGCTCTGATACAATTAATTCACGCACACGTCGCGTGAGTACCGCTCTAATTTTCGTATCCTGTTACGCATTAGGTCGCATCGCTTGAGGCTAAACATTTTCTTCGAATTGTTGTAACGCACTGTATGAGTGCCAACCGGCTGGCTATGCGAGAAGTCGCCATGGATGAATATGGTAGAATTTTTTCGGTTTAAACTTCCAACCGTCGCCGCGCGCGTCTTCGTGGTGGCGATCGGCGATTTCAACTCTTTCGTCCTCTCCCTCTTTCTCTTTTCGCGGGCGCAACGTTTTGTTTGTATTCACATCACCCACGCGCGCCGACTGCGTTCAGACATTAAGTGACTTAAGCCTCTCCGCGCTCATCGCGTGCGTCCGCTGGCTAGCCATATTATACGCATCGCGCTAAGAGCATCGTGCACTTACTCAAGAAGTATTTACGTGCCGTTTTGTTAGCTTAAAACTTGTAATAAATTTACGCACGCATATTGCGCATTACAACTCTCCCGTCCTTTAAGCGTGAGGCGAAAAAATCTACCAAGTGATTATTTACTCGTTGCATGTCTTCCTTAAACGTTGAGAAGGAATTTCACTCGAAAGCTTATTAATACTCATAACTAAATAATTGTTGGTTGTACTTTACCAAACAATTTTCAGAAATTAACTTATGAAACCCAAATAAACATTTTTTTCATGATTCGCTATGATTATATAAATATTCTGTAATTTTTTTATTTTGTCGATTGCCGGTCTATCGATTTGTTAAAATTAGATCATTGTTCAATAAATACCTGATTGTTGATGATTAAAAATTACTTGATTAACTTTCTTGGAAACCGAAGAAAAGTCAAACGCATGAAGAATTCAAACACTCACCTGAAACAAAGAAAGAACAAATTAGTAAATAAGAAAAACTTACAAAATCAAAGCAAAGACTTATAGTAATTAACCATAATAATTAATTAACTCTGGAGCGCAGTATTCATTTATAATTAAGAGATCTTAATGAAGCAATGAACTAATATTAAAAGCTAGTTAAGAGGATAAAGCTCGCTGAGGTCTATCAAATTAAAAGTTGAACGATTTAATAATAAGTTACCGCACTATGCACGAGAAGGCAAAATATTTAACCTTGAATACCTTCCCATGATTGACATTTAAACATTAAAGTTACTACTTTGAGCGTTAAACTAAAATATAAATATGCAGGAAGGTGAATAAACGTCAATAAGTGTGCTGCTCGAAAAGATCATCGTTTACCTCCGCTAGACTAACTAATGGAACGCGCAAGCTTGAGCAAACTGGTTTAATTAAAATTAATGCGAAATTTAATGAAACATTAAGCGCGTTTACAAGCGACACATTCATCTACCACTAGCACGGGTAAATATGAAGTGTAAAACAGGAAAAATATTAAATTAAGTTCTATTAGATGTAATCTGATCAACTTTTGCGTAAATTGAAAAAGCTGAATAAATCTACCAACATTGCGAACCACTAACGATATCCGAAAACACGTGGGGAAAAGTCGATTTGCCGCTGTGCGAGGAGTGCAAATAAAAAGCACTGGAAAGCAAACAGTTTCAATATCATGAGTAAAGTTTAATTGCACCCACAATGAGTCCTTCAGGATTAACGCAGCTCGATGAAAACTGGTTGCTAAGCTGGATGAACGCATCAAAACTTTTCATTTAGAATCGAGCTGCAATTTTTTCCATTTCATAATCGAGCATTTCATTGAATAGCAAATCAACTGCTTGTTTTATTGATTTGAAATTTCAATTATAAATTTGTTAAAGGAAATGCACCATAATTAATTTCAATAAATATTTCTGTTTTTAATTAAAATGAATTGAATGTGTTTTCTGAAATATTAATTTTCCATTTTTCTATGAATCTAAACCGTGATTTCTACACGTGCTTGAATAATTTAAGTATCCATTCATTTTAAGAATAGATATCCTTACTTAATTTAAGTAAATACGTAAATAATGTGATTACATGGAGAACGGCATTGACCGAAATTGGATATTCACAAAATGTTGCGAAACCTTGAATACGAAATAAATTATCAAGTCGAATTAGCATATTCCGCAATAAAATATAAATTTGTTACCTTCTTAATACAATTTTGCCATATTGCTTGTGCTTTCAATTAATAAAATACGAATAACAAATGTTTGTCAGTTTGGTAAAGACGCCTTGTTTAAGAAAAATTGCCTTATAAATTCTGTTCTGATATTTAAACAGCGGCAATTTATTAACGCGATGTCAACAGCAAACGAGAAAATTTGAATATCAAATAAATCGACTGAAGAAAGAAAGTCGATAAAAATGAAGGCGCAACCAGAAACAAAGTTCGCAACATTAAACGCAGCATCAAACGAATTATTTTTTTATGGACACACATAAATAACCCATTCAAGCACTTAAAATAATTAATTACGTAGATAAGTGTGTCGCTTCAGACTGCGCATAGTCGTTAGTTTAGTTCATTAAGTTTCATCAGCATTCTAATAAAATATACTGTCACATTTTCCATTGCTATTAAATTATTTGCATGTATGCGAGTAAAAAATTATAATTTTTCATATTATATCATGGAATAATCTAAATCAACTAATTATTCTGAAATTTCATAAAAATTTAAACCAAGAATTAGCTAATTCATCGAAGATTAGATCGCTATATCCCAACATTCCATTATCAAAACAACGGTCTTTATTAACACGTCGCTATAACTGACAAAATATTATTTATAATAAAAGTGACTGCCACTCAAATCCACTATAATTTTATAAATTTTATGATGGAATAATTCGTTGCCGTACCTTAATTAATGATGGAAATTCAAAAGTTAGAATAAAACATAATTTAAATGGAAAATATATATGAACATAAAGTAAACGTATATTTATCGTGATATTATGCATGCACGTTTTGAAAGGTAGGGCAGTGAAATATATAAAATGCAAATGGTGAATGAGATGAGTTGGAATGCATTTAAATAAGGCGCGATTTAGAGAGCTGCGCCCAACTTGCTGTCCGACTTCACAACAACAAGCATTTGTCTCTCATTTCACTCGTCAGCAATAATAATAATATGCACGCGCTGTCTTGCGCGTCGACAATATGCGAACGCAGAAGAACAAGAACTGTATGCGTCTCTTCCACATATACGCATGCGACTTAAACGGCGATAAATATCTGCATCGCGCGTCGTAGGCATAAATTCCACTTTCACTATTCCGGCTAGATGATGCGTACGCATTGTTAATGTTGCGAAGCGTTGATGATTTATACAATATTATTAATGTCGTTGACTTGTTTGCTTTCAGAGATGCTATTGACTTTTATTGAGTCCTCAGTTTGTTTGGCTGCAGAAACTCGAGTTGTTTTTAGTGCCATCCGCAAAATAAACAACCGCCGAATTGCGTACACGTAAGGTAGGTAGGTATATGAAGATGAGAGTGGGAAAAACAACTCCTAAAAAAGCGAGCGGCCGGTGCGCCGGAGTCGAAAAGCGGCGCGAAGGAAGACGAAGAAGATGCTGATGATGATGCTCTCAGTGGAGCCGCATTCCAACAGGTGTTTGTAGGTTAAGGAATTTGGCTCGCGACGTCGAGACCGACCTAGAGAATCGAATTATTGTGAATGCGTGCAGCGCAGCGCTTCATCGTATAGGTACACGCATTGTGCGTAATGTGACGAGATGCTGAAATTCTTCTTCATCTCCGTGCGCTTTAATTTTTCTCTTGAAAACATTTTAAGTACTTATCGACATTTTTCTTCCTTATGCTCACTTTTAGGGGAGGCAAATCTTATTACCGAAATTAATGCTTGTCATTTTTTATTTTATTAAACGCTATAATTGTTTTCTTTTCTTCCTTCTGCTTTTCTTACGCTTTTATTGTTTTAAACGTCTCAAGTGTTTGTCGGCTTTGTGTAATAAATGCTTTGCTGCTTTTCCTCATTCTTGAGGGACGTAAATTGAATCAAATTAACTTAATTTTGGTTATTTTTCATATCATGAAATAAACTAATGTCGTTCATCGCATATTTTGCCATATAAATGTTGAGAGAAGATGTACACGTTTTGCAGTACTTAAAGTAAAAGCAAACTTGGTATTTGACAATGATAACAGATGTAAATACTGGCGGAAGGCATATTTTATAGATTTCTTGAGATAGTCAGCTAAGCATGTGGTATGTTGTGCTGAGTAACAATACTTTAGCTAGGCAACTTATCGCACTTAATGTACCTGTACCTGAGTTGTTCATTACTCTCATATATAGCCAAACGGCGTATCACAAATTAGCACCTGTTATCAACGAAATGTTGTATGATTCACCTATTATTGTTCCATTATTGTACGCATCGAGGAATCGCTTATTATAATACGCAAAACGAATCAGTAGTATACCGAACACTAGGAAACATCCTTGGACTTGTGATCCTGTTGCAGTTTTACTCAACACCAAAGTATTGCATATGCTTTTCAACGTAATGAACATTTCGATAAGATATTATATTCGCCGTCTTGATACAATCACGTACATTTGTTAATCCGCGGAGTTAGTAAGTCTTAGTCGTAATATGAACACTAACCTTATATGCTTGCTGCTGCTGGCAAACATTATCCCATCCCAATCAAAAATTGATCCAGACAATATCTCTATCCAATAAGTAATAGGGCGCACAACCGAGTCACTGTTTTACCGAGAAGTTACTTTAAACGTATTAATCACTACTAACTACATAAACACCGAACTGAATATTGCAACCGACCACGAGGCTTGCGAACACACTGACTCAATCGAGACTAGACAGGCTCAGTTTTGCAAATAGCGAAGCGATAACAGTGACTCTTTCGTGTTTATACTCTGACGTCACGTCTAAGGCAATACTTGACGTGATCTATGCGCAAAATTGTAGCGCAGCGCATTACACTAACAAACTGTTTAAAACATCCAATATTCAAATCAATCAAGCTACCCCAAACGAGATAATATTTTAAACATTTTATCGCTTGTTGTTTAAACTAAGGCTATCTCAAAATTATTGCTACAACCTCGTAAACCAATCATCACAAAGGACAATAATAAAATTAATTTAAATATCCCGATTGTATCAGAGTTGTTTAACTTTTGCTCAACCACTTACGAAAACACTGACGCAAAACAACCAAAAACGACAGAACGCCAACGCAACGCTGGATTTCATACAAATGGTAAAACTTGCCGTTATTCCATGAATGCTGTTTGCACGCTTCGGTCGAATGCAAACATCTCTAATTAAAAATCTGTTTGTGCTGCGGAATCCGCACAGATAAACAGATGTGTGTGCTAAGCCATCCGCGATGCGCATTGGAACAATATGATAAACTCGTTTGCATAAAGTAACAGTTCGGCCGGAAAACTAAATGCAAAATGTTTGCGTAATGCACACCGCCACCGCCTGCGCCGTTCGTTGCTAACGCGGATTTAGCGCGGTGGCGGCAGCGGCAGTGGCGGTAGAATTATACGTGCCATGATGTTTGCTGGAACGACCGCAAACAAACTACGGCTAAATGCATCAGGTATAAATGTGTGTCGCACACGCTCGGAAAAACATGAGCTGCGGAAGAGATTCTAACCTTTACTTTACTTTCGTCCTTGGTTAGAGACAGCATCCTTAGAACCCCATCCCCAGGATTCTACGGTTGCGCGTCCTATCAGTTTCACGAGCAAACTTATCTTGCCCCCATAGTACGCTTGGTGAACGTGTGTGGAAAAGGATGAAATTTGATGGTATTAGTACAATTGCGAATGAAGCTTAGTGAATGTCTGGAGGATGTAGTAATCTGGGATATATGTGAAGGCAATGTCACTGAGCAGGCTTCTCTCATCGTATAAATTTTAATGAAATTTCACTTTACCCTGCGCGTGCCTCGCAGAATATGCTTTTTCGCCCGTAATAGAATTCATCACGTGCTTACGAGGACGAGATTTATGTTTTTAAATGCGTTTTTCCCGTTATATTTTCACGCAGCGATGTGTGAATGTCTACACGCTGTAATTTCCATTTCAAAATATGTAACGGATGTGTTACTTAGGCGGAGATTGCATATGAATTTTTTACAATGACAAGACGAAAAGAAGAAGGACGTGTTATATAAGGGCAAAGTTATTTACTAGAGTAGAAAATAATAGAAAAATAATAAGGAATCAAATTTAGAAAAGCGTGTTTTCAACCCCTATTCGTGAAAGTAATGTTCTATTATTAACTACTATTAAGTAATCATAATAATTTCATGTTTTCTGAATAACTGAATCGGTATGTGTGTTAATTTGCCGGTCATCATAATTACACTATTTAAAATTGACATTTATTGATAATTATTATATTCAGGTGATGCGTTAAGTAATTCATTAATCACCAATCATTAATTGGTGAAAGCTAAAACATCAAAAATATTTCATAATTTCAGTTGAATTTCATTTTTGTTAAATGAAATGTCGAATGCAACGTACACATCGTTAAGCATTAATGAAATTTGAATAATTTGAGAAATGGCAAAAACCGAAGCGCAGTTTCCGCTTAATCAATTCAATTTATTTAATATTCGGCCTCGGCGAATAAATAGCCAAAACGCATAAATTCGTTTGTATTTTAATGAAATTTATTTTTCCACTTAAATGGTTATGTAAATTCATCAATGGCCAACCAGTGAAAACATTCGAAATTAATTTACAAATCAGCGCTTCATTAACTATTATTGATTTAAAAGTCAGACAATATGCCATATGTTATGTTACTATACCACTGTGCTTGAGCTAAACAAACGATTTTTGTAAACCCTTATTTTAAATCACTAAACGCGCTGAGTTTGCAAGTAATAAAACTACGTGTCGGAAACAAGCCTATTTCGTAATTGCGTAATAGTCACGGACGGTTAAGCATACCCTAGCGAAAAGCAATGTCACACGGTCACATCCCCTTTAGAGTCCTTATTTTAGGGATCATCTTCATGACGAAGGCAAACGTCGTGGCGGGTTGCGTCAAGATCAGGCTCGCACCCTGCGTGGAATGACATTTTTTACTGCGTCTTCGGTCAACCTTATTATATTCGGTGATAAGAAAGCGCACAAAGGAACAATGGACGTCGTCCAAAAAACATTGAGAAATGATTGTATGGTACAGAAGAAACGCATGAAAATGATCTTTGAAATTGACAACTCAATTCATTAGTCCAAAAGCACTGATCATGATGGGCCTTCATATTTTTGGTTGGTTTCCGGAAAAATTCTTTCATTTCTTTTAACAAATAACTCGAAAACAAATTCTATTATACTTGTATAAAATTATTTAGTTAATGACCTATTACTATAAACAATTTCGAGCTTGTAAATTATGCGAAGTAATTTAAACTTGAAGAGTAGTTATCGCAGGACTACACCGCAAGCAATTCACCAAGTTTGCCAGAACTTATTATCATAAAATAATTTATTAATATGCATCATGCAAGTTATTGAACAAACTTACTGCTGCTGCGTATTATTGCATCTTCTAGAAAAACAACAACAAACGCCTAAGGTTTAATGCATTATTTGCGAAAATTTTAATTAATATCAGCAGTAAATTCTATGTATTTGCCTGTGTTATTTATTTTGATATTTTTAAAATTAAGTTGCAAGCGTTTAAACTGAATTGAAACATGCTTTTTTCGGAAGCACTCGGGGAAAGCAATAAATTCACACGCCTGGACAGGGTGGCAACACACTTTTCGTTTTTAGTTTCCACACCATCGAAATGGGAGATAAAAGCCCAAAGGCGCGACTAAGGGGTGGCTCACCCTAGCGGTTTGGTATTGCGTCGCCAACGCTGTATGGATATAAATTATCTTGGAAGGATATAATTCCCCGCGTGGGCATTGAAAAGTCTTTGTTCACGAATCGTTAGGTCGCCTGCGCCCTCAGGAGGATGCACACGCACGTTCTCGTCGAACTATATCTTTATCCACACAATCGCTTTACCTATTGTAACTTTATTCTCGCCCTTTAACAGGTTATGTTTACATTGTTAAACTGGTGCTCCTTCGAAGCAGGCTACCGTTCAAGATTATTCACATAAGTAGTTGCGCGTGAACCCGATAGTCCTTGCCTTCAATGGGATGCGTCGACTGGAATTATCACCACTTTATGCGCCACTATATCCGGTATTTGCGCATCGTCCGCAGAGAATTATGACATAACCGAATGGTTTAATTATAGTAGTGAACATTTTCTTTGTTATTATATTAGAATAATTAATAACCGAAGGATCTTCCTTACAATTCATTCATCTCAAAATGTTTATCGCTAAATACTCAAATGTTAAGTACATTTTGTACTAACTATTTGCTTGAAAAGTAAATTATTAAAAGTATGAATCCACTGAAAATTACTATCTGTTCAAAAAATGTTTATGAAAATAGTAAATAGACTAAAAAACTTTATCATTCGTCTATGAACTCTTAAAACTTTTTTGTGGCAATTTTGTGGCAAAACCTGCATTCAAATAACCAAGAAAGAAAATTGTGCAGCGGCAATCCCTGCTCATGCACAACGGCCGCCCCTTCGTTTACGTAATTAAATTATAAATGCAAATAGTTTCTCTAGGAATTACTCTATCGCTATTGTTTTATACAATGTGTTTCAAAATGCTGAAAATACCATTAATTCCAACAAATTCCGAACGTGTGACACAATATTTGAAAGGGTTTAAGCATATGAATCACAAAAGATTAATTAACGCGTTTTGTTATGTCACTACAAACAAATTATTCGAAATGTCTATAATAGACAAAGCGCATTTGGATAGCCATTATATTCAAGTATCATAATCATCATCATCATCCTCTCTTGCGGTCCAAGTTTAGATTGAGTAATAATACGTTCAGGCAAGAACCATCAGCGTCCAATACATTTCAGCGTGTGGTGTCTACAGCGTTTATTAATTGTTTCAATAGAATCCACTAATAGAATCGTTGTTCAAGCATTTCCAAGCCGCCCCGCATTATTTTAATCTAATATTCTGCACTGGTGGAACATTTCCAAATCTGTAGATATTTCACCAGCGGCAGACAACGTAATTGCTCCTTCAGCATTTAAGCGAAATGAACAAATATTTGCTTAATATAACTTTATAATTCACTGAATTGTAATAATTTCATAATATTAATTCCAACTTAAGGGGTACTTTTCTTAACTCTTGAAATATTTAACTAGATTTTTCATTACTTCATTTTAGATGATTATAGTTTTTCATGATTTTGCATATAATCTAAACAAACCTAATAAAATTTTTCCGATTTAATATTTTAGAATTTTATTTTATATTCTAATTTTATTAAAAAATATTTTAAAATATTTTTAATGCGGCCGTAATTTTTATTACTTACGTGTAATGTTTGTAAATATAATTTAAAAGCGTGAAACACGGATGATTTTCTTTTTTATGATTATTAGCGTTTTATTCGCAAATGCGTTGTTTTTTCTGAAATTAATGTGACATCTTTAAAAGCCAAAAAATAAACCTTCAACAACTGCATTAAAATTTAACGCCGCAATTGTTGGCAGCTCGCGCAAGCTGCGGGGCGAATTTATTAAGAGCTCGGGCGGGCTTTTTTAATTGCGACTTCTTGAATTATGCTTTTAATAAAACGCACCCCGCGAAATAAAAACGCAAGACAAAAGGCGGCGATGAAAGAGCATTTAGTATTTATTTTTTCACGTTCGTGATAATAAAAAGCCAGTTTGTTTTTGAGCGGAAAAACGTGCCTCTTTTATTTCCCTATTTTCCAACTACGAAGCAATGTAGGAAATAGAATAAATTGGGAAATTAGCTTTCAGTTTATTGACAACATATAGTGTAAATTTCGTAAAGTATTAACCCCTAAGCGCTGTTTAAGCCTCAGTAATTTACCAACTATAATTTTTATTATCAACAAATAAATGGCAATTGCAACGCATATGTCTCGAAACCGTTTCTAATTTTCCCCAGCACGCAATATGCGTGGTCGTTTTTAATTCATTCAGGGCAGTTTGGTATTCAATGAATTTTCCTTCACCATTAATAAATGTCATGCACTCGTTAAATTCGCGTGCCAATGAGTTGTAAATGCTTGAAATACGTTTCAAATTCCGTGTTAAAATTGCATTTCAATTGTGCGCAATAATTACTCGGGCAACAGAAAATTATTTTACTGTTTGCTCAATTACTTGTTTCTAGTTTTTCTCATTTATTTATTTACTACATGGAAACGTTTGGAATAATAATCCCGTTAAAGATTCCTTCAATTACGAAAAGGGTATAAAACTAGAGCATAAAAGTTTATCTGAATTTAAAAGCATAATTGAATGAAAACAATATTGAAGTTTACGACTATCAGAAACATTCCATTCTGATTTTAATCTAACTACTAAATTGAAAACTGGAATTGAAAAATACGCCGATGTAATAACTTTGATAATGTTGATTCATTTTCTATTTTTTGCAAATTATTTTTAATTTGAAACGATATTGCCAATAAAATTTCTCTCATATTTTTAAATGAATGGGAGCTTTAAATATTTAGTTATTATGAGCATCCCAACTTGGGACATTAATTTCTATTTAAGTAGGGATAGATTAAAAAATAATTTGAAGGACTTTTTCCTATAAAAAGGAATAATTATAGGCACTCCTAATTAGTTCTTAATTACCTCTCGAAGGCGCAATTGCCCATAATATTGACGATATAATTAGCTGGAAGATTTAGACTAGTCCGTTCTTAATAGATAATCATCCCCTAGTCTCATTCGAGAACTAATTAAACCGATGGATAACTCGGAAAACTTATTATGAGCTCTAATTCTTCTCGCAATAAATTATTTGTGGTGGTCTAATAATGGAAAAGAAGTAATCTCCAAAGAAGGAAGCAAGATTCGTTCATTATTAAATAGCTAGTCCAAATTAAATTCCGTATTTTAGTGCAAATTACACTGTCATACCTACTCGAGAGAATATTATTTCTAAGAATTTACCGAAAATTGCAAATCGTTCTCTTTAAATTGCCTTTACTTGTAATTCAAAAAAATCGTTATTTTATATTAATGTTTAAAAGATTGTCGCCCATATAAAAGATAACAAGCGGTTTTGACAGAAACGCAGGACAACTAATAGGCAATTAGTGAACTTAAACACAGCACGCAGGGGTAGAATATTGGCAAACTTGTATTCCAACGTCAGCGGCTTAATTATCGCAGTTCTCGTGCTTCGCGTCTTTTAGACTTATCCTAAACATCGCCATCTGCGTCTGAGCGAAAGTCTCCACGTCAAATAATAAAATGCGCCTCACATTTCACCCTCTGCTTCCGGCTCCTTTGGGAATGAAAAAGGATAAGAATTAACACAAAGCGGGGTGTATTTTTCGGCGGTTTAATTGTAATTTATTCTCGCGTCATGTCGTAAATTTTCCGAATTTATGAGCGTGCGGTACCCACATTTCCTTTGAGGATAATTCACAACAAGCAATTGGAAAAATTGCGCATCGAACGTTAATTTTCATACAAGATTAATTTGCTTGCGAGTTATCCAATCATGTAATTTTTGTGACCATTGGCGCGTGACAAATAATTAATAAAATGACATGCAAATAAAATTGTTGATTGGATAGAACGTAAATAAGTTACTCGGTTATAGGGCGCGTTGCTGAAGTGCATACGAATGTAATTACATTTTAATTATGTCGTTCTAATGGGGTAGTTTGCGCCCACAGCTTCAGCCCTGTTCGTATTTGCCTGCTGCATATCACCGTCCTGGCAAATGCAGGGAGCGGGTATAAGTGCCATTTAATTGAAATTTCAATTTTCGCATTACAAGCGCGCATTATTTATGAGCCGCATAATATTTCGATTTATCAACATCAATTCCATTCGCAGCAATACCGTTCGCATTCTTCTTTCTAGTTTTTGTCATCTGCTAAAATTTAGCATAATAAATAAATCATTTTTCATATTATCATATGTTCTGTGCGACTTTTTTTCTCATATTTTAATTTGTATAAAATTTAATAATCTTCCCTTCCAAAAAGTGGTCAACGAATTGGGCGAATTTATACACTTTTTAGCATTCAATTGAGTGTAGATTTTGAAATAAACGATGCCCGTCGGCAATCACCCTGTTATATCGGATTGAATGAATGTTGAAGGGTAAAAGGACTGCGAGTTGTCCACCCTTTGGATTTACATATAGATTGAGCGCGGTTTACCCGGGAATTTCGAGTTTTGGTTCCTGCAACACCAAGTTGCGTATCTGATTGCGACGATTTACATCAACCATCCCTCCTAAATCCGTACAAAATGCAATACTTGCACCGTCTACGTGCAGGCCTTTCGGATTAAGGGATGCTTCATGATGCCAATGTAATTTCACTTTTTGTCCCGTAAATTTACATAAACCGATGTAATAATCAAAAATGATTTAATTAATTTTATATCTTTTCTTTTTGAATTTCCCGACCAAAAAGTTTCATTATCATTTTACTTTTACGCTTAACCTTCACCCACATAAAGCCTTGAACGTCAATGGCAAAATTGAATGAAGAAGCAAGGGTTGTACTAAAGATGTTATCCCGTTTTCTAATTAGAAGCGCCTTCTACGCGCAGAATTGAAGAGATTTTAATTAAACGCTGTGATTGTTCTCCTGAGATGTATGTCGAATTAATACATGCTACCGTGAAACCTTTTCGGATTGCAGGAGAGGCGTATTATGAAAGTGTTTCACATCGCCTTTTGCGTCAACGACAACGCATAACGTGAAAATGTGCACCGCTAAACGATTCTTGTGTACTGGAACAATTAATTAATACAAAGCACGTTTGCTGGCGCGACACGAGTGGAAATGAATGGAAATTCGCGAAGGGTGCAAAGCACCAACAGCGCAACTAAACGAATGAGAGGTAATTGAATTCTCGCGGCGAAATTCATGAAAATAAAGTGCTTCACGGATTAAAATTGACTTGCCTTAGAAACAGTACCTCCATGTTGCTTAGAGCAAAAATCTATTACTAATTACTACTAGCTTCCCTATAAAGTGTTTGTCTTTAAATTCGCGTCCGAATATTAGTTCAAAATAGCGATTATCAATATTGCAGCCAAATTAATACGAAATACATAATAAAATTTACCTTAAAATTCAGATCACCAGTAGATTTTCGAACATAAGAAAGAATTTTAAAAACTCACCTGAAACAAAGAAACAAACTATTAAAATCACGTAAAATATTATTAAATACGATTAAAGCTGCATAAAATATTAATATACTATTGAAAATGAGTAAAAGTTGTTTATCCAACTGATTTTTCTACTCCAACTTCCAAATAAATTATGTAAATATTAATGCAATTGAAGAACGTCTCAAGGCACATTACGAAATCATGGAAATTGTTGAAAACATGATTTATTTCCTACATATCTTCATCATATTTGCTTATATTCCACCCATCTTCAAGGCTCTTTGCACCTTCTTAATATTTTACTTCCAGTCTGCATCAAGCGAGCATGAAGACTTCACTTTGAATATATTCCAAGGCATCATTCTGACTCTTACTCCACTTTCACTTAGAGGAAATTATGCTTGCGGAGCTGCCATCGAGTGAAAAATGAATTCACGAGCTTAACAATTGAAACCGAAGCGAGCGCATTATTTTTTTCGCTGTTAAACGATGTTCTATAATAACATTATTTATTCTCGCGCTGGTGCAGCAAAATGAGAAAAGTGCTGCGTTCATAACCGTAAAGAAAGGGGAGTAAAAAAAGAAGCTGCCTTCATGGCAAGAGAGTCGCTTTAATTTTCAGCTGGCTGCATATGCGTGGGCGATGGATTTGCATAAATTTTAAATAACAAATTCGCTGCCATGCGTTGCTAGACTTCATCTAAAATGGCAACACTGCAAGTATCTTCCCGCCGGGGATTATGGGGAATAATCTAACGCTCTGTTAACTTCGAACGCTTCTCGAGATAATATTTTATTGCTTTGTTATTAAAATAAACACAAATTTCTTGTCATTGCAGCCCTTCAAGATAAACTCATGAAATTTTAATTAACCATTTGTGGTATTTTTATTGCGCACCGCACCGCTTTCATCCCCATGAAAAATACATGCGAGAAACTATTTTCACATTCTTGTTATTCGTGAAGTTCATCCCAAACTTTTTTAATTACGTTTACCCTTTCTTCTCTGCAACCCTATTCTCCATGATTATTTAATCTAACTTTTTGTAAACTTCTCTTGATTTACGATAAATAAGTTACAAATATGGCATGTAACTATTGAAATATTGCATTTTCAGCTTTTAAAAAGATGAAGCAAATTTTGAAACAAGCTAAAGAATTTCCCACTTTTTAATTAAACTCTCCAAGTTGTTGTTATCTTCTTTACAACAGACTCCGATCGGAGGTAAAGAAAGTTGCAAAGTGTATTTTATTGTAACTTTTCACTCAAATTAAATTCGCCAACTAGATTATAAAATGCACTTAAAGTTGAAATAAGTCCTTTAGAAAAACAATTAAAATATTTAAATTTTGTAAACAAAAATCATAAATCAAAGTCTTCAACTTGGGATGAATTGAAATAACCTATCGATTAATAGTCAGGTCCCAAATTAATCTTACAAAGCCTTCAATAAAGTGAAGCAGTGCGGTTTCATTACACAACCAAGTTAAATGCTCAAGTGACGCATAGGTAGACATTTTCCACCCGATTGGCTGTCTTTCGCTCCGTAAGTGCACTCGACTAGATCCCAAGCTCGCTATTATTAATTAGCCAGACGATATCAATTGTTCGATGCGATATTAAACCCGGCGATAATTTATTAGCGCTTCAAAACACAATGTTTTATCGATTTCGCATTTAAGCAACTATGCAAACTCGTATCACTCTTCGCGTGCAACTTTATTGCAAATCAATACAAAATCAGCCAAGCCACTTCAGACCCCCCCATGAGACAGGAAGTGCGCGGAAATACAACAAGTCATTTTCGTGAAGCACGTCTAACGATGAGCAATGGCGATACGGGAGGAGTGCAATAAGAAGATGATGAAAAATGATAAATCATCATCTGGGACATTTCGAGTGCCGTTTGTTCCATTCAAATACAATGACAGTAGGAGAAATGACGCTGAAACAACCAACGTTCATATCCGGTTGTGTGGACATGGCTGACATTTCGTTCCGGAAATGAAATCACCTTCCCGTTTGTACCGATTGGATCCTCACAAGTAGTCTCTCTCTCTCTCGAAAACGTACAATTAACTAGGCCAATAAATGCGAAAAACTGTTTGGCCAAAATGCAATTTGATAAATCATATTTACATTTAGCACATCTGGCCACACAGGCAATAAACATTAAGAGTGAATTGATTGAACAAAGTTTGCAAATATCATCCATATATGTAAACGAAGATTGAGGATAAAGGGCTAACAAAGTGACAATATTATTAACGCCTCGAAGAGAAATTGTGCGGCTGTGAGGTGCACGTAAGACCAGAATGTAATTCGCAGCTTCGTCGTCCATTATTAACAAAACTCGTTTGCATAAATTTCCACTCAAATTACCATTAATCAAATCACAGCCAGCAACAATGTGCACGAGTGGGATATACTTGTAACACCTTCAAGTGCGACGTTAACTTAGTTTTCGTTCGGTCAGTCAGAAAATGCAAATGAACTTCATCTACCTTTGACTTAACTACCTAGATACTAGAATATCTCGTCAATCTCAAGGATATTTACAGTTTAATTAACTTTTAATGCCATTATTTAAATATCCGACAAAATAGCCAAGGAACATCTGAATATCCATAAACTTCACAAAATGTTTCATCCCGGAAATCCACCGCCAACATTTCTTAATAATAACTTAATTTCACTCACCGTTTGCACTGAGGACCGTATATCGTAGCAGCAACCGCCCTGAACCCCAACGCTGAAGGATCCCCAATGGATGGTCAGACTGTCGAAGTGGACATTCTGCAAATAAAAAGCAAAAAACAAATGTAATAAGTCTCTTTCTTTCCTTTCAACTCAAAGTATTATAAATTTATTAACGTTTAATTACATTACATGACGCATTATCAACATGAAAGAATAACAAAGATAATGAACGAGTAAACAGAACTTCATAAAAAACGAAGCTGCATGAATAAAACATTGGCCGTCTAGGTTATTTTCGAAGTAAATCGATAGCAAATAAGCACTAGGTAAACAAGGATAATGGGAGCGTAGCAAGTACAAGGACTATCTATCTCTCCAAAGGATTTCGTGTAAAAATCAATATGCGCCGAACAAAGTGAAGGTTATCGTTTGGTTCGCTGGCAGCGGATCCTCCGATTAATTACAACCTCCAGCTCGTTGCAATTAATGGGCCGCTGCAGCAAACTTTTTATTTTTAATTACATCATCATAATTGATACAGCTCAAAATCAGGCGAAGCGCAATGTTTTTGATGACAGTCGCCGACTTGGCGAACTTGCTGGAGAATCGCTTTGACCAATTACTTGGCCCTGCAACATCAAAGAATCGCACACTAAATGGTCAAATTGAATTTACTGCGAGGATAAACACAAAGAAAGAAAGAAAGAAAGCGAAGCGCAGCCAAGCCAAACATCTTTGCAATTTGTTTCGGTAATAAGCGTGTTTACCCATTCGATATCCTTTGGGAGGCTGGAGTTTCGGGGGGAGCGGTTCGATGGGTTCGCTGAATTTGGTATTCTCCGAGGTGACGACCATCATTTTGAGCGCGGCGACCGAATTGAGTGTAATGAGGTGTTGGTACACAATAACGATAATGGCTGAATTAAACGCGAATGCAATCAAGTGAACGACCACTTGACGAATGGATTGGAACAGACGCACACCACCAACCACCATGCAATGCGGCCGACTCGAGTGCGGAAGGGTTGTTCACGTACTGACGAGCGGACGTTCTAATGCAACTTGCCAACGATGTCTAAACCACATTACAAACGTTTTCAATAGACGAACGACTCATATACGGAAAATACGATGCGTTGTATACCTCTCTACGTGTGCCATATTGATTGCCATGATTAATTTAATGATACTATTCCTCCAGCCGTATGTCTGGCGCACGCAGACGTCGGATAAACGCTTCGTGCTTATGATGTATGCGCGGGAGAATTGAATTTGTAATGAAAATGGCGAAAGACATGAGGACGCACACGCAAATGGCCATCGATCGCTAAATAAACCAAGTGTAACTATCCGAAATACGAATGAATGTGGAATACCCCACCGGAGACTACTTCGAGGACGAACGTGAACGAAATACGCGCTATTATTATGTGTTTTGTTTTTCACTTGTCGACTAAACCGATTGTCGTCCTTGAACTTATACAAAACACCTTTGGCATTTATGTGGAAATAAAACAAGGACTCGAACAAAAGGAGCAACACAAACAGAAATGATAACAGCGCAATGTCTTCCGCTCAAAACTTGAACTACATACATTGAGTGAGTGAGCATGAAAAAGCACCGAAAGTCGCCAAGTTTTATTCGGGTCGTGAGTATTTTGAGTATAAATGTGCCCAAAAGGCCTCTTGGAACCAACAAAACTTCTCCATGTGTCACATGCCCAATAAGTTTATTTGATGCCTCAAAAGATCCCAGATCAGGAAATAACAAACTTTTCCGAGGTCTAAGATCTTTTTAGCGTTTCACTTGGATATCTTTATTACTTTTAGCTGTACTTCACAACGAAAAGTTGAAAAGATCTGATAAATTTAATTATCTACTCCGATTTGGTCTTAGAAATCAGGAAAAAAAACAACAACCTGGGATAATATTAAAATCCCCATTAACTAACGAACTAAGCAACAACTATTAACGCTCCCTAACTGAAATTTACTCCTGGGGGAAGTTCTCACATAGGTAAGTACGAGATTTATAGAATATGCTTGTCACGTTTATAATATTTGCGATGCTAATTAAGCGAACGTCTAACATAGAATCTGATTAGAGGAGCAAGATCCACATCAAGTTATTGTGCACCCTGCGAGTTGCATTCGTGTGCCCCGAGGGACCAATAAGTTAACACTACGGAATCAAATTAACTACGCGAGTACCTGCGGGCGTGATTGCCTAACCGGCAAGCTGCGGAAATATTGTTTCATGACGTGCACACATTCATGAAGTGTGGCGGTGCCCGGATGTATGCAGATGAGCAGTAGCACCAGATGCTCATAAGGGAGTAAAACGTAAATGAGGTAGACAGAGGTAAATGCCTATTACTGATGCAATAACAACAGCTCCCCGGAGTGTATCCTCGACGCGCAATGTTATGATGTAACGTTTCGATGTGGCATTAAGTGCATGAAATGCGCATAGATGAGATGCACCATGCCGGGGGCGGTTCGTGAAACAATACTTGCTTTGTGACCTTAAATAATCCATTACGACAATACACGTGTAAGTTGCTTCCACGTCAATAAACTTTACACAAGCCAAGTCGCGAATTAAAGGACAATTAGCCAAATAAATTATTTGTACAAAACAAAATCAATAAGACGAAATTGACCAGCATTGTATTTTAGTATACTCAATCAATAAGGCAACGTTATCTAATCTTAAAATGTCGGAGGAGCAAAACACTGAAGTAAATTTCCTTTAATCCGAATACAAGAATAATGGCAGTAGATTAGATAAACTCAATGGTTAGACAACTGGAAGCCAAAAACATACAATGTACAACTAGCAATAGCTAACTTCCTAACTTTAATTGACTTCTTGTGGTTTTTATCAGGCAATTGCTCAAGAGGAATGCTTATAACAAAATGGATCGGAAAATTACCATTTTCCATTAGAATAGGGCGGAAAACTCACGACGACTATTACGAGTACATATTTCGTATCATAAGGAGACAGACAATGTGTTGACATCATCGAAATAACACGTATTATAATCGAATAAGCTCAAAGCTCTGAAGTCATATCCAATATCCCGTGAGTATCCCATTTTCTCTAATACCTGTCCAATGCGGATGTGCGCCGCGCTTTCTAATCGGGCGAGGAAGGGACGTAAAGCCACATCATCCGAAGGAACAAAATGACTTTTTCCGCTCGATTACGAGTTCCAACAATAGGACGGCAGCTCTCTGCGGCACTTGCGAAAAACCTGCTGATATCGAGCACTTTTCGCCGCTATTTCGCATTCGACGGCGACAAACTTTAATCGGCTTATATCTGATTACGTTCCTTATAGAAATCTACGAAATGTCTACAAGCAATTTGCATTGACTGGACTTCCTTGCGGATGATTATTTTTCATATGTGGACTTCCCCCCGAAATGAAAGGAGATAATAATCAGAAAATAACCATAAAAGCAATGTCGCGCAAAATCAGAAATTATTCCGTGGATTTCTTCCTATCCAATTTCTTGGTCGAGCAAATATCTGCAGCTGATAATATTTTACTTAACCAGCAGTTCTGTCGCAAACAAAATAACAAGTAACGAGTTTATGGGGCGGGTCTGCAAAGAAATTAGGAAATTTTAAGGAAGAAACTCATAAAACTCATAAAGTCGTAGGTACGTAAAACGCGAACACGAAACCAAACGATGAAAAGTTTTAACAAGGTATTTCGAATTTTAAAATGAAAACAGCGTGATTTACATCTTCCTCCAAGCGCCGTCATTTCCCCGAGAAAAAAGGATTGCGAATTCACTCAGGGTGGTATGGAGTAATTAAGCCCGAAAGCTGTGAAAAAAGTTTCGAGCAGCCGAAGAGATTCTGCATTCTTCATTTATTCTTTGCTCGTGCCTTGCACTTGGTTCTCTTTCGAATTTTCGCAAATCGATACTCGACGAAGACGTTCTTCTCTCGTCTCGAAATTTGCACGCTAAGCGTCAACGCGATGCTTGTTTTTCATTGCGCGTTCTTCGCGCCCGAGCTGTAGTAAAATGTCAACGACTAAACGAGGAAAATTAACACCGCAACGCGCTCGCTTTCGCGCCCGCCTTTTTCCAAATCAAGCACGGACTTTCCGCATTCGCATTTCACGCTTAAAAGAACGTAATTTACATTTCAATAAGTCATTTAATTATACACTTCCTGAATTCACCCTCTTCCTTTTTTTTCCAAATGGAGTTTCGCGTTTTTCGTTGGCATTTTTAACTTTAATTTGCTAAAAACGGATTGAAGCACTTTGTGTGTGCCGAATAGAATAAATGCAATAAAAATATTCTGAATGGCGAATATTAATTCCGCATGTGGAGTAAGTAAATATTTAAACGTGTGATACAACACGTATTTTTGTTTATCTTCATTAACCGTGCAAATAAATTAAAATTTGTCGCATATTTTCTGGATTCTTTTTGATCATTATAATCAAATGGATCTCACTTAAAACGTTATTAAAATTTCACCACATAAATGGCTAAAGCCTTGATAAGTAATGAGTAAATAATTAATTAGCAAAAAACTCACCCCCACGTTCCGGGCATATTGCAATCAAATCACAAGTTTCATCACCGGGATCGCGACAGCACTCAATAAGGTCAGAGCACGTCGTGTCGGGCGTGACGGGCACGTCCGTGGTTGAACCATCCCCGAAAACACGCACAATCATCTGTAAACAAAATTATTTATTTAACCTTTTCACCATTCGCCCAAAACGTTATCAATTACTCGCCCGCCCCCCAATAATAAAGATTTCAATTTGCTATCAAATTGATGAAGCTATTTAACGAAGTTAATGGTGCACATTTTCAATGATATGATATTACTCAATTATCCAAGTTTGAAAATACGGGCTACTATGCGAACCGGAGACGCAGCAGGTTTGTTAGCAGTTTAACGATTCATCAAACAAACCATCGGCAGCGAAAACCTGAAGAGCTGGGTTCGTGCTGAGGCAGCAGCGATGGGGTTAACGAGGGTGAAAGGTGTTGATGTGTCGGAATTCATTAGTGAATACTCTCTATCTAAATGACCAAAATAACCACAAGGAGTACAGTTTATCAACTCTGAACTTATCGCCAAGATTTCAGCGCATCGTCCAAAGTGGCATGTTCATAATGTACTGCGAAAATGTACTAAACTCAAATCGAATTTTGCTTCAAATCTTCTTTTAAACTTGTCTTATTCTGCGATTTAAAATGATATCGGAAACGGAAAATTTATATGAAACCGTTGATATAATACCGTAAAATGTAATACCAGACAATAAAATATCCGCAATGAATAACAACTTTTTCTATAGCGACAAACAAAAATTGAACTAACAGTTTCTTACTTCAACGAGCACAGCAGAACCCATTCCATCTTCCATCTGTCGCGCAATTGAAATAAGAATGTATCATGAATTGAGTTCTGTTACTTAGGAATTCTTTGCAAGACTATTAAAGCTAAATTTCCTACTAGTGCTACTAAACACAATTCACATATTTGCATATTCTCTGAATTGCCAATCTCGTCAATTATTATAACTACACTTCCGAGTCATTAAATTTAATAATGAAGCAAGCATCTGTTTGCAAATCATTCTATAGTTAAATATTCAATCAGTTTGTGAAGCATTAACAGAAATACAAAAAATAAATTTAAATTTTGCCTACAAGTGTTCCACTCGATTAAAAATCTATTTAGTAGGTAATTACAAAAGCGCATACTAGCAAACCCATAATGCAAATCGATTGGCTAAACAGACACTAACTTTTAGAAATTCCGGGAGTAGCACATCCTGTCTCATCTCGTTAGAATAATAAATAATATATAACGTCTTTTCCGTTCTTTGCTTGGCGCTATCCGGCTGCCGGTGTCACACATATGCTTGAATAATCGCAAAAGAGAAGCAATTACCGGCGAGTTCACGTTTGCACGTCCTCGCCTCGAAGTTTATTAATTACTCGAAACTTTCAAACGATGCGATGCAATACTCGGAGCACTTCTCCGGAGTGCGCACACGTTCCGAGTCATATTAACTCACATTCAGTCGTGGTAATCGATGTGCAAAGTGCCCATCAGCATTCAAACTTTGCGGAAGTTTGCTTGTTATGTGCAAATTTGAATAAATATGTCTATGATAATGAAATTTACTCAAATCTTAAATTTCACACCATCAAATAACTGGAAATTCATAGAAAAGCGTGCATTTTTCACCATTTACCCGCAACTTTAAACTCTGTAGACGCTAGACTACAATATATGCAACCAACCTGGAAGGTACTTTCTATGTTTTCTTTAAAATCACATAAACTATTTGCCCTCCAGTACAAATTCCACCGCAAGTATTTAATGAATAATTAATCTTATCCATAATTAAATTCCTACACCCCTACACCCCTTATTTTCAGAGTTATTATCAATTTTATATCTGATTTAAATGAAATAAGTAAATCGCACTTCTTTTGACTCTTTCCATGAATAAAAGACTTGCCAAAGTATAAAATATCCGCATTTCCGGTTGCTTCTCATGCCAATCGTCTTTGTTTGACTTACAACAAAAAGAATTGAATGTCTTCGCGAAAAGAGAATGTCAAACATTCAACTTCTTTCACGAGCTTAGCAGTTTCGTGAAAACGAACACCAGAAGTGTAATTCAATAATAATTCGTCGACGTGAGCCTTAACAAATGCGAGCGGATTAAGTTCATTTCATTTGCCGCATTTCCACATGCAAAGTAAGCGTAAGTATCCTACTGCACGCAGTCTGTAATGCGAATATGCATTCATACATTCACCGAACGTATACAAAGTGCTATCAATTTATTTACCAACCGCGTGTAAATCTATGGCGTCAATGAACAAATAATGTAACAGCTTGTATGACGTCGCTAAACGTATAATGTGACGAACGTAATTAAACTACTTCTCAAAGTGTCAACTTACTCCTTTTCGCAAGTCGCTTGAGTGCCCTGCTTTTATGCGTTCGACTTATTAGCTTCAAAGGTGTAAATAACAAAAACAAATGTGCATACATACACCTACTTACTCACCGAGTGTAAGTTACCACTGAAATTACATTTGTTTTACATTACGCTACATCATTTTACTTAATGTGGAAAACTTGTATTTGTATTTATTAATTAAGAATGCCTAACACAATTTCATAGGAAATTATTCATTGTAGATATTTACATTTTATTTACACTGTAAAGTTGCATATTCTCGTAAATGTTCAATTAAATGTTTTATTCAATTTAATGGGCAAAGAAGTTAATGAAATTCCTTACCAAATTCAATTTTCTTTTATAGTGAATCGAGAACCGCAAAATGAAATTCGAAAAATCTATTAATTAAACTAAATTCTTTTCTTTTTTCCCTCATCTGTCGCGTGAAGAGAACGCGGAGAACGCGTTAACATCTGGAACCATAAGGCGCAAGTGGCTGCTTCTGGCAAGTCAATGTCGCGATGCATTTAGCGCAATTTAACAGTTGTTAAAGCGTGCTTTTTATCCAATAACATTATTAGACCGACTGCAGTATTCGTTGCAGAACGTACCGTTCTCGATATCAAAAGAGCGCGAAGCAAAATACCCATAACTGTATCGTGAATCCAGCAATTGCGACTTGTTCTACGCGCGGCAGAGATAAAATGCGGATAAATATGGCGATTGCCGATGACAGCCCGAGTAACAATCGCGCGCAATTTGTGCCGAAGGGAATCTAATCAATGCGCGCGTCTAGCGAGCATGTGTAACATGTGCACATGACAAGGAGTGGAATGATTAGCGCACATCACGGGAATTGATAAATGCTACCAAGCTGTGACTAGCGTTACTATTACCAACCTTACCATCCATTACCATGTGCAGCCACAAATGTTATTTCTTTTCTCGTAAACCATCATAACCATAAAAATAATGGACGAGTTATTCGACTCGTACTCAAGTTAATCTCATGAACAGATGATATATTGCAACAGTAGATTTTTCTCTTTCGAACAGCAATTAAAAATTATCAAAAACCTCTATCACCTTTGTGCTCTTCACTACTAACGAAATTCTATTTAAAACTCAAAAATACCACGGAGCACCCTTCGCCGAAAAGTTGCTTGAAGTGAATTTGTTATAAATGAAATCGAGTATAATTTCGTAATTGATTGGTTATTACTGTAGTCCATGTATATGTAATTGGTGAACTATTAAAATCAATGCAACTACCAATCGCTGACGATATGTGAAACGCAGAGTAGGTACGGAGCAAACAGCGATTAAGTGAATCATTAGAGGGCGAGTGATTAATATCGGTTTACAAAGTAAAGCGACGACTACGTCTGGCGTTCGCATTTTCACGATAGATTCGCGTGCACGAAAATCACTCAGACGTGAAATTGCGGACTTTTGTGTTTTCGGTCGTGGATCGCACGCGCGCCTTTCGTCTCTCCTTTTATAATACACAGCGCGCCGAGTCTGTCAGTTCAACCCGAAATAATAGGGCGTACGCATGCCGAAATGATTAATTGCGAATTGTACGCTTAATGCCAATTTCTAACGTGTACTTACACGTGCTTTGTTTAAACTCTTCAATTGCTTTTTGATGAAGAACAATTATATACCATTTTATAATCATCCAACATAATTAGTTACTTAATTTTCTGGAAATTGTTTTCCGCATTACACCAACTGGATATTTATTAAGAACGCCTATTTATTAGCTAACGAATTACAGTGCATACTTATCTTGGTGTTTTTGGTTTTGTGAGTTAAAAAAAAGGTAAAATATTTAAATAAACGCATTCGCATTGTTTATTTAGTTACATAGCTCATTGAACGGAAGTTCCAATGCATAATCATAGTTATAATTACGTTTGATAACCGCGCCGCGAACACGGGGATAAAAAGCCATCGGGCGAGTAACATGGTCGTAATGAGTGCACGCACACGGAACAATAGTGAAATATAATGCCCTCGCATTGCACATTTGCAATCAAATTCGCGGACCGCTTGCTCACTGGGTGGATGCAGAATATCGATAGCGCGCTATTCTGTTGTGTTGTACTTGTTCAAATGCAATGCGCTATCAGCTTGCATTAACTCACATTTAATATTCAATCTATGACGCAGTTGATGCGAATGCACATTAGAAGTATTACTCGACAATACGTGTATGTATTATTTTACGTGGGCATCGTATAAACTCGATTAACAGCGACGCGCTCACTGGCATTGAAATGCACAATAAAACAAACCCGATTTGTTTATATTCAACAATTCAAAATGTAGATGCCTAATATATTAATAAATAAACTACGCCATTATTAAATTATCTACTCATAGAGAACTTGCTTGGTTAATTGTTCAATCTTTTAATCAAGAGTCAAATATAGAATTTTGCCAATAATAGCAGAAATACCATTGGGAACCCGAAATGTCAATATTCAGTTAATAATTCAGAACAGTGTAATAAATTATTCAAAGGTTAATTAGCCAATTAATTATGAATAACTTACCGGAATATGCGATGAAACCTCATTTTCTTGACTAACTGGAGTATTGGGTTTTCCTAACTCCAGTGCCATAACAAATATTCATCTGAAACAAGAAAACATAAATTAGATATTTAAATTGCTGTATTCCTTATGTCTACTAATTATATCTTTTCCTCTGTGGAACATTTCCTATCCGAAAATGGTTACAATTCAAGATCAAACGCAAATTTACGTGGGTGAACTTTGTCATTCCTATTTAGAAGGCAATAAATTTCTGATGAACTATTATGGTAGATAATAGTTCCAAATGCAAATAATAGTGAAATAGCTCCATAAACCACAGTGAAAATCATAAATTGCGTAATGACTTTACAGACATCTCCTTTCTCGTGCAATCATTTACGATTAGCATGTGTAAACAGCAATTAATATAATCCAGAAAGGTAAATGTGGATTTTTTGCTCTTTCACAATTGTTGCTTTCCCCGGTGAAATGATTTTTTCTCCTCTAAATAAATGTAAATGCACAGAGACGCAATGAAACGCGCACCGTAATAAATTATTGTTAATTTACGACGTGCGACGTAAACAGCCCACAATAGGAAAGTGCATACGCCCGTTGTTGCTCACATGTTAGCGCTGTTGTTGTTGTTGTTGTGGTTGTTGACGATGGGCCTCGAAACGGCGGCGTGAGTAAAAACGCCAAGGAAAAGCACACACATTTTCCGAGAACAATTAATAAGTTTTCACGTCAAGACCCACGTCGCTCACCGGTCGCCAACTGTACACTCATCCATCTGTCGTGAATGTTGTGTGCTGCTCATGAATAGTAAACTGCGCTCGACTCGATTTTTTGCTTTTCTATATTCATAACAGATAAACTAATGAGTGTTCTTAATTCAATAAATCGTTGATTTTATATTCAAATAATAGAAGAGTAGGAAAACGTATCTGTTTGCAAACTATATTCATTGATGCACGAGAATGAATCTCCAAGCAACCGGAAAAATAATTTCATTTTTAAAATTAATAATTAAACGACCAATTCTATTATGAAATTTTTGCCTGAATTATTCGTTGAAATATACCTAGATAATATTTCTTTAAAATATCTTTTACTCTTATTTCGAATTTATAGTCATTGAAGAATTAGATACCATGTGAAAATGCATCTAAAAATATTTAATAGACGTTCTAGAAAACTGTCTACTAAAACATTCTGTATAAGTTATTGATGGTTAAATATACTCTACAATGTCCATATAACTATAACTAGTAAACATTAAACCTACACCTACAGATAGAATGCAACATAAACCACATTCTGCACTCCAGCAACGCATTGGAGGATTGGTGGCTGTGAAGGATTGGGCGCCATTTGACGCCCGGAAAGACCAAACTCTTATGCTAATGCTATATCTAAGTGCTTTGAGCACCATGAAACAATGGGCGCTCAATGGAAAAAAGCATAACTACTTATATTTCCAACATACGTCAGAATCATACCGACTATGAGTTGGCGAAGCTCAAAGCTTAATATCAATGTCAATATATGCTAAAACTCTCAAATATTCTGACCGTTCACTTTTTTGTAACCAATCCGATCAAACTTTTATAACGAGTGTGTCAAGTCGATACATCACATAATGACATACATCTGAGAGAAGAAAAAACATACGCACTTTCTCTTTGGTCGCCAAATTTCTAAATTCAAAACGGAAACATTCATCATTGATTGACACATCACGCATGTTATTAGCTGATGTACAACAGCGCAGAGTGTTTTGTTGGATGCCCGAGTACAAATTATATGCATTTTTAGAAAGCGAGCACACCGTGCTCGACATTCGATGAAAACCAGTAGCACTAATTGCATTCAGTTGTGTATTCTGTTCTTCGTAATGAATGCGAGCAGAAGCAAAATAAAGGACTTTTCAACATGAACATGAATGAGCGTGTACAAAAAGAGAATTCTTCTTGCTTTATGTTTATTTCCGCACGTGTTGTGAGGAAGTCCGTTAAACCTTGACATCCGGAGAAATCCAGATTTTTTTGTAATATCTATATATGCAAGTTAAAATGCACCCTTCATGGTCATTAGCTCCTAAGCTTACTAATTTCAATCAGAAATTAATTCTGTGCCAATTATTGACTGTCGTTCTCTTTCATGATGAGGTAACAACAATACGGTAATTATTATTCGTTTTGTTAGATAATTCCACGAAGGCGTTGAAATTTTGACATGTGAGTGTTTTATCCAGTGACAGAAATGCAGTGGCAAGTCAGTCGTACAACTAAATTATGAATATATATTATTTACTGCTGTATATGCTATTGATTCTATCATCACAACTGCTCTGCTGCGAATCGGACGAGGTTGCCCTTGGCGTAAAACGCATCCGCAAAAAACGCGATGATAAACTGTCGGGCGGCGCAGGCGGTGGCGGTGAAAGCAGTGCGAGTAGTAGTGCCGCAAGCAGCGCCGAGCAGTTGTGTAATGGTGGTAAGACTCAAGGCAAAGAGGGCCAAACTGGAGCTAATGCGCTGGAGGTGAGCAAGGCTAAGGCGAGTAATATTGCCGTGAAGGCGGCGCAAGAAGCGAAAGCAGCTCAAGAAGCTCAGGCGGCTGCCGGCCAGCAAGCCGCGCACCAGGTGAAGGAGCAGCTGGCCGAGAAAGCTTTGGAGGCCGCAGAAGCGGCCGAAGCCGCCTTATCCGGAAAACAAGCGATAGTCGAACACCTGCAGGAAGAAGTCCACGAAGCGGAAGCTGTCGAACGAGAGGAAGCGAACGCCGTCCAGCAAGAGGGCACAATCGCTGGAGCTGCCCTGCAAGCCGCCCAAGAGGCAAACGCAGAAGTTAAACTCCTAACAAATGCCTTGCAGGTGGCGCAAGCGTTGGCGGCAAATGCTGAACAATCGGCGCAAGGATCACAACAGCAAACTTCGCAAAAGGAACAATTGATCGATGCGGCGAAGAATCGACAAATGGCATTACAAAAGCAGCTGGAGGCGGCAAGAGTGGACCTAGCAAACACGAAGAAAGCAGCATCGAAAGCAGCATGCGCTGCACACGAGGCGAAAGAGAATGCAATGCGCAATAAGCGGAAGTCGCTCGCGAAACGCAGAGTCCTGAAGAGGAGCATATCTCACCGTGAATGTCATTAGCGCCTTGGATAGAACTAACTTGGATATAGCTTATTTTTACATACTTTTTATACAATCTTATACCTATGCATAATATAGTCGAATGAAAATGCTAAAACAGTTGAAGCGAACAATTATTTGTCGTTCGTGCGTGACAAGGACTCCAACGAAGCACAACTCGTTCGCGAATGACTCCATCTTGTGAATTCGAGCGTTAAATTCAGAAATTTATTTGAGAACTTTAAGATCATTGTTTGTAAGTGAGCACGACACACTACTAGCAGCAGCAGCAGCAACAACAACCGACCGTATCCAACCGCACTAATTAATTAAGAGCGTCGAAGAAGAAGTGTCCCTGAAGACTCTAATTATTTGCTGCCTTCAAACAAACACAAATCAACGATGTACAAAAACGTTAAACATTTTCTTAGTCATCGTTGTTGTATTTTTAAGCCATTTGTCTATTTTGTTATACACCTGAGCATCTGCAAATCTTTTGATAAATTATTCAATTTGAATTGACTACCATAGAATTCATTATTGTACTCATATGCATGTACTATTTTTTTGGATTTACTGTGGACAGGAAATGCCGACATCTATAAACGTTTTCGTCTGTAAAAATCCTTTGAAACGCAGACACGCACCTTCATTTATCTGATTACGAATGTCCTCAATTAAGAACAGCAATGGTGAGTGACGCTAGTGCAACATTTTGGGTGGGTTCAACTCACGTCTGTGCAAATATTTACGTCTGCACTTATATTAAGTGCACCAACTTAAAATTCGCGAAAAAGTAGGTACCCTACCTCGATTCGCGATTTTGCATTATGACATTACGTATATTTTCAAGTCGCATTTGGAGTGGAGCTTTTGCATTATTCAATATTGAAGCAATGCATTAACATAATTTGTTCGAAAATGTTCACAAACAGTGTCAACACTCGTATCAAAAAGAAATCTGCATTTTTCTTCGTATATTTGTTTCTCGCATTCACTTTAAGGTAACTTTAGTAATATTTATCCAAATTAAATTAACACAATTTCGATGTCGAGAAATAAATTAAAATTGATTAAAATTTCGTTCAAATAATCGCTTAAAACATTGAAATGTGAAATCTAAATATAGCTGGGATTTAAAAGTGTTTTAATGGACATCAGCAATGAATAAATCAAATAAAATCCAATTAAGTTAATCTACGCATAAAGTATTAAACAAATGTGCGTACATGCGTCGCTTCGTAATCGCGACTCGTACAATAAATTTCAATTAGAGAATTAGTTAATTCACGTTTAAATGACATATTTATGATATTAAATTTACTGCGGGTGTTGCGTCGTTCATAAACAACATCAAATTTAACTCTACTTTAATCGATTCGTGTTGATATATTCCCTAGAATATTTATTTTAATCACTAAATTTTAATGAATATTTCATACCTAAATATTTGCTATTCGTAAAAAAAGACATTCCCACTTTTGATTCAGACATTTTCAGGATGTTTAGAAATGAAATCATAAAACTGATACGAAAATATAATTAAGGTTTTTAACTTTAGAATTGGTAATAAATTTGAAATAATAATGAATCGGTTTAAAACCACTGAATACATTAACTGGCATTCCATTGTAATAAATCTTAATGTTGATTTATCGCGCTTATTATACACAATCTAACAACTCAATTGATCAAAATTTGTGACGAATTACAATCGACAAGTGTGATAAATATAACGAAATCGAATTGGAAATTGCCACATTATTAGTATTTCCAGCCTGCCTCGAAATTTATTGCCCAATTATACAGTGACCACAACGCGGCCGGTGCACCGCGGTGCGGCAATTTACGATTGAGCAAGACGTCTGAAAATGAAATTTTGTCACACTTTACGCTCGACGCGACTGTGAATAATTAGACTCGGCGGAGTAGTAAAAAGATTGACGGAAGAACGAAGAGACTAACGGCAGCGACCGGCTGGACTCTTAAATCGCGAAACAGGATAGCAAACGCTGGAGAACAAATGTTAACGATGGCCATAGCGGCAGCAGGAGAAGAAGATGCAACAACGTACATTTTCGCTTAATTCGTCCAAGCGTGTGCATAAAACGATTCTGCGGTGCAAAACAGTTAGATCGACAGATGATTACACATGCCGGCATTCTTAAACGCAACAGTTTACCGGTTGAAATAATCCACTTGCAGGTGTTTATTGTTCTCAGCACTCATTGCATTCACAATTGATACTTTCCCAAACATAATTTCAACCCCCTATCATCGAAAACATTAATTATCCTTCGAATATTATTCCTAATGCCAATATTACTTCGCCTAGAAATCTTCATATTTATCTGGATTCATTTTTTGTTACCCTCTCAATTACTCTTAATTTTTTTAAATTAAACGAGCCACCTATTCTATAATCCATTTAATAATTCAGAAATGGCATAAATTGGAATAAGTAAATAATCATTTTAACCCTTAACCCATCAATAATTGCATGTTTCTCATGACGTATGGAATGAAAAAAGACTCAAACTAATTAATACATAGAATTAGGGTGGAGATGAGTAGTAAAATACAAATATTTATACGGCTAAGATAAGTAGAAAGCTATTTGAAAAGATTGCTTTGCTTCCTTCGAGTTGAGTCGAGAGTTCACTGAAACTTAATTCAAAGCTATTGCAATTTGACGTTGATTGCAGGTGCATTGTCGCTGGCGTATAAGAATGAATGAAATTGCAATGTCAAATCGAGAATTCGTTGGCTCATTGCCGCGATTCAGCGTGAATCGACTATAGAAACGTTGGCGTAAATTATCACTGCAGGTGAAGTGAAGTGCAGCGCGCCGATTCACGCAGTGCGTTCGGATCGAAGCAATAATCGTGCAATTGCGCGCAACTGCATGAATTGCTCAATTATTAAATTTTCATTGCCTTTTCTAATTGTTCTCTTTGTACGCGCATCGCGTTGCGAGCACACCGCAAGACTCTCGACTCTGGAAATAATTTCGTTGGAATGTTTATTAAATTAAAACTTGTTTACTGTAAATCGCTTTAAAAATGTATCGTTAAATCAGAGCGATAATTAATTTAATGTATACGGCTTTAGTATTTAATTTAGCATAAATACTTTTTTATCTTCGATAAATATTTCATTAATAATCGTCGCGTCAAACAAGGTCATGAAAGATTAATTAATGTATGAGCAATTCTTCAAATATTTTCGCATCTTAAAAGGTATGGAGCTCTCTCAGCTAGCTAATGAGCCAACTTATAATTTGCAATCGTTTTTGTTCTCGTTAAAAAATTGCCTCAAAAAACAAAGCATGGCGAACCCATTTTTTAAAATAATGTGGCAAAAATGAAATTACACCTATGATTCAGAAGGATGGGAAGTAAGCAACTATTAAATTCAGATTTTCGTTCGTTGTCATTTTTAGTGCTTTTGTCCTTGAAGTGGAACAATAGAATTTATTTTTGCTTTTCTACATCCATAAATAATATTCTGATGACTACCTTGAACTTGCGCAAAAAAAATTTCGCACAACATAAAATTTTTGGTTGCACTAAAATATTTTTATTTATTTGAAGCTAAAAATGCATTAGTAAACCATTAAGCCACTGCCAGCACTAAAATAATTTTTCTAGGTAGGCATTTGTCCGAATGTAAATGCAAGGTTGGATCAATTGCTGTTTTATTTATGGAACTAAAACAAACAAGGTCAACCTCGAAATTCACAAAACTTCCATCATCCAAATACAAATGTGTTTTGTGTAACTTCAATCAACAACAAAACTGACTAAATATTTACGGGCAAAAGCGAAGCGAAACCATTAAAGTAAATATTACTGCGACTTCCAAAGTGCTGTTTTATGTTCGCGATTGCACGATAAAAAAAAATGGTGAAAAGTGAAAATTCGCAAACTAATGTTCGAAATGTTGTCATTTCTTGCATAAGCGAAACAATTTGGATTTTTATGTAAGAATAGCTTATGATCTGTCGTGACTGATTGGCAACAACAACAAGATTGCGTAATCTTCGCGAGCGTAATTTAATGTTTCCCAACTTCCAGCCATAGGTAGGCTATACGTCGATTCGTAAATAAATTAAAGGGAACACACTGTGTGCACTTGCGCACCGTTCTTCATACCGGAGTAATTGCCGGTTGCTGTACGATCACGACTTTTCTCTCTTCGCCGCGCGAGAGTACAACAATACGGCGCGCAATTACAAATTAGGCGACTTTGCAAAATACCCGAATTACGACACACGATCACCGCTCGTAATCGTTTAGCCGCGAAAAAGGAATGGAATTCGTGCTTGTAACAATTCCACATTTAAAAATCAATAAAAAAAAAGCTTCAACAACACGCAACTGCCAGAAATATTCGGTTATCAGGCGCAATACAGATTTAGAGTAGATTTCAGTATAAAACCAGCAAAATTCTAGATTATCTCCAAGTAAAAAATCAATGACGTCTAGTCCAGCTTGCACTCTCCGCATGATTTCGCTAAATTTGCCGCAATATCTAAGAAAACGCATACTCTCTAAAACCAACTAATTTTCTTATTAAAATAACGCCGTCATCATCAATAATTAGTAAACAGAAATGCACTGTAGTTTAATTAACCATAGTTAACTTAAGCCCAAATTAAACAAACATTGGAACGCGAAATAATGAGAAAAAGTTCACAGAGTTAAAGGCCAATCATCGAATCGTGTCAATCACGACAAGAACTAGCATCGTGCTGATTACTTTGTAGGTAAATCATGAAGTAGAAAGCAAAAAATACTAATAAACTTGTTACATTCAACAAAACGATGAAGAAATTCAAATGATTGTTTTAACAATTTACAGACAATTCTCCTCTTCTTTTCAGTGTTTCTCTCACTTTAGTAATTGATTTGGTACAAATAAAAAGACAAAAGCAGATGGTGTGGCATCAATGACCAAAGTTGAGAAAGAGCAATTGTTTCCGCGAGCCAAATAGACAAAAGCCGCGCGACTTTCTCGAATTCCACTTTCTATCATTGCGAATAAATTTGCCCCGCCGCCGGCGACCGTTTATGTTTAACCAAATGTAATTGCCAATTGCATTTGTTTATTGTTAAACGACTGCTGCGCAAGTGCATGCAAATTACCATTTCACATGGTTGAATCATAAATTTGGAAAACTTTGCCGCATATTGTAAAGATGGAATAATGAATATCAATAATTACACAGTGCAAATAAAGCCAATAACGCGATCGCAATTGCGAAATCTTGATGAGCGCAACGAAACAGAAAGCCATCATCAGCGTTCAAATTCAAATAGCAATCTTTTCTCACGAATTCTTCCACGTCCCATTCTTGCGTACTGCTGGAAATCAGAATACAATGGAATTCTCGTCGATTGCAGATAGTATCTAATAAAAGTCTAATGATGGGAGGGAATTATCTATTTGCTCATTAATTTCAATAATGTTGTGATATATTACATGCTACCATAATTCATACAGTGCACGGTGCTAAATTAAAGCTTCAACCATTAAAAGACTACTATCAATTAATTCCAAATGTAATATTACTCAAATCGACTAACTAAATCAGGAGTAATTTCATTTCATAAAAAAATTCACTTTTAATTAATTTGTGAACATTTTTTCTTTCGGCTTAAAAATTCTTTGAATACTACTTAAGATAGATAACTATTCATTTGTTGCCATTTAAATTACCATTTAATATAATAAAATAGCTATTAATATGATAATCTGATGAAAACAATAAACAATACCGAAAAGAATATCTCAATAGTAATCTATGTTCATAAAGATTACAAGTTAGTTGCGTTTGGAAGCGCCGAGAGCTAGAGCAATAAACAAAATAAAATATTAATACGCCTTAAAGCATATTGACATTACAATTGAACCGCCCACGCATCGAAAATACATTGAACGAGCGAGCGTATATTGCTCATAAACGACCGAATGTGCAATCGCAAAGGCATTTTAGCATGCGCGCAATATCGAAATCGACGCTACTTTATCCCATTTCGTCTACAGCCTGATAAGAGAGCGAATGCTCAAGTTTCATTATCGTTATCAGCGAAGCACTAATGCGCTTCTCCCCACCCGATGACAATTCACAATAATACCTGCACGCTCCTCGTTGAGCTCAGCCGCAAATGCGTCGTGGACCAATCTAGCTAAGTGCGCAACTCGCAAAAATTCCATGCGATTGTACGTAGCATGCATCGCAATAGATAAACCGATGGAGATGCTGATGAGCTCGCCGAATATAAAATTTAACGACGGTCGCATATTGAACCGCGGAATAGCGATATTAAGATGTACACAGAAGCCACAGAAGCAAGGGCGCGGATAAAGAAAATCTAAATTCATGCAGATTGCCAAGCGTTATATGACCGTATCGTAAACATCTCTTGGTGGTTGCAACTCATCGCAAACACGCATAATTATTCTTCGTAAACGCACAATTTGATTTATGACCTAGTTAAATACAATGCATTCATGCACCGAGCTTGATTTGTTTGTAATACAATATCATGAAATACTTCATTTATTTGCTTTAACTTTAAAATTCCTAGGTATTTTAAATTCATGATTTCAAAAGCAATAATTAAATCATATTCGAGACGAGAATTGCTTAATTTATTATCGTCAATTTGAAGCAACCATTGAAGAATTTACAGATTATTCAAATAAATAAAACTCTTTTAAATATGGCAAATACCACAACTATTTTCGACGACACGATTTGCTAATTTATCGATCAAATGAATCCTTAATATATTCATGATTTTAGAAGATAATCAAATCATAAACTTTTATATTAAAATCGATAAAACATTCTTCTCATAATACTAAAGATTTAAAAATATTTCGATAGTTGTAAAATCGTAAAATTTTATATTAAAAAATTGATGGAATTTTCGATACTGTATTGGCTTCTGTTACAGCACATTTGCAACCAATTTTCCAAACCACAAAGTGAATATTAGAAGATCTAAAATATGTACTTGAACGTATAATTTCAATATCGAAAAATCTTGCGGCGTTCATGTAATCATAGTGTTTATCCAACCGCCCATTTCGTTTTCAATATCTAAAAGGAATAATTTACAACAAAAGAAAATTTGAATATTTCCACAATAGAGTTATTCTTATATCATAATCAACTGATGCCACGAATTCTTGATCAACGATCAATTTCATTGATTAATTAATTGGAAAAATCGAGAAAATGATACCTTAAGAATGTAAATATATTATCCATCCGCATACGGAGGTTGACATTCAATTCCTAATCCCAATAAGGATTTATCCTAGCACACACATAAATCACAAGAATAACGAGCCTCTCGAAACAGAATTCACCAAAACAACAACGCTAAACTTTGAATAAACGTTCATGGGCCTTGCTGCTTTATAGTGCAGTAATAATCGGCAATAACTTTGATAATAACTGAATTTGTTTACGGCAGGTTGACGGACGCGTGCGCGCGCGCGCTTTTCTGCGCTTGACTCGGTAACCTTCTTCGCGGCGCGAACATAAGCGCTGCTAATGCTGCTAATTCGTCAGCTTGGACATATCGCAATGTTTCTACGACTGCTCAATGCGCACTACTGCTTCTTTTGCGCCATTCATTGCCCGTTGGAAGCGTTCGCCGGTCGCGACATGACTGCGAAACCGCGCACTTCGTCGTGGATTCGACGATGACGGCAATGCGGATGAGCGGACCGTGGATGCTTTTCACCGCACACGCTGTTACTGCTGCTTACCTTGCGTTTGTTATTAGCGCTCCGAGTTGTACGTATGTACCTACATTGAGGAAACGTAGTAGGTCGAGAATCTACTCACCGAATTCGTAAAGTTTATTCATGGGACACGCGCGCGCAAAGAAGTGGGTAATGTGTCTCCTTTGGTGCTCTTTCATTAAGAACTAAACAACGGCCGCATAATGAACTACAACTTGTATGGACCAGCCTTCAAAGTGCTTTTGATCTATTAATATGCGTACAATATTAATTGTTATTCAATCTTTGTCTCACCGAAGATCTATGCATGGCTAGCAGCAATTTCGTGCTTTACCTGTGGGTTCCTAATGCGTTCTTTTCCACGACGCTTTCGAACGTGAAATACGAGATGCATATGTATGGAGGAGCATTAGTCTCGCTGTTTCATCGAATGAGGAAAAAATTATACGCAATAAAACGATAAATCGTTCTCACAATTTTCAATCCAAGACGTGGCGTGTTGGCGGCCAGCATAAAAATGCCGTTCAAATGCGCGCTGCAATGTTATATTGAGATTTGTGGGCCGCAATATAAAGAAAAGCAAATGTACATGTGCAGTATCATCATCATCGTGGGTTCTCATTACGTTTATGCGCATTTATCATAAAGCGCATGGATGTATTTCCATCATTTATCAATTCAAACACTCGTTGCAACGACTTGGCGCTAATGTCTAAGCAACTAATGCACGAGCATGCAGCATCACAATTTAACACTGCATCATGAAAATTGTACCGCAATAAAAACATACGAAGAGTTATTGCTTTGGTTTTAACTTGTATACATATTGTTGGTGCCGTTTATGCACCGTGAACAATGTAACAATGCAAAGTACGGTCCTCTAAAGAACTTTTGTCTTCGTGATGAGTTTTGTTTATGTCTGATTTAAGTTGGGTTATAATTATATCAATGATTTTGACTCCAAAATCTTGTCTGCACTTGCATAAACTTAGCAACCGCTTGCATGGCACTTGCCAATGCGACGCATTACCTCAGATATTGTATGCAACAAGTATATATGTGATCGTACATAGAATAATGATGAAATGTAAAATGTAAACATGAAAATAAACTCACCCTTGATATTTGGATGATTGGTACCATGATGATCCCAGTAATAGCCAATTTTAAACACTACTGCAGTACAATCAATTAACACTAACCGGGATGAATTAAGACCGGCCATTTTTTTTATTTCTATGTAGTATGCGGAACTGTTAGAGGCAAGTGTTAAGTGGACTATACACTAAATTATCTCTGATATCGTACTGCCTTTGCGAGTATGTAATCTAGTTGTTAACGCGAATGTGTAATAATAGTTGAATTCAAATAATTACCCTCTAATTATAGCAGCAAGCAAGAAGCAGCCGGTCGCGGTAAAAGTACTAAACGGACTGAGAGGTAGGCAACCGATCATAGCTTTTCAAGTAACCGTAACCTCAAATTCCACACGTTGTTTTGATCAGTACCCGATCCGCGTGTAGTGCAGTGATTGTTGTGTTATTTGTGCTCCCAAATCAACATCCAAGATGAGTAAAAGTAAGTAAATCTAAGACAATTAATAAATTGAAATGACCCTAATGCGCTTAATAAATAGATAAGGAGTTGACGGCTAAAATGAAGCGAGAGTTCAAAGAAAAGATGAAGGCAAAGGCAAAAGAACGTAAACAGAAGCTGAAAGAGAAACGTTCACGTTTGGTCGTCAAAAATTTGCCATTTCATGTCACAGAGCAACAATTGTGGTCACACTTTGAGCAATATGGTAAAATTACACATGTTCGGTTATTAAAGAAGGAGGATGGGAGCAAGGTTGGATGTGGGTTCGTGCAGTTTGAGGCAGTTCAGAAGGCAGCCAAAGCAAAACATTACATGAATGGGAAGAAATTCATGGGTAGGTTGATTGAGTGTGACTTCACAATGCCTAAGAAATCATATGATCAAAAGGTCTGGAAAGAGAAGAAGATCCTAACAGAACAAGAGATTAAGAAGGAACCAATGGAAAGTGATGTGAAAAAGGAAAATCCTGAAGAAGAATCAAAGATGGATGAAGGTGATGATGATATTATAGAAGTCAAGGAGGAAGATCCAAAGGAGGAGCATTTAGATGGTGATAAAGAAAGTGAAAACGAGGCAAATTCAGATGAAGATAAAGCTGGTGACTCTTCAGATGAAGATAAGGCTGGTGACTCTTCAGGTGAACATAAAGCTGGTGACTCTTCAGGTGAAGATAAAGCTGGCAAGTCTTCAGACGAAGATAAAGATAATGAGTCTTCAGATGAGGAAAAAGATAGTGAAATAGATGAAGAAGATGATGAGGATAGTGATGATGATGATGACAGTGGAGTACATGAGGAAAAGGAGGAGCAGAAGGATGTAAAAATCAATAGTAATAAGCAATGCTTTGAATCACATGATGTCAATGAAGGCAAAACAATTTTTATCAAGAATGTGCCTTTTGATGCAAGTAATGATCAACTAAAGCAATGCATGAGACAATTTGGTCCTGTTTACTACGCTTTAATATGCATGGATAAACAAACTGAGCATTCTAAGGGCACAGCATTTGTAAAATTTGTCGTAAGTTGTCATGAAGTACAGAAGTAGATCATATAAACATGTTTATTATTACAGAATAAAGAAGATGCTGACAAATGTTTACAAGCTGGGACTGAATTGACTCTACTGGATCAAATTTTGGATTGTCATAAAGCCATTGATAGGAAAGAAGTCCTAAATAAAGCACAAGAAAAAGAACGCACGAAGCAAAAAGATTCAAGGAACTTATATTTAGTTAAGGAAGGAGGTAATCATTGCTAATTCTTTCAAACATACTTAATTTATCTAACTATTTGTTTTTAGTGATCATGGCTGGTACAAAAGCAGCTGAAGGTGTATCTGCTTCAGACATGGCAAAACGTTTGCAAATAGAACAATATAAGACACAAATGTTGCGAAATCTTAACATGTTTGTATCGAAAACACGTTTTGTTGTGCATAATCTACCGCCTACTTGGGATGACAGTAAATTCCGCGCATTAATCAAGAAGCATGCCAGCCCTGGAGCGGTAATAAAAGAGGCACGCATAATGCGCAATATGATTAAAGTCGACAGCAAAGGCATTGGTGCATCTAAAGAATACGGTTTTGTAACATTCGCCACACACGAGCAAGCTCTAAACACATTGCGTTCACTAAATAATAATCCGAAAGTTTTCACCGAAAATAAACGCCCAATTGTTTCGTTTTCTATTGAGAATCGCAACATGGTCAATGCTAGACAAAAACGTATGGAGCGTTCCCGTCAAATGAACCCATTGGCTAAAGATTTTGATCCGGAAGTAAAGAAAAAGGTGCATGAAAAACGACGACAAGCAGAAAGTAATGAAGTTAGTGAAGGTCAAGAATACTCTGGATTACTTGGTAAACCTGGAGTTGTGCAGAAAATGCGTTCAAGGTATAAGTTGAAAACACAAGCATTGATACATAAAGAGCAGCTTAAAAAGGAAAAGAAGCAAAAGAAAATAGCACCGAAAACATTGAAAGAGAAAAGAGAAGACTTTATTCGCCAAGATGGTCAAAAACTTAATAAAAAGAAAAAGAATAAAGATGCGTTAGATGATAATTTTGCCAATATGGTTAATAGTTATAAAAGTAAATTGTTACAGGGAAATAGTAATAATTTACAAAAACGAGGCGTTTGGACAGACTCATGATCTAATTAAATTCCGTTTGTTGTATATTTAGGTAAATTTAATGTAGAATTATATACAAATTTATTTATTAAGCTTGTAGACGATAATTTGACCAATATAATAAGTGAGCATTGTTGCAATTCCACACTTACTTTTCTTGAACAATAAATTATTATTAGAATCTGTGCTAATATCCCTGCCACAAGATTTTTATAGTGATTGGGCATAAATCTTAAAATTAACGATAGTTGTTGTGCCATCGACCCGCGTTAAATAAGTGAAATCCGGGTCATGGTCTCCAAATCTACAAAAGTATATTCAAAATACGACCGTACCATTTGTATGCGCTCCATCACCATGAAGAGCGCCGAAACGTGCTCAACAAATTCCATTTCCAGTTTCGTGGGCTTTCCTTGCATGTGCTCTGCACTGCCACATTCAATACTCCTCCAGTCATTGCGTTTGCGGCAAAACAGCGCGAGTGAAATTTAAAAGAAATTTACAATCAAAGTGTCATGTCGATCGCTACAAAAATTAAAGTAACCCAAAGAATATGTCGCAAAACATTTTGCACTGCAATATCAATAAATAGTGTAGATAAAATTGAAAAATGTGAGTTTCAAGGTGCGCGCCCATACTCCGAAGTACCAGGACCAAAACCAATTCCGATATTTGGAAACACTTGGCGTTTATTGCCCGTAGTTGGCCAATATCAAGTTTCAGATGTCGCAAAGCTATCGCAAATTTTCTACCAAGAATATGGAAAAATAGTCAAATTATCGGGTCTGGTTGGTCGGCCAGATTTATTATTTGTTTACGATGCCGATGAAATTGAGAAAGTTTATCGACAAGAAGGTCCAACACCATTTCGACCATCCATGCCCTGCTTGGTAAAGTACAAAAGTGAAGTGCGGAAGGACTTCTTCGGTGATCTTCCAGGAGTTGTCGGCGTGCACGGTGAACCATGGCGCGAGTTCCGCACGAAGGTGCAAAAACCAATTCTGCAGCTACAGACCGTAAGAAAATACATTGCGCCTATTGAAGAAGTCACTGATTATTTCATGCAACGGTAAGCATAATTAAAATCGCATTTTCTAACGTTTTCTATAGAGAAATCTGAAATGAACGCACGTAACTACAATACATCACGCCGCATTTACATTCTTCATAAAATATACAGGAAAAGCATTGAACAGCAAAAAATGTCAATCAGATACGCAAGATAATAATAAATATTGAATCATACATGAGAGGTTTAGATGAGCAATATTAAACAATAAAATAGAAAGACATTGAAATTGTGTGCAGATCAAACTACGTAATATTTGTAGACAAAAGTTATTCGTTTATTAGCATTGACATTCTTAATGAATTGCAAAATGCCTCGAGTTAGCAAGTTCGATGTTGTGAAGATGTGAAGATGTGAAGATATTTATACTTGAATCAATATTAAGTGTTAGAATTTCATTAACAAACAAGAATAGAGTTGCAATAAAATTTACATAGCTGACTCGCTCAAATTCAAGTAAAAATACTTGTTTTTTAAATTAAGCAACAATGCGTTTATTACACAATTTCTGCAACACTCTAAAGAACCATTAAAATAAATATCTTTTATCTGTCGATACATTGGTTCCCTCGCAACTTTCTAACGCAATTACGCGCATTTGAATTCACTTGCAATGCGCAGTGATTGCAAATTAATGTGCTTGACTTTCAGCATGATGGAAATGCGCGATGGAAAAGGTGAAATGCCCGCATACTTTGACAACGAGATACACAAATGGTCGTTAGAATGCATCGGAAGAGTTGCATTAGATGTCCGATTAGGCTGTCTAGATCCTGAGTTACCTGATGACTCTGAACCATTGAAGATCATTAACGCGGCAAAATTTGCACTGCGCAACATAGCTATATTAGAACTAAAGTTTCCTTTTTGGCGTTACTTTCCCACAACTATTTGGACTAAATATGTAAACAATATGGATTATTTTGTCCAAGTATGCATGAAGTACATTAATGAGGCATTAGAAAGACTTAAAACAAAAGAATCAAGTGGTGATGATGACTTATCGCTAATTGAGCGTATCTTGAAGAACGAGCCAAATCCAAAAACTGCAGCAGTTCTTGCATTGGATTTAATACTCGTTGGAATCGATACTGTAATGAAACATAATCTCATATTACCTATAGCTTATTTAATAGTGTTTAATTATAGATATCAATGGCAGTATGCTCAATATTATATCAACTTGCAACACGACCAGAGGAACAACAAAAATTATATGAAGAATTAGTGCGCGTATTACCTGATCCAAATACACCTTTGACCACAAATCTTTTAGAGCAAATGGTATATCTAAAAGCATTTGTTAAAGAAGTTTTGAGAATGTACTCAACTGTAATTGGTAACGGCCGAACATTACAACAAGATACTATTATTCAAGGATTTCATATCCCAAAAGGAGTAAGATTTCTCTATAATTGGATAATTATGTAAAAATGTCTTCTTCATTCTTTAGATACAAGTTGTATTTCCTACATTAGTAACAGGAAGCATGGAAGAGTACGTAACTAACCCGGAAGAATTTAAGCCTGAACGATGGATGAAGAAATACAAGAATCCAAACGAAAAAATCCATCCATTCGCATCGCTGCCTTACGGGCATGGAGCGCGAATGTGTTTGGGAAGGCGATTTGCTGATTTGGAAATCCAGATCTTACTTGCAAAGGTAAGTTGCAAATGTTACTACATGGTACTTCTGGTTACCACTTTCACTTTAATGTTTTCTAAATGATTCATTTGTTTACTTTGTAGTTAATTCGATCGTATAAATTGGAATATAATTACGAGCCACTTGAATACAAAGTAACGTTTATGTATGCACCGGATGGAGAGCTTAAATTTAAAGTCACTCAACGCTAATTACTATAATTATTATAACCACTATAAAATGTGCATATTTGTATAGTTAATAATATTTATGGATGATTATTAAAGGATTACATTAAATGTAGTTACGATTTCGGTGAATAATTCAGGCAATATTTAATAAGTTAAAATATTTTAGAATAAAGCAACATACCTTTATTAAAGCTTTTGAATTTGACAAACAGTAAATAAAAATAAAACATAAATTAATATAGATTTAATAACTTTTAAACTTAATTTTCAAGGGACCATTTGGCGTATACATTGGGTGAATATGATAGTCCAGCTTTGGATAATTATATTCTAACTTGTATCTTTGCAGGATCTAAAACAATATTGAAAAATCATAAAATATTTAAGCAAGCATCTTTTTACGCACCTTTACAATAACTGTTTGTATTTCCAAATCAGCGAAACGCTTTCCCAAACACATCCTGCGGCCAAACCCAAATGGAAGGGATGCAAATGGATGATGAACCTTGACCGCGTTCGGACACAAATGCCTATTTTTTTCTCTATGCTGACAACTTTTCAGCCATCGTTCTGGCTTAAATTCATGACTACTTTCGAAATACTTGTCCAAATTACTGATTACATAATGTTGAAACACGACCTGAACCTATCGTTAAGTAATAATTACATCATAATGTGAGTGCAATCTTTTCAATGCAATTGTGTCAATGGCAAATTGTTAAGAAAAGAATCCACAGTCAATGGCAAGAAATGAAACAATGTGAAACAAGTGTTATTTACCCCTTTTGGTATTTGGAATCCTCCAATCACACAATCTCGTGTAGTACATCTTCCGTTACCAATAACGACAGGATACATTCTAAGAGTTTCGCGAATGCAGGCTTTAGTATAATACATCTCGTCTAATTTTTTCGAATCAATGGGGTCATCATAATTTGGTATAACTTTTGCAATTTCATCTCGGATTCCCTGCTGTGCGTCCGGATGTTCGGCCAATTGATAGAGAATCGACGCAACTGCGTTGGAGGTCTGCACGTTTCACAAATATTTGAATAAGTTGTATATCCAACAAATGTATATAGCGCGTTATTTAAAGATATGACACAATAATGTGATTTCAAAAAACGAGTGAAAGTTAGCAGAAAAATGAGTATTGTGTCGCGCCTACCGTATCAATTCCGACGAGGAAGAGATCGAGCGCAAGTATGGCGGCAATTTTTGCGTCGTTATCCATAGCTAATACACGCTCCAAAACGGATTTCTCATTGGCCTCTTTCTCTTTCAAATTTGCCAACGATTCGTTAATGTGCTTGAGAGAAATCCTGAAAGAATATCCCGCAAGCAATAAAATAAATTTTGATGGAATCTAATTGAATAATTTCTACATAATTAGCATATTTGAATAATTAATTAATTGCGCATCAAATATACTCACTCACGGATTGTATCAAGCGCTGAAATATATTTCTGAAAAGTTGGTGTTGGAAACAAACGCCACAATGGCATTTTTAATTCAAGCACCGGTACAATGACAAAAAATGTGTTAACCGCATCTATTAACTTTTGCGTTTCGTCATTTGCGTTGTCGTCCAAACAACCGAGTCTCACATCAAGTGCTACTTTTGCAATAGCTAAATAACAAAAATTAGAAAAGCATTATTATTACTTCTATTCATTGCATTCAGAGCATAAAATTCCGAGTGCATAAAAAATTGTTAGTAAACAAATCATATAATTACATTCGAGCGACCACTTGTGAATTTCGTTTAGGAAATCGTCAGGCATCTCTTCGTTACGGTCTTTTAATTTTTCTATTCTGTAATTGCAAACAAAACAATAACATTGCGTTAACATCAAACAAATCGTATACCTATTAACAAATTCCTTGGCAGTTTCTTCAATTGGTTTAACATACATTTTTGCCACTCTGGGTTGCATCATTATCTGATTCACTTTGGTGCGAAAATTCTGCCACCTTGGGCCATGACTGCAATTCAAGAAAAATGTCTATCAAATTATTTTTAATTATGATTACTTTAATAAAGATTTTAAACTGCAAAGTGTATAGATTCATAAATATTTAGGTATTCACTTAACGTCAATTCTTACAATTATCAAGATTGTTTTTTGAAGCAAATATTTTAAATAAACAATATCTTATGTGGTCACAATGCAACTTAATAGTTGGATATATAGAAGGTCAAAGAAACATTTCCTTCACAGTGAATGCATTTACCATTAAGTGCATTCACTGCATGACGAATAACATTTTAATTACATTAAGCATGTTGCAATTTCTTGCGCTTTCAAAGTTATCATACTTTTAACATCAATTTTTCATTACAAGAAATAATTACAATACTTACACAGCAATGACGCCGCCCATATCACCAAAGAATTCCTTTTGATAGATATGTTTATAATAATTTAAGGAGGGCATTGAAGGACGAAAAGGCATTGCATCTTCCTGTCTAAAAACTTTTTCTATTTCTTCCGGATCAAACAAAAACAGCATATCTGGTCGTCCAAGCAACCCCTCGATTTTGACAACAGGTCCATATTGATGATACAATCTCGTTGATAGTTTATCAATATGCTCAATTTTAAAATCCCCGATAAACGGCAAAAACCTCCATGTATTTCCAACAATTGGATATGCTCTAGGACCAGGAACGTCCTTATAAGGCAAAATATCATTTGAATTTTGTGTCAAATTATATTGTAATTCGTCTTCATGATGAGTAATTGCACTTTGAGAATATTTATTTGAGTATTTCTTTAGGAAATTGCGCGACACTCTCAAACTTTTCATTTTTGATTTTCAAACACTGACAGTTCACTAAAGTACTAAAAATTTCAAAACTTCCAAACTAACGTTCCAAAACTTTAGCGCGCACGCATTTTAATACATTTAGCACACTTTGATACTGCTATATAAAATCTATTCACAAATGTGTAGAATAATGTGCGCAAACTAGTATGCTTTCCCCTGCTAAGCTGCGTTCTTTTTCCTATAATTGGTGGACTGGTCGCTTGCTATGTAGCGTGGAAATAGCGCACAACACGGTGTTCTTGAAGAAGTTGTAACTGAAATGCCACCTGCCATTTGCTGATCATTCGCAGAGTAGTGGCAAATTTACATCGATAATACAAAGAACCATTATAAGCCACGAGTGGTGAAAAATTTTCATTTTATTACGTAATAAGTCCATTTTTAAGCGATTAATATTCATAGAGCGACATGTCTGCAACGAATTAAATCATTTTAACGAATACGGTCACGTTTAAGAAACTGCATGTGCGAATGAATTATAAATGATTAAAGAATGGCGCTTAGAAAATGATTTTGCAATAAATTTGAATCTGCGCTAGATTTTCATTATTTTCATTGCGTGTTAAACCTCAGTGTACATTACAATAAAAACGCAACAAACAAGGAGAAAGCTGAACACGCCAATCCAATGTTACGGATTGCTGAAGAGGCATGAGCATGTTTCGTTTTATTCCAACTATCAGTAAAGGATGGAAATAATTCTAATTATCCGGGAGTTCATTTTCTATTGCTCGTCGTAAAGTGAGCGGAAAGAAAATAAATTTGCAAGTAATATACTCGTCGTTCTACTTGAACGCGTATATTTATGAATACCCAAGTTATTATCAGACAATAATAATAACATTAAAACAGTCTATAACAAATAATACAAATTACGACGGCATCTGTATACAGTGTCGACAGATGCCATTAACAGATTCGAGGCACAATTTGTGAAAGAAATGTCCACAACTTAAGCGCGTGCTTGCATCCAAAACGGGGTTCTCTATACGTAGATTGCATAATGAACAATCCACGGTTACTCTATCGCTTTCCAAATGATCCAATATCATAAAATCGGACTCTTTAATACCCAAGTATTTTTGACTTAAGTATTGCTGCAGGCCATTTTCAAACTGAAAAAAGTTATATTTTAAATATACAAAGAAGAAACATAATTTTTAAAATACCTGAACTTCCAAACGGGGTGTTGTTAAAATATTTGTCATAAAGTCACAACTTTTTCCATTTTCTTTGCTAGCAGCACTAAACAGGCATGCCTGATAGAATTCGTACCCAAGTTCTTCATTGGGAATATATCTTGCGTATTTCTTCAGTATTTTTGTGGTTTCAAGTCCTCCAATGCGTTTCAGCATAATCAAGGCAACTTCCTTCCATGTAAATACATGACTAGAATCAAACTCCTGTCGGCGCTCACAATTTAAACAATGCCCCCTTTTTAACTTCGCGAGCAATACAATGCAATCGCACCACTGATCATAATTGAACGATTCGCAATGGGATTTAAACAATGAACGACTCCCTAATTGTAATATTACAGGCAGTGGGTCTTTCAATTCGCCTAATTTCAATGCCCATAATAATGGTATACATTGCAATAATTGTTCCCTATCAGTACTTGTTACCTTATAATATAACTCTTTCGCTATTCCATAATATTCCTCATTTGAATCATTTAACGGTAATGGAAATTTACAATTACAGTGTTTAGAATTCGTATTTACAAATTTAAACGCTTCGAAAATATATTTTAAGGCCATGGAATCTACATCTAAGGATTTTACGCAGTCGCGATTCTTGATAACATACTTAAGATATTGTTTGTAACACCAAGATAAAATATTGTTATTGTCATCTTCTTGTAAATCATTTTCAACATAGTCTACAAAGTCTTTAAATAAGGTAACGACTTCTTCAAGATTCTTCTTTGACGCTAACAATTCATGTAATTGGGCCGTCTCAATTTGATTGTATAATTTATTAACTTGATATTGTTTATATAAAATATTATTTACGTAATTTCTATCAGCTACCGGCTGTTTAATATCCTGCATTTTCATTCCAGGCAATAACTCTTCTTTGCCATTTATTACAGAGCAATTATTTATATCTCTGTCACTACCCGTTTCAAGTTTATGATTTGTTTCTGCCGCATAAGAACACGACGGTTGAACTAAGAACGATTGCAAATTCATTTCTAAATGACCATTATTCACTTTTACGACTTGACTCTTTCTTCTACCGTTATTAATAGTCTCCCTATACACTAAAATTGCTTTAAATATCTCTTCCAAACAATTCATTTCAGCATCACTCTTGCATTTATCTCTCAAAATCTCAATTACGTGCAGTCTATCACTAATCTCTAAATATTTCAGTACATGTTCTTTGTATTTTACACATAACTCGACACAAAGCAAATATTGCTTTGCAGATAAAACTTTGAGTAAAAGATACTCTAAGTCCATTAATGCAATAACACGAACATCTTTCTTATTCCATAAATAAATATAATTCTGAACAATTTTGACTTCCTTAATATCACGCATTTCGTACGTAAATAGTAAATGTATACCCTGTATATCAAAGACCACTAGGTTGCTGTTGGAGTAAGTTATGAGAAACTTTTTTGCGACGAGGTACAGTCGAGTAAAATTATCAAAATTGTGAAGCATCATTTTACGTGTTTTTAATCGCGTATTGACATCTGAATCTAAACAAATACTTTCGGTCTGATTCTCCGATAAGGCAGTTTTGAATTGGTACGTACAAACGACTTTTGGACCAAAATCTGCTTCCCATAAACGACATCCCGGACGAGTGCAGAATATCTTAGCAACACCCGAACCAGAATGTGAGAAAGACTCGTCTTCCCTCAGGAATTTAAATCGCGTTTTTTCTTTGTCATTATTTTTAATGAATTGTGTTTGATCTTCAGCAAAAAAGCATGCTCCAAAATCACCATCTCTTGGTTTTCTTCCAATTTGTCTGTATTGTTCCGTCTCTGTATCACACAAATAAGTTTTGCTTCTTGTAGATACCAAAAGATACTTTCCACAAGCATCCAATTGAACAATGGATGAATCAAGATGCATTAATATTGCAGTTGGGGTTTGAAATATTGCTTTAGACTGCAAAAAACTGCTGAACTGAAATAATTTAACTTGGTATCTACTTACCAATAAACTACTTAATGAAATCACAGATATTTTCCCCTTATTATCACCACAATAAACTTCATTATATTGCCAAATTAGTTCTGTAATTGTATTGCCTTCATGTTCACCAAATTGCTGATATTTAATATTTGTATCAATAAAGCATCCCTCAACCAATATGATACACCCTTTGCTTGTACCAACAATCACATACTTTTCTTCAGGACAAATTAGTAATTTTACTATTGCTCCCTCCTAAAAGTCAACATGATTTATTTTACAATGTTGTTTAGTATTACACTTTTATATCAACTATTTGTCATGCACATACCTTAGTAGGAACCAGCTTTTGGAATTCATAATTGTTGCGATTAAATATATAAATACCTCCGCTTGTTGCTCCAAAAACAAAATAATTGGCAGAAACATCTAATGTAGTAAACTATAATGAAACAAATTGGTGACATTAAAGCAAGGAAAACAATACTCTAAGCATAATTTACTTACTTTTATACGCAATGTTTGCTGCAAAGGCTTCTTGATAGATAAATTTACATCACTCAAGCACTCGACAAGAAAACTTCCATTTCGTTCACTCATTTTTACATATTTATAAAGACTGAAGATCAAAATACAGTCCACAGAAGTTGGGTTAAAAGGGAAATAATTTTCTAAAGACTGACTATATGCTTAATTCTGTCTATAATTATCGTAAAGCGACCTCTCAATCCGTTTAGTACGAATCTTAACTTTTGAAAATTCTAATACATTAAATAAAGAATATGTATTGCATTTACAAGATGAATATTCATGTTTAATGTAAATTCAATTACATATTAAACACCATTAAACAGATGTTAAATATTTTCTAGCTCTTTGTTAGGCAACCAGCCATTCAAATCGGAATTATAAGGAAGACAGCAAGAGATAACATTTGTTGATATTCTTGTACATGCACAGCGAGTTTACGCCATCTAGATGTATTCAGTGTGCCTGATTCTACAATTCCGACAGCTCCATTATAAAAAATTAAATAGAGCCGTCACACGTATGTGTGGTGCAATGTACTGAAGTAGCCAAACGCACATAACGTTTTGCTTCTTTTGATTGTATTTGTTGTGATAATTAAAGCAGGCAACGTGAATATCCATGGTTGCGAGTGCTGACAGTTTTAGATGAGTGCTAGTTGTGATAGGTGGTGAATAATTACGCTATGTACTACGTATGTAGGCTTTCGTTGTTATTTTATATCAGTTTTTGTATCACTAGTTAAACAGGTACATTCACTAACCATATAGTGCGTTTTTATTGCTTGTTAATAAGCAGATTGCATGCATTCATTTTCTCATCTTTAATTCTAGTGCCAGCTATAGACAGCGCAGTTGGCAAACGCACACAAAAATAACTTTTACTATTATTGTTTCAACATTATGGAGTTACCAAAAGAAATTAAAGATATTCTCCAGAAGTATAGACCTCAGCGGCAGACATGCACAAATATCAAACTGGATGATGAACTGATTGATGTCAGCCAACTAGATCTATCAAATAATGAAACTTGGTATGTAAACAAATTGTGTTTGTTGTGTGTTGATCAACAAGGCATGCATATTATTTGATAGTTTTCTGTTGTTAGATACATTCTTACAATTATATGTTTCAGGCTAGTTGATAGTAATTCAGTGGAGGACTTATCAACATTTTTTAAGTCTAGTGTTGATATGGGAATTTCTAGTGAATCAGACTCATTTGTACCCACCAAAACACGTTTTGAACAAACCACAAGAAAACCTTTCGATTCCCGCACTTTCACTCGTCCAAAGAATAAAATTGTCCGTCCCAGCATTGAAAAGTACAATGAAGAATACTTTCAAGAGGAATTGAAATCTCAGGATGAGAAGTCAAGGAAATCAACGTTAATTGATGAAATAGATAAATATATGGCAATGTCCACGACAACTCTTGAAGATGGCATGACAGAAAGGCCTCTACATTTTGATTTGTCCCAGCCTGTAACGTCAAGCATATTTGAAAAGATTTTATCCAGCAGCTCGGCCGATTTGGACACTTTCCAAAACATGTCGCCGCCGAGTTTAGTAAACTCCATGTGCTCATCGACACTAACAAACCTAATGGAAAATGATCCAGCATTTCGCGGAATGCGCGATACCGAGTATTTGAATGCACTCTACCAAGAAGTGGAGCCTTCATTATACCAATCAATTACGGAAAGCTGTAGCAGTATCAATACAGATGTTGCAGAGTCTTTCGTCCGGAAAACGTTGAATTCTCTCAATCATACATTCAACAAGAGCCAACTGGAAGATAATGAAGAGGATTCCCAAGATACGATAGTACACACCGAAAATATTGATCCTAATTCGACATATTCCGCGTTAAATGGTACATATAAGAAGAAATCGATTAGTAGAACTTTTGATTATGATTTGCAAAGTGATCAAAAGTTTGAAGGCACATTTGATATCAATGACTCAGAGAAAAAGGAATTGATTGATATTTTAGAGAAGGAACGTCTTCAAATTGAAAACTTAGAGAACGATGATGATATTAATAGCACGTTCGCAGTGGTTAAACAGCAACGTACAAATAGTTTCAACAATTCGCAAAGGGTAGAAAAGACCAATTCAACGTTTAGTAAGCGAATGCAAGATGATAAACGTAACACTTCGATTCAAACTAAGATTGATAACTATCTCATGGATATCAATGAACAGGAACAAACCTACAATAAGACCAAAAGACTGAGTGATGAAATCGACGACTATCTCACGCAAAAATTAAGCAATTCGTATAGCAAGGAAGACAAATCATTTAATCAGTATTCAGCTACATCGACGGATAGTCTTGATAGACTTAGCAGTATTTCAAGCAGCAGTCGGGAATCAAAATTAATGGCGGAGATTGATGCTCTTGCTGAACGTAAAATTTCCTGTAAGTAGTAATTACGCTTTCAATTTTTATGTATCTACACATTTATATTATAGCTGCGGAGCACATAATGTCCACGCCAAAACCGCAGAAAGTATTTAGCAGATTGTTCGAAAACGCTCAAATATCGCCAATCCCTAATATCAACATCAAGGAACATGCATCTGATTCAGAAATATCGTCAGAAGAATATAAATCAGTGCGGTCTAAGTTCTCTGACTCAAATAGTCCACGATCATTTAAGAGCCTAAGTAACTTGAAGTATACTGAAGGCAACAAATCAAGGCCTGTCCCCAGTACAGATCACACAATGCAAAAGCTTGATGCAACGTTCAAACGACCTGCAAGCAGTAGTAATCTCCGTCAGGCCTCAAAGATTTCTGGATCCTATTCGAATCTCAAATCGGTGAATTCTAATTTGAGGAGTTCGTACACAAATCTGCGACCGCGAAGCATGGTCCTGACAAATATAGTGCCAAAGAACGCCGAAGGCGATGTTCCACCTAGACTTGATGTACGTATTTATAGACGTTCTTAATATTTTATTTCATGGTGACATTTATTGCTTCTGATTTTGTGTAGTGCCTTTAATTAATTATTCTTCGTATAAGGAGTTGCACCACCTACACAATGTTGTTTGTCTGATTGTAGGAATTTAAAGTGCCAGGAGTGCCGACGAGTGTTAGAGAAACTGTTAGCAATCCAAACGGTACATTCGTCAAACCGAAACTTAGTGGATTGCCTAGGCCTGTTACTAGTACCGGTATACCACGGCCGGCTTCGAAAATACCGGGGCCTAGAACTTCACGGTAATATAATTGCATTTGTTGAAGTGTACTAAAGTTTATATTTCTAGTTTATACATTAATTTTGTTTTAAATTTTATTTGGTATGATTAAAATCAAGTAGGATGTAATATTTGCATGTTTAAAATTAATATTATTAAGTGGGATTCTAATTAACATTTAATTCTAGGTTGCCTTTATCTAAAACAAAGGCGGCAAGCAGAACGAATCTTAACGAGGGATACTACTGACAATACTCATATGTTACGTCTAACATCTGCATTATGTTTAATAATAACAATATCATTAACCATATCTTCAAGATCTTGCTCCAATGATTACAATTGCATTTGGATGAAATATGTAATGGGCGTTTCATTAACAAATTCGATTGGGAGAGAAAGTGCCTTGTAAATGTAGCTAAAAAGAAATTACGGAATCAGTAGCACAACTTATTTTGTACGCTATTTTAATGTATATTATCTATATGAAATTATTGTATATTGTGCTTATATTTAATGCATATCTACATATTCTATAGTACATTTTACAACTATGTGAATTAATATTGTTTGCATATTTCTGTAAGTGCATAGTAAATTGTAAATTATAGTCAACGATGCTTGAAATTGGGTCGTCATTCATACAACGTATGTGTACGGTATGGAATTATTTATCACAATGAGAAAATTATTAATTACGCAATAGAAATGAATTTATTTATTTAACGTACATGAAGCTAAAATGTTTATAATTCATTCGTTTAACACTTATTTACACTTATTTGCATAAAAATCATTGTATAAATGTATTAAAAATTGTTTCAGTCGTGTTAACGTTGATTTTGTCTAAAATATTTAATTGTAACGAACAAATAAGAAGTTGAACAAGATGTTAATTTTTTACAATAATCATTAAAAACTTATTATTATTAATATCTGTTTGATCCCTGAATTCAATAATTCATTATTTCAACATAAAATTATTGCATTAATTCTCACGCTTTCTTTGTTAACAATACGGTAATTAATCGGATGCACATTGCATGCACACTTATACATTTTATATTAATTGATTATTTTCTTTTTCTACGTACCTGTATGAAAGAAAATGCACTTACATTAATTATGTATAAAGAATTAAAAACTATAAAGTTTTGCGATAGATTCTTCAAAACTCACATCTGTTGTTTTACTGAAACTAGTTGAAATTATAAAATGACTGCGGAGTCTAAACGTAAAATACTGCAGCTTGCTCTCAGTCCATTACGTCTTTTAATATTTGAACCAGGAAAAAATGATTTTAAAAACACATCAATTATGATAATATTTCAATTATTACGTGTGTTGCAAATTATATTGGCCATTCGAATGGTGGTATACAGTAATCGCAACTTTGCTATCATTGCTGAAGCATTTTCATACCTCATTACTAATTTTCATGTACGTTTATGGATTTTGCTATGATTGAAGATAATAGATATTTTATTTAAGGGATTAAAGATAATATATTACTACTACCACAAGGAAATTGCAATTACTTTTGAGAGTCTCGATAAGTTTTTGAATACTGAAGATGAAGAATTGGATCGATCAAAAACTATATATATGGCGAATGTTATTAAATTTTATTGGTTTATTATTACAAATGGTTATATATTTGTATTTATAATACCGGTTCTAAAGGGTAAATACCCAGTAGGCAGTAATTTTCCAGAATTTCCTTACAGCTATTGGATATTTTGTAGTATTCAGTTGATACAGTTTTATCACGATGCTATTCTTAGCGTAGTTGGTGATACGTTCTATATATCGTATGCGTATTTCATTAAAGAACAATTTCAACTATTACATAAACGTATTGAAGATATTGGTAATAATGAAAGAGATCCCAACAGAGAAGGAACAATTTGTGTTAAACATCACAACTTTCTTTTTGAGTATAGCAAATTAGTATTTATTGAAATATCATCTAAAATTATTTATTTTTAGAATGGTGGATAATTATTACCATATCTTTCGTTGGGGTTCTTTTATGCAAATAATCACAACAACCACAAGTGCGAGTATTGAATCCATAACTATACAGGGCCAGTAATATTTGATCCTGCTTATTTTTCGTAATTATATTATGATATTTAAACCCATTTTCAGAGATCTTGCAGGTTTCTTATCAAAAATACAAATTATAACGCAATTAATACTTCAATCTTCATTCTATTGCTTTCCCGCAGATATGATAATTGAAGAAGTATGATAGAAAATGGTAATGTTCATTTAACAAGTTTATTATTTATAGGGGAAGAAACTTTCACAATCGCCTCTTTATTCAAATTGGTACAATAATTCAAGGTATGCAAAAACCTATATCGCCAATATTATTTGTCGCGCGCAGAAGCCAATGGTATTCAAAGCCGGACACATTATAGAGTTGGATAAAGTAAAATTAACAAATGTAAGATCTCTAAATAACAAATGTTTCAGAGAAATATCAACTAGTTCTTATATATGTTTTAGATATTAAAGTTTACATTCTCTCTTTACTCATTATTTAATAACGTTGGAGCCAGCGAGAATTAGACACGCTAATTGCTATCTAAATATTTTACAAATTAATTATTTTCACATAATGTTCTTTCAAAACTTTCACAAGTATGTAAGTTTAACACTGACTCTTTAAATATTAATTAGTGCATCCATTGATGCATTGCCATCAACAGAATTAATGATAATTAGTAATTTACAATTGTTGAAAATTATGCCGTTGAAATAAAAGGTAAGAAAGGTATTTTCTATGATATGTATATAAGAAATACTAAAGGCTAATCAAGAGAAAATTATTTCATTAAGGCCAAACTTAAATATTTAAGTTGTCACAAAAACTTTAATAACTAGGTACCAACAAATTTCCTACGATGAATTATCAACTGGACTCGGTTTCTAACTATGCTTTTTTTTTGTTATACAATTCATTCGATTTATATCATCATGAGCGCACTTTCAGAATATAATTTTGATGGAAGTGTAACAAGAGAAAAAATATTTAAATTCATTATAGGAAAGTTAAAATTATTACAACTTGAGCCACTAAATCGAACAATACTAACATACGCATTTGCAGCCTTTGCTCACATATCTCGTTTGGTACAGTGTTATTTTGCAATTTTAATGATGTTAAACAATGAGCATTCGTTTCTAATACGAGCTAGAGCTGCCTCATCCCTTGGAGTTAATTTACAAGTAAAATACTAACTACAATAGCAGACCTTTGATAACTTTGATTAACATTTGTTTCTTTTAGGGATTAAAGTTTGTTTCATTGTATAATGGAAATAATTTCGTGCAATTTATGAAGAAGAGTAACATGTTTTGGCATTCAGACGAAGTAGAATATTTAAACAAGAATTGTTTAAAATTTATAAAATACTATGCCAAAATGATTTACGCTTCTTATCTAGGTGTAATTCTTTTTCCAATATTCTTTGGGAAATTGCCTTTTATGGGTGACTATCCAACTTTCCCATATTCATTCTGGGTAATTGCCTTTTGGCAATGTACACAATTTCTCTATGATGCCTTTTGTGCGATTGCGGTTGAATGCTCGTATATGTGCTTTACGTTTTTCTTCTATGGCCAGTTTAAACTCTTGAATCAAAAATTGGAAAATGTGACTAATAATGAAAAAAACATGGAATTTTCGTTAAAACAATGCGTGAAACAACATGCATTTTTGTTGGAGTATGTTTTAATTTATTCCAATCTATTAGAATCACGTATAATGCTTTCTATTTTAGTTTACTAAATATTTATAATGATATATTCACATGGGCTTTATTAATTCAATTTTTTATATACACCTGTAGCATCTGCATTGAAATATTTGTTTTCTCTGCTCAGTGAGAATTATTGCTAATGAGTCATAATTAAATAATTAAATATTGCGTGTTTTAGAGATTTTTCAGGACTAGTTCAGAGTTTTTTTTACGTCGGTGCTTTGTCCACGCAATTAGCATTATATTGCTTTCCTGCGGACATGGTCGTTGAAGAAGTTAATACTTTCTTTTAAAATATTTAATAATATATTATACATTTGTAAATAACTGGATAATTTCAGGGTTTACGAGTTAGCCATTCTATATACAATACGCGTTGGTATAATTATCCAATAATATCTAAGCGTTATGTACAGAATATTATTCAGCGAAGCCAGAAAAATATTATTATTAGTGGAGGAAGAGGTTTGGTACTTATCAATAAACCAGCATTCACAAATGTAAAACAACTTGAATTAAAAATATCAATAACCTTCATTTAATATAATAATCTTATAGATATTTAAGTGGACTTTGTCGTTGTATACATTGATGCGTGATATGGAACGACATTTCAAGCAATAGAAATAGGAAAAAATTTTGTACTTTATTAAACAAAGCAAAACTTGCAAAAATTATTTAAACATAGTTCACAATATGGTGAGTTAAAAAAATAGTCTTAAATATTTACAAACAAATAAGAATCACTGAAATAAATTACGCAAACTATTTAAGTTTTAATTCATTTCTTAAGATCTTGCCATTTGGATTGCGTGGAATCACTTCAATAAACTTTATTCCTCCAACAAGTTTCTTGTAGTGCGCAACTTTAGGATTAACGTATTGAGCAATTTCTTCTTCAGATAGCTGGGCTCCTTGCTTTTTAACAACAAATGCTTTGGGTACTTCTCCAGCAAGTGTGTCTGGAATACCAACAACAGCAACATCCGCCACTCCAGGAATTTCCAAAATTAAGTTTTCCAACTCGGTTGGGGAAACCTGTAAGTAATTATATGGATAAAAATATTTGACCTATGTGTAATAGCAAAATATTTTATATGGGCAAACAGATAAGAAATACGCATGCATAGTATTGCTACACGTAATGTTGTTTACAAAGTACCGTTGTGGATTTGAATGTTCAAATATTTTTAAACAAGTGATAAAGTTATGTAACTTTTAACACATGCGTGAATTGATCCACTTGGTAACTTTCTCGGCGCATTGGCGATACGATTGGTAACGCTGCGTGTCACCATGCTTGACGCATTTTAAGGTCATCGTTTTTCTCGTTTGTGTTTTCTTGTCGTGCATCGTTCGATCAAAGTTCGCTAAATCACGCATTGTCGGCGAATTTGCCAGTATTCTAACAGATAGTAATAGTGCTCCAACGGCCACAACATGGAAAATCCCGAAGAAATTCTTCACAGCCTGGAAGAGTTCACGAAATTACGACCGAAGAACATTCCTCGTGAACTAGAAGATTATCTTTGTTTTGTTGCAAAAACAGGTGACCCCGTCTACCAATGGTCTGTAATCAAATGCCTTTTTCGCGAGAAGCTCATAAATGTGATAACCGAGTTTTACGAGTCGTGCCCCTCAGTGGACATACCGCCTTGTCGTAATGTGGACATATTTAATTATGATACGATGAAGACTTTCATTCTTGAGAAGTTGGATACGTTTGTTTCCGCGCCGTTTACAGTGCAGCGAATATGTGAGTTACTGACCATGCCCCGCAAGGAATACAATCGAATAGACAAGTACATGCGTGCACTGGAAAAGAATATTTTAGTCGTAAGTACCACTGAGCCAGGTAATCATAGAACGCCTGAAAATGGTGACGGCATTGTGAATGGCATTGAATCAGATCATGTACAGGATGGATCCAATGACATTAATATTGAGGAAATGGATGATGGTCCTATTTGGCCATCCTATCAAAGCACTTCAAAAGACGAACAGCCCATTGAAGAGAACATATACAATGATAAATCAAACCATAATAGTGAGCAGGAGAGTCCTGCAATGAGTAGCCAAAACCTTGAGACTGTCATTTGTGGAACTTCCAATGAGCCTGTGCTGGTTACAAGTTCCACTCAAAATGACTTATCTCAAGAAACTGATGCCTTACTCAATGACACAGAAGAGAAGCTTGATGTGGAAGGTGATAATTCCATATCAACAACTGAAGAGACTACAGAGACAGTTCCTGCAATTGTACAAAGAAGGAGAAACAGCATAGAACCTCCAACAGATGAGGTAGAACCAGAAAGCTGCCAAGATTCCAATGTGTGTGATATTGAGCTTATATACAAAGGACCAACTTAATTCATTTTATAATTCTAGCCTCCATTTGACAAGGAACCTAGTGTGGATGATCCTACCCCAGAAACACCAAAACTTGAAGAAGAAGAACAAGAAGTTCTTATATTACCAAAGATTGGTGATGAACCAGATACTGAGAGTCATGCCAAACCTATTGAACCAACACTACCATTGGGAGAACCAGATATAGATGAAACTTTAACATCTCCAATTGCAACCAGTTCATCAGAAGATACACAATTCCCTAAAGACAGTGTTGAAACAAATGAAATAAATGTTACGGAAGTTTCAAAAGAAGACACCTCTGATAACGCTACTGAAATGAATATAGAAATCCAAAAATGTACGTCAACAGTTGATGTGGAACCAGAAAAAGCAGATTCAAGTGATGCACAAGAAGAAATAAAAACGGATGAAAAGTTAAGCAACTTGAATGCTATTATCAATACAGTAGAAACTCCTTCTCAGCCTGATAGCGGAGAAAATTCGCAGCCAACAAGTAGCGTAGTGGTCGAAGAGACGAAAGAAGAAACTCAACCAAAGTCGGATGATACTGAACAGAAACTCGCTGACAGTGTGGACACCACGATGGATGTCGACACAGTTTCTGAACTAGATACTGCCTTAGATGCTATTCCAAGTGACTCAACGGATTCAGCTGATTCGAATAATTGATTAAATTAAACGCATACATTCAGGCCCTAAATTTTCCATCGTTAATACAGCATCCGAGCAAAATTTGCGTATGAATATTTGACAATATTAACGACGTTTGCATTCTTGCATAATATCCCAGGTCCACGTAAATGGATGGCGTAGAGGTAGAACGTATTCTACTTGTTCATTCTGTTTTCTAACGCAAACACTTTTACATATAGTAATTTAATTTAACGTTTAAGTCAATACGCATTAGTATAAAGCAGTTAAATGTCATTACTTTAATATTTTTATAAACTGTGCGTTGCGACGCGCAACCGAACAGAATGATGTTAAGAAAATCGCAGGTAATGACGATTGAGGTATGCCTAGTGCCTATCCCAATTTAAGTTTTTACGGTGTCCAGCCAATTTCAGTATTTAAATAGGCAAAAACCTATTATGGAGCGCCACCGATATTTTTCCTTGGACGTGTATGTAATCTTATGAAACTATTTATTACATTCATATCAGACGAGTTGACAGTTATTTTATAATTGTATCTACACGTATCTACTCAATAGAAATCAATTTCTTTATATTAGGAGATATTCCACAGCCAAAACAATTCACGAGTAACTCAGCGACCAGTCGTTTTTCTACGATGCATTGTATAATAACATTTTTATGAACAACACGCATGTATTTGGATCTAGCTCAAAATATGCAAGAGAAATAGATACAGAATTGTGCTCCAATTTATAAATTCTTTTGACCACTCTAACGCGCCCCCATTTGTTCTTATGCGCAGCTTATTTCTTATCCATCATGCACATTCATACGCATGCAAGAATATATAGATCAAGTGTCACTCACCTGGTTTCCTTTGACTTTGATGAGCTCCTTACAGCGATCAACAATGTAGAAATAGCAGTCTTCATCGTAGTAAGCGACGTCGCCTGTATGAAGCCAGCCTTCCTCATCAATCGTTTCTGCCGTTGCCTTCTCGTTATTTAAATATCCGGACATTACCTAAAGCAAATGATTAGTCATTCATTTAAAATACTATTCTGATTGTAAAGTACCTGCGGGCCTCTAACAAGTAATTCGCCAGATTTGTGGGTGCCTTGTTCTTCTCCCGTGGCTAAGCTAATAATCTTTGCTTCCGTGTTTGGATATAGCACTCCAACTGTACCAATTTTGGATCGTGGCGTCATTATCGGCATGAATAAAGTCACAGGTGAACTCTCAGTCATGCCGTAGCCTGTTTACAAATCAAATCAAATCAATCATATAAGACTTCGATGAATTTTTATCTGTGGCTTAGTACCTTGTCTAATAACGATGTCATCGCGCCCTACCTTTTCCTTGAACTTTGAGATGAGACCTTCAGTAGCAGGAGCTGCACCGGAAGTTATATTTTTTATAGACTTTAAATGATCCCTGGTTACTGCAGGATGCGATGCTAAGAATAGAAGTAGAGATGGTACAACGAACAAATATGTGGGTTCATGATCCAGAAGGGCCTTGATGTAGTCTTCAGGTGTAAACTTTGGTAACGTTATTAAATGCAAACCTTTCATCACAGAAACATTCATAATCCCATTAAAACCATATATGTGGAAAAATGGCAAAACGGTTAGAACTTTCTCTTGTTCCTCTAAAAAAAGTTAAGCAAAGTTTAAAACTTAAATAGAAAAATACGTTAATCAAGGTTATTTGATAACAACATTGAATACATAGGAAATACTTGAATCTTAAAATTAGGAAAAGGGGTAAATAATATTAGATTTGTTTATGTTTTACCTGGAGATTATGGCATTATTCAAGGATACAGGAAGTTTGATAATAACATATAAAGCACAGGAAATACTTGAATTCTAAAATAAGGAAAAGGAAATATACGTTATTAGTATAATTTATGTTTTACCTGGAGATGTTTCTTCCATAAAAGCAGGAATATCGCCTTGTACTAAATTGGAAACAAGGTTGTAATGCGATAACATAACTCCTTTGGGTAAACCAGTCGTGCCACTGGAATAAGGTAAAAGACACGTTTCTTTTGGATTAATTCCTGGCAGATCTGATTCGTAGCCGCCCATTAGAAGACTCTGTAAGCCATGAATATTCTTACTTGTGTCATCATCACCGCCAATGCATATAGAGCCGCGATAACCCGGTAGTTGAGCGCCTACAGTCGTTGCCACTTCAATAAGCAACTGTATCGTGATTATCATTTTGACGCCAGCGTTTTCAAATTGCCTTTTGATTTCATCTACAATTAATTGAAGTGTAACTCATCATTTAAATTGCATACTCATCGTACCTGGAGTGTATAATGGATTAACGAAAGTAACGACTAAACCTGCCTCAAACGCTCCATGGCATACAATTAAATATTCTGGAATATTTGGCAAAAGTAGCCCAACAACTTCTCCTGGCTTTAGTCCGCAATGACTAAGTAAGGCTTGCGCACAGCGGTTTATTAACATCCGCATCATTCCGTACGTGTAACTTCTTCCGCTAACGGCACATGTCTAAAAACGGAAATATAAATAAAATGCATTCATCACTTGTCTATTACTTACAGCAATAGGCTTCTCCGCAAAATTCTCTGATTTACTCCAACAATAATCAACCACATTAGTAACTGGAATCTTAACATTGCCCATTGGCGATTGGACAATACTTGCAAATCGTTTAATTGATAAATTAGTGGCATTTTCCTTGAATAACAATCGTTGGTTTTGTCGATCGCCAACGCACAGATGCAACTTTCGCGCTCCATTAGGTTGCGATGATAACGGTAACAGTACTTGATTGAAATTGCGCTTTACGCACGCAGAATACGATTTTATCACGCTGGAATTGAACGAAACTTTAGAAATCATATTCGAGTTTCACCAGCTACCAATGATCTATAATGTATCCAACACAGGAAAAAGTTAAACTATAAAAAGAAGAAAAAGAACTAAAATTAATACAAATTCTAACATAAAATATGTGCGCAAAATCAGTCAAAGAAGTTAATTTACGCATTTTTGTTTGTGTCAATTTATCAGCAGTCAATTTAACTAATAATTATTCTAAACGAATCTGTTACGATGCACTTTCAAGTACACATGCTTTAATAGTTCAATGCTAAAGCATGTATTTTTGTGTGGCGTTGAAAAGTGTTTTGCGCGCTCGATGTGAAAGCAATAAATAGATAACCATCCGAAGACTAAATATCTAATTATAGTATTTATATATTTAGATGAATTATAAAAATATTCATTTGAAAAAAAAACATCAAAAGTTAAATTTCTATATGTGCTTTTCTCGAAAATATATTTGTCATATTTGTTTATTGTGTACGCCTAGAAATTGCAATATTTTCAAGTACTGCAACTTTCTTCCCAATGAGGATATTAATACATTATCTATTTTAATTATTATTGTGTTACACTGCAATTTATCTTTCGCAATAGATAATCAAGGCCACCTTACACAATCACAAGGATTGTTGTGAAAAGTTGGTTTAGTAATTCACAGTATGAAGTCAGTTTATTAATTGGAAATGTTATTTAATTCATGCTTCTTGGTCCAATACCATGTTGAATATTGCTTCAAAAATGAGCACATCAATAATGATAATTAATAATAGTATCATTTCAAGTATTAAATAGATAAATTTTAGATATACATTAAATTTAATTTACTATGCGTATAACGGTGCATAGATAATTTTGACTATATTTGGATATCAACATTAAGTTTGGCAAGTTTGCATGTTGTTCAAACGAATTAGGAATGAAATAATTATGAACATATTGAAATTGGCTGATAACGTGCATCTCAAAACCGATCAATGAGACGGTTCGCAATTTCAAAATGATGAACTTTGTAAGTCCAAGGGTTCATTTCGCATTCAGCGGAATCAACCAAATAAACAAGCCGCAACTCAAGCCACTGTTTAAACATTTTTAAGATCTATGAACAAATGATTAGAAACTGTTTCACTGTTTAAGTATGCTCTTAAACACGATAATTAAAATATACAAAATAAAATAATATTGAAACAAACTATATAACAATACTCACAATAATAATTTCAATAAAATATCACTGTAGTCACGCTATTTGACTAATAATAATAGTCAACACTATATATGATATTAACGGTATATAATCACTTCGTGAAGCACGTTATAACAAGTTATCCTTAACTATATTGAAACGCTGAATTGAAATGCGCCTCGCAAATCATAAAACGTGTTGTTATATGTAACTATGTACCATCTAAGTACGGTTTAAACGACGACAACAACAACAACAACGACGACGCCGCCTTCAGTGCACCGCCTCGATGTGCTATTGATGTGAGAAACGTAAAGGCTGCCCAACGAAACGATGAAAAGCGCTTATATTCACGATATGTTCATATAATAAAAATTTGGCCAAACTGCTCGCGCCCAATGTTTCAGTTTCAAAGTTCAACTCGTTTTCGTTTTCTCTGGCCGCTCTGAGATCTCATTTGCTGCCTTCTTTCACTTCATTTTATGAGACTAAAATAAAACTCAACTACTCTGCCTGCGTCTCGGCCGTAGAACATTCCAACTACTAATAATGACATTCTTATCATCGTTTACCTTTACACTACGTATCATTTGAACTTCTGTGCGTGATGCGGCCGTTTGGAATTTTTGGTGATATTACAAATTCACATGACTATTTGGAAAAATTATGTTTTGCTATTATCAGCCATTTATTGCATATTTATCGATATATTGGAATAGAAATTGATAATAAGCGAACTTAATACAGCTTAACTAATTGCGCTTCGCTATTATCCAACCCTTTGAAACTACGATGCGACATAGGTGATTAGAACTAAATATTTGTAATAGGTAGGGCAATGACTCGTGTAAGTTTAGGACGAAGTGATTAACGTTTAAATAATTTAATCTGCGCATAGAAAAACAAACTCTGACTTATTTGTTGCATCTTAATAGAGTTTTTACTTTCGCGCGTGTGGTTTTTAATGTATTATTATTAAAGAGATTATTAAAACCTTTGATCGATCTACTATTTATCAATAGATTATATTTATAGACATCAAAATTTTATTAATAAATTAGAGCAAAATATATGTATGACAGACTAGTTACAATTGGTTTATCCATCATCAAGCAAATATTTGTGCGCTATTCAAACGAGAATTCATAGTTGTCTATAGATTTCCCTCAGTACCCTCAGTTTCTCTCAGTGCAATAAGTAAGCAACAACTTTTTAGGTCTTTTTTTTATCTTTTCTGTTTTTTACGTTTATTTCGTGGAAACGGTTGAAAAAAGAAAAATCAATAATAAACATGCATATAATATATATGGCCATATATTTTAACAATATCACAAGCTTATTCAATTAATTGAAGGAGCTGCATTTATCAGGTAATAACTAAAGCAACCTTGTAAAATTGACAATCAACGAACGCGTTATTAATGATAATATTATTAGGAAAAAAGTGGTTCAACTGGTTGCCATCCCGCATATATATATGACCTACTGCTTCTGCTTAGTTCTTTGTATCTTTGGTTTGTATACACAATAGGATCATAACATAAGGCTGCATGAGTTGGCGTGATTGTTGCACCCTCATCAGAGCTTGGCGTTGGTTATAAGAGTTGCTTCATTTGTGCCTGCAATGGAAAATATATCAGGAAATATGGATGCTTTCAAAACATGTAAGTAAGTTGTTTGAGTAGATAATAGATTTCTTAAGATGGTATTTTAGTATCACACAATCTACGTATATTGAATTGTATCAGGGAGCTTCATACGTTAGGTTTAATTTCTGATGGCTCAATTAAATTGAGTAACTTTAAAGATGGGTTTAAAGCCAAGAACTTCCAAAAAAGATATGGCATTACTTCATACACTCTTTTAGATTCTATGAAACGTTTAAATATTATTGGTTTTTCTCACAAAGATGATACTTTCACTTTCAAGCCTGCTAAGCTTGAACTGATTCTCTCAAATCAAGGTAATAATTCCACATAAGTCAAGCGCTGATAAGAAGTTCAATTGTTTGTAGATTATTATATCACACAAACATCTAATAAGTACATTGTCACCCAAAGTCTTGCATTTAAAGAGCCAAAAACAAAAGCAGTTATTTGTTGTGACATGTGCAAGAAAAAATTTGGTTCAAATGCTGCATTGAAACAGCATAGAAAATCAAAACATACAGAAGATGTATTAAAAATTGTCCATAATGCAAAACTGGTGCCCCATAAGGAATGTGTAGTTATTTTAGAACATCAGATTAACATGATAAATAAGCCAGAATTGATTCAAAAGTCGAAATCAAGATTTTCTATACCTCTGACTATAAAAAATACATCCAAAGTTGAAGCTGTAGTATTTGAGAATTCTGTGGTAGTGAATAGTAGCCTGAAGCGTTTTATTATTTTTGACCTTGGAAAGGAAACTGTAATTGCAAGTAAATCTGAAGTAAAATTCAATTTGCATTTGAATTTTCCTCGTAAATGTTGTTACTATACGCCCATGAGCATTGTCTACAGAATTCAATCAACTGGCGAGAAACAGTTTTTTACAAAAATTTTTACATTTGAATTAACTGGAAAAGAGTTGGAGCATTTGTATCCAACGAAGCCCTACGTGAAACCAAGACAAGTTATATCAGACATGGACGAATCTATAATACCAGGAGAAAAATTAAGGTAAAATGAGCCCAAATTGATAACTCTAGCTTTCTATAACGTTACTTTTTAGTTTTACATATGACTTTCAACCCGTTCATGCTTTAAAATCATACCCCTTATCTAAGGACTATATTGACATTTTTAACGCTGGACTGAAGATTGATAGGCTAAATTCGAAATGTGTGGATCTGTTAATAAAAGTAAAGTATTTGATGGCTGCACCTGTGCCACTAGATTGTTTAACTACGAAAAACTACGGGAAAATGTTAGAATTATTGCTCTTCCTCGAAGAACATCAAATGCAGATTGATATCCGATATTATGATACAATCACTGATAATATCCGCTATACACGTGGAAATTTTTATACACTCGAAGTACCAGATTTAGCAGAGAATCGGCCATCGTTGATTATAGGAGATTCGGTGTTTATAAAGGAAGTGGGAGGGAAAAAGAAATTTGAAGGGATTGTTCATGAGAAACATCTAGATGATGTTCTACTCGGACTTCACGTCAATTTCAGTAACATCTTTATCCCTAAGAAACAATTTGAAATTTCCTTTGGGTACAATAGAACTACACTGAAACTAGAGCATCAAGCAGCTAGATTGGCTTCCAATGCTGCGGCTTATTTCTTCCCAAAAGCTCTTCCGGAACCAAGCTTGGACACCGTACCCACCACTAAGTGAGTTGATGTGCTATGTGCAATTTATTTTTACAGTATTTACCGTATACTCGATTTTGCAGATTAAATTGGTTTAATCGACGATTGGAGGATAATATATATCAACAGCAAGCCGTGCGACGAATTGTTGAGGGTTGTGGTTCAATAATGCCATATTTAATTTTTGGTCCACCAGGAACTGGAAAATCGATGACAGTTGTTGAAGCTATATTACAAATACGGCGTCTAAAACCAAATGACCATATATTGGTATGCGCTCCATCTAATGATGCTGCTAACTTATTAGCATGTCGCTTAGTGACCCACGGATCGTCTATGATCTCAAATTCCATGATGTTTCGGTATCTATCATTTAGTTGCTCTTTGCAGTCGCTGCCTGATAGAATAAGAAACTACTGCAACATTAAAAATGAACAAATTGTGCATCCATCCTTGAAGACAGTGTTGAGCTACAAACTTGTTATAACAACGCTCGCAACCGCCGGAAGGTTGTATAACGTTGGCGTTGAATCAGGTCATTTCCAATATTTATTTGTTGATGAGAGCGGACATGCAACTGAAACGGAAACGCTGATACCCATTAGCATCATGATCAAAGATAACTCGGTTAGGGGCCAAGTCGTGCTTGCCGGCGATCCTGAACAATTAGGTCCGATTATCCATTCGACAATGTCAAAGACTTATGGATTTGGAAGATCCATGCTCGAGCGTCTTATGAAAACCATCCAAGCATATCAACGTAACAACGATCGTTATGATGATCGTGTGTTGACAAAGTTGTTGAAAAACTATCGCTCACATCCTGAAATTATTTCAATTTCAAATGAAGAATTCTATCACAATGAAGTCATACCGATCGGAAATGACTTTTCAAATTGTGCCTTAGGTCATGAAGTATTGCCCAATAAAAAGTTTCCAATGATTTTCCATAGTGTAATTGGCACGGATCAGCGGGAAGCCAATTCGCCCAGTTTCTTTAACATCGCAGAAATTGAAGTTGTTACCAATTACCTCTTGAAACTAATTCGAAGTAAAATGCAAGGACGAACTATTACTGAAAATGATATCGCAGTTATTACGCCATACAGGAAACAAGTGCAAAAGCTGCGTAGACATTGTGGTAGAATTATGGGTATTAATGAGTCGAAACTGTTAATAGGATCTGTTGAACAGCTACAGGGACAAGAGAAGCTTATTGTAATCATTTCTACCGTCCGATCTAAGCCGGAGTATGTTGGACATGATATGAAATTCCATTTGGGTTTCCTGAAAAACCCCAAGGTAAGACATGCAAAAATGTTTGAATATATGAAGTTAACATTTGCTCTTTTCAGCGATTTAACGTCGCTTTAACCCGTGCAATAGCACTTTTAATTGTGGTTGGAAATCCTTTACTTTTAAAACATGATGTGTATTGGCGCAAGTATATTTCAAAATGTTGTTTGAATAACGCTATTGCTGGAACTGCTTTTGATTTGGGAGACGGTAGTGGTAGTGAAGGAAGTGGCAGTGATGGTGATGATAGTTTGCTTGACAACTTTGAAGAACTCAGAATTGAAGGTAACATGATAATAGTGTTTCATTGATTTTGCAATAACAATTTATGTTCCAGATGACATCAATTTTGGTAGAGGTCAGCAATAAATTAAATTGTAAACAGTAAAGAGTGCAATTTTTTTATCTGCAAGTTCAAAGTGTATTTTGATATATTATATAAAGTTTAAAGGTAAAATTTTCCCCTCCATATATTATAACAGAAATATAGTTGTTTCCCCCATGGATCGGTCATTGCATTAAATCATCTAATTGTGGAAAATTGTTGTAATGCTACTGTAGAAAATGTGTTGAAGTTGTTGATGGCTGCATTTTGATATTCTGTTGGACTATGTATTTTTATCTGGCGCATATGGGTATCGCGTCCGTTTTGATGGTTACTAGTCACAGCAATTTGAACCATAAACATTCTGATTGGTTTATCTCTAATGTCTTTTATCGGTACATGTACCCATCCTAAAGAAATTAATGTATGTAATGTGGAGAAACAATTATAAATGTATTTTTAAAATACCTGATGGTTCTGAGAGCATGACCACCTCAATTTCTTGTAAATCATTAAAATGTTTGCCCACCCGAATTGATATCCTTGATGGAGTATAGCTTTCATCTAATTTATAATCAGTGAATATATAAATATCACTAACCGTTGTTTTTCGTTGAAATTGTATGTTTACTAAGTGGGGTAGTTGACCATCAGACTGCCAATATGTATCAGTTCTTTCATCTCTTAATTGTTCAACACCAAAACCTAAAGTCATAATAATATTAGTGGTAATCTTCAGGTTAGGAATAAAGCATTTACCAGGTTTACAAGAAGATAAACTCCAAATTGCATGACTGCCTACTTCACGTACAGCACCAGTTCTTTCATTCTTTTCAGGATCGACTTCATAGGTAACTTTACTTATTGGAGATGGATTATCAGTCATTATTAACTGCCTATTCTAAGCGCTATGTTTTTGTTTACGTTTACACCGTGACTTCAAATTATGCAACCCGTTATTAACCAATCCATGTATGAATTCGAATTTTGAATTTATGAGAGATTCTGAATTTTCTTACATTTACCTGCAACTTTTATGAAACCGGCTTTACATGGTGTTCCTACAATTGATTGCGCGCGGATAGTACGGTGCTCACTGGGAAATGCTTGTATCATTAAACTAAGAATAATAAAAAACAATATGGGAATGATTTTCATCGTATACTTAGCCTTAGGCAATGACTTTTTAAATACTCCAAAAACACTTCGAATTTTTACAGTGACACTTTTATTATTAAGTCTTATATATCTTCTTCTGCTCGGTTGTTTATTAATATATTAGTTACTTCTGGATAATGGTAATAGTACGTATAATAATAATTAGGTTTTGCGTCTATATCGAGAAACATTGAAGTGGCAAATACGCAGTATATAAATGTACTCTCTCTCATATTTGATAATGTATAACCCTTGATCTAATGGGTTATCAATTAATGACGGTGGTACACTGTGTTAAAAGCACTTTATTAATAATAAACACTACAAATTATATTCAATATTTTGAAAAAATCTTTGTTTATTTCAGTAATAAGTCAAAATCTTATTTAAAATAAAATTAAAAGAAGTATTAATAACATAGACAACAATTACATAATTAAATTTTACTTAAGATCTAACGTTAATTGGTCAAATTGCCGCTGGACATGTCAGTATAGTCTTCCTATGCAAGAATGTATTAAAAATTTCAAGTTTAAAGAGTAGAATCTACGCCGGCGCCGGCGTCGAGAACAAACGCCGGTCGGCGGCAAAGTTGAATATTTAGCAGCAAGCGTCGCGACGCACGCGTTCAGTTCGTTGGCGGCGGTCGAGCGGCGGCGATCGAATGTGGTACGCCGTGTGAACGTTACGCGAACTTTGAACACGTGGCTTCCGAATGCACAGGAAGTAGATACACGTTTAATAATGCAATTCAATTTCCGAGCGCATCAAATCAAGCAACTTGAATGTGTGATTGCGCCTTCAAAAGACATTCTAAATGCGATTTATACGGCCTAATGTTCCACGATAATGGCCAACTTTCCTCCTAACTCAAAGTGACTTTTATACAAATTAAGTCAATGCTCGCTCAACCTGCCGCAACGCGCCACGTTAAATCAGGTGAGTGTTGTGGAACAAATGTCCAGAGTAACTTCTTTTCTTCTTCATCATCTTCAACTTTTATTTTGCCAGCGAGTTGAGTTGATAATACATCTTATCTATTGTTCGTGGCTTAGTCCTTATAATTTTTCCTACCCTCTTGCGCATTGTGGTGCAAGCTTATCATAATTTCATTCTTTCTTGCGGCGGCAACCCGAAAAAAAGTTATAGATGACGCGCATTACGGCGGCGAGAAAGGACAATGCGGCAACGCATAACATCGTACAATACACCTGAATATTATTGATGTGCTCCACATGCATTACGAACGCCTGTTTGAACGATTAATCGAGAAATGCTGTGCGCAAACAGAAGCGATGTGGAAAGTTTGCCGAGCGATGAGAAAAAAGTGTCGTTCGACACATGCGAGTGTATATTTAAACGCTGGCGTTACACTGACCAATTTTTCGTCCACCTTACATTCTTATTGCGGGCGCTTATTTTTAGGCGGCATTTTCGTGAGTTTGCCCAACGCACGCTAGTGGTAAACATTTAACGAGCGTGTTGTTTAGCCGCCCTTGATCGCTTGATAAGATACAAGTTTCACAATAATGTCTACCACATGTGCGTGTGTAGTTACCTAGTCCAACTTTATTTAATCTGATAGTGAGTAGCATTTCAGGATAAGCTTAAACTTTGATTCAGACTTGTTAGCTTGGAATACTAGTTAGTTGTTCTAATTATGCGTAGGATAATAATTGGAATAAATTGCAATTGTTGGACGTCTAATAAGTGAACCAGAAAATGTGTTCATTCGGTAACGCATTTGGCCGGCTAATAAAAATAAGCTATTACAGTGCGTACACGTTTAAATCGCTTTGGAAAAGGGCCGAAAGAATAATATAAGGAACGGGCACAAAATTGCCTAAGTAATCCGATAGATGTTTTCCTCGTCCAATGGCGTTCTCTTTTGTGGTGCCAAATGGCATCGCACTTTGAGCGCGTCTGCACAAATTTTATACTATCATCCCATCCGCTCGTTGCGCGTATCTCTTCCTAGAGGAGATGAAAACGTTGAGCCATTAGGCAGCGATCTAACCACTTATCACAGAAACAACCACCGCTCGTGAATGGAAACTGCCCGTGATAAAAATATACTTACATCCAGCCGACGCTTTACACATTTTTATATTTAATGGTTTATAATTTATGTATTATTTATTTATACGACTGGAAATTATTAGTATCCTAGCAGTAATATTTACAAGTATAAACCAAAGAAAACATAACGTAAAAGTTTTTATTTTTTAAGATAAGAAGAGTTTACAGTTTAATGTATTCCACTTGATATATTCGTCTGAATATCGCCTTCGTGCAAGGTAGAAAATCACTAGAGACGGCAGATTATCCTTCCAAGTACATCATGTCCATGTATCCCTTATATCTTTAAATGGATAGTTCAACACTAGGGATTCGCTAGGTTCGTTCTTATTCAACCCTATTCGTTCTAATACTGCATCATCCCTTTGAATTGTTATCAAGCTGACAGGAAATTCCTGCGAGAACATTATTTATATGCATTCAGCGTTTATTGGTGGCACGTTTAAACTATAGAGAGACAGTAACTACTTGAACGGCTTGGTGGCTGAGATGGTTAACATTTCAATTGTGACCTGATAGCCGCTGGTTCAACTGCCAGAGCCGGAGATTATTGTTGTTGACTTTTCAATAGTTATATATGCTTCCAATCATATTTAACAGTGAAAAAGTCTTCTATATTTGGGGTAGCAAGTCTATGGTAGCACGACGAGACCAGACAATTTCAACATCAATATAAGAGATTATTATTTATCATAAAAAAACATTGACAACCATTCTATAGTTCAAAATATGGACACGGAATATAAGTAAATAGTTTCAAGTAGAAGAATTTTATGTGCAGATGTATCTAGGAACATTTTTATATCCATTTCGCAAAGCGGCACGAATATTTTACGATGAATGTACAAATTATACAGGATGACAAGTTTATTTAAGCAATGACTTGATAAATTACAACTCATTATAATTAAAAATGAGAGAATCAATTGATTTCAAATTAATTAATTTAAAGTACTCACTAAAATGGTTTGGCAATAAATCAGAACAATTCTTATCATGTGAAAAGATAAAAAAACAAATAAAAGATGTACGTTTCAGTAGTTGTAGCTATAGAAAAGCTCCTGAGGATTTTGAGCAACCCTGTATGGATATTTTGAGGACGAGTGCTCTTTAGGTGGTGCGCAAGGGGGTGTGAGAACTTGCAGCCCGCCAAACATGCATTGACAACATCCCTGCAATCGGTTTGGATGGCATGCTTGACAATATGCAATATGTAAATGTACGACGAACGAAATACATTACGGGGAAGAACCTGAAAATGTTTTATATTGCTTCGCATATTTCAGGAGCGTCGCTTTCCAAGACGAATTTCTTTGCATATGGAAGATTTATCTATGAAAAATAATGTGCTTTAAACATTTTAAAAGGTGACTAAGTCATGACAAAAAGTAACACACATTTGATTTCCATATGGAATTAATTTAAATTTCATTCACTCTCCTATTTGTTGATAGTTTTGACAATTTAATTTATTTATTTGTACGCTCTAGGATATAGGTAAATAAACGCCGCTAAAATAAATAAATACTCCAGCCCAAACAATATTATTCAATGCCAAATTTAATTGTTTTGTATCAAAAATGGAATATTCAGAAAGTAAAATACCCAATATCAAAACCCATTCAGCCACGCGTTTCGGTCTAAACTTAAACACGCAAAATTCAAGCAAATATTCGTATTATCAATTTGAAAAGCATTCAACTCAAACAAAGCGACATATCCGTTCATACGCATGATTGAATCTGAATGCAAAATGCAAACGAGCATTCGCATTCGCATAATAAATAGCAGGAATATCACGAGTACACTGCTTAAAAGCACAAATCAGTGAAGCAAATACGCCAAACACTCCAAATCGCATTGGTCATTCGATGAGGGTGTAATTAATCGAAGTAAACAATCGAACGATACGGGAGAATGCTTTACTTTGTAAAACTACGCAATTTACATGGAAAATTTCAAGGGGCTTTCAGGTTGGACAGCTAGGCTTAGTCCACAAACTTGTCACCCAAGTTGAAAACTTATTTACGAGACGAACAAACCGAGTGAAAGCGTGAAAGACATCAGCTTATTTTACGAGTTGAAGCGCATGCTTAACGTATTGAGGATTCCAGCATTTGCATGCAAATAATCACGTGGGACGACGATAAGGGATGCGAATGAAACGAAATCGAATAAAATTTTCAGTCTTGTTTACATCTCATTAATGTTACGAAAGCACAGCAATTTTTCATGCAGAATGGAAAACAAAAAAGTGTTTATTCATTTTTTTCTCCTAATTGACCCCATTTATCATCTATTTATACACCAAAGGGATGCTGAAATATTTGTGTCCCTTTTTTACAGATTTGTCCTCCTGCAAATGGTAGCAAACGTGATGTGATCATGGGATGCGCGTCGTCGAAAGTATGCAGAACGTTGCGATGTCGCAAAGTGAACTACGAGGACGATTCGGTGTCCTCCTGCACATCCTCGGAGGTGTCGAACAACACTCGTGCCCGCCACCATGCACACCACCGGAAAGCAGCGTGCACTTGCACCCCGTTCCTCACCACCATTTTCCCCACGAATCTCATCCGCATGCTCATCAAAACGCCGGATGTCAGCATGTCCAAGCTGGAAATCAGTAAGTAATAAATATCAAATTTGCATAATTGCACTATCACGCATAAGGTATATAGGTGGTAAGCACATGTCAATCGCGTGAATTAATTTGATATCGCGTCCTAATTGGAGATGCGCTCTCATTATCATCAGTGTTCGTATAATCCATGCTTGTGGCGCGATTGTCTCTCCTCGAACGGCTGATCAATGGAAAATGCGACCCATTGATTGTGAAGGATTAGGCCTTTGGCGAGGTGTTCGAGAAGCGCGCCAATCATGTCAGTATTAAATCGATCCCGAGTTTGCTTCTCCACCGCATCATCAAAAGCATGGCCCTGTTTTGACAATAGGGTATTAGGGGATGACTAATTCCGTCCCGGATTTGCGTTATAAATTGATTGGTAATTCAAATTTAATAAAAATTAATATAAATTTATTTTAAACAAATCCACATTACATTAAAAGTATATTTTGCTAAAAAAAATTAATTAGTTATCCTAGTATAATAGTTAATGTAATTATCCTTTACCGAATGTCATATATGTGACGTTCAATTAGACGTAAAGCTTGAAATTAGTTTATCACAGTGTGGATTATAAATGAGAAACAAGAGAGAAAAATACGGAAAAATTTAATTTCGTTGCGTTACGTGCTACAGATGTGCACGAAACAATATCATGCAATGCGTTCATTCCAACTCATTTTAATTTACTTGTGCAAGATTCACATACATACTGAATACGTGCCTTTTTTCCATTCTCTCCCCTTGGCCTGCAATGATAATAAAACGAATTAACCTAAAAAAAAGAGCTGGGGTTTATTATCAAAAACACTCAATTATAATTCCGCCGCCCAGTTCATTGTGCAATGTACTTCTTCGGATTTTCGCATTTCAACTCGTTAATTCAAATTTAGCAAAACAAATACGCCGCGGTGATTTTACATTCTTGTTGGGCACTCTACAAAGTGAATTTTCATTTTCATATAAATGTATATTGGTATAGAAAGTGCATTTTAATCTGTTTTCCATTTTACTGCACGCATTTCCAAGCATTAAACAAATTGCACGCATTCCAAGCGCGCATTCAATTTATTTAGTTTTAATTTTCATAACAATTCCAATTGCACAAAGTTGCGGCAGTGCTGCAGCCGAGAGAACGTTCGTTGCGCGGTTCCTGCTTGATTGGAAATAAGAGCACGAGCAGCAAATACGTGAATACGAAGCGCGCGCGTAAATTTATTCATCAGTGCGCCAGATCCGGCGGCGGCGGCGACGACGACGACAGCGGCGGCGCCAACATGCGCGACTAAAAGTTCTATTTGCTGTGTTCTACGAATTAGCTAGCGCCAGTGAAGGCGGCGAGATGACGATGATGACGATGCTATTCGAATTGATTTAATTATAAAATTTGCATACCGTACATACACGAATTTAAATCTTTAAATATTTATTTTAAAATTTTCTTTTCGTCGCTGAAGTATTTTAAATTAATTGATAGAGAAAATGAAATATCATTCGCTAAGTTATAAGTATAAACGTCAAATTTATTATCGCAATAACTGCAGGATTATTATGACATAATTATGACTATAAAAGCCATCAAAGTAAAGTGAGATGCAGGGTAAATAGAACGTGAACTTCAGCGCGGAATAAAAGTTATTGGATTGTAATTTAGAGCGCGTGGCGGCAGGAAAACATCGATTGACTATAGCTGTTGCGGTTCAGCGAACGGCTAGCTTTACACGACGAGAACCATTTCCTTTTGGTCGTCACCTTTGGCTTTGTATGCAAGCTCTACTTAAATGGCCGAAATAATTGTGACACTTTCCTTGACGCTTACAACTTCCAGATGTCCATTCCAATCAAATAAATTGCTTCATAAATAATTGAATAAGCATTATTTGTCACAATCCATTATAATCATTACCTAAATTTGGGAAATTCATAATGCTACAGGAATGCAAAAAAAAGGCATCAAAATTTGACAGATACAAATAGTTTGTAGGCATTGTTTGTTTGTAGTTGCTGCTTTAATTGAATTGGCTGAAAAGCACCCTTAACGTTACTACGCATCTTTGGGCTGTTGAATTATTCAAAGTTCAAGCCGAATTGAATTTGCATCTCGACATTTCAGTCCATTGGATTTGTATTTACTGCATACCAAGAAACGTGCTTTATCGGCATCGGGAAAAATTTACTTGATCAACGCATTCTGAGATTAATTCATGTCACAATTTACCATTTTTCATTAACACTTGAAACGCAAGTCAAATGTCAACTAAATTTCTGATAAATTCAGAATTTGTGGTAGTTTAGGTATTATTTATATGTTTTAAACAATGTTATAGACAAAGTCCAATACATTAGAGATTCAGCCCTGGTGTCAAAAACTATAACAATAAATTATACCCTTTCAAAAAGTTTCAATGTTTTTCCAAACAATAATACGCAAATAAATTTATGCATTTATTTAGCACGCGCACAAAAAACGATGCAAAGTAAAAGTAATATAAGTTTGCGGTTCATAGCGTTTATAAATTATTAATACATCAAACTTTTCATCGAACGTTTGCGACGCTCAACTTTTCCTCGGTTCAAATGCCTCGAGTTAAAATCACGTCCACTCATTTTATGCGTTGGTGCAATAATAATGCAGCAGTCGGTCAAATGAACACCAAACTTTTTCCCATGTCACAGGGCTCGACTTAAAAATTCTCTTAATACAATAATTTAAATTGGATTTCACATTTTACTGGCACAAAGCGCGCGTTTGCGTCGTGCAAGAAATCGATTCACTGGCATTTTTGCAACTCATGCGATTTGGGTTTTTCTTGCTATGCACGGTCGAAGGCAAAAATACGTTTTATTGTCTTATTCGGTTGCTGGGGAAAATCTTTCATTTATTACCCTCCAACGTTATCAAAAAGAAGCCTCGACAATGATGTGTAATTTATCATTACGTTGAATAAACTCAAATTTCTTTCATTCTTTCTTCCTTTCGATATAATAAACAAAATAGCTACTCTCACGTACGTACTGTTTTTGTTCTTTTCTTGCTTATTATATTTGTATTACACATAAACTTAGAATTAGTCATTACTGAGAATTGTACCAAATGTTTTCATCTTCTCAGAACAAAATATGTCCATCCTGTCACCAGGCAATAAAAAGTTTCATTAACAGGAGTAACACACATTGAATTGCGTAACAAACAAGAGCGAAAAGCATTTAATCAAAACTCGTTTAAAAGTTGAGTCACACGATGACCAAACAAACAAATTTGAAAAATGCGCAGAGCATGAATTTCCACGAAGCGAAACGTATAATCAAAAGGGTTTGTGGCAATCCAAAAAAACTTTTCCAATAATAATTCCGTGACTCGCGCGAAAAACCTGTGTGCAACCGCAGGGAGCAATTGAATCAGACTCTGCAAGTGCGCTGGGAAGATCCACAACAGCGATAACAATTGTCCGAGCTATGCGAGGCGAAAGGTCACCGGAAGCGTGCGCACCGCACATGATTGCTGATCGAACCGAGATCTACGTCAAGGAAACGTTGCGAAATTATGCCAAATTCAAGCGATGCGATATTCGCAAATAAGTATGCGTACAAATGACGTCTCTTTACCGTAGATCCTTGACTTTTGCGCGCAATGCTCGCTCGCTTTTCTTTTATGGCCGAACAGAGCAGCTCAGCGTCCAAATCGAATAAACTAGAATGAGGATCGCCGTCGTCCTGGTCAGTTCCAACCAACTGTTCCGCGAAATCATGTCCGGTTTGCGTCTTGGGATAACTGAATAAGATCGCTGGCTCTGGCTCTAGTAAATTCGATCAGTGGGATATCACCCAAAATGTGAATGTAAAGCAAGGCCAATTTGAATTGACCAAAACCCCGATTGCAAATGGCACAAATTGGCAGTGATAGCACACAATTCCTTCTTTGAAATCATTTTCCATTCTATGCTTTTGTCCTTTGCGTTTCGCTTCATTGATTTCATCTTAATTTACCCACAAGAAAAGAAACTCTTACCTGAATATAAACGAACATTCAATTAACTTAATGTCAAAGGTCAGAGAAATTCATATAATAAATTATACCAAGTGTAAAATTAAGTAAGTAATGTCATTTTTAAAAAGCATATAAAAAAATATTAAGAATCACTGTTTTCTATAACCAAATTATATTTTATTACTCATATAAATAGTCAATATTGCAAGAGCCAACTTTCAAACGACATTAACTGCAGCAAAAAAAAATTTATTTCCACTCAAAAATTTACGAGATTGTCAAGAAAATCAAATGAAATACTGCCAACTAAATAAAGTATTTTAAAATTACATGACATTGGCATGAGAAGCAAGAGCATTCTACATACTGCATTTGTGTGAAAATTTTATATTGACTTTCAAATTTTTGCCGAGTCCGTAAACTGAATGGGTTTCATTTACATTCTAGACTCGGTAGTTTGCAATGTTTCACAGCTCTAAACTTCAATTCAATTGCTACTTTGGAATTCTATATTCGTAGTCCGGATACGAATTGGTTCCTTGTAAGTAAGTGATTCCGAGTATTACTTTAGTTACGTGTAAATAACTTGAGGAACATGGTGTTTTACACGTGGCGTAAAATATTTATCGAAAAGGTGCTTACGTCTATTGGAAATCAATAGTTGAATAGTTCTAAAACTTGTAAAAAGACGTAAATAAAAGTACATATTGTTCGTTTTTTTTTCTACTTACAGCTATGAAATCAGCACTATTAATTCAACGATGGTATCGACGGTACTTGGCACGCATCGAAGTACGTCGTCGATACACATGGACGATTTTCCAGAGCATCGAGTACGCTGGCGAACAAGATCAAGTCAAAGTAAGTTTCGAAATGCATACTTCCGCAATTTGCACACTTGAAAAGTTGAAACGTTTCAACTATTTCGCAATTAACATTTCCGAAATAAAATTAGTTTTACTTGAAATTTATTAGCAAAGTAAGAACAGTACGGCTTGCAATTTGTAATAATATTCGAATACTTTCAAAGTAATAATCGTAAACATAACAAAGAATATGGACTTAGGAATTTGTTCTATATTTAGACAATTTTCAAGAATTACTAACGAGACTCGCGCAAAAACTTGAGACGTGATTCCTTCGTGACGCATTGCCAAAGCTACTAATGATATTATCATTAAGTTTCAGTCGCAGTGTAAATTCTCATTAAGCCCCCGAACTGACAGCGGTGTTTGTGTGAAAGTGCTACTAAACGAAAATGGCGTGAACGACGCAGTACTGCAATTTGGTCGATACCTATTCGTGAAATTACCCACAGCTGAATATCACGGGCGATATGCGATTGCGCAAAAATGAAAAGCAATAAATAAATAATAAAGAAGACGCATTCCAGTGGAAAGTAGAGCGAAGGCGCATTTTTATTGAATTGAATTTTCCCTCTTTATGGGCCATTTCCCAATTTGTTGTATTGTTTTATTACATGCTTGATTCGAACGTATTCACAAGCATGCGAATGGGAAATAAGTAAAGATTTGTTTGTCGACGATATGAAAATTGCGCGTACAGATTGCAATCGTGTATGAAGTTTGATTTCAAAGCGTACATATTTATTTTGCCATCCATTATGCGATGAATGCGCCACTTTCGTCCAAGTAGTCGTGCGTTTGAATGCGGTGTAATCTGTAAAAATGTTTGCCCTTTCATTTCGTCAGAGTGAATCAACGTAATTGACGTATAATTTCATTCGCATAGACCTCGTGCACCTCTACAAAGTCTCATTGATATGCGTAATATTCGCATCGTTTGCGCGAATCGAATGCAAATGCCATTCGGAAATGCATTTGCTGCAAACTGATTCAACAAGCTGAAGTACGTGCTAGTATTATAGCTGCAATCCATTTTAGGTCTCGCGTCGTTTGCAAACAATTCGTCATTTAAATATCTGTCATTCGTTTTCATTTTCATATTTGATAAATCGGATTTTGGATGATTTTCAAAATCGCATTACGTGGAATTAACATGACCAAAGGGGAAATACTCCAATAACTTTCAATTTCCAACTTATTCATTTTCCAGGATCAAAATGGCATTAAGCTTTATCTAGCATATTATCCACAATTTAGAGAAGTTATAACAAGCCCTTTCAAAATTCTAATTGCGAATGCCTTCACGTCACATACGCGAAATAAAGGGCAGAAAATTCCATTAGAGTAGAATTCAAATGTGCCTTTAGAAATTTTGGTTCTGCTCGTATTTTAATCCGCATCGCAAATATATTTGCTATTGCATTATTTAATACGTAAATGTACACAAAGATGATAATTTTCTATTAAAATTCCTCACATACATCGTCCGGAACAATTTGCCAAATTAAACGAAAGTTTTAATAATTACTCTAAAAGTTAAACACCATATTTTGACTGACTATATAGCTGAATGCAGTTTGTTTGAAATTTATCATGTTTTGATGAACTTTTTATCTCAGCAATAAACCACCAATAAATCAAATGTCTTTACATGCAATGACGCATTTAAGCATAAACGAAGCTTTACGTTCACGCATTAACCATGAAAAATTGGCTTTGCTAATAAATTACCGAGGCGGCTAAACATTAAATACGTACCTACGTACCTATATTCTGTACATAGAATAAGTAAAATGAGCCAGTGTTATACAGATTGCTCATATGCTTTACCTATATGGTGCTTCCCTTCAAGTTTCCCGTTTTTAATCCATTCGCGAATATGCTGCCTTCGTCGGCGGTGAGAAGTGAAGCCATAAATTACGTCGACGTAAGCGATACATATCGTTGGCAACTTGAAGGCGACTTCCTTTGCCGTAAAATTTAGTACCATTTACCGCTCAACATTACCACACTAATAAAAATTCATAAAGCGACATGGCGCATTAGTTTAATCAAATGGCTTCATCAAACATTCACTAATGAATACACTACTAATGAAGTATTAATTAAAACTTTGGTTACTTTTTCTCCTTTGCTAAAACTGTTCAAACTTGATTGAACTTAAAACTCTGATGCATTCTAAGTGACAAGAAAACTTTTAAAGTTGCTTTTTTGACGAAGCACACAACAAATATGGTTTGATGTTTTCACTTTCATATAGAGAAAAAAGAGAAAACTTGCAGGTTTTAAAGGATAATGCAAAGTGTACACAAAAATCTGTAAAAACGTATTAAACAAATCCAATTTATAAGTGGATTTTATAAAAACAAAGTAGTTTTGCGTTCGCTTCACTCATATTTAGAGATAATGTGATTCCGAATAAAGCCATTGAAGCGCAGCGCATCAACGATATTTCTTGGGCCGATAAGACACAGGGCATTAAGGTTGCTGTGCGTGGAGGATTATGCGCAAAAAACAAAAGCACTCCGTAACCAATTGCCAGGAAGCCAGCCAATTGTTCAGGAAGCAAGACTGTATGCGTTGTGTTCCTTCTTTCTTTTGTAGATGCGCGCCGATTGAATTTATACTTTGCGCCTCGATGCGCGCAAAACACAGAGCCACTGCCTCGTGAAAAAGGCCACTTTCATGCTCTATAAAACAACAAACGCGCTTTTCACACGGTTCGGAAAAATCTTCCATTCCATTATCAACTGATGTAGATGTCATAAAATTGTCATTACATTTAGGACTCCATTTGATCATCTTATTTCTAACCACATAAGAATGACATCAATGCAAAACACTTTTTGGCGAAACGGAGCCTGTTGTGTCAGCTAGTTTTCTTATAAAACATTTATCATATGTAAACTATGATTACATGATTTTTTTGAATGTTGGAAAATGTCCAAAATCTATTCGAATGGCCTCAATACAATATTATTTTTGTTATCCATTTTACATCATTATTTGCCTTAACATTAAATGTCAAATGTTGCTGTTCCGGATTATTGCTTGTTTTTCTTTATATAAAATACATTTTTCATATCAAACCGCACGCTTATTTATGCATAAAGTCTATATCAATCTATCTTGATTCATAAAATCCATGAATAATATTATCATGTGTCATTGTTATTCGCTTTTTAAGTTGGAATCCTGCGCAACGATGATAGGAATGAAAGCATTTTGATGTCACATTAATGCCGATAATGTCTCTACTAAAACGAAATATTTTTGTTACATTTACCGCTTCCTGTACACGTGTGTTCGCCTTTAACTACAATCAATAATATAATAAAGAAAACACGTGCACTAAAGAAGAATACAATTACAACATTTATTTTACGCTTGTAAATCTTGTAATCAGATTAATTGTATTTTATGTTTATGGTGGACGATCGTCTAAAGGTTGAAAGACAAATTATAAAACTCATCAATATGAGTGCATTGTAAATTATCAGGATAATGGATAAACTTTAAAAGAACGATTAAGCAAAGACTCAAATAAAAGTTCTATTCACTTTCGATATTTTTAAATCTAACGATGAAAGCAATTAAATGTACTTCTCATTGCAATGCCGAAGACATTAAAATGCTTTGTACTGCTCGTAAAAGCTTGCTTAATACATACGCATTTTGTTATCTTCAGCGAGGTTTAATTATGCTCAAACACAAATACGTGAAAGCCAACAGCAGTCCTTTTAATACCTGTCGCTATTTAGCGTCTCCTCATTCGTTACATGCGAACCTTTGTTGCGTTGAATTTAGTTCATTGTGCGTTTGTTGTTTTTGCGCAGGATTAGTGCTTGATTTACATTCTGTTGAGGATGTAAATAAAGAAACTGTCAAGTTGTCATCAAGCACTAATTATAAAACTCATCAAGATAATACACTTTCGCATGCATACGATATGTATTTGTATTTCTATTACAATTAAGTCATTTAATTAAAATATAATAATATGAGAGTAAAAATTATTACAGAAGCTCTTAGTGCTCATCAAACATATGTTATCAATTTTTAGACCAGTAAAATCGGTTAGTAACTTTAAAAGTTAAAGCGACTTTAAATTCTTCACTTAGCATATTTCATTTTTAAAGAGTTTTAATTAAAAAATTCTATAATATAGCATAAATTTTTGAATTACAATGATAACACCAGGTTATAGAGCTTTTTAAACTAATGGTTACAGTTTTTAAATCATTAAGATTGGTTCATTACTTTAAGAGTTATAGCGGTTTGAAATTTTCCTTGACGCTGAAACCTAGGTAGCATCAGGATAAACTTGGTAGGCGCTACTGGAATATTTTCGGTTGCAGTCGGTTGCAGTGTTTGATATCCGGTAGTAGAATGGATGCATTGGATCGTCGCCGACTTCGGCAATCTTCGTATGCAGGCGGCCGCTGAGTGCAATTACTCGACTGGATTCGGCTCACGGCTAATACGCTGACGAGTCCTGGCCATGTGAATTGCTGCATTTGCAAATAATCAGTAATTAGCACTGTACATTTTATTTAATATCTCTAGAACCATATGAGATATCAAAATAATTCTTTCAGCATTAGAAAGCTTATTAAATTTCTGATAATATATCTTTGACTCAATAAATTTCATTCACTAGATATTGCACAATAATTGACCAAAGTTAACGTTCTTTTACGTGACTTTGGCTTGTAGTAATTGAAATATTTTTTCGATCTATAATTGTTGCTTTATCCATAATAATTTAAATGATTGTTTGATATAAATATTACAAGAATTATAACACTTACATGAATTTTATTAAAAAAATACTTTCTTATATGGCTCATTTAATCGTATTAAAACAGAAACTTCACTTCACTAATTGCAAAGTAATTATTACACGCTTCAATGTAACATCATGTCTTTGATAGAAAAACTGAATGACAATAACCGATAATTCGTGTTCTACTATTGACATACGCGTGTCGAACACTTTCCCCAAAGGGTTGACAAGTTTGTAATTAAAGTCGAGGGCGGTTGAATACACGATTTGCGAAAATCGAACGTGTGTGTGTTCAAGCGCTGCTTGCCTAGTTTAAATTGATGTAAACTGATGAATTATTCCACGGGTGACGCTCGCGGCTGGATTGCCATTGACATGGTAACAAAATCTATGTGCTCAGAGGGATGAATGCATGAAGCAATCATGCATGACGACGTCGTAGTTTCTTTCGCATTTAAACGTTGCTGCTGCCGCTGCCGCCGCCGGCGCCAGCAAATATCTATGCAAATCAAGCCGTTAACGCGCAGCCAAAGGTGGAATGTAAACAATGAGATAATGAAGCATTTTTTACCATGTTTTAAAGATTCACCAAACTGCTTTCAAGATTATTACAACTCCACAGAGATTGCAATTAAATTATGCAAGAAACATTCAAATTATACATTTCGTTCTTTGTTTCAGTTATACAACTTTTTCAATGCACTCCTTACGCATATACCGGACACGACAAAACCACAAGTTTCATCAAGCGGATCGAAGAGCTCATCAATCGGTGAGTACAACCAGAGGATACACGTAACCACAATCACAATCTAAACCCATCCCTTGCCAAACCGTATTAAAGTGCGGTTCCGTTGGACTTGAAGCATGTTTACTGCATGTTCAATCTCACGAGTTTCGCACGGTCGCACGGCATGTGACTCTCCTCTAATCATAGATCAATCATCTACATATAGGATAGGAAACTCATCAATACGCCGCCTTCTGAAAAAATACGAGCAGATATCGACTGGGCGAGCTAGCTCTGATGATATTTACTTTATTTACGCGAAGATATCGCGAAAGAATATCGTGTTTTTGCTCGATCGTGAACGGAAAATGGATAACGCAAAAAAATGAGCGAAACAGCGCGCCGTGAAGGAGAAAATTTATGAACGGCCCGAACTTAACGACGTTGCCAGACTCGTCCAAAGATTCGAGATTGCAGATTACTCCAAATAAAACGCGCCTCGCCGAACGCAATAAGAGCCAGTCGCGCACGAAACTATGCGACAATAATAAATGAAATTATTTGTCGACTTTGTCGCCGCCTCTCGAGGCTCGATTTACGGCTTCGTTATTAATATAACGTCTCTATCTTGATGTGCATTTATTTTTTATTCTGCTCCTAAGGGTGGCAACTAGTGCTTTATGAGGTATAAAATGTCAACGGTTCCTTCATGATTTAGTGGCTGCTTTATTAATTAATAAATTTTCTATTGTAATTACCAACGTTTAGTCACATTTGAAATTCAAGTAGATATCTACGTTTCTATTGACGTATTTACTTGCTAATTAGATTATATATGAAGATAATTGGATTTTCCTTTTTACGTAGCAGGAAGAGATAAATATCATGAAATATCTAAGTCCATCATACACAAAATTATTAAATAAATTATACTAAACTGCTCTTAGATGCTACGAAATTGATATAATTCCCCTCAGTAATTTTCGTGCCCTGACTAGGCCAAATCACCAATTTTAGAAGTCACTGTTATAAATTTTAATGATCGATGATGACAATCACAAGTACTCGAAATTGACCTGATTACAATTTTAGTGCGAACATATTAGAGTGTTGGAGATTCTTAGTTGTAAGTAAAATCAATACAGTCTGGCAGAGAACGAAGTCGACGAAGCCAACAATATGTGAATCGTTATAATAAAGCATGACAAAATTGAATTAGAGCCTCCCTTTCGCAAGGGCTACGTCTTCGCGAACATCGTCGTCAATATCGCGCATCGTCACTCGTTCTGTCGAGTAACAGACATGCCGGAAGCGATGATATCAAAGCGAGGTGTACTTTGAAATGCAAGCACACATGCATAAATGCGCAATGAAAATAGATTACTGTACGTGTTGTGCAGCATTTGAATTCCAGTTCGATGTCGTATCGCCTACAACAAAATAGCAAGGGAATGCTGGTCGTATTCGCGAACATCGAAATGTACTCGTACAGACTATGCATTCGCCGCATATTTGCATAATAAAATTGATCCAGGTAGACATACAGAGCAAAAGTTCCACTGGAATGTAGGTATATACCATCATATTTTATATTTTTTGTGAGCGAGCAATCGGACTTGATAACTTTGCCCGAATTATTTAAATATGCCTAAATATTTATTATTCCAACCATCAATATTCAGCACTATTCTCCAGCTTTGACCAGGTTCAAAGAAGAAAATAAACAAAATACGTTGAATTTAATTTAAATCAATTATTTATCAGTCGACCGTTGGGATTTAATTTAAATAAATTTTAATTAAAATTTATGTACTGCGACGCACCACGTTCCATTCAATTAACGGAGATAAAAATTTAATGTGAGTACATAGCCGCTTGTGCAGTAGGCATCTATAACATGCAAAGCCATCCGAGTTGATGGCGTACGCTAAACGCCGCCCCCGCAGCAGGCATGCAGCGCGTGAAGAAGTAACTGATAGCGTGCATGGTGGTTGTAACGCTAGCGAAGCGCGCGCCCGTGTCATTATCATGATGCCGGCGTAAAAATGAGTGCTCAAGCGAAACGCATCATGTGATCCTGACACGTAGCGAGCGTAAATTTCAAATTTGCATTTTCATCATCATGCCCGCGAGTGGCGCGCATTGAGATGTTTGCGAGTATAGAGAAGCTGCGCGGCAAACTGAATTAAAAATTGCGCACCAAACGCAATAAAGATTCGCATTTGCATTCTTACGTTCGCATTTTTATTATGCGTGCGTTCGACTTCATTACAATATCAAGTGCGTTCATTCAGTTACATTGTAGTAAATTGACTTGAAGCACGGATTAATTTAATGCTTATTTCATGATTTCCCAAGTTGCTTAAATTTTTAACTACAGCCCAAAATGTTATTAAATTAAATTCCTTGCACAGGTTGCAATTTTTTAATTAATTGATTTAACCTTGCCTCCTACAAAAATAATGAAACTAACAAGACCACACACACAATGTAATTAATTACGAAAAATAACAAGGGGTAATTAATTTTATTTTGCACTTTGCGTTTGAATAAATACCAATTTGTTCAAACGAATTAATCATGCTTATTTAGATTAATTACTACATGTGATAAATTGATTTAGCTTTATTAATTATCTTGTTGAGTAAACATTTATACCAAAATCTTTAAAACATTCACCAAATTAATAAAATCAATTTAGTTGTAACAATGATAGTCTAAAGTGAAATATGTATTGATATTATCGATTGTTTGTACACTCTGGTAACATTTAAAACTCAATTAGTTTGGCTAAAAGAAAAATCCATTATGGCTTTGCGTTGGCGAATAGATTAACAAAAAGTGCACACCCTTTGATTGCCTTTAGCGTAAAAGGTCTTCGTATTTTGTTCATTTAGCTAATGAATTGGCTCGAAAGAGTGCTAAAACAAGCCTTATTTTCTTTTCCGGCGAGTAGAAAAACTGGACATGCAATTCGTAGACGAGTCCGACGACCAGGAGGAAGAAGACATGGAGCATGTTGAGAAGAAGTATCGCGGCATCCACGTGAACTTTCCACTGCAAAAGGACGACTTGGACAAATTGATCGAGTTCTTTCGTAGGAAGAAGGTAATTTTGCTTCTATTCAGCCGTACGGCCCGAGACATTCAACCCTTAAAGAGGTGCATTGGTCCCATTGGGCGCAATATTGACCAACAGCGAAAGATTGAATGTCTCATCAGCACGTCGAATAAAAATAAATACGATGTTCTTTTTACACATCTACAGTGAGTTTAAACAGGCTTTTTCAATAATATTTATTTCTCATCAAACTTTTATGAATAATAATCCAAAGCCTTTAAGAGAAGACAGAAAACTTTGAATTAATTATTTAAGTAAACAAAATTTTACAGGGAACTTTTGCAACTCTCTATATAAATCCATCTATTCATTGGAGATTTGTATTGTCACATGAAATGTATTAGTGCGTACACGTTGCAACGTGTTTGTTGTTGGTGTTTATTTTGCTTACATTTTACCCACACTTGCTTGCAGCAACAACGACTTCATGCCCGCTATGTAGCGCAAATACTGCGCGACGGGATCAATCAACTTAAACTGCAACCGAACATCAACCAAGCTTCAACTGCCATTTCCAAGCAGATCACAATTTGCGGTGATTTGCATGGAAAGCTTGACGATCTACTCGTCATTTTTCATAAGGTATGTGCTTCTCATCATCACTTCTATACTATGTACTATACTTTTCAATTTCCACACATTCATTGGATTTAATGATTTTGATCAAATCATACCATATTATTTATTATCTGATTGTCAAGTTATTCCACGTACATGTAAAGAATGTTTTCGACAAAATTGACAAGCGGTAATTGATGTCAAAGATAATTTGACGCGTTCAACCAAATCCATCATCAAAGCGATCGACGAATATGAAAAAGTTTATGGTAGGGCATCATGATGAATTGACTTCATTAAAATATTTATTCATTTGTGTTATTTACATAAAACTATAAAGGTTATTTCCATAACTAAATCCAAAATCATATAGTAATATTTGTTCAATAATTCACGTCAATCGGACGTGGTTGAAGGATAATATATTTGATAGAGTTGACAGTAGTGACAACCGGTAATGAATGTCATTGAAAGGTTGATGTGTGCAACTAAATTCGTCGAGCTAAATTTATCACTAGAAAACAAATATTCCATTATTTTAAAGAGATTTTCATCTATGAAACGACATTTGAAAAAATGGTTTGTAATTATTTTACTGCCATATAGTTAACTGCTTTTGGCGAGTAAATTTTAATTACAAATTAAAACTTAATGACTACATTTTTACTTTGATTGAAGCGGCAAAATAAGCGCCCATTTCACCGATAATAGGCTGTAACTACTTTTTTAATGATTTCCGAATTACCCTATATAAAAAGTATCGATGATCAATTAAAAGCGAAAACGCGTTAAATTAGAATCGTCAACCAACACGTATTGTGCATACATGTGCCAGAAAGTCCCTTTTTGTTCACACGTCCACAGTGGGACAGAGAGAAATGTTGACCGTGCATGTTGCACTTCCAACCCTTTCCAATCACGCATTCACGTTCACATTCAGCCAAATTAAATCAATTACAGTCGATACGGACTGGCACATTAATTACCGGAACCCCACGACGTCATTGATGATGCGAAATCAAATTGTACAGTCAAACAACCCTCATTCATTAAAACTCTTCCTTGTCAAACAAAAAAACAAACAAAAAACAAATGTAACACGTAAAAGCGACTTACAGCGGTGGAAAATTTTCGAAATGTAATAAATTCCAATATTTTCCAAACTAATTGTTTGAAAAGCACACTTTGCTATCTATCATGATCCTTTTTCGCTTCTTCCTTATTATTCTTTAGGCTTTTCCCGTGTCTTGTTTGAAGATGACAGAACGTTTGTTTTACTTCTTTAGACAAACTAGCTCGAATAATACCATCGTCGATAAATCAATGTATACCAAGTGTTATAAAAGAGAAATTTAATCAAATAAATTGCCTCTGCTAACATTAGAAAATTAGTAATTGAGAAATTGTTCAAATTATCACTGAAACCATAAACATTTCATATTTCACAACTTTGTACATTTACTTAGCGTCGGAATTTAATATGTAGTAGTGCATTTAAGTAATTCAACGCAATATACCATTTGATACAAAAGATGCCATAAAATTAGATATTTTCCGCTTTCAACAAGTTTCCAGGTTTAAAGCCATGGAAATTTATTAAATAATCCGACTATTCATAAAAAGCAGAATGCTGCAAAATTTAGTGTTCTGAATGATGAAAAGTTAAATCCTTTAAAACACCCCATATAATAGTAATACGTAAAACACATAGCGCATTCGCAATTTATCACATTGCGGAAATACAGAGGAAATACAACGGAAACACACATAGCTTATAATGATATATATGTGCGAGACACACACCACTCTTTGACTGTTGAGTGCGATTCTCTTGCTAACAGAACACGCGCAATTGCGGTGGCTGCATGCATTTGCAGTTTAGTAGTTTGCGCCGCATGTTATTTGCTCCATGGCGCGAGTGCTGTCTTCGCCTGAATACTAATTGCAAATAATCATGCAAGTCGCGTTTCAAGTACACTGCAAAACTGCTGCAAAACGGTTAAATTAGCGCACACATCTTTGATACGCAAGATGTGATAGTATTTCAGAGCCAAGCTAATGAAGAATCTTGCCAAAGAATCCTTAAATGTAGAATTGTCTTTAAAGAGGGCAGTAGGCCAATAATTTTCAGGAAATAAGTAATAATATTAGCTCGAAATCTATGAAATCAATATTTCGATAGAAAGGACCTTGTGATCAATCCATTGAATAACTTAATAATTTACTTAGAACGATGCGTGTTGCGTATTCATATAAATTATCTACATGTCGAGCGCACAAAGAGATCTCCATGATTGGAGAGCACGAAAATTGAAAGACACAAAGTTCCCTAATTGAAGGTTACATGATGAGTAATGAGCCGACACGACCATCCCTGCCGCTTCCCGCTTCGTTGCCTTCTAATCGAGTTAGCTAATAATTAAGCGCCAATTGCGTGAGTGCTCTATTTGCATTCGCAAAGTGTTTCTTTATTGTTGACAGCAAAGTGCACGTTGAAAAAGCTGCGAGCGTTGTTCTTATGTCTGAGCAGCAACAAATGTAGTTGCGATACGCGTCGAGTAATTAATGCTTAATTGCTCAGCCCTCGTTTGCGTAATTAGACAATCTGCGACATTTTCTCGCGTTAGATTATAATCAAAGTCTAATTGATTGAGTCGTAAAAACTTTCTGATGACAATTCAAGTGCAAATTACTAATTTTCTTTTCACAACTGAGCTTTAATTACAGACAATTTAATGAACTCGCAGACGTTATTTTTATTAAAAAACATTGTCATTCTTGTCATCAGCATCTGGCACGTGTAAAACCGCAAATGCTTTCGTGCTCAATGAGAGACAACTTTGTTGACAACTTTCATAAGATTGAAAATGTGTACATTCGACGATGAAGATGCAATAACGAGCAACCACTCACTTCCTCACTCCTACACACCACTCGACGGATCTCAACTCAACGAATAGAGAAATGAACGAACGAAAAATGGGAAAATGGAGAATGACTCGTGAGTAGTTCCGCTCCAACGGATAAAATAAACGGGACCAGCTTGGAGTCTAAGTGAATTCGTGGCTTTCCTTCGCTTAGCTGTTCACAAACATGGGTCGTACGTCGACATTCGGTTCGGTTTTTTAGCCAAAGTTTAGATGTATTTGATGTAATCCTGGATGGTGCGTTGTACTTCAATTCATTGAAAACTTTGCACTTGTATAGCTTTTCTTTTCGCGAAAGCTGGCCCAATACGCATTTCAAACCAGAAAATGAAAAAGAAGTACAATCATGATTGAGTATTGTATAAAGTAATTGGGTGTAAATTGAATTTAAGCTAAAAACTGAATTAATCCAATTCCCCAAATTTCCAACTTGCTCATCTGATAATTAATCATAACCCGAAATTACACAATAATTAGTTTTACATTTTAGGTAATAGTTAACCCTTCTGCGACCCTTTTAAAAGATGTACAAATGACTAAAAACGTAGTTTGCGTAAACTAAACCGGAATACAACTTGTGCGTAGGGAACGCACCCCTACATTTTCCGGGATGCCGCCGGCTGCGTACAAATGAGAAGCGCGCCACTTCCCTTTTTGTTACATCGGCCAAACGCAATCAAGATGCCGGAATCTACACGCTCGCTTTGTATGCAAAACGAACAACTTCCATGCCTACTTCGCCATCCGCATTTCGTTCGCAGGCGGTACATCCCGAAAGGATAATTGCAATTCTTAATACAGTTGTTGCAATTAATGAGCTTGTCCGAATTACAAATTCTCGCATCCAATCGAATAAAATTTGTAATTTGATCTACAGTTAACAATGATGATAACATCGGTCAGTATAGAATGATACGGGGGCGGTCGTATTACAATTAGCGAAGCAGAAACATGTTTATCATACCTATGATCTAATGGCAAGTTGAATTAATTAAACAAACAAGCTGTAATTTTATAGCAATAATACCACATCAATTAATTTCTAATGGGCGTGAATATGGATTATAAACGTAAATTCGCATAATTATCCTTAAATTCTGATATTATCTTAGCCAAATTAATAATTAGTTGATTAGTTGCATAAACAGCTTCATTAATATTACTTTAATCAATTCGTTTGATGTTAAATCTTATTAGCAATTGACAAATTTTAAGAATTAATTAAGTAATTGAATTGTCGATAGAAATAAATGTGAAAATTAAAAGGGTGCATTTTCTAACACTATCATAAATTATTTATTTGGAATAGTTCAGTTGATGAATGATAATCAAACACGCGATCGGAAATTTTATCTTTGACTTTTATGCTTTTTAACTGTATTTTATACACACGCATTGTTCGTTGCTTGCTCCCTTATTATGAGTATAAATGCGTTGTGTAATGTGTTGATCAACGTTCCTCAACGGTCTTGTTGGGCGATTATTTGAACATTAATAACGCATGCATAACGCCCGTTTATTTATTAAATGGAATTTAATTAGTTCCTTAGCGTACGACCAATTTGCATTAGCAATGGCACGATAGGCGTTAATTACATGTTGGCGCCGGCTTCGGTTAAAATATTTACTCATTCAATAATTAATCCCTTTTCACTCTCATACCAAATAGCCAAATTCGTATGGAAATCTATGTATAGGGTGACGCAATATTTGCATTATTTCTTAATGAAATTCAACAAAGATAACTGATTTAATTAAATGTGCCCAATACTGCATAATTAATTTTGCACGTGCGACGTGAAATAGCTATTTAAATAACAATTGCGTTGACTAATTAACAAGGAGCTGCCCATGATTGTAATCATGCACCGCTAATTCTAGAGTAAAATTTAAATTTGCTCTATATTTACCGTTTTGAAACAGAAGTTTCAAAGTTTTTACGACCTTTTAACATTTAAACTTGCACGATCAAAACAGTCCGGAACTTTTCACTGTAATTTACTTAAACGTACGTTATTACGCTCCTTCGTCAATATTATCCTTGAATTAATGTTACTATGCAGTCGAAGTAGTTTCAAGTTTGAAATGTCGTATTAGTGCATCTGTTATTGAAATGAATTCACTTGTCTTTGAAAGCTATAAAAGCTTACGAAAGTTTCTCAGACTTAAAAGGCAAATTAGATGGATAGCAGCAACTACGAGAAAATTGAATTGAATTATGTTAGAAACCACATATGCTAAAATATACATCAATTTGTTTGGTAATAAAGTTATTGAGTTTATAACTAAATAACGAAGGCGTTGAAAAGCAACTCGAAATAAGTGTTGTTTGAGTGTGCTGAAAATCGATTCTTATTGGTTAATAATGCTAGTGTATGCAGACGCTGATGAAAGTTTAATATGCGAATTGCCCTATTCCTATTTCTACATGTGGGTTATATTGATTTTAGACGCAAATAGTCAAAAGTCAAGTGTAAATGCAATTTGTGCACAGTGTATTATCCTGAACTTTGGACCCTCAAAAATAGGTACATGATACTAAAATTTAGTTTATTGGTTGCAATTGGATTAAATAATTAATTATTATTGTTTTATTTTGCTAGAATGGACTGCCGTCAGCTGAAAATCCATACGTCTTCAACGGTGACTTTGTTGACCGTGGCAAGAAGAGCTTAGAGATTCTGCTGCTGCTATTGTCCTGCTTCATCGTTTTTCCGGGTGGAGTGTTCCTGAATCGCGGTAATCACGAGGACCACATTATGAACAGTAGGCAAGTTTGTGTTTGCAGCACGTATTAAATTCATCAAAGTTGGCAAGTTAGTAAACTAACGTGGCGTAAACTTTCTTCGCAGATATGGATTCATAAAGGAAGTGCAAATGAAGTATCGTAATAACTCCGAGAAGCTGCTCAAGCTCATCGACGGTGTCTATCGCTGGCTACCACTCGGTACCATCGTTAATAATCGCGTCCTCATTGTTCATGGTGGCATTTCCGATTCAACTGATTTGGAATTGATTAAAAATGTCGATCGCTCAAAGGTAAGACTTAAACAGTCTGGAAATATAGTTGTTAGTCATATTAACGGCTTGGTGGCTAAGAAGGTTAACACTTCAATTGTGACCTGAAAGCCACAGGAGCCGGAGATTATTGTTGTCGGCTTTTCAATAGTTAGATATGCTTTCAATCATATTTAACATTAAAGAAGTCTTCTATAGTTGGGGTTGCAACTCCGTCTTATCACCACTTTCAACAGGAAAATAAGGGTAGTAAATTAGACCATTAGAAGATTTTTTAGATGTGACGTTCATTGCAAAAATTTTAGATATGACAGGTAACTAAATTATTTTTAAAGAGAGATTATTATCCTTAATACTTTTGAACTTTGTTATTTGATTATAAAAGACATCTTATATTCCATGCTAGCATGGATACTAATTGGAATGCATATGATATACAAGTGAACTAATTAATACATATGGGGTTGTTGCACATTGCAGTATTCGTCGTTACTACGGCCTCCACTACATTCAGATGGCTCAGCACCAGGCGCGGATCTCATCGACAAGGTGGAATGGAAACAGGTACTTTAATTAAACCCACGTTACATTTCAACTCACATTTCCTTATTACGTTACACCCGCCAAGTTTCTCGACTTGTCAGCAAAGTATCTCACTTGTTTGATTTCAAAACAACAAATACCATGTTGCACCAAGTCCTATAACTTCCTCTGCATATTCGGATTCAAATCGGAAACTAGCCAATACTTAACGCAATATCTAAAATAATTTAAATTCTACAACTGCCAAATTCAGCAGTGAGAACTATTATTTGAATTTGCGAATTGTAAGGGACATTGATGAAGAGAAGACTTAATCAAACAAAGCCAGCAACATTCATTATCCCTTCTCGGCATTGTTGACTTGTTTGTTTGGTTCTTCGAAATGAGTTTTTGGAAGTGCTATTGCGTACTACACCATTAGCGGAGTACGCGTCCATGCACAGTCTTCTTATTGTGTTTGTTCGCAGCTCTTTGACATTTTGTGGAGCGATCCACAATCCAATGAGGGATGCATACCAAACGGCCTGCGCGGCGCCGGAACGTATTTTGGACCGGACGTTAGCGCCAAGTTTCTTCAACGCAACAAGATGCTCTACCTAATCCGTTCGCACGAATGTAAACCGGAAGGCTATGAAGTTGTGCATAATAATCGAGTAAGTACAATCAATTGTTTTTAAATAAATTTAAATAAATTATTATCGTGCCAAAGTACTCGAGTGATTGTTAATCAGTCAATTATAAATTCGTTTGTTTTTCTACTTGGAAAATTCAAATTGAAAAAGGTCCTTTAATTCGCTTGATTTTATTCCAATTACGCGCAAAAATAGATTGCCTAAACGCTTCGCAAACAAATCCTTCCAGCACGAACCGAAATTAAAATTGATATATAAATTGAAAAGCACATTTCAATACATACAGAGTGTGTATTAAACAAACAACACCGCCATCGCATTTTTATTGAACACTCTGCGCAAGCTGAAAAATAACGAAATATTCGAGTGAAAACCCCAGTCGTGGTTGTCATCATGCATGGAGGAGATTGCCAAACCGCGATTGCGGTCATACGCATGAAAATTATCACTCTATGATTGCTTTGCATTTGAATATTGCGTTGACGGAAGAAATATTTGGCACATCCACATATGACCCGTGAACAATGAGTAGGTGTACAGAGCGGTATAATATTATGATTTATGAAATCTGTTTTGTCTGCTTTAGCGTAATCCTGATGGATTGTTCCATAATTTTCAATGTTTCCAAGAATGTTATGAATATCACTTTTATTTAACACAGCTATTCCTACAGCTAGAAAATGTTTTATTACTTGAAAATAAAATCTACTTTGCGAGTTTATAACTCGTAATCTATTCAAGGAAATTTAATGGTAGAATGCCTGATGATAAGAAATTTAATCATCTTCGTGCTACTGAAAGAATTATATTAATATCTTTTCTAGTTTTCAAGTTGTTCATAAAAATAAATCATGAAACGGTGGTTCGACCAATTATTCTCTCACAGTCTGGTGCATCAAATACTAAATAATTAGTACCTATATAACAATAGAAATCTAATTAATATTTAATTACATTGATATGGAACGTGTGAATATAATAATTATATCAAGTGCAATTAATGATTGCAGGTAATAACAATATTCTCAGCATCTAATTACTACGAAATTGGATCAAATAAAGGTGCGTACTTGAAGCTCGTGGGTCCAAATCTTGACACGCACTTCATCCAATACACCTCAAATGTGGGAAAAGCGAAGAGACTGACGTTTCGACAACGCGTGGGACTTGTGGAAGAATCTGCGATGCGCGAACTGCGCGGCCACATCGTTTCGAACCGCGAGGCGCTCGAACATCAATTTGCCAAATCGGATCCGGACAAGACTGGTATGTTTTATTCATCACGTTGGAAATACGCGTGCTGTACGCATGTTGTCCTTGTATGCGGTTATCCTTCCTGCTTCCTTCCATCTTCTTAACTTCCTTCTAATCTGAAATGTCCCACTTTTTGCGCGTACGCGATTAAGATCTTGCTCCCTTTCTTATTTATATCTTTTTTTTTATTTAATCGCGTTTTGTATATTTTTTCCTAAATTGAAGTTGAATGAAAAGCCATTATTACGCATTTGAATAACGCACCCACATTTCAAAGGATATTGAAAATCCTTTCATTGATTTTAAATTGAATCAGACAGAAGGCGCAAACTGCGGCAGTAAAAAGGACAGGATAATAAATACGCCAGAATAATTTATACCCACGTTGAGTTTTTAATAAACGGTTAGTCAAAAAAAAGCACAATTATTATCCTTAAATTGAACGACGCACGTGTACAAAATATTTAAATTAAATTGCACCAAAAAAGCAGACGAGTGCTTATTCAATGTTCAATATTTGGAAAAATCCCAATCAAGTTTTTTTAATAACAAATTTGTTTACAATTCTGTAAATATTCATTCGAAACACAAATCAATATTGAATTTCCAACATTATATTATTAAATTGTGGATTTATAACAATCCCTAAAAAAAATTAACGAATAATTAAATGAAAACAAACGAAAATCCGACACATTTTCACCATTATTCGTCATTAGAGAGCAATGTTGAAATTATGTCAGGCACAGTACTGTGACACAAATCACCAAAAAATGGGAAATTAAACGCAAATACGAGTACGATGCGTCCATTTGGCGTAAAAGCACCATAACAGATTTGTGAAACAAAACGGAGAAACGTGTATCAATATTTGTTCGCGCCGTCCCTGGATATTCGCACAGCATTTTTCCGGTTGCTTGCCTTCGATTCCCGTCGATTCCAGGAAAGAGAATCGGGGAAACAAAGCACATTGATGCATTACTGATTTATACAAATATTGCGACTACGTACGCTTTCAAGCCAAGAGGTTTTCGACACGTTTGAAAAGAAAAGTATGCAAATTTACGATGACACCAATTTCAACTTTGAGTGGATTGCTCATTGCTTTTATTAGGACTCTTTTTTTTCCTTCTAAAAGAAAAGCTCTCTATTCGCGAAAAAACTTTTATAATCAACGAAATAATATTTTCAAATTGGGAATATTTGAGCAATTGCAAGGATTAACTAGAAAATTAACTACTTCTTATTGAATTATCTCTTCTTCTCTTGCCTCCTGCTCGAGCTAATTGCCAATGCGTAATGAATGATTGTAATTGAGTGTCAAAGTAATTAGCGATGAGCAGAGAGATAATGGAAGCACTTTAGATTTTTGATGCGCCAACTTGGATGGAAATGAATAGTTGTGAAACTTGTATGTCTGCTTGCACCAAGAGAACTGAAGGATATCTTAAGCGATGACGTAGAGTTGAGTTAAGATCGTTATAAAGTCCAAAGGACGCGTATTCATTTCCGACAAGATGCTGAAAACACGTTGCACCGTAGATTACACAATGAATTTTGGCTTGGTGTACGCTCCGATGTAAATTCATTAAACGTTGATTGAATTTCCCTGCCGCTGACAGCGATGACGACGCATTCGCTGAAAATCAAATAAGAAAATTGCGTCTCGTATATTCGCACTTGTTCGAAAACATTGTATCACTTTGCTAAAACATGATTTTAAATTTTAGTAATTTTCCTTGGACGCCAAATCAACAAATGTATAATAAAATGCGATGAAAAGAAAGCGCACTTGATATTATTAAAGCAGAAAACTGGTCACAAAAAGTTATTAAAACTTTGGCGTAACGCCTTAGATCTTAAAACAACTCCGGTGCAACATAAGAAAAGTTAGCAAGGTTTTTCCTGACACTTACATTGAAAGTTACTACCCTTCTGTGCACACTGCGTGTGCTCTTCCGCCTGCTTGTTTTTATTTAGTAAAAAAACTAATAGAAGTTCAAGTGGATTTTACAGAATAAAATTAAACTGCTTAACTCGATAGCAACGATGACGCGGAAAATGGAAAACTGCAAGATTCAGCAGTATATCAACCTAGTCGCGTTAATGGCCTCAATAAATCAGTACGCCTAGCAGGCATTTGTAGATCGAAACTATGAAAAATTGCATTGGACAATGTGGTATTCACCATCCGAGTGCCAATCGTAATAATACATTGCTGAATAGGGTAGTAGTGTCCCAGTACTAACTCATCGTAGTGAACTATGTTGCGAGCATAGTTCAAGCACATTGTACAGTTGCTTGTGTGATTTCGAATTGTGTACAGGCCGATGAGAGAAGGCTTGCCCAAGGGCAGTTGGTTGACATTGCACTCAAGCGCAGTATTTATGTCCTGTTTATCAAACGTCCTGCTACCACCCCCCTGGCGCGCAAAGATTTATCGGTTATTTGTCATGCATTGACGGCGTGGACCTCCATTTGCATATTAAATGTACATTGATGATAGACATTTGCAACACACCTCAATTATTCGCATAATATATGAGGGCTCTTCATTATAGTACTCGCAATAATTCAATGGATATAATTCAAATATTATAACAGACACAAATTTGCACTTTACAACTCTCGTTTCATTCTTGATTAAGAAGATTTTATCTGAATTAATTGCATCCAATTTTCAATTTTTTATTCTAAATTCCACCCTAACTGGTATAGTTGCATGTTATTATTGTTTAAACAATTAAATAAATGCCAGAATAGCGCCATATTTTTACAAGTTCAAGGATATAAACATAAACTTTTATTTATACGTTTTATTCACCACCTTTCATTCTCATTCGATATCAAATACACTTTCATGGCGAACCGCAATAACATCGCAAAGAGGCATCCATGCATTAAAGTAAATGTACTTTTCTCCTTTAAGCACGAATATTAAATATAAACAAAAATACTTTAACCATAAAACCCAAGATGCAAACCTACATTCCAAAAAATAAACATTTATTTCAAGTTTTCCTTTTACTTTTAATATTTGGAAGAATATTTTGCACTTTTGACTCTTCTGCGTTTTTACGTCCTCGTAATTTTTCACCTGTTTAGTATTTATTTACTTACTTAAATGAAATCTACAATTAAAAGTCAACGCAAATATTAATTATAAAATCCACTTGAGATGCCATACACGCTTATCTTTTAGTAGCACATAATTTTTGCTTTATTAGTGAATTTATGTGATAATACGAGTCAATTAGATAGGACAAATAAAATTTCGCACGCTTCAAGTTTATTTGCAATTATAGAGTTTACTCCATAAAACGTGCCAGGACTTGTTACGTATCCCTTCAGTGCCACCTGACCTTCTTTCTCCCTTCGCTGCGCACCCGTTCGCCCTGTTTGCTTTGAATTCATTTGCTCGACTTGCTCGTAAACAAAACAACAATGACTTTCGTTTACTAATTATATTCAAATGTTTATGGTGAGCGAATGCAACGACGTTGGACGTTCAAATCATCCTAAACAAGTTTCATTATTATTGCATTCATAAAACAATATTTACGAAGCCTTTTTACAAGTCCAATTATTCTAAATACCATTTCTTATGCGGCATAATAAATAGTTTTATTCAGTCCCGAATTTTAGATTCTAATTTGACAAGTTGGTAGCCTTTATAGTTTGACGAAGGTTATCATCAATAACTGTCCAAAGTTTTATCAATTTTTCATCGAAAACTTTTAAAAGATTATCCTACTCTTTAGATCGTTCGATAATACGCATATTTTGATTACATAAAGCTTTTAAGCTATTGAATATATTTTAAATATTCATAACGTGTAAATGAACAAACAAATTACACAATTGGCAATTTGCTGGAACAAACAAATAATTATCGATAATTTCCTGAATCAATTTAATGGATTAGTTTGCTTATCATTGGTGCAAAGAGGTGCAACAAACACTCAATGCACATGCCAATCACGTAATGCCAACGGCAAACGTGAACTAATCTTGCTGATGAGCACCTATGTGCATAAAGTTTATGTTTGAACATGTTTGACATTTAGCGTTCAATATATTACTAGACAGAATTGGATAATATGATTCATGATCAATGTTACATCTTCCGTCATGTAATCAATCAAGTACTAGGTACATTTTTAAATATTTTATTCAGCAAAAATATTAAATTCTAAATATAAAAAATTGCGCATTTTTAACAATCGCTCTCAGTTTAATGCAAATAAATGAATAAATGCCTGCTTTAAGACGCTGTTTCATATACAAATAAACTGTTTAGCATACAGAAAAGAGTTTATTAAATAAATCAAGTCAAGAAGTCACCGACATTATGCTCCTGACACTTGAGAAAACACAATGGACTAAATTTAATTTCATTCTCAGTGTTTGCATAAAACTCAACGCACTTTTGATGAAATTTAGAGTCTTCCAAACTCAAAATCAAGGTTAGGGGATGAAAAATGAAATTTCCAAAACAGTATTTGACAAAGCCTACCTAGAAGCGAAATTATTATTAACAAAATGCTTAATTACATTTTTAATTAAAGAGTTAAACTCGTATTTAAATTTAATTTCGCCCTGCGCATCTTTCATCTTTGTGGAATTAATTACAACAAGGATGTATGCCACAGTAGGTATCTAAATAATTTACGAATTAAAGTGATACCCTGTTTTTCACAATACTGTTATCCTTTTCGTGTAAACACTGTCCAAATATGATATTTATGTAACACCCTTTAACCGTACTGACGTCAAAAAGAAAAAGGTTTGTTGTGCGTGCACCGCGTGCTAATTTATCACATGGTTTGATATTTACCCTCTTGTTTGTTTGTTTGTTTTGCGTCCACATCCACAGGCTTCATTACCGTGAGCGACTGGTGCAGAATTATGGAGAGCGTCACCGAACTCACTCTTCCGTGGCGCTTGCTGAAGGCACAATTGGTCACGCTGGATCCGGACACACAGATGGTGAAATACAGCAGCACCTTCGATAACCTGCATCGTGGTCCGTTGAGCGTAAGTTGGATTAAAGCCACTAAAACGCTTCCACTAAATTCCCAGCAGTCATTTTTTTAAATTAGTCAATTATACATCCTCGGCGGGGAATTCAAATAAATACTACTCATTTGAAAAGCACGCCGTAATTGCTCAAGAGACTATTTATACGTATCTTGCAATTATTTAGATTAATATCTTCCGATTCTTCCACGAAGCTCAATTAATAATAATGATTAATTTCGCTAGAACGGCGGCAATGCAAACAATGTTGTGGAGACGTTGTATCGGAACAAGAGCAGCTTAGAAGCAATCTTCCGCATTATCGATAAGGATAATTCAGGTGAGTTTATTTATTATCGTAAGCGGATTTAAAAAGAAACTGCTATTGTGTGTGTATGCGATACGCGCAGGATTCATTACGTTGGAGGAGTTCTCGGACGCGTGCAACCTCATCAAGGAGCACATGCCGAATCCGATCACGCAAGACCAATTGAAGGACATTTGCCGCATGATGGATATGAACAAGGATGGCTTGGTGGATCTCAACGAGTTTCTCGAAACGTTCCGCATGGTCGATCCGGAGCAACGACGCATGCTGAACTATTGCAATGGGGCGGCAGATCACGACGAGGACGATCTGCAAGATGACGACGAAGTGCCGCGACAACGCCAACAACAACACCAACAACAACGCAACGGTACTGCGACCGTCGCACTCGAGACGCCACTTTAGATTTTAATTGTCGTCATGTATTGTCTTCCCGGTAACACCGTAACATCAACATTCAAGCAAACACGGAGAAGCAGTAAGAAGTTAAGATGTTAAGAGGGTAAGAAGTTGGCTACAAGCGTCTTTTGCTTTTATCATTCAACGTGATAATAATGTTCCAAAGCAACTTCCAATGAGATAATTGTCAATGTTGATATCATCGAAGTACTCAAACTTATTTCCACTTATTTATTGACTTTATTGTTTATCACTGGATATCCTCATTCTTCTTCTACTTCTTGGAGGCGGTGAACGATTTATTTCCCGTATAGCATAAAAACTTTTACCAACTCGACGGCAAAGTTAAACGTAGGTACGACCCAAAATGGCGCAAGGTTGACCCAACTTAAAGCCGCTAAATTTCCAAATTTCCAACTTGAGCGGAAAAACGAAAAACTGTCCGAAACTGAAATGGGTTGCATGGGAAGAATATGCTGCAAATTTGCTCATCGCATGATAAGAATATGAAACGATTTCACAAACGCGCAGAAATTAAATGAATCCGGCTGAGAGCGGGGCGAGGCGCGCAAAAAATGATGCAAAAATAAAAAAAAGAGGGCGTACGCTGAACAGCGCTGAACAAAAGACGAGCTAAGCCTGCAGCACATGTACAACAATGCATGATTCTAAGCGCATAAAACAAGAGTTTGTATGGCCAGCCGTCATATTCATGTGAAATAAATGAATCTGCTGAATGCTTTCGCATAGAAACTTTATGAAAAGTTTACTTGCATTCTGCGCTGTTTGTGATTTCACTGAAAGCTTCACACTTCCTAAACAATGGAACGAAATAACTAGATATCAATTAATTCTATATATATAAAGATATTATATACAACTAGAGAGATTATGAAATACTATGAAAAGGAAAAAACACAAATTAAATATTTAAATTATGCATGATATACATACAATATTTATATAAAATCATAATTCTATTCTAATTATCAATGCATTCGTTGTTTGGGGCCATTTCAACAAAGGAAAATAAATGAATTATATAACGTAGAGCTTAACGTCATAAAACTGCGTAAAACATAAAAAGCAAATTTGCAACTATTGAATATTAATCAAGAATAAAAATATATTACCATATAATAAAAGGCATATTGTATAAATAATAAAATATAAACAAAAATGAATTGATGAACGGTTTGACAAAATTATATGATATATAGAAAAAAACTCTTACTTATTCTATTGAAAGATAAAAAATGAAAAATGTATTGAAATCCAAATATTTTGTGATATTTTTTATAAATGTGATCTTTTCCATAACGTGGAGAAAATTATTACAGAGTAATCTTAATTAATTAATGTAATTTCTTCTATGATTAGATTTTCATGTTCTCAAAGCACTCATCAGAAAAAAATAATTACCACTCGATATGATATACTGAATGCAATATCAATATTTATTTAATTGGGGTAGTTTTATTAGCAAATATTTCGTTTGTCCCATTTGTAAATTAATAATTATTAATGATGAAGTTAACAGAAGCAAAACCAAGTTTGTTAGACAATTGCTTTGAGAATAGCTAAGCATAATTACAGATTCTAATTCATTGTTACCTTTATGCAAGTTATTGTTTTGTGATAACCCATATACACTGATAAGGGGGAAACATATGATATTATGTTATAATCTATGAAACCTAAAACCATTGTTGAATTGTTACTCGTAATAATTATGTATTCCATCTATTCAAATTTCTAGATAACTATTGCCACATAGACAGTCATAATTATGATTAGACTGCATACCTAAAGCAACTACGTCCAATGGAACCAATATTTTTATGTGAGACTTTTCTAAGCATGAAATTTACTCATTCTTTTGCAAATTACTGTACTAGAATAATAGAATTCATATCAATAATGTTACATACTTACTCCTAATCGAATAGTGCTTCATAACAATACCAATTCTTCAACATTTCAGACAACTGAAATATTAATTATAAACGTTCAATTTATAATCGAGTCGAAACGGCATAAGTGTAAAATATTTACACAATTCATATGACTGGTATAACATACAATTAAACCCTTTCAATATTTAAATGTATAAAATTCAACTCAATAAAATTAAACAAAAGTAATTTTAGGAAAAGTACTCAGAACTTTTAAAAACTCCGTAGCAAAACTCGAAGCAAAATATGGGTATTGAAGCTACTACACAAATTACAAAAAGCATAAATACACCTTTCAGGTGAGTAACACTTAGTTCATCAATTTCCACCCCAACGAAATCAATCGCCAAGTTTTCCATAACTTTGGAAACCTGCGGTTCTGCACGCATCCCCTCGCGTTCCCAATAGTCCATTAAACCAGCCTCACGCACATTCAAAATCCACGTATTAAATGGCTCAATGTGAATCCAGAAAGAAGTAGTAAATTCGATGGAAGTGAATTGGTCACGAAAAATTTCTTTGATTTGCTTCATGTCCTTGAACGGTAATGGCTGCTGAGCATAAAGTGTCACTGTAATAACAAATCAATCAAACATCAATCTTAATGAGTTACGAGTCGATATCACCTCCAGATCTTACTCTGATATCAATCATTGCCTTCTCTTTGAATGATTTCTCGCTGACATCTACTGATCGTTGAAACAACACGCGTTCAATCTCCTGAAATTAAATCTTTTCTTCAACTTTTTCCCCAATACTTTCGACAGTAAATAACTTGCATTTGCATACTGATCAGGTTTTATAACTCCTCTTAATTCAACGTCTAAATCCGAATTAAGAATTCCTTCCAACGTTTCAATATTATTATCAAAGCTGAAACGTATATTCATTAACATCAAATCTTTTTTTATGGCTGTGGAAACAAACGCACTCGGGAGAAATCATTATTCTCACAATGCCAGAACCATAAAGCGTGGAATATATAACAGAAATAACTAAAATCATTGTGAGAACTGTACGACCTAAATGCCTCTGAGGTGTTTCATTATCATCAATGCCTTGCTGAAGAAACATTGCCAGGATTCCATAGAGTCCTGGCGATTTGCAGTCTATCATCCGTCTTTCCAGAATATAATAGATTGCGCCAAAAATATATACGAATAAAATGAGCAACCACAGACGGAGATTTAACACGTTGAAATGTTTAAGCCAACGATTTGCCGGACTGAAAAAAAGCATGGTGATAAACACTGAAGTTACGTAAAAGACGCAGACTTTTTACGTTGGTTTTGGAACGAAAAAAGAAAAGTAGATTTGGGTCACTGGATAACTAGTCACACCGTCTTCCCAACCAAAACCCCCTGTAAAATAACAAGTTTTCTTTCAATTGATTGAGTAAATAATTAATCAAATAATTACCAATGTTTAATTCATTTGACGCATTATCATGTGGCACTACAATAATATTCTTTGCCTGGAAGAAACTCTTAATTAAGTTATATTCTGAACCCGTTTCTTTTCCTGAAAGTAATATAACTTAATTACGTTAATCTACCTGTTAAATGAAGCACTTGCCATGTACATAAAGTGGTACTATCCATGCAGCTAGGATGAAAATTCTATAATCACTATTATTTGCTTTATATTTATCAATAAATGCAAAACCACTCGAATTTTCCATTTCAGTATAATTTTCAGCCACCATTTTGTAAATATGCCATTTTCTTATTAACACAGCACTATTAAACATTAAATTTTCATATTCCCAAATCTCATAGTACTCCCCATTTAATAAAATGAAAATTGCATGCATCGAAAGTGCACAACCACGGTAATCCTTAATGGTTAGACGATTTAGAAGCACTATAATTTTAAATGAGCTTGATGCGCTTTGAAATAATGGTTTCGTTTTATTACAAAAGAAGGCTACTTCCGGATTAACTAACACAAAGTGGTTACATTTTGCTTCTTCTGCCAGAGACATATTTTCGTAGTGGAAATTATAAATGGGTAGCTGAAAATCCACATCAAAGACTTTTTCAACATTATCGAGAGAGTTCAATTCAAATACACAGTTGGTATGTTTGTAATATTTTTGAATGATTAAACTAATTAACATTTGAAGTGATTTAGTAATAACGAATTCATGTTCTAAATTGGAAACCAAGGTATCCATTGTTAATTTAAGTAGTAATGATTTACAAATGGAAAAACCTGGTAAACCTATTTGTTGCCTCTTTAGTTAATTAATAATTCAAGAAGCGAGAAGAAATACAACTAATTCATGAGGATAAGTTTGCATGAAATAAAATATTCAAACAATTATTTGTATTTGAAAATAGTCATTGTGTATTTATTTATTATTTACATTAAATTACTAATACATTATTAATAATTCTCTACTCTTTACGGTTCTTATCCATTAGTGGATAAGATAATTAATATTAGATATTATTTATATTTAAAATCCAGAGGTGACGCTAGAATATGGAAAAATTAATAAACGTGAAAAACTATTTTGCCTGCACATACATTCATTGCGTGCATTGTCATGTAAGTGAAATTACAACAGAAAACCACAATCAATAATGCACTGCCCACGAGATAAACAAACATGTGCGGTCAACATTGGAAGTCATTGGAAATTCAATTGCAAAATTTGGGTTTTGACACAATGAATACGTGCGAAGCATGTAACAAAACACAATTACATTTCACATATTTTATTTATTATGTCAACAATCCTTTATTATCTTCTTACCTGTAAAACAGTAATATATTTTTTATTCATTTCAAGTTTAATTTCATACCATGTAATCTGTTTAAATAACCGCAAAAGTCTAGTTACATAAACGATAATAATCGTAAAGTACCCGCATTAATGTACAATTTATCGCTTACTTCCTTTTCGTCAATAACTCGATAATTGTTTGAACACACAATAAATTGAAAATAACATTTTTTGTGGGAAATACTGAGTCCCTATGTATCAATAAAAATACCAATGAATGAATTAATACAATTAGCATCAGCAAAATAGACTGGGCCAAGTTATAATGAATATATTAATACCATTTAAATTGAGAAAACAAAAACAACTATTAATATTCTACTAATTGCAAAATTCCGATTGCCATTCACGTCTTAATCGCTTTACAATAATATAGTTTGGTGAATGTTAAAACTGGTTTTAAATATCAATTAAATTATTGTTTTGAAGACGATTGTGGTTTAAGCGTAAATCAGAATGCTTAGTAATTATACATATTTTAAGTAGGTACCTATGTCGTTTCAACACAGGCGTATTATTACTAAAAACGTGGCATATATTAATATTTAATTAATTTCGCGTTGTACACAATATTTTACCAAATAATTTTTCATAGATAATTATGCAGCAAAAAATGAAAAATCCATGACTTTTATTAAACATAAATAACACTCTTGTATAATCGATTAACAAAGTAAACGAATAGAATATAAACGAATGGCGTTAGAATTCAATACTGTCAGAAATAATCACCTCACGTTGCTTCCTCATACGCATGTCATTATGATAACGTGTCATGAATTATTAAATAAATTTCTAAATTAAATTGTACCTACAATGCAACACTTTTGAATGTTTGTATTGACACCAGAAGTAAAAACTAAACAATAATTTATCATATCGATTCTTCAATTACAAATATGACTTGGTAATATATTCAATACACTTTTAATGGATTACTTTATTACTCAACACAGAATAACAAAATATATCTTAAAAATATTACGAGCTGTTACAATTTTAGTGATACAATTAGCCAACGGCTTAAACAAAGGCTGATTTCCAATGACATATCCCATTATTATAGACATGCAGCAACCTAGGTTGTATTAATAATGACCACACTAATTATGCGCACTGACCCAGATTACGGCAGTTCGAAAACGTTAACAAGTCGAAATTAGCAAGGCAATCTATATGTCTTTCAGCGAATTTTTTGCGCGCGACCAAGACATATCACATGTTGAAGATTACCACGAAAGATACATAAATATATATGTGCTAATGTATTCTAAAAAGTATTGCGATTGCTCGCTGCGAGGTGCGAATGAATGTGCGGCAAATTCATGAAAGGCTAATGTCAGCCAGGCGTATGTGCCTTCTTCAATTCATTCATCTATCAATTCAATTCCGCACGCTATCATTAATTAAATGCGAATATGATGCGTGCCCAGCACGCACGGTGCGCTAGTGCGATGATAATCAAATATGAATTACAGCTCGCTGGCAATTACTATACGGTTTCTTTCTAGCGGGATTTCACTATGATAAAAGCGCGAATTAAGGACACGCTGCACACCGAGAGCATATCCGGCTTACAATTTTAATTGTACCTACTATTATGTTTGCACGTTTGCACTATTAATCTTTCCCAATGCACCAGTGCGCATTGCTCTTGTTAGCATTCAGGTGCATTAATCGGAAATACTCATTGTTCAAATAACTCTAAAGTAATTCAAAACTTGTATGAAGTATTTCCTATAATATGAGGTCATTTATAGTTTATTCATAGAGTGCAATAAATATTAATGAATATTTGATTGCAATAATTGGCAAATGCAATTACAAACACATAGTCGCATCTGATGAATGATGATTAGAATGGTTTTTTACTCAGCGAGTCGTCAAAGTTTCGTGGTTTTTGTTTATTGTACAAAACGTAATTTCATATTTCGTGTGTGGATCGTGCGCTCGCCATACGAATGAATCGATGCGGGCTGGTGGGGAAGGTCAACTAGTTATAATGCACATGGCATGCTAATATATGTATGTGGATGGTAAGCTGAAGCACGTAGATTCAAAGCACGAGACACGCCAGCCACGGTGACGATCGCAAGATATAACGCTGAAGAGCTCATCGGCATTTTATTCGCGGTGACCGCACGCGCGCGCTACCTCTTCTAGATGAGCACGGCGGTCATCTCGGTGTGTTCTTCACTCGTCGCCCGCACGGCCCTGCCACTTGCGAAAACTTCTCCAAAGAGGCAACAACGACAACGCGCTGGTATGACTTCCTGGTTCCATTGAATTCCATAGCAACTACAACATGCGTCGGCCACAAACATTAGCCATTTAGTGCAAAACTAGTGTACAAATTATTCATACACTCTATGCGTGTGCGCAGTTGGAATTTGTGCGTATTCAGTGATAATTTACTAATTATACTCAGGAATTCCCAATTCCACATAAAAATACAACAGGTAAACATTAAATAAGTACAAAATCAGGGATAACCAACGTAATTTACTTTGAATGAATATTTGAATATTAAATTAAATCGTTGATAATCCATTTTATTTATATGTTATTGAATTGAACGATAAAATTGCGCATTATACAAATACAACTATTAATAGCTGATATAATTTAGTTGATTTATAACAGAAAATTTAATTGCAGAAAACATGAGATCAACAATTTTACTCGCAGTACTTTTCATATGCTGGATAACTTTATCAAAGGGTCAAATACACTTTCCACGGGACGATGGCAACCTGCAATTTGATGTGGCTCAACTTGAAGCGAAACGAGGGACTAAAACTTATGAAGACATTGTTGATTCAATCATATCAAAAGGTGTAATGCGATTGACTCTTTCCCTGCAAAGATTTCTGGCTACTAAAGAGCAATCTGATAATATAGTATTTGCGCCTGTCAACATTGGAGGTAATGTAATTTTGTGTGTTCTTTGTTAAGAATTAAATAATAATTGTTTCAGGAGCGTTAGCGATGATCCTTCTAGGATCAAGTGGGAAAACATTCAATGAGATTGCGAATATTTTAGGACTTGCGTCCGGAGTAAATATTGAAAATAAAAGTGAGCGTGTGCATCAACAAATAGGAAGACTGCTTGATAAGCTGGATCAAACATCTTCGTTCGATGTTGGCGAAGAAGTTAAGCTAGCAATCGCTGTATTCGTACAGGACGGTTTTCCAATACGTAATGTGTTCAAGCAGACCAGTGAAAAATTTTACCGAAGCGAGGTGCTCAACGTGGACTTTGTTTCGAATTCGGGAAAGGCGAAGAATGTTATTAACGCGTGGGTGAACGATAGAACCAGCAACAAGATCAAGACGATTCTCACGGATAATCCTCCTGAGACAACAAAGGTGATTATCGCGAGCGCATTGTACTTTAAGGCGGCTTGGGAGAAGCCGTTCTTCGACGGCGTTACGAAACGTAGGCCATTTTTTACCAACGGCCGTGACAAACCAAGTGAGCTCATGGTGGATATGATGAGCAACGGCGGTTTGTTTCCGCACTATCGTGATAGGCTGTTGGACTGCGAGATCATGGGCTTTCCGTACAAGGAGAACAAATCTACGCTCTATGTGATCATGCCAAATCGTTCGAATCGTGAACGCTTGCTGGAATTGCAAAACAAGCTCACGCCGGAGGAACTTGAACGTTTAGCTGATAGCACGCGGTACACGCAATCCATAATAGGCTTTCCAAAAATGACGCTCGAATCATCGTTGGACTTATCAGCCGCTCTGGTTGAGTTCGGCGCGAAATCGCTCTTCAATCCGCGCGAATCGAATTTAGCATTACTTTCGCCTGGAAAAATAGACTCCGCAGCATATAATTCAAAACCAGTTGGAGGAGGTAGAACTCCCAATCGGCAATTTGTCGCGAATGTTGTACGCAATCCAATTGTTGCTAATGATGACAGCGACTCGCTACTCATCTTTTCGCGCTCGGGCGTTCCTATCAATTGCACAGAGATCTTTGACCCGAGTAGCAACATTACAAAATGTATGGAGATCGATGCTGCCACTCAGAAGGAGGTGACGTACAAAAAGTTTGATGATAAGGTGGGCCGAAGGATAACGCGCAGTCCGCAGCACCCGCATACTGAAAACATTGATGATGTTCGACTGCTGCTCAACGCAAATGAAAATCCAGGATTATATGCAGACCAAGTGCTGCATAAGGTATTCATGGAGATCACTGAGTCTGGTACTGAAGCTGCCGCAGCCACTTCAGTAAGTTTGACACGCGGCGGCGATTTAACAATATTCCGGGTTGATGTTCCCTTTATATTTTTCATACGTAATCACGAAACACGACTTATTCTGTTCTGGGGTACAGTTACGAAGCCAACACCACATTTTACTTGACTCAAATGTGATATCTAAAGTACATAACTTCTATTGATCATTAAGTAAGTTTCAATATATTTATTTAAGTGCTATAATATTATTTGTTTTGAAGTAATAAAATAATTATTTCATTCGTGAATACTTTCACCATTTATTGCGCTATCATATACTATTCTTTCAATAAAAGTAAGGTACTTCAAATTAATATTTAAAGAAAGGAAAAGTTGCGCACCTTTTGAAATTTCCCACCAACCCACGGCGACCCCTGCTGCTAAGAATGTTCACTAGAAACGTACACAATAGATCAGCTGATACCAAGGAGTAAGGCAGTTGGAAGCAGTAACAATGCACGGCTAAGTGAACGTAGTGTTTTCCTTTCAAGTAATAGCATTAATTTAAGTTATGGAAGTTGATGACATTCCACAAATAGATCCAAACGTGGATTACTCAGAGGTATGATTTAAAAAGGCTTACACCATTTACAATAACTCATACTATATTGTTTATGCAGATCCAACCTATACAGCAGAAGAGAACAATTACTTTTGTTAATCATTTCCTATTAAGTACAGTATCAATGCTCAACAATTTCACAAACACATGTGAATCTAGATTGATGCAATTTGAGTACAAACTGCAGAAGATTGAGGCCTCATTATTAATTCTGGAGTCTCAGGTGAGATTGCGATAGCGTAAACAAAACAAGTAGTCAGATCATGTTACATTATATCAATCACTCTAAATGTCATCATTGATTTATAGCTATCTAGTATACCTCATCTTGATGATGGACCCATTGATGCAATTAGTGTAGATCTGCCTGATGTGCCTGCAGTGGATACAAGTGATGACAGCATACCTGTAAATCCAAAACCTATGAATGATGATTGTGCCAAAACTATGGATCAGGAGATGACAGTTGAATCACAACAGTCTTCTGGAAATGATAATCTAGATTCGAGCAATGAACAAAATAAAAATGGGCCAAGTGCAAAAAATGATCCACGCTTTAGCAAATTCTTTAAGATGCTACAGTTTGGAGTGCCTGCTGAAGCTGTGCGTCTGAAAATGCAAGTTGAGGGTGTAGATCCCAACATTTTAGAGTAAGTATTTTTCACTTTTGTTATTTATTTACAACCTGCAAAAACACTAAATTAAAACATTGATTTGTTAACATCAAACCTCAAGTGGCTAAATTAAAATTACTGAAGTAATTCACTTAAAAAACCAGATCATGTTATGGCATACCAAATATCAACAACTGAACAAATCATGTTTAAATTGAGTGAATTAAGGTACTCCAACAGCTTTTGCAACCTGATTTTAATAAGATTAAATGTCTTACCACAGCTCACCAAATTCAGTCATACCAGCTGATTGATTAAGAAAAGAAATAATTTAAGCATAAAGAAAAATATTAAATATATTTTTGCATTTATTACTGTTATAAATACAAAAACAGGATGTTACAATCTAAACAAAACTTAGAACTGAATCATTTGACCCTTGCGCTTCTTGTCACCACCCAGTTCAAAATGCTTGCACCTTTTAAGTGGAATTTGTTTGCGGTATTTACATTCTGAGCATTCCATACGCAAGACAATTTTCTTTGTAGTTTTTGCCTAAAACAAATTGCAATGAGTCTTAGTACAATTATGCATCAAACAACATACCTTTTTACGGAAAATAGGTTTGGTTTGTCCACCAAAACCTTGTTGTTTACGATCGTAACGCCGACGACCCTGGGATGCGTGCCTTTCCTTGGATTTCTTATATTGAGTGACCTTATGTGGCTTATGCACTTTGCACTTCTTGCAAAAGGTGCGTCGCAATTTCGGCACGTTCACCTATAAATTAAGTAAACACATTAGCCATTTGTCGTAGCACATAACCTTAATGAAGGTAGACATGTCTCCTTATCAAGAAAATATCACGAATGTTTATGAATAACAACATTATCGATGATAAAACATAATATTCCACATCGATCAATCAATAATTTACGCGGATGATTCCAGATTTCTTAAATTCCGCGCAAAACAACTCACCATTTTTAATGTCTTCTCTGTGAAAGAGTGAATCAGAAAGAGAGACGTTTACAGAGGTCGCTTACGAACTGGAAACCGGATAAAGTTTACAGAGCCCCCTACACGGTTGTGATTACAGCACTAGACATTACTAAATGGTTATAAAGATAATACATTTTTAAACCCCAATTTGTTTATTATATATGTATGCAGAAACATAACTAACGCGGAAAAGTGAATACATTCTAGAATGCTGCTGCATGGCAAACATTATCTTGAATCCAAATATCTAAAATAACAGTTTATCTTCACTGTTAATGTGTGCAATTGTTATATGTGGACTATGAATATCGTATATTTATTACTTTTACGGAATGTCTATAATGAATTATCCAATAGTGCTTCATATATCACAAATTTCATTATATTAGTTTAAAAGTCTTTTAGTTCGTACGCCCTCTGACGACGGCATTATATCAACACAAAAATAATCTCGCTCCGTTTTCTCCGATACTCTCGAACCCCTCACGCGTACTATTCCATAATTAATTTCTTCTAAACTGTGAAGTAAATATTGGATTGTTATACATCAAATTAACGTATTTAAATCGTAGAATTTCTTTATCTATTTAGATTTCACAAGCTATACACAAGTTAAAAAGCCGGTTTGTCGTCGATACTCGGAAAGTATCGTCCCGAAGGGCGCCATATTAATTTTTGAACTTGGCTTGCTTTTCGCCGGTCAGTAGTGTGTTCAGCATCAGTGCACGTCACTTCATTAGACGCGAAAAATCTCGTGCAAGATTTTCAAGTAAATAATAATTAAACAAACATGAGTACCAAGGAAAATAACGAAGTTGTTGTGGAGAAGATCGACAACGAAAAGGATGCCAAATGTGAAATTAAAGGCACCAAGCGGGCGGCAGAAGTAAGTACCGCACATTTTCTTACCGTTTATAGTGTATTTACAATCTGCGCTTGTGGCTTCATCGCATATAACTAAAGTTCTATTTTACACTCAATCTCGTGAGTATTCGTGGATGTCGCGGGCAGTAACAATTTCTAATTATGTTCGTGAATTTTTGTGATTCGACTTCTTATTTTTTGATGTGCTTCAGTTGTTGGCACGCGTATTTGTCCGCCTAAATGGCATCTATTGTACCGCGTTCATGTTACTTTCATATCATTCTTTCTTCAGTAGTTAATATGCCTTAGTTAATGAGCTAGCATTATTAAATCATCATTTTATATTCGGTTCTTGTGTGCAACAGCGGCAAAACGTATATGCAGCCGTGCATGCAGTATGCCCGCTTCGCGCTGTTCCATGCATGATATGCGTGCGCTTGGGGAAGTGCGGCCATGTGAGAGAGAAGTCTTGCTATATGTTTACAAGCGCGCCGACGGACGCGTGCTCGAAAAATTGGAGAAAATGTCCAACGCCATACGTAGCACTCCTGACAGATTGTTTATAGCATTATCACAATTCGGCGTCGATCATGAATCGCATGTTGCTGCAATGTTTGCTTGCGTCTATGGCGTTCGCCGCGTGAACGCGCGGTATCCCGCCATTACGCGGCGTACAGAGAGAATGCTTAAATGTGCGCTCACTCCGGCTATTGCTGTAGATACGCGCGACGCGGACCGACCTGGATGGGAGGCTAGTAGCGTGGGTCTCTCTACAAGATGGCGAAATCAATAGCATTTTCTGCCCTATAACTAACGAGCGGCGTGCTATCATACGCATTCAGCGGGATGTTCATCTTTATTCGATTGTTGCTCGTACATTGCTTGCATGTTTGAACATCTTAAGCAAATAGAATTATTTTTAAACATTATTTTTCACGCTTGAACTTCGGTTTGAGATTGTCAAGCGTTTCGCGGCGGTTTATATGAAACTGTCGAGGTTTGTCTAATTTGTTGTTGACCTGCTTTTTGATTTAGTTATCGTTTTATCGCTACGAATAGCGTCGTTGTTGTACGTAAACAAGTTTGAATTCGGCGCCAAAACGCGCGGCTATTGGTATTTGCTTGTATGCATGCGTGATGCATGTTGATTCATGATAGGTCACTCGGGATTTTGTATTTATGTATGTCCCAATAATAGACTACTTTAATTCAAATTTATACTTTTTTTTAGAGATTAGTTAAATGTCTATTCAATTGATGCGCGTTTCTCATTGTGCACACGCACGTTGTGTAAGCATTTTCTATAATACCGGCCTCGATAATAACGTTAAGTATAAAATTTTAAATTCATTGCTTTGCATTTATTTTTTGCCGTTGTGGTACAAAGGCCTACGTAAATGAATACATTTGAAATTGGTTTCGCGCGTATCTAGTTTGCCGCCAGTTTTCCTCCTACGGATGGGTTGCGCTCCCCCAAAAAGTTTCTTGGCATTTGTATTCGTAGGGGTGGAGGTACGCGCTTGAAAATTGAACGCGGCAAGTACGTGCATACAAACGGCAGTTCGTTTCATAATACGAAGTTCATTGCTTGCTAATGCTAGCGCTTAGTGGCGGCGTCACTCTTGCACGTTGGGACAGCTGCGCGCGATGAGCGAGGAGGCAGTGTTACGCTCGCCTTTCGCATTCTCTCGCATACGTAGTCCTCGGCCTCACGCGCGATGGAGAGTGCAATGTCAGTTGTGACGGAGGACGACCCGCAACTCCACGAGATACCCAATATCAAGACCACTGGAATAATCAGAAGCGTGGAATCGTTATGTCGTGTTATGCAACTAACGAGGATGGCAATATTACCAATCCTATGTAGTCTTTTCCGTATAAATACAGGCAGGCGCACATGCCATCGACAATATGCTCTCACTTCCAAGGAACTTTAACGCGCGCGCTTCGTTTGTCTCTTTCCTCATCGCGGTGGCGTGCGTTGATACACCGTTTGCATTACACCTTCCCTGGGAAACCGAAGCGATATGGGCGCGCGTTTGTTATTACTGTTACGTTGCCCTGTCTTCAGGCTGCATAGCAATCAACTCGAATGAGTTGATGCCGCACGCACCGGCTGTATGCCGTTGACGAAGAAGGCAGTGAGAATCAAGGCACCTGTAAACAATACGCGTGCGGTGCGCAGGAAGCGCGCGGACTGTTGTGTTAAACTTCATGGTGCACTAGTTTTGGTTTTTCATTCATTTATGCGCTGGATTCTTCTAACGTTGTAATGCGATGCAATTTGTTAAATGAGCGTGTTCCGTTTTGCAGGACAAAACCGACGAGGTGAAAAAACAGAGGAAAGAAGAAAATGGTGCTGGCTCCGACCACGAAGACGTCGTGGAGGAGGAAGAAGAAGGTGCTGATTGCGACGATGAAGAAGAAGAGGACGATATTCCAGAAGGTGATGAGGATGAACTGGAAGGCGAAGGTAAGAATGATATCGAAATTAATTGCGTGGACATGGCTAATAGATGAATTTGTAAATTTGTAGAAGACGATGAAGAAGAATTAGAAGGCGAAGAAGGGATATCCGATGAGGAGCACGACGCATAATAGATTAAGATTAGACAAGAATTATTTACAACAACTTGCAACCAACAAACACAAAACAAAATAAGAAAGAGTAAGAAGCAGCAAAACCAAGAAATCTAATAATTTTACAACAAGAAATGGAAAACATAAGTAAAATCATGATGATAATAAGGGAAAAACGCATTAAAACAAACAAGAAAAACGTGGTGAAAGTGTGGAACTATCCAAAAAAGTGAATACGAACCGATGCAACTAGTCTCTTCAAAAAAAACGGTGGCATCGGCTCGTGTCGTGTGTTAACTACGATAGTAACCGCGCGGACTCTAACTTATTATTAAAACTAAACTACTACGTATCTCTTTGGTTTGTAAAAAATGTCCATTTTATGTAAAAATAGGTATAAAATTAGATTAAGTTTTGTGTCACGATGTCAGTAAGTAACGCTATGTCAAGATGAAGTAATATTTGAATGATACAGACTCCCCCAACCAATCTACCCACCCAACTCGTTATCGCCCATTCAAACAAATTGTGTTAGCATATCGCATGATCTTTTTATATTATTTACTTCTATCAGGTTTAAATGATTATTAATTGTACAAAACGGTTGAATTGTTGCAAACCAATCTATTATACACTGAAATCAAAGACAAACCAACAACAAGTCAACAAACAAATCATTCACTATGCACACCATAGATAGCAATACGAATGAAATGAAATAAAGACGACATTAAGTAATTTAAGAAGGAGAAACTGGTACAGTAACATGCAAAATAATAGTTAGACCAAACGGGAAACTCCTCATAACATAGCTTAATATCGAAGATTCCGTTATATATATGATGATAAATCTACTAGAAAATACCTAGCAATGACGTCGGTTATATTATACATATAACATAGTTATATAGGTATATGCAGATTATTTATATACAATATATATTTACGGAAGAAGGCAATAAGCTAAACGAGTTATAAAGAAAAACAAAAAACAAGCAAAAATTACTACTTAATTATATCTAAATGAAATAATTCGTGGCCCTGCCTGGGACAGGTGACATACGCCATCCATGTAACATCAATATTTGTTGTTTCCTGTATGCCCTGGTGGATGAGGACGGGGTTTTGTTGCCTGTCTCAGGTGATTGAGCCGTACCTGTTTAAAACTAAACTCAGTATACTGATGATCGATAATTTCTCCTGTGGTTCATTTCTAAAGAAGCCTTATTTATAGAAATTAGCTATGAAGGGAAGGAAACTTTGGAGATGACCAATGAGAAATGCGTATGTTTTTAAAACTAAATAATTTTTCTTAACGATAATAATAGATTTGAAATCAAATAATTTTGTAGCTCATTCCACAAAATGAAACTGAAAAGAAATTGTGAATCACATTTTAAGTGATTTCTGCTAACGAATTAATTTATTGTTTGTTTCTACTTTTTTTATTATCATGTAGTAAGCGATTGAAGTGGATGTGTAAGAGTTTGATATAAAGAGACAACCTTAGATTAATCAGAAATGATATTTGTGTATGAAGTAATTGTCAAATATTTTGATTATTTTCTGTTGATTTATTTTGAAATTTTACATAAGCAATTTTTGGAGTCCTCGGCAAAGGCACTATAGCAGTTGTTCATTATGGTTATTAATACAAAATTATGCATATATGTATCATCACAACTACTTTATTTTGCTTTGCGGACTGAGTTTATATTCTTTTACTATGTTTGTGACACCATTTTGGCTATCATTGAATCATGTCATACATGAATACGGAATGGTGACGCATTATTAGTGTTTCATGATGAATAGGTAGTAAGATGTCAGATATAATTACAATTGAAACTTGTTCATACATTTAATATATAATTTTCTATATGCATTAAATTTTGTAATGCTCGAATTTTCTTTTGTTTTACACATTTACCGTTTGATAATATATGAAGTTCGTTGCGTATTTTGATAGAGAACATAATAATAGCTGTACGATAAGCATATAGAAATTCATGATTACAATTTGTTTATGATTTCCAGTCTTATGCTGTATGATATGAGTCACAATTGATTTTCGAAGGAACTATGTATTTTGATTGATAGTTCAATTTATAAATATGAAACGAGCAAACTGGATAAGACTAAATGAGGAATAAAGCGCGCATGTTGCATTCTTACACGATAATGACATCCACAATCACAGCATTAAGTAATAACATTTCAAGAAACCATAACACTACAAAGTTTTTATTAATGAATAAAATTTTCATTTTTTAGTAAGTATTCTTTTTTCTGTGCGCCCTTTTTCTCTGTAGAAACACGGCTATTATACAGTACTATACTATTGTGCATTGATGACTTTATCGGAGCTGTAAGAAGTGTGTACAAACTCTCATTTTCTAAACTTGAAACGTTATGAACAAGAAGCAAGTGGCTATATTTTCTCGTGATTGGTCAATCTTATGATAGGCGTTTGGCGCGAATGCTATTTGAGCGTTTACTATTATTTCTCTTGTCTGTTTCTTTTTTGTTTAATGGTGCATCGGATTTACGGTTATTCTTCTTATCAAATGTTAGATTTTTGACGGAAACGTTTGCCTGAGGACGTTGAGCCATTGAAAGTAGAGGATCATCACTGCAGTCTTCAACGGACACCTTAATTGAATTAAATTGATTACATCAATTGGAAGTATTTGAGAAATGGTTATTGTAATAATATATTACTCGCATATCATTGTTGCAGAGTCTCATCATATCGATAACGTTGTGGGATTGAGTACTATCGATCAATTTCTTTCCATGAAGCCACGGATGATGAAGCATTTCTGCAGCTGTTATACGTGAAGCTGGATCCTTGTTTAATACGCGCGATAGGAGATCCCTTAATTCGGAGTTAATTGCATGATGATTGAAGACCGGCTCGGTGTTGCAAATGCGTTCAACAATGTCGCTTTCCCGCCGTCCTTCGAAGGGCATATGTGTGGTTACCATGTAGTAAGTTATTACACCAATTGACCATACGTCGCATTGCTGGCTGTATGACTTGGATGATAACATTTCAGGAGCTGAAATATGATTCTAATGCAATCATGTTTTCATGAGTTAATGGAGAGGATATTCGATTTACACATGTATTGTAAGGTTCCGCATCGCTCATGAAGCATCATCACATTAAAAACACCGTGGCCAGATTTTACAATACTCAATCCAAAGTCTGTTAACTTAATGAAGAGATGGTCGTCCCCATTGTCAGGATTATCAGTGACTAAAACGTTCTCCATCTTTACATCGCGATGAACAATGTCTGCAATCAATAAAGTAAGTGTTGTAGAATAAGAATATGATGAAACAATACCGTTTTTATGCAAGTAAGATACGGCGCTCGTCAAGTCATAGATTACACGTCTAATATTATCTTCGCCGAAATTGATTCCTTTTTCATGCGTAACTTTTAATAGGTCCGTTACACATCTTTCCATTATTAAGTATATTTTAGCAGAGGATTCAAGAATCTCTCTGAGATGTATTATGTGCGGATGGTTAAGTACTTTCAGAATATTAATTTCGCGCTCCAAAACTTTCATATTTACTGTAGGCACCTACCGATGTTAAAAATTTAGTAAATTAGTAAATTAGTATTGATGCTAGCCATACAGATTTCTTATCTATGACTTTGGTTGCCCATAATTTATTGTCTTTCATATCGCGGACTTCAAAAACCGTTCCAAAAGTGCCTTTACCAATTAATTCTCCAATTGAGTAGATTTTGATGAATGTGTTGTCATCTTCAATGCGTAAATGTCTGACTGGTCGTCGACCATTTCTCTGAAAGATGAACATGAAATCACTAATGTTTATAAGAATATATTCGACGTTACTGAATATCCGGTGATGAAACTATCTGTGTTTATGCCGGTATTTATAGTAAACGCTTGCATTGTAAACCTTATGCAGAGTTATATCACCAAGACTTAAAATGAAATAGAATTATGGAATTTTAAATTATAGTATAGTCTAATCAGATTATATTATACGTACATAAGGTGTGAACTCGTTTGGATCGTCATTGCTTCAATTTGGATCACTGCGATGCATTCAAATTCGCACGTCAAACAAATCCTCAAGTTCGCTGTAAATGATGCTTGTTGAAGACGACTTCATAAATATAATGGCCAAGCACTGCGCTAGTAAAATTATGTAATAACTGGAATTTAGTAATTTTTTGAATCCATATCAAATATACACGATAAATCAATTAAAACTGTCATACTGTTTGTCATTTTATTATCCGCGTATAAAATATAGTCATAATAATAATTACTAATTAATCATTTTAATTTTAATATTATTTAGAGCAGTTTCAAACAACGAGATGTTCGATACGCCAGTTTTTTTTAATTTAAAGTAATAATTTTAATGTGGAATATTCTGAAACATTTCTTTTCAGTTATTTAATAGCTTCTTTGTTTTAGATTTCTATCTCTACTTCTATGAAGTCCAGGGGCTTGAAACTACGTGAAAGTTAAGTTCGCAAGTTTGAATGGTATTCACATTAATGTATTTTGAATACAAGGCCTCGAATAATTGTCTGCAATGTTAAAAATATGTATATACTATCCTCAAGAAAAGAAGCTGGTGGCGTATCGGATACAGACACGCGCTTAATTCCAATAATTCAGTGAATATATATAAGTTTTAAATAAGCTAAGGAAAGCAGTTAGTGGCGCAGTGGTAAAACGCTTAGCCAGTAACCGTGAGGTCTTGGGTTCGAATCCCAGGCTCTAAAATTTTTAAAAAATTTGAAATTCTAGTGGTAAATAAATCCTTAGTACGTTACTTGGCTTGAGTCGGCTGGCAGTACTTCTTAAGTAGGATGGTCATTCAATTGACCATAGCGCTTGTATTCAAATCAAGCGCACTTGGAAAATAATTCTAAGTCCCTACTTCTCGTTGAGAGGCGCCCCCCTCGCCGGTGACGTCAAAATATCGGCCTGTTGGTAACGAAAATCGGGAATGGGGAGGCAGTACACTGCCGGGGAGCGAAGCGGCGGGGTGGGCCGACACAAGACAATCTTAACGTACGGGCTTCAAAACTTAAAAATGGGGCTTGTACAGCTACGGGGGCCCCATTGGACTCGCTGTTAAGTCCATTGGGGCCCTCCCAACGTACAAAGAATTGAAAAGTTATAAAATCGAATCGGACTTCTCGGGGATCGAACCCGAGACACTCAGACCACATCCATAGCCGTAACCACTAGGCTATGGAGTGTTGTTGTTACGGCTAAATTTAATCTTCCCCTTATATTTTCAAATTCAGAACTTAAAACTTAAATAAGAATTGCTTTCCCCGGGGATCGAACCCGAGACACACAGATCACAGTCACAGACTACAACACTAGGCTATGGAGCGTCGTTGCAATGGTCAAATTTGATCTTCCTCTTATAGTGACAAATTTAGAGTTTAAAACTTAAATAAGAGAACTGCCTTGCTCAGGAATCGAACCTGAGACACTCAGATCACTTCCATAGACTATATTACTAGGCCACGAAGTGCTGTTGCTTTAGCCAAATTTGATCTTGTCCTTATATGCACAAGTTTGGTACAACGAAAAATTTAAAACGTACGTATCCCAATGGGCATTCACTTAAATTAACAACGATATGAAGGCAGAAGGGGTATCTTTATTCAATGTTAAATGGACTCTTATTAAATTTATAGAAAATGAATAGCTTTAATAAAGTATGTACATAATATGATAACTTAAATAATATAATATGTACAAGGGGCACACTTGGTGACAATTCAAGATATAATGTAGGCTACGTGTGATTATTAACTAATATTGATTTAACATTAAAAGCGTTTTCACTTAAATATAGTCCTTATATAAACGATTCTTTTTAGTGTAGCAATATTATAATAATATGTATGTAGATTATTATTGTAAAATCAAAAAGACAAATATGTTATTGATATACTTAAGATTGGCTTTGTAAATTCTTTGAGATTCGTGCTTTGATCATTCTTCAAATAAATTAATTCAGAAAGATTAGTGTTAATACTGCCTGCATGACAATTTTAATAAATAAATCTATAAATGTTAGTTTTAATATTATTATATGCCTTTCAGTATGTACACAAAAGAAAATACGTCTTAAAAACTTTTATGAAATATATACAATGCGGCTTAAAAGCATTTTACCATGGCAATAAAGATTTGTTCGTTTTAATTTGAGTCCATTTGAGTTTAAATCGAGGGAAAATAGCGTTGCACATTTGCGCAAAAATCACAATTTTGTTTCACTATCACGTCAAAATTATAACGTTCATCATTTTGTATCGAAAGAATTAAACATAATTTTCGATTGGGGGTGGCCCCTCGATATTATTATGTAATTTATTACGTCGGCGATGATCTCGATTTTTACGATGATGTTTATTGAGCGAATTATTTATTTTCGTGTCACTTATTGTCTGTTGATGAGCCGCATGTGACTGCTGAGGTGATTCTTGAGTTCGCTGGACATGCGGCGGTTCATTTCGCCTTTCGCTATCGCATAAATCATCCCCATTGCTAGCCGAAGGCGTTTGAGATGTGCAATTGTTGTTGGATAAACAAGACATTTCTATCATATTTTGATTCTGGAAAAAATCCGAGCTAGAATATTCTGGAAATAAGACCAAATTTACCTAGTTTTAGTTGGTGTGTTATATAAAAGTATTTATCGCACTCGCATTCGCACCGCAAACTAAAGCAAATAAATCCAACGAAGTTTGAATTCATTCTAGTTGAACATATGAATAGACGATCATAGCAAAGACAGTCATAAAAATAAGCTTAAAAGCAAGTATGGAATAAAGCTGTTGGATTTTTCAATCATGCTGATTAGTTATTAGTAATTAAACTATTCGCATATGGAGCGACCAAGAAATCATAACTTCTTGCCCGCTTTAAAAGCATGTACGTAGCTGGCGCACATTACCAATTGCACATGATGATACCAACGTACATTTGAATGTACATATATTATCAATTCCCTTCTACCACTTCGTGGTGTAGGGTGATAAATAATATACATTAAATTTAAATGTGCATTGGCATTCTATGCTAACATGCGGCGGAAGTGAATGCCAAAATTCTGGTGCATGAGATTAATTTTTTTATGCTTACAAGAATAGAAGAAATTTCTTACATGCAATACATTTTTGGATTGCTTCTTTAAGATTGTTTTGGAAATCTATATTTTTTGTAAAGAGAAGATATCCATATCGAACGTAATAGAATACCATGTTTATCCATATGTACGTAAAAATTGACTCAATTACTAAAAATATATGGAAAAAATGTCAGACAGAAAAGGCAATCTACTGGAAAGACTACAGAAATATCATTTTGCTCATCCAGTAATTGCACTGAGAAGTATCAATTACATAGCTAGCAATTTAAAAAATAAAAATTAATTAACAATACCTTATTATCAGCTTCGGCTAAAGGATTCGCTGTTATTGTTATTCGATTACCAGGCAAAGAACAACCATTCGCACGTTGTATTGATTTTGGATTCACCACATGATTATGAATATAATCGTTGGGTTCTGCTTGAATATGATGATTGATTTCTTCGACCGCTGGTTTATCACCTCGATCACCTAATTCAACAAAAACGATTGTTTATAATGCTTATACATTCAGTATATAAGCAATATATTGTTTAATCTTTATTACCTCTTGCTTTTTCCAATTCTTTATTTTGTTTCCATTTGCATGTAATGAAACATACAATGGCGCTTAATATAAGCGCTACTGTGCCCACACCCAATCCGATAAAAACGTAAACGTTTGTATCGTTCTCCGACGTATCCTTTTCCTTTAATGTCGTGATAGGCGGTGGTTCTGTGGGCAATTCTGAAATAAATTGTTATAGAATAAGAGCTGAAGTTGCAACTATAGATAATGTACTTACTATGCGTCTTGCACTTAGCAATAATACTAAATTCACTAGCACTCTTCGTATTATAACTTTGTATCTTAATGTCATAGACAGTATCTGGAGTCAGATGTGTAATAATATATGATTCTGTGTTTTCTCCATCGGCAGTTGCTTTCATGTAATCTGCCGCACTGCTTGCAGACATGTAGCTGATGATAAAACCATCAATGCTCACATTGGGCTTCGGAATATACTAAAAAACATAATAGTTTTCTTAGACTGGCTTCCATTTTCAAAGAGATATGTACTTACATTCCAATAAATTTTAATTGATGTGGTATTTATAGCATGCATATGCACAATTGTGGGTACTGGCAGAGGATTTTTAGTATAGAAACCCTCTCGTTTCAAATGGAACCGATCGCTCTTCGGACTGAGTTTGTTATCATTATTGCTATATACGGCAGCTATACGAAACTTGTATAAATAATCCGGCTTCAAGCCAGTTACTTCAAAACTTCGTATATTTGGAGCAATATCAGAATTATTAGTTTTCCATCGACTACCCCGACTTTTAGTAGATTCACTGCTGTTAGCAGGTCCCAGTTCTCTATATTGCACTTTGAAAAATGTTATGTGCAATCCATTGTTGCTCGGGACGGTCCACCGAACTACCACGGACTCGTCATTCGAACGAGATACTGTGGGTTTATTAGGCGGTATCATTTCCGACGAGCCAGGCTGCAATTTTTTCGACTTTTTGTTATGCTTTCTGCGTTTCTGATTCTGTTCTTGATGAGCACTATGATGATGATGATGCGCAACTGGTGCACCAGTTGGTTCCGAACTGGACACTTGTTTTGGATATACGTTTAATTCTCCGCCACTATACGTAATGCCTGCTGCGTTTATTGCGAAACATTGTATTTGTCCGCCATGCCGCTTTTCAAATGATTTGAAATTGATGTGGTTTTCACTGATATCTATTTGATCGTCATGTTCCACTGTTTTGCCGTTTAGCAGCCAAGTTATTTGTGGCTTCGGAATACCTCTGATGTTACAGGATAAATCAACATTATCACCTTCTTTAACCGTCTTACTTCCGGGACCATCCAAAACGGATGGTGGTTCGTGATAAGTCACCCGAATATTTGAGGAAATTGTTCCTTTTCTATTAGATGCTTCGCATGTGTAATCACCCTCATCCTCTTTCGAGGCATTAATTATTTGCAAACCCCCGGGTTGAATCTTCACACGATCATTACTAAAAAGTTGCTTGGAGTTTTTGCTCCACTTAATCACCGGAACTGGAGAACCCACTGCGTTGCATTCCAAAAATACTGAATTACCTGAAAATTGGATGTAATTAGTTGGCTGTTCCGTTTGCTAATGCATGCCCATATACCTTGAGTCACTGTGTATGTGGATGTTGGAGTTGGCCAGAAGCGTGGCATTTCCATCCCACTCCAGTCCTTAACCATCAACTCTAGACTGAAAGGACTTTCCTTTTTACCATCCTTATCCAAATATGCGTTGGTCGCTTTGCATTTATAAACGCCACTATCTCGTGTTGTAACGTTAGGCAGGATCAAGGCTCGCTTCATGATATATTTTCCATCCTTTGAATAATCGATATATGCAGGTGGATTCGACATAGGCGCTTTGCATTTCCAGAGAATTGTATTACCACTCGCTACAGTAATATAGCTACTATTCTGTGGTGGAAAATTCTCCATGGTGGCGAGCGTAATTCGATCCGGAATGGAAGCGATAACAAGAGCGCCGTAATGAGCGAGACATTGGTAATCGCCGGCTACCGTCCAATTGGTCATTTTAATCGTGAGCGTGGATCGCTTCTTATCATTCTTGTACGCAGACGGCGGTAAGCTGATAAAGTCGGTCCGCGTCAGATCAAGCGGTGTGTCCGTGCGCATTGCATTCCTCGCGCCCAACGGATAAAACCGCCACTGGTAATGATCCGGTGTGACGGTCATTTCGCAGGTCAACATGGTTTCGTCATTGTAGGGCAGCTCCTTCGACGTGGCATTCGTCAATTTGTAAATGCTCCCTTAAAACAATGCATTAAGCGAAATTAAGCATACGTGCAGCTGGACGCATTTATGTCTTATTTAAGAAACTTTCGCGCAATATGCATGGCATTGTTGCGTCTTCCGCTGCTTTACGACAGCGTGCAATTGCTACAACCAATTCACTACATCAACGGCGCGAGCATGCAGTAATAACTATTTTCGCTACGTGCATGCATTTAAATGTAATTTGCTTCTCGACTCACCGGTGCTGGCGATGGCGAGGTCAAGAATCGAAAGTGCCACCACGCATAGTGCCGTCGTCGACCACATCGAGCTGCAACTTCTTCTTCTCCGTCTTCCACCGTCTGCCATCGATGCGTCGTCCATGAAGAATGCCGTCCGCGGCATTCTTCAGCATCCCTGCAACAACAACACGCACAAACCGTTCAGTTAAAATTGGCAAGCGTTGACAACGTTACTCCGCTTATAAGCAGAATTTTCTGGACCACACATGCAATTTTTGGTGTGGGAAGGGTAGTTTGATTAGTTCATCAAGGAAGAGCGCGCTTGATACTGCGCGTTCGTTGGCACCTTGATCGCTTACAGATAGCGCACAACTGCTTCAGCAGGATCGCACGTGGGGTCGATGTAAAGTGCCCTTCGAACAGGAAGTCGAGTTGTGCGTTCGGAAGGGTTTCCTGCACGTTCACGTAAAAAATGTGCTATTTATTTTAACATTCTAATATTTCACTGAGAAATATGCCTTATTCATTGGATCAATTTGAATCTGATCTCATTTATTTTCTTGTAATGCACCGAGTTACCAAAATTTGTCTGCAAATCAACGTTTCCGTTTAGTTTCCAAGCACAACACTTGGTATAATTTCGCAAACCCGTATGGATTTCAGAAAGTCATCGATTATAGTGCAAAGGTGTGCCACACAGGGATTTGAACATGAATAGGGTGTAACCACATCGCGCAGGAATGACCTCCTTAACAGTACATTGCGTGCGCGTAGATTACTCACATCCAGATATCATTTAATAAACAAGCATTCTGCCGTAATCGCTTCGAAGGAGGCGTCGTCATTATACGAATGAAAAGCAAGTCGCCAATTAATAAATTATAGTGTTTTGGCAAAACGTCCGCAACGATTACATCGCCGTGAAATTGCATCGAATTGCCTGTTACAGTTGGTGGCATGTGACAGCACATTTAATCGGGCGCAGCTCTCACGTTAAACAAATAATCACCGGCTGTTTGATGCGCCTTTGCTTGGCGGCATATCGCGCATCGCACCGCGTAGATACAAATCCGGACCCAGTAAAACGCTTCGCAGCATGCAATTTCATAAATTAAACGATGAAGTAGGCGCGACGGAAAACTGTTGGCGTTGATAAATTATTATGCACACCTTTGCGAGTTCCACTTAAATCCTCGCAGCGCATCGACAAACGAGCGACAAATAACAACAGCAACAACAACCACAGATTCAGATTCCAGACTCCTTCGCTAACAATCGGAGCGCGAGATGCCCACATAACAATTGTGTGCATGACTCTGAATAAAAGAAATGCACTTAGCAGCATCGTGTTAACAGTGCTGGAGACCAAATGAAGAGTAGCGAGAGCGCAGCGTTAATGTTAATTGACATAAACATTATTATTATTATAAAAACGACGAGTTAAATTCATTATGTTTGCGCTACGATTCTTGAGTTACTACAAGTAGCACTTTAAAAATACTAAGAAATCCTCGTATTATTAATTGTGCGCATTGCGAAATGCTGATGAAGCGTAAAATTATCACTTTCAATGACAAAGTGAAGACGACAATCGCCTGATTCTTTAATTGTTATATAACGAGACTATAAATGAAATTCATTGAAGATGCGACAAAGCGAAGTGATTGAGATATCTTTTTACTTTTCTCGGTATAGAGAGAGATTTTTTTATATGAATTCCAGCCGATGAGAAATTACTTTATTGTCTGTAAATAATTTATATGTCAATTATTTTTTGCCTGAATGAATCATTGCTATTAATTGTTCTTAAGAACAAAGCGGTTAATACATTGAAATTAACTTGGACACATGTATGAATCGCTCCAAGGAGCGTCAAATATTATTTATTTGCGCGCATAAAATCTCGCATTGCCATCTTCGAATGCGAGTGGTTATCAACAACAAACGGCCGGACGAGCTCTTGCGCTAGCTTCGAACGATATGCACTTTGCAATAAACGTAAATTTCGCGTCGCATTCCGCGCTTCGGCTTCGCACGGCCAAGCAGTGCGCTGCGCTGGCTGCCACGTTCTGCAAATACTCCGCCCGAGCCAGCAAGAGTCCATACATTATACGATGTATGCGTTTCGCGATTATAATAATGCTCGTAAATCCGGCGAGTGGCTCTTAAATCAAACGCGCGCGCATTTTATTACGGCTATCGCATCGCGCGCGCGCCCCGTTGCCGTTTCCCATTGCACTCGTCGTCGTATTATTAGTGGCAATTGCGGCGATCACTAATCCGCGCTTCTCAATATCTCTCCGCGGATAGAGCGATATTTTATGTCTCTATGCGCGCGCCCCGTCTGCGAATCGCATCCATTGCGTGTACCAATTGCGAATATATTACGACCACCATAGGCATACAGTACCAAGATAAAGATGCCTATGGGAACAAACATGCGCTTTACTCAAGTCAGAAAAATATTTCATTTATTTCTTCGGGAAAAAAAAAACCAAAGAAATATTTACCAAAGACCAATCATGCATTCTATGATTTACTCAATTTTCTGTATGTTGCCTATAAGATTTTATTACTGATAGCTGGAAATAAATCTTCCTTCTCTCAGAATGATAACTATCTTGAAATTGAAATATGTATTTCAATTCAATTTATAAGCTATTTTACTATACTGAAGTTGTTTTTCCATAAGTAAATTAAATCCATTAGAATAATTTCATAAAACAGGTGTGGAGCAAAACAAAAGCCCTAGAAAGGGTTGAAATTTCTCATTACTTGAATAGAAGTTCAAGTCGAGAAATCGTGACGCGAGAAATTAATTAATCGCGCTCTCCAACGCAACGACATCACAAAGATGATAATCTCATCGTGATTTATGATTCACTAGCTGTCTCGGCGAACTTCGTTTCGCCAAACGGTGTTTCGTATGGATATAGCCGTCCGGGCGATCTCTGATCTCGTTATTGTCACTTACGTAGATATTTGATTTTATGCTGTTTATAAGATTCGGACTCCCATTTTCTAGTGCTTATATTATGTTTTACCAATTTCTTTCAAGCCTTCCTGCCCGCTGTTTGTTGACTTTATTAATTGTTCCTTTCCAATGTGTTGCTAGTTGAAATCTTTGTTCGTTATATTGTTCAATTTTTCTATCACAGTGGTTAACATTACTGTTTTGAAACAATACCAATTAATATTTTACTGTATGATTGATACAATTTAAACCTTCCCTATCCCGTTGTCTAACTGAATAAACCTAATTATATTGTTAAATCATTTAATATACGTCAAATTTCCCAGCAAACGTCGTATCGCCTTTGGATTGAACATTAATTTTTTTATAACCAACCCGCGTTCCATTATATAGTTTCAGTTGGTTTAGATTTGTAAGCGTGGAAATGAATTTAAACCGCAATATTTCAAAAATTTGGAAAATAGCGTAATGATACTGGTTAGAAATTAGTTTTGTTAATGAAATTTAGTCTCATATCTTTCTACGAAAATACCAATAAAAGTCGCTATAAAAGCCGTCCAGTAGTTTTCATGAATTTCTTAAACTTTAATATAGGAATTTGCTTTATACATATATAGATTAACAATTTCACTCAATTTCTAACATTTTCTACAAATGAAAACAATTTGCACTCAGTGTTCATATTATCCTTAGTCTTACTTGCTACCTTTGCAAATCTTAAAATGTAAACGTAGTATTTAACTGATGAAATTATGACTAACACCTCCCGACCCTGTTGTCATTCTCTTTCTTTAATTTGGTAAAAATAACTTCCTTAGTTTACTTATTCAAGTTATATCATTTAAACGTGTTATATGCTTTCAAATATCGACATGCACACATGCCAAGCAGGTCATACTATTATGAACTCGGGTGGTCGCTTTGGGTCGCTTTGAGAAAGGAAAACGTGGTGAATGAAGGCGTTGCTTTAAAATTTCGCATCTGTGGAATCACACCACTTTGAGCGTTAAGTCTTCGTCATCAGAGTGCGCCAGGGGTATTAGTGGCGACAAACACAAACATCGCAGCATTTTTATATATATAGATAGATAGATAGATAGATAGATAGATAGATATAAAAACGGATACCTGCATACTTAAGCAGCTGGCAACCAGCAATTGACAGAAGGTGACTTCCTAACTTATTAGATCCAATGCGTCATAAGAATATTCTATTCAAAGTGGCAATTACGAAACAAACAAAAAGCATCTGATCGCGTCTGAGGATAATGTGAATAACATAACCGAATTATGATGTGCAATTGCGCGGTGAGAAAGTCGCATTCAACTAAAGACTTTATGCATGTGATGACTATTTCTGGCTGTTCACTTATCGTCAAGAATCCCACAATATCGACGCGCACGTTATTGTTGTGGTCCTGCTATGTGGTGCAAAGCGTATGGAAATGTCGATTCCATATTTGTACCCGCGCATTATCTGTCGCAGCTGGCTGTTGTGCTTAATGCAAGCAGCGCGTGTGAATTGCTGTGTGGTGCAATTGAATTCGCTCGCGGCTGGTCGCGGATCTAGTGAAAGGAAACGTCCCAAATTTGGTCCTGCTGGACACAAATAATTAATCGATTTTACAGATTTGGCCACACACAACAACAAGCCATTAGCCGTATTGCGGGAATACGCATGGCTGTACATGGAAAGCGCGCTTTCAAATTTGTGCAATCAATGGCTCTGTGTGTGCATTATCTATAATTAATAAAACAACACTTCACAGCTCGCTGTGGATTCCGCAAACACTGCATAGATGCACGCATCTTTGTGTGCTAATTCGTTTACAATTTGTATGGAGTTGCTCTGCCTCAATTGGCTTCGCGGAAAAGAAGACATCTCTGAATGCGTTTTTTCCATTCGCTCAATTCGGAAATACGAGAATTGTGCGGCGCGGCGCGCAAGAATTACAAAGGGTTGATTGTGCATACATTGGCGTGCCTGAAGCGCGACTTTTGTTGAAAGGTGCGCGCTGCACATGCGACACAGCACGCAAAAGAGAACGAACGCCATCATCAACTCAGCAGCGGGATCGCGGCGTTAAGCAGGCGGCAGCGCATTCGCATTCCCAGACGATATAATTGCGGTATTGAAAAGTGCTGCAAGTAAAGAGGTAAAGCGTTTACATTGCGCGCTGCTAAACGTATACGTACATGCATTTATGTAGCTGCACGTGCAATTTCCTTAAGGTAAGAAATCCTTCGGCGATCTTGCACCGATTTATTACGAGTGCGCCCGTTTTTAAATGTGTTAACAGCGATGATGACTTTCTTAGAGTGCGTGTCTTGTAACAAATGACTTCATAACTTAACGATGCAAAATACCACTCTCGTTAAGCAAGCCCCAATCGCCCAGTATAAATAATTTAACATCTAGTTAACGGTTTGCTCCTACGAGCTAGTTATATCCAGGATCTCGTTCATTATAAAATTATAACGAACATTAAATTACCAACGAAACAAATCACTGCTTTTCAAAAAAAACACAAACCGATAATTGCATGGACAGAGCATGAATGTGCACGAGTAATAAAACCGGCAGCAGCGGTCATCAAAAATAGTTAATTAATAAAATTACGCGGCACTTTTCGTCCGACTTGGATTATTAGATAATTTACCTGTGCGCCTCAAAAAAAAAAGACGCAGCAGAATCGGTTAATAGAAAATTCTTCAGACTGTGCGGACGAAATTCTCAAAGGTTAGAAAAATGGGCCGTCACCCTTTTATCTACGATCATCGAATAACCAATTCCTCATCAGCATATTGTTTCGACGCGAATGCACTGTCGTAAGCCGAATTGATCAAAAATAGAAATCGACGTCGTCCCCGTTTTTGAGTTATTTATAATTAGAGACAATTGATGAGAAACGCGACTCCGACTCCGATAAACAAAACAATCAATAACGCTACGACGGCACGGAAAAGATGCGAGACAAAAGGCTCAGAAGGATATTTGCAATTCGCTGGAGTGCGCAATAAATTACAGCGCGTTTGAATACAATGGCGAACGGTTTGACGGAGCCAGCTTTTTGCTTAGGCCCTTTCATGTATTTCTGACATTCGCATGACAAACCAGCGCAAAGAAATTCCAGTTTGTGCGACACGATGGACATTTTTCGGTAAAGCCATTAACGTTTCAGTCGTAAAACACGGTCCGCGTGCTCTGCACTTGTTCTTCCAACTCGACGAACGAGTTGCTGCAGCACTCGAGCGAGCGCGCGCGCGCTTCGCAGTCGTCCAGCATAATATTATTATTTGTTAAAACGGAATTTTAATTAATTTCGATGGAGCGTTGCGATTAAGTCATAAAAATGCATCATGCCTGCATGAAAATTCGAGCGGCAGCAGGAGCAGCCGTCGTCCTCCTGGTTTATGATAAGATTTAAGAGCGCGTTCACGAAACCGAAATGTGTTGTAAAATGAGCTCGTGGACACTCTTGCTTTACATGCATTCGTGCGGATATTCAAATTTTTCCTCGTTCCTTTTTTATTCGACATTCTACACCCATGTCAAGTGCAAAACTCGAATTCGAATTAACTACGTGGATATTTTCTAGCTGATTAAACGAACAATACCAATATGTTTAGAATTAAACCACGTTTATACTCGGCGTCAACGGCAAAGCTGCATTTACGGCGCTCTGTTTAAAGTTATCCAATAATATATCCAATAATATGTACCATTATTTAAATACATTTCCATCGCACGCTCAATTTGTACGCATTGAATAAAATTCCATGAGCAATTCGAATACAATCGTGCATTCCGATCCAGGCTTCTGGCTGCTTGACAGGGCAACATGGAATTATGATTAAAAAATTATTACAACTCGCCCCATTGTGACGGGCTTACATCGAGCGAAGAAGTGTACAAATCAGCAAGTCAGCATCGAGGAGAACAAAACCCCAACTCTCTCAATACGGCTTGATTCGACTGCATCATCATCCTCCTCATCGGCTCTTCAAGCAGTCAACAACTCCAAAGGTGTGCCATGATAAATACCCGAGTCAAATGTAACGCCATAAAATAAAATACTCAAATCGCATCGAGAGATACACAATTTTTAATTAATATCGTGTGCAATTAATGGTGAGAACTAAACCGGAATCAAATCGAATTTGACAAGTTTTATGGACCGAAGAAAGAAAGGCAGGGTTTTTGATGACAACAACGCCGATGAGGAGGATGATGATGATGATGGAAGAAGAAAAAGAAGATTCCTCTTGTGGCACTTAAAAAGGTAGTCAACGATGCGTCGGCTGTTCAGACGTCCGAAGGAGCAGCAAGCAGCAGTACGCCTTTGTTGGATCCTTTTTTTCCAACAACGGGAGAAGCAAGCTGGCCAAGCACACGCTTGCCCTGCTGGGTGCAGTGCAATCACTTTTCCTTATATATCAAAGGAGTTTTATTTTATTTTACGGCCGACTCTTTCGTTTCTTCCTTCGTGCGTTGCGCGCTCCTTGGGCCCCCGTTTGATACATGTTCTGACGCGCTACGATGGGTCTCCTCTTGCTTGCTTGCTTGTTTGCCGAGAAAGCGAGGAATGTGATAAGTACTTTTCTCGTTACGTTTTTACACATTTGAACTAGACAAACTTTTTCCGACGCCTTTTTGTCCGATTGTATCACGTCCGTCCAAAGATGGACCAATCGCTTCCATTCGTGCCGCTTTTTATGTGTGATCAATCTGTTAACGTGCTATTTATAAATACAAATTGACTTGTAATAAATAGAACTAAAGCAAGAGCAGCAGCAGGATTAGCATAAATGAATTTCAAGCAATTCGATTCTTTGAAAAAAGAAAAAAAAATGCAACCTGTCGAAATGGATTCTATTAATATGATATCATTCTTGGAATGTCTATTATCGACATTTTTGACATGCGCGACCGTTGTCTTGAGCTTCGCCGCGATAAATCGCGGAATAAGTTGGAATTGACCATCTACGGGCAAGGCTTTTAGCATATTTAAGTCGAATCCGGACGATTGAATATGCTCTTTGGCGTTCGATTCGTCGCATCACGTATGTATTTCCAGTGAGAGATCCAGCCGAGAGGAAGATGCATGCATGCATGCATGCATTGCTGCTGCTGCATTCCCGCATGGCGTATGTATGAAGATATATATTGTATGCAGCGCACAAAAAGGACAACAACGCAGAAGCACTGCAAGAACTAAATGCCGGCGACGCATTCTCTTACCGCGGCGCGCTGGACTCGACGCGAACCAGCAGAAGAAGAGTTATATGCCGGTTTTCTTCGCATGCTGCATTCCTTCTTCTTCTTCTTCGGCTTGCGCTTGCTGCCTTCGCGAGCCATTTCAATTCGTACAAAGCGTTAGTTTCACAGGTGGAAATTGCTTTAAATGATAATGCATTTGCATTTAGTGGAGCTTATTATGAAAGCACGCACAGCGCGCAACTTCTTCGTTTGCATTTTTCAATCTTTATCGCTCGTTTTTGCGCGTACATGCATTGTCGTTGTCGTGGTTGTTCTCGTGCATCTCATTCGTACGCGCTGCTCCTTCTTCCAATCGCATAATAAGCTATTCCCGACGGTTTTTGCGCGTCGCTTCTTGTTACCGCGAAGGGCCGCGCGCGCGCGAGTTGCAGTCCTGTCGCTACTCGTTTTTCTTTATTTTGCGCCCGCCGCGCGCGCACTGACAATTCAATCCAGTTTGGGTTTCGCATTGTGTTACCTTTCAGCGCGAGTTCGGCGTCGAATTTGTGCACGGCTTTCCGAGAACGAGGACGACGCGTTCGCATGTTGTTAGCGGGCGCGGAATGTGGACGGTAGTGGCCCTTTTGTCTTACCGCTCCCGTAATTCACCACAGCAGCAGCGCAAGCACCAAATGGAATTAACAGGACACGCAAAAAGTCCACGCAATCTTCTTCATATTCGTCTGCTGCTCATTATATTAAAAATGCTTATTTTTTAATGCATGAGAAAGTTGCGTATTGTTCCATTAATATTTATATTGAATATAACGAATCAAGTTAGCAACCAATTTGAAAAATTGTTGAGCAATTAAAGCCCATATGGAAAATGCAAAAAAGTTAATTGCATTTGCTTCCACGTTCAATTACATCTATGTAAAAAATGCATAAGCACCGAAACTGATTGAGTAATTTGAAATGCACAACGTTTAGCCAAATTAGACGTAATTATTTGTTTTAAGGTCTTGCTCGCTAAGCGTTCTCGTCAAATAACATTCATGGCTCCCTTCTTATCGCCACAATTTCCAAATTGAGAGAAGCTAAATTAAAACAATAAGTACGTACGTAGCGAGTACTTTATAAATAATTATTATTTATGGACGTTGATGGCAATGTCAATGATGCCGCAAAGGAAGCGCATGCACGTTGAATACAAATGAGTCAATGATTGATTACATTGCAATGATGCAATGCGCGCGCTCGTGCGTTCTTCTCTCGTATGTGTATTAAATTCCAACAAGTATTATCGCTTACCAATCTGGTTCTCATACCGTATGTGAATTGCATAATGTGTGGGGCAGCGTGTAATTGCATGAAAAGACTTAGAAATTAGAAATTCATGTGGAAAGTGATTGGGCGTTCAATTTTCTGGCTGCGGTTGTCTTGTGCGAGTGCAAAGCCCTCATTCATATTGCCACCGTTTCGCGGTCCGCTCACTCGACTGGTGCTGATTGAATGAGTATGCTCACCGATCATTATAATAGCATTTATAGGTTTGGCATTTCTTCGCCGCTTCTTTTCCTGCACCGTTGTGCACCCACAATACGCGACCGGATTGTGCCTTAATGGTTTAAAGCCCAACTAAGCGACGCAACAGCTATAAATAAGTCCCCTTCATCTCATTACACACGTGGCAGAACGCGAGTATTCAGATTTGCCCATTGAGTGCGTAATTAAGGTACGCATTACGTCTCATTAGCCCGCTTAATCATCTCTATTCACATTTCAAACGGATGTTTGACTCTACGAGAGCCACGAATGTCTTACTTATAGCTGATAACTTTTACATTTTGTCAAATTACACAACTCAAAATTATTTAAGTCCAACTGAAATTTTAAGACTGCTTCATTCAGCATCATGCTAAAGATAAATCATAATCAGTAAGTATTTCAATTATTTAATTGATAAAGTTAAAACAAAACATAAGCCGCGATTACGCAAGAATTGAAAAGAAAATGATGGCAGTCTAATAAATCAGACAATTCAGAGGAATTCGCCGCGTGAATAGCAATTGTGCATATTTATCAACAATTGTCAATCGGCGAGTGGCGCAGTCATTAATAACGTCGGCGACGCATCGATGCGCATAACGCTCGAACAATTTAATTAGTGCTCCAATGCTTATTAACTCACAATGCGTAACAAATTGCGTGCTGTCACTGCTCTCAGCCATCATCTTCATCGAACGTATTGAAATGTTGCAATGGAGAAATGTTCGTTGCTTTTACTCGCGCATTGTGAGTGAGTATCTACTACGTATTTCGATCAGATATCTAGTCATGAGTAGTCACCTGTTTTGCCACCATAGTTTTGTCTTATTTTCAGTGTACGCGCGCATGCTTAACAGATTACAAGTGACACCAATGATTAAGAGTGTCTTTTATAACCTGTTCATGCATTGTTACAACTTCTTAAGTTTCATTTAAACAGTGATTCTCAACGTATAATACTCCAAAGAATGATAATACTTAAATGCAATTTGCTAAACTACTTGAATAATCTTAAGTGTAATGCTAAAAATCATATTAAAACGCGTAAATAATATTTTAATGTCCACGATCATTTTAAAAGATCCATAAATAGTTCGTTATAAAAAAGGTTATACTCATACTTGTTATTTTTATTCTTATTCATGCTCTTCATCATCATGGTCGTGATCATCATCACCGCATGTGTGTGTACAACTATAATAAGCGCATTGATAAGATCGCTGGCACAAGTGAAACCAGTTTCTAGAGTGCGCTCCGCTTCTTCGCGTTCCCGAATGCAGGACGTATGCATTCGTATTCTCGCCTATTTCTTCATGTTTCACGTCTCGAAATATTCCAAACTGAGCGAGCGCATACATTAGAAGAATGTAACTCGAGACGTGTTGGGAACCTAGCGCGCTGTGGCAGTGAGCAAATAACTTAACGCGTTTGACAAATCACAAATCAATTTAAAATTTAAGAGAATAGCGTCCTGCAGGTAATGCAACGCAGCCGCCTTTGCACTGACGCCAATCGCTAATCACCTTCTCTTATTACTCATGATTACGGTGCACTGTACACCGACAAACCCTTTCTCGGCTCGTTGCCCTCGCGCTGCGTAATTGACTCCGGCCCGATAAAAGAATAAATAACTAGGCTAAGTCGAAATCGATCAAGTGTGCATCTTCACACACGCAGCGAGTGAGATTGCCTTAACCATGAACCACGGCGCATGCAGGCACGATTACGCGCAATCTGCAGGCGCAGAAACTTGTCATGATTGCGGGGTATGCGCGCGATTGCTGCAGCCTGCCAAAGAGCGTTGTAATCACTTAAAGTGCACACTTTAGCCGATCGCCTATCGAGTTCGTAATGCGTTCGTTGCAATCAACGAAATTGTTGACTTGCAAACCTTGAGCGTGTCTCGACTTTTGACTTCTCATGCTGAGGTAGTAGGTACGATATCTAATTTGAGAATTCCTTCGCCACCTGCCCGAGCGCCGACGAATAAAAATTGAAATTGATAATTTGTAAAGTAATATGTCAGTCATGTTGCAATTTATTGCATTCCGTTCGCACATTTCAAGTATCATCAAAACCTACTTCACACTCGTTTTGTTATTTAAATATTCGCGGTATGATTCATGTGTTTTCTTATAAATCTCCATTACTCAGAAAACTTTCTCAGGTGTTTTCTGTTTTAATGAGCAAGTTAGCATGCAAATTCCTTAATGTCGGCAGTAAAATTGAAATGAATGAAAAAGTATCCTCATTAAATGTTTTCCTTGTTACATCCGCCTACGATTTTGACACATTTGCTCGAAACATCCAGTTTAATAACTAAACGTACAACTTTTAATATAAACTTTGAGCAGACAATAATTTAAAACAAATAGATGCTCAAGAGTTATTATCATTGGACAATTATTGTTCATTTTTAATTCGTCTGCGTGAAATGCTCTCAAGCAGCGCGTTGTTACCTGCCTGCCTCCCTCATATAATCTCAATCATTCGCTGCAGGTATGCGCCGCCTGCTTAGCGCGTTGGCTGCTGGCGGAACGAACAAACGGCGATGCACGAAATCAAAAAATTGAAGAGGCATGATACAGGTTCCCGCACAAGAAACAAATACGAGCAATGTTTCATAGCCGAGTCAACACGGCACTCTGTCGCATCAAGAACAACACGGTGCGCACCACCATCAGTCGACGTATTGATTGGAAATTGTTGTGCGCTTCGCTCTCTTGTCTTAAGCACAGCGCAGCACATTCCACGTAATTTACGGAACGCGTCTGGCCTTTTGCGTTTTATCTCGGCGCGGCTGCTGCTTATTATTATGCACACACCACACGGACGCCGAGTGTATCTTCGCACGCGCACAACAAAAGAAACGAATTTACGCCCAGGCTCGCGGTTCATATATCGTCCGAATACGTATGCGAAAAGTGCATTCAAATAAAAATCAAAAATTGAACGATTCACACGCAAATATTCACACATTTCTCATAATCAATTAAAAGTTTTTTAATTGCCCGAAATTATAATTAGACCCAGCAGGAAGCTACCCCTAAAATTTAATGCTAAAATCGAAGATAAGAAATTTTATTTCCGTTTGTTCCGAATTTATAAACGATTTACTGATTCTATCGCAAATCTAAAAAATGATAAGTAATTGAAAGAATTATAAGTGTAATGCGCATACATGACTTAAGCAGAGTTCACAGAGAAGCGTATTGTGTGATCCATCAAGGGTAATTATGCGCGAAGCAGCTCGAGCAACACATTTAAACTTCTTCTTCAGTCGCCTTTTGTGTTCGTTAATCACACGCGCATACTGGACAAATCGTCTACGAAATGCCTCCGTGAGCTTTCATTACGTAAAGTTTACGTCGTTAACGCACACGGACAGGAAAAGCCGTGAGTAAAGCGCATTTTTTGTACCTGTTCATATCACATAATAAGTAACACTTGAAGGAATACGTCAAAAGTTTTTCTCGTTTCTAATTACAACGCGTCTTAAATTGTTTTGATAAAAACGGAATCATTATTTTCTTTTGTCCGCAGGCACGAGTGAAGTAAATTTATTCAAATGCGCCGTTTCCTGTAATTTGTCACTTCTCAAGTGAGGCACGTACCTTCATATTTGATATTTAAACAGCCACATTAATTAACGTCATTATTTTACGATGAATACGGAAAATCATTAAAATCCTACCTTATAATACTGGCGAAGAGGAATGGAGTAGTATTCGTTTATGATGCCATCTGCAAATAAAGATAAAATAAAAATCTACTTCAAACTACAATTTGGTAATTCGTCAATGTTGTCTGAGTATCAATTGATCAAGTTGGATTATATTGAAATATTATCAAACATTGAAAATGTACTTTAAAAAGTAAATATTATGCTTATCGTTGAATAAGTTAACAATAACCATTTCAAACTCGGAGTAATCTTGCCATATCGCTTAAAGGCTTATCAAACAACTTCTGTAAATATTATCATTGAATTATCAAGAAAATTTTACGCAGGCGTTGTATTTGTAAAAAAATACCTTTCCCAATTTCAGAGAAACAGAAACTTCAAAAATTCCCTGGCCATTTCAAGCAGGATAATCAACTAAATCCGTAATTAATTCACCCAGTTTCCTTGAACAAACCTTCCACGTACGTATTGAAGTTTACCGAATCAAGAACAAGAAAAATGCATGGATAAATCTAGAACACATGTAGGTTAATTGCAAAAGGCGACTTTTACGTTTTATTCCGAAAGAACGGTCTGCGCTGCTGCGGTGATTATGAATGAGACGCAACAAAGTTATGAATGAAAAAGCAATCTTGAAAGTATCTCGACTCAACTTGACACACACGCATATAATTTGCAATTACATAAATGAACGTATATGTATACTTATAACTCTGCGCGCAGTATAATTTATTAGTAATTATTGTAATTGGCGACGGGCCTACGCAGTTTCTTTTAAAAGTCGGCGCTTACATATGTTGTTTGTTGTTGCATACAAATTTGGCTTTTCCCTTGTCATCATTTCGGCCAGATGTGATATTTCTCTTTATGGCTAAAATTTCAAGTAATTTTCTTCCAATTAAAATAGATCTATGAGATATAAATAAACAATCATCCCTTATAATTCTTTAAAACCTGCGAAATTGTAAGATTATTCTTATTTAATTTTCTATCAACCCAAAAACCCAGGGAAAAAACTCATATCGTTTTTTTTCTAGGAAATTAATGAGAAAAGAACGTAATTCACAGGCAACCAAGAAAACATCTGCATAAGAAACTGCGTTCCAGTTTCTTTGACTAAACGCAACAAACATTCAGCGTTCGAGATTTGCATCTGTTGAATAAGTACAAGTCAAACACGATACGACATGCTGCAAATGTTTGTAAACGATTGCAGCACAAATCTCATAAACGAAGCAGCCAAATACGAACTGCGCTTTTTTACAACAGCTATATTAACAATATTGTACATATACATACTATATCCGCACAGCGCACAGCCGCGAATCACCGCATGAACGTGATTGTTCGTTTGTTTCCATCGCACAGTTTGTATAGCTGCTGCTTCGAGGAAAGCGAAAGTCGGCATTTTTATCGAACGCGCCCCCACATTTCATAAATATGTCAAGAGTTAACCAAATAACTCGGCGCACACTCGCGAGTATACATTCAGCCGCACCAAAACCATATGTGCAGAGTGCGTTTCATTCATAAATCCAGCGCATTTTTGGTTTTTTCTTTCTTCAATTTCACTTTTATACAACTAACGTAAAAGTAAAAATAAGTGTTGAAAGTAAATAAAACATTCAAATTCCACAATAAAATGTATGATATTTCAATACCTATTTGAACAAAATACAAATAATGTCTTCTTCTTATGCCAAGAATTTAAAGAGCATTCTAAACAATTCACTAAAATTTTGCATATAGGCAAACGATTTACATGCATCTAATCGATAAAAATTAGAAATCGATCAAAGAAAAATATAGAAATTTAAGAAAAAGTCGATCATTAATGATAGATCATTGAACAGTTGTCTGTTGAGACGAAAGTACGTGCATTGCGTAAAAATGTTTAGTAAATACAAAGCGCACAACGGACTGGCACGGCATATCGCGTGGGCACTGACTGGCAGTCGGGCCGCGGCCAAAGTGACTTAGTTATGGCTTAAGTTTCTTCGCGCATTCTTAGCGCGCGTGGGTGCCGTCGAATGCGCTGCAAGGAAGACGGGAATTAAACGGAAACGTATGTGCATTGCACACATGTTCATTGCTAGAGTAAGAAGAGCAACTCTCTATTTTCAACAGGGTCAAGCGTTAAATTTCTCGATTAGACATAAAAATCCAATGATTAATTGTTATCACTCCCATCATCAAAAGAAAAGATTATTACAATAAAAACTCATTATCAACCTCCAATAATGCAAAACAATTACTGCCCTTTTCTGAATTGAGTAAATAAATAACTAAAATGTTATCTCTTTTAATTTGAGTGCAAATAATTAATTCTCCTGTATATTAATATAGTATCATTGTGGGCTAATAAACAAAGGGTGTTTCAATTCATTGATTTCGCATTGACACAGTCAATAATGAACGGACGGACAGCTGGCCGCTCAGGACTGTTTAAGTACCAACACAATACGCGAGAGCATAAGTTAAGTAAGAGTTACCATTCATGTCCACGCATTGCAATGCATTGCACACAATGACGTATAAATAATATCAATCTATATGAAGCGATATATCACGCGGATGCCTTACATGGTGCGCATGCAGTGTTTTTAATTTCATTTAATTTATGCGTATTTATCATTAATATTACATGCGCTCGCTCTTTACTCTTTCGTCTTTACGCTCGACACGGCTTTATGCGCGTACTGAAATCAATAAGCGATTTGAATTCAATGATTCATAATTATACACTGAATTTATATTATGATTATATCCCCTTCTTTGAATAAAACTTATTTTGCTTTCAAGAAATCCCATCAACCTTTACCTTCAATCAATAAATCAACAATTTATTTACTTGATTGACATTTAAATAAATCAAGTTTACAAATTTTCATTTTTATCACTCCGAAGCATTTCCTGTAAGTCGTTTTTTGTTTTAGTGTCATTCAAAGCCATAAAAAAGACGAAAACCTTTATTGCTTTACCTGCATTCCGTTTCTTTTTTTCCGTATTCGAAATCCGCGTACGAAGGGAGTGCATTAGAAGTCGTATGTGTACGCATAGGTAACGTTTTATTCTATACAAATTTATTCTAAACCAACAAAGCCATATAATTCACACATTATGGCGATTCCGACGAACGGGCGAGTGAATGAGCGCGAACGGACAGTCAGTCAATGCACGTCGTTTCGATGCGCTTCACGTTTTACGGTTAAGCACTCGCTAAACTAAACGTTAAGCAATATTAAACAACGATTCTAATTCGTACCTAATTACCATGCAGGTATAATTCAATTTACATACGCGTATCAATTGAGTATATCCGTTAGGAACAAACACGATACGTGTGTGTTTCTTTTGTTTTCCTCTTCTTACAAATTTTTAAATTAATTTTAAGAAATACATAATGCCACAAAAATTAGAAGTATTTTAAGAGTGAACGAGTATTCTGCAAGTGCGTTACAAGAAAGATTATGGAATTAAACGAAGCAGAACGACAATTCCGATGGCAACACATGTCTTGTAGTCTTTAAGCGGATAAAAAGCGCACAAGAATTTATAACGCGGAAGTCTGATTATTTGCAGCAGCTTCAATAGCAATGTTCGCACATAATGTCTGAAATTTACTCACTGCCAGCGCGCAATGCATCGCGCATACTTTAGTTTACTTGTACGAAGAGACAACAAGCACAAGCGACCTAAACGCTTGTTTATAGTTTTCGTCATGACATGAGTTAGGCATTGCAAGTTATTTATACCCATTTATTATTTCATCATGCAGTACGTGCGCAAATTTTCAAAATTTCCCCGAGTTAAGCACATAAACTTGGAATACAATTGGCGAGGGTGGCATTTGAAGAAGTTGTATATTTGTGAATTGACTATTAGAATAATATTATGAATTGTTTGTCAAGTGAAGACGGAAACAAACGCGATGATAAATGTCATCTGCCGACTTATAAATGATCCGCATGTGATGTTTGCGCACGCGTTGGGATTAGCATAACTAGCAAAGTTTATTGATGTTTCGCATTGACACAAACACGGTTTGCCATGAAGGAAACAAACGCTCTTGCGGCTTGTTCAATGAACAAGTCCGGGTCATAATATTTGCAATCTTATTGTCTCGTTAATTCATAATGTACTTGCAAGTACATAGCTAATAAATAATAGTTAAAAGTATGGTATTGACAATGAGGAACATAATATAAATTCCATCTCGATTTATCCTAACCTGGCATTATTAAAATCCGAAAAAAATTGTAAAAACAAAGTAGTGCTAACCTCTTTTTGGATATTTTTCCTCGTATGTTCCAGGAGCAAGAAGTAAAAATATATTTACTACCACCTCAAAATGAATTTTAAGCTGAGCATCGCCAAGGATAATTCACCAAGAAAAGTTCCAAGGACTAAAGAATTTTGGTATTTCCGTGAATCATGCTGCATTACGCAAGCGCATGACAATGATGGCAGCAATGGCAACGAAAGATCAAAAGCACAAACACACTTAGGCTGTTTAAAAATACACGCACACCACCGAGTGTTTGCGATTGTTTGTTTTCGCAATAAGCGCTTCGCATTCTACAGCCATGCAAGAGTGTAGTGGCCAAAATGTGCGATGGTGACCCATTTGGCATGTGCCAAAAGCCACTTTAAAATTCCGCGCTTGTTTCATTGTAGCACGCTTTGCTTTGATCCGCACTTAAGTAACTGTTGCGCGAAAATGAATACAAATTGGCTACAATTTCGCGTGTTTATGTAAATGTTCATTCATTTTCATTTCGTTTAGGAGCAATCTTATTTTTTAAAGTATTGCTCACGTAATGCATGATGACCATTCCACGGCTAGTTAATTCTCCAAGCTCACATTTCGACTAATGAAATTTTGCAGCTATCAAATGAATTATTCTTCTGTTGTCATTTTCACTTTCAATGTGCGTACGAAGAAAGTATGGAATGAATGTAGACGAGCGATTATAAAACGGCAATTGCACTCGCATTCTATAATTTTGCGAGCGCGCGACGTTAAGTGCACAATTTACGAGGCACTCAAATGTGTGAGTTATTAACGCACGATCGCCACCGCCGAGTCGCGTCGCCAGGTTGTGTGCGCTTCGCTATTTATACGCACCGCGCGCCGCCGCCGCCGGCACGAAGATGCATTTCTGTGTCGTGCGCGTAGCGCCATGAAGTCGTAAAAATTTCAAAAATGCGCTGAAAAATGCATGAGAACCGCGCGTATAATGCGCGCCGTGCACATAAAATCGACGCAAACAGCCGAATGCACTTGTAAATTAATAAATTACCTATTAAATGACAATAAAACGACAACGATGGCGAGGCTAATTTGCAATTAAACGTTAATTTAATAACAGTTCATTTATCGATCAAATTTACGCTCACTTCACTGTAATTCAGAGAAGAAAACTCTGAAATTCAACCAAATTCATATGAATTGAATTAAAATGTGCACTTAAACCAAGTCGCTACTAAATTTTCAGTCAACTTCAGGAATTTTATCTTTATTATCCTTTGATAAAGCACGCCATCTATAAATCATTACAGCCTCATTTAAGGACATTAATCAAATAGCAGCGAGCAACATTGCCAAGCATGTATCGTAAATTGTTGTACAAGAGAAAATCACTCGCCAATTAATTATGCGCATTGCTGGCTTCGTATGCGCGAATTATTCGTTTTATTACATATCGCCGGTGGATTGAATCTGTAGCACGCTAAATGATCAATGGACTGCGCATCAATTCACATTAATAAATTTACAGCGAGGCGTAGTTGTTATTAATCGGATGCAAAATGCGCCAGTCGTAAAGACACGAAAAACACCGACTGATAACTAATGGTCGAATGCTCATTGCCGCATAAATAAAATACGCTCGCACGCTTTTATTTAATTCAATAAAGACTCTGCATGCATGCACTGACTGCTCTGCCAGCCATGCGGATATTGCATATTAATGAGGAAGGTGACTCGCAAATGCAAAGAAGCGATGACTTCACAAGACCTGAAGAAGAAGAAGATGCGCGTTTCTCTCCAGGTACAAAAGTACAAGTCGTGGTCTTCTCTTACATGCCAGCCGTGCTGCTGCAATATTCATGTTTAATCATTTTTCTCATTGACAGTAGGAATTAGTCTTCGATCTAGAAAGTTGTACGAAATCCAGCGTAATTAATTCAAACGTCGTAAATACGGCTTGCTTAATTCTCGATATCTTATCTGCGATTACCTAAGTCAATTTTGCAAATTCAGCCAACAGCTGTATTTAAATATTTCGCATTGTGCTTTGTTGCATCCTGCATGCGCTCGGTATTTACTTAAGAGACTTGTCTGAGGACCGCCTGCGCCAATACATTAAATAACAATTGAGACTTGTTGAGGAAATAAATGCATAAAGCGGAGAAACTTTTTACGTCTGGCTTGTATTTGCATTCGGTGTGCAGCTTGTCACTTCATTCTTTGCGGAGAGTCGTGTTCAAAAAGCGCAGGATGTTCAAACTATTCACAAAATGTCAACGGTATAGTTAACCTTCGCCGGCGCCTTTGCTCGCCTTTCTTTGCGGATTGTTAGCGAGCGAATAATAAAAAGCAGAGCTTTGTTGAAAAATGTCACAGCGGGTTACCGAACGCTGTACGCTACCTATACGATTGTGATTTCACTTACGCTCAATGCAGACAAGAAGCGCATTCCCAAGATAAGATTATCGGAGGTACATACCTGTAAGAAGAGAAGACAAGTGTTAATTTCGTGCTAATGGACACAAAAGCGAGGCGGTTCTTTAGGTCTTTTTGCCAGGAAAAAGTTGGGTGTAATGCTTTCGTTTATCGTATTATATTGCGCAATGTACCGGAAAATTTCTAATTTCGTTTACTTAACATTTCAATTCAATATTTTGTCAATATTTTTCCATTTGTTCCTTTCAAATGTGAAATATCTGTGCAAAACTAAATAATGCCATTTAAGTTTACTTCGAGTAATTGAATTATGAATCAAGTTAATTCGCTCACTAAAACCGCATGGAATTTTAAAGAACACCTACTCGTAGTCGCTGAAAATCCACTGAGTTTTATCATTTTGAATGGTTATTATTGTAACGTAAGAAATCGTCACTTGAATTTAATTTTACACACGAAATGCAACAACTCAATGTGTAGACAAATGCATAACGATGCAGTATATTAATAAAGACGAACGCAGGAGGCAAAAGGAAAAATTCATGTGCAGCGAGAAGACGAATTTTCCACTTCCGCATTTTCAATTGGCACCGGCCCAAGCCTTAAAAGTGATTTGTGAGCCCAGCATTTTTTCACTAAATACCTCTACGCTATGCATGCATATTTTAAAATATTAAATCAGACGCCAATCTAATCATTAACATTCATTTCTGTTTCGTGTAATTAAAACAAATTAAAATATCCGAAATTGATGACATGTGCGACCTGTAATTCATCATTCTGCTCGCCAAACAAACAAAGAAACGCATTTTCTACCTGACACCTCGAAATTAAAAAACCGAAAATTATAAATAGCTGAGCGCTCTTTTTTATTTACCTTTCTTGGGATGGACGCCTAATGACTCTGCAACGTGCGGAAAAAATAGGTGCATTTAAGACGCACGCCAGACAGTAGTCCGAGCTTTAGTGTTTCTCAGACGCTTTGAAAAATTTTGCCCGTCGCGGTATTAATGCGTGTTGTCTGTTGCTTTATGGTGTTTATAACTATAAATCCCTCCAACGAGCCATCGACCAGAAAATCTATAATGAGACCGAAGCGAACCGAACGAAGAGCGATCCGTGAAGAATGAAATCGATGAAAACGCACGCTGCTTAAGCATTTAACAGTCTTTAGCACAATGTAAAGATTTCCAAAATACCTGAAATTATCAAGTGGCTTAAAGACCCCGGCTAGTTATCTTTTATTTTTAGCTCGCAGGGAGCTTAAACTGCACGGCATTCAAGCATTTCAGTTATTTTGTTGGCATGAATGTCAAACATGTGTCAAATTAAATTCGGACTTTAAAAATTGTCGTAAAGTAATTTCTCCTGCTTTAAAGCTAGGTACTCCTCCTAAACCTATTTGTATTTTTACTGTCGTTTCAGTTAGGATAAATATTTTCCTTAATTCTCCTATGGCAATGTAATTGCAGCCCACACTTTGTGTAACAAACGAAAGAATTTGAATGTAATTTGTGTAGTGAAATGCGCACACGCTGGAGAGCCATTAATAAATTAGTTAAATCGATTCTATTTCCGAACATCCGTAAGCTGATATGCATAATTAGGCTGTAGGAGAAGAAGTATGCGGCTGTCGTCCGTCAGCGTCGCGTCGTCAACTCGCCGCGCGCTGCCTGTTTCATTCTTCATTCGCGTCTTCATTGAAAATAGCCTACAAATCGAGAGGAAATTCTGCATGTCTCTCAAAATACCTTGGACGCTGTAGTGCACAGAAATGTGTTTGAATTAATCTACTGCGTTCACGTTTCATGCTCACTAAATCAAGAACTTTATGTTCCGCTAAATTTTTCTCCGAGATAAATTTCATTACTTCATTACTACCTTTAAATAATTTGCAAAATACACATTGCTTCTTCGAGTATCATCGCAAAATACTAACAGTTTCCAATAATTAAAACCCATCCCTTCATTTTTGGTTGTCCATTATTTGGCAATCGAAAAAATACGAAGATTCATTATAACACCTCTAAAAATTGTGGAATTAATTTGACCATCACTTCTTCGAACGTCGGAAGAAATAGCTAGTCCCCCATCCCACCAAGACACCAAAGGCATAGCTCGCAACCCCTTGCAACTTTGAAATAGAGAAAATTTCTAAGGATAAATCTAGATCTCCCATCTTTACTAGTTATTATCTCTATATTACAGCAAATCAACACAGCTCCTTTATTACTATTCATTATCTTGCATGCGTTATCACTGATGAGCATGAGCATTAAATTAAAAAAGAATAATTACGACATCTGTTAAAGCAAATGCAACAAATGCAAATACGTAAACCTTTACAGCACCTTGCAATTTGAATAAGCCATCTGCGAGAAGGTTATGATAAAGAAGGATATGAAAATTAAAGGAAACGTAGGCGCACTTCAAGCACGTGCCTTTTAAAGCGCACGCTGCCTGCAACTGACGAACATATGTGCACACGCGCCACACATAATATGTATTCAAATGAAATGGTAGATCATATGGTGAGTGAATGATGGTCGGAATGGCTATTAGCACACCGCCAACGACCAAATACGGTCAATATAAATGAATGAGCTTGGCGCGCAGCTCGTGGATTGATTATAGCGATGTCTGCGATGTACGCGCACATATAATAATCTAATCGTCATGCAATACCGCTAAGTAAATGGCTTCGGTAAATTATGACAATCTAAACGCGAGCCAAACGCTGAGCGCGTACGAATTTGCATTAACGGAGTGTTTTCGCTGAATTTATTACATTAACGAGACGCGGCGCCTTTCAACACGATTCGTTCTCAGCCGCATTCCTCTTTACTTATACGGTAATGAACAAACTCAAATTTTATTATTATTTATTGCTTAATAGTAACTAACGTGTGTCCACTCGTCGCACACGTAGCCATAGACGGCCGTAGCATAATTCATATTTCACTTTGACGATGATGTGGTCAAAGTTAAATATTTAAAGTGCATGGACACTTGACGTCTGCGCTGGCATCTTAAAGAGTTAAGCACGCACGTCAGCCCACGAGTCTCTATCCCTCAAGAGAGAGGGATAGAGGCGCGTACTCGTCGAGACATTACATTCACATGCTTGATTGATACTTATTCCTTCAATGCCCTAATGCTAGTGCGTATATGGCACATTAGAGATGTAAATTGTACAGGCCAACAGTTTCCGAATGCGAAACGTAACGCGCTTTGAATTACCCACTTACGATCGCTGTGTGCCGTGTGTTTTTCATGTAAATGTTCACGCACGCCAGCAGACAAATTGAATTCAAGCGCTGAGAGAGCAGATTGATGAAGAGGATGATTACGCGTCCGCTATAATTGCGATGGTAATAAATGCAATTGCGAGTGAGGCACTTGAATTACGGTGGACGTAAGTGCAAACTATAAAAACTATAAGAGTTCAACCTCCATCAAATACTTTACAACAATTACAATGTATGATTAAACGTACTCGCTATGTCAGAAACTGATGTCGTTATACGAGGTGCGCGTTTGTTTAACCACTTCATTCGCGCATTAGGCAAGCAATCGCGTGAGAATGACAAGCGTTAAATTTCTTTAAAAACATATTTGCTTGCATACAATTACCGCGAAGAGAACACAAATTCAGCGTCTTAAATAGTAGAACGCATATTATTGCTTCATAAAAATTTGTAGTTTAGTCATTAGGCGTATTGGCACTATAATTGGTTCATTATCGTGAATGCTTGCACATTTGTTATTATGCATATACATCTCTCTACGGAGCGGCAAATATTTGCGTTTCCCATCGTGTCGCATGCGCGTATAAATCGCATTAAACGAGCGTGACAAATAGGAACAAGCAGCGATTGTAATGCAATTGCCATCAGATCGCGACGTGCCGCTTCCAACGGATTGCTCTCTTCTCCTCTTCGCGAGCACCAAGCCAAGCCAAGCTGCTGGCTCGCATTTCCATTCGCATTCCACGATGCGCAAATAATTGTAAAAACAACTCGCCGCTCGCATTGGCGATACTAATTAGCGGAGATTCCATTGCCGCTTTCAGTAGTTAATTATTGATAAACTGTGAAAAGCATTTCACGATACCTACGATAATAATATCGCGCAGGTATTTTAATCCGTTTTATTTCAAAACAAGACGAAGAAACCGTACGACCTCTTTTCATAATCTCCGCATCATTTAACTTTACGTTTAATAACTTGCAGCAGCGATTCGATTGGGAAAATTGTTTAAGAACTTGAATGCCGCCTCACATATTTCCCAGCAGAAAGCAAAAGTGAAAACTTGGACTAATAATGCCGCAAGATTTATATGTTATATTCTAGGCGATAAAAATTACTTAAGCGTATCCAAAATATTAATTTTATCACACTGAATTCCTATTAACTTAGCGCACGGTTAATGCAAGTATCCGTGACCGTTGGAGGTAACAAGTATAAAATACTTCTTCGAAATGGCTTTCATAAATTAAAGTGCGTTTACGCTGCAATGGCTACAAGTCAAAATAAAATGGAATAACGTCTCGAAACACCTAACTATGCGGCTAACAACATTTGTTTGTTCCATTCTTGTAAAAGATGGGTATTAGTATTACAAGTGCGGCGGATACTTGGACGCAGGTGATAAATTTAAATATTTTATTATTTCCACATATTCTCTATGCGTACTTGCCGCACAAGTGATATGTTGTGCGTTTTTCTCTATCGAATAACCAACCGCCTAGTCAACACACAAGTGAGATTTGCATGGGTTTATTAAATGCGCCAACGGAGAAGAAACAGCCAGTGAAATTGCAAGTCGAGCGTTCGTTCGTATGCATGCAAAATAATTAAAATTGCGCGCTACGCTTTAAGTTGCTGCGTCTTTAAGTGTAATGAGAACCTGCGCCCTGATTGCACGCTTCGTAAATGTGAAAAAAAGGAGCGCGGAATTAAACGTGAGGAAGAATTGTTACCGGGCGCGTTTGCTCGTTGGTAGGGAGCATCCGCAGCGCAACAGGTTCAAGCGCACTGACACCGACATTGCCATCATCATTGCCACGGCCCGAAGAGAGTTCATCTCTTGTGCTAGCTGCCTGAGACCCGACTCTACTCTTCTCTTCTCTGCTCTGCTCGTTCGCGTGGTGGCAGAAGCAAGGTTTCTTTGCTGGAAAGAATTCAGCAACGCAACGGCTGTGCACGTAGAAGCTTCCTTCGTCTTAAGCTTCGTGTGCGAGAGAATGTACAGCGTTCAAAGCATCCATAAGCAATGTATTTTTATGCCTCACAGGTGATTCCTCACAAAGAACGCATATATAAAAGATAGTGTTGTACCTAACCGTACTTACTCAGCCCACCTTTAGAGCTAGCAGCGATTTATCCATACGTTTATGGAGGGACTTTTATTCATGGTTTGCACCTGATGTTTGTTAAAGTGTTGAATTAAAATACCCTTTGATTTCGCTCAATTTCTCCGCACGATTTGCATACACTTCAATCATGTTGATAAACAACCCGTTCAATGTTATGAGGTTATGATTGTTGGGTTAAGCAAGCTTTTCACCACGTACCTTTACAAGACTGTTGTTTTCATATCGATGCGTTGTCCGGGAATACCTTCGCTGCGTTCTTCGGGATGACGGGACGAGTCCAACGTAATTGTTCACTTGTCACACTGTTCGTAGTTTATAATGCAGCGAGCATGATGTTCTGTTTACTGCAGAGAATGCAACCGGCGCGCACCAAAACAAACCGTAAGATGTAAGAAACTGCACTGCTATAGCTACACAACACAATATTTATTTATAAATTCCCAGTCAGTCGAGTTCGCAATCGTGCTACCGGCACCCGACGCTACTCCAACGCACGCGACTGACGATACTGATCTTGGAGTCGTACTGCAAGTAGTTTTCATGAGCAGGTTATACCAGCGCATTCGACTGAGTCGACAACCCGTCGCGCATGCGGACTCTGAGCGTCTTCGGCGCGCTTTGCATGGTCTTTGATTTAAACCCACTGCTACTTCATCCGCTGAAAACGCGCTCGGCAAGTGTGGGATGCGCGGACATGAGTGGAGGATTAATTATGAAACGTTATCATTCCTGAGGCGGGAAGTAAATACCAGTCTGAAAAAACATAATTAGCACATTGAATTATTCAAAGAACTTTCGTACTATTATGATTTCTTTGCAAATCGCCAAAAATGCAACGCATCTGCTTTCTTCGGACATTCGCATTTCACTGGCGGTCCACAACATAATATTGTTCTCATTCTGGCCATGGCACATTTCAATTTTGGAGGCGCACAAACAACGCGCTTATCCGTAGTTCGCTTTGTTGCAACGCATAATCCATCTTTATGCGTACTTTTGTTCTTAGAGACTGCACAGATACCTCTTTTATCCTTTTCCTTCTTCTTCTTCCTGCGAAATATGTATGGTTGCGCCATAAGTTTTAATTCCGAAATAATGATGAGTTTAACGAGAATTTAAATGTGTTGAGAAACCATATATTTTATTGTTTCACATGATTTGATCGGCAGTAAATACTGATAATATATCTGACATGACAGTAAATTGACGTTATGAACTTTGGACACATGCAACTTATGAAATACATTTGTAAAATGAATTGCATAGTATCCAACAAATAATTTAAACCGTTAAAAACTTTGTTCAGAACTTTTTAAAACGATAACGCGACCAATAAATAAGCAGTGATTAGATTCCAGAACGGCACTATCCTTCCTGCAGCCAGGATATGAAAATACTGTGATTGCTACAAAAGGACATAGTAACGCTAAATATTAACGAGTTTATCTATAATTTTATTAATTAAATTATTTATATTGCTACATCTTTGATATTTACCTTTTTTAAATTTAAATATACAATTTATTTTCGAAGTTGTCCGCCACTTGGTTACTTGCATGGTATTTATAATTTAATAATAATTAACATGGTAGCTTAATTTCATTGTCATAATAGAATAAAATTGAATAACTTTATATTACCTCTTGTAATTATTTCTAAACCAATTGTTTAATTCTCATCGATCATTTCAAGTGTTTATAGTACATAATGCAGAGTGTAATTGTTTAAAGAAGTAGCCCCTAAGCATTTATCTAGTTGAACCAATAGTTTTCAGTTTTAGTCAATTTCCTCAAATGTTCATCTCATTTTTTGTATATAAAAATTGGAAGACAGCTAATTTTCCACATGGAAATAGAAAAAGCTACAGGTGATTTATAAGAGACAAATGGAAATTGCTTATTTAACCAACAACGAAAGATACCCTTATTTACACCGTACAATTCATAAACAATTTCAATAGAGCAAAATATATATAAGCAAAATTGCTCTTGATTAGATTCATGTACATTTTGGCACATTTCAAAGTAAGTAATGATTTGTAATGAGCAATAACACTATTAACTAAGTCAACAAATACAAATTGTTTCGCTTGCATATTCAACTCAACCGTTTAAAGCATTTACATAGTTTCTCTATGCATTCAAAGCATAATCATAGTAAATAATGTAACATTAAATCCAAAATTAGATTTCTTACAATATAAATACCTAAAAAATTTTGTAGATAGAGCTATTTGGAAATGTAAAATATTTACAGGCATTTCGAAACAGGTAGAATTTGCATTTGTATACAAAAAGTCGCTAGATATTGCTTATTAATTTAGAATTAGAATTTTTCATTTATATATCATATATATAATATTTATCTTTTGCTAACTATTTGTATATATTCGCACACGGCGTGACAGAACTTCAATGAAAATTAGTAAAAGATGTAGAGAAAATACAAGACAATAAAAATAAAAGTAAAAACAACTCAATAATATAATTTTAAATGCATTTCCAAACAAACCAAAATAATTTACGCCATATTTGACAATTAATTTGCTAACGTATCCATAAATTTCTTTGATGTTATCCATCCACATTCAACAGAGTTTGTATAAAGGTGCATCTAATATGCAAGTAGCACTAAAGTGATTGCGTACGTTTTGTTTTAGATATTGTTAGATTCGAATAGCACTCATTTAGATCTCACCTCGCCTCTTAACTGAAACCGTTCCGTTAGATTAATATATGTTACAATAAATTTACAGATTATACATTTAATAGTTTACAATTTTAGCACTTATTAAATATATTCATGTATAGGAAGAGCAAATATCACGGGTGATAGAAAAAATATAGCTTGTCAATACTTTTACAATTTTTGTGTTTGGATTTCTCCCATTTACCAATCGGTAATCGTCTCCCTCACAAATCCATAGAGTTCAACTTTATGATAACAAATATCCCATATAAGAATGATATATGTATTTATATACTATACTTTGCTACTTTTCTCGTGTCCTTGGTGTGTCTGTGTTCCGCTTAGAAAATTCTACACTAGTCAATTAGTTGAGTTTCCTAATTGTACCATCTAATGTTATTGCTTTCATTTACTTTATACACTTTTTCTTCACTTACACCCCTTCCATCATTATCAATCATTTAAGAACTTAACAACTTTTCTAATAATTTCCAATTTCTTCACTAATGTAACAATCAACTCAGTTCCTAGTAGATTTAAACAAAATTATAATAGTGTGTTAAATAGTCCTCCATTCTAAATTTTTAATACACGCAACTAATTGTCATATTCCACGTTAGTACTATTTACAATTCAACAAAAATTAGCTAGCGCATTTGTTTCATATTGAACACATTTAACGTCAAATTTCAGTAAAATTTTGCCAAAAAGAAATTTGTTCATATTGTATATAAATATATATATATAGATCGTATGTATATAAATGGTGGTACATTTTTTGAAAGTATAAGAAACAATCCTATATGTTGAACAACGAGTACCATGTTAATTCGGCAAAAGTTTTTTGCCAGATAAAGAAATATGTTCAATTATCCAACCCTTAATGTTTCGCTCTATAACTAGATATATAAAGTACAAACAAATGATAAAATATATATTATATCTTCAAAAATGACTCGAAACCAATTGAATTCGTTCATCACACTACTACTTTGCGTTGGTGGCATAATAATAATAATAATAATAGTAATAATATCATATTAACGTTTCATCCGGCGTCTATATAAATTCCCTACTCAATTAATTAATTAATTAACAAATTTACTATTAACAAGCGGGTCTTCTGATTTATTTCCGTTATGCATTTTGAAACATAAGTTACGTTTCCGCCAGCATCGTTCTATTAAATTTACGTCATCGTAGTTATTCACCGAACAAACAAAATCTACAAAACCATCGACTACCTCAGACCGCGGTTCGCTTCATCAAAACGTCTGCTACGCGTTTATGTAGAGGTAAAAGAGATAAAAGAATGAATGATTACCTTAATTAGTAGCGCGACGCGGCTGGAACAGCGCGTATCATTATCTCGCGTGGTCAATGTGCACTTCAGCGCGCTGCTGCGCCCAATCGCTATCGCTAGCAATCATGTTGTTATTGTGCTTCGGGGTGCGCGACTTTTTGCGCAACAGACGCGGCTGGAATTGTTGAGGTTTCTCGGCGCTTCTTCGGTCGCGCTCTTCGGAATGGAAGCGCTTAATCGGCGTCGTGTTGTACTCATCTTCGCTATTGCTGCGTTTCCGTGTATCAATTCCGGCCAAATGCAGCAACGTTTCGGCGCTCTCTTTAATCCGCCGATCCTCCTCGTCCTCAAAGTCTATTTTTACACACAGAGAGGGTATGGGAGTGCTGAAAATGTCGCATTAATGATTTACACTCTTAAATTTGAAATGCATCAACAATTACTTACATTTTATGCTTCTCCTCATCACTCTCAAACGCCTCATCATTCGAGCCATTTTGATTCTCAGCGGCGCTGTACGTGTGATCCTGACTAGGAGAATTTGTAATTATCATACGCTTATTCATACGATGCCGCGGACCGTTACGCAGGCTCAACATAACTGCAGCGGCGTCAGCCTCATCGAGCGATTCTGTATCGGACATTTCCGTCTTGACCATCTTGCTCACTTCGCTGCTGAGGAACGGAAATAGTTCCGGATTGGACAAGCGAGACGTCGAATGCTTGTAATATTCGCCAGGCTCGAGCGTCGAACAGGGGTGGAAGGGTGATCGAGTCAATGCTTGTAATAAATTTGGTCGGTATTGCTGATCGACTTTCCAAAATGAACCTTTACCAATATTCTGCAATCGGATATTAAGTTAATCACAAGCTAATGAATGCGATCGAGCGTCTGTGAACATACTGGAGCCTTTTCGACCTTTTGAAAGCATTTATTTAGTGACAAATTGTGTCTGACGCTATTCTTCCAGCCGGTTGGAGCTGTTTTGAAGTAGGGAAAATGGTCCATAATCCAGGAATAAATCTCCTTCACGGGCAATGCCTTGCGTTCGCAGTCTTCAATCGCCATAAAGATAAGACAGGAAAACGAATACGGGGGTTTGTTTTTCACATGCACCATAGGGTCGTAGGGTATGGTGTGCGGGTGGCGATATCGCGGCTGCGACTTTGCGGGCGTGATAGGTGCCTGCGGAATAGGAGAGTTCATGGAACTGCTTGAGGAGTCCGCGGCCGAAATTGAAGAATCGTCGACATAGTCGCTTGTCGGCGACTGGTCGCTGAGCATGGTCGCATTCCATTTGATGGGTGACGTATGCGTACTGTTGGATGGTGACGGATTGACCAAGTTCATCCCTAAAAAGTGTTCAGATGCCGATTGAGTAGGAACGCACGCATCGGAGGGCATCGGAAGGTCGAAGGACAATTGCGGTAGCAGTACCTTTGAGCAGATCCTTGTTCTGCAGCCATGTTAAGCTGGTGAGGTCATCATCAGCGCTCCGATTCGGCGTGTCCACTTCGCCGGCGGCGGCAGCGTTGTATTGGCTCTGACTTTGCGCAACGGCCAGAAGGAACGAGAAGGCCGATTGTGCCTCGCGCGCCGGTGTACCAGCCACCGGACTGCCCGGCACGGACATCTTTGGCGTGCTCGCGCTGTCTTCCTGCGGGGAACCTGCCCTTTCGGGTGACATTCTTCGACTACTCACTCGATATGCCTAAAAATACAGCAAACATTAGTGAGTGAGTGCGCTCAGCCGCACGCGCGCGCGACACAATCAGGCGCGCATCAAGTTATTTGTGGCGAGAGGGAGGGAATTCTTCCGGCGAGTGCGCGGCCAAAACGGCGCGGAAACAACAATAAAAATAAACGCGCCCGGTGGAATATTTCTGTGCACGTTGTGAGGCGCCCGCGTGTACGCTCGTTGGTGGCGAATATAAAAGAGGCGCATCTCTCACGTGTGCCGCCGCGCGATCCGCACACACGCCGTGTTGGCATGACAACCAGGAGCGCGCGCTCTCCTGCCGCCAATGCCTGCAGCGTCGCGACGCACACCACCAAAGCGAAAGCCGCCGCCGGCGAAGAAGAGGTGCTGCTACATTGCGCGTCGTCATTAAAATTAAAGCGATTTTTTATGAAGCGCACCGCCGCGTGACAACGACTTGCAATCCCACCCTTCGAATGCTGCAATATTTATAATTTGCGATGAAGTAAATGGGCGTGAAGCATCGCGTCAGGTAATGAGATGCCGCGCACGCAAATCAAGACTTAATGAAGATGCAAATCGCAATTGTGTTCGAAATGCAAAACAGAGTCAACATTAAGAATTCCTTTGAGTGCTCTCCTCGGGTTGTTTAACGTTCAAATACATTTGAACCGTTTGTAATTACAAACGTTTCGAAACATTTTGTATCATGCTTTGCGGATTAAAATATATTAAATGGCGCGCATTTACATTGAACAACACGCGCAAATCACAAAAGTAAATCTCGATATTACAATATATTAATTTAGCTAATAAAGTTGGTAACAATATATTCAAAGTCTGACACTAGAATTCGCTCATTTTAACCCTTAAAATTAACGAATTATAAACTTTTCAGTTGTTTCAATAGGATTAATTTAATACGCGTATGCTTCATAACAAATCTTAATGATTATTTATGAAGTTAAACACGCGCTGAAAAAAAGTTAATGCAGATTTTAATTAAAACGAAATAATCCCTTAGGTGCGCAAACATCAAAATCACGTTATGTTATCGCAGGATTTAAAAAAAATGTATCATACAATGAGAATGAAAACCGTAAAGCTTTTTATAGATTTCGTTGCCAAGGTGCAAAATCCAAACAATAACCATTGAATCAATATGCTTCTGAACAAATAAGTAGAAAATTGCTTTACCCAGTGAAAAAAGAGACAATGCTATCGTTGATAATGAGTAGCTGAGATCACTGCCTACCGTCACTCATTTATTTAAATAACATATAACTTCTTCGCAGTAACGAGCTAATGTTCGATAATTTGGAAATGATTATAAACTATTATTATTCAACTTGTGTGACCTATTCAGCAGTATATTTTAATAGTAAAGTTGAGCTTGACTTTCATAAATCAATTACCACATTCCATCGAGAAACCACTCTCTTACTCTAGTTTAGCGTTGGAAAGAGAGAATTTTGATTGACATACCGCACAAGGATTAATTAATTTGCTAGCGTCAATCACCTGTACGTATCAATCACCAAATCTGAAAGAAGATCATCTCCTTTTGGCTCTATGCACACCTTTTGCGCAATGCGAATAAATACCCGTAATATCTAAAATAGCATTTGGTGTAGAATGCACTACTAAACTAATGGATGAAATGAAAGGCGATAAAGACGCGCACGCCGCTTTCGATTTGATCCTTGCGCGGCTGTGTGTTTTGTTTATTGAGCATCATCATCACCGTCAGGCGGGCTGCATTGACATTAGCACTAGCTGGAGAGCACCAGATGCGACGCCGATATTATTCACATAGCGCACGCGATTAAAATGCGAACGTGCCAAGGCATTCGTCGTCATGACGACGCTCGCGCCCAACGGAGTGAACTTACCGTCCGCAAAGCGGCTTCGAAACTGGACGGATGATACTCCGCCTCCCGTTGTATTATCATCATCACTTTATGCATATATAGCAATACGAATCCTCTTTTTGAATTACAGAAAACACAATATTGTACCCCCCCGACAATGTATACGTAAATGACGTCATGCAACAGCACGCAATTGATCGATCAGTATCCTTCGATTGCAACATATGCCAAAAGGTTGCTATCGACAATTAAACGTGGCAAAAATTCATTTATGCGACTTTATTCAATCACTGATAAAACGATGCAATGACCTATGAACCAATGCCAGCTGGTCAAGAATTAAATTTATGCAGTAATAATACTTGCGTGAAGAAATTGCATTTACTGAACGCTTGAAATCAACTCTCAAATTATCATTTTCTTTACCGCATTATGATTGTAAAGCAGTAGTCTCGGTTGTGATAAGTTAATCGCGCGTTATCAATCTTGTAAGATTGATACACATACGCGAGCATATCGATACGAATTATGGTGAAAATGTGAAAATGCGGCATGTGGTATTCTTATACAAACAAGATAAATTTCGTGCTTTTGCAAAACAACAACGTGTCAGTTTCTAATTTTAAAAACCCATGGAAGTAAGAGAAAAGAAAATGGCTTCGTGTGGTTTTACAGGAAGTTGTATCCAACTAACTGTTCTCACAGACAGAGGATATTATTAGTTTTTCATTCGAATATTCGAGATCGTCTTAACCGGTGTATCAAATTTCCATCTTAGTCATCGTTTAAATCGCATATATAAGATGCAACTTTCATGTGCAAATTATAAGGATAATTGAAGGCCGCAGTAAAGAAAGTAGTTTGGCAACACTCGATACTGATGCTCTGCTGTTTGAGATAAATTCCAACGATCTTATATGATAATTTACAAGATCTTTACAAAAAGTATACGTTTTCTTAAGACGTCCGATTTATAATTAGTACCAAGTGAATTGGAATGTTAGCTAATAACCGATTGCACTCTTCTTCACACGATGCGCGATGTTAAATTTCCGTAATGTAATTATTCCTTCTCTAAGTAAACCGAAATAATTACCCAAAGAGATCATAGAAGTTCATTATGTCTGTCAACAAATGGGAACAGAAACAGAAGGCTGAAGGAAAACAAGTCGAAAAAACATACTGTTACATTCAAGTGCCATAATCAAAGCTGGAGGTAATCTCTCCACACGCCACATCTGCCTCCACGCGTTCTCAATCCAGGAGGAAGGATCCTGGTGTTAATGCGATCTTCACCCACCGAACAGATAATCAAATTACTTTACGCACCCGCACGCATCAATGGATGCAATTTCACCACCATCCAGCAAGCACTCGTAAAATAAATATCAACAAATGCAGCGCGCTGAGCACTCACATTGGCGCTCTCGCAAAGGCGTAAACAAAACGACGTCGCCGCGAACAAATTGATCAAATGCTTTTTTGTCTTCGTACCACGCACTCGGATGCACGAAGCGCTAAGACCACATCGACGTAGCCGTCATTATTATTGCTGCGGACACGGTCGCCAAGAGCAACAGCACAGGCACAACACGGAATAGTATCAGCCGCCAACGGCAACGACAGCAGCATCCAACGCGTCACGCGTTTCCATGACAACCAGCAGCAAGCACTCTCTGACGTAACCACAGATATTCTCGCTGCTGCGTGTATGCATCATATGTAGCAAGCGCATTGAATAGCGAATAGCCTACAGTTTATCGTTGCATTGCAATGCAGGGGCACACTTGAATGTTTGTTTGTTCGCTACTGCACAGGCGTATGAACGCAGCAGAATTAATTCGTTGTTATGGCTGAGACCGGAACCATAACAACAAATATGTCGATCGCCTTTTCCTAACACGCCGTATGTGCTCCAAGCGCAATCAGCGCTCGCTTATATAATGAATGGCGATGACAAAGTATGATAGCAATAATATATACATTAATTCGAACAGCACATGTCCGATTCGATTTGATATAGCAAATAAATTGCAACTGGTGTAAACACCATATTTTTCTGAGGTTATCCAATGAGATGCAGCCAGCGAGTTGACGAACTCCACGTTTTTTTTCGTCCTGAAGTGTGGTGCAATTTATGATGGCATGGCCGCATCTTCCACGTGACAGGCGCTTGCAATAAACAAATACTATGCTAGATGTGTATGCGACTAACTACTTACGCCATTTCCTTTGCGGATCTCATTAGTTTGCAAATGATGATTAGGAATGAGACGTAGACGGCGAAGTCCAAGGAGATGCGACAGACACACTTTTCTCGATCGCTTTTTTCGCGAAAAAAGCTTTGCACCCCGATGCAATGAAAATGCGTACGCGGATATGCACACGTGTTTCGGCCAGCACACACTCGGAGGCGGACGCGACGATGTCAATGTAGGTCAATTTTCGGCCATTTGTACGCGGATTGAAGTCGAAAAAGTGTGAGTGCGTGAAATGTGATCATGCATTTTCGGTGCTGCGGCGGCGAATAGGTTAATTGTGTGTGCATTTGCTAATGGCAGTGGCTAGACCATTCGCATGCGACACGAGGATGTTTAGCGGATGATTATTATGCATTTACCTTATTCGCAGATCGACGACGATGCGGTGCACAATTAGAATTTTAGTTTGTTGAAGCTGTTTGCGCTGCTACTTGCAGGTATACACCATTTTCTGCCAACAAACATATGATACCTCGCCACCAACACACACAAGCACAAGCGCAAAACACGAATGCTTTCCGTTTATAGCAAACGCAATTCCGGACATGTAGTATGCTTATGTGTGCGGTTTGTTTGTAACCGTTCGGGTATCTTCGTTTGTGTACCGATGACAGCGCAATTGTTTTGAATCGTTTGTTTATAATAAATATGTCATCATGGCAACTACTGGAATAAAATGTCACTAGTTACTAATGTTTATAATTAAATTTATACGAACAATTGAGAAGATTTGTTTTTAAATATTAAAGAAAATAGGACCCTCCTGTTGGATAGATTTTTTTGGAAGTGATTACAATATATTTGTACTAACAATTGTGGTTAAATATAATATTATTTTGCTGAATATTAATTAAACACTATTTTCATTCATTGTATCATAAAGGGTTCAATAAGACACCTTCCTACTGATTCCTACCAATTCCAGCTCTTACCAGAATTCATTATAATGTTTAACCTTCAAACAAGTGCTTGGTCCAGTTTAGTCGCGCGTAAACAGGTAAACAGATTGTGAAGAGCGTTGTGCTTTATTCTTTTCGTTTTTAACACTGTGCTCACGTTTTCTATTATTTGTTAAGAATAATCAAAAATGGCTTCACGTAGTATTCCTCTTGATAAACCACTAAGCATAGAGTAAGTGTCATAATAACAAAATTTCTTATTTGCTTCCATGCATTCATATTCATTAAATAGGAAAATGCTGTCTGGTGAGGGATTCACTTTCCAAGTGAACTTTGAGGATTTCAATGCTGATGATGATGATCCAGATCTAGATGACAGTTGCATTCCAAAACTAGAGAGTGACATTGCTGAATTGAATGTAGAAGATGAAGATACTTATGAGGCCAATCCCACTCTCTTTGAAGATCTGCTGCCTTTAATGAGTAAGGTAGATGATAAGGGACAGATCATGAAGCGAATTTTCCGTAAAGGCAAAGGTGAACTTCCCTCTGAAAAGTCTAAAGTGAACTTCAACTATAAGGCATATTTGGAAATCAATCCTGAGCCATTTGATTCCACCTACAAAAGGAGGAAACCACATATTTGCAAGCTGGGAGCTGGTGTGCTTTTGCCAGGTCTTGAAGCAGCAGTGGCATCCATGAGAATGAATGAAAGATCTCAATTTATTATTCATCCTGAATTAGCATATGGAAAGCTTGGTATTCCACAGTTTGTGCCACCAAATAGTACAATTTTGTTTGAAATTGAATTGAAGAGTTTTGCTGATGTAGCAGACTCAGACGATGAGGATGATAAAGTAAAGAAAACCAAGTTTGAACCAAATTTCAGCCAAGCTTTAAAACTGTGTGAGGAAGGGAATTTTCTTGTATCAAATGAGCGGAAATTTCGTCCAGCTATTCGCTTATACAATGATGCCATCAACAAACTTTCGCAAGTTTTAGTCAACAATGAAGAAGAATCTGAAAAGTTTACAAAACTGTTGGTCCGCATCCACACGAATTTGGCCGTTTCTCACATGCACTTAGATCACTTTAAAAAGTGTTGTATCAATTGCCAAGAGGTGTACAAACTGTGCAAATTATATGAAATTCCTGTTCCTGACAAAGTTTATTATAATCATGCTAAAGCTCTTCATGGGCTTGGTGAGATAGACAGAGCCTATTCTATGCTGAGGACTGTTGCTGTCAATAATTACGGTGATGGTACACTTGACTTGAATGTGCAGAAACTATTTAAAAAGCTTCTTCAATCAAAAGAGGACAGAAAGAGAATGGAAAAAGACATAGCAAAGGGAATTTTTACACCAATCTCAACTGTAGTTGGCGATGATTTTAAAGAAGTTGTTCGTTCATATTGTTCTGAGCTAAATAGTGAGACAGAAAAGAAGGAGATTTTCTTACCGGACAAATTGAATGAACATGAAATTGAATTTGTTAGGCAAACTGCCAAGGAATTTAAATTGCAGTTGGTGCATGAGAAATCTGGTGATACTATTAAATATATTATTAAGAAATTGTAATTTCTTGTTAAATGGTTTTTATACGTTTATCTTTTTTAATGATTGTTCAGAGTATTACTATTTTTTTATGGGATTTTACATTTAAATATATATGTTAAAACATGATTATTTGAAAGAATCAAAAGTCATTTGCGTTCTATGAAATAAATTTTTTAAATTATTTTTATGTTTGTTGCTTTTATTTGGACCAGTTTGTAAAGATAATAGAGTTTTTAAAAACTACAATATCCAAAAATTGTATAGTAACTTTGTTCTGCCATGCAACCAACCACACATTCCGGTTTTCGATGAGAATGTCATGTCGATCGTAACCATTTCTAACCTTACAATATAGTCAGTGATAAACACAACAAGTGAAATAAAGTGGAATGTTTAATTAGTGTTAATGATTGTAACTTTGCAATTATATTATCCGTAAGTCTTTAGCTTTAATACGTGATTGTACAATTGGTATAAAATGGCCAAAGGCGGTGATAAGTTTCGACAAATGGAGGATGAAATGTCCAGGTAAATACTAACAACAAATTGTAGTTTTATTTGTGGTATTTAACGCATAATTCGTGGTCCCAATTATATAATTTTTCTAGATTTGAAGCTGAGATATCCGGTACTCTTATGGGATATAATAGCTTGCCCACTATAGGCAATATACCTCCACCACCAATGCCGCCAATGCTAGTTCCTTCATCAGTTCGATCCAGAAAGCCAGAGGCATATGCTCAACCAGCAGTTGTAAGTGCAAAGCCAACATTATATGTTAAGCCAAAACCACAACAACTACCACAAGCTAACCCACCAGCACCAGCTGTCACAAAGGTTATGCCACAAGCCCAAAACATTGACCTTATTACAATTCAAAACGAAGTTGAGAAGAAACTTAAGAAGCTCAAAAATGAAAAGGTTAGTGCAGAGCTAGCAATATCACAGGGTAAAGCATCAAGTGCATTGCAATCTTTTGGCCCAGAAGATCATAAAAGGCGAAACAAGAACCGCAAGCTGATGCGAACGGCTGGCGGTATATCATGGGAAGATCCCACTTTAGGGGACTGGAATGAGGATGATTTCCGAATTTTCTGCGGCGATCTTGGAAATGACGTAACTGACGAGCTACTCACACGCACATTCAACAAATTTCCGTCCTTCATGAGAGCGAAAGTAATACGAGATAAACGCACGAACAAGAGCAAGGGTTATGGATTTGTAAGCTTCAAGGAGCCAGGAGATTTCACTAAGGCAATGAAAGAGATGAATGGTATGTGCACAGCATTTATTTATAGATTTACATTCAAAATAGATTATAATATTAGACAGATTATTTCTCACCGTTGGGACCCCAACCATATGACAAAAAGAATTGCGGCATATAAGAGTTGGTTGATTCTTTTCCTTGCTGATCTTCATTCTTTAATTCTACGCGCGAATTGTCCGATTCTTCAACTGTTTGTTTCTCAAGAGGTTCCTCGTGTTTTTTATCAGCGAGTTTTGAAAAACTTCGTAGGGGTAGAGCTAGTGGGTACGGTTTTGCCTTGGCGGAAGTAAATTTATTAAACTTTGGATGAGGGAATGACGTGTGTAATTGATCCAGAAATGGGATGCCACTTGCACCCCACCCACGCGAGGTGAAGAAGTCTCTTTTATCTTTACTTAGCTTGGATGTTTTATATTCCATCAGGTTTTTGAGTTTAGTCGCCCAATTAACGTTCGGTTTCTCGGCAGCCTTTGAAATTGAGGACATGTTTTCTTGCAAAGTGAAATCTTGAGAAAATATAGGTTGCATTATGAAGAGTATTACAATCACGTGTAGTTTTAGGGTTGCCATATTCTGAAAATTAATAATACTTAATAACACGTTTATGATTCTTTAGATATATTTAATTGTCGATATAATTCCGGAATAATTTAATTATGTGTCTTTAATAATCATATTACTTGCATTTGGAAATCTGATAAGTATGATGAAAACTCGTGGTTGATTAATATTTGCGTGGCAATGAAATATAATGCTGGCATATGCATTTCAATTTAAATTAATTTGTGAAATTAGTTAGGAAATTGGTTTCTTTCAAACAAAAATAATTTATTCAAGTCTATACCATAATCGTCTTTATAAAATATTCAAGTGTTAAATGATTCTTAGATTTGTCATTACGGAAATTTGCAGAAAGAGATGTTAATAGTTAATATTTTTTAGAAACATTAAAGTTTAGAATTTTATATAAATTTATATTTTCACAGCCATAAAACGATAATGAATATTTATTCATTTGATCTAAATATAATTCCAATAATTATCAATTAAATTTATTCGCATTTTTGGAGCGTTATGCATTCCAATTATAATGATTCAATAGTCTGTTAAAATTAATTAAGCTCTTGAGTTTATTACGTTTACTTCCACATTGAACAACAATTTAATATCGACTAAATTTATAATGATTAAAGACATAAAATCTCTTTATTCTATTTACGCAACTTAAAAAAATATTTACCTCAAAATATTATATTAGTTGTTTTCCAAATGTAGACACAATTTAATAAGAAACACAAAATTCTGTTATTAATCAAGAATACAACTAGTTTAGATACGCGCCCCGGAGGTGATTTACAAATGAAGCTCGTGCAACAAGTACTCGCGTATGAATGCGCGCTCTTCGCACAAATTATCCTGGATCACTCTCAGCATTACGCTTTTATATATAAATTTTAGCGCAGCTACAATTCGAATGCATCAAGGATCAATTTCCTCTTTTTTCAACGTATGCACTGAAGGATTCCAGTACATTTGTTGAAATTGGCTAACAATCATTTTTAGCTATAGTACTTATGCGGATTTCAAAAAGAGAGATTCGTAATCATATGAATTCGGAGAATTACTTATTGTGTATGTAATCTGTTTAAAAATAATTTAATTTAATAATTTTGCATTGCTTCGTTCTGAAGAAATATTTCATAAACTGAACACAATGCGTGCGGATCTGAATATGTTTATTAATTTCCGCCATCAAAAAGTAATTTAATGATACATTGTACCAGTAAGCCAATTTTAAGGCGTATTTATGACTTGAAGGCAATGCAATATAAAAGAATCGAAAATACAATTAGCTTATGAATTGCAGGTCGCTATGTGGGAAGTCGGCCGATCAAATTACGCAAAAGTACGTGGAAAAATCGCAGCATTGATGTGGCTCGCAAAAAGGAAAAGGAAAAACAAACGCTCCTCACGATGCTTTCTTCTGGCGCCAAATAATCTGTTACTTGATTCCCAGTTCTTGCAAAATACATATTGCATTAAAGGAAAGCGACGAGGGACAAATATGTAATTAAACGATTGAATAATTTTCATTAGTATGATTTCAAGTTTAAATGATTTGTTGCGTATTCAGGAAGGATTTATTGTATGCCACTTGATAATTAAGAGAATTTTTTTTATTTATTCGATTGCTTTACGTTTTCTTAATGGCATTTAAAAGCGTTGGTATTGATCAACTATTAAGTGCCTATTTAAACATTCATACAGTAGATTTATGGTTCATCCATTTTGCCTTCACTAACAACTGAAATGGGTGACGTCGCTGGTGCAGGACGTTCAATGGGTCCCTCATAAACGTTAGCTTCTTCCTCCTCGTCATGCCATACGTGACCCGGCTCTTCATATTGCTGTTTGAGATAGTCAATGATATCCAGTAGGGAGTCTTCAGAGTCTTTAATTGGAAGAGAAACAGGCTCTGGAGGAATTAAATCTTGCGAATATCGCACAGTATAGCGCGGGCGCCAAATTGGTACCACGCCTGGTGGACTTTCACGATCCGGTTCGCCTAAGATAGTTGTAATTAACTTTTTACTCGGATCGGATTGCTGTTGACGCGTTGCGGGAACAATGTTGGTGTTTGATTTCATTTAATTATGGCTTACCTATATCCTCCCCCTTGTGCTCTACGTCAAAGCTATCTGCGCCTACGTAGTCGAAAGCAGGATCGCGAATATTAATATAAAAGCCGAATTGAATCCATTTATTTTCGAATGAATAAACACCTGGACCAATTGGCAAATTACGTTTAAACTTTCCGTGGAACCGATAATCGCACGGATAAGTGATAACGCCTGCGCCATCCATTATGCCGTTCTTCCAAACGCCTACGTGATAAAATTAATTGTAGAGGAGTTTACAACGAAATAAACGTCATTATCACCATAATGAGATACTCTTTCTTTCAAGTATGTGTACGTCCCAACCCCATGACGCCAACCGCGAAACCAAGCACCCTCATATACATCGCCATTCATATAATAATAGATACCATGTCCATGCTTCAAATCTTTGCGCCATTGACCAATGTATTTCGTACCATCTGGATATATAAAGGTGCCAAAGCCATGTTTCATTCCTTTGCGCCATTCGCCTTCATAGCGAGCACCATTACGGAAAATATACACTCCTTTAGTATGTCGCTTTCCATGACGGTAATGGCCTTCATAAATATCCCCATTGGGTAAAAGTGCTTCCCCGTATCCATGTCGATCTAAATTCTCTTCACGGGCACCAACATATTCCTACAATTTAAAAGCAATTAATTTTCATACGTGCATATCATATTTCTTATTTAAATTACTCCATAAGGATACTTTTCAACTGCTGGCCCTTCGCCCCCTTCCCCTTCTTCTTCAGCCATGATATGTTAATTAATTATTATGAATTGTCATGAATACGTTGAAAATGTCATATAAACAAAGAACTCTAGATCATCACAAAATTTATTTATTATTTTCCTTCTTTGGTATTATATTACAAGTAGTAACAATCTGTCTAAATAATTTTCATTTATACATCATAATTCTTTATGTATGTACATTTAATTACATAAACTTATGTGTATACATAAATTCGAAGCACCTAATGTCTTGCCATGAGCGTGGAAAAAGAAGAATATAAATATCGTACAAATCGATTAGTTATAATTGCATAAATATGGTTTCCTTGTGTTCTATAAAAATTAAGCATTGTTTGCAGTGTTTTTAAATAAAGTTGATAGTCATGTTTCACATTGAAAAAGTAATAATTGTTTAGCCTAATGAATTGTCGTCATTGTATTAATTCCCTTACCATTCTCATAAAATATTCGTGTAGGAAAATGTTACAATTTTATAATATATTTAAAAACACTGCTAAGTAGGCATAATTGCGAATTAGCGTAAGAATTAAAGATTTTTTCGCTAAGATTAATTATAGGTAAATGATATGTAAGTATGTATATCTCCGTACCATACAATATTCGCGATATTACGGTAGCGACAATATATTTTCATCATCGACCACATTTCCGGTTAAACGGTACACGGATGCTGGCAGAACCGGATGCAAAAGTGGAAATATAATTCATATGCAGACTTCAATCGTAAAAGTAATGCGCTAAGGGATAGCGGATGGTAAATGCTAAACAGGTACAAGCAATTTGTATAGCAATTAGTATACCGGTTAATTTAGCTTCGTGCGTGGGACCTTTTAATTTCAGCACCAAATTAATTAGCGTGAAATTATTCGTTATCACTTCATCTCCCTTCACTTGCCACTTGATCAGCCCGAACAATCGAAATATGTTCAGCACAAAACGGCCTAAAAAACCAACGTCTCTCAATCGGAAGCGCGTGCAGCTCATTTCCAGTTTATCAGTCTTCGAGTTGAATTTGGGCAGTCTGTGGCGCGGACAAGGTACCAGTCGAAACAGTTGGGGCACCGAATAAAGGAAATTGAAGACTTGCGGCATGAAAAACAGTAGGACTGTTTTACTGAAATTCCCAAGGATGCCTACCACGGCAAAAGTCATCCCTGATACATAACAGAATGTATCACCGACGAATACCCTGGATGGATACCTAAAATAATTCATTTTAATTGATTCAAAAACTTTTTTAAAAGTTTTAAACAGTTTAATTCATTTTAAATTAATTACATAGCTAAGTGTGCATCAATTTAAAGATGAGAAGCGAAAGTCTAGGAATAAAACAAGTTAATTTTTGATAAACTAACAGTATGAAGATATAATGTTTTATTTTGTCTTAGGGGTTGACGTCACCCCATATAAATTCATGTAAGTATTCCTCGCGCCAGCGCAGTTTTCATTCGGCAATTTCGCAAGAGTTTGAACCATTTCAGGTGGTAGGGCGGTGGCCTATTAATAGTTATTAGTGAAAATATAAAGCAATAGTCAAGAATCGAATTTAGCCGACACGCGCAACATGAATTATTTGAGGATTGTAAATATAGAGTGAAGTTATAATAATAAGGATCAAACTACGAGCAGAATCAAATGAGGTTATGTACATAAAATCTAACTTAAAAGTGTCTGTAAATAGTTGTTAAATGTTTAAATTTCGTTTAAGTATACGTAATATAACGATCTGGTTAATAATATGTCTACAATTATTAGTGATCACATCATACTTCTATCTACAAAACGAAAACACATCAGCGTTAAAGTCATCAGTGCAGTTTCTGCAAAGCAACAATAATTCACGGCAGGGAACTCCTGCTTTTACATTTACGCATTCAAAAGTTGCGCTAAACACGACTCTAACAAGAAACTTTTACACAGATTTCAATTCTTCCCTTTGCTTTAAGAATGGCACGGATATTAAACGAATGCAGCGATCAAGAATCTCATGGAAATGCGAATGCATGCCGAATTATCATAGTACCGATTGCAGTCAGCCAGAAGTTATCTGGCGAGCATTACTAGCGTACAGAAAGCTCCTTCGGCAAAAGGCTCGCAAAGAGGAGCGTAAAATCATCTATGTTTTTGAAGTGAATGAGATTACAATGACAATCAGTGATATACGAATTTTGGAACTAAATGAGACTGTGGACTTGTTTGTTTTATACGAAGTTAAGAGCAATGTCATTGAGAAACAATTGCAATACGGCTTCTTAAAGCAATTTCATACGAAAATTTTGTATATACCCGTGACTGACACGAAGAATTTATGGCAGCAATGTTCGCGAATCATAACAAATTTGAACAGCGACGATATCATTGTATATACTGAAGCTCATGATGTGCCAAATGCACTGGCTCTGAAATATTTAAAACTGTATGATTTTAAATTTCCCGAACCAATCGCATTGCGCTACAGATGGTCGGTATACGGATTCTTTTGGTTGCACCCCAACAGAACTAAAATATCATCAAGTATCGTAACTGTAAAATATCTAGAGAATATTATGAATTCGAACATTTCGCTATTGAAGAACCTGACTGGTAATTTTATAATTGGTGACCTGAATCATTTTGGAGGCTGGCATTGCGAATTTTGTAATGATCCGGGAAAGATCATCGATGAATTGACAATTTGGGGGCACAAGTACAAACAATACAAGAGTTTACTCTTGAACGGCGCACTGAAACTGAACAATCTATCTAAAAATCAAGTGATTGATGTGAATATGATTGAAGACTTGATTGAAAATGGCATTTATATTGATGGAAAAACCGATCTTATCAAAGCACATCGTTTTAGAGACAATTATTTCGCTCCGAGATATTTGGAAGAGAATCCTTGGAAGTACGATTATTTAATGAGTAACCTCTATTCGAAAATGGATTATTACGAGTAAGATAGCTCAACATCTTAATCAACTTAAATGGAATATTGTTTTAAAGTTTTAAGTCATGCAGGTTATCAACTCCAACTATTGTAGTCATGATAGTTAATGCATTTAAGAGTACGGAAGCGTCTGTGATAATAGATTTTCATGACTAAATATACAAAATATAACTGTAATAATTTGTATATTATGTGCATTTCAAAGAGTTTAAATATTTTTCTTGTTTGGTGGATTGTCAATTAATTTGAGAGTAAGCATGCTGTTTCTATGGCATGCATATTATTTAAATGACTGTTTTATCTTGAACTTGTAGCCTTTTATCTTAAAGCATTATGTTACCCCAGTTATATCACAAGACTCCTGACCCTATAAGACCTTATAACTACACAAGACTCACCAGTTATGTTTCAAAAGCGCTGCTGACGTTGCAATATAAGGCATCATAAAATACATGCTCATCTGATGTGTCCATGAACTCATGTCCAGCTCCAGGATATTAAAAAGAAGAATTGATCCAGCAATCACAATACTCTGACCAACTTCTAGTCCATTCACCCCCGCCAAGATATTGATAGCATTTGTACAAAACACAGCCAGCATGCCCATATAAATATAGTACAATATGCCTAAATTTACATGAACGCCAAAATAATCCCGCATTGGCTTTGGCATAACGATTGTCGTTGCGTTAAAATTTACATAGTAGACCATTAACAATGGCAGTGAGGCAATTGTTGGTAGCAGTAGTTTGTGCCTCCACCTGAGGTCCAGCACATCATCAGCAAATCCAAGCAATAACATACAACATATGGATAAAAGAGCTGATATCAATTCCACAAACTAAAAGCAAATTTAATTAGAAACAAGTTCAACAGTCATCATATGATATCCAATACCTTGTGATGTGGAAATTCGCTGTTTGTTAGCGTTTCTTGAAATGGTATGGGAATGAAAAGGAACATAGTGATTAGAAAAGTGCATCCTGACACGACGCCGATTGCTTCAGGTCTGTAAATATCAAGTTCCATTTAAAACTTTTGTTTATTAGTCGAAATATTTAAACATAACCTACACTTTGTCTTGCGTAGTCTTACTCATATCTATTCCAAACAGATTGGCTTTAATGAACTTATCACGAACTTTTGGTATAAGTCTAACTGTAACTAGATACACTAATATGGACATAACTCCATTAATTAAAATTGGGAAAATCATTTTCTCACACTAAAAACAACACTTATATTCCGCGAGTTCGAGCGGGCACGAGCCACACTGCAATTTTCACAATATTGACACCTACACATGCACTGTTTCAAGGACCTAATATCTTGCACCGACCAATGCAAAGGCGCCACTTGTATGAATTGAAACTTTATTTCACGTTAATTTCGATTTATTTAATTAATTACAGCTACCAAGCCAACTGCTATTAATACTTTGTTCATATTGCCACAAACAGTATGGCCAAAAAAAGTTTCAAAACTTTATTAAAAGTTCAATTAACCACCTTTTTATCATTTAAATATTGATCCGGTATAGCAAACTTAAACAATTCATTTATATAGTAGTTTTTAATATCAATTGAAGTGGTAAAATGGCATACAGTAAATTCACAAATAGTATTTGTTTATTTTAAACTTAAATAGGAACAGAAATAATGTTAGTCGATAAAATACAAAAATATAATAAATATGAAAACAAACTCGTCTCAAATCAGACGAAGCACATTTCTCTCACTGGTTACTGAGTGCTTTATTTGAAAATATAACTTCTATGATTTCTAATGTCCCATACATTAAAAATAATTTCAATATATTTTTATAGTCTAAACAAGTCTAAGCTCATTTCATTGTAATCGTTAAAAGAACCTAAACACTGCGCATTATCAGAGGACACGTTAAATTTCAGCACCGCCTGTATTATTCACACTTTGTTATCATAAGAATATTTCAGTTATTACGTAATGAGCCATTGGAGCAACATCCACGATTTTTATTTCCTTAACACGAGCCGTATCCTGGAAACCCTATTGTGTCGTTAAGTGTGAAATAAATACAAACTTATAGAACTTGTTTATAAATAATGCTCCATTTAATGTCATTTTAGAATTGGTCTTTACTTGCTAATTTGCTTGACAAATGAATTTTGGGAATTTTTTTTAGCTTGTAGAATTAATTAGGTAATATCTCATATATTTAAGCGTAGTTGAATTATAAGTGTAGAATATTTAAACGATAGCAAGTTATTTAAACATCATTCGAAATATTCATATTTATGATGAATCTATGATAATAATAAAACTACTCCATTTGATAGAGTGAAAAATTGTATTCTCATTCATGTTAATCGCCACGAAAAGACAACCATTTGTTGTTGTTGCGTACAGAGATGGACCACATAACTATTCTTTGGCTATTAATTTTACCGTTGACTCAACACTTATCAATGCTAATTGGCTCAGTTTTTGCTTCTCTGCATTTCATTAGTATTATGATGTAAATGATTGCCGCCATCCTATAAATATAGCTTTGCTTAAAAGTTTATGTTTATGTAAAATAAATAATTTATGTCACCTGACAATTCTAACTATGTCAAATATATATGCGCTCTTATTATTTATGTAAATATTGCAATTAGGTTCTTATTACTTCTTTTTCAAATGGAAATTTGATATTCACTAGCATATTATATCCGTGTTTGTTAAAACATATAGCAACACTTAATGTTAGACGTAAATTTGTTTGCACCACATATACGTAAGTTACAACGTTAATGCTTTAATTTAGACTAGGCGTTTGTTTAGTTTTGTTCCAGTAATTTTGCATCTTTGCTAGTGTTACACATTTCGCTAACACCTGGCTGTTCTTCCTGAAACAGCCGTAATCATTTGTTCAACTAATCAGTCAATAATAAATCAAATTAAATTCCTAGCTCTAAAACGCTTTGCACTTCAGACAGTAATTATTTCTTGATGTTTTAGCCCCATTAACCACATATGAATATCAAATTCGCTATGGAAGAAACGTTCACAAGTAAATATTTATTTCAATGAAAAGATACCTGATGCCCCGAACGCCATTAAGTTTCACGTTAGTTCAAATTGAATTGCATATTTGAAATAAGCATCTACGAATAATTTATAAATATTTCTTCAGTTTACATTAATTTGCATCGCAGAAAAACAAATTAGTGAATATACCAAAGTCAAACTCATGAACGGCACGATTCGGGCAAAGGGTGATAATAATAATAATGAAGCAAAAAAAACAACGATGCTTCCGATTGTAGATTCAACGTAATAAAATTTGTCTGTTATTTGCACGAAAAAGTTGATTGTAGATTAATAGTGTTCGCGTTTGATTTACTTATTTCTTTTTCGTAGGTGCAGGAGCTTGAGAGCGCTGCGGTGTAACTGGTCGTCCAGAATTTGTACCTTGATACTGATATTTTGCCTTTTTCTCTGACGGTTTCAATATCTACAATCATGAAGAGAAGTATTTAATACACGTTTGAAAATTGACACAATCATTTTACCTGGAAGGAGCACATTAAAGTTTCATCCACGCTCATCATGCCGCCGGCATTATCAAATTCACCGCAGTAGTTGGGCGCCGAAAATAATGTGACTAATTGTCTCTTTGCGAAGAACTCGTATCCATCCTCAACGACTTGATGTGCTCGGCAGATCAAATCGAGATCATGTCTGCTTAAAAATTTACTTACAACATCGGCACCGAATGTGAATGAGACACCGCGGTCGTTCTCGCCCCAACCCTGGACATCCTTGTCCGGATCGGACCATAGCAAATCACACAAGAGCCCTACAATTGAAAGATTAATTCTACGACTTCTTACAATTTCTTATTAGCGTTACCAGTATCTGGTACATCAGTTGGTCTCATAATACGACGAATCTGTTCCATTCCTTGTAAATCTGGACTTAGTCCACCATGGCAACAGAAAATCTTCTCGTCAATGATTGCAGCAATCGGCAGGCAATTGAAGCAATCGGTAAATGTCTTCCAGAGCTTGATATTGAAGCGGCGTTTGCACTCATCATAGAAACCATAAATACGATTGATGGACGCGCATTCATGATTGCCTCGCAGTAGAAAGAAGTTCTCAGGATATTTAATTTTATAAGCAAGCAGCAAACATATTGTCTCAAGTGACTGTTTGCCACGGTCTACATAATCGCCAAGGAATAAGTAATTTGCCTCGGGTGGAAAGCCTCCATATTCAAACAGCCGCAACAGGTCCGTGTACTGTCCATGTATATCACCTAAAAAATAAAAATCAAGTTACCATTGAAAGTGGGTAATTCAATTACAGTTATTCACATTAATCAAATTACATAGGCCTGTGTAGCAAACATAACTCGATTATTATGTTCGCAGGCGAATGTTAATTAAGAAATCAATATTGTAATGTATTCGCGGCCCAAAAATAAACATTGTCCTGAATTTGCTCGCTCGCAAATACGTACCACATATTTTCAAGGGGGCTTCAAGTTCCAATAAAATTGGTTGCTGAAGAAATATTTCTCGAGACTTTAGGCAAAGACCGCGCACTTCCGCCTCGGTCATTTGTACTGATTTGCCGGGACGGCATCCTCGCACTATAAAGAAAGAAGACATGAGATTAAACACTACTTCTTTGTATTCGATTTATACAATAGTCAAATTAAGCGTAATTATAATTGAATAATCAAAGTAAATCAACGATAACAAAATGTTGTCAACACAATTTGTAATATACAAAAAAGGCCATAACGTTGTAAAAACATCAAAACAAAGCCTCTGAAGAATATGATAATAACGAGAACTTATACAACTCTAGGAACAAATTACAAGAAACGTAACAAAATTGTTCTAAATAAAATAATTCTGAGCTGAGAAGTAGTAAACGCGAATTCATAATTGAAGAGTCACGTTTGACATCGTTTATTATGCACTGATTTGCGATAAATTGTAAAATATGCATCAAGCAAGCAATAAATGCCTAAAACAGTTTGGAAGCCAATGAAAATATATTACGGTGCGAAAATAAGTGTAATCAAATTGGAACGAACATAATAGAATTGCAAGACAGACATCTACTGTGTTAGAAGTGTGATTGGTTCTTACATTCGGATGAAAATATATCTTTGAATTTGGTTCTCTTCTTTTGCAACTCTTGCGGCACATCTTGCTGCTGTACTTTATATACTGCTTTTTCGTAATTTTGTGCGAACGGACCAACAGCACAGCACACACGCAAAGCAGCACACACGCAAAGCAGCACAAAAATAAAACAAACAACAAGAGAGAATACTTTTCAGAAGACGATTACAACGAAACTTCAAATACGCATCAATCAGAGAGAAACATCAAATACTAGTTGCGCGCAAACTGCATATTCGCTCATCTGACAACACTATCTTTCTAGAGTTCGCTAATAATTCATGCAGAATCTACACTTCTATTGCTGTTTAGTACAAATATGCAATTTCCGGCTCACATTATAATCTATCACTATTGAGAACTGATAATGGCAAATGAGTGTTTCAAGTGGGTGTAATGTTAAGAACACAAAAACTCGGCTACTTGGTACATACAAGATGTAGAAAATAGATATATAGGTGAATACTAAAAATGCCATTTCACTCCAGAGAACGTTGAACCGGAAAGCTCACAAGAGCCCACTTTTGGATGCGTTTTATAACCGATACTAAAAATAAAATCTCTTGCCTGATTTTCTTTAGAGTAGACAGATCAAATGCCAGCGTGATCAGCGTGGTTTCTTAGAGTTGTAATCTTACCAGTTTGGTTTTATAATCATCTCAATTAATGACTGATCATACTCCTGCATTGCACAGGGCAATTTTGCCTACATAATTTCTGTTTGAAAACAAATTTCGAGGAACGGCTCCCTTGACAGATGCACCCAACTCGCGAACCTTGTCATCGTCGTTGTACGATATACGCAAATACAACACGATATGCGATCCGATTTGTAATTTACACATTTCGGGGTTAACTACACTACGAGAAGTGTTCATAATTAATGAGTGTTTAATTTACCTTCTAATAATCGTTGTATTAAACTGTCGACGTTTAATTCTGGCTCCGCCATTTTTGAGAATTTATTATTTGACAAGTCTGTCTACTAACACTTCACCGACAAACTCCCCATACATTGCTATTTGGGGAATTTAGCTTTACGCAAAACATTCAAATTAGTTTCTCGGAAAAATTTTAAAAGTTTTTAAAACTTTTTAAAAGTTATAACTGGGCTTATATGAAATAGCTAGTAAAAACTAATTTGCGAACGATAATATTGCTCTATTTATGATTTAAAACATACTTCTAGTCGAAAAAGAAAGAGAAGCATACTAATGAAATGCCTCACATTCAATATTGATTTATTTGGCCACATTGAACTTTTAATTTAAAATAATAATACACTTATATTTTATTGTTTTAAGTGATTATTTCAATGATTGAATAGGTTAGTTAATCTATGTATTTCAAGATGTCGCAGTATGTGCTCTTAAATTTCTCAATTTTGGCGCACATAATGTTCTCAAACAAAAATAGCTTTTAGAGGCTTTAACTATAAAATAAATGTAGTAAACGATCAGGACTCAATCTTCCAAGACGGTTAATTGTAATGTTCATTAAATATATATTTTTTTCAAATCATCAACTATATTAAGTTACAGAACGTAGCAGAATTATCTTATCTTATATTTCAAGTATCTATGCCATGTTTATTTAGCGCGTTACAAGTTAAGTAAATATTGTTCACGTTCGATATTGAAAAAGCCTATGAATTCCTTTTTAATTATTGTTGAAAATGTCTGAGATACGACCATTGAATTCAAGGAGTCTTAAATTTTATGGAACTGGACAATTCTTATTTTTCTATTATGAATCACAATTCGTCATTATGTAGGATTTTGTAGCCTGGACATGAGATAAATCAGAAATAAAACATGATATTATAACAATGATAATGATTCATAATCTATGCATCACTATATTCTGAAAAATAATTTATTAGTAACCGCCTATGGTTTACAATTCATGTCGATGTGAATTAGATTAGGTTGTTTTAAACCCCATAAGTATTGGTATGCTATGTATAAAATGATCTCTAAAAGATAAATAATTGTCTGCCAAATAGATCTTCCCATAAGTTTACTTAATTTTAATTTAAATTGCTACTATATATCTAGGTATTTCACCAGAAAATGTGTCATAATGAAAAAGCGAATACGCAACTTGGAATGCTACACAGGTACATCATCCATGAATCATAGCTAACAATATATATGTTACCTTATCAGCAAGAAGATAACAAGATAACAATAATACAGCTATCTAAAAACGAGAGCAGCAAATAGGTTTTAGGATCCAAATTAACGATTAGTAACTGATGATCAACCGAAGGATAAAGTTATTAAAGTGAAACCTGTGAATGCGCTCAACAAGTGGTACACCCATAAAGTGATTTTGTGATAACTCGCAGAGTGGCAGCAAAAATGCGAGCGCAATTACTTCTTGTATTGTGCATAACTTTCGCATGTGTTATACAAGCGCAAGATGAGAATGATGTTGAAGTCATGGATGATATGAGTCCAGAGACTCATATGAACGTACCTTCCGTTGATGAGGGTAAGTCGCTTGGGTTTATTTAAGTTTTAAACGCAAATTGGTGACATGCTTGGGTATTTTAGAAACTACTGCCGGTGACGGGCCAAACCTAACACTAAACACGCATGACACAGATCAAGGTAATCCTTTGCACGAAGAGAAAACAACACCCGACAAAGACGAAAAAGATGTGCATGTTATAAGTGAGCAGGATCATGTTGAAAAACCTGATGAGCCGGTCAAATTGCCCCCAGTGAAACCTCAATTAGCACGCAAAGCTGGTCCGCCGTATGGCAAATTAGTTTTGGGAGAGGGTAATATATTTTTATTACGCTTATTAAAATTAAAAATAGTTTCATTACATTTATTCATTTGCTTTAATAAGGAGTGGCACCTGTTTCATACAAACTTTGTACGCATGTGTCATATAAACTAATAACAAGCGATAGTCATTTGTGATAAGCACAAATAAGTTACGATAAGCATTTTTTGATATTATCAAAATTGCCGCAAATGCCGCAAAACTTAGAAGACAATATTTCTTATTTCCTTAGCATCCAGCACATTAAATGAATTTGAGCGCACAGCTCCTAATCAGCAAAGCCAGCTAGGGGGATTACCGTACGTTATCAGCGAGAGTGACTTAAGGGAAGTGCGTCGACAATTTATGTATTGGTACTTTGATCTGGGAAATGATGATAATACGGGTGATCGCCAATTTCATATTCAATCATCGACACCGACGGTTCACAAAAATCTCAACTTTCAACTACCTTTTTTCGGATTCCGCTACAATTACACACGTGTGTCCCTGAACGGATATTTAGAGTTCAGCGATCCTCCAGACAACTATTTTACGTACCCTTTAGTGTTCCCAAACAAGGATTGGCCAAAAAGTAATGACCCCGCTTTTATTGGCATATGGCATTCTCGTTGTCGTCTGGGTAAAATGCGCGATGAGGACTTAGACAAACGTGAACCTGGTGTTTATTTCCGTCTTGAACGAGATTTACCATCTAGAACGGACAAAATGGGTGTTTTAATGCGAGAACGTCTTATGTGGGATATTCGACAGGGTGTGATTGGCGCTGAAGCATTTGTTCCCAAGCATGCTATTGTGGTAACTTGGAAAAATGTAACTTTTGCAGGTGGTATTAGTCAAGGGATGTTTAAGGTATGTATACTTCTACACTTTGTATAATCATTGAATGACCCATTTGTATTTTTTGTATGCAGACCAACACATTCCAAATGGTTTTGGCTACTGACGAAGTGTTCACGTATGCAATCTTTAATTACAAGGATTTGCAATGGACCTCTCATACAGAGGCTCGTGGTGATACAACCACAGGCGAGGGTGGAACACCGGCATACGTTGGTTTTAATGGCGGTAACGGAACGCGAAGTTACGAATATAAACCATACAGTCAGGCATCTGTTATTCGCGATCTTACTGCAAGAGGATATGCTAATGGATTTCCGGGACGTCACATTTTCCGTATTGATGAAAATATTTTATTGGGCACATGCAACAAAGATATAGGTATTCCTTAATTGAACACTCAAATGCATAGAATTATATAATAACTATGTTTGTAATTTTTATAGATGACGCGAATCTACCACTTATTATCGCGCCGGAAAGTGGAAATATGTTGGGCGGTACAATTGTTAATATCACCGGTCCATGCTTCGAACCAACTGATAAAATTCGATGCAAGTTTGACGTAGTTGCTGAAGAAGTTGTAGGCACATTCGTCAGCCGTAATCGTGCAATTTGTATTCAACCACGAATGTTCGTTGAGGGCTATATTAATTTAGAGGTTGCTATTGGAAATGGTAAATTCAAATGGAAGGGAAAGTATTTTGTTGAAGCGCCCGCATCAGCTGCTGAAAAAATATTCTTCGACGGCAATAAAGTCAATGAAAAGTATCCAGATTCTATCAAACTGACCTGGGTACACAAAAATTTAACAACCAATGAGAATTCCCAAGTCCGTTTGTCATTATGGGGATACCGGGAACGTACCATTAGACCTGAATTTGTATACATTGATTATTTGGGTACCACAGCAAACAATGGTGAATATACACTTGTTCCTGGCAATTTTAAGAATCGAGAAAATCTCATTCACAATGATATTAAGTTTGGATTCATTCAAATTAATTTAACTGATACGATTCAAAGTATTGGAGGAACAAACGATGTTCAGATAACACCAATGATATGGTCAAGGCCAATTCCTTTGGGTTGGTACTTTGCGCCCCAATGGGAAAAGGAACATGGACGAGATTGGCATGTTGTATTATGTAATAACTGGTTGAAGAATGACAGGTTCTTGAAGAATTTCGCACATGAATTGCATCAATGTCCCTGTTCTTTGGAACATGCACTTAATGATAAGGGAAGGTTTATTCCTGATTTCACATGCGATAAAGATGTAAATCCTACATGCCGATACAATAAAGGTGCAATTCATTGCGTCCGTAGTGGTTCTCCAACGTAAATATGATTGCCTTGTAGATTTTTCTTAATATTACTGATTATTTATTGCTTTTAGATTGGAAGGCTCAGAACAACAATGCTGTTATGACAAGAACAACTACTTGATGATGTCGTACGATCAAATGTGGGGATCAAGTCCATTCCGTTCCCACAACTTGGGATATTTGCCATGGAACGAAGCCAATAAAGTACCAACATTATCACAATGGTTCCACGATTACGTACCGAAATACCTATGCTGTATTTGGCAAGATAATTCCCTTCGTGGCGAAAGTGGTGAACAATCTGTAGGATGTGAAACACTACGTTTTGAACGTCGTCCAACGCAAGATTGTGTTGCATACCAACCACCAGCAATTGCTGGAGTTTTCGGTGATCCACACATTGTGACGTTTGATAATTACGAATACACGTTCAATGGCCTGGGAGAATTTGTTTTGGTACGTACGGAAAATCAAAATTTAAGGTTGGATGTACAAGGGCGATTTGAAAAAATGCCAATGAACGCATATGGAGAAGTTCGCGCTACTCAATTAACAGCAATAACAGCGCGCGGAAATAGTACAACTGTTATTGAAGTTCGTGTTCGACCAAAGGAAGCAACCTGGAGATACAGATTAGATGTCCTAGCCGATGGTAAACGGATTTATTTTGATAGGCCATCATTGAAATTCCAACATTTCCCTGGTGTTTTGGTCTACACGCCGACGTATATCTTGAATCAGTCTGAAGTTGTTATAATGTTTGACTCAGGAGCTGGAATTGAGGTTGTTGAAAATCAAGGATTTATGTCTGCCAGAGCTTATTTACCATGGACATTTATTGTAAGTATTGAAAAGTTAACTAAGCAATGTTTCATTTGGTTAATGTTTTCTTAGAATCAAACAAAAGGTTTGTTTGGAAATTGGTCATTTGACATGACAGATGACTTGGTCAAGCCCGATGGGTCAAGAACTTCTTTGGTAATTAATACAAACGACTTTGGTTCACTTTACGAAGACTTTGGAAAGAAGTGGATGCTAGAAGATAGAGATAATCCAAAAGTTGGACGCGCATTATTCTACCGTGAAAATGGTCGAACATCTAGCTATTACAACAATTTTACTTTCATACCCGAATTCCGCACAGATATATCACAAATTATCCCTCCTAATCGATCAATTGAGTTAGAAAATGCAAGACGATTTTGTTTTGATAATTATCAGTGCGCGTATGACTACGCTATGACTCTCAACAGAGATTTATCACATTTCACCCTCAACTACCACAGTACAATAATGAATGTCAAAGATATAAATAGCAAGCCAACTGTATCCTGTGGAGTTCTTGAAACACCACGCTTTGGAAGGAAATCCAATTTCCTATTTGTGCCTGGAACTAAAGTAACGTTCGAATGTAATGAAAACTTCATCTTGCGTGGTGATCAACGAAGAGAATGCATGAGTAATGGACAATGGGATTTACCATCTTATGGATACACCGAATGCCTACGTAAGTTTTAAATTTATATTTATTATTTGCTTATTTCCGCAAGAAATTATTAAGGGACAATTTGCTTAACTCTTTATTAATAAATTTAGGTGGCCAAGAATATTCATCTCAAAGCGCTGGAGTTTCATACGGCATTATCTTATTGATCGTACTGACTGTAATTGTTATATTAGCTTTCATCGCGAAAAAGCTTTATAGGCGAATTTATATTAAGAACGATCGGTCATTTTTGAATCCTCCTTCGCGCGCTGCATCTAAATTGAGTCTTAACAAAATTGGATTGCAAGACTCTGATGAAGATATACCTAAATTTAAGACGCCTACGATTACACCAAGTCCTCGCAGCTCATCGAATGATTCAATGAAGAAACCATTCTTTTACGATCGCACGTATAAAACGAACGAGCCGCTTGCTGGTTTACCAGAGACTGACTTTGAAGATAAACCCATGGATTTGGACAGCGAATATGAGCAATATAGTCAAATAAGCCCAGACTTGCGCCGCGACGCTGACGGGAAAGAATTCTACCTACGCGATTCAATAGAAAATGGGCCAATATACACACTTCCTAATAAGCCAAATCGCGATTCAGAATTATATGAAGATCAACGCAAAACTATTCCTGTTAATTATAATACTAAGCCCTCTACGAAGTTTAATCCGCGCGATACGCTAGAAAGTCAAACCTCATTCGTAACAGAAGTTTAATCATGCAAATTATACTTATAGCATGTGGAATATTAACTGATAATTAATAAGAAATATTATTTGAAAAGTTTTGTAGTATTTATGTAAATAGATTTAATAAAGTTCTAATTAAAACACAGACAATTTATTTATTAGTTTATCTATTCCACATGCTAAATATTGTTTGCGCGTATTATATATTAAATTTTAATTTGTAAATGCAATGTGGAATAGATATTAACTTGATTAAAATACGTTTCTAGGTCAACAGGAACATTCTTCCAGAACCGCTGGTTATACATGGGCCATTATTCTTGGCGTTACAGTAACGTTGATAGTGGTTTTAGCCTACTTGGCATATCGCTTTATTCAGAGTAGAAAACAAAATGATGATTTGGTTGATGATATGGGATAGTAAGTATACATAGCTTACGTTGACCTTTTAAGGCGTTAAACTTAAATGAACTAACTTTTATAGCAGCCCAGCAAGGCAAGCTGCGTTGAGGTCTATTAATCCAACAGGTTTTTATGAAGATGAAAGCATAAGATCAACATTGTCAAATAATGCAGAAAATCTTGAAACGAAAGGATTGTAAGTTTGAACTAATTGGGATAAGATTATAAATTCTTACTATTCAAATTTCAGGCGTGATTCAGATGTTACTTCGCAAGGATCACCCCCATTTGATAGTTCTAGTTATCATCGTGCGTCTGATGTGAATTACTCACCCCCGCTTTCCGATCCTAGACCAACATCGCCATCAAAAGAAACAACAATATAATTTGTTTAGTTGTTTTGTGTTTTGTTTGCTATTATAAAGCTAGATTCTTAAACAAAACGGAACGGATAAGAAGTACAAAATTAAACCTTCTAGTATTGCTTTACAGTTAATTTTTTACTATTAGACATACTTTATCATGAACAACATACAGACAATAAATATGCAATATCAGGATTTTGAATAGTAGGCACTTATTCTTATTTTTAACGTTTTTATTGCAATACTACGTTTACACAACTTGGTGGACATTTAAACATGTATTAAACAGTAATATAAAGTAATATATAATCATAAACAGTAACAATTTTGAAATAGTTATAAAATGTAAAATGTATAAAATATTAAAACTACAAATTTAAGTACGTTTTCATAAAAGTTTTAAAACGAAGTTGATGTGATGATATCATAAAGATGCGAAATTCAAACAACAACTTTGCAATTGATGGCTGCTGAGATAATATAAACTCAAATGCTAAACACAATTCAGTAAAATTTCTAGTACTCATATAAGACTCAATCATTTTCATAAATTTTTCATTACAAACTGGAGTTAAGTTACGCCTCATCTATAAGCAAATGTAGGTTTTTTAATGCATAATACTATAAGATAATATACTTACCAGTAGCAAATACTTTTTGATATCGGATATACTTGCATCATCGGCTAAACGTGCCACATCGTTGGATTGAATTTGTTTAGATTTAAGCAGAAATCTCGAACGCATCAAACTATGCTCAGCACGTTTATCTGTTTTGTTCTGTATATCACATGACAATTTATTTCTCTCATTAAATGATGCCCATTCCTTGAATGGTTCCAAGGATTTAATGCACTCCTCAAGACGACGAGCAACTTCCGAAAGAATATCCTTATCAGGAAAAGTTACTTCAGCTTTCCGGTAAAATTTCCGCATATCCATGATAAGTGGTTGATAGGCAACTGCCCTGTGATGCGGTCGTAAATATTTAGGCATATATTTGCTAAGATAGTTAAGACCTAATCGATTATCAAGACATATGATGGCAGCATAGTCTTTTACATGTCTCACAACCTTTGATATACCTTGGGTTAATACTCTTGACGACTCCGAATTGTACCAAAAATGGCCGTTTATTTGCTAAAAACATAAGTTCAGTTAAAGTAGAAGAACAATCACCCTTATTACCGATTGTAGTTTTAGTCCAGTTATATAATTCTTCTTCATTATTACCCGGGGCTCACTAATGCAAGGAAACGGAATACCTGTTAAAATAACAGCACGACAATTTGAGTCTGCAAAATTCATATCTTTGTAAGCATGGCCATTGTTTAAAGCCATCAACACAGCCCCATTTGAAGGACCTGTTATTGCATCGTAATACATATTTAAAGTCTGAGCAACTGCAGATTTAGTACGCGGTTCTACAAATACTGGTTTTATTTTGCACATAGTGTCATAAATATTGCTGTAGCGCCAATTTTGAAGACACATTTTCATAAAGGGCAGAGATATGAAGTATACTACAACCCCTTTAGGTATCATTCGCAATAAATTAGAAATTGTCATGCCCATGGAATGAACATACTCTGGATTGTATCTAAAAACATAAACGTTTAAAATTGATTTAGCAAATAAAGTAACATTTAGCTACCTATCATTGTAAGTGCATTTAAATTCTACTTTATCAGGGCTTTCAGGTAAAATACGAAACAAAATTTGATCATTTCCTGCAACATGCGGATTATGTAAAATAAAATCAAATTTCATTTCAAGCTCAGCGATTAACGTATCAACTGGTGCCAATATATCATTTGTAATTATAATATTTCGGACTCCACAACTTTTAAGTCTTTTCAACCTATAAAATATTATCCAATTATTGTTTAGAAACTAATTGACAGTTATCAAATTACCCAATAGCAGGACTAATGCACCATAAACGAACCAGTTTTCGTTTTGGAATTTTCAAGTTCCTTTTTGCATACTTTCCCACTTTATAATATTTACCTAAATCATCAACAGTGATGTGAATTTTATAATATCGCTTGATCTCTTGTTGCGAATATTCAAATCCAAGTGATAAGAATTCGTAAACTAACTGTAAGTGAGTATTACGCTCCTTAAATTTGCCAAGCTTATATCTTTGCAATAATATATAGTTGGATACGCTACTAAGTAATCCCAATATAATATCCTTATTAGAATGATTCATCCCTGCTTGGGCTAATGTATGAAAAAGAAAATATCCATCAATTGAAATGCCTTTCCTTGGATTAGGTAGTTGTACTTCTTGGACCTCTTGTTGAAACTTTTCAAGAATGGATTTAATCATAATTAAATCATTCACATCAAATGCTGTTAAGGATTTCTCAGCGTTGTTATTGTTCATACCAATCAGTACATTAATCTCTTTAATGCTCAGTTGAATATCTTTACTACTTATTACCGCTGAGGCAAAGTCTTCACACATTTTGTCAAAGTTGCTGGCGTCGTCAAATATGAGAATAGAATTATTAAGATTTAAATTCAGTTTATTTCTTGCTCTTACATCTAATAGGTATTTATGTGAAAGAAAAAGAATATAAGAGTCGCCAATTAACTCCTTGGACATATAATATGGACAAAAGTTCTTCTTCTTTCCCATGCGCATCAGATCTTCAAGATCTGTTATGTTATTACCTGAGCAGCAATTCTTTTCCATTTGAACCTTATCATGGTACAAACAAGAATGTTCTTTTACTTTCATCTCACATAGTTTTGTTTTTGAATAATTATCCTTAGGATATTTAATATCAGGATGAATGCACATATCTTCTAGAAGTCCCAATTCAGTTGCTTTCATAAATTTATAAGGTGAATCCTTAAGCAGTTGCATTGCTTGAGATAGTTGTATATTTGTTTGGGTTGAGTATATAATTTGGGGCAAATTCAAAAAGTTGCGTTTACTCACATCGCCTTTGCTCTCATATGGATGAAATACATGAGGTACATCAAAATCAAAATGATTAAATATATAGTTTTCCTCCTCTTCATCCTGAATTTTATTTTGTTGGTCTAAAGCCCAAGCAAGTGATGAGCATAAAAGTGCAAGAGTCTTACCAGTACCAGCAGGTGATTCTAATATGCAGTTTGATTCATTTTGTAGGCATTTAACGATATTTGTCATGTATTGTTTTTGAATAGAATATGGCCTGAAAGGAAATTGTACTTTCACTCCTTCTATTAGTAAATCCGACATGTTTCCCAGGAATCAACTATACCTACTAAACAACAAACATTCAATCAACTGCTAAATTATTAAACATTGAATGACAACATTTTTGAGTAAATTCACAAATGCACAACAATTTTATACATATTCCTGGCCACATGCAAACCAGAAACTTGAATGTGCTCTAATGCTTATTTTAGCTGAATTGGCAAATTTAGGAGACTAGTTACAGAAATGAGGGTTTTCTTTTCAGGTTACACGCTTAAATTAGGCGGGAATGATGTTTAAGATATAGAAAAATTATAAGTATAATAATAAATTTATGGTTTATAAATTTTTACAATTCATGATGCTGCCTTGCATTTTGTAAACACCAGCAAACTATGATATGTAAACATTTCAGGTCTTATATAGTGAGTCATAGATCAGCTGTTAGTAATAATATAACCTTTGTCGCGATCAAGTGCTACGGGTTCTGTGGTTACAAGTGTTTATTCTTTTCATGTAAATAGTTCAAATATTTTTAAAGTGCAAAATGCATGAGGTGTATAAGCTTTCACTTCTTTTGAAGCACACAAGCGTACAAATTGAATGTGTTACCTCATATGGTAAAATAGTGCCTTTAGTCCATTTAATTCAAACTACATTGACTTCTGAATTTTTAGATGAATATCTGCTGCTGGGCACTCGTCAGGGATCATTATTAATGTATAATGTGGTGAAGTCGACAATGAGCGATGAAAAACCAGAAATACAGTTGATGAGGCTTAACAAAACATTCAGTAAGAAACCTATACAGCAACTAGATGTTATCCCTAAGTATAATGCACTAATAAGTCTTACTGACAATATTATTCAAGTGCATAATATTGATTCGTCTAATTTTGGGACTAATTTCACATTAGACAGAACTAGAGGTGCTACTTTGTTTACATTAGATGCTAACAGACAAGTTACAATGACTGGAGAAGAAATATCAATCTATAGACTATGTGTATATGTTAAAAAGAAGTTACAATTTTATGTTTGGGCTAAGAATAAGTTCATTAAATTAGAAGAGGATGTTGCAATCAGTGATGCACCAAAAGTTATAGCATGGTGTCAGAATACAATTTGTGTTGGAAACAAGAATGAGTATTCATGTTACCAGGTACAATATGCAATAGTGTAGAGGTAGAACTCAAACTACTTATCATTATGATATTTACAGTTGACAAAGGAATGGAATGATCTCTTTCCAACAAGTAGCAATCAATCAAATGAGCCCTATGTGATCAAAGCCTCTGACTCAACTTTTGCTCTTGTTCGTGATAAGCAAACTTTTCTGGTTAATGACAAGGGTGGTGCAGAGAAGTCAAAAATATTAAAATGGTCAGCAACGCCACATGCAATTATTTGGGATGAACCTTATTGTATTGCCTTAATTAGTGATACAATTGAAGTGTTGGCAATTGAAGCAGAAGACATTATTCAAAGTATTCCTGACTTAAACAAAGTTCGTTTTGTTACAAGAGCTCAACAAGGTGTTGTCTATTTGGCAAGCATAACACAAGTATGGCTACTGCGTGCCGTTGATATACCGACCCAGCGTGGTTGTCTCTTGGAAAACAAACAGTTTGAATTGGCATTAAAATTAACGGTAAGAATTATTACAATCGTCAATCAAAATTATAACTCATTACATTTTAGAATGTGTCTGATGAAACTGAAGATGAAAAACAGAAAATTATATATGAAATTCAAACGCTTTTGGCGTATGAATTATTCAACAAAAAGAAATATCACCAAAGTATGAAGGAGTTCTTAACTCTCGGTACAAATGTTCATCATGTAATTCGATTGTTTCCTGATTTGTTGCCACCTCAAGCTGATGAGGCCAAAGTAGATCCGGCAATTCAATTAACAGGTAAAGAATTGGAAGAAGGTTTGTCTGCTCTTATTGAGTATCTCACATCAATGCGATATAAATGCGCACGTGAAGCACGGCAAAATATCAATACAACTGCAAACCAGAATAATGTCCAAATTATTGATACCACCTTGCTTAAATGTTACTTGCAAACGAACGATGCTCTTATTGCTCCCCTCTTACGTTCAAATAACTGTCATCTTGCTGAAGCGGAGAGAACTTTGAAGAAGTATAAAAAGAGTAACGAACTCATAATACTCTATCAAACCAAGGGTCAGCATCGACGCGCATTAGAATTACTTAAGACTGAAGAGAATATAGAACGTACTATCACATATTTACAACATTTGGGAAACAAGGATATGGGTCTTATTTTGGAATATGCCGACTGGGTGTTATCGAAAGTACCAGAGGAAGGATTGAAAATTTTTACGGAGGATATGTCCGAAGTTGAAGCATTGCCACGTCCTCGGGTGTTGGACTATTTATTAAAGTCTCACATTGAACTGGCAATTCCTTATCTTGAACATGTTATTCATATTTGGAAAGATACGAATCCACTTTTTCATAATTCATTGATACACAAATACCGCGAGAAGGTGTTGTCTGATGATCCAACTGCCAGTGTGACTCGTAAAAAGTTGTTGGAGTTTCTTGAATTTTCAAGCAACTATAAACCTGAAACAGTTCTATTACATTTTCCTACGGATACATTGCTAGAGGAACGGGCTCTTATTTTGGGTAAACTGGGTAAGCATGATGATGCTTTAGCAATTTACGTTCGAGCATTGGGCGAAGTATCTAAAGCAATTGAATATTGTAACAAAACATACAACGCTGACAGTAAGCAAGAACAAATGGTTTATGTGATGTTAATTAAACTGTTACTTCAGCCGAACAGTTACACTTTTTCGTTGCCTGGAGTGGTTTTATCTCCAAAAACAGCACAACCCGATCTGGAGACGGCTCTAAAGTTATTGGAAGAGTACGCATCATGCATAAATCCACTAGATATATTGGATGTTCTTCCTGAAAATATACCTGTATCGCGAATTTACAAGTTTTTGCAAATTGCAATGTTTGAATCTTTAAAAACTCGTAGAAGCACGCAGTTGTTGAAGAGTTTACTTTACGCAGAACATTTACAATGTCAAGAAGTCAGACTACATTTAGAAAGTCAAAGTGTTCTAATTACTGATATGAATATTTGCCCAGTATGCAAAAAGAGGTTTGGAAAACAAAGGTAATTTATTTATAACGTAATGAATATTATTTACGTTTAACAATAATAATGTTTCAGCGCTTTAGTTCGATATCCCAATGGAGATGTTGTACATTATTCATGTCAAGACAAGAAATTGTAATTTACAATCTTCTTGAAATATATTCTTGATATTGTATGGTATATACATATTAATCAGGTAATTAAAATAAGTTTTAAAGTGCAATAATATCGCTTTATAACAAATTTAAAATATATTTCAGCCATAAACAAATAACATGGTAATGATAAATCTATTTAAATATTCAAATATTTCTCTGCTTAATATTCAACAGAAAAATTATTTTAAATTGATTTAAAACTCATGTCTTGATATAAACAGACAAGTTACATGATATAAATGATAAGTGATAATTCGAAATTTTAATCTCTTCAATTCCGTCATACTTGACATCCTTCAATGCATGCGAAAATCTCACTGTTGCTTTATACCAGGCATGTTACGCAGAGATACGTCGCGCTGGCCCTCTGAAACTTTCCTCTAGTGAGAGCAGTCTCCTAAATTCGGAGATGTACTGGGATTGCCTGTTTGTTTTTCGTTATACAAGTTAGCCGTTTTCATCAGAAAGTGCGCTGGTTACACTTTGAAAATTGAACAACTAACTAATTAAGATTGTACGATATTATATCGAAAATTATTCAGCACGTAAATAATGAAATATAATTATAGTATTACAGTTTGTTTTGTCCAACGTCTATTAAAACATAAATATTCAACCAGTCACAGAATGCAAAAGAGGAAGTCATTACTGCCATACATAATAGCTTAAACAATATTCAATAAAGGTTGAAAATGTTCATATCGTACATAGCTATTTTTCTATTAAGCTATCATATAATTTTAAATTATCTACTAAAATAATTATTCCAAATTATATACAACTGACACTAATTTAAAAGTATCTTATTTAGGTAAATAATTACGTCTATCAGGAATGTTGAAAGGATAAACAGCTTGTGTATTGAATCATAACAAATGATTTTCATCATTGCCATATACACATGAATAGATTGTCTTCTAGTGATTCAAATTTTGCATTGAATCAATTGGCCGATTGATAAATTACAATGCACGATTGTGTACACAAATAGGTCTGGTTACTAATAGTTCTAATCAAATGTCCCAATGCTAATCATTTCGAATATTTTATAATGCACACTCCTCCAGTTGTATAGAAAACAATACTGCATTGTTATATTTGGGTTACTATATAAATATTTGATAACGTTTGTAAAATTATCCAGCCATCATCAGTTAAAATATTTTCGGCACGATGTACATAGGGCATTTATATAATTTTACCTATGAAAATAATTATATTATTCAAGGTTGCCAATTAACTAAAACACCTTATTAAATTTATCAAATTTTGTTGACATGGGACATGATTATTTCATAAATACACAAACGGGTAAGGAACAAGTTAGTTTAAGTAAGTGCACGCAAAGTTTTTTGCAATTTTCATTTATTTTCTTGTATGAAAAATGACCAAATAATTTTGAGGTCCTATCACATTAGTTAAATAGGTAATTGTGGATATAAGGAAACAATAATTGAGACTCAAAAATGAATACCTAGTAGTACAGAAGTAGGATTAAAATAAATCTACATAGACAAAGTAATTGATAAATTCACGCATCACATTTGATTACTGATGATTGCTTCGCTTTGCTTCAATGTTAATATTCGAAAAAGAATGGTCAATTTCCGTTTGTATTCTTATTCTATTTGTCTCAACCTAAAAAATGTTTTGCGTTTAACTCTGCTTTAAAAATTTTGATACATCTGGCCAACTACAGCTTTGCCTGCATTCGCATATCTTTCGCCCGTTTATCCTCACTTGCCTTGTCTAAGAATTCATTGAGTAATTTCTTGTATTCCTTATTGTATTTCAGGAAGTGGCACACATGTTGGGAATCGTTCCAATCCTTCCAATAAACTTCCATGCCTTGAGCCTCCCAAGCTTCCCGAGCGCGCTTGTTTGACGAGACGGGACCGATGCGATCCCTGGAGCTCACCATAAACAAAGACGGGCATCTGATCAAATTGGTATGGAACATTTGACTCGCTCTGATATAGTGGCAAGTAGCAACTTTATCGAACGTCTTCATGTGATAAACAATGTAATTTCGAGTCGCTTTCTCCATGACACGGTTATTGGGGAATACGGCTTTTGGGAAACCTGTAGGTATATCATTAATATCTGCCGCACTATCCCAAACCTGTGCAACAAAACGGCTGGTAAATGGCTTGTAGCGTTCCGTCTCAGCCGCCATCCACGCAAGAGATTCGCTCCAGAGATATGCACCGACCGAGAAGCCGTGCAAGTACAATGGGCTCTTAGTGTAATTGTTGCTCAGCAAGTGCAGAAGCTCGCGTGCAATAACTTGCGAGCCTGAACTCGGCCACAAGAGTTGCCAAGGTGTGACGCGCACGTTCAACACATCGAAGTTCTTGTCCAGGTAAATATCAGCAAATTTCTTAATATGCTTCGGCTGGGCCAACAACCAGCTGTGCATTATACACAGTGGCTTATCCTGCTTCACTTCAGCGAAAGTTTTCGCCTGGTCATTCGTGAGCAGTATCATGTTCTTTGTTATGTTTATAGTGGAAACATTTCGCGATGCCATTATCAGAACCACCTACAAATAAATATTTACATGCATTTATTATTTATATGTATATAAATCTTTTTAAAAATACTTACCAGTTTTTGCTGGTTCTGGTGTATATTGGACAAAGCATAAATGGATTTGGCACCACGCGTAAGGCTATAGCGTATCACAGACATTCTGAAAAATAAGCAAAATTATTAATAAGTGCCAAGAGAGTTCAAACAGTTACATGCCATTTTTCTTAATATAAATGTACAAATGTATTAATCATTGCATTTGCGTGAGTTACATACACATTTAATAAAAATGAACTTTGGAACTGATTGTACTGCTATTTATTAAATTCATGTACATGCATAGCATTCAATAAATAGCTGGCACCAACTTTCAATTAATGACAAACATTTTTAAATATTTTAACACCAAATAAAACATTCACGAATTGCTTTTGCAATACTCACATTGAATAAATCAATGCTGATAAGTGAATTGCCAATAATTACGAATGCACTATTAATGTGAAATGACCCCAAATATTAAACTGATAGAATTTTTTCCAAACTACTCAGTGTGATAAGAGTTTCCAGACAATATTATCTCATGAGTAATATGTATTTACAAAAATCAAATACAACTTACTTAATGCATGAACAGAATGTACAAGTTTTAAACACTCGCTAACAAAGTAACTAATGGCATCCGAACTAATCCAAATCCAAATATATAAATACCCAATGATGAGTTATGTTTTAGACAATGAATATTTAAAGTAAAATTAACCATGTACATAATCCAATTCGTAGTATATGTCCAATAATGAAGTCCAAATATTACAGGAAGATAGGCACAATTGGACTATATCCTCATAAATACTGAATATTTATGTTCTTACCTGTATATGATACTATTTGTGAAACAGGAGGTTATATTGTGAACAAATGCACAGAATAAGACAAAGCAGTAGAATCCTATTTGGAAATGAACAGCTACAGCTGTGTGAACAAGAAGACCAGCAATACGAAATGACTAAGCCTTGGCGAAGCAAGCCCGATCACCTACGGTGCCCCAGGGAAACTGAACTGAAAGTAAGCGCTATATACAAATTGTGCTCAATGCGTCCACAACTCATTGAACTCCCTCTTGTTGCATAGTTAGTACGTTGGCAACGAATCCATTAAGTGAATATATAACCACAATTAATGTTATTCAGTACTAGCAAGTAAAGTAACGTGCATCTCATATCATTTAATTTATAGTGCACATGCAAGTCTGATGAAATATTGTAGACGTTGATGTCGGACTATGTAGTCATTTATTCGCTGCCAATTTCTATCGACACGCTGTATACGCATTCATTGTAATTGAAACGAATAAAATCAACATTCGCAATGCGCAATTTCAGCCTACGTACATTATTAGAATGAAGTAGACTTATAATCTGATCAACTTTGAATTTATACAGTTCCCGATAGCAATAAGCAATCATAAAGTAATTATGATACAGCTAATAAAAATTTTCTAAATCGAAATTAGAACAATCTCCAATGCAGCGATGGATCATTATTGCATGCATCAACAGCTTTTTTGAAATTACTTGGTAAAATTCAAATGCTTTTCAATATTTATCGATACTTAAAAATAAGTACCTAATTAAAATTGAAATCATATGCGGTAGAGAAACAAGCGTAATTGTTTTTAACTGTAAATAATTCCTTGTTATTCCATGCAAATGTCGCTTTGCAAATTGCAATTGTATTATAAATTGAGTAGTTGAACATAAATAATAATTCTAGACATAACAGTCATGTTAGATTAGCGTGCGCTCATTTTATCAATAGTTTCAGTTGCCTAATGTCCAACAGTAAGTTATTAATAACTATGTGCTTAATTTATTTACTACTTAAAAATCCGCTTAATAGTTGACGAATTTTAGATCTTCGTTTAACAAGCATTAAGGACATAAATTAATGATTATAACTATCAATTACAAAACACTGCATCATAATTAGTAAAACAATATTTTGTAACAAATTGAAGCTGCTTAATTTATATTACTAGTTATTTAATGATACAATTATGTAATCTTAATAATTGAAACAATTATTCAGCACTAATTATATAACATTTGAGATAGTTAAAAGTTTTATGGCGCGATTTTTTCAAATTTGGGTGTGTGCAATGTGGTTACATAGTGAGCGGAGAGATGACAGCACCAGTTGCGAGCTAGCTGGAGAAACGCTGCCTATCGGCTTCTGTTCCGTACAAGCCGCACGCAGCTCAGTACAAAAATCAACATGGACGCAGGTCACAGTCGTCGGGCGTGAGTGTGTATACGCGAGTGAATCGTTACAATTGTACAGTGGCATAAAATCAGCGCTAATAGACCAACAATTGGATTATCGACTGCGATTTAAACCTTTCGGTAAGTACCCAGCGCCTGCATAATGCATACATTCGACCATAAGTGCACACGAAGTCGGCCTATTTGACACCAACTATCCATCCGGAGCGGAGCCATGTCCCCTGACCTTTAAACATGTCGGCTGCCTTAGCGGCACATCAATGAACCTCGGCTGAAATCCTCCTGAAAATAATTGAAACGCCCTTTTAAGCCAATTTTGACTGCTCGGCTACCTGTCGCCAGTACTTTTCGATTGCGGGTGGAGCAGATTACGTCGTCTCAGGTAACATCGCTTTCACACTTTGCGGTAATTTTGCATTGTCGGTTATCAAACAACGCGTGAATTCATCGCAAGAAAAGGCAAATCTTAGTCGTTTGCGAGAATTTCCTGGGTGCTGCGTTGGAGTTCTCGTTGGTTGGGTTATTAGGGCTACGGCCGATGATGTCAGAGTCGTTGAACTCGGAAGGGAAACACTATATAGGCGTTTGAGATATACTCGGAATAGTACAGTAATGATGTTAGCGTAAAACAATGGCCAACATTTTCTGGATTCCAGTACAGTACGTGCAAAAATCAGTTGGTCGGATAAGGTTAGGGCTCCGGCCTAATCCCAAAAATATTGATAGATGAAATCAATCGTTAAGCGGTTTAGTGGATGTTTCATGAACGGGCACGCGTTATTGGCACCTTTAAATGCATACATATATATGTGCAATACGCACTCGGCGCTTCTCAGTAAAATGATTTTTTATTGGATCACCTCTATTTATAGCTTGCCACAACAGCGATAGTTTATTTGGCCGCGTAGCCGATATATGCGTAAGGCTGGCTGTATGCGTATTCCATGCCAATCGCCAATAAACGTGTAACTTTGAATATGCATACTGCGCTATGTGTTAATAAAAACAATATCAAATACTGTCGCCGTTTGCTGTGTTTATGAAGGTTGCGAACCGACACAAAATCCAAACAGCATCTTATTATGACAAAGCAAGGCAAATGTCATCAAAATTAATTTGGAGGTTAAAGTGCCTTCTCAATCTATTTAAAATCGATAATTAATATGGGACGACACGTATTGCGTTTTTGTTTCTGACTTGCAAATTACAGTACAATCACGACGCAAAGTTTTATCGAAATTCTGTCGTTGCGACAAGCATATGCGAGACTGAATAATTAACACACAACTATGAACATTTTTGATTGTTCACTGGATTACGTAATCGCTGAGGTAACAAACATTTTATGCTTGCTTTTGTATAAACATCACTCCAATGCAGCAGAAAAACTGGTTATTTTATTTGTGTTCTTCTGCACGCTTCGAGAGCAGTTGCTTATTTCTTGTTCGTTCGTTTTTACATTTTTTTAAGCGTTACGGTTCGCCTTTTATTTTGTTGTATCTCATCATCATCATCGTCATTGTTGCTCATCATCAAGGAACGAGTGGTTCTCAACACGCAACTATTCGTGTGCACTCCCATCAATAGCGTACATTACGCAGAGTAAACGTTGAGTGTCACTGACTTGAAGCAATTGAACGAGATTGAGACAGTGCATATTGAGTCATCGCAAGCCTTTAGCTTTAGTGGGACCTTGGCGCGATAAACGAGAATAATCGACTCAGTAAATACAAAACTCGCGATATGTTTCTTATCTGTGTTGGGTACGTGAAGCATTTATTTCGATGATGTAAGAGGCTTGCTTTATTTTGGAGCTTTGCTATAGCCAACAATACGTATCTGTTAAGATAGTAGGCAATGATAATGTGTTGGAAGCTTTTCCAATAGTTATTACCAGGTAATAATACGAAGCAATTTACACGTACGCATTAACTAATCACAGTGCCTGCCGCGAGTGTAACACATTCATACCAAGCAGATAGTGAATATTATGTCATGACTTGTTATGTCCGTTTAATTGCAATTAACAAGCTTCCATTCTAATGTGATTATTCCGCTAAATTTATTTTCTGCATCATCATCAGTTGGGGTAAAATTCAGGTTAATTTCGCAGTACATCTGTTGCGGTATCTTATACGGTATTAACCATCAATTATTAAATGCTGCTCTATATTTGCCACATTCCTGATCTGCACTATTTTTAGAATTACCAACTTATTTATACCAATACAGTTAATCGTTTACATTACCACACTTGTTATTGTGCTCATAAAGCGAGAGCGAGACGGGTTCAGAACATTTATTATTTACAAAGTGATATAAAACATGCTCAGTTTTTAAAAATGCATAAAAATAACTAAGTAAATATTTAGCTACATATTCCAGGGTATAATCCATAAATCTAAAGTGTAAATATATTTTTTGCATATCTCGTTTTAAGAATTGCATGGGAAACGATTCGTTTTGTTTATTAACCAGACGGAATGGGTTTGGTCATGCATCATGAGTAAGTTTTATCTCATTGAGAGCAGACTACTCGCGACTAGACGCATAAATTAACATTTCATTCGGCTGATCTGTGCAATTCGTGGTCAAATTCAATTAATGTCCATGCACCGTTCTCCTGAATGTATATTAATGATGGTGCACTTTATTGTGCTGTGTAATGATCAATAATTTGAAACATTTGAATTATAAATAGCATGCCTAACGTAGCGAAATGGATGGAGTAGTAAATTGTAGTAGTAAAACGAAATGGTACGAAATTGATGCGACACGTCCTGTGTGCAAATTTATTTATTCAATTAGCGCTCGTCTATTGTATGGCTATTTTCACACTTATTGTGCCGCCAAGGTTGTCTATTCTCTTGGCTAATTTTACTAATGATTTGCACATAAGTAATCGTTATTTAATTATGGGAAATATATTAACAGTACAAGTGCAATGTTTTGATTACTGCAGAGTGTATATTTCTTTAAGAAATAACTTCGGGGAATCAAAATGTTTATTCATGCAAATTTATTTTTTCCGCATTTGCGCTATGTGACGATTCATGGAACGAACGGTCACGTTTATTTATGTAGTAATTAGAACGAGTACTCTTGCTGAACAAACCATTTCAACGCCTACAATTTATAGCTATTACAGTTATGTCATTTGTCTGTGAGCATCATAGCGCATTATTACTATCATTGCCACTGCAATCGAGGAAATGGCGTATTCGATTTCCATGTCGTAGGTTATTTATACGTTTAACACTTGATTGTTTTATTGAACCAACCGTTTTGAATTTAGAATTATTCGGTATGAAATGCATAATACTGCATTGTCGTTGCGTAATGTTGTATTGATTAAACTGTAGATTCAAGAGTACCTAGTATCGATTTAAATATTTATTAGCGATAATAAAATTAATGGAATGCGCCTAAATTTCACAGTCCGCGTTTCAAGCTCATTGCGAAGAGGCAGTTTGCGTGTGATAGCGCAATGCCATGATTTCTGGCGTGGCTTTTATGGCCGTCCTTGGACTCTAGTTGTCGTTGGCGGCGATGGTGGTAAAGTTTTTACAATTGCTAAATGAACATAACGTCAATAACGTGGAACGTTTTACTTATACATAAATGATAAGATTCCACTTCCTCAAGAAAGGAAACCCACTTTTCAAGAAAATAGCAGATAGCTAAATACACAGCGGAAATTACAATTTTTGGATTAATATCCCATTTTTGCGATTATCAACGTCGTTGACACTTTTTACGTATATAAATAATTGGATTTTTTCATAGATTAGGATTTATTGAGCGGTAACAAAATAATTTTTTGAATCAATGGAATGACTAAACGTTTTTATTAAATGTTTGATCCGAGTAAAAAGTTAATTGGTTTGAAATGATATTGAAATTGGACGGTGGTTCTTGTTAAATATGAGTTTACATTTTTAAGAAGATCAAATGTCAACGAAATTCTTCACGCATTAACAACGAATTAAATTAGATGCATCATATAGTGAAAATGAGCGTAGGTTGCGACTACTTGCTGTGTTTTGAGCTGATAGTTGAAGCATCAAAAATATTCGTTCGGATGACATCATTCATTCACTTTTGCCCAATGCACACCATCATAATAACATCGCATTGCGTTCAATTCAAATGTATAAAATAATGTCATCAGCGAGGCAACGGGGCACAGGCGTAGTCTCTTGCAATGACAGTACATACGTAGTTATTTTCTACTCTGTTGAATATTAGTTACGTGACGCGTCGCATATGTAGGAAAGACACCAAAAGCGGTTGAAATAAAAGCGGAAACCCGCGCGGTGTTCGTTTTTGTGTGCATCCGGTAATATTTAGCCTGTTAAGTTGCGCGCTTTGTACACGGTGCGTGTAACATACATGAAGTGTCTTTGTTTTATTCTTCTTTGTTGGTTTCTGGAAAGGGAGCACATGCGAATCGAGCGTAATTAATTAAACGCAGGAGACACAAATGATTTGAATTCATGCCAGTGTCAAATATTGAGGGATAAAATAGGTAAGATAAATTTGACCTAAATCGTGTCGAAGCCGACGGGCGCCTTCGTTGTGATATAATTTGGCGAGGTCGCGATTTCCTCATTCGCCGATGCGTCCCAGAGTTGGCAATTCGCAAATAGCAGCGGCGCGGCGCCCACCCTCACTCATTCTTTCAGTCCCCGCGTTGCACGACGCGACACAGCGACGGCCTAATAAACGCGAATGCAAGCGTGTGTTGAGGCACGGACGCGCACTATCGATCCCACGGATGCGAATGACTAGCTAGGAGCGATGACGACGCCGACGTCGTAGCCCTGGTCCTGTTTGCGTTATAACACGATTGCGTCGTTCAGCAACAAGTTCCGCAGTCAGTTCCTACATCCTTATTGCGCTAACCTGACCGTGCTGGTGCACTTTTGGCCGAAAACAACGTTGTTTGCGGTGATTCAATGTGATTCTTCTTCATAGGAGGCCTACTAGGCTAACGTTGCGAAAATGACGACCGATATTAGCATGACTCGGTGGGATCCGAGTCTTCAGCAGGAAATCGTCGAGGAGTATGAGTACGATGGAGGTAACTCGTCGTCCAGATTGTTTGAAAGGTCCAGAATTAAGGCCCTTGCTGATGAGCGTGAGAGTGTGCAGAAGAAGACCTTCCAGAAATGGGTGAATTCCCACTTGGTGCGCGTCAATTCGCGCATTGGCGATTTGTACGTAGATCTACGAGATGGAAAGCAGCTCATTAAATTATTAGAGGTTTTATCAGGTGAGTTATTTGTTCTAATTGATGTAGCATGATCATCTTATTAATGAATTGTGAAAACTAGGTGAACGCTTGCCTCGTCCCACCAAAGGCAAGATGCGCATTCACTGTTTGGAAAACGTCGATAAAGCGCTTCAGTTCTTAAAAGATCAGCGTGTTCACCTGGAAAATATGGGTTCACATGATATTGTAGATGGCAATCCACGTCTTTCCCTCGGTTTGATCTGGACCATCATCCTGCGTTTCCAAATTCAAGACATCACGATCGAAGAGACCGACAACCAGGAAACGAAATCAGCCAAAGATGCGCTATTACTTTGGTATGTCGCTAAATCGTTATGTGCTATACAGAGTTAGTGATTTATTGTGTATTTTATAGGTGTCAGATGAAAACAGCTGGCTATCACAATGTAAACGTGCGTAACTTTACGACCTCTTGGCGTGACGGTTTAGCGTTCAACGCTATTATTCATAAACACCGACCCGATTTAATCCAATTCGACAAGTTGACTAAATCGAACGCCATCCACAATTTGAACAATGCGTTCAATGTGGCTGAAGACAAACTCGGCCTCACGAAGTTGTTGGACGCAGAAGACGTCTTCGTCGAGCAGCCGGACGAAAAATCAATCATCACATATGTAGTCACATACTATCATTACTTCAGTAAGATGAAGCAAGAGACCGTACAGGGTAAACGTATTGGCAAAGTGGTGGGCATTGCCATGGAAAATGACAGAATGATCCACGAATACGAATCGCTGACGAGTGATTTGCTAGCGTGGATTGAGAGTACCATTCAAGCTCTCGGTAATCGTACGTTCGCCAATAGCTTGATGGGTGTACAACAGGAATTGATGCAGTTCAGTGCATATCGCACTGTGGAGAAGCCGCCAAAATTCGTTGAGAAGGGTAACTTGGAAATTTTGCTCTTTACACTTCAGTCGAAGATGCGCGCTAATAATCAGCGCGTATACACGCCGAAGGAAGGTAAGATGATTGCTGATATCAATAAGGCATGGGATCGGCTCGAAAAGGCTGAGCACGAACGTGAATTGGCATTGCGCGAAGAATTGATTCGACAAGAGAAACTCGAGCAGCTTGCCGCACGTTTCAATCGTAAAGCTTCCATGCGTGAGACGTGGTTGAATGAGAATCAGCGTCTTGTATCGCAAGATAACTTTGGTGACGACTTGACCAAAGTTGAAGCCGCTGCTAAAAAGCACGAAGCAATTGAAACAGATATTCTGGCTTACGAAGAACGTGTACAGGCTGTTGTTGCTGTAGCATCGGAATTGTCGGCTGAGAACTACCATGATATTGATAGAATCAGCCAGCGAAAGGATAATGTATTGCGCCTTTGGAATTATTTATTGGAATTGCTCAAGGCTCGTAGATCACGTTTGGAGTTGAGCTTGCAATTGCAGCAAACATTCCAGGTAAACGAGTGTTTTGTTTTTAAATGTGCCTGGATTTAAGACTTTGTTTACTTTTTTTGCAGGAAATGTTGCACATTTTGGACTCAATGGAAGAACTCAAAGTCAGGTTACTCACTGATGATTTCGGCAAGCATTTGATGGGCGTTGAAGATCTCCTCCAGAAGCACAGCTTGTTAGAAGCTGATATTAATATTTTGGGCGATCGCGTTAAAGCGGTGGCTAGCCAATCCCAGCGCTTCCTCGATTATGAAACCACTGAGGGATACAGACCATGCGAGCCTTCGCTTGTCATTGACAGAGTTCAGCAATTGGAAGACGCATATGCAGAACTTGTACGTTTGGCCCTTGAGCGCCGTGGTCGCTTGGAGGAATCCCGTCTCTTGTGGCAATTTTATTGGGATATGGCTGATGAAGCCAACTGGATCAAAGAGAAGGAGCAGATTGTTTCTGCTGGAGATATTGGTCATGATTTGACAACAATCCATTTACTTTTAGTGAAGCATAAAGCTCTTGAAAACGAAATTGCCGCACATGAACCTCAATATAAAGAAGTACTTCGTGTTGGCGAAGAACTTATTGACCGCGAACATTTCGCGAAAGATTCCATCCAAGAGCGATTGGATGGAACCGAGAGAGCATGGAATCATTTACAAGAACTCACTGCCGCACGTAGAAAGCGTTTAGGAGATGCCGTAGATTATCATCAACTCTTCGCAGATGCCGACGATATCGATATTTGGATGCTAGATACTTTACGCCTGGTGTCCAGCGAAGATGTTGGCCGCGACGAAGCAAACGCTCAAAGCCTCCTTAAGAAGCACAAAGATGTTACTGAAGAACTTAAAAATTATGCTTCAGTCATTCAAGCGTTGCATGATCAGGCACAACAACTTGGCTCCGATTTGGCCAATTCACCTGATGTGACTCAACGTTTAGAGTCTATTGATAGCCGTTACAAGGAATTGAATGAATTAGCTAAGCTTCGCAAGCAGCGTTTGCTCGATGCTTTGTCTCTATACAAATTATTGTCAGAGAGCGATGGCGTTGAACAATGGATCAGCGAGAAAGATCGCATGCTTGAGACCATGGTACCAGCTCGCGATATTGAAGATGTTGAGATCATGAAACATCGTTATGATGGGTTTGAGAAAGAGATGAACGCGAATGCGAGTCGTGTAGCTGTTGTTAATCAATTGGCGCGACAATTATTGCACGTTGAGCATCCTGATAGCGAGCAAATTACTCAGAGACAGAATCAGCTCAACCAGAAATGGGCAGAATTGAGAGACAAAGCTGAAGGCAAGAAAGAGGAATTAAACCAGGCGCATGGTCTGCAAACATTCCACATCGAGTGTCGCGAGACGGTCACTTGGATCGAAGATAAGAAGCGTATTCTTCAAAGCACCGATAGTCTTGAAATGGATCTCACTGGTATTATGACATTACAGCGTCGTCTTAGCGGTATGGAACGTGACTTGGCTGCCATTCAAGCGAAACTCACGTCGCTTCAGAAGGAAGCTGATCAAATCGAACATGAACATCCTGATGAAGCCGCACTTATTCGTGAGCGCGTCGTTCAAATTCAAGTTATTTGGGAGCAACTCACCCAGATGCTCAAAGAGCGCGATGCCAAATTGGAAGAAGCTGGCGATTTGCATCGTTTCTTGCGGGACTTGGATCACTTCCAGGCGTGGCTCTCACGAACGCAAACCGACGTTGCGTCAGAAGACACGCCAAGTACTTTGGCCGAGGCAGAAAAACTTTTGTCGCAACATCAGAGTATACATGAAGAAATTGACAATTACACTGACGATTACACGAAGATGATGGAGTACGGCGAACGTATTACGGCAGATCCTGGTACCCAGGATGATCCACAATACATGTTCTTACGTGAACGACTAAAGGCGTTGAAAGATGGTTGGGAAGAATTACGACAAATGTGGGAGAACCGCCAGGAGTTGCTCTCGCAGTCTTTGAACTTGCAAATGCTTAACCGTGACGCCCGACAGGCAGAAGTTATTCTAACTCAACAAGAGCATGCTCTTAATAAAGATGAGACCCCAGCCAACTTGGAACAAGCCGAAAACCTCTTGAAACGTCACGAAGCGTTCCTAACGACTATGGAAGCGAATGACGATAAGATCAATGGAGTTTTGCAGTTCTCTCGGCGACTTTGCGAAGAAAAACACTTCGCTGCGGACAAGATAAGTAAACGGGCCGATGCAATTGAAGAGCGCCGACAAAATAACAAAGAACGTGCTCATGCTCTGCTCGATAAACTGAAAGATATGTTGGATCTGCAACAGTTCCTGCGTGACTGCGAGGAGTTGGGCGAATGGATGCAAGAGAAGCACGTTATCGCACAAGATGACACTTATCGCAGTGCAAAGACAGTTCATTCCAAGTGGACGAGACATCAAGCATTCGAAGCCGAAATCGGCGCAAATAAAGAACGCCTTAGTAATCTAGCCAAAGCTGGTGAAGAATTGGCCAATGATAAACCCGAATATGCGAATCTTATTAAGCCTAAAGTAGATGAATTGAGCGATCAATTCCACATCCTGGAAACGACTACTCATGAAAAAGGCGAACGTTTGTTTGATGCTAATCGTGAAGTGCTAATTCACCAGACATGTGACGATATTGACTCTTGGATGAATGACCTCGAGAAACAGATCGAATCCGACGATACGGGATCGGATTTGGCGTCTGTCAACATCTTGATGCAGAAACAACAAATGATCGAGACGCAGATGGCTGTTAAAGCGCGTCAAGTTAATGAACTTGAAAATCAAGCCAAGCATTTGGCAAAGACGGTGCCCACTGAGAAACTCGATGATATTAAGATGAAGAAAACGCAGGTGGAGGTCCGGTTTGAGCAGCTGAAACAACCTTTGTTTGAGCGTCAGCGGGCACTAGAAAAGAAGAAGGAAGCATTCCAATTCCGACGAGACGTTGAAGATGAGCTATTATGGATTGCCGAAAAGATGCCTCAAGCCGAATCGGACGAATACGGTAGCAGCTTGTTCCATGTGCATATGCTGATGAAGAAAAATCAGTCATTGAGAACAGAGATTGATAATCACGAGCCTAGAATTCATACGGTTTGCAATAATGGCCAGAAGTTGGTCGATGAAGGACATGAGAGTGCCGATGAATTTAGCCGCCTTATAACAGAATTGTTACGTGCATGGCAAGAACTTAAAGATACTTTAGAAAAACGACGTGAACACCTTTTGCGCAATGAGCGTGCTCAGCAATATTTGTTCGACGCCGGTGAAGCTGAGGCGTGGATGAGCGAACAAGAACTTTACATGATGGTCGAGGATCGCGGCAAGGATGAAACATCTGCTAGAAATCTTATCAAGAAACATGAAGGTTTAGAAGCTGTTGTCGAGCAATATGCAGATACAATTCGATCGTTGGGCGAAACTGTTAGGCAATTAACCGCTGAAGGACATCCATTGGCAGAACAAGTTGCTGTTAAGCAATCACAGTTAGATAAATTGTATGCAGGTCTTAAGGACTTGGCGGGAGAACGTCGTGCTAAATTAGATGAAGCATTGCAGTTATTCTTGCTTAATCGTGATGTTAGCGATTTAGAACAATGGATTGCTGATAGAGAAGTTGTTGCCTCCTCGCATGAGTTGGGTCAAGACTACGATCATGTTACATTGCTTTGGGAGCGGTTCCGCGAATTCGCTAAAGATACTGAAACAATTGGTAATGAGCGTGTGGCTGCTGCGAATGACGTAGCCGATCAGTTGATTGCTGCTGGGCATTCGGACTCTGCAACGGTTGCAGAATGGAAGGATGGTTTGAATGAAGCCTGGCAGGATTTGCTGGAATTGATCGAAACACGAACACAAATGTTGGATGCCAGCAAAGAATTGCATAAATTCTTCCATGACTGTAAGGATGTATTGAGCCGAATTATGGAAAAGTCAGTGGCAATGAGCGAAGAACTCGGACGCGATGCAGGATCAGTATCGACATTACAACGCAAGCACCAGAACTTTATGCAGGATCTTCAAACTTTAGGGTCACAGGTGCAGCAAATTCAAGAAGAAAGCGCCAAGTTACAAACTGCGTACGCTGGTGACCGAGCCCGCGAAATTACAAATCGTGAGGCAGAAGTTGTGAGTGCTTGGATGAACCTGCAAAGTATGTGCGAACAGCGCAAACTTAAACTTGGCGATACAGGTGACTTGTATCGCTTCTTCAACTTAGTTAGAACATTGATGCAATGGATGGACGATGTGGTAAGTTTTTTCAAAGTGAATAAATGGTATATATAAATATATGTACTTAAAAATAATTTTATACAGATTCGACAAATGAATACCGGTGAAAAACCAAGGGATGTTAGCGGTGTTGAAACCCTAATGAACAACCATCAAAGTCTGAAAGCTGAAATCGATGCCCGCGAAGATAATTTCACTGCCTGTGTATCTCTTGGAAAGGAACTGCTTGCCCGTAATCACTATGCTGCCGGTGAAATAAGAGATAAATTACTGGCATTGAGTAATCAGCGCAATTCGTTGCTTCAAAGATGGGAAGAACGATGGGAAAATCTGCAACTCATATTGGAAGTGTATCAATTCGCACGTGATGCCGCTGTTGCAGAGGCTTGGCTCATTGCACAGGAGCCTTACTTGATGAGTACGGAGTTGGGTCATACAATTGATGACGTGGAAAATCTGATTAAGAAGCATGAAGCATTTGAGAAATCGGCAGCCGCACAAGAGGAACGATTTGAAGCTTTAGGACGTTTGACAACCGTGAGTACTTTTTCTTAGTTCGTTTGCAAATTTTGCCTGGGTAATTGGCATGGGAATTGATATGTGTTATTTACTTTCGTTTATTTGTGTTTGTAGCTAGAAAAGCGCGGTAAAAGCCTTGGTGATGGTCTATGGAATAAGAATGTGCATGAATCCGCACCTCTCAATATTATTTATGAATGTAACAGTTTACCGCATTCACATACCAAATCCAAATATCCTAATCCTCACTGTTTCAGCTTAAAATATCCGAAGACCCATGGGGCTCTTGTGAAATCAATCGTTAGAGATTGTGATCACTTATATAATCCAAAAAAATATCATCGCCGCTTGTTTTCACTAAGCGGAGTTGAAAAATACTTTCCCAGCAAATTAGAATCCAATGATAGCTTTTTATATCCCAAGCAAAACTATCGCACAAAACGTATTTATAGCGAGACTGATGCTTTGTTTTTGCACCGTGATTTCAAAGAAAGCTCTTCATGTTTATCAGATGATTCATTTTCAATTAATTCTTTTACATCTATTGTAACTAATACTGGGGTGAGTTCTTATTATGTTGCTGCATGCCTTTGTGCTTGTTTATATTACCGTAAGGAATAATTATGAAAATATGTTTTCTATTTAGTTTGAACTGAAAGAAAAACGTCGTCGTGAAGAAGAAGCCGAAGCAGCTGAACGAGCTAAGCGCGAAGCTGAGGAAGAGGAACGTAGAAAGGCAGCTGAAGCAGCACGCGCTATACAATCTCCTGAAGATCGTCCAGACGCTTCTTCGCCACAGGATGAACGTCCAGGTATGTTCTTTAGAGTTTTTCCAAAATCCTTGCAGTGTAGGTGCCTTTTTGTGTACAAACGTCTAAATTCTTGCGTTTCGATTTTTAAATTTGAACACTCCACAACAAAGTTCTAACGCAATTTATGACCTATTTCACCTATTCGCACACACATTTTTAACTGCTAATTATTTGCAAGCTGCCGTAACTGCACAAAGGGTTTCGTTAAAAACTGAACCCTCTGGTGAAGGTAAATCAAAAGGTGTTTGAAAATTAGTTTTCATTAAATAATATCTTCGTTCATATTGATCATGGTGATGGCTCCTATTTTAATAACTCACAAATATAACCACTTATTTTACGATTACTTTAGCAGTACTAATCTCGTAGAGTAAGCGTATTTTGCTTTATTCAATCATTGCGTGTACATATTAATTAGTGGTATAAAAATGTTAAATTTTTGCACGATTAAAATTTAGAATTTGAGCATGTGCATGCGATAAGACAGGACATTGAAAGAACGAAATCACAAAGTGGGCAGGTTGCCGGAGAGGGACAAACTTCATCAAAGGTATCGCCTGGAAAGGCTAGGCCACAAACTTATGAACCAGAACTTAGAGCTAGTAAGTAACAAAAACAAAACTTGCATGCCTAACATGCATGCATAACTTGAATCATACGTGTCAAGTTCATTGTGTTTGTGTTCGTTGATTATTATTTTTTGTGCTTGAATTTGTTGTGAAGCATCCTCTCGTTCAGCCGGTACCTTAGAAAAAGAACGCCGCAAGGATCGGTCACGTAGTAAGTCGCCATTCAGAAGTTTCCGTTGGAAGAAGAGTACCCCTAAAACCCATGCGGGACATCATAGCGATGATGATACGCAATCAGGTAGCAAATAAGTGCATAAATATTTGTGTACACTAACTAAAAGTTTACACATCTACACGTAAGATTCAGTACACAATTTTATAAGGGAACAAAAGGCAGCGATCTTAAAATCCTTGAAACACTCCTAGCCAGTTGGTTTGAACAAAATATGAGCCACCACTGTGATATTTACCTTCTAGTATTTTGCAATTATTGAATGTTTTAGCCAAACCAATAGTATTGAAAAATTATGTTTTACGCAATCAATTGTATATTACGTATTAATTAGTTATTTATTATGTAGAGAGAACAAGCCCAGGTGATGATGAAATTTCTGCGGAAGGCACCTTGGTGCGTAAACATGAATGGGAGAGCACAACAAGCAAAGCTTCGAATCGCTCCTGGGACAAGGTTTATGCGTTGTTGAAGGGCACGCATTTCTACTTCTATAAAGATTCCAAGACATCAAAGACCTCGCCAGAGCAGACGTTCAAAGGCGAAACTCCATTATCATTAAGAGGTGCCCAAGGATCGGTTGCATCCGATTATAAGAAGAAGAAGCATGTGTTCAGATTAAAGTAAGATGCATGTTCTTATGAAGCGTTTGTTATTAATTTTGCTTTAATTAGGTTGGAGAGTGGCGCTGAATTTTTGTTCCAAGCTCATGATGACGCTGACATGAACAATTGGATTGCGCGAATAATGGCTGTGCAAGAATCTGATTCGGCTGGTCCATCACGTAGTCAAACACTACCCGCCTCGGCACAAAAGGAAGATGCAAAGAGGCGTAGCTTCTTCACACTAAAGAAGAAGTAAGTTGATGTTAATAATTCTAACATAACGACTAAGAAAACCACATGTGGCTAACAACTAATTTTTGTTGCAGTTAAATTATATTATAAAGATATAACAAAGACGAGAGTACAGAAAGAAAGTTAAGAGAAAGATATATTACAAAGTTGCTTTTAGCTGGCCCATTTACCTTCATTGGCAGAGGGCATTAAAATAAAGAGAAAACAAATAAGTATAATAATTAATATATTCACGTTCTATTTTATATATTATTTTTTAGTGTGTAAGAGCTCTTAATTGAATTGATTGATTGGTATATATATTTTTATGTAGCCGCACTAAAGAAAGTAACAAAATTTGAACAAAAATAGAAGGCAAAACAATTGGTAAGAGATGTAGCCAACTACATGCAAATTTGGATGTGATTGCTAGCCCAATATTAATGTACGAATGTAAGCATACACAATAAAATGATTGATGTGATTGATCAATCATTTATAATTAGAATTGAAAGCAAATGCCACACATACACATGGAAGTACACTTAAATAATAATACTTCATAATAATATGACACTTTCATATTGTTGTAATAATATTGATAAAATAGTAATTGTTCTTACAGTGATTAGATTACAAATACTGCTACTCTACATTAACTACAAAATTCTTAAAATTCGATACTACGATAAATAATTAAGTGAGAAACAAAAAGGCTTGCGCTTGCTATGCTGCCAATAATAACAATTCATGTTTGTTCACACACTTTGTCTCTTATCGCCTACCCTTTACAGTTTGAATATGTCCAGCCAGATTTTATTCATTAGGGTTTATCAACATATATTTTAAATAAAGGTAGTGTGCTTTTGTTTAAACATTATTTTTAGATATTAATGTTTTCCTATAAGCCTATTTTTAGGACAATATATATGAACATCTGATTTTCTTATAATTTTCTTTAAATTAATGCGTGTGGATTTAAGAATTTATTATTGCAATCTCATTGGGTGATATTTAGCTATATTATTGTGAAAGGGAAATAGTAGTATAAGTTTCAACATCCACCACATATGTTGCTTATTAGCTCACTTGTCAGGGCCGTTGCTTATGGCATGGGCGTCGTGAGTTCGATACTCAGTGCTGGCTGGTTTTTTTTTTTTATAAATTAAATAGAGTAGTGACTATTCTCATAAGGTGTGTCCCCCACCTCTCGTAGGGTGGCGGCGCCCCAGTCCAAAATGACGTCAGAATACGAGGTCTGTTGGTAACGAAAATCGGGAATGGGGAGGCAGTCGCAGATCGCACAGCGACCGAGCATGCCGGGGCTGGGGTGGGCTGTCTGAAAACAATCTTACAACGACCGGGCTTTAAAAATTAAAAACGGGGCCCTCGTACGCCTGCGAGGGATCCCATTGGACCTACAGTTAAGTCCACTGGGGCTCCCCGAACGTACAAGGAAATGAAAACTTATAAATTCGAATTGCCTTTCTCGGGGATCGAACCCGAGATACTTGAATCACATTCATAGACTGAACCGGTAGGCTATGAAGCGTTGTTGCTGCGGGTAATTTCGATCTTCCCCTTATATGCTTAAATTCAGTTCAATTGAAAATTTAAAATTTAGAATTGGGTTGCCATTCTCGGGAATTGAACCAGTGACACTTGGGTCGCATCCACAGAATATACCATTAGGCTATGGAGTGTTGCTGCCACGGCAAATTTTGATCTTCCCCTTACTTGCTTATTTTTGTTTGAATTGAAAAATCTAAACTGGCGGGGATTGAACCAGAGACTCTCAGACCACTGCTCTAGACTTCAACACCAGGCTATGTTGTGTTGTTCCTGGGGTCGAATTTGATCTGGGTCTTTTAGTTCAAAAAGTGTTTGGATTTTAAAAACAATTCATTAATTATTTTAACGTCGCTCCCTAATTAAATGTAATACATTGCACATACGTTCAGTCATATTATAGGCAACACTTAGTACTTGCAACGACACGCTCTAATGGCTAGTTTGCTGATGCTGATTAGCGTTGATCAGTTGATCAGCTGTTGTGCGTGCCGAATGGTCTGTGTTCATGGTTTGTTCGGTTCTAATGAACCTTATTTACTTGATTAATCTAATTACAGTAAAGTTTTAATCTAATTACGCATATTGTAATAAATAAAATAGAATTTTATACAATTATGATTCATTGGTTTAGCTCAGAAGACCACAAATCGTCAACATATTTTGGACAGATCTGCATTTCTTAAGGTAATTAATTCATTTCTGTATTAGTCATTAATACCGTTTTAAATGATCGGGTTTTATTTGTTTAATCATTAACAATTCTTCATCTCCCATTTTATTGACCCTTATTAATATCTTTTCATCATACAACACTACTTCTATTCCATTTGTATTTCAAAGAATATTTTAAAATGTAAACACTTCTTTATTTTGAAGGTACGGCTCAAGTACAGGAGTGAAGCAATATGTTCAGTTTGAGTGCCAGCAGGAAACCTAGACTGATGGGAGATGGAGTATACAACAAGAATGTGAAAGAGCTACTTGATATAAACATCAGAAAATGGGCAGCAAATGACTGGAAGCTTTGGAGGCAAAATACTTATGGCACTTGGTGGTTTGGCAATAAAGATGACTTGGTAAGTCATACTTATTGTTCTTATTTAAAGCTTCTTTCAACTGCTAATAGTAAGTTTTCTATTGCTTTCTGGTTTCATTTTATATTGTATTGTCACTATCATAAGTTTTGATATTAATTTTCTGCTTCCCATAATGACTTTGATATTAATGTTGAAAGCTTTAATAATAGTTGGCTTATGTTGCAAGTTTACCAGTTAAGTTAGTGAAGAAAGCAATACCTTATTTGCAAAAACGTGTAATGTTTTCAGTTCATCATGAATGACTCCTAATCTATAAGTGCATCAGGCTCAATGATGACAAGAGTTGTTCAAAGTTGCCATGAGTTTATATAAAATCGCTAATATGATCTCTCAAATCTAAAACGGATATGAACAAAAAGAAGAGGAATAAGAACACTATATTGGAAATTTGGTGAGTAGTCTTTCATATCCTTATTTTTGTTACTATTTTATTATGCTTCCAATGGTTCCAAAAACATTAATTGTCTGATCTGGACAGATGAGCTACTTCAAGCTTGGTCCAGTATATTAGTATGCATATTCATGTTTGTATTTTATCATTTCATTTTAATTCTAATGCATCTGGTCTTACTGTTACTAATGCATGTACTCTTAAACAATTTTTTGTTTTATTTCAGATTATCCCTCATGTTAGCTGACCTGTGCATACAATCTGCTTCAAACTTAGCAAGCAGGTAAGCATACAAGACCTCATTTTTACTCACATTTAAGCTTAATCCTAGCTTACTGTTACTAATGCATGTATTCTTAAACAATTTTTTGTTTTCTTTCAGATTATCATTCATGTTAGCTGACCTGTGCATACAATCTGCTTCAAACTTAGCAACCAGGTAAGCATACAAGACCTCATTTTTACTCACATTTAAGCTTAATCCTAGCTTACTGTTACTAATGCATGTACTCTTAAACAATTTTTTGTTTTCTTTCAGATTATCATTCATGTTAGCTGACCTGTACATACAATCTGCTTCAAACTTAGCAACCAGGTAAGCATACAAGACCTCATTTTTACTCACATTTAAGCTTAATCCTAGCTCTTATGGTTTAAGTATTATTTAATTTTTGGTTATCTTATAGATTGTCACCCACAACAACTGAATTGATCTACTTTGACCTTTGCTCAAATGTAGTGATTAGGTAAGCATGCAAGTTCTCAATTATATTCATATTTAAATTTAATCCTAGCTCTTATTTTATTTTAGCCAGTCACCCATAACAGCTGATTAGTCAGCCACCCATAACAGTTGAATGGTAAGTGTATCTGCTTCAAATTAAGTGACTAGGTGAGCATGCAAGTTCAATTTGTGTTTATATTTAAGTTTAATCCTAATTCTTATTTTATTTTAGGCAGTCACCTGTAATAGCTGATTAGCCTGTCACATAGAACATCTGATCAGTATGCTTCAACTTCAAGCATATGCTTCAAACTAAATGAGTTGGTAGACGATAAAGAGCATCTGCTTCAAACTATGCAAGTATGTAGTGTCTATATTCACACTTTTTCTATTCATTTTAATAGTCAGCCATAACAGTGGAGTTGATCTGCTTTAAGTTTTGTTAGGACTTAGATGTACAAGTCATTAATTGTATTTGATTATAATTTTAGCTCGTATGTCTTAATAGCAATGCAAATTTTAATTTTCTTTCAGATAATCGACCATAATTCCAGTTCCACGCTGAATCGTAAGGTAAAGCTAGGTAAGTACATTGTGTTAAAACCCAGTCCCATAATAAATTCTCAACTTCATCCCTACTGTTGTAGTTTACCTCTATAACCCAACTTATTGTGTATCCTCAGATTCTGTATGATAACTGTTAATTTATAGGAGCTAGCTGGTTCAAATCGCTAGGTATATTTAAAAAAACGCCTTCTGTTCAAACGAAAGTAGTTCTATATTTTTATCTAGGGTAGTTTTCGTATAAATTGCACCCTCATATTGAGTGTACGAGTGGTGACATCTTATAGTTATATTTGGTACTAATAAATTCACGTGTACATAATAGATGGCGCTTTGTACGGAGTGTTGCCTATAGTCTAGTAGTTCCATATCTTCCCGACTACTATGTTGAGGCGCTACTTACAAATTCGAATTTTAAATTTCCCATATCTTTTGACCGCGAAAAAGTTTCAATGTTATCAGCACAGATAAGGCCAAAACTTTTTCGCCAGAATGTATGAACAAAAGTGTAATTTAATAATTGCAATAACTCCACATCTGGACGTGCTACAGATGCGGGTGACACATCAAAAAACTCAGCTCGCTCTACTCTATCCGTAGAGCAATAAAAACAATTTACCAAATTTAAAAAGTATTGGTTGAAATTAAATATTGGTTGAAAATTTCGTTTTCAGAACGGAAAAAATAAGGTTTGGTATCAAGTTTGCATAAACGCAAAGAGATATATTTAATTAATAAAAAAAATTATGCGAAAAGTTTACCATTTTTTTAAAAATATTGACCGAAAATTTCATTTTCAGAACGGAAAAATTAAGGTTTGGTATCAAGTTTGCATAAACGCAAAGAGGTATACCTAATTACTTTAAAAAAATTGATCAATAATTTAAAAAATCAAACTTTTTGCATATAAATTAGAAGGCATATTTACTCCGGAACAAGACTTGCTACGGGGCTGTATGATACCTTATTTTAATCAGTAAAACGACGTCTACATGCATGCCAAATTTCAACCTAATCGGACACAATTTTTCATGAAAAAATTAATAATTTATGGCGTTTAAAAAAAAATTGATTTAGTTAGTGGCGCCATCTATTTGTTACGACTGAAACTCCAAAATGGAATCTTTCTTATCGTATTAGCGCCATCTATCGGGAAATAGCTGAAAATCAAATAAACCCATGTCGGCAAATCAAAATAAACACCTATTTGTTAAATTTACATTATCAAGGAGTAATATACATTTAATTAATTTATTAATGCAATTAGGAAATACAATACATTTTAAATAACAAGGGTAACCCTTCTTCAACAGCTCAAGCTAGATGAGGTGAGTATGCTCCACTAATTTACTCACCAGAAGTCATAAAAGGGGGTTGTGGCCCCTTTTGCTTTCAAACCAGCAGGGCTATAATTGAATAGAAACATGAATACGAATGAATCCTTCATTCATAAGCATTATCTACTCATGAAATTTGAAGTATATGTTCCCTGTAGATCAGGAAATATTTATAATTATCTGAAACAAAACGTGATTATATAACTCATCGAACCCTGTAAGGTACCCTGTAAGGTAAAATAGTATATCGAACCCTAAAACGACAAGCCAAATAATTAAATGTTAAAACAGGTATGGGCTTGTTTACCTTTTCACTAAGTTTAGTGCAGATCACCCGGTAATCTCTGGAGAAAACTTTTAACCGTAATGGTTTGAATTAAAAACTAATGTTAATAGCTATAAATAGGCATGCACTTCTGGTTTTATAGAAATATCTCTTTTCCATTTCTTTCTTTTACATTTGCTGCATTATGGAGCTACTTACCAAGTTTGTGGATGATGATCATGAAACAATGGGATTTATGGACAAGTATCTATGATAAAACAAGCAATTAAATAACAATTGCTAGTGAAATGAAATAAAAATAATAAAATAAAAACAAAAAATAATAATTTTACCTTATTGATAACCATTTAAATGTGCAACGAAACACTTTAGCTAGCTGGATTTCCATAACATGAAGGGAGGCAGTGCCTTAAGAGATAGTTATAGAAAGACGCTCAACATAGATGTTTTTTCTCAATGCATGTACTTGATTCTTAGCACTGAATTCTTCCAGTTATGTCATATTAAGATCATTCCTTCTTACATGCTGACTACCTTACTTTACAGTCACATCTTGAATCATAAATCGAGTTACACAAATATTGATTGAACAAATAGATTATACAATTTTACTTACAGTAGTATATCCTGAATATTCATTAGCTGCCACTCCTTGGCAATTCATTTGGTGGGGTATGTAAAGCATAGTTGTTGAGCTAAACATGATGTATTCATCTTGCATGACAATGCACAACTTAAGCAAGTACCCTTCTCACAGGTTGCATTCCATGTTATAACAACATCTTGACTGTGGCCTAAATCTGCTTAAGGCAGCCAATCTCACATGTAGCTTTACTAATGTTTCAGACAGCATGATTCAGACAATGTTTCAGTCTGGCACGATTTAGACTTAATGAAACCTCAAATACAATGCAGCATTGATTACCAGATTTTAGTATGGTACTTTACTCTGTAGTAGTTACTTGTAGGGCTAAATATGATGCATTCATCTTGCATGATCAATATACATCTTAAGCAAGTACTCTTTTTGAGAGCCAATTGGATCTTTCAAAACTTGATTTAATGTAACTCAGTAAGTTTGTCATCAGCTCTAAATAGTTCATAGACTCACAGGTTGTGTTCCATGGTATCACAACATCCCATCTGTGGCCCAAAAGTGCTTGAGGCAGCCACTCTCGCATATAGCTTCACCAATGTTTCAGTCCAGCATGATTTAGACTTGATGAAACTTTGAATGCAATGCAGTATTGACTAACCAGATTTTAGTATGGCACTTTGCTCTGAAGTAGAAGATCCCTTCTTGAACGCAACGCCTATTCTTAACACTAATTACAACAATAACAATCAATGCTCACTGTTAACAATGCACTTAACATCAGACTCAATCAGACTGCTTTATACAAGGTTATGTAGGCACCGGTACACATAGATATGGAATTACTAGATGGAGCACGGCATTAGTACAGTACAGTCTCCTGTTGGTGTCTCAAGTGATGCGTTATTCATTTGTTTTTTATTGCATTAGATTTACAGGCTCCAGTGGTTCCCAAAGTGGGCCCTGTAGCTATCGTCTGGTATAGCCTATATTGGCCGAGACCAAGCAACAAGTTTGAGAAACACTGCTATAGACGAACGAAGTTGCACATCGTAGCCTTTCGGAAGCATTCGAGTAAATATAGGTAAATACTAGGGAGCAAAAACTGGCGCAAACAAGCGGCCAAAAATTTGCATTTAACGCATGTAAATTTTGACAACACCGTTCCATCTAGTGATTCTATATCTATGCCGGTACAGCGGTGTGCAAAAGATGCAGTATGTTCGACAAGTTGCATACATGTAAATCAATTTCAACAACAATCGTTAGAACTAGCATTTTTTACCTCAATAAATTGAAACATTAGCATTTGAATAAATTGCATTATATTTATATATGTGGGTTATTTGAAGTTGGACTGGAAGTGGCTACGGCTAAATTTATCTTGCCCTTATATAGTGACTCTGGTAACAATTTAACTCTTGGGTTTAACTCATTCAGACCACTTCCATAGCCTCTATACACTCGAGAAGTGTATGGTACCTCATTCTAATCATCACAGCAACCTCGAGCCTTATACCAAATATGAATTCAATCGAGTATAATTTTTCTACATAAAAATGATTTCTTTTAACTATGGGCAACTCAGCGCACTACATTCCATCGATTTGGCGTAAAAACTTAGAATTGCATGTAATTTGTTAGTTTTAAATCATTTAATAATGATTAACTACATTCCATTATTAGACAAGTTGGTCGACCAAGACTTTGGTAGCACTTTGTAATCTTATAATGATGAGTATAAGTCTTATATTTACTTACGCGTATTGTCAAAATTACGTTAATAAACATTTATCTTTTTAAAAAACACTTAATGTTTGTTTATCTTACTGTAAGATATATTTGGAACCAGATATAATAGTTCCACAACTATAATTTTACTTTTATACAATTCATTTACGTATAAATTAATTAAAAGAAATAAATAGAAACAGATTCTTGGCATATATACAGATGCACTATGATAATTAAACGCATAATCAAAAATTACTGGATCAATTTACGGTCATAATTATTATTACTACTTTGATGCTTATTGTTATCACTTGTTTCGTTAGAAACAATAACGTCTGTTTGTAGCATCAGTGGTGGTGGTGTTAAACTAATTGGTTGTTGCTCCATTATTGTTACAAAAATGGAAATAATGTTATCGATGCCAATCAAATACCCATCTTCATGATTTCCAACTTTCCATTTTGATTTGTGATCAATCTCCATGTTTTCAGGAAGGTGAACCGTTTTTGCGAAGTCAATAAGCCATACATTAGCATTAAATCGATCATGTACAAATAACAACGAGCTGCCAATTACTTCATGCGTTTTAAAGAATTGTGATGCTTCCAATGTTGCTTTAATTGCTTTTAATCGTTGAATATATTTGGGCTTGAAATAATAAAAACATGTAGCCAGTAAATACAATATAATAAATAACTACTTACAACTGCGTGTGGAAATCCCTTTGTAAATTCCAGAAATGCATTCAGCACACAATCTCTGGATTTGGTGGTTTTAAAGTCCTTACTAGATGTGCCTTCTGCTCTGCGTACACCTTCAATTCGGAAACCGAGTGTTTCTGTTGATGATATAGTTTCACGCCAGACCATATATCTTGGTTTTGTAACGCCTTTTAATCGATGCTCTTCTTCTGTTGGCGCATCAGCGTCAATTTGGCACATTTTTTCATACATATCCTGTAACAGCATTCATGAATGCCAGTTGATTAATGTCTTACGAAGATTTTACCTTCCGAAGTTTGGGCTTCTCTTTAGCTTTGGCCAACTCTTCTTCAAGGTACGTACGCACGCCGATCTTACAATCCATCACACAAGGAGATTGAAAATCGCCAAGTAAGTCTTGCAATTGTAAATATGAGCATTCACCATCGTCACTCGTAACTAGTCCTTTAAACTCAGGAACGTATGGTCTTAATAAATCTTTCATCAATAGCTGCAGAAACATAATAAACATTGCAAGATTATTATTAGCAAAAAGACGCGCTAGCGCGTACACTTACTCTAAAACATTTCTCCTCCTTTTCGCACAGCTTCTTCAGGATGGTTCCTTGATCAGGACCCGCTTTGAAATTACCCTGATGTCCGGCCAATTGAACCCAAGGGTAGCGCTGTTTCTTGTACGTTTGAAAAAACGGTGTCCATTGGACAATGTTTCGCAATTTGCGCCATCCGGAGGGCTGCAGAACGCAAACAAAATATAAGTCACATTATTTATACTAGCTGGGACTGCGTATAATGTATGCGCTTTTTATGTGTCACCACTGACGTCAATCGTAAAGATTCATACGTATCCGCGATTCAATGCACTCGTTAAGCATACAGACAGTTAAGAATATGCAAGCGCATCCATTGTGTGAGTCCACCATGAACAAATATATTGTAAAAGGCAAACAATTCGTTGCACTCTGCCGAGACATTGACGTCAATCAGGTGTAAAGAGGCAATCACGTTTCTTCAATGCGTAGGCGATTTATTATTAGACCCTAATTTAATACGCAGACATAATACGAACTCACTTGTTAACAAAAGAGAATAATTAGCAAGTCTCATCTTTATGAATAAACTTTATGCAAATTGCGCACTTTTTTTAACTAATTGTAAACGATTCCCAATTTTATTATCTTGCCAATCTACTATTACTCTAAACGTGTAATAATATTAGTAAGCAATAATTCGAAAAGTATCTAATAAAATGTGTCATTTACTTTATTTATTCGATATCGCATAGCGTGTGTGAAAACACGAGGAAATTCCTGTTTTCCATTGAGATATTAGATGTATACGTATTTTTTATTGCGCATAAACAGCTTTTTGCGGTTGCTAACGTGGAAGCTATGCAATAACAATCAAACGCAAACACATCCGTCCGAAGTGATTATTTGCGGGTGTTTTTCTGGATTTTTCTTGATAGCACGTGCGTAGCAGCGCATGTTGCAGCATGACGTTGTATCCCTAATTTTGAGTAACAACGAGGTATAGCTTATTCATTGCTACCTTAATTATACATAGAAATCAAATGCAAATTGAAAAACGCGATGTATGTATGTGGACGGACCACCTGGTACGTTAGTTGTCGTGACGCAAATGCAAACTAGCTTTGAACAATCATCATTTACGTTTGCAGCGTAAATGATCCGATGAATGTGGCTAGGTGGACACACAAGTCGAACAAATATGACGACAACAAGAAACACGATGACAATATCATAATTATATCGTGACATACAACAAACTACTGTTGCCCGCCACTATAATTTGTTATAATTGCGAATGCTTGTTAAAAGTTTCTGCGATTTTTAATTGATATGATTTCTACCTCGCAAAATACCCGCTTAGTTATCGCTCGTATTTGTAATTTTGCACTAAGCTGAATAATTCAACATCTAAGCCGTAAAGCATGACGGCATGAAATGAGCAAATATAATTTGAATAAAATAGCTACCGCATATAGAAAGCTTATAGTTGAACATAACTAATCAACTATCGAACACACCAATCATTCAGTGTAATATGCATTAGATCCGCTAATTAAATAAGAAATTTGATATGTAAATTAACTGAAAACTATCAAATAGTGTGGTAATCTCTAACGTTTGATTGAATTATTCAAGTCATAATTAAATATTTAAACGAAGACTGAATTTACATACGCTCATTCGTCACTGCAGCACGCTATTCATTGTTGTAATTAAAACTGTATATTACTCAATTACAGTTGCTATGTTAATATATTAGGGAACACTTGATATAATTTGGAGTTGAAGTGAAATCGTAGCTCAATGACCGCAATAGTGAATGTTGACATATTTATTCCTTGATCATGTTCTATTCGATTTTAATTTCGATAGTTTTCATTGTATAATATAAAATTTCCATATTGAATTCTCATGTGGTTTCATTAATTCAAGAGATTTTGCAAAAATATTTTAATCGTCTTTAAATCTCGCTTCCGTGTTGACGAAAATTGTAAACAAAACAAAAAACGCATTTGAATCGCTTAGTTGTTCATTAAAAACGTTTTGCATTAATTTTTTAAATTTTTTGATTAATGACACTTTTAACGGTAATCTATTAAAATGTCAATCGTTGCAAAATTATAATAAATTGCAAAGAAATAACGCATGTCCAATTAACCTTAACACAACAAATTTCAGGCAGTTAGAACAAGACTCGACTGTAGTCTCATTTCATCATATTACGCACGTAGTGCTCATTACTCTTGCTTGATATGCTGTAGACCAGTTTTTTCTCAAACCCGACGTCCTTTGGCCGCGCGAAATGCGTACTTACTTACTTACCAAGTCGGTAAAGTAACTAACATACGCATGCAAACAACATCGACCAACAACAACGCGCAACGCCAAAGAGGGCAAACTTGCCGAACAACATAATTTCATTTCAATTACAACCACTATGCACGCTATTTTTTAAATGCGATTATAATCACATAATCGTAAATCATCACAGCTCATTATACCCTGTCACATTCATCCACGGATGAATAGCTAGTGCTTCAATGACAAGGCTTGCAAATAGAATAGATCGCGATGCACATCAAGAATGTACTAAAAACATGTTGCATTTAGTAATAATATTGAATTTTCTTGAAAAATCGCTGATCGTCGACGATATGTGTTGCGTGAATTGTTGTTACTCTTGAGTCGTCCTTTTAAAGCAACTTGTCCGATTCGCAGCAGCGCAATTAAATAAAAATTATGCACTCTTCGTCGATGCGATATTTTTTCATGTATGTACACCGAGACATGAGATACAAATCTACACATATGAATACAAATTCCATACGTATTCCAATTGCTAATTGAAAACGAATTCGTTCAACATTTACAATTTGTGCGAACGCACAAACAATAATGTTTGCCCGAACGCGGAGAGATTAACGATTGTGACGCACACGCATTTATTGTTTGAATATAAATTGTTATTTTCAAAAAATTCCTCGACCGACAACGCAACGAATGCCTTTCGTTAATTATCATCAACTTGCTCACGAAACAAATCCACGTGTGAATAAAGCAATTTTAATAGCTGCAATTACGTACGTGTTGCAATGTGCTCAAACGAATTGAAATCTATTTATATCTATCGAATTGTTATGCAAATTATTTGTAATCATAACACCCCGTAATGACTGTAATCTTTGTAATTGATGAATGATATATAATTGCATTATTTTTCATCTAATCACTAAGAAACAGAGCAGCAACAAACTATATTTTCTAATTGTGCATGCTCTATAAGTTAAGATTAAAATCATGTTCCTGACAGTCATGTTTAATCATTTTTGTTTAGGCAGCACTACCGTTAAGTCGTTAATTGGAAAACTCAAAAATTAACCAGTCTTTTCTTCCGTACAAACTTTTTCCCGAAACTGATAATTATAAATTCATAAACAAATATTTGCAAAAACCAAAAATGTATTAACGCCTTCCACGAAATAAAATAAGCAAGCAATTAGTCATTGAAGAACGCGTCATTGACAAGAAATGATTGTACAATAACTGGAAAATGATTAAAAAGCAACGCGATAATCTAACTTCCCAAGGAACAACTAATTTAGATAAACAATTTAAAGCGCAGATTAATTTATTTCACCTGTCCGTGTTCGTGACGTTTACGTTCGTATTATTTCGAAAACAAAAATACGCGATAAATTGGGAATAAGTTATTTATAGCTCTCATATAATTTTTTACATTAACGCTAAATAGGTATTAGCGCTGTTTTTCGCAAATACAAAATACCGAATATATTCCAATCAGCCGTTGGGAAAAAGCGCGATGATGTCAATGGAAAATTAATGTGCACCACGAACTTATTGATAATACTATGTAGTAACCGCAATGAACGGGAGTCGTTAATTGGCTGTAACCCAATTAGATTATTAAATGTTTTCGCAGCGAAGTGGAGCAAGCAGGCTAGCTAATGAGATTGCAGCAGTGCGTATTAATAATAATCACAGCAAGTACTATGTATGCTGCTACTCCAGCGATTATCACGGCTACGCAAATAGACCATCCACGTGCGAATCAGGCATTTATAAACAAACGAACACGGCAATTTCGATTGTGCGCGTTTCAACAACATTGTTGCTTTCGCCAAACAAAAGCAATTCGCTGTCATAACAACACAATGAAGCATGTTATGAAATATGTAAAGGTGTACTGTACTACGATAATGACCTTAGTTTTGTTACTGCTCGTATCGGGCACGTCCGAATCCCACTCGGAGCTGAGATCGTCGCTGGATGCGTCCGCGAAATCCGTGCAGAATGGCACCTCAAGCAAACTGTTCTTATACTGCTCATACCCGGAGGGTGTGAGGCTACCACGACGTGTTGGGGAATGCCCAAAAGGACTTAGCGAACGTCGACGGCGCCAATCCGACGGTGATGGTGAGCGATTACCACTCTTCGGATGCAGATTGCACGCACTGTTCTTGTCACCATTATCGAATACGCACGGCGACGGCGAACACGTTATCTCCGGTGAACTGAGCATCGACGAAGCGCCGTCCGCGCCACCCGCAATCTTCAGCTTCTCCAGCTGCGGGGATGGCGTCAAATCGGTGACGTTGTTACTCATGATAACAATTCGCGGCAGATTCTCGCTATAGATCAAACGATGAGTCGCGGTCGTGCATCGCGTACGAGGCATGCTCACATTTTGAACGGCCGTCGACGATGGGCCGATGGGACGTGTCGAAACGCGCGCCGTGCGTCATTTGGAAAATTTAGCCGCACGTCCCAGACTTATTACTTGTTAGATTAGCCGCGTTATCAACAAATTATGCTTTTGCGAGTGCGCGAGGCCACACCACAAAATCGGGTGGCGGGCCGTCTTCAGTGCGCGGCGGAGGTCGCACCGTCCGATAACCAACGCACATTCGCACTCTGCGTTTTTTCCAAGTCCACGTCAAACCGCCTCGATGAATCGCGATGGTAATTAGTCAAATGTTCGGGCACGCACTCAATTGTTGCACCGCGAGGTGCGCAACGGGCATGACAAGCACGCGGCGCGTCGAATCGCCAAGTAATTGCAGTGCGCGCACGCCGCCTCGTTTGTTGTCTCTCGTTCTGTGTGCGAGCGCGCCACGCACGCGTTAAGCGCTTAGTTACTTGGTGCTCGAAGGCATTTGAAGCGTGCGCGCCAGCCGCCGCCGCCACTATGGCTTAACAATGCGACATTACGATTATCGTCAAAAATCATTTCTGGGTGTCACATTGATGAATCGCATTCGAATTATTTTAATCATTCCGCAACTATTATTAAGTGTTTCGCGCTCAGTTCACTTTACCATTAATATGACTTCATTTTAAATATGCACGCAATGATAACGTACGTAGATTTCCTCCTACTTAATCGACTTATTCATATTGTTTGTTTACTTTGATTTTGGTAATTAATTACGTACAAAACTTCAGTTTAACGCGGATGAAAGTCTTACTTATATTTTTTGCCCTAATAAGAGAAATTCGAAATCGATCGCCGGTTGGAAATGTATGCATGCTTGATAATAGTACGCAGCTTAAGTAAGTTATGGCGCGATGACCAACCAGACGGCTAAAACAGAGGCCAGTGGCGTCCGAAAATGTTCCACTAAGAAGCGCGCGCGCGCGCTGCTAATTGTAGATGATTGATCGCGTTAGCATAATTGACGTTTAATTGGACGTAATTAAATATCCTGCGTGCATCTATTTTTATGCGGCGAACATAGTTCGATGAACGTACGTATAGTATAACTATGTAGACGAATACGAAATGTGTCTTGGTTTCCGTTTGCTGATCTTTGGCGATGATCAAGACTGCGCCACTGGACACAGCCAAATTCGGGTCGCGGTGGCATTGGCCTCACAGTGACCTCTTTCCTCTTTCGTTGGCTCTTCGCCGTGAAGAGCCAGCGGGCTTTAATAGCGTGAAGACATTCTGCTTCGTTCGTATCAGGCGAAATAGTTTTCAATGTATGCTTAGTGAACGAGTTCTTCATATGAGGAACTTTCATTTTTATAAAATTGATTCGTGTCTTTAAATGTCAAGATTTTTAGGTGTCTCGTATAAAGATGTTTCCGCTTGTACATTCTGCGTGGAGAATTCAACAAATCTACTTGATCATGATCCTGAATTAAACTTCTAAATTGATTTAAATATTTGTAAGCCGATTTCAATTCTCATCATTTCAATTACGACTTTAAACTAACATTATCTTTCGTTGATTTTTTGGCAAGACGCAGAAATGCGAGTCATTACTTTCAATGACGTGCTTACGAATTAAAGAAAATTTCCACTTACATGTAATCAGATGAGCTCGCTCGCACTTTCATCCATTAATAAGCAATAACTTAATCGACTTGCAAGCTGCCAAAAAGTGCGCCTTGGAGCAATCGAAGTGTTACGATCGAATGGCGTGCAAATGAGTTGGGTGTTACGTACCTGAAACAAAAAATGAAAGAGAAACATGTAAAATAGATGTAAAATTGCTGGCGCATAAGAAGGTAACCACCGATTTGCTCGGAAGGGAAAAAAGTGCCAATTTACGTAATTCTATTTGTAAAAATAGAGAGAAAGCGCTAATGGGACCGCAAAATGTTTGCTGCATCGTGCGCTTGCACAGAGCAGCAAGAGTGAACGTTTGCTGCTGCCACCGAACGATTTGCCAATAACGAACGAAATTACAACAAAACGTATTTTCCGCCCGAATGCACCGAGCGCGCGCGCTCCTATCCTATACATTGTTGTCACCGCCGTTTGTCTGTATCTATGCGATTGAGATGGTTTCCAGATGGCTGGCGGCGTATGCAAAAAGGGGATGCAAAAAAATTTAATAAAAATGGTATAAATACCAAGTCACACCATCCGAATGAGTCAGTAGCGCCGTCGAAGCAATCCCATCCGCATCATTAGTTAAGAACATAAACTTGCCACTGTTGTTGTCATACGTGGTCAGCGCAAAATGGGCGTTAAAAATATGTGTGTAATGGCGCTGGTGGTGCTTGCCTTAGCCGCCATCGTGCAAGCACGTGAAATCCCCCGCGAGGCATACGCCGATCTGGAGACGGCCGCGTCCGGAAAGTCATACAAGAAGGGCGGCGGCAAAGAGCATCACTCCGACCATCATTCGAGTCATGGCGAAAAAGGTGATAAAGGCTACAAAGGTCATCATTCGCATGAAGAAGGCAAAAAGGGCCATCACGACAAAGAGGGCAAGAAAGGTCACTTTGAAGAGCATGGCGGGCACAAGAAGAAGTACCATCACGACGATGGATACCACGCCGAACACCATAAGGGTGAGAAAGGCGAAAAGGGCCACAAATACGGCGAGAAAGGCAGCTACAAGAAGGGCCACAGCACCAAAGGTGGACATGATATCCATAAATTAGACGAATTCAAGAAAGAGAAGCACTTCTACGATGAGGATCATGATGAAGGCCATCACTCCAAACACGGAGGATTCCATCACGCTGACGGATACAAGAAGGGCGGTCACAAGAAGGGAGGACACAAGAAGGGTGCCCACCACGAGGACCACTACGGCAAGAAGGGACACCACGAACACGGCTCTCATTACCACGACGACAAGGGCCACAAGAAGGCCGGCGGACACGAGGAGCACCACGATCACGGCGAGAAATACGGCAAGAAGGGTGGTCACGAGGAGCACAAGAAATGGGGATACAAAGGAAAGCACTGATCCGCTCCTTATCGTTTGCGTTGTTGTTTGTTTGGGTATTAAACTACCAATTGATTAGTTGTTTTAATTATGTTGATTCTTGTATGTATTAAGCGAGTGAATAAAAAAAATTTAAAACTCTATACCATGTTCAACTATAGGCAACTCATAATGTGAGTGCATGCTACCAATCTCGCAGCAGTTTCAAACGCAATTTCAGTTAACGCGAAACAAACACACAAGTTTTTCAACAATACCAGTCCGATTGGCGTCATTCGCTCATTATCCGCCCACACATGTTGTGGTCACTAATTATTATTTGAATAGCATGTCTGTTGATGGGCTCGGCACATCTAAAATTATCAAGTGAACAATGTGCTCTCCAAATGGGCATCATGTGTGTGATGTTTATTATGCAATAGAATTTCCGTTTCGAATGATGACGCTGATAATAATTGAAAATAACTCGCGAACAAGGACACCGAAACTATCGAAGCATTTATCAAACGAATGGGAATTAAATAGGGGGTTAATAAATTTACCTTTCGTCTAAGTTTTGTATCACCCTCCACATTTTGCGCGTACAAATCTGCAATTCCGAGCAGACAATCGTCGCATCGACAAACATCACTTGCCATCGACCCGACCGAACCGATTGAACTGGCACTATCGACGCTATCAGTCCGCACAAGCGTTCGATTATTCTTAACGAGTGCAGCCGCGCCAGCCGCATGTTCCATTTTGACCACAAGTAAACTCTCCATTAACGATTTCGGCCGATTACAGCCAATTAATCCGCTATTGCTGCACGCAGAACTGACGCTCGCTGTGTTATCGTGCGATCCATCTGCACATTCGCGCACGCTCTGATTACGCTGATCGGCGGAGTTATTGTTATTGTTCGCGGAAGACTTGTCGTGATTGCGCACATTCAATGTTGACAATTGCGACTCGGAGATTTCAACAGCGCTGTCCGTGGGTGTTTCGCTTGACGATGGTGTCGGTGATGACCGCATGTAGGAAGTCATTGTCGCGGTGGAGGCGGTGGCGCAGGAGGCACTTGATTCACTGCATTTTTAATACCGAGTGGCGGCTAAGCGAATAAATTATTTGGACGCGTTCGACCCACCTGCAAACTTCAAATGCACAAAATCGCGCGCGCTTTCAACATTTTCAAGCCGTGGCGGCGCGCGGAATGACGCACATCCTTGAAATTTTGTAATGAATGGTTATGCGATCCGAACGTATTATAAGTTATAAGTAAATACACATGCATGCGAATTTAAAACGCGCATTTGCAGATTTATTATGCTCGGGAACGGTTTCCTATTCGCATTGTTGTTCGCATGCATGCGATTATTATCGCACAGTGTGATTGACGCAGTAATCTCATTACCAAAGTCCAGCCACGAAATCCCACGCGATTTTCAAATACTTAGAGATGTACGAACAGACTTGGTTCTTCTTCGCACGCGGCAGACACAACATGATTTCATCTATCGAGCCGACCGTTACACAACAAAATAGCGCGCGCTCGGCGGCGGCGGAAGCGTCACATGCAGTCGACCAACGATTTCTATTTACTACATTTCACTGATTAGGATAGTGACTGGCAGTATCGCGCTAGCGTACTGATATGGAGTCATACAATGAATTAGTGACACTCTAGTCGGAAGTAGACTATTTTTAAATACTTTTCAAGCATGTGCTTCACGCTTCATTGGATTTATTCGAGTTTCAACGTTTTTCCGGAAATCGGCACGATGCGGATATAATTATCAGTGATTTCTTATGCATTTTATTGTCTCACACACTTTTTCCTCTCTTTTTCGAAGTTAGGATGAAGTCAGCACTTTAAATTCAAATTTTCTAAAATCACGTAAAAATGAATTATGTAATCGTGATTTAAATTCACGTCGCATTGTAATCAGATTATGTATAAATTGAATTAATTTTGACTTGTAAACAAGCATTTTAGCATATCGTCAGCTAACATTAAAATGCCTTAAAAGTACTTAACATGAACAGCGCAACAATAGAATTTATTAATTAATTTTTGATTCGCCTTTGTGGAAAGAAGAAAGAAGCCGAAAATAATATCTGTACTGGAACAACATAATCTATTATGTTTTTTAATTTTATAACTTCATTCAAAGTGTTGAATAAAAAAGTCATTCATATTAAAACGCACCCCGAGGTGAAAGCCATCAATTTGTATAACGTTACAGTGCTAAATTTTAATTGAGGATTAGTTACAGCAATTTATCATTCGAGTGATATAGCAGCTATTCATTGAAATTCGTATTTAAATGACTTGAGAGACAATACGCACGAAACAAAACGCCTTTGGGACTCTATTCAGTTCCAATCGTCGAATCAATCGCATTCTGATTTCAACAGCTAATTTCAACACCAACCAAGCCGATTTTGCTTCTCCTTGGTTTGTTACACATAAATCACGATAGTGCTCCTAATGAACTTGTTACTCTGTCGGTTTAAAAACTGATTAGCAATTTCAACAAAATCGTCATTAAAATTACGAAGAATAATATCCACTTTTAAATTCACTCCCGAGCTGAATTTATAGTTTTCAAATTTATCTGAAAAAGGCATTCAAAGTTGTATATGATAGATAATAATAAGATAACAATTTAGCTGATAGATGAATGACAAACGATTTGTAACTAATCACCGCAGATTTTTAGTGTCAATTGCAGCAACAAGTTCTAAACACTTCAAAAGCCGCATGCTACAAAATTGTTGACACAAATACTTCCAGCATTGTACTCAAAGTATGCAATTCACCATACAATAATATCCAACAAAATACGTCGTCTGTCCCTCAAACAAATATTTAAGTCCATAAGGAATGCTCGAGCAATGTTTGATGCTTAACAAAATGATCAGTGACACGACATGAAATTATCCTTGAAGTGCATCGAATATCGCATACATCACGAACGATAAAGTCAACTTTTACCAGCGTATCATAACAACAACATATAAGTATGTAGTGTAGTGTGAACCAGATTTGCGCTGACTTCTCCTTTATTTTTATTTTCATTAAATGACTTGTCCCATTATATTCCCCGCACATAACAATAATGCAAGTCAGTCGGTGCGAAAAAGTGGAACGTAGATTATTCATATCGTAAAGGTTATGTAAGATTAATTGTTCTTGTCCACTCGGAGAGTAAAAAAATAATCATAATTTACCTTTAAATAAATGACAAGATCAATGACAAATATGTTCGCTTCACGTGTATAAGACTTATGCCGCATTATAACAAATAACATTGAACAATATTTATAAGTATGTGTCTGGTAGCATAAACAAGTTTAATCTATAGTAAAAAGGCTTCGCGAATGTGTAAAAAACCCTATTTAGAAATAGCTAAATTATTATTATGTTTCAAGCCACGCGTTTTTCTTCAACCCGAAATGATGATGAGTTTACTAATTTGAAATTAGTCAAAAATTATTAGTCTTTAATTCGCAATTAAGTTCAGACTGTTTGGATTACAAGTCCATCAAAAACTAATATTCATAAATAAAACTATGCAAAATTATTTGAATGTTTACTAATTTGGCGATGACTAAAATGGAGCCTCATAATTAAAAGTCGTTTATCAGCTGTCAAAACAAATTTAAAAGATGCGTCAATATTTGTACTCGAATCATTCAGCTTTCCAACCGCAGAAAATTCTCAAGAAAATTTTAGCACATATCATAAAGTGAATTATTTATGATACTTAACAATAAATTAACACACGGATTTCATGTTACGGCTGTATTATAATTCATTAGCAACACTAATCATAGTTGAAAAAAAAATAATAATATGATAGGATAAATAGACGTGAAGTGTTTTACGAAGTGTATGATGAAAAACAGCATACACTTTTTATGGCATTTGCGTCACGAGCTTGCTCGTTCATCGCCAAGAACGCGACATGAGTTTATGCTCAATAGTGAACGGGTTGAGTTATAATATGCATGTGCATACGTAATTTTATTATATTATGCATATTTAAATCTGCACATACAGCAGAACTGCATAAGTCTGAGAATGCAATTTCACGATCGCGCAGAAAACATGCACGAAACAAAACACATGTTCTAGGTATGCTAATAGTATAGGAAACTATTAGACAACTGAAATAGCTATTTTTTTTTATTGTAAGTGACTACGTATTTATTATGTTCACTCAATTGTTGTATTTAAATGAACCAGAAATGCACTTATGTTGTAACGAATTTAATGCGCTTTCATTTAACAAACATTTTCAAGAAAAGCTTTGTAGAAAACCAAACCAGCTTTCATTTCGAATTTACTAGAATTGTAACCCAAGAATTTTGAACAAGCATTTCTAATCATTGAAAAATAGAATCCAATTTAAATACGGAAATTAATTAAGCTAACAACCAGGCACAAAATTCAATAAATCATCAAAGAGAAGCAGACCTAGTACATTTTACGACTTATCAATAACCATTTTACTAGGCATCAAAAAACGCAAAAGAGGTACTGTTATGTGCAAAACAAACATTTGCACAATAAATACGGAGTAAATACGCTTTACGAAGGTAAGTCATGCCCCGATCCAACGAGATAATTACAGCTTCCAAACACGTAACGTGCACGCGCACGTTTCTCTCTTCAAATACGACGCGACGACGAATGCATTCGATTCAATTACACCTCAAACATATTAATTGATTTATCACAACGCCACCGGATTGCAAAAGGAGCTGCTTTGCGGACTTGTAATGCAGCTTTTTCTCTCAAATCCAATAATCAGCGCACCGAATAAATGCGCACGTGTATACTTCCATTTTTATGGGAATTTATTTACCTTTGATCGTTCCCATAAATTTTCGTTTTATGCTTGCAACGAAGGTTTATTACATGTTAATTGCGTTCGTTCTGAGGAATTTTCTAAATCCTGCCATGAAATTGATTTTATCTCAATGTGGCTTGTCTTGAGATATTTCAAATCTTAATTAAACTATTTCGACTCGAGTGTCACATCTAATCAACTAATTTAGACATATTAATCTTGTTTCATGCCTCATTAAATTTCATTGCATGTTTTCCAAATATTTCTCTCGCAATTTCTAAATTACTTAAGTGAAGAATCAATCTTTCGTTAAAAGCCGCAATTAAATAAATATTTCGAATAATCCGCCGCCATCATTTACCACATAATTATTACGGCCAACTCATTGCGCATTGCACTACACAGACCAACTAGCATTTGCTTATTTACTTCCTCGAGGAATATGCACAATTGTTTATCAAATGCATAAACAAAGAAGAAACCTTTTAATTCCGCACGAGTGTAACGAACGGCGCGACGCGACGAGCTGGACTGGAAAAGCTGTTGGTGTTCGCGCACGTTTTAACATCGCTGAACACACATGTGCGCGACGCGAGCTGCTGTTAAAACGCGCAAAGCCGCTGAAAAAAGCCGCCTTGCTTCAGGAAGATGTGAAGAGACCAGTTGTGCGCGTATAAAGAAGGAGAGAAAAAAATGTTGCGCGCCTGGAACATTTAAGGAATGCTCACTTGTTATTGCTTTGAATGGTACTCGTTCAATCAAACATTTGCTCAAATGCGGCGATGCGATTCATTTGTAATTCATCCAACTGCTGCGCGCCAATCGGGATTTCGCGTGAAAGTTTGTGTTTTTCATTAATTGATGGTAAAGTCTCAAGCGCAACTGTAGTTCAGCACATGCGTTAAATGCGAGTTTGACTAAGATGTTATTCGAATTAAGAATGATAATTATATGATTAACAGGGAGGTGATGCATTTAACATGTACTTATTAATTGATAATTGTTGTAACGTTTGTACTATGTATAATGTAAATTTCACTTGCGCGTATCTCTCGAAAATGTCTATGTAAATTTTAAATTGAAAATATTCATTGTGTTTCTCACTGTTAAACTTAAAAAGTGGCAATTTAACATAAGTTGCTTTCAACATAAATAAATTATCTATCAATCAATTTCGTTGCAATATTAATTGTTCTTATTTTCCTTCTGCAGTTTGCCTAAATTAAAGTCCTAAAATCTTCAAGATTCCAATCACAACTTCGCATCAATGGCTAATATTGCTAGTCCTAAGATTCGAAATACGCTTCTAATAAAAGTACGGTTTGATTTTTAGTCATGAAATTATAAGCGAGCGAGCCTATTAATAGTTTTTATACCTTAAACGGCTTTCAAATTGAACCACAAACTTTATGAGATGGTTATTACGATCATAGCCGCTTCCAAGTATATGATTTTATTTGGTATTACGTGTATAGATTTAAATCGATGAGAATTGTAATCGAAACCATAATAATGCATTGCAAAACGACGAAATTGATTCTTCATAGCCCATCATCTATCATCATAGAACATAATTGGCAATATTACGATGGCTAAGAACGAACTGAACGATCAACATCGAAGAAAAAATGTGAGACATAAATATACATTATTTTGCAATACGCTGCACACTGGTCCAAAGCAGCATATTTTTGGAAAATGCCTTATAACTCAAAATTGTCCGAACCGATTTTCAAAATTCAAATTTTGTCATGATAGTAAAAACACGGCAAATTGGAATTTGATAAAAAATTAATAACTTTCAATAAATCCATAAAATATTAACAAAAATTGATGAGAAACTGATGACAATGCTTTAATTAAATAAACTTTAAAACGACTTGCTGCGTATTATCAAAGGGTTTGCCGCAATCTAACTCATTAACTTCTCATATTTCAATACGTCTCTCTCGCACATTTTAACTTTTGCATCATGAGACACTGTTAAATTACATCGGCACGACTTTAAAATCGGCAAAATTTCGTCCAAAAAACTAAAAATTTCATCTTCAAAGTGTCATAACTTTCTTATGGGCGGGTTTGGGCGCGACTGGACATAGCAGAGGTGATTCTTCATTTAATTATCTATCTGCCAGTGGTAATACCGCTTTGACACAGCTTGACACACACTAGTAGAACTCGATTTGAAAATTTTCCGTTCAACAAAAATCTGAAATTTTTCAAAAATTAATTTCTAATTGAAAATATAATATCTAAAAGACGGTATTGAAACCATTCGAAAGACTATTAGTTGTAGTTTATGCACATGCAAAGAAAGTTGATGTGGGATAACTATGAGCTTGGAAAATGAAATTTGAATATGAAGTTTACATGTGAATCAAATCTCGAGCCCGAAATTGTTTGACTTTGTCGCTAAATTGTTGCTAAACTATTTATCCGATTTGGATCATATTTTCACAATCGTAAAATTCAGTTATTCCTTAATTTAGTGGTAAAAAAAAATTTTCAATAATGTCATTATTTCATTTCACGACAATTTCCCCTTCGGGACCAGTGTGCGCTGTTAATTAAATGCTCATACTTGACGTTCACGTGTTCTGTATTGAACTTCAGTCTAGCGTAAAAAAACTATCAATAAATATGCGAAAGAATTCACGAGATAAACGAATCGAGTCACACATAAATTTCGTGTGTTGACTACGATTATAATTTTACATTTAATTAGTGTGCCGCCGTTACCGTTTATGTAATAACCGTTTAGATTAAAACTATTCGTTATGTTTTCAAGCGCAATTAAGCCCGCTAAGCCACCTATCAAGAAACATACACCGACAAGGCGATGGAATTTTTTCAAGATAATCAATAAATAGACTTTCTTGTGCGCTGATAAAGTTATTAAGATTTCAAAAAACAAATAATAATAGATAGCGCATTTTTTAAATCCCATTTTATCCATGTCACGAGTAATTTTATGTTATTTTTGTCCGCATGAATTATTTCGGCTGTCCATTCGAAACGAAATGTAATGAGCAATTGCGCATCCTGTGCATCTGACGTTAATGGATAAAAGATGACCACCAGCAAGGGAAATTAAATATGTGACTCACCATCAACTGGTAATTCAAGTACGAATGACAATGATAATAATAAACAACCGACAGAAATTTATGACCCGCCAAAATATCACTTTCCGTCCGCTGTAAAAAAACATTCGGACAACGTTCAATTACGAACGCGAATTATAGAGATGAAAATACTGACGTTTTAAACGTGCAGATATTTTACGAGCGCCATTACTTGAGCATATTTGGCAAGATGCAAGATGCAGACGCAAAAAGAGGAAGAAAAATTAAAAAACACTCACCTTAGTCTTTGCTGGTGGCTCATTGTCGGATACATCTTCGTCGCCGCTGAACGCCGACCCCAAGGAGGAACACGTTGAATTCTTGCGGTACGGCTGAGCGTGGTACTCCCCATCCAGGCAGCTGATCGTTGAACCACAATAGTTGAGATTACTGCACGAGCTGTGCAGACTCGAGTCGGGCGACGAACACTCGCGGTGCAAGCGTTCGTTACGGAAGTATTCAATATCGTCAAGTGTCAAACCGAGCACGTCATCCGAATAGTCACTGACCACGACGCTTGGTGTTCTCCAATACCGGTATGCCGGTTCACCATCGTCGGTGAAGCAACTCTCACGTCGGCTTTCCGCCCCCGTTTCACTTTCACTCGCGCCGCAATCGCTCAATTTCCGGTCAGCGCACTGGAACGGATACGGCACGCACTGCGCCTCAATGATAGTGCGTGAGGGTACGGCATTATGATCAATGGATGTGCACCTTGTCGAAGAACTTCTCGCGGCACTACGTGGTGCACACGAAGGAAACGCTTCCTCGTCTTCGTCCGTATGTCCAACAGCGGAATCTGAGCTACCACATCGCCGCCAATTGCCACTTTTATCGCGCTCTTCATCACTTGTGGTTCCCGAAGAGGAATAGCCACTTGGCGCTGGCGGAGGCGGCATCAGAAACGCATCCTCAATCTTCGTCTCGTTCGAATCACTCATACCTTCGTCACACTCGTCTTCTTTGATCTGCATACGATAGAGCTTACTGTTGGTATGCTCGACCATCTCCTGGTACTGACGGCGCAACTGCTTCACGCTCTTGAACAATGACGAAGGTTCATGCAGCATGCCTATGCGGCGTTGCCGTTGCACATGCATTGCGGTGGTGGAGTTGATGGTGGTGCCGGTGGTTGTATCCAGGGTGCGACAACGTTCGCTCACTTCTGCCGCATTGTGCTCATCTGTCATCTTCGGTTCGCATGCGTACTCACATTCAGTTGCGATGTACTTAAGCAGCTCTTGTTTCATCCCTTGTCTGCCATTTTCATTAATAGTGCTGCTGGTGTGAATGGTTTTGTAATGATGTTCCAATTCTTGCCAGGGTGATTCCCGTTCCAAATTGAGTTTACGCACCCAGAAACCACTGAAACTAATAAATCAGATTTAATCACGATGCACAGGTGAGATCAACAAGTCTAAATATGCAACTGATTAACAAACGCACTTGTAGGTTATATTTTGATGCAACAGCTGTAAGACTTGCGCTAAACTAAGCCAACAATTTTATCGGACGTAGCAGCGCGCGCAAGATAAAAATGACAGTGCGAACAACAAAACGCAGAAAATGTGCACGAAGGTCGTTGATTGCGTTTCCACACTTCCGCTCCAATTTAATTCCGATGTACGCTTCGTAATAATGACAGAGAGCATGCACGATTTGAATGCGTAGGTGCGCTACTTTGCTTGCTCTTTCGGCACTTAAGCCGCACTTATTACGCGCAACCAAAACCGCAGAATAATGGGCGCATAGCAATGTTTTGTTGCTGCTCATGCGTGTGTATCATGTGTGCGTACCAGCTGTGCGTTTACTTTGTAAAATTGTTTGTTAGGTGCGCTGCGCTGTGTACTCATGCATAAATACACCGAGTGATTAAAATTTTGACTTAAGCGCAATACAAAGCCATATGTACTATAAACGTATCAATATTTTCGTGTCATGCCTCGTATCATTCATGTTATTGCAATCAATGCATTAATTCGATTATTGTTTTGATTAGATTTGAGGTAGCAATAGTGGAACAGATAAAAAAGGTGATGACACCATGTACAACACGAAATTAATCGCCATTATCTTGTTCGTAACAAAACATAGGGGTCTGAGTTAATTATGAGCACGTTAAAAACATTTCTAGGGTCAACAATTTCTATCATTGGGGTTTTTCATTCCAGTGCAAAAGCACCTGTTTCTATCTGCTTGATAGTATACGGTATTTAGTGTTTTATTACACTTTATGTAAATATATTCAGTTCTATTTCTATTTTCACAATGGCAATTTTTCTAAAGTGACAATAGATGATGACTATTCTATTGTGCATTGTTATCAAGCGTTTCTGTAGTTTATTTACGCGCGAAGCATGTCAGTTAGTTACAAGGAGCTTGTTAATTATCTGCATTGACGTTTCCTTATCGGTGAGTGTGCCAATTTCCGATGGAAAGTATTAATAATGGCGTAAATATGCAATTATTAAAAATTGGGTTAGATATCATCGTGTAATTGTCTCAGAATCGTTATCAGTTGCTAGTTAACTATCAACCAATAACATATTTATCACTAATGCAATTTTAAAATTATCAATAAGTTGCCACTTTCAATTTCAGAATGAAAAGTTATTATCAATTACTATTCGCTGTTAAACAGCCATTAAAAAATTCAGATTAAGTGAACGACCTTTAGAAATAATTGCTATTGAAAATGCCACATAAATAATTATAGTTCAAAAATTTAAATGGAAATTAAACAATTTCAATAAATCATCGTATGCAACCCACCGTCACGTGCATTAATATCGAATTCAAAAATAGATGGCCTCATCTAACTAATCCATAAAAGATACCATAAACGAGCAAGTAAATTAAAACAATAAAGCGATTTTACCATGAATACCACAAGTGCACATGCGCGCACTGTACTGGCACTTGCTTGCAGGCGTGTATTATTGTGTGTTATGACTATTAGTACAATTTATATTCAATTTTATTGCGCTCATAAATAATACCGCGATAATAAATCTGCGCCGATTCAGGTATGCGTAAATCGAGCCCATACGCGAACATGATTCGCATGCAAATTGATTACACACGCGAGTTTACGAGCGGATGAAAGTGTGCGGAATATATCAATGTGCGTCATTCGTGAGCGAGTGTGTGCGATTACCGATTATGGCACGATTATGCGATCTCATTTCGCACAGCAGTCACATTCGCCCGAACACATTACGAATTTGTTCTTCACTGCCGTTTATCGCGAATAGCGCGCACTGGAACAAGATTCGAATTTTTGTATTCACTCGTGGGCCTTTATCAATGAATTGAGCGACAGCTAATGAAGTCGTTGAAACGCTTATCACTCAATGCTGCAATGAGCTCCTTACACATGTGCTCATTATTCAAATGAGTGCATTTTTCGTTCTGTCTTGCTTAAGTGAACGAATTATTAATTAATCCATTTACTTATTGATGTTAATTATTCTGTTAAGTAATCATGTTCTATAGAAAACTTGAGTGATGAAATCTTCTCTTTTATTAAGTAAGTAATTAAATAGAAGTCGTAATAAAAAAATATCAATAAAATTCCTGGATTTACCAAACTACTACTCTTTCAAAATATTATTTAGAATTATGATTTTGATCATAATGTGCCCAAAATTTATGTAATATATGAACATTTTTCATTGTTTGTCCATCATGTTCGAGTTTAATTAAAACTGAATAAATTATTACATCGAGCAATGTGAATAACTATCATAATGATAATGATGATGATGATAAGTATGACGATAGCAATGTAATTGAGAATTACTTTATAAATTCTATAGCAATTAAGAGCAAGTCATAATTAAAATTGCTATTGATTCATAGCGTTTTCCCATCAACAACTAATCACGTTTATATGCAATTAGCTAATAATGCAAATTATGCGCTAATAAATAATTCACCGCCAATATTGTGAAGCGTATATGCGGACGTGTTGAACTATATTACATAGTTATTTAATTTCTACATTAAACGGTAGGTTGTTCAGATGTGAACAAAAACTAAACACGGCCATGTGCGTCACTACATATTTCGCATACCGCTTGCGAATTTTACAGTTTCTCTCGGTTATTTCAAACAACAAATAAATCGATAAAAGAATATTTCACTCGCATCAAATTGGAACATAAATTTCAAACACGTAAAAAGTCTCAAACATAAATATTCACTTTATAATTAGAAAAAGTTGAGTATTAAAAAATGAATTAAATATTCGTCATTTTTGAATTTGCTGTTTACTCTTGAACATCTAAGTTTCAATAAACATAAACAGTTTTCTTACTATTTTAGAAACATTCAAATCGTAGATTATCTTTAAATAATCTGTACTCTTAATAAAAAAGAAAAATTAATTAAAATTAAAAAAATAACTAATGTGATAAATCATGAATAAACCTATTAAAAAACATTAAAATTTTATTACGTTTAAAAGCTCCAGTTTTATGACTGACTTGTTTTGAAATACATGATTATAATTTATCCGCCTTTAAATAAACGCCAATCGAAAATGCAAATGTGTTTTTTAACTCCTCATTTCCCTATTGAGCCGCTCTTATAAAAAAACTATTTAAAATTACTTCATGGGATAAATTTTCATTTGTTTGACATGGAAAGTTTCAGTTTATGTTACTTATTTACGTAATTGGCTAGAACTACTTCATTAAAACATCTATCTCACGAATTAATCTAGTCATATAAATAAATAATTTCAGCGAGACTAATAATTTACTTTCTCGATGTTAATTTATTAAATTAAACCTATACCCTTAGTTCTCGTCAATTACTTCTCCAAAATTCATATCAAGCAATTGAAGTTGATTAACTTTTTGTAAGTGTAACTCAAGTACAAATGACAGCAATTTAAGCATTAGATTAAATGAAGAAACTAAGTGAATAATAATTCATCAGTACGAAAATACTTCGAAAACAGTGCACACAACATATTTATATTATTAATCCAAATTGACCTAACCTACGTCAATGGGAATTGCAACAAATCGTCTCAACGAATTGAATTCAGCGCTGTTACTTGCTCGCTGCTCCTTAACGAATATTATCACTTGATTGATGGCGAGTTGAATGAAAGGTTGCTCAACCTTTATGCATACGAATTACTAATTTAATATATGATTTTATTTATAGCTTGTTTATTCGACTAACACGAAATTATACTTCAAACGCACTTCGCCACGCTTCTGCTACGCGTATTTAGCGCACGCAATGCGAATTCAAGAGTGAACTTGCAGCATCTGAAAAAGATGTCGACTGGCATGTCATTTGTCAAAATGTGTAAGTGTAATTAATGATAAAGCGCACGTGTTCTAATTGAAGATTGAGTCTGACACGAAAATCAATGTAATTAAGAAATGTTGCTTAATGTTTTACCTAATGAATGTTCGCCTAATTGAATTCAATGCTAACACAAATTGAGAATCACTCAGCTCATATTTTTCAATACGTTTCACGTTTTTAATAAGATTGCAATAAAAAAAATAAGAATATTAAAACTTAATTGATTATCTGAAATTGTTAATTTTTAGTAGGCACTAATTTGGAGATACAATTAAGTTACGTATGGAATGAACATCTGTTGATTTAAGCATAAAGACGACGAACGCGTAAACAGATTAATATAATACGAATAAAGGCGTGCAGCAACTTGTAATAATCTCATGAATATTGGCGTTTTAATGTCAGCCGAAACGAGCTGTTCGCTTAATAAGAACGAATTGCACTCGCATGCATTCGGCCGCATTATGTGCCTATAATGATCAAGAGCACATATTCAATGAGCTGTCAATAATCTTCGCATGTGATCAACGACTATTTTATGCAAAATACGTAAGCTGTAAGCAGCTTAACTCGTTTAATGCGCTTCAATTCAATACTTGATGTATTAAGCACGTTCAATTACTACATAGGAGCATTCGTGAATCATTTGCAAAAAAACATGGTCTAATTATTCAAGTTCACCAATTGATTAAGTATTTTCTTCATGAATATTTCATTCTTCTTCTTCTTCTTATCGCAAAAGCACCGAACTAATAGTTCAATATTGATTTAAACAATTGCTGTATTGTTTCTGTTTCTCTGTCTGTTCCGTCTAAATATTTCAGATTTTTGAAATAAAAACACTCAGTGTACTCGGATTAAATACGATTATGATAATGTGGTTGAATGTACTCATTGAAACTTGTCAATCGAACTTTGAGTCAAGATTAAAGACATGTGTTAGAGATGCCTTAGGCTTCTGATTTCTTACTCACGTTTAATGTGTTAAGTCTTTACACCATTCGAATGACACTTTGCCTTTTCAATCATTCATTTTTATGGATGATATCGTGAATAGAAAACAATAATAATTAATCTTTATTGAGCAATAACTCTGCAATGAGATAGAACGTGATAAATCCTTATATGGCCTGCAGCAATTTCATTAATTAAAAAATTACGATTCTTTTATAATAATAAATACGAAGTAATTCTAAGGTGTAAAATAAAGTGAATATTTAATGAAAGCATGTAGCATTCATTTAGCTTTGAAATTTTGACCTAAATGAGACAAAGTGTGATTCAGAATAATAATTATTATTGCGAGCAAATGTTTTACCATTATTCTCTTTCACAATTGACGCACGTCTTGTTAACTACGTCAGATAGTGTTTTAAATTAATGATATGCAAAATTTGTTCAAATATGAATAGCACAAAGTTTATAACATCCGGAAAAAAATACATTATGCATGCGATGTACTAAAAAAAAGTAGAACTATAATATTTAAAATGTCATTATTTAATTAATAAATGAAATTTATGAAAAATTAGAACATAATTTATGTCGTAATGATATTTTAAATATTTAGTAATTTAAAGAATATTTCCGAGCGTGAAGTTAAAGATTTTTCATTCATTCATTAATGAAATCCTTTTTTTTTTCTTTGGCTCAAAATAAAGATAATCAACATCAGATAACCCAATAATAATTATTGAGACCAAATTTAATGTAGTTCTAGATGTTATGTTAGCTCATAATTTATAAATGGTAATTCAATAAATATATTACCATGTTTTGTTGTAACGACATTGAGCTGAACTATACAGAAAGGTAAAAGAATCTCTCATACAAGTGATTTCACACTTTGCGACCGAGTATTCAAGTGATATGTACTTGAAGATTGTGCAATGATTTAACCGAGTAATACCATATAAGTAAAGTCATTCATCAATCTATTTGTTGAATGAGGAGACTGCATGCAAAGCAGTGCTGTATTTTATTTCTCATGTAAAAAGACTGTATCCACCTCATATAAAAATTGTAATAGTTAATGGAACTGTTCGACGCATTCTCATTTTTCGAATAGAACGTTACCAAGAACTCAGTATCTAAAAATCGTGTCTAAAAATGAATTTATTTATAATTTTAAGCAATTAAATCTGAATTAAAAATTCCCATTTTTAAACTGTGTCTGAATTATGAGGTAATAGTAGCTAGTATTTATAATAATTTGCCAAAAGTACTAATTAATTATAGAATAAGCAATTTGCAAATATTAAACACGCTCTAAATTGTTATTATCAATGACGCAAATATGTTTAGTCTAAATTTAACCTTTTCCCAATAAATCGATGAATTAATTTTAATATCCAGTTCGCAATGATGTATTCATGTAATGTAATATATCATGTAATAATCACATGTTATAAATTAATTTCGTCAAGTTGAATAATCTCATTGTATTCATTAATCACTATGATAAAACTAACTTTTCGTAATTTTCCGCGTCCTAATTATTTCCTAATTGGTAATTAATAATCTTTATTAATATACCACTTACTAGTCTACTAGACTTCATAATATTTTCCTAATATTTGTTTTCAATTAAAAACTTTAAAATTGAACGTTGCTATTTGCAAATCAATTAACAATTACCATTTCATTCAATATACCATTTATGCTATTATTTTTCAATCGCCTAAAATGATTGATGCATAATTCGTAAAGTGAATTAAGTCGCGAGAGCAATAAATCATTTCGCTGACATATAAATCAAGCAGTCTTTACGTAAACAGTAAAGTTGCATGCTTCGCAAACGCAAATTAATTAATAACAGCATGTAATAAGCATTGCACATCCTGTCACACTCAAATATTTGCCATCATGTCGCCTACGCGACCTTGTACGAAATGCGTAAAATTTCTCAAAATGAAACCATTAATCAATGGCAAATATACTCCAAAAACATTTAAACAACATGCACTTTAATGTACAGATAATTTAAAAGTCTACCTCTTGGTAATTTCTAAATAAAAAGCGCATTAACTATTATTCTGATTACTTGTAAGTAATCATTACACGGTGATTAAATTTAAAATTCGTAGGAATTACCTAATGTTTGAATCAAGTCTATGATTAAATTTTCCCAAATGTCAAAACTTAACGAACTGTGACTAACTTAATTGCTCCTACTTTGTTATTATCTCTAGACGTCAAACCCATCCAGGTGTTTAAATTCCAACTACAATGACAAGAAAACCTCAAATTTCTCATTAAATTCAACCACGTAAATTGTGGTTAATTTTTAAGCAAATATCCGAGCACAACTTTTACCTAATTCATCAAAGTCTTTTGTATAATAAATAATCAATCAAATTTAAGCAAAATATTATTACAATTATTATAAATATTCGTACATTTACAATAAACACACCTTATTAACGCGTAACGACCTGATTTCGCGCTCAATTTCATTTCACCGTACGCGACTCGCAATTCGAGCACGTTGATATTTATTTTATTTATTGCTACGATTGCTGCGACAATAAATAATCTAATAACTCAATAATAGTAAATGACAAAAAGCGAGAAAGAGACTGGTTTAAACAAGTACTACTCCCACTTCAATATGTAAACTAATAGTACGTAAAACTATTACGGCATTAATTCAAATGCAATTCAATTATGTATTGAAAATTAAAAGCCATGTTAAAAAACGCGTTGAAGGAAACAATCAGCAGCTTGATTTTATTGCTTCGTTGAACGTAATTAATTATAAATAATTATTTCGTTATCGCATGCATCCGTATCAGTGGCAGGAAATCGTAATAGATTCATTCAATTGCTTACAATAAGCAAATCAAGAAGTATTTTATGCTAATTTATTTGTTACGCATAAAGTTTTAAACTTCAATCCACTTTTTTCTATCTCACTGCTCTGTAGTGTATTTAATAATTTACCTGTTCATTATTACCACGAACATTTTCATTCTGAAAAGAATGAAATCAAGAACAGATAGACTTGCTGAATAAAGAAGTGATTTTTGCCAGTTGAGAGTGTGCTTCATTTCATGAATGTGTTATTTATTTAGGCCAATGATAAAAGTTGCAAGGCTAACTCTTCGTCAGTTTGGCTTGTCTCTCGTGGCTTGAACACTACCGACTGACTGTTTGCTACATGTGTGTGGTGATGATGACGAACACGTTGTCCATCGAGAATGAATTTTTAATTCGCCGCGTGCGCTTTTAGACGAAATCTTTAGACACGATTTATTGCAAATATATGTTAACTCCGAGTCGCGTCGGACGATACATTGCCCATTCTTTTTCGTTTATTAATATTTTCCTTTTTTACACATCTCCTCAAATAATTTATCCAATTGCTATTTTTAGCATTGTTATTCGGAGAACGTTAACTCAGAATAGCATTAACTCTTTCCTTTCCGGAGGAATTTTAAACTTGAAAATTTTATCAAAAAGTGATTTAAACTGTTGTTGACTTTTACACTACTTTCTCGAAGATTATTTTGCATATTCTACATAATTTAACATCAGTATCCCCATCATAATAAGCATAACCGCATTTCGCATTAATTTTAATATTTTTAAATACATTCCACGTGTTATTCGTTCATTATCAATAGCGCTCGTGTGACCACAAAAAATGACAACTTTACAAAAAACTGGATTGCTCTTCATATTTGCAATACTTTGCTTTGCTTTATCTAAACGCGTAGTAAATAAATCATTTAAATATGGCGCAAAAAAAGCGTTTTAGCTTTTTTAATTCATTTTTAATGACACCTTTATGGTAATGGACTTTAAATTATTTTGTTTTTCACAACAATACAGGAAAAAAATGCACAATAAGTATTAAAATGTACTCACCACTCCATCTCAAACACGGCTCGTTGTCACCGCGACACTCTGAAACAAAGGAGACGAAAAATTACTTACACGTGCCACACAAATTACGAAAATGTGAATTTAAGCACAATCATGAATTGTTTTTCGCATATGCTCGCGCATAACTAGGCTGTACCTGGTGTAACGAGTGATTTTATAAGAGATTCAATAATAGACAATCACCTCGTTTGACGTTCACACGAATAAAACAATTAAATTGCCTGCCATCAAGCAAAGCAGGTGACGCGAGAGATAAACGTCTCTCTTTTTTATGACGATTTGCATCATAAACACGCGCATCGCACCGGAGATGATCTATTATTGTTATGAAAAGCGCAGTAATTAAATGCACATTTGTTTGCAACAACACGCGATAACGAATTTTCCGGCCACCTGCCGTCTATCAAGACGGATCAAACGTAATAATAATTAAGTAATAACAATAAAAAAGCAAGCGCTTTAATGCTTTTGTTTTTACGCCGAATAGATTGTAAAATCGTTTACATATAGTGCAATGGAAATAAATTCGGATTAGAAATAAGCGAGTGCTAAAGTCGTTTTCATGTAGGCGCAATTGACGCGAATTGAAAATGACGGTGTGACGCAAATGAAAGAAGCATAAAGTGTGTGAGCGTTTGTCCTCTACGCGCGATTGAATGTAATCAGCTGCGTGCTTGTACGTCGCACAATACGAAGACTAATGAATAGTAAATCAAATGAATCTAAGAACCGTTATAAGTAACAGTTCAAGTTGTTAGTGCGCATACAATTTATGCCATATTTAGAATCAGATTCATCTTCTTATACAATTATTGAATGAATAATATTATTATTATTATTTACTAAACAAAATTTAGTGATAAATATTAAGCACTGCCTCAACGTCGTTATAACCGATATAATCTATATGACCAATCATCTCTTGATGAAGTTTGTATATTTCTAGTGTAATGTCGAATTTAATATTCTAAGAAATTAAAGAACTTAATAATTCCTTGTGTGTTCTTGCATCATAAAGCTCCAAATATTGTCTAACTGAATTGTGCCAAGAGAAAATATGTACAGTTACCTGAAATGTGTACCATATTTACTTAAAAACCTGTACTTCGCGAACAATGAAATTATTCTTTGGTAATTTGCAAATATAAGACAAAAGTGTACACAGGATGGAATACAATGAAGTCAAACAATGTTTTTATAAGAAGCATTGCGTAACTGCTAACTGGCAATAAGAAAAATGTTGTCCCAGTCAGAAAAAATGTTTGCAGCAAATAATATTTACCTACGTTCTACGCCGCTTCAATAGATTGTGTATAAATTCCAGCGTTAAGATAACATTTAACAATAATGAACGTACCAATATAATTGGTTATTGTTGAGTTCATGTTTGTCATCAATATTAGGTGAACCTTTCAGTGTACGCAAATGCTCTAATTATTTTATCAAATACTTGTGTAATTGGCCTATTAAAAGTGTAAAAATGATGCCTTCAATTGTTATTCTTTAGAGTTTTCAGCGTTTCATGTTGACAAAACTTGAATAGTAATTCCTATTACGTTGTATACTCTCCAATTATAATAATTATTCATAGAAGGCGTGAATTTTGTATCTTCGCCCACTTATTACAAAACGTAATTGAAAATGAATGTATTTTTAGCTAATGAGTATGACACAACATGGCCTAATGGACAACAACTAATTAAACACAATTACGTATAGTAATTGAAATTAATCAACGAATTGGATGTGTATAGATGTGTAATGTGTGATTATACAGCGAGAGAGTTTCTGTAATAATTGGCACGCATTTTAACGCGTTTATGGAAGTGAATGAAGGCAACGTGTTCGCAATGATTAAGTAAATGTCCGACATACATGTACTTATTTTTTGATTTATTGAAATGAACCAAAAAATAGCATGTGTTGGAGGCGAGTGCGTTGAATGCAAGGCGAATTCAATAGTTATTAATTAATTACTCGACTTTTGGAACATTACACATCCAAGCATCCTTCAATGCCTTCCGTTTTTTCTGTATTCGTGTAATTTATTTTTAGTGCTTGAATTTATTAGTGGTGTCCATGATTGTAAACAACAAATATAACCTAAAACTCTATGGGTTAATATTTGTCAGTATTGAAATTTGGAAAAATCTTCTTACCATTGATGATTTTCATGAACAATGTTTATCTTACGCTTTCAGGCGTTCAACGTGCCATTATTCAATTGCAAACTGCACTTATCCTTGCTGTTTTTTATAATGGGATATCCAAAGAAATAGCAAACGTTAAGTGCAACTAATTTATCACCTAATGATTTCAACACCTTTCGACGTTCGCACGTGCAATGAGTGTGTGAATTACGATTGAAGCAAATTTAGGTCGAGTAATAACTCACTGGAGCACCAAGCATGAATTTATGCAAGTGCTCTTTAATGCCTTGGCTATTGACTATTTGTATAGCTGTTCATAATCCCTGACAACAACTATGAATGCGCCATTGAACTGTCCGCACAAGAATATATCACTATAGGAATATACGCAACGATACTGATAAACGTGCAAAGAAATGCGAGGGAACACTTCGTATGGTAGCTGTTAAATACTGTCACACCACTTACTTGGCTGCAAACGCAAAGCGAACCAAAGAAGTAACCGATGATCGCGAATTTGCTGTGGTCGCCGCGCACCAAGCTCCGAATCGCGTCTGACTCCAACAGCTCGACCGCAGGAGCTGTGGAAGTCGCCGTACAACAACCAAATGGTAATGCATAATGTTTGTGTGTCAATGATGGCGTCGGCAGGAGCCCGCGTATACTTGTGTGACGAACTGGTGCACTTTGGATATTGTAGTAATAATACGAATCAAATACACTTACCCATCGTAGTAGTTGAATTGGATTATCGTACTGTTTCGTCAATAACACTTAATAATTAAAGATTATTATATCACACTAGTATATTAACTACGCGCTTTGAGGTTAATGTTGATTTCACCGAACGACGCACTACACTAAAATGCATATCTGGCGTGCAGGACTGCAGCAATGGCCGTGCTGCCATCTTCAATGGTTATTTTATCCGAAACTCCGCAGAGGCCGCCACCACTTTCAAAAGTTTTGAATTCAAAATGAATATGGAATTATTATAAAAATTTACATTGTCTATCATTTAGCTTATTGTTTTACATTTCCAACACACAGAAAGTACTTTTATGTATCATAGTAGAGCCGTAGCTATCATAACTTAAAAACAAATATTGTTCTGTTGTATTACAAAATCTTGCATTTTTATACGTTGTATTTTACCGGTAGGAGTTCTCAACATTTCTCCCACAATATATATCCCAGCCCTCAATCGTTGTCTGTCCACAACTCGTTCAGCAACAAATTCCTCAATATCTTTTAGTTCCACATCCTTCTGATAAGATTTTTTAATTGTGATAGCTGCTGCAGGCCAATAACCATCCTGAGGATGCGGCACTCCAAATACCACTACTTCAGCAACAGCTGGATGTTCAACAATGACTGCTTCAATTGAAGCTGGTACAATATGCCATGATTGATACTTAAACATTTCCTTAATTCGGCCAGTAATATAAATGTAGCCTTCGTCATCATAGTATCCTATATCACCCGATTTAACATACCCATCAGAATCGAATGGGTGCGCAGGATTATTATAGTAACCCAGCATAACATACTCTGTTTTAATACACATTTCCCCTTTCTGATTTGGTTTCAGCTTCAGTCCAGTGTTTGGATCTACTACCTAACAATTTCAATACATCAGTATGCTTAACAACATCAGTTACTATTGAAATACACACCTTTATTGAGCATCCAGGCAAGACATAACCAGAGCTATCCATCTTCTTAAGAAATACTGGAAGATGATTAGCAATAAAAGCTGAAGCTCCACCGCCAGTTTCGGTCATGCCATAAGCATTTGTGAGTGAAAGTTGTGGATGGGCATTAATCAAATCCTCAATCTGCTTTTTACTACCCAAAGATCCTCCAATCAATACATATTTAAAAGAAGAAATATCATAGACGTTAGCGTAGTCCTTCATGTCGATGAAATCTACTATAGAAGATGTTGCAATAAACCCACCCTCAATCTAAAATAGTTATTAGAATTAGTATAACTAAATTGCAGCTATTATTAGTTTCACCTTGTATTTATCAATGAGTGCGCACAGATTCTCACTTTTAAACTGCCTTAGTGCCAGTCGCGTTGCTCCACAAATCATTTGAGCCATTAAACTCACCAGTCCTGAAATCCAATACATAGAACTGAAGTGAATGAAGATTTTTCCTCTACATAGCATATTCCTGAAAACAGAATAAACATGTAACTTATATAAGGGTAACCGCGATTACAACAATAGATAACATTACTTACATGAATATGTATGTACCACAATATATCCCATCATGGCTCAAACATATTCCTTTTGGCAATCCAGTTGTTCCACTGCTGAATAATATAACACCAGTGGCTTTCTTGGGATCGTCAGTAATGTATGGTTGAAAGCTTGCTCCAATATTAGAAAGCAGTATTTCGGATAAAGTTTTAATATCATTGTTTAACGATTTGCCATTTACGATAAGACGAACTGCAGGATCAATGTGCTTACTGGCGTTTCTTATCATTGGCAAACATATTTCATCAATTATGATTACACGTGGCTTTACCAGATTGATCAAATACGCACAATCACGTTCGGACAAAGAAGGATCTAATGCACATGGTATTGCTCCCAAGAGAAGTGCAGCGCTTGTCGGAAAACTATTATAAAGGGAATTTTGCATACAACTCATGACGATATCTCCTGGGCGAATGCCACATGCATCCCGTAGATGAATTGCCAAACTAATTGATCCATTTTTGAAGTCATCAAATGTATTTGATTTATTCTCAAATGGACAAATCTATTAAAATAATCAATTAATTAATGCTGATTTAAAATGCAAAGCTCACTGACCTGAAATGTATTCTTTGCATATTTATTGCAAGCATCAATTATCACTTGTCCCAATCCAGCAACTGGCCGCCGCTTAATATTTAGTTTTGGTCCATGAATAACATCATCTTTCATGACACATTCATACGAATCAACTGAAAAATAGTAATTAAACATGTAGAAGTAATATTAAAATTTTAAAATTAACTTACATCCAAAATCATCTTGGAAGTTAAAAGCCATTTTTATGCTGAGCTGGCACAATTATTAACAAGATGAGTTGCGTACTTGTCGGATGTGCTTGATAATTTACGATGATCTTAATGTGTGCTGTTAGTTTTATGGTATTTATCTCATCGTACACTTACGTTTTTAATACGGTACAATTACTGCCACTGTTTAATGTCGTTCTAGGCGGTACTATTTGATGCAATTGATTGTATCAAATTGCTGCAACCGCCACATGTATGCACTTTATTGTATTATTTAATCGTCTGAATTGCACTGGTTTAGACACTATTTTGGCGATTACTTTGACCTTGTTGTTTAAAATGCTTGCAAGTGCATGACTTGAAATTAATTATCTCAGTAATATGGAGCAGAATGTAAATACAAGCTTCCACATGATTTACTGTTGCCACATGTGAGTGATACGGCTTTCACAATTGTTGTTATTGTTGTTAAAATGCCAATTCCTTTTTCACTCTTGTAAACTTAGAAATAAAATCAACAGTATAGAAATTCGTGAGGAGCGCAGTTACTCATAAACAGTTATAAGAAAAAACTTAAGAAAATCATTATTAACATTAAGGCTTTAGCAACAATGTAATTAAATATTACGTAATTCAAATTTCAAAATAATCTGAATAGAAATATTTTACATGAAGAGTTTAATCAATGGCTACCATTAATTTTCTCTTCCAAGCAATAATAGATATGGGCAGCCTTGGAACACTGTGTCTCTTCTTGATTGGTACTTTTACATTCTATAATTGCTTGAGTAATATTTATTTACTTTTTTATCTCTCCTAGAATCTTCTTCAAGATGGACATCCAAATTATCATCCATCACACCCATCGCCTTTTGAAAACAGAACATGAAGCATGCATATCTTTGATCCTTAATTAAAACATCCAACCCAATGTCTCGAAATATATCCATATGGGCATTGTGTTTCTGGACGCAAGCATCACGCAAAGCATTTACTTCATCTTGTATTGCTCGATGTAAACAATAAACAAATTCTTGCGTTCGTAAACATTCATTTTCAATAGTGGTTGTATTCGCATGGCAAAACTTTCTGTACTTTGATGTATCCGGATCTGCAGTACTATTGTACTTTAAATTTTCTAACGCACATTTATATTGGCAATCTTTAGTCGCATGACTTTCTTCAGTGCACCTTTTTGCTTCACTCTCTATAGTTGTTAATTCCCTTACTTGTAATTTATTATCTTCCTATGAAAGGTAGCAAATTTTACTACTTTATAACTTTCTAAGATTTTTTAGTACTTACTAAAACTGCCCAGGCTAATGTCGCAGTATATGTTATAACGAATAATAGTGTCACAAACTTCATGATGTATTTTGCTGAATGTCGCTGTTCTGAATAAAATGCTGTACTTTACTCTATGCGCACATGATCAACAAATTGTTTTCCGGACATGTAATGTGATGTAAAGTCTGAAAAGATAATGATACCGCCGGATATTGAATAATCATTTAATTCAAAATATTGCAGATGTCGCGTATTCTAAAATTATTGATATAAAAATAATAATTAGTGATAAACTTTTGAATACTTTTCTTTGAATCAATAAAGCGCCAATTGAAGTTGATACGCGATTTAATTCATCAGAATCAAATGTATGCTCAGGAAGATGGAAGCAACATTTTAAAATCATTTCATCATTATATTATAGTTTTTTGCTTTCTTATAATTACGGCACTTCATTTTATTTTTTCTGCAAACAACTAAAAAGGTATACAGCTTTTGAACATTTTGTTTCTTCGTGATTAGAATCCTTGCATTCCTTAATTGCTTGAGTTATAGTTGTATTTCCAGTCATTTCTTTATCAAGAATAATGTTTAAATCATCATCTATTGTACCACTTGCTTTATGTAAGCAAAATATGAAACATGCGGAACGTTGATCTTTAATTACGAAACTTGCGTTTGCAGTTTGGAATTCGTCGAAATTTATTTTATACTTTTCTATGCAGTAAAAATCCGACATTATTTCATCTAATTCAATTTCTTCACGTAAACAATAAACAAATTCTTTCATTCGTAAACATTCATCCTCAACGTCTGTTGTATTCGCATGACAAAAGTTTCTAAACTTTAAAGTATCTGGATGAGCTGTACTGTTATAGTTTAAATTACGTAATGCACATTTGTATTGGCAATCTTCATTTGCTTCGTTTTCCTTAACACATTTATTTGCTTCAGCTTCTATTGTTTTTAATTCATTTCTTTGCCTTGAATTTCTTTCCTACGATAAATATTCTCCTATTTTTGAACGAAACTATATGTGTATTAATTACTTACGAAAAGTATGCTGTCTGATGTTACAGCATATGTTATAACAAACAATATGGCAACTAATTTCATGATGTATATTGTTGACGCGTGTTACTGTTATTGGTATACTATAATATAAACATCGTCACTTATATTTGGTATTAATAAAAAAAAATTTTATGTTTATTTTGCTCAAGTGCTGATTGACGCAAACTCTGTTCATTAAACTGTCCGAATTAATTAATCGAATTTTGCTCGTCTATCTATCATGTTTATTAAATTATATTTATTTAGATAAACATATTTATGAATTTATTCCGAATTCCGTTTACTATAAATTAACCACAATATAAAATTAAATAATTGAATATCTTATATATGCTACTCGTTGTCCACCTTTAAATAAACTAATTTCTATCATCAATAAACGACTAAAAAGTATGGCAACAAATAAACTAACAGAATTATTGCAACATTTCTAAAGTGATTTAAACAGTACATGCATAGATTTCAACAATTTTGTAGCCAAATTATTCTGCCTCTTTTATTTTATCATCCAAACAGCTAAAAATAAACGAAGCTTTTGAGCATTTTGTTTCTTCTTGGCTCAACTTCTTACACTCCTCAATTGCTTGCGCGATTTTAATATTTGTGTTTCCAGTAAAATCTGGATCGAGAAGAACATTAAAATCATCATCTACAATCGCCACTGCCTTTTGTAAACAGAACATGAAGCACGCAAATCGTTGATCTTTAATTAAAGCGGTTGTGTTGGCGTTTCTGTATTCATGTTCATACGGATGCAATTTTGCAAGACACTCTAGTTTCAAAGCATCAACTTTAGTTTGCATCTCTATTCGCAAGCAATGAACAAATTTTTGTATTCGCAAGCATTCATTTTCAATGCTTCTTGTTTTCTCATCGCAAATGTCTTTATACTTTAAAGTATACGGAAAAGTGGTGCTGCTGTACTTTAAATTATGCAATGCGCATTTGTATTGGCAATCTTCATTTGCTTGGTCTTCTTTAACACATTTCTTTGCTTCATTTTGAATTATACTTAATTCGTTCCTATACAATTCATGTCCTTCCTAGGATAAAGATTTTAATATCTTTGGCAAATCAACAGGTAATACTAGGTACTTACAAAAAGTGCACTGTCTGATATTACAGCATATGCTATAACAAATAAAATTGCTACCAACTTCATGTTGTATTATGTTGATGAATTTAACTGTTGTGAATATACTACAGCTCAAATATCATCAGTTATATTTAGCACTAATGCTATTTATGATTACCATATTCAAGTGTAGATTGACTCAAATCATATTTATTAAATTGCTCGAATTAATAGGCAATCTAATCCAAAAATAGCGTGTCTCAGTTAAAACTATATCAAATTATATTTATTCATGTAAACAAATTTAATTTGCAGTTAAATGAAAATTCATAATTATATAATATTCAATCATTGAATATTAGAACTTGCTGAAAAAATAGTCCTAAATATAAAACACCTAAAAAGTTTAGTAAGTAATAATATTTTCTGTGTTAGTAGTGTGTTGCTAGGAAGTGCTATGTAATAATTAATATCGGCTTATTATAGATAGCAATTCATTTTAAAATTATTTAAACTAGAAACATTGATTTCCATAATATTCTTATTACTCTCATTGAGCTTTTTTTATTTTTTCCTCCAAGCAATTGAAAATAAACGCAGATGTAGAACATTTTGTTTCTTCTTGGCTCAATTTCTTACATTCTTCAAGTGCTTGCGGTATGTTGATATTTGTATTTCCTTTGAAATCTGCATCGAGGAGAATGTTGAAATCATCATCCATAATCGCCAATGCTTTTTGTATACAGAACATATAACATGCGGATCTTTGGTCTTTAATTATAACGCTTACGTTAACATTTCTGAATTCATGTTCAAACGGTTGCAATTTCTTGTAACACTCTAATTTCAATGCTTTTTCTTCATTGTGTACTTCTAAACGTGTACAGTAAAACATTTCCCGCATTCGGAAGCAATCATCTTCAATGGTTGCTGTTTTCGCTTGGCAAATGTTTCTTTGCTTTAAAGTATGTGGTAAATCTACACCGGTGAGCTTTAAATTATGTAACGCACATTGATATTGGCATTCTTCAGTAGCCTGATTTTCAGTAACGCATTTCTTTGCTTCACTTTCAATTCTTCTTAATTCTTTCCTTTGTAGTTCATTTCCCTCCTACGATAAAGATTCTATTCTGTTTAGCAAATCTACAAGTAATACTAAGTACTTACAATAAGTTCGCTGTATGATGTTACAGCGTATGATAAAACAAATAAAATTGCTACCAACTTCATGATGTATTTTGTTGATGGGTGTTAAGGTTACTAATGTACTTACTACTGTATGAATACCATGAGTTGTTGTTAGTATTAATAAAAAAGCTTTTCCTGATTATTTTGTCAGAGTGCAGATTAGCGCCAATTAAACTGTCTGAATTAATTGGTAATCTAATCAAATGTGTCCAAGTGTAATATTTATCAAATTATATTCTTTTCGTAAACAAATTTATAAATATTTGTTGGTATCCCGTTAATTATAACTGTAAAATATTCAATGATTAAATTATTAAATTAATTTTATACCGTTTTATGTATGCAACCCGATGCCATCTAAATGACATGTGTACCTAGTGTTTGTTATCGGCTTCAAACACCCAACTAAAGTATAGTAAATAATGATACTGAAAATAATAATATCGTGTGCATTAGTACAAGCAGTGTTTAGCAATAAATACAATGTGCTGTTTATTATCGTCGACGATTTGCGGCCAGCACTTGGCGCATATAGCGATCAAAATGCCTACACACCCAATATTGATAAATTAGCGAATAAAAGTTTCGTTTTCAAAAATGCGTTCGCACAGGTATGTACCTTAATTTAATCATTGAGTATCGCATCAACTGACATCATTTTCATAGCAAGCTTTATGTGCGCCCAGCCGCAATTCATTCCTTACAAGTAGAAGACCAGACACATTGCATTTATATGATTTCTATAATTATTGGCGACATACCGTCGGAAATTTTACGACTCTACCGCAGCATTTCAAAAACAATGACTACATAACGCATTCAGTAGGAAAAGTTTTTCATCCTGGTAAATCGTCAAATTACACAGATGATTATCCATATAGTTGGACTAACGCGCCATTCCACCCAAAAATGCAAATATATAAAAATGCAAACGTTTGTCTAGATGAAGACGGAAACTATGGAGCAAATATTGTATGCCCTGTACATGTACCAGACCATCCAGGACATACACTTCCTGATTTGGAAGTTTTGGATGCAGCAACAAATTTTCTGAAGGAAATGCAAGACTCATGTGAACGTTACTTTTTAGCTGTTGGTTTTCAGAAACCACATATTCCTCTAAAGTTCCCTCGAAAATATTTAGGTATTCAATTAGGTAATCGTTTTCAAGGATACTCTAAAATTCTGTTTTAGATATGCACCCTTTAGATGATGTTGAACTACCGAGTTATATGGATAAACCATCAGCAATGCCCCATGTGGCATGGAATCCTTGGAATGATTTTCGTTTACGTGACGATATTAAACGCTTAAACTTGCCCTTTCCATTCGGACGCATGCCCATATATTATACCCAGAAAATAATTCAAAGTTATAATGCTGCTGTAACATACATTGATCACCTTATTGGGAATTTATTAGAAAACGTTGATCTTAATCAAACAACAGTTGTTTTACTAGGCGATCATGGTAAGATCTAACTTTGCATTAACTTTGAATACCGCTTGTTTTAATAACATTTTTTGTTCAGGAGTTTCCCTTGGAGAGCATGGTGAATTTGGCAAATATAGTAATTTTGATATTGCAACACGTGTGCCTTTGATTATTTACATACCAAATATCAGTAACAAAAAGGTTGTAATAGAAAAAGTAGTTGAATTAGTGGACATATTTCCCACCATTGTTCAAATTACAAACGTCTCAAAGCCGATTAAAACGTGCAGTAAAAATGACCCAAATGAAATTTTATGCACTGAAGGTGAAAGTTTACTTGATGATATGATCATGACGAAGTATCTTCCACTTAAAACTACCGAAAGCTATGCAGAATCATTTGCTATTAGTCAGTATCCAAGACCATCAGAATATCCGACCATACATCCGGATAGTGACAAACCAACATTGAAGCAAATTGAAATAATGGGTTATTCTCTACGAAATTCAGTTTACAGATATACAGAATGGGTTTCATTCGATCCAAAAACATTTAAAGCCAACTTTAGTCACGTGTATGCAAAAGAATTGTATAATCATGATATTGATCAGAATGAAAATCTGAATTTAGCGGACTATCCTGAGATGCAGTCCTCCGTGGATGACCTGCATAATAAGTTAATAAAAGCATTAAATGTAAATTTTGAAAATACTAATTAATATACACATTTCTTTTATACGTGGAATTATACGTTAAATTTTCTATTCATCCCTATTAATTTCCGAGTATGTTGGTTGCCTATACTAAAGACAATGTGTGTGCACTTGTGTTATGGTCACTAAAGATCGTATGTAGTCTGTTTGATGCTGTTTGCGAAAATAACAGATAAATAGAACGAATTCATGAAGTGAGTGGGCGTAGTAATAAAATTGAAATATAACAATTTTAACAACGTTTCGGTCCCTCAATATGCTGTAAGCGATTGAGAATGAATATTTTTCATATTTAGAGGTTAGCTATTTGTGGTGCAATTGTAGGCGTTCAAGAAGTGAATAGCACTTGAAATATGCCGAATGAAAATAGGAAAATGTACATGTCGGTGAAAAGCACCGGCACTATCCCGAAAGTGAAGCATCGAAATAATAATAACGCAGCAGTGGACACGGATCGGCATAGCAACCTGGTTTCTAACAACCTTGTAAGTTTATAATTAGACCCATAAATTGCATTTGGTGTAACAGAAAAATTTACACACGTCGCATTGACCGCACAGATTCATTCAACGTTTGTTCGTGAGAGAATTCTGGCTAAAATTAAGTCACTTCCTTATTTTGCCAGTTATTCTAGAGATGTGGGCTGTTTTAGGGCAACAGTCATGAGCTTCTTGACTCAAATCGCCAAAGCTACAGAAATTCTGGAAGAAATTTACCATTTTATCAAATAATGGACAATCAAGAAGGAAGCAGGACAAGTCTTCGCACTTCTGGTAAATAATACATTGCATATACAAATTCAATTCACACAACTACTCATTTTTGATTACAGTAAATGGTAGCTGTGAGTCACCTATTGATAGCCAGCCAACTTCAAGGAAAAGTTCAGCTGGTTTAAGTAAATGTGATAATGTGGTCAAATTCCCTGACAAAAAACAGATTGAAAGCAAGCTGTCTCAAATCCAGGAGTTTTTAAATGTAGCAACAGCTATGAAATCAAATATGAAGAATACAGATGAACACGTAAGTTCAGTCAATTTACACCTTCAATACTTTTTATGTATCTGGTTTTTTCTTCAATTGTCTTTTGCAAAACAGATGCAAATTGTTTCTATAGACTCTAGCAATGAAGATGATTATCAATCAATGGATGTTGATCAATTGAATAATATCATTACCGATTTAGTAGACAGTGAAAGCAAGTTGAAAAATATGTTAGAAGAAATTGAACACTCAGAACAACAGGTGATAATTGTGTGTGTACTGTTTGAACTCAAATGACGAGTGTTTTTTCTTACATTAATAATAATCTATCATTCACATATGATTCAAGAATCAATGAAGTTTTTGTATAGTATTAATAAAATTTACGTTAAATATTTATAGATTTCGGAAAATGGAACGACTGCTATTGAAGCGCGCAACGAACTTGAAAATAAAGTGGACGCCGCAACACGTGATCTGCAAATGTTAAAAGAGCACGAAAATTTGCTACTTCACTTACAATTGAATGCTGAAAATCAACTACGAGAGGCCAAACTCGCCCAAGCCAAACTTGCTAAGTCCGTGTCACATAATGCAAGTGCAGTGCCAGATTCAGACTGGTATAACGATTGTGATGCGATTTCATTATCGGGCGCTTCTAGTAATCGAAATATAGACATGAGAGAATTGGAGGACCGCGTTAAAAGTTTCATTATTGATGATTCTAAAATTGCGCCGGAGCAATTTCAGAATCAAATTGATCAATTAGAGAGCCGAATTCAGCAAATTCGTGATGGCAATGATAATCGTAGTCAGTTGATTCATATTTTGGATGCCCGCGATGCACAACTTCAAGCACAGCACAGCACACTTCAAGGTAAACTGCAGGAACTTCAAACAAAGAAACAACAAGTTGACCAATTGGTAGTTCAACTGCAGAACATGCACGAGGAATCGGAAGAAGATGAAATGGGCTGTCAGGTGAAGAAAATCGTTAACATGAAAGAACAACTTGCTAAGTTGAAAGACATGCTGAATCTAGTGCAAACTACGGAAAACTCCATCGAGGAGGCAACGGGCGGCGAGCACCCAACTGAAATTGAAGAAAAAGTGAATCGTATGATTGCAAAGACTGATAATTTAATGCAGCAAAATAGGCGCTTACCGCACGTGGAGAACACGGTGGCTTCATCAAATGAACGACATACGAAAGAAAAGCAAGTGAACAAAGCTTCAATGAGTGTTAATGAACGAGAGCGAACAAAATTACATGCTGAACTTCGGGCAAAGCGCAAAGAACTCGAGGATCTTATGTGCAAGCAAAGAGCTGTATCGAATTTAAATCAAGACGTGAACAGCGAAAAGAATAGCGAGCTCGGATCCAGTAGCTTTTTCGAGCACAATCCTGCGCCCAACGCGTGGTTCCCCATGGACTCAAATATCTTTAACACACATATTGAGCGGCAATCTAGCGACAGGTAATGCACAAGATTCAAATGACGAATGATTTATTGATGAATGATAAATTTTAGTGAGGATGGACTGGAAGATGCTCAAAATGGATATTCAGAGATGAATTCGTCCGGTGAATTGAATACAATAGCCAGTGCGACGACACCACATCCAATGCCAGCATTGAACTATCCAACTTCAAATTATATTCGAAAACGATCGCAAGAACCAGTGCAAGTCACAACTCCGCCTTGTGCGGAAGCTCCGCATGACCCATTCATAATGCTGTCGTCTCGAAGTCCAGCAAGAAGTGTTCATAGCGCAACTCCAGCCTATCCACCACGCGAATGCACTTCGAATAAAAATCAGGTATTTTAACGTTTCTACGGCATTAAAATGAACGGTTAACTATCATTTGCCCTTCCATATCTATGGGCATTGATCGTTCTTGTTCAAGATCTGTGTCAGGTATGCCAACTGGTAGTTTCGTTAGCGATTCTCTGTACTTCAGATTGCGCCCCGTGTAATTCATTTTATCAACCTGCATTTTGCCGAATATTTATCCCTTTTGCACGATTAATTTTTAATTGAATGACATTTCAGTTGCAAAAACAATTGGAATTAATCAAAAGCGTCTGCGATTCCATGCTTGACGCTGATAATCATGAAAGTCGCCCGCAGCAATCCGTACCATTGCGTGTACGAAATAATCTCACTCCGTCTCCGATATATTCCGAACCCCATCGGTATTCACCACGTCCAGCAACAAATGGTACTCATAATGGTAATCTAATGAATGTAGCAAACTTTCCCGAGGCAGTTGGAATTCAAACGCCAACCAATACTAGTTTGAATGATACAGCTGCATACAACAGTTGGCTGCAGACAAATGCGCTCCAAACGCAAGCATTCATACTGAACACGCTGAATCAATGCTGTCAGATGTTATGGCATCAACAGAAAGAGATATCGAATATTAGACAAACTGTAAATGTGGTACGTATAATACGCCCTCAACTATTAAAATATTAAAGTTTACTTTTTAGCTTCAAGAACGTTGCGGCCCAATGTATCATGAAAATGTAGCACCGCTGTGCATGCAATCAAATCCGTGTCTGTATCAAGCAAGCCCCACCGGAATTCCGACACTACATCATCCCGGTGCTAATTACCACCCGAATAACTATCGACATCCAGCTACAAAGATAAATCATACAGGCAATCCGAACAATGCCGGCTCTATGCCCAATTTGAATGGGCATTGCGCACATCAACCTGTTGCCGCTACAAGTGCTTCCGCCGCCAATGCTGGCCCAACTAACTTGGAACATGTTCCTGTTACATGCTGCAATAACATAATGAATAACACGCTCGTGCAGCCCCATCAACATCACCCGAATATGATCGGTGGTGACCACCATCAACTGAATACTAATCACGTGTTACATCATAATCAAAATGTGCCCCCATCACCCATATGGAACGGACAAGCACTAAATAACCAAGTAGCACCTGGTAATCGCGCGAATAATTATTGGGACAATTTTCGCAGGTAGGTGCTATCTGCATATTTGTCTTCAATGAATCCCATCCAATCAAAGTAGTAATTTATAAAGTTAGCATTTAAGTTTTACTTAGTTGACATGCATGTACCATTATCCAATATTAATTTGTAAATAATAATTACGAGCCGACTACCCATGGTTAAGGTTAGTTAATAAAAGTGTCTATCCATGTATTTCGTGGTATTATTTGATACTTTGTTATAGTTATTCTCGCCAGAATCTCTTTTCTACCAAAAGCAATGACGGTGCTCAGAATACGCATAATGAACGAATGAATTCGCAAAGTGAACGCCAACATAGCACAATTAACGATACGGCTTCTTCAACCCTTGGACTAGGCTCTCTAGCACCCAAAGCAAATAGTAATAGTAATGATACAATAACTACATCCACACCAACTCGCAAAAAATCAACTATTCGAGCTTTGTCTGCCCCCAATGCTATAAACTCACCATCGGCTGAGCGTCGCACCAAGACGGCAAATAATGATGGTGCTCAGGCAACTTATTCTTTGCCGCCCTTAGAGACGTACCAGGCGGGAGCTACCGCCGCAGATATTGGTTCTAATGAGGAGTCACCTAGAAACAATCGAAACGAATGGAATGGACCTAAATCCAAGTTATTTGAAGAACTTCGAGAAAATGTTTTTAGCGAGGTGGCGACATTAATCACAGCGAATGAAGGTCGACCGCATTTCCTTATCCAGCTCTTCCGCGATTTACAACTTATTAGTTCCGACCCATTGCGCAGAAAGGCTTTGCAAAGTATTCAAGGTATTATAACAAACTCGTTAGCTTCTAACAATACTGGAGCCACAAGACAAATGGTAAATATACGTAACAAGTTTGAAATTATTTCATAATATATAATTTTAGATGGGCAATTCTTCCGAAAATCAACGGCATTCTGATTGCCAAATTAATGATGGCTCTAGAAGTGAATACGATATGCATCATCTTGGTGCGCATATATCCAATAATGAATCTTTAAATGAGTCCAGTGAAAGTCTAGATCCACTCTTGTCGTGTGTTCTTTGGCCAATACTCTCGCAAAATATTCGCGAAGAAAATGAACAGAATGCGCAAGATACTTATCACGATGCCGTTCCATTGCCTTATTTAAACATATGCGCAAACGAAGACGCATATATGAATATTGTGGAACCACCTGCTAAATTGCCCAGCCCATTAATGTTTGACATACCTATGGGAGACAATGGGGATGATGAAACGCCAAGATTACAGGTGCTAATTCAGAATGGGGATCTTGCCGAAGCGGACCAGAGTCGACCAGAGGACGATGACGAAGAAGGTGCAATTGGGGGATTATTGAACATTTTAGAAAGGAGTTCTAGCAGTAATGCAGGTCAAATACTACATGGTGATGAATTGATTTTGGAAACCGAGGTACGTCAAGAATGAATATTTCTACATGACTGTAACACAAATAATGTTTATATTCTCTTTCAGGATGAAAGTGAGCAGGGCCTAGATCAAGTCCCAACCAGACTGAGCAATCCGCCCTCATCCATTGGATGCTCGCCAAAGTCGCAGTAACCCTTCTTGTTATTTAATGTTTACGTACAATATTTATTGCTTACCTTAATTTTTTCATGTAATACTCATATTCAATTATCAGAGAGAATTCATTATATTATTTTGCAATTAATATTGGTAAACTGTACTTGCTTATAAGTTGTCAATTGTTTTAACTATATAAGCAGTTATTTTCACCAGTTTTAGATACGAAATATGAGCAAAATTATAAGCTAATATAAAGTATAGCATTCAACATCTCAGTTTTAAAAAATTTAAATAGGAATCTACCTGTCATCTGTAACAAACACTACCTGATATAATCGGATAAAATGTTTGCTTTAAATACGTTTTCAACAACAATTATCTCAACAGTAATTTGCTAAAGTTTGCACGCTCACCCTGAGTCGTTAAAGTGCTACAATTAACCATCAAGTTGTAACCCTCTAATAGGATGATATGTACAATCCACTAAGATCCCTTAAGGGTTGAGACTTAAATATTTATATAAAATTTACTAAATATCCTCTCGTCCATGCCAATGATAAAGTGAACTTCCATGTATGTGCATTAGCAGCAATTCATCAATAACATCGGGAGCTTTTCGCAGTTTTGCCTGCTTTGTGGTGTAATTGTTATGTGGGGGTGTTTCTGCGATTATTAGAAAAATATGTAGTTAGAATTGTACAACAATCTGGTGCGCTACGAAAGTTAAACTAAGAATTGCTTAGGATTCAGGGCAATAGATTTGAAAATAGTTTTTTTTATATATAATGGCCCATCATGCAGCGAGGCATATCGGGCATATTATGCGTTGGTTGGCGTTGATGTGTTTGGCATTTTGCCGTTGTAGTTGTTAAACTCATTTGTTGAGAATGTGAGGAATATGACGGATCTGAAAATAAATGCGGAACCTTAGAAATTGTATGTGTTGATGAATATTTCGAATGCGGATGAAGCACGGACAGAGATAGAGGAATGGGACTTGTTATACTTGAAATACATTTTAAGTTTGAGTATGAGCATAAGTTTTGAAATGGTCAAGACCAAAAACAGTTGCATTGAATGCCGATAGCGCTTTGTTGCCCAACCAAACATAACCTGCAGGGATTTAAATAAAACTGAATATGTATTATTATCAGCCTTCTCGCTTTCGCAACCGATACCATAGCGGTGTATTCATGCACCAAGAAAGACAGAGTCAAGCGAATGCATAATACACACGTCCATATAGCCAAACATACAAATACAGAGCACAATAGCGTATACGCCAGTGCCGATTCAAATAAATATTGCGATTGAATTGTTATTCAGCAATGACTCGTTGAAAATACAAAGCAACTCACCTGCGTCTTCACGACGTAACCTTTTCGCAGTGGAGTCACTTTCGCAATCACATTTGTTTCGCTTTCTAGTCGATGAATATCCAGTTTCGTTTTGCTGCCTTTGATACTCTTCCATGTTGATGTGATTATTGTACTGGATTTCCATGCTGTTCGTTTCCATTTGCACCTCCGGATAGAAGCTGTCGGCGGCGGTGCTTTTCGCCTGCGATGTTAATTGATATGTGCCACAATACGCGGTGTCTAGCACGTTATTCATGGCACATCTGCCGGTAATATCGTCGATTGGATCTTTCACTATCGGTATGAAATAATTAATTGCATCTTTCATTGTTTCACAATATTCCAAACAAACACTATCTGCACGAAAATCACTGGTTTGGTAAGCGTTGCTTTTATACGGTAAATGTGAATGACAACATCGAGTGTTGAATCGCGTCGGGGTTCCGTTAGGAAACTACGAATACGCGCGCCGAATGTGCTTGCGCAGTTCGGTCGGCGCCTAGCAATTTAACTTGTACGAAGAGTTGCCGAACATAATTACTTCAATTCAAAACGCATTTGAAATTATAATAATATCCATAAGTACACATTATTCAATGAAATAACGGTTTAACTTTGGATAAAAACAATCAATACAAATCATAATTTTCAAAAATCTCGACTTTAATTTTAATATCCTCAAGTTTTTAGATTCCACAAATATTTATATTAATCAGTATTTTTTTGTATTTATAAATTATGAACAGTCAAATTCCAAAAGTGGACACGTTAAACTCATTCGTCACGTCAGTATCATATCTTCTTAATAAAATTGCCTACAGGTTTGTGTATCACAGAAATTTGACTTAAGAAATAACTTAGTAAACAAATATCAAACTAAACTATGTATGCAAACAATCTTAAAAACTTTGGAAATACTACGTACGCGACATTTAATAGACAAATGATGCTCGTGCAAGATTTGGTCAAATTTCGCTGCAATCACGCCAAATTAATCTACCATTTGATTAAAACCAACCAACCAGCAAATTCGTTCAGACTAGTATACAACTGAAAGTCGCACATCATCAGCAGGTTAGACAAAATAGGTAACTATGTATAGTATCACCGCAAATTATGCGTCTACGCCACAACCAACGGCTCATCGTCGGAGAAACCGCGTATTTGCGGCGTATCATCCTCGTCGAGAATATTATCATCGAATGTTGCTGCACCCGAGCGGGTGTCATAATGCGAATTTGCAAAGCGCTTGAAGCTGTTCTGTAAGCGTCTGTAGCGCATAGCTAGGAAAGCAAGAGCCCCAAATAATGAAACTAGTAGCAGTGTGACTGGGATCAAAATTTGCCAAACACTGCTTCCGGTGGGTTGCTGCGTCAGCGTTAGTGCTTCATTAACAGAGGTTTGCCTCTCAGACAGGACGGAACGATAACCCTTGTTTGTTCGCGTACGAACTGCAAAGGTGTATGCTGCAGCAGTTTGATTGTTAAATAGGAAGGGCGGTCGCTTTACGTTGTATCTTGTTGCCGTTGTCATATTAATTTCATTGCCTTCTGATACAAGAACTTCGTATGCGTATTCAGTTTCCGGCATCGAGAACTTGCGCTCAGTCCAATACAAAACGAAGCTACCATTCATCTCTTGTATTACGGTTAAACCATGCGGTGGCATAATTGGCGGTGCGTTGTAAATCACCGTAGGTGCAAAAATTGAATTTTCGGTGTTGGTACGCACTTTAATTTCGTACACCCCTCCATATGAAACATTAAATACTTTGCTGAGTTCCACGCCGGATAAATCTTTGAGTGAAATAGTATTCTTAACATCCTTCACTTTGTCAGTTATCTCCACCTGAAATAGTTATCAAATATAGCAAGTGCAGACTTACGAAAATAAAAGAAAATACTTACAATATAGCCCACTTGTTTTTTAAGTTCATATTTCGGACATGACGGTGACCACTGCACCAGCATTTGTGTTGGGTTATTCGGATTCATACGTGCCGAAACCTTTTTAGGCGGTTGCTTCAAATCGAGATAAGTAAATACACTTGGCGGAGTCTTCTCTAATGGTCCTAAGCCAAGTGGTGCAATGACACCCACAGCGAATAAATATGCTTCACAGGATGTTAAATTATAAATATTTGCTACGACCTCCGTTGTATTATAGCGTGGTTTCTCGAAGAGTTCTTCAGACGTTATTCCATAATAAATACCATACACCCAACTGATATTATTGTAAGCACGTGGCGCAAACCAAGTTATATGAGTAGCAGTTTGGTAATCAGAGAGAAGACCTATATCTTGTATAGTAATAGTTGGCAATTCCTCTCCTTGAGTTTCCGATGAAATTGATGCCGGGGGACCAGTAAACAATCCTTTAAAAGCGGATACTTTAAATGTAACAGGCATACCGGGTGGCAATTGTATTTTAATATTTGGCTTAGTAACGATGTGACTTGGTTGTCTCGGGTATGGAAACTTGACCTCGACAATAACAATAAAGCCATCCACTTCATCAGTACATTTCCAGCTCAATGAAATACTATTCTTTGTACGATTTTCCACCTTCAGTGAAGAAACAGCATCAATTGAGTGGAAGTCTAATGATACTACTTCTGACTTTGCACTAGCATGAGCACGCAAAATTGCAACTACCTGTAATATTAACAAATTCATAAGTATTTTGATATACTTGCCACAAAATTATACTTACGTAAAATGAATATTTTGTATTTGGTTCAAAATCAGCGGTTAGCATAAGTGAGGTACTGTTGTCTGCCATACGGTAGGTGATTGTTCGTTCCGGCGGATACCAAGTTACTTCATATGCCGAAATAATACCATTCGGATGCAGAGGTTGATTCCAAGATAGAAAAACATCACTGTTATTGCGTTGCACAACAGTAAGATTATATGGCTCGCTTGGTTTTCCTTCTGCAGTTTGCATCTCAAAGTATTTTGCGGGCGGCGAAATCGTATCATTGCTACCATTAACTCTCACGTAGACTGTCATGTTATATTTTGTAAATGGTTGCAAATTATCAAAACGATAATCCATCTCTCCAGTCCAAGTGGTATTCTTCCAAATATGATCTTTCGTTGATGAAATAGAAGGCAAATACTCCAATTTTAATTTCTCGGGCAACGAAATCCACCAATACAACAAAAAGCTAGTTTCGTTAACACTTCTTGAATCGACACCCATTTGTAAAACTTGATAAACGCGTGTCATATTCGCGCACTTGTCGCCTTCGTCAAAGCCATCATTACAATCATGCTTCAAGTCACACATGGAGGCTAATGGGAAGCAACGATTGTAATCGCATGGAAAATATCCAACTGAGCAACTGGGAGTTGCTGTGCCTGGCATTTTATTCGGTGTAGCACAGAATTCTTCATCAGAGCCATCAGGGCAATCGCGTTTACCATTGCAAACATCAGACAAATGGATACAATTACCATCCACCCGACACCTGTACATTTTCCGCGCCTCGCAAGAATTAAACGTCTCGCACTGGTGTTCGTCATCTCCATCCGGACAATCTTTAGAATTATCACAGACCCATGCCATAGAAATGCAATCACCACTGGCGCATTGATACTGATTTTTATTACACACCGGAACTTTCCATGTTGAAGATTCTTCCATCGGTGTTGCGGTTGATTCAAAGTTACATCCCAATTCATCGCTACCATCTTCACAATCATTGGCATGATCGCATTTCCACCAAATGGGAATGCACTTGTGATTAGCGCACGTAAACATCCATTCTTGGCAACCAGATCCATTCTGAGTGAACAAAAGTCGTTTTAATAAATGAATCATTATTTGCGATAGTGTTACTTACATTTGGGATAAATGGATTGATGTATGCCGGAGTAGACGGTTTTTCTATAGAAGTGCAATTCTTTTCATCGGCACCATTCCTGCAATCGGTGTCTCCATCGCAAACCCATGACATATAAATGCATTCTCCCTGAGTATTCGGTCCAGAGCAAGAGAATTGAAAATCAGTGCAAGTTGAATTCTTACATCCTTCTTCATCTGAACCATCTTTGCAATCATGTTCGTTATCACAACGCCACGATGCGGAAATACATCTTGTATTTCCCGTTCTGCATTGAAATTCGTCTTCTTTGCACTGGTCGGGGCTTGTAGTAGCGCAATTTTTCTCGTCAGAATTATCCCGACAATCATTCTCACCGTCACATCGCCACCTTTCTGATATGCATCTACCATTAGTACACCTAAACTGATTAGAGCTGCAGTTGTGGCGAGCGCAATTTAATTCGTCTGATCCATCTGCGCAGTCAGGTTCGTAATCGCACTTCCAGTAATGCGGAATACATTTACCATCGCCGCATACGAAATAATTGGGTGGACAAGTCTGAGCGCCGCAGTTCTCTTCATCTGAGTTATCACCGCAATCATCTTCATGATTGCATTCCCAACCCTTTGGAATACAACGGCCATTCTTGCAAACGATGTGGTTTTCAGCACAAGCGCCATTTATTTGCGGGCAAGTGTAATTTGCAGCTGCTTTATATCCGCCTGGGCAAAAGCAGTCGCCGTCCTTTTGCTCCATCCCATCAGGGCATAGACATGTATAAAACGGTTCAATGGGTGATCCCACGCAAATATGAGTGCACAATGATGGAGATTGCGCGCATTTGTTAGTGCCTTGTTGAGTGCCATGCGCGATTACTTTAATATACATCAAACCGGACGTATTCGCAATAAGCGTACGTACATGACCACCAGCATCCTTGTTTGTCATAAATATGGAATCTACTTGCCAATCATCCCAATAGAGATCATCTTTGAATGCCGCAACCGAAAACGGATGTGAGACGTATTTAGAATCAATGGGGACCATTTTGAAGCCTTTTCCATCAAGATTAGTACTTCCGATGTAATCCCTGCGTGCATCGGCCCAATATACTCGCTCAGCGATATAATCAATGGTGATTCCATTCGGCCACTCGACAAGTTTCTTGTCAGCAATTGTTCTAATTGCTGTCCCATCTAAATTAGATCGCTTTACACTCGCATTATTCTGAGCCCAATCGGTCCAATAAAGATATCCCACTCTAGGATGTACAGCAATGCCTCTGGGTTTAGTCAGTACGTTTTTATCGAGTATCGTTTTACGCATCCTTCCTGCAAAGCGAATATCAGTTCGTACTAATTCAATCTTAGCGCGCAGCCCGTCAACGAAATAAAGATTCTTGGAAACCCAATCTAAAGCCATGCCTTCGACTGACGATAATTCAGACGACACAAGCGTTTCAACTGGACTATTGGCTTCATAGCAAAATCGTGCAATCGTATCCGTAATAATATCAGCCCAGTAAATGCAATTATTACTCAGATCAAAGTCAATCGCAATAACGTTCTTTAATCCAGGTATATCAATCGGTTGCTGTTTTAATGTGACCAAATCAACCTTAACAATTTTATCCCTTTGAGCAAATAATAGCATATTATTTACATGTTTCGTCGGACATGGAATAATATCCGGTTGAAATTGATTCACATATCCATCAAGGCAAGCATCACCGGATATCTTACGATAACCCTTGGTACGATTGTACATTGCGCCTGGACTGCACGATGTTGGTGTATAATACACATCTCCGTACGAAGTATTCTTAATGCAATGCCAATGTTCGCCGCCTGTACGAACAAAACCAAAATCACATTCGTAGTCCAATTGTTCACATTCGCACTGTCGCATTTGAACCTTCATTTCGAAATCAACACCATTATAGCAATTTGCAGTGGGAACACGGCGATAATAACTCTTCTGTTCGCCCAAGATGCAAGGTACATATTTATTGTTCTCGTCCTTTTGAAGTGGAGACCACCATTTATAATTATTATTAGGATCGTCCGAGCAATTGAATTTAAATACGCGTCTGAGGTCAATTTTTACAATCATCCATTTATGTTGGTCGGGAAGTGATCCGAATAGTGTGATAACGGGGGTCGCTTCGCCTGGTTCTGTCATTAATCCATATACACGAATTTCCTCGTTGTGGAACGGGGTCTGCTGCCACGAACCACCTTCATCAGTCGAATATAGAACGTGGCGAGTTTCACCACGCATTCGCAAATTCTTTGCGGCGGTCATTAATCCTCCATGGTCGCCAATGTTAAAGAAGTAATAGTCACGCAACGAATGACGCCACGTTATGCCGGCATCAGTACTAATATAAACACCGAAATGACCCCGTAATGACTCACCCATAACACCTGTTGCAATAATAATCCCAGGGGCTGACTTGCTTGATAGTATGCTGATTGATTTCGTATCTGGATACAGCTGACTGAAGCGCTGGCTCAAATGTAGCGAGCAATTTGTTTTCTGGTAACAAGACGTCAACTGTCCTTCCATATCCCTCTGAGGCGGCATAATTGGACGCCATGATCCACCATGATTAAATGTGATCCGAGAGCCAAGATGATGCGGACTTAAATTGTTGTTTGTGGGTACATTAATCACTTGAGACGCAATATAAACACCCTGAACTCCTTCAACCTTATACACATCAGCAAATGACTCCTCGACGGCCAAGCTGAAGCAACAGTTAGCAATTACTACCATGTATCTTACAACAGGTTGACCTCAAACTTACTGCAACCAAGAATTGCGCCATGTAGTATTGGGGAAGTGTGCCAGAACGTTGGGCAACGATAATGTGAAATGAACTTTGTTGTCGCTCCCGGCCAGATTTTCAGATACATATAAATTTGACAATGTGCTGCTATGTGTAATAGCAATGAATGCTCGATTACCAGTAACATCCACTACTAAGTAGTCGACGATATCCAAATTTGTATCAAAGACGCACTTCAATTTTGTGCCGAATCGGTAGGAAACGTAGATATCGTGCGAATGCTATAATAACAAAATGAACAAATAAGTACTAATATAGTACAAACTATGTGCTAAATCACATACCGGCTTGCTTTTCATCGAAGTGAAAATGTAATCGCCTTTCATGTACACGTTTTCCACATCGAGCGCATAAATGTTCAATTTTTGCTGCTGATTCATGTAGAACACGGTGGTCATATTGGATGGAAGTACGCGTTCAACCACAACATGATATTGTCCATTTTTATCGTCTAACCAAAAGTAGGATTTGACATATTCCTGAATCATTCTCCATGATTGTCCAAAATCTTCCGTTAGCCAAAGCTAGAAGTACAATCAATTAATACAATGCGTTTGTAATATTAAAGTTACAATTACAGTTCTTTTTTCGTCTGAAGAGTCGTACACAAGAAATTTCGAAGCATGGTACTCATGAAATGTAACATCATTTGGTGTGAAATTCAAATTAATCTTACGAATAGTCATTCCGGCATCATTAGTCACATATAGAAGTTTATTCGCAATATCATTAAATACGATCTAAAATTAACCAAGATTTAATAAACAAGGAAGACGTTTAAATCTTTGTTCTACTTACATGGCTGGTGTATTTTGAATGCGAATAAAACTTTTCAATGTTCGAATACGTGCCATTGTCCAGTTTGAACAGTTCGGTTTTATTTTCATAAGTATTCCCATCGTCATATGATATATACACATTCGAAGGCGTGATTTCGGTGGTTCCCACGGGATCTCTGGCAAGGCAGACCACAATCTGGCTATTGTTGCGCACCCAGTGTACCATCAATTGTTTATGTGTATCGTTCAAAAAATTAATCTGCAACAATGCAAATATGTCATATGAGCGCTTATTGCAAATTGTCATCGGTCAAATGGTAAGAGTTCAGATGAAATCAACTAATGATCAACAAAAGGCGACTGTATCTGGAAATAAAAGCCCACACACCACCGAAACTCAAAATGAAACATTCATTGTCATCCCACCGGACGGTGGCTGGGGGTGGATGGTCGTCTTTGGCGCATTTGTTTCATATTATATTGCTGACGGTTTACAATACAGCTTTGGTATTTTCCTCAAGGATATTGCGGAGACATTTCAATGTCCCACGAGTCAAGTATCTTTGGCTGGTGCAATTTGCACATGCATTTTCTGTGTAACCGGTAAGCATATGCATTATATTAATCGGTTATATAACGGATATGGTGTTAATTGCTGTTATTACAGGCCCGTTTTCAGCAGCAATGGTTAATCGCTATAGTTATCGTGTGATTTCAATCGTCGGGGCTATCCTCGCATCGATATCCTGTTTTCTAACTTCGCTGAGCACGAATATCTATCTGGTGATATTTTTCCACGGTGTCATTGGTGGCACCGGCTTTGGCATGATTTATATAACGGCGCTCATTGCGGTCGGTTTTTACTTTGAGCGATGGCGTGGCTTAGCAACTGGCATTGCAGTTTGCGGCGCAGGTATTTGAAGAAGTAATTCATTTATCGACTAATTTTCAATAATGCGTTAAAGGCTTAGGAGCGATTACTCTACCTCCGGCATTAATGGTCCTTATCAATCACATCGGATGGCGACATACGTTTCAATGCCTTGGAGGCTTCTGCCTCTTGATTATCGCATGCGGATGTCTCTTCCGCCCCCTTAAACCTACACGTATCATAATCGCCAATCCACATTTGAGTCGCAGTGACCAAAGTTCGAAAAGCGGAAAAACTTCCCCGATCAGCTTTTTCGAAAAGTACCAGAACAAAAACTTTGGCACGCTAATAGATCAATGGAGCGTATATAAGAACTCCAGCGAACAAATCTTTTCAACCCTGTACAGTACAGGTACGGGTACACCGACCTATAGCGCGAAAACAGATGGATTTGATACAAGTAATCGCTCTTTGAGCTTGCATTCGAGCAGATGGCAAAAATGGTGTTGTGGCTGCTGCCGTTGCAAGAAAACGCCTCATCTGCGGCGGTTGGGTCATGCTCGCCCGGTATATCGAGATGACATCTTTTTCACCGGATCGCTAGCCACTGTTCCGGAATACCGGAGTTCTCAGATGGCCAATTCAGTAAGCATCGCAATTAACGCCTTCCTGCAACAACTCTCAATCTTTTAGAAAGCGCAATTGGAGTATCAATTGTCCACAACTAGGATGCCAACGCATCAACATCAATCTCAACCACAAATTCCACGTAAAAGACCATGTTGCCCAAACTCCATTAAGCGTACGCTAGCAACAATGCTAGACTTTCGATTGATGAAATCGTTCAAATTTCTCATGCTCGTCTTCAATGCCATATTGGTCTCTCTGGGTATTTACATTCCCTTCATGTTTATTAAGGACGCAGCTGTAAACCACGGTATCAATGAAGATTTGGGCTCCTGGCTTATCTCCACAATTGGAATAACGAATACCCTTGGGCGTATCATATGCGGCGTCTTGTCCACCACGCAACGCATCAATTCAACTGTAATATGCTATGTATTTCTCTTCATTGCCGGCGTCGTCACCGCCGTTTCGACCATCTCTTACGTATTATGGGTGCAATTTCTCTATTGTGCCATATTCGGATTATCATTGTGTAAGTAGCCACTGCCTTCTTATCAATAATACTAAATATAGCTGAGTACAAAGCGAAAAAAACATACATGAGCACTCGAAACGACTGAAGCGGTTGATACACCGCCGAATAACAAACAACCGTTGAATAATGCACATGCTTCCATTAAAACCTAACAAATTTGTTCATGGCAGAATAATATAGAATTGTTATCATCTATCTCAGTGGTATGATGCATTATTTAATCGTTGCAATGAATCAATCATCAAACACATCGACCAAACTGCAGATTATTACGTGGTACCTAACAAACATCTATTCTATGAAAAATACACAATCATACTTCTCGTGAAAAACAAATAACTAACATTGCTATGAACGGAAGCAACAGCGAATAATTGGAAATACCACGTAGTCAATTCAATCCGTTTTTTGTAGCGTCAATATCTGCGCTACGAACGTTGATAATCGTAAAAATGGTCGGCCTAGAAAACTTAACCAATGCAATTGGCATACTACTGCTGTTTCAAGGTATTGCTTCACTGGCCGGCTTAGCAATTGCCGGTCATTTGTCGGACATAACAAACGATTACAAGTATTCGTTCTACTTTGGCGGTGTTTGCCTCAGCACAGCAGCAATCTTCCTCCTAATACTGCACGTCCGCGAGCACAAAGATGAACGACGGCAACGCATAGCGAACGCCAGATAGCAATTGCCATTTGCGGAATGGTTCACAGGCTCCAATTCGAAAACAAAACGCAATGCGTGTAAACATTATCAACATTGTGCTTTGTCATTTTGCTTGCGGCGTACACAAGTGTTTGGCATTCAGCCAGACGCGTCCAGGTCGCATGCGATAGGTAAATAAAACATAGCGGAAAAAACGTTTGCTAGCGAGCTTGTCTTATCACAACGGATTGCATATTGAGGATATGTGTTCTATGGCGTACTAAATTACCTTTGTAATTATACTCGAATCCGGCTTCTGTGTGGTGTTCGGCGTGTCTCTCCTCTGCCTTTCACGGTCATGGCTTGGCGCATCATCAACGGCTGCGTTAATAACAAATGGTCCATGGCTATTTCCCGACGCACCTGGCCCGTCGAAACCACTAGCAATCGTACACAGATTGCAGATTACGAGGGCCGATATTAGGCCCCAGCGTATTAACATGCTTGAGATAAAACAACAATTATAACGCTCACACTAGACACAAAACAACGCGAACGTTTCTCAGCTGATGACTGGCGTGACTGGTCGGTTTACGTGCGAATGCGACCAAGAGAATATGGTTGACAACGCTTGTACACCGAGCGTGCGCATTAGAGCTGCGCTTGATTGCGCTCTTTTTATTGTTCAAACGCGCGTGTTTTTCACGGAAATAATTTACTAGATTTAAGGGACTACAACAAATATTTTGCACAATGAAACATAACTGATTATAACTCAGATTGATTGAATTAATATATTAATAGTTTCAACTTTTATGCTGCCGTATATGTCATTACAATGTCAATTGAACATCTGACTACTGCATAATTGATTTTACCTATGCATGGTTCTAGTTCAAAACACTTTTCAAAGAAGGTGATTCTAACTGCGACGCAAAAAATTAACATCTGTTTATTTGCGACTTTGTCATCATGGCGTTTACGTCTTCTTTGTGTAGCTAAGGTCAATAGCACCTTTATTTAGCAAAAGAAAGAATGATAATGGCATTAACTCTTTAAACAAATCTTTCCATCTTTGTATGCTTGGATAATAAATTAATAAAGTATTGTTTATCATGCAATGAATGCATATTACAAATTGCACGAGTCTACAATTGCACAAGCAATATTTATAGTGAGTCATAATTTTAAAAAAAGTTGTTGAAAACAGCTTTGTATAGCACTATAGTAATCGTTGCATTGAGTGCGCTTCATGCTCTTGTTTATCGCGTTGGTAATATTTACCGACTGTGCATAATAACTACTGGTGCTTGGACGTTTTATTAAATAATTGTGCACTTCAATGAGGATGTATTCATATTTTCTATCTGATACTAATATAATAAAGCTCATGAAATACTAACGTTAGCCCGCATAAATTATATTTTTAGCTGCACAGAGTTAATTTAATCTAATAATATAGTTTCTTTTATTTTTCAATAATAGTTCTATATTTTCGGTTACAACGTAGTTGAAAGCATAGTAAATGGAGTTTTATACAATGACACACGAAAAATTATCGTGGGTTGCAAATATATTAAAACTTCTACCGTATGTACAAATTACCTACGTTATTTCGAAATATCACGACATGTTATTATTACTGACACGGAATTGTTTGGAATGAAGGTAATTGGTTCATATCATTGTACAGTTTCAAGGTACTATTCCACTAATTAGGCGGTTTCAATGTTTAAATTTAGAAAAGAAGACTTTGTAACAATTAGCTGTAAATTTAGAAGAAGTGGGTATTGAGTAATCAGGGCAATAACAACATAAGAAAGTCGTATGCCTGAAAATACTGTGAACGTGACTAAGTTAATGATAAGATAGTCCGATGAGTTGTAGTCTTATGATTATGAAATATGTATTTGCGTAAATTGGTTTTGCGTTGGATTGCGCGTGCTAATGATTGAAGTTTGTTATTTATCCTTGATTACTAAGAATCATAATTTGATTATATACATGAGTAAATATTCCAAGTAAATATGTAGTAGACTTTTACGTGGCATGATACATATTCTAGATATAAAAAATACCGAGTCATAAGCGAGTTTTAAATTATATATGAGCTTTTGAATGAATAATTTATCATTGACGGACTTGGACTATAGGCAACACGCTATTCAGTTCTTGTTAGCGGGATCATATAAGTCAAAAGTTAAAAAGTTATTTTAACTATTTAAAAATATCATTTGATTAGATAATATAATCATGGCGACCATAAACTAATCATAACTAATTGTAATGCAAGATTAGAATTCTTGTAAATGATTTTTGTTTGCTTTGGGGGAGGCCCATTGATCTTTAATAAAATGCATTGATGATTTTAATAATTATTGTAATGTTCAATTCAATTTAATGGTAGTAGCGCACTCTTATAATAATGATTCTTAATGTTTAATTTGATAAGCTAGTATAACAAGTTCCATATAACAAATCTCAACAGAGACAGAAGTGTACATTTACAAGGAAGTTTGGAAAAACTGAAAACTGCCAGAAATCAAATGCACGTGAAAGTGATTACATCTCAAACGATAGATGCATTTTACGCTGCATGCATACATTTGCGTTAATTAAGTGTCACTTTACATGCATCACAACGCACAATTACGGATAATTATAACTGAAATGCAATCAATAAATGTATCTAACTTGAGCATTTTCATATAACGCCATCCATGACGCAATATTATTTCGCCATGTAATCGCCGCATTTTCGTGCGTGGTGGAAACGAAGTAAAAGTAAATCAACAACCTTGTATTCGTCGCAACGGAATACAATAGCGTATTGAAATTCAACATTAAAACAATTGCTTACAAAATATACGCGCAGCTACTGTATGCAATTGTTATGTTGATTATTTACGGGCACGAATGATGCGGGCTGAACTCACATGTATTTCTATTATTTGCCTGAAAATAGCCTGATTCCAAGAATGCATCGACGATTTATGCGCGTCTATCAACTTATTGTATTTTTAAGGATTCAACTGTCAGTGCGTGTCAAGTCAAACGAGCAAAGCTATGAACAACAAAGCGATAATCAACAACAATAATGTTCGCTGAAATAAAAGTAAAAGTCAAGTGCAACCACAATGCGGGCGCTGCCTGCAAGAGCGCTACGCAATTGCGTTCCAATGAAGCACTTTTCTTGCGATAGTGAACTTGAAACTGCAAATGTTGCAATCTTCTGGTTGTTGCAATCAGCGTGTAATTTTAAATTCAACATCAAATTTCTTCAGTTTAATTAATTGGACTTTAAAGAAAGCAACGAATAAAATAGGGTTCGTTGGAGAATTGGAAGAGCGTCAGTGATATTTATCAATGGCAGTAAACATTGATTTGTTACGAAATAAGAGGAAAACAGGGGTCGCGAATGACGCATTGAGCGTGTGAACAAACAAAATCTTAAGCTGATTAAGACCCACGTTTGGTCAAGGTATTCGAATGGTTTAAACCAGAATATAAACTTGCATTTTATTATTCCTCAAGAGGCAAACTGATAAATTGGATCAGTAGTTTCAACTGCCATTACAAAATGAACAAGTTAAGTTTATTTTTTTATCCGCAAAGGTTTCCTGTTTAAATAAAGTTTAGGCTTAACAATGAGACGCCTGAGAGGCAGGACTTTGAGGAAACAGCACGCAATAACTTGGTGCGCCTGGTGGACAATCGCACAACAGCAACCAACAACCACTTGGTGAAGCACGCGCGCGTTCTCCGAACACGGCATATTCGCCGATTATATGTGCACGCGGCTATTAATACAAGTGGTCGGCGGTTCGGAAAAGTTAGTGCGATTCGCGTCCTCAATGATAACGCCCCGCGACTGAATCGGACGCCACTCTGCCTGAATGCGAAGTGAACGCTCGACGCTGTTTCAATTCAGCACGATCGCGCAGCGTACTCGATCCGCCTGATAACAGGCAAATCAAAAAGCCAAAACTTTGCCAACTATTCTCCTAGTGTCCGCGTGTGCCTCAATAATACTTCTTGGTCTACAAAACGAAAAGTGCACAGTCATGGAGCAGCGGAAAATCTACTTACAGCCCTCGAAGCGCGAAAAGCGCGATATCGAATTCGATAATCTCAGTTATGTTGTAAAATATGGAAAAAGTAAGTGTTTTTTTTGTATTAATGTACAATCATTATCACAAGATATTTTTCCATTTGTGCTTATTAAATGATAAGAAAGGATTAGCTAAATATCAGTTCGTTGATCGGACTTAATTAAATTGGTATAACGTCACAATCTTAAAATGCAAAAAAATGCGCGAGAATTAATCGCCAGTGACGACAATTGTAATCGTCTATGTGCGATTGGCGTTGATTTATTTTCAATAATGTATGTTGCATTAATTAACACTGCCATACGAAATGTTTGACTTCTGTTAAGTGTAAATGTCAGGGTTTCTGTGTACAGTGCGTGCACATTACATTTAATACCTTTAACGTTAAACAATGTGTTCATTTGTGAATGTTTGTCGTTGGTTAGATTCCTAAAAATTTTACGATGCTTTTAAACTCATTTAAATTTATTACCCATTTATCCATCTATGGGTGTTTAAATGTAAAAACGATGTTTATTTTTTATTCAGTATGAGCACATATTTATGGTATTTTTCTTTGGATTTGAGCTTTAATTTATTCCTTCTTTTTTAATCAATCAATTCCTTCACGTGTTTGAATTTATAATTTCAAATAAGTAGTTTTTTATACTTACGTAATATTTGGGAAAATTTGCAAAAGAGCAAATAATTAATTTTGGACAGTACGTGTATTTAAAGAAAGTATTGAGAAAATAACTTAAGTAAGTAGCCGAAATAGAAACATGACGAATATGACAATTGAAAGATTGTTATAATGTTGAAATACTTGTTAATTACACACTAAGTACTAATGTTATGACGGGTAGTTAATGAGGTATTCGATTATTCATGAATTTGAACAATGTTATTCGTCTTAATGCAAAAGGATAGATGGACTTCAATAAATTGCAATATAATAATTAATCGAACGTGTTTTCATGCTTAATTAAATGCGACTATCACGTTCCAGTATTTATAAGTCTTATCAGATAATATTCTTCATGGTTTATCTATTAGATTGATCAAATTTTATCTAAATAAATTACTCGCGGTAATAAGCAAGCAATGTGTTAAAAGTGCATGCACGATAATAATAAGAACGAGACAATAATTGACACACAAGTAGGAAAATGTCAGCAGTTTGAGTTTTGCATTGAATTGCACACGACGATTTATTTACACACTTTTGGCACATCAAATAAAATTTTATATAGAGATAAAATAGTTGCTCGCTCGAGAATTTTCAACAACAACGCAATTGAACGAGCAGTAAAAGTACATGTGCGTTGTGTTTCGCAAGTTACAGTATAAACACATGCAGATCGTAGATAGGCGCATGCACTCTCCAGCAAATGATTACTTTTACTTGTTTACCGGCTGCTATCAATTTACATGAAAAACAACATATTTTATTCAGATACACACTATTTGTGTAACGTAACATTATTATACGGCGTTATCTTCGCAACTACAAATTGCCTTGTGTTAAGTGCTGTCAATTTGATATGCAACTCGATGATGTATTTACGATATCATTTAATGCATAAGTTATTAAGTTCATCCAATAAAAAATAGTTTATTAATTGCTTTAAAATAAAATACGCTTTATAAATATTTATACTTACTTATGATAGAGTTATTAAGAATTCATTTTCATGTTTACTCTATGAAATCATAGTAATTTCTCGTTGTTTAAACTAAGCAGTCACAAATAAACTTGTTATCAAATGCATTATGCAAATTCAATTATGAAATGCTTAGCAAAAAACGTGTACGTATTAATTAGCGAGTAATAATTGAGTGAAAAAAATATATTAAAGTATCATTAAGCATAGAATGCATACTGGTATAAAATTGTCGCAATTTTCATTCAATATCTGCACGTTACAACCGGTAAATTTCCAAAATGTTGCAAAAACAAGATAGGCAATTAGTGTAGCTACCTATTTAATATAGTTCTAGAACGACACGATGAAAACGCAAATTTCCGCAATTATTTGATGCTCATTATGCTAATTATAAATTTCACCCGAATTTTTTCCCTTGACATCAACTTGCCAGCGTGCTAATTGACCCGTTTAAGTGAGATACAACGGCGAGAAAAAAACATAAGCGGCATAATAATGATGATAGCCTTGAAGATGAGCGGTCAAATGTTGAACATGCATTATGCAAAAGTCGGTAAAGTTCCTACCATGCCCATTTTTCTGCTGTTAACAAAACTGATAAACTAAATACGCACGTATTTTTTAATTAATACTTAATAATTTATTTATATCAGAACTTTGAAATTAAATTGTTTATTTGTAACGCACAAATTGACGTAAAACTTTCCCTTGATTGGTCGTGTTGTTTATAAATTATTTTTATTCCTTGAAAATGTGGACTACGTGATTTAAAGTAACCTAAATATATTAGGGTCAAGTTTTGAACGAAAATTTCCTAAATTTTGAATAAAAAACCAAGGATATAAAATGGCAAAGAAAGTTATAGATTTAATAGTGATTTATTCAACACATTAATTAATTGATGAATTATTTGAATAATTTATGGACAAACGTAATAGAACATGATAGTTTTCAGCGAATTCCTGATAATTTATAATGTGATTTAACATTGACAGATTACAATAATTTAAACAATTTGAACATAATTTTACCGCTTTGATATAGGTACGTACTACTCACGTGTTTTAATTGGAACAGTATCGTCAAATGCTTGCTTTTTTAATTAAACATAAATTGTGCGTAATTGCTTTTTCAATTAGGCTTTAATTGATATGATAAAGAGTTTAGCAATAATTAAATATCAATTCGTATAATTTTATTCGTTTATTAATTTTTTAAATTTGATTCGATTTTAATAGTTCTTTTTTTATTATTGATAATTATGCAATAAGTCAAGCAAATTCGCCAAGTTTCACGCCATTCGTTTAAAGGTTGAAATAGTAAAATTTATCAACTGTTAGTTGATACATTCGAAAGTAGTTTAACTGTTCATATTGCAAAAAAAGTAAAAAGTTTATTGCATCATTGAGTCCGTTAAAAATTTGCAATAGTTTATATTAAAATACTTCTACGTTTACAAATTATTCGTTAGTGTAGTTGAAGCAATTTATGTACTAGTAGACACGAGAAAATTTAATTGTAATTGTTTGAAATTACATTTGAAAAAGAATATTGCAGAAATCAACTTGTAACCTTCTATAAATAATATAATTATAATAAACACGTACGTATTTCCTTTTGCCACATTACTTTGTCTATAACAATCAGTGACCTATTTATTCTATGTGGGTTTCTATAATTTTCTATGCATGTTTGCAATATAATTGTTCGTCCTTACGATTTTCTCCGCTTAGTATTATGTTTTATGATTGCTAATGATTATTTTTTATTCAAGTTTAATTGTTGTATAAATCTTCTTACTTTTATAAACTAAACAGACAAATAGGACAAATTATTATTGCTATCTGGTCATCTTTGTTTAAGAAACAATAAGAAAAATTGTTTTACAAAATTGGGAATAATTTATGAGTTGATTATTTAGATAATGTAAGTATTTTAAACATGAATTGCTTTATATCTCAGTGCAATTGATGCAGATATTTCCATTTTGTTTGATTTTACGTTTGATGAATCGATTATTAAATTGATAAGCATCGTAATTGCGTAAACTAATTAAACTAATACTAATGATTAGCTAACTACTAATGATGTAAGCAAAAGAGGAAGTTTAGAATTGCCTAATATGAAATAACGCGTTTGTTCATTATGTCCTGTTTTTCAACACGATAATGTGATTGAAATCAATCGAAGATTGCGAATCATGAACGCGAAACTTTCGCTGCATTTTTGCACCTTGTCTGGTAACTTCACTTTCTTCCCAAACACATTAGCGTGTCATTTCAATCGCTAATAACTCCCAGTCCAAAGACAATCATTAGTTGGTGAAACGAAATGAGCGTTTCGTGAAATGACAAAATTCATGTTTGTGAACGTACCGTTTGAACAAATCGGTTTCACCTTGATTTTTATGCAAGTGATGTAATTATGAAAACCATTAAACAATTGCAAAATTACAAGAGAAATATTGATGATACTAATTACTTAAAACAGAAAGTAATTTCCTTATGTTTTATTCAAATGATAACTATATTTGCTTCAAAAAAATTAAAATTAAATTTGAACACAAAATATTTGAAATCTTTCATAAATTGTTATTTTATTCTGATGCATAATACAAATGATATAATATGTCATTATAGTCAAGCGTTTAATTGAATTAAACTCCTGACTTTTGTACAATAATTGTTAGTTCAAGGAAAACCATATTTTGTTTAATACCATGCGAAAAAACTTATCGTTAACAATTAGGAACTTCCTCATAAACAACTGCTTCTTTTAATAATCGTACATTGACTTAGGTCAGTTCTAAATCTACCTGTATAAATCACATTTAAATAACCTTCACCCAAACACATGTAAAATATCCAATCTTAAAAAAGCAACAAATATTTATTACCTATCTTGATTGGAATGATTTGGATTTTAAACGAGAAAAACGTTTTTGACATGGTTATTACATGAATAAAAAGGATAATACGCATGTTAGATTCAAGGTTGACGAGCGGTAATCGATTTCTCTAAATTAAAGCTATTCGCGTAGTTGATTAAAGTACACGAAAACAATTTCAGTTGTGCAAGATTGAAGTACGTACGTATTTTTGTTGTATTAAAAGTTCAAAGATTTGTTTGTATTATACGCAATGTAAAAATTGAGGAGGAGACATATAATAGATAATATGAAAATAATTATTTATTGTGCGCCGCTAACGTCATGCTTGAACGATGACCAAGTGCATCAACTTTGTGCATCATCAAAAAAAGACGAAGAAGAGCAGCAGCAGGATTTATCGACGAACGATGATGCGCGGTTCCACGAGTTCAACGATTTTTTATTTCGCATTCAGATAATGCATTCGTTCAATGGCAAATGCGTGCGGTTAATGTACATTTCTGATTGACTATATCGCACACACAATGCTGACATACTTTACTCTATTTGGCTAATTATTATCTTCTCTAACTGGCTGGTCAAGAATGTTTTAAAGAGTTAGCAATTGAATTGAATTGAATCGGTTTTTAAAAGTGAATGTTTCCAATAAATTTTTGTTAATATTTAATGATGAATTAATTTTAAATCCAATTCTGGCAGGTATTTGGCAAGAAATCATAAATAACTCATTTTTCAATTCGGAATTTTTGTTGCATTATCTAAATTACTTGAAGCATGAAATAAATGACAATAACATAGTTATTTCAATTGGAAAAATGAAGTAAGCAAATAAATCCTTCAATTCAATAATGGATTATTACATAGTTGCATTATTTTTGTGGATAATTTGCAATTCACCTCGAAATTGTGTGAAATATTTGGTTAACTTGTACCTTATTATTTTAGTAATGTGCGTGATTTAATTGGACATGAAAAGCTAATTCATAACATTAAATAATTTTGGTAATCATAGATTGTCATTGATACCTAATTGTGAGAACCAAAATAATTAAAAAATTCTATGGCCTACAAAATAATCCGCAAAAAAATTACTTAACAACCGGTATTATTAAAAAAATCGTACATGATGACATAAAAATTTATTTAATATGCAAAAATAATAGTGCAAGTTATAGAATTGTTAAAATTTTATATAACTAAGTATATAACTCGAAATACTAGTCGTTGTCACACAAATATTCTTCATATCTTATCCAAAGGATCTGTAATATCATGAAGAATCTGACATTTATTAGATGTACTTGTGCTGAATAATAAATGAGCATTTGTTGGTACACGTGTTTTAATGCGAATTTATTGTATAATATAACCTACTCTTACATAAATGTTGCAAATTTTTTATTATTAAATTTATTATCAACCCATTAAGAAACCAGACATGATCATAATCATTAAAAAAGTAAAAAGAATATTGTATGTAGGTACTCATTAATGCATAAAAAGTATATATGCAATAGACATGTCAAGAAATCAGAATATGTATGTCAATATCAAGAAAAATTATACACTCTCCGTATGCTTGATAATTTATTTATATTTAATTACTAGAACATGCAGCGCCGTTCTATTAAGAGAAGTGCGTAGTTCAAGATTTGTTGAACTTTCAAAATAATATTACTGAATGACAATTATGCGTGCGAGTGTCTCATTAGATAATTGTAAGCAAAGTGCCGAAGGACTTTTCGGCACGCGACAGGACTAAGGATTAGCTCATCGATCACTGACTGATGATGTATGAACGGATGGATGGAAATCTATGCGAGATGCAAAAGATGTAAAGTTATATAACGATGCCATGGTTTGTGAGCTTGCACATTCTCGTTCTAAGTCATTGCTACTGAGCATAATAGAAGAATGAATACGAATACGTGTATGAATTGAGTTAATGAGTCCAATAGCGAGGTGAAGCTGACCGTAATTTAATAATTGATTGCCTTCGTTCTTGAATACATTCCATCACAATATACTTATACTTATTAGATTTTCTTGCATTGCGTTTACCACGATCAAATTCCACGACAAAAATTATCTTTATATCTAATCACTACGCAATATGTATGTACTTTGTTATTATTTTTATTATGATACAAGTATGCTTGTGAAATATCTTAATCGATGACTAAGTACAGACGTAGTTATTAATCTATGTATTTTAATGTTAAGAGACGTTTTCTTTTTGTTTTTTTGTGATTGGATTGGTTGATATTTTGTAGTAAACACTTAGCTCAAGATGATAATTAAGAAGAATTAATGATATTGTCAAGTCGCAATTCTAATCATGTTGTGCTAAAACTCATTCAAGTTGATCTATAGATCATCGCGAATATAATCAATTGATTTAATAAGCATGATTTTATTTATACTTTTATTATTACTGGAAATAAAAGATAAATGCAGCAACAAAGATGTTGAAAGCCAATAATATTAATGAGAAATGAGTGGGTATATAAATTTTCTTGGCAAAAACAAAATTAACATAATCATTTCTCATCCACCGGAAACTCATCAAGTATTCAAATTCCAATTTTATAAATATAACTACATAAAGGAAATAAGAATAATCATCATATCTGTATAGCTATTTGTTTGTAATTTACAATAATGTAAAGTACTTTACAATAATGTAATATAAACTCATTTAATGCATTTAAGACATGTATGTTGATAAGTTGTTATTAGCTATTATTTTGTCGTCTTGTTATTGTAAATTATTCAACTTTTGCAATTGCCAGTGCTACTTGAAAAACTTTTATGATGTTTGGTTAGTGCACTTGTGAAATCATCAGTTAACATTTTGCCAGTGTTTTAGGTAAATGTTGAAAATATTACACTTTGAAGGCTTCTATGTGGGAGATTTAGCTTCATCAATAATTAGTTGCTTGTATAAACATAATTTTCCCATCAACTTAGCTATAAGCATGTAATTTAAAATTTTACGTTCGCATAAAACTCAAATGACATAAACGCAAAGCACGTCATGTATCACACACGTGTATTACAATTCTCTAACTTATGATTCAAATGTCAGAAAGTATTGATAGCTCTTGTGAATTGATAGCTCTTGATAGCTCTTGTGAAACATGCGATTTTTTTCTAATATATGCATGTTAATTACACTATTCACAGTACTCCTCCTTATTTCTATTTCAAATAATTATTAGTTGACAAGTTGACAAAGATGGCTCGTTCTTGACCTGCCCAAACTTAATATGCTTTTTCGAGACTTTAGCTTGCAATCATTTAATTGCTTACACTTGAAGGATTAATCAAATAATTATTTCGCTAAAATATTACACGCATTATAGCAAAATCATTTAATACTTGGAATTTAGATAAATTTAATCATTATTATTTAATTCATAGAATATGACGCGTTATTAATTAAAGTTTGAAACTTATATGACTTTAATTTTTCTTTTAATTATATTATTTAAACTGTAAATGTTATGTAACATAAAAACAAATAAGTAATGTGTCATCTCATTAGTAAAGCACTCTGTAATTAACACTGTCTACCGACGACTTGTACATGTCTATTTTTCAATTTACACGTACGCAAATCGTAATTAAACAATAAAAACGAATAAACAACTATAGTAGGTACTTACACTTTTATTTGTTGTTTCAGGTAAAAAACACATTTTGAAAGGCATCTCAGGCATGTTCAAATCAGGAGAATTGACTGCGATTATGGGGCCTTCAGGTGCCGGAAAATCATCACTTCTTAATATTCTCTCAGGGTTCCAGTAAGTATAAATAAATCATTTGTCATTAATGGAACTTGACAAACAAGTAATTGATGTGGATGCTAATTAACAATTTAATCCTATAAATAATAATGTGCATTTTTAATTAAATCTCTAATAAATCTTTTTATAATTTATACAATTAACGGAAAGTTACTAAGCTTACGAAACAATAGTAAAATTATAAGTACTCAAGCTATACGCAAAACTTTAATAACAAAACGTTTTGTAGATTAATGTTATTTATGAATGCTACCAGTCAATGTCAAGGAAACGGTAAGCAATAATGGAGCAGAATTTTTTGCTGTTTTCATTGCAAATGCATCATTAATTTTGTAATAATTGCATCATTAGTTTGATCATTACAGATGCAATACCTTGACCTTGTTTCACATACTTACAGTCATAAATAGTGTGATTTCTCCGACACTTTTGTTTTTATTGGCATCTACATGAAATTACAGATGCCAGTATCTCACTTTTACTTCTTAATTAGGCATTTAATAATTACACTCATTTTATTATTTCGCACAGCATGCAATTCCACTTATTTTGTCAATTACGCAATACTCTTTAATCATTGTCTTATTCAAGATACGCGTCTTACAAATGATTTTATTACGTTTCTTACAAGGCGATAAAAACATTATTACAACGCAATTACTTTTTAATGAATAATTATAACAAGCATACAGAATAAGTTATTTATTGGTTTATACTGAGAAAGATTTAAAATTCATCCACGTGTCTCAATGAATACTCAATAATTATATAAATAAACTGGATTCGCGACCGGAAACAACATAAATTGTTTTAGTATTATTTTTTTCCATTTAAATAATTATGAGAAACGAGAAATTTTGCAAAATAGAAACTTAATAATACCTCTTAATATTTTAGCGCTAAATATTTTAAACACGCAATTTGAGTTTTTAACGAGTTTCTAAATTGTATAAAAACTATTGCCAATTTCTTTTCGATAATTTTCATCGTTTTAATCAACAAGTACTCAAAAGAATTGTAGGATATATGATTTTGAATTATACCGTATAATTTATGTAATTAATTATTCGTTGTTATTTTAGTCTCTGTGATTATTATGTAGCACGTGTCTCATTACGTCGAACACACATATTCGCGAAACTAACGATTATACAACAAACAAAAACACAAACGTATATTGCAAACGTAATTCATCAGCCACAATATCATACATTATTATCTGTACATACAAATCAAACTCTGACAGTGAGATAACACTATACAGTTTGCATGCTTTATCAACCTATAATAGCTGAATTAATTATGGAATAATTAAAAATGCGTAAACACACACGCTCTGCATGGTGAGGAGACAAATCTGAAAGTTGGATGTAAAATATTAAAATCCGGGTGTACTATTATTTTGTCTAACAAATCATTACTTACGTTCATATCTTACTTCTATTTGTTTTCGTTAATATGACGCATCGAGGGTAAAACGCATGATTTGTATAAATGATTGAAATATGAATATTTGTTATATTCGGAGCGCAGTATTCCAACTGAAATTAAGCAATTTTAACCGTTGGACTGTGAATTTTGGCATGTGCAGTTATTTGATAATGAACAAAAGTTCAACTAATTTAAATGTATACGTTTTATTTGATCCTTTTTAACTTTAATTGGCAATAGTTCAAATATTTCCAGATTATGCATAATGTTGTTCTTGCCATTTTAGAAAAACGGGCACATCGGGTATGATTCGGTGTACTGGCCAGGAAGAGAAAGCAAATGGTAAAGTTCAGTATAAGAAGGACTCTTGCTACATCCTGCAAGATGATCGTCTCTGTCCGCTGTTCTCTGTATGGGAAACAATGTTATTCGCGGCTCGACTTAAGCTTGGAAGATCCTTACCGGATAAATCCAGAGATTGGCTGGTAATTAACATTACATAACATATTTAAGTGAAGGGTTTACATGAGAAATTTCTGGATTAGATATCGAATATCCTGGAGACTTTAGGTCTCTCGGATTCGATCCACACACGGTGCAATCGCTTATCAGGCGGTCAACGCAAACGGCTGTCGATCGCACTGGAGCTGATCGATAACCCGCCAATAATGTTTTTGGACGAGCCGACGACGTAAGATGATCAATTGCGTACTGGAAAAATAATAATGATTTTGTGCATGTTGTTGTTCGCAGTGGTCTGGACAGTCTCTCATCGTTCCAATGCGTTTCCGTGCTGAAGCACTTGGCACGCGATGGCCGCACAATCATTTGCACGATACACCAGCCGAGTGCATCGATATTCGAGCTGTTCGATCATGTATATGTCCTTGCTGAAGGCCAATGTCTGTATCAGGGCACGGCCATGAACACCATTCCGTTTCTTTCGTCCGTTGGTCTCAATTGCCCGCAGTATCATAATCCTGCGGATCACTGTAAGTGCACACAAGAAGCATCCATCCATCCGCGCGCTCGCTCAATGATTATAGCATAAAATTGCAGCTATCATTAATTATAAATGCAGCGCCAGCGAATGTAATAGCAACATGAATGTGAAATTTCTTTGCAGTGCTCGAAGTCGCCAACCGCGAATACGGAGACTTCAATGAGGCCTTGACCAAAGTCACTCGCGAGAGCAACTGGCGCGTAAAGTTGCAGCCAAACAAAAGTAAGTTTATTCTTGACTTGCATTTTTTATCGCCTGTCGGCTTGTTCGTATGACGATATGTGTGATGGCTAAGATGAACCATTAATACATTTTGCGATATGATTACACACTTTGGAATTAATGGCATGAAACAAAGAGCCGCACAAAGAATCTCAAGGAAATCAAGTCACTGTTCTGAAAAATTCAGTCTATGTGTATAAATAGACTGACTTGAATTATAAACAAAAACAGGATTTCTTCGTTCTTATCACTCTATTTATATAGATGAGTGTTTTATTTATTCCAATATATTGACTTTTTTCAACAATTGCACGTGATAATGTATTATTTAATAATAAAACAATTGCTTTATCTTTTACAGTGGTTCTGGCACAACCCTCCCGTTCGCATTTGCTGGACAGTGCAGAACGTACCATGGTCCTTATTCAAAAACCATCAGAATTTTACAGATTTCGTGTACTTGTTATGCGAAATATGATACAACTTTATAGAGATTGGGTAAGTGCTTGCATTTATTTGTTGATGCGTATTGCATCAGTAAAGGAATCTTTTTCGTTAGTTTAGACTTAATATTCAACTCTTATCCTAAATAATTGACCTTTCAAGAACTGCTCATGAATAATATTCAGATGATGCATTCCATGATTATTGCCGCGTCAAAATACTAATCAGTTAAGGGTCAATTATTTAAATATTTCGTTTTGTTTCAATTGCTCTCGCGTATTGAGCATTACTAAAATTAGTTTCAACGCGCCGCGCCGCAATAGTGATAAATTATTTTTATTTGCAATCTCATTGCAATTGCATTCAGTGAACAAGTGATTTAGTTTTTCAATCAAGTTTAATTGTTATATAGTGCGGGTAAGTATAATGTAAATATTTAGAATAATTACTAGATACTTTCACTATTTTTAATCACTACTTTTAGCTATTACTATTGATCTTCCATTTGCATGTCATATCTACTTTTGTGGTAAGTTTTTACATGGTTCTAATCCAAAAATCAAAACTATATGCAACAACAAAACTGATACAAACATCTTAGTTTCAGCACTCACTTCAGACTTTATTCGATACAATAAAACTGACTTTATTCCTAACTTTCAGCTATTCTCTCCATCAACAAAAATCGCACAGTCATAATACTGACTCAATACATATCAACAATTCGATTATAAATATTCAACTGGAAGATATTAGCATTAACATGAAATATGAAATAGTTTCATCACCACATTCTTTCACTGCCATTACCTACAATATTACAATATTGTGACCGCCTCATCAACATTAAAATCAAAATATACAATAAAATACAAACAATGTTTACACTACCTACTACTACTTTACTTTAATTCTACCATTAACTGCAACAACATGATTAATTGAATTCTAATCTATTTCACTTTAATTTTAGACTGTCCTTCACCTACGTTTTCTCTTACATTTCCTTGTGGGAATATTTATTGGTCTTTTATACATGGACTATGGCGTTGACGGTTCTAAAACCATTAAAAACATTGGATACTTTATTGTCTCTTTGGTGTACTTAAGTTATACATCTATGATGCCTGCAGTTGTAAAGTGTACGTTCTTCTTTTCTTCTCAATCACTTTATAACAAATTGTTGCATCTCTGTATTTCGTTTTAGTGCCTTCGGAAGTCCCGGTTCTTCGAAAGGAGAGTTTTAATAATTGGTTTCATTTACGCACGTATTATATTTCCTATATTACAGTGCATCTTCCAGTGCAAGTATGTTATATTAATATATTAACAGTGTCTTGTCACATAATAATATTTAAATGTTTTACAGGTAATGTTTGCTATTTTGTATACAATGTCTTCATACTTCCTTACCGGACAGATAATTGAGCTGTCAAGAATTCTAATGTTCACGTTAATAATGATTCTTTCGACATTAACAGCGGAATCAATTGGTGTGATTTTGGGTACTACAGTGAATCCAGTTGTATGTTATTTAAATGTCAATAATGAGCGTAATTATTATGTTGTTTATGTTGTTTTAGAATGGGACGTTTTTTGGCGCGATAATGACTGCATTCTTCATATGTCTCGCTGGATTCTTAATGTTATTTACGCATATGTCGAAAGTTATGTATGGCCTTTCGTACATTTCGTATATAGCTTACGGAATGGAAGGCAGTGTAGAAGCAATGTATAGGGGACGGGAAAGTTTACCCTGTCCGGAAAATATTGAATATTGTCATTTTAAAACGCCAGATATTCTTCTTAATGAGCTGGGCATGAATAAGGGCAACTATTATTATGACGTTTTATATCTTTCTATGCATGTGATTGTTTGTAAACTTTTAGCATTCTTTACGTTACAACGCAAACTAAAAATGCCCTCGGAATAACACGCGGCGTATTTTTGGTTTTTAGTTGTTTTCTTTTATTCTTTTTATTGTTTTGACTCATTTTAATTCTCAATTTAAGACAAACTGCAAATACCAAGAGAATTTAGTCTGTGATGTATTAAGTGTGGAAAATTAGTTAAATGAGCAATTCTTGCCGTATTAGTTATTTAAACGAAAGGACTAGATGAATTAATAAATTATATTATTATTTTAAATGTACTTCGTATACCATTTCAATGTTAATCACGAATTGAAATAATTTAAGTGCGTGATTATTTTACAGACCAATGTACACATTAAAGTTATGGCCCACTTTGTGATTGCTGTATTTTTGGGCCTGTTATACCAAGGCATTGGCAATGATAACTCCAGAATGGTATCAAATGTTGGATTTTTTGCCACTACGAGTGTCTATTTGGGATATACGTCAATGTTACCTGCTGTGCTTACAAGTAATTTAGCAATAAATTATTAATTTGACATTGTAACATGAATCTGAATTGTTACAGTGCCGCAGGAGGCAGCCATAGTCAGGAAAGAAACTTTTAATAATTGGTATAATCTCAAAAGCTATTATATTACAGCGGTGGTATTAAGTATTCCACAACACGTAAGTTTTATAATTGTTGTTTACAAGGCGACATGTAAATAATATTGCGTTAATTTTTCAGGTAATTTATTCGGTAATATATACATTTATTACCTTTGTTTTGTCCGATCAACCATTGGAGCTATTCCGTTATGTCATTTTTGCTACGGCTGCAATTTTCTTGTGTTTGATAGCAGATAGTATTGGAACAATAATTGGAACATCAATGAAAGAAACTGTAAGATATAGAATAATATCATAATAATTATTATAACAACTTATTGGTTTCAGACTGGTACTTTTCTTGCTGGAGTTTTTAGTGCATACGTAATTCTTTTATGCGGATTCTTTGTTCTTATCAATCAGTCAGCACTTGCCAGCATCCTTGGTTATACTTCATATGTTCGATACGTACTTCACGCATTTGTTCAATCGGTACTGGGATTTGAACGTTCTGGGATGGTTTGCAGCAAAGAATATTGTCATTATAATGCAATGAAAATTCTGGATGAGTTTTCAATGAATGTGCATCCAGTTTATGTGGACTGGATATATTTGGGTACATTCTATGTAGCGATGAGACTTATTGGCTACTACACTTTAAGCAGAATGATGAAGACGCCAGTTAGTTGATATGTTTCTTCTACTTTAATTATTTATATAATATTTGAAGAACAATTTCATGCCACGTATTTAGAAACGAGTTAAGGGTGTGTTGATAATTTTATAGTTACCAATCATATGTGGGTGTTCCTAGTAAGTGCAATAATTTAAACATAAAAAGTAGAGTGAAAGACATCTCAAAAAATTAAATTGTAACTGTATTAAGTTTTAATGGAAAGTACTGGTTTATGTATAAGTTTCAATGTACAATTTATGTTTACTGTATTTACCTTAAGTGCAATGGCAATTATTATTAATAATCCAATTTTTAATAAGATATTGTATTGTTTATTTTGTTTCATTATATAACTGAAAACCCAAAACTGCATATACATTTGATTTAAAAGTTGTGATAGAAAAGTCCTAAAACTTTTAAATCAAACTTAACTTAATAGCAGAGTCTGTTGGTATTATACCTCAATTATGAATATTTACATATGTATTTTTAAATTGCTATTGGAGACTATACAAGTTTAATAATGACCTAATTACAGTAATATCTATTTTAGCTTTTCTTCTGCTAAAGGTTCATATCCATGTTTTTCTACTCTTTCCTTGAATTGTAAATAACTGCGCTTTCTATCAAAGTGTTTCACCCATTGCATTGAGCATGATTGTTCATATATTTTACGAAATCTGGCACATGGACCATCTGTATCTTGTGATTCTTCGATTTTATTTTTATCCAGGCATTTCCAGAAATCGTCTCGAGCTAACCAACACTTTTCGCGAGCGTTTTTATCCGGAAACGACATATTTACCTAAAAATACCAATAGTGCTGGATTAAAAAGTCAGGTTATATTATGATTTGTAAAGTTATATACCGATGAACACGTTATAAAAACTTACAAAGTCCGGGAATACAATATTAGTGGTGTAAATTTTATTAGTTTATAGTTTTTTTAATTTAACACACATTACACTCTTTACTGTTTGATTAAAAAACATTACCTTACCATTAATAACAAACCGTACTAAATAACACACTATGCAACTGAGGATGCTTTGCACTGACGTCATCACCCTTGTTAGTGAGGTTGCGAAAACAGATAAGGTTTGTCATGTTGTTCAAGTTGGTGGTGTTTACACGTTGTCCCGTTAAATAGGCATTAAAATTTCATTGTTTACTATTAATTTCTGTGAAAAATTTCTATAAAATCAAGTTGGTTGTGTCTAGAAATACAAAATCACTGTGTAATTCTTGTTTAGTTGATGCAGTTAAAAAATGTCCGAGTTTGAAGATTTGGAGCCTTCCTTGTTAAATATCGTTGAACAGGAGACACTAAAATGGATATTTGTTGGCGGTAAAGGAGGTGTTGGTAAAACCACATGCAGGCAAGTGAAGAGCAATTTATTAACTATATATTTTATACACTAACCCCTAAAATGCATATGCAAATAAATGTTTATTTTGCTTCCAGTTCCAGTCTGGCTGTTCAGTTAGCAAAGGTCAGAGAGTCTGTCCTCATTATTTCAACTGATCCCGCGCATAATATATCAGATGCCTTTGATCAGAAATTTTCCAAAGTACCTATGCTCGTAAAGGGCTTTGAAAATCTCTATGCCATGGAAGTTGATCCAAATGTGGGAGTTACTGAGCTACCTGATGAATACTTTGGAGGTGACCAAGATGCAGTGAGCATGAGCAAAAATGTAATACAGGAAATATTTGGTGCTTTCCCTGGTATTGATGAGGCTGTGAGTTATGCTGAGGTAATGAAATTAGTGAAGAGCATGAATTTCTCTGTGGTTGTCTTTGATACGGCACCAACTGGCCACACTTTACGTTTACTATCATTTCCCCAAGTACTTGAGCGTGGATTAGGCAAATTGTTGAATTTAAAGGTCAAGATGAGCCCACTCATTAACCAATTTAGTGGCTTGTTTGGTGCAACAGATTTTAATACAGAAACCATATCTTCCAAACTAGAAGAAATGCTCTCGATTATAAAGCAAGTAAATGAACAATTTCGCGACCCCGATCAGACAACCTTCGTTTGCGTTTGCATCGCAGAGTTTCTTTCATTATATGAAACAGAGCGTCTCGTTCAAGAACTGACAAAGCAAAAAATTGATACACACAATATTGTTGTCAATCAACTGCTGTTCAGAAGCAATGATGATGAAACTGGATGTAAAATGTGCGACGCACGATATGGAATCCAGAGCAAATACATGGATCAAATCAATGACCTGTATGAGGACTTCCATGTAACAAAGTTACCTCTGCTGGAAAGAGAAGTCCGGGGTCCAGAGAGTGTCTTGCAATTTTCCGAGTACTTGATAAATCCGTATGACCCAGATACGGATTCAAATTGACAATTATTGGAAAATTTGCATTAAGTTGCAAATTAGATAGGTAGATAACATTTCGGCTACATTTTCCCCATACATTTCTGGTGCAGGATTTACCTTTCGAAGTTTGAAAACATAAGTAAAAGTCGCTTCACGTCTGTTTTGTCTAATTGAAAGATTTTTAATCAAATTATACGTTTTCATATGGATTCTTCCTCCACTCAAGTGGATAACCATATTGTATGATATATAACTATTTTCTAATTTATAATTTGGCATATAAATAAAAAGCAAATTAATTAAAGTTTGAAGTTTATGTAAAAAGAAAAATGTGTATATCAGATAAGAACACACTTAAGTAGCATAAAACGTTCAACGCCTTAAGGTCGACCTATAATTAAATTATGAATATATTCATACAATGTCCATAAACTCTGTGAATGTGTTTTTAATCACATAGGGAATTAGATTTATATAATTACATTTATAAAGCTACAAAATGAAACATGATAGTATATTATAAAATATATATATATGCAATATTATTAAATTAAAGCGGATATTCAAATTTATTAACTCATCCTGAAGTTTTAATATTGTCTCTCAAATTTGCCCAATCTGGAACTCTGAACTCTTTGTGATATTGATCTTTAGTTAAAGCTTTTGTTCCAAATAAATCTGTAGATCCATAAATTGATCCTTAAAATGGTATAATATTAGAATTTAAAATCAGTAGTAAATTTATAAAAAAGTACCTCCTAGCCAAGATGTGTAATTGTCTTTAGCAGGAGGATTATGGAACTTCAATGCAAATGCTTCGGTCTTCAATTTTTTATAAGAAGGTAACTCAAGCTGTTTAAGTAATTCTTCCTTGAGGCGAGATTTGAATCCAGGCGTCATAACTGTACCGCCCACAAGCAGGATGTTTCCAGCCAATTGTGAACGTAAATCAGCATTTACTTTCAGCAAGACATCCAGAATCATTGTAGTTAAGCATTTTCCATCGACATCCTCATTATATAGTACTTCATATGCCGTTTCACGTAGTTTTCCACTAATTTTTAACATGCGGTTTCCATTAAATGGATATGATACATCTGGACATGGCTTAATTGTGGACTTAGGGGAGGCAAATTGAGCCGCCCGTTCACTCTTAGTTACAAAACAACATCTCACTAGAAAGATTACAGAAAGTTAAGCTCAATCATTTTCACAAGCCATGTGCATACCTTTGATATCCTCTAGAATATCTTCACTTAAATTCTGAACTCCCAAGTTATCATGACTTAAAACATCCATAATTTGCTTATGGATTTGCTGAGAACCGATTGGCAATGTTTCATAAACATAAAGCATTGGATATCCAAATAACACAGGAAGAGCAACTGCTTCCTTGTAGCCCACATCAACTACTAACGCAGTGCTTACTTCAAGAGGTGCTAGACTCACTAAATGTGAAGGCAGAAACCAAACTGCTGATACCTCATAATGCATAAACAAAACTTTGGCCAATGTAGATCTGAATAAAGTGGGACACAGGATAGATTCAACAAGAATCAAAGGCTTCTCCTTCGGGCTGCATAAAGCATATTTGAAGTAAATCATGTGTATAAAGTCAACCAGCAGATCATAAAGATCATCCTGGTCTCTGTATTCATGAATTTTTCTTAGCTGATTTGTTTTCTTGCATCGTACTTCAGATCGGATAATAAATCTTGGGGCAAATTCTCCATTAAAGCCTAACCTATAACACAACTCTTGTGTAAATTGGAAGTAAATCCTAATTAATACGTACTTTGTATAAGCTGTGCCTATTTCTAACACAACATTGACCTTTGTTAATGATTCACTTTCGTATATGGGCATATTGACGAGAAATGATAAGGAATTACAATCCTCCACAAACACAAACACTTGCTGAGAAAACACAACACTGCACTATATGCCACTCAGTCAGCTGCAAGCATGTCAAATGCAAATAATTATTAATACCATTTTAGTTTATAAAATAGATATTTATTTTTCGACCATTACTTATATTGCAAACTGTATTGGTTTTATACAACCTTCATCTAATAGTAAACAAGTTGTTTCAGATGATGGGTCATTTTTAGTATTTGTTTTGAAACTAATCATCCTACAGTTTGCCCTTAGCTGAAATATGATTAATCATTAATTAATTTTAAAAATATATAACACATACCTCTAGACTATTACTGATTGATTCATCTATTGTTATAAAATGACTATAACAATTTGTATCTAAATATTTGCATACAGCATCATCAGTGAAATAATAAGCTTGCATTTTATTATTCTTTTTAAACCCATCTGCAGTCGCTTTATTATCACTTGATGCGTTACTTCTACAAAAAGAAACATTTATTAATATGAAACTACTTGATATAAAACATATTAAATTATACTTTAAAGGTTCATTGCAAAGCACTTCCCATGCTAAATTGTTATCAACTTTAGGATTCGAGATTGGAACTGGAATTGTATTGATTGCTTCTGCTAAACTACTTGTATTTGGATGAGGAATTCCTCCAGCCGTGCAAAATATTCTACCATCAACCGAGGCAGCAAACGGTAAACAATCAAATACTTCTTGAACTGCCTCCCATACTTGATTTCCCAATTTCCCACCAAACTTTTTTATACATTCTCTAAATAAAATAATGATTTAAGCATGTTGACGATAACAATATCGGTGATAAGTTTACTCATAAAATGCTTTCTCTGGAATGTGTCTATTCTCATAATATCCTCGAAGCAAATATATTTTTTGAGGATATAAATGTTTATAGCAGAATAAGTAAGTTATTATTTCCATGCCATATTGCATCTTATTCGTATAATTTCCTAAAAACAATATAGTGCCCGGACAATATCCTGGGCATCGAGGCCAAAATAAACGTTCGTGATTGCATAATATCCCATAGTTACCCATTAACGAACCTTTAATTTTATATTGAAATACCGCTATTTGTTGTTATGCAAGCTTGTTAATTATACCTATAACTAAAACCGGCGATTTAACTAACACCAATCTCGATTCAGAAGCAACAAGTTTCTTAAGTGTGGCAGCAACTTGAATTAATCTACTTCCAAATGCATTTGACTTTATATTTCCCCAATTGAATGAGTTGGTTGTTATACTCTTACGCCTATTAGAAAACGTGAGCAATCTAAGATCCCTGATTAATTGATTGTACAATATCGTTGGTGAGTTAATTTCACAGGATAATCTTCTAGCGTCGTGTGTAATATTTCCAAGATACAATGTATTATGGCTACAAACGTCTACAAAAACATAAAACTATTAATAATAATAAAATAGTTTCAATTATTAACAAGCACATGCCTTTTAAATTCCAAATATCTTCAATGTTTATTAAATTTCCATTTTTAATCACTGTCAAAGTGTGTAAGGCTAATTCATGTCCCCTTTGTCCCGCATTTTTGGTATTCTCATTGAGTACTAAAATAATGTAATTTAATTTGAGCAATTAACTGACATATATTAAGAGTGTATTACGACGAGCAAATTCTTCATTTCTTTTGCTATCTTCTACTACATCATTCGAATTAGAATAACAGTTCAAAAATGGTTTATTCGTCCTTAAAACAAGTGACAATCCCTTTAAGTGTAAATCATCTACTTCACGTACGAATTCATTCATTGTTAGTTTCTTATTGGCAGAACTCATTTTCAACATGCTTAAATTATAAAATTTGTGGTTAATTTGTTTAAATTTAATATGTTATACTCAACTCTATGCAAGTTTTGGTATCAGGATCATTTGGTAAACGTACATAATTGATTAATTTTTCCACCTCTTTAAGGTTCAATAACCCAATATTTGCTTTTGAGTACATTTTAAATAAATAACGCTTTCGGATTTCAGCTGCTTTTCCGACATGTTCAATGGTGGGATCCATCGCACAAAGCAAGTAAACAAATTCGCAAAATGAAATTAACAAATTTGAATGGGCATCACAAGCTCTACGATTCAAACAATATTATTGAAACTTATTATTTGCTATGATGGTGGGGCATACTTGAATAGTAGTGGAATCAATGCTGGTTTAATACCAAATTTAACCATTATTTGGGTGAATTGGTATAGCGTCATTAGCACACTGGGTGAACAAAGTGCAAAGAAGTCTTTATAAAACAAAGTGTTAATTTGTTTTAGAAAAGAACCGTTTAAGTTAATTTCCTGATTTGCACAATTCCGGAAATGAAATCCTGCGCTGGACAGTTCAACAATGTTATCAAAGACGGAAAACTCGCCAACATATTTATCATAGCTAAAGTCTCCATCCGCCAATTTTGGAAACATTTCCACGAATATGTCTGAAGTCACACAGTTATTTTGATATAAATATGCCAACTCGTCAATTGTCAGCCATGAAAATCCAGGTTTTAATCGGGTGTTATCCTTTTGATCGATCCTCACGAAGCCTTGGAAAACCATACTTAAAATATACGTATACACGTATTCCACTTTGGAAATTCTTATTTTATAACATTTGAATAATTTCAAATTAGTCACTTCAATTCCTGTAATCTAAACAATTCATGTACATATTGCAATAATTCAGTTGTAGTAAATTATAAGAACATTTTGAATATGGTGCTGCGTTTGCAACACCCATGATGAATCTGTTGGTGCAAATGATATCGGAAATACATTTCCCTCCACAATTTGACACAGGCATGTACCATCTGCACAAACTAAAACGTAAGATATCATATCTTTAATGTCACTTCCATCCATTTTTTAAGTAAGATTTTTACTAATGTTTAAACTTGAAATTTTATTGTCGTGCGACACACATTTTAAATCATAAATTGTCAAAAAAATAAACAAAAATCAATCATTTTTGTAGTTTATTAATTTATGTATGTCTATTGGGAGAAGTTGACTGCACAATAACAATTACATAAGTGGTACTAAGTTGTAAAAAGTTGAATAATGTGTTAAAGTTCATAACGAAAAATCCATCAGCAGTTATTACAGGTTCTTTATCCTCTAAATTAGTTGCCAAAACATTCAGCTTTTTCTCAATTCTCTCATTCAACTCTAATTGCGAAAGAGTAGCAATTAAATACTTTGCTTTTTTGTTTTCGAGTAATATTAACTCGCATTCTCGAATAATAATATAAAACGATATCTAAAATTCAATAACATGCATTATAAATAAGTACTTAGTTTATAATACGAATCATTTGTAATTAATACGAACCATTGGTAATACTGCCATTAAAGATAAGTTTGCCGCGTCGTGGTCATTTTCAAATCCGAGTGCTAAAAACTCTTGAACGATTGATAGCAATCCCATTAGAATTTTAATTGTAGTAAGAAACAAATGAAATCCATAAAGTGTATTATAATAATGACACAATTTAATAATTGCTAAATGTATTTGGATCCAGACAGATACTTCCTTTTCAAGTTCAGAATATCTGCATTTTGATTTGATATTGATAATCGGAGATATGTTTAACGGCAAGGAATATTGCCATGAGATGATTGCACTGTTGAGAACTGTATATTGTCTTTTAATATTATGAAGAATTATCCAGTTGAGACTATTGATCATAAATGTATAATATGTCATATAACCATTCAAAACAGAATTAGCATCAAAAGTGCCATTTATTTCTTCGGACAATGTGTAACTAATAATTACAACATTCCAAAAGATCCATGTGTAAAGCAATTGTCGATTATTAATCTTGAGGTATAGTGAATGTTTACTGAAACATGAATCTATATCATTGAAAAGTTTTAGTAATTTTTGAAAGACACTGCGTTGAAATATGTTATTACGAACTATTGTATTAATAATTGTGCCGCACATTAAAGTTATTCCGGCTACATAAAAAATGAAATGTTTGGATTCTTTGCTCAAAAAGAAATTAATAACGTAAAACTGCAGAGCACCGCCAGCAATTAAGGTGAAAACACATAATAAAATTGTTTGCACTATTAAAAATGTTTTGGAGCTACTGGCACAAAATTCCGAAGGTATAAGACCGCAAATCTTTGCATTTTTTACAAATATATTATCCATTATTATCATTTACTACGTAGGTATTGTTATTACCAAGACACAATACAAAATAACGAATGTTTATGTAGTTTGCATTTTATATGATGAATATTGATCTGCTGCTATAATTAGTACTTTTATTATAATAAATTCTATTGATTGTCTTATTAGCTGTCAGAATGATTATATCAATTAGTTAATATTTTACTACCTAACGGTGTACAATAACTTTATATAGTTTACGGAAACTACCATTTTATTGATTGAACATTACTAAATTGAAATTAAAAGTGTCTGTTATTATTATTTGAGTAAACTTATATTTAGTGAAATGGTTAATTATCCCATAAATAAGGTAATTACTGAGAACATGTAAACAGTGCATATTGTCTCAATAATAATTGCGTGTATTTCTATAATTCATACATTCATTTATGATAATTCATTTATGATGTTAGTCACTTTGTAATTATAGATGTGCAACTACGACTAAAAGTGCATAATATAATGAGTATTTGGTATATAGGTACTAACAGTGTTAAATGAATTATGATTATCACGTAGTGACTACTTATATAGGTACTATTATTACATACCTAACAGCAGTTATATCATTAATATGCATATATTAAAAAACCTATATCCTGCGGTGCATATCTATGTTTTGACTCCAATTACACTCAGGTCATGGCATATTTTTCATTTTCGAATTTTATTTAGGGGTATCATCCAAAGCGAATTGCGCAATAACAATTAAATAAGTTACCATTATATTAAAAAGCAAAAGTATTGAAGCGACATCATTATTAAATAATCCACCAACTGTGTAAGTTGGCAAATGATGAAGAGCAGTTTGTTTGAGATGTCTCACCAAAGAAATCCAATTATTATTTGGTCTATTTTTCATATATTCCAATAAAATTAAGCTATTCGCTTCTACAATTATAATTTGCGACTTTTCTTTGATTCGATTACACACGAATATAAAAATGGCCCATTCAAGCTGCAAGAGAAATTTCTCTTTGAATAATATAATTAATGATTATTCTATTATACTCACCATTCGATGAATTGGAATACCATACGATGACATATACGTTGAAATATTATAATCGTACTTCAAGTTGTAAAATATCGCGTAAATGTCGGTTAAATTATAGCTGAAGATTACAATAATTAGCGAAAAGAAATATGAACTGAACAAGGAATTTGTCGCTGAATAAATTGAAATTAATTGCAGTTGCAACTTGAAACAAAGCGATAAAATATATCGTTGCTCATTATACTCTTTGCGTGCGTGATATGTTAGCATTTGAGTGCGTTCACTTTTCAAGTCGGAAACAACTTTGTTTAGTTGAACAATTTGTTCGTTGGTTTTGTGAAGAATTCCATACACGACTAAAGCAGCCAAGAAATCATAGTAATTGATATATTGCTCGCATAATTTAATATAATATTCTCTGAAGAACGAAGAATAATATATCATCAAACAGATATAGCCTCCAACATAGCCAGCATGTACAAGAAAGAAAATTACATTCTGTAATTGCGACGAATGAGTCGATGTGATGCGTTTAAGTATTTGCTCATTCTCGTCAAATTTCATTAAAATTGATTTGTACGTTGAAGAATGCGTTACGTTCATTTTAATTACAAATACCAAAGTAAATATTATTTTAACAACATACTGAAACATTTCAAGAATATTTTGAGTTGCTAGCTCCCCTTTGCATCCATGCTGAATAATTGTAACTACATCTCGTTCTGATTGACAAGTATAATAAGTGATAATAATTATTACATGGACAACAATGAATATTTTAGCAAGAAAAGATTTCCTTTTTCTTTGCTCGGACGGTACTAGACCTAAATTTTGCGGCCAGCGCACGAAATAGTTCATTCTTCACTAGTTCGTTTCAAGAACTGCTACTTTAAGTAATAAATTAACTATTGCACTATAAGTTAATAAAATAAGAAAAGTGACAGGTTGAAATATTATTCATTTTTTAAAAAGCACTAGCAATATTATAATTAGGTCTCGTGTCATTTGTCTTATGAATAAACATTCAATATTTATAGCAAACAATACCTACTTTAATTACATAAGGTTAATAATAAACATAATTAAAAGATAATTATTCGTCTTGGGTTTTGTTTGGAAATTCGAAAAAGTTCAAACGATTTTCATCAGCAATTGCCGATTGACTTACAGCAATTACGTACGTTACAATAAGATTAAAAATCATTAATATTGATGCAATTTCATTATTGTATAATCCACCCACAGTAAAAATTGGAACATGATAATCTGCTGTGTTTTTTAAATGTTTAGATATTCTAATGTATGTTTTGTTTGGTTTAGCTTTCATATATTCCAATGAAATTAATCTATTCGCATTAGTTATTGTCGTTTGTCCTTCCTCTGTGATTGCATTGCAGATTAGAATGAAGATTAACCAAATAATCTGAAAATTTACCAATGAATAAGGTAAATTAAGTGAGAAAAATGACTTACTATATTTTGAAATAAAATTCCATATGCGGCAAGGTATAATTCAACATCAAATTCGTATTTCTCCTGATAAAATAATGCGTAAATAGTTGATACATTTTGCTCAAAGACGTAAATGAACATCCACAAAAAATAAGAACTGAGTAGAGAATTTGTTGCTGAATTTATATAAATTAATTGCTCCAGTATTTTCAAACACAGTATTAATAATTCTTGTCTATTTTTCTCGATTTGCTTTTTGATTTCGTGCGATGTCTTGTGAAAATGTAATAAATGTATTACATTTTCTACTGTGTATTTTCTCATTCCCAATTCAGATAGTGCTTGATTTAGTTGAGATCTTTGTTCTTTCGTTTTATGAAGAATTCCATAAACAGCCAAAGTTGTTAGAAAATTATAAAATTGCATATATTGTTCCGAACAATTAATGTAAATAGAAATGAAGATGTTGTAAGTAAAGCGAACCAATATCCAAATATAGAACGATAAATAGATAACGTGCACAAACAGAAATTTAATAATCACCCATTTTTTACTTGGTGGTTTAATTAGTTCGTGAAGTAAATTGTCGTTTTCCGTGAATTTGATAATTATTGATTTATAAGTAGAATGATTTATTATTTGGGCTTTTATTATAAACAGTAAAGCAAATATAGTTCTTACATTGATTTCCAAGATTCCAAGTATACTCATAGTGTCGATTTGACCGAATTCTGCATACATTTTGATGACCATTATATGAGACGAAATTATCATTTTGTAGTATGCTAAATGAATTGACACATGGAATATTAGAAATAATATTGTTAGTACAATTAGCTTCTTTTTTCGCTCTTTTCCTGATGGAACTACGCCCATAATTTGTGGCCATCGTATAAACAAATTCATGATTTTGCTGGCTGTTTTTAAATGCATGAACGTTATACTTAGTAACTATATTCACATGTAGTCAATGTTTGAGTTTCAAAACTAATCTTATAATTGACTGTTACTCATTAATTATTGATGCAGTAATGCGCAGTGAAAATATCTATTTAACATAACTATTTTTCAAGGTAATCCATACTTATACAAATTTGATGATTACAATTTCTATCGGAACGATAATAATTTGAGAAAAATAAAGATTAAAATATTAACTTTAATTGTATCAAATACTCGTATTTTACTTGATGTTTAATATACGAAAAGGCAGAAAATAATATATACAAAAAGTACTTTATTTATTCGTAATCATATAATAAATATAATGTTTTATTATATCGTTCGTTTAAAGTTAAACGTCTTTTATCAGCAAATCCCAATTGTATAACAACAATTATGTACGTTAGAAGCATATTGAGCAGCATAATAATTGATGAAACATTGAAATCGAATAATCCCCCAGCAGTAAATTTAAGAGGTCTATGAATTACTACGCGTTTCAATTGCCTTACGGTGCGGATGTATAATTTATTAGAGTGCCTCTTCGTGAATTCAAATGAAATGATTTTATTGCATATAACAATTGTTTGATTTCCAATTCCTTCGATGCTAGTGCAGTTTGTTACTAGTACAAGCCATTCAATCTGTAAATGAAGTTTGCAAATTAATATATTACAAAAACTATCAGAGATTATTACTTACAACTTTATGCAATATCAGTCCATAAGCTAGAATATACATTTCCAGTGTAATTTCGTTCTTTAATTGATAAATAATACTAAATATATCAGCCATATTATATACAAAGATTAGAATAGTTAGCAATAAGAAATATGGAGCAAATAACACGTTAATCGCATAATTAACAAATTGTAAATTTTGTTGCACTTTTATAAATGTCACCACTAGTTTTTGATTCTCATTGTAAATGTATTCGAATCGTGTGTTGCTCAGTTGTGGATTTATTGACACGTTTATTTTCGGTTTTCTTAGCTTATTTAGTATTTCATTAAATTGTTTAATCTGTTCTCGTGCCATATGAATTATGCCATATGTGACAAAGAGAAGCATATAGTTGCAATAGAATATATATTGTTCAAGTAATAGAAATATATCACCTTCAATATCATCCTCCATTCCTGGTATAATAAAATACCAATATGGTATTAAGTATACAACATGTGCAATGCCGAATTTCATTCTGGTACGCCATTTTTTAGTTTTATATTTCCATTGTTTCAGGAATGCATCAATTTCCAGAAGTTTTAAGATGAGTGATTTGTATAATTGGTATTTAATAACATTAAGATGTATAATGGGCCATAGTGTACATAATAGAAAAGTTACTTGTTGCAACTCTGCCAAGTATGCCCTAATTCGGAGAGGACCATCAAAATTTTGAATTATATATGCAAAGCTATCATTTTTATAGTAAAAATAATAGACAGTTATACCAATAAAAATAAGTAACATCAACTTATGTATGATTGGCTTTCTCTCATGTTTCTCAAAGGGAACAATTCCGATTTGTTGTGGCCATCGTACAAACCAATCCATCATTTACCCCAATTCTGCCTAAAACGAAATAGCTATGTTACTTCTATGCGTGATACATGGATTTAAATGCATTGAATGACACACTTTTGAATATTTTTTTCTTTGGTTGTAATTGATATTTGACCAGAATACGTGTTGTAAACAGCGATTAGCCAATTCGTGGTGGCCATGAAAGCACCATGTTTACCAGCTAATTAGTTCACTGAAGTAAATTATCAAAAACAGACAATAGAATATACAAATTGCATCGTGTTAACAGCATTCTAACTATTTTCAACTAGGGCAGCAATATTTACACGACTAATATATTGTTTGAGTTTTATTATTTTATGATTCGAAACATTACAATATTTAAATGGTTTTAATCGACTTAAACAACGTTTCAATGCAAATACTATTTTCTTATTACATGTTTTGCCATCATCTTTAATGATTATAAATCTTAGATTTTACGTTTTATAACAGAATCTCGATAAACAAAGTTTAAGAACAGGTTGTTGACATACAAACTCTGTTGAAACAATTTAAATTGCAGGCGCAATCTTGATATGCATTTAGGCTAGCGTTGTATCCACAATACTGACCTGCCCCTAAAACATTTATACTATGAAACAATGTTTACGAAATAAATAATTCAAAGATACTTTGAAATATTAACATGAATTACTTACTAACTGTATATACGCAAGAGTCGCAACATGCGCATAATCCACGTCTTTTAATTACTCCACCGTTTATAGTGCAATTTGGAGGAAGTGGAGGACATTTTCCAGTACATGCTATTAAACATACTGGTCCAGTAATTTGTCCTTCACTGATATTAAAGACAAGCATGGTAATTAGTAATAATATGTAGGGAGGCAACATCGCGCAACTTTACTCGAATGTGAATTAATGCAATTAATGCGATTAAGATTCATTGCTTGTATTTATACCATAAGGTATAAATATAGACTGTAACGGGGTTATACCAAGATTATAAAATATTGCTAATATTTGTAATTGCAGCTGTAGATAGAAAAAACTATAATAAACTAAAGTAAACTAGTGTCAGTTTTTGTTCAGAACAGAAACTCAGAGTGTTGGTTGTACAAAAACGATATGCACATAGCTGCATGCGTTTACTTGCTAATAATTAATTCTTATGAATAAATTAATATAAATTATTTGTAACGGTTGCAATAGTTTATAGATGAGTTGCATTATTATACAAAACAACAAAACTTGCAAGTTTCATCTTCCCTCTATGACTGATTGATTTATTAAATTTAAAATTGGATATACTAGAGTTGAAATAATTAAAATTATAGCATGGCTTAGCGGTGATTAAAGATACTCTAACGTAGATAAATATACTTTTTAAATCATCAAAATCGGTTAATTACTTTACGAGTTATAGCGATTTGATAATTTTCCGCTGAAAGAGTGCACCTACACTAACATTGGAATGTAGAATGCCACCTGTTCTTTCGTGGAATCCCCTTCGTGGAAGCGCTTACTCGGTTAGTAGGTCAGTAGACTAGCCAATTACGCACACATGCACCTAGTGTGCTGCTACCAGGAAAGTTGGCTAGGGGTGAGCATTCTTATTAATATCTCGAAAACTATACGAGATATTTAAATGATTCTTTCACTGACATGAGGGGTATTAAATGTTTTAAAACATATAAATTTTTCAATAAAATTCCATTATAATTTCAATTCATAAGAAATCGATATATTTAATATACTTCTAGCGAGTGCTCTATAAAGTTGTAATAACCCAAGTTTATGACTAATATTTCAAAAACTAAATGAGATATCGAGACAATTTAAACGCCAATTAAAAGCTGATTAAATTTTGCACAATGCACTTAATTATTAACCAAATCCCACAGGCCAATAATTTTTTATAGCACGGTTAATTCACACTAATACAATTCCGAAAGCTGAAGGCCGGGTTTCGGCTCATCCCAATCAAACTACAACTCCCGAATGTAATATCTCAAAAACTAAATGTGATATGATAATGATTTATACACCACATGAAACATGAGTAAATTTTTTATCATTTCCCTAAATTTAATAAAAATCGATACAGTTAATATGTTTCTAGCGAGTATTTTATAAAGTTGCAATACCTTACGCTTCAGAACGCCTGTCTGAATTTAATTCCTGATTAATACTGCTAAATTTTATCCTGAGAGCTTTAAAAGGGTGTAATTTTATATAAAATTCGATTTTATACATAAATTATATATAGTTTACGTATTTGTATTTTTGGTCACCCCCGTCTGCCTTCGACGTCCGCAAAAAGTATAATGGTCAATTGCGTGCGCGCGCGCTGTGTGCTCCCGGCGGGGCGTGGAGTACTGGTTCGAACGATTCAGCGGGGGCGGCTAATTGTAACTACCGTCTTTTCTCCCAGATGGCGGTAGTTTTAGTTCTCTCAGGAATATTGTTGCTAACTATATTTAATAGTAAAGCAGTTGCAGTCCAATTTGACTCTTCTCGACTTGTTCGGGAAGCCGATCTGAGACGCTGGGGTCGCTAGGCTTCTGTGCCTTTGGTGCTCTCGCCCTAACTTCTCAGCCATCGGGGGAAAGCGAGATACCAAATTCAGTTGTGGTCTTCCTCAATCTTTGGTCGTACTCAAATGTCTACAAGTTAAAGTCTTCTCTTGGTCGTTCAACTTCTGAGCTCAGTTGTTTCCCAAACTCTAAACATTAATCAAAGCGACGAGGTTTTGTCCAGCAGTGCCTAAAGGAGTAACCGCTTGATCGTCTTCAAAGGACTCCACCTTAAATACAAAACAATTAAACCTAATACATATACTATTCCCGCAAGGGATTAAAGGAGTACCCTCTTGATCGTTTTCAATGGTCTCCAAAGAATAAACAATAAAACTTAAACATAAAGGAGTACAAATCTCCAAACTTAATAATTAAAACCATAGTGATTTCTCTTTCAGGTTATTTTATTTTGTGTTAATATTATAATTATTTTTTTGTTTTTCAGCTTGCTAATCTTCTTTTTTCAGAAAGGACTGCCAATCACTGCGCGTAAGGTTCAAGTGCGGGAGTGTTACATGTTCCATCCAAGATGTGACCAGGAGGTCTTCGTCCAACAGTGTTTAAAGGAGTAACCGCTTGATCGATTTCAAGGGACTCCACCTTAAATACAAAACAATTAAACCTAATACATATACCATTCCCGCAAGGGATTAAAGGAGTACCCTCTTGATCGTTTTCAATGGTCTCCAAAATATAAACTAAAGAATTTAAACATTAAGGAGCACAGATCTCCAAACCAGTTTGTGCGCGGAAAGTACGAGTGCGGGTCGCGAAATAGTTTCATCGAGTGCGCGAGTATTAGACGTTCCATCCAGAGGGATTTCCATCCAAGATGTGTCCAGCCAATAACCAGAGACAGAAGCCAATTTCCGAGGGATGTCATCGAGAAAACCGTGAGTACCTTTTCATTTTCTTTTTTAGTGCATGCTTCGCCTGTCTTGCTTGATGAGATGAACGTGATTGTGGTAATTTCAATTGCATGTTATTGTTTCAGATTAATTTATATAATTAATATTTAGATTAGGAAATTTTAGTAGAATATTCATCTGCTTAACGTGAATCTTTTTCGGTTTATGTTAATTTGTATTCAGGTCCCTGTTTACACTATTGCTTATTTGCGAAGGCCTAGCTTACAATTAATCGTGAATTAAGTAGCTACCCACTTTTTAAATTTTATTTTATTAATTTTTTGATTTGTTTTATTTTGCTTAATTTTACTTCTTTCCTTCACCACCATTTTAATTACTTCTTTTTATTTTTAGTTATTTAGTATTCTTTATATTAGGACTTATAATTTTTGTTAAAGAGACATTTGAGTCCAAAACGGTCATCAAGTATTGTTGCAGATGCTGATGATTATTTTTCTCTCTAAAGATAACTAACACTTGTAATAGTGTTAGCTATGAATAGTATTCATATACTACTTCTAGGTCCTTCGGGACCTAATAAATCGAGAGGCAACTCTTCGATTTTATTTCACAGTTTTCTGTGATTAATTTTCTCTTTGAAGAAATCAAACACTTGTAAAAGTGTGTGATAAAATAGTATTTTATATACTACTTCAAGATCTTACGGGATCTAATAAATCGAGAGGCAACTCTCCGATTTTACTTCACAGTTCGCTGTGCCTATTTTTCACTTGGAACAAATCAAACACTAGTAGTAGTGTTCGATTCAAAGAGTATTTCACATACTCCTTCTAGATCCTTCGGGATCTAATAAATCGAGAGGCAACTCTTCGATTTTATTTCACAGTTTTCTGTGATTAATATTTTCTTTTAACAAATCTAGTACTTATAACAGTGTTAGAAAAAATAGTATTTTATATACTACTTCGAGATCTTACGGGATCTTCTAAATCGAGAGGCAACTCTCCGATTTTACTTCACAGTTCGCTGTGCCTATTTTTCATTCGGAATAAATCAAACACTAGTAATAGTGTCTGATTCAAAGAGTATTTCACATACTCCTTCTAGATCCTTCGGGATTTAAAAAATCGAGAGTCAACTCTCTGATTTTATTTCACAGTTATCTGTGACTATTTTCCTCTTTAAATAAATCTAACACTTGAAATAGTGTTAGATATAAAGAGTATTTCATATACTCCTTCTAGGTCCTTAGGGATCTAACAAATCGAGAGGCAACTCTCCGATTTTACTTCACAGCTCGCTGTGATTAAATTTCTTTTTGCATAAATCTAACACTGACGGTACTAGATATAAATAGTATTTGATATACTACTTCTAGGTCCTTCGGGATCTAATAAATCGAGAGGAAACTCTTCGATTTTGTTTCACAGTTTTCTGTGATTAAATTTCTTTTGTATGAAATCAAACATTAGTAATAATGTTCGATTCAAAGAGTACTTCATGTACTCCTTCTAGATCTTCCAAGATCTAATAAATCAAGAGGCAACTCTTCGATTTAATTACACAGTTTACTGTGATTACATTTTCTTTTACAGCGTATGAATTTGACTGAGTGCCTGTGTGAGAGATTTGTGAGAATGATCTGCAACAGTAAATTGATGTACCAATATAAAGTCAAATTGAGTTAGATTTATATTAACTATTTGCAAAGAGTCATAATATAATTGAATACTAAAACCTTAATATTATTTATTATTTAATTATTTACTTTTCCAGTTACTTTTTTTCTTGGTTGATTGTAAGCTTGGTAATCGCTAGCGATGTGATACTGTGCAGGGATAGGATATTGAGTTGACTTATTCAGATTAAGTTCACGTATGGTTGATGCATATCTCGACTAAGTTTGTTTAGGAAAACTCCCAGGAAGAACCAGCGATCCAGCACCTTCTTGTGTCGCAAGAAGACTTAGAGCTGGGGAGGGTGTCGTGAGGGCCACTCACACTACCAACATGCAGCACTGATGATTCTATTCCAGTGACAAATGTCTGGAAGTGCGACGTCCATCAAAATCAAAAGGATCTTCATTAAGAGGGAAGAGTCCATTCCATACGACAGCAGTTGGGCACTCAACGATGGACTTTCAAGTAAGTTTGACTTTGAAAATATATGAATGATATGTTGTGTATTATTTTATACTAACAAGGAGTTCTTATTTCAGTGAGGAGCGTCTTCTTCAAGAGGGAGGAATTCATTCCATGAGACAGCAGTTGGGCACTCTACGATGGAGCCTCAAGTAAGTTCGTCTTTGAACATTTTAATATAGCTAGCTATAGTTATTTATGTTGTAGGTGCTATGGATCCACAGTGAAACAAATTACCGAGTGCGGGTACGGTAAAGTGCGCGTTAAAAGTTTTCGAGTGCGTGTAGAGTCCGAGTGCGGGTCGCGTAGAATTCGAGTGCGGGTTCCGTTCCGGCAGTTTTTGTAATTTTCGCGAGTGCCGTGAGAGACTAAATATTATGAAAAGGCGGCCGTATATCCGTCCAACGATCCATCCAGAGGGTTCCAGATGACGTCGATATCCATCCAGAGGAGGGTTCCAGACGACTTCAACATCCATCCATCCAGAGGGTTCCAGATGCGGCGAGGGCCAACGATGGGACGCTCAGCGGGGCGACTGCTTGTGTGCCGACCCACAAGTAATGCTCGCCGAAGAGGAATCTCCACTATTACAAACTGTAATAGTGGAGCAACTTTAGAAAATTTATTGTGGCACAAATTGTGAACAATAATTAGTGAGTATCACCTTACGCAAGAGTCCTTCCGACTCCAACGATATAGACTGAGTTCTTCTGACTCCACAGACGTTCAAAGTCTTTCTGACTTTTACGCGGGTCCTTAAGACCAACTTAGTAGTAGTTTTTCGCGATCGGGTGTTTTTAGCTTGCCAGTTGCTGTTGCTGCTCAGAAGGAGGGAAGATGCCATCAAGAAGAGATGTCCGAGGAGAAGCAAAGAAGTCCAGGAATCCAAGAATCCGTTCCAATACCACCAACATGCAGCAGCAACCACAATATTATTATGTCGTGGCTACAGAAAGGATAGTGCCGTTCTGGACTGTAGCCAGTCGTTATTTATCGTTCGCTAAGTCGTCGGGCGCGTTATCGTTTTATCGTTATTATTTATTCAACCGCGAGTAAAGGACGATTTAAATTCAAGGAGGAGAACCTCCAGAAATGATATTATTTGTGTTGTATTTATTTTTGGTGTTAAATCTCGGATGAGAGCCTGTGGTGGGTAGACATATGTTTGGACGTAGCTACCCTCAGGTCACAACTGATCGGCACGTGCCAAACTGCTCGTCTCGCGCGGAATAGACGATGCCCATCATTGGATATGTACTTAGGTAGGCTAATTATCCCCATGTCTCCCTCTCGTTAGCTATTTTTGTATGAATGGAATGTGTGCAGAAAAAAAAACATAAGAAAGAGTGACTGTTTAATAACCATATCTTTTTTCACAGGATTAGATTTCAATTAGCTCCGCGTCCCCTCTCATTCGTATTAGGCTGTTCCTTTATCCTTGCTGACTGTGAGTGTGCCAACCGACGTTCTCTTTCAGGCATGTATTGTTTATAACTTTCTCTCCACAGGGCTTCAGTAAACCGTGAGTTTTTAATAAAATATTTAAAGAAATTTGCGTATTTATAATGTGTGTGTGATGGTTGGGCACAGTCGGCATATCCTTATCCATAAATCGGCACTTCCTTTTTAGGGCGGCATGGCTACTCGTGTAGCGGGAGTGTTACTAATCATATATTTGTGTTTTCTTTTGTTTCAGGTCGCCTTTGACTTTGTTTCGCATTCAATCCTGAATGAAAAGCAAAGTCATTAACCCGGCCCAGGGAAACTAAATTATTGAACTAAAGTTTCACCTGGGTAATTCCTGGCAGGCGCGTCCTTGTCGCGGGGGTGGGCATACAGCCAATATTTTAATTATTATTAAAGTCAATTGGCGTATGGCGAAGTTCTGCCAGGGACCCGCAATTTGCGCGGGTATAAATAGCAAATATATTTTCTCTTTCATTTGTTACACATAATAATTATTATTTGTATTTCTAGACTTGTTAAAAAGCAACAATTTGTATGGTGAACTATGCTAATTTAATAAGATATTAATAATTTATTTATTTTATTTTATTTAGTTTATTAAATTCGCAGCATTGCGCATTGTAGCATGCGGCATTAGAGGTGAGTCACATGGTGTGCATGCCTCATGTTTAAAGGCGCGGATACGCACGGGTGCAACAGTAGCCGCGCTACTGATAATCGGCGCTTAACTTAAGTGCACCTGCGCACATACCAATGGGAGTAGCGCACAGAGCGCCATGCTGCGGAGTTAATTTGCTTAAGCAGCATCTTGCGCAAATCACGTGGTACTCAAGCCACTTCCCCACATGACCGCACTACTTCGCCTTCGGTACGTATGTGTGAGCGAATAAGAAATTGTTGCAATTCTAGCTATCTCACTTACTCATATTGCGGCTATAGGAATACGTGCGCGCCACCAGCAATTGCGGCTAGGTGTTTTGCTTTACTTAGTGCCGTTCTGACAGACAGACCGCTCAGTGATTAAAAACTTAGTCTAATCACTTCTTATACTACTGTACACAGCATTATTACTATGAAATTGTTACAAGTTCATATATTTCTCTTCCTTATTCCTATTGTTTAAATATCTCAGTACATATATCGCTATGTAGTTTCGTTTGCGCATAAGGCACCAGCGCGCTGCAGCGCTCGCGCATACGTACCTGCGCTAAGCTTCAGTATCTCGTACGCTGGCTCAGAGTGAGTTGCTCGCGGAGTGTCTACTAAAAATTGTGCTGTGCGGGTTAATAAATTAAGTGCTAATAAACCAAGTGACAATTAAAATAATAAGTGCGACGACAGAAACATTAATCTGTGTTAAATCTACAAACGATCAAAGTGTTAAATTAAACAAAAGTGCTCAACGAACTCGGCATTATCAACGATTTCCTTCGCTCAACAAGGATTAATCGACGCACCGAAGCATCCCTCATCAACCAGGGGCCAATCACGGAGGAATTGATCGACAAAACCGTGAGTACCTATTAATTTTCTATATTAGTGCATGCTAATTCGCCACGAGGTGCATAGTCAGTTTCGACAAGTTTCAAGCGAGTTTCGCTCAGGTTTGAGGGGTCAAACACGCACACGGTTTTTTTACCCCGGGTTTGCCGCGAGCTATAGGAATCGAATATGATAACGCCGAGAAGTTTCACTGCCTGGACGTCTATTTTAACTCTTAAAATTTTTGTTAAATTTTACACGAGTGCAAGAGAGACTAAAGTTTTGCAATTCTACCTGACTTATTTTCGCATGCAGCATAAAGGTTAACTCTGTTTGCACATATAACAAATACTCTGTTGCATTGCTCCAGTCAGCTGGTCAATTTAAAAGAGTGCGAATAATTCGAATACGCGTTTTGACTAAATCTATTACAACTAGAACTACTTAGCACATTATGAGGTATTGCAAGAACAAATTAATAATTAGTTTTCAGTATTATTAAACACACACTGTTTATATGATCAGCTGTTGTCGTCATATGAACTTCGTGAAACTTTATTGCAGTTCTGTTTCGCACTTATTTTATGCACGCCGGTATCAAAACGCGTTACTGTAATCGATGTTAAGAGTTGTTATATTAGGTTTTAATTTGACGTAATATTTTCAGATGAACGCAACCAATCCATTCAAAGAGTCATTCGCTCGCATATTTTACTCACATTAAAATAATTTTTTAATAATTTGATACGCTAATTTTGGTCGAATATGTGGATGCATAAAATGTGTTTGTTGTGTTCTAAGTTAATTTGTAGTCGGTCCCCTTTTGCACTATCTGTTGCTTTGCGAAGGGCTAGTTTACAACTCACAGAGAATTGGGTGACAACTTTTTTACCTTTTGATTTATTTATCTTTTGATTTTATATTATTTTCTTTCATTTAAATCTTTTGTTTATCACCAATTATTATTATTATTTATTATTTTTAGTTATTTATTGTTCAATATGTTATGACTCATTTTTTGAAAAAGAGACGAATATGTCCAATTTGTGAAAAGAGACAAATGTGTCCATGGTGATTTGAATTATTGTTACAGATATTGATGATGATTTCTTTATTTACTTATTTATTGAAGTGTAATGGTGTGAATGAAGGGTGGCCACCCGAGTGTGCGTGTGATATTGGTGAGAATGATCTGTAGCAATATGAAGATGATCCATATTAGAGTCAAATTTTAAAAATATGTAAAAATTATTAGTTGCAATGAGTCATAATATTATTGAATGGTGAAACCTTAATTTATTTTATTATTTTATGATTTTATTTCCTCGTCACTTTTATTCTTTGTGGATTGTAAGCTTGCTTTTTGCCGGTGATGCGATACTGATCCGGGATAGGCTATTAAGTTGGCTTGCTCAGAATAAGCGCATTTTTTGTATTTACATATCTCGATTAACATTAGTTTTGCTTTGCATAGTTTTGCAGTTTTGCAGTAGGTTAATATCATAGTAGATTTAAGTTTGTTTATATTTTTAAAAATATGTGGGCTTTGGCGTATTTGAATGAGGCTATCAACTCCGAAGAGAAGAGCAACACTGAGGAGCTTGAGACCAATTAAAGGCACAGCACAAGGCACATGAGTGGAGAAAATCAAGAATATCCACTGAAAATTCATTACATCAAGTCGTTAAAAGTACTAAGGTATGATATCACTTTTATATTTTGTTGCATTTGATTAACGTTTGTTGTATTTTTGTAGAGGAATATCGACCCAGCCAATATATTGTGATACTAGAGAAGAAAACCAAGTTGAAGACTCTCAACAACTGAAGACGACAACTGAAGAACGTTATTACCAAGTCGTCAAATTACATCAACACAGAACTCAAGGTATGATGTATAGAGCTGTTAATCGATTCACTTTATTAATCTTTGTAATACTTTTTAGATCACCTATCGATCCAAACCAAACTAGGGCGATTGAAAGGGACAGTACTAGGAGACGACAAAATTTCGAATATATCCACTCTGAAACATAAACGATCAAGTGGTAATTACCATATCACCGAGCTACAAGGTATTAAGTCAAATATTTAAACATTTTGATTTGATATCACTAATGGTTTTGTTCATGTTTTAGGTGATGTGTCAACCCAACCAAAATCACTATGGTTGAGGCAATAAAACGATTGACGAAGGCAACAATCAAGTCATCAATTGCAAATCCATACTGGAGCAGCAAAGACAAATTGTCTTTAGTTTAAAACAAACGAAACTAAAGACTGAGCAAACAAAAAGTTGATCAAAGTTGGAAGCCAAATGATAAATCAAAGTGGCGAAGGAATACTCTATCAAAATGTAAGTACCAATTAACATTTTCAATTTCCTAAATTTGAATGTTCATGAGTATACAAATTAATTTATTTTGTATATGTTTTAGGTATTTCTTCATACCAAGAAGACCGCTATTCTTCACGGCCTTCTTGAAGTGCTCATTGATGTTCCGCTCCAGGACGCCAGAAGCCGATTGACGGGGAATCAATCGAGGAATTGAAGCTTCGGACCGCATCCCAGAAGCCAATTCAGGAGATGTTCATCGAGCAAAACCGTGAGTGCTTTTTAATTTACTTATTTCTGCATGCAAATTGGTGGTGGTATCGAAATGATCAGTTTATTTGAATTTGATCAGACTGGTTATTTCAGGGAACGAAAATATTATCTTTTGCGCCTCATTCTAAAACGAACTAAATTCATTTATCAAAATTATTTAAAACTTTCGACTATCTATCATAAGCAAGCATAAAATTAATTCGGTATTCACCGATCAATTTCTAGTTTTAAAAACATAAATTCTAATTTTGACTATTTTATCTGTTTTAGATGAACATCATAAAACATAAGCCATTCGAATAATAATTGCTACTTGCTAAAGAGCATATGAAACATTGGGTCAGCCAACAGCCCAGATCACTTAACTTTAACTTTATTAAATTCCTCAGGCTAGTCTTGATATATGTATGTGGAGACGGAAAATGATATTTACTGCGCTTTTGGTAATTTGTGCTTAGTTCCCTTTTGCACTATTTGCCATTCGGGGGGTGCGTGTATCTACTCTGCAGGGGTGCAAGTGCAAACAATTATTTTATTTTAGTTCTCTTTTAGTTTATTTTAATTTTATTTTTATTTTATTTTACTTTACTTTATTTTTTAGTTATTTTAATTTTATTTTATTTATGATTTTAAGTCCCATTTTTATTATTTCTTTTTATTTCTTAGTATCTTTTGTTTTTTTATTATTATTTAATTAAGCGAAGATTCAAATCCAAATGTGGCCATCCGAAGATTGGTATAGATTTGTGCGATTTAAAGTTTTTATTTACTTTTTTAATTCTTTCTTTAATGAAGGTATGAGTGTTTTGCAAAGGGTGGCCACCCGTCTATGTGTGCCTGAGATTGGTGTGATTGGTCTATACCAATTTGAGGACAAGCCACATCTAAAAAATAATTTAATTTATTATTATTTTTCATTAATTTAATTATTATTTTATGATTTCTCCCGTGCTTACACCTTTGTTGGGTTTTTATATGTACTTTTTGAGTGGTACAATAATGATCCGGAATTGGGTATCACGTTGCCTTCACAGTGAATGCATTTTTTGAATTTGCATATGTATATTTTGATTAGTTTTCTACATAAATATCTAATGTTCGAATGGCATGACATATTATGGAAGTTAAATGATGCAACACCAATTAAGCATCTAGCATAGAAATGTCAACTTCCGACTGGATGAGCAAATATTAAGTCCAGTGAGGAAAGAGCGATCAGAAGAAAAAGGTAAATAATAAGAATGTTTTCATATCAGACTGTTAATTAATTGAATTTTTATGTTTTAGGCATCAGTTTCCTGATCGACCAATATGTCAACCCAACCAAAATCGCTATGGTTGAGGCAGAAATGCGATTGACGAAGACAAAAATCTAGTCATCAATTGCAAATCCATACTGGAACAGCAAAGACAAATAGTTTTAAAATTAAACTAAAGAATTGAGGACCAATGATGTTTGCCAATTCCATGATGACCCAGAGATTCTGGAGGTTTTGACGATTTCCGAGATGTTCAAGGACCAGGAGCCAGAAGCCCGAAGCCAAGGACCCAGAAGCCGGAAGCCAAGGATCCAGAAGCCGGAAGCCAAGGACCCAGAAGCCCGAAGCCAAGGACCTAGGACCCAGTCACCAAGGACTTCGACAAAACCGTGAGTGCATTTTAATTTACTAGTTTAGTGCATGCTGATTTGCCATGGGGAAAACTAACCACTTTTGATTAAGCTACTGCAACGGTTTCGGTATAATAGGTACTAATTTCGTATAATACTTTCAGATCACTCAAGAAATCATTCGAATAGCGCACAGCCTAATTAGTTAATTTAGTCGAATATGTACTCTTCGGTTTAAGTTTACTCGGCATTCAAATTCCCTTCATTTGCGAAGAGCTAGTTTACAATTCACGGAGAATTAAGTAACAAATTTTTAATTTTTATTTTCATTTATCTTTTACTTTATTTTATTTTCATTTAACTTATTTTTATTTAACCACAGTTATAATTATTATTTTTTACTTTTATTTCTTTGGTATTAGCTGTGATGTGACTCAGACCCAAATGACTATATTTCAAAGATCTTTCGAGATCTTTTACTCGAAGTGGCAATTCTGATTGCAACGTCCCCAAGTTGATTTTCACGTTATCTCTATGCAATACTCTAACATGCGACCATGATGTTAGTTAAAAAGTATTTTTTAATACTTCTACAGGATCTTTCGAGATCTATTTCTGGAAAACGCAATTCTGTTTGCGTCAGTTGTTAATTTTCTTATTATCTCTTTGTAATAATCTAGCACGAGCAATCGTGTTAGATTAAACAGTATTTCTGAATACTGCTACTAGACCTTACGAGGTCTATTTCTCGAAAACGCAATTCTGCTTGCGTCCCATTATATTTATCAGGTGAAAATCAACAAAATCAACTGCATTGCACAGGTATCTGTGTATTCAACTCTAATTATATACTAATCCAGCACCTAGTGCTGGATTAAAGAGTCAGTGGCTGAGTTATGTTATAGTTGGTACTGAAACATTAATTTAATTTATTATTTTATGATTTCATTTCCCTGTTGCTTTTATTCTTGGTGAGTTGTAAGCTTGCTAATCGCCAGTGAGAAGTAGACTTACTCTGAATTTGTACATTTCATGTATTTGCATATTTTAATTCATATTAGTTTTGCTTAAAATATCGGGAAAGAACCAACGATCCAGCACCTACTTGTGCCGAGATTTCAATCCGCAAGAGGACTTAGAGCTGGGGAGGGTGTCTTGAGGGCCACTCACACTACCGACATGCAATGTCTGGGAGTGCGACGTCCATCAAAATAATCATTTTAGTTGTTGCAATTTTCTCACTACGATTTGGCGCTATTCGGGTGATATGGTCTGGTCTATCAAGAGGAATCATCCATGAGGCATCCAGAGGATTCCAGACGATTCCAGACGGCTCAGTCCATTCCAGACAGCAGTTGGGCATTGTATTCGTAGGTATAATGTAAGTATTATTAACATCATTGTGTTACATTGCTTTTGTTAATAACTCATTGTTTTTGTTTCAGAGATTAACGTGTTCTTACAGGTGGCTGGTCCCATTCCATTCCATGATGCAGCAGTTGGGCTTTGTCTTCAGGAGTCGTAGGTAAGTCTCATTCAATTGATAACTTTGTATTGATTGTACATTTTAATAATGAATTGTATTTGTTTCAGATGTCATTTCCAGGCTGGTTCCATTCCATTCCAAGATGCAGCAGTCGGGCGCCGGGCGTGAAAGTGTCAAGTAAGTTTAATTCAAAACCAATTATTTGAAAATGCTAATATCTATTTTGTCTGTTTTAGGTGCGCGAGCCGGGAAAAGTGTGATCGAGTGCGCGAAAAGTAATTTCGAGTGCGCGATTGATCTTCAATCTTTTATTTAAAATCATTTTTAATTATTTGAGTGCGGGCCGGCATTTTTTGTAATTTCGCGAGTGCCGCGAGAGACTTGATATTTAAAGGCGGCCGTCGTCAAACCGTCCAACGAGCCATCCAGAGGGTTCCAGATGACATCTTCAGCCATTCATCCAGGGTTCCAGATGACATCTTCAGCCATTCATCCAGGGTTCCAGATGACATCTCCAGCCATCCGTCCAGAGGGTTCTAGATGCGGCGAGGGCCAGCGTTGGGACACTCAGCGGGGCGACTGCTTGTGTGCCGACCCACAAGTAATGCTCGCCGAAGTGGAATCTCCACTATTACAAACTGTAATAGTGGGGCACCTTTAGCCGATTGCTATCACAAACTGTGGTAGTGATCAAACAAGTTTAATTATATGTGTATTGCGCCAGAGTCCTTCCGACTCTTAAAAATGGTCCATAAGACCAAGTATAAAGTAGAGTCGTTTTGACTCAAAATAATGGTCCATAAGACCAAATGTAAAGAGTCCTTCCGACTCAGCAGAATAGTCCTTAAGACTAATTGAATACATAGTAGGTTTTTCGCGATCGCGGATTTTAGGGTGCTGTTGCTGCATTCATCAACTGTTAAGTTGATGAATAAAAATATTATTTACAGGTGAATGTGAAAAGTGAGAAAATAGATGTCTTGAAAGACGAAAACTCACAAAATTATAATTAGAGGACCAGGAATATAACGGTTTGCGGTTCATAATCCAAATAATCCAGGAGCCCAGAAAAAATAGAAGGAGGATCAAAAACTAGGAGATGCCCAAAATCAAGAAGGAAGTCCAAACATATCGAAATGTCCAGATGCCCAGAAGGAAGGATGTCCAGGCTCAACAGACCCAATAGTCAACAATACCAACGGCAGCAACAGCCAACGTGCGCTATTTTACCGTCGTGGCCAGAGGAAGGATCGTGCCGTTCTGGACTGTGGCCACTCGTTATGTATCGTTCGCTAAGTCGTCGGGCGCGTTTTCGTTTTAGAATAATTTAAATTTTAATGGGCTTTAATCATTTAATTATTTAATTATCAAGTTAATTTTTCAATGCCCAATCGCGTGATATTTATCTTATGTATTTTTATGAATGTATGCATTGTATATTTATGTATCGTGTTAAATCCCGGACGGGAGCCTGTGGTGGGTAGACGTCTGTTTGGGTGTAGCTACCCCCAGGTCACAGCTAACAGGCACGTGCCTTCCCCGCTCGCTTCGCGCGGATATAAGCGAGCCCATCATTGGATATGTGGTTAGGTAGGATAATTATCCCAATTGCCCTTATCGTTAGCTATGGTGTGTGTATGCAAAGAGTGATGAGATATCATATTAGTAGCATGGAATGAGTGAATATTTATTAACTTGTACTTCTCTTTCAGGATTTAAATTAGCTCCGCGTCGCGTGCGCTTAGTTCGTAAACTCGTATTAGGTCAACCTTTTTCCATGCTGACTGTGAGTGTGCCAACCGACGTTCTCTTTCAGGCATTTATTGTTTTATAATTTGTACTTTCTCTCCACAGGGCTTCAGTAAAACGTGAGTCTTTAATGAAATATTTAATGAAATTTGTGTATTTATAATGTGTGTGATGGTTGGGCACAGTCGGCATATCCTTACCCTTAAATCGGCACTTCCTTTTTAGGGCGGCATGGCTACTCGTGTAGCGGGGCTACTCGTGTAGCGGAGTGTTACTAATCATATATTTGTGTTTTCTTTTTTTTTCAGGTTGCCTTTGACTTTGTTTCGCATTTCATCGTAAATGAAAAGCAAAGTCATTAACCCGGCCCTGGGGGACTAATGTTGATTAAAGTCCCACCTGGGTAATTCCTGACAGGCGCGTCCTTGTCGCGGGGGTGGGCATACAGCCAATATTTTAATTATTTTTAATATTTAAAGTCAATTGGCGTATGGCTAAGTTCTGTCAGGGACCCGCTATTTGCACGGGTATAAAAAGCAAATAATAATGAATTTATTATCATCTTTTGATTACAGGATACATTTAAACCACAAAAATAAATAAATGAGTGATTTCACGTAAATTGGGAAATTTATTGAATGAAAAACCAAGTCTTGCGGTTAAATTCAACAGTAGGCGGTTGTTTCTCCGCTTTTTCAATTCCATACCGTTTAGGGGGGTACTCGCGTCCGGCTTCGGTAGCCAGAAAAGTTATAATGGTGAATCGTATTCGCGTGCGCAGTGTGCTCCCGGCGGGGCGTGGAGCATTGGTCCAGTCAACTCATAGGGGGGCGGTCAATCATAACTACCCTTTGCTCCCCTAGATGGAGGTAGTTCTAGTTCTCTAAGGAATATTGTTGCTAACTATTGTTGCTAGAGAGACAGTTGCGCTCCAATTTGACTTTTCCCGACTCGTTCGGGAAGACGATCTGAGACAAGGGTCGCTAGGCTTCTATGCCTTTTGAGATTTTCCCCTAGTTACTGAGCCGTGGGGGGAAAGTGAGATACCAAATACAGCTGTGGTTCTTCCTCTTTGGTCGTGTTCAAAGTTCTACAAGTTAAAAATCTCTCTCTTAGTCGTGAAGTTCTGAGCTCAGTTGCTTCCTAAACTTTAAACAAAGCCAGGAGACTTTGTCCATCAGTGTGGATTATATCTTTAATACAATACAATTAAACCTAATACATATACCATTCCCGCAAGGGATTAAAGGAGTACCTTCTTGATCGTTTTCAATGGTCTCCAAAGAATAAATAAAACTTAAACATAAAGGAGTACAAATCTCCCAACTTAAAAATTAAAACATTAATGATTTCTTTTTCAGGATATTTTATTTTGTGCTAATATTATTGTTCTTTTTCAGCTTGCTAACCTTCTTTCTTTCAGAAAGGACTGACAATTAAGTGCGCGTAAAGATCCAGTGCAGGAGTGACTTGCCATCCAAGATGTGACCAGGAGGTCTTCGTCCAACAGTGTTTAAAGGAGTAACCGCTTGATCGTTTTCAAGGGACTCCACCTTTATTACAATACAATTAAACCTAATACATATACCATTCCCGCAAGGGATTAAAGGAGTGCCAGTTGATCGTTTTCAATGGTCTCCAAAATATAAACTAAAGAATTTAAACATTAAGGAGCACAGATCTCCAAACCAGTTTGTGCGCGGAAAGTACGAGTGCGGGTCGCGAAATAGTTTCATCGAGTGCGCGAGTATTAGACGTTCCATCCAGAGGGATTTCCATCCAAGATGTGTCCAGCCAATAACCAGAGACAGAAGCCAATTTCCGAGGGATGTCATCGAGAAAACCGTGAGTACCTTTTCATTTTCTTTTTTAGTGCATGCTTCGCCTGTCTTGCTTGATGAGATGAACGTGATTGTGGTAATTTCAATTGCATGTTATTGTTTCAGATTAATTTATATAATTAATATTTAGATTAGGAAATTTTAGTAGAATATTCATCTGCTTAACGTGAATCTTTTTCGGTTTATGTTAATTTGTATTCAGGTCCCTGTTTACACTATTGCTTATTTGCGAAGGCCTAGCTTACAATTAATCGTGAATTAAGTAGCTACCCACTTTTTAAATTTTATTTTATTAATTTTTTGATTTGTTTTATTTTGCTTAATTTTACTTCTTTCCTTCACCACCATTTTAATTACTTCTTTTTATTTTTAGTTATTTAGTATTCTTTATATTAGGACTTATAATTTTTGTTAAAGAGACATTTGAGTCCAAAACGGTCATCAAGTATTGTTGCAGATGCTGATGATTATTTTTCTCTCTAAAGATAACTAACACTTGTAATAGTGTTAGCTATGAATAGTATTCATATACTACTTCTAGGTCCTTCGGGACCTAATAAATCGAGAGGCAACTCTTCGATTTTATTTCACAGTTTTCTGTGATTAATTTTCTCTTTGAAGAAATCAAACACTTGTAAAAGTGTGTGATAAAATAGTATTTTATATACTACTTCAAGATCTTACGGGATCTAATAAATCGAGAGGCAACTCTCCGATTTTACTTCACAGTTCGCTGTGCCTATTTTTCACTTGGAACAAATCAAACACTAGTAGTAGTGTTCGATTCAAAGAGTATTTCACATACTCCTTCTAGATCCTTCGGGATCTAATAAATCGAGAGGCAACTCTTCGATTTTATTTCACAGTTTTCTGTGATTAATATTTTCTTTTAACAAATCTAGTACTTATAACAGTGTTAGAAAAAATAGTATTTTATATACTACTTCGAGATCTTACGGGATCTTCTAAATCGAGAGGCAACTCTCCGATTTTACTTCACAGTTCGCTGTGCCTATTTTTCATTCGGAATAAATCAAACACTAGTAATAGTGTCTGATTCAAAGAGTATTTCACATACTCCTTCTAGATCCTTCGGGATTTAAAAAATCGAGAGTCAACTCTCTGATTTTATTTCACAGTTATCTGTGACTATTTTCCTCTTTAAATAAATCTAACACTTGAAATAGTGTTAGATATAAAGAGTATTTCATATACTCCTTCTAGGTCCTTAGGGATCTAACAAATCGAGAGGCAACTCTCCGATTTTACTTCACAGCTCGCTGTGATTAAATTTCTTTTTGCATAAATCTAACACTGACGGTACTAGATATAAATAGTATTTGATATACTACTTCTAGGTCCTTCGGGATCTAATAAATCGAGAGGAAACTCTTCGATTTTGTTTCACAGTTTTCTGTGATTAAATTTCTTTTGTATGAAATCAAACATTAGTAATAATGTTCGATTCAAAGAGTACTTCATGTACTCCTTCTAGATCTTCCAAGATCTAATAAATCAAGAGGCAACTCTTCGATTTAATTACACAGTTTACTGTGATTACATTTTCTATTACAGCGTATGAATTTGACTGAGTGCCTGTGTGAGAGATTTGTGAGAATGATCTGCAACAGTAAATTGATGTACCAATATAAAGTCAAATTGAGTTAGATTTATATTAACTATTTGCAAAGAGTCATAATATAATTGAATACTAAAACCTTAATATTATTTATTATTTAATTATTTACTTTTCCAGTTACTTTTTTTCTTGGTTGATTGTAAGCTTGGTAATCGCTAGCGATGTGATACTGTGCAGGGATAGGATATTGAGTTGACTTATTCAGATTAAGTTCACGTATGGTTGATGCATATCTCGACTATGTTTGTTTAGGAAAACTCCCAGGAAGAACCAGCGATCCAGCACCTTCTTGTGTCGCAAGAAGACTTAGAGCTGGGGAGGGTGTCGTGAGGGCCACTCACACTACCAACATGCAGCACTGATGATTCTATTCCAGTGACAAATGTCTGGAAGTGCGACGTCCATCAAAATCAAAAGGATCTTCATTAAGAGGGAAGAGTCCATTCCATACGACAGCAGTTGGGCACTCAACGATGGACTTTCAAGTAAGTTTGACTTTGAAAATATATGAATGATATGTTGTGTATTATTTTATACTAACAAGGAGTTCTTATTTCAGTGAGGAGCGTCTTCTTCAAGAGGGAGGAATTCATTCCATGAGACAGCAGTTGGGCACTCTACGATGGAGCCTCAAGTAAGTTCGTCTTTGAACATTTTAATATAGCTAGCTATAATTATTTATGTTGTAGGTGCTATGGATCCACAGTGAAACAAATTACCGAGTGCGGGTACGGTAAAGTGCGCGTTAAAAGTTTTCGAGTGCGTGTAGAGTCCGAGTGCGGGTCGCGTAGAATTCGAGTGCGGGTTCCGTTCCGGCAGTTTTTGTAATTTTCGCGAGTGCCGTGAGAGACTAAATATTATGAAAAGGCGGCCGTATATCGGTCCAACGATCCATCCAGAGGGTTCCAGATGACGTCGATATCCATCCAGAGGAGGGTTCCAGACGACTTCAACATCCATCCATCCAGAGGGTTCCAGATGCGGCGAGGGCCAACGATGGGACGCTCAGCGGGGCGACTGCTTGTGTGCCGACCCACAAGTAATGCTCGCCGAAGAAGAATCAGTTTGTAATAGTGGAGCAACTTTAGAAAATTTATTGTGGCACAAATTGTGAACAATAATTAGTGAGTATCACCTTACGCAAGAGTCCTTCCGACTCCAACGATATAGACTGAGTTCTTCTGACTCCACAGACGTTCAAAGTCTTTCTGACTTTTACGCGGGTCCTTAAGATCAACTTAGTAGTAGTTTTTCGCGATCGGGTGTTTTTAGCTTGCCAGTTGCTGTTGCTGCTCAGAAGGAGGGAAGATGCCATCAAGAAGAGATGTCCGAGGAGAAGCAAAGAAGTCCAGGAATCCAAGAATCCGTTCCAATACCACCAACATGCAGCAGCAACCACAATATTATTATGTCGTGGCTACAGAAAGGATAGTGCCGTTCTGGACTGTAGCCAGTCGTTATTTATCGTTCGCTAAGTCGTCGGGCGCGTTATCGTTTTATCGTTATTATTTATTCAACCGCGAGTAAAGGACGATTTAAATTCAAGGAGGAGAACCTCCAGAAATGATATTATTTGTGTTGTATTTATTTTTGGTGTTAAATCTCGGATGAGAGCCTGTGGTGGGTAGACATATGTTTGGACGTAGCTACCCTCAGATCACAACTGATCGGCACGTGCCAAACTGCTCGTCTCGCGCGGAATAGACGATGCCCATCATTGGATATGTACTTAGGTAGGCTAATTATCCCCATGTCTCCCTCTCGTTAGCTATTTTTGTATGAATGGAATGTGTGCAGAAAAAAAAACATAAGAAAGAGTGACTGTTTAATAACCATATCTTTTTTCACAGGATTAGATTTCAATTAGCTCCGCGTCCCCTCTCATTCGTATTAGGCTGTTCCTTTATCCTTGCTGACTGTGAGTGTGCCAATCGACGTTCTCTTTCAGGCATTTATTGTTTATAATTTGTACTTTCTCTCCACAGGGCTTCAGTAAACCGTGAGTTTTTAATGAAATATTTAAAGAAATTTGCATATTTATAATGTGTGTGTGATGGTTGGGCACAGTCGGCATATCCTTATCCATAAATCGGCACTTCCTTTTTAGGGCGGCATGGCTACTCGTGTAGCGGGTGTGTTATTAATCAAATATTTGTGTTTTTCTTTTTGTTTCAGGTTGCCTTTGACTTTGTTTCGCATTTAATCGTGAATGAAAAACAACGTCATTAACCCGGCCCAGGGAAACTTAATTATTGTACTAAAGTTTCACCTGGGTAATTCCTGGCAGGCGCGTCCTTGTCGCGGGGGTGGGCATACAGCCAATATTTCAATTATTATGCATTACTTAAATTCAATTGGCGTATGGCGAAGTTCTGCCAGGGACCCGCTTTGCACGGGTATAACTAGCAAATGACAATTAATGTTTGACCATCTTTTGATTACAGGAGACACTGGAATACATGAGCAAATCTTCTACTTTTTAAAGTGTAGTGCTGGTATTAATAATACTAAATTACAATCAACTGATTGAGCAAAGAAGGAAGGAATATTTAATTTATTTATATTATTAGTTAAACTGTTTATTTAAAGCTAACAGCCCGCGGATAATAATTTTAATATATCTACTGGAATTTAATGATCTATTAACATAAAATAACTAGGAGCACGTATATAATTATAATTTAATTATATTATTACATAAAAAATAGAAATTGCAATTTTCAGATTACTTTTATGATTTTTTGAGAAATTAAACATTAAATGTTATTATATAGAGTGACAAAATTTACCAATTAAATAATTGATGACATAATATTATAGCAGCTCTAATGCACATGATTACGCTTTTTAAATCATTAAGATCGGTTAATAACTTTGAGAGCTACACGGGTTTGAAAATCTCTCGCTAAGACGGTGCACCTGTATCAGGCGTAGAATTCAGTAGGCCACCTGTTGCCTAGACGAATGTGAGCCCTGGTGTGCTGCGTGCTGCTAGCACGAGATCCAGGTGTGTAACCGACTTGCCCCACGATACATACAGCTGGCACACTGAATGCAGGGGTGTTAGTGGTGGTAATTACCAGTAGCATAATAGCAACTACGACTTTACTTTATTATTAATATCGAAAAAACTATATGAACTATATAATTAATTCTTTCATTCGCAGAAAGTGCGTTAATTTCTTTAAAGCATGTCAGTTACCCAGAAATTTTTCATCAATAATAACGGATATTATAAGGGTGTAAGTTATGCATGCAGAATATTGATACATCAACTCTGAGATTTTTTTCCAAGAAAACACTTATATATATTAATTTACCTTAAACAGAATAAAATATAACATCTAACTGTGCATCACCACACAAAATTTCAAAGCTATAAAACTTTTAGAAGTCCTTCAATTACATTTTTTTAAATAACTTGATAATTTTTGTAACTTTTAATTTACTCATAATCTATTAAAGATAGAATTTTTTTATAATTTTTCTAATTAATATAATTACCCTACAAGTATGTATTTATCCAAATTTGCACTTAAACCAAAAATTATTTCAATAATTTTCATTAATTTACTACCATTAGGATATCCGTAATTCATTATGGCGCTCCGTAGTATTAAGACTAATTAGTTAAAAATAATACGAGCCAGTTTATCAAGGAAGAATCCAAGATTTATATGCTTTTTAAATTTTTTAATTATCTCAATTGTGTCAATAGTTACAACGATTTAAAGATACACGTGTCATTCATAAGTACCAAAGAACAAATCAGCGAATGAGCATTAATGAAAAGAGAACGCTATATACGGCCTCTGTTGCCCAGCGCTGGTTGCCATGGTTACTATGCATGTAAAGGCCATAAGAGCGGCCATCATGGATTTGCGGCAATTTTTTCTACTAATCAATGTTACAGGAGCAAGAGAGCGCGATAATAATTGCATTCCTACTGTTGCCGGTAGCAGCAGGTGCGAATTTGCGCGGGTGCAGTGCGAGCGTAACACCAGTGGCACTGTTTTTTTAAACTTTAAACTCCTATAACTTTTTTGTTTTTTAAGATATCAAGTTGAAATTTTCAGCATTTATTAATCATTTAACGCTCTTTAATATGATGCAATTTTCATCATAAAAAAATTATTTGCAGAGTTATTTAAAGTTAAAATGTTAATATATTAACTGCTACGGAAAGCTTACAGTTTTCTCATCCATAGACTCATCCATAGACTCAAAGTCGCCTTTGACTTTGTTTCGCATTCGAAGCTAAATGAAAAACAAAGTCATTAACCCGGCCCAGGGAAACTAAATTATTGTGCTAAAGTTTCACCTGGGTAATTCCTGACAGGCGCGTCCTTGTCGCGGGGGTGGGCATACGACCAATATTTTAATGATAATTTACTATTTAAATTAAATTGGCGTATGGCTAAGTTCTGCCAGGGACCCGCTGTTTGCACGGGTATAAAAAGCAAACACTAATGAATTTATTATCATCTTTTGATTACAGGATACATTTAAACCACAAAAATAAATAAATGAGTGATTTCACGTAAATTGGGAAATTTATTGAATGAAAAACCAAGTCTTGCGGTTAAATTCAACAGTAGGCGGTTGTTTCTCCGCTTTTTCAATTCCATACCGTTTAGGGGGGTACTCGCGTCCGGCTTCGGTAGCCAGAAAAGTTATAATGGTGAATCGTATTCGCGTGCGCAGTGTGCTCCCGGCGGGGCGTGGAGCATTGGTCCAGTCAACTCATAGGGGGGCGGTCAATCATAACTACCCTTTGCTCCCCTAGATGGAGGTAGTTCTAGTTCTCTAAGGAATATTGTTGCTAACTATTGTTGCTAGAGAGACAGTTGCGCTCCAATTTGACTTTTCCCGACTCGTTCGGGAAGACGATCTGAGACAAGGGTCGCTAGGCTTCTATGCCTTTTGAGATTTTCCCCTAGTTACTGAGCCGTGGGGGGAAAGTGAGATACCAAATACAGCTGTGGTTCTTCCTCTTTGGTCGTGTTCAAAGTTCTACAAGTTAAAAATCTCTCTCTTAGTCGTGAAGTTCTGAGCTCAGTTGCTTCCTAAACTTTAAACAAAGCCAGGAGACTTTGTCCATCAGTGTGGATTATATCTTTAATACAATACAATTAAACCTAATACATATACCATTCCCGCAAGGGATTAAAGGAGTACCTTCTTGATCGTTTTCAATGGTCTCCAAAGAATAAATAAAACTTAAACATAAAGGAGTACAAATCTCCCAACTTAAAAATTAAAACATTAATGATTTCTTTTTCAGGATATTTTATTTTGTGCTAATATTATTGTTCTTTTTCAGCTTGCTAACCTTCTTTCTTTCAGAAAGGACTGACAATTAAGTGCGCGTAAAGATCCAGTGCAGGAGTGACTTGCCATCCAAGATGTGACCAGGAGGTCTTCGTCCAACAGTGTTTAAAGGAGTAACCGCTTGATCGTTTTCAAGGGACTCCACCTTTATTACAATACAATTAAACCTAATACATATACCATTCCCGCAAGGGATTAAAGGAGTGCCAGTTGATCGTTTTCAATGGTCTCCAAAATATAAACTAAAGAATTTAAACATTAAGGAGCACAGATCTCCAAACCAGTTTGTGCGCGGAAAGTACGAGTGCGGGTCGCGAAATAGTTTCATCGAGTGCGCGAGTATTAGACGTTCCATCCAGAGGGATTTCCATCCAAGATGTGTCCAGCCAATAACCAGAGACAGAAGCCAATTTCCGAGGGATGTCATCGAGAAAACCGTGAGTACCTTTTCATTTTCTTTTTTAGTGCATGCTTCGCCTGTCTTGCTTGATGAGATGAACGTGATTGTGGTAATTTCAATTGCATGTTATTGTTTCAGATTAATTTATATAATTAATATTTAGATTAGGAAATTTTAGTAGAATATTCATCTGCTTAACGTGAATCTTTTTCGGTTTATGTTAATTTGTATTCAGGTCCCTGTTTACACTATTGCTTATTTGCGAAGGCCTAGCTTACAATTAATCGTGAATTAAGTAGCTACCCACTTTTTAAATTTTATTTTATTAATTTTTTGATTTGTTTTATTTTGCTTAATTTTACTTCTTTCCTTCACCACCATTTTAATTACTTCTTTTTATTTTTAGTTATTTAGTATTCTTTATATTAGGACTTATAATTTTTGTTAAAGAGACATTTGAGTCCAAAACGGTCATCAAGTATTGTTGCAGATGCTGATGATTATTTTTCTCTCTAAAGATAACTAACACTTGTAATAGTGTTAGCTATGAATAGTATTCATATACTACTTCTAGGTCCTTCGGGACCTAATAAATCGAGAGGCAACTCTTCGATTTTATTTCACAGTTTTCTGTGATTAATTTTCTCTTTGAAGAAATCAAACACTTGTAAAAGTGTGTGATAAAATAGTATTTTATATACTACTTCAAGATCTTACGGGATCTAATAAATCGAGAGGCAACTCTCCGATTTTACTTCACAGTTCGCTGTGCCTATTTTTCACTTGGAACAAATCAAACACTAGTAGTAGTGTTCGATTCAAAGAGTATTTCACATACTCCTTCTAGATCCTTCGGGATCTAATAAATCGAGAGGCAACTCTTCGATTTTATTTCACAGTTTTCTGTGATTAATATTTTCTTTTAACAAATCTAGTACTTATAACAGTGTTAGAAAAAATAGTATTTTATATACTACTTCGAGATCTTACGGGATCTTCTAAATCGAGAGGCAACTCTCCGATTTTACTTCACAGTTCGCTGTGCCTATTTTTCATTCGGAATAAATCAAACACTAGTAATAGTGTCTGATTCAAAGAGTATTTCACATACTCCTTCTAGATCCTTCGGGATTTAAAAAATCGAGAGTCAACTCTCTGATTTTATTTCACAGTTATCTGTGACTATTTTCCTCTTTAAATAAATCTAACACTTGAAATAGTGTTAGATATAAAGAGTATTTCATATACTCCTTCTAGGTCCTTAGGGATCTAACAAATCGAGAGGCAACTCTCCGATTTTACTTCACAGCTCGCTGTGATTAAATTTCTTTTTGCATAAATCTAACACTGACGGTACTAGATATAAATAGTATTTGATATACTACTTCTAGGTCCTTCGGGATCTAATAAATCGAGAGGAAACTCTTCGATTTTGTTTCACAGTTTTCTGTGATTAAATTTCTTTTGTATGAAATCAAACATTAGTAATAATGTTCGATTCAAAGAGTACTTCATGTACTCCTTCTAGATCTTCCAAGATCTAATAAATCAAGAGGCAACTCTTCGATTTAATTACACAGTTTACTGTGATTACATTTTCTTTTACAGCGTATGAATTTGACTGAGTGCCTGTGTGAGAGATTTGTGAGAATGATCTGCAACAGTAAATTGATGTACCAATATAAAGTCAAATTGAGTTAGATTTATATTAACTATTTGCAAAGAGTCATAATATAATTGAATACTAAAACCTTAATATTATTTATTATTTAATTATTTACTTTTCCAGTTACTTTTTTTCTTGGTTGATTGTAAGCTTGGTAATCGCTAGCGATGTGATACTGTGCAGGGATAGGATATTGAGTTGACTTATTCAGATTAAGTTCACGTATGGTTGATGCATATCTCGACTAAGTTTGTTTAGGAAAACTCCCAGGAAGAACCAGCGATCCAGCACCTTCTTGTGTCGCAAGAAGACTTAGAGCTGGGGAGGGTGTCGTGAGGGCCACTCACACTACCAACATGCAGCACTGATGATTCTATTCCAGTGACAAATGTCTGGAAGTGCGACGTCCATCAAAATCAAAAGGATCTTCATTAAGAGGGAAGAGTCCATTCCATACGACAGCAGTTGGGCACTCAACGATGGACTTTCAAGTAAGTTTGACTTTGAAAATATATGAATGATATGTTGTGTATTATTTTATACTAACAAGGAGTTCTTATTTCAGTGAGGAGCGTCTTCTTCAAGAGGGAGGAATTCATTCCATGAGACAGCAGTTGGGCACTCTACGATGGAGCCTCAAGTAAGTTCGTCTTTGAACATTTTAATGGTGACGTGACGTTTGATACCTAGCGCTTTCGTCCCTCGACGTTTCGACCCCTGCCTTTTCGACCCTTAGCATTTTGGTACCTTTACATGTTGAACCACTTACATGTTCGTCCCTCAATTTTTCGTCCCTACGATGATTGAACCCCCAATATTACGCGCTTTCGTCCCCCGATGATTCGACCCCCGATAATTCGACCCCCGATAATTCGATCCCCGATAATTAAATTAGTATATAATAAATAAATTAAATAACTAATAAATAAATAATATATAAATATACATGAAACGATAATGATTTGCGCGACAAGAATATTGTAATAATACATTAACAATATACAAATATACTTTTTATGGAGATATTTATATCGAACTAACCACTGCTTATAATGTTAAATCGTTATTATTTTGTAATATTTTTTATTAATTCAGATTTAAATTAGCGCGTAGATCTAAACTTTATGGCTTTTATAATACATATTTCACAACATGAACATTTATATTAAAAAAACAAAAACATTTTCTTTTGTACGTTATCATAAAGCTTTTATGTTTCCATTGCAAATGTGTGCATGCTTCATGGTCGCATTGGGTTTTCTCCAAAACTACCTGCTTTCTTGCTTCAGCTTCTTTCATCCCGTTAAATGAGTGCTATTTTGCATGAATTCAATCTTATTTTGACTAAATAATATGATATCTTCAGAACTAATTGGACAATTTTTAAAATTCAAAATACGCATTAGTTATTAAGTAACTATCTCTTGGTATTTGTAAAAATATAAACATTTTTCACCAAATTGTTTGTCAAAATTTTAAACGCATCAATAAATACATCTGGTCTATTCACCACATTCATCTTTCAAGTAATAAAAGCATTTGACCGTAAACTCTCGACCATCTGAGAGCAGGTAGAAAATATACGGCGTGCAGCAAGTAAAACGACTCTTAAATGCTCACTTTTAAATGCAAGTTTACATTTAATATTTCTTCCCAAACAAACCGAGTTTTCGTAAATTCGTTTTAAATATATTTTGTTTGAAGATTAGCATTATACGGCCTAATAGAATTGTTGCAAATATTATATTTGTTTAAATCGGGAAAAAATAATACAAATGTACATAACGGTGAATACACCCAATGCATTCAAAAACAATGCAGTTGTTTTAAGATTTTATTGTTGCAAAATGATTATTTTTAAGAGAATCAGTGAATATTTAATAATTTTTATAATAATAAATGTGTTGCTTTTTGGAGAAACCCCAATTCGAGTATGAAGAAATCTAAACTTGTTGGAAGAATGTTTATCATAACATTGAAATGTTTTAGCTTTTTTAATATAAATGTTTATATTCTTCAATATGTATTATACCATGAATTTTATATTTACGTGTCAATTTGAATGATAAAAATCGTGCTATCCTTTTTTAAAATATAGTCATATGAATTTTCTGTATAACATTGGGGTACGAATCATCGGTCGGTCGAAACATCGGGGTATGAACTGGCATAATATTGGGGTACGAATCATCGGTCGGTCGAAACATCGGGGTATGAACGCAGAAACGGTTCAAAAGGCTAGGGGACGAAAAGGCCTACGGTTGAACTGTCGGTGGGTCAACTGTCGAGGGACGAACCGTCGGGGTACCAAACATCATGGAATCCATTTTAATATAGCTAGCTATAGTTATTTATGTTGTAGGTGCTATGGATCCACAGTGAAACAAATTACCGAGTGCGGGTACGGTAAAGTGCGCGTTAAAAGTTTTCGAGTGCGTGTAGAGTCCGAGTGCGGGTCGCGTAGAATTCGAGTGCGGGTTCCGTTCCGGCAGTTTTTGTAATTTTCGCGAGTGCCGTGAGAGACTAAATATTATGAAAAGGCGGCCGTATATCCGTCCAACGATCCATCCAGAGGGTTCCAGATGACGTCGATATCCATCCAGAGGAGGGTTCCAGACGACTTCAACATCCATCCATCCAGAGGGTTCCAGATGCGGCGAGGGCCAACGATGGGACGCTCAGCGGGGCGACTGCTTGTGTGCCGACCCACAAGTAATGCTCGCCGAAGAGGAATCTCCACTATTACAAACTGTAATAGTGGAGCAACTTTAGAAAATTTATTGTGGCACAAATTGTGAACAATAATTAGTGAGTATCACCTTACGCAAGAGTCCTTCCGACTCCAACGATATAGACTGAGTTCTTCTGACTCCACAGACGTTCAAAGTCTTTCTGACTTTTACGCGGGTCCTTAAGACCAACTTAGTAGTAGTTTTTCGCGATCGGGTGTTTTTAGCTTGCCAGTTGCTGTTGCTGCTCAGAAGGAGGGAAGATGCCATCAAGAAGAGATGTCCGAGGAGAAGCAAAGAAGTCCAGGAATCCAAGAATCCGTTCCAATACCACCAACATGCAGCAGCAACCACAATATTATTATGTCGTGGCTACAGAAAGGATAGTGCCGTTCTGGACTGTAGCCAGTCGTTATTTATCGTTCGCTAAGTCGTCGGGCGCGTTATCGTTTTATCGTTATTATTTATTCAACCGCGAGTAAAGGACGATTTAAATTCAAGGAGGAGAACCTCCAGAAATGATATTATTTGTGTTGTATTTATTTTTGGTGTTAAATCTCGGATGAGAGCCTGTGGTGGGTAGACATATGTTTGGACGTAGCTACCCTCAGGTCACAACTGATCGGCACGTGCCAAACTGCTCGTCTCGCGCGGAATAGACGATGCCCATCATTGGATATGTACTTAGGTAGGCTAATTATCCCCATGTCTCCCTCTCGTTAGCTATTTTTGTATGAATGGAATGTGTGCAGAAAAAAAAACATAAGAAAGAGTGACTGTTTAATAACCATATCTTTTTTCACAGGATTAGATTTCAATTAGCTCCGCGTCCCCTCTCATTCGTATTAGGCTGTTCCTTTATCCTTGCTGACTGTGAGTGTGCCAATCGACGTTCTCTTTCAGGCATTTATTGTTTATAATTTGTACTTTCTCTCCACAGGGCTTCAGTAAACCGTGAGTTTTTAATGAAATATTTAAAGAAATTTGCATATTTATAATGTGTGTGTGATGGTTGGGCACAGTCGGCATATCCTTATCCATAAATCGGCACTTCCTTTTTAGGGCGGCATGGCTACTCGTGTAGCGGGTGTGTTATTAATCAAATATTTGTGTTTTTCTTTTTGTTTCAGGTTGCCTTTGACTTTGTTTCGCATTTAATCGTGAATGAAAAACAACGTCATTAACCCGGCCCAGGGAAACTTAATTATTGTACTAAAGTTTCACCTGGGTAATTCCTGGCAGGCGCGTCCTTGTCGCGGGGGTGGGCATACAGCCAATATTTCAATTATTATGCATTACTTAAATTCAATTGGCGTATGGCGAAGTTCTGCCAGGGACCCGCTTTGCACGGGTATAACTAGCAAATGACAATTAATGTTTGACCATCTTTTGATTACAGGAGACACTGGAATACATGAGCAAATCTTCTACTTTTTAAAGTGTAGTGCTGGTATTAATAATACTAAATTACAATCAACTGATTGAGCAAAGAAGGAAGGAATATTTAATTTATTTATATTATTAGTTAAACTGTTTATTTAAAGCTAACAGCCCGCGGATAATAATTTTAATATATCTACTGGAATTTAATGATCTATTAACATAAAATAACTAGGAGCACGTATATAATTATAATTTAATTATATTATTACATAAAAAATAGAAATTGCAATTTTCAGATTACTTTTATGATTTTTTGAGAAATTAAACATTAAATGTTATTATATAGAGTGACAAAATTTACCAATTAAATAATTGATGACATAATATTATAGCAGCTCTAATGCACATGATTACGCTTTTTAAATCATTAAGATCGGTTAATAACTTTGAGAGCTATACGGGTTTGAAAATCTCTCGCTAAGACGGTGCACCTGTATCAGGCGTAGAATTCAGTAGGCCACCTGTTGCCTAGACGAATGTGAGCCCTGGTGTGCTGCGTGCTGCTAGCACGAGATCCAGGTGTGTAACCGACTTGCCCCACGATACATACAGCTGGCACACTGAATGCAGGGGTGTTAGTGGTGGTAATTACCAGTAGCATAATAGCAACTACGACTTTACTTTATTATTAATATCGAAAAAACTATATGAACTATATAATTAATTCTTTCATTCGCAGAAAGTGCGTTAATTTCTTTAAAGCATGTCAGTTACCCAGAAATTTTTCATCAATAATAACGGATATTATAAGGGTGTAAGTTATGCATGCAGAATATTGATACATCAACTCTGAGATTTTTTTCCAAGAAAACACTTATATATATTAATTTACCTTAAACAGAATAAAATATAACATCTAACTGTGCATCACCACACAAAATTTCAAAGCTATAAAACTTTTAGAAGTCCTTCAATTACATTTTTTTAAATAACTTGATAATTTTTGTAACTTTTAATTTACTCATAATCTATTAAAGATAGAATTTTTTTATAATTTTTCTAATTAATATAATTACCCTACAAGTATGTATTTATCCAAATTTGCACTTAAACCAAAAATTATTTCAATAATTTTCATTAATTTACTACCATTAGGATATCCGTAATTCATTATGGCGCTCCGTAGTATTAAGACTAATTAGTTAAAAATAATACGAGCCAGTTTATCAAGGAAGAATCCAAGATTTATATGCTTTTTAAATTTTTTAATTATCTCAATTGTGTCAATAGTTACAACGATTTAAAGATACACGTGTCATTCATAAGTACCAAAGAACAAATCAGCGAATGAGCATTAATGAAAAGAGAACGCTATATACGGCCTCTGTTGCCCAGCGCTGGTTGCCATGGTTACTATGCATGTAAAGGCCATAAGAGCGGCCATCATGGATTTGCGGCAATTTTTTCTACTAATCAATGTTACAGGAGCAAGAGAGCGCGATAATAATTGCATTCCTACTGTTGCCGGTAGCAGCAGGTGCGAATTTGCGCGGGTGCAGTGCGAGCGTAACACCAGTGGCACTGTTTTTTTAAACTTTAAACTCCTATAACTTTTTTGTTTTTTAAGATATCAAGTTGAAATTTTCAGCATTTATTAATCATTTAACGCTCTTTAATATGATGCAATTTTCATCATAAAAAAATTATTTGCAGAGTTATTTAAAGTTAAAATGTTAATATATTAACTGCTACGGAAAGCTTACAGTTTTCTCATCCATAGACTCATCCATAGACTCAAAGTCGCCTTTGACTTTGTTTCGCATTCGAAGCTAAATGAAAAACAAAGTCATTAACCCGGCCCAGGGAAACTAAATTATTGTGCTAAAGTTTTACCTGGGTAATTCCTGACAGGCGCGTCCTTGTCGCGGGGGTGGGCATACGACCAATATTTTAATGATAATTTACTATTTAAATTAAATTGGCGTATGGCTAAGTTCTGCCAGGGACCCGCTGTTTGCACGGGTATAAAAAGCAAACACTAATGAATTTATTATCATCTTTTGATTACAGGATACATTTAAACCACAAAAATAAATAAATGAGTGATTTCACGTAAATTGGGAAATTTATTGAATGAAAAACCAAGTCTTGCGGTTAAATTCAACAGTAGGCGGTTGTTTCTCCGCTTTTTCAATTCCATACCGTTTAGGGGGGTACTCGCGTCCGGCTTCGGTAGCCAGAAAAGTTATAATGGTGAATCGTATTCGCGTGCGCAGTGTGCTCCCGGCGGGGCGTGGAGCATTGGTCCAGTCAACTCATAGGGGGGCGGTTAATCATAACTACCCTTTGCTCCCCTAGATGGAGGTAGTTCTAGTTCTCTAAGGAATATTGTTGCTAACTATTGTTGCTAGAGAGACAGTTGCGCTCCAATTTGACTTTTCCCGACTCGTTCGGGAAGACGATCTGAGACAAGGGTCGCTAGGCTTCTATGCCTTTTGAGATTTTCCCCTAGTTACTGAGCCGTGGGGGGAAAGTGAGATACCAAATACAGCTGTGGTTCTTCCTCTTTGGTCGTGTTCAAAGTTCTACAAGTTAAAAATCTCTCTCTTAGTCGTGAAGTTCTGAGCTCAGTTGCTTCCTAAACTTTAAACAAAGCCAGGAGACTTTGTCCATCAGTGTGGATTATATCTTTAATACAATACAATTAAACCTAATACATATACCATTCCCGCAAGGGATTAAAGGAGTACCTTCTTGATCGTTTTCAATGGTCTCCAAAGAATAAATAAAACTTAAACATAAAGGAGTACAAATCTCCCAACTTAAAAATTAAAACATTAATGATTTCTTTTTCAGGATATTTTATTTTGTGCTAATATTATTGTTCTTTTTCAGCTTGCTAACCTTCTTTCTTTCAGAAAGGACTGACAATTAAGTGCGCGTAAAGATCCAGTGCAGGAGTGACTTGCCATCCAAGATGTGACCAGGAGGTCTTCGTCCAACAGTGTTTAAAGGAGTAACCGCTTGATCGTTTTCAAGGGACTCCACCTTTATTACAATACAATTAAACCTAATACATATACCATTCCCGCAAGGGATTAAAGGAGTGCCAGTTGATCGTTTTCAATGGTCTCCAAAATATAAACTAAAGAATTTAAACATTAAGGAGCACAGATCTCCAAACCAGTTTGTGCGCGGAAAGTACGAGTGCGGGTCGCGAAATAGTTTCATCGAGTGCGCGAGTATTAGACGTTCCATCCAGAGGGATTTCCATCCAAGATGTGTCCAGCCAATAACCAGAGACAGAAGCCAATTTCCGAGGGATGTCATCGAGAAAACCGTGAGTACCTTTTCATTTTCTTTTTTAGTGCATGCTTCGCCTGTCTTGCTTGATGAGATGAACGTGATTGTGGTAATTTCAATTGCATGTTATTGTTTCAGATTAATTTATATAATTAATATTTAGATTAGGAAATTTTAGTAGAATATTCATCTGCTTAACGTGAATCTTTTTCGGTTTATGTTAATTTGTATTCAGGTCCCTGTTTACACTATTGCTTATTTGCGAAGGCCTAGCTTACAATTAATCGTGAATTAAGTAGCTACCCACTTTTTAAATTTTATTTTATTAATTTTTTGATTTGTTTTATTTTGCTTAATTTTACTTCTTTCCTTCACCACCATTTTAATTACTTCTTTTTATTTTTAGTTATTTAGTATTCTTTATATTAGGACTTATAATTTTTGTTAAAGAGACATTTGAGTCCAAAACGGTCATCAAGTATTGTTGCAGATGCTGATGATTATTTTTCTCTCTAAAGATAACTAACACTTGTAATAGTGTTAGCTATGAATAGTATTCATATACTACTTCTAGGTCCTTCGGGACCTAATAAATCGAGAGGCAACTCTTCGATTTTATTTCACAGTTTTCTGTGATTAATTTTCTCTTTGAAGAAATCAAACACTTGTAAAAGTGTGTGATAAAATAGTATTTTATATACTACTTCAAGATCTTACGGGATCTAATAAATCGAGAGGCAACTCTCCGATTTTACTTCACAGTTCGCTGTGCCTATTTTTCACTTGGAACAAATCAAACACTAGTAGTAGTGTTCGATTCAAAGAGTATTTCACATACTCCTTCTAGATCCTTCGGGATCTAATAAATCGAGAGGCAACTCTTCGATTTTATTTCACAGTTTTCTGTGATTAATATTTTCTTTTAACAAATCTAGTACTTATAACAGTGTTAGAAAAAATAGTATTTTATATACTACTTCGAGATCTTACGGGATCTTCTAAATCGAGAGGCAACTCTCCGATTTTACTTCACAGTTCGCTGTGCCTATTTTTCATTCGGAATAAATCAAACACTAGTAATAGTGTCTGATTCAAAGAGTATTTCACATACTCCTTCTAGATCCTTCGGGATTTAAAAAATCGAGAGTCAACTCTCTGATTTTATTTCACAGTTATCTGTGACTATTTTCCTCTTTAAATAAATCTAACACTTGAAATAGTGTTAGATATAAAGAGTATTTCATATACTCCTTCTAGGTCCTTAGGGATCTAACAAATCGAGAGGCAACTCTCCGATTTTACTTCACAGCTCGCTGTGATTAAATTTCTTTTTGCATAAATCTAACACTGACGGTACTAGATATAAATAGTATTTGATATACTACTTCTAGGTCCTTCGGGATCTAATAAATCGAGAGGAAACTCTTCGATTTTGTTTCACAGTTTTCTGTGATTAAATTTCTTTTGTATGAAATCAAACATTAGTAATAATGTTCGATTCAAAGAGTACTTCATGTACTCCTTCTAGATCTTCCAAGATCTAATAAATCAAGAGGCAACTCTTCGATTTAATTACACAGTTTACTGTGATTACATTTTCTTTTACAGCGTATGAATTTGACTGAGTGCCTGTGTGAGAGATTTGTGAGAATGATCTGCAACAGTAAATTGATGTACCAATATAAAGTCAAATTGAGTTAGATTTATATTAACTATTTGCAAAGAGTCATAATATAATTGAATACTAAAACCTTAATATTATTTATTATTTAATTATTTACTTTTCCAGTTACTTTTTTTCTTGGTTGATTGTAAGCTTGGTAATCGCTAGCGATGTGATACTGTGCAGGGATAGGATATTGAGTTGACTTATTCAGATTAAGTTCACGTATGGTTGATGCATATCTCGACTAAGTTTGTTTAGGAAAACTCCCAGGAAGAACCAGCGATCCAGCACCTTCTTGTGTCGCAAGAAGACTTAGAGCTGGGGAGGGTGTCGTGAGGGCCACTCACACTACCAACATGCAGCACTGATGATTCTATTCCAGTGACAAATGTCTGGAAGTGCGACGTCCATCAAAATCAAAAGGATCTTCATTAAGAGGGAAGAGTCCATTCCATACGACAGCAGTTGGGCACTCAACGATGGACTTTCAAGTAAGTTTGACTTTGAAAATATATGAATGATATGTTGTGTATTATTTTATACTAACAAGGAGTTCTTATTTCAGTGAGGAGCGTCTTCTTCAAGAGGGAGGAATTCATTCCATGAGACAGCAGTTGGGCACTCTACGATGGAGCCTCAAGTAAGTTCGTCTTTGAACATTTTAATATAGCTAGCTATAGTTATTTATGTTGTAGGTGCTATGGATCCACAGTGAAACAAATTACCGAGTGCGGGTACGGTAAAGTGCGCGTTAAAAGTTTTCGAGTGCGTGTAGAGTCCGAGTGCGGGTCGCGTAGAATTCGAGTGCGGGTTCCGTTCCGGCAGTTTTTGTAATTTTCGCGAGTGCCGTGAGAGACTAAATATTATGAAAAGGCGGCCGTATATCCGTCCAACGATCCATCCAGAGGGTTCCAGATGACGTCGATATCCATCCAGAGGAGGGTTCCAGACGACTTCAACATCCATCCATCCAGAGGGTTCCAGATGCGGCGAGGGCCAACGATGGGACGCTCAGCGGGGCGACTGCTTGTGTGCCGACCCACAAGTAATGCTCGCCGAAGAGGAATCTCCACTATTACAAACTGTAATAGTGGAGCAACTTTAGAAAATTTATTGTGGCACAAATTGTGAACAATAATTAGTGAGTATCACCTTACGCAAGAGTCCTTCCGACTCCAACGATATAGACTGAGTTCTTCTGACTCCACAGACGTTCAAAGTCTTTCTGACTTTTACGCGGGTCCTTAAGACCAACTTAGTAGTAGTTTTTCGCGATCGGGTGTTTTTAGCTTGCCAGTTGCTGTTGCTGCTCAGAAGGAGGGAAGATGCCATCAAGAAGAGATGTCCGAGGAGAAGCAAAGAAGTCCAGGAATCCAAGAATCCGTTCCAATACCACCAACATGCAGCAGCAACCACAATATTATTATGTCGTGGCTACAGAAAGGATAGTGCCGTTCTGGACTGTAGCCACTCGTTATTTATCGTTCGCTAAGTCGTCGGGCGCGTTATCGTTTTATCGTTATTATTTATTCAACCGCGAGTAAAGGACGATTTAAATTCAAGGAGGAGAACCTCCAGAAATGATATTATTTGTGTTGTATTTATTTTTGGTGTTAAATCTCGGATGAGAGCCTGTGGTGGGTAGACATATGTTTGGACGTAGCTACCCTCAGGTCACAACTGATCGGCACGTGCCAAACTGCTCGTCTCGCGCGGAATAGACGATGCCCATCATTGGATATGTACTTAGGTAGGCTAATTATCCCCATGTCTCCCTCTCGTTAGCTATTTTTGTATGAATGGAATGTGTGCAGAAAAAAAAACATAAGAAAGAGTGACTGTTTAATAACCATATCTTTTTTCACAGGATTAGATTTCAATTAGCTCCGCGTCCCCTCTCATTCGTATTAGGCTGTTCCTTTATCCTTGCTGACTGTGAGTGTGCCAACCGACGTTCTCTTTCAGGCATGTATTGTTTATAACTTTCTCTCCACAGGGCTTCAGTAAACCGTGAGTTTTTAATAAAATATTTAAAGAAATTTGCGTATTTATAATGTGTGTGTGATGGTTGGGCACAGTCGGCATATCCTTATCCATAAATCGGCACTTCCTTTTTAGGGCGGCATGGCTACTCGTGTAGCGGGAGTGTTACTAATCATATATTTGTGTTTTCTTTTGTTTCAGGTCGCCTTTGACTTTGTTTCGCATTCAATCCTGAATGAAAAGCAAAGTCATTAACCCGGCCCAGGGAAACTAAATTATTGAACTAAAGTTTCACCTGGGTAATTCCTGGCAGGCGCGTCCTTGTCGCGGGGGTGGGCATACAGCCAATATTTTAATTATTATTAAAGTCAATTGGCGTATGGCGAAGTTCTGCCAGGGACCCGCAATTTGCGCGGGTATAAATAGCAAATATATTTTCTCTTTCATTTGTTACACATAATAATTATTATTTGTATTTCTAGACTTGTTAAAAAGCAACAATTTGTATGGTGAACTATGCTAATTTAATAAGATATTAATAATTTATTTATTTTATTTTATTTAGTTTATTAAATTCGCAGCATTGCGCATTGTAGCATGCGGCATTAGAGGTGAGTCACATGGTGTGCATGCCTCATGTTTAAAGGCGCGGATACGCACGGGTGCAACAGTAGCCGCGCTACTGATAATCGGCGCTTAACTTAAGTGCACCTGCGCACATACCAATGGGAGTAGCGCACAGAGCGCCATGCTGCGGAGTTAATTTGCTTAAGCAGCATCTTGCGCAAATCACGTGGTACTCAAGCCACTTCCCCACATGACCGCACTACTTCGCCTTCGGTACGTATGTGTGAGCGAATAAGAAATTGTTGCAATTCTAGCTATCTCACTTACTCATATTGCGGCTATAGGAATACGTGCGCGCCACCAGCAATTGCGGCTAGGTGTTTTGCTTTACTTAGTGCCGTTCTGACAGACAGACCGCTCAGTGATTAAAAACTTAGAGTCTAATCACTTCTTATACTACTGTACACAGCATTATTACTATGAAATTGTTACAAGTTCATTTATTTCTCTTCCTTATTCCTATTGTTTAAATATCTCAGTACATATATCGCTATGTAGTTTCGTTTGCGCATAAGGCACCAGCGCGCTGCAGCGCTCGCGCATACGTACCTGCGCTAAGCTTCAGTATCTCGTACGCTGGCTCAGAGTGAGTTGCTCGCGGAGTGTCTACTAAAAATTGTGCTGTGCGGGTTAATAAATTAAGTGCTAATAAACCAAGTGACAATTAAAATAATAAGTGCGACGACAGAAACATTAATCTGTGTTAAATCTACAAACGATCAAAGTGTTAAATTAAACAAAAGTGCTCAACGAACTCGGCATTATCAACGATTTCCTTCGCTCAACAAGGATTAATCGACGCACCGAAGCATCCCTCATCAACCAGGGGCCAATCACGGAGGAATTGATCGACAAAACCGTGAGTACCTATTAATTTTCTATATTAGTGCATGCTAATTCGCCACGAGGTGCATAGTCAGTTTCGACAAGTTTCAAGCGAGTTTCGCTCAGGTTTGAGGGGTCAAACACGCACACGGTTTTTTTACCCCGGGTTTGCCGCGAGCTATAGGAATCGAATATGATAACGCCGAGAAGTTTCACTGCCTGGACGTCTATTTTAACTCTTAAAATTTTTGTTAAATTTTACACGAGTGCAAGAGAGACTAAAGTTTTGCAATTCTACCTGACTTATTTTCGCATGCAGCATAAAGGTTAACTCTGTTTGCACATATAACAAATACTCTGTTGCATTGCTCCAGTCAGCTGGTCAATTTAAAAGAGTGCGAATAATTCGAATACGCGTTTTGACTAAATCTATTACAACTAGAACTACTTAGCACATTATGAGGTATTGCAAGAACAAATTAATAATTAGTTTTCAGTATTATTAAACACACACTGTTTATATGATCAGCTGTTGTCGTCATATGAACTTCGTGAAACTTTATTGCAGTTCTGTTTCGCACTTATTTTATGCACGCCGGTATCAAAACGCGTTACTGTAATCGATGTTAAGAGTTGTTATATTAGGTTTTAATTTGACGTAATATTTTCAGATGAACGCAACCAATCCATTCAAAGAGTCATTCGCTCGCATATTTTACTCACATTAAAATAATTTTTTAATAATTTGATACGCTAATTTTGGTCGAATATGTGGATGCATAAAATGTGTTTGTTGTGTTCTAAGTTAATTTGTAGTCGGTCCCCTTTTGCACTATCTGTTGCTTTGCGAAGGGCTAGTTTACAACTCACAGAGAATTGGGTGACAACTTTTTTACCTTTTGATTTATTTATCTTTTGATTTTATATTATTTTCTTTCATTTAAATCTTTTGTTTATCACCAATTATTATTATTATTTATTATTTTTAGTTATTTATTGTTCAATATGTTATGACTCATTTTTTGAAAAAGAGACGAATATGTCCAATTTGTGAAAAGAGACAAATGTGTCCATGGTGATTTGAATTATTGTTACAGATATTGATGATGATTTCTTTATTTACTTATTTATTGAAGTGTAATGGTGTGAATGAAGGGTGGCCACCCGAGTGTGCGTGTGATATTGGTGAGAATGATCTGTAGCAATATGAAGATGATCCATATTAGAGTCAAATTTTAAAAATATGTAAAAATTATTAGTTGCAATGAGTCATAATATTATTGAATGGTGAAACCTTAATTTATTTTATTATTTTATGATTTTATTTCCTCGTCACTTTTATTCTTTGTGGATTGTAAGCTTGCTTTTTGCCGGTGATGCGATACTGATCCGGGATAGGCTATTAAGTTGGCTTGCTCAGAATAAGCGCATTTTTTGTATTTACATATCTCGATTAACATTAGTTTTGCTTTGCATAGTTTTGCAGTTTTGCAGTAGGTTAATATCATAGTAGATTTAAGTTTGTTTATATTTTTAAAAATATGTGGGCTTTGGCGTATTTGAATGAGGCTATCAACTCCGAAGAGAAGAGCAACACTGAGGAGCTTGAGACCAATTAAAGGCACAGCACAAGGCACATGAGTGGAGAAAATCAAGAATATCCACTGAAAATTCATTACATCAAGTCGTTAAAAGTACTAAGGTATGATATCACTTTTATATTTTGTTGCATTTGATTAACGTTTGTTGTATTTTTGTAGAGGAATATCGACCCAGCCAATATATTGTGATACTAGAGAAGAAAACCAAGTTGAAGACTCTCAACAACTGAAGACGACAACTGAAGAACGTTATTACCAAGTCGTCAAATTACATCAACACAGAACTCAAGGTATGATGTATAGAGCTGTTAATCGATTCACTTTATTAATCTTTGTAATACTTTTTAGATCACCTATCGATCCAAACCAAACTAGGGCGATTGAAAGGGACAGTACTAGGAGACGACAAAATTTCGAATATATCCACTCTGAAACATAAACGATCAAGTGGTAATTACCATATCACCGAGCTACAAGGTATTAAGTCAAATATTTAAACATTTTGATTTGATATCACTAATGGTTTTGTTCATGTTTTAGGTGATGTGTCAACCCAACCAAAATCACTATGGTTGAGGCAATAAAACGATTGACGAAGGCAACAATCAAGTCATCAATTGCAAATCCATACTGGAGCAGCAAAGACAAATTGTCTTTAGTTTAAAACAAACGAAACTAAAGACTGAGCAAACAAAAAGTTGATCAAAGTTGGAAGCCAAATGATAAATCAAAGTGGCGAAGGAATACTCTATCAAAATGTAAGTACCAATTAACATTTTCAATTTCCTAAATTTGAATGTTCATGAGTATACAAATTAATTTATTTTGTATATGTTTTAGGTATTTCTTCATACCAAGAAGACCGCTATTCTTCACGGCCTTCTTGAAGTGCTCATTGATGTTCCGCTCCAGGACGCCAGAAGCCGATTGACGGGGAATCAATCGAGGAATTGAAGCTTCGGACCGCATCCCAGAAGCCAATTCAGGAGATGTTCATCGAGCAAAACCGTGAGTGCTTTTTAATTTACTTATTTCTGCATGCAAATTGGTGGTGGTATCGAAATGATCAGTTTATTTGAATTTGATCAGACTGGTTATTTCAGGGAACGAAAATATTATCTTTTGCGCCTCATTCTAAAACGAACTAAATTCATTTATCAAAATTATTTAAAACTTTCGACTATCTATCATAAGCAAGCATAAAATTAATTCGGTATTCACCGATCAATTTCTAGTTTTAAAAACATAAATTCTAATTTTGACTATTTTATCTGTTTTAGATGAACATCATAAAACATAAGCCATTCGAATAATAATTGCTACTTGCTAAAGAGCATATGAAACATTGGGTCAGCCAACAGCCCAGATCACTTAACTTTAACTTTATTAAATTCCTCAGGCTAGTCTTGATATATGTATGTGGAGACGGAAAATGATATTTACTGCGCTTTTGGTAATTTGTGCTTAGTTCCCTTTTGCACTATTTGCCATTCGGGGGGTGCGTGTATCTACTCTGCAGGGGTGCAAGTGCAAACAATTATTTTATTTTAGTTCTCTTTTAGTTTATTTTAATTTTATTTTTATTTTATTTTACTTTACTTTATTTTTTAGTTATTTTAATTTTATTTTATTTATGATTTTAAGTCCCATTTTTATTATTTCTTTTTATTTCTTAGTATCTTTTGTTTTTTTATTATTATTTAATTAAGCGAAGATTCAAATCCAAATGTGGCCATCCGAAGATTGGTATAGATTTGTGCGATTTAAAGTTTTTATTTACTTTTTTAATTCTTTCTTTAATGAAGGTATGAGTGTTTTGCAAAGGGTGGCCACCCGTCTATGTGTGCCTGAGATTGGTGTGATTGGTCTATACCAATTTGAGGACAAGCCACATCTAAAAAATAATTTAATTTATTATTATTTTTCATTAATTTAATTATTATTTTATGATTTCTCCCGTGCTTGCACCTTTGTTGGGTTTTTATATGTACTTTTTGAGTGGTACAATAATGATCCGGAATTGGGTATCACGTTGCCTTCACAGTGAATGCATTTTTTGAATTTGCATATGTATATTTTGATTAGTTTTCTACATAAATATCTAATGTTCGAATGGCATGACATATTATGGAAGTTAAATGATGCAACACCAATTAAGCATCTAGCATAGAAATGTCAACTTCCGACTGGATGAGCAAATATTAAGTCCAGTGAGGAAAGAGCGATCAGAAGAAAAAGGTAAATAATAAGAATGTTTTCATATCAGACTGTTAATTAATTGAATTTTTATGTTTTAGGCATCAGTTTCCTGATCGACCAATATGTCAACCCAGCCAAAATCGCTATGGTTGAGGCAGAAATGCGATTGACGAAGACAAAAATCTAGTCATCAATTGCAAATCCATACTGGAACAGCAAAGACAAATAGTTTTAAAATTAAACTAAAGAATTGAGGACCAATGATGTTTGCCAATTCCATGATGACCCAGAGATTCTGGAGGTTTTGACGATTTCCGAGATGTTCAAGGACCAGGAGCCAGAAGCCCGAAGCCAAGGACCCAGAAGCCGGAAGCCAAGGATCCAGAAGCCGGAAGCCAAGGACCCAGAAGCCCGAAGCCAAGGACCCAGAAGCCCGAAGCCAAGGACCTAGGACCCAGTCACCAAGGACTTCGACAAAACCGTGAGTGCATTTTAATTTACTAGTTTAGTGCATGCTGATTTGCCATGGGGAAAACTAACCACTTTTGATTAAGCTACTGCAACGGTTTCGGTATAATAGGTACTAATTTCGTATAATACTTTCAGATCACTCAAGAAATCATTCGAATAGCGCACAGCCTAATTAGTTAATTTAGTCGAATATGTACTCTTCGGTTTAAGTTTACTCGGCATTCAAATTCCCTTCATTTGCGAAGAGCTAGTTTACAATTCACGGAGAATTAAGTAACAAATTTTTAATTTTTATTTTCATTTATCTTTTACTTTATTTTATTTTCATTTAACTTATTTTTATTTAACCACAGTTATAATTATTATTTTTTACTTTTATTTCTTTGGTATTAGCTGTGATGTGACTCAGACCCAAATGACTATATTTCAAAGATCTTTCGAGATCTTTTACTCGAAGTGGCAATTCTGATTGCAACGTCCCCAAGTTGATTTTCACGTTATCTCTATGCAATACTCTAACATGCGACCATGATGTTAGTTAAAAAGTATTTTTTAATACTTCTACAGGATCTTTCGAGATCTATTTCTGGAAAACGCAATTCTGTTTGCGTCAGTTGTTAATTTTCTTATTATCTCTTTGTAATAATCTAGCACGAGCAATCGTGTTAGATTAAACAGTATTTCTGAATACTGCTACTAGACCTTACGAGGTCTATTTCTCGAAAACGCAATTCTGCTTGCGTCCCATTATATTTATCAGGTGAAAATCAACAAAATCAACTGCATTGCACAGGTATCTGTGTATTCAACTCTAATTATATACTAATCCAGCACCTAGTGCTGGATTAAAGAGTCAGTGGCTGAGTTATGTTATAGTTGGTACTGAAACATTAATTTAATTTATTATTTTATGATTTCATTTCCCTGTTGCTTTTATTCTTGGTGAGTTGTAAGCTTGCTAATCGCCAGTGAGAAGTAGACTTACTCTGAATTTGTACATTTCATGTATTTGCATATTTTAATTCATATTAGTTTTGCTTAAAATATCGGGAAAGAACCAACGATCCAGCACCTACTTGTGCCGAGATTTCAATCCGCAAGAGGACTTAGAGCTGGGGAGGGTGTCTTGAGGGCCACTCACACTACCGACATGCAATGTCTGGGAGTGCGACGTCCATCAAAATAATCATTTTAGTTGTTGCAATTTTCTCACTACGATTTGGCGCTATTCGGGTGATATGGTCTGGTCTATCAAGAGGAATCATCCATGAGGCATCCAGAGGATTCCAGACGATTCCAGACGGCTCAGTCCATTCCAGACAGCAGTTGGGCATTGTATTCGTAGGTATAATGTAAGTATTATTAACATCATTGTGTTACATTGCTTTTGTTAATAACTCATTGTTTTTGTTTCAGAGATTAACGTGTTCTTACAGGTGGCTGGTCCCATTCCATTCCATGATGCAGCAGTTGGGCTTTGTCTTCAGGAGTCGTAGGTAAGTCTCATTCAATTGATAACTTTGTATTGATTGTACATTTTAATAATGAATTGTATTTGTTTCAGATGTCATTTCCAGGCTGGTTCCATTCCATTCCAAGATGCAGCAGTCGGGCGCCGGGCGTGAAAGTGTCAAGTAAGTTTAATTCAAAACCAATTATTTGAAAATGCTAATATCTATTTTGTCTGTTTTAGGTGCGCGAGCCGGGAAAAGTGTGATCGAGTGCGCGAAAAGTAATTTCGAGTGCGCGATTGATCTTCAATCTTTTATTTAAAATCATTTTTAATTATTTGAGTGCGGGCCGGCATTTTTTGTAATTTCGCGAGTGCCGCGAGAGACTTGATATTTAAAGGCGGCCGTCGTCAAACCGTCCAACGAGCCATCCAGAGGGTTCCAGATGACATCTTCAGCCATTCATCCAGGGTTCCAGATGACATCTTCAGCCATTCATCCAGGGTTCCAGATGACATCTCCAGCCATCCGTCCAGAGGGTTCTAGATGCGGCGAGGGCCAGCGTTGGGACACTCAGCGGGGCGACTGCTTGTGTGCCGACCCACAAGTAATGCTCGCCGAAGTGGAATCTCCACTATTACAAACTGTAATAGTGGGGCACCTTTAGCCGATTGCTATCACAAACTGTGGTAGTGATCAAACAAGTTTAATTATATGTGTATTGCGCCAGAGTCCTTCCGACTCTTAAAAATGGTCCATAAGACCAAGTATAAAGTAGAGTCGTTTTGACTCAAAATAATGGTCCATAAGACCAAATGTAAAGAGTCCTTCCGACTCAGCAGAATAGTCCTTAAGACTAATTGAATACATAGTAGGTTTTTCGCGATCGCGGATTTTAGGGTGCTGTTGCTGCATTCATCAACTGTTAAGTTGATGAATAAAAATATTATTTACAGGTGAATGTGAAAAGTGAGAAAATAGATGTCTTGAAAGACGAAAACTCACAAAATTATAATTAGAGGACCAGGAATATAACGGTTTGCGGTTCATAATCCAAATAATCCAGGAGCCCAGAAAAAATAGAAGGAGGATCAAAAACTAGGAGATGCCCAAAATCAAGAAGGAAGTCCAAACATATCGAAATGTCCAGATGCCCAGAAGGAAGGATGTCCAGGCTCAACAGACCCAATAGTCAACAATACCAACGGCAGCAACAGCCAACGTGCGCTATTTTACCGTCGTGGCCAGAGGAAGGATCGTGCCGTTCTGGACTGTGGCCACTCGTTATGTATCGTTCGCTAAGTCGTCGGGCGCGTTTTCGTTTTAGAATAATTTAAATTTTAATGGGCTTTAATCATTTAATTATTTAATTATCAAGTTAATTTTTCAATGCCCAATCGCGTGATATTTATCTTATGTATTTTTATGAATGTATGCATTGTATATTTATGTATCGTGTTAAATCCCGGACGGGAGCCTGTGGTGGGTAGACGTCTGTTTGGGTGTAGCTACCCCCAGGTCACAGCTAACAGGCACGTGCCTTCCCCGCTCGCTTCGCGCGGATATAAGCGAGCCCATCATTGGATATGTGGTTAGGTAGGATAATTATCCCAATTGCCCTTATCGTTAGCTATGGTGTGTGTATGCAAAGAGTGATGAGATATCATATTAGTAGCATGGAATGAGTGAATATTTATTAACTTGTACTTCTCTTTCAGGATTTAAATTAGCTCCGCGTCGCGTGCGCTTAGTTCGTAAACTCGTATTAGGTCAACCTTTTTCCATGCTGACTGTGAGTGTGCCAACCGACGTTCTCTTTCAGGCATTTATTGTTTTATAATTTGTACTTTCTCTCCACAGGGCTTCAGTAAAACGTGAGTCTTTAATGAAATATTTAATGAAATTTGTGTATTTATAATGTGTGTGATGGTTGGGCACAGTCGGCATATCCTTACCCTTAAATCGGCACTTCCTTTTTAGGGCGGCATGGCTACTCGTGTAGCGGGGCTACTCGTGTAGCGGAGTGTTACTAATCATATATTTGTGTTTTCTTTTTTTTTCAGGTTGCCTTTGACTTTGTTTCGCATTTCATCGTAAATGAAAAGCAAAGTCATTAACCCGGCCCTGGGGGACTAATGTTGATTAAAGTCCCACCTGGGTAATTCCTGACAGGCGCGTCCTTGTCGCGGGGGTGGGCATACAGCCAATATTTTAATTATTTTTAATATTTAAAGTCAATTGGCGTATGGCTAAGTTCTGTCAGGGACCCGCTATTTGCACGGGTATAAAAAGCAAATAATAATGAATTTATTATCATCTTTTGATTACAGGATACATTTAAACCACAAAAATAAATAAATGAGTGATTTCACGTAAATTGGGAAATTTATTGAATGAAAAACCAAGTCTTGCGGTTAAATTCAACAGTAGGCGGTTGTTTCTCCGCTTTTTCAATTCCATACCGTTTAGGGGGGTACTCGCGTCCGGCTTCGGTAGCCAGAAAAGTTATAATGGTGAATCGTATTCGCGTGCGCAGTGTGCTCCCGGCGGGGCGTGGAGCATTGGTCCAGTCAACTCATAGGGGGGCGGTCAATCATAACTACCCTTTGCTCCCCTAGATGGAGGTAGTTCTAGTTCTCTAAGGAATATTGTTGCTAACTATTGTTGCTAGAGAGACAGTTGCGCTCCAATTTGACTTTTCCCGACTCGTTCGGGAAGACGATCTGAGACAAGGGTCGCTAGGCTTCTATGCCTTTTGAGATTTTCCCCTAGTTACTGAGCCGTGGGGGGAAAGTGAGATACCAAATACAGCTGTGGTTCTTCCTCTTTGGTCGTGTTCAAAGTTCTACAAGTTAAAAATCTCTCTCTTAGTCGTGAAGTTCTGAGCTCAGTTGCTTCCTAAACTTTAAACAAAGCCAGGAGACTTTGTCCATCAGTGTGGATTATATCTTTAATACAATACAATTAAACCTAATACATATACCATTCCCGCAAGGGATTAAAGGAGTACCTTCTTGATCGTTTTCAATGGTCTCCAAAGAATAAATAAAACTTAAACATAAAGGAGTACAAATCTCCCAACTTAAAAATTAAAACATTAATGATTTCTTTTTCAGGATATTTTATTTTGTGCTAATATTATTGTTCTTTTTCAGCTTGCTAACCTTCTTTCTTTCAGAAAGGACTGACAATTAAGTGCGCGTAAAGATCCAGTGCAGGAGTGACTTGCCATCCAAGATGTGACCAGGAGGTCTTCGTCCAACAGTGTTTAAAGGAGTAACCGCTTGATCGTTTTCAAGGGACTCCACCTTTATTACAATACAATTAAACCTAATACATATACCATTCCCGCAAGGGATTAAAGGAGTGCCAGTTGATCGTTTTCAATGGTCTCCAAAATATAAACTAAAGAATTTAAACATTAAGGAGCACAGATCTCCAAACCAGTTTGTGCGCGGAAAGTACGAGTGCGGGTCGCGAAATAGTTTCATCGAGTGCGCGAGTATTAGACGTTCCATCCAGAGGGATTTCCATCCAAGATGTGTCCAGCCAATAACCAGAGACAGAAGCCAATTTCCGAGGGATGTCATCGAGAAAACCGTGAGTACCTTTTCATTTTCTTTTTTAGTGCATGCTTCGCCTGTCTTGCTTGATGAGATGAACGTGATTGTGGTAATTTCAATTGCATGTTATTGTTTCAGATTAATTTATATAATTAATATTTAGATTAGGAAATTTTAGTAGAATATTCATCTGCTTAACGTGAATCTTTTTCGGTTTATGTTAATTTGTATTCAGGTCCCTGTTTACACTATTGCTTATTTGCGAAGGCCTAGCTTACAATTAATCGTGAATTAAGTAGCTACCCACTTTTTAAATTTTATTTTATTAATTTTTTGATTTGTTTTATTTTGCTTAATTTTACTTCTTTCCTTCACCACCATTTTAATTACTTCTTTTTATTTTTAGTTATTTAGTATTCTTTATATTAGGACTTATAATTTTTGTTAAAGAGACATTTGAGTCCAAAACGGTCATCAAGTATTGTTGCAGATGCTGATGATTATTTTTCTCTCTAAAGATAACTAACACTTGTAATAGTGTTAGCTATGAATAGTATTCATATACTACTTCTAGGTCCTTCGGGACCTAATAAATCGAGAGGCAACTCTTCGATTTTATTTCACAGTTTTCTGTGATTAATTTTCTCTTTGAAGAAATCAAACACTTGTAAAAGTGTGTGATAAAATAGTATTTTATATACTACTTCAAGATCTTACGGGATCTAATAAATCGAGAGGCAACTCTCCGATTTTACTTCACAGTTCGCTGTGCCTATTTTTCACTTGGAACAAATCAAACACTAGTAGTAGTGTTCGATTCAAAGAGTATTTCACATACTCCTTCTAGATCCTTCGGGATCTAATAAATCGAGAGGCAACTCTTCGATTTTATTTCACAGTTTTCTGTGATTAATATTTTCTTTTAACAAATCTAGTACTTATAACAGTGTTAGAAAAAATAGTATTTTATATACTACTTCGAGATCTTACGGGATCTTCTAAATCGAGAGGCAACTCTCCGATTTTACTTCACAGTTCGCTGTGCCTATTTTTCATTCGGAATAAATCAAACACTAGTAATAGTGTCTGATTCAAAGAGTATTTCACATACTCCTTCTAGATCCTTCGGGATTTAAAAAATCGAGAGTCAACTCTCTGATTTTATTTCACAGTTATCTGTGACTATTTTCCTCTTTAAATAAATCTAACACTTGAAATAGTGTTAGATATAAAGAGTATTTCATATACTCCTTCTAGGTCCTTAGGGATCTAACAAATCGAGAGGCAACTCTCCGATTTTACTTCACAGCTCGCTGTGATTAAATTTCTTTTTGCATAAATCTAACACTGACGGTACTAGATATAAATAGTATTTGATATACTACTTCTAGGTCCTTCGGGATCTAATAAATCGAGAGGAAACTCTTCGATTTTGTTTCACAGTTTTCTGTGATTAAATTTCTTTTGTATGAAATCAAACATTAGTAATAATGTTCGATTCAAAGAGTACTTCATGTACTCCTTCTAGATCTTCCAAGATCTAATAAATCAAGAGGCAACTCTTCGATTTAATTACACAGTTTACTGTGATTACATTTTCTTTTACAGCGTATGAATTTGACTGAGTGCCTGTGTGAGAGATTTGTGAGAATGATCTGCAACAGTAAATTGATGTACCAATATAAAGTCAAATTGAGTTAGATTTATATTAACTATTTGCAAAGAGTCATAATATAATTGAATACTAAAACCTTAATATTATTTATTATTTAATTATTTACTTTTCCAGTTACTTTTTTTCTTGGTTGATTGTAAGCTTGGTAATCGCTAGCGATGTGATACTGTGCAGGGATAGGATATTGAGTTGACTTATTCAGATTAAGTTCACGTATGGTTGATGCATATCTCGACTATGTTTGTTTAGGAAAACTCCCAGGAAGAACCAGCGATCCAGCACCTTCTTGTGTCGCAAGAAGACTTAGAGCTGGGGAGGGTGTCGTGAGGGCCACTCACACTACCAACATGCAGCACTGATGATTCTATTCCAGTGACAAATGTCTGGAAGTGCGACGTCCATCAAAATCAAAAGGATCTTCATTAAGAGGGAAGAGTCCATTCCATACGACAGCAGTTGGGCACTCAACGATGGACTTTCAAGTAAGTTTGACTTTGAAAATATATGAATGATATGTTGTGTATTATTTTATACTAACAAGGAGTTCTTATTTCAGTGAGGAGCGTCTTCTTCAAGAGGGAGGAATTCATTCCATGAGACAGCAGTTGGGCACTCTACGATGGAGCCTCAAGTAAGTTCGTCTTTGAACATTTTAATATAGCTAGCTATAGTTATTTATGTTGTAGGTGCTATGGATCCACAGTGAAACAAATTACCGAGTGCGGGTACGGTAAAGTGCGCGTTAAAAGTTTTCGAGTGCGTGTAGAGTCCGAGTGCGGGTCGCGTAGAATTCGAGTGCGGGTTCCGTTCCGGCAGTTTTTGTAATTTTCGCGAGTGCCGTGAGAGACTAAATATTATGAAAAGGCGGCCGTATATCGGTCCAACGATCCATCCAGAGGGTTCCAGATGACGTCGATATCCATCCAGAGGAGGGTTCCAGACGACTTCAACATCCATCCATCCAGAGGGTTCCAGATGCGGCGAGGGCCAACGATGGGACGCTCAGCGGGGCGACTGCTTGTGTGCCGACCCACAAGTAATGCTCGCCGAAGAAGAATCAGTTTGTAATAGTGGAGCAACTTTAGAAAATTTATTGTGGCACAAATTGTGAACAATAATTAGTGAGTATCACCTTACGCAAGAGTCCTTCCGACTCCAACGATATAGACTGAGTTCTTCTGACTCCACAGACGTTCAAAGTCTTTCTGACTTTTACGCGGGTCCTTAAGATCAACTTAGTAGTAGTTTTTCGCGATCGGGTGTTTTTAGCTTGCCAGTTGCTGTTGCTGCTCAGAAGGAGGGAAGATGCCATCAAGAAGAGATGTCCGAGGAGAAGCAAAGAAGTCCAGGAATCCAAGAATCCGTTCCAATACCACCAACATGCAGCAGCAACCACAATATTATTATGTCGTGGCTACAGAAAGGATAGTGCCGTTCTGGACTGTAGCCAGTCGTTATTTATCGTTCGCTAAGTCGTCGGGCGCGTTATCGTTTTATCGTTATTATTTATTCAACCGCGAGTAAAGGACGATTTAAATTCAAGGAGGAGAACCTCCAGAAATGATATTATTTGTGTTGTATTTATTTTTGGTGTTAAATCTCGGATGAGAGCCTGTGGTGGGTAGACATATGTTTGGACGTAGCTACCCTCAGATCACAACTGATCGGCACGTGCCAAACTGCTCGTCTCGCGCGGAATAGACGATGCCCATCATTGGATATGTACTTAGGTAGGCTAATTATCCCCATGTCTCCCTCTCGTTAGCTATTTTTGTATGAATGGAATGTGTGCAGAAAAAAAAACATAAGAAAGAGTGACTGTTTAATAACCATATCTTTTTTCACAGGATTAGATTTCAATTAGCTCCGCGTCCCCTCTCATTCGTATTAGGCTGTTCCTTTATCCTTGCTGACTGTGAGTGTGCCAATCGACGTTCTCTTTCAGGCATTTATTGTTTATAATTTGTACTTTCTCTCCACAGGGCTTCAGTAAACCGTGAGTTTTTAATGAAATATTTAAAGAAATTTGCATATTTATAATGTGTGTGTGATGGTTGGGCACAGTCGGCATATCCTTATCCATAAATCGGCACTTCCTTTTTAGGGCGGCATGGCTACTCGTGTAGCGGGTGTGTTATTAATCAAATATTTGTGTTTTTCTTTTTGTTTCAGGTTGCCTTTGACTTTGTTTCGCATTTAATCGTGAATGAAAAACAACGTCATTAACCCGGCCCAGGGAAACTTAATTATTGTACTAAAGTTTCACCTGGGTAATTCCTGGCAGGCGCGTCCTTGTCGCGGGGGTGGGCATACAGCCAATATTTCAATTATTATGCATTACTTAAATTCAATTGGCGTATGGCGAAGTTCTGCCAGGGACCCGCTTTGCACGGGTATAACTAGCAAATGACAATTAATGTTTGACCATCTTTTGATTACAGGAGACACTGGAATACATGAGCAAATCTTCTACTTTTTAAAGTGTAGTGCTGGTATTAATAATACTAAATTACAATCAACTGATTGAGCAAAGAAGGAAGGAATATTTAATTTATTTATATTATTAGTTAAACTGTTTATTTAAAGCTAACAGCCCGCGGATAATAATTTTAATATATCTACTGGAATTTAATGATCTATTAACATAAAATAACTAGGAGCACGTATATAATTATAATTTAATTATATTATTACATAAAAAATAGAAATTGCAATTTTCAGATTACTTTTATGATTTTTTGAGAAATTAAACATTAAATGTTATTATATAGAGTGACAAAATTTACCAATTAAATAATTGATGACATAATATTATAGCAGCTCTAATGCACATGATTACGCTTTTTAAATCATTAAGATCGGTTAATAACTTTGAGAGCTATACGGGTTTGAAAATCTCTCGCTAAGACGGTGCACCTGTATCAGGCGTAGAATTCAGTAGGCCACCTGTTGCCTAGACGAATGTGAGCCCTGGTGTGCTGCGTGCTGCTAGCACGAGATCCAGGTGTGTAACCGACTTGCCCCACGATACATACAGCTGGCACACTGAATGCAGGGGTGTTAGTGGTGGTAATTACCAGTAGCATAATAGCAACTACGACTTTACTTTATTATTAATATCGAAAAAACTATATGAACTATATAATTAATTCTTTCATTCGCAGAAAGTGCGTTAATTTCTTTAAAGCATGTCAGTTACCCAGAAATTTTTCATCAATAATAACGGATATTATAAGGGTGTAAGTTATGCATGCAGAATATTGATACATCAACTCTGAGATTTTTTTCCAAGAAAACACTTATATATATTAATTTACCTTAAACAGAATAAAATATAACATCTAACTGTGCATCACCACACAAAATTTCAAAGCTATAAAACTTTTAGAAGTCCTTCAATTACATTTTTTTAAATAACTTGATAATTTTTGTAACTTTTAATTTACTCATAATCTATTAAAGATAGAATTTTTTTATAATTTTTCTAATTAATATAATTACCCTACAAGTATGTATTTATCCAAATTTGCACTTAAACCAAAAATTATTTCAATAATTTTCATTAATTTACTACCATTAGGATATCCGTAATTCATTATGGCGCTCCGTAGTATTAAGACTAATTAGTTAAAAATAATACGAGCCAGTTTATCAAGGAAGAATCCAAGATTTATATGCTTTTTAAATTTTTTAATTATCTCAATTGTGTCAATAGTTACAACGATTTAAAGATACACGTGTCATTCATAAGTACCAAAGAACAAATCAGCGAATGAGCATTAATGAAAAGAGAACGCTATATACGGCCTCTGTTGCCCAGCGCTGGTTGCCATGGTTACTATGCATGTAAAGGCCATAAGAGCGGCCATCATGGATTTGCGGCAATTTTTTCTACTAATCAATGTTACAGGAGCAAGAGAGCGCGATAATAATTGCATTCCTACTGTTGCCGGTAGCAGCAGGTGCGAATTTGCGCGGGTGCAGTGCGAGCGTAACACCAGTGGCACTGTTTTTTTAAACTTTAAACTCCTATAACTTTTTTGTTTTTTAAGATATCAAGTTGAAATTTTCAGCATTTATTAATCATTTAACGCTCTTTAATATGATGCAATTTTCATCATAAAAAAATTATTTGCAGAGTTATTTAAAGTTAAAATGTTAATATATTAACTGCTACGGAAAGCTTACAGTTTTCTCATCCATAGACTCATCCATAGACTCAAAGTCGCCTTTGACTTTGTTTCGCATTCGAAGCTAAATGAAAAACAAAGTCATTAACCCGGCCCAGGGAAACTAAATTATTGTGCTAAAGTTTCACCTGGGTAATTCCTGACAGGCGCGTCCTTGTCGCGGGGGTGGGCATACGACCAATATTTTAATGATAATTTACTATTTAAATTAAATTGGCGTATGGCTAAGTTCTGCCAGGGACCCGCTGTTTGCACGGGTATAAAAAGCAAACACTAATGAATTTATTATCATCTTTTGATTACAGGATACATTTAAACCACAAAAATAAATAAATGAGTGATTTCACGTAAATTGGGAAATTTATTGAATGAAAAACCAAGTCTTGCGGTTAAATTCAACAGTAGGCGGTTGTTTCTCCGCTTTTTCAATTCCATACCGTTTAGGGGGGTACTCGCGTCCGGCTTCGGTAGCCAGAAAAGTTATAATGGTGAATCGTATTCGCGTGCGCAGTGTGCTCCCGGCGGGGCGTGGAGCATTGGTCCAGTCAACTCATAGGGGGGCGGTCAATCATAACTACCCTTTGCTCCCCTAGATGGAGGTAGTTCTAGTTCTCTAAGGAATATTGTTGCTAACTATTGTTGCTAGAGAGACAGTTGCGCTCCAATTTGACTTTTCCCGACTCGTTCGGGAAGACGATCTGAGACAAGGGTCGCTAGGCTTCTATGCCTTTTGAGATTTTCCCCTAGTTACTGAGCCGTGGGGGGAAAGTGAGATACCAAATACAGCTGTGGTTCTTCCTCTTTGGTCGTGTTCAAAGTTCTACAAGTTAAAAATCTCTCTCTTAGTCGTGAAGTTCTGAGCTCAGTTGCTTCCTAAACTTTAAACAAAGCCAGGAGACTTTGTCCATCAGTGTGGATTATATCTTTAATACAATACAATTAAACCTAATACATATACCATTCCCGCAAGGGATTAAAGGAGTACCTTCTTGATCGTTTTCAATGGTCTCCAAAGAATAAATAAAACTTAAACATAAAGGAGTACAAATCTCCCAACTTAAAAATTAAAACATTAATGATTTCTTTTTCAGGATATTTTATTTTGTGCTAATATTATTGTTCTTTTTCAGCTTGCTAACCTTCTTTCTTTCAGAAAGGACTGACAATTAAGTGCGCGTAAAGATCCAGTGCAGGAGTGACTTGCCATCCAAGATGTGACCAGGAGGTCTTCGTCCAACAGTGTTTAAAGGAGTAACCGCTTGATCGTTTTCAAGGGACTCCACCTTTATTACAATACAATTAAACCTAATACATATACCATTCCCGCAAGGGATTAAAGGAGTGCCAGTTGATCGTTTTCAATGGTCTCCAAAATATAAACTAAAGAATTTAAACATTAAGGAGCACAGATCTCCAAACCAGTTTGTGCGCGGAAAGTACGAGTGCGGGTCGCGAAATAGTTTCATCGAGTGCGCGAGTATTAGACGTTCCATCCAGAGGGATTTCCATCCAAGATGTGTCCAGCCAATAACCAGAGACAGAAGCCAATTTCCGAGGGATGTCATCGAGAAAACCGTGAGTACCTTTTCATTTTCTTTTTTAGTGCATGCTTCGCCTGTCTTGCTTGATGAGATGAACGTGATTGTGGTAATTTCAATTGCATGTTATTGTTTCAGATTAATTTATATAATTAATATTTAGATTAGGAAATTTTAGTAGAATATTCATCTGCTTAACGTGAATCTTTTTCGGTTTATGTTAATTTGTATTCAGGTCCCTGTTTACACTATTGCTTATTTGCGAAGGCCTAGCTTACAATTAATCGTGAATTAAGTAGCTACCCACTTTTTAAATTTTATTTTATTAATTTTTTGATTTGTTTTATTTTGCTTAATTTTACTTCTTTCCTTCACCACCATTTTAATTACTTCTTTTTATTTTTAGTTATTTAGTATTCTTTATATTAGGACTTATAATTTTTGTTAAAGAGACATTTGAGTCCAAAACGGTCATCAAGTATTGTTGCAGATGCTGATGATTATTTTTCTCTCTAAAGATAACTAACACTTGTAATAGTGTTAGCTATGAATAGTATTCATATACTACTTCTAGGTCCTTCGGGACCTAATAAATCGAGAGGCAACTCTTCGATTTTATTTCACAGTTTTCTGTGATTAATTTTCTCTTTGAAGAAATCAAACACTTGTAAAAGTGTGTGATAAAATAGTATTTTATATACTACTTCAAGATCTTACGGGATCTAATAAATCGAGAGGCAACTCTCCGATTTTACTTCACAGTTCGCTGTGCCTATTTTTCACTTGGAACAAATCAAACACTAGTAGTAGTGTTCGATTCAAAGAGTATTTCACATACTCCTTCTAGATCCTTCGGGATCTAATAAATCGAGAGGCAACTCTTCGATTTTATTTCACAGTTTTCTGTGATTAATATTTTCTTTTAACAAATCTAGTACTTATAACAGTGTTAGAAAAAATAGTATTTTATATACTACTTCGAGATCTTACGGGATCTTCTAAATCGAGAGGCAACTCTCCGATTTTACTTCACAGTTCGCTGTGCCTATTTTTCATTCGGAATAAATCAAACACTAGTAATAGTGTCTGATTCAAAGAGTATTTCACATACTCCTTCTAGATCCTTCGGGATTTAAAAAATCGAGAGTCAACTCTCTGATTTTATTTCACAGTTATCTGTGACTATTTTCCTCTTTAAATAAATCTAACACTTGAAATAGTGTTAGATATAAAGAGTATTTCATATACTCCTTCTAGGTCCTTAGGGATCTAACAAATCGAGAGGCAACTCTCCGATTTTACTTCACAGCTCGCTGTGATTAAATTTCTTTTTGCATAAATCTAACACTGACGGTACTAGATATAAATAGTATTTGATATACTACTTCTAGGTCCTTCGGGATCTAATAAATCGAGAGGAAACTCTTCGATTTTGTTTCACAGTTTTCTGTGATTAAATTTCTTTTGTATGAAATCAAACATTAGTAATAATGTTCGATTCAAAGAGTACTTCATGTACTCCTTCTAGATCTTCCAAGATCTAATAAATCAAGAGGCAACTCTTCGATTTAATTACACAGTTTACTGTGATTACATTTTCTATTACAGCGTATGAATTTGACTGAGTGCCTGTGTGAGAGATTTGTGAGAATGATCTGCAACAGTAAATTGATGTACCAATATAAAGTCAAATTGAGTTAGATTTATATTAACTATTTGCAAAGAGTCATAATATAATTGAATACTAAAACATTAATATTATTTATTATTTAATTATTTACTTTTCCAGTTACTTTTTTTCTTGGTTGATTGTAAGCTTGGTAATCGCTAGCGATGTGATACTGTGCAGGGATAGGATATTGAGTTGACTTATTCAGATTAAGTTCACGTATGGTTGATGCATATCTCGACTAAGTTTGTTTAGGAAAACTCCCAGGAAGAACCAGCGATCCAGCACCTTCTTGTGTCGCAAGAAGACTTAGAGCTGGGGAGGGTGTCGTGAGGGCCACTCACACTACCAACATGCAGCACTGATGATTCTATTCCAGTGACAAATGTCTGGAAGTGCGACGTCCATCAAAATCAAAAGGATCTTCATTAAGAGGGAAGAGTCCATTCCATACGACAGCAGTTGGGCACTCAACGATGGACTTTCAAGTAAGTTTGACTTTGAAAATATATGAATGATATGTTGTGTATTATTTTATACTAACAAGGAGTTCTTATTTCAGTGAGGAGCGTCTTCTTCAAGAGGGAGGAATTCATTCCATGAGACAGCAGTTGGGCACTCTACGATGGAGCCTCAAGTAAGTTCGTCTTTGAACATTTTAATATAGCTAGCTATAGTTATTTATGTTGTAGGTGCTATGGATCCACAGTGAAACAAATTACCGAGTGCGGGTACGGTAAAGTGCGCGTTAAAAGTTTTCGAGTGCGTGTAGAGTCCGAGTGCGGGTCGCGTAGAATTCGAGTGCGGGTTCCGTTCCGGCAGTTTTTGTAATTTTCGCGAGTGCCGTGAGAGACTAAATATTATGAAAAGGCGGCCGTATATCCGTCCAACGATCCATCCAGAGGGTTCCAGATGACGTCGATATCCATCCAGAGGAGGGTTCCAGACGACTTCAACATCCATCCATCCAGAGGGTTCCAGATGCGGCGAGGGCCAACGATGGGACGCTCAGCGGGGCGACTGCTTGTGTGCCGACCCACAAGTAATGCTCGCCGAAGAGGAATCTCCACTATTACAAACTGTAATAGTGGAGCAACTTTAGAAAATTTATTGTGGCACAAATTGTGAACAATAATTAGTGAGTATCACCTTACGCAAGAGTCCTTCCGACTCCAACGATATAGACTGAGTTCTTCTGACTCCACAGACGTTCAAAGTCTTTCTGACTTTTACGCGGGTCCTTAAGACCAACTTAGTAGTAGTTTTTCGCGATCGGGTGTTTTTAGCTTGCCAGTTGCTGTTGCTGCTCAGAAGGAGGGAAGATGCCATCAAGAAGAGATGTCCGAGGAGAAGCAAAGAAGTCCAGGAATCCAAGAATCCGTTCCAATACCACCAACATGCAGCAGCAACCACAATATTATTATGTCGTGGCTACAGAAAGGATAGTGCCGTTCTGGACTGTAGCCAGTCGTTATTTATCGTTCGCTAAGTCGTCGGGCGCGTTATCGTTTTATCGTTATTATTTATTCAACCGCGAGTAAAGGACGATTTAAATTCAAGGAGGAGAACCTCCAGAAATGATATTATTTGTGTTGTATTTATTTTTGGTGTTAAATCTCGGATGAGAGCCTGTGGTGGGTAGACATATGTTTGGACGTAGCTACCCTCAGGTCACAACTGATCGGCACGTGCCAAACTGCTCGTCTCGCGCGGAATAGACGATGCCCATCATTGGATATGTACTTAGGTAGGCTAATTATCCCCATGTCTCCCTCTCGTTAGCTATTTTTGTATGAATGGAATGTGTGCAGAAAAAAAAACATAAGAAAGAGTGACTGTTTAATAACCATATCTTTTTTCACAGGATTAGATTTCAATTAGCTCCGCGTCCCCTCTCATTCGTATTAGGCTGTTCCTTTATCCTTGCTGACTGTGAGTGTGCCAACCGACGTTCTCTTTCAGGCATGTATTGTTTATAACTTTCTCTCCACAGGGCTTCAGTAAACCGTGAGTTTTTAATAAAATATTTAAAGAAATTTGCGTATTTATAATGTGTGTGTGATGGTTGGGCACAGTCGGCATATCCTTATCCATAAATCGGCACTTCCTTTTTAGGGCGGCATGGCTACTCGTGTAGCGGGAGTGTTACTAATCATATATTTGTGTTTTCTTTTGTTTCAGGTCGCCTTTGACTTTGTTTCGCATTCAATCCTGAATGAAAAGCAAAGTCATTAACCCGGCCCAGGGAAACTAAATTATTGAACTAAAGTTTCACCTGGGTAATTCCTGGCAGGCGCGTCCTTGTCGCGGGGGTGGGCATACAGCCAATATTTTAATTATTATTAAAGTCAATTGGCGTATGGCGAAGTTCTGCCAGGGACCCGCAATTTGCGCGGGTATAAATAGCAAATATATTTTCTCTTTCATTTGTTACACATAATAATTATTATTTGTATTTCTAGACTTGTTAAAAAGCAACAATTTGTATGGTGAACTATGCTAATTTAATAAGATATTAATAATTTATTTATTTTATTTTATTTAGTTTATTAAATTCGCAGCATTGCGCATTGTAGCATGCGGCATTAGAGGTGAGTCACATGGTGTGCATGCCTCATGTTTAAAGGCGCGGATACGCACGGGTGCAACAGTAGCCGCGCTACTGATAATCGGCGCTTAACTTAAGTGCACCTGCGCACATACCAATGGGAGTAGCGCACAGAGCGCCATGCTGCGGAGTTAATTTGCTTAAGCAGCATCTTGCGCAAATCACGTGGTACTCAAGCCACTTCCCCACATGACCGCACTACTTCGCCTTCGGTACGTATGTGTGAGCGAATAAGAAATTGTTGCAATTCTAGCTATCTCACTTACTCATATTGCGGCTATAGGAATACGTGCGCGCCACCAGCAATTGCGGCTAGGTGTTTTGCTTTACTTAGTGCCGTTCTGACAGACAGACCGCTCAGTGATTAAAAACTTAGAGTCTAATCACTTCTTATACTACTGTACACAGCATTATTACTATGAAATTGTTACAAGTTCATATATTTCTCTTCCTTATTCCTATTGTTTAAATATCTCAGTACATATATCGCTATGTAGTTTCGTTTGCGCATAAGGCACCAGCGCGCTGCAGCGCTCGCGCATACGTACCTGCGCTAAGCTTCAGTATCTCGTACGCTGGCTCAGAGTGAGTTGCTCGCGGAGTGTCTACTAAAAATTGTGCTGTGCGGGTTAATAAATTAAGTGCTAATAAACCAAGTGACAATTAAAATAATAAGTGCGACGACAGAAACATTAATCTGTGTTAAATCTACAAACGATCAAAGTGTTAAATTAAACAAAAGTGCTCAACGAACTCGGCATTATCAACGATTTCCTTCGCTCAACAAGGATTAATCGACGCACCGAAGCATCCCTCATCAACCAGGGGCCAATCACGGAGGAATTGATCGACAAAACCGTGAGTACCTATTAATTTTCTATATTAGTGCATGCTAATTCGCCACGAGGTGCATAGTCAGTTTCGACAAGTTTCAAGCGAGTTTCGCTCAGGTTTGAGGGGTCAAACACGCACACGGTTTTTTTACCCCGGGTTTGCCGCGAGCTATAGGAATCGAATATGATAACGCCGAGAAGTTTCACTGCCTGGACGTCTATTTTAACTCTTAAAATTTTTGTTAAATTTTACACGAGTGCAAGAGAGACTAAAGTTTTGCAATTCTACCTGACTTATTTTCGCATGCAGCATAAAGGTTAACTCTGTTTGCACATATAACAAATACTCTGTTGCATTGCTCCAGTCAGCTGGTCAATTTAAAAGAGTGCGAATAATTCGAATACGCGTTTTGACTAAATCTATTACAACTAGAACTACTTAGCACATTATGAGGTATTGCAAGAACAAATTAATAATTAGTTTTCAGTATTATTAAACACACACTGTTTATATGATCAGCTGTTGTCGTCATATGAACTTCGTGAAACTTTATTGCAGTTCTGTTTCGCACTTATTTTATGCACGCCGGTATCAAAACGCGTTACTGTAATCGATGTTAAGAGTTGTTATATTAGGTTTTAATTTGACGTAATATTTTCAGATGAACGCAACCAATCCATTCAAAGAGTCATTCGCTCGCATATTTTACTCACATTAAAATAATTTTTTAATAATTTGATACGCTAATTTTGGTCGAATATGTGGATGCATAAAATGTGTTTGTTGTGTTCTAAGTTAATTTGTAGTCGGTCCCCTTTTGCACTATCTGTTGCTTTGCGAAGGGCTAGTTTACAACTCACAGAGAATTGGGTGACAACTTTTTTGCCTTTTGATTTATTTATCTTTTGATTTTATATTATTTTCTTTCATTTAAATCTTTTGTTTATCACCAATTATTATTATTATTTATTATTTTTAGTTATTTATTGTTCAATATGTTATGACTCATTTTTTGAAAAAGAGACGAATATGTCCAATTTGTGAAAAGAGACAAATGTGTCCATGGTGATTTGAATTATTGTTACAGATATTGATGATGATTTCTTTATTTACTTATTTATTGAAGTGTAATGGTGTGAATGAAGGGTGGCCACCCGAGTGTGCGTGTGATATTGGTGAGAATGATCTGTAGCAATATGAAGATGATCCATATTAGAGTCAAATTTTAAAAATATGTAAAAATTATTAGTTGCAATGAGTCATAATATTATTGAATGGTGAAACCTTAATTTATTTTATTATTTTATGATTTTATTTCCTCGTCACTTTTATTCTTTGTGGATTGTAAGCTTGCTTTTTGCCGGTGATGCGATACTGATCCGGGATAGGCTATTAAGTTGGCTTGCTCAGAATAAGCGCATTTTTTGTATTTACATATCTCGATTAACATTAGTTTTGCTTTGCATAGTTTTGCAGTTTTGCAGTAGGTTAATATCATAGTAGATTTAAGTTTGTTTATATTTTTAAAAATATGTGGGCTTTGGCGTATTTGAATGAGGCTATCAACTCCGAAGAGAAGAGCAACACTGAGGAGCTTGAGACCAATTAAAGGCACAGCACAAGGCACATGAGTGGAGAAAATCAAGAATATCCACTGAAAATTCATTACATCAAGTCGTTAAAAGTACTAAGGTATGATATCACTTTTATATTTTGTTGCATTTGATTAACGTTTGTTGTATTTTTGTAGAGGAATATCGACCCAGCCAATATATTGTGATACTAGAGAAGAAAACCAAGTTGAAGACTCTCAACAACTGAAGACGACAACTGAAGAACGTTATTACCAAGTCGTCAAATTACATCAACACAGAACTCAAGGTATGATGTATAGAGCTGTTAATCGATTCACTTTATTAATCTTTGTAATACTTTTTAGATCACCTATCGATCCAAACCAAACTAGGGCGATTGAAAGGGACAGTACTAGGAGACGACAAAATTTCGAATATATCCACTCTGAAACATAAACGATCAAGTGGTAATTACCATATCACCGAGCTACAAGGTATTAAGTCAAATATTTAAACATTTTGATTTGATATCACTAATGGTTTTGTTCATGTTTTAGGTGATGTGTCAACCCAACCAAAATCACTATGGTTGAGGCAATAAAACGATTGACGAAGGCAACAATCAAGTCATCAATTGCAAATCCATACTGGAGCAGCAAAGACAAATTGTCTTTAGTTTAAAACAAACGAAACTAAAGACTGAGCAAACAAAAAGTTGATCAAAGTTGGAAGCCAAATGATAAATCAAAGTGGCGAAGGAATACTCTATCAAAATGTAAGTACCAATTAGCATTTTCAATTTCCTAAATTTGAATGTTCATGAGTATACAAATTAATTTATTTTGTATATGTTTTAGGTATTTCTTCATACCAAGAAGACCGCTATTCTTCACGGCCTTCTTGAAGTGCTCATTGATGTTCCGCTCCAGGACGCCAGAAGCCGATTGACGGGGAATCAATCGAGGAATTGAAGCTTCGGACCGCATCCCAGAAGCCAATTCAGGAGATGTTCATCGAGCAAAACCGTGAGTGCTTTTTAATTTACTTATTTCTGCATGCAAATTGGTGGTGGTATCGAAATGATCAGTTTATTTGAATTTGATCAGACTGGTTATTTCGGGGAACGAAAATATTATCTTTTGCGCCTCATTCTAAAACGAACTAAATTCATTTATCAAAATTATTTAAAACTTTCGACTATCTATCATAAGCAAGCATAAAATTAATTCGGTATTCACCGATCAATTTCTAGTTTTAAAAACATAAATTCTAATTTTGACTATTTTATCTGTTTTAGATGAACATCATAAAACATAAGCCATTCGAATAATAATTGCTACTTGCTAAAGAGCATATGAAACATTGGGTCAGCCAACAGCCCAGATCACTTAACTTTAACTTTATTAAATTCCTCAGGCTAGTCTTGATATATGTATGTGGAGACGGAAAATGATATTTACTGCGCTTTTGGTAATTTGTGCTTAGTTCCCTTTTGCACTATTTGCCATTCGGGGGGTGCGTGTATCTACTCTGCAGGGGTGCAAGTGCAAACAATTATTTTATTTTAGTTCTCTTTTAGTTTATTTTAATTTTATTTTTATTTTATTTTACTTTACTTTATTTTTTAGTTATTTTAATTTTATTTTATTTATGATTTTAAGTCCCATTTTTATTATTTCTTTTTATTTCTTAGTATCTTTTGTTTTTTTATTATTATTTAATTAAGCGAAGATTCAAATCCAAATGTGGCCATCCGAAGATTGGTATAGATTTGTGCGATTTAAAGTTTTTATTTACTTTTTTAATTCTTTCTTTAATGAAGGTATGAGTGTTTTGCAAAGGGTGGCCACCCGTCTATGTGTGCCTGAGATTGGTGTGATTGGTCTATACCAATTTGAGGACAAGCCACATCTAAAAAATAATTTAATTTATTATTATTTTTCATTAATTTAATTATTATTTTATGATTTCTCCCGTGCTTGCACCTTTGTTGGGTTTTTATATGTACTTTTTGAGTGGTACAATAATGATCCGGAATTGGGTATCACGTTGCCTTCACAGTGAATGCATTTTTTGAATTTGCATATGTATATTTTGATTAGTTTTCTACATAAATATCTAATGTTCGAATGGCATGACATATTATGGAAGTTAAATGATGCAACACCAATTAAGCATCTAGCATAGAAATGTCAACTTCCGACTGGATGAGCAAATATTAAGTCCAGTGAGGAAAGAGCGATCAGAAGAAAAAGGTAAATAATAAGAATGTTTTCATATCAGACTGTTAATTAATTGAATTTTTATGTTTTAGCCATCAGTTTCCTGATCGACCAATATGTCAACCCAACCAAAATCGCTATGGTTGAGGCAGAAATGCGATTGACGAAGACAAAAATATAGTCATCAATTGCAAATCCATACTGGAACATCAAAAACAAATAGTTTTAAAATTAAACTAAAGAATTGAGGACCAATGATGTTTGCCAATTCCATGATGACCCAGAGATTCTGGAGGTTTTGACGATTTCCGAGATGTTCAAGGACCAGGAGCCAGAAGCCCGAAGCCAAGGACCCAGAAGCCGGAAGCCAAGGACCCAGAAGCCCGAAGCCAAGGACCTAGGACCCAGTCACCAAGGACTTCGACAAAACCGTGAGTGCATTTTAATTTACTAGTTTAGTGCATGCTGATTTGCCATGGGGAAAACTAACCACTTTTGATTAAGCTACTGCAACGGTTTCGGTATAATAGGTACTAATTTCGTATAATACTTTCAGATCACTCAAGAAATCATTCGAATAGCGCACAGCCTAATTAGTTAATTTAGTCGAATATGTACTCTTCGGTTTAAGTTTACTCGGCATTCAAATTCCCTTCAGTTGCGAAGAGCTAGTTTACAATTCACGGAGAATTAAGTAACAAATTTTTAATTTTTATTTTCATTTATCTTTTACTTTATTTTATTTTCATTTAACTTATTTTTATTTAACCACAGTTATAATTATTATTTTTTACTTTTATTTCTTTGGTATTAGATGTGATGTGACTCAGACCCAAATGACTATATTTCAAAGATCTTTCGAGATCTTTTACTCGAAGTGGCAATTCTGATTGCAACGTCCCCAAGTTGATTTTCACGTTATCTCTATGCAATACTCTAACATGCGACCATGATGTTAGTTAAAAAGTATTTTTTAATACTTCTACAGGATCTTTCGAGATCTATTTCTGGAAAACGCAATTCTGTTTGCGTCAGTTGTTAATTTTCTTATTATCTCTTTGTAATAATCTAGCACGAGCAATCGTGTTAGATTAAACAGTATTTCTGAATACTGCTACTAGACCTTACGAGGTCTATTTCTCGAAAACGCAATTCTGCTTGCGTCCCATTATATTTATCAGGTGAAAATCAACAAAATCAACTGCATTGCACAGGTATCTGTGTATTCAACTCTAATTATATACTAATCCAGCACCTAGTGCTGGATTAAAGAGTCAGTGGCTGAGTTATGTTATAGTTGGTACTGAAACATTAATTTAATTTATTATTTTATGATTTCATTTCCCTGTTGCTTTTATTCTTGGTGAGTTGTAAGCTTGCTAATCGCCAGTGAGAAGTAGACTTACTCTGAATTTGTACATTTCATGTATTTGCATATTTTAATTCATATTAGTTTTGCTTAAAATATCGGGAAAGAACCAACGATCCAGCACCTACTTGTGCCGAGATTTCAATCCGCAAGAGGACTTAGAGCTGGGGAGGGTGTCTTGAGGGCCACTCACACTACCGACATGCAATGTCTGGGAGTGCGACGTCCATCAAAATAATCATTTTAGTTGTTGCAATTTTCTCACTACGATTTGGCGCTATTCGGGTGATATGGTCTGGTCTATCAAGAGGAATCATCCATGAGGCATCCAGAGGATTCCAGACGATTCCAGACGGCTCAGTCCATTCCAGACAGCAGTTGGGCATTGTATTCGTAGGTATAATGTAAGTATTATTAACATCATTGTGTTACATTGCTTTTGTTAATAACTCATTGTTTTTGTTTCAGAGATTAACGTGTTCTTACAGGTGGCTGGTCCCATTCCATTCCATGATGCAGCAGTTGGGCTTTGTCTTCAGGAGTCGTAGGTAAGTCTCATTCAATTGATAACTTTGTATTGATTGTACATTTTAATAATGAATTGTATTTGTTTCAGATGTCATTTCCAGGCTGGTTCCATTCCATTCCAAGATGCAGCAGTCGGGCGCCGGGCGTGAAAGTGTCAAGTAAGTTTAATTCAAAACCAATTATTTGAAAATGCTAATATCTATTTTGTCTGTTTTAGGTGCGCGAGCCGGGAAAAGTGTGATCGAGTGCGCGAAAAGTAATTTCGAGTGCGCGATTGATCTTCAATCTTTTATTTAAAATCATTTTTAATTATTTGAGTGCGGGCCGGCATTTTTTGTAATTTCGCGAGTGCCGCGAGAGACTTGATATTTAAAGGCGGCCGTCGTCAAACCGTCCAACGAGCCATCCAGAGGGTTCCAGATGACATCTTCAGCCATTCATCCAGGGTTCCAGATGACATCTTCAGCCATTCATCCAGGGTTCCAGATGACATCTCCAGCCATCCGTCCAGAGGGTTCTAGATGCGGCGAGGGCCAGCGTTGGGACACTCAGCGGGGCGACTGCTTGTGTGCCGACCCACAAGTAATGCTCGCCGAAGTGGAATCTCCACTATTACAAACTGTAATAGTGGGGCACCTTTAGCCGATTGCTATCACAAACTGTGGTAGTGATCAAACAAGTTTAATTATATGTGTATTGCGCCAGAGTCCTTCCGACTCTTAAAAATGGTCCATAAGACCAAGTATAAAGTAGAGTCGTTTGGACTCAAAATAATGGTCCATAAGACCAAATGTAAAGAGTCCTTCCGACTCAGCAGAATAGTCCTTAAGACTAATTGAATACATAGTAGGTTTTTCGCGATCGCGGATTTTAGGGTGCTGTTGCTGCATTCATCAACTGTTAAGTTGATGAATAAAAATATTATTTACAGGTGAATGTGAAAAGTGAGAAAATAGATGTCTTGAAAGACGAAAACTCACAAAATTATAATTAGAGGACCAGGAATATAACGGTTTGCGGTTCATAATCCAAATAATCCAGGAGCCCAGAAAAAATAGAAGGAGGATCAAAAACTAGGAGATGCCCAAAATCAAGAAGGAAGTCCAAACATATCGAAATGTCCAGATGCCCAGAAGGAAGAATGTCCAGGCTCAACAGACCCAATAGTCAACAATACCAACGGCAGCAACAGCCAACGTGCGCTATTTTACCGTCGTGGCCAGAGGAAGGATCGTGCCGTTCTGGACTGTGGCCACTCGTTATGTATCGTTCGCTAAGTCGTCGGGCGCGTTTTCGTTTTAGAATAATTTAAATTTTAATGGGCTTTAATCATTTAATTATTTAATTATCAAGTTAATTTTTCAATGCCCAATCGCGTGATATTTATCTTATGTATTTTTATGAATGTATGCATTGTATATTTATGTATCGTGTTAAATCCCGGACGGGAGCCTGTGGTGGGTAGACGTCTGTTTGGGTGTAGCTACCCCCAGGTCACAGCTAACAGGCACGTGCCTTCCCCGCTCGCTTCGCGCGGATATAAGCGAGCCCATCATTGGATATGTGGTTAGGTAGGATAATTATCCCAATTGCCCTTATCGTTAGCTATGGTGTGTGTATGCAAAGAGTGATGAGATATCATATTAGTAGCATGGAATGAGTGAATATTTATTAACTTGTACTTCTCTTTCAGGATTTAAATTAGCTCCGCGTCGCGTGCGCTTAGTTCGTAAACTCGTATTAGGTCAACCTTTTTCCATGCTGACTGTGAGTGTGCCAACCGACGTTCTCTTTCAGGCATTTATTGTTTTATAATTTGTACTTTCTCTCCACAGGGCTTCAGTAAAACGTGAGTCTTTAATGAAATATTTAATGAAATTTGTGTATTTATAATGTGTGTGATGGTTGGGCACAGTCGGCATATCCTTACCCTTAAATCGGCACTTCCTTTTTAGGGCGGCATGGCTACTCGTGTAGCGGGGCTACTCGTGTAGCGGAGTGTTACTAATCATATATTTGTGTTTTCTTTTTTTTTCAGGTTGCCTTTGACTTTGTTTCGCATTTCATCGTAAATGAAAAGCAAAGTCATTAACCCGGCCCTGGGGGACTAATGTTGATTAAAGTCCCACCTGGGTAATTCCTGACAGGCGCGTCCTTGTCGCGGGGGTGGGCATACAGCCAATATTTTAATTATTTTTAATATTTAAAGTCAATTGGCGTATGGCTAAGTTCTGTCAGGGACCCGCTATTTGCACGGGTATAAAAAGCAAATAATAATTAATGTTTAACCATACTTTGTAATAAAATATTTGGCGTTTTATGACTTGTTAAAAAGATATAGGATAAGATATTAATAATTTATTTATTTTATTATTAGTTTATTAAATTCGTAGCATTGTAGCATGCGGCATTACAGGTGTAACACATGGTGCGCATTCCTCATGTTTAAATGTCCGCGCGGCCATGCGCGGGTGCAACAGAAGCTGCACTAATTACGGTGATTATCGGCGCTTAACTTACGTGCACCTGCGCACATACCAATGGGAGTAGCGCACATAGCGCCATGCTGCGGAGTTAGTTGGTTTAAGCAGCTTCTTGCGCTAAGTCAGGTGGTACTCAAGCCGCATCCCACATGACTGAACTACCTTGCCTTCGATACGTTTGTGTGAGTGAATAAGAAATTGTTGCAATTCTACCTATCTCACTTAGTCATACTGAGGCTATAGGAATACGTGTGCGCCACCAGCAATTCCAGCAAAGTCTGTATAGTCTAAATAAAAGTTGGTTTTGAGACATTATAACTTACGAATGGTGCATATGCCAGAAATGATTTTCTGGTATATAATCGAGAATTTAATAACCTTTGTACTAGTGAAAATATTATTCAAATAGCTATTATAGTTTGCGAGATATTAATTAAAATGTGGCGCACCAGTCAACAAAGCGCGCTACCAGTTCCGCGGCTCGTTTATGATTCCGGCCTGGTAATAACGAATGGCTGCTGTCAACAGGGAGATTCCACAACGCACCTCCCTCCCAGTACGAATGCACCGCTGCCCTAGTGCGGTGAAACCTGTTGCGTTTCCGAGAACTCACCAGGCATTTAACTAAACAGGTGCGCGCTTCTTGCGCAACTAAATTTGCCCTGGTAGCAGTTCGTCAGCCCCACGAAAAGTTTTTAACTCGCTGTAACTTTTAAAATTCTGAACCGATTTTAATGATTTGAAAACTGATGTAATGTCCATTTCGTATACTATTAGAAGGCATTAAAATGTTTAATGAAATATTATTGATTATGCTCCAAAACTCAATCAATATTCGCAAAAAATTGTGCCGAATAATCAGAAGGGATCGCGTTGAAAACTGGCATAAACATTAATAAATAAACGGTATTTCTATATAAAAGAGTGGTGTCCAGATATCTTAATTAGTTTATGAATTGGCGTATGGCTAAGTTCTGCCAGGGACCCGCATGTGCACGGGTATAACATGCATATTATACTGGTACGCGTATGAAAAACCCTTGATATTTATCGTTTTAATTCAGCAAGTTGCGGCATTAATTTTACAATATTCTTTCGATTTTAATGAAAGAACACCCAGAATAATGTATTAGGCGCGTTACTATTACTGACCTTTTTTCTTTGCAAATAGTTTTTGATGCCGAATATAACAAAATTGAGAAAAGCTAAAAATTTAAATGGTTCAATCTAATTTTATTACGTCAATTATACAAAGTTTTATGCTTTATTGCCATTATATACAAGACTATCTTTTCAAAACATCTATGAATGTTTCTCGAGGTAGTTGAATGTTAGCCACACTTTTCATCTTCTTTTTGCCTTCTGCTTGTTGCGCAAGAAGCTTCATTCTTCTAGTTACATCTCCTCCGTACTAAATATAACATGAATCAATTTAAATATTTTATACAAATAGTTTTGACCGTACCAGTTTCGCAGTTACATCCTTTCTGTAAGCTTTTAATGTTTCCCTTGCAATTACTTTACCGCCAACAGTAGCTTGAATGGCAATTTGAATCATTTGTCGTGGAATAATATCCTTCAATCTTAAAACAAGTCTTCGTCCTACTGTCTGTACTCTCGATGTATGTACTATTATACCTAACTCTTCAACAGGTAATCCGTTTAACAAGACATTCATCTGCAGAAAAAATTAGCTAAGACAGGAATACAATAATTTGCACAATACGTACCTTTACAACAGGACTTTCTTTAAAGCGGTTATCTTCATAATCAAAGCTAGCATAGCCAGAAGAAATAGTTTTCAATGAATCATGAAAATCTACAACAATTTCATTTAATGGTAACTCATATATCAGCATAACACGTTCGTTGTCAATATTTTTTGCGGATAATTGGATTCCACGTCGCTCCATACACAATGATATCACAGGACCTAAATAATGATCTGGTGTTATGATTGTACCTAAAATTTAATGATATACTGTTGTAGAAATGTTTATAAGTTGTTTTAAACTTACCCGTAACAACAGGTTCATATGTCTTCAAAATTTTAACTGACTCCGGAAACAAAGCGGGATTATTTATTAATACAATATCATTCCCTTCTTTGACAGTTTTATTTGTTGGTTTCAATTGCACTTTATATGTCACAGAAGGAGCTGTTAGAATGGGTTCAGCATCATACTCCTGCTGCAGGCGTTGCGAAAATACTTCTAAATGCAAGAGACCCAAAAAACCTAAACGCCATCCTTGACCTAAAGCAGGACTATTACAAATGATTACAATTATTGATTAGTCAAGATTACATTAATTAATTTACAAATTGCTGTTTCTCTAAATGTTAAGCCTTGGAATATATCTTGCTTTAAAAGATACGAAAGATGACGCTTGTTTAATACAAAATAGATTGACAAGATACAAACCTTGAATCAATTTTAACAGTAACTGCAGAATCATTTAATATCAGTTTATCAATCGCATTACGCAAATTTACGTGTTGCGATTGATCCATTGGATATATTCCAGCAAATACCATAGGCTTTGGTGATTCAAATCCCTGTAGTGGATCAACTAATTCATTGGCTAAATGAATTGTATCACCAATGCATGACTCCTTGCTTGATCTCATGTTACAGCCTAACACGCCAATCTGCCCAGCAACTCTGCACAATTTGAAAATATTAGTAATACTATTTAAGTATTTCTTTATCACCTTACAGTTTCTGAACAGTTTGTTCATCTGGTTTCATTACTGACAATGAACGAACTTCATAAATTTTCTTTGTGTGACATGACTGTATAGAATCCCCAATCTTTATTGATCCATCATTGATATAAATATTTGATAATGCACCTCTATATTTATCAAAGGAACTATCATATATTAAAGCTCTAAATTGCCCTTGTTGATCAACATTTGGTGGTGGCAGCCTTTTAATAATTGCTTCAAGGACATTGTCAATGCCAATTCCTTTTTTAGCTGAAATCTATAAAATTATTACTATTAGATAACAAAATTGCTTTGTTCTACATACTTTTAAGACATCCCTAGGATCTATATCAAATAATGAATTAAGCTGCCCACAAACTCTTTCAGGATCTGCATTTTTTAAATCAATTTTATTTAAGACTGGAACAATAATCAAGTCATTTCCAAATGCTAAATAGAAATTTGCTACTGTTTGTGCTTGTACTCCATCATTTGCATCAACCAAAAGAATAACGCCTTGACATGCAGATAATGATCTGGAAACCTAAAGAGAATGTAATATGTAGTAATATTTATTAAGACCATATGAATAATACCTCATTGGCAAAATCCACATGTCCAGGAGTATCAATTAAATTTAACAAGTAGTCTTCATCATTATATCTATATAGTAATGACACACTTTGTGCCTTTACAGTAATTCCTCGTTCTCGTTCAACTTGTAGTTTATCCAATACTTGCTTATTTCCTGATGCGGCTTTAATGGCACCAGTAAATTCAAGCAGTCTATCAGCCAAAGTACTCTTCCCATGATCAACATGTGCAATGATACTAAAATTTCTAATTCTTTCCAATGAAATATTGCAAAAGTCACTAGGTATGACTTTGGTGCAGTATTTATTTGCAATAAGTTGAACTACCCTGAAACTGTGAACAAAACTAAAATATAATTATGAGTATGAATTATTGCACTGACATACGATTTATATATTTGTCGTATATTATTATTAATCACATAATTGAAAATCAACATCTTTCATATGTTTACTATTCTCACAAAAGTAGGGTTATATTATTCTATTTAAAAGGCAGGCTCAGGCAGGCTCGTGCAGTACTATCAGGTACTATATCCAATACTACGCAATTGAATTTTAGTGCGTTAATCACTTTAGATAGTCTTTATATTTATTTTTAAATGCCATTATTATATTAATATAGTTTACTAGTTAAGGTAAACGCGTCTTTAGTTAAGGCGCCGTTAAAGTTAAAACTTTTAAAACATCTTAGTTCACATTTTTGTAAAATGCAACACATGAATAAGCCAATCTAAAAACCTGAAATGAATAATATTATAAGAAATTCTTTCGAACATCATAAAATTCCTCATCTACCAAAGTAAATATACTTATTTATATATTATTTTGGCCTAATTTTATTTAGAGTAATGCATTTTTATTGAGATTAGTGGTGTTATTACTCTAGGTCAATAAATGTCGATTTTCTATTATTGTCAATAATTAATCAATGCATTTTCAAGAAGAAAATGCATTACTTTAATAAGAGAGAGTTACGTTAATAATAAATTACTCAAGTGGATTGATATATGCAAGTTGTTATTCAACCATTTGCATCTTTTGAGTTGAACATCCACTCTTTACAGGAACAGCATTTATTGCAGATACCCTGGAGTCAAAGAATTATATTTAATAATAATGATAAAACATTAACTATTACAACATTTATATTCTTATAACTCCCTATATTATTTATTGGCAATTTTAAAACATTTAGATATTCTGCACATGCGTAGGAATTGGAGTGCGCCAGAGTGCGCGTCCGAACTCAACCGATGGTAGCAGCTGAGGTTGCGTTCGCTAAACGACATGATTATCTAAACTGGAGTATATTTATACCATTTTTATTCGAAGACTGATTACATACTAGCAATAATAATGTGTTTACTATATTACTGATATAGCTACAAAATTGACCCATAAAGAAAGTTAAATTATTCTCTAAAAAAGGGTTTTTATAAGAATGGCCAATAGGGAAGTGCTTGAAAATAGCAATTAATATGATTGTCTTATCATTTTTAATAATAATTTATCTACCCATTATTTGTGATATTTAACAAAATCAAAATTAATAGTTCCCTTCGGGTTTAATGAATTCAAACAAAGGTGGAACGAGTTTTAGATTTGGTTAGTGTAGCGATGTGCGTTTGCTTGAAGGTCGCGCACACATTCAAAACGATTGAAAGATCACACACAGCATTGACAGACATAAGATAAAGCGACAAACACATTTTGCATTGTGCAAAAAACCAACAACGCGAAACAAAAATATACACACATCTATATCTTTCACAAAACGCGTAAACGAGTGACACAGTGCGTGCATTTCCTTCTTTTTGGCTAAATTCGCTTGGGACGTTCACGCGCATTCTTCACAAATGTTAAAATGTTTAAGCGTTCGCTATCGTGGTTTATATTTCTATTTACGCTGCTCGAATTCGTAGCAAAGACCCATCTCACGACATATGACAGCACTCATGGTAAGTGTATCTATCTATCCAGTAATTATGCAAAAACATTATCATTTGCAATCCAGGAATTTGAATAGTAACCCTATCACATTGTCTATTTGCAGGCTTCATAAACAGCAATCACGACAGGTACTTGGCCAAAGAGATATCATCCATTCATGATGTAAGTTTGTTTGCATGTTATTTTCTGTGATCCTGAAGGCTAATATAATCATATTTTTCAGGAACTTAACTCAGATATTAGGTGAGTATTCAGCTGCAATGTGGGGGGTAAACATGACAATGTTTGGTCGATCATTTCAGAAGTGTAATGATGAATGACAAGCACACCAACCCAAAGGTAGAGGTGAAATTTAATCCAGAGGTGCTTGACTTCAAATGCAGACACCTTGGAGTACCACATTTGGAGAAGGTCACACTCTTTAATACAGATAGTAATTATAGTGTTGATATGACTTCAATATCAGGCAGTACAGTACATTTTCATAGTTCCTTTTTTGAAAACAAGGTTTGTATACCATTTATATAACTTAAAGCCTCTTGCAATAATGTTTCTCTGATACTCAATAGCGAATCCCACCACTGGGAAACACTACATTTAATGTAGTGTTTCTTGGTAGAGAGGAAGGCACTGTAGAGAGTAATTTGTTTATTCACACCACAAAAGGTCACTTTAAATATCATGTAAGTATGCATATAACGTATTTGAATTTTTCATTGCATTTTAATTAGGTTAAAGGTGACAGTGTGTTTAGCCCATATAGACTGAGGCCAATAGTCGGGGTGAAGATTCCTTTTAATATTACATTCTCACCCTACATTTATTTATATAATCCTCATGCATATACAATACAGGTATGTAAACTATCTGAGGCAAACTGTCAGATGAGTTTTGATTGGTTCATCTTACTTTTTAGATTATTGAAATCTATTGCAGTGGTGGTGCATTTCACTTGGAGTTGCCTGGCGGTGAAACTGAAGGCCCCAAAGACATGTGGGAAGTAGCACCTTATGAAACCAAAGCCATCATTCGTGTTCGGTTTGTTGGTACTGCCGAGATGAATCACACCTCATACGTACGCATTAAAGTTAACAAGGCAGATACGACAGAAACGCTGGTCGTGCCATTAGAAATTGAGCCAAACAGCAATGCATTATTGTACAATCCGCAAGGATACATCGACTTTGGCGTTGGAGGATCACTTGAAGCGCCTCGTGCCATTAATTTAACGCTCTGCAATCCTTTTTCTCGATGGATTAGGATTGCGTCAGTTAGCAGCGGCTCAAACTTGGTGCATATTGAGCTTTTGGGAAAGTTGAAGTTACCGCCTGCACAAGAAAATCAGCCACAATGCGTTGAGCTCGCTGAATTAAACATTGATTGGGAGGAAGCACATAAATTACAGCGATACAGTGATCGAATTCTTGTACGCTATAAGAACCACAAGGTTGTCACTGAAATACCATTTTATTTGACTGTAGTCGAAGGTGGGTTGAAGTTCAATACATCGCAAACATGGTTTCACATTGGCAACAAATCAGATCGCACAGAAACTCATAAAATTCGTGCGCTGAATGCCTATGTTTCAGCCGTAAAGTTACTTGAAGTATCCCTTCCTGAGGATGCTGAACAATTCTTGCAGGTAAAGAAAGCCCACTTATTATCGAATGATCCGTTAATTGAAAATTGATTTCCAGGTGACTCAATTTAAAGAACAGATCCTTAAACCGAATGAAGAGCGAACAATATTTGTTCTGAAATTGAAACCAGGTGTAACATGGGCACAATTGAAATTAAGAACTTGGTTTTATGTACGCACGAATATTACGGATATCAATTGGCCGCTAATTAGTTACGATGGCCGATTTGACTTGGTAAACGCTTCGTTGATTTTTTAAAACATTTAATTAACTTTTAATCTGCTTTAGCAACTATCACATGGTAGTAAAGATAACTCTTTGGATCTTGGCATGATTAGTGTGGAATCTACAAAGGATGCATATATATTGTTAGAAAACAAAAATCCAGTTATAATTAAAATAAAACAAGTACAAACATCAATACCATCAGGTGTTGTGAATATTCTCGGTTGTGGGCAAGAAAAAATAAATATGGCATTAACGCAATCCATTGATGGGCTGGAACCATGTGTATGTATCTCATCTTAATTGAAATATTCTTTTAATTTAAATTTCCAACTGCAGACAGAGGTGCGACCAAGTGAATATGCTATTGTAAAATTGTCAGTTCGCTCTGGTCGACTAGAAACGCAAATGTGGGGTGATGTATCTGTCTATACTCAATATGAACAGATTTCCATCCCTGTGCACTTCCGAATTGCTGCAGGCAAGCTGGAAATTGGACCAGATCGACTTGTCTTTGATCAGTGTTTTCCAGTAAGTGAAACATTTAATCCATATGTTAATTGACTTATATCTTTATTTTGTAGGGAAAAATTTGTTCACATCCTCTAAGAATTCATTCGACTTTCGATCATCCAATGGTAATTGAAAGTATAATAAGCATACCACCTGATGAGCGTATCAGCTGCCATCATAGCGGGCACATACTTGGACGAGCTGCCAAAGTTGTTGGCACTTTGTACTTGAACCCACAAGCACGTTGCGGGCAAAATTGCTACTTGGGTTTGCAAGATCCCGAGCGGGAAGGCGTTTGGTGGCAGAGTTTGGTGCTTCCCGACATGACTGCCGATATCGATTTAAATTTAGTCAATGTCCTGCATCATCGATATCTTAATGAAACCGCCAGTGGGCGGGCATGGGAAAATTTAACGATACGAATGGACACATCGGAGGTGAAAGGCCACGTGTTCCATTCACGCGTGAAAATGAGCTGGCCTACGCTACTTGCCAATCATACGTATGAAAACAAATCAACGATCGTTTTTCCATTAACTCAAGTTGGAAACACATCCTATGTTAATATTACCATTCGTAATCCATCGAGCTACGAGTTACTGGTGCAAGTGATTCTTGACTCTGTTTATCCACGCTTTAATATTCTTTGGGATGGCGTGCCACAACGATTTGTATCCGAGAAAGAGACACCTCGAAATAAGCCACATGGCTTTTTCATTGTCGATGGTTTCGGTATAATGCCAATGCGCTTGAAACCCAATGAGCATATAACAATTACAGTTGGATTTTGTGCAATTGATTCATCTTCAAACGTGGGGCATCTTATACTAAGGAATAATTTAACAATATTAGAATTGGTACCATTGAGCGGAAGGGGAATTCAGCCCAACTTTAAATTTGGGAATCGCCGTCCAGGCAACACGCAACCACTTTTATTCGAATTTGGCGAGAAGCATCTCAAAGAGTGCGAGACGAATACTTTAGGAAACAACAAGAAAAGTATTAGTTTGAGGCGATCGTTTACCGCAAAAAATAACGGAGAGATACCTATATATATTAACAATTATTTGATCAACGATATGCCTTGCGAGGGTTACGGTTTCAAAATAATTGGCTGCGAACCAACTGTGCTGCTGCCAAATACAACGAAGAAAATTGATATCGAATTTAGCCCGGATTTCACACTGGGTAAAGTGACACGATTGCTTATTCTTGATACAAGTCTTTCGTCTCCTGTGAATTATACCCTGTCAGCAACAGTGCCATTACGGTATCTTTCATTATGTGGAGATCTGCTGGAGCGACCAGAATGGGAGCGGCCTCTCTATAATATTTGCATTAGCTTATTACTTTTATCATTGATAATAATAGTTGTGGTTGGATTACTTGATGCTGATCGCATAATTCGAGAGGCTGTATTATTGATTGCACGGCAAAATAATGTTCAACACACTTTAGATTTACGTTCAATTGGCGCAGCGACCAGGCAAGAATTACAAACAAAGCCAGATGCAGCGGACAATCATGTAAAATCCTCGCCGGAAAATGTACTTAAAGATAGAGATAAGTCACCGACACTCAAAACAGACGGTGAAAAATATTCGGCCGTTGTTCCGGCAACTGGAAAAAGTCGAAAGAAAAATAAAAAAGTTTGTGATATTCCAGATAGGGAAATGCAGAAGAAGATATGGATGGACGCGCATCGTCATAAAAACGATGATAATAAAGAAACATTATTAAAACAATCACAAGACACAGATGGAGGTAAAAAACATTCAAAATCTAGAAATCACATAATCAAGAAGCAGTTGGAATCAAAAAATCCAACAGACATCTTAGTACCTTCGGAAGAAGAAACATCTTCAACAACAACTGAAAACAGTCATATTATGGATGATCAGAATCAAGAAAAGAAATCAACGAAAAAGCAACACATAACGAAATCGGGCAGTCCCAACATGCATATTAGTGAAAAAGAAAATGTTCAACCGAAAACAGATTTGCTGGAGAAAGTAATATCTAAGGAAAAATCCGTACGATACAAATCCCAAGAAAAAGCGTTAGATAAAAACAAAGTTGCGCGACGGGATCGTCGCGAACGCGAGAAACTGCTGAATCAGAAGAAGCAAACAACTCCCAGCCCTTCAATTACAAATCAACAACAACCGTATACACAACAAGTTAATGGAATGTCTGGTTCGTCATCGCCAACACCACAGAGCAACATATGGAATGAAAATAGAGCGTCATTTAGTGATGTTGTTGCACAATCTTTATCTTACGCTCCGATTTCCAGTAACGATAGCAGTACATCCTCCAAATCTCCGACCTGTGCTGATCTATATATGTCGAGTCCCCAGAACAAGCCACCAAAAAGTGATGCCACCAAGTTGGGGCCAATTGGGTCGCGTGCTGTATGGTCTGATATGTCTAATTTAAATCAGGAACAGCGAGACCCAAGCGACGTTACCCCATTTTATTCAGATATGGCAATGGAAAGTTCAAATTGGTTTCTAGATGTTGACGTATGGAATGAACGCTCACAAAGTCAACCTCGTAATGCCTGGATGGGTGATACATTAACAACCAATTCTTTTTGGGATGCTTCGAATGAAGCTTATCAACGCCAGACGCCAATACGTGGTCCACAAAATACGGCAGAGAGTGCACCAAATTCGACAGATTCTTCGGCTGTAAACTATGCTACAAATTACTTATGGGGATCATCAGTTTGGGAGCCCTGGACGCCGCCAGTACCTCGCACACCCCCTGGATTCGCACCGCAACGCGTGGCAGAAGATGATTTAAATCGATGCAGTCAAAGAGAATTGCCACAGACTGTGTCACAGAACATAAACTACAATCCGTTTAGCTTTGGCAGTATTTGGAATCAGGAAACGCAACCACATACAAATCCATGGCAACAATAAATTTGTGTGTACTTAGCGGATTTAAATGTTTCTTGATGGGGCTAATACATGCATACATACTAAGTTTCAGTTTGCAAACGCCTTTAATACTCACTTTATTAAATTGTTAACACATTCTATCTGATTAATATTTTTTTATTTCTGTATGCCAAATTGGTTTTTTTGTTTATTATTGATATCAGTGCTTATTTTTATTTGTACACTGAGGCAGATATGGAAAGAGTTAACAAAGTACAGTCAAAGTAAAAGTGTATCGGCAAATATAACTTCATTTTATTTCCAATGATTATAATCTATCCTAAAAATTTAAATCAATGATGAAATTCTCTCAGTTTTGTGCTCCGTAAGTTGTAAAGAAACTTTTAAATTTGATTGCAATAAAGGTTGCCTATGTTCAAATTTCTAGCCAGCTTAAGTAACCTTAAATTTACCATCGCCGTGTTTGTGTACAAAATGGTATTAGAATTAGTTTATTTAAATACATGTTAATAATTGTGTTTTTACAGTATTCGTGCCTCTCTTATATTAAAAGTGCTTGTCAGTATGGAAATCAAACGCTGAGAATACTGCCCAAATATCTGTCAGCAGTATCACAAGTGGAACCGCAAGTATCAAGTGGATCAAGTACAGAAGTTGATAAATTGTACAAAACTGTAGAACTGGAATTAAAAAGTAATGATCCTGCGGTACTTCAAAGTTTTGCAAAATTTGCAACATTAGCTGCTAAGCATCTTGATGTCCAGTCAAAAAGGTGTATTTGGCTAGTATTTTATAAAGCAAGTAGTAATAATAATTATATTTTAGCTGGTCTTTACGCAAACCAAAACATGAAAGATTTACCATGTATAAGTCAGTGCACATCTACAAGAAACATAAAGCACAATATGAGTTGAGAACATATTTCACATTTGTTCAGTTCAATCACCTTACTGGATCAACCTGTGATACACTTCTAGAATATGTCCAAAGAAATTTACCTGAAGGTGTTGCTTGCAAAACATCAAAGGTAATAAATAAATATACACATAATTTATTTCTTAAATAAATATAACATATTTCTGTAAATAGGTTGAGTTGCAACAGCTACCAGAACATCTGGTGTCAAATTAGATATAATAATATAGTAATTTACAAATCACTACATTATCATTTATTACTATATTATTATGTAGATACATTATTGTTCTAATAAAATTTAGTGAAAAATATTTAAGTTGATTTCTTTAGTAGATAGATGACTCCTAGATCAAGATCTCCTAAATCCTGTATCCAGTATAATGAATTAGATTCTAATTTGAATTCATAGTGGATATTAATCAGATTCTAATTCAATTTCCACAAATGCGCTTTAAAATGAGAAGATGTATTTTTCATTGACTATGAATTAATACAGATATACAAGTTCTTACTTTTAGCAACAAAGGCGGAGTTGGCTTGCATGGTAACGCACTTAGGTGCTACTTGGGAGACTCAGGTTCAAATCCTGGGAGCTCCACGCAAATATTTTTCATACAATTGAATAGAAAGTACTGTAAGTGGATATGGATAACATTTTCTATATGTACAACACTGTAATGGTCATACAGGTGACCATTGCACTCAAATTCAAATTGAGCACTTGGAAAATAAAATTCCAGAAGTCCTACATGTGATACCCTTCGTGGTGGCGCTGAATGATACCCCCCTATGCGGAACAATGACGTCACAAACCGAGCTTTGTTGGTAACGAAAATCGGGAATGGGGAGGCAGTCGCAGATCGCACAGCGACCGAGCATGCCGGGGTCGGGGTGGGCTGTCTGAAAACAATCTTAAACGTACGGGCTTCTAAAATTAAAAATGGGGCCCTTGTGCGCCTCCGGGGGCCCCGTTGGACACATATGGTTATAACCATTGGGCCCCCCCCGAACGTACAAGGAAATGAAAACTTATAAATTCGGATTGCCTTTCTCGGGGATCGAACCCGAGACACTTGGATCACATTCATAGACTGTACCACTAGGCTATGAAGCGTTGTTGCTGCGGGTAAATTCGATCTTCCCCTTATATGCTTAAATTCAGTTCAATTGAAAATTTAAAATTTAGAATTGAGTTGCCATTCTCGGGAATTGAACCAGAGACACTTGGGTCGCTTCCGTGGAATATACCACTAGGCTATGGAGTGTTGCTGCCACAGCAAATTTTGATCTTCCTCTTGCTTGCTTAAATTTGTTTGAATTGAAAAATTAAAACCTAAACTGCCGGGGATAGAACCAGAGACTCTCAGACCACTGCCCTAGATTTCAACACTAGGCTATGTTGTGTTGGTCCTGGTGTCGAATTTGATCTTGGTCTTTTAGTACAAAAAGTGTTTGAATTTTAAAAACAATTAATTTATTATTTTAACATCGCTCCCTAATTAAATGTAATACGTTGCACATACGTTCAATCATATTATAGGCAACACTTAGTACTTGCAACTACACGCTCCAATGGCTAGTATGCTGATGCTGATTAGCGTTGATCAGTTGATCAGCTGATGTGCGCACCGAATGATCTGTGTTCATTGTTTGTTAAGTTCTAATGAACCTTATTTACCTAATTATTCTATTGTGAACTTATTTTGGACGGATCTGCATTTCTTAAGGTCCCTAATTCATTTTAGTATTAGTCATTAATACCCTTTTAAAGGGTCGGGTTTTATTTGTTTAATCATTTACAATTCCTCATCTCCCATTTTATTGCACTTTATTAATATCTTTACATCATACAACACTACTTCTATTCCATTTATATTTCAAAGAATATTTTAAAATCTAAACACTTCTTTATTTTGAAAGTATGCCTCAAGTACAAGAGTGAAGCAATATGTTCAGTTTGAGTGCCAGCAGGAAAGCTAGACTGATGGGAGATGGTGTATATATACATCAAGGATGTGAAAGAGCTACTTGATATAAACATCAGAAAATCGGCAGCAAATGACTGGAAGCTTTGGAGGCAAAATGCTTATGGCATTTGGTGGTTTGGCAATAAAGATGACTTGGTAAGTTGTATTTATTGTTCCTATTTAAAGCTTCTTTCAGCTTTATATTGTTTTATATTGTATTGTCACTATCATAAGTTTTGATATTAATTTTCTGCTTCCCATAATGACTTTGATTTTAATGTTGAAAGCTTCAATAATAGTTGGCTTATATTGCAAGTAAATGTAACTGGTAAAGCTTACCAGTTAAGTTAGTGAAGAAAGCAATTCCTTATTTGCAAAAGTGTGTAATGTTTTCAGTTCATCATGAATGACTCCTAATCTATAAGTGCTTGATGCTCACTGATAACAAGAGTTGGTCAAAGTTGCCATGAGTTTATATAAAATTGCCAATATGATCTCCCAAATCTAAAATGGATATGAACAAAAAGACGAGGAATGAGAACAATATGTTGGAAATTTGGTGAGTAGTCTTTTATATCCTTATTTTTGTTACTATTTTATTCTGCTTCCAATGGTTCCAAAAATATTAATTGGTTGTTTTCTTTAATTGCTCATTTAACCTGATCTGGACAGATGCGCTACTTCAAGCTTGGTCAGTGCATAAGTATGCATTTTATCATTTCATTTTAATTCTAATGCATCTGATCTTACAGTTACTAATGCATGTACTCTTAACAATTTTTTCTTTCAGATTATCACTCATGTTAGCTGACCTGTGAATACAATCTGTAAACAAAATTCGAACTTAGCTAGTAGGTAAGCATGCAAAACCTCATTTTTACTCACATTTAAGCTTAATCCTAGCTCTTTTGGATTAAGTATTATTTAATTTTTGGTTTTCTTATAGGTTGTCACCCACAACAACTGAATTGATCTACTTTGACCTTTGCTCGAATGTAGTGAGTAGGTATGCAGGCAAGTCCTCATTTGTTTTCATATTTAAGTTTAATCCTATCTCTTATTTTATTTTAGACAGTCACCTTTAACAGCTGATCAGTGAAGTGAATCTGCTTCAAATGTTGTGAGTAGGTATGCGTAATCGTAAGTTCAGCATACCAGTTCTATGCGGAATCGTAAGTTCAGCATACCAGTTCTATGCGGAATCGTAAGTTCAGCATACCAGTTCTATGCTGAATCGTAAGGTAAAGCTAGGTAAGTACATTGGGTTAAAGCCCAGTCCCATAATAAATTCTCAACTTCATCCCTACTGTTGTAATTTACCTCTATAACCCGACTTATTGTGTTTCCTCAGATTCTGTATGATAACTGTTAATTTATAGGGGCTAGCTGGTTCAAATCGCTAGTGATATTTAAAAAAAGCCCCTATGTTCAAATGAAAGTAGTTTTATATTTCTATCTAGGGTAGTTGTCGAATAAATCGCACCCTTATATTTTGTGTGACAGTGGTGACATCTTATAGCTATATTTGGTACTAATAATTTCACGTGTACATAATAGATGGCGCTTTGTACGGAGTGTGGCCTATAGTAGTGGGAAGATATAATAGTTCCATATCTTCCCACTACGGTGTTGAGGCGCCACTTACAAATTCGAATTATAAATTTCCCGTATCTTTTGACCGCGAAAAAGTTTCAACGTTATCAGCACAGATATGGCCAAAACTTTTTCGCCAGAATAAATGAACAAAAGTGTAATTTAATAATTGCAATAACTCCACATCCAGACGTGCTACAGATGTAGGTGACACATAAAAGAACTCAGCTCGCTCTAATCTATCAGTAGAACAATAAAAAAAATTATCAAATTTGAACAAAAATTAAAAATATTGGTCGGAAATTTCGTTTTCAGAACGGAAAAGATCAGGTTTGGTATCAAGTTTGCATAAACGCAAAGAGATATATTTAACAATTTAAAAAGTTTATGCGAAAAGTTTACCAAATTTTTTAAATATTGATCGAAATTTTCATTTTCAGAACGGAAAAATTAAGGTTTTGTATCAAGTTTGCATAGACGCAAAGAGGTATATTTAATTATTTAAAAATTGGATCAATAATTTAAAAAATCAAACTTCTTGTATAAAATTGAGGAGGCCTATTTACTCCGGAACCAGACTTGCTACGAGGGTGTATGATACCTTTTTTTAATCAGTAAAACGACGTCTACATGAAAGTCATATTTCAACCGATTCGGATACAATTTTCCCATGAAAAAATCAATAATTTATGGTTCTCAAAAATTGATTTAGTAAGTGGCGCCATCTATTGCTTACACCTGAAACTGCAAAATGGAATCTTTCTTATTTTATTAGCGCCATCTGTTGGAGAATAGCCAAAGTAATAATACTATGTCGGTATAGTATTAATCCAAATAAACAACACCAATTTGTTAATTCCACATTGTTAAGGAGCAATATACATTTAATTAATTTATTAATGCAATTAATAAATACAATAAGTTTTAAATAACAAGGGCAACACTTCATCGGCTCAAGCTAGATGAGGTGAGTAATGCTCCACCAATTTACTCACCAGAACAGGGGTTGTGGCCCCTTTTGCTTTCAAACCAGTAGCTAGAATTAAATAGAAACATGAATATCTATGAAAAATTTCTTGCTTACCTACTCAGAAAATTTGAAGTATATATTCCCTGTACATCAGGAAATATTTGTAATTATCTGAAGCAAAACGTGATTATATAACTCTTCACAAACCCTATAAGGTAAAATAGTATATCAAACCCTAAAACGACAAGCCTAATAATTAAATGTTAAAACAGGTATGGGCTGGTTTACCTTCTCACTAAGTGTTATGCAGATCACCCATCAATGTCTGGAGAAATGAGAAAAATCTGTAAAAAATTACGTAAACTTGAAACCATAATAGTTAGAATCAAAAACTTATGTTAATACCTATACAGAAGCATGCACTTTTGGTTTTATACAAATATCTCTTTTCCATCTGATGCATTATGCAGCTACTTGCCAAGTTTGTAGCTGATGATCACCAAACAATGGGATTCATGGACAAATATCAAAATAAAAATAAGATCATAATACAGATGAGAGAGTGCATATCTCTGTATAGTAACAATTTCAATTAATTAACCAAAGATAATTAATCTTTTCAATTAATTGTATGACAAAATAATAATATGTAATATAGAAGGAATGCTAAGGTATAGAAAAAAAATCCTACCTTATTGCTAAAATGTGCAATAAAACACAATAGATAGCTGGATTTCCATAACATGAAGAGAGGCGGCGCCTTAAGAGAAAGTTATTACTAACCCTCAACACACCTCAACATAGATGTTTTTTTCCTTGTGCATGTACCTGATTATTAGCACTGAATTCTTCAAGTTATGCCATATCAAGATCCTTAATTCCTACATGCTCACTACCTCACTTTGCAGTCACATCTTGAATCATAAATTAAGTTACACAAATATAGATTATACAATTTTACTTACTTTCATTCGGTGAGGTATGTAATCATCAAGCATAGTTGTTGAGCTATTCATCTTGCATGACAATGCACAACTTAAGCAAGTACCCTTTTCCATACACTCACAGGTTGAATGCCATGTTATCATAACATCCCAACTGTGGCCTAAATGTGCTTGAGGCAGCCACATTCACATATGGCTTCACCAATGTTTCAGTCAGCATGATTGAGACTTAATGAAACCTTGTATATTGAATTCAGTATTAACTACCACATTTTAGTATAGCACTTTACTCTGTAGTAGTTAGTTGTAGGGCTAAACATGATGCATTCACCTTGCATGATGAATGTACATCTTAAGCAAGTACTCTTTTTGAGAGTCAATTAGATCTCACAGACCTTGATGTAATGTAATGTTACAAGTTTATCATCAGCTCTAAATAGTTCATAGACTCATAGGTTACATTCCATGGTATCATAATATCCCATCTGTGGCCCAAAAGTGCTTGAGGCAGCCACATTCACATATGACTTTACCAATGTTTCAGTCAGCATGATTTAGACTTGATGAAACCTTTAATATTGAATGCAGCATTAACTACAAGATTTTAGTATAGCACTTTACTCTGTAGTAGTTAGTTGTAGGGCAAAACATGATGCACTCACCTTGCATGATGAATGCACATCTTAAGCAAGTACCCTTTTTGAGAGCCAATTAGATCTCGCAGATCTTTATATAATGTAATGTTACAAGTTTATCATCAGCTATAAATAGTTCATAGACTCATAGGTTGCGTTCCATGGTATCACAATATCCCATCTGTGGCCCAAAAGTGCTTGAAGTAGCCACTTTCACATATAGCTTTACCAATGTTTCAGTCCAGCACGATTTACACTTGATGAAACCTTTAGACTTGATTTAGACTGATGAATACAATGGAGCATTGACTAACCTGATTTTAGTATGGCACTTTACTCTGAAGTAGAAGAGTCTTTCTTGAGCACTGCACCGCAAAACACCCATTATTAACACTAATTGCAACAATAACAATCAATGCTCACTGTTAACAATGTACTTAACAACAGACTTGAACAGACTGCTTTACACAAGGTTATGTCGGCACCGGTACAGCGGTATGCAAAAGATGCAGTATGTTCGACAAGTTGCATACATGTAAATTTATTTCAACAGCCATAAATTTGATCTTTCCCTTATAGTGTCAATTTAAGAGTTTAAAACTTAAATAAGAAGAGATCAACGCTTAGAACAACAACTGTGTCGTGTGAAAGGCTATTATGAAAAGGTATATCATATAACGGAATAAATAATATCTATAAAAATTAATCAAACTAGATGCGCAACGCATCCGGAAATTAAATTAGCTTATGTACGTCTTTAAATATATTCTTTGCTAAAAAAGTTCTCTTCAATAAATAACTTCGAATATGTCACAAGTAGGTCATGGTTTCAGGTATTTGCGATTGTCGCAAGCGCAATGCAGCAGACTGTGTGCACTTGCAATGTTCATTTGCTTGGCGCCACGTTGGGGGCGGCCCGACGCCAATGGAAAATCCGATAAATGCGGAAAGGGTGTAGAATGGAAAATTCCTGACCTACCGCAGCAAATTTGTGCGACGTACTCACTACGTCGCAGGAAATTGCGCACTTGCTTCTACGTAGCATCTGCGTTTAACTACCTATTTGTTTGTGTTCAATCCGAAACACTTGTATGTTTTGACTGCCCTTACGTAAACCATAAAGTAATTAATTACGGCATTCATACTGCAATTGAGTACGTGCGATATCATTTTATCAACAAATGCAAATATACGCAATATCGATCCATGATATGTATTAAACAAGATTGAACAAACCAGCTCTGACGCTGGTTAACAATTGAAACAATTGTGTGTTCATTGGAAATATACGTCCGTCCGTTCGTCGCGTGGACATTATTTGCTGCGGCTGGGATTAGTGCATGTGTTGCCTTTTAATGCAATTAATTCGCAGCGAATTGACGGTGCCAATGGACGCGCACGTAAATGAAGAGACTACGCTCGACGGTCGCTAGCAAAAAACAATCTAAATATAGTCGCATAACTTGGCACTTGTTTAATAATATTGCGCGCTGCCTCATAACGAGCACAGGCTGTTCATGCATGACGCTTGAACTTGCAGGACCATATTCGATCCAGTTTCGCATCCAGCGGCATTGTTGAAATTAATGCGTCGCGCATTCAAGCTAACTCAATCATGCAATTTCGAACCAGCGACTGACGTCAACAGTGGAAATTGCCGGCTCGCGCGTAAGCAGATACAGCAACAATAACTCAATATGCATATTTATTTCGCAACGAGAGGCGGCGATAATAAAAAGTCGGAAACAAATTTGCCGTGACAAATGATTGCTGGCAGCATGCTCAACAACTGTACCCTCAGTTCTGTCTTGTTTCATCCATTAATAATGTTCGTTCCTAGGTAAATCGTTCGCGGAAATCAATAAAAGCTAGAATTCTGCGTCTGTATTTAAAAGGAGGCGCCCGTCTGCCGGCGAACGACACTTGCGATATGCACTCACCGCTGCCAACGCGGATAGTGGTGTATTATTTGTCGCAAATTTATTTATTTATTTTTCTCATGTCTTCCTTCAGCGCTCACTTGGCGTCCAATGTTATTATCCTGTGCACGTACACACGCGTCCTGCTAAAAATACCACTCGCCGAAAAGCGAACGAAGGCAACGAGACGCATTAAACTTGCAAAAAAAAAATTAGCGCGCATTCTTTTGGCATCCTTGCTGCCGTTGGCTATTTCGCCACTCGTCTATGTTTAAAATTAGTTCCTATCCACTCACATACACATTTGCGCAATGTTGAGGGGTGTTTAGGCACGTGATGTAAGATTGACAAGCTTACACGTGCTTTAATAAATAGTTCATAGTTGACCACTCACCATGTATATTTAGTACCACTTCAATGCACGTTTTCGTGTGTTTAACACGAATATTTATATAGTTTCCGGAAAATTGGTGTTTGTTTAAAATGGTTTAATATGACAGCGCATGTTTAATTTTAAGTGACATCAATGTTTATATAGCAGAATATGAATTCGCATATTAATGATATGTTAATATAAAAAGAAGATAAGAAGAGAATAAACATAATCATTTTATATTTTCTTAAATTACTTTTCTTCGTCAGAATTGTTTAGTTAATGTTTTAATATTATCTTTATCTTTGCTTACATTCGTCCATGATTGTGCTTTCTGAACATGCTAATGCATATAATAATTTGTATTCACAAAATGTAATATAAATAACGGTTTTAAAAATATTTATACAAACATTTCACGTGTTTTTTAAATGTTGATAAAGTAATTTTGAAATATGGAATAAATCTAAAAATATTTGGATTTTTTTATGCTTTTAAATTAAATAGATTTTGCATAAAACAGAAAATTTACTGCGAATAAGTAAAGTAGTTTGTTTATGCATTTTACTTTGCTGTTTAAGATAAAAAGTATATAAATATAAACTTGTAAACTGTAGGACTATTTTAAGCTATAAATAATTATCCTTGAAACAGCGATTGTTTAACTATTGAACAATGCACAAAATGTTGAGCAATTCCTTCACTTTAAAAGTGATAAAAGTATTTCATTCTTCGCACTTATTGAATAGCAAATATAAATTACTTAGACACCTTCATTATTGTCAATTGTCAGGTAGTTAGCATGATTAACAACAATTATCAGCTCTGGTTGGTGTTAAAATATGCAAAGTGTATACAAATATCACCAATTATTATCATTATAACAGTATTTTGTATTCATTGAACTCAAAATTTAAATTTCTAAAATTATTCGTCCATGTTAAAATACTTATTTCGAATAACAGTAGTAGATACATACACTAAATCAAATTCTTGAACGAAAAATTGTTTTTACATGTATGACTAAACTGTCTCGGTGAAAACAAACACAAATTGCAAATAGGTTTTTAACCCATGTCACGGAATTTGTTTTTAGTTTATACTTATCCTAGCTGTAGAAAAATGTATTCTACATTGTGATATACATCGCCAAATAGCTTTTCATAAACTCATTTTATGTCTGAGCACGTGCGCTAAACGTACAAGAATTTTGCCTATTACAACGAGGTAATTTCCATGATCTATGGTTGCTATTGACTCGAGCAAACATAAGATGAATTATAAAATAGCATGCAAGTCCTTGCGCCTCTTTTACCACTCGCAATTCATTAAATATTCTAGAAAAGCGGCCTAATCTAATCAATATTTTTACTGGGAAATATCAATATTATTTTGTTCTTACCGAATCTTAATCATAATCAATTAATTCGTCATCGATAAGAACGAATGTTTATAAACTGACGTTGACGAAGTGCAAATTAATTGGCACTAAATATAAACCATCATTATTCATAAACAGCAATTAAATTATGCTTTAATGAATAGCTGTAAACTATTTAAAGAATTAATTCAATTAAAGTATGACCTACATAACAAAGTTTCTATGATAATGAATGCTTATAATTTATTCAATTGCACGTTTTGTAAATCATCATAAAGTTTAAGTTATTTATCTATTATGAAATCGTAGCCGTTTGTGATAAGCTTAATCCCACAATTCTCTAATTCCTTGATATATTAAACAGTTACATGAAACGCGTAATCGATTTAAATAGGCAATTTGCGTTCAACGAGCTATGAAAACGATATTATTCAAATAGGTAATTGCTCCAAGTTAGCTTAATATTCAGCTAACATGCAATTGAAGTATTATACTTACTTACTTTATATGAATTGCATAATAATTAGAGACAAAATATTTGTTAAATGCATCTATTTATCACCAACGACTATTCTTTAATATGCTTCCTTTTCCTGCCTGTAGTATGCTTATTAGAAATCTATAAATAAAAAGAGTGGTGTAATAAAAATGTATACTATGACCGTTTTAGGTTTGTTGAATAAAATCAATAATGTTTACGGTCGGAAAAGTACGAGGAATATACTAGAATCAGAGAAGTTTGTTAAAGGACATGGGGTTGGTCACGTAGTCGCTCCAGAAAATACGCAATTTTCGCAGTCGACGTAAGATGATATCAAATACTCGAAGTTACATCATATCCAGACTTTTACTACGTCAAGATTATTTAACTTACTTCATATGACATTTATATTTAATTTACGTCCTTCCTTCCATTACATTTAGAATCTTTGATATCCTTGATGGAAATTTACCAGCTTAATTTGTAATTTATATTTGAAGAATAAAACATAATCATGATAGCAAAAAAAGCAATTATCATTTCATCTTTATAGCTTTTTAACAGGAACATAGTGCGTCCAAGTTTTAGCTCGTAAATCATGTAGTGTTTTGTTCATCAACAAATATGCCAATCTACATCCAAAAAACATAATTTACAAATTGCCAAAACAAAATTAGTAATCAATCAACTTCCTGCACGTAATTACTTCACTTCGCATCGATAAAAAGTTGCAAAAAGTACCTGTTCATAAAGTCAATCATGTGATATCACGTCATCTAAAGGGGAATATTGTTTTTATTACCTTTTAAAGCATTCCACCAGTTTAAATTGAAAATAACACATGAAGCGCAACCGTGGTGTGCGCGCCCACACAACAACGATGAACGCACATGTGCTGGCGTTAATCCAAAAATCATATCTGGATTGAATTTATCGCTGTTTGTCCTGCATGAACACCGTATGCATAGAATGCGTCCTTGGCTCGTTGTTGTAACATCCAAAAACTGCAATTGATTTTATGCGAAAGCAAAGCGCATAAGCGAGCCAAGCGAGTAGGACAATATCATCATTATTAGTTTCTTTCTATCTATCCATCACGTTAATCACGCAACTATAGACGGCTAACTAATAGTTAAATAAACAACATTGTATTAGTCGCTTTAAATTACCGTCCAAGTTGCATGGTATCAAATTAATCACCTTCTCGCAGTGTGTGCGAATAATGAGTTTGCATGTCGTTTGAATGAGGAACTGACTCACCACAGCGTAAACAATACGAACAAATACAAAAATTGCATGAGCGAGATGTTCGAATGTTATTCCATGTACAGCCGGTAGTTTTCCGCACTCGCAAACAACTCGGTGCGCCAGACTACTGCTAATGTTAGCTCGTAATTAATTAATAATCAAGCATTATTTCATATAGGTAAATTATAGGATGCTTCAGGAATAATAAGTCTTCCAACCACTGAATTGTAATTGAATTACATATGTAGTTAATATATTTTTTTACTAGAATGCGTCATTTTAAATCATTTTGATTAATTCTCATCATTATTTGTTGCATTTGACTGATTACAACTTATGCATATGTAACACTACAATGAAATAATAAATAGTCATTTACGTCTAGAAGAAATTAGCAATAATTAGATGTAAGTTTTTATGAGTTAAAGATGCAGATGTTAATAATCATCGTTGTTATTATAATGCAGTTCTTCCTTTTACTAATTTTTTTTTGTTGGAATGTTTCGTTTTGTTTTTTCCTTAATGCATAATTAACATGTTGAACAACAATATATGCATTAGGTAGATTCATATATCAATTTGCAGAAAATTTCCAAATATTGTACAATTAGTGAAGGTTTGATTGGGCAGTGTCATCAATTGAAACACGTAGAAGGCTCCCCATTCAATGCTCGTTGTTAGTTTCGTTTTTGTATTGGACAATGCGGCTGCACTTTAATTTAGTCCTCTAGTTCCTTATTGTACAATTTAGCTATACATACACAGAGACAATATTTAAATTGCGCATATGCAATGTACAAATTTGATTGCTCATCTCATTACAAGTATTGCTTCCTGCTTCTGCTTTCAACAAGAACTGTGTCAGCAAGTATAACGAACATTACCTAGTTTTGTCAATAAATTTGCTCTATCAATCACGCTAAGAACTTGCCTAGGAAGGCCTTAAGCCGTTAAGTATATATAAAAATGCATATATAGAATAAGCATTGGATTATATATTACTTCGTAAACTTCGTAATACTCAATGTAATGTAATCCATTAACTACGATTATTGTTTCCATTGCCGAACGTTTCGTTGGATTTCACAATCATGAGCAATGCTCCTTGCACATCTCCCTCCTTGAGTGTACTTTCTCCAGTACAAACTTTCCTCTGCGTCCATCATATATATTCGTGTAAATATATTATATGTATGTATATTTTACCTTCAACTATAAAATATCACAGAGCTCGCGTCTCCATATAGAACAATCGGCAAAAAGGCATGAAGAAAATTTATATACTTAGTTATATGTTGAATGCCCGTGTCGGTTTCGATTCGAAAGAAAGCACCAAGTTTGCTGCATAACGACGATGTCAATGACCCGGTCATGCAGATTTTACATCCGTGTCCTGCTCTTGGATGCATGTGGCGTGTATTGTGTATATGCATATATAAAGGTTTTACAATACGTGATGATTATACTGTTGAATGCTGCGCTGCTGCAGACGCTGCAGTTGGGAAAGAAGTTGATCATCGGCTGATGAAGTGCTGTGCGATTTCTTCGGCCGATGGCGGCGATGCCGTTAAACTAACCGGCGGCATGCGACGCTCCTGCGAGTGTCCTCATGAACTGGTGCGTTCGTTGTCGCAGCAATCACTGCGACGAAGAGAACGCTTAAGTTTGTCCAGGAGGCGGTTGTGGAACTTGTTAAGGCTCGTCTGCGAACCATGCTGTTGCGGTGGCGAACATGACATGCTCTTACAGGGGCTCTGAATGAGGCTAGATTGCGACGTGCGCGAGCTGGCACGTGAATACTGTCTGGACATGTTGATGGGCACACTGTGATGATGGTGTTGATGATGGTGGGTCGGTGAACCAACGATAAACTCCGCACCGCCGCCGCCTCCAACTGAAGGAGGTGATGTCGATAAGCTGGGACTCTCTGATTTGCATTCCGAGACTTTGCGAGAACGGCACGACGAAGAATTCGAGCACTCGGACACGCGACGTGACCGATTCGACTTGTAGATATCCCAATCATTCTTCACAACAGGCATCATAAAAGCCATGATTCTAGAATGTTTCGTATTTATCGATTTCGAACGCGAAATGTAGTAATCACAATTTTTACTTGGTGTATAGAGCACACGTAGTAGGCACGTTAGAACTAATCGATATTTGAAATACGTTGCAACTGCTGTAGTTATCAACAATACGTCTTTTATCACAACGTGCAACCACGGAGCGTTTTCGAAAGATAATCAGCTGCTAGCGTGTAGCCTTGCTTTTATTTAACTGGCCGGTGGAATCCCTTCATTCTTATTGGTTGACACTCGTGTTGTTATTTCAGATAAAGTGGGGATATAAACAAACCAGACGAGATCATATAAAGTGAAGGGATGTTTTATACCCCAAAATCATATGTGATTTGTTTGTTTTAATCTGAATTCAATCATTATTATTTTAAGAATAATTAGTTTTTATATTGTTATTAATGTTGTTAAATGATAAATAAAGTTCCAACAAAGAAATTAAGTTAAGCTCAAAGAGAAAAATCACTTTATGCAACGTAAGTCCGCATACTCCATATATTTATAGAAACTCTATCGGCAATGTTGCGTACTTCGAAATTCCCAATCATTGTCATCATCAGCGAAATTTTACTACTATTATTTACATTCACGCATTGTTCTTCGGTAAATTCTCCGCGATGGCTGGAATCAACGATGTAAATGCATTATACAAACAACTTAAACAAGAGTGGAGTGTCGCTAAACCGAATCTGAGCAAATGTGAGAAGTTATTAGCCGATTTAAAGGTATATAAATACATCAAATGGTAGTTCCGTAATATATAACCTCGTTTGATTTTCAGCTGGGTTTGACAAATCTTGTCTTTTTACCCACATCGAATTCTGTCGCTTCAAAACAAGAATTGGTGCTAGCCCGCGATGCCCTCGAAATAGGAGTTCAGTGGAGCATTGAAGCTCGTGATGTGCAATCCTTTGAGCGCTACATGTCACAGTTAAAGTGCTACTACTTTGACTATCAAGCATACCTGCCAGAGTCTTCTTTCAAGTATCAACTACTTGGACTAAATTTGTTATTCCTCCTCTCACAAAATCGTGTAGCAGAGTTTCACACTGAATTAGAGCTATTACCTTCAGATATAATCCAGCAAAATATTTACATTCGTCATCCATTATCAATTGAGCAGTTCCTTATGGAGGGAAGTTACAACAAGATTTTCCTTGCCAAAGGCAACGTACCAGCAAAAAATTACAACTTCTTTATGGACAACTTATTAAACACAATTCGTGCAGAGATTGCAACATGTTTAGAGAAAGCCTATGACAGAATTTCAGTCAAAGATGCTGCTAGAATGTTGTATCTGCCAAAGCAAGAGGATGCAAAAGACTTTGGCATCAAAGTCATGAAATGGAATCTGACTGGCACTACATTCAAATTTGTCACAGAAGTGCATAAAACTGATGACCCAATTCCTTCACATGAGCTTGCAGAACAAGCAATTGATTATGCTAGAGAATTAGAAATGATTGTTTAAGTAATATAGTAAAAATAAAATTGTGTATTAAGCTTTTGCATATATTGTCCATAATTTTTTAAGATCTCTTGCACGCTTTCCTTGTTCTTCCATATTTTGCAGCCGTGGCCTTTTCCACTTGCGGTGGTCTAAATCTAAAGCGCCGGCAATAATTTCCTGAGCGAAATTACTTGGAAATAATTCTTCATCTTCAATAACATGAGCATAGCCTTCTTGCATCCCAAATGAGACGAAAAAGTACGGCAATCCTTTAGGTACTGCACGACGAACATTCTTTCCTTGTAAACTCACAAGTTTTTTGTTTGTTGACCATTCACCTTCAGCTTCATCAATTGCTTTCTTAAAGTAAATGGGTGCTTCATCACCAAACTCTCTATCAACTGGTATGCATTCAATTCTCATATGTGGATGACGGTGAAGTTTAACGGCAACTTCAAAAAATATAACATCTTGATCTTTCTCCTTAAAAATAGCCGTCAAGGTACGTCGAGCATCCATAATTTTCTCCCAAACATCTTCATCCAATTGTGTACTACAAGTTGTATGACAAACAGGTGCAATTATGCAATGGCCTTCAGTCAATGGTTCATGAAGTGGCACACTCAAAGTAATTCCATTATCGATGGCAACTAATATTTGCTTTTCTAATCTGGTTGGACACATTCTACAAGAGTCAATAGTTTTTTCTAACTGTTTGTGCTCTGTGATGGCTCTATCTCTATCCCTAGCACCTTCCTTTGTGTCATCCTTTTTGTTGCGTATTTTATCTGAGAAAATATCATCCAAATCATCATTCCGATTGGATTTGCCCAGTGCAGATAAAAATTCTGCATTTTGCTTTGATGAGTTATTAAAGCGTTCTTCCTCAAACATCTTGTTGAGAGAATATTTGTCATCATCATCATCAGCAAAATATCTAACACGTTCTCCACTACTGTGAGTCTCAACCCTCTGTTTCTTACGAGGTTTACTAGTTCGTTCAGAATGCTTTTGTTCTAATGGACGTGTATATCCTTTAGAATCTGTCTGTGTTAACATTACTTGTGATTCTCCTGAATCAGCTGTTGCACTTCTTGCAGCTTCCAGCTGTTCACTTATTTGTTTTGCCAATGTTGTATTGCCCATGATTTCAGCTTTCAGAAGCTTAGCTCCTAGGGCGTTTATATCCTTTTTGGTAAAACCAGAAGTATTTAAATTATATGTGGTTACTTGTTTGGGAGACATTGCATCATTAGCACTGTGATTGGATGAATCAATTTGGTTCTTCACTTTTTTCCAGTTTGGAGTATTTCCCTCAGAGTATGATGATTTATGTGAAGAAGTAGATGTTATTTCATCATCTAGTAAAGGCTTCTTAAATGTCATGCTGGGTAGACCAGTACCGTTATCTTTCCAAAAGGGGTTAAGTTCTCTTATGTTAGTCTTAGGATCATATTGATCCTTCTGTTTATCTATACGCTTTTCTTCCGCACGGTTTTGTTTCATTTCTTTGCTGCTGGCTGTTAAAAAATTTGCAGGCAAAGAAAACCAGTCTTCTCTTTTAGAGGGATTATCCTTAGGTTTCTCTGTTTTCTCTACCCATTCATCCTGACTTGAAGATTCTGATGAAGTTGATGATCTCCGTTTGTGCTTCTTCTTTTCTTTCTTTTTGCGATCATGTTTATGCTTCTTTTCTTTACCCTGAAGTTAATAAATATGTAATGTTTCACCTTAATCTTAATCTATAAGCTACTGTACCATGCTTGCCGACACAATCAGACACAATGTAAACAACGATAAACAGATGATTCACCACGCATTTCTATTTCGATAGATGGCATCCGCAAAGGCGATATTTGGAAATTTTGAATTTGTTATTTGTTAAATAACTAATCATCTGTTTTAAGTTACGTTCTGATAGAAGCAATGACATTGTAATATTATTTTTTTAGTTCTTATTTAAACGGGTATCTTATAGTATGTAAAGTTATCAGTAAGTGCCGGTGTTGGAAATTTTACTATGTGTTCGTAATGTATTGACGTAAACATAACAATGGCCACCGAAAGCGAAAATCCACAAATTTGTACATCCATAGCAAATCTAAATATTAATTATACCAGTGAAACAATAGATACGCAAACGAATGGCAATCAATGTTTAGATTATGGTCTTCCTCTTCCTGAAGTGTACAAGATGGCAGTCAGTTTTTACAAAGGTAGGGAGTTCAATTCATCTTTGCTAACAATCATTGATAATGTCTGAATTCTGTAGAAAAAGAGGGCAAGGCTGTACATTTCAGTTATGAAGATAAGTTGCAACTAGTTGCATTTTCACAGCAAGTATCACATGGACCATTTAGTGAGGCAATACACAAACTTCCTCCATTAGGAGCTTTTGATGTGGTTGGACGTGATAGAAGAGTAGCATGGCAAAAATTAGGAACATTATCAGCAGATCAAGCTCGTAGTGGCTTTGTGGAACTATTGAGCAGAAAATGCCCCTTGTTTTCCACCTATATTGAGGCTCATAGGAGAGAAAAGAAGGAGAAAGAGAGACGAGAGTAAGAAGTGATTTTAAGCACACAATAATGTAATTACATACTTTATTACCTGATTAGGAAAGAAGAAGCAGTCAGAAAGGAAGTTGAAGAGGAAGAGTTGAGAATAAAAAAAGTTGAAGAGAAAAAGGAGCAGGAACGCCAAGAGCAAGAAGAGTTAATTAAACGACAAATCCAACAGGCATTAAATGAGCAAACTTATGAGCAATTTAGAAAATATGCTGAGCAACAATTTCCTGGTGAACCAGAACGGCAAGGAACGCTGGTTAAACAATTACAGGAACAGCATTACATTCAGTATATGCAACAATTGAAAGCTGCCCAAAATGATACAATTGAAATTAATCAAAACATCTCCCATGATGAACATCTGGAAAAGCATTCTGATGGAATTGAGGAATTGCATGATAGCAAACAAGATGCTCTGGTGGCTGCAAATATGTGGACGCGCTCGGATATTGATATTTTCAAGCATTCGGTTTCCCAGGCCGAGGGGGATGGGGTTGTACGTGTTGGACACGGAGAAACTGTGACTGTACGCGTTCCTACTCACGTTGAGGGATCTCGACTGTTTTGGGAGTTTGCTACAGATCATTACGATATTGGTTTTGGCTTATATTTTGAATATGGCACGCCAACTACTGATCGAGTATCCGTACACATTTCAGAAAGTGAAGACGAAGATGGTGAAGATGTCGACGATGATTTATACGAAGAAGAATTAGCTCTTCAAAGTACAGGCGACTTAGAAGCTGGTTCTTTTAACATTCATAATGGCAATGTTAATAAGTCATTATTGACGGAAATTGTACCAGTATTTCGTCGCGATTGCCAGAATGAGGTGTACGCTGGTTCACATAAGTATCCTGGGCAAGGTGTTTATTTATTGAAATTCGATAATTCCTATTCCCTATGGCGGTCGAAGACATTATATTATAGAGTTTATTATACGCACTAAATTAAATGGGGAAACTCATACATAAAATGCCGTATTATTTATTATCGCTATTTGGCGAACAATTTGATTGCAATGTTTTAGAGTATGTTTCATTTTCATATTTCAGTAATCCATAAGTGTGATGTTATACTAATTGTAATTATTATAATATATAAACAAACCTACATGAACTTATCTATTATTTACATCACACTATTTACCTTGGAATGTGAGACAATTTAGTCCGTGCTGCTGTCAAGTACAAAACATCTCTTAATTATTTGAACTTCAATTAAATTTCCTATTCGATTCTAATTCGTTTGAAAATCGCGATGTATCGAAGTTTCAACACTTCTGCTACTTTTAATATAAAAAAAGATCCGGTTAATTTAACAAACGAATAACTTTATTGATATTTCACGTATTCAATTATTATACCTTATTATAATCAGCAAATTCACTGGTTTTTAATATACAAAATGAGCGCAAACTTAAGAATTTTGGAATGAAACATAGTCTAATTTTGTTTTTTTGCAATATTTAATTACGTTTGCAAATGTTGCTTAATTTCCTGTCTAATTCAATAATTTCGTGGCAACTTCCAACATTAAGAAATTATCGAATAGATAACGATAACACATTAATCAATATTTGCAACACTTCACCAAAGTGTGTTCAAAATTTTTTTACATTATTCTAGTTTCACTAAAAATAGAAAAACAAGATTAATACTATTTCAGCATAAGAGGAAAATCAACATCCATGTCATACTGAAATAACATTATTATTTTTGTGAAATTAGTTCCTGACTTAATATCGAACACAATTGTTGTTCATAAAATACTATGAATTGTGTAACCTTAGTAATCTAGAATTAATTACATAAATGCGTTTTTACATGATTTCAATACTTTCTATGTAATTCTGACCAGCTTCATTGTTAAGTGGCTAATACCAAATTAATAACGATGAACGCTTAACAAATATAAACTTATTATCATACCTTGCCCAGCATACGGCAAACTCTGGTTTATGACGCGCAAAATTATTGTAACAAAATTGTTGCAATATAAGTGTACATATATTAATTTGGATGTTACAACCGAAAGCCATATTAAATTTCAAATGGACTACAGTTTACACGACCGTATATGCTGTTGTCTTTAGTGACGATTTAAAATACGTAAACAATTAGAGACCAACTAAAACGTATGCGTAATATGTCAAATTTTATTGTTGCGATTGCAACGTGGGTCCAATATTTAGACGGGTGCACACCTTTAATTGAGCAACTGCTGCATCACGCAAGGAAAACAAATGAGTCATTTCAATCTCCGTGCGTGCTAATTCAATTGCCTTATTGAATAAATCCACGGCCAAGACCAAATTACCCCTGAAATATCAATTTGCATTTAGTAAAGTAATCACTGAGTAACTAGTGTGATTGCCATAATAAATAATAAAGTTTCAATACACGCACCTTTGTACTTCAACCGTCGCTAGTGTTTCAAACGCAAACCCACATCTGTCATCTAATTTAATTGCTTTCTTCATGTATTCCACTCCTTTTTCAACGTTACCGTGCCACTGCAACTCCAACAATCCGCGATGGACCAGAATTGTTGCATTTTCTGAGTCAACTTCCATTGCCTTCGCATACATCTTATCAGCTTCTTTAAAGTCTTGACGATCAGCTAGCACCTAGAAAAGACCATATTACCAAGGCTGCAATACTAACTACAATAATATAACAATTACCTGGCCAAAGAGTACAAACGCCTCTGAGAATTGACTAAATTTAAGAGTTGCATTACGGAAATCTTCCATATTTTCCATAAGTGCTTGAATATCTTGCGTCGCGAAGGCATGTCTATAATCCGCGTAATATTTTTGCACCACTGCAATTTCGAAATCTGGATTAAGTTTAACGGCCTTATCAAAATCTTGGCGCGCCTCGTGCGTATGATCCATTAGCAAATAAATCTGACCACGGTGATGGAAAACGTCCGCAATTTCTGGACCGAGCTCAGCAGCAGTTTTAAAGTCAGCCATGCATTTTTCTATCTTATCAAGTTGCATGTGGAGTGAGGCGCGCTTAATAAGTGTATTCACTTTAATTTTTACATTTACCGCATCGCTATCAATGATAGTGTTCATATCATTCATGCTCTCCTTCAGGCATCCACAGAGTAAGTAAAATACTGCCCGCAGCGACATTGCTTCAAAGAAGTATCCGCCCTCAGATTCACTGGATTCGATTTCTTCAGTGCACGCGGGAATTATCTTTTCAAACTCACCGCTCCTGAAATGCTGTTTGGCAGCCAAGAAACCCTTAATTTCGTCGGTACCATTCAGAGTTTGTTCGTTCATAAGAAATTTGTAGACGGGGTCGTCAGAGAAAGACATCATAAATGTTTTAATATACTGTTTGCTTGTTAGCACTGGCTTTTTTGTTTTCATTGCCTCAGCTGCATGTTTCTTTCCAAGTTCCTTCAAAATGCGGTCAGCCATCTGTAAACTTGTCTGGGTCTGAAATCCCTGAATGAGACAAACTGCTGTAATATCTTCAAGGCACTTTTCCAATTCTCCTTGAATTTCATATGCCTTTGCCCTACGATATAACGCCTTTTCATACTTCTCATTTAGTTCCAGGGCTTTTGTACAGTCTTCAACAACTTGAGTCCACCTCTTTAGTTGTTCATTTGCGGCAGCTTTGTTTTGGTAAAATGTAGAAAGATCAGTACTGTTACCTGCAGGACAAGCATCAATAGCTTGTTGATACATGTTAATGGCATCCTCATATTTCCCCTTTTTGAAAAATCCATTGCCTAGATTAGTAAATAAACATAGGAATCAAACAATTGCTCTTTAAGTGTACAATAAACCTTACCTTCAGCCTTTAGACGTTGGGCTTTTTCAATAGGCGTTTCTGGCCTCTTATTTTTCTCTTGGCTCTGGCTTACATCATCAATAGACATAGAATTAACTTTGTTTATAAGCCCTTTCCTATCAGAGGATTGCTGTCGCAGATACCAATACCCTAAGCCCAATGATGCAGTTGCCCCAATGGCAATTGCAATTTGCCATCTTGGAAATATTAAACTACCAGTACTTTCATTTGCCATTTTTTATAAATGCTTTATATTTCTGCTAAGATGGACACTGCCCCAAAGACTGCAACTGCTTTGAGGTTAGTCACGCCGGAAAGTCAATAAATTGTGATTTAGCTTACTTACTGTTTTCTCTTGCATGCAGAATATTGACTTATAACAAATTCCCGTTTATAGCACTCTTATCTTCTTCGCAGTTTTGCTTTCGCTGACGTGTTTCTGTAACAATAGTCTGATTGTTTACATTTGCACTTTGTTCCTCCCCAACATAAACACAACACAGCAATAAAAAAAGATGCTTACTTATTTAAAAGATGTTGCTTTTACACGGGCAGTTTTTAAAGTACTTTCTAACTCGAACCATAAAATTTGTCGGCTTTACAAGAGGTTATGCAACATATTAATTGACTTTTAAAACACGCGACAATGAGACGTATTACTTACTGACTGTTACTAACGCATTGCACATAACTCGGACTGGAAATACTTCACGCACTATGCTTATTACCATTTATTACTTCAAGTCAAGCAACTATATTTCCGGAAGAATATTGATAAGAGAGCTTGCTCGAAAACTACCAGGAGTATGTTTAAACACAAAACAAATATGGCGCAAATGCGCCAGACAAATCTCGATGGTGATGGATAGATTACGGTAATATAATTATGCGATAAATTGCCAAATATTCATAAACAAATTAAATGGCGTAGGTGACAATAGTAAGCCAACTAAGATCAAATTCCACTGTAGCTGACTTTTAAAATATAAACGACGTTATAATGTGAACTAATTTTGAATTTAATGAAACGAGGTGATAAACAGTGATGAATTTTTTCGTGCGTAATTTCTCCTGACGTTACTTTTTAAAGGAGCGTCTCATTGTTGTGTGAAACTCGAATATAAGTTGACACCAGGCAATTTCTTCAACACGATGAGGAAACGACCTCTTGGATAATAGACGCCTGGAGAGCATAGCCTCGTCGCTGAGGATTTGTATAAGGAAATTGGTACACACTCTTCTTCTTATGCTAGTTACCATTTTACACCGTGAGGGGCACTAGCAGTCATTCAGTCAATTCCCATTCAGCTGCTGAATAACCTCAGTTGCTGGCTCATGCCGCGAAAAAGCGAAGTGAAGAAATTTCAGTGATATCAATTGTTATTTTGTTTATTATGCGATGACGTCAATTATTTTGAGGAACTTAAGATGCAAGTTGAAGCTTTGTGTTCCTCGTTGCAATATGGTTCAATGTGCCTATAGTTCAAATGCCAATGGTTTAATTATAAGTGCAAAGATATCAAAATTTAACTTTTATAAAGGCACTAAATATAAAAGTCTTGACGAAATTCCACTTGCTTCAAAGGGATGGAATCACTCAAAATCACAAGGTGATTATTTTGTTGTACATGGAGACACATCAGCCAGAGACTTTCCATCTGTAAACTTTACTGATGTGCAGATCCACAAGAGCTTCCAAAGAAGTTTATTAAGTTGCAATGTTGAAAAACTAACAACATTTCAGTCCAATGTCATTCCTGTTGTTAGATCAGGTACCCACACATTAATTGCTGCTGAAACAGGTTGTGAATGTCAATATCAATCTTATCAATAACATTAATAATTTTAAACATTTTGTAGGCTGTGGTAAAACAATTGCATATTTGCTTCCTTTACTAGAGAAGTTAACTCCTACTGAAGATATGAATAGTCCACAAGTTTTGGTTTTAGTTCCAAACAGGGAATTAGCCTACCAAATCAATGAAGTGGCAACACAACTATGTTCATCAACAGATCTAAAAGTAAAAGCTCTTGTTGGTGGCCAAACTAAGAAAATAATGATGAGGGCAGAGCATGAACCAGTTGATGTGCTTATAGCTAGCCCTGGTGCCATTGGAAAATTATCAACAGTAGGTTTATTTAAATTACACAAAGTTCAACACACAGTGTTGGATGAAGCTGATACACTGGTGGATGACAGTTTTGTAGAACGTATTGAGTCGTTAATTCGACGCGTTCCACAATCACAAATAATTTTATCTTCAGCAACTATGCCACGGAAACTACCTGCAATTTTTGAACCAATCATAGATTCACTCGTTCAATTAAAATCGGAACGATTACATCGTCCGTTATTAAACATTACACAAAAGTTCATGCGCCTATCAAAAAGCTCCAAACCAAGCCAACTTCTTCTTATGGCGAAAAGCGCAAAGTCTCCAATGATGGTCTTTACAAATCGAAATGAGACGTGTAATTGGCTTGCCATGTTCTTGAGGGAAAATGGACTTTCATGTTCTAATATCAATGGTGATATGAATTATGCAATACGAATAGCGCAATGGGATGATTTTAAAAGCGGTAAATCCAAGATAATATCCGCAACAGACGTTGGTTCCAGAGGTTTGGATACAACAGAGCTGAAAGAAGTAATTAATTATGACTTTCCATTATATACTGCTGATTACATTCATCGTGTTGGTCGCATTGGACGACTAGGATCAGTTGATAATTGCAAAGTTACAAATTTCGTTAGCGGGCCTATTGAAATTGCTTTAGTTCAAAATATTGAAGTAAGTTTTAAACCAATTGGTGTGTTCACATTTCAATTTTCTTTTATATTTTAGAAAGCGATTCGTACCGGCTCAGAATTACAGAACGTTGATGGGAATATCACAAACATTGTGCAAAACAAAATACAAAAGAAAATGAGGGGCGCCGGTTGATCAATTCATAAGCCGTTGTCATATTATTGTTGAGCTGGGTTATAAATTCAAATGTTTATTAACAACAGTGTGTGATGCATAATTCTTATTAAATGCTTGCTCTTACTGTCAAAAGATAATTCATACAAGAAGTACTTAAATTGAAGAATGCTGACGACAATATCACAAGTATTATGCAGGAGAAAACCCAGTTATCAATGAGAGGGATACTGCACTTACAAACACCTACTCTAACTTCTACTGTATATTATAACAGTGAAAACGATGCTGTTTTGGTCAATATTACTTACTATCTCATTAGACAACGGTATCAATAAGATTTCTAAATAAAACATTATAACAAACGATTTGTATATAAAACAAGTGTGATAAATATGTGTTAATTTGATATATGTATATATCCTAGGTATTATGGCCGCTAACAGTATTAATATTACATTGATTCACCGTTTTGTTGAACAATTTTCAACTTATCAATATCGAATTGAGATTGGTCCTTTGCAACATTGGAAGCGTTTGACATGGATGAATTACCAGACGTATCGCGAGATTCTTTAGAGGCGTTCAAAACATGGATTGTCTCCGCATTTTCAGTCACCACTGCTACGTCCTCTTTCTCATCGTCATCATCATCATCATCTACTTCGGAATCACATTCGTCTGTATTGCTGCTAAAGTCACTTGTATCTTCTTCGGATGAAGTTGAGCTCGTGTCATCATTGTTATGGCGAGAACGACGCGACTCGCCAATGTACACTTCAAAGCTGGCGGGCCACACTTTTATTTTCTTGAAGTATTTTATGTGCTCCTTGGAAAGCACGCGCACCATTTCGGCTTTAACTTTATCACCCTCGAGAATCGGTTCAACAATGACGAAGTCACCGCGTTTCACCCAAATGTTCTTGCGAAACTTGGTCGGCATCGACACGAGAAACTTGTCCTTATCAGCTGCCTCAACCTCGTGTAGATTATTGCCTCGAGAGCTCAGAATTTTGACTATTTCCTGATGTTCAGAGGGTGGAGTGAAATAATCCTGGGCAATCTCCTTGAGGACATGCTTGCGTTTAGTTGCTTTCGACATTATTGAATCTAAAAAAAGAACACACAAAATTAATAATTATCCAAGAATCCGCCTCGAAATAAATTGATTAATGATTACTTTTTTGACTTTTTTAATGCATCATATATTGTTAAACTCTCCCCATTGGGAATGCCGTAGCCTTTAGCAAGTCCATACGGATTTGAGGGCGTTTTACAATCCTGCTGAGACTCTTTTCGCAGGACTGTGTCGATTTCGACAGACGAAAAAAATGCGACTGAATATGGTAGATCATAAATGCCTAGTTTTATTGAACAAAATGCTCTTGTCAGCAAATTTGTAATATGCATTGCCACTGCTGCATCGTATTGGTATTCGTCTTTCACCAAATACCTAACTTCGTCATGAAAACTTAGCGAGAAGCGCACATTATCTTTCATCATCCATCGCATGCATACAAGCATTAAATGCAAAAAATCAACCGCACCACTCTGGACCACCCAATTAACACGAGTGGGCAGAAATTTATCGTCAGGATTGTGCAATGGTTCTAATGCGCGACTTAATCTAGCGTCGAGAAATGGAGTCCTCGGACTCTCCTGCGAAGCGATATCTTCCAAGCTGTTGAACATGGCACTTTCGGTGCCTAAGACCCAACGTGGTTTATAAAAGATTTCGCTCAAAGATTTCCCATGCAATTTGGCGACCTGGAAAGCTTGCCATCTTGAATATGGTGTATCTGCAAAGTCGTTGATATACTCGGGTTTCAAGCGGTATATTTTTTTGCCCTTCGTTAAATCGAACATTTTATTTGCTTTCTTTCGTGCGTCATTCTCCGTCATCGACGGATTGAATTGCTTCAATAATTGTTCCGCAAAATTAGGGCCAGCGCCATAAATTCTCGCATAATTTATGACTTTTGCGTGGTCTCGTGAAATTCCTACTGCTTTTGCGGTAACACTATGCATATCAGTGCTTTCGGCTTTTGTGCCACTTAAATTCATCCAGCCAAATGGTGTTGCGCCATGCATTTTTGCGTGCGCTGCATCGCCAATCATACTTGCAATCCATAGTTCTTGTGAATCAACATCAGCGCCAACGAATTTATATCCAAGAGGTGCCTGCACCATTGCACGCAATTCCGATCCTATCCTATCCACTTTCGGGGTTGAAGCAGTCATCCAAGTAGCTTCAACCGCTCTTCGAGTTAATGTACCTGATACGACAATTTGTGGAATAATTACCCCAAAATTATCATCAGCCCAAACAGTTAGTTGATCCTTAATTCTATCTCGATTATTCCGCCAATAACTTAGTTGTCTTGCGATATCTAACACCCTCTCCGCAAAATCCGAATCACCAGCAAGAACATTTTCGGAAAACTTATTTAGGAAATCTTTAGCTAACGGATTTCCAACCTTAAATGCCGCTCCATTTTTATGTGGCAATTTCAAGAAATATATAGAATCCTCCAAAATTGTATTACACCAAATGCCCGAACCCTTATAAACACCATCAGTTTCATCCTTTTTTAATTTACTGTAGAATTCTTTACGCGCCAAATTATTTTCAACTTCCTGTCGAATATTTGCCGGAATATAATCCTTTGGATCTCTATTTGCAACCAGCGGACACTTTCCTAATAACGTTTTCAACGGAATTGACTTCCCTTCAATATTTGTTGAAAAAGGAACAAGAAATCCCCAACCCAGGCCGCGAATATAATGCAAAGGGTATCCCTCCCACGTTAAATTAAGTAATTTTGGCGTGACTTGCATTGAAGTACTTAAAAGATGAGCACCGGGGCTCCAGTCTTCAATTGAGTTTGGTTTAACTGCAAGTTTGCGATACCAGTTTGGATAGCCTGGTAATAAAGTCGCTCTTGGTATCATTTCATTTAAATATTGAAACTTAGCTTCTAAGGGATCGACATCTTCATCTTCGTTCACAGCATTACATGACTTTGGTTCTACAATGTCGATTTGTTTGTCTTTCACCTTCTTAGGAATTTTAACTTTTAATTCTTTTGTCTCCCAATCCTGATCCCACATCCAAATGTCATCTTTATATTTCTCATCATGCATTAGGTAGCAGGCTTGATCAGCTCTTTTACCCAATAGAGTTTTAGCTTCAATTTCAAGTTCTTCATATGTGAGATCACATTCATCCAAATACCGATTCCATGTTTTATTCAGTGGAAGATATGCAGTGCTCAATTCCAACATTCCAGCAAATGTCACTGGATGTGGGAAGCGCTCTTGGAACATGGGAAACACTTTGCGAAAAACATTATGTGTTGCAATTACGTCTCCAGCGCAATAATCCATTAAATTTTGAAAATCTTCATTCACATCCTTCAGAGACCCCTTAACAAAAACATCCCTAGGATCTTTTGATATTTGAACACCGCAATAAAGTTTATGTACGTCGCTTAAATTATTTAGTGAGCTTAATGTCTTCCACTCTTCTGGTTCTTGATTATCTTTCTTTGATTTAATCATAGCGCGTTGGTAACTAGTCATTCCGCTAACGCAAACGTGCAAAGACATCGTGTCTATAAATCTCGTGCCCGTTGGGTTTAACCAATATTGCTCCTTAATTCGGGCACGATCATAAGAAACGTTATGACCAATTACAATTTTAGGTCTCTTTGTGTGCTCTGAATTAACATTATTGGTTGACTCCATAGGAATCATATCATTCTCATGATATTGCTTAGGCACAGGCGAATTTACTTTGATTAATGATTCACAAACCCAACTGTACCAGGCTTTGGAGCTTACAGCTGTAGCAAGAGTAGGATTCTTTCCTGCTGTTATACAAACTTCTACATCAAAAATGAGTTCCTCCTCTAAAGGAAAATCAACAGGCTCTGAACCGTTTTCAGAATAGCGTGTCCACCCTTCACGAAATACCCAAATTTTTGGCTTATCTGGTATATCACCCAATAACTTAACAGCTAAATTTAAATATGGTTCAGATTGTTCACTCCCAATATTCATGAAATGCTCTTCTAGGTTATTTCCACGTAAAGGTGGAAGCTTTAATTCAACATTCTTTAAGTAACTATACTCTTTAGCTACCATTCCATGTTTCTCTAGCTCTCGATTACATTCATCTATTGAGTCTTTAGATATCTTATTAGGTACATAATTTAAGAACACCTGTTGGTACAGATTCTTTGGCAACATTTGTATGTTGAAAGGATTAATTCGTAAATCTGTTAGTGTATCTTCACGTTTTGGTAGTATGACTGGTGCATGTTTCAATTTTTTCATCTTTAATTCCAAGTGCTTTTTTAGTTTTACTGGATCTGCCTTGAAAAGCTTCTGTGTTGTTTTTGGTCTGAACCAGTAGTCAGTTCCATAATACCTGCAGGCCTGCAGCTTGCTCAACATTTTAATGCGCATCAGATTCAGAGTGGTTATAACGATAACTAGAAATCAATCAATTCCCTTTGTAAAACTCTAAATTTGTGCCTCAAGAGGTTAATAACGCAATGTAAATCTCGAAGGTTAGGTAGATAGAGTATATCATCTTTGAATGGAATCGTTTCATAATAAAAGGTCTTGGAAGGACAACAAACATCGTTTCTACTTACTTGATTGAGCTGATGACCGATACAAAGAGAAGCACTGAATTTGCTGTGTACAATAAACCACGTACTAACCCTGGATAGCTCACATGAGTATTCACCAAAAATTCAATTCACTGGTTTACCTACTGGCTTTCCATAACCGATATTGCAAAAAAAACAACTAACAATCGGCACACATACGCGATGAACTTGCTAAATTGCTACAAACACATCAAGACACATGTTACTGCTAACCGCGTTAACTAAACCCGAGAACTATAAATGCTGTCACTTACTATTTGACATTTCATACACCAGCTTAGACTGGCACTAAATTTACAATTATCAAAATTACTTTAATTACTTATCAAAATTGCTCTATTATTTTATAGCTTATTTTAAATATACAATAAATTATATTAATATATATGATTTTGTAAGGCGAGCAAAATTATACATTAAATTATTTTCCCAATCATTCTTGCTAACAAAATTCACTGAGGGCGCTATATCAACATAAACATTAGTGCAGAAGTGTACTTTAAAAAGTGGAGAATAATTAGAAATTGTTTTTGAGGAATAATAATTCATAATTAATAATACGTTATATCCTTATTTCCCAGATATCGGACAATTAATTTTGCATATTTTTTATTGTATACTTTAATGCTAGTATGTACTTCAATTTATATAAGCATTGGAACGTGCAGCAAATGCGTCAGGAAAACTGATCAATCAGAACTTCAACAACCCCAGATATTTTAATACGTGTGTGGCACATTCTGTGATTTTATGTTTAAAAATGATTTAAACATCTCATTTAATTAACATTTACGCATGAATAATAGCGTTACGTGTAAACAGCTTCTGTAGTGCGCGGAAGACAGTGCAGACAAGGACTATAAGTTCCATGAACGACAATGTCAAATTTCCAATAATCAACAAAGTAGTGCTTTAGTAATTTAAACTAAACCCATGCAATTTGTGTACATGGCAGAGGATCGTCAGGACAGTTTCAAAACATGGGTAAGATTATCATTGATTTGTTATAATGGCTTAATTTATTGTACGAGATTACAACGTGTGTGCCGCAGCCGAAACACCCGCCGTATTAGAAACTCTAGATCTCTCCGAAAAGAATCTTAAGAAACTCATAAAACCTAACGCGGAAGAATCACAAGTTGTTACTTTAATTCTCGATGACAATGCCTTGCAGAGAATTGAGGGAATTGATTCATTCAATAAAGTGCAAAAGGTTTGTTTATGACTCTAACCTCAATAGTAATCGTTAATAATGCCAATGTAATAAATATTATTATAGCTTTCTGCTGTACGGAACCAACTACTGCGTATGTATGGCGTTTGTCGTTTGCATAACATACACACGCTGAATCTCGCTCACAACGGAATAATAACAATTGAAGGACTCAAAGATCTGGTGCATCTAAAGTACCTTAACTTAGCTGGAAATAGCATCAAAATCATTGAACATCTGAACACAAACGTCAACTTGGAGCATCTGGATGTGTCTGAAAACTCAATCACTACTATAACAGACTTGTCTTATTTAAAAGTATTGAAGGTATGAGCTAAAACTTTTAAAATATAACTTGGTACATGACTGAGGTTGTAGGAGCTGCTGTTGCACAACAATAAAATATCACATTTGCGGCAGTGTGATCGTTTTCTACCAACCAGTTTGACGACATTAACACTAGCCAACAATAGTTTTGCTGATTTGAATGAGATTAGCCAGCTGGCGCATTTAAACAATTTGAACAGCATATCCATAGCAAATAATCCATGTGTGATAATGACTGGCCAGAAAATGTGTGTACCAAGATAATATTCTTTGACAAATTTATTAATGCACGATTGATTACATTTCAGCGGCTTTGATTACCGTCCATTTATTATAAATTGGTGCCCAACTGTGCAAGTTATTGATGGCTATGTAGTAGACGCAATTGAAAGTTTAAGAGGAGAATGGCTCTATTCACAAGGCCGAGGAAGACATTTTCGCACCGGCGATCATCTGGAGCTAAGTAATTATCTCGCAACAGTGTGTCCTTTATCAGGAGAGCAACAGCTAGAGACGGAGGATGATCGCAAATTGCGCTTGATTTTATCAAAAGCGCAACATCATCAGCAGCAACTACGCGAGCAAGGAAATTCGCCTATTCCTTCACCTTCAGTGCGAAAAAAGTTTCAAGGACCTAAGAGTTCACCACGTATAGCTGGTAATTATATTTTTCGTCTTTTACTTGAGCTTAAATTGATTTACCAAGGCGTCAACCTTAATGAACATGTTTCTAAATTAAGACACCGTTAGCAAAACAAGTAGTAAAATTCGGTACCAATTTGTACCTCGTGTTGTATACCGACAGCTATCGCGTTTTACGTTTATATTGATTCAATTAATTTGAGTGTATTATGATTGTTAGGAGTTCTTACAGTGATAAATGTATTGGGTGCATTGATTAATTATGAATATTCCCAATATCGATTCGTTAACTACATGTGTAATAGCACTTCATATTTCAATGTAGTTTCACAACAATTCTAAGACTGCCGTATTCATTTGTGATTCTATTACAGTATTGATTTAAATTCAAATGTTTTCTATTCTTCCGTATTTCATCTATACGTAAACCATAAAGATGTCTTACTATTACTACTATCATAAACGTAAATAGTTCTTCGAGTTTATAATATTTTAATCATGTTTCTTTCGCGTTATTCCATGTTTTATCTGTTTTAGCTGCAAGGGCAAACAATACACGATCTCCGGACAAAATGACTGCAAGTTGTTATAATTCGACAAACATGACACAGGGTTGTGGTGATAGTGGTATCATGTCGCAAAGTTTAGATCCAAGCATACTGAGTGAAACTAGCAAGGATGATACACTAAGATCATCGTCTAGCATTCGTGAAAATGGTGTTTGTTTGGATGGTATGTAAACTAAGTAAATTTATGCTTGGCTGCAAATTGATCCACTGTTGTTTTTAGAATATGAGGTGGTTAATAGCCCATTACAAGCATTGTCAAAATTGGTACCCGTGCCGGAGTCGTTAATGAGTCCGGATTATCGGCCGTCATCATTAAGCTCAAGATTAAGCTCTATGTCAGCAATGCCGACACCAACAGTCAGCCAAAAGCCGACTCCACGAATTTCCCAACCAGTGAATAAATCACCAAAATTATCTCGTAGCAATATTGCTAAACCGAAAACTAATTTCGGCGTTGAAACGAAGCGCACAAATAGTCCGAGTCCGGTGCGGGCACGTCGAGCTATTCCATTGAACACTAAAGTTACCGGCAGTCCACCAATGCAGCCAAAGCCGCTGGTATCCGCAATGAAGAAATCTCCGAGTACAGATGACGAATCCGAAATGTGTGATTCAAAACTACAAACAATTCAAATGAAGGCAGAAGAAAAGCGGCAGCAAAAGGATGCTGAAGTTAGTAGCAATAGTAGCGGCAATGAAGACAAAGCTGAAATGGCAGCCGTATTTATTCAAAAAATGTGGCGCGGTTATTACACGAGACATCGTGATAAACAAACTCTAGAGAAGTATAAAACTATACAAGCGCAGCGAGCTGATGAATATTTGCAGTAAGTATAAAATATTTCTAGCTTATTAACGTTGCGTTAATATCTATCTTAATATATTTAGAAAACTGGCGAATGATATGGAATCGACAAAAGCTGCTTTAGAGAGTGAGCGCAAAATTCAAATGCTTCAAATGCAAGCCATAAATGCACTGTGGAAGAAAGTCTCTGCTCTACAACCAGAAGATACGGCAAATACTGCTTCAACTAGTGCAGTTACCGTCATCAATAACTCGACAAATGAAACGAACGAGATAGTGAGTACTCTAGCAGCGACGTGCACATCTTTGCAAAGTCAAGTGCAACAGTTGCAAGGTTCAATGCAGGACATGGTAAAATTTATGGGTTTGTTTGCGCAACTCAACAGTCAAACGCAATTGCCGCATAAGGAAAATGTTATTGCTACTCAGACAGAAATTATTGCAGTGCATACACCGCAGGTAAATAGTCATTACGATTTCATAATGCAACAATGATTGTAATAATGATTTACATTACAGGGGGAGGCAGCAAAAGTGTTTCCATTTCAGAAACAGAATCGACCATCTTCATTGCCTTTGCCCGTGGGCACAAGAACATCAAAACGTGATGTTGCTGCTACGACCACAACATCAAGTACAAGCACGAGTAGTACCAGCACTGTGGAAGCAGAAGTGCGCCAGTTTGCGGGTACTTTAGTCGATGGAGTAATACGCACAGTAAGCGAATCTCAGGAAGAATCCGCTGCATTGCTGCAAAGCACTGAAGATACGGTTACAACTAGCGATAAATTTTAAAATATTCAGCTAATATGCTATCTTAAGACTACTCATGTATTAAAGTTAAGTTTTATTGTAATTCTCTCTTCTGTGATCACACTTTTCGTTTTATTTCTTCTTCGATGGCATACATGCGTTGGAAAATTTTGAAAGCGGTTCTAGTACGACAGCAGCCTTGTGATTTCACTGTGCTTTATGTGTAAATTAATGACAAACGTCGTACGATTAACAGAAGTGCCAGAGTGGCTTATTGTAAATGTGCTGTTTTGCTCTGCATACAAGTTTTAAACTTTCAAATGAATTTGTGCGAAAGACATTATTTCTATTATTAATACTATGCATTTTACGATCGCATTTTTTGCTGTAAAGAAACAAATGATACCAAAGATTTGAATATCACTTGAAAATAAACTTACTACTACTCAATGTTGTGTAATTTTTGCCCTTGAATATTCCTGTCCTAAAATGTTTATCTGAAATGTCTTGTATGTTTCGTTCACTAATTAATGAACATTAACGAGACTAGATAATTATAATTTATTGTTTGAAAGGCGTTTTTCGTTGTAAATTTTCGAAAAATAACACTATTTAAAATCAGTGGCATTAGAGACAATAGTATGTTACTATCTCTAAATAACATACCATGTAGCATGTTATTTGTACAAAAAAAAAAATGGTTTTCACGTCTTACATATACGAACCTAAATAGTAAAATTTTATTAAATTAAGGTAAACAAATAAATTTTGCGTCATGCATTAATTTTGGAACATTTTGCTGTAAATATTACGTTCGTGCTGAATATAGCGCAAACGTTGCTTACGTACTGTTGCGCAAAGTTCTTCAATTGTTTGATCAGTCGGCGACAATTTCATCGCCAATTCCAAGTCATCGATCGCTTTGTCATATTCCTTTAGCTTAAAATGTGCAACACCACGCCTATAAATTACCTTTCCGTTCTCCGGATCAATCTCTAGTAGATCGTTGCACAGTTGAACCACTTCGCTGTGATCACCCAGTTTAAGTTTGACTGCGGCCAGATTTGCTAGCGCAAAACTTCTAATTTTCTTCAAAACATTGCGATCATGATTTTTGCAATTATCCATGACGTATTCGACATAGTGAATTACCTTCTGATATTTACGACCAGCTATCGCATAATTTTGTTTATTGAAAAAATAGTTACCCGATTCTTTAATGTTTGAAATAACAGTTTCTAGATTGGTCGACGGAAACAAGAAATCTTCCGGATACGGTGGGTAACAATCGAGGGTGCCATCGTTTTCTTCAATACCATAACACCCATCTTTAATTTCACCGCAATCTATGATTGTACACGACAATAGGGGTTTATCTTCTTCATCACGTATCACTTCACTAATTTCTTTGACGGTACCAAAACCTTTGATGACTTTGCCGAACACCACATTACGATTGTCGAGGTGTTCGCATGTAACGGTAGTGATGTAAAATTGTGAGCTATTTGTATTTGGTCCATTATTCGCCATTCCCACAAGCCCAACTTGGTCGTGCTGTGCGCAAATTTGTTAAAATAAGCAATTAGTACCCAATAAAATTGAATCATTAAATTGCATCAACTCCCAATGAAAATTACCTATTGCATCTATTTCTGTCGGTTACCATTAACAGAACAAAAGAAAATTGAATTAGTTAGAAGTTAAAAGGAAACTTACACTGATTTTAAAGTTTTCATCTTCGAAAGGACCTCCATATATGCTCACACTATGATTGGACTTGTTGCCTATAATGTCCCCGCCTTGGATCATGAATTGCGGTAAAACTGAAAAACAAACACCGCAAAATTAGAAATAATTTAGTTTGAACGATACAAGCGGGCTGTGAAGTATGTTTATGTCTGATGGATCAAACGGCTACTGTCTATTCCTGAACTGTCTTGTCAGAATTTGTTCAGGAACATGGTATAAAAATTCTTGTGTTAAATATATATGAAGGATTGTTAGAGAAAAGGGGGATGAAAAGATGTCGTGTCAGTGCGCGAATGATGATGGTCTGCAGGTGGACAGCAACGGTTGTTTACAGTGCATAGAGGTACCGAAGGTAAAAGGTCGCTTTGGCCTAGCGTGGGTGTCCGAATCACCAGAATGTCCTTGTCCTGAGCCGGTGGGCTGGCAAGTGGAGTTCCTCGACACGCCCTCAAAAGTAGAGCAAAAGTGTCAGGAGATGGTTCGTTGGATTAACTGTCCACCCTTGCCACGTTGCGACCCCTGTCCACCGGATGAACTTTGTTCCCCATGTAATCCTCCTCGCTGTAACCCGTGCGCGCCTAAATGCAATCCTTGCCTGCCAAAGTGTGGCCCCAAGTGTTCGTGCAAAAGTAAACCTAAGTACGAGCAAAAGTGCGGTTGCTGCTGTAATGGCATGGTCAAACCGAGCTGCAGGCCCAAGCGTCAATGTTTTCCACCGAGCGGAACACCCTACTGTCGGCCCAGATCCCCGCGACGCCGAACGAATGGAGGCTGCACTTGCAACGCTCAGGATTCCCAGAAATGTACGTGTGATATACCCGTTAAAGACACAAAAAATGGTATTGTCTCATCTTCAGGTACTTATACTAATGATACCCAAAACCAACAAAACTACAATCCATGCTATTCTTCGAAACAGGTAACTCCAACTGAGGATAAAACTAAATGTATATGTTCTAAAGCGATGGTAACACTCTACCAGAAAGAGGGAAAACATAGAAATATCACTGATAAAGAGCATCCCCATGCGGAGCCAAAAAGCCAAACTGCGGAGAATGTCAACGAAGTGGAAACGAACACGAGTGCCTGCCAGTGCTGTAAGCAGGAGAAAACAACCAGTATCACAGACGACGCGCTTTGCACGTGCGATGAAGAACTTACTGACATGCAGTATTACACGTGTGGCGGCGATAAATCGGATAATCGTGCGAAATCGAGTCAACACTGCGCTTGCGGTTCTGATCTTTCAGGCGAAAAACCCACAAATGAGAGTCTTTACAGATGTAATGAATGCGCACCACATAATGACAAAGAAGCCGGTGACGCTAACAAGAATCATACGAATGATGGTGACGTAATGCATCATACCAAGATTAGCAGTAATCATGAGGAAAGAAAGTTTCCCGCAGAAACCCATGGCGGAAGTGCGGCACACGCACAATCAACTAATTCAGGCAAAGGTGAAATCCAAGGTTCCATAGAAAGTGCCTACTCTGCTTCTGGTTATTTCGATGCAAATGATGGGCAACACCCAGATGATACGGAGCATTCAGACGATGTAGAAGAACATATAGGAGAAACACGAATGCAAAATAACTTGGGCGCACAACCTGTTTCATCTAAAAACAAAGCGCTTGCCACTCCCGACAAAAAGGGATGGTTAAAGCCAATGCTGATGCGCCTTTGCTTCAAATCACGAGTTGAACAAGAGGCGGATGCCGATTGAGTTGCTATCGTTCGCTATGTGGAGTATTATGCACTGGAGCTGTGCTTCGGTGATATAGTATCTATGTTGGATTGCTTTGACGTGAGATTAATATAAAACCTGTTAATCATCCTTTCAGAACATACTACATCCTTATATAAAAACTAATAATAATTTGAATTCCATACTTTTTGATTAGCCAGGAAAATTCATAGGGGTTGCTTTGCTTAGCTGTTTTGTTCCTTTACTATACGTATGTATATGAAAATACGACTTTGATTGAACCCACAGAAAATTAATATGACAAAGGTCATTGAACCAAAATAGAAATTCCCTTAAAAATTAGTACACTTACCTCGGTCAAATGTGGTATTCTTGTAGGACAATTGGATTCCGTTTTTATCCTTTCCCGCTTCACCTGTGCAGAGTTGACGGAAATTTTCAACAGTCTTTGGAACTACATTCTTGTATAATTGAATTATCACGCGGCCAGCTACAAAAAGAAACAAACATAATAATAACTCACGTAGTTATACAATTTCAACTTAATTGAGTGATATTTGTATCCCTTCATAATTTATTTGTTTACTTAAATTACAGTTGACTTGAATAATCGATAATTGGTCATTTTTGTAATTTCAATGATTTAAAGGGCGTGTAATCAACAGATGAAGATTTAATAATGATTAATAGCAGAACAATCAAAAGAGTAGAAAGTATAGAAGAAACGAAACATGCATGTAGATAGAATCGTATAACAAAGAATAACTGACCTCTTACATCGCCGATTTGAATATCAAGGAACACATGTAGTTCATTATCACTGCAACCGTGTAGATGCGAGGAATTGTTGTCACTCATGTTATTACGTTATAAAGCAACCAAAACAAGAACAAACTCGAGTTTGTAGATATCAACAGGCAATCGTCGTCAAGGTCTATCTCTTCTCAAAGTGCTAGGATTTACATGGTCACCTATGTTGCGAGGTAACAGAGGTTGTATTCACGCAATGCCACTGTATTGTCGTACACAAATGTTTTTTAATATGCCTTCAAACAAATTATTGTAATAATCGAGCGACCACAACCACGACAATAAAGTTTTTAGTGTGCACCTCATACAAAAACAAAGCGTTTGACATATGACGCGTATCACAATATCTGACGTAACATGATTTGAGTATACACTGTTTCGACGAAAATGCAATCACTATTAGGATGCAATAAACAGTAATCGAACCTGACCTTTTTACGAAACGGGTGAGAATGGTGTTGGCTGTCAGTGAACAAAAATAAAAACATATGATTGAGTTTAGAGCGCACACTGCGCCGCTAGCGTCAGGTGCGTTAATCACTTCTGCCTAGGTTAGAATTCGATTGTTTTCAACGTTTTCAAGTCAGACGTGCCTTTTTCCTTAATGTTGCTTCCTATGTTTTGTTATAATTAAGTATGTGCGGTATTACTGAATCGCAGAAATGAAACGTACAGTTGTTAAAGAGCCGGCCGGTGATGAGAAACGAATTAAATTAACTAACGATGATTGGGGTGATTCTGATATTGATGATTTACTTCTGCAAGCTACACAAAATTGTGAAAAACAAGTTGTAACTAATTGTTTATGTACAGTTTGTGTTCAATAATTAACAATGTTTGTATTTTAGTTAGAAACACGCCCCCAAGAACAACCCTGTACACAGGATCATTTGAATGAATCACTAAATTATAGTGTTTTTAATAAAAATTCAAATATGGTAGTTTCAACTCAAAATCCATTTACTTGGGCACAACCAGCATCTATAGCACCGGCGCAAAGTACTCAACATAATCGAATTAATGAACAATCTGAAATTGAAAGATTAAAAAATGAACTCATATTAAAAACAGGGGAAGTCTCATTATTAAGAAGCCAGATCAAAGATATGAAGCAACAAAATGATCAAAAGAAAGAAGAGACTTTCAAACAAATGAGTCAAAAATTAGATACACTAAAAAGCAAAGAAAAGAAAGTTTCTACTGAATTGGAATTCAAAATATTTGAGAATGCCAATTTAAAAATGAAACTCAGCAGTTTTTTAAGAAACCCAAATGTTACTGCAGTTTCATCTGTGATTGATAGACCAAATGTTGATGTTGATTCACATAATTTTTCAATTATTCCTACATCTGGAAAATGTAAGATTATTTGTTTGTCATAGTTTTAATAATCATTGTATATTTTACAGGGTGTCCTTTAAAGGAGCTGGTTCCAAGTGAAATATTTGAAAGCGACGCGGATGATGTCTTTCCTGATGTGAAACATAAAAAGCCTTTAAGTGATGAATGTTACATGCACAGTAAACTTTTAGCTGATGCAGAACCACGATTAACTAAAGGCGTTTATACAAATGTTAGCTATGGGAAGCGATTAAAACTAAAACATTTTTTTCATGTGATTCGACGACTTAAAGATCTAACTGTAATGGAATTGCAACTTGAAAAATATGCAATTAATCAGGTAATGATAGTGATATTATTGAGTTTTTTTGAATACTAATAAATTTATTTAAGATTTACCTCCTTTCATACACGTTTCTTTCTAATCAACTGGAATATTTATCTGTATTTTGTAAGCATGTAAAAGCAGATGAAATCAGACAAATAGATTTGGATTATTTAAATAATCCAGTTCAGGGAGTGAATGTAAATTGCGATCTACTTCATCCACGGTGATTAGTATTATATTAAATATGTTTCTTTTATTTTTGTTTTTATATGTTTTTAGAAGTTGGTCGGACGACTTGCAAGAATGTGGAATTCAATGTCGTCAAACTTTAACTCTTTTAACCCTTGTCCTACGATATAACAAGTACCTTCAGAATTTACTGCTTAATAAACGGATACCATCCGTTTCCGGAGAAGAACGCTCAACGTGGCCTTATTCTTTCCCAAACATATACGCTTCTGATGATATGAACTTGTTGAAGTTATTACTAACCATCACATTAAAAATTGGGAAAACTGTAGGTAAAGTATGATTATACATAATTTAAAAATTGTGATATCGGTCTTTCAGCGTAGGAGTAACGAATACTGTGGTCTCTTATGTGCAACTGCTAATTTCCTTGGGCAAATGATTTCTTTGCAAGATTCAAAGTTTTCAATGTGGGTTTAATTCTGACACATGCTCAATGTTATTTAAATGCATCTTAATTTGTTTTAGGTATTTTCTAATTGGGCAAATAGCGAAGGAAATTGTTTTGGCGCTTCCTCCTTATCCGGTATTAATGTACGTGAGTGAAATCTTACGTCAAGGTAGAAACTGTAAAGAGTTCATTGAATTGCTCTGTATTATGCCTACCCAGTCAATCGTTAAAAAGGATAAACCTAAACGTATTCTAATTGTTAACAACACCTGCTGCTTCATTGAGATCTATTTCAATCAATGCATTCAAGCCATGAGCGACGTCAAGCATCAGGACATAGACAAAAATCACATGTTGCATTATAAATTGTTGGAGTTTATTAACTATTGCCTGTCAAATGATATTAAGTGGATGCATTTTACTGAAGGTAACCCACAGTAAGTAAAATCATTCAGAGTAAGTATTGCCTCCTCAGTTGTTACATTTTAGTACATCTTGTCAAACCAAACTGTACAAACTAGCTATAGATGTGGTCTACAGAGTCCTCATGGAATATAAGAAACTTACTGATGCCAGCCTTGAAATACCTTGTATGTGCAGCAGAATTTCTAAAGATTGTTATTAATGTATGTGTTTTTAGGTGAAATATTAAGATGCCTCAGAATTGCCCCCCTGATTCTTGAGGTCTTTACACATAAATATGAATTTGCTGGAGTTAGTATAATACATAATGCAATTTTGCATACATGTAGACGTTTGTTGAAAGATTTAAACATTGAAAATGATAGTAGTATGGCACATCCGGGAACCAGTAATATTCCAGGCAGTGAGCAAACAATTGATATAGCTATTCAGAAGTTGGAGTTACTGCCTTTATAATATGACGCACACAATAATTGTGAAATAAGTATTTATATTTTTGTAATTCGAAATCGAAATAAACCATTTACTTATGATATTTATAAATACAAATTATGTATATAATAAAAAATTCAAAATATGTATAAAAAATATATACATATCAAGTGGTTGACTTTAGCATTTTGCAACAGTTAGCAAGTGTTTTAAATATATAGCAATAGTAACTCATGAATTAACATCAACTTTTTAATATAACTAGGTGCAAAATTACTATAGTTACTTACCATTGACAAATACTTCTCCTCACCATCCTTTATGTTTTTATAACAAGTGCAAGCCATCCTTATATTTGGAACAATTTCTAGCATGTAAAGCACTTCAGTGTAATTTAGAGCATTATTCTCGACGAAGATTATCCAGCCTTGCCTGGAGGTCAGCATCAGCATCTGAGATGCCTCCAGATGCAACTGCTTGAGGTGTCTGTGCTTTCTGGCCAGGTGAAGGCAAAGTTCCAGCTGCTTGGGGCAAACCAGATAAAGTATCTCCTAGTTGCAGTCCCAGCTCATCCAGAACTTGTGTAACAACTGCATCACTCTCTTCTTCATCATCATCACCCTCCATGGCATCATCAATAGCATCATTCATGATCTCCTCTTTCATGTCCATGATTTCTGACTGTTTCTCAAACTCTTGAAGAATGTGCTGAATTTGTGGAAGATTAAGTTGTCTATTCATGCTGGCCATTGCACGAGTCACACCTTTCATTGCCTGGGCCATTGCATTCTGTGAACGCAGTGTTTGTATTTTCAGACTCACTGCTTGAATATTGGCCTTCATCAACATAAACTTCTTTACATATCTTCTTGTTCTAACCAAATCTCGAGCCATGATTTTGACTGCATCCTAAAAGAGCAAGTACTATAGTATTCATGTCATGGACGTAAACTATATATATATACCATTTGTCCTTCCTTAGCCAGCTTCTTAATATCCATAATGATTTTCTTTTCTTGCTGTTCCATTTTCATTTTTTCGCGATCTAAATCACGCATTGCTTTATTCAATGCACGCTGATTTTTACGTAACAGTTCCTCAGGAGTTAATCGTTTTCCAAATAACCACTCCATATTGTTGTTAAATTTTTCGAAGAACACACCAAAGGAAGCAACTAATGCACTGCAAATATCCTACGTTGTTATTAGTCACTGACGTAAATAAATATGAGCAGCTGACAATAAGAAGGTTATAGATGTCAATAAGAGATTGGTGGTTGCCTACTGTGAAACACATATTCTAGGCAATTGTGGATTCTAAATTCAAGTGGCCTCAATAAATTAATGTATTTGTCGAGAATAGTTAAGGGAATAAATGATGCAAGCCAGTCTTAGAAATGATAATTAATTACTGTTTCTTAATTTTATAAAAATCAATTTTAAACATTTCTCCTATATTTAATTTTGTGTATTAAAAAATTGCATTAAAAATAAAGCTAATATTGGAACAATGAAATCTTTGTAATACATTAAAATATAGCTTATGATGGCTCTTAATAATTTACGCCTTTAAACATTAAATCATAGTAGGTTTTACACTTAAATCCACATCTATAAAATAATCATCTAGAGCTATTTTCTTTGAGGATATACGCGACGCCGGATTGTATACCAGCATTTTTCTCAGAAGTTCAATACCCTTTTCGTCCATTCCTTTTACCTGTTCCGGTAAGGTATAAGAATTCCAACTTGGAAATGTAGCTTTGTAATCTGGCATGCTTGAAATGCCGGGCCAAATTTCTTCAGTTGGAGTTTTGAGTACTCGAAAAATACGGAAGAGTTGATCAATCTCTGAATCTCCTTGGAATAGCGGCTTTGATGTTGCCATTTCCGCAAAGATGCATCCAATTGACCAAATATCAATTGGGCATGAATATCGTGAGCTTCCAAGTAAAATTTCAGGAGCTCTGTACCATAATGTGACTACCTCATGAGTATAAACACGCACTGGCAGTCCAAATGCGCGACCAAGACCAAAGTCAGCAACCTTAAAAAAGTCAGTATAATTAAAAGTCAGGATGCTACACCATCAATTTTCAATTACTTTTATGACACCGTCACCCGTTATAAGTAAATTCTGCGGCTTTAAATCCCTATGTAAAACACGCCGTTGATGACAGAATAAAATAGCCTCATTAATTTGATACAAGTAACTTTTAACCAACTTTGGATCCATAGCTTTACCATTCTTAAACTTATCAATATATTTCTTAAGATCCATTGACAAATATTCAAAAATTAGGAATAATCTAAAAGCAAGATTTTAAATATTATATATATGACTTAACTGAATTTAAACTCACTTATTCTCCTCCATAATAACATCCTGCAACCAAACAATATTGTTGTGTTGCAACTCTTTTAGAAGTGAAATCTCTCGAACTGCTGTTGAGGGTACACCTTCATCTTCAGATTCTAATCGGATCTTTTTCATTGCCACCATTTTACCAGTGCTTTTATGTTTACCTCTGTACACAACACCATATGTGCCCTCACCAATTTTTTCAAGTTTTATAAAATCATCCATCTTCAAAATTAATTGGCACCTGGAATATTTAAATTATGTTATTACAAGTAGTCTAATATGACTATGTTGATAGTCCTAATAACTAACTTAATGTAATTAACACTACATTGAGTAAGTTTAATTAATAAAGTGATGTTTTTCTGCAGGGAAACACCTGCCTAAAATGCAATTTATCTATTATACAGTTATGAGAAACATGCATTTGGAGGTTAAAGAAAACCGTTAAATTGTTGATGCAAATACTTACAATTACGAAAAATGTATAATTAATAATTATAATGGCACAGTTAATATTGAAGATTCATAGAAATTTCAGCAAAGGCACATGTGGTTATTAAATTCCAGTACGTATTAAAATGGAGTCTGCAAAAACGAAGCACAGCCAGAACAGCGGGAAATACAATACCAGAACCCACCAGTGCTCACCAGCAGTTTAAAACACTTTGAAATGATTGGCGTAGACGGCAAGCACTTGGTAAAGAGCCGATAATACACGAATGTCAAACTGGTTCAAATTGTGGGTAACTGTATTATAAACAAAACAAGTTTGTTTGTTTATAAATAACTAGTATACTTGATTTTAAACTAATCTAAATAGAATACAAGTTTACTTTTAGTTATGTTAATTCTAAAATTGGATAATAATTAAATCATACTAAAAATAAAACATGAATTATTTTGTATTTGCAAATTTATTAAAAGGTACTTATTGCTTTAACCAAATGATGAAATTAAAAATTTCTTTAAATTTTTAAATGCAGAAGTCTAATAATCAAACCAAGTTTGCATGTCATCGCAATATATATGATATAAGCATGTAAACAAATAAATAAATTGCGTTATTATATCTAGTTTAGATCCTGGTTTGGTATATAGCCAGATAAGCGTTTTTTTAATTCACTGGTAAGGTTCTCGCGAGTAATTTCAGCTTCTTCTCGTGAAGACACTTCACGCACCTTCACAACGCCTTTCTCTAGCTCTGACTCGCCAAGAATAATTACCAGGGGTATATTCTGTTCTTCGCAGTGCTGTAATTGAGCCAGAAGTTTTGGATTCTTTTTGTAGGAGTGTTCTACTTTAAAACCAGCATCCCATAATTCCTTGCAAAGAAGCATACGTTGTTCAAATAGATTTTTTTGTGCGGATGCTACGAAAACTTCAATCTCTGTTGTGCGCACTTTCGATTTATTACTGGACAACTTGGCTTCCATGACCGCAAATATTCGCTCTACACCAATAGAGACTCCCACGCAAGGCACTTGTTTATGTTTTGGATCAAACATACCCACCAAATTATCATAACGGCCACCGCCTGCTACAGAGCCAACGGCAACCTCATCTCCAGTGCCTGATTCGCCTAGAAGCACTGCTTCGTAAATAATTCCAGTATAATAGTCTAAACCTCTAGCAAGGCTTAAATCGAACGACACTTCGTTCAGAGTGCCCAAAATTTGGCAGTATTTTAAAATCAATTTCATTGCTTGCAGACCTTCAACAGCTGCTTTGCTGGATGTGAGACGAGTGTCTACAAGCAGAGTGTCTACGAGTTCTTCTTTTCCGTTCAAGCGAACGTATTCGCCAATTTTATCAGCCACTTCAGCAGTGAGACCCTTTTCATCAATCATTTCTTTTCGAACTTCTTCCCAAGGACTCTAAAACAAATAAATTATCAGGTTTTTGATATTTCAAATTATATTATCATACCTTATCCAATTTATCAACAGCTGAACAGATTGACCGGAATTTGTCAGATGGTACACCACAGGCTTCAAACATACCATCCAATAACTTTCTGTGATTCAATTTTATAACAAATTTGCCAATATTTAGTGATGTTATAATATCGTGGACGACACGAACACATTCACTATCCGGTAACATGTCATCGTAGCTTCCAGCGATATCAAAATCCTAAAATTTATTGCAATATTATAATAAAATTATCTTAGTATACTGTGGGATACTTACACATTGGTAAAACTCACGATAGCGCCCACGAGACATGGAGGGATTGTCACGTCGATAGACTTTGGCGATATGGTAACGTTTAATATTTGAAATTTTGTTCATCGCAAGAAAACGAGCAAAGGGAACAGTTAAATCATAACGCAATGATAAGATTTCACCGCCTTGATCCTTCAGATCGTATATGAGTTTGGAATCTTCACCGTATTTACCCGTCAGAACTTCTTTAAGTTCAAAGATTGGTGTATCAATGGTAACAGCACCATGCTTCTTAAAGACCTGAATTACTTTATCCAGTACTGAATTTCTTATAGACATCTGCTCAGAAGCATAGTCCCTTGTTCCCTTTGCTGTTTTGAGAATAAACTTCTGGCTTCCCTGTGCAGCTTCATTTCCATCATTCAATTGTGCTTTCAGTTCTAGTAACTTTGCAACCTCTTCAGCAATCTGAAAAGTTAAACACTAATTAATCAACACTATTAGAAAGAGAATGCAGCCACTGACCTGCGGTTTATTCAATGCAGACATGCATTTGCAAATGAATGCAGAGTGCAAATTTGATATTTGAGAAAGAACCACAGGTCGTGAGGCTACGTGGTAATAAAACCGTGATGTATATAAACGGAACATTTCGCGTGATTGATTCCGTTGTTGTGAAATATGTTCACTCCTTAACAATATGTTACCTTCTCTTTGCTTTCTTTTGCTGTCTTTAATTTGCGCACTAAATCACCCTGTTCCTTGATTTGTTTTTCAATTATTTCCTTTGATGTCATCGTTAATTTAACTGTTGTAATATTATTATATATTTGTTATAGAATATAATTAAGAATCGTTTGTTTCTACGTTACCGAAGCATCAATCTGCACACGTTCACTGCTTATACGTTACTGTTACAATAAACTAACGCTCCACTGCTACTGATCACTTAGAAATACACTGGCTTTTTTACTACACGATCTCTCACGTTGCAGTTCTTTTCGAATACAGCAATGATTACGTTCTCCACGTTGCACCACATTCACTTAGATTCACCATATGATTCTATGATATTCTAGGTTAAGACCATACATTTCAAGTATACCTAGTGGCCTATAGTCAACACTGATCAACACTACATCATGAAATTAAAAAACTATTAGTACACTCATTAATGCTATTTACACTACATGTTAACTTAAAGTTACAATGCTGATTAAAAGTTCTTCATTGTAACTGTAATAATAATGTTAAAACAGAAGAAACTGTCCGAAAAATCTGCAACAAACTATAAGTTTAGACAAATATTGCAAATAATAATAATTAGAATACATTGCCCATTAGAACATGACCAACATCTTCAAATTTTGAAGCAGTAACTTTCATTGGATATTGACAACGAAGAAGTATCATTTGCATATCTTTTTGGGTATCAATATCGTTATCAAAGGGAATTGCTTCATAAACAAATTGATTCAGTGCCACACTCTTAAAAAAATAATTAGTAAAGACAAGCTGAAGGAGATTTCAAATATACATACAATTGTTTGCAGGCGCTCTCCATTAATGCATGTGAGTAATGTTAAGAATATATAGGTGAAGAGATGCAAAATTGAAGAGATCATTATCTCCTACAAAAAAGGCGCAACAATAAATTTTATCTAGTATGTATTAATAAATATACTAACACGGCCCATTAGTTGATAAGTAATAACGCTCATTGCAAAAGGTGTAATGACCAAATGCACTGCAAAAATAGTTTTAAAGATGTTATTACTCAATGCATTGATCCTAAAAAATATTGTTTAAACAGTACCAAGAAACGATATAAATGAATATAACAGACCTATACATGAAGCAATGATAATCAACGCTCACTGCAATGACTTTGTGTCGTAGTGCTCTTGATTTTGTATTAGTTATTTGCTTAATGTATTGCTTGAAGTGTTCAATATTTAAAATGAGTGCTTCATTTATCAACACGATTTGTACAACGACCAACAAAGTTACACATCCAGCGCCATAACTGGATACGCATTGTGCTGTTAAGTAAATTTGTCGCCATGGTGAATCAAAAACATTAATAAATGGCAGATATGGTTCAAATATAAAACCGCAATTCGATTCTTCCCCAGGTGCACAGTTTTGTGTTAAATAATATAACCATGTGAGCAGTCCAATACTAAAAAACACACTCATTGCGGTTTTTGCAAATTTTCCTATTAGTTTATCGAGAGCTTCAACGCCTGGCGTTTTACCATACGGTGTGTTTGTAAAATCACCAAGTTCTTTGAATATTGTTTGCACTATGGGTGAATTTATTCCGACATGAATGTTAATTAATGCGGCTACCCCTGTTGTTGTGATAACTGCAATATCATCAGCTACATCAAAAAAACTGAATGGATTGTTACCTGAAATCATTCGCGATTATAGCAACTCCTTAGAAGATGTCATTCGATTATTTTTTTATCATACTTAAATAGTGAATTATATGGCCCAGACTACCAAACTGTAACAAATGCATATAAATTACAAACGGTATCATTGTTAACATTGCTTTAAACGTAATTCTTTCAAAGCTTAGACCACATAGTTTCAAAATTCTGTTAATTGTATAATTCAATTCAATTTTCTTCTTATCTGTGTCATAACATTCAAAATATTCACAAACCTTCTTCACTGTTATCGTCATTTTGCTAATGAGAAAGTTGTTAATTGAGATAACGTTTTATACATAGCGTCTTAATAGCAGAAAATAGTAATTTGTATTCGTTAATTAAAGGATAAATCACAAGCTTCTCAATGCGCATGAGAATTCAAAGACTAATAGCAAGATTATAGATTATTAGAACTATAAACAATGTCAACGGTTTTTACACTGTAATTAAATTTGTAAAGCAAGTGCCCATTCTTTATGAAATTATGCAATTATTGATATGCATAAATATTGTTGGTAATCGTTTATTTTTAATTATTTCGAAAAATGTATGTAACATTTTTTACCAACCTAGCTTTATTGCAGCATAAAGAAAGTTAATTATTTTTTCTTTAGTTTTTATAATAACTTGCTGTAAAATCTAGCATTTAAATAAAATTAAATAAATATTAACTATTAGTTTATTTTTAACATCGTAAGAAGATCGTGTTGAATAACAAATATTTGTCCTTTTTATGGCTCATACAAATGGATTTAACACCTAGGTATATATTTATTATCCAAGAAGCACCTTAATTGAAGTAAGTTTTTCATTTACTGAGCTATTATTGTGATCATGCTTGTTCCCTATATTTTGTTAGCAGTTGCTGTAGCAGTTTTTAATGATGGAGACGCTCAAAGTCGTCCACCTTTTGTCTGTTTTATTAAATGTCCACCAACTTGTCCCCAACTTTCAAACTGCACTCGAACTGGTGGTGTAATTAAAAGAGTTGGCATTTGCGCATGTTGCGATTCATGTGTTTATACTGTTCGTAAGTATTGTTTTCGAAATTATACTAGACAGACAAAAAACGCATTTGTTATAAAATATTTATTATATCTTCTTTATTATATCTGCACTTAGCATATGAATTATTAACTTCATCTTTTTTATTTTAGGACTTGGTCGTAGTTGTGGGTTTAATTCAACATTGAATGCCTATCAACAATGTGGATGTAATCTAAATTGCGTTGGCGGTATTTGCAGAATGACACCGTAATCAGTGAATTATAGATAGATGTCTATAAATTGTTAAAACACATTTGAAATGAATGAAATAAATGTTTTGTATAAATTTGAAAAAATTAAGAAAAGCCTTTTTTAAGAAGCAAAGTTTTGTTATTTATATGATAATAACTTACAAATAACTATTAATTAATAATAGATGCTGAAAACATCATTAAATTCAGTGTTTATAGGCACCATACCCTTGCTACAATACTGCGACGTGATGTGCTACTTACGCGTTTGGAGTCTGGTGAGCATAGTCTCCTCGCGTAGGAATTGTATGAAGAAGTTGGTCATCGCTTTTCCGCTTATGCGAGTTTCCATTTCAATCCATAGGCGGCGCAAGTATAAAGTTTCTCAATTTTAATACGCAAGTTACTAATAATTATGAAAAAGTATAAAACTACATAGAATCATGGTTAATATTTATTACATACAAAGTGAATTAAACACTAATAATCATATTAAATTATTTACAACTTAAAATATATAATAATTTGGTTATCCGTATGTAATTTTAAAATAAAAGCACGATACTTGGCAGTTTTACGGTTGCTAAATTCACTTTAACTATTCCTTAGCAAACAATTATCCCTTATAATTGTTAATACACGTTTAAGCAAAGCAATAGACTTTAGATTCGTCCGATGAGAGTGGGTGATTGACGCCACAATAAGGGAAGAAGATATTATGAAAGTGTTTAAACAGGATTATGAACGAGGAATTCCATTTTCCAGCAAATGATTCATTGGGCAGACAAATATTGCATAAAAAATGTATCCTTCGTTCGGACTTTTGGATCGAATACGTTTGGAAATACAATTTGCAGTTGGTCCATATCCTAAATTATTAGAGGAAAATAGTGCCTGCTTGATTAAACATCTTGCATTGTATCCAAGTATTCGGTTTTCTTTACAACAACAGTTGCAGTAATATCAACGTTCGGTAAATAGAAACTGGAGGAAGGAGTAACGAACCATCTGCAAGGAAACGGGAAAGCACGTTTTCGCACCCTGAACAACTCAAGCTACGTGAGAAACAAGGTAAGCTTCGCATTCGCAGAACTAGGAGCTGGATACAACTTTTGCATTGGGATGCCGTCAAGGTGTTGCTTATTTATATTTCTATTTTCCAGAGACTTCTGTAATATAATAAGTCGAAACGCGAGTATCGAAAGCTTGCCTTAATGCTGCGAAACATGAGAATTTGCCAAATATAAATACGTATAATCTTATTTACACTCAACTCTTTTAGGTTTTCTTATTTATGTTACTCAATGGGTTATTGGAGCCAATAATTCTTAAAAGATTTTATTTGTAATTTCATCAATAAATTTAAGACTGAATTTTATGTAAGCCTTTGTTATACTATAATAGTGTATCTTAAATTAAAAGTGATTAAATAAACCAAGAAAATGTGATATGCTGGAGGCTTTTTTAAAAGTAAGAATGCAAGTAATATTGATTTTCACTGCAGTGTGGAGTGCTCCTTTGTTTCCTTTGTATTCCTAAAAAAGAAATGAGTGATAATTTTCTTCAGAGACTACCCTTGAGATATCTATATCGGGGATAGGGGAAGAATTTCTATCTTCTCAAATATCTACTTTACACAAAAACCAAGACGACTTTTGCTATAACCCAATAAAAATTACATATGACTTCTATTCACAGTAAATAATATTATATTATGAATGAAGCAAAATTAATTTAAAGCATTTAAAGCAAAATTAATTTTAAAATGTCAAGAACAGGTTTTCTTTGACTCTTCAAAAGTGCGCGTGTTAACATTATCAGAATTTTGGCGCAACGCCTGTGCGTTCAATATTTCATCATGATTTTCATCATCATCATCAACAACATCATTGTCATTGCAGTCTTTAGCTGTAGCAAAAGCACTTTTGTATTCTTTTGCACAATATCTGAGTACGTATATAATCAATATCCTCGTCACAAAGGCAAACAAAATTTAATGCGGAAATATCAAAGTTAATACACATTTTTGTCCAGCAACATTTGTTAGCAAAGAGAAGTTTCTATACTCTTTTAATCAAATTCTTTAATTTAAATGTTTGTCCTAATTACTGTTCAGTTAATAAAGAATGCAGAAATAATATAAATATTAAAGTATTGCATTAATAACTCCTTCATTATTATACTCTTTGTATATTAGAAAGTCGCAAACCCTTGAAGCAGTAGTTATTAAAAAAGTCATTTCTCATTTCAGTTAGCATTGGACTATTGCCCATTAAATGTTGCACCAAACTCTCGGCAGTTGTTCATTTCAGCATTCTTGTTGTCACTATTGTCTATTGTTTCCATCATCATTATGTACATTGAGGTGCACATTACGGTATATTCGCTCTAGGGTATATGAGGAGAAAGTTCAAAGACTGGTGTATCAATAGTAACAGCACCATGCTTCTTAAAGACCTGAATTACTTTATCCAGTACTGAATTTCTTAAAGACATCTGCTCAGAAGCATAGTCCCTTGTTCCCTTTGGTGTTTTAAGTATAAACTTCTGGCTTCCCTGTGCAGCTTCATTTCAATCATTCAATTGTGCTTTCAGTTCTAGTAACTTTGCAACCTCTTCAGCAATCTGAAAAGTTAAACACTAATTAATCAACACTATTAGAAAGAGAACGCAGCCACTGACCTGTGGTTTATTCAATGCAGACATGCATTTGCAAATGAATGCAGAGTGCAAATTTGATATTTGAGAAAGAATCACAGGTCGTGAGGCTACGTGGTAATAAAACCGTGATGTATATAAACGGAACATTTCGCGTGATTGATTCAGTTGTTGTGAAATATGTTCACTCCTTAACAATATGTTACCTTCTCTTTGCTTTCTTTTGCTGTCTTTAATTTGCGCACTAAATCACCCTGTTCCTTGATTTGTTTTTCAATTATTTCCTTTGATGTCATCGTTAATTTAACTGTTGTAATATTATTATATATTTGTTATAGAATATAATTAAGAATCGTTTGTTTCTGCGTTACCGAAGCATCAATCTGCACATGTTCACTGCTTATACGTTACTGTTACAATAAACTAACGCTCCACTGCTACTGATCACTTAGAAATACACTGGCTTTTTTACTACACGATCTCTCACGTTGCAGTTCTTTTCGAATACAGCAATGATTACGTTCTCCACGTTGCACCACATTCACTTAGATTCACCATATGATTCTATGATATTCTAGGTTAAGACCATACATTTCAAGTATACCTAGTGGCCTATAGTCGACACTGATCAACACTACTATCATGAAATTAAAAAACTATTAGTACACTCATTAATGCTATTTACACTACATGTTAACTAAAAGTTACAATGCTGATTAATTGTTCTTCATTGTAACTGTAATAATAATGTTAAAACAGAAGAAACTGTCCGAAAAATCTGCAACAAACTATAAGTTTAGACAAATATTGCAAATAATTATAAGTAAAATACATTGCCCATTAGAACATGACCAACATCTTCAAATTTTGAAGCAGTAACTTTCATTGGATATTGACAACGAAGAAGTATCATTTGCATATCTTTTTGGGTATCAATATCGTTATCAAAGGGAATTGCTTCATAAACAAATTGATTCAGTGCCACACTCTTAAAAAAATAATTAGTAAAGACAAGCTGAAGGAGATTTCAAAAATACATACAATTGTTTGTAGGCGCTCTCCATTAATGCATGTGAGTAATGTTAAGAATATATAGGTCAAGAGATGCAAAATTGAAGAGATCATTATCTCCTACAAAAAAGGCGCAACAATAAATTTTAACTAGTATGTATTAATAAATATACTAACACGGCCCATTAGCTGATAAGTAATAACGCTCATTGCAAAAGGTGTAATGACCAAATGCACTGCAAAAATAGTTTTAAAGATGTTATTACTCAATGCATTGATCCTAAAAAAATATTGTTTAAGCGGCACCAAGAAACGATATAAATGAATAAATACAGACCTATACATGAAGCAATGATAATCAACGCTCACTGCAATGACTTTACGTCTTAGTGCTCTTGATTTTGTATTAGTTATTTGTTTAATGTATTGCTTAAAGTGTTCAATATTCAAAATGAGTGCTTCATTTATCAACACGATTTGTACAACGACCAACAAAGTTACACATCCAGCGCCATAACTGGATACGCATTGTGCTGTTAAGTAAATTTGTCGCCATGGTGAATCAAAAACATTAATAAATGGCAGATATGGTTCAAAGATAAAACCACAATTCGATGCTTCCCCAGGTGCACAGTTTTGTGTTAAATAATATAACCATGTGAGCAGTCCAATACTTAAAAACACACTCATTGCGGTTTTTGCAAATTTTCCTATTAGTTTATCGAGAGCTTCAACGCCTGGCGTTTTACCATACGGTGTGTTTGTAAAATCACCAAGTTCTTTGAATATTGTTTGCACTATGGGTGAATTTATTCCGACATGAATGTTAATTAATGCCTCTACCCCTGTTGTTGTGATAACTGCAATATCATCAGCTACATCAAAAAAACTGAATGGATTGTTACCTGAAATCATTCGCGATTATAGCAACTCCTTAGAAGATGTCATTCGATTATTTTTTTTATCATACTTAAATAGTGAATTATATGGCCCAGATTACCAAACTGCAATAAGTGCATATAAATTACAAACGGTATCATTGTTAACATTGCTTTAAACGTAATTCTTTCAAAGCTTAGACCACATAGTTTCAAAATTCTGTTAATTGTATAATTCAATTCAATTTTCTTCTTATCTGTGTCATAACATTCAAAATATTCACAAACCTTCTTCACTGTTATCGTCATTTTGCTAATGAGAAAGTTGTTAATTGAGATAACGTTTTATACATAACGTGTTATAGCGTCTTAAAAGCAGAAAATAGTAATTTGTATTCGTTAATTAAAGGATAAATCACAAGCTATTCAATGCGCATGAGAATTCAAGCACTAATAACAAGATTCTAGATTATTAGAACTGGAACTATAAACAATGTCAACGGTTTTTATACTGTAATTAAATTTGTAAAGCAAGTGCCCATTCTTTATGCAATTATGCAATTATTGATATGCATAAATATTGTTGGTAATCGTTTAGTTTTAATTATTTCGATAAATGTATTGTATATTTTTTACCAACCTAGCTTTATTACAGCATAAAGAAAGTTAATTATTTTTTCTTTAGTTTTTATAATACCTGCTGTAAAATCTAGCATTTAAATAAAATTAAATAAATATTAACTATTAGTTTATTTTTAACATTGTAAGAAGGTCTTGTTGAATAACAAATATTTGTCCTTTTTATGACTCATATAAATGGATTTAACACTTAGGTATATATTCTTTATCCAAGAAGCACCTCAATTGAAGTAAGTTTTTCTTTTACTGAGCGATTATTGTGATCATGCTTGTTCCCTATATTTTGTTAGCACTTGCTGTAGCAGTTTTTAATGATGGAGACGCTCAAAGTCGTCCACCTTTTGTCTGTTTTATTCAATGCCCACCAACTTGTCCTCAACTTTCAAACTGCACTCGAACTGGTGGTGTAATTAAAAGAGTTGGCATTTGCGCATGTTGTGATTCATGTGTTTATACTGTTCGTAAGTATTGTTTTCGAAATTATACTAGACAGACAAAAAACGCATTTGTTGTAAAATATTTATTATATCTTCTTTATTATATCTGCACTTAGCATATGAATTATTAACTTCATCTTTTTTATTTTAGGACTTGGTCGTAGTTGTGGGTTTAATTCAACATTGAATGCCTATCAACAATGTGGATGTAATCTAAATTGCGTTGGCGGTATTTGCAGAATGACACCGTAATCAGTGAATTATAGATAGATTAGATAAATTGTTAAAACACATTTAAAATGAATGAAACAAGTTTTGTATAAAGTTGGAAAAATTAAGAAAAGTCTTTTTTAAGAGGCAAAGTCTTGTTATTTATATGATAATAACTTACAAATAACTATTAATTAATAATAGACGCTGAAAACATCATAAAATTCAGTATTTATAGGCACTAGACCCTTGCTACAATACTGTGACGTGACGTGCGTGCTACTTACGCGTCTGGAGTCTGGTGAGCATAGTCTCCTCGCGTAAGAATTGTATGAAGAAGTTGGTCATCGCTTTTCCGCTTACGCGAGTTCATAGGTGACGCAAGCATAAAGTTTCTCAATTTTAACACGCAAGTTACTAATAATTACGAAAAAGTATAAAACTACATAAAATCATGGTTAAAATTTATTAAATTCAAAGTGAATTAAACACTAATAATCATATTATTATTAGTGTTTAATCTGGAGGAACTGGAGGAAGGAGTAACGAACCATCTGCAAGGAAACGGGAAAGCACGTTTTTGCGCCCTGAACAAATTCAAGCTAAGTAATTTATTTACAACTTAAAAGATATAATAATTTGGTTATCCGTGTGTAATTTTAAAATAAAAGCACGATACTTGGCAGTTTTACGGTTGCTAAATTCACTTTAACTATTCCTTAGCATACATTCCTTATAATCGTTAATACATGTTTAAGCAAAGCAATAGACTTCATATTCGTCCGATGGTAGTAGGTGGTTGACGGCGGTCACAACAAGAGTGAAGATATTATGAAAGTGTTAAAACAGGATTATAAACGAGGAATTCCATTATACAGCAAATGATTCATTACTCTGGACAGACAAATGTTGCATAAAAAATATATCCTTCGTTCGGACTTTTGGATCGAATACGTTTGGGAATACAATTTGCAGTTGGTCCATATCCTAAATTATTAGAGGAAAATAGTGCCTGCTTGATTAAACATCTTGCATTGTATCCAAGTATTCGGTTTCCTTTACAACAACAGTTGCAGTAATATCAACGTTCGGTAAATAGAAACTGGAGGAAGGAGTAACGAACCATCGGCAAGGAAACGGGAAAGCACGTTTTCGCGCCCTGAACAAATTCAAGCTACGTGAGAAACAACGTAAGCTTTGCATTCGCAGAACTAGGAGCTGGACACAACTTTTGCATTGGGATGCCGTCAAGGTGTTGCTTATTTATATTTCTATTTTCTAGAGACTTCTGTAATATAATAAGTCGAAACACGAGTATCGAAAGCTTGCCTTAATGCTGCGAAACATGAGAATTTGCCAAATATAAATACGTATAATCTTATTTACACTCAACTCTTTTAGGTTTTCTTATTTATGTTACTCAATGGGTTATTGGAGCCAATAATTCTTAAAAGATTTTATTTGTAATTTCATCAATAAATTTAAGACTGAATTTTATGTAAGCCTTTGTTATACTATAATAGTGTATCTTAAATTAAAAGTGATTAAATAAACCAAGAAAATGTGATATGCTGGAGGCTTTTTTAAAAGGAAGAATGCAAGTAATATTGATTTTCACTGCAGTGTGGAGTGCTCCTTTGTTTCCTTTGTATTCCTAAAAAACCAAGATAAAGTTGGAAAAAAGCTCAAAAGAAATGAGTGAGAATATTCTTCAGAGACTACCCTTGAGATATCTGTATCGGGGATAGGGGAAGAATTTCTATCTTCTCAAATATCTACTTTACACAAAAACCAAGACGACTTTTGCTATAACCCAATAAAAATTACATATGACTTCTATTCACAGTAAATAATATTATATGTATTATGAATGAAGCAAAATTAATTTAAAGCATCTCAATTGTGTGGTGAAAATCAAGATTGTAAATAAAGATAAATCGTCAGTATCTGATGAATGTATATCTGCATGAGTAACTCTTTTATTCTATTCATTCATAATCCTCTTCTCACTGATTGCTTTTGAGTATAATAGCAAAACGTAAACCCAAATAATATGTAAGGATAATTCGTGATAACGTTTATATCAAATGTAATTGATTTAGGTACGTATTAAAATAAGGAAGATGGAAAATTGTTAATGGAATGGAAAAAATATAATATAAGGTAGGTATATTTTATTTTCATTAATTTAGAATTCGAAAATGTCAAGAACAGATTTCTTTGACTCTTCAAAAGTGCGCGTGCTAACATCATTTATCAGAATTTTGGCGCAACGCTTGTGCGTTCAATATTATCATCATGATTTTCATCATCATCATCATCATCACCATCATCATCAACAACAACATCATTGTCATTGCAGTCTTTAACTGTAGCAAAAGCACTTTTGTATTCTTTTGCACATAATCTGAGTAAGTATATAATCAATATCCTCGTCACAAAGGCAGACTTTTTCCGAAGAGAGCTTGATACGACCGCAGTGTATTTTAATGCTAATATGGTTGAAAGTTCATGGGTTATTTGTATAATAAGATAAACAAAATTTAATGCGGAAATATCAAAGTTAATACACATTTTTGTCCAGCAACATTTGTTAGCAAGGAGAAGTTTCTATACCCTTTTAATCAAATTCTTTAATTTAAATGTTTGTCCTAATTACTGTTCAGTTAATAAAGAATGCAAAAATAATATAAATATTGCATTAATAACTCTCTCATTATTATACTTTTTATATATTACAAAGTCGCAAACCCTTGAAGCAGTAGTTATTAAAAAAGTCATTTCTCATTTCAGTTAGCATTGGACTTTTGCCCATTAAATGTTGAACCAAACTCTCGGCAGTTGTTCATTTCAGCATTCTTGTTGTCACTATTGTCTATTGTTTCCATTATCATTATGTACATTGAGGTGCACATTACGGTATATTCGCTCTAGGGTATATGAGGAGAAAGAGAGAGCACTTATTGCAACCTGAACTTGAACACAATGAACTTGCAACGACTCTAAAGTAAAGGCCATTAATGAACCTCCTTTAGCTGTTGCGCATTGCCAAGCCTGCATTAACAATGAAAATGTTGCACGATTTTTATACCTTCTTTCGCCAGCTCCTAGATTGCATGGATGGAATCGTAAGTAACGAAGAATGTTTACATTCAGCCATATACTCAAGGTAAAAGTCATGCTGCTATTGTTTCAGACTTATGATAGTTATAAATTGCGCACAGCTTTTAGCAACATTCTAAAAATTCACTTATTTGTAAGGATTAGTTGAGACACTTTATCTCATACATTTTAAACCTTTTTACCTTACGTTTGCACTTTTATTTTTACATTCCTTTTACGTCTGCGAGTTTTTTCCTCGTATCAAATATCAAACAGATTCTTAAATGTGCTTTAGGATCACTCCTGCTTGAGTGCATCCTCCTTGTGTCATTCTCCGGTGAATGGCTTAGCTGTGTTTTCGACAGAATTTATTTGCTTGAAAGGCTCTTATTAAGTTTACCCTGTGGTAGAAACGTTAGCGTTTTCATGTCGTCGAGCAAAAGCTGACTTATCTTGTCTTTTTCGTTTATTGCGTTTTTCCAAAATAGATAGGGTGGTTCAATCACGACTTATTAATAGCCAGAAATAATTGTTCAATCTGGTACTTACATGCGCACGATAATGGAAGCCCGAGAAATGTAATTTCTGTTATCATAATTACCAAAACTAAATTGAATTTGCGGTCGACGTGCAGCCACAAAGCACAAGATGTATGTGTTGAACATATTTGCTTGTTGAAAGGTTCGGTCAGAGTCTGTTGTCAGGGCTCTGATAAAGGTTTCTCTGAAACCCCATCTGTGTACTATTAACTATCGATGCACACGCATCAGCATCCCTTAGAGAACGCACATATTTTATTAAAAATTCGATTTGCTAGAGGAATTTCTATTCTAGGACCATGAAATATGTATGATTATGCTCATTTTAGTGTTAATAAGTATTGGACTAACTATAAAATATTACTTATCACTTTGAAGGATAAATAAAATTGTATTCCTTCCGGATATAAATCAATTTCGATTGTACTTGCACGTTTTCTCTCAGGAGCATTCACGACCATTAAACTTTTATGTTTTTTTGGTTCCATCTCATCTCATTGCATTACAGGGGCAGTCAAAAATCGAATAAATAAGTACGTACAACCGTCTAGGAAGTAATCCTAGTCGGTGCGCACTTTGCGGATCCTTTATTTGTAGTCGAAGGTTGTTTCGCACGTAGGTTGAATTGTTCGCCCAAGTGAACGTGCTTTCCCGCTTCCTTATTTTGCTTTTAGGCGATTCCTTTTCCAATTTATGATTCGCCCCCTTACTCGCGTAAAAACTGAATTGTTTAAATGTAAATATGAACGCTGGTTTATATTTGTAATCAATATTTCATCAATTTTTTATGATGTACCTAATATATTATAATATCATTTCAGATATAGCCGTTTTATAAATTTTATGTCATCCAAACTGCATATTACTTTGAATTGTAGTAAATCGATAAATGTTAAATGCATTACGTGTCATTACATTGCAGATTGAATTTATACATGACGAGTGAATTGAATATGAAATATGAGATTTGTAATAGAATAGGTCAATTGATCGTGAACAATAGTTATATTATTGCAATTATTCATTAATTACATTTAATTTATTTATGCGAAAATGGAAACCGATTAAGAGTAAATTCATTTACCTACTATTGTACACCACACGCATAAAAAGTAATATGATTGTTATTATGCTACAACGATTCACGCAAATTTTTTTATTCATGCTCAGCGAGAAGAAAACGTATATGAAAGTAAGGCAAACACGTTAGATTTTTTTAGGTATTTTGTGAAGGAGTGATGAAAAAAAGGAAAGCGAAATGCGTTCAGCTTGGTTCATTTTCATGGGAGCCTGAAGTGTGTCTTTGTTTCCTTTGTGTCCGCAAGAAATCCAAGAAGATGCTGAAAAGCAGAGCTCAGGACCGATGGACTGCAAGGAAAGAAGCACGAGTGGATAAGTAAATATGAGAAAAACTTGATGGGTAGTTCGATCGCGCATTCATCAATAGCCTAAAATCGATTGTGCTTTCTAAGGTGTACGCACTATTGCGTACTCTAATATTCTCTAATAAATGTAGTATTTGCACAAAAGAAATTAATAATAATTCGTATTATTATTCAAATGTAAACGGAATAAGTACATGAAATAGAATTTAATATGTGTTTATTACTTGTCTTTGAAGTAAATTTCTAAAGGATTTACATATTTAATGCTTGTTTTTATACATGGAAATATTATAATATATTTATGTTTATTTTGTATAAAGAAATAATTCAAACGAGTATTCCATCAATTGAATGAGCATGTGAAATGCATGGAAACATGGAATTCAATCTTAAGATTCTACTTCATTAGATTTTTCTTTTTCCGGGTAACAAGCATCCGTGAATACACATTGAGGCGCGCTCATCCTTAAATTTCGTAATATACTCAATGAGATTTTTCGTTCTATTTCCTTTATATGCATATTTCACGAGTAATGCATTAACCACACTCGAATGAAAATAAAAAGAGTGAATTCTTTATGCATTCATTATAAAAGTTTTATCAATTGTGATTTGACAAACCACTCAAGAGAGAAAATATATTAAGTAGTAGAAAATACTGAAACTGACTTGTTTTTAAATATCAACACGTTAATTGTTAAGCTAATAATCAATTAATATACTTAGGATTTTGTTGTATTTTGTGTGCCTATAATAAATTAGGCAGTAAACAATTTCCCAACAGTATTTTATTATTCTTCCGCATTCGTTGAAGTGGTTCAGTACTAAAGAGTGGAAAAAATCTGTAACTTTGTATTTTGGGCACGTCGTACTTCAATTACATTGCTTTTATTATATACTTACAAAAAGGCAATTCGTATTCGAAGATAGTGGCAAAGTATTAGAAATGGTAACATATGTAATAAGAAAAAGCACTGAGCAAGAAATGCCAGATACAGGCGAAGCAGCAACCCTCGTCGGTCGTGGAGAAAAAATGAGAAAATCGAAAAACTGAGTGAAAACGTTAGATGAAAAACAATTTTCTTATCGCTCGCCACAATGTAATAAGTAAGGCATTCTTCCTTTATCATTGCGATTTCGTGCCGCCTCAAGCAACAACATAATGGACATTAAGCAATAGTAATACAATTTACAAAAGAAAACTTGTATTTGATTGACGCGCTTTCTGATTCTAAAAAAACTTACTGGAGAAAAATCAAGCAAATAAAATATAGCAAGTTATGTTGAGTTTTACTTCAGTAAGCGAAGTGTTATTGATAGAATTTTAATACCCATTAAGGATAATATAGTCAGCAAGTTAAACAACAAAATTTGTAGTAAAGTTATGAAAGTGGTTTGAGAAATGTCAACCCATATCATTAAATATGTAGGTACAACTATTACACTACTTCATTAAAATCAATATCAATTCAACACTTTGTCCTTACTGTACATGCAAAATAATCTGAATATTGTTAATACTTGTATTTCAACAGACCACAAGCTTCCAAGTACAACAATACAGCAGTGAGAGTCTTGAGTTGGAATCCCAATCAAGATACAACTTAGACAGATGTTTGGAGAACTCCACAAGTAGATCATACTCACAACTTTGATAAACACTAAACCCTTCTCATTCCATTTACCCCAAGCGCGTAGATACTTACTATAACCTTGGGTTTTGCACTCTTAACATTTACTTACACGTTTTTCTCAAATTCGTAGAAATTAAATAATAAAATTCTTATTGTTCTAAGTTCGAAATTTACAAATTATTATAAATTATTCTTTTAAACTTAATTTAAGCCAAAGAAAAATGATGATAAGTATCGCATATTAGTCAACACAAATTTGGCGCTGCGCGATTTTTTACGCAACACATTTTCTTGTTTTTATTTTTGATTGATTGAGGGAATTTGTTACGTAATATAAAATAAAATAAGAGTACAGCCTGTTAGTAAAATAAAGCGCGCTTGTTTCCAAGCATGTTTACGTTTTGGTAATTGCCCATAATTTACACAGCATGATGTCTACGAACATTGTAATAATTTGTTAAAATACAGAACGCACAAATAATCTGGTACAAGAAATTGGCTCTCTTAATTTGCTTGGAATTATGTTCAAAAGCAAGAATGAAAATTTGCATATAATCCGAAAATTGTTTAAAATTTTAAGCTAACGACTACTGAACTGAAGATTTAAATAATGTCAAGCGTTTGAAAGAAATGATAATCTAAAAGATTTCTTCCTCAATTTCGCTAAAAATATGAAAATAACATTTATTATAAATCATGCATAATGTGATTTTAAAAGAATGCGTTGTTGTCAGTTTTAGGACAGTTATCGCTGGCAAGGACGAAGCGAAAAATAGCGTCATTCAGGAGGTGATTTCCTCTCGGCACATTGTGCCTTTCTTCTGTGGCCTAAGAAGGTTATAAAATGCGTTTTTATTAGCTGAATACCATCGTTCTATGTGCCAGCAAACATGGAGCATCTTCAATCTGTTCTCCAGGAATGGCCAGCGCAATTTACTTTTTATTTTTCTCTTATCCTGACGCGGAAATTGCGACTTGCATTTAATATTAAATGCGCTATAAAATGACACGTTCATGCTCACCTGTTTTCATATTTCCATCAAACTTAATTTAAATTTCTTTCTTCTCCTACAAGTTATATGAAATTTTAATTATTTTTGCATCAATTTCAGAATATTACATATTATCCACGGTGATTAAATCTTAAACAGTTTCACACGTACCATGGCTAATTGAAAACAATTTGTAATTTGTGTGTTTTAAAGTTACTCTATATGATTTCAGCGTCTTGCATATAAATCACAACTTTAAACCGAATGAAACGCAAGCACGACGCAAGTAGAGGAAATAACAAGTAAAGCGGAAAGAAGCGTTAACAAATATATAGGTACTTTATATACACCGAAATGCTTTAAGGCACAAACTAATTGCATATTCATGTCTGCATTCTGCATTTCTACACTAAGCACTCACTTAATACCTTGTATCTCTTCTGCATTTGGCGCACAATGCAAACAGGCTACGAATTAATGTCTTGTTTATCCTCGGCTTCCACTGATAGCTGAGTGCTTATTCGACAATTGCCTATTCTAAAATGCTAAATAGCTGTTCAGAATGCACTGTTTTCTTGCCAACCGTAATCCGATCTTATGCTTTATGTGGTTTAGTTTTAGATTGGATATGTGCATATTTAATTTGTTGAACAATTCATGAATCTGTTAAATCCTGATTGTTAAGGGTGGCGAATTTTTCCAAATTAATGTTCTGTGATGTACCTATATTAAACACCTGTAACAGTTTGTTAAATTATCGTGTGCATAAAGCGGGCGAATTCAAAATAAATCGAGCGTTACAATAAAGTCTAAAGCGCTTCGGACCGTACAGGTCGACTTTCTATTTGTTATATCGATTCAACCTGATTCGTTCCCTGAACACTTCATTTCTCCCGAGTCACTTTGAACCTTTCATTTTCTTTTTTGCCCCTCTGTCGGGTTTTTCTTGAGGAGCAGCCCGTTTGAAAAAATGTGGAAGAAATTCTTCTTTATTCCCAAGATGAATTAAATCCATCATACTTTTTATATTAGAATAATAATAGGCTTTTATAAATAAAATATTATTATAGAACAATTGATCAATTTTACTTACAAATTTTAGAATTTTACACGAAATTATTGGATGATCAAATGGAGTAATTAGATTTTCAAACCTTTTGTCTGTTACTAAATTATGGTAAAGGGTTTTATAGGAGCTGAAATAATATCATAAATTTCATTAATAGGCAATTAACAAAAATGCTAATTTGATTAAGTCCCAAAATATTTAGGAAGGATAACGGTATTGAGTACATTTTTAATGCGAAAATTAAAAGCAGATTAGCTCAGATTAGCATAAGCGCGTTTTTCAATTTACTCATCATAACTGGTGCTTTGCAAAGCAGCTATTAATTTTTACTTAAGAAAAAGTAAAGAGGAAACCTATTTAAGTTTTCTTTAACATGTAGGTACTTCTTAATTACTTCATGTCTAATTTAATCTTAGACTTGATGCATCTAAAAGTAAAGACTTGAATGGTGTTTGCGACACACAAATTCAGAGTGCTCGCTCAAACTTTTGTTCGTTCAAACAGGCTTAACTTTGTCAACGCGCTAATACTTTGCTCTCGTACAAAGAAGCCGATTGATTCAATTCCGTATATAATCTTATTTTGTATACGTGTATAACTTGCGTGTATTATGAAGATTAGCGAGTCCTTTCGGATGCTTTTGAAGCAACTCATCATAAATTGGAGATGCTGAAAGATGAAATACGTCCTATGCATATTATTTCAATGGGTTTCGAATAAATACATTAAATATGATTCAATTTCATATGAATTTCAAAGTTGCCGTATTCAGTTAATGACTTCTCAAATTATCCATTTGTCACTGAACATCCTGAGCTCTTTGATTATTCGAATACGAATTTGGATCCAAATGAATCATTTGACACGTAAGCTTATTACTTAATTAATATTCATCTCCAATTACATATGCGCTGTTCTCAAATTGTAGCAAATGAGATTTTTAATTCTTAAGCAGATTTCATAGACTCATGAGTGATTCTCGGTTTTAATCAAACTTTTTCGCTTTTTCCTATCTTAACTCTCATTAATTCATTCAATTAAGTGATCCCGTTCGTATTATGCTTGAAACTCCTTCCAACTTGTTACTTCATCCTATAAAACTCGACGGGCTTAAAACCGGAAGCTTAAAACTTATAACTTTCTCATTTGTATACTTCCTTGCTTTTACTTTTTGCATGTCCAGCCTGATTTTTATCTAATTCATTACTATCATACTTTTCTAGAGAGTTTTTAATATATAAATTTCATTTGAGGAAAATGCAATTTAATCCTTGCTTAATTTATTTTCAAATCAGTAGAGCATGTTATTTATTTTACTGGGTCGTATTTGAAAGAGGTGAATATTTCTATTGGGATTTGCAACTCGAATTACTGTTTCTGATACTTACTTACCTCGGAGCATTCAAAATACATTATTGAGTATTCCATTGCTATGATGTTTACTATCTCTTTACACAGATAAAATTTCCTTTACGGGATTATTCGAATAGTTTACGAGTCCCAAAGGTGAGATATTGATTTAAAATGCGCACATGCCAAGTGGTCTGGTAAAGGAAGGAACATGTTTTTTTCAAGTACATTTTTGTTGCTTTTTGTTTTCGGTAGTTTTGCTGAATTTTATTCGCCACGAGGGAATGCAAGATGATAAACTAAATGCAATAACATTGTAATTATAGGGTTGAAGTGAGTTTTATAGAGAATTTGTTTGTTGAATATAATGCAACATTGTAACTTATTTTATTTAGATTTACTACGCAAGTTTGAAATTTATAGCTACATAAACCATTTTGCAATCACAGTGCTATTTACGTGGGATTTATCTAATTCTCAAATGTCGGCAAGTTTAAATGTAAATTTATGTCCTTCGAAGCCATAAATAATATTCGTACATGAGATATTCTTAAAATGTCTGCTTCAATATTCGATATCGATCATTATCATCCGATTGGATTGGGTTTCATCCTCACGTTCGCATCCATATATTTTTTTCTGCAATTCCCACGTTGGCTCGCTGTCCTCCCTTCAACTACACCAACTTAGTCTCGTTAGTTTACTTCGTGTTCATTTTATTTCCTATTTCGCACGTTGGCACGTCCGTCGCTATTTTATTTTTCTATGCTGTCATCCTTAATAAATAAAAAATGAAAATGCCTCTTCTTCTTCTTCTTTTCTCATGACAAAATCGTCACTGAAAGATTTTATATGCTATCAAATTGAAATAATTTAAGCATTGACATTTCAAATCTTTTCCTGCTTTGGAAAATTCACAGTGGAAATTACTAAAAGTTATTTTAGCTAGACATATGTAGGGGTTAAACATGTTAATTAATTACAAGTGTTATCTAAAACTATTTATCATAGTGTTAAAGTTGTTTACTGTGTAGTGTAATTACCGTTTATTACGCTTGACATGGTAATGTATAAAAGTACAATCAATTAATTAGCAGCAATCAGTAGAAGGTAATTTAGTAAATACTTGTCATCGAATGGGAAGTTCCTTTGGGAGATATTTCGTCATGATATGGCGTGCGGTAGTCCCATTAAACATTAAGCGCTCTTATTTCATGGTTATCAGGAATGCACGTGCGCGTCCTTTATCCGAGCCTTGTGGAACAAATTGGGCGACATTTCCTTGCGACTCTCATTCGCCTCCGACGACGCGACGGAGGAAAGGGAGGAAAAAATAGCGACATCCGGCAACGTGCAATATTACTCCGACTGTCGTCATCGCCCAAATTGACGATGCTGCCGGAATTCGGTTCTGTATCGTCGTCGCCGGTTTATTCATATTTTATGAATAAAGTGCAAAAAGTAATCATATTTGCACTTCGTTCACAATACGTTTTTTTTTATGAATTATCTCCATCGTGAAGGAGAATTCTTTTCGTTTTTTTATCTATTAATGCTATGAACAGAATTTATTGTGTTCGCTGCCTTCACACACCTGAAAATAAACGCGTTTCTTTACAGGTCTTTGGAGACGCCGTGTATAAAGTGGGCGGTTTTGTGTGAGTGACATTCAATTTGAATTCCAATTTCATGAGATGTATTTTATCTGAGTAGACGTTTCATAATTGTTTACTGATTGGAGTTTGGTTATCGCGAAATGAATTTCGCATGTAAAAAGTGCCACTCTTCTTAAGCTGAGATCAACATAATAAGAAACATGTTATTGAAAGAAAATATTTTTGGTTTTTTCTACATTCAATTTACATATTCGAGTAATTTTATTAAATAAAATAATTTACAAATTTATACAACAAGCTGCTACCCAATAAGTTTAACCGTTTTTATTTTATATGTGAAATTACTTGAAAACTTGGCAACTTCGTGACCTTTGTTGAAGTTTCGGTTTGGCCAAGTTTAGTTCTGAAAAAGTTCGCCAACTAGGCGAAAATTGTAAATGCAGTTGTAAACTACTTTTGAATTAGACTAACACCATGCTTAAATATTTTCTTCGTTTGCAAAATTCGAAAGGAATCAGAAAGGATTTTCGAATGCAAATTCTACTTTTGCTAGAGTTATTGACAATGAAAAGTTGGCTCTCAGGTAGGTACGTGTATTTTCGGATGTTAAATGCAACGTTATTAAACATGTAAAAGCCCATTTTCATATTTAATGAAATTGTTTCTGCCCTTGGCCTAAATTTACAGCTTTCAAAATATTTCAATCAGTGTGAGGAGCTTTCCGCACAAAGAATGCTTTTGAATGTCGAAGTAAAATAAGGAATTATTGAAAAGGAATCTGAAAGGTGCGTATTGTATTTCCCAGACTGAAAGGTAATGCGATGCAAAAGTTTGATATTTGAAAATTATTTATTTATGATTTCTATTATTAAAAATTCTTTAGAAATCGGATGAAATATTTAATATTCAGATCAAACGTTACACCTGAATTTAATAAAGTCAAAATACTATAGCTGCTGCTATCTTAAAACAGACAAAACTCCCAGGAAAGACTTGTAATAATTGAAGATATCGATTAATTATGCAAAACTATTGTGAACCCTTTCTCTGAAAGAGGAAATGTGAGCCTTTAAATATTCAAAAGTAAGTCTTCAATTTAGTTCTCTAATTTCGAAAAGCCATAAAAATGAGAGTTTTCCCTATGAATTATGGACAAGTAAGAGTCTGATATATTATTTAACAATAGTAGATTTATTATTCAGTGGAGTTTTCTTAAATAACATTTGCATCATAAATAATAAAAATACGCAAGATATGAAAGTTTATAAAATCAAGTTCTAAAGATGTCTATTTGTTGACTTGTGCGCTGACTTCTTGTGCAAATCATTTTTGTTCGTTGACATTTCGTATTTGCGTTAGGTACTCTTTCTTATCCTGTCTGTTTTCTTAGCTGAATTCAAGTGATGTCAGTAAACAAAATCAGGTGAATCTCTTCGTGCTGCAAAAGATACACAAAAGAAAGTGAAAGCACTTTTTCTCTATTATAAAAATATTAGCTATGTACTTACATTGTCATCAACTAGACATATTGTGAAATAAATGATAGCTGGATAAATTGAGAATGCATAGAATAAATTTAAATCATTTTGAAGGGCTGCCTCTTGAGGAAAATATAGGTATTATAAATTTCTTTGGCATCTTCCTAGTGGTAATAATAAAATGAAAAGTTTGAAAATGTATTTAATAAATACGCAGCGCTTAGAGATTCGCGTGAGTTTGCTAAGAAAGATTTATGTTATCGGTAAGCAGTTTACACGGTCAGCGCTTCTTCAGGATGCATCATGTTTATTTTAGTATACAGCAGCGACGTCAATTACATCGCGTTATCGTTTTCGTGCGTGCTTCTTCTTTCCTGGATGGCGGCGGCGTCAGCGGCAGCCCACAGGAGAGCCGCACGCTGCTCTCTTATGATTTACTTGCAGTTCCATCAGCCGCCTCGTGCAGCCCTTGACTTTTATGCACACTAAGTTTCAATTCAATTTTGATAGCACGAAATCCACTTTTGCGTCGCATCTTCAACTTATTTATTTTCTTCCTACGTTTCCTGCTTCCTCATAATAAATGTACGCTGAGTTTTAATAAATTTAATGCACATTTAAATTGGAAATTTCGAAAATAATAATAAATACTTCAATTGTTGTTGTAATTATTAAAATTGTTATATTATCAATATGTTCATCTTACATACATTTTACATCTTGCATTGCTGATATAGCCTTATCCTAATTGAATAATACAATTAGAAAATATATTTGTGTATTTAAATTCTGTCAAAATAAATCTCAGAATCAAATTAAATACTGTAGCTAAATTTTTGATATTTTATATTCATTTTTTGTTAACATGCTTACTTGGTATTCGCTTAATTGTAAGTAATATTACAAATAGGGTTTATTCAATACAGAAAGTTTGTTTATTTTTGTTTTAAAGCTTAAATATTCTAAACATTAATACTGTTTTTATTCACGTCACCCAGGATGTTACGTACAAATATTTTAGCGTACTTTCAACATATATTATGTTATTATAATACAGATATAATTCGCATATTTTCGCATTTTTGAGTTCATGATATTTTTTTATACACAATTTACACATTTTCACTCACGTTATTTTTTTCGTGGCGTTTTGTTTGTTTTCAGTTTGCAATTGAATTGAAATTCATTACATACTCGAATATTTGCTCTTCATATTTTGCGCCCGTAATTTTGAATTTGCACAACACACACACACATGCACACACGTATGTGTTTACATAACGTAGTTTTCACGTGTTATTGTAATTTATTATTTCTATTTACACAACAACTTAAGGTTATTATTTATGCTTGCGTTTTGTTTGATTTTTTTCTTTCTGGTTCATAGTAAATACTCTAGCAGACAAGGCATTTGTTTGTGTGAACGCACTTAAATGAAACCATTAAGCTGCTATAACAATAAATTATGTATTTGAGCTTTACACGTTCGCAAATTAAATACTGGATTTAAAAGTTTGAAAAATTATGCATATCTCCTGCTTTTTGCATTTTACTATTATTACTAGTGTATTGATAATCTAATTACTTAGGACAATAGTTATATTTACATGGAATTATTTTTGGCACACTTGCTTTGCGCAATATTTCAACAAAATATTTTCTTTATTATACCTAAATCACTTTAGATTATTTAATATACCTATAATTAAGATATTTTTCATATTCATTTAGTCACATGTGATAATTAATTAGTTCTGAGAAATTAATGTATGTTTTACTAAAATATTTGATTTTTAATGTTGAAATAATTGTTGAATTCATTCCTTACTCTTGCATCATAATTAGTGCATCATTAACAAGTATTACACTATACAATAACAATCAATAATGTTCTTGTTCAATTCGTTTGGATTACATTTTTGGAAATTTACTATAAGCAGTTGTTGGTTGATTTTCATCCGCGCGCGCGTGCTCGTCCTTCATCCGATTGTCAAACGAACTCGGAGGAATACTCGCTGTCGCTGCAGCTTGAAAGGGAGGTGGGCGAGGAGGGTGCTGCCACTAGGAGCGAGCAATTGCTGGCGTCCTCGATGTCCTCGTCATCCCAGTCGGCAATCTCCAGAGCCTCTTCGTCCGTCTCCTCCACCGTCTCAATATCACGGCGACAACCGTGATGGTGCAGCAGCGTACTATGCATTGCCTTTCGATGCCAACGCTTGCTGCTGCCCCCGCCGCCAACGCGCATGTACTTCGTAAACGACGACCGCCACCCGACATACCTGTTGTTCCTCGATCATAGCTCGATCACCTCCGGTCCTTTCCATGTAATGCCAGCGCGCAGAAGATTCCAGTAGCGCATGACGCCAGCGATTGCTATTATCTGAAATGTTATCATGGATAATGCCAAATTTATTATCTTATCAACTTTATCTTAACTATGAATAACACCCCTATAAAAAGAGGAAACAGTAGGTACTCTGTGGGTTGTTAATTATAATCCATTGTAAATTGAGGTTAATTAAGGATAAATTTCGTTAATCCAGATTATATTCAGGATAATAAATAATAGGACAAATACTATAGCAAAAAAGTGTACCGTACGTAAACTTGTTTCATAACTCAATTTCCATCCAAACTTCAAAACATGCGCAAAGTTTAAATATGGTGGTGAAATGCACTTACGTTAATTAAAGTTCTCGATACGAAAAAGGCAACTTCGGCTTTACACAGTGCGTCGAATTGCTGTAATATTAAATCAAAGTTATAAATAATTTTTTACTTATATTTTACACTTCCTCATGGCAGAAACTTTAAGAATAGTAGGTTTAATAAGTCTTAAATCTACTAGAATTTTCTATGCGATAAATCATTTTCGCCATAACTAATAACGAACTCTAACGAGAAATGTTTGTGTTCGCGCACGTGCATAAACCAGCGCTAAAATGAAGTGAAACTTACTTTATTGACGTGATCACGAAGCACGTTCGAATAGACCATTGCAACAGCTTCCAGCGACATGAATGTGATAAAGCCGATTATCCATGGTATTATTAATGATGAGTTCTCCTGCAACAACAAGAAGAAGAAGAAGACGTAAGACGGCGAAGAATATTGGTTGCAATCAAAACACCATTAATTTTATCATGATGCTAATTTGACGGCAACTTTCGAAAAATGCAATTACTTATGATCATACCTCGAACCGGGAGATGTGAATATTAAGTATGTAAATAATTACTAAACTTGTTTGTCTCTCGTTCGCATCGAGCGCACAAAAAAAAAACGTAATTAATCATAGAATATTAGAGATGGTAATTAATCATTTAGTGTTTTAATATCGTGGATGGATCAGTAATTAGAATTTTAGTGCTTTATTGATGTTTTAATTGCACGTAAAAGAACGTGTTCTATGATTAATTAATCAATTAATAAACTTATTTGCTGATTGCTAATTAGGAAATATAAAGAGTAATTCATAATCAATACTTTAATTAAAGGGCGTTTTCGTTGATGGCTTAATCATAAATTCGTCAAAAGATTTTGGAAAACATGTTGGAAAAACACCCGTAAATGCGTTGATATTTGCATAATTTGATTTTGTTTGATTGACATTGTATTTTACAGACGTTTCAGTCGGGGAGCACGGAAGCGTAAAACGTGCATTATCAATAAATATTTGCGTGATAAATAATGGATGGTTGGGGGTGCGATATTGACCCAAATGCATAAATCAGCAGAGTAGACATTACACGCATTACAAAGACGTCGGTGGTGGATTTCGCAGGAGAGGGTGTAAATGCATGTTGATGTGTATTTGTGGCATGCGATGTGCACTTTCATGTTGTGTTAGGTTAGAGTAATAACACCTTAGCGCAGCCGTGGCGGTAGCGGCGGCACCGGGGGCGGCGAGTGTGCAGGTAACCCTGACATTGCATAAATTTCTTCCGTGCTTTCAATCAATTTGCCGGGCTCCAAGCGAGCGTCGAATGAATTTCCATATTCGACTGCTGCTCGCTTTCATCCGTTTCATTCATCTGTTTGAATGCATTGCATGTGCAAAGCGTGTTTCAAATGCGTTTTGCCTTTTCATTTTAGTTCTGTTTTGCTTCGCTCGACTTCAAACGCATCGAACGAAAGAGAATATTACGCTAAAGTTTGCAACGTGATATGATTAGTGTTGCTCTGCTTTTCTATATCATTTTTAAACATTGCACAAAATAAACTATTGCGAAAGTTTTACTCATGCAATGCTGATAAGGTAAAGTTTATAATAACTGAGATAAAAACGAAATCTTAGTATTAGGAAATCAGTGACAATCGTTGGAAATTTATCATGGAAAAGGATTTCGTATTCATTTCATTCTAAAATTGCATTGTCACTGCTTTTGAAAACGCATCAATCATGTTCGTCCGGATTGAGAGTATTGCCATTCGTATGAAGTGTCATTTATTATGACATAATGTGCAAAGTTTCATTTTCTGTAGAAATGAATCACAAAACGTATGCCACTGTCCATTTTCTTAAGTGCGTTGTGTTAATGCAAGAAAAATAGGAGTAATTTAAAAATTTAATTAAACGTTCAGCAGAATAATAACTTTTAATGTTATTGATTTATTGACAAAATTTTTTGATTTCAATTAAGTTTTATTAAGATCATGTTATTCCTCTCTCGTTTTTCTTAGATGAGATTCGTAAAATCGTTCAGTTTTTTATGATATTATCCGATATTAGAAAGTTCGATTTTTGGGCGCGTGTTTGCTGGAATCAAATATCAAACAAATTCCCAAACGCACTCTGCGATCACTCGCACTCAAGTGGGCTGGTACTTCTTCGCTCATACATCAGAGCGACGCGGTGTAATTTCAAGAGAATTTATTTACTGAGAGGCTTTTATTAAGTTTACTCAGTGGTGTAAGCCGTGACATGTTGAGATGAAGAAGCAGAGGAAAAAACGTACTTATGCAGCACATCAATGCTTTGTTCTTTTATTTTACAAGCTTCTTATTTCAATGCTGGGCATATTTCGTAATATAAATTTCCAATAAAACTTGTTTAAATATCTTCTCAAATTATTCCATCAATATTCGAGATTTAATTTGATCATTATTAAAGAATTGTAATTGAAATAAATGTTTTTGAAGTATTATTATTAAATAATTCAACAATATCGCGTTTCTTGTAGAATTCTGTCCATGGAGAATGTACCTACATGAAGGAGAAATTCCTTGCAGGAAATGCATCACTTAAGATCCTGACAAAAGTACTTTTCTTCGATTTCCTGCTTTTATATTACCTACATTGTCGTTTTAAAGTCAAGAACATAAAGCTTTGTTTTAAATATATTCCTCTAGGAATTTTATAATTAACTTTACTTTGTCATAGCTATTTGAGTTTGACGTATTTATTAATAATACAATATTAGACTGGATTTTCGCAATGATAATTTAAATCCATATTACGTTCCTGGTTATTATACTTTGTCCAGCTACTCCAGGATATCAGTTGAAATCAGTATTAGGGACTAGGATTTATTTTTACAACCTTTCGGACCTTCTGGTTGAATGAGGAAAAGCGTTTTCTTGTAGTTGAAATGAAAATATACATTAATTCTTTGTTTCTCTAAGTAGTTGATAGATAAATTTAAGACTGATTAAAATACTGTTATTAAAATGTGATATTAAAAATACGACTGTATTAATTCGTACGTTTTAATATATTAAAAATGGGAAATAAAGTTTTATGGCTCATATAAACTTTAATAAAACGTTTTACACTTGATATAATAAAAGTCGTTATTTTAAATCTAATATACGATAACTTATTCAATATTTGTGATTAGGATAATAATGAGGTATAAAAGCGTTGGCTCCAGCGCGAATATATTTATTTGAAGCAACTTAACCAAAATGGTAATTGTGAGAAAATAATTGGCAGTCTCTGCTGCGCCATTTTCGTTCATTGAAGCAATGAAACTAACTGCGGTAATATTTACCGGTTGGGTTAATGTGCTGTGTCACGTCAGGACACTTGCACGAAGTCTCCACGCTGATCTCGAGACTGGCACAATTAACGTAACAAAAGGGACTTTATTACAATGACCGCAACGTTATCTCCTGGGTGCAATAATACTTTAGTTAAAATAGACCAACTTGAAAATTCGCTGTGCTAAAAATTTTCTCTTTTCCAGTTTAACTAAACTTTTTTTTGTAGTGTTAAACTAGAATTTCTTACAGCTAGATAGATTTTTCGAAGGAAATAAAGAAAATAACAAAATAAGAATGTTTCAGCGACAAATCTTAAATATTACCACAGAATAGACACTTGGCTGAGAATTTATGGAGGGATGTGGTTCAAATAATGTAAACGCCGAGTTAAATAACTTCAGTTGCACCTTCATCCAAGTTCTCCAGTTAAATGAGGCTATTGCAAAGCTGGATAAACTCACTTTGTGTTCAGTCTTTCACTCGAAAGATGAGCGTATCACAAATTACACATTGTCATCTGGGAATGTTAGCCAGACAGACACATTATGATTTCATCTTAAGATGGATTAATATAACAGACAAATTTACTTAATGAGGCTTTTCACTTTCATTATTATACATCAAGTATGCTAATAATCATTATTAATTAGAACATTTTTAATATTATCTAAAAATTTGTTTAAAAGTCTATGGCACGTATTAACATACAGAAAAGAATTTGACAAAAGGATAATTAACAAATTTCAGATATGGTAATACTTTGTGATTGAATTATCGGTTTGCACAAGTTGAGTTCGCCAAATTCGTTTCGAGATTTTCGCGCTCAACGAAGCAAAGTTTTTTGCAACTTTCTAGCACGCACCGCGCGCCGCCAACCACATACTTAATATGGATGCCCTCGGAACATTCGCGCAGAATATCTATTGAGTTTTTCGGGCGGCGGTTTTAAGTGATGCGATCGTGACTTTGGCAGCAGTCCTTCGGCGCGTAGCGCACGCTCAACTTCGACATTGTGGAAAAACTTTATTCGTTTCCACGCTGCTTTCACGCCAGCTTTGACGGACACAAAACTTTCGCACGCTCATTGAAATGCTGTCCAAAATGCAACGATATTATTGAAAGGAGCGTAGGCAGAAAAAGGAGACAAATCAAAAGAACAAGACGACGACGACGACGACGACGAAGAAAGGTGACTAGTCATTGGATGACAGAATGCTTTACACCAAGTCTCATCCTTTTGGTTATCTATATTCGCAGATTATTCAACGAAATCTGCGCTGAACGAAACTCAAAATAAAGGAAAGTAATCAGAAACTTTTTGGCTCTACTAGTGTTAATCTCAGGAAGAACATCTCGACGTGCCAGGGAAAAAAGTAAAGATGGAAGCGAAACTTTTCTCATGCTTAAGAAAGAAAAATGGAAGGATTCGAGCTTGAGATTTACGGGTTGTTGCATTTCATTTTGAAGAAATGATCTTCTTTACCTACTGCATTATGACGAAAAATGTTATTTGTTTTAATCTAACGTCAAATCGAATTTGCGTAAAACGGTGCAATAAACGGGGACTGAATGCAAATGTATTCTTAAGTTATGCGCCTTTTATATATTTTCGCAAACGCATTCAAGTTATTCAAGTTGCATTCCACGTTTACAGCAATGACATTTTATGCATATCGTGCATTTTTCCCACGCACTGTCTGCATCTTTTCGCATTTGCATACCGCGCTCGTATTTCTTGCGCATCAGCTCAATATGGCATCATTCTTTAACGCTTTCGAAAAATTTTATGTGAAATTTATTCAAATACTACTCATAAATAACATATTTCTTGGTTTAGATCCATTCTTTCGTTTAATTAAAAAAAAATGAAATTTTGATTGTTGGAAAATTATTTAAAACATATACCAAACATGATATAATGTTCTTGTTAAACAAATATGATTTATTCAAATGTTTTCCATGTTGATTTCTTATTTTGCAATTTGAAGTAAAAATATGATTTGCAAACAAAAGCAAAAATAACACAATTGCGAAAACAACATCAAAACAAGGGTGGAATTTTCATTCGCGAAAGAACAACAGGAAACAGTATCAAGAATTATATTAATTACATTTGCCTGAGGTAAATTTCTTTTTTGATTATTCTAACTCATTTTAATAATTCATAAGACGGCGATTCGTACAGGAAAAATGTTGTTGAAGAAAATGGTGGCTTAACGAATTCACGGTATTTTATAGGCTCGTAAATTATTTACATGTTTTTTTTTCTTGTTGTATTCTTCGTATTGATATATTGGAAAACTTTTTCAATAAGCTGCGGGTCAAAATTCCAGATAGAGCTAATACGTTTGCTCTGTACGATTTATCTGAGCAGTCGAAATCAATAATGCCGTGCTTACTTTGCCTAAAATACGCCACGAATTGCGGTCGGGCGTATTTGAACAGCACGTGCTTTTGCCATTCATCAATTTCAAAAATGCGAGCGAAGAAAGAAAAAACCGAAACAATGCTGTTATTTAACAGCTTCATTCTCGTGATCATCACTCAGCGTTCATCAGTTTTTTGGTTAAGTGTGTTTTGTTGTTTAGGCTTCAAAAAGATCATCAAACATTTTTCATACTTTCCAATAAACTCTATTTATTATCATTTAAACACCGCCTCTTTATTATTATGCGTTTGCCGCCCCCTAAATCTACTTTAGCACCAGATCCTTTAGGAATAACTGCTTTACATAAATGTAATTCAAACTATAAAGTTGATTCATGAAGAGAATGAAAAATGCATGAGGTTCCTTAAAGTTTGTGGAAGTTTCCGGGAACCACAAGTGAAGCAGAATATTAACAAATCAACAATGCAAGCAAGTTATAGGGATTCTATGCTTAACGTCCAAGCAGCGAACATGAAGTCGATTATTGAAGTTTGAAGAGTTTTGCGATGATGAGAGACGATGGCGGCTTGGAGAGAGGCGAGGAAACCGAAGCGAAACACGCAGATTAAACAAAACGAAAGCAATTAACTTCCAATACAAAGATGGCATCGCGTCGAAGCCATTGTGCAAGAGACGCAATGATTGAAGATGAGCACACCGAAGTCGACAAACTTTTCGCACTCCTCGAGGAGGTCGCCGCCATGAATATTCCACTCATGAATTAATTGTCTAACGCAAACATCATTAGACTTGCATATTATCTTCTCAATATTTATGTTTATCACACGAAACGTGTACATTCTATGAGCTGATGATGTTTATCACTGCGCGTTAGATTTATCATTAAACATGCCTTGAGGTTTCATACAATTTTCCTCAACAACAAAAGTATTTAACATAATTACTCCACTTTACTCAGGTTTGCCGTAAGGTCAGAGCAATTTTAAGTAATAACCAATAATCTCATAACTATTTAAAGCAAAATTATAGGCATTTACCTTGTATATTCCAATAAGCAACAATGCACTCAGGATAATCATGAAGAGTTGTGTTCCAATTATGGCAAAGTAGGCAATTTGAACTCCTGGAAAATATGTATTTATTTAATATATTATTATCATAAACATTTTTAAATTAAAATAAAGTTAGGTACGTAAAATTATTAATAATATTTATAAATCTTTGCAAATGTAAAAACTTTTGTATGTAAAAAACAATCAACTTTTTTAAATACTAAGTATGGCACGAGAAAACAAGTAATTAAAAGTTGGTAGGGGCTTATTAATTAATTTTATCTTAATTAAGATAATTAGAAAGCTTTGTACTATTGTTCAATTTTTTTTACATGTTTTGTACACCTCTAGAGATTTTTAATTAGGTATAATTTTTGCTTTCATGGTCGCTATTGAGGATTATCTAAGGAGTAAAATACAAATCAAGTTCAATTTTCATAATTAAGTATTTCCCCTTAGTTATTTTCCCCGTTCATGCACAAGGTTAATTCATATTCATTGTGGATTAGTTAATTTGCAAGTTTTAAGTGAAATTTATGTGCTTTAATTATGGATGTCTGCTTGAAGGTCTAAGAATGTAAAGTTCATTTGCATGACTGTTTATTAATCGATCGTTTGTTTCCTTAACGTTCATGTTTCTCTAGCTATTCCTAAACAGTCCTAATTTGATTTAAACTTTCCTTATTTGAAGAATTTTAAGAAGGGTATAAAATTTATTTAAATTGCATAGTTGTTTCGATTTTATTGAAATTTATTGCGATTTATATTGAGACGTTGAGTGCAAATAAAGAGACTGATTCAATCGTTAAATTGGGTAACAATTCTCCATTACCTTAAATTACTCCCTAATCTGAATTTGCATATTTTTGCCATTGAAACAACCTCTATTGGAAAAGTGACAATCTCAAAGGAATTAAGTTAATCAATCCACTGGCACTGTTTAGAAACTTGATTAAACCAGAAAAGTAATTTACTATTTTTGATAGAAAATTATTAAATATTTTAATTTAAAAAGTAGCTTTAAGGTACCCACTTATCAATATTGTGCTTTCCATTTTAGCAGAGTGAAATTAATCAGGTGGATAACTCGCCTAGTCAAGTAATAAAACATCAACAGAAGTAGTTAAAATTTTTAATTTAAGTGCATAATGCCGCAGAATGGCTATACAAACTAAAGCTAACGAGACGCTTAAACTAAAACTATAAAACTTTTCGGTAATAAAAAGCGGAAGTTTGAAAGTTTATTGCATGGATATACAGCTGGAATTTTGCTTACCGTAATACACATCCTCTAAGCTTGCATATTTCTTAATGTTCACTCCAATGCGCCAGCTGTACAGAAGCACCACCAATATCGAAATATTCTGGAACATGAGAACTCACATTAGTTTAATTATTTAAAACCCGAGCAGAATAAATTTGATGTCTTATCCAAAAATAACATTTAATAAATGTATTCTATTTCTAGAAAATCTATATCCACGTAGCCAGCTTTTAGGGGTTGTGAAATCAATTTATCACTTTTTATCATTGAGGAAATACACAATTTGAATAAAAAGATATATTCAAAAATCATATATTCCGCATAGAGAAAGTGAAAATATATTATGCGTGTGTTATACATATTCATAAAGCCTCTTTTTATAACATGGTCACTTTTTTTCAGGCTCTAAAAAGAAAACGCAATGTACCCGAAGAATATTTGATTCACACTACATTATTTTATGCCATTCTTAGATATTCTATCAGCGGAGCCGTCAGCAAATGTCGGTTTCGTGATGAAACATGTGAAACCCTAGAGGCATATTGTGAAACATATGTACACATATGTATTCTCTGCATTTGAATAAAATAAATGGAATCCTGTTCATTCGCCACGGCTGAAAGGGCGCATTTGTAACGCGGTGAGAGAACGGGCGCGAGCTCGCACTATTCACATTCACCTACTACACTTCGTACGGTTGCGCATTTTCCATTTACACATATTTCCTAAGTGATGCTTATATTTCACTTTTAAATCTAATAACGCAAGTGCTCCACGCTCATTTACAATTCTACACGTTTTTCGAAGAAGTGACTCTCAATGCCTGAAATGTAAATGATGAATCATAATCAGTGTAAATCCGATTTTAATTTATAAATAACATATTTGCATGTTATTCTTCCTCATATACAAATACAAGTACTTGAATTATTTATGTCGTTAATGCAATGTGTATGAATTTTGCATAAATTACATTAAATTTTTGATATTAAGGATTTCCTGAAGGAAACCTAATTGATATTCAATCTATCATGTTTTTCTGCGAAAAATCCTGTAATCCTGTTATATGAAAATCGTGAGGCCTACGTAAATTTAATAAATTATGAAATTTCATATCACAAAACCGCAAACATGTGTAAAGGACATTTTAGAAATGTTCCTCTGTATTAATAAATTCCAAACGTCAATAGCATCTGCCTTTCCCGGAATTTACACGCGTAGGGGAAAGGACGGAGTAAAAAATGTAAAATAATTCAAGTCATTTAATTAAATTATGCGCAAGTATTTATCATCTTTCCTGTTGTTTTTATTTACGCTTGGTAACATTGAATAAATCCACATTGAGAGTTTGAAGCAGCTGCAAGCGTTAATCTAAAATTGTGCTGCGCGTTCGATACGAATCAAATACTTAACTCAATTATCTGTTTGCCTCCGATTTTCCCGCTTTTCCTGATTTTCTCTATCTTCAGCCTGAGCAACATTTACAGAAGGATACGGCTGCGGCTTTCTCTTTAATCTTGTCAATGTTTAGCGAGAGACAAGAATTTAATGATTTGCAAATTGAAATTCGAGAAACGATAGTGTTTTACTATTAAATTAAAAAGAAAGAATTAATTGTATTTTCTTTATTTAGATAAATAATCAATAGTTCTTTTAGTTGAGGATTGAAAGACTTTCAAAGAAAAGTAAATTTACAGCAAGATATAAATTCAAGCATTTTATATTAAACTATGTACAATAGAATGTGATTTATAGCAATTGCTTATTTAATCAATGTCAGAGTACAAATCAATTGATTGATGTGTGAATGGAAAAAATGCGAAGGACAACGCGAGCGTTGTCAATTTGGGCGTTAATTGAAAGACGCATTGACATTTATTGTTCTTATGTCAAATTAATTTTTGACGCGTTCGTGATGTACATTTCACAGAATTTCAGCAATTGCTTTATTCGCAATTGGAATCTTCTGAAAGGTTTCACAATTTCCAAAAGAGAATTGAGTATAAAATGAATTCTTTTCGTACCGGTTCATGAACATGTATGTAATTGTTGGTGAATTGGCAAAAAGGTAATTTGGAACACTCTGTAGCGCGTTCCACATGCGTGAAATGAATTGTTCATTCCGTCCACCTACATTTATTCCGGTTAAATTTGCAACAGATGTAATGAATGTAATTTTCGTAGAATCGCAAAGAATTCGTCGATGGTAGGTAGGCGAGTGGTGGAAATAAAAGTGCAAAACTCACCAACGTATAAATTGCTGATGTGATTGCGGCATGCCGCGCATTCATAACGCGGCATCCCCGCAGCACAGTAACGTGTTCGTACGGATGCAGAATTGTCGACTTCATCATCGTGACATTTTCCTTGAATATAAATCACCTGTAACGTACAGAAAATATATATTTAGTTCCATTGCATTCGCTTTTATTCGAAAGTGCTTTCATATGTAAAATTCAATGATTCATATCCTTTATTATTTCTATTCGTTGCGTCGCACGCAAAATTTCATTTGAGTTATTCAAAAAACCTAATTAAGGACAACTAGTCAATCAAATTATAAAAATCCAGTATTCACTTTTAAAACTGCTAATCCTAGAAATTGTTTCAATGAATTTGTAATTTCTGGTGATACAACAGAAAGATCCGGGGTAATCAAGAAATAATTACGTGATAAGATAATGAGAGAAGTCTATGGCTGATTAATTATCATTTTTAATTATTATTTTGAAATGTTAAATTAATATTTGAAAATAGGGCTTGAATAATGTGTAAAACGGAATGCCGCAAACCCTTAAACAATAATATGTGAAAACTACAACAAACAAGATGTAACCACATGGAATTCATATATTCCTGACACGTAACAGTAGGTCCATCATTCGAAAGCGCATTCCACGTCGAGTAGCGTAGCATTGTTCCTGCCATTTGTAAACATGCACGAAGGATAATGAATCTATCCGCAGCGTGTTCCGTATTCGGGAAGTAGCACGTTCCCGTCCGCGTTTACGTTCCTGAACCAGCCACCGTATTCAATGGTGTGCGCCAGCGACATGCTCAAGAACGCAACGAGTGCGCTTTATATTTAAATTTATGTGCAGTAAAAGGAAAGACAACTCGCTTCTTATGCAGGAGCAGCTCAAAGCAATAAGATGAAGGCGATATATTATTTATGTACATCTGCTTGTTACGCAATTCAATGCGATACGCGATGTGCAAGATTCCTTCATGTTTGTCCTTTGAGTTAACGTTTACAAAGAATTAGTTATTCTCATTTAATGAGCAAAAAAATCTTTCACAGTCTAATTTAAATGTCTATTCTATTGTCCCTTCAATACTGCAAAAATTTATCTTTTGTTGTTCAACAATTGACGGAAGAAATATTCTTAGAAAATTCTGCATGTAATTTTATTCAAAAGTTTTCTTGCAAACTGATGATTAAACTCAATATTTACGGCGTGCTTGATAGGAGTTAAAACGTGTGACGAAGGGACAAAAACGGCGATCTTGACATTATCTAACTTTTATTTGTTGCGCCTGCCTGACTACTTGACTGACAAATGATCGGCGGCAATTTATTATTTTAAGCTTCAACTGCGCCAAGTCAATGAGCAGGATCGTCGACGGAACACGAGCGAGCGCGCACAATGCATAAAAGTTTTCGCTAAAATTTTGTGAGGCGCACACCCACGCTCGCAAAAAAAAACACATCGAACTGTATAAACTTTTCGACACAGACACATTTCCCGTTAACAATAGAACGTATTGGCAGATAAGAATATTATTAATGTTGCACGAGTTTTTCTTCTCTGCATGGCGTATTGTGATCTTTGAATAAAAAGAATTTAGGCACTTATAACACCTTCTTCTTCATTCACCCTTAAGAAAAACGATAAAAATTACTTTGGATGTTTATTTCGTGGCGGATGGTGTATAAGAAAAGCTAGTAAAAAATATTCAGCAAATATAGAAAAGTTCAGAATTGAGATGTTTTTTTCTGCAGTGACATTGAGGAATATAAGGGTTTTAAAGTCCTTCTCCTTTACGTCTTCATGTTATATATTATACGGTGTTAGCTGGGACATATTTTTATATACATGCCGTTTTCCGTTTTTAATATCAGCAGCAACGGCGCGAGCATTGCATTGCCGGATGATAAAACGCCTCGCAATGAATTATCATCACATAAACGTGCGACGATAAAGAGACATAATTCATCTCTTGATACTCACTCAGTTCACACGCTCGCGGGAAATTGTGCTGCAACATCATTTTTCTCTTTTAAGTAATGATGAGATTATTATGCACCTCTGCGGTTCATTAGATTTATAACGGGAGGAAATGAATACTCAAAATATAAAAAATGCGTTTATATTTAATAAAGTCGCCAAAAAAAAGTCTGCATATCTAGCATGCATGGTTGGGTAAATAAATATTTCAGAGGGGCAGATATACATATTTAAATTTACAACTAAATAAGTTCGGACTATTTAAACAAGGGTTGGCATTGATGGATACAAAGTTTGATGGCCTTGGGTATTAAATATTGAAAAAGCAATCAAAATCAATAACATATTGAAAGAATCATTATATGCAAACCAATAAGGTGCATCCATATCAATCGAGGCTAAATTGCTTCTGATTGATATGCAATTATTCTCAGTTCTTTCATGTATAAATATTATACATTAATAGTTTATTATGTGGAAATCTCTATGTTTTTATTTGTAGGTTTGTTACAATAACAAATGCTATTCTTTTAATTTGATTTATTGTTAAAGAAGAATTTATGCATTTTTCTAAATATTTAAACATATTTGTTCCGAGAATAGCCTTAAAAATCAGCAGCTTAGTGTGTGCGATGGTGGTGTAATGGTCAGCATAGTTGCCTTCCAAGCAGTTGATCCGGGTTCGATTCCCGGCCAACGCATGTTCGTTTTGTATTTTTTTATTAATTCTATTTAATTTTTATTCTTCTCATTGTTAAATAGAATATTAAAAATTACGATTTATATGTATGTAAACAATAAATAAATATATTTATATTGAAATACATGTTGAATACAACTTTATAAAGATGTTGATACACATGCTATTTCAAATATGTACAGTAAATTTTAAAAATGCTTCAACCCTCTCGCAAAGTGAACAGTCGAAAGCAATCGTGCAAATACTTGCAGAGCATTTGTTTACACTTCACTGCGTTTTTCTACACGCAGTTCCAAAACGCACTGTTGCAACGTGTGCAGTACTGCAAAGGTGACACACAGCATCGTCTGCTGCGCGCCGAAAAGTGGCATTGTAGTGTGCGCGTCGCGTCGGGTACGTACAGTGCGTGGTTAATCGGGTTAATACATAGATTAATTGTCGTTAATTGTTGCAAATTCATCCTATTGCAATCAAGATAAACGGTAGTGCTTCATAAATCATTGGCGAACTATCAATCGATACAGATTCGGCGGCATTGAGTGCATTGAGGTTACAGCCGGTAACCCGCTTTGGCGTGCTTGCCTCCATTTTTATCTTCGTGCTTCAGAACGTACAACAGCAATGGAATACAACATACTTTGGATAATTTCTGTCGAGAACTAGGATGACCATCATTAAACGTAAGTACTGCAATTATTCTCATCACTCGTAAATAGGTACATATCTACAAGTACAACACATAACGACGCTTGCAAATATAACGGAATTCAATTAATAATGGTTATTAATGGCGTGAGAGTAGCGGCTGCAAGAGCCAAGCGAAATGCTGCATTTTGACGGATTGCATTTAATTGAAAAGTAATTGCATTACTATTAGTGCGCCAGCCATCAGCATGTGTGTGATTAACAAGCCAACTTTCAGCACTCGAGCGGGCGTTCTCGCTAATATTGCAACACTAATTGGAGCCGCCTTACTTTACCACTGCCGCCATTGACGACGGTGCCGTTGCCGTTGCCGTAGTTATCGTGCCTCGAACATATCAAACATCGTCGTTTGCTATGCAATGCAAATGCATTCGGGCATAAATCTAATCGATTACAAACGGCATTCGAACTGTCTCTCCACGCTAGTTACTAATTGCACGCGCCCACACAACGCTAATTGCAACTCCATTGTTGCGCGAATGTTGTTGAAAATAATTACATGTTTGACACACTGACCCGTTAATTAATTATGTGCCGTGTGCGGACACATGCATGTTAAGGCATTATAAACATAACCGTGTTTAACATCATAGCGTGCTAGATGGTTATCTTGAAGGGCATGACAAATACGCTAATTGATTTGCATACTTTAGTGAGGAATTATCCTTTTCATTCAATTACATTATCAAAGTTTAAAAGTTACACTTTCTTTCGGAAGAAGCATTTCAGACAATATTCGTGAAATTATTATTATCCTTTGAAAAGTTAATTAGGTGTACTAAATAAGAACATCAAGGTTATGTTGTTCAAGGACAATGTGCATGAATGAGTGAATATTATGGCTCTTTGACATTGCACGTCTAAAACGTATCGCGGCGTGCGCTGCCAAATTCATATGCAGCGTCAAAAGGACTAGAAAATGGTAACGGTGGAGGTCGCGCGCATGTTGATTGAATTGGAATATACAGCGCAATAGTGGAGGCGGCGAAAGAAGAGTCGGTGGAGCGCGCCGTTGCGCAAAACGCTACGTGCTTTCGGCGGTATCGCTTTGTGGTTATGAAATATTTATAGATGACCTATTATCTATTGGCAGCGACCTTAGAACGCGGCGGTGGCGGCTCGTTTATGCATTGTTATTGTTCTTTTTACGTATTCATGTAATCACATGCCTGAGTATTCGCGTCTCCTGCAGGCATGAATAAACCCATTTGCCCAAAATTGCTTCCCATGCCGGAATAACCCCCCATAGTTTGATGTCTATTTCGGTGAGATTTCGTCGAATAACAACTGATCTCTCAAAATATTCCCTTCGCAGGATAAATTTTGACGTCACAATAGATATTTAGATTCCTGATAGGAAAATATATATGCGGCTAAGGCTTGGGAGCTGATGGATTGAGCGTATCAGAGTAGTTAATTGAAATAATTAAATAATAAGAGTTGTAGTAAAAAGAAATCCATTATTTTTGCGGGAAATTCAAGATTTCTAACTTGGAATTTTATTATTTTTCTTTGAGTTGTTTCCATGATAAGTCGCTTCGGGCAGGTTGATAATAGGCTGATTCGACTAGTTGTGCTATAATTCTGATGATAATTACAATATCTAGGGGTGGGTTCAACAGGCGTATAGAAGAACTCTATTATTATTAAAGGGATATTAGAATATTAAAGATATATTAAGTTCTCTTACGAGTATTTAACAAAATGTACATTTGTTTTCATAATCATAAAAATATTAGCGCACATTTTACGATTATGATATGACATTTAAGTGTTTTTGTCAACGTGATTTCAAGCAAAGTCAAAAAAACAAATTTGAATATTTTATACATTTCATTCATGTGTCTTCCACACATATCCAGCCAGTCCAAATGGAGATTTAATATATGCTTTCGAGCAAATTCGCGTTGGAATACTAAAACCAAAAAAAGACGCAAGCCGTTCAGATTCTCTTGCATTTTCGTACGCATATACGGTTATAATAAAATCCGAGTTTTTAATCCACTCGTTGTTAAGCCCCGACGTGTTTTTACACGGCTTCGAGCTCATATAATGCACGTTTATATTGCAATAAACTTTTGTCCATCCAGCGTTTCGGAGTAATATTTTTTATTTTTTATTATTTTGACTCCCTGGAACTGCTTGCTTGTTATTCGCATGGCTTTGGGACAAATATGTTTTGAACTTGTTTGCAGTTTGCATTTGCAGTTCTCTGAAACGCTGATGTTCTTTTCATTGAAATAATCAAATACTCAAATATGTATGCATTCGTTCATGCATTGCTCTTTATTAATTGCAAACGTGCAGTTTAAATTAAAGCAATGTTTCATTCTGTGAACTTTAATTACCACGAATTTGATTTTAGTTTTAAAACATGTGATGGTGGAAATTTAAAAAAACATATCTACAATGAACTAACATTATTATTTTATTCAACCAGGATAATATTATTCGAAATGTGTAAATTATCAGAGAATTGGAATAACTGAATAATTATTCTAAATTCAATATTTAACCATTCTTGACTTTTTCTACACGGCTATTACATTATAACAAAGAAAACGCAGCATCTTTCAAATATTATGACAAGGATAAGAGGCAAAAGTGTTTGGCTTTATTGAATTATTCATCATATTTCATAATATACTCGACAATACCCCGTACGTAATGTAAACACCGGGAATCTTTCTCTATATACATGGAGAATTTCGAACGAGTCATGCGTACTACCTATCTGTGGAAAAAAACAAGCACCTTGGTAATATCTTATATTGAGGCATAATACACCTACTAGACATGGCGCGCAGTTAGGAGCAAATGTATTTCTGACAAGGCGCATCGCATCGTGCGTATATGTATTTCAAATGTGAATAATGTGCTTATCCGGAGGGCATGCGAGTGTGAAGATGACGTAAAGGACTATTCTAGGGTTAAAGATCATATTCACGCACTAATAAGTTTTTGATGGAAGCGTTGCGAGCTAGTCCTCCGGCTTATTTTTCGCCACCGTTTTACTTCACGCGTGTGCCAAACACCTCACGAAAAATACCGAGATGTATTTTATAGATTGATGATTCCTGATTTTGCTAGAATTTTTTTCTCGCGTGACTATGATGTATCTGCCTAATCTCAACATACAGGTTGTTTGATATTTCAACTTTGCCTTAGAAATTCGGTACTAAGTGGTGTAGCAGGCGAAAATTGAATGAATACCCTGTATTGTTAGCAAGATAATTTCTGTGGGCATAAATTAATGATCTTCATAAATGCACAGCATTTATGGAGGAAACGAAAGATAATCAAATCCTAAGATGTTCGGGGTGAAATCTTAATCGGTTGAGCAGTAATAAATTTCTTGAATTTCTTTTAAACGTTGTTGTAATTGAAAAGTATTTGCGCCATAAGCAAACACGTTATTGATGAAACCCACTGAGAATTCACGAGGCTAAACAGGCATGTTATTTGAGTTGATTAAATTTCAATCTTAATAGTACGCATACCGACATCAAGCAATTTCTTGATGAAAGGACATTGTTAAGTAGAAACAAATTACGTTGTAGCATCTCGCATACGTGAAGTCTGCATGCCTTTGATAAGAGAATGTCACCGCCGACGCCGTCGCCATTGCCACCGCCACCGTTGCTGCTGCTGCTGCTCTGTTGTTATGCGTTGTTGTTGTTAGAGCCCTGATTATAATCACGATGATAGCAAGAACACGTAGCAAGCGTGCGCTGCCGGCAGCGTGTATTTTGCGAGCAACCGACATCAATTTATCATAAAAGCCATGCTAATGGATTGCATCGGAAGTGAGAGCTTCACCAATTTGCAGCAAAAACTCTGCCCGCCAGCAGACAGCTTTTTTATGCACGCGCATTTGTCAACATCCGATTGCTTTTGATCTCTTCCGAGAATGCATTTTGCAGTTTGCAATTGCGAAAACATACAACTATGTATTCCATTAGCATACATTAAACAGTAGCGACAATTGCTGTTTGAATCAACTATAGATAAATTGATTAAAAGTGAGTAATTGTGGTAAAGTAAATAATTTAGGTACGATAAAAAGTTGAGTAACTTCTTGCATATTCTATCAGGATTAATTAATTCGCCAAAAAGTGGAAACGCGCGTACATTTGAAGTCGTAACTGTTGTTGGATGGGACTCATTAACGTTTCGGGTATCATCAAGTGAATGCGGGGTGTTTCGGTGGTGTGCGCAGCATTAATTACACTCGCGGTCACGGGAAAACCCCCAATTGGATGGGGTTTCTTGCGGATACTGCTAATGATTCGGCTTGATTATATTTTGTCGAAGGTCGGATTGTTTCATAATGTGTAGCACGTCGTCCGCATTGTGCATTACTAGTAGCTAAAAGATGTAATGCGAATGTGTCCAACTACAATGTCGAAAATTCCCAAAAGGTTCAACGAAGCCAATATGGGAATTTGTATTATACGGGTAAAATGTGTTGCACGCTTCGAAATATTTTATGAATTGCCACTTTTGCTACACTTGTTTTCCAATTTTATTCAAACTGGTTGTGAGAGTTTTATTATTGGATGAAAATTGGCAATATGTGAATTCATTTTTCTGATTTCTGCTCTTCCACACCAAAAAATTAATGAACTATTTCCTATTGTAACTTTTAAAATTTTTATTAAAAAACATATTTCAACATTTATATTCCATGGGGTGAAATAACTGAACGAGTGGAAATTTTCTTTTTTGGTGTTGTAAATTTTGATCACATATGAGATTATCATAACATTTGATAAAAATCCCAGTAAATCTCTGAACAAACTATTATTTGTTGTCATACGGTGCTGACGAAAAAAGGCAAACACATACTTTGCGAAACTTTGCTACTTTCCTGAGCCAGTAAAACGAACAGCAAAAGCTCATCTTCGAAGTAATAGAAGGTGTCTTAACGATAAAAGTAGAAAATGTTGCAGGCCATGCGACGAAATTGTATTTGTAATGCTCACGCAACGAGCGAGTGTAAAGCTCGACGTGCGTAGACTCTTTGACAACCTCAAAATGCGCGTCGTTCCAGCGGGAATTGCGCGCCGACTTCAACAATAGTTGCGCTGTCTGCGACGACACGTTCACTCCCAATGGCCTGCGAAAACGAAGGACTCGTCGAATGCGCTCGGGGAATTATGCAGACTTATTTTTGACGTTCAGAAAAACGCGCACGTTTTTGTTTCGCGTATACACAGCAACGCAATATGGTGGGTGACGACGAACGCATACGCAAAAAGAAAGGGTGGACAAAAGGACGAAAAAGTTGGTATATATTTATTTGCAAATAATAGATTGTAATGTTGTTTTTGGCGAGGTCGTCCTAGCCTAGACATGAGCGCAGCCAATTTTCAAGCGGGCCCTCGAGCACTCAATGAAATTAGGGACAATTTCTTTAGTTTTCCGCCCTGCGGAGCACCAACAAAACGCATTTACAAGTTTACTGCGGCATTGCTATGGGCGCAGTCAACCGCACTAAGAACAGAAACGTGAAGAACACGAAGCAAACATGCATTTCTACAACTTTCACAATTTCCAAAAAATTTATAAACAAGAATTTATTATTTTTGCTTCTACAACAATTGAAAAATTTAAATTTCTGAACAATAAGTGCTTAAAAGAATGGAAATACACCGTCCTTATATTTTCAACTAAAGAAAAGCTGGAAAAATCTGGAAAAACGCCAATTAAGAATTTTCACAAAGTGCACCTATGTGTAATTAGTAAATAAAATAATTAGAATAATTAATTACACCCAAAAAATAATGGAATACAATTAGAAAAAAGAAGGAAAGCGTAATTGGCAAAGAAAATACGTTTGAAGTTAATTTAAGAAATTTGTATGCATGCCAACAAAGTGGATGTTAACAAGGTAGACGGAAGGCCGATGCGAGACAAATGTAAATGCAATGGGGGCACGAAGAAGATTTAGGCAAGTGCCATTGCCGCCGTCACAGCGAATTGCGGATGCCATTTCGATAATTACATTTGGCAATCGCAATCGGAGAGCGCGCCTTCGCCGCATCGAGCGGGAGGTGGCTGCCTACGCGATAAATTCACATTGCGGTGCGCGGGCGGCGCGCGTTTTGTTTTCGTTTTACGTCAGATGCAGACCGGAGAAAGCTCGCACAAACATACGTTGAAGATGTAACCGAAGCGGCTGCTTTTATCTTCTCGTTAGTTATCTTGAAGCTTCAATCGCCTGAATATATTTGCGGGCGCGCTCGCGTTCGCAATCAGAGCGCAGAAAAAGCGCGCGCGTGATTAAGATAAGCGAATCGCGTGCATGTTTACATACGTTTCATCGGCTTTTTCGGGCGCCAAGGGAGGAAATCCCGTTTGCGAAGGAGCAAAAAACTGCTCGCAGGAAGAACTTTGGCAAAAAGCGCGCCCGCAAAGATATCTCCTATTTGCCCGCTTCCTGTTTACTTTCAGGCTTTGCGGTCGCGTCATCCCGTACGGGCAATGTTTACTTTGATTGGATTATTAGTTAAGGCAAATGCGATATTTGCCCAGGGTTTGCAGAAGAAGAATATGTAGAATATGTGAGATTTGTGGATCCGATAAATTGTTAGTTAGGTGGCTCTCAAGGCGTTTCATGCATATGGATCGTATTGACAATTCCTGCTAAGTATTTGCGGGCGAGCGCGATGAATAAAAGATCAAAACCCAACAAAGACTGATTGAGATAAATAGAGCTCTTTTTTACCTTCTTTGCTTGCACAACGAGGTCAAAAACAAAATAATTTAAGTCGGGTTTACACGCGTGGAAAATACAGGCGAGTAAAATAGCAAAGAAAAAAACTCTAAAGTATACGGTACTTGTCATATACAACAATGTTTACGGGGTAGAGTAAAAATATAAAGTTGTAATCGACATATTGATGCATTTTGGCGGTATAGTTTTAGTTTATTTATTGCTTTACTCTATGAGTTAAGGGTCGTTGTATTTTAAGAGGGTGTTGTGTTTAACATAATTGCCGTCATTTGTTTTCGTCGTAACAGACGTAAAAAAATTAAAAGCATGGTAAATTAAATAAAAGAAAAGCCACAGTTGGACAGAGAGTTATGTTGAAGATTTTAAGATTTTAATTACAAGCGGACGTTTGCGACACTAATTTCATAATCTTCGCAATTTGTCAGCATTAAATTGAATAATTTATAAAACGCATAGTGAAATAAATGATGAAGGAAATGTTTCGTGAAGTTAATTCTGCGTGGAGCCGTCCGAGTCGTTGTCAAAATAAATAGCACTTAATACCAATGTTTCTTGGCGGTTAAGGAGAGGTTGAGCTGGCTGGCCGAGAGAGTTTTGTTAACGCCGCAGACGTTGCCGCCTCCGGGCAATTTCAACATGCATCCGTGGGATGGGCGATCGCCTGCAATCCGTTGCATTAGCCACGCTTCAGCGCTGCACCGACGGCGATTTACGTAAATTCGGTTAGTTTCTTCTAGATTTCCGTCGGATTGCTGTTGAAATATCCGCCAAATGCAATCAAAGCGCTTCATGAGCATGCTACCATGCTTTTTTTTACTTGTGCTGCGCACAATTTATGTCCAATTCACACGGCGTGAAATATTCCAATTTCTTCAACTTTTATCCGTTTTGATTAAAAATACTTTTTCATCAAAATTAATGCGCTGGAAATAATTATTCATAATAATAGGTATCTGGAAAGTTCTTTATTCGATTATGAATTTTCAAAATTCTATATAGAAATATTTGATGGAACATCGATAGGTACCTAACCAAAAATGTGAATTATTATTTCAAGCGAAAGTTGTGTAAATTCCACCAAAAAGCAAAGTTAAACAAAGTTTCGAACGAGTAATAATATTTTTTACGCGTTTAATATTTATTCCCGTTTATTTACCGAACAAAATGATTACGAATTACGCGTGCCTTTGGGCGAACAAAAAACAAATTAAACTTTGATCAAATCGTTTGAGCGTTTTTTAGCACTTGTCTATTTTTAGTCCGCCCCCAGTCTGGAAAGCCGATGTAATGAGATAATTTCCTTCCATTTCCGCTTGTATTGCGAATAATTAATGAGCAAACTTTTTTAATTTCGTCACCGTGTATTTGTCCACTCACTTCACGCATTTATCCATCCATATCCCGTGAAGCTCTGCCACGTGCAAACACGAAATACACGCGCGCTGTACACGAAAATCCTTTTGTGTACATCTCATATTTTGAGTTGTGAATGAGCGAATGTTTCCTTCGCTTCGTTCACTCTTATCTTCCTTAATGCGTATTGCGTATTTTCTTTCGTCCTTTGTCGCTGTCAATCCGCTCGCTGTGTCAGACTCTCGATGGCTTTACATTGTCCTTGAATGCGATTACCATCACTCCTTATTGATTCACATCGAATCTCTTTTGTGCTTTTCTCATTTTTCTCATAGAAAACGATCTTGGAGGGGTTGGTTGGGCAAGTGAAATATCTCAATAACCAAACATCATTTACAAAACAGCCAGTTGGGGGAGGAATATTTGATTTAAAAAACGATAAACTGGGAATTGAATGAACTTAAGTTAAATTCTCTTTGTACTTTATGGTTTGGATCTTGCAAAAATTGATTAATTACTATCTGTTTTTGTCTATGGCGAACAATTTTACCTCTATTGAATTCAATGGAGGCTTGCGAAAATGAACTATTTTAATTTTTTGCCAATTGAAACGAGGGCTTTTATGAGAGAAATATAATTAAAGTACCTTTGAAACGGCAACAAGTTATCGAACAAAATGTCACATATTTGACCTAAATCGGATCATTCCGACTATCGTAATTAAAGCGTTCAATCAAGTTCATGAAAAAATAATAGAATTCTTTTGACTACAACCTAATATTAAATATTAACAAACTCCTTTGCTGAAATTGTATTAAGATTAATTAGGAAATTCCATTGAAACACCTTTAAGACTTTGGCATATAAATAAAACGTAAAACAAAACTAATTAATTAATCATCGACATGTTAATTAGATTACGATGAAAAGCTAGCACAATCAAAAGTGAGATTGCGATGAAAAAGTCGTACATTTAATAAGTAAGACGACAGCACCGCCTTCTTGTGCGCTTTTCGCGAGGAAACTTGAGCTACAAGGGATTGAAATCCGTCTGGCACATCGTAACAGCGCGCGAAGAGTTGACAAAGTTAAGAAAGTTGGCGAAAAGTTTACGCTGGCAAGGCGCATGCATCATACACACGTTCCACGTTCATATTTGCGGCGCGAAACTTGCAGTGCTTTTTGAGTTGTTTCAAGTCTATCAGCGTTCCAGTCCGGATGAAAAAACTCTTCGTATGTATTATTTGTTGCAAACAGCAAGTCTCCGTCTTCTATCATTTACATACGGATCGACATGAATGCGTTTGATTCAATTTACATCTTCGGGGAAGCGACTTAACTATTTCCAAATTGCTTTTGTTTTCTGCGCGCCGCATAAAATTTAATTAGATTTGAATTACGGAATGCCACTTGCATGTGACGAATACATACTTATGTATAATTCGGCAAATGTTTTAATTGCGATTTCGGTACTCAGAAACATCAAAAAACAATTACAACGTTGCAGCGCAAAGTTTCTTGATTAAATTTCTTCACGAAGCAAAATATTTACAGGAAATATTTAAGTGTGTGTTCTTAATTAAAAGTGAGCTATGTCTTGTAGTACTTAAAGATGAAGAGCACTGCTCGTGGTTGACTTGAAATTCTGTTAGTTTTGAGACACTATTTAATTCTAACTAATTTCAAATATTTATGTAACTAACTAATGTTTCTTTTTGTTCTAGGTGAGTATTGTCAACGTCTTCTATTTATCTAACAACGTCTGATATGAACTAAATGCAGCAAAATGAGAAAAAGGTAAAGGTTTTATATTTTATCTGCGGAATTAAATTGTCGGCTAATAATTTTGGAGCGGATCGCGAGTGGAAATATTAAAAAGAGAGAGGTCGGAAGTTTCGGGTTGGTAAAATAAATTTGAAAACACAAAAGGGACTTGCGATGGCCGGGAATCGAACCCGGATCAACTGCTTGGGAAGCAACCATGCTAACCATTACACCACCAACGCATGTATGTGTGCTTATCAAATGCGTCATTTCGGTAACCGCACTGCATAGTTGAGAAAGTACATTGCGATTTGGTTGTAGCACAGAATTTTCAATTCGTTGAAATTGTTCTTGTCATAATAAATAATGGATACAATGAGTGCGCATCCGAAATATCATAGTATCTATTCAGTAACGCTTCAAAATTTTAATAAATATGTAAATATGTTTACTGATACTTGCACTCTAAAAACAAGTATGCATTCTGCACGTATCAGCCATGTGCATCTGTGGGAATAGAAAAATACAAAATGCAGTTACACTGAAACGATTTCAAATCGATTTGTGAAAATGCTCCCCGAAGTATAACACGAATACAACAGTCGCCCATTCACTTAGATTGCTGCCGTTTGCCAAATAGTTTTATGTAAAATCTTTTGACTATGTCGGAAGTTGCGAAAACGTTTACAATGTGCTACCAATTTTATCATAATGTTTTCCGGGTTTCCAAGTCAAAAATGGCAATTGAATAATTGGATTGTTTAAAAATGAAAAAGATTACTAATCTGAATTTAGAATCTATAGAATATTTATTAGATTAATTTACAGCAAGCGTTAATTAAATTTGCGGTTAATTTTAGCAAGTTGCGTAAATATATAAGCAGCTGAACGTAGGGGTGTGTGTGGTGCACTTAAGGGGAAAGTTCACACAAGTATTCGCATGAGAGACAATAACGTCGTGGATATGAAGACATTCCCTTGGCAAATTACGTTCCTCACACGTACTCTGTAGGCATATCGTGCCCTTAAGTTTACGCTCGAACAAGGGAATGTAGAAAATGTTCCCAAATAAAACTATGTATTTGCATTTTCCGACGCCCAAAATAGTTGGCCAAACAGCTCATTCGAAAAATATTCAACGCATTCAAGTGCTGGTTTGTTCATTCGAGTATTCGCATTCATTTACATATTTTCTTAATGAATATACTGCTGACTGGCTAATATGCTGAATTAAACTCGCGAAAATAAGAATTTAATTTAATTTCGGGATAATCAGCAAAAACGTTTGCAAACGTAATTCTGAAATTCTAATTAATTTCAACTCTACAGAGTTCGCTTATCTTGAATTACACGTTTATCTAAAAACTTTTAGTATTTCCGCGTTTGCATTCTTTTTGGTAAAAATAATTTTAAATTATAGGTAGGTGCAATATATTTTCATTGCATTTTACATGCTCGAAATGCCATTAGCTTAAAGCACTTTACGGCGTATTTACGGTAAAACATTTTATTTCTGTTTAGTGCAATTAAAGACCATTTCGATGGATAAAAGTTTTACATTCACTAAAAACGAAACTCTCAACGTTTTAAGCGAATGCGTGATTGGTGCGTTGAGTACCTGTAGCGTTTTCAGTTATTTTCGCGCAGATAGCGCCTACGTAATTGCAGTTGTTTCTCATTTGAAAAACATATTCATCCTCCGGGCACTTTACGGAGATAATAGGAAAGTTTGCAATGTGCACATTCGCATGATTCATTAGTTCGGGATTAAAATGTTCGTTCGTTACGTTCGGCTCGTTTAACTTTGTTCTTCCACCTATGCATTCGTTTGTAAATTGGCTATGCGAATCGGTTTTGTACTTGCATCGACGACCAGTTGGAAATCCGGCATACGTTTTGTGCTTTAACAATTCAATTCCATGCTTTAATGAATCGCCACAATTTGCGCGGCTAGTTGAAGAGATCAAATAGTAAAATTACTCGGCGGATATTCGCTAGCAATCGTACTTAGCAAATATTTATACTGCCAGACGAGTGAGTGCAAGATGGATTATTGACATTTAATGTTTAATATGCGGTCGTTGGAGTCGGGAACTTATCATGGACTTTCATTACGATCAAGTTTAATTTAACACTGTTATTATTTCAGTACAGTTATGAAAATCGTTATTATCATCGAGGTTTTGCAGTATCCAACTTTGTTATTCATATTTTAGAGGTGTAGTTGTAAAAGGAAGGGTATTAATGAATTTACACTGAAAATTTGTTTGCGTTAATAAAATTCTGGTTTGCAGGAGTGCAATAAGTGCAAGCATTCCATTTAACACTACTTAGCTAGTTCTAAGTAAAGTAATTTCCAGGCAACTGTCTTTTATATCCTGAAACTAAAGCTACTTGATAAAGTTCTTACTTTTAAGGACTAGAGCTAAAGTAGAAAAGCTAGTAGAGTGGAGGTTATGCTAAGTAGGCTTGAGTCAAGTATCGATAAATTTTAATGTTAATTTTGATTTTCACCTTCAATATTGACATTAATGACATTTGAATCAGAGGTAAAATCAAATGCTAATTCCTGGTTTTCAATATGTGATGTGTTTTCATCAGCGTTGATTGCCGCATTGCAACTTTGCCAACTTCCTGCCAACCAAACCTTCACCACCGACATCCTGCATTCGCTGATTACATTACGCATCACTCGTACATCTTCGCCTTTTAATTTTCATCCCCATATGCTGCTCTATGCTTCATTCACCCATATGCAGAGCAATCACATTCATCCCTCGAACAGAATCAACAGAAGACTCGCTTGAATGATGAAGGTTTTCTGCACACTATTGGCATCCACACACATTTAGCTCCATATGGCATGCGCTACTTTAGTTGATTAAACTTTCCGGGAAAAACAGTGAGTGAAAACTCACAACTAGCAAACTTTATTCCGGTTATTTATTAGCAAACTTTCTTTTTCAATTATCACTTGTTGAGAAACATAATAAATAAGTTTGCTAGTTTCGTTTCTTTCGCTTGACGTGAAATTCGATCAATTTGCGAATTTCGTGATTATCAAAGAAAGCAGTATGTAAACTCACTTAGTTAATTAAGCATCGTGATTAAATTGCATCCTCATTAAAATGCAACGCTATAAATAGTAAACATCGGTGAACAAGCCATGCTTCCTGGAAAATCGGAGTGTTTGCGTCGCGCGTTGACTTAATTAGTAATAAAATAGATTTATACGCCTTATTACGGATGCCTTGTTTCGCGGAGGGAACACAACAAAAACAGGAATTCAGCCGGATTCAATCAGCAGATTTTCCGGCTGCGCGCATAATTACGCGTCGCATGATTAGTTGGCCCATTCCCAGCGCACGTAAACAATGCCTCCTGCGTTCCTTGGCGCACACGCGCCGCCCCACACCACATCCGTTGGCATCTTTCAGCCTTTCCTTTCCCGGCGTTTCCCAGACATGAATTTTGCATTACGGATTTCTTTATAACCTTTATGCCTGCTGGTTAGTGCGGCGCTATTCACAATAACAAAATTTCTTTTTGATGTATAATAAATGTCCTTTATTTCAAGGATTTATTAGCTACATGATGCGGGAATGCCTGCAGCAAATGTGCGCTGGTGGTGTAATGGTCAGCATAGTTGCCTTCCAAGCAGTTGATCCGGGTTCGATTCCCGGCCAGCGCATTCCCTGTTTTGTTGGGAATGTATGTAATTAATCATAAATTTAAATTACACTAATATTCTTATTACAACACGATCATGATTTAATACGTTTTGTTGGCAAACAAATAATAATTCCTCGTTCGCAATATTGCAAAGTTAACTACGCTTTGATAAACTTTACTTTCTTGAAGTAATTATACTTAAGACAGTTTTATCCTACAAAGAGAATGGAATATCACGAATACAAAGTTACTTCTTGCCCTACTAAATTGCGCCAATTTAATAATAAGAGTTTAATGAAAGCAAGCATGAGGAAAACTCATAGAAAAGTTCATTATTTTTCAATTTTGTTTTCACAAGTTGTTAAAAAACAAATGTGTGACACGCGACGCGCTTGCGGGGTGAATTTCCATTTGATTTTATGCGCTTTTTCTTAAGTGCTATTTCGGGAGGGCAGATGGGAATGCAGCAACAGTGACAATATACGCAATTCTGCAATTTTCTAGCTGCTGCTGTTCGTCGCGTTTGCTGGCATGCACCAAAACGCGAGGATTGTCATTTGCAGCGCATTCTGTTTTTGAACATATCACCAGACTGCGATGAGTATCCGGTTCATACTGTTTTCATTTACCATCACGCGCACGAACGCGCCTGTTATATGGCGGCAATATAATTCTTTCGTTTTGTTGCATTGCCGCCCTTTCTCTCCCTGCTACGTAATGGCGTAAAGCGCAGAGCGTGAAGCTAACTCATCAGTTTCCATTCCAACCCCCGGGTCGCGCAATGCAGCGCAGCGTACACTTTGAATTTCATCAAGTGCGAAAAGTTGATGCGTTTTCTTCAGGGTTTTGCCGGATGCAAATTGCTGTTTTTTGTTTCACGCGAATGAATGCTCATTTAAAAATTAATTACTTCAATTCCAACACGATGTCAACACTGTGTTTCTTCATTCTTGCCGGAGCTAACGGATTACACCGAAAATAATTCATACTGACGTTCATTTAAATGGCTTAATTAATGTTTAATTATTAGCGAGCGAAATCTATTTATAAAATCGAATTTAGCGCTGGTGGCTGGGTCAAGGTGTAGGTGAAATCCACCTAAATAATTTCTTAGCAAATTCGTGCGCGCCGACGGTAACGCGTGTGTGTGTTGGGCGCGTTAAATAAGTCTGAAAGCGTAGCCGATTTATGCAGATTGCTCCTTTCGTTTTCGTAGTATGTGCAACCTGATAGCCTGCGGGCTGGCTGGTGGGAAGGAAGGAAGGACGCCAAGTTTGTTCGCACGTGGCAATTTCAGCGCGAAACAGATCCTTCGGTCGCATTTGGCAGGCATAGCGTCAACCTGGAATATCACCGCCATAAAGCAGACGTGAGCCGGATGCCCGGATTATCACCGCCGTGCGCCAAGGGGTAACAATGGTTTCGCATTTGCATTAGAGGACTACGCACGATACACGTTCTGCTGCAAGTTATATTGCTTTGATGTAGCAGCAGGAAAGGAATGCGTTTTGCCTCACATTCCGCGGAAATTGTTAATATTCCCGTGTATCTCGTGGGGGGTGCAAAAGCACGCGTATATAATTGGTTGCATATGTAGGTCGTCGAATGTCAAAGCATTCGATGCAGACGAATTATAGCAATTTCAATCAGCCGAGGCGTCGCGCACGAGATCGGGAAACAGATAAATTCGCCTGCATTGCGAAACGTATGAACGGCAATTTTCGCAAATACTCGGAAAGCCTGCAAGCGGCTTACGCAATAAGAAGAATATACACATCCCCCGCCGCCGCCGCCGTTGTCGTGAAACTGCTCCATTGAGTCGTGCATGAATGCAGACGCTCAACTAATTTGCGCAACGCGCAGCACAAAGTGTTACGGAGTGTTAACATAAGCATTGTGCTCTTCGGCTGAAGATAGATAGAGTACAATGTAATTAAACTTCTGCTAATGGAGTTGCGTACATGTGCATGCATAAGCGATGAGCGCAGTATTATCGCCATGCAGATCCACATAATGCACTCGGGCTTATAACCCAATTCAAGAAAGCACCAGCATCTATCATCGTATTTTATGCAGTTGTTTTGTCATTTTATCTATGATCACTCCAAACTTCTCGCTACATACAGTTTATTGTCCAATATTCAGCTATACTCTGCACTGCTAGTGCGCTTATGCTATGCATCAAATGTGCTGCATACAGCTGCTATTCGCATGAAATGCTTTAAAGATCCATTCAGCTACAGATGCTAATTGAGCGAGTTTCTGAACGTCGCCACATGCGGAGAGATGATGTATTAATGCATACGTCAAATGCCACGTCATATTTCCTTTTCAAAGGGACGAAATCACGCATAATTCCGGGAATATTGTATTATTATTTCATAAAACAACGTGATAAAGACACCACTAAAATTCATTTCATGATTTGTTATCACTGTTTCTGAAATTAAAAGAGCAGTCGATAATTTCAATGAACGTTACAATAAGGTTATAAGTCGCTATAATTAAATGAATTTTACTTGAAAGTAGGTGCTCTAAATTAAGGAGCAACATGTCAGCGGTTTTAAATTAGTTTTGAATTCGAGAAGACTTGAAAGTCCTTCATTTTTCATTTTAAACTAACAAAGTTTATTACTAGCGTTTCTCGCGCGGTATAAAGAGGTTCTGAATCTTTGAACATAATTCAAGCATGCATAATATGTACTCGGTGCTAATTAAACAGTTTACTACCAATAAAATTATATTATACGCCATACACTCCCTTTGAGCACACATTGCAATATTGCACTAATTAAAATTTAAGTCTAACATAAAGACGAGTTATAGCAGCCAGCCACACTAACAATACCATTCATAATTTCACGTATGATCGATAAACGTTTAACAAATTACCCCTTAATATTTACTGCGTATGATATATAGTTTTATAAGTATGATTAAATATATTTATACGCCATGTCGGTATGTGATCAGCGTGAATTCATCAATCACTATGATTGCGTTATGATAATGTATGTAGTTCGTGTATGCAAGGTAAAAAACAAGCGTCATGATGCAATTAATAATGCTTAAATGCGCAGCGAAATGGGCGTAGAGTTAATACCAATTATAAATCACGTGTTTTGCTATCAAATATTTGATATATTGCATTTGTGCCGCAATTTTCCGACTGCCGCCGCGGGCCAGATCAGTTTTGCTTCGTTAGCGGGATTGTGGTTGCGCCCTTTCGCACAGCAATCGTGTCCTACCGCCCCAACCGCCAATACCGGCGGAGGACGAAATCGTCGCGTTGCGTTGCGTCGAGCTCTGCGGTGCACACAATTATTAATTAATTTCAATTATTACCACTCGCGCAAGCTTACTTAGAATTCAACTTTTAATGCACTTGACTGAACGTAGGTATAATATTAAATGCAACGGTTGCGAATGCCCAAAGTTTTAACAGTGGCATGCAATAAATTGCTTTCTGTATTAATATTTGCAGTCGATACTCACGTTCTATAATAAGCAGTTTAAATGTTTCGATAGCGTCAAGATTGTCTAAGAATAACTCTTATAAATAATACAATCAAGTTTGTGACTGCAAAGTTTGCGATGAAGCGGAATAGTTGGCAATTGATTTCAGTTCAATTCCTTACCAAGCACAGTCTATTATATTGATTCACTCGTGTGAAAAATTAATTGAGACTCGATACTCTTCAGTCAGTGACTCTCTTAATGCTACAACATTTAAAAATATTTGAGTTCAAGAGTTCAATAGCTTATTGGCTTGATTAGTTCTAATCATAATGAGTGCGTATTGCTTCATTTTATGATATGACGATTAATGATAATTACTATTCCATAAGATGTAATGTAGAATGACGCACAGCTGGAGTTTGGTAAAATTGTTTACTCTAGCATGTGCGATGGTGGTGTAATGGTCAGCATAGTTGCCTTCCAAGCAGTTGATCCGGGTTCGATTCCCGGCCATCGCATGTGCCTTTTACTTTTTCTAAATTATATTTCAATTCACTTTATTGCTTTTTTAACTTCAGTATTAACAGATATTTCAATATCTAGTAGCAGCGTTAATTAGAATCCGAATTTCTCAATATAAAGTCATAATAATGCAGTTTTAAATTACTACCACATGCATACACCGACGAGTGTATGTGTGCGGATTGCAATAGTATTCGTTGAACACGGTATAAACAGAACGAATGTACCTGGATTCGTACTGGAAGTGACTTGTTCGCGAAAGCAAAATTTTTTCCTGACGCACTTCCCTAGCGCAGGCTAGACTTTGAGATGACCCGTCAGATGTTTCAAGTAAAAATGCGTTCAGTCTGTTGCAAACGTCGCGAGTAATACACGTGTAGCAGTGTTCGGTATAAAGTGTTAGTATTAAATAAGTAGTTCTTAATTCGGCAGTTAGTAAATTCAGTGCTTATTTAACGTAATTATTATTTCCAGGTAATTACAAGCTGTTCGTCGGTATTTTCAATGGAATATAAACCAAAACAAAACACATCTTGGATATGGATTGAAGTTGGATTCCTGAAACTGTAAGTACCCACTTTTTATTAACTTTTACACCATGTCTTCATGCGGTTCTTAAAATGTATATAAAGCGCACGGTTTCGTCTGCATCTCTATCATCAAACACGTGAGTACAATAGGTAATAGCGACTTGTATTTTATCGTCTGCAATCAACTGAAAACAAACGTCGGCATCATTCGCGGCATAAAGAAGCGACAGCTAAAAGCATGTCATGCCATATGGCGCATGAGTTCCATAATTAACGTAATTAATAAAGCGCTTTATGTACGCGATGGAGCACCCTTAAACACAAACGGCATAAGCGCGAATGCGGCAGGATGCACGCGGATACAATAAATTGATGTGCACAATGGTGGGACAATAGGCGTAGCAAATGTAATAATCTCCTGTGCGAGCGTCACATGAACGAAATCAGGATGCGTATTATAAAAGGTTGAACACGTACGTGAATACAAATGCCCGTTTATTGCGCTTGCACCATAGCGCATATTATCCAGAATAACCACGAATAGACACAAGGGACCTTCGGCAATGCAACAAACCGCATCACTGCGTTGCGGTGCTCCGGTGATAATGGGATGCGCTTGCGTTATTATTGTTGTTTTGCGGTTGATTAACGCAACTGTACCTCAATCGAAACTAAATCTAAGCGCTTATTACCATACTGAGATAATACATGAATTAGTCTGTAATTCCCAAAAAAATGAGGTAACGTTTTCGCACGTGATAAAATAATAATAATAGTGCCACTCAATTATGGCAAACTAAATTAATATTTGAACATGACGAAATACCAACGTCACAGGATAGTGTTGTACCAGTGATGAGGGTTATGTCCGTTGGGACATGTTTTGGTAGACCCGACGAATACGTTATGAAAAGCCTCCCTTTTTGGAGGGTAATGCAGTGCGGCCACTTTCTTCCCCATTAACTCTTCTTACATGGGCTGTTTTGCAAGGTTGTATAGGGATTTCTGTTAATTCTTAAATAGAATTACAGTAAAATTATTATTTGAAGGAGGGTTATAATGTGATATCTCACTATACCACAAGGGTATTTTAATAATATTTGATTTAAATATCAACTATAATCTGCCTTCTATGAAAATAGGGCTGAAAACTTAAGGGGTGTTAGTGAGTTCATAAATAATATATTTAATTGGAAAGGGGAGAACCGAAATGCACCTTAAACTTAATTAAACTTCATATGAGGCGAACTACATATAATGAATTAATAAACGCTGCATAATTAATTTAGTCGTAATTAAACCGAATGCATGCTGAACAGCGAGCGGTGTTAGGGAATTTGTAATTAGACAAGGATGAATTATCACAGCACATTATGGCTAGGAAATATTGAAATCGGCATTGTAATTGATGCGTGCGGCGCGCGTCGTCGTACACTCTCATTGATTGCATTTGCAAATACCGCATGTGTGCGGCACACATGTCAACAACATAATACGCATTGCGCTCTGAATGAAAACAAACATTCCTAACGGCGAGAGTATTATTAAATTCATCCGCGAGCGGGGCGGTTGCAGTTGCAGTTAGTTACAGTTGCAACAGCGATAAAATGACCGTAAATCATTTTATTATGTTCGGAATTTATTGTCACATTTATGAGCAACGTGTGCGGTCGGTGCAGTTATCCTGGAGGACAACTGCACGAGCGGAAGACTCATTGTCGCGTTTCATCCAGTTCCCGAGTGTAATTCGCGAATAATAACAGCGAGCATATTTCACATTATATAGCACGCGTAAAATTTCCACGTAAATGCAGTTTGTTAATAAATTAGTTTATAACTCGTGTAAAAGTATAACGTACGGACCGGGATTAATCCTTCACTGTCGACAAATTTAAAAATATGCAGCAATAAATTATTTAGCTACGTGCAAATAACAGAATTAAAATATAAATTAATTAATATTGTTATTTGAAACCGGATCATATTTTTTGGTAGAAAGTTGTCAACTTACCACGTGAAATACGGAGAAGGATTGTTATTGTTAGCTGCAAAAAATAACAAAATATCAGTTAGAATTTATCATACGATCAAGAGTAATGATGCGAATTATCTTGGAAAACATGCGTCATATAAAATGCATTTATTCTATTAACTCGAAACATATTCCTGATTTCTATTACGATTATTCCTTTGATGCTGGGAATCTGTTATCGTATATTCAATAAGTACATATTGGCTTCCAGGAGAATTGACCACTCACAATATTTTCTCGGAATGACATTTTTTCGCTTTCCATTTTATCAATATTGATGACATTTGCAGTAAAAGCAAAAGCCGTACGCGTATTCGCATACAATGTAGCATGAAAGAAATTGATTTATTGCAGGGCACAAAGGCGAAACGTAATATTTAAACACATTTTGTGAATTTTGTTTCATGTGCGTTGCCTTGCTATTGGTATTTTGGTATTTATCGGTTTCCTATAAATAAAACAACAATGAAAATATAATATTAATAAATAATGGAGATAATCGGAATTGGCGTCAAAAATTTATTATAATTTCATAATAGAAAATAGCAGCAAACTGTTAATTTATAATTCAATAAGCGTACTTGTTATTATTTTAAAACAAAATAACTATTTATCAAATTTATTCATTATATTGATGAATGAAAATTACGCACATTTTATAGCGCAATTCAAGTTATTGTTTATGCTTTTCGTTATTCGCAAAATTCATTCAAAAACTTAAGTTTAAACTTTTTTTCCTCATTCATTGCGGAATTTTAAAAAAACTATTTCTCAAACCATTTATTTGCATATTGCAAGTTGTTTAAAATTATTCTTTGGTTACAAACTAATCAGCATAGATCTGAGTATGGTAATAATCAATAATGATATTGAAATAATTGAGAAACATTGGAATTGTCTAGAATTCCGGGGTATTTCCAGAAACAGCAATGAAACCATAGTAAAAATACAAGGAACATTAGTGTCATGATCAAACTAACTTATAAACCAACTTCTTGCAAAAGTTTTTCTGCGTTTGATTAGCGTCAGCAATGAATCGTGGAAAAAATTGCCTTGAATCATTAATATTTGTCAACATCTAACCCAATAAAATTAGGCAAGATGTCATTTTTTGCGAGACGCAAAGAATTATTCTCCGCATTATGTTGCTGCATTTATGCTCGCCGTTTCAGTTCAGCGAGCACGTGTTTCTGCACATTTACCAATTGTACGTAACCTTAACCTCTTCGAATCGATTGGCCTGTCGCTAGACACAAATATGTCGAAAATGTTGCTGCATGCGGCGCTCTTGAACGTGTTGCTCACCGCGCGCGCTGATTAATTACCGGCCACTCCAATTGGGGATTTTTACTCTTTTATTGCGGGTATAAAAGGCGGCAATCCGGACGTCGTTGTCAGGCTGTACTCAGCAGTGGATGTTGACTCATTAAGAGACCAACGCACAAGACTGGTTCACAAACGAGCTTCACTAACAAACAACAAACGCGTGTGGTCGTAATTAGTGAACGCATCAAAATTCATTTCGCCCGGCGAAGTTATTCACAATATTCAGTCGCGCAATTTGTATGCAAAAGTGACACCAAAGATGAACACGGCACGTTTCGTTGGAAGTTTGTTGGTCCTTGTCGCGTATGCGATGAGTGTACCGACGGCGAAGGATCAGGATATCAACGTGTATTTGGTAAGGACGAAACGCTACCAACATCAGGATCAACGCGTTGCCAGTTCGGGTTACTCGTACGAAACACAGGGCCCCACAAGCTACGTGCAATTTGCCGCCTACAGTCCTGCCGGCGTGACGCATCAGGAAGTGCAACAAGTTCACCATCCACACCCTATTCCTCATCCTCATCTTCACCCCCATCCGCCAGTCAAAGCTCCAGAGGAGCCAATCGTCTATGCTGACGATGACAAGGAATACAAGGAAGAAGCTGAAGAAGCGCCTGTGGCTGAATACGAAGAAGAAGAAGAAGGGTTGGCGGCGGCGGAAGAAGAGGGGGATAATGATGATGGTGATAGTGACAGCTATGAAGAAGGGCACGGTGCTAGTTACGATGAGGCAAACAAGTCCAAGCATGGCGCTTCCGGCTCCAAAGGCTACGCGTCGAAGGAGAGCTTCGCCAAAGGCGCTTCCGGTAAGCATTCGTCCGAAGACGAAGCCGCCGCGCATGCAGAAAGCGGGGGCAGCAAGGCAAGCAGCCATGAAGATGAGGGGCATTACGATGAGGCGCACGCCAGCGGCAAATCCGAGGAGGGTGGTTCGCATGCCGAGACCGCAAGCCATAAGAAAGGCTCGACCACCAAGGGATATCACAAAGTGTACCGCAAGGACGAGTACAAGAAAGAGCACAAGTTCTATGATGAGCAGGACGTGAAAGGACATCATGACAGCTACGGTAGCGGTCACAAGGCACACAGCAGCGCCGCGGGTGGGTTTCGCGACGATGGCCACCATGCCAGCGGACACCATGCGGGGCAATTTGCCAAAAAGGGCGGATACGATAAAGGCAAATACGACAAGCACGACGCCGGTTATAAGGCGAAAGACGGCGGCGAGAAGTATTACAAAAATTATCAAGATTACGACGCTGCGCAAGGAAAGCATTCATATCAAGAAGGAGGTTATTGAGCAACTTGTTGAAGATCACGATCATATGCTTGCTGACACTGACAAACGCACTGGCAAAGCCAAGTGGTCCTCGCGTACAAATAAAACAACTGACGAGCAGGATGACTTGATGGATGACAGTTTAATGTGTTTTCGCTTGGAGGATTTTGTTAATTCTTAATGCTGTTTATTTATTAGATTTGATTATTTATTTAAAAATAGCCACAAAAAAATAATAAATCTTTATTTCTTTATTTTTATTCGATCAAAATTTTAAGAGAAACATTACGAACAATTTTGTTTACTAAGGTGTACGTCGGTAATTAAAAGTTCTGAATTCACATTACAGTTGACACCTCCATTAGGTTATTAAAATAATTCTGAGGTCTGCGTCGCATATGTAAATGCGAAAATACATTTAATTACACAATTTGTACAACGTTTGCTTGATTTAAATGCAACGCCAACGTCGGTTTGACTTTGCCGTTTGCGCGTGGAGCCTGCTAATTACACAGTTTGAAAGTTCAGCGAGCGTTTCGCGTGCAAGACAATTTCTTCAATTTGAGCGCCAGTATACTTCATTATATTTGCGCATTAGGGAAACTTTTAACGTGAGCGCACATGCCGTGCAAAACTTGCCATCGCGTTCCGGGGGTTCCAGGCGAAGATAAAAACGCTAGTCGCATTTGCGTTGCACTGCATTCTTCCTCCTTCCTTCCTTCCACTTAACTTCATTCAATGCAATAAAGAATGCACTCGTTCGAGACTTTCGTCAAGAGTACTTAATGTAAAATGCCTCAAATGCTTCAATAGAAGGCGAAGTTGGTTGCTTGCTTTGGCCGCATTGGACAAGTTTCAAGTACGCGTCGCGCAAAGTTACAAAGATTATTTTACCAGAAATATTTTCGGCTTGCTGAATGCAAAACTAACCAACTTTCAAATTGCGCTCTCGTCTAAGTTGGATTAGCTTCGGTCACATATTTATGCGCCTAACTATGTTTCGTACTTTATGTCGTCTGAGAAATCCTGCAAATATTACAACTTTTACGCTGCGGTATTTTACGCTGTTCTATGCATTTAAACTACTTTTTAGTTGGAGGATAATCTTAAAGTTTAATCTTATAATGAATTTTGTAAAACTACATATTTTATCATGTTTTAATCTTTTTAAAATTTATTTGCAGATTTCCATACCACAGAGAGAGAGAGAAGGAAAGGGAGGAGAAGGAGGTTCCAGGATGATGATTACAGCAGGCATCAAGGTAATACATTTTATTTTTAATATTTTAATTTATCGCACAAGTTCACCGTATTCTTCTACTGTCACGTTAATTATTTAATGCGGATATAATGATCACAAACAGGAATATTATCTCATAAATTGGTTTCTGCTTAAAAAACGACCTAGGAATTAGCTACAACGTGCGTAATTAAATTACCTAGTCAACAACTTCCGTATATAACGACGGAATGACTCAGTAACGTCTTTTTTATATTTAAAAGAAGAATTTCGTGAAAAGCGCAAAGAATATCATGGCAATTCGTTGAAAGATACAGTGCCCGCGTATTGCACGGAATTGAAACGTATGCTCACTGTAGCGAGCAAAAAACAAAATAAAAATGTCAAAGATAATGAAATTTTGAGTGAATTTAACGGGCGTCATCGCGAAACTCGGCGCAAATTTGATTGCAATATTAATTGCGCGCGTTGGCTTCGAAATTGCGCTTCATATTTCGGCGCTCGCGAGCACAAACAACATGCTGGCGCGATGCTCGGATGCGGCGCAAATGAAGTCGGCGAAATGGTTGAACGCTTGAGAAACGTATTCGGGCGCAATCTGATACGAACGCGTGGTGAAGCTTGCCGCAGAAGAAAAACGCTTGCGCTAATAAAATAAAACGTGAGCTCAACTTGCAGGAGCGTTACTCGCCTTCTGACGACGCGCACCGCGGCTGGGGCGGCAAGACGCCGCATACCGCTTCGCTCTTCCACGCAAGACGTGCACGCCGCCCGTACACAAAGGCGAATGAATTGATTTACCCACTGGATTATGATCTGTTTTATCTGCGCGCTGCTGAGTCTTTACTTTGGCTTGGCTCGTTGCCTTCTTCTCGGTTTGTTGGTTTTTCGATATTCTTTGGCTTGCGATAGCCCGTTGAATGCTCGTCGAGAGAAAACGTACACGTTTTTTATTCGTACATTCCCGATGGCAATTTTAGGTGGAATACGCGCGTTTCTTCAACCGCAAACTCGTAAAAAATTTACGTTATTCCGTTATGAAAAATACTCAAACGCGATTGAAATTCAAAGGGATGTAAAGTCTTATTTATATTCCCAAATAGACAATTAGTGTTAATTAAATTTACCTAAATTTCATGGTTTCGTTTTGGTATTTCTCAGAAAAAAAAACATAATTTATCGATCGAATGCAATAAAACGTACATCATCAATTCACTCTGTGGTTGACTCGGTTCATTTTTGTCAATTTGTACACGATGCAGCTTGACGAAATGAAATTATGGAGCGCCCTCGGTGAAAGTTGGCAATAAATTTCGAAGGACGTGGATGAATCGCATTAAATAGATTAGCATCAATATGGCGCGCGGGCGCATCGCCGATGCGGCTATAAATGGAAATACGCGAAGCGAGTAACGAAGTATAAAGACATAAACCACGTGCTCACTAAGCGTGTAATCGCGAAATGGTTATTATATTGAAATAGAAATTAATCAATTCCGTCGTCTAGCGGACGCGCATCGAGCATTGCATTATCGTCCCTCCGCTGCGCTGTTGCTTCACGTCGCAAAGACGCGAAATATGTGAATTGAATAATAATCGTAATCAATCAACCGGATTGATGTTAGGATTTAGTGCTTTATTATTTCGCTCGTCTCCTTCAATTTTACATTCTTCCCGATCATCTTACTGTATTTTACGACAAGATTTAGCGCAGAAACAAATCACCAGCGAATCGCGAACTATCATAGAATTCTTACAACAAAAACAAAACAATGATATTTAATCATAATTGAAATTGTCTCATGAAGTATTCAATAACATACATTTACTGCTGTTGCAAAGCTTTCAATTAGGGGTATTTAAACTCATCCAGAATGGACAGCGAACTTTAATAAATAAAATGAAATAAAGCGCTAAATTGGCAAAACAAACACAAATTGTGTTTTCATTCAAATAATTCATCAACTCTTGCATCGTTGTTTGTTCTTTGTTATAAAATCCACAATTTGTCTATTAATCATGTAAAGTTTAATTTCGACTTTATTAACATTTGCATATTTATGAGTAATAACAAATTGAATACGTATTTACACATATCGATTGTAAATTAAATAATTTTACTCACAAATTGAAATTGCAATAACTAATCAAATATATAATTGGGTATTTAAAATATAAATTACTTCAAATGAAATAAATATGCCGTGGATGAATATTGACAATCAGCGGCTATCAAAATTTAGCTTGGGGTAATAAAGAAATGTCTGAAAGCGGTGAAATTCATTAATATTAATATTTTAATTAAAAATTTGTATGGAATTGAATCATTGATTGACGCATAGTTATAGCTAATTAAAAATCAATCTATCACTATTTACACGCGTGGATTCAATTATTGCCAGGTTAATTTAGCGTTCATTAGCATGCACATTTAATCACAAAATATACGAACGCATGAATGCACCTTAATTACGCAAATTGCATGCAGCGTGGGAATAAAAAGGACGGAGCCAATTTCGAAATATGGCGTAATCAGCAGCAATCAGCAGCTGGCTGGTTTAAGAGAGGGTGAATTTATGCCTGATTTTGCAAGCGAATTAACTCGGTCGTGCAGCGTGCGAATTACAATTTATGTGATTTATCAATCAGCGCGGTTTACGCTCGCGGTCATCCGTGCGATCAACACGTTGGCAATAACGCCTTGTTATCACATTTCTCGCGAATGCGCTCCTTTCGAATGTTTATCATTTGCAAGTATGCTGTACGCATGAGTGCCTCATAAGCACGAGATAATAATCCTCGTCCAAATAAATTCGCAACGCGTAAATATTTGCGTTCGGAATGCAACACGCTCAACTGTAATGGAAATGAGCATGAAAATGTTGGCGGAAATCGAATTCGCCGCGGCGATGTGTGCACAAAAATGTAGGTGGTTGAAATTCGCCCGCTTGCTTCCTGCGCCGCTGCCCGTACCGCCACCCGTTCGAGCATTGTTAATTATAGAGATGCGCTCATGATGTAGCAATAAAATGTAAGCAATAAAATGTGGGGCGGCATATTTAATTAAATTTTATTTCGCGTACCGCGTGCAATTTAATCAGCAACTGAAAAAATGTGTAGGAGCGGAACAAATTTGCATTTCATTGCGAATTTTACGTGATGCGCGGGCAAGCCGTGACCACAATTCCGGGATGATTCCGGTCAAGGAGAGAAAGGATAATGAAAGTTTTATAAATAAACGATTCACTGTTTTCCTTTAATTTTCACGGAAATGTTATCATATGGAGATTCTCTTTTTTAGTGTAGTTTTTTCGCGGTTTTGTGGATAGTTTACTAAAGTCAATTCTGTTATTTTTACGGTTTTCAAAATCCGAAATTTTCTATTTGACTGACAAAGTTTGATTATTTAAAAATAACATTATATTATCAGAAAAGGCATTTTGCAAAAGGCTACTAAAGATTGAAGGATACATTTTACTATTAATTTTATTATGTGTTCCACTTGCGAGGAACGCATGATAATACGCGTGAGTGTGACGGCGGGAGAGGAGGGGTATCCGCTCAGCTTCGTGGCCCGAATTAGTCATAATGGTGAATCCAGTTACTCAATCTTTAATAGAGTCTTCGTGTATCTTCGTCTTGTTTCGTAAGAAGTTATCAATCAAAGGCTACGAGTGCAAGTATCCATTATCTCTCTCTTACCTTTGCAACTATCTTATGTTTGGTGGCAATTGTCAACATAATCAGAAATTAATCTAAGGTGTAATAATTTAACACCTACTTCTAACCATTATCATCTTGATTATGAGGTGCGTAAATTCACACCTTTTGGTCTCTCACTTCTTCATGTTATTTTAGAACGGTCTAGCTTTACTGAGACTTTACACATTCAACAAACGTATGTAGGTGCATACCCGTGCAATATTTTAATTCAAGCTTTATTCTTTCTATGTTATTATTAAATTAGCCGTTTTTTAATGCAATTATTTCAATTAATGCAAACATGCGTCATGATTTTACCGCCAGGCAGAAAATAAAACGTGTAATCAAAATCGAAAGATTTCCCATTCGGAAAATGTGGAATTAAATGCAGGAATATGAAATTGCTTCGCATATTTGCTCATATGATAATATCGGTCATGCAAGGAAAGTGTCCTCGTACACATACAGATGCATACATAATGGTTCCGTCTTCGGAATCCCGTGCGTAAATTATTCATACGATTTGCAGTTGTATTTGGAATATAATTTCACGTTTTGTGACTTTCCAATAACTTCCATTATACATCGCCTTCTGTCGGTATTCACTTCTGATAGTCGATAAAACATTTGATCCAAAACTTAACTCAACTTGATTAACATATTGAAAAAATTAATCAAATTCCATATTTTAATAAATGGAATTCCATTTTGTCTCGCAAAATTAAAACAGCTGGCCAAAGTGCGCAAAGGTAACACGAGATTAAAAAATTCCAACTTGCTGTAATAGATTGATTCAATAACTTGCGAATGCCCGAAGGAAAATGAATGGAGAATTGAAATTCTCTTTTAGTTTAATTGAATTTCTTGTTCTAGTAACGCTAGAATATTTCGCCAGCGCACGCGACTTATTAGTATAATGAATTGTTCAATTCAGCGCTTCACCGGCAAAACTATTCATCTGAGAATAATACTTTTGGGTTAATTAATTGTTCTTTAGATGCTGTCAAGTGTCAAGCATAAACTTTACAACTTTAAAGTTTCTACACATAGGTTATGCACATTTCATTAAATTTAAGATGGCAAAAAGTTGAAATTAATGATCAATCAGGGAAACAATTGTAGTATTAAAATTTAATTAGTGCATACATTTTCGTAAGTATCTAATTGCTTGAAATAATAATAGAGCTGCGACTTTTCCCTGTTAACAACGTTAACAAATGATTACTAGATAATTATTTCGTGTAATCTAGTGAAGCACAAAGATACAGCCATATCAAATTTTACTTTGTAAAGCCATAATGTGGATCATTATTTAACTGAATGAAGATGTAATTAATATTGAAATGAATATGCATGTACAGTGCATAAACCTTCAACATAAATTTAACTCAGACTTGGTTCGTGTTGCTTCATGTACGTACTACTTAAAAATAAATCCCGTGTATCAAATGCCTTACGAAGTGGCTTTCAAAGAAAACAGACTGGAGGCTTGAATGTTATGTAGCAAAAATATTCTTATTTTATTCAATGAATTGCTGAATGAGAAGCCAACCACAATACGTCAATAATATTTTCCATAGGGTGACTGCAATTTCACATTGACGTTCGTATTCATCTTTTATGCGCGTCTATCTCTAAATATTTCATTTCTATTTCAAACCCTTTTAGAATGAAGTACACAAATTTGATGAAAACATTTCAGCTGCTTAATTTAGTCTAATTTCATTTAATTTCATGTGGCAAAAAATTAGAGACATAACATTTGGAACGCAGCTTAGTATACGCATAAAAAGCGATTTTACTTGATAAAAACTAGATACATTTCTTCGTGTTTATGGCAGTGATGATACAATCTTTATTACGTTCCTTTCTTTTTAACGAAATGATCATGTCTTAATTTATTTTATGTTTTTAAATTATATTTAATGCACAGTTTATCACATTTGACAATTAATATTCTAAAATATTCATTATCACAAGAAGGAAAATCAGTATGGAAAAGTAATTTTATCACAGGAACATACACAAGGTTTTATCAGCTAAACTTTGAAGTTCATGAACTTGTCGTTCTTATATAAAATCGTTTTATTCGGTTATTTTCATAATTACATTAGATATCTTCCAATATTTGATCGAATCGGTGTATTTTTAGTAGTTCTATTATTGCTTTTGCAATTAAAAAAGCATTACACGATTCATTAATTATTTTTTATAATAGGTAAATAGATAAACACAATTTACGCCACCAATATATTGCGCCTACAAAGGAAGGAAATTCATAGGAACAAAATATAATTATTTTATTATAATCAATGAATAACTAGCACTAATGATATTTTTAATTTCCAAAACGTGCGAAAACAGTTCATAAAAAGCTTTGAACAAAGTTTGTACAAACAATTTAATCTTGCGCGCTTGCAATGAATTTAAAATAATTGCTAATAAAATACTAAAAGCATCAGATTTAATCCTATCAGCAATTTGGTAAATACCCTAAGTGCAACTACATTAAATGTTTACGAGCAATAAAAACCGCAAGTTGTAGCTGACTATAATTATATCGTATCTAGGTAAATCTAAAATTTGGTCCCCCCCGAAAGTTTATTACAATCATTACACGCATCGGAATATACCTACTTCGCATAAAAAATAATAAGCGTGCGTTGTTCATAACTTCACTTTGTATAAATGATTGAATAATTGAACAAACCTAGTCAACTATGGCATACCTAATCTAATCGCCGTATGATTATGACTAGTGTAACGTTGATGATGATGATGACGGCGACGTCCAATCAAGCAAATATCAAATTTTCTAATTAGAAGCGCACGAAATGGAAACACGACTTTTATTTCTAGCTCGTCAAGATATTGTTGCGTTCGCAGTGCATGCGAGCAATACGTATAGATTGCGACGTGAATGCAGTCGCACAAATTGATTGATTGATCGGTTGATGGATTGCTATCTCGGCTTGGATAAATTTATGGAAACTAGTTGACGATTGAATGTGTGTAGTTTTGCATATAGAGCACACGTGGCATGCGCGCATTCGATTGTCAAAGATGAGAAATGCGAGAGGCGGCGACGACGACGACGATGTTGTTGCGAAATGAAAATCTAATCGCGCACTTTCACTCCAAGTGGGCGCGAACGTTCGCCCGCCCGCCAAAAAAAAAGATAAGCAAAAAAATAAGCGTGAGCGATTTTATTGCATTTCTTTCTCGCTGGCGGCTGCACTCTGTGATTATCTGCGATACAACAATTGCGTTTTTGCAAATCGATTTGCAAAGCAAAAAATAAGTAACAAATCACCACGCAAATAGCATCAATAAATAAGCGACTTGCGTTTGATTTATTGCGTTTTGCTGATTTCATGTATTTGCTGCGCTGCGCTGTTGCAAATTCAGCTAATATTTTATTTTATCGTACAAGTCAATCAGTAAGAAATAATGCACTTACATGAATTTTGCTTTGCGTCAATTTTTCAGCAGACCTCAATGTGGTTAATAAAGTTTTTTTAGGGTTCAGGGAATTAATTATTACGCACTTTTAATTTGTTTGCAAACCGGAAACACTTGCAGCAAAATGATGTATTTATCATTTACGTGTACGCGTGAAGCGCGAGGACGCGAATGTAGAGCGCATCCGACCGTCGCGACGCTTCGAACAGCACTGCGTGAATAGAGTGGAGCCGCCGCTGTTGTTGCCGCCGCACCGGAAAAGTTTGCAAGTCCGTCGCTGCCACTGCCGTCGTCGTCGAGTGCCGCATTTTCGCAGCACCTAAAAATTAATTTGCCAAAGTTTATTCATCCATTTCGTTCCGTACGTTTACACAATACGGCATATAATGCGAATTTAAACTCTATTATTTATTATAATTTAAACTTGTGCAAACTTGAGCAGCGCGCACAAGTTGAATAAATAGCCCGCTGAGACTCGACGCGATGAGCGCCGTTTAACTGGCGCGTAATTGACGCTCGAGTTGATTTCTTCAGTGACGCGCCTTATTATCTCGCAAGTCGGCGAAATTGTTGCGGCTTTTCGTATTGATTGAACGCTGGACGGAGAGGACATGGTGTGCTGGTCGCAAATGAGTAAATAACGTCCGTGTGTGTTTTATCGGCCTTTCAGCCCGATTTTCCCCACATGCCCGGCGCATAACGCTTTTCCGATGGGATGGTGATGCGGTCGTCCGCAATCTGAGCAGATTAAACTCGTTGAGCATCCTCCTTGCTGCAAACGAACAACCAGGAGAGCCGAGAGCGCACCCACCAAATGCGTAATCCGACATTCTGCTCTTTAGCGTTCAGCCGCCGATTAAATCGCATTGACACGATTCAATCTTCTAATCAATTATAAAACCTGTTTATTTTTGCCACGTACAATTTAGGTAATTACATCTAAAGTGCTAAGACTTATTTTGTTGCGCCTTGAATGCATCTTATGAAGAGCGCTTTCCAGACATTTTTACTAATTATTATTTTTGTTGCAGGATTTCGCAGGATCTTCACAGCTGCTGTTTAAACGTAAGTACCCTAAAATGGGATTCTCTTTTTTGGGTGTCGGTTAATTTTTACTCCCAGGAGTATTAAGAGATTTACTGAAGTCTGGCAATATGTGAACCGGCGACTGTACAATTTGATATTCAATGAACTCGGGCGTTTGTAATCTAACATTACGAACTTATCGTCACCAAACCCCTGAACCTTTTTTACTAATACATACTTTAACCATGCGGTCCGTCAGAAAGTTATGGCTTGATAAAGCATTTGCACAAACATGTCAGCGTACTTATCTCAGCCACACAACACTTGCGCATTCCGAAAGATATCGCTTTATACCGTAATGGCAAGCCCATTGTCTGACATTGTTAACCCCCCCGTGCACAAACTTTAATCCAAAACGTAATGGTCACGATTAACTTGGAGCAAGCGAACCATATGTTCATTCTAGCGTACTGTATCGAAATGGGCATTCAAAACGTAAGCGAGAAGGTCTGTTTTGCAGCAAATCATTTGACATTTGTGCGCGATTCAAATCTAGGGTCACGTAAACGACCCGTCTGCATTAGCAGCATTGATTATTCGAGCCCAACAAGTTGTGCAATGAAGGAAGGTCATGAATGAATGTATCAATCCTGAGTGCAGCTCAGGTTTTTTACTCTACCCTTAGAGTATGAACTTGATCCATGAAACGCTTTACATAGTATAACAATAGCGACGTAAATATAACTTTGCACTCTATGGAGTAATACAATTTCAAGTAAATTCACTTCTTCTATTATCATCATTTCGAAAACAAAAATATTTAATAAATTAGTTTACATATTTAAATGAAGGACGATAATGAGTTCTTTTTAATCTTCGGGATTATCATGAGCTTATACCTTGTAAATCCTTGTGAAACAAATTTATCAAACTCCAAATGATTTCACAGGAGTTGGCAGTAAGTACGGGTGATATGTCCCTTTATTAGCCTATGCGGGGTCCTGCGGGAGCGGTATATGCATTAGGACAACAAAGGATTCCCATCCGGTCAACCTGAAACGCTGAAATATATTTAAATAAATTTTATCATGCTCAAGGATAGGGTCAACTTAAGTCGGAAATCGATTCTAACACTGATGGTGTGAAAATATGCAGATTACGTGACAGTAGCAAAATTTATTAAAATTAACAATTGTATATTGTAGATCAACATTAATAATCGAGTGAAAGTGTATGTTCAATTATCGGATGAAGCTAATAATATCCGGGAAATGCACGATTCTAATTGAATTAGTGCTTAGGGTCTTGCGTAGGCAACTCAAAGTGCTTATCGAATACAGTGTGAATTTGGTCAATCATATCGCTCGCAGTAAGACTGCGCCCTTTCTGAACAAAACCCAGTTGATTGCATTGCCGTGTCAATTTACTCGCAGCGTAACACGCAATCAATGGCGTATCTTCAGCCAAATCTTCGCGATTCAGGCACCAATTAAGGAAAACCGCCAGTGCGCCACCAAGAATATCGCCCTGACCGCCGCACCGGCGACCCGAACCACCCATATTGACAAGTTTTACATGCTTTCCGTTATTATAGAGTTCGTCGTTCGCAGCCTTGATAAAGACGGTCACCCATTTGCTCCAATTATTATGTTTAATCTTTCGCTGAACATCTTCGTTAGTGAGGGCGACCGGATTCGTTACACCAACGATGCGGGCAACTTCCATACGGTTCGGTGTTAGAATTACAGTTGACTCAAAGCCGATAAGCAAGTTTGGTTTTTGCGTGATTAAAAACAAAGCGTCTGCGTCCAATATCAACGGTTTGCGTAGTCTCTGTACTTGCAGTAATAGCTTTTGCACTAATTGCATCGTTTCTAGTGCTCTTCCCAAACCGCAACCGATAAGAATCACATCCATCCGCGTTAGCCATTGCAATATCTCTTCGTAGCCACTCTCGTCAAGAAGTGGATGTACAATTAGCTCTGGACTATAACTCTTGATAGGTGTTGCCGCCGCCTTCGTGCAGAATACATGTACCAAGTCGGCACCAACTTTTAGGGCTGATATCGCTGCAAAATACGGAGCGCCAGTGTATTCAAAGCTGCCCCCAATCACGGCGATTTTTCCGCTTGAGCCTTTATGGTTCCCCTTTGTATTTAACGGTGGCGCTAACTTTTTCGATTCAGCGTCAAGATATGTTTGATATTCCATTCCAGCCTCAGACATTATGTTTGATTTCATGCGGTACGCACTTTGAGTTTTGACTGAAGCACGTTGATAGAACGCGACACACTTTAATACCTTGGGGCCTAATGATAGACTACATAGGCGCCTCACAAGCGGAGCGATTACCATACCTATGTCTCATAATCAACACCAACACATTACCCCATATCCGAAACCGCAAGATTGTTATTGTTATCGAGTATTCGCATATGACCTCAGACACTCTTTAATGAGTTGTCAAAAACATGGAAATAATTTAGTATGCACTGGAATAAACACAAAGGTGACCTCATTGGTATATTACTTCAAATGTGTTGTAAATACAACCTGTACATCCGTATTTTGTGGTACTAAAAGATAGAAGTACTTATCTTTATAGACAGTGGTTACATCACACCACATCACACAATATTGTTTACATGCGCAATTGTCAAAATCAGCTGTTCAGCAGTCGGTCTCTGAATAAGTATTATTTATTCCTGCCAAGCGTGACAGTAGGCAAGCCAATCAACAGGATTGAAATAGCAAAATTAAACATTTCGTTACCATAGATATAACATAGTTATGAACATTTATTGACATCTGCATTTGGCATTTTTCATATAATCACAGATATTATTGATGCATCATAAAAGTTTTGCCATGAATAATGACGACCTTCGCACTTCTTCTAATTTGGGAACTAAAAAAGTTACTATTAATCAAATACTATTAATCACTTAGCAGTTAACTAAATTCATTAATTATAGCATGCACCCGTGACAAGGTATCGATGGACCTCAAACTGGAATTATCTTATAATATTTATGGTCTATTCTCTCTACAACACGAATCGTTTTCTATACTTGAATGTTGCAATTACACGTAAAGCAAGCCATTATTAACATAATTTCGACAATAACATCGTCCTAATTTGCTTGATATTTCAGATGAAATCGAATATATGCAGTCGATATTATGCGTGTTCCTCATTAGTTTACCTATTATTTATATGCACACTGCATTAGGGCAATATTCGCAAACAAGTTGTACACACCTTAGATATTTAAGCCCTATAATGCATGGAGTCGGATACTCCTATTTGCTTGTAACTTATATCAGAATGACACGCAGTGCTGTAGTTGCGGGGGATGCACTTTTATATTCTTTTAACGCGATGCAATACTATCTGCCATGGGTCGTGTGCGAACGTTATACGGATTGTTGGTTTGGAAGTGATTGTCCTGTGGGTCCCTGTCTCAATACTACCATTAAGTTAGCCACGAGCCGCTATTGGAAGTACACTAATAATCTCCTTTGCATTAGTTTGCGATTATTACATTTCGTATTTTTAGTCAAACATTCATGAGTTTTGGTACCAAAATGCAAAATAACTTTGGCATACCTGATTTTCGAAGACTTATCTCAGTAATTATCATATGGATAATCCTATATAAATTACTGTTTTTCAGAAGTAAATTCGGCAAATTTTGCCGCTTTATCATAATTATGTATGTAATAGCAGTTACTCTCAGTATTGCGATCATAATATGGATGTTTATATCCTATGGAGCTGGTAAATACGGATTTAGTTACATGATTGAGACAACCATAGACGGAATTGGCGATTATTATGTAAGCGCATTATACTAAATCTCGGATTTTCGAAACGATTATGATTCTTTAAGAAATGGGCTCGCACGATTTTATCAATGCTTATTTATACTTCCGTTGGAAAGGGTGGTCATATGATGTTGGGATCATTTTTCCCACCAAAAACCCATACAGGACTGTTAACGCTTTCAGGCACAGCCTTGGTCTTTATTGGTTATAGCATAATGGATCTAATGCGTTACGTTGCATTATCCGTAATTTCCCAAGAATCGAAAACACCTAATTTGCGCGTAGTTTTCGGAAGTGCTCCTTACGAGTTTTTACCATTTACAATCATTCCAGCGGGAATTGCATACATAAGTAATAATGAACTAATTCTAGAATAATCATATATATCCTGATAATGCATATTTTCAGCTGCATATCAGATTTGGAGCACTCTCTATTTTGTGACATTGATAATTCAAGCAATTACACACATTTTACTGAACTTGAGATTAATTCTATTAAGTTTGGAAGACGCGTTCCCTATTATTGAGAAATATAAAGTATACACTTTAATTGCTAGTTTTTTCATGTATCTGCTACTAGCGATACCATGTGCAACAACAGTAATGATACAAACGTGAATTATGATTCTTTATTAATGGAACATACTTCTAGGAATATTTTTTCATAACGAGTTGCTATCTAACCATGGCATTGGATTGGTTTGAAATGATTATTACATTAATTTTCGTCCTAGTTGTCGCATGGATTTATGGTGTGCAAAAATTATGTGATGATATTCATTTTATTTGCGGATCACCACCAACAAGATTTTGGAAAATAACTTGGTATATTAGCCCACTGATTTTGGCGGTATATCTTACATTCATGAAATATTTTTCTATAATTCTAACATTTGCGAAATATCAATATTCACAGATTTCTATCTTCATATATCTGTGGCAAGTAACCCAGAAGTTGAAATTATATGAAATTATTTGTATCAGCATAATACTCATAATTCTAGCAAGTCCTATTATTATTTATGCATTTATTGAAAGTATCAGATATCTAAAATGGCGGGTAACTATAAATTTGATTAATACGAGCACTTATACCAAACGGTCTGTTATTTGAGGATTTGTTTGGCCTTTTTCAAATGACGGAGTCTTGGGGGCCTACGGATGACGAAGAAAGATATGAACGCAGTATCTTTAATCCTAGAAGAGATATTAAATCGCGAAGGCGCGCAGAAACTTGTCAACATAAATGTTTAAGGAATAGCAAAGTACTGAGGAAAACATTTATGCTTTTGGTGGTAAATAATCTCATTAACTTTAGGTATTGGCAAGGGTAGTTGCAATGGAAGAAAGACTTAGAAAACTGAGTGAGACGCCACAACAAGTTGATACCATGGTGTTTGATATATATTAACACGGCATGTTCAATTCAATTCAAGTTTATAAAGCCATAGAAGTACATTTTTTATTATTGAATTTAACGTTTTTGAGATTTGATAAATAGTTTTGGAATCATATTGGTCCATTTCTTAATTTAAAGTGTGCAGCATTGTCATGAATGAGGCAACTGATTTAAATATCTGTTTAGAAAGTTATGTTAAAAAAAGAATTCATAATTCTTCTTGAGATTTACTTACAGTTAATAACATTTTAAGTCCCACGTGGGCAAATTTACCTGCTTCAACTATCATGGGAAGTTTACATCTTAATGCAATGAATAACATATCTTTCTGCGTGTGTAGATCATTATCATAAGACATATTTTCATAGATAATATCTTCCAAAAGCTCACTCTAAAAATATCATGCAAAACTTATAAACGAATGAACAGCATAAACTTTTACCTTAGATTTCAGGCGCTCTCCTACCACACAAGTGATAATAGAAATTGATATATAACCCAATATATGCATTAATGTTACTGCTGTAATTCTCTGGAAAATTTAAGCTCAATTACGTTATTAGTTGATAGTTCTACAGCTTTTCTTACCTTTTGCATTTGAAATGCTGAAAGCCCAATGCCCGCAGGTGTCATAAATACATGATAGGCGAATATATTTCTTTGCACAATATTTCTTGCTCGGTTAATACTCAGCAAGAGGTAATGATATTTGACACACAGCTTTATTTTACCAAATCGTTGATTACGTCCTTCTTTGGTCGTTATTTGAGTTATATGTTTTGTTAAATGTTGGATATGTAGTATTAGTGCTTCAGTCATATATAAATTTATGATAATAATCATTGATGCAGAAATTGCAATACTAAATATAACAAACGTTTGTAACGTCAGGTAGATTTGCCGCCATGGTTTATCATATACTTGAAAAACAAAATAATTTGGTGCAAAAATAAGTCCACATGCACTTTTATCTTCAGGATTACAACTTTGAATAAGATATGTACTCCATGTTATTAAGCAAGCAATTAGTAATAATGTTAGAGAAATCCTACAGATTTTTGAGACTAACAAGTCGAGTGCTTGAACACCTACTGCTTTACTATATTCTTTGCGTCTAAAGTCGCCAAGCTTTAAAAAAATATCGGATGCATCTGAAGCATGCCTATAAATAATGATAATCGCATATGTATAAGATATGCCCGTATTTATTACAGCAATATCATCGGCAATTTCATAAAAACTGAAAGAGTTATTGACTGAAACAAACACGCCCACCATAATTCAGTATATTGGAGAGTCATTTAAATTACTTACATAGATAGTGTAATAAGTGCCCCACATTCCCTAATATTACAAACTGAACTGTGCACAAAAGCACTACAACTTTAATTAAGCTAGTCGATTTTGAAGCACTATCATTTATAATTCCAAAAAGTTTCAAAATTCGCGTTCCCGTTACGTTTAATTCAAAATAGTCAACATCCGAATCATAGCAATTAAATAAATTACAAATTTTGATTATTGACATATCCATTATAATAGTTGGTTAATTTATTGTAATGAATCAACTCTTTTAAAAGTAGTGTTATAGTTAAATAATGTTACGTTCTCATACATTACATAATTTTATCCAATACTAATTATATGATTAAATAATTAGTGGGTGTGTTCAAATAGAATGAAATATACCGATTGCCATCATAATGCAAGCACATATAAATTTTAATAGTATCATGGATATTACAAAGAATTATAAAGAACCAATAATTATTCAAACCATATTAATATTTTAAATCAATAGAATACCATTTATTATTCTACGTAACAACCAATTAAATAATATTTAAAAGGATGAGGTAACGTCCATGAGCTAATAATAATTATTCATATTAGTTACAACATTTTTATTTAAAAAATGGTATGTGCTGACGTCTAGAGAACCTCACGTGCAATCGTTCAATGAGCAAAAATCATTAAAGCATGTGCGTTCAGTTGCGTAGTATCCACTTACTCATAAGTATCATGAAGGTAGATTTCATTGATTTCTAGATTAACAACATAGGAATAAATATTATTAGGCAGGTGATATCATGACTTAGATTAGTGCCCAATCGTACAAAGTAAGTTAACAAGAGATATTGATGTTTATATCACTGAACGTCTTCATTTTAGAAATGCAGCAGCAGCTGATTATATTTACCATAATATCCAGCATTGTTTTGCTGCTTGCAATATCAATACAAACATGTTTATTCATATTTCTCACCCTTCTTGGGTTCATGCTGGGAGTCGTTGTTGTCATTTGGGTTCATGTTATATTATCATTGAACCATCGAACAGGAACTGCAATTGAACATGTCCAAAAGGACATTAATATATTTCATGCAAAACTTATGGTACGTTTAAGACTTGCTCAATATTAGTTAGCTATTATCTATTTATCACTTTTAGCATGATTATGACCTGTCACCCAAATCTAATGATTATTTACCAGTAATTTTGGGAAGAACAATTGATCACCTGCTTCAGCAAATAATTGACTATTTCATTCGAGATTTCATTGAGTTTTATTTCAATCAGCATGCTTTCATGCCTCCTAATTTAACAGAGAAAATCCGTGAAGATATTTGGGGCGCTGCATTTAACTTTCATGATCGTTTGTCCAGAATAGACCATGTTTCATTATTAGCATGTAATATGGTAGACAAAGTTACATCTCATTTTACAAAAATTCGTGACGCTAAAGCCAATATGAGGTATGTGAATGTACTAAATGATTACTCCAATTGCTTATGAGCATGTTTTAGCTATGATACTGCTACTTTTAAATTATCGTCATATCTTTTACATGAAGATAGAGAACTTAATCATTTGCGCAAGATATCGGAAATGTTTATTATGTTTCTTCTGCCCAGAAGCTATTCGCTGCCACCAGCTAAGTACTTTCTACGTGAAGTACTTGCTAACAAGATGCTCTATGTCATGATTGATACCATTACTGATCCAGACTTCTTTAATCAATACGTTATTACTTACATTGAATCACAGAAAGTTGCAAATCTTATACACAGTAAAAGTTTTGAAAATGCGAATACATTTGAAGAATTTATGAAGATGATACAAAAAACTGATGACGTAAAGCTTCTGAAGACATACAGATATAGAATTGTGAACAAAATAATGCAAGCCACTACTCTACAAAATATGAAGCGCGCTAAAGGTGTTGATGCCGAAGTAGAGAAATCCCAAGGCGTTAATAAAGCAGAGCTAAATGAAGCCAAGAAACTAAAACGTTTTATTGATCAATTACAACTCGCAAAGAAAGAATGCGAGTCACGCATGATTTTGCTTGGATGGGATGAAGGAGTCCAGCATCAAGTTCTTCACTTATCCTCAGTACTTGATCACGTTCTCGGCCGTAAATATCTTACAATGTTTCTCGAAACATTGGCGAGCCAAGATCTTGTGGGGTATTGGACTGCCGTTGAAGATTTGAAACAAGCGCAGCGCAAGAATTGGCATCAAGTTGGTGCTGAAATATTTTATACGTACATACGCAAACCAAATTTCGAAATTCGTATAGAAAAAGCCATTAGAAAGCGAATGGAAGCATTTTTGCTTGGTGATAAAGGCCCTGAAGTATTCTATGAAGTCCAGCAACAAGTCGTAAAATTGCTGGAAGATAAATACTATCAGGCTTTTGTAACTAGTCACTTTTATAGTGAAATGGTTGTTGCAATTGATGCTGACGAAGGAATAACTCAAACTGATACAGCCAGTGATCCGAGACAGAATTCAGATGAATCAGGCGGAAGTATTGAAAGTAATCACGTTGGAGAGCATTCTACCTACTCCAGGCGCAAATTAGATGAATTGCAAGAACGTCTTAATTGTAAAACTCAAGCATTACATGCGCTTCAGACATCTGTGAAACCCGAGTCTAGAGTATTAAAAGTATTGCAGCAGGAGGTGGAATGGCTGCAAGGTGAGAAACGGCAGCTAGAAGCACATATTAGTCGTACAGAAATTTGGGGTGAAAATTTGGGTAAATGGCGTGCGGTTGTTCAAAATGCGGAAATTGTAGACGACAAAGAAATTCAATTTGTGCTGATAGTATATATGCAGTCTGATGATACTGACGCTGAAGAACATAGTTCAGGCTGGGTGGTTTCACGATCTCTTGGCAAATTTCTGGAATTGAATAGAAAACTACGTCCATTATGCTCTGATATTAAAGGATTTGACCTTCCAACGCAGGGATTTACGAAATTCCTTTTTGCGAAATCTCAAAGCGAGACACTTGAAAAGGCTAAAGCGCAGGTTCAAAAATACTTGGAGGTATGATCTATATTTTGAGGTACAACTTTGTCACTTTGTAATTCCCTTGCTTTGCCCAGTTTATTTTAGAGGATGATAGATTGAATCAAAGTGAAGCGGTATACTCTTTCTTAAGTCCAAGCCCAGAACATCTTAAGCAATCTGGTTCTATACCAAAAAAGTCAAAATTTTCATTTGCTACATTATTTAAAAGCGAGAACTCCTCTACTAGTCAAACAGAAAGTAATGACGAAGAGGACATGTCACAGTATTTAGATGCGCCAGGAACTGATTTCGCTGATGGTGGCAAGATTCAGAATGGTGGAGCCAGGTCAGATGATAAAGATACTGTGGCTGAACCATTATACGGCCTAATGGATGAAATATTTGATTTGCGTGGTTTCAATAAAGTCCTGCGTAAAACTCTTATAAGCTTTGTGCAGCTTACATACGGAAGAACTATTAATCGTCAAATACATGACATAATTTCATGGTACTTTAGCGAAAAAATGCTACATTACTACTTAAGTACAATTATGAAGACATTTTGGCCACAAGGAATGTTGGCTGAACATGGCACAGAAAGAAGCGCACTTGAGAAGCGTCTTACAGCAGATGAAGCTCGTAAAATGTTTGTTAGTAATGTACCTGAAATTTTGGCGAATTTAGTTGGTGCAAGCGCTGCACGGAATGGTGCTAAAAAGGTTTTTGATAATCTTCAAAACAAGCAGCTAAACAAACAATTATTTTATGTAAGTATGATTCGGGTTTCTCGTGTGTTATTCAAGATTGATCGCAATTTACAATGTATGCTTGGTTTTAGGACCTTTTTGAAATATTTTTGGTAAAAGCTTTTCCAGAACTTAATATTGAACACTAAAACGACCAAAGAACAAATTCAATTGAACAAAGTAATTTTTAAACCAAAGAACAGTGCCAATTTAATTTATGTACTGATGCATTCCAAATTAAGTATTATTCGTTGAACGTAACTAAAAGACGTAACACTTCTTACACGAGTATTTTAATTTTTTTATATTTACTAATGACATTAGTATTACTAATTCAGGATTTTAAGTGTTTACATAACGTAACTGATTATGTTGCCGGTTGATATTGCTGTAATACAAATAGATATATCAAATAACGCAAGTAGCATAATCACTATAATATACGGAGCAGTCTCAATATATTTTAGACGTATTTACTCTGTTGTGGTAAATGTAAAGATGTCAATAAATGTTAAATAACTATTTTGAAGCTGCTTAAACATTCGGTGTCTTTTCGAGAAAAGTACAACCCTGTTTCGTATGAAATTCAAAATCTGAAAACTTTCCAGGGCGTTGCTGCTTTGAAAATCGATAGTTTACTACGTATTGATTGCCGAAACTTATAAAAAACGGATACTAGGTAAAAGAAACAAAGTATTTAAACATTTAAAATACATGTTTATTTTATATATATATATTATTATCCTTTTTTACACGAACCTTTGGAGGCAAAGGTTCGTGAGGATCTAATGTTGTTCTTTTGTGTATCAGCTTTGAATTTTTCGGAAACACAAAATTTCTTTTAACAATAATACAAAGTGGTGTCCATTTGTGGATGTAAGGTAGACTTCAATTATTATACTACATTATATTTCCTGAATGGTTAAATATCCATTTATATAATATCATATAATTTCTTCAGATATTTACGTAATATCTTACTCATGCGCAAGATATTATTAAAATTCTGCCACAATTAACATTAATATTCTTATCTTGTGTATAATTTGTTAAGTGATTCAAATGATGTTTCCTATTTAAGTATTTGTATTTACATAAACTCAAGCATATTCAAAGATTCGGAAACTTCATTTAATCAACGTCGTCATAAAAGTAACACTAATATTTTAACAATTATTTTTATTCTATGTTATTTTTATACATCAAGATCATATAGCAGGAATTGATACCATTTACGGTAGGAGTTAATAATTCGTTAAGAAACCACATTAATTCGAAAATTTTACAAGAACCTGGATGAGTTACATGAGCCTTTGTAATTTATCCCGGTGATTTGATATTCATTTTCAGAAAAGAGTACAAAGTCAATAGCATCGACTTTGCACTATTTTATTCCCATTAATATAGTTTCTTTTCCTGTAATATTTTTAGACATTGTCCGTGTTTGTGTGTTTTAACAGTGCCTATCTGTAACAGTCAGTCTTTAATAGCATGCGTCTGCCATCATTCCTTATTTGTCTCCCGTATTTTAAACAATATGTCTAGTAATTTGCCCTTATATATATAAAAATATCCAATCTTTAGTAAATACGTTTCGCTCATTTTAAAGTAATTTAAATGATTTAGCCATTGTCAACATCTTCGTAAACATTATTTTACTTTGCGATATGTTAATATCTATGCTTTTTCGGAAATCATATCGGAAATAATTATTTACTTAGACTCTTAGTATCCAGAACCGTGCTATCAATGCATAACTTAGTAAATTTGGAAAAGGACTTGATTCGTTGCAATTATATGTGTACTTCCAATTAGTATTCCGCGAATTTAGAAGACAGTATATGTAGGACAAGAAATATTGTTTGCATTTTATACATGTGTTATGTACACTTTGAAGTTTTCGGATGTTAATTTCTCTCCTTCAATTTTATTCATTTTATAAAAATTTTAATTCCCTTACCTTGTTACCATGTTATTGTCATTAGTTTTGACAATTTCTAAATTAAACCACGGGGTTATTTGATTCCCGATGCAATGGTGTAATTGATGGCGAATGTTCCAATTCAGGTGTAATTACTTCGCAATGCGAACTGCTCGGTGTTAGAACCGTTGGTATTAAACTTGTCACTTCCGGACTACTACATCCCCCTTTATCTTCATACACTCGTTCCTAGAAAATGAATATTAAGTTCTGATTGAATATTCGATAGCTATTAATGATTTCGTACTTGAGATTTGTCATATTTTAATCTTTTCCATAAAAACGGTTTTTTATCGACGTTTGTAGCGACGGTTGATGGACCACTAGTTTCCCCGACGTTTGTCGTATAGTAGTTTGGATTTGAAAAGGTCATTACGCTTCGCCCCGTCGCATATAGTAACTTTTTATTTGTTTTCTTATAAAGAAGACAAAGTGCTGCGACTGCTCCACCAATAGTTACGAGACAAAAAATTGGCGCAGACACCAAGAGATATAAATGCACATTACTCTGTTGAGCTCCATTAAATTTATCATCGTTAAAATCAGTATTTGGATCATAGTAAATATCATCATCATCCGTTTCATCAGCGTATTCATAACCGTCCGGAGCAGTAGATACTATATAATCTGGAACTATTTAAACAAAGTTTAATGAAATTGTGAAAACATTTTAGAGAAGAAAAGCGCTTACGAAGTTTACACGATTTTCCATTTGGGTTATCAGGACATTGGCAAATATAATCTGTACCGCGGAATAAGCATAAATGAGAGCACGCGCCATTGTTAGTACCGCAAGGATTCCATCCTTTTTGCTTCTCTTTAGAGACAGCACGTATTCCCATTGCGCCGTCTAAATTCTCACGAACCACAGAGCTTCTCTTGACTACACTTTTATCCGCTCGTATTATTTTCTTCTTATACCAATCGGTCCAATAAATATAGTTACCAAACTGCGCCAATGCAAAAGGATGTGTTGTACTCGCTTCAGAGCCATGCAATAATTGAATGCGATTTCGTCCATGTAAGTCAGATGTTTCAATGCGATCCAAATGTGCATCTGCCCAATAAAGACGTTTTGTTTGATAATCAATTGTTAGGCCATTTGGATACTTAAGGTCTTTATCGATAAGAACTTTTCGCGATGTGCCGTCTAAAGCTGACCTCTCAATTTTAGAACCGCCACCCCAATCTGTCCAAAACAGAAAACCGCGTCTTGGAAACACTGCAATTGATCTGGGATCTGATAAGCCGTTATTGATAACAACATAGCGAAAACTGCCATCAATCTTAACCGCGGAAATTTGTTTTCGTGCACCATCCGTCCAGTAAATTAAGTTGCTGATCCAATCTGTAGCGATACCATTGGGATTTGATGTGTTATCCGACACAATATTATGGCGAATACTCAAATTGCTCATACTTATTGACGAAATTCTTCCTAAATCAAGATCGCAAACAAACAAAAGTTGTTTCTCCCAATGGAAATCCACATCAATGACTTGCTCAAATTCACCAATTGGTAAAGTTACCTCTGTGAGGTCCTCCGAGTCAAGCGCAATGCGAACAATATTGGATCGAGTAGCAAAGAGTAAATAGTTCTCAGGTTGATATTCACATATTTGAGTGCTTCCATTTTTAAAGTTGATACCAGTGGGACACGCACATGAAAATGAATTGGGGTTTCTTAGACATAGATGCGAGCACCCGCCGTTATTTTGCCCACATGGGTTTTCATCTATATAACCGATCTGGATACTTCGTATGTCCATTAATCCCTCAAGCTTATTTTTAATTATGGTTTTATCATTCCCATTGATTTTATCCGCTCTATGCAAAGCTTGTGTGGTCCAATCTGACCAATAAATGTGGTCATGCACAACGACCAATCCATATGGATGTGGCAAATTTGTAAGCACTAGTTTTCGATCTTTGCCATTCAAGTCGCAACTTTCGATAATTTTCTGTTTAGTATCAGTCCAATAAAGTCGCTCTGCTACTCTATCAACAGCTAAACCATTAGGCCAATATAATCGTGTGGTCACAATAGCTCTTCTGTTTGTGCCATCCATAGAAGCAACTTCAATGTTTGCTGAGTTACCCCAATTGGACCAGTACATTACCCCATGATGATAATCCAATGCAATTGCTCTGGGACTATCTAGATTGGACCAAATTAACAATTTGCGGTTTGTGCCATCCAGTTCTGCAACTTCTATACTGTTACGATCTCCATCAGTCCAATACATTTTTCTTCCAGCCGAATCAATTGCGATTGCATCCACTCTGAGTATTTCATGCTTTATAATAAGTTTCATATTTTTGCCTTCTGGAGAGGCTTTTTGAATTACATCTAGTGATGTATCTGTCCAGTAAACATCCTGTAGGAGAAGATCAACATCGACGGACATTACATTTTTAAGGGCTGGAAGGGGTAACACGTAATCAACGATATAGGGTACATCTAAAGATATTCGTCTTATATCTACACGGTGAGCAAAGATTAATGAGTTGATAGGTCCTTTCTCGCAGGTCTTCTTATCTTTAGATAAGTTTACACCAATCGGACATGCGCATGCATGACCATTAGGCGTTAATAGACATAAATACGAACAACCCCCATTGTTTACGTGGCAAGGGGTTTTCATATACTTTCTATTACGATGAAATACGCGAACATCCATAAGATCAGTTATTCCAGTACTTATAACTTTGATATTATCTCCAGTATTTTTATTGGCGCGGGAAATGTTATTCGTCTCCCAGTCGGTCCAATAAATATTATCACCAAATACGTCAAGTCCAAAGGGATGCGGCACTTGACTACCTTGTATTAATATTTTTCGGTTGCCACCTTCAAGATCCGAATACTCGATCGCACTTTTACCACCGTCTGACCAATAGAGGCGATTTGATTCATAGTCAATTGCCAAACCATTCGGCCACTTTAGGTTTTGCATAACTAGCACAGATCTTTTGGTGCCGTCCATTGCAGCTCGTTCTATCTTTGGATAATCACCCCAATCTGACCAATACATGTAGGCATTGATAGGATCAACGACGATATCGCGCGGGTGTTCAAGATTGCTATAAATTAAAATTGCTCTGCGAGAGCCATCGCTATTTGCAACTTCAATTTTTGCAGTACCATCATCAGTCCAATATATTTTATCGGTGTAGAAATCATAAGCTAATCCAGCTGGCGATTCTGCAAGTAATATACATTGTTAATATGACACTGTTAATTAGGCAGCTTATAATTTTACCAATATTAGTTTTTATGATCTCTTTATGGAAACTACCATTCCAATTAGCTCGATTGATAGTATTTTTCTCCACATCCGTCCAATAAATCAGATCTTTCCTTGAATCCCAAGCAATAGCAACTGCTGATTTAATGCCATCAACTGGTACCACAATTTCATGATGATGCGCTGCATCGTTATCCAAATGCTTGATCCGCAAATCCTTCTTACGCACAAAAACAAGCAGCTTTTCTGGTTGTTGGCATGATCGTTGATCGGCGTTTAGTTTCTGACCCATTTGACATCGGCAAGTATAAGAATGTTTACTGGGTAAGCAAAGATGTTCGCATTTATGGACAGCACAATGATCTCGATAGAGGGGTTGTCGTTGCGGATGGAAGCTATGAATATCCATTGGAAAATGCAAGTTTCCGTGAATTGTGCGCATTCCAGCTCCTGTCAATTTGTTAGCTGTTGAAATGGCTTTAGTATGCCAATCAGTCCAATAGATTGCATCTTCAAATATAGTTAGGGCGAAAGGGTGCGGTAGACCTTTACTGATGACTTTTCTTCGATCACTACCATCGAAGAAAGACGTTTCTATAACATTATGCTTTGCATCAGCCCAATAAATTCGGTCAGTAGTAAAGTCTATTGTTAGTCCATTAGGCCAAAATACAGATTCGCTTATGATGCTCCGTCTATTGGACGAATCCATATCAATTCGTTCAATTTTAGGCCGCGGTCCCCAGTCAGTCCAAAATACATACACTTCCCCTGGGTGAACCGCAATAGCACGTGGTTTGTCTAAATCATTTGCAACTAAAATGCTGCGTTGAGAGCCATCCAAGTTGGCAACTTCGACTCTGCGAGTTCCTGAATCCGTCCAGAAAATCAAATTATGTATCCAATCTAGCGCTATACCGGCTGGAGATTCCAGACCCCATTTTATCACATCCATTTTCCCAGTACCATTTATATATGACCTCTTTATTACATCCAAAGCGATATCCGACCAGAAAATTAACTTTTCACTGTAGTGGTAATCGAGAGCAATTGCGTTATGTAGGCCTTTAAGAATCGCTGTAAATCTTACGTTCATTGCAGTATCTTGTAGAGAAACCTATGTTAAACATATACTCATAGGATCATAAAGTTGATATGAGATTTAAACGTATACCTGTCGAATATCATATCGGTTTGCGAATAGCAACGTGGGTGATCCGCCCAAAGCCTTACATGTCTGTAGATCAGGACGTAAAACATATCCAGTCATACACCCGCATTTATAACTGCCAATTGTATTATTACAAGTTTGTGAACAGACAGGATCACTCTCAAAGAGACATTCATTTATATCTTCGCAGCTAAAACATTGATTATTAGAAATTATTTGCTGGAAGCGCGTTTATATTGAATAGTTACTTATAAGCATCGGATGATAATTTATAACCACGGCGACAACTGCAATAAGCCTTATTGTCCGTTGACTTAAGACATAATTGACTACACTTTGATTTATCATCGCATGCGACTACTGTTGGGCAGTCCTTTTCGTCCTCACCCTTTGGACAGTCTTTAAATCCGTCGCATACGTGTTTTTTGCCAATGCAATATTCGGTCTCATTACTATGTGGTGAGGTGGTTTGACATGGAAACTTCATATCATCGCAAATAATTTTACATTCGGATTCATCCTCTCCTTGACTGCAGTCGGTATAACCGTCACATACCCAAGTTTTCTAATGAATAGATAATATTTATAAAATATTGCACTTATTGCCCAATGGTAAATTAACTTACTAAAATGCATGCTCCATTCTTACATGTGAATTCATCAGGGGAACAAGTTCGTTGATTACTTTCAGTACAGTTTAATTCGTCAGCTTTGTTATCACAATCATTTTGTTTATCACATGCCCAAGCCGCTGGTATGCAATCCCCGTTTTGACAACTAAAATTTGTTGCGTTATAGCAAACTCTTTAAGAACTGATAATTTGACTTACTTAAATTGTCCAGCAACACATTGGCCACCCCTAATTTCGCAATCTTCTTCATCACTCCAGTCGCCACAATCATTATCACCATCGCAGTGAAACCGTTCTTTGATACAACGTTGAGTTGTGCAATGAAATTCGCCTTTGCTACATGCGGGTGGTTCAATATCTGTTTAAAGTTTACACGTTAATTTAATTAAAAAATTTGAAGTGTGATTAGATTACCGCATTTTTCTTCGTCAGAACCATCATGACAATCAGGTTCATGATCACATTTCCAACTCAATGGAACACATCCACCGTCGTTGCAAGTAAACTCATCTTGTTTACATCTGCGTAGAAAAAGATTTTATTTTATTTACGCGAAGAGCAAATTCAATATGATATGTTGAATTTATTCATTGCATTTTGCGGAGAAATATGTGGAAAATTCTTAGTAATTTTCCGTAATTGTAATTGGAAAAATGAGCAGTGGTTGGTTGCTAGGTAAATTTAGCTGCATCCAGGGATGTTGTGGCGAGTCGCTATGGATACACCGCGTTATCGATCCGGAGGCGGTTCAACATCATAGCACGGATGTTATTGCACCGGGAGTGCATTTGGCATTTTTCAATTTAAACATTCTATTAAGTACACGATTCTTAATTATCTTTTTATATGAATAACTTTCATGACAGAAACAATTACTTCTATTGTGACGTAAATAAGCACGCTGGGCATATGCAAGATATTTAAAAGAAATTTTCACTTACGCAGTTCGTGTGCAGTTATATTCATCCGATAAATCACGGCAATCATCATCATTATCGCACACCCAGGATTTGGGAATGCACAGGCCATTTGCGCAGGCAAATTGATCGATGGTGCAATTAGCAGGTTCACCTGTTGAACAAGATTATCACTCTTCCTGCACATACAATAAGCTAACACAAATTTACAGACCACAGTGTGTTTCATCCGAAAAATCTCCACAGTCGTTCTCGCCATCACAAAGCCAATCTTTGCGTATACATTTACCCGAATGTGGACATCTCACATATTTTTCAGTATTTGAGCAAGCGTCATTGCGAGCGTTCTCTAAGCTGGTGCATTCTAACTCATCCTCACCATGCACACAATCTTCATGACCATCGCAGCGCAGAGAATAATGAATGCATTGGCATGTGTCCACGCATAGAAATTGTCCAGATCCACATTCATCTTCTCGACATGGATAATCCTCATCGCCCTCATTGGCCATATTTCGGATACTTTCGCTATCCATATCGCTAGGCTCCTTCATTGTCACTATACCATGAGGTCTATTCTTACGAAATCTCACGTTGTAATTCCAATCAATACCTCGCGTTATTGGATATTCAAGTCGACCCCCATATAGGCCACCGCGAGATTGACCGCCCGTGCGTGTTGCGTCCAGACCGTTGGGATAGCCGGGGAACGCCACTTGGAATCCATCCAGAGTGGTATCAAAGTCACGAATAGGTATAGTTAGTGGGACAATTGGATAATATCGCAAACTTTTATTGGAAGAGGTTGGCGTGGGTCTGGGTCGAGGTGGTCGGTGACCAGGACCAAAGTGTAGTGGACCTGGTGTTCGTAATGAGCCAGACCCATACATAATTCTGGCGGCACCACGGTGCGGTGGTGGTGTAACGGTTGTTAAACTTGAGCCTTGATACGCGGAGCATATTCTTGTCAGTAATATTACTGCAATGATAAACACTTTCCCTAGTAAATTACATCATAAAGCGCGGCTCAACATTAACATAAAATTTAACATTTTCAATATAATAGAGAAAGGAGAATGTAGAGACATCTAATTCTCAAATTATATCCAAATTATTTTCAATCCACTTTCTTTTTTACAAGCGAATGGGGCGTATGAATAAGTAGTTTAAGCCGCCCACTCTTTTTGTACTAGTGAATGAACAGTTTCATTGAGAAATAGTTGCATGTGTACCCATATTTCGAATATATTTTGATATACGTATAGGGTAGCTGTGAATGTATAGGTGCAATGGATCGATATGCTCTTCGAGGTAACGCGTAGGCGGATGCCCGATTCGGAGACCATCATTCTACAAGGCGATGCAACGCCACCTTCCTACGCAATACCCCATTGCAATGCAAAGCTATGTAACTGGACTAGGTCAACGTTATTCAAATGACTTCTTATGATAGGTTGGGCAAAACTATGTATCCAATTTAGATTATCTTACCTGAGAATATCCAATACTTGAGACAGATATCCTGCCATTGTATATGGTGAGTGGTTTTCTTCTTGAGCAACATTGTCGTGTTGGCTAAGTGGGTGTTTTAAGGAGAACTGAATGTGCCTGCCTATGGACAAGTGCAACTTTCCTGTCTCTCAGCACAACACCCGTTCACGCAAATATCTTCTCTTATACCCCGTCATTTTCGGAAACTGCGATGAGCACAAACACAAGTATATTTATGATGTCCGCCCAAATACAAATTGACTTGCGTCAGTATAGTGCGCACGAAGTATTAGACTACTCGCACTCACGTCACATTATTTATACCAAGCAAGTTAAACAATCTAACTTATCTCGATTATCTTTAAGTCTATCGCAAGGATGGTGCGTATAGAGCAACTTGGTTGAAAAGTGCAAAGTATCGATTAATTTGAGATGAGATGTGAGTTTCCACCACCCTTGCGACGAGATGCCAACCATAGGGATGTGACGGAAGTTGCGCTGCGTGCGTCAGGTGAGCTCGCTCTCCCGATGGAAACTGGCAGGAGTTAGTCGATACGGATTCATAGCGCGGGCTTGCTTCTGTTCGCATTGCTTGGATGCTGTGCCTGCTTCGAGCAGGAGCGAAAGAGCGAGAACGATGTATTCTCGATGCTGGTATCTGGAGCATACGGGAATGTGCCGGGAGTGGCGCGCCGGCTCGGCGGACATGCAGAAATATATATAAAAGGCCCAACCAAAGTTAATTTTGGCATACCTACATTCTTAATTTGCTCTAAGTGAATTGCCGCTTATTCCATTCATCAATGATAAAATAGTTGATCATTATTAATTTCGACTATTCTGAGGTCAAGACATTTGGGATAAGTTAATATATACTTCTGAAAATCGCATTGGCATGACTGGAACGTTTTGAATTTTTGCGCAGTTTTGTGTAGTTGCTCGGCGAATATTCGGTTGCGTTCGTTTTGACTTTGCAACATTGATAAGCAGTCTTACCGTTCACACAATGTTAGATAGTTTTAACATTATTGTAGTGCACTTAACCTTTAGTAAACAGTGTTTATTTTTGTGGCAATGTATAAATTGTACTACTTTGGGGAATATCTGGATTAATTATGGATATCTTGTTGTAGATTTGGCCAAAATGGACCCATCGGGATGGAGGTGATATTTATTATTTACAATCAGAATATTCGTGGTTTGGATCATTGAAGTTCATGATGGGATAGACAACGATAAAACGTGAGTACACTTTCTTTCTCTTAACTAATTCCACGTTGAGGTCGATATATGCTAGGTTCGTACACGGCAAACAAATAAGATAAGCGCGGTGCTATTTTGATGACTTTATTTATAACGGAAAATAAAATTTGCCATAGAATTAATCACAAATATATATAATGAATATAATACGTATGCGTTCAAACACATTAACTCCAAGAGGAACTTCATATTCATGCATACTGGTATTCATTATTTGATATTTTAGTAAATATGGTTATTCTTTAATATTTGCGTTTATAACCAGCTGGTTAATTGTTAGTTTATGTATGCACTCAGTGAGGCTAACTAACTTATAATCTGGTATTGCACGTAGAAAATCATTATCATAACTTCTTGCTACATTTGCCCCATCTGATGCAACAGTAGATTATCACATAAATTTTCTAAACATAACATTAATATAAATCTCTATATGTTTATAGTACATAAACATTTCCGCTCTGACAATCAGATTACGTCAATTAATCAAGAGAAACTCATCCATAATTACATTTGCTGTTTGAAATCTCAGGTTAAATCTAAAACTGATGTACAGCTTACACATTCAATATATTCGTAGTGATTAGATACTGTTGCGTTTGCAGTTTAATCTCTTTCTTGATTTATGTCTCTTTGTGCACTAATTTTAGTTTAGATATTTTGCTTTCAATTGTATGTACAGACATGCAATAAGTTTTATCAGGAATGTCCCGTGTTCCATAAAACTTCAATTCCGTTTTTATTACTCGCTCTTCTTTTCGAAATATCTCATTTACCGTATATGTATGCAAAATTATTATTACATAACATTTACTAGGCGAATCATTCGCCATAAACTTTTATTATGATTTGTTTTCTTCTGTGAGCTTTTATCTTACATAGATACGTACTCAAAATGAAATTATTATTTGAATATGATAGACAGTTCATCTACCCAATTATATTATCTACGGTCATTTACGCTAAATTTAAAAATAATTTTGGTTCATACTCGTTAAAGCTATGATATTATGTCTAAATATTTAATTATGCGTCATCCCCACGTAGGGCGAAAGTAATTAATAGAGCGTTGATATGAAGTTGAAATTTGATGAGTATCAGACAAATTGAATACGTTTTGTATAAATCTATAAAAAAGTGAATCTGTTTTATACTGAGAAGTTATTTACTTGGTAAATTATTGAAATTGGTGAGCTTGCTTAGAACAAATGCAATGGATTTATTCAAAGAAATAGAATATCCAATAACCCGCATTGAATGCCATGAACGCTACCGGAAAAATGATACGTGAATACTTATCGATAACGTTGACATCCTTGATTTTTGGCATGGATGCCCTGAGGACAGATGCGCCTCGCCTAATGGCGTGAAGCACTTTCGGCTTGTGCACTGCGTTTCCTAAAACATGTAAATACATTAGAATGCTGAATTTCGATAGTGAAGACACCAAAAGTGCTTTTGTTACCTCGAGCACCACGAAATCGCAAGCCGGGTGCGCGCGGATTGATGCAGTAGGCGGCTGAACGCGAGATGCGAAAACTCGGCGGAAATTTGGACGTGTCTATTTCGCCAGTGCCTCCACCGGTGCTGGCCAGTTTACTATTATGTCGATTCCGTATCGACGCAATGGGACTAAGTCTCACATCTTGCAATTCGATGATATCCTCGGTGTTGCGATGGTGATTAGCGTCATTCTTCTCATTTACCGGTTGATTAACTTTGGTCCCAAGTTTCTTCTCTTCCTCTTTCACCTTCTTGCTTTTCTTCTTGGCCCGCGCGCCCCAATACGTGTAATTAACGGCGGCATATTCAAGTAGCGCTGCGAAGACGAAGACGAAGCACATCACTAGGTAAATGTCGATTGCCTTTACGTACGAGATGCGCGGCAAGGAGCTCCGGACTCCTGTACTAATCGTTGTCATCGTTAGAACGGTGGTGATACCTGAGAAATCGATACGTGAACATTTAATACAAGATGTTTCTGATTGGATTCGACTTCAGTCGAATATCAACAATTTTGAGCAGACCTAATGCGACGCGCGCGCTCGTTGCTTCGTGATTGATCCAGAATGAGACCCACGAGAGCATTACGATCAGAATGCTGGGCAAATAGGTCTGGAATACAAAGTAGCCAATGTTGCGTTGTAGCTTGAAGGACAAAGAGAGCCGTTGATAGATGCCTGTGGCAAGGCGCTCCTTGCGATCGTTCGTCTCATAACCGATGATTGTGAATTGCGGTAGTTCGGCTTCTTCTACTCCGCGTACCGGTGTATTCATCCAATACATTAACACATCCATTACGGTATAGCCATCTAAAATCGAATGAGATTTATTTAGATCGCAGGCAAAAGTATAAATGAATAACAATTTGCTTTGTTGATGCAAAATTGAAAAGAAGAGAATTAAATTGAAATACAATAGCTTAGCTAATAACTATAATTCGCTATTATTAAAAATGTACGTTAAACGTTTATATAGCTTACAACTTTCAATCTCAACCGTGCAGTTTTGCGAATCCAGAGGATAATAATGCAAGTCCATCATGCACGCCAACGTTGTAGTAAATCGCATGCCGTAAGTAATTCCGCCGTCACCATTCAGCCGCACCAGTTTATTACGTTCGGTAACGTCGTGCAAAAAACTGAAATGATATAGACACATTACATTTATCAACTAAGCATATAAATTATAAATTTCATTTGAAAAAACTACTGTTTCGCGCAAAAAATACTACGAAAAAATATTGATTTGTGTTTATCCTTGGAGTCTGTGTATCGTTGAAACCCTCCAAGGATATAACCCATATATGCGGGGGATATATAGGTTAAGTATCTTTATTTCAAGCACGTGTGTGCAAAGTCTCATTTACTACGTATTTTACCGGATGCCATTGAAAATCAGGCAACACCTGTTTCAAGGAAATTTAACCAATTTAAAAGACGCGAATTTTATCGGAGTGCATTTGCAAAAAATCGTGATCTATTTACCTGTTTTTATCATTGGCAAAGAACGTGTCAGGAACCCAAATCTTTTCGGCGAAATCCCCCGACAATGTGAGCACTTCTTCCTCACTACTGAAGGCCAGTCGTTCGTCCTTCCAATATTGATTCAAATACATCGTGATCGTATAATCCTGCGAAGCAATTAATGCGTTTATTGCAGGCAAAAATCCGAATTAATTCTATTTTCACAATAAGTTTAAAAAGTGTTTTTGACACATGATTGCATGCGCGCTTTGAAAAGCGGTCTGGCATCATCGTCATATGAGCGTGAGCGTTTTCCAATTTCCTTTGCGCTCGGGAAGTTTACTGAGCAAGCATGCAGGAAGACGGCAATATAGTGGCGCGCAAAGAGATAACCAGCAAGGCGTAACGAAAACGAAAGCGTCTTCACCGGTTCGTTTCTTAGACGTTCGACGACATTTCCACGCAAATTAACAAATCTCATTATGGCTTAGACACGCGAAAGCATCCGCAAACGTTGTTGTTGATACGTGTGGTACGATTGAGGCATAAAATTAATTCAGTTGCAGTGGCGGCGAATTGGGGCAACGCATATAGAGCGAAACAAATTCGGGAATTGCATTCGCAATGCGTTCGTACTTACCATATTGACTTCGGAAATTGCATCAAAACTTGCGATTGTCAGATCCATACCTACATAAAGAGGTTCACCTGTGGAAAATTATATTTGATTGAATAAACGTACAATCAAGCTTTTATTTTGAAATTGAAAATAACGTAGAAATAATACAAGAAAATTCAATTAAATTAAGCAGATTTTATAGAGTTTTAGAGAAGGTCCTTTAAGGGATAATCAAGTTTTACTCCTGGTAATTGGATTTAAATTACGCATACGTGCTCGTACCTCCAAAATTCGGCCGTAAACGAATATCGTATCCCTCAAGTAATTTTGATATCGTCTGTGTCACATTCTCCAAGCGATCTGATATCATATTTTTCGGGAATCTGTAATATATAACATTTTTGTATAGACTAGATCCACAACTTTTAGAAGCTGACATTCGTGACAAATGTTCTATAAGTTGCTAAGCATAATAGTGAATTGAAGTTTGAGGATCAAAATTTAAACACTCACCCGTCGGATGGACGTAAAGTATTGAACACAATAAACACGCACAGACAGAGCGCAGACAAGTTGATCATCTTGTGCATAATGAGCGCGTGCGATCGGCGCACTCAATAGATTACGCGTGCGATGCGTTTGATGATCGCGAACGAGACGATGATGATAGCGATGCTGATGACGATGGCGATTAATCAGCGTCAGTTCGTGGTAGTCGTGACGGCAACGTACAAGAAGTGGCCGCATTTACACGCGTTGCGTTGACGGAGCGCACAACAACGTATCATGATTTGCATCCGAAGGATGCGTAGCGCATTCTGCAATTGTCGCACATTTTTGGAAATCGCACAGCACTAACGCGAACAATACTCGTTCATCAGTCGTTACGTTATCGAAGCGCGCTGCCCGAAATCCTTCCAGGAGCGCATCGCTGCACGAAACGCACGCCGAAACGCACCGTTCGCGAATGCAGAGTGGTGCTGGATGCTGCGCATGTGCCCCGCGTGCCACCCCCGGCCATATGAGTGCCCGATCTCGGCGCGTTCTCGTCCTGTGGACGCTTTCGCGCGCGCCGCCTCTGGCTATGTCACCCGAAACGAATCAAATCTTGCCTTTTTCTTTCTCATTCTCTTTTGGGATCGGCAATCCAATCCTTAATGCTGCCATCTTTCCTAATGTCATTTGACTAGGGGTATATCATTAAAGTACAGTCACTATTTGTTAATTATCTCCAGAAAAATCGTATTTCAAGACCTAAAGAAACGCGTAAACGAAAAATGTAGCCTGCATTCAAGTCGTAGTTATTAGGTACGTAGATAATATACAGAAGGGTAGATGATTCCAGAAACGCGGAAAAACAATAAGGATAATTCAAATACTTAGAAATAACACTTACGTAATATGAAACTTAGAACAAATGCAATGGTGACCAAAACTGAAAAAAAGATTTAAATCAATTATTTTTCTAAACATTTGCATCAAGAAACAAACAACTGATCTTCCAGTTATCCGTTTTCTTTATAGCTAAAGTAAAACATCAATTAATCTAAAAAATATGCTATTTAATGAAGAATAACATTCAATTCAATAACAATGCAATATAAATATTTATTTTGCATATTTTTCTCATTTCTCTACGTTCGCCGAATGATTTTCCTTATAGATATTTTTATTGCTTGTCCACAATGCGCTGGGCGGTGGATTCATGTGGAAACACATGGAATAAAATACAATAATAAAATATATTGTGGTGAAATATTGAAAATTTCATTTCGGTTGCGTTTAAAACGGACAAATAAATGTCCAAAAAGAAACTTTGGAAAAGACAAACATATTTAAATGTATTACGCATCGTACGTCGGTGACACTGAAATGAACGAGCAACGTTTTTATGAAAATTACGAATTAGTATCATGTAATACACAGTCGGAGTTTCGCACAGGTCGAGAGGATATTAAACCTAACACAATAAGTTGAAGAATGCGAATGTTACCATGAAAGGGTTGTCAGCCTAGAGCTTTTGAGTAACCCTTTACGTTTATGACGTGCAGACACGTCAGGCGCGCGTCCGGGCTGGAGGAGAATATTATAAAACCGCCGACATAAATACACAAGCCACCAAAAAGGTGTGATTACTTAATTTTATTCGCATACGATTGCTTTCGGGACAATGAATATATTATTTTAAGATCATTATGAAACATACTATTTTTGTGAGACTTGAAAACTATTTATGATTCTTCAGTAGTGTTTTAAATTTAATTTTTAGTTTAACAAATCAATCAATAATCAATTGTCGAGTTAAAACATACACATTGAAAATTATGGGTTGAGGTCATTATGCAGAGTCATGCAGAGATTCAAAAGCCAGAGATAAATTTAATTTATTCTGCTCACTCTTTGATAGCTTCGAGTCATACGCTTTCATCAATTTTTCAGCCCTTGTTTGGTGTGCTTCAATTTTAATTTTATTGCTCCTGTTTGCAATGGCTCGCCAGCAAGAATTATTCCATAATTTAAATATTTTTCAACTTAATGATTATAGTTGACTTACGGAATTAACAGTTGAATTACTTTTCGAAATCGTAATTTATTTTAACACTGGTTGTAACAAATATTTACAAAGATAAGTAATTGTGATTTAATGATGGCACCTTAATGACACATTCATATTGATTGCAAAGGTTTCCAATTATAACGATGCCAGAAATTGCTACAATTTGTGTGGAAATTTGAGGCAGCACCAAAGATCTCAACGCATCAAGAGCGCGACGCGTACAAAAATGAAACGGCGAAATCATTAGTTCTAATCCACGTTATACGAGCATTCGTCAAGTTCTCTCAAGCGCTCAACATTATTGGTAATATTTATTTATATATTGTATCAAACGTTCGAGTGTCTGCCGTGTTTCTGCGTGGATACAAACGTGATGAAGAGTATGGGTTTTGATTGTGCCACTTTTCATCCTTTTCGTATACGTAGAGCCGTATGCCGCTGCCGGGAGCGGCGAGTATTCGCACAACAACCTATAACGGCCCTGTATGTATGGAGGCGGCAAACGCAAGCGCATCGTGCTGCGCACGTTTTGAAAGTTTTCCACGTTGCGTGTCTTCTGCCTTCTTGCGAGCACATCAGTTTCTAAAGCGCGACGCATCATCACCGCCAAACTGCCAAACCGAAAAACAAATCAACTGCACTCGGCTCAAATTTTAATTATCCTAATTGCACGCCACCCGTGATCATCTCGTCGAAGAGATCGAGAATCGTATGAGTCGTCGCATTGCAATGCAGTGGCAGCATTCAACCTTCTTCTTATTGTGGGTTTTGTAAGTAAATTCATTCTTCTTCATTAACTCATTTCATTTCTATTTACTTCCGCTTTTGAAACTCGGCATGATTTTATAAGTTTCGCCTTATTTAATTTCGACTTAATTTTATTCCATGCGTTTAAGTGAAAAGTCGTGTTGAAGATGTGACGTTGCGGTGGAGTTCTTACGCGTAATAAATTTTCATTTACAACGAGAAAGGAAGACGAAGAAATGTGATTCGCTAACTTATTGTTTTCGGACATACGCGTACGGGCAGGGTCCAGTTTCTCCTTCCTGAAGCCAGTAAAATTTTAATGCGTTTCGTAAAGAAGGGTCCTTTAAGTATTCAACAACAATTACGTTTCACAAGGTTGACTACATGACCAGTATTAATTGCATTAAGATTTATAGGTGTTTGCCAAGAATTTGCAACATTATAGAATACGATTTTTGCGTTTAAAAATTAAACCTACGTTTAATTTTGAATTTATTCGTCTACATAGATAGGTTGATATAACTTCTATGACATATCATATAAACTTTCATGAAATTTCAAGACTACGTTAATAAGTAATTTAGCATATGATGAGAATTTTGTAATGAGTCATTGCATCGTACAAGTTACGTGTAATTACAAGCACAGTTTGGTGCATTCAATTACGAAAATACTGCATAGTGCTGTGATTCATTATTCATCGAATTGCATGTATTTGAATAAAGCTCTCTGGGTATTAACTAAAATAATTTAAATAAAAGGGTGGAAGAGCTTACATTGAATACTTTATATGACAATTTAATTTCCGCTTTGATATTAATGAAAATAATCTTGTTTTTACAGCAGTACTTTTAACTTTTTGCGCGTCTTATTTATTCTTTGATACGAACCAGACTTTGCATTAAATATTCAAAAAGAAAAATATTTGAACCAAATGTAGCCAATAACAACTTGGGAATTTTTCTTCTTAATTTTTGTTGTTGTTCATATTTAAAATTACATTTTTATAACCACTAGCTAAAAACGCACTTATGGGGGTGTTTTATAACATGTCTTCTCGCATGTCTCATACGTAACGCAATCTCTTCCATTTGAAATAACAGCGTGATACATTGAAAAGCAACAAAAACAATAAACGTATGCGTATACGAATTTGTGCGATTGTTCTTGAACGAACTAGTTCAACTCGTCGCTGAAATAACAACAAAACCGAATGCTCCATTTGATTGACTTGACAAGGGAAAGACAGGATCCGAACTTTAGCATGTACATATGCTGGAATATTGATAAAACGAATTACAAATAAAACAACCAAATAAATACATGTGCTACTACCGCTCATGAGTGTAACAAGTCCGTATATCAAAATGTAAATCAATCAGACGCAGATATAAAACTTGAGGTAATTAATTAATTTAAAATTTAGTCTTTACGGTTTGGTGTACGCACGAGATCCTCTACTTGGTATTTAATTGAATAACATGAGGAAGTTTAATTGGCTCGTGATTGTCCCCATTATTTCATAAGTGTGCATTACGCACGTACAGAAATAAGCATGTGTGTAAGAGATGAGGAAGACATGCTTGAGTGCAAAAGTATGGCGGATAATTGATTTTCTCAAGTGTGTATTTCGCGATCGAAAAGCAGTCTAGGCTGAGACTCTTCGCTCGCCTTCAGCCAGCAAGTAGCTGCTTTTAAACGTTCATTCCGCACAAAACAAACGCGAATTCAGCTGAAATCTTAGACGCGTTGCCTTCTTTACTCATTGAGTTTGCAGACATAATGTAACATTAGTAACGAAGGAGCCTTTCATTTTTCGTCAATATCAAATCATGTCTAACTATTGTAGCCTTGACCAAAATGATATTTAAAGTATTCTAAGCGATAAAATACACGCCCTTGCTTAATTAAATTGCGCTTTTTCAAACACTCAGTTTAATTCTTAGTGTTCATTGCAGTGTGAAAAATTTAACACACCTTGTTGGATTACTACTCGGAATTTAATGATAAAATTCTTCTCAAATACGTTTCCGTTAACAGCCTTATCTTATTACATTGTTTCTTCGTACCGAAGGAAGATAAATAAATTGGTTTTAAACCAGTGGATATTTATTCCTAGATTTCATTATATACACCGAGCACAAGAGCCGTGCAATATATTTGTAAATTCAAATTTATATTCGCGTCAAATGAAAAACGTGCACAAACTTAAACCGAAATCATGACTTGAATTTCCATTCAGTCGACGCATAAACTAAACCCAAAACAAACAAAACTGCAAGTCAAACGCAGTCCAGTGATAAGAGCCAATAATTAATTGCAATATGTACTGTAGCATCCTCCTCACTGGACTTCAGTTAATATTAACAGAGCCCAGCTATTTATTTATGACGTCAATTAAATGCAATTAAAATTTGTTTCAGATTCTTGCCAACGCTTACGTACGCGTCAATATCGTTAATCAGAAGCCTGCCGGACCTGGCTGATAATGCCATCGGGCAGAATTTATCCTCGATTGTCCTAGATTTCTCTCAACGTACGCGATACACACGCCTGCAAAGAACGAACGACTCCCAAGTCAACAGCAAGAACGCGACACTCACTGATGACAAACGCCAGCATAAACGTTCTGCAAACGATCATCATGTGAGCAAGAACATCACCGTACTTCTGGAAAACCTACTGAAAAATTATGAGAGCTCCCAGCTGCCAACGCATGGACAAGGTGAGTGCGCAATGTGCATGCAAGATATACGATTTTCCCTTCAGGCTGCAAATATCACTTGCCATCATCAAGTTGCTTATCGCGCGTTTACGCCGCTCGCACTGCGCGAATGTAATTGATACGTTTTCATGCGGAAATTTTGCATTTTTACACCATCGCATCGCTAATGAATTAATGGTAATAGTGCACGCGTTAACCCTCCTACGCCGCCTCTTTTCACTGTTTACTGCAATGTCGGCACGTTTGGCAGCGGCCAAAGCTTTGATCTTTTCGCATTGCTTGCATTTGCCAGCGTGCAAAGGCCATGAAGAGGAATGCGCCCGAAGGTAACATTCACTCCTCGTCCAAAATATCTGCGCGTTCTGTTGAGCTGCGAGGATAAAGTACGCAGCGCGCCAAAAAGCCGCAAACATCCGACATAATACATTTTTTTATTTCGTGGTTTTGGAGATTTACATGAAATTATTTACATTATGTTGTTGACATAAACATGAAAACGCGAATGGAATGTTTAAATATATTTGCGCACGTTCAATCTATGTTAAGCCATGCGTTCAAGAAATTTAATTCATTTATGACTTTTTACGGAAATTCTAATTTTACGGTTTCATTTAGTACTATTTCAAATCAAGCAAAGAAGTAGAAATACAATCCATTATCACCTTCAGGAAGCAACATGTCACAAATAATAAAAGCGAGGTAAAAAAGTTACAACGTGGGTGATGTCAATGGTGTCAGTGCTAATAAAACGCAACAAGTTGCAAAGTTGTATAATTTGGTTAAGTGCGTGAAGAAAGCAAGCTGCGGAAGATTGTGATTTGCGCTAAAGCCTCTGTGTTACCCGCAGCGGAGTATAAATAATTAATTTTTCTACTGTACACACAATCTTCCTTGTTGACCTCTATTGCCAGCTAAACTGCGTGCGATGCATCATTTTCGTAATAACGTAATAGCGTTTCGGGAGCTTAAGCATCGCATTTATGTGTAGTCGAATGAGATTGAACGCGAAAGGGGTAGACTTGGGTGCACAACGAATGCGCGTCTAAGATTAGCAATCGCGGTTTCCTTGCTTTAATTTAATTCATTTATTCCGTAATTCATACACGATTGGGTATACGTTAGCAACGTCGTTCTGCGCAAATTTAACTTAAATGATTATACGCTCACAAGAATTGTTTCTTTCAGATAAACCCACCGTCGTTAAGACGAACATTCTGATAAGAAGTATGGGACCCGTTTCTGAACTTGACATGGTAATATTAACTATTACTTATTACATGCCACATAAATTAGTAATGAAAATCAACATTTTCTTAACATTTTGGAGAGTGTTATTTGAGCCTCTGATGAGCAAGCCTTCATAAATTTATCACGTAGAAAATTAATGATTTCATTCCTAAGGGAGTGAAAAAAGGGCTGTTTTGATTTATGATATTATAAAAATTGGAGATGCCAACATCTCTTTTTTGCGCTTTTAAAATTCACAGAAACTTTTCTTTTGTTCGCTTATCATAATATTATGAATTCAAATATTTTGTAGGAATATTCCATGGACTGCTATTTCCGGCAATATTGGCGCGATAGACGATTGTCCTTCCAAGGACCAATTAAGTCGCTCTCATTATCAATAAAAATGCTGGAGCGCATCTGGAGACCGGACACGTATTTTTATAACGGAAAGAACTCTTACGTCCATACAATCACCGTTCCAAATAAGTTACTGCGAATCAGTCAGGACGGCGACATACTTTATTCGATGCGGTACTGTATTCCAAAGTGCAATTAAATTAACGCACATTTTCGCAACGAAAATTAACGCAATTATTAATTTGTCGCAATTTATCATCAACAGCTTGACAATCAAGGCAAAGTGTCCAATGGAGCTGCGCACGTTCCCGATGGACAGGCAATCCTGTCCGCTGATACTGGGCAGCTGTAAGTAAACAAATTGCCAAACAGCGCAGCGTGAGTTAATGAAGCGCATTTATTTTAAATATTGTTCACAGACGCCTACACCTCCAACGAATTAGTTTATCAGTGGCTGGACGACGCGAGCGTTAGCTTTATACCGGGCATGACGCTTTCGCAATTTGACCTGATGAGTTTTCCCTACAGAAATTTCACATTTCGACGGCGGGAAGGTAAATAACACTGCGCTTAATTCAAAAAATCAACAATGTAACTAATTTGATTGTTGATGTTGTACGGTAGATACGTGTGTAATGAAATTTTTAGTGCTAAAAGCTTGTGTGATAGTATCTTATCATACGTTGAAACCAGAATATTTGTTCACATTATGTTAGTAATTGATTTTCTTTACTTGCAGGTGAATTTTCGGTATTGCAAGTGTCATTCAATTTGCAACGACACACGGGTTACTTCTTGATTCAAGTATACGTCCCATGCATTCTGATTGTTGTTCTCTCCTGGGTATCGTTTTGGATTCATCGCGAGGCGACCAGCGACAGAGTGGGCCTTGGCATTACCACCGTGCTAACACTATCAACAATCAGCCTGGATTCGCGTACGGATTTACCGAAAGTGCGCTATGCGACTGCCTTAGACTGGTTTCTACTATCCTGCTTCTTCTATTGCATTGCCACACTATTGGAGTTTGCTGGAGTACACTATTTCACCAAAGTGGGCAGTGGCGAGATACCAGTTGATGAGGACGAATGGGTGGATTGCATCGCTCAACCGGATGAAGAGGAAATTATCAGTACTCCTGTGGACTTGGTGGACAATCCAGCTTTTGGCAACGGACGCCATAGAAACTCTATTATCTGCCCTATCTACAATGTAACACAATCATTTCTACTTACAAACTTGGTACACTTTCACATATTTCTTGCTTTTAGAATCCCGCATTGCATTACGATACTCACCGGACATCATTAACGAGTAATGTGCTACCCCCAGTTGCAACCGTTCGCCTCACCATGGAGAGGACCACCCAAACCGAATACAAATTACCTAAATGCCGACAATTCTGGTATTGTCTCATTGGGGATGACAAATTCCGTAAACAACGACAACGCGAGGCTGCTGGTTGGGGGTCTGAACATGGAACCAGACATATCAACAGTGTTTCATACATTGATCAAGCTGCAAGAATTTTATTTCCATTGTCTTTTACCGTTTTGAATATTATTTATTGGTTGATATATTACACGTATCAAGAAGACTTTAAATGGGGCGAAAATCCTATTCATTCGCTTAGTCACTAAATAATATTGCAACAGAGTGTGTAGAAAAAATATTGTGTTAAATGTTGTTTTATGAATATGTTGACTCAATTAAAATAAAAGCCTATAGCATATAAGTATAACTGTTTTCTTTGAATATAACTTTGTAACGCCACTCTATAGCCTAATGGTAAAGTCAACGGTGTTAAGAGTGACCAATTTCAGCATACAAGGGCAAGATCAAATTTAACCATAGCAACAGTGCTCCATAGCCTAGTGGTTACGGCTATGAATGTGGTCTGGTTGTCTCAGGTTCGATTCCCGAGAGAGGCAGTTGTTATTTATTAAGTTTTAATTTCCGATTTAATACTATAAGGGGAAGATCAAATTTGCAATATCAACAACGCTCCATAGCCTAGTGGTTACGGCTATGGAAATGGTCTGAGTGTCTCAGGTTCGATCCCCGAGAAAGGCAATCCGAATTTATAAGTTTTTCAATTCCTTGTACGCTTGGGGGCCCCAATGGACTTAACTCTAAGTCCAATGGGGCCCCCGGAGGCGTACAAGAGCCCCATTTTTAATTTTTGAAGCCCGTACGTTAAGATTGTCTTGTGACGGCCCACCCCGCCGCTCCGCTCCCCGGCAGTAGACTGCCTCCCCATTCCCGATTTTCGTTACCAACAGACCTCGGTTTGTGACGTCATTTCATATGGGAGGGGAAACTCACCGCCATCGCCAACGGCCTCTTTGCACTTGTATAATTACCAAGTCCAGGACTTAGAATTATTTTACAAGTGCTTGAAGCCATCAGCAACTGCTATCCGATATAAATTTTCTAAAAATTCTTTTAGAGGACCCCGGGATTCGAACCCGAGACCCCTTAGTTACTAACCAAGCATTTAACAACTAGGCTAACAACTGTGATACCATTGAGAATTTGAAACTTAGACTTAAGCAAATACTTATTTCAAATATTGTTTAAAAATGCACTTCCACGTCCGGGGCTCGAACCCGGAACGTCTCAGTTACCAACTCAGCACTGTACCACTGAGCCACCAACTGTCATAGTCTTTAAACATTGAAACTTATACTTTACTTGTTTACTGTAAGCTCATATTAACAAATTCATTGTAAATTGATATATCTTTTGTAGTTAGATACGAAATGTATAACACCCTTGCATGTACCTCCCTCAAATCATATAACATTCATCCTTATTAGCAAATGAAATGTTTAATTATAATATGAAGTCATGAATACATTAATAAAGTGAAATTCTAATTATTATTATATTCATGTTGTTTTTTTCATTTATCTCTACGCTTTTGAAGCAATATTGATTTCTAAAGCTCTGCCATCTTATACAAGCGCACCGCAGCTATGTTCCAGCAAAATTTACAGATTCCTACCCTTAAGCTTTCTAGACAGCAACCCCTACGCGATCGATTTTACATGTCTTTTAAACATTAAAGAGCCAAGGGATGCGAATAAAAATATTACTTCTGTTGTAATTATTTGCATTTTGTTTCACACACAATTTTGTAATTTTATAATGAAAATCTATGAATGATCATTTCTCTCTGTGGAGATAGTTATTTACATTTAGATGCTGCTAGAAAAATTATTTCTTATCGTTTATCTTTCTTTTCACCGTAACATTCAGGAGGAGTATAAAATAGCCTTATCTGTAGTAATTACAATTCATAATTAGTAGCTTCTCAACATATCCTTTCAATATTCTTATAGTTAGTATCCAAATAAATTCACATTTATAGAAAATATATGTATGTATAAATGTAAATTATAAGTCACTAATAATGAATAAATTTGAACTCAAAGATTCAACATTTGAGGAGAGAAGCTATAAGATATATCCCTATAAGTATATTATAATTTCGTTTCTGCGTTTTTGATTATTAATGATTCAAAAAGGTCACCAAAGTGAAATGCAAAAAATTGACATCTAATGCGATGAGAAAAACTTAAAGATGTTTTCTAAGGCATGTTGGTCCAATATTTTGTTGATGCATTACTCATTTTCAACCTTCATGAGAGTAGTTGAATGAGTTCAAATGTTTATAGGGAGATTTGTTCATTGCTCTATTTTCTTTAAGTTGAGAGAGTTTTTCATAAGGCAACCATTCACCACGTATCTATCACTAAATCATCAATTAGTCCCAATCGTTGGAAGCATCCGACTGTTGTGCAGAACGATGTCATTCGTCCCATAGACATGTCTGTTTCTGGGGCACGTAATAAGAAAACAAATGACATTTGCGACACGTCTTAATGCCACAACGATATGTCATAGCAGCGCTTTCCACGTCGCCCTTTCCCTTGCAGTACTTGAGACCGCAAGGATACCAGCCAATGCATAGTTCAAGATGGCACTGACACGGTGACCACACTTTCTTCATAAGCGAGCAATTATCAATTCCTCCTGGTGTGTCAACTACTGAATTATCAATAGACTCCAGGTGATTGCTTAGGCGCGGATCCGCTATCGTGGGAAATCGCTTAAGTGCCTGGAGATAGTTGGATTCCAGTATGCCTAAAATATAATGTGACATTAATACATTTCAGAAAAAGAACTACCGTATACATAAAAGTAAGTCACGAATGTGGTCGCCACTGGCATTCAAAATTGTCTCATTATATTATAGTGTCTTAGAGATTACAATTTCATAAAGGCAAGAAATTTATTCAACATTGCAAACTTCAGCAAACTAGTAACTGGCCAGCCATTATTTCAAGAACCATTCGCCGCCGAAGCTGCGGAATATCTTCAGCAGTGAAAATAATAGGCGCCTTCCGGCTGAGAAACTCAATGAAACCGCACGCGAAAACGCCGCAATCCGATGGATTGACTTCCTTTGGAATATCAGAGCAAAATTGGCAATGCCACTCGGCAGTATCCAAATGGGTTCCGCATTTATTGGACTGCTCCTCGCAGAGATATTTCAACAAAAGTTTCGGACACTTATTCTCCTCGCTGAAACTGCTGTTGCTATCATAATACACAATCTTCTTCTCTTTCATGTAAATGACAGCCACAGCCCATCGCAATCCGATGTGCACTGGCACGAAGACCATTTCCTGCATGAAGATGTTAACGTGCCGCGTCCAATACTTAACTGCAAATGGCCCGCTCTTAACGAGCTTCAGATAGAAGTCGGCGTCAAATGCAAATGCCTCCGGAGAGCCGGCAAGCTGGGCTCGCGCATTAATTAAATTCATATAGAAGTTGATCACTTTATCGTCAAGCCAATTGTTCAGCGAGAGTGTAAGAAGTTCCCGGCGCGTTAGCTTCGCGTGAAATTTACATGCGATCACCGTATTCGGATCACGAGAACGGTCAAGCGCATAATCGACGATGGCATTCTCGTTCTCATTGAGTGCACATAATGCATACTCGAATGCAGCCGTTACCGTCGCACTTTTTGAACAAGTGCCTATAAGTCCTTTCGACTCGTCCTCCTTTTGTTCCGAAATGCGATTATTTTTCCATAATTCGGTGACGTGCGCTAATTCGCGCTCGCGTTTCTGACACTCGATTATCTGATCCCTAACGACATAATTAGTTATTGGCGTGAACAGCAGCACCGTAAATTTCGATATGGCACATACGATTTGGCCCATTCTAATTGAGATAATGCACTACAATTTAGAGAATTAAAAATTACAAGCTATAAGTAATACAATCAGTGTGGCAAACAAGCACTGTCATGCGTCTTCCAAAAATATCTGAAAGATGATGTTTGAAACTGACATTACATAAATGTATAAAATTTCATATCCAAATGCGAGGACGCAACGTTTTATTTCTTGCATTTTTCAGATACTGGGGCTCCACAGCTTTAATAATTTTCGAAAATGGCATTCGTTTCAACTTATCGTTACGACTATGACCTTAAACCTATTAGACGTAATCAACGACGTGGTATTACGGGGAATTACGAGGAATTCGATCAGCTGCCCGAAGGTGGTGACTGGCTGACTGCGCAGATAGATATGAATCTTGCAGTGGATAAAGTGCAAGAAATGTATGCAAAGCGTTATGTCTCATCGTACAGAGATCATTATCAATGGAAAACAAAAGACACACCAACTGCAATCATTGGAGACGTAACCGATGCGCTGCAACAACATTGCGATAAAATACATCGCAAGAACAAAATCCTCGTCCTTCCCCCAAACCCCACCGCGCGCCTAATACACGGATACATGAGCCCCAAATACTTTCGCACTGACCTAACGACATATGAAGCGGAATTTGGTGCTAATGCTTGTAAAATTCTTTATGGAGAAAACTTGGATCAATCAAGAGAATGCTTTAAGAAACACTCGAAAGAAAGCGAAAATGTTGAAAATGTTTTCACAGTTCAAAGAGAAATAAAAAAAGAATAAGCTGTAAACGCTTCTTCTCTATAACGTATTTACAAACATCAAATTCCCAATTTCGAATAATAAATAGCTAAAATAGTAAATAGCCCAATCGAAATTTAAATTAAATTCCTCTAGCTGATGTTTTACAATTTACGATAATTTCCAACGCACCAGGCAAAAATTATCCGTAAGGTTAAACGCGCAAAAAGACTAAAACAGCCAAACAAACTTAGCTTGAATTTTATTGCCGGAGTGCAACAGATGTTCGTGTTTTAAAATTAATAAATTCTATATTTTCCGTGCGCCTCGTTTTACATGGCGGACTCGCATGGAGTTGTAGCGAAACGTGTATGAAATTAAGCTCGAAGCGCGCGAGCAAAGCAGCAAGAAGACAGGAGGGTACGGCGCTTATAAAATGGATAGCGCAAAAAGAGAGCGCCTGCCCGAAAGGATAAAATTAACTGACTCCCACTGCTTCCATTACTATTACTGCCCAGATATAAATAATATCTGAGGGTAGCACATGTTTATGCCGCCCAAATTTCATTATCCTGTTGTCATTGTCTTAATTAAAATTTAAATGCTACATTCAACAAAAGTCTGCAGCAAAAATATTCCTTAAATGTAATTTCATCTAGAAATTCACTTTTGGATCTAATTCATTTTTAATTAAATCCTTTTTATTCAAATGCAATAAAAGTATCGACTATAAAGGCATTTGCAAGAATCTTTGTTCGTATTATGTTCTGTAATAAAACCAAATGGCCAGGTTCTGCGCTCCTGCTTACGAGGGATATTTTGGTCAATTTCGTTCTTGTCTGGTGCTAAGCGCATAGAAATAACAGTTAGAGGACTAGCGAAAAAGCGCAATAAGACGGAATTGAGCCTGCGCAAAAGTATAAAGCAATTTGATTTTCGGTCGACTGAGCAACATCATAATAATCTATCTACTTCATTCAAGCATTATCACCATTATCGCGTTACATCTTCTTCTTCGTTCTGCGCTCATCCGGCGCGGACATGTACTAATTCTACATTTGCCCCTCGCTGCATGTTATGTAATGATGATAGCTCTATATTTCGTTATATTCTTATCCATTTTTCTTTTCTTTTTTTTTGGTTCACTCTCCTAAATATCTCGCTCATTTATTTTTGTTGCCGCTCTTAGTCTTGTGCTTGTTCTTCATTACATTTAATCTCGCAATTTTCATGTTTTCCTTTACATTTTACCGTAATGCGCAAATATATTCTGGTATTCAGCTTAATGTAACCGCGTCAAAGAATAAACGCGTCGTTGTTACTCTGTATTTGATTAGATAATGTGAATTATTGTTTAACAACCCAATACGACAGTTGGATCAATTCTGCGTACCCAATGGAATATCAAAGTGAACTCCCAAAAGCGATATCTAACCTCAGTGATCAGTCAGTGTGACCCGATAGTTGACCAATCTCTTGATGAATATTGTATAATCACCTGGTCACACAAAGCCAAGCTGGATGTAATCTAATTAAATGCTTCAGTATTCAGTCAGTGGTTTTTTTTCTTGGATCACCGATCAAAAATCATACCTAAATGCAATAGAATAAATGAAATGACAATTTCACTAATTGCAATGGACGTCGGTATATAAATTTATGAGCGTAATAAAATATTGAGATGAGAATAATTCGAAACTATTCAACGTGCAAATGTCATTAGGTGAATCAACGAATTAATTGGAATGACGTGATTAGAGTAGTCGATGCATCAGACACAGCAATTGCAAAATATCGAAAATCATGCGTGGCTCCGGTGTTATTATCTTAACGCATACGCGATATGCAGCAATGAAAATTGCAATTTGTAATCTACGATGAATTGCGCAGGCAATACAACAAATATTTAATGATATGCATTGGGCGCCGTCAATATGATTTCACTGATATGCTGCGCATTTCGTATTTAGTTTAACGATTAATTCTCATAATCTGTCCGCATTTCCAATCAGAGCGAAATTCATTTTTGTATAATTTACTCGCATTGAATGTACTAAATATATCATTAATCATTGCCATTATTCCTTAATGCACGTACCTATAATCATTTCATGCAATGCTTTAATATTTTAAACAAAGTATTAGCGGAATGTTATAAAAATGAAAGCTATTATAATTAATTTTGAATAAGTCCAGTCGTAATCCCTGCTACACCCTGAGTTTCGAATAAATATTAAATGATTTAATAATATTTAAACATTAGAGTCACGTATCTCTTGACGAATATGCATGAAATAGAATTCAATGAAGCATTAAAGGAAATACACTCATACCTCGCTATTCGGCCGCTCTTTATACGGCATTTCGCTACAACAGCCATCATCAATTAAGGCACGTTTTCGATTTATGGCCTAAAATGTTTTGCTATAACGACAAAAAACTTTTCTCAATGTCGATATACTTTTTTTCGTTTACGTTGCTAATCTTGTGTAAGCAATCTCGATACATACTCTTTTGTATTTCCTCTTGTTTACGAGTATTGTTCAGTCTGTGCTCAAAAACCGGCTGATTTGGACTTGCTTTGTGATAAATATTATTTTATTAAACCTGGACAAAATACCACCGAAACGATTATCAATTTTGGAGATTGATGAAAAGAGATGCTGAAAATCAGTCACCCTAGAAACTAATCTAGAAGTATTACATCGTATAGAAGCTGGGGAGAAAATTGTTGAAATTTGCAATGTGCTTGTTATTATGCATTTTTGATTTAAATGAGATAAAAATTTTGAATGATAAACCGTGTACCTATACATATTTACCAAATTTGGAACCGATCCCATGGAATTTGTATGAATTTGTATTAGAATAATTGATTCTTTATATGGCTTTTCGCTTTGCGGTCATGTTTCGTGGAACGTATCTAGGCCGAATAGCGAGGTATGAGTGTATTTATTTATCATTGACGTATCACTGCGTCTGGACTATAAATTCCGCATGAACAATACCTCGGACACGACATATTGATGTTGATTTAATCTAATGTCGCTCAAATCTATTTTCGTCAAATATGTATGCGCCGGTGCACAGCTGTTATAAACACGTACGGTGATCGGTGAACATTCGCAATCATCGACGAAGGTGTTTGAGTGTGTGTTCGACTCTCGTAGAGCGCAATGATGCATCCATCGATGAGAGTGAATAGACGTGGTTTGCCATTATCCGCGAGCAATGACATATTGTGTAGTTACGGCTCAATGTGATTACAGTGAGCCGGCAACGAACCCGGTTGGGCGGTTATCGTCGTTCAAAAAATATGACAAAGTATGATTAACGCCCGCAGCGGCATATTACACGTACGCTAATTTATTTCCGAGGGAAATTAATATCCGCACGCGCGGTTGAACGATTAAAAATGCGCTGAATGAAAAAACGATAATTAATGAGTTATACGCACAAAGGGCGAAGCGGTTCGAAAAAGTCGAACAAAAGCGCACAAAGACAAACGGCGCTGGCAAATTGATTGGAGTCGTTCTTAAATCGCGCGCGCGCGCCATCGACTTTGATTCAGCGCCGTGCGCAATCGAATAAGATGTAAATTCAATTACGAATTTGCGCGCAGTGCAATAATTTCGCATTAGCGATGTGCGTGCGAATAGATAAATCAAAATGCAAAGCGTATTTGCCGCGCGTTTGTTTGGTTGCTGATGGGAACAACGCTGCGCGCTCGCTGCCCGAACGGGTTATCAATCACTCGCACAACACGGTGTTAACTGAACGACGCAAACATGCTAAACAGCGAGCAACTGCCTCCAGGCGAGGCCAAACCAATCCGCGCCGCCAGCAAACGCCGAACGCAGAGCGAGAAGAAGCATCATCCGCCACCGGCTTTAATCTATCACCTGCCGCCGCGCCGCCTGCTTGTTGCTTTCCCTCTCTGCCTCCTGGCAAGCAATCCGCTGCACAAATACTGCACACGGCACAATGGAAAACTAAACAATGAAATTTAATGCGATGGATTTCCATTTTATGTTTATAGAACGTGTCGGGAAATCACTCAAAATAAAATGTACTCGCATAAAAAACGCGGGAGCAAACTATTCGCGGCAAGTGCCTGCGCGCGCCGCTCCTTGCAAGATTAATGATTCAGCAACAGATTCGAACCTGAGATTCAATAAAGATACAATGCTTTTCATCATTCAGATTGCTTTTTGCACGTACAAACAAAATCTTCCATCAGCCGAAATGGAATTTCGTTTTACTTGAACGCTTAACAAAAACGAAATTTTGATACTGTATTGCCGTCGATAAAGCTGTCCGCCGCATCGTAAACTGAGTCAACCCTACTCCAACAAATACACCAAATACAATTTAAATGAGCTTTAGAACTTGGCAGAATTGGATGAAACATTTTCCAAGTTTTCTTAATAAAATGCCATCGAAAATGTCAAAACTATAACAACGTGTGACGTTGACATTTTCATATTATCCTTCGTTGCCGCCGCCGCGAGCTAGCTGAAGCACGGACGCATGGCGTAAGCCAGGTGACGGCATCCTTGGGGGGCCGCATTTGACGCTAAACGCTGTGCAAAACGAGACGGAAATTAATGTCATGCCCTCGTTATGGATGATATTCATTTCCTAGTTTGCTGCGATCGAACGCTCCTCTCTCGATACACAGTATTGAGCTGTCATGTCTTTGTATGCGCTATGCACGCCTGCATGAATATCGTGTTTGTATCGGTACGTTGTTTTCAACACGCTCTCTCGCTGGCAAACAACAAATTCCTATAGAGAATTTTCTCCGCGCCAGTGATTTTCCTGGGGCGCCGCATGAAACAGCGCGCGAAAACAAAATTCCGCATGCATTCTTTGCGCCAGCGCGAAAATGCTCTCAATTTTTTATCGGCGTCCCCGTGCGATTGTCAGATATAAATTGACAGGCGAAACAGGCTTAACGACGTGCATTATAAACTAGATAAAGTGAGTCGTGACATGGCGAATGCGAATTCCATAATGCAAGATTTGCGCCGCATTTGTCTATTTGTCGATATCCGCTTGAATAAATCGCAGAAGAGCGCAATGTAGACGGAAAACGTGACTTTGCGTTGAAATAATACAAGAAAAAAAGGAATGAATAGTTTGAGTACTTGCCTTGATTGACGGACCAGATTTGTATATCCTCGTAGCGCGTGTACGTGCTATCCGCCGCCTCCGCGCACAGATCTGCAATGTGCGGCGACACAATGCCCGCCATCGACAGGTCAAGCGTGTAGTCCATTGTGAAATTCTCTCGGCCACGATCCTCTTCCGGTGTTCGCACCGTGCTGGGGTTCTTCTGGCGCAGCTTGGCCATCGCATCCGATGAGATGAACGCCTCCTTGGGGAAGTGGAAGATGAAGCACATCACTTGGTACTGACTCTGACCGCGCTCCTCTTCGCCCAGGATGAGCGCCTTGAGGATTTGTACTTCCTGCAAATACAACAAAAATCCATTTACATAACGCCTCGTCTCGTGTTACTTTTGATTAAAACTAAATCTTTAAAGAGCCGGCTCACATCATCACATTTTTCAAAAAGTTATCAACAGTTTCATCAGCTACATCTATCACTAATAAATAAGAACGATTTCCAAGTTCTGAAGGAGCCAATCTTGAAATTACAATTTCAAACAGCGTTTTCTTTCGGCACAAAGAAACAAGCGCTCTAACATAGTTAAAGGAATGTAATACCCAAGAGGAGATTACTTTTTAATTAAATCCCTAAGCGTGCAACATCGATGCGAACAATTATAAAATCGATTGGCAATGGAGAATGCCAATTTGTAGCTAATGTTGGCTGAATGAAGGAGCATTATAGAAGTCGGAGCGCGCGCTTGCTATTAGAATTGTTAATTACTCCCAGCAGATTTAATCCGAGAGGCTCGCGACCGAGCATATGGCAGCGAGATCAATAAACGAGAGGCAAACCAGACAGACAACTAGACAGACAGCGAACAGGAATGGCGCTTTGTGCAAACTTATTCGCTGCAATCGAAACCTGCGCTCCGATTAGCAGCGCAGGGTTTGGTAGCGTGTGCTCCAGGTACTGGTGTTCGATGTTCTTTTAATCCAAATTTGCATTTGAGGTGCATCCACGAAGAAGTAGCGCACACGTCAGAAGCATGTCAGGTAGGTATGCGAAAGGCAGCACGAGCAGCACGCTTGGAATTAGCCCACAGAGCTGCCTCCAAACATTTATTGAATACTAATTGCAGGAGCGTACGTTCGCCACAGATTTACAACCGGCGGAAAGCTCACCGTTCGTCCTGCTCCTCGTCGTCGTGCACGCCAATTGTTATTGTAATCAGATGCTAGATGCTAATCTTCCTCACTAAGCGTATTGACTAGTTGCCGTCGCTTACAGGCAGCCACCGAGCAACTGGCTAAACGACAACCAAGTTACCTATTGAATATTCAAAAGCCTTGTGTGCTGCTGTTGCTGCCGCTCACCGTGCGCGAATCTAAATTCACGGCGAGGCGGCATTATAGCTGCGCATTGTGAATAAAAGCCGTGAACAAATATCGCATTGAAAATGGCATTTGGCGAGTACGCTGTTTGTCACAAAAATGCTCTTTGAATGCACCACCGTAATGGTCTTTACTGCTAAACTGGCAATTTGTCGAATCATTATCGAGCGATTAAATAAAATAGTGCTTCTGTAAGGCTTTCGTACGCGCCGCTGGATCAACGCCAATTTCAACCAATTTGCTTTAACTGCACCTGTGAATTATACATCTTTGACAGTCGCCGCACAAAAATTTACCGATGCTTACCAAGTATTACGTACATAAGCATTACTGAATAATACACCTTTATATGCCCTGTTTATAACGCGCTCGCAATTTACGATTTCCATTTGTGATTAGACGCAGAGACACTAGAAGAGTACACTGGTGTTGTGAAAGTCACAATTCATAACCTTTAAAGTGAGACCTACATTTACTATCCAGCAAATCATAAATTCTTTTATGTTACTGACCTGGCACTAGAATTTCAATTGAGATATCAATAACGAACGCATTACCCATAGGTCATTGTAATTATATGGATTTGTATTATTATAGATGTACCTATTCATGTTAGTATAATTTAGTAATGTACTCACGTTTTGTTTGGTATTGTGTATAATCCATTGGGATTGTGTATGTATTGTTGATCCATTTATCGTATAATTAACACTAGATAATGACAATAATCAACTGTACTCGGGAACACTAAGAATTTTCACCGTCTAATAAAGTCTAACGCACTACCACGCGGTCACCAACTAACTGACGTGCCTAGAACTTAACTTCAACGAGTTCTAACCTGTGTCAGTACACAAAATATAAACAAATAGCAGCGCACATGTTCAGGTGACCAATAACAAAAATGATATTATTAATGTGCCATTATCTAGTACCTGCTTACTCATTATTCTTTTAACACAATTCTGAATATAAAGTAGTATAATAAAAAGTTAACTCCAAAGTACAACAAATACTTCTTAATTAATAGACGGGAGATAGCACATACTAAGTGGAGATAGAAGCATATCATTAAGCGCGAGATATGAATAACGATAATGATGAACAAAAGCGAGATACTACTAAACACAGTGTGGAGCAATATAATGTATAATTAAGCGGAGAAATGCAAATAGGGTATCGATTAAAAAGGTCCTGCGCGAGTTAAGTGTAGTGGCTGGCGGCGGAGGAAGGAGTGCGAGAAGCAAAGCTGATATGACGAAGGCAACTAGCAAACAGACAAATTGGAAACGTTTACATGCAAATAACGCTTGCTGCGCGCGCGATAATTTCGTTAATTATCATTGGACTCGCTAAAAGTTTCTGCGTCTGCATGGCGAATGCCTCGCTTGTTCATTTGCGACGTATCACGTCCGACCGGCTTAGGGGGCGGCGTGCATTTCTAAGCGTGCACGTTGTTATCTCGCATTATCATTTTTCCTTCGTCGGCGCTGAACTTCCCGGGTTTCATTTCATTTCAGCCGCCCGCGCCATTCTAAGTGAATTTTGATAAAGCTCAGCCGGCAAGAAGCATTCAAGGCGCGCACACTGCACGCGAGATAAGAAAGTTTTAATGTATATTAAGTGAATATACATTATAATTTACTGCTGAAACGTTCACTTCAAATTTGTCGGCACAAAATCGCACATGAACCGAGCAGGAGGCGCGACGACTCTACATCGTAGAAAAAAGAGTATTACTAGGGATGCACTCGAATAACTCTCCGTGAATTTGTGCGCGCTCAACCGCGATGCACATTCGCCTCATGTATAATTAAAGTGCATACGTATTCAGTGACAGATCGCTTCCCATATTTATTTCACTTATGCTATGTGTAATTCAAATGAAGGGCAATAAATTCCGTACGGGATAGAACGAAATAGAAAATAAAAATGCGGGCTGCTGTGGCTGAGTGCAGGAGCAAAGAGATGGAGGAATTTTTAGGCATCGTATTCGAATAGGACCATCGCGGTGGCGGCGCTCTGGTCCGTTCATAATGGGATTATCTACGTCTATGGCAATGACTATATATCTTTTCAGGTTACATTTACGTTTATATTTCAAGGTAGTACCGCCGCCGCCCACATTTACTGCGGGCAAAATAATCGTACGTGTGCGTATTTTAAGTGCGCTGCGATCATAATCGTGAAACACAGACCGACCCCGAAATAAAATATAAAAAAGGGTCAAAAGGAAATTATTTTTTGGCGAACCAATTTGTATGGACGAGATATAAAAGGCGCACGTATTTCTGGCAAATGCAACACACAATTATGTCATATTTAATTAGGTAGATTTTGATTGCACATAATAAAACTAACTGTGGGATTTGTCTGAATATTTTAATCTGCTTTGCCATTGAGCAATAATTACGAGTGGTAAAAAACTGCCGCATTGCAATTGCCACTTCAAATGACGAATGCCTTGCATAACACAACTTTGATGAGTGTTGGCAATGTATGAATGCAGAGGAATAAAATAAATTATTTTGTTATTGTTCCAGTTTAACGCCACATTTCAATTTGCGCTTAAATTGCGTCATGCTTCAATGAAAAACTATTTAATTCGCACGCATTTCCTACAAATGGAATAATAATAGATGCACATTGCGCACAAATAAAATTAATCGCCAAAGTATTTAAATGTTCCAGTTCAGTTATCCTAATACATTTTGTACGAAAATCTGCATCAATAAGTTATTTACTAGCACGAATTAACAAATTTTGAAATGAGTAATGCGAGTAACGCGAATACACTACTTCTGCATGAATTGTTTTGAATACGTCATAATTACATGGGATTTAAAGGATTTCCCATTATTATCATCATTTTCAATGCAGGCGAAATGATGCCAAAAGGATTGTTGTTTATTTTGATATTAACAAATTATAATAATTCGTTGTTATTTAGGGTGTACCGTTCAGAAAGGGTCGAAGATTCATCTTTTGAATTGATTTTACAGCTGTAGATTGAGTTTGAGTGAAAATTTTTTGAGTTGTCGCAATGAAATACTAAAATAAATTATTTATTGTTTAAATAATTGCAAAAATTACTCCCCAGCAGGGAATCGAACCCTGGTCTCCCGCGTGACAGGCGGGGATACTGACCACTATACTACTAGTTCTCTTTCAACCCTCGTCGAGTGAAGACGTCGCCGGATTCTGTGCGCTTTACCTAAAGTGAAAAATTCGTGCGAGAAAGTGAACTCAAACAGCCGCGTCAAGTTTTTTTTAAAACCAACTATCGACAAGCGCGACTGGCTACAGCAAAACTCTGCAACAAAACCGCGAATTTGTTTGTTTAAATTTAAATTTAAAGATTCAACATAACTCCGCCAAGTGAACTGCGTGAATACTCTGTGCAACTTTCTACACGGATTGCACGCATAACCGAGACGCTCTAGACTACCTGCTCCCACTTGACATCCCGCCAAGTGCACCAAATATCAGCATGGCCACATGGAAACCAAATGAAATAGACGTAATAAACAAAGCAATCGAAACATGCACAACACTAACAGCCAGCACATTAAACGAGATAAGCGAACGACTCCCACACCGCACAGCTGCAGCAATCAAGAAAAAGTTCTTAGAAACAAAAAATAAGAAACAGACAACAAAGAAAACACCCAAAGTATGGACACATGAAGAAGGAAACATGCTTGCAACTGAATACGCAAAACTTTCAAAACTGAAAACAAAGAAGGCCAAAATGGAAACACTACAATCCCTATTTCCAGATCGCACCATCAAAGCGATGGAGACAAAAATGAGGGAAGACTTCCCGGCCATCTACAATAGCAAAACGAACCAAATACCAACAATAATAGTACAAGAAAAAATGACCGCCAAACTCAGAAATCTCAATAATACGCGTATTCAGGAGCATACAGTGCCCGAATGTGTCCATACAACAACCGCCACCGCTCAAGTAACTGCCACCATAGAAACCGTAAACAATGACAATAGCCCAGACAGAGCTACCACTTCAACATTAACGATCGCCGCCACCACCAACGCATTCACACACCCGGATACAACACCGCATACCAGTTCACCCGACAAACCGCGAACGACACCGCCACCGCCACCCATCCACAGCGCAAACGGGACAGAAGCAGCAACAACAACACCCACGCACAGCACAAACACAACAACAACAACACCAACAACGCTACCTACCACAACCGCAAACAGTACACACACACACGAATCAATATGTAAGCAACTTAACAAGACTATCCAACTAACCTTCAATAGAAATGCACCTCGTAAACTAATAAAATTCAACGCACCAAATAATAGCAAACTTGTTAAATTGATAAACGCTGCCCTGGAGACAGCCTTGCATGACATAAAAACTACATACAAAGACAAACCGACACTCCAACGAAAGCATTCGAAGCATGCCATACTAGCGGCAGGTCTTCTTCTCAGGAAATGCATAACGGGGAAGATGGGTAAAACCAAAGTAGTACCCTTACACAGAGCAACCGAGAGGAAGATCCAAAAGCTGGAACGGCATGTGGAGAATGCAAAAGAATTAAGATCACACACACACGGACCGCTCTCCAAACGCCTGTTCTCAGAGGCACAAACAATCGCGAAACTAGACATGAAACCGACAAGCTACATAAAAACAACACAGGACAGAATAAAAATATTAACTGACGAACTCAACAAGCAAAAGGACAGACATAAGACCATGACACAACGATACATGTTCAAACAACGTCCATCCATCAAAATCCTCCAGAACGACCAACAGACCAACGAAACAGCAGAACTAAAACCCGACTGCGCCGTAAAATATTACCGCGAACTTTTTGCACCCACAACATCCCAAAACCAATCGACACACTTTGACGACTGGACAAACTTCATAAAGACGACAAAGCCCAACAATCCCCCAGAACAGACTGACGACGACACTGACATCGAAAGAGCAGTCAAAACTGCTCTCAGACATACAGCACCCTGGAAAGCGCCAGGGCCCGACAAAATTCCCACCTTCCTCTACAAAACCCTCTCAGCTGCACGACAATACCTGACGGACACAATTACAGAATATCTTTCCCAGAAACGTCACCTCACGAGAGAGGATGTGACGGGAAAGATAATCCTATTATTCAAAAAAGGCGACAAATCCAACCCACAGAACTATCGACCAATAGCCCTACTAAATACAGACTACAAAATCCTAACCAAAACCATAGCTAACACAATACACACGCACATCCAACACCTAATTCCCCCCGAGCAGTTGTGCCGACGTAACGTATGGGGCACAATGCACGGGCTCCTAATTGACAAATCCCTCACCCAACATGCTAGATTACGCCGAAGTCAACACCATTCAGTATGGTATGACTTCAGAAAGGCGTTTGATAGCATCCACCATGACAAGCTAACACAACTAATAGACTCCCTACCTATACCCAACAATCACAAAGCAGTAATCCTCTCTGCCATAAGCAACTGGACAGTAAAACTGGACATCGACAAACAGCACAGACGCATCAAAGTTGGCCGCGGTATATACCAAGGCGACTCCCTGAGCCCACTCCTCTTCATCCTCACAACCGCTGGCATTATCAGACACATAAAACAAGATCCCGACGTCAATAGGCTTGCGCGGGGCAGGCACGAGATTATCGCCTTTATGGATGACATCAAGTGCCATGCGCCCACGCGCAATGCGATCGACGCTATCACACACAAGATCCAGGTATGTGGAGCGGAAATTGGCCTGGATTTAAACGTAGAGAAATGTGGTCACTATACTAAATCGGTCGAAGAAACCGAACAAGACCACATGTTTATTCCAGAGATCAGAAGAAGCTACAGATACCTGGGTATTGAACAGACTGAACTAGACACAACAGACAACTACGACAGCCTAGAAGACAAAATCCTCTCAAAAACCCAACAGATCATCAAATCCCAACTCACAAGCTACCAGAAACGTATCCTTTTCAACTCCACAATTATACCCGCAGCAACATATATAACCGGTAATATCCGACCCGCAGAATCCATATCCGCCACCCTAAAAACCTGCCGTGACCTAGACTCCAAAATCCGCCGAATCTTCACCGAACACAATATCAAATCAAGACCGACCTCCAACCAAAGACTGTACCTCCCTCCAAACCTCGGCGGCCTCGGTTTCAAATCCATAGAAACCGAGACAGCCATCCAAATAGTACGAAAATTTCATTACCTTACAGAACAACACGAACTTACCGACGCACTAGACAGATTCCGAAAACTGGACAAAGCAGGGTGCCGAACTCCCATCAGCGAGTACCGGCATGTTGCAGACAAGTACCACATAACAGAGCCCGAAGACACACGAACATGCAAGACGACAATAGAACAAATACAAACAAAAACAAAACAAGACAGAATTGACGACTGGACGAAAGCTATGTCCTACCCCAAACACGTAGTGACAGAACAGGAAACCATCTCATTCCCCGCTTCCACATATTATAAGACGAACAGCAGCAAACTCTCAATAATGCTAGCCGCCTCTGAGGAACAGATGTTCCAGTTAAAGTCAAAGAACGCAACGGATCGAAGGTGTAGAAAGGGATGCGATGAGAGTGAGACGGCATACCATGTGGTGTCAAACTGTAGGCAGAAGCTTAGCAACGCCTACAGCAATAGGCACGACCTGGTGGTGCACTGGCTCCTCAAATACATCCTGGAATACACTGGAGCTCCGGAGCCAACAAAGAAGGACCTAGCTTTCGGTAAAGCGGTCCTGAATACAGAATACACGACAAACGGACAGACATTCAGAATACGAGCCGGACAACCAATCCTCACCGAACAAGCCCTACACCACAACAAACCAGACATCATGATCCAACGAATCCATCCACGCCCAAAGACATTCCTATTCGAAATCTCCATCCCACACCTACAGAACTACAGACTACAAGAGCAAATAAAACTAACGAAATATACGAAAAACTCATGCACCCACATAGACAACAACAACTACAAGACAATACACAGAGACAAAAATCTAATGGACGCAATTCGTCAGAAGCATCGATGCCCCGTGAGCCTCAGTCTCATGATAATCGGTGTTTTTGGCGAAGTGCTACAGACTGAACAGCACAGACATCTCCAGGCGCAGCTAATTGAACTAGGTCTAGAACCTCCAAATATCCACACGCTATTCCAAAAGGCATGCTATAGTGTGATCACCTCAACATCCCAAATACTAATGAAACATACAGCCGAATCGTGAAGTTTGATGCACATTTGTATTCATGTAAATAATTTAATAGTTCTGTAAATAATTAAGTATTTATTTGTATTCTACTATTTATTCATCTTAGCTTACTTCACTTCAGTTTATTCTTTCATTTATTTTAGTTCAAATATTTTAGTTTATTTTATTTCACTGTAAAAAGAAAAAAGAGTATTGTTGTAACGCCGCAAGGCATGAATTGTACATAGCAAGAAGACTATGTGCAAATATTTCAATAAACGATTATATACTACTGAGGACTTGGAAGGACAAGTCTCTCTCAAGCAAGTAACAGCGCAGGATCAGTTATAGCGAGTTCAATATAACTATCAAGATATTTGATCAAATAATAACTATTTAGTAAGTAAACTTTATAAAATCGATTGAACATATATACCTAATATTTAATATGTCTTGTTCGGGAGTTTGGGCTAATCGTCCTTGTCTAATTAGCCGTCATCTAACTCTACTAGGCAATGGCAATGCGTAGAATGATTCATAGTTGTCAAGGACAACTTTTATGAATCCATAAATAATTGATTAAAGTTTAATTCAAAATTCTTTGTGTATCTAATAATAATTTAACGAAAGGCTAGAACGCAAATGAACAATTTTTAGAGAGAATAAGTAACGTTCCTATTGATATTTATGGCATCTTTTCGGATAGTCCGCTGGTAATTTTTATAAAATGAATTATTATTTTTAAAAAAAATATTTTGCAAAAAGGTCTCCCCAGCAGGGAATCGAACCCTGGTCTCCCGCGTGACAGGCGGGGATACTGACCACTATACTACTATTCCGAAAACTGGACAAAGCAGGGTGCCGAACTCCCATCAGCGAGTACCGGCATGTTGCAGACAAGTACCACATAACAGAGCCCGAAGACACACGAACATGCAAGACGACAATAGAACAAATACAAACAAAAACAAAACAAGACAGAATTGACGACTGGACGAAAGCTATGTCCTACCCCAAACACGTAGTGACAGAACAGGAAACCATCTCATTCCCCGCTTCCACATATTATAAGACGAACAGCAGCAAACTCTCAATAATGCTAGCCGCCTCTGAGGAACAGATGTTCCAGTTAAAGTCAAAGAACGCAACGGATCGAAGGTGTAGAAAGGGATGCGATGAGAGTGAGACGGCATACCATGTGGTGTCAAACTGTAGGCAGAAGCTTAGCAACGCCTACAGCAATAGGCACGACCTGGTGGTGCACTGGCTCCTCAAATACATCCTGGAATACACTGGAGCTCCGGAGCCAACAAAGAAGGACCTAGCTTTCGGTAAAGCGGTCCTGAATACAGAATACACGACAAACGGACAGACATTCAGAATACGAGCCGGACAACCAATCCTCACCGAACAAGCCCTACACCACAACAAACCAGACATCATGATCCAACGAATCCATCCACGCCCAAAGACATTCCTATTCGAAATCTCCATCCCACACCTACAGAACTACAGACTACAAGAGCAAATAAAACTAACGAAATATACGAAAAACTCATGCACCCACATAGACAACAACAACTACAAGACAATACACAGAGACAAAAATCTAATGGACGCAATTCGTCAGAAGCATCGATGCCCCGTGAGCCTCAGTCTCATGATAATCGGTGTTTTTGGCGAAGTGCTACAGACTGAACAGCACAGACATCTCCAGGCGCAGCTAATTGAACTAGGTCTAGAACCTCCAAATATCCACACGCTATTCCAAAAGGCATGCTATAGTGTGATCACCTCAACATCCCAAATACTAATGAAACATACAGCCGAATCGTGAAGTTTGATGCACATTTGTATTCATGTAAATAATTTAATAGTTCTGTAAATAATTAAGTATTTATTTGTATTCTACTATTTATTCATCTTAGCTTACTTCACTTCAGTTTATTCTTTCATTTATTTTAGTTCAAATATTTTAGTTTATTTTATTTCACTGTAAAAAGAAAAAAGAGTATTGTTGTAACGCCGCAAGGCATGAATTGTACATAGCAAGAAGACTATGTGCAAATATTTCAATAAACGATTATATACTACTGAGGACTTGCAAGGATAAGTCACTCTGAAGCAGGTCAGTCCGTCCATTTCACGTCACCAGTTTTGGTATTAAAATAAAATGCCCAGTTTTACTTATTTGTACGATTAATCCCTGTAACTTTTAATCTTACGAAGAATTTAACCTTCAATTATCCTTTGAATTTTATGCAAAAATGGCCAGGCAAGCTAGTTTAATGATACTTAAATATGCTCTTGGATATAAACAAAACTTTATCACGCTAAACGTTTGACAAGTTTATTTACTTTATCAATAAAATATTTCCCCGCTCAAGTTTAGTGTCTGCAAACACACAATCCGGAAATTAATACGGTGCGAAAATAAAAGCCTTGAATTTTCCGCGAAAATTAATCAACACAGCGCAGATACTTTTTCGCCGTCTGCGTAGGTCGTTTGCGCTAATGCAAAACGATTTGAACACCTTGTAGAAATATAGCAACTATTAGTGTAACTGGTGCAGCGTTTAGCGTTGAGTTTTCGCTTTCCTGTTTACCGGCAGCGGCAGTGCGGTGCTCTGGGTCTCGCAGGAATTCAGCGGCTGCCCCTGCAGGTAAGCACGCGACGGGAAATACATTCGAACTGGAAGGAAACACGAAACTATTTAATTTCCACGCGCTGATAGTGCTTGATAAATATGCCTGTTAACGATAATAAGCTTTTCGCCCGCTTTCCGCAATTTCTATTAGACACGCACATCGACGAACACACCCAAGATCTGCGTTTGCGCTTACAAGATTTTTGCCGATATGCGTCGTGCACTCGCGGCGCCAACAAACTTTCCAAATTATTTCGCAAATGATTAAATTAGTATGCGCTCCTCGCCGGCTGAAATCATTTTCCATTTTCCTCGAACACTCGGATATCAATTTATGTAATGCGTTCGGTTTCGTGATTATTATCTTAATACCGATGAATGGTAATTTGAATATTTCTGGAACGGATAATCTCACGACCAGCATATTCCTTTTTAAGACAAATGGCAGTATCGATTTAACATTCACTATTCGTTTATAATATGTTTCATGCGTATAAATGCTAAAATAGCTAATTAATTATCGTCGTTATAACCGAAACGGAAGGTAACTTTAGATTTGCAATATAAATGGAAGAAGCAAAAATATCATAAAAAGATGAGGGTTATTCCTTAGATAAACAGGAAAAAAGAAGGAAATGTGAAAACTGTTGCTAGTAGCCGCATTTATAGTAACGCACGCAAAAGCATCTTCGGCTTGGCTTATTGTAGGCAGCGAGTGCCTCCATTATATTACACGTATTATAGCCATTCGCGTTGGCTGCGCATTGTGCGAAGCTAACATAAATGCGTTTTCGTTATCAGGCCACTCTCTTCGGCGGGTATTGGGTAGCAATTTCCGGTAGCGAAATAAAAAGCGCCCCCAACACAATGGCTTCACATCCCGTTTCCACTCTGCTCATTCGCACGCGCCGCTTTGCATCCTGACATCGATATATTCTCCATCACACTCATCTCTGCCGCTTGGCGTGCTCCGGGCGAAAGATGAAAAATTAATGAAAACGATGAAAAAGAAATTGGGTGCAATGAACGCGCCTGGAAAAACTATTCGAATCTAATGGGCGGACATTACATCAGCAGTCGATGCGATCACCGAAACTTGTTCGGTCGTCGTCTTATTCTATTGAAACGCTTCGGCAATTTCTTGCGCGTCAAGAAAAGACGTCTTAACATTCGCGCGCGCACACACATGCTCACCGCATATAGGTAGAGTACGTACGGATGGTTGATCTCCGACTGCGATCTTTGATCCCCCTGCTCGTGTCACAACGAAATGGCAGATTTGTTTCGGTTTCAGTTTCAACTTTGCCTTCAAAACTTCTTCCAACTCATTCCCGTACTCATCCTGACACCGCCGCGCGACGATTCGTTCGTTCGCGTTTTCATTCGCATTTGCGAAGACGAACTTTCGTAATTTCCACACATCTCCGGGGAAATTTCGCTGTTCACTTTTGTATCCGCGTATATAGGATACCAATTGAAATAAAGCTGAAAGGGGGGCACAATGTGCATTTTTCTACATGCTAAAGCAGGACGAAATCAGCTCTGTGTAATGCAATTGTATTACATTCGTCCTACGCTTCCTTGCTTCCTATCTACCATGCTTCGAGTGCTCAGCTAATCAAGATAATGCTAGCCATACCTACGATCAAATTATACATTACGCTAAATTTTAAATTAAGTCATAAGCGTCTGTTAAACATCAATTTCTATGTAATAATTATCGAAGAACGTTAATCCTGAAATAATTAGGAAATAATGACTAATGAACTGAAATATGATTTCGGCGCTAATCGTAATCTTGATAAAACTTTCACTGGCGGCGCAAGAAGGAGAGAGCTTTCATTAAGAATTTCCCAATTTCACGTAATAAAACTTTTCCCCGTATGCGCAACGCCTTCCTTCCCTTAATGACATATTCAATTAGCAAGAGTTTCAGCTATAAAACCATCTTTGCAAACCCGATTACATCACTTCGAAATCAATAGCCACCAGTAAAACAACAGAATGAATTTCATCGTAGCAATCACCCTATTTCTCATGGTAAGTTAAATTATTTTACGACTTCAAATGTTTAAATAATAAAATTGATAATTATCTACTAGGCGAGTAGCTTTACTGCCCATGCAGCAAGCATAGATATGGACGGTATGGACATTCAACAACTCATGGCATTGTTACAAGAATCTGAAAACTTACTGGACGAGAATCCTGCAGTAGAAGAAGAAGTTGAGATGATGCCGATGCCTGAACCGGAACAAATGCAACCGCAGGAAGAGGCGCCAAACCGAAACAGTATAAGTTTCCAAGTGAGTAAGCCGTCTGCATCCTCGCTGCTATCGCCACACGTGGAAATTCTGCGCATTGTGGAGTCATTCCTGGCTCTCAAAGGCGAAATGGGCGCGCGAATTCATGCGCTCATCAACGATAATTTCGATCTTTTCCGTGCCATTTACAACCTGATCGTAACGAAAGCATCCAAGTTGCATTCGTTTACGTTAGTTGGCATCTCGGTGATTCGACGAATCCTCGAGTTTGCCGTGCAAATGATCGGCACGTGGGAGCTCACCGGTCCCAGTATCTCCGTCAGCCTCGATAAGATATTCACAAACAGTGTGTAAATCCTCAATTTACAATGGTAATGTAATTTATTCCTATGTGATTTCCTCATTCAGTGCACCTATTTGATGTGTATTTTGCTCATCATTGAATAGTTTTTTTTTTTAAATAAATTTATATCTATGCAAACATGAAAATTGCACGTTATTTTTGCGCGCAATGTGATATGCTCATAAGCTCAAGCAGTCGTAACGATGATGAATGGCAACGTTGCGTGTCAGCTCATACTTTAGCTGACATAAAAATGCTATTTTGCTGATTGCATTCATCTAATTTATGTATTTTTTCGGCTTCCCGGCTATTTTTCACTGGTTGGGCGTGTTCGCAATACCGAATCACAACCCTTAATCATTATTGTATGTATGTTTTAAGCGTGGATTTAAATGATAAATGTTTCATTGTTATATCTCATTTGTGCGATATTCTCTACCCTACTCAAGCACCATGCAATAGCACAAACAGCAAAACGCCATTTTGCATTCAACTAATGAATTTTCATCTCTTAAATATTTACTCGCGCAGCGTCTTGCACTTGGAGTCGTAAAGTGCGTGGCGAGCAGTCGGCAAGAATTTCAATTTCTTGGTAATTTATCAAATTTTGCTCGGCATTCAAGTGGAACTATTTGACTGTGAGTAAACCGCAAGCGTAGAAGAAAATCAACAAAAAGACAAGACCGTAAACGGAATTGACTTTAAATGAAGTTAAATTGTTTAACGTACAAATATTTGATGCAGTAAACGCGGATAAAAAGCGCATTAAATATGATGGAACTTGTGAATTGAAAAAGTTATAAACTCATAAACGCTCTTAAAATGTAAATGTAAAGCCGAATGATCATATACGCCAAACAAATGAAAAAACGCCATATAAACTATAAAAATCAAACTCTTGTTTTTCCGAACTAGACGAAAACAATCTAGTTTTATGGGAGCGCGCCGATAGAGAAATAAAAAGCAAATTTGCCAAAAGGACGATAAAAATATGATAACGCGTGTTCGAAAGTTGTGTACGGCGAAAAAATTTATTGCTTGTTCCGATTTTTTATGCGTGCGCTTCGCAGCAATAAACAAGTGTGTTATACAAGGATAACTGGGATTATCACATTACGCGCGTTTCACGAGCGTTTTCTAGCTGCGAGCGCGCGCACGATATGTAGTTTCGCTCTAAGCGCTTGACGATGTTCAGTTGGAAAATATATATATAGAAAATATATTCCGTTTCCGATCACGTAGTGGAGCATATGTACATATATCGGCGTGCCCGGCGGCGGCTGAGGCAGACGGGCAATGCACACACGTTTATGCATTCAAGCAAAGCATGCGCGCACGCCAAACTCGCCTACGAAAGAGTGAAGCTGTTCGAAGCAGATGTGCCGTGCTACTTTTGCCAAAACGGAATCACAACTGTACGAGAAACCAGCCAACCAGCCGAACAACTCGCCATTGAGTGATACTACGTGCGCGATTGCATTGATAACATTCTACTAAGCATACCACATATTTTCAGTCATATGACCATACCGCAATAATAGTTTCAGTAATTACATCTGATAATTTATACAACTTTTAAACAAGCTAATCTTTCTATGGCTCGGTATTTCGGTTAAAGCATGTACTACGTAACTACTTGAAAGTTCTTAATTGGCTCATTTCAAACATTTTATGACATTTTTATAAAACGTTCCAATTTGCAATTTCTCTCTCGAAAAGTTAGATTAACATATGAACGAAATACAGGTGGACTATTAAAACTTGGAGCATATGACAATTGAAGTAATTATCCACAGTGTAGCATGGAGTAATATAACATGAAAACTTGTATTATATTTGCATCGTACTCGAATAGAATTTGTGTAACATTAAGTTTGGCTTCTGCGAATGACAAGTTAACAGCAATTCAATTTGAGTTGATTAAATTGCCCCGCACGCTAAATTGACCCGAAAGTATTTACGCGATTACTCCGCTGTTATCGACACAGCCTCAGTCGCCGAGTTAATAAATTACGAGTCTGCGCATTAATTATTTAATTAATTAAATTTATCCACGCCAGCGGTCCGCCGCTCTTGTTGTTGCTTGAACAGTAACCGACATAATCAGCATCGCCATCGTCGTCGTCGTCATCAGCAGCAAGCGACCCTCTTATACGTGTTTTTGGCGCGCGGTCTCATGAGGGACATTCCGGACCAGCGAATGCGCGACTCAGCGGGGCACCCAAAAACAGGCGGCTGGCTCTCCTCCGGAGTGCGCCCGGAAACGTATTCCGCTCCCCCGCCATCGTATATTATTCACATGCGCCCGAATGGCGTTTGTTTATTTGCGGCTTGCTCTGGAATTCATCAACGTTATGCTAAACACCGAATAATGTATATGAAGCGACTCCAAAATGTAATTTCATCTCGCAGCGTATCGTTACGCAGAGCAAAGTGTAGCATTAATATACCAAAACGTGATATTCAAGTGAAATAGTTGAATGTGTTTAACCTTACTTAGTATTGCAGAGAAATTGCTTCCAAGAAATTAAGCAAGAAGAAACAAAATGAACCCTGAGAATTCGAAATGTTAATTGTATAATAGTTGGAAATTTAATTAAATTGTTTGTTATTTTAAAATTCCAAATTCCTACACAATTTTACTTCATTCAAATTGCAACTGGGAAATTAGAAATTAGTACGTTATTGAAATGAAGTAACTTTCACAATGTTCGTAATTCATTGAAAGAGCAACTCTTTGTGCGATAAATTATGGAGTTACAGTCGATAGTCATTGTTTATAACAATTGAAAACTGTACAGTTAAGTGCAGTGCATAGAATGGCAAATAATTCTGCGTACAATGAAATCCCACATGCATAGAAATTGTGTTCGTATGCGAGCGACAACGAAGGAGCGTGTGTAGAGCGAGCGGCGAGGAGGCGGCGAACAGTTGCGGATCGAGTGAGTTAATTTTCGAGTGCGGTCGAACGCACGGAAACTCTAGCTATTTAACCGGATAGTTTATCAAGCGGACGCAAATGAATTTATTCAATTTATGCCTAACTTTGTTCGTCGTCCGTCGGGCCGTCGCGCACACTCGTACGCCGCGGCCGCCCCCGCAGCAGCCGACGACAACGAATGAATGACCAAATGAATAGAAAGTGCTCCAAGTCCTCGGCTATTTAGACTGGCGGCGCATGTAAACTAAAGAGTTTCGCTTAGCTTGTCGCATAACTGCATTTGCCATTCATGAAGAAATTTCGCAGCGCAACATTACAAGTTAGCATTTGCGCCGTTTTGCGCCACGGGCCGCATTCATAAATGCATAAAAAGACGCTGGAAATTGCATTAAAAACTCATTTACAATGCAAAACATTTACTTATGCAAACGGCGGCGTATACCCGCGTAGTGTACGCATGCTATGCATGGCGCATGCAGTTTTCGCGCAATGTGCTAATTGCAAGTGTGGCGCACCACGGCGCTAGTGTCGACTCTGGCGCGTTGGGGAGTAAAGTGTGTGCCGGGTTTTGGTTTAAACATTTCTCGCGTGTGGTGTAATTAAACTTTTGTAATAAACCGCCGCCAGCGTAGCCCACCCACGCCCATACACACAACAGCGGCGGCCGGGGCTGGCGGCACATAGTCCTCTATGTATTTCGGTGGCGAATAGTTACACTCGCATGGTAGTATTGTCATTATTACCATGCACAGTCATAACGTTTTGCATTTTCGCGCATTGTTTCGCACTCGTTTCGGAATTCGCGCCGTACTCGTATCATTATGGTATTTGCCATACATTTTGTGTAAACTATTTGCGTATAGATCGTATTAGCAGCAATGTTGTTGGTTGTTGTGTTGGCGGCGGTTTTAATGCCATTTGCACTTTGTTTACTATGCGCATAAATGAAATCAAAATAAAATGCAAATTACTTCGTATAAAACGCGCTTAAATATCTGATCAAATTTTAATCAACTATATCACTCTCCGCTGATGAATTCCGAATGCATTGAAATGCTTCAAATCAACATGAACCACAATAATTTGTTTTCCAAATGCCCAAAAACCAATTAACAGCTTAAAAGCGAGTTGCTTGCGTGTGTACCAATTTTTTATTTATTTTAAAATCACTTCTGGCGTTAACAAATATTTGTCCTCTCATAATTTGAAAAGCACCACTCAAAAATTGTAACGTGTTGGGCAATTTTTGAGAAAATGACAGTTTGCACGTCCAACAACATTTCGGGGTGAATGGAAATTTCATTTTTCCTCGCAATGTGCAACAGGAAGCCGCTGTACAGCGGATGTAAAAAACACAAGCCACAAAAGCACTTCGAAAATTGCACCGTCCGCATATGGCACATTTCCTATTTTCATACGTCATGTTCGAAATACGTAAAATGTGCGCAAGCAACAGCGCACAAAGCCGAGAAGACGAAGACGAAAGGCTGCGAATGTACGTACATAATGCAATACGGCATGCCGAGGCCGGGTGAAAGGAAATATCTCATGAAAATGTTCACTTCATGTGTCTTATTCAATGAAAATATCGTGGGCGCAGATGATGGCTGCGGCAAAAAAATGTGGAAGGTGATAAAAGATAAAAATAGACGCACAAATAGACGACGACGACGAATGCAGTACGGAATAGAATTGTCGCGCGGCTAAATGGAAAACATAAAAAATACATTTGCTATCGCTGTATAATGATAAATGACCTGCTTGCGGGGGCTGCCTTTGCAACGAGGCCTTGCTGCCATTCTTGCGAGACATGGGAGGCGGCCGTCCGTGGAAAATGGAAAATGTCATAGTACCTTGCGCGACAATTACACGAAACGTAATGGAAGCGCGTGAAATATTTCAGATTTCATACATTTACGACCATTTAATATTATTTCTAATTCCAACTTATTCTTCAATACCTTTATCCTTGCCATTGGGATTCCCCGTCGCTTATAGTCCAGTTTAGATCTTTTAATATTCTAGTAAATTTCTTAAGAAATTTGTTATCAGATACTGTGTGATAATTAAGTAAGTATTAGAATAAATTGTGCGATAAAATGATAGAGAATTCTTAAAGTAATTAAAGAAAATTCATTACGTGAAGCTATAATAAATCCAAACAGCGTTCACGAAAACGCATTCCTTATGCTACGCTGGCAAACTTTTCGCCTTCGTTTAGTCAGGTTACAACTGCGCGCGAAAGAAAATCGCCTTTGCATTATTCGTTTGCATAAGGCGCGCGCCGGCATTATGCATGTAGCAACAAACAAAACAAAGCGATGAGGAGAAAATGGCAAAGGAGAAAATGCGCGAAGAGGGGTTCATGAGAAGAAAGAACGAGAAAGGAGAGGAAAGCGTGCTTCTTCCTTTTGATTCGCGTTACGTTCGGCGCACCGCACTTTTGCACACCTTTTCCGCATCAACGCAGAGCGGCCGCGGCATTCTCGCAGTCTGTGCACAAGGTAAAGCTACTGTACAATGAAAAGAGGATTTACTATGAAAATATACGCAAAGATATGAAAATAATGCAATGCGCCCATAAGGAACGGAAATTTCCTGGAAATTATATTATAAGTTAGATATCTAATAATTTCTTGTACCTAGGCACACACTAGTTGTGTGTTGAGAAAAAATACTTCAAACTTTCATGCTTCCGCATGTTTGAGTAACGCATTAAATTATGGTTTAATTTCGCTTGCCATAAACGCTCATAAAATATTGTTCAACAACTTCTAAGCGTTAATGAAACTTTAATAGTTGCGAATTACAGTTCGAAAGTATCGATAATTATGGTGTGCTATGACTCCGATAACTTTATAAATCTCTTCAAGGAGATTGCCGTTTCGTTCCTTTGAAGACAAAGCAATTATTAAGGATACTTAATATTTAACTACGAAATCATAACTGCTGAAGCATTTAAACTTCATTAACTGTTCGCCGCTGATCCGAGCAAATTAGTCCTTCACGAACTTTATTATATTATTATATTTTAAACAAATTTACGACTTTGAATAATGTCCTAATATGATTAAGAATGTTACTGTCGAGATTAATTAATCAATGTTGTGCAAAATCCGTCGAGGAACGCGTGCTTGATAAGCATATTAATTAATTGAATTAATGGATTTTTCGTGTAGTGATTTTTATCCCGCGGTAAAAACATGTATGCTTAGCTTAGCTTGGTGAGTTGGTTTTTTAGTTATAGTATTGCGGGGGCAGTAAAACTAATTTAGATTGCGCAGCAAGTGACATTAATTATAAACATACGGCTCTAGCGTGGTTTCGCGTAATAGATGGCGTCGCTGTGCATGCATAATTTATCGTCCATTTTGTAAGCCCTTGCTGTTTAAGGTGCGACATAAATATTACACGCGGTCCTCATGCATATTAATCGCCAATATGCGGCCGTATGATGCGACGTAAGCGATGCGTTACTCGCATCCTGCAAGGAGAGCGCAGCGCATCCAGTTGGACGCTGATTCGTCCTGCCATCGATTCGGAATGAAATTTTAAACGAGCGTAATGGAATACAACGTGTCCAATGCATGTTTCAGTTTGCACTCGATGTTATACAGTACCTGAATCTATAGCAACTGCTTTCAATGAATCAATTGAAATGCACCTCCAACTTAAATAATTCTTCCTACTCACACTGCGGATGATCATAGAATGAAGGAAACTTACCTAAAACAAAAGACATTAATTAGCTAACAGCATTATTAAATATATTTAATTAAAACTTCAGTGAAGAGGGGTTTTTAAAGAATAAAATTTGCACAAGTTGCATAAATACTGTGCAATGAATTCGCGTGTTAAAGTTGGGTTTATGAATGAAATCTCAGAGGTGTGAAAAAATAAAAATGAAAGGAGCACATCTACTTAAAATCGTAATCGACGATTGCTACCGATAATCGCTGATAAATAGGTGTGAAAAATAACACATGATTGAGATAATAAGCGATGATAAGCGAACATTATAACTGCAAACATTGCCGATCATTCTAAGTGCAAGACGGAGGTGTGAAAAATCACACCTCACACATGCTCACTTTTACCTCACACCTACACGCCGCGATTGTGAATGGAAACGTGTAAATTAAATTTATAGCGCATCACACTACTACAAAGACAATTTATTCATATCATTCGTCTAAGTTTTACTCGGTTCTCATGGACGTTATATCCGTAATCGACTCTAATTTTCCTCATTTACTCAGGAAATAAATGGATGCCTACAAGTAATTAACTACTAATGATAAAGTCAATACTTCATTACGGCAATAATAAATTAATATTTCCCATTGGAGGATTGATTCATGTGCGCATTACGTGTGAAAACAATCATTAGTTTGAAGCCGCTACCGCCGCCGCCGCTGCCGCCGCAGTAGACTGGAACGCCAAGCCAGGAAGTAAGGTTAAACATAAATCAATTATTAAATGCACACGTCAAACGTCAGGCACGTCTCCGGGGCCCGCACACATCCCCCGCACGTACGTGCTCGCCGCCATACGCTACAGCAGGGTAGCAAGGTGTTGAGCGTGCTTAATATTAATTGAAATTCGCATCAAGTAAACAGTTCGGTAGGTGCCTATCGGTACGGAAAATCAATTAGGCTACAATTTAACTTCAATTTTATATCCACCCGAACGCGCACGCACTTGACATAATCGTGTACGCGATCTACATACACACTCCCCCCCATCATATGATAAATTCAATAGATACAGCATATACAGAAATGTGCAAAGTTTGTTTGAAAATTATTTAAATGCGATCGTTTCGAGCAAAGATGACTTGCGTCCTAAGTGAATATCAAAATAGTATTTTCATAAGCTATGACTCGCACGACTAGCGCGCAACGGTATGGAAAGAAAGTTAAAAGATTTATTAATAAAGTTATAAAGTTCCCTCTTTTCTATTATCTAATGCTAGCGCGGTTCAAACATGCACCCTGCCTTTTTACACTCCTCTCAACTTTTCCCCGCCGCGCGGACGCGTATGGAGAACATGTGCTTAGATGAATGTTGAGGCCGATTTTCCATTTTTCGTGCGCGTAGCAAAACGGAACGATATTAAATCAAATTTCTGCAATCCGCCCTTAAAACGTATTCAACTTGGAAGCCGAGTGGAGCGGAGCGTGAGTGTACCCCGTCTTAGACGTATTTTCTGCTCGGTTATTTGTTCAATATATACGAACGAGTATGAACAAACTTTTGATGCAATAGCTTCAAAGCCCTTATTTATATCCGGAACGTGTCTGAATAGCTAAGTAAACACGCTTGCTTAATCTAATTAAAATTTAATCAAGACGGCCATTGTGTTTATCCTCAAAAATTAAAATTCAATATTGTTTAACTTTTTTAATTAAAATTACTTCGATAATTTTGTTCAAGATAATTTAATATTGCGTTATTCGTTCAGAAACATTTTTATATTTTTTGCAGCCAACATGTTACTATTGTAAATAGCGTACATGTAAATATAAATAAATTTTTTATGAACTCAGGCAAATATTTCATTTTTTGCTATAAATTTTAATTCATTACCGTGAACCTATGTTCAACTGAACAAAATATGCTAAAAATTTCAGTTATAACTTTTTGCCCATGGCAACGTCCTCATGATTTCCCTACTTTAGCTGTAACGTTAATTTACGGATATAATGAGCAATCAAGATCTTAAATTTATATACGCAATAGATAGCTAGGTAAATTACATGGTTACGTAATAATAAAAACCACCGTAGTCAAATTTAAATTCTGGACCACGATATCAGACTAAATATAAAACTGAATTAGCAAATTTGATAAAAACGATGGATCAATGCGTCAACACGAAGAGCGTCGGTGACAATAAAATTATAGGTTAAACGCGTTACGGTTTAACGCCCCTACGTCTGGTATAATTGACACCTATTTTTTCTACAGCTGACTAACCAATATTTAGCAGTGAATATATTTAAATATGCATAGTGCATCGCATCAACATTCGACTCCATTTCAATATAAACACTGTTTGCCTCGCATCGAGTATTTGCGCACACGCAGTGATCCGTACAAATAACCCATGCATTGCAAAACGGACATCAATTACCCCCTATGCGACACATGTACGTGAAATGGAGGGTGCATGCGTATGAGTTTAATACATAATTGAAAATCGCGATGCGCCCCGAACGAATGCATATTGCGCTTCGCGACTCTCCACTTGATTACCGACAATTGCGGCGCGCATTATTACGCAATTTCCATGTTTCATTTCGTCCTTGCGAGCCTTTGTACTAACAGAAGCTTTGATGCGTTCGGTGTGTTGGTTTCTCATTTCGCACGTGTCACTTTTCATTATTCAACATTAAATATGTCACTATTTTTCCGCGTTTACAATTTTCCCATGCTAACGATGCTAAATTCTCCAAACAAGAAACTTCCGCAAGCAAATTATAGTTCTAAATGATGATATAAATATAGTTTATCCACCACACACGTCAAGAATATTATCGCATGAAAGCGGAAAAAGTTTGAGCATAAAGAAAAAGTTTAATCCTCGTTAATGATGACGCAGTTAAGACAACTAACGAAGGCCGCAAAGTCTAGTTTGTGGGCAACATTTCCGCTGTTTTTTACGTGCGTGTTTTTCGAGTAGTCGATTGGTCGTTTTCGTCGCGCCGCTTGCATAATTCATTCGGCGCATCGCTCGCGTCGAAGGACGAACGCCGCTGCTTACAAATTACGCCGCCTCCGCCACCGCCACCGCCGCTTCCTTCTAGGTCATGCATACTCGTGCAATCCACGCCATACACCAACTGCTCGCAGATAGTTTATTTTACGTCGAGGGATTTACTTCCGGTCCTTCGGAGTTAAGTTGTTCCACTTAGTTTGTAACGACGCGTTCGCAGAAAGCAAATGCAAAAGTTGAAAAATGCGACGAATGCATTTGCCAAACTGCATTCGTCGCTTGCTCGTAAACAGCACCGAGAGTGGTCAAACTACTCATTAGTTTCAATTTAACTTATGTGCACTCAGCATGCACTAATTTTATTTGCGCGTAACTTTTGCATATCCTAATATTGAATTCATTAAAAAATAGCGTTCCTCTCATCGTCTCGTGTCGTCAAATATAACAAAATAAACATGTGCATTTTCCGATGGATATAAATGTAGATAATGAAAATCATAAAACTTAATGAATCGACTTCATGGCCGACTTAATTGCAAATGAAACGATATTTTCCGATTTACGCGCGTTGCTGCTACCGCTGCTGCTATAGAAGAACACCACTCATTCCCATATTCCGCAAGGGTTCACCGCATCTAATTCCGTGTTTTTACGCGCGTGTCGTAAAGGTTTTTCCATAAATCGGATGCGGGGACAGCAACGCCAGCACGTCGCTTATTCGCAGCGACTTGTATTTGTTTCCAATGTTTAAATATTTGATTGAGGCGATAAAAATTTATTGCAGAATGAAACTTTTACGAGCTCAGCATTTCCTTGATGCTGCGCGAATATTATTTTGCGCCCGCATCCATGTATCGTGCGAGCGCGTGTCGTATAAATATATTTTTAATCAGAAAACTTTGCGCCGAAGACGCGAATTTCACAAGCAATAAATGCGAAATGGCGCTTATTAAAGCACGCCTCTGATTAGATAGGTATTAGCGCGCCGCACATGAAGCAATTTTCCGTCCCCTTGGCAGCGACAAAAAATTCACCGCTGTCATTTGAAATGAAGCGCAACACAAAGCGGACGCATATAAAACGAAAAACATTTCGAAATTTATTACACGCAAAAAAATATATGTATTTTGTGTAAATGCAGAAATGCGGTGGTCGCTTTGGATTTGTGTTTCTGTCAGGCCTTAGACAAACGCGTGTCAGGGTTTTCTTTATTCGCCATATCTGCTTCATTTTTTATTTTATTCCGTCGTTTTCTTTAGATTTTCACACCAATGGAGCGCTACGGTGTTTGCGATTCGCTTATATTTGTCTATCCAAGCTTCTTACTCTCGTTCTCTCTCACTTTTGTATATACGGTTTTATCCGCGTATTTTTCTTTTATGTGGTTTTATTATCCATGCAGATTTATGTTTGCATATTTGTTTAACTACTTGCGGTACTTACTGCTGGTGTTGAGCTGACGAATATTTTTCAAGACATCTTTTTACTTCTCCCCGGAAATGAAATTTACAATTTAAAAAAATAGATGCTTATTAATAAATAAAATTTGCGTCAACTCGTTATCTTATTTGTATAAAAATTGTGGATGAAATGTGTTTAAAATGCATTGAATTAGATTTATAAGATGAGTTATACAGCGCGTTCGACGACGCAAGGAGCAGAAGCAGCGCATTTTCGTCCATTGGCAGATTTATGTCTTCCGCACGTCTTCCATTGGTTTATATATTCAGTGAAAACGTCAAAAGTGCCAAATTTATGTGCTTGCTACGAGGCGCCTAGTAGTCAAACTACTTGTTAAACTTTACAAATTTCCTCCTTGCAGAATTTATAAAACAACAACAAAAAACTTGGAATCCGCACACGCTCTTTCATGATATTCAAATAAAAATTTCAAGCTGCTATTGTGAGATAACAATATGTATCAAACTTTTCAGTGAAGGTGTCTCGTAAATTATGCCGAGGAATTTTGTTTTGAATGGCATGAAAATACTTTTAAGGATATTTTCAGAGTAAACAAAAATATTGATCCATACTGACATATTTACCGAATAACAAGCAGGAATAATAAAAAATATTTAACTTCCCAAGGCTCCACAAATTATTTGCATAAAACAAAAATTATTTCAAAGAAACAATGTTTCTACCAACAAAATCCACGAATCCAAGCACCAAGTTTGTAAAACAAGCCCCCTTTATGAATAATTTGAATTGACAAAGAAGATGCGTCTTGAAACTCAATTACTATAATAGACTTAAATCAAGTCAAACATCAAATAGGGAAAATCAATGATTTATTTGAAGATTCTCAGTCGTCCTATTCGTTCGAGTGGCGCGAATAAAGAGCAAATTCACTTTAGGCGCTCCCTTCGTTTACAAGCAAGCTTCAAAGTTTCAGTAGACGCGAATTGTACACATGGCGTAATGTTATTCCTGCCGCCTACACACTATCTATTCGTCGAGTCAATTGTATTAAGGAGTTGTGTCCTTGTTGTTGTTGTCGCTCGTCCTGCGCTCGCACCAACACACATCCCTTGATGATGTGTTGTCAGTTGTTGCTGCTACTACTGCAGTATTGCTGCTGCTGCTGCCGCATACAGATAACAAAATAGATGGATGGATAGATAGATATATCAATAAAGTTACGACTTGAACTTTGGATGATTCACTCGCTGCCAGAGCGCGCTGTGCACACGAATACAACCCCCATACACCCACACGCACACACCAAAGCATTCGCATTCGAATGCCAATCGGGCGGCAAGCGGGGAGGCCAGGATATTATCACATTAGGTCTCAGACAGCGCTAAATCTGATTTGTTAGCTGCTATTTCAAGCAATGCATGCGCGCCGCGCCGCCGTCGAGAGGGCACAAACACGTCGAGCCAATGGAAAGCAAATGACAATGGCGGAAAGGACCAAAAGCGGAAATAAACTCCATTGCTTGTATGTATTGGGAAATTGTATGGGAATTGCCAAAGCTACGTCTGCCAGCAATCACTTGCGCGCGCGTCCCCAATTGCAAAAGTCCCGGAATGAAGCAGAAAATCAAATTTATTTCGAAACGAAAGAAAGGACGTTTCGTACTTTTCGAAAAGTGAAATAATTTCGAAATTATTTATAAATTTCTCTCGATTCCTGGAGTTCAACTACCTACTTCAATCAAGAATTCATCCAACTAGACTACAGCAAAATAAAGAGATAAATGAGAAATAAATCTTTAAACCCTCCCGTCTTTCCAACAAAGTATCATGTAATAATACATTTACTGTAGCTCCTTAAATAAACTATCAGTTGCAGGAAAACACATCAGAAAACAGCGTATTCTATAGTTGAAAGCAAAGTGCTGTACGTTTTGTTTTCGTTTGCACGAATCACTTAACACGACGTGCAGTAAGCGAGCAGAAAGAAAAACAGACGGCGAGTGAAATAAAATATTTATAATACAGAGAACGAGCGATACAAACTTTTAATGGAAAACTTGACATGCGAAAGTATACCTTTCGCAACGTGAAGGCCACTCGAATGATGGAAAAGAGGGCGCGATGCACGGGCGTCAGGTTAAGTGAAAAACTTCAATTCTTCTCGCTTCCAATCATTCATTCAACGAGCCCATGTTAAATAAAAACTTTTGCGCGCGCCGAAGAAAAAATAAACCTAGCGGAGAAAGAAAAACGAAATAAACGACACTTTCGGCTTCTTTTGCACGCGCAACAATACATGTCGCGCCTCCATTGTTATTTATGATAACAAAAAATTGGTATTTGCAAAAGATGAAGAAGAGAACTTGACGACGGAAACGGCGACGAGAAAAAACTCTCATCCCCCGCTTTGTATTGTGGCAGTTCAATCAGCAAATGACGAGTATGAGAAGATTGGAGAATCGCACCCTTTCTGCCGGCGGAAAGCCACCCCCGTCATAATCTATTCATGGGGGGGTCTCAGTATTATGAATATGTATCCGCTTCAAGCCAGCGACTTTCAGCGTCAGCCCTAAAGCAAGCGAGCGCATGCAAGAATGAATGAATGTTTGAATCCTGATTTACATTTAAAGTTTCATCTGAATTTCATGAATCTATCAGCCACGGAGTCAAACGCGAAATATCTGTAAAACTAAGTGCATAAATACAGAGCTTTTAAATTTTTCGCATTAATTATAACTCCCTAATTGGATTACAATCTATTGATTTTGTTTTAAGGCTAAAGTTTCACCAATAAAATAATAATTCTTGCCTGTTCCACCGAGAAAAAAAGATTATAATTTAGAATAAAAAGTTTTTATGTGCTTTTTCTATGAAGAAAATAAAAAAAATGCTTTACGATCGAGAAATATTAGTCTTTGATAAGACCAAAAAGTGTCCCATAAAAAAAACCGATAAAAACGGAAATACATTTGACCCTTAGTCTTTGAGTTTTAAGTATTTGCATTCGAAGGAACAGTGGAAATGTTTGTGTTCGTAATTTGTTTGCGTCGTCGGCTCTCATCCTTCGTAAGTCCTTGAGGATACTAAGTATTTACCTAGATTTGGCGCACACGAACAGAAAAAAAACGTAAGCGTCCTCCATCGATCGCGAATTCGTGTTCCTAGTCGAACATTTTTCACTCGCTTTAAGCTTTAAACTGTCAGAGAGCAACTTTTTGTTCTACTGCATTTTCGGGACGCGAGTGTATTCAAACTCACGAGTCGCGCGCGTCAAGGGGTGGTAGAGGCAACCACCATCAAAAAGAAAAATGAACACAGGGGAAAAAACTTGTAAGCTTGATTAGAAATGTTTGATTTCCTTCGTCCGGGGGGCCAATGTGTTCACTCAATTAGTCCATTGGGAAAAAACACGTGGATCGCATCGCAGGCGCTAACCGCCAACGGCGGGTGAGAACGGCTGTCGCGAAAAGTGCTGACAGGGATTAGGTTTGCGGCGCGGGATTAGGAATGAGCGGCGTGAAGTACCGCCACCAGCCAACGCCGCTGCGTCGCCAGTCAGTGAAATATATTTCTGCGGGCGGTGGCGCGACCTATTAAATTAGTTCATTGTGAAATGTTTGACCTATTATTTGATTCCGGCTACCACTTTATTTCCCATGCGAGGAGTGCCCACAGCCCATGCATACGTTGCAATACAAATGGGGAGCATGTACAGAGCACGTGCTCAATTCGGATAACAAAAGTTGGAGCGCGCCGCGCACGGAAGTATTAAACAAATTTGCAGCTTCTGCATGCAAATGTGATACTTACAACTCGAAATCGTTTAAATATTTATATGAATTATGCGGGTATTATGCATCCCCCTTTTGTAAATTACTTACACGTAATTTATATAATTCAACCAACTAAACCAACCAGGCAAACAAGTTTTTGGGACAAGAATAATTAATATCCCAAATAATCCCACACTAAAATCTAGCCCATGCATTTTAATATGCAAAATACTAATTTTAAATCAAACACCAAATAGCAAATAAAAAATAGTAGCGTAGCATCCAAAAAATGTAAAATGTTCGGTAGTCGTATAGATAAATTAACAAACACCGAATAGGCGAGCAACAATTAAACGCGAAATACGTAAAAGCACACGACTAAATGGTTTTTCATTTATTCGTCTATCCCGCTTATTTGTTCGTTTATTCGTCGAGTGCGGAGCGTTCATTAGCGGAACGCAAATTGTTCTTCGTGGGTGTAATCAATGCGGTGCACCACCCGGAGTTGCACAGGTAAGCAGGTATTCGTTACACGCCCCGAAAAAAATTACAATTTCCATCCATTTATTTTTCCACCTCACGTTCATACTTTTTGCGCGCACTTTTGTTCCGTTTTCGCATTGTTGCAATTCGGCGTCAATTATTCCACCCTTTATCATCACCCAACCCTCTTGCAACTGCATTGACTGAGTGCGCTTTCAATTTTTTTAAATATACAGCTACGCCGCATTAATATTTCCACTTTTCATAATTCATCCCAGTGTAATTCATCTCATTAACCATCATTTTGAAAATATATCAAAGAACATTTACGATAATAAACTCTGTTTATCCTGAGTTTTTCAGGTTTCAGCGTAAAAAGCTTCTAAATGAGATTTGACTGTAGAATATGAGCAAGTGACATGCAACACACGCTTTTGCACAGTGGTGGCACTCGGTGAGGGCGGCACACGTTCGTCCGTTTCGTATGAAGCAAGTACGGAGTTACGCGCGAATGCGTTCTCTAGCGAGACTTGAAATACATATTCATGTGGTGTATTGTTGCTAAAGTGTCGCAAAAAGCATCACGCGTGTGCTCGAATGCAAAAATACGCGGCGCACATATTTCGATACATTTTTGAGCCGATTTGCATTTTACAATGGCGCTTTTACGGCCGCGACGCTATCGGAAAGTTTTATGGCGAAACCAAAAGATGCTTGTCGCACAAAAAGGGTTAGAGCGTTATTGGATTACCTTCGGGATTTGTGTTCGTTTTATTGAACTTTAAAAATTTCCGCATCATAATGAGCCATCAACGTGATTCGCCATATCAAATTATACTTTCAAATTGGGCGGAATTAATTCGCTATTTAGTTTTAGTGATATTCATCTTGTCATTTACCGCCCCGTCCAACTAATAAAATATTCAGAAATGCGTGGCAAGATGACGAGAATACATTTTGCAATTATAATTTCTGCAATTTTACAAGCAGTTGCTCGCCAGCCAAGTGAGGCTAAGTGCAAGCGAGAAAATGGAGAAAAACGCAAATGCATCGTAAAGAAATGTAAAGTAACGCGCTCGGGGAAAGCGTTCGCGATGTTGATGTAAATTTCCAATCTAATGCAAAGCGCTCAGCAGACAGCAGCGCGCTATGACGAGAAAAAAGAAAAAAGTTGAATAAGATTGAGAAACATACAAGACCAGCCGATGGAAATACAAACAGAATGAATGCGCGCCAACGAAGAGAAGCAAACTGTTGGAAAATGCGTGGAAACTTTCAATAGATCAGCGGGAAACATTCACGCTTGATGTTTGTCATTCAAATGCAATTGAAATATACGACGAAATGGAGGAATTTACAATTTTTCAATTTTCTTTCCGTTTCATCCAATAACGCCAAGCGTACAACAGTTTCCAATGAATTGCTTCAATACGTTTTTATCTCTGATAAAATTATTTCCCTTCATTTTTCATAAATTTTCCATTTAAGCAAACAAACTCCAAAGCTTCATTCAATTTCAATCTTCATTCAGTTTTTGCCAAACTTTGTTGATCAGCCACGAATTGTTTTGATAATCATTTAACCAAATTTATGAATGCAATATTCATTACGATAACAGGAACGGTGAAACGACATATTGAAAATGCAAATTAGCATTGTAGAAAACGGAAGGGCGTACGTGTTATCGGGTCGGGTAATTATGCAAAGGAGGAAATTTGCAAAATTCGCAAACAGACATGCGATATCAGAACGCATTAGAAAGCGCTTTAGCTGCACGGCTCGGTGGCGGCGGGCGTTACACGTTGTGCTATCGTGTTGTTGCATTCACCCTGGAGTAAAAGACAGAAGGAACGAAGGAACAAACGATACGTGCACGTAATGAGCGTGTCAACAAGTTGCACGTCGCCGTTTCGTTTACTCGCGTCGCGGCGTTGTCGTTCAGCGCGTGTTTTCCTAGGCGTCACAGTGTGTTTCATGCGCCTGCATATTTTCTCGCTGGAAACTGCGCCCGAAACGAATTGGTTATTATTGCACGTTACGCGAAACCGAAGGCACAATTGCTTTTAACGTTAATTCATAAAAGGAGTCAAAAAAAAAGCGAAAATACCCACTTTTCCATTACAACACCAACAACGATTGCATTTTCCATTATTATTATTAATAACAATATTGTGCGCACAAGCATGGAAAATGGAATGACTTATTTCACATTTCGTATTTCATTGTTTGCTCTGTATAAAATAATGCAGCTTTTGTGATAAATTAATTTTCACATTCTTTTGTTTTTCTATTAGTCCGCATGCTTTCCATTATATTTCATTTACGCAGTCGTAAAGTAGTAAAAATTGTAATAAAGGAAAGCAGAAGCAGCAACCCCGCCAACATATTCGTACATAAAATAAAGTTTTTATAAAAAGTAATGTGTTGCTTTGTTATTATTTAATGCAATGTAATGCAAATTACGTTCTGAGTACGCGCGCGCCATCGCCACGTGCCGGCTTAACACACTCACCGCGCGCGCCTTCGTGTCACTCTGTTAATTCAAAATTCCATTTCATTCCCGTTTTATTACACACTTTCCATTTTTATTTCGCGTCTTGTTTATGTTCATGAAATGCCGTTTTTGCGGCCGCTGTTTTCAAACTTTTCTCGCATCGTTATATCCATACTTTTCTAAATACAGAGTGCATGTCGTAATAATTTTTGTGGTTATCCATGAAAAATATACATTTTTATATACTTTTTCACAAATTGCGTCAACTTTAACCGTAAAATATTTGCATACTGCACTACTAAATTTTCCTTAATGCACAATGCAAATAAAAATGAAATTACTTCAAATAACAAACAAACATATTTTTACGCGAGCTGTGTTAATAGAAAGTCAAGTGAAATTCGCTTTGTTAGAAGGTAAAACGCGTAAAAATCAACAAACGTTTCAGAGGTAAAAAGTCAATTTCCAGCGTAATTATACGAAATGAAATTAAAACACCAATTTGTCATAACACACTGTGTGTTCTGCGCATTGTTCCGGCTCGTTTTATTAATCGCTTTCAGCGAAGCCAAACAAAACGCTCAACTTTCCCCTTTTCGCGAACAGCGCCGTGATTTTCATTTCCATTTCCTTTTTCGCGCGCTCAAGCTATTGTTCGCTATATAAAAGTGCGATGCATATGCATTCACACACACATACACACATGGTCCTTGAAGCGTACATACGTGTAATACGCATACCGAACGATTATCTCTTTTTCGCGACTCCCGAGAGTGCTCCACACACGCGCGGCGGAGAGAAGGACCTTTGTCCTTCGTCCGCTGGGAGTGCGCGAGAACGTCCGGCGGACGCCATAAATTAGCAGCTTAACCCAGATTCGCGTGCGTGTCGCAGCACGTGTCCCGTCCCCGCGCGGGTTTAAAATTACTTAATTAATTAATAGGGTTAATTAATTGGATCATAGCGTCGGCGAGAAGGACATGCGCACTGTGATTTATTCACTCGCTAGAACAGAGTTATACCTACATTACGAAAATCGATGAATTGCGTTACGAGTGTCCCGTCGGACCGTTGAAATTCCAAGACGACGGTGTCATCGCTCACATTCGCTGAGATATTCTCCTGGAGTACTTCCCCACCCTGCAACATAAATTCAATACGAAATATTAAGTAACAGAGCAAGTCCATCAATCATCAAAGACAATGCAAAGGCACGATGTCAATTTGCCGCTAAGTAAGAAATATGAAAGGAATGTCAATGACGTAGTGTAGCATTCCCGAAGGAATGGGAAAAAGCGAAGAACAAGTGGAGAATTGTCCAGGGTGTCGTTGACGAGCAATGAGGCGTCACAAACTTTCATGTTACACAACTTATTCGTTATGTTACAAAGTCACAAGGTAAGCTCATAAGTTGCGAAATAATTTCGTTTAATGGCTTAATTAATTTAATTAATTACGTCCTCCATCAACGAACTTCAACTGAACATTGCGAATAAATTGTGACGTAATTCAATGTTATCGTTAAATTTCCAAGGCAAATATTGCTTTGCGAACGCCATGTGTATAAGCGCAAGAATGGTAAATGCCGCCTTCGATTAAGCCGCTGACCCATTGCAGCGGCCGCCCAACGAGCTGGTCATTAGTGAATAGAACGCGGGGCGGGGGTGAGCGACGATGGCGGCCGGCCGAGCGGGGTGCAATTGCAAGGACAACGCCGACGACTAAAAGCAAATGTTTGTTCACGGACACTTCCACTTCCACCTTCTATTTCCGGCGTGAAAAGCACGAGTTTCGTCCGCAAAGGGAGACATATACAACACCGGCTGATTTCTAACACGCTCTCCGAATGTGTGCGTTCCGTTTGGGTCATCTGCACACGATGCACAAGCGCAAATATCTGTGTAAGGTATGTGAAGTACCATCAGTCACAGCACTCGGGCTTGCACTAACATCACTATGTATTTGTCCTCGTCCTGTTTGGAGTTGTACTAAGCCATCAGGATTACATTTACCAAAGTGACACCGGGCTTTCGCTTCCCTAGTGCCACCGGACCCGTCTACAAAGTGTCCTTCAAAAATCCTTGATGCGGCTTTGAATATATTGATTTTCTCCTAGTTTACTCAGTACTCTAGTCACTTTTTTAAAATGAAATACGTACATGGAATTATTATACCTCAATTCAAAGTCTTGAATATACCTAATGCCCAAAACTAAAAAAGGCATAATAAAAATTGTCAACGCGTCAATTTATCAAGAACGGTATGACTTTTAAGTAAAGTAACAAAATAAATGAAAATTCCCTAAAAGCAATTTTTAGCTTCAACCCCTTTCATTCATTTCATTTTTTTCGCTTCACTAATGTGTTCGCTTTCTTTAATCGCATTAACGCGTAATATTTCCGGCAGGCAGGCGTGCGCGCAGTTGTGCACTCGTCGATGATGAGCGACACGTTGTGATGAAGGACGATGGCGGCGACGGCGGCGGCGGCAGCGGGCGGCGCTGGAGAGATGGCCGAGAAAAAGCTAACGACATGGTATAGCGCAAAAGGAACGCGGGCGTCGGTTACGTTTTAATAAACTTTAATAACACGTTCGGCACGTCTGCATGCTCAGCGCTCCACTTTTTTCCTCATTTCCGCTCGTCCTTCTCGCGCGCTTTTCGCCAGATCGTTTCACTTTGTTTGCTTCCTCATTCCGCGCGCTCCAATAAAGCGTGACACGAGCAATATGAGTGGCAAGTTTGCGCCAAAACAAAAGCACGGCAACGTCAAGGATAATGTGAAAAAGTGGACAATCGTCCTTAGGGTCTCTCGGCGAGCATTTCGCAACTTGTTCGAGATTTCCTCATTGCTTGCCCGCTACACTCTCGCCGGGCAAGTTGCGCAATATTTCTTAATGTAATAAAATTTTAAATGGCACCGAACGTCTAAACTTTACCCGAGGCTACATTTTCTTTCGTTTTGTATAAATATTTTCTTGTATTTGGCGCACTAACTAATTTATTGAAAATGTTTTCCACGAATTCATATTATTTCTGACTATTATTTCGTTCCAGGCGATGTCAGAATATAATGAAAATAGTAATTTAAAGTATAAATAAAATGCAATTAAAATTTTATAATTTGATCGTCATTCCCAGGCATAAATTATTATTATTATTTAATAACATTAACTTCCTCAATTTACTTTTAATTAAATTCCTATTTATACACAGCTACGATAAAACGTCAATATTAAAACATAATTTAAGGTGCGCATATTTGTTGTTGATCCTTTGTGTATTTAATTATTCATTATTTGCTTTCTGCCGTTTTAATTAAATTAAATCCATATAGATTTTGCAAAAAGATTCGTTAATTACTAAATTTTTATGATCTATTTTCATTTCATAGTGTAACATGAACGTGAATGTACCAACTTTTTATGGCAAATTAATTTTTCCGTTTATAATTTTGCACTAACATTTTACGAGCACACATTTCATGGCACCGTATATTTCATTTGTGCATTCAACTAATTTAATTAAATAAAATATATTTTTCATTAAAAATGATTGCGGAAATACGTATGAATACGTCATATGCGATTGTTACGAGCAAATTTCCAACTTGGCTGTTTCTCACCCACCCACCTCCAGCGCTATCCTTGAAAGCAATTCGAGAAAAATATGAAATTCAACGAGGCGTTCGTTGTTGTGCGTTTCCATTTGGCGGGACGCGGTTATATTTTATTGGATATTTTATTATTTGTGAGTTTTACGAGCACCGCCGCCGCCCGTATACTCACTCCAAATATATTTCATTTCCACAAATTACTTCAACTATTTTATTATTTAAGAAGAAAACGTATGCGCGTTTCTTGAAAGTAAACAACAATCCCCCCGACTACAGCTACGACTAGCATGGGGCGGCACGTTTTATTTGCTTTTTACTTCAGCACATCGCCAAAGTATTACGCTTATCAATCATATTCCAGTCGAATCAAGTTACGTAGTGCTTGCGTGCTGTATCATGGTGCAACGGAGCGTGCGAGAAGACAAACGAGAATATCTGTTTGAGTATTATTATTTGTTGTATTTTTCGGCAAAAGCGCCACGAGAAACGAAACGCAAAAAGGGAGGTGGAGTATTTGTGGTGGCGCTCGTTAAAAGTTGCTCCATCGACGCGTAACGCAGAACGCGAACGTCGTAAACTTTTCAACAGTTCGTTCGTTCGTTCGTTCGTTCGTTCATTCGTTGACAAAGTTTGCACAAACAACTTCTATAATTGACATAACAAACGTCTTGCCAGCCAGACAGCCGCTTGCATTTTTCCCTTATATTCATTCGTTGGCTGGTTGGTTCGTTCGTTCGTTCGGTTTGTCCGTCCATGACACGCGCTTGCTCCAGTTTTTCTTTCTCTTCCTCATCGCAATACAGTCAGTATTTTCATTTCCGTTTTTGAAGAAAACGCAAAACACGACATTCGCAAACAAACGACAAGTCGACTTGACTCGAACGAAAACACAATTAAAATGTTTATTCGCAAAGCGGCTTTTGCTTGCTATTTTTATTACTATGTTGATTCGCATTCTTTATTTTTACGATGCTTGTGCATATTTTTATTGCTTCCTGAAGAATTTCAGAAATGTTCAAATTAAACATCCGCCTTTTCATAATAAAATCATGATCATTATCTATGTCCGTTGAGGTCAACCCAATTCCTCAAGTGGATAAAAATCAGCCAAATCAGTTTGTATGTCGAAGTTGCAGACACTTTGTGAATGTTTTTGCGAAACCTGAGAGCACTCATCCTTGCAATTGCATACAGTTACATTGTTAAAATAACGAAACGCGTGTGTGGAAAATGCTCGAGCTTTGCAAACGAATGAACGAACGAACTTGCCGCTGTCGTTGTAACCGACAACCGCCGACGCGACCGCAGTCACCATTTCCGGTAGTGCCGCCGTTACGTTCCCTGTTCCTGGCGTCGTCAATGCCGCTCTGGAACTGTATAACACATGTGAGGAACACAGACGTAAGTCAAATAAGTTATGTGCATGTGCGGCGGCGGAGGCGGCACAGGAGAGTCAAGATGGTTTATACTGCGGTTATCCTGCTTTTTCGGCGACGCTGCCGCTGCCAGCGCCACCGTCATTGTTTGCACGCTCTGTTTACTTGTTGGTCGTTTCGGCACTGTTGCCGATGTTTGTCGAGCCTCGCCATAAAAGCAGCACTAGTAATAACAGCACGAAGAGCAAGAACGGATATAAAGAACGCATAAAACGTGTAAACGAATTTAAGTCGAAATGAATCGTAAAAGGGCCGAGCGCATGAATACGCAACCGTCCATCTCTCGGTGCGCTAAATTGTTAATGAAACGACAAACGACCTAGCAAATCGTCACGTTCGACACGCCAAAGCCCAAAGCAAAGACGAGATGCGCACGTTGTGTGTGTGCCTTTAGATCAAATGGAATTGCAATTATGTGTAATGTGTTTCTAGTGACCTATTAAATTAGTTGTAAACACTTGCGGCGATAAATCTATTTATAACTTGTCCGAAAAAAAATCAAATGCTTTCTTAATTGTTTTCTTGAAATTAAATTGCTCTTCTCTTCTTCTTTGCCAATTCAGAAATTTAATGGAAAAGAGTAAGTAATGAAATTGTTGTGTAATCAATGATTGCGTAAGTTGGTGCATTCCGCAATTCCCAATGGAATATCGTGTAAAACGAGTAGGTACTACCTATGTTTTCAATTAATTCATGTAACATAATAATGCATAAATAATATCGAATTCCAATACAAAAACAATGCAATTAGTCGGCAGCCTAATTTAAAAATAATGTGCCCTGTTTTATCGGACATTTTAATAAGAATTTAATAACCGAAAAAGCGGAAATTCAACCAATGCAAACCCAATAATTCATATGGAGATTCCATTTTATATTTCCGGCCGAGCGAAACGCAAATTTAATTAATTCTCGGCAGTTAAACGAACAAACACGAAAACGAAAGGCGTGTTAACTCGAAAACAAACGCGTACGTGTCTTTTTCGCATTATTTATCTTCTTAATTAAACGTTAAACAAAACGAACGCAGAGCAAATATTATAGGACGCATAATAAACTGAGTGGAATTGAACCAACATCACTAGAGAAGATGCCTGCCTCGCCCGCCTGATTTCACTCGAATTCGTCCGCGCCGAGTGTGCCATGCACATCACTGGAACGTGTGTGCGCAAATACGAATCGCGCGGATCCTCTGCAGCTGGCGGCGGCATCAACAACAGTGCTCGAGTTAAGTAAGGAAGCAGTCAGCGTCAGTGGATCGGATCGTGAGAGGTGAAAGGGTCATTGAGCATAAAATTGGCCCACCCCGACATCTGGTCGAGCCGAGGATATTCTGCCCGAAGCAGAAGCGACTGCTGCGATGAACTAATGTACCCGAAGACGCGACCAACCCTCAGCGCGAGATGCAGGAGAACGCGATAATAAAACGATCGCAGCCACCGATGGATGGGAGGACGGCGGCAACGATGCCGTTCAATTAAAACCAATATCCAATTCCAATTAAAGCTATTTGCGTTCAACACGACACCACCTGCTTGTGCCATCCTTGTTTTCCTCCTTTTTCCCCTTGCATCCCTTCGCCTATAATTTAATATATTTTCACTGCTCCTTCTGGCATGTCTTTTTGGTCGCAGTGATGGATTTGCGAGGACGCGTTTTATTAGTAATTAAATTTCCAAGCGAGCGTCTTTAGCGAGTGAGTGTGTACGAATGTAATTAGGGTTTTTTGCTGTTTGAGCGCCCGCTTCAATTCGTCCCCTGTTCTTTTTTCCTTCCCGATTCGGTTCTTCTCAGCGAGTTGACAACCCGCAACGCGGGATGCAAGAAAAACGCGCGTAATTAGAACAGCGACCAGAAAAGAAGGGAAAAACGAGCGCAAAGGCAAAGAGGAAATGCTAATTACAGCATCAACATGGCATCTCAACACAGCGCGTAGAATGTGCACTGAACTGTGACAAAATTGGAAAATAAATTACGACTAAAGTACAGAGTTTTAGCAGCCAATTGATTTTTTAATTAATTTAGCACAAAAAAATTTAAATTACTAGACTAATTTGAATAATTAATGAGTTGGGAAAAACATGTGTAAATTATTAAATCGCAAATAAACATTTGTAATCAAATATTTCGCGTTCGTATGAATTAAATCCGAAATTAATATTAAACTCAAATACGCATTGTTTACAATTAAAACAAAATAACGCATGCATTTGTGCATTTCACATTTCGCAAATTGTTTACTTATATTTGATGAACAAGTAAGCAAATAATATATTTATTGATCCGATGTGCGACGAACCGAGTAAAAACGCGCTGAAATATTCCACTCAGCTTGATGAAACAGAAAAGGAAAATGCTGAAATTTCATTAGCGTTTCGCAATTTGGCGCGAGTTGGAAGTTAAACGTTAATTTATGCAATGAGCGTATAAACGAATTAAAAAATAAAAACGCAAAATTGATCCTTGTTCTTCGCGCGTCGACGAAACTGGAATGCAAACACACCACCACCACCACCACCACCACCACCCTCAAGATTCAACCCCATACGCTACGATGCGATATAATACACTTAGATGAGAAAGATGAAAGCGCATGAAAAATTTAAATTAAAAATCAACAAAAAGTGGTCGTCGCTCTTGCGCGTTTACTAGCGGCGGCGGCAATTCAATTACTTTGCATTATATTGAAATTAAATTGAAACGCAAGCAGACAGCGCGTAATGGGAAATTGAAAGTAAATTTAATTTTGCCATCGATTCCATCGGCTCGCATAACATAACTTGTTCAAATAAGCGCCTCTTACGTTTTTCCGTCGCTTCTGCTCTCCTTCCGCCTTCATCAAATCAAACTTTTACGCTACGTACGCCGCGATTGATTCCGAGAAAACCAAGAAGAACGAGAATAAAACGATCGCGGTGAAGGAGCAAGCACAAGTAAACATTACATGATGAAATGATCGTATTCGCAAACAGCGAAGAAAAGCGATCAAATACAAAAAGGGGTTGTTATTGAATTTCATATTATTTGATTTTTCTAAGGGTGAAGTTATTGTATGATTATCCGACGATAAATTTAATATTTGCTGTTGCAAAACTTGAGCGGGAATATCTTGATTTCGGAAAATCGTAAACTCTCAATTTAATCCACTTATTTACATTGCACAGATATTTTGAAAACGCAGAAATCTCAATAAAATGTTTTTCCAATGTTGTTGAAATTTTCTACTTTGTTAAATAATCCACTTACGCTTAACAATGAACAAACGCCAATTTTATATAACAGTGCAAATCTATAATAGTCGCGAACAAACAAACGCTTTTATAAAACTCTATTGAAATAACAAACGAAATGGGAAAACATTTTCGTATTTGATTTCCTCTGTACTCTATAATAATACATCCCGGGTGCATATTGAATAAAATAAATGGAAAACTGTGTTGCGCGTGGGCATTAAAAATAGAGCACCACTACGGATTCGTAAATCCAGCAAAACTCGGGGCAAAAAACGAGAAACGCACATAAATTTAATAAATTTCGCAAAATTGCGTAGACGCCGCTTCGGTTTTTTCGCAATCGGCTCGAAGTTTGACTCGTTTCCCTATTAAAATATGAAAGTTATTGCTGCGAATGATCGTGGAGAATGCGCGCGCTCGAATGAGCCAAGTTCGTTCGATTGAATACAAGTCGGCTTATTATACGCGGCAGGAAGTCAGTCAATCGATATGCCTTCCGCCGGCGGCGAAGCGAGGGCACGTTTAAAATACACTCGCGTCGTCCTTGCTCCGGAGCGCGCGCTTTAAGGACACACGCTCCGTGCTCGGGACGTGCCGCACTCACATAACCCGCTCCTTCGTCCCACCAATACCTATATTTTATAAGTGTAATGCACGTGACACTCGGTGTATCTCACATTGCACGAGATATCATACTAAGCAGCTTTCTTGCGATGAACGCGTTACAATGCAATCGAATGGATGGATCTATGACGCCGACTTGGCAATTGCGTCATGTCGTCGTTGACAAAATTGCAAATCGGGGATGAAGCGCCTTCTCACTACAAGCCTCATAAATAATCTTACATTTTATAAGTTCCAACTTAATGAATTACGTGAACAAATTCGTCAAGTAAATTATCTTGTCACATATCAATTGTGGATAAAATAAAATATTGCATTTAGTCAGAAATTACAAATTAGTATTTTAAATTTTAAAACTTCATTTGTAAAAACAACTCATAAAAGTTCCCCCACCAGGATTAAAAATGGAAAAAGCAGTATTTCCCGATTAAGACATAAAACCCATAATTTTCAGCCATAAACCATCCTAATAAAACTTTAACTTTTAGATTAGCGCATATTTGAATAGACTTTCAAAGAAATACCTTAAACCTTTCTGAAACTACCCTTACTATTATGACAAAAGAATTAGGTACGTTGCAAATATTTAAGGTCTTTACATGCCTTAAAATTTAATCCACCCTTTTCCCGTTCGTCCCATAATTCCGGACACTTTGCGACTTCCTCATCTGTTGTTTGAATTTTCAAAAATATCCACCCCATCTTCACTTCGCCCTTTTTGGCGCGGAAGCATTATGCGCGCTATCATCAAATACCTCAGAGGCTAATTATAACGCACACAAAATACACCGACGCGCTGCTGCAACACACATAATTATTAATGTGAAAATAATGTAAGTATTAAATATGCATGCCATCATAATGCGTGTTAATGTACAGTACATTGGCGTGCATGCAGAATAAACTCCGGCGGCGTAAAAAGCAGCGCATCGCGTCGCAAACGTAGCATGAAAAATGCAAAAAATACTATACATATACAGCCAACATATATTTTTGCGGCGGTGAACGAAGCACAGCAGTTTATGACTCGCGTTGTATTCTGCGTTTATACCACACGCACACGAGTATGCGAGACAAGCGGAGGCGGTGGTGGCGTACATCGCGTGCGCACGTATTATGGCTCTTCCGGTTCAATTTTCCCATGCGACTTGCACATATTTTTTCATTAATCGCTTCGTTGACGCTTCGTATCTGGTTGCCGGCCTCCTCGGCACGCATCCCGCACGTACACATATTTTTTCATTTGCTACTAATTTCTCAACCAGCATGTCAATATTTTTTTAATTCACGACTTGCCGCCGCTACCGACGTTTGCGAATGTGTTTTTATTGCTTTATTAATACGCTTTTTGCACGTTGAATGTGATGCATCATTTCTCAAAATAATAAATTTGTTCATATTTCATTATTAATCTCATTGATATATTTATTTTTATTTGCTCATTTTTCATTTTTATTCGAGCTCTACTGTCAGATTTTTTGCTGGATGTTTATTACCTATTTTCCATCATAAGTCTAATGAATTACCAAAAAATGGTTTGCATCAGTTGGCATGTTTCATTGTTGTTCGTGAGGTGTTAAACAACGTTATCTTAAATGAATGAACAACTCAAACTTGAGTCATTAAAATAAAAGTGTAGACATAGTCTTAATATTCGCCCAAATGAATAGAACAAGATAAATGCGTACGTTGTTGGCACTCATGTTCCACTCATAGTTATCTAATGTATGCGGGGAAATGTTTTTGCGCAGTTGCTTTGACTCGTCTTGCTCGGAAGCGCGTGTTGAGTTTCGCAAACTCTTCGCAAAAGCAGACTGCTCGGCGACGAATTCTCCTCTCCGTATGCGTGCGCGTATAATACGTATACTTATAAGGGAGGCGGGTGTATGAGCATAGCTTGGCGCGATTCGAGTTGAAATTGTAAGTTATCTTATCCATAAAGCATGTAACCGCCGCGTGGCGTCGTACGGATTGCGATCTAGTTTATTGTGTGTAACTAACCTAGGATGGAAGAGGAGCGCGCGCTCTGAAACTGTGCACCAACTCGTGCCTATGTAGTTGCTTTAGTTTTATACTTTACTATATAACGCCGGGGCTACTATTATCTCAAGACACTAAGCGCAACCAAACAAATGACAAAACAATGAATGTCGACTGGTTGTGCTCGGGTTGCTGAATCTCGTACCCACCAAGATTGCATTGCGCCCCGCAGTTGAAATATTATTATGCAGGCGCGCTTAAATGACTATGCCATTCAGGAGCACTTCAATTCCATCCAGCGTTAGTTCAATTAATGATGCATTAAAATTAGTTCCGCACTTTTATCACTTCTTTGTTTATTACCATTAAAAAAATAATTTTCAGAAATTACTTTTTTTTAATTTACTCATTTAAATAAAAATGTTCATTTTTGTTAGACTGCTAATTAAAATATTTCAAAGGTAGAAAATGTATGGCTTCAAATAATTAAAAAATAAATAATTCCTAAATGAATAAGGAGCTGTCAACCACAAGTTTTACATCATTTCTATGACGCAAATTATGAAAAATATTTACAAATCCAAAGTGGAGAAGAGCAGCAAGAAAAACATTTGCACAAGAGTCAAAGCAAGCCCTACATTAACTGGTTTGAACAGAAGAAACGTAAAAGTAAACGCAGCCGGCGAAAGAAAGTTGAAACATCGAGGTACGCACCGCATAGAGCGTGACTCAGTTAAAGCAACATAAGTGGATGTTCGAATCGCAAGTGTGGCGGCGAAGGCGGCTGCGAAGGAAACAGACGGGAAGGAAGCAAAAAGAAGCTGCAGGTGGCGCAAGTCGACCGCCGCCAGTTGGTGCTCGTTACCGTTCGCGCGTTCCCCGTTCAAGGATCACCCCTTGAGGCTTAACTTGCATCGCGTCGTCTCCACTTGCACTTTCCGCGCGGCGCTCGCGCAATTGCTCTTAATATTCGTGCAGCGCGTTCGCCACATACCGGGTTAAACGCAATTGTTTGCTCTCCACTCGGCACCTAACAAGCAAACACAATTTGCTAACTAAACTAACACACACGCGGCCTGCACATCAAGGAAAAACTAACGTAACGCAAAAAATCAAGGACGCTAATAAAGGGAATTAAAGACTTAACTCAATTACAATCCCGGTCAGGAAGAGAAACGCCCGTGTGTTGCAAGCTGCGCAAAAATGCTTTTCCGGAAAAGCAGGAAACATTTAAGCAATGTTAATTTTTAATTTATGACGAGCGTTGTTGGTATTTTTGCGATTGTTTAATTAAGAAATGAGTGTTGTACGCGCTATTCAATCTTATTTGATTAGTTCATGGCCGTCGTAAATTCTTCAAGTATTAAATTAGAATTTACTTTTGTCCCAGGCAAATTTCGGGAAATTTAATTTGAGCCGCACACGTGCACCTGCGCCAATACAATTTCCAGCGGCGGCGAACATGGGGATTACACGGCGCGCGGAGAAATGTCACGAAACAAATATCTCACTCGTAAAATTTTAATTAGCGTAACAACATAAGACCCCTCGAGAGTAACAGGGTTATTCCAACCCAATTTTATCTACCTGTGTGAGAAAGGAAAGTCAGAGACAAATTGGTTCAGAAGATACGAGTGCTGAGAAATATGATGTGTTCTGCAAGCTTCCAGAGGACTAAAGAAATCGTACGAGAACACGAGAAACTTTCGACATACTTAATAATAATGCAAAGTTTCGACTCGATTTAATTTCGTATTTTCCAGGTGGAACAAATATGTTCTTTGTACGGCAGCGCGATGGTGGTGTAATGGTCAGCATAGTTGCCTTCCAAGCAGTTGATCCGGGTTCGATTCCCGGCCATCGCAAAACTGTTTTTACTATTCCAAATACGTGAATTTTTAACACTTCATTCTTTGATAACTCTTAACAAATCCTTAATTTCTACAAACATGACCATTCGGACGTTCATATCAATTTCTCAGTAATTTCTACAAACTACTTATTGGCTTTATGACCAAAAACCACCATTATATGCATTAGACGCTAAATGTATACCTATAATATATGGATTATCCACAGTTATCCTTGCCTAAAGAATATAAATTTAAATCTACTTTTCAGTAAAATTATTACGCTTCTTCCCACCATCGTGCGATGGTGGTGTAATGGTCAGCATAGTTGCCTTCCAAGCAGTTGATCCGGGTTCGATTCCCGGCCATCGCAAAGCTGTTTTTACTATTCCAAATACGTGAATTTTTAACACTTCATTCAGCATCCATAAGGACTTTATGAAGCTGCTAGAAGTGAAAGTCTTTGATAACTCTTAACAAATCCTTAATTTCTACAAACTACTTATTGGTTTTATGACCAAAAACCACCATTATATGCATTAGACGCTAAATTTATACCTATAATATATGGATTATCCATAGTTATCCTTGCCTAAAGAATATAAATTTAAATCTAGTTTTGAGCAAAATTATTACGCTTCTTCCCACCATCGTGCGATGGTGGTGTAATGGTCAGCATAGTTGCCTTCCAAGCAGTTGATCCGGGTTCGATTCCCGGCCATCGCAGCCCCATTTTACTACTAAATTTAAAATTTCCATTTTACTTGTCTGCGTTTCAAAACTTTTTGACACAATTAACTCATTTTCTGAATATTCAAATATTTGCTATCAATTTCATAACCGAATAAATTTCATTTATTCTGCATTGATTTATAATGAAAAAAATCCCATTTAGTAAATAACTAATAAAGCCATATTTTAAATGAAACTTGATGGTAATCCGCTACAAATAAATTAAACACGTTGAACTGAAAACACGCTATTTTAATATTTAAATTAAACGTCAAATATTTAATGATTTCCCAGCGCAATTTAAAGCAATAAGGGGCACACATACGAGCAAAGCAAATTAGCCAGGCGTTAAACGCATGCCGCGTGTGTACAAACAGCAATGACCGAAATAATAATAAACAATGTTCGAATGTGTGCACGCGTTCGGCAATAAACTGGCCACCCAAACAACGTGCATCGTTATTTAGCTGTGGCATATTTTAATGAAATCGACATTATGCCCCTCGTAGATTTCGCCCACTAGCAGTGACTACATAGGTAGTGTTGTTGCTCAACTTCGCTCTGTTGTTGCATACTGATATACCAAACGATCAAATATATCCGCAGCGCTCACATCGACGTGATAAGTAAATTACGTCCGACTATTAACAGTTAACAGCAACAATTTGCAACTGCTGTTATTTACCTGCACGTTTTATGCGCGCTGCGTGGGAGAATGGGTGATCCGCATGGCTCGATTTTAGTTAACTAACTACTCCGATGGATATATAACAATTCGCGCGCTCTCGCCTGTTATTGATTTCGACGTGCGGATCGCGCGCGCAAATAGCCGAAATTCCGGCGTTTGCAATTTGGTTTCGCATTTCACAGAACACCAACAGCAACAGAGTACTACATACATACAAACATAGCTGTATCCGAATGCATCGATTGCCAATACTGTATTCTGCAATTGCCATCGACAACAATACGTGCCCATCAACGCGCCACTGCTATTTCTAATAGCCATATTCGGCACACCAATGCTACCCTGCACTTTCATGTATGCCCTTCGATGCATTTTGATAATACATTATTGTTATCTATGCTCACAATGCGAAATATTATCCTATCATTGAACCATCCTCAAGTACACTTTCGCATTTCAGTATAACGTGTTGACAAATCCAATGGATTTTCATATACAACCTGAATTTTGGCAGGAATTTTAATTTTAATTTTTAAATTATGTTTGCGACAGGAAATAATAAATTAACTGTCAACAACTGAGCGTACATACCATTAACAGAAATATTTTAGCAAATAGAGATGAACGGATACACTTAGAAAAATTTATTTGATACGCTCGGGCTTCAGGAGTAAACATTAATATCGCTTAACGTGACATTTGAATGCGCGCTGCATTCGGCGGAGACGGCGGCGCAAGGCGTGTGCACACCTTGTAAATGATAAAACGTGCATTATGCGAATTAATTCAGTGCCATTTACACGTTTCATCCTGTAATCATTGAGCATTCAGTGCGCGAATGCGAACGAAACGGCACGGAACGAGGTGCATGCATCTATTTGAGAGTTTCTATGGGAGCACTCAGCATGAATGAACATCATTAACGCACTAATTAAAAACGATTCATTCCGAGCACAGTATGCAAAGTGGAGTCGCGACGTACTCAATGAGTATAAGCCGCGGCGGCGCTGAAACATCCTTCGAATTGAATAGGCGATGAGATATTTAGACAACACGCCTCAACACGGCCTATTTGCGCTAAATCGAACTCTACTCTCGGATGCAGGGGCTGTATGAATGATAATTAAAATCCAAATCGAAAGAGAACGCGTACGCCTAAGTAAGCAACCCTTCACGACCCCTTCAAGTGCCTGCATTAACTACTACTTAGCATAGTTCTAACTACGCGCGAGCGCCAATGCAATTGCTCGTTTGCTCAAGCGCGAAACGCGTTTGGGATAATTCATGCAAAATTATGGAACGCTTCCCAAGTTCATTTTCCTAATGAATTTATTCATTTCATTTCATTAATTAATTATTAGGATTAATATTTCTCTGGAGAGACGAAAACATTTTCTGCGTTTCATCAAGGCGAAATTAAATAAAACGGAAGCTTCGCGGAAAAACGACGGGGATATCAAAAGAAGAGTGAAAAGGTGTATCTGTGAATAGACAGGGTGGAAAATTGCTTCTATTAGTGGTGAAACGCACACGAACAACATCCTCACCGCCCCACACTAAAATAAAATATCATTTTCCTGTTTGCGCTGAAGTGTTCTTTCTTGCGCTACTCTTCAATTACACGCTGCCAACCAGCATCAACGCGAAAATGCGCCGCCAAGCGAGAGACGCGCCGCAAACAAGTGCATCGGGCGCATCCTACGCTGAGCGCGATCGGCGGATATTAAATTTCGTAGTGATCGAATTTTTCAGCAGCCGTCGTTCGGGGTAAATGCTGTTAAACATTAAATCTTTTACCAGTTTAACTCATCCAATATCTAATAATCGGGTTACGTAGATGTGATTTACGATTCGCCCGAACGCAACGACGTCGACGACGCGCAGACCGGGGGCGGCATTCAATAGATTGATATAATAACTTAATATCGGCCGTCCGAGCGCACGCCGAGGCGCTTCCTACACTTTTTCATCTTTTCGACTTTTCTCCGCACACGCGCTTTGTACGCGATGCGCTCGCATTCTTCTCGGACGAACTCTGAAAGAGCCATAACGATAAAAATTCCTCCTTTTTCCCTTGCTGGCTTTTCGTTCACTACATTTTCTGCTTAGCACGCAGCCATCAATACTGGAAATGAGAACTACTTTTAAATAAATTGCGCCTTCACAATGGACCTGCCCTGTCATTTATGTACACTTCGCGATATGTATCAATGTCAATTTATTGAAGCGCAATATGATTTTACCGTATTTTTCGATTTGGTGAGATATTTGTTCAAATTTGAACACGTATGTCGGATATTACTAAAAAAATAGTTCTCACAATTCCACGAGTTGTTTCTACTTTTAATTTAATGATAAATTTTGTGTTATCAGTCAGCTTTGAAGAATATTTTAATTATTTCACTAATTTAGTTGAATTTCAATTTCAACTCGAGGTTTGCTTCATTTAATATTTCAATAACAACAACGAAATAATTTGCACAACAATATGGAACAATGGCACGAGGTAATCGATATTTAGCAAAGAGCACATAACCATTTATCATGCGAATTGTTGGCATTTATTAATGATACTCGAGTACATTTTAAAGTTAACTTTCAGTTTCCAACATTGTGCAAATGCCATAAAACATGCCGCGCATTCATTAGCGATGCGAAACTGAATTAAGAATTTTGACATTCCACAAACAACTTAGTTGAAGAAAGTCACAAATCTAATGCCGTCATTAATTAGAATATTTGTCAAATAATTCGAGAATTGTTAATTATGCCAAATTAAATCTATATTTTTTATATTTTTCGCGCCCTAGTTGGCCGATTTTCTCTATCTGAATTAAGAATATCTACGCAGTATTTTTTTTAAATTCTGTTTCTGCTTTGCTTATAAATCTCCGCATTATTGAAATGAATGAATTAAAAATTCAATATTCCACTAGCCTTCAATTATAAATTAGAATTTTTTCCCATTAATTTCTTATAAATTATTCCATATTTTATTATCGGAAAATGAAGATGCCTCTTTACCTGTTATAAATATAATTCCACCTCAAAGGTTTAAAATTGTACTTCTTGCCGAAGAAATTCAAAGGCGGCGAACGCGGCATATTTATGTTTCGCATATTTTTTCTATTTGTATTCGCAATTTTCATGCCGCGAGAAAGCCTTGCGAGATCTTCTGCTTTTTCTTCATAGACGTATTCGCAGTTATCAAACCCAAAGACGTATAATGCTGCATTAGCACAAAGCATTCGAGAGGTACGCTTGAAGCCCAGACATTTGAAGAAGCACCTTACGGCTCTGAATATATTTCAATGAATACAATGAAATCAAAGCTGTTTGTAGCTTTGATCGTATCTAACTATGACCGTCACAACTCCAATGGCATTTATCAGTAACAAGGTACTTCGCGATTTATAAAAAATTAAGACCATGGCGAATGTCCAGTTTTAACTGGAAATTTAAACGCATTTTTTATTTCAATATAACGACTGCCACTTTATAATCTCCAATTATTTATCCCTTAACCGTCATTAACTGAAGTCTGCTGTGTATAATGATTTTTTAAATTTACAGTTTCCTGATATTTGAATCGCCACTTATGACTACTCACAAAAGCCTGACGAGCAACAGCTCTAAACTTCTAATGAACGTACTAAATCGAACAAAAGCAAAGCTATATCATGCTGAATATGGACAATTCCATAAAACCACAAAGCGCCGTTGAGAGCGCAATGATTGAAAGTTTTCGTACTGGTCGTGCGCGCATTTGGCACGTAATTGCACTTTGCAGCGCGAGAATTTAACGTTTCATTTCGATATCAAACACTCGTCATTACCAAAACAACGCATGCATGGAGCGGGCAGTCATTCAACTTACGCATTTCACAGTTTGCCGCTGCTGAAACTGAAGTACTACGTTCGAAAACGTCCACTTGTTCGTTTCATTCGTTTCAGACGACATTTTCCCCATTTCCGTCAGCGATAAAGTCTGTCAGAGTTTATTTGCTCCGCTCATTGCGCTATGGTGCGTGCTTCGCCTGCGTTATCTGCCGCCTTCGCTACGATTCGCTATGATAATGAAACATTTAAACTATCTGATAGAGTACCACCTATAAAGTATTCAAATCTATTACAGAATCTACATAATCCTGGATTTTACTCGTAATATTTTATTCTTCCTTCTCTCACGTTTTATTCTCTACATGTGTAGCATTTTTAAAAATCAATATAAACTCAAAACGTAATAACAATATTTAATTAAGCATGAATTCTATATTAGGCACGCCATCTACGTACATATTCTGCATTATAGTCTCAGCATTAAAGTGCGACGTGTTTAATAGCGAATTTTATATTCGACTTTGAAGAATGCGGAAGACCCAATTAAGCAAGCAGTCGACACAACGAAAATCACGGAAAATGGCTATTATACTGCGGCAGTCGAGAGGATTCATCGCATTTGCATTCCGCGCGCGCAAAGTCAGGCTGCATTTCATTGCATGCACTCGCATTATGACTCGAATGACGTTTGCGCAAGCTTCTTGAAGGATTTATTGAACCCGACACGGGTTACACTCCTATTTGCCAAAGCGCCCGCGCGCACCCCCGTATAAAATAATACTTAAAGTAGCTTTACTATTTCATCGTTTCCTCTCAGCATTTTATGCAAGAGAGTAGAGTAATCATTTACTTTTTAAATGTCACAAATAAAGACGAAATATAACATTGTGACATAAAATACATTTCCAGATAACTTTTGAAATATTTGGAATATTAATACTGAAATTAGCAAACTAATATTCTAAGATATTCTGGTTTTTTTTTTGCCTTTTGCTGCATAATTAAATAAAAGTTTTACATTAAATTTTATAATAGAAACTCAAAATTCTATTATCCAACGCAAAAATTACCGCCAACCTTTCTGCACAAAGTGAGATATAAAACATAATGACTTGCTCATTAATATTTCACTTTTAGAGACTTAAATCCTTATTAAAAGAACACGCGTTTTCTTAACATGAGGTAAAAATTGCACATCAGAATTAATTATATACAAGTGCAGCTAATTAATGAAATTGCCTAGACAAACTGCTTTTGCCAATTAATAATAGAACGTACGTACTTACAATTACTAAAAGCAGTTGGTTGCAAGTGAAATGTGAGTTACAAAGTTAACAAAGGGATAAAAATGCGAAGCACGCTGCGTTCGTGTGTTTGTGGCTGCTTATTTCTTTTTCGGTTTTGAACGAAAGTTCGCGAAACTTTAGCCGCCACCGCCGTTGCGCTCTCTCTGCTTGGCTGCCATCAAACGCAATCGCGGTTGCACAACATTTGCACAAAGCGTCCCCAAGATGCCCGAGCGTTTCGGAATAAAATGACGACGATGTGAAAAATGCATTTCAAAGCCGACGAAATAATCAAATAATACCGCTTGCGGTCACGTTGACAACAACCCCAATTGCGCTAACAGAAATTATAATCAACAAATTCCCATACTTAAAATTCTAAATTCTTCCTCTAGTTAGCGTTTAACTCTTTTAATAAAAAAAGTTTAAAAATCATTCCTTTTCTGCATCCATCAATAATTAGTTGATAATTAAATGAAATTAATTGCCATAAAATTATAATAAACCAATTAAAAATAATGATTAAGTAGCGCAAATATTTACCGATAACCTAGGGGAGACCGAGGAGAGTTGGAACAGAGGAGAGTTGGAACAGTGTCGATATCTCGGAAACTATAATTACTAGCGAGCTCGGAAAAACGGTCATTTGTTCTGTTTAACACTCACTATTTGATGGAGTAAGCGATGAAAGTGTGTGATAAGCGGTTTTGACTGTGCGAAATTTGCACACAAAAAATTGCAAAAAGTAACTTTTTAACCAAAATTTTGATTCCATATATATCAACATATATTATGTTTGTATTGTTCTAATATTTTTTCCCGTATACTTCAGTCTTTCAAGTTTCGTGTAGTAGCTTTATTTTTTTTATAAGACAACTAATTTCGAAGCTACAAATTTTTATTCTGACCGGTTCACCATTTTTTGCAGCTAGGAGAGTTGGTACAAGCTGTTCCAACTCTCCTAGCTGTCCCAATTATTGTTTGTATCTCTGGCAAAATCATTTTCTTTGGGTTGTAATATTATATGGCATGGTAAATTGCTATTTTTTAATTTAGATTGCCAAATAAATATTAACCAAATATTAACGAAAGACTGCTAGGGACATAAGTAATGTTGAAATTTATGAACTGTTCTTTGAAGAAATCACATTAAGAAGTAAAGATCTTGGAAATACCGGATCTTCTTACAATCTCAACTATATGTTCTTGTACAGAAATATTAAGAAAAAAATGACATATCAAGCTAATCGAACAAAAAGGCACTTGCTAATGTCTATCACTTGCTTATGTTAGCTCGATGATTTTACAAAAGAGGAAGAAAATATTGCTTATGAAAGGCAATATTGAATATAAAACACTAGTAATAATAAGTTAATTAATAATGATTAATAATTTAAAATTGTAATTAATCTAATCATTATTTGTTCCTTGTTATTTAATCATTTTTACTTAAACAATATTCTTATTTTTCATTAAAATTAATTATTAATTCTTGACTGAATATTATATGTTATTTCAATACATACAAGTATAACAAATAATTATTAGAGTTCGTCTTTAGTTCTTAATGTGATTTTCTGTATAATGGAATTTATTAGTGACGAAATAATCCAAAAACATAGCTGTTCCAACTCTCCTAGATGTCTGTTCCAACTCACCTCGCTACTAGGAGAGTTGGTAGACTAAACGCAATTTCACATTTTTTTGATTTTCTCCGAAATCATAATATTTTCGTTAATGGAAATAATTGTATTTTAAAGAGTATAAATTGAGCTACCGTTTGCCATATAATCCGTAGACGTAGTATGTTTCTGGACAGAGATATGTTCATTTAAGTAAAAATTGTTCCAACTCTCCTAGGTCTCCCCTACTCGTTTTATAAGTTTACTGATCGTAAAATAAAATCAATATCTTTAACATTATTAATTCAAGAGTTTGTATACCTACGCTTCATTGATTTCATTAAGCCTGACGCAAAACAAGCAATTCCAGCAAAGTTCAATTTACTGTAAACGCAATTTTCATATTTTAGTATATTACTTAAGATGATTATATCGCAAACTATAGGTAATATTACACTAATTATAAAATAAATAGCACGTTGCGAGGGAAACACTTCTGTGTTTTAATAACATACATTTTGAATGGTAGATATATTGAGATGATTACGAGGTAGCTAATGGATTTGTTCATAGCAACTAATTAAATATGAAATGCAATCAGGTAGTTCCAGTACCATAATGGGAATAATTTCAACCATGTGTAATAACACACTGAATAAAATATGTAAATGTTGTAGAGTATACATGGAAACTACAAATTATATGCATGAAAATGTCTAAAATGTTCAGTCAACTACGACTGCTACTTATTGTTGTAGTTATCTAAATAATATACCTATGTAATAATAAATTACACCATGTTTATTTTATTATTAAAGTCATAATCATTTTATTTATACCCGTACTTAAATAAATAGTTAATTTATGTCCTCCTCTTTTATGTCGTATAGCTAATATATATATATAGCTGTTGTTTATAAATATTGGAAAATCGTTTACGATGATGTAAAGGAAAATGTGCTTAAAAGTTGAAACTTTATATCGGGACTGTTGATTTGAATTAAAAGGCCAAATTGCAAATTGTTTCTGTAACACACAAGATAACGTGTTGGACATCTAATTTAACAATGGTGAGATTAAACCCACAAGGAATGATCGAGGTATTTTAAAGAATATAACTATAATGGATAATTTTAGAATAGCGCAGGTATTCTAAGGTCCAGAAATGTGTTGCAATTTTCTTTCAAGGTAACCTAGTTAAATATAGCACGAATAAAATGTTTATGGTTTAGGTTTTATGAGCAATTTTATCTATAATTTAAGTTGTAGCGAAATTACGCGTACGTTAAACTGTACCATTAAATCTAATTATTTTTCATAGTAATAGGCAATCAACTGCTACCAACAAAAAAAACAATGAAAGAAATTTCATTAGAAAAATTGGCACGTATCAAGTATATAATCTATCTCAATAATCCATAAGCATCAAATTTCGCTTTCGCCCTGCATGCAAATTATACACTTTCCTTCAACCTTTGCAAATTATACGTTAACGTGAAATCATATTCAAGGTTCAGCGTATAAAAAACGTGGCGCGTCTTTGCGTTCGCGAACCTAATAAAAATGCGGTACGTGCGCGTCTTGTAGGCGGCGTGCTGGTGGTGGCTTATTTCACTTTCAAATGCCAGCAGCCGTCAAAGCCGCGAATTCCTAATCGACTTGCTGAATTACAGCGGGCCTAAAACATTCATAACATTACTCCAGCCGGCGTGCCGGAAGCGCCGCGATGTCAATCAGTTGATGAAGAGTAGCGCTTTTGTGCGATTACAACGACAGCAGCATAATCGCGTGTTTAATTATCGCGCTGTAATTGATCTTGATTGCGCCGCCAATAATCTGCATACTCCGATAAATGGAAATGACATTGTGATTGGCGAACACCCAAATTCAGTTAGGCAATATGGCAATATGCTCGATGAGTCGAATTATTTTCGCAGAAAAGAAGAAAAGTTCTATTGACTTATTTCAACTTTAGCCGTCAACAAATTATTCAGAAATCAGTCATCGTTTCACGCGTATTCAAAACTGTCGAAACGTGATTTCTTAGAGCAGTGTATGAAATTTGGGACAATTGAAATTTGGCAAAGAAATGACAATTATTAAATATCCAAAAGATATTCAATCAACTTCATATGCGATATAGATAATCAAACTTATGATTACTATTATTCGTTTAGATTGGTATTAGCATATCACTTTTAAAATTCCGCAATTTGTCACGGCCGTTCCGGCCCACAAAATTCAAAATTCTAGTTGGAGTATGGTCCCTGTAGCGCAGTGGATAGCGCGTTGGACTTCTAATCCAAAGGTCGTGGGTTCGATCCCCACCAGGGATGGGTAACAAATACACTTTTTAAAAAATAGCGGATAATAATTCAATATAGCGAATCTTACTCAACTGAACTCCGTACATTAGTTCTCAAAAATTAACATGGAAACGTATTATTTTCGCTTTCTTACGGACACTTGCCCTTCGTTGGTAAATGCATGAAATGCAATGTCAGGTAAAAATCCTTATAAATCAACCATTAGTATTTTATTAGCGCACGCGTACGGCACGTGGAATACTTAATGTAACCAACCCAAGTAGTAGCAGGATTACGGTTCATACTCAAGCGACCCGCAGTATCATTCGTCACCCACATCTTTCACGTGGCATTCGAAAGAAAGAAAGATGTGGATGAGCTGTGCCGCACTGTACGCACTTCGCTGCAGCCACAGTACTATCGTACTGTATTTTGAAAGAAAATACAAACACAATGCTCGAAATAAACTCCAGGATAGCATTCACGTCGGCTCGCAGGCTATCTGTCAGCAAGGTAAACAAGCTGCAGCAAGAAGATGTATAAATGTAATAACATTCGCGAGAGACTGAGTCTATTGTTCGTTCCATGTCGCTGCACGCCACAAAGGCACTGTAATCGAGGTGGAAACAACGTCCGGAAAAATACTCTTTCTAATCGTGTTCACCTCGTTTATGCTGATCAACGTTGCCGTATTCGGCAATTATCGTCACTCTCCCGTGGAGTACCCGGACGCTCAAGAATTTACACGAGTTGTTTGGGAATCCCGTAGAGGCTGAGGCCATGTATACAAGTTACATGCGCGTTATTATGCTGGTAAAACAACAATGCTTTTGCATTTATTCATTGTCATGCATTACTTTATATTAAAATTACGGAATTTGCCATTTCTCCTTACACGAATTAGTTCATTATGAAGTGATTTAAACTATTATATCATAGAATAGGTGATTCGTATCATTTCGTGAAATCAGAGATATGGAATGGTAAATTGTTCCCTGCTTAGGGAAAGCAAGTTCCTGTGGCGCAGAGGATAGCGCGTTGGACTTCTAATCCAAAGGTCGTGGGTTCGAACCCCACCAGGAATGTCAAATGCAGCACAATTAAGTTGTGCGGGACTTTTAATTACCACAAAGAGTATCAAAAAGTACCCCATTCGTGCAGAGCTACTAATGTGAACTGAAGAAAGTATTTCGAAACTTTTAAATTCATAAAATTTAAACAAATGCTATATCCATAAATTTGTTTAAGCAAGTAATGAATTAATTAATTTTAGGATTGTAAGATAACACAGTACTCCGCAAAAATCGGTGAAAATGGATACAAGTTGAAAGGGGCGGTCATGAAACGAGTGCGGCGCAAAGGCTTCGCGATCCACGTGGAAAACTTGCTAGCATACTTGTACATTCAGAAACACTTCGCCGAGGAAGAAGTTTGCAGTATGCAGTACTTGGATGGCTACGTTTCATCCAATTTGGGCTACTTCACCTCAATGAAGGGATCGCAATACACCGAAATGATCAAAGTTGCGTAAGTTTACATTTTACACACTGCAATTAAATCCCTCCACGCTACATTCCATTTGCTCGTCCATTTGTAAGAAATACACGAGTCAAGTTCTCATGCAAAAATAGAAGTGAGAAAAATGAAATAACTTTCTGTGTTAACTTGGAAATTTTAAATCAACTCGGCTACAAATACTCAAGCGTTTTGTTATCTTATTATTTGCATTATAATCATGGGTTACGAAACTGCTTATAATTTGATAAAAATAGGCCTGGCAATGTTCATATTTTTTTTACACTCAGTATTCATAGTCCCTGTAGCGCAGCGGATAGCGCGTTGGACTTCTAATCCAAAGGTCGTGGGTTCGATCCCCACCAGGGATGGTTGGCTATGATTTCCTTTTTGAAATAAAAGCATAAAACCTCAAACAACATGCCAATCAACTAATCCCATACCAAATACATCAGTCTAAAAATATTGCGATAATTTCATTGCGTTCAAAAAAAATGTTCTAGCAATTTTATGACTAGTGCGAAACATGTCAAACGTATAATAATTTCACGTGTGTTATATTTAGGTTTTCCAAAATTCAAGAGAATGGACCACACACTCGCAGCGTTTTGTGATGACGCCGAAATGCATGGGCGTCGCGCCATCAAATGGCAAAAACATGGCCATTATTGACGTGCAGCCGTTTGTTGCATTTCTATGGGGCGTCGGAATTTCCGCCGGCATTTTGCTGATTGAGTTATTGCGTACCAAAATTGAAAATACAAAATACATCCGCCGCGCAAAAAATGCCCGTATTCATCGCTAATCGCTGTTGGATCGGCTCAAACGTAATCACGATATCATCAAATCATGATATTTGACACGAAACATCTGACATTTGACAGCAATAATAGTTATTGACATTTCGAAATGTATAAAAGCAGCCGTGCAAAAGATTGAAGTTATTTTCAAATCATGCCAAATTGACAATGATATATTTATTTAAATACTACCCGACTTATCCATCCCACCGCTAAAAACGAATTTTAAAATGTACGATATGCGTTTCATATCACCCTCTTGTATCTAGAAAATTATTCAAGCAAATATGCATGTAAATAGCAAATGTATTTGGCAATATTTCAACTAACAATTGCGCATTTGCGCACATGCCATTGCATAATTAAGACAACCGGTGGTTAACAACCCTTATTTCCGCCCCTCGAACATGCAAATTTTCCGCGCGTGTATTTTCATGCAAGAACACGAACGAACATCATCAGCGAACATGCGCCTTTTGCACTTTCACACAATTACGTTTTTCCGGAGCAGACTCTGCACGCCTCATTAGCGAGAAATTAACGAAAAGTTCTTTGTCGCAAATGGAAAAAGAAATTAATTATTTCAATTACACCGCTTCGTCGCATTCAGCACTGAGCAAATCTGCAGTGCACATGTAATCATACATTTTACGTAAATAAAGCAATGCATGTTGTAGGTATGTAACGGAAAATTGGTTGGAATTAAACGGTACGCAAATGAGCTGTCAGCATAAACTACAAGGAACAAGAGTTGAACAATTATTACCTTTGTTGCGACCACAATTTAAATCAATTAACATTAATCGCTCGTACATGTTGGTGGCGCATGTACAGTTTGGTAACAACCAAACACTGATTGACTTGATGACCGAAATAGTCCTCACATTCTATTCTAGTGCAATCAAGGCTCAAATACTATTTGTCTCTAATTACGTTTCCATTCCTAAATAATTCAAGAATATTTTGCGAAATATTCACACATCGAATGACTGTCAAACAAGATAAGAGGATAATTTCCACAAAAAATGGGATAATTCATCTCCATACTAAAATTGTTCGTGATATCCTGTCGGATTCGGTCATAAATCTTCCTCAATGTTATCATTTCCCTGACACTTCATAAAATTAAATCCACTAAACACATTTTGCAACTTTTAAAGCCCCATTTTATGCCGTTATAAATGTTCCAAGAATTGCGAAATACGACTGTGATTTTGGTAAAAATTGCAACAAAAAGCGAATTCGAATGAAAAGTTGGAAAAGTAGAAAAAGCATTTTTCAATGATGGAAACATCTGCCACACGAAAATAGATGATACGCCATTAGGCAGCACACTGTTAAAGTGCGAAACGCGCAGAGAAAATAGAGAAATAATATTGTATATATAAAAATCGACGCATGGAAACTGTACGAAAATCCGTGCAACGAAAAACGCAATTAATTTTCGTTTTCATCCCGCGCGTAAACACCATCCACCACATTCACCCCGCCAACCAAGTGGAATTTAATGTCCCTCTAAAGAGCCGCTGCGAAGCAAAAAACAACGAGAGCGAAACGAATAATACGTTAAAAAACGGCGCCATCCTCAAATCCTCTCTCGAGTGGGCGGCTATTACAAAGCGCATTATCAAGCCGCCTGTCCGCTGAGATACGGTTGAAACGCGCGCGCGACCTTTCCTTAATAAGATTGCCTTTCGCGCGGATAACATCACATCGGACGACCACCGCCGACTAACTGCTGCCGCCTCCTCTTTTTATCTAAACGTCCCGCGTGTACCCACGTACCATTTTACCCTCACAACCCTTACGCATGTATGCACGACTTAAATTAAGCCGCAACTAAATACGTACACTCATTTGTTACGATCGATCCGCGGAGGAGAACGACGACAGCTTTGAATAAAACATTTTTAATTAAGTCTTTGTACGCCAAGATATCCACGGTATTCGTAGATATCATGTGAGGAACCCCCTCTCGTGCGAATGAAATTAAAAGGCTGCCACGTGATTCGATTACAAAATCCACGAATATGGCGAAGAGTAGATACGCGAGCACAAACCTATATGCTGATAGTCTATGTATGATCGAAATAATGAAGCCTGGCGCGCGAATAAAGTGAGCGCAGACGATGTGTTCGGTTCGTTCGTGCGTTTCAGCCATCATCCGGCGAAATGTGAGCTTCGCCTGTAATGAAGCCAGACGCACCAGGAGCGCTTTGCGAATCGACTTCAACGCCCGTACCGTCGCTTTTATGACATTAGACCCCATCGAACACACGCTGATGAATCGCTATACCTACGTCAGAATGTCCTGAATATAAAGCTCGCTTTTGTAAAAATTCACTGTTTGCACTGTTATTCCAATAAATTCTCCTTCTCGCTATCCCATTTTTGGAAACATTCGATTTTCCCCGCCTTCAAGATTAAAAATACACGTACTATTAATTTCAACTCGAATCTAAATTATTCCGAAAAAATAAAAGGAACTAATTAAACTACAATCCCCAGATTATCCTACGCAATCCAGGATAATCCCAAAGTAGTTGTAAAATATTCTTAACGCATAGTCGTTAATTAAAATAATTCTTCTTCAACAATACAAGACTATAGTACTTGCACTAAAATCATAGAAAGTACTCCGCGGAGAAAAGTAATTATAAGCTAACCTAAAAAAAAGTAATAAAAGCACAATTTGCATGAGAAATGCCAAGGAAGCGCAATAAAAAACAAGCAATGCCAACGTAGCAAGATGCATTCAGGGTGGATTCTTGTGAAAAGTAATTAAGATTTTTTTAATTTCGCATAGCAATACAGTGTTAGCGTTGGTGCGCTCGTTTTATTTATTCCCCACAGTGTTGTTGTTCCTGTTGTTGGGACTTGGACCGAAAGGACAGTGCGCGACTTAATTCCGCAGCGAAACCAAACTGAAACGGCGCAAACTGCCAGTACATAAATCTCCGGCTGCATCCTCTTATTGTTAATGCGCACCACGACGACGACCGAGTGAGCGTTGCATTTGCATGAGCACGCGCGAATTAAAATGCCTTCTTGCGCCCTCCGACGTTGGACTCATTAAGATTTATTCGTCGTTCTTTGCAGGACTTAAAATCACGATCCGTGGACTAAGCGACTTAGCATGTTTTCGTCCTTTTCGTGCGTACTCAGTGTATGAATAGGCAGTCCATAAAGCGCGCTGAACGAAAAATAGCGAAACCAAAAGTGCACTCGCGAAACGCGCATGTGGGTTTGTGCGGCGAGGAAAAACGTTCGGTCATAAGTCACCTTCTTTCTCGGCTGGTGCGGGCGGCGGCAGCGGTGGCGGAGAGTGTGATACGGACGGTGGAACAAAAGCGGTGCTGTTAGCCTCCGCAGCTGCCAATACACTTTGCGCTGGAATACAATTGATCGGACACACAATGGCCACCAATCAGCCGATCAGACCGCTAAACGACGTCAACGATACATCACCGTATCGAACGAATGGCTTCGACTCGCCTGCACGCGCATCTCCACCGACTATTATTCAACGCCGCAAGGGGACAAAGAGTCTAATGTGTAATCTGCTGATTAATATTTTCTAGGTGCACGCTAAGCGGATTGGGCTGTAATGAAAAATGCACAAAAAGCGGAAAAAAAGGTTGTGCTGTAATACGTTCGCCAAGTTTACGCATGCAAGTGTTTAACTAAAAAAGGGGATGAATTTTAATGTATCCTATTTTACCCTTTAGTAGTTGGTAAGTACGCGTATGAAATTTGTAACAAGGGTTTTCGTGTTAAAATAGTTCTTGGATCATGAAAATTATACAAGTATGAGAAAAATACTTAAGCGAGAAAATTCCTATTACCTCAAAAGAGTTTTTCTTTTCCATGATTATCTTACTAAAATTAGCTATTGACACGTCGGTTTCGGCTTCACCCTAAATTTTTCGAAATGTTAATATTTTTGATTAGCTAACGGGTAGCCCAGGAAAAAGATGAAAGCTTATTCGCGTAATGACAAGTCGTAAAAGAAGTTTGCATAGAAGACAAAATTTGCAAATGATAATGGCGGATGTAACGAAGGAAACGAACGAAGGAAACGAACGAAGAAATGAACACGAGATGAAGGGACACAAAGAAGGTGCCGCTGCATCTTATCGCATCAAGGATAATTTTCGCCGACTACATGTTTATCTCAGGGAACGCGTGCGCGCACACATACAATGTTTCTACTTCAATGGTATATCCCATCACAAAGCGCGCTGTCGGACGCCTTCCAACGTGTATGCGGCAGCCCTGCTTGCTACCGTTCGAACGAAGCATGTTCGACGGCGACGGCCACCGCCACCGCCACCGCCACCGTCGCCGCCACATCTTCATCTACTACTTGTGGAGCGCGTCTGTGCGTCGTCTTTATTGTCGTCGTTGGCGGCCGCGTTGGATTTACTTCGTCCCCGAACGAACGCTTTCCTCTTTTGGGGATTTACTTTGATCCAGCAAATTTGCTTTCAAATCCGACATCGTCGTCGTCGACACTGGCAAGACCAACGAACCTGGCCATTTTCACCCCCATGTAAGAACGCGTGGGGTGAGCCCTACCAGTCAATTATGTAAAGTACAAGCATCCAGGTACGTCAAATACTTTTACGCGAATCCCTTGTTTTTTGGCTTCGTCCGCTTTTTTATATCACATTCTTATACTGAATGTGAAAAGTTGGTTCAGATTTCCAAAAGAGATAGCTTTTCATCATAATTTTAATAACTTCTTAAAATCTACAACATCTAAACCTCCAAATTTCTGGTATTGTTTAATCAATGTCTAAGAATTTGGTATTTTACTAAAGAATTTGTTATCGACCACCCTATAATCAAGAAGCTATTTTCGGACACACTCAAACACGATACTTTTTACAACATTTTCGTCTTACGGCTCGTCACATTCGTCCGTCCGCAACGGGAGAAAAAACGTGACAAACGATTTACGCTCATATTTTCTTTAAAAGCGTATACACGTATTTCGCGCTGAAGCAAGCAAGAGAGGAAAACGCAATGAAAGACAGTTGTTAGTGTTCGAGCTGCGAAATAAAAAACGAGGAAAAGGAGCGCGCAAGCCAAACTGGGCACGAGTGAGAGTGGATGGCATGTTAAAAGTGTCGATGTCCCTGCTGTTTTGCTTCAATTCCATATTCCACGCTGGCGGCGGTAACAGTGGCGGCAGCGACGTTGCCGTCTGCCCGGCACGCATGCGATGAATTTTAATCAGGAGGAAAAGGCCACCTACACACGCACACGCGTGCTCACCATTGCACGACAACGCTGTGTGCATTCAAATATTGCAAATCTTGCGCAATTCAAGAGAAAACACATACACCCTCGCATACGTGTTCGGACGTGAATAAGCGTGCGATGCTTGCTTGCTCCGAATAAAAATAGTATTCACTCTTGGATGCACTCGCAGCACAAATTACCCAAGAAAAATGACGCGAAAATCGCTGGAGAAATGGAAAGAACATGCGCAAAAAGACCAAGACGACAACGCCAAATGCATCTTGTAAAATGTATTGTTGCATGAAGAATTTATTGCTCTTTATGCGGATGTAGGTATATTTTTATCCGCCGCGCGTATTGTACAAGTGTGCGCTTTCACTTAATTCGCGTCGCCCCCGTTGGCAGAGAGAGGAAGAAAGTAGCTAGTGTGGTGCGACGCCAAGAGAAAAAAAACGAAGAGCGGATGTGAATCTGGGTCACATTAAGGACTCACAATGGGATGTGATGAAACACATTTCGGCTACATCTTTAATCAAGGATTGTTTGCTCCTCGTGAATGCGCCTGCAATGTAATCGCGGCGACTAAATCGCTGATTGTCCTTCATTTATTCGCCTCGCAGATTATCGAAATGGGTCGTCCTTATCGACGAGTGCGAATCATTATTTTCTTTTATTATCATCCGGAAAGACTTATTCGTTTATTCGAGAATAAAATTGAAAAGAAAACGATATATGGTTTAAACCTATCATGATAACCGAATATGATGCGCATGGTCGCTACAAGTGCCCTTAACAGCAGAGAGACGTGATTATCAACAACCGCAAATTCAACTTATTACGTTGTACCTTACTTAAACCGCCGAATCAGTGGGTGAAGAGAAGTGTTGCGCTCTTATGCCGATTAAATTAATAAACTTACCGAATTAAACTATCATTGCTTGTAACCACCTGAAAATGCAAACTGCACTATACACTCACGATATTTGCACAGCTGTGATACACGTGCCACGTGCTGTGGCTGAGCGGAGACTAGGCAGTGCAACTAAACAAATTGTAAACAAATCCGGACACATGTTTCAGCATGCGTTCTCTTATCAGCGACGTGTTCGGCTCAGGTACACAGCTGTTCGTGAAAAATTTCAGTTCTATACTGCACGTGGAGCAACCAACACGTGCTCCATACGTATTCTAAAATTACTGATTTAATGTAGGTATAAGAATAATCCGCGTAATTCGTGAGTACAAGTCAGTGTGTTACAAGTGAGTTTATATCTGAATATTGGTAGGTCTCTAGAGGAAATTTCTGCACAAGTTAAGAGAAATCAGCCAACTCGAAATAAGCAATTATTACATTGCTAATTATATCAGCATCGTATTATTAGAAGACAACATTTTTCGCTGCTATATACGAAATTGGTTACAAGCAACTTGGTCATTTAGTTATCTAGTTCGTCATCACATAATCTATTAAATGTTCGTGTGTGAAATAATTCTAAAGTGCCGTATGATTCATACATAACTGGTGTATTCTCTATCTACCTCATTCAACGAAATTATAATGGTAAATCTAATGCTTCAATTATTCGTAGTGTTTTCGTTAATCTTCCTCTGCTTCCGCGCTTTGAGAACTGACCAACAAAGACTATGGAATAAATACCCATTATGAGAATTAATTCTCTTATGACGTTAGCCTTATTCTTGACAATCTAATGTTTTATAATCGACGGTGAATAATTTACTTGAAAACAAATAAGTTACTGAAACCCATCAATTTTAGGCTATTAAAATTGACTTGAGTGGCAACTAAATAAGCAATCCCTCACCGAGTACATCGCTATTATATTATTCAGTAATAGAAATAGAGAAACATGAAGACGATGAATAGAGATCCATCAATAATATTATTGATTTTGCATGCATCGAAGAGTATACTTAGTTACGAAAACAGTTTTGTTGGTCCCACCCCATTTTATCAATATAACTACGAATTTAGCTATAGAGTGATGACTATCAACCCTCACATATCCACCATGAATAAACCGTAAATATTTTATTAGCTGTATTTCTTTTCATTTCCATCAAAGAACGGAATTTATAATTAACCGTACTCGCGCGTTGATAGCAAATATTTATTCGAATTAATGTATTCAGTCGTTAAGTAAATATTAATAAATCCTCTGGTATATCGAGCGGAATTCTGTTGTATGCGTATAAATTATTACGTCAGCACGAAATTTTCCGCCTTGCAACTTTGAAGAGCTATCAAATACATGTTCCTACGTATTGAATGGAAGATAACTGAAAATGATAATTATAGCCTTAAGGCAGAATCAACAAAGGCTTGTGTGCACTTTACAAATAAATAATTCTATCTCACAACTCGTCGTATTAGCAATTTATAAACTTGAGAGGTAGAAGTGAACGTATCAATCAAGTTATTAATTAAATACTTCTAGTAAAAAGCTCACATTTCCAACTCACATTGATTACGAATAATTAGAATAATTGAAAATTATTCACCAAGCGTGTTATGCAGGAAAGTAATACATATTTATGAAATATTTTACAAGTAATTTATGGAACCAAAAATACCAAACATTCCTATCCTAGGAATGAAATTCAATTACAATTGCGAAATTGCAATTGAATTTTTGGTTACGGATGAATTCGCCATTCAAATACATATGAAATTCCATTTACATTTTTTCCTACGCACTGAAATATTGTTCGGTCGCTTCCAACAAAGAAATTTCTCGTTGCGCATTGCAGAAGAATCGCCGCAGTCGGAATAATTCGAATTTTTCAGAAATATTTCAGTTATGAAGTTCTTTATCTTTGAACTAAATAGACTTAGAAACTAGTTTTCTTCATGAAGAACATAAATTGTTTTGACTTTCAACGACGATTAAAGAAAATTTCGGTGCTTCCCACTGGCATGAAAATTGCAAATTGGAAGATAAACATATGCAGGAAAACCAAATACTTCCAGTAATAATTAAACAAGTTACAGTTTTATCATCAAATAGATGAATTTTCACCTAAATAGAATCAGCTTCGTACCTCATAATTTTATCAACTGAAATGTCCCATATGCCAAATAGTTTGTCATTAAAACCGAGTAGTTATCTCAAAAGTAGTTACAAAAGAAATTAACCTTTGTTTTGTTTTGCAATATAACATTGAAATGGAATGGATCTTTTTGCGATACAAAAAGAACGCTGTGAAAATTTGGGTGACAAACGTTTGATAAAGATAGGCGCCCATGTAAATTGAATGTTCAACACGCTGACCAATGTTACCACAACAGTAGCACCAAGAACAACAGTAGCAACAACTACCGAAAACAAGAAGACTGCTTGCCGCTACACGCAACTGTCACTGCAAGTGGCGCGCCGGCCGTTGGATCGGTTTCGCAACATCAGATCACCCGCACTCATCGCCGCCAAGCACAGCGGCCGCCGCCGCCGCCGAATGTACATTTTCTATTCTGTCTGCTGCACGCTACCCACGCGTTTTGTACTATGTACATTGAGCGCCGGCTGCAATGTCCATCTGCCTCATCCATGCGAAACTTGTTGCGCGGCTTTACCGAAAGAAACGCTTACAACTCTCTTCGCATACCATATAATCTAACAACAACTTTCTTCGGAATTGTTTAACTTACTAAATAAAATTATTCTGGCAACCACATCAAACTCGAATAAATTTAAAATAATACTCGGTGCAAAATAATGATAATAACTCGTGCTTTTCGACATTTTCATAGATATGCGTTCAGATAATAATAATTGAACGGGAGTTGCTAAAACCAATAATGTTGACGAGATATTATAGGTACTCATAGACTGCACTTAAAACATGAATTTCCAATACAAACGCAATAAAATATCCCATCAAACGCGGTTATTTGTTCAGCATTTGTAGAAATAGAGATTAAACAACAATGCTCTATTTCCATCAGTGACACATACCCATATAGCATAAGTATCATAATTCAATAACGTTCAGTAATCTTTATTGTCGTTCCTGTTTACGGCAAATTTTATAGATTTATCTGCCGCCGCCAGTACCTAAAAAACCTCTACGCATCTATCTTCGCAATAAAAATATAATTTGTTCGCGAATATCTCGTCCTAATGGTTTAACAGCCATAAAATATTTTTTTATGATATTCCAGCGAAATCGAAATAAAATTATTATAGTCATTCACTTCATTCTTATACGTTTGTCAACGCATTCATTTAATAATAGTCGTGCTCCGATCCGCATTGCGAAAAATTAATTCATCGTCAGGTGGTAGATAAAATCGCAAATGTCTATAACCTTAAGAATGATCAGAAATGCACACGCAAACGAAAATAAACAAACCGATGCGTCATGTGTTTACATAAATTGCAAGTGTATAAACACGCTCGTTGCATTATGGCAGAGTAACGCATCCAGCGCAGATTCAAAGCAACGATGCAATAATTAGCCTTTTGATTAGCAAATCATCTGGACTTGATCAATTGTGTTGGATGTAAACATGTTAGCAGCCTATTGTCTCTGTGCATAGTTATTGTGAATCCACCGACGAAGGCAGGGGTTGTTTGCGTATCACCCATTAAACTACCGCATGTAATGTAATTGAGTTCAAGGCCATGTTTAAAGGGTGCCTGCATTGTAATTCGCCCTCGATAAAAATAGAAACAAATTCTACCTGATTTCGCACGTTGATCACCAGTTGTTGTCGGCTAACAGTGCACACACAGAGCAGAAGCAACGTAAATAAACAAAAGTTACGCACGAACATGATGAACAAGTGTTGCACAGACGCTCACGTGCACAGCGGATATCAGCGCGGAAACTATACAATTATTACGTTACGAATGCAGTAATCATTATTACACGATACAACAGCAAGAATCAGCTGTTCTTCTTGCTCCTCAACGCATCGACAGTTGCCGACATACTGACGCTCCAAGTCCAGAGGAGAAGGCGCGTAAAACTTGCTAGGCAACCCGTTCGACTACTACAACGCATGTGCAATGAGAGTATTCAAACTCGTAATAAAATCAATGCTTTCAAACAATACCAACAAATTATAAGAGATGAGATACGGATTGTCGTTTTCATGAACATTTTTTACTAGAATTTTTTTATCAACTTGCGTGACAACACATGAGGTATCAATTTTCCCTATATACAAAAACACAAACATTTCCCTAAGCGCATGGAACGGTAGACAACCTGTTATGCGAAGATATTCTGATATGATTAGAATTCAAAGTTCTTACAAAGCGCCAGCAAATTGAGGTCGTGGATTTATAATAATCAAATGCAAATCGCTTACGTTGGTACCAGTATGGCCAGTTTTAACCAGATACTCACCAGCTTCATAATTAGTTAGAAATGAATAGCTGTTTGATTCTTGTAAAGCAGCTCTAACTCGACCCAGTTCATGTGGTCTGAAAAAAGGTGCACATGCTCCAGCAGCATCAGTTGGACCATCAATGCCATCAGTCCCACAGCTCAGAAAGAATACTTCTTCAATGCCATTGATTAAAATAGCCAATTGTGTTGCAAGATGCATATTTCTTCCTCCCTTATTACCAGGATGTTCAACAACTATTGTTGGTTCTCCACCAAGAATGAGACACACTGGCTTTTTTGAGTCTTTGATGGTTTCAATATAATTAAGGGATTCATCACTAAGAAGCAATGGCTTAAAAGGAGTTCTATGTTTCGAAAGCCCAACAATGTACTTGATCAGATCAGCATACATTCTTGCAACATCTTTTACACAGCCTTCTACTGTGGTTGATAAAATATGTGCATCATATCCCAATTCCTGGGCCATTTTCAAAGCACCTTGACAAGCCAGTTCATTGCTTCCAATCAGGTAATTTGTTACATTGTTGAATATCTCAGGCTTGATTGGATCCTCTTTGCTTGTTAAGCATTGCAACACATTTGTTGTTACATCTCCTATAAGATGGTATTTCTTTAAAACTTTCTCAGGAGTTGTAAATAGATTCACAGGCTCTACAGTTGGACCACTTGCAATCAGATCAAGTGGATTTCCAAGAATATCACTCAATACCAGTGTAATAACTTTTGCTGGATATGCACTCTCTGCCAAGCCACCACCTTTCAGTCTGGAAAGCTTCATGCGAACAACATTTATTTCATGAATTGTTGCTCCCTTGTGCGCCAGCATCATAGTTATACGATATTTCTCACTAAGAGTTATACCTGGCTTGGGTGCAACAAGCAAACTTGAACCTCCTCCAGAGACAAGCACAATCAGAACATCATCAGGTTCTAGTGCACTGCAAAGTTCTTCCACATCCTCTGCAGCATTTGTTGCAGGACTATCAGGTAAGTTATGTCTACCGGCTTCGTGAATTTTGAACTTTTCATCTAGCAGGCTCAAATCATACTCTATGCGCCGCCTATGTTTTCTGACTGAACCATGTGGCACTGATATAACCCCAGCTGTTATACTCTTGCCCATCATGTGGACTAATTCAGCAGCCATCTCATAGCACGCTTTACCAAATCCGACAATATAACAGCCACCTTTGTCCAATTTATACTCATCTCCGGCAACGGTAAGCACGTTGTTTTCAAACTTAACATTTTGTTGAATCAGCACATTCGGACGAACAGCTGTCACTGCTGCTTTGAAAATTGCTCTCAGGTGAGAATGTTCTACATAAGCCATTAGGAACCGAGTGAGTTGCATGACTGATGAATTGTCGCTGCCTCGCGTGTGGGCAGAGTGGTGATAAGGAGACTATAGAGTTTGAAATCAATCGCGTATGTTGTCACGGCATGCCAGATAACTAACCAAAAATACTATATCATATGGCGATGCACTGAGAAATATAGTCAGACCAACAGTTGCCAAGTTAAATTGGAGCAGCAAAACCGAAAGCAAAAGAATTGTACAACATGAAATATAAGTTTGGTTGATTAAAATCTGAGTCGTCAATATACAGTCAGCCAAAATGATTAATTCAGAATTTTTAATATAATAATTTGCAGACTCAGCCCTAAATCTGATTAAAAAGAAACAAGTATGTATGCTAAAGGTTTTTAATAGCTGTATGGAAAATCTGAATTGAAACTACTTGAAATCGTTGGGGTTAAGGGGCACAAACGGCTCCTTCGTTATCTGAATGATAAAAAAACTTTTTAATGTGGTCGAAATATATAGATTTTGCAATTAAATTCTTTGGACCTACAACAAAATTTCCGATTAGTATATCATGAAATATTAATGTTAATACTTGTAGCTGTAATGTAAAATGATTATTAAAGTTAATAAATCTGAAAAAAAGTGATTCACCTAAAAGAACAAAAGTACATGATTAATATTAATGTACACATCTGAAAAAAGAATGTGATTATTAAGCTTTTCCTGAAACAAGAAAGTAATATTTAGGCGCATTAAATTCCCGCATTAATGTTGAAATATTAATTTTATACTTGATTAACACGCAGTAAATTGATAAGTATTATAAACCGCATCAAAATTCAAATTCGCGTAATTAAATTGCGCATGGCCATAGCTATGTATAAACGCAGCTAAATTAAGGACGCACCTGAAACCTAAAGAAATGTTTGCCGCACTGAAAAAAAAAGAGATTATAGTGTTTCGTGTAGAGGAAAAAATAGCAATTATATAAAATAGAAATAAAACTTGACTATGAAGTATGATTCAATCATTTAAGTAAAATTGAAAACCAATTATCGATTACACAATATTGATTCTACTATAAGTATCAAATACACTTAATCAATATTATCATATCAATAATTGGCAGTAAGCAAATAATAAAACTTCAAGTCAAGCTTTGGCTGAAAAGAGATATTTAAATTATTATTATCCTTCTTGGGTGGATGGGAAAGCACACTGAAATGCAAGATATATTAAGAAAATAAAAAATAAAAATAGGAAAAGCAAAGCGCTGAAAGAAATGGATTAACTTAATAACTAAGCTGAAAGCAAAGTGATTAGGAAATAAAAAAAGCACCTGTGAACAGAAAAATTACATTTTAGTTATAAGTGTATTTTGTAGGAACAATAAATGATGAGGATGGGTTGTGTTTGGTGTTGTGTTTATCTGTTATCTAATCGGATATGGCGCAAAACATCTTGGAAAAGCGCCCTGAAATTCGCGAAAACTCTTTGATGAAACCGCAAGTGTGACACAGATAAATGCAATGTGAGTATACAAACAATAGAGAGATATATATGCAATCAAATCGGAGGAGTGTAGTGTGTTTAAAATTATCTATTATACAGTGGGCCATACGCAATGTTTATTAAATTCGATTGCGATTGTTGGCACGATTGCCCAAGATCGCGACCAGGGTGGCACGATTGCCCAAATTCGCGACCATGTTCGGCACGATTGCCATCGCGACCAGGGATGGCACGGTTGCCTTCGCGACCTTGGGTGGCACGATTGCCTACATATTTATGTTTGTTAAACATTGTGCCCCAACTGCAGCATCCCAACGGCATACAGACTGGGTACCCTTGCGGGATTTACCACATCGCAACGAGAAAATATCCAACGATATACGAAACGTTAGTTCGTATAAAGGACGCAACGACAAGACAAATTACACCGAGAGGAAACGCCAAACATCGCACAAACAGTTTGTTTGTGCCGGAATTAAAAACTATAAGAGCCGAACTCCCAAAGTGTATGATTTTGAATGCTGCTTTGAGCAGTGCACTGAAGGTGAACCAGCTCAAAGCAACAATCGCCACCATACGCAGTAAGAGCAGGCTCTTCTCGGTACTCACCACGCTCTTCAGGGTGGACGGCTTATCTGGGTTCCCTCGTTGCCGTCCCCTCATCATCCTGGTGGACCCTCTGGTGGAAACGACCATATACCCGCACTCCTCGAAACGGCACTGATTATGATGAATTTTGAATTATGTTGACCCGGCTTGCAAACTCAAAATCGCGAACGAACTCGACCCTTTTCTAAGGGTATGCTCAACCACACGCACTGGTGAGCACTCCCGCACACGAGGTTATTTCGGATCTAAAAGTTGCTTTTTGAAAAACACTCCCTATACGAGACTTCCCTATCAGTGAAAGGGGACATGGCACGACCCACTTTCGTAGCTAACCGCGAACTAATTTTGCAATCATCCCGACACGCACACGATGAGTATTACGTTTTGAGACCTCTCCAGGTCTTCGCGATACGGAACCGACGTCCCGAACGACTGCCTCCCGACACTAGGCACGCGACAGACAAACGACGATAACACGACGAAAACGCGCCCGAGCTTGCCATCCTGGACTCGGCTCTGGTGACCTAGGAAAAGAACAGACAATACAAAACGCACACCACTATTCACTTACGATGACATAATTGATTCATCTGTAACAACAGAAAAACAAGCGGTTAGTTTAATCACAATAAATTTCACCAAACTCAACATACCTTTATTATAGTAATTTAGTCGCATTGCTTGCAGAACATTCTGCGCAAACGTAGCATCGAAAATGTTTGTTTGCTTCATGGCGTCATGGCGTCACTTGCATAATGTTCTTTGGTTAATGACGCCACCGCGACTCTATTCAAAATAATGCTCATCTGAAGCTTTCCCTACACGGAAAAGTAATTGTTGCCCTACAATTAAAAGATTTTCAAGTCACACAGTTAAATATACACTTGCACAAACAAAACTTCCAGAATATTCCAAAAAATTAACTCGGAGAACAGACAAACGCAGGTTCCTCCCACGAAAGTCAGCTGAAGACTGGCAAAAACGGCCGTCCCACGCTAATTTTCTAGATGAATCCAGATGTGCACCTGCTCTGCGCATGCGCAAATCACCCGGTATGCCTTTTTATTATGCATCATGAATGACACTTGACAGACGTGGCTATGTATATGGGCCCAAGATAATTTTCAATAATTATTTTAAAGCAATAATACTATTGTTAATGATATTTCACTGCTTATACGTTAAACCGTATGCACTGCCTCATCTCTAATGACCCTCTCCCCATGCTAAAAGACCCTCTAATAATAAATATCAACGATGCAAAATATGCACACCATATGGATATTTTGTTGTAATGTTTTTAGATATTAAAATAGCTTATTGATGAAATCTAGCCATTGAGAAAAATCATTAGCACTTGAAACAATGTGCTACAAGTAACAATTTCATTACAGATCTTATGAAATTTTAAAAATCATGTATGTAGCTAATGCAAGTGTCAATATATGCTAAACTTTTATGATAATTTTAAGTCTAATTGGATGTACGTAAAGACCAATATGAATCATAGAAATCTCTCATATTATCCTAGCTTTCTCAATATGATTGCTTAAATCTGAAGTGCAAATGACAATTTTCAAATTTCCTACGTGAAAATCAGCTGACCAGCTGTGGCTTCATAATTTGTAGCCGAAGTTCAGTAGTGAGGTACACTGCAGAGTTAACATGAGCTGTTCATTCATATAGTTGTTTATTTTCCCCGTATGCGATTCATAAGGAAAAATAATGTTTGAAACGTCATTGACATCAAAGAGTGCATCAGGCGTTTGTACTGTCTGGTGTTTGGCTGTGAGCAGTTAAAATTCAGTGCAATTTTTGTGCATGGACTGTCAGCACCCTCCAGACGAATTCGGTAATTTCCATGCTTTAGACACACATTCAAGTCAGTTAGGTAAGCTAGGTATTTAATAATAACTAAGTTCATAATAATGGTATTTCAATTTTGAAGACAAGAGTGATGAGCCAATGATTGTGTACACAAGTTCCATTTGCACATGGTGTAAATCTGTGGCTTGAAGTAATTTGGCTTTCAATGATTCAGCCAGACATTTGTGTTGCTTGTAGACGATAATTGCAATGAACAATGCTGCAATGAATAGCATTTTCCCCAGGTTGATGTTTTGTGTTTCAACGTCTTCCTGGAATTAAAACAGTCTCAAAAGGCGTTGCAGTTTATGTAGATTGCTTGTACCAAGCTCCAGACGAGGTACCAGGTTATTTGCCTTGTGACTGCCATCAATATATGTTCAAAACCAAACCAATAACAATGATTTTGCAAGACGGCAGGTAGTTAATCATTTATCAGCATACTAGTGATATCCGATTCAAATATTCATACTAACGTACAGTTGTTTTAGGCGATACAAATCTCATCGTTGGTTTTGGAAAGAGCTGTTAGTTTTTGATACTAACCCAATGAACGAAGAGAAATTGGATAAGCCAACGATTCCATTTGGTCGATTTAGGTTTGGAGAATATGATACATTTCAAAACAAATGCAGATAACAGCCAGCAACATTGAAATCGCAATCAGTTCGAATCGATGACGATGAATGCAAGATTTGTTTGATTGCTTTAACATGTGTTCAAAACCAAATAAATAACGACGATTTTATTCGACGACAGGTAATATATCATTTATCAGTTCCACTCTGATATCATATTGGATAATTCGTACTAACATAAAATTATTTCAGGTTGTGCAAATTGGATGGTTGGTTTCAGAAATTCGATAAACCAACAATTCCATTCTGTCGATATTGGATTAAAGAATATGATGCATTTGAAAATGAGTGCAAGTAAGAGTCAGCAGGAGTGAAAAAGCAAACAATACGAGTTGGTAACAATTAAAGCAAGATTTCATATAAGATCTGCTCTGATCTGCATATATTTTAGGGCAGCAGGCAACAAAGCGTACTAACAGTTGCGCTGCTACCATATGATTCAAGTCAAGTAAAGAGCGGCTGCTGACATCAGGGGGTTTGCGTACGTCACTGCCTCCATGTACAACTTCGCCACTGCAGTCCTAGTACCGAAGCGCACCGTAGCGCACCTGTTTTTCAATTATATAATGTTTTACTATTAGGAATGGAAAAATTATCAATTAGCGTATTAATAATCAATATATCTTTTGTAATTTATTAAAGTAGTTAAATGTTATACTCACAAATTAGGTACACATCTTTTTCATGATCTAAAAATAATCCAAAATCGTCTCTGAAATTTGTGCTGTAATTTAGTATTTAGTAACAGCAAAAATAATATTTTACCCGGGCGAGGCCCCCAGTTATAATATAAATAAATTTAATAATTCCACGTCCTAATATTTTATCGAATTGATCCAAACTTTCATCAGAATTGGCTATTTTCGGCTGCCTCGATTTATTTTATGTCAAAAATTATACCATAAATTAGCATAGACGACACCCTAATGATTTTCGAGACGGATGTGACTTATTTCAAAATCATCAGACTGTATTATCTCTTCAGATAGCATCAGCAACCATTCTATATATAAATACGAATTATTTGAATATTTGGACTTTTGTTCTGACAAATTCTGTGATCAAAATGAAGAGTTTATTAACAATTTTATTACTTGTGTATTTACGAGGTAGAATTTCATTTGGATTGAATGCAATAATGACTAAATTTGACTGGTGTGATCGTGAAAAGGGCCACAATGATACAATTCAAGTGGAAATGCTTAATATAACTCATCTTGGTGACTATGTGCATAAATCTAATTTTAGAGCATTCGTTGGATTAGATGTTGATGAAAATACAAAGGTTTGCTTGACATAAATGTAATTACATTCGACTAAACTTGTTTTATATAGTATCGAGCCAGTATTTACAAGAACAAGCGAAAGTTACCGATTGCATATGTTGGGAAAAATGGATGTAAAGCGTTGGAAACTATTGTCGGAGAAGCTTACTTTGACGTGGCTCGAGAATCAAAAATCAATAAAGGATGTCCAATTAAACACGTAAATTTCTAATAATTTTAATCTGTATTGCTCTAAACTATTTTAATATTTAGGGTTTATATACAAAGAAAGATCTTATAGTTGATGCTAAAAAGGTCAAAATTCCTGTACCAGTTAAAGGTGTACTTCGCGCACAAATAATCGTGGAGGAAGTTCCATCCAATAAATATTTGGGATGTCTTGAAATTATTGCAGAATTAAAGTAACATATTTCACTCCATGTTTTTGTAATGTTTGGTAATTAAAATGATTCAATTAAGCTCAATTTTCATTATGTTGAATTAAATAAAAATTTCACTTTCCTGTCACATGCGCAACAAATTACAAAGCGTTAAATAAGTGCAGCTGACTATTAGTTAATTAATACGAGTTATTTACGTTATTGAATAAATCCGGCCTTCACATTGAAATGTACGCCGATCAAAGTCCAATATATTCTTGGCATAATTGTCGTTCGTGATTGAATTTGCAATTACATACCTGATGCACTCGAAAGAAAGAGAAACTGTTTGAGAGTCGTCCGCTAAATATGGTTATTAGATGAGGCAAACGAACGCACAGTTAGTTATTTGAATGAAATCGAAATCGAATTTTATTGCAAGTATTGATAATGTTAGTGGGTAAAATAACGATTCTCAAAAAACATTTTTTTGAAAAAGGTGAAAGTGATTGGAAAAAATTGGTTAAATTCATAAATAAATATTAGAAACTCAATGACAAGCATAAATACTTTATTAATATTTTAATTATGTTTGCAAAAGTTTCTTAAGTTAACAAGAAGTATATACTAACTTATTTGAAGTAACGTATTGTATTAAATAATCAGGAATAGTTGTTTAATTAAGGTAAATTATTGGCAGTTATGGAGTAGTTTAACTTTGCAAATTTTGCTTTAAAATGCGTATGAACTAGTATTTTAGGTAAAAATAAGCAATATTGGCTAAAAAAATTAGAAAATAAACTTATTAAGTTATTGATATCAGAATTATATAAGTTTATAGTACATTTCTCTAGTAGTTATTAAATGTATAAGTAAATATGTTAGAGCGGATATTCAAAAGTAAAAACGTATTATTTATAAAGCATTTTAAAAATTCACCATATAAAATAAAGATATAATCATTAAACATCAGTCTGTGAAACAGTGATATTAAAAAATTGAAAAAAAAATAAAGAAAATTACACTAGTCTAAACAAATGTTCATGTGAAGGAAATAATATTAAAATGTTTGTTACATACTTATCCATTATGTGGAAAATGAGAAGCGATATGATGAAACTATTTCTAAGATTCGATTATGCAAAACAAAAGAGTTTTATTCAATTGCGAACATTGAGAAGAAAACATTACTGAACCTAATAATTTGATTTTCAATCACTTGGAATTAAAAAATGGATAAACTCATGTAAAATAACCAGCAATATTTCTGATTATTATTATTAAACTACACTTATAGATTAATCACATTAATCCATTGACATTTTGAAGATTACAACCTATTGACATTTACATCCAAGAGTATACTGCAATGTTAAAAGACAGGTCAACTAATTTCAGCAACATTAAACGAACGCACATCCATCAGAAGCTGATGAACAATAATTCGACGTGTGTGAATGTGTTGGCCTTATTTCCCAAAGCAACTTTTTACATTTTTAACCGCAATTTCTATACGAACAATTCTGCGGTTCGATTGCATTCATTGTTTGAAAGAGTAGCATGTTATTCTATTGATATTGAAATATTGTTACATGTTGATTAAGTAATCACTCTATTATTAATCATCTTCAATGGTAACCAGTGTGTTCATATAACAAATATTAAAAAATATTTGATTTTATTTTCTATTTATAAATACTAATGAAAAAGGTTTAAATATTTAACACAATTATAGAATTTGTTACAAGAACAAGTGTGAAGGTCGTTTATTTTGATAATCATAGAAGTCATTATGTTCATAAGTGAGTGGCTTAAGTAAAGTGGGTACTGGAACTGTCCGAAGAAGACTTAGTAATCGAATATTGAAACAACTCAGTAAGTAAGTGCATTAAACAGCGGGCATTCCACCACTATGAAGGAGTTCTTAATTCGTTGACACACACGCGTGCAACGTGCGTTTTTACTCGTGTTTTTACTTTCAGTCTTGCCGTGAGTGCTTAGCCACGCGCACGTTCTTACTTTTTGTCTTAAGGTAGCTTAAGTCACACCGCCACTTGCTCCGCGAAGTTCACTCTAGAGAGCTGCCTGCCAAATAACTAAATCAAGTGGTAATTAATTAATTAAAAGTTCAAGGAATAGAAACTCGATACTATCGCTTAATTGAAGCATCTTTAAAAATGTGGCTTCCATATCAAATTCAGCTCTAAGTCGGAGCGCTTTCACTCGGTGCATGTGTGGCGTGTGTCTAGAGAGAAAATTGCCAACGACGCGTCGCGCTCCGAACGATTAAAACTTTAAGGTGATAACAATTGATCAAAGACATCGAAACCACAAGAAAGAAGTGAAACCTTCAATACTCGTTCACATCCGTATGAAGATGATCGCTCGAAAATCACATGCGCAGGTCAAATGTGAAAGTGCGCTGATATTCTGTTGTTCCTTTTGTTTACTTCTTCTGCTTACAACATTTGCCGGTAAATTATTTACAATAAATATGATATTCATGACTGATATTTACACGAATAATGCAAATAAATGTATTGCAAATTAGACCTTCGAAATTCATGACTTACAAATGATAATTAAACTTTTAGAGTGCAATTAAAATCGTCAGGAAATGAAACAATAACTTGAAACAATGATCAAACAAAAATAACACTGTTGCAATTAGTACTAACAAAGTGATAGGTATTACAATTTAAATACATGATGTTAACATCACGATTACCATCTTGATATAATTCATGTCTATTTTACCTAATTACTCAACATGCTCGCAATTAATTTTCACTTTTCATATCGCTTTTACTTTTTGCAGTTTTCCTTCATAATCATTTGATTGCTTTGCGATCGAGTGCACGCATCGTAAAATTAAAAAGACGCGTAATTTATTGCAATTTTTAATGCATAGCTAGTAGTTGAATTGCGCTAAAGAGCTTAAAGTAAATGAAGTATTATGAATAGAAGCGTAATGTACATTGTAATTAAGGTTAATTTGGCATCCATAAAAAGCCTTCAATCGAATAAAAACGCCTAAGTACGGCATCCAAACGATTTACAACTGGTTGCAGATTGTGTAAACGTTGGATGTAATTGCATAATTAATGAATACTTAGCAGACCATCAGTAGAGGTTTGCCTTGCGTTATTATTACAGCTGTTGCTGGAAGTTATTAAACAATTTTGTGTTTCGTGATGTGTGTTTGCTTTAGTAATTGTTCGCATTGCTTCTAATACTTTTCGCGCTTGCCAAGTGATTGCAATAAAAAAATGGATATGTGGAATATTGATGAATTTATGCAGGTGACATTTGTACAACATTAACCTTGATAATCACCTACATTTTTTCAATGTAAGATCGGTTTATTTTGATTAATTTCTTAAACAGGTATCAATAAAAATCAATGTCAAATATTTAGATTTTAAAATGTTTGATTACTCAATGTCGTCATTCATTGCAGCTGCGGATTTATCCAGCAATTAATAATTTTACGTTTTCTAATAATAGAATAATTAATCAGAATTTTATCTAATAGAAAATTTCCATTTCATGTAAATTGCACTGCTAATTTAGATAGTAACTTGCATACATAAGAGTTGTCAAAGTAAAAGTGAAAGAAAAGTGAAAACAACTGTAATTTTCTTTGTTTTCCAAGAAGTAATTAACATGTGTGTTTCCTCCAATTTCCCCTCATAAAATAGGCAGTAAAACGTTTCAAATGAATTCTAGTACAACGAAATGAAATACGTTAATCAAAATTTAGCAACAAATCGAAAATGCATACACATATTCTACGCACGCACATATTTTAACGTAATTAGTGTCACTAAATTCGACTTCGTCTTATTTTAATTCATATAACCAGACTCCTTTCACTTGTTATTCCTGCGTCGTTAACTCAAAGGCTCTAATACCAAATTAGAATCCGCATTGAGTGCCACAGGCAGGCGCATGTCGACACATTAATCAATTGATTGTAGCGTTGAAATTTTCCCAATTCAATTCAATCCTATAAATTGCAATGTGATGAAGGATCAAATTTATTGCAGACGTGCGTGCCCAAGCAGCCGATGACTATGACGAGTATGTACCACCAGCGAAACCGTCCAAGAAGCCATCGACAGTGCGAGACTTGTACAACACTTCATCATGCATTCCTAAGCCGTTTACTTGCCCACATCCACAGATACAATACTATTTGTACACAAGGTAAGGTGGCTGACATTTTCACTCTTACTTACATGCTTATTTGCGTGCTGATTCGATTTTAATGCGTTCGAAGTTCATTTACATTTGCACCTATTTCCAACGATATAGATGGTGATTATGATTTAATCAGTTCATTTTTGCAATTTGTCATTGAATCATTTTTAAGAATGTCCTAACCATATAGGTACCTGATCAACAGCTAACTCTAAAATGCAGGTTTATTGACTTAATTGTGAATACATTAAATTCAAGAATTTATATTGGTAGGTAGTAAAATTTACTAATAATTTCTAATAAATTCATGTCTTCCTTTTATTCTTGGATGACAGCACATGTACTCATGAATGAAATAAATAATGAGTTGTTGAATATAATATGTCATTTGCTACGTATAAAAATGAAAGTACTTTAGAAGTAATGATTTTACATCCGGAATTAATGTTACTTGCATAATGGTTATACCTACATGCTTACAGCACAAATAAAATGGTTATTTGTTAAGCTAGAAAAGTAGGTAAACTATTTCCTTAAGGGAGAAAGAATTCGGTTATTTTATGAACTTAATTATGAATAGCTAAAATTTAGATAATAGTTCAAAGCACTTTGTAAATAATCATTATAAAATGTAGTTATCTGATTTCCGTTATCGTATTTAACTATATTTAAATCGAGATTAAAAATTACACGCTTAATAAATTTAAACAAATATTAAACGACAAAATGTTTTTGCTATCGCTTGGTACACGAATGGAATAATAATTTTACGTTTTCATGTTTTAGGAGGACGCAACAAAAACCTGAATTAATAACTACGTTGAAATTGGATTCCTTATATAAATCGCAATTTAATCGCGCACACGATACGAAAATCGTAATTCATGGCTTTGGTGGCGGCAGAAATTTATCGCCGAGTACAGATATGCGAGATGCATTTTTCTATCGTGGAAATTACAATATATTCATCGTCGATTATGGATCATTAGTGAAGGAGCCATGTCTTAATCAAATGGAATGGGCACCTCGTTTTTGCGCTCTTTGCGTTGCGCATCTTGTACGCTACCTCACTCAGCATCCTCGTGGAGTACGTGCAGATAAACTACATTTGATTGGGTACAGTGTTGGTGCTCATATTTCCGGCTTGGTGGCAAACTTCCTTGATGAACAAATTGATGGCAAACTAGGAAGAATTACTGGTTAGTGACATTAATATTATTTTGAATTATATCATTGTTAATAATTTAAATATGACGTTTTACATTAAGGATTGGATCCAACAATTGTCTTTTATGCCGGTAGTAACACCTCACGAGACTTAGATCCAAGTGATGCGTACTTTGTTGATATTTTGCATACAAACTCAGGAATTCTTGGTCAATGGGGGCCGAATGGTCATGCAGATTTTTATATTAATGGAGGTTCCAGTCAACCAGGTTGCGCAAGTGATACCATTTTTAGTAAGTGAATTAGACAAATAATCTAAGAATAATTTAGAACTTTTTGTTATCTACTTTTAGAAACATTAGCTTGTGACCACACGAAAGTAACTCCGTACTTTATTGAATCTATCATTTCCCCAAAGGGATTTTGGGCGTATCCTTGCCCATCCTTAATCAGTTTCCTGTTAAGGATTTGCAACCCCGACGAATCGGAATATGTTCAAATGGGTGAACATGTCGATAGGAAAAAGTAAGAGCGCTTTATTAGTAATTGTTACATGATTCAGACAATATGAATATTTAGGGCACGTGGCATTTACTACGTAACAACAAATCCTGAGCCACCATTTGCGAAAGGCCATCCTTTGCATCAGGACGAAGGAACAAACTCGAATCGACTTCGTCGACGGAATCCAAATTGGCTCTTTAGGAAATAGGACGAATTAAATTAAAAGTAATTTTTGAGGATGGTGATAAATCAGAACTGAAACCAATTAACCTTCAATTACATGAAATGTTATAAAAAGACGTATTGTAGAGTATCAATTGAGCTTTGGTAATATTTTGGTTTTTACAAGCGCATTCGGTCTTCTTTATAAAATCAATGTTGTAATTATGTAATTGCATTATTTAATAAGTAAATTATTCTATATTTTTAGTACTTTTAATGAAGTTGACCGGTGACAAGGCCTTGACTCAATCTGCTCTCTTGCAAGAGGCTAGATAAGAACTTGTTAAATATATTTGTAGTTCAGTTTAAATTGTTATACAGGCAGGAGAAGTTGCCTATATCTTTTATTGTAGCGTAAGAGCGTAAATATAAACAAAGTATTGTTGCTGCTCTAAAACAGCCAGTCTATCCTGGAGCGCAACAGGTTTTAGCGTGTTCACCCTGGCAATGCCTTGCATAGTGTTAGTTGCCGTGGAGTGTAGTGTAGTACAGTGTGTTATTGTCCTTCGTGTAGTAGTTCCCAATAGTGCATTATTATTATATTTTAGGGCTACTTTTGAAGGACCTCATTTCAGTGAAGGGAATAATTGAAGGAAGAAATCGTTTCGCCAGATAAGGACTTTGTAAACAGGTAAATAAACAAACTTGCGCATTACTTTACTTCAACACATATTTTTATTAAATGACAACTTCGTAAGTCGGTAAAGAAATATTTAAACGCGAATTCGTCGCTTCGTACGTCAATCCATCGGCACTAACGTATTACAAGGAAGTTAAATTACTGTATTATAAGGATAACTAACATTTTAAGGTATGTATAATCAAAGGAGTGGAAATACACTGAAAGTATAGTTACGTAGTGAATAATCTTCGATTGCGCTTATCACTACTCGAAGTCAAGAATTAGTCATATGCCTTAAGTCGGGAAATCTTGTTTATCACAAACAGAACACATGAATACTCATTAATGCACACGACTCAACATAAGTCACTTCGTTAGACATGCTTAGATGTGAATTTAATATAACACTGAGAGTCATCATTGTTTATACACAGATGAGTCTTCCACCTGTTTCCAACACAGGAATGAGAGAAAACAAAACACATCAGCCCGATTCCAGAGCAATTTCTAGGTTAATATTGGTCATCATGACTTAAGTTAACTTATACAATTCTGAACACATCAGGCTTAAGTTGCTTGTGTGGCACAACCTGTTTGCTGACGATTGAACTAAAATGCATATCTGTACAGAGCTATACAGACTTAAATCCAGTTACTACGTAAATATGATAAGACATTAGACAAACCTATAGAAAAACTACTGTTACTTGTTGAAACATTAAAGCCCATTTAATAGCTAATCATATTGTATGATAGATATGGCTAAAATCAAAGAAGAGAAATGTACGGAATACAAATCTGTTCCACGGACTGCGCATGTGCAGTTGACTTAAGTGCTGCTGCCGTATTCAGTTGCTGGCAGTCCGTAGTAGCAATAAAAGCAACAACGTGAAGAGCAGTGCGAGAAACACGTTTGCGCGTCTCCTCGGGACAATGAGACGCAAGCATATTTAGTCGATAATTGAATTGCGTTTGAGTCGTTTGCGTGTGGCTACAATGCAGGCGCGTTTTAATTTCATGTTACGATCGCGGAGATGTTGCGCTTAAGTCAGTGCCGTCGCGCCAACAACACCAAGAAAAAAAGACACTGCAGTGAAGATCACTAATCCGATGAACCATTAACGTTTGCAAATCACCGTCGTGAATATGTTACTTAGTGCTGCTTTCCGTATTGTTAAACGTGCAGGTGTCTGTGTGTGTTATTGAAGTGAATCACTGCGCTCAGCAAGTGGAATTTCTTCGAGCTACGAGGAGGTTAAGAGTCTCAATAAGTTACACACGCGCAAGTGAAAACAGGCAGAAGATATCAATCAGGAAATGGAATCGAAGAAATTGCGCATGGAAGTCGTGGAATGAATAGCAGGAAATACGAATCTAGCGTTTGCGATTCCACGCATGTGTTGTCGCTGTACAAGTAGAGAAAAGAAAAAAGCGTCGCACTTAAGCAGACACACACACAACTTCATAGGAAGTTCATTAACTAATTAATACACACGTCGCAATTGACTGCGGAGGAATACACGCATTATTTGAAATGGCAAATACGGCAGCGTTTCGACGACACTGTCATTGGCTGAGTGCATCGCCCGCATTTTCCGTGCTCAGCGTGCTGGTTTTCTATTATGTAAAGGTGAGTGCCATACTGTGTATTATTCTGTATCACTGTTCTCCTTTTTGCGCGAGCTATTTTTCCATCGGTAACCAATAGCAACGAGAACGCGCACCGCGCAGAAAGAGGGCAAACGCAACTTGTTGATCATGTAACGCGATACATGTTGTTGAAAAGCGGCTGCGTGTTTTAAATTCATGCACACGAAATATAAAACTTGCGAGAGCGCACACACCTACAATCAGAAAATAATAATTTAAGCCAATGTTCCACTGTTATCGAATATTTAGAAATGTTCACTCCAAGCAATGAATTTTATTGCCAGGTAGTAAAACCATTGAGTTTGTAAAGTCCAAAAGGAAAGTTGAATTAACAGGTAGCCTACAGCGTAAATGTAAATAACAGTTTCGTACAAAAAAGTTTAAAAAAAAAATAATTTGCTTATTGACTTTGAACTGAATACTCAACTGCACTTTTAGTTCGCTGGCTTTTTAAACTGTTTGTTATTGTTGAAAAGTTAAGTTGAATTTTTATTACTGCACGTAATTAGTTGCGAGAGAATGTTGATTGATTGATTGATTTTCAATTGCGTCACATGCGCGGACATTCGTGTAATTGTTAATTACCTACAGGAAGAGGAATGAGGCATGAACGTTTCCTAGACGCGCGACAGTAAATAGCGCAGTGCGCACCGCACAAAACGAAGAGAACTAATCCAATTACGTCACTTTTCGATATCGTTTACAAAGTAGTCAGACATTTGCTTTCAACGCATAGTGCAAGACGTGCATTCACGTGCGTGCAACAAGAAGTTGGATGCGGAATACGACACAGAAAACGCGACATACAAAACTAAAACTTGTTTGTCAAGAAGTGGGCCTCCTTTTCATAAAACGTTCACAACCGTTAATTTCTGCGCGATTTCTTTTCGTTGCACGTCACCGGCTTGCGGCTCACGAACATCTCGTTCTCGTGCAATGTTTGTTTGTGGGCTTCGGTTTTGCAATATTATGATGCGTGGTACAACACTCTTGGTTGTCCGACAATCGGCTAAATCGCGAATCAAGTCATTCAAGTCGAGCACCGAGTAAGAGTTCTTGAGGCGCTCATTTGGGTTCCTAATCGTTGATTCGCTCCAAATGCTTTAACATTTTACTTTTGACAAAAGAAATTACAAAGTATTATTGTTCTTACCAATTAAGCTAATGCATCGCTTAAAGTAGGTTGTGGTAAAATGCAACATTTAACTTGCAAGTCTACTAAATACTTACTTAAAAACAAGAAAAAATAGTTTTTAATAGTAATTTACGAAATGCTTAATGAAGGAAATTCCCAGGTATGAAGAGCCGTACGTATGAATAAATTTGTCACAGTGATAAATTATTCCAAATGTAAAATTCTGACTAATATTAATTATGATGCTCGAAATCTAACAGTAATGTGCCAAGCGTTTTATGATTTTAAGGTCAAATGGTGCTTAGATTTTTAAGACCAGTTTTTTTCACTCCTCTTGACCTCATAATTTATTATTTTATTCCATGTACTTAGACGTATGATTCGATGAAATTAGAAAGAGAATGATCATTTAAATTTGGGATATTTATAGCGCAGAAAACGTTTAACAAATTTTATGATCTTGTGAAGTTTCACTGGATCAGTGTATCATTTTCCCGCAAGTTGAATGGCTATTTCCAGTTTTACAACTTCAGGAAACTTAGCAAAAACAAACTTTGATGTGCGAGTTATTACTCTGGGATTGACATTGTGCAATCAATTTTATTTTTAACATATGCACAACATGCTAATAATCAATCAAGAAGAATATCTTAAAATTGTTATTAGTTTTTCAAGGTTTTATTGTGGCTAAACATTGATAAATTACAAATCTGACCAGTGATTATGCCCAAAGTTTAATTAGAGACTACAACAGGTCATAAAAATTACCTGAAATCAATTGATAATTCCATTTCATTCTAGTTAATGATATTCAAAGAAAAGTCATAACATTTTATTAACTGCGCAAAATAATTGCTGAAAATAATCACCTCGCGGAATTGCCATGTGCAAAACGTTATATTTACTTCGAGCAACAATGGAAATTGACTTGTGCATGATTTCCATAACACAGGAAGCTGTAATAATCGTAATAATATGTTTTTCGAGGAATACACTTTGAGGGAGTGTTACGTTTGAGATCAAGACAGGCGGAGGAAGTTCGAACACTAAAAAAACATAACGCCACAAAAAGAATAGTTCTGAACATATTAATGTTTCCTTTTCAATTTAGTTGAAGCCACATGCATGTACTTGCGTCATTCCTGCATACAGATAAGTCCAACTGCGATATGTGCATGTGGAAATTTAAGTTGCTTAACGTATTTTATGATAATCGATGCATCATTATTAAGCCTGAACAACACGTTTTTATGTAGATTTTTTAAAACTCGTAATTTTGTTACACCGAATGAATATCATGTGTTTGCTGAATGAGTAAGACTAAAACATTCCGCTTTAAACATTTTGGTATTTATGGTAATTAATTAAACATATTTAAAATGAATTTTTACTACAATATGGTGTTAATTAATAGCAAACTTTTTGAAAAACAATGTTGGTATTTAGTTAGCTGGCTGCTGTTTGTAAATCCATTCATCAGGAATACTTTTTCCTCGAGCTGTGTACATTTATGTGCAAATTGTGGGTTAGTTGGCTGCACGGAAATGAAAACAGTAATTAAAAGCAAATTAGGAATTGTTTTATTTTGTTGCAATCATTCATGATTTTTTGCGATATACCTCAGATGTTGCTAAAACTTGTTGCCAGCTAATTAAAATCTCATTAATGATGCTTGACACATTGCATTTTATGCTTATTGCAATTCTTTACTGCGTTGTTACGAATGATAATTGAAAATTGCATGAACTGCGTATATTTGAAAACTTTCGGTATTTCGTTCATTAAATCAGAATGGAACATGTCTTAATAAAATGAATCATTTCTTAAAAGTCTATGCGGTAATACTTTTAGTCAAAATTTTGTGTTATGCATTAAGGGAATTACGAATTTAAATTTTAAAATGTTTCAAGTCGCATGACTCAACTCGCGGACGCACACGGATAAAAACATGTTTTCAAACTCAATTTTTATTATGGATAAGTGCAATTATTGTATAATAGCTTGCAATGAAACGTGTACATATTTGCTTATTGTTGTTTATCATTATTTGCGTTATTCATTGCTTGCTCGGATTCACTAGATTGCGCGTCTTCATTAGATTTTAATTACATGCAAGTTTTTGTGTTTTAATACGAGGTAATGGCGTTTCTAAATGATTTTCATAAAAGCATCTGATAAAGTTTATAGGAAAGTTTTATAGCAATGATTTATTGTGATCAGAAGAAAATATTAATTGCATTTTCTTTTTGTTTTAATTGCTAAATTCTTTATGCGTATCGCTAGTCACATTTGATGATTTATAATTGTTTTAGTGCTTACATTTATTTCAATAGTTTGTAATATTTTGATTAGATCTAGAAAATTTATTAAAGCTCAATCTTTGAAAATATAATTTGATATAATTGCATATTATTAATGGTAATATAATATGATAAAATTAGATTATTAACGCTTCTAGGACAGCAATAAATTTTAATTCATAGGCTGAAGTAAAGTACTGAAGTAAATCATAGCAAGATTTGCAAGAAATGACAAGATTGATCTAACTCTTAATGAAATAATTACTATTGCACATTTTTCAAGCCATTTAACTCTCTTGCAATATGCTTGTTAGTAGTTGAGTTTAATAATCTTAGCAGATTGCTTATGAATGATTTGTCAATTTAACACAAGTTTTTATTGCATTCGTTTTATGCATTTAAAGATTAATAAGTATTTGGATACACTTTATCCTTATTAAATATTTGAATATTGTCTTAACAATTTCACATTAATTTCTTAAGGCTGTGAAACAAGTCGTAGTATTTTCTACTTTATCGAATGTTATTTAACAAGGTTGTTTATTTATTATAATGGGATTAAATTAACAAATTAGCCCATTCTTCAAGAACTGGTTTAGAATACCATACCATTAATGATTTATTGAGTTCACGGAGTAAATACATTTTCTCGTTTAACTTTTATTACATTTGCACTGCAACTTTGTGATATTTCAAATAATATTTTCCATCAGAAGCATAAATGTTATTTTATCAAATTTATTTGTGCTTGCTAATTAGTAGCAAACTTCAGATATGTTTCTATTTAATGAAAATTAACTAACTGCAAATTTTCATGCAAGAACAAGAAACTTATGCATAATTGCATAATTTCTGGATATATAGCTACACGCCGTGGCTGTATGCATATAAGAAATGCTCATTATTTAATTGACCACACACTATACTTGCATGTGGTGTTAACGTTACATGTAATTTGCATACGATTGCGATAGATCAACAATTCGCGTTCTGTGGACTCCTACTTAGCCTATAGCTGACTTGAATACCTTACTGTAGCTCTTTCCAGTGTGGTTGGACGTGCATATAGCATTGAACAAACACGCAATCATCGAGCACACAATAGCATACGCTGACAGCGAAACGAGCGAACGCGATGACGAAATTGTGCAATTAGTTAATGCGTTCGAGCGTTGCTTGCCCATTCAATATGAATCACATCTCTCCTTCAAGCTCCTCTCACTTGCTCAACTTCATTGGACAATAACTTACAAAAAACCCGCGTCAAATTTGTTGAAAATCCGTCGTCAAGCAGCTTCGTATTTTATTCAACAGAGAATGCTAATTAAAACTCTGAAAAATGCATTGATCAAACGTGTTAGTAGACAATTAATTTATTTATAAAGAAGAAAGGAAATGCGTGCTCCTCTTTGATAGAACGTGATTGAATCAAGGAAAATTTAATTATAGAGCAAATCAGTCAGCGTTGGACGGCTGCGCGCGCTCTCAGTAAACCCCAAACGCAGATAGATTAACGCCGTTTAACTAATGTTGTTTACCGAGCACCCAGTCAAACCATTCGCTTCTTCGTCATCATCATTATCTCGTTTACAATCTGAAGAAAGAGCGGCAGCAGTCAGTCTAAATGAGTCTGCTGGTTCAATGAGAGTCAATTGAACGGAACAGAAGCGAAGCAACTTAAATAAACAGCAGTGTGCAACCGGGCTTTGCGGTTCATTCGCATTGATTAGACGCAATTGATTTGTATATTTAAGCATTTCCCCGCGTAGAAACTCACCTTCAATCAGACGAACTTTTTGTGAAAGTGCGCTCTTTATTAAATCGATTCACACGGTGAATCATCTTTGAAATGGAAAAGAAAAAAGAATGAATGAATCAGAATTAATGTTTCGCATTAGTGCCGTAACGTTCACAATTTATGAATAACCAGAAGTCGTGGTGAAATTTTTGAGCAATCAAACTAAATGCCCGACGCAATGGAATGGAAGAAAAGCGTCGATTAAGTGTTAATGCCGCTTGAAGAATAGGAAAAGCGCATAATAATGATTGCTTTAATTGCGCTCTTAGTTGAGGTATTTCTTTGGCATTGCTGCCATAACAACAATATAGAAATTCAGATTGATGAAAGTGTTCAAGATGCAAATGTATTGTGTTCTAATTAATCTATTTTTTTACGAAATTGTATTAGAAAGTGAAATTCACTCATAAATATGGTTTTATCAAATGAAACGGCATACACATTTCCATTACTTGATAATGATACATTTGGAATATGCAAATCTACATAATCCGAACGATTTTTGACAAATGCAATAATTGAGTTTAGATTACGATCTATTAATACAATATGTTTATTACTAATCGATGTTTTGTTAAGTGATTAGATAATTTAGTTACTGACTATGATAAAATCATTTGATAATACTGCAAATGCTAACGAGTTTGGGATTTGATATGGAAATTAAACAATTGAGGAAGAATTATTTTCAGGACTGGCTATAAATTAAAAAAAGTATTCTTCCATTCAAGGAAATATATTAAAACTTGAAAAGAGGAATCAATAAATTATTTCAAATATCATAAAAAAAACTGAATCCGAAATGAATTATGTACATAAAAACTGGCATTAAAAATACTATTTTCATTTATACTTCTATGACAAGTCAAAAGACATTATTTATATGAATACCAGGACCATGCATCTTGACGTGAAACTATTTTTATGGATTCGTCAGTATGAATTGAATTAACACAAATACTTTTCAACATTGCTTGCAAATATACAAACTCAACTAGTGTTCTTTCTATCCCTTGGAAGTATAATTAAGTATAAAACGAGGACAAATATAAAAATAGAATCATTTTTATTATATACATAGGTATTTGATTTGTTATAGTTTATCAGATAGACAAATTGTAAGCCGTCGGAATGAGAGCATGCATATAAATAGTTGGCGTTCTCTAAATTACATCTAAGTGTTATCAATTATTTGTTGAATGCACTCTACGTGCCAAGATTGCAATGCTGCTGCATCTTCAGTTATTCCAATTTTACAGTCTTGGATAATCACAAATACATCGCAAGTAGTTGAATAGTTGGCAATTATATTGTCTAGACATGTTTCCTTCGTTTTCTACTTTATTTCGTTTACAATACGTCGCAAAACAAATGCAATTCATAATGAAAACAGCAAGGAAACGGTATGACAAAACGCGGTATGCAATAGAACGGAATGGAATGTCGCATGCATGTAAAATGCTGAATTTCGTGTCAAGGATGAATAATCAGCGGAATAACTTCCTTGTAATCATTACGGCGATCTGATTGACCTTTTGCTCGTCAAATGCACATACAAAGGCAATGTTATATTAATTATGTGTAATTTATATATACCGTATTATCCGTCAGTTACATAATGAAGATTATTCGTAATTTTTCACGGTTATTTGTGATTGCTGATTTATAGTATTGTATCAGCATGAAAAAGTGTTGCGTATTACTTATCAGCATAATGAATAATTGCTGTTGAATAAATAAATCGTTTTTTAAAGTTACTTCAACTAAGATTGCCAATCAAATCAGTTAGTATAATTAATTAGTTCATGAAGTATGCGGCTCTTTAATTAAACTTTACCGTTACCTCGATGCCAATTACAATGAAACAATTTTTGCAAATTAATGCATTGTGTTCACGCTATTATACTTTAATGCCAATCTGTCTACTTATTATATGGAACATTGTTCTGCATATTGCAATTTTAGACACAAAAACTAATAAGCTAAACTTATTGTCGGTGCATTTTCGTGGATTATTAACATTGTTTGCGACTCGAAGACAGAAAATTATATGTTGGTGTTGATAATTGGTGAAAACTACTTGGTGCACGTCTACCATGTTTTTACATCTGCAAAAAGCAAACCAATTAGCAATATTATTATTCATTCATATCTTAATGTTAGCAATAACATTTTTGAATAGCGTAGACTGCGTTTGGCATGTGTCGTTTAACACCTGGAACACTAATTCTAAATACTTAAAATATCTATTGCAAGCATGCTTCTACATATTACGTGCTAATAGATCTTATTGCGCATAAATTGTATTGTTGCAGAGCTGTTTATCGGCGGAATTGGTAATCCGCATTCCAGGAAATTTAAATCAGGATGGCGTTATTTATCGAGTCGATTACTATCCGCCGTTCGGATATCCCGAGCCAAATACAACGATTGCTTCCAAAGATATTCAGGATGTTATCAAGTTTTCCAAAGCTCTTCCGGGTACCAAATACGATTTCTGGCTGTATTATTCAAATTCTACTCACAACACGCTTACATGGACTGCAAACTTCACAACAGGTATGAAACTTTGCAGATTTTATGAGTTAAATTACTAGTTTGCCTTCTGTTTTAGTGCCGGATCCACCTTCAAACCTGTCTGTAGCAGTTCGCAGTGGTAAAACGGCCGTTATATCGTGGAGTCCACCATCGCAAGGCAGCTATTCAACGTTTAAACTGCGCATTAATGCTTTGTCGGCGTCTCTTGAACCAAAACCTCAGACGATAACGGTGGATAATGTGGAGACCTCACCATATATCCTACGGGAATTGACTCCTGGTGCTACATACCAGGTACAGGCGTATACAGTCTTTGAAAATAAGGAAAGCGCAGCATACACGTCACGAAATTTTACTACAAGTAATGATGCTCAAGCTAAGTCTGGAATTTGTACTAATTATGATATTCCGCAGAACCAAATACTCCTGGGAAGTTTATCGTATGGTTTCGGAATGAAACCACCTTATTAGTTCTATGGCAGCCACCATATCCGCCAGCTATTTATACACATTATAAAGTATCCATTGATCCTCCGGATGCAATTGAGAGCGTTTTATATGTTGAAAAGGAAGGAGAGCCACCGGGCCCCGCTCAGGCAGCTTTTAAGGGCCTTGTGCCAGGCAGAGCCTACAATATTTCCGTCCAGACAATGTCCGAGGATGAAACCTCAACTCCAACGACAGCTCAATATAGAACAGTACCTTTACGTCCATTAAATATATCATTTGACAAAGCTTCCGTGACATCCAACTCTTTTGTCGTACATTGGGAAGCACCAAGTGGCAAAAGTGAATTTGACAAGTACCAGATATCTCTAGGTTCAGTAAGAAAACAACCAGCAGTTAGTCGGTTACGGGAAGAACCGACATGGTGGAAATTCAAAGACAATTTAGAACCAGGAAGAACGTACCAAGTAATTGTAAAGACCGTATCCGGAAAAGTTACCTCTTGGCCGATGTCAGCAGATGTTACTTTAAGTAAGTATTTGAATTATGTAATTACTATGTAATTATCGTTTCAATTTCAGAACCGTTACCGGTTTCTGATTTACATGCGGAAACTGATGAGAAGTTAAATGTTGTTAACATAAATTGGATACCAAATCCACATAGTTCGCAGGAATCTTATTCCGTGTCATACCATGAAGTTGAAAGTTCTGCTGGTGATTCAAATACTATCACTACAAACGAGACCCATATAACATTGGATGCACTTTTACCTGGTAGAAATTATTCTATTTCCGTCCAAGCTGTATCAAAGAAAGTCGAGTCGAATGAAAGTTACTTGTTCGTTTTGACACGCCCAAGTGCGCCGATTATTGAAGATCTGAAACCACTCATTGACGGCTTGAACATTAGTTGGAAATCTGATGTGAACTCTCGCCAGGACAAATATGAAGTCGAATGCGTACGAAATGATACTCTTGATAATTTGATCAAAACTACATATGAATCTCGAATAGTCCTGCATGACCTATATCCGGGTGCTGGGTATATGGTCAAAGTATTTGCAATATCACATGGTCTTAAAAGTGAACCACATCAATATTTTCAACCAGTCTGTAAGTTTCATCCGATTGTTTCATGGGCTTAGCACTAATTATTGGTGTTCTAGTTCCAAGACCTCCTAGAAACATGACAATTGAGAAAACCACGACAAACTCAGTCATTGTCCAATGGCAAGCCCCACAAGATTCCTTAATCAGTGAATATGCAATTCGGTATAGGACGGATTCCGAAGGTGCCTGGGTGAAATTACCAGGTGTCACAAATACAGAAGCTGAAGTGGCTGATATGACTCCTGGTGAACGTTATACAATTCAAATTAACACAGTCAGTTATGGTCTCGAAAGTAATGAGCCACAACAATTGAATCATACAGTTCGTAAGTAACTTTATAGAATCTTTATACAATTTAATTTTATGACTAATACGGATAATCTCAGGACCAAATCCTGTCTCCAATATTGCACCATTGGTTGACTCAAACAATGTTACGTTGGAGTGGCCCCGACCTGAAGGACGTGTTGAAACGTATGTGGTACGTTGGTGGGAAAGTGGTCAGCATTCCCAAGTGAATAAACGCAATGTCTCACAAAACAATAATAGCACGGGGCCAATTCGTCTTCTTGTGGGTGATTTGATGCCTGGAGTGGAATATGAATTTGATATCCAAGCAATTAGTAACGATCTTGAAAGTGATATAACTCAGTTGAAAACAAGGACAAGTATGAAATTAGTTACTTCTGCTTACGTCGTATATTAATTGTCTTCGTTTATAGTGCCATTAATTCAATCTGAACTTGTTGTGGTAAATAATCAACAAACCACCGATTCTATTAGCTTAAGATACACCCCAACACCAGCAGACAGTTCCAAATTTGATTTGTATAGATTCTCATTATCAGAACCCACTATTCCAGAACAGGAAAAGGCAGCAAATGACTCTGATCGACTGGTAACATTCAAAGGATTGGTACCAGGACGATTGTATAATATAACTGTTTGGACAGTATCTGCAAATGTTCCAAGTCAACCATTACAGCGTCAAGACAGATTATGTATAACACGCCATGGTTTAATTATTACAATTTAAATTACGATCGTATATTTTAGATCCGGAACAAATTCCTGGCATTAATGCTACGTATATCTCGGATACTGAAATTACATTATCATGGGTAACACCTCGAGGCGAATACAATGCATTTGAAGTTCAGTATCTAACTGCTGATAATGTTTACATTCAGAATCTCACTCTATTTAATTCTATCACAATAATTGATTTAAAACCGCATCGTAATTATACATTTACAGTAGTTGTACGAAGTGGTACTGAGTCTAGCATTTTGAGAAGATCTTTACCAGTATCAGCTATATTTACAACTAAAGAATCAGTACCAGGCAAGGTAGAGAAGTTTTATCCTACAGATATCCAGCCAAGTGATATCACTTTTAAGTGGTCATTACCACTCACAGAACAAAATGGAATTATTCGTAAATTTACAATTACCTATGGCCTTGATGTATGTAGTCGATTCCCCGCATTTATAAGGGTTACTAATTTGAAATTTGTGATTTTAGAGATCAACACATACATTATTTAAAGACTTTGGTCCTGATGAATTTACTGGTGTGATAAGACAATTAATACCTGGAAGAACTTATGTATTCCGAATTCAGGCGGAGACTAAAGTAGGATTTGGACCGGAAACGACGTATATTCAAAAAATGCCAATACTAGCACCACCGTCTCCTCGAGGAATAGTTGTTCCTACGGAAGTATGCAAGAGTTCTACAACAATCCAGATTCGCTTTAGAAAGAATTACTTTAGCGAGCAGAATGGTCCAATAATTTCATATACAATTATTGTTGCTGAGGATGACTCCAAGAATGCCTCAGGATTAGAAATGCCTTCATGGCGTGATGTACAGGCGTATTCCGTATGGCCTCCTTATCAAATTATGGAGCCATATTATCCATTCCATAACAGTTCTGTGGAAGATTTTACCATTGGCAGTGACACCTGCGATATGCGCCAGACTGGTTATTGCAATGGCCCACTTAAATCCGGGTCAACATACAAAGTGAAAATACGCGCATTTACCGCGCCAGATAAGTTTACTGATACGCGATATAGCTTCCCTATACAAACAGGTATTTTTGATTGCGGCAATTTAGACGAAATATATTTATTGATAAGGATTTTTAGACCAAAATAATACGCCGCTGATACTCGGAATAACCATACCCGCAGTTTTAATTGCGATCGGATTGATAATAGTTATAATTCGTAAGCGACGTGCAAATGCGAGAAAGGCAACGGAAACTCGTGCAAATGACAACATGTCTCTGCCCGATTCTGTTATTGAAACAAGTCGCCCAATTCGAATAGAAAACTTTAGCAATCACTATCGATTAATGTCAGCGGATTCGGACTTTCGGTAATATTGCAAAATGGTTTTTCCATATTAATTTCAACATTTGCTTCCAGTTTCAGCGAAGAATTTGAAGAACTGAAGATTGTGGGCCGGGAACAAGCATGCAGCTTTGCAGATTTACCTTGCAATCGACCCAAAAATCGATTTACTAATATTCTGCCCTATGATCATTCCCGCTATAAGTTACAGCCAGTTGATGATGAGGAGGGCTCAGATTACATTAACGCTAATTATGTACCTGTAAGTCTTATTATTTGTTTAAACCGTTAACATATTTGGTAAACAACCCAATATTTTCATCATTGCAGGGTCATAATTCGCCAAGAGAGTTTATTGTTACGCAAGGACCACTACATTCCACCCGTGATGACTTCTGGCGCATGTGTTGGGAGAGCAATTCACGTGCAATAATTATGCTCACTCGTTGCGTAGAGAAAGGTCGTGAGAAATGTGATCATTATTGGCCGTACGATACAATGCCAGTGTATTATGGTGATATATCGGTGCAAATACTTAATGAAACCCGTTATCCCGATTGGAACATATCGGAATTTATGGTTTGCAGAGTACGTAATCAATATTTAGTCTAGACATTGAGGTAAAATAATACTATATCATATTTTAGGGTGATACTCAACGAGTAATTCGCCACTTCCATTTCACAACTTGGCCCGATTTTGGGGTACCAAATCCACCGCATACGCTGGTCCGATTTGTGCGTGCATTCCGTGAGCGTGTTGGTTCTGATCAGCGCCCAATTGTTGTGCATTGCAGGTAATGGTAATTTAAAACTTTAAACTTCATTCTTTGACCCAATTTTTGTTTTAGTGCCGGTGTTGGGCGATCAGGTACGTTTATATGCCTTGACCGCATTGTACAACAAATTCTGGTCTCGGACTATGTGGATATATTTGGGATTGTGTATGCGATGCGCAAAGAGCGGGTTTGGATGGTACAAACCGAACAACAGTATATTTGCATCCATCAATGTTTGTTAGCCGTCTTGGAAGGCACAGAACTTACTGGCCCACCACGAGAGATCCATGAAAATCAAGGCTTTGAAGGTATTTTTAGTCCCTCTGAACTTATTCATACTCAATTTATCTAACCGACGTAAAAGTACATCTGAATATCTCTTTAACATTCTTAAACATCTCTTAGGCAAAGGTGTAGGCAATGGTACGGTAACTGAAGCGCTTGGACCTGGTGAAAAGGAGAGGTAGCATTTGCTTAAACAAACCATCCCAAATTACGCTTACTTGTACTTTTAATACAATTGGTAATTAGTCTCATGCCATTTCAGCATGCAAGCACGAAACTCCTTATAAATGTCTAACCAATTGTAGTATGATTATTGATTTACATGTGCATGTCCGCTTTGCGCAATTACATACCATACATACTAATAACTTTTATCACTTTTAGATGATGAGGGCATTGCTGAATCTGGTATGTGAGTTGCTTCTTCGTGTACATAATGCAAACTACATGCCCAGAAAGTTTTGTACGTACTTGAAATGCTCATAACTGTTTGGACAGCATACATATTTCTCGACTACTATTTAAGAATCCAGGGAAGTATTACAAATCGATTATTTTAACGTTACTGAGAAACATAAAGGAGTGAAACCAACGCAAATACTCATTAGCATATATATTTATATATTACAAATACTGTGTTGGAGACGTTTGAAGAGTATAGATCAAGAAAATAATTACATAATGTTATTTTTATGTACATATATACAAATTTATATATATATATATAGTAAGAAGGATACTAATTTAGGTATATTTTATATATGAATATATATATGATACACATTGTTTCCCTTGTTTTGTTTTACTAAGTTTCTTTTATTTTACGCTGAACAAAATTTCACGTCTTGCTAGTTTATCAGAGTTTAAACTATAAATAATTAAGGTTTATGTTGATATGCATGCAAAAATACTACATTCTTATATTGTTTAGTGTGTATAAAATATGCAAAGCTGGCGCAAATTCCGTAATCCACTTTAGCTATGGATTATTACAGTGCAATTACTTAATTGCGTACAATCGTTTGGAAGTGAAGCATGGCGCGGTTTAATAGTGATGCAATCGCAAGAACTTTTTATACAAAAGTGCAATGAGTTGTGTTCGCGTGTATTTAATTCGAGCGCATCGACACCAGATGCATACGATCAACTGAAAAAGAAGTGGTTTCTGGTTCCTCTTCACATCTTTTGTCATGTCATGTTCGGTCCGCGTTGTTCTTGCATCCTCTACTCATCCTTCTTTCAAGTTTTGATTGCCTGTAAAGCTGCACGCACCGCAATGCAAGAAAGAACGCGTCGAAGGGTCGGGTGCGCGTTGAAGATTTCGAGTAGCGGGTGTACCCAAAACGAGCTGAGCAGGTAATATTTTCGTTCTTTTTTCTTTCTTCAAATAGCAGCCTGCTTCGTAATCTCCAATGCTACCATCCGGATACACAAGCAAACTGTTGAACACATGCGCTCGTAGATTATGTGCGCATATCTAACGTCAATGCGTGCAATATGTTTTCATTCTGCCGTCAAGTTTCCCAAGTGCGTCTTGTTTGTGCGGAAATGGAATATTCATAAGTGTCTTATCATTAAAGTTTTTGCTCTTTCCTGCAATGTTTCTTTTGCGTAATGCAGTGAGTAACGTATCATAGAGACAAACTAATTAATAATTGTGTTAAAACATGTGCAGTGCATGTTTGTGATATGAAAATGTGAAAAATCTATATTTAGCGAGGCTAAACACACTCAGGGGATATATTCTTTTATTAAAAACATGTTTTAATGTGACAAACGCACTGTGCGAGAAACAACGCGATGATTGTACGCTGCGAATGCGTTAATTGTTTGCATTATTTGTTGATGAGCGACGTCTCGCATCATTCCGTACTAGTAGCGCGAATGTGCGCGGTTTTGAACAGTGCGCGAATCGATTTAAAATCTGTTACGAACTGATAAAACGCATTTGCGACGAATAGCACCACGTAATTAGTCTCTTACACTCTTCCCTTTGCGTTATCGAAATGTCTTATCTAATCTGGCAGTCGTGAGTAAATGCTGTATTGTTTAAAGATGTGTTCAGTACGTTAACAACTGTTGCATGTTCGGAGTGAAACAGTTTCTACTCAATTACAGTCGCTCGCGGCGTGTTTAACCGCTTCGTACGTTTGGTGTTGTTTTTCATAAATAAACTATAATAACAGGACAGTGCGTTCATTTTGCATTCACATTTCCGATAGGTTTGTAATCATATCACCGCATCCTGTCTTGCACGAGTGCTGTTCGCAGACGCGATCCCAAAGCGGTTCATGAGTGATGAGTGCCTGAGTGCTGTGCGCGGACGCTACTTAATAAATATGTAAACGATCTTCAAATATTATTAATGTGTTTGCGGACTTCTATTGTAATATGCCAGTACAATGTACGTACATGTTTTGTTCGTGTTTATCATCACATCATTGAGTTGTATCTCGCCAATATTAGCCGATGAAGCAACTAATGCTCCGACAACGAGCGGATATGGTACGTTTTGTTGAACAGTTTTCTTAATTGAATAATTAATTGAGTCGTTTTAGTCACGGACGAATACGCGTTTAATCTGTCTAGCACTGCATCCAGTAGTCAGGATAGTGACAATTATGAAACGCACAATAAACACTTAGCTTTTAATGATGACCACAAACCCGACAACGATAAGACTGAAATAGAACAAACTTTAATGCAAAGTAATGCAGAGTTATATCGATTTCAATATTGAGAAATTAATTCTTTCTTTTTCAAATTATAGCAGAAACACAACGCGATAATCTTTTAATTCAACGTGAAAAACAAGATGATATTGATCAGGATATTTCAGTTTCATTTGAAGAGCAGTTAATTAATCAAAATACCGAACAATCATTAACTGATAACGATTTACACGGTTTTAAAAGCACTGATTTTATTCATTTCGGTGAGCTGTTTTTGATGAGAGTGATTGCGATCAATCATTTACTTATTGTATAAAATTTTTAGATGATAATTCATTGTCAACCGCATCATCAACTACTCCAGACAATGTGTGTACATACGATAGCGCAAATGTTGCGCTCACTGGCTTGGATTATTTAATACATCCAAATACAGTTGTTATATTTTGGGATGATATTCATGAATTAAATCCTTTATGTACATTTAACTACACTATACTATTCCCTGATTTTAATATTACTTCATTTGTAAATGGCACTAGTTATGCATTTACACCACCTGTTTGCAAAGATTTTCAAGTTATTGTGGAAGGCAGAAATGACAGAAATGATGTTATAAGTGATGAAATAACAGTTCATATAGGTAATTTTAATCACTATTATTCAAACATTAATTTTATTTTAATTATGTTAACAGTTTTAGAAAACTTTGACTATGAATTAACAGAAGAAGCAAACGCGTTTGCCATACAATTTTCACAACAAAGTACATTAAACATATGTGATAGAAAATATAATGTTAAAATTGAAGAATATGCGAAAACTAATAAGCCAGAAGAACACTCGGTCATCTATAATGATTATGTAACGAATTATTTAAAGTTTAATGAAACAGTACCATGTGGGAAATATTCAATTACTGCTACCATGATGATTGGAAATGCAGTTTCGAATGCAACTACAAAACAAATAGATATTGGCAGTTCAGGTATTTATGTTATATATGTGTAAGAGTGTTATGAAGTAATTAGTTGTTTTTAGCTCCTCCAAGTTTCTCCATTAACGTAACAGACGTCGCGAAAACTGTTGCGAGTTTTAGCGTGGAATTGGAAAATGTAAAATACTTCTGTGAATTGTCTATGACAGTTGAATGTACATCTAACTTAACTCATAAAGTGCAGCATAACTTTATAATTCAAAAGTCATATAGTTATGAATTAGCAGATTTAATGCCATTTCATTTCTATAACTGCAATAGCGTTTTGTATAACAGCGATTATGAATCATCTCCGGTTATCTTTGCGATAAATACTGAGGAAGATAGTAAGTAGCACATTATTTTTTACATAAATATATTTATGTATCTGTTTTAGTTCCAAGTACTCCAACAAATGTAAGAATTGAAAGTGTGACAGCTACAAGTATTAATATTTCCTGGAGTGAACCAACTTATTTACATGGCTTAATACGAGAATATAAACTTGCCATAATTGGTACACCACAATATGATCCACCAATTACCATTTGTGAAATACAAGAAATTAACCGAACAGAAGCAACAACAGATTTATATTTTGTCTTTGATAATTTGGAGCCAAATCATGAATATATTATAACAATTCAAGCTAAAACTAGTGATTATGGTCTGGGAGTCAATATCAGCGAAACAACATTAATTCCTAGTAAGTTATTGCAGCCAGAACTATTAATACAGTATATTAATTGTACTATTACAGCTCCAAAATCACCAGTTTCAAACTATACCGTGGACAATCGCAGAGCTAATGAACCAGTAGCATATTTCAATTGGTTATATCCATGCGATATATTTGTTTCTCCTCAATTTGTTCAGTTTACTTTTGAAGTGGTTCAAGAAACTATAGAAAATCAAACATACATTGTAAATGTGGACGACAATATTAATAACCTACAGCTCGACTTATTATTGAAACCAGGAAAGAATTACTTGGTTTATATGCGTACATTGAATAAACAAGAAAACTTAACGAGCAAACCATCAGTGTATGACATTTCTACTCCTCCACCAGGTAATTATTTTTACAAATGTACCATTATACGTATTAATAACATTCTGTTTTTAGTGATAACGGCACCAAGAGAAATCCAATTAAATGAAATTACAGATAAACAAATACTAATTAGTTGGAGTAAGCCGGAAATTATATATGGTACAATACTTCACTATGAACTTTTTATTACTGGGAAATCATTGCACAATAACATAATCGTAGATTATTGCAATTCGTCAAATATTATATTGCCAGACGAAGTCACAACAACCAATTACGAATTTAATTATGCCATTCCACATTATCAGTTTGTAATAACTATCGCTCTTGTGACAACAGAACTCACTGGCAATAAGCTAACGCACTTTTTTGAAACTAGTCCACAAATAAGTGAACCGATAATAAATTTGTCATGCGCTATTATAGAAAATAGCATTATAGACAGCTATAATGTAACTGTACAAATTGAAATACAACCACCATGCGAGTTTAACGGGAACTTTGAATATTATTCGATTAGCATGACTGATGAACAAGGATTAACTGAAGAAATACAAGATAAAGATAATTTGCAATATAAATTCTATCTCAAGCCGGAAACGGAATACTATATAGATGCAATAGTTGTCAATGAAGCAGGTAACAGTAACACTACACAATGTAGATTCTCATCGCCTGCTGGTATTCCATTGCAACCAAATTTGAAATCAGAGATGATTATTCAAAATACATACATAAAGGCTGCAGAAATATTATTGGCTAATGATTACTTCGATATTAATAATGGGATTATTAAATATTACGCTGTCCTAATAGCTGAGTTGAAGAATTGGAAAAATGAGGGAGATGCGGGCGTGTGGAATAACGAAGAATGGGGCTTTTTCGACTATTGGAACTCAAACGGCACTTTATATCAAGCAACTCCTGCTTGGTGGAATCCCTTTAACGCTTCAAGAAATAATATTACATACGTAATTGGAACGGAGAATTGTACTTCTGTTAAAGATACATTTTGTAATGGATATTTGAAACCAATGACCGAATATGTTCTCATAATACGTGGATTTACAAAAAATACGTACAGAGACAGTACACCAATAGTTTTCGCAACTTTAACTGATTTGGAAAAAACGGAAACAGTAACAGTGATTGTGGCTTCACTTTCTAGTATTCTTGCTGTTGGCATAGTCCTCGGAATAGGATATATCTATTGGCGTCGCCGTAATAAGAAAATAATTGAATCCGATCCACCGCAGTCATGCATGGATGAAGAGAGATATATATTTCCACGTTGCGTAAATTCAAAGGACTTTCCAAGTCACTTTAATAAGTGCATGGAAAACTCATTTTTACTTGAAGATGAATATGCGATGCTAACTAAAATAGGTGAAAATCTAGATTGCTCAGTAGCAGAGTTGCCAGAGAATAAGAAGAAAAATAGATACATCAATATACTTCCTTGTAAGTTACCATTGCACATTTCTTATTAATATATCTAATATATATTTCAATATGATTTTTTCAGATGACTGCAGCCGAGTACCATTGCAATGTGAAGATAATGACTATATTAATGCGTCATATATCAAAGGATATTCAGGAAAAGTAGAGTATATTGCAACCCAAGGTCCTCTGGAATCAACAACATACGATTTTTGGAGGATGGTTTTGCAAGAAGAATGTTCTGTTGTGGCAATGGTTGCACAATTTAAGGAACAAAATAAGGTAATACTAAAGTGAACTAAGATTACTTAAAATTAACTTTGAATATTCCAGATAAAATGCCATCGTTATTTCCCAGAGAATCGAGAACAATTAGAACTAGAAAATAATGGGAAAAGTGATATGACAATTAGGTGCTCCTATGAATTAAATTTTGATTTTTATATGGAGCGACAAATAGTAATACAAACCAAAGAAAAGCAGCACGTTGTAACACATTTGCAATTTCTAAACTGGCCCGATTTTGGATGTCCCGAAGGCACTACTAATATGTTGCAATATACACTAATTTTAAGAAAACATATGCAGGAAAATAATAATAAAGCTGTGATACATTGCAGGTAATAACAAATACTGAAACATAATAATGATTGCTAAATTTGCGATAATTTTAGTGCTGGTGTCGGCCGCACTGGAACTTTAATTAGTGTTGATATACTATTGCAAGCAATAAATAATAACGAAGACATTAATGTTTTCTCAACGGTAAGCGACTTACGACGACAGCGAACACGAATGGTTCAAGCTCAGGTGCGCTCTTTGATGCTTACGAATAGTCAATTAATTGTTTAATTATAATTCATTTTCAGTCCCAATACGTATATATTTACAAGTGTATTAACGATGCCATAATGATGCCATTAAAGTTAACACGTAAACAACTAACAATAATAGGCATAATTACTTTCATACTAACCGGAAATTGTTTTAGAAATAAAAGCCGAGGATCCAATTTATGAAAATTTGGAAAATGTTATTGAAATGAAAGGTATGTTGTTGTGGTTAACTTGTTGTTTATTACTTTTAATGATAATAATTGTTTTCAGAATTTAAAATGTCTAATAATAATGTAAATAATTTAGAAGACAAGGATGCGATATCGAACAACAACGAAACGTTTCAAAATATGTTTAATAAACAAACAGCAGAAGTTCCACTTAATGAACCAATAAATGAAAGTACTTCAAATGATTCTTCTAGTCGGCTAATTTAGATTACAAGTCTGATATAAGTTAAATAAGATGAAAACTTGATGCATATTTAGCAAAGTAATCAAACAGTCATTCTGTGAAAGATTCGATATTTTGTGTGATATTCCTCCACATTATAAAAATTATGTAAATATATAAAATTACAATATTAAAAACTGCACACCAACAGTTAGTAATCACACAAATTGTGCTACTAAATGCATCAGATAACATTCGACAAAAGTTATGAATGCAATGAAATTCAAGCAGATTGTTTGGTATAACTTATTGAATAAAACATTTGGTGATAAGGCATTTTATTTGATACAAATAATATAAATTAAAATAATCATGATATAGTCAGACTACTAAATATTCAAAAAACATCACAAAATGGAAATGTGGCTGTTTTGGGATTAAGTAAATCTCCAAGGAAGCAAACCGTGCCTGCAATGCCTTCAAATAAACTAAATGGATTATCTGGAATCCTAGCATTGTGTTTGAATCTAGGATTGTCCAAGAATTGAGAAAATTGTATCGCACGATGCAAGTAAATGTCCTCGCCAGTGAGTCGATACATTAGCAGGAAGACATATCCGTTTCCTGCAACTCCATGACACAATCCAGGCCCCTTTTTCAATAAGCCTTTCTCCCATACCAAATTTGAAAGCTTTTTACATGACTCCAAATACTCCTTATTGTGCCATAATAAATAAGCTTTGGCGAGAAAATATACAACGCCTCCAGCTCCATGGCACCAATGCACCAATGCATGGCTTGAATTCTTCAGTTCATCTGTAGCTGCTGGAAAATTTCCATCTTTATCCTGTAGAGACATAATATAATCTGCCGTAACTTTAATATCATGTGCATCTAAAGGATTCGCCTCTAAATAGCCTGGTACAGACATTAGCATATGTAGAATGCTACTTATACCATGCCCAGCACCAATATACTCAACATCATAGTATGAGTACATTAATGGTGTGGGACTATTCATATTACTGGCGTAGTATCTTCCTGATGACAATATAGCTGAGCAGATTTCATTCATCTTTTCCATGATCAAAGGTGTGCCAGTTTCCTTAGCCATCCACAATGCGCCACAAAGATATCCAGCGCGCCCAACAAAAAGTTCATCAGAACCAGCTGGTAAAAAGAACATATTTCTGCAGATTTTAGAGGCATCATTATATAACTCTGTATATTTATGTGATTCTTCAACTTTGCCTGTTGCTTTAAAGATAGCTGCTGCCACTGCATACACTCCACAATTTCCCAGCATGAATGCTGGGACATCCATTACATTTACCTCATTTGCACATACTTTTAGGGCTGGTTGCAAATATTGCTCTGCATCACTTAGAAATTCAGTCTTGTACTCTTGGAGTTGTGGTAGTTTGCTGAGATGATAGAACATATAAGCAACCCCTGCAGAACCAAGATACAACCCATCCTTGCCATTATGATTGATGGGTTCCAAGTTGGTTTTTATATCAGCTATATATTTGAATATTTGATTCTTAATAGTTTCTGCAGGAATAACTATTTCTTCTCCAACAACATGGTCTGGCAGGTCATTCTTGAGATATCGTGACCGTGGCTCATACATCTTCACGTTCATTGGTGTTTGAGGTATAAACACTGAACGGAAAAATCTACGAATCATAAAGAAATTACTTAGTCTGACAAATTTAAAATGTTAATAAACATTAGACAGCTGACTGCCAAACAAAACATTAGCAGTTGTTTATATAACAGATCAACGGTTGAAATAAATTAAATAGCATGCTAAATATTAGCAGAGGTCAATAGTTAAATGTACCCTTTCAAGAAATTGATTAAATATTGTAAAATTTAATGTTTACTTACGATATCCATGTGTTTCGTTGTACGCATGTGTATATACCAATCACGTCCGACACGCTAAGGATAATAGCTGCACCAGTTTAGGTATCATGATGAATCCATGAAACAACGGTATAAAATCAATACCACAAGGATTCCGTCAAAGGAATGCGCTACTTTCATCTTAAATAATTCCGTAATAATTCCGAAGGATATAGTATAATCAAAGTAATAGATTTAATTGCATAAGTATCTAAAAGGAAGATATTTTAAATAATTGATCATAGTTTAAAATTCATAAATTGTTACATCAGGATACACCAATCATATGTATAAACACGCAAAGGGAAAACTGATTGCATTCATTGCATATAATTAGAGATAATAGCAATGATGTTTCGAGTCTTTTATGTCCATTAAATTTAGTATAATTACCTGTTTGTTAAATAGGTATATGAAACAATTTCACGGATATATAAGCGCAGTTTAATCGACATTCATGTTGCTGCTCTGTAAAAGTACAGAATAGTTATAACTTTTATGACACAGCATTTTATTATTCGTACTTGGTATTGTTAACCGATTGCATTATATCAAGTTCAAAGGAATGGGTATAAATCAATAGGTATTACATGAATCAATTTTATTTAAAATGTTGCAGAGTCAAACGAATTTATTTTACGTGGTCCACCCTTGAAGACAGAATTTCCGAAGAATGGTATTGGCTGTATGATATTTGAGGCATGTGATAAATATGCTAAGAAAATTTGTCATATAAGTCCTGACTTGGTGAATTTGGACGAAAGTTGCAGTGAAACCTATGCAAGTTTTAAAGATCGAACATCACGCGTAGCGCAAGAGTTGCTACATCACGGATTGCAATCAAACGATTTCTTAGTAAATTGTTGTCCAAATACTTTTAATAACATGCTTACCACTGCAGCTTGCTTTTATATTGGTGGTATTCCAGCAACAATGGATCCAACTTTATCCGATAGAGATTGTGCGCATTTGCTGCACCAAATGCAGCCAAAATTTATCTTCGTACATGAAGCATCAATAAAGTTAATTGAGGATGCTCTTGATATTGCTAAATTGCCAACGAACCCTTTAATGGTAGTATATGGAAAGAATAAAAAATATTTGACATTTGATACATTTCTTGAGAAACCAGCAAATGGATTTACTCCAATGCCGCAAACTAATCTGGATGCTACTGCAATAATGCTTTATAGTAGCGGTAGCACTGGATTAGCCAAAGGAATTTGCATTACACATCGCCTTTTGTTTGCGGGAGCGCTTAATTTCTTGTATGTAATTATTTAATAATTACACTATCACTTAAATATAGTGTACAGAGATCTTTTAGATGATGCGTCATGTATGCTACATTATAGCACGTTCTATTGGATTTCCGCGGTGCTTGTTTTTATAGCGCAATTTATCAATGGTGGTTGTCGTGTTGCTGCACGTCAGTTTAATGATGAAGAACCTTGTAAGACCATAAGCAAGCATAAAGTATATATTTATACATAAGATGAGTCAGTAAATAATAACAAGTTGTTTTTAAGGTAACTGGAGTATTTCTGGCAAGTTCGTACGCTTATCAAATGCAGCATTCTTTGGAGCAACAACTCATAAAATACAATATTTCATCATTAAAAACTATAATTTTTGCTGGAGGACCAGTCAGTGATGTTCAGATCAAACGAATTCGGGCTTGGCTACCTGGAGTAAATGTTTTTATAGGGTATGGAATGTCGGAAGCAGCGGCTTTTGTCACTGGTTTTGATGCAACAGCACGTAAGAAATACGTGAATTATGCATCATCCTGCGGATTACCATTAAGTGGTACCGAAATAAAAGTATATAAAACCGTTATTTAATTATATACTTGAAAATCTGACATACTTGTATTTTAGTTTGTGGATCCAGAAACGGAGAAAGCCCTTGGTCCTAATGAAACTGGTGAACTCCGGTATAAAATTTGCGGAAAGTTTAATGGATATTATGGACATCCGGACGAAAATACGTATGACTCAAATGGATACTTTAAGTCTGGAGACTTGGGATACCACAACGACGAAGGACTTGTATTTATTTGCGATCGTATTAGAGACATGTTTAAGTACATGTGTTGGCACATTGTTCCGGTTGCGATTGAATTAATAATTAATGAACACGCATCAGTACTTGAAAGTGTGGTATTTGGCATCCCACATGAAGAAGCGGAAAATTTGCCAGCAGCCGCCGTCGTATTGCGGAATGGGTGTAAAGCGACATCAGATGAAATTATAAATTTTGTTGCAGCTCGTACAATTGACCGTCACCGTTTGCGCGGAGGCGTCTATATAGTTGATAAGTTAACGAAGACGCCATCCGGTAAAGTACAACGTCGTAAGATGAAGGAAATGATTATCACAAAGTCATTAAAATAATAATGAAGAGAGTTTACAAAATTAATACAGTATTATTATATTAGTCACAAATATTTTTGTAGATAATATAAAATAAGCATAAATAATGGTACTAGTCGGCGAACCTATAGATAAATTGCAAACTAATGATTAAAATATGACCCAAGCTTGCAGGAAATATAGTCCTAGACTAATTGATGAAATTTTATTGCAATTATATAATTATAATATAGTCTTTTAATAACTTTTAATAAATATTCAGTATTTATTTTCAGTTCTCGACCTGATACATCTTATTAATATAGCAAAACCAAAGCTTATGTTTGTTGATTATGAATACTTACCGCTAATGGAAGCTGCCCTTGCACGTATTGAATTTAATATTCAATTAATAATAAACTCTGACTATCCTCATTCAATCCGAAATGGCAGGTTATTATCAGATTTATTAGTTCAACCAAAAGGTGCAATTGAATTCACACCAATTCGAATTGATAATGAAGATTCGCCAGCCGCAATTTTGTACAGCAGTGGCACTACTGGTCTACTAAAAGGTATTTTATTGAGCCATGTGGGCCTTTATAACTCGGCAATACTTTTTCGGTAAATATTATTTAATTTATATAATTTATTTGGGGATTAAATCATTTAATTTTTACAGTTCGATCTTAAATGAGCCTTACATTTACGACAGAATTAAGGACATATTCAAATATAAATTGTGCCGCATTGTACCGGCATCAATTGAGGTCGTTATAAAGACCCACCCAGCAGTTGAAGAAGCAGTTGTATTTGGTATTCCAGATAAAGATGGGCATTTGCCTGCTGCTGCAGTAAAACTAAATATGTCGCAGAATAATATCTCTGCTGATGAGATTGCACAATATGTCTCCGATAACGTGGCAGACAACCAAACTTTGCGCGGCGGAGTATATATTATTGATAAAATTGACTGCACACCCTCAGGAAAAGTACAGAGAAGGAAAGAATAACAGCAAATTTTACCATGATTAATAATAATTGTAACTAGAATGTATTTTTTTATTAGATCTTAAATATACTATTTTCTACAAAATCAGTCTGATTATGTTATAAATGGGATCACAATATGACCTAGTCCCGTATCCTCTTTACAAGTTTGGCCTGGTCTCAAATATTTAGTTACTTACGTTCATTAATTAAATATAACTAATGAAGAGTAGGATAAATGGTATAAATAGATGTTTATTAATTAAATAATTATCCAATATATAGAAGTTCCACTTTTCAGCAAGAAAGCGGAGAGTGGCCTAGTGGTAAAATGCTCGGGTACTGTCTGGGCGTCTCGGGTTCAAATCCCAGAGCGGCCATATTTTTGCAAAATAATTGAATAGAATATACGCCAAGTATATCTATAACAGTTATAGATGGGATATCCTATAGTCTCCAATACAAAGATGGTCATTCAGTTGACCATACATTCCAATTGAGCACTTGGAAAATAATTTAAGTCCAGAACCTAAGTCCTACATGTGACACATCCCATGGTGGCGCTGAATGATACCCCCCATTCAGAACAATGACGTCACAAACCGAGGTCTGTTGGTAACGAAAATCGGGAATGGGGAGGCAGTTGCTAGTCGGACAGCGACCGAGTTGGTCGACAAGCAACCTGTCGGGGAGCGAAGCTGGGGTGGGCCATCTGAAGACGATCTTAAAACGACCGGACTTTAAAAATTAAAAATGGGGCCCTTATACGCCATCGGGGGGCCCAATTGACATAAAGTTTAGTCCACTGGGGCCCCCTCAAACGTACAAGGAAATGAAAATTTATAAATTCGGATTGCCTTTCTCGGGGATCGAACCCGAGACACTTGGATCACATTCATAGACTGTACCACTAGGCTATGAAGCGTTGTTGCTACGTGTAAATTCGATCTTCCCCTTATATGCTTAAATTAAATATCAAGTTAAAGTTTAAAACAGAATTGAGTTGCCATTCTCCGGAATCGAACCAGAGACACATGGTTCGCTTCCATAGAATATACCACTAGACTATTGAGGGTTGCTGCCACGGCAAATTTTGATCTTCCCCTTATTCGCTCAAATTGGTTTCAATTTAAAAATTTAAAACTTAAACTGCCTGGGATTGAACCATAGACTCTCAGACCACTGTCCTAGATTTCAACACTAGGCTATGTTGTGTTGTTTCTGGGCTCCAATTTGATCTTGGTCTTTTATTACAAAATGTGTTTGAATTTTAAACACAATTCATTATGTATTTTTACGTCGCTACCTAATTAAATGTACAATACGTTGCATAAATGTTCAGTCATATTATAGGCAACACTTAGTACTTGCAACGACACGCTTCAATGGCTACTTTGCTGATGCTGATTAGCGTTGATCAGTTGATCAGCTGATGTGCGCACCGAATGATCTGTGTCCATTGTGGTTCATTGTTTGTTAAGTTCTAATGAACCTTATTTACCTAATTAATCTATTTACAGTAGTTTTTCTCTAATTATGCATATTGTAATCAATAGAATAGAATTTTATACAATTATGATTCATTGGTTTAGCTCAGAAGACCACAAATCATCAACATATTTTGGACAGATCTGCATTTCTTAAGGTAATTAATTCATTTCAGTATTAGTTATTAATATCCTTTTAAAGGGTCAGGTTTTATTTGTTTAGTCATTTACAATTCCTAATCTCCCATTTTATTGTCCCTTATTAATATCTTTTCATCATACAACACTACTTCTATTCCATCTGTATTTCAAAGAATATTTTAAAATGTAAATGCTTCTTTATTTTGTAGGTATGCCTCACATACCGGAGTGAAGCAATATGTTCTGTTTGAGTGCCAGCAGGAAACCTAGACTGATTGGAGGTGGAGTATACATCAAGAATGTGAAAGAGCTACTTGATATAAACATCAGAAAATGGGCAGCAAATGACTGGAAGCTTTGGAGGCAAAATGCTTATGGCACTTGGTGGTTTGGCAATAAAGATGAGATGGTAAGTCTTACTTAAGTTTTGATATTAATTTTCTGCTTCCCATAATAACTTTGATTTTATTGTTGAAAGCTTTAATAATAGTTGGCTTATGTTGCAAGTAAATATAACGGGTAAAGTTTACCAGTTAAGTTAGTGAAGAAAGCAATTCCTTATTTGCAAAAATGTGTAATGTTTTCAGTTCATCGTCAATGATTCCTAATCTATAAGTGCTTCAGGCTCAATGATGACAATAGTTGTTCAAAGTTGCCATGAGTTTATATAAAATCGTTAATATGATCTCCCAAATTTAAAAGGGATATGAACAAAAAGAACAGGAATAAGAACACTATGTTGGAAATTTGGTGAGTAGTGTTTCATGTCCTTATTTTTGTTACTATTTTATTATGTTTCTAATGGTTCCAAAAACATTAATTGTTTGTTTTCTTTAATTGCTCATTATACCTAATCTGGACAGATGAGCTACTTCAAGCTTGGTCCAGTATATTAGCAATAACAGCTGATTAGCCAGTCAGCAATAACAGCTGATTAGCCACTCACCCACAACCGTTGAATAGTAAAGTGTATCTGCTTTAAACAAAGTGTAGTAGGTAAGCATACAAGACCTCATTTTTACTCACATTTAAGCTTAATCCTAGCTCTTATGGTTTAAGTATTATTTAATTTTTGGTTTTCTTATAGGTTGTCACCCACAACAACTGAATTGATCTACTTTGACCTTTGCTCAAATGTAGTGAGTAGGTAAGCAGGCAAGTCCTCATTTGTTTTCATATTTAATTTTAATCCCATCTCTTATTTTATTTTAGACAGTCACCTTTAACAGCTGATCAGTGAAGTGAATGAATCTGCTTCAAATGTTGTGAGTAGGTAATCATGCAAGTCCTCATTAGTTTTCATATTTAATTTTAACTTTATATTAAACAGTCATCAATAACAGCTGATCGGTAAAGTGGATCTGCTTTAAACAAAGTGAGTAGGTGAGCATGCAAGTCCTCATTTATGTTCATATTTAATTGTAATCTTAGCTTGTATTTTATTTTAGACAGTCAGCAATAACATCTCATTAGCCGAGTGGTGAGTACCCATAAGAGTTAATCAGTAAAGTGAATCTGCTTCAAATGTTGTGAGTAGGTAAGCCTGAAAGTCCTCATTTGTATTCATATTTAATTTTAATCTTAGCTTGTGTTTTATTTTAGACAGTCACTCATAAGAGCTGATTAGTCAGTGACCCATAACAGCTAATCATTAAAGAGTGTCTGCTTTATATGAAGTGAGAGGGTAAGCCTGCAAGTTCAATTTGTATTCATATTTAAGTTTAATCATAGCTCTTATTTTATTTTAGACAGTCACCCACAACAGCTGATTAGTCAGCCACCCATAACAGTTGAATGGTAAAGTGTATCTGCTTCAAATGAAGTGACTAGGTGAGCATGCAAGTTGTCAATTGTACTCATATTTAATTTTAATCTTAGCTTGTGTTTTATTTTAGACAGTCACTCATAAGAGCTGATTAGTCAGTTACCCATAACAGCTGATTGGTAAAGAGGGTCTCCTTTAAATGCGATGGGTAGGTAAGCATGCAAGTTCTCATTTGTATTCATATTTAAGTTTAATCCTAGGTCTTATTTTATTTTAGACAGTCACCCATAACAGCTGATTTGTCAGCCACCCATAACAGTTGAATGGTAAAGTGTATCTGCTTCAAATGATGTGACTAGGTGAGCATGCAAGTCGTCATTTGTATTCATATTTAATTTTAATCTTGGCTTGTATTTGATTTTAGACAGTCAGCAATTACAGCTGATTAGCCACTCACTCACAACAGTTGAATGCTAAAGTGTATCTGCTTTAAATGAAGTGACTAGGTGAGCGTGCAAGCCTTGCATGAGCATGCAAGGGTTTGTGATGAGTTATATAATCACGTTTTGTTTCAGATAATTACAAATATTTCTTGATCTACAGGGAACTTATACTTCAAATTCTGTGAGTAGGTAAGCAAGAAAGTTTTCATTGATATTAAAGTTTCTATTTAAATCTAGCCCTGCTGGTTTCAAAGCAAAAGGGGCCAAAACCCCCTTTTATGACTTCTGGTGAGTAAATTGGTGGAGCATTACTCACTTCATCTAGCTTGAGCTGATGAAGGGTTGCCCTTGTTATTTAAAATTTATTTTATTTCTTAATTTCATTAATAAATTAATTAAATGTATATCGCTCCTAGATAATGTAAAATTAACAAATAGTTGTTGGTTATTTTTATTTACCGACATGGTTTTATTTGAATTTTAGCTATTTCCCCACAGATGGCGCTAACACGATAAGACAGATTTCGTTTTGGAGTTCCAGGTGTAACGAATAGATGGCACCACTTACTAAATCAATTTTTTTTTTAAACTCCATAAATTGTTAATTTTTTCATGAAAAATTGTGTCCGATTAGGTTGAAATTTGGCACGCATGTAGTGCTCGTTTTACTGATTAAAATAAGGTATCATACACCCCTGTAGCAAGTCTGGTTCCGGAGTAAATATCCCTTCCAAATTATATACAAAAAGTTTGATTTTTTAAATTATTGATCAATTTTTTTAAGTAATTAAGTATACCTCTTTGCGTTTATGCAAACTTGATACCAAACCTTAATTTTTTCGTTCTGAAAATGACATTTTCTACCAATATTAAAAAAAAATTGGTAAACTTTTTAAATAGTTAAATATATCTCTTTGCGTTTATGCAAACTTGATACCAAACCTGATTTTTTCCGTTCTGAAAACGAAATTTCCGACCAATATTTTTAATTTTTGTTTAAATTTGGTAATTTTTTTATTGCTCTACGGATAGATTAGAGCCAGCTGGGTTTTTTTGATGTGTCACCTACATGTGTAGCACGTCTGGATGTGGAGTTATTGCATTATTAAATTACACTTATGTTCATTTATACTGGCGAAAAAGTTTTGGCCATATCTGTGCTGATAACATTGAAACTTTTTCGCGGTCAAAAGATACGGGAAATTTAAAATTCAAATTTGTAAGTGGCGCCTCAACACAGTAGTGGGAAGATATGGAACTACTAGACTATAGACAACACTCCGTACATAGCGCCATCTATTATGTACATGTGAAGTTATTAGTACCAAATATAATTATAAGATGTCAGCACTGACACACAAAATAAGGGTGCAATTTATTCGAAAACTACCCTAGATAGAAATATAGAACTACTTTCATTTGAACATAGCGGCTTTTTTAAAATATCCCTAGCAATTTGAACCAGCTAGCCCCTATAAATTAGCAGTTATCATACAGAATCTGAGGAAACACAATAAGTCAGGTTATAGAGGTAAATTACAACAGTATGGATGAAGTTGAGAATTTATTATGGGACTGGGCTCTAACACAATGTACTTACCTAGCTTTACCTTACAATTCCGCATAGAACTGGAATTATCGGCGATTATCTGAAAGAAAATTAAATTTTGCATTGCTATTAAGACATACGAGCTAAAATTATAATCAATGACTTGTACATCTAAGACCTAACAAAGCTTAAAGCAGATCAACTCCACCGTTACAGCTGACTATTAAAAAGAATAGAAAAAGTGTGAATATCGACACTACATACTTACATAGTTTGAAGCAGATGCTCTTTATTGTTTACCAACTCATTTAGTTTGAAGCATATGCTCTTTACTGAACAGATGTTCTATGTGACAGGCTGATCAGCTGTTACAGGTGACTGCCTAAAATAAAATAAGAATTAGGAGCACACTAAGATGAAAATTAAATATGAATTATCTGAAACAAAACGTGATTATATAACTCATCACAAACCCTGTAAGGTAAAATAGTATATCGAACCCTAAAACAACAAGCCTAATAATTAAATGTTAAAACAGTTATGGGCTTGTTTACCAGCTACCTTCTCACTAAGTTTGGTACAGATCACCTGCCTTTTATAGAAATATCTCATCCATTTCTTCCTTTTACATTTGCTGCATTATGCAGCTACTTACCAAGATGTAGCTGATGATCACCAAACAATGGGATTTATGGACAAGTATCTACAATAAAACAAGCAATTAGACAACAATTGCTAGTGAAATGAAATAAAAATAATAAAATAATAAACAGAAGGAATGCTAATATATAGAAAAAATCTTACCTTATTCATAACCAGTTAAATGTGCAACAAAACACTGGATTTCCATAGCATGAAGGGAGGCAGTGCCTTAAGAGATGGTTACAGAAAGATGCTCAACATTGATGTTTTTTCCCAGTGCATGTACTTGATTCTTAGCACTGAACACTTCAAGTTATGTCATATCAAGATCATTCCTTCCTACATGCTGACTACCTTAGATTACAGTCACATCTTGAATCATAAATCAAGTTACACAAATATTGATTCAACAAATAGAATATACAATTTTACTTACAGTAGCATATCCAGAATATTTATTAGATGCTATTCCTTGGCAATCCTTCTTTTGTTTGGTGGGGTATGTCATCACCCTTTTGCATAGACTCACGGGCTCCATGTTGTCACAACATCGTGACTGTGGCTTAAATCTGCTTAAGACAACCACCCTCACATGTAGTTTTACTAATGTTTCAGTCAGCACATTTGGATGAAACCTTGAATACAATGCAGCATTGACTACCAGATTTTAGTATGGCACTTTACTCTGTAGTAGTTAGTTGTAGGGCTAAATATGATGCATTCACCTTGCATGATGAATGCACATCTTAAGCAAGGACATACTCTTTTTGAGAGCCAATTGGATCTTGCAAAATTTGATGTAATGTAATTCAGTAAGTTTATCATCAGCTATAACTAGTTCATAGACTCCCAGGTTGCATTCTATGTTATCACAACATCTCAACTGTGGCCTAAATGTGGTTGATGCAGCCACTTTCACATATACCTTTACCAATGTTTCAGTCAGCACAATCTAGACTTGATGAAACCTTGAATACAATGCAGTATTCACTAACATGATTTTAGTATTTACTCTGTAGCAGTTAGTTGGTTTATGGCTAAACATGATGCACTCACCTTGCATGATGAATGCACATCTTAAGCAAGTACTCTTTTGAAGAGCCAATTAGCTCTCGCAGACCTTGATGTAATGTAATATTACAAGTTTATCATCAGCTCTAAATAGTTCACAGACTCACAGGTTGCATTCTATGGTATCACAATATCCCATCTGTGGCCCAAAAGTGCTTGAGGCAGCCCCATTCACATATGGCTTTACCAATGTTTCAGTCTTAGACTTGACGAAACCTTGAACATTGAATGCAGCATTAACTACCAGATTTTAGTATAGCACTTTAGTCTGTAGTAGTTAGTTGTAGGGCTAAACATGATGCACTCACCTTGCATGATGAATGCACATCTTAAGCAAGTACTCTTTTGAAGAGCCAATTAGCTTTCGCAGACCTTGATGTAATGTAATATTACAAGTTTATCATCAGCTCTAAATAGTTCACAGACTCACAGGTTGCATTCCATGGTATTACAATATCCCATCTGTGGCCCAAAAGTGCTTGAGGCAGCCCCATTCACATATGGCTTTACCAATGTTTCAGTCTTAGACTTGACAAAACCTTGAACATTGAATGCAGCATTAACTACCAGATTTTAGTATAGCACTTTAGTCTGTAGTAGTTAGTTGTAGGGCTAAACATGATGCACTCACCTTGCATGATGAATGCACATCTTAAGCAAGTACTCTTTTGAAGAGCCAATTAGCTTTCACAGACCTTGATGTAATGTAATATTACAAGTTTATCATCAGCTCTAAATAGTTCACAGACTCACAGGTTGCATTCCATGGTATCACAATATCCCATCTGTGGCCCAAAAGTGCTTGAGGCAGCCCCATTCACATATGGCTTTACCAATGTTTCAGTCTTAGACTTAACGAAACCTTGAACATTGAATGCAGCATTAACTACCAAATTTTAGTATAGCACTTTAGTCTGTAGTAGTTAGTTGTGGGGCTAAACATGATGCATTCACCTTGCATGATGAATGCACATCTTAAGCAAGTACTCTTTTCAAGAGCCAATTAGATCTCACATCAGCTCTAAATTGTTCATAGACCCACAGGTTGCGTTCCATGGTATCACAATATCCCATCTGTGGCCCAAAAGTACTTGAGGCAGCCACTTTCACATATAGCTTTACCAATATTTCAGTCCAGCATGATTTAGACTTGATTTAGACTGATGAATACAATACAGCATTGACTAACCTGATTTTAGTATGGCACTTTACTCTGAAGTAGAAGAGTCTTTCTTGAGCACTACACCACAAAACACCCATTATTAACACTAATTGCAACAATAACAATGCTCACCGTTACCAATGCACAATGCACAACAGACTGCTTTACACAAGGTTATGTCGGGACCGGTACATCCGTATGCAAAAGATGCAGTATGTTCGACAAGTTGCATACATGTAAATCTAATTCAACAGCCATAAATTTGATCTCTCCCTTATAGTGTCAAGTTGAGAGTTTAAAACTTAAATAAGAAGAGATCAACGCCTAGAACAACAACTCTGTCTTGTGGCTATTATGATGAAGAATAAAGAGAGCGTAAATGAAGAGACTACGCTTGATGGTCGCTAGCATAAAACCATCTAAATATAGTCGCATAACTTGGCACTTGTTTAATAATATTGCGCGCTGCCTCATAACGAGCACAGGCTGTTCATGCATGACGCTTGAACTTGCAGGACCATATTCGATCCTAATTTAAAACTTAAATTAAAATTGCTCCGTTTAGGCGCCTGCCCAATCATATATTTAAAATATATTTAAATATCATGTGGCACCTTGCTCATTTCTTTTCATTGCCTAGTCACAGACTTGACCCCAATTGTTTCATCTCCGTTATCTTATGCTATGAAATTATTACCCAACTTTCAAACACGTACTTTATCAAAATGCACTTAGACTAATGAAACATTATTTTAATGAAATAGTTATTTACTTCAACATCCTTTGCATACGTCAAAAAGGTTTATCAGTAATATTTAAAAAAGTTCAATACAATGTAATAAATACTGAAAGTGAACTTTGAAGCAGTTATTAATACAATCGAGCTGAGTCTTTCTGTGATCACAGTTCCCACAGTTTATCTTGAAATATGAAGGGTAATTGAACAGTCTTATTTTGTACTTCAAACTTTGTATTAATTTGTTCTCTTAGAGTATGAAATTTGTAACAAAGAAAATATTCTTCATGGGCCAACATTTAAATCCAAACTTCCAAATGATGGAATTGGCTGTTTCATATTTGATAAGTGTGTGGAATACTCGGAGAAAACTATACAAGTAAGTTCGAATGTTATTTTCTCCTTAAATTTCTAAAGAAGTGATGTGATTCAATTACTATTAGATTTGCCCGTATGAGGATACATCTATGTCATTTAAAGACTTCAAGAAACTAACTCAAAACTTGGCTGTAAACATTCTAAATATTTATAGACCAATTGCTGGAGATGTAATTATGTGTTGTATGCATAATTCTTTAATGAATGCGATTCCCACTGTAACGTCGCTTTACCTAAATTGTATAATTAGTCATTTGGCGCCAACACTTTCAGTACGAGATCTGATCTATCATATTAATATAGCTAAACCAAAACTTCTATTTGTTGATCATGAATACTTATCGTTGATTGAAGCTGCATTGAAAGATATTGAATTCAATATACAATTAATAGTAAGTGGAGACTGTACAAACTCGATCAGAAATGCAAAGTCCTTGGCGGACTTACTAAATGAACCCAAATGTGGCACAAACTTTGTACCATTTAAAACTGACAATGACGATTCGCCAGCCGCAATTTTGTTCAGCAGTGGTACCACTGGTTTACCGAAAGGTATTTTACTGAGTCATAAAGCTCTTTACTTTTCGACAGTACTTTTCTAGTAAGTATTTGATACATCTACTTAGATCTGGAAGCTAAATAATTACATTTTCACAGTACGGCACTAAATGAACCACCTTGCTTTTTGCACTTTACATCGCTTTATTGGATATCAGGTCTATGCATGAGTCTCTTACCATTCTTAAATGGTTCAACTCGGGTGGCACTTCGTGAGTGTGAACCAAAATTCACCTTGCGAACCATTGCTCAATGTAATGTAAACGCTATATTTCTGACAACTTTTCTAGCTTATAAATTATTTGAAATGAAAAACCTAGAAGGAAAATATACATTATCATCTTTAAGAAATGTTGTAGCAGGTGGTTCACCAATGACGAAACCATTGGCAATCCAGTTACATGAAACTTTTCCTGATACATCGATCACTACTGCTTATGGTATGACTCAAATTGGTTTTATATCTGGAATATTTAAAAATTTCAATACTAAATATGTCACGAATCCTGAAAATGTTGGCAAAGTAGCACCTGGTACAATTTTAAAGGTATGGTTGGATTCCTAATATCGCCTGGACACTAATCAATTGATTACATTGTAACACTTTTAAAGATTGTAGATGTACAAACTGGTGAAATATTAGGACCCAACAAACTCGGTGAAATTCGTGTGAAATCAGTTCAACAAATGACAAAATATTGTGAGGAGGCAAATTACAATCCATACGATGCAGATGGTTTTATTAAAACCGGTGATATAGGTCACTTCGATGAAAATTGCTTTCTTTACATTCATGACAGAATTAAGGACATGTTTAAATATAAAATGAGCCGTATAGTACCGGCGTCAATTGAGGTTGTTATCAAAACCCATTCTGCGGTTGAGGAAGCAGTTGTATTTGGGATACCAGATAAAGATGGTCATTTGCCGGCTGCAGCAGTAAAACTAAAGCCATCGAAGGAAAGTATATCCCCTGAGGAGATTGTGCAATATGTTTCAGATAATGTGGCTGACTACCAAAAACTACGTGGCGGAGTATATATTATTGATAATATTGACCGCACACCATCAGGAAAAGTGCAGAGAAGAAAAGTCCAACTCAGAGTTATGACAAATTTTATGTAAAGACGAGATATTCTGAGTTGGTCAGCTATTGCTTACAAATTCAATCTGAGTTTGTTATCATCCAAATTTTTATTATTTTTTAATGTCATATTATATTATTTAGGCATTTGTACATTTTTACATATGACACACTAGTGGAGCTTAAACAATTAGTTCAGTCGATTAAGTGTCATTCGATACTCTAATACACAATTCGTTTCAATTAAATTATCATATCCTACTTAATAAGTACAAGATTTACAAAAATGCAGAAATTTACACAATATTCAATTAATTAAAGTAAATGAGGAATAAATATATATAAACCGCATTATCGATCGTTAAATTATGGTGTCATGGTTTCAAATATACAAAATGTGTACAATGTACTGCACTAATGAAAACATTTTAAAACAAATGTATTAATATGTATGTATAAATGCATATGGCTTCTTTGCATAGATGTATAAGTCGTTGGTAGGCTACTAATAAATAACAATGATGCAGTGTTACTCACAGCCGCTGCATGGAAATCAATTAACAAATTAAATCCGCATTTCGCCTGAGTCAACATTCGTTTTCGCGCGGGCTGGCGCAGTGCGCACATGGTGCGCTGTTGTTAAGCCTGGGGTTACCAGCGGAGATATTGAAGGACTCTTTGTCGCCAATGGAGAAAGAGATGGCGAGAAGCTAGGTGACAAGGCAGCAGAACCGCTGTACTGGTTATTTAAATCATGACTTATCGGGGAACGTGGTAATACTGAATTGATTTGATTTAAATGATGATTGGATCCTGCGCGAATTGTTCGTGCTGCAACTGCCGTAATTAGCGGCGGTGGAACATTTTTTATTTGCGAATTTTTGGATGCAACACTCGATCCGCTAACGGCTGATTGAACCGAGACTGTATCATCTTTCAGTCGTGCAATCTCTGAGAAGACGTGAGCAAGTGGTTGATACTGGGGTCCCCAGTCAAGCAAATAATCCCAATTATAGCTGCCAGCAAGCTCTTCCTCACTATGCACAATAGAGCTTAAAGACCCATTCATGGACGGTTGGTGGGTAGGTGGTACTTGACCGTAACCATTAAGATTAATCATGTGCTCCATAGAAACACCCACTGTATCTTCAGTTGAACTAGCACGATCACTACCAGCTACATCATTTAATTTTGCGTAAAAATTAGCAATATCATTGTCCGTTGTTGGCTCCTCATCAAATATTAAACTATCTAAAGGCACTTGATTCATGCGCGTTGCTTGTGGCACTGCCTGCGTCGTATTACCAATACCAAGTCGCGCTAAATATTCTTGTGTATTACGCACACTGACGTCTGAAAGATTATCATCATCATCTCCTCCAGCTCTATGAATACCAGAATCACGCTGTAGTGGTCCTTCATTAATCATCCGTATTTCTTCGTCATCGTTATCTTCGCCGTCCTCAGCGGAACCCCGACCACTAGATCCCGATTGTTCGCTTCCGGATAATTCGGAGGTTGTCGCAGCTCCAGAATTACTACTTGCGGCTGCTGCACCATAAGGTGGTATTTCATCATACTTCGGAGGTGCAAACTGCACATTACCTGTGGCACCACTACCTCGTATTGGAATGGTATCAAATGCACTCGGATCTACATAATTGTTACTACCCACTGGTTCTTGGCCTCCAATGTTAGGTTTGTTAACTTTCTTATTCCGTTTATTTTTCATATGTAAGAATAAGAAGAGACCACCAAAAGTGAGAATCAACAGCAAAAGGGCGATAAGTAATCCCAAAGCCCAATCGGCGATCCCGCTGGATCCAGCAACAACGGCTTTGTTGGCCAAGTTCAAACCCAGATCACCAGTTTCATCTAAAGTTATTTCAACGACTGTCATATTAGTCAATGAATGCTGTCGACCGGAACTTGCCGTTACAACTAGGCTTATTTCTCGGCCTAGAGACATTGAACTAGCTAATAATTTCTTTTTAATCAAAATCGCGCCGGTAGTACGGTTTATTTTAAAGTGGGGATTTTGCGTAGTTAATTGATATACCACTCTTCCATCTGGTCCCTTATCTCTATCAGTAGCAATGACATGGCCCACCATTTCACCTGGCCTTAGAGCATTTGAGTTTCCAATTTGTAGCGCAAATTTGTAAGTTCGCTCAGTAAAGTGTGGATAAAATTCATCTCTACTATCAATTTCCACACGTACTTTCACATCGGCAGTGCGGCCTCCAATATCAGAAGCTCGGAGAAGAAAAACGTACCGATTCCGGACTTCATAATCAAATACTGCATTTGTTGTCACCGTTCCGGTAAAGCTATCCACGGAAAATAGTTTCCAGGAATCGTCAGCTTCATTAACACTTGCAATAGAATAAGACAGATTCCCAAATCGACCAGCATCCAAATCTGTAGCTCTTGCTGTGAATATAGTAGTTCCAACGTTCTCATTCTCCGCAACAAATACCAAGTACTCGCTAACCGGAAAGCTAGGAGCGTTATCATTAGCATCCTCCAATGTTATATTAACTGTTGTTAAACTGCAGTGTCTATTGCTTGCCGAATCACATGCGCGCACCACTAAATTATAGTTGATTTTTCCGCTATCATAATCAAGATATTTGGCTACTTTGATCATGCCGAATTTAGTAATTGAGAAGGAATTTGAATCATCCCCAGAAGTAATATCATATACCACTTGGGAATTCAATGTATTCTCCAGATCTTTGTCTATTGCAACTACATTTAAAATCATAGTATCCAATGTGGTTGACTCGCTTATAGAAACACTGTAGCTATTTTGAACGAATATTGGTTTTTCATCATTGACATCATCAATGATGATATGTATTTGAATTTTTCTATTTAGCCCTGATAATTCCAAGGTATATTTGGACTTCTCCTCTCTATCAATGGTTTTAGCAAGCAGAAGATTCTTTTGGAATACTTTAAACGTGCTATTATCATTACCTCCTGCAATGTAATAACTCTGCCAAGGGCCTTCCAAATTACCATCGATATTAAATACTATTGTTCCAATTGTTGCATTCTCAATCAAATGCACTGTGACTTTTCCGTTTGTGTCAATGAGATGCCCACTACCGCTATGATGTACTTTCAAGTTAATAATCGCTAGCGAACTCAAACTTGGGGTCCCTTGATCTTCAGCTTTAACGATCAAATATATCCAATTCGAAAACGAGGTAGAAGTGAGGTACGATGTATTTACGGTAAGAATGCCGTTCATGTGACCAATATTAAATCCAGGATGTGGTTGAATTAGGGAATACGATATGTTACCATTAACTCCAGAATCCATATCGGATGCATTTATACTCATTATACGGTGTAAATTGTTATCTGTAAAAAGTTATATAATAATAATTGCAAATGTAAATTATAATTGTACGTACCAATAACAAAAGAACCTTCATACGCAAACTGTGAAAACTTAGGAATATTGTCATTTACATCCGCAACACGTAATATAAGTGTACTTTCTACTTGATGGACTTCATCTGAAGCTATTATTCTCAATTTGAATTCTTGTTCTTGTTCGTAATCAAGTGGTTTCTTCAATATGACTTTGCCACTAAAACGATCAATGCCAAATTTGTCCCAAATTCTGGAACTGGTTGACGCTAATGTGTACACTAGTGCTGGACTCGTATCAACATCATTTGCAGTTACTGTAGTCAATACTGTACCCACAGCTGTATCTGTAATTCAGAAAAAACGATTAGACTCATATGACATATACATTCATTTTACCAACGTACCTTCTGCAACTGTTATAATATTATGTGGTGGAAATGTTGGTTGGTTATCATTCACATCAACCACATTAATACGTATTCTGGCAGTACCGGTTAATTGTGGAACACCCTCATCAATAGCAATTACAGTAAGTCGGTACGTATCACGAATTTCTCTGTCCAATACGATGCTTGTTTTTAAAATACCGCTGAATGCTGGTTCAATTTTAAACGCGTTATCATGATTTCCGTCAACAATGTGATAACGAATATTTGCATTCTTGCCATCGTCTGCATCGTACGCGATCGTTTGAAGTACAAATGCTCCTTTCGCATTGCCTTCAAATACTGATGCGGTATATTGTTGTTGCGTAAACTTTGGTGCGTTGTCATTTTGATCCGTTAGCTCTATTATAACATCACAATATCCATAAAGTATTGGTGATCCTTCAGTCTGTGCCATAACGACAATGGAACGTTCTCTAAAGTACTCATAATCCAGTAGTTGGGAATTTTTAACAGATATCATCCCTGTCTCCGGATGAATGTAAAATTCATCTCGGTAACTGTTACCAATTGAATATATTACGCGTTGCCGACGACCGTCAGTGCGCACCGCAGACACTTGTAAAATATCACTATTGACAGCAAGATTTTCAACAATTTGCACGTAGTATGTAGAATTTTGAAAGCGCAGTTTTGGAGAACTTTCTGGTACGTCACCAACAACGATTTCAACAAGACCCAGGGTATACTGTGGCGGATTACCTTTATCAGTTGCCTGTATTGGTAAATGAATAACTTTTCCAAGATCACCAGCTAAACTTTGCGTGGCCGAGATCACTCCAGTATTAGGATTCATATTAAATTTTTGATTATCTTTACGATCCGACGATATCAGACTGTATACGATTTCACTGTTCATACCATCGTCAGCATCCACTGCCGTTACTTTAACAAGACTTTGGCCAGGCTGAACATATGCAGTAACCTTTTCTCTGTACGGATATTTTGAGAAACGAGGTTTATTGTCATTAACATCATCAATAAAGATTCGTACGGGTACCCGTTGCCAGCGCGCGTTTGATTTTCCCATATCGGTAGCAACTACCTGGAAATTGTACTCGTTTTGCTTCTCTCTATCAAATAAGCCAGCTGTTGTTAGAATGCCTGTCTTATTATCAATGCGAAAGAGCCATTGGCTTTCATTTGCAATTGTGTATACTAAACGGGCATTAATTCCTGCATCAAGATCGGTTGCTTTAATACGCAAAACTGATGTATCCAGGCCGGTACCTTCAGGAATGTGCGCTGTATACATAGCACTATCAAATTTTGGATCGTTATCATTCAAATCCTCCACGCGAACACTAATATTACAAGAACTTTGTTGTGGCGGGTTACCACCATCTTGCGCAATAATTGTTAATGTGTATCTAGCTTGCGCCTCGCGGTCCAAAGATTTTGCTGTGATATCACCGGTTGTTGTGTTGATGCTGAATAAATTGCCATGATTTCCGGATGTAATAATATATTGCAATTGGGCATTGATTCCAAAATCCAAGTCATTTGCAACAACCGTATGAATAATATGAGGACTGCTATTCTCCGGAATACTTAAGGGGTAACAGCTGCCGGGAGCAAACTCTGGCGCATGGTCATTTATGTCTTGAACGTTAACTTTTAAATGAATTGTTGTAATATGCTCATTTCCATTCGTTACGTAAATAGGGAATTCGTAGACAGGTGTTTCTTCATAATCCAATGTTTTTGCCGTAATCACAACGCCGGTATTTCCATCAACAGTAAATGCATTGTCTGCTACACCAAGAGGCAAGAAATATTTTGCGTTGTTTTGTTCATTGTTTCGAACAAATAATTTAGTGACTGATGTTCCAACCGCAACATCTTCAGCAATATCAACTTGAATTTCGCCAGGCTTATAAAATCCTTGACTTACGCCTGTTGTACCAGATTGTTGTTGAAGTAACTTCAGCCCAAAGGTGGTTGATTTAGATGGTACACCATGGTCTTTGGCAGTGATGTTAAGATGGTAATAGCTTTTCAATTTTGCATTAGTTGCAATTGACAGAATACCGGTTTCATAGCCGAGAGAAAATACTGGTGCTTGCCTCTCGGTATTTGTTATAACATATGAAACACGGCCATTCTCCCCCGAATCCTTATCCTGGACAAATAAATGTACAATTGGCATGCCCATTGTCAATTCCGCATCAAAATAAACATCTTCCGATGGATACACCAGCAGTGGTGCGTTGTCATTCACATCAAGGATGTTTACGCGCACGGTCACACTCGTTGAAAGCCTTTCAGTGATGTTTGTTGATTGATCAGTAGCTTGAAGAACCAATATGTATTGAATATGCTCCTCATAATCAAGTTCCTTCTCAAGAACTAGTGTCCCGGTGAGTGGGTCAAGGGAGAACGTGTTATTTCCCGGATACTGACTGAGAAGTGCGTACCGTATGTCTCCATTACTGCCAGCATCGGCGTCCGACGCACTGAAATTATAAACCGCTTTGCCCACAATACAATCCTCAGCAATTTCCACCACGAGCGGATCCGCTATCCACTTGGGGGCATTATCATTAACATCAGCAACGTCCACACGCACAGTGACAGCGCTACTCTGTGGATTATTGAATGCGCTCGTATCCAGTGCGCGAATTTCCAATTTGTACTCGGACTGTACTTCGCGGTCCAGCCGGCGCGCAACTATTAATGTACCGCTACTCCTGTCAATATCGAACGCGTCTGGAAGGAGATGCCTGCCAAGTGTTGATAGTGTGTAGGTAATCTGCCCGAAACTGCTGATGGAATTCTCGTCAGCCGCATAACTAGGGGCAATTGAGCCTACGATAAAGCCGATTGGAACGTCCTCATGCACACGAAAGACGAGACTAGAACTCGTGAATGTCGGTCGATTGTCGTTTAAATCTAACACCTCAATTCGCAGCGTTCGCACCGCTTCTTTCGGGGGCGAACCATTATCACTCGCAGCAATTGTCAGTCGATAAATACTCTTCTCCTCATTATCCAAACTCGCCTTCGTGCGTATTATTCCAGTAATTGCATCGATAGTAAAGACTTGATATCCATCCGAGTCGCGCGTTTTCAAAATGGTATATGTTATACTTGCGTTATTTCCTTTATCAGTGTCAACCGCGCGCACCCTCACTACTTCCGTACCCGGAGCTTGTTCTTCGCGCACACTGATGACGTCCTCTTGTGGATCAACAATCTCTGGCGTATTGTCATTAACGTCCAATACATTTATGCGCACTTGCTGTCTTGAATTTCGAGTCGGAGTACCAGAATCGCGTGCTTCTATCACAAGATCGTAGAATTCCTTCAATTCCCGATCTAAAGGTTCCTTTGTAGTTATAACGCCTATAACAATAAATATTTTAAGATTATACGCAAAACATGGCAAAAATCTGACGATGAATGGTTAATTGTCTACATACCCGTGATTGAATTGATAACAAAGCTGGTATTGCCTGGTATCAGAAAATAGCGAATTTCAGCATTGACCCCAATATCCTTATCAACAGCCTTAACACTTCCAATATAGCTGCCTTTGCTTCGATTCTCCTCAATGTCGAATTCATACGATTCCTGTTGAAAGACAGGATCGTTGTCGTTAATATCCTGCACATAAATGTGGACCAAAGTTGATGTGCTCGCCGATGGGGTGCCGTTATCCGTTGCAATTACGCGTAGTGTATATTTATCGCGATGTTCCCTATCAAGCTGGCCTTTTAGATATAACCAGCCACTGTTTGGAAAGATATTGAAAATCTGAGTTACGTCGTTATTGTCGGACGCATTCACCGCTTTGATTTTGTATGTAAGTCGAGCGTTGTTACCAGTATCCAAGTCAATAGCGGTGACTTGTAGAAGTTGCGAATTAATGGGCTGCGTTTCTGGCACAACAACCTTGTACTCGGCATTTTCAAATACCGGAGCATTGTCATTAACATCCTGTACATCTACCAGCAAAGTTAGATTACTAGACAATACTGGCGATCCCATATCAGTGGCGGTAATAATCAGACTATGTCGCTCGGCCGATTCATAATCCAGATGCATTCCAAGTGAAACGTGTCCCAATTTGGCGTCGACTTGAAAAAGGCCCGGGGTGCTGGCCCTATTCATCAGCTTGTACCGGACCATGCCATTCTGACCTGAATCCTTATCTCGCGCGTGTGCCACATAAAGCGGCGAACCGATATCGACATTTTCCGGAATAGAAATTTTAACCGTGCTAGATTCGAATTCTGGCGCATTGTCATTAACATCCTCGATCGCAATGTATACTTGCGTGTGGCCGTACGTGGGTGGATCACCTGCGGTCGCCTGCACGTTAAGCAGTACGCTGGAGCGCGCTTCGTGGTCCAAAATCGCTGACGTTCGTATCACTCCTGTGACGCCATCTATAGCAAAGAAACCATCCGGATCACCGGAATATATCGAGTATCTGATGGTACGTCCACTGTCTGAAACAAACGGCGCAACGTTAAACCGTTTTTTATATTCGTCGGTTTGTTTTATTTGGGTTGCTGTCGTCGCTCGAAAAATATATTGCCACTGGGGCGAGTTACGAACGCGTCTATGCGAAAACAATGCACATTCATGCATACATTTGCAGATGCATGCAATAAGAGCAAATAAGAGACGAGCCAGTGCAACAAAAACGCATACGTACGCACGCCACGTGCAAAGAGAGCAAAACGCGAGCAGGTTGATAAAAAACGACAAAAAGCATCCGCTTATAAACGAGAACAACTACCGAAATGTCGCATAAAAATAATTGGCTAAAGCGACCCCGCGACAGACGGTGAATAAAGCCACGCAACCCGAAAAACAAAAGCAAAGCAAACCAGCGCGCAGAGGTTCCCATGCAAATCACTCCTCGGAATTCACCGAGTGAGCGCATAGAGCGGCTGCAGTGCGCAGCTAATTAAAGCAAAAACAAAGGCTCGATGCTCTCCTCCTCCTGCTGCTGCTGCATTTCGTTTTGTTCCGCTTAATTAAAATCCAAACAAACCCCTAAACACACCTGTATCGATGCCGATTGTCGCCCGCACCATGCCCACAATGTGACCTTTCGAGACGTCCTCCTTCGCATTGAATGTGTAGCGCGCCTGCTCAAAGATGGGTGGCTTTTGGGCGCTGTCAATGATGCTGATGAACACCTCGGCGTCGGCGGAGGACTTGAGGCCGCCGCCGTCCGTCGCGGTGATGTTCAGACGATGGTACCGCTTCGTGCGCGATGACAGCATACCGGGTCGAGCGACGAAAATCTCGCCCGTTTGACGATCGATTCGAAAGAGACCACCATCATTGCCGCTGCCGATGCGGTACGTCAAGGTACCGTATTTGCCGGAGTCGGCATCGGTGGCAGCGACGACCACGACGGGTGCGTTCGCCAGCGATGCGCTGATGCCTTCCCGCAGCGAAACGTTGTATTCGCGCGGATAAAACACCGGTCGATTGTCATTCACATCGGTTATTTGGATTTTGATCATTGCCGTCGTACTTAAGCCACCTGCACAGCGGAAGAACACAGTGATTCAGTTAAAATCTGATTGCAGGATGCAGGACGACTTATTTGGCTTACCTCTATCTGTGGCAATCACTGGAAACTCATAAACATTGCGCAGTTCATAGTCCAACGCCTGCACGATGCACACCTCGCCGGTCACACTCCGTACGGCAAACTCCTTCAGCTTGTCTGCATTGTCCAGCGTGTAGTTGACCATCGCATTCACCCCGCAATCAGGATCTGTCGCCGATACCTGGAACAAGCAACACAATGTGTTCAATATTATTATTATTATGTACCAGTCAATTATAATGAGAAGTTGATCATTTTCGAAATATTCATGTACGATAAAAAAATTTAAAACGCCAAACACGAACGATCGTAGGTGGGTGGATGGGATGGAGCCCAGAATATTTGGGTGATCAGTCATCGTTCAACATGGGCCAGCCCAACGCTAACATCACCGCAAAGATGATAATTTGTTCGCTACAAAATACTTGTTGTGCGCTGAAAAAATTAAATTTATAACAAAATTCTCGCGCGCCACGAAGAACCATACGAGATCGTTTCGTGAAAATAACATAGAAAATAGCCATACGGATAATTAATTAATTTATGTCAACTTCATTCTCAAAGCGTACATAAACACCGAATGTGTGGGCGGTAATTTTAAGTTTCAACATGGCATTTTCATCGGCGTGCAGTGCGCTCCAAACCTCGAGCAACCAGTAATAAACGCAAAGACGTAACAAAACATTAAATTGAGCTGATGCGTTTAACGCATGAGCAGCAGCACATGCATAAATTAATTATGCCCGTGCGTGACATTAATAATATTGCATCATAACGAAACTGTTTATTTGATTGTAAATACAGGCGGCCAAATCGTCATCAGGATTTTTCATAATGAAATTCGCCGGAGAGTATTTGCTAAATATTAATATTTGCGAATGTTTACAACCGCCTTAATAACATCACTGCGTTTCTAATTACTTTCCTTTTAATGTCACGAAATCAGCGTGATGCGCAACGTAAATATTAACACCGCCGACGTCGCGCTCCTGTGTTTTTCTTCAAGTTCGGGCGAAATACTTTCTTTCCGATTTGTTATTTCGCGCATGATTTACGATGAGGTGATGCGCTCAAAATATTCCGCTGCGTACCAGTTGTTGCTAAAACAACACAATCACGAAAAAATATATGCACATTAATTACACTTTTGAGTGTACAAACCCAAAAGCATTTCACACGTGTCTAGCGTGTATACACAAAGTGTGATGCAGGTAATGGTTGCTTTAAATAGATTACGGTACATTCGCACGTATCCCAAACAATCAAGAGAATATCATAAGAATGCATCACCATGTATTCTATCTGCAAAACAAAACAATGTATCATCAACTATCAGTATGCCGCAATGTGTGCGGGTAAGTCACATTATTTTTTTTTGTTGTTGGTTTTTTAGCGTCGTTTTTTCCAACATTCGTATGACATAATTTCTCTCGTAAATTGTATAACTGACTTGATGATAATGAGTACCATAATAATAAGAAAATTTATTATCTGTTTTTTTTCAGGCTCCTTAATGGCAATTGCAGTCGGTGCTAATACAGGTTGGTCCTCACCGTACTTGCCCTATTTGCTATCGCCAAATTCACACATTAAGACGACGGAGGACGAAGGATTTTGGGTCGCCATTGCTTCGTTGCTCGGAGCACCAATAGGTTCATGGCTCGCCTCAGTACTCGTTGACCATATGGGTCGTCGCGACTTTATCATGTCACTAGCACCCATTTGCTTCATGGGCTATATTACCATAGCATTCGCCACTAACGTGTGGACGCTGATAATAGCTCGAGCGGCGGTGGGCGCCTCCGAAGGAGCTCTCTACATAGCACTGCCAATATATTACAGTGAAATTGCCGCACCAAAAATACGCGGATGCATTTCATCGAGCGTCAGCGTTGCTGCGCTATTAGGCGTAATTTTAATCAACGTAATTGGGCCTTTTACGGATATAACAACATCCGGATTGCTGTGTGCTACATTCCCCGTTCTGCACTTGATGTTCTTTTGGAAAATGCCGGATAGTCCGTATTTCCTTCTCAAGAAAAACGACGTAAAGCGAGCGCACGCCAGTCTAGCTATACTGCGTATGGGTAAAGACGAGAAAGACATAGCTGCCGAACTGGAAGAAATCCACGCGGCGGTCATACGCCAGGAAAATATGAAAAAGGCGAAAGGGTCATTCGCGGATTTAATTACCGTTCGAAGCAATAGACGGGCATTCTTAATCTACATTATACTATGCTTCACGAACAAATTCAGCGGAAAAACCCCGGTTACCATGTACACCACCATTATTTTTGAACGTGCAGCAGGTGCCTTGGATGCTGTGACATGCACAATTATATTTTATATCATTGGAATGGTGGTTACATTAGCGGCAATGCTAATTATTGATCGCTTTGGTCGCAAACCGATGTTGATCTTCTCCAGCATCGGTTGCTCCCTGGGTCTCGCAGGTTGTGGTGCGTATTTTGCAGCACAGACCTATTGGCCCACATCAATTGAGTACATCAACTGGTTACCAATGGTCTCACTCATTTCCTATAACATGGTATTCAGTTTTGGACTCTCCTTCGGACCACTGGTCTACTTATCCGAACTATTTCCGACCAATGTCAAAGCCAAAGCCCTCTTCGTAGGGGATACTATGAATGTAGTCTTAGCAACTAGCGCCTCAAAGTTTTTCCAAGCTACAGGCGATTATGTTGATATGTATGTGCCATTTGGCACTTTTAGTGTATTAACAATACTCGGTGCATTATTTATATTCCTCTATGTGCCCGAAACAAAGGGCAAAAGTCTTGAACAAATTCAACTTGAACTCATCAGCATGACGAGCAAAAAATAACGCTTCTTATGATATGTTTGCTTTGCGTATATAATAGTTATGTACTAATAAAAGACATTAATGTAATACTTATAATCACGCAAAAACTTTATTCTTCTCACCACGTTAAACCGGCAACTACGAATTGTTTGAAATTATTAAAAATTTCCATATACTCAAATTATTGGAAGTGATGGAAATCGTGAGAAGCAAAAACTTAGGAAAAATAACGATCACTTAGAGACGTGTTACTCACCTCTAATTGAAAAATATAATTGGCAAAGCTACAATATAATTACACTATCTACCTAATTTTGCTTACGTATATATAGGGATTAAAGTTTGTTATGTAAGTAGTACATCACCTAATAATGCTGCAGTGTGGAATAAAGTTTTTGTGATATTCTGAGTAATAAATTAATGTGTTTTGAAAAATGAAATTTTAACGCCTCAAGTTTCTAATAATACATGATTTAAAATAAATATTATTATGGTTCATTCACGCATAATTTTTCCAATTTATATATCTACAAGTTTTCGGTGGTCTTGCAGTTAAAATACTTGCATGCGTAAAAATGTGATATGAAATGCCAAAATTCTCTGCACGTGCTTCTATTAATGCTCTTAGGTGGATTGTAGAATATAACGAATAAAAGCGTTCGGCTTTTATTTGTATTTAAAATTTGCATGCTATGTGATAAGACTCTTTTGTTATCTACCGCTATTAAATAAAGTTGGAAACAACATATTTAGTTCATTGAGTGCGCGCGCGTTCAAGTTTAATTGTTCGGCACCGTTTACGTACATTATGGGTAAATTAATGCAATATATTGCCATGGTCTCAGGTATGTAGTCAATATTTAGTCAAACTTTTCGAGCCAAGTCTGAACAACACATTTTTGCGACAGGTTCGTCCTGGGTTATGATCACCGGCATTAACCTAGGATGGGCTTCCCCGTATTTGCCCGTTCTGCAAAGTGAGGACTCGCCGGTAGGTCGAATAACGAGCGACGATGCGTTCTGGTGCAGTGTCATGCCACTTGTCGGTGCAATACCGGGAGCACTGCTTGCTGGTTTTCTTACGGACCGCCTGGGTAGAAAACCCATTCTTGTATCGCTTAGCCCGTTGTGCTTATGCTGCCTTCTGGCCATCGCCTTCACGACTCAGCTATGGGTGATTGACGTCGCCCGATTTTTCATTGGGACCATCGAAGGCGCAACTTACGCAGTATTGCCAATGTATTACGGCGAAATAGCTGAACCCAAAATACGCGGTGCAATGAGTTCCTCGATACTTGTCGGTGCCGTTTCCGGCCTGTTACTAATTAATGTAATTGGATCATACACGGATATATTTACAAGCTCTCTAATTGCGTGCCTAATACCCATCATGCATTTTTGCACCTTTGTCTGGATGCCTCGCAGCCCCTACTTTCTGATCAAAGAAGGCCGGATTGATGAGGCACATGAGAACCTCCGCCGCCTACGCGGTGGCTCGGTCGATACCGAATTAAAAGATCTCGTGGCAGCCGTGAAACGTCAACAAGCAGTAACGAAAAGTGCAAAATTCACCGACCTATTCACAGTTGCAAGCAATAGACGGGCGGTGTACATTTATCTAATGTTGGCAATGGCAAATAAGTTCTCTGGCTCGAATCCCGTCATGTTCTACACCCAAACCATCTTTGAGGAGGCGCAGGGTATCCTGCCGGCTAAGGATTCAGTGATTCTATTCCACATCTTAGGATTCATTTCAACTCTCGCCGCTGCCAACATGATGGATCGTTTCGGCAGGCGACCCCTAATACTTGGTTCAGTGATTGGTTGCGGTTGTGCTCTGGCACTGATTGCTGCCTATTTCACCTTCCCGGTACTCCATCAGTTCAACTGGATACCACTGGTAGCACTCATCAGCTACTATTGCGTCTTCAATCTAGGGATCTGCCTTGGTCCGGTCGTCTTTCTCTCTGAACTATTCCCAGTTTCGGTGAAAGGGTACGCTCTAGGTTGCGCCGACTCAGTATCAGTCACACTCGGCACTCTTGCCTCCAAGATTTTCCACGCATTTTCCGAAATGTACGGCATGCACACACCGTTCTGGATGTTTTCGAGCGCGTGCCTCGTGCTCATGATGATGATCTATGCATTTGTTCCGGAGACTAAAGGCAAAACGCTGGACGAGATCCAATTGGAATTGATCGGCCAGTCGAAAACAATCAAGCACAATGAGAAGAAGATTGTCGTCGCGGTGGTGGACGCCAGTCACAATCTGGCGTAGTAAAAAAAAAGGACTGTGGACATTCCTTCGCTCACTTGCGCGCACTCGCATCGTGCGCACCAGGACAAGAATATCGCATCGCCGGCGCTCTCGTTAATTGTTCATTTTTCTTCGGCGGCGCTCCGTGCTTCTCTCCACCGCCTGTTTACGATAAGTACATTATAATGAGAGGTGTTACCTTGATGGATGTTGGTAATAAAGAGTAAACGGTCACATCTCAATTTAGTTTTCTCTCACAGTCGCGCGGTCGCGCGCACCGACACAGTGCCGTGCGGTGTGGTGTATATGTGCGCCATCATTCGGGTGTTAAGTTCTTCGGTTAGCATCATATGCGCGCCTGGACCACGTACGCTCCTTCGTCGTCGTCATCGTCGACGTCGTTGTTGTTGTTGTTGTTGCTGTTGCGCCAAGGTGGATGGAAAGCAGATAGCGGCCCCATCTTTTAACTGCATTTTGTTAAAAAGATCGAATAAACCGAACGGAACGAACGCGCGCCATGTACGTAGCAAACGCCGTGGAACGCTGAAGAATTCGTTTAAGTGCCCGAACTTGTTTAGATAAGAGTGCATCTTCGCTGAGGTGAGCGCGCGGCCGCGACCGATGGAGACACATTTTTTAAAAACCGAAATCCGAACTGATGAAGAGCAATACGCAGCGCACACACACACACACTCAAACAAATATACGAGAGAACATTTTTCTCTTGTAAATAGGTTTGCAGATAAGCGTAACGCGTAACTGCGTTTTTAATCTGTGTTAACCTTCCTTACGCATACTGGAAAATACTCAACGGCGAATGGCGAAGGCAATTATTGTTCGGTTTTCCATTTGCATTCAATTAGCCCTATCGTCATTGTACGAATCATCATATTTCATTGTAATTATTACGCTGTAAATCCCAATTGTAGGTACATATGTACGTACGTAGATTGATTATGTATCCCCCTTCAACGTTATTAAGTCGCACGAGCAACTAAAATATTGTTACGTAAAATTTATTGTAATCTATTAAAATTTTGCTATTTATTTATGAAAATATGCGAACTCGTCTCATTAAATTGTAAGACCTCTTTAAACCGTTTTCCCAGTGCGTGTGGTGTTAGGCTGGCATGCGCAATAAATGCAATTTTGTTGCAGTGCACCGCACATCGCCAATGACCATAATTCAAAGAATGCGCAACAATAAATTTAATTGTCCGCGTACGTCTACAAAAATGCCATTGTTGCTGCGTTACACGCAGCGTTATTATGATATTAATGATATAAATCAATGTTGAAACGCAATTATTTACAAAATACTAATTGATTAAAATAAATGCACAAAGGGGCCAAATTGGACGTGCGCGCTAGAGAAGAGTGGAGAAGCGCAGCAAACGACGGCAATGGGCAATGATACAGCGCCTCATTGTAATATGCACTGATTTATTTTACGTTTCTTGTTCGTCTTGTCTGCGCGTTCGTTTTGTTTCGCATTACGTCGTCGTCGTCGTCGTCTTCGTCGTCGCCGTTTTAGCTCGTCTTCTTCTTCTGGTGCTTCTTCCTCTCGTTGGTGGTGTGTCTCGCTGTTTTTTTGCGCCATTCTGTGTGTGCATTTGGCTTCTTCTTGCATACCATATTAGTACGTGCTGCGCCAGCCGTGCATCGAATGCAATGCAGATGCAGATATACAGATGCAAACAACTTGCCAGCCAGGTATTTAGTATTATTACCTTGTGCTGAGAGCAAGTAAATGAGGACTCATTATTAAATCACAATGTAAAATACGTTTGCGCGCGCGCGCGCGAGCACACACTCCTCTCAGGGCTGCGAATGTAATTAGTTCGCTCTTTCCAACGTCGTTCTCCTCATTGCACACGCGTTCGTACGTTCGTACGTTCGCTCGTTCGTTGCGAGGAGCGATTTACATTTACCTCAAAATAATTTAATCATTTTTATCTAGCGCTCGCACGTTTTCGCCGCGAATGTGTGTGACCCAAAGTCGTCGAAGACGCATGCCGTGAAAGAAAAGTCGAAACGCAGTGAGCGTGCAAGCGAAAACGACGACGAGCTGGAGCTGGAGCTGGAGCTGGAGGAGCTGCGGCTAGAGTTAGAAGAAGCCGGCAGGAACATCGAAAAGAAGCATCCGCACTGAATGCGCGTATAGAAGTTTACTGTTAGAATGGGCCGGTCTTCTAACCTCCACATGCATTCAATGTGAGATGTGTAACCGCGCGCTGAATGCATGTGCGGTGTGCACCGCAAGGATGACGGACGAAGACACCGATGCACATGCATCCAGCGCGCAGGATGATTGAATCGATCAAATCGCTGCGCATACAGATTGCATTCAAGCTAGAAGCGCCTCATAGAAACACAGGCGTGCTTTGCGATCTTTGCATTTCATAAATGATACGTTCAGTTATGACAAGTTATGTCCCGCGCGTTTTGGGTTGCATATTTGCTCGTCCTGCACGCACGCACATCCTTCGATGGCGCGTCGGCCGCCGCGGCCGCAACTCATCATCGGGCCGGCGAGGATGCGCGTACGCCGCGCCGCGTATGTTTTATAAGTATAGGGGACGTTTTTAATGCATCAACACACAACATTGTGGCGTTTTTACCTGTTGTAACAGTTCGCAATTTATTACTAAATATGTATATGTACGCCCGATATTTATAGCACGTGTAACTTTTGTAACTTGTACGAACCGTCGCTGTATGCAGCCGTGTATTGTGAGGTAAAGGCCTGTATGGATCTCGCATGTAGAATATTTCTTGTAATCGCGGCACACTCTCTGCTTTTGCACCATTACCATTACATTAATAAATGTAAGTGTAATATGTGAGCAAAGTTTCGTTTACTTCGGAGCGCGAGCGCGAGCACACGCTCGCTAGCTCGCTTCCTTGTACGCCGATGATGATGATGGTGGGTTCGCTCTGCGTTTGCGGCGCGTTGAGATCACCGCACTTGGCGCACTGCATCGCGCGCGCTTCTTTCGTTTTGCAATGTGTGAGAGTTGTGCTGATATAATATTACAGAATCGCATGCGAACGCACATTAACAATAAATAACGATATTAAAATAACATTCGCCTGGTTAATGGTATCTTGCTGTTACACGCTCGCCGTGTGTATATATTCCATATATCGGTGTGTTCATTCATAATTGCAATGAGGCGGACTTGTCAAATATAGATTCTTTACGACAGGCGGTTGTTCGCAGGCCGCTGTCTTGTTGTTGCACGCGCGCGTGCACGATGCAACTTATATTTGCGCTGCGAGACCGACGAACAAATCTTTCCTGCGCCGTCCACCATGTGAGATTATGCACTCGTCGAGCGTATTATCTATGACAAAACTTAATAAACTGCATTTCATAAGCGTATTAAACGTATCTATGTCTTTTTTCCAAAGGGTGAATCTTTCGTATAGTTAGCACCTACATGCTGGTAATTTGTAGTGCAAGAAATAATATTTGCTTTTAACATGCGTTATCCTTAAAAATTAAATTCCAAAATTGCCAATGTGTCCTTCATTCCAGGATAATCAGTTAAGCACATCATGTATTCAGAAATGTGAGAATATCGAAGTATAAATTTAATTATTCTTGCGATTAAGCGGCGACTGATCATCACGCAGATAATAAGTCAAAAGTTTCCAATCAGCTGACAGCACGCGCAATGGATTTATGATGTGGGCCGTGCCGAATTGTAAAATTTTTGTTCAAAATTCATTTATATATTTTAATTACTATTGGCATTCGGCTGCATTCCGCTCTTCCATTGCGGGCACGCTGGCGATTGTCGTATTTATCTCCTAAATAGCTAATGCCCATCAAAACGGCCATTAGGCGTTTAAGCTTGCAAAGAGAGGAAAAAAAAGTTAATTTATTTTGAAAACGCTGCGCGCTACGTGCGCGCCTGCGTACAACGCGTGCATACAATACTATTAATTAAAGTCGTTAATTATTATAACAGTATTTAAGCGCGATGGTGCAAGGCACGCAACGCACGGACAAGGAAGGCTCGCGCTCTCACACACTGGCGGGCTGCTTGCTTGCTTGCTTGCTTGCTTGCTTGCCCGCAAGTAGGTACATATTCATCCATCCATTCGGGCATTCCGCGTGCGGAGCCGCTGCTCATTTCTGGCACGAACAAAATCGACAACGCGCATTTATACCAACTATGTATATGCAAGCAGCAAGCAACAAGGGTGATGTCCCTCTCGCGCGCTTCGTGATGATGCGCGACCGCCAAAATTGATAGATCGTTACCATCGATGGAGCGGACAGCAGCGCATCGAAGGAGTCTTGCCAACGAGACATACTTTGCGAGCAAGATTTATTACTATCCAATAATGGACCCGTGTGCAGCCGGGGCACCGAAACAATAACGAAATTGTTCAGTTACCTTAGCATTTCAGCGCTAATTAACTAGTTTTTACTGCGCACCTTGTCCTTCCTCGTTGCTCCTTTCACTGGCGCGCATCCGCACATAGAGAGATGCTGCTGCGTCTGCTGCGATCGCACGAACGCTGTTTAATTGCGTAATGAAAAATCAAAATAATTGCTTAATACTATATAGGTACTATATAGGTATGCCCATATTGTTGTTTTTCCTCACTCGTGCTGCGAACGCAACATGTGTACGCGGATGGCGTGCACGAGGTGAAATAAATTTCTTTCTAGTCCTTTGGCACGGCGGCGGCGGCGGCGTAATCAGGCGCGTTTATCTGGTTGTCTATATAGTTGCATAGAATCTTTTCTGCAAGCACCACACTCGCTCCTAGAGCGCAATCACTCACAGAGTATCGGCATCGGTTACTCGTGCAGAACCACCGCTTCGCGCTCGTCTTCGACGTGCGCCTCCTTTTTTCTTGCGCGCTGCAAAAACCGCAACACGTCGGTTGGCAGAGGTGTTGTTCGGTGGTAACCGATGCGCAATTGCACGGCGACAATGCTGCAGAGGAGTGGTGAGAAAATCACTTAGGCGATCATTTGCGCAGTGAATTTGATTGGCTTTGTTGTTGGCGAGCTGAGCGTCTGTCCGAAAACCGCAAGTCGCGATACCCATAAACTATGCGCGCAACGCGAATAGGCAACCATGCATTCCGAACGTGTCACCGGCAATGTCGTCATCAGGCTGGTCGCTAGCGTTGAAAAGCGTATGCATGGATGATCTATGCATGCATATTACATGCCCAAACGGCACACCATACAACGAAAGACAACCGTTGCTTGGTCGTCTTGTTGGTCGGTTCCTCGTTCCAGCATCGCTCCTCGCAGCGTTGCTCTCTCGTCTTCACAAGTTCACAGCATCTCGCGCAAACACACGCATGAAGCGAAGAGAAAGAGGCAGCCAGTCCATCCACCACACACACGCGGAGGGCATCGATATAATAAGATTCCTCGCATCCATCTACGCCGCATTTTTCACTCTCGACTCGTGAGTGTGGCGTATTAAAATGATATGAATAGATGTAATGCCGCGATGGGCGCACATAGGAAGAGGAACGCGCGCGCTCGCGAGCCGGCGATCGCATCATCTCCTTCGTCTTCATCGCCAATGCGCCACGCGCACGTCGCTTCATCGTGCCATCATGCGCTTTTGTGCAGTCATAATTCTCTTCGAAATATGCAAGATTTCCGTCATTTCCAGCCTCATTACATGCGTCCAACGAATAAATCACGCATGTAACACTATACGCCGTAGCAGATTTATTTATTTTACGCGCTGGAAAATACGCGTGCTTTCCGTTACGAAATTATTGTTTGAATATTATTGCAGACAGCGAGCATGACGCTGGCCGTGATGAAAGAAATCGACGGCGATGCGTTGCGCGATGCGAAAAATCCCGTTCGCGGAAATTGCATTACCTACTAATAATCGCAGAATTGTCAGAAGCCATTAAAAGATCATATAATCCCCAACCGTCGTGCAAACAGGGATACCCATTTGCAATTATTTGCGGAGCAAATACGCGAACGCAAATATTATCTTTTGTCAATATTTAGTTTTCCTACAATAAATTATATCTAATACAGTTGATTGTTTCCATACCACCAAGTAGGTGGGTATATAGTTTTTAGTGTCGCTGCACAGAGATACTAATACTTTAATTACGTATTTAACAAGTGTGAAATTGTCTCGAGTATTTGTTTGATTTAGTAGCAAAACGTGTAGTTGCGAGTACAATTAAATGTCGAGAAAAATATTATCACTTACTGAATCAATATTATTTTATAAATTAAATGCCTGACAACAATAATATTTAATTACGTCGTGTGACGACATACGCGCAACTATTTTAATCGCACGTTATTATAAATATTGTACTTACTACAATGTACCTATAGGTTTCTCCATATTAAGGAAGCACAGTGGAAACTTTTTAGTGTATTGTTAATTGTAAACTAAATATTTATATTTCGATTTATCCCATATATTCTGAAAATTCCAAATATTTTTGTCAAACATATTCGCACAGCTCTATTGCACGTGTTATTTATGCACACTGAAATACAGTGTTTAAATAAATCATCACACATTTCAAAAATTTTGATAACCAACGTATTTTTTGAAACAAAAAACACATATCAAAAAAGATACAGGCGGATCAGCGCGAATGCGTCTTAAACCAGTCGCATTTAAATTTTTTATACTGCCTACTTCCATAAAAAATAAGTCAAGTATTTACCTCGCGATAATCACGCCGAAATGGCATAAATTCGCAATCGCAGCGAATTAATACAATATTTATTAGTTGCGTATTTGGATAAATCCTCTTCGGATTGCATTGATTATCTTGTTTTTAAGCTGCATTTGCGGAATGCCAAAATACGAGTACATTTTTTACCAGCTGAGCTCAGCGCCCGAAAGAAAGCTGCGCGCTGCTGGCGAATATTCTTTGGCGTTTCTTTTGCAGCCTCCTGGGCGATTGCCAACTCAAATATCCAAATCACATATTTTACTCGCGTATTAAAGTATTAACTGCGTTCGTAATAAATAAAAGCATTACGGCGTACATTTGCCAATGATGGCAAAAACAAAATTACAAAGTATAAAAGACATAACTTTGCATTTATTCGCGCGCGCGCACGCGGTTTACAATGCCAGTAAACAACCATTTTTGGCAAGAATATCGAATAACAATTTAATGCCAAACGTCTCCACTGCTCAACGACTGTCAATTAGTGCGTTGTACTAGTCTAATGCGAATTCTATATGATTGTCAATAACAAAATTAAACGCGATACAAAAAGACGACGAATAAATTGGAGTATGCAAATGGACGTTGTATGAACATACGTTATATGCATTGTGGCATGATCTGGTGTGGTGTTCGCTGACCTTGTTCAAATCCGCAAGTTTATTACCGCATGAGCACCATTTCCAACGAGCGCATATTTACAAACGCGATAAGAATGCACTCTTCTGCGCGCCAGCAGAAGGAGTCAAGCCTGCCGAGCAGCCGGACGACGAAACGAACGAAGGTGTGCGCACGGATATGGGAGAGCGGTACACTGCTGCGGCCACAATAGTCCGTACATAAACCACCACCGGGATGCAAGTGTCAACAACAACAACACGAGCAACAACGGTACGCGTACCACTTGCATAGGTGTGAGAACCACCAGCAGCATAAACGTCAACTTAGCAAATATACCAGCGATGAGTACCTAATTAATGTCGTCTATCATCTTCCGCCGTGAATTTCACAAATAACAATTAACCGATCAATAAATCTATGTCAAAATTTCCATTATTGCCCCAAGCGCACAGCATCGATAAAATTCGTTTAGATTATTCAGTAGCATCGAAAACGATGAAAACTGCCGTACGACGTCGTCCTGTTTATTATCCTTGCGATGTATTGCAATCAAGTAAAAGTTTACAAACCAGATTTGTTATTACAGCGACATTGCCAATTAAACAAACACCACTTTACACACTTGCGTGCTAGGAATTGAGTTTGCGCGCTTCGTCCCTCTTTTATTTGCAAAGTGTGCAACCGACGCGCCTGACATTTCCTTTAATTCAAACGCCCACACGTCTCATAAGGTGCACAAAACGCGCATTTGATTTCCATCGCCATCGTCATCGTCATCGCCAGCGCGCTGCGCACAGGTTTCGCGGAATATGATGTATACGTACGATTCGCAACAAATAATAAAAAGGTGGTGTGCACAAATGCGCAATGGAATTAAATGGTTTGTGGCGCTGCAATCGTGCCGGACGGTATGCAAGCAACCCCGTCCAGTATGCACTTGCCGTATTCGGCAAGTGTGTGTTGCGAAACGCATCTTGCACATGCATATTGAGCGTGAAAACGTGTAACTCACCTGTGTTCATCAGCACACATGCAGACGAGCACCAAACGAATCGGGGAGCGAACGAAGAATGGCACAAAGTCTCTGGGCAGCGTGCACTTGATATCGCTACGTTGCGCTCTTCGGCGAGTGCCATAGAAAAAGCAATCAAATGCTTCGTGCCCGTTTTGATTTTGTTGGCGTACATGCACAATTTCGCGGCTGGTCTGCGCACCGACGCCGCCGCTCTCTTTCGTTGTTCCTTCCATCAAAATCCATTCGCGCGCGCGTGCGATTGTGTGGAAAGTGTTTAAAGACGTGAATTTATATGGCGCAGAACTGAAATTATCTACGGTACTAAGTACAATAATAAATTGCATATAAAGGAATTTCGTTCTCTATTTCGCTGGTCAAGCGTTTTTTTCTTCTTCGTTAGTTGTTGCACACTTTTTACGTTTATTTATTTACCTACGTCGCGCATTCATGTACGAGTACGCATCACTTCATCGCGTTGACGACGACGACGACCACGACGACGCAATTTTTATATTACTTGATGTTCGCCAGCAATGGTACTCGCAAATAATAAATGTATACGAGTGCGAATTATAAAGTTACGACTTTGCTCTGGCACAACCGAAACCGTCGAGTGGCGAAAAAGGCAAAGACACTAAGCGTATTGTTAGTCTTCATCTAGGGACAAGTCGCGCATCCACATCCTGAAAATGGATTACGACTAAACATCCCGACCACTAAATCGCAATACTGTAATTAACCGCGTCTATCACCAAATCATAGATGGTATATTCCACATGCTAGCCATAAATCAGTGAAATTTCTTACATGTAGTTTAACTTTATTATTTGGTTATCCTGCTTTAAGGACGCCATGTGCTTGAGCGTCGTACCTTAAGGAACAATCGAGAGTTTCCAATTTTATCTTGCGCGAGCGTTTAGTGCAATAAACGTAAAAATATTAATCAGTTGTCTGGAAAAAATGCTTGTTAAATATTCCAAGCAACATTCGCCATGGCATTTGATAAAATAAAACAGTTACATTAAGCGAAATTAGCATATATTGCTTAATTATAATACCATATAGAAACATATTTTTTTTCGCCGTCGCGTACGCATGAATATGGCTGATTGTAGATAAACAACTTTGTAGGACGATATTTGAAGACATGCGCATTAATAATAATGCCTTTTGAAGCACGCATATTAACGTATTCAGTTACGGTGCGGTTCGCGGTGGCAAAGTGCATTATTCCGTTTTTTTACATCTGCTTCATCAGGACAACGACGACGACGACGATGCTGCTGCTGTTTCATCGTCATCCTCGTCGTTGTTGTTTTCGTGCGCGCATTTCGTTGTCGTCATTTGCTGCGAGCAAATGGAATGTCGAACTAAGTAAACGCACACATAAAATGATTGCGCTGATTGGCGTTGCAGGCAGACAGTCGGACGAAGCAAATGTAGCAACAAGTTGGCTTTAAAAGTCATCGCGACGTAAGCGCATGTATTTCTGATGAAATTTAAGAAGAGCACACCGAGTGCGCAACGCATTTTTGCAAGTATTTCATTTTAATTTCATAAAAGTGTTTGCGCGCGTAGATGGTCGACAACTACTGCTGCTGCTGCTGCTGCCGCCACTGCTTCTCGCGACGAGGACACAATTCCACGCACAGTCGCTGCGCATACTCATGTTAAATGCAGATTGGTTAATTACATGTTAATTAAAGCAGGGTTGGCTGGTTGTGTGTGCGTTCGCGCGCGCGCTTTTGCGATCATGCTCCATCGTACGCTACGTACGAAGAGACAGTACGTACATAAATATGTCTTGTCCGTGCTCTCCTCCGTTTTCGCGAGCAAAGCCAAATGGCACTTTATATGGTAATGAACGTTAGGCTCATGTGTACTGCGCGCAATGCGCAATGTTGCTGCTTGAATGCGCAATGCGCTCGTCGTTCCTTCATTCGTGTTGTTGTTGTTGTTGTTGTTGCTGCTGGAGCTGCTGCTCCTGCTGTCGTCGTTGCTGATGGTACGAATGCGCAGTTAAGACTTAGTTGCTCATGATGCTCATGCTGCTCATTGCCACATTCGTGCAATACTTGATTGTATATCAAATCAACTCGCATATCAACAGTCGTACCACACTCCATTTACTTAGCGTATCATTGACTCGCCGCGTCTTCGCGCAAATATATTGCCAACTTTATGTATTAATTAACGAGCAGCCGCCAACTGCACATCGCTAATCGTATGCATATTTGCATGGGAACTAAATTAATGTGGTGCGGGCGAAACGCATTGTGAATCGTGTGTATTGAGTATTCATGCATGCAAAATGCGTTACTGTACCGTATTTCAGATGATAGAAGCGATGATCATCTTCATTGGAAACGAGAACGTGGTGTCTGCTTCAAGTAGCGTTATAAATAGCGCACGAAATGTTCATGTAAAAATTAATTAATAGCAACACACCGACAATATCTACCACTAGAAAGATGTGCGTAGTTTATGTTATGCTGTGGCAAAAGAAAATCTCGCAAAAGAATCAGTAACAATTAATTTAATTTTTGTGTAGCAAGCAATAAAATAAATTCCATCGCTGTGATTCAGATGGAACACGCACGCTACTACTGTTGCGCGCCACACACAAAAAAAAAGAAATACGAAACAAATGTTCAAATCCGCATGATCTAAACCGAGAGCAATTTACAATCCTTAAAATGACACAATTGCATATTTATCTCCAATTAAGTGAAACGGTTATCGCGCACCAATAAATAAAACAATAAAAACGAATGTAACTCTGCGACGAATGCAGGCAGCATGGTCGACGGTCGTCCGTGGTGGATTATGCAAACGGTAATTTAAGATCGCTTAATAACGCGCACCGGTACCGCGCGCGCTCTGCACAATTGTGCACTTGGTTCGTATGATATATTATTGAAAGCGCCGCGCCGCGGTCATTACGCTGAAATCGAATAATGCGCTTAACAATATTTACGAAATATTTCATTTTCGAGATTAGTTAAATTATCATACGCGCTGCGACCAGTGAGGTCTCGATTAGTATCAATTCGTGTCCATTAAACATTTGTAAACAATTAATCTCGCATATATAAACGCATACAGAAAATGTGCTTGCTGGCTTTCTTGCGTGCAGGATGAAGAAGAAGAGTACCTACATCATCAGCGGCAGCTAGAGAAGAGAGCAACTTCTTTCGAAAGAAAAGAATTACACGTACGCACGCCACCGTTGATGCTGCTGCTGCTGCTGCTGTAGCCGAATAAATATATCGGATGCATTCTTTGTTTTCCGTATGAGCATTTTATGAAGAGCATATTGGACAAACGCGCGTGTAGGCATCGCGAGATATTTAATTTTAACGACGGGTGACATGAGTTAATGTTTCATTTTTCGTTTGCCCGAGAGCGCGCTCACTTTTTGTACGCATTTTATGCGTTTCGCGGCCGGCGCGCACCGCATGTGTAATATTTGACTAATAGACTTGTTATTGAACGGCGCGCGTGTAGCACATCTATCGCACGCTCAATATGCATGAGCTGGAATTTGGTAAAAAATCTCATTCACCTCATTTGCAATGCAAGCTCAGGCGCGCGCGCGATCCTCAAATGCAACCAACAACATCAACGCGTACAGCCAAATTTCGAATAGAAAATTTCGATTTTAATATGTCCATGATATCCGGTGACGCACCCGTCGACAATCAATATGGAACGTATACGTATACGATTTAGTTATTTATTTATATGATAAACATATTGTCGAGATATTGCTGCTCTATTGGTGTTTTCGTCAAAATTCATTTCCATTCCACACACCGATTAAATCTAACCTCATAGCAAATATTACGACACCCAATCTTGTCAACATCAATCACCCTTTCTTTGCATAATTAGATTAGAATCGAAAAGACCAAATCCGAAATTGGTCAGTGAAATAAAATAAAACCACATCGAAACAAATTCGCTAATCGATTAAGCATTCGCTGATTATTGTGCAACAATTAGCATACCAATGCAGCCAAACAAATAGCGATAAATTATATTATTCTAATCGCAAAAAAAGAGCAGTGGCAGGAAAAAAAGTAGCACTGTCATTCGACTTGCGCAAGCGATTAAAAACTCAATGATATCATAGTTGGAATTAGAACGATGTGAATATTGTGTGCACGCAGGTAGTGCGTTAATTAATTGGATTGGCCTTGTTTATTAATTGAAATATCAGCAGGTATCTCTCCAGCTGCATGCATAAACGATTATTCTCCATTCGGCGGACGCAAACATGCGCGACACTGACTCATTGCGCGTGTAATCAATCATAAGCTGCGTGCGCACACATCGCACGCTTTCCATCATTCGCATTGTATTGACAAGTTGTTGCTACAATAAGCGGAAACAGCGCGTTTGAATAATTATCCTTGCGTGTCCTGCATCCTGCATCGGCGTGCGTATTGTGTGTTGCCTACGGTGACCACGCGCCATCTCGAATATGGTCGTCAATGTGTTAAAAGCACCCGTGCAGTTAATGAAATTTATAACCAATTTATTTCCTAATGTTAAGATAACTAATGGTATTTGTGTTCAACATTAATTTATTAGGCAGTGAAGAAGCAGCCGGTGTAATAGCGACAGGCGTAATGAAGGTAATTTGCAAGTGAACCTCGCTCTTGCGTCTGGAGTGGTGCGCGTTCTTCGCTCCTTTAACTCAAGTGCAAGCAACAGAAACAACCAACCAAACCATCCTCAGCTCGCAAGCACCAGCCACTAAAGTAAAAGGCTACAAATGTGAATAATTAATAAAGTAATGCTTGTAGGGAATTGGTAGGATTGTACACACCGACGCCTAATGGCGCAGCAGCAGCAATGAGCGCATCAAGCATCGCTTTGCAGAACATGCAAGCGCACCAACGATATCAAAATGTTCGCCGGTCGTTGTCGTTGTCGTAGTCGTTCGCTCATTGAAAAAGGCAAACGGCAAACGAAAGAGACAAACAGGAAAGCTGAATGCGAATGCGAATACGACGCGAAACGTCCGAGTCGACTGCTTCGGCTGGTATGCGCAATGCACATCAAATGCGAGTATTTAACATTATCAAGCGCATATGAATGCGATTTGAGGTGATTCTTTTCATTGGCGCGCGCGCGCGCGCTAGCTCTTAGAGAGAGGAGTTTCGCATGTGTGTTTTGCACTTTTGTGCTGTCGTACACATATCAGCGCGAATGAATGGTGCACACGGGCGAAACATGTGAGTGAAGAAGCAAATGCGCAATGCGCTTTGGCTGCTGCTAAGACTTCTCTTCCAGCCGAAGAAGAGGAATGCATACGGCCCATAGTGGCAAGTATAGTCTCGCGCGCGCGACTCTGTTTGCTGTTGTTCATTCGTATTGCTGTGTGCGACACGCAAGCCGCATTGCAATGGGCAAACATGCAGTGGCATTATTTATTAGATTGCAACAGTAGACAAACTGACTGCATTAATTTGAAAAGCTCCTTCGGCGATGCCATATACCTGCTGGTTTAGAGCTAGCTGACTGCTCTTTTGTGCGCATACAGCATTCGTCGTCGTCGTAGTCTATTGCAACAATATTTGGCCTTGGCGATCAGCCAGCGAATTGTCACACTGTTTACAATGTGTGTACACCTTCGTTTGCCTGCCAACAATGCGCCGTTTAAGACCATACACACACACTCAGCGCAAAGCATTAATATTTATTAATCAATCCTACAAATAGCTTGCTCGGCTAGTGCAAAAAATGCGCACAATACTCGGAAAAGACACCGAATGTGCTCGTGTGGAAAAGAGCAACACTTTTACTCCTCGCTTGCTTCGCGCAGCAGGCACGGGCACTTGGGGGATTTCTGATGAAAAGTGTCGCGCGAACTACTTCAATACTATATGTATGCATTAATATGCTGATTTTCACTGTCCGTGACATTTCATTAGTGGGTTATAAAAGGAAGCAAACTACACCAACTTGCATATCAGTTGTACGTAACGTCCGCTCGAATATTCTCACAGCGCAGAGGGTGCACTTAAAATACGCGCCTAATTACACAGCGCCATTGCATTCGGTGCCGGAAACGAGGAATAAAAAAGTCATCATAATTTAGCGCTTTATCTCGAAGAGACGATTGTTATTGGGGAAGTGCGAACGAAATTAAAAGTAGATCATGTCACGACCGCGAGCCACCAAATGCATTAGAAAGTTTGGCGCGCTCGTTATTGTTTTAGGACGATTATGAATAGCGAGAAATTAAAAGCCGTTTCAACAAAGCGGCACCGGCTTTTAGAGAAAGTGCATAAATCCACGCTTTTTCTGGCCGTTGTCGGCTCGCCATAGACAAATACTTTTCAGGTTATTGCATACCATATATATATATATTGATTCCCGCATGCCTTTTTTTGTGCGCGAAGCCATAGGTTATTTTAATTAAAATTCTTATTTTTTCGCTCTCTCGCTCAGATTTCACACACAATAAAATTCATAAAAAGACCGAATTATTTCAGCAACCTGCGCTTGTTTTTCGATTGCGGCGCATCGCATCGCATCGCAGCAAAACGCGTTGATGTTGTTGTTGTTGTTGTTGTATCATATTGTGTATTGTCGCACGATACTGCGCATAGTGTGGTAATTGTATTTCGTTGCTGTGCTGTTCTTTCTTCATTTCCATCCACTTGTTGGCGGGCCGCGGCGCGATGATGCTACCAGAGACGTACCGTACACACGCAACGACGTAATTGATATTTTAGTCATGCATGATAAACGAAAGTCATCTTGTTGTCATTTCCTTTTCTTTTCTCTGTCGGCCCGGCTGTTTTTCCCATCTGTGCCAAGAAAGTGGCGCTGCAACCCGCGCGCGATCAACAATTCTCATCCTCATCATCTTTGTCGTCGTGCACGTCGCGCATTTTCAATGAATTCTTACAAGAAATATTGCGTTTTTAATTTGTTTTTGTTGCGCTTCACACTCGCGCATGTGAAATAATACAATGCTTAAACAATACAAGGCCCTAAATATGAAATATTTTCATTGTTACATCTGCCAGCAATAGATTTCTTTTATATTCAACTTTTCGCTTATAACGACCATGAATTTAATGAAATAAGTTCAAGCAACTATATATAACGACTAAATTTTGTGGTCACTCCATCTCGCTTTGTAACCAGAGAAATCTACTATAATTAAGTTTAGAACGGGGAAGAACTCTTTCCATATTAAATAAAATATGATGAAATTAAAACGTGCATTCGGCGTATTGAAACAAACACAACAAGCAAACCCTACCGCAATATTCTTCAAACTTTATAATACATCTATGTGGAGCGCGCTCCGAGAAACCACCGGACACGATGGAATGAGACGGAATATAAATTAGTGGGAGTGTTCACCTGTATTAAGGGTACAAAAGCAATTAAGTTTTTCTACCTGCTCGAACACTAACGTGCATATGCATCTTCAGCTGCATCCCCGAAGAACAAAGTCTCAACCTTACAGAAATAACTTCGAAACTTCCAACGCGGAACAAATACTAATAACATTCTGCGTACATTTGAAGTACGAGTTTTCTAAACAGGAATGAAACTACATTATGTTATCATAATGGCAATAATCACACGCTTGTCAAATAAGGCAGCAGATGATGTCAATTGCACAATTGAATTGAATAACAACGTGCAGTAACATGGCATAGCATGGCATGGAATTTTTGAGGGCACATTGTGCAGATTAAGCACCAACTCATTTCACACGCGCAACTGTAAATTTGTTGATTGGATGTAATCTGATTAGACAATAGCTTGTTTTTCGCTGCGGCGCGCGGCCCAGCCCGCGACGCGCTTTCAATCTCCTTTCAGACCTGCTTTCCTCTCGCGCGCACAACTAAGTATAAGTATTCATTTTTTTCATTGTAAATTCGTTGTGCTGGCGGACAGCGAAAATATTTATAACGAATTAGATGCACATGCAGAGAGTGTGCGCTTATCTGCGCGAGCGCGCGCGTTATTGTTATTCCTCTTAACATGTATAAACGTCTTCTATGCGCAGAGATTAGCATCTTATAAGAAGAGAGGACGCGCGCGCGCGCGAGAGAGCGCTTTTTTCGTTTTATTGCTTTTTTGCTGCATCGCGCAGACGTTTTGTCTTTCGTCGTCGTCGTCGTCGTCCGTCGTGGCCGTCGTCGTCGTCTGCGCACAATGCGATGGAAATGCTGCACGTAGGCAAAAGACTGCAGAAGCAACAGCAGCAGCAGCAGCAGCAGCAGTGCGCCGCTCCGCAAGGACCAAAGAAGAATCACCAACTCGCTGAGCGCACGTCCACTCGCGCGAGCGGCCGACAAAGACGGGCGCGCACAACGTGGGCAGCCTATCTTAACAATGAGACAGCGTACGCATACAAATCCGCTCATTTTGTGTTGCGTCGTTACAAAATTTCATACTCATTTTATACATCAAATATTAAAATGTATCATCCATCGCATGCGTTTCGTACGGCCGTTTTTCATCCTTCTTCCTTCAACATTTTGGGCTCGCGTCTTCGCTGCCATCATCATCGGGCGGCCGGCCACGTTTTCGTTATACCGATGAATTGTAAACATTTTCAATGAGTTTTGTGTATAATTTACACATGTTCCTTCATATTTATTGATCGTGTAGTTCAATATTTATGACTTGCATATCAATTACCATCATGGCGCGTGTTTTTCGTTCAGTAATCACCCAAAATACCTTTTACTTCATCGTATTTTCCAAGTAGGACATATATATCAATTATTAATTCAACTTTAGTTTATCCGGATTGCTTTCAAATTTAAAATCGGCGCAAGATAGAGTTGTACACTAAATTTTGATGACTGGCAAATTGCGTCTAATAATGTACCTATAATTGAAATATTTTTAATCCTGCTTGATTTTTCCAATAATCTCAGAATTCTGTTTGCAACTGCATTGACATGCTGCTGTGATGCTTAAAAAATCTTAAAGAAACGACAAACGTCGACGTTTTCGTCTTTGACCGCGATGATCGACGACGAGCACCATCATTACGTTGGCGTCTCTTGCATGTGCACGCATACAGGCAGAACGCATGCATTGCTCAGGTAAAGTGCTCCATTCTTCTGCACATTCACCTGCGCGCTCAGGACGAATGTGTGCGTAGGTACTTACTCAGCAGCCTGCGTCGAGTGTGCGCGCATAGCCTGCTTAGTAATTTCGGCTGTGCGGCGGTGCACAAAAAGAGCAATATGCGCGACTCGCGCGCGCATTCGTCCAGGTACGTCGAAGGAAATATGTTATTAGAGCCACTTTTCGGTGTCCCTTTCGCTTATAGGACGAACTGTGCGCCCGGCTCCACCGCAATTGCGATGATCGCGCACGGCCCGCTAATGTACCACGTAATTATTATTGTTTAATAGCAATACCGGTGGTGCGCATTGGCAGCCCCTCTCAGGTAAATAACCAAATTCAACGCCAGCTCCACCACTAGCAGCAGCCGTGATGACATTTCGTCTGTGTGTCACAAATGTCTAATTATGGATATTCAATCATTATCTTCTCCTCTTCGCCTCCTCTTCTCGTGCGCACGTACCTAATTACGAAACTCGCGCGCAAACAACAACCGCAACTACAACTCCGGCGATGTTGGAAACTCATTATTTTATAGCATGCACAGCTGCTATTAAAAATAATACGCGCGTCATCAAAATCGGCGCCGTTATTTCGTTTGGCCGTCCCCGCAGCATCCGCCATTATTCCCACTGCGTGGCGGTGGCGGCAGCGGCTGCGGCGGCGACAGCAGCGCGCTATTAAAGTGCCTGCGTATTGTTTCGCGCAATCAGCGCGTGTTTCCCTTGCAGCCCGTAAGTACCATGCATTAAATCGCAACAATCGGGTAATAAACCAAAACATGGCTTACTTATTTAGCCAGCGATTCCAATCACATTCAAACAACGCAACGCGAGTGCAATGCGCGCCGCGACGAAAGATACAAAGATACGCGATCGACGACTGGCCAAACAGCCCGCTTATTGAGCCAGTACGCGTATATTTTCGTTGTGCAATCATATCACTCGCGAATGAATTACTTTCCCAGGCATTTCGTGGTGGATATATGCACCTGCGCGCGCGTATGCAACATCCCACAGAGTGTTCCGCAACACCGACGACGAAAATGTGCAATGGACGCACGAATGTTGCGTTTCGGCCGAATAATGCTTGTGCGTGCGTGTTTGAGTGTTTGTTATTGTCCTCTCGTTGACAGCGTGCAAAAATCACTTGATACATGCGGCCGGCCGCAAGCGATAGACGAAGAAGACAAGCCAGGATTTGCATGGCCGACTTATTTATTTATTGTTTACTCTCGAATTGAGGTTATTGAGTGGGCATCGAGCGCACATTCGCGCAAGTTTACCGCAAGGCATAAACGACGACAAAATGTGTGCGCATGCACACACGTTCGAGAGCAATGTAGGTTTTCATGCAAAGTGAAAATCTGTTTTAATTAGCGGCAAACAATTACATGTGTTGCACGGGTTTCTTTTTATGCGGGTTTCAATTAACATCCATCCACTCTCGGCGATCATGTAACGCACGCTGCATATTTCTAATTAATTTAAAGTTCACATATTTCATCACGCATTGTTTGCGAGTTAACAGCTTCCAAGTAAACATTGGTTCTGCGCTCTACTACAGCATCTAGCCGATAAATTGTTCGTGTGTAGCGTTCGATAATAGTTAAATAATTTTTAAAAACTCCCCCAGAACGAAACCGCGATCTGCATGAAAAAGAATTAAAGACACCCAAAGCGGATGTGCATTACGCCGCCAAAGAAGGCGTATAAGCCAGCAGCAAGACGAGGAGTCATCGTCGAATTCAAGCAAACGTTGCTCGAAACGACGAACAGCGCGAGAGGCCCGAGTAACAGCAACAGCCACAAAAAGAAAACGTCGTGGAAAAACGTAAAATGGAATAAGATCGCTTGATGGATAATAAACGCGGGTGAACCAGCAGAAAATATCAGTCACATCTTACTGCGGTTAGCGCGCGTAGGTACGTGAAAAAAGCGCGCGCCGCGAAACAAACGATGAGAGAAAGAAACGCGACTTAAGTAAGTAACTCAAACGAGAACAATAATAATAATAATGTCCGAATAATGACGAGAGATGGGACAATTACCATGGATGAAACCCTCTTCCGTCGTGTTTCCCCGTTCGCTGCGCGGCCAGCACTACTCTATGATCATTCTTTTATTTCGCCTGCAATTCAACCACGGTAATTCGCTTTACGGGTTACTCGTTTCGTCATTTTTTCGTTGCTAATATTACTATTGTTGTTGTTGTTCTTCCTATGTTTGCGCACTGCCTCACATTTTATCGCTTTTTGCAGTAAAAAGAATATCTATGTACCTAATATGCCTCCGCCTTTTACGATTTTGATTTTTATGTGTTTGTGGTATAAAAATTGTAAGATGCGACTATAAACCTAAGGTTATTACACGTGTGATTGTGCGTTTGTCAAAACGTATTGTAAATTTTATTATTTTAATTCATCGTTTGAAGCTTTAATGATTCGTGCGGTTTCAGCAACTTTTAAAACCTATAACCTACAAACTTTAATGTGGTTTTCCACAGTTTGTTCTGCCTATACCTATTCCTATCATCAGGTGGAAGTCCATAAATTTCGGTTAAACGATTGCGTAATATTTAGCCATTAAACCGTAGTGAATTAAAATCAAAGCGACTCTCGTCCAAACCAAACATTACTCGTCGCGCGCACGGTAATTTAATACAACCGAAGCAGCGCACAACGAAAAAGCACCTGTTATTGAAATATGCTCGTATCGAAATTGAAATCGGCCGGCACTCTGCTCGAGCAGAGTCAATATTAATTTGCGACGAGTGCGCTCGCGAGTATTTTCATTAAACTTTTTCGAAAAGGAGCGCAGTGCGATCGACGTCTTCGACGACGACGCACACAGCGGAGTAATTAATAGTCGCCTAAGAAGACTATGGCAAAATTACTAATTACATATACGTATTGTCTGCATTCTACAATTAAGCATCTCTCTCGCGTAGTCAATAATTAAGCGACGCGACGATAGGCATCGTTCTTCGCTCGTTCGTTCGCTTCGTTCCCTCGCGCGTTCGTGCGCATAACAACCATGCACCAAACCCAAAACGAGAAAAACCTACATACACTCTCTCTCTACACATGAGCGTGGAGAACAACAATAAAAAAAGCGTATATTAAACAAAAAGCAATAAACGCGCAAAGAACTCGAAGAAGACGCTTAAGACAAATACGCGTCGTGCTGCCACCTATATCGTATTTATATTGAGCCAAAAGGAACCAAAGAATGCACTTCGTGTAAAACACTGATAGAGAATCAAATCACTGCATGCTAGTGTGTGTGTGTGTGTTTGTGCGCGCGCATGTGTATGTGAGTATGCACAAGGGCGTGGGGCGGAGGACGTACATTGCATACGCCGAGATAATTATTACCTTTGGAGTATATCTCATCATTAACAGGATCGCACTAAGCGCTGATTGTATTATTGGAGCAGACGAACTCACCTGGAACAGAAAAGAAACAATGATAAATTAATTACCCTCTAAATAAATATGCGGCCGAGTAAAGGCATCGCAAGCAAACAAGTATTATCCTTGATGGTATGCGCAATGCATACAGATGGCGCGCTGTCGATTAGCGCGCCGCCATTGCCGCCATTACTGTCTGCCACCAGAATTGAGCGTTTCGCTCAAAAATGATGGGAAAAGCAATTAATTCCCAAAGTACGAGCAAATATGTATACAGCGCGCATCGGATGCATTAAGTCGTAAAACAAGCGATGCATCTTCCACACTCAATGCGCGCACCAATGGAGAGAAAGAGCAAATGTTTATACAGGTATATGGGGCGAGTGAATGTATGTATACGTATGTGTGTATCCGTTTGTTTGCCCATTTCATCGCCATCGCGTTCCTTCTTTTCCTCGTCCAGAGGAGTCTTTTTTTTGCTCGTGGATTTGTATTGTCTTGTTGCTTTTTTCAAACGGCCATTAGCCGTACTAAGCGTGCACAGCTTGATAAATCTACAAATAGTCGTAAGGAGCAGTTGACGTATGCGCAACGCGAGTAGCTAGAGTGCGAGAACCATGCGGCTGTGTGTGTGTGTACGTACGTACGTACCACGAGAGGGATTCATTCCTTTATTGAGGTGTTAACTATTTTAATGGCAGTTTGATGCACTCGTTATTGCATTTGCTCATTAGCATGGTGGTGTTAATTTAAACGGCAGCGCCATCGTGCCGCCGACGTTTGCACTCACGTACTATTATTATTATTATTATTATTATTTATTAACCGGTATACACAGCAGCATGCATATTTAATATGCGTCTGGTAGACATTAGGACTCTTTGCGCGCATGTTCGCAATACGCGACATGCAAGCATGTTCGACCTGCCGTGTTGGACGAAATTCTCCAACGGAATTAGCGAAATATAATTTCAAATAATTTCCTTCTCGGAATTTTACACGAACGCCACACCAACTGCAAATAGCTTCCTCTTGCGCGTGTTTCGCAAAAGGAAATAAATTAGTATCACTTCGACACTTGCTTATTATTGTGTTATTATTGAATAAAGAAATTCGTGTCGAGCCAGCCACGCCAATTTGAGGCAATAGCAACACACAAAAAATGATAGAGTTATGAGTGCAGTCGGAATAGATGTGGTGCAGCAAGCGAGTCGCGGAAAGATGCGTAATTAGTACGTAATGATTGAAAATTGTGTACATTTTGCGAAACAACTCGTGCCGCGCTGTAATACACAACAACTGTACATTCCAGTGAGGCTCATTTGCTTAATTAGTGGCAGAAGAGTAAGAAAAATGGACGCGAGCAAAAGCAATAAAATAAACATCTAACTAAAGAATTTCATCATCGTTGCAATTTTCAGTTATCGTTTTTATCGACAAATGTTTATTACATAATTAATATTTAACGCACCATGCTGTTGTATTTCACCACTGAAAACACTAAGTACTTGTCAATTTTGCGCAAACCTAATAACTGTATTAGTTATACATTGATTGGGTTTAGGCGCATATCGTGTTTTTATTCCTGTCCACGCTATTTACAAATTACGAATGCCAGCCATCTACGTCTCTGCGGTGCAACGAGACTCTATTTGTTCGAAATTATTAATTAAAAATCTTATTACTCATGGTACATTGCCGTTCGTTAGCTACCTGCATGTTACGCAAAGTCTGAATGCAAGAAATAGTTTTGAAAATACTCCCCGCATTTAGGTACACCAACACGTGTCAACGGCGCACACATGTCGAATGCCAATTTATGCGCCTATAAACTCATGTTTTCCGGTTGTAAATATATCCACAATTAACACGTCCTTAAGGTGACATTTGACCTGCCAGGTCAGCCTGAGGCTCTTAGTGTCTATTAAACGCATGTAATCAAAGTTTAAATCATTAAAATCGATTAATAACTTTAAAAGATACAGCAATTTGTAATATTCCCGTTTGTAATGTTTAGAGAATTCAATTACGTTGAAGAATTGAAGAGAAATTAAAATAATAATGCAAAATAATATAGAATTATACCTATTACGCGGAATAAAGTATTTCTAATGAACTATTTATATTGTAATAATAATATTACAATGAGTACGACGGCATGGCGTGACAGTGTCTTTCATGCTAGTGATATCAGTTTTTAAATCACTAAAATCGGTTCATTGGTTTAGAAGTTACAGCGATTTGAAATGGTGCTTGCCGCTGCGAAGGCGAACTTGGTAGCGCTTTTACGTTTACTCTCAAACCTCAGTTATCTTAGTTTCCAAAGGACCGCAGTCTGCGCTTGCTTTCCAGGCAATAGAATGGACGTACCGGAACAGCGCCTAGTTCGGTAATCCCCGTGGCGTCAGCGCCCGCACTGAGCCATTATCGGCCGAATTCGGCATTAGCCCGCGCACTGCTAATGCGCTGGCTAGTCCTGGTGGTGCTATTGTACCAGTAGCATAATTGCCAGGAATTAGCACTGTACATTTTAATTAATATTTCCGGAACCACAAGAGGTATCAAGATAATTCTTTCACTAACAAAAAGCTTATTAAATTTCTGATCATATATCACGGAATCATTAAATTTCGTTCGACATATTACGTGTAATAACTTCCCAAAATTAAAGCTCTTCTGCGGGAATATGGCTTGTAAAAATTGAAATTTCTTTGCGATATATGATTGTTTACTTAACCCTGAAAGTTATTTCAGTTTTCACGTTACGTTTCGAAACCCTTTTATCCGCTTATACGGGTGTCATTACGTAAGAGCGTCTGGCCACACAAAATAGACACCTCGGAAAGGAATAAACATAGCAACATAGCGTAGTAATAAGGATATTTGCTGCCCCGATGGTCGAGGGCATTGCAAGCCTTATCAGGATCACGTTGTTTCCGTAAAATATTCCGGCACTTTCCCCTGGCGGCGCTGCCATGGCGGTTTGTGGCGTGGGCGCGCGCTAGCGAACAGCGAACGAGCATGAAGTGAGCAAGCAAAGCAATGAAGCTCATTAGCAAACCGTAGACAATAATGAGCAAACGCGCATCTATTTCGTTGACACATACCCACCAACGAGTACATACACAAGAAGTGCCTCAGCGTACGTATAAGCACTAAATAAGTAAGTAACGTTCTCTCGCCGATAGATAGATTATAGCGTTTGCAAACTTGCTCGCCGAGCGCGCTACTAGAAGATCCCTGGTATTTTTACTTATTCAAATTCTATTTATACTAAGTGTTCCCTCATGATCTCAATAAATCACCAAGCGATTCATAACCACTCATTTCATCTTCACAAATTATCAAGCGCAGCTTTAGCCTAATTATTTTCGTCCTTTTCGCCTTCAGCGTCAATTAAGCTACTAATCAAGTGTACAATGTGCTCATCGAATGTACACTTTGTATATGCAAAAAGCATGCAACATAGTAAAACATGCAGTGCCAGGCAAGCGAGTAAAGCAAGCAACGACATCGTGAGGCTTAAGCATGAGCATAAACATGCGCGCGCCGCGCTAGACTTGTTCTTCTCGGTGCTCGTCGTTGCCGTTGTCTTCCACGGTCCTTGCGCTTCCCGGTTGAACTCAGGCTCGCGAGCGCTTGGATGCATTTCAGCGACAATGGCATTGGCATTCGCATTGCGCGCCGAATAGGCGAACAACGAGTTGGCAAGCCGGCGGAGCGAGCGAAAGAGCGCAGCAAACTCAAATAGGTGGATAGGTATCAGAAAATGCTAAACGCGACGACGACCAGGACGATGCGGCAGGAGCGTTCGCGAATTTGCATCCCATGCATGCGCGTTCGACATTTCTGCATGTGTCCACCCGTTCGCTGCCGCTGAGCATTTATACACAATGAAGACAGCGCGTTTGGCACGCCGTATAACAGCGCATTTTTCCAACGCCGATTTGTTTCACTTCTATGCGCAGATTCAGCATCCTATTGCCGCTGCTGCTGCATCGCCTGCATAAAAGCGCGAGTGCACGGTCGGTCGGTGTGAAAATCCGCTCACGATTTTACCAAACACCGCTGTGACATATTTGAAATTCTTCACGAAAAAGCGAAACGTACGCCAGCATCGCGCGTTTTTAATTACAACCAGCAGGAGAGCAATTGAACTATTCAACTGCGGTAACTAGATATCGATATTGGAATTTGCGTCACTATAAACAAACGTCGATACAAAGACTAATTCTGTGCGAAGGATGCGAGAAGATTTATGATTTTACTGACATCTTTATGGAGTTGGTGGCTATATTAAAGAGAGATTTACACATCTTTGTCATAAATATCCTACCAAAAGTATCCCTGAATTACTCAGAACTTGAGTTGTTATATCGTTCTAACTGGACACTTAGTAGGACAAGAGTCCTTATAATTGAAATCTAGCATATTTCTTATCTCAATGATGAATAGATAGATGTAAGAACGTGAAATTTTCGCAATTTTTAATTAAATTAGATAAATTGCGGTTGGACGCAAACGATGGAAATGCCAAGATAGATATTCTAATGTGGAATCATCATTAATGTTTGATTGTCCTGAGCGATAGTCCGCGTTTTGCGTACGTGCGCGTGCAGATAGGAAAATTTTTCATCTGCATCAGCGATATTTACTTATATTACATTTGTGCGCGTACAAAAAGCGAGATAATCGCCGATAAGAGACAAAGCACCGTTAATTCTATCCATCCATCGTGCTCGCGAGCGTGCGCGCGCTCTTGGTTAGCTAATGCAAGCGTGCTGCAAACAGCAGCTAAAAGAATAATCGCGCAAAGTAAGATGCTGAAAAAAAAAACAGCCGCAGCAGAAGCAGAAGCAGCATTAGCATCGTTGTCTTCCACGAGCAAATAATCATAATAAGTGCGCGCACACGGTGAGTGGTTGAATGTCGTGAATGGGCGAGCGCATGAATGTGCGTGGTGTAATTCGGTAGCGCTCGCCTCCTTCGCTCAAGCGCGCAAGAACTAAGTAACTTCTATTAGTTTCGTTAAATAACAACTTCTTCACCTCGTGCGCGCTGCCATAGCCTGCGAGAAGATTGCGATTGAGTGCCCGGCGTTCTTAGTGATTCAGCACATTTTCAGCAGCAACAGCAGCAGCAGCAGGAGCACCAGCAGCACAGAAGCGACGACATGCGCGCTCGCTCGCACGTTTCATCATTTTCGATGAGAAACAAATATGGATTCAATTCTCCAAGGTCCTTCGTCAAGCACCGGAAGGCCATGCTTTAATTTCATACAAAAAAACAAATGCCAACGCGTCCAAGATGATTAGTTTGGTCTTAAAACAATTGGAATGACACAAAAAGCTACTCTCAGGATTACCAGCGAAATGGGCAAGCAGGCAGCGCAATCAAGTATCTCAAATCACCATGTTACTTTCAGCTTTCACGCAAGCATTAAGCCTTAAAAGCTTGAAATTACAAACTTTCTCAATTGTCGTCGGACGGTGTGTGAACTATGTGCGAGCGTAATACATTTGTTCAAGTAGCACAAGTTCTTCAAATTGCAGTGATAAATAATTTCACGTACTAATGCAATAATCTTTTCTTGTTACCCTTCACGCAAAAACAAGTTTGACGTAAAATATTTATAAAATTAAAATATGTTTTACATGTTTTATTGTTAGAAATCGATAGAAAAAAAGCTATTCAAAGCATCCTCGGCAAAGATTTCGCAAACATGCATAAATACATACTCGGCGGTCATTGTAAATTCGCATTTTACTTGATTATGTTGGAATTGTATGCTAAAATATTAATAAATTTCCGCGCTTTTTCGCATTAAAATACAATAAGCACATTGCGCTTTGCGTTCGCATATTTGTTATGTGTGCGCGCGTAAAAGGCTTCGCGCGTTTTAGCGCAAAAAATGGCAAACATGAAAAAAGGCCAGCACACCATAGGCACAACTTTGCTTGTATGCAAAACACATGCCATGCGAATTCACCTCTTCAACCGGCAGTCGTGTCGCTGTGCGTTGCGTTTATTTGTTTAGTTTAGCAGCGCTTTTGGATCCTGTGTTTGTGCGCGTCGCGCAGCGAATTGCAATGCGTCTCATTTTTCATTCGCTCGCGCTTGAGCTCTTACTCGGACGCATTGCGCATTATTACGCTTGATATTTGTATTCAATATGAATGAACAAGCGCGTACAAACGTACAAAAAACAATACGACAACAACAACAACAACCACAACAAGCGGATTATGCGCGTATAAAGAAAGAAAGGAAGAAAGAAACCAGCAACTACCACTACATACGAGTGCAAAGCTCAAATTGCCCGGGTCACAAGCAACGGAGGCAAACAGCAGCTTTATTAAATTCGTCATAACCGAGTGCATGCGTCCAGAAATGTGCAATAATTATGCAAATTACGTGCTCGCGACACGTTATTATTATTATGAGACGCTTAATTATTTCGAGCGAAAAAATATGCCAAATATGTTTACGAAACGAGCGGAAAACGTGAAATCACTTCGCATATGATGTGAATGGTGTGTAGAGTGCGTGCATTTCAATCATAATAAATCCTACATATATGTGTACTTTACTAAGAGCTTAACGCAGTTCGTACGTGGTCCATCAAACTCAAATACCTGCCGCGTTCTTGCCTACCTATATAAATGAAATATAAAGTACGGCGCAAAGATAAAGCCGAAAGCAGCGTGAAGGAGAAAACAACGACGACGAGAAAAGCCAAACTTAAAGCAACGCCAAGCAAATAGACCATAAAGTGGGGTATTTGTAAAACTGCGCATTGTTTTCGTAAGCAGTCGTCGTCATCCTGTTCTTTAAACGAGGCCCACGATTATTTGATGAGTAAATGGGCTTTTTGTGTTTTCATACGTATTACTCTTTTTGCTTGAATAAATAATATTAAATACCCATTCTCATGCCTTTTCAAAAGTAAATATTGTACGTTCTTTCCTGTTATAACGACCAGGATGAAAGGTCCGCACCATTTCATCGCTATATACTTACAATGTTGTTCTAAGTGACTGCATAAATTACATAAATTTATGGGCAAATATAAATTATATAAAACATAAATATAATATTTATATTTTAGGTAATAAAGCGTAAACTTGATCTGCAATATGTAATAAAGATAATTAGTCCTTGAAAGCCGCGAAAATAAAAATATTGACATCTCGTCCACCCTCCCCAAATAGAGAAGACAGAATTGTGTCTCTTTACACTTAGTAAAGAGAGTCTTTGAATGGTAAAGTTGTCCAGTTGCCTTATGATTGTAAATTATCATCTACAGTTTTGTCCTCAATGAAACTTGAATTTTTCTCAATATATTACGTCTTTCACACTTTATTAGTAAATTATAAAATATATACGTGCGGCACGCAGTTTGAAAGAAGGGTTATATCATAAAACATTTAAATCCAAGCACCTTATTTATATGTGTTTATAGACGTACGGTTAAGCCGCAATCGCAAATATATTAATGGCAAAGAGCGAATTATCCAAGTGTGGTAGGGAGCATAAAGTTCTAACCATCGTCAAACAACAATAACAAGCATGCAACCGATGTCGACTCGAAAATGGATAAATGGCATGCATTAATTACTCGCTATTCCGAATTGTGTGTCTACGTACGCTGCCATTCACTCCATTTGCGGAGATTTAATTGTTGTTGCGCTCAAACGCGCTACGACTTACGACTCCACAACAATGGAATTTATCAACAAATTTACAACTTGTATGCCTGCTTTTAACCTAGAAAACGTTTCAGATTATGTCATTCTCCGAAAGCGCCGGCCGCGTCCCGCTATAAGGAATTTCTTCATGGTTTTTCAGGCGGCGCGCGACGTGCGCACCACGTTGCAGTACCTATTTCTGAGAAATTGCAGAATTCGTTTACCACGAAACAGGAAGCGCGCCGAGACGAGCATTCGATTGATTGTTAGTTAACGTAATGGCAAATGCTACAATGGCAATTCGTTGTGGCGCGATAAAATAATCAATTAAATTTCGGAAATCAATTGGAAATCTCATTTAATTTGGAATTAAATCGTGAGCAAAATGGCCATTACTGTAAAGTCCATCAAGTGTTGCGCTGCGCTGCGTTTCACTTCGCTCACGTGTCATATGGCGAGCGAAATAAATCGCGAGCGGCGCAACCAGATAACGAAATATGCCCGTAGTGCGGCGCACGGCTGAAATGGCGGAGGAGAGAAGGCGTCAAGTTACTTGGCATTTTTCGCCAAACTCACTTTGGCGAAACGTACACAAACGATGCGAGATATCGTTATAAACCCATCAGGGGAACGACGTGAAGTGCATGTAGACTGTCACAATCGTTGCGAGACTTCCGCGTGCGGAGCGCGAATGAATGCGAGATAAAAAGCGCGCGCGCGCCGAGAACTGCTCAAAGGACGACGACGACGACGACGAGGATGACGATGAACGGGGTAAAATAGCGTGTAAGTATTCAAGTTGCGTGTGTGCCGCTCGCGCACCGTTTATACCGCATTTGCGCGACTAATTTATTTCTAATTTTCAGACTCGTTTCAATAACACACACATGTTGTGTACGTACCCGACATATTTTGCAGTGCGCCAGCGCCTGATTGATAATTGAGGGGCTTGAATTGAGGCAGTCATCCGCCAAGTGCACTTGCGTGCTGCCAGGTTCTGCACCTTCCTCCTCCCCTTGCCTCCTGCTTCGGCTGTGCGCCGTGTGTGCGAAAATTTTTGATTTCACGTGCTCGGCCTATCTGTCTTTCGGCGTCTTATGTAACCTAATAATTATTAGCACTAAATCACCGGCTCTGTCATTTTTGTTTAATTAAACTTCTCTCTTTCTGCTGCTCCTGACCGCACCGCTTCTTGGCAGCACCAGCAGCGTCCACCAGCTATCAGATGCAGACGTGCCCTGCTGTTGCTGCTGTCGATGTGCTATCTCATTCGTTCGCCTTTTTCCTTCTCGCCTCCTCGTCGTGATGAGGCGGCGAGAAAAAGAAATGTTTTTCGCACCGTGCGCTTGCACATCTTGTTGCCAATTCGTAAAAATCTATTATACGTTATGTTGAAATTGATATCGGTCAATGATTTATTGCGCTTTTTATCAAGACTTCCCTTGCAGTTAACCTCAAATCATGCACGCTATTAATTCGTCTTTAACATTTAACAGTGCCCGAAAGAATTTTGTGTTAAATTACTTCAAACATCGCAGTACAACCAGATAAATTGAAACGAAATATTCGTTACTACGATTTGAACAGTCCGGAAATGTTATTATTTTATAGCTTCCGATTTAAACAAATTCCATATCGGTATTATAGTTCTTTTTATCAGTTGAATAACGTTTGGAATTTATATAAAATTATTTCTAGAGTAGGCACCTATGCCGAAAGTATTTTATATTTACTTCAGATGAAATTAAGCGTGTTATCAAGGAATCAAGCATTGTAGTATTGGCAGTACTATAGTGATTTATCGACTCGTAGCGAATTATACAATTCCATAGAGGGAGCAGCACCACAGGAAAAATGCTTCCTTGTTATTAACTTGCCAGCAGAAACAGTAACAGCGCATCGGCAGGAGCACCAAACAGCGTCAGCAGCAGCAGCAGCAGCAGCAGCAGCAGCAGCAGGCATATTAAAAACGATTTTTGCTTATTTCTGATTGGAAAATCGTAAAGGTAGAAATCCAACGAGCAAGCGAGCGAGATGATGGCGAGATTACAGCATGCGCGCGTTGTAAAAGTACGTGACGTTGTTGAGACTTCTTCCTCAACTTCTTCTTCTTCTCCAGTTGCTGCTGCTGCTGCTGCTGTTGCTGCGCCGCAAAATGCAATTGCGGAGGCTCACGTACGATCGTAATGGGCGTCCACACTCACCGAGGACGACGATGATGACGACGACGACGACGACGCCGAAACCTCGCCATCCTCCCGAGATGGATGGATGGAGCGAGCCTTGCGCGCACATCTTCCTGCGATATTCACGTACCGACCGCCAATTTGCTATCTCGCCGCGGTCGAGACACACACGTTTCGTATATTGTATATAAAGTGAGTATGAAGTTACTTAAACATATTTATGTCCGCATTGGTGCTATTCGCCCAGCCACAAGCATCCAGTCGTTCGTTCGTTCGTTCGTTCGTATATGCGAAATGCGCCAGTGTTGTTGCTCTCCTTATTGCTGTTATTATCGGTTAGTTTTTACACGGTTAATAACCTATACTGCAATACGGACTTAAGTTATTTCTGCACTTACAACAATTCTAATATAATATCTATATATGAAACGATATAATAACAACAAATTCGACATTCGACTGACCATTTTAGTTTTAAGTGCGCAAAATGCCTAGCATTGTATATTTCCGTGAAATAGCAAACGCGGCACATTTTTCGTTCTAATTAAGAATATAATTACCGAGTTGTACGCTCATAGTGTAAACATTTATGACAATATTTAGTATCATCTCCTGTTATGTTTGGACGTATATGGGGGGTCGAAAATGATGTCACCAATCGTTGCACTCTCAGTAATGCTGATCATAAACTTTTGCGGAAATCTTAATTACCAAAAATAAAATTTGTGCATTTAGTATATTCAAAACGTTAGCTCATTAGTTATTTTATTAATAAGAAATTTATGCGCGAATACTATTATCACCTAGCTATACTTGGTAAGTGAATAGATCATTTAAATTTAATAATTACGAAATTTTATCAGGTTGTGCACGTATATGCAAATGAAAATCTTTCGCGACGTTTCGCGAGATGATTCAAATAATTTCGTGCAACGGCAGCGGCGGCGACGAAAAATCTATAATAATAATCATAGGTGAATGACGTTCACGGATGAATATCTGCGCTAATAGTGATTGAGTATGCCTCACGGAGAGGAAATTACTTTGAAAATTATATATTATAGATTATCGATAAGATTTATACACAAATCAATTTCCGCTATTTTTATTGCTCGCTCATTATTCGCTCGCCGATTTTCCGCAGCGATTTTCACCCGACTTCTTCTATTACTTACAACGAAAGTATGAAAATGTATCATTTGCAACTAAAAGAAATACGCTTCTTCTTCTTCGTCTTCTTCGTCTTTTGCGCTAAATACTCATGCGTTTTAAGCGTTGTGCACGCGCACCAGCTCTCTTCAATCGTGTCCACTTATCTGTAATAATAATATTGCGAAAAGCTTTTAAGATTAATTGCGTTTTGTTTTGTGTGTGCGCCTGCTCCGCGCTCAGCACCCAACGCAACGCATGCACTTGTTGCACGCCCGAGTCCTTCGTTTCTCCCCGACTCCTTCGCTAAGTACTCGACGTGATTGTATGCGCCTCGTGCTCCTTTGGTGCGCGCACATGCGCATACGCGTACGTATAGGCATACCATATGGATAAGCCATGCGCGCAGAGTTCAGTCTGCGGGTTTCCCCATGTTATTTGCGAAAATAATATATGCTATCGACTATTATTATCATTATTTGGAAAAATATAAGGTGCACGAGATTAATATCGCATCGGCATCTCAAAAGTTATTACTCGTTGCGCGACGGAATGAGTTGGTTGGCTTGCACGTCGCGTCGCGCGCTCAAATTCCAAAATTGTCTTGTCGTTCGTAATAGTGCATGCTGGCAGCGAAGCCTTGATATCATTAAATCTCCTGATTATTGAAAATGCAACTCTAACTGTGCGATATTAGCGGCTAGGCAAATTTCTGTACAACTTTCTTCCAACGAGCGTAGTATTATCATACCTATTTGCGATGAGAGATTTTGTTGCACTAGGATAACCTTTGCGAAATTGGGCTCTTATTAAAGCGTGATTACTTAAATTGCAACATGAAAATTATAGATTTCTATTTTGATTCGGATTTAGTTTTAGATTTCCGGGTGAGATTACATTCTTTCTTCAAATTAAATATCGAATGCCTACAATAACTTTTTTACTTTATGTGCTGAATTGATTTCCAAACACATTTGTAATTTCTCACTTTTCCAAGTAGGTATAGCGTATCTCTTCGCAACTAATCGAAAAGCATATATTGAAATATTTACATATAGTTTACACGATACACTAATCGACGAAACATATATTTATCTAACACGAACGCCGAGAGATAGAGGCTGTTATTATATATGATAGATTCTAATCCATGTTTAATTAATAACTTGTGCGATTTCACGCATTTCGCATTCGCAATAACAACACACACTTGTTACAGGCCATGGCATGGCAGATTTGCAAACTGCGCCGGCAGAAAGACAAGAGCGGCAGCAAGGAGTAAGCAGCGTGCGGCAACAGTATGTGTCGTAATGTTCGTGGTGCAGCCGTATTGCGTAATAGATTTCTCGGTATTAGCATACTTAGTGCAAAGGAATAATGCACGCGCTGAAATGCGCACGCCAACAGGTTGCAGCGCTCTCCAGCTCCAGTGCGGTGCACGCGTTCGCCTCCTTGCCTTTTTCATTTCGCCACGTTTTGCTATAGATGCAAATGCGACCGCATCGGGCGCACGTAGAAATTTGCACTGTCTTTTATGCTTTTATGCAATACAACAGTCGAGCACGCACGCTGATCACTATGGTAAATCAGCCAGCTGAACTAAGGTTCAATGCGAGACGCACAAACGCAGAAAGCGTGCGTGTCGAATTTGAGCGAGAAGAATTAAATCTAAAAGGACATCAACTTAATTCAATTTACTTTATCAGTGCGTGGTTATTACCCAATGTAAATACGATACCGTAAAATAACGAATCTCATTATATAAATGGTGCGCATCCCGGTAAACTTTCATCCTAATAAATCATTGTATTCGAAAAAACTTTAAACCTTTTACTTTCCCTACCTACCAACTGCTAATTTCTCAATTACATATTAATGAACTATAAACTTATCCATTTCATGCTAAAATTTATTGCAAACTTTCTATTTTTCGATTAAGTACTAAAATTTCCCAATTCATTAGGTAGGCGCCCATGTAGGTATTGCTTATTGCATTTTATAAATTGTTGATGCAAAACTTAATCATCAAATGGTGGTGGTGGATACATGGAAATATCAAAGAATGTTGTTGCACTAACCTCGTGTCCTCTCTCTCCGTATCTAAAACGAGCGAGAGCCGAATATACGTTTTAGATGCTTAAAGCACTGCGTTCGCGAAAAATCAGAGTTTAGAAAGTAAACGCACTCTACGTACAGATTTACGATCTTGCACTATGTGTGCGCACACGAGCGCTTTATGCGAATATCTTTATGCATTCTTAAATCGAAATGTGAGTGCCTACCACCTAACATTCACCGCACTGCGCGTGCTTTGATATTTTCACCGTGCAAATATCCTGATTTTCCAATTCGCTTAAATATCAAAAATTTAGCCAATTGAAATATTTATGTAATCACTTTTAATCGATGTTGTTAAATTCATAACATGTACTGAAATATGATAATAATTTATCGCTCCATAATACTTCAAAACTATCGTTTAAACATTCGCCAAATACCATGATCATTACAAAGCCGCCGTAAACGGTCGCGAAAAGGCCGAAACACACTAATTAATTGGCAATACGTAATAAAATTGCTTGCCTCTCTTGCCTTCGCGCGAATGCAAAAACAACAAATTAATTTATCACTTTAATGAATCACTTCATAATAATTAGACAAGTTTAGCATAAATATTAAAAAATCGTCTCTCTTCGTACATTTTCAGCCGCCTATTAAATATTTAGCAATAGCATATTATTAATCCGTTAAACACCTCGAGAAATACTTGAGAGCTATTAAATGAAAACATTACTAAACGGCCGAAACACGACACGGACCGACTATAAATAAATATTCGCACTCTTAATCCATAAATCAAACTCATCACAAAGCGTTAATGTGACATGAATTATTCCGTATGAATTAACACGTTGAGACAGAGACACATACATACACCCAGCAGCAGCAGCAGCAGCAGCTCGCAATTAGTCAAAAACGAAACGAGCCGCAGACGAGTGGAAAAATGAAACAATAATTCCGCGAAGCGCCGCCGCGCCGCCATTTTCACCGCCGACAGGACGTGGACGCTTACAATGCCTACTCTGATTTCAACACGTACTAAAGCGAATGAGGTTAATGTTCAAAAGTTCATAAAATTCGATCATGTAGCGCGGCTATAAATTAACCAAATATTTTTTCAACAGCTCGTCGCCGCAAACATTTTTTTTTCACGCACCGTCCTCCATCTGATTCGTACGTACGCACGTTACAATTATGCGTATAAATCACACGCGAGACGTATTTAATCTATGGAAATCAGCGTAAATACGGTTAAACATGTGTTGGCGAACAGACCGTCAATCAAATGGACAAACAAGCGAATTTCGTTACGTTTTTAATGAGGCTTTACCGCGGATTCGCGCAAAACAATTCGCGCTGTCATAATAATGGTGAATCGCTTATAAATCTCGCAAGTCAATCGATATTTTTTCCGCTATTATTTTTCCATTAGTTTTTGTTCGTTTCTGTATTAATTTCACGCTTGTGCCCAAACTGAGCACCACCACCAACGACGACGACGACGACACAGTCAACCAGCCAACCAACCAAAAAAAAAAACTAATCAAATATCGAAAGTTATCAATCACTTTACGCCATCAGCAATAATAACTCATACACTCGTTGTTCGAGATGACTCTTCTCGCGCAGAAGAAGAAGCAAACGACCAAAGAGCCGACCAGCGAGTTGATTAAGAAAAAAACAGGCGCGGTCACTCGCACTATACTGGCGTGTAATACATATTATTGATTTTTAATTAATTATTATTTTAATTGCTCGTTTTGTTTCAACCTCTATAAATTATTATCCTCAAATATACAGAGTGTTACTATCACAATCACTCGAACGAAAAACGCAATCTGCATAAAACCAACAATTAATCACAATTCTAATCAACGCAATCATTCAAACACCTTATATAAAGATGAAGCGCACCTGAAGCGTAGATTTTTGAGAAGGCGTTAACACCACCAATTGGATAAATTACCAACACACTGTGTTCAATTTCATGGATTAGAAATTAATGCCATCAATCGATTTCGAAGGTAATTAGTGAAACACCTTATATAAAGGCAATTGGTATATGAGGAGAAGATCTCTTGAAGGCGTCAACAACGCCATCTGCGTCCTTCCTCCTTTTTTAGCTCGCATTTTATTTCGCATCGTATGCAATATTAAGTTACACACATCGCGCCCAAAGAGCACAAGACAAACAACAAAGACAAAAACGAAACGGAATTATCAAGCAAGCCAACCAACGTGTAAATTGATCCACCGCGTGTCCCGTCTGCCTGTGTTCGCGGACTGCGAGCGAAAAGGACGTGGAGCGCCGTGTTTTTTGTTCCTGCCGCAGCAAGCGTGAGCGCGCTCGACGCACACACATCATTGTTAATTACCACTGAACGAGCGCTCGCGCGCGCGGTGGCGGCGGTGGTGAGATGGCTAATTTAATTTGAATATCAGACGCTCATATTTAATGCGATTGCTAATTCGTCATCGCTGTTATGATAATAAGCTTAAGTCGCGCACACACACACACACACGCGCATGTGACAATGAGTTAGCGATGCGTCAACGAAGAAAAACTAGACAGGCAATTAATAAATTGTTCTCCTCTGCGCACTGCTGAGCCGCTAATTTACCGCATAATGATGAAATGGTTTAATATCGAAGCGATGCGCGCTGCGTGCCAGTATAAATACCTAGTAGATGAATTGCGACTTAAGTAACCATAGCGAAAAACTGACTTACATTAAAAAAAACTATGTTAAAATATCATCAATGGCAACATTATTTAAAGTAGTGAATGAAAATTATCTTTAAATTATCCATAGTTAAACTAACATTTTACAAATTCTCTAGGTTTTTTCATCAACGGCTTCTTAGAAAACTAATAATACCCGATCAAATATAATTTGATATTTATAGAAAAAATAAAATTGCGGAATAAATAACGCAAAAATCACTCGAGGTAAAAGGGACGATAACCAAAAATGCGCAAAATTATGTTTGATTACGTATGTGCATGTTGAACGCATGCATCGCGGTGCGCTGCAGGCATTTTTGCATATTAAACGCATTATGAACGTTCGAAAATGTCGATTTCGACTAATACGAGGCTACCACTATTACACGAAATTATAAAAATTAATGTCCCTGCGCGTCCATTTATACCCGAAAAAAAGCGGTGCCTACGCAAGTGTGTGGTGTATTTTTCACCGTAAATTCCAATCGCATCGAATCGAATCCGTCTCGTTCGATGCAGAGTGCCACCGTTTCGCCGTGCACCACGATGTGAAGAAGACGAAGAGGAGGACGAGGACGACCACGACGACGACGAAGAGGATGATCATGATGATGATGATGCCGCAAAACGTATCATTAATTCGCACGAGCGTTTCGTGCATGCACGATAAACGCGAATCAAACGAAGCGGAAAAAATGAGCTCGCGCGCGTACACACCGATTCCGGCGATATTCACGGCTACCGAAAACCAAACTTCTTCTTCTGCTGCTGCTGCTGCTGCTGTTGCTGTTACTTTGCGCTGTTCTTCTTTCTTAGAAACACCAAAAATTCGCTTCGCTCTAGTGTCTTGCAGCCGCTCGCTGCTCGGTGCGCGCAAACGTTCATCATCATCATCATCGTGGTCGCCGTCGTCATCGTCATTGCCATCGCCATCATCATCATCATCATCAAGCGTCGATGTCGACGACGTGAAAAAATCTTTTATTTCTTTATACCAACATTTGTCTACTATATGGTGTTGAACGAACATTTCTACAGGATTCCAGCGCATTCCGCACCGCATTCAACCGGAAGTACACATTGCAGTTTAGCGCTGCCTGCTACAAACGATAAGCATCACGAACCCGACGTTAGATACCTTCGTTCGAATCAACCGATCATAATTGCACGCTGCTCAAAGTGAATGTAGGAATACGGTGCGAGTGACTAAACGTATACAATTTTAGATAGGCTTCACACTTTCGGACGGGCCCTGTCTACGGCGAGTAAAAGTTGCACAGTCATATCTGGTAATTGGTAGCATTTGAAATCCGCGTGTGCGCGCGTCAAACAGTTGAACGGCAGCGCGATGAGCAAAGTAAAGAAGATGTACGCACAAAAAGATCACGACGCAACGTATACTCGAAAGTTGGACAAAGATCGCGAACTGAACAATCACCGGGAGGACAAATACGAATGATGCAAAAAATGATTCTACCTGCAATCGGACACTACGAATGTCCGTGTATAATAATTTAGGAGCAGTTGTGTGAATTTCTACAAGACTTATTCACGCCGTCAAGGGTGGCAGACAGTCATCAGTCATTGCACATGCGTATTGTCTCATCAATGTGATTATTGTTATTAGACATTGGCATGCAAATTGCGCATTCGTATAAAGTGAATGAGAAATGGCACAAATTAAAAAACAAATTGAATTTGTTCTGCCGTAACAAAAGGAGAAATCTTATTAATGATCGAACGGCTATAATGTCTCTCGCTAAAAACAAATAATTAAACTTCTAATTAAAATCTAATAGCTCATTCTCAATCTGTTAAAACTAATTATTCTTCGCAATTAAGCATTTGTGAAATAATAAAGCACTTTGCGAAAGATGAACGAACGTGCGATTCGGTTACCACGAATTGTCCTTATTAATCATCCGTTTTTGAAATAACTGCAATTTCGCAAGCAAGACATGAACGTGTAGGTAGGTACAACACTTTTCCGCGCTGAAAAGCTATAGACGTGAAAATTGCGTTGCGTAAATTTTACGAGCGTGTGGAAAAATTACACGGTATAATATTACGTGCGCCGTCTTTAAGGAAAAGAGGCCTTTTGACACGTCTGCCAATAAAACGCAAAATTATTCATTGCGATTCCATGCATTCCGCGGCCGCGCATTCGCAATTTGAAATCGATCTAACTGTGCATTACGCATGTGTATGAAGAGCGCACCAAATTCCCATCATCATCATCATCATGATGATCAGCATCAGCATCAGCATCCTCGTCTTCTTCTTCTTCTTCTTCTTCGTTCGTCGTCTTCGCGTTCGTTGATAGTCAAAACGACGACGTGTGTTTTGATTTGTTTTCGTTTTAATTTATTATGCGCTGTAGTTTATTGTTGCTTGGCGCTCCGCGTGCACACACACGCATCGCGCGCAGGATAATGCATACACAATTGAAAGGCAATGAAGAGACAAAAGCCCTTCGTCTTCTTTTCGACGAAATATGCGTGCGCGCGCGCGCGCTCACTGCAGCAATAAAGTGTTTAATGTATCTATTCCTCATCAAATGGGTTATAAAAAGATTTAATAGCTGGAGATGTCAATACGTTATACGCCCATGCACCAAGGCGAACGATTGTGGCGGCGGACAACGAACGAACGAACGAACAAACCGACGAAGAAGTGGAGGAGCAGCAAGCAGTACGCGCGCGATTCTGGGGACTTTTTCGAAAAGCGTACGTACGTGTAACGTACGAGCGACCGATAAGAGCGACGACGACGGTAAGTGATGGGTCAGTGCGACTTGCGGGAGAGTGGCGAGTAGGCATGTGTGCTGTGCGCAGAAGAGGACAACTTTTATTTATTTATTTATGTGCGTTTGCCGCTATCAATATAAAACTCTTCTTCGTAACGCTATTCCGCTCGTTCGGACACTCCACGCGCTCTTTGTTTGTCCCATCTCGAATTCGATTCGTTTCTGTTCACTTACTTCTCTTCCTCTTGTTTTTTTCTTTGATTCTTTAAACCACACTATGTGTGTATTTTCTCGCCGACGAAATTTAAGTGTCGACATCCAAGTGTCAATGGATATGGTCGCATGCGCTCCTCCTTCGCCGCATTCAAATCCTTATGGCATTATCCTTTTTTCTACGATACTTATGCATACATTTCTTCTACTTTAAAGATAAAAATATTCGTTCTGGATTTATCACGCGGTTCGTCACTTTCCCGGATTTATCGTATTTTTATTGCGCGTATCATTCATTCGTCTCTCGCATTCTCTCCCTCGAAATACCGGAATTTCAATCAAATGCACAAGAGCACAGCCGCTCTGTAAGATCATTGCATCGCATTTGTTCATTAATTCCTCAAGTGGTTTTCTAAATAAGCCGTTAAAAGGTGATCTAATTGGGCAAACTATTTCCACAATTACGTTATCAAACTTTGTGTTAATTATAAGTGAAAATTTGTGTAATAAAACTACGTTGGAATGCAAGCATCAATTGACTATACGCGTATCTTATAATTTATGGGGGTTGCTAGCAAAGGATAATGCCTTATAATTTCATTGTCTCAGAATGCGGAAGTTGACATTCTGACAGATATGAAAAAAACTTGTGCAAATAGTAAGAATTTCAATAATATTTATGCCATCAATTTACGACGAGTTGTAAATCTATGCAAGAATGTGCGATAATGTTGGGTACTTTCAGCTTAAACATATGCCTCCAAATTTTTATATTACCTCTAACTATTTCAAATGGTCTTTAAAACATCGTAAATTATACAATTTTAATTGAACTTGAAATTTCAATAACTTGTTATTTTCCGTTAGTTATTAAGTTATAGTCTATTTTCGTGGAAATTTCATTTGGCAATAACGTGTCTCGAATCATTTCCGTATTTCCGCAATTTTAATTTTAGCCCCCCTATTGGTATAACCAATCAGTTTTTCATCATTATCCTTGAGATAAGTTATTTAATTTAAGTATGCACTAAAATTAAATATCATTGCTAAAAATTTGCATAGCTATTGAATTTTCGCAATATTTCCGACTTGACAAAATCACACCGCCAACCTGCACTAGGGCGTATAAAAATTAATGACGCCCGCCGCCGAAACGCGAGTATTGGCAAATTGAGTTGGCCGTGCGCGCTCCTTCGCTTTTTATGAATTCTTTGTCGTTGTGTAATTGAAAACTATAATATTTCCTAATTTCGTCGGCTTATGGCATTCAGAATGCGCACGCAGACCTATCATTAGGTGGCATTAAGTCTTAATTTTCTCTCTCTTGGTCCGATGCTCGTGCGGTTCGCGCACAGCGACCGAAAAGCTGCATTACGTTCGCGTTCGCGCGCGGTGAGAGACGTTTCAGAAAGGCAATTTCAACATTTTCCATTATCATCATCATAATAATCTTCCATCATCAGCGCGCGATGCTTGTATATATTAACGGACGCCATGTAATTTTTGGTTATTTATTATTGTGTGTGCGCGCGCGCGCGCGCGCGAGAGCAAGTATCCGAGAAGCTCTGTCCGCGGACGACGTCGAAAATTGTCCAATTTTCAGCCGCCAATGTCCGGTACGGTCCTGCATTTGTTTTAATAGTTATTCACATCGCGTCATCATGCGCATGAGAAGCAATGCGTACGCGCTTCACTTTGTTCTTACCTACATGTTGTGTACATTCATACCTCACATGCCTATAGCATCTCCGTAGCGCCGTACCTCATCATATTTTGGTGTTGATTGTATTAATGAGTCAGGAAGACACTCACCTGCAACAGAGAAGATTTATTATTAATAACAACTCGCAGCGCAACTAATTAGCGGTGATGTTTGCAAAGTTATGAATAGGTGATAAACGTATTGATAAATTACCATCAACTTTTTTCCGCATTTCCCGTCAAGCGCAAACAACATAAAATCCAAAACGAGCGAAACGAGAAATCAACACTAGCCAACTGCAAAAGCGCACGTTTCCAAATGACACACATCCTTCCATAAATCTGTATTCGTACAGTCATGATGCGCCACACAGCAGACGCGTACACGTCTAAACCGAATAATAATTACGAGAAAAATGCGGAGCCAAGTGTATAATTTAGAATTGTTAAAGTTGCTCTCTCGGCATCGGCACCGCCGTGGATAATAATAATACACATGTTTTCTGTATATGTCATTCTGGCGCGTCTCGTCCATCTTGCGCCAAAGGCAAATGTACGTTTCTTCTTTTTTCCGAAAAACAAAATAAAAAAACACCAATGACGAACGAACGACGAGGAAAAACAACAATGCAGCGAAAAAATGTTATAATTACAGCGGTTATAATCACAATCATCAAGCAGCGAGCGAGCGAAGCTAGCGTTGAAACAAATCCTCAGATGCAGAAATAAAATAAATTAATAATCCCCCCGTTTTTCCTAGGTTTTGCACACACTACCACACATAAAAATCATCACCATCTTAAATCTATAATTCGCCTATAAAAGAATAATAATAAACCAATAATAATAAATGTGTATTTCTCTCGTGGCGAGGAAGAATATTATTATATTTCTTTGATTGACTTCCTCTTTGCGCCGGCACTGGCATCAAATTGGCATTCGAATTGGAATTGGATTGGGCTGGCTGCTGAGTTGCCTGCTATATAATTAGCCGAGTAATCGCAGGTTCAAAGCGCACTTACACGATGCACTATCAGCGAACGAACGACCAGAACGCCAACAGAATGCGGCAATAATCTCTCTCGACGAGAGAGGAGACAAGGAGGACGCACCACGCCGACTGCAACGGATGAAAACGACGAAGAAGACTTGAACACGATTTACTAATAACCAATGTTGCTCTTTGTTTAGTATCGAAACGAGCCGAGGAAAAACGCATTAGGAATATTCTTCATTTTTATCCACCTTTTTGCGCGTACGACCTCCTCCTCCTACTCTCTAACGGGCTGTGCGAAAAAAGGAGCAATCAAAGGATGTGCCATTTTTCGCAATGTTGCCATTCAAACGTGCATATAGGTGCATCATTGAGGCTCATGCATGTGCAAGCACACCCCACAACTTTTCGATCATTTACAATGCGTCACATTAGCATTATGCGATGTGCTCCTTCTTGCGACGTTGCAGGCAGCGAAATGAATGCGCATTGAGGTAGAGTTATAGCGCCAGTAAGCCCATTCGTTCGGTGGTTTTGCTCATCCGCTCATTTTTCTCTTCGCGCGCGCACGCTCGCTCGCACACACATTTTTCGATGCGTCGAATGCGTTCTCTGCACGCGGTTGTTGCTGTTGCTGTTGTTGTTGTCATTCGTATTGCATTGCAGGCGATGTGTGTTGCTGCGTTGTGTTCGCATGTGGAATATTTACGATTACAAAGCGTGCATTTAATTTCTGTCAGGATTTCGCGCCGAGATAAGCCGAAATTAATTAATCCACCACAACTGAATGGCCGACTCCTTCGGCTCGGCTACGTATACGATGCATACGCAGGATGGCGCAGTGGTGTGTGCTGCACACAGCACAACTCTACAAACGGGTATGAAACTTATGCACTTATAAGTGTAAGTAACTAAGTATAAGCCGGCTTAGTTGGCTTCGTGTGTGCGTATTTGAGCCGTCTTCTTCTTCTGCTTCTTCTTCTCCTGCTTCATCTTCTTCGTTTTCAGTCGTCGTCAGTCGTTGACGTTACAGCCTACATGTATGCAACCAATGCACATGCACAGGACACTCGTACGCGAGGCAAACGCATAAGATTACTTACTATGAGTAACAAGCGCACATATTTCTAGCCGTAGAAAATGCAAGATGCACCGTATACATGTATCACTCGTGTTCGCGGAATAAAGTATGACGATCGAGCAAACGCAGAATGCGCGTGTGTTTGCGTTTAAGACGGAAAAGGACATTTTCTTCGCTTTTTATCGGCCGCGAGTATTACGACGATGCCAACCGACTAAAGAAGATGGAATGTTTTGCCAGCAATTTTTCATTTTATAGCTCTAATGATATTAACATATTTAATGAAGTATTAATTACCTCAAATCGCCTGACAGTGATGTATTTTTAAATATTGTCATTCAGAGAATTTTTCTAATCAAATTTTAGTCATACATATCCTTTTACTAGATTTCTCATGATTGATTACCTATTGAAAAAAGCAAGTAATGAATAGGCCGCAAAGTGAAATGCAAATTTCCATAATTATCTTTTTTGGAAAATCTAAACTTTTTGCCTTTCCTACATCTGCTGATTATATAAATGAAATTCACTTAGAAATTATTTTCATACATGCATAAAACCATTATGTAAAATCAATCATTTGTATCTTGCATAACGCACCATTTTTCATCTGGAATTTCACAGAAATTTCCTCATAAATATAATATATTATCATTATTTTATTCAATTTTAGTCATTAGTGAAGTAAAACAAATCTCAGTCTGCACCTTGCAACTTTCATTCAATATTTTCGATGCCATAAGTGATTCTATGTTCATTTCAAGATTTCCCAATTCCCAATTCTGCCGCAACACGCTCGTAATTTACACAAATTCCACCGTTTCTATGGATTGCAGAAATGAACGTTGCACGTTTTCTTGAAAAATATCAGAAATTTATGAGACATGTACGGAATTAGAATTTCGTAAACGTGTTTGATGCTAAACGCTTATTTACTGAATGGCTGCATTCAAAAATTTGCACTTTTATTACCTACTCATTAAAAAATTGGTATTTAGTTGACCGCAATTCACAAATTATTAATGACAAATTAAGCTCATAAGATATGAGCTCCTTCGTAATCAATTTACGGGCGAAAAAAAATGGATTCATAACTAAATTATGAATTGGCATTCGTCCTTTATCCTTATTTAGTAATAACGTGCATCCGTTTCTTAAGTTCGCTTCGATTTAATTTGCAATAATCTGTTGCAAGCATTGCCAACGAGAATTACGCAAAAAACAATTCGTTTACGACTTCAAAGATTTATAAACGTTTCCACACTTAAGTACAGTCATGAGACGACAAGTGCATGGCGAATTTTCATAAAGCACACACACACATTTCTTAAATGCTTCTGATGCCGTGAAAATTACAAGATACCTAATTACCGACTTAAAACAAACGCATCATAAAGCACCTTTTTCTCAAGCGCATTACCAGCAACAACAGGACCAACACGACTGCCGCAGCAGCACCATCAATGTTGCTGCGTCCCAGCCAGCGTCGCATGTGTTGCTATTGTAAATTTAGTAACCTTTGTTCTTTTTAGCACCAAAGTGGCAACCAGCACCGAACCACCAACATCAGCAGCAGCGTTCGCAGTGCACGACACGGTGCGGCGGCTACGCGCGCGGCTCGTTATGCCATGCGACAAAATGCATAGATTTCACGCAGCAACACGCCACAAACAAACAACAAGCTGTTGCTGCTGCTGCTGCGGCTTTTATTTGCGTGGTGGCAGCAAGCAGAGTACGGAGGTGTCGTTCGTTTCGCCTATGCATCTGTGTGCGTTTGTGGTCAGCAAGTCACCAGTCGCGCCGGTCACGCCGATATGTTTACTATGGCTATTATTCTCTCTCTGCACAAATACGCACGCATGCATGCTGAATTTCATCCAACACATGCAACGTTTCGAAAGTTGTCGTCCCTTTCGAAAGGTGCGCTTCACCAACACACCAAATACGCACACGTTCAAAGCAAGGTAACACCACACAGAGCTCAGGGAGATGTGGTAGCGTCCGCGCTATTTATGGTCCCTTTGTTTTTAATTAAACACACATGTACGTGTAATATATGCGCGCGCGATCCGACCCGTTACAACGGCAACGCTGCCAACAACAACCACAACAACAACAGCAGCAGCGCCAGCAACAACAACAACAACAACCCCACATTGGAAATTTTAACAATTTAACAATTTCAAGACCTCAAGCGCGCCAAGTGAAAAAATGAACATTAGCCGTATGCGCGCAAGGAATCTTGAACCGCGACGACCGCGAGATAAACGAGAAGAAGCTGCTGCAACGCGGAGCACACACCGCATCGCATCAACGAGCGAAGAAGAAAAAAATGCACAGCCTAAAGAAGAAGAAAAGAAAAATGTTGATGAGCACATCGCGCACGAGCATTTACATCTATGCTTCAATCTTCATTAATCATCATGTCATAAGTTGCGTTCGGTGCGCGCTGCTCACTCACTCCTCGTTGTTGTTGTTGTTGTTATTATTCGTTCGGCAAGCGATGCATTTTTTCGGTTTTTGTTTCGAAAACGCAATAAAAGCATTAGACGCACAAATACAATTTACTCAAAGCAAATAGTACGACTGTATCGTACCCGTATATATTATCCATATGCCAACCCAGCCAGCCAGCAAGGAGACCTCGCGCGGAATTCACTTTTACTTTTTTACACATCACAGCATAATGTTGATATAGTGTTTCAATCAAATAAATCAAAATGTCGAATAATTTATTAACGCAAACTTGTAAAAAGTGAAATCGAACTGTTGCATACGTAAAAAGCTGCGGCCTGTGCGGACAGACACCAATTGAGCGGAAAAAAGCAACAAAATAAATTACGCGTTCGCGCGTGCGTCGCAATTAATTAATTAACGCTAATTGGCAGCGCGCGCAATTTTCGTTTTCATTCTTTCGCAAGTATTTTGCACGCTTCGAGTGCCATACCAAAGCCCCGGCCTGCGTCTCCTCATCGTCCAATTACTTTCTCTACAGTCCAATCTCGTTTTATCTCAAATATTTACACGTTTTTTATCGCGCAACAAGTGTTTACTAATATTAACAAGACAATTTATCAATTTCGTCTTATTTACTTCGTTTCGCTGCGAACAATTCCCAAGGAGAAATCGTGGACGTAGCGCGTACGTACGAAACGAGAATGGACTGTACGCAAACGTTCACCAAAAATTAAGCAACGAATGATGATGAAGAGCCAAACGAGCAGGTAATAAAATGCACGAGAGGATGGCGGCTAAAATTCGTTCTTTGGCGCGCTCCACCGAGAAGAAGAACGCAGCAGCCAGACGCGATGCAATGCGCTGGTGAAGATGATGATGAGGACGATTGCGTTCGCGCGCGCACGCTCGCGTTGCTTTTCACCCCAAGGCTCATTCGGTAGCGCGCTCGCATTTATTCACATGCACCTATATTTTCCCTTCTACGCACACTCGCACTTCATAAATAAATTCGTGTGCATGCACACATAGAACAAAAACAAGCAGCAGCAGCAACGGTGCGGTGCGCACCTTCGAGAAAAAATAGATTTATATTGTGATCCATTTAACATTGATCGTGCTATTATAATGATAAACATCTGAAATTAAAAAATTTAAAGAAGGCGCAACTTCTACTACCACTCCAACTCTAAGTCCGAGTGTCGGCAGACTTTAAACAATTCCGCGTATGGATATCATTCAAAACTATAAGTCCTTAAATGAACCTCAGTTTCAGCCGTAACGACGCTGAAAATATTGAGAAACTGTTTCTCCTTGGCTTTTAATACCCTCTCCTTAAATTCTCAGCTACCTTCTTTACAGGACAATCCATATGTCCCTTTATGGACAAGTTTAGCTTCCTGATTTACTAAACAACGAGCAACTATGTATTTTACCCACAAAAGAACGTTTTAATTAGATTTCTTTTTCGACGCAAAAAGGGAAATTATACTAAAAGACATAAATAAACGTTCGTCTTGCACATTCGCAATAGTCATTAGCACAGTGCGCATGTCCGTATGGAAATCGGGTGAAAATAATTAAAGACATAAACGAAGAGGGGAAATAAAACCCTAACGAATAGCTAATAGATTTTCCTCCTCTCGGTGAACGCGCGCGCTTATAGGCATAAGGAGGAATTTTCGCAAAGTGTGTGCATGCGCAACGCGCACATTGCTCAGTAACCTACGCAATTGCTTCTTTTGCGCCCATGTGTGCTTGCCTTCATCATCATCATCCGCAGCAGCATCAGCATCAGCAGCAGCAGCGCGTCGAGCAAATCTTTTAATTTGCTCTGCTCGTCTCCGCGAAACATTTCCCGGTAAAACAGTGCAAGCCAACCAGCGAGCCAGCCAAAGCAAGCCAGCAAGCGCGCGCACGCTTGACTTTATTGAAAACGCTACGATACGTTTCGCGGGCGCGCAAAAAGCTAGTTAATGGTCTCATCTCCGTCGAATTGGTTCTAGTTAATAAAATAGCTAATGAAGGCTCTTTCTTCGTGTGTTTCAGTTGCCTTTTTTTTGTGCTTCGTTTGCTTTCGTTTTCTTCGTGTCGTCTTGGTTTGTTGTTGTTGCTGTGCTTGTTCGCATAGCGAGCACTTTGCATGCGATGGCCAATTTTATTTTCATTGTTTCGAACAGTGCTGCGCGCTCAGAGTAATAAAAACTCGTCCGATCGCAAAGCGCAATGCGCGCTGATAACACTCTTAAGCAGAGAGCGCAAGCAAGCAAGCTAAGCCGATGCTCTTTAAATGTCTCGTAACGTTTACGATTTTATCAGAAAATTGAGGAAATGCAAAGAGCACTTAGCGAGCGAAAAAATTAATTCACCCAAGAAATTTCACAAATTCCCCGCCATCAGCCGCAGAATCATTCAGCTCGTTAATTAAATCCTGATGGAAATCCTTGAAACGCAATGAGCACTTCAACTCTGTATGTCTTTTCGCTACTTAATTAAACAATTTATGTTCTCTTATTCTAGCAAATAACTTAATCACGTAATTTTTCCAAAACGACAACATAATCATCACGTTACGAGTAAAAGAATGCATTTCAATCACGAGTTTCCCGGGCTTGAACAAAAAATTATACTGTTAATTAAGTTGTAATTGAAAATATCGAGTATAAATTAGCAAATACGCAATGAGATGCAATTATCCACTTGCGATTTATACAGGATCCGTCCAATTCTCTAAGCAAATCCTTCTCAACTTTCAAAATATTTTGGGCAACTTCCAAAGAACTTTTCAGATTCTCATTCAACTTGTGAAAAAGTACAAATTTGAGCTACAAATTACTGTGGTGCAATACATACGAGCGATGGATTTACTCACACTGTATATAAATTAGACGCACCTGAGCGCACCTGAGCGAGAAAGACGTATAAAACTCATTAGTAGCGGGATATAATTGATGAAGCTCATGGTATGCACGGAACGCCTCGTCGAGAGTCGCGCATACGCTCTCTGCTGGGAGAGTCGAATCGAATTGAGAGTCAAAGAGTCGTCGATTCGTACGCAAGGCGAAGAAGAGACCACAGAGCCAAACGAAGAGGAAGAAAACATCGACGACGACGGCGGCGGCGGCGATGATGATGATGATGAGGTCTACGAGGAAGAAGAAGAAGAAGAAAGCCGTGCCCCTTCAATTTCTCGTACTGCTCGTTTGAGCTTAGGACGCCCCCCCTTTTGCTCGTAAAAAAGCGCATCTACGCAAAGGAAGAAAAATCAATCTCGCCAATGATCATTGACGCGGTCAAAGTTGCATCCGCGCAGCAAACACTCTTATCCTGTCGCGGCGTCCTCTATAATTTTTTTCGTCGTAGCGAAAGGACCTGCATTATTATTATTATTACTGCGTGTCACTCTGCGGGTTGTTGCGCGGTTGCTGTTGTTGTTGCTGCTGCTGCTGCCGCTGCTGCTGGTGGTGCTGCGGTTGCCAGATATATAATAAGCGCGCAGAGTGTTTGGCTCTCCGAATCCCAAGAACAAGTTGAAGACGGCGATTCGCCGAGTAACGCTACGCGCCGTGCAATTGTTTTATTCAACGATGCAAGAAAATCCAATTATTCGGATGAGTCGTCATCGTCGCGTCGCGCAAAGAAACACGCCAACCGGCCGGGGCAAGAGCGCCTCGCGCGCGCGCGCGTTATTAAATAGAAGAAAATTCAAACCGCGCTTTTATTTTTCCTTCCTTCTTGCGCACCGCGTCGCATACCGACTTTTTCTCGCAGGACGCGCCAAGCTAGACGACGCTGAATTGTAATATGTGGTGCACGCGCGACAAGGATGCGCGCTCCGCATGTGTTTCGGACAAAAACCGAAATTTCATGCGCAATAAATTCCCGACGAGGAAAAAAATTTAATAATCTCACACCGCCGCGACGACGTGCCAGCTCCCGCTGCTGCTGGTGCGGTGATTTTCATGTGAATGTTCCCTCCGTGTCGCCGCGGAATTAACACGGTGAGAAATTCAATCATTTCAATCAGCGATGGACAAAATTTCAATTAAACCAAAGCCAACAAGGTGCAAACTCACGGTTTTATATCGCGTGTGCGCTATTCGTCTTAGAGAGACGTTTGCAAATATGCAAATCACCAAAGGACACGATTAATTACAAATCGTACGGCATGTCGCAAGCAATTTATGTGAAATCAAGCAAAACCACGATATTTCTTCATAAATCTTTAAAAAAAAATAATGAGTAAAGCGCTAACAAATCTTCACAAAGCTTAATCAGCAATGAGCCAATTATTTTCATTGATCAGTTTTAAAATTGCCCCGAAAAAAATCCTAAATTTTAAATTCAGTAAGCTATTTATTATATCACGTCGTTATGAATGAATTTCAATGAAATTGTAATTATCCATAGGCAACAAGAACAACAACAACAAATCCAAATCGTACTGTCAACGACTTTCCCATTTAATGTCAATCAAAATGCCTTTCACTGTGGCGAATTGTCGTCGCTGTACGTTTTCGGGTTAATTAATTAATGCGCGCAATTAACAGCGCAAAGAGCAAAATGGCATGAACTTTCGATGCTATTCCCGGAGTTGAGACGAACGACATGACAAAAAGCACATGTGAAAATCACTTGCTCTCGGCACTTGTTCGTCTTGTTTCATCGCGCGCACAAACTTTCTCTTTCAATCCTACAACTTATTGATACGAGTATTGAATCAGCAAATATGAATTTGCAAACTGCTTGTGCTTGCATGCGCACCTTCCACACGTTTTAATTACTCAACACAACAACAACTGCAGCAGCAATGGCAACGAACCGTTTAACATTTTCACCGCTTGCTTTAAAGTTTAATCCGCAGCGTGGAATTGAAAGATTTTCAACGAATCTTAATTCATCGGCAGTGAGCGCGCGATTTATGCGATTAAAGAACGTTTCTTTACAAAATAGCGTTTGCGCGCGCGCGCGCGTAAATGTTACATTCGCTAATGATTAATCAGCTCGTGATGATGATGATGGCTGGAATGAAACGATTTCTTCTTGTTAGTTTAAATTGAATGGCAAAGTAACAAATAGCCATTTAAAATAGGTAATTGTTGCTATGTTTTACGACTTTAATGTAGTTTTAATCTTCAAACTCAGCGCGTCCGTCAGTTAACGAATCCTACTTTACTATTTCATACTTGATTTCACGAAAATTTGTTACAGTTACTTTTAATTGGTGATACCTTGTTTTCAACATATCTGGGAATGATGCTTAGTGAAATCTTAAATGAAACTTTGAAAGTAAAGCAAAAACGCCAAAAATTTATCAATACTTAATAAAAATTCATAAATTTTTTTCGAATTAAATACTTAGTCACGATTTTTATATAAAACCAATAACAGAAAAATTATGTTAAATAATTCACGACTTAAACAATCCAACAGGGAAAAAAATTTAACACAGAAATTACAAATTAAAATTTGCCAGATATAGTAAAATAGAATTATCATAAAATTTTTAGCTAATGCTTTATGACTTAAAACCTTTAAGTGATCTCATAAAAAAAAAAGTAAAGAATAAGTCATAGAGATAAACACTTAATTTACGATGGCACTTTAATTGTTATTCTTTTATCGTGTGTCGAAGCCAGCGCGACAAATAATAATAATAATAAAAGAGGCTCGCTCAACTCTTAAACGTATTCCGATTAAACAGTGCGTAAGTTTCCAAATTCGCTTTAGTAATATCAATAAATTATCCGATTGTCATTCAAATTTTCTCGCGTTTGCGTTTTCAGCGCTAATAAAGCGCGACAAACATGCAAAAAAACACGCTTAATTTTATGTCCGCTGCGGTATAAATTACGCAATTTAGAGGATATTAGTGAGACAAAAACGTAATTTATTGTTTTAATTTGAAACTTAAAAATTACCAATTAAAATGGATCATTGTAATAAATTAACTCATTAACCAAATATTCGAATACGCACTAAACATTATTGGAGGAGGCCCATTCACTTTACGATAGAAAATAATTCCGTAAATACGTTTCATATTTTAGCCATAAATTCGCTTCTTAACCATTTAAGCTACAAGCAAACACGTTTTCCATTCTTATTTTGTCTGGCACAGGAAAAAAAAACCAACAAAAAAAATAGTTGTCGCATAAGCTGACAATTGCAAAATATTATAAATCTAGTCAATCTTATAAATTATTAACTTATTAAAATTATTTACAGTTAATTACCATACGCAAAAAAGAGCAACGCGACAGATATTACCACACTCATCAGCATGTGTGCAAAAAAAAATATTATATTAATGACTCGAATCAAAATCTAAATAAACACATCATCAATAAATTGCCATCTTGTTATATGACGTAGAAATGTGTACCATTTAATGAATATAAAAAAATTAAATAATAGTTAAACAAAAACTCGTTCAATAAACCGACTTATTAGTCATAGTTTCACATCTGTGAGACACACACACACACACACACACAATCTATTCATCCATTCAGGTGGATACCTATCTTATAAAATAAAATAAAACCCACTCGTCGATAATTTTTAAGTAATTTTAACCGAATTGCTAACACGCTTTTAATTGAATATATTAGATAAAATATGTGCAATCAGACAAGATTTTAACGATAAGATTACGTGGCGTACACGAAAGAAAGTTTGTGTGGAAGTTGTGAGCGTTAAAATTAGCAAAGCAAAAGTTGTTATGCTAATTATAAAAAATGGTAAGGAACAGTATCAACAAATTACCATTAGCCGCATGTGAAATTTAGCAATGCGAAGCGCATGCACACTTAAGCATTAACATTATTATTCTTCGGCACGTCAATGTTCAATTTCACGTTTGCTTCCAAAAAACGGGATTCTAATAAATAATCAGATTGTTGGAGCAAAATATCTTGCGCGCGCGTAGAAAAAAGTGGCAACTATTGCAAATAACAAACGCAAAAAAAAACTAGTCGCTTAATGTGCGCAGACTTGTTTTGCGAAATCGCAAACACAAGACGCGGAACGACTTTGCGCGCTCCATGTTGTGTTGTGTTGTGTATTATATGCCATTATATTATGTATACGGCGATTGCCATTTTTCTAATTCACAGCGAATTAGCAAGTAATTTAGAACCAAATAGAAACCGAATCTGCATTTAATCAATCTTCATTCCAAGTGTCTTAAAAGCCTCGGCCACATTAATGGCGGATATTTAAATCAATTACTTACTTATGATTATAGTTCATGCCAACGCGCAACGTTTCTCCGCCAATTTAATGACATTGAAATGAAATATTATTTTTATAATTACACATTAATTAAAAATCTTTTCCGTCTCATTTATAACAACAGCAGAGTGTTGAAAATAATTGCTCATTCAAGAAAAAAAAAATTAATTACATCAGATTTCTATTGTAAGGACTCTTCAATTAATTTCGTCCCTAGGTACATCCGGAAGTGAAGAATCAATTTAATTATTTCTGATTGCCCATTCAACTTCTAAAAGGACTCAAAATACCGCCTAAGCGCCAGCAATTCTAAACAATACCTTTATTGACTCATTACCAATATCTGAATTCGCTAAAGCCAAAATCACCATAACAAAAGTGATTAAAATTAAAATCCACAGCTCTTGCAAGCATTAAATTTTACGCTGATAATCTTATTTTATCTCTTAATTAAATTCAAACAAAATTATTGTCATTTGTTGCATAACAGCTTTACGCAAAAATGCAAAAACCGCATTATTAACATAAATATCTTCGCTGATATTTGCAGATAGCGCATGTAAAATATGATTTTTCACAAATTGCATCTTGCACTTGAGCGCAAGTATCGCATAACTATAAAGCAGGTTGTCAAGCGTACGCGCAAACCACGCCAGCCGCGAATATAAAATCTTGATGATGAAAACTCAATATTGTGTGCGGTTTTCAATAAATAATTCGTCCCGAGTCCCTGATCGCGGTGCGCGCAGGACAACGTCGCATAAAAAATCGCGCGCGCGAGACACTTAAGCCTATTACGTGCGCATTTTTCGGGTGTTTCGCCACCACGACACATCTTGCGCGCGCGCGCGCGTATAATTAATAAGCATTTCTGGTCGCAGATGCTAATCACATTAAACGAAGAAATACACGAACGCAACGCAGCGCAGCAACCTGCGAAAATATAAATAAATAAACTCGGCTGGCGTGCGCTTGTGCGCAAATATACCGTTGTTCGAAAACACGCGTTCAGCTCGCGTTACGCAGTCTTGCATTTCGCATTGCGCATTCACGCATATTGGCCGATCGTACCGCGCGGCTCGCCTGCTTCATTTGCATTTGCTCCGATGCGGATTTTTTGTTCGACTGGCGGCGGCGGCGGCAATCTTGCACTCACCGCACCGCGCTGCACCGCACTCGGCGCGCGCAAACATTTTGCTACGTTTTGCCCATGTTCGCATATTAGTTTTGCGTTATGCGCGGCGCACTCGCATCAAGCGCATTTGCATTCGCGAGCGCATTGCGTGGGATCGAAATTCAATTTCTCTATTTCGCGCGCGCAACGTGCACTTCCTTCTTGCTCATCGTCTCGCGCCGCTGCGGCCATGATAAATAACCAAACGAGTAAGCACCACAATAATACATACTGCATAAATCCATCACCGAACCGACCCAGGGCCCGTCGCGCAAATTGTGCTTTTATCTCAAACGACATAAAAATTACGCTGCGCTTGCAAACATTTCGAAATTCCTAAATTCACTTTACAATTCCGACTACAGTCGAATCACCGTTACGCTTCATAATTCATCCCCAATGTGTCCAACAACAAATTTCAAAGCTAGGTACGCTTCATTATCCGCAGCTATCTTTGATATTTAAGCACCCTTCGCAAAAGTTATAACTTCTACACTTGCACCTAGTAATTACCGTATGAGTTTCACAAAATTCCGGAAAATATTCGTATTTGCAAACTTTCCACATAAATCATCACATGTTCAATCCGGGCGCGAATTTCAAAGCCTATTGCTTGGCCTCATGCGCTAAACAAACCAACGAAACAATGACGAATTATTAGACAGCTAATGGTCACCTACGCCATGATGGATTGATGAATATAATGTTAAATTGAGTGTCGACTGTATAATAAACAAAATTCACAACGAGCCGAAGAGATGCGCATAAAGACATAAAGACAATACGTGCTTATTGTAGTTATTCAGGCATGCTCTGTGTGCTGCGCGCGTGTGTGTGTGTGTAAAGCACAAGGAATCGAGATAAGAAGCATTTATGCGCAAAATACTTAAGCGTGATAAGCGAGACGTGCATGCGCGACGAGACGCGCGCATTACCTGTGCTTTGTCGTTCAAATATACATTTTACATCTTGCCCAAAGAGTGTGTGTATGTGCGTATATACGGTCATTGCATTCGACAAAAATCCGCAGACAATAACTGCACGATAATGCAACGGCATAGTACGCCAACGCAATTGCCTATACGTACCAAACGAACCAACGAACGAATGTAACGTCGTACATAAATGCTCATCGATACACCTTTTACCTTCGCAACCTCTGCTCGTACTTAAGTAGTAGGCTCAGTGCGCGCGCGTTCACTTCATCGACTCACGCAACCAGCAGGCAGGCTTTGGGGCCCAGTTTGAGCAAAACGCGCAGAAATTCAAGCATGCTGTTCGCTCGACTAGGAAGAGGAAACGCATTTGTTCAATAGACACATATACATACGTATAAACATACGGCGAAATGGTCATTTCCTCATTAAGTCTCCTTTCCAGCTCAGCGCGCCTATTCCAATTGCAATAAGAAGCTAAATATTATTTTTGCGCTGTGCTGCATTTTGTATTTTTGATCAAAACATCCATTAAAATTACGCCATTAAAATATCTACCGTAGCATTTATTTATTGCGGCGCGTTCCTCCATCGAATAATGAGAAAAATTACACTTCTTTCCATGTTTGCTAAACGCGTACGTACGTACGTACGTGCTTTAAGCGATGAACTTGTTCGTATACTTTTCACGTTTCGTTAAGAAAATATAAGAAAAAATCCTTTCTAATTATAATTCACCATAAATAATTAATTGATGTTGAATATATTTGTACAACTAATAATAAGACGTATTTAGTCATTTCTTCTCGGAGGCGAAATAAATATTTAAATATTTTAATTGATATTTCTATATACTCGCGTCATAATTACCTTGTTTTATGTCTTCTTCCACGGATGTCGTTTGTAAATAATGTTTATTCAGCTTGCATAAAACGCAATTATGTCGCCTTAATTACACACCTTATTTTGTTTCATACCAGAAGTGTGCCTATGTCTAATTTTACGATTTTCATCAAATTACTCTTTCGCAATTTTATGCATTATCATTGTAATAAATATATTTAATACGGCACGAATCGAACGACCTTTTTGTATTTCTCTGATAATAAATAGCCATTATTTCAACGTGTAATCGAGATATTCTCCTCATCAAATGGCTACACATTAACGTCACAAATAATTTTATAATTTTATTATCCCAATTAAAATCGAATTTTAAATCATCACCGCATTCCTGCTATTTAGCTCTATCATTCGCAACAAAAAAAAATTAAAGTCGTTGTGGGCAATTTGTCAATTCAGGTGTAAAATTGAGTTGTCAATTGACTTCTAGTTCTTTCACTCTGTGCGATTAAAAAAAAATTAATAACTGTGAGAAATTTATCCGGCAATTTTTTCAAAAATTCCACAGACGGGTATTAAGATAAATTAATTACCTAATCCACTCAATAATAAATAAGATAATGAAAACATAATTAGCAACAGAAAAATTTTTAAGCGCTCCTTGAAACGGAAATCCCCGCCAATTTTTCGTAGGAGATTAAGTTTCGATATGAATTTCGTAAATTGCACATGATCGTGAATTACGTCTTTGAGCAGATCACAAGCTGCTGCTGCTGCCTGCTGCTGTGTGTATCTATCTTTGCGCTGAAGGATCATAATCATAATTTGCACTAATCCGATGATATAGATTTTGTTGTTGTTCCTTCGTTCGTCCTTTGGCGCACACGTTCGCGGTGCAGTCGTCGTCGACTGCGATGCGGCAATTTAAATATTTCCAAGCGGAGCGTATTAATTTAATGAAATAATCTGCGGCGCTCGCTTCATTCGGTTTCATCGGCCGTGCAGCAGAGCGAGCGGGGCCCATATCTCAAGATTAAAAACAAATTGTAATACGACGGCTACACACGCATTAAAGAATTAACCGCACATACAAATGCGTCCTTTCTCTCCTCTCTCCCTCGCTCACTCACACATACTTTGCTGCCCCACTGCATCACCGATATGCAATCGTGCGTTGTTTATACTCTTCAAACGCTTCTTCTCTTTGGCGTTCTTCAAGGGCGTCCACGCACTCCAACAAACGCAGAGGAGCACACACAACTTGCTGAGCGCGCTGCTCGCCTATCTATATTTTTATATTCTTCGTGCGGCCCTCATCATCAATACGGTAAGCAATTAATATGCTAATGGCATTTTATACCGAGTGAATTCTTAAACGAATGCTACTTGAATTCAATGAGACGGCCAAGCGGCGGCGGCTCCTTCTTCTTATTCTTCACAAAACGCCAAAGAGACGCGCGCACCGCAACGCGATAGAACGCTTATTGATATTCTAGCGCGTTTACAATTTTTCCACACAAATTGTATGTAATATCAAATACGCTTCAATGATTTTCCATCAGTGATAAGCGCACATGCATCACGAATAAATATTAACAGCTTTTTCGTCGCTCACGTAAAATTACGTATACAAGAAGCGTTGTACGTCTTTTTTGTCATTGCGGGTAATTTATTGACTGATAAGTGAGAATCATAAATGCAGATTGGTACTGTGATATGTATAAAAATCTATTGTCACGTTTCACGCCTCAGCTCATCAAACTTCCTGCCGCATCCTACCACCTACCGCTACCAAAATTCCCGAAAATGTGAAAATCACCGAAATGAAATACGTGCCCATGTTTATTTGTTTGACCACCCACAAAATGGTCAGCATCTATTTTACCTGCACAGGTTAAACAAAGTGTGATATTTGTGCCTTTTATTACTATGACAATCATAGGAACATGGATAACCAACGTTTTGATTTCTACCTAGGCTTAGAAAATATGTTCTTGCCACAAATTAAAGGGAGAGATGGCAGCAAAAAAAAATTCGCATTTGAAATAAGAGCTTATCTCGCTTTACCCACGCTAGTTTTATGGACGATTATTCATCAGTTATCTATTTTATTTCATACCATTACGTCAAGTTATCTATCTACCGTATGAATTCATGCAGCAAACGTTTGTTTACCTTAATATTTAAGGAACCAACTGCAACAAAACTACAAAATCCTGCAATTCTTCAATATAAATGAAGAAATTATTCGATATTCATTCAGCGAATGATAAAAATATTCAAATATTTTGTATTTCCTTTTTTCAGCGCGATCTCTCCGCATTGCGCGCGGCACACCACACGCGTCCCATCCTGATGATGATAACGGCGACGCGACGGGACGTCCGTGTGCCACTTCCCGCCGCGATGAATGAATGCGGCAACAGATTGATACAATTAACAGTCATATTGTCGAGGCAATCACAAAAACAATTTTAATTATCGCCGACGCAGAGTGTGGCCGCAACTCATTCACTCGCTTCTTGCGCGCTCGCATCCGCAAGATTCCCTCTCGGACAACAAACAACGACGCATACAATATGTCCATTGTGTTTGTCTATCGTGTGCGTACCGATGATAAACAATATTCCAATCAGTGTAAAAATCAATATTTTCAATACTACTAATGCGACACGGCTTGTCACCCCCCTTCCAACAATGATGAAAATGATTAGATGCGACTTTAATTACCTGTATGTACGTACTACGTCGATCGGCATTGTGGCGCAAATGAGAAACAAATAGCAATAATAAATTACCGCGTGATTGAGCGTCGTTCGAACAAATTGTATGATAGTTGGATGATAGTTGGCTTTTGTGCGCGCGCGCGATAATTACTTTATGCAGACATTTCGCTTCGTTTCTTCGATTCATTCGCGTTGTGCGTCGATTCGATTACTTATTGCAAAACGGAGAGACGGAAGAAAACGCACACTGCGCACTGCGCGCCGATTTCAATTCAAACGAAGATCGCCTACCGACGTAATGATGCGCGCGAGCAGGACGAAAAGGATCAAAACGTATCGCGTACGCGCGCGCGCCCCGCTCGAAACTCGGCAAGGAGTCTTTGAGAAGGTTAGTTAGGTTTGACGGCGAGTGCGCGCAGTACTCATCATTTTTGTTTTTATTTCGTTCGCCGTCGACGACGAACAACATCGACGATGGCGTTGTACTTGTTGTTGTTGTTGTTATTGCTGTTGCTGTTTTCTTATTGGCATTCTTGCACGTTTCCTTTACAGTTTCAGCATAGAGCCAGGAGGTGTACAGCGCGCGCGCTCTGCACGGCCTGCGCGCACTCTGAATTGAATTGTGAACTGTTGTGAAGCGTAATTGCAATTGTAATTGCTATCGCGCGCGCCGCGCACGTTGCAATCCAAATCGCCAGCACCCATCCGCGGCTAAACAATTTCTGAAAGATGTCATTTTCAGTTTGGCACGCTATTACATTGCGTTCTTACAACTTCCAGCGAAACGGCCGCGCGCAATGAGTCCAACTCAATCAGTGGCGAGGCCTGATTTTATTTTATTTTATACCTACTTGCTGCCCACTTATAACATGCCGATTAAAATGTTTTAAATATTTATTGCGCTAGCGCCGTATACGGCGCGCGTTTATTATTTCGATGGAAGTAAACATAATGCGAATAATAATCGTAATCGTGCACGTTTGTGACGGTGGATTATTTAATTGTTAAAAATTACATGGAACTTGATCGTCGTTGTTTTTCTTTTTGCCAGCCAGCATGAGCCGCGCCGTCGACTGCATTTTGTGCAGAATGCGTCCGAACAATGCATTTCGATTTGATACCCCGCGCGGGAAAACGTGATCTAACATATAAAATGCCAATAATTTCATTCCGATTTCAGAGAAAAGCACTCAATCGCCGACAAGGGAAAACCGATCGTGCAAGGGCACCACGCTAAATTTCATTCGTGTTCAATAATAAGAAAGCAACAAGCTGGATATGTATGCTGTCGTTTTGTTTGTTTTCGTTGTTCGTCATCTACTGCTGCAAATATCGATATATACCTGAACTGTACTCATTTTGCCATAACATTGCCGTGTGCGCTAAACTTACCAAGCCTATGCTATGCGTTGCTAGACAAGTTGCGGCCTGTTGTTACTGTACGTATGCAAGCCGATCGACGTTATAACCTCACACTCGTGCAAAACACTTTCGCCGCATGTTGATTTACAGTTGTCGTAATTAATATACGTTTTACAGTTGGTGATCATATATAAGCGTGATGTGTGGAAAAAGATAATTAAGTTGGCACTAACCTTAAGTATGCAGCGTCCAATTGGCTCGTTCTCCGGGACAGAGACGTTGTAGAAGCTCTGGTCGAAGATGGGCTCGTTATCGTTGACATCGTGGATGGTGACGAACACTTTTACACTGGCACTAAGCGGCGGACGTCCGTTGTCTGTTGCAATCACTGTAAGTTCTGGCAGGGGGTTTGTTTCACAGTCTACATGAGCACGAGTTGTCACTAAACCACTACGCGTATCGATACTGAACCAGACGCTGTGTGTGTCAGGTGTCGACTGCAACGCGTAGGTTATGTCAGAATTGTCACCCTCGTCAAGGTCGTGCGCTTGCACTTGAATAACACTGCTGCCTGGATCGGACGCTTCCATAACATTCGCGTAATACACCGGCTGTGCAAACTCTGGTGCATTGTCGTTGATATCAGTCACTTGCAGGTTAATGGTGCGCGTCGCGTGCAGTGGCGGTGTGCCTGTATCAGTCGCCTCCACGTTAAGTGTGTAGTTTGCTTGGGCTTCGCGGTCCAGTGGTAGTGACACTATAACCAAGTAAATGATGTTGTCGCGAGTCGTGAGACCAAAATGACCGTCGCCGCCAGTCAAGGTCACGTTGATGTTGGAGTACTCCGTCTTGGAGTCTGGATCTTTGACTGAGATACGTGCAACGAATTCGCCAGGCTGCGCATTCTCCGATATCTTGGCGGTGGCATCGTCGCTGAGAAATATGACGTTAATGCTGGGCAAATTGTCGTTGACATCTGTTACAGTGATTGTAACGAATGTTGTAGTTTCCAGCGGTTGGAGGCCCTTGTCTTTGGCGACCACAACCAATTCGTGCACTTCCTTGGTCTCAAAGTCCAATGGTCTATTCACTGTTATCGTGCCGGTGTGGCCATCGATTTTGAAGATGTTCTCCTTATCACTCTGTCGTCGATTGATGAAATACTCTATGAGTCCATTATCACCCGCGTCACTATCAGTCGCAAACACTTGCAGAACACGCGTACCGACTGTTGCATTCTCAGGCACAGCAGCAAAGTACCGACTCTGATTGAAGATCGGCTGATTGTCGTTGACATCTTGTATGGTGATATTCACTGTCATCTCACCTCGCAGCGGTGGAACGCCACCATCGAGAGCTTCGATAACTAACGAATATGCTGCAGTTGTCTCTCTATCAAGGTAACCATTAATTTGCAAATCTAAATACAAGACACCATCTCGTTCACGATGTGAAGACAGTCGAAATGCATCGTTCACGTTTCCAGAAATGATATTGTACTTTTGTGTATTGTAGACATCCAGATCGAGGTCCTTGGCAGGCAAGAGAGTCCTCTTAACATCTCTGGGTGTATTTTCAGGAAACTCAATGGACATCACCGAAGTGGGAAACGTAGGCGCATTATCGTTCTCGTCCAGGACTTTGACGAATACTTTGACGTTCTCGCCATTGATGGGAATCGCCACGAAGGAGTAACTTGTCCGAACTTCACGGTCCAAGGGTACTCGAGTGCGCACCTCCCCGGTGTTGGAGTCTATGTTAAGATCAGCATCAACGCTGCTACCCACTGGTACAATAAGGTACGGAGGCCCACTATCCGGCTGGGCACCATCTCCAATGAACCCTATTCGTGTACCCACAGCGACTCCTTCGGACACCTCCAGGTCACGTACATGCTCGCCACTGCTTGCCCGTACTGTCGGTGCGATTAGCGAGCTTGCCAGCAGCAACAGTAAGAGGATGGTCGTTGCCCTTGTTGTCATCGCCATCGTGCAGTGGCCAGACTTGCTGGAGAGCGCATTCTGTAATTGAAGTAAGACATTTGTTACAAGTGCTTTGATTAATGATTCAAGTTAATAAGATAATTCGTTTATAGGGCCGTTGACGTAATTACCAGCGTAATGCTACAAATGGAGCTATTACAATCAAAATAATGGATGACAATGGTTAGAACATAACAATAACAAGAAGGCCAAAGACCTGATAAGTCGTTTCATCCATACACACACGTAATACAAGTCAAAAGTGCGTATAATGGTGCTGGAAGCAACTATGCTGTGAAGGCATGCGAGAAAATAAGGCGAAAGCACTCGACAACGCATGGAATGCAACGACATAACGCGCTGGTGGAGCTGACGAAGCTACCAAATTCAGCATCAGCACCATGGAGCCCAACAGCATGCTGCCCTCAAAGAGTGTACCAACACTCGCACGACGAAATGCAGGAGATGCGTGCGCAAGTGTGACTTGTTCAAAAATCTTAAATATGTGACAGGCAGCGTTTAAATTAAATTGCCGTCGCCCGGCTTGCACTTTTCCCTTTCCGTGCCATCATCGTTTGGTGCCCTTTTTTCCTCGTTTCGCTCCAGCACGGCGCGTTTTTGCGCGCCATCGCCATATAGGCTTCTCGCGGACGTAATGCCCAAAACGGTCGCCGTAATCCATCTACCGCATTCATTTTGCTTATCAATTTTAATGCAATTCATTCGACAATAAATACACCGCTTTTTTTCCACGTGCAAGCACCTAACTGCTCGCTGTCTTATACCTACTACTTCCACATCGATTCGCAGGCAATTATTACGAATGTCCTTAAAGTTGTAAAAGGAATATTTACTCAAATGTTTATACTTAATGTTGTTTATGTCTCTTGAAATTTGTATCTCTACGAATTGATTTAATTTCGTAAGAAAGCGTATTATAATGTGGTAATTCTTGGTTTATGCAAATGTATTCTAGTTATAATGGAATTCTGCAAGAAATATAAATGCGCAACTAAAATATAATGCTTATCTATGCACAGCGATCTTGATTGCGTATTTTTAATACGCATCAAACATTCAACGGCATTCCCTTATTCTCATGCTAATTGTAATAATTGCATGCTCTGTGTGCTTGCGCCATTTGAAAACGCGCTCATTAATGTTGCAATTATGTGAGGAGATAGATGGCACGCAAAAGTGGATTCGAGACGAAAAAAAAAGGAAGGTTTAGATTCAGCTTTAGTTGAGCGTTGTGTGCGTGTTTGATATCCTAATATCCGTGTGATGCGCGTTCTCACAAATCCGAAAAAATGCATTTATAGTATAAGAGGCTCGGATAGAATAGGAATACCTGCGTATCTGTAACATGCATGTCTGCCTGCGCGCTCGCTACGATTTTATAATCGTGGGCTTGCTGCTCCTTTCGTGCACCACACCAGCAGCCAGCGAGTGTTTTCTCTGCAGGTTGGTTCAGTGCGTTTCGCAACCGATGCTGACGACGACTGCACGTTCGTAAATTCGAAAGTAACAAGTAATTATAAATGTTGGGAATTCTTTTACGAGAATCACACGAATGAATCAATTGTGAAATTCGACGCTCTTTGGAAATTAAACCACTTTCGTCACTGTGGGATCTCGCTCGTATTAAAATATTGATCTTACTTCCACAGAGCTGATAGCTGTAATTGTTGAATTTGCAATAGCACTCTTGAGTAATAAAAATGGTGTCTGAAATTTATGCCCAGGCCATCGAAAATACAGATTGCGCGACCGAACGTAATTGAGACATTAGCTGCTTCCATCGGAGTGGATCGATTGGGCAAGGGTTGAATTATCATTTAATGATCCCGCATTAGCGTCCTCTCACCGTCGATTTATAATTGCACTCTAGATACGACTGCGCAACAATCTGCGTTTTGCACTTGTGCGATTTTCTCGAGTGCGCCGCGGCCCGTTGTTAAGCTGGGAGGGAAATAGAAAGAAGCAAATTCAATTTGTTTCGCAATAAACATAATGTAATCGGGCGGCGCATGTATGCGCGAATGCACTTTGCTGTCACACTCGGTGTGGACGGGGCGAGTCCGCTCATAAAGATATCAGTTTATCTTCGCTGCGGAATGAGCGGAGTCATTAATCGCCGCCCACGCACATTCGGAAAAAGTGAGTGAGTGAGCGCAGTGAAAATAAGCGACGCGGCCATAATGCAGCCAAATGGTGAAGAAGAAGAAAAAGCCCAAGAAATGAATGGATTTTGTAATAAATTTCGGCGTAATTCCCCGTATACTCTAAATGCATCAAACTGCATTAGCATAAAATTACTTGATATAATCCTCGCATAATATCAAAATCCTGTTACTTTCAGGATTACTTGTAAATTACATTACTTTGAAACCAAAATTAGTAGAAACTCTTCCTCTTTGTCTTCACAAATTAATCTCGAGGTGCTTTTTAATTATTAATTTAGCATTACGTAATTAACCAAAATAATAACGAGGTTAAGATCAGTAAAAGTCTTTACACAACATAATTCAATAAAAGGCATTCAAACATGCTGCTGTTGGTTGAAACATTTGAATGAGAATTGAGCTAAATGTGTCGGAATGTGTGTTTGAACGAATTGCGTGCTCTTTGCAGCGGCAAAGCGTAATATGAAAATGGTGTTTTTAATTGCCACTTTGTTTGTTAATTGTTCGGTGTGCGAATGGAGTTCTCGTGAGTTTGCCTCCTTCTTGTGGAGTATTGCGCACCGACCGCGACGTCGACCAGCAGCACCAGCACCAGCAGCAGCGCTCATGTGGGATTTGTTATTCCATTCATTAATAGTCGAGCGCATTAAATGTATGTACGCGCATAGTGTTGGTGTGAATGAATAAATGTAAATTTCACAATAAATCGTTCGAAATTTCCACCACTTCGACGCGCGCGCGCATACACGGCCAAAGAGCGTCCTGCGGCACGCTTGCTCTTGAGCAATAATTGCTTTATTAATATTAATAAATTAGACAAATGAAGGCTACTGCCGCGTCATGGTAGCGCTTTGTCAATTGTTTTTACGTATACGCTTATTGCCTTTTTTAATTCGTAGAAATTTCTTTCAGATGCATATTTATATAACCTTTCAAAACTATAACAAATTATTAACATACAGCTGATATTGCATGCTGTATTTATTACAAATTATCATGCAAACTTTACTGTGCTATAGTCGACTCATACGTAATGAAAAGCTACCAATTTTTGCATTGAAAGAAATAAATGTCTTAGCCGTTTGTGCATCATATGAGCTTGATGAATTTTATTAAGATGTAAACGTAAAACTGGTTTTAATGTAGGTACATGATATTATTTATAGCTTAGTAAAATAGTTAAAATAACAAGCATATTTTCACAATATATAAATAATAAACAACGAGCCGAAACGAGCGATGCATTTGTCAATCGGCAGCCTGCGCTTGTGCAAAAGGACTTAAGAAACTCCCGTTACGAACAACTTTACAACTCCCAGCTTGCCTGTTTTATTATTGTTATTTTTTATGCTCATTATACATGTATATCGATTCGTTTCTATTGTAAACGGGGCACACACGACACGCGGCGAGGAACGCGCAACCAAAATGGAACACGAGAAGACACTGACCGATGATAATGACAGACGTGCCATCGCGGACGAGAGAAGACGAACAAGAAGTTGCGCGCTGGAAAAAAGCGGACGGATAAGAACATGAAAATGTCATAAAAATAAAGAACGCACACGCAAAAGCGAAATAATGATAATGCGAGGATGCACTCCTTTTCTAGTCGTTTGACAGTTAGATGATTATCTTTTTTTAGCTTTAATATAATTTGCAAATAATTGATGCTGAATATTACAGGAACCTAATTCAATTGGCGTAATGAGATTTTAAAAGTTGCGAGGCGAAGCAAAAAAGTTGCAAGACAAATCAAAAATTAATAAAGTTTGCTCAGAATGTTCGGATATTAATTGAATGATTTGTGCAAATAGCAATTTTAAAAAACAAGCATGGAGAATGCGACGGAATTGCACGATGATATTTTATATAATTTGCAAGCAAAATTACAACAAGTAAATAATTGAATTATCTGGTATACGGCAAAAAAAAAACGCTAAGTGAAGAAAACAAGCAGCAATTCGTAAAGCTTAAAGAAGTCAGCAGCGCGCCCAAGAGGTAAAAGGACGAAGAAGTAACAAACATAAAGTAAGTCGGAATGATGATGAAGGAAGCCCAAGTTGATGCAACCAAAAGTCGTCAATAATGGTATTATAATGCCGATAATATTATTACGTTCGTTTCGTGCGCGTTTTCGTTTCGTAGCGTTTATTATTTCTCTTTTTTAACTGAAATTTTATTTTCGTTGTGAGGTTGCATTTTACGAGCGATCGAGAAATGTGTTGCAATCTCTCTAAGCGTTTCGCTGCGAGCGCGACGCATGTGTGTCGCGCGCGCCGCCGCCATTCACATTTACATTTCTTTTTTATGTTAAGAGCTTTTGATATCGTCGAACAATTTTACGTTGCACAACGCGTCCACAAATCCAAAAATCCAGCGTTCGTTGTGTGTGCATTGCGTTGCATTACGCGCCGAGATTTTATGCCCGAAATTTTCGTTAGCGGATTACATATTTCGTGCTGTGGTTAGTTTAGCCACTTACGCCACTTAAGATCACACACCTTCATATCTTTTCACGATGATAACGCGCCACCGACCGCTTCTCTGCTTCACTTTGCAGCCAGGTTATTTCCTTGGTGCACTTTGCACTCATTCCCCTTTTATTTCCATTTATTGCAAATGTGGCAAATGTGAAAAATAATGGCAAATTGCACTTTTCTTTCCGGATATAAATTTGACGATAACTATATAAAAATTATCTCTGTTCCTGCAATTATCCTTCAGCACACATATTTAATTATTATCTAATATGTTCTAAAATAATTAAATGCTGACGATGCGAAGAAGGCAACACTCGTAAAATATTTTAAATCTCTTAAAATCGTTGTAAAAGCCATAAAAACACAGTTATCATTAATAATCACACGTACGAAACAAAATACGAATCGCCATAGATAAAACACAATAAAAATCAAGTCAATAAACGAGTTTTAGTGCTGAGAAAAGTCGTACAATTTTATGTAGCAAATTACAACTTACTTCTTAACTCTTTGCGAAGCAGAAGAATTCAATAAAAGTCTACAGCGACATTAGATTTACTGCATTTCCATAGAGCTGCAGCATGTGCGAAACAATAAAGCAATCCAACGAATTGGATGTAATCGCAGAGTACATTTTGACATTTTGTTGAGCCTTAAAGCCCATGAAATTTAAAATTAGAGAGCAAACATCGCACACCAGCACACCACCATTGGTAGCGCCAGCAACATGGCGAGCGAGGTGCACTAACAATAAATCATAAATTTCCATAAATCATGGAAGAAAACACGAGAGAAGAAGCGCAGAGAATGGGAAAAAGAAACGAATCATGGAAATAAATCGCATCGGCTTTAATGAAGTGTAAACGATGCGAGTGGAGAGTTCTTGTTGTGAAGAAAAAAAGCAGGCCACAAACGAAAACGATCAAGTGCATCAACAATACGATCGTGAAGAGAAAATAAGGTGCATCCCCTTTTCAAATGCATGCACACACCCCATGCATGCATGTCTAGTCGACGAAGGTGAAGAACAACAAGATCGAAAGGTTACCTTTGGTTCGCACACACAGGTAAGCGAACCACAGCGCCAAAGAGGAGATAGGATCATTGTGAAGATCAAGGTGCGCGTGCACACCAAAGACAGAAAATTGACGACGACGACGATGATGATGGTAAAGTCGAAAAACGCATGCGAGCACCCAAGAAGACGCAAAAAACACGGCGCGCGCGATCTCTCGTAGAAATTACGTGCGCATCGACGACGAAACGTGAAAAGTGCTACGTAACTATACGAAATAAGAATTTTTTCCGTCATTTATTAAACCGTCCAGCATCGATGGACGGCCGGCGGTTGTCGCTGCGTCATCGCCGCACATTACAGGCTCGCGGTCGCGGCACAAGTTTAATGAGAAATTTTTTCTTGTTTCTTAATTTTATTACGGTGAAACCAACGAGTTTCCAATTATTTTCACCATTTTCGACGCCTTCCACTACATGCTACGCGCCTCCCAGCAGCCGACTGACTTTCAATTAACCATGTTAGGAACTGTGTCAATACGTATTGATTATAATAACATTCCACGGAAGTGTTGGGCGCATTCAATAAAACCTTTGCAATTTCACCACGATCGTCTGAAATAACTTCCTGGAACCATTTTAAGGATTACATTATCCCTTTTTCGGTCCGCCTAGCAATGAAACCCCTATAAGGATCCAACGATCCTTCCCAAGAAGTGAGACATGATTTGCGGAGAAGTCTAATTAAGAGTGGTATGAAAATTAGGCAAATTGTTGAAGTTATGAGAATGTTACGCGCACGTTGGATAGATAGTTGGATGGTTGACTTTGATACCTGTGTGCTGTTGCTGTTGCTGAAGCACACGGTACACGAAGCAACCGTAAACGTTGAATATACGCGAGAACGTCGTGCCCGTTTGTTGCGTTCGACTTGTCTTCGTCTTCTTTGACTTAAGCTGAGTGAGGCTGGCTGGCTGCTGCCGTGGTGCATGCATTGATGTAGCATTTGCTGTTACTGCTGCTGGTGCTGGTGCTGGTGCTGGTGCTGCGGATGGTTCGATGAACGTTGAACGCGTTGAACGCTCAACGTCGTCCCGACGTGAAGAAACTCGACAACGCGCGCGCGAGCAAGAGGATGGAACACAACAAACGCATCTCTCGAATGTGTGCGCAAGAAATGCGAGTAATGCTTTTTTAAACGCAGCCCTCAACTAAACGCTAACCTAACCTAAGCTAAACGAATTGATGGGTACTCACTTAATTCATGTTGCAGCGATGTAAATTCGTCGATTCCACACACACGCGCACACAACCAGATGCTTAATCCACAAATCCAATAAACGCGGTCCGTCGTAATCCACACTTGGTGCAAACTTTTTGCGCAAATCGTTTCGGAGCTATGCGAGAATCGTCAGAAATGCTGCTCAGAGACACCTGATGCACTTGCTGCTGCGGCACAACAATAACGTGACGTAATCAATGCGCTGCTGGTCCTTTCGGTGCGAGCGCAAGGAGTGCACTCGAAGCGACAACTTTCGGCCACATTTGTTGATATTGCACGTCCTGCTCGCGTGCAAGGATATTATGGCGGCAACACTATAAAACACTCGCCGCCGCTGTGTGTATGGCACCTTCCTTATTCTATGTGCGCGAACTCTGCGCGAATTCGATGAGGAATTCTTCAGCGACGCAGCGTGCTGAGTAAAGTGTAGTAAGCAATGCGCGCACGCGTACCGGCAAACTACTGCCCGCTCGCAACGTCAGAGTGAACTGAGCACGAAGAACTTAAGCCGGAGCAGCAACGCCAACGAGTTTCCGACGTCCTTCTCTTCGGTGCTTGGCGTCTTAGTTGCGCACGGTGATGGCCGGCTCGCGAGCTGGACTCTCGCTGCATTCCTCAGCGCCCTTCTTTGCCCCGCCAGCCAGCACCGACACACGCGCAGCTTCTTCTTAAGTCGCTTCGTTCGCTGCGCTGCGTCTACTACCTGTGTGTATTACCTTCGCGCGCTCGCGAAAAGCAACTTGATGCCTCGCGCTCACTTGCTATGAAGAATGCACGCTCGACTAGCGAGCCGTCGAAGGTGGAGACCGCGGCAACGTCCATCTATCTTAAATGCTCTGCGCCTCATCCTCCTTGTTCAATGCGCGCACGTCTTTGTTTCGCCTGCTGCGAGCTCGCTGATTATACACCTTCTGCACGCCGGGCCGAGATGGAATGCGCGCGATCGGAAGAAGGCGCGCGCGCGCGTTGATATGCGTTCCTCGTTTTGCGTCCGCGCCGAAGGAGCACAGGAGGAAGGAAGACGAGATGCACCATGAGGATGCTGCCAGTGCTCCTTATGTGGACGATGGAGAAGACGAAGAAGAGTTCTTCGACTTGACTTGCGCATGCTGCTGATTATTCGCTCCTCATGTGTGCTCATCCACTGTACTAGGATTTTATGTCTAATGCAATTCCAACATAACCAGATGTAACCTAATTTTATAACATTTCTTTCAATCATAACCCAATTCATTAACTCTTCCGCATTTCTTAAATAATTTTTGGCTTGGGATAGGCTAATTAACTTAACATATCTTTCAGGATTAACCCTCCCTAAAGGATCATGAGTCTTTCCAACATAAAGAAGTTAACTTCTTTATAAACGCTGCTGTTTTTAAAAGGATTTAAATTGTCAGCGTAAAGTATTTAAAGCATTTCGCAATACAATGCTGCGAAATGTCAGGAATATATGCATATAATATATGCAACTTAAATGACAGCTGCGCGCAAGGATTGGCAAGGACTATTGATAGGCGAGTCGAAGGTAATGCGATAAATTTTGGACGTTTTAAGCAGCTAGAAAAATACGCGGTGCGCTCAAGTCGGATGCACGTATGCTAATAGCGCGAATACGCATATTTAGCGAATGCGCGCATACGCATTTATTTGTTGAATTCGGTTTGACTTGCATATAAGTTTGTCATGACGGGGCGCGCTCTCGTGCGGTCGCTCGGACGGCGCATAATAAAATAAAATGCGGTAGCATGCGACGTACGCAAGATGTAGTAACGTCGTCGGCTCGAGTTAAAAGCACGGCGCAACGTTGTTTATATTTCGACTATTGTCCTGTCGCTTTCAATCCTTGTCGTAACTAACTTGGCCCATCAGCAACAGAAGCAATAGCTGCGCCACTAGCAGCAACATGCGACGACAGCACCACTTGCGAAAACGACCAAAAAATGGGAGCATGGCCGCATTGGTCATGAAGACGACGCTAAGATATATGTCATGATATACCAAAAGTACTGAAAAAGCGCAACATTGATTTCTTTTTCGGTAATTAATTAAATAATCAACGGGTAATTGAAAGTTTAAGAAACTTGGAAGTTGGCCGAAAGAGTTATGTTAGTCAATATTTGCATTAGCATAAATATAAATTATTTATGTGTTAAAATGATTTATAATAAAAATATTATAAGTAATAGAAATTTACTAGCTGACCTGGTGAACTTCGTATCGCCTAGTGGCGTTTTAGATAGATATTTATTATTTTTAAGCTAATAGAACTTTAATTCCGCTTTATAAAGAATGAAATATGTTGATAGATATTCAAACCACAAGGCATTGTAGGCAACTTTTATCGCACGTTTCAAATTTCATTGTCACAATGACTCGACGAACCGTTACGTTTTTCGTCCTGGTTTCCCTCTTTGAAATGGTACCAGCGCCAAGACACTGTGTGTTTATGTACGATATCAATATGAACAGTAGTCGTGTGCAAGCATTTGCCCCTGGTACCAAACTTATTGGCACCGCAAAATTGCGGAACTTCGAACCACTCTATGGATTATACTCGAAAAAGTATGGTGGTTGTGTACCAACCATAGTGGAGAACCCCAATGCAATAGTATGGGGTGTTGCTTGGCGTACCAACGCAGTTGCTTTATCACAGTTCGATAATTATAAAGGTTATACACTTGGTGCGGTGCTGCGGAAGGATGTGTTACTAGAAATGGAAATTATAGCTCCGGGTGTAGTCCAAATACAATCGTTACGATGTAACGTCTACTACCATTCCATGAAAGACGCAGAAGCAAGGAAAAGTCTAATGCTTGTTGCTCCCCAATCTAGTCCACATCCCCGATATCGGATGGAGTTAATTCAGCTTACCAAACAATATCATTTCCCCATTGATTATACTGTACAAATTATGGCTATTCACGATAATCGAAAGAAGCACGATGAAATTGTTTTACCAAATCCAAGATTCGCGAAAATATTTGCATCGGGCGAACCGTCGTTACATTTGCATTCGAGCTTTTTGTCTAAATGCTATATATTTCCTATAACTTTAATGTATTTATTACTATATAATTTTTATTAGAAAATTAACTTTGCTTTTTATTTTACATAACTTTCTGCAACACTTGGAGAAGTTTAGTTAACGCTATAAAATTAACTGTGTTTGTTTTAAACCAAATTAGCATATCGTAAAATAAGTCTATTGTTCATTATTATTTCATAAAAAATGGTTAAGAAGCAATGAAAGTAATTAGCCCACCTTAGAATTAACAATCTTCTTTGTTATATTTGACAACCATAAGTCGAGTGTCATTAACCCGCCACGCTACCATGTTAATTAAGTACAAAGAACATATTAAATAATATAATTGCACAATAACAATTGAATTTGCAGTACACTTATACATTATACATTAAGGAAAATAAAGAACTGGATGTACTACATCCATACATACCATACATAGATGTATGAAATCGTAGAAAATTACACAAGCACTTGTACGTTTAAACAATTTTTTTGCTTGTTAACTGTGATAACATGATTTACTTGTCTACTTGTAACTGGGCTTCGAAGAACAAGAACACGTATTACCATTGTTTTCGAGTTGTTGTTTTGCTTAGGAAAGTGTGACCGTCGACGACAATTGCATATGGGTATCAAACCTATCAAAACAGCATAAAACTTTCATTCATTTACCACACGTATTGACGTCGTTAGATTCGTGCTCTCTACATGCTGATGCTATCCCTCGTTGGCATCGTCGCTTCTATCTTTTCGGATGCGATTCGATGCACAAAAACAATCGCAAATTGAATTCATAAAAGAATAAGTCACCATTATACTTATTTATTTAGTTATTTACAGATAATGTAATTGCAAGTAGGGGATATTTGTTTTTCTTAACGTATATAAAAGCAACCACTTTTCTTTTTCAAATCATTCTAAGCCAGAAAGTCAGCGACTGCTCTTAAATAAGTTCAGACGTGGAAATTTAAAGTTTAACTAAAGACACAAAAAGTTTAAGATGAAGAATATTTATTGTGCTTGTGTATTAATTGGATGTTTGGTGATGACTTCTGCGGAATCAAATGAGATCAAGTATGTTATTAGCTATAATTTGAATGGTAGAATAATGAATTAAATTTTATAATTGTGTTGACAAAGTTCCAGAGGCATTGATGCAAAATCAATGCTGACATCATTAGCAACTAATTTAATGTCCCGTGGTTATTCAACAACAGCAAATGGAGGCTCGCAAGTTGTGTCTTTGAATTTAACAAATCTTCTGGTTCTCGTCTTGCTTAAAGCTTTAATTTTCGCGGCCGGGTCACTCGGAGCAGGCACATGGAAAGGTGGCTACGGTAGGAGCGCAGATGGCACCGAGCAACTACTGACCGAGGACGAAATCTTATTGTATTTGGGTTATTTGACTGGTAACAGATAAAATGGTTTGGTGATAAATTGTATTATAATTTATTAATGATAGGAACACCTGGTAACAATGCATGTCTTCAAAATATCGCGTGCAAGCAACCAGGACAAGCATCACGCTATTCTTCGGCTGGCGATATGTTGCTGAAGGCGACCAAGATGATGTCATCTGGTGAAGACGGAGGAGATGCATCAGTAGACTATGCTTACACTCTGCAAGAACTGAAAGAAGCGATAAACTTTTCTCTCACAGGTGGCGATTGTGATTCGCGTTATCGATGCTCTAATGATTCGAATAATTTGAAGAAATAAGTCAATCGCAAAAATATATGAAACAGAAAATGACTAGAAAATTGAGAAAAATAACAGAAATTGTACAAGTTGTTGCTTGCTTTGTTGCATTGTTGTTGATCTAATTATAAAAAGAAATTAAAGTGTTGCTATTACATAACATAATTGTTATCTAACTTGCTCATTCGTTATAATTTCTTTTTTTACGCCAATTTTTCTTCCATACTTTCTGATACCCAAAATAATTTTACAACAATTTTACATTATATTTAGATTATAAATCGTCAGCAATACGTCGTTTTCGATGTCGGGCAGCCACTATTTCCGGAAATGTTATATATCCGTCGTTATCTGAATCCATTCGTCTCAATAGATCATCCACACGTTCTAAAAATTGCTAATAAATTTAATCTGTGAGCAGTGAACAATTATCCATTAAGAATTATTTATTACCTTCAATATCTTGCAAATTTACTGCAGGGATATATCTATCCTCATATTGTTGAGCAAGTGCTTGATTATTTTCATGCGAATGAAACAGAGCTTCAATTAATTCTAATCCATCAAGTTTATCATTGGTATCAGTGTCGTGAACAATGAAGTAATATAGTTCAGTTTCAGTCGGAGTTAATTTACTAATATCACCTTCATTTATTTGTCCACGTAAATGGTCCTGGAGTAATAGAGTATTGTAAATTTCGTAAAGTAATTTGCGTACAACGTACCTTGAGATGATCATAATCATCAACAAAATTTTCCGGATTTGTTGGATGTGTATGATAAGCAGAAGTGACCCATATTAGACGTGATAATACTTGAATGGTAATGATTGTTATGTGCATTGTTTAAGCGACTTACGTTTACACTATTTCCTTATACCATCTGAAAATAGCAACTGCTCGATTATTGTTGTACAACAATACATTGTATGTAATGCTGAGTACGTAAACTATTTTAATGACGTGTACTTTGTTCACATACCTAATCATAAATTCCATATTTGTCGAATAACAACTAGATTATAACATCTCCACTTCTGGAAGTCTAACATAAGCTTGTTGAGAAACGAACTATTATTATTGTTTATTGTATTTTATTAATACAAATGTTTAACCATAGTTAACACATACTTAAGATCTAACACTTAATGGCCAAACACAATGATTTCGAATAGTCGCTGCATTTGGCCCTTAGAACTAACATTGGTTTGTTGCAGCTGAAAGTTGCCGTGCCTTTACTTAATTCATACCGTGGCACACGCGCAGGCGTGTGGTCCAGGATAGCGAACAAAACTCATTGATCATTCGATGATAAATTAGAAGTTGTTAGAGTAAGTGTCTCTTAGAGAAAAGCAACATACCGGATGTTAATTCTAGATCCCGAATTCAAGTCAACATTTAGACGAACAAGCACATTAATTCATTACGAATTGTACTTGTTCTTCTAAACTAATAAATAATAAATAAAAATTAAGTAAAATGCTAAATGTACAATAACAAAATTATACTTTTCCGCGAAATTCAACTATATGAGCCTAAAGTAATTCGAGACAAACAAATATTGTTTCTTTTTACAACAATTTCATGAACTAATTCCTTAATCAACTTTATCCAAAGTTGCTCAATTTGCATTGATGACTTTTGAATATTAAACTGATAGCTCACCCCAATATGAAATCATCGAAATTATGAATAATTAGATATTTGATCTTCGCGTTATTGTATCAACTTGCTTAAGTGGATCTATAATTTACATCTCTTACATTAGAACTAAGCAACTTGAAAATATTTGTGGGCAATCGCAATTATATAATACAGAACCCCTTACTTAGTCATACGCACTTATTAACATATTAATTTACGATTAAGGCTATCTTGGATCACTTAGGGGTAAGTTGTCACTTCTTTGGATAATAACTCTCTAAATTAAGGTAACTTTAACAAGAGATATTTTGAAAGAGATTGAAAGATTAGAAAGATATTGAAGTTTTGATGTTGGGTATGAGGTTGAAATGTGTTTTCGAATGTTTTTTGTTTTTATAGATGTTAAATGTCCGTGGTGCAGTGAATTCTCAAGCACACCTCAACGGTTGATGACATGATCAAATACAAATTAAATCCAATGGTAACCAGTTCATTACTAACTCGTTTGGTTGATGGTGTTTTTGCTCAGAAAAATGCTGAAAACTCTCCAAGATGAGCATTTCGTTAATAAAGTCATAAAAAGAAAATACCTTTGCGTCCGCCCTTGTCTGCTCGCACGACTTGCAATAAATTCCGGGTAACTGAGATAACCATCATTATCTTCATCTTCATCTTCCAGCAACTTATCAATCAAAGCTGCAATCACTTTGAATAATACAAAAAAATGTTTATTTAATTAAGTCACTAATACCTGATATGTTGTCTATGCTGAGTTCATCATCGATGTTATGATCCTCTCCACCTTCATGATTTTTACCTTCTTCATGCCCTTCATCATCGTCATCATCATCAGACCCATGTTTATGCGAAACGTGCAAGACTGCCTGCATAAATTCCAAACCATCTAACATTCCATTCACGTCAGTATCATGCAAGGAGAAATAATAAAAGTCAATTTCTTCCGCAGTCATGTTGTAAAAGTCTGGTTCGTTTATCATCCCTTCCAAATGTTCCTATTAAATTATTCAAATCAAGATTTTTTAAGATAAATTCAAAGAAAATATCCAACTTGAAGATGTTCAGTATCATGAATAAGCTGATCGTCCCGGATGATATCACTTTCTTTTGAGGGTTGATAATGTACATGCCGTTTGACTATTTTCTCTCCCCTTGGATGATGTGGCCCTCTGGCTGATGTTAGTGCGATCAAGATGGTCGTACCCAAGATGCTGATAGACTTCATTGTTATTCTGTAAAATAATAAATTACAAAATATAACTATACGCATCATAACATTTGATATTAGTGATATAAGAATACATTTAACAAACTAGGGTGACATCAAACAAGCTCGAAATTGAAAATTGAAGACTGCATAAAGATTTATGATTACAGATTCAAATTGAATTCAGCGCGACATACGAGGGGATGCAATTAGTGCAAATGAAACAGAAAACTTTGCGCAGATGTAGCGAGAAGTGCATAAAAATGAGACACGAGGGGTGGGTTGAGTTCAGTCTATTCTGATTCAAATACGACACTCACATTTCACCTCGACAAGCATGTATGCATCTGTTGCATGCTTGTCATTCAAAAATGTTTTAATACAGTGCTACCCCCTTGTAATGTGATGTGATGTAATATGGGTAAGGCAGTCGTGAGTGTACATGGGGGTGCAAGTGTATGCATCCCCTGCACGTATTCACATGCGCAGAATACATGACAATAACTACCTATTAATAGAATATCATCCCTTGCCTCGATTGATTGCCGCCCTAGATGTCGCCGTCCTTTCTTTGTGCCCCCTTGGTTAATGCGTGTTGAACACCCCATAAGATCCAAACCTCACGCATCCGCCATGGTTGCACCATGCAGTGGTCAACACTTTTCCAATTCGGCCCTTCACAATCTTTACTCCAGCAGCACCCTCCCCAATGGAAATTCGATGGTAATTGATGTTGCCAGCCCTAGAAAAAGTGCGAAATGCACTTGTTCTCAACACATTCGATTTCCCGGATGCACGATGAAAGCTCTTTTCGGATGTTAAACGATTTCGTCTCGAAACGCGCACAATTTTCCGGTTTGTTTTATTACTTTTTGTTTTGAGTTGTTGACCGATAAACGCGATGATCTTAATCAAGTTTTATTGTTAGCCGTCAGAAATGTTTTGTACTCAGAGGTAAATGTGGATATCACAAGAAAAAGCCAATTATTATGTAAACCGTACAAGTGTAAATGTAGAATTGTAAATATGACGTAAATATCAAAAATTTGTGCTATAATTTCATTAAACTAGTATCACTAAAATGTACGAAATAAGCAATAATCGAACGGAGGAAACTGAGAAAACAATCGCACACCGAAACGAGAAAAGAAATAAACTGGTTGTGCGTTCATGTTGTGCGTATTGGTTCTGTGATCAATAAAGCAAACGGGTAGGATGCACCTGCACTTCCCTGCGCGCTCCTTGCCCATTGCAGCATCAATGGCGCGTGCGCGCACCCCTGGATTTCCTGGATTTCCCGGGACGCTGCGCGGAAGATCCCCCGCCGCGGAAAATTCCAGGCTCCGCCAACTTGCGTGGAAATGCATGCAGATGACACTATCAGCATTTCGGAAAATTCTTGATTCTCCAGTCAGCAGATGGCAGGTTTCAGGAATATCCTTATAAACTGTGTATTTTTTATCGTAAAGGAAAAAGGACAATTTCGGAGTCGAAATTATTGGACGGTTTTGTTGAGGAAAATGCAAGTTGTTTAAGCAAGGCGAAAAAGTACGAACAACAGGATGTACGCCAATCAAAAAGATTGATACCGGAAGTCCATTCTGTTCGGGCAGTTTATTTCTTTGGGCCTACGGATCTCGATTACATTCCTTCAAAAAAGTCCTTCGCTTAATGGAAGCGAAATGAAATTTTACTCCTGCTCAATTCCTGGACAATTTCTTTTCGTTATTGTCTTGTTGCCTTTGAGGAAAAGGAAGTGTTTCGGATTTTTCCCATCGCTGCCTTCAATTTCACGTGTATTTTGTATATAATTTGATTTGATTTGGATTTTTTATGTGAAATATCTGTTTTTCACATAATTCGCAATTTGTCTGTTTTTAATTAATTTTTCCAAGCAAACAAAACTGCTAACACGTAACAAATCGTCGTTTAACATTAAAATTAAACTTCAGTATTACATAAATAATTGTGTTGCAACTAGAAGTTATGATCAAGAAATTAATGTGTTATAGAAATGTATTGACTTGAAACAATTCATTATATCAAGCATGTCTCAATTGAAAAAACATGTTCTTTGGGCATTGTACATGCATGAATAAAATTAACAGATGCATGTTTTACAATGAGCAATACTTGTTGTGACAATATCGGTGGGGTCTTGATATGAAGGAATAAGCAGCGAGCAGAATGAATTTGTGAATAGGAAAATTACATGGGCAATGTCAACGCCCATTCAATCTGTCATACAGTTGTTTCTCCTGATTATTTAATACAGCAGCAGTTCGTATTTCTCAATTGAAATGTGATATTTACATTTTATATGATTTTAGTTTTTAATTAAGCACGTTATTTAATTAAAACAAGATTCCTGACTTGATGGACAAGTAGCACACAACCAGGTGAGAAAAAGCATAGTAGGCACCCCCTTTCAGCTTCGTTGTCCGATAAAGTTGTAATGGTAAATCTCATATCTTAACTTTTAGTATTGTGTTTGACCGCCTTCTACTCCCAACCGACCAAGGAATAGTTTAGGATGTAATTCAAGGGGTAAGTACCCAATATGGGTTTTATTATTTTTAATTATTAAGTCATGTGCTACTTATAACAATATTTATAACCTGATGGTAAAATGCTTCACAACCAAGTGGAGAGGATATAGCCGGTACCCCCTTTCAGCTTCGTTGTCCGATAAAGTTGTAATGGTAAATTCAATACCTTAACTTTCACTAGTGTGTTTAATCATCTTCTTCTTCTAACCGTCCAAGGAATCGTCTAGGATGTAATCTAAGGGGTAAGTACCCAATATGGGCTTTATTAATTTTTATTTATTAATTCATATGGTATGCTTGAAATTCATATTATCCTTTGTTGTATTACTGTAAAAAATGTCAATAAGTTACATATTTCCTTATCAATTTAAGTGACATTTTATTCAAGGATCTAATTGAAGAACACAGGTTTTAAATATAACCACTCTCGTTACAGACTACTCTACTTGAACTATTTGTATAAGCTGAGATATGTAGAGTAGAAACTATACGCTTGTACGAGTGAGTAATAACATCCTGAATATTTAATGTCCTCGCATTTGTATGCTCATATATGAGTAAATGCGTGTATGTATTACGCGAATGCAATGCATATATTATAGCAAAACGTCGTGTCGACCTCTGTGCCAGGACGAACGGCGGCTGCTGCAACGTGATTGCCATGCTTGCGAAAATACATGTGCAACTATAAAGTCACTTTCTTTACTTTTTATACACTTTTTATACATTCCCTTGGAAAAATTTTAATTCCTGTAAAATTAAAAAAATTACTAATATTTATTTTTTTCCTCCACACTTCAGTATTCTCTAGTTACATATTTTTAAATTACATTAATTAGAAATTATTGCTGGAAAATACAAGTTTCATAAATTAAAATGCAATTTATTTATTTTATTTATATTTTAGTTAGGTAATAAATGTTTTCAACAATTATTAATTAAATTGAGAATTTAGATTTTAGAGAAACTTTTAAACATATAAATTATCCTGTTCTAAATAGAATTAATATAACAAAATGTGCATTCTTAGAAGTATAAACAAATGTGGAAGAAATTCTATCTCTTTGTATGTATTTAGCGTTGTTACTGTTAGTGCTATTCACTATTTGTGTATTATTGGCTGCGTACCAATTCGGGAAAATGTACGAATGTGTGGGGGCGGCATTCGCTGTGCGGCTGGATGCGCCTGGATCGCGAACGTGAATGTGTATGTGCCTGGTCTCACTGGCTGGGGGATGATCAATAAGCTCTCCTAGCTGGAGGCGATGTGCGGTTGCCGTAGTAACGCCGCGCACACACACTTCCACATACAACGACACGCATTTTGCTTTTGCTTTTGCAATTTCATCGCCATCGCCGCATTTTCGCTTTTTCCCTCTTCCATGACTCCAACACACACATACGCGCATATATTTGCGCAATTGCAAAAGCCGTGCGATTGTTTTTCGCGTGAATGTTGCAAACGAAATACACAAATTCAAAAAAACAATCCCTGTGCAGCCACCAAAAATGCATAAATTGTGTTTCATTGGAACACAACGAAGAAGGAAACCATTTTGTGCTCCCCAAACGCGATTCTATTGTGGAATGTGCAAACACACAAAAGCATGAATTATGAATACAATTTTTTAATGAATTAAGGGTTTTTTCGTTAATTGCCTGCAAAGGATTTGGCGTGCTTCGGATGAATATGCATGGCGTGTCTGAATAATGTATGCGTCGTTTCAGCGTTGTCGGAAGAAGAAGACGAAAGTCTCTCAAGGGAGATGTTGGTGGCGCAAGTGAGATATAAGCAATGCATTCATCTGCGCGCCGGCAGAAAGGTGGAAAATGCCCGGAAATTTGGAAAATGTTACGCACCGTCCCTTTTCTAAACGGATGTGAAGGACCTTTTTAGCATCCTTTTTACCCGCGCTTAGTCGTTCCCAAAAACCCTAACCGGGGTGCGCATGTGAAGTGTCCTTTTCAATTCAAACTCGGAAAGGATAAAGGATGCGTAATGCATTTCCATAAATAAATTCATAGACCAAAAATGAATATTATCTTAATATTGTGTAACAGCCACATAATTAACTGGAACAAAATACATTTTTTTAAATTTCACAAAACTACCAAGTCTGTTGTAATCTTTGAGCAGTTCTATTTTAACAGGATAACATAATCTAATTGACAATAGCGTTACTATTTGTTTGTAGTTACGCAACCCTCATATTCTGCTCTTAGCTTGCTCGTCTTTTGTTGTGCCTCTGGCAAATCATTTTGACTTTTGCCCAACGCACACGGCAATGTTTCGTAGCACAAATACGCGTGCAGGGTTTGCATCCGTAGACAGCGACTTTCATCGTCCTGAGCGTGAACGCGAGCTTGAGCTTGTGCTTCGTTACATTTTCGTTTCGATTGGCGGATAGAAATGACAGCTCGAAGCGATCCATCCAGCTGCAATGCGCGCGTTACGCGCGATAAGAATGATTGCCTTTCGTCTCGTTGCTCGCGCCTTCCTCGTCCTTCGCCTGCGCTCCTTGCTCGACGGCTGCATCTCCTTTCCGGCAATTCTCCGCGCCTCGTGCTACCATGTCTCGCTGCCGCCACACTTCAGCGGTTTGCCTTCTCCTTGCATCGTGTGCTCGCTCAAGTTAAAGAACCACCTGGAGGCATCATCCATAAGCGAAAAGTAATTCTGTACAGAGTGTTGTCGGATATCAAGCACGATCATTTCACATATTGATAAGCCATCTCTTCAAAATGTAAAAAATACAGAAAATTTAAATAACATTTACGAACCAGTATTTTGTACTTCGATAAAACATTTGATTTTAGTAGTTTTACATATGCTGAAAATGTTCATTTGTTTGTTGCAATATTTGTTTCATTTGCTTGTGCTGCGTGGAGCGTTTGATGAATAAAACTAAAAATATTCAAAGCACTGAGTAACGCGTTCGACTAATGTATGTTTGCAAAATGTTTGAAGTACTTTTACTCGACGGTGTGTTTTTTGCGTGCGCGTCCTGAATTTTTTTTATTTGATGCGGGGTGGGCTCGAACAGTCGTTTTTGAAAAGCAAAGCACACGGTACGAAACACACGCGCAGAATGAGAGAGCTTTTTAAAAATGTATAAAGTCGACGAGTTCGCTTTTCTCTTCGTACGCGCACGGCTACTGTGTACGTTCGGCTTGCTGCTGGCCTCATCAAACTTAAAAGCTTTAAGCACGTTGGCCAATTACTGAGGTAAAAAGCCTTGCATACGTGATGCACGCTAATGCTCTCGAATATACGGCCATACATGCCAACTCGACGCTCGCGCGCTCAAAATCCGACGTGTATAGAAAATACAAATGTTGCCACCACTAAACAAATAAACAACAAGAACATTTCAGAAAATGCAATAACAACAATAGTTTTAATAAACTAAAAGTAACACTTACTCAAGTTAAGTATACTTAAGCAAGTTAATGGAAAATATTAAACGGACAACAAAAAATTCTGTTGTGTCTTTGGAACACGTTAATGTCAGACATGTTATTAACTTTCATGGCAGCACACAATTCAAGTTTTCTTCCCATCAAAGCCATCAACATGCAATTAGAGCAAAAATCATGTGCTGCACTGTTAATCGAATTACGCGAAACTTTGGCGGGCAAACTTGGATAAAAGTTGTGACACTTCGGGCGGCGAACAATTCATCGACGAGAACAAAAAGATATTATTGTTAGAACTCGTAGGCGTGACGTGCGCGCGAAGGGATGAAATAAAAGTAAAAAAAAAAAGGCGAGGAACGCTTAAATATTTTGATTAGTTAATTGGCACGTACGTTGCGAGCGCGGGACGAGCGTATAGGGATGAATAGGGATGATGATTGATTGTCGGTTACGCAATTGGCTCGTATTCGCCACGTGAATGCAATAAATCCGAAAGTAATAATTTGCCAGATTCGCGTACGTCCCATCCGATTGAAGCGACATGTAAATATTTACACAGCCACGGGGGGCGCGCACGTGCCGCTCTTAAATACAGCTCACCACCTATGCGAAGGGCACGTGTCGGAAAGTGAGAAAACGTGTGCGGCACGCGCTCATTTACGAGGACGCGCCGCGTTCGAAATCAAGTTAAAAAGCGTCGCGTCGAAATATTGTGAGAGATCGCTTCACTTGAAGTCAATTTCAATGGGCTGATTGGAAATTCAAGTATGTCGTATGCGATCAATGCATATCCTGTTTGTGTTTACGAAATAAATTTTACAGCCACCTCTTGCTTTGATTCGTTGCTCAAATATGATTTGATGATAATTGACGTGATAGTTTAGGTAAATGCGAATGCGGAAAATTGACTTTTTCACCCACAGAACGCGATGCGCTCAATATGAGCAGATGATCCGATAATTCAGTGATAATCCTAATGCACTTGTTCCAGATAAAAGGACTCATGAGCGCGAACGAGCAACTCCGATGGGGCCACGGCATTCACATTTGGGAGCCACTAAGCCGAACGAATCCATCGGTGCCCGCAATGATCGCAATCCTGATGAGGTGGAGAGAGCATGGGCGGCTGACAAAAGGGGCGCCACGCAGCGTCGCGCAAATGCACCGCACGCTGCGCTATAAGCAGCCGCAGGGTGGCAATCCACATGTGTCGAAGTCTGCAAATAGTACATGCGAATTCAGCGTTTCGAATGCGTTTTATTCCTGCTTTGATTGCACTATTTTTCCATTAAATATCTATACATAAAAGCCAACAAAAAATAAATCATAGAATTCACTTGCACAATATCTGGTATTTCCCAGTAAAATTGTCATAGTTGCATTTTACAATTGAGAGGACTTATTGAATTGGTAAAAATACAAGTGCATGAACATGTCAGATGGTACTCTGCATGACGTATTTCGATTTCACTGCGTGCATCTAATGCTCAACGAGATGTCATCGCGTTTGTCATGTTGTGGTTCCGAATACATGGTACATTTGCAGAATACTCTCTTAAATTATTCATTTATGTTAAGCTCTCATCGTAATTGCCAAATTAATTATGCATTCTTATAAAGTATGCACTGTGTCATGAAATGAATTCACGGATTTTACTCTGCAAGAAAGTATTTTCTATGGTTTTCAGTTTACTATTAATTAGTTAAAGGATCATCATAATATTTATTATATTAATGTAAATTGAAACTGAATGCAATTTATGCATAAACTAGTTTAGTGTCATTTATATGAAAATATCCAACAAGAGGAAAAAAGGAGAACAACAGGAAGAGTAATTTGGAAAAGGAAAAAGTGAAAAGTTGGAGCGTAAACTATAGATGGATGCATGGATCGCGTGGATGGAAGGACGAATCAACGCAAGAAGCTCACGAAGAAGGCGTGAGACGCGGCATGACTCGGTCGTCCATTAAAAAGTCATTAAACATCATCGCGAGCAATTACCAAAGTTGGGAAACTCTGCGCGGCGCTCGCTCGCCAGCCGCCACCGCGCCGCACAAGCATGCCAACTAAGAGAGGAGATAAGGAGAGCGCAAACGAAGAAAAAGAAAATTCCCATTCGCGTTTGGCTTGGCTGCTTTTGCGAACACATCAAATCCATCAGGCTCAAGCAAATGCGCTCATTTCACTCACTTCACTCACCGCTGGAAAAATAACAATTGTTTTTCATCATCAATTCAATGATGATATCCTCCCTTTGTTTTTCGCAAATTGGTTCAAAATGGAAAACGCGAACAATATTTAGTCATCGAGCCGCAGTGCCCACTTTTAAGTGGATGGATTTGAATGATTGAATTAGCAAATTGTCTGTGAAAATATGAACAAATATTGAAAATGAAGCGAATTTCATGACATAATCCGCAAGCAAATAGTGTGCCATTTCGATGTGGAGACGGCATGTGTGAGTGCATGGAGAAAATAGGAGCAAAAAGAGAAGACAAACGTTGGTGAACACATCGCGTCGCATCCGCGCAAAAATCGAATCCGGCGATTCGCGTCTCCTCGCGCAAGAAGAGGCTGCGTGATGGTTGAGGAGCGAGTGCCGCCACCATTTTGCGTTGTGCACCCCCTGAGTGGGAGGATTGGCGTTGCTACGGCTGGACGTCGGCGGCGACGCGCCAATCCGGTGGTGCGTTGGCGTCGCGACGCCGGATGCGATTGGTACATGGGGCGCATTTGCGCAGCGGTGGCCGCGACGTCTTCATTCGGATCGGATGAAGTCGTGTCGTTGATAACACACGCGTTTTAATATTGTTAGGATTCCGTTCGACGCTCTCTTCTCGACGGTGACGGTGGCGACGACGACAACGGCCGGTTTGATCCGCGAACAACACTTATTAACTTTCCCGTTTAGCCAGACAGCGTAATTGAATCTCGCGCTAATTCAGACACAATCGGTTAGTGTGATATCTGCATTAAGTTATCAGTTAAGTGGTGCCACTAAGCAAACCCTTCGCGCAATTCCAGCAGTGAACCGTAAATCACACGTGCGCGACGTGCTCGTTTCGTGGATGGACTGAACGTTGGCGGTCGCGAATTGGCGGGTGGCGAACGTGTACACTTGTTTCCGCAATAGCGCCGCGATTCAAACGGCCTTAAGTTGGATTTCAAAGGCGTCTCGAGTTGCCTGGGGGCATTGGGCAATTCGTCGGCCCCCACGACGACGAGCAGCAGCGGTGCCGGCAACGACGATCTTGCCTCGCATCAGCAGTTCAACATCTTTCCGGCGATCTTCAGCCGCCAGCTGAATTTCAACACCTGTCCAGCGACGCAAAAGTCCATGATGGACGACCTACGGCCGAATCTGGTCGGCGTCGGCAATCTGCTTGGTGTTTCCGGTCTGCTGGATGACCATCATGGCCATCTCATGTCCGGCGATAAGGGCACGCCGCGGAAGTGCAATACCAGCGGCTCGTCAGCCGAAGATTTTACAGCAATCTACGGTGGATTACAGCACACTCATGATCACCATCCACATACACCAGCGCATACACCACCAGCACCTAGAACCATTACAGATCATACAGGTATTTCTTATTCTGAACATCCACCGACTTTTTCTCCATTTTTCATCCCTAAAATCAATTTGTTTACATTTGGTACTTCATTCCTTATGTTGTTATTGACTTGCTAATCGTGTCAAACACACTTAAGTCAAGGGCCTTTCTTTCAGCTGTATAACCAAAATAAACAACAAGTGCAATGTGCATTTGTTGTCATACAACCCTTAAGATACTTTGGTTTTGAAATATAGGTTTTGATAAGTCAAGTACTAACAACTTACTGAAAGTAAGATTGATCTTTAATTAATTATAATATCAACCCGAAAATCAAACAATGATAATTGAATTTACCTTGGGGAACAATTCTGCTTAAACAATAGCGTACCTAGGATTGAACAGATTTGCATTCATAGAAACCTTTGATAGATAGCATAGCAAATCCCTACGGTGAAAGCAAATAAAACCCTAATTAGTATCCAATCGTATGAGCACAATGCGAGTCGAACGTACTGAATGAACATGTGTGCTCGCAACGCAAAGAGCGAGTATCCGGACGACAATATGTCAAATTGAGTGTTAACCATCATCATTATCATTACATTGAACATGTAATACATGCACCGAGAGCAGAACCACCAACCGAGATCAGGGAATGATGACAAGTTGCTGAAATGAAAGGGGGCTCGCGCATACCATCCCCCTTGTTCGGGCGGTCATTATGACGGAATCATAGAGTTTGGCGCATTCTACGCGCAAGGGAAATGATGGTGCTAAGTACACATATGTGCCACCAGTTGACAGCTACACTTAGAGTGCCGAGGAGTGCATGCCATATGCTCATGTCCAATGCATAAAGCCCCATAGTCCTTCATCCCCTCGACATGCCTGAAAGTGCACCTAATTCCTATTCATTTAGGTGTTATATTTTCGCACTTTACTCGCATTACGAACTGCAAGTGCAACGTACTCATGTGACAAAATCCAACTTAGTTGTTTACTTAAGAGTGTTTCTGAATAGGATGTTTTATTGACAACTTATTGATACAACTTAAATACTCATTTAATTCCGATTTTTATTGTTTTAAGACATTGATAGTTTAACAAACAAACAATACAAAGTTAAAGATTCTAGCGCAAAACAAAACAGAAGAATTTTCCTATACAATTTGAGGAATTTCAATTGCCATCATCTATTACTTCAGTGACAAAAGAGTACGCAACTTTCAGGAATATTAAAGTTGCAATGAAATTCTTGTAAATTTTATTCAGCGTATTTCCTGGAATATTCCTACAATAATCAAGGATAACGATGGAAAAATTTATAGATAAAAATGGGATTTATATTTTAATTAAAACTAAAAATTAGATTACATTAAATCGTAATATTCGTAATTTTTCTCGGAAGAAATGATTAGAGCATGTCCTTGTATGATATAAACTAGTAACATCCTTCCGTCGGATGCAAATGGTATCAGTATACATAAAGGCACGCAGTTGGCTAAGTATGTAAATGTAGGTAACTGTAATTATAATTAAGTTGCCTCTGCTAACTGCATTAATAAACATTAATGAATTGAATCAACTGTGCTTCACTGCCGGTGCTCGTGACACTTAACGTATTTGTTTCCATTCCTTATTTGCGTTCGTTTACACAGTCGCCTCTAAAATAAAATTATGATTAACGCATTTTGCTTTTGTTGAAGATGGCGCCTTCAAGAAACTTAAACCGGAACCGACTTCCACCGGAAGTAGTAGTAGTTTAGGCACTGTATCACCTGGTGGACCCCAGCATGCAGGACACACTCCAACGACGGCATCGTGTCCGACGCCAGCTCGTCGCCGCCATCGAACCACCTTCACCCAAGAGCAACTCGCCGAACTGGAGGCAGCGTTTGCAAAGAGCCATTATCCTGATATATATTGCCGTGAGGAGTTGGCTCGTAGTACCAAATTGAACGAAGCACGAATTCAGGTAATTACCAATCATTCTTTAACATTTCAACTACTTATTGCAAGATAATTATTAGCTGATTATCACTATTTTTAATTGTAAAAGAGAGCATTAAAGTATTCAGAAAAATTAACATATTCAGGGAATTAAAATGGAATAAAATTTATGCAAATCGGCATTTGAATAAATGGGAAAATGAGTGAATGAATGTTTAATACGCGCATCAATTATAATTCACTCATTGCGTTTATACCATTCAGTATGATTTTTTTTTACAAAATCTAATTAATTTTTGCGTAATAATATTGACTTCAATAAATTATTTATTTGAAATGTATCCACTAAATAAAATTGTCAAACATGTGTGATATATTTACATCACATGCGGGTTACGTGACATTGTACAATCGATTACTGTTGTGGACATGCCACTTGGCAATGCCAATAGAGAAAAGTTGAAGAGTGGCAGTGCAGCCGCCGCCTGTATAAAAGTTGAGAGTTTCGTTTAGGGAAAATACAGATTAAAATTCATGTGCGTTCCCAACATGGAAGCCCGTCGCGTCGCACTCGCTTCGCAGTCCTCGCGCATTTTAATGCCGTTGCCAAACGTTTTTCTTTTCTCTTTTTGGGCGTTTTCGTTTCTTCCTCTTGCATTCGCGCGTTACTTTCATGCCAGCTTTGCATCAATAAATATTTAATTTTAAGGACACTATACAGGCATTAACTTGATACAATTTCCAAATGGGTTATGAGCTTACATTTAAATAATTGGATATAAATGCTAACTTTATTCGAGATCAAATAAAGGATCAATACTTGACTTAAGTCTACGCAATAAAGATCAAGATTATCCTTCTTAGAATAACGTAAATCGAAGGATAATTTAATACTTCATTAAGATGATACAGTTTGGGTGAATAATGAAAATTAGGAAAAGGACTACATTGAAACAAAGCTCGTTTTCATCACAATTTTCAATGTGCGAGGACCTTCTTTTGCTGATATCCGTGATATTAGAATCCTTGCATATATCTGCCATTCTACGCGTGATGCTCATACTTGCAAAGTTGATGGGGGATGCAATTGAACGCTGAACGAAAAAGTGTACGAAGGCGGCGACAACAAGATCGAGGACGACGGCAGCGGTGGCGGCGGCTACGCTCGGAGCGAAGCGAACATCGAAAATAAAGGGGGAAAATAACGCGCATACCTAGTGCTCGCATTCGAACTCGCGCCCTTACTGCAGGATGCTGATGATGATGTTCGAATGCTGGGGGAGGCGGTTGTGCGTATACACCAATTCGGCGCAGAATTATCAACGAAGCGCTGGCAGCAATACGTGGTGGTTTTCTGTGTGAGTCGGCTGAGGGGTGGGCGCGTGCGCTCGCTGTCCGTAATTCGATTACGTATCCATTTGATGGGATCGAGGGCGGACGGATGGCATCGACTGGGGGGCACAATTCTCCCTGTGTATGCGTTCGTGTATCCGTATATGTGACAGATACAACAGCCGCCTCCGTCACGCACACGCGAAATGCTTTTCGTCCTGTCTTCTTTGCCGCTCGTTCGTTCGTTCGTTCATTCTGTATCGTTTTTCTTTAGCGAGCTGGCTGGCTGGCAGGCAGGCAGTTACGTTTGTTTCGTGCTCGCGCGTTTATTTCATCCGCATCGCACAGCGTACAAATGCATCCCATTTAGTGCTCCCCTTTTCGGCAGGCTCCATCGTCGCCGCTGTTGCCGGCACCGCCGCCTTTATCCTTTATCCCAAATATACGCACGAACATGGTGGGGTGATGTGGCGGGCGGCGGGTGGGTTCACATATACACAATGAGTGTATACAAGAGTACAATAAATATGCACATATGTATGCGGTTATATACTCGCGCATTGTGCTTTACAGACTTGTCCACAAACGTGTATGGATTCTGAACACTGCGCGCAGAGAACGCACAATGTGTCATTATGATATTACATCAAAGGAATACTAATAGAGCCAAATGTTTTATCCATCTACGAGAGATCCAAACTTGTACAATGTCAGAGGATCCAGCAATTCCTGAAAGCATTCAGAAAGCTTTAAACTTCTCCTGAAATATTAACCATGCGCAAAATTAATACCTCTCTATTATTATTTTTTGAAATAGAAAGTAAAAGGAAAGTTAAAAATATCGGTTAAGACTTATTGCCATTTTGTTTTCTTTCTTTTGATGGCAGGCTGAAAGCTGACTAAACTTGTAGAACTTTCCGTTAAGTTGCAACCTCCTGAAGTTGCAACTTCTCTGCTCAGTAGTCACATATTATTGACGTCGTACTTCTTGGCGTTGTGCAACAATGACGGTTTTACGGAAATCAGGCAAAGTTTCCTGCGTTAATTTGACATGAACATGCTTCAAGGATAATCCTATGCTAGATAAGAAGAATCGACGAAATAATCTAATTAATCTTTTCTGCTTGGTCATGTAGGTATGGTTTCAAAATCGACGGGCCAAGTATCGAAAGCAGGAAAAGCAACTGCAGAAAGCGTTAGCGCCTTCAGTGCTTCCAGGATGCAACGGTGCAATGATGAGGAACATTTATCCTGGTGCAGCGCGCGGCTACCAGCCGTATCCGCATCCGACGGCAATCAATCGCTATCCGCAAGTAAGTAGCGCCGAGATTACTACTTTCGACCGCCGAATGCAAATCCAAACGCACGAAATGTAAATGTAAACAGGCGGGCAAGGAAGGCATTGACTAGTTGCGCAGTCGCCGCCGCCGCCACAGTCGTAACCTAATCAGCGCCTAACGTATTTGACCTACGGTATAATTCACTTACCTGTGTCTTGTTAATCGTAGGAGAGAAACTTACGCTCGCGCACATGCAAAGAGCGCATTGGGCGGGTCGCGTGTTTGAACCCCTTTAAGATTACCTCAAACACACGTAAACAGTCGGGACAAACCAAACTACCCAAACTATCATCGCCGACAAATGGTCGACGATGGTAAATTAAACCGGAAGTCCCGCATGCAGATGGCGGCGAATATTCTCATCTTCCACTTGATATCACTGCTACCCTTAATTAATTAACTTACTGATTCTGCCGACATTAATGTAAACTCCAAGCATGATAGCTATTAATATCTATTGAATAATCAGAAAAATTAATATTTCGTTATTCGCAGATGAGCACAAGTTCGTATCCTGGTATGGCGCAATCCTTCACGATGTCGCATGGTACAAATATGTCAACTGTAGCCGGAATGAGACAGGACGCAATGGGTGAGTTATCCTTTTCACATTTTTTAAATGAAATGCTACGTTTTTCACATTCCCTGAACATGCGCTGAATGCGCTGGTAGATTCAATTTATATATTGCCAAATTAAATTGCGTCACGTAAATTCAAACAGCTGTATCCTTTCATCTGAGAAACATCCGGTCCGTGAAAGATATATTTATGATTATAAATAAGATACTCGGCGATTAACGTTACGGGGGGCCTTCAATCTTCTTGCGCTGAATACATACAGCAGGGCGAATGCCACGAAGTCGAAGGAAAACGTCTTCGAAATAGGAAATTGAACATCTTGGCCGCAATCTCGGCGCGCATTACTCCAGAGAGTGCGAGAGGAAGCTGTTAATTTCCCAAAGGGGCCAAGCAGGCGTTCGAGCTAACTTTACTCATTCCTCTAACTTGCAATTTGCTAAACAACTTTTCTTATATTGCAAACTATATTTTGCTTATTTCAATATCGTGAACATTAACATTTACGGTTGTTGCATTATCAGGCACAATAATTAAGCAGGAAATTGGAAATTTTGCAATCATCGCAATAAGGAATAAATAATTGAACGAAATATTAAATTTACAGGTATGAGTGCTGAAGATGAATGGTACAACAAAAGTTTATCAGCGTTGCGAATGAACTCGACACACCATCCAAATTTAACAGCACCAATGTTGCAATACCAAACATAATAGACGATTCTCTTGCATTTCCAAGCGAGAAGCACACATATTGTACATGTTGGTGAGAGCTAATTAAATACATGATGATTAACAATGAACGACAATTGCGGCAAGCGTAGATGTGCACAACGTGAAGAACTTTTGTAATATACCTTTGTTATGTTTCCAAAACCGCTATGCCAAGTCGCGCATTTGATAAATGTATTAAGTATGTAAATCTGGTTTTTCAATGACGTGCTGATAAAATTAAGACATCTGATTTCATTAATTCTTTAACAGATAACCATACAGTTTAAGCCGTAAATAACAACGATAAGGAAGTTTATCACATTATATCATAATATCTACGATAGGACTGTTAGCCACATTTCTTATTGCAATGTAATGACTTACAAACAAAGTTCCTTCGACGAGAAAAATTTGATTAATTGCATTATGTATTTGTTTATTGAAGAAATACGATTGTCCATTTCTATTCTTTCAAGACCTCCTCAAGAAATTTTCATTGTTTACCGAACGGTGAAAAATAGATAGTAAAATTACTTCTTAACTAATCATTTTCTAAGTGTAATTATTCAAGAGTAATATATGATTTTCGGTTGTGATTTGTAACAAGTTTTGATATTGTAACATAGAATATCTATTTAAAACAGAATTCTCTAACGTGCAAAGAAGTGCAGCCGATCCAAGTTGCAACAAAAGTGTCCAAATTCTACAAAATCTCCAGCAAGTCAAGAACCTGTGCAAAAACTATAAATAAATGTAATTTTGTGTCATTTCAGTAATTATTAGTGATTCCTCTCTATCTCTATTATTATTATATAAATTAATTCATAAGCATAAACTAAAATTAGCGTAAACCATCGTAATGGTAATCAATCAATTTCAAAATGAAAGAATGTCGATTAATATCTGTATGATAGTATCCAATATCATAACATTCAACTGAAGATAAGACCACAAATTGCGTATAATGGAAAATTTCTTTCCAACTTATTGTACGAAAAAAAGCGATTGAAAATGTTGTAAAGTAATTGTAAATATTTAAAAAATAAATTACATAAATACTAAATTATTTCAGCTCCATGGATTTGACATAAAAACTACCGTAGCGTTTAGTAATAACGATATCCCAGTAGAACAAATAAGAATTTGTTTTACTGATTTTGATTTAGAAAGTGATACAGGAGCCTCGAACGACGAACTTCCGGCTTAATACATTCAAGCCGCCAAATTGCATAACAGGGAAATCTATTATGAAGCCCAACTTCCTTTGATACCCTGCACATATAAAGCTAACACAGATTTTATGAAGTCTTTAAAAGTAAGGTATTGATAATAAGCCTGGATTCCTTTTAAATATATACATAATTTATTTAATATGAAATATAACTATGTATAATTATAAATGATATTTAGTATACATATGATTATTAATTATCAATAATTTTCCTATCTTCATCAGAGATAATCCAAATACAAATCAATGTAAAACTAATAATATACATGTATTTATATTTCGTCAATTACATGAAGATAACGATATTTAGCCGCTTCGTTTCACATTGTAAATTAACGTACATTAAAATAAAACCATTGTCCCTATGAAATGGCATAATCAAAATAACTAATGACAAATTTTTAATCAATTCGATGAAAGAAGTTAAACTAAATTATTGCTCTTACATACGTACATTAATTATAAATTATTAAATCAAACAATGAATCATTAATTTGATTTATTTAGAGGAAAATATGAATGTGATACGGTAAATGAGTAGTTGATAAATATATTAGAAATCAAGTCATATGGCATGGAAAATTTCGTCCTGTAGCAACCACTGCGAGATCATTTAAAGTTACTCTTTCACAAACTTTCCGCTTTGCCAATTAATCAACTATTTCAATCTCAAATGCATGGCTAGAATTGTGAATATTTAATAGAAAGTGATTATAAAAATATCAATAATTAAATATTTGTGAATCATTTTGCTTTGTTCATTAACGCATTATTTACTTATGTCAGGTGATTAATTCAACGAACAGAACTTGTGTTGCATATACATATATATACCTAGGTTTTTTGTAACTTAAAGTAGTCTTTATGAGTGATCGAACATTGGATATCTAATCTATTATCCATCATATACGACAGAGAACATACATAGGGTATATAGAATCGAGGTGCACTCAATTAATTAACAGCAAATCATTTTGCAGGAGCTACAGTCGCAGCCATTTTCTTAAAATCCTTCTTGATTGGCGATGGCGATATGCAAATCACATCGTTGTCGTCCGTATTTCCTGGCGGAGTGGCACTAGTGCCATCATCAATGATTTCAACCGCTTTATCATCGGCGGCATCATCAGCAATCGGACCATTCTCATTTTCGTACTCTTTGAGTACGTCATCCAAGTTGTAACGTTTTCGATAGTTAATGAAGAAGGTGCGAACATGATGCTCCGTTTTGTTACCAATGACGTCAGCAATACTCTTGAAGTCCTTTCCATATTTACGCACACCCTGAACAGCCAAGTGCAATTCTTCGCTGGTCCAACGAGCGTTTATGCGCGACGCACTGTCACCGTTGGGGTGCAGCTCTTCAATTGTATCAGAGTGCTTACGCTTCAGAGAACTAATCTGTTGCTTATTCTGCTGCACCTGCAAAGTCAACAATTACTGATTTCCTGGTCGGTATCGCGATATAAGTTACCAATAAATGAATCTAACTCTACTATTTTTTTATATCTACAACAAAACATGCAAGCAACACACATTAGTAAAATTAAGCGAAGCAAGCTACTAATATTACATGTATACACGGCGTTTTGATCAAGCGTAAAAAATGAGGATATCCAAACGTGTTCAACTGATATCTCGCACACGGCCGAACCAATCAGTTCAGAGCAGTTCAGCTGCATTTGCAAGAACGTAGTCTTTTCGTTTTTGCAAGTTGATTGTGAGAAAGGAGTCAACTCACTTGTCTCTGAAGTGCATCCTGTTCGCGATTAAGCGCCTTGAGCATTAGGACGCCGGCGCCGCTGGTAGCCATCGCGGCTAAGTCGTCATGATTGATGTACATGCCGCGCGGGGGTTTGCGCTTGTGTCTGACTCCCGGATGTGTGCCCCTTTTGCCGCCAGTAGGACCCGAAGTGGGTCGCAATATGCCCGTACGTCTACAGATGAAAGAGAGAAGAGGGGCACAGCAATAAATTTATATATCGAGATTGAATTGTAATAAAACAATCAACTATTCTAAATGCACATCACAACAACAATTGAATGAATTCTTTTTTTAACTGACTGGTTGCGAATTTATTGCTTTTTTTATGACTATTACTTGTCTTGTTTGATAGAAGAAACACGTACCTCCAATGCAGATAACAGGAATTGCATAGCGATCCCTTGGGAGTAACTTGCGTGTAGGTACAGCCAACCCCGCAGTTAGAGCACGAACCTCTTTCACCCTGCACACATACGGTACGTACATCATACACCGCTTTATAAAATTCGTCCGATGAACAACGTAAATTAACAGTGACACATTATGCCACGCTTGTTAACGATTAATATGAAATATAAACCTTTACGTACACACCGCATTGTTTACGTTTCAGAATACTCGGGCATTTCATTTTCTTTCGGCTAATATTAACTACTAAGTAAGGAAATATCTGCAGCAACATAACATAGAAAGTTCGCTTGTTGGAAACGAATGATAGGACTCTGATGATACATGCAATACTAGAAACATGATAAACGGAAAATTAGTAAAGCTATAAATTTGAAATTAAAACCAAAGCGCGTTGGTCCTTCGGCTAAAGTATTAAATCATTCAAGTCTGAGCTTTTTGCAGCCGATGGGTCAACGAATTGATGTAAAACAAAGAAATATGTTCAATGAATAATGAAATGAAGTGTGATATTTTAAATGACTTATATGTGTCTCATAAGAGAATGAATAAGCTACCTGAGACGTATTATGCTCATCTTGTGCCAAACCGGCACGTAGTGGCGAGCCACTTTTACGCCTGATGCCACGATGAATTGTCCATTTCTGCAAGAAACAACAATCATCGCTGTATACACTCACACTGTTTAACTACCCCGTGGCATCCGCTTTCAATCCCCAATATTCACGCCTCGTATTCAATAATTTTGGCAAAACCCGTCTGATTCGGTACGCGGTGTTCGATCATTTGTGTCATACCCAAGGCGCTTAATGTAACTTTTTATATTTGAGCATGTTTTACCCGCGCTAGTTAATGTACAAAGAAATTAAACAAACACAAGGTATTACTTGTAAGCATGCGATTTAGAGACTTAATTATTTCAACATGCATTATGAAACGATTAGTTCCCCACACCCCACAAGAAAATGAATTTGCATGCTACAATTCCTGAAGTTCCAACGACCCGGCAACTTCATAAATAATTCCAAACACTTACCTTTTCATCATGGTCAGAGTCATCATTGGATCCGCCTTCAGATCCCGCTTCACTGGGTATCCCATCATCCCGTGGGGTATTCAACTTGCGTGCTTGTTTATCCATTAGGCTAGTACGTGATCGTGTCTTCTTCCAACTATAGTAGTATTTCACTAAACTTGCGATGCTTTTATCAGGAAGCTGAAAGTAGAAATTTATAGTTTAGTATACCTATAAAAGTATGGCAAATTCATGATTATTACCATTTGCTTAATGCGGTGAAAGCTTTTCCCATGAAACTGAAACGCCTGCTCAAACAGAACCTTGTCTTCTACTGACCATTCATCTGGAAATGGCGTAAAATTGGCAAGATCTAATACCGCCCGTTCTAAATCATGTTTGTGCCAGAATAGCATGCCCAATGCTTGTTCACCATTGTAACCATACTTGTCCTTTGCTAATGTTATATATTCCTCAACTGAAAAAACAGAAATTAGTTTAAATTTCTTGCTACCAGTGTTTCACATACGTTTATGTTCTGGAATGTCTGAAGTTGGTGACCACACTAGAAGTGCCCGATCAGCCAGCAATTCTGGTTTCCGAAGAGATTCTGGCTGCAACTCTGGGCATGTTGCTTGATAATCCCGTCCGACACGTATCTTATCAACTGGGACTATAATAATAAGAGGAAGATGAGCATCATTTCAATTATCAGAAAGTCACTCTCATTTGTGAAATAACTTCAAAATGTATCAATTTCATCCCATCAGATTTAAATCCAAATTCAAATAATATCCTAGAAAAACGTACCTGTACTTTCATCCTCGCTGGTTGACTCAGCCTGAACATGACCATTCGGACTCGGCCCTCGACTTCTTCGTCCATTGCGGGCATTGTCGTTATTCTTTTCAGCCAAAACCATTTCACTAATTTAACTTATTTATACTGCACTGAACGGTTATATGTGTCAACTAGGAATTATCCATACGATGGATATTTAGACTTAAATATTTTTAAAAACGTGAACCTCCTAAGCTCACCTCCGTATAACGCACGACTACCACACTACAACTTGATGACTTTCTGTAACAAGTTACTTTTACAGCACACCGTAGTTTGGGTTCTAAAGAGTCAATACACCGTAGTTGAACAGTGTCGCCAACAACATAGCGCCCTAATTCACAATTGACCTGGTGATGCATTTGAATTCTTTTTTTGCAAAAGTAACTGATTATAAGATCAACTTTATCATATTATAATAATTCAAAAAATAATGTTAAAAATTCAAATAAAAACAGTTTTATTTAATATGTTTAAAAAATAGTGCGTATAAATGGCATATTCTCTTTGCACACTGGAGACGCTACTATGTATTGTATTAAATGTCAAACATACTACGTCAACATAACCACAAAGCACACATCATCCAACATCATCTGTTAATTTGTGTTATGTTGACACATACACCGTGTAAAAGTGTAAAACATCAGTGAAATATCGGTAATTTTATAAAGTTTAAGTGTAGAAAACCTGGAAACGATGGCTTCGATACGACAAAAGCAAATAAGTAAGTTTGTAGCAAGTGATTTTCACGTCTAGTAACATAAGTGATATTGCAGATGCAATAAAACAAATGTTGAATTTAAATCAGCCCCAAAACAAGATTGGTGCATCAGAGCCAGTCTGGAAAGTATTAATTTATGATAGAGTTGGTCAAGATATAATATCACCTTTAATTTCTGTAAAAGACCTACGAGAATTGGGTGTCACCTTATATGTGTTTGTGTTGATAAAAAAGTTGATATGGCGTTATATTAACAATATTATTCCAGGCAGTTACATTCAGATAGAGATCCAATACCTGAAGTACCTGCAATTTATTTTTGTGCTGCTACTGATGAGAACCTTGGTAGAATCAGTCAAGATTTTCAGAGAGGTGTTTATGACATTTACCATTTAAATTTTATTTCTCCTATTAGCAGACAAAAGTTGGAAGATCTTGCATCATCTGCACTACAAGCAAATTGTGTTGCAAATATTCACAAAGTGTATGATCAGTATATAAATTTCATCTCATTGGAAGATGACTTGTTTGTTTTGAAACATCAAAATGCTGATAATCTCTCATATTATGGTATGATATTAGGTTACACAATAATTGCAAATGATACATTAGAATTTTAGCTATTAACAGGGGTGATATAAAAGATTCAGAGATGGATGAAATCATTGATTCCATTGTGGACTCATTGTTTTCTGTTTTTGTAACAATTGGCAATGTTCCTATCATTCGATGTCCAAAAGGAAATGCTGCTGAAATGGTAGCAAAGATGCTTGATAAAAAGCTACGAGACAATCTCTTTGATGCCCGCAACAATCTGTTTAACTCAGATATGCAAGCTGGCAACTTCAATTTCCAAAGGCCACTTCTTATATTGCTTGATCGAAGTGTTGATATGACAACACCTTTGCATCACACTTGGACATACCAAGCACTCGCTCATGATGTCTTAGATTTAGCTTTAAATCGAGTAATAATTGAGGAACAATCTTCGTCTGGAGGTGCGGAATTTTATTTGAGAAATGGTACATATATTAATTGGTTAGTTTTCTAGGCGTACGATCAAAGAGTCGTTCATGTGAACTTGATAATAAAGATAAATTCTGGGTATCTTACAAGGGCTCACCATTTCCCACAGTTGCTGAAGCTATTCAAGAAGAATTAGAGCAATACCGTAATTCGGAAGACGAAATTAAAAAGCTGAAAAGCTCTATGGGTATTGAGGGCGATGACCTTGGTCTCTCAATGGTTACTGATAATACAAGTAAAATTTCCTCTGCAATTAGTTCATTGCCGCAACTTATGGAAATGAAACGTCTGATTGATATGCATACAACGGTTGCCACTGCTATTTTAAATGCAATTAAAGCACGAAAACTGGATACATTTTTCGAATTAGAAGAAAAGATTATGAGTAAAGCAACTTTGGATAAAAGTCTACTTGATATAATTGCTGATACTGAAACAGGGTCACCTGAAGATAAAATGCGATTATTCATTGTTTATTATTTGTGCAATAGCAATATTTCGGAAGTAGAGTACAAGAAATATGAAGCTGCATTATCTGAGGCGGGTTGTGATTTAAATCCTATGAACTATATTAAACGGTGGAAAAGTTACACAAAAATGGCAGTTGGGACAAATCACTATAAGGGTGCTGGAACGAAAACCGTAAATATGTTTTCAAAATTGGTATCACAGGGATCATCATTTGTCATGGAAGGTGTTAAGAATTTAGTAGTGAAACGACACGTAAGTCAAATACTGGTTTAGCATATTTATATAAAATTTACATCTTTTCCATTGGCATGTAGAACTTGCCGGTAACTGAAATTGTGGATAATTTAATGGAATTCAAAACAAGCCAAGAATTAGATGACTATCATTATCTTGATCCAAAACAATATAAATTAACTGACATCCCCCGAAATCGGTCACCATTCCAGGAAGCGTATGTTTTTATGATTGGCGGTGGAAATTATATTGAGTATCAAAATTTGGTGGATTATGTTAAGGTATTGACGAAGTTTCTAACTTTTAATTGATTTACTTGAATATATTCTTTTAGCAAAAGTCTTCGTCTGGTCAGGCAAAACGCATTACTTATGGGGCGTCCACTTTAAATAATGCCAAACAATTTTTAACGCAACTTTCGCATTTAGGACAAGAGTTATAGGTATTTATTATATAATATATTTTTCTTAAATGTTTTCAACTATTAAATAGTACCAGGTATATGTAACTGTTATATCTATAAACATTTTTATGTTATCGTGGATTTCGTGGACTTTTAAGTGGAAATATTATTTATTATTTGATCGTCAAACATTATTACTTTGACGTTTTGGCTGAAACATGGTTCGAAATTTTGCTGTAATATTTTCACTAGTACTAGTACTTTATTTTGTAAATGCAGGTAAAGCCGTAACAAAGAACGAGTATTTGGGTATTGAAGAGTGTAAATGTAACTATAACACAAATGCTATGTCGTTTTACTACTTTGCATATGGTAGCAATTTATTAAGCAAGCGGATTCATATAAATAATCCGTCTGCAAAAAGAGTGGATATTGGTCAACTGGAAGGATATCGCCTGGATTTTACGGGATATTCTGATAAATGGAAGGGCGCAATTGCCACAGTTGAACCCAGTAAAGACCGCACAACGTGGGGCTCCATATGGGAAATTGACATGCAGGATCAGCCCAATTTGGATAAGCAGGAAGGCGTTGAATTAGGCATATATGATGCCCTAGATCACTGTGTAACTCTCAGAAATGGTACCTCTATTATGTGCCGTTTATATCGTCACACGAGTTATCCCAGTGAAGTTCCTGATATGAAGAATTTACCTTGTGATCGCAAACCATCTGCAACTTATATAGACGTAATTCGCAAAGGTGCGATGGAGTCTGACTTACCTCCAGATTATATAGAATTTCTTTTTACGATCCCTGATAACGGCAATACAACGTCTATTCCAAATCTCACGGAAGTGTGTGCACAATAAACTTTCGAATTATTTACATACAGAACATGGAAAATAAACCAGCGTATATAAAATCAGTTTTATTTCAATTGTTATTATTACACATCTTGATTAAGTATTTCTAGTTATAAATATTACATAACTTTCATCGTAATATCGACATGGTTCGTTAATATCTAATTTAAAATATATTCGTTGAAGTGAATCACCAAAACATCTCCGCCAATCTGCTGCAAGAAATTTCAATGTACACGCAATGTTAATTTAATATTGGCCAGTATTTCATAATCTTACCATGTAATTTGTTGCTCATGTATGACAGTTTTATTGTGTTCATTTTCAGAAACAGCCACTTCAGATTTACTTTTTGCCTTGGCAATCTTTTCAAATTGGTTTGATAAGTTATTTAGCTTATGTTCTACGAGTTTAATTCTCTCAATTAATTCAGTCGGATTTGATAATAAACTCGTAACTTCGCTCGAACAATAAGAATTTTCCGATCTGTAGCTTAGCCAGGGTTTCTTTTTCCCCAAGCGTATGTCTGTGTCAGAACCATATCCGTTGTACATGTTGGTTCGATGAAAACTGAATTTTAAAATCCGATTAAAGCAAATCTACCGTTATCTTATCAAGCGAGGATAATATGCGCACTTTATAATTATTCTCTTAGTCATCTTACCCCTAGTAATGAGAGATACGATAGGAATGGAAAGGAAACACATAAACTAATTATTAATTAATTTTAATTATACATTATTTGAAATAATACATTTTTACACACAGATTGAATATTAATAAATATTTATATATATTTATATTTGTAGATCACCTATGCTTACATTGTAAATGTATTTTGCATTTAAAACTTACGGCTGTCACATATTGCAAATAACAGTTTGAAAGGCAATCAAAGCTTTGGTGTTTTCTTGCTTTGTCTGAAAACAGTTAAAAGAGGTATTCATTAATATTCATTCATAGTTTATTTTGTTCATCATAACTTTTTCTTTTGTTTGGTTGAAAATCGCGGTCCCTAACAAACATTATTTATATATTCACTTATGCGATTTATGTATGCATATTTATTACTTAGTAATGTACTCCTTTTTTGTTTATGAATTATTAGTTGTTTTCTTCTCGTAGTGGCTTACGTTTAGTATTGAGTGACGCGATCTCGCCGCGATTATGATGAGTAAGAATAGTTTTACCACAAGTTCACCACGCGCATTGCGATTAAAATCGATGTTTCTGTACAAAAGAAACATAATATATACTGCACTTATAAAATTCATAAAGAAATGTGTGTATGTTATATTGATACATATAAGATAACTGATAAATGATTAAATCTAGGTGTTTATGCGAACTTGAAATTTCTAGCGTCGACCTCGGTCCACAATAAACCTGCTGTTTCTCAATAATATATGCATAATTTAAATATAATAATAAACGACATTGGTAAATCAGATTTGCGTATCATGTGAGTTACTCTTCAATCTATATTTTGCGTCTAATTACTAATTAATGGCTATATAATATGAGTGTACATTTTTCATGAAACTTGCTCACCGCACTCATTTTTAAATTGTTGTTCAATTAATTGTTTTACTATCTCACACATTAGGTATATTTATATATTACTCTCTACATTTTTTTCTCCTAATCAGCATTCGTTCAATAAACAGTAATATCATCTCTATATTATGTATAATAAATTTCGCGATATAAAGTAAATATTGTATGTACACATCTTAAATTGGAACGATATCAATTACTTGTCAGTATATCTGTAGCTTGTATAAACGAGCTTGTTTTTTTAATTCTATCATAGGTGATGCTTGTTGTATGCGCATGGGGGGAAAATTGACGAGAAATGATAAAACTAATTACGCGCAGTGCGGAAAAAGAAATTAATGGATCAGCTTGCTCAAAAATGCATTAATAAATACGAACGTAACATAAATTAACACAAAATGGGCCATCAAGCGATAGGCGCATTATGCAGTATACATTAAAGACCTAAAATAAACTAAATTAATTGACTATACGCAGCATGCATTCACGGATTAATTAATGTGCTTAATAAGAATTTTTTTAAATATTACAGTTCCAAAAAAATGCCATGCAAACCTCGCTTAATGAGAAAATGTGTGAGCATTAATTTGTGTGTCTTCATTTATATAGCTGTGTTAATAATTATGAGAATACAAATCGCTTCCTTGTAGAAAAACATACGCTTACATAACGAGTAATCCATATAGTGTTAGTTATTTAATAGGAGGTGAAAAGCTTACAATTAAAAGTTTGTGGTTTCTTATCGTCCGCTATTACCGCTAAATAATGTTATGTTAATTTATATATATGTATGTACAAGTGGCGTGGCGTGAAATTGCATATGAGTATGAGAAAATCTCCTCAGCGTAACTTATTTATAATATTTAAAGCACGCTGTAATTGATTTGCGGTGGACCTAACGAGCTTTGAACGAATGTATGCATCCTAGATGATGAGATTTGTTGGTTGGTTGGTTGGCGTGAATTGATAAATATGTACAGCTGTTGTTGCTTGGTTTCGGGGTGGGTGATGCTGCTACGGGTTCGATTAGTGGCAGCGCGATTTAGTGCTGCGCGAGGCGCGTTGATTTATGTTTATTAAACGAACACCTTTGCTAAGCCATCGGCGCCAGCACTGGCAATGTACGGTCTGGACGGATGGAAGGCAACGTCCAGTATGCTTTCGTCAAACTTTTTCCGATGGGCTGTAATCTCCTGCACGCACGTCTTATTGTCCAAGTGCCACAAACGTATCGAGCAATCATGCGAACCTAGATGAATGAACAAATATTAATTTTACATAACTCTAGTAGAGTAACGAAAGAATTACCTGAGAGTAAATAGAGTCCATTCGGATCAACCGCCAAGCTAGTAACGGCGTCAAGATGCGCAACCATCGAATGCACCATTTTGCCAGTGTTGTTATCCCAGAAACGAATGTGTCGATCCTCATGGGCAGTCACAGTGAGCGGTAAGGTCGGATGGCAGACGATTCGGTTGATTTGGCGGCTAGCAGCCGCATTCGTTTCTCCTTCGAGGCGCACAACCGGTTTGCCCGTTTCCGTGTCGAAGACGACACAGTGCGAGCTACCGAACGCGGCGACAATCCGATTTGGCTCGTCCCGACAGAAATCAACACTGCTTGGAATGCCGTCGAGTTCCGACGAGAAAGAGTTCATCATCTGCACCTTCGCATGAGGCGCCCACAGCTTAACAGTACCATCCGCTGACGCGGAAAGGATTTGTTGACGAGAGTGCAGCACAGATAGACACCAAACGGCCTCCGTGTGTCCCAAGAGTGTCGTGTTCAGAACGTCCGGCTCGTACAAATCGTATGGGTCAATATTCGAATTGGGCGTATTCCAGCAATGAATATTGCCGTCCAGACCACCCGAGTAGCAATGTTCGCCCGTTCCGGACATTGCTAGACAGAGAACAGGACCTTGATGCGACCTAAAAGTATATAATGGCTCCACGTCCAATGAAGCAGATTTCTTCGCGGGCACGGTTTTCTGCAAATTCCACAATTTGAGCGTGTGATCTTCACTTGCAGTAATCAGCACCGATTCCGTTGGATGGAAAGCTAATGCACGAACTCCATCAAAGTGACTCCGCAGCGTGTATTTAGCATTCCACGTTTTCCGAAACGATTCCTTGCTGCTTGCCATGTCATACGAACTCTCCGCCTCATTATTCACAGTAAGCTGGGCAAGTTCACCCAAACCCAAGTTAGTATCAATATTCTCATCATCGTTGATACCAATTTGTCGTCGCGGTTGGCCCTGCTGGAACGTTGTAATACCTTTGTTCCAGTCGCCTGCAGCATCAGCCTTAATGTCTTGCCTTTGATCCTCAGACTCGGACAATAAATTCAATTCATTCAAAACCTCCATAGCTTCTGCGTCAACATCATCTCCTGCCTTGCGTTTCACATCCATGTCTTCTGAATACATGCACACTGACTCATCACTCATATCATCCTCATCTTCGGTATCAACATCACCGGCGGTTAAAAAGTCCAAGTTGGCCATCACGGCCGCCTCCGTGTCCAACATCATCGCTTCGGTGAGCGAGCTGCCCTGCGTTTTCTTCGCTGGCGTTCTACCTGCTTACAATGCAAAATAACATGTTGTAATGCATGCATGATGTAACTAAAAATTACAAACATACCTTGCGTCTCGCTGGCGCGCTTGTTGGTCTCGTTGCCATTCACTGAACCACCATTATGGTTCTCCTCCTGTTCAGCATTGTTGTTCAACCCAAGCAGGGCACGCACACGGGTAGACCGTACATCAATGATGCGATCAGTATAACCAATTTCTTGCAGGTATTGTCTCAATAACTGCCTGCCTTGTCGCCACGTCGCGTTCGACACGGACGTATACGGCGTCTCACTATCCAGTTGCGTGTCCACATTAAGGCTGGAGTCATCAACAGGCGGCTTCATATCACCCTGCTGGAGATCAACCCCGTATTTGAGTTTGTGAAACTTGGCACGCTCCTGCTTCAGAGCATATTCGAGCATTTTGATGCGACGCACTAGGTCGTTCTTGAGATTCTCCTGGCCCTTACGCTCGCCTTGTAGAAAAGCAATTCTCGCCTACAATATAAGCAAATGCACACGTATGTCGGACGTAATTAGCTAATTGCGTAAACAAAAACAAGCCTGCCGAGCTCATGAATACATACCTGTAATTCCGCCTTATCCACCTCCCATTGTGAGCGCTCCAGTTCGAAGCGAGCCCACTCATGCTGGATGAAGTGCAGAATGCCCGGTATCGAATACTGCGGCTTAGGACTTTCCTCCATCTGTTTATTGTTGCCACCGGCTTGCGGTCCGCCCAATTGGCCACCGTTCTGGTGATTGAGTGCATCCTCCATGGTGGCTCGCAGCAACGACAAAGGCGATGGGTGCCAGCGACGGGTGCGATCGAGAGTCACCGGTCAGCGTCCACACGATCGCTGTGCGTGCTCCCCCGGAAGAGCCCCAATGTACGCGATTAATGCGTGGATTGCACGGCTAGCAATACGCCATTTTCTCGCATTCGTTCGCGATCAAAACCAGCAGGCACAGAGCACAGCACCAACACACAACACGGCGGCGATCGCGACTACTCGACTGAATGGCGACAGAGGAGTGAGAGAGACTAATAGGGGTTGATGTTACGTCTGTGTGCGTGCGCCAATGTGCACGGGAAGTTTATCCAACCACGCGATTACACTGCCCGTAATGTAAGATGCTGCGAAACCGACTTCGTGCACGAAGCCCGCACGCAATTGCCACTAACTAGTTTGCCACTGCTGACGTTCAACGATTTGTTGACCAAATGTCTTGTACCTCTTCGAATATGAAGAAGTTATTGCTGCTCGACCATTGATAATGCCTGTCTCTCCTTTCTTGTTTCGTTTCGCTACCTATGCTGTATTTGGGCGAACATGTGTATGTGTGACGGAAATTCGTCGTGTTGGAGTAGTCATCCTCGTCTAGATTAAAGCGACCGGAATCAGGCGAACACACAAATGCAAACTTCTGCGGGCGCATGCGTGTAGCCAATTTGCATTGATGGTGCGTTTGGTTGTCTACGGAAATGTAATTAAACATTCAAAGTAGTGATTAGTTCTTTTTATACAATTAATTACAGCAATTGTTGCTAAAATTACACATAATTAGATATTCGGTAAGCTCAGTCATTGAAAAATACATTAATGAATATAATTGCAAATGTTACCTATACTTAACGCTGCGACGGTACACGAAGATGGTAATTAAAACGCATATAAAACGCGCACAATATTGCGATAACTGCAAAGTTTCAAACAATCATTCATTTGAAGCAACTAAGAAGAACAAGTCAAAATGAAGTTGTTTGTGATTGTGCTCATTGCTATTTGCATGTTTATGGTAAATAATTTAAGCACCTTGTTCGTTAGTCTTAATATTACTGAAATAATGTTGAACATTCATAGCACAACTTGCGAAGTGCCAATGCCGAATTTAGCGCGGAGCGATATAAACAAATTCACAACACGTGTGTAGCCCAATCTGGAGTTTCTGAAGAAGTAATTGAACGTGCCCGCAAAGGCGAGTTTGATGCAGACCCCAAGTTAAATCAATTCTTAAAGTGCTGTTTTGAACAAGAGGATGCAGTATATATAAACTTAAAGAAAATTAAGTGCTATTTGATCAATTCTTTTATTCGTAGTTAAACCCAGATGGAACAATTAATGTGCCAAAATTATTAGGAGCACTACATGATGAATTGATTGAAAAATTTGAAAAACCAATTAATGAGTGTATAACAGAAGTATCTCATAATGGTGACACCCTTGATTATATTGGCAGATATTGTTATTGCATTTATGAGAAGACTAAAGATGTAAGTTGTTGTGTTTTATAATGTTTCATGTCAATCAATCTAATCTATTTATTATCTTCATTTCAGAAATTTGATATTCCTTAAATATGAATATCACTCATAACAATAACAATGAACAGGAAAACTTAGAACAAAAATGAAAATAACTGAATAATAACTATCTTAAATAGTTATATTTTTGACTATTTTAATAAATTGATATAGCATAGAATCACTTCTTCTGAGATTCTTCTTTGGTATCAGCCTTTTCTTTATCTAATAGTGCACTCCTTATGCCTGCTTTCTGAAGTTCTTCAACAAGGTCACCAGACTGATGCATTTGTAATAATATATCACAGCCTCCAACAAATTCACCATTGATGTAAACTTGTGGAATAGTTGGCCAATTTGAGAAATCCTTAATACCTAGAATCAAATTGGAAATTATGGTTTAAATTATTATATAAGAACCATGAAGCTTACCTTGTCTGATTGATTCATCCTTTAACACATCATGAGAGTCATATTGCACGCCATGCATGCGCATAATTTGCACAACAGCATTGCTAAATCCACAGCGTGGCTGATCAGGTATACCCTTCATGAAAATTACGACTTTATTGTTCTTTACCATTCTATCTAATGTTTTTGAAACATCAGGATTTGCAACCGGTGGTGATGTTCCTTGCGTAGCGAAATTTAACTTCACTGCATGATTTAGACGACCAATTAATGGACGTGATCTTGAAAATGTATTCATGATTCTCGTGAATTTGTTGAACAGTAATGTACACAATGAGTTTTAACAAACACTAGAAATTGGCATGTTCTCCATAGCCGAAACACATAGGTTATGTTTGAATTTGACTTGTTTATGAAGTTTTGAACATGGCTTTTAAATTTTATAAATTTCAGGTCCACTAACTTTTATAAATTTCAGGTCCACTAACAACTTGATAAATTAATCAAAATTAATGTTGCAATAATAAAATTGCAACTTAAATTATCCTTGTAAATAATACACCTGTCAATATTTGCTGCTACTGAAAGGTGGCGTTCCATTACACACACTGGATGCGTTAATTTTCAGGACTTTCGAGTTTTCATTGAAGCGGCTGGCGTGAAGGATAATTGTGTATTTTCTGATGTTCACTATAAGATTAGTTATCGGTCAATTTTTAAGTTTGTTAGCTGAATGCATTCTTTTGTGGCGTCTTTCACATGTTTCCAGAGACGCACAAATTTATGTAATCCTTGTAATTTTACCTGTGTCCACTTTACAATACGTTGCGACTTTCTATTTCGTTTTTTTATACGTCGATCAAGTGGCTGGTATGTAATTCATTACCATTTTTCCAACTTATTTAAAAACAACACATTTTTTCAGAGAATGGATAATATTGGAATGCCGCATTCAGTTATTCGCTGAATAAGCATAATTTTAATACATCCAATAAGACTTTATTTGTAAATATGTAAACGTAAGTATTTAAACAAATTAATTACTCATTAATTTAGTTATTAAAATATTATTTTACGATTGAATGCTTAATTATTTTGCTTTTTTGTCATTGAAATTAATATTGGAAACTAAAAACTTTTTGAAATACTAGTTAAAAATATGAAACATAATAACAATTGTAAATGCGCTATTATTAGACTATAGAATATAGCTAGATGCATCCATCCCCAGCTGGGTTGTTATTGATTTTCTGATTGCACAATGTAGTTGCGCGTGCATTCGCATTAACTGCAAATGCTCTAGATATTTTGTTTTGCTCGCTCTTGCCAATTAAAAGTTGCTTGCAGTATTGAAATTTAATTCACAGAAATTTCGAGTTAACAATGAATAGACTTCTAAGTTTTAGATATGGAAGATCAACAATATTCTAATAATTGTTTAATTATAATTAATTCATTCGGAAATTTAAGTCCCTCAATAGTTTATCGTATCGTTTCATTGACGTCTAACAAATTAATTCTTTTTTACTTTTTCAGGTCGTGAAAAAATTAAGTTTTGTTTTTACCTGTATAAAACAAGCACGTAAATATTATTATCAATTCTAAACTGGTTATAAAAAACAAAACTTACAATAAATATATTTATTTAGATAACACTTCATGTGCAATATCAACATGTTTGCTATTTATTAATACTGACACGTGACGATTAAGTATCAAAATGAAAGATTATTTCTACGTGAAATACATTTCTTAAAACATTATTTTTAAAATATCAAAAGTTTTGCAGGATTCAAATACACACACAATTAAACATAGCGTAGGATAAGGAGCACCAATTTTTTAATTAAATAGTTCGCCAGTTTTTTTTAGACTACAATTAAGATAAACATGTACTGGCCCCTATTACAGATTTTCAATTAATTTTATCACAGATAACATTATTATGTGTACAACCTTTATGGCAAGTATCGTTATAAAACTTAATTGAACATACTAAACATGTCAACTCTAAGCAGGGCCAACATTTTCCCAGTTTGTAAGCATCGTCAAATTCACATTTTCAATTCGCCATCGTTGAGTTTTCGAGTCATTGTCGCAAACGCTTACATATAGACGCTGGCTGCCAGGATCACAGTCCATGCACCGTTGATTCATTCCATGAATTATCCACTGTTTATCCTACAAATGAAGACATTAAGAATGCATGAAAGTTGTAGGCGGGTTATCTCACTATATCATATCTCCATAATTGATTTCCTTTTCCGCCATGGCAGGGATACAGCGTGATATCAGCTTTTTGTTTACTGTCTGATACGTCTAAGCACAATGTCTTTCCTTGAGAGCGAATATCTTTATGCCAAGTGAGAGTAAAGTTTTGTTCGCCACGGTTTGCAGTACCCTTGACACAGGGCCGCAGCTCAACAACCGAATCTCGGGATTTAAAGTTGGTATCAACACATAATTCTGGCGCACCAATGTTCCGAATCTAATGAAACAATAATTGCAGTATAACATAATGTAAAATTGTAAATTAATGTACTTACCTCTCCAAATGCAAAATCATCGGGTTCTACCATTGGATACTTTAGTGGCAAATCAAAAGCAACTGTTTCCATAAACCACTTGAAATTTTTACAGTGCAATTTGTTTCGTAGTGCCACTTGCTTACTAACATCGCCAGGATCTAAGTTACGCATATTTGGTTTTCTTTTGTACATATATTCGGCATATTCATCCATCCAGACCACAGCAACGCGTTTATAATTCTTAAAACGCAATGGAGAAGTTTTAAAATTGAATTTGGAAGAACATGGTAAAACTTACTCTTGAGACGAAATCTCCAACACCTGGATTTTTAAATGGTGCGTATTTGCGGTAAATATGCCCCACTCGAGAACAGGGAGCATCTACCATTGTCCCACCGCACATCCAGATTTTAAAACTGAGTTCATACTGCTCACCGCCCCAAATATCAAGCCCTTCGTCATAGCCTCCCAACTCCCAGAAGAATCTCGTACTGATGGCAAACAGACCACCAGCCATTATAGGACTCCTTAAAATAACAAAAACCGTTAAACATATTAAAAAATCGATGTCTAATTTATTACTTAAATGGTTCTGTTGGATGTTCCAAGTCTTCAGGCAAAAGTGGAAGACGCTTATAATAAAACTCCCAATCGAAGGCGCCACGAGCACCATTATCCTGCGCACGATATTCAAATGTCTCGTATTGAATTACATCAATAAATGGACAAACGCATGTGCGATAATCTTGAGCTATCGGTTCTAATAATGGCGGAAGCCAACTGATATTTGCCTCAGTGTGTGAATCCAGAAATATTAAAACATCCCCAGTGGCAATATGGGCACCAGCTAATCTGGCTCTGATTAAACCAGAACGTTCTGGTAAGTGTATTACCTTCACTTTAGGTAAATTCTTTTCAATATAGGTATCTAAATCATCCTTTAAGAAATCTGAGAAATAGGTTTATCAGATAAAATTTCTTGACATAGGTATGTATCATAAATAGTACCTTTTGTGCTGTAGTCATCAACTAGAATAATCTCTTTAATTAAATGTTCTGGTGATCGATTAATTACACTCATGGCAGTCCTCAATAAAGTAGTCCAGTGTTCATTATGAAATGGCACAATTACACTAACTGTCCCCAAATGTTTTAAGTACATTTTCTTCTTACAACTGGAATATATGTTAATTTTAAGTTATTATTATTATTGCTATATCCAATTTAAGTTCTTACCCTTCATGTCTGATATCAGGTAATGACCTATTTAAGGAAATTTTATCACTTAAGGCAGCATTGAAACCATTTACCTTGAATAGTGACTCATAGTCAGTCTTTTCATATTCAAGTAATGAAGCAGCTTCACCTTGTTCACCTCTGCCTACTCTCAGCAAATCTGTTTTGATAGCTTTATAGTCATGCCAATCAATTTTTTCATTGTTTATAAAACTCTAAAAGAAATGCCTCACTTACAATCAGAACAATTAACAATAGTATATAAAAACTGTACCTGAGAACTTACATCAAAATCCTCAAAATGCATACGACGCCGCGCAGTTTGTGGAGGATTGCCTCTAATTAATCGAAACGTAATTACTGTTATAAACATTGTTGTACCCACTAGAAGGGCATATTTTAACAGTTTTACAACATTTCTCTTCATCTTGCATTAGCTCAACTGAGATTGTCAAAGTGCTTTTCGATTTTTCGTCTACATAGAAGCGGATGCCATGTACTAATCACTGATAAGAGGCATTTTCATCACTTCCATTACACTTTAAATGTTGATAAGATATGAATTATAGAACATTTGATGGATAACTAACCTGAACTTATTCCTCACAAATGGATTTATTGCAATTCGTTGCGCAGAACTACTGTTTATTTTTGCACTCGATTAATTATGCATCATCATGCAAGTAAACGCGCACAATGCATATATGAACATTTGCAATAATATCTTTTAAGATAGCAAATAAACAAATATTTTCACCGAGCTTGTCAGCCTTGTGATGCTGCTACATCCTTGTTGTTACCGGCTATTTATTGGTTTGGTAAGTATGCAATATTGTATACACAAAGGTACAGGTAAATTCATGCCATGCCGCGTTTATGTTAATAAAACCATTAAAACTGCATGAATTGATTAAAAGTTAATTAACTGTGTTATTATTTGTAGATTGAAATAGCAAATTGGGTCGGAGTTTTATTTATATTAACAAAAATCATTAATATGAAATAGCCATTACAACTGATATATATTTGTATGCATACATCTTTATATACATTGTGAGGAACCCAGTGAATGAATGAGAGAGAAGCAACGATATGATGTTAAATGGCGGGGACCTGTCGTTGATCTGTTCGCGTCGGTTCGTTCTGTAATTGTGAAAAAAAAGTTAATTTAGTGAGTGCATTGTGATTATAGAAAGAAATCGGTGGTGATTGTGAATAATTACAAGTGGCTAATTCGATATGGACACGGAGGAGGCCCCTCGGGCCGATAACAGCGAAAGTGCTACCTTAACCTCAACAATGGATGCAACAAATACGACGCCGACAACTGACACTCTTCCAAGCTCTTCATCTGACGCTAATAATGAAATAACTAGTGCAAATGAATGTAAGTTGCTATTTTGTTTTCTTAACATCAAACGACAAGGTTTCATTTTCAGCTGGTGTTGATCCTATTAGTAGCACATCAGATGAAGTGGATAGAATGAACATGGAAAAAGAATCAAGTTCAACAACATGTAATTCTACTTCATTAGAAATGAAAACTTTTGCTGAGGATATTGAAAATGTGCAAGTTGATGCTGATATTACTGAAAATGTTGAAGACATTGCAAATGATCTTGAAAGCCTATTAGACAGTGCTTCAGAATCTGATAACCTATTGTCTGGCTATAAAAGCAGCAATATTATATCAAATCCTGAAGAAATATCAGAGTGTGTTGAAGACAAGGAGCTTGAACAATCAGTGGAGAATTGTGAACTCCTGCAGGAGAATAGTAATATAACCACAAATACACTTACTGTCGAACCAAAAGTGTGTAGTGGTGTTCAATCTGATGATAGTGTTTCTAGTTGCATTCAGGGTGATTCTACTTCAAAAGTGTGTGTAGAAGCAGCTGACAATTATGAATTGTCAAGTACAACTCCTCTTAATACAGATAACAGTAAAATGCTTGGGACAGAAGTATTATCAAATGAACCTAATGAAAGCACTGAGTTCCCTTCCAATGTTAATGATACATCTTCAGATCATACAACTCAGCATTTAGAAGCTTCTGAGGTGAATGCTATTGGCAGCACTGATCAAAATAGTGATCCCAGTGATGTTATTATAGATACTACACCTACACCTCAAACGTCTGAATCTCAGGCTACAGAAAGTATCTTATTACCTACTACTGCAGAACAAATTGAGGCTCCAGTGGAGCCATCACAAGAATCACTGCAATCTATTGAGTCAGATGGAGTGCATTTACAACCAGTTCAATTAGAGTCTGATTTACATCATACACCAGCAGAATCTTCATTTACAGATAAAGGTGAATTATTACCAGATGAATCTGGCAACTGTATTGAAATGAAGGGGGAGCTGTTGGCAGACATTGTTGAAAATTCTGCAGTGCAACTTTCAGAATCCCTTGGTATTCATTCCCCCATAGAGAAATCTATGGAGTCACCATCAATTGATAATGTTGAACTAGTAGAATCACCTGCAATTCAACTAACACCAGTTCCAGATGCAATGATCTTGGATTTGGCTCAATCTATAGAATCAGCAATTGTTGAATCTACTCAGTCAGAAGAATCCCCAGCTGATGAAATTGCTGATGGCATTGATGAACCAATGGAAGTTGATGAGGAAGACTTAACTAAAGAAATTAAGACTGATGTTGATGATTTTGAATTTCAAATTGAAGAAGAAAATCAGTATGAAACAGACCCGGAAGCTGAGTTGGTTAAAGCAGCTCTTGAAGCGTCATTTTCAAACATTGATAACGAAGTTGAAAAGCATGATAATGAAGAAACTCCTGCAATTAGTGATGAAGATGTAATTCGAGCAGCCATGGATTGTAGAGCTAGGAATGAAGAAGATATAAAAGCAGCTCAAGTTTATGAAGATGATATGCCTTTGGATGGAAAGGAAGAGGATGATGCTTCATCACCCTCTTCAAGTCCAAGTCCTTTGCAAGATTCTGTTTCAAACACTGTGCAAATGGAAAACGATAGAGTTAGATTGGAAGAATTTCCACAAAAGGTAGTACATGAATATCAGAAGCCACTAAACATTGTGGTTGATCCTCCAAGCAATGAGGATGATGATGTAAATCCGAATGAGTCTGGAATGTCTGAGATTGCCGAAACTAAAGAGAGTAGTGATGATGATAAGCCAGAGGAATATTCTTCAAAAATTTCACAGAGCCAAGAATTGAAACTCACTATTCGAAAGACAAAGGCTGAAGAGTCTTCTATTCTTAAGATCTATGATCCAAAGGAACCTGTACCAGAAATATCACCATCTGAATCAGAGACTGAGGCTGAATCACCTCTTCCTAAACTTGTTATCAAACAGTCGCAGTTAAGTCCGAAAGTGATGAGCCCGCTTAAAATTACGTTTAAGTCTAAGTCAATTGTTAAGCCAGAAGAGCAACCACAAAAGGCCAGTCCCAAATTGATAATAAAACCAATTATCAAACCAGAGGAAGAATTACATCACAGTCCGAAGATTACTATTAAACCAATTCCAATACCGGAAGATCACGATCGCAGCCATAGTCCTAAAATTACTATTAAGCCTTTGATCAAACCACAAAGTGAAGCCTGTATTAGCCCAAAGATCAAAATTAAGCCTATTGTAAAACCTGAGGAAGAAGTACAGCACGAAGAAGAGCGCATTGTCTTGAAAATCAGCAAAAATCGTGACATTCCAACGACACCCAAGTCGGAAGAAATTGAAAAACTTGGTAAAATTAAGTTGAAGTTTTCTATGGGTAGTGGACATGCTCACATTGTAAACGAAGCTACTTCCGATGAGCAAGAAGAAATAGAACCGAAACGACTCAAATTGGATGATAATTTAAATGAGTCGACTCAATCACATCAAGGGACAAGTTCCGATATTATTACGCCAGAGCCAGTTACGCAAATTCCCAAACGGCGGGGCAGGCCCCGTAAAGTCCCATTAGAAGTGCGAGTTGATGACGAAGAGCCAGTCCTCCTAAAAGTGCGCACATCGACGCGACTTAAGCGAACTCGCGGCCCGTCTGCGCGTGATACGCTTGGAATTAAGCCGCGCAAGCCAAGGGAGCGAGGCCGGGGCCGTGGGGGTCGGGGGAGAGGCGCAAAAGCACAGGATACAGCAAAGTCAAGGGTTAGTGCTAAGCATTTAAAGCCTCTTGTAGATAACATTGCATTATGTTTTGAAATAATTTTAGGGGTATTCGTTATGTGTATAGTATTATTTCAATTGCGATTATTCTTTTCTCGCGGTGGAATATCGCTTTTATTTATAGCCGCATGCGGTAAATGCATTCTATTTTTGGTAACATACACATTGTCAGTTCTAGCAAGCGTATAGTTTTCTCTAACCAGTAATTCTAAAATTTGTGTTTCTTTTGATTAATTGTGCATTAACACGCATGGATGTACATTAAGTTAAGTTAAATGCGGTCTATCAGCCGTTATTAATTGATTGCTATAAATAAATACAGAAACAGAAGCGCATCGAATCTAAACTCAAAGTAATCAAAGAGGCAGCATTAACAGCTGAACTTGGCGCCTCGTTTGAATATCATCGCCAAGAAGTGGGCATGAAATGTGTATCAGATGATGACACGTGCGTAAAGTCAACCCAAATGGATACAGATAAAGACGATAATAAATCTGACGTTGTTATGTACGAAGAAGAAACACGAATGAGTGCTGAGAGCCGTGCACAAACGCCAGCGAAACAGGTTGGTTATTTATTTTTCAGAAATATTTATTGATGCGTTATAAATCTGCTTAATATATTACAGATTATTGTTAATCCTATTGTTGGCGAACCAATCGCCGAGGAATCACAGAGCTCCGTGCAAAGCTCAGCTACCACAGAAAGTGCCAAAGCCAAAAAGATTAAAATGGAAGTTGAGCCAGAAGGTGCCATCATCTCCGCAGATCAGTTGACGGAGTATTATTGGGGTGGTGGTGGGCCCTACATGTTACAGGAACAAGTTGCCCAATTTCTTGGTATAAAGTCCTTTAAACGGAAATATCCAGGAATTCCAAGACGACCTGTAGACATGCAGGAGCGCGATTTTATACGAGAAAGTGGACTGGCAAGCGAACACATGTGCGACTTGGGCCTTACCGCTGTGAATTCGGCTGATATTCTCGATTTGATGTACTCCGACTTTCAGCATAAATATGAAGAGTATTGTAAACATCAGCGTGATCGACAAACAAAAGATATTACTAACAAGCAAAAGGCATTAAGTCTCGCAGCAAGTCAGGAGAAAAATAAAATTGATATCATGCAGCAGGCTGTTGAATCTGCCGCTCAATGGAACGCAAACTTTAACAAGTCGCGGCGAGAAGAGCGAAGAGCGTGTATGGACCTACAGACGTTTACAATTAATTATCCCAAGGGTAAATTAAAGCAGGTCAATCGACCTAAAATTGGTCATTACCCAATTTCACTTGTACCTGGACAGTACACTGACTACTACAAGGTATTTTATCCTTATATACATGCATATGCGATCTGTTTAAGTTATATACTAATATTTTAGACTTATACCCCAACGGAGTTAAATAATCTTCCATTGAATACGATGCTCTATCACCCGATCAATTGCCATCAAGACGAAGATAGCCAGTCTGATGGTTCCGGGTCAGACAGCGAAAGCACTTCATCGGGTACAGACAGTTCAGATTCGGAATCGTCCGATGATGATTGCAATATTTGCAGTCCGCCCCCACTGAGTAATAAACGAATTTATACATGATCTACAATAATTAAGAGGAGAAAGTGAAGTTATTGAATATTGACTAAGACTAGGTCATTATGAAATGAACCAATTGTTTACGCCACTGTTGAATCAATATTCGTTAATTTATGTTTTTGTTTCATCTCGTAATCAATGCACATGTACATATGCAGACTTAATCCGCAAAGTGTATAGAACGACAAAGTTTTATTCTAAGATATTAGTGGTCTCAATTTTATAACGCAATGTAAAAATAATAAAAAGTTTTTCTAAATGTTTATTTGTTAAACTTTACATTTGCAACAACATTGCACTACATTCTTAAGTATGTTTAATTATTTTTTTAAACATCTATAACATTATCTACGACGATAGGATAATATTTATATGCGGATTACTTATAACATTCAAACAACTGTACATTGATTAACGTAGGGCTAATTAATTTAATGGACGTGACTAAATCAAATCATTAAAATTTTACGGAGCAGGGGGAAATTATAATTGCTTTGAAAAATTAAAAATTATTGCTTGCTAATACTGGATTTTAGAAGCACATATATACGCAGCATTGATATCGCATCCTAAAACATTTGTTTTGAAATTGGAATGAATCGTTAACAACATCATTGAAGGTGGTTTCACAAACCCTCATCAAATATTTAAAGGTAAACCGATAGTTCTTAAAAATCTAATATATACTCAAACGATTTCTCATTATTGTACATTAAATAGTTCATGAATTTTTTACGTTATGCATGAGTGGATGTTTCCCCCATTATATTTAAATGTTGCGTTTGCTTAAAATGAGTTGGGATAATGCATTCTCTTTAATCTTCCAGATTTCTGAAAGCTTGTTGAATATCTTCGTACAGCTGATCAAAGTCGGCCTTGATCTTGGCTTCACCGTCTTTAACAGGATCCTTGAACTTCATACTGCTAAGTTGGTATAAAATGTTGCCCATGGAATCGCGGATCACATTCCACGTGATCTTATTTTCCGATTGCGCAGTGCTCTCGACTGAATGTCTAGCCATATCGTATAGGCCAATCATGTTCTTAAGCATGCCGACGGTCTTGTAGAACGGGCAGAATCTATCGTAAGATGAATACGAATTCTGTTGCAGAAAATCTTCCTTAAGCAGCTTAGCAACCTCGAGAGTAATCTTATCGGTTTCAGCAAGTGAAGCTTTACCAACGAGCTGTACAATTTCAGACAAGTCTTCTTCTTCTTGCAGGATTTCCTTGACCTTGGTACGGAGTGGTACAAATTCAGCAAAGTTTTTATCGTAGAAATCATCCAGTGCACGAGTGTACTTAGAGTATGAAATAAGCCAATTAATAGATGGGAAATGTTTACGCTGAGCGAGTTTCTTATCCAAACCCCAGAACACTTGTACAATACCCAAAGTGGCAGAAGTGACGGGATCGGAGAAATCACCACCGGGTGGTGATACGGCACCGACGATGGAAACGGATCCTTCGCGGTCAGGATTACCTAAACATTTAACGCGACCAGCGCGTTCGTAGAAGGAAGCAAGACGTGCACCCAAGTAAGCTGGATAGCCAGAATCTGCAGGCATTTCAGCCAAACGACCAGAAATTTCTCTCAAAGCTTCGGCCCAACGTGATGTTGAATCAGCCATCATGGATACATTGTAACCCATATCGCGGAAGTACTCAGAGAGTGTGATGCCAGTGTAGATGGAAGCTTCACGAGCAGCGACTGGCATGTTGGATGTATTGGCAACCAATGCTGTACGCTTCATAATTGATTCAGTGACTCCATCAATTTCCACAGTCAACTCTGGGAAATCACGAAGTACTTCAGACATTTCGTTACCTCTTTCTCCGCAACCGACGTAGATGATGACATCTGAGTTGGAGTATTTGGACAAAGATTGCGAGATGACAGTCTTTCCGCAACCGAAAGCACCAGGGATAGCTGTCGTACCACCTTGTACACATCTATAAGAGTACAATTAGAATGGCATTCTTATCACCATTAGTTTCTATAGACTTACGGGAACAATGAATCCAATACACGTTGACCAGTAAGCAAGGGATGATTAGCTGGCAACTTTTCACTGACTGGACGTGGTTGACGTACAGGCCAGACTTGCAACATAGTGTATTTTGTTTTCTCGCCATCAAATTCCGTTTCCAGAACCACTTCGTCAACTGTGTAATTTCCAGTTGGTGCAATATATGTAACAGTGCCCTTAGCTCTTGGTGGCAAAATCATTTTTTGTTTTACAAGAGTGTTTTCATGGACAATACCATAAATATCGCCTCCAGTTAAATGTGCACCCATCTATAAAGATTTATATAATTACTGCTAAAACACATGATGTAATTGAATGTTACCTTGATGTTGAGAGGATTAAATTCCCACTTTGCTGTTCTGGATAAACTTGGCACATTAACACCCTTTGGAATGTAGATACTTTGGGTCAAGTCATTAATATCCTTCAATGGACGTTGAATACCATCAAAAATTGAACCCATAATACCAGGTCCAAGCTCAACAGACAAGGGTTTGCCTGTTCTTAGTACAGGATCACCAACAGTTACGCCAGAAGTTTCTTCATAGACCTGGATTGTAGCCATGTCTCCTTCCAATCGAATGATTTCACCCACCAGTTCATAGTAGCCAACACGGACCAACTCGTGCATAGCAGAACCACTCATCTTTTCGGCCGTAACGACTAAAATTTAAGTGATATTTAAGATTGCTTTAAAGAATTGGATAAACTAGTGGACTTACCAGGTCCAGATACAGCATAAACATAGCCGTAGCTGGACTCCTTTTCTTCATCGCGGATTTTGGGCAGAGACATTTTCAATCTGAAATGAATGAAACATTTATTATGAAGGAAGTGAATCTAGTATTCGATGTTGTTAATTCAACGTACAAATTGTCTTGGAAACTATTATTCTGTTCAACGTAATTACAAGTAACGCGTCACGTGAATTCAAAGGCGCACAGTACGCATATCACAATAACTCAGTTGCGATCTAAAGCATAATCACGTGCCGCTCCCCCGATATGTTGACACGGAGCACTAATATGGTGGCTACGCCTTGGTAGTACACAAAATATATAATATAATTCTAGTTTAACATGTAAATGCTAACTAATTTACACGATTACAGCTACTAGCACTCGTAATAAATAGTAGAACAATTGCTATTACTTGCTACTTTACGGGACCTCAAGAAAACTATAGGAATTAGGTCGAATTTGAAAAATCAATAGAGAAGTATTTGCCAGCAAATTTTAAGTACGCCAATAAACCATAAAATATTATGGATAAATTAGAGTGATCATTGATTTATATTTAATCTAACTTACTTGTACTATACACAAACAATCGCCCAAACGGTTCACCCAACAACTGAAATTCCACTCGTAGTTGCAGTTCTACTGAGCGAGATCTTGTGATGTAGTCAGCTGACTGCTACTAGCGCCGTTTAAAGTGTCAAGATTAGTTTTGTAATAATTTTGGAATTTTAGGAATACTTGGATTTTAAAATTATTTCTAGTGTATGCAGCATCAATGATAATTTCTAGTGTAACAAACCAGTGTGCTCAAAGGCATTATTTCCTAATGATAACTTTGAGTTATTACGTAATTTTGGAAAATTTGAAGCAGTAATCCCATACCCGATCAATGTAATTAGACTTTGATTATTCTGATACCTATATTAAAGTAACTTTTAATATAATACAAAGGAAATATAAACATTAATCATAGCACTTTATTAATGAAATGTAGCTATTGGATGACACTGTGTTAGAGAGAGAAGATTTAGAGCAGTATAAATTCAAACATTTTCGTGCATCATCGTCCATAGCGGTGACTTCGGCTCGCTGGATGCATAATAGTACCGCGCAGTGCCGCGCAGTACAGCCAGTAAAGTAGTGAGTGAGTGCAATTGTATAGCAATTTTTACATTTATTCAGGTATGTTAACAATAGTAATATAATATATATATAATTCTTGTGAATACTTAATGTTCCGCTTGAAAAGTTCAGTTTAAAATACTACAATCTTAATGGAATTGCGACGTAAAATAATAGTATGATTTTCACCTTATAGGTTATGGTTCTTGTTGCTGCAAACTGCTGCAAACTATTTAGCTTGGCATTGCAATTGAAATACGGGCTAATAATTATTATAATCTATATATTATCCGTCGTGCGCCATGGATGTGAAAGGAAGACCAAGAGCAAGATGGGCAGATACAGTAGGAACTGACGCCCGAGAACTGCTACAAATACGGAACTGACAAAGAGCAGCTAATGACTGTGAAAGTTGGAGGCAGGGGATGCAGGAGGCTTGATTTGGTCTGTAATGCCATTTAAAGAAGAAGATGAAGAATCTATATATTATCACAAAGTACATTAGACATTATGTTACTCCTTCCTCTGCAACTGACAGTGAGGATGACATCTGAGTTGGAGTATTTGGACAAAGGTTGTGAGATGACAGTTTTTTTGCAATTGAAAGAATGGTGGATAATTGAGTTACCACCTTGAACATATCTATAGTAGTACAATGAATACATGTTGGCCAGCATGCAAGAGGTGGTAAGTAATATTGTAAATATAGATTATGACAACATGATTATGTTGCATATGGAATTACATCAATTTCATCAAGTATAATTCAGGTTCCTATGATATGAAAGAGCTACACAACTTTATAACATCTGGAGGTTCTTAAGAGCTAGGTATAAATATAACTGCAGCAAATGATTTGAGGTGAGGTCTTCTCCAAATATGGTTGTTGCCAGTGGAATCTTTCATTCATGATTTTTAAGTAAGTGATATTTTAGTATTTTAACATGTTGACTGCCAATGAGATAAATTGTAGGTGGTGTGCTGGCCCAGGTCAATGTGTTAAAGGCAATTCTTTTTTTATTGATAACTTGATTTAACATGACTACCATGTATGCTAGTTTACATAGACAACATTTGTGGCAACATGCGATGCATATCTCATGTATCCTAGATATAGCTAGCTTACATGGTAGCAAATTATAACTTGCAATCAATTTTGAAATTATTTTAATTTATCATGTTTCAGATTCTCTCCAATAACTTGTCTTCTTGGGATGGAATGGTTTACCAGTTTGAAATTACCACAATGAAAGAGGCAAGATTAACTAAATAGTTGAATTCTTCAGGACTTAATTTTCTATTGGAAAGTAGGCTTCATCACAACTGTTAGAGTAGAGTAGCTTGAGCATACTCTGGTAGTTTACATTTCATTACCAGAGCATCATAACTGTTTACCTTTTGTAACTTATTTTTTAATAAGTCTAGATATTGCTGGCTTATCTGGTAACAAATTATGACTTGCAATCAATCTTGAAATAATTTAAATGTTTTCATGTTTTAGATTCTGCAATAACTTGGCTTCTTTGGTTCGAATGGTTTACCAATTTGGAATTGGAACAATGAGAGGGTATGATTGACCAAATAAATATCACAACAATAAGAGTAGACACTAGCTTGAACATACTCCTGTAGTTCATGTAAATTTAGATACCAGAGCATCTTAATGGTTTACTTTGAGTAAGTTATTTTAAACATTTTTAAGCATGCCTCATTTACCATTTCCACATTATTGACAAGTGGAGCATGAAATTTGCTGAGTAAGTTACACTATTGAAGCTTTGTATTACTACAAACACCTACTCTTTGTCATAGTTATTATCAGTTGGAATTTATGACTAATTTCAATGTGTTTTTTTTCCAGTTATTTGTTGTTATTGAGGTGAGAAGCATCAAACTGGGTGAGTACCTCAGCATACATCTACTTCTTTGCATTATTATCTCATTTTCATTCCAATGCTTGTACTCTAACCATTATCTTTCTTTCTTAATCTTCTTTTCTTTACCCTAAGGATGTTGGGTTGGTTTTTTTTGGTAAAAAAATGTCAATGCATGCTTATTTTTGGATAGTTTTGTTACTGTACCATTTCACCTCCTCCTGGAGTGGTGATTTGATTGTGTTATTCTATCTCTTTTGGCCTCGCTTGAGACTGTTTTACAATTACCTTTGCATGTTATTTCATTTTTACTTATCTATTGTTGCCCATTCTGTACAAATGCCAAAAACATCTTAGTTGCCCTTACTTGATTTAGCTCGGTACTGCACTTACTCCAACATTCTCTCATATTTGTGTGTTCTATATTCGATCTTTCTTTGTGACCCCTTATATTCTTCATAGCACCTTCATTTCATCTTCTTGGACTTTAACCATTATAACAATTTTTATTTTCTTTTAAATTATTGTAGGAAACTTTGGATCCATGGGGGAATCTGCTTCAAACTAAACGAGTATTTGGGCATGTAAGTCTCATTTGTATTCACCTTCCTTGTAGCCTAACCTTTATGGTTTAGAAATGATGTAATATATCATTATCTTACAGATTATCATCTATAATTCTAATTCTGTGCAACCTCAGATGAAATCGGGAAACTGATAAGTATTTGTTTATGGCATTGAGGGTTACAGCATATACTATTTCATTGCTTTTTTCAGAAAATTGAACAAGTTTAGGAGTTATCCTTCAGCTAGGGATGTTGAGGAGCATCCCCTACGTTCATTTGCCGGTGGTTTTGCATTTATATCAAGGGCAGATGAGGAATAATTGCTTAATTTGTACACAAGAGGGGCAAGGAGAGTTGCCTAGAGTTCCCTAGGTCATTAGTTTCGCTATTACTCAACAGGGGGCGCTACTTGTAAATTCAAATTTTAAAATTTGCCCGCGAAAAAGTTTCAATGTTATCGGCACAAATAAGGCCAAAACTTTTTCGGCCGTGTAACTGAAAATAAATGATGTAATTTCCAAACCAAACATGGTACGAGTGCGTGCGATACTTCATTTTAATTGGCTTCTCCTCTACCTACCTACTTACAAAAAAAAAAAAAAAATACCAATACCTTTTTCAATTCATTTGTTCCTGATACAAAACTGCTTTTTAACATTGCAAAAATACATTTTTGTATCAGGAATATATGAATGCAAATAGGTATTATTAATAATATAAAAATAATTGGTGAATTTACCTCTTCGATTTCCTGAACAAAAGAAGTTTCTTTTTAAAGTCCGCCAATTATTTTTATGTAATTAAATATACCTTTTTGCATTCATATATTCCTGATACAAAAATGCATTTCGACAATGTTAGAAAATCAGTTTTGTATGAGGAACACATGAATTGAAAAAAGTATTTTCTTTTTTTAAAAGAAATGCATTTCGTTAATGTTAGAAAATCAGTTTTGTATCAGGAATATATGAATGCAGAAAGGTATATTAAATTTTATAAAAATAATTTGCGAATTTTCAAAAAAGCTACCTTTGTTCAGAAAATCGAGGAGGTATATTAACTCCGAAACCAGAAGTGCTAGGTGGCTGTGTACCTCATTTTAATTTCAAGCCTTTAGGACACAATTTTTTTGTGAAAATAGGAAAAATTTATGGACAAGGAATGGAAATTAGCCAATTATCTAAAACACTGTCGGATATATCACCACTAGTATAAATAAATACATTTAATACATTTATTTAAAAAGCAAGCACAATACAAACATGGAACAACCCTTATACACAAGTAGAATTCGTCTCGCATCATCCCCTTGTGTTGGAACAGATTTCTTCCCACAGGAAAGTTGTTTATTAGTAAATAACTGAAAAAATACATTGAAATTAGTAATAAAACATAAACTATTATTGCTGGGGTGAAAACTTATAGCAATTATTATTCAGGGCTGTTATGCCATTGTACTTACCACGGTTGAAGCTGCTAGTTTTAATTTCACGGGAGTTATCAACAAATAACTGAAAAAATACAATGAAATTTATATATAAGGGAGCTTAAAAAAAGAATCTAATAAGATTCCAATAAGAAACCGATTGGAATCTATGAAAAATCCAATAAAAACTATATATCAAACGGAATAAGATTCCAATTAGAATTTAATAAGATTCCAATTAGAAACTAATAAGATTCCAATAAAAAACTAATTGGAATCTACGAAAAATCCAATAAGAATTATATTACAAACTAACAAGAATCGAATAAGATTCCAATAAGAATCTCATTAAAATCTAATCTGATAAGATTCCAATATGAATTTTATTGTGATTCTCGTTATTTTAACACAAAAATCTAAAAAAATAAAAGAAAATTAATAATATATCGTAAATTATAACTGTTGGGATGAATGTGGGTGGCTACTATGAGCGCTAAAATATCTATGTACTCACCGAGTTTGACAGTGCTGGCTTCAATAACAGTGGAGTTATCGTGAAGAAAGTGAATAAGTTCGAAATAGTTCATGGAAATTGTAGAGTATCAATCATCTGGAAATGTAGTAGGTATTCCTAGAATTAGATTAGCTAAATTAATACGACGGTTCCTACATATATTTTTCATAGGGGATGCGAACGTTTTAACTGTTAATGCATGTTTGCCTCACAACCATGGGAATCTATCACGTCTACATTGTCAGCGTAAATGGAAAACATTGATGGAAATCATTAACTCGTCTGGTGCTTGTCAAACAGCTGCAAATCAATGCAAAACGTAAATGAATTTCAGACTGATCCGAATAATTTCGTGCAGCTTTGCTTGAATCTGATTATCGATTAATGACTGTATATGGCAACGTAAATGCGGTTTTAATATATAAATGATTTATTTTTCACGTTTCTGTCACATGGACAGCATCGCTTCGAATAGCCTCCGGTGCTCGTGTACTTTTTATCCAGTGCCATGTAAAATGTACAATTTAATAATCCATTTCTGCATCCGGAGCTTTAGACTTTTTATACGCAACCGACTCCCAATAGTGCTGAATGCGTTACAGGGTGGTAAAGCCGCCATGCAGGACTTGGATTTCCCTGGACCATTGGTTTTTTTGCCTCGCTTTTGAGGATTTTTATTGCTGGTAACATGGCATGTAAACATGTTTAACAAACTGTTACTTAAATTTTGTTTGAAACCCGCGCGCCCTTTTTTGCTATTTTCTCCACGTTTCTTTTTTTATTTTTTCGTTCGTTTTTTTCTCTTTGCTACACGCAGCACTTTGGCGAGAGAATCCCAAATGATGCTCAAATATAAAGGATAAATGAAAAGAAAAATGCATCCCGAAAAGCAAAAAGAAAGCAAATATTCTGCTTGTTGTAACATATGTCGAAAACCTTTCACATCCATGGGATACATAAGAGAATATGTTTTACCCTAGCCAATTCAAGAACGAAAATTATTTGTTGATGTTTTTTATACGTTATTCCGCAGCTTATGAGTAATACCGTTTTTGCAATTTGTTTGTGCTGACTTATTTTGACGAGAAGTGATTCTTCCCTCATGCGGTTGTTGCTCAAAATTACTTTAAATTGTGCAAAATGTATTCGAGTGGCTGAATTGAACATTTTTAGTAACTTATCCCTGTTTTGCGACGTGGTTTAACGATATGGCAGCAATATCACATCATCTACATCACTATGGACCAGCGCGTGAATGCCATTACCTCATCGATATGCGTTCTATTTGCGGGGGTTACATCCCAATCGTGTTAACATCGATTGCGATCGGGCAACTGTGTGATCGCGATGCGTATGACCATGCTCCTCGTCACTCCGTTTGCCATGGATCATCAGGAGCCAGCTGTCGTGTCTTCATGCACATTGCTTTATGGCGTGTTTGCTTTAATCACCATTTTCTAATCAATTAACCACACTGGACGTGCATGTCCTATTTGGTTAGCGCACTATTACAATGAGTTATTACTGCCCCCAATTAAAATTCGACTCATTAATCAACTATTAATGAAAAACTATGTTGGCCATATAAACTATGGACTTTTGTCGGAAGTTGCACACTTCTCTTTCCTGACTTTCATATATAAATAAAATATATGAAAGCGGGTTGGGCGATTGGATGGCAACCAATCCCTGTAAAAAACGTAGCCAAATTAACCCAACTTGATTGGGTTTGAAGCGCGGCGAAAGCTGTGCGCAAGAAAACTTTACTTTCGAATATAGAAAATGTTGTTATCATTTAGAAAAGCCTTTTGCATTATTTGAAAATCTAAACGGCAGATAAAACGCGTCATGAATAAATAGAAGTTTTGAATATCAACACTTTGGCTGGCAAAACATGCTAAATTTTATATTAGGTATTTTTTGTTTTGTTTCTTACGGGCATATGGTGCCGGCAGAAGGTGCGCCTGAGCTTCATAATGCTTCACAGTTGTGCGACATTGTTGTTGCTGGAACATTGGTTCTTGTGCTGCACTCGAACAGCACCAGCAGCCGCCAAGCAGTGGATTCGTGCTTGGCGGCGCGTCGACGATGGCGCACATAAAATAACCATTCGTCGCGCGCCGAACTACCGCCACGAAGACACCATACATGCATTCAAACTTTTCATAAAATGCACGTGCCGATAGGTTTTCATGTATTCGCCACTCCGCCGAGCACAACAACCGCCGGCGACGCCTTTATTTCTTATAAATTTTTGAAGCAACACACTATGTTTATAACTGTGTGATTTGTTCGTCACATAAAGTCTTTATGTCGGGATTGATCTTATAGGCACCGTATATCTTTCGAAATTTATATTGTGTTTCATTCATAACTTGACTCTTCTTTATCGTTTCCAGGATGAAAAATTCATATTGCTATACAACATGACGCGTTGGCAAATAATTTAATTGATTTGAAAATTCAAACAGTTTGTATATTCACTTACTTTCATTCATTTTGTAATACGTAGAAGCACGTATTATTTGTTTCTTTTGTTATAGATACGTTCAAAATGTTGAGTTTGATTAAGGTGCACGCTTGAAACATTGCATTGTGTGCAAAACGTGATCTGTTTTCGTGTAGGGCGTTAGTGGCGTGGCCACGTTAGGCAAAATCGGAAATTCAGCAAGGATACAGGCGAACAGTGAAAAGTTGAGGCTTTGAATATGATTGCAGCGCGGGCGGTGCAGAAGAAGAAAGTGTATGGATGTCTCCCGCACGTATATCGAGGTTTGCTCAAAAGTTATAGTTGAAAGTCGGGTTTTATGTGATAATATTCTGTAATAACTTTTGTCTTACCTAAAATATGACTCCCAGGGCAATATGCACGCCGCCCGCAAAACTCCTTGGAATGGCAAACTGCCTGCCTCTTCGCGGGAGTAGCGAACAAATCCGCCAAACAGCATCAAGCGCACCGAAAAGCATTCCCGTAGAGTCCGGAAAACATATATAAAAACTTTTTGCGATCGGTGCCGTGTTACAAGCATTTATGACCGAAGCCATCACGATAGATAGATGCATTTCGCCGCTGCGCCACGCTGGAAGGAAGCAAACGGAAGACGAAGTACTACATGCTGAAGTATACACCGGGTATTTGATCATCTTTTATATTTTACACCATAACTAATGAGATTTTCTTTTATGTTCCATTCTTTTTTTTGCTTCCAGCTCTATGCGCGCATTGTTCGTTAAGAGTGATGTAATGATGATGATGTCATATTTGTTTCTCAATCTATCTTCATTATATAAACCCGCAGGAAAGCTCCTTAATGGCAAAATATCGCATTTTGCATAACAAGACCGACTTGCAAGCTTGTTCAACTTGCGAAATTTAAACATCTAGTACATTTCAGCAATGTTTTGTTATTTCAAGAACACATAGCAAATATCCCGCAGTTGGAAAATATTTATTCCGTAATGAAAAGATGTCAGCAACGCGAAAACGCAACATTATAGTGAAGCGAGGAGGCAATACGTTATTTCTTTGTTAAGTATCAATAATGGACATTTCCTGATCACCGGGCAAAAAAAAGCGCACGAAAGCTAAAGGCCATTATTCGTCGCTTGATTACGCTCTGGCCGGAGACGATATTAAGTTATCTTCTTGCTCACGGTGCTCGACCAGCTCGAGCGCGCCGTGCTGCGACAAAACTACCTCTGCCGAGCGGAAAAGATTGAACGTATCGAGCTGTCGTCATTGGGGGTGTACAGTGGCGGCGGAAAAAGTGCCACGAACTTGTCCATCAAATGAAAAAGGGCCGAAGCGCAAGGATAAGAACTTGTGCGATACGAGATTCCAAGAAATCGAGAATGATGTAGTACCTAATTTACGAAACAAGTTTCGGTCAAATAAATACAATAAGGTCGTCTTGCCTCTCATCGCAGACGAGACGATCGAACGAATATAACAATGCGTATGCGGGCTGGGATTAACTCAATCAAGACTTGGCAAAATCTGGTTAGAGATCTGCCTGATGAAATGTACAAACAAAGTGGTAATTTGAACCGCTATAAGATGCAAAAGCGACTAAATGAAAGCATAAAATATCAGCGAGGAACGTGGTTTAATTTGTGGTAAATGTCGTGGCATGCAGCGCCTTCGATTTCCTCTCCGTGGAGCACGAGCACGAGCACGAGCACGAGCACCGGCACGTTTTCAACAATCTTGTCCAATATGCATGCACGCGAAACGCTGAATCGTTCATATTCATTCGGCGAATGTAAAATGTTATTTAATCATAAAGTCGACGTTTTCCGCGTAAATTAATAATAAAGGAAAACGGGTGGAGTAATTGAATTTAGCGCGCAGAGCTTCGCGGTGCACTAACGTCGCTCTCGTGCTGGTTGCTGTTGGCAAACAGACATCGCGAAATATTTTCGCTCGCGTTTCAAGCCGGAGCTCGAGGAAGAAAATTCAATCGCATTAAAATTCAAGCAAATGAATTTGATTGTGTGCCGTGCGCAGAGCGGCGTCGAATATTAATAGATTTTTATTTTCATTTATTAACAAATTACACCGCATGCATTTTAGATGCGAGACGCCAACTGCGAACTGATCAAACGTTAATAATTTATTAGTTATTCGAATGTGATAACGTAATCACTCTTCATTTCGACTCCAATCCGCGCGCAAAGCTGATATATATATTTCAATTTGCAAAGACTGATATGATATGAAACATCACACGTTATTTGATAGCATTCGCAATATATAGAATTTCGGACAAATTTGCACCATGTGATATGCTATAATAATTAATTCGACGTGCAAAATTAATAATGAAATGAATGCATTTCATTTTGCACTTGTTACACAATAACAATAATAGTATTGAGAGCGCATAAATATTCATCGGTGTGCAAACAGTGAGTAGGTACGTAATGCACTTTACAATTATATATGCATTGTGATTGTGACGCGCGTAGTGTGTTTTTTCTCTCGCTAGCTAGCCGTGCAGCAACGTTTTAATTAATTCGCTCTTGTGTTTTCGCGACTGAGTGCGGGCGGCTCACTCAACTCAACTCCGGCCAACTTTATTTTCCGGGCGGCGCGAGCGACGTCTTTTTATTCGATTTATGAATAAAGTTTTCTGGTCCTTTCTTCGCATTAGCGTACTTCTTAAACTTGCTTCCATTCACCCGCTGGGTGAATTCGCGCGCGCGCACGGATTGCAAGAGCATTCTCATGATGGTTATACACCGTAAAATAATACACAGCGAATCGCACAACAAATAAGCTTAAAACTCTCCGTGCTCCGGCTGAAAATCGAACTTTTAACATTGTTGAATGGAATAATTATTTCGATTAAATATTAACAAACTTCAAGGTTCGAGGCGCGCGCGCGCGCTCGATTCAATTGGCATTCCTCTTTCGGATATTCATTTAATTTTAATTGCTCCGCCCTTTCATTATGCGCGCCGTCATTAAATTCTGATATCGAAAATAAAACGGCGCCTCGTTTCAGTTTGCCATAGTTTCATGCACACGAATACCTTGTTTTATCTGATTACAAGTCAAGTTTAATTTGCCAAAGTATGAAAGTAATTATTCAAGTTTGATTATCTCCGTGTTCGATCGGCAATGTTATCAGCGAAGTTCGCGAATGAAGGGGCTGATTCCTGGCGAGGGGCGCCGCGTAAAGTTAGATGGTTCCATATTGCCAGAACGTCCGCCGCCCTTCATCGACTTTACTTTGTTCCCGTTGTCGTCCCACTTCTTTCAGTAGCGTGCGCTACTTTGTCGCGCGAGTTGCTTTATTAACCGTCTCGAAATATTCACTTATTAAATCGGTCGAATTGTCGCCGGCGGTCAAGTGTGTTTCAAGATTTGGTGCATTCGTCTTTTCAGATTTTAATTGAGAATTTTAATAAAAACATAAATTCTGGCAACGAGTCGCCACGCTTGCCAAAATGCTTGCTTTGATCGCTCCTTTTGCGAAACAGCTTATACGGTCACAAGAATGAGCTTGGCTCTTGCGGATGAAGCATGAAGCGCATTTCAAGGGAGCGCAGACATCGAAAAACTTGGACCAAAGTTTTATGACTGAAATTTGTCAGCCAGTAAAATTTTCATTGGTTATGTCGACTAACATTTACATATTAAAGTCAATATTATATTAGAGGACTTTTACAAAGCGCACCGAGTAAGTCAAGACATGGAATTTATTTAAAGAAATTCTAGGAAAATCTTTTTCCTTTTTTCACAAGGACTTTGTCGTTTGCATTTAATAAAAGACTCTTCAATTTTACGGAGATTTATCTTTCCAACTATTAATTATAGAAGAAAGTGTAAGTAATTAAAAGACTTTTCTCCACTTTTCAAGTTTCCACTGTAAAATCTGCATGAAATGATTAAGTTCCGTTTCAGGTGTACTCGGTATAGCAAGGAAAAAACTAATTCTAATGAAATTTGCTCTTTGCCGGGAGAGAGCAAATCTTCGTATGTCTTCAAATCTTGCTCCTTAGAACGCAAGCAAATAACATGTCTGTATGCGTTCGTGAGGTCTTCAAAGCATGAAGAGAGAGAGTGGAACTGCGAACCCGAGAGATGAACGTGTGTTTTAACAAATAAGGTTGCATCCTTATTGCTGTTTATATTGCTGAATATAGCGGAGCGCGTGCCCTCTGGCTATGCCAGTCTTATTACCTACACATTGACAACTTATAAGCAATGGAGGGCGGCCCGTGGTGCTGCACTCCTTTGCCTCCGAGCGGCGTATGTGCCTTGCCGGCGCAATCCGCGCAAAACGTCTGGAACAGTGAAGTGAATGGCAATGCCGTGAAGGACATCAACACTCAACTGTTATCAAATAACTGGCGTGCATGTACACGCGAACCGGCCACCCACACATACAATTGATATATTCACCAAAGGATTTATACAAGGGTTTGCCACACACACACTGCATCGGCCATGCAGGGTGGACGAGCAAAAACTAGCCTGAATGTAAAGGGATAACTTGGCTGAAAACGCATTCGTTTGCGACGCAAATATGCTCAATGTGTACGTATTTTCGATACTTTTCCGCTTAATAAATGTTCGGGGAGAGATCAAACAGGAAGCAAACTATTTTCATCATGGTGGATTATTAGTTTACCCGAATTGATTTTTCGCGCAAGCAAAATAGACTTTTTCCTTCAATGTTATTACGAACGCTGACTATTTTTGATCAAATAAAAGACGAAAAAATAAATCCCATTTTGGGTACTCACTTTTATAATATCCTTGTGGCGAACCAGACGAAATCTGTAATTGAAAGAGAAATACATAAGTAATTTTTCAGGATACAATTTAAAAAACTGAATGGACTGTAAATCCAGCAGTTTAATAAATGCACACGTAGATAGAGAGCAATAAATATGACGTGGCAACGAAGTCCATTTATTTCTACAACTATATAACGAGTGCGGAACGCGTTTTGCGCAAAACAACAAAAAACGAGTTGAACATGCATTGGATTGCCAACTTTATGACGTGAACACGATGTACAGCTGTAGTCTTGCGTTCGTATTGGATGCCGTAAAAGGCATTTGATTGACGGTGAATGCACAAATACTCTGTTGTCAGGTCGACTTCAAACCAACCGGTGGAACGTGCAGCAACATTTCGATTCTATTTTACATGTCAAAGCTTTAACACGCGGTGGATAGATGCGATCGGAAAAATGCTTCAGATATAAATGCTGGGCTGTCGCTGGTTCGTACATTGATCCATCTTCATTACGGGCCGCATTGTCAATGAGATAATGAGTGAATTCCTACGCGTTAAATGTAACGTGTACTGTGCGCGTAATTAAAATACATTGGAATGCGTTGCAACTGCAATCCTTCGGCTAATCATTGCATGTTCGCGTTTCGCGGATTTAATATGCGACATGCGAATAATTTTGCAATATTACTTCGCTCTTCGGTTGCGCGTGCAGCGCGCGTCAAACTCATAACTGAAATGTTTGAAATTAATCCGAACGCTTGGCGCACTGCGAAACACGGACTAGTTTGTTATCTATTACCGTATGCATTCTCAGCATTTTCCCAGCTTCCGGGGTGCACGCTCGCTGTCATCCGACAGCAGCGTATGAAGTTGTTGCGTTTATGTGTGCAGTGAGCAGCTCAATAGCGAACGATCAATTTGAATGGCGTGCAACTTTTACTCTCATGATATTTTTGCACGCTGCATGGTTGAAAGACAACACATGCACGCACAGATACACCGGTGTGCCAGGGCGAGTGTCGGGGGCGGATGGATCTGAGCGCAGCAGAGTGCAATAATAACGCTTCACTGGATACGTGTGCCTCGTTCAGCTCGGATATGCGCACGATGCACACGTATAATGCAATGCAGATGCACAGTTCAACGGGTCTTCAAAGCACAAGAACTGCCCCCGTGTATGGAAAGTGAAACAGTATCCTGCACGCCAAAGTTTTCTTAAATTGTTGTGTCGAACTCTCTTTAAAGCTTCCGCCTTATGCGACTGGCGCGCGTGGAATGTGGAAGTAATAAATATTTATTGATCATTCATGCGAATCATTTTTTTCAGCATTCCAAAAGCCGAATATTGAATGTATCTAAATATTTTCGAGAAATGAAAAAATACTCTTTGCGCAATAATCGAATAATCGTTTGAAGTAAAACACAGTGTAAATTTTAATGTATAATTTGGCTTACTTGTTTTTCAGCAAGGATAATATAGTATCTATTTTATGGCAGTTGTAAAAATCACGGTTACATCCTTTTATTGTAAAAAACCACAGTATTCTGATAATACTGCAAAAAGTTGTGGAATGCTAGCTTTTGTTAGTTCATTTGCAATTTTAATATTGGTAAGAAATCATCGTAAAATTTAATATGTACTCTTGAATACTCTGTTTGAAAGAAAATTTCTAGGATTTCTTCTTCGAAAATAATCTTATTTTATACTTGAGCGGATGGATGATACACGCACGTGGAAAATCTATAGCACGCTTGATCTGAAAGAGCCTTACTTGAGTGGCTACTATGATGTGATGCTGATACCTTATCAATATCACATCGTGTTTGGCCTGTCATTTCTCTTCGGCACTTATTGATGTAGTGCCGGACCATGTAAACAACGACTCCGAAAGGATACGCATTAGAATACCAAATTAACAATGTTACTCAGTTGGTAATTCTTTATTCACGCTTTGAGGCTTTTCGATTATCTTTCGCGCGAAAGATATGACGCATAGTTATAGTTTAAGGTCCATTGGAAGCTTAATGTGGATTAATGCCTCCAATCAATTACACCGTCAAGTGTAAATATTCATGATTGATGATATTTGGCTTGTGAGAGAATTAGCGTTTCAAAAATAATTTTCAATTGAAGCGCGCGCTGCGCTGCTTTGCGACAAGAAGACTGATGAAACGTCCGAAAATCAAATGGAAACTAAGGCGGAATTCAAAAGCCTGCCAAAAGTTCGGGATCAGTTCAATATCAGTTTTGGATATCGGTGGGTGGAACGATGCAGGCATTCAGGAGAAAAGTTCGACTGCGGAAAGCGGGAAAAGGTGAGAGCGCACGTACGCGAGGAAGCAATCCGTTTCTGACTGTAGTCAGCAGTGCTTCGCGAAACTTTCATTCCGGAATTGAATTGAACGGACACATTTCACGGTTAATATCTAATACTTTGAAAGGCACGTTGACACTCGGATCGATTCACATGCACTTCCCATATACACAAAATAGTAAGATGCTGGGTGCCGGGTACCGAATGCTGCTTTTTCGACCGGATGTATTTCGTAGATACCTCCATCTCTCCTGCAGCCAAATGCACAATTCGAGGATGCGAATACCGAGTGTTGCGCATTTACGCATAATATAAATGGTGGACGATAAATTACAACAAGGATATATGGGTTGCGTTATTTATGCAAATCGAATGGTCAAAAAGTCAACGCGTCAAGTTGAAGAAGTTCCAGGGACGCATATGGGATATGTGCGTGGGATGTGGAAATGCGTTTTCCGCCGAAATTAATAAATTTGCATGATGTACCGACCGGAGATCGCAGGGTTTCGTGCGAAATGTTTGGGGTTTTGGGGGTGTGGGTTTCGGGACGCGATTCAGACGTGCATTCGTGCGCGCTTCGTGTATGTCCTGATAAAAGGTTTTGCGGTTACAAATGTCCCACCAAATATGAAAGCATGCGCGCATCGTGCGTGTGTGCGCAAGGGCGACCGAAGGGCCGGTCGAGTGGTCAAGCAGCATTTTTGGTTCGCCGGATTTTGCTACGTTGCAAGCGATAAACTTGACAATAAAAATGAAGATAAATCCAATGTCCACCTCCCTTTTGCCGCCTAATATCGTTACACAACAAAGTCCGCACTTTTTCTCTCGCCCGCAAAAAAACAACAAACGCGCTGAACGCCAAACGACCGAATAAACATTTTACCTCGTGCATCGCGCCACCGTAACGCGTTTAATGCAAATATGTGCACTACATAATAACTGTTTATTTGCCATATTTTCTCTAAAGTGCTGCGACTTCACAAAACTAAAAACGAGAAACTTTGTAGCATTTTCAAGAGAAAATGCTGTCTTTTAATATTACGTATGTTTTCTAGATGTAATCAATTTGTAGATATGTTTAATAATAAAGTTATTGTTGAATTATACCTAAAGTCTAGACTTTAATTTATTTGCATGATAAAGCCCTAGCCCTCACCGAATATGGAAATGCAGAAAAATGGCGTGTATTCATTATTAAATTATATGTGACGTTTGCTGCATAGAAATAATGTAAACATGTGTACAATAGAAAGTAGACTATTGGACAAAAGAATATGTCAAATGTATGGTATGAAATACATACTGTATAAATTCTAACAATTGAAAATAATCCCATTGTCTCTTTGCGATTATTTAGTTGTTAACAGCTATGTTTTATATAATTGATAGCATAACTTTACTTGATATTATACATATGCTTGATATAAGGTGCCATTTTATTACACAATAAGTCCAATATTAATTTTAGCCCCGTCGACAACACTCCATAGTCTAGTGGTAAAGACTATGGATGTGGTCCGAGTATCTCGGGTTCGATCCCCGAGAGTGGCAACTATAATTTAAGTTTTAAATTTGAAATCAATTTAAGGCTATAAGGGAAAGATCAAATTTGACCGTAGTAAGAACACTCCATAGCCTAGTGGTTACGGCTATGGATGTGATCCGAAAGTCTCTGGTTCGATTCCCGAGAAATTTAAATTTTATATTTAGAATTTAAATAAATGTAAGGCTATAAGGGGAAGATCAAATTTGGCCATAGCAATAACACTCCATAGCCTAGTGGTAGAGGCTATGAGAGTGGTCCGAGTATCTCAGGTTCGAATCCTGAGACTAGCAACTTGAATTTCCAAGTTTTAAATTGCTTGTATGCTCAGGGGGCCCCAATGGAGTTAGCCGTATGTCTAATGGGGCCCCCGGTGGCATACAAGGGCCCCATTTTTAATTTTTGAAGCCCGTACGTTAAGATTGTCTTGTGACGGCCCACCCCGCCGCTTCGCTCCCCGGCAGTAGACTGCCTCCCCATTCCCGATTTTTGTTACCAACAGACCTCGGTTTGTGACGTAGTTATTATGAAGGGGGGATGGGTAAGTAATCCTCAGCGCCACCACGGAAATTGTTATGACTCGAATGGACACTGATGTCTTGGACTTAGAATTATTTTTCAAGTTGTTATTACCATGAGGTAATTCTATCTATTTTATTTTTCCAAAAATTGTTCGGAAGACTCCTCGGGATTCGAACCCGAGACTTCCAAGTGCCAAGCAAGCGTTTTACCACTATGCCAGCAACTGACTTATGTGATAGAAATTAAAACTTATATTTGTGCGCTACAACAATATACCACTATAGTAACTAACGTGTGCGTCTGATATTACTCTTGTGTCCGTATTGTAATTGAAATTTGTATTATTATTTATTATTAATAAAGGGTTCTGCTTAAAAATTGTTTGTGTTTTATCTGAATTTACCCTGTGCTATTATTCCAGGAGCAGCATTTATCAAAAAAGTGTCAATGTTCGTGCAGCAAATAATCGAATAAAATTTCACTGGAGGCAACCGCTGGAAGCATGTTGTAATTTATATTGGGCCGTTATCTATAACGCGCTAATATAACTAAATCATTTCCGGAAATGTATCTGATTTAGCTGTGTTTCTCCGGAGAGCGTATTTCCTATTTAATATATGAGCATAAAACAAAATCGCCGCCGCCATTGCGAGACCGTAATCCCAGCACATTAAAATTTTACGATCGGATTTTACAACAATAACACATTTCTCCAAACAGGGAAAAACATCTTGAGCGCCAGTTTTGCGCGCGTCTTCCGCGAGCCGCCCGCATCATTATGATTGTCATTGTTCTTGTATCGCATTTATGTGCGCTTCCATGAACCGAGCGTACATCGTATCATTAGCTATCCGTTAGCAGGCTTATTCGAATTGTTGTGGTTAATAACTCATTATGCTAGTGTGCACGCACCACTCTGCTCGCGCTGTTTAACACAATACGCTGCTCGCGCAACCGAGAATACGATGCGATGCGATGCGATGCAAGAGGGCATTTGCATAAAATGACATGAAATATTTTCCGCGCGCTATTATGACATGCAATAAAAACGGGAAATGATGCACTTACATGCGACTTGGAATTCTAATTCGGACTACGTGACTAAGAGTGTACAAACGCATTGGAAGGACGACGACGGACCGTTTGCGGGCGAATGCGGCGAGCGTTAAGGGCGCGCGCGCGCTCGCACAACTAGGACAACGCGCGCTTGAGACGGCGGCAGCGTAGCGCCCAACTTGCTTCGAGGCAAACTTATGAATGTAATCCGCTAACAAGATATTTGATGTACATAAAGCTTTGCCTAAGTGCCGAAATTAATTACCATGCGGCAATAAGTTTCACGCGCAATTTATTAGGCTCATGCTCATTCCGAAATTGTTTTGTATGCTCACTTTTTATGCGATTAAGCGCAACAATAAATTAATCGTTCAATTGAATTTTACTACCATATAATTCCATTCCACAGTTAATAAGCCATAATGAGGATCCATTCCAATCGCGCTGATGCATGGAATTAATTTATTTCGCAATTGCAAAATTTTGTAACGAAGAAGAGTTTCGGATTAGCAAGAGAAATTAAATTTGTTTGTTTTTAAATTCAATGAAGCACGCACGTTTTCATCGTTTGAATTTTGATATGGACTATTATTTCAACGCTAAATTTATGCATTAATTCGCTACCGAATGTTGTTCAACTCGTGCTTATATTATCAAAATAAACATGCATGCTAATAATTAATGAGTGCTGCTGTTTTACACGCGCTTCTTGTACGAGTGTGCTTACATTATAATTTTCGCTAAAGTTCCCAATTATATGCATAGTGCAACTAAATTTGCTGGAATAGCAGCAGTCTTTAACAGCACCTGCAGGTGGCTGAATAAAATTTGCAATAAAATCACAAGATACAAAAGTTGCATGCTCATATCTCAACATGATTTTGAATTCATATAATCTGTAAATTGCGCCAAGCACATAAAATTAAAATTTCAATGAATTAGAAATTGACTGAATTAATTAAATCAACATTCATTATTTACGGCTGAGATAATAATAATAAATTACAATTATACGAATCAATAAATAACCACCCAGTTTGCTTAAAGTTTCATCTAACTAATGCATTTCTATAAAGCGTATTTCGTCGAAGTAAATAATTGACGTCGGCTTTGATTTGCGCATGTAAATGCTTCAAACTGGCTAATTAATTATATACAAATAACTGGCAGTAATTAAACGTCATTCAACGACGCCCACTCGCGCATATAATTAATACCTGGCGTAATGATTTTCTTTGAAGGCAATTAATGACAATCGTCGTAGTTAATTCAGGATCAAATAATATTAACGCGTTAGTTGCTGCGTGCGTTCAGCGAAAATGCTTGGAAAATTGGAAACACTAAATGCGCATTTGAAATGCTTCAGCAAATGTTATATTGCAAAGAAAATTTTTGGATTGCGGCCACGCTTTTGATGCGAACGCACGGATAGAAAAAATATTATATTTAGAAGCGATTCCGGACCGGCGCCGTAAACTTATGCAGGCCGGGAGCGCGCCGCGGCGGCAAAGGGGGCGTCGGCGGCGCATGCAAGCTCGCCGCCAGCGCCGTCAGCGTCAGTACGCTGCAAAGGCTCACAAGCGACGCGACGCCGCCGCCGCTTGCCGTCGCTGCCGTTCAACGCATCGATCACGAATGCCCTGAATCCATCAGCGAATAAACGAGCGAACGAGCAGTCGAGTAGCTTTTTCCTTCGACGAAAAACAACACAACAAGCATAAACAACTTGATGGGCCGATATCGAAAGACAATATAGATAGTGTCTGCGTCAACAAAAAGGGCGAAGTGAGCTACCGCGCTTATCAGTTGTAAAGTTTATTGAAGTGTGCGTCGAACGCAAAGTGTAAGTGCGGGCGCGGATCATTTTTAAATTAAACTTTTGGTGCTGCATTTGACTTCAGTGTACTCAAGAGTGTAACTTTCACCCACTTGCTATGGATTGTTCGCGGGCGCAAACTTTAGTGCCGTTGCTTATCCCGCATATCGCGCAAGGAATTACCGGAAGAGCAAGTTTTTTTCGTTGGTGAATTATTGGATCATATGAGGGCGCCGCACGCGTTGAACACGGTGAGCAACTCACAGCATTCGCCTTTTTATTACAGTTGTTTGTTGTTGCGTTTGCTATTTATGGTAGTGCATTACAATGAGGCGGCATAATGGAATGGCTAACGTCTCGTTAGTTAGTTAATTGGACGCCGTCTAATGTTCCAGCGACACGCACATTATTATGAATGCTTATGATAATCAAGTATGAATTAATGGTTAGTGGAGTCGATATTTTAAACAAAATCAGGCATTTATCACTCCCGCGCGTGCAATTGCTTTGGTGTCCAGGCGGCAACGTTGACACGAACATTCGCATAATGTTTATTTTATCCGGGACACTTTTTCGGCCTCCCAGGAAGGCGAACGCAAGCCCCCAAGGCGGTAAATCGCGCACCATATATTCGCCCGATGGACCGATGGGAATATATTTCTTCCACTTGGTGCCCGCTTTAACCGCTCCATCATCAGCGCGTGTTTTTTTCGCTTGGCGTTTTCCTCTGGAGCTTTTAGCGAACGAGGTCACTGCTCTTCATCTATTCGTGCCACTTCGTCATTCATGACAATTGACTTATTCGCCGCAATTCAAGATTGAGCTCGTATGCTCTTGTGTTTTACTAGGTACACACCAATCCAAGCAAATATTTGCCGCTTGATTAAATACTGAGGAATAATGTGTTGAAATTGCGTGCGGTGCCATTCATGCAGATTATGATAATACGAAATTATTTGCAGTTTAAAGCAACATGTTTGCATGATATCTATATTTGTTAATCTATTGTCCAATTGATGATTTTGTTATGAAAAGATATCTCATATTTGGAGGATATAAAGAGTTATTATTTTCGTAAGGACACGCATTCAGGATAATGGTCAACTAGAAGCAATAGAATGCTTCAAGATGATAGTTATGAGAATAGTGAAATTATCTCATTTTGGAGAGAAGCACCTACGTGATTGATATAACTAGAGTAAATGTTAGAGGAGCGATGAAAGAGAAAAGAGGCAATCAAAAGCATACATGGAACAAAATTCGCCTGAATATAGAGCTATTTTTCTAAATCGGCGCGCATCTCGATGGCTGGCGCGAGTATTTCGTACGATCGGTCGAGAGCGAAACGTCTGCAAAAAGGTCTTGTAATTTATATATGAACTCCATTTATTTGCCAAGGCAAGTGCACAATAGCCATTAAACCTTTTCATTCTCCAAAGAGCGCGTGTCGCTTTTGCTGAATGAGCCACTTTCGGCGCGGCCAAAATGGCAATGAAACCGTTTTAGAATTAAAATGAATATTTATTGATTTCTATGTACATTCAATATTCGTTAATGTCACATTGGCCGGACGTATTGTTTCAGTGCCTGCTTCCGTTCGCCATTCATTTGAATAAACACGCGCGCCAAAAATCTGCAGCGAGCGTTCCACACAAAAGAACATAAATAAAATATTGATTTGCGCATTCGATCCGTGGAAATCTTAATTGAGAGTGGAACTGAATCCGAGTAGCAAAAAACAAAGGAATAAAAGTTGTTTATGCGCCAAGATGTCTGATATTATTTTCTTGCAATATCATTGTTCGCATTCGATGATCGTATAAATTATATATCATGTGCATTCAGCTGCGCAGGTGGCGGTGGGCGCAGAGCCGTCTCTTTGCCCAATGCAGCTGGGAAAACTTTTAATGGGCCGCTTTAAAAGTGCACATATACGAGAAAATTATTCCTGCCTCCCGGCTAGACGTGCACTACTATGCTTCTAATTCACTTTGCGCAAGTGTTTGTGCCGTTTGTACATGGCAAATGTTATGCGCGTCCGCGTAGGATACCAATTTGTATCCGTATATTTCAAATGTGTGCAGTGTTCATTTTAGGTTAGCTTTTTTCTTCCGGCTGCACTTTATTTATTCGCTGGTGTGAATAATAAAGAAGCTCAGATGAAAAATAAAGTGCGCCGGAGACAAATACCAACAAGGACTCGAAAAGTTATTGGATTAACTTTTACAAACAAGTCTCACATTGAGGACATATTTGTATTTGCTTGTAAGTGCGTATTTCAATTTTGAACTAAATGAACAAATTGAAAATGTCGAAATGATTCTTGTCTTTTCTCTGTGTGTAAATTCAACACGAGCATTTACATTGTCCGAATAATACAAAATGAATATTTTTTATGCTGTTTTCATGATGCCTTTTGTGTTGCATTAATACCTCGTTTCCCTTTAATATTTCAATTTGAAACCGTAATTCACATTCACGTTTCACGAAGTGCACAGCGAAGAGTGAAAAAGAAAAGCGCGCGAACAGGTTTGAATGTGTACACAATGGCGTTTTTGTTTTTCGTCCTTTTTGCGCTTAATTATTTGCGACGTGCAGAAGCGTGCTGTAAATCTTCAGCGAACGGCCGAAATTATTTTTTCCGTCGCGCCGGATGCGTTTTTGCACGAGGCCTTAAGCGTCGATCGATGATTGGACGGCGGCTATGAATATTAACATTCTGCGCTAGTGAAATATGTGAAATATGTGTGCGCGAGATTCTCCGGCCGTGTGGGTTGTTGCACGTGAACGTGCAAACTGCTTGCTTGCTTGCTGTATATTTATCAATTTGCGCATCGCGGCAGCTTGCCTGGAGGGGTGCTGTCCGTGTTCCGAAGTAGAAATGAGAAATTAGTCGAGTCAATGTAACAGATGTTTGTATTGTAGCATTCGTTCGTTCGTTCGTTCGTTCAGCGCGAGCTGCTTTAGTCATCCTGGCGACTCGCCCGAATTTATTGCAACATGTTTAAAACAGACTTAACTAGGCAAGTACACAAGCACAATATATGTGCTACCATCTGTATTAATACTGCGCCGCGTACAATACGAGAATGGGGCGGCAATGGTGGTGGTGGTAGAAAATACCGCAAGGAACTTTGGCCATGTGTACAAAGAGCAGCAACACGCATGGAGACATAAAACACAGTTACGAAGGATTATCAAAAAGAAATTTTCGCTGTTCGCACACTGATATTCGGGCGGGCAAGGGCATTCCTTGTGAGGCGCAGGATCAATTCACTCGCTTTCCTACTTCTACGTCTTGTTTCCTTCTCGTCCTCGCCGCCTCCGTTTTTATTCCGCGCGTCTTTTTATACCGCTATTGCTGAAAGCGTCATTCTTTTTTATTTTGCGCGCAAACTTCCATAGACATTGATAGGAATGAAGAGACGCAGGGCGGCGGCGGCGGTGGAGGAGATGGGGGTGGAGTAGACATGGAAGATTTCGGCGGCTGCCCGAATGAGCAACGAAGAACAAAATTCTTTATGGATTAGTTCCTTGTGTAACTCTGTATAAAATTCAGTTCACGTGGTCTTGATGAAGGTCGTAAAATTCGAGGGTTTGTCAGAAATGCGCGAGGTGGAAAAGGAGTGAAAGCATCAGCTTCTTTCGGGAACGTGCTGTACCCGAGCCGTCTGGATGCTTCTTTTTTTTTTTGGTCCGCACGCTACCTAATCTCGAAAGGAATTTCGCGATTTCCTCATTCGCATTGCCTCATTTGACGATGCGCGCCGGCGCGATATCAAACGAAACAAATAAAAAATTCAATTGAAGTAATGGATTTTTTTGCCCTTTCGCCCGCACTTTGCGTCGTGGGCGCACGATAAAGAAGATGCGTCCCGGCCAAAAGAAATTAAAGAAGCGTTGATACTCTCTTCGCGCTGATGGGCCACGTGGAGGAGCAAAGGACGAGGACGAGGACGTACTCGCCGAAAATCCGACGAGCACTGCTGCGCATTCCGCACGAAAAATTAACTCGACTGAGAGACTTTGGCATGCGCTCGATGCGCTCCGCTGGTGAGACATGTTGGTACAAAGTTAAAAATAACAACAGATTTGCATTCTCGCACGCCGCGTTATTTATAGACGAGATTAATTGAAGTTAATGGAAAGCGTAAAATCCACTCGGCAATTTCCTGCACATTCGATTGTCAGGACGACAACGACGAGTGCTTTTTGTCTTCAGTTTGCTGAGACATCAGAGAACAAAACGTACATTTCAGGATGTTGCTTTAAGCGTATTGTGTGCACTTCTTTCACCGCGTTTTCATCCCTCCGATTCCGATTCCGGGAGTGTCGTATTTTATTTTCACGTCGTGCACTCCCCGACCAAATCTATTTAATCTCATGTAGTGAAAAATCAAGGAAGGCCAGCCAGCAGCCAGTACGCATTTAGTTAATCCCATTTAATTTAGCCGACGTTCTTCCGTTTCGTAGAAATGTTATATCAGAATGTTTGCGATTTGTGACAGTTTGCGTATTCTATTTTTGTGCATCTACAATGCACCGGCCGCACATGAGTGATATATAACGCGCGGAGGAGAGCGAGAGAAACGTGAGAAAACTTTGTTATTATGTTATGGAAGTCCATGTCGTGCCGTTACTATCTCTTTAGTGCGCGCAGCGAAAATTCGTAATGACTTTATTTGATTATGTCCTAAAAGTAATTGGGCTGTAAAGCACTGTGCGCGATTGCGTCCTTTTCCTTTCGCTTGTATTTTCCCTCTTGCTGCCGCGCCGCCAAATTGGAAATGATTTATACAGGCCCCGTGCGTATACATGGACGATAGAAAAAAAAAGAAGTGTAATTTCTCCTAACGAGAAATTATGATTTCATAATTTCGTAATACGTAGCGTAAATGAAATTCACTAGTAATACACTAAGCTTCCGGCATAAATCCCATAAAAATTCTAATCCTCGTGCCAGGCAACGATACGTACACGAAACTACCCAAATGAAAACACCCCTAGTGATTTTTATATACAAATTGCGTGGTGGTTGCATTGTGCGCTCAACTATAGCTGCGGTGAAAGTTTGCCCAGTGGGAACAATAGCACCTTTTGTCGAATCTTAATTAAATTTCTCCGTGTTTTTCTTGCGGCTTCTCCTGGTTGAAGGAGTGCTCGACACACGTTTTCTTTGCGCGTCTTTCACACATTCGGATCGCCGCGCTCAAATAACACATCAGCTAACTAGCGAGAGGGAAAAGTGGGACGCGCACCAAATGCGGCGGGAGGTGTGCAGGCCGAAGGATGTGAAGATGGAGAACTTTGCCGCCGGCGGCACGAGCGACGACCGAGAAGCGTTAGAGAAACACGCAAAATAGATTCGGGTTGTACGCGCGCGCGTTTCGCGCTAAAGAAAACTTCAATGCATACTAATCCGGTTGGATGGATCTTTCTTTCGTTTTTTTCTTCTCTTCGTGGCCTCATCGAACCGCCCCGTGTCCTGACGCGCGCCACTTCCTCGAATATCTTTTTTCGGCGGCGTTTCTTTATTTCGTGCTCGTTAGAATTTAACATTACTAATGACGTTCGCCTTTTTGCTTTCATTGATACGTTTCTTCTGCGCTTCGCCGCCATTCAAAGCAACTATGCTGTATATAGGCGCAGGATGTATAAGAAAATGTTTTGTTCCTGGATCTTTTCAAATGCTACATCATCTCCTTTTTGCTTCTTGTATGTTTCACGTTCTTTATTAGCTGATGGATATATTATATGATGTTTTGTCATCGACATTTTTCCAAGTATTCCGCTCACATCCCCGTTAAAAACAAATTCTAAATTACGTGCTGTTCTTGTGTACTTATTCTTTATAGGATTATTTCGCCGTAATCGCTTTTTATTTGAATTAAAGTTAAGCGAGCACGCGACATAATTAGCAACACTCGAACAACTTTTCGCACTTTTGCTCTCTTACTGTACCTACTATGCTTATTTGTAACAGCAAAACGCATTAAGGTTTGTTGTTTTTTTCTCTCTCGCAAACTCATGAATAGAAATTGGGTTTGAAACTCAATCAAGCGATGCATGCCTAAGTATTAAAACGCTAGCCGGAGTCACTGGCGCGACAAGTGCAAAAAAGAAGAATCATAACGTCGACAATGCTTCCGCTTGATTTGTACATTATTGCAAGCTCGAGATAAAAGAAAATATGAGATAATAGTGAACCGTATTGGAATTTTACTATCGGAAAATATACATATTTCTACCAATTCTTTTCGCTTTGATAAAATTCCACTCATATTTTTTATTCTATTAACACAAATTTGTTCCCTACGTATTTATATTTAGACTCATCAAGTATAAAGATAAATAACACGCATGATACTTCCGGCAAAAATCCGGTGTTTAGTTTATTTGCGATTATTCCGTAAGAGTGATTAATGGATTGCCTAAAATATTGGTCAAGAGTTTACGCGTTTTATTTGGTTGGGTTGGGCTATTATTTAATGTTTTCGACTGTGTTGGGCTTGGAGGATATAAAAGGCGTTGTTCAACTTTAACCATTCATTCGCGCAATTCATACGAATGCGAGAGCGATTGTGCGAGAGAATGGGGGGCGGCATGTTCAAGGCTAATGCTTTTTTACGCCGAGGACATAATGATATATCATTTCGGTCGTCGGCCCCCAAATAAGTTGCGTGCGCACCGCACCGTCGCCGCCACAGTCGAAACAAACACGTCCGCAATGAATAGCGACAGCGGATTAAACTTCGAGACGAGTGCCAACTTGCCAAATTTATGATTTTAATGGGCTCGAATTACCACAAACGCCCGAATGCTAGATATTCCTTTCAATTGAGTATCATATATGCTGGTTTTCATAAATTCTTTACTTTATTGGCGGTAAAATATCTCTGTTTGGGATCACTGACCCCCCCAAAACATTTATTATTTATCCACTCAATCTCGCATGACATCCTCGGAAGAGACAAAACAAAATATGAAAACATATTCTGCATCACTAAATTATATTATATATTTTGCGCGGCACTATCTCGGAAAAGCAGTTTTGCTCTTGGCTGTCGTCCTAATACGTTCCCGAAAACGCAACGTGTTCGTAATTAATGACAATTTAATGAATGCATGACAAATTATCCCGGCGAGTCGAATGTGGCGCGGCAGGAGTGTTTTTCGGCGAACTGGATGCCGGGATTGTCTTCCGCACTTGAAGCGATACTCAAACCGTTTCATTTTGCGCGCGGCACTCGGTCGGTTGGTTACTTAATGAAAAAACGAAGAATATTAATTACTCGCACACGGCGCACGCTTTTTGCTCGTTGCGCGAAAGTTGCTCGAAAAGTTTAATCATCAATTAGGTGTTGTTTTTAGCGGCTTTCGCAGGTTCGCCAAATTTTATGCTCAAGCATTTTTCAATTATCGCTTTCGCCGCTCACTGAAATTGAATTTAAATCTTTTACACTCGTTTGCTTATTAACACTCGGATTAGCACCTTAAGGCGTACCCGGAACCTGGCGACAAACGGCCGAAAAATGGGAAAATAATTTCCTTCATTCACGAAATACTTGGAGCACGCGAATTTATTTTTAATCTTATAAAATTCAGCTAAACGTTGGATAATCCTTTTTTGTTGGTTTTGCGTAAAATTGATAAAAATATTTTATAAACTAATATCTCAATACACATCACGTACTTTCGAGTTTCAGCTGTTATTAAATAAGTTTGAAAACTTTTAAATTATACAGAGCGTAAGAATAAAAGTCAATAAGTACATTTAAGATTGTTCTAGATCATGAGGCAGTGTAATTGAAGAAAGGCTGAGGCTTGGCGTGAGTTTAAAATTGAATATCCAAATAATAAATCCCACCTAATTCTATACTTGGCGCAATTACACGAAAGACGCAATTAGAAAATGAAATTGTGTGACATAATTTCACAACACGTCTTTGGACATGATGTAATTGTAGTTCTGCAAGCCTAGCTGTGACGCGTGAGGATATCTCGGTACGCTTGGGCGGCAGCAGCGGCGGCAGCGACGACGACGGCGCGATTGTTTGATATGCGTGCTGCAGAGCAACGTGCAATTGGCTCACGCCAACTAAAGCAGCCGTTTTAGGTGGTGCGCATTTACTCGAAATGTAATTTAGAGAAAATGAGAGAAAATGTTTCTATGGCTTAAAACGTGCTCATTTGCTTTCACGTGCGCGCACGGTATGAGCACACATACTCGCCGTGCAATGGATGCGAAAGTTATGGATCATCGTGACTGGAATCTATGTGTTCCTGATTTTAAAGGCGTACTCAAAATACGAATTGAAAAAGAGGTAACGATGTTGGGAACGCATCAGAAATTAATTTTCACTGCATGTGTGTGGAATACCGCATGAAATGAAATGAACTTTAATCAAAGCGAAATTGTAAATTAAAAATTAGTCGTAAAACAAAAATGCTTATTTAATGCAAGGACTTTCGGTTCGTTTACGCCAGATGAGCATCCAGTTAGCAAGGTAGTAGGTATATGTACGAGATGTTATGAAATACGGCACTACTCGCCAGCTATATAGCTATAGTGTAGTGGATATTGTGTTGCTAAAATTACAACTTGCAAGAGTTGTGATGAAATAGACTGCGCGCGAAAATCATCCGGACGTTGTCATTTTATGGCTGGTGCAGTGTGCGAAGGATGCAGGACGAAAGCATATTTTGCACTGTTCGCTGCATTCATGCGCTCTCTTCCTATTTCTTTTGTTATTGTTGATATATGTCCCCAGCATTTTCTATTTGTGCGTTCTACATCCGAGCGCGGATTAAAATTCTTCTTTGGCATAATATGAAACTTTAGCCTCGAAATGAAATTAATATCAGGAACAATACGCTGCCATCGTAATAATTATTCTTGCGAATGCGTTTAATTATGATGCGTTTAGTAAATGTAGGTAGATATTTTTCAATGTTCCGCGTTAATCAGCAAAACAATTATTTCTGCAAGCAAACAACAACAACAACAACAACAACAAAATGCGTTTTCGCATGCGTAGCTTTAGGTATTCCAAATGCGCTTAAACAAACACGTCCCATGTAAATTTAAATTGGAAGCGTGGAAGAAAACAATTTAAATTGATAGTTTTTAGGCTTTTGCTACTCGAACAGAAATAATACGAAAAGACAACATAAAAAGCTTTCGAATAATGGCGATGGCGGCGACGCAGCGCTTATGATGCGTATGTGTGCGGCTGCGTTGTGAAAAACGAGAAAAATGTAAATCTTTGAATTGCGTTTTGTTCGACGTTAAAGCAAAAACAGCGTTGAAGAGGAAAAAGTACGACAGCTAAACATCCCCTTCATTTTCGTTGGAGCGTTTGCGAACGCCGAAAAAGCGTCATGCACCTCATTTATGTTTCATTTTTGCTGCCGGCAGGACGCGCATAATGTTAACGAGCAGCCGCCATTCACAGTCGCTGCCGCCTCCCGTGTGCATATGCACATATGATGGTGGCAGTAGGCAGGCCGCAAAACATTGTGAAAGATTCATAACGGCGCAAACAAGCCTCACGCGCTCGTAATTTTTACGATAGCATGCAAAATCCAAAGTAGTATAAATACGCGCCTATAAATACACGGCACATGCGGGGGATGCGTGCTTTTTTTTTTGGTGCTAAACTATTGGAAACTTTTTGCGCACGTTTGTTCGAAACTGTTCGAGCGGGTGTAATGTGTGCGTTGCACGGGGCCGGCGTGCAATTTCCTGATGCATTGCGATGCGCGCCGAATTGCATTGGCCATCGGGCGCGATTAATTCGCATTTTGGCGTGCCTTTTGCTCGCGTGCCGCGCGGTAATATATGAGCGGGGGCCCGGGGAAGTTTGTTCAAGCGAGTTCAAGTGCGACCGACCGTTGCTGCTTTAATTGCGCGGATACACATGCGCGCAAGGAGTAATTAAATCGAATCGATTGCAATAAATATAATTACAACTGATTCCCCGCAAAACCGAATGTCGTGCGACTGGGTTAAGCCAGCTCATAATTATTTATACTGTAAATTGAGTGCAGTTCACATTTCTGTTTATTATCTTTCAAACTTGCTTATTGTTCAAATTTTAATCAAATATTTTAATTCTATTGAAACTTTCCAACAGCACGTTAAAATATAGTTTTGGCAAAAAACAGTGAAAAGTTAAATAATAAATTTCACAAAAGGAAGTAATAAAATATACATTTGAACAACAAATGAATTTTAATCAAGCGTTGTCCAAATTCAAATAATGGAATGCATAAAAACGGCCGAGATATATTAATAAAAATCATCACTTTTTAAATGCGAATGCGCACAATAAATGCTTAAATAAATATTTTGCTACATTGATCCCGACGCCAGTTGTGCAAGTTTATTTTTGCCATGGGAAATTGCACTTAATATTTGAAATGCAATATATATATGTACGCCTATTTTATTTGTTTTTAATTGCTCGCATTTATCCACGTTCCGTGTATAATCACAGCGCATTGCAAAGAAATTTGCATTTTGTAGCCATATGCACATTTTATACAATTATTGTAATTTCAAAACTTGCATCCTGTTTCAAATACCGCATCAATCCGCAACATATTAAAACAAATCGATAATAAATAATTGTAAAAACTTACCAATTGTAAGAAGTTCAAATAAGGGATGAAGATGGAAATCACATCATGAATAAGTGAAGAAACCTGCAATACAAGAAATTACTTTATGAATAAATGTGCGTTAAAAATATTTACTTTTGCGCGATTATCAATAAAAGTAAAACGAATTTATATTACAAACATATTTCATCCATTATGAAGCAATGCATACAAAGGAGTCAGTCGTTCTTTCTGTACGTTTGCCTTTGATGCGAGCACAGGTTTTATTGAAATTTCTTTCTTCTTCGGCGTTCTGATTAAGTTTCGCAGCAAGCATGCCGCTGACATGCGGATTCACAAAAGAGCAAACGCGGGCGCGCACGCAGGAGACAAAAACAGATATTTTGACATTATCAATATATAAAGCTTTCGCCCTCATTTGCATATATCAATTTTCACGCTAAATGCGCATTATGTGCGCTTGACAATTGACACACGCTGAACGGCAGTTCAGTTGGATGCCGCGCCACATCCAATTGAAATATTTTTGCCAGAAACAATGAACGCCATCAACGTGGCAATAAACGAAATGGCATTTTGCGCTCGCGTTTCAAGCCAATTTGAATTGCAATTCTTGATGGCTGATTGACTTAGTGATAAGCGCGTGAACTTGCGCATTTTCACTTTCGCATTTCGATTCATTGCGCGAAGATCGCGCACGCCGCTGCAAAATTTTATTCAAATGGAATCAGATTTGCGCGCATTTTTCATTCAAATCAATGCATTCCGCGTTCCCGCAACGTGTGTGCATCCCACACATACGCCACCTAAGCATCGCTCATGCTCACCGTGTAAAATCAATTCAATACGGAATGATGATGTGCGCGCGTGTATCATCCGAGAGAATTTTATACAATTTTTTCGTGAATTTATTCACGACTATTTCCGCTCTGCTTTTTTTCCGCGGCGTGCTGATTTTATCGTTTATCTATCATTCCATTTGCGTGAACAATACTCGTGAGTGTAGAACCACTGTAAATAATCCAATTATGACAATGTTTGGTTTATTAACAAATTTAATTTTGAAATGCGCGCATTGTGTACTTGCAATTTATTTCTGTTGAAATTTTATGAATTGCCTTAAATTAAATTTCTAATGAAGATTAAAAAAAACTTCACCTGCAAAAAGTCTAGCCTAGAAATTTTGTATTGGTATAACGACCACGACCTCGATTATTAAAACTTCTTCAAGGAAATCTTTAACTTTCTTTTCCTTTCTAGACTTTTCTTTTTCCTTTCGCTTTGAAAGTAACCAAAATTTAGTGTATTAAAAAGTTGTTATTGCCAGAGAATCCTTCAAACTATTGACGCATTTTACCCGAAATTATCTAGAGCAATAAATTGTTTAAAGTTTGACAACGGCTGATATGAAATAAATTGTCTTAAAAATACATCGCTCTATCAGCACGCGACGAGCAGCGAGCACGCGTAGGTACGTACAATGAAGTAAAAAAAAACGAAAGAAATGATCTTTTGTTAAAAGCGTATTGAAACTTTTCAATTTTCTTTTATGACCGAAGTAAAAGCTTTCCAGTGTATTCTCCGGCCGAGAGTCCTGCCGCATGCGTTACGAAACGTTATCCTCAAAAGGTGCCGCCCGCCACACTCGAACGTCTGCCATGCGAAAATCAAAACCTTTCCTGTTTTTAACAAGCTACTCCACGTACGTACGCTTCTTCGGCGACTGTACACACGCCGCCTGCAACTCTAAAGTGAAATCATTAAATTTTTATCCGGAAAGTTTGCGTGCTAGGCAGAAAGGTAGTCATCGATAGCCGTTCTCCAACGCACGTCTCCGCATTGCATTGCACTGATGAAGCATTCTACCGCCGGAACACTCTATTAAAAAAAGATTCTGCACCATCGGCGAAATTTGCACCTGTGTTTCGCGCGCCCGTAAACTCTTTGTTTATTTCGTCCTTTTATTCCCTAGATTTTTTCCTCAGCGCTGCCTGCTGAATTCCAGCGTTCACATTCTGAACTCACCCATGCAAATATTTGCGCAAGGTGTGTGTGTGTGTGTGTGTGTGAATGGACTGCAGGCGTGGTGAGAATTTCCCATCCAGCAGCGCTCAAGAAAGACCAGCGCGCAGCGTGCACATCAATACCGAGACGACGTGATACGCACGGCAATGAGACGTCTAACTTTCTGTTATTCTTGAAGGGATGAATACACGTCGCAAAGGGCGACGTATGTGCCGCCGTGTGCATTTCGATGGCGGTGGTGCAAGTTAGCAAGTTACTTCCTATTCAAATTGCAACGTCAACAACCATTTACAACAATAACAAGGTGACATACGGTGCGTTGCGCTTGAGCGCCGCTTGAGGGACGCGTCTCGTGCACCTGAATGGGCGAATTGCAGATTGGCGACGACGTTCAGCTGGCATGAACAATGCAGGTGCGATTTTCATTAGCGAAATGACGCGTTACTCAGATCTGCTAAGTTTCAGCCTTGAGATATGTGCATACAGCTACTAAACCAACGCGTAATATAGACTACTTATTAAGCTGTGTTCATAGAAGAATTCTCTAGAAGAAGAAGAAGAAATAGTCTAGTACTTGAAAGTTGGTAAATTATTTGAAAACTTGCAAAGCCTTGGCTATATCTAAAAGTGAAACAAGAAACATTCCTAAAGCAGGAAACTAGATAGGTAAATTTCCCAAGTAAAGAAAATTGAGAAATTAATTCAATTTTGGCCGGATTATACCTGATTAATAATTAATGAAGATAATACAAGCTTAAAATTCTATTGATTTGTCGGTTAGAGCACAACAAACATAAATTAATTAACTTTCGAATAATTTAATGATAACAGTGGAAATTAATTAAATAAAAATCACGCACATAAACCAAAGCGTAAATCCACATGTAATCAAGTGTAATAAAAATGTGATGTTGTCGAAAATGGGGATTTTGCATTATAAAAGCATAAAATAAAATAATTACATTGTTATATCGACAATAAAAGGCAATTTCGCGAATTCGAACGGTGCGGTTGATGTAAATTTGAATGGAATTTGTACGTTATCATCGCATTAATGGAATGTCTGCTAAATACGCCTGAAATATCTATCATCCTTTCAGTAGAGCATAGTTTGTGTGGTTAAACAAATACACACTTGTAGTACCTATTCCGTATACCACATTCGTAATACATGCGTAGGTAGTACATACTTGAATTAAGCTGCGCTTTAACTACTGCAATAAACTCAATATCGGAAGTGCATTTTTATGTCGTATTGTAAAAAAAGTTTACTGCAAATTAACAACAAAGTAATTTCATTCCAACTTTGTTTAATACATTCATTCGATGGCTTAATTTATTGCGTGGAATAAAATTACTCGGAAATCGTCGAATGGCGGGCGGCAACAATTTATAACATTTAGTTAAATGCAAAATATTCAGAAACAAAAGTTTATGAATGCTGGCGTTCATACAAGGCTTAATGACAAATGAAAATGCGCGCTGTCATCATGCGATGATTGTAAATGCATATATAGGTATATATGTTGTTGGGAAATACGCTGGGCTAATTGAATTTTTCGGCTTGCTGATTGAAAAACGTTTTGCGCATGTAATATGTAAATGGCCTCTGATGTCGGATGATGATGTTTAGTGTAGCGGAAACGCGAGTCAGTCAAACGCTTTGATATTCACAGCTAACGACGATCTACGCACACACACATACATGCGACCGCTCAAATTTCCACGATACATTCATATATCGATTTTGTGATTTAACCAGATTTTGATTTTAGCCGCGAGGCGTACAGGAGACACGCCAGACACCGCATATTTATACTCGTCGTAGAAGCGCGTGATAATGACGCGACACCTCTCGCGGTAGTTATGGTGTTTTATGCCCCTCGCGGGCACAATTTGCGCCCGTGGAACGTGCCAACAAACATGCACCCCCCATTATTTTTTCTCCACGCCACACTCGAAAACGAATTATCACCAGCGCATGTTACAACGCGTACCTACTAGTTAATTACAAAAATCATTTTGCTTTAATCAAAATGATTAAAACTGATGCATTTGAAAATTTCAGGTGGCAACTGAAAATGTTCAATATAAATTCTTTGCGCTGGCGCTGCTTGAAGTTAGCACGACGAATATTTAATGTTTGCACGTCTCGCGTAAATTGCGAGCGAAAAGTTTAATTGTTGCCGGAATAATCAAATACACGTTCCGGTGTTTTACTTATTTTTTATTTGGGAAATTCCAAGTCCGCTGCGCGCCGGAATAATTCGCGCGCAAATTAAAAATGAAATACCGGAAAAGTTTATTCGTTTCGGTTCGGAAAGAACGCACCAAGAAAGGCAAGCTTTCGCATTTGGGGGCGAAAGACGCATTCCTCTTTCTGCGCCGTGTTTTTATTTTTGTCCGGGGCGCGCGCTCAGATAAATGTAAATTATGACGACAGCCAAAAGGCGCGACAAGGTCATGAGAAGATTAAACACAAATGTATTATGAAGCGCAACATTCGCGAGAGCTGCTAAATCTGTCCAACTATATGGCGCGCTTAAATTCAATTGCAGTAAAATTCGTAAGCCGCTTTGCATATCTCGCAAATCTACTGTGATATCTCATTAGGAATACATAAATCGTACAATTTGCTCGCATTTATTAAGATGCAAGAAGATGTTAATCTCGCTTGTAGTTTCATGTCGCTTGCGCCGCGCACAAAAGGAGGCAAAACGCACAACTTAAATGCATGTTATAACTCTGTGTTCGTACGTTATTCTCCCTTATCGCACGCCGGCAAAAAAGCAAAAACCGATTATTCTCCAACACAGAAAAGGACTTTGCGCGCGCACGCCCGCTCAAGAAGTAAACTGCATTGCAAAAAGGTACAAGGAAACGCCACGAAAAGCGAGGCGGATGTTGGAATTTGCAGGAAATTCAAGAATACTGAAAAGTGCATTACTTCCAAGTAATTTGATACCGTTCTTCGACCATTGTACTTGTCATTTTTACTATAGGTAGTCAAGTATAAATTATACTCGCCGAGCAGATAGGTATAAGCTCATTCAACCATTCGGATGGATGGATAGCGGCGGCGGCAGTGGCGGCGGTGGTGAAATAATAATATGAAAAAATAATACTAGCCCACAAAAAGTTTTTCTTTTATGCGCCATGAACGCATTATTCGCGCGTAAATTCGTATTGGTTTGAAATACAGTGGGCTTTCTAGTTTATTAACTGCACGCGTCGCTTTCAATTTGCATCGTATCGTACGTGGAGTGTATACATGCACAAACATTGCATTTGGTTGATGAAAAATGCGAGGTGCTATTATGCAGTCACTGTTTAAGTTCACGCGTTCGTGAGTTTTTTTGCTTCATATTGCTGGAATGCTGGTAACATGAATACGCGCCGCATTTATTTGCAGAAAACGTATGCAAAGTACTGAATAAGGACTGACGCTCGCTATCCGCGGTGATTAAGCGCCATGCGAAGCAACAACTCAATGGAAAGTTATTTTCAGTACAACGCGAGCAACATAAAAATCTACGCGGCTGGCACAAATATGTTGTGGTTAAATTCTCAAGTTTTCAACTTTTTGACATAGAAATGTTCAAGCAGTTATCCTGGACGCGTGCGTAAGGATTTAAAAAATGCGCAACAAAATAAAACTCGTTGCTTGTTTCATTTAGTGCTTGCTGCGTGGGGAAAAAACGCTAAACGCGCCTGCATAAAACGGTGAAAAGCTACCGCAGATGTTTGGCAAACGCAGCGAAAGGGTGTAGCAGCGGCATGCTCGAATTGAGCACCCTCGTTTCGGTTAGACATCGGCTTTTCGACTTTCCGTCGACTGATCCAGCCCGGCCGGACAAGCAGGCGCCACGTCGGCGGCACCAAAGAAAAGTTTGCCATTTGAATTTCAACTATTTTCGCAGGCGGCGCTCGCCGCAAGAATATTTAGTTGTTGGTTATACACAATTTATAAAAGTTGCAACATGCATGTTCCGCGCCGAGGGCAACAACTTGCAAGCCAACTTTGCTCTCCCACTGCACCACCAGCAGCAGGAACAACAACAACAACAACAGGCGGAAAGAAAGCGCTACAAAAATGTTACGCAACTGTTTTTCCTTTGCGCTTCGTGTTTGAACGCTTAGCACTTAAAACTATTGTGACATATAATTAAGGCATGCATGTTGTATCAGATAGTAGGCAAAATATTCAAGTGAAGTTAAATTATTTAAAGTGGATTTGACCACTGACTCTTCGCGAATTTCAAATAGACCAGCACATCATTTCATGATTGTATTGCTCACGGTTTAAATCGAAATTTATATTGGAATAATAATCAAACTGCAAATCGCATATTGCAGAAACATGAAATGCAACTTGGTATTTGCATCAAAAGTTGACTCATATTTGCGTTTCCTGGAACTCATAGATGAACAACCAGCCGGAGTATTATTCGAAATGAATCATCGTACATTTCTATGATTAATGTATGTTAGTAATCAATCTGGACGTGAACCTTCCATTCTGGAACCTACGCATACCTTTCGTCCTTATTTGCGGAACGAGAAACACATGGATTTGTGGTTGACGGGTGCGAATCAAGTCAACAAACTTTATGTATTCATTGAACTGCGAATACTGCGTAACAAAGCTAACAAACGCTCTATTTTAAACTAATCATCATGAACTACTGAAATTACTCCATGTTTCTAATTGTTAAAACAATTTGTTCAATTCAATTCAACTGCAGTATTTAAATATTCTATCAACCGCATCAAAATGATAATAAATATTGTGTTATTTGTTTTAAGGCGGCGAATTTAAAATGAAGAATTGAATAAATCTTTTGCTTGTTTCTTTTTCATTTTTCTGACAGAGATTCCCATGCTAACACTTGTCATAATACAACGAGGGAGCGAAATTTGAAGGAGTCGGCAATCTTCTTGTCGCTTTCTTCCGCATTATCACTCCTTAATGAGGAGACATAATATTTCCCCTAAGATGCGTACTTTATACGCACATAAATATAAAATATCCAATTTGTCTTCGCTCTAATCTGCAACCTAATGCGTCACGAAATACCAGAATGTGTCGTTTAATTATCATATCATGCTACTTCAAATAGTGACTTAATTAATATATTCATCTCTTCAAATATTTGAAATTCTACATTTCCCTAAAAATATTGACAACCGCGAAGAGAAATGTGTAATTTTGTGGAGTTAGTTTCTCCATAAATTTTATTGAGATTTATTATTAGTTATGCATCGGAAAACTGCAAATGTTCGTGCTTTGAAAATATTATTGCTGTGCATGATATTGGACTGACTGAATATTAAAGAGTGGAAGTTGTATCGCGAATAAAAGTTAAGACCGCATATACATTCATTTGTAGGAAATAATTGGAATTTCAAATGTTCGATATATATAACGCAATTTTGCCCACTGTGCTCTCGCATACATGATGAAAGTCAAATTCTAAGGATGTCTCGTTATTTATACGCGACGGGCACAGGCGAGTTGTTCATACTTCGGAAGCAGAGTTTCACTCGGCGAACTTAACTACTGCGAGTTAAAGAAATAGCAGCAAAAGCACGCGTAGCGCTCAGCCATCTCCGGCGGGGCGGCTAAATCCCGCAGGAAAGTTTTAAGCAACTGTATACGAAGGAATAATATAACTGTAACCGAATAATTCTATAACTACTTTAACTATTCGCGCACTCGTTTTTGACGATGGCAGCCGCCGGAACTTGCACTACGATAAAGAAAACCCACCCACCCGCCATTTATGCAGGCAAATTTAGCACTTGTAAGTCGCGCATTGTTACCAACTGTCTTCGGCGTGTTTCGCAAAGTGCCTAATTGATATCGATAGACGTGCTGGCGGCACCATCGGCGGCGGCAGTACAACAATACACAGGCGTCGTAATGTCTGCCGGCAATTTCGGCATAAATATTTTATATTGTCGAAAATGTACTTTCGTTGTCAGCGTTTGACTTCGTCGCAAGAAACCGGAGAGAGAGGGGATGAAAAGGCAGCCGAAAATAAAGTTGTGAATGCGAGTGACGGTTTGTGGCGGTTTAGCCCTCCCGAGGAGAGACACAGCGCTGATGCGCCGGATTGGCAGCACTAGATGTCTTCGTAATAAGGGTAAAACCCTGTCACAACGCGTGAAAGCGACACTGCCGCCCGCACTCAGCGATAACTGCCTTGAATATAAAGAGTTTGTTAGGGGGAAGGCGGCGTGGCATGGCGCACGAAAACAATGTCAGGTTGCAACTCACCATGTCACTTCATTCCGTCTCAATGCCTTTGTTTATTTCTCCCTGTGCAATTTCTACTTTGATTTCGCACTTCGCTCAAACGTCATCTTCATCCGAAGAGCTGAGCTTTAATCAAGCACATTTCCGCCCGCGCACTAAGCTACCCTATAGCAACTTATATTGACGTTTTGCTAGCCAAATATTTCACTAAAAAGTTATAATAAATCCGCATTAGTGCTGCTGTAGATTTCGCATCAAAGGCGAAACTTTATACGCTGCTTGATTAAATGGAATTTTATGTAGTAAATGCAAACAACTCGGAAATGCGATTGTATCGCAGTTGTGCGATTTCCGGCGGACAGAACTCTCGTGCAAAACAAGTTTATTTATAATCTCGAGCGTAGAATAATTGAAACTCTCTCGTGGCGCGACGTGAAGCAGGTAGGTATAACTGACATCGTACTTAGAAAGGGGGTGAAATCCTCTCTTGCGCGTATTGTTCACCGAATACGAAACTTGCTCGCACGTACGCAGCGTGCGCACGCAGAGATCCTCTCTAAATTAAACGATTTTCCGACCGTAGATTGCTTCGTTTCTTTTTTAAGCCTCGCTTTCTGTGTCTCTAATAAAGTTTTTCAGCTGCGCACGCGGCAGACGTGCGCATGCAAACGGTTATTATTATGTAGTACGTGCAATCGCGAGCCGAAGCGAAAGAATCTCGGGACGATGTCGTCGTCAGGAGTGCTGAAAAAGTCCTGCGAGTGACTCGGCTCTCATCGTCATCGCCGTCGTCGTCGTCCTCGAGTGCATGGAGGGTGCGCTACCACTCTGTGTATGATGCTCACAAGTGTACGTTCGCGAGCGCAAAGTTTGTTTATTAAAGTGCCTTCCACGTTATCACTAACATGCGCCTCTATCGTCGACGCTGACGACGACGGCGACGTTCGCCTCGCAATATAATCTTTTGAATATTCAAAGCTCATATACGACATCAGCGCCCTCAATTCCCAGGTGATTTACAATGTAGATAATAGGAATATAACGTTCTTGTGAAGAACGATGGATCTACTTCATACTTTCTTTTTGTTAAATTCAATCAACTTTTAAATTTACTTTCAAGCTAACTCTAAAACAACAACGCTAAACAGCTAAAATAAGTATTTGAAAAGCACCAAGCGCAAAAGAACCTTATTGAATTCCAGGATTCGTCGTTATAACCGATTAATCTTTGAAAATGAAGTTGATTTAATCAAAATTCAGTGCGTTGCGAATACACACTGTATAATGACATAAAAATTGCAAGTCAACATTTTAAAACAAACTTGCTCAATATTTATAATATAAAAACTCGTAAAACTGAATAATATCCGCTGGAAGCCGGGAAAACCGGGAGTAAAAAAGGCGCACACACCATTTCTTCAGCTTCAATAATAGTATTTTCCATCTAGTGTTTTCATTTCGCTGGCGAGACGTGCGATATTCTTCACAACAACTTTGTAGCTGGATGACTTTCGAGGCGTGAGCGCAAAAGCGTAATTATCCATAAACAAATAAAGTTAATTTAACTTTTTTACGAGTGACGCGCCAAACTAAAAACGCTGCCGCCTGTCGTAAAACTCATGCTAATTTCTATTTCGCCGCGCGCTTTCTTAAAGATTTAATTACTCTCGATGAGCTGCTGCGCGTGTTGCAGCAATGCGAGAATAAACAAAGCGGAATAATTTATACGCGCGCGCGGTGAATTTTACGTGCACTTTGGCATAATTTCCAAAGACAATATGCCATGCGCCATAATTTCGCGGTGGTGCATTCTGTTCGCTAGCTTCTTGCAAAGTGTTAGCGCCGTTAACTAAAACCATTTCCATTACGGACTTATTACCTGTCCAGATGGATGCAGCACGAGCTGTGTTTCTGTACACACGTAAACCATTTGCTCGCCGGCGGCTGGCTGGCGGTCGGGCGAGCGGGCGGGTGGACGGGTGTATGTCGGTTCCGAGCGCTCGAAAGTAGTTGCAACACCTTTCGAGGTCCTCGGGGCGCCGCCGCCACCGTCGCTGCCACCGCCGCACGACGATATTAATGTTTAATAAGGCAGCGGACTCCAATTGCGGCATCGCATTCCCAACGCCATTGATGTGCGCCATAAACGTACACGGGTTTGCGCGAATATTTTAAAGTGACCCTCTTCGCTCGGCTTGAAAGCCCTTTCGCGAATTTCAAGCGGGCCGAGACCGAGGGAGAGTATGATTTCATATACATTTTATACACCGAATGCTGGCCAAGCGCGCACTCGTAACGCATTAATATTTAATAATAATCCAATTTGACCGCATGAATAAGTAACGCGGATATTTGTTAATTCGATATTTTCTGAAGAGATATTTCAAGAACGCCCGCGCCGAATTTAAATAATTCATTGATGAGGAGGGATGAAAGCACCCTGTAGCATGTTTAGCTATAGAATAAATTGACACTGACCATAAAACCATTTGCGCAACACTCGCGTCGGGATTAGCTCGCCAAAAATTATGCATGCCATAGGTAAATATGTTTTAAAATTTTTATTTGAAATTGAGATCTCTGCCACGCTCTGCATATTCATGATCCTGAATGTTTTATAAGACTTAATTGAAGTACTAAATATTGCAGCGGCGATTTTTTGCTGCAGATCCGTGAAGAGCACGTTGTAAATTCTGAGCGCATCCGCTTTAGATACATCAAAGCCTAAGAATTTATTTTCGTTCAAACGAGGGATTTTCTTTCAAGTTCTACACGTGTAGAAAAGCTCTTTAAAGTTACTTCTTTGGGCGTGAACCTTAATTTTTAGTGAGTCATAAATATTTTCGCAATTAACCCCCATGACACATGAATATAAGCCGCCGACTAAACTAAAATTTCGTCCTGTTTCCATTTTATTCCTAATTTCTTTGTTGGTCGTCTAATTGTGAGAAAATATCGCTAAATATTCGTGTGATTTTCCGTACAATTACAACGTGGTCACTTAATTATTTAGCGAATTTTAATTAAATAGAGGATATGCATTCATTTGGCTTGTGCAAGCTCCCCGAACCAATTCCACACCCATCTATCGTTGGAGGACGCGCATGTGTATAATCTAAAGTGCAATTTTCACTGTCCGCCAACGCCGGCAGAGTGTTGCCGCCGCTGCCGCCGCCTCTGGCTCCTTGCAAATGCATGCTGGCCGGCGGTGACAATACACTATGCGCACTACTACTATGTGCGAGCGTGAGCGCGCCAACAATGAGAGAGAATTTAATTTTCTACTAGAGGTGACATTGTTTTAATTAATTTGAGAAATATTTACCGCATAAATTCGGAATATAATGAATGTTGACTCGGCGCTCGCGTGCACCGTGAAAATATGTGGCGGCGAGGGCGGCGCGACGAGAGTTTTGCGGCCGTGCCAAGCGAAAATGTTTTTGCAACAGCGCTCGCTGGTCATGATCAACCGCATCGCATCGCACCGTACCGCACCGCCGTTCGCGTACGTGCGTTGAGCTGGCTCGTTATTGCGGATTGCTAATTATGCTCGAAGCTCGGCATTCGGGGGCGCATGTCGATGCCAGGCTGGCGGCCACCACACTGTGGCTATCTCGCAACGTTTGACGCATTAGTAGATTATTATGCATAGCATTGTACGTAACATTCAGATTTGATACAATTGACTATTAACCGCTCATGGGGTATTGTTACTGTCGGACATTATAAATATTAATCAACCCGACTACGGTGGTGTCATCGCCAGCATTTGTGCCTGACAATAGCGCATTAGTTATCTCGTTGCTTGATAGCTTTCATTTACCTGATCATTACGTAATATACGAATATAATGTACTCACCGCTCTTTGATAAGTAAGGGATGATTCCAATATGCACAAAATTCAATCCGGAATCCATTATACAGCCTGAAAATAAAGAAAGAAATTGTTCAAATAAAAAATATTCAATGAAAAAAAATCTTAACGAAAATTGTGAGAGAAAATTGAAATTATCAAGAAGAGAAAAATAAATAGAAGTAGAGTTATAATGAGTGTTAGCCTTCGAGCGTGTAAATATACAACTTAATTGTAAGATGCGCACGAGTTGCACGTAGCGTATAAACATTGTTCCGGAAGTAGCGAAATAAGAGAGCGAATAATCTGGAATAATTAAAATAAAACAGCAATACACACACAAGTCTTAATTGCTAATCCCATGGGAATGTACGCGTACGGTGTGCACTTTGCAGTGGAGCAAAAGCACGCTGAAAATCCACCAGTACTCGTGAGTCGATGCGATGCGCGATGCTTAAAACGTGAGAACCGAATGCTGCACGCTTCGCGAAACATTAAATACACATTTTGTTGAAATTCGCGCAAACGAATCCGGCACGCGGCGAACCAACGAAAACTATACGAAGGGCGGCGCGGTTGCGTTCGTTATTCCTTCGTCGAGTTTAATTGCGCTCCGCGTATCAAGCATTCATGAAGCGAGAATTTGTTAGTGCGCTCGCTAATAACTGATTAATTTTCCTGATATGTACAGCTAAGTTTGCTGGTATTAACACTATTTATATTTTGTTAGCTGTTTACGAGTACACTCTAATAAAAAATAACTTTTTGCAATAAGCGGATTTTACACATTTTCCGAAATAATCCTTGAACTGATACCTGTATCAAGCATGGTGAATTGTGAATAATAAAAATAAAATATTTTTATGACACAGTCATAATGCATTTTTCATCATTAAAACATAAAACTACATTAAAAATGCATTACACTAATATCATGTAATATTTATTAAAATCCATGTGAAGTAGCCGCCAAACAAGCGTAAAAAGAACGAATTAAAAATTAAAACTAATTTCGCTATTGCGTAAAAACCAAACAATGCGCGCATGTTAATTGTAACGCAACGTGCTGAAAACTCGTTGCTGGCGAATGCGCAAATATAAAATACTAACACGCTCATGTGTCTTTGGTTGCAGGGCGGACAATACGCCGGGGAGGATTAAGATTTCATGGAATATGCAATTGACCGCACCGCCACCGCCGAGTTAAAATTATAGAGGTTCGTATTATATACAGCTTAGCCAGTTTATAATTAGCCGCAGAGAATAATACACGAGTGCAGCATCGGGCGCCCGCCGCCGCACACCGCCCCTTTATGTAGGTGTGCTCCAGGCGAAAGTTGGACCTAATATTGCTAAAGTTATTGTCATTGCACCACCATCGCCGCCGCCGCGCGCCCTTGTCGTCGTCCAGTTGTAACTAATTACGACTACAATGCTCTCTTGAGTATGTGGAATACAGCTTACATTAATGTAAATCAAATTCAGCAATTGTTACCCTGTTCGGCTTTGGTACAGGTGCTATTGAGAGCCGCGCCCAAAATTAACGTTAGCCATTAATCATGCGATTAACTAAGACGTGGTTAATCGTTCGCAAGTTTCGTTAATTAATCACATGTGTTCTGTGTGCATTAATTGCCCTGAAGACACTTGCCTACTTTACCATATTTTTATTCACAACCACCCCTTCACCCCTTCATCAACGAAGTGTGAAATTCAAAATTCATCTAGTTCAATTTTTAATTGAATTTCACGTTTGAAATTCAAAAGAACGTGAAATTTAAAATTTTACTGGCGTTTTTTTTATAAACTTTGATGGCATAAAAAATAATAGCGAATTTTCTGTTTTAATGTTAGTACCTACGTCATAAAGCAAACACTAAATTTTTGCCCGTTCTGGGAATAGTATATCCTGTGATTGACAGCATGCAATCACTTTAAATAAATTGATTTTGATTCATTTTTTCACGTTCAAATATTTCCATTGTTTCAATCTACGTGAGAGGATTGCATACGAAACCGGTGTATAGTTGCATTGTTTTAGTGCCTCGTGATTAACCTTCGAACGCAATTTTTATAAAACAATCTCTATAACTTGCTTTATTACACTGCTCAAAATGGCTTAATTGAAGTGTTGCGAATATCATATTTTATATATTGAAAAACTATTGAATATTTAACTACTCTTCGCACGCCTATATTTTGTGGTTGTGTAAATTGAATTTGACGGAAATGCAATATTGAAATTTATTTCAAGTATTTACTATAATAACCAATATGTTCAAATAAGTACCTTGCAGTTTTTTAGGTTCATTTAAAATTTTAAAGCAGATAAGTAATTATTTTTGCAAGCAGCATTCTTGTTGTTTGTTTTGAATTGTTGTAAGTTAATAAGTAGGAAAATTGAGAAACTCGGGTAACTAATTTGGTCAGGTTCATAAACAGTTCATTATTATTTTCATCCCGAAAATATGGGAAATATCAATATGAGCGCTGTGCTTTATTGGCAATTCGCCTGCACAAAACTGGGCAACGCAACTAGCGACGAAAACCCGTATTGCGACGGCGGCGACCGGATATTTTGTGTGCTGGCCATGATCGCGCTCCGGTAGTAAGTAAGTAATAACTTATATGGATATTTGTTCAGATGCAGAGCAATGTTCAGCCGGCGTACTTGCCGTACGTGTACGTGGCGTAATTCGAACGCGCGCGCGGCTTTCTGCGAAAGGTTAACTACGAATTTATCGTTTTGTTCTGAAGCGAACTAACAACAAGCTATTGGTATTTGCCGGGCGCTTTTGCTGCTGCTGCTCCTGCCGCCGTCGTCGTCGTCCAAAAGCAACCGTCTCAGCGAGCGCGCTGGCGGCGGCACTTGCTTAAATCAGAACTGTAATAACATTCTTGTCAGTTGCACATGCTGCTTTCAGCGTTCAGCCGCCGAATATGGGCCCCTCTGCGCAAGAAATAAAACGATATACTCCGTCCCGTCGCTGATTTAATTCGATTTCATTGAAAATATATTATATGCTTGTGCTTTTCGTATTTCCGATCGTATTTGTTTTGATTTCACGCTTCAGGCGTTTCTGGATATTGCATTATTTTAATTCCGACTCACTCAATCCCAACCAACATTATTTTCGGCGACTTTTCCAATTTTTCCATTTTACTACCCGGATTTATACACTGCCTAATTCGAAAAGGCAAAATTCAATTTGCCGTCGTTGCCATAATTACATTTTTATGAAATAAACAACCATTTTAGGCAATTCCATTAAGTCAATACTCGCCCGAATATAGGTATATATGATAATTGGGCGCAGAATTCATTTCCATATCGCGGTAGAATCCATAAATAATGCAATTCGTGCATCTGCACAGCGTGTGCAGTGCACTGCAACTAATTCCAAAGCGAGACTGTTTTACAGCATTTATATTCTATTTAGATGTAACATCGCCGCATGCCCAGCGTACCAAGAATTAAACTATTCGCGCGGAACAACAAAAATGTGCGCTGCTTGAAAAACGACCGAGAGTGTTTCGTAACCGAGTGCATTAAAACGCTAATGTTGCACTAGGGATATTCAACTAGTATAAATATTCGCCTGGTCGCAGCGGCAACGCCGGCGCGCGTCTTTAAGTTGGCCAGAAGTACTTTGCTCAGCGAAGGCAAAAGACAGAAAGCAACGAGAGTAGAAGAAAAAAAAGTCGCTCGCGAACCGCGCAAAAAGTATATAACTGAGTATTAGCGAGTGCATGCGCGAAAGTTTTTAAACAAGCCGACGTTCGCCCACTCTGCTGATTGTAGACAAAGTTTTTTATATTAAAAATTTCGCCTAATGCGTCTCTCATAGCCATACACACACTGGTCTTTGTGCTTGGTGCGCACGGGCTCATTGAGTGAATCCTTCTAAGCGACTTAATCAGATTCTCACCCTCTATTCTTGCGCGCGTGGAGATATTAGAAAAACTTTTTACTTCGTTTGCTTGAAACACTTTCTAGCTGGAATTTATGATATTAGCTCGTTTTTACCTTGTTATAATTTGCGTCTATGCGTTTAACTAATTTTTCAACTTTCCATACGATCTTCAATTCACAGGTTGGACTGAATATTTAACAATTCATAAAAGTATAGTGAATATTTTAGAAAATGTTTGAATGTGGTGATAAAGTTTGACCATTATTTCTAAGCAAAAAGTCGAAAAAAACAAGTATATTAGTGTCTTAATTTATGCTTGTACAATATGATTTATCGCATGATTCCCCCAAGAGGCGAGCAAGCGCACAATTCGTAGTGAGAATAACTGCGACATTAGTTGCGACAAAAGCGGCAAATGACTTTACTCGTGCCTTGGAAGATGAAGCACCGCTGACGTAACGAACGTCTTCTTCGGTGCGTTCTGGCAGCGCCTCATTAAAATTTAGACACTTTATTAGCATACTCTCATAATTTTAAAAGCGCCGAAACTATTTAAAAACTTTATCTTCGTCGGCGGCAATGCAGGCGACGGAGCGTGTCCAGCGGCACGGCAGCTCATTTTTTTATTGCGTAATACGGTCATTCATCAACCCGCTAAGGGAATTCGGGGCTGCCTCTGCTTCTGCCACCGCCACACCATTACGAGCGCTAATACCACAGCATCCACGCCGACGCTGCCGTCCGCCGTACTAAACTCTCGAGGAGAGCCAAAACAATTAATAATAGCCGAATGCCGCGCAACGACGCTCCGGACAAAACGAATTTGTCCCTAATAATAATTACACGCATTAAATAGTTGGTGGCGGGCGTGCGCGCCTCGAGTAGATAACCATGCGCGAAAACTAATTATACGAGCAGTCCGTAGCTAAGCGCAAAAGGAAATTAACCCGTACTTTTCATTATTCTCGACGCGTGCACACATCCGCGACCAGGTGCTTCCTATTACGAAACATATCGAATAATGGCTGTTAATTACAACGAGAATTATCGACTCGTTATCACTAAATTGGCGCCAGACACGCAAAGAAAAACTCATTTGATTAATTAACTCATTTTTCTTATTGCCTATCCTCAAAAAAACGAGACAAATGAATTCACTCGCAATTACTACAATTAATCTAAATTAAACGACACGCAAAACAATAATTTTGACTCTTAAATTCCTCATGTCAAAGTGGAAAATATAAAACAATGTATTAAGTTATGGAATATTGAAGAGTAATAAAATATAAAACGAATTTATACAATTTATAAATGCGTTCGGCGGATATAAAAATAAAATTAAGGGAATGAATCCAAACACCATTAGAATGTTAAATCAACAGAGCGCGCGAACAGCGTTTTGCTTTTTCACATAATGCCGGCCGGCGCTGGTTATTTGAGCTTAAACTAATTTATCGGAAAACTGTCAGGATGCGTCATAAATTATGCATCAACCGTCGGAGCTCTCTCGCGCGCGAGATTATAAAAATTATACTCACTCTTCATGCTTAACGCGCGCGCATTGCCATCGAGTGTCGGCGGTGACGGTGGCAGCGGTGGCGGTGCAGCGGTTTGGGCGTCTAACCGGCATAAAATAGATTACACTAGTAACGTTTGCATAAATCGCTCGTGACTAACCACCAATCAATTGAAGATGAAGATAAAATTTAACTATCATCAAATTCGACTAGAGTCCAAAACGACTCTTTAATATGCAAGCTGCAAGAAAAACGGTGCTCGAGTACCCACTTGCAGCTCTTCATATTTCTCCGGCTCGTTTGACGGCCGCCACTGGCACGGGTGTGGTGCGCAAACTTTAACTAATGTATGTTTGTTTTCACAGATACGTCTGCGAACGCGTTCGCGAATATTTGCGCAAATATGTTCTATCAAAATACGTTTTATGCATGTGGCTCTGCCTTTAGCCGGTGTGTGACTTGACATATGCAACTCCCGCATTTCCTCCTGCTGGCGGAGTTGGTGGTGGAACGTGTTATTCCGCTGGAGCATCTAAGTGTCAATACAATTACGTTTTTATTCCGGCTATGAATATAAGTGGCGAGTGTGCGCAGAAATGGAAATTTCTTATTTCATTTCGTCGTGCTCGTTTGCGTCCACGACCGCGATTTTGCCGCACTCGTTGAAGATCAACACACAGCGCGCAGCGGAGGCAAACGACCGCAATTTCATTGTCGGCGGCGGCGTTCGCATGCTGCGCCGCGCAGCGTTTGCCGCGATCCTCGAATATATCCTTACATATTTACTTTTCTATGCGAATGTGCAAAATAGTTTCTGGGTTCAAATTGCAAATGGCACGAATGCAAACTTCAATAAAAGAGGACGATACTGGAAAATAAGCAATTCTCTTAGATGTTTGTGCGTTTCTAATCGAATAAACCACGAATTTTACGTAAACAAGTCATAAAATACTATATCATATCTCAAAACATAAATTTCTTCTCCTGATACACCATATCAATTAGTTTTTCCTCATTACTTGCCATCTTCTTGGAAAATTTAAATTATTTACTTTGAATGCTTTTCCGTAATTAATATAGATACAAATTAAAAGTATTTCGTAATAAATCTGAATAATTGAGTTTTCCAAGAAGACAATAATTATTATGCGTCGTCTTACACCCTCAATGATAATAATAAAGTACATAGCAACCCCCAACAACGCTGCGAGACGCTCCCTCTCTTCCTACTTGTTCTCTCAATAAATACTTGAGTACAAAGTGGAATATTAAGTCATATAAAGTGGATTATCAAAACGTAAATTAGATACACACGATGCGCGTATAACTTTATCCCCAATTTGGCAATTAGAATTACATATTCATAATTGCATTACGTCTAAAACGTGCGTCAATAGAAACAAAGGGCTGCAAAAAAAGCTCTTTCGCTCGTAAAAAACTGATTCAACAGAAATAAATGGCCGTATTTGCTTTTTGCCGGCGTGTGCGCGAAAAGTGACGCAAACGAATCGCAGCGATAAAAAAGTTTGGGAAACTTATAAAAACAGGGAAAACCCGGCGAGTATGATAGAACAATAAATCATTTTCTTCCACTCTTGTTATCAGCAATTTCCAGTACTTCGCATAAGTTGCAAGTGGCGGCTCGCGTGCTACATTTATTACAACATGCTGAGGCAATTAGTCCGGACGCCTCTTTACGCTTATCAATTGGCTGCCCAAGGGTCGGAAAACTCCAATACAATACAAATACGCGAGTGCAGATATCAAAAATTGATATCATTGAATGAATGTATGGACATTGTGGAAAGTTTGTTTTCCACAATTCACCCTATTGAAATCCATGTTCATACCCGATACACACGTAAGTGTTAATTAATCGATTATGATTGATCCGATTATTTTTCGCATTTTACCGAAAATTCTCACATTTCCAAATACTTCATTAGAGCCTAATAATAGTATATAGGTCGAACCAATTTTTGGCAAGCCGTATTTTCGTCCAATGAATTTAACAATTAATAAATCACAATTTAATGCAGCAGGTTTAAATGGAATTGCTGTTTCATGACAGCTTTTTATACATTCCCATAAAGATATTAAGCTTGCGAATTTAATACGACGCGACGGCTTCTCGGAAACTGAAATACTCCCTTAATGTTGAAATTAATATCTTAATGTCATCACTTAATTGAATTAATAAAGCTACTATGCGCGCTGCGCGACGGCTGGAAACGGCAAAAGTATCCGGAAGCGAATACCAAAATATTTGCGATATTAAAACCTAATTGCAGTTGACGTTTGCGTCGCGTTTTCAATGCGCTGATGCGGATGGTACATCACACATATTGACATGGGCGAGGTGTAATTACGGCCGCCGTCGCCGCCAGTCAATTCGGCGAGATTTATGCACGCACATCAAAATCAGAAGCATGTAGGTTAATTAGATCAAGACGAACTTGCGGTACCAGCGACTAAGCACGCTCCTTATGCCGTACGCGTCCTGGTAAAACGTCGCTAAAGGAGACATCTTGCCAACCACCCCCCCCGAGCGGCCTCCACGGTAGCGCGCGCGCGTGTCGAGAACGAGGATCATAACTCGTGATATCATTGCAAAGTGCCTCATTTAATTAAATGGTAAAGAGCTGTGCACGCTTCGATCGCATACACACACAAGACGTACTACATGTTGGTATAAACATTCGCGCAACAAAGGGGGTTGCTTAACTCATAATGGCATATTTAATGATCGTTTACTTTTTTTCTACACTTCTTTTTTGATAAAAAATGTCAACTGTTAACTGAATTTTCATTTTCATTTTCTTTTTCATATTTCGTTCTATTTCTGACCCATTTTGTGGGGGGTGAAAATAAAAAAGTAATTTTAAAAATCACTTTTTTCATGATACATAAAATTTAACGACCCTAATTCCTGAAATACCCAAAATGTTTTTGTTAACTCAAACAACAATTCTTGAGTGTCCTTTTTTTCTGTGATAAATGAAAAACACAACGCGTATAACTCGGAAACGCGCCGCAGGAGAATGCGAAACATTTTTGCCGGCTGCCTTCAATACACACGCGAAATATAAGCCTCTTCGAACTGGGGGTGGAAAAAAGAGAAAAATGCTTATTATCCGATTCATTTAAGTTCGTCGGCGCGAATGCTTGCGACTCGTTTTTGTCGCACCCGCATGGCTATTAAAGCAAAAGTGCTGAATGGCTGAAAAAGTAACGCGAAGCTGAAGGCGGCGATGGCGGTGGCGGCGGACGGTACGCGAGCTTTGTGCACAACAAGCCGCGCGCGTCCGAAGGCGGCGCGGCGCGTAAGTTGGCGGGACACACGACAACGCTTCCAAATGCTGATTGATCGATGGGTGACGTTGACTGGCGTTCGGGCGACGGGCCGTTTAAATTTTCCACCGGCACCGGCGGCGGTGGCGACGGCGGCGGCATGCTGCCTGCCAATGCATGTGTGAACCAAGTTTGAAACGCGTCGAAGAGAGCGTATTGAAAGACATTAGTAACTAGCACACAATTCCGCTCGAATTGTTCGGAATGTCACACATTCAATTCGAGTTCGAAAATAGAATCATTTATAATGGTCGTCCTTTCTTAGGGGGTTGCTTTCACGATGCTATCATGGGGCGCAAGGAAAATCTCAATTAAATCAATAATTTCCCAAAAATGCTTCACGTAAAGCGTAAAATCCCTTTGAAAAATAAAGCAAACTCCGGATATAAAGCAAACTAATCAAAATTGCTGATGATGCAATAATAATTTATCTTCCCTTTAAATGTTTGTTTTCATTTCGTTTTCGGTTCTAGTTCTTAGCTTGGCTCAGACTTGATTTATGAGCGTACTTGTGTTTCCGCTTTTTTCTCGCATTGCGTTGTGTAACCATCTAATGTATAACATAAGAGAGTGCGCATCGGCGGCAACAGCAACAGCACCAGCAACGGCGGCGGTGGCGGCAGTCCGCACACATACGGCACGTTGACACACAACTCGCATGTACAAATAATGCGCACACGCTTGAAATATGAATGCTTGTTTGCTCGTCCCAGCCCGTTTCGTGCGACTAGTCGCGATTCGGCGTTCGTTAGGGCGTAGTTTGCACATCTTGTCGAGCGCTGTTTTTTGCGAATGAAAGCTTTTTCCTCATCTTTTATGCGTTCGGCCCGCTCGATGCGCAGCACTGCTGCACATAATAAATATCCCGCTCAATGAAGTGCCAGCGACAATTTCTGCTTCCCGAATATGTGCAGCATGCATCGTATGAGTGAATGCGGCACTCGGATAAGCGCTGCGAAAACATCACCGACGCCACCAGCGCGCGGAAGCTCCCGAGGTGCTTTTTACGGGTGGAATTTGAGAAATACGAGAATTATGTTTATATGTGCTTTTATTATACCGAGTTTCGGATAGTTATGGAAAGGAACAAGCAAGATAATAAAGCAGAACCGCACCGCCGCCGCGGCTGCCTCTTGCGTACGTACGAACAACAATCGTCGTCGCCGCCGCCGCTGCCGCCGTTGTGTGAATGACGTACGAGGAAATTCGCATGAACGAAGCGAGTAATAAAGAAGAAGGACGCTGTACATCGACGCGAAAGAAGGATGTAATGATAACGACAAACTGCCGGAATTTGCAAGGATGCTGTCGTATCGCGGTGTGTACATTCTCCTCCTGCTCACCGAAGGATGCAAATGGATGAAACTTTTTGGCCGAGAAGCATGTGCGCGTGATTTGAATGAAATCGTTTTGCTAGCTTACAATCCTCAATATTTTGGCTACATTTTAGTCACCGCTCTACTTCAACTCTCATCATTCACGCCCTACTTCAAAATTCTTATCTATGCTAAATAATAAAGTACCCTTTAACTGTTGCCGCGGTATACATGAGATTTTTAAGCCGATATTAAAATATCCTTAAACCAACTTCAACCCCTTTACTTCTACTTATCTTTTCACACCCTGCCTTCAAAGCTGATCTAACTATAGTAAATAATAAATAATAATTTACCTTTTAACTACTGCCCTTGAAGAAATTAGGTATTATATTCCAGAATCCAAAAGTGACACCTGAAACAAAGAAATACTTATTAAAATACATCCAAAATGCCTCATTTATAATTGATTTTCATGTTGTTATTCGACTGAAATTAGCCATTTTACAAGGCCTAATTTCATAATACATTGTTCAATAATGATGAATGCAATGCACACTCATTTTAATTATGCTGACGAGGGATGTTATTGTGAGAGCTGAATTGAAAATTATGTTTGGCTTGCTCAATGATGAATGATGTGCGCATGCAGCGCGTCGCCATTTCCGATCATCGACAGTGCCTTAAATGGGTTTTTGCCAGACGGCTGCGACCATTGCCGCCCCCGTGAAGTGGCGTAATAGTACAGTCGTCGGCGACGCATTGAGGCAAATTAGAGACAATTTCCAATCTCCGTGTAATAGAAGTTTCCTTTCGCCGTCGCGCCCGGGTTAATGATCGTAATCGGCCGAACTTCCATTCCGACAGCAGGGCGCGCGCACGAATGTTTCACGAGTTGACAGGATATACAATTGCTAGTCACGTTCTAGCACGCGCGCGAGCGATGCTAACAAACACACGCGCGTATCACATCCGCGCGAGCAGTGCAAGGTGTAGAATAATGAGTTTAACACAAATGAGCACACATTTACGACCGCCAACGTCGTTGCCGCCACCGCTGCTGCCAACGCCGCGCCGTTGACGTTTCGCGCGTCTTGCGCGCGCCATGTTTGCGTTCGAACGTGTGTAAGCGTCATGTGCAAGCAAGTCTCGTGTTTCTCCGCCGCACATATAAATTACTTAAAACACTCTTTATTTGCATTTAAAGTTCTATCTGCATAAAGTGCACAAGCACTTGACGGGCGAAAAGGGCGCACAAAGATGCACAACATGCAAAGTGCACTCTTGAAGCAAGCTCGCTCTTATGTTTATGTATGGACGATGGCTGGGCGGCTGCTTTCGCGGGTGGCGGCAAAGACCAGCGTTGCGATGAAGTTAAAAGTATATAGGTAGTGCATTGCATCTCATACATTTGAATGAGGACGTTTGTAATTCTGGAGCAGCGGTTGAATGCTTTTTGCAAGAGAAACATTTGAAATGTTCATTTAGTAAAAATGTAATGAATTTTAAGATGAAATATCATTGCGCATCAAAAACCAATTAAGCTAAGAAAAAAATTAATGCGGATAACACATTTAATGTTCATTGTTCAAACATAGCTCGAAAACAAATTCATTGGTGTCTTTAACAACTATCTAAATTAATTATGAACAAGCAGACGAATAATAATATCAACAAATAATGTAATGCGAGTTTACAGCTATTAATTATGGTCATGTTTAGTTGCTGCATGTTAAACAATCTAGATCACCCATGTTGACGATAATGCAAAACGTATCAACAATTGTTACACGCGATAGAGTTCTCGTTAGCTAACCACAAATGTGTAATTATCACTGATAATCAATAAATCAGAACAATAAACAGCGGTGAATTAAATTCAATGTCTGCGCACGACTTAACCAATGCAATATTGGTTACACACTGCTTGCTACATGAATCTCAAAGCCAAGTTACAAAGACGGAACTAATGTCAATATAAACAATTCTCACTCCTATTAACAAATGACGCTATACTATTACTCAGTTGTAAATCTGCAATCAATTTCTGGAAATTTCATTTGATTTTCTAGCTTTCTCTTTAGAACACTACACTTCAAAGATAGATACTTTAGTGAATCAATATTATTCTCTTCGTGAATAAAAGGAGACTCCCTTTTGTTTTGAGATAAAGTAAAAAAAGCGTTCAGTTTATTATTTTACTTAATAAATCTTTATCGGAGCGCCCTAATAAACACGATTTATTGAAAGCCATTGTCGTAACTGTCAGTACAAATGCCCATTTTGGCTGGGAATGCGTCCTCGGAGAGATACATTTCAAGTTTTCAGTTTTCTGATTTCTATTGATTCGATCCCATTACGGTGCAAATATAAGAAAGCGCAACCGCTCCCAGTCTCGCCTCGAAGAGTCCCTCAGCGGCATTTAGTGACTTTGAAGTAAACAACAAGCAGGCTATACGCGCGCCGCGTTGGATCCCATTTAATGCATCCCTCGCATCCCCTTGCAGCCGCCACCGACACCGCCATCTTCATCGTGCGGTATTACCAACTTGAGGTTTAAGTTGACAAACTATTTCTTCAGCACACCGCTGTCGGTGGTGAATTTAGCGTCGCCCAGTAAATAAATACGGACGATAAGAAAACCATTATATTATGCAAAATTTCGTCAGCGAGACATATTGGCAAATGTGTATTTAGCGCGCACACAAAAAGCCACTGGCGACGACAGAAAAATCATCAAAATAAGAGGAAAAACTTTAATAGCAAACGTGCTCGTATATATTGACAATAAAAACATGAAATGCTGCTGCAGTCGCACAACGCAAGAAGAAATGAAATTATTGACGTGCATTCCCAACTTGGTTGAAAAAAAAACCTCTATGGTTTATCTCATATGTACGTTTTTACGTACAAGGACTTGTTTTTTGTACGTGTTTCGTGGATTTAATGAATATTTGGCCGTAAAACAAAATAAAAGCCCCGACATGTTTAGGTATCGTGATAAATTCGGACGAGGGCGGCGGCGCGCGCAATGTCCGTTTTTTCAATTAAAAATCCGTTCGGGTTATTGTTTGCGCTCGTTATGTTTATGGGAACAACAAACGCGCGCGGCGCGCATACATCAACAAAATTAATTTATTAACATCGTTAGGGTGGTTTTTCGTTTTTGGATGGCGCGTCGGGAACTAAACTCCACACTGAAATAATTCACCGATAAACAAGTTGCTATTAAATCAGTGAACCGCTGGATGTGTGTTTAAATTCATTCAACGGCGTTTCACTTCGTTTCCCGCTTTTCCATTTTTTTTTTGCGTTCTATTATTTTATCTTCGCCTTCACCCTTAGATCACAATTTAATGAGTTGTTTATCTGAGCGTGACCAGACGAAACGTCTTCATCGCTTTGCATCCCCTAGCGGCGAGAGTAGTAGTAGTTGTTGTTGTTGTGTGAAGAGAAAATCGATGGCGGCGTTTAAGTTTTAATTGGAAAAACTTTTTACTTTTTCCTTGGCGTAATGAAGCGAGAGCATCGTCGACAAAGAGCCCAATAGAGAAATGAACTACACACCTGAATTGCGAGGTGCGTTTAAAGCTTGCGCAAATTGCAATTAATAATTCGGCACTGTGTAAATAATAGATTTTTAGTCGATGGCCGGGCAAGTGGCTGCCGCCATATCGATTTGCCATAAATGGCGCGCACCAGCTCTATAAAGACACAACTTACAACGCAATGCACTCGGTGGCGGTGGCGCCGGCAACAGCAGCAGCAGCAGCGCATGATTACAGACTCGTCGTACGTTCGTATCATCCCTGCAATAGGTTGCCAAGTACAGCAACTTTGTATGATGCTCGTGAATGTGTGGAGCATCGATTTTTGCAAGATATAAAGTTATGCGTTGTGCGCTCACAGTGCAAGAGGTGCATGTAGCTAATTCCCATTTGCTGTACTTATTTAGTGCTAATAAACAATCAGGTTAGCTTTTTTTTTTATTGTCTTGTGTCTAGACCCGTTTGCTTTCAGTAAGTGCTATACTCAATAAGTTAGCTAAAACCAACTAAAACATAAAATAAACTTTGAAGTAAACGAAAACTTTTTATACTTTCCGAGCTCTTAATTTTAGAGTAAAATCCGATTAAAGACAAAGTAAATATTTTACATAAAGTTGGCCACTTCATGCCATAACGAATTGGCAACTTGATAACCACTGAATTTTGTTTTTGAAAATGAAATTATGGTCAACATTCAATAAGGTTATTGGATTACGATAGCCTACCAACCGATCAAAGAAAGAAATTGATAGAATTTGTGTACGAATAAAGGTAAAAATACAAGGATTGCAAATCAAATTCCTCAATTAGCTAACCGGGCATACAAACAGACCTGCGAGAGGCGGGCAGGTGCGCGGCGGCGGTAAATTGGCGGTTCATTATACGTTCGAGTGACGGACGCTGCTGGAGGAGCTGCGCTTGATTCGTTGGTTATTTTGAAACATTTCGCTTCGATCATTGATTCGCAGCGTTCGTGCGCGCATCAGGTAAAATGTAAATACATACTGGAGTGCGCGCTGCGAATTTATCGCAAGCTAATGGTATCCGCCGGTGAAATACGAGCGAGGAGGAATGCTGAGCTAACTGACCGCGACGAAATCAATGATCGGTCAATTTAACTCGAAACGCAATAAACGTACAATCAGATGCCAAAGCGTGCGCCGCTCTTCCTGAAATGATACGCGCATGAAATATGTCACATATCAAAAACGGGGGAATGCAACCCCTGAAACAATAGCAATTAGTGCACCCAACGCGAAACGCGCATTTTTGAAGCACGCCGAAAGCAGGCAACTTCTTGCACAACTATCAACCGAATGCCGTTTGCCAACCCCGCACCGTTACCACTACTTGCGCGCAAACGGGTCAAATTATCCCGGGCGTGGTCCGTGGTCCGGCTATTAGCAATAGTAAATGATATACGGCGTGCACCAAAGGTCCTCCGCAAAGGACCACCCTGCTACTGCTTTACTCGCAGCGAAACCTCACAAGCCTCTTAGCGACCGACCTCCAGCACCAATAAAGCAAACTCCTAAAACTACAACAATTCATGGCCGTGCGGGAAGCATGGCTGGAAGTGCGCATTACCGAAAGCGATTTGCAAAAATGATGTACAGGATAGTTTTGCACAGTGCGACCGGCAAGGACAATTAAATTACGCGGAAATCCACGCAAATCTGCATGCGCCGCATATAAATCAACTGGCGATCGCGCTAAAATGACCAAATGCATGTAAATTATTCACAATCGCATTGCTCTCCAAATGAAGAGAACTCGTACCTACCGTGCACCGCACTAAGTGTATCCGGAGCGCACAGACGCTACGGTATAATGGAAATTCATGCGCATAAATTGCAAATGCCCCAAGGTAGATCATTCGATACCGTACAACTACATATAATAAAAGAACATAATAAAATTTACTGATAAGCAAACTACGCACAAATATTTCAAGCTGTTGTAAGCTGTTGCTGTGAAAGTGCCGTGGCATATTTTTCAAATGTACTCACAAATGAAATAATTACACTTCTCATTGACGTCTCAATTCTGCGGTTAACAGACTTTAGCTCAAGCATCATGTTATTAGCATGCACAATTTGACATGGAACATGATTGCGGCGGCGTTCTCTAGAATTCCTGCATTCACTTAACTGCATTACGTCGTACCCTTTCGGTGTAGCTCGCTTAATAATTAATTTAACATTTACTCAGGCACGTTACATTGAAAATCAATTTCCCAACGATATATACATCACGCGCGCAGCGCTTGAATGCAGTTGGCAAAAGATGATTTATATTTTGCGGACGCTGTTCGGGAATATTTAACTCGCGGGAAAAGCAAATGTCACTTCCAGTGAGTGAGCTTCCTGGTGCATTCACCTTCAACCTGCCAAGTTGGATTGCGAGACTAAAACTCGTGCGATTGCAAAGTTTACTGAATTGCGAACGCATAATTTGTTGCTGTATTAATGGCGCCTCAATATTATCACGTTTGCTCTACTACTCCATCGAGTTGGTTCATTATACTGTTAGCGTAAATTTGCGTCAAAGTAGCAAATTGTAAATAAATTGACAAACAATTATATAATTTACTACAAATACCACCAGCAGCAGCGATTTTTTTTATTTGCCGTGATTGTTTTGTTGAATAAAATATTCGGGTTTTAAATTAATTTAAAATTACGCCAATTATTGTGGCACGCGCGGCGCAAAAACAAATTTAACTTGATTTACTCGCATCCAATTTGTGCCCAAAACAATCAAACGCAAAACTTTTACAATTTGAAGCGGTGAGCGCGCGAGGTAGGTAGGTACTTGAATACGAACAAATATTTAGGCGTTGATTATGTTGCTAATTTATTGTGCGCGCCGCCTTGTTTACGATTTGCTCGCCATTGTCTTTGCATTCGAAAATTTCAGGACGCGAGCAAACAATGGACAAAAACGAAAGTTTTATAACCTGCCAGTAAAATAAGTTTTATAGGCTTAGCGCTGCCGCTGCCGCCGCCGAGAGCTATATGCAATGCTCTCCGCTCACAACACAAGTTTCAACGTGGGGCGTGAAATTTGACCCTACTTTGTGGTTAATTTTACGTGCAAATAGACCGCCAGCATTTTGTACACCTCTTTTGCGTCATGCCTAAGCATCTTACTGCGTCATCTTGCTGAAATGAAGTTACTGCGTCTTGTACTTATGTTAATGCGAAAAGTATGAATATCTGGAGCATGTTATGCTGTCCGCAACAGAACAATGCGCATTTAAATTGTCAATACTAATATAGGGGGGGGGTTGGAGCTTACACAAAACAAACAACAGTCATAAAAGTGCTGACAAGTCGAATCATTTATAGACTATTGAGGGGCGGCAATAAATCATTGCTGAATACCATCGCAAATGTTTGTGTTCCGGGATGTGAGATTTGTTTGTTTGCTTTAAATTCTTGTCGTGCAATTTATTCGCAACAAAGACAAAGATTTTATTACCTTCTTATTCTTATTATTTACCCACCTTATATTGTTTTGGCTTATTTAAAGCATCTTAAATTTATATTATCTGCGCTATAAAACATTGTTGATTGTCAGCAATGATTTGGCGTTATGCGCGTGCAGGAAAAGGGCGGCTAAAAATAAAAGGGCGTAAAGTTGTCAGTTTGTATATAGCGGCAATATTTTATATTTGATCGCGTCTCGTCATTCGTCCCCTAAGGCCAATGCGCGAAATTGAAGCTGGCGTTGCATTGTCGGGCGACGCGTCGCGAGTCCATGGGGTTTGGAAATAAAAAGCAGCGCTGGCAACGGCGGCGGCGGCGGCGGTGACGGAGCGAAGAAAAAGAAAGTTAAGCCCTTGTTTGCATTCTTAAGTGGACCCATGGCGGAGCCCCTGAGACCTTCTGATTTACAAATAGAATAAATTTGGAAAGTTTCGCCCCAAGTTTTCGGCCTCCTGCTTTTTGCCGTTGCGCGAATTGGGACCTGAATGTACCGAGGCGCGGACGACTGAGGAACGCGCGCAATGAGGAATTCGCGTGTGCAATATGGCATTTTTCTTGCTGTGGGTATCTTTTGTAATGAAGATTTTTCATAACACGTATTGAAGCGCTTACGAGAAAGAAACGAAATTGCGGCAAAGAAGATGGAGGAGGAAGAGGAATGTAATTTTTGAAATGAAAAGAAAAATAATGTAAAAAGTTGGTTCCTATTACTCAGCGTGGAGCGCGCACTAAGTCAATAATTGTTCTAATTTAATTACTTCCTTTTGTTTCTCGTGATTAAATTAATATCATCCATCCGAGTGTGAAAAATACCGATGCGAATGTTCACACGCGCGCAGTATGTAAACATTCCATTTTTAATGCGAATATTCCAATCTGAAAAATCGCTTTTTTGCAATTTCTGTGATTTCTTTTTTGCGCGATTGTGTGCGATTCTTTTATTGGCGTCCGACACGTACGAATGCATCGTGAGGGCTGAATTCTCATCACCGATCACAATTGATTCAATATATGAAAGAAATGATTTCAGTCATTTCCATTCTCTCGTTCGTCGCTCGCGCTGATTTCATCAATTGGCGATAGGGCGTGTTGTGCGTGTTGCGGTCCCGCATCAAACATTTCCAAAGTACAACCAACCAACCAACCAGCACACACAATGTGCGCAATCTTTGAAGTGTGTTTAATGATTTTTCCGCTTTTGTCGGCATATTTTCGTTTCTCCGCTATGTTCAAAAGTTCATGCGCCTTTGACTAGTCCGTACAGGAGAAACAGGCGGGATGAATTCAGCGTAAATACGGGACTGCAGCAAGTCGATGAAGCGCGTTTCTAAATTACTCGAAGAACTAATTTTTTTTCCGTTAATTGACTTATCCGAAGCACGCTGATGGACGCGCGCTGAGCTCTCTTGTCGCCTGCAGTTATCTGCGCGATAATAAAAATGTTGCGCCAGCATCGGGAACTTTTTAATCTATTCTAATTGAATTGATTTTTTAATTACGTGGCGCTCAACGTTCCTTTGTAGTCTATCGAACGGCAAATGGTCTTAAAATTAATTCCAAAGTCGAGAGCGTCATCCCTTTGATATAAATAATGAAGGTGGATCGTAAAAATGCTTCGCGTAAATCTCAATTTTGATAATTTCAGACGTTAAATCTTTGCGCAAATTTCATATATTGCGATATTATTTGAAAGGGTATTTCTTATTACCTTTTAATTCAATTATCACTTATTATTTACCGTCAAATATTAAATCATAAGGTGAGAATTTTACCTTAAAATCCACTTGTAAATCATGAATGAAAGAAGATGAAATTTGATTGTACTAACCTAAAACAAAAGAAATACAATATTAGTCAAAAATTCAAACTTGGAATTTCATTTAAAAACACTTAAAGACTTTGTAAACGAATTTCAGAATAAGAAAATCATGTGGGAAACCAAACAAAATCCCAAAACACGAATTTGCTAATAAACAACGCATTTTATTACATTCAAAGCCGAGGGGAAGTACCGCAAATCCCGGAGGAACGTGTGCAGATCGCACTCTTGGCGAATCAACTCTTTCGTAAAATAACAATATAAAGCAGCCGCATAAAACAAACTGCAAATTGCAATATCTATAATTCCCGTCTTACTGCGTAATGAAATGTAAGAAGCCTGTAAGAGCTTCTTCCCCAAATTTTCGGTGAGTGTTTCTTCGCCGGAGCGGATTTTCATTTCGCTCCTCAGCTTTCCCACCTATCCAGCCCCTCGTCAAAATGCTCCTTCGTTTCGATCCGCGTAATGCTTTTTCATTCGGCAAACGTGATGCACCCTCCGTCTCGAAGGCTTCAAAGTTTTTTTTGCGGCGGCTGGCAGCAGGAGGGCATAAATAAACGTCCGGAATTTATTTATTTTCACGTAAGGCGGCTTTGAGGACGCCCTCTGTTTGCGTTACTTATCAACTTTATTTAATAATACATTAGCCGAAAGCGTTTTTGTTTATTTTTTGTGCCGCCCTCCGGAAAATTACACGAATTATTTGCATCTGGTAAATGTTGATTTTTTTGTACACGCGCGCGCGCGCGAAGAAAAAGTGCGCACACACATTTCGAATGTTGCCACCGTTCATTCATTATGCATCAAGTTATTTCACGCATATTTTGCGATTTTTGCAAAGTGCCCGCGTGCGCACGCCTTTTGAGCAAGCAATACTCGTATGCAATGAGCGTAAGTGGATTAGTTGCGTTAAATGAAATTGAAGAGAGCTTCAAGTGAAGACGTAGGGGCGGCGAATTCCTCGCCATGTATCTTTTAATAAAAGCGCCCGAAAAAATATTTATCAACTTCCAGATAAAATAAATCTGCTTTCATCCAATGCGTGGCGACGCTGCGAGCGAATGATATATTTGGAAGCCGTACAAATCTCCTATTTCCAGGTGGCTTCGGCCCCGAAATCCCTGTTATTCGCACAAAGGCAGAGCCCATTTCGGGCCGCTCCTCGCATGTTGTAAAGACGCAGCCAATATTTCTCAAATTTTTGAGCACACACAGGAAGCAATCGGAGACGAGATAAAGCACATAATATGCAATTGAAACAAAACCGAATTAGATATTTGCTTATGCAAGTGTGTAACAACCCCGTTTCAACGATATTGAATGTGTCTACAGCAGAGTAACTCGCGTATCACATCCGCTGATATTCAATTGATAAAGGAACATCATCCCCCCAACCCCCGCGTTTAGCTTGCGGCCGTCGATATACGTAGCGCTAGGTATGTAGTTTTTTCTCATTTCCTATTCCGAATGAAAAATCAAATTTGATCTATCGGTCTCTGCGCCCCCCCCGACGAGAAATGGTAATAATTCAATCACTGTATATTGAAAGCCGAATTCGCTGTTCGAAGCTATAAATTCCCATCGCATCTCTTTGCGCAAACTTCAATTGCAAAATCGATTTAAATTGCATACACCGCGCGCGCTCCAGCCGGCCAGCGTCCAATTCTTTTTTCCGTTCACTTGCTCGTCCATCAGCGCAATAGACGTCGCCCCTAAATGCAGCATGCAAGGCACTTTAACAAATTTTTCAAAGCGACGCCGCCGCCGCTGCCCAGCGATTTTGTATTCGCGCACAACCCAATTTCGTATCGCATTGATTTTCTCAGGGCCACCGCCGCCGCCGACGCCGCGCTGATGCTGAACGCAAACAACAATGTGCTTCGCGACGAATCCTCCAGAGTATTAATCAAATTAAATCTGCAATTTGGTTGCGCTCGTTTCCGCAAAAACATTCGGCGAGCGCGTGCAATTGTGTCATGCGCATAACTAGTGTTAATATGTTTGCGAATGCCAAGATGCAACCATCTCCTAATGAAATTTTAATGCTTAATAAACACATATTTCCAGAATTGTGTAGTGCGTTATAAAAGCACCATAGATACGTTTTGAGAGCTGCGCTGCTGCGCTATTGAGCTGGAAAAAATTGGGTGCGCGCGCGCGGTTGGAAGAATCATTTATCAATCTAGCTGGCCGGACGTGCGCTTTTTTCAAAGAACAATCCGAATATATTTCAACCGGCCCCGGCGCGCATCCGCCACTGCTACCACTGCCACCACCGACGCCCGCCGCCGTCGTTGCGCCACGCGTAAGCCGCTGGTCGATAACGTCAGCGGTTCATCGTTGAATAAATGCATGAACATGCGATAAACGAAAGACGCTCAGTCAAACGCAAGTAAGCGTGATCAGTTTCTGCCTCCACATCTAATAATGATTTTTGTTCTTTTCACTCAATATCTACTTTTTCATTCACATGCTTGATTTACGTTTAATCGTAATAAACTTTACCAAATTGCAAAGGCCGCAGATTTTTGTATAATCTTGCAATACCCATGATAATACGGGTAACAAACTAAGTATGTAGTATAAAGTGCAATAGTTTGAGGTTTACAAATAATTAATTCAAGCACGGAACAAATTTTCCAACAAACTAAACGCAAATTGCATATTACTTTTGATACTGCTTTGCAGTTGGGCGCTGAAACCATTTTAACAGCATAATTATTTCGTGCGGCGCATGCAAACATGCAAGCCTGGATAATTGATATATGCATGTATGCACGAGTGTATCACCGGCATGCAAAGTGCACCGCAAGGGGTGCTTCTTTATCGATAAGGTATGCTTTTCGAACGGCGCTACGGCAACGGCAACGGCACCGGTAGCGACGGTTGGCGGCGGGTGAGAAATGTGTCACACTACGAGGCGTAATATGCGCCGGACCAAAAGGGATTTGAGGGCGCACTGCGAACATCGCATGAATTGTAAATTGGCGCACGGCCTACGAAACATTGATCAAATGCACACTGAGCAAGCAGGCTGGAATGGCAGACATGCTTTCGCAGCGCCCGAAAGTATTTTGTTGTGTTGTCTTGTCTTATTTGCATTTCGCACGAGCGAGTGGACTTCTTCTAAAGTTTTTCGTTCGTTTTGTGTGTTGCAGACGTTGTTGGGAATCGTTCGAGCAGAAGAATACGACCGGATAGAGTTTCTCGTTGGGGCGCGTCCAGCAAGCAAACGGGCGATGTAACTGTGGCGATGGCACAAACAAAGTAATACGAAACCCGAAAGACAACGCAAAGAGCATCGCGATGACTCCGAGTGCATGGCGCGTCGTCGCGGTGCTCTTGCCGCTGCTGCTCCCGCTGCGGATTGTCGCCGGCTGTCCCGGATCGTGCGTGTGCAAATGGAAGAACGGGAAGCAGACTGTCGAGTGCAACGGGAAGAAATTGCTCTCAATTCCGGGCGGGATGGATCCGGGCACGCAGGTGCTAGACATGACCGATAACAAGCTGGACGAGCTGCACTCGGAGATCTTCCTCAAGATGGACCTCATTAACCTCCAGCGCATCTTCCTCGCGCGGTGTCGCTTGCACGCCATCGACGAGCATACTTTCCGCGGTCTCACGAACCTCGTCGAGCTGGACCTCTCCGGTAATCGGCTCGAGGCGATTCCAGCGTTTCTCGACTGCACCGCGCTAATGAGGCTCACGCTCAACGTCAACCCGATCAAAGCGGTGAAGCGCACAGCATTCCCGCGTCTGGCGTTCCTCAGCACGCTCGAGCTCGCCGATTGCGAGATCGGCGAGGTTGAGCCGGATGCCTTCCAAGGGCTGCACAGCCTCGAGTGGCTGCACCTCGGAGGCAATCAATTAAAGAGCGTCCGTGGCCGCCACGTACTTCCCGAGAATCTGCGCGGTGTCGAGTTACAGGGAAATCCATGGGAGTGCGACTGCCATTTGCGCGAATTGCGCGTGTGGCTGAAGCGCTACAATGGCTCGCAGACCGAGGAGCCGGTGTGTCATGCACCGGCGAGGCATGCTAAGAAGACGATCAAATCGATTCCGGACGACGAGTTGGCATGCCTCCCGGACGTGTCGCCCACGAGTCTCTTCCTCGAGATCGGCGAGGGCAAGAATCTCACATTAATGTGCAACGTGCGCGCGATGCCCGAGGCGAGTGTCAAGTGGTGGTTTGAGGGGCAGCTGCTGCAGAACGACACGCTTGTGTCGCCCGGCCTGCGCCTGCTCTATTTCATCGAGGACGGCGGCGAAAACAAGCAGAGCGAACTGTTCATCTACAACGCCAACGTGGACGATAACGGGACGTATGTATGCATGGCCGAGAACGCGGCGGGGGCGGTGAGCGCCAACTATACGATTAGGATCATCGTGAAAGAAGAGCCCCTCGTCGCCGCGGAGGTGTTCCCGTTTGAGTACGTGCTGGCGGGCATCGTGGGCGCCGTGCTCTTGGTAAAACTCATCGTAATAACGATAATTGTGTGTATCGTGCGGTGTCGCCGCAACCGGAAACGCCACGAGAAACGTGAGAAGACTAAGGAGGTGGCGCTCCAGTACGAGGCGAGCGCGACCAAGTGTGCGGTGGTGCGCGAGAATAACATGGAGCAGATCGACGAGGCCAAGGAGATCATCGCTCAGGAGCGGCAGCAGGATATCATGTTCTACAGTCCGCCGCTTAGCAAAGACGTTCTGCGAGCGATGCCGCCGGTTGCAATCGCTCGCAGTCCAATTTCGCTGCGCCGCTATCAGCTGGAGCAGAACCCTGACCTTATCAATGACACAGACGGAGCGCGGGTGCGCAAGGAGGAGGACGGGTGTCGGGATGCGTCCGTGTCCACTGAGCAAATGAACCACATGATGCATCCGACCCTCGTGCAGTTCCAGCCCATCAGTTGTATGCGTGGCAGTCGCAAGCTGTACTCGCTGCACAGCTGGGACGCGGGGTGCTCGCTGGATGCGGATGGATATCCGGCTGATTACGGACTTCCGAAAATGCAGCACGCGCAGCAACAGCATACAATGGCGAGCACGCAGAGCGCTGAGAACTTTTACAGAACGTTGCCTTACAATCGCGCCGCCAAGCGACAAACCGCCGCGAACCCGCATGCGAGGTACTCGCGAGAAGCCGAGTTTCTTTCGCGCAGCGCTCATCCCGCACCCTATGAGCACTACTGCCCCGATGTACGTTACACCGCCGACGGGTACCTGCCCAAGCAGGGCGACCCCCTCAATATACCGCAAGTGACGATCATTCCCTCGCCGCCCGATGGCTACAAATCGGAAACGATGGCGCCCACCTCCCTCCCCTGCACCACGACCATCTGCTGGCCGGCATGCGTGCCCGCCAACGTGCACCTGAAAAATGCTCCAGACAAATGCTCAACGATTAGCAGGCGCTGCGTGGGCGCGCAGACCGAGACGACCGACAGCGCTGCCGTTGCTGCAGCCGCCGCCGCCAGCAGCCACAATCAAGTGACGCATAACAAGACTGAACCGCCCGTCACCGAAGCGGCGAATGAAGTTAGCCAGAGTCCCGACGAAGGATACGTTGAGCAAGCCGTAACGCTTTAGATACTTTTTTCTCCACCACCGCTCATGCGTAACCTGATTAGCAAGTGAACAATACAATCCCAAGATTTCTTGAGAAAAATATTTCAGCAGTATTCTAAGACAGTGATGATTTTGTTAGACGCATCTGCACAAAAACTAACCTAGTATCTTGTAAAACTGGCCAAACGTAGACTTAGAGAATTAAATTCAACACGTAGCATAAAATCATGTAAATTGCAATTAAATTAATCATTTATCGACGTTATACGCATGAAAACCCTACCATTCGTTAGAATATACGCAGAACGTATTTCAATTCTTTAGAATTTGATAAATTTAAAAAGTAATAAGTCCGTCTTAATCCTTCAGATGAATAAAAGCGAGAAGATTCAAGGCTTTTCATTTGCGGACAAAATTTTTAATAAAAATATGAAATATTCTGGCGCATGGTACGCAATTCAGCGAGCGCAAATTCATAAACCGTGTTTAAGTTCTTAAAGGGTTAAGTGGATTTCCCCCTTCGGAAAATCCTTTCGAATTTCGGCGTCGGCAACAACAATATAACACGCCGAAGCGTCGTAAACAGGGTAAAATTATAAATTATTTACGATCAATTACAGAAGTTGAACACACTCACTCCTACCAACCCACCCCCCAAATCCTCACACGCACACCGAACACATTGCTCGCAAATCAACTCTCCCAAGTCGCAATGCGCGTCGTCCTCATTTGGCCTAATAAAAGAGCAAACAAAGTGCAGTAAAGCGCGTGCAAATTTTTATTTATTCAAGTGAAGGCAGCTGTAACTTTCGGCCGTAAAGTTTGCTTTGTAATTAATCCAAGATGTACGTACGTACGTACGCGCGCAATGCAATTTCGACATGCGGCACAAATGAAACAATAAATTTTGGCGGGCGAGGTGTGTTTAAGCGTTTGCCAAAATTTACGTCAAGCTTTCGCGGGATACGCCACGCCACGCTACGAACATTACCGGAATATGTAATTCGGCAACAAACAAGAGCGCATTTCAGCTGCGGGAATGAATGTAATTACATGGGAAAGCTGATGATGAATTGAACTCGCGTACAAGTAAGCCGTTTTCAATGCGCGCCTTCTGCGTCTTAGAGAGGTGTCGATACTTAGTAGAGAGTTTAAGCACATTAAAGTTAGGAGGCGTACATGCCACCAACTCGAAATCCTTTATAAATATGTATAATACGCGCACTTGTACTTGGCACTTTATTCAAAGTCGCTAACACCCACCGGACGATTATAAAGCTGCTTTGAAGTGCATCGTGCGCGTGCGCGCGGAGAGAATAATTTGTGAGCAGCTAATGAATTAATTGTTTCATAATCGTACCACACACAGTCCCATAAATGCCACGTTTATTCAATCGGATATTCATCACACACTTTGCAACACTTACATAAAGCAAACAGAGCGAGCGAGAGATGTTAATTAATTAGGAATCGAGAGACGAATGAATTTAATGAACAAATATTATATGTAATTAATACCTATTCATAAACTAAAGGGAAATCTAGCTGCGTAGTGACGTATTGTTTGATTTTAAGAAGATATCATAGAAAATTCTCAAAGTATGTATAAAAATAATGTGGGTAATGAATAAATTGAAATCAATTAGTTTTACAGATTTCACGTGCACTCTACGTGCGCACTCAAACATAATAACTAATCAACGTTAACCGAACACGCAAATGTATTCGATTGCATTATTAATTTATACGGTGATATAATATTAATTAATTAGTCGAATTTGTATGAATTAATTGTTAGGTGCGAATAGTGAACGCAATGTATTCATTCATTATTTCATTCCTATTGTGAGATTGTACATATAAAAAAAAACCGTTTTGTTTCACATGTTGATATTATACTGATTAAATATATACAATTTAAGTACCTATGAATAAAAATCATTTAAACATAAACTACTCTTTTTAGTCATTAATGATCCCTCATTAATATTCAATTAAGACGAATTTTAATAATATATCTAAATATAACATTTAGTGATTACGGTTCAATAAATTTATCAAATTTGTTATTATTTATCTATAGATAATTCAGCCAAATTACTCGTCATATTCATGAAATAATATTTGCACTTTATGATATATTATCATTATTAATCAATGGATGCAACCGTTATAATAAATTGCTTATTAGTTTATGATATATTAATAAACCAATAATTTTATATGCACGTTCATAAAGTTCGTTTTCGAATAACAACTGTTCAAAATCAATTTGGTTATTTGCGATTCTTGTTTCTGTTGATTTTGTTATTTACCGTCAGCCTTTGAAAGCCAGTTAAAAACTCATCTAAAATGCAATTTCCGTGCGTTCAGTTTTTCACAAAAAGGTTTTTATGAATATTTCATATTATAATTCCCAAAAAAACATTTAATCTGCTATTTTTCATGTTTTCCGCGTTTCAGTAAAAATTTTAGTAATGTAATATTTATATCACAAAGTATGTAAATATTTTTACTTCATGGAAATCTCTAATAAGTCTATAGTAGTCTTATAAAATCAAAGAAGAGCCCTTAAAATGCATACAAAGACCAATCCTTCTAATGGCCAACTAGAAATGGTACTTCTGAATTAAAACCCGATTCGTAATATTTTAATGTTAATTTGATCAATCACAACCTTCCACGCCATGGTTAATTGCACAACGGTGAGTACCCTGACATGGAATTTGCACAAATGTAATTATAAATGTCATCATTATAAACGTTGACAATCCAACCAAATTTATTATTTTACTTCGTAATTATTGCGACGTTAACGCGACGAAGCGTTCATTAAAATTCAATTTTTATCAATAATTGACTCACGTGCCTGATAAAATGAAACATTTTCACGGCAATCATACTAATTGAAAATCCAATTACCTACATAAAATAAACTTCCGAGATCGCACTCGTACCGTACGCCATAATTCGTATTTCCTACGTAGCTACCAATATTCAGTCACGTTAATTGATAATCTGCATGAATAATGCATTGCGCAAAAATATAGCAATATCACCGTGAGCGTAATTTATGAACGTATTGATTTTAAGCAGCGTGTGCGCACACAGCGAATCAAATTTAAAATTTAAACTCTAAACACCTCCGGTGCGGAATTTAGATTATGCCATCTTGGCTATATCTATATGCAAAGTGATTCATTCATGTCAGCGATGACATCGAGCAGCATCAGCAAACGTTTTCCGACCGCAGAGACGCGAGCGCATGCCGTGTGCCCATTTACAACGCGCATTTTCGAACTGCGGGCTGAGTTAATGTGCGCCGCTGATAAGAATAACCGCAAGAGTTCCGTCGCTCGCACCCGTATATCGCGACGGCGGCGTTGGCGGCAGCGACGCGACTCTCTTGTAATGTATGCTTGAGCCTGGCCCTTGTTGGCTTTACCCAGTATATTACCATGGTGCACTTGCATGTAGTCGTGTAATTCTTAGCGCTCGGCTCCTTTAAGCTGATGTATATTCGCGCAGCGCACACCGACACGCGCGGGTGTTGTGAATGTTTTCCGAGCAAGCGTCGATGCTGCGTACTTCTTCGTCGTGCTAGTAGATAATGTTAATGTAATCTTGGGACAAATATAATTCAGCACATAAATCCCGAGTATGCCTCTTGTTAGTTTACTTGTTTTGGGTTATTACGTTATGCTAAGAAAGCTCAGGAGAGATCTTTATCACTGCGCGTGCATTAGTTGCGGATATATCTTGCGCGCGCCCGCGCTCGCTCAACGAATATATTGCCAACGACGTTAAGATCTCTCGCGCGCACATTCGCGAGAAATGCTTAATCTATTATGGAAACTCGTCGTCCATACCCTGCCTGCATACGCTGCACCTAACTTTCCCATATGAAATAATAATGATGATGAGGCGTGCGCACCGAAGTTTCATTAATAGCATATTCGCCGTTTTTCCGGCTCGCAGCGCCCGATAAAACTTTGTCCGCACGCGCGCTTCGCATTGATAAAAAGAGGAAACACTTCAAACTTGCATTGTCTTTAATCTATGAAATTAAGAAGTATGTAATCCGTGCGTTCCTCTCGCGCAACTGCCGAATTGTGATTTGTCCATTGCGTCGCCGCGCGTCTCAAACTTCTACTTTTGACTCGGCACAACTTCCTTACTGTCGCCGAAGTGATAGCGCTGTATCGCGTCGCTCCATCTAAAGCATAACCATGAAGTGTGAGCGGCGGCGACGCAGCCAGCAATGCTGCCCGGGATCAATACACTCGGAAAGTGACGCTCCGAGAATCTCAATTGTTCCGCGCCGCGCCGCGCCGCCGAGGACTTAAAGAGTGGTCAACTAGTCCGCACGTCTGTCGTCTCAACTTATCCCTCGAGGGACGCCCGAGAGCAACTCACTGCTCACTGCGGTTTGCCACCGGAATAAACTCATGCGCCGCCAAAATAGGGAAAACATATCACCGTACGTGCCGGCTTCGAAAATATTTTTCATTTAAACCTTGTACGTTCTCCAAAGAGATTCCTCCCTCGACTTCCTACAACAACACCTTTGCATCCAATATTATCTCCTCGCGCTAACAAAGCGCAAATGAAAATTGCCATGTAACGAATGATAATAATATTTCCCTTATTAAATTAACTTTCGATGCAGGGAAATAGAAGTCGGCGTGGTATTCAAACAAACATAAATTGAATTTCTCACATGCATTCGCATATAAAATGAAAGTCTGAATACGTGCAGAGAAAAAACTTCGATAACTCGCGCGTACTCGAGCGCTGGCGGCGCAAAAAGTGAAAAAGTTTAATTACATACTGAAAGTGAATACCAATAATGGGCAAGCAGGCGCTCGCGGCGCTAATAATGGAAACCCTATAATATGATATAATATAAAGTAACTTTTAAAAATTATATTCCAACGTTACGCTTGAAAATTTTAATTAAATTTCAGCCCCTTTTGCAACTCGCCACGCGAATAATGTTCAGCACTGCTGACTTCACTTTAATAATCCCCTCGGCTATCATGATCTGTTTTTGCACGCAACATATACGTGTCGTGATAAGGACGTATTTGCAATGCGCCAGCCGTGTATCAATATTTACCGTTCATTACTGGGTTTCGCTAACACGTAAGCTGCACGCATAATCATTAAGCCTCTGATTGGCCAAATTTATATCTTCGCGTTATTACACGTTATTACACATGTATCTTAGGCCTGCCTGCCGTGCTGATAGATTTGCGGTTGGAAGAACTTTGCCGCGCCATTGCTTATCATGTGTATTAACCGTATTAGATTAATATCAACATTCAATAATGATTTGGGCGCTTCAGAGTCGCAATTGAATTACGCCTACTTTGGCCATTAAATAATTCATCAGTATCAGCAAAAAGAATGACGGATTAGATGCTCCGTTTATTTCCACTGAATTGCGTTAGAATATAGTAATTACCAAGATGGACGCCGTCATTGTAGTTGATGCGTAGTGGGTAATTACTGATTTCAATCAGTAGCAAATCTTACTTTTGGGGAGCATTGGATGGCCAATGCACGATCAGATGACGCAGTTATTGTTAGAATTAGTGTTTGTACATACCTAAAAGGTACAGAAATGTTAATAAATGAGCCGACAATACATATGCAAAAACACTAACCTTATATAGCCGACGCGTCGCAGAGTTGCTGGTGTTGGTGCACATCTTACAATCTTGGGGACGATGACGTTAATCACGGGGATGTTCACTGTGCACTGTTTATTCACTATTGGCTCTATAATTACGAAGATATTTACTGTTTATGCACAATAATTGTTCACTGTTGTTATAAAGATACATCGCAAGGTCAGACGCAGTCAGACTTGCATCAGACAAGTCTACACCAACCTGCGCCGACCCAAGCCAAGCGTGCGCAGGCATGCAACATCAAAACACTGAGGTGACGTGAGCAGTGTAGCCAACTTACGTCACAGCTGATCAGGCAGAGCAGCTGATCCAGTACAGGTTGTGGTTACATGTGCTTGGTATAGTGAGTTAGTGGTGCATGGATTTATACATCTGTTAACAACGTAAGTACGATTTTATAAAGTGTCTACTTGCTAATTGGAATTTCTGAGCAGTACACATAGGTAGTATTATACTGAGACTGATCAACAACCAATCTGTGTAAGGCTGGAATCTTAACAAATGTTATTGTAGATATGATTGCATTGGGAATACAATTCAATGAGTGCTTTGTTCCAGGAACAAGACTTGAATGCGATTGTCATGAGTATTTACCGTCGAACATTTACTAAGTTTAATATCTATAAGCTTTCCAATACCATCAAAATCGATGGTAACTGTATGATGCTGAGATTAATTGAGAAACAATCACTGTACACACATATCTTAACTCAGGGTAAGCTTCAAATTAGTACAACAAATGTATAGCTATGATTTTTATTTAGATACATTGCAAGCAGCTCTTAATGCCAATTGGAAAGTACACAATGAAGCAACTCTCCTGACTTTGCCATAACCATTACTGGAATGTAATAAAAAGCGGATAACATTGGGAGCAAACTTGCAACATTGAGTTTTTACATACATTAATCCACGTTAGTTAATAGACGTAACTACAAATTAATTTCACGTACTTGATGAAGTAATATTTAGGAGAAGATTGCTATTTGCAACCATTTAAATACATGCAGGGTATGCTGCATGCACGGTCTGCTGGTTTTATATTGCACTCTCTAATTTAATAAAGTACATTGTGAAATAGAAGCAGACAAAATGTAAAAAAATAACGGCCGTGCCGTGGAGAAATTTGCATCAGTTATAAAATAACTATAAAATCATTTTTAGAACCGTGAGCGTTCCATGCCCAGCATGTATGCATATGTAGCATAATAAATTAAAATGCAAATACCCATAGAGAGCATCCACTAGAGATGATAATAAATTGGAAATTTAAGCGTTTAAATATCTATGAGGCATGATTATGATGAATGCATTGTTCACCAGTCTTCACTAGAGTTTCAAATAAAAATGATTACTCAACTTGGTGCTGCACATGCAACTTGTGCACTGACGCATTTACTGTATTGCGCTTTAATGCTGCGTTTGCTCTCAACATTGCATATTAGCAAACAGTGCAAGCAGAACGCATTGCCGCTGAATGGTAATTTGTTGAAGATGCGCTGCATATCGGAAGCTCATCAAAACTGAGTGAAATTAGGACGCGACTCGAACATCCGTCGCAGCCAGCTAGCTATGGAACATGGCTGAATGTCACTACATATCTTCTTACTGCATGTATGAGTATGCTGCTCTTCTTCTTCTTAGTACGCGAGATCTTGCTCCACGATTCCGCGACTGCGGTTGATTTATTAACGTCTCGTACATCGCGCCCTCGCAACGTGTGTAAATCCGTTGCGATGCCATTTTTCCCTTTGTCACTATAGCTTTGCCAGCAACTTTAGCCGTGATAATGCAGCCCACGCATTTCGCACACGTTTCGTGATACCATCGTTGATGATGGATAGAAATGCGCATGCAACGTGCTAATGTCGCGTCTGCCGCTTATGATGAAAACATTAAAACGTGCGAAATCAAAAAGGACATTCTATGAAATGCGGAAGTCAGGCAACTGTCACAAAGAACAAAGGAAGAGGATAATGTATGGCTTTGTAAATGATATACGACTATCTTCAGTACCTAAAACTCATGCATTTTTTATATTTTGAACTCATTTGTTGCCTTTTTTGAAACTACGTTATTTGTAAATATTCAAAATCTTCTTAAAAACTACGCATCATATTGTTATTACGATAAATTCAATTGATAGCATCACTTTCAAGTACTTTGCTACTTGCATATTTTTATTGTATGAACAGTAGTTACGAAGAATAGTAACTCGTATAAGCACTTTCTGATTGATGCGCCTAACTTTTTCAGCTTCATGCTAGAGGTGAAAGAAGTAACAATAGGAGTGTTTACTATGAAATATAAACACAGTAAATTTATTCTTGATCAGAAGATTGCACGTGGTTTTATATTTTAATTAATTTGATTTTCAAGGCAATAAACTTTCGTGCAAGTTGATGAATAAAAATGAATAAACCTGGCTCTGTTTTCTCATCCAGGATTCTGTTCCTAAAAGATGTGCTGTAAAATTTAATTTCTTAATTTTCTTTCTGAAATTTTTGCTAACTTATTGGCACAAAGCAAGTTGGGATAAACGTTTTTGTCAGTTTGTCTAACATTCGGCTTTTGGGCGATACAAATGTTTGCACTCTTGTTAAAATTTTCATGGTAGCACCCGAGGGTAAAAGAGCAAAGTTGAGTAACCTTGCTCATTTTTATTTTTGTGTTTTTGGCGTTGAAATTTGTTCTGGTTGGCCATTAATACATTAAATAGCCGGGCAGAAAAAGCGCTTTTAATAATCTCCGAATGACTATCATTTGCAACACGTGCCGCGGGCTCTATTACTTTATTAGCGCAATTTAATATAAGAGCAATATAAAACGGCTTGGCCACTCGCTAATGCGTTCACATCACTCCACTTCAAATACATATTAAATTTACTAAGAGTGACCGGGAGGCCAATACTCGGAAGCAGATTTGCACAAACGTTTTCTACGAGCGTTTCATCAACACATAAAGCGTACACATATGGCGCGCACCAGCATTTCAAAGCATCATTTATCATTTTTTAATAGCCGTGGCGATATTCGCCGCTTTTTTGCGCTCCGCTTTGGGGGCGGCATTCAATACCGCATGGCGTCGCTTATGAAACGTTGCACTTTTACAACTTTGTCGAAAACTCAATTTGGCGCAAAAGTTTAGTCGAATGTGCGCACTAAAAATCAACGCGCAACGGACGTGAGCACTGCATAAAGGTTTTTAATAATAAAAATGACGACCGCACACCGCACGCCATGTGGCTTTTAATTTGCTACATATGCATTTAAATGTACATTGTAAATACGATACGAATCTGGCGGACAAGCGCACACAGCATGCACATCCATGTTGCCGTATCTGTTTAGCCGAATCTGGAATTAGCAAACAAGCGTGTGCATTGCTTTGTGCTTGAGTGCCGCCAACGACGACGATGCGAGTGCCGCCACCGCCGTCCCTGCCAACATATACACGCACGTCGAATTCGGATGCGAGAACGGCGGGAACGGCGGGAGCGGTGGTCAGCGTAGCGGGCGTACAATACAGTGTTCAAACATGTGCATATAAAGAGAATTGCTTGTTTGGCGGCGGTGGTGGCGGCGGGCGCGGCATGCGATGAGGATGTGGAGTGCGCGCTTATTGTTTCCCCCGTTGTGCAAATGTGCAGCCACAGCAAAGAAACAACACACAGTCGAATGGCTCAATTCATGCACACGCACCAAAGTATTCTTCCTGCCACATCGTCAAATATCCTTCTCTCTTTTCGGGCGGCGCTCGTTGTTGGCGAGTGTTTTCGCGCGAGAATAATACGAAACTATTCAATCAAAGAATGCCCGAGTTGATTTCCTCTGTTTGTACACAAACGACCACATTGACGTCTTTTCATAACAATGCGAAACCACGCATGCATACGGTACGCTGCTGGCAGGAAGGAAAGAGGACAAAGTTTGCGTTCGCCGCTGAGGACTTGATGTGTTTTCATCCTGTCATCGCAGATGAATAAAGGTGATGCGCTGAATACAAATATACAAATGTTATTCGTTTCTAGTAGGTATAGCGCACCGAGCTCGAGGAGTCTGGCGGTGGCGTTGGCGCTGGTGGAATACATGGAAAAAGTTTAAATGTAATATTTCAACTTCTATTTGTTTTAGCTTGCGCGTCTGAAAGGACCAGAGAAAGCCATACAATACGCGCTCTGCTCATGTGTAAATTCCACCAAACTTCCGATGAGCTTTAACGAATCGCTTTTATTTATGCTGGTGAGTTATATCCCAAACTTTGATCAATATGTCAATATGATTACAATGACAGATAAAAATTGCTCCATATTTTCATATTGTAAAATTGTAAAATATTTCAGAAATCATCACTTTCCATCATCACTTATTATTTCTAACATGAGCATGTTTGCTTTTTGTTACGCAACTATTTCTAATATTTACAGGCAGTAATATATATTATTTTCTTGGCACAAACATAAATTAACTTTTGAAATATGTTCATACATTCTTCAATTAGTGGCCTAATTAACTGAGTTTTAAGAATGTGTTAAAATACACGTGTAACAAAAACAAATAAAAAGAATTTCACTAGCTACCATTCACATTTTGAAATGGATTTATTACAATTGTTAGAATGAAAGTTAATTAAAGTTTCATCATTATTGAGTTTTATGCAAATATTATTTATTAGTTTATGCATCTAATTAATATGCACTTTTCAGAAGTGCAAAATGTTGTTGTTCGACTCAGTGTATTTACACTACACACATGTTTAATAAATTGAATGGCAAAATGCAAATTTATGAGACTAATAATTTGAATTGTAAATGCCGTAGTGATAAAATTCCTGAAATAAATTTGCAAATATTTCATTTTTGCTTCAAATAACGCTGAAAATATTTATGTACGACGAGTATAGAATCCAATTCTGAACACAGTTGACAATTGGGGATCAGAATAAAGTATGAGTTCAGTTCTTAAAATTGTACCAGAGATTCAAGTGCTAACGATTTCAAATCCATTAATACCGAAAGTTTTTGACTACGTACGCCAATATTTCTACACAAACGAACCACATTTTAAAAGTATAGATATTAAAAGCGTTCCTAAAGATATTGAGTGCTATGAAGAAAAGATGTGGAGTGATATTCAACAAGAGTTATCAGTTGTAACAGTTGACGCAAATTCGAATGAGTTAATATGTTTTCTCATCTTTGAACTCTTGAAGCGAGAGGATATTAATCAATTACCTTCAGTTAATCAAGATTTGAGCATTGGTTATCGAAAATTTGCTGAAATTGAAAAGAATTGCTTCAAACGATTATTTGAGTCTAATTCTTGGATGAATACAATTTTTTATGGATCTGTGGCATGTACTCATCCGCGTTATGCAAATTTAGGAATAATGAAGAAAATGTTAAATCATCAAAGGCATTTGATGTCTAAACAACTTTTGATTCAATAGTAATTTAAATTAATTTTAGTGGTTTGGCAAAATCTTCAAATTTTGATGTGATACTGGGTTTGTGTACGAGTCTTTATAGCAAAAAACTGACAGAGAGTTGTGGATACCATGAATTATGGAGTACGAAATTTTGTGACATAAAAGTAGATGGGAAAGCAGTGTTTAACGTTGAACCTCCCCATGACATATTGAGATGCATGGTGAATCCATTAAAAGCACATAAACTTTTAGTATGAATTACAATGTTGAGAAATAGCTATAACTAGCATTTGTCACATTGTATACGCTCATATAATCTATTTATTAAAGGGTAATAACAATTTCGTAAATATTATGATAATTCAGGAAACTATTAAACAATAACATGGATTAAATGTATTTGATTTGAAGTGACTTAAACTTAGAGAATAAGTCAATGGACTGCTGAAATTTCAGAAGTGTGAATAAGAGAAATAATGAGATATCAACGCTCAGAAGATGTGATGGAAAAATGTTAGAGTTAAAGTAGATGTAACAAATGATCACGTAACTCTTATCATCATTAGTTTAGGGAATCTCAATCCGAAAACAAATAATGTGATAAGAGTATTATAAAACAAACGTTTGGAGCGTTTACTTTTGGGGCGAGTAGAAATAGTGGAGAAAGTTGGCGATGGTCTGGCCTTTTCGGCGCATTACAGTACCCCAGGTGTTCAACGAAAAGATTAAAGCAATTTGTTCTCGATATTTGTCTAGATGGAACCGTTCCTGTCGGCAATAATGATTCCATTACAAAAAAGCGAACCTTTTCGCATCCTGCGTCTGCTTCTTCTTTAAGTTCGTATTTATATTGTTGTTCTTCCACTTCTTGTTCTCTTATTCAGAGCCCGACGCGTACCATTTTCATTCCACTTATCGCCTTTCATGTATCAGTAGCGCGTCGTCCTCATCGCCGGTGCTGCGCTGCGCGAAGACGCACCGAACCAGGAAGGCCTTTCATATCGTGTTGCATGTCCCGACAATAACAAAAACGCCTGGAGATGAGTCTCGCTCATCGAGTTTCTCTTATATTTTCTATTACACGGGATAGAAATTCGGGGCGGAATGGGATCGGGGCCCTTTTGGACGGAGGAACAAAAAATAAATTGCCGATTATCTTCCTGCTGCGATCTTGAAAAATTGCACGCGTGAACGTATAATTCCATCCGAGAATTAACTACGTTCTGAGACAAAGGACGCCCATGTATTTTACGCTCAAACTGCGCAAATAATTCTCAAGTATAAAATGCACCTAACAAGCTCTAGTGACGGAAAATATCAGTGAAAACAATTCAAAGAATTGCAGATAACATAGAAACGAATAATACAGAGGTGAAATGCAAAATTGAATGATGAAAATTTAAAGCCAAACCGGGCAATGCATTAGCAGGATAATTAAAATTGCATGCGTTTTTTTCTCTCCCCTGCCAGAGCGCTAAACTTGTCTATTTTTATTCGAGGCTTTCTGAACTGCCTCGCGCGAAACATTAAGAGGTGTAAGCTTACAAACGTCCAATTGAATTTTAATCTCTTCCTACTGCTGCCACTGCAGCTTCGCTTTCCTGGAACAACTTCCAGTGTTTCCTGCTTTTTGCCGTGTGTCTGTCATGTGCGCTCCAGTTTTCACCTTTTCCCGGGAATTTCCACTGACATTCGTTCAACATTTATATATTTAAATCGCGCAAATTGACAAAAACCCCGCCCCACCCCCCATTCAATATCATCAAATCTGACTTGTAAAGCTTTCGAAAAGTTTCGAACCCTCAGATATCCAATGACAATATGCTTTTTCGATAACGACGGATGGCGGCGGGCGCAACGAAAGCAATTTTCCACCTTTCTGATTATTTTCGAAGAAAACGTCCAAGGAAACTATTTTAATTACGTCAAGCTTCGGGTTGAAAAGCCCGAAGGACTATGCGGAGAATCGCATTAGAGGGAATCACGCAGACGACGAACAATTTTCGATCGATCAGGCATCGAAATCGCATCATCTTCCAAACTTTCCGCGGCGCACCTACAAAGTCATAAGGAGGCAGTTATGCGAGCGTCGCCGCTGCCTGCCGCCGCTAAGCGAGAGGTATGTGATTTATAAAACCCGAACGCCTAATGAACTTCCCCGTTCGGACTTAATTTCAATAACTTTAATTAAAATAATTTATCAGAACGTGGAGAGATTTAATTTCGTTCATTGTATGCGCTACGCGAACGAAATTAAAAATGATTAATCGCTGCCTGCTACCCTTGATTCGAGGATATCTGCTGCTGCTGCTAGTCTAAAAGCCGTCGCTGATGACTTTAGCGTTTCGCACAACTTTAGAGACACAAATGAAATTATTTAATACCCAGTGATTAATCTCGCAAGAGGACAGAAAACGCTTTTGTAACATATTTTTTATGACAATGTTTAAGAAAATGTCTCCGAGTCTTAAAATTATCATCTCATTCAAAAAAATTAGTCCAAGAATAATAGCCAACTTTGATTTATTTAAAGAAATGTTGGCCCCTCATGAAATGAAGCATATGCAAATACCAATTGAAATTTATATCCGGAAATGATAAAACGCGGGTCGGTCCGGAAAAGTAATTACGCACGTAAAGCAGCTGAAATGTTGAAACGGGAAAAGCGGGCGGATACAAATTTTGGGGATTGCAACAGCCATTGCAAGAAAGCAATTAGAAACTCATTATTGTAGAAGTTGTGACAGTTCGGGGAGCGCTGCCTTCCGAAAATATTTTTGCCAACTTTTTTACGACCGCCAGCCAAACTTTCCGATGCAAATATTCGTAAATACATTTCGCCCGGCGTCCGGCGTCGCGCATGAGAAATGGCCGAACCCTGCACTCGCGCGCTCGCGTTTGCCTTTTCGGACACAAAAGTGTAAAACGTTAGACTGCCGCCTCCAAAAAGCCGCCATCGTCTGCACACGCTCCTCCGCTGGCATCTGTCACCGACACACGCTGAACAAAGGATTAATTAACAACTCATGTGTTAATTAAAAACTTAATATAGCTTTCTGTAACAATGCTTTGGGCAGCGTTTAAATTTTTTTCCATGAGAAAAATTTTTTTTTATGCCTAAGGGTGGTCTCCACTCTTAATTCATCCCTTGGTAGAAAAAATGCCACTTTTATCTATACAGGTATTCCACCAAACGCCAGAAAATAGCTTAAACTTATTAATTCTAATTATTATTCGAATCGCGGTTATTTCTTGGCTTAAACTAGGCTTAAGTCAGCTTTGGGGAGTTGGGGATGGAGATTTAGTGACTTTTTGGCAATTATTAGAGTTATTGCAGTGGCAGCTCTGTATTTGTAAAGTTTAAACTTGGTGACGAGCGGTTAAAAACTTTTATAGCGGCTTTATAAATAAAGCGAAAAGTTTGTTGTCATGCGCCATTGTTTATGGCACGTTATCGTGAGATTTTTCCATGTTCGACGAGTCAGCACTTACATTCAAGAGCATTTGCCGCCTCCCTTAGCGTCTGCGTGTACATCGAAATATTTCATGCTTGTTTTTCTCTCGTTTGAGGCGGCGAAGAAGGACAGCACGCCAAGCCGAGTGGGAAATTGAATATTTCGCTTCTGTTATAAATAGCCGAGAATTTAAATTGTGTCGTGTCCTGCAGGGTCTCCGAGTGTCGTGGATAAATGAACACAGATGGGATCAAGTCGTTGATACAAATGAATGGTTATTTACAACCGCCATGTAAAAGAAGCACGTCGCATTGTGTCCTAGTTACACCTAGTTACCAATGACGAAACACGTCGATTTATTCAACTGCTGCTGCTGCTGCTGTTGCTGTTGGTATCAAATACCGTGTAATGTTTACTCAAAGTTACGCAATAAAACTTGCCTGGAAGGTGTATTCAGTCGATGTTTGCTTTTACAAAGCCGCAAATCATCAATGTTAATTAAGTTCGCTATTGCCTTTTTCCGTGTTTGAGTAGCGCGTGCGGTTTTGCTTTTTTACATTAAAACTGTATTAAACCCAATCAATAGTGGGAAGTGTGTTATGAAAATTTAATTTTGTCAAACGCACTGTTTTATCTCTCGTTTTTTTGATTTCAATCAATGAATTCCATCTAAATGAAGAATTCCCAGCATAGTCGGTGTTTTATAATAACAATGAATACTTAATTAGAACAAGAAAACAAAGGACAGCTGCAGGGAATATGTTTACTTTTTATCTTCCATAAATTAAGTGGAAAATTATTATTTCTAAAAAACACAGAATGCTGAGAAAAAGTTCAATTTAATTGCTAAAAATAGCATTTTCTGAAGAAAACAAACAGAGATGATATGAATTGGTTGCTGGCTTGCTCCCTGGATTTAACGCGGGGGTAGTACATGTGGAAATAGAGATAACGGAAGTACATGCTGAACCTTTGACAAACGAGGATAATCAGAAAATGCAACATTAATGGAACGCGTTTCAACAAATCTTTCGCATCGCGACACTCGCTGCGAGCGCAGTCAGCGAATTCTAAGTACCAACTTGACATTTTGTAACATTTGTTTCGGTCCCGCGTTCACTCATTGCTCTTCATTTCCCATTGAATGACAGTTCAGCGTTGCGTTTGACTGCTTTCTTTCCGATGTTCGTCGCGAAAAACTGCTCCAATACGCTCGAGGACATTTGAGTGAGAGTTGCGCTTATTTGTTTGGTATTAATTAAAAAAAGTGGACAGATGCAATTCCCAATGAATAATTTATTAATTAATTTGTCGACGAAATACGATGAATTTGCAAATAGCATGCTCGAATTTGCGTACGACAACGTGTCCAATCAAAATTCAGGCACACGATGCCTGCGCCCGCCGCGCCGCCGACCGAGTTAATTAAGATTTTTCTGCAGTGAGCGACGACGCCGGCAAAATAATTATCCGCTCATTTTTTACGATTATTATTTGTGCGTTCGTAATACAAATTTCCCTAATTTGCATTCTTCGTTTTTTCGCCCCGCCAAACACTTGGCTGGATGAAGATATTTTCGTCTCGTGGTTGGTAGGGCTTCAGCTACGTCTTCCATCATTCCCGATAATCCGTGGCAATTAATCATCAGCGACAATACTCCCCTTTCGTTTTCTGCTTCGTACGCCTTTTCGCCGCGAGGAAATCATGTGAAAACCCAAATCACAATAATATTCCAAAATATCAACTTACATTTCGTGATGTATTAATTTTTCTTGTACTTACGTATTAAATATCAACATTGCAAAGGGAAAAAAATAAGAAATTGAAGGATTAGGTAAATTCCAGAGGTTTACTGAGAGTATTTCAAGTGTTTGCGTAAATTAATTTCTAATTTAGCGGAAAAACAAGTAAAATTAATTTTTTGTCATGATTTTAAGCACTCTGCTTACTAATGTACATTGCTTCAAGCCCTTCTTCACCTTTCTTGAGCGCGTCGCAAGCAATTCGTCCTGGCGCGCTTTGAAGTTGTCGTCAACGTCGCGCGGTTGATGGTTGAATTAACAGAATTACGAATTAGAAATTTCGGGCGGTAGGCTTTGTTCGCCGCGGAGAAAGTTCCATTTAATTGATTCCACTTTGATTGGATTAAATTAAGCCCGCGTGCTTTGCGCAAGAAAATTGAAGGTTACAACAGCTGTGCTTCCTTCGCGCAAGACTGTGCAATCTGTGTTGTGTTCCACTTCGTTTTCGTGCCACTTCATCCCCTTCACGTGATGAAACACGCAACGAAAATATTTACTCTTGTTTATGTATTTTGCAAACAACACACTTTTCAATTTAATTGCCACTGATAAATTACATCCACCTAGAACGTTTTTTTTTTAATAGTGCATGAAGTAGGTAGGTTGTCATTTCAATATGTGAATTTGAAATAGTATTTTCGTCAATTTTCCGCAGTGCCAAATATATTTAAATAATCCACGGCTCTAAATGTATTCAAAGTGATGCATGTATTTTGATTATAAATGGATTAGAGATGCATATATATTTTTGTTCAGTGCGAAATTAATTTATAGATTATTTACATTTTATTGTGCTTTTAATAATTTGCATTCCATTCGCATTCGAAATCAACATTTAAATATTAATCACATCAATGTTGAGCTGTATCTGTTACAATTTATTCCCGTTCGTTTTTATTATCGATAGAATTATTAGATATTTTATTGTTAAATTAATAAATATGCTAGCGTTAATTCCAGAAATATTTTAAAAATAAGGGCATTAGTTTATGTAAATAAAAATAACAGCAATTGAACAAATGCTGATTTTAAAATGTTGTAATTAATCCATTTATTGATAAGTGATCATCGGCATATAGTGTAGTTGCATAGTATAAGCCGTTTGTTGGCTGTCAGGAAGGATTTAACGTCTGAATGGATAAATAATTCACAATTATCAGTCATACGAATTTATTTCGAATATTGAAACGAATAAATTGAGTTACATAATTTATGATAATGTAATATGCAAATTAATTTGATAAATATTGAAATTATAACTCGGTATTAATTTGATAATTTAAATTTCACAAATTTTTCCAACCTCGAAAATGAAGGAATAAGTACTAATATTATCTGGGATTTTCAAATTTTCCTTAAGGATAAGACAACGTAAGAAAATTTGAAAGTGAAATGGTTTGGTTGGTGTATCGCAAGAGTTTGAACAGGTATATGCACTCCCAGTGGAGCACTTCTATTGTTTCTGGTGCAAATAGAACACAATCACGACAATGGTTATTTGGACCTTGTTGTCTGGATTCTTGCGGTTGTGTGTATGTTTATGACTGCGAATTGCGAATCTGTGCTCGCGAAAATAGAGCACCCGATTAACCTACAAACTGTTTCAGTTTTACGAAATTAGCTTTTTTGCGGCAAACAAGTTTAAATGCGTTTTTTACCAAAATGTATTTTGCGCAATCACAAGTGAAACAATGCAAAAGCCTTTAAGTGTACAGTGCTGCGTTTTTATTTCGTGCATTTTTTATCTTTTACGTTTGGTTGCTTTACATAGAAATGCAATTTCGTTCTGGATTAATTATTATTCAACAATTTATTAATTAAACTAAAAACATTAATTTGAATTATAATATCAAATCAACATAATCATTTTCATACGTCAAAAGGTTCGACTAATTTTCATAACTAATAATTCAAGTTTAATTATTCAATTAACCGTTATTATTGTATTTTAAATTCACTCAAAATAACTTTACATTTACTATGCACATTAAATTTTGAAGGTAAATCAAAACTATTTTAATATATCATTATGAGTAAAAAGTTTCCAAAACTGAAAAGCTATCAAAAGTTTGTAAAATGCGTGAGGAAGTTGCAACCCTTTTGGATGTGGGAGATTAGCAATTGATGAAAATTTTAATTTAATTAGGGCAATAAAAGGACTCGCCTGCTCCTTATAAAAAATGCTTGTTTTACATAGGGACGCGTGGCGCTAAGTGCAGATTTATGTTGCTGCATATTGCTGCCTCATCTAGATTCGCGTTCCCCGGGAGAGCGCATAATTCAGTTGGAATCGCGTTATAATGGGGGCAGTTTTATTGCTGCTGATACGCAAGTGGAGAAAGGTCGACGCGTGCGTGCGTGTATCTCGCTTATGAAAATGCATACGTTAGTGTGTCTTCCATTATCTAAACAGTACTCGGAGGTTAATACGAGGTAAATTCTTGATTACATGGCAAAATATAACGCCACACAACTATTCCCGCACACTGCGTAACCTACACGTTGCTCCCTGATCTAATTTGCATAAAGCAGCCCTGTTCGCCTATTCCTTTTCGCCCTATACTAAAACACGGCTGCCATAACAGAAGGTGAAAATGGTTGTTCGTTGGGACTTGTCTGATTTTATTGACCTACAATTTTGTGTCTTCTAGTTTTACTATTTATAACAAACAGATTTCAATTTTATCAAACCATATCATATATTTTCATAGTATAATGAGATTAGACAAATTGAGCGTAAGTTAATAAGTTAAAAATATAGTAATTACATAAATTCAGGAAAGAAACGTGTAATTAATGGATTAAATTTTTCATATTTAGAGTATTATAATTTAAAAAACATAAAGCAATAAATGATACAACAATTTTTAATACAGCTGCAAATTACTGAATAAATATTTTAACACGGCGGACATAAACGCACGTAAATATCGCAATAACTTAACGCCGTTTACTGTTATGTCCTTTATGACTCAATCGATGTCGTAAGTCCATTGATGCGCGCAAAGCAACGGGAGCGGCAACGACGCATGGCGGACAATGCACCCCCAGTAATCCACATAACATCTCCGTGACGAGAGATATATTTCTGCGTTTTTATCTCGATCATGGCATCTGTATGTGAAATGCGTTTACGGCGCGCAAATGGTCACTGCAAGGGTCACGTCAGCATCGAGCATGTTTTAATTTTGTATTGATGGCTAGTCAACCACGCAGCCAGCGCGCCCACATGTGTGGCAGTGACCATATCAATAAACGAAATCAACCCACGTATTTTATCCTGCGTGACGTGCTATGTGCGGAGGCGGTCATTCAAGAGATAAAAATGTCATTAAATATGTTATTTTATCGCAAACGAGCGCCGTATAAAAATAAATATTACGCACTAATAAATTTTATACGTGATGTCCATTACGTTTCAAGAATTGAGACTTTAATATAAGCGCAATAAACATTTATATCTGATTAGAGTTATTACATTGTTAACCATCAAGACAAAACATTATAAGTGAAATAATATTTTAGATTCTAGAATAATTCTTTGAGTATATTCAGTTTTTTTGGGATAGAAGGAAATTTCAATTTGTTATCTGAATATACAAAGCAGGAGGAACGTATCAAATAGATTTGCGCACATTTGTTTGCACAAAAATATAAATTCAAATGCGTTGTGAAATGCAAATTTATTTATGCGAAATTCGGTACGATTTGAATGAATGTTGATTGCGTCGGAGGCGGCAAACGACAGCGAACGCATACCGGTTGACGGTTTGCGAATGCGTGATGCGCGCTTGTGGACATCAGATGTGTCATATTAATCTAGAAGGATATGGAAACGTATCCATCCATCCATCCGGGCGCGTTAGATAAAATGAGGTCAATTTTTATCCAGGTGAAGAAAGTATGAATATCAGGTCTGACATGGTCAAATTGGGTAAAAAGACGGCATCAATCTGTGCCGTCAGCGGTAATGGAAGGGAACGCGCGAAATAGATGCTATTTATCATATCCTTGCATCGCATGGATGCCAACTATTTGCGATATTCCGTTCTGTTTATACAAATATTGCTGGCATCAGCAAGGAAACGCTCTGCGTTTTCTACATATCACGACGAATTCAAATTTCCTACTCGGAATTTTCCTCTCATCTAAAGAGCAACATAATTTCCTATTACTTTTAGCATTCTCATAAATTCCATCTATTTACCTATGTACTCTATAGGTATTTCAAATATTTTATTGCTAGGGTTTCCTAAGTGCTTGCTTGGCGAATTGATAAAATTCTGAAATTTTGATTTAGTTAGGAAAATGTCTGAGGAGGTCCTTAGTTGACCAGTATGACTATAGCAACTAGGTTATTTCAATTTTAGAAAATAATAGTAAAAGAAAAATCAATCTGAGAGGATCAAAGAGTTAATATAACGAAACAAGTCAAAAGCAAGCATAGATGCACCCTGCAGCTAGTTTTCTTTATCCGTTGATGTGGTCGCCTTTGTGCCATTGAATTCGGCAGTTTGAGTCATTCAGTCATTCGCAATTTATATGCGCTGAAGTGCGCGGGCACGCCCCGCGTATTTCGAGCGCAGTTTAGATAAAAGCCAAGTCCTGTTTAAAACAAAAATCGAATTTTCGCCGAGCGTGCACACAACAAAAACAAGTTTTATGCTCTCGCACAGCAGCTTCAACCCGTTCGCTTCGTTTCGACAACGCGCGCAAATCTCGTCCTGATATTAACGTATGAAATAATGGCACCGCCATTATTCAGATGTAATCGAGCTGCCATTAGTATTGTTACTTATTCTATTTCGCGCAGACACAAATGAATATGGCATATTGAAGTGCATTAGCTTCAGCTCCAATGTCAGCTCGACGAACGTCTCAAGGACCCGCAGTGAAGCACCAGTCGTGTGCTGATATCTGATTAGAGCATCGCATCGCATCGCGCAAGAAGCGCATTGACGATAAGAGATCGGATAATTAATCCCAGTGTTCGCACTGTCACTGACAGATGTGCGCGGAAAAACTGTTTCAGACGCTGCCGCTGAAATTGCCGCTTCGAATTGGGGGCGGCAAGCCGGTTAACAAGCGTTTCCGTATGTATTCTGTATCTCCAGTTTTTTGCGTTTTATTCTTCTCGACGCAAGGTCGCACGAGGATTGCGTGCCCTGGATTTTAAGGTCCTGTTCAAGGACATGGCGTAAATTTCGCATCGACGAAAGAACAATTTATTCCATTATGCAATACGCAGAATAATGAGTTGCTACTTGAGGGTGAGTTTATTTGTTATTTAATTATTACGCACGTGTGCGTTTGAAGTGTGTTTGGTTATGATACATGGCGGTCGCAATTCACGGAATTTCCGAGATATTGTAAGCACCTTCATCTCCAGTTACTATGCGGAAGCCTAATGTAATTTAACAAGCCTCTTCGCAACGTTGCTTTGTTAAGTGGTTGACTGAATAATTGAAAATGCATGAGAAATTTGTTTAGCAACAACAATCGTTTGCGCTGTGTTCTTAAGGAAAAAAAGTCGAAATGTATTTGTTTCATTTAAAATGAAATTAAATATAAATAGTGGCCAATTAAATAGAACAATTTATTTCTTAAGGCAGAGAAATTGCTGTTTAAACATTTAAATAAACTCTAGATAGCATTGATTGACAAGAATATATAGTTCTAACTCTTGACATTTGAATGAATAAATATGAAATGAGTATTCGTACGTTGTACATAAAATATAAGCACATGAGACGAATATGCTTCCTTCCCAAACGCGTCGGAAAAAGTTTGATAAATTTGATATAACTGGAATGGAACTTTTTCAACACCTGATCCTGATTGTTCGGTTCAGGTATCCACAAGCCCTTCTCTAACACATACGAACGCGCGAGATTACGAACAAAGAAGTACGTTTTCAAGTTTTGCCGCTTGCGTTTTTTTTTCTTCTTCTCTTCTCTTCTTGTTCACCTGCAGATACCACCTACATGTGGCGGCTCCTAAGTTGAGTGCGAGCGTTTTTGAGCTGGAATATAAGCCGTCAAAATTGATACCTCGAAAATGAAATATTCCACTCACCGCTGGCTGCGCTGCATTTCACCACCCCATTATACAACAGCCGACGACGATACAAACCGCCGCCCTCCGCGAAGAAGCACATGAAGGAATTTTCTTTGTACGTCTGCCTTTCTGGCTTCTTTCTTTCTTTCGTTCTAGTCGACTTTTTTTCAAGCCTCTCCGTTGAGCATACATATGCATGTCTATATAAAACATGTGCATTTCATTTTTTATACAAGGTGCTCGATTAAATAGATGTATAAAATACGAAGACCTACTTCACATGAATATTTTATGCCATCAATAAATTGATTACGACGTTCAAAAGTTTTGGCGTAAAATCATGGTATAGTCAGGAAGAGTCTTTTAGTTTGCCCAATCCTTTATAAAAAGTTGAGCACTTATATTCATACAACATAGAAATAGTGCGCGCAAAAAGCAGCAAGGACGATGGGAAAAAAGGAAGAAGGCTTGAAACGTTTGAGTACTTAGTGCTTATGCTTAGGTTTCGCGCATGAATGGGTCACGTAATGCAATTTAGCCGGAATGAAAAATTTACAGTGCGCAATATGTTCGTTTGCGCGCAAATGACGGCGGCGGCGCGCATGTCGAATTGTATGATAAAGAGGCGCAGAACGCTCGCGCCGGGGAAAATTAGAGGGAAGCAGCGGAGGAAAAAGGGTCGTCGAGCTTCTTGGACTCTTTTCATAATGTCTCCGCCGCAGCAACGGCAAAGAGCAAGTATCTCTGAAGTTTTGCTCGGAGCACGTTCTCGTTGTTCGCTCATGTCGTCTGCTACATTCGCTCTTCGAATCTCGCAACGTAAAATGTACCAAAATTTTTGCTCCTCCTGTAATCATCATCTCCCTCTCGCACAGACGCGTTTAAGCGCCTAAATACAGCCGACGATGCTAAAGGTTCCTGAGGTCTAATTTATTAGTCCAAAGTACACATTTGAGAATCAGAAGAGGTGGAATAATCAACCATTCCGTCTCTACCTATTCCCTGCACTAATGTTACTTCTTCCAAATAGCTTTTGCTCCATCTATTGATTGATTAGCACACGCAATTTTTTAACGTTTAATTAAATTTAATAGCTCATTAATAATTTGGGAAGGACCCAAGTCGTTAAACAGTCCTTAAACAAGTTCGGAACAAACTTTACTAAGTGTGAAGACCGAAACACTTGAAGAAAATATAATAAGGCAATGAAAAAGTTAATATAAAACTTGAAATTTTAATGCAAACATAAAACGTAAGAAAACCAACTATTATGGCTTTAAAACCGAGAAGATAAAGAGAGAGAAAAAAGAAATGAATGACTAACATTTCAAGTCAACGAATGAAGCATTGGACGCTTATCGAACAAGAACAATATTTTCATCAATCATGACAGTAAAACATAAAACGCGCGATTGTTTCATTCGTTTTCTTTGAGGGCTTTTAAGACTTTGCGCGCGCGAGCACATTTAACTTTTGCCGCGCAGCTGCTGAGCTCTGGCGGCGAGCGCACTGTGGCGGACGTGTGCGTGTGTACTGGGCGAAGAAATATCTCCTGCCGCCTCCAACGACTCCGAAGTGCCGATAGAGGTAAGCCAAAAGTGGCGAGAGTACTCGCTGCGAATTGAGCGATCCTTCCAACAACGGCGAGCACACAAAGACAATGCAGCGGCGGCGGCAACGCTGTAACGAGATGATGGTAAGAATCTGCTTAGATATTCATCCGCCAGCGCAGTTTTATTACGATGCCATTTCAAAGTATGATTAATGTTGGGTGCGAAAGAAATACGCACCTCCGGCCGCCCTTGCCGCTCACGTACAATACGAGAAAAACCGTCTTTCTTTGATCAGCTGTACAATTCATGCATATTCTACACGCTTGCTATGCTTATTGCGAAAATACTACACAAATTACATTTATGTCACGTTATTTCGCATTATTTACGCCAAGTTATAATTAATTCAATTTCTATATCGATCACACAAACAACGCACAACGCACCTTATTATTTTGTTTGTATTTTGTACGCACAAAGCAAAAATATATTATTAGGCGTGTTTTTCTTACTGACAAAATTACAAAGTGTATGATGGTGGAAAATTGGTTTGGCGGAAAGTCCCTAGCGAAGAAAATGAAACTGTTGCCGTCTCCGATGATGATTCTTCCGAGTGGTGGATGATTTTAAACGCGGCAGCCGATACGAACGAACAAAAATAAAATACATCTTGTAAATTTATTCAAGCATAAAACCCGGCGTATTATTATGTTTGATGTTAGGCCAAATCGCGTCAGCGGTTTTCCTTGCGCGGCGCTCGCCTCCGTTTTCCGCTCCATGTGCGTCTCCTTACGCGGAATCTGTAAGGAATACAGATTTATGAGCATCAACACCGGAACCGTTTTACATATCCTTTTTAGCGCGCCCTTCTTTTCACGTGCTTCCCTCGTCCTTCGCCAAAACGCGCGCGTGCTGTTCGCCTCCTTATCGAAGCACTTTTCTCAAAATTTCATTTGCCCAGACATACGAAACCCATACGCAAATTTTCCGTTTGCTTTCTTTTAGTGTGTGATAAAAGGTAAAACTATTTATTCAACCTTTATCCCAAACCGAAGAAACATTGACAACTTGAAAATATTAGAAATTACGAGAGAAATATGTGATTGTGTTAACTTTCTTTGAAAATTATGTGTGAAACGTGAAAGGAAGTTTATACAAGTTGAATAGTGTGTAAGTCTATTAAAATTGGCTCGACAGTAAAAATTGTAGAGAGCAATGAAAGTTACAGAAAGAGCACACTTTGTCCTTTAAAGTCGTTTAACACCTCCTGCTATAACACGTTTAATGGCACGCCATTCGTCCGAATATTTTCGCAAGAGTTTTAGTTTATAAGGCGTTGTTATTACGGGCTTTAATCTCTGGGCATTAAAGCCCCGCCACTTTCACGCTGCTGAAAGACGGAGTGAAACGCTTTATAAGCTATATTGCGATTAAACGAGTAAAGGTCCGGTTTTCGTGAGAATCGAAAAGGTAATGGGCGTTTATGTTTAACTATTAAAAAGGGTCACAATCACAATTGCTTTTTTTGCTCTTTTCCTCGAGTGCGAGTACCCTTGAGGCAAGCGAAGTTTTCGCATTTAACTTTAAATAGTGAGCGAGGAAAATTACGATCGAAGTAAAGCATGTGGACTTTGAGCGAATTTTTCGTGTACTTGTTTGGCAGCTGATCAAGTTGGCGAAGTAGTCGCATTGTTTCAGCGCGCATTCCTCTTAACTATAATCTGCAGCCGCCTCCGAGACCCAAACGCAAACGCACTCTTACTCTTCACTCTCGCAACAATGGATTTTAGGCGCTGGCTGCTTGGAAATCGTTTGCAAGCGTATCCAAGTTCTGACCTCGTGTGGGTCATTCGCTGGATGTTTCTGGATATTCCAAGAAGTCCTTCGTTTGCGAAGCGACTCAGACGAACGAACTTGATCGCCCTCCTTCCTTTATTGATTCCGCATTCGTCGAATGATTGTTTTAAAACTACTTTTCTTCCCTGCGCCCCAGCAAAGACTTATAGCACTTGAGGAACAGCAATAAAACGATGTGGGTTACGTGTGCGCGAATGCCGGGGAGTATTGGAAGTGATATTTATTAAAGGTGACATAATTTATTGCCCTGTTGGTCATACTTTCACAGAGAACGAACCCTAGGCCAAGCGCAACAACTGTAATAACTTCGGAAAGCTGATACTTTCCTGGAAGTAAGAGTCATTGGCAAGGAATATATTTAGTTGGAATATTAACAAGTCAAATTTCAATTTAGTTGATTTTTAGCCATAAATATATTTTTCATCCCTTTAGCTTGAGAGTACAAACTATGATTAGATTTAGAGTTATATTGATTTCTTTAAATCTGAGAATTTTCCAATTTCATATCGTTGCACACGAATAGAGATAGCAATTTCTAATTCTTTGGGCATAGCCCTGATTTAAAGCGTTCCTTATCATTTATCGCTTGATAAACGAGCAGCGGTAGTCGAGGGATGAGCAGGACCGCACGATTTTTTTGATCAGCTGCCAGCCCGGTGAAGCGGAAGGAAAGCCCGTAGCGATGGGCAAAAAACCCAATGAAAAGGGATGCTGGCGGTAAAAAGAAATCGCAACAATTTGACCGCTGAAATATTTTCGTACGACCACAAATTGATTGCGTATCGACGACACGCGGCGAGCGAACAAATCTATTACTATGCGTCGGCAGCGGGCTGCTAACAAGAAAAGCAGGCAAGGAATTGGGTCAATATTGGACGCGATGAAAAACCGCCGGTTAATTTACTTACATGTGAAGTGAATTGCGCCATTTTTCAGCGGCTGTGTTCTGCGCATGTAAAACAAGCATTCGTTATTGTCGATTATATATATCTCTCCTTGTGCTGTTGTTGCATCATACAAGATGTTCGCGTAAAATGGTAAAACAGAAGTAAAATTCATGTACGCGGCCGCAACGGATGGATAGTTGTAACAAATTGATGCAGCATCAAGGGAAAAACAAGACGTGATTTATGGCGTAGGAAATACATAAAAAATGATTGACGGATTAGACAGATTGATCTAGTTTTTGATACATCATTACGGATTACCCTGATGCCGAAACAAGCAAAGTTAAAAAATCGCATACGAAAAGCATCGCACGAAAAACAAAAGCGTGGTTGTCGTACGCCAATGTACATGAACGGGGCAATTCGCGAATATTGGCTTTTCGTACGTGCCGCTGCGTACTTCCGAGCCGAATCCGCAGGAGTCCAATTCGGACTATTTGTCAGCGAATTCGGGAGCGCAACGCGTCCGCAGTGCAGTACGGCGCATATGTGTTTGGCCATAACACTGAATGTCAATAACTGTTTGGATTTGCCGATGACAGTAAGGTCATCCGTGTGTGCATTACGGCGATACCGCGTGTTGATTTATTACTCTTCGAACACGACCGCACGCACGCACGCACTGATCGAAAACTAATAGCCGGCTGGATGACAAAGCGAAGTTGAGCCGCCCAACTTTGCCACCCAATTGAATCGTCATTCTATGCATAAACCAATTAACTCATTTTTCTGCTCACTGCGCTTATGATTACAACAAATTTCAACTTTGTCCATGCGCAGCAGCATCCCCTCGTCCTTGAATAGTCCTGATCCTGCAGTATTTTTGCTAGCAAACGAGCAAAATCAGGGAGTCGGTAAATACCTATAATAAATACTTTCTACTTTTACTACTTTCTACTTGAAACCCACCTTGAAACGTTGTAGTAATCAATACAATTTTTTATCTGCCGCCAAGAAGAAAAAGTCTAATGAACTTGTTCTTTCGCTCGCAAAAACTTTATGTTAGTACAGCAGTATAATTCTTCATGATTTTATTGAATTAGACGTGCGCGCGCGGAGGCAGAAGAACAAAAAATGCAGACATTAAGTAAATAAGTTGAAAATGTTCAAACTCTGCACTGCCGCCGCCGCCAATAGAAAGCAAAAAGCACGCTTCGAGTGCGATGCACTTGCAGTGGATTCATTGAATGCGCAATTGGTCGACGCGTTCTTATTTCCTCAACGAGCCAGCACGACGCCGAATTGCTTAAACTCACCGGATGGAAGTTTGCGAACACGCTTTCCCCAACTGCCGAGGAACAAGGGAATGCATCCAACTCGGCTTTCCTAATAGAATTATAATTCATCGGAGATTTTCGAACATATTGAAACATACTCAGAATTAGGAACATTGCCGTCGGGCGAAGAACTCGATTGCTCTTTCAACTTATAATTAATAATAGAATATCCTTCGGCGTCCTCGTCCCTGGTAACTGGATAGTTAAGAAACAAGAAAGGTGAAGTACTACTTATCGGTGATAATTACAGATGAGGGTGTAATGTGTTTAGTTTTTGTAGAAAATTGATCGAGTTAATCCCTGGCGTTTTTGACTCGCCTGAATAGAAAAGAGGTGTCAATAATAACTTAGTAAATTTTAATTACACTTTATAGAGTTTAGTCCTTAGAGGTTTGTTTATAAAGGAATACTCCCCCGGTTAATCTGCATGCTTACAAGTATATAAATCTTCATTAAATTTATCGACCTGAGGAGGCGGCGGCGTTAAGCCCCAAGCCGCACAAACGCGCACACGCGGGGGTGGTATTCATGCTGGGGGGATGAGTGCGTTGGCTAAGCCTGTGCGGTAATTGACGCATCATACATGCACTCGAGCGAGGCGCAAAGGCTCGAACCTATGCTCCCCATTTTTACACACCCCCCGCTCACACCGCCAGCGACAAGGTCATTTAATCAAGCTCAAGGCCCTGCCACTTTAATTTAATTGCAGCCGGTAATTAAAAGGCGTGTTTATATTTAACGCCAAACGTCAACCGGCAATCGGTGGGCGCGCGAAGAATCATTACGCAGTCGTAGAAATTACAAATTCAAATGAAATTGCCATTTACGTATTTCCGCAAAGCCCAACAACTCCATAAAGACGACAATAAAGCAGCCTAAGTGCGCCCTGAAACGTCTTGAATGTCCTGTTTATGTGCAAAACATAATCTCCGAGAGCCTTTTATTTTATTGCACATTAGATTGAAGAAAAGTTTGCCGAGGACAACAGTGCGACAACTTTTAGAAACGCCGTCTGCAGCGGGTGCGGCCGGAAAAAAATTGAACTCATTTCCCGTGCTGCAATTTCTCATTGTGAAAATTCCTGCGGTAGGGTAGGTAGGTATGTAGGTTTATGGAGAAATATGTCGGCTTATTTTCGCGTTCCAACAGGAAATAATATCTTTTGTGGTGTATTAGGTCGGTTACGTGTTCGAAGGCTAAGTACCATCGAATGGTCTTGTTGGCTCGCGCGAGTCGCAGACAGCTGGTTAACCGGAAGTTGGCGAAGGTGGCAGACGCACTCACCGAGCACGTTTCGATAATAACATTTTTATTAGTGGCTAGCGAGCTAGAGATGACATTAAGTTTGCCCACTAAACTCGAGCGAACTGACAGTTCTCCCGTCCTTCCTAATCCTTGCTGATGTATGACCGAACCAGGGTGCTTCCACGTTCCCGGTCGCACGCGCTTCCGAGAACCCACTGCTCCTGACATAGATTTTGGTTAGTGTTTTTGTTATTTTTGTCCTTGCAGCCAGTCCAGAGCCTTCAACCTTCATGCTCCGCAAAGAAAGCTATTTGCTATCGAGTGGAAATTAAAATATTGAGGGAAATTGCAGGAAGTCAGATTAAATTGAAGAGGAAAATAGAATAAACCTTTTACAGTTTAAATTCACTCAACTTGCTACATTTATAACAAAGGAACGACTCAAACAGCAAGTCCACTCGGCGTTATTGTCAAACAAAATTGGGAAATCGGAAAGTTTTCCTGCATGCGACGTTCGGTACGTAGTTTGCTGAGGCACACTTAAAAGGCCTATTCAATGAGGAATCACGGCATCAGCACTTTCTTACTGCAAGAAAAGCGATTGCTGAATTTCTCCTCGCCAAACTCGACTCAGCGCGCGCGCCTGCAAAACCCGGAGGGGTGACAATGAATGGTTATAGAAACGCGAGTTTTTCACGGCAATGCAAACGAAAGTTGCGTACGATTGATACGCCATCGAGAGCAATTTCGTATCGATTTAAATAGGCAGGTATAGAAAATCTAAGAAGAAGAAATTTTCCAACTGAATATCAAGTTTCTTGGAAAGTTATTTTTTTGACAAGGACTTTTTGACAAATATAAATGATCTAATGTTCAAATCGCATCGAATAATTTTTTTTTTAATTTATTAAATTATAAAGTTTATTTCAAAAGTTTCAAATGTTATTAAAACATAAATTTGACTTTATTTAACATTAATTTCCACAAAATTTTATTTTCATTTAGTGACATAGTAAACATAATATCAAAATGTTGAAATTGATTTCGAGATACATCAAGTCGTTAATCATGAAAGTTGAACAAATTTATTATGCATTAACTCAGCGCATGAATTATGCGATAAAGTTTACTGAATTTCCAATTATCGCGAAATTACAAATTTTCAATTATTATATTCAATCAGACTATCGCAAATCCGACAAATTCAGTCAACTTTTTGCATCATGCGCTTGATGCAGTCGTATAATAATAGTTTCAATGAATGGACAAATAACTGATCTGTAACTGATTTACACATCATGCGTGCAGAAATAACGTATGCACCGCAATTATAATTGGTTGCAGATGATTTCACAGCGCCTCACATTAACAACATTTAATTTTATTGTATAACAATTTGGCCATTGTATATGATTCATTAATTTTACAAACGCTTTTTAACTAAATTATATTCAGAGATTTTGTGTATTTTCTCCGTGCAAAGAAGAAGTTGTCTGAATAAACTTGTCATAAATTATTAAAGCATTAAATGGTCTGTCAATGTGAAACATTTGCGCTATTTGGGAACGTAAATAATAAATGGGCAGTGCAGACGGGAAAATCGGCGACGCGCAGGCAAAAAGAAAGTGGCAGTAAGAAAAGTTAAATAAATACAGGTCTTGAAAAATCGAACTTGTAGCGCAGAGTATTTAAACGGAAATGGACGAATTTAAGTGTAATAAATCGAAGTTGAAGTGGTAAATAAATTCAATGGAGCAGGGAGGCGGCTAGTGGACAAGGCACAAACTTTCCTTCTTGCTCCACGGCTCTATCTCAGCAAGAAGCAATCATGATTGGAGCGGAGCAAATACGATAAGAAGAAAAGTCGGTTACGTAAACACGCAGCCCGGCAATACGAAGGTGCACAATATCCGCTGACGAGGAACACGAAAAAGAATAAACAACCATCGCGTCTGTAATGGCTGGCATTTTCGGGCAGAGGGATGAAAATATAAAATATTTGAAGAAATTTACGCGAGCCTTGCGCGAATCCCTCAAGAAAGCGAAAACACTTAATACAATCAACAATACATTTCCATTTACAACAAATTCTATTGTGCATTGTTCATGGCGCGGAATTAATTGCAGATAAAAGGGTTGCCCACCCGAACCTTTGCCGCAGTCGGCTGCCGGAAAAGCGCACACAGCACCCAAAGAAAACATTGTTACTCGGCGGCTAATTAGCGACGTAAGCAATTTCGCAATGATTTTCAGCGCAGTTATAATTCCAATTAATTGAAAAAGTAATGAACGTTTCAGGCCTTTGGTCCATTATGGTAATTTCGCGCTGACTTTGGCAAATTTATTTTATGACACTCATTTCCAAACTAAATCATCGCCCAGCATAGTGAAATTTACATTCATGCCTTCAAATGGCAAATTTATGATGCCCTCTTTCGACTAATAATTCGCAACAATAATTAAGGGCGCGCAATGCACGAGGCGTAACGTTTAATTAAATTTACTTTTTACCGAGTCGTTTCATTAGTAATTAAAAATTACTTACCTCGTTGACCCACAAACACTCTTTTTTTCTGCATGCCATGAAAAAATTTCTTTGAAATAAACATAAACTCATTATGCCTACCAAGTCGCAACCCAAGAATAAAATGCGATAATTAACGATGCTTAAAACATTTTAATAAAGCGATTTTGAAAGAATTTGACACCAAAATGAACATTCGATCGCGGTTTAGGCAGTTTGCATGCACTATTAACAGTATAAAATGTCTGTTTAGCACACGTTCAGCATTTTTATGCAAAAGTTCAGCAACGCGTCGCATTCAGAAACATGAGTGGCTGCCGCATTCGTCGGCGATTGCCAATTATTCGGTCGGTTTTAATAACAATAATTGCGCATTGCGCTGCAAAATCGAAAACCGAAACGAGCGCATCGACTCAATAATGCAATTTTGTACAAATTTCACTGCCGGATATTGCAATTTAATGCGCGAACCGAAATGCGAGTCATTACGGTCGATGATGCGATTAATTAAATCCGGAAGCGCACATGATAATAATAATCTATTTGACACATTCGGCACTTGTATGTTTGCACAGTGCGCTGATGTCGCGCATGCCGCGTAAATGCTGCGCTAATCAAGTCAGTCGTATTCCTCCCTGCAGGAACACACATGAGGGGGTTGCATCTGAAATAAACAGCACTGCTGCATTAGTAATTCGCCAAATATATTCGCTGACATCTTATTATTGTGAAAGCTATTTACATGGTAATGTTACAAACTTAAGTGACTTGGAAACAATGTCGTTGCCATGTCGATTATACAATAACCACATGCGGTATTACAAATTATCTCCAGTAATGTGAGAAATAAAGTCTGTCTGTTCAACGGAAACTTTCTGTAAACGACCATTATGCAGCTTGCAATTAGTTGATTGTACAAAAGTCTGATGGCTTAACAATAATTAGTATGATAGTAGACAATTTTATCAAGTCTGCAAAGATAACCATCTCATTTTCCGATTTTTTTCCGAAGACCCGATATCGTAATTCATATCATTTATGGATATTTGATATCCTTGAATACATTACACTACTAATACAACATCCTTAAACGTAATCAACTACTTTAGATTTTAGGGGTTGGTATTTACACTTTATGTACAGTTAAATTACAGAAATTGTTGCCTTTGTCAACTAAACTAAACTTTGGTCTGAGTTTCTTCACCTTCGTAGCCCTCATCAGGACTTTCAGTGAGCGTCTCGGCAACTTTCACCGCGGAACAAACACTTCGATTTATTGGTTTGGCGACAATTGTACCCGCATTCGGGGAACCACATACTGCTGGTAACACGGTGATATCCGTCTGCGTTTGTGCGCCAACAACACATTTTTTCGCCGCGGGTTTTTCTTCGTGCACCACGGGATTTTTGAGGATGGACACGAGCGGTGTGGGCGGCCATGGGACTGCTGGTGCTGAACAACATGAACGCAGCGACTCCGTGTCGGAGAAGTGCGTCTCCGCCTCGTTGTCGTAGCAGCTTCGCGCCGGATATCCGTCAGCCGTGTACCGCACATTCGTATTGTAATGCTCGAACGGCGTCGTCGGATGCTGGAATTCGGCGTCGCGATGATACCTGTGCGTCTCCTGCAGCGACGCCTGCCGCTTGACGGCGCGATTGTGCGGCAACGTCCTGTAGCAATTTCCATTAGTGAAGCGCGCCGTCTTGAGCAGCCCGACGGGATTAAGATGCACGTCGGCCGACAGCCGGTATAAATCACGATTACATCTCTTTTCTGGCACGCCGCCCTCCGCGTACGCCGGCGCGTTCGATGACAATTCAAAGTGTTCGCCGGCGGCGGCGGCAGCCTCGTCGTACTTGACGCTCGCGTGTTTGTCCTCGCCGTCGCCGTCGTGCCGCTTACCTATGCTTTCGGCGTCGTTAATGAGATCCGGATTCGCCTCCATGTAGAGCGACGGTGCTGCCAGAATGGGCGACATTGAGCGTAGAATCTCTTCGCTCGTTTGTGCGCTCGCGTAGAACATCATCTGGTGCTGCACCTCGACCAAGTTCGGATTGCTGCTCTCCTTCGACAAATCCGAAAACTCCTCGATGCTCTCCTGCAGCAGGCTATCTTTCGTGGAATTGCTCAGCACAAGATTCTGGCGGCCGTCCTCCTTCTTCCTGCGGCGCTTTTCACTGTGGCATTTTATTATAGATAAGATGAACGCAAAGCAAATGACGACCAGAGACACGCCGGTCGCCGATGCGATTATCAGCACAAACTCGAAGGGAAGTTGGGCGAGCTCATTCGCCGGAACTTCTTTAAGCACAATGCGAATGGTGAAGTTGGACATCACCAAACCGGCCGAGTTCTCGGCGCTGCAAATGAAAGTGCCGTTATCTTCGGCGTTCGTGTTGTAAATAAACAATTCGCTGCGCTGGTCTTCGCCGCCCTCGTCGATGTAGTACACCAGCCGCGTGTCGGGGGTGAGCATTGTGTCGTTGCGCAGCAATTGCCCTTGGAAGGACCACGAGACGTGCGCTTCGGGCACTGCTTTAATCTGGCACTGCAACGAGATGTTTTTTCCCTCAGCTATCTCCAGATAGAAGGACGTGGGTGACACGTCGGGCAAGCAGGCCAATTCGGCGGGCGGTATTGATTTGACGAGGCGCTGAGCGAAGCGCAGAGGACGTGCACACACTGGGGCCACATCCGTCGGCAATTCGTAACCGTTAAGCCAAGCGCGCATCTCAATCATCTGACAGTCGCAATTCCACGCGTTCCCGTGCAGAGCGACTTCTTGCAAATGCTTCGGTAACGAATCGCCACCGTGCATGGTGCTTAATTGATTGCCATTAAGGCGCAGCCGTTCCAGGCTTTGCAGCCCGTTGAATGCGCCCTCGTTGACCTTGGACAACTGGCAGTCGCTGAGCTCCAGCGTGTTCAAGAAGTACAAGTGCCCGAAGGCTTCCTTCCGCAGAGCGCGTATCGGATTGGAATTAAGGGCGAGTCGCATTAGCGATGGACAATCGAGCATCGCTCCCGAAGGCACCACTTCGAGTGCATTGCCCGAAAGATCCAACTCGACGAGATTGGTCAGTCCCTTAAAAGTGCCATCTTCGATGACCACTATGTGACATCGTGCCAGGTAGATGCGCTGCAGATGAATGAGTTCCAGCCGGAGGAATTTCTCCCGTTGCAGTGTGCGCAGATTGTTGCCGTTGAATTCAAGCACTTGAGTGCCCGAGTCCATGCCGTCAGGGATGATCAGCAGTCCCTTGTCGACGCACTCGACCGTCTGCTTGCCGTTCTTCCATTTGCATATGCACGCCGTGGGGCAGGCGCGGCCCAAGGACACGAACGCCAACGCCACCAGTGTGTACAACGCGCAGCACTTCATGATGCTTTAAGGAAGCTCATTACACGAAGAACTTGGCTCTCCAACTCTCCAGCACCGAGGTTATTCACGTCATTCGCGTGCCAAGCGCTCGGCTCGAATTACCTGCAACAAATAATGTTTTGATTAAAATTCAAATACGCGCCGCGGCGTGTTTGGAAATGGAAAAAGGTGCAAAAAGTGAATATTTCAATTTGGCATTTCACCTGCTTATGCTACCGCTGCTGCTTTTTCGTGCTTTCATGTGTTATATTACGCGTCGCGCAATTTCGCCCGTTCTGAAAAAACACGACGCAAAACGCTTTTTCTATTCTGTCAGCCAATCTGCGATACACGCGCGCAAACATAATGCACAGAACCATACGTAATATTAAATATCATCCGCCAACGTCTCGTGTGTCTTGCACAGCGCGTGGAAAAACAACCGAAAATGAAATCATGAAAAGCTAACATCCAACACGCGTAATTCATGTTTAATATACGAAGGTAAGTAATACAAAACATGCTTGCTCGTAAATTAATCCAAATACTGTAATTGCAAATATACCAATCTATCTTTCATTAAGGCCTAAAGAAGAATATTTTCCTCTTTATTAAATGCGTTAATAAAATGATGATAGTAGGTAATGAGAATAAAATGTTACACACTCATAGTGCTTTCCAAGGTATAAAACGAAACAAAATATGTATAGCTAAAGTAGAATTTTTGCACGCTCGGAAAATGGAAGTGGAAGATATTCATATCAACTGTTATTATGTGCACAAAACTACGAAAAAGCATTTCCACTATCTTGCATCCAAAACATCAGCAATTTGCGCAGCGGGCAGTTTATAAAGGAAAAAACGCAAAAGTTTAAATGCGATGTGCAACTTGCCGCCAACTAGGTCAAAACATTTTATTTAATTGTAACTGAATATACAGCGACAATCTTGAGCACATTCTGCTTGCAAGTTTTACATTAATAACACTATAAACTTCAGAAAATGAAAATACCAAGTGCAACTTATAGTCATCATCAATAGTATTAAGTGCAATGAAATTATAAATAATCTTCAACTCACGATAGTAATCAAATGTAATTGGAGAGAACATAACACATATCACATTAGTGTCAAAGTTTCGCAAGAGAATGACATTAAAATAGTTTGGCGAAATATAAATCAAATTACACGCACAATTTTGCGAGAAAGTTGAGGGCGCACGACGCATTTATTTGGATGTTAGCGAAAGGAGGCATGTAGTCGGTAATGTTCCTTTTTAGGGCGCGATGCTACATAACTCGGTCCCAACTTCCTTCTTAGGACGCACCCGCCCGCGAGCACCAACATCACACGTGGCGTGCCGCGCGCTCGCTTTTCATGGCTGACGCCGCCATTGACGCCGGCGACGGAAGCCGCAAGATCCACACAATCTAGACTATTGTTAAGCTCCTTACACGGTGCGCTACATTCGCGAATCCACCCTCGGCCGTCGAGTTACAGCAACAATTAATTCACACAGTTGTTGCCGGCATGTTGCACGCAAGCATTTTGCGTAGCGATGACTTAGATTGAATCGTGGCAGCCTCCCTCTGTGTGCTGAAATGTACTACATGTACACAATAACACAGGCCGCCGCCGCCACCAACTGTGCCTCTGTTGCCTACAATGATACCCTTTAAATAATGAACTTGTAATATTTTCATGTCACTCTAACCACAGCCGCTGCCTGCCTTTGTTTCGCACAATAATTCAACAATACACGCATATATCAATGACACTTAGAGTTCATTTGTTAATTGTGTTATTAATATACTTACTTAGTCTTATTACAATTAACAAAAAATGTATGAACCTCATTTAATTCATTGCTATTTAATTCTAATTGCGTTTAAGAAGATTTGTAGGACATCAGATAATTTGCAACCTCACTAAATAAGTTTTATTTCAAACTAAAAGGATAGTGAAGGAAACTGTAAGTTAACGATAGTCACGTAAGTGGTCCCGAAAAATGATTTATGCAAAGCGCACACGAGATACGAAACGTAGATAAATCTGTCGGGTAGCAACATGTTTCACATCGTTAATTAACTGATTAGATATCATGGCATTTATTATTCGAGAGAATGAAAAAGGCTCGAGCTTTATTAATGTCTTTATTACCCGTCGCTTTTAATTAAAGAAATAGCCGTGCTCGTCGGCGGCGCCTCGTGCCATGCCATTTTGGCCGCCGCTAGACAGCAATATCTACTTATGGCGAGACTATAAGCATTAATGTTGCGCACTTAAAGCATGACTAAGATTCGTTACCATCCGCGCCGCAAGCGGAAAAATATGAGAAATATGAAGGAGGCAAAAAAAGAGTCGCCTCATCTTTGCTTTTTTGCTTCCATTTGTGGCCGCGCTTGCTCGCTGGCTGAAATTTACATTTCGCTGCAATTTTCATAATTTATTTGCCTCGCAGCGCTTGCTTGCATTGTCTATCTCAAGACATTCTGTGTGCTAATATTTTGTGTAAACACTGTCTGCAGATAAATAAATATATAGCGTGTTGTAATGTTTGACCGTAAATAATTTAATATGTGTTCAATTTTTGCGCGCGCAAAAACTAAGACATATAGCGCAAATATATTCAGATCATAAATAATGCCGTTTCATTCGTCTGAAGCAGGCTTATTTCGTTTTTTCGCGCATATGGGATGGAAATCAATAAGGCACACTGAGAATTTATTATTCTAGAACAAGAGCAGAGCAAAGCAAAGCAAAGTAAAGTAAAGGGGAAAATACAAAGAGAAGAAACAGAATGCTGCTGCAAGATAAGTAAAAATAAATTAGGCATTTTATGTGCCACATGCATATCGTAAATGTTATTGCTGAATAAATATATGTTGTGCGAGGCTTTACAGCGGGTGCCAAAAATTTCAAAAACGTTATCATCGTTCATTTCTTGCATTTCTTTGTTGGTTGTTGCGGTATTGTGGCAGAGCCTCAAAAGCGAAACGTTTATTTGTGCTTTTATTATTGTCTAGACTCGATGGCGTTGTTCCATGAAAAGCTATAAGTTTTCTCGTAAATTTTTCCATATTATTAAAGCTCAATGTATGTATGCAATGCTAACACATCGAAGGAGGATAGGAAAGTGAGAAGAAATATAATATTTCGGTCAGTAAACCTTGCCGCTGTCGCTTAAAGATTGAGAATTTTTGGTCTTTTGGGATGATTCTTTTTAGGGAGTCATTTATTTTAAGAGCACTTGCCGGCATTAGGCAGCTATCGGTTAACCTCATGAAAACACGACGCCTTTAATCCGCAAACCAACTATCAGTAAACGAATTAATGTCCTCGTTGGACATAATGCCTTTGTTCATCCTCATTGTCCTTGCGCCACTTTCTCGTTAACGTGTTTGCGCGCACACGCCTGGGACGCGGAGGACAATTAAAACGCTGCTCTCCAGTTGCGGCTCAAAGCTCCACGAAGCGGGAGCCGCTTAGAGCGCACGGCAGACTGTAAAATGCACACGTGCAATAATAAAATAAATAATGTATAAACAACAGGAAGCCGTGCGAACAGCGTTAAAATACAGGCGTCGTCGTCGTCGTCGTTGAAACTGCGCATGTAATGCGCGTTCGCGTATATTATCTATTACATCTCATTAACGAGCTGCCTGCTGCCAGCCAAGAATGTGCAGCTTTTTTCCTTCACTAACGAGCACACAGCGACTACAATTTCGTGCTTTACGCCGTCAACCGGCAACTCTTTTTCTTTGCGCGCGCATTAGACGCTCACGAAATGAAAAGTGCATTTCTTCTTTGTTTAAACTGCATTTAATCCCGCTTTTCACTCGGCATTGTTCGAGGTTTATTAAAAATATTTACTTGAATGAAACCGTAAACAAAATTAATTTCTCATGTCTCGTAATGAATTATGCCGAATGAATGTTGGGTGAAATAGAATTTGGTCTAGCAATTTGGCTAATTCTGAATATAAGAGAGAAACAAAATAGCGATGTCAATTACCTACGTAGACGTTTTTTTTTTAGCTATTTTAGCCATTTTGTTGCCATTCACGTTCGACTTTCGCCATTCCATGAATGGATTCTGAATGGTTATTGATCAATTGGTAAGTGCATTTCAGCGAATAGGATTTCCTATTGAAAATTTTGTGAGCGTGCTATCGTCCCGATTGCACCAGCTCCCAACAGGAGCGCCAGGAATAAAAGAAGGGAGACGGCTAAATTAATAACACGTCCGCTTTCCGGTACATCTGAAGCGTATTTTTTCGCAATCAGGAAGCGCTGGAACAATGAGTGGAACAATATGTGCGCTGAATGTTTATGTCGCATCAAACAGAACCCGGTTCTTCCTTGATCGTTTTTTAAATACGCATAGATAGACGCTTCGTGCGCGTACGTTTAGTGCGCTTTCTTCATGACGGGGGTGGAATCAATGCTGTCGTGGCAAAGTCGTGGAAAAAACGACTAGAGCCATGGGAAAGTGAACGGAGCACTTTTTTACTGTTTACATTCCCTGCGCTTACTATCGCTTGCGCTCGCTGGAAGATACTAAAAGCAAGTTAAGTGATGGAATTCGTGAACGGCACATTATTTATCAAAGTTCCGGAAGTGTGTTTTAGTTCTCGGACACAAAAGGGAGGCCACAAAAGGCTCGAAGCGCTCGCGCGTCTGCGGCAAATTGCATTTGGTGGCCGAAGCATCTACTTTTCGCTCCTAATGACCATGACGTGTACTATTTGTACGACTGCTTGAGTAAATAACTAGCAATCGTTTGCTTAATTACCGCATTGCTTTGCAGAGCGTGCGCGCGCGCGCCTTGTGAACGAGCGATAATTGATTGTGTTTCTCCTAGTGGCAAGCTAATATGCTTTAAACAAGTGCTTTGCTGTAAATGCGCCAATTATTTTCGCGCATTCGCCGCACCATTCGCAATTAATTTTTCAATTTCTGATGCATTTACGTGCGCTGATTGCATGTCGAATGCAATCACTGCAGCCGGAACAAAAGTTCACTAATTAATGCGTCAAAAAATGCAAAATTGCTGTATGCCACGAGGAAATATTTATTAAAAATACTATTAATTTACATTTTAATTAGAGACCAGTAAGAATTGTTGGATTTATTAAATAATTTAATCATGGAATTTGAGGTGGAAACTGAAGTTGTTTATTGTTGCGAATTTGCGGGCAACAAAAAGTAAGGCATTCCTGAAATAACTGAAATAACTTTGAGCACGTAGAATGGGCAACAAAATAAAAGTGCAAGCCCGGAAAACGCAGGTGTGTCTCTGGATATGTTACTAATTAATGCTCGAGCAAACTTGGCAGTCGTAAATAATCGCCAAACAGCGATGAAGTGCGCCGTAAATGACTAGCAAACTTTTTTCCGGGGCCGCATACTCGAAGGTGATGGCGTATGGAGCAATCCTCCGGGAACTCGTCCATTCATCGGGCAGTGCGTGCTCATGTTGGTTTATTTAGTCCTTGCAGTATGTGCAGCACTCGACAGGGTGGTCCACTGCTGCACGGAGGAATTCATTGGAGCGTTGGAGCGCGAAAAGCCAAGACATATTTTTTGCGTTTCGCAAATTGATACATAAAACTTTTTACGGGCGCACTCTTTTTTTATTACAAACTCATGATGCTCATACGCAATGTTTGCAATAACTATAAAATGTGATCCTTTCGGATCAGCGTCCTGCACGCGCCAAACATGAGTAACGCCCCCAACCCTGAAAAATACATGAATGAGTAATTCCAAATGCTTTTTATGGCTACGATCCCGCTCCCGAACTGATTCGTTATTTATGTCCTTCTATCACATATAATATTTGGAGTACTGCTAATGACCCAGCCATTGATATTGACAACTCGGCGAGCGTCAAATTTTATGATATGATTGTGTTTTTGATGATTTTGCACAGAACAAAGATTATTTTTACATGAGCCTGTCAGCTTTTTTGCTCTCGTTTTATGGGGTAATTTTCTATTAATGTGAAAACTTCTACATTATTAATAAAGTACTCTACCTATAAAATAAACAAAATAAATGTTCCATTTTTTGAGAATCTGGTAAACAAGACTACCAGTTGCATTTTCCACCTTTAAGGGTAGTTTCAGTGAGTTAAGTATGATAAATATATTTGCAGAGCTAACGAGTCACATTTTCAGTGGATTTCTGTATTTAATTATCCAAAAGTCTGGTAGGATCGGCGAATTTTGTGGCAATTTTCGACCAAGTAGTTTTCTACCAACGCACGCACTAAAAAAGCTAATATGGCCTAAATGAAAGGCATTCCTCTTACGCTTACAGCTGCCCATCATTCGCATCCTCGGGAATGGGATAACCGTAATGGCCGAACATACTGACCCGTTGCTCGGACATATTATGTAGTTCATCCAGCATCCAGCAGCACTGGCGCGCTATTATCAGTCATTATCGGGATCCCCCGGAGAGTTTCGCATGCGAATGCTGCCGCGCAAACATCCGTCGAGTCAAGAGTTATTTTTCATGCGAATATTGCAAAGCGTGGGGGCGCGTAATACCTCCGCATGCGAAATGTATGCGAGTTCATCATAAATAAATGGCTCCAAAACGCTTCCACAGTATTTTCTTTCAACGTCCCCTGGCGCGCCGCCCGCAAACGCGAAAGGCAATTTGCCAATGTTAACATAATAAATTCCACTCGGCGTGAAATGCGATACATGTATTTTGACGGCTTGATTCAATTTGTATCCAGTTAATTAACATTTCTTCTTTCCTACCTAAGCAGTAAGAGTCATTAAAAATTTCAAATATTCACGTATTATTTATCAAGCCTTTGAACAACACGAATTGCCTATATTCCAATGTTTTGATAGTGCTGCACCAAAAATGTAAACACACCCAGCGAATTTTTTGTCACGCAATAAAACAAACGTAGTTGAACATGTTTCTACAGGTGACCACCTTAGAACCGTTTCAAGTGCAGCGTGGCCGGCGTTACTCGCGTAATAAAGTGTTCTAAATCTAATTAACTCTGATAAACTATCCGATTATCTAAAGCCAGTGAGTTCTCTAAACATTAGTGAAGTGATTCTTTAATGGTACCCATTCCAAGGACGAAGTTATATAAGGATTCTCAAAGTACAAGGTAGGAGAAACATATCTAACCTCTAAGTGCGACTGCATGATTTAGAAATTCAGTTATAACAAACAAAACGATAAAAGTAAGAGCGCAGGCTTAATTGACAGAGTGTAATGAAATCAGTAATGAAACAATTATCCAGTTTATGTCAATTTAGCCATTATCGGCACTGAAGCTTGGAAGCAATATGTGCAGTAACACAGGAAACCATTTGCGATTGTGCTATTCGTGGATTCAATGGCTTAATCTTACTCCTAGGAGACTCACGAAGCCATTATATTTATTGCAGTTCTAATAACCGATAATAAACAATAATACTGGTTACAATACCCTAACGCCTAGCTATAGTTGGTCTTAGTTTACAGTCCAAACATAATTAACACTAAGAGCATATACACTTTACAGCTGCATTAATACAGCCATAACCTGCTAGCAGAGTTTTGCAGTCTTAATTTTCATTGTATAGCGAATAACAAAATAATATTGCTAGATTTAATCATATTGAATTCGCGCTTAAGTCATGACGTATGACGTATGACGTATGTATTTCTTCAGTGTATCACCGACGTTGGTGTATGTGAGCGTGTGTTAGTGCAGATTTTTCGCACCTTGGTGTGAAATAATAGTGGACGACAATTAATCTAAATAATCGCGGATTATCATAGATTAGTATTATAATCAGGTAGCCGGTTTCACACCTTCTCATTTAATCATTATCGGTAGTAATTATCATTAATTAGGTAGGTGTGATTTTTCGCGCCTTTCTTTATCGCAACTCCGCATTTTATTTGCACGCAGATATTTTAAAACACCTTTAACTTGAAATACACATGCAACGTTCTTTTAATATACACAATATTTTAAAGCAATTTTATTCATAATCAATTAGGGAAATCATCATTTTAACGGTGAGATAATAAATTAGTAATAATTAAAGCCCAAACGCAATTTTCGGATTTTCATATGAAATCCAATTACATTCTTTGTTAATAAAGGGAAAAGTGGTTCATAATGGTGAATGGAATAGTGGAAGCATTTAATTGTTTTATGCTTTACCGGAAGCCCATCAAACCGATCATCAGATTGTCACAACGTGCATTTGAGTGTCATTCGGCGAAGAGATGAGGTACTATTATTTATCGTGGAGATGACGACATGCGGCGAGTGCTGGAAACCGTTTGAGAATGCGATTCAATTGATGCACCCGAATGAAATGATTGCGAGTTGTGCATTTGACGCAGTACACACTACCACATGCATTCAGTCATAATTACAAGTTGCATGTTTACGCGAACCACTCCATTACGCGACATTTGTTTGCCAGCAGGCTTTTCTTGTGTGTTTGTGCTTGCATCGCAGTTAATTACAATTGAATTTTAGCGTGAATCACAAGTGCAATTACCGACATCTCGCTATGTCTACGAAAGTATGATTTTCCCCTCTGACAACCAACCCAAAAGGAAATTTGTCAGCGTTACGAAATAAAGCGTCCTGAGCGTGAAGCATTTATTAATATTTTGTCCTTTGCCGCTTTGCAAAGTCCTTAAAAAATAATGATACCAATTTATCTGCTTTTATTTGGCTGCATGCTCAAATAACCATTAAAGGTAGGTAGGTACATGGTTGGTAAATAGGAATTCATAACACATATTTTAAAAAACTTTTTTACGATCTGTTATCCTGACACAGTTATGTAATTTATTCGTGTTTAAAATCACTTGACGCAGTCGATAAAAACAAACGCAAACCAGCATTTCGCCGCACAATAATCATAAATTACCTCTCGACTGTCGCTGAATCACTTTATAGGATTATTATACAAGCAGTGGCTAATTTAAAAACAAATATCTCATCGGCTATCGACGATATTCCAGCAATTCATCGACGAGGAGTATCCATTAAGCGAGAGGGAAATGCGACATCAAACAAGCAATTAATCGAAATGGAACGTTCAATACGCTGAAACATTAAATTTGCCGGCGAAGGCCGCCTGCTGAATGAATAAATAAAACGGCATGGGTAAGAAAGAAGGAAGCGGAAGTCCTGCCGAATGCGAAGAAGAAAATCCGGATGCCGGCGGCCATATTATATCGGTGAAGAGATACCATTAACATAAATTTAACTGCTTGGCGGCCCAACTTTTTATTACTTTACTTTATTTTCTTTGCGCGCCGCCGCAGAGACGCGCGTAACGGCATTAGGCGGCAGGAACAAATTTTTTTCTTGGGGGCAGCACACACTCTTATGAAGGCTCTCATGAAGACACTCGCACAACCGATACGGACGATGCTCCCGGAATATTCCGGCAACGCGTTGCTGCGGATGTCTTTGAATGAGTTTTTATTTTATCTACGCACCGTTTAACTCGGTTCGTAGTTCATGCCGAAGGCGATCGCAACGCGTTCGTTCAACTTTTGCGAAGCGAATCTTTCAGACGCTTGCAGTGATATTAATACACATTTTATTTGTTCATTCACTATACAATATTTTACGATTCAAATCCAAAACGAAGTTAGTTCTTTTAGTTTTCTCTTGTTTATGCGAGGAATAATACAACTACCATACCCATGATTAAGGCATGCAGCTCAATCATTGTGGCATTGCTGTGGTAATATTCATTTGAGGCAAGCGGCTTACTGTTACCAGTACCTTTTTTGGCAGTTCTAAAACTAATTCACCAGGTAAATAAATGCATGAAGGATACTGCTGTGCACTTACAACTTTTTAATACACTCGAATATTCCACAAAATAGGTTTCAGGTTGACAAAGCACAACTTTAGATAAGAGTGACATAAACAGTGGCTCTGTGGGTCTATCATTTCCAACCATAATTGTACCAGTTGTTGCATTGTACATCGCCACTAGGTCTCTTCCATATGGTCTGAGATTTTCGTATTCCGAATTATTCACGTAGTTCTCATAAATTTGATAGAAATCCTTGTAAATTCAAAGATGAGATCAAAAATTAGACATTGCTGGATTTATGAATAATTAAGCTTACACTGGCTAAGAAAAGGTGTGTATAATAAACCAGAGAATTTAACATAGCCAAGTATACGATTATTCTTCTTAAACAATGAAAATCCATGTTGAAAGAAAAATGTAAATTACATGTTCAATATTGAAATGACTGGAAATAAATGTCATTAGCTTTTAATGATCATTGTTTTGTCAAAGATTTGCTATGGATACTGTGACTATAAATCAAATATTAATATTTCTTTTGTTTCAGATGTTTGCCAGGATGTAAGCATTATTGGAAGGTATTTCAAGGTTAGTGTCGTAATAATAGGGTGGTATTTATTCGCGCAAAATTTGAGTAAATAAGTAAGTAATTCATGTATATTACGGCAAAGATAAATTTGATGACAAAGCATATAAATAGGAAGTAAATTTCGGTGATAATTTCGGAAAAGGAAAAGAAAATGTGTTCGTTTGTTGGTAAGGTTTTTACAACTGTGCGTTAGCAAGGCACACTCGATGGCGGCGGCAAAGGAAGCAAACAGTGCGCGTGGTTCACTCGTCAGAAAATAACGCCCGAGCACAATTGCGGGCAAACGCGACAAAGCCGCGTGCACAAATGGCGGCAACACGACACTTAAATTATTACAAACGTTTTATTACTCTGTTTTTATTTGAGCGAGCGAGCGGACGACCTCGCTCCTCACCCAGTTTCGTTTGTGCGACATAAAAGCCAGGATGAAATATCTTTATTTGCTGTACATGTCTGCGTGCATTAAATCATCGCCAGCAACCCTTTCGCGTGCAATTCTCGTCGGCAAATGAGGGCGAATCTATATTTTTTGCAAAACAATTGAAATTCAACGCCCGCGTATGATTCCGGCTCCGGCCGAAATGAAAGGCCAGCGCGGCGGTCAGCTAATCCCGAAAAGGGACACCCCCGAAACCATCAAAACATCCGCCGCCCCCAAGTGAGAGATTGATTAAGCAGTCGGCGAAATGCGCACTAGGCGCAAAGCAAATACGCGTGTCACGAGTAACTTTTTGGGGTGCGTGCTAATAAACGCGCTCGCCGACTTGGATGTTGTTGTTATTCCTCGCTCGTCATCAAATTTCTAAGATAAACTCGGCAGCGGGAAAAATAACGCGCGTTGTATGCGAACGAGTTGATTGTGCTTATTGCATTTCCGCGACGAATGGAAAACTTGGAGCGTACGCACGCAATCACCACGCGCACGGAGCGTTCGATCGTGTGGACCAAAATTGGCTGAAATTGGAAAATATTCATTCTGTTTTACATAAAATATTGAATTAGAATGAGTTATATAAACACTGTCGTCTCTTCGCGTGTGCACTCGGCGTACGCATCAAGCGTGGAGACGGCATAAAAAATATGAATATGGCGCATACGCCATCGCCATCGCCGCCGCAGGCTGCGTTTCGCCGGAAGAACGCAAACGGGAAAATCACGAAAATTGCGCGGGCGCCGCGCTCCTTGGAGAAATCAGTATATCGCTTCTTATCGCGTATGCGCCCTCTTTCCCCCCGCCCCAACTCGTCTTATGGCTGATGGCGGGATGCGTGTCTTGCATTTCTGAAAAAAAAATGTTCAATCCATATTTCCTCGTTCGTTACCGTCGTTTCTCTCAAGGCTCTTTTGCAAATTGTGTAGAAAAAAAGGAAAGAATAAATTGGACTTGTAAATACAAATAACTCGAAATGTACTTTTCAAAGATCTCAATATCCTTATTCAATTAATTTTTAATAAGATGTTTTCTCCTTAGCTTTTATACAAATTCCGGAAAAACGTCACAATCTCGAACAATATTGAAAACAGAAAGCAGCCAATTCAATTTCTAACAGAGAATGTATTCGTAATGTAAGTAGGTATTGCAGGCAAATTCCAACGCTTACAATATACTCAGTAAGTAGACTTTATTGACTTAAACTCTCTGTTAGTTTAGCATTGTGCGTATTTGTCTCGCAATCAGAGTTGATTTTCTCGCCGTCAACTTTACAATCAATAAACTAGCAACCCTTGAGCGTCTTCGTGAAGTTGTTGCGGGCCTTCGGCAACATTCAAATTAAACTCGAATTAAAATCAAAAACACAAGCGCTGGAAATAATATTAAGATGTAAGTGAGTTCCCGTTGAAGTTTTCAGTCTGGAACTGAAAGTTTCTCGTGCCGAAATGCGAAATAAAACAAAAGGCAGCCAAGTTCTTCTTCGTTTCAGAGTTGCTCGGTGCTCGGTGCTTGGCTAATGTGTATGATTGCCATTCGTACAAACGGTTCGCTGTATTCGCCATGAAACTAAGATGAAACGAGGAAACAACGCGCGCTGGAATGGCTTACAATGAGGGGGCGAAACTAAACTAATTTATACGCCGATTTCGTGCGCTAATATATCAGCCATTTGTCAAATCTCCTACGAGAATACTAACAGATAGGGTGGTAAGTAGCAGTCAGATGTATTTGCGCTCCTTAACAATATCCATATTCGCAATGTGCGGGACGCGCTCAGGGAGGCAGCAACGACGACGACGGCGGCGGAAGATGGAGGAGGCGAAAGGAAGCCGCATGACGATATGAAGTTCCTCATTGCACGCTCGCGCGCGCACGCCGCTTAGTAAAACCGCAATAATTTCATATTAAATGGGAAAAGTTATACGGCGTCTGGGCTTCTTTAGGACGTCAAGCGCGCGCGCCTGAAAGTGCTACGGGTTGAGCGTAACAAGCGTAATTACTGAATCAAGAACTTTACTTAAAACACACGCGCGCGAACGCGAGAATGCATGAATACATTAAACGCGCGTATCGGCGAGTTGTGATCATCGTCGCGTTCAAAATAATATTCAAATTTCGTGATGTTTGTATCTTGCGTCGCGCAGATTTGCATACAGAACATCCACCATCAGCCGGCTTGATTTATTACTCGGCGCTCGTATTTGTCAATATTATTATTACATGATTTTATAATTATGAAAAGGCCTACGCATGTTGTCGCCCAGCGGAAATTAATGGTTCGTTGTCACAGCGACATTTAATTCCGGCCTTGCTGTTGTTGTTTCGCGAAAAACAGTACATACATGATGTCATAATCATATTGAATACGTTTAAAAATTGATTTATGGCTGACCCACATTCATTAATTGAGTGCGTATTTAATTACGCTTACAATTTCAGACATGTCACGTAATTATTGCTGCTGCGCTCTTCATTATTTCATTATTTCTAGTTTAATTAAATTATTTAAACTATTTGTATAATTGCCAATATTAATTTACTCAATTCTATGATTTTAATTAATTGGCCTGATTCTTTACTCGATTATATTCAATTTATACATTTTCAATAAGTGAAAAGTAATTCAATACTGAACATTTTCGACATATAGCGGAATGTTGCAAATATAGAATGATTAAACAGGCTGTTCTCCTCCCTATTGATTATTAATTTATATGCAAATTTACGTACTTGTTGTCTAAAGTGGCACTCGACTAATTTCCATAATCTAATCAGTGAATATCCTCGCATTTTTGCGCTCATTATCAAGTCTTATTCCATCAACAAGTAGAAAATTGATGATTCTTGAAATTTCGAAAAAGAGAAAAACGTGAATATTTCTATGCGCATTGGAGTAATATTATAATAATTTATAAATATTGACTCAAATATATGCAGAATGTGTTTGCAATTCATTGATTTGAATATTTGCCTTGATTAAATGTCAATATTTATTTATAACATGAATGGAAGCAATCAAATTACCTTAATAATTAATTTTTTTGCGCAATTGCATGCCGAAAAGATTTTCTCTTTGCTCGCCGCCGGAATTGATTTCCTGTTGAACGTATTTGGATAATTTAAACAATTGAAATAATAGAAACACTTGAATTGTCGCGAGTCAATATTGAAGGTTGAAAGATTTGCATTGTACAAGTTCAATTGAATTCGCAATGAGCGAACGATCGCTGTATTTATTTTAATAAATCGAACTACGCTCGCCGTACTGAAATAAACCTTTGAAATTGAAAAGCGAAATAATAGCCAAAAGAGCCACGGCGCGCGGCGGCGGCAGCGACGGCGGTGGCGTGCTGTTGAAAATTTCAGGCCGGTTGGAAATGATGCATGGCACCTTTGTGTTCGGCGGTCGTTAAAAATTTTTTGCATAATTTTTATTGTCGCGCCAGCTGCTTTATTAAAATACGAGCACGAGCGGGAAGTGGAGAGGCGTTATGGCCATCGTTGCCACCGTAGCCGCCACCGAGCATTAAATATAAACAGTTCAATATTTCTCCGCTCAGCGACGAACATTCGGGGGGTGCGTTTCGGGTCCTCCGGAACGGAATGCGCACCACATAAAGCGGCCAACTCGATTTAATGATGATTGCACGTGTTAAATTTGCATTAAACGATCTCCACGCGTGCGCATCCAAGTATTGTCGTTTCGTACACTCGCCGTCCGTTTTGGCATTGCTGCATAACTCACTTTTCGGCTGCCGCCACCGACACCGCCAGCGTCGTTATAACGCGCAATGGAATGTTCAAACCGTGCACGGTGTAAACATTGACTTGAAAAATCGCGAACAAAACTAGAATTTATGAATGTATTCGTGTGTTTTTGATAGCAGCCGGACTCGGCCAACTCGCGCACAGCCGCCGTAATCGTCGCGCTTTTCGGACGAAATTTACTTTATGTACTATTCGTCGCTCCCGCTGGCTGAGTCCTGGCACACGGCGAGGAGACATGGCGGGACGCAGCAGCGCCTGGGCGTTGTAACACGATTTATAGCTGGTAATGGTAACGGTAATCCGATGCTTAAATCATGCTTTTAATAATACACTTGTCACCGCCACACACCTCTATCTATAGAATAAGTGTACGTGCTTCGTAAATGGAAAATGGAAAATTGCGAATATACGCGCGATATGAAAGAGGAAAATTGAAATTGCCTGCGCGTAATTTAAATGTTGCTGTCATATGTGCACATTGTGCATGCGCAATTTTTTTTTAAATAACAACTGCATAAGTTTTTCACGTTTAAAATGGCAAATAATTTATGACAAACAAATATGCAATATTAGATTTCATACAACATGCAAAATTTGTTCCTAAATCAAAGCAAATTGCTTGAAATTTTTAATTTAACAACTATGAAAATTTATTTAACTGAATTTTCCAGTTATTTTTAATAATACCGACATAAATTTCGGAATTGATAAATTTATTTAAAGTATTTGAAAAAGACGACGCGTTGAAAATTTGCGTAGAAATTAATTAAATTGTGAGCACGCTCAACATGGTATTGTTTGTCGCATAAGTTTCCGCAGTGCGCATTCCTCAAGCGAAGAAAATGTCGTACAGTTGGACATGCAGTAATGAGGGCAGTGCGCACTGGCGAGCAAACGAGTTTAATAAAAATACCATGTCCATCTGAACTCAAGTGCGAAATCTTGATGACAGTACGAGCATTCAGCGTTAATTATCCTCTTGACTGGACGCGCTCGACGGAGCGACATTGCGAGGAACAATAACGCGCACTTGGTTTACAACATTCACCCCCGACGATTACGCAATGTGTAAAGGGCGTCTGGCCTTCGCTCCCTTGTGTTCGGCTTCAATTGCACTTGGGCGCTTTCAATGCGCGCGCCCATATTCTGCGGTTCGACGACGAGCGCGAATTGCACGAAAGTCAAAATCCATTTGAGAAGGTACTCGATGTATAGGCGTCTATACAATAAGGTGCGTCAGCTCGCGCACACTACAATTGAGCTAAGAACATTCGCCTCTTCACTGCATATTGATATCGCATCAAGTTCTGCGATCCTTTCAAGGATGCCGTCTGCAGCCAAGCAGCACGCAAATAACGTCGTCCAAGTTGGAACGAACCGCGTCGCGTCGTCCTCAATTCCCTCATTCCATGCGCGCCTTATAACGTTATCGGTGTAATAGACTCCTCTTTATATGCAAGCAACTTCTTCGACAATACGCCATCATATAATTTCGAATATTACATCGGTTACAGTGGTCATGAAAGGGATGATGATAATAATAGTAATATGACGATGAAAAAAAACCGTAACTCGTGAACAATTTTAGAATTCATTTTGTCGTGAAAAATTGAATAGGAAATGCATGTGATTTTTCCATAAAAGTGCAAATTTTTTCGCCATCTGAATAAATCAATGGAGATTTTCGGCACGCATGCGGATAAAAAGTTGAAAGTGAAATAGACAAAAAAAAGTCGTGAGAAATTACTCGAATGTGGGCGGATGGCATGTCAGTGGCGGCGGCGCGCGTGGTGGTCGTCCGCGTGTCCTTTTTTATTTAGAAGATGAATAGCAGTAAATCTTAGCCACGGACATGAAGAATGACTTGAACCCTCGGCGGGCACGAGGACGACGTGAGCAGCAACGCGGATGCGTCTATGAGGTGCGGGCGGCGCGGCGGCGAACAACGCGCACGGATTAGCTACCTCTTCACCTCCTCCATCTTCTTCGCGTCGAGACGCCGAGCCACTTATCCGACGACCGCTCTCGCTCTCCCGTTGAATCTTTCAAAACGAAATGTAATATTCAATAAGCAACAGCCACTTAAACTAAAGTGCGAAACAATTACCTCAATGTGCCGCGCACGCCACCTAGAATTTATGTCAGTGAGCTGCTTTTGCCGCCGTCGGCTGCTGCCTGCTTATTTTTAATTCCTCTGATTGAATTGCTGATTTCGCATCCATTTACAGCTTGTATTAACCCATTCCGGCTGTGCGTATTTCTCGACGACCATTAAGTACATCCCGAACCCGGATCGATAACTATTTGTGCTATTTCTAACCGCATTCAATTCGATTCAAGCTCATTTAAATACAATGAACGTGCTAATTTAATTACACTTTATTCTGCACGTCTTGATTTTTCATTGCCTCACATTGGTATTAACAACAACAACAACATAGATTTTATTACTTAAGTAAAAGTATAACTACGCGATTTTGATAAAATTTTAAAATATGCATATCTCTGGAATTAGACGTGATACATGCGCGAATGAGACATCACTATAATTGGTGAAATCTCTTCTATTTGCAGACCAATTTTCAAGTTAATAGGTCCATTAGTTTCCGAGATATACGCGATTTTGTCAAAATTTAAAAACATTCATATCTCCAGAACAAGACATGATACATGAGCGATTCATACGTCGTTGTAATCATCAAAGTGTCTTCTCTCTGCACAAAAATTTTCAACTCAATCGGTTCATTAGTTTTTGATATATACGCCATTTTAACAAAATTATTACTAATTTCGGAACATAACGTTCTGTACAGCTGTGCAAAACTAAACAAACATGATCGTTGATGGTTTGGTGCATAAAGGACAAGAAACTAATTAAGTGACGCCTGAAATAGCAATATTTATTGATTTTAGAATGTGCTCAGTAATCCTTAACAAATGTCGTTATTTAAGTCGTGCACTTAGGACAAGCATCCCGTATACGTCAAGTAATCGTTGAATTACAATGAGGAACCATTAAATTTTTGTTTGCACTTTTAAAACGCAGTAAAAAAATTCATGAACAGCGGAGCAGGCACGTGCACGTCCTTCTTAAACAATAAAAATGTGAATCGCATTCGCGCGCTTACGATGGGGAATTTCGGCAACAAAAAAAATTATCACTTCTTTATATTCCATTTCCGTTGAATATGATATATATTTCCATCTACCTCAGAAGTTTTTCCCTCTGCGCGTGTATGCACATTTTTTCGCCGCCCCCACTTTGGATGCCATTCAGCGAAATGCTTTTTGTTTTATTCTCTTATTTCTTTTGTTTGACGATGCTTTTTCGTGGCGTCGTCGTCTTTTTACGCGTTTGCGCACCGCCCATTTTCAATACAACAATATAACCAACAGGCAAATATTCATTTCGATTTGATTAATGTACTCGTTTCTTGGCAGCGCGCATTAAAACTCGTGCTTTGTGCGGACAACATTATTCTTCTTCTTTCTGGTCGACTATACGTTTCAGCATCGCATGAAAGCAAGCATGCGATGCTTGTTGGTTGATTGACTTCAAGAATCTGTACAATTTACTCTTGTTTGTGACCTTTTGCGGGTCGTCAACGATTCCCACTGTTCTGCTCGCTTTCGTCCTTTTCTCAAGCATTAAAGCACTTTGCAAACGGCGCGCCGGCCGTTTCGTCTGTTCTTCCATATTCTTTCTACACGCTTTTAATTTCCCAGCGTCTTGGGTGCTTCATCCTTCTTGAGGCTTTCAAGCCCGACTGATCTAACGCTCTAATTCTGATGGTTTTCCCTCACGCTTCTTCAGCTCGGATTATATTTATTCGATACGTTTGAGCACGCGTCGCATCCGTGTGCGATGTGGCTGTGTGTCCTTGGACGCTGCCGCCTCGCATGTGGGGGTGGTTTGCTTTTTTGTCGGGCGCACTTTGGGAGAACGCGTGCAGGTTAAATGGGATTACATGTTGGAAGCGTTTGGGGAGGAATGGCCTAAAAAGACACTCCAGTTCATATTAATAGGGTCCAACAGCTTCCTACGGGACTTAAGTGGCGTATAAAAGTCGTAAGGGAACCCGAAGATAATTAAGGCACGCATGGATACGATAGGACCGCCTAAATAATGCATATAAGACGTTAATGAATATTGTATAATTGATTACATTTAATTATTTTTAATCATCGTATAATTTTATATCACGACTTTCGAGAAAGCTCTAAAGTTTTACGACTTGGGAAGACCTATGGAATAATTTCACGCAAGAAATTACGCAAGTTATAGTCGGTTTAATATTTGCAGACATAAACTCATCTTATAATTGGGTTATGGTTGGAAAAAGTGCGCGTTTTATGGTTTAATAATTCAGTTGCGCGATGAGAAACTGAGCTGGCTGAAAAACTTGTACATCTAGCTGAATAACGTAGTGGCACTGATGGAAAGATTGTTGAATCGCGCCTGTAAGAAACTCGTGTGGCGCGAGCAAAGAGGTAATGATCGATAACCCTCGGGGCGTACACGTTGCTAAAAATTCGATGCCATCAATCGGCCATTATAAACGCATCACCAACTCCGTGAAACCGCATATTTTTCACGTGGCATAACCGTTTTTCTTGCGGGTCCTACCCCGCCATTCGACGGTCCACAATATCCATCATACGCTAGGCGATACTTCACCCAATACGCGACGCAGAGGAAGGAAAAGCCAATGGCAAAAACGCGTATTTCCGTTTAAAATTATAAAACGGATTTGTGGCTGGCGCGAGAAAGGCAAATTGTTCAAAAATACATGTAATCCATTCGTATAAATTACAAGTTGCTGAATTTCGAAGAACCGTTTTTGTGCACGTAGTGTATGCGTACAAAGTTTTTGCGGCGATTACGCAGTGATGTTTTTATTTGTTTGCAACGTCGGCGTCGCAGTTGCGCCACGGAGAGTTTTTCGTGGTGGTTCCAAAGGGTTTCTTGTCGCCTCCGACAGCATTATAAAAAAGCGCGAGCAAATCCACAGGAGATCCTGCAAGGCAAAGCGCACCCGGGATAACCGTAAATGTGCCAACTAGACGAAGGTATTACGTTCGAATGCTAGCGAGCTAGCTAGCTAACCCAAAACTCGCTACGAGCAGATAGCAAATCCACATCAGATGATACATACATTTGCCGGGGAGCAGCCTTGCGAACGGTAACCGTAAGCCGCCCCTTCAACCTTTACACTGACTCTTATCACCAGATATGTATCCGCCAATTAAAATGCCTATCTTTTATCTTCTATCGTCCCCGAACTAACGACGACATTGTTCGGGGGTTGAATGTATGTTTCACGTTCCGCACTCTCTATTATCATCATTCAAATGCTAGAAACGGCACGGGATAGAGAGGGCTCAGTGTAAAATCGAATTAAATTGCAAATTTAATAAACGCACCTTGTTCCTGCGCTTCCGTCCTCGCTAATTTGCGAACGTTTGAAAGCCGTAAAATATTTTACGCAAGTCTTCGTACTTGACACGCTGCCTGCGAGCATTAGCGCATTCGACGGCGGAGGCGGCGAGGCGACGATGAGGTGCGCTGCGCATAAAAGAAGCGGATGGAAAAAGTAACAATTTCCCAACAAATAAGTTACGGTTTTACTGCGCGCCGCCGAACGGCATCGAATGCGTCGAATTCGTTTATCGTCGCAAAGCATAAAATTTGCTCCGGCGTTCGTTTTCTGGCTTTCCGCCCATGCCATGCAGTCAAGAATTCTCGCGGATGCGAAGAATTCGGCGGAACATACGACACACAAACACATACTCGCGAACACCAGCGCACTCGGAGCATGAGGGAGATTGGGGCGGAGGAAGGATTATGGTGTAAAAGTTTATTTATTTTCGGGGCGCCCGATTGTAAACTGGAACGCGCGCGCGCGCGCCAACCTTCTCGAATCTCTTTGTGTGCCCTCGCAGCAAATACAATTTCGAATCAAACCCACCCCTGTCGTAAATGCGTTACAAGTCTTATACAACGAATAATTGGACATCCCCCAAAAACGGATGTATACGTTTGCGTAATATATAAAGTCATTAATTGAAACGGAGGTATTGGCCCTCCTCAATATAATTTAATTTACAATTTTATTACTCAGATGACATGATTAAAAATATTGCTGACAAGTCAATTTTAACAAAACAGTTGACATTTCCGGTCAAATCGCTGCTTGGTTAATCCTTGCTAGGAATTAGATTTATGCAACTGAACGGAAGTTTATTGTTGAGTTGAGTACTTCACAATCGAAATTTCTATCTAATCTATTTAATAAAACTTGAACGCGCTGATAAAACTTCATTCCGAAAATCCGCTGATCCTGGCAATTCTCCAGGATTACAAAATACAAACTTTATACGGGAGCGATGAATCTCTGCAGACCCAAAACGCGCCAAACCAACAAAACTAACTTTTGGACCATCGATGAACAAATCGGGTAAAAAGGAGCTGAGCGGCGGCGGCGGCGGCGGCGCGCCCACAATGGCCCGATAAATCTGCATGAATTTTACGTTGCTTTGCATTAACTTCCAATCGGCAAAAAGGCATTTCTATTTTATTACAATTGTTCAACTTGACTCCACGCCGAATGCGTGCGTTGGTTGAATCTGGGCTCATTTGAAATGTAGAATGTAAGTGCGTTTATTAAAACGCTTCCACACGGAAAATACTTGTACAATATTTCCCAACGCATCTAGCTGCAAAGACCAGGTAGAGCTGGAATTCTTTTGACTTGATATTTCTGTTAAGAGATGGGACGTCAACCCTATTTTTTCACAAAACCCAGAGAGAAGATATTTTTCACGCTCCGACATTCAGGAAATTACATTTCTTGTCTGTTTAAAGAACGCACAATCTGTTAACGCAACATTGCCCGACAGACAGCGGCTCGAGCGCGGCTCATTGTGGCAAAGGCGGCGGCGGCAAAGGCAAGTACGACAGACTTCTCAAGCCGCCTCACTAAGGCCTTTGGGGTGCGAAGATTAAATCAAACTTTAACAACGGACTTATAAAGCGGTTAAGGCGTTTATGCATATAGACAAGTTCATCACATCATGTCTTTCTGTTAAAATTAACACTGCCGTCGAAAATTTAATAAGTCGTAAGTTTTATACACGCCTCGCCAAGAAGCTCGTTAAACATCTACTCATAAGGCGATTTCGTCTTTAGCGCGGTATACGAAATGGTGTCAAAATACACATACACACTGTACGCACGCAGTTTGCGACTAAAGCAAACTTGATATGCAGCTCTGCAGATTCACGGATGCATACCTAATACCGGAGACAGGTTTTTCAATCGCTTCCAATTTAGTACCCCGTGCCATCATAACATTTTCATTGCTGTGCCTTTAAAGCCGGCGATAAACTGTACGTAATAAGTATTTTGTTAAACACATAACGTCGAGAATATTAATGTAGCGTAAGCCAACGCAATCCAAATATTATGCTTTAATTCGCTAATGTTTATACTAAATCTAATTGCCTAGTTGGAATATTACTTCTAGACTGCTATATCAATGCACAAGTTTATTTGCAATTACCTATTTGATTTTCTATCAATCTCTATTAACATTAACATTCATTAATATTTGCTTAATTCTCCTCACTTGTTGTAGGCGGAAATTTTATTAATTTTACGTATTCGGAATTTTAATTAATGCCAAGGACGTTTTGCGCGGAATAATGATGAGGATTAATTAGTAATTGAAAACTAAACTCTGTTCGGCTTAAAATCTAATTACGCAGTCGCAGTATAAATTTGAACTTTATCAGATCAATGAATAAGTTAATTGCAGTTAATTATTTGCTTTTCTACTAATTAAGTAACAAAATGTCCATGGAGTTTAATTGAAATTTCAACTATTGGACTAGTGATGAAGATTATTTAGAAATTACACAATCGTAATAGAAGTTTGACGCTTCACTAGATCAGTGAATAAGTTAATTTCAATTAACCTCAATATCCGGTGCTAGTTGAACTTTTCTACTCGAAACAAACGAAAACCTAAAAGCGGAAATAATCCCAATGTTGTATTGTTATATGCAATTCCATTTGCAAGCGTTCATGAAAAGTTTGCGCAATAAGCGAAGCACTGTGTGCATGCTCAATAAAACTTATTTCGAATGCACAGAAAATGAGAAAAGCTGCAAGCCATTAAAAGAACAACAACAGCAACAACAAGCGCAAAAAAGCGGGCCGTGTCGTTGGTGCAGAATTGCAAAACTCAAAAGTATGTGCGTTCTCGCTGGGGACGCGTCGGCGTCGCGACGCGCACAAACAAATCGGTGCGACGAAGAGGAACTGGTCACACATAAAAATAAACGACGGACGAAGCGTTTTGATACAAATCTACTGCAAATCCCAGCGCTATCGGGCATAACTCTTCGCCGTACGCAGTGACAAACAATTCTTTTTTCATTTTCCTTCGGCTGTTCAATGCTGATGGCGCGTCTAACTGTTCTTGTGCGGCAGCATCTAATAGCGACGTCGACTGGATGCCGGACGGGGTTTCGCCCTTATTGGATTTGCGAAATTGGTGCCCGCCAGCAATACCGATCGCAATTGGGTGTCGTGATGTCGCACATATCGAGCTACTCTTCTCTTCGCCGACGCGTCGTATATTTGCGTTCGGCGGAGGCGGCGGCGGCGGCAATGGCAACGGCAACGGCAACGGCGGCGTGTTTGCTCGGTCAATTACCCATTTGCCGTTCATTGGGTTGATGCGAGAGCGCGCACGCGAGCCGCCACGATTTGTTTATTGCTTTTATTTCGTTCTAGTGCCGTAACACGAGCGAACCGTGTACGAAAACTGTGCACAACACACTCCATATTACTCAAAGCTTGTTTGCCCGAATGTTGCGCCCCAGTGACAGCGCCAATCCATTGGGGGCGGCCTGCAATGTTTGCCCGTCTGGACACACAACGCTGGCGGGCAGCGCGCCCCGATGGCGAATTAATCAGTTTGTTTTTGGATTGCATTTGCCGGACTGCGGTATAATATTTTCATTAAATGCGGATTAATCACTACCCCCATGTACGCACGCCAGCTAACGTGGTCAAGCAAAACAACCTGTCTGTATGCAGAAGGCTTCGAGTAGTAGTATTTATCCAGCTTGCAAAATTAAATTCCAATTTATTTAAATGACATTTACGCGATGCGTCACGCATACGCTTATGGAGAGTCTCATAAGAGTGCGACTGACAGTCCGTGCGCATTCGGGCACTTAGCACACTATATAGTTGTAAATGATTCGCCAGCCCGCCGAATAATAAATCTTATAAAGCATCATAAATCATGAACACTGCGATGAAGTTTTGCAGACATGGACGGATTTCATTTCTTACTTCAAACTTTTCTTTTATTCTATAGTTTTAGATAACTTTGATTCATTCTCTTGGTTTTTAAGTATCACAGGACCAAATTTAAAATTGTCATAAATATTAAAGTTTTCCACCAATTTGATTGATTTAAAAACTATTATTAACGTATAGGTAACTGAATTTAGTATTGCAAATTGTTTCATTGTTGCAATATGCACATATTGCAAATACTGAAATCAATATCTTTGCTCCAGATCCTCTGATTCAATAACGCAAAGCTCATTGAATTTCAATAATGAAGGCGCATGACTTGAATACCGTTATTTGAGATGAAATTGAGCAATGCAAGTACAATGTTTATACGTGGAAAACAATAGTTTATGCGACTCCCAGTAAGATGAGAAGAGGGACGTCAGATTATGCTAAAATGCACGTTGCACAATTATCACGATGTTAAGCCATATCCGTCAGGAACGTGTTCAACGCCGGCTGAAGTTAAATTGGATTGTCTTAAAGCCTCGTCCTTGACGAGAGATATTCAAGCGCGAAGTTAAATTAAACATAAAAAAGTCTTCTTCGTCAGCAAGTTTTGTTTCTGATGTGGCTCGCGCTGAGTTGGCACTTTTTTCTTGTTGTTGTTGTTGTTGTTTGTTTGTTTGTTTGTTCGTTCGTTCGTTCGTTTGTTTGTTGGTTAAAGCTTTGTCATCTTCTCTTTGCGCGGGCGCGCGCGCGTGCTGCCCAAAGTTTTCAATACGCACCGCAGACAAACGAATGCAAAGCGCGGTTGCAAAGCTCATCGTTAGAAACAATAGGGGGGACGAAATTTACATTCGAGAATGTTAATGCGTTCGTCGCACGTAAATAAAACAATATTTGTACGCATTGAATAACAATGGAATTAAAATATTCGGTGCGGAAACTTTTTGCATTCGCATCCGCATTCACGCTTCGTGTTTCCTCATTTGTTTCAATGTAAATGATTGAATTGGACACGATAGTTTTATCATTTTTTTAACTGCCAATCAGTCTAGCAAAACAGGAAAAATTTAATGTTAATTTCTTGAACAGCTATCACACTTTTTCCAATTACTACTAAAAAATCTGGGCTTAAGTAACACATTACATAAAATATGTATAAAGAAATTTATACGAAATTCATGTGATGTGAGTAAAAACGTTTGAATTTTGAAATGAATATTCAAATACAATTATAATTCATGAAATGCTTTTTACATGAGTTTATCTCGTTACCTAAATATGACACGGTGTGAGTGGTTCGTTATTCAAACTTTTTATTTAACCCTAGATAACACTTATCAAGCCTATTTGCGGTTTTCAGGTGTCGTCGAAAAGCGCTTTTAGCCGCCCCCAAACAAAAAGCGTTCGCTCGCTTTGTGCGCATGGGAGCATTAACAGTGTCGTCATTTAATATTGCTGCGTTTCATGCTTTTTATTGGTTTCCAGTTACCGCCGGCGCGAAATGGCAACGATTCACAAACGTGCAACTTCACCATGCGCGCACGTGCCGCAAAAACTTGATTACTAATTAAACAAGAACGCGCGCTCGCCGTGCCCGACACGCCGCGCGCTACTCTATACTAATTGTTCATACTTTAAATATTTCATTACGTTGCCGCAAGCGACACAAAAAACGAGAACTATTTTACTGGGAAACTCATTTTCGAGGCACGTACCTACTCTTTCGCAAAAAAGAAAGAACGAAGAGAACAACTTGGACAATTTCGTTCGGCGCAACGCGCGCGCAATGAAACCTCCGGTAATTACTCGCAACAAACATGTGGGCGTCTTCGGGAAAGTTTTGCGCAGCTGAAAGCACACTTGAACGAGCAAGTAATACAAACAAACATAGTTTAGACTTTAATGGAAAAAGTATTGAAAAGCGAGCATCTATTAGCGCAAGTTTATATTCGCTATGTTAACGATTATTGCGAAATAACGAATCTCCACGAGTGGAAAAGGAAGAGGGAGACATAAGGGTTGTTTTGATGATGAATACTTCCGCAAGTCCAGTGGATAGACTGCGAGGGGTGAGTGTGATAAAACATTTTGAGTTTCTTTCCGCGAATCATCCAAAACTCGTTTATATTGTTTGAATAAAATGATCGAGCAATCAACAAGAGAGACGCGGCAAGCACATCATTAATCCATATTCCAACTCATTTTCGGCGTTCGTTCGTTCGTTATCAGTGGCGTCGTCGATGAGACGTCAAATCGTTCGTCTTTATCATCGCTATTATCGATTTCTAATAACACGCATCCCTCTCTTGTCATTACATTCGCCCCACGAGGATCGCGCGAATGCGGTGGCAACATGACTTGGCTGAATTTGCTTGTACGCTTTATGCTCCAAATGCTCGTGATGTACGCGATGATGATGTATTCGTGCCGACCAAGCGAGCCGTAGAGTAATACAGACTTTCCATGAGAGAATAGACTCGTTGATTAGCTCAATCTAAATGCATTACATTCACCTCATATGCGTTTATAATTTAATCACACATTCCAGACGCACATCATCCATCTATCGACTATCTTGTTCGACGTTTGCTGCCGCCTCCGGAGCAATACTGGAAGAGTGGCGAAATGAATTGTTGTTTTTCTCTCAAGTTGGTAACAATGCTCCGTATCCGCATGTGGCATAACGAGGCACATATCGTTAATTAAGCGTTTTTGCTTGTTAGAACTTTTGTTCCTCCACGTCGTTTGCGTCGTTTTTCGACTTAGGCGCTCGTTTATGTTTTTTTTCCTCCCGCTCGCTCTTTTTCAGCGTATTCTTTTTGCGTGTGCTACTTTTTAACGGTGTGTCATTGCGAGCAAGTTGCCGAGCAAGCAGCGCCAAAGCAGGATGGAAAAAAACTACATCTCGCGTTTGGGTAATCGCAATCAGTAAGCCGGTCACATTTCGTACTTTTGGCCCGGGCCGAAAACAAAGTTAAATATTCTGACAAGTGAGCAGCCTTCTGCACACTTAACGCTCGGGCGAACTTCTAATTCGGCGGCGGTGGCGGCGGCATTGCTTTCGCCTGCAGCCGGCAGCGTGCGTCGCCTCGACTCGACCTTTGGCCATTTCGGCTTCGCATGCAGGCGGCGCGCACCGCCAAACATTCGAACAACTTTTCGGCAAAGGGGAAGCTACCGGTTGAATTTGAATGCGCGCTGATTAGCTTGCAGGAAGCATGTAACGGAAAACTTACAAATATCAAGTAGAAAAGTTGCCAATTAGCAGCGCGCCGCGCTTTTATTTAACGTTCATCCTGTTAATTCGATCCCATTTGTATTTAAATGCTTTCCACCGCGCTCGCTACCTGCTGAATTATTCAAACGGTGCCATCGCCAGCACTGCCATCTTTCCATCATCATATCGCCGAAAAGGTAAACTTTGGGGTTATTTTATTGCATAATTTAGCAAATTCATATATTAATCAACAGTTGGGAAGCAATAAACAAGTACTCGGGGTGTGCTACATTGCCTAATTAATATTCTCCAGCATGATGCCATTACCATTACGAAGTGAAACAATTAAATCTTGTAAAATATTTGTTTATTGCTAATGCAGCACTTAAAAAACAAAAGCCTGAATATGTAGTCGTTAGTCAGTCGTTATAACCGAATTAATTGACTAAATGCAAGTATTTGATTTAAATTCAATCCTCTCATAATTTTTGCATAATTTTTATACAATTTGTAATCAATTTTTATGCTTTACAGCCGGAAGTTGTAAACATTTAACGATGCTGTTAAAATGATGATGCAATTATCCAATTAATATTGCGAATACAAAATGCAGGAGAATATTTTGCATCCGATTTTAATACTAGCAAACATGCTGTTATTACGCTGTTTACAGGCAGATGATTATGAGCGCTCGATTGCCGGCGCTTCCTGTACTTTTTTCCAAACAAATAACTGGTCCCCGAGGTCCAATGCATATCGCATTGTTATTGTTTTTTATCCGTCGCTCGGGCACATCCTGCATTATCTGTTGGCGTGTACCTCATCCTCGTCCTGGTTGGCATGCTATGTACGTATTTGTAAAGTGTAGCGCGGAGACTTGTGATTTTACGACGTTGTTTACTGGAATGAATTGTAACTTACATTCATTTTTCTCATTTTTGTACGGCGCTGCTGCCGCCGCCTGCAAGAAAGCGGCGTATAAAGCGAGGACGAGCTAGTGGAATAAGCCGGGCGATATACAACGAGTACGACGGCGATGGTGGTGGTGGCGGAGGTAGGAACAACAACAACACAACAGAACAGGAGCGGCGAAAAAGGCAAGGCCCTCTTCGTAATGGACATAACGAATAACGTAACTGCGCGCGAAGCTAAAGTTGGCTATTTATGTGCACAGTCCTCAACCCCTGTACGCGACGCTCATATATATCCGGAGGCCGGCGGTACATTTTTATTTTCAATTTACTAAACAATACACAATTGCGAACATTGTGCACATAATATAAGTAGCAATAAGATAAGGAGCGTCCAACACAAATATAAAACGCGCGTTTTTGTGCATGTGCATTCCTGCGCAATGATTACGCCAGAGCAACAATGCACTTAAAAATGAAATTCAAAAGTCTGCTGCATGTAATAATAACGAGACGGCAGCGAGCAGCAACAATAGTGATATTAAATGGATTACTATTGCGCTCCTCGAATTGAGTGCATGAGCAAAATTAAATTAAATCTGCGCTAAATGTATTTCATATTTCTCTCTCTCGTTTGTTAGTAGGACGAAAACTACCCTTAGTAAAAATGTTTTAAATTGCGCATTGTTAATAAAGTTTTTCTTATTTTCTCTTCGGCTGAAAATACAACAAGTAATTAAAAAGTATTTTTGCATACTTGCGTTGTTTGTGAATAACAATAATGTTTTATTGAGCAGCAATGGAATATATTGAATGATTCAGCAATGGTTAAAAAATAAATAGAGTGGGCTGCAATGAAACTAATGGAATTTGTATTCAGCGTGCCCGGTTTCAAACAGGCCGAAATAAATTGCAATTTTTTCATTTGTTTTAGCCTCAACTTTTATCCAACGGTTGCGCGGCCGTTGCGTTCATCCGTTCGGTCGGCCGAAACCAAATCCGAAAACCCGAGAGCAAAATGCTGAAATTGCCAATATTGAATTATTGTACTTTCCGTGCGGTTTCGGTGGATTTATTATATTTTATGTTCCCGGATAGAAATTGAACAAGCACGCCAATCGCGAACAGTCGCTGTTTCAAACCGCCAACATAGCCCATTGGGGCGAACGCGAGCGCTCGGCTCCTCGACGTCTCGGCGGCGGCAGGCGCAGCGTCAAAGCAGCCGCCGAAAAATGTAGGTTATGTTCTTGACTAAAAGCAAAAGGAAATAACACAAACGCAAAGAGATGATCTTCCTCTTCATCTTCGCTGCTAACATCAGAGATTAATTTATGATACAATTCGCTAAAAGTTGTCTTTACTTTTTATCATTTAGCGCGCATCTTGCGTGAAAGGTTAAAGAAGCAAGCAAACAGCTTCAAGCCTAATTACATTTTGCAATTAATTTTTTTTTGCACATACCTAAACATAAAGGCGCTTAAAAAGAATAAGTACAAATATTTCCATTTCCTAAATTTTATAATTACATTAATGTTATAGGTATCGCGTTTTAATTGAAAAAAATATTTGAATTTCAATTGCCCTTTAATTTCACTGAAATAATTCACGTGCGTGTAAAGGGTTAGAAAGTTTCGAGACTAATTCAGACACTTACTTAAAACTGCGTACGTTTAGCGGAATAATAACGAGCGGGAATCCCAAAGGACGAAAGCGCGCTGCTTTTTCGACAAGTTTTTAATTAGTGTGTCACAAAACAGCAGCAGCAGAGCATTGAAATATTTGCATTAAATGACTTACCATTTGCAGTTTAATTTCTAGGTATATTCAGGCACTATTAATTAAAAGTTAAGCGTACGATATTTTACAGTTAAGCAATTCATTCAAGTGAACTCAAACTTTGGCCAAGCGTGCGTGCGCGCGCGCGCAAAACACCTTCACTAATAATCGTACCGCAAGGACGAGTGTGGCATTCGATACGCAAAAGAGTTGCCGACAGGAGAGCGAGCGCACAACAGTAATAACCGCGTCGGGAGTCGGCTGCAACAGGACTAAATCGCGCGCCGCCGTTGCTCGGGCTGTCGCCGCCGCCCCCGGTACGCGCGCGCCGGGAGCGGCAGGCGCCGCGGACGGAAGGCGTCGGCAGTACGCCGGTCCAGCTTGCCATTATCTCAGCCAGCTTCTTGATATTGCCCACTGGCCTCCATACGCGTCCGCCTGCAGCGCCCCCACATTGCTTTATTCACTACAACTTTATCTTTATGTGTGCGGCTGTCGTGCGTCTTTTGTGCGCGTCGCCGCCACCAGCCCCTTGCGCTTTCTGCCGTCCGCCATCCGCGCTCAGCGTATTAAATTACATCATTCAATGGCAATCATAAATGGCTGATAACAACGTTTTTTTCGGCTAGTTATTCGATGGGGAGCGCGCGCGCGCGCACAGGAAGATAAATCATTATTGTTATTGCTTCATCTCAATGACTTTGTGTTCAAACTTGCCAATAACGAAAGGAACACAATATGTTTTCCCACTCTTCCGATTTCTTCTCGAAAATCATCGCAAACAAACCAAAGTTTAAGTCAACATCAAACTTCACAACTTCTTTGCTGAAGTTTTTACTTAAGTCAAATTTAAGTAAGTCTTTTTGATGAGCACATTTTTTTTATTACTTTGATGCTCTTTTTGCAGGTAAAGAGGGGCGCAAGAATAAGTAAATAAAGAAAAGCAAACGTATTTTTAAATTATTGCCCTCTTTGCGTGCTGTTGTGCGCAGACACAAAAGAAACGGGTCTTTGTTTGAAGCATGTAAGATAAGCGATTCCCCGGTGCACGCAGACAATAAAAGTGCGCGCACGCAGTTTTTTAACATGTCTAATTACGCACGTAGCGGATGCGCGCCGAGATAAAAGCGCGCAGATGCGAATCGCGACTCGTTAATTATTAATGAGTGCTATTGTGGCGCGCATGGAGCGCGTCTAAGGAGATCGTCGTGCGCGGTCGTTAAAAGGCTTTTCGTCGTCGTCGTCGTCGTCGTCGTCGTCGTCGAGGACGAGGATGCGTTTGCTGAAATCGGCGTATTGTGGTAACGACACGGCCGCTCGCGCGTGAGTGTCGCACATACGCGAATTGTTCGATCCCCTTGAAGAAGAAGAAGCTTTACCGCGAAAGCTCTTCCTTGCGCGACGAACGACGTAAAACACATCTCAACGCGTGTGCTGTATGAATGAGAGCTCACCTATTTTCACGCAAGGCGAACATCCGCGCAGGATGTGCTGAAATGCGTACGGGAAGATTTCGTCGAGCGCCGTCGACGCACCCCTTGCGTAATAAAATAATTGACAAATGATTCATTTCCACAACGCATTCGTCTGATAAATAAACAACGCTCACGCATAAAACGCAGAAAAATACATTCAACGCACGGACATACTGTAGCTTCATCTGAAGAAAGCTTCCGGAAAGTACAAAAGCCCTTCCGCCGCAACCGACTTAGCAAACTGGCGCTCTTCGTTCACCCGTATAAACAACACCCCCTAATATGCACATATGGATGACGAGAGTTGCTCGTTTGCAATACTGGGTGAGCTTTATTTAATTTCCCATCGAATAAAATCGACCATTAGTGCGCTCGCACGCAGTAATGGTAGTTTCGCTGATGTTTCATTGCTCAGCAAGTTGCCTAATTGCTCCCCAATTATAGTTTTGCTTATAAATCGCAGCGGCGGCTTGATTGCGTGTCAGCGGCGGCGGCAGCGATGTTGTCCTATTGCGAACATTGTCGCTGAGTCGCCAGGATTGTGTTTCATTTTCTCCGGGCAGTTAACGCCAGCGCTCCCCAGATGCACACGCAATACTCAAGCTCTCTTTCGTTTCCCAGCTTCACACTGCATCGTATCGCTTGCAGTTGTAAGCCGTGTTTGCGCCTGATTTATGAAAACATTCCGAAACAAAAGCGCCGTTTTTGCGCACAGCGAATACCGCTAGGTACACGCGCATTACCTCGGCGAAAATACCGCCTCAAACGAGTTACATTAGCAATAACAGCACAACCGCAAAGTACTTACGACCATCGAACACCGAATCCGCCACAGCGAAATGCATTCCGTGTAAGGGCCTTAAATAAACACTTAATGTAAATTTCCAATGAATTTATTCATAAGCAAAATACTCGACGTGGAAATGCGCTAAATATAAATGAAACACTGTATTGCTCTAGCACGAATATCTAGAAAAAAATTGTTTTCCCTACAGTGGAAATCAAATATTTCTGTAAATAAAACAAACAACATAAAAATATTTTCTCAACTCTAAAATCTAGAGTCTAAAATCTCGTTGAGAAAATAATGAAAGGATTAAATCCAAGAACATGAAAGAAAAAGAGTTTTTTCTTTTTTTCTGTACGTTCGGACACTTTTAACAAATTATAATTTCCTAATACCCCAAACGCAAAGTCATTTTCTCGAGGGATTCACCCGCTTGAAGGAGTACTAAATATTTAATTAACCAACATGTTCTTCTCGGCAAAAAGCGCGGAGAGACAAGATAAAAGATTTTTACTCAAGCAGAGTGCTTTATTTGCGCGAAATCGTAATAAACCGGACTTTAAATTCCTGCCAATGAAATTTCATGAAATACATTGCCTTCACGCCGGTAGGAGCCAGCGCACCTGCATAATGCATAACGTTGTGTGACACTCGTTTGACGCTCATTGCAAATTTAATGAAATTTTACCTTTGAGGACGGCGGCAATTTTATAATTTCATTTTGTTTTGCTTTGCTCCCGCCCAGGTCCATTGCACTTCAAGGATGCACTCGGCTCGTGGCAGTATGTGCACTGAATTTATTCAAAGTGGGGCGTCACGCGCGCCCCCGTTACGGCACGAAGAACGAGCGAGCGGCAATAGTTAAGAGTGGAATGTCGGAAAACATTCGAGTGATCCTCGTCGATGCAAGTCAATATCGGGCGCGAGTAAGTGGAACATATTGGTCGTATTGGTCATTTCATTTTGGCGGACGTTACAACGACGCACACACACAGTCCGCAGCCGACTGTCCCGGATGCAAATGTATCTGCTTGATTGCGTGCATTTACATAGACAAACCTTATCCTTGCGTCGAAAGCGCACGCCTGCTTCCGCATATCAATGGCGTTTATTGTACGTATCCTGGCAACGCAGCTCTACTTAGTTGCAAATTCCACTAAGTTTCAATATGAGATGTGTTCTCATTTTATATCTTCAACTACACCACGAGTACCTAGATCTAGTATTATTTTATTGCATATTACAGTCAAGACCTACTGTCTTCTATTAGTTTTATCATATTATCTTTCATAGGCTTTCTAAATCTAGAATATTCCGAAGAAAAGTCACTTAAACTATGAGAATAAAAGAGGATAAGTTGGGTTAAATCGAAAAAAGAAACAAAGGATAAAACGCGAATTTTTGCAGGAGAGAGAGGAGAGAGGAAATCATCCCTATTTGAATTTTTGAATAACTAGCCAATAATTAATAATTAATTTATTGATGAGTAATATATAAGCAATTAATATAACTTTAGAGTAACTAGGATTGAAATTTACGCTGTTGTCAAAGTGAGCTTGCATACAATGTGACATAGAGTGTATGTAGCGTATATTAAATCAGTGTAATTAACTGTTTCTTGGCATCTAAGTTATAGTATTTCCATTAGCTTGCGCCCTATATTGTGGCTAGACTTGCGTGTATCCCATCTACATAATAAATTATGCGGCAACAAAGTCAAAGCAAATCTGCGAATTGTGTCTGCGTCTCTTTGTCAAAGCATAGAGAAAGTTGCATGTCAAGGTGCGTGGACTTATTGGAGACAATTTTCCACTTAATCCTATAAAGCTACGCATCGCATTCGCTAAATACTGGAGGCAATACTCGCGCAATTAGCTTTACGTACGAATGCGACAATAAAATATGCATGAAAGCTAGTTAGAAGCCACCTTTAGCTACATTTTGCCGCCGCTGCCGCCGCCGTCGCGTCGTGCTGCTGCTACATTGTTAAATTACATTTGTGCGTTTAAACAAAGCCGCAAATCTAGGCATGCTAAACGTATATGTTGTGCAATTAAACATTTTTAATAAATCAGTGCGCAATTCGCATGCTTTATGGCGCATGCCGTCTGCTCTGCGCTCCGAAAATGTAATTTATTTATTTTAAATTACGCGAATTTCATTCGTAATTATCCCCCGATAAAATTAAATTACGCTTTCGCATTGTGCTTTAGTCTGAATGAAAATTGTGATTAAATTTCATACGTTATGCAATTTGCAAGCTGACTCAATGAAAGTTATTGTTGGTGCGCTTTTGCTTTATAGCAGACTACTACTTGTTATGAATTGCTAAATAACGATGACGTTTGCTGGTTATCAATAGCTAATAGTTAATAACATCGCACGTCACTCAAGTGGCGCACATCTAAGGGTGGTTTATATGCGTTTGTGTGTCCACTATTCTCGAATCAATGCCATTAAAACGCGAGTGGACGTTTGGCGTTTAATGCGTACCAATAAAATTCGTTTTTATTGCGTTTTAAGCGACGCAACGTGCTAAAAGGTCATTACAATCGTCGCACGTTATTCTTCTTTCTACGTGCTTCGCGTACTTTAAGCATTTTCGGTTGGCTCTTTTTGCGCTCCTGATCTGATTACCTGCTTCTGAGGCTGTCACTTCACAGGAAGCGCTTTTTCTGCTGATCTAATTTCCAGCAGTGTGTGTTAAATATAATTTTAGGACTCGGCGATCAGAACTGCGAACACTTTAAGTCGTTTTTTCCCCTGGATTTTTGTGAAAGAAAAAGCATTAATTTTCAACACTTTTCCTTGCCGTTGGAACCATGAAATATTGACGCAATTTGGGGCGAACCAAAAAATAATTACAGCTAATTACTTAATTTCTAATGCGTGAATTATAAAAGAGCAAATGTTGCCTTTGCGAGCCGAGTTAATTCGGCGAGACATGGCTGATAATCAAATATTTACGAATTTTTAAAGACGATATAAATCATCACAAAGCGCCTGGGTTTGACGCACGCCACTCGTCGCCGCTAAAATGAAGACGAAAAAACAACTTTGCGAACTTTGTTCAAGAGAGCAAATAGTGCATAATAAATGAAGAGACTCTCATAAGTGGTCGGGCAGCGACGACGGGCAACGTTCGGGCTCCGAGTTTGAGGAAATTTAAAGAAGCGCCTGCCGTCTGCTAAGTGCGCGCCGCACCGCACTGGACGAAGGAACGAACATCCATGAAGCTGCATAAATTTAGGGAAAACGCGCAAGTGCACTTCTTCTTGCCTCTTGTTCATCCATCAGCGTTCACACAAAAACTTAACATATGATGAATACTTGTTTGTGACGTTGGCGACCGAGAATAATGCCTGATGGCGGCTGAATTGCATGCGACGCCTTGTTTTTCCGCCAGGATGTGCACGCAAATATTGGCAATCGGGTTATTGATTTTGGATTTATGCTCGAATAAATTTTAAATGATACACAGTATATGCAATGCGACGACATACTTTAGAGCGATTGCCGCGTGATAACGCCATAAGGGGTAGGAAGGTAACTTCAGCGCGCCAGTGCGTATTGCTCGAAACTGCCAAATGCACCAAATTCTATTTCCGCTCGGTAAACGCGCGCGTATAGCGAAACGTGCTTCTCGAATCTACGCTGTCGATGGCTTTACACGGCTTAAGATGTACATTCGTCTTATATTGATTTGTTTCTCCGTGCTTCTTGGCGTGGTTTCGCCTGCTTCATAAAATTACGAGCACGTGTAAGATTGCGAAACACTCGAAAACTTGATTTTACGATACAATAGAGCAACTTTACAGCAATTAAAATTCACCACTTGCACTGATACTCTAAATTTAAATTATTCGCAATGAATGGAATAATATAATTTATTTTAGCTCAAGATCAATAAATAGATCACTGAAGCGACAAGGGATGAAGGTGTGCAAGTATTTATTGCACAATTTAGTTAGGCACGGAAGGCTCTAAGGACTATTGACAGGGGCGCAAGGATGGCCGAGAGAATTGAGTCGAATTGGCGCGTGTACATCGTCGAGCACAATGGCTGAGAGCCAGCACACGGCCTTTCACAATTATGAATAGAAACTGAAATTTATTCCAATAATGACTATTCAATAGTTGTGCGGTAAACCCCAAGGAATACCCGAATTGAATGCATTGAAATTGCCAGTTTATTGAATCAGTTTGTTTCGGATATCAGCCCAACGCCAACACCAACGCCAGCAACGCTGTCTCACTTTCAGTAATACTGTGACACGCGAACTCACCGCATTTGCGCTTAATGTTCGTGTCAGATATGCGCTGAAAATATATTGAATCTATTTCCATCACCCACCTACCTCTTGATGGAATTTTCAATTTATAACGCTCATTCATTCCTTCATTCATACTTTACGCTATTCACCCATGTCGGCTGAAATCACATGAAATAGCTTGTTCACTGCATGAAATTCGAACTAATTAATATTCCATTCTCACTCAAACATTAATTAATCAAATGAAAACGACACGATAATCAATAATTTCATGCCCATAAAATGATCGAGATATTGAAGGCTCGTACTGACGGCTCGCTGAAAAAAGTTTCAGTGCACAAATTAGGAGCAAAGCGCATTTGAATAATCAGTGTTGTATGCAAATGTTAACGAGCCGAAATATATGTTTTGGATGCGCGCGCGGGCAGCTTGCTGAAAAAGCAATTAGAGCAATTAGCGCAAAACATGCAGAAATTTTGCGGAGATTATTTCATATTTTTATCACTTCCGGTGCATCCTGAAAAAGTACATACGCATAAAACAATTTAATTAACACAAAAACGTTATTTAAAGTAGAAATCTTTGCAGTTCAACATGATAATATTCATTATATTTTCTGATTTCATTATTTCGTTTATTTAATTGTAGCAAGAGGTTAATTAGTCCGTAATTAGTCAAATTATTAAAAGTTATTTCATAAATTATTTTGGGCTTTTTTCCTAATTAATGAGCACTTAGAAGATCAGTTAACAAGAAATTTAGGGCGGTAGCACGCATGCATACATTTGTTTAATAGGTTTGCGTAAAAAACGCAGAAACAAAAACAAGAAGACGTAGAAGGCGAGTTTGAAAAGCGCGAAAACGAAAATGGTTAATGGTGCATCCGGTCAGGATACCTTTTTTTGTTGTTAAACTTCCTTCCGCCGGTCGTGTGTATATGCGTCTTATCTGGCCGTTATTCTTCTGACCATCCGAAGCGAAAGTGTTATCTGCGCGCCTCCGCCGGCGAGCGGAATAATGTATCGGACGGACATCAACGATGCATCCAGCTGAGCGAAATGAGACAAAACAGAAGTTTCGAGAAACTGTGCGAGCACATTAAGGGCGCGCGCGTGTTACAAATGGAGTTGCCAGTCACTATCGTCCTAATGACACATACGCTCCTCGCGAAGCATTCGTCTCTGGACAGGACGAAAAACCAAACAAAACAAAAAAAGAATTTTAGTGGTGCTATAGGAAACTGGGAAATAATTAATACAAAGGGAAGCATCGAATCCTCCTCACGTTAATTGCCATATCACGCTGATAAATGTGCGCCAGCATCGAGCTGGACGCGAAATAAACGAAATCCTCGGTTGGTAATTTGGTTTAAATTGCTCAGCGAGCGCATCGATTGCCAAACAAATCATTAATTCCCATTAGTTGCGCTCAAGTTTTAATCTTGCAACTTTTCACCTGCACACTAACGATCGTCAAAGATTTTATTTTTGTGCGACCGACAACAAAAAACGAACGCGCCCGCGCGCTTACGCTCTTCACTAAAGTTTCTAATTAGTTTTTCGGTAAATTCGGTTGCTATTCATTCAATCATTACGCTCGTTTTGCGCGCGCGTTGTTTGCGCACGCTTTGCACACATTATTAACGCTTTGATAAATTTTAATCGAGTGGGAACTAAACGTATAAAAGTCACTAAAATTTATCTGTTTGGATTACGGTTCGAATGCGATTGCATTCTCATCATTGATTTCGCCGATTGCGAAGTCACCATGAAATGGCAAACTAACGCGTAGTGCGCGCCGGAAAGGGCAAAACGCCGGCGCCAATCGATAAATCCTCAATCGAAATTTGTGCGGCGTGTGAATTAATAATTTTTTGCGTCCGCGTCGGGCGCTACGAGGAAATTTGAAAATTATACGTGCGAACGCACAACACGCAGTCGAGATGAAATATTTTTTATTGCTCCTAAACGCCGCTCTCCGCCGGAACCAACCGCCCCATCGATGGATTTCTTCTTCTTCTTCTCGCGGAAAGTTGAACTATACGCTCGACGAAAATAATTTTCGAAATTGGTTCGATAAATTATATTTTATCGCTGATCGAAAATCGAGTCAAGTCAATTATACTCGGCTTCTTCCTTTTGCCGCCTCCACGACACAGACCAGAGCCCACAAGTATCTTCTCATGAAACTTCTCTATTCGTTTCAGCAATGCTTTTAGAAAATTACTATTGAATATGTCATTTGATGGGTTAATCTTCTTGATAATGCATTTGCATTATTAATTATCTAATTTAGGTTAAGGGTTAGCACGTGATTGAGGGATGAAGTAATAAGACTACTTTAAGAATTACCGATTGAATCTAATAAGTACCTAGTCAACATGGTAATTTACAATTTAATAAATATGCAGTTGTTTCGATAAAACGGGAAAGCCCAGGACTTAGAAATTAATTTAAATGGAATAACAATTGAAATCACGAACGAACGCAATCATAACACGGAACGAGTAGGGCCAGTCGGATTGATTGATTAATGAAATTAAATTTGCATCTGTTTGGCGCACAGCGGGCGAACACAACTACCTAGTGGGCATACCGCGATTAGTATAATCGAAACGAATTTGCAATTAACGTTTCTATCAATTAAATTTAAATTGCAGACTTGATGCGGCTCGAAAGCCAATCAAACTGAATTCGAACCCGTTCAATCAGATTACCGTGTCTGCTAATCGGGCATTCTCATTCTTTCTTCGCGTAATCACACCTAATGAATAATTGCGCGCGCGGCGAGCAAATAGCTGCATGAAAAATTATTACACGGCTATTTATTTAGAGTTTGATGAATCGCACGCCACCGCTGCCGCCGCCCCCAAACGTGAGCATTATATATGGATAACTAAAGTGTTTCTTGTTCGTTTTTTGCCTCGGTCGATTGACTTTAGAAAAATCGTTGATTTCTCGGACGATAGCTCCATTTTTCTTGCGCTGCGTTTCGTATCCCTTTAGTTAGAGACATCGTTCGCGTACGCAGCGCAGCGCAGCACGGTAAGAAACTTAGTTCGTGCTCGGGTTTGTCACGGTGTAAATCATCCGAGTTAGAACGAAATTACGATAATGCAAGCACTAAATCACCGACGGCACAATGAATGATTATAAATCGATCACGTTATTTCTATTGAGTTACGTTCGACTCGGTGTGTGGATTGTGTTCGCGTACATTGTTATAAAATGCACAATGTATTGTATTTTATGCCAACATGGGTTATTGGCTTCTTTGATCTCGTGTAAAATTATTTTTTAAACTTCACATATTTCCAGCAAACCGCTTTGATGAAATGCGTGCTTACTACTACTAATAAAATTCAACGTAGAAAAATATTTTTCACGAAAATTTTATGTGAAACAATCTGCTATTTTACAATTGTAATCACACTTCAACTTTGACTGCTTTGGTCGTCTTAAACATTACGAAAATGTCAAAGCTTATTTCCGCAAAAAGGAAAACATACGCGAATGGCACAGCGCGCGTGTGTGATATTCAAATGAGACACTGCTCCGCATAAACATCAAATGAAATAATATGATGGATCGTCAATGATGGAACGTACAATGCTGAAGCATTTGGCAGGCGCGCGCGCGCATAAAAGGGCACATGACGCCTTCTTAACGAAAATAATAGCACACACGCCGCCGCCGCCGCCGTCGCCATCCGCGCTTCGCTGTGCTGCGGTTATGCATAGATGGATCGACGGCAGGCGCATTGGAGGCGGCACAGGCGTATCGATACCACCGTTGTCGGATGAGGATGCAAACGTGCCGTCATCGTGTGTGCGCGCCGAAGGAAGCCCTTGAATAATGGGAATCCGTCAGAAAATCGAGGCTCATCTGTCAATGTTATGTGCCATCGGCAGCAGGCAAAATAGCCCCACTACTAACGCACCCGCCACCACCGGCTCTGCCTCCCCCAGTCTCGTCGCTATGGTCCTTTGAATCGGATTTGACGCGTTCAATTTGTACGTAATTTCATTAATACACATTAATCAACGAGTAATGAGCGTGCGCCGAGAGGGTGAACAATCCGCTGTTTCATAATTTCCACTGCACAGATGCTATTTATCGTCGAGTTGTTTAATGAATTGCACGCAATCGAGACTTCCACTCTCCTCTCTTAATCGATTGTTTTTCCTCGCAGTATGTGTAAATTCTATAAATCACGCCTGGCAAGGATAGCAGCATATCGCTTAAAATTCAAATTCATCGAATGTTTTGGATTTTAGCCACTTTTGTACGTACTGCAATCATTTCATCCGGCTGCGCACTCATGCATAATTCAATTCAATTCGCTCTCGTAATACAATCAATTCAAATTATCTTCTCATGCTGAAATTATCAGTAATAATACAATACTTTGCAAATATTAATAATTCAGCTGCAGCTAAATGACAATAGAAATTTTCAAACGTTTCGTTGCTCTAAACGTATTTTGCAGTTAAGTGAAATTATTCATAAAAATGCAAGTATTCAGCGAAAAAAATCGGAATTTGAATACTGCAATAGTAATTTTGTGAAAATGAAATGCGAAAAACGTAAACGAGAAAAAAAAAGTGGGAGAAAACCGTGAGATAATACGCGGATGAAGAACTCATAAATATAAATTGGAAGCTACATTTCGAGTTGTATTTAAACCCTCATTCCACAACAGTTTTCGGTGGTTTTATTGAATTACAAAACACTTTCACTTGATACCAACGTTTTTTTCTATCTTAGTTGCAGTTCAATTAAAACTTGGAAGTTTGTTATAGTTGTTTAAAGTGACAATTAATCAAATAATAATTGGATATGAAGTATTTCCAACTTTAGTCGCATTGCGTGACACATTAATTAGTGGAAAATATTGCGCTAGTTAGGTAGTAGTTAATTTTATTTAAATCCAGCGTGAACGCGCGAAAAATTATGCAGCGGTGTTGATACACATTCGAATATGCTGTTGGCGTGCTCGTTGCGGTTTTCCGCAACGCGTGGCGGCGATGGAATGTGGCGCAAAGGGCGAACGAACGAACGACTTCATGTGCTCGCGTGTGTTTTATCCGCTTCAGAGAGTATGCAATATTAAGTTGGCGTGTCATGTTGAGTGGTTGGATACCGTTACAAAAGTGTATGCTTTATGAGGCTTTAAGGTTACGAATAAATGGTGTGAAAATTATAGTAATAAGGACAAAACCCGCCTGGGAGTTGCCGCCGCATATCACGAATGCGATCGTTTACAGCGCACTTCCTCGCACCTTTAACATACCAACATTTCGGGTTCATCCAATTTCAGCATTTTCATGCAAATTTATCTAAACTACACTTCATGTTCCACTTTAAACATTCATTTTTCAAATATCAGGATTATTGTGCGTCCATGGAGGAATTGAAGCTAGAAAGGGGGTGGGTTTTTGTAAGGACGTGGACACTTTGTATGAGGTGCAAGCAGATTTTAGAGAAATCGTAACGGCCGATGAAAGGTGGCACAATTGTAATCATGGCCACCGACGTGAATCGGGAGAGCATTCCCGTTCCGTGCCAGGGAAAATGCGGGATGCCATGTGCGCTTACACAGGCACGCACAAAACGCGTCTGGGGAAGTTCACCGCATTGGTTATGGATTTCGGTGTTGATAATGCATGTATCACACTTACGACACGAATATTAGTGTCGCGTAGAGAGGAATAGGTGGAGAACGAGCCTGTATTGTGGAAAGCCGCGCGGCCGCATGATGAATGTGTGGTTGCTCCTGATGCGTTTCTCGTTTTCTGCGGTGCGCACCGTGTTCCCTGCACTATCAGTGGAATGTCTTTTCCCCGGCTTGATAACGCACAAAGCAATGAATTTTCGCTTTCATGAAGATTTACGGACATTTTCGTCGTCCTTGCCAGTTTCACGGCTCTATTTCCCCTGCAATAGTATGCAAAACTAGGCGGATAAGTTTTTGAAATTTACACCCTGAAATATCCAGTTCAAGGTTTTACAAAATTCATAATCTATCCTCACACGTAACACCGACGAAATTTATGCAAAACAGGAAAAGGAAAATGGCAATAACAAATATTTAAACATTGAATATTTTTACGATATATAAAATTGTTTCCGATATCCGTAACACACATATTTTATTTCCATTAAGATTTACGTATGTTTGCATCTTTTATGGCACTTTATATTATTGTTCAATAGCAGGATGCAAAACTTTCTTTGCTCAATTTCCTCAATATCCTCATTGTTTTCTTTTAATGTCAGAAACAAATTTAAATCTATATAAATTTTGACGTTTTTACGACTTTGCTAAAGCAGCGAGATATCTATTCAAAAAGTACAAATAATACAATACCTACCTACTTTAATGTCCACTGAGAATAATTTTATGAAATAGAGAGAGTAGGTTAGTACTTTCATGATACATAAAATTATTACGAAATCTCCGTAATTTTATTTTTTGCCTTTCATAAAGATTTACGGACATTCGCCTGCTTTTTACAACTCCTGTCAGTCTATTTCTATTTCTCTTCCGCGCTGTATTCGAACGCAATGGAGTTGCGAGAGGGTTCTGCAACCGAACAATGATGATAGTTTTAATCAGCGCTGAAACGACGCGTCGCGACGCACCGGATGTGCGAACCGTGAAGCTCAATAAAACGATTCGTTCTCGTAAAAATATCTATTTATAATAATATCCAGTGTCTATCTGCATAAAGTCGAAGGCGTAATTCGCCCTCCAGCCGATCATAAAAACGTAACTCACCGTCGTAAAAGTGCGAAAAAGCAATTTTTCGTTAAAGCAGCGCGAAATGCGCACATTTCTCGATATTCTGCGTCGCACTGTTCGTACCTTACCTGGCGCCGGTTGCTACTGCCGCCACTGCCGCCCATCCTCATGGTTATCGCACATATCGTACGAATCAGCCGCCTCAGCAGTGCAATGCACGACTATCTGCGAGCGCATAACTGGCGGATACGCCACGAATCACTTCGCAAAATATATGAAACACTTGCATTCGGGGTTTCTTCAATACTTGCATATATTGGAAGAAAATATACGACCAGGAAATAGGACACGAATGCTACGTGAGTATACCTATCACGTATGAAAGGATACGTCAAGAAAACCGACTAGGGATTTGAAACACGCGCAAAAAATATATTAATCCAAATGATTTTCCACCCTCGACATGCAACTCAGATGCATGGCAAGCAACACTTTGTATATTTGCAATCTAAACTAGACGTGTGTATGGAAATGCACCCCGTGCGATACTTAAATCTACGGTGCATTCGCTTCGTGTTATCTCTCGCATCTCGTCACCGGCGTCGCGACGCCGACTGCATTGTCACAGACGTTGCAACCGCTAACACCAACTCCAGAGTCTACGTGGATTTACTCATTTTATTGCATCTTCGAGCTGAATACTCAATATTCTGATCAAATCCATTTACACCGCATATTAAATCCTGCATTAAGATCTTATTACCCACCAACTTCTTTGCAAGAAATAATTCCAATAATCATTTTAAATTTGAGAGAAACCATCACATTTTCTCACCACTAAACAGAATATTATGGCACATCTTGCTACTTGGAATTTTTATCGAGAAGCTAAAATGTGCACAAGTTTTCCACTCAAAACTTTTTATTATCAGCGACCGTGGCTTACAGCCAAACATTGTTAATGGCTCCATTTCCATTAAACACTTTTTTACGCACTTCTAAAACTGAAACATTGGCAAAACAATGCTCCATCGTCTTATTTTCCACAAATCATCTGATTTTCCAGCGGGAATACTTACGTGTTTTATTCGTCGTGCGCAGGACGAATGCAAGAACAGATTGTGTGGCGCAATCCTTTTAAAAATTGAAGTAAGGAGTCAAATATTTCCTGTCAAAGCATCACGCATTTCGTTGCTGCATATTCGAACGCAGCGCATGCACGGAACATCGAATTCATACATCGAACCGTTAAATCAGTTACGGAAAATATTGCTGGCGTTGGGTGGAACAACAACTACAACAATAGTAGTAAGTACATACATGGAGTGAAGAAGCGAGTGAGAGCCAGAAACACGAGTGCACGCATTCCTGCCGCCCGTTATTTCACATCCATGTTACATATTTTTCAGCTGGCAGAGCGCAAATATGCGCAAACAAATGGGACAATCGATCATTTCACTTCCATCCGCATTTACATTTGTATAGGAAATCTACTGCAAATACACAACAACATTTGCATCATTTTGAACACGCCCGATGAATGAATAACAGTTGCATTCGCAGCATGTGAATACAATTTAACTACAAATATTTATCGACGCTAATAGTTTTTCGCTTAAATACGCGCTAGTTGTTTCGTATTTCAATTGATTGTCCTATTTGTCAAATGACATGCAGTACATGGATTTTTTTAAATGTAGGTTCAAAGAAACATTCTTGTGAGACACATGTGTGTAAGATACGTGCGGCACTTTAATTAAATAGCCGAAACGGTTCGATTAAATTTGCAAATGAAATTTGTTACACATGCCTGAACAGCACAGCGCGACCGGAGCGGAAAGTTTCGATATGTGTTGCATGCTTCAAATATTTCATTACCGTTCGGACTCGAGCGTGAGACTCCGTCAGCTAGTTACTTCACTTCCGGGCGGGCACGCGCCGAATATTTTCTTATATCCGGTGGTGGGTGGATGCGCGCCCTCCGGAGACCCACTATGATTAACTCGCCCGTCAATGATATCAACTAAATGCACGCGAATATGTTTAATCAATAAATACCGACGCCCCCACGGTACGCGTTTTGAAGGGCCTCTTTCCGAATGACGCCATTACACCGTAATGAATACGAAATTTAATTAAATATTAAGCCAATTTAAAAATACAAATTTGTTTGCGAGCAATTTAATTAAAAACCGAGGAAGGGGTGCTTATTCTAACCGGCCCTTGTTCAATATCAAATTTACCTAAATTTATACCAAGTTGAAATGCAATATAGCATAATGCTTATTGACATTTCCTTTTTGCACTTCATGTTTAACAATTAGCAAACATTATAAAGTCTAGGATTTCATGGCATTCTATCTACGGCGATATAAAAACTTCATGTATTATTCCACATTCGTAACACTAGCAAAATATTCAGTTAGTTTCGGTTGGGTTCGCGAGCGCGTCGGATACCCTGATGAAACTAAAGAGTAGAAAACAAAGTTTGCGCCGGAATTAATTACCCCAATAACCAGCGCTCAATCTCGGCGTGGAACGCACGTCGATGGAATACTTTAGACGGCGCCGACCCGAATTATGTTCGTAATCCCAATGTAAATAAGTCTCAAATTAAAATTCGGCGCGAGGCGAAGAATTTATTAAAAGGAAGTTGGCGGCGAGCGACCGCGTGAGCACAATACGCGTTGTTAGTGGCGAATGCGCGCACGCCAAACTTGCTGCTCCTTCCGCTCATCCAATACACAATGAAATTTCCAATTTCTAATTTCATTCATATTTAAAATTCTTTATTTGCTCCCTTCGCCTCTGGTATTGATTACAGCTTTGCGAACTTTTTACATTACATTGCCCAGTGGTGTATGCGAACCACTAAACGTCAATTCATTGCGCTCTGGCGAAGTGTTCGACGCGCAGACAAAAGACTCTTTGGCCATTTGACAGCGCGATATTTTATAAATCAATATAAATAATGCGGCTGAAACCGTTCGCCGGCATGGCATTCATTGTCTTCCAGTCAGTGTGTCCGATGGTTTGACACCAGGGAAAACGTCACAAAATAAGCTATTTGTTGTAATTGTATCACGAACGCGCATCGCCCGTTTTGTTTTCTGCATCGGTGCTGAATGCGCTGTCAGTTTTCCATGCTCGGCGCAAATACAATTTATCAAAATCCATCCATTTAAAAGCGCCAAAAATGCCACAAGCGCCACAGTAAATCAGCAATGATGTGGGCCGACTCATTAGTGACATGTTTAATGCAGTGTTACCGCCTCGGCGTGGACCGTCCGAAATGATGGGCGAAATGTGTCCGCTGGTTCAATTACCACTTCCCGTTACGACCTCACGTGCATAATCTCATATCCTATCCAGGCGTATATTGAATGGCGACCACCGATCATCTAAATATCTGCAATATGCATGGGCTTTGATTCGTCTGAGCGCGTCCATGCCATAATCGAATCCCAACATTAATGAACATTCATCACAGTACAATGAAGCGACTGCAACCATACGCATAACATCTGTCAATAAGATATGATTCAAACGTTCGTGTCGTAATCTAAGCAAGCAATAAGCACGTACCAGGGTAAAAATGATTACCTACTGTTGGTTTAGATCATGTGCGGTTCATGTGGCTGTCATGAAAAGGGGTGAAACATGCGGGTCTTTTTGTTTTTGTTCATAATTTCTAATCAATTCTGATTATTAATTCAGTCTCGTCAAACTGCACGTAGCGATTGAATTCAAGACTTGTCTTTCTTGAATTAATGAATTAATTTAAAATAATGTAACATTTGATTTGGGAAATATTTCTTTGGTGCCAATTTGGTTTATATACTAAATGCGCATTCTTTTTTTGTGGAACACACCTTTTTGAATTCAGTGTGCGTCCGTACAAAGTAGCTTTAGCAACACAGGATAAAAGGGAGCAAAGTGACAGCTTTGAATTCCCCACAGAATTACACCTGGGAATGATAACGCCAGCTAGTGTACATTACCTATTTACAATTTTGCACGCCCAGGGCCAAAAAGATCCGTGTTTTGCTCCTGTTGCCTGAGCGCGATTGCTGCATATCCTTTGCTGGCTGCTGTGCGCCCCCTCGTTTACCAAATCGCCTCCATTCGCCGAGATATCGGAACTGACAGCGCGGGGCGGCCGCGTTCGTTACGTTTCATTGCACAGTTGCATTTTCTCTTGGATCTCCCAATTACTTGATTAAATATCAATTCAGCCCGATAAGACTGACGCGCCATGGACCCGACGCCTGGAGAGAATGCGCGCATGATTGGTATGGAAAGCTCTCATTACAATTGAAGGTTGAATTCGGGGAGGCTTTGCTCGTCGGGATGTGAACCACATCGTAACATCATTCGAACTGATTGATTGGATCGTATAATTTCGGGAGAAAGATGGATTACCCTGTGCGATAATCAGGAAATTTATACATACACAGGCATCTAACATTCATTCGTTTACAACATTTTCCCATCAAGAAGACTCCTTTGTATTTATCTACTCGCGAGATGAATTCCCAAATGGAAAATAAGCCATTGGAAAAACAACATTTACATGTTATTTGGGTTTGTAATTGTGTGTGCAAGTTTGGTGACAAAATGATTGACTTAATGAATAAGTGTGTATGTCAGCAGACATCAAATTTGCACTATTGTTGAGCCATCGTGTTTGATGATTTAATTGACAATGACATTAAACTTCCGAGTCGATCTTTGGCATTCGCATCAAACTTGCATTAACAAAATAGTTTGATTATGCTACGAAATTGTCTTGTGGCTGTTTCGGAGAAAGCGCGCACGTGTTCGGATTAGAACATCGTGCTACGATCTGATTATTAGTTGCAAACTTGTCTTATATACTTCAGCCACATATCACTATAATAATCTGATTACGCCCTGCTGAAGAAACTTGCTGAGGTAATTCAATTGAACGCTGCCTAGCACCCCAGCTACTTGTTGGTCGTTGACGGTATTGTTGTTGTTGTTGTTGTTGCGCCTGCCATGCCGCGCTTCCATTCACTCCAACTGGTGCGCTCATAATGTCTGCATCAAATCTTGCTGCTTCACTTCGCACCGATAGTTTTCATCCAACCAGTCCAGAAATCAGCTAGTTATTAGGCACTTACTGCATTCCCGTAGCGGACAACTGCTGTCAGAGTACTCAAGAATTGCAAGTTCTTGATAATAACAGTTTCGGACTCGGTTCTCTTCCGGTGCGCAATGCTTGTCTACCTCAAGAATTGCTTGTAAACATTTAGTCTTGTACAGTAAGTTTGTGTCTAATATAGCACAGCTTTGATAACGTATATACAATTGTAATTCAAATTATTATTAGTGCATTTACCCATAAATGCAACTTGAATTTATACTGCATATTACTGAAAATTTATTACTTTAAATTGTTTGAAAAACTTTTTAATACTATCAAAAATGCGTAAGTACCTAAAAGCATGCGATGTGAATTAGTTCACATTATTAGTTTATAATAGTGAAACCCAACAGCAACTGCAATCTCATTTATGCATTGTAGAAAAAGTTTGAGTGACACAATAAATTTCGTACGAATATCTTCCAATTTATTGTATTTGTGATCCTTCCCCTAGGCAACCCTATGCACCAGCGCAACCCTTATTTTAAATTGATTTTTAAAATAATTCTGAAACAACTAAATTCAATTAAATCATTCTGCTATGTTATCTATACTTCAGGTATCCTCATTTTTTAATAGTCAAATGTTAATCTTAACTTTAAATTATTATCTCCACGATATAAATGAGGATATTTAAGTCAAATGAGAATTTATTTGATTAGCAAAACATTAACCGTTTTCGATAAATCTTGTTTGTTGAATTGTAGTGCAGGATGAATTCAAAGAAAAGTCAAACAATTATTAAGTGAGACAATTTATTAGTAAGATATTACAAATATTCTAACAATTTTCACAGCCTGACATAGCCCAGTAGCAGTTCACAAACAATGTTTATTCTTAATGCATGGATTGTTATACAAGCTAGTTGCTAACTCGGTAAATTGAGGTACCACATAAATATAAGTTTTAATTCATACAGGGTAAGTTAGTTGCTGGCGTAGTGGTAAAGCACTTACATAGTAACTGCAGGGTCGTGGGTTCGATTCCCAGGGTCCTCTAAATCAATTTTTAGAAAATTTAATAATGTATTCCGGTACTTGGCCTCAATTGGAGGGCGCTCACCGTTAAATGACGTCAGAAACCGCGGTCTGTTGGTAACGAAAATCGGGAATGGGGAGGCAGTTGCTAGTCGGACAGCGACCGAGCTGGTCGACAAGCAACCTGCCGGGGAGCGAAGCTGGGGTGGGTTTACTTGGAACGATCTTAATAACGCTCGGGCTTAAAAAATAAAAAAGGAGCCCTTGTACCCCTCCGAGGGGGCCGCAATAGTCATCCGGTTAAGTCCATTGCGGTCCCCCAACGTACAAAGAATTGAAAACTTATGAATTCGGATTGCTTTACTCAGGGATCGAACCTGAGACACACAGATCGCTTCTATAGACTCTACCATTAGACTATTGAGCGTTGTTGTTTTGGAAAAATTCGATCTTCCCCTTATATGCTCAAATCGATTTCAATTGCAAATTTAAAACTTAAATTCAAGTTTCCGTTCCCGGGGATCGAACCTGAGACACACAGATCACTTCTATAGACTCTACCACTAGACTACTGAGCGTTGTTGTTTTGGAAAAATTCGATCTTCCCCTTATAGGCTCAAATTGATTTCAATTGCAAATTTAAAATTTAAATTATAGTTGCTATTCCCGGGGATCGAACCTGAGACAGTCAGATGACTTGCATAAACTATACCACTAGGCTATTCAGTATTATTGCCACGGATAAATTTGAACGTCCCCTTATAGACTTAAAATCATTTCAATTGAAAATTTAAAACTTAAACTGCCGGGAATTGAACCAGAGACTCTCACATCACTAACATAGACTTCAACACTAGGCTATGTTGTGTTGTTTCTTCAAACAAAAAGTGTTTGAGTTGTGAAAACAATTCATTAAGTATTTTAACGTCGCTTCCTAATTAAATGTACAATACGTTGCAAATACGTTCAGTCATATTATAGGCAACACTTAATACTTGCAACAACACGCTCCAATGGTTGGTATGCTGATGCTGATTAGCGTTGATCAGTTGATCAGCTGATGTGCGAGTGATCTGTGTTCATTGTTTGTTAAGTTCTAATGAACCTTATTTACTTAATTTGTCTATTTACAGTAAAGTTTTTCTCTAATTATACATATTGTAATCAATAGAATAGCGTTTTATACAATTATGATTCATTGGTTTAGCACAGAAAACCACAAATCATCAACATATTTTGGACAAATCTGCATTTCTTAAGGTACTTAATTCATTTCACTATTAGTCATTAATACTCTTTGAAAGGGTCGAGTTTTATTTAATTATTCATTTACAATCCCCCATTTCATGACCCCTTCTTTTCATCATTGAACACTACTTTTATTCCATTTCTATTTCAAAGAGCCTATTAAAATGTAAAAACTTTTCCTTATTTTGAAGGTATGCCTCAAGTACAGAAGTGAAGAAATATGTTCAGTTTGAGTGCTAGCAGGAAACCTAGACTGAGAGAGCTACTTGATATAAACAGAAAAATGGGCAGCAAATGACTGGAAGGTTTGAAGTCAAAATGCTTATGGCACTTGGTGGTCTGGCAATAATGATGACGTGGTAAGTTGTACTTATTGTTCTTATTAAAGGCTTCTTCCAGCTGCTAATAGTAAGTTTTCTATTGCTTTCTGGTTTCATTTTATATTGTATCATACTTTCAATGTTGAAAGCTTTAATATATAGTTTACCACTTAAGTTAGCGAAGAAAGCAATTCCTTATTTACAAACATGTGTAATGTTTTCAGATCATCATCAATGACCCCTAATCTATGAGTGCTTGATGCTCAATGAGAACAAGAGTTAGTCAAAGTTGCCATGAGTTCAAATAAAATTGCTAATAAGATCTCCCAAATCTAAAATGGATAGGAACAAAAACAAGAGGAATGAGAACAATATGTTGGAAACTTGGTGAGTAATTCATCTTCCACGGCCTTATTTCAGTTACTATTTAATTTTGCTGTCAATGGTTCCAAAAACATTAATTAGTTGTTTTCTTTAATTGCTCATTATTCCTGATTTGGACAGATGAGCTACTTCAAGCTTGTTCAGTACATCTTCTTCTTCTTCTTTCTCTCAAAAAAGGCTCCTGCCTGTTCTTCCTACTCTCTTGTTCCTCAGGTTGATCACGATCTCTTCTGTCGCTCCATCGTTTCCTGGGTCTCCCCACAGATCTTCTCCCGCGGGGGAAATTGTCCCGCGCTATCTTGACTTGCCTGGTGTTTTGCATCCGGTCCACGTGGTTACTCGACATGTTTTTGCGTTCTTCGACCCATTCGTTAATTGGTTGGACTTTAGATATTTGTCTCAAGTCGTCGCTTCGAGCCCGGTCTAGGAGTGTCTTGTTGTTTATCCTCCTAATAACTGACATTTCCAGTTCAGTACATAAGTATGCATATTCATGTTTGTATTTTATCATTTCATTTTAATTCTAATGTATCTGATCTTACATTTACTAATGCATGTACTCTTAACAATTTTTTGTTTTCTTTCAGATTATCACTCATGTTAGCTGACCTGCGAATGCAATCTGATTGTGTGAATACAATCTGTAAACAGAATTCAAACTTAGCAAGTTGGTAAGCACGCAAAACCTCATTTTTACTCACATTAAGCTTAATCCTAGCTCTTATGGTTTAAGTATTATTTAATTTTTGGGTTTCTTATAGGTTGTCACCCACAACAACTGAGTTGATCTACTTCAATCTTTACCCAAATGTAGTGAGTAGGTAAGCAGGCAAGTCCTCATTTGTTTTTAAATGTTAAGTTTAATCCTATCTCTTATTTTATTTTAGACAGTCACCCATAATGGCTGATTAGTCATCCACCCATAAAAGTTGAATGGTAAAGTGGATCTGCTTCAAATGTAGTGAATAGGTGAGCATGCAAGTTGTCATTTGTATTCATATTTAATTTTAATCTTACCTTGTATTTTATTTTAGACAGTCAGCAATAACAGCTGATTAGCCACTCACCCATAACAGTTGAATGGTAATGTGTATCTGCCTCAAATGAAGTGACTAGGTGAGCATGCAAGTTGTTATTTGTACTCATATTTAATTTTAATCTTAGTGTGTGTTTTATTTTAGACAGTCACTCATAAGAGCTGATTAGTCAGTGACCCATAACAGCTAATCAGTAAAGAGGGTTTGCTTTAAATGCAATGGGTAGGTAAGCATGCAAGTTCTCATTTGTATTCATATTTAAGTTTAATCCTAGCTCTTATTTTATTTTAGACAGTCACCCATAAAAGCTGATTAGTCAGCCACCCATAACAGTTGAATGGTAAAGTCTATCTGCTTCAAATGACGTGACTAGGTGAGCATGCAAGTCATCATTTGTATTCATATTTAATTTTAATCTTTGCTTGTATTGGATTTTAGACAGTCAGCAATAACAGCTGGTTAGCCACTCACCCACAACAGTTGAATGGTAAAGTGTATCTGCTTCAAATGAAGTGACTAGGTGAGCATGCAAGTCATCATTTGTATTCATATTTAATTTTATTCTTAGCGTGCTCCTAATTCTTATCTAATTCAAGGCAGTCACCGATAACAGCTGATGATCCTATCACACAGAACATCTGATCAGTAAAGAGCATATGCTTCAAACTAAATGAGTTGGTGAACGATAAAGAACATCTGCTTCAAACTAAGCAAGTATGTAAGTATGTAGTGTCCATATTTACACTTTTTCTATTCGTTTTAATAGTCAGCTGTAACAGTGGAGTTGATCTGCTTTAAGCTTTGTTAGGACTTACATGTACAAATCATTGATTATAATTTTAGCTCGTGTGTCTTAATAGCAATGCAAATTTTAATTTTCTTTCAGATAATCGCCGATAATTCCAGTTCTATGCTGAATCGTAAGGTAAAGCTAGGTAAGTACATTGTGTTAAAGCCCAGTCCCATAATAAATTCTCAACTTCATCCCTACTGTTGTAATTTACCTCTGTAACCCGACTTATTGTGTTTCCTCAGATTCTGTATGATAACTGTTAATTTATAGGGGCTAGCTGGTTCAAATCTCTAGGGATATTTTAAAAAAGCCCTTATGTTCAAATGAAAGTAGTTCTATACTTCTATCTAGGGTAGTTTTCGAATAAATTGTACCCTTATATTTTGTGTCTGGTGACATCTTATAATTATATTGGTACTAATAATATCACATGTACCTAATAGATGGCGCTCTGTACGGAGTGTTGCCTATAGTCTAGTAGTTCCATATCTTCCCACCACTGTGTTGAGGCGCCACTTACAAAATTGAATTTTAAATTTCCCGTATCTTTTGACCGCGAAAAAGTTTCAATGTTATCAGCACAGATATGGCCAAAACTTTTTCGCCAGAATAAATGAACAAAAGTGTAATTTAATAATTGCAATAACTCCACATCCAGACGTGCTACAGATGTAGGTGACACATCAAAAAACTCAGCTGGCTCTAATCTATCCGTAGAGCAATAAAAAAAATTACCAAATTTAAACAAAAATTAAAAATATTGGTCGGAAATTTCGTTTTCAGAACGGAAAAATCAGGTTTGGTATCAAGTTTGCATAAACGCAAAGAGATATATTTAACTATTTAAAAATTTTACCAATTTTTTTAAATATTTAATCGAAAATTTCATTTTCAGAACGGAAAAATTAAGGTTTGGTATCAAGTTTGCATAAACGCAAAGAGATATATTTATTTAAAAAATGGATGCAAACAGTTTACCATTTTTTTTTAATATTGATCGAAAATTTCATTTCCAAAACGGAAAAATTTAGGTTTAATATCAAGTTTGCATAAACGTAAAGAGGTATATTTAATTATTTAAAGAATTGATCAATAATTTTAAAAAACAAACTTTGTATAAAATTGGGGAGGCTTTGTACTCCGGACCCAGACTTTCTACGGGGGTGTATGATACCTTATTTTAATCAGTAAAACGACATCTTCATGAATGCCAAATTTCAACTAAATCGGATACAATTTTCCATGAAAAAAGTAATAATTTATGGTTGTCAAAAAAAATTGATTTAGTAAGTGGCGCCATCTATTCGTTACATCTTCAACTGCAAAATGGAATCTTTCTTATCGTGCTACCGCCATCTGTCGGAGAATAGTCAAAGTCTTTAAATAATACTATGTCGGTAAATCCAGACAAACGACACCTATTTGATAATTTCACATTATCAAGGAGCAATATACATTTAATTAATTTATTAATGCAATTAATAAATATAATTATTTTTAAATAACAAGGGCCACCATTCATCAGCTCAAGCTAGATGAGGTGAGTAATGCTCCACCAATTTACTCACCAGAAGTCATAAAAGGGGGTTGTGGCCCCTTTTGCTTTCAAACCAGCAGGGCTAGAATTAAATGAATATGAATTCTTGCTTACCTACTCACAAAATTTGAAGTATATGTTCCCTGTACATCAGGAAATATTTGTAATTATCTGAACCAAAACATGATTATATAACTCTTCACGAACCCTGTAAGGTAAAATAGTATATCAACCCCTAAAACGACAAGCCTAATAATTAAATGTTAAAACAGGTATGGGCTTGTTTACCTTCTCGCTAAGTTTGGTGCAGATCACTCATCAATCTCTGGAGAAATGAGAAAAATCTGAAAAAAATTATGTAAACTTGAAACCATAATGGTTTGAATCAAAAACTAATGTTAATACCTATACAGAAGCATGCACTTTTGGTTTTATACAAATATCTCTCTTCCATTTGATGTATTATGCAGCTACTTGCCAAGTTTGTAGCTGATGATCACCAAACAATTGGATTTACGGACAAGTATCGAAATAAAAATTATACCATAATACAGATGGGAGAGTGCATATCTCTGTATAGTAACAATTTCAATTAATTAACTAAAGATAATGTATGACAAAATAATATGTTAATATAGAAGGAATGTTAAGATATAGAAAAAAACTCCTACCTTATTGATACATTGTGTAACAAAACACATTAGCTAGCTGGATTTCCATAACATGAAGAGAGGCGGCGCCTTAAGAGAGAGTTATTACTAACCCTCAACATAGATGTTTTTTTCCTAGTGCATGTACCTGATTATTAGCACTGAATTGTTCAAGTTATGCCATATCAAGATCCTTAATTCCTACATGCTGACTACCTCACTTTGCAGTCTCATCTTGAATCATAAATTAAGTTCCACAAATATTGGTTGAATAAATAGATTATACAATTTTACTTACTTTCATTTTGAGGGGTATGTAATCATCAAGCATAGTTGTTGAGCTATTCATCTTGCATGGTAATGCACAACTTAAGCAAGTACCCTTTTTCATACACTCACAGGTTGCATACCATGTTATCACAACATCCTAACTGTGGCCTAAATGTGCTTGAGGCAGCCACCTTCACATATGGCTTTACCAATGTTTCAGTCAGCATGATTTAGACGTGATGAAACCTTGAACATTGAATGCAGCATTAACTACCAGATTTTAGTATAGCACTTTACTCTGTAGTAGTTAGTTGTAAGGCTAAACATGATACATTCACCTTGCATGGTGAATGCACATCTTAAGCAAGTACTCTTTTCAAGAGCCAATTAGATCTTGCAGACCTTGATGTAATGTAATGTTACAAGTTTAGCATCAGCTCTAAATAGTTCATACACTCACAGGTTGCGTTACATGGTATCACAATGTCTCATCTGTGGCCTAAAAGTGCTTGAGGCAGCCACATTCACATATGGCTTTATCAATGTTTCAGTCAGCATGATTTAGACTTGATGAAACCTTGAACATTGAATGCAGCATTCATGTTGCATGATGAATGCACATCTTAAGGAAGTACTCTTTTCAAGAGCCAATTAGATCTCACAGACCTTGATATAATGTAATGTTACAAGTTTATCATCAGCTCTAAATGGTTCATAGACTCACAGGTTCCATTCCATGGCATCACAATATCCCACCTGTGGCCCAAAAGTGCTTGAGGCAGCCACTTTCACATATAGCTTTACCAATGTTTCAGTCCAGCACAATATAGACTTGATGAAACCTTTAAACTTGATTTAGACTGATGAATACAATGCAGCATTAACTAACCTGATTTTAGTATGGCACTTACTCTGAAGTAGAAGAGAACACTAATTGCAACAATAACAATCAATTCTCGCTGTTAACAATGCACTTAAAAACATACTGCTTTACACAAGGTTATGTCGGCACCGGTACAGCCGTATGCAAAAGATACAGTATGTTCGACAAGTTGCATACATGTTAATCTATTTCAACAACCATAAATTTTATCTTTCCCTTATAGTGTCAAAACGACAAGCCTAATAATTAAATAAACATAACATTTGTAAATAATTGAATTCATCTTATGCTTTACCAACTAATACTCCAAATTTATTTCATGTTTATATTTTAAATATACTAACAGTCATACTGTGAATAATTATCTACTGAATGCCTAATTATATCTAAATCATTTCCAATTTTAACATTAATCTAAAAAAGCAATTATGTTCACACATATTTACAGTTCATCAAGAATTTGCTAATTATTCACTTCAAGGAATGAATGAATTGAGCATTATATAAATATCATTGTTAGTCCCATGGAATAACACTGTTTTGATTAACATTCAATGACTCATATAAAAGTACGAAATTCGAATATATATTTTTTAAATAAGTAACCATCTTATAATTTGCTTAGCTTGTGTTTAAGATCCCTTTGGATTCCTATTATCACGCCATTACACATATCACGCAGACTAAAATCAATTAATTTAGATAAATTTAACAAATCTGGCTCAACGCCCTAGTTTAAAACAACAGTGTCAAATTTCAAATTATCATCCACGTCCTTGTATTAATAATCTGGTAATAAACGCTCAATATATTATTAACGCATAAACGTGTAAGAGTTTAATCGATTAAAAACACAATTTCCAATTTAAGACGGTTGTAAAATGCTTTGCGTCAATATTATTTCCTGAGGCAATAATCGCAGACACGCACTGGCTCATGCCATCCTCTTAGTGGAACTGGCTTCTTTGTATTCGAACAATCATCACACACCCCTTTTCCGCAATCTCGACAGTGATGTAGAGGAATTAGAGGACCAAACGGATTAGAACAAACTTCACAATTGAGACATTCTGAATCAGGAGTCCAATACGAGGGTCGAGCTGAAGCTTTGATAAACCCTAAGACAGAATTATTAAAGCATCCACTAGTATACATAATATCACCAAATACCTTTAGGAATTTGAAATGCTGATGTTACTGCGGAGAGTGAATTTGCAACTACTTCTCCGTATTGTCGTACTCTAACATCGGTGTCATCTCCCTCTTCTGATATGGATGGTGGTATTTCTCTATAACAATCGTCACAGACTCGCACGTCGTAATTCCAGCCTCTCGATGGCACAGGTTGTTTCTTTGAGGAACATAAATCGCAGAATCCTTCTCCACACTCACGGCAATGATGTTTCGTGGCAGTTGATGAAAAGAGTGCATGGCATTTGTGACAATGCTAAAATATAAGTAATGAATTATGACTATTTCCATTTGGTTGAATTCTTTCAACGTACAGTTATTTCATGATTTGGTCTCCAATAACTTGGAGCTATTTTATCTGCGACGTATTCGCTCAGAGTTTTAGCTGGTTGCGAGGTCACTGAAGAAACCACACCCGATATCATTGATACCCCATCAAGTACACGCTGCGCTGAATTGTTGGTAGCGAGAAAGTTGCGTTCCTGGAAAAAGGGTTCCAACTGTTGTAGCGTGTCCCATTACCGCATGATAAAGCATTGAAATGGCGCAATCCCCACAAGATACAACCGGTTCGAAGATTACAACAAAGAGGAAGGAAGAGCACCCAACAAAACGACCGAAAATAAACAATCAACAAACATTAATCATTGATAGATACCAACCAGTCTTAATGTATCATGTAAAGGAATAAGCACCAATGGTTTTACAACGCTAATAGGCTTATACCTTTTAAATGTTCATAATAAAAATAGTACATACCCCTGGCCATATATGTACGATTTCTGCAATTACTGCCGAATCCTCTGGAGACTTATTACCAAACCAACGTTCCCGACTACGATAAATAATCCCACAATTCTTGCAAGTGATTTCATATCCACTCCACATATAGTTAAAAACAGTTGCCCATGACTCTTTTGCGATTTTATAAGGCTGTACTATGACTCTCTGGCCATTTTTATGGCATTCTTTGCAAAGATACACACAGTTCTGGTACTGAAGTTGAAATTTACAGCTGTGGTTAGTCTGATGTGGTTCACCCTCATCACTATGGCCCATAGATAAATTGCATCCAACATTACATGATTGGCATTTTATCTGGCATGTAAAATACTCCTTGAGATATAAATGTGGAGGTGTGCTCTTTAACTCATTGCTGAACTTATCATTCAAGCCCTGAAACAATTTAAACAAAGTTAATTCAGGTCATTTGATTGTTTGATTTTAAAGTCTTACCTTTAAGGTAAAATAGATCACATTTGGATTTCTCTTTGAGCGGACTGTTGTATTCTCCAATTCAAGCTGAATCGCATTCTTAAGTTCATTGAATGAAGTAGATTCATTTTTAGTTTGGATACCAATGTACTTAATGGAAGAAAATGAGTCACATTCAAGATTAAGTTCAGCAAAACGTGCGCGCAAAATATCTTCTGGTGATTCAGTCACTCCTGCACTGGATTGCAAAGTGTTTGTATGCAATGTCTCATGGAATATTAAAACAGATGGTCCTAGATTATGGGGTGGCTTTTCCAATTCTGTTTTGCGCCAAACGTTCTGTATTGCTTGTTGAAAATGTTCTTTATAAGCCTTTGAAGCTCCACCAAGAAACGTGTACATGTCGCGATGCAACCGTTCACTTCTAGTGCGGTATATGATAATATCTGATACAGCAAGTACTTTAAGTAAGAGACGAGTTTTTCTGTTTTCATTGCGCGTAACGCCCAACAGTCCTTCAGTGTCTAGTAGAATTACATGCATAACAGGGTCATATGCAGCCCATACTCCCAATGTGCAAGACATCTGCTCTGGACTAGTTCTGAATACTTCTGAGCCATTAAAAAAGACCTTATTTAATGTAAATGATTTTCCTTCCCCAGTATTGCCAAATATTGAAATTACTTTGACTTTTGTGTTTTGCTGATTAATTTTTAATGATCGTATAAATTGCTCAGAGGATGAAACTCTTAATCGTTCTGTTTCATCCAAGAGCAAAAAACATAAATTTCCATTTGTAGCATTGTCATAATCTGTACCTATATCCAAAGACTTGAGGTCATTAACCAAGGGTGTTGCATTGTTATCTGTCTCAGATTCAGACTCTTCAATGTTAATATTATAATCAAATGATTCCAAAATATTTGAACTTTTGTAATGCTGACTAGCTTGCTTTACCAAAGTGTTGTTGTCCATCATGGTTCTTGTTAGAACTGTTGAGCCAATGTGATTTACTGAAACATGATATCATGAAAATTAATCTTGAAACCAAGTATGATAAGAAAAGCAACATTTATCAACAATGCAAAACACAATTATCAAGCAGTAAGAACTTCTTTAAGGTTAAGTGAATTGCATTATAATTATTTGCCAACCGTTTGTTTACCATTAATGCAAATAAATTGCGTATTTTTGATAACAAAAGAATATCGTTTTCACTAATACTGAGCCAAATTGCACGACGTTGTTCCACACCGCATCTACTGTCCGTTGCAATTTACATCGAAGTGCACAAAAGATCACTTTCTATTCCAATTGTCCGAATCACAATGTCGTACCAAGTACATAAATTCATAATTTACATGAGCAGTCCACAATCTTGTTAACTGGATATAAACAAGGATACCAGGCGCAGCACCTCACTACTTACACATGACACTGGAATTTTGACGTCCAATTCTCAGCTTTGATTACACAGCAACAATGGCAAGTCGCAGAAGTGGAAATGTCCTTTTTAAAGTGTCCTTTCCAATAATAGAATAATATTTCCAGGCAATATCCTTTAATTACCAATTATTTTGATTCAATTGCACATTGTTTTCTTCATTCATTAAATATGCGAAATTCTCCTTATAGTATTGACTGTTGCGCATATCATGCCTTTCTGATTCAATGCAACTGTTGCAATAACTAAATATATGTTAACAGACAATTTGATTAACGTACTTTACTTGAGTCACTATTGATTTTTAACAATAAATGAATTCCGATTTATCAACATTATCATTGTTTATCACTTTTAATACGCATATTCCGCAAGGTCAAATTTATCGAGAAGCTGTAAAAAAACACATTTTAATTAATTCATTGTACGAGTACATATTTTAAAATCATTTGAGAACCCACCTTAATGCAAAATATGTTGGTTAATTAAAAAATGTACAGTAAATTATATGCCTATAATACGAACTTTTAGTTGAGTTATATGAAGTTAAAGTACCTCTAGCCAACAGCCGAATGAATTGCACAAATAATCATAAAAACGAAATAATTACGTACATCGTTTCCTATATTTGACGAAAGCAAATTCTTACTTTTTACTATCAGTGCCATTTTTATATGGCCGTGACATTGCCTAATATTTCATCAGTAATATACAAAACGTAGTCTGATGCGCTGGTCAACATTACTAATATTTTCCGCATTAGTTCTAATAATGTCAATGACTTGATACGTAAATTCCGTATGAAAGAACGCAAAAACATGAGTTTGCGTCAGACAACTTAATAGTAGACGCGCAAAATTTCAAACTTTGTGCATTTGAAATCGCTTCGAAATATCATTTGCGTGGTGAACTATAAATTTCAATTACATCTCTATTCTAAATTAAGTGAACTAAATTATTATTGTTGCTTACAAAAATTTTATTGATTTTATGGAACAATTTTATATTGCTCCTAGTCGCGTTCGAAAAGTATTTGCAATATATGTACAGAAAAATAATAAGAGTATCATTAATCTAGTAAAAATAATAGCGATAAATAAAAAATGCACGTGATAATGTTATCAAACTTCGACAAAAAACGTGCTGTAAGTATAATTATCAAACTATACATTATTAGAATTGACATTCTTATATTGGTCTTTCTGGTATAATGAGATAACATTTTCAAATAACATTTCATCTTTTAACTAAATCCATGGGTCTTCATCACTAAAGTCAGCCTTTTTTCTATTAATAACAAAAATTATTCCTACTGGATCACCCAAAAATTTCACATTATTCGCATGTGCAATACGAATAATAAAAACCACTACAATATTCAGAAAAATAGCTTACTATGTACAAAATGAAGCTTGAAAACAATATTTTTTTACATTACTTAAGAAATTTTCAAAGGAAATTTTTCAATCACTCTGAATTCAACATGAATTTACATTACGTTTAACAATTTTCAATAATGAAAAGTAAGGCTTTCAATATTTCATAACATACGTAAATATGAATAACTTTGGTAAATATAAGAATTACATTTAACGTTTATAAACCTTCATTTCATTCTAACTTCCGGTGTTTATTAAATGAATGCGATGCAAGTAATAAATATTAATATAAATAAGTATATAATCATTGTAATAAGCGATATGCTACCTTCATTATTATTAGTGTCTCCTACCCAAACTTTCTCTCTGAAAATATTAATCAAATATTGGATGACTTTTTTGAATCCTTTTTAAAGTCAACTGCACGATCAATTAATATACACTTAAAATTAATTAGCGTAATGTACTCAAAATATTTACACAAACATGCATATTGTTCCAACTAGATACAACATCGAATTCTCATTTATCCAATGGTTTGATTATTATCTTTTTAAATATGTTGCTCGATATATAACGCTTTCTTTCTTTGTTACAAAATATATATGTATATATATTAGTTTGTGTTATAGATACTTTGTGTAAGAACTAGTAGTATATCTCTCATATTGATTAACAGTTTTTCGAGGCACTTAAACGAACACGCATACGCATTCAGTTTCGATCACCCATTTAAGTGTTTCCACCGTTAAAGTATACATAAGTTGAAATTCAAAAGCGTAGAATCGCCAATCAAGATTTTGCCTTATTTTTATAGTTGTCTGGGGTATTTGGACGTGAATTATTTTTGCTAATAGTGACAGTCTGTGGAATCACCGTCAAACTCTTCGGTATTTTCGGCATCATTATTGGTATTTTACCTTCAACAGTTTGAAGTTGTTGCGACCCCAGTTGAGTATTGGTATTAGTAAACTTAATTTTCAAATCATTGCGGTTAGTACCATCTAAGGGTGTTAGATTTTCTTCTTGGTCTAGATCGGAATTTGTGGGACTTTTGGGCCTACGAGAAACATTTTTCAATAAAGAATTGGGATTATTAGAAGGAGGCGCAGTAAGTGTTTGATTACGCAACGTCTCCTGAAGACGCTTTTGGCGTAAATCATATGTACGTTTAATAGCGCACATTTTCTTATAATCCTCAATAGTAATATGATATGGCTTACCACCAGATATAACTTGAACCAGTCCCGGCTTTTTCTCTGGCTTGCAGCTGGGATCAATCGGTATTAACTTGGGCCGCCAGTTTTTCGTAATTGGAAATTTTATCTTCTGCGATTGCGGCTTTGCTGTCGGTGCTGCAGTAATAGTCGCAGGCAACTTGCTTGTTTGCTGCAACGAAATTAACCCAGGCGGTTTCGCTTTGGGTATAGCAATTCCAGTAGCCTGTGCACTGATAGCAGTTAATGGAGTTATCCCTGCTGAAGTTGCATTTGATTCGCTGGTCATTGACGATTGATTTACTATTGCCTTTGCATCATTCAGTGTCAATGGTGTGTTTTTAGGCAGCTGGGCCTGATTTATCATGTTTGAGGTGGACATTCCTAGAGGGTAAAGAGCCGTTTGTGCTTTATCAACTTTGTCACACCCCTTAGTATCAACTTCCGTGGAATTGTCTGCCACCGCGTTGAAGGACAATTTCGGATTGTTAAATGGCAACATTGAAGTCGGTTGTACTTGGCCAGCAGAGGTCGATATGTTGTCATAAGATTTCAATCGGTTTTGAACTGACTCAGTGTAATTACTGGACTGATTACTCGCTCTTTGAGAAAGTATTAAATCGCCATTTCGAAAATACTTCTCCAGTAAGATCAAATGCCGCAGGAAACTACTTTGATTGCCATATGGTTTCTGCAATTCTTGCCACAATTGCTTCGTATCCTGATCATACTGTATCGTGCTTGTACATTTTTCCCAACCTTCGGGCGTGCGGGACTTAATTTTATTAAATTCGATATTAGCATTAAGAGGAACATCCTCTTCGCCCGGGAACATTTGTCGAATGGAAATAGATGGATTCAAGCCGAGACTTTGAACAGCCATTTCACTGCACATTCGTTTTTTTTCTTGCGCTTCCGCTTTAGTAATGCGGCGTATTGACAGAGAAGCCGTTTGCTTCTCAAGGCGACTGGGTTCATTAGCGTCATTCACGCATTCGATGGCAACATTTGGTATCAAAGTTTGATAATCCACCATGTAATCGCTTGGACTGCTTGATCTAGATTCATTGGCTTCGTGTTGCTCACTATTTGACGTTGTCGTATGCAATTCAACTTCCGGCTCGAGGACTGGCGGATCATTATTGTGCGATCGACGCTCGCGTTTCCGTTTCTTGGGATTCAAATCTTGCTTTAGCTCATCTTTGAGCGGAGTCAAAACTGGATGATCGGAGACTGTTTTTTCCATGGGTACAACATTGTGGAATTGCAACAACCTAGAAATCCCTGTTAATTGATGTCTACTAACACGATATGAATGCTATACCTATGTTGATAGTTTGCAACAAAGCTTGCTGCATCTCCATCAATTTCCTCATTATTCTTCAAGACACTGGTGGCGAAGATCCGACACAACTTGCACACAACTGGCTTCTCACTTAGTTTAACTGGAATCTTCATTTTGTTAAGCACGCGTTGTAACCCATTAGATTCTTTATCCAAATAATGAATGTGATTACGCGCCAACTTTCGCTTGCACATAGCACACACCATTAGATGTTCCACTGCAGAATAATGATCTTTACATATTGGAATTGAATGCATTCCCGGATTATCAAGATCAATATTAATCTAAAAAATATTCTTGTGTCAGTTATGAGTGCCGAAGTAAAATTTAAACACACTTACAACTTTGCAAACGGTCTTGCGCATTTTGATCAACCATTTTCTCTTCAGGATATTGAATGCAATATTGTTGCATCCTAGCACATGGCAGTGATTTTCGCGCGGAGCTGGGGCAATCAACGCATTGCGCTTCAAGGATTTACTGCTAGCACATGAAGATATGTTTGCCTTGCGATCAACATGCCGATAGCAAGCGTCACATAAACACGAATCGCACGTTAAATGTTTTTCATCTAAAAGGTACTCTTTTAAAATTTTGAACCCATTAAGAGTTATCCATGTACATACTTGCAAGTATTTTATTCTGGCGCTCCACTGACTTGATTTGTGCTATATGGCATGGTGTGTCAAATAATCCAAATTTGCCGAAACAATAATTACATTCATCGTTGCATAAGCGTCCTGGATGGATGCTGAAGGAACTTGCCTTTTCGGGAATAACAAGCAACTTCCCTGCACTACCTTCTTCCTGGCTGGGCGTATCCCCATCACTTGTGTGTTCGCTGCTTCCGTCTGAAAGACAGTTTGCTAATAATGTCATTAGGTTTATGTAGATCTTAAATAGCTAAGCTAATATGCAATAACCCACACAACTCAACGCATGCAGTTAAATATACAAATATCAAAGAAAGAAAATGTACTGTACCCATGCCTCGTAAATATTTACGCTTTAAGGCACTCTGCCTTTTACCTTTACGCTTTTTTGGCATCGCCTAGTTCAATATAGAATGTGACAAAGTCAAACTTAATATTCATTAATTCAATGTCAGTTTTGTTTGCATTAAGGAAAGGCCAACTCAAAAATAAAGTTCACAAAATCTAATAAGACCCAAAACCATTATTTACCCATGTTAGAGCGATTAGAATAGTGTGACTTGCGCAGCGCACCCGCTGATTCTGATGACTGCCCACTTTGGTGTTTCCAACCGGAGCTCTATAAAGAAAAATAAACAATTAAATACGATCCTTTAAATTGTGCTGCATATGTTTGTGTACCTCTTTCATTATTTTGTATTCGTCTTCATCCATTCTATCGTCATCGTCCTTGTGCTTTCCCTTCTTCTGAAGTGTCATTTTGATTGGATTTCGTCCTTGCTTCTTTTTATCGTTACATCGATTAAGTTTGATTACAGTCTTTAATGTGCCAGTATAATTTTCCTTTGGTACTTGTTTTTTGCGTGCTTCTTCTGCCTCTTGCAATGTTTGCAAGCCCAAAGCTTTCAATATTTGTGATTTCTCCGCCAAGCTTTCAGGAGTTTCGTCATCAGGCGTACCTGTACTGTTCTTACTCGTTGATTCACTTGGTGAACCACCATTCACAGAGGCAGGCGGTGTAGAATTTTGGGCCGGCTCAGGGTTATTCTTCAGAATATCGACAAGTTCAGGCTCGGCATCAGTTGGGTTTTGATCCGATTCCGGCGGTATTTCTTGTGGTCCTACTTGTTCGGCAGTGACAGTAATTTCCGGACCTAATGAAATCCCAACCGCAGAAAGGGTACTAATAGTAGTCGCTGACAACTGTTGCGTGGCTTCCTTATCAAGCGATGGCGAGCGTTTTATTGACGAGCGGGTCTTCCGTCGATCAGCATCACCACCTTCTTCTACTATAGTGACCCCCTTGTTATTAAATACTTCCTTCATAATACCCAATAATTTAGGTACGTCCGCAGCAAATTCTGGATCAGTTGCAACTTCAGACTTTTCGCATAAATTCGAATTCGTATCTGTCACTTCCTGCAAAGTAGGGGGCGTTTCATTGGCAGTATCCATGGATAGACTGCGTTTAATCGCAGCTGAAAAGTTTTCAACTATTTGTTTACCTTCCACCGTATCAGGTGGATTGTTTTCTAATGTTTCGAGTAATTCTTTTTTCAGTAATAACTCTTTCTCTTTATCAGTCTCGACAGTCTCTTGTATGGACGAAGATAAGCTGCTATCTGATTCATAGCCAGAAAGCTTAGAGATTTCACTACCACTAAAATCAGAAGCCAGTCGCCGCCTCATTTTATATTCAGAGTCCAGGCCATCAAACAAGGGTTGCTGCTGGTGCCTCCGATTTTTCCCATTTCGTAATATGCGAGGTTCTAACTTATTTCTAGCACTCGCTCGTGCTTTTGCCAAATCAGAAGAGCCAATTGGACGCCCTGGTCGTCTCCTCGACCTGGGGGCGTTTGTAATAATTGCCGAATCGTCCATAACTTTGTAATCTTGTATTACTATCGGATATCTGGAGATACTATGTCTCCGCGTTAATGTGCCCCTCGTAACTTTATTGTCTTGAATCATCGCTCTATTTACATTAAGATCTAATTTATCTATCACACTGCTGTCGGACATATCGACGTTCTTCAAAACATCTGGACTGTCCTTCCGAATTTTCTTCTTTATATCACCCTCGGAAGCTACTTTATCAAGAGCGCGTGACTTTTTGGCAACTCGTGGCAAGCGATGATGTATCTTAAGATCATCATCCGTTTGCATGAGCTCTTCTTCTGGCTCCTTCTTGATGACAATTTCGGCATCGGCATTTTGAATCGGTGAGGATATTTCACACTCTTTGCCCTTTTTCATTCTCTTGCTAGTTGCGGACTTTGTTTTAGTTTGGACTTCCTGTTCCCGCGGTTCGTCGGAATCAGGTGCCTCTTTTTTAACTTTTATATGTATCTTCACCTCGTCCTTCTTCGCGGCTTTTTGAGTCGGATTGATACGCTCACGTAGTGATAAAGGCCGTTTACGTATCACACTCGCAGAAGTCGCGATCCCATTCTTAATTAATGTAGCTTTCTTCGCCGGTAACGCACGTTTCGACTTCGTGATTCGAGTGGACTTTTTCGTTTTGGCTTTCAAAGTGAGTGAGCGGAGCGTTTTCCGCGTTACAATCGGCTCCTTCTTCGGAATAATGCGCTTTTCGTCGACACCTTTTTCCTCGCCGTCCTTCGCCGCTGGCGGCTGTGAAGTTGGCAAAGCAATCGTCGTTTGCTTTCTACCTACTGTCGCTGGTGCCTTCTTATCACGACTTGCCATGACATTGGTCTACACAAACCGGGCTCTATAAAAGAATGACTAATTAATTAAATGAATTTGTGTTATAAATGAAATAATCAGCGTCAACAATATATATATATATATATCTGATGATAGAGCAAGACAGTTTACTTCCTTCCAACTTCTATAAATTACCGGATAGAAATCCATTCTGTGCATTAATCTGTTCCCAGTAGAAAGGATGACACCGAACATGTTTTTGATTAGCACAGTATAAGAAGCGATTAATAACATTATTAATTTTGATGCAGACTCAGCCTCAATGATACTTCGCGAGAGCAAAACAGATGAAATCGGAAATATAAATTGCACACAACAAAACAACGGAACGCCAGCGCCCCCTGCCACCGTGCATATGCACACAAGACAGGATGCGGTGTGCGGCGGCCCCACTCTTGCAAATAAGTCCGGGGGCTGTTGTGGTTCCGGCGGAGCGTTGGCAGCATGCCCATATTTACGGTATTCGGCTGAGGCACCATTGAATACTGGGTCGTATCAACCGATCAGATTGAGCAAATAATATGCAGTGGGTATGACCGAAAGAAAACAACATATCATTGAATAAACAGAGCAACAACATTAGAATTGATCGATGCATTTTGTCGCTGGTATCTACTATGCGGCTTGAATATATCAGATAAATAAGAACTACTGCTCTATGCTTGCTACGCTTTGTTGACATTTACTAAATCAGAGGCTCGGAGGATACATCGAAATCTTGCTCCTTGTTATCTAACGAAGGACAAACAGTTGACAAATAGTATCCCTCCATTCCCCACGTCAGACTATTCATTCATACTCATGATTTGAGAGGAAAAACTCACACTTCATATATTTGCGGCATACACAAAGCGCTACGATCGTGCATTTGTATAAATGACCTGTTAGCAGCAGAGCGAATTCCTCGTTCAGCGACCAGCCAGGATTGACGTAGAATGCGCACACATAGTTCCACTTTGCTGGTGCGACTGTGGACAAGCTGCACATACACACGAAACAGCGATGACGGCGATGACGATCTCGCCAAAAGCGACATTAATACGCACTAAGGCTACCGAGAATGCAGCTAAAACTCATAGTCAATAAGTCCGCCGAGAGAAACAAGTACAGGCCACGTCGTATTATAATTCCCATCTACGCCGCTCACGTACACACGACACCCATACAATCGCGAACGCGGACGCGCGCCACAAATCAAGCGGGCCGAAATACAATTGGGGATGGCAAGTAAAGCGTTCGCACACTAACCATACACACACTAGCAACTGATAAATAGAATGCTTTAAGGGTTACTTACGTTCCCTGTATCACGCCGAGCACTCGAACGCCACCTAGCTCGGTGTGTGCGATAGGTCTATGCGCGCCGCCGTGTGCTTTCGCCGCAGAGGAAAGAGTGAGTGAGTGAGTGGTCGAAGCCGAACGTTCACGAGGATGCAAAGCGTTTCCTTTCCTCCTGAATGACTGGCTGGCTGGTCGGTCGTCGGTCGCTTCGTTGATGGCGTCGTCACCGCGAGCTGAACGTTATGTTGATCTCCTTCCCAGCGAGGCAGCCTTCGGTCTGCTGCTGGACTACGTTCTCCGCATCACTAGCGCCACCGAACGAGAATGTAATTGCTTTTCGGGGAAAAATCACCCCCGATCCAAGGTCGCCTTCACCAGCTCATGGTGCGCCACCGATCGGAATTCTGGTTCACGCGAATGATGAAAACGCTCGATGGAGTTTCCCACCGACTGGGATATCAATAATTTATGCACATTCTATCTAGCTGCACGTATCGCACGTTTGGCGGGCTACCAGAATCGAAATCAACTGCCTCTCGTAATAAAAGCGACCACGGTACATGTGCTTAGGTTCGCGAATTGCTCGGCTATTCATGCGCTCGATTATATTTTCTCCCGGCTGAATGTTTCAGAGAACGCGCAACTACGATGCCTATATGCATATAAATAATGTTCTTTTGCAAGGAGCACCGTTGTTTGTTGCATTCGTTTCGAGCTTTACTTTGCAATATGCTCGGCGAGCAGGCGCTAGGCGTTGCGTTTAGTTTCCTGTTCGTCGTCGTCCATCATAAGTGGAGGGAATGCGTTGTTGGCGTACTTTTGTAGATCAGGCTTGGATTTTTCAACTTTGTCTCTGCCTACCGCTTCGTTGCCGTCGTGCGGAGGCGATGCGCGGATAGCACCAGCAAAATATGAGGATACTCATGAATTTCAATAAATAATTTAAATTAATCAAATATTATTTCTTCTTTGATTATTTCATTCGTTGTTCAGTCTTTAGAGTTAGCTGGTGGATGATTAATACATCGAATTTTCATTTAGCGGCTGTATTGTTGTTACAACAATTTCCACGACGTGGCCGCGGCGTGGTTTGCTGCCGCTGAACTCAAACGAAACGCAGCGGTTCAAGGTCCGTGCATAGCCGCGCGTAGCATTATCGTGCGTGTTTCTTGACGACATCCGTTCGCGTATAGTTGATTGTTTTTTACGAATGCTAGGAAATACAAATGCACGAGGGACCTACCTCGACAGGATCGCGTTTGCCCGAAGTGGATGGACTTCGGCGGCGCTGCACGCTGGTCACCATGAGCACACTCATCAACTGCCGCCTCCTCTCTATCCTTCTTGGATACGCGCGATGCCAGGCACAGATTTTCAAATGCAACGTCGCACTTATCGCGCCTTTCTTTCAACCTACATCGGAAGCTGCAACATCAGCCGCGATGCCTTCTTTTGCACATTCAATCAGCCGTCAGGCGTAAAGAAAAGAGCAAGAAGCATGACAACTCTAGCGCTGGATACTGGTGGGGTAACTTGGTGCATGAAACGAAGAGGCAGATGCGTACATGCGGCTACAAAACTGCGCCGCACCATGAGCGAATTACCTGCTTGTTTCCTTTTCTTCTCGCTTGGAACAACGTTTCCATGCGCGAGTAAAATGCAAGGCGCACTCGGCTTGCGCTTTTTCCCCATGCATAAGATACTGCCACTCGACTAGTGGTGATTTCAGCGTTGCGTCTCCTCGATACTCATCGCAATGTTCCCACAGTATAAGTTAGGGGATGAAAATATGCACGGATCACGTTTATAAATAGAATTGTAGCAATCGTAATAATCATTTCATTTTCAGACTAAGATGTTAAACTGTTCCCGAGCTGAAAACTTTTAGATTGAACTCACCATTCAGCAAATTAAAATGCCAAATTATTTAAAGAAAATTGTCTATCACAATCTTTAGCAATAACAAAATAAGCACTAGACTCGTACTGCAATACAGGCAATGATGAAGTAGATTTTCCTGAAGTTTTGGGTTAAAAGATTATAAGAACCCTATTGTAAACCTCACGTTATCCTTCAACTCTTATCCTTCAAATTGCTTTAATAACGAATTTATCGAGTTAAGATACGAACTCAGGAGATTCTTACATTAATTCATTAATTGGTCCGTGAAGTTTTCATCCCCTAATATTCTCTGCAATACAATATCTATGTTCGCGTTCTTCTGAATTATATAGATGCCGGAAGGATTATACTTAAGTCTTATTGTTTGCTTACTCAGTATTCGCCCGAAGATAAACATTAATTATCTTATAAAATCTTCTTACGAATTACCAACGTATTGATGAAGGACTTAGTTCAAGTACAGATGGGCCTACCTTATTTAAATGATCTGTGATCCTGGATCCTTGCTGGAGAAACTCCCAATTGTACAATGAATTATTAAATAATTACACTTTCTTAATTGCACTACATGTAAGTAAGGTTATGTAAATTTGGCAAACAGTATGCACTACACACAAAACTAGACCGACTCTAGACACACGTTGAAACGTGCCTGCATGAGTCACGTATGCCCCATGATAAGACGTGTTCTGTAATGTTTGTTTACAATGCTAGGGCCAATGGTCCAATAAACAAACGTATGATGTTACTAATTATTACAATTTTTACATGATTGAAAACGCAACTACAATCAAATTCACATAATATTTATAGTAGGTAGTTTATTACCTTGCGCAATAGTCGATTGATCACTTTAGGATAATCAATAGTCCTGTTTTCGAACACTTTAAATGATAAATGATGACTGAAAAGTCGTCAAAACTAAATGAGCAGTTTATTAATCATGCCACAATTTAGTGATTTTTAATTAAATATTTTATTCATTGCGTAGTTTCTATGAATAATATAGACATAATTTAAAACGTACAATACACCTAATATTTATTTATAATTTACAGCATTCCAATATTAATAGGTGGTTCATCTTGAAATGTCATTTTATTCATTTATCATTACTTCTATATTTGCGCATGTATCAGCCAGTATGTGCTCGCTTATTAGAGCAAGCTATAACTGTCTTCGTTTTTTTTTTCTTTATTTGGGATAGGACTATATTCAACTTTAATTCTTCAGGCTCTCCGTTTAGTATGCCGCCTCTGACTTATACTTTTAGCACATCAGAGCGAGTTTGTTGAAGTAAGTATCAATTCTTAATTGTACATTTACATCTAATAATTTGGTAATAGTTTTTAGCTTTTATATTACAATCGTCTCACAAACAATTTTTTATACTAATCAGTATAAATAAATTAGTCATTTTAATAGTTCAAATAAAACTTCAAAGTGTTTTCCTTTCCATGTCATTCATCATAAATACTTTGGTAAGTTTGATTGTTTATTGTTTTATCCTTTTAGTTTATCCTGCTGTAATAGTTAATTAATTTAGGAAATCCAGAGAACTGGATCTTACCCTTGTTATCCTTCGTTTTCAGGACCTTGGAATGCTGAGTTGTGATCCTTTGTCAATAATCCTTCAGTTGAATTACATTATATCCGCCTAATTACTCTGTTCGCGTTTGTAATTGATATAAACTATAAGACAAATTATTCATTGCACTTTGTCATAGTATAATTTCCAATTTTGTCTTTAAATGCGAGTGTACGTTGTTATATCGACTTTGGTGCCCTTAATAAATAATATTCACATCGACTATGATTGATGAATTGAGTTTTTCTCTTCGCTCTAAACAATTAATTCTTGAATAATAATCATCCGTGGTGCCTTTTGTTTATTGTGTACATTATTACACTGTTCATTAGTACGAAAATATATACAAGCAATTTTACAAGTGTTAATCAATGGATTACCTTTCATGTACTGCAATTAGCAATTATTCATTAATTGTGACATATCCTTTCATATGTATATTATGTACACGTGTGCTGATTAAAACAATTCTCTTTTGGTTTTTCTTGTTGTAAATGTTGTTCAAAGGAAATCGATGTCTCAATCGATAGATGCTATTAATTATGATTATTAGTTTACGTTATGTTTTAATCATATTATTGCACTAGCAAATTGAATATTATCAAACATTAGCTGTGAGTAAGCTGTGTATAACTATTTCGATGTGATTTCTTGATTTTCCCAAAAACTTAATACTTTAAGTAAGTAATAATTATCTTTATAAATTTACGCTATTTTGTTTGTATGTTTTTGCTTATACATAATTATGCATTGCATTATTCATTTCACAAATTACGATGCTATTTAAATAATTTATATAAATACTGTGGATGATTCAAAGCAATTAAATAAATTTCAATTTTTAGAATATTTGAATACTTATAAGTTCCTTAAATGTCATTATGAACGTTTATAATATCACAAGAATTAAGTAAGTAGAATAAGACAACTTAATACATGCAACTATACAAGAAGAGATTTGATTGCAACTACCAAAATGATGAGTGTCCAAGAAGTTCCCATCTTATGCACCCGAATTAATGCATAAATAAGAATCACTATGCATTTAGGGTAATTTTTTATACAATACATTTACAAATTGTTCGTAGTTATACTTTTGTCTGCTTAACGTTTAGGTGGTACGCACAACCTAAAGTCGATTGGATTTGTTGCTTGATGAAAGTACAAGTACAAGGAGTCTTTGTTTGGTTCAGTAATTATCAATAGACGCTCGGCGGCTTGGCGTCGTCCTGATGCAGCGTGTTTGCGTTCGCGTCCTGCACGGGCGGCGGCGGCGCGTCGACAACGATATTGTGGACGCTCGCCGCCATCCGACTGTGCATCAGCAGATTGTGATGGCTCAGCAGTTTGGCGCTGTGTTCTTGCGCTTTCGCGCGCAAGCACGCTATCGAATTGTTGCGGAACGCCTCTGGATCATCGGCGTATGTCGTGGTTGGCGCCGACTGCTGTTGTTGTTGTTGTTGTGGCGGCTGCGGCGGCGGCGGCTGTTGCTGCTGTTGTTCTTGCTTGACTGGACTGTGCGCCGTCGAGTGCGATGGCGGCGAACGCGCCCTCGTCCCCGACGTGCCACTCGTGTCACTCTCCTCCGTCCGCATGCTCGTTGTCTCCTCGTGTTCGCTATTACTGCCGCAGTTATCGTCCTTTAGGTGCTCAGCCGCCTCCAGCGATTTTCGATGCATTCCTAGAAGGCATAATCGAATTAACATTTAACTGCAGCGTTAGAAATTCTATACAAAACGCGCATTTAAAATCTTCAAAATTCACAAGGATTTTTTTCAATTATCCTTTTTTTGTTTACAACCAGCTATATCAATTATTTAAATATTTCCGCACAACATCTTCTATTACTTGACAATTTACTCCTGCAATTATTAAATTATTATAATAAACAATTAATTTTGCGTTTGGCGTTGAGTCAGGAAATTCCTTTTAGCATTTCTTTATTCCTTTGTCTCATTATCTGATTGTTTTATAATTGAACAATATTCATTGTTTAGTTATTATGCCACGAAAGACAAAACTACTTAGTAATTCACTTTGGAAATAGTAATTGCATATCCATCATAAAGAATGTATACCATTATCAGAATTATACACAAAATAGGAAATTGTTATTCGATTTGATTAAAATCCTTTGACCCAAATCTATAATCATCAACTTTCTGCCATTAGCTTTGGGAAAAATGTAAGAAAATTTATTACCGCGTTCTTAATTAGTGTGAAAACGTAAATAAAACTACTTTCAGCACAGACAGTCGAGAAACGGAAAATCATAACAAAAATACAATAGAGCGCATAAAATGAGGCGATTTGAACAATACGTTCAGCAACTTTCACAAGCGCTTGCTGGCATCATAAAGCTGTAATTACATTTGGGAAAAGTGCCTTGCGAATCCGGTATGAAAATGCAGGAAAAGTTGATGAAATGCTTTTGGAAATTCCGTACTGCTTGAGCTAATATTTGATAATGATGCAATCATGTGCATCGTGCCTGTTTGCGCGTTTGTGCTTGATTAGCAAAATGTCAAACGCAGTGGCAATCGGCTAGCATAGTCAAAGTTGCAACAAACACGCTAGCATGCGTATTCATACAGCATGGTATAATTCTTCAGCGGTGAAACGCGCTCCTAGTTCGCGAGCGCGCGCAATGTGCTGTTGTTGTTCAACAGGCGCGTGCAATCGAGGAGCGAAATGCGAAGTGGTTCCAAGAGAACGCGAACGATCGCTGCTTGTTGTTCGCTGCTGAACGAAGCGTTCCACTAACGACAGTGGCAGCGGCAAACGCAGGCAGGTAGAAAAACCTTGGGATTTATGCTTAAAAATAAACCGCTTTTACAATTTACCAAGCCAAAGCGTTCTGCCTGCCTGTTGCTTCTCTTACGCGACATGTTTTCTCATATGCAAACGTGTGCAATTGCACTGCCACCACTCATTTGCGCAAATTTATTCCACTTTATACACAAATTATGCATGATTTAATGCATATTTTTGTTGCATTGCTCATTGCGCGAACGGCACGGCCAAAAGCTGTTTAGATAAGTGGAAAAATCAATACCCAAAAAGCAAATAAAGCCATCATTTGATTTTCTCCGAATTTTACTCGACCGCCTCGTCCTATATCGCCAATTAAATCAATACATTGTTTAAATAGTTAACAGCAGCAACAAATATTGCCTGATACCGTAAACGTGGGCTGTTTTATTGATTCATGCGAAAATCATTGAAACATTACGAATGAAAAATCACAGTACCAAGTACCACACGTAATGAGCACGCAGATGGCCAACAGTTTCATAATGTTTCATAACATGATACGGATTATATGCGTTTTCATGACGCGCGCTCATATATTATTTAGCTTTAACGCGCATGAAAGTTGTACGTGCATAAATAATGCACTTGTGTGGCTAAATGTCGTCGAGGTGTGCGTGTGGGTATTTAGAAAAATGTAGTATCATAAAACTAAAGGCATCGCTAGTCAAATGCGCGACGGAACAGCGATGATGATACAATTTGCGAAAGCGGGCCGGTGGACTAGGCGAGTCAAGAACTCGAAGAGCGCCACTTCCGGCGGTATGGTTGCTGATCGTACTACGATGCAACAGCGCTGGCTACGGTGACGGCAACCGCACGCCCGCCACGCGACGATCACGAGTAGGAGCGGTGCACCAGGCATTTCGACGCTCAAAGTGCTAAACACGACGAAGCGAACGACGTGCCAGTGAACACGCCGGACGGGCGCCCGCTATGTTTTTTCCATTAGGACAAGGATCGTCTCGTCGTGCTTTTAGTTGCAAAGCAGCGTAGCGCCCTCAGACGGGTTTGCTACGAAGGCGCATATGATTCAGCTCTTAAAATTGCAACTTAATCTTTAATGATCTAATCACAATTATTAGAGGTACGCGTAATTGGCGAGCAAGCATTTACAGTTAATCAACGCGCAAGCATCACATTTCCTTCTTGGGCAGACCAATGAAGTTCATCATCAAGAAATGAATGCCTTAATGATTCCAGCTTAAGTTGCTTCCTGTGGAATTGATTAATTAAACTTGTTTAGTAAATCAAAATTTACCATAACAAGTTAACGTGTGGCTGCCATACCATTTCGAGCATGAAAAAGTTATTGTTTGCAAAATAGTTGCTACTGTTGACGATTTGAATAGCGTAAACTAATTTGTCATAATATTCCGCGACTCATTGTTTTCACATCTCTCTCTAATTTAAAGTTTTATCACCCTTCTGAGCAGTGATTTGCATTGGTTCATCGCGTTACGATGTTGAAGCACAATAGGGGCGCAATTTGTTTATTGTTTTGAAAAAGGACATACAGTCATTACCTAAGAGCCAGGGTGCGACACTCTCATTTTCCTTGGCGCTTTTGAGGATTGTCTCCGGGAGCGGCAGCGAGTGTCTCACCATTGCACCATACAATCCGTATTCGGCCATGATGGTGCTTCTACCCCAGCATTTTTCCGTTTTCCGCCATTTGGCTCGTCGATTTTGGAACCACACCTGAAAATTTAAATCAAATCATCCTTTAAATTTATCTCGAATATGCCAATATTACTTTACATGGTCCTTAGAATCAGGACATGCTTAAAGCGCACTTAACTTTAAGTATTAGACATTCTTGCATTATAAAACAAGGTAATGACAATTACGTTTTAAATGGTTGTAGTAATTATGCATCTACAAATGTCACAATCAAGTATTGTGTTGATTTAATTTATGGATCATTTCAAAAATGTTATGAAATCATTTACCTTTAAGTTTATATTATCGTAACATGAGCAGATTTGTAATAAAATGCAAAGTTTACGCATTATTCATATACGAATTGCACACCTTTGACGTCACAATAAAACCTTCATGATCATAAACTTGTAATTGTGTGAATTCATTCACAGTTCTATTTAAGGATATCTCTTAATGAATGTTTTAAAATACGGTAAAAAAACTATTACAAAAAAGAGACAAATGATTAAATGATTCTATCCTCTCATTTATAGGATTAGCAAATTTACCTCCCTCAGAAATATATTGAACAATTGTTCATTATTAAACTATATTGAAAAAATATTATGTCATGAGCAAAAATTTGCTATAAGCTTAATCCGAATTATACGCATAACACATTATTTGTATGGAATTGACAAAGTTCAATTGGACTTTGTCATGAATGTACATAATCTGTAACCATTGATAAAAGAATTAGTACTATAAATAGACATGAACGATGCGTGCCGATTGTGAAAAACTTTATATTCTTAATGTAATTCCACTGGCATAAAATCATTAACTGCATTTAGTAAATCAATTACTCCACTTGCATAACTTCGTATTTGGAAACATGAGAAGCCATATCGATGATTGTTAATATAAATATTTATATTATTCTTGAAATAGAGGAGCATAACTAAAGTTTGAAACTTTTTCTGAAACAAGTACCTACACGTTTGCTAATTACGAGTGTGTATATCGTCAATGAGACAGTAAAAGCTGGTAATTAACCAATTACATTAACAATTACTTCTTATCAAACGTGAATATGAGCATAACGGAGACTTTATGTTGATATTTTTATGATGGAAAACTCCAACAAGCAAAGGATGAAACCAGTTTCAGTCCGTGCATCATAAACATGCTCTTATGCAGTAGCGCAACGTAGGCAACTGCATAAACGCAAGCGCATAACATACACTCTATATTCATGCCTGTGCAATGATTTATTTTCGAATTTAAATAATATTTTAATTAAAAACAAAGTTAAATAACGCATTCATCATGGGTAATTTGATAAATATTTGATGTTTACTCAAAACACAGTCGCTATTTATTATATTAAATTGATGAAATCGTCGCAGGAATAAATTCAATTAATTTTTAATATGACCACTTATTTTGCAAATAATTAAAACTGCAAATATAAATAAATGAACAAATAAACAGATAAATTCGTTTTCGCGTGCAATTATTAAATCATTTTCAAGCTGGCGGCATCGATTGCACTGGTTATTATTATTTAAATTAAATTTAATTAAAACGAATATAAATCCGCAAGCTTGATGTATTTTCCAATATTTATTTAATCTCTGTCCAATGGGCCGTTAATTTTGATCGCTTTTTTACTTCAGTAGAATATACACACATATCCTATTGGTATTAGTATGAGTGATGAGATTTGTTCAAAATTTGTTTAATGTTCGATTGGGTTTTAATACCGCAAGCGCAAAATGTAATTTTCAGTTGTAATTATTATTTATACCCTTATAAAAACATTAGGCCACGCTTAATGTAACCGAGTGATTTTAATTTTCGCAATTTCATAATTAAATGTTGATTTGATTATTCGCAAAGATAATTGTTAGTTTTCAATAAAAATCGTTCCATTACCTTGTCTAATGCAATATAATGTAACAATGTCAATAAGGCAAGTAATCTGTTCATGACATTTAAGCAACGGAGAACGTGTATTGACCGTGCGTTTGTTTGATGGGCGGCTTGGAGGCGGCGTAGACATACATCCGAATGACATTATGACATTGCATGTACCTCGACGAGCATGAATCACCATTTACTACGTGTCCTCCCAATGCATACACGTGCAATAATAGTTTGCATTTGGAGATTATCAATAAAGTGTAAGTATATTTGTCTGGGATGGAAGAAATACTAGCATTCGTATTGTACATGCTTGTTAAACGGGCCCCCGTTGCCGCCGAAATGGTGAAACTTGGCTGCGAGCAAGTCGGAGAAAATCGTTATGCAGGGCTATGCCATCAGGCAATGAATGCAGGCGCCACCCCCGCACGCAACGTGGCGGGCGCGTGTGTGTCGCATTCAAGTCGCTTGCAGAAGAAGGTGTGCGCGCATGTTCGTCATTATTGCCGCCGACGCGCCGCGTGTAATTCGCATCACAATGGAGAACCGATTAGCCCCCAAGCGCGATTTGCCTTGCGAATTAATTAACGAATTAAATTAGAAATTAACTTATTCAATGGACAACTCGCCCAAAACAGATTGCCTTCTATTCATTGCACGACATTACATTAGTCTTGTAATTATTATCAACAAATTCCTCCAGTCAACATCAACGACACATCGCCCACATCCTTTCAAAAACTAGTTTTAAACTTGAGCGCACAAAAATGCATCATTACTCATGCAAAATGTGAAAATCACTTAATTTCGTACAACATGTTTTAAGCAATGCAACAAAACCACCCCTGTTAAAAGATACACTTACAATAGTACCGCGTGAGCAACCCCTTGTTCAAAAACACTTTTCACCCACGAAATACTTTCTCCCTAAATAGATTACGAGGGGTAGAACAAGGAAAATGCTGAAAAGTTAGAAGAATACTAAAAAATTGCGTTTGTATTACACGTTATCGAATAAATTAATGTGTTATTTAAAGATTTTATATTGTCTGAGAAAGTGAATGATAAGTAAAAACTTTCTTCGTATGATGATAAGAAAATTGTAAGTTAATGGATGTAGAATATTGAATTACGCAGTAGGGAGCAACCGTCGGCGGCAGCGTCGCCAGTTAACGTAATTATGCAAATATAATTGTAACAAATCGCTCGGCGACGTTTCGTCAACAGTACGGCGGCAACGTAATGCAATCATAATGCAACGATGCATTTGCATAAAAATTACATGAATGACAAAGAGATGCATTTGATTCGGTTAGGTTGTGATTTCAACGCAAACCGACCAGAAGTAATCTAATAATATCCGCTCGTTCAGCATACTTACGCGTTGCATATTTACTAATTCAATATATTAATTTTAAATTCTATTCTGTTCTATTCTATTTACGTTTTCTACAGGTTACGTTTTCTAACCATTTAGAAATTAATAGTTTTTTTAATAGTACACTTTAGCTAAACTAAAGCAATTTCATGCGCACGCAGAGAGTACGAATTATCGTTTGCAAATTAACATAAATTATGGCACGCGTGTTTGCCGTTTATGTATTTCTATACGAACTGAATGCGCAAGTGGTGCATTACGCAGCAAAATTTGCTCGTTTTGCATTTGAACGTCAAATTAATATAGTAAGTAAATTTATAAATTCAAATGTTGAGCGTGCCGTCGTTAAAATAACTATAAGTAAGTAAGTAAGTAGAATAGTTAAAAACACGATTCGTTAACGAATGCAATTAGAAAACGAACAAAAGCAGTAATCACCATGACGGACGAACAAGCGGGCCGAGGCGCTCAAGCGTCGCGGATGAAAGAAAAACATCTCGTCTTGTTCGCTACTTCCCATTGCTGCTTGTTAGTGAAAATTAACAAATTATATTTCATATATCATTGCACATCGCCAGCCAGACGCGGCAGCAAACTTATTGCCGGCGAGCGCCGCGCGACGCCATGACGAAGCATCTCACGGGGGGCGGCAGGTGTCATCAAGTTCCGGCAAATGACTAGTTAGTTGTGCGCAATTGCTCATTGCTCACTGCTGCTTACCTCGCACCTACCGATTGCTTTGTACTTCAACATAATGCTTATCATTGCCTGCGTCCCCATTATTTGTTATTATTTCAAGTGATTTTTCACAATTAACACATGTTCAATTCCATATTACGCAATGAAATTTAGATTCTCTAACTGAAATTAGAAATACTCGAATATTCGATAAATCTATGCAAAAGTGAGATGCTATTTAATCAACAACCTTATAGAAAATTTTGTTTTTCTTTAAACATTACAATTTTCACCCTTTATACCGAATACCGCTGAACAACTTTATGGAATATCCTTCAGGAAAATACTGCTTCTAGGGAAAATTAAAAGTATTTTCCAATAAATATTAATTACCAGTTAAATATCATGGCTCTATGTCTATTTCTTCAACCCTTCAGAGGGTTAATTGTGCTATACTAGAATAAGATGACAAAACTAACAAGTAATATTAAAATAATCGCATTGTCATCCTGATGCACGATCAACGAAAATACGTATGTTCAAGTATAAGTAAATACGCGGTACATTCGAATCGGGAAAAACGGCTGTGAAGAAAACGCAAGAAAGGGATGGCCACAAAGATGGTACTTGAGCGTTGAATAGCGGTTCGGCCGTATCTTGCGTGCCTTCTTCCTGTGCCCGTGCTTTATTTCAAGTTGGCTCTCGCCATCAACATAATAAGACATAACGCGCGCTGAAGCGCGTCAAGGTGTTAATCATTGTTTAAAATTGACAGACAGGTGAATACACGCATGCCTCATGTGCTGACGCCCGAACAATGTATACCGGGTGTTAAAGCCACGCTACGATCCTATCTTTATGCACAATGCCCACGATTCACACCTGTTTTTGTTTTCGAAATGTAAAGTGCAATTTTGCAATTGATAATGACAGCTTACAATTCTTACAATTTCAATTACTTATGCCACGAAACCCATACAATAAAAAATGACCATCGAATTATAATTTGAATTAATTTCTGCGATACTTCATTATTAATTGATTGACATTTATTATTGTACATCCGGTATGTTTCCTCATCGAAGAAAATTCGTCAAACATTTTAATGAGTAGGTGGTGGTGGTTGTCCTTTTTTGCTTTGAAGGAACCAAACGTGATTTCAACTTAGTCATGATGATTAGGTGGATAATTTTGACAGTTGAATTTTATAATCAAAAAGACGTAGCCATGTAATTGGACCTTATTAGTTGGATTCAATCTTTAGTTCTCGATTCGATATTGCCTCTAATTGGATGACGACAGCTTTAACGAAGGTGGAAAGATATTTATTTGCTTTTTATCGCGAGTATTTACTTAGGATATTTATTCATCGACGACGACGATGATGAAGATGATGTGAGTCAATTATTTCTTTTGTTGGTGCGAAAATTGTTATTGGCAATTACATTCAATCAACTATTACGCTTTCAAGATATCAACTTCAATCTAATGGACAGTCCTTCGTAATTGAGCGAAACACAATATTAGACTTTAACACTTTTAACACAATGTACATTAGTACATTCGAAATTACCGTGCGAATCTGACATGTGATTGTAAACGAAGAACGCAGACATACTTCAGAAAGTGTCGATTACTAATAGCCACTTCAATTCTGCGCTCGATACGTAACAAAAGATTTTGTATAGATATTATTACATCATCTTCATGCAGCACAGCCTAATGCGATAACAAGCAATGGAAAGTACGTAATGATAGTGAGAGTAGTGAGCCGAAAAATACGATTATTTACATCAAACAATCGCTAGTTTACATTTGCAACAAAACCGAGTGTGCCGCATGCCGGACGAAATTATTCATAATTACACCGCAAAGTAATTGAGACGATGCATGCGTTCAGTGCAATTTGCGCGCGTATTTCATGTTTGTCACGTGCCGGGGACACGCGACTTGCACGTGCTTGCACTGCAGCGCCGCGGCGCGCCATGCAGTGCTATCAATGAGGTGTCGGCGTCGTTATAATCTTCCCATTATATTCATATCCTAATATGATAAAAGTATAATACACCCACTACAATATATCATCATAAGCTTTCGCTCGTATACTCATTTCATTAATGCAGCAAATTTGATTACTCACAACAATATGAATTTGTTACAGAAGCGTAATGATTAATTATGATAAATCATAATGAATATAAATTTCATACACTAATAGTCAAGCAAGTATTAATTCCCGACGTTGTGTTTATCGCATACATAAATTAAATTAGTTCCACTCAGCGAGGACAACAAACAAGTTGTTATTCAAATGTGGAAATCAAAGTTGATCTCGACTTATTATACTTTTATCTACGCAGTGTGCCACTTGCAATTCAATTGATAACAATCGCAAATGTAGTGCGCAACGTTGATGGCGCTGTTTTGCATACGCTCAACTAAGCCGCTTCAAATGCGAAATATTTCAAACGCGTTTTGCAACCATTTCAACTTTGCCAACTCTTAAGTATGATGATGGCGCATCAAGAAATGAACAAGTATTTTATGCGTTCGCATTTTCTACGCCATTTAACGCGCTGCCAGCAATGACTTCTTAGCGAGGAAAACTTTCGCAAAAACACGTATTATTATCAGCGAAAATACGTACGCAAATAGAAATCTACGACAATAAACATCAGTTAAAAGTGGCTTTATTTTATAAATCATCATCATATTTCGTCAAAATATTTCGTTTTCCGCAATAACCGAAGAAAATCTACTAGTCATTAAAACCATCTCGTACGTTTATTTTTTATCTTAAGCCCATATTATTAATTAAAAATGAATTATCATGGCAAAGTTGATCAAGAGATATTAATCACAAGAAAACGTAGTTGAATTGACGTACACGTGTATTCAATTGACCATCGAGGATAATCCACGAGGATATTCCGTTGTGACGTAATCGAATGGCTGTTCCACTCAGTCACAATAAAGGCAAGTCGATGGATTGGATGGTTCGTGATTTCTATGAATTTCTAAAGCTCGCAATATCCACTCGACGTATAAGTTTCCGCCACAACGCGTCTATTTATTCGCGAAAATTGCAGAGAGTGCAGGCGCATAGCACTTGATTCCATCGCGCGGCACGCCGTGAGCGCAAACAGGCGAAAGGAGCGAAGAAAGATAACAAAAGAGCATCCGAAACCGTGGAGATCGCGGTGTGTAGGCTGCTGTCGAGTGAGTGGTCGAGTGCGGCGCGGCGCACACCAGACATCGAAATGTCAGCGAGCAAGGAGCAAGGAGTCGGCCGAAAAAAAATGGACGAAATGCACAATGGGTCATTGTGTGCGCGATGCGCCAGGGTGAGTTTGCAGGTTTCACAAAACGCAGAGACGTCAACGATTATTGAACGTCTTCAACAAAAAAATCTTCAAGGATCACACAATTGTGTGCTGTTGTTATTGTTGACTCTTGAACTGATGCTACATTGAATTGAATTTTTGAATTTACGCAAGCTAATTATTTTCACTATGATATTAGATTAAACTTTTCAAGCATTTCGGTTATCCATGACGAGGACTAGACGAAATAAATTAATTTCCACGAAAATCCTCTTGAACGTGAGCGTCTTTCGAATGCAGTTATATAGTTTAAAGCGAGTCATCGTGCTGGAATGCGGTCGACGAATGAGGGGCATCACGGGCTGGTGGCTTAATTGACTAATTCCTCACATAATGGGCAATTGCTATTCCGTGCAGCGGACTAATCCGGCAGCATTATATTGCGTGCAATTCCACTCCAGCATGTGATGTGCCCGGCCCACCCCTTCGACGGCGGCGGCGCTCGGACCTGAGCCCTTGGCGGCTTTTCAAATATATTTGCCCGGCTCGCGATCATCATTATCACGGGCTACGGGAGAGCCGATAAAGCATTTCGTCGACTTAAATCGCGATTTAAAGTCAAATACTCGGGCGCAACCACGAATTCAATTAACTGCAGACAATGTACTGAATATTCCATGAGTGCTCAAAGAACGCCATCCCCCTCGGGGTGGAATTATTTTTAATTAAATTTGCTAAAACATTGCTTTGAGCTGCAACTATTCCATTGATTTCCAAGCGGATTGAAAACAACATCCATGAATACTTTAATAACTTTGAGTCGTAATAATTAAATTCTTATTTGGCGTAATAAAATAATAGCGAGTAATTCAATACGTGAGCGAAATTAAATGAGGAAAAGCATATTATCATCCAATTATATCATACCCCAATTTGTAATAAATACTTAATGAAGCACAAACTCGACGAGCACCGTCGCTGAACTTCATATTTGACTCTCATGATGCTCACAAATCGTGTGAAATTTATCTTCTTTTGGCTGCCCTTGCGTTGTTGTTTTCTGAATGTGCCACCTACTGTTACCACCACGCCAAACGCTCAGGGGTTGAATATCTGCACCGCGCTCTTCACGTACATGATACTTTACCCGTTTTTTTTACAACCCTCTGGGCCTGATCGTGATTATTAATTATAATAACCAAGGGAATTACGCGCAAACAAAATGCGAGCGAATATTATGCGTGTAACGATGAGAATGTGTCTCATTTGGTTTCTGGCACGTGCAAACACCCGCTGTTTGACGCATGTGCAGTGGGTTTATCCTGAAAAACCCGCCAAGTTTCATGTTTTGTTACCCGTTTAAATCACTCGTGCACTTTTGGATTTCTATGATTCATTTTAATAAAATTCAAATAACCTAAATTAATTTGATCCACGAAGATCGTGAGTGATCGCATAATCGAGGATAATAAAAGTGTGACATCTGTGGGTAATAGAAATACCATCACGTTCGTCTTGAATGGACCGTCAATTAAAATAGAATTTAGATGAAGTGCAGGCGCAAGCAGATTAGGTCCCGCCAGCATTGCAACCCAAAGGTCGAAGGGGATGGATGAGCGCTTATTGCTATTCGGGACACGGATGCGCAATAATGCAAGGAGTGACTCTTTACTTCTCAATTCACTTGCGTTGATAGGAAATCTACGTGAAAAATGCATAGAGAATATTTTCATATTCACTGATTTTAAATTTCATTTCGTCTTTCCAATAATTATGTAATTAATCAGATATTTTCAAGTATTAAGTAAATAAAACAACGCATTATGGCGTGGGATTGAATTGTATGAAGACATTCACGAAATTACGTGAAGAGGATCGAGCATGATTTTGAATCGCTGGTAAGTAAACAAACTCGGCGTAATTATCTCGTTAAAAACGTACGAGTGGACACTTGACGGGGTACCATCATTGCGTGAATACATCAATAAACCGATGCGAGACTAGACACTGGCACTGTGAAGACGAATACAGAAATATGAGTATAAGCAGGCTAAATGATGGCCATTGGCGTGTCTTGTCGGCCATTGTTGAACAACGAAACACTCAGCGCAAAAGACGGCTGGCTTCAAGTGGTTATATGCTCTCGGCCTTTGAAAAATCGAAACTCATCGCCAAAGACAAGACACGCATACGCACACGCTCGCCGTATGGCACTAGAAGAAGAAGGCAACGCTTTGTATTCCGCGCGTTTCATTCGACCAAAACGTCTTTGCCGAGCTTAATCATCGTGTCGCCAACAATCAACACGTTGGCGCTTTGTGTGTGTAATATTCTTGCATTCTCGGCGCGCGGTGGCGGCTGCAATACGTTGTTGCAAGTGCCACCGCTGCCGCCGCTCCTTCAGCGCGCCACTGACGTTTGGGAGATGTTCGATGATTAAAATAAAAACGTCGGAAACCATGGCAACCAATGTGAGACGAGACTACACAAAGAAGTCGTTCATATTGTTCGTCGAGTTATTAGTGAAAAAAAGAAGCTAGTGTTAAAGATAGATTGAAATATTACACAAGGATGACCACTTTTTTTCCACATTCATCTTCATTTCACACCCCTTCCTTAGATTACTCTAGCACAAGGTACAATATTCTACCACCGTTACTTAGGAGAAGTTTTTGACTAGCCTTAAATAATCTGCTTATTAAAGAGTGAGTAACTCTATTAAATAAACCAATTGATCAATAGTTTTTCGTATTATTTCAGTCTGGGAATGTATTAAATTGACAGCTACAGGAACAATTACCCTAAAAAATGTGCAAGCTTGCAGAAATCTCTCGAGAGTAGAAAAACGGTGTGAAAACGAGAATGTTTGCAAAGCGACACATCATTGACTATGAGCACCCCTTCTCGAATCGATGCAATGCATTAGCATTCATTTGATCGCGCACGTCCCGAAGGAGTTGAATTCACATCCCCTGAATCTCCGAGCGAATGTAACATTCAAAGCCCCCAAATAAAAAGTATGTTCTCTGTATTTACATACTTCTCATGCACCTTGCATTATTACGCCGACAAACAGCACGCGCGTAATTGTAGCGTTCGATAGCAATTTGTTAATTGAATAACACGAACATAATAGTCGCTTGTTTACCCGGCGTGTGACACGTTGGCAAGTAATCAATTTGATTCGCGTCGTTATACGCATTCAGAATGCAACATAAGGTGCAGAAATAGCGCGTGACAGTGCACGCAACGTATGTGATTTGATGACTTAATCGATTTCATTATACTAAAATCAAACGCAAGTAAGTAAGTAAGTAAGCAATGAAAACATGAAAAACGAGAGCCAGCGCGCCGATAAAAACGTAGACTATTATGATAATGCTATGTAATGTAATGTGGCTGTCGAAATTAAACGGGCCCAGCGTAATGATTAATTGAAATTCATTGATTTTCATGATTGAATTCATTACAGCAATCGCGTCGTGCTGAATGATGACGATGATGGAAATCATCAGCCCGCGTTTCATAAATATAACGAATGGATAACGAGCGAGGCGCGCAAATGGAATAATTACAAGCGTAATAATTAATTTTCCTCTGTTTCCACCATTTTCACTGTTTGCGCCCCGGTTACCATCGGCGTTCTGCTTCGCTGTTTGCTTAATAGGTATGTGATTCCTTACGGGTTTACATTGTTACGCGTATGACACGTGAAAAGCAATTTAATGATTTCGTAACAACAACATGCATTGCGCGCGCCATACGTAATAAGCACAAATTATAATTTGTTTTGCATTCATTATCACACCAAACCACTCTGCACTCGATCGTAATGTTAATAAATACCTAGCGTCGAAAAATGAACCCGAAACAAAACAATAATAGAAAGTTATTACCGAATCAGTACGACTAAACGCTTATTTTATGCGTTATTTCATTTCGCGGCGCAAAAGCTAAAATGATGTTATGAGGGTTGCTCGCAGGACGTGCGTTAATATTGCGTTTTATGTAATCGCCCCTAACTGTATGTGTGTGTGCGTGTTTATTTTGGAGGGTTGTTCGTATGTGCGTAGGTAAAGTTTATTCATTAAGTAACAACTGGTAACACACTTGTAAATTAATTTCGGTGTAATGCCCTAATGACTAGCTGTTGTGTAGCCCCCTAAGGGGGTGCGAAACGTTCCAAGCCGGCTCTCGTCCTCGAATGTAACTCTCGCGTATGTATTTGAGCGGGTGCTAAACCCCAAAACATTTACACGCGTTTTCATACAGCAGGTATCTATGCACATGTGTGTGGTTTGGATGAAATAGCGAGGAGCAGAGAAAGGGTGCTGCACAACGCACGTATAATACTTTACGTTTACAACGGGCCAACAATTACAAATTTCATCGGGCATACGAAGATAATAAATACCTTTCTCTATCCTTCGCGTGTAATATGCGAGTGCGGACGACACGTATTTCAGCGGCGAAACACACGTAAAGTTTATGCATAAACGTCAAATTGTGTAATTGGTAATGATTGTGCCCGTGTGTGCTGTGCTGTGCTGTGCTGTGCGTTTGTTAATTCGGTTGCATAATTGAAGTTGAAGTTTTTACTAATTAATTAACGAAATTATATAATCATCGCGTTTCACTCATTAGTGACGTCAAACAAATAAATTACTCATAATCATATTAATATATTAATATTTAGCTTCTAATTAATTAATTATTTGCTTGATTCGGTAATGAAATAAAGGATTATTGTTTATCCTTTTCATCAAATTCAATTTACACCACATATTGACCAATGGTTCGGACTGTGAAAGTGCGTCGCGACGTTATTGCGTGCAAGGGTAGCACGTTCTTAAGTTAATCATGAGCGGATGGAATTTGTGCTACCCCACTACTGCCCCAGCGCAACAGCGCAAGTGAACCCTTTTTGGCCGCCGCGAAATTAGAATTGCGAGACGATTACACGTTTTGGCCGTGATGACGCACACCGGGCGAGGACGGGAACAAAACCGGAGTGTATCCGAACGTCCGCAGGACGCAAACCGTGTAATTCGGAAGTCGATAAGCCGATCATCGCGTGCGTGCTGCCTCCAGGAAACAGTAGTCAATCCCGAACACACAGCGCCAATTGACCGGAACGCAACCAGATTCCGAAATGCTTTCACTGCGTGTAAAGCAAATTAGATGCGACAAGTCTTGGTCTTAATCTGATTTATCTTACAACGTGATTACTACTTTTCTAAGCTTAGAACTGAGTTATTAGTTCATTGTCTAATTACTAAATTTCTTTAGTTACCTTCGGATTTTCACTACGCGTTTATGTTTTAAAACTTTTAAAAGAAATTATCCTAAATTAATTGGTGTTTCTAACGCGTGTGATTGAATATTGAAATTGTGTGAATTGTGAATAAAAAACAAATTAAATTCTGAATCAACAAAGACCAATTATGATACGATTTGCTTAAAACCACTTTCATACCGAATGCATGCAATCTGCACGAACAAAACGAGAACGCGTTCCAATCAATTGTGGAAAACGAGGAGACGACGCACATTCATTATCTGCGTGCGTGCATGCGAATTGAAGTTTGTTGGTGACAATTTGCAGCTAGATAATATGAACCAGCTCGGTGTACACGCATGAGCATTTTTCGCGTGACGCGCACAGCATTCCTCGCCACACGCGAGAGATATAGGAGGCGTGATGAGATGCGATGAGAAGCAGGCGGCAGGCGGCGGCGGCAGCAGTAGCAGTTGAAAAAAAATAAGCGCGTGTGCAAAAAACGTGCACGTTGCGCGCGATTCGATAAATCTGACAAATTGCGAATGGCAGATCAATTTGTGTCTACTTTATTTGCTGCCGCCGCGCGCGCGAGACACGGAGCCCTTCGGGCGGTCTTTTTTACACGCTGTACGCGCCGCCGCCGCCGCCGCCGCCGGTGAAATAAGCAATTATCAACGTGAAATGTGCAAATAACGCTATGACAATACCGCAGACGTGTGCGCGTGCATGTGAAATGCCCGTGTTTGCGCGCCTATTACAAATGAAATTGCGCTGCGCAAATTGTGTGGTTTTGTTGAAGAAAATTGATTGCACGTGCAAAAAAAATATGTAATTCGCGTCCGAAGAATACGTTAAATAATTACGAAAATAAACAGCGGCCGCCACTGTAAAAAAATCCCAATTACTCAGTTGGCTAAATGCATATTGAAAAACACACGGGAAATTTGCAATTTGACCTTACGGCCCTTGCGCAAAAAAAAATAAGAAAACAGATAATAAACTGTCCACTTAATTGGGTTACGTTCGCATAACTTGTAGCATTTTTAGCATCAAGAGTTGCACGATTAACAGCAGCCTCGCAGCGCGGCGAAGAGCTTCATTAAAACTAAGCAAATCCTACTCGAGTTACGTCATTAGGTGCGGCGCCCCTCGTACAAAATTCGTTCGCCATTCCGATGGCGGCGGTGGCGGTGGCGGCAGCAGACTGAGTAACTTGTCTTGCACGTTTTATTTTGTCGCGTCGCAGTACCGGTCTCGTAATAAATGTTGCAAAACTGCCTCGGTTTGATGGCAAATACCGTCCTGTGTGCTTTCAACTTTGGTGGATTCGATGATGCATTGCATTGGCGCATCGTCTCATCCTTCAATGCAAAGCAGCCGAGCCGAACGTCAGAACAAAACTTTACTCTATTAGCACTCGGATAATTACTTCGTTAGTAAAATTCTTCGTTACTCTGCTCTGCTTCGAATGGCTATAATCCACGAATGTTTCTAGTGTTTCTTTTCAACTTTTAATTAATCAATTTGAACAATGTTCAAACATTATTACGCTGAATGACTAGTTAATTAGATTAAATAATCAGCCTTGTAATATAGTTAATTAACTTTGAAATTTAGGCATCCAATAAAATTGTTAAAATTTACGTGAACAAATGACGAAGAGAAAATATTAGTCCTAAACACGTTTACAGTAGGAACAAAGAAAAAGCGGCCATTATGGGGCGTCGCGTGCGGGGCCAATGAGACATGGCTTCATGCTCCGAACGAGCGACGCCAATCGGCGCCGCGACGCTAACCGAACGCTCCTGCTGCTGCTGCTGCTGGTGCTGGTGCCGCCGCCGACACAAGCGCAAGCACGCGCCGCGACGCAAACACAACGCATATTCAAAACTCATTCCCTTCGCACATTCGAAATAATGCTCAGCGTGCGGCGTGCGCGCGGGCTAAACAACAGCCCCATGGTGGCGCGTTGCGTTTCCATTACGCATATATCCGGCAAAGCGAACAAGGGAAGGAGAGCGTCGCCGCCGTCGCCAAGGAAACGCACCTAAGTTTATGTGCAAATAAGCATGCGTTTGCCATCCCAATTGCGATTGCGATTGGAATTCAGCGTGCACGAAGGAATGGATAATTAGTGGGCCGCGCTTCAAGCGCTTTGAATGCATACGCTCTCGCCCTATGATTATGATTTATAATTGCGCAGGGTGCGCACCCCTCCGCAATGCTGCTTTTTACCCTCTACGCGTGCGTTGCGCACGCAGATGAGATTTTTATTACTTAATATTTTTTTCATTTTTTTTCGGCTCCAGTTAAACATACGAGCAATGACTTAAGTCACTTGAAAAGCTAAGCACTAACCTGTATTCTATCTTCGGGAAGATCGGTTTTCAGACTTAGCATCTCCCTGGCGTACACATCCGGGTAATGGGCATCCTTAAACGCCTTTTCCAATTCCTCCAACTGGTAGCTGGTGAAAATCGTCCTGCTACAAGTGCGAACAAACAGAAACAGAAAAGGGTTGCTGAATATGTTATAAATTATTGTTACACCACATTCTCCTACGCTAAAATAAACAAAATTGTTGACTTAGCTTACCTATGACGTCTTTTCTTCTTCTTTTTCTTACTGAATCCACCAATTCCGTCTGTGACTGAGAAGTCTTTACTATTATCTAATGGTCCTGCAAATAATAGAAATCCAACAATTAATCCAACTGTGAAATTGTTTGTAACACAACAATATTCATTTCATATGATCCATACAACTCTTCATAATAATGAAGACAACAATGGAATGAAAAATCGCCAACGGCGTTGTCTAAACTTTCAGCTCACTTTACGTGGCAAACAGCGATGGAATGAAGGACGAAACGAGGAAAAAATGCTGCGCAAATGTTTCGCGATTACGCGGCGACAACGATGGCGCAGGACCTATTAGTCGAGGGTCGTCGCTGGCAGCGGATGTAAACAACCCTCCTCGAAGTTAAGAAGTAGGAAACTTTCAAAAAGCAGAGATCCTATTTATTCCCTTTGAGATCTTCATTTGGCTGCCTTCGAGCGCTAAGAAGGGTGCATACAGATTCGGCTCGCCATTCGCATCGCATTGCATCGCTCCGCTCTTTTTCTTCCTTGAATTAGAGTTTAAATTTCACGCGGCTGTTGTGCTTCTCTATTCTCGTCTAATTCACTCGGTAATGGACTCAATGGAATAATAGAGTGCAGAAACAAACGCTGTAAATTCATTGTTTGCGTCTTGTTGTTTTTTTTTTGTGTGTGCTTTGTATCTAGGATCTAGGATATGAGACGGTCGTATTCGCGATCGATAGTTGGCAAATTTCTATGACAATGAAAGAAATCCACTTCCTCCGCATTGTTGGCGATCATATTTACGGCGCGACAGCGTGCAACTTTTGATTGATTAATTCATTGATTGCTCACAGACTTTGCTCGCGCGCGCGAAGGACGTGAAGGAAACGTCAATTGCTCAAGCGTATTGGATTACACACGAGTAATTCCATTTCTGCGCAACAAATGGCAAATTGATTTTAATAATAATTACGTTAAGTGGTGAATGAATTGAATGTTTTTCACGGCGTACGCGCATTCATGTCAAAAACTGGTGATCGAGGGTTGCGTAGAGCAATTCGGTAGTTTTATAGCTTGCTGCCCTTGGAGATTCGGCGTGCTCTCCAGAGACGACTTGACGCTCGATTAAGGTCGTTTATACGTTGTCTTCGTCGCGCCCCTTCGCATTGGCGGCGGCGGCAATGCGATGCGTGTATTAGATAACTGCTGCGAAACGCAACGCGCAACGCACACGAGTTCATTTCGTGCGAGGGGGTTGCAAACCGTATAATGCGCACACTTCATCAATTATTATAGATTACGCGCCGAAATCGCTACACGAAAGCGATTACTCGCCCTTCTTTTGCAACAAGATGTAAAACGGCTTGTCTCTGGCTTGTTTCGTTCATTCATCAGCAAATAAACACTTTATTAGGGGGTGGTTAACGAATTTTTTCAATTTCTTTTTTTAATTTAATTCTTTCCTATATAGGCTACCTAATTATTTCGATTCTTAAGAAGATAATTGAATACATACTAATTATTTGAAATATTTTTGATCATATCTCTAAATATGTTATTTTATTTTCTTGGCAAGATGCAATTTTAAAATTTGCATGGTGTACGATGCACAGTTATGTTTATTTTCCTTTTCGACCATAGAGAGCGCGCGCTGTGAATAAGGGTGATGCATTTTAAGCAAGCTGAATTAGTAATTCGCGTTTATGACCGTGCGCGACGAGTGAAGATGAAGCGATGGGTGGCTGGCGACCTGTAAAACATGCATGCATACTCGGTGCGCGTAAGACATGCGGCTATTTGCCGTTTGCACCACGGTTTTATGGTGTATCCACACACGGTGGCTTGTTTTACCGCCACGGCTGCCTCTGCTACTGCCGCCGCCGCCGCCGCCGCCGCCATTCAGCTGCAGGTTTATGGCCGGTCCAGCCAGGACTTGCCAACAACGAACGAGTAACGCTTTCGAATAGCTTGAAAATTGACAACGCATAGCAAATGTCCTATGACTTTTTCATGCACCGCAAGCAATATAAACTGCGCTGAAATAAAATTGGTCTTACATTGAGATTCCATTTGAATTAATCAAGTTTGCACGCAAAGCACGAAACACGCTTCTTTCATCTCTGCACGTTATTACGTATTAATTATACGTTCGATAATTAATTCGGAAAAAATTAATTGAGTCTTTTATGTCGCACGGCCGTTTTTTGCGAGAAGTATGCGAAAGTACGAATGCATCTTGGCGTTAAAGACGCGCAGACACTTCACTCGTAGAATAGACTAATTGGACGCGTTTTCTTGAATAATTAACGTCTTTAATTTAATTGCCCCACCGAAGCCTTGGGGGCCGCACGTTGCGAGAGTGTCGTCGTCGCCGCCGCCGCCACCGGTGCCGCCGACGCTTTTAATTGGTTGACACGAAAAACGCGCGGGCGTCGGAGAAGTTCACTTCACTCGAGACGACACGCAGCGCGCAAAGAATGCGCAGCGCCGACGAACAACAAACCAAATTAATTATTTATCTCGGCCCGCGCCAAATAGAGTTACTTTGCTGGCGAGCGCGCGTTTTAATTAAAATCTCAAAGAATTAATTAACAATCGCCGTCGCGTGTGCATTCAAAGTGCAAATTACTTTCTGCGGCTGCCTTTCATTAATAATTATTATCAGTAAACCAAGTAATTTCGTCAGTCAAAGCTTTACAATTAAATTAATTCAAATTTTATCATATTCTCCATACCTAGGTACCAAGTATTGTTTGAAATGCAAATTCAATGATTCAATGAAAACACATCAAAAATAACGTCACGTTCGAAAACGTACTTGAAATTGCAAATGCAATGATTGCACTCAACAACGAGCAACACGTCCTCTGCGCCAAACGCATAATAGTTATCATCTTCTTCTTATTAACAAGTATCGTGCGTTGCTTGATCAGCCAGACAAACACGCGACGCATGCGAAGGAATCATTGCATGCCATATTATCAAGTGGCAGTGAATTTAAATCCCAGTGCAGCGCGCATATTGGAAGAAAGCCTTTGGGGATTCGGTGCGTGTGCGCGCGCGCGCCCGCATTTGCCACCCTTCGCCCTCCAGGGAATTATGCCGGTTTTATATCCATCCGCATCTACCGCCTCCGACAACTCGCTGATTCAATAATTGAATTTTCGGCGGATATACCTAGGCACATGCATCCAAACGGCCTTATCAGCCGCACACGTTCAGATTTTCAATACATGCCACGTGCATTTTAAATAATCATTAATATTTCCTATTTCATTAAGAAATTCCAAAACCTCTTTTCAAATTGTTTTAAATGTCTAATGGAAATTTTCCGGTTGAGACTCTTGCTAACAAAATAAATTATTTCTTAGCAAATTTATTGATAAATTTCAAATTCCCGTTTCCTGTTAAAGAACGGTTCAAATGTTGAGAATTTAATAAATTATCCTGTCACAAATGGATTGAATGATACCAATTTATATTCAGGATATTTTTAAAGCTAACTTAAAGAAATTGAATGAAAATAGGAAAATAAAGAAATTGCTTATTTAGAGATATTAGGAAGTGACGCGTATTTGTATAGCGTTTGTGCGCGGAAAGGAAGGATAATGAAAATGCGAGCAAAGTAGCAAGGAGCTGAACGAATGGGCCATTATGATATTAACGTGCTAAAAACCTAAATAGCTTTTTAACGCCTGACGGCGCACGTTTTTAATAAGATAATGCGATTTCGACTGCTTTCCACTACGCGCGCCGCCGCTGCCGCCAACCAGCGTTACTGCCGCCAGTGGCGTGCGCGCAATTCGCAATTTGCCATTCGCCATTACGCTCTCCTCCCTTTGCAAGCGACTTAATCAATTTTCGAAATTCCATTTGCACAATCTTTTATCCTAGCAAAATACTTAAACTGCTAATTTATCATTAACCTTAAAAATGAATTATGTTCGATTCCTCTATGCCAGTTTTTATCTAAAATTGTTATTTATTCCTTGTGCTGTGGGAGGCAGTAAAACATTTTGTCAAGATTAGTCAGTTGGTCTGAGCATAAACTCGCCGTAGGGGCTAGTCTTGCGGAAGAGCAAATAGTCCAAAACACGCATTCAAAATGCCATAAAGCAACCCTTAGTTGTAGCCATTCGCTGAATTATTATTAAATTTGCGTGCGCATTCGTTGCTGGCGCGCTGGCCAAAACACATTGATCTTGTGCCACCCCCTCCGGGCTGGAGGAAGGCGGCTTACTTACAATTCGCTTGCTCGTCGCTCGCATAGATTTTGCACCAAATAACGGCTTTATTTTATTGTCGCGCGACGCATACAGCGAACAAGGCTACATCTTCTTAGCGGCATAATGCGGGTGGCCATAACATCCAATCAGTGTGGATTTATGAGCGGCGGCGCACTTGTAAATTGCGCTCGGATGGCCGCGGGTGGTCGGCAAATCCAATTGTGTGTCAACATATAGTAGATTAAGTCGATTGATATTTGGGCCCGTTCCAACGCCAAGCGCAGCGCGATGACAACGAGATCTATGCCGCTTGTGCTCTCTTGAGCTAAGACAATTCCTCCGCCTTTTATTGCTCGCGTATTTGTGGTTATTTCTCGTAATCTTGTAACGTTTGAGGGGTGATTGTGTATGCGATTAGGTCGGACAAATGATTTTTGTCATGTGACGAATTCGATTATCTATCAAGTGAGATTTATTACTCGCATTAGATTGATTAGAAATTTATTGCTTTTGCTTCATCATCTCTCCATAATTTTGAATAAACTTTTTTGTCATCCTGTTTGAGGACTGGATTTCATAAATCCTTGATCTGTCTTTGTGTGCAATGAATTTTGAAAAATTATATTATGTTAGTTACAACTGATATCAACAGTAATTTGGAAACAAGGGTTGAATAAAAAGAGATAGATGAATAAAACATCAACCATCATGATGTAGGGTTGGGCTATCAAGTACGCAGTACTCGACTTTTCGGCATATTCATTTGCTTGCACGCAGAAATTCGTTCCCCTTCGATAATATTTTCGCACGCATACAAACACGAGCGCCATAATGGCACGTGTACGATTTCCGCACGTGAAAAACTACCCTGCATATATGCAGCAACGCCACTCATCATCCAATACGTTGCACTCCTTCAACAACCATCATGTTGCGTAATTTAATTGAATTTTTATGCCAACAGCCATTGCAATCGAATTTAATTAACTATTTGTCAAAAAAAAATATCAATTTAGCTTTAATTTACAACCAACAAAATCATAGTTACCAAAATTCTTCTATTACTTTAACCAACTGCATTTCAACCTCAGCAAAGAAGTAAAAATAAACTTCTCTTTGAAATTATATTCACACCTCCAGACAATAAATAAAGGTCATTACCGATGTCATTAAATCGCCTGAGAAATTCTGTCATTCAAGAATTTGCATCCTCCAGTTTTGTTTGTCGTTTTCCATTCACACCTTCGCGCAGAAAAAGTGGTGAGTAAGTGAAGCCTTATTGTTGGTTGTTGTTGTGTTTCGGATGCCAAATAAGCATTGAATTTAAGATCGTTCTTTTATTTGAAATCTCGGTGCGTGTTGCTGATACGACATACGAATTTCGAGTGCCTATTCACCGTACGTTATGGCATGTATTTCGATATAAAAAAGCTCTAAGATGTAATGTGTGCTGTATGAATTTTGTGTGCGATCATAACACGCATCGTATTCAGAAGCCATCCACATTCCTTAAACATTTTACTATTCGTATTGTAATACGACACCACTCAAGGAAGACCAGCGTTTGTTTTTCTATTCACAAATAACCCGCAATGTAAATTAAGATCTTCTAATCTACCTAAACAGAATTAAACTCTAATTATAGTAACGCAAAGAAAAAAATCTTTCTAAATTAATTCCTTTTTAGATTTTCGTAAAGCTATTGAAATTTTTGTACTTTTTGTACACCTTAAATAAATGAGGTGTTAGTCAATTATTAATGAGTAATAACTATTAATTCTTTACTTTCTCTGCGATGAATCGACTGGGAATTAATTGAATTTGCAATTGATTGAAAGACAAGTTGTTAACAGTGAAGAAACGGCACGTCATTATAATTCCATAACTCTATAGAATCGAAGCACGTACTCGAAAATAAATAAATTGGCAGCTGGTTAGACGACATGCTGGCATCGTTCAAGCGCTAATGAGATAATTCGAAAGCGCGCGCAATGGCCGGGCGTGTGTCACCGCGAACGCGCGCGTCTCCGCACACTTGAAACTCACTTAAGGACAAAGTGAGTGTATGCGGTGCGCAAACGCCAGAAGAAAATTACATTGCTAGACGCCTAGTAACCAAATATGTTTACAAAGAAAACAGGAAGCGCGTCAAACGTCGGCGAATCGGTAATTTAATACAAATTGGTTGTACACGGAACGAAGAAGAGCGCGCGCGCGCGCGCGCGTACCGCCGCCGAATGGCGCATATCCATCATGTTATCTTGTTAGGTTTATTGCTCCTCTTCTTGTTACTACACTGCGCTGGCGTTCAATGTTGTTGCTGCTGTTGCATTTCAATTGCTTCTAAATTTGTTTCGGGCGGCGGCGGCAAGCGACCTGCAAGCGCATTGCTTGTTAACGAGAGATGAGCAAGGCATTGCGCGCTCCCGACGCTTGTGGCGCCAATTCACTCGTTCGATTTTTTGCCTTTTCTGGCATCTTTGCCGAAATTCGAGCTCATGTCAACAATTTTCGACAAAAATATGAACCATACGTGAGTCGTCTGTGAGACTTAAAGGGAGTTGGTAGCAATTCCAAAGTAATTCAGCAAAATATAAATTAAAAATCTTATTGCTTAATCCTTCGAGTATTTTACGTTTAAAATATAGCTTGTTAGCTCATTTCAATTGCTTTTCGTTTTGCTAATTATTAATTTAACATTTGATTTCTTTATAATAGTTAATTAGTTTAAGTTCTGCACAATAACTGATCGGGCTATTTCATTAATTTTCTAGTATAATACACCTACTAATTTACCATTTACCAGTAAAATATCCAGTAAAATATTAGCAATTACTCTTTCAAAACATAAAAACAAATTGTGATACCTATTAATCGAATGCGTTCAACAAGCAAAAGTTAAAATTTCGTCTCTTGTTAATAATCCTTTTTCGCTACTATTTATCATACTTATGTTTCTGAAAAATTCCCAATTATCTCCGCTTAATAATAAAGAATTTCTCATCAATTATAAAATTGTTTCTTTTAGAAATTAACTCGTAATCCTAGACGATTAACAACTGTACGTTCTAGTCCTTTAAACCAGCTGCAAAAAATCAATTGAACCCCGAACCAAATAAGAAACATAAATAGGCGTAACGTGTACATAGTAAAAGGGTTAAATGTCTAACCGCCCTTAGGCCCATGCCGAAAAAAATCCATTTGTGTGATTTATCCGCGAGTAAGGTTCACTTTGATTGCCGGTAGATGCCGGAGCAACCCTTTCATTCGCATCAATATGCGAACGTACCTACTCTCCGTGCGCATTCTGGTAATAATAACCATTGGGCGTTGTGTGCACATCAAGTGAATGGAACGAAAGGCGTCGTCGATCGACTGCGTGAAGATGTACTATTAAATGTATGCATTGCGTGGATTGGATTACCAGGCAATGCGTGCGATTGTATGCGAGTGTTCTTCGTTGTTTCGTTCAATGCGTATGCGTGGCAAGTGCAATGCAATGCGCGCATTGTGTGCGGAACGAACGATGGATGGATGGATGGATGGATGATGGATAGAGGTGAGTGCGTGGAATGTTATTATCGCCATATTATTGGGCGCACAATGCGGATAATGATGGGTTACGAACGAGCGCGAATGAACGAGGAGGTTTGTTGACAGATGTCTTACATTCGGTAAATATAACGAAATGACGTAACGATCAAATTATGGTATCGCTTTATGTACATTCGAGCGTTGTACACATATGGCTTTTATCAATGTACAAACGTGCGTTTCATCAGTCGTTATACCCGAAAATTGTTACACGTAACACTTCATTATCCTTTGCATACTTTTCCTAATACTACTACTGCCTAAATAACCAATTTTTTCTCCTTTCCGAAAATATGTTTTTAAAACCTCCATGAATTATGATAACTCGGTATGAATTGTGACTTGTTCTGCTTTTCACTAATGAATATTTCGAGGATTTATTTATCTTTGAGTTTACTCAAATTTTCCGCATAGAATTTTACGAGTATCATCAGCGAATAAAGCCAAGTTTGCTGCCGCGCGCGAGGAGAAAGAAAGAAAGCGCGTTCGCCGAACCACGAATGATATAATAGGCAAGAGCGACGACGGCGTTGGCGGCGAATGGAAAAATGGGGCGCATTTTTCGCGCGCACGACGCGAATAAAAATTGAATTATTAAACGCGGTGGCGCTCGCCGGGGAGCGCGCCGAGAAGAAAAAAAGTGTCCAAATGAACACACTGCCGTTGGCGCAACAAACAAAGCGGATAAAGACGGCGACGCCCGCGCCGACAAAGTGACAATGTTTAACTGGGTAGAAACATATAATGGGCTTCTTCAGTCGCTCAAATTGGATATTAGAGCGCGTTCCCAGATTTCCACAATTTTGCGCCTTTGTATTTATTCCACGCATTGCGCGTTTAATTAAATCGCGAAATAAGAATTCATTCAATTTCCCTAGTTATAATAATCTTATTTCTTCACTTCCAAAACTAATTAGCATGATGTTTCCTATCTTTCAAGCGCAATTTAGTATAATTCAATTGAACAATTGAATTGAAAAACAACACGAGCATTAAAATTGTACACTTTATAATTAATCCTCAGCGTGTGCAAGGTTAATTAGCATCGCATTCTTGCATCTTATTGTTCCGTTGTCATCTGCTTTAGTCATTATGATGAAGTCCTTCTCATCAGCGTCCTGCTCACAGGCAGGTGAAAAGGAATATGCGCAGAGAGGCGGTCGCAATCGCTGTGGCAGTGGCAGCGGCAGCGGCAGCATGAAATGAAAATGCTCATTTTCGCAGAATGGAAAAACGCAATGCGCGACTACGCATTGATTAGAGATGACTAAGTGAGAAGGACGAGCCGCGAGCGAGCGCGCAATGCGTAGGTGTGTATGGCCACCGGAACGCAATGTGCGGGAGTGCAAACGCAAAGTAAACGTAATGCGTGTGTGCACCATGTTTGAAAATGGCGGCGGCGTTTCGTTTCGTTTCGTTCCGTTGCGTATTCTAACAACAACCCAATGTATTTTCATCCATTGCTCCTATCATTCCCAACCTTATCATATTGAGAAATTACCTCATTTCTTTAAAAAATCCGATAATTATTATTCGATTACTTAGTAAAAGCTCCAATTGATTATGCAATTGTCAAAAAAGTTTGAAATTTAATTCATAGCAATAGATATTCTTCAATAATAGCTGGGTAGTTAATGGTTCGTATAATGCGCATGATAAGCTAGTGAACTGGTACTAAATTTATATGTACACATACTAGCTACTAGCTGGGCTAGACAAACTCAACCGACCATCCGGAAAATACATGCGCGGGCGGCCGTGGACGTGGACGCGTGTCGAAATTCATGCATCCCCCATGCATGCATTGGGATAGTGTGAACTTTCGGGTGAGCTTCTCGCGCGCGCGCGCGTGCACACACACAGTGAGTCGGAGTATTCATGACGCCCAACCCCACTATAAAACATCCTGATAAATGACTTCAACGCCGGCCGTAATTAGATTAAGCTAATGCCGCATTTGCGCGCACACAAATGTGCATTGCATTGCATGTTTGCCGAAAACGTCATAACAAGGACCGTGCGGCGACTGACTCTTGGCGCAATTGCGCATGGGATGCATGCAATACGCAGCAGTGTGATAGTGACAAGCGAGTGGAGGTACTTTGCATTTTAATAAAATTAAATTCCAGTTAGTTAATATCAAATATTTCACGTGCCATTACACAGCCATTTGCGCAAACGCGCGCGCGCGCGCACATACGATAATAAATGGATGTAAAATGCAAAATACAAAGTGCTGCATTGAAATCGCCTCTTTAGCGTGCGTAAAATCTAATTAGAGCCGAGATAATTTATAACTCTACGAGCGGCGCGGCGCGGCATTGCGCGAAAATGACTTGAATATTTTCCAAGGAGACAATGAAACAATAGGCATCATTCTGTTCAAATTCACACTTTTTGCACATTTCCACTCGATTCATTACGGCGCTGTTTGTTGTTTATTCAATCCGCGCACTCAGCGCGCACGAAGCCGTTCGTACGCTCGAGGAGAGGAGAAGAGCTCGTTGCGAAGCGTTATAAAAATGTTATGCATATGCAAACTACACACATGCATAAATAATGCGTGCGCGAATAACCTATATTGCGCGTATTCTTGGACGCCCATCCGCCTCCGAGCGTATTATCTTTATCGCCCGTGTGTTTGTCTGCCAGCACTTTGTCTTTTCTCGCAATGCGCGCACTTTTCCTCCGCGCACTTTTCCTCCGCTGTGTTGGTGGCAAACATTGCTCAAGTGCGCGCGATTTGAATCTATTCACATGTCCGTCACGCCAACACTATGCATGCCCATCGTGTAACGCTCAATTGTACTCGTTCAAGAATGTAGGTATGTACTTCTTCGTTTAGATCGCATAATACATCCGACGGTTTATACAATTTTTTCGGCCAATTCAGATACCTCTTTTCTATTAGCATCGTTCAGATAATATTTTCACTTTAAACTCTAACCTCTTTCTTATCAATAAATGCTGATACTTAATTAATTAACTAATTAACTGATAATGAAAAGGATGACTAACCTGATAAACAAGAGCCAGGTCCTGATGCACCAAACGTCGACTTTAATTGTGAAAAACCTGAAACAAAATAAAAATAACACAATTAATACCACACAAGTAGAAACAGTGTTTGCATCAAATGAAAACAATTTGGATGAGGTTAATTTTCTTGTTTTGCAATTCATTCTTGCACGAGCCTTATGCTTCCACCCTTCTAACTATTGCAATTACGCATTTCTTCCTCTCGAGCAAGTTTTTGCATGAAAAAAGTAACTCTCCAAACAGGTCACACGTAATGAAGTCATTGGTCGGCGCGACGCGTCGCCGCCGCCGCCGCCGCTCGGTCTCGGTGGCTGCACCAGCGACGCGTCGCGCGTTCGCACTTCTTTTCAAAGCGGCAAGAAAACTGCTCCTGCGAACTTAATTACGTCAAAAATGCGAAGAATTTCAACTTCTTAATTAAATGCAGTTTGCGTCACGGCGCTGCCACCGCCGTCGCCAACACTATACAACGCAACACATGCACACACACACACACGCGTCCCTCGCCGCCCTTGCTTTGGTCTGGCTGGCAGGAGTGCATACGGCACTACGTATACGTGTGTATTGCAGGAGAACCACGCTCGCCGCCTGCTCTCTTCGCATCCCCTTTTCTAACGGCGCGCCAGTTTAGTGCGAGATGAATAAGTTTAATTAAACCCTTGTGTTTTATTAGGTCGTAGCCTCGTGTATCAAGCGCAATGCTCACAGCAATTTATATGGACGTTCCTTATTTCGTCGTGTACCAACATGTTTTTGCTTTTTTTCCTCGACTCACTCACATGTAATCAATGTTTTATTAGGTTAGACCACTAAATTCTAAATTGCATTAACAAACACCTTGAATTGCATTCCATTTCACCTTTCATCTCATGAATATCTTCATAATCGATTGCTCAGTATGTAAATCACAACATGTCTAGAGCAAATAACCTTATTTCACGAACAATAACAACAACAACAACAAAGTAACTTAATTCCTTGGTCTGGCTGAGTAGCTTGCTTAATACAATATGTATTAATACAATACATAAGTGTAGAGTGCAAGAACAACTGATAACAAATCTCATCACGTGAATAAGACCAAATTGGCAATGTGGAGTGCCAGGTACGGTCAATAATTAGTGTAATATTAGATTAGGTGCCTGAATTTTAAATAGCAATGAAGATCACATCACATTTCGTTGAATTCACTCATTCACCTTAGGAGTCACTGTATTACAATAGATTACTATGTAAATCTTAACATTTCTGGAGCTAACCTTACTTCTCACTAACTAATATCATAGCAACTCAACGCTTTGCAAACTACTGTATTTACATGAATATCTTCTTTTCAGGGGATAATCCACGATCGAATTAGTTTATGTATCTCTATACTCTTAACCGCAGTGTGCAAGTAAATTCTTGTATCGCTATATTCACCTAACACCTATCTTAACCAAATCAGCTGACTATGGCTACTCACTCTATGAAACGCCAATAAAAATATACGCTGGTTTAACCAATGACTTATAACGTTGACGCACTGTTCTGTTGATGATTATCTTAATCTGTAATGAATATAAGCACTCACCTTATAATTATCTTCGTTCACAAATCACTACACTACTGATCACTACATGTGTCTAACCCAAGTTCTCGATGTCTACTGTCAAACGCAACCATAACCTTACGTTTCGGCAATTCGTTTGTTTACATTTGAGTGTCACGCTATCAGACGAAAGCATGTGTTTAAATTGCAAATTAGAACTTAGACATCTTTAACTGCACTGCTGGAGAAAAGAGTATAACGATGAATTCGTAAAATGAATAATGCGAATCAAAGCAATTGACAATAGACACGAAGAGTATGGAGTGACGTGTATTATTCGAAGGTGTCGAAGTGGAAGCTGCCACCAGCAACGAGTGCAAGAGTACAAGTATAATTAGAGAGTGCGAACGGATAATGTCGCTGGAAACAATATGCGAGTGTTTGTATGCGTGCATGTGTATTATCATAGCGTACTCATTTGTATTTTTGCGCGTTTTGCAATCAGGAGCATGTTTGCAGCGAAATGAATCGGTGGCTGTGTGCGTATTCGCACAATACGAGTTTCAATATTCGCGCCCGTTCCCGCTTGAACAACACTAAACAACGTAATGTGTAACGCGTGTAACGGTAGGAAATTGAATTACGTCGAAAACAAAAGGCCTCCAGCGAATTGTACAATTCGCATTGGCGAACGTGCCTGCGTTTCTATCTCTGCGATGGCTGAGTGTGAGTGTCGCGCAGCAAACGAGCCAACGCAACGCCAGCAGACAAATGTTGCCATTAATTAACTACGCCCTCGATAATTAATTAGTTCCAACGCTTGATAATTTGCTCACTGTTTGTATCGCACTTGTGCCAAGGGCTTCTAAGCAAGATGTATTGTCTCCACGTACTTTTTGCACTAATCATAGAATAAGTTTAAATTTAAGCTCAATACTGTTTGATATGCAGAAAGCCAATAAATCATAAACATTATTTAAATCATGCATATGCGAAGGGATGACGGATGAACATCCTTTGACCACTAAGGGAGAAAGCGGCTAAGAAGTTGAAGGCAGAAAATGTTCGAGTTTGAGGGTGCGCTATTAAATCTCGTCCTGCTTTTATGCCGTCCACAAAAGAGCATCTAGCGGGTTAGCTTTTCTTAGCCGCCTGCCTTGCGCTCGGCGGTCAAAATAGTTTTAAATCGATCTGCTTTCATGCGCTCCCCATTTGCGGGCGGACGCGAAGCGAACGAAAGAATCAATTGCGCAACACACAACGTCTTCAAGTTCTGTAGTACGCACCCTGCGATTACATGCGCTCTATTATATTTCAATGGACGCGTTTAGACTTAGTCCCTTGCGCTTTTTCTTCGCGCCCTCGCTGACAGCATAATGAGCGCGCACGTCTAAGAACGTTTGCTTTTCATCCACGCACCACACCATATCATATTAGCCTTTGCGCATGGCTCGATGTCTTATTATCTCCTCTGACGCTTTTGATGCGTGAAGTGCTCGCGCTGCTCTTTTGGTCAATTGGTCAAACGATCTTTCTGCCTATTATAATATAATGATCTGTCATGCTCTGTGTTGAAATAACACTTCACCAAATACTTGACAATTTCTGGGTATTTTGCTTTGCATTTATAATCACTATTGTTGACATGAGTTTTTGAATTATCGCGAGTAGAACTCAAACTAACACCATAAATTCCATGCTAATATAGTGACCAAATGTACGCATTAGTTGATTATTTGATAGTAATTTTAATTAGTTAAGCGACTGCATTTTTGCGTTATTCTGGAAATCATAAAGTTTTCTTATCCTTTAAATTTAGCTGCAATTAGTACAATTTTTGAGAATTCTTAATGAATATTTAATTCTAGTATAAATTTGTATTATTTTTTGTCGTTATAACAAAAGATTATATCCTTTTTGGAATTAATTTAATAATTTTCGGTTGTCGGTTGAGACTTGGAAAAAATGTGTAATAATGTTATTCATAACGTATTTTAATGCATTCCAAGTAATTGTAAGAGGCGATTTGGTAAAGGGTGGCAGGACAAGCAGCACGACAAGCAATATATCTGTCAGGGAACGCAGGCATTTTGCGCTCCAGAGCTCCGTTTGTTGAATGCTCGCTCGTTCGTTATTTGCTTCTTGGCCGCGCGCTCAGCGTTTCGGTTAGTTTACAACCAACGCGAAACCGTACAATAAGCCATATTCCTCGTCCCCCTCGTGCCTTTCGGCCGTAATATGTGCGCCCCCGCGCGCGCAGCAATTACTGTTTTGGAATTTCATTTGCATTAGTGGCGACGATAGTCGCAAATCAGTAACGCGGGTAATTTCTCCGTTTTGCACATCTCATTCTTCTCGCGCCTTGCGGGCTGGAATTAAAATTCGCCCTTCACGTGAAAAGTGTGCGCGGCGTATTTCACGATGTCGCCGAAAACGAAGAAGTAGGTACAACAATTAAGTCGTTTTCAGTTATTCAGCAATTGCGCGCGTAAATAAGTGCAAAAAGTGAATTAATTAAGCAATAAACTGCTCTGTCTTCCGCAAATGAACACCCCGCATTCCGACGTCGTTGAGTTTTTGTTTAGTGAGCACCGAGTAATTAAATCTTCTCAACGTGTGGCTGAAGTAAATGTTGATCAAGGAAATAGGCATCTACGTATCTGATGTGTTTAATTCGAAGGAATCTTTCATCTCGTACAAAAGATGCTGGCATAATAGAAAGACTAAACGGTTCTAATAAAAATATCAGATAACACACCCGGAAAAGCACACGCGCATTAAATGCCTCGTTCGATGGTTAATGCCATTGTTAGGTGGGCAATTTGAAGAAAAGTCCAAGTGAATATCTGCTCTAAGCCCATTAAAATGTGCCGTGCAAGGAGTGCGCACAAAGGATGAGGTTAAGTGTCAGTCATAATGTTGACAAGATTATTTCACGTTCGTACAGTAAACACTACAATACCTGATGTAAATCTACCTGGCTGAAGAGATGCTGAAATCTCTAGAATTATGGATTCTAGCTGGGTTTGTTCAATATGCCAATTAAATGAGATTATTTCCCAAAAATCAATACGCAGTATTCCATATTCTATTTCCCAAAGGATATCAAGGATATCAATTTTTCAAGGTGGATAGCAATTGGGTAAAATATGATTTGGGATTATTGGGTAAATTGCCCATTTCCTCAATGAAATTTCACAGGACATGAAACAGGAAGAATTAGATAGATTAAATCAATGATATTTTAGCTAGAAAAGTATGATGTTCGTAGTGTAACATCTTGATTAAGATGAAACATCATGGGATGACATATTAACTGGTTCATTGTTGTGGCGTTAAATGGAATATTAGAGATCCCCTCATGCCGATTTGGCAATTCAGGTGTCGTGTGTCACTTTACGTCGGATGGGACCAGTGTGCGGCGCTTCACAGCGTTTCGATCATAATGGGAAAGCGGCGCGACGAAGGAAATTTGTGCGGAGCGTGCAGGCGACAGATAGGAGGAGAGAGGACGTGAAAGTAGCGCCGCGCCGGGCACATCCAATTTGCAACAAAAGAGAAAGAGGAAACAGGAGCGTGTGCATGCACAACAGTTGGAAAGTGTCGGTTGAACATCCGAATTGTGCGTGTGACAAGATTAAGACGAGTAATGCCCACAATTGTATGGCAATTTAAGTAACCAATTGAGTAGGTATTAGTACCTATTCAATCCCTTGGCTTTGGCATATTTCAATCCAGCAAAGAACGTATCATACGCATCCCATCTGTGTGGAGGAGCGCGTTATTCGCGTCTATCTGTTTTGTGTTTGCGTTAGGCGCGAGCGCATATTCGCGCGTTGATCAGGTGAGGTAATAGAACGTGTGAACAGGCAGCTTAGCGCACATGTCAAGTGCAAGGCGGGGGACTTCCTGTCATTGAATGCACAGCCATAGCTTATGCCCATACGTGCTCCGAAAGGGTTGCTCGCCGGCTGCCTGGGTCACTTTGCTGTGTGCGCGCGCGTAGTAAACGCGAGAAATCTTTACCGCGTACGCAAGTAAGCAGTACCGAGAAGCGTAATACCTTCAGACAGCACATGAATAGAGCGAGGTGCGAGAGCATGCATACGTTTCATACACCATAAGTGTTCGCTCCTCGCATATTGAATGCAAGCCGGGAGAGGACTGCGCGAGCGAGAGTGAGCGCTGGCTGCACACAAAGTGATCCTGTGCGCGCCAACGCAACGCGATTACCCTATGCAAGAAAGGAAAGGGGTAATTTCATGGCACATCCCGTATTTCTCCTATTCATCAACTCGAGCGCAATACACACACACACACACACACATACATAAATTTCCCGAGTGCTGAAGAATGCACACACCTAGCACTACTGCTACTGCTGCTGCTGATGCTGCTGTTGCCTTCGGATGGCATAACATATGGGGATTTTGGACGCGTGAAAACGTTTTACGCGCTGAAAACAAGCGTGAAACAAAAACAAAACGAGTCTCGTACGAGGTCTTACACGCTGGAATTTAATCCTTTTAATTAGCTAGCCCCCTTTCGCGCTCGCTCCTTTTTTCCATTATTCATACGCGTTTTCTATCTAGATTTCTTTCAAGAGCCCACAGTCGGGCACATTCCACTGCTGCGCTCCTGCATTTTTGCTCCACAATTGTCAATCATTTCGAAGGCCAGCGCTTTTTGTGCAAATCATTTTTGCAAGTAGTTTATTCCACCATCCCGACCATCTCATGATTTCTACCTGCCAGATACAAATCATAATCGCAAATATACCACTCGCGCGATATGAATCTCTCTCCAGTCGACGTCTTTGTTAGACACGAGTGAAAAACAAACGCTTTGACGAATTAATCTACCTACAGCGTGTTTGTGTGTTTGCTTTTCATGATTGAAATTGATTTTCGGGAATGGAGCACACTCGTTCGACGGCGCTGCACTTAATCAGCGAAAGCTGGCGAATCGAAGAAATTATAATCGCTGGCTTTCGGGGGATGTAAATACGCCACTGACTGATTGAAAGATCGCATAAAGTGGCAGCAAATAATGTAATTTTAATTTGCACGAATTCAACGCTCGCGTGCGCGAATAAAAGCACACTACAAGCGCATTTTCCATTTAAGGCTGGTGGTGGTTGTGTGCGAGCGCGTTTTTTGGACTAAATAATCGTTAAGCTCGCGACAGAGTCGGGGATGGAATTTTGGGTATTTTAGTCGGGTTGGTGAATGGCAACACGGCGCTAATTGTACAGGGTGAGCACCCTGTAGGTGGTGTGCGCATGAAACATGCATAAAGTTGGTGCAGACGCGAATGATCCGTTGATGACAAGGCGCACAAAGACGCGAGGCTTTTTTTTTTCGTCGGCGCATACACCCGAAATGCATTTGATTGAAGCGAGATAGCAGTTTTGCTGATTTCGTCGTCATCAGCGGGTTGGTGGTGGCGATGCAAGGGGACGTTGTGTGCATATTGCACGAGTGCGCGAATGTACGGCTGAAAATTCAGCATTCGGCAAGGACAAAAACCCAAACGCAACGAAACGAAAACGACTCGAGGCGCGAACACCACCGTTTTGTATGCACGTTGGACGACCGACCGACTGACTGTTTGGCTTGCGCAAATTGTTCCAGTGTGTGCGTATGCGTATTATTTATGCTGTAGAAATTTGATTCCAACACATGTACCTATGAACGTGGTCTGTTCTTTAGTGAATAATTGTAAGTAAATCCAACAAAGAAATGCATTTAGCTTCAATGTTTTGGCATTTTTTTATAATAAAGTCAAATTCAAAATTCTTTCAGGCTTTGCCACTGAAGTTTATTTACGGTATTTTAGTAATACGCTGTTTTTTAAGGGCAGGAAGTTGTAGAATAAGTAAACGTGATAAAATACAACAGGAATTGAATGCGGTAACAAGCGAGTTGTGAAGTGACTCTGCAAATTTAGTTGGAAGGCTTGGAGCAAATCGAGCAGTTGGGTGGGTGATAATTGTGGCGACTTGTTGTTTGCGCACAACCGATCATTAAAGATATCAGCCGAGCGCGTTAAAATTGCATTCGGACGTGTTGATTTAATTGTCTAGCATATGAATGCACACACGTTAGCTGGCTGGCTGGCTGGCTGGTGGGTTCGTCCGCTTAAAGTGTGTAATTAAAGATAATGATTAATTTTGCCCCTCCTCGCCGTGCCACGAATGGTGTGTGTCTCTAACGCTGGGGGTTGCTGCGGCTCGTTATGTTTTTGACTGACTGATAGACAATTAGTGTGATTGACACATGCCTGCAGTAAACTGGCGCAGCGCTAATTGATGCTGTTATCAATTTGTTTGCTTTGGACGTTCGTGAAAGCCGAATGAAGGCTTTCAGCACTTTCTTTCAGTAAATGAGATTTGGGTGGAATTGTTGCCCTACCTGGGGACGATGCTTGGTGTGCAGCTAGACCAAGGACGGCTGCTGGAGATGCTCCTCCTGGATTGCCGTTCATTCCTGCCGCGGCGGCAATGTTGTGCGGAAGGAAAGCGGCGGCGACGGCAGCTTGCGCGTTGAAGTACGCCATCCGGCTGGCCGCCATCGTCATGTGGTGGTGGTTGAAGCTGTGCTCGGAGGGAAAGCATGTTGGCGCCTGGATATGCCTCTGGGGGTAGACGTTGGGTGTGATCGCGGAGACGGCGGCGGTGGGTGAGCGATGCTGACTGTCGCCCAGACCCAGCAGCTCCTGGATGGCGAACGGGGAACGCTGCGGCATCGTTTGCGACGGCTTGTTCAGGATGCTCGGCGCGGTGACGTGAACGGTGCCCTCTAAGCTATCATTGTTCATCTTCGCGTATTCGCACCTTCTCCCGTCGGCAAGGATATCGCACACGAACGGCAGTAGGACGTGCGGCAGCTGTGGCGTTGCAGTCCGACGGACTCCGTCAGCCGAGCGACGGAAGCTGCTGCTGCTGCATGCTGCAATCGCACAATGCGTCTTCCCGAGGAACGTAAAGCGAGCTTGCACAATTCACGCACTAATCAACAATGTCCCCACGTACCCTTGAGTCTTTATTTTTCTGGCGGTGGTGGCGGTCTCCAAAGTTCCAAACGAAATACTTGCTTGCGATTAGAACACTTTTGGGTTCGCGCACATTTCGGAGCACGGTGTACGCACGCACGATGTGAATCTGGCTCCTGGCAAACCGGGTGCAAGTCCTAGTTGGCTAGGATCCCCAAACCGTTCGCAAGCGAATGTTGATGCAAACTGACGGCTCCAATTTCGGAATAAAAGAAGACCTCGCGACCGGCAATAGTGTATGCGCCACCACGCCACGGACGGGTGCATGGAGAGGCAGGCGCGCTCGACAGGATGCTCGGGAAACGGCGCGGAGAGCGAGCGCGGGAACATCTTTGTTGGGAACAGTTGGGAGTCGGGTTCACGGGCCAATCGCGTCGAAAGAATGGTGCGCGCGCACGTGGCCGCCCGCGCACGCACGCCATTTTCGTCGTTATGACAACGTACGCTACGAGGCGCTTTAGGCTACCGTCGACGAAGAAAAGAAGAAGGCGGTGCTTTCCACTTTTCCGGGAGAACTGGTATTTAAATCCTTTGCGTTTCCTCTCTTTTTACCTCGTTTACGCGCAGTGGAGATACTGAAATAGAGGTACATCTTATAAAAGTTGCTTACTCCCCTGCTAATCCCACCACAGTAATGTTTTGACAATATAACAGCAGTCAAATATCCACTAATTGATATGACCCTCATTTACGGCTCTTCTACATTGTCCCAGTCCTCATTCACGCATCTATTGGCACTTAATTACAAAACACAAAAATTCCTGTTACTTATTAAGTAATAATTTATCGATTCAATTCCGTTTTTTATTCTGATAAATCTTGGCGACCATCTTGATTGATGCATGATGCATGTGCAGCCCTCACGCGCCTGCATGTAATTTGCATGCGGGGGGTACGCATTTTTTTCTAAAGACAAAAGACTTGTGGGTTGGGCGCGCGTAATTAAAAATTCACATGCGGCCATAATGTCACCTTCGCGCATGTTGATGGAGAACGAATCGCGATTGGTGGCTGGATGGCATCTGGATGCAGACATCAAAAGTGGACAACGCATAAAAGATTTACGCGTCTGTGCGTAGCGGAAGATATGAGAATGAAAAAGCTTGCAGACTTTTACAAATGGCCCTCTGGTATTACCAATTGTTTTGTTTTAATTGAACCTTCATGGGAATTACAAGTGCAGCAAGTAGGTACTGAATGAAATGCATGTCCTTGGGACACTCTTGAGAAATAAGTTAATGGTAGGTAGTGTTGAATATCAATTATCAGGTGTATGCAATTTATTTTAACCGGAAATAGGTATAAATTATTTAATAATTTTTGTTAATTTCTCTGGGTAAATTAAATAATAATGAAATGATTTTATTTCTAATGAAATAATTTATGAAAATTGTATTAGGTAAAATATTAATGCAAAATATTTGTTTATGGTGAAATTATCACTCATTACCTGAACATTTTCTGATGATTATTCTTTAATGCGTTTATTGTTTCGCGAAAATGGCGTAAACATAAATTTGCATAGTTGCGCATTGGTTCGTCCTGCTTTTCCGCGTTCTTCATTCACCGCGCGCGACTGCATTAATTTCATTTCATTTATTTCATGCCTTCATTCCGCCGTCGCCGCCGCCGCCGTTTCGTTTCGTTCGCTGCGTTTCGTTCGTTCATTCGGCGGTGCTCAATCAGCAATTTGCTTGTTATTTAAATTACACGCGATGTGAGAACACCATGGAAGCGAAGAGTGGTTTTGAGCAAATGCAAAGCAGGCGCGAATCCGAAATCGTTTTCGCATCGTTCCATCCGCGCACGGAGTTCGGCCAGCCAACCAAGCAATTCTCTTAACGAAGAATGCGACCATTTGCGTGCTTACTTAATGTGGAAGATGTGAGTTTCTCTTAAGAATTATGCGCAAACAACATATCACCTGAAATATTTTTTAGTTTTAAATTAATTTCAACAAATGATTCGTAGGTATCTCAAATCTTCTTGTAAATTGTGCAGGAATTATTTAAATAATAAGTACGGTAATTCAAGAGTAAATAATTTATTAAAGAATTCGTAAGTACATAATTACTTCCTTGTTTTATGTTGTGCATCGTTTAATAAATTTAACGATTTACAACAAGATACCTAAACATAATAATTGTGTAACTGAAAAAATGCTTATGACAATCATTGTAAACGTGTCACTTGAAGTACTTAATTTGTGAATTTCTCTATTCAAATACGAATATTATTATTTAATTTAATGCATCGTCAAATTACTACCAACTACACAGTGCTTTTTTCCATTGTGTTTACTCATTGTCAATTTTTTTTCGTCTCTCACCGCTCATTATTGCGGAATTACGTGAACGGACACAAAGGAATTGTCTACGGTTGTCACCTCCAACATCAATTGTTAATTTGTTTAACGGGCCTGCCGCACCGTGTGATTTTACTTTCTCCAATTAGAAATGTCACAGAATGTGGACGTTGACAAATATTAGGGCTTCTTGACATTCATCAGGATAACACTTATTTGCATTAATATTACAAATGTTCTAATTTTATTAATACTTATCTCTCCATCATTTTTTATACAAGTTTTTTTTTCCTATAATTTCTTCTCATTAATTTATTTTCAAATGGATTTACCGCGTTCAGTAAAAAATAAAAAATAATCTGGTTGCAGCTTAATAATTTCAATTCCTTTAGGACATTTGAATACTTTTTGAATACGGGCAGAAGAGCATTATAATGAAAACGATCGTGATGAGTCTGATGGTTTGCGATGCTTAGGTTGTTGATGAAGAGGACGAAAACGGGCGGATGATGATTACTGTAAAGTCCTTCCTCTTAGCTTAGAGATTACGCGCGCTTCGCTAGAGTAATGGCCATATGCATTACGCGGCGCATGCAAATTAAGCAACTTTTTCCTCCGCCATTCATTTTCTATCCATTTCATCATATTGCTATCAACTCATCTCCTCCGCCAACTTCTCAGTGGTAAATTACGTTTTACGCTGATGCCATGATCATCATGCTGCCGCCTCTTCGCAATGCGCGCTTTTCATCCCTTTTCTAAACCGTATTGCGCGCGCGGATTTTCAAATTAATTTTAATGCGTTCTTGCATTGCAACTCAAGCAAAACTCTATTCGAAGCAATTTTTAAGTCCATTTAATATTCGTTACACGCCCAAATATAATTACATTGACTTTGTGCTTACGAAAACGATTTAGCCACGAAGATGATTGAACATTTTGGGTGCCACTTGCATCGCCGACGCATTTTATTGACCGCCCTTTTGGCCTGCCGCGATTCATTCATAGGTGTCGCCATGGCGTTCTTTCCCGTATTTTTATCAGGACAATAATGGCACAAATTGATTTTTAAATCCAGATTATTATGGTTTATTATTGCGAATTATTGTGGAACGTAGAAATGCGCGATTGTTGCAGCGAATTGGCGCACATAATAGCGTTTTGTCGGGCGCAAACGTTTATTAATTAATCGGAAACGCAATCAACTGTAGCCGCTGGCGTTCGGTAAACTAATCGATTGGCAAATTGCTTAATTAATCGTGTAATCGCGCTAATAAATGAGACACAGAGGCATTGTCAACGCGTGCGGTAACTGATTGCGCGGCCGGCCAGCATAATTATCGCGGCTCGAAGCGCCGTGTTTTGTCGTCTGAGCCGCGATTTTGTGCAAAATAAATTTAATTTTCTATTGCACATATTGCACATTATGCTCTTGATTACAATAATTACGCTTATTTCATGCTCATTAATTGCAATCCGATTGCAAATATTATTATTTTAGTTTAATTCGTTAGATATTTCGTTAATTTAATTCTCACTTGCTTGATTGTTCTCTTCATTAATCATGCCATAAGAAAATTAGAATATTTTAGTATCAAGTTGAAATAATTAGAAAAATTGCGTTAATAACTGTGAATTCTATAGAATTTTTAATCTTACGACGATTAATACATTTGCTCCTTGGATTTAAAATAATTGTTGATTAATTATCCTCGTGATAAATTAACAAATAAGAAAATAAGTACACTTTGTTTATAAACTTATTAAAACTTTGTAAAATTTAGAATGCAATTTAAATGGTTGAAGTAAACGTCTATTAACAAATTTTACAACAAGATTATGATCAAAGCAAAGCGGTAATTAAGGTTAAGATAAAACAATTGCGCTCGCATAAATCTAACGGGCTCTTCTTCTCTCTGATTCAAAGCATTAGATGTTAACCTCATTAAACTCTGCTTGCAACAAGATGAAAAGAATGGAATGAGCCGATCAGTGCGGTGTCTATGCATTCTTCTTGTTACTCGCTGCGTGTTGTTTGATGGCTGGGTAACGCGATATCGTTTTAAAATAAAATGCAAGGATGATAATCAAAAGAACGCTTCGCTGTCCTCGCTTGATGACTGATGAGTATCGATGATATAGGTGTGTTACCTTAAATATAATTGCAATACAGAACAAGATATTTTTATGGTGCCTATTTCTTTGACTTTTATACTTACTCTGATTTGTTCAAAGCATTATTCTTGAGCATCATACTCAAGTAAAATTTAATCTGTGATCAAAAGAATTCACAATGCAATCTTTGTTTATTTCGTGAGTAAATTATTCTCGTTATGTTTCGAGTATTTGATGGATGTTTATAATGATGTTGATTCTATAATTTGAGTGAATTCAAGGCTCGGAATTCTTTCAGAAGATAAAGTTGGAGCATCTAAACTTTAACGTAAATTTAAGAGGATGAAATAAGGCAGAAAGCCGCAAAGTGTCAGAATCTATTACATCCAATGAATCTATTATATCATTGAATGTGTTTGGAGCAATATGAGTCAAAATCGTTATACATTATGAGGCAGTTGGCAACATTAATTGCTATCGGACGTTAATGCGTAACGAAAGTGTAAATGAATGTAATTAGTAAAATATTTGCTAAAATATGACAGCGACGTGTCACAGCTACACGAGCGTGGCGCAGGCGACGGCGACGGCGGCAGCGGCAGCGGCGGCAAGTGACGTGTGCGTGCGGTAAAAGTACGTGTCTCTGGGAAATTTCGGGCGGCGCATTCGACGCCGAAATTGCACGTTCGCAGTCGATATGTCGCGTCGCATTGTCACTGGCTGGGTTGCCCTCTTTCGGCCTCGTAATTTCAACAAGTTACTAACAATGTAACTAAGTTAATTACAGATTAGGGCGTCACACGCGTCGTCAACGGTTGTCGTCCAACGTGCGCCGCTCAGCATGAGATTTTACATACGCGTTCTGTTTCTGATGCTTCTCCATCACATCTACAGTCATTTACAAATTATTTTAATTACCTATCTATGCTCACAGTACAACACATTCTATAAACAACACAGGAGGATTTCTTTTAGCTAAAAGATAAGTATTTTTAAGAGTAATTTTAAGGATAATAAGAGCAATACTGTATTGGGTATTATTTGATAAAATATTAAATGGGATTTTACTGTATGTATTTAGTTAACTTCTAGCACGTTTTTGGGAATAAGATTCGTGCCCTGAAGCAACAGCTAGCGTCTGCACAAAATATTAGCAAATTACTTACTAACTATTTATTCTTCCCTGCTAATATGTCACGATCCTTTAGATTTAATAATCATACTCTCTAATCGGGAGAATACTTGATACTTTCTTGGTTAATATTGTATTTTATTAAATGGAAATAAGGATATTATCAGTGCCATTTTACAATATCAATCTGGTCATTTATTTCTTGTTTGAAACTAGATTCAAAGTGAAGGTGAAACTGAAGAAAACTCGATGATGATGCCACTAACGTAATAGTATCAGTGAGTATCAGTTAAATTGGCCCAACTTGTGAAATTTGGTCCCAACTGTAGCCTAACTCTGTTACGTTTCTTGTTTCTCCTCGATATCGATAGGCCATTAGAGTTACTTTGTCACTTTTGCTATCACGTTCTCAATATGTCGATTTTTATTATTTTTAAAACATTTCCTCTTTGAACAAAAAATATGTCATAGAAATTATGATTCAAGATGAAAATTATTAAAGGAAAATGATTTGTACTGGTTGATTTTCTTGAGAAGTATTTGAATACTTGAGAAATAATAAAGTTGCAAACTTGTAACAATTATCACAATCATAATCGCAATCATTCTATGAGTAAGCAATCGCAATTCGCGCATTTTCGATCGAAATCATTATAATCATGGCAACTTTGAGTCGCATCATTATTGCGATGAAGGCGGTGATAAAATGCTAAATATAATTGATGGTGGCAATGCTGCGACCTCTGCACTGCTGTCGCTGCCGCCGCCGTCAACTTTACCGCCACCGCGCGCCGTCGCTTCGTGCCGCCGTGCTCTTCATTGGAACAATTAAAAGTTTTCCTTATTCCACGTCTATCACGTAATCAATTATTCTCATAATTAATAGGAGCATGTTTCTTATCATCATAAATCTTGGAAATTTCTCAACACACAAATACTTTACAAATCTATGAATTTATGTTTTTAAATTGTTTTAGATAAAAAGGAGGAAATATTAAACTAAACATAAAAGGCAAAATGCAATGAGGATCGAAAATTTGCAAGGATATAAAAAGCGGAAAAGCGGCAGCATTGAATAATTTGAAGCATTAAAATGCGTTATGGCGGATAAAGAGGATCGTGCATGCTGCCAATATCGCAATATCTCACTAATTCAACTTATTTGCGTGGCGGAGTCGTGGAATCGACAGTCGGAGAAGCTACAGGAGTTGCAGGACGGATGCGGCGACTCCGTTGGCGGCATGCAGCAGCGCGCAATTTAAATTACACTCATTTGTTTCGGAAATGAACTCGGCGCGTGTTGCACGCTGCGGTAAGCTTGTTACCGGTAGCGTATCCGCCGATATCATCTCATTCGTTCATACAATCATTATCATTTCTCCAACTGATACATCAATCTACCACCTAGGTATCTACCAAGATTTATTCTTTAAATATTACAATTTATTATTCATTCACTTCCGCAATATCTAAAATTTAAGTCTACTAACATTATGATGAAATATAATCTTCTATTCCAGTTTAAATTAGTGCAAAAGTTAATAAATAATTAATATTTTAGATTGAAACAATAACAAAGTAATATTAATCACAAATTAAGAGTCTGTGACATGATCAAAAGACCAAAGTTAATTTAAAATTCATTTTAATACATCCTCTGAGAATTTTAGCAAAAAAAAAAAAAATTTATGCTACTCAATTTATTATTGCTTCTAATAAAAATTGTTTTAAAATTATTTATCGCCTGGATTCGTAGATAAATTGGAAATGTGTGGTTAACTATTATTTTATGAAGATAAAATCAGGAATTGAAATTGTTGGACGCATTAGATTATTGCTTTTCAATCCTATTGAGTAATACACATACCACTCATGAGCATATGTGTTGATTTCACGTGGTGTTTTGCCACAAGAGCTACGAATTAAAAACACGTCCTCATCCAATGGTCGACGAGGCCACGACTGGTAACCAATGGGAGAAAGGTGGTTTTGCAAGCTGTGCTTGTTGTATTCATTCCTTTTGCAAACGCTCTTGCGTTACCTTTGCCCTCCTTCAGCGCGTCTTTCTTTCAGCGCACGTGTGTGCGTTTGTACTCGCTTTTTTTCCATCCGCGCAGTAACACCTTTCTGATTAAAATATCAACCCCTCGGGAGCCGCATTGTGCGCGATCGGCAAACAGCAACAGTTGCTGCTTTTTGCATGATGTGTGACGCGCGATGGATGATGATAGATACGCGTTTGAATGATGGCGAGTGCGCCTGAAAGGGATGGAAAGGTGCGCGCAAGTTCATTACGCGTCCGCATTCATCAGCAGTCAAGATCTGATGGGCGCGATATACGAGAGTGCCGCCGCCGCCACCATCACCGTTCTGAATATGTAATATGGGTGGCGATGATTTTCTCGTTTGCGCGTATGTGAAGCACTTTGACGCGCGCGTCGCAACAAAGGACGCAGGAAAAATTCATATTGCAGTCAATGCAAATGCAGGATCGCTAGTCCCACCCTAAAAAGTATGGCGTTCGCTGCTTATGCAAATTCTAATTGAAGGTTACGTATTTTTGATGTTATCCAAACGTACAAACCAAGGGGATGAAACATCAAAGACAAATACCAATCAATTGAAATGTGTCATTATAAATAATGATCATCTCCGTCTTGTATTTTATATTTTATTGAAATTTTATTACAATTTCTGCGAATCATTATCAAAATAAAAACATATTTTTCGGTCACCTTGCAGGATGATTGATTGAAATAATCCTTTGTTAACATTTTTCATTACTACCTACTCGAATTGTTGTTGGAAAAGTGTCAATTAAGTTGATGCTTGTTGTGACAGGCAGTATTATGCGACAATTAATCTGATCGAATTTCGTTCATTATTCGCTCAATTCCCTCTTGGAGGATGGATGCTGCTGCCTCTTTTATTAACCAAACGCTGTGTTTTCCGTTATCGCAATGCACATCTTTTGACGAGCGGATTGGTGGTAGCTTGTCATTTTGAACGGCATGCAATGTGTGTAATCATCGGTTGGTGTTGTTGTTGTTTTTTCTATGATTCAACGCAAACAATGTCGGCGCGATTTGTTTTCAACTGTTGTGATTTGCGCATCCGGTAGAACAATGAGCATTCCACTTCTGTGTATGGATCAATTAGTTTGAATTACCACAGGAATTGAAGGATTGAATAACGAAGCTAAAAAGGCTTTAACAAGCAAAGAAATTCTAGAACGTGAAGCATTTTATTATCTTGTAAATTGAGGATATTAATTTAATAAATATAAGGAGATTTATCTAGGTTGCATTATTGATAGAAGAAAGGTTAGAGCTGGAAAGGAAAATGCAATTTTGGTTGAAAACTTTGGCTGCGCTAACGGAATGAGACGGCATTCAACCGCACTTTTCGAAATGATGAGCTATTGTGAAAACTCTACAAGTCACTAGCAGGCATCCAGGCAGCCTTTAATCCAATTTATTTTGTCATTGTTGTGTTAGCGCAGCGACGGATTGCGAGCGGGAAGAAAAAAGGAAGAAAAACCGGGATGAATGCAGTCGCAGCGTGCGGTTGCCGCAGATATTCCCAACCATCTTCCTCTTCAGGCTGCGCTTCCTCCGTTTCGTCCTCTTTCCAGCGCGCACTCCGCACATCTCTCATGTGATTTTGACATCGCCTTCATGGGAGAAAATGCGAACGTCGATTACATTTTCCCTCGAATGTGGCTTGCGCGAGAAATTATCGCGATACATTTTCTCTAACGATATAATACACAATAATGGAATGTCGTTATCGTCAATTTTCAGCTCGTCGCGATTTTCCCCTTCGATCATTTTCCCGTCGCCGCCATTTTCATTGGCAGATGAATCAACTGCATCGTCTTGTTCGCAAAGTTGAAAAGTCAAGTAATTTCGGAATATCACAAATTTCCAATCGGAAATCTGCACTTTTCTCATTTAAGAAATAGAATCGCATTAAGAATAGTTTTTATTATTCCAGAGATTTCAAGAAGAAAAGCGGGAGGCAAGAAAATTACATGAAGATGAAGAGCACTTGAATGTCACATCGCGGTTTTCTCGTTTCACCCTTCATTTGCAAATTATCCCAGATTGTAATTCACTTACAATGATTCATTGGATGACATTATCAATCATAATTCAGAATACAATTAACACTCAGGAATATGTTTTATGATGAGAATTTAAAGCATTTGTGACATGCAACTTGAAAATGAGTAAATTCGCGGACAATTATTGTTGTTAGATGGTTAAATGGATTCTTTTGTTACGAACACACAGTGAGGTATGAAAAAGTGAACCGCAGAGTACTTTTAAGTTTCTTCTTGGCCATAACACCTTTAAGTTGAGCACGTAGTTATATTGAAGTGTCAGCAAATGCGTACAAAGCGCTCTTCAGCATCTCCGCTCATCGTCCGTGCACTCAGCAAGAAGCGGAAACATTTACATGTTTACAAAATATCTACTTCGTTGCTCCTGAGAATGGCAAGGAATTTAAAAATGCATCACCTGCACAAATTTCTAGTGGGCTTCAAGTTTTATCGGGAAAATTTGGAATTTATGTACCTATTATGTATTTCCGCATTAGATTTATTTAATTGATCAAGTATATAAGAATAAATTAACTCAATGACACTATCATCGAATAAACAAACATCTATTAAACTTGTTATTTATAAATTGTATTTAAGTTGCTACTGAATTAGCGTCAACAATGATTAAGTAAGCATCATACAGTTGTTCAGTTTGAATGTTAGTCTTAAGTGCTCGACATGGTGTGCGTTACGCTGTTTACGATCTCGTGTGCTTTAGCAATTATATATTTGTATATTAAGAGTTGTTATACATATTTTGCTAAGCATGGAGTGCCTTTTAGACAACCAGATTTCTTCTTTGGGAATATTAGAAAAGCTGCAATTGCTTTGAAAAACATGGGAGAAATAATTACTGAAATCTACTAGTAAGTAGGACAATGAAATAAGTACATTTAAATGTTTGATAAGTTGATTTTTAGTGAATATCCGAATTACAAATATGTTGGATTTTATAAATTCCTAAATCGCGCAGTTATAATCAGAGATCGTGAACTAATTGGCGATTTGATGGTCAAGGATTTTCCACATTTTTACGATAATGATATTGTGTCTGATGAGGAAGTTGACTATGTCATTGCGAAAAATCTATTTTTAATGAAAGGACAAGAATGGAAACATACAAAGGCAATGTTAAGTCCAATGTTTACAACAGGAAAAGTAAACTTTATTTACTTTTAAGTACATACGCTAATTATAATTTGGTTTTAGCTCAAGTGCATTTATCCTTTAATTCAAGAAGGATCTGAACACATGGTGGAATATTTAGATAAAGAAATTTCAGCTAATAGAGGAAAAGGAATTGACGGAAAAGTTTTATGCACGCAGTTAACTACTGAAAATGTTGCTAGTTGTGTTTTTGGCCTGGAAGCGAAAGCGTTTGAAGGAAAATCGCAATTTGTTGATGTTGTTAATGATTTTGCTGATCAATCATACATCAATTCAATCAAGTTCTTTTTGGTTTTTATGTTTCCTTCATTGCAAAAACTTTTACGACTTAAGTAAGTAAATTTTCAATGGTCCTCAGATAGAATTAATAAAAGGTTTGCAGATTTTTCCAAGATTCAATTGTTGATTACTTAACTCAAGTAGTAAGTGAAACACTGCGTTATCGCAAAGAGAATAACATCATCCGTAATGACTTCTTGGATCAAATCAATCAACTGAAAGATAAATCCACCGAATTTCCATTTACCGATCGAGATGTTGTCGCACAAAGTGCGGGATTCTTTATCGACGGTGTTGAAACAACAGCTTCTGTAATGAGTTATGTCCTATATGAAATTGCGAAACATTCAGACGTCCAAGAAAAAATTCGTATAGAAATTAATAATGTCATAGGAGACGCATCTAAATTAAGCTATGAAATGCTTAATGAAATGACATACTTAGATTGTGTAATCAATGGTAATAAATAATAACATTTAGACATTAAAATATTAATGATAATATTATTACAGAATCAATGCGTTTAAATCCACCAATGATGGCGTTGTTCAAATTATGCACCAACAGCTACACATTACCTGAAATCGCTGAGGAATTATCCACTCGATTAACTCTTCATCCAGGTGACTCTGTCATCATACCAGTGAGAGCTCTGCACACGGATCCAGAATATTATCATGATCCAGAGCAATTCATTCCGGAGCGTTTCACCGAAGAGAATAAAAATTCAATCCCTAAGCATGCTTATATTCCATATGGAACTGGTCCACGAGTATGCATTGGAATTCGATTTGGTGTTTTGCAAATGAAAATGGGAATTATTACTCTTTTAAGGAATTTTCAAATTAGTCTTAATGATAAAATGTTACCGCATGAAATACATCCATCTGCTTTCCTCAAGGCTCCAAAAAAAGGATTTTGGTTTGATTTTAAATCACTAAATAAATAATTAGATCCTTCGTTCTTATTTAAAGTATTATATTAGCTGTCACTTTCAGTAATCAACCAATTTAAACATCTAAAAAGTAAAGCAGGTTCCGTACATGATAAAATAACATAGTTAATAAGCACATGGAGTTGATAGTGTTGATAAATCGGTTTTGATTGTATTTAATGATGAAATAGTCTGTCAATAAAAGTGAAGGTCGTATTTATTTATAAACTTATTCCAAGCATGTTCACTTGACGAACCTGGTGAATTTTTACGAGTTACAGGCCTATCTAAATAGTTTAAATAATATTTAAAATATGTTCTTATCAAGTAGGTATATTCATACATTCTTGTAAAATGCTAAGTAATACTCCTTAAATTGCTTAATCACTGTAATAAAGCATTAATATATGTCTAATTTATATACGTCTTATTTTAACATGATAATGTTAATTGTGCTCCTTAAATTCAATGGTTGTTCGTCTTTATAAACCTTCTAAGTTGAATTTGGCAAGGAATTAAAACTTTTATTTAATTTTGCACATTCTGAAACCTTGAACTCTTAAAATAGTTAGTAATTATCCGTCGGAAAAACGTAGCGAATAATTATTTAAACTGTTTGTTATATAATTTCAAGGATAACTCATTAGATCATAAATATATACAAAGCAGTTTTTATGAGCAATAACTATGTACGCATAATAGCAAACTCTATTAATATTCAGAGAATGTCAATTAAAAATTAAACTCTCTTCCACACTTTTTTGAATTGGAGTAAAGTTAAAGTATTCTCATAATTAATCTATATGCGATAATTTTTTAATGAGTAATAAGATGACCGTATTTTTTGTAATTGTTCATGTTTATAATTACAGCGATAAAAAATTTAAAAACTTGTTATGCTCGCGTGTACAAGTATTATTAAGTTGTCGCAAATCATCAAAGTGTACTAGCGTGTTTTACTTAACTTCAGTTTCAGTTACAAATCGTCTGTGTCGCGAACAACATTGCTGCCATAATGTTTTTAATACTAGCAATATTATTGTGCGTTTTTGCAACGTTGATTTATTATCTGAAAAGTTTACATTCTGTATGGTCAAATCGGAATGTTCCTGCGCCCAAAACGACTTTCTTTTTCGGCAATTTCTGGGAAGCAGCACTTGGAAAGAAACATATTGGTGAAAGTATTGCAGATGCATACAAGTAAATAAGCAAATTCAATTATTAATAGATCTTGTATTTAATTATTATTCTAGTGAATTTAAGAATTGTAAATATGTGGGATTCTACAAGTTCTTGACACCAGCAATTATAATTAGAGATCCTGAATTAATTAGCAATGTGCTCGTTAAGGATTTTATGCACTTTTCCGATAATGATATTCATGCTGATGAAAATGTCGATTACATTATGTCACGTAATTTATTCACAATGAAAGGTCGTCATTGGAAATACACTAAAACGATGTTAACTCCAATGTTTACTAGCGGAAAAGTAGCTTTCAAAGTAATAATTTTAACTAATGAATAATTAATTAATATTTCAGCTCAAATACATTTTCTCAAATATCGATACAGTCTCACAACAAATGGTCGATTATCTCAGAGCTGAAATTGCTGCAAATCGTGGAAAATGTGTTGATGGTAAAGATTTGTGTACCAAATTCACGACAAATAATGTGGCTAGCACTGCTTTTGGTCTTGATGGTAAAGCATTCGAACAGAGCTCAGAATTTGTGAATGTAGTTAAAGAATTCAGTGAACAATCATGGTTTAATAATTTAAAGATTTCATTGATTTTCATGTTTCCTCCTTTGCAGAAATATATTAAATTGAGGTAATTAATTAATTGTTTTGCAAAATGATCAGTATTCATGATGATTTTATAGGTTCTTTAAAGAATCCATTGAAGATTATCTTAGTGGAGTTATTTCTGAAACAATTCGTTACCGTAAGGAAAACAACATTGTCCGTAATGATTTCCTCGATCAGATTTACCAAATCAAAGAGAAATCTACCGAATTTCCATTCACTGATCGTGATGTAGTTGCCAACGGTGCTGGATTTTTCGTAGATGGTGTAGAAACGAGTGCTGGAGTTATGAATTATGTTATTTATGAAATAGCTAATAATCTAGAAGTTCAAAGGAAATTACGTGAAGAATTTAAGAAAATTTCAACGCTCACATATGAAGCTCTCAATGAAATACATTACTTGGATGCTATTATTAATGGTACATACTTGTATTAATTTGTTCTTAGATGCATTTGATGGTGATTAATTGTTTAATTTTACAGAGACATTGCGTTTGAATCCAGCTGGAATGATGCTAATTAAAATATGCACTCAAGAATATACTTTACCAGCAGTTTCTTCGAAGAATAACACGTGCTGGACTGTTAAACCTGGCGATTCCATACTTATTCCAGTTTACGGTCTTCATACGGATCCCCAGTATTTCCCGGACCCAGAGAAATTTATGCCAGAACGCTTTATGGACGAGAATAAGGCAAATATTCCAAAGAATGTCTTTATGCCATTTGGTAACGGCCCTCGTGGATGTTTGGGAATGCGTTTTGCACTGTTGCAATTGAAAGTTGGCATTTACGCTCTCTTTAAGAATTTTGAAATTACTGTCAATCCCAAGTCATTTCCATACAGAATTCATCCTCAAGTTGTATTTACAGCACCAAAGAAAGGTTTCTGGTTTGATTTTAAACCATTGTAAAATTTACAATAGATACATCTACTCATTATTAATAACAAAAGATTTTATTCATAGCACTATTCAGATATCCGAATTATACTTTCTTTATTATCACCTGATACAAATTGTTTAAACTTTTATACAAATAAATATTAATTAGCGCAACGTTTTATTGAAACAACATTTGATTCCAACGCATAAATAACACTAAATTATTTGCATATGTAAATTTCAGTTGCAACGATTAAATAACGAGCTCGGTGCGTTTATCCTATCTAATTATGATTGAAATACAAGTACATAAGTACATCCTCTGTTTGCCAATATTATTTAGTTTGTTCGTCGCAGTATTGCGAGCAACATATTGCCATAATGTATTTCATTATTGCAATTATTTTATGCTTACTTGCAACGTTGTATTATTATATCAAAAGTTTTCATTCATTATTTTCAAAGTATAATATACCAACGAAGAAAGCTACTTTCTTTTTTGGTAATTTATTCGAAGTTACAATAGGAAGAAGGAATTTTGGTGAAGTTATTACTGATGTGTACAAGTAAGTATCAATCTTGAGAGCTTCAGTACAATATTTTGTAATACTATTAAACTTCAGTGAATTCTCAAATTATAAGTACGCAGGATTTTATAAATTCTTAACGCCAGCAGTCGTTATCAGAGACCCAGAAATTCTTGGAAATGTACTTGTTAAAGACTTCACTAGTTTTGCGGATAATGATATTACAGCTGATGAAAATGTTGATTATTTAATGGCTCGTAATTTGTTCACAATGAAAGGTCATCATTGGAAGTATAGCAAAACGTTGATGACCCCAATGTTTACAAGTGGAAAGGTACAATTACGTTTAATGTGTCGAACAAAAATTTATAATTTGAAATTACAGCTAAAGTATATTTTTCCTATATTAGAAAAAATTTCACAAGAAATGGTTCAGTATCTGAAATCAGAAATTAACGCTAAGCGGGGTGAATGCATAGAAGGCAAAAAACTTTGTGTTAAATTTACAACAAATAATGTTGCTTCTGCCGCTTTTGGACTTGATGCTAAAGCATTTGAAGAAGACACAGAGTTTGTGAAAATTACCAGTAATTTTATGGAAGAGTCATACTTAAATAACTTGAAATTACTCCTTATTTTCGTCTTTCCATCGTTTCAAAAATACATCAAAGTGAAGCAAGTTATTCCTCAATTGCAATTAGGTTATTTATTAATTAATCATCTTGCAGATTTATAAACGATAAAGTTGAACAATATCTTACTAACGTTGTTATGGAAGCATTAAGATATCGCAAAGAAAATAATGTTGTGCGTAATGACTTTTTAGACCAAATTACTCAACTCAAAGAAAAATCTATTGAGTATCCGTTTACTGATCGTGATGTCGTTGCTCAAGGTGCTGGATTCTTTATTGATGGGGTTGAAACGAGTTCAACGGTGATGAATTATATTCTTTATGAACTTGCCAGACATCCGGAAATTCAGAAGAAATTACGTGATGAAATCAATAAAGTGTTGGGAAACTCTACTACATTAACTTATGAGAAACTTAGTGAAATAAATTATCTGGATTGCGTTCTTAATGGTAAGATAAATATTTTAATCTTTTTCATTTTCATGTATAAAGTCAAATTATGTAATTACAGAATCATTGCGATTGAACTCTGCTGTCTTTGCCTTATTCAAAGTGTGTACTGAAGATTACACATTGCCTGCAGTTTCTGACAAAAACGACACTTATTTGACACTTAAAAAGGGAGATTCAGTTTTCGTCCCAGTTTATGGAATTCACACTGATCCACAATACTACCCAGAGCCGGAAAAGTTTATTCCTGAACGATTTTCCGATGAGAACAAAGCAAGTATTCCAAAGAATACATATTTTCCATTTGGAGTTGGACCACGTGCATGTCTAGGAATGCGTTTTGGTATTATGCAAATCAAAATTGGAATTCTTGCTATCGTAAGAAATTTTGAGATTAAGCTTAATGATAAGTCTTTGCCGTACGAAATTAACCCACTGACATTCCTCTTAGCACCGAAAAAAGGTTTTTGGTTTGATTTTAAACAATTAAACAACTTGCAGTAAAATTACTTAATCTCACTCACTTGATTTTAGATAAAGTTTAATATTTTATGAGATAAATATATAATAAAGTGTACAAGTGGTTTACTCATCTCTTGTTATCAATATTACATCATAAACGATTAGCTTGAAGTATTTATCAATGTAAACAATGATAGCTAAATGAATCGTAGCGAAAATAAAGGTTTTGCACTAATAACTATAAATAAATAAAGCCCATATTGGGTACTTACCCCTTAAACACCATTGTTGACCACTCCTTGGATGGCTGGAAGAAGAAGATGGACGAAAACACTACTAAAGTTTGAACAATTGGATTTACCATTATAACTTTTTCGGAGATCGAAGCCGAACGGGGGTGACCCCATATAGCCCGTGCATAGTCGGTGCACCAATTCTTGTGACTATAGGGGGGTACCCCCGTTGAGCTTCGTGGTCCGTAAAAGTTGTAATGCTTAATTCAAATTTTCAATCATTTGTAGTGTTTTCGTAAATCTTCGTTTTTTTCCGACATGCCTGACGTGGCTTTGCAAGGACTATTTGGTAAATTTCCTATATTATCGAATAACTGAAGTATTTTTAAAGTGTAATATTTTGATTTATTGCAAAATGCGTTGTGACTATCTCGATAACCAAATAATAAATTAATTGCAAGTCACATTACTATCATCAAAAGTATATTTATAATCATGAAGCATTAATCACACATCCAATATTAGATAATAAATGAACGATTGAACAAATCAAAAAATATAAAAGTAATGCAAATGGTGGAATGAGAAGCCATGTGTGCGCTGATTGCGTGCGTCTATGCATAAAATATTGAATTATTGAGCATTTCCCTTCGAATCCTTTTTACATTTCGCATTCGATTATTGCGCATGGGGTGGCGCGCCTACGATTGGACGATTGGATCCGTTAGAATGAATGATTCTGCGTCCCTTCTGCCATTTTTGGCGGCGGTGCGCGTGTGTTCGGATTGGCGATTTTGTAATTTGATGACAAGACAGCTTTTTAATCAAGCGACATCTAAAGAACCACTACCACTATCCACCATCACTTCGTTCACTTCGTCTTCGTTCACTGACTTTGATTTGATGTGATTCATTTCGCTAAATGCAAAGCGCAATCGCTCGGAGCGAATTCAATGTGCAAGAAGAAGAAGGTACTTTTCATCTCAGTGATTTGCTCATATTACATTTTAATTCAATAATTGATGACTGCTCATTGTGTTAATGAATGTGCCAGCGTATAGAATGACTCATTCAACATTCAAATAAATACAACTTACTAAAATACTTGTATTTACCAATGTAAAAGCACATTTTATCATCCACTTGTGTCAACATAGCACTCTAGTAAAAATCGTCGTTGTCGTTTTGAAAATTGAATTTGAAAATCACTCGTTTTGCTCGTCGTTTGTCGTGGCCCGATTTCCTCAAGAAGTTGAAATCTTCTTCAGGCGTGTAGTTCTCATGGATGGATAGATTGCGTCCTACTGTGCGAAGTGTGTGTTGAACTCAAGTGACTACTCTACGCGTCTTCTTTGCCATTCCCACGTATCATCCCAGTTTTCCCAACTACCGAATTCCCAGCGAACGAGCGCGCCCGGAAAAAGTGAATAAAATTTATTTTCACCTTCGTGAATCCTTCGCCGCTCGAGAGCACAATCAACTATTGACATACTACTCGTTCGGAACTTCTTTCACAATTCAGGCTCTCAAAAGTTTGTCCCTAATGCAAAAAACTGCAAATAACTTCTTTGCAATATAAAAAAAACTTGCTACAATACACGCAGTATTCATAATACATAAAATTTATTAATTTTCCTTATAAATTCCTACGCAATTTCTTTTTCGATGAAATTCAATGAATATCCGGCTGATGCATGGCCATTATAATCATCATCATCATCATCATCATAATCATTTCTGGAAGCAGACGTGTGCATGTATGCATACACTTTGCTCGTTAAAATATTGCAATTAAGCGGATGCAGAGTATGAGGAGCAAATGGTGGTGATTTTACGATTGGTGCACGCGCGGTAAACGCGGAAAAAGGGGTAAAACAACAAGAAGCGCACTGATGCTGCTGCTGCTGCTGTTGTTCCTGGAGAAAAACGAAAAATAATAACGCAAAGCTTTTAAATGAATATTACAGTGGCGCACGGGTGCGAGTGACGCACACACGACCGCAATTTCATCTGGCCATTCATCATTAAGCGCCATTATTCTTGCAATGCGCGGAATCGCGCTCGAACCCTTCTTTTCACTTCTCGCACTTGTCGTGATTTGCGTGCATCCACCTATAGGTGCATAATGAACACAAATAACAAACAGCACGCATTTGCTTTAACGTCGTCGATTATGGGGAGTTATGCAAAAAAAAACTCTCCTATGCTGAACGTCATTAAAATTCATTTGTGAAAAGCTGTTTAATTCATTTTATCACCCACACACGTATTAGAAATGTTAGAGATTCGCGATCAACTTTTTTTTTGTTCAAGATGGCGTCAACTCTGCATTGGTAACCGGATGTACATAAAAATGCACCCTTTTAAACAACCCTCCAGACGTCATGTGACGATGGCGATTGTAATGCCCTCATCAGCGCATATTACACGCTAGATTTAACGGCGCTTGTGATGTTAACTTGCTTGATTACGTTTGTATTCATTGTATCTCAACTGTGATCAAAATGCAATAATAATTTAAAATTTACTGATACGATCGTGAATGATAAAAGGGTTTCTCAATGATAACCCATCTTGTTACGCGAATGAAAAGAAATAAAATAAAGATGGCAACTGATTTTCATTTATTCTGATGATGAATGCGTTTCACAATATTCGCATTCGCCTCCTCGCGAGGAATCCATTCATTGAACAAGCCAGCCAGCCATCCATCAGCGCCATCATCGTCACCATCAGCGTATGAAGAGAGAATGCGAATGCCCGACGAAGCGTACTTTTTTAATGCCTTCCTGGCTGACGTCGCGCTCGCCAAACGCCTTGCGCGCTGCTTTTTCATCTTCGTCTCCTTTGCCGCACTTCTTTTTTGTGCCCCTGTTTGCCAATCCAGGGTGGTGTGCGCTGCTATTCAGCTGGAGTACTCCTCGTGGCTGGTCCTGCCCACAAGGGGAGCGCGCCGCCACCATCAGCGGCGATGAGTGAAAAGCGCTGAAAAACAGCGCTGGTACTCGACAAACGCGCCCATTTTCGATCCTGTAATCGCAGTCGGGAGCAGAACACAAGCATCCCCAGCGACTGCCATGCAAAAAAGAACTAAGTCATCTTTGTCGCATTGTACAGCTCATTCCTACTCGTCTAGTGGCGCTTCATTCATTCCGATTTGCATATTTTTACATTAGGAAGTCCCGCATCAACAAAAATGTTTATAGGGTGTTGCATTTCCCCACCCCGGAATAACTACACCTATTTAATAACACCTCTTGGTCAATAGCAATGAAATAATTCAATTGATTACACCTAGCATTTTTTCTAGAAAACGTGGAGAATTGTTATTTGTATAGAGTCAATAATTATGCGGCAGGAGGAATGAAAATGTTATAATCTGAAAGCTAGGGGCGGCTGTCCGTTACTGGTGCTAGCTAAGGGAGCCTCAAGGGGCAATGTGCACAAAAGCAAACAAATATAAAAAGCAACCAAGCGACAGTTGCAATGTCAGGATTACATTCGTGGAAGAAGTCCGGGCGAATTTGAATATTCCCTTCATTTGCAATCAGAAAGTTTACCAGTCAAGTCGTTAAGTTACTTTTTCGCTATTCCCTCAGGACTACAACAAATATTTTACACGCAGATATAAAATTATGGCTTAACACTGAAATGAATTATTATTGTGATTTATATTGAATTATTAATGCGTATCTCAAATATCAAAATATTCATGATAAAAGTAAAAGATGACAAAAGAGCTTTCAAAACATTTTATGATTCACAAAAATTAATACAAACATGAAATACGACTATAGATCTCTGACAAAAGTATGAACGAAACATGTGTGTAAAATTATCCTTGTATTTATCCTCACTCACGTTCAATCCCCAAATAATATTTACAGGTGTGTCACGACAAGACGTGATAGCAATAGTTACATTCAGAGATCATTCGAAGAAGATGGCTCAGTGTATTGTAATCGTTGAATTTGTGGGAAATAAAGGTCGGCTGTGACAGACAAATTAGCTGCACTTGTTTTTAGGAAGTACTCCAGCCTCAAAACTGCCAAAAACTGTCGACAATAGCACACCGCAGATGCCTACGCGCTGATGACAGGTAAGTCTATTCAGCCGCGTGAATGGAGATGCCCTCTTCAAGGAGTCTTTATTGTCATTGCGAGAATATGTCTTTATAGCGAAGAAGAGCACATGCATCAACAACTGCCACATCAGTTTGTGTCAGTTAAGTTATTATGAAATTACACGCATTTGGTGATGGTGCTGTTTAATGCATTGCAAATGCGATGATGAGTGGCAAAAGCAATCTGCTCTGCTTTGGCGTCTAAAGCGTGATTGTAGTGTTAATATCAGACATGTAAGCGACGAATGTCAGATGAATACCAGCGAATTGCTTTCAGGCTGCGCAAAAAGTGGATGTTTGTGATAAGGAATCGTGTAATAAGTTGTTCGTTTACAATGAATTATTCATCTGGTCAGTCAGCTGTTCTTTTGCATTCTATTGCATTCTTATGCATTGTCATGAAGTATTTACACTTGATGATAATGCGTGCTTGAATCAAGTTTAAATTAGAAGATATGCTAGGAATCTTATCATTACTTTTGTTGAGATGATTCATTACGGAAAATTAATTATAATCATTTGGTCTTGATATAGTGTATAACTGTTTAACATCTGGTTATAGCAGTTTAATTCTGCAATTGATTTTCTAAGATTTCTTTAATTTATACTTACAATCAAACTTATTCGCTGGTTAAATAATAAACAGGTTGATTTACTCAGTTGCAATTAAAATAGTTAACTTCACTTACGGGTATACATCTTAAAGTGTTTGGAACAATGTTAACACCAACCTAAAATTCTTTAGAAAATATAAACAAAGCAATGACATAGACGATATTTTGCAAGTTTGTTCCGTGTATGACGTTGACTTTCTCAGTCACCACCAGTGCTGTTTTCTGTACAGTAAGGTTAGTGTTGTGTTAAACGTGTTCAATTAATTGTTAATATAATAAAGTATTATAGTGCGCGATTGGACATAATAAATAGTGTGTACCCTTGGTGATTATGGGATTGGATTTGAAGACCTATTTGGAGCCAGGATTAAATTCCGGAGAGTGCAAGGTAAGCGAAATATTTGCTTAATCAATTCGTTTAATCAGTTAAAGAGACTGAATTTTTCATGAGTATAAATACTTTTACGTGTTGAGAGATTGTTCATTCTACAGCTTTTAGGCATATCATTCGGCTAGCATCTTGCAGGTTTATTACAGCGATTGCTTTACAATTTTGTTATAAACAAAGAAACATATGACGACAATAACAGTAACCTCAAAGTGGGTCTAAGATTCTTTATTATTGATTAAATTGCATATATTTTATGCCATTTAATAACAGTGTTAAATCTATCATCGCAAGTTAGCATCTGGCTATGTGACATTCTACCTAATTACAAATAGCAGCCGATATTATGTGCAATCCAAGTAAGGAAACAATTGAATAGATAAGAAATTGATATATCATAAACAAACCAAAGAGATCATCAATTATGTCTAATATGTTATTATTTACAAGATAATTCATGCAATGAAGATATTAATGAGAAATCAATCTCTGAATAGAAAATTGAGAAAAAGTATAATACAATGATAGCAACAAAGCATTAGATACAATAACAATGAAATTCTTAATACTCAATTTAGGAATTTACTCTACGTACAACTTATTGAACGATTTAACATGAAAGTTTAACACACGCTCTTTGACTCGGTATCCTTATGAATCATTCCGTCGGATTCAGAAAGTCCTGGTGAAATTTCTTAGCAGAAAAAGCTAAATCAACTGTTAGCAGCATCTTTGCACATTATACCTCTATAATAATTCAATTTGGGATTGAATTATTACTAATGATAAATTACACAAGACTTATTTTCTCGTGAAAGAGGATTGATGTAAGAAAACTCATTTTAAATGAACGAAACTTTTGGTAAATTATAGAGACAAGTGATCTCTTTGCAATTTGAGTGAAAGAGATAATACATAAGTTTTATTTTGTAGGAGAAGATACTAGTTCATTTGAAATAATTTTAGAGAAAAAGTGAGTAAAGTTGTAAACCGTCGGCAAGTAGCAGAGTAACCGTAGCAACGGAAGCCATCAGCGTCGCTGAACGACTAATCCAATTAAACATCGTTAGTTAATCTCGCGGCCGCCACTTGAATGGCTAAAGGGTTTGGCATCAGCGACACTGCAGCTCTAATTATCTCTAATTGTGCGCCCCTCGGCCACCTCGCACCGCGCAGAAGAAGAGCGTCCCACAATTCGCCACTCTACTATTCTTTTCATTGCTGCATCGTTTCCGTACGAATCCGATTTACGTAATGAGTGCATCTATGAACTATTTTTCTTAATTAATCCGCAGAATGCAGAAAGCAGAATCTGCGCAGGTACGTGCAAACCTATTAATTGTTGAATGTTAATTGTATTACCTTATAATAACCGGGGCGTTATGTCGACCGCAAGTGCAATTTAAGAATGCGATCTCTTCTTCCTTTCAACAGCATCTCATGTCTTTCGAGACGAGCAAACGAGTGCTGTTGACGGGTTGTTTGACAAGTGCTCTATGGCTGTCCACACCTCTGGTGAATGGCCGTCTTCGCGCTGTGAGTGATTGGACTCGACAAGCGTACAATACACCTGCCCTTTTTTGGGATTCTGCGGATGCTGCGCTGTGTAGGTGTGCATTTAAATTTTCGTGTATGCCGTGCGATTGCTTTTAGATTGTGCGTGCAGTCTTTTCTTGTCCGGCTTCCTTTCCGCGCAATGTCATCGGCGACTGCCAATGCATTCGCACGTCATTCACTCTTGAAAAATAGTCAAGGAGTACACAAAAAACCCACAAAGTATTGGTATTTTCATTCATCGTCCAGTGTGTGCTGATGCTCAGTTGCTGCAAAATGAAAATGATGATAAATGTTCACCGTTTAATTTAGTTGATGAAAGTTTTCATTATTTTTAGATTTTTATTTTTTTATAGGCGAGATGAAGAACTAATGAGTTAGTAAACTTTGTTAATGGTCAATTACAGCCAATATATAAAGAAAATGGTATAAGTGCAATTAAACACAAGCGTTTTCTTTTTCTATGGTTTAAAGTAGTTATTTTAATGCGTTAATTATTTGGTTTAGATTATGTATTTTTTGAAATTAAATAAGAGAAGCTGCGCAATTGCCAATCTAGTTGTTGTTGAAATTAACCGATAATAACATACTTAACTATTTAATGTGCGATGGGGAACTGAAGAAACTATTTGAAACTTCTGGTATAAAAGACTAGCTAGCACTTAACGCAGTCATAGTTCAGGACACGCAAGATGTCATTACATAAAGCATTCGTTTAAGTTTAAACGTTTAACATTCTTGCTTTATAGCAAAAAGTGCAAGTACATATAATTTATTATCAATATTTGCCAAGTTTTTAGTCATTCAGCAAGTTTACATGTATGTAGTGACTTTGCTACCTCGCGAAAGATGCGATCCAAAGCGGGAGTGGCCTTTCGAAAAATTCTCCTGGTGTGAAGAGTCTCCCACTCTGAGAACTCTATGAGGAAATTGGTATATGGTATTTTGCTTATACGAGTTCGCACTTCCATCCAGAGGCTGCGCTAGTGCTATTTTCAAATCACAAACTATAAATTTGAATTAAAATTAAGTTAAGAATTGATTTATGATTAATTGGAGCTCGTTCTTATTTAAAATCGATAAAAATATTTATTTCCAACATTTTTATTACAATTTTAGATCACTAAAAAGTACTCAATTAAATTATTTCATATACATTCACGTTATGTATTTGCTTATAGAGTATTTACAAAGTTCTATTTTCTACTACCATATATTAACGTTAATTATAAAGCAAAATACACAATTAAATTTGTAGCTTTCATATTTTAATGATGTCGCGCTTTCGCCATAAACTAAATTTAATCGAACATGAAATTTGAACACTTTTGCCATAATAATTTTCTTTCTTTTAACAAATGCATACACAACACGTAGCAGTTCCAATTAGGACCAAATAATTGTGACAATTACCTGCTTTGATTAGTGTTTATCCTCAATAGTAAGAAGTTTACACTGGAATACAGATTCACATGCAGAAAAACAAAACAATTCAACAAATAGTTTTATAAATTTTATTTTAAATAAAATTTAAAATGTACAATCTAACACCATTTCTTAACTAATGAAAGAAAAACAAACTCCATGACATACGCAACATTAATATGAAATTGACCAATAATGTAAATAATGTGGATCGTGTATATTAACAAAAAGCAACAAAGAATTCAAAAAATGAATACATCAAATTTTCACAATTTATATCACTACCTTGAACAATAAACACAACTTTGCTACTAAAGACTGTGTTCGGTGGTCCATAGTAATGCTGAGCGCCGACACCCGCACCACGTATAAGTGTAAAATTCATCATTGTTCAGTCTTTGTATTCGGTTTGAAATGTGTACATAAACATCGGAAACAATTTAATTCCATTAAAAATACTTAGCGAAACCAACCCGCTACACTGCACGTAATTTCATTAGATGAATACTAGTCTCCTAGGAAAATCAATAAGTTGTACGTAGAGATGAGAGAAACGATGGAATAATAGAACATAATTCACAATGATGCGCCTGAGTTGATGAATGAACAAATTGAATTAGGCTGCCTGCGGTTGCGGTGCCAATTTGCTAACGAATTGAACGCCAGCGTAAATAATCTTCCTAACAAGTCCTGGCATTGCTGGTTTCATCGCAATGGATTCGAACAACGTGCGCAATTCGTGGAACATATTTCTTGTGTATGGATTACGTCTTGACATGTAGCGTTGTACCAAGAAATGGTAATAAATAAATGGCGTGAGTAGGCCAGCACGTCCCCTGTGAAAATAAACATTTCAATAAGCCAAATCCATAGCGGGTAATTACTTCCACTTACATGCAAATGAGTATTAAGGTAACTGGCATCAATACGATTTCTGTGAAGGAAACCAAACGCAAAATATTGCGTGATTGAAATTCCACAATTGAGATAAATAGACGTGCGCCCCACCAAGAGTTCTGTCCAAGTGTCTACAAAGAAATTTATTGATTAGGCATATACTTGACTTATTACACTGATTCATTAATTATTCAACTTACATCCAATAATGTTAATGAGTAGCTGGAGAAATGCAAAATGGCAAATAATGTGACTGGAAACAATGCCAATGTTATAGGTGTGACATAGATGAATATTAACGAGTAGAACAAATAATGGCAACTGTCCTCAGTGAGAACTCTCACAAAAAACTCTCTTGAAATCTGCAAGGCTCCCAATCTTTGATGCAATCTTAATGCACTTGTAGCAGCATTGGCAATCAGCGCCTTGTAATACGCATTGGTGGATGTGCTGGAAAAGACAAACATTCAATGAAATCTGCTGTAGTCAGCAATGTTGTACAAGCCTTGGAGAAAGTTCTTCTTGTATACATATGAGTACACAAATATAATAAGCACAGATGAGTTTAACATCAATGTTAATATGGATACACAGCTTCAAAACAAGCTGGTATTTGATTTAATTACATTGAATTTGTAACATAATTAGTGTGCTAAAGTCTAAGGTCATCATAGTGTTCATTGCTGCTTACCTAAATATTGGTATAAAGTATCCCACACTGAATATGACTGTCAAAAGACGAATCGCCCAAAGGGCCACATCCACCTTATGCTGGGATACATGGATTTTTAATGCTTCAATGTTTAATGTTCTTGGGGGCCTTGCCTCAGTGTTGTTCTCAGATGTGTCAGTCATTTTACTTGTCTAGAACATACAATTAACCTCAATAGTGCTGATCATTGTAGTGTTCCTAATTGATTAGAATCAATATGAAATTTACGTGGCTTACCAATAAATCTTAAACTCAATGGAATTAATAACACTGGAAACTGTTTCTCGCGTATCCACTGCGCTACACACTGGTCTCCAGGAAATGCTGATCATAACACACGAAACATACGTGTGTCAGGCGTACGATCATTGGGGAAGTGAAAGTTGTCTTGTACAATTGCTTACGCGCGAATGACACCAGGTGGCATGCTGCGATTTTCAATTGAATAAAGCCACGTCTGCTTAAATTTGTATTCAGAAGTCCAAGTTTGAATTATTTATGTTACCAAATTCCTGATACCATTTAGATACTAATCTTGATACATAATTATGCTGTGTTAGTTTAGGATCCTCAAAGCAAAATTATATCGTAGTATACATGGTAAGTTTAACCTCAAACTACATTGTTGATATTATACCTTGAACAATAATATTAAATTAATGATTATTTGAAAAGTTTTACAAATCTAGTGAAGCGGTTAATATCACAATTCATAAATACATTGATTGTATTATTATTTAAATGTCTCCATTATATTTGGAGTTTATATTTATACTTCTATGCATTTCTTAGGAATTATTCTTATTAGTTGCTATTTAGTGCAATTAGCAGTTATTGAGCAATGTAATTATGCACATTATAGTTGAATGCAATAGTTTGGACGTGCTATACACAGTGCTTATGCAATTGTGTTTTGATATTGCTTAGCAATGGCTCATTAACATGATGAAATACAGTCATGATAAGAGCAATTCCATTGTAAATTGCAAATAAATTTGCAGTTACCATTAAAATTCATTACTATCCATATAACGTAATTTAAGCAAATTTAATTTGCAATTTCAATTCGAACAACATTTAAACATTTAAAAAGTTGTTTGGAAGTTCTAGCAGCTGTAGAAATGTTATTAGTTTTTATGATCAAAAATAAAACAATGAATTATTATGGCATGTACCAGGCGTTTATAACGCAACTGAATTAACAAATAGTTTATTTTTACGGTGGGCGAATCCAATAATGACTTGACTGATCTTCACTTTGTTTGTTTCACGCTTAGTGCAAATTATAATAAGTAATTAATAATTGCACAAGTACTTTTAATGGCATCCTTGCTTTAAGTAGTTGCTCAGCCACGTACAATATAGTAATCGACGCAGTGCGCTTAAGAACTAAAGGCTTGCGTGCTTCTTTAGAAAGTAACATATTTATTTAACACACATTTCTTTCCATTTCTTTCAGCGTTGTGTAGCGGTAAATACCTGACAGTCTTAGCGGCTCAAACACCGTATGTAAAACGGTGTTTTATTAATAATTGGTGCATTACAATCATTGTGCAGAAATAATTATTCCGAAATCATGATAAATTGTGTGCTAATAATCATTGTAGCTGTCATTATAATGGCATTCTACGCATATTTTAAAAATGTTAGTGTAAAGTTTATAATAGCTGAAATTAAGGGTGCTATTGCTTATAATATAATTGGAGTCGAGGCAGTTTTGGAAGATATTTTGCGAAGGAAAACGAACAAAGTTGGTATGTATTATTTAGGAATACGAAATTAGATTTCCATTGTTGTATCTTTCAGAGCTTCTTGATGGGTCTAATCAAATTGCTGTTATTACTGGGGGCACAAAAGGCATTGGCAAAGAAGTGATTGTAATGTTGCTAAAGTGCAACATGACTGTTATAATGGGTGAATAATTTAATTCAAAACTAATGTAGATTTGATTAATTTTACTTTGTTGTTTTTATAGGTTGCAGAAGAGTTGCAGATGGTGAGAAAGTCCGAAACCAAATTCGAAAAGACTGCACACAGAATGGAGATCTTCAAATATTTGAGTTAGACACAAGTTCTTTAGAAAAAGTTCACACATTTGCCAACAGCGTGAAAAGCAAATATTCACATATTAACTATCTCATTAACAATGGTAAATTTAAACAATTTCTGGTTTTATAATGTTCATTAATATGTTTGGTTTTAGCTGGTATCATGTTTGCTCCATATAGTGAAACTGTTGATGGCTATGAGTCTCATTTTGCAACCAATTACTTGGGACATTTTCTACTTACACATTTATTGCTACCTTTGTTGAAGAAAGGAGGTACTGAAGGAAAATATGCCAGGATAGTTAATGTATCTTCATGTGTGTATACATATGGGAAAATCAACTTTGAGGATATAAATAATAAGTATTTTCAAATATCAAGTATTTAATTTCTTTGGCTAATACAAGTTTTATATTTCAGATCAATGTACATTTCATTCGAGGCTTATTCTCAATCCAAACTTGCACAAATATATTTCACGACGTATGTGAATAAATTACTACTTGATACTGAAAAATCCTTCGTTCAAGTACATGCTATACATCCAGGGGTCGTTAATACGGACTTATTTCAACGCGCATTTATTAAACAATATGCGAGTTGGTTTATGAAATTAATTTTCAAAGTAAATAGTCTGGTTATTATTATTCAAGCATATGGACGTATCTTTATTCTCTTGTTTTTAGACTCCAATTGAGGGTGCTTATCCAATTGTTTTTGCTACCATATCACCTGAGTTAGAAAGACGTGGTGGAACGTATATTTCAAATTGCCGGGTGAAAGATTTAAAGCCCAATGCCACGGATTCAGCAACTGAAGCCAAACTTTTTGCATTCACAATGAAACAGTTGAACATACCAAATTTTGGAAGTTAAGGGACATTGTATTCTGATTTTTAAATGCAATAATGCAGCCAGTGAAATATAGTCTACATATTTAGTAGGCGATGATTAGAATAATATCAAATATTTCGGAAATACTCATGTTCTTGATGTAAAATTTGTTTATTTATTTTAAAATTACTTGTATATGCTTATCATAATTTAAAACAGTTCTGATAGGTTTTGTACTTAAATATAGAATTGCTTCTACTTTCTTTTTTCTTATTTCATTAGAACATTTGCGAAGCTAGTAATTTTAAATAGATTTTTAATTGTTGATAACACTTCAAGCTCTTGGGTTTGTTTTGCGCATGCTTACTATTCAGCTGTAAATGTCATCAGGTAACAGCCTGACATAGCTTAGTAGCGCGGTTATGTAAAAACAGTGTTGATCAGTGTTGGTTCTACAAAGTAATACATGTTAAAATGGCATCAGTCATTCGAATTGGAATTGCTCGCATTGTTCAAACATCAAGGCCTCAAGTATCTCTTGGACACATTACTTTGAGGACAATCTGCAGCAAACATTCGCCGAATTATAAGGACTGCAAACCAGCACCATGGGACTACGAAAAGAAGGGCTACAATTACCTGCATGCACTGATTGATAAAACAAGTAAACGATTCGATGAAAATACAAAGGTAAGTCTGATCATTGATAATGCAAGACAGAATGTTAATAATTTAGTTATTTGTGCTGCTTTTAGCTCATTGTTGTTGATGGACCAGTTGCTGCTGGTAAAAGTGCATTTGCAAAACAACTAGCTTTAGAACTTGGAATGTCATACTATCCTGAAGCCAATCAAGATATGCTATATATCAATGATTATGGATATGATTTAAGATTACTTGATCCACAACTGCCTGAAGCATGTAGGTCATTTGATATCAATAATTTTCTCCAAAATCCAAGGCATCGTCTTGCAGCGAGTTTTCAAATCAAGCAATATGGAGTCAAGTTAGTGTTATTATATATAGTTTTTTTTATTGGATATTTTATAACAAATTTATTAATTGATATATTTTTAGGTATTCACAATATATTGATGCATTGACACATTTATTTAGTACTGGCCAGGGTGTTGTACTTGATAGATGTGCCTACTCAGATTTTGTATTTGTTGAAGCAATGTACAAAGCTGGTTACATGTCAAGAGATGCACGATCAGCATACTATGATGTTCGTAAAAACACAATTGGAGAACTTATACATCCCCACTTGATAATCTACTTAGATACACCAGTTTCAAAAGTACAAGAAAATATTAAGGACAGAAATTTATCATATGAAGCCAATTCTAAAGCTCTGACTAACACATATTTGCAAGCAATGGAGAATGCCTACAAGCAGGATTATTTAAAGGCGATGAGGTAAACTGTTTGATTTATACATTAAAAATGTGTCTATTTGAACTGTTTTCTATTCAGTAAAACTTCGGAATTATTAATTTATGACTGGAGTGAAGAAGGTGATGTTGATGTTGTGGTAGAAGATATCGAGCGCATTGATTTTGAGCGTTTTGATGATCAAGACACTCAAATGAAAGACTGGAATATAAAGCGTGAAGAAGAATGGGCCATGCTTCGTAGTAAATATTCAGATACCAAACTTTCGCTTCTTGCGTACATGAATGTACCGCGTTATGATGTGCCGGAATTGGTAACTGATGCTGATGATGCACATCAATACTATCTGGTTCTTAATGAGGTTTGTTCATGATGAAGTGTACTCCTATATATTGTAATTCACGTTTTATTTTAGGCACCAGGTATGAGGTATCTGCCAGGTTACAATAAATCCATGGGAGATGATAATCTCTTTCTAAAGGCTGCGAAGAGACGAGATACGCTTCCTAAACGAGAGAGAAGAACAAAATTTGAAAACCTATGTTAATTATTATTGATTCAAAATGTATTAACTTACCACAAATGTCGTCGAACCTGTAATATTTGTTTGACTACACTAAAATATTGTTACACCTCAATTGATTTTAATTTCCTAACAGGGTAATGCACAATGTCCATCATGGGCAGGATTAAATTTAGCCCGAGCAAGAACGTTGCATGAGAATGGCAACATGAATTTAAGTTTTATATTTTCAATTTGAGCCAATAAGGGGAAATGTTATGTTTATTTAATTATTAGGCTTGTCGTTTTAGGGTTTGATATACCTTACAGGGTTCGTGATGAGTTATATAATCGTGTTTTGTTTCAGATAATTACAAATATTGCCTGATCTACAGGGAACATATACTTCAAATTTTGTGAGTAGGTAAGCAAGAAAGTTTTCATTCATATTCATGTTTCTATTTAATTCTAGCCCTGCTGGTTGGAAAATTGACACAGTAAGGGAAAGCTCAAATTTACGGCTGTTGAAATAGATTTACTTGTATGCAACTTATCGAACATACTGCATCTTTTTCATACGGCTGTACCGGTGCCGACATAACCTTGTGTAAAGCAGTCTGTTGGTAAGTGCATTGTTAACAGTGAGGATTGATTGTTATTGTTGCAATTAGTGTTAATAATGGGTCTTTTGTGGTGTAGTGCTCAAGAAAGACTCTTCTACTTCAGAGTAAAGTGCCATACTAAAATCAGGTTAGTCAATGCTGCATTGTATTCATCAGTCTAAATCAAGTCTAAAGGTTTCATCAAGTCTAAATCATGCTGGATTGAAACATTGGTAAAGCTATATGTAAAAGTGGCTGCCTCAAGCACTTTTGGGCCACAGATGGGATATTGTGATACCATGGAATGCAACCTGTGTCTATGAAGTATTTAGAGCTGATGATAAACTTGTAACATTACATTACATCAAGATCTGCGAGATCTAATTGGCTCTCAAAAAGAGTAATAAAATGTGCATTCAACATGAAAGCTGAATGCATCATGTTTAGCCCTACAACTAACTACTACAGAGTAAAGTGCTATACTAAAATCTGGTAGTTAATGCTGCATTCAATGTTCAAGATTTCATCAAGTCTAAATCATGCTGACTGAAACATTGGTAAAGCCATATGTGAATGTGACTGGCTCATGCACTTTTGGGCCGCAGGTGGGATATTGTGATACCATGGAACACAACCTATGAGTCTATGAACTATTTAGAGCTGATGATAAACTTGTAACATTACATTACATCAAGGTCTGCAAGATCTAATTGGCTCTCAAAAAGAGTATTTGCTTAAGATGTGCATTCATCATACAAGTTTATGCTGCATTCAATGTTTGAGGTTTCTTTAAGTCTAAATCATGCTGACTGAAATATTGGTAAAGCCATATGTAAATGTGGCTGCCTCAAGCACTTTTGGGCCACAGATGGGATATTGTGATACCATGGAATGCAACCTGTGAGTCTATGAACTATTTAGAGCTGATGTTAAACTTGTAAGATTACATTACATCAAGGTCTGCAAGATCTAATTGGCTCTCAAAAAGAGTACACTCATACCTCGCTTTTCGGCCTAGATACGTTCCACGAAACTTAGCCACAAAGCGAAATGCCATATAAAGAATCAATTATTCTAATACAAATTCATATAAATTCCATGGGATCGGTTCCAAATTTGTTAAATACGTATACTTGGTTTATCATTCAAAATGCATTTTATCTTTTAAATCAAATATTTAAATCAAAAATACATACATAGCAATCACATACATTTGTACATAAAATAATAACTGACTCAAAAAATCAATCTATAAACGAAAACAGCATAACTTTGTAGATACAAGTATATGTACTTGCATATCAAAAATGTCCCTAATTATTTCTAATTTTTCCGTTGATGTGAAACAATCACTAATAAATATGCACATAAAACACTCACAAAGACAAGTCTAAACCAGCCGCTTTTTGAGCACAGACTGAAAAAAGAAGAGGAAATAGAAAAGAGTGTTTATCCAGATTGCTTACACAAGATTGGCAACGTAATCGAAAAAAAGTATATCGACATCGAAATTTGTTTTTGACGTTATAGTAAAACATTTTAGGCCATAAATCGAAAACGTGCCTTAATTGATGAGTGCCGATATAGCGAAATGCCGTATAAAGGGCGGCCGAATAGCGAGGTATGAGTGTACTTGCTTAAGATGTGCATTCATCATCTAAGGTGCATGCATCATGTTTAGCCCTACAACTAACTACTACAGAGTAAAGTGCTCAATGTTCAAGGTTTCATCAAGTCTAAATCATGCTGACTGAAACATTGGTAAAGCCATATGTGAACGTGGCTGCCTGAAGCACATTTAAACCACAGTCAGGATGTTGTGATAACATGGTATGCAACCTGTGAGTGTATGGAAAAGGGTACTTGCTTAAGTTGTGCATTGTCATGCAAGATGAATAGCTTAATGACTATGCTTGATGATTACATACCCTACCAAATGAAAGTAAGTAAAATTGTATAATCTATTTGTTCAATCAATATTTGTGTAACTGAATTTATGATTCAAGAAGTGACTGCAAAGTGAGGTAGTCAGCATGTAGAAATTAAAGATCTTGATATGGCAAAACTTGAAGAATGCAGTGCTAATAATCAGGTACATGCACTAGGAAAAAAAACATCTATTTTGAGGGTTAGTAATAACTCTCTCTTTTAAGGCGCCGCCTCTCTTCATGTTATGGAAATCCAGCTAGCTAATGTGTTTTGCACATTTTATCAATAAGGTAGGATTTTTTTCTATATCTTAACATTCCTTCTATATTAACATATTATTTTGTCATACATTATCTTTGGTTAATTAATTGAAATTGTTACTATACAGAGATATGCACTCATCTGTATTATGATCTAATTTTTATTTCGATACTTGTCGATCAATCCAATTGTTTGGTGATCATCAGCTACAAACTTGGCACGTAGCTGCATAATGCATCAAATGGAAGAGAGATATTTGTATAAAACCAAAAGTGCATGCTTCTGTATAGGTATTAACATTAGTTTTTGATTCAAACCATTATGGTTTCAAGTTTATGTAATTTCTTACAGATTTTTCTCATTTCTCCAGAGATTGATTAGTGATCTGCACCAAACTTAGCGAGAAGGTAAACAAGCCCATACCTGTTTTAACACTAATTATTAGGCTTGTTGTTTTAGGGCTTGATATACTCTTTTACCTTACAGGGTTCGTGATGAATTATATAATCACGTTCTGCTTCAGCTAATTACAAATATTTCTTGATCTACAGGGAACATATACTTCAAATTCTGTGAGTAGGTAAGCACGAAAGTTTTCATTGATATTCATGTTTCTATTTAATTCTAGCCCTGCTGGTTTGTAAGCAAAAGGGGCCAAAACCCTCTTTTATGACTTCTGGTGAGTAAATTGGTGGAGCATTACTCACTTCATCTAGCTTGAGCTAATGAAGGGTTGCCCTTGTTATTTAAAATTTATTTTATTTCTTAATTTCATTAATAAATTAATTAAATGTATATTGCTCCTAGATAAAGTAAAATTAACAAATAGGTGTTGCTTATTTTGATTTACCGACAAGGGGTTATTTGAATTTTAGCTATTTCCTCAGAGATGGCGCTAATACGATAAGAAAGATTTCGTTTTGGAGTTCCAGGTGTAACGAATAGATGGCACCACTTACTAAATCAATTTTTTTTAACTCCATAAATTGTTAATTTTTTCATGAAAAATTGTGTCCGATTAGGTTGAAATTTGGCACGCATGTAGAGGTCGTTTTACTGATTAAAATAAGGTATCATACACCCCTGTAGCAGGCCTGGTTCCGGAGTAAATATCCCTTCTAAATTATATACAAAAAGTATAATTTTTTTAAATTATTGATTAATTTTTTTAAGTAATTAAGTATACCTCTTTGCGTTTATGCAAACTTGATACCAAACCTTAATTTTTCCGTTCTGAAAATGATATTTTCTATCAATATTTAAAAGAAATTGGTAAAATTTTTAAATAGTTAAATATATCTCTTTGCGTTTATGCAAACTTGATACCAAACCTGATTTTTTCCGTTCTGAAAACGAAATTTCCGACCAATATTTTTAATTTTTGTTTAAATTTGGTAATTTTTTTTATTGCTCTACGTATAGATTAGAGCCAGCTGAGTTTTTTGATGTGTCACCTACATCTGTAGCACGTCTGGATGTGGAGTTATTGCAATTATTAAATTACGCTTTTGTTCATTTATTCTGGCGAAAAAGTTTTGGCCATATCTGTGCTGATAACATTGAAACTTTTTCGCGGTCAAAAGATACGAGAAATTTAAAATTCAATTTTGTAAGTGGCGCCTCAACACAGTGGTGGGAAAATATGGAACTACTAGACTATAGGCAACACTCCGTACAGAGCGCCATCTATTAGGCACATGTGATATTATTAGTACCAATATAATTATAAGATGTCACCACAGACACACAAAATATAAGGGTGCAATTTATTCGAAAACTACCCTAGATAGAAATATAGAACTACTTTCATTCGAACATAAGGGCTTTTTTAAAATATCCCTAGCGATTTGAACCAGCTAGCCCCTATAAATTAACAGTTATCATACAGAATCTGAGGAAACACAATAAGTCGGGTTACAGAGGTAAATTACAACAGTAGGGATGAAGTTGAGAATTTATTATGGGACTGGGCTTTAACACAATGTACTTACCTAGCTTTACCTTACGATTCAGCATAGAACTGGAATTATCGGCGATTATCTGAAAGAAAATTAAAATTTGCATTGCTATTAAGACATACGAGCTAAAATTATAATTAATGACTTGTACATCTAAGACCTAACAAAGCTTAAAGCAGATCAACTCCACTGTTACAGCTGACTATTAAAAAGAATAGAAAAAGTGTGAATATACTTGCATAGTTTGAAGCAGATGCTCTTTATTGTTTACCAACTCATTTAGTTTGAAGCATATGCTCTTTACAGATGTTCTATGTGACAAGCTGATCAGCTGTTACAGGTGACTGCCTAAAATAAAATAAGAATTAGGAGAATTAGGAGCACGCTAAGATGAAAATTAAATATGAATACAAATGACGACTTGCATGCTCACCTAGTCACTTCATTTGAAGCAGATGCACTTTACCATTCAACTGCTGTGAGTGAGAGGCTAATCAGCTGTTATTGCTGACTGGCTAAAATCAAATGCATGCAAAGATTAAAATTAAATATGAATACAAATGAAGACTTGCATGCTCACCTAGTCACGTCATTTGGAGCAGATACACTTTACCATTCAACTGTTATGGGTGGCTGACAAATCAGCTTTTATGGGTGACTGTCTAAAATAAAATAAGAGCTAGGATTAAACTTAAATATGAATACAAATGAGAACTTGCATGCTTACCTACCCATTGCATTTAAAGCAGACCCTCTTTACTGATTAGCTGTTATGGGTCACTGACTAATCAGCTCTCATGAGTGACTGTCTAAAATAAAACACAAGCTAAGATTAAAATTAAATATGAATACAAATAACGACTTGCATGCTCACCTAGTCACTTCATTTGAAGCAGATACACTTTACCATTCAACTGTTGTTGGCAAGTGGCTAATCAGCTGTTATTGCTGACTGTCTAAAATCAAATACAAGCAAAGATTAAAATTAAATATGAATACAAATGACAACTTGCATGCTCACCTAGTCACTTCATTTGAAGCAGATACACTTTACCATTCAACTATTGTAGGTGAGTGGCTAATCAGCTGTTATTGCTGACTGTCTAAAATCAAATACAAGCAAAGATTAAAATTAAATATGAATATAAATGACAACTTGCATGCTCACCTAGTCACATCATTTCAAACAGATACACTTTACCATTCAACTGTTATGGATGGCTGACTAATCCGCTGTTATGGGTGATTGTCTAAAATAAAATAAGAGCTAGGATTAAACTTAAATATGAATACAAATGAGAACTTGCATGCTTACCTAGTCACTTCATTTGAAGCATATACACTTTATCATTCAACTGTTGTAGGTGAATGGCTAATCAGCTGTTATTCCTGACTGTCTAAAATAAAATACAAGCTAAGATTAAAATTAAATATGAACATAAATGAGGACTTGCATGCTCACCTACTCACTTTGTTTAAAGCAGATCCACTTTACCGATCAGCTGTTATTGATGACTGTTTAATATAGAATACAAGTTAAAATTAAATATGAAAACAAATGAGGACTTGCATGATTACCTACTCACAACATTTGATGCAGATTCACTTCACTGATTAGCTGTTATAGGTGACTGTCTAAAATAAAGTAAGAGATAGGATTAAACTTAAATATGAAAACAAATGAGGACTTGCCTGCTTACCTACTCACTACATTTGAGCAAAGGTCGAAGTAGATCAATTCAGTTGTTGTGGGTGACAACCTATAAAAAAACCAAAAATTAAATGATACTTAAACCATAAGAGCTAGGATTAAGCTTAAATGTGAGTAAAAATGAGGTCTTGTATGCCTACCTACTATACTGTTTAAAGCAGATCCACTTTACCAATCAGCTGTTATTGATGACTGTTTAATATAAAATACAAGTTAAAATTAAATATAAAAACAAATGAGGACCATAAGAGCTAGAATTAAGCTTAAATGTAAGTAAAAATAAGGTTTTGCATGCTTACCTACTTGCTAAGTTTGAATTTTGTTTTCAGATTATATTCACACAATCAGATTGTATTCGCAGGTCAGCTAACATGAGTGATAATCTGAAAGAAAACAAAAAATTGTTAAGAGTACATGCATTAGTAACAGTAAGATCAGATACATTAGAATTAAAATGAAATGATAAAATACAAACATGAATATGCATACTTATGTACTGACCAAGCTTGAAGTAGCTTATCTGTCCAAATCAGGAATAATGAGCAATTAAAGAAAACAACCAATTAATGTTTTTGGAACCATTCCTCTTCTTTTTGTTCTTATCTGTTTTAGATTTGGGAGGTCTTATTAGCGATTTTATATTAACTCATGGCAACTTTGACCAACTCTTGTTGTCATTGAGCATCAAGCACTTATAGATTACGAGTCATTGATGATGAACTGAAAACATTACACGTTTGCAAATAAGGAATTGCTTTCTTCACTAACTTAAGTGGTAAACTATAGATTAAAGCTTTAAACATTGAAGATATGATACAATATAAAATGAAACCAGAAAGCAATAGAAAACTTACTATTAGCAGCTGGAAGCCTTTAATAAGGCTTCCAGAAGCCTTTAATAAGAACGATAAGTACAACTTACCAAGTCATCATTATTGCCAGACCACCAAGTGCCATAAGCATTTTGATGAAGCTTCCAGTCATTTGTTACCCATTTTTCTGTTTATATCAAGTAGCTCTCTCAGTCTAGGTTTCAAACTGAAACTGAACATATTTCTTCACTTCTGTACTTGAGCTATACCTTCAAAATAAAGAAAAGTGTTTACGTTTTAAAAGGCTTTTTGAAATAGAAATGGAATAGAAGTAGTGTTCAATGATGAAAAGAAATTAATAAGGGGCCATGAAATGGGGGATTGTAAATGAATAATTAAATAGAACTCGACCCTTTCAAAGAGTATTAATGACTAATAGTGAAATGAATTAAGTACCTTAAGAAATGCAGATTTGTCCAAAATATGTTGATGATTTGTGGTTTTCTGTGCTAAACCGATGAATCATAATTGTATAAAACGCTATTCTATTGATTACAATATGCATAATTAAATAGAAAAACTTTACTGTAATTAGACAAATTAATAAGGTTCATTAGAACTTAACAAACAATGAACACAGATCACTCGCACATCAGCTGATCAACTGATCAACGCTAATCAGCATCAGCATACCAGCCATTAGAGCGTGTGGTTGCGAGTACTAAGTGTTGCCTATAATATGACTGAACGTATGTGCAACGTATTGTACATTTAATTAGGAAGCGACGTTAAAATACTTAATGAATTGTTTACAAAATTCAAACACTTTTTGTACTATAAGACCAAGATCAAATTTGAGCCCAGAAACAACACAACATAGCCTAGTGTTGAAGTCTATGTTAGTGATGTGAGAGGCTCTGGTTCAATTCCCGGCAGTTTGAGTTTTAAATTTTCAATAGAAATGAATTTAAGTCTATAAGGGGAAGTTCAAATTTGGCCGTGGCAATAACACTGAATAGCCTAGTGGTATGGTTTATGTAAGTCATCTGAGTGTCTCGGGTTCGATTCCCGGGAATAGCAACTATAATTTAAATTTTAAATTTGTAATTGAAATCAAATTGAGCCTATAAGGGGTAGATCAAATTTACACGTGGCAGCAACACGCCATAGCCTAGTGGTAGAGGCCTTGGGAGTGATCTGAGTGTCTCGGGTTCGATCCCCGAGAACGGCAACTTGAATTTAAGTTTTAAATTTGCAATTGAAATCAATTTGAGCCTATAAGGGGAAGATCGAATTTTGCCAAAACATCAACGCTCGATAGTCTAGCGGTAGAGTCTATAGAAGTGATCTGTGTGTCTCAGGTTCGATCCCTGAGTACAGCAATCCGAATATGTAAGTTTTCAATTCTTTGTACGTTGGGGGGCCGCAATGGACTTAAACGCATGACTATTGCGGCCCCCCCGGAGGCGTACAAGGGCTCCTTTTTTATTTTTTAAGCCCGAGCGTTATTAAGATCGTTCCAAGTAAACCCACCCCAGCTACGCTCCCCGGCAGGTTGCTTGTCGACCAGCTCGGTCGCTGTCCGACTAGCAACTGCCTCCCCATTCCCGATTTTCGTTACCAACAGACCGCGGTTTCTGACGTCATTTGACGGTGAGCGCCCCCAAACCCCGAGTATTGGACGCATATATTGCGTTTACAGGACTTTGTATTTAATTATTTAAAAAAATTCTACTAGAAGCACACAGGATTCGAACCCGAGACTTCCAGATCATACCCTAGTGTTTTACCACTAGGCCACTTTCTGCTCTCTTGCTGTAAATTGAAACTTGTATATAGAGTATTAGTTTCTAGCGAATGTACATAGTTTACCTACATAAATCTGTATTTTAACGAGTATTTATTTATTGCTATCATAAACTATATTCATAAAATTGAGTAGTCCATTTGAAACAGCATATAAATACTTGTTAAATCGGGTAATTGATTATTCACTGATTATAGGCATAAATGTCCACTGGAAGTCTTGCTTCAAGTTTCAGAATAGAGATAATGATAAAACAACATGTTTACATGACACGAAAACGTTAAATAGAATTCGTAATAGATTTTAATCGATCTGTTGAAACCAAGAATAAATCATTAAGACTATATATTAATCGTCAAACAGATTTTCTAAATTCTTAGTACATCATGCAAAATATTATGCCATATCTAATAATCGTGTTAATGATGTGGGAAGCCACGTTGAATTATTTTGGCTATAGAAGACAACATTTCGATCTATGTAACATTGAGTGCCGTTTGCGCCGAGCCTATAAACTTGCTTTGCCTCATAATATTTATTCGGTATGGGCACAAATATGATTCCACGTTCTTCGCAGCGTTTCGCAATTAGATCCTTGAAACCCTGCGGTATGTTTGAAGCATGCCTCAATGCTTGTGGCATGGAGTCTATCCTAGGAGCTGGGGGTGGTTGAGGTAGTGATGTTTCAATATTAGTAAGATAAGATATAGATTCCTTTGCACCAGGCTGATGACCATTTCCAACGGCACGATTCATCATCTCCAGTGCTTTATGAAAATTATCTGAAAGTAACAATTGATTTACAAATCATGTTTTTAAATTTAATATTCAACATTTACCTTTTATTGTTGGTTGTTCTAACAATCCTGTTGGCATCATTCGCTTCCAACCAGAATACCACTCAGTAACTTGAATATAATCGGGATTGTGATTTAACCATAGAGCAAGTCTCTGCAGCCAACGCGGGAAGAAGAATTTGTCCAAAAGCAGAGTCATATTACCAACTGATATCATATCACTCCAGTACATAACCCAATGCCAAGCTTCTAAATGTTGCTCCTGTGGATTAATGGTCAAATTCTGGATGCAAAGTTGTAATTTTGGAACAATGTGTTTCACTAAAAATACAACAAATTGCCCTTCTGGCAAAACTCTTTGCCATGGCTTAAGCATTAGCTTTGCAGATTTATCAGATGGATGCCAATTGACTAAAGCAACACCCAACTTTTCTTGAATAATTGGATATATGGTGTCATTTAATTTTGAATCTAAAAAGAAATCAGTTAAGATTTATTTGACAAACCCATGATTTTGCAACATACCTAGCAGTGGTATCCAAGGATGTATCCATGTATGAATAGGAACTGTATCAGTAACTGGATCCCAGTTTGTAACTTCTTGGACTAATTTTGGAATTACCAATTGCTCCAAAACATTGTTCAGTATCCATGGTGGCAAAACAGGTTTCCATGATTCCAGGACATGTATTAAGGGATCACAATCACGAGCTATCCATTCACTGCAAAAATAAAAGACGTTGTAATATTAATTATCATTTTGCTGAATAAAATTGTATAAGATTGAACCTAAAATAAGAATTACTTAGTTGATATTCAACGAAGCTATCCATAATGTGCGATAGTTACCAATAGTAATAGGCACTTCCACCACAATAACACTTTGTTACAGCAACTGATTTTTGATTGTTTCAAATAAATTGGTGCGAACTTACCTAACACACGTTCTCATTACAGGCACCCAAGTATGCCATAAGAGACTATCATACGGCTGAATTCCCATACTATTACCTTCTATTGTCCCACGGTGATTCGTCAACAGGTCTTGCCACTGGGAGTACACTTCCAAGTAAAGAGTTGGCTGTGTTAATGGCATCCAGTTAGCCAGCGCAGACGTTAATAAAGGACCAACTAATCCCGGTGCTAATTCGTTAAGTTCATATTGACAATATTCTTCATAATAGTTGTGCTAAAATAATAACATTAGTACATAATTTGAATAATATTCATAAAATCCTACCTGTAACTTTTTAAAATAATCAGCAACTTGTCCTAGTGATAAACTATTTGATGGATCAACGAGTTGGTTTACAATGTCAAGAACATATTTTAAATCTTTAACATCATTATCTTCCTTAATTAAGAGTTTCTTGAGCTGTACTTCTTCCTGCTCTAATGAAACGATTTGATCTTGATTATAATGTGTGTTACGATCAATATGTATTATATCTTGTTCACACATTTCAACTAGAATATTTAAATTATGTTGCATTTCAGGTAGACTAAAATTTGTACATTTTTTGTGTAAAACATCCTCAAAGTGTTCAACGCCTGATGGTGCTTTTAAACCAGATAAGGCATGATAACCACTTAAAACTCTTTGTTGTGGTCCAGTCATATCAATGACTTTAACTTTACTTAATTCGCTGCAATAAGAAAAATTATGTAGAAAACAACATTACATCTTTATAAAAAACTTACCTTAATATAGTATTTTTAGACATTCCAGGCTTTTTTCCTTTCTCAATAACTTCATCAGCACTCCTATAGTAATATCTAGTTTTCTTTGTTGAATCTTTTTTCCATTTTGATTGCTTTTTATCCAATAAAATATCTTCAGGCTTTGTAATATCCTAAAAATTTCAAATTGTAACAAATAGTTTAATTTACCAGGTAATTAATACTCACAATTATTGTAGCAACACTAGCAGGTTTCTCAGGACCATATGCGCCTATAGCACCTCTGCCTTTTCTGAGATGTGCTTCAACAGGTGCAGATATTCCCTGAAGATCTTTGCCCAATCCTTTACCTGGTTGATAACCCATTTGCAGCAATAATTTAGCTCCAATTCCCTTTGTATGTTTCTCCCAGGTGCCAACTCCTTTACTGACAAATTGCGGATTGTAACTGTTCCTATTTCTAAGACCAGCAATATCACCGCTCATCTCAAAATTGGATTGTTTTGCCTTTGATGCACCAAAACCCTGCCTGGAAAATGATTCATCCTCAGAATCACTGGAGTTTTGTTGTTTAAATGATGTTGTTGGTTGCTCATCATCAGACTTTTCACTTGCTGTCTTAGTTTTTTCTTGTTTTTTCCCAGCTTGTTGTGTGCCACCAGACACAAATCCAATTGGCGAAGTATATGATTTTGTTTTAGATTTTGATGGATTTTTATTTTCATATTCATCATCAGAATCATCAGCCCATATACCTAAAGATGCATTTAATCACATTATAATGTATCAGTTTAATATACAAATGAAATATTACCATATATTTGTTGATGTTTGGAGTTGCCTCTACGTTTTCTGTTAATATTGAACTCATTTTCAATATCATAATCGGTTATTTCAAACTTTTCCACTTCATCTTCAGACATTTTAGATTCAGTTGGGTTTCACGTACAGCACTTATTTAATTCGAGAATTGTTAAAACTTCTTTATACCGCTAAAACACTTACTGGCACCTGCTTGCTGGTTGATGACAGATTAACAAATATAACCTAAGAATGAATCTGCCGCAGATGGCGCGGTTAAATTTTGGTGCATGATTTTAAAATCTTGTGTTGTTTTAGATTTATGTTCACGTATTGTTATTTTACTCATTAAACTGTAAATCAAATGCAACGAGATATTTTTATTTATCCTGGCACTTTGCACACGTTTCCCCATTCTTCCCACTTATTGTGTTATTGACCTTGACGAAATAATTTACATGGCGTCTTGAAGTGCTTATTTACATTGTAGTGTTTAATTAGATTTTTGTTATTAAAGATGCATTAGCCGAATTAGCATGTAATTTAAAAATGGTGTCGCTTTATAGTGAAATTAGGTTTTTAAGTGCACAGGAACATATACTTATCCCTCCAGACGATTACAGCTGTTCTAAGTATGTTCTTAGATTTAAATGGTTAAAATATTTATATATATCCTTTTAGATATTTAAATAAGAAAGATGAAAGCATACATACTAAGGTAGCTTATTTTGAGAAAAGAGGATACAAAGTTCTTTTAAACAATAAGCGTCCATATCGTTTGAAAGACAAATTGCAAGAATTGGAAGAAGCACTACAAACCTCTACAATTGTGTGTTATAATCAAAATGAAAAAGTTCTGCAGTTGCTGTTGTCAAAAGGAATTATAGCAAATCTAAAAGTGGCATTAAATGGTGATTTGGTTGAAGTTACATTTGATAAAACACTTTTGCCAAAGGTTGCACCAGATGTAATTGTTGATGGGATCCTTTACAAGACTTCAGTAATTGCTTCATGCAAGGATGGAAAAATAGTTGGATATAGTGACATTGTTAAGGAGTGGACAATTGAGAGTGGATATAGAAGGAATGTAGATGCATATAGTGAATGGTTGGTATGCTGGGGTAAAGCTGGTAATGATCATCCACAGCCATGGAGCCCTTTGGCAAAAGATCATCAAAGAGCAAATGTTCATTTGTACTGGATTGGTTCCAGAGGCCCGGACTTATTATCATATAAGAAGACTGAGGGTGAACCAATTAAAGTTGTTGTGAGTAAAAAGACACCTCGCAGTTTAATATTGATTGAACAGAAAGTATCACATAAGGGAGCAGTATCTGTTGAAGTATCATTATTGGAATTGGTCAGCAATGCTCTGAAAAGGCTAATGGTTACACTAGTGCCTTTGCAAACACAGGTGTGTTGTCTTGTGCTTAGTACAAATGAATCATTTTTATTAATTGGTTGCATTGATGGATCACTGGCCTTATTGGATAGATATCGTGGTTCAACCAGAATGGTCAAGAACTCATTTATTCCCACATTTCTTGCATTTCATGCAGGAGAGGCGCTTAGTGTGGTCATGAATGAATGTGGATATATTCAGTATTATGACATTGCTTTAAACCCTATAACTGTTCAAACATGTAATGATGAACCACCTCAGGGTATTATGGACATATCAAAGTACTTTAATCAGCAGCAAGCTGTTGAGTCAGTATACTGGGGACAAATGGGTGATATTATTATCTGCATGGACAGTGGTCCATTGCTGGTGGTCAAACATTTGAATTCTGCATTAAACTTTTCTTCAATAATTCAATTGTACTTAAATTCCAATGATCTGGAAAAGGCAATAATGCTCTTATTGGCATGGGAATTTAATGAATCTGCATTTTGTGCACTTCAACGTATTGTAGCCCAAATTCTACAGAAGCCTCTGAATGAAACAACAGCAAAATTATTACAAGATGCACTTGGAAGCTTTCACAGTCCGCCAGTGCCTTTAAGCGTAGAAACGCGCCATACTTATGGTTTACAAGTGAAATCTTTGACGCGCAGATTTTTCCACCAGTTAGTTCGCGTTAAAATGTTTGAAACTGCTTTTCTATTAGCTGTTGATTTGGGACATCATGATTTATTTATGGATTTATACCATATTGCTGTGGTGATTGGTGAAACTGAAATGGCAGCTGCAGCTCGCGCACAAGCTTCAAGTAGATTGAGCCAATGCTCTAGCGAAGGTACTTTTAAATTCTAATTAGTCTACTCATATTTACTAACCTTTTATAAAATATTGTAGCTTCCAACTGCTCAAGATCTTCATGTTCACAATGCCTTGGATCGTCAAGCGAGGAAGAGTCGCTTCGTGATGAGAATTCAGCATCCAACAACGATCATTTGCTCACTACGAATTTCAACAATCCTGTTCCGAAGACGTACAGGCCAAGCGTACCGTATGTTCCACCCATTCCTAATCTTCCAAAAATAAAACTTCCATCCAAACCAAGCATACCCACACCTCCACTTCCCATTGGAAGTTTCAACAGTATTGGTATTCCTATTACACATCACCCTATTCCTTTTCGTCCAAACGTTACACCTGTTGCTCCACCAAAAGTACCACCTTTACTGCCTCGTTTCAATGCAAATCACGTAAATTCCACATTAATACCATCCCATGATTCTCGGTTCATTCCAATTGGATCAATAATCGCTCAACCTCGAATAATTACTCCGCCTTTGCCAATTACAACAACTGCTAATCCAAATATCAACATGCCACCTGTGCTGCAGGTAAATAATGCTAATGGAACATGCAATAACAGCCAGAATTGCAGTACACAAATCAAGAAACCACAGCCAAAGGTGAAGTTTTCTGATACTGTAACTGCTTTCATTGTGCCTGAAGTGAAACGCCCTGTTCGTGTGCCGCCTCCAGCACATGTAATGGATCCGCAAAAAGAATTGGCTGATAGCTTGCCATTGTGTCATCCCAATGAAGAATATTTAAAGGATTTCACGCCAATTCGCAGAGAAACAACTGATAGTCCGCCGCCACAGCCCAAAATTACAGTTGTTCACTTTGGTGTTGTTTGATTAACATATTCAAATAATCTGCATTGTCAAAATATATGTTCATCTTGCTCATGCAGAAATGCTTGGTAAACAGTACTGTAGCCTGGGTCTATTTAAATTGCAATAGTATTTTTTGTATTTTATATATGAAGCTCTCTATTTTTATAAATATTTATATGTTTATGGAATAAACTATTTATTTATTATTTATTTACTTTTCTTTGCTCCTCCCATATTATCCAATTCTTCTTTTAAAGTTAGAAGATCTTTATCAGGCACATACCTTTCTTCATCATGATGGGTCTCATGTTTGAACACATTTAGTTGTACACCTGCAGGAGTACTTGCTTCTAATGCTCTTATTAATATTGGTAACTAAAATATCAAAATAACCTTAACATCACATAACTCTTTGAAGGATCTACATTACCTGGGTAGTGAAAACATCATTTAATTGGACTGTTCTTTTGTATATATTTAAGTTGTACTGTGAATTAATAACACCACTGTTTGGCTTTAATGTTGTAATCTGCATTTGTTGTGCTGGTACGGCCCATCCTTCCTCAACATCTATTTCTAAATTCTTTGCTAATCCATGAATTAACGATTGATAATTTTCGAGGACTGCAAAATCGTATCCACGAATTTCAACATTAATTGTATCGTACAGAGGTACCTTTGGCTTTAAAGCCTAGAACAACAATCACATGGCAGAGCTAGACGATAAGTGTTTTGCAATTATACTCACATCTAAATAATCTGGTTCATATATATCATATGATAATGCCCGCCTTGTCAATGATCTTACGTTAGATTTAAGCACTAATTTTAAGATATTCATTGTTTGTTTCTATGTACACTAAAACTCACTGGATGTTAACCACTCTTCATAACACTACACCGACTGTAAATATAAATCTAACCTGAGCTAGGTATTCATCGCTGATAGCGCCGCCTATGGTGTAAACCGACAACTCGCATAAGAAGAAGAGCGATGACCAATTTCCTTATAGAATTCCTCGGCGAGGAGACTATGCTCTCCAGGCGTCAATTTGCAATGGGGTCGTTTCGTCACAGTGTTGAGGAAATAGCCTGGTGTGTACCAGGCGTGCATAAACAATGAATCTTCTCACGAGATTAGTGTTTATTTAATACTACTGAAATGTATATTTGTGACTTCTTTGCAATAAAGTTAAAGAAGTATCGGAACAATCTGTTACTTTGAATGTATTTTAACGATTATTTTATAAGCTAGATTACGTTTGATTAATAATTGAAGCGCATTGTTTCACTAGTCAATATTAATATAATAACAGTTATCACTTATTCATTGAAATGAACAATTGATAAACGTATGACTAAATAATAAAAGAAATTTTTCGTTTTAACGTCAATTCTCAGTTACAGTAATATAAGAAAGAATGGCGCCGCTTGAGCAGTCTGTTTACAAAGAACTCGAGTGCTCATTCGACATATTAAAAAAATTAACGCAACATCCTGTAACATCGCAACTAGTAAATGAAGAAGCTAACGATAAAGATAAAACAAGCATACAAAATCAACTTCATGATCAATTTACAAGCATGCTTACCCGCATTGATGAGTTAATCAATACCGTTACCAAAGACATTGAGGACGAAGATTACTTAAAGTTAATATCCATGAAAGCATCCTTGCTTTACGAAGAAGCAAAAATTTGCTTGTCTCTGGAGAAGTATGCCGATGGAAAAGAAATTCTGATAAATGGAATGGCGGTTATAAAGGACTTGGAAGTGCATCCATTCATTATGTATTTGCATATGCGAATCGTGAATCATCTTGCGTTCACAAGTGCCAAGTTAGGCGACTTTGTAACTGCTAAAACCTTATTAAACGAGATTACAACAAGAGAAGTACATCCAAATATATTAATTTACAGGTGAATTTGTTGCAACGCAAATATCACTTACATTTCTGCTGAAATTATGTAATTTACAGCACTGAAGAATTATTTAAAGTTGGAATGGTACCGTCTAAAGATTCCTATATGAAATTGCATAGTATTCATATCAATAATTTGCAAATGCTTAGCTGGGTGTACAGTAAAATGGGTCGCGAGTCTGAATCAGCAATGATACTTCATAAAATCTTAGAGAAGGAATTAGATTTTGATAAGTGCGATCCGGTTGATTGGGCAATGCGTACAACTCGTGTTGCTTCATTGTATTTGATGCGTGGAAAGTTTGTAGCTGCAAGGTAATGTAAAACATTGCTATGGATTTGAGCGTTAATGTTTAAATGTTACATTTCTTTAGATATTATCTATCTGCTGCTGGTTCAGCTCTCAATCGTGTTGAAGCAGCACTTTTGGAGCATATTGATTTAGGAAAAGCTCAAGCAGAACTTGCACGTGGTTGGATTTACTACGGTTTACGATTATTTGATGTGAGTAAAGCCAAAGATATTACTCAATTATGCGAGAAGATTTTTGACGAGAATGTTTCATCCAACGCTAACGAAGAAACTACAGGTTGGTCTCTTAGTTTATCACTTCTTATTGCGTAATTTGTGTTTTCATCTGATCAGAGTCTGCGAAAGCTGAAGAACCGTTAAGTGAGGAGCAAAAATTCAAAAATTCGGAAGTAGAAATCGCTAATGTTCCAGCATCAATAATCACTAATGTTTCTGAAGCAAGAACCTTGTTTCATCATACTCAAATGTGGCTTAAGCGAGCCCGGATTTTCTATACGCTTCGAGATTTTCCCTTCATCTACGTTAATTGCGTACTGGACTTGAGCGAATTGTATCGGTTCTTGGCATTTTATGAACCAGAGCTTGAAACTCAATATGCAGTGCAGAAACGTCGTGCGGACGCTCTGGAAACGCTGAGTACAATTTTAAAAGAGGTTCGCCCTCAATGTTACATCGCTGTGAGTGTGGAACTTCTTCGCGAATTGGCCGAGGTGCAAATTGAATTGATGGGCATTAATTTGAAGAAGATGTACAAGATGCATGATCTTCATGAGAGCCGCGAAGTGATTAAACACCGCATGGAGGGTGTTTATGATATTCAGACAAAGTTGCAGAACATAAGTAACATTATTGGACCATCAAGCAGCGATGCGGACATTAATAGGGGTAACCTCGTCGGTGCTGCACATTAGGCACTGAACAAACTGATTGATAATATTACGAAAGGGACTTGATACTTTTTTTAACGCCATTTTTTCATTTAGGCAAATAATCAAGTTGGCTTTGAGTGGCAGTGTTTATTTTATGCCATTTACTGTTTTGAGAAGTATCAAATTTATTTGTTTAAATAAAGCTTGATGCAGTCACGATGCTTCGGGTATTTTATATTACAATATTTTTGTGTACTCGCTATTGCGCTGGATATATTTATCCATTGTCCATTGGGGGTTCCAAACCTTTTATTTGCGTGATGAGTCCGCTTCAAACATTTGGCCAGGTAAATTGCGCATCATCCCCAAGAATTTGTCTTTCATCGATATTATAATCTTAATTCAATTTTCAGTTAATGCCTAAGATATTTCAATTTGGCCAGCCCAAACTCACGTTCTTCGACAATTTGGTAAGATTGCGAGAACTAATTAATTAATTAATTAATTAATCTTTATGTTGTCATTAATAATTTTTCAGTTAATTTGGTCACACCTAAAAGAACCAACTACCAGCTATATCCATCCATTGACATGTATTGGATTTTTCTTATCAATTTCTGGGATTGTCGGATTATTTTATGTGAGTAATATTTGTTTATGTTCCAAGTTGACAGATAATTTTTCCTTTTAAAGTATATTTTCTGGAGAAGCATCGAATGCCCGAACAAAGTATTGTCTGTAAATTTGCCGATTAATTATGCAGTCAAAAAAGGTCTCGATGATCTGGGAATTCATCATATGTGCATGGGACCGCGTTGCGGTTCTCCATGCTCTGATTGCCTAAGAGAATTTAATGAAATGCATAAATCATCAACGAAAATGTCGAAATCTGCTATTGGACTATCAGTAACTTCACAAGGTGATGGACTACTTTTAAATGACTGTTAACTCTTTATTGTTTTAATATGATTTATACGATATTGATATTTCTACTGCTGGGAAACAATAAAATGATCGAGATAACTGTAATAACAAGCAGATTATTTATTTTAGAGGAACTATATCCTCACCACCGCAGTATGTGTTGTTTGTATTTAGCGTAAATTCTCGTGGATTTTTTGTAATGCATTTGGTGTAATGGCGTTTTGTAAAATTATTATTTACGGCAATATGGCAGGGTAAAGTTAAATCGTAAGAAATCTCTTTGGGGTATTCGTTAATGGGCACACCGGATTCTTTATCACAGCATTTCTTATCTAGCGCGATTAGCAGTAAGTTTGTTCCTTCAATAGGTTCAGTTATGTAAGGGCTGAAAACATGTAAGAATTAATAATCAAAAGTTGTTGAAGGTGGTAACTTACCAAGGGCAGTCTCGATCATTTTGGCTGGGGTGCAAATGCGAAAATGCTTTGAATTGGTAGTTGTACATTTTAAATTCAATGTCGCATGGAGTTGGAATTGTCTTCTTCACTCGTAGTCTTAAGTATTCGATAGTTCTGCATTTAATTGTTGGTTTACTACAATTGATTTTCTTGTCTTTTACTTCCTGAAGCAAATATTAAATTGAGTTTAAAATTTTTTGGAATAAACGTACGTACATCATCTGTTGGTCCATAAAACTGTTCCTTTGATTTGTATGCATAATCAGGATAACATGTTCCTTGATAATCAAAAACGGTGATTTCTTTAAACACGTCATCTTTCACTAGTGTTTTCATTAGGGCGATATCAACATCAGCTAATGATTTGCTAACTAGTTTTGTTTTATTTGCTAGGATTATGTAGCCATCATTATCAACTACATAACATTTCCATGCATGTGGTCCGAAACATGTAATTTTGCAATGCGGTCTTGATGGTTCACACTGAAAGGATAATTTGTTATATTTTGACCAAGTCTAACATTTCTTCTGTTACCTTAAATGTTTGTAATATTTTGTTTAATGTTCGATGATATATTTGATAACCAACTGCTGCAATTGGCGCTCTTCTGTTATTCTTCTGATGAAAAATAACATGGCTTGCTGTAATTAATGTTTTGTTATCATCATATGGCTCGAAGGGCACTGAATACATGAATCTATCATATGAACCGTTTCTTGAATTCATATCTGCTGCTCGTCGGTAGTAAATTTCATCAGAAGCTTTGTTGTGTTTATTTGCGAAATGTCTTTGATCTTCTTTCACATTAATTAAATTGACCCAACGTGTTAGTCCAGTGTGAGTTGCCATGAAAAGAAGAACTACACCATCGAGTAAATTACTCTTTCTGTAACTTTTACTTTTATCTCTAAAAAGTTATAATTAAATTATTTAATCAACGTGTTGTAGGTCATGATCATCATACTTGTATTCATTTTTCAGTTCTTCAATTTCATGTCTGTTATTGAACCATTCAGTTACATTAACATCTTTTAATAGAGCATTGACAACATCATGTTCTTTGCAATTGGAAATATTTGTGTGTAGGAAACGAAGAAGCTCACTTTCAGGCGATTTTTCAGCTCTGGTTGTGTTACAAGTATAAAGCCATTTTGGATGTACTCGCCAATTTTTATATCTGTGAAGACTTTCTTTAAGATTTTCCTTGATATCCTCCAATTCGCTAACACTTATTTTATGTCGAGATACCAGAAAGCCGTAATTATCTGGAAGCGCAATGACTAAACTGAATGGACCGATTTTCGTGTAAAAGTAATGACGACGTCCAAGCATAACTCGTTTCTGAAATCATTAATATTCCCTATGAATTACTCATTAAACAATTTAAATATCCTACCATATCATCAATTGGAGTTCGCACATTTAACGATTTACTACCTTTATGTTGCAAAACGATATTTTCACGCAAAGCAATTATTCCAGCATCAAACTTGCGTGGTTCTATTGTATCATTGGATATTTCAACTTCAGTTACATCAACTCGATTGAAAGTTGGTTTAAGTATATGATTCCTAAACTGAATTAAACAAATAGCGTAAAAAATACTTTATTAAAATATTTAATTATGTTACTTCAGTGCGGTGATCCGGATGATGCAAAACGTATCCGTTATTTGTTATAGTAAATGAATATCCATTCACTCCAATCTAAAATAAATCATAAACCATAGCAATTCTCCCTTATCTGAATTAATAACGCTTACCCTATGTGGTTCAGCAAGTTGTTTGATGAAATCTAATGGAACATCAACCGCCGCAACACCCAGCAAAGCGGTGGCATTAGGTCTATAGTCATAAACAGGCAGAGACACCGACGTTAGAAATTTGTATTCAGCAAATTCACGATACTGTAGATAATCCTAAAAAGAATAAAATTAGTCAGATATAGTTTAAGCGTATTATGTGTATAGGGGGGTGCGCTTTTATGTAATGCTCACATGTTCAGTCTCCTGTGTAAAGTGTGTCGTATTTTCAAGGACCGTCAGTCCGTGTTTGGCCATGTATTGTTTTTCGTATTCAATAAAAATGTCTCTCTGCCTATTACCTTCGTTACGCTTCCACAGGAAATTGGATAATCGTCGGTCCGCCAAGTGCGCATAAAGTGCGGTCCAAGCGGGTTCCGGTTTAATTTTTGGACTCATATTAATTGGTCTCGACATTACCTCTAAGTATTTTAGCACTTTCTCCCTCACTTCCTCTATTACACTTATATTTACGTAGTATCCTGAAACAATACCTCAAATTAATAATTAAAGGTGAGCTCATTGCACGATTTACCCATGTTTGCACATGCAATCCATTTCATTCTCTTTGCGTCCGTTGGCTCTGTGCCAATGAGATAAGTAAATACACGAATTGGTCTGTAATACTCCTCATCGGGTATGTGATTATATATCTTAAAGAGTACATCTCGATATTCATAGTCCAAGCCTTCAGTTATTATCATTATCGCCTGGTTGCATTGAAGAGGTTCTCGATCTGTACTATTTCTCGCTAGTCGGTATTTCCACAATATCGGAAACGCTTTCTCAAGACCCAGAGAGATATCACTGTAAAATATGTCCTTAATTGATTCTAACTGCTCACGCAATAAACGTAAATTTTCTTCATTAGCCTGTAACATGTGAATTCGTCATGTTTGCTTCTTAAGAAATGTTTAGAATTTTGGCACCTGAACGAGTGTGTCATTGAAGCAATCAACTAAAGGCTCAGTAGTGTTCGTAAAAGTGTAAATATTTACATAGTCGTTATCTGTTAATGTGTCTAGTATTGAATTAACAATTTCAGTTGCTAATAGCCGTCGATAGCCTTTCATTGATCCAGACCTATCCAACAATATAATTATGTCCTTTGCGGATGACATTGCTTCAATGTACCATGATCGTAATCGAAAATCAAACGTGTTATTGTATTGTTCTTCTGACCATTCCATTGCTGACAAGTGCAAGTGATTTTATTCAGTTAGTTGTAAGGTGCTAAGAGAGTGTGAAACATACCTGGATAAAAACGTAGAAAGCCTTGAGGACTTGCAAAGTATTGATAAGTTAATGTTGGATCCCGTTTGAAATTACATTTGAATGTTAGATCTAACGCTTCGGTCCAGCGAATTTCATTCAGCACATTGAGAGCTGAAAAGTTTTGTGTTATAAAATGTGTGTTAGTAGTTAATAATAATTTATTATACCTCTGTCATAAACACTGGGTGTTACTCGCACAATGCTATAATTTAAATTAACTGGAATATCAAATTGTGGATGATATTCCATATTCATCTCCCTGTAATAATCCTTTGGTCGATATAAAAAAGCTATCTTTTCGCATCGTCCTAGTTGCGTATATAAATCACTAATTTTACGGTAGTAACTTTTGCCTGGTATATTAACAATTCGTGAAAACAATTCATTTTTCTGGTAACTGTTATCAAAACACAAGTTTTTTACATGCTGTGGAATTGAACATTTCCATATTCTTTCAGCCTAAAACCATTTAAATCGTTGAAATTATTACGGAAAAAAGCAATTATTAATTACCTCTTCAATATCATAAATTCGATCACTAACACTTTCAGTTTTTGTTAAATTATTAGCATTATAGTAATCATAACTGGATGCTGTATCAATATCATCTTTACGATGCAAAGAAAGAACTTCAGCATGAAGTTTAATCGCGTCTACAGCTTTTTCCTTCTCTTTCATCATCAATCGAATATTCTCAGCCACTTCTTCCACAATACTATCCCATTTCTCCTCTTCGATGTTATACTTTTTAAAGCTTTTCTGAACTTTCTTTCGACGCGTCAGCTCTGATAACGTAGTTAATTTCCAGCTTAAATTATTGGCCCATTGTCGTGTACTACGGAAATTAATTACAGTTCATTAGCTAACACAATGCCCTAACCAATTTGTGCAGCTTCCAGTTATTAGAGATTTATCTCAGTTCAAATAGTTTACTTCCTAATCGGATTGCGCTAGTGGGATGTAAGCAAGTTGAGGATCAATAGATTCGCGACAAGTTGGCGCCAAAGATGCGCTCAGGATCTTAACAGTATCACATAACAGAACACTCACTCATTATTTACATTATCTTAAATATACTGTGCAAGTATTAATTATTAGTATCTAATTTAATAATTAAGAAATTAACCAAGTTTAAAGAGTGAGAGAATAAAAAGAGTTTTATACTTACAGTGCAGTAATTTCAGCAATATCAGCTTCAATATTTGGTTTAACATCTTTCAAAATGCAAGAAACTATCACAGAATTATAAAGAAAAAATGTTAGAGTTAAATAAACTTTAACATTGTTGAACATTTTAAGAACAACTTTAGAAAAAGTGTTGTAAATACTTGAATTTAAAGCTTAAGATAAATTTGAAATAGGATCACACAGTCACTAAAGCCGGACTACAACTAAAAGTATTTGAGAAGCGAAGGACATTGCGTGTCCTTCCACCCAAATGCAAATGCAGCGCATGCGTTGGTTGAGTTTGAGTTTGAAATTAAAGATAGCACAAACGTCCAAAAAGACAAAGTCTGGCGAAAGATGTAAAGTTTTATGATTGATTTATTTATTTACAAATATCTAATATTATAATTCTATAAATATTTATATTATCTACACCTCTTTTGCTTGGTTGTTTGCCTGCTTAGCTCGTATTATTTGATTTCAACTTCATTGCTACGAAAAAGGATAGATAGTAACACATCACTTACGAAATATTTACATAGAGTTGAAAATTTTTAGTTGTACAGTTAATGAGCAATTATTCAGCAAATTTTTTTACTTCTTCTCTAATTCCCACTGCGCATGTGCAACGCCACACAGTAGTTTGGATTTTATATAATTTTTCACAAAAATAAAAACTCTTTCGGCAGAATATACAATCGTTACCAGAAGAAAACGGGAAGGCAATCATCTACTAGGAAAATAGCTTAACACCTTAACCCACAAAAAAAAAAATAATAGCGAACGTAAATTTACACAAATTTCGTAGATGATTTGATGCGCTTCTCATTTTATGCATGCGCTGATTAATTAATTGCATTGAATTAAATTAATCACTCGAATGGCAAGGACGTATATATGTATGACAAAATGATTAATTCAACAAATTCTTGACAAGAATGACGTGGTGAAAGCGCGCGCGCTGATTTGATGACGAAAATCGTATATACAAAATAGTTAGGTATTAATTAAATTATTTAACAAAAGAAAATATCTACAGGCAATGAATGAACATAAGAGATAATAAACGAAGGAAGCAGAAACTTTACGGTACAATATAACAGCGTATTAAAGTAATAGTAATAAGCTACACGTGCTAAAAAACTGCGGTTCGTGTGTTTGTTTCTAGCTACTGTAGTGAAATTGTTGTTTCGTCAAACACGAAACAACAACGAATTCAAATATCTTGAGAAGAAACGGAGAATTTGTCTATGGGTTGTTGATCGTTTGGTTTTCCTTTGTTTAGCTGATTGTAGAAAGGTTGAAATTTGAAGAAAATGTACACTCGACGTTCTCGAAGACGAATAGAGACGAATAGGAAAATTATTGGAATGAATTTGCGTTTTCGAGTGTGTTGCTGAAGAACGTTTCGCAAGAATTGCTTGGAACTTAAATGAGAGCAGTTATCAATCTCGCCTTGAAGTTGACTATCCTTTCGCTCGTTGAAGCAATGCGCTGCAAGTTGATATACATATTAATGCATAAAATTGTTCATAAATATAATTAAACAAATCATGTGAAGCTGAAGGTTCAGCCGTTGTAAAGCAACAAATCATGCACGGCAGTGTTGAAGATAATTCGTGAAATTAAATTAAATTATAACGTGCGAAAAGGATTTCTGTTTCAAGACCCTTAAGAATTTACATAGCTGTGAAGCAGTGGGCATAATGCCACGCCTGAATGCAATGCCTTTCTAAAATTCTTGAAACTGTGTGACTAGGTAACCGAACGTCATTGAATTGTAACATTTTGTTATGAAAGGCTCATAACTAATCCCGGATACCATGCATGTTTGAATACTCACCAAGATCAAGTCTTGTACGAGATTGGCAAGTCCTCGATTAGCAAGCACGAATAATCTGGTGATTGGTCCGGGAATGCCTTCCGATGAGGTATCCACACCTTTGGCGACATCAATTTCGGCTACGCCACCGGGTCCGACAGGTGCGTTGTCCTTTTCATCAGACTCTTCAGTAGCGCCCGAACCAGCAACAAGCTACGAGCATATAAAATTCAATTAAGACACAACACGCACTTAGAAAGCACAACTTTCAATAATATTTGCGTACTAATTGCGCGCATTACGAACGGGCAATCGATTAATACAGAATAAATAATATGTACAATTAATTAATTTATGCCTAATGAGTTTATAATACAATATGTTACAACACCCTTCTGGATAACCCTCAGTTCTTGCAAACGCACTAATTATGCGTTAGAATGCGCACAACGCAGCGTTCGACAATTATTGTATAATAATTATCTGTTTCTTAAGTGTGAATGTGTTCAATGCATAGCGATAAACAGGACTTGAATGCGCAACGTGCGTTGAATTGATTTCCTAATGCTCTTTTCCAGCGACCTATTAGCGAGTGTGGGCAATAAACTATATAAACTGCATTAAACAATGTTTTACGCGTGAATTGCTTTGAAATTGTTTGATTTCAAAGTGAAACAAGTGAACTAATCGCTGCTTGATTGGTAACAACAATCTATTCAAATTGTTGTACTACAGGAACGTGTTTGTTGTGTTAAATGCATTGAATGCAATTCAATTACTATTGATACTTTGTATGTAATCTCCAGTTCGATTGCAAATTATTTTACATTTAGCAATTGAATGGATATTATTTTTTTGTGTATCTGGTTGCATAGAATAGCTACCATATGTATACGAATTTTGAATTATTCAACTACTGCCGTTTTTGTTTCATTGTAATTCTAATAACTTTAGTGCGTTATTTGGCTTTCCGTATGCTGTTATGTAATTTGTTAATGCATTTTAACTTCAAATTCAACAATGCGATGATAATTGGAAATCATATGCGATGCAATGCGCTCTTGTATCATCTCAAACACAACATCCTCATAATGTGAAAGGAGATGCTTTCACTTGAGATGCGTTTCATCCAATTTATCATCAGTCTTACTTACTTACTCTTATCGTCTAGAATTTATTATAGGTATATACATTTGGCATGCGGTCAGTGCGACGAGCGAATTAAAGAACTTTCATCTTCAATACCACTCAATCAATTCAAAATTTGTGCGAGGATATCATCATCAATACAACGAATGCTTGACGACGTCATTGCACGATTATGCATTCATCAAAAGCAATTCTATTCTATTTTTCTATACAGGTTTTCTACTTAATTTTGCTTGCGTTCGCCTAATTTGCATCTATTTTCTGCTATACACAATGAAATTACTTACCTCGGTCGAGAGCGGCTATACATTTTAAACTAAAGCTTTACATAACCATCTAAAAATTATATAAAATGCAATTGTACAGTTTTTACAGCAACCTTTAATAACTGTCCTGTCCTCGTTTATCGTACTGTTTTTCTTTTCTCTCGGTCAAAATGCGTTTCGTTTTTAGCTTTTGCAATGTTTGTAATGTCCGTTCGTCTGTCTGTCTGTTTGGCTGTTTGTCAGTATCGTCAGTAAAGGATAATTCAAGGATTCGAATTCGTTGAATCGACAAAATGTGTGAAAGGACTTTTAGGACTTGAAACTGTTACCTGCAACCGCGATTGGAAAGGATTTATAATCGTTAATTAGTTAATATTGGGTACACACATAAAAAGAGTGAGAGAAAGATAGATACGAGGAGTGAGGCAGTAAAGTGAGAGAAAAGACTTATTTCATTAGAAACAACCAGACATTAAGACATTATTTAAAATGTTTTCAATGTAAAACGTGCAAATTTCGTCTAGAAGTAAATTGGTAATTAAAATTTCAATAAAAATGCGTGTGTTTGTGAATGATAGAAGTATTATGGATTTTTAAATGTGGAATTAATGAATGTGTTTGAATTGTTTTTATCGTACTTTTTAATGCAATGTAAAGTGAAATCAAAGTCCTATCCGCATGCTTGGTTGCAATGGCGGACATTCCTTTGTTTCAAAGAAAACGAAAACTTCTTGTACAATGTGGAAGTGGTGAATTTATAAAAATGTAAAAATAAATCTCGATAAAACCAATGATTGACTACAGGGTGTATTTATAAACGCTTGTATTCCGTTACTCATTTGAATAATATTTAGTTTGCCATGTTATTCTCGTTCACGTTAGTCCAACGCGTAAAAGGTTCATTAATTACATCATAATTAAACCACACACACCATTTGCTAGCAAGGCAATTCACCCACCATAAATGATTAAAATACACTTGGCAAAAATGAAAAGTTCAATTCTTGCAAGAAAGTTGACCGATTTCTTATCTTTTTTCGTTCATGCAATTATTTTAGTTGAACACTTATTATTATTTACAACAGGTCGTTAGTTTCTTCCAAGAATGAACAGTTATTACCCTTAACCAGCTCATAGATAAAAACGGATTGAATTAGTATAGAAAGCGTTTTAGGATGCAATTGAAACACACAGAGAGAGAGAGAGTGAGAGAGCGAGAGAAAGAAAGGATTGTTGGTCTGAGTTTCTGGCGATGCAACGAACCTGCGGCAAAAATGATCTTGTTGAGGATGAAGTTGCTGTAAAACCAAGTCCGAGGTTTTCAGTGCCGGCAATCATACGGTAGACGGTGCCGGCCGCCCTCGCTGCTCCATCGGCGGTGCTCTAAACACCCAAGAAGATAGAAAGACACAATGTCCGCTGCGTGCGTATCATTTGTGGTTGCAAACCAACTAACTGTCTATCTTTGCGATTGCACTCACAAAGCATGTGTAAATCTTTCGAGCAGCTATTTTGCGGTATTGCATCACATGCGCAATAATTGTTCTGCAGGAGTGACACATTTGAGCCACGTTTAATGCAACATGAACGATATGAAAGGCGGTAATGGCTGCCTGCCACCGTTTGTTTGTTGCATTTGACTTGTTCGTGTCTTTGTTCTTATTCAATCTTGGTGCGCACATTCTTACTTACTTACTTATTTATTTATTTATTATGTCTGCACAACTCGAGCCGGGTGAATATTGGTCGATTGGTTGTTGGCGATTAGACGTAGTGAAAGCTGAATTTATGAGTGTTTGATTTGCTCGCTATGCTTACTCACAATTAATTGTCCATTGCGTATTTGGTAACAATTGTTTGTAAGTGTTACACTGTTCCAGCTATTGGCATAAAGCATTCAAGACAGACAATGAACTTTGCCGTAAAAAATTAATTTGCAATAACTTTTGGTATTACTTTGTATACCTACATATTGTTAATATTTTCCTGTCTACTTTATTACTACGCAATCTGCTCTATGCGAATTTGCATAAGATAATCAATTTTTCCGTTTAGAAGGAAATTGTTATATATTTTTATGATTATGTTAAATGTGATTTGAATCATTTGACATTTGAGTGAAAGTTATCTATTGTTGAAACGATAAAGCAGTGTTTCATTTAAGGGCGTAAAGTTTAGGCGTTTTTAGTGCAAACGTGACTTTTCCATATTTAGGAAATTCGGTTCCCGCCATGTGTTTCAGGAGTAATAAAGATAAAAGATAAGCGTGTTACATATTCCGTGCTACCATTATGTCATGTTGCATTTCTTTTCGAATGCGTCGAACGTTGCTTTCAAGTTTCAACGCTCGCGATTGGCATGTGTAACAAATAAAGCAACTTTTACCACCGCAGCACGCTTTGCATTCGCTCAACCAGTTGATTTCTTTCGTTTCGTTATTCGCGAATGCAACCTTCGACGATATTGCGCAAACGGCGTGTATACGAAATGGAACGTATGGCCGGCCGTTCGATTCCAGCTCGTGTAATTAATAATTTTATGCATTAATTTTATTTATTTGCGTACTCATTACATTCGGCCGCTGCCGCTGTAACCATTTCTAGTCTAATGGTCACTCACTCAATGAATGCGTTTGGCGATTATTCTGTTGTTATGCGCACCGCACCATACACGAGATTTATTTAAATCCCAGATACGTGTTGACTAATTACCTATCTCTGATTACTTCACCGATTTGATACAGTTATTAGCTAATTGATAATGCAATTATACGCTCAACTTTTCACATAGATTATCAGATCAAATGTGTCGGAATAGGTAAGTACATTCTATTCTATTGATAATTGATTATTGGTAGTATAATTACCATTGACGTACGAAGACAATGGAGACAAGTGATCTAATTACGCGTTGCTGGTTTCACGCATTGTGCGACTTTGTGTAGCATTTTCGTCCTTCAAACATTCAAGTTTCCACTTTACAATTAGATTATTGAAAGGCAATTTATGTTGTTGAACTTTTTGCAATTGTTATTATTCCAATCGAACAATAACTTATCGCATATTTTGTTTCAAGAGTGATTTCAGTAAAATTCTCGTATATTGTTAACTAAAATGTTAATCAGTTGATTAAAATGCAAGTAAAATGCAATTGTGAACGACATTTATACTTAATTGCCTTGACACTAAATAAATAATTTACTAAAGGCAAGATATGCTTTTTTCAAAAATGAAATTACTATTTAATCATTTGATAAACGGTGTAATAAATGCTTGAATCGAAACAATAATTCAAAAGTCGTCAAACCTGCTAAGTGGTTTTCATTTAGCTTGTAAGCAATGGTAATTTCCTCATTATTATTTATTCGTGCAGTGTTTTCTCACTGATGGTTTGTTCAAATAGCTGTGCAATTAACAATAGTAACAGAACAGATAAAATTATATAAATTACCTCATTGATTCTCTAGAATAGTCGTTAAAACTATGCACGCACCTATCAACTTTTAAGGAAATGAATTACGGTAAAACAACACATTTCATATTATTTAATTGTACAATATATAAACTCCTAATAAGTAAGTACTATTATTTCTAGTTTAGTTATGATATTCTACGCAAATTAACATTTGTAGAATGTACCTATTTAAATGTATGTTAAGGACCAACTTTACCGTTCAATTAACTAACTACTGAGTTAATAATTACTGATGCTTGGTAACTTATTTAACCCTAAATTGTTAAACAATGGGAGAATAGTCAAAGAATTTATAAAATTCTTGACGAAGGGATTTGAGGAATTCTGAGATGGGTTTGCGTTTTTTCTAAGAGTTGCTTACCCTGATGATGTCAAACAGGAAGTTACCGGAACCGCCAGCTGAGCCAGTTGAAGCGTGTGCACCGAAACTGCCGCCGAACGGCAGATAACGCTTGTCCCTGTCCGCATCGTCGGCCTCAACGTTCGACAGATCGTCGGAGGGATTCAAGCCGTTTCCACCGGAGGCGGCTGCGTCCTGGTCGTCGGCGTTTGCGTCTTCGGCTGCTCTTTTCGTCCTTACGATCGTCTCACGTTTCGATTGCGATTCGCTAGACGGAGACTGCAAACAGAATAAGATTATTATTCTGAACTCCAATGTATCAAAATTCTCAAGAAATACCAGACAAACATTCCAAGTCTTAAGAAATTAATGGTAATCAGATGTTTGTCTAGTAATTCTCTGTTAAACTATTATAAGTAAATTGTAAGTGATGATTTATGTACATTTATTATTAATGGTTGTGCATTTTATTGACTAAGCGTGGAGTAAGTACCTACGCTTAGAAATAGATATTTTTAATACCAAAAAGCAAAAGAGAAAAAGAAGAAGAAGACGAAATCGTTAAATCACTCAAAGCTGGCCAAAGTGCAGAAATGTTAAGTAAACGAGATAAAATCCGCAATGTATCAAGCGAGTAAGCAAGCATTGCAACATATCGCATAACTGCAAATTGCAACTGATTGTGCATAATACTTAAGTGCACGAAACGCACAATAGCATGCATTTCTAAATGAATTAAACATTCAACAAAGTATGGCGAACCACTGGAATTGCTTAACAAGAAACTAGACGTTCCACCGGTCATAATAGGGCAGAATAAAATTTGTTTTAAGTACGGTTGATGAGCAGCAGAAATTGATGACAATGGATACAACATGTATTGAGTAACGAGTACAGTTGTATGTACTTCCAGAATAGTTATAATTCAACTGGAATTGCATCAGATGATTTTTGCATACGGCCTCTCAATGCCGATAATGCAATTTGTTTGGTGGATGTTTCTGAAGCGATAAATCTACCGAATTCCATACAGTGTAGGGTGCGTGCGTATTGTCGTTAGTGAGTTCGATGGCTGGCGTTTGTGGATTCATTTCTCGTTCATCCACGATCTTGATTCTAATGTCGGCATCATCATCGAGCTTGTTCGAGTTGTGCTCGGTGGTGGCGTCGACATCAGAATCGATAGCCGCCGCCGCTGCCGCCGCCGACAATGCCTGAATACTGTCTATCGCCGCATTTCGCGCGGTGGTTGTCGTGCTCATGGTGGTTGAAGATGTTGATGTTGATGTTGATGTACTACTACTAGTACTACTACTAGCCTCTGTCGTGCTGGAGGATGCGATCAGGTTGCTCTTCGTCTCCTCATCCTCGTCCTCCTCGTCGTCGTAGTCTTCGTCGTCCGGTCCGAATGTGGGCAGCACCACGCTGACTCGACTGCCGCCGCTCGAACTACCGCCGCTGTTGCCGCCGCCGCCTATTCCCAGCGCGCCGCTCTGCAGCACCACGCGCCCGATCACTCGGAACGCTGTGCTCGTCACGTTTTGTATTACGTTATCTATCACCTGTCATTCCCACACGCTTCATTAATAAATCATTCAATATCCAATCATTTTCTTTAATTGAAATATAATACCTATCCAACTATTCGCATTGTTGTCATTTAACCAACTTTTACTTTCAGTAACACGTTATAAATTATCTTCAAATTGGCCATTTAACGAATGCTAAATTGCTTTTTAAATTGTTTCAAAACTATTTCTTACGCAACGCGAATTATTAGATAATTTATCAGCAATTACAATTACAAAACCAATTTGACTTTGATGAGAAATTAATCATTCATTTACTGAATTTCATGTAGTTTGATTGAATTCATTTGCCGTTTTTCAATGTGCAATTGATTATTATTTAAGGAAGAAACAAGTTGAGAATTAAGAAACAATTTCTGGCCGTTGTGTGGTGTGAGACGTAAATAGAACACTCTGTTATTAATAATTAGAAAGTGTTTGAGACATGCATTCAATCGTATGCAGAAAAAATAGAAAAAGTAATCGCTTGTATAAAATTTCAACTTTTAATGGGATTATGTAACAACATTGACTTGATGTTTATTTTGTTCTACCGATCTGTCTGACTGTCATGTGAAGACACAAACGTTTTCGAATTTATCATTGTCCTGGATAAATAATAATTGTTTTATAACAATTTTTCAACTTGACGCTTGCGTAAGTAGGAACCTAATAAATTTATGCAGTGTTCGTCAACGCAAATCATATTTACCTGAAACAGTTGCGGACAATATTGACGTAATAATTTAATTTTATTATTTATCCCATTGACGATTTGTGTCGTTTGCGCACGTGTGTCCAATCCATTATCCTGCACGATGGAGCAAAGCACAACAAATAAAACATCAATAATTTTCCATGCTCAATGTTAGATCATCATACGCATCAACACCGATTAATAATAACAAATATTGCATTTCAGTCGCCGAATGCATAACAAATGTTGCGCTAGGTACATTTCTTGTACTTTCAGATACATTTCGGATGATGCAGCGATCTATATGTGTCGTCAATCGACCGTTTAGATCTTTGCAGATGGAGAGTTTATTTGTTGCTTGAGCCTGATGCAGTTTGATGCATGCGTTTAATCACTCGCCAATCAACAAACACATGATAATTAACACTGTTTTATGTTTTTAGTCGAAATGTCAACAAACATTAAGTTAGTATAAAAACAATAATTAATGATGCTGATCCGATGAATTTCACTATGACTTTTTTGTGCTAAAAACTCTTGAAATCGTGCTTTAAAGAAGTCAAATACGATTTCTCCAAAAATATTTATTCATGTATTCACGACCACTTGCTATGCATTTTTATCTAACACTCGTTTGAATGTGCAATTGTGCATTTCATCAAATAAAATTGTCATTAGTAAGTAAGTAAGTAATAATTAAATTCACAAATTTGTGGTTTTGCTTACTACGTTGAAAGTCTTATTTCATTTCATTCTTTTACTTTGTACTTGTTATACGCAGTGCTGAAATTATGTGGAGCAATTAATAAGTGAAAATGCGTATTTTCGAATACAAGTAAGTAATTAAGAATGTATCAATTACGTAATGCAGTTTGATTAAAATGCATTACGCTCCATTTCGATCGCGCCTTCATTCTGCATTCTCCTCGTTGGATTGAGTGGGATTCTGCATGTGACATGCGATTTGCGACATGTGCCAACAGGTAGTTCAGATCTGCGATGAACATGTGGAGAGACAAACGATGACACGCTGCTCGCTCGCCAGCAACGACGTAAATTTTATGATCGTCGGCGTATTTTCACGAATAATTGTCTGCTCGTGTACGTGTCCGCCGAAGACGCCAGGACGTTTGTGTGTGCATTAAGAAATACGTGAACGATCGAACTTTCACTTCTTTTACTTTCTTCGCATCGCTCGCTATCGCAATAGCGCGCGTGCTTCACTTGCCGACGACGAAAACGGCGAATGCGAATGCTTAACAAACAGACAGCGTCGTCGCATCCTTCAATAATATAATCTTCTTTGATCATATCTAACAAGTGTGTGGAAATCATGCATTTTTACTGTTTTTACGACCTTATTTCTTGCATTTCTCAATATGCTTACGATATGGGGAAATTCAATTGGACAATAAACTAATTAAATGTAGGTTAACTATCTTGGGAGGCTAAGTGAATAGATGAAGATGATTAATTAACGTTTAAGTACCAAGCTAACCAAATTCCATCATGCAAAATTATCCCATAACAATTCATCTAGTCCATTTGGTGTTTTATCATCCCTTATTGTAAATTAAGACATACCTGATCGTTTTGAGGCATCGGCGCGCCACTCGTAAGAGCAACCAACACACATAAAGCACACACGACACTTATGTATTTCATATTGACTAGACTAGGTTATCACTCCTGAAACAAACCAAGAAAATGTCCATATAGTAACGATGACAACGAGCAAACATTTAGTGAGGAGCGCGCAAGCGGTAACCAAGAATTGAGAGTTACGACTCGGTTGGGAATCGAACGCATTGAATGAAAGTGCGCCAGTTGCGAACGGCGCGGCTCTTTGGACGAAAAACAAATAAGACGTACGTAATGAAATAGTTAATGCCAGACGACGACGTTGCGAACGGGCCACCGACTGCTGGCTGGTACGTTTAATTAGAGACTAACTGATTTCATTTTTTATTTGCCGCGCGAAGCGTGCTCGCGGATGGCGAATCTTGTTGATGGTAGACGGGAATGGTTTCTATAGCATGCGTAACAAGAGGTGTTGCAAGTCGCAAGTAGTGTGGAGTTATACTTTTAGTTTTCAATGGATTGACGATGGTGATGGCAGTACCGATGGTGATGGTATTCAACTCTTTGGCCGGCTTCAGTCATAAAGTTAATGCAAAATAATTTGTTATTATAATTCCGCATATTAGGCAGCTACGTTAGAAATGCAGCTTTTGTCTTTGAGCGAATAAAAATGCTAAGTGCTTAATGTACATTTGTAAACTCTTTTGTGTTGCAAAACGCAAGAGGATTTTTATGCATATTACTCTAATTCGATTTACATACGTCTTTTGCTTGCTCTTTCTCTTGACTCAAGTGTAATTCTCCGAAGGAGATTGCGTAAGCACTGCATTCACGAATTGCGAATAAAGATTTTCAAGATTTATATGTACGTTGCTTGAATAAAATTAAGTCAAGTTGCCCATAGGTGACTGAGTGAGCTTTCAAGTAATCTTGAAGATGTGATCTAGTTATAAATCTCTCTCATTTTACTTTTCACTTTGTTCCCAACTAGTCGACGGAGGTAATTTCAAGACATATATGGCTATGTAATTTCCACTTAATGAAAATTGACATTAGACTAATAGGTATGTGCAAGAAATTGCTAACGATATTACTTAAAAATGTGGTGGTAAATTGGATTAATGTTGTCTATTCTGTTCTTCCCACATTAAATCAAATCAAATAAAAACAAATCTGATGAATGTGTTTTGTGGTGAACTTTCAGCCGTTTTTGTAAATTTTTGCACAACGTTTGTGGGTGATAGAATACTAAAATGCATTTGACAATAGTTCATTGGCTACTTAACTAGTTGCAATGACTTAAGTATTACGAAATACACAGCGATTGATTAACCGAATAGTGCACTTAATGAAGTGCATAATGGAATTAGCTATCTACTTAATTAAACGACACGTTTACGTCCATGCGTCTGCATGAAAATGTTACATTTTATGTATATTTCCAATTGACATAACTGTATGATTTCAAGCTACTTGCAAACACTTATTCATATTGCAAATTCAAAGTAAACTTTAGCAAATCACATGAGATATAATATATTATAGAAGGTGTGATTGTGTACCTTTCTAATTGAATTATTCATTCGTTGATCACAAACTTATTCAATAGCTCCATGAAGAATTTAAGTAAAACAAGAAGGAAAACGTAATCATGCTATTAAATATCATCAGTAGATATATAAATACTTCCCTTTTCAATTGTGAAATATTTTTAAACCTAAGTACTTTATAATACGTTTTCTTAGAGAATTATTATACAAGCAAAATTTCCATTTGTTGTGTATTTTATGCACTTTAATAAATCAAAACACCTATTAGCATGTTAAGTGTAACATACGCAGTTACGCAATTGAAATTTGTTAATTTGTATAATTTTCCAGCAATAGCCGGATACTTCCAGCAGGTTAAGTAAGTCGTGGCTTAATTAAATAAGTAAGTAATCTTTTGAACCACCATTAAGACGCATAATCAATTTAATTTCACTTTTTTCTTCGCCAGCCTACGCCAATTTGTTGAATTGAAACCGCGTCGAAATTGAGCATATTTATCCAATCAGTCGCCAAATCGAGCAGAAATTACACTCGACGAAATTTTCTAGCAATTTGCGCATTCGTTCAATGTGTAATCGTTATTGCTTTTGGCACACTTACAAATTCGCGAATTTAATTTGGCGTTTAAATTATATTTTGCCACAAATTGACCAATTCATTCTATTAAAACCAACTTTTTCGGTTTTTTTCTTTCAAGCGTAAATATTTTACATATATTTTACGAAAGAAGCACCGATTATTTGATTTTATCTATGAACTATGATGAAATTTTAATAAATTAGATTTTTATTCTCAACTTGGCTCGAAACATAATCATATTATGCATTGTTTAATCATTTATTAATAATTCTAAAAAAAAATTAAACTTTCAATGATTTGAATATGAAGATTTGCATTTTAAATGAATAGAAATTAGCCAACTTGATTAATTCTTGATGCAGAATGGAAAATTAATTCTTGGTACCAACTGACCTGCTGACATTTAGAAAACTATATATTTTTAAATTTTTAAGTGTGCTAAAACCACTTGATACTTATACCACGCATCAAGCCTTCTTGAGAAAGTTATTTTAATATCAATATTTCAACAATTAAATGCATCTTTGTATGCAAAGTTGATTCACGTCTTGACACTTACTTTTTAAGTAGATTTAAACCTTGAATAAACGACTTAAGTGCAATACCCTTAATTTGAAGCTATTTATAAATCAACAATAAAAAAATGCACAATTATTCATCTTTAATCCAGCGATTAATTAAGTTAATCATTCATTAAGCATTATTCTCTTCTAATGCAATTAAATTTTGTTGGATTATTCTCATTCTTACAAAAATTTGTATCTCCTTGACACCGATATACTCAATGTGGTTTTTTTATATTCATCTGCATATAATTCCGAATTAAACTTACTTATTAGATAGTCAATAAAAACAAATGTGTCTAGTTGAACTAATTCCCTGTGCAGTTGCAAATCAAAATCAAATTTTATGCTCCAAGTGACAAAACTAATAATATTGATGCAACCTTGAAGCGTGCGCACTTTACTGATTAATAAACAAAGTAACTATTTATTTACAGTGCTCCGTTAATATTTGATCGTGCGGTGCGTTTATTACTGGTGGCAATTAAATGAATGACAGCTATGAAGACAGTCGTAATAATAGTTGATGTATGCATTTAATAGCAATTTTTCTACGCGACGTGATTGCAGGTAGGTTAGCAGACCTATGAGTACACGCGAAGAGAAAGTACATGTTATTAAGTCAATATCTATTAATCTACGGAATCAACGTGCGATCGTGCGGTCACATTAAATAAATGTGCGAAATGCTGGCTTCAGTTATGTTACAAAAACTGCGACAATTTCGTGTGCTTTCCTTACCGGACGCAGTGAACTAGAAAACTTTCGGCTGACTATCTATCTATGAAACGCACGATAAACGCTAATAGTATCTCATTAAATCACAATCAAAATTGAAATTCGCCGGACAATAATACGTGTCGTTCACCATTTGAAGAAATGCAAGTGAAAACTGTCTAATTGCAAAGCGTCTCGTAAACATTTCACGAATACTTCCATCATTACAATCATCAGTGGGTCAAATTTCCAGTCAAACTACTTGAATAATTCACTTGAATGCACCCAATGTTCAACCTACTTTAACTGTTCTTGACTATTCCGACGCCGAATGTTGCTTAATTCGTAACTTAGTTGATAATTGCACACTTCATACAAACCCAATTATTGCCTAATTATCACTTCTTGCAAGGCGCACGATCGAAGATGCTTTTAGCTACGTGATGATGGGTAATAATAAAATATGAAATATTCGTATGAATTGCGGCTATTTTGAAAACTAAGCAGAGAATGATGAAGAGATGCGCACAGAAAAGCGGTGGATGGTTACGTTTGAAATGATTGTAGCGCACTGAGCGCGTTTGTTTCAACGCCATGCGTTTTACATCTTTTCGCCGCCGTTCGTCGATTGCATAAAAAAAAGATGACGTCCTTAATTCGCAAGGTTCATGTGTACACAACACACGCATGCATGTATTTGCTCCAACCAAACGTATACAAAGTTCAAGAGTGCGATTGTAAAACAAACGCGAGCTTTGACGCATCTAATAAGCGCAAATATCACGAAATAGTTGCAAAATGTCTCGGTTTACACAGATTCAGAAGGCTCACGTGTACAATAAATCAATTTATAAGAAGCACGACTCTCGTGTTTGATGAGCACACCACACACGAGATTTTTAACATCCTGTAGTTTTTATTCTTAAATTAAGTGCATGAAGGACGATTTTGTTCAAATAGAAAAAGACGTTTGAAAGTAGAATATTACATAAAACTAGGTACGCTAATAACTTATTAGTTTTTAATTTAATTACCATCATTACTATTTTGACTTGCGATTAATGTGACTTAAATTAAGTAGGTACGTACTGCTAGAAATCATTTTGTTTCGCCGATTGAGTAATAATTCTGGATTTTGAGAATTTAACCCGTTTGGATTGAAACTCGTTTCAAGAAATTTGAATATGAATAATTATGCTAATTGCAAGTTGCAATTTTACTTTTACCTTTTGCTAGTTTTAGTTTATAATTCAATTGAATAATTTGTGTGTCAATTAGAATGCAAACGGATGTATTTAAAATTGGCTTTGTTTCAAGAATAAACAATAAAATTATGTTTCTGGAATTGTTTAGAATAAATATCTTAATTGTTATATAATTATCCATACGTTATTTAAAAGCAGAAAATTGAGTTTTCTATTCTGAACGTTGTTCTGAAATATTTATTAATTAATTACCACAAATATTCGTAATATTGTTGTAAGATTGTTACACCATCCAAAGTGTTGGTTTCATTTACATTTTTAAAAAGTATTAGTAATATTTTATGCATGACTTGAGAAGCGCGCGTTATGCGGCGGCAGCAGCAACATAGTTGATTCGAATATTTTTGCACCTCTCAACGCGTTGACTTTTAAAATTCAAAACCTTAAATATCTTACAAATACGCGTGCGCGCGCGAGCGATTGCATTGAGCGTGTGTAGGAAAGTCCCAAACCACTTTCACATCTTTCACGAAATCTGCTGTTTCACTGTTTCACATCTTGTGCGTCTTCTTGCAATGCAAGATCAGCATGGATAAATTATAATTTAAGCAACACTCAAATCCTGCAAAGGTTAAGTTTCTCATTGCATTTCTTCTCCTGCTTTATCTTCTTCGCGTGCTATTCAATTTGATTCTAATTAAGTGTACTTATCAGCAACTCACAATTGGCGCAATGAGAATACGGAGCACGAACATAAGATGAACAAAAAAAATACTATGCAAAAACTTTCTACTTTTTAGTTGTTTCAAAGAAAAAACTACCATTTCAAAAAGTTAGACTTTTACTGCGCTCAAGGTTTTTCATCAATGATTGATTGATCAATGTGACAGTAGATGCCGATAGCCAACGATTGTCATCTCACGATTTTCATGAAATTTTCGAGCGCATCTTCGCCTCGCGTTCGCAACTTGCTTGAGGGGAATTGGCAGTTTTCCGGAAGTAGTAAAAACAATTGTTTGAAACTTACCGTTTCGGCTTAAATAAATATGTATATCGAGACACTGCACACAACACAGAGTGATGGACACTGCCCGTTACTGAGATAGCAACTGAATGTTCGAATGCTCTACCGCCAATCTCTCTTTAAACCAGGCGCCAACAGCGCCAAGAAGCGGTGGCCCAAAACACTAGCACGCACACGCACGTTCAATTGAAATCGCACCACGCGCCGCAAGACTTCTTGCAGCGCGCTCTTGTTTGTTCATGAAATTAATGCGCTAATTGCAAATTATGTCTCTATTTAGTTAGCGTAATCAAGCACTTTTTTACGCTTCATTATTTATACACGCAATCAACTCATACGTTTCTACTCCTGCCTTAATTCAATTATGCGTAATTAATACAACTCTTCTTCTTCGTTTGGGGAAGTTGTTTTATTAATGAAATGATATTTGCAATCATACGAATTATTAATACGTCGAGACTTTTGACACAAATGAAAGTTTTTTTAAATTTATGATATGCACACTTGACATTAGAAATTGTAATATATTATGCGTAATTGTTTACGTTTTTGGGGAAAATTTTTAATTTATATGTAATACGCGCATATGAAATGGTAAGTATTTCAGTATTGTACAATCATAAATTGCCTTTTACAAATCGACTTCAAGAAGTTTGCACAATTGATTGTAGGTATTGTTCGAATTGCATTTTGGAGTAATGAGTTAATTTCGGAGCAGCAAAGTACAAATAATTGCCAATGATTTATTCATTTAGGAAGATGGCTTAACTTGTTTATGAATTTGCAATCTACACACAAATTTAGAGAAGATAATGAGTGTTGCAAAGAGGAAATGGTTATGTATTGTATTCCTAGAGTTATTTTAATTGCTGAGTAAATTTCTTAAATGATGCCACACAAGTTACGACCACGATTCAATGGTTGCTTTGCAAATGGGTTGCTTAAACCTCATTGATTTATGCGTGAATGTTGTTCAATCATCCCAAGAATTGAAATGTTTGTTTGTAATTGTATTCATTTTGTGTTTTAATTATCGCTTTGTGGTGAGCGTTGAAATTTTTGCAAAATGGAAAGTTTTCGTAGAATTTTATTATTGATTGTCTGAGATAAGAAATAATTTATTATTACATGAAACACAACATTTATTATTCAGTGAGTCTTGTTTTCTACGTTTGACTAAAATTTTATACAAATTTTATACAAAATTGCTCTGATTTTTTCAAACTGTGCTGTGTATGTTGTGTTTGATAATTAGTTCTAGTTTAAATCGCTCTCAATTATTTAATTACAGACTTAATGTTAAACTGAATCATTTTATTAAATCGCGCAGAGATTCCAATCTGCTCGTGCAAAATAATTACACTTAATATGCAAATTGTAATTAGCAAATCAATAGTTTTTGATTGTGCAAGAGTAATATCTTTATTGCAGTTTTATTACACATTTGTACATCAGCATCAAAAGAATTAGGTTGGTAATTAATTTATTCTCAATTGATATCATCTCATTAACTTAAACAAGCTGAGAAATAACTCCTCAAAAAATTGTTTAGAAATGAACATGATTATCTTTTACAAGAGATTATTAGCTTAAATTGAATACGCAATGTAATATCATTGATTATTCAACAGCCAATCAAATTAATCATACATCAAGAATTCCCCGCGAGAAAAATTCAAAGCATGTAATTTTGAGGTTTCGATGATCATTAACTTTTATTTGATAACACATTTTCGAAATGATATGCGTGAATGACGTGTGCGTACATTGTTGTTTTTGTTATGACGGAAATTACTGAAATTATTATGTAGTCGCATGTTATAAATATTAATATATAAATGAATGAAGAAAGAAAGTGATTCATGGATCAAACACGCAATAATCTACATCAAAATTAAGTTTGAATCAAATATTTTCAATCCAATCCAGAGGTATTCCCAGTTACGATTATGAAATCACACATGGAGTGCAAAGATTTGTTATCCTTTCACTTTTACGTATCCACTAACTATTGTTCCAAACGCGAAACAATTAGCAAAATGTGGCAAATTAACCCAAAAACAATAATTTATTGCCCACATGTGTTAACGAAAATGGCAAAGTTTTGACGTTTATTCGAGTGTGTTGGAAATGTTTTTACGAGGCGGAAGCAGATTAATAGCAAGTTTGATTACAGTTTTTGTAGAAAGGATTTGAAAATATTATAACAATCTCTGTAGACTAATTGCGTTTAGATGAAATAATTTCCTGCTTATGGTCAGTACGTTTCTTGCTTAATGAGGCAATGTCCGTCTCGTAAATTACAATGACAATTAGCAAAACTTGTACCTTAAATGCAAATTGTTCTATGTTATAATTCTTTGTTTGAATCACTTGTTCATCATTACAAGATTTCATTTAGTTAATTAATTTAGTGCAGATGTAATTAATACTCCAAGTACATATAGTAGTTTAATTGTTTTTTTTTCTTCAAGGTTTATCTTTTCACTTTTCCTTGTAAATAAATTTCATTTATTATTATTCATATTTTATATCATTAATTCCATTAAAATTGTGACTAAGTACGTTTAGAATTATTATCCCTGTTCTTGCATATGCTTTATGCAATTTGAAATTTTTTTAATTTCAAGTAAAAACGTCAAACTTATGAAAGCACTGAAAATTAGCTTAATTATTTGTTTCGGCCATTGTGGATTTTGAAATGACGTCTTACAAGTATGACTTACTTGTTGTTTCAATTGCAATTACTAAATTTTAAGAATTAGTGTCTAAAATAAAAGACACTTGTCTGATACCTTAATTCAAGGATAATTACTCAAGTTAATAAACAAAATTACTCGTGAAAATCTAAAAAATCTACTTAATAAGTTTGTAATGAACTTGAATCGAATGAAAGCAATTAATTGATTATAAGAATTGACTTAATTACCTCACCAAAAAAAACTTCATGAGGTGATGAGAAACTTTATAATGAATAATTAGTAATCATTAGTAATAAATATTGCTCGATCAATGAATGCTTATAAACACTTCTTGATGTAAGTTCAGTTCTTAATTAGTTTACGCTATTGCTAGACGAAATATGAATAGTGAAATTGTTGAAAACGTTGAAATTGCAATTGACGATGGATTGCAAAAGCCACGAGAGATTTTACAAATGGGCCCAACGTATTTTAAATACATTTTTATGAAGCCCACTCAGCGGAAAAGTAGTTACATTTGCGCAATTATTTTCACCACAACACGATTTTTCTGCATTGCGATGGCTTTAACATTGATTCCTCAAGCAGAATCCTTTATGGTCATTACTGATGTTATTCAAAGTGCTTCAGCATTCACGCAAGTATAAAATAAATTAAAATTTATATAGCATTTACCTTCTTAAGAATATCTATCTTAGGGGTTAAAATCGATTGTCCCAATCGTGTTCTATAAAGATGAATTGCTATGGTTAACTAGCAATTCAGATAAGTATTGGCCAACTAACAACAATACTAAACATATTGAGAATATCTATAACCGAGTGTTGTATATTCTGAATTTATACAAACGACTGTTCTTTATGACTTATTTTGTTTATGTACCAGTTGCGCTAGTAATGCATAAACTACCCTTTCAAACATGGATTCCACCAATGACTGGAGGATATTACTTCATGTACTTGGTACAATTCTTCATGCTAACATTCGATGCAACATTGGTATTTGGCTCTGATTGCTTTTTCGTTGGTTGTTGCTTCAATATCTATGCGCAATTCGAGATTCTAAATTCCAGATTAGAGAATCTAGGAAGAACTACCCTCAAAAATATTGATAAGGAAATTATCGAATGTGTCCGACATCATAATTTCCTTCTTAAGTAAGATGATATTAAATCAATTTGTGTAACTTAAGTCACATTGCTGTTTTAGTTATACGAATGTCTTGATACGAATGTTTTCAATTGGATTAGTTTTCCAATTTTTCGTGACAACTTACAGCTTGGTCATAGAAATCTTTGTTTTCACAAGACGAGACGCCATTGGAATGTTAATTGGGATAATTTATTGTAGCATGCTAACTTCCCAATTGGCATTGTATTGTTTTCCAGCCGATGTCGTAATTGAAGTTGTAAGTACTTGAAATACCTACATTATTCAAATTAAATTATTGTGCGTAATAATAATGCCGTTTAATTGCATTATTCAACTAATGAGTTGCATTTTGTTTTGAATTCCAAACACTCTACGCGTCAATTACACAAAACAACAATTAAGTAATACTATACTATAACTCATAAGTCATAGAGTAATTAGTTTGAACATTTTCTCTTGCCTTGATGTATCAAATTGAATTTTCTTAATGACCACCAAACTTTAATCATTTGTTTCATATTAATGAGCCTTTTATTTCCTGCTTTTAGTCTCATCAGTGCGCATATGCCATTTACAATTGTCCATGGTACGTCCACGGTAAAGAGTTGAAACACATTGTGGTTAATTGCATTCAACGTGCTCAAAAACGTCTAATTTTCACTGCTGGAGGATTCATTGACATTGACAAGGCAGCATTTACCAAAGTGCGTTTGAAACATTTAATTCGAGTCGTGTTTAAATAATTCACTTTCTTCAAATTTCAGATCTTCAAAGGTATACTCTCACTTAACACACTTATGAAAAACGTATTTGATGTGTAAAATCGCCATTTATGTTGGTTTGATAGCTAATAATTTTTGATAAAATAATAGCATAGATAATGTTGAATTTCACCAAAATTATGATACATTCAGAAATTAACTGATATTATTTCTGCTTTATTTACGAAAGGAAATAAAGTGAGATGTTAAAATAAATACCTATGCATGTTGTACCAGTCAAAATATAAAAATTTGTCTAAAATACCAAGTGATCGAAGAATTGTATTTAAATGATTATGAAATGTTTCCCATTATAATTCTGCATAAATGGCATAAATAACTGCTAGCAACATCCTGTCAATAATATGAGCAAATAAGTACAATGCAAAAGCAATTTACATATGTCAAATAATCTTGCATTATTCATGATTTTAATATATATCATTTGCAACAAACGAAAGTAAAAAATACGTTCATTTTGCCTTATTCTAGTAGCTTTTCACCAAGATTTATACAGCTTAATTCCAGAACTATTCTAGAATATGTACTTGAAAATTGCCTCATAAATAACATCGTATTATTTTAAATTTGATATTTAAGATTCAGGCAAGTAATTAGAAATTTTACAAGTAAAAAAGCCAATCATAAAACTGCCATAAGGTTTTAAATAAGAATCAATAATGTGCAATTGAAAATTGCTTCATAAATAAAAGTAAATTAAAATATTACTATGATAAATTTTCATGTCTAAAATGATTACGAGTATATAATTATTTGTCGCAATTGTAGACCTACTACTACTACTAGTAGTCGTCGATATGCATATTGTTACCTGAATGGAGTAACATACGTGAATGCAGAAATAAGTGACTTTTAGCTACTTATTGGACTACATTTAACTGACCAACCTAGACTACTTTCTAAATTAACGGAAAATTTTTGCACGTTTCATATTAATTCTGCTTAACTTCACATTGTCTCTTGAAAATGTGTACGAAATGGACATAGTCCAACTTTAATTTAAAATTTAATTATTTGTACATTTTCCGCCACTGACATTTCAACTGAATGTCATGAAATTATTAGTTGTTGATTGTAATACAATTCTGTAGCTATACAGCTAGTAATTAACTTATGAGTTTGACGTTTTGAGATACATTTATTTGAAAATTTCCGATTGAATAACAATATATTGCTCAGGTAGAAGTAGGTCATTTGTTTCTATTAGTTAGTTAGTCGGAATGCATACACGCACTGACTTTTTTCTTCTTTTTTACAATCGTTAAAGGTATAATCATTACATGTGAGCGACTAATTCTCCTTGATCATGTTAAATTGAAAAGTAAATTCATTTTTATGTTATTGTCAGGTTAACCGAACGCAGTCGGTGACTAATGTGGGAAATAATTAAATTTTTATTTCTCCGCTTTATCGCGCAAGAACACGAACAGATGTTTCAGAATTGTACTTTTATTACAAAGTTGAGGGATTGGAAAGGTTTGTTGATTTGCGTATTAATTTTATGATTATTTATGTCATACGCTATCTATAATTTAAATCAAAAATATAACTAAGCAATAATTTAAAATGTGATCAATTACATGTTAACCATAATAAATAAAAATATCTGTAAGCGAATGATAATTGCGCTGTGAATGATGTATGAATTGGATTTTCATTAATAAAGTTTAAATAATCCACTTAAAACTCATTTATGAAATGATATCTAACGATGAAGTCAACTGTTGTGCAACTTTGAAGTATTTGCACTTGTTTGCTAGCGAGTAACAATTCTTCATAACATATGAAAGTCACATCCATATGTGCATCAGTAAACAAGTAATTTTACCACCCCGAAAATGACATGGCATTAAATTGATAACTGTATAAGTGTCTTGCTTTTGTTGCTTGCAAATGGCGTTCACGAAGACACAGCAAACTTAATTTATCCGCTTGGCTGAGGAGCAAATAACACAGTATTCGATCAATGAAGTCGCCAACTATACTCATTAGTGCCATTATTGTGAAATCAGTACTTCCCCTTGGTTCGTTTTCATTTCTCCACTATAAATGCATCGATTGTCACATCAGTCTATCACATTTCTAGCAAAATTCCGTTTTTGTCAACATCGATGCGCCGTTAATAATTCATTCATGTTGGGTTAGTGTTTTTTTTCCTATTGTGCTTTAAGTGCCTAAACTGGGAATAATTGTGCTTATCTTGCGTTTGCAGATAATTGAAGGAGCATTTTAGTGTCGTTTTGCGTTTCGCTCATTGTCGTTAAAGAAGTTTCGTGATTGCAAACGTCGAAAATGCATTTCGTTATCACATGGATTCTGTGCATTGGTGTTACGTTTGGTTTTCCACAGCCGTTTCCATGGATTCCATTTTCATCTGAATCTCAGGTAATGCAAATCCTACTTATATAACGAGCACAATTTAAGTATTCCAACGCAATATTTATGACATATTCAGAGAAAATTAAGACATTGATTGGATCAATTTTTTTTCATCGATTGAAAACCGCATCATGAAAACAAATTACAGTCAAATATACTTTCATCAGCAGCATGTTAATTATTTCTTACACTGGAGCTTGTCGAATACGATGCAATTCGAGAAATGTACAAGCAATTCATCATTATGTAATTTTGTATGAAACACAGAAGCAATCTCACGACTTTAATTTCATAAAAACAAATTTAATGCAGATTACATCGCTTAATAGATAAACTCTTTATACATTTCACAAGTCGGGTTTGTGCTTATTTTTTGTGTGCGTATTTTAGCAATCGTGGTTTATATCAATTGTAAAAAATATTGCAAAATCTAGAAATCAATTCATAGATTTTAAATACCATAAGATCATGTGATAGAGTCATAAAAAGAATGAGAACTCACTCACCCTTTAGTGTTGGACATCCTCTCATGAACATCCTGGAACAAAAGCTAATATTAGTTAAAAATCTTTAAAGACATTGCAATAGATGAATGTAAAAGTGATGAAATAAAACTGGTTAATGTGTGAAAGATGATTGACAATACTAAACAAATTATTATCTGCAATATCATCATCATTACATGTATCTGAATTTTTTCGCATGACCAATGTTGCAATATGCTTTCTAATATTTAATGAGGTTGTTAAAATGTTAGCTGCATATAATAATTTATTAAATTGCAACCAAATTAAAAAGAGGTCAAAATTCAAAACGCAATGCATGAATAACTAATAGCTGTATGGTGCTAATGAACTTTGCATTTTTGGCAGGGAGAGTATAGTAGTGAATATGTTGGACCGTCATTAGTTGGAGAATTGTATCATCCACCTATTTCAAGGATGGCTAGAAATTCTGTGCCCGAATCGTACAACTTTTTAGGCAATGTAAAAGATTTTAAGATTTTAATTAAATAAACCTATTGGTAACTCCATTAATCTCGCTATTTTAGGGAATAATGGCTGGAGTAAATTATTTTAATAATTTAATACCAGCAGTTGCTCAGGTAATTATCTAATATTACGCACGGACAATAATTTGCAATTATATTTCGTGTGGAGTAATAAAATTAGTGTTTGTCTTTAAAAACAATTAATTTCTTTACAGAATGTCATTAAACCAGTTGCAACATATGTTCGACCAAGACGTCATGAAGTAAGTGAACATCTTGCAGCAATTAAAAAGCTAATAAGGCGTTTAATTAATAATTTTACTTAATGAATTGTTCTAGATGAATTCTACCACAATACAACCAACGACAGAATTAAACCCACCAACTTCTACTTTACCTACAAGCACTGAATCTAAATTAATTATTGTCACTCCTAGTCCACCAGTGATGGAAGATAAAATTGATAATGCATCGGCATCTTCGAAAGCAAATACAGCTGATTTAGAATTAATGATTTCTCAATTACACAAAGCATTAGAATACATTGAGAATCATGGAAATGAAAAAATCAATGAAGAAATCAATGAAAGCACTTCAACTGAAAAATTAGTGCAATACATCTCAACAAATGTTGAACAAATTGTTAAGAACAAAACCAAAGAAGGCAGAGATCAAAAGATTAAACAAATCACCCACGCTTTGGATATTTTATTAAATAGGGTTGCAACATCAGCCAAAGGATTGCTTCCCAAGGGTGATCAAAGGAAAACGCAAGGTGATCCTTTGCTGATGGCAAGGATTGTTCAGCATATGAATGAAATGAAACAGCAAATGGCGAATGAGAGATTAAACAGCGGATATGAATTATCTTCAGCTGAATTAGATGGTGGATTATCCGCAAAATTTCGACCAGTGAGACAAGATGATGAAGATAATAATATTGATAATGATGATACCCCTGATGATAATAATAATATTGATAAAGATGTTGAAGAAATTCCAGCTAAATCTTCAGGCGAAAGTTCAACAACAACCACTCCAAGTCCTGTAACTGCCAGACAGGAAGAAAGCTCCGAACAACAGTCTTCATCGCAAGAAGGGGGTGGTAATTTAGTTGCAAATTTATTATCTTCCTTTCTCGGAAGCCTGAGTAAGGTTTGTAATATGAATAATTCAATAAGTACTTTTTTAAGTACACTCTAAATTCCTAAAATCTGTTCATGAATTAAACATTTCTTGTAGCCTGATGGAGGTGTTGACGTCGACGCAATTGTGGCACTTGTCAGTGGTTTAAGTGTTGTATGTATTACTATAATTATCATAATAATACAATTTAGTGTTTTATATTATTATTTTTAGCAAAATGACGACGGAACATTCGACTTTAGCGGTGTTACCGACTTGTTGCAAAGTTTCTTAGGTGTAAGTATGAACAAGATCGTATCGAATAAAATAATGAATAATAATTTATGATTTCTATATAATATTTAATAAGTCTATAGTATAAATCATAAATTAAATAGGTACTATTTATATCCTACATGTGTTGACATTTACTTTTAAATTGGTCTTTAGCAATATTCATGATATTTTCAATATTTTCTACGATAATAATTAATGTTGAAGCTTCATAGTGTACTTAAGCACTAACCAGCAGCTGAACTGATAATAACTGCAACATAAATCATTTATTGCACCAGTTAATGCACTATTACTTTTGTCCTTTACTCAGCTGACTAATGCCATTCAAAGATTTGTTCACTTTGGAGCAAAACGAGTTTCATGTTGTACGGATTCTAATTACAAAATGTTTTATTTTTATGAAAGTTTGCTGAACATTACACGTATCATTAAATAATGTGTGTGATTATTGTAATAATATAATTAATGAGTCATAAAACATAAATCAATTTGCACTTAGATTAAACCGGTTTTATAGTTATAATTTTTAAATGTCAGGTTTAATTAGTAATTTCCATGTTTGGCTACATTGTTTTAGGGTGATGGTGAAGGAGGTGGTGGATCAGACGTTGGATCATTTCTTGGTTCACTTCTTGGTGCAGTAATTCAAGGAAGTGCAAATCCTCCTGGTCCGGTAAGGATAATTGTTTTTCATAATCAAGTTACTTTCATTTAAAAGTGATTGTTTTCTTGGAAATAGAAAGGAACTGGACGTTTAACGGGTAATTTAATAGCTGGCATTCTCCCAGGATTATTTGGTCCTGTAAGTTATCCTTCAAATCATGTAGAAGCAATAAGGATAAATGATTTTAATCACTTTCTAGCCACTACCCTCTTCATCTGAAGAAGCTGCAGGAAATGACATGGCAATGCAAGGGAAACCTTTAGATTCCGGTTCCTTTTTAGCAGGGCTCTTAACAAGCATGTTGGGGGCATCAAGTGGTTCAAGCAGTGGCTCAAGCAGTGGATCCAAACCAATGAACGGTAACGGGGTAAGTACTTGGCGATAAAACAATGCAACCACATTTCATCTCATTTTACTTCATAGGGTAAATAATAATCACGTTTTAAATAAGCATACGTACGTTTAGCTTTGTTAGCATTTATTGTTAAACGAGTTCAACTCTTAATGTGGTGCAAGATGTTTAGTAAATATTTCTGGGTCAAGTTAATGATTGCTAAATAGGTTATTTGTTCATTTGAAGAAAATCTTAATAAATTCAGCCGCAAACTGCATAATTACTCATTAATTATTGAAATCATGCTTACATTTCACGTTCATTGTCAACAACAGCAAACCCATCAACTAATGTACACGTTTTTAGGCTGATAATCATAAACAGGGATCCGCTGGTTTCTTCATGAAGGTAAGCAAGTTTAATCGTAATCTGAATTAGAGAATTTCGATTTCACCACGCACAGCATACCTATCAAGCGATTTGTGCAATAGACGCATTTCATCATTCACATATTCGACATGGCAAATTAATGATATGAAATTAAACTTGTTGTTGTGCTGCAGGTCAAACAAGAATTGTTTAAAGCAATATTCTCGTTGATTACATCCATGCTGGGCGCATCTTCCGGTGGCATATCGCAAGCAAGTGGAGCTAGCAGTAGCGCAAGTAGCAGTAAATTCGGCAAGCATTAGCTTTGCAATTTTAACAACAAAATTCTATTTTTGTACTCAACCTCAGCATAATTATAAGCATGAATGTAATATATCAAAATAACCAAATTACTATGAACTATGTGTAGGTACCATTAAAGAATAAATTAATAAAAATGGCACTAATATGATAATCAGCATGCTCTTGATTTATTAATTTATTGCTATAGTAGGATATTTTGACAGCTCAATAAAACAATCAAAATTAAGACACTAGCTTCAACTTGCTATGCAGCCAACGAAGCAATCTGTTGTCATTAGAAAGTTTCTATAACAAATGATTGTTTCTTTTTTGCAATATTCATATTAATATTAATAGAATTATTGCATAACTCTGTAAATTGAAATGAATAATTTTGACACATTTTCGAAAAAAGCACGCTCGAGTAAATTTTTAATCATTTTTTAATCGATTTAATTACCAAACGAATTTTAATTACACGTTCTATAAAATTCACCTCATGGTCAAGTACACGAAATAATGATTGGACGTAAAAAAATAGCTTTGTTGTTTTGTGCAATAAATTCTCTTTCTCCTCCATGCAAATAAAGCTGATTGCAAAAAGGAGCAGCACATTGACCGCACCAGCCAATTGTTTACACTTTTTGTAAATTGTCTTCATTGACAGAGGAAGCACGAAGCGTTAGAAAGTGATCGCAGCCATTTCTCTTTCAATGGTGTTCCTATACAATTCACCGTTACTAATCGTCAGTGTTTAGAAAACTGCACACTCGTTACAAAAGTGCATCAATAATTCGCAAGTAAACTTAATGTCAAATATCATGATTGAAACACTATAATTTTCTATCATACCTTGATGTCAAGCCGTAGCTCATCAAGTGCACGAGACATTTCTCGACGCGCTAGTGTGTGAAATTCCTGGAGTATGAATAACATTGTTCATACAGCGTGTAACTGCAAAAAAGCAAAGAATAATAAATTACAACAATGCGATTTAATGATGGAGCAGTAAATTGTTGTTAGCATTCGGTATAAATGTGGTAAACGCTCCACAAATAAGTAATACACATTCATAAGGCGTGTATGAAACGGAGAGAGTAGAGTTTAAAATAAAATATCGACAACAACAACGACGCTTGCTTGCTTTTGAATTGATGGCTACGCGTGGAACTTCTTTACGTGGACTTTCCTCGCAAACAAAACACCGTACGGGTCTCCGCAGGATAGAAATTCAAGTGCGCATTTAAGTCACAGTTGCGCCAAGCGTACGAACTGTCCATTGCATCAGACTTTCCTCTGAAAGAAGACGCTCATCGTCTTCTTCGGTTTTCGTCGTTTGGAAGCTGTTTAGACCAAACGCAAAGTGCAAGGTAGTGCAGCGAGTGTAGTGACCACTCTTAAGTCACTGCTCGCGGTCAGGTGTTCATCAAACTTGTGACTTTCTTCTCCAAAAAGTGCATATTCCGATTACTCATAATAAAATACCGCATTACGCAAAATCGCCGAAAGTCGTGATACTTTAAACCACACATGTTAACATATTCTATTGTAACAAAGTGCAACTTTATTGTCGACCGAATGAAGAAATCTCCGTACGCAAGGTGTTTGTTACTGCGTAAATTATAATTACAACTCGGATTGCAATTGACATCGTCAAGGTGAGACTTTTATCTACAGTTATAATAATAATTTATTGTACAATTCCCGTTTGTTTATTCTTGTTTAATTGAAGGAAACGAATGCAAATGAGAAACGTTAAAAACTAATATTAAAATCATTAGTGATCATCGTCTTTGAATGAAGACATCTTAACATGTCATTGCAACGTTTGAAAAAGTTATTTACGTTTGTTTTACATCTTTGTATTCCATGCCACGTATACCTAGATATTTTGCAATTTGCATTTCACTTATTAGAAAATTGCATTTTTGAAATTCCACACGTTTCACGCACAATTGCAACCCGAGTGTATTTGACTTGATTACCCAATGGCTAATGATCATCTTCAACGTGCTTAATAGTTTATGTACTTAACGTACGTGCGCGTTTGTTTCATTTCGCATTTGAATAGAATTTCAATTAAACCCAAACTTAAAATTGAGTAACCTTAGAATCTATTTGTAATTGACGATTATGACATTTCCCATGCGAAAAATTCGCAAAATACGCATTCGCAAAATACGCATTCGCAAGACAAACCCAGCAATAAATGTCAATTAAATAATGTTCATGTTCAAGTCAATAACGCCGTTTTTGATAAATTTAACTACTACTGAACTCATCTGCGATGAAATGATTTTGCAATAATATGAAGCAATTTGATAGAATTTTAAAATGCTTAATTAAAAGCCATTTGCCATATAAACTTTAACTTTAAATGATTGTTGTTACCATTCAAAATGAATTTTGAATAAATTTAATTGGCCTAGATAATTATTACTTCACATGAAATGATCAAAATTCAATAAGAACGGAAATTTGTCTCAATCGGGTAAAAAATAAATATTAATTACTTTCATAATTTTTGTTTCCTTATCATGCTTCATTTCAACATGTAATTTAGTCGTTTAGTCATTAACAAAGTTTAAATTGGTTAAGTCTATTGAATTAATAACAAGTAATTAAGAAGTCAATTTGATTTCTATGTCAATAACATCCTCAAATGGTAATTAGCACTATGCGTACACTGACTTGAATTAATTGTTAGCAATCAATTCAATAAACAAAGTTTACGTCAGGTGTAGCCACCTGATTTTCGCTTTCTTCGCCCAAGCACGAACAAGTAACCCGAAATTTCAATCCCTCGTCAGACAACAAACCTTCCTTGACCCCCTTATCCCCCATTCTTCGTAATCAGCTTTTACCCAAGTAGGAAACATAAACATGCACATCTGGTCCGAGAAATTGTTATAACTCCTCCGAACGTTAACGTAAACGCTGCCACTGTTCAGAAACAATTTAGCGACAGATAAGAACAATCGTTCGTGGCAAAATTGAAGTGCGCTCGCTGGCGCTGCTGAGGAGACCGCGAAGGCTTTGGCGTGCGTTGTGCATTTTGGCTCAGTTTCAAGCAATCGGCGAACGCAACGAGCGTGTGTGCTTGCCGCGACTGCGACCTACATAAAGAGCGCCTAACTAGAAATAAGAAGAACTTTATTACATTATCGCATTCACTTTCAAACCTGCAGCACTCCGCGTAAGACACACATTCACTGTATATTTCGCTACTTAACTCCAACATACATATAGACCACGCGAGTGCGCTTGCGGCCGCACTAATCAGTCTGCCGTACTCACTTTGTCCAAATTGTTCGCGCACATTAGGTCGCCATAATTGACTGTCACTGTCAATCTCTAAACTAACAAAGTATTCATCTATTTTTTTTCAACATCAACAACACCGCTTAAGTGAATAATCTCAATCATAAATCACTTGTGTGCATTGTTTTGAAGCGACATGTAAGTAATTTCTGCTCTTCTTTTAGAACTTAATCAGCTAACGTACCAAAGGATACTCGACTACTTAGTCTTAGAGTCTTATTTATTGAGGAGCAATGAGGCAGTCCTGGATTTTATTTGCCGTTGGCACTTTGGCCGCTGTTTGCATCGTCGACTGCAGGACGATTGTCAAACGTGATGCCTTTGATGAATTGGATCCAACACTTCAAGTAAGTTGAATAAATTTCTGCTAAACAGTTGGTAAATGTAGGAAAAGTTTGAAAATTCCTGCGGATAAGAACGCGTAGCATATTTATTACTTAAAGTGAAAATTAAATACGTGCCGGTTTGTTGCATTCATTCGAGAATACATTAACTTGAGTTGCATCAGTTTTTTTGCGTTAATTATTCAATTAATAGTTATATAGTAAAAAAACTATTTTGTTTATTCATAAAAACCAAAAATATATTGCATAATAAATGTAAAAATTGAATGAAAGTAATTTTAAGAAGACATTAAATTTTCGTACACGATTCCAACGTGTAGTCAGTGAAAGTTGGCAAAAATTGTGAAAAGTAAAAAGAAGCACGTTAAGAGTCGAAAAGCACATTGAGCTTCCTTCTCTGGCGTAATGCTTAATCAATTTAATTGTTTTACACATCATGCTCAGAGAAGAGTCACTAACGTACCGTTTAATAAGCTGTCACTTCAATTTAAAAACATAATGGAATTATGTACCAAAGAATTATAAATCTCATAAGCGTAAACTTCCTCATGGCGTTCCATCCAATCGCTAGGAACTTTAACTAAATACGTAATCGTCATTTGTTAATGGTGCAAGCAATTTGCTCCAGTTCACTACTGCAATACATAATTGATTGTAAATTATTGGAAAGTGCACCTAAATCATTTTGTCTTTATGTCTATGACAAATTAACAGTTTCGAGCAAACTCACGCACTAGAGAAATTACAAAACTTTGGCTAAGTTGAGTAGTAAATTACATTGGAAAAATATCTTTGGGTTCGAGTTGATAGCGTTTTATTTATAAAATGGCAACGTGACTGAATGTCCTTTGATTTGCATTTTCCATTCTCTTCCTTTGTATGGTTGGTGGCAAGTTGCAAAGCAGTTGTAAAGCAGAAAAATTGCATTCTAAAACCTTTTAATAAGTCAATTGCAACCGGTGTACCACCAACACAATATTATTACTTAAGTCATTTCATATATGACCGACTGTCGATTGGTTCACCTTTATTAATTCAAACGTGAAAGAATAAAATGTAGAAAGTAATCAATAACGTTGAACTAAAGCAAAAGCAAGACGTTAATTAAATCATAAATTAATATTCAATACTCGAGTACCAAGAAAACTTGGAATTACCGGAATAATGATTGCTTATTGCTTCATTATTTTTAAATTGGAAGAATAATGAACGAAAAGTAAATTGAATTTATTTAGGAGTGTTAAGCTGTAATTTAATTCAGTCACATATTTGACGAGTTAAAGCGTCATAAAACGTGTTAACTTAACATTCAGTATACAAATTATCTGATTATATAATATTTATTTAAATTTTATTTGTACCACTCGTGTCTCGCGAACCAACACCCATTTTCTATGATTTTAGATCAACTATTCGATCGTTTTATAAATAAACTATGCAAAAAGCCATGTAATAAATAGCAAAATAGTAATTAAAGCTTCGTAATTGGAGAAATTTGTAAAAACATTTCATTACATGAAAATTAATGAAAACAGTGAAGAGAAGAAGGATTTAACGTTTAGAAATTTCACATATGTTCAAGAGTTATGCGATTTTTGTGCAATCAACTTTAAAGTTGAAGTAAATTTTGTGATGCCATTTGAATATTAAATATTTATTGCAAAATTCTATAGTAAAAGACAGAGTAATATTTTTTATGTTGCCATTTTACTTTAAATTATGTAAAATACTATGAGATAAGTCACGAACTTAACACTGAATCGAACATATTCGCAAAATTATGCAAGAATGGAATAACACAACAAGATTCATCTTTTCGCTGATGCAATGATGAAATAACTTTTTTGTTGAATATTATTTAATATGGTAATTCAATTGTTATTTGATTGTTTTATAAATACACTTCCTAAAATCTTCAAAGTCAGATAAACATCAATGAGAAAGTTTAGTTATTCCTGCGATTAATACAACTATTAACTGGTTTTTCTAGAAAGTCAAGTAATTTAAAACTAATTAAATTAACTACTTATTAGGCAGACAAAAACAAAAGCTCAGTGTGTAAGATTCATTGCGAATCGTAAATTTAAGAAAATATGATGGGAAGTTTGAATTATTTTACTTGCGTCTGTTAATAAATATTTAACAGCGTTTCTAAACGTATTCAAATTGTGTAATTATTCAGTGAGTAGTTCATCATACTTTGTCCGTATTAGAGTTTAATATAACATAAAAGGACAAATCAATTAGGCTCAATTCAATTTGTGCGCTTGCAAAACTCAATTAAACTTCGGATAGATTACAGATTTTTAATCATTTTTAATACGAAATTGCAAAAGATTTACACGCATTTTCATCAATTTGTGTGTATATTTCACGCGTTAAGTGTATTAAGTAATCACACATAGCATCATTAGTTTAGTAATATTTCATCTAACACTTATCTCCGTGTTTATCTTGTCAAGTAATTCAAGAACATGAAATTTCCAAACTATGTCAAGTTCCACACTATTCACCAATCTTTTTATTATTCTTTATTAGTGGTGCGCATTGCAAATATTTCTTAATGTCAAATACATTTGACTGCCAAATGAATATTAAATTAACTATACCTCTAATCCATGATAATTCTCAAAGTTGTGCAATTTAATTATAAATAACTTGAAGTAAATTTTAACTCGTCCTTCACTCATGAACAAATGAAATTTTTATAACTGTTAAATTAATATCTTCTAGGCGCGTTAATATTCCTTATGCTTCAACAAATAGATAAGTAATAACAATTGCTACTTTGAATTAGGTACATAGACGCTGTCGAGTTTCAACATTTTAATCTTAGTGTATAAACCATAAAATTGCCATGCTTTGAAGATTTTCTATGAAAATAAGTCTTGCACAAAATCTAATAAAACATCGGTCAATAGTCAATAGTAAACATGTTAATTGCACATTCAAAGTGACGTGTCAGCCAGCAAGTGACAAATTGCTTTTACAAAGTGTTTAATGACGCAAACGAATCATAATTTCGCATCGTAAATGTGCGTTATTATGCGTTCTTCTATTTGTTCACGCATGCATATTGGCGTTTGCAATTCTTGTTGAATTGTGCTAGTACTTGACGCATACAACGCTCTTGTATTTGCCAAGCGAGTTGTGAGTTATTCGCTTTCCTTCGTACTGCAAGTTCTTGCCTAATTGTTTCTTAATCTCTCGTACGATAATTATCACTACAGGAAGCATATACGATATGCGGAATTGATAAATTTTGCTTTGCATTTATTCACAGATAATATTTACGAAATCTAAATTGTTTAGTTGTGCAACAAACGTACTTATTGCACAATTTAAAAAATGCCTGTAATGGAGCGTCAGCGTCAAACAAAATTAAAGAAACTGAAAATTCAGTTAATTACTATTTCTCATATTATTATATTATATTCAGGCGTTTTAATAACATTTCCTAATAACGTAACTTGGCATACAAGAGTCAATGTTTAAATAATTACGTAATACTCGCAAGTTCTGGTGCTTTCCATTAATTTATTGTCTATACGGATATGGAAATACGCAAGTGCTCCCTGATTAAGTCTTGAAACGACTTGAATTCTTTAGTTTAAACTCATTCGCAATGCGCGTAAAACATTTCAAATGTTTTACTTTCTAATTCGCTTTCGTTGACATGCCGGAGATGAGTCTCATTGCGCAATCTGCCATTTGACGTGTGATAAAAATCAAAGTGAAAATTTGGATGTAATGTTTATATTGATTTATGTATTAATTCATATTGTGTTGTTGTTGTTGTAGGAGGTTGAAAGCGATGGTGTGGTAAGAGACAAACGCCATCAAGATGTGAAATTCGGCGTGAAGAACGCACTCTTAGGCTTCGTTTTCAATGTAAGTATTGTTGCTCTTTGAACGCTCAATGCGGTTCACCCGTTTAAGAAAAGCACATCCGCCTCATCATATGCACGTGAAGCAAGCAGGCGATGCAAAACAAGATTCTCACTCACTATCTCACCACTTTCACTCATTCGAATTAATCATTACCATTACCGCAAGCACAACCATTCATTCCGATATTCCCCAGCTTCTTGGCGAGCAGCAGAAAGAAATGAATTTTACTATTGGCATATGGTTACATAAACCAGGCGGCAACCAACACGTAGTTTAAACAAACGACAGACATTCGAACGCGAATGATTTGAATTGAAGCACGAATTTGTTGTAATTTATGTGAAAATATTCCCAACAGAAAATTAACTCGTTCATCGACTCAAAGACGAGATGGATTGATCAATTGGACAAGACCAATATTGCAAAGAACGCCCAGCATGGTATTGTACCGCCGGCTGATCCAGTCTCAACCCTTTCCGGAGTTATTTCCGGCGCAATCGGTCAGAAACTGCAGGCGGCTGGTCCGCTCATCGGCGTCGCCGTGCAGACATTGACCAGCGGCTCCGGCGGCTTGTCGGGCGGCGGCCATGGCGGTTTCAATATCGGCTCACTGCTTGGCGGCCTTAGCGGCGGCGGTGGCGGTAGCGTTGGCGTTGGCGTCGGCGCAGGTCCCGGCCTTGAAGGACACGCCGAAGTTTCAGCCGGATTTGCCGGTTAAGCATGCAATACGATCGATCAAAATCCTACCAACGACACAATTCAAAAAAATCATCAACAAAGTCATTAGTTTAAGCATCCAACTAACAAATCTTTGCCAGGACGCAAAGCAATAAGCAAAAACAAGATTCGATGCCTAGAAATGCAGCGTGGTTTGCAAACTAGATGAAATACTAGCCAATAGTTACCTGTACATAATTTATTTCATCGATTTTTTTTTTATATAAACTATACTCTTGTATGTTAATCATGCTTTTCTTTGTTATCTCTCTTATTTTATTTTGTAATTAATCAAAATGCACGCCGAGAATTTGCTCAAGAAATCATTGTTTGTCTCTTCATGAAATTCTTATTATCATTCACTGTAATTGCGTTTAAAACTAACTATTTTTTTTTTTACAATAATTGTAATTTTTACTCTGTCCAAATGTTGATAGTGAATGGAACTTTAGTGTGTAATCGATAGCTGATAATACTTAGAATTACTTGTAAATTTATTAATTATTGGTTGATTGTAAATATAGAAATGGCTTGTTTAGACGTACCTAAAATGTTAATGAAGCAAATGTGAAACGTAATGTTATAGTTGCCCGAACAATATAAATATATCTAATTGTATTTGCTAAGAAAAATATATTTGTATCACGAATAAGTCTTGTTTTACTTAAGTAGACTTAAGTAGATTTCAATCAAGTTAAAAGTAAGCAATCAAACCGAATGCCAAAAGTCAAAATTTACCAAATATTACAACATGATCTACAGTTGTAATACTTGGAAAGTGTAAGCACATGTGTGGTTCATTTAAAAAAAAACATGTTCCGAATTCAACTCCTTGCACGCATTACGCAACCTCATGATCCGAATTATAACAACTTAATACATGCGACACATAAATTGGATTTAATTAAATTGCACTTTAACAGCACGCTGCACTACTTTCTAAATTATTACCTATTTTATTATTCGTACCTACAAATCTTATATAATTTTGTTTTAAATTTCAGCCATCGTCAGCTGCGAGCAATAGTGGTAAACCGAGAGTGTTAACGAGCACGACCAGAAAACCAACAACGACGCAAGATATTGTTATCTTTGAGAAGAATAAACCAGTCTCGCTTGATTTTCCTGATCAGTTGTTCGGATCGTCGTTCACGTTGGTCACAAATCTCTCCGAAACAGTTGGAGATTTTATGATTGTGAGTTGATTACCTGTGGTAATCATTTGAATATTTAAATAATTATTTTTTACGATGGAATTTCGATATTTCTAAATAATTTAAATGTTTTTAGAACACTGCGTTGCGAACTCAACGATTGCTTGAATCGATGCGACCATTCTTGCGATCAATTTTTGGCGCCAAAGGATTGGTAATCGAAGCGACAACCGATAAACCGATTTTCTCCGATCCTTCCTCTTCGAACGATGTGTAAATGTCTATTATTTCTATCTTATTTTGTAAATATGTCACGGTATTAGATTTTAGAGATATCAATGCTGAAGATGATTACTTGATTAATTCGTAAATAAATAAAACATCTAACCAGTTAGAATGTAACTTTTAAAAGTAATTGTAACATTTACATAAATTTGACGAAATGTCATTGGTTGTCATTCAATACTAAATTATGGGTAAAGATTATTATTTAATTCTTGGCATATCAAAGCACGCCACCGACGATGAAATTAAGAAAGCATATCGTAAACTAGCACTGAAATATCATCCTGACAAGAATCGATCACCAGAAGCAAACGCTCAATTTCGAGATATTGCTGAAGCGTATGAAGTGCTGTCAGATGCGAAAAAGAGGGATATTTTCAACAAGTATGGCGAGGAAGGATTGAAACGTGGGATTCCGGGTGAATCCGGGCCTGGATCTCATTTCCATTACGAATTTCATGGCGATCCACGTGCAACCTTCGCGCAATTCTTCGGCAACTCGAATCCGTTCTCGAGCATGTTTGATAGCTCGTTTTTCGGGAATGAAGACTTTAATGACATGTTCTCATTACGTGCAGCTACACGATCCGAATCACAACACCTTAAACAGGACGATCCAATTGAACATGTCATTTTCGTATCTTTGGAGGAAGTGTTTACAGGCTGCGTGAAGAAAATAAAGATAACTAAAAGCATCTATGATGGATTCGGTAAAACGCACGACGTGGAAAAAATACACGATATCTATGTAAAGCCCGGTTGGAAGGAGGGAACACGAATCACGTTTCCCAGGGAAGGCGATCAATATCCTAATCGTATTCCTTCGGATATCATATTTGTGATAAAAGATAAACCACATTCCATTTTTAAGCGGTGCGATGAAAATATCATGTACAAAGCAATAATTACGCTTCGAGATGCGCTATGTGGAGTTAATATTAATATACCAACATTGAGAGCCAGTGATCCAAAAATTTGCTTGAAAACAAAAAATGAAATAATTGCGCCTAATACTATACGAAGATATCCCGGTTATGGTATGCCTTTTACCAAGGAACCAAGTCGTCGCGGTGATCTACTAGTAGCATTTGACATTATGTTCCCAATCAAATTAACCGCGCGAAAAATCGAATTAATAAATGAAGTGCTCTAAATTAAAAACATCTATCTAAATTGTAAATTACCCATAATATTAAAGTATTTGAATGCTAATTATCTTCTTGTTTAATTTCCATGTGTATTATAGACTAATAAAACTTTATATTACTTTGATCACATAAGTAACTGAATCTCATCGCCCTCTTGCGTATAATCCTGATATTTCTATTCGTTAAGCGGTTTTAAACTTTTAAGCCTTTACTTGAAATATGCCAAGTGAATTTTATTAACGAGATTTACTTGTACTTTACCTGACTAATTGCTTCCCCTCAAGTTAATGCCTTTTAAATGAGCACCATGTTCATCTCCAAAGCTGATATGATTGCTAATATCAGCTTACTCAACGTAGGCTAAGTAACTCTTGCATACATTGAGTGCGCTTACTTATGTAAGAGCATAAGTTATCGGCCTTGACTCATTAGCAGCTTGTGTGGACGCGTGGTAAATGAGGTTGAAGACTAATGTAAGAGCGCACCTCAGTTAGTTTACTTCTAGTGCCACGATCTTTAAGTGCATTCTTCTTCTTCTTCTGCTTTGTTTCATCGAATGCAGCAAATATTTTTATTATTCATCCAACAACTACTACGACTGCGCTCTATTTGTTGACTTGCACCTCCCTTATATTAAAGGTAAGTTATTCATAAACAATCCCTCAATTCATTGTTAATATTTTATTATGTTAACATTGAATTACTTTGTAATTAATTATGTTCAATTACGCTTTCATTTATTAATGAATCTTTTATAATTACTTCCCTTTTAACGACTCGTATTACATGATACTTAATTGCAAATAGAATCATAATTGACGTAAAATTAACGGACATTTAACAGATATTTATATTTTTTGTTGTCATAAACTGAACCAACTTTTAGCGGTTTTGTAAAAAGATGAGTAATTGAATGATTTCAAACCCCATTACCTAATAACACATTCGTATAATATGTATAATAACAATGTAAACAACGTAATATATGGAAACTAAGTTAGGCCACGAAGCACGCTTACGAAAAGCAAGAGCTGATTGCTGCAACTTGGCCAGTTATGGACTCGACATTTGCGCTAAGCGCTCGTCATTGTAAAATCCACAAGAGTTGCAAAAGTTGGGGCAACACCACGCCGCGAGACGACAAGTTGCATTACGTAATTGATACCAAATCGAATACATACACTTAGCTTAAGTTACAGCACATGAATCTGAACGTACGATCGTTCACGTGGATTGTACAGGTGCTTGGTAGAGTGGCATTTTCTTGAGTGCACCAATCCTTCCGTTCGTCCACGGTACAAACGCGAACAGAACGTTGTTGTGTGCCATAGCAAGTACTTGCGCATTGAACGAATAATAACAACTGTGTGTGCTTTAATTCAATTGAATTTTTAAAAAACCGATTGCAGTTTTTGCCATTAGTTAAATAAACTACGCTAATAACTCGGCATGTGGCATGCTGAAGGATACGAGTGAAACTGTGTAAAAGTTGTTTTTTAATAAACTCATTTATAGTGTTCAAGGATAATTGTCTCACTGCGAGTTATAATTCATAAAATGTATTCAATTGCAAAAATGCAAATATTGTGGCCAATTAACTGAGGCACATGTCATGTCAAGTGAATGTTCAACTTTCAACCTGGTAACTAAACTAACTACAGCTTGTATTTAAATTTTCTTACAAATAATGCAAAATTTAATTAATAAGAACTAATTAGAATAATAACTGTGTCACGAAAGAAAAGCATAAGTACACGAAAAGAATACTGTATTCTAATTTCATCTCAGATGATGGTAATTTCATTATTATGAGTTGGAAGAATGTAAAATTCATATATTCTCACCGCAGAAAATATTTTCTATCGAGTTTGTATATAATTTCTCATCGTTACATAGATTTAAATGGCTATAATGTTGTTATAAGCATGTATTCAAGACATTGTTGGAAAGTTTTTGAAATTAGCCAAAGACTAAAATTATCAACCAGAATGCACAATTTCAATTGCATGTACTTTCATTGCCAATCGCTGATGACAGTTTTCATACGTCGATATGATATTTTGCTAAAGCGCGGAAATTTGCATATTTGCTTCCTAGTTCTTATATCACCGGCGCATGCCAACTGCAGATAATACGACATCAGCAGCACTTTAAAATTGCATGTGCAATTTGTTTAAAGAGCACATTATCTAATATTAAGTAGCAGTAAAATGGCAGTAAATAAGCATTTTACTTGATTGCCATGCATAGAAATTGTTTTCTAATCACCCAGTCGTTTTAAAGTGCGTAAATGATAAAACTTTGTTTAAAATTCAATAATTCATTGGCAATAATAAGTACGTACATGACTGTATTAACTTTCTTTAAAGTGTAAACTTTTTATATGCACTATAATAAGTCACAGTTTCAAGTTAAATCCACAACGCTTTGGTCAATGATCTTCGGGTAACCGCTATATTCGCTCATTAAAATCACCAATTCACTCGTGTTCAATACACTTGCGCAACTACTAACCAAACACGATAAACATCATGCTATTTGATCAAGTTCAGTTTTTATTCGCTATTAGACGCAAATCTACGAATAATTAATTCTCAAAACTATGCGTAATGTTTAGTTATTAATGTTTTTTCTAAAAGTATTGCGCATAATATGTATAATTAGAATTTTAAAGTTGTAAATCTATAGCCGAAAATTTCACCTAATGAATGTAATGTTTACTTTCGATTTGACCATTGATCTGTTCATATCATAAATGCTTGAATTTCGTATGTAATTTGCATATATTTTACGCTTTAATTTAATTTAAACCAACAGGTTGCACGTTCCTTACACACTAATTAATACTCTAATAGCATAATTGGTTCAGTTCCAACACTGTATTATTAGCCAAGCAGGCGACAAGAAAAGTGAAAACGATCATGTGAATTTCCTAACAATGTGATCGTAGTACTCAAATTTAATTCAAATGTTATTGACTCATGAACACGTATTTGTCGCACGTGAATAAATTTCAATTTATTTATATTTCACCTGATGTAATCTCTAGGATATGTCGAACTCGATTTTCAACCGAACACTCCTGTTGCTTTTAATCACCGCCACGTTCATTGCATTCTCAATTGAACTACCTGAAGATGAATCGGCTGCTGACGGACATCGAGCACCAAAGGTGAGTCAACTTTATCTCAACTTACGTAATATTAGATGGCTCTTCGTGAGCTAATGTATTCATCAAATTGTGTAAATGCAGGTCAACAGGTCAAATTTTGAAAAAATTCTATTTCATAATCATTACATCCATTTATAGATGCATATGCAATCTTTGAATAAGTTATGATATAACTATTTATATAAGAACTAAGTATCTATAATATATGACTATAAATTTTAGATATTTTCAAATTTCCTCAGCTCTATGTCAATTTATTGTTTAGTTACGGTACTTTAAAGCTTCAAGTAATTTCTTTTCATGTCTTCCTTAATCAAGTAAATTTCTCAAAGTAAACAACAAATGCTTATGGAAATGATAATTTCGCCAGGTTGCAATTCAATACACTTTCTTAAAAATCATAGTTATTAGGAATATGTCCAGTCCAGTTGATCAAAGTAAAGTAATAATACTAAACTAATATAGTAAGTAACTGCTTCCCAGTAGTAGAATAGAATCAAATTAAAAACTTTATCTTTATTGTTTAGAAAGTTACTAAGTAAACTTGACTTCATCGTGATTAACTTATAATATGAATTTGCTAAAATGATGCTTGCTTTTATAATTATATCATTCATTAAGTAATTACGACGGTGTTGTTTCGTTAAAAATTACTTTATTGCGTGGCAATGTTAAAGAACTATAAAAAGCAACAGTAATGTCTCGATAAATAAATATCCTAGCATTGTTCATTAGTGTATAAGCTCGACTTAATGAAATATAAAAAACAATACGAATTATTTATTTATTACATGTTGTTTCAGGCTCTGGCGAGACAATTAAAATATCTCGAATTCAAAAGACAATTTCATCATATAGTGAAGAGAGCTACAAGGAGACCTGGATTTTTCAAAACGTTATTTTCTGTCGTCTTTGAGGTAAAAAGCTTGATATAAAACTTCTTTTATGGGGTTGTTTATAAAATTTGAATACTTTTAGCAATGGAACGATACTCGACATACAGTTGGACGTATAAATAATTTGGTAAATGATAACTTTCTTCCAGAAAATGCAAAAGTAAGCTCAATTTATTTGAAATAGTATCTCAGTTTTTATATTCATCTGAAATATTTTAGCCTGTTGAAACAACAACAAATTCTGATCCAAATGCATCAACAACACCAGCTCCATACAAAATTACCAGAAGTGAATTTAATAAAATTGTAATGAGGAATTTACGAGGACTTATACGATTATACAACATTGAATTGCAAGATGCTCTCAGAGTACGTATGAATCTATTATTATTCATAGCATAAATTATTCAAATCTTGATTGTTGCAGCAATCTGATAAAAATTGGCCAAGCTACAAAAAGAATGCATCATTGGAAGTTTCTAAATTTTTATAAACAAAAGCAAACAAAACAGAGGAGCTGAGTCATTGATGAAACTGTGATATTAATTATCGGTTTTTACAAGCCTCGTATTTTTACCTGGTATTTATTGGTATGAAATAGTTTGAGGTGCAAATTTTTTCTCTTCGTGCATAGAGAAAATAATTCCTAAAATGTACCTATTAGTCATTATTTTTTTTGGGTTCAAATACGTCTAATTTAATAATTGTAGTCAATTATGTTTTAAAATTGTACGCCACAAAGGGATTAATTTATTGGACTAATTTCATTGCATACTTATGAATTGAAATAAATAATTGTCGATTACTAGAATAATAGATATGTCAATAATGAATGTCAAATACTATTCTGACATAAACCGCTTAGGAAAATGTCAAAATTCCACAAGTTTAGGTTGATAATATTTTTGGTTTGCAAACAATGCAACATAATGTGAGTCTTAAAGAGATATTCTCGCATATATCTCAGAAGGCAGTTGATAAGAAACGTGACGATTTAGAGCAATTCAAGCAAGATTTACAAATCGATGATCATCTGCTTAGTTTTGGTGAATTGGCAAGGAGGTACTCAACTGATTTGGAATATGGGTTAACGCCGGAGCAGGCGCAAGTACTATTGGAGGAAAACGGACGGAATGTGTTAAAGCCGAAAGTATCGAAAACAAAATGTCAAATATTCGTCTTCCATTTATTTTTCGGCTTTACTGGTCTGCTCTGGGTCGGCGTTGTTTTATCATTGACTGGCTTTACAATTTCCTACATTCGGAATCCGGAAGACACCCCTTTCGATCAAGTGTATTTAGCAACCGTCATATTTGCAGTGATCATAAGCACCGGCTTCTTTGGTTATTACCAAGAAGCGCAAACGTCCAGCATTGCATCCACCTTTAAGAAGCTCATACCGAAAACTGCAAAAGTTATACGTGAAGGTGAATTACTAAATATCAATACCGAATTGCTAGTTTTGGGTGATTTAGTGCGATTAGATGCTGGCGAATGTGTGCCAGCCGATCTTCGTCTCATACAATGCACTGGCATGAAAGTGGATAATAGTTCAATCACTGGCGAATCAGATCCGCAACCAAGAACTCCCGATATGACTGATTTAAATCCATTGGAGACGAGCAATCTCGCATTCTATGGCACCAACGTTATTGAAGGTACTGGTAAAGGTATTGTCATTGCATGCGGTGATGCTACATTGATGGGACATATAGCAACATTAACTTCTGGCTTAGAAAACGCACAATCGCCGATTCAAAAGGACCTTGCGAGATTTATACGAATTGTGACAGGTATTGCGATTACCACTGGTGCGATATTTTTCACGTTGGCCATGCTGCTCGGCTACGATTTCTTTATGTCGTTTTTATATTTAATTGCAATAATTGTTGCTAATGTACCCGAAGGTCTTCTCGTTACAATGACCGCCTGTCTCACCTTAACAGCGCGGAAAATGTTTAAGAAAAACTGTCTGTGTAAAAACATGGATGCCATTGAAACTCTAGGCTGCACGTCGGTGATCTGTTCGGATAAAACTGGCACGTTAACGCAAAATAAAATGACCGTTTCGCATCTCTATTATGATAACACAATTGTCGATGTACTCTCAAGCACATACGAGCGATCAAATACGCAAAGTTTCGAGAATTTATGCTTGGTTGGCATATTATGCAGTCGAGCTAAATTTGCGCCTGATCAAAGCGAAGTGGAAGTATCCAACAGAACTGTACAGGGAGATGCAAGTGAATCTGCCGTATTACAATGCATGGAGATGATCACTGGACGACAAACGAAAGAAATACGTTTGGAACATCCTAAAGTATTATTATTTATCAACTTATTCATTAATAATCACCCTGTTTCTTGTAGATATTTGAAATACCTTTTAACTCCACGAACAAATATCAACTTTCGATTCATACAATTCCAAATCAAGAACGCCTCTATCTCGTTATGAAAGGAGCACCGGAACGTATAATAGATCGGTGCAGTTCGATTTTAACCAATGAAACAATCGAAGAATTGAGTGAGCATAATCGAAAGAGATTAAAATTCGCATTGCTCGAACTTAGTTATATGGGTGAACGAGTTCTTGGCTTTGCTGATTTACTACTTCCGCGCAATTTCAAAGCGAATCATGAATTCAGCGTGGAACGTGTTGATTTCCCGACCACTGGTCTTCGATTCGTCGGTTTCATGTCGATGATTGATCCGCCACGTGTCGGTGTATCAACCGCAGTTATGAAATGCAAATCAGCTGGAATCAGAGTCATAATGGTAACGGGTGATCATCCGATTACTGCAATGGCAATCGCCAAGAAAGTCGGTATTATTTCAGCCGAGAATGAGACGGTCTTTGACATTGCAATGCAGCGTAACGTTTCTGCAAGTAAAGTGAGCGAGGCGGATGCAGCCAATTGCCGGGCGACCGTTGTAACCGGTAATGATTTGCGCGAAATGGACCAAGATGAACTGGACGCACTCATTGGCAATTATGAGGAAATTGTCTTTGCACGTACAAGTCCGCAACAGAAGCTGCAAATTGTTGAAGCGTTTCAACGAGCGCATCACGTCGTTGGCGTGACTGGCGATGGCATAAATGATTCACCCGCCTTGAAGAAAGCAAACATTGGCATTGCAATGGGTATTTCAGGTTCGGATGTGTCGAAGGAAGCTGCTGACATAATCATCTTGGATGATAACTTTGCCTCAATCGTTATTGGCATTGAAGAGGGACGCTTGATATACGATAATATGAAAAAGAGTATTTCTTACTTGTTAACTTCCAATGTACCAGAAATGGTGCCATTTCTCTTGCATGTTTTAGCCGATATGCCTTTACCTCTAAGTATAATTGCAATCCTGATCATTGATATTGGTACTGACCTGTGGCCAGCAATTAGTTTTGCGTACGAAAAGCCTGAGGCGGATTTAATGTTTCGACCTCCGCGTAATATTCGTGTTGATCGATTAGTGTCAATGAAAATGATTTACTTTACGAACTTGATCATTGGCGTGATACAGGCGTTCGCCGGCTTATCCTGCTGGTTCTTCTTGATGGCTGAATCAGGATTCCTGCCTAATCGTCTCTTTGGCATTAGAAGTGAATGGATGTCGTATCGCAATGATATCAAAGATTCATACGACATTGAATGGTCTAAAGCAGAACGACATCAGTTGGAAGCTAAAGGATACTCGGCGTATTTCCTTGGCATTGTTATTACGCAGATTGCCGACTGCATAATTGCGAAGACGAGACGTTTATCAGTGGCGCAGCAGGGAATGGATAACGCCGTTATGAATTTTGGTCTTCTCTTTGAAATAGTGCTCGCAGTACTTGTCGTTTACTGTCCGTACGTGAACACGTTCTTTGGCTTTGCGCCGATGCAGATTTATGTTCTGGCGCCTGCGTTGCCGTTTACCTTAATCATTATCCTGTTTGATGAAATGCGTAAAGGTTTTATTCGTCGAAAGCCTGGCGGATGGTTCGAGCGTGAGACTTACTTCTAGCAGCGTTGTATACACAGTGTTTTGTTAGTATTTATAAGTTGTACATACGTTAATAATTATTGAATATTAATTTACCTTGAAATGTAGAACTCGTAGCCCATTAATAATACTAAATCACTTTACTTCACTTCACTGTATTCATCTTAGGTTAGACTGCCACGAACTGTGTGGAAAAGTGTGCTATGAAACACATGTTCCAATAGACCAGCTGGAACGTGTTGACTCATGAACTTGTCGTGATAAGAACAGCAGGTAGAAATGTTTTGTTTATATACGAGTATGTACATTTGCATACAGTCTTATTATTTGAAAATACTTTAAATTTTAAGCATTCTTTTCGGGTAATTAGGCATGCTGATGTTTTAAAGTTGTAAACAATTTTTAAATAAATTAATTCCACCTAAAAATAAACAAATTTAGTAGTTGATATTGATGGTGACGTCAAAATATAATAGTAAATTAACTATTAACTTAATTTTGAATTGTATAACCTTGCCTGTTGCTTAAGGTGCCGAAATTTCAAGTCAATCAAAATGTTAGATCATTGATGTAATATCAAGTACGCTACTGGTAAACATTGATAATTCTATCGATTGAAGGAATAAACAATAATTAATAGTAAAATTTCATATTTGTTATTACCAACCATGTGCTGCGTTTGACTTGCCATCAGGAATTAAAGTTTGCATGCCGGTTGTGTTGATTTTATAAGCGCAACGGTAGTGGAGAAAGTAGCAGAGAAAGGTACTCGATGGCAAGAACACTCACACTCTTTGTGCATTACACACGTTCGGTCCACCTTACAACAGTTATGTATTTATCAGGTCGTCGTCTTCGGCGAGCCGCGACTTTATAGCCGCTCGGAGAGCAGTGCGAAACCGCGTGCGGAACGCCGTGCACACGCCATACCACAATATTCCATAATAGACGCTTTTGAATCACGAACTCAATCACATTGCGAATTAGTGTTGTACCAGACAGCTGAGCGGTAAAAAGCACTTGTGCACACATTACTCACATCGTTAGTCTGCGACGAGTCAAGCAGGAAGATCATTAGATCTGCACTTCACAAAACCAGACACAATGTCTAAGGTAAGTTCATAAAACTCTTCAACTAAAACTTAATACTATGGATGTACCATCTAAGGGTAGATTTTGTGTAATTCGCCAGCGAATAATATTTATTTTTCCATGTTCTTGAAACGTTTCAAGATCAGAATTGTTGACGCAAGTCATTAGCGCAATTGCATAAAAGTGTTCGACAACTCAATAACAAACATGTTTCGCGCCTTAATAATTATTCTTATTACATTTCAGGTTGTCATTTATATCCTGGATAAGTTTGTTTGGATACTTATAATAGCAATCTTCACTTCGCAAGTGTTACAAATTGCCGGATTTGTGGAGGGTCCAAAAGATTTTTCGTTGAAGGAACTGCAATATTACAATCAAGTTAGTATATTGTAGTCAATTATATAATTATTGTGCTATTACCATTTCAGCGCATTGAATCATTCATAATTAAATTTGATACATATGGCAATTTCCAGTATGCGAATAATTTAATTAATTTAAAAATAACATCATTAATTTCAATAGTTCCTCATAGTTAAACTTGTTTTAATTACGCCTGTGCATTTATTATTCACAAGCGCTTGTTATTCTCAGTTCAATTGTAGATATTATAATAACTGGACATGAAACTTTTACTTGGCAAAGTGTAGCGAGAGAAAGTAATATTTCGTATAGTATTAGGTACAACAAAATATGAACTCATATTAATAAGTACATAGTTTCTAAACCATTACAAGTTTGTGGTTGTTGTTGTTGAATGATTTTTTTGTTTTGTTTTTAGGAGAATAATGTGAATTTTCGGACAAATCTTAACGAAGAAATGAATGGCGTACGTGAAAAACGGCAGGCAGGCGATCGATCTCCTTTAATAGACAACTTATTCAATGTAAGTATAGATTTTTCTAAGAATTTGGACTATGTACTATTAATTAGCTATTCTACGCATTATGCGCAACAAACTCGCTCGGTTATAAGTTCATTCAGTTACGCGCAACAACAGCTCAAAGTTAATGTAGGTATGTCTTACGCGAACGCATATTAAATAATATGCACGAGATCCTTCGGAGTAGGTTAGGCCGTTGATTGAAATGTGAATGTTTAGCTTCACGTTTACCAGGAAGTTAACACAATCAATTCGTTACATAATGTACGTATTCGAATATGGCATGAATATTTCCACATGCATTGCGTTCGAAAACGAAACATGCTTTATGAGATTTCCGCATTTTACAGCCTACGTCGTTTTGCTAAACCCACATTCACATTCTTCATTTCTCGATTATATAAACACATCTAGCTAAAGAAGTACATAATGTACATAAAGTAGTTTCTATTTGTATTTAATTGTTTGTTAATTTTTTTGGCCAAGCAGCGTGAGAATTTGTTCAATGAAGAACAAGAGCACGAATTCCGGACGCGCATTCGAAGCACGTATGCAAAACGTCATGTCATTATAACAGCGCAAATTTGAGGCAAAGCAGTAAGTTGATTCATCATCAATCATCATCAACATTTGTTGTAAATTCTCTCCTTGTGTATATAAAATTCAATTGGCACTAATTTAGTATATAAATTGCATCAACTAACTGCATCTTCATCAACATGAGACTTTTGTCTCTTCATCGTTGATTTGAAATTTGGAAAGTGATATAAAACTGGAAAGATTTCATATTGTTGATTATTATGAGACTAGCGCATTCTTCTTGCATGTAGTTGATTAGTTATTAACTCATTCGAGAAGGAGTGCTGCTGTTTTTAATGGCAAGAGTCGTGTAGTTGTTCTCTATTGACTTTCACTACAGGTAGAATATTAAAATTTACTTCATTTCATAATTTCACTTTTCTTGGCGTGCATAAATTCACATCTCGCGCATGGTGCATTCATCCATGCAAATTACCATGCGAATCATAACGAACAACATCATTAGCTACTGATTAGTCAAACTTTCATCGATTTTATTTTCGATAGTATTTTAACGATTTACATCACGTGGGATTTGTTCTTAGGTGCCAATTTCAACTTTAAATGCTGTAAACGAATTCATTCAGAGCACTCGTCCGGTAATTCAGCGATTGCGAGAAGCAGCGCAGAGAAGAAATAATGAGACAAACGAAAAGCAGCAACAACAGCAACAGCAACAACGTGTTGATAAGTCGATAAAGAAAGCTGTACTCGATGAAGGACCCGAAGTGCAGGCGGATGGCTCCAGTTCAAGAGTTTTATTAAGAATATAAGAATTCCGCCAATGAAAGATTGAAAAGGATAAAACACAAATACATACAAAATAATTACCATTTCTTAAGGGCAGTATTATGTTATTTTGCTATGCTTTGAAGCGTATTTGAAGAAAGTCTTACTTTAATTGTATATGCAAATATGTAAATAATGGTAAATAAGAAATCTTATGTTTATTTTTATCTTTATGTCAGCTTAATAAAGATGAATGTTAAAAACGAAATTTCGGAATGAGAAAGAAAGTTTAAATAACTTTTGCTTTTGCGATAAAATCTTCAAAGATGATTAAATGTCCACACAATTTACGCGTTTAATTGTTCAACTTTGAAGTGAAGATAATATAAATCGAATTTGATGACTAAATAGTTAGTTATGGATCATTAATTAACAATTAATTTGTTTTTTCTAAATTTCCTTATTTGTGATTTATTTATACGCGTGTAAAATAAACTTACAATTGAAATAATTAGACGAATTGTAATTTATGTTTGATATCAATTTGGTAAAAATCTGTTCGGATATTGGAATGGAAACGTACATAACACAATTAAATTTAATGTGATGATTCTTTGGCTTGATAGGAGGTTCTGATCATCGTCAACACTCAACATTAAAATGGTCAATGCCGGTTTGGTGGCAAGTCCAGCCTTGAAATTTATACATAAACTTTGGATGTAATTGTTTAACAGCACATCGTTCTCGTAGTTTGCCCGAGTAGTATTCGCGCTTCAATTGGATCAACAAGTGCTGCATCTCTTTGTTGGACTTTGTTGGTGATATTATCATAGCATCTTTGACACAGTAAGTTTAAATATTCGTAAACAATTGCTGCTAAACTAATAATTTATTTAAAATTTGATTTAAATCTCTTCTAGATTGAATAAATTTACTCGAAATAATTAAGTTGGATATTGAATTGAATTATTTTAAATATTTTACTCATTTCATGCTTATCTGGTGGCTTTTTCTACATTATTTTCAACATTTTTTATAATTTTCTATATTTAAACTATTTGCTAATGAATTATAATTAGATATCTTACATAAGAATAATATATTTCTTGGTTTTTACTTGTTTTACATACATGTACGTCGATGACGCAGTATTTATTAGAGTTTGGCATTATTTCATACGGTAATTTACGACAATTTTCCATCATCGTGCGCCTTTACAAGCAACGCGTGTGCAAGAAAAAAACAACTTACAAAACAAGACTTAATTAATAATAAAATTATCGCGAACGTGTTTAAATAATTACCAGGGGGGGCAATCATCAATAGGTAGTTGTAAAACGGCAATTAATAATTTCGCTTGAAAGTTGCTTCATTATAATTCAACTACCTGAGGGTTATTCCCATCGAGTCTATTGATTTACATTTTTGCACAAATTTGACCATGAATATGGCCTACAACTGAGTAAAATATAACTATTATAAATTATTTGCAAGTATTTATCATTTTGTGTGTTTTAGATGAAGGTCTACCTTGCTTTATTCTTGTGCAGTCTGCAAGTTTTCTGTGCACAATCCAGTCCTACTTTTGTTGTTCAAAAAAGCGTCCGAGCGTCAGCGGCAATTGAAGGTGGTTCAGGAGTTGATGTGAGTTGATAAACTTCTTACTTCTTTAAATTTACACAAGTAAATATTAAAGTTTTTATATATTTTTGAGCTTTTTAGCTCAATTTAATAGGCCATTGTAAATTGCCAAATTTGTCTAATTATTACTAATTTTATTGTTTTTTGTTTGGCTGTATGTTTATTAGAGTTTAAACTGAACGACCAAGTAGTAGTTTTTTGTATTGTTTTTAGCAGACAAATAAAGCAGGAATTGGAATTAACGTATTTATTTTCAGGGTCCCATCGCGTTTGAAAGCGACAAAGCCGGAGTTAACGTAGCAGGTTTTCATGCAGCTGTCGGTGTTGATGCAGCAACTGGTGGTTTAAGAGCTGAAGCAGGTACGCCATTCGGGCATGATGTAGCTGCTGGTATTCAAGGATCTCTGGACGAGACCGGTCAGCCCATACTAACAAAATATTCATATGCTAAAAAGCCAGTACGGAGCGCAGCTACGACGATATTGAATCGAGTAAAGGACAGAATTAAAGAGCGCATGGGTGATTTGGGTGGAGGTGCAGGATTGCCAGAAATACCAGGGTTGCCCGCATTGCCTGAATTACCGGATCCAGCAGATATTGCTGCGACTATTGGTGGTGAAATTGCGGACGCAGTTAGTACTGCTGCGGAAGTCATAACATCATAATTTGCAATACAAATAGGAAATAATTAAAACATCTAACATTAAATAACAATAACGATACTTTTTTGGCAGGAAATTACTATACTATAACTGGCCAGTATTATAATTAGACATCTAAGTATTGCATGATATCAGCATGTAATCTAATCTAGCAATAGAGGCTTAATTAACTAATAATATTAACTCTTCATACCAAACTCGTTCAAACTAAAATTGTTATTTAATTAATATTGATCGATGTATTTTATTTGTTACAATTATTGCTTAGATGGTGCAGCAAATAGCGGAGTATCTGCAGGAGCTGGGGCTGGAGCTGGTGCTTCCGCGGGAGCATTTGCCGGAGCTTCGGCCGGAGGATATGCCGGAGCTTCTGCCGGAGGATATGCCGGAAGTTCCGGTGGAACATATGGACATAGAACGTACCATCGTAAAACTGAAGTAAGCATAGCAAATATATATTTTGATTCACCTAACGGATTTTTCTTCTTTCTGGCTGACAATAAGATTGTTGCGGAGAAAACCTTTACAGAAGCGCCTAAAGTAGTGAACGAACAAACAATTCAAGGAGCTGCCCAAGTACAGAGAACCGTAATTGAGAAAACTGTAATTCCTCAGTACGTTGAAAAGACCATTCAAGTGCCTAGCTACGTGGAGAAAACAATCCGAGTGCCTACAGTTGTTGAGCATAAAGTTCGAGTACCTGTAACGCCAAAAGTTGTTGAAAATACATATGAAGAAAATGGACATGCATATGGACATGGACATGCACATGCTCAAGTTGGTGGATACAAGCATGCTAGTTTTTCAGCTCATGCCGGGTAAAATGATGAATAAATTATTCAAAACAAATTAATCACACGCTAAAACTTTCCAGTGCTGCCGCTAATGCGAATGTCGATAAAGTTGCGGTGGTAGAACAACCTGTAGCCAGTATTCAAAAACAATAGTGAGTTCTTTGACTTTTGTACATCTCGTATCCATCGATAAATAAACGTATTACATGTGCGTTGATTAATCACCGCTGTCAATTTTAGCAATGGGTATTATGGTGGAAATGGTGCTGGCGGATTCCAAGCGAGTGGACATGTTTACAAAAGCGGAGGATTGCTTGGCAATATATTCAGCGTACGTATAATTTTATCCCATGTATCGTAAGCAACTATAAATCTTTTTATGCCTTTTAGATACCAGTCGCAACGTTGGGCGCTGTTGGAAATCTTTTGAATTCATTTGGACAAGCTGGCGCTTCCGTTTCTGTAAATAAACATCTAAGTGCTGGTGCTTACTAATGTTTTTATCTTAATTTTAAATTGGTTAAATTCCATCAACGAAACAAAGGTAGCTTTAGAACTATTTAATTATTATTGGCTAAAAGTTAGGTAAAATGAGGTATTCAATTGAAATAAGAAAGCAACTGCTACTGTTTTAATAAAAACTTTTTACAAATTATTAAATCATGTGTATATTATCGAGCGCAATTCGGGCACTAGCATAGTATATAAGTACTTATAGCAAAGCAAAATATAAAGTAAGGCATAACGGGTATACGTTAAAAGTCTACTAGAAGTGAAGTAATAATTAAAAATAAATAAAACCCATAGTGGGTACTTACCCCTTAAAATCCATTGTACACCACACCATAGAAGATTGAAGATCGAAAAGATAACCGAAAACACCACTGCATGTAGGGGAATTGAATTTACCATTATAACTTTTGAGGAGCACATAGCTTTAAGAAGGTGCCCACCATGCCTCATATACTATGTATAGGCATACGGGTCTATTATAACTTTTGAGGTCTACTTAGCTTTAAGGGGGTACCCACTATGCTTTATATACTATGTATAAATGTTTTTTAACATCCTCATATATTAGGAAAATCGCATTTAAATCTACAGGATTTTTACTTCACCCCCGAATAATTACTTTATGAAGTTATACTTTAATGCGCATAATCTTTGAATGAATTTCCATGTAAAAATAAACGACATACGTGAACCACTAGAAAGAACTATATAATACTTTTTTATTAATAATTGTGTATCATTAATTCTGTTAATTAGCAGTACGCGACAAATGACTTGTTCATCAATGCTGCAATAGCTACAAATTTACAAAATTCGAGAGATTCTCTGATATCAACCTATTATTATGTACTATTTTAATTAATATGTGCACTTTACAAAGTAATTTCAGTAATCTTTATTATGAAAATAACGAAGCTCTAAACTTATGATATTGTGTTGTATAAATCACGGTATAAAATCCATTTCTAGTTACTACCAGCACGAAATGCCATAATATATCTTAAGCAATATGTACATTATCACCTGTACTAATGTACAGGTGCAGTAGATGACGGAGACTCATTTGCGCCACCATGATTGAGCTGTTTGAATGGATTAGTTAGAAGGCGTGTGACCGATTGCAACACACCGATTGGAATCTGCAAATTATAACTCATTAATAAACATATTCATCACGCAGTCGGACATTGCAGTCAATTAGTTTATGATCTCAATCCTATTGCTCATGTTAGTCAAAGTAATGCTGGGTATGACTAACGTTTGGTATGTTTGTGCGCATTAAACAATCCAATAATAAGGATATTATACTGCGACTAAACGCATTTTAATAATGCAAACTTTCCACTGTTTTGCATCTTACATGTGAATGCAATAACCTTGAATCAATATCTAAACAAATCAACAGAAGCAGCAATTTACCTGAAATATGTCCTCAATCAATCGCGCAAATCCGGTGCCCACAGGTTTTGGTTTAAATTCAGGAGTGCTACTTGTGATTTGCTGATCAATATTGCTCACTTCATCCAATCTTGCTTTGTTGCTAGCAACAACGTCATTCAAGAATGGGTCGTTAACATTTGCCTTTCAAATAAGATAAAATACTGTTAAATCAGTGTGTGACAAAAACTAAGTAGAAATAGTTACCTTATCCAAGTTATTGTTTGCTGGTGCGCCAATAACCATGCAATAAAGCGACACGAAAAAGCCAATCACAAGAATATACTTCATTTTGCTAATGCCCTTAATTCACACGTCTATCGTAAATGTTATGACGACACGGATTATGCAATTCAGCTGAATGCTTTCAAGATATCTTTGCAATGAAGAAACTTTCTGCGCACTTGAGCGATTGGACATACGGCACTTGATAGCGCGTTTGTGCGTTAACTGAGCGTTCGTATTCCTCATACAAGCAGTTATACGGAGGATAGAGAGCAGATTATTATTATTACTTGCGAACGAATGTGCAATTATAGGTACATTACATTAGCAAGCGGTAATTCATTTCGCTAGATTTTCCCTCTCTCGACACCTTTGAGTCTAAGGCTTAGATTGAAAACTACAGCAAAATGAGAAACTCCGGAGCGCATGAAACTGAAGTCAATTGAGTTCACTCTTTCGATTCTTGTCACTAAAATCACTCTCGTTCAGATCACACATTTGATTCGTGTAATCGTCGCCTGGTGCTAATCAATGAGTTATGCAAAGTAGAAGCTTGCAATGATTTCCTGATGTATTTGGAACACCCAAAATTTATAGTGTTAGGAGCACAAGGATTTAGTATAAATGAAATCATTGTACTTGTCTATTTTTTTAGTTTTGAGTATGATATGATCATAGACATAGTTATCATATTATAGTTAAATAGTTATAAGTATATTCTTATATAACGTATTTACTTCACAGATTATAGTCACGCATTTTTAGGTCGAATAACAATACGTATGACAAAAATCAATTATGCTTGAAATATTTTAATTATGTTGCGCTTTTGTTATTTAAAAATGGTGTGAGGTGAAAAGGAATTTATAGAACATACATTTTGCACGTTTTACCAATAAAACGCTTGCAAAATTCATATGATTTATCCTCTATAGTGTACGACAAAGTTTTCAAGTGAATACTTCATTGCATAATGCAATTGAATATGAATATTTCATTTGTAATAACTTCCTAGCATTGTATTATCTATTGCTCTAAATTTTATAATTTAAATATTTAATAGTTATTAAGAACTTCTATATTATTCATACATGCGAAAATGATATTAAAAATTGTTAATTACATAATTGCATTTATATTGTAGAAAGTAACAACGTATGCAACCTAGCATACACTGCCGATGTCTTTAAATCTACAGCTACCGGTGAGGATTGCCTCGCGGAATCTGCGCGTCGGTGTATTATTTCCTAACCTTTTTAGTCGAACAAGCATCAAGAAACATTCGGGTCAATAACAAACGTACAGGTGTCGGAAATAATATAATTAGTAACGCGAAAGTTTCACTAGTGCATCCAGTAGAGGAAGTGGATTAATAAATTAATATTAATGCGTTCTTGACACATGAGACTAATAAACACTTGTGCTTCAACGATGTGTGCTGGCGATGGACGATCTGCAATTATCAATTACGTCAAATCAACTTCAATGGCCGATTACCCAAGCGATTTTATAAGGTAGGTTTCATAACATTTCCGATATTTAATATTCGTTAATATTTTCAACGGTGCGTCTACTTAGTTGCAACAACTAAAAAATATGACTGAACAGAATCTATGATGCATACATCTCGGTTGAATTATATTATACAAATGCGTTGAATATTATAATTAATGATGTTGCAATGCTACACAGCATATATGCTCACTATTTACCCGAAAGATCAGGCATAATTATGAGAAAATACCAAGGACTACTGAAAGAATCTGATTCCGTTAGAATGCAGACAACAAATCATAATTAATTATCGCAGTACTTTCAATTTCTTTCATTTTACGCATGCCCATGGTTCTTAACAATATGGTCATTTTTATATCTCATTGATAAACCCAGGCAAAAGATTTATTTATATCAGCGTATGTAGAACATACCCTTGAAAGTGTAAATGCAGTTGTATGATTCAAGCAGATATATCTCTTCTTAAGTAGCAGCTTTAGCATAAATAATACGCATTCGGTTAAATTATGAGCGCCTACGTGCTTCGTTGCATGCATGCAATTATCTACGAATCAAAATTTTAAACAAATTCTTCGTAATAACCAGTAATTCAAGGTTTTATGAATAAACATTAAAAATTTACATGTCATTACCAAAATATAATATATCTTCATATAATAAAGCCTATCAGCATTTTTCAACTTGTCATCAAGAAAATATATTCAATGGAATTCAAGGTGAACAATACACAAATAAAATTCCATATACATTTTTGCATTATGCTTAATGTATTGAGGCATTTGAACAAAACATGCATTGAATTCACATTTGCATAGTAGTCAACATTAATCAAGGAGACAAACGCATTTAATTTGTTAAAACGCATTTAACTCATTTCTTAAGCACTGATGGTTTTGGAAATTCTTTACTTTTACAAAAAATAATGTTTTCATATGATTATCATTCATTTAATCGTGATTATCATTTTGTATTCATTTCAACGCAATGTTGCAATTCTATTGAAAGTTAAGGATAACGAGTTTTTGGTTAATAACCTTAATTCCTAATAACCGAATAATAAGCACAAATCACATGCAGCATTCTGATGAATTATTAAGCGTTAGCGCCATTGGAAAAGCAAAATCTCTGAAAGAATATGTAATTTAAATTGCGTCTTAAATTAATCATTCCACCTGACTTCATTGGGTAAATTTTAAACAAATAAGACTAATTAAGTTTTTAATTAATTTACTTCTTGGGTAATTCATATTACACTCGCATCCTGCCAGAAAATCAACTCGAATATAAAGAAACTCGCTCGAATGATTGATTGTATAAATAGATAAGATTGCAGTAATTATACAAGTAAACACACGTTTACTGTAGCTGTTGTGACTGCTGCTGCTGTTGCTTTTTTGTTCTTGAACTTGAGCCACTTTCCAAAGCAGTCTCATTACTTACAAATGTGTTCGTATCCTTTTTAATGGTGCAAGTTTCGTACTGGTGCATTAAGTTTAAAGGCAAACAACATTGATTATTTTGCGTGATTTTTCCATAATGTTACAATAAATACCTACATATGCTCAGATTTCAATATGCGGTTGTGAATATATTAATTAAATGCAGTCAATTCTTTAACTTGTTTTGCATAAGTCATGGAAACATTTTAGGTATCAAAATTCAACGCATATTATTGCATCACATACTATCAAATTGAAAATACATTTGACATAAATTTTATGCGTTCTTAATCGATTAAATAATTTTAGTTCATGAATTGTCATAGTGAATTGGCAAATTTGAAAGTGCATTAATGTACAAGCAAAACGTCATGCGCATTTTCTTTGCAAACTCTTAGAGTTGGATGTTGTAATTTTGTTGCGGTCTGAATGCATTCGAATGCAACTATGTGAAATCTAAATTTTCCGCTTTTCCCAACGTTAATAATGTTTATTCGCTAAACATTTATAATAACGTCTATTATTCAAATGGGCTTATTTGCGTAATTGCTAAATTACTTTGAATATTTCGGCATCTTGATTCGTATAACGCCAAAGACCTTCATAAAAAATTCGACAATTTTTAGCAATTAATAATCGAGTACGTAAGAGTGGACAAATAATTGTCGTCAAATACGCAAGGACGAGGCTGAGCGTACGTTATATGTATGTATGTCGAATGGCAATGAATACGTGATCAAAATGATTTTGGGCTTCTTTCAGCCGTATTTGCTAAGTTCATACCGCATTCACGCAGGCGTTCCTGTCATTTGTTAATTGCTATTTTGTGTAATAATTATCACGTCGTTCGGGGGATCCTCACAGCTCCACAAAAAGCTAACTTGTGCACATTGAAACGAAAGAGAAAGTTGTTCGCGTTGTATTATCATACATGCGCCTGTCCTTATCACAATCCAATCCTACTAAGCGCACTCAATGAGCTGAGCCGCGCGTGCCGGTGCTCGCCAGTCGTGGAAGGTGTGCTTTGTCAATGAGTCAACAACAATTGCGAACGCTGTACAAAGTGCGAACCAAGTGCATCCGTCAACCAAGTCTTAGACTTGGCAGTAGTCGTTGCTTGATACTGAATTCGGGTGGAAGTCGTTAAGACATACGGCGCGCTGCGTATGCCGCAATTGACTTCAAACGCGAACGCGAGAAGCAAGGTGTCGAGGAAGGAAACACGGGGTACGCTCCTTGCATGTGCGTTACATATCGAACAGTTGGATTTTCAACTTGAATCTCGCCGGGTGTGTTGCAACATTACCAATCAAAATCAACAAACAACTCACAAATTTGAGTGTTACCCCAGTGATTACTCGCGATTTTAAAACAACATAAAATTTTATTATTTTGGAAGTTACAATACAGTATAGTAAGTTGTTTGATTAAATATTCTTGCGTTAAATGTTCACAGTAATTAGCCTATATAAAAAACTACAACAATTATCTTTTTAATAGATTGGTTTACAATGTGAAATTTGCTCGTACTAAAGTTCAAGAAAGACGCGTCTGCATTGACCATTTGCGGAATACTAATTAATTGCAATGTGTAATTGCACAAGTCATTTACATTGCACATTGACATATTATGCCATTGATGCGATGAGTGCAGAATATAAAATAACAGATGACATGAATTCGGCGAGTTGAATACGACAATAAAGCCATAAGCAGTCGAATGATTATTACCAATTGCATTGCGCAAGTATCCACATTAAGGAATGTAAATGCTTCATTGTGATCATTAGACGCTTATAAATTGCAATACGCACATGTGCGATGACAAAATCTGCGATTGTAAACAATGACGCAAGTTTGGCGTTTTTTCATAAAGTGCGTACCAACGTAAATTTATCATAGTAATAACTCGCCGGTAGACTGGCAGGCACCTTATCTAATTAGAACAAGTGAAAAACCAGCCTTTGTTTGGACATAAATGTCTTACTAAGAAGTATTTCCCAACGCGCATGCTCAATCTCACTTAGACTTATTGTATCTTGCGGAATTGCTAATAAATATAAAGGTAATGAATCGATTTCCCAATAAATCTTCAACGTCGTTGAGCCTGGCGGTAAGTGTGCAATCGCACTTCAACCGCAAAACGCGCAAATCTCTTCGTGCTCTAAAGAAATAAAATAGTAGGTCAATTTTGAAGAATAATAATGAAAATGGGACATTTGCAATTGGTTATTAATTAATTTCTGATTAATTTTGTTGTCAATCAATATTTTGATTAAGTGGATTGAACAAATTTAATACGCGGTTTCTGTGCAATTAACGAAAATGTCAATGATATATGCTAATTACGAATTGGTCGAATTTTTATTTCGCGAACGCAAACCTCGAAATTCTTCTGCATTTTAATGGGTTCAACCTTGCACGGAACTACAAAAGATTAGCAAACGAAGGCAACGTGTTTAGACGTTAAATGTGCAGTAGTAGTACTACTCACACATTCGGGCATTATGAAACAGTTCCGAATTTTAAATCACGTCGACAAGCACCTTGACATAAAACTATTCATAGAAAGTATACAAAGTAATAACAACTACTTACTTGCATGTATTCCAAGTGCTCAACAACGTTCAATAAATGAAACAGCAACATTTTGTTCGATTTTTAATGCTAAAGCGAATTCAATCGCGCAATGTAATTATAACAAGTGCAATAATAGTTATGGGTTTGTTGGATTCTGCGCGAGTTGGAATGTTTTACAATTGCGAAAAATTTTTACACCTTTTAGGATGGGGTAATTGGTAATTGAAGCTTAATTATTGTGGCCTTACAAAGCCTAATTTAAAATTATAAACGCATGACAATATCCAATTAGTGAAGATGAGCCAATCGCGTAAGAAGAATAAGAGGTAAATTGTTGTTCAATTATTCGAAACATTTTTCAATGAATAAACAAGTAAAAGGCGCGCACTTGATTGAAGGAATGTTCATACAGTCCTTGCACAATTCTTGCACAATGTGAAATGCAACACAAAAGTGCAACAGGTCAGGTATGGAGCTCACATAGGTTTTTATGAAAGTAACCGCTACATTACACTAATCACTATTAAATTCTAATGATCACTGGAGAGAGAAAGACAGCTCATTTAAATTTTCAACGAATAGGCAAAAATCTAAAATATTTCAAAAATACAAAAAGTGCGATGTTGAAAAATGTTGAAATTATATAGTCTAGTTATGAGTTTAATGATGCTCCTAGATTAAAAATATTTAAATTTGCATATAGTAATTAAAATAATAATTAAACAATTTGCACATGCAATGCAATACGCGTACTTTAACAAGCACAAAAACTAACTAGCCATACACATTTCATTATCAATGTCTATTTATATAAACTTGATGTTACGTATTGTGTAAAATTACAGACAATCTAATGTTAAAACAGTATTAATATTGTAATACATGTGCTTTCTTAATGTCAAGGTAATTGACCTAAAGCTTATTATAAATATGCATAGCCGTAAAGAAATTTCAAGATTTATTTCAAGCAAATTCACTATTAATTAATAATTTAATAGAAATTACAAAACCAATCAAATTTCGGTTGTTTTTTAAGTTGAAGTAAATGGCATTGATAAGATTTAGAAATAGGCGTAAAATTTCCATAAACTAATCAACTTTTGATTTTACACCGTATAATTACAATTCTAGATTTGATTTAATATGATTTCTTAAGCATCTGTGAACATTTAACCGGATATTTGTACACAAATAACGTAGCTGCAACATAATTTATCAACTTATAGGTAATGGAAATCCAAAGCTTAATATCATTGTTATTCATAGTATGCCAAGTAAATGCATATCCAATTGGCGTAGATAATATAATACTTGGAGGTGGTCAAGCAATTGCAGATATAGGTCTGCAATTTCAACAGTTAGGAGAAGCAAACAAAGTATACAACAATACGTCGAAAATAATCAATTTAAAGCCATAAATTCATCAGTCAATGGTAATTAACGCTAGTGATTTCAGCAAAACGTTGTTCCACATTATGGATCTTACGGTCGTGAGCGGGCAATTCTTGAAACAGAAGGCAAAATTTCGAAATTAGACTCTACGTATACGCGATCGCATAATTTTGTCGCTGATTTAATTGGACATAAACCGCTGATTGATACAATTGAAGAGCATGAAAAGTATGGTAATGATGCGGAAAAATCAAGAAAAGTGGGCACTGCCATTATCAATGGATTTGATGGAGTTGCGAACATTGTAAACACGGTGCTGGATGTAAGAAAATTACGATTGAAATTTAGTCTTTGCATTAATTTTTGATTATGTAATTATAGGCACCTTACGATAAAGCTCGTTATGCATCAAAACAAGCAACAGCCGTGTTGAACGTAATTGGAGCAACTTTGGTTGGCTTATAAACGAAGCATGCTTGGTGGTAAACAAATCATATCATTAATGAATCAAACTGTTCATACGATTTAAGACTGAAATTTCTTAGAAGGTTTAGCATTATTTACATCGACTAGTTCATAATTTATTATATCCTTTTGCAGTTTTTGTAAGTATAGCCGGGATTTGTGTAATTACTTAGCGTATAGTGTTAATTTAAATAAATGTGATGTATTTTTATTAGGTGTTATGAATGCAAATTGAAATATCAATAGAATCATTTGCATTCATTACACATTTGAATCATAAAGTTATGAATTGTTTGTATCAATACAAAAGTCCACGTTGCCCTGGATAAAATATTGATTTGAGTAGTTTAACCCACAATGTAAGAACACATAACATTGTACAGCAAAGTAATTTAAAATTGTGTGAAGTGTTTTGGATTTAATAGTGTAAAATGGAATTAGAACTAGCGCGCGTAGACTACACAATTATAGGCATTAATTCAAACAATTGTCTGAAACTCTTGCCATTAGAGACGCCTAATGAAACGCAAAAGATTGCTGTCGCTGATCAAGAAGGCATCTTGCAGGTATTTTACATTAAAAAGGAGGAAATTCAACAATTATTTCGAACGTTGCCTGGAGCTAAATGCTCCTCATTGCAATTAGCTGGTGCGGTTGGAACTCCTCATGATAAAATTTTCATTGCCACTGATAATGAGATTCGAGGATTTACAAAAAAGGGAAAACTGTTTTTGAGTTTTGATACTAATTTAACAGAACCGATCTCCTCAATGTTAGACGCTTTAAATACGCAAAATGACTTACTAATCAGTATTGTTATAGGTGCGTTTTGGGAAATGATTTATTTGTTTGTGGAAAACATATTTTCAGCCATTACAGAGACTGTAAAGATATTGGATCTTACTTATGCGGAGATTGTATTGTCGATGTAATTGCGATTTATTTAAACAAGGTAAATTACAACGATGAGTAATGCGGATGTAATATTGATTGCTTTTAGTCGCATCGATTGATTGCATTAATTGCGTGCGAAGGAAGAATGATTAGAAGTTTGGAACATGCGAGAGTTACACATAGTATTGAAATTGAAGCGCCACCAACTATTTTACATGCGTACGAGCTTGAAGAGAATCAATATATAATATTTGGCACTATTGATGGCAGGATAGGACTTTTAGATTTAGAACGGTAATTAAGAATGAGATTATTAGTCAAGGGATTATCTTTCTTGATTTTAGAGCGCATACTTTCGATCGTTGGTTGATAAACGATAAACAAATGACAAGTGGAATTAACTGCATTCATTCGTACGATTTAACAAAGAATAATGTGTTGGACTTGGTTATTGGCAGAAGTGATGGGACAATTCAAGTATTTTCAATTAATATCCTTGATAAAATTGATCGTCCGAACTTAATTTTTACTTATGTGAATTGCATCATTCATAGATCATTCGTGAGTACTAAATTGATCACTTTTTAGAATTGTAATGAGAGTGTGACTTCTATACAATGCGGTGTTACAAGTACGCCAGGATTTGATGAAATAATTGTGTCAACATATACCGGTCGAATATTTGGCCTTACATCTGAAGCAACTGATAAAAAAGCGGGCGGTGATAGTCAGAATGGCTCATTCATCTTTTCGATTGACACAACTAATAAAATTGCAAAACTTAAAACGGAAATAGAAGAGCTGCAATCTTCTCTAATAAAAGAACGCGAACGATATCAATCTTTAACACACAGTTTTCTTGATGAGTTTTCCGCAATACCAATGTTGAAAATTAAAGATGCAATGATTCTAAGTAAAGAAGGCGCATCGTATACGCTTACTTTAGAAGTACCTACTGCGATCGATAACGTTTTATTGCAAAGTAATGTGCCTGTTGATTTATTGGATGTTGAAAAGAACTCTGCGGTTGTGAGTTATAGCGAAGCTGATTTAAAATGTGGTAATTATTTATTAGCCACATATCGTTGTCAAGTGAATACAAATCGCTTGGAAGTTAAGATTCGTACAATTGAAGGACAATACGGCATTTTGAATGCATACGTTACCCCCTTAATTCAACCAAAATTTTGTCAATTACAATGTTATGAAATCAAACCATTATCACTTCATTTACGCATTCATCATTTTGATGAACAACGAGCTTTCAATATCTTGACGCTCAAAGGTTCATTTAGTCTTGCGGAAATACATTCGTGGGTGAGTAAATGCCTGCCTGAAGTTCCTGAGAAACCTAATTTTAGCGAAGAGACAGTACTTACTTTTCAATCTACGTTTTTGGATACAGTCCTGCAATGCAAATATTTAAAAGGAGAAGCAACATTTAAATCTGACAATGTCTCCACTATTTCAATTCTTAAAGACTTTTGCAGTAACGAAGCTACTAAGAAGAATATTAAATTGGAAGCAATTTCAAGTAAGATTACGCATTTCATTTTAAAAGTGATAAACTAACATTGCGCACTGTTTAAGATATCAATGACGATAGTATTGATTACGTACTGAAAATAATTGATCCAAAATTAAAATCATACATGGAGCTAAGCAAGAAGATTGATTTGATTAACGCTTTACATGAACTGGATATTAATGAAAGCGATGAATCACTCACAATTTTGAGTAAAAAGTACAGAGATTTACTCCAAAGCGAAAAATCATGTAGAGAGGAATTTAACATGCAGCCTTCATATTGCGATAGATTACATGGTAATATATTACAACATTACAGCGTACTAAGTTGACGATCGTAATTGTTTTCAGGGATCATAACTGATTTATTTGTCGACTATTATAAATTTAAAGGCGTAAACGTGAAAAGCAAAATTCCTAAATTACAGGAAGTATTACAAAACTACGACTATAATGCTCTTCTAAATTATTTCAAGTTTAATTAAGTTGCTTGTATTTCTCGAATATAACACACCAGTTGCCTTGATCATAATAATAGTTTAATATTTTAACATTCTCAAATGATTCAACTAAATGTTTCAATTCATTCTCTTCAAAGACATGATAAAACCGTAAAAATTCTTTCGCATTTTGAGCAGACTCATTAGCATCTTTTAACTTCCATGGCACCAACATATCTTGTTCAGCAAATTGTTTCCGATTTGTGTGAACAGGTAGTGTCACATTTGAACCAATATCTATAAGTTTAGTTGTATCTTCAATACAACTAGTACTTTTTCTATTTTTGCGATCCTGTTTAAGATAACTGGATTTGTCCTTAACGCTCTGGTCTTTCGCCCAAACGTACACTAACGCTTTGCCATTGATTCGCAACAATCTAACTATTTCTTCGATTGCTTTTCGTCGCCGCGTTTCATTCGCCAAATGATGAATTACTGCGATGCTAATAATGCCATCAGCAATTGAATCTTTGAAAGGTACGCTAATGCAGTTGCATGTCAGCACTTCTAAATTACGCTCTTTGCATAAATTTAACAGGCTGGTACTATTATCACATCCAATCTGGAAAACAAATTGCTTTATAAATGCATACACATAAAGATGATTTTACCTCCATGTTTCTCATATTGTGCCGCATATTTTTACCATTGCCACAACCTAGGTCAAGGACCACAGAACCAAGTTCAAACGAATTAATAAACTCAAGCACATTTGGCCATGGTTTATGTCTAGTATCACTGAAATGTGGCGCAATTGTATTGTATACTTCTTGCACATAGGTCTCTTCTAATTTCCTAGCATCTGTATCCTTGATCAATCTTTTCTTTTGAGTATCACAATGTGATGGAAAATTACAATTGCAAATACCAGACATGTTAACTTTTCGAAACGTAAATGAGATACGCTCATTGCGTTTTATAAGTGATAAACCAATATCAGTCTCTATTATATCAAACTTTCTTGGGGTAATTGCATGTGACCAATCATATCGAGATGGGCCACTCAAAATAGCTAAACTTCTTCTGGGAAGTAAAACAGAATAATGTTTACCACTTTGATGTCTAAATTCCATAACTATGTCACTTCCCAGTGAAAGAGATGCAATTTGATCTTCAAATGCACTATGAGTATCTACATGAGGAGGAATTCCATGACCTGGTTGATAACAATTAATTGTCAATTGGTCAGGTATGAAACCCATAACATCATAGTACTTGTAACACTGCTGAGGAATTGTTTCTGATAAAGGATCTTCCCTATCAACATTATTAGTGTCATATTTAAACTCAAAGCCATAATGCTTGACATATCTATGTTTTAATGAGTTTAAAGCATTGGTTGTATTATTGCTATGTATTAAGTTCATTAGATCATTTTCTTCAGCAAGTGTGATAATATCTTCAAGAATTGTTAACCCAGGTGGTTTGCAAAACTCAAACACCATGTTGGTACTAAACTGCTCAATTGCATATCCCAAAAATATTGGTTTTTCATCTTGAGCAATTTTTAACTTTCCATTACAAGATGTGTATGCTTTTTCTGCATCAGTTGAATTTCCATATATTACAGAACAGTATGATTTTCCTGGTATCATATGAACATTTTTGATTGTACCATACTTTGCAAATTCTTTTAACAGTGACTCTATTGTCAAACCAGAAGAGAGACCTGCATTGCAGATGATTAGATTCTGAAATTAGCATTAATCATATATAAATAATGTTTTATGTTGATATATACATACACATGTTGGTTTGTCTACAAAATGTAGTCCAGTTTCATCAGTGATTTTATGTTGGCACTTAGTTTGTTTACGACGAACTTTAGTTAAATAATTTTGACTATATTCCTCATTATTTATACTAGTCATTTCAATTTTACAGTAGTAGTAGCACGTTGTTTACGATAAGTACTATGAGTAACCTCAATTTTTACCCATCAGAGAGTGTTTACCAATGAACTTTGAAAATCAGATTATACTAATAATACTTGCTTGTTTATATAAAAAGTAAGTATGCATTGATAAAACATTAAGCATCCTTGTTATACTTGTTGTGAAAAAATTGTTTATACTTTTTCGTTAGTAATGATATCAATTTTGCTCTGGTTTACAGATCACGACAGCTGGTGCTTGAAGTGCTTTGGTTGAGAAAAATGATGGCATTAGTTCTATGGGGACCAGGGAGATAAAATGCAGTAAGTACATGGATATGAAAGCCCTGAATCATATATTCATTACCATTCATGCTATTATAGTTTGTGATACATGACTACTTATGTTTCTTTTTAGTAATTTCAAGTCTGCTTCTAGTGAAAGTGGCTGACATGAAATTACTGAGTGTATTAGCTTGTAACCCAGTACATTTGTGCTTTGGTTCAAATATGTTACTAAGTTTTATTATGGATAACAAATAATCACTAATAATGTATTCTTTCAGAAAACCAATCATAATTCCACTTCTGATGTTGCCAGCTAGAACAACTCTATGAGTATGTTGGCATTTGTGTTTCAGCACACATGTGCTAATTAGTTTAATTGTAGTTTGAAAGGAATGACCAATTATGTAATCTTTCAGAAAATCCATCATATATCTTCTTCTGGTGCTGCGAACAGGAACGAACTTGGTGAGTATGTTGGAATTTATGCTTCGGTACAAATGTGCTATTTAGTTGAATTATAGTTCAAAAATAATCACTAATTATGTATTCTTTCAGAAAATCCATCATACATCTTCTTCTGGTGCTCTCAAGAGGAACGAACTTGTTGAGTAAGTTGGCATTTGTGCTTCAGTTCATGTTTGCGACTTACTTTTATTGTAGCCATTATATTACTAATTATCAACTATTTGCAGGTATCGGGTGATTACTCTACCCACCCCATTCAAAAGATGAGAGGTCCAGGGAAGTTTTAACTATTTTTGATGATACAATGTCATTGATTTTTAAATAATAAATTGGAAAAATATTTATTAACTAGTGGTGACATCTGTTAAGCATGTTAGAATCTGTTACAGGGACCGATATTTTGTCTGTAGTTCCACTATTGCCCCAAAGATGGCGCCACCTGGTTGCTTATAATTTAAAAAAAATTGTTTCTATCGAATAAGAATGCAATCAGAATCCAATTATAATCTAATAAGAATCCAATTATAATCTAATAAGAACCCAACTAAAATCTAATAAGAATCCAATAAGTTTCAATGTTCAATCAGCACTGATGCAATTCAATTTTAAAATTTTTGTATCTCCTTCTCGATCCGTGTCATTGAAAAACTTTCAATGATATCAGCACTGATAAGTCAAAAACTTTTTCGTCACAAAAGTGAAATTTTAAAACTTGAATAACTCGTAATCTAATCATGCTACAAGGTTGTGCGATACCTTATTTTAATCAGCTCGTCGAGCTTTACTAATATACCAAATTTCAGCGAATTCCATATAACACCTTATTAAAAATAAATATGGCTGAAATTTGGTATGCGGATAAAGCTCGACAAGCTGATTAAAATAAGCTATCGCACAACCTTGTAGCATGATTAGTTTAGGAGTTATTCAAGTTTAAAAATTTCACTTTTGTGACGAAAAAGTTTTTGACTTATCAGTGCTGATAACATTGAAAGTTTTTCAATGACGCGGATCGAGTAGAAGACACAAAAATTTTAAAATTTGAAAACTAAATAACTTCTGAACTAATCGTACTACAAGGACATGCGATACCTTATTTTGATCAGCTTGTCAAGCTTTATCCGTTTACCAAATTTCAGCCATATTTATTTTTTATAAAAGTGGTATATGGAATTCGCTGAAATTTGGTATACAAGCAAAGCTCGACAAGCTGATTAAAATAAGGTATCGCACAATCTTGTAGCATGATTAGTTTAGAAGTTATTCAAGTTTTAAAATTTCACTTTTGTGACGAAAAAGTTTTTGACTTATCAGTGCTGATAACATTGAAAGTTTTTCAATGACACGGATCGAGTAAGGGATACAAAAATTTTAAAACCGAATGACTTATCAGTGCTGATTGAATATTGAAACTTATTGGATTCTAATTAGATTCTCATTGGATTATTATTAGATTCTAATTAGGATTTTATAAGATTCTTATTAGATTTTTTTTTAAATTATAAGCAACCAGTAATACATGCACTGGTGGCGCCATCTCTTCGGTAATAGTGTAACTACAGACAAAATATCGGTATCTGTAAGAAGTTTTAGCATGCTTAACAGATGTCACCACTAGTTAATCAATATTTTTCCAATTTATTGTCAAAAAACCAATGACAATGTATCATCAAAAATAGTTAAAACTTCCCTGGGCCTCTCATCCTTTGAATGGGGTGGGTAGAGTAATCACCAGATACCTGCAAATAGATGATAATTAGTAATATAGTGGCTACAATAAAAGTAAGTGGCAAACATGAACTGAAGCACAAATGCCAACATACTCACCAAGTTCGTTCCTCTTGAGAGCACCAGAAGAAGATGTATGATGGATTTTCTGAAAGAATACATAATTAGTGATTATTTTTGAACTATAATTCAACTATGTAGCACATTTGTACCGAAGCACAAATTCCAACATACTCACCAAGTTCGTTGCTGTTCACAGCACCAGAAGAAGATGTATGATGGATTTTCTAAAAGATTACATAATTGGACATTCTTTTCAAACTCCAATTAAACTAAGTAGCACATCTGTACCGAAGCACAAATGTCAACATACTCACAGAGTTTGTTCCAGCTGGCAGCATCAGAAGTGGAATTATGATTGATTTTCTGAAAGAATACATTATAAGTGATTATTTATAAACTATGTATAATAGCTATAGTATAAGCAAATGACTACAAAGTACTGAAGCACAACTCCCATCACACTCATCAAGTTTGTTCCAGCTGACAGCATCTCAAGTAGAATTATGATGGATTTTCTGAACAACACGATAGTGATTGTATATAAATTATAATAACTATAATAAGACTGTGGCAAACAAAAATTTAAATTAGAATTAGCTGTCATCTAGTTAGAGATACTTAATTTCTTGCATTCATAATATATACTATGGGTGTGAATTAAAATAAGTACCTAGATATATGTACCTAGGTGTTGTCATCCCAGTTAAAATTTAAAGCCATATATATATGTTTTCTAGGAGGAATTTCAAAAAGCAAGAAGAATAGCATGGTATGGTCACATGGAGAATGAGCAATGATAAGCTTGACAAAAATGGAAGTCAACAGAGAAAGTGAGAGATTGTGACAACAAACAACTCAAGAGATAACATCAATCATGCTGTGTAAGGCCAAAATGTGGGTTTGTAGCAGTTGTTAAATAAATGGTGCAAATTAAGCTTAAAACCTGATATCACTCACACAGCCCTGGTCCATTAAATTATCCCCAGAGTAAATTAATTATAAACTCACCTCTTACAGTAATTATGTTGTATGTGACTACAATGTTAACCATAATCATTCTCAAGAATCACCACAATAAAGCATTTACAACCAAAGATCATTTGCTGGCAAAATCCTTATAAAGATTCCTTTTGCTTCTAGTTCATAATGCATATTATCTCTTCTACATACATGAACTCCACTACAGTTGATTTCAATGGGTAAGGTTGTTCTTTATGAGGTTGAGGTTGTTCTTAATGCTGAAATAAGAAAAACAAAAAATGTATTATCTATTTAAATAGGCATAGGCCAATCTTACTTACAAATTGAGTAGCCTTATAATCCACAGCAGGAGTTCACTATCATCCAGTGTTGATTACAGGAAAACTCGCATTCTCTATTAAATACATAGTAATCACTAACGTGTTCTAGCTTGTAGCTGCAGTTTCTTATTATACGTCGTTATCAGCAACTATTTGCTATCATATAACCACCATAAAACTATTTAATAACAATAAGCACTACCTTACTCCGCGCCAAACTACACTACATTAACATAACCTTACTTCTAGATCCTATGCTCATTGATGCTCATCTTCCATGCCTTATTGGCTTTAGCCTAAACCTTAATCGTGACGCCTTTTCACAGACTAGTCGTTTGTTTTATAACTGCATTTAAATAGACGTCGAAAATGTTTAAGCTTAATAGTGTAAGTGGAAATTCAACGATAATTACTTCTGCACCAATAAATATTTTTACATTTAGCTAGTTCAGAAACAATTCCAAGCCACCACATTAAAGTCTTGGATAAGATCATTAAGTGATAATGTGGAACCAGCAAGGCTTGAAAAGAGTAATATCACATCTTTAATCCTATATTAAATTAGTTGCACTACTTACTATTTATGTTTCAGCTTTAAATTCCGTTCAGTTGCTTGGTCGAGTTGGTGCTGATCCTCAGAGAAAGGGTAGTGAAAGTCATCCAGTTGTAGTTTTTTCCTTAGCCACCCATTCCAACTACAGATATGAAAGTGGTGAATTTTTACAACGCACTGAATGGCACCGTGTGATTTGTTTTAAGCCTGGTTTAAGAGAAACAATTTTAAACTACATGAAAAAAGGACAAAGAGTACATGTTTCTGGAAAACTTACATATGGAGAAATTAAAGGTGATGATGGAAAGCTCAAAACAACCACTGCAATTGCTGCTGATGACATTATCTTTTTCAATTCCTCAAATGCCAGTAAAAGTAACTAGGTCTTAATTGAATTTTTACTGATAGAATTACAATCTCAATTTAACAAATATATTAACAATCATTATATATATTTATATAAAGTAGGAATTATTCTATTAAAATTATCTTGCAGATATAAAATTCTTAAAATATATATTTATAATTGATTTTCCTGACTTTTAGCATGATTATATAGTGTTTGTAAAATATATATATTTGATATATACAATAAATTATTTCATGATAAAAGTCTTGAAGGTTCTTGAAACCTTTATGTTAAAAAATGTCCTAGTCCCATTCTATTTTCCAATTTGATTTTCATATTGTGTAATGTAAGAGCAAAAAGAGGATTGTCCCAGTGAAATCTAAACATTTTAAGAATAAGCTAATACCCAACTAACAACTGAAAGCTTCAAACTCACCTGTAGCATAATCTTCCACACTTACTTAAAATATTATCCCTGTAATAATATCTTAATGCTCTAGACATTTTATCATATGTCATTGAATTAGAATTTCTATGCTGACCCCATAACAAAGCCAGTTCATTTGGGAGTAGTATCTTGAATACACCACTCTCTCGGTTTTCCCAAGTGAGTAAATCATTGTATTTGGCATCTGGATCATCCAGCAATTTTTGTAAAAAATTTAAAATGTGCATGTTTCCCATTTTCCTTTCTCTTGCTTCTTTAAAGTACTTCACATCAATTATATCTAGAATTAAATATTACAATTAGCTTGATATAAATCAAGTCCTTTTCACTCAACACTTTCACACAGATTACACCATCACCAAATATCGAAAAAGGATACGTTAAAGGATACATGTCTTGCAAATGTTTGCATTTAAGCTATCACTTTGAACTGCTGAAAAGATATTCTAACAACACTCTTGGTTTGTTGTTGTTGAGGAATGTGTTGTTGTCACTTCCTCTCTGTTATTAATAAGAACAAATAGGTTAGGCGTCTCTTCTTCGAGAGAAACGTTTCAATTTACATATACACTACAGATGTCGCGTCATAGCAGCTTTGGAATATCAAAGACTTTAAAACACTTTTAAAAGTTGTAAATCTTGTAACGTAGCTCTGCTTGTAAACTCGGAAGTAGAAGTCATTTACTTGTCGTCTTTAGATTTCTTGTAATATTAAATGAATTGATGAACTAATTTAACTAAGGCAATTGGCTTCTTTATTAATTAACACATTAGTTCATTCTTACTTGCCAAATACTATTGGCTTCATATTTTCTAAAAAATATGTTATTTACAATCATGTTCCTAGAATCTTCTTATATCTATCAATCAATATTCTTTGTACAATAATTAAAACATTCTATTCTCTCGCATTATCTCAATTTTTTACGATACAAATATTTGCATTCACATTTAATCACACGTCATTAATGTATACACAATATATTCATATTCTGAGTTCATTTAATTATTTTCCTTTTTTGTTTCTATGTATAAATAACAAGTTAATTATTATCATTATTCCGAGATCACAGAAACAGAGCTGGATGTATGTTACATACATTATATATAATAGTTGCCCAAAATTGTATCTAAAAATATCTCCTTTCAATTTCATGCTACTTGTTTTTTGATTTATAATTTTACCATGTTGACGATTGATTGGAATGTCATCGCATTACGTTACTAGTGTTATTTATGAACATGTTACTTATTTGTGTGATTTCCAGTCTATCCCTTTGTTTTGAAATATTCGCCCTGCATGATTATTGTCCCAAAAATTGTTTTATCCTATCACACAACGTGATCAATATTAAATATAAAATTTCTTTATACACGTTTTCCGCTACAGGAAAATATTATTATTTAGTTGTTTGTTCCTCTTTGTTAATAGACATAATTAACTAAATAATCAATAATTAAACAAATTAAAGCTGCCCATAAGTAGTAAAATTACTACAAATGCTATATCTTAGTGAAAGTATGAAGAAAACTTAAAAATAAAAATACATCTTTCCTAAATTGCTTCGATGTTGCATCGTCTTCTCCTTTGTTATTACGCATTTCTCTACTACATTTGGCACAAAACACTCGTTTGTTGCATGTATGCATATTGCATGTCTTGAGTTAATAAAATACATAGTTTTATCACTAATTAAAATTTGCACGTTAAAGAAATGTTAAAATATTGGCACCCAAAAATAAACAATAATTGAAAAGAAAACAAAACAATTAATTCCGTTAATGTTCTTGTGCCTGCTGGCTTATTCTCGTAGTGTCCTCTGGCTTGTAGTAATTCGCCGGAGGTGGTGGCGGTTGCGCCGCCGTCGAGTCACGCATTACTGGTTGATCTGGCGTGCAGATCACATGTGAATGTCGTGTGCTGCCACTGCTGAGATCTGTAGGTGTATCAATATTCATACTCAGGTCAGTAGGCTTATCATCATATTCGTGAACATTAATTTCGGCTTCAGCTACTTCGATCTTAGCTTCCACTTTGACCTCTTTTGAATCAGACCAATTTGAGGCGGCAACAGGGACGGTGGCAGTTGGCGCGGGCCGCGTTGGGGACATTTGCTGTCTGAGCAACGAGATATTCTTGATATTTTTTAGTTCAGTAGGATTGCGAAGAAATCTGCACGTACAAGAAACATAATATTAATATCCAATGCAAATTTATAGTCTTTAAATTCAAACTTACTGGTAGCAATGACGTTCTCCTTGTACCTTACGTAAAATATTAACCCTGTAATAATACCGCAGGGCACGAGACATCTTGTCGTAGTTCATTGACAAGTGGTTCTTCTGAATACCCCACAGTTTGGCTAAACCGGCAGGATCAACAATTTTGAACACACCTGTATCTGGATTTTTCCATGCGATAAACTTTGTGTACTGTTGGGCAGGATCGTTTAACAACTGTTGAAGGAAGTCCCACAATAATCGTCCATCTAAAGTTGTAAAGAAATCATTTAGTTATTGGATCGCAAACTAATCGTGTAATACACATACTTGTAGGTTCTGGAGTGCTGTGGGGGAAGAATTCGCGCTTTACTGAAGGACTTGGCTCTTCTTTCATCACCCTCGGCGGAAATGCATGTGCGGGCGGATGAATTAGCTGATATGCGCTAGGTGTATTCGGCGGGCTCATGTTCTGTCCATTCTTCTCGGTGAAATCTTCATCCGAATCGGACTGATTGCTTCCATTACTGCCGCCGCTGCTGCTGCTTGCGAAAAGATTAAACATCGGATGCGCAGTAGCGGGTGCATCCGCATGATGTGGGCTACCGCCTGCTTGACTATCTACGGATGGCGCCGGACTTAATGTGACCGAATTTGATTGCGCCATTAATTGTGCCGCAAGTTGGGTCGCATGCGGGTGGAATTCATTGTTGCTCTGCGTCAGCATGCTCCAGTTTGGTGTCGGTGGATGAGTCGTATGCGGCGACAGTGGATAAGGATGGCGAGACGTTGGAGTCACGGGACTCGATGGCAAGCAGCGCTGTAACATGTTCGCTTCACGCACCAACAGCTGCAAGACGTTGTGCAGGACATCCCCGGAACCAGGAACACGCTCCGACCAATCGGTGCGTGTCAGTAAGCACATTGCTTTACCTATAAACAACAAACGAACGCGTTAAATAAACTCCCTAATTCAGCATCAAATAAAACTTACCGTTCATTTGAAACACATCCATGTCAAAAGGTTGTAAATCAAACTCCCGTTCGGCCCATCGCAGAAACAGGACTACATCGTCACGAGACCAAATGCGTGGATCGCTGGGCAATGAATTAGGCAATTGACTCTTGTAGTCCAGCAGCGGCGATGTTGGAGTCTGTGGCGTCAACGACGGGAAGGCGAAGTGGTAGCGCCAAAGTAAATCTGGACTGAAGGGCAGCGGAAGCGGCAGCCGATCCATGACGGGCGGATTCGTTGGAATCGGCGGCAGCGGACCCGGTACTAACTTCATTTTTCCACCTACGAACACAGAACAGAACAACTCCTCATTAGCGCGTCTCATTACGCATTACTTACAAGTTGGTATTTATGAAAATGAATGCATGTTTATTTGAATAGTGCGGAAGCTACATTTGCGAAGCAAGGTCAAGTTGCGTCTTTTTTCACTCGCCGGTATTTGCATACAATTTCCTGGATGTATAAAAGTTGAAAGTTAATTTACCCGGCATGCGGCGCATACACGCATACCGAGTGTGTGCCGCACTGATTGCTGAGCGCTCGGCAAAAACGCATGAAATGTTTATACGACGCCATACACAAATATGTCGATGAAATTTGAGTGGAGTCGTGGGAACGATGCACACCGTTCAATCATCTATCTCATTCGGGCGCACGTCATGTGTACCACATGGTGGTAAATATGCGTGCGTGTATATTTAGCGCGCATTTCCGGTATTGGAAGAAGAGCGCGCAAAACGTGCTGCTCCCAGTCGAAACACGTTCCGCGCACAGCTCATTGCAGATAATGTTCGCTTAAGAGCGCAATCGGTTGCCTAATGAAACGAGCAGGCGATTTACAAACAACAACAACAACCACTCAACAACGCGTTTACAAGACGTGGAAGAGGAAAAGTAAGTGCTACCAGTCAATATAATATCGCCATATACGTCTCGCGAGTAGCTCGCTCAATGGATTTTAATAGCCGGTCGTATTCGGCATTAAAAAGCCGACAAACCAGGAAGAAATGTGTCAATGCCAAGCAGCACGGTGCGCTTCCGCGTTGCTGTTACTGCTGCTGCTTTTATTACATTTGCACTCGACACATACTCGCGCTCCGCGCACAAACAAAGATACATATGCGCTGCTTCTCGCGAGCGCATGAATGCAAGCAGCAACATGCACCGCCTTTGCGAAATCTCTTAAACAGGAAGTCACCTTATAACAGCAACGACGTAATAGAAGTGCATGTACGAACACATGCCTCATGCCTCTCCTCCTGCTTCTCTATTGTTTCGCGCACTATTTATAAGACGCACACGTGCCTCATGCATGGGATTTCGCATGCATTTGCGCCGCGCGGACGCACACATCAAAGTGGTAAACAAAATCATCGGCGGCGAATTCAGTCGAGTGCGCTTGTGATAACAAGTGTGGGATGCCATTCGTCGACGACGTAATCTAATCAAACATCCTCCACTGTTTACATACACACATCTAACCGGTTTATGCGTTATTATGCCATAGGCAAACATCATCAGGCCAGCAGGCAGGCAGCATAGCACCTCTTACAAGTGTGCGCCTGCTAGCCTTTTGCTGGGCGGCTGTCGTCTCGGATCGCTCGCGCAGGCCGCGAGAATTCGGCGAAACGAAATGTCACGCGGAAGTACGTGGCCGATTTTTCCGTCATCATCAGCCGGCCGAATAAAAGACGACTGTCGAAAATGCCGAACGGTTTCAGGTGATTGCCCTCCGACAAGGCTAGCTACATTACATGCGTGTTCCGTGAAGAAGCAGCAGCAAGGAGCGAGTTGCTCTCGAGCACAAAAACGCATCTCGAAATGAGAAAATGCCTTTTCGGCGCTCCGAACGAGCGAAGGAAGAAGCGAGCGTAATAATGATGAAGAGGTGCATGCGTGCATGCATGCGGGGGCCCATATTTATACCTGCACTGCACACACTTCCCGGAAACACTTCAAAGCAACAAGCAGCTCTCTCGCACTCGACAACAATCAAACCCAAGCAACCAGACAAATCTCGAGCACTTATGTAACTGCAATCAGGTTTTCAACGACGACGACGACGACACGGAGCGCGCAAAAAAAAACAACCTCCTCCACCTCCGTCCATATTCAGCCTTTTGTGTTCCGTGGAATTACACGAAATCCTGTGTCATGTTATCTCACAGCTCGGTAACTTTTTTCGCTTACGAATGGCAAACGTGCCGTTTCGATGCAAACACTTGTTGCGCGGCGGGGTATCATATGCGCGGCGGAATTGGAATTCTGCGCGGATGCCTTTCGCGGAATAAACAATGCATCCGATATGTGTAATCATTCATTATCATCGATAGTGGCCGTACCGCTCTAAATACGGATCGACACTGCCCGCGATAGGCATACGCAATTCAAGCGTGTTACATAAAACGCAAACAACTTGTTGCACTTGCATGCGCATGTGGAATTTAGAACATTGCTGACATTGTTAAAACAAATCATTCAGAACATATAAAGCAAGGTGCAACTTCCTCCTGACTTCCTCGTACCAAAAACAGGGGCATTTCATTTCGCCGCAAACATGCGTGTAATAAAAATCGTATTAATTACCTTTACGTATTTGCACTCCACAATCCAGCTTGGTAATTGAAGTCAACTTATATCCTCAACACGAACTGGTAATAAATGTGATAATCCACACTGCGATAGTTGGCCGAATGCACTGCATAAATCACTTTCAAAGATTACCACGTCTCCGGCCTCGATTCGACACGCGACTTAATTAATCGGCAATATTACGAGTAAATAATAAACAAACATACGTTGAATTCGGTGGACGTGATTATGTTTTTTGCTCGTGTCTTTAAATCGTGGCGTGTGCGTACGGAAGAGTTGCGCGCTTCTCGTCTCACTGCACGTAGGAGTAACTGTGACTTGCCTCGACGACTGCCACCTTACCACTACTGTACTCGCTCCGATTGCAGGCGGCAGCTAAACGAAACGCGCTCGCACTGCCAGGCTACTCGGCCGGAGTGCGGGAGTGTGTCGTAAACAGCGTGTGTGCAATGCGCGTCCGCACTCTATCGCACTCGTACGAGTCGGATGCAGCCGCCTGAAGGATGGTGGGGATCGCGGTCAGGATTGTCTGTTTGTTCCTCGTTCCTTTATGTCTGCTGCACGGCTGCTGTACTGCCTGCCGCTGCTGCTGCTGCTGCTGCTGCTGCATACGTAACACGAACGCACACATGAAACCAAGTTCCTCATCCTTGTGTTCCTGCTGCTTGGAGAAATATGAAACGGATGAAAAGATACACACATTCAAACGCGCTGCGGAGTATTTAAATTAAGCGAGATAGAGAGAAGCAGCAAGCGAGCGAGTATGGCACAAATTTGTTTGTTCGCTTCAGTGCACGTATGGTGCATCCGCATGTTTCAGCATTCAGTCGCCGGAATGAATCTTTGAAGGAGGAGATGGACGAAAGCGACGTTGCCATGTGACGCCAGACCGGATCTTCACTCCTATGCCATCGCTATCACCACGACCGTGTTTTTTTCGCCTTCTTCAATCACAATTATCGTTATTATTTTAATCATTCCACTTGTTTATTACACGCCTGCAACGAGCGGCGCGCGCGTTATCGACGCATTTAAGTACACACACTCTCGGGCGCTGCGTAAAGCGTTGCGGTGTTTGTTTTGCTTTCGACTCGGCGGCAGGAAAAAGTTGGACGACGACGACGTAATAGGTCATGATATTTATTGGCAGAAACGACTTGTTATGCAATTATCATTCAATTTTTGCTTCGACGCCGCCGCGCGCCGGCCCACACTAATTGCTCGCGCAGTGCGATGAGATGTTTACGCGAGCGTCACCCGGGAAGTGCGCAACCGCAATTTGGATACGTCTCTTGTCCGTCCTTCGTGTCCTCTCTTCTCTTCTCTACAAACGCCACGACGAGCAATTAATTGAATTCAGCGAGTGCATATTGAGGTTGTTGCATCAGGACACGTAATAAATGCACGACCATATCTGGCTGAATCATAACTTTGTATGGACAATGCATCGGCAGCGAACAATAAAACAAGCACGAAGTTGCCATTAGAAAACCGCAAAGTTAGCATTCGCGTACTGCTGAAAAAAAGAATATGTATACGGAGACGGTGTACATTTCCTTTCTTCTCGTCCGCGTCCGACATCACACGACGTTAAATATAGCCGGACGAATGTACACAATTCCAATACGGTTTATCATGTTACGGATGATCTCATCCTATGCGCGCCTCAGCGCTCAACTTTTTCGCCGAACAAACTTTTCGCCGTATGCGATCTTAATTTGAATGCGCGCGGAATAGCGAAATTCGCGCGAACGGCAAAGTGAAACGAATAAAAACGCGGAGCAGGCAGCAGAAGAAGAAGGAAGGTGGCTGCAGCCCACAAACGCATGAATCACAACGCTTGTGTTTCTTGGCATGCTACGTACGAGCACGCAAAACTGTGACGAACGCTGCAAATTACACTTCCTTCCTACCCGTAAACCACGCACATTGCATCGAATTCAGCCGCAGCCAAAAAGCGTAATCCACTATGCGTTGTAATTCTCAATAATTTCATGCACTTACGCATATCCTTAAGCAAGTTATTTGCTTCAAAGGAATGTAATATTTATTAATTCAATCAAATAAATCAAACCGTATTCTTTCGTACTTTTAACGTAAACGAATTATGCGCAGGTAATTGTTGTAATTTCCGCAATTACCATGTATAATATAATAAGCTTGGAATTTTTGGATAGATGAGGGGAAAATTTGTTTGCTAAATTTGCCACAGCCAGTTGGCAAACTCTCAAATGCGTTCAGTCGTTGTGCGCGCGACAGGGAAGCGAGCGATTAGTGTGCATTTATTTGTGTCTGTTTAGACAAAATTCGCATTTAAGCAATGTACACTTAATTATGAGATTTATTGCCATTCAAGTAAAAACCTATTGCGATTATTGAATTGAATGAAATATGGGTCTTGAAAGGCAGCTAGAATTAACAATGAATTAAATTGTTTCCTCGGATTTTTACGGGTCATAGCCGCCCTGCTGTTTAATCCTGCGAACGCCCCACAAATGCCAATCACCCAACAAACAACCCGATTACTCTCATTGACTAATGACATTCACAGGTAGCACAATAAACGCAGCGGGCGCAAAGGCGTGCATTAATCGTTCAACATTTACGGACAGAAAGAGGCAAAAAGGTAAAACTTAATTTTTGCCTTCCGATTGCTCACTGCGTAAACTACATTACACCTCTGCACGCGTAATCCACTTAAGATTACGGTGGCGCTGGCGTTTTCTTGAAAAGTTTGATTATTCGCCCAAACCGCCGGCGATAAGCGCGCGAAATTATTAATCTGGACGGACTTATCAATCATAGTAATTGTAATCCGGTTAATTAACAATAGTATTGTTTTTTTCGCTGACAAGATGTCATAACGGCTTTGTGTTTATGAAACCAATTGTAATTTATACTCGTGCATACTGTGTTGACGTCAATCAGCCGTACGATTTAATAACAATTAACCAACAGCGCGCGCTGATAATTTTTTGGGCGAAACGAAACGCGCGTTTATCGATCGATCATTTATTGGCTGCTGATAATGCGTCGTGTGCGAGCGACGATTATAACTTCCGGTCGCTGGGCGCTCGAACGCATCAGAAACTAGTTTGTGATGCGCGCGCTTGTGCTATCAATAAATATTTCGAATGCCAAATGTGCATTTGCCGATCGCAACGTGACCAGCATACCTTTGTCCATTTGCGTCATTAACGCCGCAATTAAAAACTAATTACACTTGTCAATTATTAATACTCGTATTTCAAATGAATTATTAATGTTTCATTAATGTTTTTGTTCATCGCTTTGTTCCAAATAAATGAGTTGTGACCGTAGCTAATTTACGATATGGACATTTTTGTCGCAACATTTTCCTCCATTCTTCGGGGACATCGAATTCACGGCAAAATTCGTGCAAAAACAAATGTTCAGAAATCATTTTCAGTCAAGTCTCAAGCGATTTGTAATATAGTGATTGCCATCTAGAATTATGAGGAATTATTGGACAAAACAAAATATTTGTTCACTTTAATAGGTCACAATACTTTCAATTAGGTTAGGTTAAGTATTTGCGTTACAAAATTGATTATATAAAAATTGCAAAACAACACATCGTCTCGCAAATATGTCGGCATGTGATAGATCGGTAACGATTCGATAATGTAAAAAGTTTAAAGGTACTCGTCTGAATTGTTCTGTTTACGAGCTTATAACATTCAAGTTTAATTGTTACATTTTTATACGCGTTTTCGACTTTTAGTGGAGTCGGCCTTAGTGATTAGATTGGAAAAACCAAGATAATACGCACATATTTATTATTAGTGTTTCACTTTTTCTTAACTAATTGGTTTCTTCCGCTTTAGACACTTCGTAAATTTGATGAACAGTCGTTGAATTTGAGTAAAAGTACTAAAACATCATTCTCGTGATATATTAACAATAAATTGTTGGTTTACGCAATCCACGACAAGTTCAATATATTCTTAACAATAGCCAAACAAGTTTATTCATATGCTGTCCATTTTACTACTTAATTAATCATTAATAATCGATGTTTAAAAGCGAACAACGTAACGTTGTACGATGGAATAATGCCTAATTCTGCGAATAACTTTATCACTTTAAAACGTTATGGATAAAAGAAAACATTGTTATTTCGAGAAATTTTAGCATATTAGCATATTTAATACCTACACGAGATTCGCGAAATGCAAATAGCAAATGATATCATATTAAAAACGGATGTGCGCATTCATTTCATTTCATATTTATCGTTGATGATAGAGTTCAACACTTGATAATATTTCAACTTACATTTGCACAAATTATGAATAGTTAATTGCTTTTTGTACCTTTCGAGTACGCAAAATATTTATAAATAACTTCAAATATTTCAAATACTACGCCCAAAAAATATTTTAAAATAAATTTAATAGCACTTTTCGATTTTCAATAGGCCATTCAAATTTCTTAGCACTCCGCTATCTATTTAAAAAATCTCTGACGTTTTACGAGTTTAAAGACTTTAAAAGAATTTGAAATTAGCAACAAAGGTGGAATTGATTGTATAAAAACGTGTAGGTTGATTGGCATCATATGAAATGTGTACTTAAAAATCCATGTGCGAAAAATCTACATAAACAATTTACATATTTTCTACATTATAATCGAATCGATGTCCGCTTAGTTGTGCGTATAACGCGTTTCTATCTATCAGCTGACGATTACTAATGCGAAACCAGCGTTCGTTCGGTGGATGCGCACGGTAGTAGTGGTAGTACGAAACGGAGGCGCACGCAAACAAAACATAACAAAATGTCAATAGTTTATCCGCATTTATCGCGCATCATTTGAAAACACTCTCGGCGAATGTGGCGTGACGTGTTTGTTGCGTTCACTCGCGTTGCTTCCTAAGCGCCGCCAGCGATCGCGAGCTCCGCGATTAACTTCCACGCGCGCGCGTTCGCAATACATGCTGCTCCAATTTGCTCCAGCCGCTGATAATAGCCTAATATTATACATACTCGCACATCATTTGATGTCTCACCGAGATAAAAAGAGCATACCAACCAACGAACGAACTATTCATGTTACGCATGCGATTAGTCTATCTTAATAAAGCCTCTTTGTACTCTAAATGCCTGGCATTTAGTAAAAGTGCGTGTGTACTCAGCGGCATTGTTGTAATATTATTATAATAATATGAGTAGTAAGTAAGGCAACGTGTTTTCCGACATACGCGTTCAAATATTGAATAAGCCCGCACGCGGCACGTTTCAGGTGAAATGGAAAGTTTGAATTAACCTGTAATGTAAAAGGCTGGATTATGCGACGCGTATTTTTCAAGTGATTTGAGCAATAAGCCTAGGAAGCATATTTTTGATTTAGTTCTTACAACTGTTTGGGGTTATACCTACAGATAACTTGGTGTATGAGTATGCAAAAGATTATGTAAATTAAGTTATAGTCAAGCTGGTTATCGTTTTACGTACTTACTTACTTTTTCTAGGTGTTTACGACATCAAAAATCATTTCGATTTTGCAAAATTTCAAATTTACATGCGCTTTCAGTGAAGGGATCGTAAAACTCAGTTGGTGGATATAAAAGTCGTATTTTCCCAAATAAAACACAAAGTAACAAAAATCAAAAATGTTTCTCACCTGTGCATGAAGAAATAAGTAATTGTAATTATTCTTTTAATGACTTCATTTTAATTGCGCATTCGATTTATTAGATTCAGTCGTTATATCCAAATTTAATTTGGGCAACAGTCGTAATCTTAATCGTCAAATATATTTGTCTTAATATTTAAATCAAAAGCTTTCTTATTGAATCGTTATAACCGGAAAATTACTCAACTATTCGAATATTTAGTTTTGTAGTGAATTTTTTTTCAGCCATTAAAAATAAATTATTAACAATGATCTAGGTGCAAAACAACGTTATCATTAATTGAAGATAATAAAAGAAACCCCAAACATTAATAATTATCGTGATAAAGCTATCAATAATAGATATAAACATGAAAACCACCACTATAAATAGCAATAAAACGCATTCGCGACGAGTTATTAAACGCATTTGATTGAAAACAGATTTATGCAAAGCAAATTCGTAACCCACATGCACATGAATCGCGGTGCGCTCTGCGCGTAATCGTGCGCCGGTAAAAGCTCTCCTTAACGAATATCATAAGCGAAGCGTTACGCAATCGTCGACGCGGTGTCTGCAATTACGCAATTTACGTTTCGTTAGTGCACGAACACGTTTCAATTTATTACAACAATATCGTGTGTGCATGAAGACATAATGCTCACATGTATGCGGCCACTGCAAGCAGGCAGGCAGGCATGCATGCAGGTAACTTACAGACACACTTTCAGCCTTTCTTTCGTCTCCCAGCAGCAACTTTGCTACGCGGCCGCGTTCAGGAAGTGTAATACTTCCCCAAATCGCCAAGCGAGTGACGCGTACGTTCAATTGATACATCCGTTTCCGCGCTTTTAACCTAACACACTTTTTTAATTGCCTTCACAACAACAGGAAAGTCAATTATCCATCGATGGGAAGAGGACGTAGGTACTAAATTCCACCGCAATAAAACCTAGTTAATAATCAACTCCATCTCATAATTCACGAATCTTACATAAGTAGCCCATCTATGTACCCACAAGTTAGCGAAGAGTAGTAAGTCATAATAATGAAATCATGAATAAACATGGGTGTAATAAGCAGTTATTGATGAGTGAATTGTTTTACTAGAAGAAGAGGAAGACATTTTTGTGGGTCACGTCTGAACTTTTGGCACATACTTTCACTCCATACAAATCACATAAAGTGCCGACGTGATTTGTATTGGCAATCATAAAATAAAGCGACACAATCGACCGACTCGCGAGTCGCAAATTGAAAACGCAAACGCGCTAGAACTCAACACGAAAACGGAACGAAATAAAAGTTTCTCGTTCGCTCGTTTAGCGCTCTAACGAGCGCAAGTCGTGAGCGAAGATAGTCGGCGACTTCGCAACGCACAGGAGAAGCGTTTGTATAATAGATTGCTTAATCTGGCGCTCGCGGTGGTGATACAACAGCTCGCAATAATGAGTGAGTGATATCGACGCGCCGGGTGTTATTCAACATTACAGCCTGCGATGTGACGACAGCCTAAGAAAAAAATATTATGCGCGTTGGATTTTGCACAACTGGTGCATTTACCACTCGATGCTTGCTTTATTATGTACTTTGCACGTTAGTCGCTGCGATTGTAATCGCATTCGAAGCCTCTCTAGACGAGCTAAACGTATTCACGTCCGGATATCCTAATAAATACTGTTGCCATGAGGTTATCATGGCGCGTTGCGCTTATCGCACATGTAGTATTTCTATTTGTCGAGCCACTTACTATGCTTAAATAGAGCAAACATAATAATTCAACGCTAATTTTCACAAATATTCCACCTCTGCGCTTTGTTATTGATAATAGTGTGAATGTCACCACTAAACTTGCACGCATCCAAGGATCTAACGCGTAATTAAATATACCTGTGGGAAACTACATTGTTTTTAGTATTAAACAATATGTTACTAAATGATATCAGTTAAAACAATTTGAATCATTTAAATGACTAGCAAAAGTACGCACAACTATGTAAATTAACATTTTTCTTGAAGAAATATGCAATAAATTGCAAAATAGTTTATCTGCTTTTCGAAATCAAAGAAATTGTGTTTGAAATTTCAATAAATTCTAGAATATAATCTATGCTGAAGCAACTAATAATAAATTCAGATAATAAAAGCTCTTTTTAAAAATTAGATAATCCTTTACAGCAATTTGTCAGTTTGCTATGCGAAAATTAAAATTTAGAGTCTAAATTTGATCGAAATCAAAATGAATTTTCATAAATTACAGCAGATAAGATGTGATAATATATATTAAATATGTCACATCCTGTATAATTAGTTAGCACAATTCCCTATCACTAATGCCTCCAACCGTTAGATTTGTTTAAGCAGAACTTTTATGTATTCAACAAATTACAATTTTGTAGTGATTGCAACTTGTAAAAGTGTGTTTGACATGTGTTACAATGAATAGGCAAAAATTATCATAATTTAATCGTTCGTACTAATAAAGGCTGAATTTAAATATTGTGTAATGTCAGTCTATTCATCGCTGATTTCTGTACTGGCAGCCGTAAAATAGTTATGACAGAATTTTGTAACGCAGTCGCGCTTCACCACTTTCTGATTGATAACAATTGCTTAGTAAACTCGAAAAATGCGAAATCATATTATTGACATATTAGATAATATCGAATCGCGTAATTAGAAATATGTAAAAGTCATCAAAATAGCAATCAAGCTAAGTAAGTAAGTATAAATAATTCTAGTTTACTCGTAAAACTGGAAACAAACATAACTTGCTTTCAATTTGAAAATAATGGAAAATTTAAATTTTGCAAAATAAAGAACGGCACCGACAAAAGAAATATTTATCCTACAATTCTTTGCCGCAATTACCCAAATCATAAATTATTATACGATATGTCTCACCTAAAATTGAATTTAAGTTGTGTTATATCATGAAATACTATTATGAAATGTGATTTAACGCTTCCTGAAAGCGATTACGGAGGAAAGAATCAATTAAAATGATTTTATCACAACTTGAGAGTGACTAAAAACTCAAATTACTTTACGAAACAACGCGGAAAATCCTTAAAACACTATGCAAACTTTACTGAGTAATTAAACGTTTGTTTTTCAGGTTAAATATATTTTTACTGACTAACCACCGCGCATTTTTAGCAAGGAAGCTCGCTATAAATATATCAATGTCATTTGAAATGGGCTAAGCTAACTAAACTTATATTGTAATATATTACCTATAATAAATTCGAATATGCGTAATTCACGAAATGTTTTCATGTTAAAGAAAATAATAATAATTTACTTTACTAGAAGTAAGTATATAATTTGATTAATTAAATTAGACGCAGACAAAGCAAACATTCAAATATTGCTTTCCAGCAATATATTATTATTTTTAGTTAGATAACTTTATCTCGCTATTAAGTAATAAATAATAGTGTTTTGTCTTAAAAACCAGTTTTAGATTTAATTAAAACATGGTAATAATGTTGAATTTCCTATCCCGACGGATATTTCATTTTTTTGATGAACAACTCGTGTAAAAAATAAAATTTCATTTAAACTCGATGTGCCGTACATCTTTATTCAATTTCACGAGGCATTCGCGCTCAGTGTATTGGAGGAAACCGAATAAGTTGGAAGTTTGCGCGAAATGCAGCCGGAAGTCGGAGTGTAACGTGATTTGAACGTTTGCCGGCGGCGGCGACACGACGGAAGTCGCGAGTAAAAATCGTTACAGATAAAAAGGAAGCGCGGAGCGCAAGACAAAGCGCACAATGCAGGAAGACGGGCGAAGGAAGCGCGCCGCGCAACCGGAAATGATGTTGCGATGCTTTTTGATGAGGAAGTGTACGTAAACGCGTGCGCTCACGCCAAGGTTGCTGCGCGTTCGCGAATTGCACGCCTGCCTCGCGCGCTCCATATACGATTATTGCATAAATTGTGCGAATGCGAGCGCGTGCGCTGCCGGAAAATTATGCTGGAAATGCGTCGTGCTATGTTGGGAATTCGCGCGATATGCAGGTCACCACACATTTTCTCGCCACGCAACGCATTTCCACAAAACGCAAAAGCGATGCTGCGATGCCCGATGACTACTATCACGATGGCGCTGCCGATGGCGATCTTAAAATATCCCTATTTTGCGCTGTGCGCCTCGTACCGCGAGGCAATGAACTTTCTGGAATCTTCTCGTTACTCAATTGTAAAAAAAAGAAAGGCTTTGGGATTTATTTAATTCGCTTGTTTTCGTGCTTAATCCATACTTAATTTCTCACTTTATGTCACAATATTTGTGCGTTTTCATTGTTTAGCCATTTTAAACATTCCAAATATTCTTTATCTTAATTCCAGCGAGTCATACTTCGTGTTATGATTCATTAAACGCAATGAGTTCTTAAGAACGCTCATTAATCGCTGGCGATCACCGGAAATGAAGCATGAACATGGATGTGGAATTCCGACGATTCTTCGTAATACACCAAAAACGAAGAGACATTGAAAGCGCGTGATGATTCTTCACAGTTCGAGTAAACACCACCACGACGACTACCGGATGTCTGATAAGCGATGATATTTTTTATACTGGCGAGTCAATAAGTTAAGTAAATATTTTCGATATCGTAATATTTTTAGTGCTTACCAACATGCAACGTCAAACATGTACGTACGTACGTATTAAACGTTTCATATAAATTCATCGACTTATGAGAAACACTCGTGACTCAGATGCGTACGTACGTAATATAAAAATATCGAAAATATTCGCTATTGTTTTACGCAAGCTGCACAGACATTTTACGACGTCTTCTGCATTAATGCGAGAACAAACGCTCATAAAGCGCGAGTTTATTAGTAATTTGCTTGTTGCGCGAGATGTTTTATGGCGCATTATTGATTCATCCATTTTTAGGTTGCGTTTTGGCAGACAATAAATAAAATCTTCGTAAACATCGAGGTTATAGACCTGAAGTGTGGATCACTCACTTGTCATCAATATTAACAATTTGCTCAATGATAAATTGCGTCAGCGCTTTTTAAGGGGAAAAATTCCACGCAATGTAAGCAAGTTATGAATCCGTAAATATTTAACTATTTGTTGAACAAAATCTTTTTCGTTATACGAGAGAGATTAATAAAAATACGAATTACTTACTCATTAAATATTTACGTAAACTTGATATCTATTTCTGATATCCTATGAAATTTTAATTAATAATCTTCCGAGTGGAATTCCAATTTTCGTCATGGAATTTTAAGAGGTGAGTCTAATTCTTTAAAATTCTATTTTTAAGATGTTTACCAGTAATTTTAATATGGTAATATTATTACGTTAATTAAACTAATTCGACGTCATTAAATTTTAAATAAATATTAAAATAATGATTACTTTGTTTATCGTTGAAAAATGCCCTCAATATTTTTGTTATAGCTTAATATTTTGTTCGTAGAATTCTATTAAACAAATCCAACGTCATAAAATAAAAGGAATTAATCCAGGATTATTTTGTTTATCACTGAAATGCCTCGGAAATTTAAAATAAGTAAAACTTGTAATCATTTTTTGTGCTTTTTAAAAAAGTTTCAGAGTCGCTATATTTTGTTCATCCGGTTCTACTCAGAGGACAAATAGGAAAAACACATTTCGAAGCATTTTCTTTATCTCACGTTGCTTCTTTGAAATGGCAAAGTTGAAGATCACGAGATTTCGGAAAAACGAACAGAAGGGAACGTAAAGAGTGCCGCAGGCGCCAAAAATGGCTAAATACTTTACATCCTTCTTGGCGGAATGAATGCGCTTTAACGTTTGCAATAAAAGACGACGAGGAAATGGCATCTTGAAACGTAACAAAAGCGTTCGCTGAATGAAAGAAAACGTAATAATAAGCGAAGAACACAGTCGGACTCAGGTTGAGACTTTTCTTTTCATTGCTACTCGACTCAAAACGCACTCGAGAGAGGCCTGCTGCCTTTTCAGTGCGCTTCAGCGACACGCACGACTTTCTAAAAGTGACCACCTACAACTCGCAGCCAATCTTCAGCCTTCATCTCTTATCAGCGCCACGTCACAAATGGAATCAGATCAGCGGTGCAACATGTGATTATATAATACATACCTAGATATTTTAGGCTGTTTACCGCTACCGTATTCGCGTTCGACCGCATGCGTTGACAATCTTTCGAAATTGGCCGACAGTTGTAAATTTCCGCATTTTACGCCTGCAGAATGCTGCGCTATTACATAAAACGGCAGCGTGTTTATTACAATTTATGCGAACGAACGAATTATTTCTAGCGCTTTTTTTTCGCTGCTTGCGTTGGTGCGCTGTTTATTTATGCGCGTGCTGCTGCTTTCAATGTCAATAGCAACTAAAATTAAGTCGTGCTTTATTGAAAATAACATGCCACACATTTAAATACCGGAAATTTTTTGGCAAAATGCTTCGACACACAAGGAAGTAGCGTTTATTGCGGCGCGACTTCAAAAATAAATTAAACGTCCGAAACTTATTTTTATGGCTTATTTTTTTCCCTAAATAATAACCGCGATGTCAAGATACACGCGAATTGTTTTTTTTTATATCATTATAATTAATGAGCTAATAATTCAATCGCACATTAAATGCTAAAAATATTCCGTAATTTTCATAATTTAAGTGCTCAGTATAAATTATGCTAAAATTTCTTTTTTGTTTGCTAATATCAAATTAAAACAATCACATCAACTTCCTTCTTCCTCATTACTTTCAATAATCGCAAAAACCTTTTGGAATCTTACGTCATTCACAAATAAAATTTAAGAAATTACTCACCAATGATGTGGCTGAAACATTGATCGGTAACATCTGTAACAAGAAAGAAAAATAAATAAATTTCAGGAACTTTTGAAATGCTAAAATGTATTTTAAGTAAAGAGGAAGTTTTTAGTTAAATGGTCGGTCATCTTTCATAGGAATCTTATCTTGGACTACCTGTAAAAATTTCAAGCTTTTTGACCAAACACCTGAAATCAGTTTCCTTCATGCTTAATGGAAGTATTTAAAATGCCTGCATGTCTAGAGAGGTAGACAATTAAAGATAATAAATGATCCATGGGCAAAAGGTATCCATAACTAAGTACGTTTTGTCAACGTACTTCGTTCTCGAGACGCGCATTGTTCGCCCGCTTCATTCTTTATAATCCGAGCGCCTTTTTTTTCCTTTGCCATCGTTAATTCGTGGAACACTTCCTATTTGTCTCTGAACAAGGTGCACCTCAACCTCTCGCCATGGTGATTCGCCATGAAACACACGCTCTTGAAGCGCACAATCGCAACAGAAGAAAGAAACAGCAAGCCAAGGTACGACCAGAAACATGAAATGCTGAAAACTGAATGCACGAAATAGCTGCGGGCGGTTTTCCTTCAGTTCAATCGCAACTTAAGCCTCGGGGGGATGCTAGTTAATTTTCACGTGTGACTTGCCCCATTGTGCGGTGTGTGACGTATGTCCGAAGAACGGATATCAATATAAATGTAAATTTTGAATTCCACATCAGACAAATATTCATACCAAATCGACGTTAAAGCTGTAGAATTTGGGTTAGTATTAAATGAGGTTATGACTGATTCGTTGATTCGGAAAGTGAATTTTTGACATTTAAAATGTGAAAGTGGAATAAATCCAATACATAATATTCGGTTTTAAGTAGCGTGCGCACTACTTAGTCACTCATTCAATAAAGACAATCGATGGATTATTCAATTGATTGCGAGTACAAAAGCCCGCCTGACTGACTGACTTACATATTCACCGGAATTGAATAAACGAAATGAAATGTGAAATGTAATTTTATTACTCACTATCGAGCGCGTTCGCGATTGCACAAAAATGTTTGTATTCAGCCGGACAATATACGGATTTGATTCACTTGGTAATCGATTCAATTGTGACTAATTTCAATTGCACAATGCGCACAATCAAGACGAAAAAAATACCGAATTGCAATTCGTTATGATTGTTTATTATGGCCATTCGCCGCGGATGATTAATTAATGTGCATCGCAATCGTAATGAAATCAATACAATAACAGGATATCCTCTTCTTTAACTATCTTCATGGAACTTCACGTCAAGGAAAAATGTGTCACTTTGTTTGAAAAACCTTGACGAAACGGAAATTTGTCTAGATATTTTTATATTAATAATAATGAGAAAATCTTCAAGTCTCTAATGGCGTATTATCTAATGATAGTACAATGTTATCTATCAAAATTATCCCTCTGGACCCCTCTATTCTAGTGTCTGGACCCCTCTATTCTAGTTATTTAGTGTAAAATGATTACGCGTTTTTAAAGTATATTTTTAGATCTTATCGATTGAATTATTTATTTTGAACATCCACCGCCCCATCAAACTATTGTCCAAATACCCCAGAGTTCACTACTGAATGCTATTGTAAATTTCCATTTGAATTTTGTTTTGTTTTTAAGTGTATTTAAATTATTATCGCTTTTCAAAACAGTGATTATGTTTTAATCTTTTCTGGAAATTTGCTGCCCCTAGGCATCACCAATTAAACAAATAAATTTGATCCACCCTTATCAAATTATGTTATCCTGTGCCCCATTTCCGCCACGAAGTTATACTATTTTAAATCACCGCTTGAATTTGTTTGTTTACAAAATGATATTCAAACATTAAGTGTATTGAAAATCATTGCATATTTTTAAAACACTTGACCTAGAATTTCGCACGAATCGACTTTTTATTTGCGTATAAATAGAAATGGTTATGAAAGCTTTCATCAACTTTTTCTAAATCGAATATAGTAAATTGCATATTGACGTGTTGATTAAAATATGTTCAATATCTTCATCGTTTGTCTGCAGTGTGTTTGGAGAACGCGGTGACGCATTGACGGATTTATGCGCACATTAAAGCGCACATTATGCGAATCTTTGCAAACATTCTCACGCTTCACACAAAGATAAATTGCGCATAAAATACATAAACAACTTATTATAAATAAATATACTATGGATGTGATCAATACGCATAGATGAACAAATATTTACATCCACAAATAAAAAAATCCTTTTCGAATGCCAACCTAAAAAGTGTTAAACTTTTTATGCGCCAGTTGCTTTCATTTCCTCGTTTAAATCATTAGAATATTACTCCTGAATCTATTCTTAGATCAATTGTGAGAGCTTTACGTTTGTTTTAACGTAAGAAATGATTTAACGAATGACTACAATTGCCATGGTTGTAAAATTAGTATCTACTACACTTGCTATAAAATTTAACGCGAGCAATGATTCAGCAAGGTATTAGAATATTCACGTTATATTGCCTTTTAAATATGTTTTGACATGTTTAACTACACGCAAATTTACTAGACGACAAACAAATTTCGTATGATTAATTTTAATGTTGAAAGTACAGTTGGTTTCATTATTACGTTTCTGCAACTCATTTGGCTGCAGTCACTGCACCTAATTTAATTGAATATTAGTAATAAACTCATTAAAACTTCTTCTGGATATAGCTACTAAATTTTAACAGGTTGCATAATTTTCCTTAAAACCGAAATTTACTGTACTTATTCAGCTTTAGTTCAACTATTCCTGCAAACTGAAATATTACTCAATTCACCTTTAAACTTAAGTCAAATTTTCTGTAAAATTATAGCCGAGTTGAATTTCATATTGAATGATGACACATGTGGAGCACTTGCAGTTTATACACATGATGCGCTCCCTTGCATGAAGGCAACACACGCCTGAAAAAATCCACCCTAATGTTTATTGGGTGGTTGCACAAAACGAGCGCGTCACCCCAACCTGAACGTCTTCTAAGCAAGCATGGAATGTGTTTGGGATGCACATGTAAGCAAATACTAAAACAACACGTTCGACTGTCTTAAGGTTAAACGTCGTTGATTGCTGCTCTAAACGCTTCTGTTCCTTCAACTTGAGGACCGAGGATCATGGCTTTGTGACTTTTTAATGGATATTCGCTTCGTGCTTCATAAATCATAAATTCAAGTGTTTCCTTTACCGTTTCTTTCCCTTTTTTTTTTGGCGCCAAACATTTAAATTATTATCCAACATGTGCTTTAAATCAAGCCAAAATTTTAAAATATAACGAGCAAATGTTTGGATTAAAAAAATATAATATAGATTTTTAGTTGCACTACTTTTTGGATTATGGATCACAAGCGTAAAATAACCAGATGGTGAAGGTGGATATTACTGAGGGGTGGCAACCCCCAGCTTCCATGTCCGAAATTTGCACCCCCTAAACAGGGACCCTTTCCTTCCTAATGCGGAATTAGCAACCGGAGGACATCCGGACACAAGCAGTGCATCATGCACATGCTGCGTTGCCACACTTCCTCTCATTGTCCCCCTAAGGGGGGTGGCGCACGAGTCGAGTCTGTGACAATGACTCTTCGAACAATCGCTCCCCAAAAATACATCCGAATGGAAATAGACTCTGACCCTATTGATCTCATTCGTGGGGAATGCGAAATGTTCTTCCTTCTTGCCCAACTTTCAAACTGGGTTACCGGGTGCGCTTTTTCGTCGCGTGCTTAAACTTAACTTGAATTCCGTGATTAATTTACGATCCAATTGGTTAGAATTTAATACTCTCGCGACATGATTCATTAATATTGTTGTTTTTCACGCGTTTGCGCGTCGAAATTGTGCAGTTTATGATTTTTCTCTAAAGAAATTTATTCGATATTTTTAGTAGATAAAGCACATTTGGGACGTTTCAAGCACTTTTGTGGCTCACCGTCTATAATTAAAAGATTCTCTAAGATTTACATGTATTTTTAAGTGACTTTAGAGTGTCTTTAAACTAATGGATCTAAATAAAGAAAATTTAGACAAATTTTCCAAAAACCCATACCCCTTCATTCAAATCATGAATTTAGCATCAAATTAAACTAAATAACAGAAATCATAATATTCCTCTTAAATTCGACTTAAATCAAGGTAATAACTTGAAATTTATCGGTGTTTTGAAACACCTTGTATTCCATTTATATTTAAGGAATGACAGTTTGACTAATCGTCGGATGACCCACTGGGGCTCTTCCTCTTTATGCACTCGTGCATTGCTGGCGTGTTTTCTTCACGTTATTGGATCTTTTTTCGTTATTTACTGTTTGCCTTGTTCCTTACTTAATATTTTACTTTACGATGTGTTTGGATTTTTGGTAAGTCATTGATGCTGTCCAACTGTTTAAAGCGATGCGAAAATTTATTATGAATTCATTTTCAAATTTCGTTTAATGCGAGAATTATTTTAATGAAGATTTCTTTTTAACTTTGAATTAATCACAGTCAATTTCACCGGAAATTTAAAGTGTAATTTCATAGAAAATAATGCAAGGACTTCCCGATCTGAATTTTTGGATAATACAGTTTTTTTGATATTCATATCGAAGAATAGTATGCATTAACAAATTAATATGCAAATGAACATAACCTCAAGAATGAAACCCTCTGCGTCATTCTGAAAAAGAAACCCCCTGGCATACAAAAGGGTTTCTTTCGCTTGGCGTTCACCGCTGCGCATTTTGTACTTTTCCATCAACGTGTGTCAGTTTTTTCTTCAGTTGTTGTTGTTGTTCATTCTTCGCGAGACTGCTTGCTCTCTTCGAATTTGAATCGCGCTTCAATCCAGCGCTAATGGCGTGTAAAAAATTGTTTTGGTTTCGTTGCGCTGCGGGAGAGCGCACGTCTCGTCCCCTATTTCTCTAGCCGCGCTCATCAGAAAATTACACGTATTTCTGGCACATCTCCTTAATGCACACATATGCATATTACTGCTGCTGATCATCATCATGATGATGAAGAAGAGAGGACGAGACGATGACGAGTAATATAATACCTTTCTTTACCGCGACACACACACAACGCAACCAAATGCAGTGCGCTGCGCTGGCTTCTTCTCCGCGTCTCGCGCCTTTGTCGACAACGCGACTACCATGCAAGTCTTTTCACTATGTCCTTTACGCGAGCAAAGAAAACAGCACGAAAACGCGTCGTTATTAGAACCACATGTGCCATGCATGCATGCATTAACTTTGCTTCATTGCTTGGAAGAATGCGGCCGCAAAAAATCACGTAATGACTTCGAATTACTTTGAAAACCCTCAATTATTATACGTTTTTATAGCTTTCGTTTACACTTTACTGTTATTTTCACCACTCGTCTTCCTTTTTCCACATTTCATCAGTCTAATTATCTGTTGAAATTGTTCTAACGCGTTGAATTTCATCAAGACGTAGTGTCAACAGAAAGTGATCTATTTTTTTTCTAGGTAATTGAATTCTGCCGACAGATAAGCAAAATACTTTGAATTATAATCAAATTTTCACGAATTTTCTATCGAATTTCGCGTTTCAAATGAAGATTGGTTGGAAGTAAAAGCAGAGTGAATGATAGAGAAATGTGCAGGTTGTTGTTATAATGAAAGCACATCTGTCCAGCTGAAATAGCAAACTTGGTTTAGTCAGTCAGCGCACCATCCGTAACCAAATAGCGAGGAGCAGAAGAAAAAAGCTCGGCGAGCGAAATGCAACCAAGTGAGAGTGCAATGCGGCACATTTTCATCCCCAGGAGAGGAAAACGCGCGACACGTACAAACGATCCGGGCGACCGACAGGCGACAACAACGCGTTGATCTTATCATACTGAATGTTGCATTAAAAATTACCACCATATTTTCAACCTCCCCATTTGATATTTCATATCATACAATTTCATACTGATTCTCAACTATCAATTTTTCTATTTTAGTAATTTAAAACTATCAAATTGCGCAAGATTTTAAGAATTTTGAAGGGAAATTGTCAAGTCCAAGTATATTATTTGATAGTAAATGTTTTATTCGGAAGGGGACTTGCTTTGATGGTTTTTTGGGACGCAGTCGTCGATTGAATAAATGGGTGCTGGGGCAGTCGCATTAGTTGCATCATAGCTCTTTCTTCATCTCGTCCGATTTTTTGCCGCATACGTGCTGCGTGTTGGCGGATTGCGTATGTACTTCTATTTTAATGCGTCTTTGTACGCGATCCGCGCTGTTATTATTGCGTCGTCGTTGTGCTTAACGCATATGTGACACTTGCCATCCATGCGCTTACCCCATCCGATGCACATGTTCGACAAAGCTTCGCTCGTCTCGATTACACAAATAATGTAAACGAATATTCCGATCTCGCATATGCAATGTGCGGTTATTTGTTTTTTCATACTTGGAAGTGTTTTAATGAAATATTATTATAATATGGTGGTCACTTTTAATTTCTAGGAAATGAGAATATCAACATACAGCACTATAACTGCCCATAAATTTCCTTCTTTTAACTGATTTTTAATGTGTTTTAAACACTACTAGACTACCAATTAGTATATTATTTCTGAATTATGTATCAGAATATTAGGATAATTAAATATCCTAATTATCGCATGGGTAAACAAGAAAATAAGATCAACTTGCCGAACACAATGAGAAAAAATATGTACCGAAATGTTGATGAACTTAATTATAATTCCCACGAACTCTGCAAATATTTGCAGCACCATTAAACAGGTATAGCGAATTAAAACAATAATATTTAACTTTATCACATTACCCAATTGTTTCATACACGTACTGTGAAGATAAGCATATTACATATGACTTTTGAATACTTACTATGAATTCGCTGATAAAAGTTAAATGTAAGAAATACGCTGAATTTTACACAAGCAGATAATAATTATCGCACAATTTCTAGTCAGTGTCTATTTATATTAAACAGCTAAGTACACATTTTTCTAGTTCTATAATTTCAAGATATTAGATGTATTGATAACAGATACCTATAATAAATATGCCAAAGCGATAAAGCTTTATTAAATCTTGAGTAATCAAATGTCACGAATGATAAAACCGCAAGCAATCCATAAACACATATTTCCGCATGATTTTATCGCAATTAATGCCACGCATTTATGATTCATCACTCATTTTCATTACATTTAACAGGAAATTAAAACGAAGTCTATGTTGGAATCAATTAATTCTGATTGCTATTTGACAATAATCATTGCAGCTAATCATCGCTGAACACACTTTGAGATTTAAAGTGCCAAAGTTTTAATTCAAAGTTTATTTATTACGTACGCGCAAATATTTGCAAACGTCTCGATAAATTAAATGAGTAAATAAATCACTTAATCACATTACACGTGTATGCCATTAAAAAAGCAATAATAAGATTGAATTTTTATGTAAATTTGGCAGGCCAATTTCATTAAAATAAGGCACGCCACCAAGCAGTAAAATAATTGTGTCAAATTGTTAAAAAAATAAATGTTTTACGACCATCGATTGAGGAACTTGATAAACATATTTTCAGGTATGATCGTAGGTATTAATCACCTGTTACTCCTGGTAGCTTAGCGGAAAGATACCGAGATAAACAGAATTATCTAATCAGAAGCACAGTGAAAAAACTTGATCGATAGGAAACAAATCGTTAATGTCTTTTAATCATTCGCAATTACAGGTAAATGTATGAAATTTTCATTTACTGAGAAATCATGATGAATCTTGGGATTCCAAGTGTGGTTTTGAACATCTTTATGTCATATTAATTTGGGCTTTTCCACTTATTAATAATGAAGTTGTAAATAACATAAATATCAGAAAGTAAAAGTGATGTGAATTAAAAACCAGTTTCATTAACTGGAAGTAAAATAATATTTTTTAAACGTCTTTTTTACGCGCTGCTTTTTCAAAATGTTATTGAAATATGATCATTAAAATTCGGGATTTCCTGATGTGGAAAATAGCGTGAAATTGGGGAATTATGAATTTAATTTTCCCTTAAAATTCATCAAAATAAAACTGATTATAAATTTATAGATGGCAATTTTTCACAATTCGCGCGTTGAGAATAAGTTATGGCTCTGTGTGAAAAACAGTCGTATTTAATACACGCGCTTTCATGTTTTCATTTTTCATAAACTTTACATAATATTACCAGAGTAATCTACTATTGAATATTTTCCTTTCAAAGTTGGTAATGTCCAACATTTATCTACATGCGAGTGACGAAAATATTTTTGAAGTTGATTTCACAGTCCACACCATTTTTCAAATTTTGAAACAACATTGAACGTCAGTGTTCTGAGAATTTCCTCGGCACTTCCTCATCCACGGCGACAGCTCGTGGATCGCGATGCGTGCGGTTGTCGCGCGCGCAATGTCGTTATATCTGTCCAAGCAGTCATTTTTCATTTGAATTTATTTGCTCGCCGTCGCAATGCGTGCGACAAGCAGCGCGCATCTCTTGCACCACGCCAAGGAAGAATTGAACTCGCGCGCGCGCTGCGTTCAAATCCTAATTAAAGATCAATCAACGGATTGCGTTCGTGGGGCGCTTCGCATTCTTCCACATAGTGCGCGAGATCGTTCTTTGTCCGACAGAAGTATCTATAATTAGTCGGATGGTATTTCCGAGCTTTGCACTTGCTGCCTACTGCGTTAGAAGATCTAAGACAGTAGTTGTTACATGATTTTTCTTGATAATACAAATTTTGTTTCTCTAATTAAATCATTCCAAGTGAAGTTCCTCTTGCGATTTAATTTTCCTAACTTAGCAAATCTTATAATGGAAGACCTTTCCAATCATAATTTGCATATAACTAGTTAGTTATGAAATATCATGAAATTGATATTATTGAATTTTTATCAATAATCAAAGAAGGTTTAGTCACTCCACTTGAAACAGATTTGTGTACTTGAAGAACGGGTTGAAAGTCAAAATTATGAGGATTAATACAAAACATACGACTTTTTAGAGATTGAAATGATAACAGATAATGAACCACTGGGCGTCGTTGGCGTTCAGTATGAACACTTCCGACACGTTGGAATTCGACGCGTTTTGTCGACGACGACGTTGCGCGACGCCTCGGTACTATTTTCGTGTGTCACTCGCGTCGCGGCCAAAGTGGATTTCAACCTACTAATGCTTCATCATAATCATCATCAACAATAACACTCTTCTGCTCGCCGCTTTCGTAATACTTTTTCTCGCGCCGCGTCTTGTTTTTTTCTCTCTGCGTTTCTTGTGTTATTTTTTTATGTGCATTCACACTTTGAAGTCCGAGTGCTTCCTGGTTCTTTTTTAATTCGTTTTTTATGTGATTCATTCGCGTGATAAATCATCATGCGATGGTATTTAATTAGACGTTCAGTGTTCTAAATATTTGTAAATATTGTTTTCTTAAATTATGTTTTACAAAAAACAATTTAAAATAAATCTGAGTTCCTCTTAATTTGGTATTTAAATTAATTTTGCTTTAGAGACCCAGAAATAATATTTGTCATTCCACATTAATTTTTTGTCAATAATCCCTATTATCCACCCTCAAACTGTCATTGATGTTACTCTATTTTCTCCTTATGCAAGAGCCGGGCGACCTACGTAATTTAAGAAATAGGCGGCTGCATCACAACCCAAAACCGTCATTTAATTCTAGCCTTTTAAATGTGAAAAGAGCGCTTTCATCTTCAAGAAAAGAATGTTGTGCCTTTTACCTCATCGTACCTTCGCCCTCAACAACAACGTCTTGGCCATTGTCGAGCGTGAGAACGTCTCAGACTTCCTCAGTCTAAGGAAAAATCCGGTCAAAGCGAAGCAACCATCTTCGTAAAGAAAGATACACACCTGGCGCGCAGTTAATCAAACGAAAAGTCTAAAAGTTGTTGCTGCAACAACAGTAAGTGCAAAAGTTCATAATGCCAGCCGCGAATTCGCCAACGGTCGACGAAATGAATACAATTAACTGCCAGTTTGTCTTAAATGGTATGCCGACGATGGCGTTCGCAGAAGTTCTAATCAAAACGGTTGACACGTTCGCTGCAGCAGTAGCAGAAAATCTCCGAGAAAATTGCAGTACAGCATAGCGGGACTCGCCATACCTTACCATTAGCAGCAAATGCCTCGTTTAGCAGCTCGCAGCGTTCGAGCTGTTTTGTTTGAAAAATTATTACAGCCAGCAGCCGCGTGCATGCATCTTTGGCCGGCAGGCAGTTTGTAGCTGCAGCCAGCCACAGGTGATATTTGGTCATGTGAGACGAGTGACACGTTGCCTTAGTACCAATCAGTGTCAGCTCATCGTTTTACTAAATCTGCACCGGCAGCCGCTTATTTGCCTCGCATAAATAACAATTTGTATTCGAACGTGTGTGTCAAATTGTTCAATCTATTTCAAACGAGACGTATGCATTATGCTTTCATGATGTTGTCTTCTAAGAAAATTAATTTACTACGTCTTGCAATTATGTTTTAATTGAATTTTCGGGGGGTTTTCCTGTATCTAGTCATAGTGTAAATCATAGTTATCAGTACTGAACCATTGTTCATTTACGTAAATAATAAAATGCAAATAAAACGCATACAAAAATTGCGTACAAAGGTTTTGCATTATGCTGAAACATTGTGCTTAATTATTTATCATGGAAATATTCTGATATTAAAGGACAAGAGTCAGTATCAAAATATTTATGATATATTCAAATAAGTAGCAGCGTTGTCTGAGAATAATAAAAGGAAATAACAAACATTATTCATGCTGTTTATGATTTCCGAAGATTAATTGCAATAGTCTTTACTGAAAATAACATTCAACTCTGTCTGATCTTGAGCGATGTCATAAATTATTCTAATATCAGCTTATTAGAAAATAAAATTTAAATTTAAATATTTACTTCTTACATTTTACTTTTTCTCATCCGTTTACTTAAAAATAAAAACTGAGATGAAAGAGTAGAGACTTTAACGAGCTAATTAACTATTCCTGAAAAAGTACCGGAAATTAAAAAATCTTCTGGCAGTTTTTAGATCATGTGAACTCCAACGGATCTTTGAAGGAAGTTACACTTAATATTTTAATTTTTTTTCGATATCACACGTGCTTTCTTATAATCTCGGTGATTAGAAACTTTGGGGTGACTTTATTCTCACACAGAGAAAGAAGAAATGTATGATTAATAACTTTTTATAAACTTCCTCATTAAAAATTTAAATAGCTAATAAAAAAATCAATAAAGAATTAATAATGAATTAATTCTTTAATTAATATAAATTAAATATGAAAGTTTAAAACTTTCATCAGTAAATTCATAAAAATTGTCGCATCCAACGAAAATCAAAAAGTTCTATGTGAATTTAGAATATTTGATTAAATATTCAACCACTTTCAATTTTACTCACGTACTAGTATTTGAAATGATAAATAAGTATTGAAAAAGAAAACATAAAGACGTTAAAAGGTTGAAGAGTTCATTGAATAAACATCAACTTTTAAATAGCTACAAGAAATTTCATAAAGCATGAATCGATAAATTCATAATTTACGCAATATTTCACTGGATCAACCATTAATTTTCCAACACGTTTTTAATCACACTTTGCAAATTACCAACGCTATATTGAAATGCTAAAAGTGATCTTTTACTATAAATTATTACTAATTTATGTATATTTCCGCGAATAACTGAACTAATACAAAGTGCCCGATCATAAACTAATAAACTTGTTCTTCGAATTAAAATTATTGCGTTTTTTGATTAGTAATTTTAATTTATTCATATTTTAGAATGAATTTGCATTTCAATTAATGATTTATTAATAAAAAATAATCAATTCATAATGTCATTATTCCTAATCGAGTGAAACTTTATTAGCACGTCTGTCATAATATGATATTTAATTTCTTGTAATCCCGATTAGGAAATGAAGAAATTAAAAGTCCTACTGAAAATTATTTCCACATTTATAGCAATTTATATGCATTATTTCCAAATTTGAATTTACGTCAAAATACGAAATAATCCGATGTTACTACTTTAATTATTTTTAATTTATGTCGTAAAATTTATTCAATTTAATAATTAATTTCTGCATGTAATTTATGCCCGCAACAATTCATTGACTTGCAAAAGAATATTGTAATAGCAAAACATACGTTTAAATCCAGACATAACAAATAATTATTATTAAGCATGACCTGCATGCGAATACCGTACGTGGATACCAAAAAGGGGTGTCCAACAAGTCACTTCCTCAATTCAATCATTTTGATAATGTGTTTGATAATTCTTGACTAACCAGGCAATATAAATATTTTAAACATTTATGAAATTAGATTATCTTCCCGACCCTTTGGGTGAATGTTAATTACTCATTGGCCACCCCTGAAATATGAAATTGAAATTTCTTTCGAGGAACTTAAACTAATGGCTGGAAAATGCGTTATCTTTTTAATTCGTGTTATCAAACGCAGCAATTAATGAAATTCAATTCCAAGAGTTCCCATTAAGCATCCGCAGACTTTTAGTCAGCACGCAAGTGCATAAAGTACGATTACGTGTGCTGGCTGCTTATAAATTCGTGAGCACGTCACGCATTCCATCATATCGATATACGATTGTTTCCACTCGCGCACAATGCACAATTACCATTTATGATTAGCACAATTCGTACAGCAGCAGCACGCCGACTACTGTGCGCGCTGAGCCCAAACAAATTCTGCGTGCATACTACATATTGTCATCTGAATACACACCAAATCGTAGCACGACACGTTCCTCGCGCATGCATCTTTTACTAATCACAAATTGTGCGTTTAATATGCATGCGTACGTTACGGCATAATCGATATGATTAATTTTAATCGCGCGAATAACATGACTTTATATGTCATTTCGAATCTGTTTGCATATCAAGTCATTTCTTTCATTTTTCAAGTTGATTGACCTTAATGGTAAAAAAAATTAAAGGATAACTTGTCCTTAAACAGCAAGGAATATCATTCTATTAAATATCGCTAGAATTTCAGCAAGAATTTTTCAGGATTTATATCAAAGTAATATAAATTTTCAGCAGCAAATTGTACTGCAAACGTGCATTTCTTTCGAGCTATCTGAGGCTCAATTCAGAGTTAAGTAGATATTTATTTATTTTCCCTCCCAAGATAATGTCTTTTGATAAGATAGCAGAACTCAATCGAAGCACGTGCAAGTTATCTTAAGTCACCTGTATACAAGCGACTAATGAGACGTTATGCAACGGCGGCGATTGGAAAATATTTTTCGCAAGTGTTATACAAGTCGCGCACAATGCATACATAATGCTCCAAATTTATTGTTTTCTTTTTCCCTTTGCGTTTCACGCCACCATCAAATACACGCACTTTACTTACGTATTCTCATCGAGACGCGAGCTATGCGGCGCGGCCGGTATATTTGAGTAAGAAATATTTTATATAATCAAACAAATAAGTCTTAACTTGTGCAATATTTGCTGTTACCGCTTGCTTGTTTGCTTTTCTCATACTCGCATTCGGAGCACGTTATGTATTTCCACAATGTGTTTACCTACATACACTCGTAATTTGTCTCATTGTACCTGACATGCCGTATTATACTTATTCTCGCTCAATTTTTAAACTGAGCATTCGTTTTTCATCTCAAAAAAGCAAAGAATTTAATTTTCCACGTTTACTTCTTTTCACATATTATTGTTTGTTTTCTTTTTTATTAAAAACCTTAATTCAGAAATGATGAAATGTTCAATTTTTATTGAATTAAACCTTCTTTTAAATTCATAATTTTTTTTTAACAGTTGTGAAAAACTTAATGAAACCCCTTGAAATTAAAATGAAGAACGCTTTGTATATTCTTCATTTAGTCAGTACGAGCATATTGTCATTATCTATTAAGGTCTATTAGCGCATAAACAACGTAATGCACGCACACAAGTTGCATAGAGAAGGAATAGAAGCGAAAGAGAATAGATCATAGCAAGCCGGAATAAAGGCCGGCAGCGCAAGTAAAAACGACTTCCACTTGCCTTTGGAACAAGGCAATTGCCTCCTCATCGTGCTCAACTCCATATAAATTGTTGTTCGCGTTCTCTATCTGTATGTGTACCTACTACCTATATGTTTGCTAGCTTAGCTGCTCAATTCAGCGCACCGAGCGTCTGACTGCTGAAATACACATACAATACACGCGAAGCGAGTGAGCAAAACCCGGATATTAATCGAGCCAAATGAATTACGTCAGCGCTCGCGCGCGCACTTATCTAATGCTAAGCCCACGGAATCAACTAATGCTTGGCGCAATATGTGCACAGTTTGCCGTCGTTAATGTCTATCTCTCTGCGTATTGTATACTATGTATTAACTTCTCGATTCGCATAATTTTGCACATAAATAAAACTATACCAAACACATGCGGAAAACTTCCAACGACTGCTTGTTTGTTTGTTCGCTATAAATACTCGAATTACGTACAATATGCTTATTGATCATCAATACATATTATTCCACCAGTTTTTGTCTAATTTTTCCCCAGCATAATTACAAATTAATGACCATTCTTCCCTTTAAATTCGTCTTTAATGTGTTCGTTTAATAAAATAAGCAGCCATTATTTTCATAATTATAATTTTATAGGCACTTAACCTTTCATTACTGTTGCGTTACTGTTTACCGTGTAATGTATTTATAATTTGGCGTGTACGAAGTAAAAAGATTCAAATTATTTTACGGCTTGAATTAATAAAATAATAAAATAAATTGCCAAGATCCATCGCATTAACCGAGGTATTACAAGCGATTACAAGTTAAAGTTATATAAAATTCATGTAAATGATAAACGCCTGATAAGATGATGATAGATGTTGTAATTTCATGTCGCTTACTTCCGGAATTAGTCGAATTAAGGTTAAGATGTTATGATAACTTTATAAGTGACTTAAGTCACATGAAAAGTATGTAATTGGGAAATTTTATAAATTCCTGAAAGAATATGATTTTTGAAAATAGTTTAAATAATAATCTCAGCTATTATTAAATTGACCAATCATATCCTGCTTAATTATAACAGAAAATGTTTTATGTTCACTCCCTATGAAACGTTTTAATTGGAATAACTAAACGATTATGTCGATAAAGAAAAGACAGAGCTGTGCGCTACTTTGTGTTATTATTTCCAACCAGGAACCTGACGACTAGACCATAAATAGACTGACTGGCTTCCTCTCTCTTTCGGGCAATTCCGCGCGTGCGAGCTTATTACCTACCTACCTACCACCACTGAATTCGCGTTTCGTCAATCGAATGCGCGCAAACTTAACTTAATATTGCACTAGCGCATGATTGCATTTCCGCGTTGCGTTGCGTCGCGTCGTGATCCGCGCAACACATTCATCTTCCATCTCCGCCACGTCTATGATTATTGTTTCATTGTCTCCATTGACGCTGCATGCGCGCGCGCGCGCACCCATTAAACTAGGTGAAGAAGTCAACTGCTGTATTGCTTCTCATGAGGAGCGGGCGCGTTACGTTTCAATCCTCAATCCTCGCTTACGTCACAGCCGACGAGCAACTCGTAATTCGTGCATTGTCTACCGATCTAATTTCACTTGTAATGATGATGAAAGACATGCACTCGATAACGACGTGAAGCGCACACCGACCAACAAAGGAAACGCACCGGTAGTCCACATCCTTCGTCACAATCTGATGACTTTAGGAAGTACTTCCGTTTCCTTTCCTGTATGACTTTCAATCTAGTTTAATTCCATGTTGTTACTTCAACTCGTTCACCATCTTTATATACAAAAGGTTACCAAATATTTCAATGAATTAAAATAAATCAAATTCCTTTAATAACGACCTCAAGCAAACTTCATTATATCCGCTAATTGTTCTTAATTAAATTAATTAAATGCAAATAACCAAAACGACCTATGTGTATTTAAATAAATTATACTTTTCCGTGTTTATTTCCGGAAGTATCAAATTGCAAACCGTGAGATCAAAGCATTTAACTTTTCAACAAGTTAAATTTCAGCTTCCCTAATGGAATATTTAATTCTATTTTCGATTCTTGATACACTTTGTATACACACATTGATTTAGTTTAGTTGCAATCTTTCTTCGCGCATGAATCTTCACTCATTAAAGCGTACTACCTCTTCCTGCAGTAAAACTTTGACGTTTTCGTCGTTTTTTCGAGAATATTACGCGCACGCGAGTCAAATAGCGAACGAGCAGTAGCCCATGAGGTGAACAGTTAATTTCCCAGCATTTCCCCAACGGAGGATTACAAGCGCAATCAACATTTTTCCGCGATCGCACGCAGAAATTAGCTAAACGATGTTAATACGGGATTGCATTTTGCCATTTTCCCGATACGGCAAAAGGTCAATTCGCGCACCGACCGTCTGAAGGAGGTGGATGAGAGCTGCTGCGAGCTAGCGCGAGTGCGCACGCGATCCGGAAATCATCATGCACAAGGTCACATACCGCTGGTGACTTGGCGGGTCATAATAGCTGTAAAAGAAAGCCAAAAACGTTTGCGCATTCGCCATTTTCAAGTGCGCACACGCCGCTGATGGTGCGACGGGCATCCATCGCGGGCTGAACGTGTACGGTTATAATCGTTTGCCGCCTCACTACTTTTTCAATCACCCATTGATAACGTCTAATAGATTCCACGATTTGCCATCGACGTTTATGCGACATCAATTACGAAATTCCATCGTGTTTCGTCTCTATTCTCTTAATTTATTCATCTACTTTAGACACGCTCTTTAAATCCTTAAGTCACTCACTTTTTTCCCGCAAAGGTCAACCCGCTGCTCTTTACAACAGACGACGAAAAACTGACATTTCACGTTGTTTTCAAGGATTTGCATTGTCAGTTTAATTGATAATTTCCGTTGCAATTTCAATCAAATTCAAGTACTCACTTTTTACTGATGGATGAACGCTCTCGATTGAATGGATTGTGGAATCTGCAAAACAAAAACGACATTAATTAACTAAGTGTCAAACAATTTCCTGATACGCTTCTTCATCATCCTTAAACAGCTACTTAAATCCGTGTTCTGTGAATGATTAAAAGCACAATCAATAAAAGAAAATTAATTAAGGAACAACAATTTAATACCGTTTGCAATCGGAATATAAAGCTGTCATTTGCGTATGCGTGAAAGTCCATTTCCTGTTTGTGTAATAACGTTACAACCCTTCAAGTGGGAAGTATAAATCGCGCATATAGGCTATATGCACACAAAGCGTTTGCCCGTTGGCAAAGCGACGTGTGGCAACAGGCAACAGGTAACAGGAAGCAATTCGCGTTCGCTCGCGGCTCCGTTTTCCGTTAACTGACATCCGAGTACGCTGGCAGCGCATAAGAAGAACAACAACAACAACAACAACATCTCGTCGCGCTTTTTGCCGTCTTTGGCTACGAGAGATTATGTAATCGCATCGATATGTAGTGGATGTTGACGTAAAGCATAACCATATGAAAAGCACCGCTCATTTCCAGCAAATGCGCGCGTCTTCTATGAAAACACTCGGAGCGCAATGAGCCAAGAACGGCGCAGAGATTTCCGCATTTGTATTCAATTACGTGGTTCGTATGATACTCGTTAATGATTTAATGAATTTTGGGTGCTTTTGTCGCGGCGCGGCACGGCTTCAGCGCGGCTGGGTGATAAACTTACGCGCGCAGTCTCAATATGGAGATAATTACAGGGATAAATTTACGGCCGTTTGGCGCGCAGTGCTTTTTGCACGAGATCACGCGGTTTGACCCCGTGCTCCGTTCGCGCTGCTGCTGCTGCTGCTGCTGCTGCTACACACATTCAAGACGTGTGTGTTCGGATAAACGTATATGTAATAAGGTTCGATCGTGAGTTCCGGGATGTGCGCATCGATTTGCGGTCTCACCATCATCATCATCATCATCATCTCGTGCTGTGTTCGAATAATATCATTATTTTCGATCGAGTTTCCGTTAGGGTTATCAAAATACCTACTTCAAATAGGTGCGCATATAAATTATGGTTTCATCACTTTGCAGGTGGTAATTAGAATTTTTTGAAGCATCCGTGAATTATCTCTTATGGCCCAAAGCCAGTAAGTAAATCTTAAACTGCTGAAAAGTTAACGCTCCTAAAATGTCTTCGAATGATATCAAGCGTGTAAAAACTGGCAGGTATATTAATTCTTGCAGTTTCCTCGTGACTACTGAGTTTTCAGTCAAATAATTTCGCTGGTGATAAAAGTTGTGTAGTGTGATGATTAAAGGGCTGATGGCATTGATAAAATAATCAAATAATTATCATCAGGCCATATAAGAGAAGTGCATACATTGTAATTAATCGGCGAAACAGTCTTGATCGAGTATACAAATGACGTCTTTAGCATTGAGGGCCGTGCAACAATGTTGCCGCATTGAGTACGCGCATGAATGTGCGACATTATGATGCACTCGTATCAGTTGATTTTCCGCGGTAGATTTACATTACTCCTGATGGGCTGGTCGGACGCACAAAGTCGCATTGAGGCGGCTAGCCATACAAAAGGTCCCTAACCTCTCATCATATCGCATCGCATCGCATCGAAACGTCTGTTACGCAAATATGTGTGCGTGTAATTGCGCACATTTACACACTCACACACGCCGTAATCCTTCAACTTGTGTGTTTTGTCTCGTTCAATAAGAATTGCCATCTACAACACACAACCGCTTGGGAATTGAATACAAAGTGGACGCCTTTGCAAAACTGATATTTGCATGCTAATGAGACGCGAGCGCGCGCGCGCGGCCCGCTGCAGAATTTTTATTCGCATATGTCACGAAAAGCGTCTCGCAGAATTGCACATGATAAATTCACACCTACGCTGCGCGCCATACTGCGCATATCCTTATTCATGCTTATTCACTATGCTAATGTCCTGTTTTTGACGCGTCATATTCGTGGATTCAATGACCTTCCACAGGGCGTTTTTTTCGCATGTAGGTGGCGCTCCAAAAAAGGATCAACTCTATATCTATCCCCTGAATTACACGAGCATATGGACTCCAATCCAAAACTTTAAAAGTACAAATCAACTTTCTGCTTGTGCTGTGATTTTCTGTGCCAACTACTATTTAATAAACTAATTCTATTTAGCAGACATTGTAATAAACTAAAATTTGCCAGATTTATTAGCCATTTTCAGTGTAAGTCGGTAGTTAAAGACATTCCTGAAAACCGGGCATTATTCACTTCCTAATAACTTAAGTTATGATGAAGACAAGTGATAAATAACTGACATAAGCACAATATCGTATTGCAATTATACGCGGTATTCAATTCTGTACAATGCGCGCACTTTGTATGCGCATACGCGACTTGTGATTATTTGTGTGCGAATGCGAAACGACGCGGTTGTTAAACGTAATATACGAGAAGAATATATGCATGTGGGCAGTGAGTTTCAGTGTCCACGTCCGGATTCCTCAAGTGTCATACACGCCTGCCAAGGAAACGAAACGTTTGAAGCATTCAAAATTACGCTCGCCCTCTGCGTCAAGTGATAAAGTAATCATAGACGATCATATGTGATAAATACCGTAATTAGACACAAGTTGTTCGTCATTAAATGCAACGTAAACCAGCATTCAATCAGTCGTAAGCTGATAGTTTATGTATGCAAATGATAATGATGCTGTTCGCATCGCATGAAAGTAATAACTTTAAACTGGCTGTGGAATCAATCAAAGGAGCCATCACGATGCATCATGAAAAGCAAGAGTACGAGGCGCGATCGCAGGAAATAAACAAATGAGTGAGTTTTCATCATAGCCAGCTCGCGTCGCGCGCGCGCAAGGAGTAAGTAATCAAGTCAATTGGTTCTAATCAAGAACAATTGAAGAAGATCACCGGGTCACATGTACAATGCGCCTAGTCAATTCAGCTCTTAAAAAACAACAACGAAGAGACAAAGCCATATGCATGTCGTAATTGATGTTGTACGCTCAGACGTTATCACAATTATCACTAGGCGCGCAGTTGTTGTTGTTCGCGGTGCGCGCGCGCGACTTGTGGTTGGAAGTCGTTGGAATGTTGTTCGCGCTGGAGCGAAGGAAGGAAGGAAGGGGCGAGAGGTGCGAGAAGAAGCTGTGGTCACGGACGCGCGCGCGATCGCGCAAGAGAGCAGTCGCTGACCTTGCAAGGAGATGAAGAGGATGCGTACGCTCCTTCGCGTAGTCGTCGTCATCGTCGTCGTCGCCGCGGTAACGCAATCAACCGCGAGCGACCGGATGTGCCTGCATGACCAAAAAGTCACTCGACCACTTTTTCTCCACCGTGCGCGCCTTGGCGTTTTTCTCTTATTACGATGCGGTTTATTGGTACATGGCGACTGCCGTCCAACGTTAGTTGCTTCGCTTTGTTCTCCTCAGTTCCTCAACCACTGTTGATTAACAATCGCACTCCAAAGCCTTTGAAAATCTAATTATCATTCACGACCGAAATTCCGCTTCCCCTTCCGCCATTTCGCACGCACGCGCCGTTTACTTTTCTAATTCAACGCGACTTAAGTGACTTACTTGCTAACACACTTACTAATTGTGCTAGAACCACATCCACGCAACCACGCACTCGTAGATCAAAATTATTTATACATTACGTAACGTGCTTAAATTAATTACAGTTGATTCGAAAAATTAAGGTCAACTCGCTGCTCTTAAGCTAAGTAAAGTTAAGTTATTTTTTCAAATACTTTCACACGCTTGAAAAGCCCATTTGCCCAATGGAATTTCGCAATAAAATGCAGCAAATACGAAATTACGGCATGGAATGCACACTTGGCAAAAAAAAAATGTAAAATTAATAGCTAATAATTAGTGTGTTTCCTGTTTGAGCAGCATGAAAATTGCACAACCTCAGGGGGCGCAACTCGACATTCCATAATTTTTCAACATCATTCATCTCCAGACACGAAACGAGCGCTTATCATCATCATCATCATGGAATGACTTTCGGTCGAGGGAGCAAGCACCACGTTTGCAGGTAAATGAAGCCGCCCGTCAGCCGAGGAACAAGTGGTGCATGATGCACGAAAGGAAAACCGAAAATTTTGTTGTTGGAAACGAAGCAAAGCGGTGTGCTCCACCCATTCGAATCTCGGGCGCATCGATGAAATGCACAAAAAAATCGGTCACGTTCTCAACCGGCGAACACCAGCAAAACTTTGCTTTTATCCATTGTGTTCTTCCTTCTTTGCTGCGTCTCCTCTTGCACCGATTGGTGATAAATGATGCATGATGCAAGAATATAATAATAATTGGTGATGATGATGCTGTTGTATTTACGTTTTTTCTATGCGTGAATTGTGGCCGGATTTATACTTCATTGCTTTATGCTGCTTGATCCTCGGATTCTTGGACCGTCTTTGTCCGAAAAGGGAGAAAAACTCGTATTGGTTTTAAGTCAAACATGAAGAATCACTTCCAAGAAAAATATTTCGAAATGTTGTCATTTCCTTGATTTATGCAATAGTAGCAAATTACTTTGCTACTTTGATTTCTAGAATTCGCCTAGTGCTTTGATTTTTGTTTGACTTGCATCAAGTCTTCTTGCATGAAATTGAGAAGAAGAAGAAGAATAAGAAGGACGTACTGCGCACGAAGATGATGATAATGACGCTGAAGCTGAAGAAACCAAAACAACGCATTTCCTTTGCGCGCTTCATTATCGTGCGTGTCCTTCGGGCTTCAACAGTCACGCTGATTGCTGGAACCAGTTACGACTTCCGCTATTGTTTCTCACTCGACGATTGAACAGCGGCCATATTGAAATCGTCGGTAATGCAGATTTTCACACAACAGACATTAACATCATAATAATCCAACCAATGAGCCAAAGTACTTTTCTGGATGCGTTTCACATGCTTAGACATTTACTCAGTAATAATCGAATGCGGATTAAGCAGAGATGCTCCTATTGAGAGCATTTCGGGCGGCTTGAATGGGTGGCGCAGGTGGTGGTTGTATTCGGTGCATACAATTCTATTATTTGTGCAATTCAAGCGCCGAGCATGTAACAGCCGAGAATTTGATATGCTAGCTGAAGCTGTGGGAACTCTAGTTGAGTGACTTTAATTTGGCGCGAATATCGTTTGGAAGCAATGCAAGCACTGCACACATTCAGGTAGAACGTGGGAGGTATTTTTTACAAATAGGAATCCAGCAAAGAAACCTCAGAAGCAGAATGCACAATCAACGTTCAACATCGCCCCCAAAATAGGTACTCACATCACATACGGAATCTAATAATAATACAGCCATAATAAATTTTGATTTAGTCCTAGTAATTATACTGATAATAAATCAAACCAATGCAGCTAAATTTACGAAAATTGTAAAAATATTATTTGAATTAGACCAGCAGTTTTCTTTTTCAACTCTTTTTTCACTCTTCATAGCCTATTTCGTAATGCTACAGTTAGTTTATCTTTATTAATTCGAATTTTTTCTTCTCCTTTAGAGTGTTTCCGCTTGATGAGTCAGTGGTCATCATTCTTTACGAGAGAATAATTCATTCGAGCGCATAAATCTGCAATCACGAAACGCAAGTTATACGCGAGAGATCAACAGGTGAACGGAAATAACTCCATCGATTTAAAGTACAGGATGTTGCGCATGAAGATGCGAACGCTGAACGAAGCCCATTGGGCATTCCGGCGAGTTGATGGCTCGCTCCTTCGGCAAGATAATAAATTAAGGTGAGCGTACGTACGCGCGCGGTGCGGCCAGAGGAAATTCCTTAAAATCTTTAATATCCAGCGAGCATCCGGCCGGTGAAGCGTATCCGCTGTTATAAAATCACTATAATTTCATCTCTTGACGTCGCTGCTCCAAACTGGTTTTGAGCCGCTTAGCCATCGTCTTCGCTCGTCCAATTCGTCGCTGATGGCTGGAATATTTCTCAACGTCTCGACAAGACGTGCACGTCATTTCATTTTTACGCAAAATATTGCTTAATAGCCGCAATCTATATTCATTTCACAAACGTGATATTGTTTTGTCGTTTGTCTCTAATTCAGCGCGTTAATTTACATTTATTTTAAGCCGCATTAAGCGCGCCTCGATGTTTGGTGATAAAAATAATGAAACACACGTGTAGATGCGTACATTTGTCGGTTAGCTCGTAGATTAACGAATTGCTCTCCCAAAGTTTCTTCGAAATCCGTTCGAATATATAACACGGATAAAAGTGTTCACACGCTCCGTTGCTATTGCAACGAAACAAACTTGAGCCCGTTGAGCGCGCTCAGGATGCGTTCTATCGCTGCGGGTGAATTATTGGATTTTTGAACACTTGTACCGGAAACGTGCTACGTTTTTCCATCTTGCTCCTCGAAGCAATCTGATTGAAAATACCAAAATATATAAGAAACTAATTTTACCCTCTGATTTTGAAATTCTGTTGCATTTTTAAAAGTCGATTAAAAATCTTATAAAAGTTGAAGTGCTTTTAAAGTCGTATGTAAATAAATCTACAGGAAGCTGAAAAGTTGATACGACAAAAACACGTCGAGAATAAAGTAAAAAGACGCATTCGAGAGTCGTTACAAGTGTCTCAACGCATGATTCGTTGAAATTTTACCGAGTTCGTGAAGACCTTCAAGAATCTCGGTGCGCGCGCGGAGAGTTCAAGTGGCTTTTTCCTTGGCGCATTTTACATATTTTTTCCCGTATCGTATCGTTGCGCGCATTGACAAGTGCACCGCCTGGATGCATAATATCACGTGTGCCAGTGCGCTGAAGCAACATGTTACGAGCATATACATGCGCTCCAGACGTTATGTTGTCGTTCAACGAAATGCGATGCGCAGCGTCGTCGCGCATTTTAATTTTTCATACGTACATCATCATCCTTGCGATGCCAATGCGTCGATTCGAATATTAACCAGCGCCCACGCACGCGCAACCAATTGATTTTCCCAAGTAAAAAATGTTAAACACTTCCGCCAACAACAATCACTTAACTGTACACTCTGCATGTGCTTAGTGCGCGTACGCCATGTAATTCTTCTTCATCTTTTAATTATACGAGCCAAAAACACTATAAAATTATGAATTATTACATCGCATTAGTCGATAAGCAACCAACTAATTTAAAATTCATTGCGTGTCTGCTTCTTGTCAATTTGTTTTTACTTTTGAGTAATAAAAGAATTTAAACTTTTTCTGGCTATTGTGACTACCTATTCATTCTTAGCGTGCATCCAAAATTTTCTGGATGGTTAAAAATATCTGAGTGTAATCTTCAAACACAATCTAGAACAATTAATCTTAACGTCAAGCATCAGCGGCTTAACACTAACACTTTTTCTATGATGTTTTCTGTTTGAGATTTGCCTAATTAAATTGACTACTCATTTGAAACTACTTCCGTATATAACGACGATGCGTAGGTACTGTGTATTATTTAGGTTAAATTAATTTTGTAACATGTACGTACGAAAGTCTTAGTTTTTGTAATCATCAGACACGATCTGACACAATTAATTTTCGTTTACACTTCCATTTCACGTCAAGCATCAGCGAGTCAAGAATATCAATTTTCTCTATGATTTTTTCATCAAGATTCGCCTACGCAAACTTGCGCGAGAAGCCTGCGTTACATAACTCGATGGATTTAACGAAGCAACGCAGCGTTTTGATGTTATTGTTCCGTCACGATTCCGTTCCGTAAACTATTCACTCGAATATTCGCGTAATGAATATCTTTATACGTTATTGCATTCGCATCATTATGTAATTACATAGGCAGCGAGAGATGATGAGGCTCGCAGCGCGCAAAGAAAGGATATTTCCGCGCGAATGCAAATCCGCGTGTGAATTGGGTAAAGCAGCACCTACGACCTTTTTGCCAGCCGCAGCCGCGCGATTCGGGACAATTACATAACTCGGCTCGCAGCTCATTAGGCTCGTTCTCGTGCTCACTGCATTCCCAATTGCGGACGAACGCACATCATCATCATCGTGGTCGTCGTGTTACTATACGCGTTAAGTTGATTTCTGTGCGATTACATCGATAATCGCCAAGCCACAATATGTAAATTACATCGTTCACAGCGTTCAATTTATGAACTAAGTACTTGATTTTTTTCAAACTAAATTGCTTTTGAGCTCTTATGATGCTTTAACATCTTAATTGTTAAGAATTTTAGTTATATCTAAACAACACCCATTTGCATCCCTCTGTTAACCCTAAATGTTAAAGAGGTGTTTATTTTAAGAAGTAGGGGATTTCCGGATGTAAGGACAAAATTAGAGGGCACTATTGTCGTTATAACCGAACAGAGATTATTCACGATTATACAGAATAAGTAAGTACTGAAATATGGTAAGTTTAAATTGAAACTTTTGTAAAGTTGTAATAAAAGTTGAAGTAAATATAAATATTCGTTTGGTAGTACATGCTGTGCATGATAATGCGCTAAGAACATGAAAGACCATTCAAAAAAGGATATTTAAAGAAGATCAACGTTACGGACGCTCGTGGATAAACAGAAAGTAGGAAATGCGAAGTAATGGCTTTACTTCGAAGAATTACGAATGTCTGGAGTAATCGGTCAGGTAGGTGCTTGACCATTTTCATGCGCGATCGCAGACAACGCAAAGGTATACTTCACTGCTCTTCATGCTGCATGCGAGCTTTTGTGATGGAAATGTGAGTATTTGCTTTGCTTACATCTGAAGGTGATGCTGAAACTGTTGTGTGGTCAATGGTGCGCCTCGCGGTGTGTTATGTTTGTTTGCGTACCTATGGTACTTGTCGCACAAGTGCCTTCTGCAAGCATCTATCAAGTAGGTGCAATGAAACTTTTACGGATGTTCTAACTATTCACTTGGCTGTTGACTTAGCCTCCTCCAACATCTATGCTGATTTTCACACTTTTGCGTTCTGACCTGATAGGTGATTCAGTAATGTTTAACGCAAGAAGAATGCGTAGTTGGCTTAATACTTGTGTGTTTGATAACGCCTAATCTAATGTGAAATATCGAGCAGATAACACTAATATTTTAATAAAGACCGATTATGCAGCTGATTGTTTATAAAATGCTGCCTTTCAACGGCTCGTTGGTCTAGGGGTATGATTTCCGCTTAGGGTGCGGGAGGTCCCGGGTTCAAATCCCGGACGAGCCCACTGTTCTTTTAGCAATTGAGTCTTGCATCTGTTATAAACTATAAACCGTAAGGTGAATTCTACCGTAAGATGTGTTAATTCATAAATGGCTCTGAAGTCTAAAGTAAAGAAGCTTTGTCAAGAGTTTAAAATAAAATTTTTAATATAACTCTTTTATGATAATTGAGTTTGTGGTAAACACATTTGATAATTTATCGTATCATCCTAGATTTTGCAGATTAAGTAGATAGTGCCTGCTGAATCAGAAGTCATGTGAAAAGTTCGACGAGCTCCATAAAAGAGTTATCTATTAATACTGTTGACAATACAGTCCGCTTTTGTTTAAATAATGCTGCCTTTCATCGGCTCGTTGGTCTAGGGGTATGATTTCCGCTTAGGGTGCGGGAGGTCCCGGGTTCAAATCCCGGACGAGCCCACGTTCTTTTACCAACTGAAGAACTGAATGCTTTAAATAAATAGCCAACTCAGTCACAAGAAATAGATAACTCTTTTAGCCGGAGACGGTATCAACAAAGTTGATTATTTACTAACTTTATACCATGAAAAAATATTACTTCGTATAACTAAATATTCACATATTCGCATTATTAAAATTCCGGTATATCAAGTCAAATAAAAGTAACATTTACAGATGATTATAATACCCGACGCAGTTCGCTAAAAGTTTAAACAAGCCTATTCCCAACGGCTCGTTGGTCTAGGGGTATGATTTCCGCTTAGGGTGCGGGAGGTCCCGGGTTCAAATCCCGGACGAGCCCACGTTCTTTTGTTTTACCAACCGCATTCTTGCTCAAGTCATATGTTATGACTCTCAACTCCCAAACACCTTAACTATTTTCCTACCAAAAATTAAAAAATCACATCTTAACTACTCAAACAAAAGTTATCTAACTCGGTGCTAAAACGTGTACGAATAATATCCAGCCCCTTCCAACGGCTCGTTGGTCTAGGGGTATGATTCTCGCTTCGGGTGCGAGAGGTCCCGGGTTCAAATCCCGGACGAGCCCACTTGCCTTTTACCCATTTGCATCACAAGACTTAAGTCATTAATGACTTCGCTATAAACCATCACCTCAATCATCCCAAAACCGTCTATCTTCTCTTTTCCTACGCTTATTATATTCTACAACTTACTGCTTGTTAAAAATACTTTTAAGTATTTATTAAACAATGGCAGCGAACGACCGAAGTAATAATGCATTAAGTATTCTTTCGCAAAATACTTGTTAACTCGCAATACGAAATATCGCAAATTCATACAACATTGCTAATTGCATACTCAATGCGTGGAAATGCACTTGAACACGGCTTTATCTCGAATAATTATTGCCTTCCGCTGCCGTTCGCGTCTTGTCCTCTTTCGTTTTATTGCATTACGCCGCATCGTAATTATACGCTTTGCGCTGGCCAGCGCTGTCGACCAGTAGCATCACCTCTTCGTCCTTTTCTGTCAGCGCGTGCATGCGCAAACAGTTATTTTCGTTCGAGGCGAAACGCGCGAAAAAAGCGGTAGCTGTTTCTTACGTACATAATTCGCGTTGGTCCTCATGGCGGAATCGACGCGCACGACCAATAAACGCAACAGCAACAACAAGAACGAGGAACGAACTGGTGATTTATTAAGGCGCATAAATATTCGCGACTTCCTCGTTGCGTTGTTGTTCCGACCGCAGCTGGCCGCGTGCTGCCGCATAAACTTGCGCGCTTCTCTTCTCAAATCGTTCCTGCAAATCACATGCGCACCAGCCACTCAGCAATTGTAGCACAATGGATAATTATGTTTATTATAGCTCAGAGGTGTGTTCGCATGGCATTCGACTATTATACTTGAACAAGAATTGCATTATTTTAAAGCCGCTTCAAAATTTCAACTCAAGTACCTGATTCTTTCACGAAATAGTGTAAATAGGAAATGTATGTGGTTGTTAAGCAACGTTAAGTGATCTTAAGTTAATTGACTTGAAGCGAATGAGGCAAGAAATCATATTTGAGCGCTGCAGCGCGCTGGAGCAACACAAAGAGTCTGTGTATGCTTTTCGTACAAGTGAAGATGATGTATCAAAATGATTGGTAAACCACCAAGAATGCTTTGTTCCATTACATTCCCGGTGCGCGAAACGTGCACGCGCGTATATTATTAAGACTCGCACACACCGACGCCGTGCATTATGCAATATTACGTAAAGGAAAGGGAAAGTAGACCGCGTCCCGCATTCGGAACCACGTTGTGCGATTGTGTGCTGTGTGTGCTTTGAGTAGACTCTCTTCCGGGCTGTGCTAGGTTAACTGCTTAACACGGCATAGACTGTGCAGGCGTGCAATGAAATACCGAGTGAATTAAACCAAAACTTGATAAACCAACACACAATCACCAATAACCCTTTATCCAAGTCAATAACAAGTCAACTTTCAATTTTCCCATTGATCAAATGAGTGATTAGCTGCTAAGTACTGAAATATATTGCTTCTGATCACAAGCCTTTGAATTTTGTAGCAAATTATGATTTGTGTGTTCGCTCAGTGTATTAATGAAAAGGTAGGAATAGTGAACCAACATGACCTACAATATCCGTGCGAAAAGAGCACGCCACATAATCGTAATTATAATAAGCGAATGTTGTTATAATACTTATTATTCCCGCATGCTCGCGAGCCGCTTTAATTCATTACATCGCCATCGTATGCGCACCGCGTTCGTTCTCTTTAGCTCCAACAACTTGTTGCTGTAATATTTGTTATAGCATTGTCTAGTTATGTTATGTTCTATTGCTGTCTATGTCTACGTACGCTGCATACTTATTAGACAATTTGCTTTGCATAGGAAACTTAATCGTGTGTCGTTCCCATCAAATTAAGTGTCTATGCTTAATGATGTTATTTGTTCCTCGCTTTATATCCAACCTACTTTTGCCACCTTCTATATGTCTAATCAATTTTGAGGCTATGTTTATGTACCAGTGAGATGAGATGATTGTGCTGAAACTAGTTGGAAACTTGAAAAATGTAGTATTTGCTAAGGAATGCTTGCACCTTATAGAAATGCATGCATTGTCGTTTCCTGTTTCGAGTTTTAAAGTAAAGAGGCATCATCGTCGTTGAGAGCCACCTTAGTGATATGCTCATAGTCATGTACATACGTGGTTGAACTTTATGCGCTTCATACACTTATTTCATATTCATGCTGGCGTATACAGTATGTTCTCTTGGGGGCAAGGAGACACGAGTGCAGATAGCATCAAGTACGGATAAGAATGCTCATTACCCACGCAATGTATATACGTATGATATGAATTCCACATATTACCCATTAGATTCGTGCCTAGTTGGATGCGATTTTAGCGAGGGAATACGAGTTACCTACAACGTCTTACCAGCAACTTATATATACGCAGCGCATGACAAACATATACAAATGTACCGAGAGATAATAGGAATAAGTATGCATAAACTGTACCTGTATACTGCTAATTCGTAGAAGAACCCATTTTAATGATGATGCTCCCCACTCAGTCACAACTCCATTGTTCGTTATACCGAATATGTGCTGTAGTAATAATAAATCACATTCATATGTGTTAGTTGAACGCTTATGGTCTAAGTACTCACCAGCAAATTGGAAGAAGTTATCAATATACACACAATGCACTATTCACACGCGTTACTTTAACTCGAGATTGATAAGCAATAATCTGTCTAATTCTAATTATATATACTTATTTGAAGCAAATTTATCGATAACTGATCGACCCGCACTAAACACTACACCGACAGAAATGCAAGTTCAACGAGGTTAAAACGAACTAATCAGCTGATTTTTATTAAGCTGGGATGTGATGTTGGCACCACTGATGCACTGCTGCATGCAGGGAACATGTGTTCTCATAAACAGCTGATTATTGTTGTGCAGAATCTAAAAGCTTTAGTGGTTGTGCAGTGCTTATTTGACTTCCTGAATCTTGCAATTGCGAATACGGAAATCGATTTGCTACAAGGCCGATAGTTCGGTAATTTACAATTGTTTGTTTATGGTTGTGCAATCATAAAGACAATGAGTTGAATTAATGAAGCTATTGAATTTCGCAGATAAAACCGTACGAGTCGTTGACGATGTTAATACGTTGATATTTGAATCAATAAAATGTTCATGGTTCATTACTGTACTATCAGTGACGACTATTTCAATCGGAAGTCATGACTATTAAATGCATAAGGGTACCCACAGGTTTTTGTTTTTGTTGCTTCGCCTTATGAATAAAACATACTATCAGCATGCGTCGCGGCGCGTTATCAGCCAACAGCCAAATAGTTTACTCAGTACACGCGCTTCAAATTTGATATCAGGCTTATTTAAATTGCTTCAACTCTTCAATAAGGGTCCAATAAATGAACGTGTTGATTTGGTTGATAACTTGCACTAATTTACAGGAAGTAAATATGAACATTGTGACAATGGAAATAAGAGCGGAGAGAATTAGATTCATGAAACAGTATCGAATCAACGTTACAAAATTATATTCTAGAAAAGTCTTACTCATAATAAAGACAATGAATCATAAGCAATTGAATTATAAATGACCAGGAGGATGACTAGATATTAAGTGATATTTTGTCTGCATTTCAGTACAAGTTGGTGAAGCAGAACAAATCATCATAATGTGCAGAATCGGATGAAGCTTTACTATGATTAGATGTATCATGAAATGCATAATCCTGAAACAAATAAACTATGCAATTAGAACTAATAAAACTTGTATGAGTAAATACATACGTGGTGATAATTGTAATTGCAATCGTTGAGCAGTTGTTGCAACTTTTCAATGTAATCAATGGCATGTTGAAGAGTCTTCACCTTACTGACACGTTTGCCCCTAAATAAAATGGTGTTGAATTACACTTCAAAACAACAATTGATTTCATTAAGTATTTTCGTCACCTGTCACATGGACTGACATTTGCCGAGCGATTTCTTTATCGCATCTCATATTTCTAATCGCAGCAGCACCCACCACTTACCTGTGATTTTCAAATGGCACCGCTTTTCGCAAACGGACAAACGCACTATTGACGGCCTGCACGCGGCGGCGTTCGCGTGCATTCCTCTTTGCCACCACTTGGGGCGGCTTGTTGCTGTGCGGCACGTGAATATACTTGGAGAGTTTCTTCTCCTTGCGTGAAGTTGCGCTTTGATCGCAAGGATTTTTGTTGTTTTCGCGCAATGGCTTTGGCGCATCTTTGTGGCTCTGGATTGTAATCGGATAAGACATGTCAAAGTTGTGTCCTTCGTCGTAGAGAAACTCTGAATGCAATGACATTTCGCAACAACTATGAAAGAAACTCGCGTGCACAAAAAAAAACTGAAAAATTGACAAAGAATGCGTGATATTTGATAACTATCGTTAATGCTGTTGTTCGTTTAAGCGGTTTGCGCTGACTGAATGCATGTTTATTCATTATCAGTAAGTTTCGCTGAAGAACTCAAGAACTCGGCGAATACATTTTCGGGACGCCCGCATGCACCTGGAATAGGTGGAGTTTAAAATTAAAAAGAGGTCTGGCGCGTGGTCATCAACTTTTTTTCAGCTGCCTCGCGCACACTTGCGCTAAGACGCAAATTTTACCTGGCAAACTCGCAATTACTTCCGATATTATTTCTGTATTGGAAGGAGAATACTCAAAGTACTTTTGTCTAAGTTTGCGAATAGCAACAATTGTTAACAGCATTAAAGATAGTTGATAATAGTTGTAATTTAAATACATTGTGTAAAGCTGCAAGAATATAAATACCCTTGTTGATCATAATAAAATAATCGTTTAGTCATCATCGTTCATTCAGAGCTCAGAACAGATGTTTGTTCATCTTTATGATCATATCTAATGTATGGTCAAGCTTTAAAAACTATAATTTTCCTGCTCTACCACACCTGGTCACTCTTGACTTGATCGTAAATAATTTTGAATCCTATAAGAATCTCTAGCGCCATCTCATAGGAACAGTAGCTGGTTTGTACACGTGTAAGAGCCGTATTCATCATCTTTAACCTTATTGAGTCTTTTTATAGGTGCAAGAAAGTGTTTTGGTGAACTTTTCAGGATTTCATCATTGCGTATAATTAATTATACTTTTACCTGATTACGTCAAAGTTATGGTAAGTGCATTTATTTTATTATGCTTCCAAACCTGTCTTGTTGTCATTCTATAATGAGTTGATTCATTTTCATCTGATGCAATATGCTTTGCAACTAACTCCTAATTAATAATTTAAAGGCGGCAACTGAAAGGAAGGGAACTTTTAAAGTTGAGTTCCTGCAAAAGATTGAGGAAGATGTTCAGAAGAAATGGGCTCAAGAGAAGATATATGAACAGAATGCACCTGATAAACCAAAGCAGTCCAATGAGGAGAAATTCCTGTGCACATTTCCGTTTCCTTATATGAATGGCCGATTACATTTAGGACACACGTTTTCACTATCAAAATGTGAATTTGCTGTTCGTTATCAGCGCTTATTAGGGAAAAATGTGCTATTTCCTTTTGGATTCCATTGCACTGGAATGCCGATCAAGGCATGTGCTGATAAACTGAAGAGGGAAATGGAGCTGTATGGTAATCCACCCAACTTTCCAAGTGGTCAGGAAGATTCAACTAAGATTGAGGTGGTTGATGATATAGTACCCAAGGATAAGAGTAAAGGCAAGAAAAGCAAAGCTGTTGCAAAGACTGGTAGTGCCAAGTACCAATGGCAAATTATGCAAAGCTTAGGCATGATTGATGAAGAGATTGTAAAGTTTGCAGATGCAAATTACTGGCTTGATTACTTTCCACCACTAACTGTCAAAGATCTCAATAGCATTGGTATTCATGTTGATTGGAGAAGAACTTTTATTACTACTGATGCCAATCCATTTTTTGATTCATTTGTTCAGTGGCAGTTTATGAGACTAAAGGAGAGAAATAAGGTATGAATATTGTTTTGTTTAAAAACAGTAACTTATTATATATTTCTGTGCAAAGGTTCAATATGGAAAGCGATACACAATTTATTCACCTAAAGATGGACAACCCTGTATGGATCATGACCGTTCATCTGGAGAAGGAGTTGGTCCACAGGAATATACATTGATTAAAATGGGACTGCTGCAACCATATCCTAAGAAGCTGGCAAATATCAAAAAGAAGATATTTCTGGTAGCTGCTACTTTACGGCCTGAGACTATGTATGGCCAAACGAATTGCTGGATACGACCTGATATGCGTTATATTGCATTTGAAACTAAAAACAATGAAATATTTGTTTGTACGGAGCGCTCGGCCCGAAATATGTCATACCAAGAATTTACACCGAAAGCTGGAGAATACAAAATTATTGCTGAATTAGCAGGTGAAGATTTATTGGGATGTGCTTTGAAAGCTCCTATGACATCATATGATAAAATTTACGCATTACCGATGCTAACTATCAAAGAAGACAAAGGTACTGGAGTGGTTACTAGTGTGCCATCCGACTCACCAGACGATTACGCTGCCCTTGTTGACTTGCAAAAGAAACAACCATTCAGGGAAAAATATTCATTACGTGATGATATGGTTTTGCCGTATGCACCCATACCGATTATTGATGTGCCTGAGTTTGGCAATTTATCGGCTGTAACTGTTTATAACAAGTTAAAGATTCAAAGTCAAAATGATAAAGTTAAATTGCTTGAAGCCAAAGAAATGGTTTATTTGAAAGGGTTCTACGATGGTGTTATGTTGGTTGGTGAACATAAGGGTAAAAAGATTCAAGACGTAAAGAAGCATCTGCAGAAAACCCTTCTTGAGCGCAACGAGGCTGTGATTTATTACGAACCAGAGAAAACTATCATTTCGCGCTCAGCTGATGAATGTGTTGTTGCTTTATGCGATCAATGGTATTTGGATTATGGCGAAGATGCATGGAAAATTCAAGCGGAGAAGTGCTTGGCGAATATGAATTGCTATCATGATGAGGTCAGGAAAAACTTTAATGCTTCATTAGATTGGCTGCATGAGCATGCATGTTCTCGCACGTATGGCTTGGGAACTAAATTACCATGGGATAAGCAATGGCTCATTGAATCACTGTCTGATTCAACGATATACATGGCTTATTATACTATTGCTCATTTCATACAAGGAAATTCATTTAAAGCTGATCGTCCAAATATGTTGAACATCAAGGCTGCTGATATGACTCCCCAAGTTTGGGATTATATATTTTTCAAAGACAAGCCGTATCCAAAGTGCAACATTACCAAGGATAAACTTGACAAAATGCGTAAAGAATTTGAGTATTGGTATCCGGTGGATTTGCGTGTTTCCGGAAAGGATTTAGTACAAAACCACTTAACTTATTTCCTGTATAATCACTGCGCAATTTGGCCGAACGATGAAAATAAATGGCCAAAGGGTGTGCGGGCCAACGGTCATCTACTCTTAAACTCTGCAAAAATGTCGAAATCTGACGGGAATTTTCTAACGCTGCATGAAGCAGTACAAAAGTTTAGCGCGGATGGCATGCGTTTATGTTTGGCAGACGCTGGAGATTCCGTTGAAGATGCGAATTTTGTAGAAAGCATGGCTGACGCTGGCATTCTGCGATTGTATACATTCATTGAATGGGTGAAGGAAATCTTAGCGAGCAAAGAGTCGTACAGAAAGGGCCCTATTGATACATTTAATGATCAAGTGTTTCAAAGTGAAATGTATTTGAAAATCAAAGAAACGGGAGAATTCTACAACAAGATGCTATTTAAGGAAGGGTTACGCACAGGCTTCTTTGAATTGCAAGCGGCTCGCGATAAATACGTTAATTTAACTATTTTGGATGGAATTCATCATGATTTAATTCTGCAATTTATTGAAATCCAAGCAATCCTCTTATCGCCAATTTGTCCACATGTTTCAGAGCATGTTTGGTCACTTTTGGGTAAATCTGGAAGTATCGTAAATGCTAAATGGCCAAGCATTGGGCCAATTGATGAAATCAAGATAAAATCCTCTGAGTATCTTATGGAAGCCGCTCATTCCTTTAGGATATATCAAAAGACATACCTGCAGGGTCAAGGCAAATCAAAACAAGCTGGCTCAACGCCTGTTGAGAAACCTAATTTAGTTGAAATTTGGGTAGCTAAAACGTTTCCTCAGTGGCAAAATTGCATTCTGACCACATTAAAACAACTTTATTCTGAAAATAAAGGCGTTCTTCCAGATAATAAGCAGTTATCGACAATTCTGGCTAAGAAAGATGAACTTAAGAAATATATGAAAAAAGTTATGCCTTTTGTTCAGGCTACTAGAGAAAAGGTTGCCATTCACGGTGTAAAGGCATTGGCTTTAACTTTAGAATTTGATGAAACGACTGTTTTAAAGAATAATGTTATTTATTTGGCTAATACTTTAGATGTTGATGAAGTTGTAGTACGAGGTACTGACGAGTCTGATGTTACTGAAAAGATGAAAGAGTGCTGTCCGGGACAGCCTTTCGTTATTTTCTCAACTAAACCAGGAGTGAAAATACAGCTTATTAATCCAGAGCCACACAATGGATTGTTTTCTTATTGGACAAAAGTTTCGCCTGGTGATGGAGTCGATAAATTGAAAGCGAAACTAGTTAAAGAAATTAAAGCGCTCAAAGGTAGATAATTCCATTTGAATTGTTTCTTGATTAAATAATGTTTAATAATTTTACAGATACGTCTAACATCAAATTTTGGCGCTACGAAGATACGGTGAAAGGCCCTTTAAGCATTCCTCAACTCGATTCGCCACTGAAAAATAAAGTTGAAATAGCTTCCAGTGCGCAATTTGTGGTTGACATTAATGCGAATAAAGTCGCTGTTCAAGAAAATGGTAAAACATTTGAATTGGGCAAAGAACTATTTTATATTGTACAACCATAGTGTAATATGGTAGAAGGAAATAAATATTCATTGTCTCTATATTTATTTATTTGTTGTAATAATTTGGCGTGGTGGCGTAATGAATTGTAGTATAAGTGTTTTGTCATAAAAAGTAAAATCTAAAAAGAACGCTGCGGACAGGATTCGAACCTGTGCGGGTAGAACCCAATGGATTTCAAGTCCATCTCCTTAACCACTCGGACACCGCAGCTTACGAAGTCCATTTTAAAATGGTGATTAAGAGTTAGAGTCTTTTAGAAAATCGTTTATCAATCATTCAGTATGTTGTTCCTTAATTCAAATCTTAATCAAATTCTAAAACACAGCGACGACGCCGTATTTTGTGTAAGAAAGAAATTACTGCATTTTATAAACTAATATTATACCTTTCAATTTGATTTCTAATTTAGCTATATGTTTAATTTAAATATTTAAATATATTAGAGTACTTATTTTACAATAAGATTTAAAGGAAATTTACATATATTAGAAAAATGCAAATATAATATGTACATGAATATAAAGCAAGTTATTCTATTAGGATTCCATCAAAGCAACTTTTTGCTTTTCTGACTGGCGTGATTTTTTTGGTAATACATCTGTCTCAGGCACATTAGGCAGTGCAAGATCTTCATTGTCTAAATCACTACCTGCGGGAATTTCATGTTCTTCCACAGGCAAATCTTTTATTTCCTGATCTACAAGGGCATTAAGTTCTTCCAGGACAGCATCTTCATCTTCTGCTGTCAGAACTCCAGACAGAAGATCATTGATCTCTTGTTGTTTATCATAAGCTTCTTTGGTTTCATCTAATATTCTCTCAATGTCTTCAATGTTTAATGCATTGTTTATATCTGTAAGAGCCTTATTTCCACTTTTGAGTCCCTCGACAACTTGCACTTCAATTTGTGCAAATTCTATGTCAGATGCAAGTTGTTCCAAATTATGAAGTTGTTTATCAGTTTGTGAAAGCAATGTTTCTTGATATCGCTTCTTTCTTAATAGAAGAAGGGCACGTCTACAAAACAAGGTTAGGTTATTATTTGTGAATAATAAACTTGCATTTACATACTCCTTTCTTCCTTGGGAAACTAATGATTTCGCCAAATTTCGATCTTTTACTAAAGATGTTTCGATTCGCTTTTGATACTGACGTAGTTTATCGCGTTGTTGTTTCAATTGCTTAAAGAGTCTTTATGAAGGCTGTAATATAAATATCATTATTATCAACTTACCAATATTGCTTTATCCTGATCCGTGATTTTACTAACATTTTTTGTTTTTCGGCCAAATAAGTTTCCCATTGTTTTTGTTTAACTGTATACTCTATAGGGCCTTCTCAACATATATTTATTATTGTTGTGATTTCGACGTACTCACTGCTATACACTAAGCAACATCGCATTGCCTTAGGTGCAACTCAATATTTATGTATGGGGTAATTTAGAATTATTGTTCATATAATTTATTATTACAATAACTGTTTGCTTGGATCACTATTTTACACTATCACTATCTTTAAATGAATTCATTGTATTTTAAATATTAACATAGCAAAATTCATCTTCAATACCATGGTCTGAGTAGACAATGCAGCCATCAGCATCGGTGGTTCAGTGGTAGAATGCTCGCCTGCCACGCGGGCGGCCCGGGTTCGATTCCCGGCCGATGCATGCTTATTAGTTTTTTCAAATTTCACTTGCAAAGGCAAGTTTATTTTGTTGAAAAGAAAAGAAAAATAATTATGCGTTTTATAAACAAACATAACTTATTTTAATTGTTATAAATGTTGCTAGTAATTAAATATTATTCTTTATCATTAGCCTTATACCATAAGGTATCGGTTTGTTAGTAATTTTTACGATATGTTTTTCACAGTATTAGGCTATAACAGTTTAGTCATAGCACAACAATAATCCTGTCTTCATGTTAACTGAATTAAATAAAACAGAGAGTTATATATATCTAATATCAATTCCTTTCCACAACTTTGTGGTGTTGGGTGAACCAGGGTTTATTAATATAAGCTGTTAATGTTTGTGCTAATAATTTTTATAGTTGAGTTATTAGTAATTTATGATAGAGTCAATTTAGTGTTAATTACAATATTTATATCAATCCAATCGTGCCTTCATTATGGGTTCAAATATCATTCATAATGTGCACGTTTATAGTCTGTGCAGTCTTGTTAACGAAAGCAGTCTGAATTTAAAAGTTGGTCTGTTCACATTGGCGAGAAATAGAACTTGTAGAGCTATGATTCTTTTAAAGTTATCATTTATTTTAATATTTATAATAAGATTATCAAATGGTAATTTGGATTATGGTATAATATAAAACCTGTTAAATTTTTATTCTGACAGCAGCTTGCGATGATGCATTCGAATGCGACAATGGAGGATGTTTAAGTTGGTCTTATGTATGTAATTCGGAATATAACTGCGATGATCATACTGATGAGATGTTCTGCAGGCCAGATTGTCATGGTCCTAAGTGTTACCATGGTGTAACATGCAAGTCTGATGAATTTACTTGCACATCAGGTAAATGCATTCCTAATGGTTGGCACTGCGATGGAGACTATGATTGCGATGATTTAACAGATGAAATTAAGTGTGGTAAGATTTATAGATCCCTTATGTGTTTGAACTAGTTTTGCATGCTTTGTTCTGTAGAGTCAACTGAATGTAGTCTTGAGCAATTTAAATGCGATAATGGATTCTGCATTGACCATAAACTAAAATGTAATGGAGCAAACGATTGTGGTGATAATTCTGATGAAATAGTTTGCCAAGTGCATATAAATGATATTAACGAAAATGTTACTGATTGCGATAATGGGTACAGTTGTAAAAATGGGGAATGCATTAGTAATTCATTGGTTTGTAATATTGTGGATGATTGCGGAGATAATAGTGATGAAGGTGGTTTGTGTGAAGTGTCTTGCAAAAACAATGCCTTATGTACTTCTAACTGTATGCCAACACCAACTGGTCCTTTATGTACATGTCCTGAGGGTTATAAACTCTCGGGAGATGGTATAACATGTGAAGATATAAGAGAATGTGCAAATGAGCCTCCCATTTGCAGTCAAATTTGTAATGAAGCTGATGGTGCATATTCTTGCAAGTGTTATGGCGAATTTCGATTGAAGTAAGAAGTAGAAATAATTACTTCTATTTTTTATATGCAAAAATTATTTGTTTAACGTTTTCAGACTTGATAACTACACCTGCAAAGCAAAGGGATCAACAAGGATGTCAATCTTCTATGTGGTAACAAATGAAATTCGTAAATTAACATCTTCTAAGCAAACATTAGAAATTGCGCATGAAGAATCTGATGGCGTTATAACTGGTATTGATATCGATGCGGTTGATGAAGTACTTTATTATTCGGTGAAAGATAAGGAGTCTATTTACTCGTATAGTATTCGTAACGCAACAAGAAAGCTTATCAAGAATGTTGGGCGCCCCTCTAAGGTCGCACTAGATTGGGTTACCAAGAATATATACTTTATTGACGATGATAATCATGACGGCATGTATAATTTGCGCGTCTGCAGTTTTGAACGATTACATTGTGCAGTTGTGCACGAATTTCACAGTAACATCCTGACACTTGACATTGATGCGGTCAATAGATTTTTATTTTATACTCTTGATAATAGCAACAATTGCACGCTGTATCAAAGCTCACTGGACGGTCAGCATGCGCGCAAAATTATTGACTTCGACTCCGATATTACAGATATTGCCGTAGACTATCGGAATTTTGATATTTATTTTTCAAATGTGTCGAGCATCCATAGTGTTAGCTACAGCAACAAGATACATCTTCAGAGAATAATCAATATTGTCGAATCACAACATGCAATTAGCGGTCTTCAACTGTTTGAAGATCATTTGTATTTTATGACTGATAATGGGTATACAATGCATAAATGTCGTCTTTTTGGCTCAATTCGTAAATGTACCAGTTTACAGCTTACTTCAAAATCAACGAATATCTTTGTAATCTCGCATCCAACACGTCAAACACCAAGTCGCAATGTTTGTGTGAATTACAATTGTAGTCATTTATGCATTGCAGGCCAAAGAAGCGCATCCTGTTTGTGCGAGAATGGCAGCGTTGTCAATGAAATTGATGATTGCAGAGAATGAAATGGCATATAACACATAGTAGTCACGTAGCAATGTAGAAAGTAGAATCGTATCAAGATGTTTTTCAAATAAAGTTCTAGTTATTGATAACATTTTATCAGTAAGGATTATTTTACAGTAAATAGAAATGAAGGAAGCAGGTAATTCCCCGTTGATAGTGTATTATAAATAAGGATTGATTCTCAATCATGAATATTTATATAACCGTTATACTTGAAAGTTTTAAAATATAGTCAAGTTTGTTATTTTGCGCATAACCTAGGCAACACGTTAAACTAAAGGACACGTCACGACACGTCAGTAACCAAAACACAACCTAACCGGCTGATTGACAGTGCTGGCAAGTGAGTGCGTGAAATGATAGTGTCTTCTTAAGTGTAGTTAGTTCTGTGCAAATAAGTAAGCAAAATGAGAAAACCAATCACACTAAGTTTACTGGTCCTGTTGACAATCGTTTTTTACCATGTGGACGGACAGGCTCGTAAAACGGTAAGGAACTTTAATAACCCACATCATGATGCAATGTGATCCTTATTTCAGCAAGGACTGACAATGGCTGAAAGGGTTCAGCAGCTGACAGACATGTCGTCAAAGAGAGCTGTTCTTCGTTTCAACGCTAATAAATTTCGCGATTTTGTAAAGAGTGCCCCAAGGAACTACTCGATTATTGTAATGTTTACTGCAATGGCCCCACAAAGACAATGTGGGGTGTGCAAACATGCTAATGATGAGTTCTTGATTGTGGCAAATTCCTTCAGATATTCACAATCATACTCAAACAAGCTATTTTTTGCTGTTGTTGATTTTGATGAAGGATCAGATGTTTTCCAAATGGTAAATAAATACTGTGCTGTTACATTCAGATTTTTACAGTAATGATGTTCTAGATGCGGCTAAATACAGCTCCTGTATTTATTCATTTCCCTTCAAAGGGTAAACCTAAGAATGCTGATACCATGGACATTCAGAGAATTGGATTCTCAGCTGAGTCAATTGCTAAGTGGATTGGAGAAAGAACTGATGTTCAGGTACTATTGATTCATCTTGTTTAATTTCATGTGATGTTAATCCAGTATTTGGCAGATTCGCGTTTTCAGGCCACCAAATTACTCTGGTACATTAGGTCTTTTGTTTTTGTTTACATTTTGTGCAATTCTCCTATACCTGAAACGCAATAACCTCGAATTTTTGTATAACAAGAATATGTGGGCCTTGGGCGCCCTTTTCATATGCTTTATGATGGTCTCTGGACAAATGTGGAATCATATTCGTGGTCCACCATTTTTCCACAAGGGTCAAGGTGGATCAGTGAGCTATATTTATGGGTCATCTCAGGGTCAATTTGTCCTTGAAACATATATAGTCATGGTTTTGAGTATCCTTTTAACCAGTTACAAGAATCTGTAGTATTTAAACATGATATCTTTCTTAATAATAATTAGATGCTGCCATTGTACTTGGAATGATTCTTTTAACTGAATCAGCAAGTAAGCGTGGTGACCCAAAGAAGAAGAAAATTTATGCAATAGCTGGTTTAGTTCTGGTCACAGTGTTTTTCTCACTGATATTGTCTGTTTTCCGATCCAAAACGCAAGGATATCCATATAGGTAAATATATATTTTATTATTGCTTATGATCTGTTTACAACTTGTGGTACATTTGCAGTTTCCTTTTCAAATAAGAGAATTAGAGGTAACACAAAATTAGAAAAGAAATTTGTGTATGGATACAGTAAGTATTTGTTACTATGAAATAAAATTTCATCATCTGAATTGCGTTTGTGGCAATTAATTGTTGTAATAAAAACTTTCACACATATTTATTTCAGCATTTAAAACTAATTTCTTTTATTTAATGAAAAAATATATGTGTCTGAATTCTAAATTATATATACAATTTAGTAGTATATATTAGAGATATATTTCTTCTGGAATTGATCCATCAATTGTAATTTTATTGACACTAGTTAATTTAATTGGTCGGACTCATCAGATCTGAATTATTGCTTGAGTAGCTATTAATTAATGCGCTTTAATTGTGTGAATACGTTCAGTTCTAGAAAGGTAAGAATACCAATAGAATACATTTATGGTCAGAAATAACAATGGGAAAACGACGCGTGAAGCTCGATCAATTTTCGAAACGGAATTGAACCGAGGAGCTCGTCGTTTACGGCGTGTTCTCTGTTTGGCGGTGATGCTTTGAAATGATAAACGTTGTTGTCCACTTATTGCGGCAACCGGTGGCTGCTTCTTCGGTGTTGCAATGTTTTCTCTGTTTACAGTTTTTGATTTAGATCCTCGGAAACATGACCAAATCCAGGAGCAGGTAGTGTGTTTATTACGATTATTTAGTGGTATTGAGCATGCTGATAATGGGATGACTTCGACTAAATTTGATTCATAATTAGCCTAGAAGAAGAAGCGATATAATAAAATGATACAAAGCAAAGTTATTTTAAAACTTACTGTATATTTGGTATCATCCTCCTCATCACTGCTGCTGGAATCGGAACTCAAGTCAGAGCTGAAATAACATTCACCTGATCCGTACTTTGTAAAGTAATGAACAACTGCAAACTAAATAACAATCATTGGTATTGTAATTATTAATGGTCTAGCTGCTTCTTACTTGAATTATTGTTGCGAATATGAACGCAAAGGATAGGAATACAAAAAAGTCTAACGCTGTTGGGTATGGCACTTTGGGCAAATCAGTACGGGCTTCGAGTCCTAAAAAGGTCATAGTCAAAACCGTAGTAATACCTAAGGAGACTCGGTCTGCGGTCGCTTCGCGGTTAAGCCAAAACGAAACCCAGGACAGGACGACAAGAAGTACGCACGGGCCATACACTTGAATCAGAAAGTTTCCCATGTGTCTTTGTAGGTGAAAACTCACCAATAGCATTGAATATTCCGCTGAAAATAGTGGCTTTTAGTGCGTTTAGGTAAAATTATGCATGCGGAAAGAAAAGAATCACGCGGGCTCGTCCGGGATTTGAACCCGGGACCTCTCGCACCCTAAGCGAAAATCATACCCCTAGACCAACGAGCCGATGGCTGGATATATTCCGATGATTTATTTGCGGTTGCTCTATATCGTTCAACTCACTTATATATTTATTTGTAGACTGTGGATTAATTAATGCAGTATCTTCTGTTCGAGCACCATTTAGAAATATGTCTGTGTGATTGCCGGCAGGCGTAGCAATGAGATCAAATTGTGATAATTTCATATCTTCGGCAATTGCAACTTGTCGTGCAGCATTCCATTTGTAGAGCACATCTTGAGACGTGTAGCCGACTAAAATTAATTAATCGATGCCAATTAGCAACTAAGAACTTGCAATTATCTTACATGAACCGAATTTTAATGGACATCTTTGAATATCCATCGGAAAATCTTCCAAGTTCATTGGACATCCAGCTTTAATTGTCAGTCTATAAGTTTAAGCAAACAGATGTACAATTACATAATATATTATTATAGTACGAATTTTAGTCAAATTTGAAAATTCAGCTCTGTTTATCAGTGCAGCATAATGATTTGTTCGCTAAATTAATACGACGCTTAAATCCACTTGCAGCTTTTGCATTAAATGTTCATTTCTGTGATGCGAACAATGTGTACTTGTATTACGGCAGCTATAAACAGTTAAAAGTTGTTGAACGTCCTCGGGAGCGAGAAATACGCGCGTGGGTGAAAATGGAATAAAGCACCGAACGAATCGTAAACGAGTTGCTCCCTCAAATCACGAAATCAAATGCGTTTTGGCACGTATCTATTTAGTTTCGTTATTTAGTTGTATATGAAATTCAAATTGAAGCACGTACGGGCCGGAAACCGCACAAATCCATTTGGGCATAATCCAAAAGTGCTCCCCGAAAAAAGCACAATAAACGCGTTCACGTATCATAAATTTCCTCTGATAGTCGAAATATTTCACCGCAAATATCAGTCGTTATTTTTACGCTCGTCTGTCTTTTACACATTTTACTTTTTTACTTCATTTTCATTTCCATTTGTGTGCTGATAGTTTAGTGATACTTTCATTTATCTGTAACATATGATGTATTATTATTTGTACTTCTCCGACTGATGATCTGCTTGATAAAGTTATCAGTCACAAATATAAGAGGATCTTGGTAAAAGTCCATATCTAAACTTCAATCTTTCATAAGTACCTACTAAGTGCATATAATCGCAATTGCTGATATCTAATTATAAATAGTATTATAATCTACTTATTTCATGGATTTGTATAAAATTTTCGCTTAGCACAAGAAAGAATTTAATTTTTACCCGGTTTCACTATTATTCACTTGTCAATTGGAATCATCGATTAATTCAATCCAGTTTGAATTCAATTTGTAGATGAAGAAATAATTGCTTGATTGATGAATATTTAAATAAATGAAAATCCAAGTGGAAAAAAGCACCCTAAAGTGATTTGACGTGCTTGAGGTGCACATGGCAATTAATTAATATTCAGTTTTAATTAGCTTCAGTCTCCACTCATCAACCGCAATTTGAATTTCAGTTTTATTAACCTGATGCGGTACCTACTTCTTGTTAAGCATATAATGCGACACACTTTACTCATCAGTTTTAAATTAATTAATTAACCAGGTCTATTAAACGTGAATAATCGCGTATAAAAATTAATTGTTGGCTAAATGAAAATGTTAATTCCTATAACTACTTATTCCGCGCCTGCCTCATTTGCAATGAGGAATCGTAGGAAATGATGAAATCAGAATTTTGTGAATTGATTGCCTCCGCAAATGTGCATACGAATTTCCTGCCATTTCCCAAGCGTTTACTCGTTGCTTTCACCGCAACGCTCTGTAAATGTTACCAGCACCTGTGAGCTCTAAAATTCATTCCATATATTAATTAGTTGGATCCCCAAAGATTCACAAGTCTTGGCAATAAAATTTTCGGTTTATAGCCAGTCGGCTTAATTTTGCTCTTTACATTTTTATTCAATTAGAATGAAAATTGTAATTGAACCTTCTACGTAATTTTTTATCATACAAGGATGCATCTAATCCAACTGAAAAATCATTAAAATCTAAACTGGGTTTATGTAGTTTCCGAGATCTGAAAGAGGATTTTCCACTTGTAAATCAAGTACAAAATTTCTAACTTAATGAATTTAAATTGTATTAAACTTGCACGGCATTGATAATCACCCATCGTTAATTAATTTTGCAATCAAGCGATTCATTAAGCAGGGAAAAAGCAATTAATTAAATTAAACTACAGCCAGCGGAGGGATGCGTCCCGGTAAATAGCATGCAATATTTGAAAATGCGTTTAAAAGCATAATGAACTAATGAAAAATAAATAACATAGTGGGAAAATAATTCCTATTAATAGATGTAATTAAATACAAGTGGCATCATCCGGTAGATAACTTATCATTTCCTGACTGACTGTCGCTTGTATTTGTATTTGCAATGATTGGTAATAATAACATTCTTATTCATCAATCAAGAATGATTAATTAAACTGAATTAATTGTGTGTATTGAATGCATGCGAATGAGTTTATTAATAAAATATTCTTATTTATTACCTGGATGAATATAAAACGCGTCCGTTTTTGAATAAGCGTACGAATTTGTTCGGTGTTGTAATCGTGTGCAAGTAGCTCTGCTTTCCATTGTAGAAATACGTGTCGGGCTTCCAGATTTTCGCCAACATTGAAATGCTCAACGCGAGCGTGTCCTTTTCATCACCCGGGAAAGCCAACCGGCGATCGACCCACGATTGACGGAAGTAGCAATCCATTGAATACGTCTGCGGCAACAAAGTATTTCATTTCTCATATATAGGACCAATAAAATATTGAATATAATCACACAAAAGCGGACGCGTACTTTATAATATTTCCCAATAACAAAATAATCAATAACTCCTGGAAAAGCCTCAAAAGCTTAAGGAATTTATCAAATTTTCAAACTTTTATGCCTTGTCACGTGAATAGGTATCAAAAAGATGTTCACGGATTATGAATTCATAACTGTCAAAGTATAGTACCGAAATGGTTTAGAAAAGTTTAGAAATAATTTATGATTTTATGGGTTCATGAAGGAAATGCGCAACGTTAATCAAAGATAAACAATAAACAAGAGCAATGTATTGTTCTTCTTCTAGTATTTGCATTGAAAAGGAAGGAAACTGCAAATGTTGCAAGTATAGAACGATGCGAAATTGTTTACCATGTCAACTTCGGAGATCGGACCCATGCTGCGGACGACAATGTCCACTTCGATGACGGCTGGTGGTCCTTGGCAGTCCAAATAAATCCGGAGCGAGTTGGCCGCATTCAGCGTGCGCGGAATGCATGGGCAAGGCAAAAAATTGAAAAATTATGCGCACAGCTTATGAAGCTGCAGCTCCAAATCCGGGATTCAATTGAAATTGTATCAATGGAAAACCGGAAGCGGAAAGTAACGCTGCGTTGATGCGTTGCAAATAAAATTGCAAATGCATTGCGCATTCGTTCCTTGTGGTCAGTTTTTAACATTTTTGCAACAAGCCAATAATAGAATTCGAAAAAGAATAATTCGCAATGCTTAGACCTAGTTTATGAGTTTTTGAGATAATTAAGTAAATTTAAGTAGTTAGTGACTTTGAAATTGTATCAATAGAAAACCGGAAGTGGAAACTAATGCTGTGTTAATGCGTTGCACGTAAAATTACAAAATCATTTCAACTTGCACTTTTTTCTATTAAAAACTATAATTCGGCATTAAGTAGGTCAAAAATCAGAATTGAAATATAGTTTATGAGTTCAGAAACAAATTAAGTAAATTTAAGTATGAATTGTGTTATGACAAACCTCCGAAATCAGGCCGGATACTGTTGTCGTAACCACGGAGCAAATTATCCAGGAGGTTTGAAATATCCTGATGATTGTTCTTTTGCGTACGCTTCATATTTATGGCCGCTGGCGCCCGCGTGGTGGTCGTAGTGCTATCCACAGTAACAAGCTTCAATGTCACATTCTTCAACGAGATATTTGCATTTGCAAACTTGATGTGCAGTGCAGTTGCAATGTAGCAGATTAATTGAAGAAGTTGCATTACACTCTGAAATAATACTTAAATCAATTCTAGTCTTGGTTTTAAATACCTACACATTTTTTATGGAAAGTTGGATGCTTTCGTAAAATCGAATTGAAATTGAATTTTTAGCTAAATGCATTCAGTCATAATGTAACTCTTAGGTTGTATAGATGCAAGTTTATTTTGCAGCAATTTATTGCCGTAGAAAATACGGGCAGATAATGTGTTTGCGTCGAAGCTTAGACCTGATGCAAAAATGTGTCTTTCATATTTTCTTTATACACCTTCTAAGTACGTATGGGAAAGTGAAGTGAATTTAGTCATTTGAATAATCCATAATTGTATTTTCTGCTAGATGGATATTTACTTCGCAATAGCAATACTCCTTCCACGTGGCTGGGAAATGTTGTTATTTATATTGCTATTCATTGGGAATAAATATGTTGATCATTTTCTTAGCATGACACTCTTTATCGTGTATACGCGTGGGTATCAATCATTTTTTGTGACATGGAACATCATGACTTTTATGTATGTTTTTAAGGGTTGGAACTTGTTATGATCATAACGTAACCAATAAGGGTGCAGATGATAGAATATTGAAGATAATAGCATAAATCGAAGCAAAGCGGGACGCAAAAAGTTTGAAGCTTAAGAATCGTGCTAATCCTTCTTAAAATTCATATTTCTTATTACTAGTTTAATTGTTAGTTATGAAAGTTTAAAATAACAATTATTTTATAAAAATTACACTAGCCCAAAATCTAACCAATGGAAATCCAAAGTGATTATTTTAACGCAAAATCTTAATTTGCTAATTGCAAATAGTAGTAATTTGATAACATTTTTAAATTTAGAACTTAGAATAATTACTCTTTGGACATCGACAAATGGAAACGATGAGTGGCTCAAAGTAGGTATCTGGTCCGAGTCCTTAAACCGTCTGGTCCGAGAGATTAAGGTACATTATGTCACGTAGCTTTAATAACAGATTATCTTATCTCATATTCAGTTTTGCATATTCAGAAACAAGTATAAAAACAGCCAATCTTCTATTCAATTCAACCTATTCAAAGTATTTAGCATAATCAAACATGTATCAATTAATTATCGCTCTTTGTTTTCTCCAAGCTGCTTTTGCAGGTAAAATTTGTCTATCATAATAATATGTATGATTCTTATAGTCAATTACTTTTCTCATTTGTTAGCATTCTTGCCAGATGCACGAATTGTCAATGGCAAAGCAATTGATATTTCATTAGTACCTTATCAAGTTGCAATTTGTAAAGGTACCAGGCAATTCTGTGGAGGTTCAATAATAAGCGAACGATTTGTCATAACCGCTGCCCATTGTTTTACTAAGTGAATATTATTTAATTCTTCATTAAAATAATGTTTTTAATAATTCGATTGTAATTTTAGAAGGGGCAAGGTTGGTATACTAGTTTCTGCGGGTAATAATAAAGTTGATATTTCTAAGGCATTTAAAGTGAAGACTGTTAATGTGCATCCACAATATAGCAATATCACCGACATAATGGATATTGCTATCCTAGAAATGGAAAAACCACTGATATTTAGCGATAAAATAAAGGCTGTAGCTCTTCCGAATCACAATGATAAGATTCCTATAGGTTCTGCCGGACTTGCAGCAGGCTGGGGCCGACTTTCTGAAGAAGGGCCACATCCAAGTGTGCTTCAGAGTGTTGAAATAGATTTTCTGTCACCTGATCATTGTCCGTATGAAACTTTTAATCAGACGCTTATGATTTGTGCAGGAAATTTGGATAAAAGTGCAGACATGTGCCAAGTAAATTTTTGATCATAGTCTAACTCCAAGCAATTATTAATGTTATTTATTCTAGGGTGATTCTGGTGGCGCATTGGTTTATAATAATACTGCATATGCTATTTCTTCATTTGGATATGGATGTGGCAATCCAGAATATCCAGGAGTTTATACAAATGTTGCAAGTTTACGCCCATATATTCACGAACTTACTGGTTTATAAACTCAGTACGTACTTAATTGATTCTTCCCATTAAACTATATTCAATTTTCGAATTTATATTTTATGGATATTCAATGTAACGTTATTTTACAACAATTTAAGCACAACATGTCTTGCTTTTAATAAATGATAATTCAAAAAGATGATTAGATGTAATTCACATAAAGTTTAAATTATGTATTTTGTTTTGTAATTCCCCTGCGGATTCACAAATTCATAATTCCTTAAATTTAATTATTTGAAGTAATACTGTGATGCCTTTATTGATATTTACTTAATCAATTAATACTGTAATAATATATCATTTAGTGATAAGTACGCTTAACTAATATCAATAGTTTAATATTAATAAAAATGGATGATGCTAATGAGTAATCTCGAGAACGGATGGACCAATTTGGCTAATTTTTTTTAATACGTTTAAATAGTTCCTAAGCGTGTTTTTATATCCAGTGAGAATATTAAAAATTCGTGGAAGTTTGTTAAATAGAAAAAAGAAATTTTCAATATAATGGCCGCACTAATGGCAAACACGAACGCATATGTAAATACGCAAATATACATTTGGAAGTGATTAAAGAAAATGTGGGCAGACCAAGTGATAACTATTTTGATTCATTTTAACTTGCTGTAAGAAAATTATTATTATTGATTGACGAGATATTATATCCAGCAGAATTTAAAAGGCACTAACGGGTAACTATCCTAACAAGACTAACTGCTAAAAATAAAGATTTTTGAAACGTACACTGCGAAGTACATGGAATATACTAATCTACCATATCAATACAAAGCAACATTTGGCGAAACGGAGTATGCGTGGGTATCATACATTTTTTGTGACTTGGAACATCATGACTTTTATGTATGTTTTTAAGGATTGGAACTTGTTATGATCATAACGTAACCATTAAGGGTGCAGATGATAGAATATTGAAGATAATAGCATAAATCGAAGCAAAGCGGGACGCAAAACGTTTAACGCTTCAAAAATCGTATTAATTCTTCTTAAAATTCATGCTTCTTATTACTAATTCAATGTCTAGTTATGTAAGTTTAAACAACAAGTTTCTCTTTCTATAAAAATTAGACGTAAGCCCTTTTGTTCATAGCCAACAACTAACCAATCGAAATCGAACGTGATAGCTTTAACTCAAAATCTTAATATGCTAATCTCAAATAGTACAAATTTGATATCATTGCTAAATTTAGAACTTTGAACAATTACTCTTTGGAGATCGACAAATCGAAACGATGATTGGCTCAAAGTAAGTATCTGGTCCGAGTGCTCTTAAATCGTGTGGTCCGAGAGATTAAAGTACATTATGTAACGTAGTTGTAATAACAGATTATCTTATCTCATATCCAGTTTTGCATATTCAGAAACAAGTATAAAAAGAGCCAATTTTCTATTCAATCTATTCAAAGTATTTAGCATAATCAAAGATGTATCAATTAATTATCGCTCTTTGTTTTCTCCAAGTTGCGTTTGCAGGTAAAATTTATCTATCATAATAATATGCACAATTCTTATATTAAATTACTTTTGTCATTTGTTAGAATCCTCGCCAGATGCACGAATTGTCAATGGCAAGGCAATTGATATTTCATTAGTACCTTATCAAGTTGGAATATGTAAGGGCAACCAACAATTTTGCGGAGGTTCAATAATAAGCGAACGATTTGTCCTGACCGCTGCCCATTGCTTTATTAAGTAAATATTATTTAATTCTTCCTTAAAATGATACTTTTAATAATTCGTTTGCAATTCCAGAAGCGGCAAGTCTGGTATACTAGTTCATGCGGGTAATAATAAAGTTGACATTTCCAAGGCATTTAAAGTGAAGACGGTTAATGTGCATCCACAATATAGTAATATCACCGACAAAATGGATATTGCTATCCTAGAAATGGAAGAACCACTGAAATTTAGCGATAAAATAAGGGCTGTAGCTCTTCCAAATCATAATGCACAAGTTCCTATAGGTTCTGCAGGAACTGCAGCAGGTTGGGGCCGACTTGGCGAAGATGGGCCGCGTCCTGGTGTGCTTCATAGTGTTGAAATAGAATTTTTGTCAGCTGATCATTGTCCATATGAAACTTTTAATCAGACGCTCATGATCTGTGCAGGAAACTTGAAGAAAAGTGCAGATATGTGTCAAGTAAATTATTGAACATAGTCTAACTTGAAGCAAATATTAATGGTGTTTATTCTAGGGTGATTCTGGTGGTGCATTGGTTTATAATAATATTGCATATGCTATTTGTTCATTTGGATATGGATGTGGCAATCCACAACTTCCAGGAGTTTATACAAATGTTGCAAGCCTACGCCCATATATTCACGAAATTACTGGTTTATAAAATAAGTACTTACTTAATTAGTTCTTTTCATTAAACTATATACAATTTTCGAATTTATATCGCAAATATGATTTTAGTAAATGATAATGTTTAAGCTTTATTTATTTTAAATTATTTATTTTGTTTTGTAGTTCCCCTGCTGATTCACTAATCCATAATTCATTAAATTTAATTATTTGAAGTAATACTATACCTAATATTTAATTGATGCGTGTATTGTTATTTACCTAATCAATTAATACTGTAATAATATATCATTTAGTGATAAGCACGCTTAACTAATATCAATAGTTGTAAATATATTACAGACTTTGATTAGGTAATTGGCTAAATGGATCGTGAACTTTCCTTAATAAAGGATGCTTAATGAATATATTCTATTACATGGTCATGGCCAGCATAAAAATCAGATTTAAAAAGTTGAAAAGTATGCAATTAAGTTGCATTGGGATTTGTTTGGCTGTACAGAGTAATTAGAGATAATTAGCCGGAATTGTTTTTACTTATTCGACAAGGTGTTACAAAATGACGAAAGAATAGCCAGATTTGTACATTTTCATTAACTATTATTATTTTGATTACTTTATGTAACGTTGATAATCAAATTTCGAAAGTTTAAGGTACTTAGACGATGCACGCATAAACAGTTTGAATTTCAATGTCAAAGTACAAGTGTAATTAGTCTAGAACAATAATATACTTATTCTAAATTAATTTATTGATTATCGAGCAAATTTATTGAGAAAATATATAACTCTAAACGTGGCCGGATTTTGTTGTTTCCCACAGCAATAAATTGCTGTTAATTAGTGTTTTTTTGGTGTATAGGATCCGTATTTTTGATTTGATTCAGTTATTGAAATAAGAATGGTGTTGCTATCTAGGTGTAATTAAGTATTAATTCTTTTCTTATTTGTAGGACCCACTTGTAAATGTTCGTTTGATTGTCTTATCATCTATCTGAGTAATGAGTCATTATGCTTATCAATCGCGCCTGAAATATATAAAATTGCAAACGCATCTCTTTGAAGTCAATAGTGGGAAAGATGGATAGATTAATTGTCGGTTTGTGCATTCTGGCGGTAGCTGCCTCCGCAGGTAAATAATACTTAAAACTATAAACAATAATACAACAAATTATTTCACTTTGCTTTTTAGAACTCGGAGCACTGCGCTTTGATGGGAGGATTGTCAATGGAGAGACAATTGATATCTCTAAGGTGCCTTACCAAGTTGCCGTTGGTTACAGTGGAGCAATTTGGTGTGGTGGATCAATTATCAATGAGCGTTATGTCTTGAGTGCTGCTCATTGTTTTAATGAGTAAGTAGTTCACTTATAAATAATGTTGTATGACCGATTAGAGTTTCAGCAAAGATCTGGAAGACATTACCGTATTTGTGGGCATGACCAGTTTATACGAAGTGTCTCTTGAAATGATGAAACCGGCGAAACACATTACCATTCATCCAGAATATGTGAAAGCAACAAATTACAAAGATTTTGCCATTATTGAACTTAAAGACCCACTCGTTTTTGGCGCCAAAGTTCAACCTGTTGCTCTTCCCAGTGATGGCGATAATGTGCCAATTGGTGAATTCGGTTACGTGTCTGGTTGGGGACGTCTTTCAGAAAATGGTACAGCATCCGTTACATTGCAGGGCACAAGTGTTAAATTTTTAGATCCTAGTGTTTGCAAATTTATCAATTTCGATGCGTCTTGCATGCTTTGCGCTGGCAATCTTGACGGCAGTTCAGATTCTTGCAAAGTAAGATTAATTCGTCTTTTGATTCAGTGCATGAATTGATTGTTATTGTGTTATAGGGTGACTCTGGTGGTCCACTGGTTAATAATGGCATTTTATATGGAGTTGTGTCGTTTGGCAAGGGTTGTTCTCGCCCAGGATATCCGGCTGTGTATGCGGATGTGAAGAGTTTCATTCCATTTATTAAGAGCGTTATTGAGGAATGATTTTTAAATACTGATTATATGTAATATAGCATTAAAAAAGGCCGAAATTTATTGTAAATGAAACTGTCTACCAAGTAATTCAAATAATTTATAAATTATTAAACACTTACATACTTACGATAAATAATAAGAGAAACTGATTGACAATGTGTATTCTGGAACGACCGATAATTCAAGTATTTATTTTTAATTTAATTACAGGCGGTTTTATAATATATACTCATTTATTTATAGTCAAAAATTGTCGTTATGTGCATCAAGAGCAATTTGTTGAGTTTTTTATTTGCCTAAAATAAGCCGGAAGCAATAAATCTTCTTCTTCATTATAATTATGACACTGATTACAAAGATATAGCTGTCTTTCAGCTGAAAGATGAATTTCAATTTAATGATAAAACCGATTTAAGTATCTCGATTCTGGAATGTAATGCGGAAATTTCTTACAAGGAATTAACATTCAACTCATATTGAACGCGTCTTAATTAGTAAGGATATTTTCCTGATGATCATCATCGAGTTTATCTGAAGATATTTAAGATCTATTATTGCGGTTATTCATTTTCCAATAGAATTGGAAAATTGAGTTAACTAATAGAGGCTTAGCCGAAAATCAAAAAATTGTAAGCAGGGGAATTTCCTTGTTACCTAATTAAAAAAGTTTAATGAGTTTCCAAAGATTAAAATATTCTTTAGAAACAGGTATTGTTAGAGAAAGTAGGTAGTCTATTAAAATTGTAAACAGGAATCTTGATCATACTTGAATGTGTAAAGAAAAGCCTAAAAGTAGATGAAACATCCTTATTCATTCTTTGTGCGTATTGCAAATAACTTTTACTCCGTCTACCTACTTAATAAATTATTTGATGGGTTTTAACGATTCTAAAGCAGATAAATTTATTACTTAAGTACGTAATTCCCATTCTTCTAAATGGTTTAAATACTAAGCTATTCGGAGGTATGTTTCAATTGAACGAAAAATTATTTGTGCAATAGAAAATCAAAGTACTTTTATCAGGTGTTTTATCTGGTTGTTCTAAATAACAAAGTTCAGATTAAAAAATATTAATCAAACATTTATTAGGTAATAGATTGCGCATTTTGATTTTATCCAATAATTAGGTATATTACATTTATATGAGTATTGTTTTCAATGAATTGCAATAATGTAAATTACTAATAGTTGATTATATTTGTGACACAATTAGCGGTAACAGAATTTACCAATTTATCGTAGGTAAGAATAAATTTGAGTTTTCTTTTAGATAAAGCAATTTTACACTCTTATTTCTAGAACGCATTAATTCAATTGTTTTTTATCAATCGAATATTTCAAGTTGATAATTCCGCATCATCAACTGTCTATAAAAGGGAAGTAGTTTTTGTTTTGCTTAGTCAAAATGTACAAAATAATATTACTTATTTCATTATCATTATTCTTTAGTAGATTGGAAGGTAACGTTATTACTTGCAGTGAACGCAATAGAATTATTAAATCAGTATTTCGTGTTTTAGGCGGAAAAATTATACAAAATAATGTAGGACACCGAATATTGAATGGTAGAACAATTGATATAACTGATGCGCCATATCAAGTTGCAGTAGGAACATTGGAGAGAGTTTTTTGTGGCGGTGCTATTATTACTAAAAAGCACATACTTTCAGCTGCACATTGTTTCGAAATGTATAGTATCAATTAGTGTTTCATCCATTATTATTAAGTCGTTTTAGGGATTACGATTATGTGATTTATGTTGGTTTAACTCGATGGGATCAAGCTGATTTGTCTATGGTAAAAGAAATAGATACAGTTCGTGTTCCAGAAAATTACGATAATATGACGTTCCTTATGGATTTGGCAATAGTCACTCTATTTGATGATTTGGAATTTAATGAAAGTGTGCAACCAGTTAAATTGCCAAAAGATGATTCTTTATTGCCGTATGGCAAGTCTGCTTTGATAACTGGTTGGGGAGTTTTGAAGTATCAAGGACCAAAACCAAAACAATTACAAGCCGCAAATATAACAATATTAACTCCTGATAATTGTCAATATGGTTCATTCCAATCTGAATACATGGTATGTGCTGGTACATTGGATGGTAGTATTGATGCTTGTAAAGTAAGTATCTACTTTATTTCAAGTATTTACCTTTACAATTAAATAATTTATTATTACACAAAATTAGGGAGATTCTGGTGGTCCATTGGTACATAATAATCTGCTTTATGGAATAGTGTCATGGGGATTTGGGTGTGGCAAGAAAGGCAGACCAGGTGTTTATACAAGTATTCTAAGATTTCGCAATTTTATTCGTAAAAGAGCGGGAGTATAAAATTATTTATTTATCAACACTAAATTTAAGTTTAAATAGCGACTACATAAAATAAAATATTATTAAAGTGAAATTTATTCCTGAGACTCTTCGTGCTTATCATATTATGAATTTTTAAAGCATTAAATTCGGTTAATAACTTCCAGAGTTAAAACGATATATCACGTTGCATTTTAAGTGATATCAAAATAATTCTTTCACTACTAGAAAGATTATTAAATTTGTGATAACACTTCACGAAATCATTAAATTTAGTACGATAGATTACGCGTAATACCTTCTCAAAGTTTATGCTCTTTTGCATCATAATATTTTTATATTTTTATGATTGTGTGTTTACACGTGAATGATGATTATTTATTTAAATATTACATCAATTATGGGAATCAAATTAATTGAACTTAATTATAATAAAACGCTAGTGAAACTTTATTTATTTCTAGAAAGTCTTGTTTTAAAATAATTAGATCTAAACGCGCAATTGTTAATTTAATTTCGTCTTATTGAATTAATAATTTTATTCATAAATTAATATTGCTTGCACTGAAAGAGAAACATGATGTAATTTACAACCTGTTGCTGACTTCTTGATATTTTGATATTAAATTTGCGCAAGAACAAGGATAGATGCTTGTTTTATTTTCTTTGTAATTCGCGATGAAGGAGGGTAATTAATACACGCCGTATCTTTAATCACGAATTATTCTCGAGAAATTTACTTTTATCTAAATACCTAAATACCTAAAACAATTATCTAAATACCTACCTAGAATATTTGAAAATCAAATTTACTTAAACAAAGCTCATTAAACAAGTTTAAATTGCAAGTCGCATTGTGAATTAATTTGAAGCAGTTTGGTAAGAAATTTATTATTGCTAATGATTAGATTTATCATGTTTTACTCTGTTATTCTGTTAGATGGAAACATTATAGGATTAATTCATAGTGAATCACATTTGTGATATCCATGAACCACAAATGCGATCGCCTTGTACAATGCGACCCAAACTCATAGATATCATTGCAATTACTGATGACCTTATACATACTCAGTGGATCATGTAACCCCATATCACTTTAATTCCACTGAGCGTACGCTTTAATTACATCTGATGCACATCTCGTTATATTTATGAAACTACATTAATCCGCTTTCTTGAATAGGCCTGACTTTGTATTGTTTAGTAAAATACAAGCTGTTAAAGAATGCACGATCAAGATATTTCATTAAAAGGTAATTTAGATAATTATGAAGTAATGAACTAGATTAATTTAATTACTTAATTATCAAAAGTTTCAAGATCAGATAAAATTTCAAATATGTTAGGTTTTCATTATCAAATTAAGTAATTTGGTTTGTTATTGCGGACATAAAAATGTTTTTCACTTGTTTTGTTCAAATTGACTATTTTGTCTATTGTATTCGTTATCGTGCAATTATTGTGAAATAATTCGTTTATCTAAATTGAAAATTGGCAAATGAATTAATTTATAAATTTACAGTTGAAAACAATTTTTATTTTCCAACAATTTTGATATAAAAAATTGATCAGTTGATAAAGAATTTATTAAAATTCATTCATATTTTACTGTTAGGTATGAAGAACGTGATTTTAGGCATTCATAAAATTCCAATATTTACGTAAACATTTATCGCAGAATGACAATCGATACAAATAATAATTTTACTGCACGAAGAAATTTTATAGATGCTTACAAAGTGTGTTTATTTTCGTGATTAAAACGGTTTAATCGCCCATTTCTGCACAGCATTAACTCATGTTTGAATTTTCGCGCTGTAATTGGACAGTCTAAGAATACAGCATGCGATCTACAACGTCCCAAAGAAGGCAAAACATATTTTAAAGTTGTATAAAACTTTTTAATTTCTTCACTTCAAATTGGAAGCAAACTATTTGGCCTTAATTTACGTGATCGACGATACGATAGACTTTTTAGGCATACTCAGCATGTGAATGCAAGTGACATAAACTTAATTTAAGTTTCGTCTTCGCACGAAGACGATCTTCAAAGTACAATACACTTCTTTGATACTCAAACTGAGTACCTAAGTTGAGCAATTTTTACAAAATAAAAGTAAATAATTATTTTGTACTTACCAATATGTTGCAAACAACAAATAGCCACTTAATATTTGTTTAATTTTTGTTTTGTTTTTAGCGCCGGAAAAATATTTTAAAATATTGTGGTTAAACTTTCGCAAAGTTGTGAACTAAAAGAGTTGTTGAAAGTTTGCGAAAAATTCGCACGTGCCAGAAGGGATGAATCGGGAGAAGCGTTTTTTGACGAATGTAACTCGTCCGTTCGCGACGCGCTACTGACACGTTGTAAGCGTCGCGACGCTCACGACGCTGCCGCCGCCGAGAGCAAGACAGATTTATACGTTATTTGAGCGCTGCGAGATCGCGTATCACATTTCGCATTACGCATTACCTACCTACCTTTTGCCATTGTTCCACTAGCTGAATTTCATCCGTTCATTTTCTTTGTGCGCGCTTAAACTTGCACACTTTTGTGCAAAAATCCTCTCTAAAAGTGCTAAGAACATCCAACATTATTAGATTACTCCTTATGAAAAATTACACTGCAATTTTTCGCTCTTTTTCCATAGACATTAAGCCTTAAAATGTGCAAACTCTATGCGTACTTTCAATTCCAGTCATACGCGTTTGAAAATCAATAAGTTGCACCGTTGAATCATAAAGTGTGTGAAATCATTTAATACGTGGAATTTACACATGCAGCAGTTAAATCGCAAGAACTAATTGCACAACTTCCATGAACTTTATGGAACATTTTCTTCGTGTTGTAAAACAGCTACTTGGAAAATCTTTTAATACTTTGAAAGCAACACGCAGTGAGATGGAATTAATCACATATTAAAAGGATTCTGATAACATTTATTAGATTGCAATTCGACGTGTCTTTGGTTGAGTAACATTGTTGCAAGTATCAAAGTTGGTTAAACTTTAGTAACTATATTGATATTAGTACGAGTCGCCAGGTAATTAGCACATAATTGCATACAACTTTGAAGTTATGATTATGCTGATAATTAGCCATGTAATAGACGTGTATGCATGTTTAAGCACAAAATGACAAGAATGTCATTTGCTTGAGGGATGTTACCCGAATTTACTGGAATATGTCATCCTGAAATTTTGATGTGCGGTAACAAAGTATCAACTTCTATTGAATTAAATTACAAAGCAATTTTGTTAAATTCTGATTAAACTGAAATGAAATATTTAATAATACTTTCGCTCAATAAAAATTTGTTTATTTAACATTTTAGTTGAGACGGAGAGAATTGGTCCTTTAAAAATATTTACGCAGTTTAAAAGTTTCTGTAAGAAAAATATTTCAGCAAATGTTCTCTTTGTGCTCCCATCTATCTATATAGTTTTTATCTGGCTTAACTTCTTTTGACTCCTGTTTTCAGAGGTAAGAAACCGATAAGCCCTTTATGTTTGAGTCGCTAAAGGCTTTCGCAAAGTGGTCAGTTCCTTGAAATTCTCCAACAACTCTTTGTTTTTTATTTACGTAATCCTGATGAATGGTCTGATTAAAAGAATTAAAACACCGCGAAATGAACGTCAAACGCAAAATGTGGTTCGTCTAATATCATTGTGGAATTATTTATTTCATGTTCATCATTTGATTTGACGCTATTGTGATACAGTAAATACGCTAATGATCAAATACAGTGACAAACATATTGATTTCATTTGCAAAAGTCAAACATGATTGTTACACTTGGAATCCTTTTTGCGAATGCACTCAGGCAGGAACTTTATTCTAACAAGGATTCGCGATTCAATGCGCAACTGAGTCTAATGCTAGACAAGCGTTCTTGAGCATGATGAGCATGTTGGAAGGAGTTCATGCAGTTATTGCAGGAGAATTGAAGTGAATGACGCAAATCTGCGTGATACGCATAAAACTTAAAATGTCTAAATGGAAATTAGATCGCAAAAAGTTTTAAATCTTTCGGATAAACCCAATCGTAATTACAGAATATTGAGTTGAAACTTTTTTGTTTGTTTAAAAGTAAATTTGCAGAGTACATATTTTAACGAAGGCAAATTTGTTTTTGTATTTATTTACTTCCATTATAGTTTCTCGCTTTGTGAACACAAGTTTGCTCCAATGGAAGCGGAATTGAAAAATTGTGTTTGACATGTTTAACACGCTTACCCATTTGTCACACGGTGCGCGCGTACTGGAAGTCACTCTCACTTTCTTCCACTAGCGGTTTCGCGCGTGAAAATGTGAGGATATGGAGGAAAAGGATGAAAAAGCAGCAGTGCTAGTTGTACATCAATATGCACGTATGCGGCTGAAATCAAAGGTAAAAGCGAACGTTTTTCACGTTCTTGGCATGCCCGACTCGCAAAGAAGGACGATACGCTCGTCGATGTCGCACTCGATGGATTTTACACGTTCCGTCGGCGGCGGCAGTTGAAGAGTTTTCGCAAGTGACTGGAACAAGTTTGCCTGAATGACACTCAACTCGTATGCTCGCCTTGCGTCAGCTGTATTTAAATCTCTTTAGGCGTTCGTCGTACGCTTCTCCCTTTTTCCGCGTCTGAAAATCAAATACTTGAAATATTGTAATGCGCTCAGAACAGACGCCAAGTCACTCTACGCAATTCAATAATGCTAATTTCATATATGTACATGTAAGTGCAAGTATCACCTCTCAATTGGAGGTCATTCGATTACTTATTCCAAAAGAATTTATTCCTTATAGCAAAATACAAAGTTACTTAGCCCATCCTTGGTAAGTAAGCAGTATTTCTCACTGTATATTTTTGGCATGAAGGGTATACTAATATTATAAAACTTAGAGCAATAATTTAAATAAATATTCAATTAGCCTTGCAGGTTGCATCCGCACAGTCCAGCCATGGATTCCACGTGAATTGGAAAAGTTCTGGATCGGCCTTTTCGATGTCAACCTGCTGCTCCTGCTGGGGCATCAGACCGGACCGATAATCGACCATTGCACGCTTCATGCGCCGCACCACGCTCGGCAGGAAGCTGGCCAGATTGTTTTCTTCGCAAGGATCTATCCGGATATCAAACAGGCATACTTCACCATCTGTAAGTAGAAAAAGAATTGAAAGGAGTGCATCCAGTGAAATATGTTTAAAGTGATTTCAGCTTTTCGGTACGTTTCTGGTACGAATTATTCATATTCATGATGAATGCAAGAAATCGGATTAAAATCAAATTCCGCGAATGTTTGGCAAACATTTTGCGCGCGTTTGTTCCTTGTGGCTGCTCCCTTACGGATATTAATATTTATGAATGAATTAATGCACGCAAATTTTACGACAAAACCACTTACTTGCTGGTGTGCATGGCGTCTTTTTCGCCTTTGGACTCAAGCACTTTAAAGTTGCTTGCCGACGCATAGCGCCGTACTCGACTTCCGTCAACGGGGTGTATGCGACCTGCTTGATGGCGTTTCCGGCAACGCTATCGTACACAGCTGATGTATTATACGCTTGCTCTTCAATGTTTAGCTTCCCGGAGTCACCAAAGTAACCATCGTAAGTACCACTGTTTGTTGTGCCTTAAATACCACTAAATTAAATTCTATTCTGTCATGTATTAAATGGATATTTTCAATTACCAACAATGAGTTTCCAATTATTGAACCGCAATGCTGCGTTTCTTGTGATTTCATCGATATTGATGAGGATATCGTCACGGGGCGAAGGAAGATCATACTGTAAACTACTCCATTGATCAACCCCATCAAGCTCAGGCTCCAGAAGACCTAGATCACCACCAGCAGCAGTGTAAAGAGTTGGTAACCAGTCTGTGACATGCATGAGTTCCAAGGATACACGTCCCGCTTGAACAAACAGTGGACTCCAAGCGAATGCTGCACTTCGAATGCCACCCTCAAAGAGTGTGGACTTGATACCTCTCAATGGGAAATTCGAGCCCCAATTATGTGCAGGTCCTGTCGTCGGAGCTCCGTTATCACTCATGAATACAATCACACTGTTATCCAGAACATTTTTCTTTGACAAAGCCTGGATAATTGCGCCAACTGAATCGTCCAATTTGGAAACCATTGCTGCAAAATTTGAGATAAGAATTGGCCATGAATTGATCAAATCCTATTACCTGCATATGTTCTACGATTTGCATCCGGCACATGTCTGAACTTGTTGATCGTTTCTTGTGGCGCTTCCAGTCGTTTGCCAGTATTGCCAGTGTGGACGGCAAGATGTGATAGCATGATAAACAGCGGTTTGCTGCCACTCGCCTCAATCGCGTGGACGGCATAGTCGGTGAAAACATCCGTTGCGTACTGTCCAGCCAACTCCCACGCGGGTTCCGTGTCCCGACGTAAATCGAATCCCGTGTAATCTTTTCCATCAACCTGTGATTTTATAAATCGCATTCAAGCTCGTCTGAATGTATTATACATGAGAAGACAATAAGATAAGCTGGCGTGAAAATGCGATTCGCGCACGCCGCGACAACACAATAAAAACAAGCAAAGCACTACGGAGGTAATTTAAATTTAACCACCCGCCACCCGCCACCGACGAGACGAGACGAGACAAATATTTAAGCTTTTAATGTGCGGCTGGTCAATCTGCATTTCAAATCCTGCTCGCCAAAGGACACACGTAAAGTTACAAGCAGGAAAAACATCCAAGCTAATCTTACCACTGTATACGTCTAGTTTTTCTGCTCCCACTCTCAACATGTAGGTCATTACTGCATAAATATGACGAATTTAAATTGTTTACTTTGCGTGAATGCGCTTGGTGCACTTAATTAAACGAACGTAAGCACACTCGTTTGTAAATAAATCCGCGCAGCGTTTTCGTTTCGTTAAAATTCAGCGGCACGCGTTCCACGTTTTCCCCAATGATGGCTCCTAACCCCTTTAAGCACCCTTTGAGGCTGCATCACACGCGCGCCATTTGAATCGGACGCGTCTTTTTTGCACTACTTGTCAACAACGACCTACCTTTTGCGTATTGAGGTAGTCGTAGTAGCTGACAAAGCCATTCAGAAATCCCAGGTGGTGATCGAACCCTCTATACGTCGGTGTCGCATTCCAACGTGAGTATCCCATATTCCATTTGCCTGCCAAGTGAGTCTCATAGCCCAATTCCTAATAAAATATTCAATGCAAGTAATTGATTTAAATTGTTATATTATATTAACCTTTAAATATTCGGGTAATAGTTTCGCTTCTGGCAGTGCTGCTTCTTGTGCGGGCTGGTATGGTGGTCCATGCATTCCTAAAATTATACAGTCATGTAAGTTATAAATATTTATGCTTCTTAATTACTTGACACACTAAAAACATTCGCTTTCAAGTAATGCTGAATAAGCAATCAGGGTCAGGGAAAATAATTAATAAAATGCTAAAAATAGTCAAAAGGATGATTTATGAGGAGGAGTAGGAGGAGAAATGCAAAATATGTTTATTATTATTATATAAAACTGCAAAACATTATTAATTATTAAGCAGCAACCTTGACGGTAAAAAAATGTCCGCATAAACAAATATATTTTTCAGTGTCAGAAAACGGTGAATCCGCTTCGATCAAGATTGGTTTTTCACTTCGACCTCAGCGTTTGATGAATTGATTTGCAATAATTTTCTCTGACACAGTTCAATGAAATGTAAATCAATGTAAACAGTTTATCTTTCCGGTTTTCTGGCTGATTTATTGCCAACCTTCCTTCGCATATGCGTGTCGCGGCACAAGCGAAATAAGAAGCTTTTGCTTTGACAATTTGTTTGCGAGTTAATGCATGACTTCGCCATCATTCTTGAGCAGATACGAAAAGGAAAATTTGATAAATGCAGCACGTCGCCGACGGTTTGAATTCGTCATACCTGCGCGACGCGGCGTCTTGCCGCATAAAAAGTTGATGATATTTTTTGCTGGCGCTGACGCGATTTTGATTGAATGAATTTTTAATCGACGTTCTAATCGGCTTTGCCGGCTTATGTGGCAATGAGCGTATACGTCGCATACCTAATCTCATCGGATATTTGCCAGTGAGCAGGGCCGTCCGTGTCGCCGTCCCCGTCGATTGCGTGTAGTGGCTGTTGAAGATGATGCCGTTGTAGGCCAATGCGTCGATGTTCGGCGTCGGGATCTGATTACTTCCGTGGAAGCCGACGTCGTTCCATCCCTACAACATACGAACGCGTGCAAATAACGTGTCGTACACAACAGCCACCACCACCATTGCTGCCACCCGCCGCCTGCCGCCTGCCGCCAACGTTCTGATGATCATCATCAGAACGCAGTTGTAATATCAGCGTCATTCGAGGCAGTTGTCGGCGGCAATCATCGTCCCATGTATATATGTATACAAATAACTACAGTCAACGCTCAATTCGGCTTAATACTTTCTCTAAGGGTTGTTTACACAATTCTGGTTCACCACTCAATTTCCACGTTTATATTACGTGCTAAAAATGGTTGTAATATTAGGATTCTTCGATATTCTTAATCCTAATTCATTTTTATGATTTTCCCGCTGTTTTTTGCATCGAATAAGTAGTTATTAGTGTATTTTTCTAATTGTGCATTATTTTGTGATAATTATGAGGATTGATTGTGTTTGACTGTACGTAGGCGTACATTGAAGTAGTATCCTCATACTGATACAGCACTTATTCGATGGGATAGCTTGACAGGCAACAGAGCTCATCGTCGCATGTATGAGAGATCGTATATGTTCGAACGCTAGTTGTTAATCATTGGCTTCATTCGAACGTAATCACGATCTCATTATTCCATACATACCTACATATAACTTGACTGACTAATACTTCTTGCAATTTTAAAATCAACTTTTTTTTATTATCCTTTATTGTGCTAGAATAAGTATTGATTAAGTTCATTAAAAATGCATTCAGCATGAATAAATACCAGGTGTTTCATTTTAGGAATGTCAATTGACGGTACTCTTAATTGAAAATCAAGTACCGAGTGTGAAAAATCTAGATTAATATTTTAAAAGGCGTTTTAACACAATTTCTTTCAATTTGCAATTTTTATTGAAGTCATAAAAAGCAAACATAATCGACATTACGTATTAGTAAAATAAATAACCTTATAGCGTACGTACGCATAAGAGTCTTTTAGGTGGACGCGGCATTTTTACACCGTATTAAAAATTGTTTATTACACTCCATTCAATGTATGTACTTGCACTTGTACTTGAATTGAATCGATTCAAAATGTGCTACAATGAACACGTAAACAATCTGCACCGATGCCGGATTTAATTACGCTCGCAGTAAGCGATCGTGTAAGATAATTGCGAAAAAAAAATACACAAAGTAATAATAATGAAATAACGCGAATAATTAACGCGAGTGAATAACACAAAACCAAATTTCCGTCCACGCATTCAATGCCACATTTTTCAATTCTTCGTGGTACTTACTTAATGTTTGCATTTCTTGCATGAAAGCCAAGCAAGTAATTATTATACAATTCCTTGCGGTTTTGCATCTAATAAATCGTAAACAACTTGATTGATTATTACATTGCAATTAATGCCATGTCGTTTTTCTCAATCGGAATGAAATAATCTGCTTTTATATATGCATACGTCAAATAACTAGTCTTAATTAAATCTTGGTGCAATTTTCTCAGTTTTCTTTATTACATTTATGAATAATTACTCAATATCTTTATTGTTTCATATGACTTATTTCATTTTTAGTTTAATTCAGGTCAGCACATGTGACAATACCTATAATTATAATTGAATAATCTAAAACTTTATATAATCGCACATTTTTTAGTGTTAAATAATTATTCATTGTCTAATTTTGTTTTTGTAGACATAAAGGCGTTGCAATTTTGATTTAAAGTACTTACCAGATCATCGGCAACAATTAATATGATATGTGGGGCACCAAGTGCGTAATTATAACAAATATTCCACGTTAATAAAGTAACACACACAAATATATTAAGTTTGAGCATTTTGATCACTTTAGCTTAATTATTCCTCGGCAAGTTCTTCAGCAACAACAATGCATCCAAGTGCAGTCAACAACTTGACACTTTTAAATGTTTTTTACGACGCTATCCGTTTATATTCTTTGTTATTATTATTATGACGTCGTTACAGTGGCTTTTTGTTGTTGTTGTTGTTGTTTAGTTGTTTAGTTGCGCATTGAGTGCATGCGAAGAGATGTACAGCCGTGTGCAAGGTGACTAAAGATGGACACACACTGTCTGCTCATTTATACTTTGTGTGTACCGAGATAGATCATCAAATTCGTTTGTATTAAGCGTTCTCATCCATCCCACCTGTTTGCTGCTCATATATTCATGTTTATGCGCTGTGTACAATATGTAAATGCGCCTATTTTCGTTCGCTTGCTTGTGTAAGCAACAGCGCTAATAAAATTTATAAATTTTGGGAATAAAAAACTAATTATTCATCCTGATACACGGGTAATTAAAATTGAGAAATCCTACTGAAGTCTAGTCAAACCATACGCTGGAATTGTTAATTAGATTTAACTTTTTATTCAAATTACGCACGTGTTAAAATTTCCATGCTAATTCAGCTGATTATAAAATATTTATTTAGAGCAATTGATGATTATGATTTTTTCTTAATTCTTCCGAAAGCTAATGAATAATCTTATTATGGATTATCACTAATGATTAGTTAAAGATTATTTGAACAGTAAATTGGTTTTTTATCTATATTTTTTTCAGACGTCTGAAACAACTTTCTAAAGCAATAAGTTTTAATGTTTTAATCAGAAATGCGGCGATTTCAAAATATGACACGTGAATTAATTTGAATGATTAATAAAACACATTTAATTAACTGAAAATTTAATAATTATTAAGACAACTGAAGATTGTGACAATCGTGAAATTTACACATTCAGTTTACACGTGTTTAGAATCAGTTTTATTAGCAAGACTGCAATTACGTGGAAGCAATTAAGGTTTATGTTAATACTACTCGAACGTAATTAATTAAGAAAAGTCGGAAAATACTTGGAATCAAACATCAAAGCTGGTAACAGTCACAACAAATAAAACACGTATCGTTAATGTTATGTAATCTCATTGAGAGAAACGTAAGTGAGTGTTTGAATTGACACTAGTACAATATTATTTTACATCTTATAATTCTACTGTATAAATAATAAGTATAATCTTTTAACAAATTAGCATGTCAAACTATTCTTTTCAAATGAATATATTATTAACCCAAAGGAAATATATAGATAATTATTATATTTGCATATGTTTGAACAATATGTTTTGGCACTATATAATTAACAACAAATGAAATATTATTGTAAAATCAATGTTTACTTCTGAAGTGGCTTTAATCAAATTATATTAAAAATATTACGAAATTTGCATGTAAGTATTGAAATTTTCAATGACTTAAACTTGAAGATTGCAATTTGTAAGTTTTCTTCATAATGAAGCAATAAATTAATTATCATAATAATAATTAAGATGTGTTAATGTAACAAGAACATGGTAAAGCTGTGAGAAAATATTCTATTGATTTGACCTTTTCTGTCTTATATTTTTGCTTTCAATTCAAACTTATTATTATTAACAACTTGAGTGTTCTTGAATACTTTTTTATTCAATTTGTACAGCCTACTGCAAGGAATTTTTATAATATGTGTGTAATAGTTAAAAATATTTACTTAGTCGTTTATTGAAAATTACAAATAATATTGTAAGAAGTCTAGGACAAAATATGAATATGCTCTTGAATTATGAAAATGCATATCGAATGCCTTCTTAATGCTTTCTAATATAATTTTCTGCCATAGAAATTTATAATTTTGCTGGGTTTTGTTTCCAAAGACTTTTAGGCTATAATTTGGGTTATTTCTGTGTGAAAATTTATTTCGGGTAATTTATAAACACGGATCTAACAATAAATATATTTCTAGATTTTAGGAACTAACATGTAATGCATAATAATTCGACAATAGAATAAAAATCCATTTCGTCAAGGTTACATCAGGTCAAAACAATACGAAACGAATTTAATTGGCGTGTTTGTTAATGAAACACATTTCGTTTCTTGTAAATCACGAACAAAAGACTCGAACCGTGTTGCAATTGCGGTCTGCAAGTAAAATCGGAAATTAATGAATAAATCTTCAGTTTAATTAGAAATTTGAGTCTGCCAAGTAGCTGCTGTTTAAGCAAATAATATATTAATTAATTAGTTCAAGCATTGAGACTTGATTGCTCTTGATTGCTTTGTAAAATTCAAAATCAGTTGACCTTTTCTTGCTAAATTAAAATTAAATTAATTGTTCTGGTTAATCATTACAATTTTATTACTTAAATGTACAAAAAATTAAACACGTTTAATTACCCTTAGATTTATTCAAGAACAACTATTATTATTCCAGTCAACTATCACACTGATTAATACCAACGGCTCTGTTAATTAATATAATATAAATATATCGCATTCATTAAAATACGATATGCATCCGGTGATCTTGGCTTGCATTTTTCTTCTTGTTACTATTTTCTTGGCATCTTTGTATTGCATTGATTGTCCGTTTGTAAATGCAGTGGTGCACAACCAATAGAGAGAATATGTGGTCTCATTATCATTTGATTAGCTTTATCTTAACAGCTAGATGTTAATTAAATGACTCTTAATCTCACTCATAAACTCACTTTTCAATGTTAATAACACACAAGCTCATTTGCTTTCAATGATCATATATCTTCAGTCTTGTATAAATGTCAACAGCAATGATTAATTAATCGTTTCCTATTAATAAATACAAAGTAGATAAGAATTAAAAATGAAAAGTGATCAACGAATTTAATAGTTTCGCCATTTTTTCTTTAAATTAATTGCTCATTCTCATTTTTTCTAGAAAATATATGAATTTTCAGATGCATAAACAACATAGATGATAATTTCAAAGAATACAAACGTAAAGTTTATGGAAATTTTAAATTTAACAATGCGATTTACGATTTACAGATTTTTTTCTCATACTTGCGTTGATTTATTGCTTTGTTAACACAATTTCATAATAATTCTTGCTTATTATTTCTTTCAAAGTTCTTTAAATTATTTAAGAATCAATCAGAATTATACCTGCCTTTGAAATTGTTTAACAATTTTGTTGTTGCCATGCTACTTATTGGTGCGTCATTCGAAGAAAAAATAATAATGAGATAATATTGAATCAGGTTAGTAATTAAATCTTTTTCTAATAAATTCACCATATGTTTAAATAATCATTTATTCAACTACACACCGGTTTATTCTATGTTTAATACGATTATCATAAAAATGACTTCATTATTGTGAACTGGTTTAACTCAATTACAGAATTCAGCTACGAAATTCCTAGATAAGATAAAAATTCGCGTTCTCTTCTGCTTGCTCAAACAGCAGCAGGAAACCAATAGAATTTGTTACTTCAGTAGCACAAGTGATTGTCAAACGGTTCGGTTGCAGATCGTGTTCCTTTCGCCCCCACCTCAAATGATTTGCAATTTTAATTTTCCTCTTAAAACGCGCACTCAACAATCAATATGCTGGTAATTGGTACGACAATTTGCTTGTAACAATCAGTCTCGTTGCACAATCACTCACTATTGTCGCATTAATTTGGAAACGTGCTACAAAAATCCAAAACAATTTTGCGTTGTGCCTTCTTTTTACATAAATTTAAATTATAATCTTATCGCAACAAATTTCATAACTAGCTTTCCAACACATTGCTATTTAGGGTTTTCCTTTAGCAGCACGTGCGCACTTATTACTAGTATTCGGTTAAATGTGCTCGTAAAATTAAAATTTTCTTTACTGGAAGCAGTGTTTACCGACTCTTTGTTGCCGAAGAGCGGTTGTGAATTATTGCATAAATTTTCGTAGAGAAAATGTATTTCCTGTTGAGATTACTCGGGCCATTGTTGTTGGCGAGTGCCGGTGGATATTTGCATGGCATTGTAGCATCGGAAAGTACGACGGACGATGGAGGCAAACAAACACGGCCAAACATAATTGTGATCATCGCTGACGATTTGGTGAGAGATTTATAAGCGTAATTAACGCCTAATGCTCATTCGATAATTACCATTTTATTGCTGTTTATGCCAGCACACAAGCATTGCGCAGATTTCAATCTCACTGATGAAATACGCCGAGTGTAATACAAACCCAGTGATTTCTTGGCTTGCAGATAAATAAATTTCAATTAGCAGACGCGCGCGCACCATTCAAAGATGCCCAAAAGCCTATAATTTGCAGTTTCCTCTTATTCAAAGCCAACTTCCGTTTCACAGAATGCTTAGACACTTAATAGTTTTATTTGCTTATTTCTATTAGGTGTTTACTCACTAATTCACCTCATTAATACCGCGTAAATCTTCTTGGGGAATACGTAATTGCTTTGATGTAGTCATTTACTCAAATTTATTACAGGTAGTAGTTAAGTAAATGTTATTAATTCAATATTTAAACATTTCAAATAGGCCATTGTTTTAGGTGATTTTATTAGGTTTTAAATCTATAACATTGGGTCATTAACATTAGAGATAAAAATTCATGTGTTATCTTAAAATTATGTTATAATTATTTTTAGCCAAATTCATGTGATAAGTCGTTTACTTACTTACTTATTTCATAATTCAAGTAAAAAATTGAATTTTACAAGGGAAATTCAATTATCCGTGAAGGTTTTGATTAATACGTGAAATTATTATGAAAGTTAAGTTATTTTAGATTACTTTTTTTGAATGAATTGCATAAACAACTTTAATCTATTGATATGAATTGATTTCCAAACTTTTCAAGTAAGCTGAACTTCCAACCATTGCTTTTTTTCATTGTTGAATAAAAAATAAGATAGAAAAAATGGTTATTCACTTGAATTTAACATTTTTATGACAAATCCGCACGTGTAAACCACAAAATGTAAGTTTAGTTCCTTAACCTGGTTTAACTATTCTAAGTAATTTAAAACAATTCATATGAGATGATGATAATAATGCCGAAATTATACTCACATTTGATTATAATATTTAACACATAAACATGCAATTAAATCCGTTTCATAATTAAAATTCCATTTTGCCAATTTGGAAATTCCATGTCTTCCTCCTTTTAGCAAACAGCAATTAACATTCGCGTTCTGTTCGGGCGTTCGACAATTAAAACGCTCATTTACGGCGTATGACGTGTGCGCAATTCACCATTACACAGATTTGTTTTAAGATAAACGCCAACGTACAGAACTATGTACTAGGTACTCAACTTCTGTTCCGATTCCTGTTCGTGTTTTCATTGACTGGTGAGAATTCTCATTGAATGCATAACACTATGCACCGGGAAGTGTTTTACTAGTAATTATTATTTAATGCTGTTTAGGAAAATAATTATACGAAAAGATCTTGAAGACTTAAATATTAATGATTGCGAATCTAAGACATGGTTAATGTTTGATTGGACTTCAAAGTCAAGTAAGAGGGTTCCAAAAAGTAAAACCCACTTAAAGACCTATTTCAAATTGACTTTTTAACTGATTTGCAACCAATTTGCATGACAGGGTTTCAACGATGTGAGCTTTCATGGAAGCAATGAGATTCCAACACCGAACATCGACGCATTGGCGTACAACGGTGTCATCCTCAATTCTCATTACACTCAAGCACTGTGTACGCCGTCGAGGGCCGCCTTTCTCACCGGAAAATATCCCATACATTTAGGTGAGTTAGGTACATTACTACTATACGTTTTCCGGGATAAAAGTTCAGGATGAATCGAGTGGACTCTCATTGCTGGCGATTCCTTTCGCATAGCCGGCAGAACATGTGCGCGTCGCGGCGCACTGCTTGGAGTCGAGTGGAAGAATTAAATGAAAAATGAAGCGGTGATTAAAACGTCCTGTTGAAAAGCGAACTTACCACGTGAAAATTTGCATGTTTTCCACTTTTCCGGTTAGCACGCTCCAATTACGTTCGAAACGTTAGCGTTGATAAGGACGCGCTATCGATCCTTTGCACACAAGTGCATTGTACCTCACTAAGTGCGAGAGAGCCTTGTGCATTCAAAAATTTGCATACGGATGCAAATTCGATTGGCGTGCACAGCGGGCATTCGTTATACCTGTTTCCTCTTCTGTTTGTGCGGAATTATTGGAATGTTAGTTTCATGAATGTTGATTAATTTAAATTTTGCATTTAATTGAAGCAAAAATTCAATATTTCATTTAATGAATGCTTATTTTAGGTATGCAGCATATGGTTATAATGGAACCTGAACCATGGGGTCTACCATTAAATGAAACTCTTCTTCCACAACATCTTAAGCGCAATGGGTATAAAACGCATGCGATTGGTAAATGGCATCTTGGATTTTACAAGAAAATCTATACACCGACTTATAGAGGCTTTGATTCTCATTTTGGATATTGGCAAGGACTTCAGGATTATTACAGTCACATGGTTCATGCTACAGTTAGTATTATCCTCATTAAAATTGATATGGTTTAATTATTTCTTATGGTTTCAGTTCTCAGATGAGTTTGGCTATGATATGAGGAGAAATTTAAGTGTAGATTGGTCAGCTCAAGGACAATACTCGACTACTTTATTCACCCAGGAAGCAGTTAAATTAATTAAAGAACATGACACGAATGATCCTATGTTTATGTATCTGGCGCATCTAGCTCCGCATTCTGGCAATGATGATGATCCGATGCAAGCTCCAGATGAAGAAATAGCTAAGTTTTCTCATATTGAAGATCCAAATCGACGAATTTACGCAGGTATTTTACTGTTTAGTGTTTAACTTATAAGTTTATGTTTTCTTTCCTTAAAGCAATGGTCTCAATGCTTGATCAAAGTGTTGGAGAAGTTATTGCCGCTCTTCGTGAGAAACACATGTTGGAAAATTCAATTATCCTGTTTATGTCCGATAACGGTGCAAAGTCATTTGGTATTCATGGCAACTATGGATCAAATTATCCACTGCGAGGAGTAATTCATCTTAAAGGTATTTATAAGTTACATGAATTATCTTTTGGTAATTGCAGTTGAAAAATACACCCTGGGAAGGAGCAGTGAGATGCGCTGCAGCAATTTGGAGCCCGTTAATTAAAAAACCGCAAAGGGTTTCATCAGAAATGATGCACATTTCGGATTGGATTCCAACTTTCTTCTCGGCCGCAGGTAATGAGTTTTCGGTGTATTAAGGAAAGACGGTAATTTGTATTATTCAAATTGACAGGTCTGAATGCAAGTGAAATTGGTGAAATTGATGGCAAAGATCTGTGGAAATCAATATCTGAAGGAGAGTCGAGTCCTCGTAAGGATTTGGTATATAATATTGATGATATTATGAATTATGCGGCAATTCGTCTGGGCGATTGGAAATATGTTTATCGTTCAACAAAATATCGTACAGATTCCTGGTACGGATCAAGTGGCAATGCAACGCATTATGATTATACTCCACAAGAAGTGTTGCAATCTAAAACTTCTGTGGCTTTAAATGCATTGACTACGTATCGACAAATAGACGAAGGTAAAGTTTCTGCTGCGCAACTGCTGACAGCAGAAACGATTACGAATTTACGCAAGGAAGCGACATTGAAATGCGATGAAATTGATGATGAAGTGGCAGCCGCACATAAATGTGATCCGTTAATTTCACCCTGTTTGTTTAACATTCGTGAAGATCCCTGTGAACGGATGAACCTTGCAAACACGCGTCCCATGATGGTATTGAATTTAGAAGATGCTTTAATGCTAATAAAAAAGACTGTAAGGGCTCCTTTGAATTTACCAAGGGATCCAAATGCGAATCCTATTTATTGGAATGGTACATGGACCAATTGGCAAGATATGGATATCAGGCAAAAGGCGATATTTGATGAATTCCTTAAACCAGTGAATATCATATTCCTGGTACTTGGTATTGCAGCCATACTTCTTGTCTTAGCGAGTTTTATCGTTTTTATGAAAATCAAACAACTTAGGAAGAAACAGTATGATAAGGCAAATATTGAGGAACCTAATTAAACAAGTTTACATTAAGTTTTAAAATACTTTTAACATGTAGTTATTTAAGAAGTAATAAAAAAATCAATGTTGTACTGAATTCCGTAAATTGATATTCAATAATAGAACGGAATTAGGTAAGTAGGTACTTACTATGCATATGATTGATGTGAACGTCAATTATTATTAGATTTAAGATAACTACCTACATTTTTAAAGTCCTGCACCATTCAGTATATTTAATCGAATGGTAGGCAACTCTCAGCACTTATAGTGATGTGACCTAGTTAGCAGGTTGATTCCTGTTACTCAGTGTGAACAGGTGGAACAGGTGGACAGTATTGTAGCGTAGTGCAGTGTTTATCTTCGCGTGTGGTGGTTAGTGATAATTATATTGGATAGTTTTTGATCTATATGATCTAAAACCATGGCATACTCATCTAATAAGGGTTTGTGTCCTATTGACAATAATTGGATTTAACACCAGAATTGGGATTGATGCATTCACCATTGGTATGTATAACCTGCAAATACTGCACATCTAGATTTCACCTCCTTTTATTAATTAATTGAAGCGCCGGTAATGTTTATATATAATCTGATACGGAAATCAATGTAAGTGATCATATAAATCTGTAGTTTTCTTGCATGATTAAGGCACCATATCAGTATATTCACCATACTAAGTACAAGCTTATAATGTCAGTATATGTGATTTCAGAAGTTTATGTATTATTTGTTTTAGTCTGTGCCTTACGGCAGCCAAAGTGGTTGGATGTAGAACAAATGCACATGGTTGTCATGAAGCCCAGGTGGATAATGTAGCAATGATAATATCGGCATTTAGTTTTGTTCCAAATACAATTGCAATGTTGTATCTTCTGAAATCAGCTGTGTGGTAAGTTCAGTTTCTAGTTATTACTGAAAGTAATTTATTCAACATACATGTGATTAGTGACTGAGATTATTGCTGATGTTTTATTTATATTTGGTTTGCTTGTATAACCTAAATGAGCATCTGAGTTTAGTTGAGACAGTAATTGCTTTAAGTATTATTTATTAATGTTACTACATGATTGGCTGCCATGGTACATTGCATTTTTAAAATTTATAGTATTGAGCATTCATTAACATCTTGTTTTAGGATATTTATATTAGCTAGAACACAAAGAACAATATATTTTGTTTTTAAGATATGTTTTAAGTTGCTTAACATTCTCAATGTATTGTCTGTTTCTAGGTCGAAAATATTCAAGTATTTGAGCACAAGCAGGTACCTAGGATTGCATTCAAATACTGGTGGAGTGAGTAGCGGGATAGATGAATTTGGGTGATTGCAAATAACGATGACTGTTTGTTTGGATACAACAAATTGTTTAACAAAAACTTTGACTGCTATGTATCCATACACCTAGAATATTTCAAACAATCGTAAGTTTACCTGAATAATTCATATATACATATCTTATATCATATCAACATCATCATAGGTTTTAAGAATTTCACTTTAAAGCTGTGGTATAAATGTTCATCGATATTAATGTTAGTACCATTGATTAATATTTTGTATGTATTTTTTCTTTTTAGGAGAAGTATTTATTATACCATGGCCAGCTGTTTGGGCACATAACAAATAATTGCAGTTGGAATCAAATACAGAATGATTACAAAGGAAAGATAGTATGTGTATCAATGTACATCTTTATTTGCATAAGATGATGGCATTATAGCGTCAAATGATAACATGTGCATTATTTCTACGTATTGTGCATACCATAAAAATGAGCTTCTTGGTGATTACTCATTCACAGAAAGATCAGGAATACGAAACCCAGTAAGTGCTTAAGTATTGAAGCTGAGCTTCTTATTTATGCTTGGTTTTGTTTGAACTCTGAATGTTCAGATATTACCCTTAATTTTGTGTTTTAGTTAATGGTCTACTAGTTTAATGGTCCCCCAGTTTGAATTGGAGCATACATGAGTAATAAATTAATATTAGTCGTGCACTTGTCCAGAGAAAGAGTTAATGTTTTCAGGGATGATGAAGAGCTACTCCTATTTATTTAAAAGTAGTTAAATTTCGTTATTTAGATTAATATATGACTACTAATAAATGACTATTTGTTTATGAGTGCTGTGGTATTTGTCAGGTGCAGTAATCGCCGTGATTAGTGCGGTATGTTGATGTTTAACCGGTTGCCTATATTAAAGTTTAAAAAGTTTTACCAAACGATAATAAAGCTTCAATGCAATCGACACGGATAAGCGAAGAGTTTTATGTGCAAATAATTACAGCGAATATTATATATCTAATTTATTTTCATGGACAATCATGGTTATGGGCACATTTACTAATTCATTTGCATGAGCAATTTATTTAAGAACTGAACCAGATACAAATATGTGATATATTCTATAATTTAGCAAGGGTGTCTTCGCATCATCCGTAATCGTATGAAAGGATTCACTGCCATGGAATTGAAGATATGATCAATTAACTAAAGGAATACAATTAGCCATACATTGGAAACTAGTCAATGTAATTATCTAATGCCCTTAATAACCACAGCCTTACCATAACGGCAAAGGGTGCTATTACAAAGTTATCAACCCAAATCGGGAATAATACATTAAAATGTGGTATTATTGGTGTGCAAGTGAAGCACTAATTTAATGAAGAGTATTAATATCCAAATACTGACCAAGTTTAAAACATAAGAGATAGTTTACAAAGTCAGGTAAAGGGATATATCAATCAGAGTTTGAATGATCAGCTTAAGCAGTTGCCTATATAAACTACTGTTCGCACGCAAATATTACAGTATTTGAACAATAGAAAAGTAAATAGGGAAAATATTAATCAGCTATCAAATTATGTGGTAATTATAAAACATTGCTGCAAATTGAAAAAAAGTAAAAAAAGCTCTGAAAAAAAGTATGAAACTTTATAACGTATATTTTATTCGCATATTTTTAGCGCATTTATTCGTAGTTCTACAAAATGCATGCATACACTTCACTTTCTATTTATTTAATTGAATACTGCCCCCGTTTTTAACACCTATGCTAGCGCATTAAAGTTGGCTGGGTCTGCATCCCGCCACCACCATCGCGAGAGCGCGCAGAGTAGTTGAGAGCGGAAAAGAGCGCGACCGAAGATGAGAGCGGGGGTGGTAAATATTCCATCTTGCGCATATTCAAATAGAGAATCTGCGCGCATTCACCAGGAATGCTCGGTGACTTTAACGCCGCCCCCTTAAAATATCGATCACTGCTTGCCTATATGTATATCCATAGCAACGAATTCGAAGCAGGCGGTGCGGCGAGGCGGCGAGCAGTTTTTGCAATCATTTCCATAAAAGGCGAGCAACAAAACAGCACCGCTGCTGCCACTACCACCGCCGCCACGCTGCTGAGATGCAACCGGGGGAAGAGGAATAGAGAAGCAAGAAGCGCCCGAAGAAAGAACAACAAAGCGCTGCGAATGCGCACGCGAAATGAAAATGAATGAAGTCGAAATGCAGACGAGCGCTCGCGCTGCAATCTGATGGCCGGAAGTACCTTGGTTTTTATGGTCACATTGATTACGAATTCAATTTTATTATTGCATTTATTAATTTTCTTCGAATGCAACTCGCCCGCCGAACTGCGCGAACCGCTGCAAAACAAACAAGCCGAATGTTAATGCCGTGCTTATCATTACGGGCAATATTAGCGGTCATTCCAGATATGGCAAATGTTCATTGTTCGAAATTGAATGCGCGCCCGAACAGCGAATGAGAATGGCTACTGGAATTGGGAATGAAGGGAAATGTATTTTGCAATTTTCATTTCATTCACATAGTCTCTTCGAAAAGCTCAATCTGCAACCGCAGCAGACTGTAAAAAAGATAAAACTACGCCAAACAACAATATTCATTAGTGATATGAATACGTGAACATTTTGCTCGCAATAATCAATAATTTATTTAAACTTTGCACTCTAAGAAAAGCGCTATAGGTAAGTAACACACATTCAAGTAGATTCGTAATGCATTCACTGTGTGCTTTGTTCCAGGTTCTGCAATGGTGTTGCTAAACAAGCAGGCGAATGGCGAATAAAATAAAGTTGTGTTCACAAAGTTACTAAAATTGTGGGCAACAGCTAAGAATATAATGGAACGTAAAGGTAATGTAATGTAATCTTGCGATGGCAAGCGACACAGATGTATATAAGGTAACCCAATTAGGATATGAGTTGCTGCAATAAGCAAGCAAGCCACTCACACAGCGTAATCGCATCGCAAATTCAGAAGCGAGGCAAAACAAGTAAAGATTTTGCGCGCCGGCTGCATCTGCGGCATGATGCGGAGACAAAAGGGAACGCGCGCCCGCGATGATACACAAACAACGGTGAGCAGGAGGCCAGCACTCTCCTAACTCATCTTTAATAAGGCGATCAATTATGAAGCAGGCTCAACTTCTGCACAACTTCCAGCAATTATTACATTTTTCTAATTGCGTTCCGTCCGTTCGCCAGCAAAGCTTTGCGCGCGCATGCTCCTGGCCGTTGGAGATTCTTCTCTCTTCGTTATTATTGTTATCAGCCAACTATCATTCAGTTGAATTAAATTTCAAGCGTGAGGGTGCAAGCCAGTGTGTTCTACTTGGAACACTTGGTGGATGCAATTCGGGAGCGGTGGCATGGCGTTGCAGAAAAAGGCGAGAGCGAAGGAACGGACATCTAAATGATGAAATTTTCATTATTAATCTTTGGACGCCTTGGGAGTTGGCTCCGTGTGCAAGATTATAACTTGCGCTCCTCCTTTTTGCTTTCCTATATATATTCCTTTATTCCAATCTAGCAAATTCTCATAGATATTTCGCGTCCGCAAAATGTAAACAATTTCTTCAATCTCTTCTAATACACACGAGTATTATACAATCATCATCATCATCATCACAATAATAATACGTTGGATTTAATTTATATTGAGAGTATAAACTGTAACGTCACTTAATTCAGTTATGAACTTTAGTCGGAGCACTCGCAAGCAAAATAAATGACAAAAATGTACGAAACAGCGGAAATAAATGATATTTTTAAGATTTATATGCGTGAAGCAAATGGCAATGCAGCAGAACGCGGAGCGCGCACTGCAAAAAGCGCGGAAGCAAACGGAGGAAGCAACGATGCCATCAGCGTGGGGTAATGTAGCATAAACCGCGGCGGGGGCGCTATGATTTTTAATGCCGGCTGGCAAGCCGAGTAAAAAATGCAAAGAAATGAGACGGAGAGCAAATTCGCCACATTCGCAACTGTAATCCGGCGAGTGCACGGATGCATGTATGAATGCACAAATTTTTATGTGCGAATACATGGGATACACACCCTCTCCACCAGTCTCAATTACGAGCGCAACCCCTATTTTATTTTTTAAACCTGGGGAGACTGAATTGTTCTTAACGGCACGAACGCAATGCCCCATGCAGGGGGTGTTCTCATCCGCATACCGCACCAGTCAAATGTCAATTCAAATATGCTATTTTGATCATTATCATCGCATTTTAAACTTCCATTACCCCGTTGAAATACTCAAGGAATTGATTGTGAATATAATTGTTGAAGGAAGATCAATGTTGAAATGGCTTTAGCACAAATTGGAAATGTGGAAGAATGCAATCGAAATGTCAGCTTGACATTTCTATTAAAATGAACGTAAGAGTGCATACATTGGAAATGCACTTGGCCGGTGCGGTGCGGAACGGCGGATATAGGATTGCGCGTTTCGTTGCGTTCGCGTTGGCGTTGGAGGCAAAGCACATAACGGTGCGGAGGGACATTGCAATAAGTATAATGGAAATGTCTCGTATTTCTGTTTACTATTTCAACTGCATTTCGCATAGAGCTGAAGCAACAACCCTCCACGTGTGCCTTTCGCAGTGCTTTCTCGTGCATAAATGAAACTACTAGTGAGTGGAGCTGCATAAACGTAGATGCAATCGTCCAACGCAAACTCTTCACGAGCATAGCGTAGATTGCGATGGAGCAACGATATGCTGGACGACTGGATTTTTACGGAATTGCAAAGCAAAAGCAATACACGTCGTCCTTAGTGTACGCACATGCACATAAAATGGATGCAGAAAGGAATATTTATTATTTTGATGTGCGCCCATAAAAGATATCCATCAACTTGTGTATGGAACGCAAATTTATGGGAAACAATGGAAAGACATAATAACATTAAATGAGATTCACGTCATTTCGATGCAGATATTTTCTAATTTCAGACGAGGGATGAAGGTACGTGTTATTGAACGGGGAAGCAATTAAATATTTGCTACTCGCCAACCGCCTTCGCCGCCCCCATGCCACTTGCTATGCGACTAGCAAAGGCAAGCATCCAAGCATGCTGCATGTATTAGACGTCTGAAGACGAGGGTAGTTTCCCTAATGACCAGGGGTGCGCATTTTCTTCCTTCATTTTTGCTTTATTTCGCTTTTGTAATGCCTTCACAGGGTGTTCGTAATGCATATGGAAAACTAAGAATTTTCTCATTACTGCAATCACATTATCTCTAAAGCAATATTGCAAAATATCTATTGAAATGGCCATTTAATTAATTATTTAGTTTAATTATCAGTTTCTCTTGCGCATTTCATTCGTGATCGCTAAACAAACGGGGAAAATAAATTAAAAGCAAAGTAGAAAATGATGTATTTCGTACATAACTGCGGCATCAACTTGCAGTCGGGTTCACTTGACGTCAGATATGATTAGCGACTAATTTTCTTGCTTTCGCAGGGCGCGCGCGATTGGGTTGAGACTGTACGCGCGGGGAGAAAATCGCGGCTGTAGACTTGTCGTCCACCCCCCCGATGCGCGCTCGCTTGCACCTACGCACCGCCGTCGCGACGCGAATACTTCTTCCTCATGACGTCGTTTATTTCATTATGCCGCGCGTTATTATCGATTTGAAGCGGCGAATACGACTGCCACTGCCACTGCCGTCGGCGGCAGCAGCAATGTGCAGAATTGTCGCTAACAGTCACTGGAGGTGGCGGTGGGTCGCTTAAACATGGCGCGCTTTCAAACAATTAACCCCTGCCAATGTGCGCCCGATATAATGGGGATCATATTGGTCGGATGAAATATTAGATAAATTAACGAAATAAGCCGAAACGCATTCGCTGAAAGAACAGCCGCTAATGCACATATACAGGGCTAACAATAATTTTCTTTAGATGATAAATCATTTCTTAAAACATATCTTTTTTCAATTACTTCTCCGTGAAATTCAATAACATTCTTTGTAGTTTAGCATCATTGTTTTATTCAATACAATTCATTGTAATCAAATGTATTAAATGATGCAATTAAAAAGAAGTTGAGCGTTTTTTCGTGTCACATACACGACGCGAATTTTCGTTAATTTATTGGATGGCAATTAGAACTTTTCCCTGAACTGCTTGCCCCCCTTTGACCACGAAGCCGTAGAAACCTTCACAGGCCGATAGACGCATTAACTAACTGTATCGCGGAGCTTCGCTATTCCATGCGGTGATTATATATATAGATTGTTCAAACAGCTACTTATCATCGTTAATATCGGCTAATTGTTCAAACTTTGCGCAAAATGTCCACCGCCAGAATTGGAGCTATTGGTCCCGACGAAAAAACCAATTAACTCTGGTAATTAAATCTATTAAATTTCTGCCTAATAGCACAATGACACCTATTAAGTACGTCAAGCAAACTAATAATTTGTTGAACTAATTTAAGGGCACGCAACTCTTTAAAGAAATAAGTTTTTCAGAAGTTTTCATCTCTACGACACAAAAATTAACAAAAACGCTCAAGTAAACAGCCGATTTTAATTTTAATAATAATTATTACTTACTATTAGTGTTGCTCTCTCTTAATTACTTTCAGGAATAGTTCAACGTTGAATTATCAATGTGGTATTCCCCGATTTATAATTGTGCAGCATCCATACGGATTCATAGATCTGTAAACTAAAAAATGAGTGTTAGCACGCGCGCAACACACGCCAAAAAGGCAGCTGCCAAAAAGGGTTGTATAAACTTCCCCCTTTTTTATTCATTCACAACCCGTTCACGTTATTTTATATATGCGCTTCACTTGTTTGTATTTTGTTCAAATCACAGATTTATTTTGATTTTAGGCTTTCTAACAATTTATTCTTGCGTATTCACGGCTTTTTACACATCAAACTACAGCGGAGACGAATTCTTGTAAGAAAGGTAAAGTTTTTTTAATTTAATTGCTTAGAGAATATTATAAAACTTATATTTTAGCTGTGAATCACTGCACCAAATATGATTTCCATGTGCTCCCTCATGCTGAAGTGCCCCTTTGATTAAAATACCAATAGCGTTTTTTTAAAGGGTTGTGACCCTTCCTGGACCACATGTATAGTATATGCTGGAGTAGTGCAAGAGATGAAGTGTCTTATCACTTGGTCCCCACTACAATGTATTGCGAGGAATACATGCTACTCGTAACTGGGCCTGCTCGAGGCACACACACTGGTTTCCTTGAGCATCACATTCGAAGAGCTTTACATATGCTCCACCCCTTTACAGTGGAAAACTCAAGGGATTGTCAAACACCCCTTTAGCAGTTTTTTACAGGCGCGGGCGGCTGTTTGCAAATATATGATAAAGAAACAAGGATAGCAGTTGTGATAAAAGGGCTGCTGCTTTAAAGAATTTGTATGTACCCTTTACATCTATGTGTGATTCAGTGTGTGCTTGCTACTCTTCAGAGAAGGAAGGTGTGTTGCTTTACATATAAATTGTTTAAACAAATCAGTGATAGCTGCATTTTGAATGGATGGATTATTACGTAATAAAAGGTATGTACAATTAATTCACACCAGGCACATGCTGTATTAAATAGTGTGATAGTAACCATTTTAAGGACAAGAATTAGTTGAGTTTAATTTACATACACTAAAAACTCTCTTTTAAAGAGCCAAGAAATAAGATAGCTTTCAGATTGGTATATATTGTAATACAATTTTAGCAGAGACTACATTTAAATATGTTGTGCATAAAATTTTCGCTTGTAATAACATTTAATAACGTCATTTTTACGGAAAAAATTATGAAAATTCAAAGGACATGAATCCTTCAAGTATTTAAATTTCCATTTCATGTGGGTTTTTTGTTTGTATGGAAAAACTTAAGAAATTCAAAGTGACAAGTGCTTTCTGAATATAAATTAGTTTTTCGAGTGGTAATTGTAATTTAAGCATGAAACAAACAAATAATTTATGTGGATTGCTGTGATGATGCATAATATCATTACTTTTATCTAAGAATACGCACTTGCGTTTACAAACTTGCGGAAATATTCTTGCTGAGGGTCTACTTGGGGACGCACTGAATGGAAATTGTCGGGGAAATATCTGAAACACAAAGCAAGAACCAAGTGAATGGATGTGCATCCTATCTAGGCATAGAAAAATAAAAAGGAGGAAAAGTTTTTTGGGGGGTGATTTTATGCAGCAATTTTCTTTGCCCTCGAGCCAAGAACGAATGGTGCTCACGTTAAATGTGATCAACTGAGATGAGTGCAGGTCGAAGGTTAAGATGCTTTGGGCTATCACCCTAAAATAGCTATTTATCATAGCATTTTCCACAAAAGAAAATAATCATGGCTCCTCTACGTATGTAAATTGCGTAAAAATGAACTTTTTACATGCATCTCATTACTTCCAACGAAATTATACGCTTGAGGAAAAGTTATCGATGACCACGAAGTAAATGTGTGAATGCGTTGCAAGCATGCATGCGACGAATAGAAAAGCGCATTAGTCGAATAGTCCTGTGGCGAAGGAAGGACGAAGAAGGAGCGCGCACGAAGGAAAACGCCGTCACATCGTAACTCAAGCAATGCACGGGGCGTGGCGGCCCTTCTAATCGATGCGATATTGCGATATCGATTGATGCTGCATGCTCGCACCCGACTTGGTGCTTGCTTGCGTTTCTATACAATCATATTCCCGTTCTTCTATGCGCGTCGTCGCAGTTTCATTAGTTTTCGCATTGGATTTGCACGCGTGCATGATGCTGAATTATTTAACGCCGCTTGCGTCTCCTTCGACCATTTCTATGCAGGCACAAAGGATACAATGTCTCGCTTGACATTTAGCAAGTCTCAAGACAAATTTAAATGAATTGGTTTTGTGCAAATAATGCAAAATGCTAAAATAAATCTGGTTGCATATAGTAGGTGACCAGTTCAAATTGAAAATGTAATTGCCGAAGGAGTAAACAGCAAACGACATTGCGAATTGGAATTGCGCGCACACTGATTCAATATGCACGCATTATTCTTCGGTCATACGTGGTTTCGGCGTTTGAAAAAGCGTCGATTTTTACATGAAACGCGCATAAAGGCTAAGTTATTCGCAAACGCAGAGGAGATCAAATGGAAATAATGCGGCAGCGCAGGCGGCACACAAGCTGAGGTACTTATATGCATTGGTAAATTATGATTCCGACTTCACTCTGTGCTCCTGCGACTCCTGCCTGCAGCCGGTCGCTTCATACATATTCCGATGCGCAGCAAGCGGCGGCAGCAGCATCAGGAGCTGGAGCTCCTCTCGACGAGCTCTCCTCTCTTTCTCCTCGCCAGGCAAGGCGAACGACGATATACGAGGCATTAAAGTTCCGTGTTGAATACTGTATGAGCTGGAAACTGCGGCGCATTTCAGCTAAAACTCAATACTTATCGGTCGGAGATGTGTGCGGTATGTGTGCGTGTGAGCACGGATTCTCTCATATTATAACGCGCCAAAGGAAGCCGGCATAACCGATGGAGATCAACGCGGCAAAGGAAGCTTCAACCACTCAGTCCACTCCGAGTCTAATATCGCGCCAATTCACAATTCGCTTCGCAGGGTTTTTACATTAATGATTCGAAGCCACTTGCAACTGACAATTTCGTCCCATTAAAAAACTCATACGCATTATGCCTAGGCCCTAGGTGAATGTAAATATGGATGTAATATGGTGGTAGACCGGAAACATTTCGAATGTTTCTGGAGAATAATATGGAAAGTAATACGTATTTCGTGCGAAGGGTGATATTATTTTGTATTCCGGTTTGGTCGTGTAGTGAAGACATTTTAATGCGCGAGGGTTGGGAATGTTCGTGGCGGTGGCAGCGGCGGCAAATGGTGGTGGCGGCGGTGAAGATGACGCACTTCCGATATCTCTCTGTTTTATGGTGACATGATTATTATACGGAGGCGCAGGTGGTCCCGGTCTTTTCCCGGGGATAAATATATGGCAATCCTAGCGCAGATATATGGCCGACTCCGGGTGCGACTGCGGAGAACGCTGGGGGTATTACTTCAGGCATTGGCATTGGCGGCCGACAGCAAGAAACGCGAACTCCGCGCAAAGAAAGGGAGCGAGAGGAGAACGACGCGCAGGGAAAACGCACACGAAATCTAGTTTATAAGCAGGGAGATAAATTTTGCAAGTGTTTGAACGCACAGTGGGATGCGCGTCGGCGGTCGGGATGGAGCAGGAGGCGAAAGGAAGTGCGCGGCAAGGCGCGGTGGCGGCGAATGCAGAGAACGAGAAACAAAGCGGCGGAGAATTCGCATGCTGAATGCCGGCAAAGCGAAGACCATAGATGGCGAATAAAGTTATCGTATAAATAACGCAATGAAAATATACTTTTACATCTATGACATGATAAAAGCCTTTAACATGTGACTATGCTTTTTGGGGGGTGAAATAGTTTTTCGGAATGACATAATAATTCTTGAATATCCATTAATGATATTGTGATATTAATAGATCATTGAAAACAATGCATTTTAAACTTATCATTAAGATAAGTGATGGATTTGTTTATAAGTTAAGTCACAAGGTATACTGAAATATTAACTCTTACAATCGTACATCAAAGTCGATTATAAGTAAAATTCGTGATTCCAGGCATTTTAGTGGATGGGCGATGGGAATACGATATTCTCCATTAATGGGCAAATATTGCACATGGATCTACATATAAGCGAGTTGATAAAGTAATTCTATCTTGCCATCAAACGCGGAAACGGAAATGAGTTTGGTTTGCTGTCAACAACTTGCAAGAAAATGGAGAATCGCTAAGTCGAAAGCAGATAAGCATTTTGCTTCCTACCAATAATTAAAAATACATAACTCATAAATGCACTCAGCATAAACAATGATTACAAATCAACTTCTTGTGGAAATAATGCTCATACGAAATAAGTTTTCTAATCAATCAATATTCAAACTTATGAACTTATCTTTAAGGGAATTACTTAAAACGTACAAATCTAGCACTTCCGGCATTCATAACTTATTGAGTAATTGCTAAGAAATGATAATACTTTGTCTGATAAGAAGACTATAGTTGTAATCCCATGTTATAAAAATATTGCACATGAATAGCAAACGCATTTGGTTAAAACGTGAAATGCGAGCATGCGAAACGGACGAGTATAAGCTAAAATGCTTGTCCAGTGGATACACATTTGTGTCCGGTCCCCCGGGGACGGCAAGTTTGACGCAACAAAAAAGCGAGGAGCGACCGAAAGGGAAAAACGCCGCTGCATGCAAAAGCAAACAACTGGGGACACAACTTGCCGGCGAGAGAGCGTGTGTCCAGTTCAGTCATAAAAAACCTCGAGGAGTGAGCGGCTTGCAGGTCCCACATGCCTCGTAAGATTACTTGTGCAAAGACGGAGCGACATTCATTTAAATAGGATATCGATACAACGCGGCCATGTTTTCGTTTCCGATAACAAGATGAAACTTTTCTCCGCCGTCGATAATGCACTTTCCAGGGAGCTCCTCACCCTTGAATGTAATCCCGATGCAAAAGTTTGCACTCGAAACTACATCTACGTTCTCACAAACTGATCATAATTTTGATATTGGCTTTGTATTCCTGCTCGCAGCTACAGTTACATAAAAATTAGTTTATGATTAATTACCAGCAGGCTAGCTCTCCGAATGCTACTGTGTGATGTTTCCTTCATTGTTAATTTTGTTAATTGCTTAAGCAAACAATCGTCGAAGTAACACCGCCACGTGTTAATAGCTTTTTAATTGTATCTATGGCTGCGCGGCGTAAACGTCAAAAATTTTGATTCTAATTTATTTCTAATGGCTTTTTTCACACATAAGAGAAGCGCGTCTCGTATGCGGCAAATATACCGAGTTGAGGAGACAACCAGTAGCATGGAGAGATGCTTATCACTTGCGTTGATTACCAACGAGTATTCGAAATACCAACGGACTTATTGCATTGCAAAGCGTACCGGTGACAATGAAAAATTACTTGAAGGATGCTCTTTTATCATGGATGTAAGCATCTGATAAAATTATACACTTAGAAGCGTATCAAAATTCCTTGTTAAGGAAATAGAAATGCGGTAAATTTTAATCAGCGGTTAGAAATCTGCTTTTTTGAAACACTTTGTGTATTTTCAGGATAGTGATAGCAAGAAATCTTACACTTCAGTCAGTGACGAGAAGAAAGAAAGTGCTTTAATGAGAATTTTTCAATTTGTCCGATTACTTTGAATCAAACGGGCGTCATTGTAGTGACTCTTTGGAGGACTTCTTTCGGCGAAAGATAAAGCCATGGGGCTGTGTGCGAATGTGCATGTGGGTACTCGATGACCAAGAGTGCCAGGTTGAGATTATACTAAGGCTAGCAGACCTTTAAACTAGTCCCTACACGACCACGAAAAAGATTTTCAGCCACACGTTCACGTTGAACTTGTAAACTTTCATCTAAAACTGATAAAAATAGAAAGTACTCTACCCTTAGCCAGCACTTTACTAATATTGTTAGAGCATCCCATGTTTGAACAATATTTATTTATAAAAATCGAATTTACAAGGCGTTTTGTACATTGTGTGCGTCGCTACGGCAAAGGACTAAATACCGAAAGGACGAAGTACAAATGCCGGACTAGTTTTAGTTAGCTGCTGAAGAATTCAGCAAAGAAGCAAAACGCACAGAGAGAAAGAAAACGCATGCGACCCTTGGTCGTCGTTGTGGATGCCCTTAGTTTTCGCCTCAATGGATGAAATGGTGAAATGAATGAGGGGGCATACGAAGAAATCCAATCTTGATTTACTATTGCATTCCGGCAATGTGCGAGTACCTTCATGTGCCTTCAAGAGGCGTTCGTTTTGTCCTGGCTATCATTACATTGCACAGACGAATAAAAAGACCTTTTGCTTAATAAATAGGCTTAATTTGCAGCGGCATAATGTGCCTGAATCATTTAATTATATTTTGCGCATGTACTTTGGGAATCGCAAGCTTTGTGCAATATTTTTCAAGATCAATAAGGGTTGCACTTAATGAATCACGTTGTCATGCTATTGATTGATGGATGAGTATTTTGCAGACATTCAGGGGAAGATTCCGCTAACCCTTTCCGCACTTGACGTTATCATTGCGAAATGCGAGGACAAAACAAATAACCCGAACGATGTCGATGCAAGTTTTACTCTTTTTCTGATATTTCTCTATGGAATTTCATAGAGAAGGGGATGGAAAGTTAATCATCGATTCTCTTATGCATCTAATGCCATAAATTTTTAAGGTATTTGGAAAAGCACAAGTAATATTAGAAATAATAGGAATAAAATTGAAAGTGGACGGCTGTCCATCACATTGTAGATGTAGGCGTGAAATATGAATTTTATTCCGCTTAAAAGAAATGGGGAAATCACTCAGGCGCTTTCCCGCATTCGTATTCGTGCTCCCTGTTGTGAAATAAAAATAAAATAACACGATGTGATGTAATAGTGGCTGACCTCTCCCTCCATCTGCACCTACACGCAGCATGTCAAAAATTGTTCGCGGTTTTTAGCCGGATTTGATAAGGGTCAGCCTCGCAAGTGCTGCTGCCACCCCCTCGTCTCGTCGCGCACGTTTTGAAGGTTTTGCTAAAATTTTCACATATTCTCCCTCCGCCCCCGACAACCTTCGGCTTTTAGCTTTAAACTTATTTAGCCGGCTGGAGCGGCGTCGTCGATTGAAAATCAATATCGAAGCAAACGTCGAAAAATTAACTTATACATTGCTACATTTGTGTAAAACAAGTTGTAATCCAAGTTCAAGCATTCGCGCTCTCGCCTCGAGTGGAAACACAGGATCAGGATTGTGCGAGACAGACGAGCAACATACCTAGCTAGCTGCTTTGAAATGAAGAAGGACCACACGAGTACGAGTGGAGAGGAAATGCCCCCGAAGTGATTCGATTTTATACATTTGAAAAACGTTTTTCTATTGATGTGCCTGCGCATAGATATGGATGTAGTTGAATTTTCCTACGCGTTACGCTTCTTCAATTCCCCTCGTTTTGCTGTGCTTTGCTTTGCGAAATTGGGAAATGCCTTGCAAATGCATTTACGCCCGAATTCGCATTTTTGTGCCCGATGTTTGTATACGAGCACCAACTTAAAATGTATTTCGAGGACGTGTAATGAACAGAGCGTGAATACGATGCTAAATCGAATATTGAATTTGCAATTCAAGTAAATTACGCACGACGAGGGTGAGAATAGTTTTTTATGGCAAGAATTTTAGAACTAATTTTAAACACTTCTATGACATTCCAACAATAATTTGCAGTCGTTTGCAAAGCATTAACGAGTAAATTACGAATGGGAAAAATGCGATAATGGTTGATGGTTTTATGCATGCATCGTATTTATCGATAATGTCACGCAATGGAAACATGGCACGCATGCAATATGACCATTGGGCACTCACGAACTGTAAATTAAGCATCGTCAAACACAAATCATCACCTTTGACAATCGATGAGGATGGCGGCAATAAATTCCAAACGCAATTCGGAAATCTATATGCATCGCTCACGTAATTAAAGCATTGGATCCATATGCGTGATGAGATAATTTTCGAGCAGTCCAATTTATTAGTTGCGTTTGCTGCGTTAGAACGCATTTGGCATGCGGCGTCGTCTCTGTTTGTTTCTGGCGTTTCGTGTGCGCTGTTGTGGTTTTCTCTTAATTTAGTCGCTTTCCCAGTTCCGGCGTTGCGCAGCAGTTGGCCGCAATAAAATAGTTAATAGTTTCACGTGGCGCTAACGTGCCACCATTAAAATTTATTCGTCTAATTTATTTTTCGGTTTCGACTCTGCTGCCTGCATTCGCTTCCCCTTTTTAGTTCGTTTGCTATTGTCAGCCGTGTGATTGCATTTACTGTTGTCTTTCGTTAATGTTTGCACTGCAAACGCATAAAGTTTTACTTAACATATGGTTATTTAATTTAAATTTTTTATCAAGAACATTATTCTAATCCTTCATAGCTCAATTTATGTAAATGATAATGTACTTTATTGACAACCCCAATTAAAGAATAAAGAGAATACCTACATTCTTTAGTTGAAAACGAGAAGATTTGTACACTGAAACTATCTTCAATAGCCTAGCTAGTTCTGATTAAGAAGTACTGAGTTTGAGTCTTAGATTATTAAGAGATTATTAATTATCTGGAATAATTAAATGAAAGGTAGAATATAGAAATAGACATGTATACAATATAATATATATTTATTTAAGCAATTTCAAACAATGTTTCATTATATATACTAATACCATCAATCCCAATTACCAATATTATTCCGTATCGCAATGGTTGTTCCTTTGGTTGAAGCTTGGGAGGCGTGAGTCCAATCCTGGATTGTTCTTTCTATTACATCATCCTAATTATCCATCGAAGCAACGACATGTGATGGCCATGTTGGGAAGGTGCCTGCATGTGAATTGGGTAGCCCTGGTTTGATCTCTGGCATAGACATCGGTCCGTGTGGACGCTCGTTTACTTGTTTTCGAAATATAAACAAATTCGAGCATATAAGACTAAGATCAAAATCGGTCCTAACAATAACGCTTCATGGCCTAGTGGTTACGACTATGGAAGTGGTTTGAGAGTCTTGGGTTCGATCCCCGACAACGGCAGCGCCTGAAATTTAACTTTTCTAAGTTTTCAAAGGAATTTGAGAATATAAGGCCAAGATCAAATTTAGCACTTGCAACAACACTCCATAGCCTAGTGGTTACGACTATGGATGTGGTTAGAGAGTCTCGGGTTCAATCCCCGACAGCGGCAGCCTGCATTTAACTTTTCTAAGTTTTCAAATGAATTTGGCAATATAAGGCCAAGATCGAATTTGGCTGTAGCAATAACACTCCATAGCCTAGTGGTTACGGCTTTGGATGTGGTCTGAGTGTCTCAGGTTCGATCCCTGAGAATTGCAATCCGAATTTATAAGTTTTCAATTCCTTGTACGTTCGGGGGCCCCAATGGACTTAACTCTATGTCCAATGGGGCCCCCCCGGAGGCGTACAAGAGCCCCATTTTTAATTTTTAAAGTCCGTACGTTAAGATTGCCTTGTGACGGCCCACCCCGCCGCTTCGCTCCCCGGCAGTAGACTGCCTCCCCATTCCCGATTTTCGTTACCAACAGAACTCGGTTTGTGACGTCATTTCACTGACGGGTGCGCCCCCTGAAGCCACCAAGTATCGGACTTAGAATTGTTTTCCAAGTGCTCAACTGAATGAGCATCCCATTGTACCACACAATGGGACTTAGTCATATTTATTGTATTTGAAGCACCACTCTATTTAATTGTATTTAAAAATTTATTCCAAAGTGCCTCGGCCGGGATTCGAACCCGGGATGTCCAGCGTACTAAGCAAGCGCTCAACCACTGAGCCACTAACTGTCTTACCGGGTTAAAATTAAAACTTATGCATATGGTTTCAAATTCTGATTTATAACTATGCTCTATTTAAAGCCAGAAGCAATAACATCCGAATAGAAAATGTATTGTGTCCCAAATACTCCTGGAAAGACATGAGTTTGAATCTCAGTAGGAGTGACTCTGAAATTATTTTTTAGAAGTTGTTTGCACATAATAGGGATCTGGGAGAAGTTATAATACACTCTTAGCTTTCTCACTTTCTTTTATTACAAAGTATCTTGCAGAATTTATTCATATTTTCTACAGTAGTTTAATTTTGCCTTTATAAAACTGCATGCATGAAGCTAATACATTTTCCTGCTATTACCATAGCATAAAATCAAAGGAGCAATAAAAATAAATTTTTACTCGTCCTTGAAACGAATGGCGATTTCTTTGAGGCTTCAAAATACCCAAAAAAGCATAAAAGTAGGGAACGCACATGGAAAGATAAGTACAAAGCGCCTCATCGCGATTCAGGCGAAAATGGAGTAATTTTTCACGAGTACTTTGCGAGATAAGCTCCACGCCAGATACGTCTATATGCGTCTCTCCACCACGTGGAATCATTTCGCTTGTGTTTGAAAACTCACACTGCCCGCTCGCATTTTCATGCAGAGACCATAAGATCCATCCAGGGCACTTTCCTTGCGAATCGTGGCAAATCCAAGCACAAAAAACGGAAAATCTGTGCTGGGAAAATGAAACTTTACAGTTTGGACGGTGTGCCTGATACATGATACAAGCAAAGCCGACCCGACCGACCTATTGGGCAAGGATAACGAAATTATTCAGATGTGATTTTCTCATGTGCCAACCAGAACAATAGTAACCATAATACAGAAGCGTAAAATTGTATTATTGCTCTGCTGCGAAGAGTAACAGATGAATAAATTATGTTTATAGTCAATTCGGTGGAATATTATATCAGAAAAATGCTGCAAACCTCATATTCTTCACCATCTTCTATTTCTGCATTTAGTAATTATGATTATTAGATTCTTTTTACTATTGTTAATAGCTCCTAATAACTTTAAGTTGAACTTATACTCCACTTGTCATTATTGCGCGCAATAAAAGTTTGTTTTAAAATTACAATACATAATGTTTTATCGTGTGTGCGAGCAATAAGTTTTATTACGTTTATGACAAGTGCAGTGATTATACTTAGAGTGCAAGGTATTATTCGTCGATAATGTAGATTGGTGCGTGACAGCAGCATTAATACACCGACGAGCCGGACCGGGCCGTAGGTATAAACATTTTAATTGCGACATGTCGCTTGGTGTCCGCGGCCGTTTTATGCGAATCGTCGTTATTATTTGTGCGTCGCCGCGCGTCTCGTCGTCTCCGAGGAAATGCGATGCTAATAAAACTCGCTCGATTCGGATGCGCGCATCGGCCACCAGCGGCCCCGGCTAATGGCGAATTGAATCGCGCGGAGCGAAAGAGATGAACGCGTAAACAAAGCGAATGTGGAACATGCCGACTACATGCATCGCCCGCTGACGGATGGCTTGACAGCCTCGACAAAAGTCGCAACAAAGTTTAGTGCAACAAAGACGCCGCCGATGCGATGCGATGCAATGTGCGGATTCCTTTGTCTTTGCGCAAAGACGCAACAATTTTTTCTCCACGCGCTTACAACATCCACTCTTATAATTAATGCTAATTTTCTCAAATCGTCAACCAACATCCAAAAATCTATAACAAAATTGCAAATTAATCATTGCTTACTTAAGTAAATCTTTGGTTCCAACTAAATTGGCAGTCGTTATAATCGATTAAATTTGATATGAATTTTGCTCTAGAAAAAGTCCTAGGTGGTTGCTATGATTCGAGGTTAAATATCCTGTGATCGAGCAATCATTTGAACAAGAATTGTTATAAATGAAATCTACTGTAATTTTTTTGCAAGTACATACGTGGAACAGAAAAAATGTGGGTATTGTGTGGGTGTTCGTGGGGGTTGTTATCAGTTGCGCAGACAAAAGTACGACGTGAGTGCGTAAGCTAGGATAATGTGCGCGGGAAGGGCGTCCCTCGTTGGAGTGCGTTGCGATGATAAGGACACGTCACACGAACTAACTGCGTATTAGGCGAGAGAGCATCACGCATTCATTTCGGGACGATGCCGTTCAAAAAAGAAACAACGCAGCGACCAAATTACAATGCATGCTTGACGCGCATGGCGGCAGCGGCGGCGGTGGCGGTGGCGAGTGCGCGATTTATTAGCAGTAAGAACGCGCGCGCGCGTTGCGATACAACGAGGGTGATTATTTCCGTGCATTTGCGCGTGCTGCCCTTCTCCTAAGGGCGATAAATACGCGCCACACGCCTTCATTACGACGCGCTCCTCGAACTTTTGACCCATTCAAACCCCGCTTTTTTTATCTTTGTGCGCCACCACCGGTCTTGCCAAAGCTTATTACATCTTATTATAATTTCATTATCTGCACTAATGTCCGATCGCATTTTCTTTTTGATCTTCTGCTACTAATTGAAGCACATAACTTCACTACTTCCGGTTTAAATCCACCATTTGCATTCAGCAAAGAAGAAAGGGTGGTTGGTTTTTCGTAATGTGGTTATAAAATTGCTATTTTTGTGGATGATTATCTATTAATATTAATGTTTGCAGCTTCGTTAGGCATTGCTGAATCATTCACTTCCCCAGCGAAAACCCACAGCAAGCGCCACCAGCTTCTGGTCTTCGCAGAGAATTTTTTGCGGCGAATAGTTGCTGACGCATACACGACGCACACGCCAAACGCGGCGCTAGTTCATAAAAATGCTGAATTAAAAAGTTAAATGCGTGCCATCATTGAATTTATATATCTATAGAGATTGAACGCATTGTGACTGCATTATCGATGATTTATGATCACAGGATGCGATGCTTGCGCACATCTTCACTCCACGCTCTTAACGAAAAAAGCGTTTGCGTGCTTACAACTCGCGTTAGCATAGCGTATCAGTCACTCATGTGCGGTGCATCGCAAGAAGAGGCGAACATGTGAATGAAGGAGCAAAGCATAAATCATCATTTCATCCGCACGTCGCGTCATCGTCAGTCGCACTATCATTAATACATTTTTTCCTTGTTCTCGTCGCTCGGTGCGTCGCCGAAAATTAATAATTTCTTCCTTTAAAATGTCATATTTTTATGTTATGGCCATGGAAGATTATCGACTTTTAAGAAACGTATTTATTCGTTTGGTTGAAAGAGTAAACATTGAAAGCAGACGTGCTCGTTTCGGGCGCACTTGCAGAGAGGGTGAATCTTTCAATATCGATCAGGAAATGGGCAGCAGCAGCAGCAGCAGCCCAATCAAACCTTTGTGCGTGACAAACTCTCACTCTCGTTGTTCGTTCCTCTCTTGCGGCTTTTGCGTGCTCTGCTGTTGCGCGGGGGCGGCGAGGGGCTGCATGTGCAACCCCTCCGCATTCGACACGTATGCGCTGTCTGCTTATGCCTACTACATATGCATTCATCCCCCACAGACGACATGCGCGCCACCATTATTTCAGACACCCTCTTCCTGCGCAATTCCTCTTTGTTTCTGCATGCGACTCAAGTGCATTTCTTCGTATTGCACTAAAGTCCAATTATTTTCTCCGCCTTTTGCGTGGAATGCTTGATTGCCGTGCTAAAATTTAAAGAAGGTTGAGATTATGTTAGGAAAACACAGACGAAGGAGAAAAAGTAGCGAGGCAAACTAGAAAACTTAATTGCAGCATGCAAGCGGCAATTTAGCAGTGCGGCGCGTTCGCTCATTAGCAAACTTTTCTGCCAGCGAACTCAATTAAGATGCTCGCGTACGCTGCGCGAGTTTTGATTATTTTTCCAATTGGGGCGCGCACGCTGTCGACGTTTTTAATAAAACTCGTTAGTCAATTCGTTGCGTCGACAGCGACCGTCGAAAGCAAGAGACGACGATGACAACGTTGATATTCGCTGCTGAGAAGCTGGAGGGATTGCGCGTCACGTACGCGAATAGAATACACAAAGATACGTCGTGCTCGTCGCCGAATTAGTAACGATTCGCTTGATGCAAGCGCCGAATTGCGAATTGCAAGAATACAGAGATCTACAACGACAATGACGTCATATCCTGAATAGCAAAACGCGCATTTCCTCTATTTTCTGACGCGTTCATCAGAGAAATCTAACATTTCTCATGAAAAATAATCACTCATAATCCAAAATAAATGCCAATTTTGAAATGCAAATTACTCATATTTTTAATCATCTAAGTTCATTAAATTTACCATTTGGTTATTCTACTTTAAACACCCGTTCTGAAAGTTCTAATTGCATCCTTAAATTTTCTCCATAGTCTTCGTAAATTGGAGTTTAATTTTGATTAAATTACTGCTCGACTATTGGCTGAATTGAAATAATATTGTCACCTGCAATTAACTAATTAACAAATAACTATTCAGTAAGGGCGTTAAATGTTAAATTTATGACGTTTGTTTGAATTTAATTTACAAATGACTGAAAAGCCGTGCACATGAATAATGATAGAGATAAATTAATTCAAGTGGCAATAATGGGGTAATAGGGTAAGTGCGCAATTTAATCAAAGTGCAAGCCACGATGCTAAAGACAATTGAGGTGCGCTACCCTTACACGTGAGAAATGTGTGTGCTTACGTACATTCCATGTTTGTGTGCACATAATCAAACAACTTGCAACATTAGATGTCCAGCTAGGTGGGCAAGCAAAGAGCATCGTTTCAATTTCTTCCGTCTGCATCTGCGCCCCGTGCTGTGGCTGGATGTGTGTGTGTGTGTGTGAGTTGGTGTTTGTGGACGGGGTTGGGAGAGGGTGAAAAGAATAGAGAACACGCACGCCCTCTGTCGAAGACAACATATTGTTGACTCGCAGTGAGACAATGAAATTTCGAAGCCACCAGACTTGAAGAATCCGAGATTTTCCAAATGAAAATGCTTTGAATTCCTTCTTTGCTTACCGGCTCGCACAAGCAAACGTCTCGTTGCCCTTGATGCGCGCGAATCTCAGCTTCGCCGTTCGTACGTTTGCTTATTTACACGTTTTGTACGAGTTCCAAAAATAAAACGAAACGCATTGAGATTCGTGCTTCTCGGCTTGGGCAAAGCGGTGGAGAACGAAGGTGAAATAAAAGCACGTGAAGAAACAAGGAAGAAAATCAGCAGCTGCTTGCGTCTTTTAATTTCTTCCCATCACAAAAGGATAAAGGCTCTTCTCTTCCTGGAAACACTTTTCGAGTTAATTGAAAATTAATGCCTTTCAATTCCTTATCAAACGCTTGAATATAATTAATCAAAAAAACGTAGTAATGTCCTGCCTAGACGAGGATGAAAATTTAAGGACCAATCGCACGTAAGCGCCAATGATCGAGTTGCGTGCAACCCTATTTTACATACGCGAGTTAAATACAGGGGCGCGTCGCGGTTCTAAAATCTACCCTTCTGTATATATTCATATGTGCGCTTACATAGAACAAGCACATAACCAAAAAAGGGCTGACGTCTTCGGGCAGGATTCATGAGGCGCATTTTAAAACGTCCACGTTGCCGCCTGCTGCTCGCCGCCCGCTGTCTTCTGCCCCCCGACCGCTAGCCAATCGCGGATGCGTGTTTGCTTCACCCTCGTTTAAATTGCAAATTTGATTTACCTTCTTGCATTCGCCTCACTCAATAAGAAACTTCTGACTGTCGACTGTAAAGCGAATAAGGAAAGGGGAGGGAAGAATAGTAAAAGTAAGGATTCCACTTTGATAAGAAGTAGGAAAAATAAATAAAGTAAAGGAGAATAGGAGTAGAGTTGCTAAAAATTGATTACAGGTGAAGTTGAAGGGTCAATTAATACTTATTGTTGGCAGGAATAACTCTTGATAAAATCAACTGATAAGTGAAGTGCTTTAAATTGAAAAAGTGAAATTATTATTGACGTCAAGGAAAACTTTCGAATATTTGGTAAGAATTTTCTTACTACCAGTAAAAAAATGGTTAATTCTAATAATTTCACAAATTAAACAAGTGAGGCAATAAAAATTTCCAGCATGGTATTCTTAGAAAGCGTCTGCTTTCACCCTTTATGTAATTATATTATATTTTTCTTCCACACTATGAAAGAGAGCATTTCTTGTTTCTGTAGTTCATGTCCTGAAATGCAATTCGAAAAGTCGCCGCCGCCTCCACGTTCGCCGCGAACAACATACCGCCAGCCACCTTTATATAATTATAGCAGCACTTTGCTGCCTCCGCAATGGTGCTACTTTTCTTCATGCGCTCACTCACCGCTGGCGGCGTTCTTCCTCCCCATATTATAAATCTTCGTCATGATTACAATACTTGTATTATTAATGCAACTCTGCGTAATTAAAAGTAGTGTTAAGTATATTATTAATTGACACATGTCGAACTTGTAAAACAACTACCTACCGCCCGCAAGAATAACAGAAAACAAAATGTTGTTATGCGGTTTACACGCGAAAATTTCGAACACAATAAATCACGAATGATTTATGTAATTACAGCATTAATACCACTGTGTCGATTTCTATATCATTAAATTCGTGGATGTATTTCGCCGTTTGCATATGATTCGCGCGAGCAAGATGCCCGATAAGAGCGTAAATGCGTTACGTACGTGCGTTTATTGGATGGAGGCAATGTAATGCGGTGGTATAATTCATATCTGACAATCGGCACGCCGAAATGAAGGAATAAGCGTACGAAGTGGAGAAGAACAAGACGAAGGCGGCGGTCGGCAGTGGACGACGATATGAAACATGCAGCGTGGGGCCGTGTTACATGCGCAATGTGATTGCTGTGTGATCGCACCTCTGGGATTTGTACGTGTGTGTTTGCTTTCCATTTCGAATGTGTATGCATTCCAAATCGAAATATGAATATCCCCTTGCAAGAAGAGGAAAATATACAGTAGTGTCTCTTCCAGAAGGACAAAATCTTAGATTTACTTTGGAATTCTGAAACGTTATCTATAGCCTTAGGACATTTTTTCTGTATCCTAAAGTATGTAACTTGCATACGATTCCAGAGGGATATTAAAAGAAACAATGTAAAGTTGAAGATAACTCATAAGTAGTACAAAATTACTCAGATTTCAATTAAAATACGTTTGAAGTAAACGCTGAAAGGAATTTTACTTGTCATTACCCATGTGGTTTCAGACACATCCTGTTTCTGGGAAATTTGTTGGTAGTAAAACTAATTTTAGGTGAAAAAGGATAAATTAATTATTTCGTCGAAGAAACTTAGAGAATTTCACATTCTATATGTTGAATTTAGATTTAGAAGAGGGCGCTGTTGAATGATTCGATTTAAGACATAAAAATATTCCGAGTGCTATTTGTGCACATATTGTATAGGAATCGCACACGTCTTGTTAAAATGCAGGATCTGTCGATGGTCTTGAATGGCATAAGCAACGAATAAGCAAAGGCAACACGAGGAACGCGTGCGTTGAAGCGAAGGGCTGCTGCTGCTGCTGATGCCGGGGGTGGCGGTTCGGCAGAGCGCGCACAGGAAGAAAGAATGGGCGAAAGGGCAAAGGCGCAGGAGTACACACAAGCGACGAGTAACAAGCGCGAGCAACGCATTTGAGTGACGAGTGACGCCAGCGTAAAAGAAATTTCTCCCTTGCGAATATAAGCTGCTTATGTTAAGGCCGACGAATGGAAAATGTGCAAATACCGAGTGTTTCTAATGCATCCTCTATTCAACTACAACTTACCCACTATTTATGCTCATAGCCAAGCAATTTCGTCAATTGATGAATTGCCATAAACAGTCCTTGGTGAGTTCGATCATATTTTGGACTATTATCTATGAAGGCACAAGTATTATTTATTTATTATAATTCGTGGTGACTATTACATCACCAAATAGGAATTTTGTATTCAAGCCACGTGTATTTTCGTCTTCTTTGTTGCAAATGTTCCTCGATACGAATATATACGAATATAGAAAGCGTCGAACGAAGATGAAACTGGAAGATTTGGGAGATGCCTTCAGCAATTTATGAAAATATTAATATTTACACATTTTGTTCCGTCTCGCAGAATAAGCGAATATATCTAATTTCAAAATTTCTCCGCGCCAGAAGAAATAGATTGCGGTGACGTTACAAATTTTTCGGTTAATCAATTGTTTTGTTTTCATTTGTTACGGTTTATTAATAGAGAGACGAATCCAATTGTGTTTATTCGTAATTTGCAACTGTAATGTAAAGTATAATGAAACACATTTTGGAATCAATTTCACCACATTAATATATTTCCTTCAATTCGTTGGGAAAAACGGCAGATGTATCAACAGAAAATTAATTGATTTACTGATTAATACAGAAATTATTTGATTTATTGATTTTTCAAAAAATAATATTTAAAATACTAATAACTTCTACTTTATTTTGTTTCAGCTGTTCTTTAAATTCCTGAAGGGGTGGAAATGTTGTGAGTGTATCGCGTGTTTAAAGGGTAAATATTATTTGTTTACCTGATAAATGTGCGACTTTCGCATTATTATTGTTCAAGCAAAATTATTTTACTTAATTTTGTATGATAAAAATAATTTCTTGAGCTTTTAAATAACATTGTAGTACTTAAGTAACTTTAAATTATGATACTTTACATCATCAACTCACATTGAGCTTGAGTACATTCCTGAAAAGTTGTACATGTGTGCTCTTCATGTATATGAATTTATAGTTGTGTGCGAGTCGGCATTACCCGGTTTTAGAGGGTGGAATGAAGTGGCTGCTGCATTATTCAAGTGTCCGTTTCGTTCGTTTCAGGCAGACGAAGCCGGACGTCGAACAAAGTCGGCGGGATGATGAGGCTGAAGGAGGAGGTGGACGAGAGGATCGCCAGCCGCCCCAGCGCGCACACATTGAATGCTGCCCGAGTGCGAGGCAACGAAGTCAAAGTCTCAGGGAAATCGTACTGCTGCTGAGTAAACATGAGCACCGACTGGAAATAAGAAATGCTCAAGAACGACGTGTGCGAAATGTGAAGAGAGATGACAGCAAAATGTCTTTCAGCCAAGGGATGAACACTAAGCATGTCTGTACTTTGAATATATATATTTATGTATTTCTTATATATTCACTATGAATTATATTACCTACCAATTTTATTACTTGTACTAATCGAATACTTTTTTAGGTCACCGTAAGAAAAAATGAATGAATATTAAATGGTTAAAGTTAAACACAATTTGAAAAAATCAGAATGGCAAACATTTGAGGAGCAGACGCTCCTGACGAGGAAGGCGCCCTTCGTGTTTGTGTTGCGAACTAAAGTCTGGTAGGTCTTTGAAGTTTGTTTAATCTGAGCTGATTCGTTACTGCCCTCCGCTTGTGATTCTCTTATTGTTGTTCGTCCGCCGTGCGCAAATCTCAAATTTCGCCGGCGCATCTCGACAATGACAGGAATTTACAATTACTTTTCGTTCTCTTCGTTCGCTCCCTTTGCCGCTCTCCACAACTGTCTTGTCTTGCTTAATTCCTCCTGATTTCTGGATACTACACGCGCTCTCCCCCCAAGCGCAACTATTTAATTAAACGTTTTCAATGACCTCTCTCATTCAATGAAGCAAACGACACAGTGTGTGTGTATGTGTGTATGCTGAGATTGAAATGCGTACAAGAACAACGCAGCGAGCAGCACGGAAAAAATAAAGAAAATTTGTATAATTTATTGTAACGAATTTGTGGTCAGTCAAGCAACATCCGCCCGATGCGTTTGTTGCCGCTGAAAAAACAACAACAGCAACAACAACAACAGTTGAAAGACACGCGGCGTTCTGCTTTTGTATACAGAATAGAAATGACGGATGAAGCACAATCTTCGTCTTCTTCGCGATGATGATGACGAAGAAGAAGAAGAAGAAGCTGCTGCTGCTTGCTGCTTGCTGCTTGCTGCTGTTGCTTTGCAGTGCCTTTTCGGTCGATTGTTATAATTGCCGGGCGCGCAGCATCGCCGACTTTGTCTTTCTTCGTTATCCATTCATTCGCTCGTTCATTCACGCATTGAGTATCGCCTTTCCCATGCCCATTATTTTTTGCTCTTGCGTTCAATCATTTCGTCGTCCACTTTGTTATTCATTCTGCCTGCTTCTTGCATCTTCTTGCGCGCTTACCGCGGCCGCTCATTCATATTAGATTAGATTTGGATAATTTACAATTTACTTCAATCGATTTGTTAAATTTTTCATAATATCGCCGGCGCGCGTATTGAAAGCAGCGACGCATTAATTCAATGAATGCGGCGGCAAAAAAACGCGAGCTGGCGTTTTGAATTGTTCGTAAAATATTCCCTGCGTAATGCACGAAATCGTCATTACGCTGGACTTGTTGGGTGGCGCGCTTTTTCCATCTTCAATTATTCATCGATTTGTTTGCGCGTTTATTTAAAAATCAATGATACTGTTCTCGTAACCGTTCTCATATTGTTGTCTAAAGTTACTTGCAAATGTTTTGTTTGCCAATAGCGAAATGCAAAAACGTTTTAGCTGACTATTTATCCAGTCAACTTTCAAATATTTTTTGGGGATTTCAGTTATTTAAGTTTAAGTATTACAATTATTAAAAAAGTTGAGAAATTCGTGGCTGTATTTAAATAGGCTTAATTTGCTGTGACGCTTGCTAGTGTTATGGCTTAAACAAATCTGGATTTTTTTGTACAATTCTTATTTAAGTAGTATTTCAACATATCTTTGCGATAATCTCATTTAAATAACGATAGCTGTCTCAGAGAAAATGTTGAATTATTGCACGTCCAATAGAGGGAGAAAAATGCTGATTTTGTGAGTTAATTACGCGTAATATAACTGAGGAAATTTAATAATTCAATACCAATTAATTAAGAATTTAATCATCTTTTAGTTAGTAAAAGAATTATTGTAATATCTCTGGTAGTTTTTGAGATATTAATAAAAATGTTCACCGCTAATTTCGAGAATTTATGCCCAGGTCCGAAATCTAAAATTGTCATAAGTTTTGTAGTTATGAACCGATTTAAATTATTTAAAAACTCTTATCATATGCTTTATGAGCTTTAAAAGTCTTTGATAATAGAATTTGTTATAATATTAGTATTTCACTACAACATAATTCTACTTTTCTACTTTATGAAATTCTTGCCAACTGTGTGAAAAGTAACACAAGATTATTTGCAAGAAATGCATTAAAATGTTGCTTACTTCTTAATATTCAATAACTATCAACTATAACTTCAATCACCTATTTCTGATTAAAATATTAATTATTATAATAATTTTTTAAATGGTTCTCATTATGAATTGACCACATAAAATTAACTGGTAATATGAACTAAAGTCTTAATTATATAAACAACTGAGCCGGAAATAAAGTATGAGAAATTAAATTAAAGCAGCGCCTACCTCTCCGGGCGAGCAATGAATATGCATTTTCTAAAAGCCGAAAAGAGGCAAAGAATTCAAATGCATTTGAGCGTTTAATTTTCACGTCGATCGCATTATTTTCATGCTAAGCAGCTTAGAACCAATTGTTATGCATGTTAAACACAAATTTTGTGGTTTTCCAGCGTTGGGAATTAATAGAAATTGAAATCCATTATTAATCAAGCGGAAAACTTCATCATTGATTTCGGAGGCTGTCTTTTTGTTGGTGCGGGAGAAAACGATAATTAAAACATTATTTATAACTGTTGTATTCATTGCATTGCAATGCATTGGTTAGCAATTTTTTATGGCAAACGAATGTTTTTAATTCACACTCTGAAGAGTCAATTGTATACCTACTCTCAATTGAATGGTTTATTCACGTTATTGCTTTAATACATTATCAACATTTTCAATTTCACTCGAAAAAGATTATAAATGGAAATTACATTATGTTCCTAATTGAATGTTAAATGCGTGATATTAGAAAGAAAGTTTTCTTAAGTCACAAAACTGCAACAAACTTTTATCTTCATAGAAAAGACAAAATTGTTATAATTCATAAGATGCTTTTAGATTATTAATAGAAACAAACTTGTTTCAAAACTTTATTACTTTTCTAGTGAATTCAATTGTTTCAAATCGGTAGAATATTACAGGAAATCAAATTCTCTATAAATTTTCAAAAATCTTTGTCTTCTTATCAAAGTTTAGATGAATGAGTAAGAAATAGCATAAAAATCTATAAATATTGTACGAAATTCTATAATATATTACTTGAATCCAAAAATACTGAAGACAAAGCGTGGAATAAAATGATAAAGATTCAGGAAACAGCACCGCATATATTTTGTATAGTTTTGGCGTTTTTATGATCGTTTGCAATTTTTTCGGTGATCGAAGTAGAAATAATGAATGTGCAGCGAAAAATCATGCGTAACGATTTGACTTTTTCCATTTCTCTCTCTTGTTCTTCTTGCACGAATGCTCCACGCGAATATTCTCCACGAGCAATTGGGAAAAACGATGGGGGATGTGTTTCCGGTCAGTTTTTAATGTTCTTCTACTCGATCATCCAACACCCAATGCTTAGCAATTCTTTGCTGTTGTATTCTGCTGGTATTTGTTCGTTGATTATTTCGTTTTATTTATAACTAGATGCTTGAAAATTCAACGAAACGCAATACTAATAAAAACAGCATGAAATAATTAATTAAATAAAACGCAATTTGTTTTAATATGTTAATGAATAAATAATTCGTTTCTTATATCGCTGGAAACAAATCATTAAGGCTTGCAATTAGAACGAATGACTACGTAATTAAGAGGCATTAAAAAAGAATTATAATCACGCGAGTCAACCGACAGCAAAAACAAACCATCTGCTAGACATAATTTGCGATTTGCGAATATTTCTCTTCATTAAGCGCAACGCGCGCGCGAGCGCGTCTTTTTTTTCCATCATGATGCCACGTTTTTTTCCCGAAGTCTTGTAACTATTTTTCTTGTTGCTGCGCTTTAATTCGATTCAAATGAAAATACCGTTTCGATACGAATTGTTGAAATCGCATTTTGTTCGCGTATTGCACGTGAATCATACGAACGAACGTACGTACGTACTGGATTGTTAACGCAATTTATGCGTTTCCTATTGACGATTGCATTTTTTGCCCTTTTCAAATACTAATTCATTCAGCGCATTCAAATGTCGCGTTGTCAGTAGGAAAGTAATAGATTTTGTTTGTTAACTATACATTGTTCGCATTTCTTTACTTATGTTTATTCAACGGTTTGCAATGCGGTATGTTGCCTTGAATTAAAACAGACGTCAAGTCTTGGAGTTTCTACTGCTAACAATATGTTTTTCAAATTAGACACAGATACGCAAAATTTTAACACGAAACTGTATTCGAATAACATTCAAATGAGTGGCTTTAAAATTACTTTGAATTAATGAATGACTAATCACGAAAAAAATGCTAAAATCTATTTTTGTTCCATTCCCAAAATAGTTAAATTGTGGGAATTTTGTTAATAATCAAAACGTAGACTTCCTGATTTAAAAAACCAGCATTATAATAATTTAAATAATGCAAGAAATATTTTATTTTAGCATTTATTAGCAAATCTATTTTTCAGAAGGGTTGGAAAAAAGTTATTTCCTGGCAGCTTTTAATTAACTTTAAATTTCTCTGAATAGTTCACTGGTAATTAAAATCCCATTTTTTTAAACGATCGTTCAATGAATTTAAATTTCTCATGCAGTTTACTTAAAACGAATTGAAGTAGCATCATGCTTAATGAGAATTCTTTAATTATCTTTGCTACACCTTACTGTTTTTCTTTTTTTGCATTTGTTTGTTACTCAAACGATTAAATATGCAAATAATTATTTAGAATATGTACTGTTAGACTTCCTGACAAAATATGTTTATTAATTGCCTGGCAAAATTTGCATCCAATTAATTATTATTTATTTCATTTTCTCTGAACAAAATAAACACCTCATCGTATTTAATGCACAGGGAATTTCAAACTGAGAATAATTAATTTCGGTAAACGTAGACGTAACGTGCTTAAGCTTCTTTGTTTTGAAAATGTTCATAAGTAATTAAGCTTGAATTAATTTTCTATGATGAATTGAATTATTGATAATGAGTCTAATGCATAACGAGTATTATATTCTAATTAGGCACACTTATTTTGAATAGACTTGAACGTCAAGTCATAACAAACAATATCAAATATATGCAAATTTGTAATTTAGCTTTCCGACAGTGCAACTAGCACATCAAGATTGTTTAGAAGCAGGTACTACTCTTGAGCGTTGTGCGATTTGAATAATGCACGAATTGGTTTATGTTTTAAAGTTCAATTAAAAGTACGTACGTTTCATTTTTTATTACGATTTGCAGCCTAACGAGTTCATTACTAGATGTATAGTATTGTATGTATGCAGGTATTTTATATTTAATATTAAGTTATTAGTCATACTTAGTCATACAGTTAATTACAATAAAAAAGAAATTTAATTAGGCATACATACATATCATTCATTATATGTTTCTTCGGCTTGCACCCAATTCCGGATTATTATTACATTTTATTATTATGATGATGAGTATTTGGTTTTGTTTTGTAATTATATTCTTCTCTACATAAAACGCGAATTAATTAGTAAATCATTACTAACTGCCCGCTCAATCATTAATAAATGTTTTATTCGAAATTCTTATTACGTTTCGTATGCATTCCCAGCATATCGCACTTGCTATGTACAAGTACACTTGGTATACAAGGTGTATCCAGAAATCTAGGAATTAAGCGTAAAGAAATTGCTAGAAAAATCTTAATAATTAAGTAATTGAAGTGATCAATCCAGAATTTGACTTGGATATGTAAAATTTCTTTCTCCATAAGCAAAGAAAACTTGCATCAACTTTTTCCCAACTAGCAAAAGTTTTTAATACATAGTGTTTCAAATAACTTTATGTTTAGGAGTTATCCATAAAGTTTTAATCGTTTTCTGAATGTTAAAACACTTTGTATAGGTATGAGATATAAAGTGTATGTAATTTGCACTAATTTCGAATGAAATTCTAATTCCAACAATTCAGTTTCTTTCCATTACGAGCAAAGATTCGAAATTAATTTCATACATGTGTGTTTTAGTTTAATGGCTGCAATGCATTGAAATCATAAATAACTAAATAAGTAAATAAATGGAGGCAGCGAAATTGAGCACAACTGATGCGGTAATTAGCGATATTTAATTGTGTTTATAATTGTTATTGCTGTTAGCAATACACACTTTATGTTCAGTTTTAATTTCGTATCATCAATGGCTCTTCATATGCACGCAGCGCCTTAATTATTAAACATTAACTTCCTACCTTCAGGTCTTTTTCATTAGTCACAAAGTTTCAATTTGAAACTTTTTGTACCATGATGATTTTGGTTTGTGAAATTGCTCAGAGAATCTCTGTGTATTGTTAATTTGCTTAAACTAGCATTTTGTAAAATCGTAAAACAAACTTATAAATTACGAATATTTAAATAAGCCACGCTTAAAAAACTATTAATTTAACATAAAGAGCAATAAATAATTGCATTTATTGCTGCATTTATCATGCAAACAAAGTTTCAACAAGGAGTTGCGCACGCAACAAAGCAGAGCAACATCTTAATACGAGTATCATAAACATCAAGTAGACGAGTTGATTTAATAAATAACGAAAATATTTAAATGCTCGTTAAATTTATGAAGCTGTATCTTGCGCATACTTTGTAATCACGAATCATCTCTTTATTTATGTAAAACATATAAGTACCAACCAACCAGCAATTTCTCGAGTGTCTAGTGTAGTTGAAATTTTAAACATTTTCTTTCTTTTCAGCATTTCTCTTCGTTGTGTTTTTAGAACACACATATGCTTGATGCACGAATTAGATCTGTCTCAAAATAGCATCCTTACTATGCATGTTGCATATCATCAAGAAGTGATGCGCGTTGAAACGCAATAAAATAATAGTCAATCTTCATCTCAGTGAAACGTATGTGCTTCTTGCGCTTGTTGCATTGCTGCTGCTCACTGAATGCGAACGTGAAGCGAGTTGCGAGCGGTTTCTTTTCATGTTTTGCATGCGTGGAGATTTGTCGCACGATTGTGCCGGAACATCTTGTCGTCGAGTGCTAGAAACTACGTGACAACATTGTTTCAAATGTTTTACATGTTCTCTTCACTTGCAATCTCAAAAAGAAGTTTTTTTGGATATCATAATGTGTTCATCAGTAAACTTTAAGATTTTAAAATAGTCTAATGATGCTTAAAATTGTTTAAACTTCAAAAAAGACATCTTAATTCAATTAATTCATAATTCCAAGTTATCAAGAGGAAAATAGATTATTTTTCATTCAAAATCACAAAAAATGATATTCATTTGAAAATGTACGTTAAAACTTTTTAAAACAACCAAAGTTTACTTAGTTTCAGGTCAGTGAGCTAATCAATTGATGCTGAAAATGATACATTAACTAATTAGCTTGATAATAGCTCAGTTTTAATTAAATTCCAGAATTTTCATTCAAGTAAAATAAACTTGATTATGGCCCTTATGTGCAAGAATGTATTGAAAGCATATTATGCTAAAATGGAGATGTATTATCATCATTTTGAGAAATTAGCATGAAAATATAAAAAATAAAAATTTATTACTCGAGTCATAATAAAGCCGAAGAATGCGTTAACACGATGGCATAAATATGTATCTTGCAAGATTAATAAACATTTGTACGATGCGCAATTAAATATTTTATTAGAACTTTTATGATTTTAATGCAACGAATAAGCAAATTACAAGCGGATGTAACATGACGATGAAGACGGCGCAAAGCAGGAAAACAAAACATACGCGCGCGCGCTGAAGACGAGTTGAAGAGGAGCGCAAGCAAGCAAGAAAAGAATAAAATGTGTAAATAATAAACGAGCGACCCTTTTTGCTGAACACGACTGCTGCGCGCACAATTACAACGCGCTCGAAAGAATAAAGAAGGCGGCAGTGCGCGATTGCGATCAGCAATCTATAATTACGTGCGTTAATGTTTGCATTTCATTTGCGCTCCATCATACGCACAATATGTAAATGTTCATTGTTCCAGTTTGTTCAACGGCCTTCTTCGTCCGCGTCCAAACACAATGCAAGAATACATCATAGAACCGGCGCGAGTGACACTTGTAACGCTTTTCGCCAATGCCAATTCAATAAATTTATGCGTTCAACTATTGCTTATTTGTTGTGCGCAATTTGTGCAGAAAAAAATTGAATTCTGTATAGCTACGCGGTGTTGTGAATATTTGCTGCGTGTAATTTCCACCTAGTTGTAATTTTAATACTTCATTATTTTTCATTTTGCATATCCGTCTTATAAATGCTACAAGCAGCAATAAATTAGCTTTAACCATAACTGAAGATGTATTAATGATACATAATTTAATCGCATTCGCATGTATTATTCTCGCTTATGTGCATCTAGATGAAAACATGCATTTTTCTTGTACTTTTACCGACATTTTAATTTATTCATTTGCATTGGAAATGCTTTTAACCAATATTTTCTAATATTTTCTTGTGTTTTATGACAAATTAAAATAATCTCATCATTTTAAACTATATATTATAGTTGCAAATTATTTTAAAGACTTCTGTCACTGTACTAGGTTAAAGAAATCTGTAATTTTCTAGGTTTTCTTTAACGATTAATGATTTGAAAAGATTGAGGACATAATTTGCATGATAAAACTGAGCACAGAAAAAGTTTAAGATTTGCATAACAACTACGAGTTGGAAATAGTCATAATTAAGTAAATTTATAACGAAATGCTGGAAAAGACAAAGCAAAGCCATAACCAAACTGGGAAATGCGAGTTTACATTTCTCTCGATAATTAATTAAAAGAAAGGTCACCGCAATGAATATTGGCACACGAGTGTGTATTACGCATAGGCAAGAAACTATGAGAAATGATGAAATCTGGAACGTAATTGAATAAAAATCACATTATTAATGTCTATCGAGCAGCAATTTGCTGCTTTAGTGAATGTGATATTGCCTTTAAAGCGAATGCAAATGAATCATATTTCTTCGTAGTTGACAATAATATTTAATCTGCTCCAATCGGCGAGCAATTATTGTTTGCACGCCGAGGACGTTCTCATCGTTTGCCTAGGCGTTCGCTGATATTAAAAATGCAATTAAAACTCATTGGAAATCTATCTATCGCTCAATCGACATACCTTACATAAACTATGAATGCAGACAAACGCGTCTATCTATCTATTGCTAATCTAGAAAGATCGCTGTTTTTTCTAGCTGGGAACAAATGGCACGAGAAGACGAAGAAGCAGAAGCAGCAGCAGCAACAGAAAAAAAAACGGATGGAAAGAGCGACACGAATAGTCATGAAATCTTACTAACAGAGTTAAGAAGTTGGCGCAAGTTTTATGCGCTCTTTATTTCGTAGGTAGTATCACATTGTTAGTTAATAGTAATATCTGCTCGAAATTTATGTTGATAGCTTTCAGATAACGCGGGGCGGTGGTGGTGCCTTATTGTTCTTCGCGCACGACGAAGAAGACACGCACAAGACGAACCGGAGGAAGAACGCGGAGTGGACAAAACTTGGCTCTGGCTACTTGCGTCGCGCGTTTGCTTCTTCGATTTCTTCAGATTCTCTCTGCATCGCAGCGTGTTTGCTGCTGCTGCTGCGTGTGCACGCTGGAAATGAATGGCAGAGGCACTCCATTAATTATCCCGGCGATCACGAGCCGCGTGCACTAGCATTTTCTGCGCATAACAAGAGCAACGAGGAAAGCGACCAAAACTGCATGGTTTTAAACAAAAATTCGTGAGCTTAACCTATTTACCAGATTAATTAATGATTAGTCGAACTATTCATAATTTTAAATTAAATTTCATTAATTTTCTCCGAAAACAAGCCTTCTAACAAGACACTTTTAACTCACAGAGAAAACTAATTTTTGACTATTAAATTAATTTGGCGGCTACAATTGATATAATATTTAAATGAAATAATCTTTTATACCTTCAGGTGTTAACAAGGAATGATATGTCGAAAGAATAATTCAAATATTACATGCCAAAGTCACACAAAAGAACATTAATTTTGAATAGTTATTACGCATAATCTGTCGTACGAAATTTCCTTCATTAAATATATATAAATGAGAAATTTAATAAGCTCTCTGATAGTGAAAGAATTATTTTGATATCTCTTATAGTTCCCGAGATATTAATTAAAATGTGCAATGCTAATTTTTGGCTCTGATGCTGCTGGTGCAGCTGGTACCACCAGGACTCTTGAGCGCATTAGCAGTACGATCGCTTGCGCCGAATCCGAACGTGTTAGCCTCATCGGCCGCGATCACCACGAAGATTGCCGAAGTAGGCGCTCTTCCGATACTTCAATTCTACTGCCTGGAGACCAAGCGTAGACCGCGGTATATTTGAAAACTAAAAAACTGATGCAAGACTCCAGGCGCGATCAAGTTTACCCTCCACGCCCGGAAAAATTTCAAATCGCTATAACTTCTAAAGTAATGGACCGATTTTAATAATTTAAACACTGTTATCACTCTCTTAAAATGCACTATCACGCTGTGGTATCGTCATTAGTATAATAATGAAATAACGACAGGAAATTGATACATTTCAAATAAAAACGCATTAAAAGTACTTTCCTCATCAATAAACAGCTCATTTTTAATAAAATACTTGTTTAATACACCTAAATCTATATCATTCTGCATTATCCTTTTAATTTTTCTCTAATTCCTCAGCGCTACCAAATTCATTATAATTTTCAAAGGAGAAATTTTAAAACCGCTGTAACTTTGAAAGTTATTAACCAATTTTAATTATTTAAAAATTGATAACATATGCATAATAAGCACTAACTAATATCTCTAATAATTTTCATGATATTAATAACATAATTATTTATATCATCACTAATTGAACTTTTACATCAACTGGGACCTTGTTTTAATGAGGCTAAGTAAAAGAACATTAACCAATGCAATTATGATAAATATGTAATTTAATAAAGATATTAAATTTAAAGATGCAATGGGAAATATGTGTAAAATGTATTGATTAATAAATTATAAAATATTTACGTAATGAAAAGCAATTGAAATAATTTCTAATCAATTAGTTGAAAACGTTAAATACATGTTTGCCACACATGATTGATTTCAAATTTCAATAACGCCGGGCACTTGCATTGTGCGCTGTTTGTTTGACAGTGGACACATTTCTTGGCGGCGAACGCATTATTCAGCAATGCGGGTATAATTACACATCTCGTGCCGTTTGCATACAGGACTGATAATAAATCGAGGCGCAGTGCAGTGCAGTGCGTACACACACGTATTGCATTGCCGTTTGTTCGCTCTCTTCCATTTCATTTCTATCTGTGCGCAGATAGTAATTCGTCGTGGCCGACATGCGGCTCCTGCTGCTACTCTCACTCGCAGCGTGCTCGCGCGCGCGCGCGTTCGTCTTGCCCAACAAATAAATAAATAATCATCGGCAATAAATTACTCAATTTGATTTATGCGATGCATCTGTAAAGAGCTCTTCTCGCTGAAAGCTACCTGTACGTACGTACGTACATTTTTATTCGTCTGTGCCGTTTACCATATCCTTATTAATTATGCAAATTATTGCATGTGACGGTTTGTCTGCTTGCGCATATGTCAACGTGTTCAATCACTTATTTATACTGCAATTACAGGTATATCGTGGAATTGCAATGCTCATAAACGCAATTCGGCGTGCATATTTATCGTGGCAAAAGGTAATAAAAATGCGAGTTAATCAAGCACTCTTTTTGCCCTCGCGCGTATTTTACGAGCGCGACGTTTATATAAAGCAACTTAATTATTATGGTAAAACATTGCAGCCGAACAATGGGCACTTAAACGGTGAGTCCTTTGAAAAATGCATCAATGCATTAATTACTCTATCAATTAATTAATTTTTATGTACATTATGCAGACACTGGCGACGCGCGCGCGCTTGTCGCGACGAGCGTGCACGTTTTGTACTCTTTGCGGTGTATTGCATTCGCCGTTCGCACAACGCGCACGGGAGCGCAGAATTGGCGAAGCGAGGCGCTGCGTGCGCGACGCTTCCGCGAATTGGCGAATTATTTAAATGACGAGGCATTAAATATTCACATTTCGCATGCCCGTAGATGGATCATTATGGCCGCATTTAGCAAACTTGTCGTCGTCAAAATGACATCTCAATATACACATTGTTTGACAGCATTCACTTTACTTAAATCGCAACTTGACTCTCATCTTACTCAGACAATTTCCATCATCCTAATTTCTAGCAAAGACCCTTAAAATTCATGGTGTTTTCAGTTTTTTAGATAGAAAAACTGGATGAATTTAATTTGAATGGAAACTTTTGATGTAAAGTTTGTGAAAATTGACTTTACTGTATATCAAGTGATCTCACTTGTACACTTTAGTCGCCTAGCTAATTACAATGCCTGTACGCAATGCGTTTACAAAACGTTCGCATTGTGAACGACATACAGTGCGGAATTTAACGTATTTCTCTGCTTAAAGTCGGTTAGTTCACGTGCTTGAACAGTTGGGATGTAAAGCGTACTGTATGTGCGTATGATTATTAACACTTTGAGTTGAAATAGTCAAAGATGTAGTCACATAAATGGACCGAGTTGAACGGCGCAAGTTTTTTCTTCATCGTTGATCGATTGCTTCAAATGCACGCGCATTTCGTCTGGTTTCACAGCATGTAAAAAAGGTATTAAAATTTAAAGAGTCATACATTCACGCATTAGCACTAAAGCGCGTTATCGGCGAATGTTCGCGGGAAAGTTAGATTTGTTCAATTATTTTGCGGAAAAAATACTTTGCATATATTCCACTTAAACTTAAGATACTTACTTAAGTAACTTTAAATACAGTTATATTATATTTACAGCACTTATATGATTGAGTCATATACCTTATTTGCATTTGGTCCTGATTTTTGCGAAAAATTCAGGGAACTTCAAAATACGATTTGTACGCTCAGTTCATGAAAATCTTAGGATAACAGGACCTAGATTTAATTTAACTTTTACGTGATCCACGCAATCAGGACTATCCTGGTTTTAATATATCCTAGAATCCTTAAATTATATTCTATAATTAATTTATTTAAATGATTTTAAATTCTGTTTGGAGAATAGAGAATAAATCAGGATAAATTTAGTATTCTTCTTATTTTGTTAGCAAATCCTTTCTCGGCCAGGCAAATAAAATTTGCAGGAAACAAGAATGGAGGCGAAAAGGCGCGATTGCAATAAGGCGTATCGACCCGTATTGGATGATGTGATTGTGACCCATCATAAAATATGACCTCATAGTTCGGTAGGTCAAACGAGAGGTTCGGGTCGCTCCTTTCAGCCGCCTGCCGCTTGCCGTCTGCCGCCGTTCCAATATCTCTCTCGGCGGCCGAAGCGTGGACAAAACACGTTCGCTTCATATTTTCATCTAGTTTCACTTAAAATTTGACGTCGATAACAAGAAAAAATTGCGTGCACGAGGGCTTTGTACGCACATCGCAGCGTATTATGCGGGGACGACAGCATTTTTGAGCATAGAATTGAGCATTCTTGCCGGGTATGCAGAACGCATTCCCGCGCAAAAGCTTGAATGCAAAACGGGCGGCAGCAAACAAAAAAAGGGACGACGCTCGCAAAGACAACGCAACTGAATAAGTGCAAGCGGCCAGATTTTTTGCGGCGTGTCCGTCTAGTGGATCTGTCACCTATCAATCAGTGTATCATGCGCGCGTCCGCCGACGAGGATAACAATAAACTTGCGTGGAGCTCTACGTAACCGCTTTTTGTCATCGCTGAGTGAACGCTCAAATTGCGGACGTTGTTCGCTGTGCTCTTTTAAAGGCCGCCACCGCATTTTTGAATATTTAAAATAGCTTATTGTTGTTACTTTTGCCCAATTTCTTTCTTTAGTTCTTTGCCGCCATCAGCGGATGCTTTAATACGAAAATGAAGGACGAAATGGTATAATTTTATTTAGCTGATTTTCCTCAACGAGATTTTCGCCTATGAAGATAAATAATAAAATAAATGAGTAAACAAGAAACGGCGCAAGAAAGAAAATTAGAAAGTTTGATGATTAAGCAGGCATACCCTTATGGAATATTAAACACGCTTTTTGCACCTTGTATTCATTTCGTTTAATTTATAGGTAGGCGTTGGCGGATTGTTGCAAACGCAGAAAAATGAAACGAAAAACTTGTCGGGCAAAAAGCAAGTTTTGCGCGCGCCGTGTCTCGGCCTGATTAGTATGATTGTCATATTTTCTTGGCGCTCGCTGGTCGTGCGAACTGCGGCGGCGGCGGCAACTTCTTATTCGTATTCGTATTCGAACGTCCGCTCCGTAGTTAATCAGTACAAACGGCATCGAGGGGGCGGCGGTGTTAATTCGGGCGCCCCTCGCGGGATGCCGTTATAAATAACAGCTTCCGGTTATAATGACGTCACGTCCGGAACTCATTATTTGCCTCCTTATTTCAGTCTGGGCGCGCTTCTTCACTTTATATAATTTTCTCTCGCCACCAACGCCGCCGCCACGGCTGCTGCTCGTCGGGCATGCAGAGGGCGGCGGCAGTCGCACGGACTACTAATCAGCAAGGTAAGTGCGAGGCATTTTTCTACATGGAATAAAGCCGCCCCCCGAAATGATGTGTTCATTACTCACACTGAACAAAATCTGAAACACGCCATAAATTCACGCTGAAACATGTTTCAAGCTTGGGAAAATGACTTCTTGCGAACTGTTCGGCGTGGTGCATCCGACACAACACCTATGCATATGCGGGGCGCGTATTAAAAGCGGATATTTTACATTCGTGAATGAAGTGAGTGCCCCGGTTCAAAATCGTGCAAGTGAGGAGCATCCAAGGCAAGTGGGGACCACCCGAGAGTACGCTCTATAATTAAAACCACGATGACTTTGTCGATGCGCCTCTTGCGCACCGCATCGCTTGTTGTTGTTGCTGTTGTTGTTGTTGTTACCGTGCGCGATGTTGCTCCACTATAATATTTTCGTATTTACTTGTATGTGCATACAATGAACAATTTCAGTACCAGCGAATCAGATTTAATGCATACACTACTGCCACCTCGAATTCGTGAAGATTGCGCTCGTGTTCTCTGCACGTTTTCCTTACTACAGTAAAACACTTGTAATTCTATTCTTAATTATTTCTCAATTCCTAATAGCATCCTCAAATTGATTAATTATGAATATTTCTAGAAAATTAAAAGAACTTTATTACTTCTCCTCTTTATTACGTCTCCTTCAACCCTGACTTAAAATTTGATGAAATACTTCGTGCGATTTCTGATTAAAATATCTAAAAGTTAATTTAGTCGTGGCCAAGATTTAAATTAAAAAGAACTGACTGTATTTGATGAAGAATACTCCTTCAGAAAATCGAAGGCATGAACGAATTGCAGCAAGGAAGAAAACGAGAAGATGAAGAAGAATGAGAAGTCGAGTGGCGAGAAGGAAGGAGCGGGTATAATCAGTATGTAAATCGTGGCCACGACCGAACCATATTTATTAACCCAATATTTAAATTATACGCTTCAGCGGTATTGTACGACAAGACTTATTATTATTATACCACTAATTATAATTGGATCTGAGCCTAATACACCGAAATGATGATACTCATTCTGATGAAGCGCAGCGCAGCGCAAGAAGAGGAGTTGGCCTGCGTGCTCTCTTCGTGTCCGAGAAACTCGCGCGATCGCCAGTTCCAGCTCCAGCGCACAGCATACGTTCGCGTACGAAATGCGATTATCATAATATATGTATACCGATATCGTTATGATTTATTCGATTTAATTAAACAAATTACAATGGTGATTTATTATCAGAGAGCGCCAGTGCCAGTGTGCCGTTCGCATCGCCCACAAATCATTTCTGCGTGCATTTGCAAATGGGAGGATGTGTAATTGTAATGCAATTACTACTATTACAATCGCTTTATGTATCATCAAAATAAGACAAATTACGTTTGCAAATACTGCAAAGATATTCAAATTGCACGAATTTCACTCGCCGCATTTTTAAACTGTGTTTTCCTTAGAAAAAAATATCACAGGATAATAGTAATTAAATATTTTGTATACATACTTTGTAAGGACTCGCATAGAATTACCGTGGTGAAGTAATAAACACCACTTACCCTGAAACAAAAGAAGAAGAAATTAATTTCCTGAAAACCTATACTTAGTAACTAACCATAGTAAATAGCGAATTATACAGTGTGTTCCCCGGGGAATCATATGATCTATTTTTCGATTAATGAAGAAGTTGGATCCTACGTCAAGCAATTTGTAATCTGATTGGTCTAAGTTGAAATCTCTCAGTTTAAATTAACTAATAAAACAATGTAAAGTGATTTTAGTCTAGCGTAAATTATGCTATTGTATTCGTATAATAATATTTAGCATAATAGAATTTTAATCTATGCCTTTGCGAAAAATTAAATGCGCATGAATCCGGCATAGTAAATTAGCCACTGAAATTTATTTCGTGTGTTTAAGCATCGCATCAGATGGCTCGAAATAAACTGCAATTTAGATAAGCATTAACCCATATAGGAAACAATGAGGGAGCACATACACTCGTTACATCTTTTGTGCTCATTGTATGGAGAATAACGTGCTATGTAAATGATGATAAAAATGTAGAAAAAAAACGTATGATGTGTTGAGATATGAAAATGCAATAATAAAGCGCGAACATCATCACGCCCAATAAAACAATCTTAATTTACACAATATGCAAATCACGAGCAAGACAAGCGCATTTTCCACAAAATTATAGTCAAAGTCTTTAGTTTAACTGAAACATTTTCACATTTAGATTAGATTATTACTTGAAATAATGTAATATATTTATATTATTTTAATGAAATTTAATTAAATACCATAACACGCTTATCAAATTGAAATGTTATGTCAAAATAGTTGTAATTGAACATTCAAGATTTTAATTGCGAATAAATAAAACGCATCGAATAATATGCAATGCACGCAGACGTTTAAAGAATAGACGTGTTAATCAAAAAGCATCAAAACAAATTAATGTAAAAAAACAATAAAAGATCAAAGAAAAATTTTAATCGTATCCATATTTAATGGCGTACATTTTCTGAATTAATATAGACATTCTTAATTACGCAATTAACATAATGATTAATTACGCTATGTGTTCAACAACATATGCGCGCGCGGTTTTGTTCGGATTTTCTTATGTGTCCTGCATGTTTACAGTGATTTATGATGTTTCTAATTAGTCAAATGAATAAGCATGCACTTTACTTTCTGCTTCCTAACTTCTTCTAGTCGAATACTCAACAAATTCTATACGTTTTCCAATTGCTTATGGCAAGACTGGCTTGGCACTACGTCCATGTACAATTAGTTATACACTCGCATAACAATTTGTCCTGATTTACTTTACTTAGTTTATTAATTTAAATTAAAGCGTGCAATAACTGCACATGAAGACGCACAGAAATTGTATTTTAATTGATTGTAATTTAAAGAAATACAAAAATTACACCAAAATCTCATACTATACTAATTAATGCAAGATTTACATAGAAAAAATAATTCTGAGATTTTACTTTCACAAGAAATTCACTTGATTTGTTTCATGATTGTAATTCCCACTTTTTCTAGTATTATCCTATCCGGAAATGGTTAAATATCAAAGATAATAATTATTTATTAAAGGATAATCAAATTTTATAATTTGTTTAGATCCACAGTTTTAACGTTTAATCCTGTTTTACCCAGATTTCCTATAATCTACTTGTTTAACTAATCAATTTCCTCTTTGTTTATAACGTCAAACCTTTAAATAATGATTATTTCCAAACATTTTAAAAATAACTAGTCAGATGTTAAATTAAAGAGATAAATTTCCCACTCCTTTGGGAATATATTAAGCAGCAAAAATTGACGATATTATCATCACCATTATGTTTGAAATCTATTTGCAATCAGACTAAATTTAGTATTGATTCACTCAAGCATGCCTCGCAATTAAAAAGTGAACAAATTATTCCTAGCGGTAGCATAAAAATGAAAAAACGCGCGGCGCATTCTATTGATACAGATGTGCAGGTCGCGACATGGAAAAAAGGGAAAGGTACGTACGTACGTTGCTGATGTTTGCAAATGTGCAGTCGGCCAAATTGGTCAAACATGTGTGACTTTGCGGCACTTTATAAATGAAATTTTAATTAATCGGATTTTTCCCTGTTTGCGAACGCGTCGGGTCCATGTACGGCACCTCATCAGCCGGAGCGCGCAGGACAATCACTTTTTATGATAAACAAACGTGAAATGCGCGTTTGCCATTTAGACACCACGCAACCGCGCGTATTTGCTTAGGCTGCAGCCTGCTTAAGCACCAAAAGCGATGACTGTCACACTCATCAATATTTAGCAGATAATTATCTCTGCATTAAGCAGTTGGTGCGCGTTTGAAAGGCAAACGCGGCGCGGCGCAGCTCATTGGTCGTCGGCAGCGCAGCGTATATGATAAATAAATGCGATGCAAAATTATGAAATATTTTTTTCGCTCGTGTGCCAATGCGGCGCACTCTACATTGTAAAATATTTAATAGTTTATGTTAATCGCACAATTTGTATTCTGCGCACAGCGCTCGGTTGATGGTCGCTGCTTAATAAATAAAAATGGAATATAAATAAGCGCGATTTGATGCGTTTGACATTGTGCGCTTGCACACCAACCACCATCATCAGCATCTTTCCCGCGCGCTGTAATAAGTTGATTTCTTTTCATCTTTATTTATGCATTCATCGTTGCTGCTGCTGCTGCTGTTGCTGTTGCTGTTGTTGTTTGCAACTGGCCGCGCCAGTTTTTTATTCCGCGCGTTCTCGGCCCTTTGCCGAATGCGCATCGCAATGTGGCGCGCGTCATTTAAATAATTTATGCCAATTGTGTTCAAACGCTAGCAGGAAAAAAGCAAACCGCGAACACAGCGAGCCGTTAAAAAATCTCCATGTTCGCGTCCGCATAAAAATTAATTGTGTAAGTGCACACCGTGCGCGCGGTGAAGTGAATTATTTCTAGTTGCTTTAATCATGCGTCATGATAATAAAAATATTTCGGCGCGTCTTTAAAGTCGGCAAATCGTCATCGTTTGATGATAACACGACGCGAGCGACGACGACGAGCGCAAGACGACAAATACGCGCGTTTGACAAAGAGATGAACGAGGAGGAGACAACGCGGCGATCAGCAGGAGAAGAAGATGGGTTCGATGCGAACAATTTTAATGAATATCTTGCACTTGAAGTAATTACGCGTACGTTGCGACATATTTAAACGGCATTGCCGCTTTTTTCCATCCGCCGCGCCGCGCCTGCTGCGCCTTTGTCTTCCAAGACGTTTGCTATTCTCTTCGACAGTTTGTATTCGGATCGTTTTGGTATCATCAACATGCAGTCGGCTTCTTTTGGCGATGACAACACTCTTCAACTCGTATACTGAAACAATAAGTTTTAGAGCTGAGAACTACCGAGTGTGGCTTTGCACACGCGCGACCTCTCGGCGAAAGAAACGAAGGTGCTCACCTTCAACAGCACTCGATGGAAAATAGGTGTTAAGATGCGCTTTTTTCCCCAGAGATGAGACTATCTTAGTTATTTTCTACAATCAATTAATTACACGCAAAAAAATACCTCTTCAATAAAATTTGTTCATTTATCCAAACACTAGATGTTTAATAGCTCAGAAATTTCACCTCTTGATGAAAAATAGTTGGATTCGTCCATTATATTTTCATGGAATTTTAAGGTTATCCTGTAAAATCCTGTCGCTATATCCGAGATTTCAGCTAAAAGAGTTGCCAATAAAAGATTGCTTTGATTTTAAGGAATAAATTCGCTTTTAATGACCATCAAAGGGCTTTAAAATATGATTAAATGAATTAAACCTTTCATTGGTCAGTGAGCTGGCTGAGCCAGTTAACCGTTTAACGAATTCCCAAATTATTGTTTAATTTTACAACATCTGGAATGTATGTCGCTATAACCGAACTAATAGTTCTTCTTGTTAAGAAATATTTGACATATTTCGAAAAAAATATTTGCAGTTTGCCTTGTGATAAAATAAAATTATATCATTATTTAAGATTTATTCATTCATCGCTCGACTAATAAAATAGTGTTATTTTCAAGCGAAAAGCTAGTAAAATATTGAATAAACGCGCTAAAACAATCCAATAAAAAAGTATAGTACGCACTGATAAGAGGCGAAGAAATGTGACGGCAATTCGAACAGCGACAAGAATAAGGAATAAAAAGCATTTTGAAATTCAGATTGATCCGTTAACGGTTATACGTACGCAGAAGCGATTGCAACTATATAACAACTATAACGTTTAACTTTTATATCAGACGTAATGTTTATTCGATTCAATTCGACGACAACGACGACGACGACGAACGCGTTGCGTTGCGCGATGCAATTCGTCGATTACACTATTCAACCGTTGCGCATTGCAATGCGCCGTGTGTGATGTGGGAAAATTAATAACTGATTGCTATGCGAATAAATAATGCTTTATTGCTTTGCATTCAGAGAAATAACGTGAACGCGCTTTATTTATTCGCATTAATTTCGTTTTATCAATTCGCGTATGCGCCGTATTTGCAAGCAGCAATTAATTCTATTGATCAGTTCTTGACTTCATCACTCCAGAATTATGCATTGTTTAGCATTCGATCAGCGAATGCACGATAGCGTGCGTAAAAATGTACTTAAGCTGCTGTGCAGTTGACTTATAGCCTCATTGCTTATTTAATTAGTCAATTAATGGAAATCCTAGATAAATATAATCTCTGTATAAATTCAATTATGTTAATTCGTAGACTAAGCTTTAGCTCTGTAATTTGTTGAGTTAAATGATTGACTTTTTGCTTATTGGCTTAATCAATTAATCGAAATCATTGATGAGCATTTATGTAATCAGCACATGCAGTAGTGTAGTATGTTAATTAATCGTAATAGAGCCGGGAGTAGATAATTGGCCAATTGTTCACATGTCAAGTAGGTAATTGTGAAGTGCTATAATGATTACGTGCCCCGATATTGACTCCCTGATGCGCAACGTCGAAACGTTTTTCTAACCATGGGTGGTTTTTACTCAGTGAGCTGGCTGAGCCAGTTAACCGTTTAACGAATAATTATCATTTTGACGTGCCAGCCATTCCCACTGCCGCTGCCACTGCCACTTTGTTGCGTGCTATCATAATAATGTTTTGATGCTATAATTTCAATGCATTTACATTGATACGACCCTTAAATGTGTCTATTAAATAAACATATGGTTTCAATGTGGGTTTACTTAGTTGTATTTTTCTACTTTATGCAATTATTCCTCGTGTATCTTTTTCACTGCGGTTCTTTTCAAGTTCTATATCTTTATAGCTGTATTATTTATTCCAGAAAGTTATGTCACAAGATAGGGGATTCCCTCATTTACATAAATTTTCATTTGCACACCTTTCAAAAAAACTTGGTAATTTGATCAATTCCGAATAATAATTAATAAAGAGCAAAATGTATGAATTTTATTCGTATCTGTTTGAGACAGTTTGCTAATTCCTAAAACTTATTCGTTGGGATAGGGGATTCCCCCATTTCACTTGTCACTAACTTGTCAATAAATTTAAAATTTGTAAGTATAACAAATTACCAAGAAATAAACATTTTTTTTTGAAACCACCATTTTCATGATTTTATTTAGAAAAGAATTTAAAAGAAATTCCTCATTGAAAAATTAAGTTAGGTATTTACTTCATCCCCTAGAAAAATAAATCAAAAACTTAATATCTTAATATTAAAAGTGAAATTAAATTGTCACCATAAATTAATTATTCAAATTCTTCTAGTACAACTTCATTTCAACCCGTATTCATTCGAATTTATCAGATCTTGACTCCGATAAGGCGTGTGAACGAAGAATGCTTACGATTCGCAAACAAACGTCCGAATTTTATTGAAATTGATGTGTTAATAACAGTTCTTCGTACGCATTACGGAGAAGAGTACGGAGAAGAGCACAAGTGCTGCGTATGATAGTAGATATTCTCAATTTCGAGGAGTAGAAATTACTATCCGCAGCAATCAGCAATTACAACAAGTTATAATCAATTATAATCAATTAAGCAGGCTAACGACGTGCATATGGGGCTTCAAGGTGTGGCACACGCAATAAATACGAGAAATTCGAAGTACGCACGGACAAGTAATGCATTTTTAATTTGATTAAATTTTATTACAATCGTATGAAAAGCCGCAACTTTGTCACGAGACTTAATCAACCTTCCTTCTTTGCCTCTCTGCGCTTGTGTGTATGTATTTTAAATTAGTTTTATGTATTCTTAATACGTTAATTCAATAATTACTAGGCGGTAATTGGGCTGCTTGAATCGAATTTACATTTTATTGTGTGGTTTTTGATTGATTTATGTTTTTTAAGCATTTTAGTAGATTTCCAAATTAAGTTAACTTTACTTTACTTTACTTTACTTAAGTTGAATTGATGGTGATTTAATGAGTGTGTATTCCATTTGGTTTAATTTCACATAACTCAAAGTTGTTTTAAAATGTGCTAATAAATTATTTCATTTCAAATGAATAGATAGATGCATTGTACAATTGCATAATATTTTGGTATATTTGTTAAGTGCAAATTTCATTTTTGCAACTTTCTGCCAATTTATTCTCTGGTTAATGTAATGCAAATAAATAATTAGGTAATAAATTACTTATTCAGGAAATAGTAAAATGATTGACAGTTAATTAAAATTTCAAGAAGCTATTAAAAGTTAATTCAAAAAATTCCATTGTTTCATTGCAATCATTTAGAATTGTTTGTTAAATAATTACAATGTTTCATATGAATATAACAAGTTGTGTATCCTCCTCTTTAATATGGTTATTAATTTTATAGATATAATAATGTTATATAACGCATAGAAAAATTAAAGTAAAATTTAAATTGTGATAACTAACTAACTAAATTACTTTTTAATATAACTTGATGTAAAATGTTTCAATAAGTTTTTTCCTTTGATGAACTTAGGAAATATTTTTTAGTATTATTTCAAACTGCTCTAAATTGCTCGCTAAATAGATTTTGAATTTGTAAATCTGAAAAAAAATTTGATAAACGCTGAAAAATGCCAAAAAATAAACAAATATTTTATTGTAATTCCAATATAACATTGAAATCAACATCCGTAGAACGCAATAATAAACCATAATTAAATTGACACAATTAAATTTGGAAATAAACCTTAACAGTGCATATCAATTTATTCAATCCACTTTTTAAACCTCGTTAGAATAGAATCCTCATTATAATTCTCACTCAAAATATGCCAAAACGCAATAATTTTCAATGACTTATGAGTGTAATTGCATTGTAATAAAACTAATTATTTTGATTGTGACTGATAAATATTATGTACGAGCATGAATAAAATTCGAGCCGGTTATTCAATTATTGTACACGTAGGTGGAATTCAAACACCGAAATGTAATTTTAGACTTAGTAAATAGATGCATGTAGATGCCTACGTGTGTGATTTATAAAAAGCAGTCAGTGTAATAAAACATGCTATAATGATACGAAATTTACACGAATTTGGCGTGTTCCAAATGTGTAAAATGTGTGCAGTCAAATTCGATGAATAATAGTCAGCAATAATAAATAGTAAGAGTTCATTCGATTCGTAGATACATAAATTATGAATGCATATAAAACTTTTATGTTGCATTATGTAGTCGGCGACTTAATTATTTTGCACTCATTAAATTCAATTAACAACCAAATTTCATTTCTAGAAGTTCGTTTGATTTATTGCATGTACCATGAAAAAATTCGTGAATATTTGTTAAGCAGTTTAAAGTAATTAACTTGAATTAGGTACTTCAAACTTCTCTAGACTTAAGTAAATCAACATTTCTACTTCTGTTTTCAGTTTTGAGTCAACTTTACTGATAAGAAACTCAAAACTAGAAATTCAACGACTTTTTCACTCTTTTTAAGGACCATTCCAATTAATAACTTTTTAAGGATAACTAAAAATTTACGTAAGTATCTGAAAACAGTTATTTCTCTCTTAACTTTGAACTTAAGTCAACTTTATATTAATAATTAGATTTTTGGTAGCATAAATAATTTAATTATTTAATGCTTAATATTTAATGTTTTTATGTAAACATTTGCGATTTGGTTAAAGGAGTTTTTTACTCAAGTCTTAGCGCATGTCAAGAGTTGATTCACTCCATTTCGGTGGCTCGCATCATTGGTTCTGCGTTTTTTTCTCTACGTTAAAACACACAACCTGTGCCAACGACATCGACAATGCCGATGGCAACAACGGCAACGGCAATGACGAAGACGCGAGTGACCGATTCGCGGACTGCTTTGCAATTCGTGGGATCCCCACGCGGCGAGTATCGCGGCTAGAAAAACTTGTCTCTCGTTCCCGATGAATATTTCCATTAATTGAAATAAATCAGCACTCGCTTAGTAGTCTATGCGCCACCGAGCGGCCGTATCAATGCGCGCATTTACATAGAATCAATCCGATATTCACGGTTCGAACGCACCACACATCCTATAAATAATAAATCATGTCCGCCGCTGATAATAAAATTAAATGCTTATCTAAACGATGGACCAGTTTTTATACCATCTTATCATTTACATTTTGAAAGTACGAATTCACCGCTTGAATTATTATTAAACTCAACAACCAAAAAAAAAACTATATCAACTTTTCCAAGCAATTCTTTGTATTCTTTACCAAGCAATGCAAGAAAATTATTTTCAATTGTAGTAATCATACAGTTTCTTTGTATTTAGTTAATTGCTTTTCATACGTTCACAAAAATACGTTTTATGTGATATTACAAACGAAACGTGCCACATGCTGAATTAAACTGATTAGTAACGCATGATAAATTTTAAATGTTTTCAAATTAATTAAATAATTTCATTAAATTTTCGTAGGTACGTATAAATGTCATCATAAATAGAAATAAGTCATTTACTTATTTAATCTTTGAAATTCTCACGTTTGAAATTTCAGATTACGATTAACTTTGATTTTCGTTCGCGATGATTGATTAGAATTTGCTTAAATCGAGAAAACTATTTGAATGAGCAGATGTCAACGCGCGTTGATGGTGAAAGTCGCGTTACGTTCCATCTTTCAGAAATGGACATTGAGTTTTCTTTATGGTAACGCATCGCACGCAATCGCTTTTCCAAACATGTCCACCTCCTACATAACCATTTTAAGCAAATCGTCCAAAAACAGTCATTGAAGAAATGTTTGCATCCCGTTTCCAGAGACACGTTTTATTAAACAAGGTTGCATTCAATCACGACGAGGATTTAATTAGTGCGTTGTGATCACAGGATAATAATTGAGATGATGATGATGATGCTGCTCTAAGAGTGATTGGAAGTGCTTTAAGGCTGGACCAAGAGGAGGTGTGCGTATAACATAAGCGAAGAACGAGATTATGCAAACGCACAAAGAAATCTTGAGCCGCGAGCGCGCGTTTCCTTGGAATATAATGCTAAGCGCGCGAACCACTCCTCCGCGACGAGAGCCGATTGGTCTGAGCGGTGCGCGCAGCCACAGACGATTGGTTAAGTCATATAAAAATTCAAATTTCATCGTCGACCGGACCGTGCAGGATCAGTCAGTCTATGTGCACATGCGGTGCGCGCGTCCATTTCGAAATCGTTAAATTTTATTATCCTCCCAGCGCATTCAAGGCGCATCAAACAACGTGTGCATTAATTCGCAATGCAGCGCGGATGACACATGCATTGCGGCGGCGGCGCGACCGCGAATTATAATTGCCGCAATGCACACCCACGTCATCGGCGCGAGATGCATGTGCGAAAACGCTGGCAATTAGACAAGCAATTCGCATTTTGCCATTTTGTGTGTTTCCCCGCCGTTTGCTGTCGTCAAACGCAATAGGCGAATGCGATGACGCCTTTAAACACTTTCAGACACCCGCGATGTTTAAACGTCTAAGACGTGTGTACGATCACGTCCGTTTAATGCAAAACACACGCTCGCCAACACGAACTATCATTTATGCGATGATTACAACAATTACGTTTAATATTATGAATTGCCACCATTTCATTTTGTTAAGTACGCTAAAACTTACTTAGTTACAACTAAATTGCAAAAGTTGACATTATATCCGAATGTCGTTATAAATAAATAATTACGACAGGATAAAGACACATTATCCTTAATTCCTTTCTTCATTTTCATAGAGAAAACTTGTAAAATTTCATATTGTTTGATCCGTGCCAGATGTGAACGTAAGATGACTTATTTGCATTTGTTTTTTTGCCTTAAAAATCCAATTTAAACTAAAATTTTAAACGAAAAATAAGATCGTCCGTTATTCAATTTGAAACCTCTGAACAATTGTAAACTTTTGAAAAAGTAAGAGAAATGAAGCAGTAATTAATTAACAATAATTACAAATGCATGTATAACCTAATGATGATTAGTTTAACATTAAGGATATTAATGCAGAGTGCGCATTCTAGATGAAAGAATCATTAGCAATAAATGATTAACAAATGAGCGCGAGTTTAATTAAAACAAATTAAAACACAATTAGAACACTGCGTTTGATGATTAATGATTTTCTACACAAATGCAAACCCACTTTTCAATTTTACGTTTCCCTTTCCCTCTCTGCCTTGTTCATTGTTTGCCCCTTTGCAAAAGTGACTTTGAATTCAGCATTTTCAATTGCTGATTAATTATCTCATTAAACAATAAAAATATTTTTTTGTACGCTGGACATGCGTGCGGCTGACATGGAATTCAATGTTGTCGAACAAACGTGGAATTGTCGTCGTGTTCAGTGCGCGGACGCTTTATGAATGTTGCGCAAATAAATCCAGCGAGCATGCAAGTAGTAAATACGGCCGATGGAAAATGAGTATTATTTTACAAGTGGACGCAAGCAGGAACACGCTGGCTGCGTTGGCCATCGAGAGTGGACATCAAACATGCTGATGTTGTTCGCTTCTTCGCGATGCGAACGAACGAATGCGTTTATTTCGTCGGATGTCATAGCGCATTGTGAAAAAACCGAATGGAATTTGCGGCAGTTTTTTCATCATAGTCATGCCAAAAATGTAAAGCGCAGAATGCGTGAATCAAGTTAACTTTCAACGCAGACGGTGCATGCGAAAATTATGCGTTAAGCATGGAAAATGCATTGCAAAACTTAAAATTTTAAATTTCATTGTAAATAAACTAATTAATTATTAATGTAGACGTAAGTCTATTTCCAAATAAGACTTTTGACGTTGTTAATGAGCGCAATTGTAAAATCTAGAATAAAATCAAACGAAACGAACAAATGAACGAGCAAATTATTAATTGATGTTGAACTGATAATGTAAATTGCATTTCTTGTATTGCTCCTTCGTCTTCCTTGTGCATGCGCATGAAACAATTGCAATGTAGGTGCATTGCTAAAAATAATGATAGTCTTTGTGCACTGCGAGAGAGAGTAAAATTTGAGTTTAATTTAAAATGATTTTTAATCACTTTTTATGATAACACCTATTTTCCTACCTATTTATTTAGCTGATCGCTCGCGGTGCGCGCAATGCCTGTGTATGAAACGGTGAGCTGGCTGCGCGCAATGCTTCTTTTTGATTTTATAGAAATTTCGTTCCGCTGCCCGCCGAGGATCGTTATGAGTAATGGCAGTCGATGCGATCTAAATGGCATTATCACGTTTTGTATATCGTACTCTCACTCCACGGCTGTGGCTTCCACGCGCTTCAGATTTAACAACATCTTCCCTGCGCTTCGCTCCAGCTAATATAACCATCGTTACTAACTAACTTTATAACTAAGTAGGTACGTATGCGCGCGCGAGCGACGAGGAAGAAGTCAAGCGAAGGAGGAGGCGATTTTAATGGTTAATCGCCCAATATGCATAAACAGTCGGACCACATTAATTCATACTCTAAGCTTATTGAAAACGTCGAAAGCGTAAACATTTCTTTGATTGGCGCGCAGCAACCGGAAGCAATAATTTAGTGCTTTGAATAATTGAGGTCTCGGTGTAGATTCACTACTTGTTCAAGTCCACTTCATTATCTTATACTATGTAGTATAAAATACAAATACGCCGAGCCGAGCCGAGAAGGAACAGTATGAATATGAACAGCATCTTGTAAATTACCTTACAAGTTAGCAAAGTGCGCATATGCAACGTATTTCGATATAAACGCGTAGTATTTTGTCGAGATTTGAGATTCTCGTTGCGTTAATGCGAGGCCGACGAAGATGTGAACCTAATTATTAAAGTTATTCAACTTGGGTGATTTGAATCCGCTTGAAAATTATTCATGTGCTTTATTGGATGGCTCGTCAAATGTAATTAACCTTCCAAGATATTTCAACATGATATTAGAATAAATGCTTATGAGCAAACTTTAATCATTATGTGTTATGTTCGTGCAACATAACATTATATAGTGTGAACTTTTTAAACAGTTTCTTTTTTCCTTCATTTTTGTACCATATACGTATTCAGATTATTGCATGTTATCAGAAATACGTCAATAATTACTGATAAAATCGATTTATCAATAATAACCAATAAACAGATAAAAAGCCCCATTATGGGTACTCACTTGTAAAACTTCGACGAATAGTGTAGTAGATCGGGAATCCAGGAATAAAATACCATGTGCTGAACCTGAAACAAAATATGAAAATAAGATTTACTAGTGGAACTTTTTATAATACTCAGTCATACAAAATGTGGATTTTGTTCATGAATTTCTTGCCTTAACTTGCCTTAAGTCATTCAAGTCGCTCAAATTTAACTCAAGTCGTTCAATAAATATTAATTTAATTAATACCTGAATAACTATTAAACTATCAATAAGAAAGATGAAGAATGCAAAAGGAAAAACAATCAAATCAATAAACAACGTAAATAAAGCTTGAGGAATGTGTAATTTGACATGTGAGAGTTGTAATTTTAATTTGAAAATTATTACTTAGCCATTTTTGTTTGTATAAGCAATGCATCAATCATCATTACACATCAGCAAAACGCATACGCACCTTTAACATAGGTACATTTACCATCAGTGTATGCGCATCATTGGACTTTCCGGTTTCATAGTATTTCTCTTAATAAGAAAACAGCAAAAATTACGTACCTATTTCTTACGAATTTTCATTCTCATTGCACATTTCCTTTATTAATAAGTCTGTTTTTACACTAAATTAGTTAAATTCAAGCATAATTTATTTTTGCAGAAACTATTCAATAATTTAAACAAAATTCTTACGTAAATTATAAATTAACAAGTGTGGCGTCTTCATTCATTCACACTTCTGAGCTGTCTTGTGCTTTTTTGTTGTTGTTTCGCGTAATACAGTAATTATCATGAAGCCTAAGGCACGAGTGAGCAACTTACACGTACATTGAGTAATCTTACATACGCATCGCCAGTGAAAAGCATGATGTGAAGATATTATTTATTATTCAGTCTATGTATGTATATTAATAGATCATTATCCGAAGTGATATAATCAACGATTGCAATGCGCAAACAAATAGAAATGATCATAAAAGAGGAAATGTAAAATAAATTACAAAATGCAAATCGGATTCAAGTTCTTACTAATGACTTAATAAATGAATTTGCATCTTTCTTTTCTAATTCTTGCTTAATACGCAACTCCGCAATGTTTGAAATCCTTCGAATGGAAAATGCAAAAAGACAGTTCCTATAATTTTCCACTTAACGCAAGTATTCATTAGTTGAATATGATTAACGCAACATTTTCTCATTTTCTTGAAAACTCGATTATCCATTATGCAACTTTTCCGCCATACATAAGCCTCATTTACATTTTGATTGAAATTGTTACATTGGAAATTAAGTGCTAATTACACGTAATGTGCAATATTTACATTTTTGCTTATGCAACAGAGTGAAATTTCCCGAGCAATTTTCTTTTTCTGTTTTCGCGCGCGTACAAAGATTTTCATCTAATTTGTAATCACATTGTACGATAGTAATTATATTTAATTACAGCTTGTGTGAATTACTTAATTACTCACCAGCAGTAACACATTCGTGCAATATTCTTTTATGAAAAAAATAAAATGTGATTTTCATTAATTTTTTTCATATATTTTCCAACACTTTATTACCGCAACCAATCTAATTATTATTGCTACGTACATTCCATTAAAGTAACTGAAATTTCGCTCCAATTTTGGTATATTAAATATTGTTACTCACTATTAATATTTACTACGTTTACGATTATTACCGATAGATAGGTAGGTAACTATGATTGTTTCAATATTAAAGTATCGCGCAATTAGACATTTTATAAAATTACATTAAAATGATTAAAATTGTTGTAGAAATATTGAAACTAACGGTTCATCTCGTGCGCGAGCCGCTTTTGCCGATAAATGAAATGAGTTGAATGAAAACGCAAGAAAACCGCGCATAGAATGCAAACATAAAGCGGGCGAAAGAATCGGAGCCTCCACCCGTTCGGTCGTCGTAAGTTTCTCGCTTGCTTGCTTGCTTGCTTGCTTGCTTACTTACTTACTTACTTAGTTGTTCAACTACTGCGCGTTTCGTTCTTGGCGATCACACACAAATGATCTGGAAACCTTCTTAAACTGCGCGGACTGTAATTATAGGCGACCGTTTAATAATCTCCAATCAGCCACATCGGATCACGCAACCTTACTGCGCTGCGCTAACAATTTGATGCGTTCTACTGGCGAAGGCATACTTCACCTCGTTGAATATTTGCTAAAGATAGAGAGAGGCTTTAATCATCTTTCCATTTCGGGCTAACTGTTTTACTCGATGCAAAATGCTTCATTTCTTTTTCCCTTATAATTTAAAAGTGAGTATAAGTAGTTGCTTTAGTTTCAACCTCTTTGAAATAACAACAACAAATTAAATATCAATTAATATTCTACAAGTAAATTTCTGGCGACGAAAAAATCATAAAACGAAAAATTTCGAAAAAAGAGTTTCTTGTGTTACTTTTGAATAATATAAAAAATAATGAAATGCCAATAATTTAATGCAAATTCACAAAGTTAGCAATATATCTGGTAATATCTTAGCCCTTCCAAAGAATATCGCAAGAAAACTTGATGAAAACACTACGATTGATTGCAAAATTAGATTTAGAATTACAACTTTTCCGGACGCCGAAACACGGGATCATAAATTTATATAAACTTAAAATTTATTGCAAATATAACAACAATTAACTAAAAATACTTAAAACCCATATTGGATACTTACCCCTTAAATTCCATTGAACACCACTCCTTGGCTGGTTGAATGATAAAAATGATCGGAGACCCCATTGTAGACCATTTCTTGGATAGTTGGAAGAAAACGATGACCGAAAACACTACTAAAGTTTGTACAATTGGATTTACCATTATAGCTTTTTTGAACATCGAAGCTGAACGGGGGTACCCCCTTATAGTGGCAAGTATACGTGCACCGACTATGCACAGGTTATAGGGGGTCACCCCCGTTCGGCTTCGATGTCCAAAAAAGTTATAATGGTAAATCCAATTGTTCAAACCTTAGTAGTGTTTTCGGGCATCGTCTTCTTCCAACTATCCAAGGAGCGGTCAACATTGGGGTTCCCGATCATCATCATCTTCCAGCCGTCCAAGGAGTGGTGCCCAATGGACTTTAAGGGGTAAGTACCCAATATGGGTTTTAAGTATGTTTAATTATTAATAAATATATTCCCAATAGATTTTAAGTTTAGATCATATGTGCTGGACGAAATACTCTGATCCTTGTTTTATATACGTGATGCAATTCTCAATAGTAAGTATTTTTCATTAAAATTCATATGTTTAATCAGTATGCCAGTCAACCACCATATTTTCACCCGTAACTTGAAAAGTGCCAACTCATATCGCGCAAGATGCATCCTTAATCCTTCATGAAACTTAATCAAGCGAAATGAATTTACTTTTCCTGCTAAAACGAATTTACTCCGAAATGAGATTCATAAACTTGTATATTACTACAACCACTTAAATATGTTTCACGCATATTTAGTTAATCATCTTATACTCTTGTATGTCGTTGCTTGTTTTAAACTCTTTTACGCTTATTTTCAGATAGCATTTTTCATTTACATTGTGTCTGAATATCACCTCCTATCCAGTAATGTGTTGTTAGAGGGCGTTCCCCGGCTGATTATAATAGCAGCACGGCTCTTGGGAATAATTAACAGTCGTGTTCGTTGCATCGACTGAGCCGAAGAAATGAAATAAGGAGGACGGCATCGATTTGTTACATGCGCATCGCAACCATTCGCGGCACAACTGGAAGAAAGAGCCGTGTCTTTCGTCTTCCAAACGAGAAAAATAAACTAAATTAACTTTATGATTTAACTATTTTTCAGGATCGTACCCATCTCCGCATCCTTAAACTTCCACCCAAGTTCAACATCACTCACATTATTTTCGCAGTTCTCATAGCACTGCTCATCTTTGATTAGTTTTGAATTGAATACGGATCTGTATAAAATTTTAATATTCGTATAGCTTACACACGCGCAGTGCATTAGATACAAGGCGATAAAATTGAAACAAATAGAAAGAGGAGAAAATTACTATATGGAGAGCAATAAATATTCAGATGAGTAATCGACGCCTTCGTTCTTAATATCAGTTTAATTTGCGTACGAGAAAATAAAGCACTATTCATGGGAAATCGCATTTGAAATCGGAATGAAGGTCTCTCTCTCGCGCGCTTAATTAAAATCATGCGTTCGTTCCACACGAAATGTCAATTCATTGGAACGAGCCGCAGCAATGCAATGCAATGCAATGTGAAGATGATTTCGTTCCAGCGCAACAATGACGATTTCCGCAGGCTTTATTTATCAAAGCATGAAAACGCCGTGCTTGATGATGGTTTAAATATTGATATCGTTTACTATTAGAGCATTAAATGTCGGCGCAAGTGTGAGAGCTGTAATAACTTCATCGTGCCGAAATGACAATTAGTTGTAAATTGCGCACCTGCGCATCAAAAGCGCATCATCATTTTATCAATCACAATGTTGTCACGTTTTGCGCATTAAACAAATTGCTCAAACTTAGAAGGTATCTAAATGTTGCACACTGTTTTACTAAATTATGTTGTTACATTCGAGAATTTACCTAAATATTATCGATAATAATTCGCTGACATTTCTCCCGTCTTTAACTTTTCACAAAAAAAAAAAGTGAAATGTTAAATAATTTAAGAAGGGTTCAGTGTAATAAATTATGGCGAGTTTCGTATGGAAATCTCATAAAACGCTGCGAGCAACCTTGGCAGTTATCCGCAAATAACCGAAAGAAGAAAACAAAAGCCGTAAATCATGTACGGAATGAAAGAAGTAGTGATTAAGATAGGTCAGTTTTATACGAGGAACCTGTTTAGATCCAACACGAGATTGTCCTCTTGCGACGACGACTTTTTCGTCGACGTCGTCGTCGTCGTCGTCATCGTCATCGGTCGACGCCGTCTACGCGATGGCTCGATATTGAGCACACACACGCTTCTCTGGCTCTGCCGCTGCCGAAAAGAGAAAAGTCGATGCGAAAATCTCATCGAAACGCAATATTTGATGCGTCCGACAACGCGCTCATCGTCATTATGTTTATGTCTCAATGTGCGCGTCCGCGTTTGCCGCATTCGCTTTTATTCGTCACTCATTCCAAGAACAAAACGCATCATATTTTCCTATCGATAAGCGCTTTCCTTATTGTATTATCTTTTCCGATCGCCACAGCCTCGTAAAACGTTTGTCAACCTTTGTTATAATTTTATGCGTTTTTTATCAGTTGCACACGAAAAATTCAACCAACTTCAAAATTCATTCTCCACATTAAACTCCAAGAAACCTATAAATTTTTTTACTTTAGGTCTTGTTGAATAATTTACAGTAAAACCATCAAATAAAAGTAAAATTTAGCCGTTATAAATGGAGCTTTTCATTTAATTTTTGGTTTGGTCACTAAATCCGAAATAATTTCAATAATTTTTCTCTTTTTTTTACTAATAAAACTCTCATTTTCTTATGGAAATATGCTTTGAATTATCAGTACGTTGATGATACAACCCTGCAAGTGGTTATTATCAATGAATAATAAATTATATTCAGTGAAATAAATGTTATTAAGTGTAAATCTAAGAAGCAAATTAACCAGCTGTAAATTTGGATGAAATTGAACAGACAGAAATATTAATTGCTAAATTCGGCATTCCACATCGAACACAAAGAAATTCTAATTAGGGTCCCAAAAGATCAAAAGCGAGAGAGCTTCCCAAGTTGCAGCAGCAACAAGCAAGCGCATATTCAAAACTCGGGGCTGATGATGAGGAAATGCGCAAGGTAAAAATTAAAATTTTTTGAGCAAAATTATTATAGATGCGAACCACATTAATCATCAGCAACTGTCATCCCTAAATGTGCAACCCTGTAATTTGTAAAAATCCGTTTGTTCTCATTTTCATTTATTTTCAGAGCAGCTCGCTCTCCTCTGCTCTCCGATGAAAAGAAATGAGCTTTTAACGTTTTATATACTTCTTCATCGTACCAATTTAGTTACTTTTCAAGTACATGAATAACTTTCAATGTGTAATAAGTATATTAATACAAATACAAATAATAATAATAATAGTGGAAAAGGTGCAAATTCTGTCGCAATTTGGATGCATAAAACGTGACATAATAATGCTAAATGTATGTCATTATTATATATGAAAGTTAAATGTTTGAGGATATTTATGCAATTGTACAAAACGATATATGTTTCCAAATTCTTTCAACTTTACAGTATTGCGCATTCGTTTACCCCTAAGCGATTTGAAACTTTTAAAATATTCGCACGTTTCACGCAGTTATTAAACTCAATGGCTAGTAATTGTTCACTTCGATTACCGTCATTTAAATATACGAAAACGTTTTTGACACGATCGCACAATGACACAATGAAGAATGTTCACTAAATAATATGACAAATATAATTGGAGAAAGTACTACAGCCCATTGTCACTATTTTGCAAAAGTGCCTTGAGGAAAATGCAAAAATTGGTGTCAAAGTATTAAAAATTAACCACAATAATATTCTTCCTAAAGGGTTTTCATTCATCATATTGTAAACTTCAATAATACTCAAGAATCAAAGCCTTGGATTCTTAAACATTATAATTTTGCTTTAAGTAGGTATAATTTTTTGGCGAATGGAAATAATAAGTTGGTATAAGAGAAAATTATTCTGTTTTCATATTTCCTGCAAACAAATTCAATTAGTTCCTGTTTACCACGCTTTTCTTTGCTATGAAGTGCTAGGCGTATAGTTATGTGAATGCATTACGATTATCTGCTAATTTGACCATCAATCATATTGATCGACAATTGATTGTTAATGCGACAGCGCACCTTTTCTTTCACCGCATTGTTTGCTCTTCTAACCAGCCAACAAACTACAAGACTTCTAATTCATATTGTGCTTGCACAAATATGCAAGTAGCTTGTAAACAAATTGACACTAACAACATTCTACTCGATCAAATATTATCTATTAACATAATTGATATTATTATTACTCCAATTATGTTAATTGCTACTTATTTCGCTTTATATTTCCTTTAGATAAAAAATTCTTCCTTATATAATTTTTCTAAAATATTTTTGTTATTTCTGACCATCAGTAAGTTAACTTTCTCACCTTTTAAGTCGTCTTAATTCAGCTGCGCATTTAACAAAATTGTTAATACAGTTATGCAATTTATAGGCAGTATCCACACACAACAGTAAATACCAACAATATCATTATCATAATCATAAGTATTTTCTTGCACGTTCATTGCGTATGCTCGCTTATTGCCGCGCACGTAATTTATATTAACAATATTCATATGGAATCAATCTTGGTATAAAGTGTTTTCGCATTATAAACGCATTTTAATTCAACTTTTCAAAACGACCGTAAGTAAGTACCTACTGCAGCCGCGCTCGATTCACATGACTTGGAATATAATTTTAAATATATCATTAATAGTCACAATACACGAGCGCCTACCTACATTCCAGTGAATTATTGTTTTCCCTGAATAAAATTACGGATGCATTTCGTGGCTGCGAGTAATTTGGTACTGCTGTTAATATTCTCAGAAATAAATGCGATAATGTTAAGAAAAACGCACGAAATAAATAATCAAATATGTACGACTAACATGTACCCATGTATAATAATCCAACGTGTAATTTGTAGTAAGAGAAGCAACAAAAAAGAAACGAACGCAACTCTCAAAATTACTCGCTTGCTTTGTAAATGTATTTCATACATTTTTTCATCATTATCATCATCGACGTCTAATTGCTGACCAAAACGTGTATTACTTACTTTGTACTCGAATTTAATTTCCGAGAAAAATTGTTTACAAATCTTATGCAACGCCAAGTAGGTACTCCAACTAATAAATGATTATGAAGTAATCGTTTATTGTCATTTTATTTCGTCGAAACTCGACGAATTTTTAACGTCTCGCGTTAATACGCAAAAGCGTTGCGTTTACAGTTTATTGAACATTTGAGCGGAATGAAAAGCAACAAACATAAATTGTTTTTAATTATTTAATGAGTCATTTTATTCATGCAATTTGTCACTTGATCCTAGAATAGTTGCTTCTCCGTGTAATTAACGAATAAGATAATGGATGCATAATGTAAAACGTCATTTGTGCGCGCGGCCATTAAAGAATTTCAGAAATGAACGCGCATAGGGCATGCCGCTTAATTATTCAAGCATTAATTTAAAAAATGAATTATATACGAATGCGTATGCAGGTTCGAGTATATAATTAAGTATTATAAAGAGCAGTTTCGTCATGGCCTTCGAATGCGTTTTGATTGATGCGTCTGTTTTGCGGTTTGTTTGCGTCTATTCGCAAATTTCAAACGCGCCCCCAAGACCCGTGAACTTACATCACAAAACACAAATTTCACGCATACACATACACACACATACACACACGCATACATCGCCAATGCCGCCGCATCAGCCGCCACATAATTAGAATTTAACTGTTTGCTTCCTTCGAATCAAAAATATGATTTGCTGCTCAAATCTGGTGTGTTAGAACATTTTCCGATTTTCACAATAGACAATGGAAAACAAGAAGCAGGTAGTGGCATGGGGCGCCAACAAGAGGTGATTTAAGTATGGTAGGATGCTATTAAATCTTCAAGTCATTCTTGTTGCTCTTCAATTATAAAAAACTTATTGAAATGATGTGTTGAAATGTGCGAATCAATCACACAATTTCTATTATCATTATCTTTTATTTTGACTAGCAAAATGTAACAATCATCTTACTCATCCTAAGAAAAGCACATAAATTTGACTTAAAATTGCCACTCAAACTTCCACATTAAACACGAATTTTAGAATCTTAGTAATGAATGATGAAGTAAGTTTAATCCTCAAATCTGAGTCAAGAAAAGGGCTCAATTGTCCACTTGAGATATCCACTTGAGATAATCATTAATTCTTTTAAAAGTCCATCAAACTTAGTCGCTATATCCGAAAAAAAATTTAAGTAACATTTTAATACTTTTCATGACTTTTCTTCAATAAAATGCAAGCAAATTGTCCATTAACAAATAAATAATGGTAATAATATTAGGTACACATAAGTACGCAAGTTTTATAAGTATTTAAAGTAGTTTTAACACATTAAGCAGGCAATTTTCTAAAATTGGATATTTCACAAATGGAAAGCCATTATGTATTGGCGATTCGAGTGTATGATTGCCCGCGTAAAATTGTGCGCAACCGAATCGAAGAATCGTGCTTCGCGCGGACGAACGAAGAAGGTGTTCGCATGCGAACGCGCCAATTTATTACCTCTTTAACGCAAAGATATTATCGATTATCGGCCTGCTATAATGATATACATATTTCCTTCGGCCAGTTGCGCGCGCGCGCGCGCGTGTTGATTTCGTGCAACAATTCACCCGGCCCCGATATTTTCTATTATATAAATTTGCTCGCAGCGCGCGAGGAGAAGACGCAGGCTTAATTTCCACCGGATGGACACCACGCGCGAGCTGGCGCTCTGAGCCATGGAGGATCTCGCGGCGAGACAGAGCGCGAAGAAGAAGCGATATTGTCACCAGATAAATGCATGCGAGTTGCGATGCTGCTGATAAGCATGCCGTTTCATGGTGGTCGCACACTCTCCTTCGCTTTGTTACTTACTTATATTCCGGGTGTTTAGAAAATAATTTATTCCCGGCTTCCGAATTTCATGCGACAATTTTCACCGTCTCCTAGTTTTATTCCACGCGGTCATCATTTATGCCATGACCTCATAATGAGCTCACCAACGTAAATTGAGCAGCAATTAAATTATTACAAGTATTAAATCTATATTTTGCGAAATTGGAATGATTTTTAATGGGGGAAAAGTGTATTATAACTGATTATAACCTTTTATCCCATGATCTTCAGCATTGTCTTAACGAAACTGTAAAAAATGTCTTGTTTAACGAGAAAGAAGAGCACACGACCTCCATAATTTGAATACGCTCGTATAGCATACGTGCACGAACACGTTGCAAATTTTTGTTTTACCTCATCCTCTGCTTCTTCGTCTCCTTCGTTTGCTTATTTAGTTTCATAGCATGCGCGAAGCGCGCAATTTTGAGCGCGATACAAAAAACACAACGTGCGCTCGACGTGCATTACTGCTTTTCGCGCATTTCGAGACCAATCTGCATGTGCCTGTTCAGCATAATGATGCACAAGCACCTTCGCTACTTTTCCTTCCTAAAGAGATTTAAGATATCATGAACAACAACTGGAATCAAATCCAACCAAATTCATACTTCTAATAGTTGTAAATTGAATTTAGTGAAAAATTATCTAAAAGTCACTTGTTTTTTTGCCAGGAAAACAGATTCAAAGGATCAAACTTTAATTTGAATCCCTGCTTAATTAAATAGATAATAATTATGATATTGATATTTTAAAATATCCTACTTTTCCTAATCATGTGATTGTTGTTTTCAATTTTTTCGAATTCCCAGACAAATAAGCTATGTTTACTTTGAGTTATCAATAGATAAACTTAATGAAATTTTACCAGAATATTAACTTTACTTTTCCCTTTTCCTTTGCTTCCTAGCGACTAGGGAATTATCAAATTGTGTATTATACTCTTAAATTAAAGTCAGTATTCAAATAATAATATTAAAACAGGAAATACTTTAGAACATTGTGCAGAAATTTTTACGAATGACTTAATGAAGCGCGCGCGTGAAAAGCGCAAGTCATAGGCACGCATCTGTCACGCGGTATTCTTAATTGAGTTGGTAATCAGTGAAATTAGCCGCTGCTCTAATTTAGCAAGTTGCGCATCAGCAGCAGCAGCAGCAGCATGCTGTATCGTCTTAAGCAGCAGTCGCTTAAAGCGTGCTCGGGCGCGAGCTCATGACGCGATGCGCGGATGTAAAATAAGAGGAACGCTCGCATGAATAATGAAGATTGCGGCGCGTGAGCGATACTTGTTTACGACTTGCCTCATTATTATTATTACATTGTGTTGTGATGCGATGCAATGCGTATGCGTATGCGGTTTTTCCTTTTCCTCCTCTTCCTTTTTCCATACGAAATCCTGCTTGACTTATAATTCAAGGAAATCAAATCAAGTGCCTCATTTTGTTAATGACACACGAAAAACACCTGCGAACTAAATTGAAATTCATATGTAAAACACGTGATCGATCAATATTCAGTATTACTACCATGCTAATAGCGATGACGCATATGCACGAAGCACATTATTGGTTCATCAAATACGAGTTTAATATGCGCGTGCATAATTCGGATGTAATTAATTTCGGATGCGTTATGCGCTCAGCGTCGTTGAAGCAAGACGCGTATTAGTGCGTGCGCTGGCCGTGCGCTGAAACGCTGATGAGCGAAACACAGGTGTGCATTCGTATTATTAATATTACTCAACTGGCCAACGTCCACACAAAACACATACAGGTGTACGCCATCAATATTCATAAAATGCAAAAACTGCGAGCCGAACGCCAAGCAAAGAAGGTGTATTGAAAAACACTCGGTCACCATTGGCGAAACTCTGGCTGAATTAATATGAATAGAATAATTTATACGCCTAATGAGACAGACATAAATAAATATATAAATAAACATGTCACTTTAACCAACGAAAACTAAATTAAATTCACTCGAATTCTGATAATGACAACGATCAAAACACCCTTAAAAATGCTTTAAGATTTATACATTTTGGTTCTATTCCTCTTTAATACCCTTAGGTGCTTATCAACAAAAGTACACTATGTGAACTTGGTCGCTATATCTGAATTTCCAGAAATTTCTAGCCAAAAGTGCCAGAAATATACATTAACCAGTGTTGAAGTCGCTATAGCAGGTTAAATTTCTAAATTTACTGGGTCGCTATAACCGGATTAAGTTGAGAATTCGATTGAGATGTATTTCAACTAAAAATGAACTCAACTATTGCTTTTAAATTAAATTCAAGTAAACAATCCTATCAAGAAACAATAAAATACTCCTTGAATGTTCCGAAATTTACGCTGTAATAAAAAACGTATTTTTCTTGAGAGTGAACTGAATTCAAAATAGGTTCATGCACAAAGGGGAGTTTTGCATGAATGAATGCGATTGTATGTGGTGAAATTGCGTATGCAGTGCGCATCGAATGCACGTCATTCGCAGAAATTTTACTATCAAATTGTCTCTAGTATCCTGCATGTCCTCGAGTCCTGCAGCTAGCAGACCGTATGATTGCCAATCGTTTGCGGTCGTCGTCTTTGATTCTTCACTTGGCATCATCCCCCGCATTCACCACCACCACCACCATCGCAACGCACTATTCGATTGACTATGCATTTTATATGTTCATACATACTAAACAATTTTCTTTCGTTGAACGAAAAGAACTTAAAAATGTTTCTACCATTTGCTGCGTGCAATACAAATCAAGACTTCTCATGTGTATAATTTGCGAAAGTTTTATGACATCAGAAAAGCAAATCGGCGAACGGCTCATACGCAATGTATAATGTTGTGTAATGTGTGTGCAAATTGTTTCTGTGCGCGCGAATACGTGATGCAAATTAGTGGCGATTAATGAAACGAATAAAATCATTGCGCGTGGTGTGTGCCCGCCCGGCTTTGATGTCGCCTTTAGTGCATTTCTTGCAAGTCGCACTCGTAAAACCTTCGATTCTAAGAAGGCACCACTGTCGCTCGTCCACTCCAGTACGCAGCGCAATGAAAAGCCAACAAAAGAAAAATCAAAGGCGCACGCAGACGTTCGCTCGTCTTCTTCTTCTTCGCCTTCTATTCCTCGCTGGCCAGCTCCAGCGATTTTCATGCTCGCGCAAATGACATAACGCTGCGTGTCCATCATGCGTGCCCTTTGCGCAAAATCGATGCATTTCGCGCTTACGAGTCAAGTCTTAAAATAGCTGGCGATTGTTTGACGCTTTTTCATTACAAACGACGGCGCCTCGCAGTGTAATAAAATCATCTTTCACATCAGAAGATATTAACCAGTGCTTAATCAGTTCTCATGATTCGTAATTGTCATTTTTCTTTTTAAAATTAATCAATTCGAAGGTATCAATAAAATTTACAATTACCTTTAATGATAAAGAAATTCATAACTAAGAAGTGATTTCGTCAAATGAAAAAGTGGAATGCTATTTACTTAGATTGTCAGAACAAGAGTTAATATTAATTCTGCATTTACGTCATAATTTGTTAAGTAGTACTTAAGCAGTTTTAAAAATTCGCAATTGTTATTTTCTATTATATTGTCCAACAAGAGGCAAGTGATACTTGGAAGATTTGATGATATAACCACTCAATAATCAATAAATGAAGCATATCAAATGAAGCTTTGTTCTCATGCGCAATGTACCTATGCATCGCGATGTATTAAAGGTTATCACAACAATAACACTGAGTCTGGTTACTTGAGTTACGGACTCAGATATTTCTTCGTATTACCTGGAATACTCATAATTAGCTAATATCTATAGTGCTTAAACAATCCATGATAATGTTACTCATCGAATAAAGAATCACTGTCAAGTATTTATAACATACACATTGACAAGTTTCTACTGTACGATATGTAAATGCTACTTCATAACCTCCAGCATCCTTCTCTCACCTTAACCAAATATGTTAACCTCTTTCTTATACTCAATACGTTTGATAAAAGAGCATATCGCTGCACTAACACAAGAACAACAACGATAAAGATACGCCTGGGTACTTACGTCCACCTCAATTAACATAACCTTATATTCGTCAATGCAGATTCCACTTAAATCTCTTACCAATTCGATCAACCAACTTCAGAAGCCCAAATGATACGCAATGCCGATAGATACGTTTATAATGATGTCGCAGTTTTAACAATTTAGTCGCAAGTAAAAGATAAAATAAAAGGTACTCACGTTTTACTGTTGCTCTCCTCTCACCACGTTGTATTCACCCAGGTAATGTTTACACTGTTATAAACAGTATTCAAAGGATACAATCCGGGAATTATCCAGTCTTCAGTCGATTAAGCACACTGTCCAAATCACTACCGGTTAAATTAGCAATTACTAACACTCAGCTATGAAGTAGCCAAATGTTCAACACACCGAATGTCACTACTACGTGTAATGTTTGCACTGGCCGCATGGCTTGCTGCAATAGGCAAATCGGCATCACGTGAACACGTTCCGAACTCGTCGAAACGAGCCGCTGATAAACAATACGAATATAGGCGCAAATTTCAAATGTCCATTTACTACCTATACTCAGCACCTAATGCTTAAACAATATACTTAATTGTTTAATAATTACCTATCATAAGAACCACAACAAACTGAACCAAATAATGACTTATTATACAAAGTAATAGCTTAGTATTAATTAAAACACTTGAATAATTTCAGCTTTTTAACGTTATAAACTACTACAGCATGTAATTTAAGCCAAACACCTTTTTTTTCATCCGAATAAGCAAATTACTAATAATTAACGTTTAATTGACATGCAGTGAGTATCAAGTAACACCGCGCAAGGAATTATTAGACGAAGCAAGTGGCATTAAACGTTAATAATACAATTGCTGTTAAACAAGAAAAGTGGAAAGGGGGGTTGTGAAATTGATTCTTATCAGATACGGCTCTATTAGCCAGCTAGCAGCTATGCGCGGACGATGCGCTCGAGGAAAAAGTTAGCGCGAAAGACGAAAATAATTAAGATGCTTTATCTATGAACCATCTGGTGGTAAGGAAAGGGCACGAGCGCATCAATGGCTGAGCGAGAGACGAGAGTTAAATTAACTGTAGCTAACGCGCGTTTTTGGGTTATTTTTTAACGGGGCGACAGCTGCCGTTTTTTGGCGCATTCGGAAGAAGAGGTGCTTGCAAGATGCACCGGGGATGAAGACGACAAACGACGCGCGTCGTTTACGAGGGTGGTTACACAATCACAATGCGCCGTGTATTAGAATACGTTTAAGAAGGCACACATTGTGCAACGCAATCGGCAAGCCATTGATTTCTTGCCTGGATGTCGCATTGCAATTTATTTTCCACGATTTTTTTCTTCTTCATCCAGTCGAATTCTTATTCTTTTGCACCGTTTGAATAATAGGTGAGCCGAAAGTCTTGAGCCCGGCAAGACGTTAATGTCCACAGCCTTTTCCTCTCTCTATTAACGACGACGACTTTCAATGCATGTGCAAAACTGAAAAATTCCAGAGGTGCACTTAAAAGTAGTCCAACGTAAGAGGTAACTCAGTGCAGTTGTGATAAGATATGAGTACCTATGTCGTGAAGGAAATTGCTTTAAATGAAGTGGCATCACCCACAATTTAGCTTTCCAACCGTTAAATGACATGTGGGCAGTTTATTGGCCGAAATACTCTACCGCTGCCAAAGTGGCAGCAGCAACACGAAGAATACGAAGACGCCAGCCACCGGGAAGTCAAACTGCAGCAAAGAAATAGCGCACTCTTGAAAGATGATGATGGTCAGTTGGTCACTTCAGCGCCTGGCTATTCGTTAATGTTGTGCGGGTGTGCAAAACTCCATTCACGAGTGCCTTCTCAATTATTCAATTATTCAACGTCTCGCACCTTTTCAAATGAGGAATAATTGTGCTATTCTTAAATGATGCCATGCCGCTTGCCAAACTATAATTCATTTAATATTCCTTTAAATAAACGTAGTCGACTGAATGATTTCAATGTTCCAACACTACAAAAGAAGATTTCACTGATCTTTAGTTTAAAATTTGACTTCTTTTCACGTTTGCTTCGAATAAGATTAAAATGTGTTGATATTTACCTGAGTTTTGTGGTTTTCTCAAGAAGAATTTGCATACATTTCGAATTTCCGGTGATTAATGGATGACTAATGAGTCGAATATTTAAGTTCCACGAACATTTTGAAACCAGAATTATAAATATTTTATAAATGACTAAACAATAACAAAAACAAGGTGAATACAAGCATTATACACATGTCAAATTGTCAAAGAAAAAAGATGAAGTAGGGAGCAGAGCCGAAGATTGCGTAGGTGAGTGAATACAACCCGAATTGAAATTCAGCTTTTGAGGGATTATCCCTCTGGGATGCTTTGAATGTTTTCCTATAGACTTTCCGACCGGTTGCACAAATCTGCAACTTGTTACAATTCGTGTACACTTTTAATATCTAATAAACGCACGACCTTTTTCCTCAATACGCAATTTCACTGCCTCCGGGCACGACTTGACGCATTTCCATTTACAAAATCCTAAAAAGCGGCGGAAAAAAATGCATCCATTGATGTGTTGAAATTGTCTGATTGAGCAATAACGTGTGAACGCTTTCAGTTTCGTATCAAAATTGAGCTTTCATGCCAATTTTTTTTTCGACGGGCGAATGCGTGAATAAGACTTGCATCAATGAGAAAATGAGGGAAGAAACCTGTTATTATCGCCATGGGTAAATCTCGGCTGGAATTCGCTGAATAATGGCGAATTTTATTGAAATTCACCAAATTCAAGGCGATTATTGAAAAATCGCATGCATGGGGTTAAGTTGATCGGAATTTTTCACTTTTCTTGCGATTAAGTCAAGGGTAAATCTAGTTTTAGGGATGGAATTTTTAGAGGGTTAAGAAAACTACATGCTGAGTTAATTCGTCCAAAACTTGCAAAGAGAATCATGAAAAAACCGTTGAAATTCAAGATTATAACAGAAAAAATCAACGAAATCAATCAAATCAAATCGATAAGTAAATAACATGATATTAACCATCATTGGGGATGGAATATTCCAAGGGTTCATAATACGATTTAATTTTGAGTGGTCAAATAAATTTCCACCAACAAAGACAGAAAACTCTTGAGATTAAAAATTATCTTAGAACAAGTCAATCAAAATGATTGTTAATTAAATATTTATGTTATACGAATAGAATAGTTTATAATTGAAAAAGTTTATTTATTTGGAAAACTTTCTCACGCATTTTAAGGACGAACGAGCGAGCCGTGAGCGTAAAAAGAAGTCGATTTGTGCATAATTTGTAAATAGTTATTGTCCGCGCGGATGCGCATTTGCATTGAAAACAAGCGCGGATTATCATACGCGCGCAATTCCATCGATAGCGATGCGATTGCGAATGGCCATTAGATTTTATTTTATTTGCCGGCGCGGCAATGAATTGGTTATTCCCGCGCGCAGATTTATTGCATGCGCGATTAATTAGACATTGAAACACGCCGGCTACGCGCATAAATAAATGCGCTCGGCGGCTGCATGCGTCCGCTCAATATGCAATTAATTTATCTCGCATTTGATTCCTCTATTGATTTCCATCGGTGTGCCGTTTTTTTTTTCATTGAAATTTCCCTTATGATTCAGCAATAAACCGGCATAAATCGCATTTTGCGCGACAACAATTCGCGCGAACGCATAAAAACATTGCGAATGCGTTTTATTCATGCGACTTTAGAGCGCATTACACAATGCAATTGCTGCTTTTATTGCTTGATCACATTGCATTATAATAACACATTTATTTTGCTCTTTATATTCATATACGCCATACGTACCGTAGGTACCTACTTACAAGAATGCGATTTATCCATACTTTTGTACATACATTTTATTATTCACTCGATTAATATTTAATTATTTCTTCAAATTCAAGTTCGTGGAATATCTTGCAGAATAAGCCATCAAATGTACGGAGAACATTGTATAATTCAAATATCTATTTATGGACAGATGTTAATCAAGAAAATCATAGAAAATTCTGATCGTGTACAACGTGGCATAAAAATATTACAACAAGTACCTAATTAAAACAAAAAGTAAGAAAAATATGACACAGATGTTTAAATTAAATTTTAAGTAAAATTATATTGATTAAAGCTAATTTCTAGTTGGAAATTCTATGAAAAACAATTTAATATAATGATTTCCAAGTAGTTGATGCCATTTGTAGCCAAAACACTTCTTACTCACGCTGAACGCCTACAGTGGAGGGCAAATGCATGTTCATGCTGCTGTTACACGAGGAAATAAACGTGAATTCTCGAATTTCTCGATGCATTCGCAGATTGGCAAAACGGACGACGCGAAGAAAGGACGGAGCTAGTGAAAACCGAGACGCAAAGGGTGATTATTATTACGTTTTCGGGTTTAATGCCTTGCAATTTGCCTTCGTTTCCCTTTCATTACGCGTTTCCTCTTCTTCGCATAGGTATTTTCAAGATGTTTTTACATTTATTTCGCCTTCTTTGTTTTCGTACGACAACAACCACCTTTGTCACAATACACTGAGCGTTTTAAAACACCCAAATAAACACCTCGCATCCTGCAAATCCTTAGAGTTCTGCGTCAACACTTAGTAAAGTGTGCAAAATAGAATTAGTGTTTGCGCGAGGAACATTAAACCGGAAACACGGAGTGTATGATTAAAACGCGTTGAATGTGTAGGTACAAAAAATCATCATTTTATACCTGATCGTAACCTCAAAATGTGCCAATACATTGTCAATATAATATATAGATTCGTAGAAAAACGTAATCGTATGTCGTCGTCGTCGTCTTAATGATCCACGAATCCTCCACCAGCTTTCCATTTCATTTATAAAGTGTGTACTAAGTATCATCTTTACTTCCTTGTCGAACACGAGCGAAAAGGGTTTCGCATTTTGCAACTGCATATTGCTGATCTCGATTCAGCCCAAGGAATTGTGACTGCTGGCACGCGTCCTTTCTTTGTCCTTATTATTATAGGTAGCAGCGCCAGCGTGTCAAACGCGGAAGTCGTTGCGAGACGCATGAAAAGGGTTGGTCGTCGCCTTCAGGTAGCTGAAAGACGCGTGTGTGTAACATACGTGCATTCATCTTCGCGTTCCACTACCGAAAGGTGCGGTGTGCTCCTCTTCTCTTCATTTACAATTCCAATGAGACCGCTTCGCTTTTGGTTTCGGCGCAGCGGGCGACAAACGCGCACGTGCCGTCGATTACTTGAATGGCTGTTAAAACGAAATCGGATTCAATGCGCACCATTTTTAACTCTTTCCTTCCTTCCGCATTCGCTTTTTATTCTAGAGTTGCGCGTTTTCATAAAGGGTGTGTAATTCAATTACATTTGCATTCGAAGGGGGTAGCACGCACATTCGACCAATCAAAAAAGTGAAAGCTATAACCCATAATTTCTCTTCTGTAATTTATTGCTTGCTATCTGGATATTAAACTTAAACAAGAAAGTAATTAAAAGCATGGCTCGAGTGCGCAGTCTTTGAGTTTAATTATGGTCCGAGCTTCGGGCGTGCATTTATTAGTGATTTTCGGGGTACATTAGGGTAGTTTCGACCCTAAAATTAATGCGACTGCACCAGACGCATCCATTATGCACGTCGATCGATCGATATTGGCGATATTTGTCCAGTTGCACTGTGAGTGAAGCGCACAAAATGAGCACAGAGTGCACGAAGAACGTGCAGATTGGAAAAGCAGCAAGGGATTTGCATGCATGATGTATGCATGTGGACAATGACGATCAATGAACGCTCGAGACAATACGATGTAACAGCACTGCACCCTTGCTAACTATGAGATGCAGACTCCAAATTTGGGGATGATTCATCTTGTTTTGCTTTCCCATGGCAGTTCGCATTAATATCACAAACGTGCATATGTAATTTGTTTGCTCAATTGAAATATATTATCATTAAAAGTACGAATATAATATTGGGATGTTCGCACATAAATAAGAAGAAAAAATATATTTTTCTTATGAAAATTTAATGTTAATTCAATTGATAATAATTCCTTAAGGATGCTTCTTTATTTAGTTATTTAATTCAAGGATATTTATAATTGAATCCCTTTATATCAAGAAGGAAACTATAGTGGAAAATTACGCATTGTTTTAATAGTTTATAGGCGAAGAAAAACCAATATTATCTTTTCAGAAATCAGCGGAAATTTACGTATAATTGCTTAGAATTTGTTTTTGACTAATAAATTATATTAGAAAATTTTTGAAAACAATATAGGTAACATATAATGCTTTGAAATACATAAGAAACACCCACGAGCTGAGAAAGTATATAAACTCGAGAAAACCGATATTTTCCTTATGGAAATAGAACGTCGTTTTACATAGAACGTATTTTTATGTGTTCGCGCACCCTCGGCGGGTTTTGAAACGGATACGCGCGCGAACAGGGAGGTGGCCGATAAAAAAGTGCTCGTTTATATACGGGAATACTTTCTACACCCGCGCGCGGCCAGCCATTCCGTGTTCGTGCCTGCCAGCGAGCTGTATTCAGATTAGGGACGCGCAGTCGCGCGCCGTTCGCATTTGATATGCACCAATACCCAGCCATTCCCGGCTGCAATCCCGACGCTGCCGCCGCCAGCAGCAGGACGCGTTCACACGGCGCTTATGAATGTCGCCCCCGCGCTCACTTTAAATTTCTATTGGTTGAAATGCTCTACCCTATTTTGCATGTGAATGGTCGACTCCAGAAATATAGGAAATCCTTTCGCATTTTCCAACATCCACATTCTCACACATCACACACCTTTGTACCTACTTGTCTAGCAAAAGTTCGTTAAATCGAGATATTTAACGGTTTTTACTCGTTTTCCCATTTGTCACGATTCGCTAATGCTGACATTGGAAAAACCGTTTTTTAGCTGTATGAAAATATCGAAATTCAATCTATTTGACCTAAAAAGCTCTCACAGTATGACAGCGCATAGTGTGAGAACCACACTCTGCGATTTTTTAAGGTAAAGTTTTGCATTTTACGGATTTTTAAGACTTTCAGGGGGTTGTTCTGTGCAAATACGTGAAGAAAAAGCGCAAACGCGTAAAGCGTTTCGAGCGCGAGGGAGATGAACGTAGCGGTAAATATCGGGGACATGCGAATATCGACGTAAATTTAGTTTTTTAGGGAAAAAATTCAGGTCGGCAAGGTGAACACTACGGTGCGTTTTCTTTTTCTTCTATTTTCATTAAAAAAAACCTCGTGTTTCCTGGGAAAAAACGAACACTACACCTTGTTGCTTGAACCCTCCTGAATGCAACTAGACATCAATGCATCTCAACGAATTTCCCTCAAGATTTGCATCAAATTGTACAAAGAATCTTAAAAAAAATTGCATGATAGACAGATATTTAAATTGATCAATAAGTATCTGAGAATATTTCAACCCCTAAGTAAAATCTTATCATTTCTTTCTTTCTTAACTTAAGTATTTGATTAAAGTAATATTTTACCATAAAGTTTCAACAAAGAATTTAAAAAAATGATAGGTACCTACGTATAAAGAGAGATTGGCATGCAAACAAAAAACATAAAAGTATAAATAAAATATTTATATGATAATAATTTTTACGATGCGTCCATTAATATTTTACATGTTTTCCAAGCATAAATACGCGAAAACTGACACAATACAATGGATTTTCCATTCATACACGACGTAAAAACCTCTTAAATCTGCCAAATTACTTCTTGACAAATCATTAAATTATTGAAAAATTTATTTATCAACTAATACAATATTTCTAGTTGAATTAGGGATAAACAAAGTCAGTTTTCTGTACGTGGAAAACTCTTTTCTTTCACATGCGGTAGAACACAATGTATATTCCGCAGGAGACAAGGAAAATGCGAAAAAATTTATGTGCTCTCGCTGGTTATAATATTCTTATGTATCTCGTACACACTTTTACAGGCGCAAAGCCAACAATGCCAGCCGGCCAGAGCAGCCAGCGCAGCGCGGTGGAGGAAAACAAAGTTGTGCGCTGAGGGGTGGGTGGCTTCAAGCTTGAATGCGAGTAAGTGAAACATTATCAAGATGTTGTAAAATTTCCAAACGCGCCGCATGCATCCCGCGCGAATCGCAAGAACAAAACTCACATAAATAATCAACTTTTTCCAGCGCATGGAAAAGCGTACGCGCAATCTCTTTTGAAATATTGATCAATTTTTATATTTTAAACTTTCCGAAAACTTTTTACCATATTTTACAACCGAAATTATTTCACCCTCAAACCAGCCATAAAAAACCGATCTCAACACGTGGGTTGAAAGTCAAAACACCCATTAAAAATGTAATTAGTATAATTGCCAAATCATAAAATCTATGCGAATAATTTGCATTTTATGATTGCAAAAAATTGCAAAGAAACTTACCGAAATCATAAAAAAAAACATAAATATTAGAATGGCTAAAAAGTGAAGTTGGATAGTAAAATTTATTTGTCACATTCGTATTGATTTCGTCGGTCGCATTCAAGTCCAGGAGCGGAAGAGAAATATGGAATGAAATAATAAAGTTTCACTTCTCAATCTCGTGGAAAAAGTATAGCCATGAAAGAAAGTTAAAATTGGTGCGTGCAGCTTGTATAAAATTAAATAGGAAAATGTAGACGTTTTGAAAAATTGAAGAAGACGAAAATATGAAAACTCAATAAAAAGTTGTAATGGGAAAGGCGCTGCAGGAAGACGGAAGAAAGGCGTCTTTCGCGCGCGCGTAACTCCGGTGAGCAGGGAAAAAGCGCGTCGTCCCGCGTTGCTTTCTTATTTTGCGCGCGGCAGCGGCGGCGCTGGCGGAGGCGGCAGGCAGCGCGGGGGTGGCTGCACAGGCTGCACTCGCAGCATATATATTCATAAATACATAACATATAGGAATAAATAAATAATCCATACAATTTATGTACTATTGTACATCGCGCCAGCGCGCGGCTCCATTGGTCCGACGCCGTCTCCCACCCACGAGCGTGCGACGAGGACGGCAACAGTGCGCGCTTCCTGCAACGCCGCCAAGCGCCCCACCAGCGCCACCACCACACGTGCTCGCCGCTTGCGCGTGTGCGTGCATCCTGGCACTTGAATGAAGCGCAGAAGACGGGCCAGCAGGAGTAGAGTTGGAAGGAGCAGGAGGATTGCACGTTGCGAATTCAGTTGGCTGCAAATACCGCTGGGTGCGACAAGGACCCGAACCAACTGGGTCGCGCGTGTGTTGGTGACGTCCGTGTGTCCATGTCGGGGAGATGGTATGGGCATGGGTCGTTGCTGTTGCTGCCTTTGCCGTTGTTGGCTTCGCTTCTTCGTGCGCTCGGCTCACTCCAACAAACGAGCACGACCAGTGAAGGTGTGCGCACGTAGCAGCACGTTGCATACATAGATAAACCACACACGGCAATTTATTATTACATTACGTACGTACGTTTGTTGTTTGTTGTTGGTGGTTGGCTTGTCGTTGGTTCGCGTTGCTTACGTGCCGAAACTCTGCGGTCCGCACACGCAAATGTCGGCGCGCGATTCGTGCGAGTGGAGTGCTTGTTGCGCTGCGCGTCCCAAACAATAACAATAATCCATACACGCGTCGCCTGTCCTCTCGTGAGCCGGTTGAATCGTTGTTCGTCCTATATGAGTGGGTGCAAAGTGGCGAATCTGGCGGATTACAAAAGTGAAACGGTGCGCCGGTGGGTCGAATCCTCCTCGCCGACCAACACCACCACCAACGCGGCGCTCGCGCACCACCAGCAGAACAACAATCTGCCGTTTGGCACGTCGACGCCGAAGTCCTCGCTGAAAACCAGCTACCACCATCAGCAGCTGCTGCAGCAACAGCAGCAGTACTTCCAGCAGCAGCAGCAGCACCAGCTGAACAACAATACCATCGATCTGCTGACGCAGGGCTTCTGGACGAGGACCAAGAAGGGCAGCACCGAGGAGGACGCGATGCCAATGCTTCTCCAGCAGCCGAATCACCTGTATCACGGCGGCAAGCACGAGAGCGTCGCCGGCGACCAGCCGCTCGACTTTACAATGTCCAAGTTCAAGACGAAGCCGGCGCACAATGCCGCCGTCGCCTCCCACCTCAAACAGCTGCAGAATTTGAATGCCTTTGCTGCCGCCCAACAGCAAATGCTCCTGTTGCAACAGCAACAACAGCAGCAGCAACAACAACAACAACAACAGCAGCAGCAGCAGCAAAGCAACACGGGGTTTTTCACGCCAAACTTGAACGCTAATAACAATAAAGAGATCCTGCGCAATGCTAGCAGCCCGGCGGCGAGCTCCGAGGAGGAACTGGAGGGCGGCGTGGGTCCCCCGAACTCCTCGCCGCGCTCAACGCCGCCAAGTCCTGGACCACTACGCGACGGTAAGTCAATGATTCCTTCATCTTCATCATCTTTAGCACCTGTAAACACACCAATAAGGTGCCATTGTCTGTTGCACCATATTTTTAGGGTGCATAAAAAAGGGTGACAAATCTTACAAGAGCCACCCCAAAGACCAACTATAAGATTAATCATAATATTTTTCGGTTAAACAACACAAGCAATTAGAACATGAAATATTTCCTCGCAGTATTGAGTCACTCGAATAATACTAAATACTAAAGCGGAAAGGCACAATTGCAGCCAAAATTACACGCACATCTGTCCACCTACGCACATAAATTCGTGTCATTTGTAGCGCTTTTCAATAGCGCACACGAAACGAAACGTTTGGTCAGTCAATTTGAATAACGCATTCTTGGTCGTGTCTAAAATAGGCAAAAGCATTAATCTATTTTTCGCCACAATGCCGAATCGTAGCAAAGAATAACAAATATTCCACATCCCCATCTCGTTCCAATAGGGGTGCTCCTTCTTGTTCCAACATGCATGCATTAATGCACCGAGCTGTAAAAGCGATGCAATGCACCCCCTGCACACATTACCTTTGCACGCGGCAAGGTAGTTGTTGTCAGACAGCAAAAGAAAAAAACTCGGGTGCAACGTAAACTAAGGGAAGTGCATTCTTTGTGATGATTTTTTTCTTCTTCTTCGCAGTGGAATTTTGCGAATGGTAAACTTTTAGGGGGTGAGACGCTACCTGTGCTTTGTTCACTAGCCGAGAATTTCACATTTCATGCAGGTGGTGGGTGTTTAAAAAAATGTTAAATGCCCTTTACAAATCGAGGGAAAAAATGGCAGATTTGTAAGGTCACAAGATGCGATTGTTTAAAATCGTATGTAAATCAGTCAGTCTTTCGTCGGCATATTCAAAACTTCATTATGCATTCGTTGGTATAAATTATGACAATACGCGCATTTATTATTAATTATAATCCCTCCTTCGAAAATACACAGCCTAATTGGTGAATTATAATTATCTAATTATACGACGTTAATTAAGAGTTTAAATTGACTTTAAATTTCAAACGTTGCACGATGAATTCATGTATAAACTTTTATTTAATTAAACGCCTCTAATGAGAAATTCCTCAACTAGCTGTGGTTCAATTTTTTAATTTGCACTTTTTCGCTGCCAGCGACGAAATAAGATGAAGAAGTAAAGTGGTGCACTTGTGGCACTTGCAGTGCGTTCGAGGGGCAGTTTCAATGGCAACATTTAATAATTTCGTGGAAATGTTGCGTTCCAAGATCCATACAAATGTTACGCGCCGTAATTTCACGTGCATGTTGTTCGTTTCTCTTATTGGCTTATTATTCATTTGTTCCTTCAATTTTCAACTCAACTGAAAATTAGAACTTGAAAACGCAACCGCAAAACGAAATTTTACCAATTCTTTTCTGATCTCTCTCCCCACTAAACTCAAAGAAGTAAAAGAACAATAAATAATAATAGGTATCATAACATAAAATTTTCCGATGAAAATTCAGAGTTATTAGTACAAAAACCCTTGCAGGAAATTTAATGCTTATATTTTCTCAGTAAAATTTATCTCTTCTAATTTATTGCGAGTATGTATGAAGTAAAGTTGAAATTATGAATAAAGTATAAAAATAAAGTTTAGCGGCTAAATTATGCTAGGAAAATGAAGACATAACATAAAATTGTATTGACACTGAGTGAATCATTAATTAAACAACGAGAGAAGAAGAATACGGAACTCTTCGCTTGATGGTAGAATGTCACCGGATTGGAAACACGTAAAAAGTCAAAGTTTAATCAACATAAAGTTAATGGAGGTTGGCTGCCCTTGACGAAGCATCGCAATTGCAATTACACAATGCACAACGAAATGCATCCAAATAGCGAACAGCAACAACAACAACAACAACACCTGCAAACGGTTTTATAACTTCATTTCGACGCTCGGCTCTCTTAATATCGCTGATGTATTCATAACGTGCATATGATATGCCATGATAGAGCGCGCAGCTCTTCATCACCGTCATCATCAGCGTGCTCATCAAGCACCGACAGCCATGGGCGTGCTGCGCCGCGTACGGCCTAAGGAGAATATGCATGCGAGTTATGCATAATTCGACTTTGTTAATTGTACACGCATAGAATGTGTGACAAATCGAGCTAGAAATTCACTTTGGTTATTTCGCAGCAGTGCCAGTGCAGTGCACTTCGTGGAATACCTACTTGCTTTGATGAAATTTATTAAACACTTTCACATTTTAATTAAAAGTGACTTAAGTAATGCTGACAAGAATAACATATCTATTAGTTACAAAAGTGTTTATAATCGAGTTTATCGCGCTTGCAAGACAACAACGCGTGGACGATGCATGCAGCGTGTGTTCCCTCGACGTCTTCAGTCTCCTCTCTTCGCTTCGTCGTCTTCCAGCGTGAATGCAAGGCGCTGAGTCATCCAGCGACTCGCCGGCGAATTATATTATAATGAAACAAATTGCGGCCGGGCTATTAATGGATTTTAATGTAATTTGCATCAAGTGTATTGGCCCGCACGTCTCTCAATGCATAAACTTGCTTCGTCGCCTTAAATTTACGCGCGACTTTGACGAGAGATCAAAAAACAAGCGCCGCGTTCACATCTTCCATCAATTTTTTGATTTAAAACCCTAACATGACAATTCAAACAGACACTCGCAAATTTCCCTGAATAAAATATTTACTTAAAAATTGATAAATTATTATTGTTTCTGGCATGAAGATGGAAGTAACTTCCTTAATTTGCTTATGACTTAATAAGTTGAATGTTTTTGATGGAATTAAACAAAATATAAATTATATAACGTAATAAAAAGAGCGGCAAAAAAATGAAGGCGCATCGTAATGAGAATGTCGGAATTACAAAGAAATTTAAGCGAGGTCATGGTCCTAGTGGGAAGCCACACACATTCAATGTTTGAACGCATGCATGCGCACAATATGCGTAAATGAATGAATTAATTATGGAATTGAACGCATGACACATTTCGTAAATGGGATAAACAGCCGACAAAACGGACACTTGATAAATTTGTAAATAAGCGACTTAGCCGCTCGCCGAGCATCAGCAGCATCCCAACACTGACCAACTTGGCGGCGTTGTTTGTTTGTTTGCTTGCTTCTCATCGTGCGAGAACTCGCGCGCCTTTTTTCGTCAGCCGCGTTTGATGAATTTCGCTCGAATGCAAAGATACGAAAATTACACCGCAATGAAACGTTAACTGCGCTAATGCACGCAAAGCAGCACTTAATAAACGATGAAACTGAAAATATGTTTTGTAACTTATTCACAATTATCTTTTCCATTGAAAAATTGCGTCTTGAGCAAGAAAAACTTGCGAGTCAAGGATAATATAAAGATAACTCTAAATTAATTAAGTTAATCAATAGAATTTTGTGTGTGTGAGTACGTACATTATAAATTATAAAATGTGAAAGATTGCACAGTGGCACTGATACGCATCTACAAACGGGCGAGCGAGCAATTAATCAAATATGTAATTAATTTTGCATAACATCGAAAATAATTGTATCTAATTTTCAATCCAACCACACGAACATGTTGCGCACATCGTGAAAACAATACAAAAATATGCACATCAAATGTAGATAGTACGTATGCGCCTATGAATAATACTCATCATGTGCATTCATAAATACTCTCTTATTCCACTCAGTTTAAATACACATTTTTTACATCTCCAGCGTATTAGTTTTATATGAGAGGTAATTAAATGTGCGAGATGCTCACTTCTTACTTATTGTGAGATTCACTTACAAACTACACATCTACTTAACGTCACTAATGCTTCTCTTACTAGTGCATTTTTAATTACAACTGAATGAATAGAAATTTTCTCTAATAATTACTATTATTAACTATAATGAATCAAATATTAAATTTACATAACAAATATAAGTATTAAGAAAATTTTAAGTAGCATTCAGTTATCCTGTAAAATTATTTAAAATTTAAAATTTTACCAAAGTAAATGTAAATAATTAGATTTTATATTGTTAAAACGATTTAAAAAGTATGATTAAGGATAACAATGTAAACAGAGAGCTGTAAAAAAGGACATGCAAATAGTGATGCTAGCTCAAATAATGATTTAACGAGAAAAAGCACTAATTATATAAGCGAAATTTGAATAATGACGAATAATTATGATGTTGCATGTTTTTGCATGTGTTTATACGGAGGTGCAGCGAAAATAAAAGCAAAAATAACCGCAGTGGAAGCACGTGCAGCGAAATCAATGTATTTTGCGCATAAATTTCGCTACGTTGCCGTTGTTTTGCGAATGCAAATCGCATGTGTATTAGCGTTCGTAATTTGACAGCGTAACGATGCAAATGATCATCCTTACCGACTGCGGCTGCCTATTCATTTTTATTTCACCACAATCCTTCCTCACACACCACGACTTTGTCGGATGCGTGCGTACGCAGTAAGTAATGCGCCTGCTAAACGCATCGATTAAGAGCTCTTTGCTCCAAGCTATACTTTGTATTTACATATCTCGTCAAGTTGTAGATGCGCGAAATGCAATTTGCATGCGTTTTCGTGCGCGCCACCGCACACCGCATTATGCAAAACACGTCAAACCAAACCAAAGCAAAGCAAACCGCAAGCACGAAAAGGACTCGACGAGGATTCGCAAGTTCGCTGAGCTGCTGGCGGACGATGAAAGAGAAATTAGCCTGTCTGTTCGCATTCACATAAAATTCCATCAATTAACTCGTCGCCTTTAGCACTAACCGATTGATTTCGGATTATTTTTTAAACTTTTATCTCTTTTTTATTGCTCACAAATTAGTCCAAATAATTCAACTAATTTTTGTTTAATTCTTACAGAAAATGGCCCATCACCGATACCTTCAGAAAAACCATATGGTAAGTGCATTTCAATTCTAGAAAATAGATAAAATTAAACACCAGTGGAAAGCACTAAAAATATTAGTATATGGCTAATTCAATATCAAATCATATTCGATAAACGTCCTCGCAAATTGATCTTCATGACCCTCCCTCAGCATTTTGTCTTGAAAGAATCTCCCCTTGGTTTTTTCATGCATTTATGATGCATTTACAATGCTTGCGTGCGGTAGTCCTTGCTTTTTATGCGTGCGCGTGCACAGCGGCGTGCATTTTTTGATCGAGGGGTGCCAAATCATCCACCGCCTACGCTTCTTCAGGGCGGGCATGCACCATGCACCAGCAGCAATCGTTTCAACAGGTTACACGCACTTTGCGCGGATCAAATAAATCTCTTGACGAGTTCGTGCATTATAAGATTTAAATTCTTTACGACTATTATCCATCACTGATATTAGCTAGGTAAATAAACCACATTGCTTGAATAACTGTGCGCATTCTTCAATCAGTGAGCATGTGAAATTGACCTAACCTAGAAGAATTAACTTCTATTTTTGACTCCGGCAAACTCCGGTAACTCCGGCTGCCGTTTGAGTTCATGTGTAACCCAATGCAATGCGATGCGATGCAATGGCAGTGCAAAACTATCAACCATTAACCTGTCTGCAGCATCAATCGGCACTTGGCTGTTTTTTTTTTCTCTTGGCGCTCACCTTTACTGATGTCCACCATTCAGTCGGCGCATAGAAAAGTATGGAAACTCTAACCATAAATCGGCAATCGTTCTCCGTTGCTTTCCGCGAACGCGCCATCGACTATCAATGAACTTTTCTATTAATTAACTGTTCTCGTACGCCTCGGCGCCGTAATGTTCATTCATATGAACGCGCGCAATTGATTGTAATTGGCCATCCGGTCAGTCGCTTTTTGCGCGCGACACACATGCGATTCAAACGATTGCGATTGCCGCCCGAAATGATGCCAGCTCTCCACGTTTTTTCGGCACGTCGAGGAGTCAGCTGCATGTTAATGCGTTTTAAAGTGGCGCAGAAGGCATTCGCAAGGGCATTTGCAATGATGCGCAGGTAAATTCTGCTTTGCCAGCGCGCCGAGAGGAGGAAATACGAGCGTTCGCGTCTTGCAAAGATCGAACAAATGATTGAGCTCCAAATTGAGCAAAAAATACAAAATGCGTAGGCAGCGAGTACGCAGAAATTGATGGAAAACTTTAAACAGGTAGAAATCTTCGAGCAAACACTAAACCAACAAAAAATTCGTGTGTAGCTTCATAAAAAATACGCAGAACAAGAGATTTTCCCTAGTTTTAAATTACAAAATGTTTCTTGTGCAAGGCAGAAAAAAAATATTAAAACCTTTGTGTATTTTACAAGATTTTTTTTAGTTCTTAACAAAGAAGAAAATTTTATATCAGAAATTTCGGTTATAACGACTGTAACTTACGTAATTTTATCTTATTTCCGGATATAACGACTGAGTTGACGTAATTATAAAAACGATAAAGATTTCTATGACTAGAATAATAATTCTGCTCTTTATTCGTATTATTTTAAGATTGACAGCTATAACAATGAATAAAAAAATGAGTAAGTACTTAATAAAATCGTTGAGTTGTATTAATTTTTTAAGAGAATGAAGAAACAACTGAATTCAGCCATTGATAAAAGAGATGTTCATTGAGAAGTCAAGTTAAGGTGGTATATTCTGCGCAACGTCATAAAACGCATTTGGTAATTGGGAGAATTACACATAGAAGACGGTACATTCATACGTATTTAACTAGAACATGAAATACATTTTTGGTAGGCAGTGGTTTTTTTTCATCTCTCGTTTCCACGATTCGCACAGCATACGACGGTGAAAGTTATAAAATTAAATAAACACTATAATAAGTGTGTGCTCGGTGCGCGGTGCGCGCGCCGCCTTGTAGTAACAAGAGTGCGGTAATTATCGCGATTATATTTATATTATCCGCGCGCGCATATTCGTGGCTTTTATAACGACATGAAAATTTCTATTTTTGGCAGTCGCGCTGCTTCTTCGTTCACGAATCATTAACGCACCTTAAGCGAGCGGTGATTGCGCGACGCATTTGGTGTGATACCAACTTGCGAGATTGTCACAACCGCATCAACGACGTCAGGCACAAGCAAAAAAACTAAGTTGAATAAAATTTACGCCAAACGAGGATGAATAGGTGCATGAACCTCTCCACGCTCTCGCTGTCCAAGTCACTGAAAGAACGCATATCATAAAATGCGACACTTCCTCAATGTTCTCAAAAAAACCCACGTGCATGTGCCGTATATTTGGTAATCAATTTTTAATGACACTCTGATGAAAAACGCTTGAATCTCTTTCCAAAAAAAACTAATTGCATATTTTCATGTTTTCATACAAAAAAACTATTATTCCTTTACATTAAAATCTAATTTACATACGTGTAATAATTTATTAACAAATCAAATAAATAATTTTAAAACTTCTAATGCATTCATAACTATCAACAGAAAATCCTAGGTAATATTCGAATTAGTGAGGAAGTTTAAAACGTTTTTAAATTTGAGAAAAATGTTGTATTGTTTTTATTTGTATTAAAATAATAAGTCGTTTAAAGTTTAGTGTGGTGGTTAGATAGGTATCATCACAGAAATGTGAAATTATAATATGTACGTAGGTTGAATCAAACTAATTTGTTTTTAATACGATGCCATCGTGTGACAATGATGCCGTAACACACTTGGAAGCAGAACATTTTAATTTAATCACATCTTATATATTTTTTTACTTGCAGTTACACTTTTCATTCAACTATCTGCGACACATTATTACACTCGCCTGCCATACACTACACACATTTCTACTTCTTTAATTTTCAACGTGTGTTTGTGTTTTATTAAACGCGCTTGTGCCTCCACTAAGTGCGTCACGGTGTCATTGTCGCCATCGTTACCTTACGAATTTGACTACATTTGCAATATCAACAGCGGCAACCGAAAAGAAAAGCAAAAACACCAAATTGCAATAATACTGGCAGCTGCAAAAAGTACAAAAGAACACACGCTAATGATATCCAAACGGAACATACGCAAAAAGAAACGAAACAAAAGCAGAAAACAGAAGCCCAAAGGCTAGAAATGTTTGCGAAAAATTGACATTAAACTTGATTAAGCAAGAGCGGCATGATGAAAATATGATGAAAATTTGGAGGAAGGAGCAAAGATAGTTAAGAATTAATTTATACCAGGGCATTGTGTATGTTTAATAGGATATTTTGGTTGGTTTCGTGGACGCAATTAATGAAGGTTTATGATAGCTTCTGATGATGTTTTTGTGCTGTTTCTGATGCATCTGTTTTGGCGTTATTTCGGGGGGCGCAAAAAGCGGGGCATTACTAATCGAAATTAATTGCCCATCGTAAAATTATCCTGCACGTACAAATGCGTGCATTTTGCCTTCATTTTTTTTTGTCTTCTCTCATCTTCCAACTGTACAATTTTTACCTGACTAAAACGCATCTTGAAAATATCTACCTACCTGCTACCAAATTTTGTGCTCGACACTCAAAAGTCATTTGCTGAAAATCCACAAAACGCTTCAACTTTTTTCCCTTCAAAATTACGAGAAGATTACCCACATGTTTGCTACATTTCGTAAAATATTTGGATTTATAAAAATGATGTAAGAATAAGCATTAAATAACAATTAATTCAAAAACATGGAATTTTTGCAAATTACCTTGCATAATAAAAATTAATTTATCGTAGACAAAACACATTAAATTAATTTCGCAATTATACAGAATGGAACAAGAAGACGAGGGCAGAAAAAAACAAAACAAATTCTATTATAATTAGCATTAATAGGCATAAGCAACGATGAAATTTGATTTTGATTAGTTCTATAACCTTACATTCAAAGGCATAATGCGAATGAATATTTTTACGAGCCTTGCAATACGTACAATTAAAGAATCTGTGTGTGTTCTTCACATCATCTTTTTCCGTTCGTGTCGTGTTGTGTGTGCGCTGTATGTAAGCATATTTTTTATTATTATTTATTCATTTCAACAATTGTCCATGTGTGCAGCGTGCGTGCGCACAAATCTAATAATAATCGTATGCAAAACCGCCTCATCGCCATTACGAAGCGATCATTCGGCATACGTTAATGACACACATGGAGGACTCAACACAGTCAGTCGCGAGTTAATTCCGTGATTCCGTCGTGGTCATTTCGCATTATTATCCGTCGTCGACGTTACGTTACGTTCGTCGCTGTTTTGCATCTCGTGGCTCACTTAATTCGCCATCAACGTGTAGGTACCCACTCCGCATGCATGCGCTAATTTTATGCCAACTTTTAACGTTCCCAAAATGCGCATGTAAAATGCCGTTTTCTTGATGTTTAATCACTCTTTTTATACACTTTTTATGCACGCCAACATGCGGATATTCTTTCATATAGAATTACATTAAATTACAGATGTTTTATCGCAGACGCAAACATAAATTTTATAACATTAATTAGTATTTTATGATAACTTCACTTTACCTTCCTCCTTTGTGCAAATTTTGGGTTAATCATCTCGAAATGTTGTGCAAACAATTAAATTTATTGCTAATTAACTTTTACGTGATCATTGCCTATTCTGCTAATGCAAAGGTGTTGAACTTTGTTAATTTATGGATGGCTAAGTGATAGATTAGTAATTTAAAAATTGATAGATAAAAACACATAGGTAAATGCATTAGAATCGCAGAAATTACATAAAAAAGAATTCCACGAACGCACGGCAAGCGTCAGTGGCATGCATGTAATTACCAGACCGAAGAGGAAAAAATTACAATACACAAACAAAGCAAACAGGTGTCGTCGATGGCTGGCTGGGCTGGCAGCGTGAGCTTCTGTATTACATTCTCGTATTGTCGTGCATATCCATTAGCGGCATTACAGTTACCTACACTGAAAATGTGTGCCTGCTGCACCAAATGCACGCGAATGCCACGAATGATGAGCCAATTAAAATAGTTTGTCGTAGGTCAAAAAATGGATAGATTTTGGGACGACGAAAATGTTCGGGGCGGCGGGGTTGGTCGCCCATAAACAGTGATAGTTTGAACGTATAATAAGCGCACGTCGTTAAGACACAGAGACGCAAGCACACCTTTGGTTGGCGTGCATGCGCAGGTAGATCATCCACTCGTATTAACTATTAATGAAAGTAAAAGAGCGAGGAGGCGAGGAGGCGAGGTGCAGACCAGTGAAAAGAAATGCACGCGAATGCACGCCGCCGCCGCGGCCGTCGTGCTTCATTCTTCACGTGCGCGCAGAGGTGTGTGCGCTCCGCATTCTCACGGTGCCTTCCTTTTTATCGATATAATGCACACACAACGCACGTAAGTGAGTATTCCCTCTTGCTCTATACATGAATAATGATGATACGAGGATGCAAGCATGTGAGATTAATTTATTCCAAGAAGCTCAACCACAATTATCATCATCATATTTCGACTTTTGGTACTTGACTTGCATTCATCCAAGGAAGGAGCAAGAACAAAGAAGATTTGCAATTGATTATGCAAAGTTGTAAATTATTTTATTCGAGTTGAAATACGCTTTATTATTAACGATGGACAAACGAACACAAATTGTCGGCTTCTTGTGTACTAATTATTCTTACTCATAGCCGGTGCGGCATGTATGCGTCGACACGCTGCGACTTATTATATAATTACGCTAATCAACCGAATTGTTAGATTGTCGTTGCGTTTGATATGCTTGAGTTTGCACTTTCTGTTGTCCATACTAGTGACTAACGATCCAGAACAATTTCATTTTTCAAAATATCCACGTTTTGCAAATTCAATTGTTATGTCCAAAATCCCCTTTACTCAAGAGCTGGATTAATTAGTTTCCCAAAATCCAATGGCTTTAATCAAAAGCTTCGATGTTTACGTATTTGAAGTTGGATTCTTTAATTATTATCTTGATAATTAACTAGTTTTGTACCCTCAACTAATATTTATATTTTTACAGTTAGCTAAGGGGTTGAACTGTTCTTTCTTTCGTTTTTTTTTTTTGGAAGGGTAAAACAATAAGAAGTCTAGAAATAACGGGAGTTTTTAAGCATAACACCTGTACCTATCTCATTCACAAACTGCTGGGTGTATCATCGAGATGCCCATTTTGATCCATCCAGTTGGGCGAGCGCGCGCATTGTTGATATGCGTTCCGTACGAAACGTGCGGCCGTTGTTTTTTCCTCTTTATGATAAATGCGGTTTTAATTCTCGCAGAGCGCGCACGGTCTTATTATTCTAATTAAGATGAATTCGCCAGATAGCACTCGGGCAGGCAGCGAAGCACACTGCAGTCCTAAACCACTCTAAGGCAGGCTGGGTAATCTAGAGGCGCGCATGCATTCATTCACTCTTTCCACCGGCACGCCGCAGAACGCAACACATTTGATTGCATCGCACTGAATTTACAGGTTATATTTTCATTTCATTCGGAAATATGCGTATATTACCCGACAAGTACGTACCTACGTACCCATGTGTTATTCTTGCATTTGAATGTAAATTTCGCATTGTTGAATTACGAACCTGTTTTATTCGTTGCGTTTTGTTTTTGCGGCGCATGCATGCAAATTACAATTAAAAAACTTGCGAGCTCGCGCGCGCGCGCGCGGTTTCATAACAGCCGTAATTCAGATACGGTCGCATTTGTCTGCGTCGAACATGCTAGAGCACTAAGAAAGCGTGACACGAAATAAAAAAGTTAATGTGTAAGTTTTAGCTTTTCTTGATGTGTATTTGCGTTTTGCGTTTTAATGTGTGCGCGCATGTACATCCCATGTCCGGCTTTAGATTAATTATCATTTCATGTGTGTTAAGTCGCACCAGACGAATACGAGAAACTCTTGCAGTCGTCTAATTAAACAAACAGCGACACTACGCTAATAATTTTATAATTGTTGAAATTCAGTTAATCAGTGAAATTATTTTAATTTCCTTTTAATTGAATCCAGTCAAAAAAAAATTATTTTGCATGTCGTAAGTTTTTGAAAGTTTTTCCGTTTGATGTTAATTATTATATAATTATTCATCGCGCGTAATGACCGATGCCCGGGTGTCCACTTCGTGCGCGCACTAACAATGGATGTAATGAAATTAAAGAAAGAAATCACACAGGTGTGTTGGACGAGTCGCGCGGACTTCCTTTCAGTTTTTTATTTTTTTTTTATTTTTCGTCGTTGTTTACCTGTCACTCTTTTTATACAATTCTTTCATGCAAATATTAACATTATTATTAATGTATTTACTTAATAATATTTACTTTTGCACAATGATTTAATTACTAATTTCTTGATGTAAAATAATATTCTAAATTTACTTACGATGAATGTGATTTTTTTTTTGTAGTAAATTTAATGATTTAAAAGTAGTTTAATTATCAATTAAAATAGAAAAATCAATAAGCATAAAGAAACAACAAAAATTATTTGTGTTAATAAAGCCATAAATAATCCAAACGAGGAACGAAAAACGCACGCACAATCGTTGAATACGCATGACGATAAACCGATTGTAATTAGCCGCTAATTAATAAAAGTTAGCCGAATCTCAATTTAACAATCAGGCTTGTTTCATGCTCAAATTCGAGTCCGTTACGTTCGAGTGCACGCTCGAAATTAAATTTATGTATATGCACGAAATTTTTCGGCATGCGGCGCTCTTTTTGTTTTCGTTTCATTGTAATAATCCGATGCGTTTCGTGCGTTGGCCTTTCATCTTTCCACCGATTATTATTTAATGATAACAATAAATAAACGAATGGCCACAATGCACTTCTAATTCATTGCTTTTATTGACAAATTAATAATAATAATACTGAAAAAATATGGCATTTGAATCTCAGGTACATTTAAATTTTTTAATTAATTCCGGCAGTGGTCAGTTGGTTTCTGAGTTTGCGCATGAAAAAATCCACCGACATTAACTCTGCAATCATTGAAATATGTGTGTTAAAAAACGGACAGTTGGTTTGCAAAGCGCGATATAGAAACCGAAAGAAGAAGAGAACGGACGAACAAACGAACGAAAAAACAAACAATTATGGAGTAATAAGTTAGGCAGAAGTAATAGGAGTAAGTAATAAGAAGTCCATTCGTTACGAGCGAAATTTTTCAAACTATACTAGACAATTACATCCTTCGTTTATTTCATTTATTAATTAATCTAAATATATTTATTTGCCATAATTGAATGACACGCACCAGTTGACTGAATGTCCTAAGTACGACGCGTCGCACACAGAAACGGACTAAGTAACAACAACAATTTTTTAACTGTGATTTTCTAACATCAATAAAAAACACTTCCCATAATTATTTATTATTGATTTCAACACGAAATCTAATTGCAAATGTCACAATCCAATTAATTATTTAACAGACACTCGCTACTTGATTCAATTGCAATTATGTTAGCAAATATTTTCATAATACACATTTATTTTATTCAATTGTATTGTACGTGGCGTTGGAGTTGAATAAGTGACAAGTTGAGATTGAAGAGCAGTGTGAATAACGAGCTAGTACAATTGAAGTAAGTTGGACGTTTATAATAAAGTCATTAATTATGCATTTTCTCATCTGTAGTCTAAGTAAGTATATGAAAAGCGTTCAAATCTTGAGCGAATCTCGACGCGAATGAATGTGTTTAGATTTCTTAATGTCAATGACTATGGCATCGTATTGCACTCCGTGTTGTGTTGTATTGCATTGTGCGCCCAGTGTTTAGTTCGCTTTCCATTGATTTGACTCACTCCTTTCCGCTCGTTGCATGTATAATAATAATTACCGTAGAAGTTAATTTACATCGCATTTTAGCTAATTAACATCTAAAGCGCTTTATTTGCGTTGTTATTCCCTGAATAAAGTATGTATTTTTTCATATTTTCACCTGAAAATCTATATTGCAAAATTCAGTAATAATTCGCATGAATAGTTTGAGAAAATTTTCAAAATTCTTCTTTGGCAACTTGTGCGAAAGTTTATGTCCATTTTGGCAATTACAATTTTTAAAACGTTTGTCAATTATAACAAGTTATTTTGAGGAATATTTTTGCACAAAGAAATAATAATAAAAGTGAAGTAAAAGCCACAAATGACAAGAGTTCAAGAAGAACATATTGTCTGCGTTGTAAGTTGACTGTTGACTGTTGAATGCAACCCTTAGTTAGCATTCTTGCTATTATTTAATTTGCACGCGACGAGACAACATGAGCGAGCGAACAAAATGTGCGGTGTCGACATTGCGTTGCGGGTATTGGTCGAAACGAAGGCATTCAAAGCGTTCAAGTTAATTACATGCGAGCAGACGAAGGAAACTGGCAAAAGAGAAGAAGCACCAACGAAACTGGCGCACGATGTATGCAGAACAAAATAAAATTGTATGCACAAATGTGTATTATTTTCATATATGCATTGTCCACGCATGTCGCTCTCGGTGCGTGGTGTGAGCCAGCCACATGCAATTGGTCGTTCGCTTGCTTGCTTGCGTTTGCCTTGCTGGCGGATATTTTTACTTAGAAATCATTAAAATTATACGCACACGTACAATTTTGTATCTCTCCGCCTGGTGCTATGAATTACGATGGACGAATATAAAGAATTCTTTATTCAATTGAATTTTAAGAAATACATTAAAGACATTGCACCAATCGAAAACAAGTTATAGGAGAAATTGAAGGATAATTATCCTTAAAATTTAAATGAAAAACAACAACAACAAAAGTATATGGAAATGCAACGCAAGTTCTTTGTATATAGTTTAAAGTCATTAAAATGACAAAAAACGGTCACACTTATTACACGAACACTCAATGGAATTTGTCATAGGTTATTTTAATCAAATTATCATTGTGTGTTTCCTTTCGTGGAATAACTCACCAGCCACGTACCCGGTTGCATGCACGACAAGACGAATTAAATCCAATTTTCTAACCTGAAAAAGAAGAAGCGTAATTGTATTTAAATTATTCGGACATAAATCATATAATCCAATTTACCCTTTGCGTTTTACCACATGTCCGTTTTGCTTTGCTTTGTTTTGCGTAAAAAAAGACCGATTAAAATTACTTTAAATGCAAGCGCATCTCGCGAGAAAAAGAAGATGGAAACAAATGAAAAATTACAATCCTGCTGCATCGAGCAGCGATAAAACATATGTATTTATAATCGTAAACCAATATTTATATGCGTAGATGATTTTATTACGATGTCGGCACGCCGCGGACGCGGTTGGGGGCGGCTAATCATTATAAAGTCGAGCGCACCGCGCGCCGCGGTAAAGAAGCAGGTAGTGCATCAACATCGATCTTCCACTACCACTCTTCGCTTCGGATGTTGATGATTGCGGCGTGCTTGATGATGATGTGATGAATATTCACAGCAGCATAATACAATAAATATTCAACATAATCTTGCGTTCTCTTCGTCTCGATGAAAAATTATCATTGGCTACTTGAATCAAATTATTTCCCACACTATTTTTCGATACTTTTTCATCTTAAAATTAGTTTAATAAATTCTACGTCAGGAGAAAGACAATTATTCTACTTAAACAAATTCACTCTAGTCCTAGTTTTTCTTCGAGGAAATTCGGTTTTTCACTGTTTTAATTTTTCTCTGAACAGTTAAATTCTTGAATTCATTTTTCCAGTTTAAATGATTGTCAAACAGGCAGAGAAAATGATTTTTTAATTAGATTTAAGCCAATTTCAAGCAGTATTCAACTATTGAGAATTTTCCTTTAGCATTGGTTGAAAAATGTCGATGTTCAATTTGTATTTATCAATTTCAAATGTAAAGTAGAGGCTGAAAAATGTTGTAATTTAATTAAAAACAATAAATCAGATATTCTGTATGCTTCAATTTCATGTGAAATATATCATAATCGTGCTCGTAATAAATCTCAACCTAATAAAACGCATGAGACTGTGCCATCAACAAATCTGCATGCGCATTGCTGGAATGCGCACTATCAGTGAGATTCTTATTAGATTCGTTCGTGATATTTAGTCATAAAACAGGATGAATATTTATCATAAACGTCTAGCTCATATACAAAGTGTACTACAACCTCAAACTCTAAGTAATAATAATACAACTCGAATGTTCCATTATCATTTTCGAAATATCATTAACTGGTTCATTAAGCCTGGAATTTCGTTTGTTTATATTTGATTAAAACTAATGAAAAATTACATTTTAATGAACATTCCCAAATCATGTATATTTTTAGTGATAACCCAAATACAAATGCATTCGTTTTAAGCGCATTGTAATAACTAATTGCATTTATCAGCTGTCAGATATTAATGAAAAATTGAATTTTAATTTCTGTTGCTGTAAAAATATCAATTATGAATGCGAGACAATTAGTATCGAAATTAGTGCGATTAACGCTGATAATGAGTGAAACCGTTTTTGTGGCAAACAAAAGGTTAATGCATTCCACGTCACAATCGAATAATTTTTGGGAATGACAAAACTGTGGAAGAGATAAAAGCCGATTCGAAAAAGGTGCATCCGGTTGATGGGTTGGAATATAATGAATGACCTTTTCGAGTGAAGAGTTTTTGGCACAACTTTTAGCTTTTCTTCTAATATTTCAAAGCTCGAAATCGTGCACAGGTAATAATTGTATGATTGACATTTGCATGAATATTTCTTGAGTTTTTTGAGTTGGGTTTTGTTCTTCTTTTTTCTACCTGCGAGTTTATTAAAAAAGTGACCTAATTTCCTTTAAAATTCGTGATGATCTAGTCGAGTAATCCAAATTTTATACGCTGGTAGAGTCAAAAATATTCTTCCATTATATTGGCAAGCACTTGGAGCGTTTACAAGTCTGCAGATTCACCCTCGAGGCGAAGGGTGGAAAATTCAATTACCTTCATGTATTTAGCCGTCTGCGCCGAGTGCGCCGGCGCGCGTGAGCGTAGGTGGTTGAATTTGTATACGCGCGCCGGCGAAGGGTCGCAACCCCGCAGAATTGGGACGAGAGTTAGGAGTTAAATCGTAGGCGTCGCTGCGCGACAACGCTAACAAGACAATTCAATTACGAGCTTTATTTCTTCGGCTTCGACGCCACTTTGAAATACTCTTCTTGTGCAGTTCGACTCTCTTACTATGCGATATTTCTTTACCGCCACCTATCCATCGTCACTTTCGCCCAATTCCTTCATTTCTACCTCGCTTCTCCAGTTGCACCAACAGCAGGAGCAGCAGGAACCCGAATTGCTATTGCCTCTTGAAAACAATAAACTACTTCCCAAACTTGCTTCTCCGAGAGCAAGATTAAGATTTTGCCAATTCGCGCGCCCAACTTTTGCGCGTGCACCTAAATCAGGATGCAATTGTGGGGAAGCTACTTTAATGTTTCCAATTATAGTTTCCTTTTTATTCCGTAAGGGTTCGTAGTCCATTTTCATTTCGATCCTAAATGTTTGCATTTATTTATTGCTTTTAATCAACTAAACTTTTAGTCTCATAAATTTAATAAGTAAATAATTTCATATACCAAATGAATAATATCATAAATTCCTTAATCTCTTATTTTTATCCTAAATTTCCGGTCTATCTAATGATCTCAGATTAGTTCATCTATTTTGAGCAATTCCTGTTTCCTTGATCGTTATAACCGAACTTTAATGCATATATGCATGCACCTTGTACTTACATAAAAGATTTTTTCTCTTGTTATTAAACAATTTATCTAGAACTTTTTTCTACTTAGATCAATGAAACTTTGCGAAATTCGCGTAGAGATTTGAAAGGCAATAAAATGTTAATTTAGCAATAGTAATTAAACGTTTATTAATTAGTATGAAAAATATCAATAATTTGTAAAGGATATGCTAATTAAAACGATTTATGTGTAGCTTTTGAATGGATTTGCCGCATGCGCGTCCGACAACAGCTTTCTAGCATGCGATACGATTAATCAGACGCGATGAGTCCGAAAGCGTGCGCGCGCTTTTGTCGGAAGAGTTCTCTTCTTCTCACAGACGGCAGACGCATTCTGCTTAACTTATGCATCGTTTGAAAGCATCATCAGTCGGATTGCTCCGCATTATTATTATTTGAAGCATAGCATCGCATCGCATCGCATCGCATCGCGTAAAGCACGGTTCTTTATGCGGCTCGTAAAGTTTAATGCACATATAGGTACCAATGCGCGGATCGCCGAAACAAAGCGCCGCTTAATCAATTAATTATTATTGTGCTCTCGCGCACCATCGCGCGTCATCTCCGGCATTATTGATAGCTTCTATTAGAATACGAAAAATTATTGTTATCAGCCCATCGTAATCAATATATTTAATATAATTAATTGTTGACTAACCGCAGCGCACTTGCCGCGAAAACGCGACGAACAAAGCGAACAACTTTGGTCGGTCATTAGCGGCAGAAATCGATTCAATATTTTATCGCGGTGCGCGCGCGAGAGAGAGTTCTTCATATTTCTTTTATTCCATTTTGTTGAGGTCGTCGTCGTCGTCATCGTGTTCGTCGTCGCGTTTGTTCTTCGCAGTGTAAGTGCACGCATCATGTGCAGCATGCGTCGTTTGTTATTAATGGAGTTTTCATTCGTTTAATGATGCTTTCATATTCTTTTATGCGCGCCAACTTCGTAAACTAAACGGATTTTATTAAAACTTTTATGAAAACGGACGAAAAATGCGCCGCGCTGAGCTCGTAAACCCGAAAGGTGTTAAGAAAATATCACCACATTGCGCATAATCTTCATGCTATCTGGCTGGGAAAATTTTCGCATACGTAAAATTCCCATGATTTTTATGCTTTAACCGTCTTTCCACTAAAAAAAATCAACTAAAAGAGTTTCATCTTGGGGTTGATGAAATACGTATTTTGAAGTAAACACTTTGTGCATTACCTACGGGTCAACGTGCAAGTGTAGAGAAACTGCCAAAATTTAGCTAAATTTCCCCTAATTTTTTACGACATGGGGTAAAAAACGGCGCCCGAGGCAGCGCGAGTGTTTTATCAAGTTCGCAGCGCTCCGCGCCGGCTTTTAGGGTTGAAAAGTTGGAATTTTAAAGAATTCATTAATTGATAATAAAAGAAGCCCGAGGGGAGGTCTTATTGCCGCTTTTCACCCCTGAGTAGCTTTTAATCTTGAGAATTTCCAGAAATTCGCAAAAACCCCATACAGCACAAAGCTTTTTTACGGTGCTACCTTTTTTCACCAAATGTGCAATGAACTTTACAATGCGAATGCAAGAGTTTATGCTGAGAAAATGCATTTTTAGGGTAAACGTTTTTTTGCAAATTTATCAATATCTCTCTGATCCAATAGAACATCTAGATTTCCAGAAAATTGATACTTTTTTATAGCCAGTTCTCATCATATCCTGGGAATCTTTCTCGAATTTTTTTCTTTCTAGAAATTCTGAATGTGTCATTACAATATTCAGTAATTTTCCAAATGAAATTAGATTAAAATTATACATGTTATCTGTAAAATATCTAAATGATTTACTATTATCAAAGTTTAACCATGAAAAAAAACTAAGCAATTGAAACCGTTAAAAAACGTAGGTATTCCCTATTGAAAATTTGTGTAAACAGTTTTAGCATGAAATCAAACTTGAAAGTGTGCCTGCCATTAATAAAAAGGCAGCTTTAACGCGTGCAAACATTTCGCTTGATGCGTGTTCATTCCCCGGCTACCTACATATGTGCATGTGCTTTATGCCAATTCCGAATGCACGCCAGTATCACGTTCGTTGTTTGAGTTTCGTCTTTACGTATGGAATTGCAGTCGGTACATAATACACAATGCGTTTCGTACGCAATGGTTACCCAATTGCAGCTTACCTTACTTACGTAATACACCATTGCACACGACGCACGCGAGTTTTTTAAGGGGTTGAAAGTGCGCGCACCACGAGCGTAACGTGTGCGCTTTGTACACACAACACATCCACCCTTTTTTTTATGTATATATATTCACACTTTATACCTCTCAGGAATCACGCGTGTGCCACATTATTGGATCACGCATAAATCGAACTCGCTTTAACCAATCAGATTTACATACGAGTTCAATTTACATACGATTATACCACTTACAAAATGGAGGACGAGTGCCTTCGTTCCTTCGTTCAAGCACTTATTACGTAAGCTTTTTACGTTGCAAACTTTTTCTTATTGTTGAAAGAACAGAGGCAGAGGTCACGTGTCCATATTATATCATTTTTCATCAATTCAATTTCATTGAAATGAAAGCGACAAGCAAACAGCACGACCACCGATGAAATATTATTATTTCAGACGCCTCCATGATAGCCGCTGGAAAAATAGCAATGTGCAACATTACTTTTGCCGCGCTTAAGACGACACGCGCGTTTTTCACTGACAGCGGAAAAAAAGGAGGACGACGCCAGAGGAAATAAAACACACAAAAAAGCGCGCCCTCTGGATAAATAGGTGGCTAAAATATTCTAAAGAAAAAGCGGAAAGAATGAGGCAGACGTTTAAGAAAGCTAATGCTGACGCTAAGAAAGAATTAAAGAATGGAATTGTTACATTGATGCGTGCGGACGATTCTTCAATTCCTCATTGTACAATCGGCGGCGGTTTGATACGTTAACCATGTCGGATTTGTTTTCGATGAAAATGAAACTTTCACTTTTCGGTTCTAAGGGTGTGCAGCTGACATAGAGAACATCATTCGAATCGCAACCCTTGAATGAAATTTTTGGTTTTTTACAATTTATATCAAACACGCGCGTACGATTCGAATGCGCATATTGCCGGCCGCGAATGAGGGTTGTATTTGCACGCGTGTAAAGGGGCTGCATCCACAAAGTGTGGCAGATTCGCAACCCTGTTACATTCTCTCTGTCTCTCGACGCGTTTTTCATTCAGGTAGAGAAGACAGGCGTGTGGCGTTCAACAATGCGTTAGAGTGCCACATGTTTCATCAACGTGTGCCCATTAGACGCGCAAACTTTTCCTGGCTGTTGCCGCACAGTTGCCAAACGAACGCACGAAAATTGTAAATAATACTCGGAGGGGGTTAGGACACTGCTGGAAAGTGCCACTATTATGTGCGATTTCAATCAAGGTGATAGAGGGTTGATGCTGATTTTGAGGGTACGCAAAAGACAAACATGTGGTGGATTGCTATTCTAACGGAAATAACGTTTTGCTGCGTAATCTACGCAAGGGTTGATTGACAATTAGATAAATTACAAATTAGAAACTCATATTCGTTTGAAATATTATATCTGAATTTCGATAAAACAAGAATTGGATTTTTGTTCAGTAAATGCAAACATTGATTTTATGGGTCTTCCTGTTTTGCTTGTTGTTCAACAAAGGGATGCAGCAGCGTCCGTAATTCTTTTTGTCTCCAGTGTTCCCTTGATTTGCGCACGTGTTTCTCCACCCCAGCGAGCATGTACCAAACAGGAAGTGCGCCTTCTTCCATTCTCGCTCATCACAAGCGAGCGACTATCAAATTTGCTAAAAGCACTCAACATCCTCAAAGTGTATTTTAGAATAAAATTCAATAAGAATTCAGTGCCGCCAGCATTAATTTTATCCTGAATTTTGCAATTTATCATTGATATAAATAATTCACGAAGGAAGGAGTGAAATGTTGAATGCATTCTTGAGAATATCCTGCAGGACGAGCTGCGATTGGCTGGGTTATCCTTAGCATGTGTGCGAATATACGCCGGGTTCAATACCACCGCGACCCGCGCGAAGCGCTCGATGCAATTTCAGGGTGTGAAGCGTTTTGCACGTTGCGAGGAATCGCGCCCGCGCGCTGCTGGCGTTATATACATAAAAGAAGCATAAAACGCGTCGAGAGGCAGGCGTCGCGACGCGCGCGAATGTAAAACCGGAGGACGCCGGCCTCGGCAGCGCGACCTGACGGCGGCGGAGGCGGCGCGCACGCGTTTTACATAATATCGATATATGGGACGGGTTATGCGGGACATGCGCTTGCCGCACAACCTGCGACCCGCCACCGCCTTTACACCCTCATCTGCATACCTCGCGCAGCCAACAACCCAGCACCATCCCTGTTCCCTTATCCTCTCTCCACCCTTCCAACCAAACCCCCAGGCCAATGTGGATGCTTTATGTAAATTGTCCCCTTACTTAAAAAGGGTTGCAACTTATTCCTTTTAAAATGGCTGATTCACTTAGGTATGAAAATATGTATTACTAAAACATCTCATTTCCTCAGTAAACTGTTTTTTCGCAGATTGTGATTTAAGGAGGAGATAAAAAGCGAGTTAAATAAAAGTGAAATGGGGGGCCCGCAAATATAAATGCATTCTTCCTTTGCGCGTGGGATGCGGTAAATGATTGTAAGAACTTGGAAACCCTGGTGACGTATGCGGAGGGATGAAGAGGGAGTTTTGATGTAAATGCACTACTTAGACGTGTGTATGTGTGTGTGTACCAGGGGGGCTGCTGGTCAGTTTAATACAAGGTTTCCTCCACCTTGCTCTCCCTTCGCTGTCGCCGCCATCAGCATCTTGGCAAAGCAACCCGCACAAAGCGCGTGCGACTCCTTTTGATGATTCTTCAATTCGATTCTGCGACTCTAAGTAAATTGCGGATGCTTTCATCATTCGCCCATTCACACATCTCACAGAAACCGCGCGGCGCGTATTTGCATTGAGCACTCAGCACTCAGTAAATATAAAATAATAAAATTACCAGTTGTAGCGTAATTTTGAAGCAGCTAACCGACGTCGCTGGTGGAGTGCCGTTAAAAAGCTCCCCGAAAAAAGCGCTAACGTATTATTTAACGTGGAAGCCGGCGTGTCGTGTGTCATTAAATCGTTAATTCCCTTTTTGTTTCACAGCGCGCGCTCCTTCGCCGGCCGGTTCATTCATGCCTCTCGAATGCGCCGCGCGGATCTTTACGATTCTCTCCTCTCTCCGGCCAGCAAGCACGGCCGCGGCGCACTACCCGCGCTGGGTATTTATCAAACGGCGCCACCAGCCCGCAATCATTTTTTGTTGCTCGATGCCTCCTTCGTGCGCGCTTCTTACTCCTATTCGTTGAAACAATTATCTCCGGCTTTTTCACGTTCATGAACTTTGTCATTTTACCATACCGGAGTGGTGTGCGTGGCTGCTTTGTCAGATTCATGACGTCCGCACAAAAAACACGAATCAAACGAAACGAGAAGTCATCTTTATGCATCATTTCGGCGCGACGTTCGGTGGGAATGCGACACAAGCCCTGAGAAACTTTTTAACAACTCATCATATTCTGGAAAACTTTACTACATGAATTTTCTTAAAGTTAACTTGCCCAAATTTTGTTTTTTACACACTATAGTTAAAAATTCCAGACGGGGAAAGAAAATGTAAGGGTTGATTGTGGACAGTCTGGAGCAATGCACGAGTGGTCTGTGTTTGGTTGGCGTTTATTTCGTTAGTGCATTGCCGGCTGTTTGGCATTAGAAGCTTGTTCTTGGCTCTCTGGTCCTCGTGTCGCGTGCGTGTGCATAGAAGGGAAACAATAAAGCGCGTTGCCGTGTGGCTAGCGCGCCCCAGATGATGACCACCGCGCTCCAAGGGAAGCGCACCACACGCGCCGCAGCCCCGTATTGATTAGCACATTCGAGATGGACGAATCGCAAATATTCCTTACGCATCCGAGGAAATGATGCGCTTTGAATACGTTTCACTTAACGTTCGAGCAGCAGCCATTGTGCGCCTAATGAAAAATGCATAATCCCTTTAATATTTATCAGTGGCGCATCTTTAAACATTTTGCTTCTCTGCTTGCAGGTAAAATATGGCTGAACGAACCAACAGATGTAAATTGGCGATCGGATATGCAACTGCCATCAGTCGAAGAGTCCAAGCTGGCATTGCAGGCACGTTTGGGCCTTTCACCAAGTAAGTGTTCTAATCTATTTGACGTTTTCGGGGAAATGCGTTAATGTGACTGGAATAAAGTCAATTTATTTTCGAATATCATTCTGCGCAGCATCGGCCACCCCCCCTTGTTATTCTCGATATTGTGATGCTGACAGATTATTAGTGCGCTATCAGAAAATAACGCAACTTGCGAATAAAATGCTGACTCACCCCTTCTATTCACAGCAGCTTGCTGCTCGGGGATGCGGATGGCGCATTCAACATGTCGAATTTTCATGCGGCCATCTTGTTAATGTCACTTATCACCAATAAACAACAGCGTGGATTTTTTCAGAGAGTTCACTTGATAACCAAGTGTATTTTAAGGCAATATCTATAAAAAGGATGTAAATTAGGGTGAAGGAGACATCGCTAGGGAAATTGGGGGTTGATGCAGTACGCATATGTGGACGACACTAAAAAACGATGTGTAAACGTCTTCGTCCGGCGCGGTTCATTGGGGCGGCAGTGAATTTAAAGTAGATTCGCGTTTAGGGAGTACTTCGATACGTTAAAGCCGCTTCCTTTTCTATCCCCAACTCTCAATATCCGATTATCTCTCTTTCTCCACGAAGGTGACATTTAACACTTTATTTAAAGGACAATTAAATGCTAATTCAAAGCACCTTTAAAAATGTCACAGGTTGTTGAGTCGCAACCCTAACCGCACTTTTTCACATGCAAACTTATACGTTAATGAATATTAACCATCTCCTTGGGGTGGTTGAATGCAGAGTGTAAGGGTGCATATTGTATTAAATACCCTTTAGGCACGTGTGTGTGTTAAGATGTCTCGTGTTGGCCCAGGTTACTTTTGTTGCTTGTCTTGCATCCCCTTTCTTCTTCATCTGAGGAGACAAACCGTGCCCTCAATAACACTTTGGCACACGACCAAAATGGAATAATAAAATTGCACACGCGTACCATCAACTTTAACCACAAAGCACACGTAATAACAATGCGCAAAACCAACAGCAACAACAACAACAACAACAACAATAAGAACAACAGGTGTTTGCTACCGTACTTCAACATTACCTGTCATGCTAATCACACGCAAAGTGGAAAATTACACGTTTCCCCATCGGCAATTTGAATAAATTTAAATACGTTATCCGCAGTCGGCAATGGGCAATGTAATTATGTTATTATCGTAGTGCTAATTGATTCTTGTCGCTTTTCCACCACATAAATGCATTGATTTGATCGAAGGTGTTACTTAACTTAAGTCCATAACCCAATAAGTCATACTTAAGAATCAGCTTTAGATACGAATGAATTACCAAGTAAGACGTTGTTTATGCAAAATCCATATCAATATTGTGCAATAATCAATGAGTGCAAACGGCTGTCGTACACGTCGTTGTAAAAATGTCAACTTATTAGGTAAATGTTTATTTAACAGGTTGGTTGGAGAGAAATAAATTGTAAATAAGTAGAAAATGATAAATTGTACTCTGATATACTTGACTTGAATGTTTTTGCTCTATATCACCTCAAAAAATATCACCTTAAAATATTTATAAATAATTCATTTAATTTATAAATATTATGGATGCCTAATAGATGGAAATGTATGATGGATTGGAAACGTATTATAAATAATTATTTTATGATTTGTAATCGGTCGTAATGAAAACTTTAGAAGGTATTGAGATAAAGTATGCGGTGTTTGCGTATTGGGAAAGCCACGCCAAGCATTGATAAATGTCTTACATGTATGAATTCCAATCATTGATAATTTTATTTGCATGTTTATCCATAAGAGTGCTGTATTCATAAAACGATCTCGCTCTCAATGAATTTCAATATTTATTGATTTATTTATTTTCCAAGCTATCAAACATATTTGAAATAGTTTCAATTAATTTCCAATCAATAATCAATGCTTAACTATATAATATATATTTTCAAGATATTATTGTACGTAAAGCAGTCAAATTTGATAATAAAGTTTTCGTTTAAACTTTGAACGCGTGTCAAAAAATGGCATCCTTAATATTAAATAAACATCCATTTATATTTATAATGTGTGCTTCAAGTACTTCGTTTGCATCGCGATAAGCAACACGCCTGTGACCTCGGAATATGGACATTTTCGTAAACTATGTAGTATATAAATGGCGCCAGCTGAATGCCTGCCATAAATAATTATACAAACAATTTCATCAATTAATGGATTTATAGATTGATTGAATTACATTATCAGATTCTAATCAATTTTGCACTAATAATTGATCAGTTAAAATTTGTATACATATTATACACGTATGTACCTACTTACCCCACACCATGATTTTTCATTTACATTTTCAAAAAACTTAAATTGTTAATGAATCTCCTCATCATCACAATCGCATTTAAGTAGGTCTCAAAATTCAATTCCAAGTGACAATTGAAAAATATCTTAACGTAATAAATCTTAATGCATCACTTAGCTGATGAACTACATACATTTTAATCAGAAATGCGTAATAAATGTAAATAATCCTTTCTCAATACAACTACTTGAAAAATCATCATCATCATTTTTACGATGAAACTAGTTTAAGCCAAACATGTCCTAAAAATACAATTGCTGATTACAATCAATGAGCCGATAAGTAAGTTTAATTAGCACTGATCGTAGTAAAACGTAGTAAATATTAGTTAAAATTCCATTCCAAAAGCAATTTCAATCCAAAAGCTGCGTACCTAATGAATCACATTATCATTACAATTGATAAGCATGAAAATGCGACACGTTTAAATATTGCTAATCAATGATTTAATTATATAATTAAATTAATACATTGTGCAATACTTTGCTATTTATATTATTAAATGAGCGCTGGAAATTAATTGATTAATTAATTCGCTTTAAAGACGCCGATAAGCGAACGCAATTTGATAAAAATGAAGAGATAAAATCACCTTAGGATAGTGGCGTGCGGTGAAGAGAAGAGATACATTTTATCTCAACGTCAATTCAATTGCGGTTATCTACGCCCGTTTCATTATTTATTATTATGATGATCATCATCACCATTGCGATGATGTATACTAAATCAATTACAACAATACTTACTTACTTATTATTAATGACGAATTGTCTCTAATTTCGTTTGTGATCAACATGTTTTGCTTTAAACCTTGATTAAAAATGCTACACGTGTTTCATCTCTCTATCTATCTCTTTACCGATCATATTTTTAAATACAATCAAAACTTTTCAAATTGCTCATCTTTATTTAACCCAGCGATTCCATTCACGGTTAATCTCAATTAATAGGATTGGTGACAATTGTTATCACATTAATTACCCAATTTACTTACGATACCTACTTATTCGCAATGTAGATTTAATTAAATTTTAACCAATTTGTGTAATTGGCCGTATGAAATGACAACATTTTTACTTGTAATTAATTAATTTTTGTGTCCCGAATCAAATTGATGGATAGGCGTATTTAATTAACATGGAAAATAAGAACCAAAACATTTTATGTTGGTGTAGAGTGAATGAAAAATATTATAAAACAAATGTGAAAAGTTGCTCAAAATTATAGTCGTTCTTGAGCAATTTAATAATACTTTTCCACGCGCGGCAAAGCCATTATAACGGTGAGGCGAAAGAAAAGTTGTAAATAATCTTTTCCGGCGGGCGAACGCTTGAAGGCGTGTATTGAAGCGTGGTAAGCTATCTAAAACTTTGCTAATGAAATTAATTAATGTTTTCACAAAGTTTCCTCTCCTTTATACACGAAGAAATATTTCATATATTTCATATAAAGATCCCTCAACATGCATTGGCCGCTGCTCGCTGGATGCTGTGCTTGCACACAATGCCATGAGGGATGGACAGGGATAATTCGCAAGTGCGCCCCCCGCTTTTATGTGAAAGGTTTAATGTCTTCCTGATAAATTGACAGTTATTAAGTTATTAATAGTGATACGACGCCTCGCCTTATACCTACCTCCAGGACGAGGCGCACGAAGATTTTCTCTCTGGCGGAGAAAATGGAAAAATCCAGAGCAAAGACAAACGGGCGAACAGTCGCGAAATGAAAAATCGAGTGCGTCGCCGTTGGTATGTCCGGCGCGGCTTGGTCTCCGTAGGTTTTTTTTTTGATTTGTTGATTGATTTGGTATTCATGACCGTTGCGGAATTCGTCCGTCATCAATCGAGTGGCGCTGCGTCTATTCGGAGTGCATAAGAAAGTATTATACAAACAATGCATTCCAATTCTGTTCCGTTTCTGCCCGCTGCTCCGAAAATGTCTGCATCGGAATGAATGGCGCGTTTGCATTGCTTTGCTATGCGAAAAGAAAGCCAACAAACGCGCGGCATTCATACATAGTGCGCTCCTCCGAAAAGGAGCTGCTGTTTTTTCAGCAGTGCGCGCACACAGACTGAGGGGTTGGATGCCCTTAGCATTTAAAGTGATTTTAAATCAAATCATTTACATTTTCAAAAGCCGGACTTGCGGCAAAAAATACTGCTGCTGCTGCTGCTGCTGCTGCGATGCCCGCTCAAGTCGAAAAGGAAGAAATAAAGGAAATCCACTCGACTCTTTCTTTCATCTCTCGCGCGCGCGCCTGCGACCTCTCGCCGTTTATCGATTCATCAATGCGCGCACATAAAAATTCTCTTTGATCGTCGCGTGTACGCATCGCACATTCGCGCATCTATTACTTATAGGTACACCTTATACGTATATAAATATACATTAATTAATATTAAACGCTCATGTTTAAGGGGGCTTTATGGCTGTGCGTCGTGCTCTTGCGCAATGAATAAGTTATCCTTTTTGAAGGAAAACATGCGCATGCATAAATGTCCTCCTCTTGTTGTTTTACTCCTTCGATGTCAAAGAGTTGCGCACTTTTTTTCTTATTGGCAAATATGAATTTAAAATTTCCCTCCTGCATTTTTTGCTAATTTCATTACAAATTTAATACGACAGCAATTTGTAAATTTATCAGCCGTGTGTAGTTGGAAGCAATGAATAATATAATGTTGCTAAATTATGCGCGATTAAGGGATGCTTGGCGTGGAAAGGATATAAAGTCATGTAAAATACGTGGGTATGAACGTGAGACGCGCTGGACGTCGAAGGGATGAGTAATGCGAGTAATACGGGTGTGTTAGAGTCCGGAGCAATATGTGCGACATTTCAATATATGTTTTATTGAATGTATAACCTGCTATGACCGTATATCAAGAGGGACTATCATGGCAAGGTGCTGCCAGGCAGAGCCCAGCGGTCATTTACGCGCACACATCCCTCCACTCACAATACGGCGACGGCGTCGGCGGTGGAGACGCAGGCATACGAGTAATGCGGCAAGCCGTCCCCAAGTATAAAGTCACTCGCTGTTATATATGGGCTGGCAGTACGCGCAGCGCAAAACAGCTTCCAAACTCTGAAAAATAAACGGCCGAGAAATGAGCAAAATGTATTACGGACGCTTCGCATACGGGCGCGCGATGCACTCGTCCGTAATGCAAGGCAAATAGTAAAACAAAGACACTGGAATTGCACTGTCCGAAATGCGTGCATGAGGGTTGAAAATTCGGAAATGAGGGTGCAAAGTCATTCTCGCAATATGCGCGCACGTGTGCGGGATGTAAACATCTTAATGTTGTGCGAGCTCTTTTATTTTATGATTTGTGATCACTCATCTCAAATTTCAATTGCTAATTACCAAAAAACCATCTAATTTTAATCTGATTAAAGTATGAATTTCCTCCATATTTCGAACTATAAATTTAAATATTCGCTGAAATCTCCTTATCTTAATTTCTCAAGAATTTAGTATAGAAAAAACCAGGTAAATAAGATGATTTTTATCTTTCAAGTTCACTATTTTCAATTCCAATCATGACGTAAAATCGCACTTAGAATGTCCAAAGCATAAACAGTTTTCTTGTTATTTTCATATTGTTTCAAGTAAAGTCTAGACTATAACATATTTTTCCCAAGTTTTCTACACAGTTTCAATGATTAATTTCTTGCCCAAACAAAAGTGAAAAACACTCGAAATAAGCGGCATGCATTAGCGTTTAATAATTGTTTTCCACTCAAAGTTATATATAATTAGAACGCACATTTAACGCGTCTTTCGCGCTCGCGTTTTAAGCGCTGTGCTGTGCTGTGCTGGTGGGATGAGCGCTCGGTTAATTAATGAGCGATCGCCATGAGCGGCGCAATTAAAGCACACATATAATTTATAATTTGTTATATGCAAATGGCACAAACGAGGGGCGCATACTAATTAAAATGTTCAGCCGAATTGAACCACAAACCGCGCACTTACTATGTATGCTTAATGCACGCATTCAACTAAGTCAAGTGAATGCATGCATTTGCTAACAAGCAAGTGTGTCTTCCAAACATTTGTGCAACTGAATTAAGCAACAACAATTGGCAATCGTCTCTTTGCAGCCGTGCAAAAAATTACAGCCATAAAACGAGCGTAAACTTAATTAATGTAATCGCGCATATTCGAGCCGTTCATTAGAATATTAGATTAATTTATGATTTAATAAATTAATTAGCATTCTCCCTGCATGCTAATTAAGTGCATATGCGTGCTGCGCTCGTTCACACCTACGTCATTTTGCATTCGTGCATCGTAGTGGGGTTGAATTGCTTATCGACTCTTTAAGCCCCATTTAATTCCACAACGTACGGCAATTGGTATGTACGCGTTGCAATAAATTTTAATTAATGCCTTGTTCATCATCCGCGATGCGCGCTGCGGCTGGCTCATTTGAATTGGAATGAGTGCGCGAATCCGAGAGAGTGATAAGCCGTCATTAAGAGATGTAAGGAAACGATCGCAAAAATGATTAAAATTAATGAACGCTGCACGAATGCCAACGCGAGCGAAAAACTCGTTCCGATCGTGGAAATTTCGACGGATTGACGTGTTTCCTATCATGATTTGTTATTTATTGAATTATTATGAGGCTATCATGCTGAGAATGCACAAATAAATTCAATTCGTATTGATAATGGAATTGTTTATTTCAATTACTCTTCGGTTCTCGTAAATACACCTCTTAAATTACCAAGCAAACTTAATAATTAACAAATATTTAGTGTTACTATTCTAATCATGATTTAGATTTGATATTAATTTATCTATTTCTAAGTAAATATTCATAGAATTTTATGGCAAGCTTTAAGGGAAAGCTTGCGTTTCAATCATTTGAGATTTCTTCGTAAAAACTTGAATATTCAGGTAAAAAACGTGAAAAATTTAGCACGAAACAGCTCTAAAAAACGGTGAAACCTAACGGAAATTGTGTGAGTTGTCCATTATATTATAACCAAAATCCCTCTCTTGCGTAACAACCAATCCATGGCTGTTTTCCATTAATTTCTTACCTGGCACAAAGGCCTTTAAAAAAGTCGTGGAAATTGGTGGAAGGGGGTTGCATTTGAACGCAAGCTGGGCTTTAATTCATTGCGCGTCAGTCAGTCAGGGTGTTGAGTGCGCTGCGAATGCATTTGGCGAAATTCATTCGGTAAAGAATACGTGTTCAAGTGGCAAAAAAGTGCATTTCTTCGTCGTACATCACAAGCATATGCTTCGCGTACGTTCACGACACACACTCGGCGAAACGTGTGTGAAGCGCGCACATCCTTGGATGGGGTGAATATATTAAGCGAGTCTATCAAATGTTGACCACTGGCCACCCTTGCGCGTTTGTTCGTTCGACGTTCGATCAGTTGCTGGTTGGCAGCACGCGTGCAAGCAAGTGCACAATTTCTAACATTTTTTTCTCCCTTCAAATTCAAACAACTCGCAACTCTTAAACAAATCCAAATCCAAATCCAAATTCTCACCGAAAACGAAAAAATTTAAACAATGTGTGTCAACTACTGGTGCATTTTCATTCCGGTCTTGCTAGCGAGTGCAGTAATTTACGTAGTGATTCGTCATTGTCTAGTGTTTTTGATTTAGTTAGAGAGAGAATCTCGGAGGTGATTTAACGAAAAACTTTCGAGGCTTATCATTGACCTAATTATAATGCAAACAAGTCGCAACAAAATGCTTAAAATCAATATTAATTTATGAGTGATTTTTTCATTATATTAGAAATCACAACTGAAAAGACGTGCAAGTGCACTAAAATTACATATTTATCTTATCGCGCATGTACCTGCTGAGTAGTCATCAGGCGAAGCCCGCTTAAATGCGCGCGAGTATCCAACGATCCACCTTATTCAATACAAACAATCGCGAGCGCGCATGCGACACGATTAATTCGATTACAACATCATCATCATCATCATCGTCGTCAACTTATATTCAAAGTGAGATGCGCACCTTATACATATATTTGTGTGTTTGATCTAATTGATTACAACGCATCGCGTACTTTCCCATTGCGCATTCATAGACTCTCTCGCGTGTGAAGTGCTAAAACAGTGTTCTGAAGCCACAAGCAATGATGACTTCTTTACTTAACAATAACAACGCAATGCGCGCACCCTCTATGCTCCTATACGACACGAACCATCGGCATCTGCATCATCCCTTAAACAACAACCACTTGCTGATGAGCAAGTGCAATCTAAGTGCAACTAACGGACAATTTACGTACAGTAAGTTTTTAAATTTCTCGTTGTATTCCCGTGTGTTATGCACTTAAATATTGCATATTTAAGTCTAATTAATTCATTTAGAACTATCGTAATTATGATCACAATGTGAATTATTCATTTAATTAGTGTTTGCTCTTCATTATTCTCAACGTTTCTCCGCTTGCGCACGTCTTCTCGCCTTGCTGGTAATTGTTATCAGTCGAATTGATCAGCATCATTAAGAAAGTTTACAGGCACTTAGTAAATCATTTGCATACAACCCAACAACATTATTGCCTTCGTGGTCCTTTTCCTCTCAAAACCTCCTCAACGTTGAAAATATTTCATTGATTTCAAGTGTTTATGCATTCAATATTGCAATTATTTAATCAAATGAAAGTACGAATGATGTAATCTTGAACCACTTGCTAATCTAGAATAATCAAACGAAATCGGATGAAATTTTGTCAAATGTTTCATTCCAATTCATCTCATTAAGTTGTTAATGCATTACACGTGCCGAATTTAATCACTGATTAAATGTGTAGTTAATTAAATTACATACATTTTAATAAAATGATAAGTAATTGCCCACATTTCTTGTTTCCAAGTACCATTGAATTTATTGTAAAACAGAATTTGTTAACGCAAAACGGCGTTTGCCTCAAATACAAGATTAATCATCGATTGTTTGCTTATTGATAAAGATTTAAAAGCATATAGAATATTGGACATTGTGATAAAAAAAAGAGCGTGTTGACAAAAAAATGACGAAATTATGCGTAAATTTTCGAGTAGGTATGATTAACGAAAATGTTCGATGACTATGCATCGAATTGCCGAGCCTGCTTATCAATCGGCGACAATTCTAAATAGGTAAATATTTTCGGGATATTGCGTAAATTCCGAAATCGAAATGATAAAAATATAATACGGCAAGCAATAGAAAATTTCCATTCGCGTTCGATGTAGGTATTTATTCTAAACTAAGCGAGCGAGTTGACGAGAATTCTAGATAAATATTGATAATTCCACGCGCATTTGATTATATCTTGGAATTGTCCTCGTCTCATCGTCGTAATTCTGCTGATTAGTACAGATCACATATTTATTCATCACTGCCGATGTGCGTGTCGCTTTACTAATTAATTGATGATCGTTTACTTATAATTTTTCTAAATTGCAAATACCACGTCTCATCTTGATAATTAATCTATTTCCTCTCTGAATCATTTATAATTTTTCTTAATCTATCTGCTCATAGCAGGTATGTAGACTTTGTACAAAGTAAGAAAAGGTGTCTGAACTTTGATTATGATAATTACCTATTTTTTTTGTTGATGTTTTTACATTTTCTAGAAAAAAGAGTAAATAAAGTGCATTTGGGTTTTCGTGTTTGGTTGTACTTAATAGATATTGGAAAACAGTCGATTGCGGTTTGGCATTGGTTGTCGCTTGTCTGTGGTCACTCATGTAGGCCGTTGGACATGGAAAATGCAAAAGGCACTTGATGAAGATTTTAAACATTCATGGCCCAAAGACATATTCATATTCAGATCGGCGCATTGCATGCGCATTCGTGTGTGCGTGCGTATGGAGGAAAGGCAAAGAAGAAAAGGGCACACCACAAAACTACTCGCTTACTTACTTACTTACTCTACACACGAGGAAAAGCGCTGATGCAATGTGTGTGCTTTTCGCTTCACTTTCATACGCGACTCGCACGCGATCCTTTTCGCGCAATGAAATATGAATGCGCGACCAATTCATGCAAATGTCAAAGCGTTCCGTGCATTTGCACCAGATGCATTTCAAAAAATGCCAATTGCGGTTAACACATTAATGCAAATAAGTTGTTTAAATAATTGCGAATTTGCGGTTACTCAAACTTACTGATGGTAGGTAATATTTTGCTATAATATTCAATTTCGGGTAAATGTGATGCAGGTGTATTCTTACGATAATGCATCCCCATTTGCTCCCTCTTTTCGATTGCCTTTCCTGCTTATTTCTGCCTGCAAAGTTCGCATATCTTTGACTCTCGCCGAGTGGACGTCGCGGATAGTTTACGTTGGCGTGTTTGTGGGGTGTGCGAATGCATCCCGCGGGACGTTTGACCCCCTATTATTTTTCATTCGACATTCGGCCAAACGACGCCACCACATCCCTTCATTTCAGCGTTTCGGCCGCGCCGAATGTGGCATAAGTAACATTCCCGAAAAAGGACGTCTGTCTTGTTTACATTGCTTTTACATAAAGCCTCCTCATCCAGGCACAATGCAACCAAGTGACATAATTCATTCATGAGCGCTTGATTAAAGTACTTTCTCTTTGTTCGCAGGTGATCATCAGCGATCATTGCCGATGAATCGCGTCGAGAAACCGCCGTCGACGCCACCATCACAAGACGGTAAGTGCACGTAAATACTTCAAGTTGCTCTCCGGCGAGAGGAAGGAAATTGCCACCCAATTTACTAAATAAATCTCACCGTTTTGATTTGCCGCCGCCGCCAGCCTGCAATGAGCTCGTAAAATGCGAGACGGAGACGCCGCGGCGTCTTGCGCTGAAATTAAAGGCCGGTGGTCGCCGAAACAAAAAGCAACGCGAGACAACTCAGCGTTTATTTTTTATTTTCAGCATGCTCATCCGTTTGTTTTTCGAACGCACAATCATAATGATAAAACAGAACCTATGCCGTTTTGTAAATAGCGCTTTTTCGACTGCGAACGAGCGAAAGGAAGAGCGCGAAGCAAAGACCAAAAAAAAATAGCCGTGATGCGCAGCTTTAACAATCAGCTACTGTTCTCTTCTTGTTAATGATGATTTTATTATTTTTTCCGTCGGCATCATCGTCATTTGCTCTAACTTTATAATTTTAGATTAATTTTGGAAGCCATTTTCTTCTGTGAAGCCATTACTTTAATATTACTTATTATTATTATAAACCCATACAAAAATAATCAATCATCTTCGATCTTTAATATTTTTACGTCAAACGTTAAGCGATAATTTATAAACGTTCGCATCATATGCGTCGGGGGTGAGGGTGCATTTGGAACTTAACTTTCTGTACGAAAAAAGGGTGTTTGGTCCTTGCTGGTCTAACGCCATATTTGAAATAAAAAAAAAGACTGAACGCGTGGCTGTTAATCCATGAAATATTCGATAATCGATTATCGAGTGTGTAATACTATGAGATTTTTACTACTTCCTTCTGCTGTATATACCACTCTATGTATGCGCATATAAATCTCACCCCTTTTTAGCGCACTTCTTCATGCGACACCCCTTCGTTGACACATTGTTACTAGTAACGGATGCCATTATTAAAATGACGCTCGAATATATAAAAATGCAATTAACACGCGACATAAAGAACAGAATGGAACCGGAAAGAAAACGTAAAACGGCGACACGTGCGAGGGTTTAACCAGGCACGCGTTCGAAGGGTTGATAGGTTGAATATAAAGAGGGTTTAGCCGATTAAATTACATAACACACGGCCGTATGTAAAATAGCAATGCATTTAAAAATACGGATGAAAAACTAACATAACATGAGCAGTGAAAATGTGATGTGATAAGCTCGAGTGCATGGCTATTTTTACGCATGCACGAATATGTTAAAGGGGATGCTGCGAACAAGTGCATTGAGGGTTGAAGTCGATGAAAGTCTGATATGAGAATGCATTTTGGTGTGAAATTTCTTATATCATCACACAGCTAATATCCCTGCATGAATGTCGACGCCAATATTTCCAATACGAAGGCAAAATTGGTCGCCGAAAACCACCCTTAAGGATATAAAACTGAAAAATAAAACAGGACCTAACCACATACCGTCCGAGCGCTGCTTATCGGTGACTATGCAGGACTAAACCACGCGTTCACGTGGAAAATCAACACGTTTTAATATTCTCTACGCTGTTAAACATTCCGTGTAAAGCTTGCGTATTTGTAATTTAGCAAGCGCGAGCGGCGGCCGAAGGAAATCCAAAACGGGCATAATTTGTTCGGGTGAACTACGTGCGGAAAATTGAAAATTTATGAAAATCTCAAGCCAAGTCGGACGTATGCAAAGCGGTCGAGGGTTTGGAAGAGATCATAATTCACAACGGGATTCGCACGTTTCCACGGAAGGCGCTTTTCCGACTTTCCGTATTTGTGTATTTGTAAAATCGCAGCGCGGCAAACACACCGATTGAATATCAAGTAGCGTGCTGCGCTCCTCGTTGCTCCGTCGATATTCAGATCATGGTCGGCTCAACACGTTCAAGAGTGCCGTAACGGCATTTAAATAGTTCTGGATGAGGAGTTGCAAGCCGATGAAACGATTCAAAAATCTCTTTCACAATGCCCGAATATGTAAATTGTCCTCCGTTTTGCTTGCGGTGGGTTGCTCATGATTTCACTGCCTTTTTGCATACGATCATACGTGAAATGAATATCAAATACATATTTTACTCCCTCAGCTGCTAGTTTATAGATTTCTTTATAGGATCACACATACAGAGCCATATCCATATAAACTGAAGTAATAATTTTCAATTGATTAAATCTAAAATCAAACACAATAATTTTCGTTTTTTTTTCACGGTTAAATAAGATTGAAAGCAAATTTAACTATTGAAAAATCGACAACAATAATCTCCGGTTCTGGTACTTGAATCCATGGCTTTCTGGTCATAATTGAAGTGTTAACCAGCTAGCCATCAAGCCGTTAAAATCGGTTGATTAGTTAGACCACTACACTCAACAATTAGTACTATACATTTTAATTAATATCTCTAGAACTATAAAAGATATCAAAATAATTCTTTCACTATTAGAAAGCTTATTAAAATTCTGACAATACTGCAATGAATCATTAAATTTCGATTGATAGATTACGCGTAATAATTTCCTAAAGATGACGTTGATTTGTGTGACTTTGATTCAGCAGCCAACAATTAGTACTCTACATTTTAATTAGTATCTCTAGAACTACAAAAGATATCAAAATAATTCTTTCACTATCAGAAATCCTATTAAAATTCCAACAATATTGCAATGAATCATTAGATTTCGTTTTGTAGATTACGCGTAATAATTTTCCAAAGATGACATTCATTTGTATGACTTTGAGTCAGCAGTTTACTATCAGTATTTAATATTAAACTAAATAAGAATATTTAATGATAGTATTCTGTACGTATGGTCACATTATATGATAGCTACAATGATTGATCATGTTGTTGGCGTCAGCGTTGGGAGTTTAGAGCATATTTCATCCCTTTTGCCCGTCGTGATTTTACAATCCCCTAAACGCAATTTGATTCAGTTTCTCCCCTAACACAAACCAACATCTTTCATCTGATCAGCGTCGACCAATCAAATATGAAATGCAACTTGCGCAGAGTGCCACACAATGCAGGCGAACCCTTTAAAGGGTTTTGTTTGCTCTTGAGGACGAAGCACGCGCCGCGCGCCGCGCCATTTTAAACACATGCAATTGCGTTTGAATATCAAACGGCGTGATTACGATTGTGATTTTTCTTGGTCGCCGTTTTTTCGCATTGTAACGATGGCAATAATGCGGCACGCGAGGCACGCTCGTCAATTATATTTTGCCATTGAAGTGTATATTAACAAGTCTTACCAGCAGCGTGCACAAACAAGCGCTTAGAAAATGCGCGTTTTGCGTTGGCCGGCAGCTAATGCGCGTTCGGCAATAATTGTACAGGCATTACTTCATCGAAGGTAATAATTATTCGCGGGCAATGAAAATATTCAATTCACAACGAGCTAATAAAATCGATCCCATAAATGAGCGACATGGGTATTCTTTTTGTGCGCTTACCATTCCAATACAATGTTATCAATGCGCACATGCATCGAAATCGCGCTATTGACGATCTGGAAAACAATTAGGCGATTGTAATTAACTATTAATTACCCTCTATAAACTGCGCTCGACGATTTCATCAGCATGCCGATTTATTAATAAGAGAATTTATGACAATGGTGTTGGCAATTGTTATCAAATAACACGTTTTGATATTCTTTACAGATGTTGACGCCAATGGGGATATGAGTGGCGACGAAGGCAGTCTTGCCAGTGATCATCACATTTCCCGGCAGGACGACGAGGATTCAATGGATTCCGATCGAGATGATGGCGCATTAAATTTGGTAAGTTTATAATTGCTTGACTTTTAATTTTACAAATTGAATGTCCCGAGCAGCGATTGAAAAAGTTTATGTTACATTTGTTAGGCACGCGTGTTTGATATTCCCATTGAGGGAAAACAAACTTGAGATTTATTATTAGCCTTAACATCCCACCAGTTCGGGGTTTAGACAACAAGAGGGCTGATATCGTATTGTATCCTGCTGCTGCTGCTGCTGCTGCTGCTGCCATGTTTGGACTTGTTTATGAACGAATAAGCAAACAGACGCACGCAAGAAATTTGCAGAATACATATGTACATGCGAAGAAGAATTGAGCAGTCGTGAACTTAAAACGAAGAGGGTGAAGTTGAATGAAAACGAATGGCTGGAAGCCCTTGGGATACGTTTCGATTAAACGCAGCAATTTCAAGTTATAAACTTATAAACTTTCGCATCAAGCTCTTCATTCGCCGTTTTAATAATACGCTGTTTGCGCTCTCATTAAATATTTGATCGAAACATTGCAAATATTGCATGATATCAATTATATTGTTGCGTTCTATTTCGTAGGTGACGGCTGAAAGTGATCCAATCAACAGGTCATCCCCCAACTCGCAAGTGACGAGCTCCAGTCCGACGGGTGTTGGGGCAGCATTAGCCGCCCTTGGCGGTCTCGGTGGCTTGCTAAGCAATCCGCTGATGCTGAGCAGTTTGAGCGCCTTCCAGAATCCGCCCTCGCTGCACCAACTCCAGCAACTGGCAATGTTCCAACAGAACCATGGCAATCAGCTGAATCCTCAATTCTTTCTTCAGAATCAGGTACTTAATGCTCGCACACATCAATTTCGCCCGCCATTCCATTTGGCTAATCACCATATTAATGTCGTACTCGTGCGTTTAGATTTGTGATCATTTTGTTATCTGTGCGCTTTTAAGGGTTTCCTCCAAGGTTTCACGCGTCCTACTAACATGCCATCAAGAACGCCGCATTCAATGCAGGTGTGTTACTAACACTCTCCAACTAAACAACTAAACTCCTTCAAAACTCTTTCGACACGTCTTATATAACAATGTTTGAATCATTTAAAATATAATTTGGAACCCGTATACAAATGAAACTTTAATTGGAAAATGACTCAAAAAAAAAACTATTCGGTCACTCTTCGTACACCATGAACAACATTTTTTCATCATACATTCTTCATTACGTCGTATTTTTTCTCTTGCATGTATAATTTGTAAACGTCCCACTTATATGAGCATTTTTATACTTTTATTTAGTATTCATCATTATCTTCTCTCCAGCACATTAGAAGAATTACGTAAAACTAACGTACCTAATGGATTCAAACCGTCTCCTTACTCTCTCACTTGCGTACTGATTCAGTTAAATTAGCCTCTGATGTTAATTCCATTCTAATGTCTTGTTTGCATGTGATTTTAGGATCATTATAATATTTTTTGTCCATTTTCCTTCGTAATTCCCAACAAACAAAATTATATCTATGATTTAAATGGTCAAACTTCCAATGTTATATTTAATTAACATTGATTTTCAGGTACAACAATTAGCTCAAGCCGCCCAGCAACTACAGCAGATACAAAAAGCGCAACAACAGCAACAGCAGCAACACCAACAGCAGCAACAACAGCAGCAACAACAACAGCAGCAACAAAATGCCAACCAGCATAATACGAGCATTCCGTCAAATAACGGTCAAATGCCACAAACGCAAACGACACCCCCAAATAGTTCGCATATTCCGGCAAGTCTCCTAACTCCAAGCACGCCAAGTTCCGGTGGTGCACTCACCCCGCAGCACCTGAAAGCGCAATCCCGTCTTTTGGAACCAAGTCCCGAGGAAACAACGGACCTTGAAGAACTCGAACAATTTGCGAAAACGTTCAAGCAGCGACGAATTAAACTTGGTAAGGATTTCACGAAATCATTTGGGTCAATGTGTGACTTATCGCTAACGCGCCCGTGTTTATCTTCTAGGCTTCACGCAAGGTGATGTTGGATTAGCCATGGGCAAGTTGTACGGTAACGATTTCTCGCAAACGACGATATCCCGTTTTGAAGCGTTAAATTTGAGCTTTAAAAACATGTGCAAGTTGAAACCGCTCCTGCAGAAATGGCTGGAGGATGCGGATAGCACGCTGACAAATCCTGGCGCGCTCACCAACCCAATGACGACACCGGAAGCGATCGGCCGGAGACGTAAGAAGCGCACCTCGATCGAAACAAGTGTGCGGGTCGCCCTGGAACGCGCATTTATCCAGAACCCCAAGCCCACCTCGGAGGAGATCACAATGCTCGCCGACAACCTGTGCATGGAGAAGGAAGTCGTGCGCGTTTGGTTCTGCAATCGGCGGCAGAAAGAGAAGCGCATCAATCCGCCATCGGCCGCCATGGGTTCGCCGGTATCAGTGAGCGGCGGCGGCGGCAATGGCAATCTCTTCGCCATGAGCTCGCTGCCCAGTCCACTGTCACTCGTCACAAGTAACGCGCACAATTTCAATCCGAGCATGATGGTCAAGCAGGAATGACGCCAGAATTATATTTATGCGGATCAATATGAGCATCACATGGAGTGAAAGATTATTCACATATTGTGAACCATATGAAAAGTTCGTGTTTTTCTCATTTGATTGCCGCGGTAAGTGTAAGTGATTGTGCAATTTTAGCAAGAGACTATTAGGACTATCGTTGATTTATGCAAATAATTGATTATTGTAATGTAAAGAGAAAACATTAGAAGACGTTGAATTTTCATTAACTACCTGCTGTACATTTCATTTTTATAAATCTATAAAGTATTTAAGAGTAGGGAAAGAAAAGCACACGCAGAATTTGACATTTCAATGTGGCATTGTCAAGCAGTATTACTCAGTTTGAAACAAACAATTAGAAGGTTTCTTTCGAAGAATATGAAAATCAAACGGTCTTCCAGTTTGTGAATGAAAAGTTCCTATAGTGTAGCGTTACAAATAGATGATGAATAATATTCGAATTCAGTATTAGTTGATGCAGTAAGGCAATTATCGATGATCACTTATCGAATCAGATAATGAGATACTTACTGAATACTGACAAATTGCGCAATAGAAATTTGATTTTCATCCTTGAACACAACAAATGCCAAATACGCAATGCACAAAATGGCAAGAGGAACATGATTACCAAAAAAGGGTGCATACGAAATGAAATTAATCACTTTAAAACTGTACATAAACGTCTATTAATTTTATATAGTTAAAAATCCAACTTTCACGCATTTCATACGCTTCTCGTTTCTCTTGAATTTGTTCTGCTTCCAGACGAAGCGCAATAAATAAAAGACAAAGCAGACGCAGCAAAAACGAATGCATGAAAGTTAATTAGATGCTGGTTTGCAGCACTTTTGTAAGTACTTTGTATTCGAAGATGCAACACGGACGACATTCATTTCTTCGCAAGCAGGGTCTCATAATAATATAATTTGAATGTTTGTCGTTCGTCGTTGCCGTTCTTCAGATATTTGTAAAGAAAAATACACACACACACTATTTATGTATATCTAACAAGCGAGCGATTTTCCAGTCAAGAAAAAATTTAAGTAATTTTGTAGCATAGTCAACAAATTGAACTAAAAGCAAAAACACATGCAAATAACATCATCCAACCAAACGCGCGAATGTAAAAATGTAGCATATAATTAATTAACGAAGCGAGTAATGAAGCGAATTGAATTCAATTGATTGAATTGTTGAATCGATGAACAACATAAACCTAGTGAATGTTATACGGTTTATTTATAAGTACGTACATAGAAATATGCATATATATATATATATATATAATAATATTATACATAGTACCTATACATACGACTATATGAGATAAATTTGGGGTAAATATAAATATTACATAGTCGACGAGAGAAGTGATGCAAATACACATCTAATAATAATAATAGATAGATAGATAGATGTGACAAAAGGGGATATAGTAAAATGCCGGATAAACATTATTATTATTATTGTGAGTTTATAAATATCCACAATATGCGCAAAACGGAGAAAAAGTTTGAGACGTTCATCATAAAAATATATATATTGTAAATATTATCGAATTTTTGAGCGTCGTGACTGTCATGATGCGTTAAATAACTTTCATTTGCATTTTAAACTAATGATTATCTATTATATAATTTAGGTAGTGCATTATTTAAAATTATTATTATTAATTATTGTTTTATGAGTAATTTTATTATTATTGAGTTTACAGTAAAATTATCACGAGAAAAGTTCCTAACGAAAAATACACAAAATACAGAGAGATAAACTAATAGATCACCTTTATTGTTTTATTTTATTTTATTCTACTTTTTTTGTGTGTGTGTTGTGTAGTCATTAATTTCCTTCTATTTATTACTTGGTTGATTCGTTGGAAAGATATATGAGTGTATAAAACGTTATTATGACTATTTGTTGAAGACCTATCGAAGACAATTGTTGAAATACAAGAATAGGGTCTATTTTATTTAAAATTAATTTGCATTCTCATTGAGTTGTTTTGGGGCAAATTCATTCTTTCGCAAAATTATACTTAGATTTATGCGACACAAAATACACGTTAGAAACTAATACATATCGTGTTTATCAAATAGACGTATTGATTTCACTAATTACATGACTAAGTATTGGACTAACAATGTAATTAAATTTTAACAATGATTACACATAAACCTATTATACAAGAAAAACAATTATTATTATTACTAAACTAATGAGGAGCATAGAAATTGTACAGTTAGAATACATGATACTCGTTAAATCCAAAAAAAAAGTATGGAGTATAAAATGTGACGAATACTTAGTAATAACAACTAATAATAACAATCTATATCATATCATAGAATTTTTAGTCGACAAATTTAATATGGCCATAATGTTCACGCTGTGAATCACAAGTGAAAATTACCAACGGATTCTCAAATCCTCAAGTTTATTGCAAAAAACGCAGGACAAACAAATTTATACGCATGACAAGAGAAAACTAAATTGAGTTTCCTATGAATTATAAAGAAGAAACATACTTCCAATTAACGTAGCCAAATTTAAGAAAACAAGTTTGAGAAATCCATGAAAATCTAATGCAAAGCCAGTAGATTTATATGTGTGTAGTTGTAAATGTCTTACTAGAAGAACGAAAAAAATCAGAAGTAAACGTAAATAATGATATCGTGGATATCGTAGCAAAGAAAAACATTGCATTCCGGAATAAATGTTAATAAATTCAGTTGGCTTATACGTTCTTAATTTTTAAAGTGTACAATTTTAAAACTGTTATACCGCCAATGAATTTATTTGGTTTATTCCGCGAAGCAAATCGTACGATTATTCTTAAAAGCAAAAAAGTAACATGAACAAATGATACGATATGGTATTATTGTGTATGTATAAGACCCTATTCTGAAGTGTAATATATTTGACGGTCTAGGCAATAACATGTACATTATTTTCATTAAAGAAATGAATTCATAATACGGTTGGTTATTCATTGATATTTATTCCAAAACTTTTAATCTATTTTCAGGCTTTAAAACTTTTGATTAAGTTTGCAATAAAGTCACATCTATGCAACCTTAGTCACTGAGTTAATTCTTTCATAATAATGATCATTTATTATTATTACTTTTGATTATTTATTACAAGACCATGTAATTGATATGAATTCAAGTAATTTCATCAACGACTATTTGATTTTAATTATTAGTTGCGTGTTTAAAAAAGAGTCAAGTAACATGATTGTGTCAAAATATTCCGTGTTACTTTGCATTTATCGTTTTGTAATGTCATATTATAAATCGAGTTAATATTGAAAATTATTATCAATCTCTAGTATCCAAAAAGAAACAAATAAAATTTATATCTAACCGTTTCAGGAGGAGCATATCTCTTGATCTGTGTGCAACCATCGCAACAATTGAACAGCTGATTTGTGACAGTCGGTAAAATTATTCAGTGTGCAGAAATGATACTAATACAGTGCAGTGCGTGTTTACGCGTATTAAATGTAATAGCTAAACAAAGAAAGTAAATGATATACGAGCTCAAGAAAGTGTTTGTGTAATTTTCGTCATAATCAGAAGTGTAGTGATAAGTGAGCTGCGCGTACTGTTTAGACGTTTAGTGGGACGAATTTATTTTAACAGTTGGTGATACATTGACATATGCATGGCTTTTTTGGTTTATACATAATAATACGGTAGGTGCATGATATTACGCCGAAATAATGGAAGCATCCAACATGTCCGATTGTGCTGGTGAGGGCGAATCTAGTGATAAGCCTGAGTCAACAGACACAAGTGATAAGCAGTCTGGTAGTGGTGAACCTGAAGCTATTGCAGACCTGGACACTGGTGATTCTGCAAATGATGATGTTGATTGTACTCCCTCTGAAAATGCAAAAAGATTCAAGATTGATGATATCAATAACATTGATGATCAAGCAGCTGCTACTTCTGTAGCGACAACATCAAGTGACACATCAACGAGTGTGGTGCCTGAGGTGGAAGAAAATGAAGACCTTGTAGAAATAAATCCAGACAGAGTTACACCTGTCCCACGCTTATATGAACTTGCAGACGACAGTCAAGTGGATAGCTTTAGTGATTATGCAGATTCTTTCCCAGACATTATCAGAAGTTCGTCCTTTTCATCAGTCTCAGCCACTGATGTTGATTGTGATGATGATGATGACGATGATGAGACAGAATCCCCTGTGGAATATCCTATAGTTAATAAAAAGCTTCCTGACCACAATTGGTTCATACTACCAGAAATACAAAACAGGCAGTTAGGTAAGTCATTACAACAACTTGTCATCAACATTTACTGAAGTATAAGTTCTATTCAAGGAACTAGTGCCAATAAACAATCACCAGAGTTATTTCAAAGACGTTGTTATGGTTCTTTACATTATGTTCAACGCATGAAACTATTCACAAAGCTTGAAACACACACTGGTTGTGTGAATGCGATAAGCTTTCATCCAAATGGTGATTTATTGGCAAGTGGCTCTGATGATTTGGAAATTGTGTTATGGGACTGGAAACAAGGACGGTGCCTTTTAGAGTTTGACTCTAACCATAAGAACAATGTGTTTCATACCAAATTTATACCCCTAAACGGCGACGATCTACACCTTGTATCCTGTGCTCGCGATGGACAGGTATTTAGACTTTCATTGTAACCCTTTTGATAATCTACCATGATGTAAGAGTAGGTTCGGTTGGCGCAAGTGTCAGCTCAGGAGGGCTTTCGTAGCTCGAGACGTTTAGGAGCTCATCGTGGACCGTGTCATAAACTAACTGTTTTACCCGACCGCCCCCAAGTTGTGATATCTGTTGGCGAAGACTGCGTTGTTATGCGCCACGATTTGCGCTGTACAAAATCAGCCAAGTAAGTCTTGATCTCTGTTTTCAAATCAATGTTTCTTGCTTATCTTGCTTAACTGTTGCAGACTTCATACAGCAGTAGGTGATACATATGAAGTACCCTTGTACAGTATCAGTACCCATCCTCTAAATACAGATGAATATTGCGTTGGTGGTAGGGATTACATAGTACGAACGTATGATCTACGACAACCAGGACAAATTTTAAAGCAGTATCATCCATTTGAAGTAAGTAACGTAATGTTTAAAGCAAAAATTAAATGTTGATTTTAAACTGACTTCATGTGCAGGAACAACGTAAATCAATTCACGTAACTTGTGCTGTGTACAATCACAATGGATCCGAAATTCTCGCATCGTATAATGATGAAGATATATACATTTTTGATATTAATAGTAAACCGGGATCATATGTCCACTCCTACAGTGGTCATCGTAATGGAGCAACAATCAAAGGTGTTAATTTCTTTGGGCCCAAGTCCGAATTCGTTATTAGTGGCTCAGATTGTGGATACATTTACTTCTGGGAGAAGGAAACCGAGACTATTGTTCAATTGCTTCATGGAGATGTTGGCGGAGTAGTTAGTATCTTAGTACTTAACACATTTGTTTTGCAAATGGTGTAAATTGACACAAATTGTAGGTGAATTGCTTAGAACCACATCCTCAGCTACCTTTCTTATGCTCAAGTGGTTTGGATACGGATATCAAGGTATGGATGCCACTGCGAAAGAAAAATTCGAAATTGAAGTCACTTGTTCGATGTTTAACCGTGAATAAACGTCCAACGCAATGGACCTTATTTCCGGATACGCCAATTCACGGAATGGAAATGAGATGGATACAATGGAGAGGCTTACAAGGGCCGAGAAATATTCGCGTAATAATTCATGTAAGTTTCCCTTAAGCATTGTTAATCAATTTACATTATTTCCAGCTGTTATTCAATGCAGCATTGGATGATTCAAGCAATCACTCGACCAGCAGTAGTAGCAGCAGCAGCAGCAGTAGCAGTGATAGTAGTATACCATCCATTGCTTCGACCACTTCTTCCGTTCCAGACGGATTCTTTTGGTAATGAAGCGAATTAAAACAGATATAAATAAATCGTGGCCACCCTTTTGAAAAAAAGGAGTATTAATATTTTTTGTGTTAGACTGGATAGTTCAAATTATGAAATTATCAAAAATTATATTCCATGATTAGTTTTTTAGAAATTTTATGGCAGTTTATGTACCATACAGACTACTTAAATTTACATTAAACATGTTTAACAATTGTCAATTGTTCTATAATTTGATGGTAATTAAATATACTGTAGGTCAGTTTGAATTTATAAATAACATAAGTGTATTTTAAACTTTCCACAGAAAACAACCCAATAATTATTTGGCATGATTTATAATGTGTAACAAATAATAAAAATAATTGTTTAGAAGATGCCAATGGTCTGAGCAAAACCAGCATAAATGGTCAAAGTCAGGCCACAAATGATCAGTGTAATAAATGCTTTCATGATCAACATGGTCCATGGACCAAGAAGTAAAACATTCATGAGCATATCAAGAGTCATCATCTTGTAAGATGTGATTAGAAGTAATGCTTTAACAATGAATTTGCCATGTCTACTGAGATCATGTCTGGACCACAACCAGATCAATGTTGCTGAAGCAATATGCTGCATGAGTAAGATGTTGGATTCAAAGCATTTTTGAATATATCTCCAATCAAATTCAGCACCTCTTGCACCAACCCAAAGAAGTAGTGCTCGTGAAAGGATTACTTCAGCTGTTGCCCAGCCAATGCCTGCAGTTAGAACTTTGCTGTGCCCTTTGCCTGGAATTCCATTCAATACAAAGTATAGACCAACTAGATCAGCGATATCAACAGTTGCTTTGAGGAACTCCTAAGGAGAGAACATGTTGGTGATATCATGTATTGAGTTTGAAATCATATCTTACGCCAAGGAAATAATCTGAATCTGAATCACTATCAGGGAAGAAAGTAGCCAGTACCAGCATTTTACATAGCTGGGTAAACATATAAATTACTCCAGCATGAATGCATTTCCAAAATGCCCCATATTCAGATCTATCAACAAATGGGTTAATTGGAAAACAAACAAATGATAATGAATGAACTTACAAGCCTGAATACTTATATGTGAGGTAATAAGGCACATATATTAATGCTACACAATTTCCGAAGTGGTAAAGGGTCATTTTAACACTTTTTAATAGAAACTCGGCGAATTCCCAACACTTGCACTAAATTAATTAATTCCACTGTTAAATCAGCCGACTATCCAATGACATGACAAAGTTGTCACATCAATGAATAATTTTACTTGTAACTTTAATGATGGTAAATAAGTATCGATTTGTAGTTTTTTAAACTTACGTGTTAATCAACTTACACAATTAATTATCTTCTGTATATGTTATTGCACTTCACGTTATATTATTTATTGCAGATGAGAGCGAACACAATACAATGAGAATGTTAGGTTATTAATTTTGACAACAACTCGTGAGGGCGTTGTAAACCCAGGCCACGTAAGATTGACAGTTCGCCTGACAAGCAATTTATACATATTCGCAACACAATACTACATATTCTTTATTCATTAAATAATAATGTGCTAGTGAATTTAATAATTAATTAGTGCAATACCATTGGGTGCAAAGGCAAGTACATTTCAAGACAAACCATATCCTTTTTAATAAATGCATGGTAAATGGCTACAGCTGAGAACAATACATTAATGTAAGTTCAAAGGTCTTCTTATTATTTCTTCGGATTTTTGCGTTAATTATCTGATTATTAATGTTTCGTATGTGTCCTACATATAATGTGATTGAGACTTCGTGGCTAAATTACAAATTGGGGATTAGAGGTGATCACAAACATTATTTGTTTCATATGGTGTTTTGTGACCAGTGAGAATGAATCAGCTTGTTGTAATTAGATTGAGATTGTTTTTGACTAATTCATTTGGCTAGGAGTTACCCCTAGTGTAACATACACATATATCTCAATTAAATAGGGTGTGTTTGTATAGAGAAATATGTACAGGTTATGTATATTTATTTAGCTGCTTCTCAGGCCTAACTGGACACTATTCAATTACTGTCTGTAAATTAATTCAGATTAGTATAATGTTCAGTATCAAGTACATTCATATAATGTTGTTGGCAGGCAAAGTTTGTTTTAATAATCTACATAAAATTTCTTAATCTTAAACATGTATGTTGAACATATGCACACATAAATTCTTATCACTCTATATAGTTTACACTTGATAATTAATTAGCTTATTATTTGGAAGGTAACAAACAACAGTATGCGATTATTATGCAGATGCAGTGATGAAATGTTAGATTTGATATATGACACACAAAAGTTGCTTTTGTGTTCTAACTTATTAGTCACATATTATCATGAGCTAAAAGCAAGGTCTATATAATATTTGCACCTTGAACGGTTATTCTACCAACCTGAGGTTGGGTGGTACACTTATCTATTATTAAATTGTTTGGTCTTGAAACTTTTGTTCCCATTGATTTATTACCTTGACATCGTAGTACACATGTTAGGATTTAAATTATGAATGCAGCGTGAAGGGTGATTGATTACCGAGTATTACTTAACAATTTATGGTATATCGAGACGTTTTCTATATCTAGTTACACCTTCTTTACCTCAGTCTGGCTTTTGCCTTGTGACACGTTGACTCACTTTCACCGTGCTTGTTTTGAAGTACATTAAGCTCATCATTCGAGAAAATGTCTGTGGCAATCGAAGCAAAGTTACTTTTTGACTTACTAAGATTGTAAAACGAGTACTAATTGTTATCATTGTATTCTAATGACGCTGTATTTATTTTAGGGAGACGATAATGTCACATACAATGGAGCCAAACGTCCCAAATGGTATACCACCATACATGAATGGCATAGAATCGCTATCATCACATTCGTCTCGCGACTCATCTCCATCGACACGAATGTTTCCTGGCCCAGGTGGTGGTGCTCCTGGAACGGGAGCACCTCGTCAGATACCAGCTAGCCAATTACCACCTTCGTCAAAAGCAACTGCTGGTCAAATAAACCAACTGACGAATAATTATGCGAACATGAATTTAAATCGAATTCAAACGCCGATGTCAAGTCCGTCGGTGCAGCAACATTTTAGCACATCAACACCAACTGTGGATGCAGAGAAGACATTCAATTCCAAAAGTGTGCTGTCTCCAATATCTGCTGCCCCCGGATTTACGCATTCTGCGAACAGTCATTTTTCCAATGTGACGCAAATGCCTAGTGCGAAGCCTCCATCAGACAGCAGCAGTAATTCGGGTGCAAGTAATCCGCCTTCGCAAGTGCAGCAAGCTCAACTTCCTAGTCATCTAACGTCGCAAATATCCAATGTGCCATCGGTCAGTAGAAGTATGAATGGAGGACAATTACCGCATCAGAACTCTTTACCCCAGCAGGCAACGGTGCCCATGCAAAGGCCTCCCTTGCATCCAAGTTTATCGCAACCCAAATTCATGGGTTACAATAATAATCAGCAACCACCATCAAATGTAACAAATGGACTAAATAGTGCGCCAGCGAATAATGTAAATAATCAAAACATGCCGCCTATGCAGCAAGGCCAACCAATGATGACACAACCACCTCGGGCGCAGCAGTTTGCACCACCTACTCAAATGAATGTACCGCCGTCTTATCAAGTGCCAACCAGCATGCCTAATATTCGTGCGCCCCTGCAACCACAGCAATCTACGCCGAATTTTTATAATCAACAACGACCACCGCAAATGCCGCCAAAAAGTAACAGCCTTACTGGACCAGAACCTCCTGTGAATTTGCCGCCTCAACAGAAAAATGCATTATTTGCTAATAGATATCCTCAGGCGCCCGCACAATCTGTACCGCCACAACATCAATTCAATCAGCATGCTGGAATGCCTCCACCGCCACAACATCAACAATTTAATGCGAATGCCATTTCCAATCAAATTAAAGCGAATTTGATTCCGAATGCATATCAACAACCTACACCATATATGCAACAACAACAACATATTCCATTACAACAACAATTACATCAACAACAACCATATGATTATCAATCATCAACAGTTAATTCGGGTTTCAATAAGTTATGGGGGAGCGATAATTTTGATTTGCTTCAAACGCCAAATGTTTTGCCACCTACGAAATTGGAAGCACCTCGGATAGCACTGGGAAATCCAGCCTTGGATGAAGCGAATTGTAGTCCAGATATATTTCGATGCACGGTAACTAAGATACCAGAATCTAATATTTTGCTGCAGAAATCACGGCTGCCTTTAGGTGTACTCATACATCCCTTTAGAGATTTAAATCATCTGCCAGTTATTCAATGCAACACAATTGTACGCTGTCGAGCGTGTCGAACGTACATCAATCCATTCGTCTTTTTCATCGACAATAAAAGATGGAAATGCAACTTATGTTATCGAGTGAATGAGTTGCCCGAAGAATTTCAGTATGATCCAATAACGAAAACGTACGGAGATCCTTCACGGCGACCGGAAGTTAGGAATAGCACGATTGAATATATAGCACCAGCGGAATATATGTTGCGACCACCGCAACCTGCAGTTTATCTGTTTCTAATGGATATTTCAAGAGGTGCAATTGAAAGTGGATACTTGCAAACTGCGTGTTCGATACTGTCTGCTGAAATTAGTAGTCTACCTGGAGACGCACGTACTCATATTGGATTCATCGCTTACGACACGGCACTGCATTTCTTTTCGTTTGCTGAAGGACTTAGTCAGCCGCACGAGATGACCGTTCTTGACATTGACGATATATTTTTACCTTGTCCGGATAATCTGTTGGTAAATTTACAAGATCGCGCGGAACTGATAAGCGACTTGTTGGCACAGCTACCTACACGTTACAATAATTCCTACGATACTGGAAGTGCTCTAGGGGCAGCATTACAAGCGGCGCATAAAATGATGGCGAGTACAGGTGGGCGAATAACGGTATTCCAAAGTTCATTGCCAACTATTGGACCCGGAGCTTTGACAGCACGCGAAGATCCTAATAATCGCGCATCTGCTGAAGTCATGCATCTTAATCCGGCGAATGATTTCTATAAGCGATTGGCATTGGAGTGCAGTGGGCAACAAATCGCTGTTGACTTGTTTATATTGAATTCACAATATATCGATATTGCCACAATATCGGGAATTAGTCGATTTAGCGGAGGATGCATGTATCATTTCCCATTATTCAAAGCTTCACGTGAACTTCTCAACGGCGGATTTGAGAAGTCCCTCAAGAGATACCTGACTCGCAAAATTGGTTTCGAAGCAGTAATGCGCATTAGATGTACACGTGGCCTTACAATTCATACCTTCCACGGAAACTTCTTTGTACGATCTACGGACTTGCTATCACTACCTAATGTAAACCCAGATGCGGGATATGGAATGCAAGTATCAATTGAAGAAAATCTTTCAGACATACAGAATGTTTGTTTCCAAGCTGCATTACTGTACACGTCCAGCAAGGGTGAGCGCCGCATTCGGGTACATACGCTTTGTTTACCTGTAGTATCCACATTGCCGGATGTTATCAACTCAGCCGATCAACAATGCATAGTCGGTTTATTGGCGAAAATGGCAGTTGATCGTTCAATGCAATCGAGTTTAGCGGATGCCAGAGAAGCATTTATAAATGTCGCGATTGATATACTTACTAGCTACAAGTTGTCTCAAAACATGGCAGGCGTGAGCGGATTAGCTGTTCCGCGTTGTCTACGATTACTGCCGCTTTACATCTCAGCAATGTTGAAGCATTCAGCTTTCCGAACGGGGATTGCAACAAGACTTGATGACCGTGTCAAGGCAATGTGTGATATGAAAACACGTCCTTTGCAATATCTCATACAGCACATATATCCAGATCTGTACCCAGTACATAATTTGCAAGACCATATGACAGTTCTTAACGATGAAGAAGAGACGGTTCATATGCCTCCAATATTGCAATTGTCCGCACGCAGCATTGATTCAAATGGAGCGTACTTGATCGATATGTGCGAACATATGATCTTGATAGTATGTTCAGCGGTGTCCACCGAATTCCTAAATCATGTACTTGGAGTGCCTGATTTCAAATCGATTAGCGACACAATGTGCGAGCTACCTGTTTTAGATAACGACCACAATCAGCGATTGCACATGTTCATTAATTATCTGAATGAAGAGAAACCAATGTGCGCCACTTTGCAAATAATGCGTGACAATAGTCCACTGCGAGGGGCCTTCCTGGAGCGATTAGTAGAAGATCGTCTTGAAACAGCTTTATCGTATCATGAATTCTTACAACATTTAAAGACGCAAGTGAAGTAATAAATTTTGTGGCAATTGGTTTAAAAGATGATTCTATGAAAATAAGGAAATAAGGCATATGCGTTAACGGCGTTGCATTGATTTCCTTCATATTGTGTGATTTTAAAGCGCAGTAAATGAGAACTATACGGTTAGTAAAGAAATGGACTTATATGTAAATATTACAAGAGAATTAATTATGAAAGGAAACGATATCCAGAAATTGGTAATACTGTTAGTATTTTAAACACCAACGGGAAATATGAAATTGCAAAGTAATCCAAATATTATGTTATATTATTGTATTATGTCATATTAAGTGGTTAGGTATTTTATTGAATTTATTAAGTAAATATAATTATTTAAGTCATATATTTATCATACTTTTTGAAATAAATTATAACTTGGAAGAGAGGACCGTTTATAAAATTCAATATGAATATTTGATAACAGAACGTTGATTAAACTATGCGCATTATGAATGTATGGAACATTCTTATATTAGAATATGCTATAATAATGAAATAATTACAATATTACGTTTTATGACTGTATGTAAGCGAAGACTTAAATAGTTTATCCAATAATTTCATCGATCGATCGCTTTTTATTTGAATTGGCGGCACGTGGCGAGCGTGCGTCATCAACACCGTTGGCTGTTAAGAGTGGAGAAAGTAATAAAGAATGAAAGATAATAATTATTATTAAATCATTAATATGTTTCCACTTAATGATTCATCCTTCTATGTAAATTTATTTAGAATCTAATTATCTATACGACTTGGATATAATAAATTATGTAATTTATGATAAGGGGCATGAAAAACAGTAATTAGTATTGGAGGTAATTTAGTTTTTCGCTTTAATTAGATCGATAGGGTGTTTTCGTGAAATTCGTATACTTCTAGAAATTAGTTCTTATAATCACATCACGTTGTTCTCTTTTTTACCTTGTTTACTTAAGCAAATAATTTTAAATATTTGCAATTGACATACGATTTCTTAATATAAAGTAAACAAATAATTACATTTATCCAGACATGCTAGAGCATTCTGAATAAAGTTTAAATACGTTTATTGCACATCGTTAAATGTTGCTTTCATATAGGGTGTTAGATTATTCGATATATAAGAAAGGAAAACGTAATTGACTGCCACTAATAGGATAGATAATAGTTTTCTTAATACGCAATAATATGTAAGTATAGAAAAAATAATTATTTCATTAGCAGTAGCGTAGCGACAATTGGTTTTGTATCATTTTTTTGAAACTATATTCACATATTGATTTTTATATCTATATTCGGTTTGAAGGTAAACATTCCATGCTAAATGACCATTGAGGTGGACAAGACATGATATTAATGTCACAAAACTATAGAAACATTCTTTCCAGATACAAACACTTTATGCGCATTTTCGGTGTAGAATTGTAGAGTAGCGGTAATAGCAAATAGTTTTTAGGACCATAATGATAGATTCCAGAGTAATATTTTTAATAATTTTATTTACATTTATTGTAAATACACATGCAACGGATGATAATGGAAAGCAATGTGTCAAATGTAGTGCGACTATAAATAACAATAGCTTAGTGATAGAGTAAGCGCATAACCGTTTACTCTTAAGTATTTAAAATGTGATAATACTTAATTAAATTCAATTGTAGTTGGATAAAAGTAGAAAACTACACTGAAATTACGCGATGTGATTGGATAATAACGGTAGAACTGGATAAAAATGATCAAAAAGAGAATTTAAAACAGATAAATGATCCCTGGTACTTAAGAGCTTATCAGTCATCTAAAAACTTAAAATTATTCCTTCAGACTAACTACAGAGTACCTAATTTTGATTCTGACATTAGAATTCCACGTACATTGGTAGTTACTGAAGTTTTTGATTACCAAACAATTGTTCTTATGCGCGAATTGTTTTAGATAAAAAGTGGTATTTTATATCATGTGGAAATAAGATATTTTGTGGATCGTAAGATTATTGCAACAGATTGTTATGAATTAGATAATCATTTAGCATACGATGACTCTGCCGATATACAAAATCCAAAAATATATTTAATTGGAGCTGAGAAATCATTTTGTGCATATGATTTAATTATAAATGCTGTAATTGTTGGCAACATTTCAAATTCGTTTGAAGTACGTGATGGATATCAATATGTGATAATATTATTGTAAATGCTGCTTCTAATTTTAGATTCAATGGAAAATACGTGAACAATATCGAAATGAAATTATTATTCTACCAACACATAGCACGTTTTTACTTTTAGAAGCAAATACATTAAGATGCGGGCAGAAATATGAAATTATATGCGAAGTAATGCTAGAAATGCAAATTCTTGCTATGGTAAAATAATTACATTTTACTTACATGCGTTCACTAATGCGTTATTGATTTTAGAAAACACACATCGTTAGCATTTTAAAACCGAAGATTCTCCTTTCGTTACAGACTGGCAATCAAAGTGTGGGAATAAATCAAACAATACAAATTCATGCAAATCTAGAAATACCTAACGACATTTATTATAAGGTATTAACTCATTTAAACGATTAAGCAAATGATTAACTATTATAACTTTTGATAAGTAGGCATTATGGAAATGTACAATGAAAGAAACTGAAGACTGTGGGCAATTTAATGATAATAATGGAACGCTTTTGATTAAGAACGGCTTCTCTGAAAAGGGATTGTATGAATTCGAATTAATTGTTTCAGGAATTGGCAATCATGTCCCACTTAAAACTTTTGTAAAAGTTCTAACTGGTGCGGGTTCTGTACAGATTGATAAAATACCATCCTACATAGACATTTCGAATTCATTTGAAATTGCTGTTAACATTACTAACTTAATAACTGGCTGTTTTATTTATTTGCAGTCAATTAATGGCACAAACTATCAAACTTTCAACGTCTCGCATATTGTATACAACATGTATGAATTGAATTTGAACACCAATTAATTCTCATCTAATTACAGATGAATTACAATGGTATCTTTATGGCAACTGTGCGAAGAGATGCGTTTTTAAGGGAACTTGCGCCCTTTAGTCAAACGCGCTCAACGGAAGACTATAGTTTTACAATTCCAGGAAATGTTTTAAGAACAACTAGAGACGCAACGTATTATTTAGCATTACATGTACAGTGCAAAGTACCAGGCGTAATGGATAATAGTTTTTATGCTGGATTAATGTTTACAACAAATGCACCACCAAAAGTCGGTGATTTTACTGTCGCTCCTCAAAGTGGGGACGCACTTTCAACAATGTTCACATTTAAAACTAATCAAGCAAGTGATAAATACATGGACCACCCAATAATGAACGAATTTGGATGGAGATATCATAATCTTACGATATATTTCACGAAAATGCAAGAATTTTACATATATGAAACTTATTTACCATTCACCGGTGAGGGTTTGCAAACTGTTGCAAAAATATGTGATCCACAAAACGCATGTAATGAAATTGATGGACCAATAATTAATATCATATTTGAAGGCCTTAACGATTCTAATTATGGGTAAAAGTGTTGTCAGCAAGCATTAACTGATTTTTAGTTCATATTTTACTTTATAGAACGATGCAAACGCGACTATCAATGAATTTATTTAGTGACGATTATCAAAAGTTTCAAGCTGATGCTTTAGGATTTCTTATTAGCTGTAGGGAAGGACGATTTGAAAAATTGTACGATAATATTACGTACACAATTAATGCAATGTTAATTAAGAAAAGTGGAATGCTGCAAGGACCAGCAGTAGATAAAAGAAGTATCCATGGATTTATAACTGCGCTAACGCTACTTCAACGAGAGCTTAAAATCGACGAAAGATTATTAAAGGTACGTGAGTTATTGTTGATTAAATGCCACAATAATATTCTTGGATCATTTCTAGAATGTACAAAGACTACGTGCTAAACTCATTGATGAACAAATTCACTCATCCATTGTCACAGATGATGAACGAGAAGCTTTGGGAGTCATAGACAGAATTAATAACAGAGATAATACAACACTTGAAGATATTAAAAAGTACTTTGAGGCCACCCAATTTATCATAATGACGGCTAATGATACGAATATGGTTGAAATGGAAAGAGAAAACTTTATTAACAATTTAGAAAAGCACTTGAAGCATGTTTGTTCTTTACTCTACTCACAGAATTTAAAAAGAAAAAGTTTTGGTAAAGTATTTAGTATTAGCTTATTTTTTAAACTGATAACATTTAAATTGCAGATTTACCTTCGGGTTTCATCGTTGTTGAAAAGTTTAAAAGCGCGTATTTTAATTCATTCAGCTATGTACCAAACATTGAAAATCAATGGCAGCAATATATTGAAATTAAATTCGATCGAAGTTGGTTTCTAGAAACTCGAGGACAATCATTATGCACAGTTAAAGTATTACTTCATAAATACATGAATACAAACTTTGTGTACTATACTCATATTTTACATGGTAAAAATGCGCAGAGAGATTTTCCTAATGATAAAAAAGTAATCATTAGAAAGCGAATTCAGAATGCTAATAACATGCAAGTGAGTAAATTAATTTATGGCATTTAAATTAACGTACTAATTTGATAATTAAATTTATTTTACAGTGCTATTTTAGAAATGGGAACAATTGGCTGGCTTGCAGGCCTGATAAAACAAATATTACTTCAACAAGAATAATTTGCGAATGTAATCATCTTGGTTTTTATAAAATTAGCCATACTTCAGCTGATGACTTTACGCCAATTACAGATAGTAATAATGTTGGAGAACAAACTACAGCCATGACTAACGGTAATTCGTTTAAATTTCGCAGTAACTCATTATCGTATTAAAATATTTATTATCAAATAATCCGCGACACTATCAGTAATTATTGCACATAGTTCAATTGATCACATTGCTTATCGATTAAGTTGTGTATTTTTACACCGATGATTAATATTTTGTTTGTAGATTCGACAATTCTACAATCGACAATTACAACGGTAGCATTTACAAAGGCAGCTACTGAACAAGTTACAAACAATAATGATAATCAGACTACATCTACACAATCATCCACAACTGGAAATGATATTGATGATGGAACAACAACAACAATTCAAACTATACCTATTATTACGACAGAAAGAATAACAAGTGAATCCGTAAAGCCAACTACGGAATTTAGTGGTCGTGTTTCAGATGATCAACAGGATACTTCTGAAAGTAGTGTAAATGGGAAAAGTACCACATTATCAGGTGCTTCTATAGCAATCACAACTCTTCTATCCACCAATAATATTGATAAAACTGATGTAACTACAATTGAGGGCGAAATTCCAAGTTTGATAACGGTGAAAAGTACATCAGAAACACGATTTTCAAGTCCTGAAACTACTACACCTGAAACGACCATTAGACAAACAACAAATCCAAGCGATATTTCAAATTTGCAAACAACACAATCTACAATAGGTACAGATATAACAAATACTCCAAGTAATTCTATTACCACTTCTATTAAGAATGATAATGAAAATACTTCTAAGGATCAAGAGTTAAGTAGTGATAATCTTACTACACGTTCCATGAATACTGAGACAATTATCAGTACAGTCATAGTAGATGGATATGATACTGAAGGAAATCAAAATTCTAAAACAGTGGAAAGTACATTATCTTTATTAACTACTACACTTCGCGGAGGAGTTGAAGACCGTACTTCTAGTACAATTGCAAGTACTGCGCAAACTATGGAAACTACAACAACTAATCTCCAAACAATAACAGATACTCAAATTACTGATTCTGCAACTGATTCAAATATTAGAACATCTACATTAGGGCATGAAAATACTTCCGATCTTTACATAACTACTCTTTTAAGTACCAAGACTGTAAAAGACGCAACAGATATCAGTAATACAGAGAATATAATCACTGATTCTATAACTGAAAATGTTAAGTCCACTACTGATTCATCAATTAATTTACCCACTCGTCGAGTAATAGAGAGTTCAACTAATATAATCATTACAACAAGTACTAACACTGAAAATACTTTCGAGACGACAGTTAATTCACCTACAGTTAGAAGCGGTGAAACCACGATAACGACAGCGGAGGATAAAATTACTACCACTGATAGCTCACATGATTTTACAACAAATACGTTATCAAATCAATTTTCAACTATAATATCAACACTTATAAGTGAGGCTGAAAATAGAGAAACCAAAATGTCACAAACTCAAACAATGATAGATACTACTATTTCGACATTTTCTACTGATATGAATTCGAAATCTGCTACCTCTACAACTATTGCTACCGATTATAATTATCATACAATGGAAACTAATACTGATGCCACTACATTACATAATACAAATGATGTAACAACTATTAGAAATGAATTATCTTCAAACAATTTGGAAACTACTTTAAGCACAGGCATAAATTTGAATGTTCAGACTTCTGTTACTGCGGATAACATTCCAACGGAAATTTCAAGTGATACTACAGTTTCTGCTGATACAAGTAGTGTTACAACAATAACAACATCGAATCAATTTTCTTCAACAATGATAACAAATTCAGAAACTTTGGAAGATATATCTACTATTGATTCCAATTTAAATACCCGCACTTCACCTACTACTGAGCCTAAAAATATGGCAACAAGAACTACAGTTGATACTACAATTTCGTATGATACAACTAATAATGATTTAACAGCTTTAACAACGTTAAGTAAAGTTTCTCCATCGATTATCAATACAATTACAGACTCAATCGCAACCAAATCTACTTTAAACACAGATATAATCGATTCCGATACGACTTTAACCGCCTTGGGAACTTCAAATAGTTTTAAAACAACTGATGCAGATACAAATCTTGATATAACAACGACAGGCAGGCCTACTTTAACTGTTTCAGTATCAGGAAACACGGATCCTATTGCAATAACAACAAATTCGCAATTGATAGAAACTACTACCATGGGAATATCAGTCTCCACTGTTACTACTACAGAAAATGAAGATGTGCCCAGTACAATCCTGGGTAGTCAATCAACTATGAAGGATGAGGGAACAGAAACAGGAAGCGCTTCGATTGAATCAAGTAAGTCTCACAAATAAGTTAATATTTTTTATTTATGTTTTTCAAATATAGGTGAAGTATCTACAACATTGGCAAGTAATCAAATCATATCCACTCAAGCAAAATCGACAATCAGTGCTTCAACTGATATAGATCAATTGATGTCAACTAAAAAAATAACTGTGCCTGATGATGTTATCACAAGTACTAGTAACGCAGATTCTTCAAAAACGGAGATCTATACAAATAGTGATAATATACCAAGTGCACTGGAAACATCAACTGTAAACACTATTAAAAGTGCTGGACTTGTGAACGCTTCTTCGTTAAGTTTAAGTGAGTACAATGCTATATAACTTTAAATTTCTAATACTGTTAACATTAATTTATAAATTTAGGCGATCAAGTTTCTTATATTATAACTGGATTAAGCATTGCTGGAATAGTTGGTTTAATTGCTTCATCCGCAATAATAAAACACTTAAAACGACAACGCAGTATTGACGCGGAAACAAACGCACCATTTAATATGTATTCCGGCGATATTGTTGAACCCGAAAATATGGATAACTTTCCAGTTCTTAGATAAATCCTATTTTGTATTGGCCAATATCTGAAACACGCACAATTAATATTTTACGCTAGATTCTTATTGCGCATCTATGCACTGAAACTTTACCTGAAATGTACACATTAAATTGTCGTCTATTGTAAGTAATGCGGCCGCATTATCGAAATCACAATAATTTGGAGCAGAGAAAAGTGTTACAAGTTTGCGATTTCCAAAAAATTCGTATCCATCCTCAACAACCTACACCACAAGAATATAAATTTAAATTATTATTCATTATTTACAATTCAAACCTGATGCGCGCGTATGATTAGATCCAAATTGTGTTTCTCTAAAAATTTATTTACTACGTCAATTCCAAAAATGTAAGAAACGCCACGATCGTTTATTCCCCAACCCTTTACATCTTGTGAAGGGTCTGACCATAATATATCGGTAGTAATACCTATATAAACTCAAAAATAATTCATGCTTCAATAAAAAAATGGACAATAAACGTACCAAAGGCTAATGGATCATGCATTGGTCTCTTTATATCCACAATTTGAGAAAGCTCGACCAATTCCGGACTAAGTCCACCATGACAACAAAAGATCTTATCTTCAATTACCGCGGCAAGAGGCAAGCATGCAAATACATCACAGAATTGTTTAAAAATTTTTGTGTTGTAGCGCCGTTTGCACTCATCATAAAATCCATAGGTGGTACATATAGATTCGCATTCATGATTGCCACGTAGTAAAAAAAAATTCTCGGGGAATTTAATTTTATACGCCAATAATAAACAAATAGTTTCAGTTGACTGCTTGCCTCGATCCACATAATCTCCGAGAAATAGATAATTTACAGTGGGCGGAAATCCACCATTCGCAAATATATTTAGCAAATCATTGTACTGTCCGTGGATATCGCCTATAAATATTGAATTCATGGACATTTGATAGATTATTCATTTCAATAAACGAATTTCTCACTTACCAACTACTTTAATTGGTGATTCCAACTCTAATAAATTCGGCTGCGACAAAAGCACTTCTCGGCTTTTAAAACACAAATTTTTTATATCATCTTCATTAATCTTTACTTTTTTATTCGTTTGCCCACAAACACCTAGCAGTTGTTGTATTAATTTATCTACGTTAAATGACATGACGGCATTTAGAAAATTGAAGTTCAACTGAAGGTAAAATATTAGGCTCATCACAGATAAATAATAATTAGTGTATATCAATCATGTATGCCTCTTATCAGCCAGATTGACCGTTATAGATAACAAATCATTTATATTGCTTTTAAAATATCATATACATTTAGTACTAGTATCGTATAATATATATTTTATCATAAACTTGGGGTTTGCGAGCTTATGTTCACATTGAAATATAAATGTTGTTGCTGCTGTTGCGACGCTAGTAATAGTTTATACTTATTTTTGGGTTGATTCTTCCGTGTTACTAAGTGTACCAATTTTTTCAGCCAATGGCTCTCACCTAAAAAGAACTATAACATCAACAGTTAGTAATGGTCAATAAAACACTCAATATTTATTTAACTTACTTCAACGGCTATTGCGATCATGTAGTGGCACATTGGGAAGAAAAGTAGCGTATCTCGAAATATGTGCTGCTGATATTCGTGTCGAGGGGGTAAATACATCACTTCAAAAAATGATGCCATTTCTTCAGATGGACAAATGCATAAATATGTCGTGAAACAAATTAATGTCAGTGAACAGACTAACAACCAGAAGTTTGTAATAATATGTTCACGATATGGTTTTCCTTTCGAGTATACCAATGCAAGAACAACATACTGGTAGCTTGATACTGTAAATAGCACTGTGTTCTCCCAACAGAGCACAATTTCGTCCTTTTCAACCGGGTTTGGCTTGTACCATACTTGCATTTTAAGGTAGCATAATGCTGCGTATTGTATGAATGCACAGAAGAAAATTTGTAAGATCATTGGTATCAAATTTGTGCCGCTGATTAACGAGCCCATGGGTCGCTTAGGCACTAATATGTTGGACGGACCTTGACGACCAATTGTAACAGCCAAACTTGTAGTTATAATAAGATCGATAAAGAGAAATTGCTGATCTCCCAATATTGAATTATTTCTGTATAAGAGTATAATAGTAAAGAATTGTATCAAACTGTACAGTGCCATATATTTGAACACTGCAAAGCTGGTGACTAGAGCACATCTACCCTCTAAAATCAAATGCATTATGCATGATATGTTATCAATGCTTGATGTGAATGGAGCAGCAACACTAGCTTCGGCCTGTGAAAGTGATACTCCAATATGTGCAGCTTTCAGAGCACCACAATCATTTGCGCCATCGCCCACCATCGCAACAATGTAATCTAAACTTTGCAAACTTTTTATAAGTTGCGTTTTGTGGTCTGGTTGGAATCTCGCAAATACTACTCCTTTCAAGAGTATAAACTGCAATAATTGCGGATATCGCCTCAATTTGCTCCATGTATCACCAACAATTGCAAACTTATAATTGTCATTCGTTAAATTAATCACCGTCTCATGTCCATTTCCTGAATTTGTATTTCCCACATGTTCGCCTACGATTTGCATATCTCCACTGTTCGTTTCCTGCAAATGCGCTAACAGGACGTCGTCACTAATAGCAATCATGCCACACTCTCTAGCTACGCTAATGGCAGTCATCACGTTATCACCAGTAATCATGACTGTTCGAATGTGTGCTGAATGAAGAGCTGTGATTACCGGGGTGGTCTCGTCCTTTAATGCATTCTGCATAACTACAAATCCCAAGAAAGTTAAATCGCATTCAACTTTCTCGCGCTTTACCTTTTGTGCATCTTTCCACTTAAACTTTGTTGGTAGTTTCTTATATCCTAGAGCAATAACACGGAAGCCTTGAGCAGTAAATTCTGCCAACTTTGAGTAAAAGTCATCTGGAATACTTTCAGCCACACTTAAGGATGCGATCTTTTCAGGCGCACCCTTCGCGAAAGCCACCATCCCTGGTGCGCCAAGGATTCGACAAATTACTGACATTCTTTGTAAATTGGAGGAAAACTGAAACTGACGAATTATACCAATCTCATAAGCATCCATGTCTGGCATGTAGTCAAATTCTGGAGTTTTCTTTGAGTATTTACTGCTGGGCCGCACAACTGTCGGAGCAAGAATATCAAAGTTATTTTGTTCTTCGCCGGGCTCTTCCAATTCCCAATGCGTGGACTCGAACATATTTAAATCTAAGGGATCGCCATTAATAACTCCCGAAATCCTTGTCAGTGTATGGCATGAAGCCATTGCTTGCACAATTGGTTCCTGCTCATCTAACGCAGTTACATCTTCGGTTGGGTCAAGGAATTGCCCTTTTTTGGCTGGCAATGTGGAATACAACTCGAGACCTTCATGCGTTAATGTTCCAGTTTTGTCAAAGCACGCAAGTTTTATTTTACCGCCGATGGGTATCCTAGGTGGACTAATACAATAAATTTGTAAATTTTTTAAGCGTGTTTGACTATTAACTATTCCGACTGTCATAGCTGCTGGCATAGCCGGAGGCACTACAATGGTGATAATGTCTAAAGCACGAATTATCATCTCTCTGAGTTCAGCCTAAAAATAATAAAATTAGAATTTCATTTAGACATCAGAAGTCGGTATTACCTCTCGAATAGCGTATAAATAAATGCAATAAGTCATACCAATGGATGCAATGAAGAAAAGGCAAGCGACAAACTTCATGCTGTCCTTATAGAACTTGAAACCAACTGGTGTTGGAAACATAATACTCTTGACAAGACTTCCCTTGGTTGTATTAAAGCCAGTACTTATCACTCTGGCTGTAATATATTCACCGCCATAAAATCTTCCCTGAATAACATGCGTGCCCGCAAATAATGTGTGAGCTTTATGTTTAGTTGGTGAGTATATTTCTTCTGATTCATTTGGTGGTGTTTTAGTGACTGGAACACTTTCGCCAGTCAACATACTCTCATTGACAATAACATTGCCTGTTAGAATAACAGCATCACATGGCATTGTGCAACCAGTCCTTGGTATAATAATGACTTGGCCAGGTACAAGTTTACTTGGATCAATTTTAATTGCTTCTGGTTTCAAAATTAGCTGCTTGGGCAATATTTGAACATTGCCAGTTGAACTTGAAGATGAAACAAGCGCATGTAGAGCTTCACTTTGCTAAAAGTAATTATATAAGAGTTATAATTGAGCAACAAATTCTATAAATTACCTTTCTTGTTTCCATGAGAGCAGTTATAATTGAAAATGTCGTCAAAATAACCACACAAACTGCATATACCATGTAGTCATCAAAGAACCATAATACAACTGAGAAGACTTGGAACACATAGAAGGGATTGAAGACTTCCTCTATAAATAATTTCCAGTAGGATTTGACTTTCACTTCAATTGTATTAGGACCAAATAAGTCTAGTCTGTACCAAAAAGAAAGAATCATTACTTGAAATGAAATCAATACCTACTTGAAATGAATCAATGAATTTGCTTACAATTTTGCTTCTTCAAAATCAAATAATCCATTAGAGTTTTGTACTATGTCTTCTAGTGTTATTTGTGGCATTAATTCATTTAAGGATCCAAATGCACATTTTGCTGGAATCCACACATATTCAGTATGTTGGTAAACAAACTGTCTTAGCAATGTGCAATCAACAGATGGCAAATCAATATTGACAGTGGTAACCTTAAGCATTGTAAAATTTCCATAGTTATCACAAACAAGTACTGAAGTGGCAGTGCTTAATGAACACTTTTGATATAGATAGCTCTGTAGTTGGGGATACCATGCCACCAATGCATATGGAATTCCCAAAAGCACCAATGATAGGAAATGATAAAAACATCTGCGAATAAATGAGTATGTATAGCCTTCCACTCGTATTGCAGTATCGTCGTCCACTTGGTTATTAATAATTTGTTCATGTAATTCGCCAATTGGCTCATACTCTACAAGTAAATGGTTTCCATCATTAGTGGTTAGATAATAAATACTCAAAATTTGTACAAATGGCGAATATACCTGATGCTCTGTTCGACGTTGACATGGTTCCAACTCATATACGAGGCCTCACAATGAAAATAAATAGGTGACAATGCGAACCAAAGAAGAAACACAAAAAGATCTTGAATTGGCTAAATTAAGCGAGCTACATGGCCGTTTACCATTGCACAGCTGCGCAACTACTGAACATGCTCCCAGTTGTTTACCACTCATACAAAGTGTTTACAAACTTGTAAAATATACGTAGTTCGCATAAGTACCGCACGACGTCGAAGATATTCTTTGAATTCGCGCAAACTATTGCTCATAATTCAAAGCAAATTTAGATAAGACGTCTGATTATTGAGATAATCACTAATAATCTTCGGGTAAACGATCACATGTTGTTTTTGAATAAATGCGTTTTATATATTTTACGTGTCATTAAGCACGTTAAATTATTTTCTATGTTATTGACCCTAGATAAAATGTTACTTTTGCTGAAATTGCAACTGTAACGCAAATAACGCGTTATCATAAATTAATAATAGAATAAAAATAAATTGAAATGATTCAAATAATATGTTATCAACATTAATTAAATAATTACACCACGATGTTTTTACAAGTCGATAAATTAATATTTTCACTAGTTGATAATTGTTATCTTCGTTTAAGGGAGATTGTTTTTCAACTTTTCCTTTTATAATTTAACGGAAAGTTTATTTTTTATGACACCAATGACGCTCAAGCTATTACTAGAATAATAAGTTGCGGACCAGTTTACAAGGAACACAATGGATTTTATCTTAATGAAGCGCTTAATTAAATTTATTTATGTTTGGTAGTATACAAAATATATCTTCGTTATTGCTATTATTACGTAGGTCTACTCAAATGTGTAACATGAAAATATATAATGATATTACAGAGTCAGTCACTAATAATATGTGATATGTGAGGATAATGATAATAATAATTTGTTGACCCAGATTAGATTAGTAATAAGTGTTATAAACCCCTATAAATCTTATTAAAGTAAAATCCTGTGTAAAGTATATTAATAATAAAGGAAATAAAATAAAGTGAAAAAGCTCCTATAAATATCCTAACAGTGCATTATGAAGTCTCCCAAGTTCCAATTATCCGAAAAATATTTTAAAATATAGTTTCAGGGTTACCCCTACTAAGATTGAAACTCATTTGAGATTGAGATTGAAATTCTTCGCAGGAATATACATTTTTTATTAAGATATTATTCTTTCTGGCTTTAAATAGAGCATCATTATAAATCCGAATTTGAAACTTTATGTATTAGTTTTAGTTTAAATCCGGTAAGACAGCCAATGGCTCAGTGATTGAGCGCTTACCTAGTACGCTGAATATTCCGGGTTCGAGTCCCGGCCGAAGCACTTCGAAACAACTTTTTGAATAAAATTTAATAAAGGGTTACCCCAAATACAATAAATACAACTAAGGTACATGGTGTGGTTCAACGAAATGGTCATTCGGTTGATCAAAGCGCTCGAATTCAACGCGACTACTTTGAAAATAATTCTAAGTCCAGTTCTTGGGGGCTTTGGGGGGCGCACCCATCAGTCAAATGACGTCACAAACCGAGGTCTGTTGGTAACGAAAATCGGGAATGGGGAGGCAGTTGCTAGTCGGACAGCGACCGAGCTGGTCGACAAGCAACCTGTCGGGGAGCGAAGCTGGGGTGGGCCATCTGAAGACGAACTTAAAACGACCGGACTTTAAAAATTAAAAATGGGGCCCTTATACGCCAACGGGGGGCCCAATGGACATAAAGTTTAGTCCACTGGGGCCCCCCGAACGTACAAGGAAATGAAAACTTATAAGTTCGGACTGCCTTTCTCGGGGATCGAACCCGAGACACCTCGACCACATTCATAGACTGTACCACTAGGCTATGAAGCGTTGTTGCTGCGAGCAAATTCGATCTTCCTCTTATAGGCTTATATTAAATATCAAGTGAAAATTTAAAACAGAGTTGAGTTACCATTCTCCGGAATCGAACCAGAGACACTTGGATTGCTTCCATAGAATATACCACTAGGCTATTGAGGGTTGCTGCCATGGCAAATTTTGATCTTCCCCTTATTCGCTCAAATTGGTTTCAATTTAAAATTTTAAAACTTAAACTGCCTGGGATTGAACCATAGACTCTCAGACCACTGCCCTAGATTTCAACACTAGGCTATGTTGTGTTGTTTCTGGGCTCCAATTTGATCTTGGTCTTTTATTAGAAAAGGTGTTTGAATTTTAAAAACAATTCATTAATTATTTTTACGTCGCTCCCTAATTAAATGTACAATACGTTGCATAAACGTTCAGTCATATTATAGGCAACACTTAGTACTTGCAACAACACGCTCCAATGGCTAGTATGCTGATGCTGATTAGCGTTGATCAGTTGATCAGCTGATGTGTGCGCGAAATGATCTGTGCCATTATTTGTTCGGTTCTAAGGAACTATTTGCTTAATTAATCTAATTACAGTAAAGTTTATCTCTAATTGCGCATATAGTAATCAACAGAATAGAATTTTATACAATTATGATTCATTGGTTTAGCACAGAAAACCACAAATCGTCAACATATTTTGGACAAATCTGCATTTCTTAAGGTACTTAATTCATTTCAGTATTAGTCATTAATACCCTCTTAAAGGGTCGGGTTTTATTTCATTTTTCATTTACAATCCCATATTTCATGGCCCCTTATTAATTTCTTTTCATCATTGAACACTACTATTCTATTTCAAAGTGTCTTTCAAAATGTAAACACGTTTCTTTATTTTGAAGGTATGCTTCAAGTACAGAAGTGAAGAAATATGTTCAGTTTGAGTGCCAGCAGGAAACCTAGACTGAAAGAGTTATTTAATATAAACATCAGAAAATGGGCTGATCAACTTTGGAGTCAAAAATGCTTATGGCACATGGTGGTCTGGCAATAAAGATGACTTGGTAAGTCGTACTTATTGTTCCTATTAAAGGCTTCATTCAGCTACTAATAGTAAGTTTTCTATTGCTTTCTGGTTTCATTTTATATTGTATTGTACTTTGATTTCAATGTTGAAAGCATTAATATGTACTTTACCACTTAAGTTAGCAAAGAAAGCAATTCCTTATTGGCAAAAGTGTGTAATGTTTTCAGTTCATCATCAATGACTCCAAATCTATGAGTGCTTGATGCTTAATGACAACAAGAGTTGGTCAAAGTTGCCATGAATTCATATAAAATCACTAATAAGATCTCCCAAATCAAAAACGGATAGGAACAAAAAGAAGAGGAATTAGAACAATACGTTGGAAACTTGGTGAGCAATTCAACTTTATTATCCTTATTTCTGTTACTATTTTATTTTGCTTCCAATGGTTCCAAAAACATTAATTGGTTGTTTTCTTTAATTGCTCATTATTCCTGATCTGGACAGATGAGTTACTTCAAGCTTGGTCAGTACATATGTATGCATATTCATGTTTGTATTTTATCATTTCATTTTAATTCTAATGCATCTGATCTTACAGTTACTAATGAATGTACTCTTAACAATTTTTTGTTTTCTTTCAGATTATCATGCATGTTAGCTGACGTGTGAATACAATCTGAATACAAAATTCAAACTTAGCAAATAGGTAAGCATGCAAAACCTCATTTTTACTCACATTTAAGCTTAATTCTAGCTTTTATGGTTTAAGTATTATCTAATTTTTGGTTTTCTTATAGATTGTCACCCACAACAACTGAATTGATCTACTTCAATCTTTGCTCAAATGTAGTGAGTAGGTAAGCAGGTGAGTCCTCATTTGTTTTTAAATGTTAAGTTTTATCCTATCTCTTATTTTATTTTAGACAGCAACCCATAATGGCTGATTAGTCATCCACCCATAACAGTTAATTGGTAAAGTGTATCTGCTTAAAATGAAGTGAGTAGGTGAGCATGCAAGTCGTCATTTGTATTCATATTTAATTTTGATCTTAGCTTGTATTTTATTTTAGACAGTCATCCATAACAGTTGACTGCTAAAGAGGACCTGCATTAAACAAAGTAAGCAGGTAAGCATGCAAGTTCTTACTTGTAATCGTATTTAATTTTAATCCTAGTTCTTATTTTATTGTAGATAGCCCCCAATAAAGCAATTAGACAGTTACTCATAACAGCTGATTGGTAAAGAGGGTCTGCTTCAAGTGCGATGGGTAGGTAGGCATGCAAGTTCTTTTTTGTATTCATATTTAAGTTTAATCCTAGCTCTTATTTTATTTTAGACAGTCACCCATAACAGCTGATTACTCAGCCACCCATAACAGTTGAATGGTAAAGTGTATCTGCTTCAAATGATGTGACTAGGTGAGCATGCAAGTCGTCATTTGTATTCATATTTAATTTTAATCTTAGCTTGTATTTGATTTTAGACAGTCAGCAATAACAGCTGATTAGCCACTCACCCATAACAGTTGAATGGTAAAGTGTATCTGCTTCAAATGAAGTGACTAGGTGAGCATGTAATTTGTATTCATATTTAATTTTAATCTTATCTTGCTCCTAATTCTTATTTTAATCCTAGTTCTTATTTTATTTTAGGCAGTCAATATGCTTCAAACTAAATGAGTTGGTAAGCCATAAAGAACAGCTGCTTCAAACTATGCAAGTATGTAGTGTCCATATTCACACTTTTTCTATTCTTTGTAATAGCCAGCTGTAGCAGTGGAGTTGATCTGCTTTAAGCTTTGTTAGGACTTAGATGTGCAAGTCATTGATTATAATTTTAACTCGTATGGCTTAATAGCAATGCAAATTTTAATTTTCTTTCAGATAATCGCCGATAATTCCAGTTCTATGCTGAATCTTAAAGTAAAGATAGGTAAGTACATTGTGTTAAAGCCCAGTCCCATAATAAATTCTCAACTTCATCCCTACTGTTGTAATTTACCTCTATTACCCGACTTATTGTGTTTCCTCAGATTCTGTATGATAACTGTTAATTTATATGGGCTAGCTGGTTCAAATCGCTAGAGATATTTTTAAAAAGGCCCTATGTTCAAATGAAAGTAGTTCTATATTTCTGTTTAGGGTAGTTTTCGAATAAATTGCACCCTTATGTTTTGTGTGGCAGTGGTGGCATCTTATAATTATATTTGGTACTAATAATTTCACATGTACATAATAGATGGCGCTTTGTACGGAGTGTGGCCTATAGTAGTGGGAAGATATAGTAGTTCCATATCCTCCCACTACGGTGTTGAGGCGCCACTTACAAATTCGAATTATAAATTTCCCGTATCTTTTGACCGCGAAAAAGTTTCAACGTTATCAGCACAGATATGGCTAAAACTTTTTCGCCAGAATAAATGAACAAGAGTGTAATTTAATAATTGCAATAACTCCACATCCAGACGTGCTACAGACGTTGGTGACACATCAAACAACTAAGCTCGCTCCAATCTATCAGTAGAGCAATAAAAAAAAATACCAAATTCAAAAGAAAATTAAATATTGGTCGAAAATTTCGTTTTCAGAACGGAAAAAATAAGGTTTGGTATCAAGTTTGCATAAACGCAAAGAGATATATTTAATTAATAAAAAATTATTCGAAAACTTTACCAATTTTTTTAAATATTTATTGATCGAAAATTTTATTTTCAGAACGGAAGAATTACGGATTGGTATCAAGTTTGCATAAACGCAAAGAGATATATATTTATTAAAAAAATGGATGCAAAAGAATTATCTTTTTTTTAAAATATTGATAGAAAAATATCATTTTCAGAACGGAAAAATTATCGTTTGGTATCAAGTTTGCATAATCGCAAAGAGGTATACTTAATTACTTAAAAAAATTGATCAATAATTTAAAAAATCAAACTTTTTGTATATAATTTAGAAGGCATATTTACTCCGGAACCAGACTTGCTACGGGGGTGTATGATACCTTATTTTAATCAGTAAAACGACCTCTACATGCGTGCCAAATTTCAACCTAATCGGACACAATTTTTCATGAAAAAATTAATAATTTATGGAGTTTAAAAAAAATTTGATTTGGTAAGTGGCGCCATCTATTCGTTACACTTGGAACTTCAAAACGAAATCTTTCTTATCGTATTAGCGCCATCTATGGGGAAATAGCGAAAATTCAAATAAACCCATGTCGGTAAATCAATATAAGCAACACCTATTCGTTATTTTTACATTATCAAGGAGCAATATACATTTAATTAATTTATTAATGAAATTAAGGAATAAAATAAATTTTAAATAACAAGGGCAACCCTTCTTCAACAGCTCAAGCTAGATGAGGTGAGTAATGCTCCAATTTAACCACCCGAAGTCATAAAAGGGGGTTTTGGCCCCTTTTGCTTTCAAACCAGCAGGGCTAGAATTATATAGAAACATGAATATGAATGAAAACTTTCTTGCTTACCTACTCACAGAATTTGAAGTATATGTTCCCTGTAGATCAAAAAATATTTGTAATTATCTAAAACAAAACGTGATTATATAACTCATCACGAACCCTGTAAGGTGAAATAATATATCGAACCCTAAAACAACAAGCCTAATAATTAAATGTTAAAACAGTTATGGGCTTGGTTACCTTCTCACTAAGTTTGGTGCAGATCACCTGCCAATCTCTGGAGAAATGAGAAAAATCTGTAAAAAATTACGTAAACTTGAAACCATAATGGTTTATGGTTTCAAGTCACATCTTGAATCAAAAATCAAGTTACACAAATATTGATTGAACAAATAGATTATACAATTTTACTTACAGTAGCATATCCAGAATATTCATTAGCTACTATTCCTTGGCAATCCTTCTTTTGTTTGGTGGGGTCATCATCACCAAGCATAGTTGTTGAGCTAAACATGATGCATTCATCTTGCATGACAATGCACAACTTAAGCAAGTACCCTTTTGCATAGACTCACAGGTTCCATGTTATCGCAACATCTTGACTGTGGCCTAAATCTGCTTAGCAGCCACTCACATGTAGCTTTACTAATGTTTCAGTCAGCACATTTTGATGAAACCTTGAATACAATGCAGCATTGACTACCAGATTTTAGTATGGCACTTTACTCTGTAGTAGTTAGGTGTAGGGCTAAACAGTCACCTTGCATGATGAATGCACATCTTAAGCAAGTACATACTCTTTTTGAGAGCCAATTGGATCTTGCAAAACTTGATGTAATGTAATTCAGTAAGTTTATCATCTGCTCTAAATAGTTCATAGACTCACAGGTTGCATTCCATGTTATCACAATTGTGGCCTAAATGTGGTTGATGCAGCCACTTTCACATATACCTTTACCAATGTTTCAGTCAGCACGATTTAGACTTGATGAAACCTTGAATACAATGCAGTATTGACTAAGCTGATTTTAGTATGGCACTTTATCCTGTAGTAGTTAATTGTAGGGCTAAACATGATGCATTCACATTGCATGATCAATGTACATCTTAAACAAGTACTCTTTTTGAGAGTCAATTGGATCTTGCAAAACTTGATGTAATGTAACTCAGTAAGTTTATCATCAGCTCTAAATGGTTCATAGACTCACAGGTTGTGTTCCATGGTATCACAACATCCCATCTGTGGCCCAAAAGTGATTGAGGCAGCCACTTTCACATACAGCTTCACCAATGTTTCAGTCCAGCACAATTCAGACTTGATGAAACTTTGAATACAATACAGCATTGATTACCAGATTTTAGTATGGCAGTTTACTCTGTAGCAGTTAGTTGTAGGGCTAAACATGATGCATTCACCTTGCATGATCAATGTACATGTTAAACAAATACTCTTTTTGAGAGTCAATTGGATCTTGCAAAACTTGATGTAATGTAACTCAGTAAGTTTATCATCAGCTCTAAATGGTTCATAGACTCACAGGTTGTGTTCCATGGTGTCACAACATCCAATCTGTGGCCCAAAAGTGCTTGAGGCAGCCACTTTCACATATAGCTTCACCAATGTTTCAGTCCGGCATAAATTAGACTTGATGAAACTTTGAATACAATGCAGCATTGATTACCAGATTTTAGTATGGCAGTTTACTCTGTAGTAGTTAGTTGTAGGGCTAAACATGATGCAGTCACCTTGCATGATGAATGCACATCTTAAGCAAGTACATACTCTTTTTGAGAGCCCATTGGATCTTGCAAAACTTGATGTAATGTAACTCAGTAAGTTTATTATCAGCTCTAAATGGTTCATAGACTCACAGGTTGTGTTCCATGGTGTCACAACATCCAATCTGTGGCCCAAAAGTGCTTGAGGCAGCCACTTTCACATATAGCTTCACCAATGTTTCAGTCCAGCATAAATTAGACTTGATGAAACTTTGAATACAATGCAGCATTGATTACCAGATTTAAGTATGGCAGTTTACTCTGTAGTAGTTAGTTGTAGGGCTAAACATGATGCAGTCACCTTGCATGATGAATGCACATCTTAAGCAAGTACATACTCTTTTTGCGAGCCCAATAGATCTTGCAAAACTTGATGTAATGTAACTCAGTAAGTTTACCATCAGCTCTAAATAGTTCATAGACTCACAGGTTGCATTCCATGTTATCACAACATCTCAACTGTGGCCCAAATGTGGTTGATGCAGCCACTTTCGCATATACCTTTACCAATGTTTCAGTCAGTACAATTTAGACTTGATGAAACCTTAGATACAATGCAGTATTGACTAACCTGATTTTAGTATGGCACTTTATCCTGTAGTAGTTAATTGTAGGGCTAAACATGATGCATTCACCTTGCATGTTCAATGTACATCTTAAGCAAGTACTCTTTTTGAGAGCCAATTGGATCTTGCAAAACGTGATGTAATGTAACTCAGTAAGTTTGTCATCAGCTCTAAATAATTCATAGACTCACAAGTTCTGTTCCATGGTATCACAACATCCCATCTGTGGCCCAAAAGTGCTTGAGGCAGCCACTTTCACATAAAGCTTTACTAATGTTTTAGTCTGGCACGATTTAGACTTGATGAAACCATGAATACAATGCAGTATTGACTAACCTGATTTTAGAATGGCACTTTACTCTGTAGTAGAAGATCCCTTCTTGAACACAACACCTGTTATTAACACTAATTACAACAATAACAATCAATGCTTATTGTTAACAATGCACTTAACATCAAACTTGATCAAACTGCTTTATACAAGGTTATGTAGGCACCGGTACAAGGGTGTGCAAAAGATGCAGAATGTTCGACAAGTTGCATACATGCAAATCTATTTCAACAACAATTATGTTAGAACTGGCAATTTCTTTACCTTAATACATAATTTGAAACATTAGCATTTGAATAAATTCTATTACATTCATATATGTGAGTTATTTAAAGTTGAACTGGAAGTCTTGAGTGTTGCCTAATATTGAAATAAACATATAGGCAACGTACAATTAGTTAATTAATAAATATCATTAAATATTGTATGCAGATTCATACATTTAGCAATCATTCAATAGTTTTCGATGATTTAAAATAGTTATTTTGAATATTGTAAAAGAGAAATACTATAAACACTTTAAACATCAAAATGTCTTCCAGTATCTTGCAATCAATTGTCAACACATAACCCTACAAATCAGGAATCACTCGTATCTAATTTGGATAAATATCAATTAAATGGCAGTGTGTGGTTCTAAAGTTGTTGCATTGTAAAGTTAGTGTAAAATGGCATCAGTAGCAACAATAATTTCATCTGATGTAAATATTCACCGATTGCCAGTAAACAGTGAAGAGCATCAGTTTGGAAACTGGACAATAAAATATACAAAAAGCCACATTCTTCACTCACAGTGTAAAACAGCAGATAAGTGCGCCAACAATACATCAGAAAGATGTGCATTTTGTCTGTAAGTACATAATATGTTGTTGATAATTTTTGTTAACTATTAGTGCCTTAATTTTCCAGGTACACAAACAGTCTCGAGTTACCACATCTACCTGAAATGGTATTCCCTAACAACATTTTATATGTAATTAACAACAATGGAGCTTCAATTGAATTCAATTCATTAAACGCTTTACAATGTGTTTGCAATAATGCATTACCTTTCAAGGTTGCATGTTCAGAAGCATGGAAAGAATCCAGGTATGCTTTAGCAACAAAGCTTTTTTCTATATTACAAAATGAATATAATTGCAGGCCTCAACATTTACTGGAGGAGAAAATCAAACCATTTGACTGGACTTTTTCAACAAATTACAAAGGAACAATCAAAGGATGCTGCAAAGTTGAACCTACAGAAGAAAGAATTGATATGGAGCGTCTTAAAGAGAAGGAAAAAATACTTTTCTATCAAGAACTCATGCTTTATGAAGATGAGTTACATGATAATGGTATAGCTCAATGTACAGTCAAGATCAGAGTGATGCCAACATCATTCTTCATTTTGTTAAGATTCTTTTTACGTGTTGATAATGTATTGGTACGCATTAATGATACACGTTTTTATCATGATGTTGCCACCAATTATGTCCTGCGTGAGTTCACTAATAGGGAGTGCAGCACACAGGATATCAACCTACCTTTAACAGTATTTGGAGATCCAAATATTTTACAAACTCATATGCCACTTGTGAGTCATCAGTATGAAAAGTTGATATTCAACAATGATATTGATGCAAATAATAGTAACAGCTAAAGAAATATTTTAAGATATTGTAAGATTATTTTCCAATATATTATATTACTCTGCAATATTTTGTACAATATCTTTTGCCCTACTTAGCTTGACTGAATCAATATCACCACTTGTGTTGCAGTCTTCTATGTTATCTGTTTCAATTAATTTAACTGCAGCATCCAACAGATTTTTCTTTACTTGCCCTCTACTTGCTTCAAAGTATTCCAATGTTGTGTTCCATAAGGAATCAGGCAGACTTTCCTGATCATATATGTGATTGATAATCCACTGCTGTGTCATCTTACTAAACTTCCAATCTTGTTTGTTATTTTTCCAGGTCTCTAAGTATTCAACAATACGTAGCTTATACTGATTACTTGTGTTTTCACGTTTTATTTGTTCACGCTCTTCTTGCTTTAGTTTCTTTCTCGACTTTTGTTTTGGTTTTTTATTCAATACTATTTGTTTTGATTGCACTACCTGAGTATCATCAGCTAATTCCTCTGAGGTCTCTTCTTTCTCAGTGTCCTGGTGTTTTCTCTTCTTTGATTTCTTTGTTTTCTTGTGTGATTTGTTAGTAGAAACATTGTCTGTATCCTCTGCTATTTCACTGGTAGGTTTTGATATACATTCTTGGTTCATATTTACCTCAGCTGTCTCTTCAGTAACAGCGACTTTCCGCTTCTGCTTTTTCGGTTTACGTACTTTGGTTTCACTATTTTCAATACTACTCTCACCCATTGTAAGAAACTGTTTGTTTATAACACTTGTGTACCACTCAGCAATACCCAAACTCAAGCCATGTGGAAAACTGTGGTTATGTTATTAATCCCACTTCGGCAGAACGTCAACAATTCTAACGCAAGCGCCGTCTATGTGTGCGCACTTTTATGCAGGATTTAAAAAACTGCCTTATAATGCAAAACATTACTTCGCCAGTTAAGAACCTATTAACAACAATTTGGAACTAAAAATAATCCTATAATTTATGCAAATTTAATAATTGCATATGAATGCGTTTGTTACTACATAAGGAAAACTTTTCGCATGTGTATTAAATGAAATATTCACATTTGATTAATTAGTAATAGCAAGTTACAAGTTATTTAGCAAACGCGGCGACGAAAAAGTCCAGAAAAAGTTACAATGGTAAATTATATCCTGTATGCCCCAAGCATTCGTCTCCTTGAGGATACCGTAATTAAATTTGGTCAAAATGTTGTGATTCATCTCGTCAATGATTATGCATAATTATTATGTAATTAAACAACCTAATGATTCGCGAGCGCACTTTGGACTTACTCATGTGTTCGAGGTAATGCATGCTGCGTCATTAACGTGAACGTGTTCGTGGCTGGCGCTAAATGTTTGCTGAACCTTGTACAATTGTAATGGGATACCGATTCGAGAATCATAAGTAGCAATCACTGATTAGTCAAAAATAAACTCATAATCAACGCTCAAATAGTCACCAGTACGCCGTGCGCGCTTCGTCCTGATAATTCGCTCCTCGTACGATTTATGTTTATAAGTGCAATAAGATTATCTTTGCATATCTCTTAAACGTAACACGCTGCTAACAATAAGCATTTTACTACTACTCGTGATTACATTTGCAACAATTTCACAATGGAGAATAAGAATAGCGAACAAAGCGAACAGGTAAATAAACTTATTTTATTATGCGCAATATTACTTAATGCATTGAAATCATCTACTTGCAATTAAATAAACAACCCCGCTGTTTATTGTCATGATTCATCATTGCATCTTACTGCTGCATTGCAAAATAATTATCAAAAATAATAAGTAGGTATTAAAATAATGAGTCATCTAATTAAATTTAATAACATAGAAATGTAGGCTCTTTGAAGTTTTATGATAAAAGATGAATTGATTAGATAGAACAAAAACACAATACAATCATTTAATTATTATTTTGGACTTTAAAATGAGTGTGAGTCCACAAAATTGGACTTGTACTTTGGATCTGGAAATACACTAGACTTAACACCATCAAGATCTTGAAACCGCATTAAATCTGTTTAATAAATGGATTACATCCGCTTACCCGTAGCACAAAGTTCTTTTACTTATGTATCATCACTTATTCGGTAATGCGATTGATTCGAAGCATAATATTACAACACACAACTCGATGAAAAAAGATAAAATATCAGCGTGTAAGTCTGTATAACATCCGCGTGCGCGTGTAGTATTCGGTTCAACAATTTATCAATTTGCTGGTGCATCATCCGATCACCAGACAGTCAGCGAGTCAGACAACGAGTTCGTTGGATTTCATTTCACTTTCATCGCAAGCATCCACAGCATCAACTTCAAGCCGCACATTTCGAGCGGTCGTGTCGCAGTAATTAACAATTCAAGATCTATTGCACCAACTTTGCTACTTTAGTTTCACTCAGTTTTTATTCGCTAACTAGACAATTGTGTCATCGTTTTAATCGTAAGTACTTATATGCAAGTGAAATATTCATTGTCTTGATAAGCATAAAGTTATTTAAGAACACGTGGATTTTTCGCCTTCGTTTTTACTCAAAACTAACATCTCTATTAGGTGTCAATAAAGTTTCATTAATTAATTTATTGCATCTTAATATTTCGCTAATTAATCGCCATTAACATCTTACCGCGATTTCAAATGACCTTAGTCTTTGTTTGTAAGACTCTTCTTTGTCGTGCAAATGCAATTTTGTTTAACTCAAGGTTGCAAGATGCAATTAAACTAAAGAAAGCAAGTTTCAACTCATACTTTAAAAGTTTTGCAAACTTTGACTTTTCCAATGATCAAATAAATTCATTAAATGACAAATTTGACACGAGTGTTAGATATGTTAAAATCTAAATGTAAAAAATCATTTAAAGTTCCCGGCGGGGTATTTTATTCATTATTTCTTCAAGTAAATTAAATACTTACTTGAGAAATATGGATCACATCATTAATGACGTTCTTCATATATTCGGTTGGGATCAAGTCGGTTTAAATGAATCGAATTCTCGAAATTATTGTGTTAACGATCTGAAACAACTCAATTTGAACGAGAAAACTTACCGCAAACGACGAACTTGTGAAGTGATAATTATCAGAGTATAAACCGTTTCATTCCAAGTTGTAAAGTTGTGTGATATGCAATATTACATAAAAATTCTATTGTAATTTTAGATGCCAGGTCAAACTCCAGATATCACCACTTCAGGCATCAACCTTGAAAGTGTGAATCGCATTTGCAAATTGCCAATGGTCGAAAGCACTTTGCAAACCAGCAAACATGTTTACGAAAAAGTCAAAGTAAGTAGTGCATTTCTCTCGAAACTTCTGTGTTCTCATTGTGTATTCTTCAGGACTACAACAGCCTTACAAACTGGACAATTTCAACTGCGGAAAACACCGTTCAAAAAGCAGTAGAAGTGGGGAAACCATACGCTGTACCAGTGGTGCATTCATTAGAAGGACCAATTAAGAAAGTAGATGACATCCTTTGCAGTGGTTTGGATTTTGTTGAGTCCAAAGTGCCCGCAGTTAAATTGCCACCGGGTGAGGTAAATGCTTAGACATGTAGTAATTTAGCCGTTTTGTTCTTGATTAGACCGTACCTGTGTCATGATCCATCAATCATTCGAGTTATAAACCGAAACACATTCAGTTTTTATCGCAGCTTTACGCCTCAACCAAGGAATACATTTCCAATAATCCAACCGTCGTCAGTGCCTGCTCCGTGGTGAAACCAGCAGTTGCTACTGCTAAAACCGTCGTGGCATCAGCAGGATCCACCGTTACTTCGACTGTGCAAGGTAGCAAAGAAAAATAATTAAACACCACTTAATTAACGTTCAAACCGTTCAAAAACGTATCACAAAATGTTTATGGGTAAAATCCAAATTACCGACCCCGTTGTGATTGCCTCTAATGTACCATTACGATCAGTAAACAAATTCTAAATTTTTAACAAATCACCGACCGGTCACTAATTAAATTTATAGTGATTACCAGCCATAAAGCGCAGATTATTAACTACTGCCATTGCTAACCACTGGCCCAAAAAATGGTGTAGCTAATTCATGCGTTTCTAAGTTTAATGAAGAGAAGAGAAACACGAACGAACGTTTACTTAGGTGTGGTTATTATATCAAGTGGCTTAATGAGCTTTTGTTTTACAGGTGCTAAGAGCATGGTGGAGCCAGCGATTGAAAATGCGAAAAAAGCAGTGGAACCAGCAATTGAACAGGCGAAACACATCGTCGAACCGTACATTGAGTCCTCGAAGGAGAAAGCAGCAGCTCTACGCAATTACAGCCACCAGAAGGTTGATGAGTACCTCAACTCCGGTGCGGGTTCACATGAAGGTAATACCACTTTGTCGCACACTAATTATCAACGTCATTCATTTTCTGACACTTCCTTCGAATCGAGCTGGAGCGACAGTACCTACAGCTCGCCATGTCCATTAAGTAGCTTGATCAACCCCATTCCAAAAAAGGTCGTTATCTCTAATCAAAGTTATACTTCCAGCCAATGATGGCATTCCAACACCGACAACACCATGCTCAGACATTCAGAAGGCCGAATGAGTTCTGGAGTTGCCAATTTGAATTCATATTACTACTCCACTGATCATTTGAGGGTCAAGCGATGCTAAATTATCGTTCAGCTTTGGAACAACATTAGGGTTCATCAAGATTGTATTATTTAAGATTTTTAAATGTATTGTCCAACAATCATGTCATACTCCTCATTATTTTAAATTAGTTAAATAAACGTTATATTATTATACCAACATCCATTTATTGACTGTTAAAAAAGAATATTTCGCGTTAGCACCGTTTAATTTTGTTCAACACAGTTAAAATCATCAAACGCTGTTTTATTACCACGATTGTGACTGCATGCAGCAGAGCGTTTGAAGTGCGCTTTTTGTGCATGAAAAATACTTTGGGAGGATGTTTAAACGCTCAGCCAAACGGCGAATTTGAGCGGTAGCGGTAGAGAATTGAGAAAAACAAGCAAGCTCAACACACATATAACAAACCGCGATGTCCGAACGTAGATTATTTATAATTCGCATCTTCGGCGCGGTGGGCGATTGTTGTTAACTGCAAACGGTCGATGCATACGAATTAGAGTATTACATTTAATTGCAAATTTGCGACTCGCGTCAACAGATGAATTTATTCTACCTATCTAGTGCATAAGTGACTTAAAAATGTTGGTATCACTCATGCTCATTTGGAGCTGTGTAGCCCTCCTAATTATCCACAATAAACGCAGTCGTTTGGTAAATTTGGGAATGAAATTACCCGGTCCACGACCCTTACCCTTCGTGGGCAACGCGCTAATGTTTATTGGTAAACCAGAAAACACTTTTAAAAAGTTTGCTGTCCTGTATAAACAATTCCGGCGGATTTTGGCCCTTTGGATGGGCCCGAAATTGACCGTGATGATCTTCAACGCCAAAGACGCTGAAGCAATCCTGAAAGCAAAGGGCACTGTGAAAGCTGACGAATATCAATTCCTTCGTCCATGGCTGGGCAACAGTATCTTAATTAGTGAAGGTAAGAAGTGTAATTTAAACTTTTCAAATCAACAAAGTTTCCATAATTTTTCCAAATCTAAAAAGTTAGAAGCTGCAATAAAAACAATACTTTTAAAAGTTGTGAATAACTTGAAATGAAACAAGATAATTAAGTGTGTATTACTGCGATTGTATAAAGTAATAAATGAAATAACTTTCGTGTTCGTCACTTGCTTTTTGCTTCTGCAAATTTTGACAAATGTGATATCACAATTTGCGAATGCGCAAAATAACAACAACTTACAATTACGAATGCAGAATACAACCAGCAATAAAATAACTTTATGTCTGTTATGTGTCCACACTTCTCTTGCACATACAAAGTAAAACTATGTTCGAAGGAATGAAATTCAAACACAACAAGAAGCTGCTAACACCGGCATTTCATTCGCACAATTTGCGACAATACATGCGTGTCTTCAATCGCTCTGGGCGCAACATCATCGAGGAATTGAACGTACACGTAGGAGCTGAAGAATTCGATGTCCATCCGCTCCTGAGCCTTTCAACCATGTTCGCGCTTTTAGGCAAGTAATCGATTTGAAAGCTCTATAAATACGTAATGAATGCAATTAAAACAATTAGCACCGCATACGAAATGAGCCTGAACTCATTTGCATTAATTTCTTTTCGTGTTGTAATTTCAAAGAGACCTCCATGGGCGTGAAGAAAGAAACTCTCGGCGCGCAAACAATGAAGTACATTGAAGCAGTCGAAAGACTTGGACGTTTCGCACATGAACGCACCTACAAAGTCTGGCTACGTCCAGAAATCTTCTTCAAATACTCCAGACTCAAGCAACAGCAAGACAAGTACTTAAAAGTAGTACATTCGCTAACCGAGGAAGTCATACGTGAGCGCCGAAGGGAATACGAAGCTAATAAAATCAGTTTGGATAGTACTGACGTCAAATGGCCCATCTTTCTGGACAAATTCTTCGAAGCGAAGGACGATGAAACTGGAACTGGTCTATCCGACGCCGACATCAAGGACGAAGTTATGACCATGTTGTTTGCAGTACGTACAATTTTACTTTATGCTCTTTGAGTAAATGAACTGTGTCAAGTTACATAAATATATTGGATTAATTTAAGGATACTTAATTCATTTGTACATTCCAGGGTCAAGATACAACCTCCGTATCAATAGGTTTCTGCTTGTGTATGCTCGGTCTTCATCAAAGTGTACAGGTGATTATTCTAGACAGCTCAATTAAGTTGTTTGGTCTATTAAAATAATTACTACCTACTTATCACAACTGATGTTTAACATACTTAAGAATAAATGCGCTTGTAATACCAATGTTTTCAGGAGAAAGTCCATATAGAAATTGAACAAGTATTAAGTGGTGATCAAACGTGCGAGATGACTTATGAAGATTGCAAACGACTAACTTATATGGATCAGGTAATCCAGGAGACTTGGCGTTTATTTCCGCCGATTCCGCTGATTGCGCGCAAATCTCTCACGGATATTGCACTGGAAGAATATACTTTGCCGCGCGACTGCACCGTCGGTCTCCTAATCATGGCCATTCATCGCGATGACACTCAGTATCGAAATCCACACGAATTCAATCCGGATAACTTTACGACGGAGGAAATCAAACGCCGCAACCCATACAGCTTCATTCCTTTTTCAGCCGGACAGCGTACCTGCATCGGTAAGCCAACTCTCATCTCTTTTTGCTCTGGTCCATAACTCTTGTTGATTTATGCCGCTCATGATGTATTGTTTATTGCACAGGGCAACGCTATGCACATCTTCTGATCAAGGTGACACTAACCCACATTCTTCGGCGGTTCAAAGTATTTTCGCAATTGCCCATCCACAAGTACAAACTCGCCGGACAAACGTCGCTTAAGTTGCGCAACGGTTTCATGATCAGCCTGCAGAAGCGATGATTTATGCCAAGCACACGCATTTCGTGGACCACAACGTCCGATCCGATTCAAGTATTTATATATTGCTTCAACGCTTTGCACGTGTACATTATTTATATTGAATATTTGTTATTGCGATCAACTGGCATATATAAAAGAAAGTTTATACTCACTTAATAAAATATTTAATTGCTTTCTATTCATACTATTTTATTATTCCCGTTTGGTGAGTCTGATAACTATGATCAATGTCAATAAATTAAATGCCAAATAGTGCCCAGTTGATTCAAATCGAAGAAGAATGGCAGATATTAAATAATACATCAAAAGATTTCATAACAAGTTATTATGCATCCATCACTTTTAGACTTTTGGAACTTATCACTCACTCATCCTGCATACATCAATATGCCATAAGACACGCGGGAAAACCGGAAAAACACCCGCTGCGTCTACTTTTCACACATTCTCGCGTTCGTTGAATTTTTGTGAATTCCCGCCAGCAATAAATCAACATTTTTTGCTTCACTTGCGGCTCTAATATGTAGTTGGAAATAGCGAGCTCAAAATGCCATTCGTTTTTTCTTCTTTTCCGCTAAGCGCTAAGCGAAAGACGCGCACTGCTGTGAAAATAACACATACATCGTGATTCGCATGCCAACTAACGAAAAATTCATATTGATTTTCTTTGCGTGGTGGCCAAAGGAAGGAAGACTTTCGACTGCTCAAAATAGCAGAAAATACGCAGATTTACAGGCAGAAAATATTCACATATCACTCGAAAATGCATAGGGAACACAAAAGACGAGCAAGATGATAAATCCGCAACTTTTACACAAATTATGGAAGATCAACTCTGCGCGGATGGGCGGCTTCATTTGCATAACGCTGTTCGACTGCCAATAGCAATCGGATGACAAATGTGTTAGCGGTTCGAAGGAGATGTCTTTATCAAATTTCGATTTTGTATTCATTCGCCGAGAGCTGTGCGTGAGTTGCGAGCGAATGCATAAATATTTGTGACTTTCGTACGAATGTAAATGTCCTTCCTATCGGCGGGACTATTACACTGAACTTTCGTAGATAACAATTTGTACGATCGGCGGCTTCTGGCGCTGATTGCTCTCGGTGATATCGCGTATCACCGCCTCCATGGCCTCCTCCCAATCTCCCTGCGCCTGCAACTTGCCCGTTTTGGCCTTCTGCGACGCATTGAACTTCCTCGGCATGGTGACCTGCATCAAGAGCAGTCTCTCATTAACTTTTTAATCATGATAATGAAAGTCATTGTTATGTTAATTCATTAGTATGCGAATTCATTAAGTAGCGCACTAACCACAGTCAGAACTTTGCGAAGATCGTGCTGGAACGCTGACACATCTAATCCCGGCCGATTTTCGGCCAACTTTCGCAGATTGTCAGCCAGCGGACCGGAGAGCGCCTGCAGTTGCCGCCAAGACTGTGCATATTGCCGCCGCACCAGCTCGATGATACTGGTCGTGAGGGCTAAGCCGATAAGAATGTACATCGTTGCGAAGAGCATGTACGTTGGCTTCTCTAATAAATCACGACAATAACAATCACTAAACGGAAATCTGAATGATACTTTGACGCAATAACGCGAAGAACATAACATTTTATGCGTATTTTCGCACTACCCAAGCAAAAGAACTTCATCATAAAACTAATCAACCGATTTCTTATAACAGAAACCCAAAAAGAAAATAATGTTGAGAAAATTGCGAAAATGTTATACATTCTAACATGCCCTGCCTTCTCTTATTGACCAAAGCTCGTAAAGCTAAGATTTCCCAAGCTATTTATAGTCTTGAATTAAAAACACATTTACAACCCCCTTAGTGTATCAAAAGCTATGAATCAAATGCTTTATTTCATCCGCATTAGGGTTGTACGTAACGCGCGCAAAAAGTAAGTTACTTCAAAATAAGATAACAACAATTATTATTACCAGGTACAAGATCACCAAATCCGATGGTAGTCATCGTGACGAAACAAAAATAGAAGCCGTCAAAGAACGTCCATCCGTCCTCCCAGATGACGAATAATCCGGCGCCAAGGGCCAAATAAACGAAGAGAAAGCCAACGGCAGACAAGGCATATAATGAAGTCCTTCGTGCGCCCGTCGCATTTTCGCTCCTATGGAAAATTCAGTTAAATTCGAGCGTGATGATTTTTATTTAGGCGTAACAACCAACCAACCCAGAAAACTCATGTATATTGCGCGCCGCTTCGTCTGCTGTGTTAATAATGCAAGCAACTTTTCCGCAACAACGTTGCACACAAAAGCACGAGAAGAAAACACAACATACACAAAAGACGCGAGCAAAACAACCAACAAGAGGGCGGCAGTAACGCTAAATTTTATTAAACCGTTACGTCAGTTTGCTTTGCTCTTAACACGCCAAGGAGTATTGTGCTCGATCCAACTTGAAATTGAAATATGAGAAAAAGTTGCTTGCATTATGGAAATTTGCAAAATTCAATAAGACTCGACGCGTTTATCTCTACAAGGCTTTCCACCCCCCAAACTTTATCATACAGCATGTAGGTTACTACTATTTTGCGGTTTTACTTCCGCTCAAAGTCCTGGAGGACGTGTAATAATAAGTCTCGAGCAAAACAACAATAACAAACCTGCAAAACTTTGGCATCGGCGGCAGATGATCCATAAGCGTCGACACAGTGGTGGCGAACAAGTGTCCAAAGTCGGCGATAACCGTCAGTGTGAGGGGTATTCCGATAAGAGCATAGACGATGCAGAATGCGCGCCCTTTTACGGTCACCGGAACAATATCGCCGTACCCTATAAACACGCATTAATGTGTCAATAAATTAACATTGGCACGGAGCGCACAATCCACATACACACATACTCGGAATACGGATCAATGTGGAAAAAATGTAATACGAGAATTGTGAAGGATCCAAATGCATGAGCTAAATATACAAATATATGCGAGAGCAAGCGCAGAGAATTTGCTAAATTGCTTTTCCCCACGTTATTTGATATCCCAATGGCCAATAATGATCTACAATTTCTCTCCGCGCGCGGCGGCGGCAACGAGGGAACTTCTCTGGAACCGTTAATCATTTTCAGGGAAGTAAATGATCCATTAAAATGGCAATATTGTTATGAAACATCCTTCCATCCTGCTGTTACTAAGTGTAATGAAGGATGTTAATTATTCTCAAGTTCTATAAATTCCCCAGCATTTAAATTCAAAGTACCCACTCAATGCTAATAATGTCTTGAATTCTTATTACTTGTATTCCATTTCCCTAAACAATATCAACTAAACATGAGTGAATTATAGCATTGCTGCAGTCTGCGACAGCATACGAATGCGTCGTTTCTATAAAAACTGATAGTGTCAAGTAATAAATAAGGAATCTATCGCCTCCATGGAAAAGCCTTGTATAGCTTAGTTTCCTAGATGTGTCTTCCAGAAAAAAAGCAAGAAATACAGAACGTCTACGCTCTAATCCCCAAGCTTGTTATACACTGAACGCAGCTTCATATGTTCTTCATCCTCTGATATTTCTATTGATATTAAGGGCAGGCAACAAGGCCTTACCCTCCATATGAATAGAAATAACTTCTTGTTTTTTCGTTTATTCAATTTATGTGGTATAAAGTTATTAAATTGCCTTTCAATAAAATGTCAGGCAGCACTCTAAATCGAAAGTAAACATAAAATATGCGCACGCCGTTCACTGTATTACTTTTCAGATTGTGCCTTTGGCACTTGAATTATAATAGCAAGATAAAAAATAATAGCACCGCACCGCATCATATCACATATGCATTATGAATATTGTATGTAAGCATAGGCGATTCGCTTATTAGATTTGATTGCAATGGCATGCAACGTGGCAAGTGTTATTTGAGTGAAACAAAAGCCCGAATGGCAGTCGATCGTGCGCGTTGCCATTAACCCAGATTTTTTCGTAGTTTCAACCCCCTCTGATTCGTTATTATTTTAATAGCGCGGCATAACCGGACGAAACGCATACGTTGTCGAAATTTGCGCATATTAGAGAACTAATTAATACTCATTTATTCGCGTCCTTTATGCCGTTGTTGCGCATTTCATGCGGCAAATGAAAAAGAATGCGGTACATTTATTTATTGCTGTTATATATCGCATTATAATGGGGTTAGTTGGAGCTTATGACTTTTTACTGTATGCGTTTACAACTTAAACCAGCGTGCAACAACTAATTTGATACAATCATCATTTATTTGCTCAGAAAAACGCATGCAGCAAGCAATTGCACCTGAATAAAATAAGTTTTAAAGTTTACATGCGAATATATTGCAAATTATAAATGTCACCTTCAATTCGCGCGAGTGCATTAAGCTGAAAGTGTGTTGAGAACACGCACATTGCATTATTTATTAAACATTATAAATTCATTCGTCCTCTCCCTGTAATGAAGTATTGAATGTGCAAAGTGCATGCAAAGGGTTGAAACTTTATGTGCGCGGTGTGGTTGTTGCGACAAAATTGGAAACTGCATGGCTGCAACTGGTGTTTGCAGATAGCGTGTGCGTTCGCTCTGCCGCATTGCATTCAAACGGAAAAAGCCACGAAATTATTGACAGAATCGCGCATGCAACTAGCACTCAAGAAGCATTCGCAATTTCGTCCATGGTATTAAAGCACCTTGCTTCTAATACCATTTCGTCCATATTCAAACTTCCCGTACAAGTGTTTAACATCTGTTACACTTTAATAAAACTCTTGTTTCATTATTGAAACTTTGATCGAAGTCCATAGAAATTTTATAAAAATTCTAAAGCATTATCGGCCATGATTTTCTATTAAATTTTACTCTGGAATTTACGCGCCAGTCAACAACAACTCTTTACGGGTGGTACTTTGCATATTAATTTCCAATTCCTATTTATCAAAATTAATCCAACCTTTTCATCAATGACTGAATGCGAATGCATTAATGCAAGTGTTCAATACATGTTCACCGGAAAACCAATAACAATAATGGCTTTTGATCAAGTTTCACGTTTTCCTCAAATTTCCAGTGATGATAATAATTCATATGATTGGATTTTAATTGAATTTAAATGAAAATTGACTTATACAAAAATTAATTTAGGTCATGCGAAAAACGCGATATTAATTATCGACTGCAAATTCCAAATTAATATGTAAATTTATTAAAATTCCGCATAGAATAAAAGCAAAACATGAAAGAACTATTTCAATAAGCTCCAAGCAAGCATATTTCACTCTTAAAATATTCATCAGTAGTCCAAATGTGAATATTCCCAGTATAATAATGTAATCAAATGACGCAATATGCATGCGTACAAATATAAATAATACTTCGACGGCTCTAGTTCGACGTCATTGACTGAAATCCTATATCTATGAGGCGCACATACTTTCAATCACCGAACGCGTATTTATAGTTGTAGCCAAAGAGTGTACTTGGACTGCCAATTAAATGAACATCAATGAAAATAGCCAACGACTAGATAACGACAAAGTGAACATCACCATAAAGCGCTCCTAATAAAACGCAACTCTAATGGCAGGACGACGCACTCAAATTCATTTCGCACGGTCACGCACCGCTCTTTAAATCGCATGACGCGTACATCTGAATCGACTGCGTTCGCACGCCATTCCTAAAGCGTCAAAGAGTTTCCAACTACATTAAGCGCGCAGTTTAAGAGAATGAATGAATTGCATTGCAGGTAACAAGCAAAACTAGAACGCAAATGAAGTGACTTGTATGATAAACGCGCCAAACAGGATAATAAAACTCTGGCCTGGGGTGAAACTTGGTACCGCAATGTACGCACGATGCGTGATAACGGGGGTAGTGCTATAGAGGAAAATTCCATGAATAGACAAATTATCTTTACAAATGTCAACTCACCCCCATGCGTAACATGCACTGCTTTTAACGAACAACTCAAGCCAAACAAATATATCTTCCCATCAGATATCACACGTTTGCACGAAATTCAAGCAATTTACCTCAATTTAAAAAACAATTAAATAATTCAGCTTACCTATTGTCGTGATGACTGTTGATGAAAAGAACACAGATTTCAAAATCGTCCAACGTTCCAACTCTTCCATCGGCTTCGTATAGTCCGTAAGCCCACCAAGCACTGCATTCTGCAGAATGTCCTCGTACTGCTTCAACTGATCCTTAAGATCGGACAAATCAGCCGAGTTATTGTAAATCCAATTCACAAAGTGCTCACGCCGAATATGAACCGACTCATTCAATGTGGTCAAGCGGTCCACTTCATCGGGATATTCAAGTTTGCGAAACACCTGTCAAAAGTAGAGGAAGACTGATTATCAATCTGTTTCAACAACAAACAAAATTTATTCGTAAATTTCGTATTATTGTGTTATTCCGTTTTGGGTTTCGTGTCAGTTTTCATTTCCGTTTTAATGATTAATTAATGGCTCACTACCATGTTCGTTATTAATATTAATAGCACCGAAAACAGCAAGAGAGAAACTTTGAAAACTTTATAACAAGTAGAAATCGTCTGACTGCAATATTATTAAGTCGAATTTTTATGCACCGCGCCATGGGGATACTTTAAAACTAATGAAGCAAGCAGAATTTATGCAGTCATAACATGTGCGCGAGTAATATGCATTAGAAAAACGACGTCATAATGCAATATATGTATCATGAAATGCAAAGAGAAGAGCGAATTTTCGCGCGTAAGTTAGCGGGGATGGATAAAAGCTAATGTAGCGCATAATTTATGTAGGCGATCTGGATTCGAAATTTCGAAGCTTGTAATTTACTCTACATAATAATATACTGTTGACTTTTGAAGCAACGGAAAACATTTTGGCAATTAAATAAGCCAACCATGATCAACGCCTGTGTAACAAACGCGCTATTGCTGAAAGTTTGAAACATATAGGCGAAAGCTTTCCGCTCTTAACACCCGCAACGTACTTAATTACGTTACGTTATTACCACCCCCAAATACGGGATGCGCTTATTAATTATCTTTACCTACATTCGGCTTAATCATTATCATTCTGACCTGGCAATAAATTTTTAACATATGTTAGGGTGAATTATAGGAAATCAATGATTGCAATATTTTTAGCTGTGCAATGAAAGTGGAAGCAGTAAAAGAGCTTAAACTCGCATAAAGGGAATTGAAATTTATGGAAAATGGTTTTTGCAATTTACACTAACCAGAAACGTTTACGGTTTCTTTTTGTCTCGGGGAGCTTAGACAAAGATTTACTTGAACAATTTAAGGAAAAGACATTTAGACAAAAGTTCATCTTACTTACCAGTCCGCCGCAAACGGTGTACGTCATCAACGCAACAAAAAGTGAAATGTGCTGCAGGGCTGACTTGAGCTTGAGATGTTTCCACCAATTCTTCAAACGACTGCCAAAATTGTTTGGCGGCGTTAGATACACGGTCGTCTCCATAACTCTCCGGCTAATTCCTCCTCGTCTTATTATTTTAATTAATTAAATACGCTCGCACATTATTCCTGAGATAGTTTCGCAACACTTGACATTATCGCATCGCGTAAATAATTGGAACACATATAATTCGGAAGTGATTGTTTTAGTCTATGAAGCTACAGCTTGATTTATCTCCTTCATTACTCGGCTCGCCGACAAGTGGTGCATTCCTTCCTCGGATCAATTAATCGCTATCATTACACATATTTTTCTGCACTGCCCAATATTGTGTAAGCACAACGCAAACGCATGTTCGGTGCACTTTCCGCAATATAGTTCAAGTACGAAAATAATTGAGGAAATGTTTAGATTACATCTCTGGAAAGTGGAGCGATTTTGTTTACATGCGCGTTTATTCGGGGCCGCGACGCTGCGGCGTCCAGACGCTTGGCACCGCGACGCTAAACTGGCTGACGGCGGCCGCATGTGCGCCGCTTATATATGTACTGCACTCATCGCCGCCGCCGCCGTCGTCGTCGTCATCATCATTGTCGCAATCCTAGAGGAAGCGCCAGTGAAGTATAGTGATATATATGCGCTTTGCATTTGCTGAAACATCCTTTCGGGACTTTTTTCTTGGTCCCTTTCAGACAAAAATAACACATTATACTGCCAGTGCATACGCACAAAAAGTCCGAAGCAATTTAATGCATTTCTTGACAATGCGTTATTCAAATAATTCAACCCGATGGGCTTTTGAATTAAATTGACATCCGTTTAATGATTTCATTTTTGGAATGATTTATCATAAAAAGAGGGTCACAGATACAAATACACAATTCCACTACATTAAATTAATATTCCACTAGATAAATTAATCACTTAGTATATAAAAAACAATTGTTTAAAAAATATATATAAATATAGCACTGGAATGACTAAACAGTTTTCGTATTATTGTATTTTTGGATTTTTGTTTAGTGTTGTTCTTTTAAAGTATGTTAATATCAATACTATTAATGTGCCAAAATTAATCAAAAATTGAGCACGATTTCGGGATACTTGGCACCATTATACAATTTCTACATTATATGGCCGTATTACTACCTGCTTTTCTTGCTGTGTTATTTTGCCTTATATAAAAAATGTTAATGTAAATGCATCAAAAATTAATCGTTCAGCTAACTTGACCGTATTCTGCGAGATTTAAATACGATTAAAGCGTTAATAATATTAAAAAAGACTAGACGCGTTAATGTAAAAAACGTCGAGTATGTTTTGTTGTATACGGACAGAAAATCAAAAATATCAATTGTTTCTCTAGCACATAGTAGAGAGGCATTATGTAGTGTACAAATCCTATATAAATGATGAATAATACGTGTAGTAAAAATCGTCATTGCGCTTTGGTTTCGGCTTAGATCACTCTAGAATCATTTAGACCAACTTACTTAGTCGAAAAGTATTTAGGAATGAGCATTATAATATCCATTCTAAGCTTTGCATAATTTTGTAACAATTGTTTTATAATAAGAATATCGTAGCATGTGTAAAAAATGTCCACACAATGAAGCTACTTTTTTCATATTCTAGAGTGACCTAATTCCTAACATCTCTCGACGATCCTGTTTGATAATAGCTACCAAACTCAATTCCACAACAATCTCCATATTATCATGTCAAGTATAAAAGGTGTAAAAAATACCCTTCCATATTATAAGTTCATAAGTGACGCTTACGCCAAATCGGTTTAAGGCTCTGGATTACTTGGTTACGTGTACCTAAATCTTATCTATATATCGGTATCATCCAATGGAAAAATGTTACGTTATGGAGAGTATATACCTATGAGTTATGTTCACTAGGTAAATGCAAATTGATGGATTCAGTTTGTGCTTACTGGGAAGATAGTAAGACCGAGAAATGTTGACCTTATTCGTCCCATTCGTTCTCGTCTACGCCTTCCATCTCATCCTGTTCCAACTGCATATTCACCTCCACTCGACTACTAACTGACTTTGCAATCTTTCGGAACAGAAACGACACAGGCGTGTCAATCAAATAATAATAATATACAGTTAAGGGTTTTCATTATAAAAAGGAAATAAATAAATTAATAAATAAATATTGTCTTATACCTCATTTTGTTTTTGCTTCGCCTGGCCGAAAATGTCTGATGCGAAGCCAAACTTTCCGGCCTGATTAGCGCCGATGAAGGGCTGTGAAGCCGATTTGTTGATGGTGCGCTCAACAGTCGGTTGTCCCTGACTTTCGGACACTGGGCAAAATCACCAATACCATTATTAACCTCATTATTAATGTTCCTTTAAATATCAAATAGTATAAAGAACTTACACGACTCCATTCCCTCGGGCTTTAAACTTATCCGCGAGACATTCTTTTCCTTGCCCGCAAACCATTCCGTGCTAGTCATTGTCGGCGTCCATGTAACAGCCGTTGGCGGAAACAGGTCATCTTGGAAAAGATCTGTCTTGATACGAGGCACCGTAAAAGAGAGCGGTTCAATTGCATTGTTAGTTAGACGCAATGCCTTTGCAAATTCTACATTTGACACGTCGCAAATGTTCTTCGGCAAGAATGACAAGCCTTGATGAAGACTATTGCAACGATGATGACTTAGCGGGCAAATATACGGTGACTCTTCGGTGACTTCAAATGCATAAATTGTTGTATCGCCCTGTAATCACATACCACATGACAATCATTCCACGCTTAACATTTTTCCACATGATTACCTTTCCAGTTAAGAAGAGTGTAGAACTATCCTCATCGTAAAAAGGAATCAAAATCGCGGGCGAGACATCCAAGCCGATCGTGTTGAGCGGATTATTTAGATCATTCGATTTAAAGACCATTATCTGTCGCTCAGAGACTTTATCGAAACCCATTACGACAATAAAATTACCATTGAGCGCCCATACAATTCGCGCTCCGCGATTTCCAACTGGCCCTTTTCCTTCACGTACCGGCTGCGCAGATGAACGCGGTTTGTACAAACGGATTTTTCCGTCCTTGCACATCGTCGAACAGAACGCGCCACACGGACTCCATGCGAAACTGAACATTTGATCAGTATGACCCTTCAGAACAATCTTCTCTGTGAGCGTTGAAAGATCCCAGAGACGCACTGTCATATCAAACGAGCCTGACGCTAGGACATCCTTGGCCGTCGGATGGAATTTAATGAAATAGATCTTATCGGAGTGCGCGTTAAATTCACGTTCGGGCGTATTGATTGGCTCAGTCAAGCCTGAATCTGGAATAATCCATAGCTTGATCATGCCGTCATCACAAGCGACCGCCAGTCGCTGATTGTCAAACGGATCCCACTGAAAATCCATGATGCTATTTCCGTGCACTAAAGCCGGAATCACTCCGTCCGGTAATCTGCCGGTTTTTTGTAATTCGAAGATAGCGATCTTTCCACCTGGCCCACTAAGTGGAACTGCTACACGCTTAGGATTGGCTGCAATTGAAATTGACATATCAAATTAGACTAGATATTCCAAGATTGCATTTTAATGGAAATTTACCATGAAAACCATCGCATTCCCCAGAGATTTGCCGACTAAGATTGCGTACGTTCTCAATGTGAAACGATTTGTGCGCTGGCGTGCCCTTCAAATGCCTAAATTTCGAAACCCTTCCGAATACGGTTGAAGTTCGCTTAGGTGCGGCTGCCGTTTCCACCTTTCGCGTATTTTGTGGATCGTAACTCAACTGCTTCGTCATACACTTTCGCGGTTCTTCCTTGTTCTCGCCATTCTTCCGCTGCTTGAATGAATCCATCCTCTTCAAAACAGGACTTCCATCCGGCTTGTCTATAACTGAGCTACCATCGGTAGTAGTTTGCGACCGCTCGTACATTTTACGCCTCTCGGCAATACTGCGACTTTTCTCTGCTTCGCTGTCATTATCAGGCTCATTCTTCTGCTCCACGTTTGACTGTTTAACAGGTTCATTCATATTATTGCCGAATTCTTCGCCGTTATCAGTAGGCACTTCTTCGTTATCAACAGTAGCAGGCAACACAGACTCCGGTTCGACTTGTTCCGCATGCACTCCATTCGTGCTGGGTGCGGCCGGAACCGAGAAAACCTTGTCGAACGACTCACTCTCGATAAATTTGGGTGCGGTGAACGGTTTGGGTCCCAATCGTGGCTGTAAGTTCAAAACACTTTAGCTTTTAATAGCGCACTCCAAGTACGTAAAATAAACACAAGTAATTGATCGTGCGGCATGCAAATCGCTAATTGCAGTAAAATGTATTGAATGAAAATATGAAGTTAACGTGAAAATGAATATGAATATGAACCTTGTATCCGCCGGCTACCGGCACGTTCGGATTAACGGACGTGACAACCGGCGCACAACTGTTAGTTCGCGGTCTAGCAACGGGTTTGGGAGGATGTTGAGGGTGTTCGTCGGAGGCATCAACCACCGAGCCGGAGCGCGAAGTGCGCGGCAGCGGCTTCGGCGGTAGCTCGACGTTGTTAGTAGTCACAGTTGCTGTTTGTGTTTGTCCATTAATGTAATCGTTATTCTTTATAAGCGCGTTCACCTTCTCCGCCTCATACTTATTGTCAGTGGTGTTCTTCACCTTGCCAAATTCCTTGATATTGTCTTTCACTGAATAGTTCAGTTCGTTTTTGAGCACTTCCTTCTCCTTTTCCTTTTCCTTATCCTTGTCCTTTTCCTTCTCCTTCTCATGTGTTACCTTAGGAGGAAGCGTATTCTTCGCATCGTTCATGTCGTTCAAATAATCCTGTTTAATTTGCTCAAGGTTACCCTTATGAATCTAGAAACCCAAAACAAACACAACTTTTTTCCACTGTGAAGTAATGTTAATGAACTTACAATCATAGGTTCCTCGCCACGTTCACGTTTCGCAGGATCTAATGATATTTTCGCTAGAGATGTGTTTGTTCCCTTAAACCATTGTTCTGCGTACAATTTTGTGCAATACCCAGGTGTATCTGGATAAATATCTGCATGGAAGTCCCGATACGTTTTACGTGGCACCTGATAGGTAATCGGAATGACAGAATTGCTGGTCAGTTGCATAATACGATTGACCTCTCCTTGCATAACGTTCAATGCACGTTTGGGTACAAGACAAGCACCTTTTGTTTGCTCTCCAGAATGGCGAATACCTTCGATCAAATAAGGCTCCCTATCTGTGACCTCCATGTATGCAATGGTTGAATCGCCCTTGCCTGCCAAGAACAACATGCCTGTGTCTGGATCATAAAGCGGCATTAAAATCCCCGTAGAGCAATCCAGCTCTAGGCTTTTCTCAATCTCGCCAAAGTTGCGAACATCACGAATAATCACTTGACGTAAACGTTGAGAATCGAAACCAGTCGTCAGGATTCGATTCGTGTCCCCCAGCCAGACAACTCGCGAGTCCTTAATGCTTTGATGGCTGTTCGCAGTACCAACACAGGCAGACTTTGAACGTGGATCGAAAATACGTACTTGCTTGTCCTTTGACGAAGAGGCAAGTAATGTACCATCACGTTTCCAGGCTACAGACTGGATAACGTCGCTATGTTCCGAATTGGAGAAAAGCTCCTGTTGTGAGAGCAGATCCCACAAAGTAAGGGTCGTATACGAAGTTGAATGTAGCAGGTAATTGGCAGTGGGATGAAAACCCACTGTCTCAACACGGCGTTGCTTATGCGAGAAAGAGCACTCGCATTGGGTTAGCGATTCAAGCAGGCCTTCAGGTGGAATATGCCATACTTTGACCGAACAGTCCTGTGATCCTGTGGCGAGCAAACCATCGTGAAACGGTGAAAAGTGCATATCGGTGACGGTGTCAGAATGGGCATGCAAGAGAGGCATTAACTTGGATTTGCGACCGGCATCATCAAGAGGCAGCACAGCGAGGCTGGAACCGGCGTGTTCCCAATTAAATGCCATGAATTTCGCCGAAGTCGTAATGTTGTTTCCATATGTCTGATACGACCCAATGCAGATATCACGCACGCAGTGCTCCGGCTTCGGCACAATCGGGGCCGCATTCTTGTACTTGGATGCTTTGAAACGCCAAGCCATCTACAACAAACAACGACGACAGAATTGTTATTTAAACACAGCATTGCTTGGAATTCTTGCTCGCGTGCAAATAAACAAAACACGAGTGTTAACATTACTGTTAACAAAACACCTGATGAATCATTTGTAAACACTCTAATTGACAGTAGATATGTAAACAATGATTAAAAATTTCCCAAACATGATTAACCATGATGCAATCATAACCCCACCAGGAATCACGTAATGATATAAAGAGGGAACATATGAATAATTGAAATAACGGCAAATACCATTTGTGTAAGCAATGAATTACTAATCAGAAGCCGCCGAACGGAAGCAGGAACCGTGCAAACAATACGGATATACGTACAACTTTTGCATCAATAATAACCAAACTCAACGACATACAACGATAAGCAAAAGTTACGTCCAAGCAGAACTGGACAACTCCAAGTGAACAACAATATGATTTGCAGCAGAACGAATTGTTTTTGTTAGCTCTCCTAGCGGCCTATGCGAAAGTAAAACAATGGGGTGTGTATCTACCCCTCCTGACGAGCATACACACAGATGTAAATGGATTCATTGCACCCCGTATAAGACGCGTCCAACTCAACCTAACCCTGCGTATGTGTACCACCCAATCATCCCAACAACACCAAACAAAAGCCGAAGCAAAAGACTACTTACGTTTCTGATGATACTTCTCGGATCGGTCTAATTGTACACTGCGATCATAAAGAAGCGCTTGGCGATGGCGAATTCACTGAAAACACTGCACTATCATATGTTGTCGACGACGCGATCCGCCTGAAGCTAATATTTACTCACTTCACTTACTTTACCCGTCACCACTAACACCGGCCAGGAGCAGCCAACAACTCACGCACACCAAGTGTACTGTACACAGCGTCACTGCGCGCATGCGTATATTAAAAGCCCAACTCCGCTTGCGCAACCTACGCCGTCTGACAGCTGACATCGATTTGCACCGGCAAATCAGAACTTGTGTATGTAAATAAACAATAATTGTGGTATCTAAATTATTGTTAAGTGAGAACAAATGTGTTTAAATAACAGTTCGTGTTATTTACAGTACGTGCATTATGTTTAACATGATATACATGTTGTTGTGAATTAAAGACACCAATGGATAATATTAAAAGGTAAAAGAGTTATTTATTTAATTTGATTACAACAAATCATGATTATAACATAATGGAATGAGGAAGCTTAAAGAGCATAAGCAATTGCAAGAATAGCAAACAACAACGCATAGAAGTAGAATGCGATACGATCTAAAGCAGCAGCAAACAGAACCCAATCTTGCTGTAAGGCTCCTGTTTGTTCAATGTTTGTATTAATAATTTGACGATCGTCGTCCATTTGATGATCTCTATCGTCCATATCATTACTATGATGATCACGCATCTCTTCAGCTGTTATACGATGTGTACTCACAGATGTGTGTGCAATATAATGACCTAAACACAAAACTTTTCCTAGCCAGCCAACCAATGATTGCTTTATTTTCCAGGGTAGATTATATGTGTGTTGAGTACGAGATATCCAAATGACTGTGATTGAGCATATCATTGAGAAACATACCACATACAGGCTGGTACTATAGAATAATACTAAAACATGGGCCACAAGTAAGTATCTCTTCAGAAAACTAATTTCTTGATGCTCTTTACCTATTAATGGCGTGTGTGTTCCCATTGCAGGTAACTTCTGGGTAAAGTAAAGAAGAAACATGCAAATGATGATTGCAGTGCATCCTTGCAAAATGATTTTCTCGCCGGCTTGTGGAGGTAACCAGAACGTCATTAAAGTCAAGAATATAACAGCTAAAATTCAAACAATCAAAAATTCCAGATGCTTTACAACTTAATGAATTACAAACCAAAGGCAGGAGTTACAATAACAGCGCTATAACTTGGTGATATCCGATTCATCGTTACGTTAATGGTGATATCAGGATATGGTTCAATGCAGCAAGCATAGAATATCAGATTCCGTTCCACGGAACTATCTACAATTTGCCATTCTGCACTATCAACTAATCCTTTCATCTGTAACATATTAAATTTAAATAAATCTATAGCAAACAAAACAGTAGGAGCAACCTCAACTTTCGTATTGTTATTGTAACTAATCAAATTCACTTCTTCGCCGTTATAAGTCCAAGAACCAAATTTCAGCGAACATGTCTGCTGATCAAATGGCCAATAACGCAAATTAATGTTACATAACGCTGTGAATTGTCCTGGTGGAACCCAAATAATTTCTCCATTATTATGAACAATTGCATGCGTATTTCCATAACTGTTAATGGCCGTAGCAGTTGGACTGTAAGGTAAAAATAGATCATGAGTTTAAATTGCACTATATCTAAATTACAATGTACCTGTTGTAGACAAAAATATCTGGTTGCCAAATTTCATGATCAGCCAAATGAACGCTTGAGATGTTACCATAATCAGACGCATTCCATGTGAGTTTCTCATCTTTCCAAAGCTAGCCAGAAAATAGCAACTTTTAAAAGTGATACATGAGCGAAAAATGATATGGAACTTGAACAACTTACTAAAGTAAGCCAGCAGTTAATAGTAAATGATGATTTAAATTCGTTCACATCAATGTGCCTTATAACAACGCCAAATCGCACTGTAGTTGAATTGTAATGTTGTGCAGGACGCGAAAATTTATCATAATTTAGCAGCAGATCTTGGCGAAGTTTATCTGTGAAGGTTGCATTCCAGATTGGTTTTGGTCCTATTGCTCCACAAAGAATACAATTATAAATATTAATATGCACAAATTGTAGACGTTATATTGTAAACCACTATGCTTAGTTTAGATGATAATGTCAAGGACAGGATGTAATTCGCATTGTTGTAAACAACAACGAGTTTGCTAAACTAAGCTTTGATTAACTGGAATGGTTTTATTGAAATGAAAAGAACTTAAAATGTAATAAATTTGTTTTAAATACTTACTGGTTGTTGTAAAGCCGGCATTTGCAAAACTTATCCAGATGAACAAGAGGTACATCCAACTAAGAGAAGTCATCTTACTTGTTGTATTTCTTAGAGGAGTATGTGTATGAAGTTTATCTAGTCTCTTGTTGTCATATTCTGAAGAATTGCAAAGTGCGCGTCTTTGATGCTACTAAGATGAAAACTGCCTGAAAGCGAGCGCCAGAATATGATCATGATGCTCACAAATGTAGAATGTACATTCATAATGTATGCTGATTTGATAACTATTTCCCGTCCTGTCTTTTATCAGCGCGAGAGCACCCACTGTAAAGAGCGAGCGCATCATTGCTCTATGCACAATGCGAGAAGATTGCGCAATTACGTCTTGTTAAACACTTAGGATGTGAAATGAGCTTATTTAATACCAATTGTACTCACGGTACACAGTTCTTTGGTTGCAGGTTCATTTACATTTGATGTTATCTATTAATATCGTAGTGTTTTCTAACTGGATGGGTGTCTTCAGTTCTGAATAGTGTCTGAAATGACTTTGATAACTTTTAGATATTACCGCAGTAAATACTTATAATATTTCATAGTGCATCAAGCCTCCGTGGCGCAATCGGCAGCGCGTTCGGCTGTTAACCGAAAGGTCGGTGGTTCGATCCCACCCGGTGGCGGCTTCTTTTTGACTTCTTTTTGCCATTCTTTAAATTAAAGTTCAATTAAACTTTCTGTTGTTAATGTGACAATATGTATTCGTAATTTTGCTTAGGTAATCTACCGATCCAAACAGTTTGGAAACATATTGGCCAAAAATACCAGTAGGTAGCAAACAAGTAAATTAAAAGTCATAGTACAAGGCTACAATAGAGAAAATGTTAAATAATAGCTACCTGGTTAATAGCTTTCATAACTCATTAGTGTATTGTTTCTCTGTGTACCTTTGCAAATTCAAAAAAAGATGTTTCCGCCCGGGATCGAACCGGGGACCTTCCGCGTGTTAGGCGGATGTGATAACCACTACACCACGGAAACACGATGTCTGTAATTCAGTTTGGCATGCTGTCCAACTTGAATATTATGTTAAAGTAGATCAAATCTTTAAATATTAGTTGTATTACCATTTACCATGAAATAATTCGTTAAAACACCTTTAGCAAAGAGTTTTACAACAGACAGAAACATGACTTAATGCGCGTGTTGTTCATTATTTGAAATTTACTTTAAAACTACAATATTTAAAAGAATTAAGTAATGTATTCGATTAAGGAAAATGAAGTACTTATGTAGTTATCAGACATATTTATTTACAAATAATTTCTAAACAATTACAACAACAATCAAAATATTTATCTAGACTATAAAAATGTAAGTATAATTACACCATACAAATATATACAAGATTTTTACAAATTGCAATTGCACTGTTCTATGAAATCCCATCTATTCACATTAATTTGTAGAATACTTTTATTTATTCATAGAATAAGTTTACTTTTACTAACTACTTACTACCAATTCGAAAACAACAAATAACTGGGAAACTCATGAGAGAACTGTATCAATTAATTATTAATTGATGCGTTTAGTTAATTTGACAATTATGTTAATTGAAGGGCGGACCTCTAGGATCGAAACTAGCGGGGGAGTATGGCCAGTATGTTGATGCAGGAAAGAGTGATCCTTGCGGATGCGAAGATCCTGGCGGGAGCGGCAATGCTGATAACTTAGCGCCAGATGCTGTCGTCGTGGGGTAAAGTGCCGTCCCCAATTCACTTTGATGCGTCTGATACTTGTGATAGGGCGGCATCATCTCACCCTGGCCTTGCGCCTGCGCCTGACATGCCGCCATTAATCCATGAAAATCAAATTTGTATGCGTAGCGTTTGCCATGCACTTTAGACATTATATTCTTATCGTAGTAATATCTAAAAGAAAGAGTTTAAAAAGTATAGTGATAAAAGGTCGGAAAGAAATTCCAAACCTGAGTGCACGAGAGAGTTTGTCATAGTTCATATTCGGCTTGGATTTGCGCTCGCCCCATCGACGCGCCACCTCGTCAGGATCAGTGAGCTTGAATTCGCCATTGGTTCCTTCCCACGTAATGCAGGCGGCATTCGCCGAATCGCCGAGCAGCTCCAGCAGGAACTGCCACAGTTGGATCTGGCCTGATCCTTGCGCCACCAATCGGGACGATGCGGCATTCAGGAGCTGATAAGGATCTGCAACATACAACCACAGGATTGCAATGAGTAAACACCCTATTAATGTGTAATTTCAATAAAGCAATTTGTTTCGCGTATAAAGCCAAGAATAATCGTGTTACTTAAGGATGGCACAATGAATCTGATCTTAAATTTAAATACAGAGTTCGTTTAATGCATTCTGCATGAAGGTGGAAGCTATTTCCAAAAAGCTGTTTCCGCCCGGGATCGAACCGGGGACCTTCCGCGTGTTAGGCGGATGTGATAACCACTACACCACGGAAACACGATATTTCTGCTTTGACTTGCCAAATTGCTCAATTAATCAAATATAATTATAGCTCAAATACTATGATTTCAAACCAGCTTTTGAAATAGGAGTTTAACAAGTCAAACTACCTTCAAAAAGTCTCAATAATAACAGACAATGAATCTTTACATGTGCCACAGTTTCATGTACTTAGAAATGCTCGTTTTTAAGCAGAATTTTCCTTCAATTTGACTTTAGGCCCGGATTTAAAAAGGGGTTGTTTCCGCCCGGGATCGAACCGGGGACTTTCCGCGTGTTAGGCGGATGTGATAACCACTACACCACGGAAACGCGATATTTAATTAATTGAACAACAACAGGCGAAGAAGAGTTATTATTATAAAACTAGATCAATTATTTTAATCTTCAACCAGCCTTTTCTATAAGAAAGCAATAGAAATTCAAGTTTGTTAAATGCTTTCGTCAACAAATACACCTATAGCAAATTACACATCAACACAAAAAGCTTCTTTGATTCTAGAAGCACAACTATCGCTTAATTTTGAGTTTGTTCAAGAATAGCAAAAGGGATGTTTCCGCCCGGGATCGAACCGGGGACCTTCCGCGTGTTAGGCGGATGTGATAACCACTACACCACGGAAACACGATATTTGTTTAATTGACTGTCAACGTGCCAAGTTAAACAATTGCAAAAGTAGATCAAATATACTGATCACAAACCAGTTTTGCCATATGAAAGTTAAAGAACTTTAGGCAAGTTCAATACATCTCTCTCGCATTTTTCTAAGTAAAGCCAAAAAGCGTTTGAACTAAAGGTATCGTTATGACTTATTGTCCTTGAAACAGAAATATCCCTTAACTTGGGTTGTGTATCTTGTTGGCAAAAGGGTTGTTTCCGCCCGGGATCGAACCGGGGACCTTCCGCGTGTTAGGCGGATGTGATAACCACTACACCACGGAAACTAGTCATTTACTCATTTAGTTTAATCGCCCGCAATTATTAACAATTTAATCATACATTTTGCGATAACCACGTAAGCTATATCATCAAACTAATGTTATCGCATTTATCGCAGTCTAAGTACAGCAATGAAATTGAATTAATACCATTATAAATCATGCTTGCTGTAGTAGTATGATGATGAATCTTATGATGTACAGGACTTGAACGAACTGACGCAAATCGCCTGGCGACTAGTAGGTCTTCAGGAGTGCATCCCGGCAGCCTCCACATGGCTGCCTTTTGTTATGAAACGCGAAACATCCTTAAATAATCCACTTTTTCTTAGACAACTTCCAATCAAACTTCACAATTCAACTTGTTTATTAAACACTGAATAGTTTTAAAGATTCAAGACTCTCAATGATCGCAAAAAAAAACTAAATACTCAACATTTAGTTCATAATCACTTTGAATTGTTCAATAACAACTGTCACAATTTTATTTACTTTTGCAATAGTGAACACGTAATGATAAGAATTACAAGACGCGTTGTGTCAACGAGTGCGTCCTTCTGGAGGGCAACGCGCGAGTGAAACCCTTCAACCGTACTGCCAAAGTCCCCATCGGCGGCAATGGGGGCGTCGCGACGCCTTGACCGCAGCATCCTACCACGTTACCACATTTGTTTGTAGCCTCCCCACCGAAGAGGCGGCTATCTCCTCTTTCACACAATCCTATACTTATTATCTCATTTCAGCATTTAATTTTTAAACGTACTAAATACTTCTCGAGAATAATCGAGAAGTTTCTAGAAAGTTTCTTTTTATTTCTAGAAGGTTCTAGAACTCATGATTAATTTCAATCAAAAACTCTTAGTAAAACCACCCTTATTAATTAACTTGCGTCGAATTTCTTCTTCAGGACGAATATCGTGTTTCCGTGGTGTAGTGGTTATCACATCCGCCTAACACGCGGAAGGTCCCCGGTTCGATCCCGGGCGGAAACATCTTTTTGCAACTCAAACTATCATTTACCAACGGTGAATCTTTAATAAATAATAATCATCTCTCATATCACCTATTCACTTATCATTAATTTTCAGTTTGTTCTAGTTCCATACAATGGCAGCATAAATATTTATAAAATCATCCTCATAGAAATGACATTAAATTAAATCTATCCCTCTCATCCTCGTGGCGCAATAAAAAGTTTAATAGTTCAGCTTCGGCGCGTCGAGCGCACGGATTGTGTATACGTATATATTGCTGAGACTCTGCCACTCCTGACTCCTGATGTCCGGAATAAAGCAATATAAGGGATCAAAGTTGAAAAGTCTGCTCTGACACAACCACACGCCATGTAACCCATCCCGACAGTATCTCTACGCGAAGGCAGACTGATGTGTGTGTGTGTGTATGTGTGAGTGTAAACGCTGCAGGATTGCGTTTTGCAGTCTGCAGGACGAAAACGCGCGCAATTTGACTTGTAGATGTGCCTTGCTCAGCATGAAGCGCCAGCAGCGTTGAGCGACAGTAATCTTCATGCGCACACCGAGGTGAATGCTGTCTTCGCCTTTTGGCTTTTGCCAACGCTATCAGCCTCCAAAGTGCCGAAAAGCCGTCAAGCTGTATAATCTACCACCTCTTCTCCTCCGCCTCCACCCCGCACGCGCTCAACAATATATTATTCAACGCACCCTTTCTCTTCTTGTCAACCGAAACCCCTCAAACATTTAAAACAAAAACTTTCATGTTTCATGTATTTTCAGTTGCATATAATCTTCACATCATATCATAGACTACTTAGTAAACTGGTTTGGGCTTCGATCAAGACTTGAGGAAAGTCACGCTCTAGTTATTGACTTTCTTACCATTGGAATGCATTCAACATTCAATGGATAAGCATGAAATGTGAATACACGTCCAACAATCTCTAGTAGCCGTGATCGTCTAGTGGTTAGGACCCTACGTTGTGGCCGTAGTAACCCAGGTTCGAATCCTGGTCACGGCAATGTGCGAACATTGTCACGGTTAGAGATTCGATTCTTTTTGCGTTTTTGTTCGTTAATACGCGAATTGCGCGTTTTAAACTTGCTGTTGCAATCTTTTGTGTTTTACGAGTAAAAGAATTAAAGACTGCGCGTAAATAAGCCACTTAAAATTTAATTACGAGTTGTGTCCCTGTTGCGTGGCGTTTGCAAAGAGTCGAGTAGGTTAGAGGGCAATAAATAACTTGGCACGCTAATGCGCCGCCCTCGGCTTCAGCTTGAAGCAATCGCTTTATGAAGATAATCCTCCACATACAACCGCTCCCGGCGGCAGCAGCGGCTCATCCGCGTAATCCGGCGGCTGTCTCATTATACAGCGCCGCGGGAGTCTCTCGATATTGTTTTCTTGATTACCTCCGCCTTCCTCCAGCTAGCCCCAAACTTTCACAAGTTCACCACCCACCTTCCTTCCAAATCGTGTGCGTTTTTTCTCACTCAAACCCAACCTAATTAAACATTAAGGGTGTGTGTTTCTAATTAACCCCTTACGACACAGAATGATGGATAATTCGTATGTAAATCTTCCGATTACAGCTCACTTATTTGAAATTTAATATTATCCAAGGTCAAACTCAACAATTAATTAATTCATCATCCCATAGTTTCGTGCTGAAGGAACAAAAATCTTTTTCCAGTTCGAGGTTCGCATACAAGTTGCAGAAAGTGGCGAGACAATTCAGAAGAACGACAGCAACGGAATTGTACGTAAGCGTAAATCCCTCACTTTAAATTCAGCACGGGTCACGATATAAGGGCAATATATTAGAGGCGGGTGAGTGAGGGCGCAAACTCGCAAAGCATCAAATTTACACCTTCTCGGTGTGCCCGCACTGCTCAAAATTCTCCAAGAGGTGCTAAACTAACCAAACGTAATCCTCGCGCGCAAATCCTGCAGAAATCATCCCTTTCCTCACGTATTGTGCACAATGATAATATAAAATGAAAACAATATACTCGGGCAATAAGAGAATTGAAAAATCCAAGAGAATATCTTGCGTTATTCAGTGACATTAAACACTTCTTCATTTATTTCGAATGAACGTGGAGGAGTAGTCGCATAATATGCAGGAAAAGGTAGCAGCGAGTTCCTTCCTCGACATCAGCGACACTTCCGAACGTCGCCACTAATGCCACAATATTAATGATGGCTGAAATTATGAATGCTCGATGACTTGTGGCTCAAGTTCGCGCACGCTGCGTGGAGGACGAGATTTAATTGAATTATTATACAGCATGCGCGCACCCCTCATGTTTGCAAACTGGTTGTTGTTTGCCCTTACGTTGGCGTTGCGTTGCCCCCTCACGCAAAAGTCAAACAATAATAGATAGGCATTTGAGAAGGTTAGGCGGAAAGTGTATTGATATATAATGTGCGACAAGCAGCACGCGCCCCGTGGACAGATGGAAATGCATAAATAGGCTTTCCCGGAATGATGAGGGTTGTTTTATTGAACAATTCGCTTATACACTGCTGCTGCTGCTTCATTAGGTTTGTTCCTAAATAATTGTGATGCTCTGTATGCGCCAAAGGTTCTTCCATGTTGCGCAGAAAAGCAATAAAAGTAAGGAAAAGAATAATTTCCTATTGTGAAGCCGGCACGCCGCGCACACTTGCTGTTCGAATCTATTTTATTTACTTATAGGGTTTCCTGTTATCTCGACAATGCTCCTGCAATGGCCGGTCATTGCTGGTCATTGCATCAGCTTCCTTCGTCCACTGGGCTTCTTCACGTTTCGCGCTTTTGTACGCTTTTTCATCGTCTCATTGCATTGCAACAGTAGCTTTGCTCAAAGCTGGCGGGAAATATTATCGCGCCGTCCGATCTTAATAGCGTAATAGTGATAATGAGTCTTTCCGAAATCGCACCGATTTACTTTCAATTTCGAAATCGTTTCTTCACCCTCTCCAGACATTTCCTTTTCCGTTTGTAATTCATGGTTATTTTTGTTTTGCCTTAGTTTTATTCACACAACAGTAAATATCGGCAATAACTACTGCAAACTCTAGATGTTGTCTTAGACTAAGTTATAGTAAATATTGCTTAATGAATTACAAGACAAAAAGAAATAAATTTAAAGAAAAGGTACACGTTGGTTCCGCCCGGGTTCGAACCGGGGACCTTCTGCGTGTGAAGCAGACGTGATAACCACTACACTACGGAACCTACAATATGAACTGTGTTGGCTTGCTATTCGAAGCAAGTAGTATGATATCAAAGTGTATTCGTCTAAACAATATAAGTTATCACTATTATGCTTATTTTATCAGTAAAAATTTAGTTTTAAGACGCCTTTTGGCTAAGTACTTAGTATGCCAACAATGTAGAATATTATATGATGGGGAAAACCGCTTATTCACAATGCAGGTCCATGTCTGCGACTGCAATAATTGACAACAAGTAGAGTCGTCAATGAATTCTTGGAATGACTGCGTACGTGTCTCCCGTATTAAGATAAGTAAATTCAAATTACATTGCCATTCACAATTGCATGACAGCTTAAACTCTACTTTCCAACTTATTTGCTTTGGGGTTTATTTCACGACTTAGATTTAGTTGACTTAACTTAATCAGGTACGAAATTAAGAAAATAAGGAATTTTATCTCACCTTGTTCTGATTGCTCGTGTGCTGAAGGAATTTGACACTTTTCATTCAAAGGACTCGAAGGACGACCTGTCACACTATGCTTGAGATGCGCAATGTGCTTTGCAAGTAGTTTGCCCGCGAATGAATCCTGGCACAACTCTTCAAATTCAGCTGTGGTCAAAGCACATAAATCTGGTCCTGCTCTCGGAAATTTCTCAGCATTCAACTTGGCTGTAATCCCGAATTTTCTCGTACACCATTTCAACCACGAAGCAATATTCGCTTCGCTCCATTCCATCGGATCTATCATTCGAAAACTCACATCATTTTCAAACCTTTCCAACAATTCCAATTTTAATTACCTGTTGGTACCAAAACCATTTCATCTTCTGCAATTGCATGATCATCATCTTCATCACTGGAGGAATTACCACCCCTTAGCTGATCCGACGGCAAACGCACTTGATAAACACCCGAATGAGTAGCTCCTGCGTGCGAAGGTCCAGCTCGCTGTTCAACACGCACATCATTGTATCCCGGCGGCGGCTGTGGAGGTGGTGGTGGTGATGTCAATTCAATAAAGTCGCACGAATCGCTCGACGGCGGCGACGAAGCGATATGAAAGTTTTCAGCGACGGCAAGCAGCTGATCAATGACACTCGCATTCGTGTTCAATTGCTCTTCTCGTCTACTGTCCATAATACCCATACGCACATCACACGCATCATTACAACCACCAAATCCCGCGTCACTGTCGCTAATCGCGCGCCACAAGCAACAACCACAATCGTCGCCCGCTTCACCCGCACTGATACTGTGCGCGCTTTCCGAATCTGAATCAGTTTTGTTCTTTTCGTCGATCATCACGACCGACGCACGAATATCGCACTCTCGTTTCGTACTTGTTGTAAGATCTGATTCATTGCAGCGCGCCGGACAATTTCTACGAAAACTCACTGAGTATGCGAACGGCCGATGCGATGAGTAATAGGCGCTAAGCGAGTGGTTGCTTCGCTTCTCAAGCGTTTCGCTGCAATTGTCTCTCAACTCCTGAATTAGCCACTCTTCTTTAAGGACTCTGCTTTCCGATTAAACTCTGCTTTATTGGTGGCTTATGTGGTGGCACACTTCTCTTCTTCTTCTTCTTCTTCTTCTTTTGTTTCATAATGGCGGCGGGCGAATTTGTTGCGAAGGAGGAGTCAGCGCAGCATGCACGAAGGATTAATTATTTTTAGTTGGCCAGGCGCGACGCTGAAAAAATCCACGACGCTCAAAACCGCGAACAAACAACCCAGATGGATGGATTTGCAGACGTTAATGTTCTTCAATGCGGTTAGAAGAAATTAATTATAGTTTCACTCAATGCTCCTCTTCGATAATGAGATATTTCTTGTGTTATTTCAAAGGACAAAATGGCGGAGTAAAATGTATTATGATGTAATAAATATAAAACAAACTTGTTTTCCTTTCCTAATCGTCGAGTTGACGGCTTGCTATTGTGGCAAAGTGGACACAAAGAGCTGTGATTGGCGGTCGGACCAAAGTCATAAAGGCGACGCCGACTACGAAATTGCGAACAGGATTTCAAGAGCGAGTAGGAGTGCAATTAATAACTAGTTATTTTGCGACGTGTCCAACGAGATTACAAAAAGACCACACACAACATAGCTGTTCTGTTACGATATTTTATTTAATTGAATGCTTCAACACTGAATTCTGACACAATTTACGAAATGCATCTTAGTTTTAATGTGCGGCTAAATTTAGACGAGATTTCTTAGTAAACTAATCGTTTTTGAGGGCCGCACACTCAGTGGGTTACAAGACGCGAAAAAAGAAGAATGCATAGGTTCCAGTGAAGATTGTTCGATAACTTTTCGGAACTGCGAGCTTTAAAGGGAAGGTCGTCCTTCTTAGTAATGTATAATAACATCCGCAACAAGGCATTAATTCAATGGTTGTTACCATTTATTAAAGATGATAATTCTCCAAGTTGTCAAATTCGATTAATTTATGGCGCCTAGTTTTAACCCCTCTTGCCAAAAGTAATTCTATGAAATTTAAATACAATTCAAATTCAAATTCCTCTCAAACGAATTTGGATGTACCGACAAACCGCAATCAATTGCGATCAATCTTGAATTTAAGACTATAGCGAAATTGAACAATCATAATTATGACTAACTTGAGTCAGTCAGTCAGTCATTGAATGAATTTGCAAAACTATACTAAAAAACTTTGTCGAGTTTGTTGTAGACTGTGTGAGAAAAAAACATTGACAATTCACTCGAGAATTTCTACGAATTTTATGTGGAACGCAAGTAAACTTATGGGAACTCATAAGTAATGCTGTTTCAAAAAGTATTTCGTGCATTTCTGCGGTTACACGTTTTGATTCATCTTAGAAAATGCGAAATAACTTAATAACATTAAGCCTAAGTCTACAACAAATTTTAAATGCATAGTCATAGACGTAAATCAAGATTTAATGATGATATTCAATTCGCAGAAGAGTCGCATAATGCACAAAAATCGTTTACGAGTTGTGCAAGTGCGTCTAGCATGTTGTGCAACTCATCAACGGAAGTTGTGGTTTTGCCAAGTTCACAGACAACTTTGCAAACTACAGATAATTACAATTAGTTAATTTAACAATTAATACTCCAAGTTGCACGTCAAGAAGTAAATAACAATAGTGTCTTTGCATTAGGTGTTTAATTAGCAATAATAAATAAAATCTATTAATATCCATTACTTTGAAATAGAATAATTACCAAGATTTGTATTCAAGTTATGACATTGAGAAAATGTATAGGAAATCAATTCATTCAATTATTGTATATGATCATGTTAGTCATCTCGTAAAATGTGAATGGTATTTGCAACATTAGTAAACATTCCGAAAATAATTGCTGGCGCCCACATTTGAATCATCTCATTTCTAACGATTCTGATAATCCGCTGACGAACTTGCTTTAATTAGCCAACTATTATTGCCTTGCAGCAGCCGTAATACAATATTGTAAAATCATGCTCAAAAAACATTCAAATTTGTGAATCATTCCGTTTCCGGTTATCTTATGCTACAGAGTACATTAAATAATAAGAATTTTACTATGCCAACACGATGCAAGTTCAACAAATGTTTACAACCATGATTAACTAAATGAAATTATAAAGTACGCTTGGCATGAGAACTATGAGAACAAATTCACGTGCGTATTCAAATCGAATGATGAGTCATGGGTAAAAATTCTCATTCATTAATTCCGTGGCGCTCGTTCATTCATAAAGTGAAACGTACGTTATCTTCCTCATCACCTATTTTCTGTTCCGCTCGTACCTGTTTCATTAAACTAGCCCAAAGATTTTTTCACCTGAGGAACGCCATTCCAATGAGTCATATAATGTTTAATTTTAAATCAATGCTGATGGCAGGGAATCAAATGACTGAAGAAGTTATATTTACTTATAAAAATATACCATATTCATTTTACACTATAATAATCAATTATTTATACAGTTTCTGAAATTGTCACAGAAGATCATGAGTTTTGATTTCATTCAAATGATTTAAACATTTGATCTCATGTGAACGACTTTAAATAATCAATACTTTAAGTTGAATAAATTTCAATTCGCGCGAAATGACATTTTCCACATCCTCGGCCATCATGGACATTCAAAGCCATGAAATGTAAGATTATGAATGAATACCGCCGCCTATGGTGTAAAACGTTAACTAGCATAAGGAGAAAAGCGACTACCAATTTTCTTATACGATTTCGCAGTGAATAGACTATGCTCTTCAGGCGTCAATTTCACATGGAGTCGTTCCGTTACAGCGTACGAGAAATAGCCCGGTGTGAACCTCGCGTGTATAAATATCCACTGTACTCACATTATTAATGGTAAATACTACCGAAAAGTGTATTTGTGACTTATTTGTAGTATAATATTTAGTAAAAATTGAGTTTTTCTAACGTTTATAAATATTGTGAACGTAACCATATGATCAGCAATTTTATGAAATTATCCTTGTCTTTTATGCTTGAATAAAAAGTGTTACAGTTAATTAACACTGTTAATTAGAGTTGTGTTCATTAACTGAAAATAAAAACAGAATTATTTCCTTCCTGGTACTTCAATTCTGCATATGATATGCTCGACCAAGAAACAGACCAAATTCAAAAGCGACACCTATCATGCTGTGATGCTTTGTTGCCGAAACATATAAACATAACCACATTCTTGATTGCTGTGGTACATAGTGTTGTGCAGTACTTAATCGTGATAAATTACAATCAGTGTTATAATTAAACAAGTATAAATTATAGTTACATCATCATGTCTTTCAATTTTGGAAGCACTGGGTTTGGAACACAAGCAACGCAAGCCGCGCCAGCATTTGGTACACAAACACAGCCAGCAACTGGAGGATTTGGTACACAACAAACAACTGGTAAGAATAACTTTGTTAATGTTTAGAAAGAGGTTCATTTCATTCTTGAATAGGTTTCGCGTTTGGAGCACCTGCTGCTTCGTCAGCTCCATCGTTATTTAACACTCCTCAACAGCAACCAACACAAGCTGCGAACTCATTTGCATTTTCAAGTGCTACTGCTACTTCAGCTGCCCCAGCTGCTGGAGGCGGCTTTTCATTCAACACTCCAGTTGCAGCAGCAGCACCAGCATTTGGTGCTACAGCCACACAAGCTACTGCAACAGGGTTTGGAGCAACTCCGGCACCTAGCTTTGGTGCTGCCCCAACGCAAACTGCAGCAACTGCTACTGGCTTTTCATTTGGTGCTCCAGCTGCAGCCACCACAGCACAACCAAAAGTTGGACTTTCATTTGGTTTACCTGCAACTACAACTACTGGTACAAGTTCATTTTCATTTGGTGGACCTACTGGTGGGGCAACAACTACTACTGCAACAGGGTTCTCTCTTGGAGGTGCAACTGCTACACCTTCCTTGGGTTTAAGTTTCGGAACTTCAACAGCAACTACAGGCCAACCCACCTTAGGAGGTGGCACAACAGCTGGTTTAAATTTTGGCTTTGGTTCCACAATAGCAACTTCTGCTCTGCCTGGGTTTAATCTGGGAGGTGCTGCAACAGCAACAACCACAACAGCAGCGAAAGTCATAACTGGTTTGGGTGGAATTGCTACTACCACCCCATCAAGTACTGCGACAGCTGCAAAAACTGAAGCAGCACCAAAAGAACAACTGCTTCCCAATGAAATACAACAAACAGTTGACGCGTTTAAAAATTTCGTTAAACAGCAGAAAACGTGTAGTTCAGATGTTGCTCGTTGCTCAGCGAAAGAATTTCGCAAAGTTGCAGCAGATATTGAAACCGTCAATAATCAACTAAACGAAGTGCAAAAACAACTACAGTTGAACAGGAACATTGCAGAAAAGCTAAAATATGATACGGCAATTGGCCTGCAACAAGTGGAAATGGCACAGAGAACTTACGATACACCAATTGGCCTGCAATATGAAAACGTTGCACCGCTTCGCTACTTTGTTGATTTATCAGATCACTTTGAACGCGAACTCCAAAGAATGCGTATTCAAATTGAAAGTACCGATAAGTACATTAAGGATCATGGAAAAACTAGCCCATTAACACATCAGGATCTCGTTGTGGGAATGCGACGCATCCATGAGATTTTCGTGTCACTTGCTGGACATTTACAATCACTGCATACACAAGTTGAAACTCAGAAAGAGCAATATGTCAACTTCCGCAAATACATCTTGAATGATCCTACGAATATTTTTGAAAAAAGCAACAAAGATACTGAAAATACATTGAGTCAAATTAAAAATTTCGCAATGAAACAACCACCGAAGCTGGCATCCGGACCAACACCTTTTGGTAATGTGACGCATCCTAGTGTTGTACAAGCTGCAGCTTTAAATAATCCTGCTATTGCATCCACGTTTCCTTCAACAAATACTTTTGGCGGAAGTGAGTATCCTCAAGGATAATTCCACAAGTTATTCAAACTGTATTTTATTGTAGGTACATTTGGTAGTCCATTTCAAACTGCAAACACCTTCGGTGGCTCATCGTTTGGTGGATTTGGCTTAGGCACTAATAATTTCCAATTACAAAAACCGCCAACGGGAAACAAACGGAAGCAGTGACGTTACATAAGGTAGGATGTTTGTTTTTATTCCACACTGCGTTATCAAATAAGAAAGCGGAAAATATTTTCATACCAGGTTAAATAAATTTAAATATAAAACACAATTTCGTATATTGTCAGTAAGTAACATAAGGAAGAGTTTATTCAAAGGTATTATAGTATTTTACAAAAGTGAGTTTATACATATTGCTCAATTTACAATGTGAAGTAGTCATTTTCCATATAAATCCGAAACGCGAAAATATTCTTCCAGTATGTAGCTGTCCCTTAGAATATTATTGCCCATCACCGCTGCTCTTAGGTGGGCATTGCTTCCCTTTCATGCAGCAAGCATCTGCAGCTGCTTCCTTTGATGGTTTCATAGAGCAGCATTCAGTTGCTTGTTCATCCTTTGGTTTAACCGAACAGGATATGTTGCAAGCATCACGCTTAGCTCCGCACTTCTCTTCCGGCATTTTGCACTCCATTTTCTTTTCACCTTTCGTTTAGTCGCTGTAAACTTGAACGGTTATTCTGCGAATGTATGTTTGAGCACCTCTATAAACGGACCTTCAAGTATTTGTTATAAGTCGATAACTGGCGATACGTAAACACTGCTTATCGTGCGATTACGTGCGCTCGTTGAATGTATGTTTGAAAAGTTAAGTTGATAAATTATATGAAGAGAAAATGTCGAGAGAATAATTGAGATAAGAGTACAATGTATATACGCCAGATTATGGGTTGATGTGTATACAATTGTTTTATTACGATTTATTATACAGCGCCTACTTGTATGACGGGTATCAACAATTGGAATGCATCTTCGATGTATCGAGAACTATTTGCGGCCTATAAAAATGAACACATTATCATAAATTATTGCATTTCAAACGTAGATCAAGCTTACTTCGAGGAATATATTTGATATCAATCCTTTAAGTTCCTCATTTATTGGCTGAGCATTAGCTGTTATGCTACGAAGTTTGCCAACGTATTGATTCGATAACATCGTGATAAGTGCTGATAACGAGGTAGTTAATCTGAAATACCATAGCAATCACATATTTGAGAACTTACTAAGACTTCTAATACTTACTGTACCAAACTATCTGCTTCATCGGCCGTGCTTCGATGTTCCTTAACTAAAAGCAGTTCCCCAGCTTTGTGATATTGTTCAACTGCCATTGCGGTAACTTGGGCGAGATTTTCGATAGCATTCGCGTGAATTTCAACATGATTTTCTGGTTTCCTATCTTTGATCCAAATGATAATATTGTCAAATACACCTAATAGTTTGGTGCAACTAATTCCTATATTAATTTCACTTAAAGCTGTATTTATCCTCTCTTTTATGTCGTCAATATTATGGTCTTCATCCTCGTCATCCTCCGTGGTCAATTCACATAATTCTTTTACTTGATCCATTGTCTCTTGAATCTCAACGGTATCTTCAGCTTGATTAAGTGTCATTTGCAATTTGATTTCACATTGCTTGGAAAGCATCTCCAATGCTTCCAAATGTACCAAACCTTGATAATCGTCAAACATTGTTTCATAATTCGCCTTTTTCGCATAGTGACGCAATTCGCGTTCTTTATTTTCAGAGTCTGCCCGATCCTTTGCCTCTCTTAAGATTTGCGAGAGTACAGGCTTTTCACCTTCTAACTTTTTCAAGAAAGCCCGCTTTCTTTTAAGTTGCGGATCATTTTCTTGTAAAACTTCATACGTTTTCTTACCAATGGTTTCAAGGGTGCCCAATCCACCAGCGATAACTTTAGTTCCTGTTGTTTCTACCAGTTTTGTAATTGTGGATACACCAGACACAAAATTGCTCAAACTAAATGGCACACCTAATTCGCTATCAGTTTGTTCATGCTTTTCTTCCGCAAAATTATCTTTATCACTGTGATCTCCTGCTTGTTGATCTTCTTTGCGATTACGAATTTCAGCTTTATGTTGCCTTGCGAGCTCTTCAGGATCAGGAACTCCAATACCTGTTTCTAAAACGTTTGTAATTCCTTGGGAGACGGTTGTTGTTATATTTGCAGCTGTAGAAAGAACGGAAGAAATGCCCCAATTACCCCAACCGCCCCATGAGCTAGAATTGTCTTGATTTATAATGGAAGAAAATGCGTTTTGTATTGGTTTATTTTGATTTGTATCTGGTTTATTATTTATCGTATTGTGATCTTCAATTTCCCAATCTTCTTCCTCGCCCCATAAATCATCTTCTGCCTTTGAAGAATTAGTTTGATGATTGACTGATTTTCCTATTTTATTTTCCACTGTTTTTATAGGCTCCTTAGTTGGTGTTTCAATACCCCAACCATCATCGTCGCCCCATAAATCATCAGATTCTTGAATCTTGTTTTCTGTTTCTGTATTCCAATCATCATTTTTATTTGATAAATTTTCATATTTCCCTGGCTGTGACACTGTTTCAGGTACAGGCATTGATTTGGTTGTTGTTGGTTTTAATTTTTCAGTATTCTCGCCAACTTTAATATCTTTATTAATTATAGTACTTTCAAGTGCAGGTGTTGGTTCAATTTCATCCCAACCTTCATTATCATTCCACTGATTGTCAGTGTTTATTATTTCTGATTCTAGTGTACTGACAATTTCCATGGGTTTCACAACATTATCATCTATCTCTTGATTTTTGTGCTTAGATTCATCTTCCCAGTTTTCATTATCATCCCACATATTCCCTTCATCTAAAATAAACACTGCTTAGCTATAATTGGATAGCATGATGTTTAATAATACCTGGTGAACAGTTTAATTGATCATCTATGGAAGTGTTGACTTTCAGTTGGGTATTTAAATTATTCTCTAGATCCATGGACATCTGAATATTCTTTGTAAGGTCCTCCATAATGGCAGCATCTGAAGGAAATTGAAATGTTATTTAATGGTTCTTTATGAAAATAGTTACTTACCATTTTTGTCAATAGTAGATGGATCAATATGCTTTTTATTTAATGAATTATTTCTGCTTTGTTCAATTGAATGTGTATCCTTTTCATGGGTATCACATGCTTCTTCATTATTATTGGTAGTGTGCTTAATTGACTCACTGATTTCTTTTGTGTCACCTGGTTCTTTAGCACCCACTGGAGTAATTTGGACCTTAGTATTTGCATCATTTCCAGTTACAGTTTTAGATGAGATTATCACATCTGGAGCTGATTTCTTCAACGTGGACTGTGAAGATTTTTGTACGTCTTCATAATCATCACACTCGTAAAATTCGTCACTATCAGAACCTGATGAATCCATTTTTATGAACACACGTATTCACTACGTTAATTGTTATAAATTACACAACAGAGTATTACACTCGTTCTCCAGAAATTGCTTTACTGGAACAAAGTTTGCAACAAATTACGTAGCAAAACATTTGTCAGCTGAAAGTGACATGGATGATGTGTCATTCCATTAAGTTTTATGTATTCGTCAAGAAACAAATAACAACTCATATCTTCAGTTACTTGCAAATCGAATACTACATACGCATTTATTTAAGTATAATTTCTGAAGATGATGATAATAATATGATTACACAAAATTGTTTAAGATAGTACAGAATTCGTGCGTGTTACTGCGCATCAGACTAGATGGCGTGAAATGTTCTAAAAGTTGGAACAAAGTTTGAAAGTGCGCAAATAGCAAAACAAAACATACGTGGGTTAGAAACATAATTTATGCACGGTTACTTATTACATTCCGATACTAATTTATGTATGAACAAGGTATGCGCATGAGACTTGAATGGATTAGAATTGATCGCGGTTGGAATGTAGGCTGGACGCATTCGCATAGACACGCGGCATTTATGCCTGGTTGTTGGAACGGGAGATTGCGGGCAGTTCACTTGATCGAACTTTTATAAGCATTCCGCTCACATAACTGCCACTGCATGCAGTCGTCGCATTCGTTTAGGTCGCGCAAACTTTGCGCGCAACACATATGCAAGGCATATCAGCTCGATGCAGTCGACGTCGTCGTCGACGCCATCAACAGCAGCAGTAGCAGCAGCATTGCGGTGAAGCACATGCATGTATGCGGTATATACGCTCAATTCGCGTTTCCTTCCAGTTCTGTCGATTGTGCGAATTCGAAAGCGCGCCTGCCGCGTTTGCTGCTGTCACTGACTTTTCAGTAATGCTTAGCGCAGGCGGCGTGTGCACGCTTGCTGTATGCGTACTGCAAGGTGAGGCGATTTATTACATATCGAGTGCTCACAAGTAGCGCGTCGTTTGGTGAAAGAGCTTTTCGGTGTTCTTCTTCGCAATAGTGCGCGGTCATATCTTGCTGCCCACGAAACAGCAGGCGCTGTGTGGCTGAAAAGACAGCGAGGAATGTGCGGTGCGTTGCGAGTGCGGTGCAAATGAATGCACATTTTTGAAACTCTTCGATGCGCGTATGCGCGTGCACTGCTGCCGTCTCTGGCGTGGAATGCGGCCGGAGATATTTTTACGCAACGCAACGCGCAACGTGAACACCATTCGCACGTAGAATTTCGCATGGAAACGAAACACATTTTCAAATTTTTCGCAATGCGCGCGCGCGCAGAGTAAAGCAACGCATGTGCGTGTATGCATCTCGAACATATGTGCAGCGGCAGTGAGTGTGCCAGAGACGAAAAGTACCACGACGTTGACTACGACGACGACGACGACAACTTCGTCGACAGCGCAACGGAAAAGAAACAGACGCGAAAGCCCCGCGTAATGTGTAACGTCGTTGCCGGCGCGCGTTTTCGTTCGTACATAGAAGAGTTTTTACTCTAGTCGCGGCGCGCATTCCATTCGTCGCGCCTGCTCACTTGGATTGGCCGCTCGGCCGCGTGACGTCATGCGCTACGAACGCGAGCGAGCGAGCGCTCTCATGATAATGCGGTATTCAACATGGCCGGAGTGTAGTTAGAGTTAGTGCGTGTGTCGTGTGCTGGCTGTGCGGCGGGTACACCAGTTGCTCGCCTGCTCGTACGTACGTTCGTTCCAAAGCAAGCACAAGCGGAGATTTCGTGTGCTGCTGCTGCTGCCGCGCGCGCGCCCGCCGTTTGTTTTTGTTTGTTCTGTTGTTATTGTTGTTGATCGGCTGTGTGCACCAGTTTCGCGCATCATCTTCGTTATGTACGATTTCCGATTGTTACTCTTGTACGCGCGCCCGTTGAGTTGTTGTTAAGTTAAGTTGAAGTTTGGTGCAGTTGCGCGTGTGGTGCACTTGTGCTATTTGGATTATACAGACGCACGACGCAGCGCACTTCTCGGCGGTGAGCGAGTGAGCGAGAGAGAGACGAGGCAAAGACACGCACACGCTACGATACGCTCTCTCGCAACAAACACCACACATTGCCGCGCTAGAATATGCCGAGGAAACGCAATGGCGAAATACCATTGCCGGATGGATGGGACTGCGCCGAAGACTTTGACGGCAAGATCTATTTCATCGATCACAATTCGAAGCAGACGACGTGGATCGATCCGCGAGACAGGTAAATCAAGATGACTGATTCCAGGCGCACATGTGCCGTATTTGTGTACATCGCACCGCGGTATTTCGGTGGGTGACCCTGGCCATGAGTAAACAATCGTCTCTATGGCGCGATGCGATGATGCCTTAATCGAATCTACTGCATGCGCGCCATGACATAACCGCGCTGCTTTTTTGCGTGTGCGTCGTACGCAAAGTGACATTTTGCCCTACGCGTTGCATCACTATTGTTGAGCAAACGTTTGCACCTGCAAGGTAAACAAAAAGTGTATTATGAGCGTCGTCGGATTCGTTTGGCTTACCAAACAACAAGATGTCATATAAAACACACACGTTGGCTATCTTATTAACAAACGTGTACACAAATCACGTTTGCACATTGCATTCCAATGCCTATTTATTATTTGCACATGACAAGTACGTACGTACGTACGTTTGCACTTTGGTTGCTTTAGTTGGGTTTAATACCAACGAACGCCAGGATAAATAATCGTTGTTAAGCGCAATTCATATGCACCTATGAGAAATTGCATAAATACATACGCGGTATGCACTTTGCAGTTGATGGATGGAAATTTTATTTCTGCGCGGGTTAGTAGTTAGTTAGGTAGTCCGTTCAAGTGGTTTTTCACTCTAATTCACTTGCAATTGCAATGCATGCATTCAGAAATAGTAATTATGCATGTTCATTGTAGTTTATGGAATGTGCATCAATGTCACAGTTACAGTTCTCTGTAATTACAATCATTATCGTATCAAATTTAATGTTTTTCATTGTTTGCTGTAGGAAGTAGTCGTGTAGTTGCATATGCAGTTATTCATGTCACGAATAGTGCGTGAAATGACGTCAGAAGGACGCACAGTCGAGTTATAGGGGTAGCAGGAAGTCGGATGAGAGATTAAAACAACCTGAAACGCATACAACATGTGCATGCGCCCGTCAGGTGTAAGGTGTATGTTCATTAGAGAGAAAGAGCCAGGTAGAAAAATGCGGCATCATGCGTAGTTTATTATTGGAGTTTTGATGATGGCGCTCTTCAGATAGGGAAGCAACGTGCGCACAATGCAAGATGATGGCAAGTGCAACGGTAATAGTTTTGCTTGGCTTAGATGTACACACGTGTGAACGGCGCAACGTACAAAGTGTTTCGGTAATACGCATTTTCAATTTGCGCTGTCGAAGTGGGAAATTGAAGTTGATGAATTTGACTTTTACCGGCTCGCTGGCTAATGAGAAACTATGCACCGCGAACAATGAAACAAATTGATTAAGACACGCATTTATTATATTTGTGAGCGGCCGCAGAGTGCTATTTATTGCTGGTGGATGTGAGAGACGGCTTGGCGTCGCATTACGAACTCTAACTAACATTCATGTATGTGCATGCATGCATGTATGTAGGTGCGTGCATACGTACAAAGTACTAAATCCAAGTGCTCGCTCTATTTCAATATCTATTTGCACACGCTTGCGGTTGAATTAAGCGTGGTGCCTTTACTTCATTAACACGTGCTTTGAACGCATTCAGCAATTAGATATGTGTACGAACGTAATGTATAATTGCGTACGCATGTGGGCATTTTATGCGTGAGAATGGCGGGCAATGTGGGAACGAGCGACAACGGAACGGGAAGAATTTTATCATAATTCTATATTTACACGCGTTACGATCGCAGCGAATGCTGCACTAAGCATATTCCGAGGGGAAAATGAGCACTTTCTGTGTTTCGAACGAATGCATAAAGTCATTTCTTTAAATTTAATATTGAGAGTGTATTTCATTTATGACATTATTGTTTTCGGTTAGGAGGGTGACTGTAAGAGCTGGATAAGATATTTATTTGGCAGATGGTACTCGGACTTTTTAATTATCTATTTCCGTGGATGACAAAGAAAAAAGGTTGATCTTTCTTTATCGTGTTAATCGCATTCTATTGTAATATAAGGTAAACTTAAAAACTAGGGAAATTTATATACCTTTCTAATGCGCTACGGAGCATTTGAGGAAAGAAGAATTGTAGGCGATATAAATATTAAATTTTCGCTTAAAGGAACAAACAGCTGACTTGATAAAGCCTTAAACAATTAGTTATTTTAGCAATTTCGGTATAGTAATTATTCACTTGGTTATTGTAATCGATTTTATTTAACAAAAATACATGGAACTCTAGTTCGTATTAGCCGATGATCACATAGTATTATGAAGTAATGAGAAATTCTTTTGGATTTAACGATGGTGATTAGGTTGATTATAATCAAATAAAACTAATAGAAAATTGATTAAAGATATATCCGGATATAACGACCGATTACACAGAGCTAACGTGTTGTTTGTAAGATAGGGATGGTGAAAATTATCGTCTAATTATCTAATCAATTATTACCTATATTTTGTGTATAACGACGTGATTAGTTTATTCTATGTCATGATAACTGAAACCTTCTACTGCCTACATTCTATGTTGGTAATTTGAGCATTTTTAGTTCTTCGTTAAAAAAATAACGAAAACTCTTTTTGGAAATGTAGTTACATTCGATGATCTCTTCTCCTCTCTTCTTGGCCACTTGGAGAAGAGAAAGCTCACGATCGTATCGCTTCGCTGTCGCGGACGTTGTTGTAAGTGTAATAACTTTTCGGTTTCGTATTCAATTCGACGAGTTGAGCTGCGCGAGGTGCATGCATGCATGAACTTGAGGCGCGATGTTGATGTTGATGTTGATGTTCTTGTTGCTTGCCGTTGTATTCTATTCTGCATGTGGATTTCTTAGGTACGCAGCATGCATGCAGCACCGAACGAAACGCTGCAACGTGTATTGAATGGCGAGCGAGTAAGGTTGTTGATGATGTACGATAAATGTTAGTGCTACTGGGCATAAATATACCTGGCCGTATTTAAAACGCCATTGAAGCGGCCTACTTGCGGGATGCTGATGAAGTTTCAACTTTTTTTACATTTACCTACGGCCAGGATAACAAAATTCCAATCTAGTTTTTCCGTGTAATTTTACGCACAGCTGATAAGCGTAATCGTCGTGTTGATCCACTATTTAGGTGCTGCGAGTGTGTACAATTAATTGATTAGGCGCTGGCTGTGGTCGTTCAATGAGTGTAACTAACGTAAGAAAAGCAAGTTTTGCGCGAAACTCGTTCACTTCGACGCATTCCAATGCGATTACGAATTATTATTATAACCGTAGCACGCTACTACTTAACTGCAAATGTTTACGACGCGTGCGTGTATCGAATTTGCTCTCGTCGTGTTTCTAAAAATGAAGACATTTTCTTGAAATGCGCACACAATAATATCAGCGCGGTTTATTTTTTTTATCAATGCTTTGAATGCAATGTCAATATCTAATTATACTTAATTGCTATTTAATATGCGCTGTATTTCATTACAATTTATTTATTGTCTTGTTTTCGTTTCAGGTGAGTGCCAATCGTATTAGTCATTCGTGCTTTTTATACACACGTCGGTATCAATCGATCGATCGATTGATCTATCTATCTATCGGTGAGTGAGTATTGAATTATTTCTAATAAAGTTTAGAAATATAATTAACAGCTGGCCGCACAGGCACTGGCTCCGCGTTCAATTGCACTCTCGAATTACATTCGATGTCAACATTGGCGCGTCGAAAACGAAACAGCGCACAATGTAATGATGCGCGAGAGTAAAATAGCGAGTTTTTTACGCCGTCCTCGTCGCCGCTGTGCTCGCGATCATTTATTTAAGGAGGAGGCACACACGGCGCGTACTCGAAATTCCACAGCGATGAATCGCGATCGCACTTACTCAACTGAGACTTGGTCGGGTTCGCGTTTCGAGTGCATTCATCACTTACATACCTACTTATGAGTTGCTTCACCGCGCGCATTGCCGCTGCCGCTGATGCCCGATTATTATTACTGCGTTTATTATGATCATTATTTCGGATCGGATGAGATGAATTAAGCTATGATGTTCGCTCGTTACATGCAACTTCACACGTATACATGGTTGCTATTGCGACTTGCTAAAGCCAGCAGTAGATATGGGTTATAACCACGGAAAGATAAAAAAATTCTTAGGGAATTTAATTATGTAAATGGTGATTAAACTAACTCGAGAGCATTTCTAACATCATTTGATTTACTGGTTGTGCTTAAACGGTCGCTATAACCGGAGGGTACTATAAAAATTTAGTTAGAAATTATTTTGTCTTTTATTTTGTGATTCATAGAAGTTTTCAACTTTGTTAGTGAGTAACATAATTTCAATTTAACGTTGTTAGCTATCTATGTTTATGTTATGTTTGTTTCTAAACAAACATGGATTACGTGTAAGGAAATCCAGACAATTCTTTACAACTTACTCATCTAACAAGCCGTAATTCTTAATTCGTATATGCGCATTCATTATGGAGATTAAAGGATTACCAATTAATATTCAACGTACGCAGCGCGTATGGAGCGGAAATACCGGATTAATATTTTATGAAAGTCGAATTAAGTAACACTCAATGAATTCCTTTAAATGCGCGTCGTCGTGGTATAAAAAGTAGAATATACCTACTTGAAATGAATGAATGAATTAATTAGCTATATATAACAAAAACGGATATTTTAGTCATCGATGCTTATCATTTATCATCGATAGATTACACATTTTTCTTCTTGGTACGATGACCGAAAATGGAAATTCTATGAAACGTGGTTTCTGCACAGAAATTCGTGACGTATCGAGGAGAGATGCGCCGTGCATAGATGGGCACATAACCAGTTTTCCAGTAGAAGAAGCAAAAGCCTATCATTGAGCATTAATGCTGCACGCAACGAGCACCGCGAGCGATGCGGAGAATGCAAACGCGCGCGCGTAGGTACACATAGTTCGTGTTGTTTGTTGGCTCGCGTAGTCGTCGTAGTTGGTTTTGGTGGAATTGCGTGCAGAGACGCAATTTTTATCATAGTCGATCAGGCTTTAAATCGAACGCACACCGAGGCAATGCAATGCGATGCGATGCGATGCGATGCGCAGCCGGCAGTCGGGGCTGCAGCGAGTGCGCTGAATAAATGCATTTGCAAGTTAGGCGTGTTGGATTTCATCGCGTTCATTCGTTTATTCATATTGGAAGAAGCCTCCTGCTGCATCGCGCTTGTTTTCTTCGCTTTTTTACGGCTGCTGCTCTTTTCCATTTTCGATGTGTGCATTTCGCGTCGACATCGAGTCGTCATCGAATGTTAATGCGTATACAAATGCGTAATAAATACGAACTTAGTTGGCGTGTATCGCTGCTTGACCGGATGGAAGATGGCTGCCTGCGCATTCCTTATATGTGATTATCATATGAATACGAAATGCATTATATTTTATTTTTGAGGCTACTGTAAAATTAATCAAGCCTACAAATATTACGATCGGTTTTGCGTTGCCTAGCTAATTGGTTGATTAGAAAATATCCACTGAAAATTTAAAAGTGTTTAATGATGCGGTATTTAAAATTTAATAACGATTTTATTGTTGGTGAAGAATTGTGGGTAGGTTAAAAATTAATTTATTATTTTTTGGGGGTGGTTGAAGGTATTTACTTAATAATGTCAATCATTTGAAGGCGAAACGTACTTGCAAGGTGAACCAAGAACGAACGCGCCGCGTGAGCATCAAGTTATTTTGCTCTTGTTTGTTTCTTTGCGTCGAGGTTAGATTTCAAGTTCGCGAAAAAAAACGAAGACGAAGGCACGTACGAAGGAACATGCAGGCAGAAAACATAATAATGTAAAGTGGGCATATTTCATAACATTTAAACACCTTCGCAGCGCGCCCGCTCGCATGTGCATTGTGCCCGGTTGCGAGTTGCAGTTAATCGCTGGTAATTGTGCGGTGTCAAATGACAGATGACCTCGGTCAAGGTCACACACACCCATGTCGGCCGGCGGCTGACCACGACCGCCGCGGAAAACGAACAACAAAAGGTGCAGATGCATGCGCGCGGATCCAATGGCACGTCATTCGAAAAAATGCAATAAGAAGAAGGAAAACGACCCGGTCAGGGCGCGCGCGCGCGCACACACTCATTTTACGAGCGAAGAAACAATACGCTCGTAAAACTGAATATAAACATCAACAAGATGCAACAACAGCGCGTACGTTTATGCAAAATAAAAACGAAACGAGAGAAGAAATTCAACCAGCTGCTGGTGGCAGTAAAGAATTTGCAACATTTAGGTTCATTTCTTGAGAGAGCATAGCGCGTTCCAGTAGTGATTATTTATCGTTGAATGTGGAAAAAAATTATTAATGTTGAGTTATAAAGAGATAGCAGCGAGCTTGTTTGTATATTTACGTACATGCATAGAAAGTGGCGTGATGGAAGATGAATAATGTCCTTTTTGTGCTGATAAGGGATGTATAAACAAATGTATGTATGTATGTGCATAACCTTTTTCGATGCGGGTCATAATTCGATTAATTTGGAATTTGCTTGAATAGTGATTGATTGTTTTATCTGATTGATATTCTTATGAATTCGTCGCTTAGCTCTCACTAAATATTTTCAATTTATTTATCACAAATATGTAAATACAAAGAAAAGTAATAAGTAAAATGGTTGGAGGAGGGTGATTTCTAATTTAATAACTCAGCAAGAAATTTTAGCTTTGAGGTAATTCTAAAATATTTTCTATGATCTATATGCATTTGAATTTTTTGTTATAATTGAATTATTTAAACACCATATATAAATGCATATCGTATTATACAAATAACTGTGCAGTTGTTGTAAATCTGAGCGAATCCGAATGGAAGACGAAGACATGAATGAAGTACGCGAACCGGTTAACGATTTTGTCTCTCATCCTATCTTATTTTCTCTGTTTGGCGCTCGCTCACCGTCATCGCGCTAATTGCGGTAGTGCAATTATTACGCTCATTAATATGTCTTTTACTTCATTATTGCTTTGCATATACTGTACATGTATATAATATCTCTGAGAGCTATTCAGGTGTATGCGAAGTCGAACGGAGTGCATAGAGTGAGTAGTAGTTCATGGATGGATGGATGGATGGTACAACCGGAAACTTAATCAACGCTTTCGCAATTTGCATCCCAATATAATCAGACGAGATATGCGGCTCAACGAGTTCGAACTTGAATGAAATACATTTTAGCCATACCATACACGTACGATACATAAATGAGCGCATGAATTAAGTTATGAGATCATTAGAATTCCAATCAGTCAGTTAATCGATGCATAGTTGAGTGATTTTTATCAGCTCGACTTTGCGATATTATTTGAATCTTAACCAAAGCACTTTTTACTGCCATTCATTAACTATGCATCTTCAATTTTTAATCGAAATACTTGAATGATAAATCACCACTGCTCGTGCGTAATTGTTAATTGAATCAATTAATCATAGACTACTTCTTGTTAAATTCAAAAGCGGTCATTAATTATAATTCGTGATAATCAACTACGTCAATTACGAGTGATAAGAAGTTTTTTAGGGTTCAGAGGAGTAAATCAAGTTTGGAATTTCGTATGGAAAATTGACGTCCGTATATTTATTTATTCATTCATCTATCTCAAATACGTATGTATTTATGGACGCAGAATGAATTATTATTAATATGCAAAATAACAACAACAGCAAATTCCATTGCGTGTTTCCCAATTTAAATATTAATTAATTGCTAACAACGCAACGTACACATTTACATACGTCACACACGCTGTTGATTCATTCGTGCGTTTTGCGTTTCGTATACGCGAGAATCTCTAAAGATAAGCATCGTATCATAAAAATCATCTCATCATCATCAGGCGGTGCAAACGTAGAAAGTCTGAAAATATTTATTTAAAATGCAATTCTCATTTTGACATTGGATGGCGGCGCGAACCTTAATAAATTTCATTGCATATTTTTAGCTTTAAATTAGGAAAGTCGCGTTTTTGGTTTTTTTTTTTAATATAATTTTGGCTTTTACGACGACGCGATGGCGTTTTCTTTGGAATGCCAGCAATGTTAAAACGTTTCTCTATCGAGTGCGAATGAACCTAGAGCTGGCGCGGGAACGAACGGAGGAGAGAAACTGTGACTGTGGCATTAGTGCGGATGACGATGAGACGAAACGGTTTGAGGACGGTCATTAAAACACGCCGAACAACAAAACGAAACATTTTTCGTGCGCTCGGTGCGCGCGGGCGCGTATGCGTCAATTAAAGAGATTCGAAAAGTTGAGTGTGCATACGCACGCAGCGCACGCACTGGGTGAAAGAGGAGGGCGGAGACGATGCGACGCGCTATTCAGATTCCTATTCCGAAAACGACGCATAAATTGTACACGTATAATTAGATTGAATTTGGATGAAAACAACGCGTCCACGTTGTCTCCACAGATCAAAATACACATTGATTTATTATACAGCCCAGAGTAACAGCCTTGTAAGTGTCTTACGCATGTACCGCGGCCCAGCGTTTACTTGCGTTTTTACTTACATTCATTTCTCTCTCTTGGAATTAGTTTGTTGTCATGGGTTTTAAACTTGTTGTTGACGAGATGTACTTGGCTTTAATTATGTTAATTTATGAGGTGTTTACACCCCTTTTTTACATAATTAAAATTGCAAAGTTTTAAATCATTGGAATTTACACATGGATTTCTTGGAATGTATTATTAGAAATGCCAGAATTGGTGGATTAATTAGGAAAGCGATAGAAAATGATTTGTTGCAAGCTTTATTGCAATTACTTTCGGCTATAGCGACCAATTTGAGTTTTGATTAAGTTGTTCATCGAGAATTAGTAATTAATAAAAGCCCACACGAAAGTAGGTTTTCGCAAATAAAAATGAAAATTGCGATTTTTTTATGATGCTTATAATTAAAATTTAATTTATTTCATACATACAATAGAATTTAAAATTTATTGAAGATAATATAATCGAAATCAACTTTGATATTTAAGTATACGGCTGCAGCACACATGAAACGTGGAATTCAAAAAATGCGGACCTATTACACGTTGCATTACATAACCCAAACGTTCTATTCGAATATCTCATAGATGCATCTGGCTGTGGGATGTGGACGGACGCACACATGCGAGAAATAGATAGATAGATAGATAGATTGCAACTAAGTAGACAAATCCATAAAAATATGCAGACTGTTTGTTTCATAATTGTTTGTGTATTTATTCTCGAAGGAGATTTGCTGTTGGTCTCTTCTTCATCCGAGATAGCAGACTCTGGCGTTGTCGTCTTATTTTTTTATTATTACTACTAAAATTATTAATGCACGGTTGTTTGTAAGTGCGGCAAATGCTTGCTGGTTGCTCTTAGTTAATTAGTAACACGGTTTGTGTTTTTTGGCGCTTCTACGAATGTACGGTTCTTCTGCATACCACACGAAAATTTGTTTAGACCGCCTTGTTTCTCAAGATGATGTACTTTTGTTTATTATTAACGTGAAGAAAAAAACAGGATGCTGAATGAGGAAAAAACAAAAATGTTATAATTGAATTTCGGTATTCTTTGCCATCTTTTTTGCGGCAAAGTTATTTTAAGACTGAAATTTAGGGTTAAAGTATTCTAACTTGAGTTTGGAATTTTATGCACAAAATTAACGTCATTATTTATTTATTTCTATTTCTTGTCGCTTGGCAAGTTATTTTTGGAATATGTGTTCTTCTGCTTGCTTCGTTTTTTTTCTCTCTCCCGGTAATAAAAATTCCGGCGTGATGCATTAATTAAAATTCCTTTGTTTTTTCCCTTCGAAGAGCAACTGTAGTAATAATTTTGTCGGCAATTTTTGGATTTGAATCGCTTTAAATATTTTGTCAGTAGCACGCTAACCGCTGCCAAACAAATCAAGTGTCATAGCAGTCCAAGTGACATTTCGGACACGGCGCGCCATTTGTTAACAATTTATTATTTCGTCAAGCGTTTCGCGTTTTTAACGCACCAGACGCAAACCAACGCGACCAACGTGCGTGCGCGTCTGTGCTGTGAGCCTGTCTGTCGTATTGCAATATAGACAAACGAAATTCTATGAATTTTATTTATAATTATGCGCTCTCGTCGAACGCGTTTGGTCGCTTTTCTTTCCATGGAAAATTTTCTCAAATTTCATAACTGTACTACCTCTCGCTTCTTTCGTCTCGAGAAGGAATTTCTCAAAGTTTGTGATGATCGACGAACAAATATTTCTATCAATCAAACGTACAAATTAGCTTGGTTTAAAAAGCGGATTAGTTCTTCATGCGCATTGCTGCTGCTGCTGCTGCTGCTTGCTGCTGGTTGATATGCATGCGCATGTGTGCGTTGGTGAATATGCGTGTGCATTAAAATATGTGTATTATAATTGAGCGAAAAAGCAAAGAGCAAAAGGCAGCGAGCGCGCTTTGAAGGCGTTGGAACGCGAGACCCGGAGCGCACAACAATGTTTTCGGATCGGCTAGTACGTTGGAATGAAGGCGTCCCGTCGTCGTTCTCGTCGCTTGCTTGTTCTCTCGTGGTGTAGAATAAATACACACACATAGCGTATAGAAGTATCAAAGCATGCTTTAGCTGCTGCTGCTGCTGGTGGTGCCTGCTTCGTAGCTGGCCGGCTTGCCTGACTCCACGCTATGGTACTTGAGCGTAGTATGCGCACTGCGCTCGCTGAGGATGGTGAAGAGCGGCAGCGACAGCATGCGCACTGAATGCCAATGCACGCACACCACACAACAGGCGTATGCACGTGGTTCGCGTAGCGTTAAGCAATGCATTGCGCGCCGACATCGGCGAGGAGTAGAAATCGCCGCGGAATGCGGTGACGGTCAGCAGCGCTATGCTGCCCGAACGTACACACAAACGTGCGCTTTTCGATTTATGCGCGCGTGTGCATACGGTGCCAGAGCCCCACCTCCGCGCGACCTTCCTTCCGGGGTTCCATAAAACACATACTTCGCATTCCATTTGGATATTTTCGCCAGTTTACCTGCGAATCTATGCGAACGCGCGCACCGACCACGGCGGCAGACATTGCTTGCTTACTTACTTGTATGTTTGTTTGTTTGTTTTTTTGTCGCATGGTAAATAGGAACATATTGTTTTGGCTATCGGTTTATTGAAAACGATTGCCTTTTAAGGATCGAAGCACATTATCTTTTTTTTTTTTCATATTCATGACAGGAATTGGTAATTGGAAATCCTAAGCGTTGAATATTGTCGTGTTCATGGGAGTTATAGAAAATCGTTTTCCTTTTAGGACATTTCATTTTAGAGCTTGCTTTAGCTTAGTTGCTAATGATAACAGATAACGTGTTTCCACGAGATTTAATTTAAGTTTTAATTTTGTTTTCTGAAACCGAAGAGAATGCCAGTAATATATACGCGTTAAAAGGACGAAAGACGGTAATGAAAGACGGTTATTCGTATGCCTACCGCAACACAATAGCGCGCGTTCGTTCGTTCTTGTTCTTGTTGCGCGATTTTCGGCTATAAGAAGTGCTTGCTTACCGCGTGCTGTCAATGCCTTGCGCAAATATTTTCGACGAGCGCACATTCCACGCATACCTACCCACCGCTCTCGCATTAGATAAATGGCATTGTTGTTTTTTGAGCGTGCGGTTCGCGAGCGCCGCGTTATTTATTATTCTCGTAAATCGCGCGTGTCTGTAATTTATAATGAGGATAACTGATTCTAATAGTATTCACGATCCAATTTGTGAAATATTATAAAATATGGAAAACTCGCTGTTTGTCACATGCTGCCGTATTTTTTTCCTCTTCTCGTAATGCAGGAATTTTATGCGTTGCGCACTTAAATGCAAATGTCATGCGGTCCTGCATCAAAATGAGCGTTTCACAATGACGAAATTCTTGTTTCGCAATAGAATGGCATGCGGCATGCAATGAATTTAAATCGCCCGCCAATTTGTCCCATAAAGTAATCAGCGTTTTATTTTTAGTCGGATTATTCGATAATAATAATAATAATAATACATAGTAGTATTGGAAATTACGCAGTGAGTCAAGTCATTAATTGCTAATTAGAAAGTGACATATTGTGTGGAATATTGCGTTATAATACACGTGTATTTAGTAAATATTTAAAATGTATTTTTAGAGCGAGAGATTTAAATCCACGTTTGAGTTGAATAAATCTTAATCGTAACGTGGAGGAAGAGTTGACGCATTCGAATTGAATGCGACGGAGACACAACACTAAAACTAATACACAACACGAAGTTGATTCGAATAAATTATTCCGAACGCGTTGTTTAATTCAACAATCACAATACAATATGTTTTATGATTATAATAATAGGGCTAGGTATGTTGCGCACATTGTGCACGTCCATATTATTGCTGGTTGGTTGGTAGGTAATCTATCTCTTGTATGCTCGTTGAATGGCTCGCGTGAAATTGTAGACTAGACAAAGACACGACGTGTACCATGTTCATCTATAAATATGCGTAGCTATGCAGTGTTGCAACACACGACAATTCCATCGCAACTAACCGAATTGGAAGCACTGCAAGAAAGAAACGAAACGAAAAGAAAAGAAAGACAAAAATTGCGCAAACTTTGCAAATTCCAATCTCGACGCGTGCTCCTCGTATTGGATTACTACTTTGTGTACACCAAGTGTACGCACAAGATTGATGATGAGTTGAAAAAGTCGGGTAAATTAAGAGATAAATAATATTGGATTCATGATTTGATTTATTTGCTAATGAATTATGACGACTTGTGGCTTCATAAATTGTGCAATTTTCTATTGTCAGTGAATTATGACTGGCTTATTACACCTGCATGAATTTCGATTTAATGCACGTGTGATTTATACGCTAATAAATCAATTCGCGAATTTTACACCTATGCGAAATTGCTCTTTAAAGATTATGGAAGAGAACAACAACTCATCGTTTGTTAATAAGTATTAATTGGTATTGTTAATCGATTTTAGCAATAGGTAATGCAGTAGTTGCTGCCGCTGTGCAGCAATGCGCGAGTCGACATTTAATGCGCGGAATTTCTGCTATTTCTTCGGTGTCATTTCCTCAATTATATCGGCGTGTGGCGCACTTGCGGTGAAAGGAAAATGCGTTTTCTCTTCTCTTCTCTTCTCTTCTCTTCCACAAACAGTGTACAGTAAGCAATGCGCCTTTAATGTTTTTTGCATGTTGTGCGCAATTTTAATCCTTGAACAATGCACACACAACAAGAGGGCATTTGTCAGTGGTGCACACTGATGAGATAGAGCTGCAACTGATGATTTGAAACAATGAGAGGTTTCTAGTGTTGTTAAGAGTAATACACGCTTTGTGAGTTGCAAGTGTGTATGAGATGTATTTATGAATTTTTGTTTATTTTCTAGATTCACGAAGCCACAAACCTTTGCCGATTGCATTGGCAATGAATTGCCACTCGGATGGGAAGAGGCGTATGATCGTCAGATAGGACATTATTATATTAATCATCACAACCGTAAGTACAATTATTTTTTATGATTGGCTGTGGGTTAATTTAATATAATAAATGATAACTAAAGTATTTTTATTTATTATTATATTTTACTCGAGGGAATTCGGCTGTAACGGCGATAAAAGATGCATTAAAATATTTAACATGTGGTAAAAATTAAATTAAATTATATTTAATTATACAAACTTTATCTTTACACAATATTGAGGAAGTGAGTAGGATATTGTACGAAAGATAAAGAGTGGTTGCTAATGCGAATGGAATTTTCAAGGAATGGAGAAAATTTAATTAAATGAAACTAATAATGGGTTGAGCTGATAGTATTTCTTATGAAAATTATTATGAGTGAAAACCCACTGTATAATAATGTAATAGTAGTAGCCAGTCCCTATGCCGTTTATTCATTACGACTAGTTTTATCTATTGGCTTCCATCTCGAATGACACGCAGCTAATTTCTTCTTCTTGTTGTTGTTCGGTCCGCAGAATGCACGCAGCTCGAGGATCCTCGGCAGGAATGGCGTGTGGTGCAAGAAGCTATGCTACGCGAATACCTGGAAACTGCTCAAGACGTTCTAGAGGTGAGTACTGTTGTTGTTGTTGTTGTTCACTTGCGTTATCTTTGCGCTGTTGTGTTGTGTTATTACGTGGAATCTTGTCGTTTGATTCGAATCGTGAAAAATGGCGTCGACTGGCAGTGAGAAAAATCGCGCATAACAATCATCATGTCTTGCTGCCGCTGCATGCGTAATGAAAATTCCAAGGCGATATGCAAATGCGCGCACACGGCATTAATTAGCATGCGAGAAAAATTGCCACAATTGCAAGATTTGCATGCGCGTTTGGCGCGTCCGCGTTCACGACGCGCCGAGGAAAAAGTGAAAATGTGCAACGACCTACAACAACGGCGATTTATATAAATCTCTTTCATCATTCAGATGGAATTCGCAATTAAATTAAAGGGGGTGGGAGGGGTATTGAAGGGTATTTTTTAAACTCTTCTTTTCTATTTGGCGTTTTGTTATCATTGGTGTTGGCATTGTGTAAATAACAGACACACATAATGATTATTTGTCGCTCATTTACGTCGTTGGAATGTAAGGTCGGTCGGCAGCAGCGTGCGTTCATACATAAATCATTCCTGCGTATGTAAATTTCCTCACGGGTCACGTGTTCCTCTATTGTCACGTGTTTAAACGGATATTGTATTCGGAATGGTGGTTTTTTTTTCTCTTAAAAGGAAATTTTCTCGTCATTCTTGGCCAAACGCAGTGACATTAACCATTGAATGAAATATTCATTACTCCTCGTATTTTTCGTGTTTTAATTAAGTTTCGAACAAAGAGAAAAAAAGATGCGAGTGTAAAGAAATAAATCAACAACGCACACGGTAGTTTGCACGTTTCGAATTACATTATTTGTAGTACTTGAAAACGAATTCCTCAAAGCCTAAGAAATTCTGCGGAGCTGACTCCGCTTACCGCTACTTCTCGCAATCGAAGAAACAGTTTGTATGTAATTTGCGTTTCGATTCGAAATTCAAACTTTGCGTTTTTCTTACGAAAAAATAAAGTATGCAGGGAGTTCAAGTGCGGAATGCCTTTTTAAGTGGCAATCATTCACCTTTTTTAATGGAAATTTTTGAGCCGTACAGTAAATAGATTAACTCGATTTTATTTTTAAACGTCGAGATGTTTAAAGGGATTAACATTATCTCTGCGTACATCTCATTAATATAATATTATGAATTTATTTTTATCAAAGTTAAAAATATCCTAGGCGCTTGACATTTCAATTGTAAGTAATTATGTAATTGCGGATTTTATATACCTACTTAATTCATTCTGGCTTTGCATTGAAAATAGATAGAAAGTAAATTGGTGCTTATCTTCACTAAGCTTAAAAATACTTGATGCAGCTAATTGGTACGTAGTAATTATTTGAATTATATGCCGCAAAGTTAGGTTTAGGTTTATATTAGTTTGAAAATCGGATATTCGTGGAAACCTATGATAGGGATTTGTTTATTGAGGGCAAATTTTCAACTGAGATATTTTAAAAACCGTGTAATTCGGGGAATTGGTATAGTTATATTGGTCAAGTCAGCTGACAAAAGAAAGTCTATGGTTAAATGGCTTATTGTTGTTGTTTTTTTGTTGTCTCGCAGCCATTGAATCGAGCACTCGGTCGTTTCTAATTGAATTAGCCATAGAGTAAAAATGCACTGGAATGTGAGACTGAGTCGACGTCGTTGTCGTCGTCGTTGTTACTGTTGTTGTTGTTGTTATTATTCATCTATGCAACGTTCACATATCGCATGAATATGATGCATGCGGCTGTTGATGATGATGATGATGATGATGATCATCATCATCATTTGTGACGCATTTTGTGGAATGCCGAAAACGCACAGACCGTGACTGTACGTACGTACGAACGTACGATGAAATGATCTTTCTTTGGCGCATGTGTGCAGCTCGTTCACATTCCATTCACATCCAGCTTAGCTGAACGCATTTCGTGTGTGCGTTCGTTAATAAGAAGAAGAAGGAAGTGTCTCTGAATATGGTCGAATGGATGGCTAGATGCTAAATATGCATCATATTTGATTGCATTACCTTGCAAGTATTTTTTCTGTCTTTCTCGAAAAGTTATGTGGTGATTCTGTGGAGGTAGTATGCATGTTTTCAATTTTTATAACGATTATGGTAATGAGCGTTGCGGAGAATATTGAAGAAAATTCCAGAAACATAAACATAACACACTTTTACGTAAATAATACGCTCGCTGCGGCTTTTTTGCGCTCGCGGAATGCAAACGTGTGTGTGTGTGTGTGTGTGTGTGTGTGCTGAAGTGATTTGCGGTAATGGAAGTTGAACCGCAATCTGCATATTGCCGCCGTTGAGCTGGCAAAGAAGGAAATCATTGCGAATGCACGCACGCCCATGATGTGCGCTTGTGGAAACACTCGATATAATTATGATATGTGCGCTGAGCACTGCAGTCATTATCATTCAAATGCGTGCTTATTGCGCTTGATGTGTTTGTTGTGGTAGCTCTGCAAAAATGCATTCGTGCCGAGAAAACCAACATTTCGCACGCGCTGAGTGATTTTCTTGACCTTCGATCCGCAATACGGAGTGAATTTTGCTGAATTCTTCCTGTGGGAAATGGACGTTTATTGTTGCGAATGCGCATTTAAATATTGCATGATTTTTTTCTCTCGCAAATCACGGCGTTTGTTGTTCGTCGGTCGCGTTTATGATGCGTTTTGTCCTTGTCGTCATCGTCGTCGTCGTCGTCCTGCAGCTATTTGCGAACTTGAGCTATCTGTCTCCATCTTTTTTGTGCTGCCGGCTGAGCACCGCGTGCGCGCGTCGTCCGTCCATTCGTTTTTTATTTTTGCATCGAACAACCTCGACATTCCTGAGTGGCAACATCGATGGCACGAGCCAGCCGGCCGGCCTGACCCCAGTGACCGCGCGCGCGCTCGCGCCTGCCGCCTGCCTGCCTCACACAATACCCGTTTTCTTCCCGGGTCGTCTGTCAAAATATACGCATATATGTGCATAAATGCAGTCGGCCAGCTGCAGGAGAGAAAAACGGCATCGCACGACCCACACGAACTGCACGATTCCTTCCCCGAAGGGCCAAACATTGCCTTGGCCAGCCAGCCCGGCGAGCGACAAGAACAACATGCGCATTGGGCTTGCGCGCGCGCAAGCGCGCGCTCGCAACTCTTGTAATAATATATTCAAAGGTGTTGCATTCTCCGCTTGCGTCATTTTTCCTTCTTTTACCTGAAACTGAAATCGTCTGTGAATTCTTTCCGAATAACTGCAAATTTTCAATTGTGATGCGGCCCCTTGGTGCGTACATTTCTTTTGTTTTGGACAGAATTTTTTCGAACGCGCATTCCACAACTGTTTCCATTTTATTTTATTGCCGCTGCTTAGTTAAAGTTAAAGTTTGTGAAACGCATCAAATGGGCGAATGGATGGAAACATTTGTCGTGAGCGTGTTACGCATTCCATCTTTCTATCGTGTGAGATTTCATTTCTTGCTCTTCCCTTCCATCACGTAGCCTGCGCGTACTCGAAAGAACCAGTTGAGTATTAATGATAGGAAAAAGTATTTAATTATATGGAGCAGCACACATAGCTACTCGGTTACGCCGCGCAGGAAAAAATTATACTCAGACACTTTGTAAACGTAAATTAGCGCAATTTACGAGTGTTTCGTATTTATTGCATCAAATGTGCACAAAAATGTAGGTACTTGTTGTGTGTTACGCTCGATGCACTTGAGTGTGAGTCGGATGAGGCGCGTGTTATTTTTTTTTTACTTCTTCATTTTTTTTAGTCAGTGTACGCGCGCGCGCGCCGCGGCTCTTCTTGTGTTGTGTACATCTCATGTTGTGTTTTGTGTGCGCAGCTGGCTACCTGTGTTACGCTGCATAGAGGTAGACACGGGCGAAGATGAAGAAGCGGACGCTAAAGAAGAAGAAGCAGCAGCAGCAGCAGCAGCCAGAGTCGCGCGCGGTGCTGCTGCTGGCTGCATTCCAACGGGCCGACACGATCTCGCTCGATCTCGCATTCTTTTGCTCCATTCTAAATCAACAGATTCGCTTCATTACCATGCGTATGCATTTTTACACAATAAATACGCAAGCGCGCGCGCGCGCACACGCTGAACTTGGAATTTGAGATGCGCACTGGCAATTGTCACTTGCGTGACGCAGGCGAAGAGATACTTTGTTTATGCGGCTCGCATAGTCATTAAATTTTGTACGAACGACGGGCGGAATGAAGAAATTGTTTTTCCGCGTCTGGCGCTGGCTCCGCGACGTCGAGACGATTATTGCTTCTTCTGCTTGCTTCTTTGCACTACCAATTGCGCCTTCGGCTATTTGTACGCGTACGCTTAGGAGAGCGCGCGCGCACATAATGATTATGAAATTCCATCCGAGAGAAAGAGACGCGGCCGGAGTTTCATTATATAATTATCTATCTAGCGAGCGAGCCCTAGCAATGAAACGAAATAAACAATTAATAATTACGTTGAGTGTGTTTTCCTCGTTCAACGTTTCAGCGCATTCCTTGAAATGTAGTGCATGCATGCAGTATCCTCATAACTTTATTGTTGCTCTATTGTTGTGTGTGGAATTCCACAAAATACAACATCATGAAACGGTATACGAAAGGAATTTTGAGAGGTGCAATGCAGCGATGGGCATGAAGGTGAAGAAGAAGTGAAATACGTAAAAAATAACAACAACAACAACGACGACGACGAGGAAGGTAGAGAGGTAGTATGAGGAAAAAAGCGACCAGAATGAGATGCGGCTGCAGCTGCTGCGCATCTAGCTCCTCCTCGGCCATGCACGAATCCTTTTCGGAGGTGCTACGCGCGCGCGGCCTACAATACCGGAGCCCCCTCGGGCTGTGAACTCGAGGAATGCACACGGAAATTAAAGTGGCCCGGACCGGGGTGCGAAGGACGGACCAAGGCCGGTGCGCGGGTCCGTACGCATCGTCGCCAGTCTTCTGCGGACCCTCGTGCGCTGCATTCGGACAACGGACGCGCTCGCGCTCCTTATATTTCTTTTGCATCATGTGGTGCTATGTGCGGTTACCCGCCGACCAACTGCAGGTGCAAACACTGCCCGCGCTCCATTCGCTTGCCGCCGCTCATGCGGCCGTACCGCCAGCGTTTCAAACACTACCGGCGTCTTACGTTATCGCGAGCCGCCACCGCGATCACAACCGTCGAAGAACCGCGCATAATGCGTACTATCCTCCGCCTTATTCGCATCATCATCAACAGTGGTATTTAAATAATCAGCAACGTGTTGTATCGTACGGTTACGAATTTGTAAGATTTGATTTAATTGATTGTGGAATGTTTTTCATACGATTGATTAATATTGTGTTATCGATTGTTACAGGCCAAAAAAGATATTTATGAAGTGAAATCGCAAAGATTAATACTAGCCCAAGATGAGTACAATCATCTCAACAACGCTTTGGCAACGCTTACGACTTCGCGTACCAGTTGTAAGTTAAATTAGCATCTTAAGTAGGACTGAGGGGTTATTAATGGTCAATTGTGTTTTTCGCAGTATGTTCATCAACAAGTAGTGTTAGTACAAAATATGATCCAGATCTGCTCAAGTCGGATGTGGCGATGGCCAAAAATAGAGTTTCCAGGCTTAAGTCAGAACTGGAGCGAATTAAAACCGAAGTCTTGTATACGCAACGTGGAGTTGATACATTAACAAAGTAAGTTTTCCTTTACTACTTTTTCTTTTGTTGTTATTGTTGTTTAGATTTGATGGCGTAATTATTCAAACTTAATCGTTTGTCGTTTTTGCAGTGTTGAGCAAAAATTGAACAATCAAGGCGCGAGTTACAACTTGACCGAAGCACAAGCAATAATGACCGAACTGCGCAACATTCAGAAATCCCTTTCTTGGGGAGAAAAAGAACGCGCGGAATTAATGCAATCGTTAGCAAAGTTAAAAGACGATTTAACTCGGTTGCAACTCTGTGAAGAAAGTTCGCCGGACGTTTCAACCCTTAGTCTTCCGCAAGAGAAGTTCAGCACTGCCTCGCAAACGGATTTGACGTGCGTGTTGGTCCCGATCGGTACGCGTCTCGCGGAGATGGCAAAGAAGCGCTTGGAATACGATGAAGCGCGAAAGCAAGTGCAGCACATACAACAGAAATTGGCCGATCTCGAGGAGAAAGTGCAACCGGGACAAGTGGAATCTGATCAGGAGCGTCTTCTGCTATTCCAGGAAAAGGAACAACTTCTGCGAGAACTGCGAAGTATCACTCCACGAACTCGCAGTAAAGAGGAAATGAGTGGGATTCAGTTGGAATGCAAGAAGATCGAAGAAGAGCTGAACAAAGCTCTTGAGATGTCGAATCGTGCTATTGCCGATCGTCTGCGACTGCACGAAGAAAAGCAATTGTTATTGCAGCAATTGCGCGACGCACTACGCTCGATGACACAGTTGGAGTCCCAGCTGAAGAGCCTCTCGTACAGTACGCTCTCTGCGAGCAGCAGTTCTAGTCTTGGTTCCTTATCAACCACAAGCAGCAAAGGCTCGCTGAGTTCGGCGCTTAGCTTCACAGATATCTACGGCGGACCGCAATTTAGCGGCTCCAGCACGCTGATGGAGAAGCCGGTGGACATGGTTGATTTACATCGGCGCGTTGAGCGCCTGCTGAAAGGAAGTGACAGTACAATAAATACACCCTCAACGGGTCGATCTCAACCGTCGCTGTCGCCGCGCAGTTCCCTTTCGTCGGTCTCGCCACCCATATCGCCGATGTACGAAAACATACAATGTGTCAATCCACCACCAGCATACGATCAGGTGGAACGTGATCGACTCCTGCAAGCGGACCCCAAGCAATTGAACGAGCGCTTCGCAGAGTTACGACTCTCCAATAGCAGTCTGCAAAGTGACTTTTTGAATCGGATACCTCTGCCTAGTCTGCAACCCCTAACGGATCTACTAGAAGTGAATATGTCGCAAGGATCTGGTCTGGGTAGACCGGCGCGTCATTCATACGAAAGTACCACAGATCCGCCACTCTCTCCTATATCGGAGACGCCGCCACCACTCCTCGACCATGATGAGGGTCTTCAAGGCGCCACGCTTAGCAGGACATCCTCATCTGGCACGAATACGCGCTCAGTGAGCGCCGCCGTCAGCGACGAGTCGGTTGCTGGTGATTCTGGCGTCTTTGAGGCGTCGAACCGCAAGCGCGGGGCGCCAGGCTTCTTCGATGCGAGTGATATAATCGACACTGCCCAAGTACAAATTAAGTTCCGCTATATCTTCGCCTCGAATGTGCTGACGATTGGCATCGAGCGTGCAAGAAACCTAACGGCACTGTCGTTGCCTCAAGATGCTGAAGTGTATGTAACTCGAAGAAAATATGACGACTTTTATGACATATTACTTTTATTTTACAGGTACATTAAAGCAATATTAGTGCCCAGCTCGAAATCGGTTGTATTTCTAACAAACAGTGTCAAAGATCACCGGAAACCAACATTCGGCGATATATTTAAAGTGTCAATTCCGGCAAATCGGATACATACGAAGACTTTACAGATAAACGTGTGGTGTAAACCGGAGCGACAACCTGAACGATGCATTGTAAGTACCATTAATGTGTATTAATGAGAGTTTCTTTAATGTATATTTGTTATTCAAAACAGGGATGCGCTCAAGTCAGTTTAGCTGATTACAATCCAGAGAACACGTCGCAAAAGTGGTACAACGTTCTGAGTCTTCATTATCTCGAGCCTCAGGAAGATGAGTCTTGGGCGCATATGAAGCAAGAGTCAGATATCTCTATATTCAGAGATAAAACTGAATCGGATATCTTGGGTTATCGGAAACAGCTTGGATCAAAGGAAGAGAGTTCTGATGACTCCACAATAATTTCGTCACAAACGTCCACACTGACCCGAAATCAGGATTGTATTCCAGCCATAAATATCGCCTATGACGGTCTTGTGAATGCGCTTGGTAATGCCGACTACGATAACGAAAACAGCGACGACGATGACGATGAGGAGGACGATGAAGACGTCGAAGAGTTTATAGCTATTGTGCCGGAAGATGTGTGTCCAGATCACGAGCATGACGAAGAGTGTTTGGAGTACACGGATGCGCAGACAAACACCGAGTGCTCATTTCAACCTGACCACGCAAAGCAAATTAAACTCGCGGCCGGCGGCTGTGTGGACGATCGTGGTGCAATTAAGCGATCTCAAACGTTCTCGCCAAGTGCTGCTGTCACGAAGAGCCAATACATTTGCAAATTGAATCGCAGCGACAGCGACAGCGCAATGCCGTTGTATCGTCGCGGCGGTAATCCATTCCAAAGAAATGCGGTGGAGCGACGTAGTCTCCGCTTCCGCAAGCAGTCCGGTTCGATGGCGGCGTTGTCGCGCAAGAGCCAAACGCATTTGCCAACCACGGCGCGGACCTCTCTTGACTTGGAGCTCGATCTGCAAGCTCAACACACACGCCTTATGATCCTTGAACAGGATTTGGCGCAATTGCGTCTACTAAAACAGAAGCTGGAAGTGGCTCGCGATCAAGGTGACACGGACTTGGCTGCGTGGGTGCTAGAGGATAAATATTTTCAGAATCTAGTCGCACAAGCAGAGAGTGAGCGCTACGGCAAAACCGGCGAAGAGAAGCGAATTGACCGGATGCTTAAGAAAGTCTCTAAGGAAATATACAAACTCCGCAAGACTAAAGCTGGTAATGGCAAACCCGATGTCATATCATTCAAGTATGTATCACTGATAGTTATATAGTTACCATGTCGTGTATTTGGTGCAGTGATTTAATTGAATTTGCTTTGTTTCAGAGAAAAGATGGCATTTTTTACAAACTTGAGTTCAAATGTGCCTTTCTTGCCGTCAGATCAGTGCCATCAGGATGAAGCACAGGTAGCATGTGGTAGTAGTAAATCGGAAGAATCATTATTGTGCGATGGCTTTGTGCCTGAAACACACGATGCCATTACAACGGACAATAAAGAAATTAGGGATAAGGCGGACGGTGTAGAAGCTAATCAGAGTAATAACGAAGAACCGACTCGGTTTGAATACGTAGTTGATAGGGTTCGGGGAGTTGAAGTATAATAAACACAAAGTTGTATGTTATTAGAAAATGCAAAAGTTACTATTGTGCACGAATGGCATTTTATTACGATGACGAGGCATATGCAATATGAATCCACTGACGATGTTAGACTATGAAATATGAGTGAATGTAAATTATTACATATCAGTATGAATGCGAACAATAATTGTTTTCCTTTTTGTAAATTTTATATTTAATACGAAAGAAATCATATATACAAAAACATATTATACAAAAAAGAGTTATATTTTGCAAACGTTATTATTGTTAATTATCCAATGAAGAGAAAATGATTTTAAATGTGATTATGTGCCTTAGATCAATATGAACAACAAAACGAAAAATACTCAAACATTATACTGTTTTAGATAACTATTTGTAATTACATTAGGTGTTTAGCTAGGGGCAGTCAATCTTAAGAGTGCCTAGTACATTCTTATTAAACGTTTATCTTTATACAAACGTAATCAAAGCATAATTCTGTCTTGTTACCACAATATTTTAACTAGTTTTGTTATCGCATCTCAAACTGGATCAGTAGGCTATCAAATACAGAAGGAATAATGCGCTATTATTTCATTGTTTTCTTTTTAAATAGAAATTCTATGACTTTGTAATTATCTAGTGATCTATAAGAACTTCTCTATTACATCGCATCTGTGTGCACGGGGTTCTTTGTTGAAACTCTTAGCTACATTAGCTAATTTAGACTAATAATAATGTAATTCATGCAGTTTACTGAGAATACGCATAGACATTATGGAGATGTGCAAATGGAGTATGAATTAATATGCAATTTTGTTATGTTATTTATAGTTTGTGCATTATGTGTATCAGTAATTTAATGATTAGTGTCGTTTACAATCCCCCAAATCTATTTACTAGTGATTTTTTACTCGTGTATTATAATGTACATATTAGGTTGATTAAGTAGATCAAGATATGCGTAAAGAATTATTTTTAGCAATGGATGAATTATATGTGCAAAACGAAAATTAGTGTGGCTTTAATATATCATATCCACTGACTTAATAGAACTGTAATAAATTACTAATAATATTTATTCAGAAAGTTAGTTCTAACGTGGGTTACGGCTGTTGAAATCGATTTACATGTATGCAACTTGTCGAACATACTGCATCTTTTGCACACCGCTGTACCGGTGCCTACATAACCTTGTATAAAGCAGTCTGATGTTAAGTGCATTGTTAACAATGAGCATTGATTGTTATTGTTGCAAATAGTGTTAATAATAGGTGTTGTGTTCAAGAAGGGATCTTCTACTACAGAGTAAAGTGCCATTCTAAAATCAGGTTAGTCAATACTGCATTGTATTCAAGGTTTCATCAAGTCTAAATCGTGCCAGACTAAAACATTAGTAAAGCTTTATGTGAAAGTGGCTGCCTCAAGCACTTTTGGGCCACAGATGGGATGTTGTGATACCATGGAACACAACTTTTGAGTCTATGAATTATTTAGAGCTGATGATAAACTTACTGAGTTACATTCCATCATGTTTTGTAAGATCCAATTGGCTGTCAAAAAGAGTACTTGCTTAAGATGTACATTGATCATGCTAGGTGAATGCATCATGTTTAGCCCTACAACTAACTACTACAGAGTAAACTGCCATACTAAAATCTGGTAATCATTGCTGCATTGTATTCAAAGTTTCATCAAGTCTAAATTATGCAGGACTGAAACATTGGTGAAGCTATATGTGAAAGTGGCTGCCTTGATCACTTTTGGGCCACAGATGGGATGTTGTGATACCATGGAACACAACCTGTAAGTCTATGAACTATTTAGAGCTGATGATAAACTTACTGAGTTACATTACATCAAGTTTTGCAAGATCCAATTGGTTCTTGAAAAGAGTACTTGCTTAACATGTGCATTCATCATGCAAGGTGAATGCATCATGTTTAGCTCTACAACTAACTACTACAGAGTAAAGTGCCATACTAAAATCTGGTAATCAATGCTGCATTGTATTCAAGGTTTCATAAAGTCTAAATCATGCCAGACTGAAACATTGGTAAAGCTATATGTGAAAGTCACTGCTTCAAGCACATTTGGGCCACAGATGGGATGTTGTGATACCATGGAATACAACCTGTGAGTCTATAAAATATTTAGAGCTGCTGATAAACTTACTAAGTTACATTACTTCAAGTTTTGCAAGATTCAATTGGCTCTCGAAAATAATACTTGCTTAAAATGTGCATTCATCATGCAAGGTGAATGCATCATGTTTAGCCCTACAACTAACTACTACAGAGTAAAGTGCCATACTAAAATATGGTAGTCAATGCTGCATTGTATTCAAGGTTTCATCAAAATGTGCTGACTGAAACATTAGTAAAGCTACATGCGAGAGTGGCTGCCTTAACCAGATTTAGGCCACAGTCGAGATGTTGTGATAACATGGAATGCAACCTGTGAGTCTATGCACATGGGTACTTGCTTAAGTTGTGCATTGTCATGCAAGATGAATACATCATGTTTAGCTCAACAACTATGCTTGGTGATTACATACCCCACCAAACGAAAGAAGGATTGCCAAAGAATAGCAGCTACTGAATATTCTGGACAGACTATCACTGTAAGTAAAAATTTATTATCAATATTTGTGTAACTTGATTTATGATTCAAGATGTTATGTAAAGTAAGGTAGTTGATATGACATAACTTGAAGAATTCAGTGCTAAGAATCAAGTACATGCACTGGGAAAAAACATCTATGTTGAGGGTTTTTCTATAACTATCTCTTAAAGTGCCTTCATGACTTGGAAATCCAGCTAGCTAATGTGTTTTGTTGCACATTCGAATGGTTATAAATAAGGTAGGATTTTTTCTATGTATTAGCATTCTTTCTATATTAACATATTATTATTTTATCATACATTATCTTTGGTTTATTAATTTAAATTGTTACGATACAGAGATATGCACGTCCTTATCTGTATTATGATCTTATTTTTACTTCATTTCACTAGTAATTGTTATTTAATTGCTTGTTTTATTGTAGATTCTAGTCCATAAATCCTCTTGTTTGGTGATCATCAGCTACAAACTTGGTAAGTAGCTACATAATGCAGCAAATGTAAAAGGAAGAAATGGAAAAGAGATATTTCTATAAAACCATAAGTGCATGCCTATTTATAGCAAACTTAGTGAAAAGGTAAACAAGCCCATACCTGTTTTAACATTTAATTATTTGGCGTGTAGTTTTAGGGTTCGATATACTATTTTACCTTACAGGGTTCGTGATGGTTATATAATCACGTTTTGTTTCATATAATTACAAATATTTCCTGATCTACAGGGAACATATACTTCAAATTTTGTGAGTGGGTAAGCAAACAAGTTTTTATTCATATTCATGTTTCTATTTAATTGTAGCCCTACTGGTTTGAAAGCAAAAGGGGCCACAACCCCCTTTTATGACTTTGGGTGGGTAAATTGGAGCATTACTCACCTCATCTAGCTTGAGCTGATGAAGAAGGGTTAACCCTGTTATTTAAAATTTATTGTATTTCTTAATTGCATTAATAAATTAAATGTATATTGCTCTTTGATAATGTAAAATTAACAAATAGGTGCTGCTTATTTTGGTTTACCAACATGGGTTTATTTGAATTTTAGCTATTTCCCCATAGATGGCGCTAATACGATAAGAAAGATTTCATTTTGGAGTTCCATATGTAACTAATAGATGGCGCCACTTACTAAATCGATTTATAAACACCATAAATTATTAATTTTTTCATGGAAAATTGTATCTGATTAGGTTGAAATTTGGCATGCATGTAGATGTCGTTTTACTGATTAAAATAAGGTATCATACACCCCTGTAGCAAGTCTGGTTCCGGAGTAAATATGTCTCCTAAATTTTATACAAAAACTTTGATTTTTAAAATTATTAATCAATTTTTTAAAATAATTATGTATATCTCTTTGCGTTTATGCAAACTTGATACCAAACCTTAATTTTTCCGTTCTGAAAATGAAATCTTCGATCAATATTTTAAAAAAAATAAACTTTTTGCATCAAATTTTTAAATAAATAAATATATCTCTTTGCGTTTATGCAAACTTGATACCAAACCTTAATTTTTCCGTTCTGAAAATGAAATTTTCGATCAATATTTTAAAAAATTGGTAAACTTTTTGCATAATTTTTTTATTAATTATATATATCTCTTTGCGTTTATGCAAACTTGATACCAAACCTGATTTTTTCCGTTTTGAAAACGAAATTTCCGACCAATATTTTTAATTCTTGTTTAAATTTGGTAATTTTTTTTTATTGCTCTACGGATAGATTAGAGCCAACTGAGTTTTTTTATATGTCACCTACATCTGTAGCACGTCTGGATGTGGAGTTATTGCAATTATTAAATTACACTTTTGTTCATTTATTCTGGCGAAAAAGTTTTGGCCATATCTGTGCTGATAACATTGAAACTTTTTCGCGGTCAAAAGATACGGAAAATTTATAATTCGAATTTGTAAGTGGCGCCTCAACACCGTAGTGGGAAGGTATGGAACTACTATATCTTCCCACTACTATAGGCAACACTCCGTACAGAGGGCCATCTATTATGTACATGTGAAATTATTAGTACCAAATATAATTATAAGATGTCACCACTGACGCACAAAACATAAGGGTACAATTTATCCGAAAACTACCCTAAATAGAAGTATAGAACTACTTTCATTTGAACATAGGGGCTTTTTTTTAATATCCCTAGCGATTTGAACCAGCTAGCCCCTATAAATTAACAGTTATCATACAGAATCTGAGGAAACACAATAAGTCGGGTTATAGAGGTAAATTACAACAGTAGGGATGAAGTTGAGAATTTATTATGGGACTGGGCTTTAACACAATGTACTTACCTAGCTTTACCTTACGATTCAGCATAGAAGTGGGATTATCGGCGATTATCTGAAAGAAAATTAAAATTTGCATTGCTATTAAGACATACGAGCTAAGATTATAGTCAATGATTTGTCCATCTAAGTCCTAACAAAGCTTAAAGCAGATCAACTCCACTGTTACAGCTGACTATTAAAAAGAATAGAAAAAGTGTGAATATGAACACTACATACTTGCATACTTTGAAGCAGATGCTCTTATGGCTTACCAACTCATTTAGTTTGAACCATATGCTCTTTACTGATCAGATGTTCTATGTGACAGGCTGATCAGATGTTCTATGTGACTGCCTAAAATAAAATAAGAAACTAGGATTAAAATAAGAATTACAAGCAAGATAAGATTAAAATTAAACATGAATACAAATGACGACTTGCATGCTCACCTACTCACTACATTTTAAGCAGATACACTTTACCAATTAACTGTTATGGGTGGATGACTAATCAGCCATTATGGGTGACTGTCTAAAATAAAATAAGAGATAGGATAAAACTTAACGTTTAAAAACAAATGAGGACTCACCTGCTTACCTACTCACTACATTTGAGCAAAGATTGAAGTAGATTAATTCAGTTGTTGTGGGTGACAATCTATAAGAAAACCAAAAATTAGATACTACTTAAACCATAAGAGCTAGAATTAAGCTTAAATGTGAGTAAAAATGAGGTTTTGCATGCTTACCTATTTGCTAAGTTTGAATTTTGTATTCAGATTGTATTCACATGTCAGCTAACATGCATGATAATCTGAAAGAAAACAAAAAATTGTTAAGAGTACATTCATTAGTAACTGTAAGATCAGATGCATTAGAATTAAAATGAAATGATAAAATACAAACATGAATATGCATACATATGTACTGACCAAGCTTGAAGTAACTCATCTGTCCAGACATATGTACTGACCAAGCTTGAAGTAACTCATCTGTCCAGATCAGGAATAATGAGCAATTAAAGAAAACAACCAATGTTTTTGGAACCATTGGAAGCAAAATAAAATAGTAACTGAAATAAGGATATGAAAGATGAACTGCTCACCAAGTTTCCAACGTATTGTTCTCATTCCTCTTCTTTTTGTTCCTACTCATGGCAACTTTGACTAACTTGTGTTGTCATTAAGCATCAAGCACTCATAGATTTGGAGTCATTGATGATGAACTGAAAACATTACACACTTTTGCCGATAAGGAATTGCTTTCTTTGCTAACTTAAGTGGTAAATTACATATTAATGCTTTCAACATTGCAATCAAAGTACAATACAATATAAAATGAAACCAGAAAGCAATAGAAAACTTACTATTAGTAGCTGAATGAAGCCTTTAATAGGAACAATAAGTACGACTTACCAAGTCATCTTTATTGCCAGACCCCCATGTGCCATAAGCATTTTTGACTCCAAAGTTGATCAGCCCATTTTCTGATGTTTATATTAAATAACTCTTCCAGTCTAGGTTTCCTGCTGGCACTCAAACTGAACATATTTCTTCACTTCTGTACTTGAGGCATACCTTAAAAATAAAGAAACATGTTTACATTTTGAAAGACACTTTGAAATAGAAATGGAATAGTAGTGTTCAATGATGAAAAGAAATTAATAAGAGGCCATGAAATGTGAGATTGTAAATGAAAAATAAAATAAAACCCGACCCTTTAAAAGGGTATTAATGACTAATACTGAAATGAATTAAGTACCTTAAGAAATGCAGATTTGTCTAAAATATGTTGACGATTTGTGGTTTTCTGTGCTAAACCAATGAATCATAATTGTATAAAATTCTATTCTGTTGATTACTATATGCGCAATTAGAGAAAAACTTTACTGTATTTAGATTAATTAAGCAAATACTACCTTAGAACCAAACAAATAATTGACACAGATCATTTCGCGCACGCATCAGCTGATCAACTGATCAACGCTAATCAGCATCAGCGTACTAGCCATTGGAGCGTGTTGTTGCAAGTATTAAGTGTTGCCTATAATATGACTGAACGTATGTGCAACGTATTGTACATTTAATTAGGGAGCAACATTAAAATACTTAATGAATTGTTTTCAAAATTCAAACACTTTTTGTACTATAAGACTAAGATCAAATTCGAGCTCAGAAACAACACAACATAGCCTAGTGTTGAAGTCTATAGTTGTGATCTGAGAGTCCCTGGTTCAATCCCCGACAGTTTAAGTTTTAATTTTTAATTGAAACAAATTTAAGCAAATAAGGGGAAGATCAAAATTTGCCGTGGCAGCAACACTCCATAGCCTAGTGGTATGTGCTATGGAGACGGTGCAAGTGTCTCTGGTTCAATTCCCGAGAATGGCAACTCAATTCTAAATTTTAAATTTTCAATTCAACTGGATTTAAGCATATAAGGGGAAGATCGAAATTCCTCGTAGCAACAACGCTTCATAGCCTAGTGGTACAGTCTGTGAGTGTGATCCAAGTGTCTCGGGTTCGATCCCCGAGGTAGGCAGTCCGAATTTATAAGTTTTTCATTTCCTTGTACATTCGGGGGGCCCCAGTGGACTTAACTGTATGTCCAATGGGACCCCCGGGGGTGTACAAGAGAGCCCCATTTTTAATTTTTGAAGCCCGGTCGTTGTAAAATCGTCTTCAGACAGCCCACCCCAAGCTTCGCTCCCCGGCAGATCGCTTGTCGACCAGCTCGGTCGCTGTCCGACTAGCGACTGCCTCCCCATTCCCGATTTTCGTTACCAACAGACCTCGGTTTGTGACGTCATTTGACGGTGCCGCCCCTCAATGGACCAAGTGTTGGACTTGGAATTATTCTCCAAGTGCTCAATTTCAATTAGGGCACTTAGAGAACTCTTGTACTTATACTTCAATGGAAGTTTCTATTCAATTATTTGAAAAAAAAATCTCTGGAGTTTAAGATTCGAACCCGAGACACCCAGCCGGTAACCAAGCGTTTTACCACTGAGCCACTTTTTGATTTCTTACTGTAAATTAAAACTTATCTATATTGTAATAAATTGGCATTAATAAACAGCCTATGTGTAACATATCTATATATCTTATGGGGATTTGATGTCAATGACGGACTTGGACGTGTAATAAACTTTCTATATACTTCAAAATAGTTTATTAATTGCAAATAAATAATGTAATCCAATATTAATTATATACAAATATATATTTTTGGTATTTGAGTGGCATTCGAATGTGCAATTGAGTATTGTGTCTTGGAGTGTTGGCAATTATTAGACACGAACTTGACGTATTTTTTCATATCTAACTGAACACCCTGATGGTACCTGGAACGTATCAGGCCGAAGGATTTTTGCTTTCTCATCATAGATCAGCATAGGAATCAATCGATATTCTTGAGCGCAAATTAAATCGGAATATCCATTGGGCATACAGTCCAAGTTCATTTTGGTTTTACTATTTCTGTAAAAGCTTCTGTTAGACCAAATTCACTTAAATAATTTGTAATAATCTTACCTGCAAACTTCCATGTAGATACTTTGATTAACAGCATCTGCTTGAACAACGTATTCTTTTTTCCGTTGAAAATTCATTGCTCGGCGAGGTCTCAAAGTCCTGGAGTAAGTTTCGCACAAGTTTTCATTCTCACTGCTCACACTTCTCAGAATAGGCGCTTCATATTCTCGTAAAAAGAAATCCAACGGGGGTAGGTGTTGTTCCTTGATTAAGCTATTCACTTCTTTAGTGGGGTACATTGAAGCTTTCTCGCAGAAGTCATTCAAACAATCTTCTGTTTTTCTAGGTTTCCTAGTCTTTTTATCACCACGTTTTAATCGTTTGTGATTCAACTTATTAGTTGGGTGAGCGCAAGCCATGGTGAAATACTAAAAACATAAGAAATTAAACCAATTATAACAAATAAGAAGTTAAAATTACTTACAATTAAAACAATAACAGTCAATGATTTTTGTAACAACATCTTTCTATTCAGTCGGCTGAACACTTAAATTAATAGGAAATGCACAAAATATAAAGCTCAATTGCAGCTAACTGATCTTGTCAACGATCGAACGGATGTATGCAAATAATCATCGGATAAATGCGGTGAATATTTAAATACTGTGCGTCGTGCGCTACACGCAAGTCTGTGGCTACATCAATGACGGCATTAAGATTGTTATAACAAACTGAAGATGCCATAAAAATAATATTTGTCCAATGACTCAATCCACTTTGTGCAAGCAAATTGAACTAATATTGCCACATAATGGTACTTGTGATAAACATATACACCAAAGTTATATACGAAAATTGCTAAAAAAAAGTTAGCAAATGATGTATATACAAAAAAATCCGCACGAAATTAGTAACATCTTCAAGACGTAACATTTACTTTCTAAACACAGTTGGTGCGTCATGAAGATGCGTGAAACTTAAGATATTATTCATACACTATAAGTAAGTTCGGATGTGGTAGTCAGTTGAGTGGATGCCTTAAATCATATCAAAACTATTACAAAGGCTTAACGCACTCGTTCTGGAACATTCACCTTTCAATACGTGTAATATTTCAAAGTGTATGCAGCATTTATGTTTACTTTAAATGAGTAACGCATTGACTGCGTACACTTTATGACGCAATAAACTAATTTTCATCAATGTAATTTTTAAGACGTCACACCATTGCAATGTTTACAGAATAGGGATTCACACCGTCTTTGACTCACAAGTTATTATCTGAAATTATAAGTAAATGTCGCCCACGTACATATAATCTAATGAGATCGGGTAGAAAGGGCAGTATTTGAACAATATTGTTATGTATTCATAGCAAAATATGTGTACAAATTTATAAATAACAAGCAAAAATATTTGAATGAAGCAAACAATACCTTTCATACACATATGTAACACCATCTAATGTTCCATCGTACCTGATATATATCTTGTAATCCTCATAGACCTTAATCGTAAATAACGCGCAATCATAAAACATGATTCTTGTATCATAATTAATTTGAGTACTTAACAATAATTCAATTATTTGGTTTTCATAATAAATTGCATCATTGATTTATAACTTGGTGTTGCGCTGATAAACCATAAACCACTTGGTCAGATAGAAAGTGTGAAAGTGAAAATGCATTGTCAATAGTAACTGAAGGATTATTTAAAATCTATAAGTAGTCAATAAATGCATGGCACTTCCTGTGAACGTATGTAAAGTAAAATCATATAAGCCCTATCTATATGTAGCATTCATAATTTCATCAATAAATACAAATGCAATTGCACTGAATTCTTTGAAAATTTCGTGTCACTCCTAGATTATTGTTTCGCCTACTATTTACGTCTAGCCTTAGCTTGTTAAGGCATTCAACTATTGAAGAAATATTAATATGGAATGTAACACCATAAAATTAACGAATCCAATTGGAATTCCAATACTGTCTCTCTGGCTTAATTTATAATAAGTTTCTACGCAATTGCTTAATTTTCTTCATATCAATGTCATAGCAGCGCATGCATTTGATTCGTAAAGTATTTGTGTAAAGCGATAGATTGAAGTTTATTAAATGCGCAATAACTGTCTACGCAATCGCGATCAATAATAACGTAATAAAAGAATTTATTAAATGGACGCACTTTAAATTTTGTACTATATTCAATAAATGAAAGGTAAAAGTTGTAATAAAATTGATTGACGGTCGAATCAAAAACAATAATTCGATATTATATATAAACATTACTAATTAAGAGCACGTTCATAAGGCGCGATCGTCAATTTTCCACGTATAACAATAAATTAAACATTTCTTGGCGTGTCTCATCGATGGTAGCCCACCCACTATGTTTACATTCCAAAAATATTCAAGTCCAAACACATTCAGTAAAGTTCAAATTTGCATAAATGTGTTCCGCACAGCTATAATAAAATTTCGTTCGTCCTTTTCTACTTCATTAATTAGTGTAGCCGTAGTATTGAATGAGACTGGGCGAATAAACACTTTACAAAGACGCTCATACTTCCAACGCATAGTAATCAATTGGCGTAAGGTCCTTCTTTTTGCGCGAATATTTTAAACCAAGCTCGTCGGCCACTTTGTCGATCGTATCCAAGGCGTAATCGAGTTGTTCTTTGGTGTGTGCTGCCGATAAGCAAATTCGAATTCGGCCTTCCATTAGTGGTGTTGCCGGATAACCAACACCCACCGATGCAATTTTATGCTTAAGTAGTGTACGTACCATTGCCCTAAAATAATCAAACATCAATTAATCATTTACATTGTGATCCAAACTTTTTCAAATAACTGAATGTCATTAAATTCAAAAACAAAAGATTATACAACACTCGCTATAACCACCACATGCAGTACCGCATATGTGTTTCTCACGTCGTAAATTATTAATCTTAATTTTAAATTTCCTTTGACGACTGATTATATCTATCGTGAGAAAATGATAATCAATACACCACCATACGTGCATGTGGCATTGGAATTATACCGAGTAATTGTTTCACCACGGTACGCGATCAAAACGTCAATGGAATAAACCAAGCAATCCACGTTAATTAAAATCAAATCACTTGTTCCAATTAGTTAATTCGCAAATAAAAGCACTTACGTTATCTTTGAATACATATAGACTAGAATAGGTACAACTGGTGAATCCTCATTGCCATAAACAACAATTCCAATTTGAGCCAAGCGCCTACGAAAGTACTTAGTGTTACGCGCTAATGTGTTGATTCGTTTACGTCCTTCCTGCGTGCCATCCTTTCCGAGGAGAATCTTGAACACTGTAATGATTTGCGCAGCAACTGGCGGCGACATCGCTGTTGCGTATTTCGAAGCCGAGCTATATTTTCGAATACACGAAATAATTTGCTGAAACACAAGTAAAATAATGCCAATCAATAAAAGCGAATGCCTAGGAAAGAAAGAACATCATACTCTATTTCCGGCAATGTATCCTCCCGCGGCGCCAAAGCTCTTCGTGAACGTGCCCATCAAAATGTCAATATCCCGTGGGTCGCATCCGAAATAATCAACAACTCCGCGTCCGTCCTTACCCATGGCGCCAATACTGTGCGCTTCATCCAAGTATAGATATGCTTTGTATTTCTTCTTCAGCGCAATAATTTCCGGCAAGCGCACCACGGTGCCCTCCATGCTATAAACTCCTTCAACAATAATCAGTATTTTCTTCCAGGGTAAATGTACTTTTTTGTTTGTACGCGGCTGTCCTTTAACGATTGCTTCCTGAAGGAGTCTTTCAAGGTGTTTAACATCTACAAAGATCACGTAATTAGCGTATATAATTAATATCCTTGTAAACTAGCTACCATTATGCTCAAAGACCTTTACGGTAGCACCAGATAACCGAATGCCCAAAATCAGCGACGCGTGATTTTTCGTGTCGCTCAAAACAAGGCAACCGGACGATAAGATCACCGGTAGATTAAGCGCGTTCGTTGCAAAGCCCATGCCAAACGTAATCGCATCCTCGACGCCGAGAAACTCGGCTGTCAGCTTTTCGAGTTCGACGTGCAGATCACAAGTGCCGTACTTCTGCCGACTGGAGCACGTCGACACGCCATATTTCTGTATCGCTTCGATGGCTGCGTCAGCACAGGGCCCTTTGTTCTCGGCGAATCCTAGATAATTATAAGATCCCAAATTCAAACATTTCGTCTCGCCGCCAGTATACCTAAAACACACACGTACATTGCGATTCGGATCATATGCAAAGCAAGCACGCAATGCGCAGAAACACGCAATTACTTGAACGTCCAGCCGTAGTCCTCCGTAATGCGGTCCTTCAGCACAATCTCTGCCCCCGGCACGCTGCACACTGGATAATTCCAGCAGTCGCGAATGCGCCGATACAGGTACAGCGAGTAGAACGAGACGAACTTGTTGTACAGCGCCGGATAGCCGTCGCGATTTTCCTCTTTGGCCATTTTTGGCGGAAAGAGTGCTTGACTCATGTAGCCCAAGAACATTAAAATGTAGAATCCCAAATGCGTGAGGAATGCAGTTATGATACTCGGACGTTCAAACGACTCCAGCACCACACGGTTTGGCTTTTCATGACTCTCCGTTGAATAATCCTAAAAATGCGAATTGTTTATGCAGTCAATGCAATAATATTATGTATTCATTTCATACTCACATTAAGTAAATCATCGTTTGTTTTAGGCAAATTGTTGAGGTCAAATGTTTGTTTCGTCTATCGATAAGTACAATTGATTAATTTCGCATCAATCACACGATTTTATTATACATACCACCGTAAAACCATTCTTTCCATTTTCGCAACGTGGAATCACGTATTTGCCGTTTTTCTGAAACAATGGAAAATGAATTATTACTTATTCAACTGAAACTACACTTAACTTTATACAGGAATGTAGTAAGTAGATTCAAATAATGTTTCAATAGTTAATACCCTAATTAAGTATAGAACAAAAAACTGTGCTGCCACATTTAATAATTCCAACAAGGCGTAATTAATTACCTATATAGCATTTTAACACATAACATCATCAATCGCGTGGAACTAGGCTGCGTATGATTAAAGTAATTACTACACATACTTCGATCATGATGAACTCGAAATAAATAACTAATGAACTTGAATTTCAATTGAGTAACGCGCGGTCCGAAGCGTGTGTGCAGTACTTATCATAACTGAATATTGCATGCATTTAAATATTTAACATGTTTGGCCTACAAACGACGCATGTCAAACAATATATTCAACTTGCCACAGACGATTGGGTGCGTTCAATTAGAGCCTTCTCAAACTTTTTTACTGACGCCCGTTTCACTAATCATGCGCCTCGCGCTGATAATGGCTCTACAACTGAATAATTATCGCTTTTCGTTTAGCGTAACATTAACATGCTGCTTAACCGATGGGCCAATAACATGAATGCACATACCTTGTACCTGATTATAAAACTTGCTAAGCAAGTGTGCGAAAAATATAAACTTACGCAACAAACAAACTTTGATTTGTTATTTCACTGATTTTGCATTATGAAATCTTTGTAGCCCCAAGTGTTACTCTGTGCTTACGACAACAGCTAAATTGACATGATTATCACCTAATCATGCGAAATAAGTGATCATTTAGAGAAAGCCAACGCACTCGTGCTTAAATATGTAATTGCCTTACTACACATAGAACCGACTGCGGCTGTTACGAGTTCAATTTTACAATCGTCCACAAACACACCCACGTGTTCCGTCGCTTTTGTTTAAACAAGTGCACCGCCCGCGTTTACAATCGTACGACAAACGCAAATATTACACCGGAAAATATAAATTTTTTATGCATATCTTTGTCCTGGTATAACTTAATAAATAACGTTTTATTTAAACAATTTCGCAATACTCACTGGAAACACGTGACTACAAAATGCAAAGTAAAACAATAATGCTATATTTAATAGAATAATGAACCCTGAAACGTAACAATTAACCATTTTTTTGCATTTCACAGCAATTTGCATAATGAATTTGGCATTGTTTCGCAATAATTACATTTCCATACGGTTAAAGCATTTGCATGCAAATTAACGTAATGCATTCAGCGAATGAGCGAATGTAATTCGGCATTTACAACAAGCCAACTAATCCACGAGATAATTAACATCTTGAACTGGGAAATAAATAAAAAACGTGAGGATGTTATGCGATGCGAGCTCGTCATGCGACAAAAATGCATAATACGCTCAACAATGATAACAACTGATAGCGCACCAAATCGTGAATAAAGTCGAGTGTGTGTACTTGAATGATGATTGAAATGTTTGCGCGATATCTAATTATTACTCATCAAAATGTATATCACGATCTCGTATTGAGAGCGCGCCCGCAAACACATAACTAATGATCAACAATCGGGCGCAATTCGTTCAATCAATCTGCCGCATCACTAACCAATTCACGTATGAATATTATTAGCCAGCGCATGGTGGTATTGCCGCCACCGATGCCGCCGATGACAGCACCATTGTCGCCTAGTTAATTCCGTTACTGTGCATTAAGTGATCGCATCACTGAATACGTAATACAGAATGAAAAAGTAATTTATCAAACGTAGTAAAGTAAATGTACTACACTGATATACGATAAGATAAACAGCCAATCCGCGATTAATAAGAAAAATTACGAGTACAGCGGCAGTGCACATGTCCGCACCTATTTCTGAAAAAGCACGATGAACACTTTTTGTCATCAATTAAGACTAAAAGCAAACTAATGGAAAATCTTTAAAACCTGACTTCTTTAAGCTATTATACATGGTTAATGTGCTTTCTACGGCGAATATTGTTGTAATCAGAAGCAAAATATCAAAGCAATTCCTATCAAGTCAATACCAATATTGATGATATTTTTATACCAGGAATCTATCGTGTGTCCCGCTTTGTAGGCCAATATTGATATAGTACAGGGTAAGGGTGCTAAGTGTTACCAAACGTATATACTGAAAGTTCACCCTTTCATCAAACCACACGCCAATGGCAACAAATATTTCAAATCTCATTAATATCATCGACTCTAGTGGAAAATGATTGCATGATTGCATTAACCGACTTATCGAAAAGTTTCCAAGTTCATTAACTAATAACCCTTGATGCACGTGTGCAACTTTGAAAATTTCCACTAACAACACCTTGAATCAGTAGTTTTTGCTTCATTTGATTACATTTAAAAAAAATATAGGTTAGAGTAAACAATGCAGCAATTCCTAATCTGCAATTCTAATTGGAATACTGCATATTAACAGGTGCAACCGAAATCAATGCCATTCAAAATCAACTCATGCACTTTGCCAAATGTATAATGAAAGTTTTAAGGATATTGACCACACGTAGCCTCGCTCGCATTCAATTGTTTATTATAATTGGCTGCTGGTGCGCACCTGATTAATTTGGTAATGTAAACGCCTCGTGTGAATATTTCGCAATTAAAAGTGTATGTGTGTGTGTGTGTGCTACTTACAATGTAACCGTTGAGCAAGGGGCCCATGTACGGTGGGGTCTCCGCGAAGGCTTCATCCCCATCGGACTTCTTGGTGGCAGCATTGCCATTTGTGAACCGATAGCGGCATTCGCTCTCCTCATTCTGCGTGGCCATCCCGTTACGCAGAGGCCCCTTCGAGAGTTCAATACGCACTCACGCAAGGCGCGACTTGGACGAACAATCACGCACTGCCGGGAAAGACGCGCACTCACAATCACCAAAAACAACAGTGGCAATGTACTTCCGCCGGCGGGCGGTGTGAATGCAGCACGCAAATAAAATGAAGATGAGTTAAAAAAGGAGCTGCTGCACTTCGCGCGTGCCCTACAGGTAGACGAGCCACTAACCTATATGACTCGCAACGAAAGAGGAAAAAAATCAAACGGCAAGAATTGAGCAGGAGGGGGACACGCCGAAATATAACCTGACACTGACAGCCAATGCGGCGGCTGACGCATGCGCGCGCACACTAAACTGTTTCAATTTCGCTGCACACGTAGATGACGCACTGCCAAGCTGGTGGCTTCAGCCACTCTGCTGATAGCGCGCTAACTGCAATACTTCGGTGGCGGCGGCCTATGCGTCACCCGTGAAAATGTCGCAGCTCGGTACACTTGCACCGACGACCAGTACTAAAAGGGGGCAATGCGCTAGTCGCCAAAGAGCGCTCTTCCTTTGCAAAATTACACGTAATCACGCAATAAAACAATCACAGTCACGATTCTACTGCATCGACAAGTACTTCAAACACCGAGCAGTTATGACAATTTGGACTTTTGCTAGCCGATTATTTGACAACAGACTGCTGAATTTGCAAAAATTGAGTTTGATAAACACGCAAACAACTATTTGCATATGCCACTAGAATTTTGAATATTCTCTAGGCAACTATGTATGCACATCCTCATTTAAATAAACTCCAACTGATCTTCTCTGTTAACTACTAAAAAAACTAAAAACTATAAGTACTTTTCACCATTTGTCTTTTATTTTGAAAAAGTTTTATTGCTGTTGCCATCTGTATTCAAAGCCCAGGAACTTTAATGTACTCGTAAAGTTTACTATCAGGAAATGAGCGGAAAATTGAAAATAACGGATCCTCGACGGAATTGTGAGCGTAAATGGGATGTATGACGAAAGCACGATTAGCAAGCGGGTATTGCTCATGATCTGCGATGAGTCATTCGGATGAAAATAACCTGTCCAATGAAATACTTCCAATTCATACACATTCCCCACTTTATACTTCTTCGGTGAGCGCTCAACCGATTGCGTTAAGTAAAGCGAACGCCAAACAAGGAAGCGTAAATGCAATCGCGGATGGGGCAGGAGCATGCAGAAGCAAGTTGAAGCATAGCGATCTCACTGACAGATGACAGTAAGCGTGCCGGTGCCGGTGAGTAAAATACGAAATTTCAGTGGAGAACAACACGCGAAAAAAACGACAACAATAGCCCGCAAATAAAATTGTAAACGTGTGCAAAACTACCGAACAGAATTCGGAGCGTATATTTTAGGCCGTGCGTGCGAATCTAAAGTGGCCTTATAGCGTGCTATTGTTCATCAACTCCAAGTGCGATGGAAGCTAACGCAAAGCTAACACAGGATCTCTTGGACCACGAGCGTCTGATTGACACCTCTCCCGAAGCGAAAGGTATCGTGGAAGCCATCAACACCAAGATGCAGTCGGTGGCGCGTGAGGACGACTCCATCGATGACTTTGAGCATCTGAGCCACGAATCCAAGTCGCCGGTGAGCGTAAAAGAGGATCTGCTTGTTGACATTCATGCGGACGCTGTGTCGACGACGGCGGCGGTGGCACGTGAGCTTGACGGGGTTGCGGCGGCGGCGGCAGGATTCGCGGAGGCAATCGATAAAAGGGTGGAATCCACACCACCGCTGCACATCAGTGCGCCACCAGCAAAGGAGCAGTTGCTGTTCGATCCGCCAGTGCTCGCCGACGTCGCATCTGTCCCAGCCGAAGTACTCGAATCAGCTGCGAAGCGCATTGAAGATCCGTTAATTACAATCGGAGACAACTCCAAAATGGATTCCAATCTATTGGATTTCGGCGACGCGTTCCCCGACCGCAAGGAAGCCGACGCTAAAATTGACAAGTTCCTCAACGACATGTCTTCGTACGTGCAGCCGCCAGCAGCTGCTAAAGTGGATGAAAAAATCGACGAAATGAAGGAGGCGGGTGGTATGTTTGCCGAGAAAATCATCGACGATGTGCTTGAGCACTACTCTGACAGCGAGGCAGAGGATGACTTCAAGCACGAGCAAGACGCGGACGAATTCCAGCACCAGCCGCAGCATGAAGCTTCCAAGTACGAGCAGTTTAAGGACGTGCACGAATTCGAACCGAAATTTGATCTTCCCACTGAACAGCCACTCTTCAAAACGCCCGAGCCGATGCTCGAACCGGAACCGCAACCCGAGCCCGAGGTGGTCCCCAAGAAGCCAGCCGCTGCTGTCGAGCCGGAAAAGTTGGAACGTAAAGAGATTGAAGAGATCGTAGAAAAACCTACAGCACCGCAACCGAAAGAGGTGAAGAAGGAAACGAAGAAGGATCTTATCGAAGCCGAAGCAATGTTTTGCAAGATGGGACTTGGTAAGTCGCTTTTCTTTCTTTCTAAATCATGACGAAATGCTTGATAAACATTGAACTCTTGCACAATATCGATTCATAATTCGCGAAACAACCAACACTCCAAGGATAACACATACAATTCCTTGATGACTAATTTCAAGGTTGTGTTAATACGCATTTATCATTTCATTGCGGTGAATTAATAAAAACGGTTTACTCATTGTGTACACATAAAGTGAGCAAATATCGTTTTATCTGCGTTTCGTTTCGGTTCTAATGAGATCCAATTTATTAGCGTTGAATTTGCCGTGAACGAATGCGCAGTGCATTGAACGTAACTGTTCTCTCGAGTCTCTTTCGCGAGAGATATTTGGTTCATGTGCATTATCTTCATGTGTATGTTGCTTTATTCTTGGTGCTCTATGCTATTCGTGGCCGAGTCAAAACACCCAAAAGGAAATCCTTCAACGACGACGACGACGACGACGTCGAGCACGATAAAACGCTACGTGCGGTTTAATGTTCGCCTTGCTTGGATTCAGTTGTGCTCATTTTTACATTCCTTCTCGCTCTTCGTCTACGTCCGTCTTTCTTTAGCAAACTGGCGTGAAGAGCACAATTATATTATCTAGTCGTCTATCTGTCTATGTGGTAATGAATTAATAGCCAATACCTACTGCGTGCTTTACATGCCAAGCATTCGCCCATGTCGATTACTGTAAAGAACTTATTGTTACCAGCACGTAACGTTCAAATTAATAATGGTAACATTTGCATACTGTATGTACCCGAGGGGTTTTCGTGTTTACTCATTTGTTTAATCATTCAGCTAATAATAGCGAAACTAGACGCGGTTTTATGCATTAATTTAAGTCGTAGTCAAGAATAAATGGTTTATAAGCATATAAATGCGAAATAAAGTATTTTTTAACGTGGCTTTAGGGGTGTTAGGGTATTTAAGTGAAAAGAATGTAAGAAATGGAAACAAAACGTCGGGCTCAACCGGGATTTGAACCCGGGACCTCTCGCACCCAAAGCGAGAATCATACCCCTAGACCATTGAGCCGCCTTGGTATACTCCGAAGAAGTAATCCAATTGAAGCGGCTTATATCTTTGCTTGCATTTACAAAATTAGCACACTTGATGCTCAATTTTATTTTTAGCCAAGTCTATTAATAATAATTACACCATGAATTTCAAAATGTTATTAATAATCGTGAAAATTGCAAAAACAAAAAAAAACGATTAATTTATGGTGTTAATTCGCCCTTGACTTTGACCGCGCACCATGGTTCATCGACTTGGGTGCATGGTGTAAATGAAAAGTACAAAGTGCATGAAGCGCTATAGAGATATGAAAAACAAGTGATTATTGTATTGTCCATCCGGCTAACTGATATTTAATACCAGCATTAGATGTGCGTGTTCTCGACGCTTCTAGAAACATCATTAACAAGATACACGTAGCGCTCTGAACGCATTCGCTTTGGTTTGTTTGTCAAACGGATTTAGTTTGGTAGCCGAGCAGTAAGCGACAAGAGGACGACTCGTGCCTCTCGCACCTTGCAGAATTTGAAAACAAGTGCGCGTTGCGTGCATACGTGAAACCGGAACGCTGGTGCCATAGTCCTTCGAGTGTCCTCGGTCCTCGCGTACGTGCGGAAAACTTGAATCGATAGAGCGACGCCTGCCCAGCAGGCGAACAAGCGCGCGCGTTCGCGAACTGCATTCATTATATCACAGATCGCATTGCGAGTTCGTTGCGGCAACTAACAACAGCGCCGAGGGGGTCACATCCAAGTGCATACATATACGCACACACACACGCATACATGCCCAGCAACTTGTTCAATTAAAGACTCGTCCCGGCGGTGCCGTTGTATTCGTGCGCAGCGCTCTACACCTGACTGACCCACTCACCGTGCGCGCATATCCATTCCAGCAAGCGGGAAAACGTAAGGCTCGCTCAACGCGCACTATCTGTTCCTCTATCGTTTTGTACCATCGTTTTTATCGTGTTCGTCGCGTGTGTGTAAAAGAGTGGAAAGTTTGAAAGCATGGAGACCACCACAGCCGAAAACGCAAAGGCGGTTGTCGAAGACGTCCTCCAGGATGCCAGTGAGACCGTGTGCAAGATGAAGGACAACGCCACCGGCAATAAATGCCAGGCGAGGAGTCTCCTCTGCGTAATGTTCACGCCAAGTATGTGTTATTCTGCATTGATTTCAATTAAATCACACATTTCCACGCTGAGATTGAATCGAACGAAAAAAAAAAGAAGAAGAAAAGATTCAGATGATCCACGCCTAAATTAAGCAGCCTATCGGTTGACATCCATCCTTTGGTACCAAGTTCAAGTGGGTCCAATTGATAGCTAATTGAACCGGGTATTGCGTAACAAAAGTTGTCTACTAGACTGTTTTGCGTTAAATTACCAAGCAAACTAAGTACGCAGTTTGAATGCGTGTAATTACCATAACGTGGTTTTTTTTATTGTTGTTGTTGCGCGTCGTGGATCTCATTGTCGGCGACAAATGAATCTCTCGAGTACCGCTACCGCTGCATCCAACATATAATATGTATGATGCTAAACAATTTGATGTGTTGCACTACTCCTCACTATTGCATGAAATCAATTCGCAAATGTTGAAATTTGCCACGGTTTATCGCAATGCAATATGTGTGTTGTTATTGAATACGCATCGCAAATGTTACAATCACTTGTGCAATTTCTGTTTAATATGAAAATTGATTGTAGAAACTACCGCACCATCGCTAGCCGTAATGTTTGTTGACCAAATATAGTTGAATTATTTAACAAACACGATAAAACATCGTATCTCTGAATAGTTTAGCTAATTCAATAACTAACCACCGAAAATACCCTGATTGGTAATGGCAGTATTGCTGAAAGAAGAGTATGGTGCACTTTGAAACGTTATTTGGTGATAACATGGTAACAATATCGGCAGTGTAATAAAAGTTTATTGTTAATTATGTATTATTCCGAGCGGAGCACAATGACTTGATAGAATTATACGCGTTTAATTTGTTTCTATCTTGAGCGAATCGATTACTCATTTCTACGGTTATTTTCCGACATTGATAAGATTTACATTTATGCTAGTTAGTAGAGCAAACAAATTTTCATAACTATAATGATGATACTTTTTGCATACGCAATGCATTAAGAAAACGTTCCCATCAATGACATGTTGCATTTCTTTTACAGATGCGTGGTTCAACCCTGAACGGCTGAATCCCAGAGGTATGTTGTTCAAAGCACTTGCAAGTAGTTAGATTTGTGTTGCTTTGTTGAATTTTGGTTGTTGCTGTTATGGTTTTTGGCTATTTCGTAGTGCTGCTGTTTGTTGTTGATTGTTGTCACCAAAGTAGACACTTGTAGACGGCTAGCCAGTCATTATTAATTGCGATGTTGCGTACACGTTGGATGATGCACATTAATGGCATGCAATTATGCGAGACGGTACAAAGATTATGTAAATATCGCTTGTGTGTCTATATTTAAATGCAAATATGACATATACTTATGCATTGCGCGCCCCCTGTGTACTAATTGGATGAACATGTTGCATTTCCTGGCGTAGGATAACACATAAGGACGGGGGAAGTGGGTTGCCTATATTTGTAATTTAAATGTATTACAAATTAAACTTTACGGGAAAATACTTGCAGCTGCATGCATGGCTTTCTATGAAAAGTAATTTTCATGTGCAGTTGACGCTTGGGTTCTGTACTTGATCAATAATTGCCTTACTATGGTCGCCGCGCTCGGGTGTGTTACATTTTTAAGGAGTAGGCTTTGTTTCCGCCGCAAGACTCAAGACTCGAGCTTTGCGTTGAACTTGTGGGGTGCGATTGCATATATGAAAAATTAAAATATGAGTAAAGCGGTGGTAAAAAACAAAAGTTGCAGTGGAAGGGGAAAAAAGGCTGAAAGGAGCGTGCGGAATTATTGATTTCAGGAGGCATGCGTCCTGTGAACGCATGCGCGCTTGCGTACGTCTACAACCCCTTAGGAGCGCAATCAACAAGAGGGTACACAGACATCGCATGTGCCGTACGATCCACGATCGTGTAGCGTATTCCGCACCTTGTTGTGTTGTTGTCATCGTCCTGATTCAACGCGTCGTGAAGTTATTGCATCCTCTCTCGGCGTTTCAATTCTCGATTATCTAGGCGAAAGGGAATTTACGTGCGGTGTGTGCTCTGCGATAGTTTGACCAGAGTTGAAGTATTCAAATTTAGCTGCTTGTGTGCCTTGATCGTCTGCCAACCGGTCGGGGACCAGCTTGGTGCTCTTCGCAGTCGTGGTGGAGAGCGCATATACGCGGGAATAATATCGGGACGCGCACGTCGTCGTCGTCGTCGTCGTCGTCGCGGTTGTTGGATTCGTTGAGCGCGCGTGAAGCATTTCTGGGATTTCGGGCATTCGAAAAACGTCGGTGTCGGCGGCGGCGAGCACTCACACACACACGCACACGCACACACATAAATATTTGGAGGAGACGCCGGCGTTTTGCTATTTGGTTGCATTACAAGCAAGTGTGTTAAAGTCGCCAGCATGAGTCTCTTCGACCTTCGTCGGGATCAATGTAAGTGGATTTGGCCCGTCTTCCTGCGTGTGGAATGGTGTGAATGAAGCGGTGACATTGTTCTTGTTGTTGTCGTTGTGTAATTGCAATTGTTATTGGCGGTAGAGCAATAATTGATTGACATGCGCGACGTGGAGCGCGCGTCGCAATTCGATTCAAAGGCCGTGAGGATGCTTCCAGCTGGTTTAGATTAAAAAGTACGAGAGGGGAGCGCGAATCCAGCATGGCTATTTTCGGAACCGCCAATTGGAGAATTGCGTACGCAATTCGATTGGAAATTTGCTCGCCCGCACTTGACGGGATCGCTCACAGTATTCGCATTGCCTTGGGCGCTTGCGGTTTCCACTTTGTTTGAATGATTGACGTCGGTTATTAGACAACACGTTCAGATTATGTGTGCCAGTGCATAAGGGTGCGTTTTCCTGCTGGGATTAATTAGAACGAGTAAGCAATTTACTGATAATACGCGCGGCCGGTTTGTTAAGATGTGTTCATTAAAATTTCAAGCGCCCCGAGCGCAGATTCTCAATTTTGCTAGTGTCTTATAGTAATTTGGTCTATTTTAGTGCTACTGCATGCCATTACTCTACCGAGTTATGTAAAGCTATGTTTATACCAAAATTACTTGAAATAATGGGCTGGAAAGGGTAAGCACCCTTTTCTATTGCCTGGTTGTCAAATTAAAAAGTCGGTTGAATCACGGAAGTCGTGGTATTTCGGGTTGAATGTCAGTCATGTTAAAAATTAACGACGCAGAAGGGTTTTCCGGATGGTTTCTGGCCACGCGTTAATGATGTAAGCGCTTTTTCAACGTCCGAATAAAAATAGTATCGATAAGTCTTATCGTAATATCAATCAAAGAGTAAGTTTTGGGAATAAATCTATATTTCTACTATTATGCCATGGCTACTGCTGTTGGCATTCAGCCAAATCATTGTAATGTCACTGCATTTCAAGCAGCTGAATAAAGAATGAGTCGAGAAGCAATAGTCACTAACGAATACGATTGCAGATAGCACTTCTATTATGAGTTAGTAGCGAATTGATTAGATTACTGGGGGTGGTTTAGCTACGTCATTATCCTTGACTTTCTCTAGAACGTAGATACCTAATTATATTCGTGGAGGCAAATGATAACATTTTGTATACCTTGACCGCCAAAACGAAAAAGAAATGACAAGAAAAAGAATAATTTCTAATTACCGGGCTATTATAATTCTGGCTGTCTAAAATCGTGTGTGTGCAATGTTTGCCAATTTTTTTCGAGCTGTATGGCCAGAGCAAAATGTGTAATCCGCCATTCGGCAATTGTGTTACGAAATTCACATAGCATCTGTTCGAGTCATTCCCAGAAATTACATAATGCTTCGATTTCTTGTTTATATTAAGGTGAATGTTAAAGAATAATTTGATTTGTAACTTTTGCCCCCTTTTCATAAGTCAATTAAGACGACATGGCGGGCTTCAGTTATCACGTCAACGATGCGGATTTTTTGTACGTTGAATGGGGTGTTGTCCTAGGTTTGTTGCTGTAGGACTTGGCGTATTTGAAGAAAACGTAGTCAACCTTAATTTCATGGCGTAACGAACATTTTTTTAATGCGACCGACGTCTGGCGCGCGTATTGTGAAAGCATCCATGTATTTTTCGCAAGTCGAGAAACTAAATAGGTCGTGCAAGAGTGAAAATAGATATCAGATTTGGGTTATGCGACATGCGTAATATACGTATGGCGTTGCTTCTGGCAGGACGTGGAAGTACAATCAAATTAATTAAATCCTCCAAGTGCAATGCAAGATGTTGGACGAGTGCAGTCTCACGCACTCGACGGACGTGCGGTTAGGTGCAAAATTTTATGAAGACGATTTACGTTTTGGCAGCGCACACGCTCCGGAAAGTACCTACAGCAATATTTTTAGATGCCGCCGCACAACTTGTGCATAACGCAATAATGAATTCAATCACGTATTGCTTGACTAGATACGTACCTACAACCGACATCACTTGCGACGGATTAATAACGTTTTATCCACTCGGAAACAGGTGCTTCAATTGCAATTTTTAGATTTTAATCGCATCACCACGTTTTGTCAAGACTTGAGCCGTCTGTGCTGTTGCTAATTAAGTTTTTGAACTGCTTTCAACTTAATTTAGCGAGCAAATCATGTACTTATTTCATGACATGCTTGACTAACTTTTAAATACTTTATGGTTGGTTGTCGTGATTCAACCAAATAGTAGAACATTTCGTGATCGGTTTTGTAGAAATAATTTACTGGAGAGAAATGATCAATGTTAGTCATAATATCAACTTATTTTTAACTGTTCTTAATTACTTACTTAAAATTAGGAAAGTTTGAAACTATTCGAAAAGAAGTAGGTTCTGAACTATTGAATGAATTTTTTACTTTGTTATTGACTTAAAAGTGATTAAGATGTAAATTATGTTGTAGTTTGCAATGCAAATTTCACTTTTTTATTTTATGAACTCGCCATGTAAATGAATTCGCATTCATTTGTAACAATCGTGTTTACGATGTGCTTACGAGAAAGTCATATGGTGCGGACTTAAGTCAATGAAAGGATCCGAGTGTAAGGCGCATTAATATTCGCGGTACCCGGTGCACGCGCACTCGCCTTCCACGGTGGAAGGTGTGCTGGCGCTGACTGGTGCGGGAGAGAAACCCGTTCGGTTCCACGCTGTACAATCGCGAGAGTAAATTATGCGTCGACGTGTCAATCCATCTCTGAACGATGTATTGTGAAAAATACTCAAAAAGTAGTGGTGCGTTGGCAACTGATGCGAGCGATGGATGATCTTAATTGAAAAAATATGATCTACTTTTGGATTGCGCTTTTTCACACACGTAAACAAATTACGGTTCACGCGGCAGGGTCGCATTTCATCGCGTTGTGCGGCATGCATAAATTGATAATGTTGGTAATCAAATCATTTACGGTATGCTGATAAGATTAGTGCGACCCTGATGAGCACGACGTGGACATGTTGGTTGGTTTGGTAGAAGGGAAAAAAAGTAACCAGCAGCACACCAACACCGCGCTTTTTAGCTGAGTATGGTAACGCGTCGTCGTGGTACCCACGAAGTCGACAGCACCAAGCACGCTCGTTCTTTTCGCTCCGACCGCTTTTGCCAGCGCGACGTGTGCGCCTCCGCGGTGTTCGGTTTGGTGTTCTTCTTCTTCTTCATACGCTCCGCTTAGTTATTGTGGGATACCGTGTTCGAAGCTGCAGTCTTCGGCCCCGTTCCATCTAGTCGTGAGTTGTTAGCGAGTGCGTTCGTTGTTAGTTTATCGCTCAAAAAGTAAAAAGAAGCTGCAAACATGGTGCGCAAACAACAACAAAGATACCAATCTGAACCTCTACCTGAAAGAGGACCCGGTAAGAAATTCACCTTGACGTATGCGCTCATCGGTCAGGTAGTTGGAAGCTAATTCAATTGCATTGTTTCGCCGTGGTGCGCGTTGCGTTGACTTAAGCCATATGTCAATGGCAATGGCACGTTTATGAACATATGGTTGCGTTTCGTTCCTCAGCCGTGCTGATTGAGTATCCACGTTGCGCATGTAGCTTGATTAAGTAAAACATTTCCACGTTGATTTTCGCAATGGAGTGTGCGCTTAAAATAAATGTTTATGGGCATTACTTAAATGCTTCAACGGACGTACACTGTACGTATTTACTCACTTGCAATTACGAATATTTGAAGAATGTTCCAGTAAGTCTAGGCATTTTCCAAAAATACGTCGCAAATCCCATTTTCACGCAACAAACTTGACTGTTGCACAAAGCAAGGTTGCGGTGTTTAATGCGATAAAGTATTTTCATATTTGTGTAATTTTTGATTACGATAACCGCAAGAACTAAGCTAACAATGCAAAATTTACGTATCACATGTTAATGAATAAGATTACTAATGTTACACCTTAATTTTAATGTGAGTAAAAGTCGTGGGTCTAGGTCTAGGTCATATGAATTTCTCCAAACTTTTTCTTGCAACTGCTTGAAGAAGATGGCAAATTCCAGCGTGTTTTGTGTTTATAATTTATTCCATAGAGTTTGATGATAGGCACGTTTGCTAGGAAGATAGCAGTTCACTGAACCAGTTTAGCTAGATGTTGTGTGCTTCTAAACAGCAGCTGCTTCTTTCCTTCTTCTTTCTTTGGTTGCTTCCTTGCTTTCTTGCTTGGGTTACGAAAGGTCTCCATTTCGTTTCCGTGAGTTGGAGCGGTATAAGTTTGATGGAATATTTAATTAATGCATTCATTCGCAAAGCGTTCACGTGGAACCCTCAAGTGATGACGTTTTAATAATATATCCGGCGCAGAAGAAAGGCGAGATCAATAAATGTGATTGCTTGCGTGAGTTTCATGGGAATAATTTGAGCATTTTGCGCATTTTATAGCAGTTGTTTTACGAAAATTGATGTCACAACTTGGGAGTTTTATTCTATTTGCATGTTTCTTGATTCCCATGAATGGAAACTGTGCACGTGCATGAGCGTTAAACAAAGGATTGCTATGTTTGCATTATGTTGCGTTGGTAAGGGGTGGAAAACCCTAGCAGGAAACCATTTAATGATTAGACGTTTCACTCAACGCATACGACGATGCAAATACACAGTTATCATTTACATAATTTACAAGTGCATATGAGTACAGTTAGTATGTAGTCTGGCGCCATGCATTCATTGTTTTCTGTTCAATATGTGTGTATCTGCTATGAAAGAGGAAAATCAATTGCGCGTCCCAGTTTTCCTCTGCAACTTGGGGTGTTATTGGTTATTGGCTGGGAAACTTGTTGGGGTTGCACACATGTCGGGTCATAAGTGGACGAACAAAGAATTGCTGTCCATAAATTACTTATTGCTTTTAGAATCTTAATATAATTGCCAACTTGGCAATTTAATGCATGCTATAATTAATAGCATTTCATCCAAGTGTATTTTAAAATGATGCGTTTTACGGTTATCAAAATTGTAAATTGCAAGCTGAGCAGAAATTATCAGTGCGAAAACGACGTCATTTCTAATTAGCGCGTTCGCGAATACGAAAATATATACTGTAATCAGCGATAAATCGCATCGCGTTTGCACTTTGCGAGCTTTAAACTCGCATTACTTTAATTAATAATTGCATGCTTGCGCGTGCTCGTGTTGATTTAGAATGTTGCTCTAATGATTTTTTAAATATGTACCGGGCTTTTAGTTTAACAACTGAATTGCACTAATGGATAACAAGTTAAATGACACTAGCTTGCGTGCGTGTAACAATGCGAGACAAAATATATACTTAACAATCCTCTGAAGGAAACGCAAGGTAGCGTTGCGCGACCCACCGCGACTTAAGTAACTTTAAACTATGCATTTTAGCTGTGATCGGATCGGATTTACATGTAATTAATCTATTTGCGTGTGCGTCGTGAATTGTATTCGAATATCTTTCCATTCGGGCTTTGCTATATCACGCAATTGCATAAAAACACGGAAGATTTTGCAAGGAAAAAGTTCATACGTGTTAATAATTATTGCATGCATTCGACGCACATTTCATTGTCAAGGTCTACGAATTTAGAATGTTGGCTTATGTTCCAAGGTGTATTTTTATTTTATAACTCAGTGCCTAGCAAGGGTGCGCTCACTATTCCTCAGTTTACTTTATATCACGTTTTATGCGCTGATTCGTATTGAACTTGCAATTACGCATGTAAGAGTCCTTGAGTTTTTGGAATAAAGTTTTGGAACGATGATGCCATCCATGGTCGCATGAATCATCCAGAATATGGTTTCAATTTGTTGTTATTCTGCGCGCGGGTTTTCATTACGTCTGAGGATAAATTTAGCACTCAAACGTATCACTCTCTCATGTTATTTGCAATTTCCAATGGATGGGATCTAATTGTTTTTCGTCCGCGCACGGGACTACGCACAATTCGCACAAAATAGTCGGAAAAGTTGGTCAAAGTTAGTCGTCTCCTTGCTGCGCATCGTATCGCAACGCGACTGTGTCCTCTTGGCAACTCGCAACAATGAACGACGCTTTCTATTATTATATTTGTATCAGCACTCTGTGCTCACTCTATTTGCATTGTCAGTGATAGACACTCTAGTTTCACGAATCTAACTTGTGTTTTGTTTTATTTTTGCAGTGGAAAGCCTTATCTACTGGAGGGACCCAAAGAGGTCCGGCCCCGTCTTCGGCGCTGTGCTTGTGATCCTCCTCAGTCTTAAGTTCTTCTCGCTGATCAGCGTGATCGCCTACGTGTCGCTTCTTGCTCTACATGGCACTATCGCCTTCCGCATCTACAAGAACATTGTTCAGGCCGTGCAAAAGACTGGTGATGGACATCCATTCAAGTGAGTTAACATAGTTATGAGCATTTCCCAGTGGTAATTTTGAATATTTTAGAGAATACTTGGAAATGGATGTTGCTCTACCCCAAACCAAAGTCGAGGAGGTGACCAAGATTGCTATCGCTCATGTAAACGCTTCCCTGATTGAATTGCGCCGATTGTTCTTCGTTGAGGATCTCGTCGATTCGATTAAATTCTCGATTCTCATGTGGTGTTTCACCTACTTGGGAGCTTGGTTCAATGGCATCACTTTGATCATCTTAGGTATATGCATAGTAGAAGTAAAATACACAATTGTATGCTAATTTTACATCAATTTTGTAGCATGGATTGCATTGTTCTCCCTTCCAAAAGTCTACGAAACGAATAAGACGCAAATCGATGCCAACCTCGACATTGTAAAGTCCAAATTGGCTGACATTACGTCAAAGTAAGTCTAGGATTGCAATCTCTGAATGTGGATCTAATGTGTGGTTTGATTGCAGAGTTAAGGCCGCTGTTCCAATCGGCAAAAAGTCCGAGGAAAAGAAAGAGTAAAGAACATCCCATCATATATTTAACCATGCAATCGATGTGCATCAATCTGCGGATGCGGAGATTAATTTGTAGTGAATAAGGAGGAAACATCCAACAATTATTGAAAATAAGCAGCAACATTTGAAACAAACAAAAAAGAACGAGACCTCTTTAAAAATCTTTGAAAGTAAATAAAAAATGTTAAATTCCATTCTTAAACTATAACACCATCTATCTATTATATATTATGTTTTGTTATAATTATTATTTTTTGTACATAGAAACTGTTTTCAGACTGTTTCCGATAACAACAAACAATGCAAACAAGTTAATATAATATTATTAGGAAAGACAAGACCCTAACTTGCAAATTGTGTTTTCTCGGAGGCAACTTTGTTTGTCTGGCGTCTTAATTTACTCTTTTTTATATATGAACTTATTGTAATACATTGATTGTGAGCGATTGACAGCTATCCAAAAAAAAAAAAGAAATTAAAATGCATAGAGCAAGCGAATTTTTATCGTAAAAATTCAACTGTGTAATGCAACAACTATCATAATATATTATTGTACTAAAAATACACACAAGAAGAAACCAAGTTTCGCTCGCTTCCAGCTCATTGTTTTCGAAAGCAATTTTTTATGAGTAACAACATAGTTTTATCCCTTTTGATAGTTTAGTTTAATTCGTATTAAATGTAAGGAAAATTACGTTTTTACTTTCGTGTTTGAAGAAGGAGGTAAGAATCATTTTGATGTTCAATTCTAACACCTAACATTGCATTAAATCGCGTTTCAAACATTTCGATTGAGAATGAAACATTATATAACAAAATGAATAGCTAAATAGGCTCTTCAACTGATGGTATTAAGATAATACACTACTTTACACAGATAACATAATGCATTAAATATAAAAAACAAAGTATGTTGTGTGATTACGAAGAATGAACATAAAGCTGCACGTGTTTCATTTTAGCTTCTTTATAAATTTTAGATAAAAAGAAAGATATATTTAAAAGATTTATTACAAATGCAAAATGAACGCTACCAAAAGCGATATAAACGCATGTAAATTATTTAGGCTAATAATGTTCGGTAATTTACAATATTTTCGTAATGATATAATTAATTGTCAACTTAATGTACGGAACGTTATAGCTATGAAGAAAATTATAATATGTTAGAATTAGATTTTCTTCAAATTTGATGGGATATTGTTATTGAATGTTATGACCATACGGAATATTCAGTATTCATGTCCTCAACATTTATTTTAATGACCTATAATGCGACACATTAGACTATTTTGCTTTTCAAATATATAAAGATTAAATTTTAATCAAAATCGTCTTCATAATCCTTTCAATTACTAGTTGCATGTCTTAATTTGTTGTTAATCTGAGCTAATGAAACGAATATATCTTGTGCAATATATCAAGATCTTAATGTATCTAAAGGACCTGGCATCAAATGCGAATATATGACAAACATTTCCAATTAAGATCAGAGCAAGTTCAATATTATACAAATAAAAATATAAATGTTTATTGCTAAACATAGAAAATCTCTAATATCATAAGACCAAATCAAAAAAATCAAGATGAACCACCAATAAGAAGAAAATAATAAAATCCGTCAGACGAGATTAAATGATATAAAAGTAATGTAAAAGCAGTGTTAATTATATTGATTATTATATTATATATATTCTAAGTTCATATCTCTTATCCTTAAATGTGTAAAGATATAAATAAGTATATCTATATTATATAACAATATTTTAATGTTTGACTTCGATATTTGAAAGTTTGTGGAGAAAGAAATGCTTTATGAGTATGTGCACTTTATTTATAAAATAACAACAAATTATTTAATTATAAATAAAACGTTTATGTGTCGAAGATGTGAGAAATGTGAAAGGAAATCATGCACATTATTTAATCATTATTGAATTCAAAAGACACCTAAACGATGAAGAAGACGAATATTTTGTTTCGCATGTATTATTGTTGAGTTTTAACTTATAGTATATTGCTATTTTACTGTAATTTGCTTATAAACATTTTTAAAAATTACTCTACATCTTATTTACTTTATTCTTACCTTTTATGCACAGAAATTTCATATCATGTTGCAAGGTGTGCTAAGGGGCGATTAAGGCTGGCGCATATTGCGAGATAAGATTAGTTACTGCAAAAACTAATTTTATTTCAAAGAGAATAATTTTGTCCAATAAATACGTGGTAATAATATACAGAATATAGCACAAATTTCCTTATTAGTATACACGTGATAAATTGTATTAAATGTGAAGAAATGTAAGTATGTTCTTCTCATTAATATTGTTAATGAGTTATGAGTCAGCTACATTATTTGAACAGTTTATTCGAAATTCTGTTTGTATTACTTTTTCATAGATTCTCAGATATAAGAATTTATATAAGGTATTTTAGTATTTTCTATATATATATATATTTAATATGTTTAATTAAATTATTGCAGTATGTACCTGACTATTATTTTGTATTTCAACATGCTTGAACGATACAAGCAAGCCCATATTAAGCGTGATTTATATTCTTCACCCATTAAAATTTTCAAAGCAATAACGTATTAAACCTCTATAATAATAAAGTAACTATGTAGGTAATAACAATACTTTGGTGTTCCACTCAACTAATGAAAAGCGCATATCGGTTTTGTATTCATTAAATTAAAAAATGTCTGAGTAAGTAATGTGGTGTGCTCGTTCCCATTAGAAAAATATTGTAACCCTTCGTTTAAGAGACTTAGACACCATTCAATTTGTTTCATCACAGACTAACCGCTAACAACTACACACAAACTGAGGTAAGCATGATTATTATAAAACTATCAAGTTTACATGAAGCTAATTAAGTTCATTATATGCATGACGCGAAGTTCGCTCTTAATATGTAACGTGAAGCAACGCATATGTGATTTTTCATCTTATTATGATTGATTCTCAAAATTTTATCCTAAAAATACCCGTATCAAAAATTAGATCTTATTATTTCCGAACCAGTCTTTAGAGCATTTTCCATTAAGTTTTTTAAACGTTGCCGTACTTTTTTTGCATAAACGTTACATTTCTTAGCTTCCATCTTTGCTGAGATTTGATAATATTACAATTTTGGAACTAACATAATCTAACATTTGATAGATATAGCAATTATGGGTTTAGTTAACATTTCATTATACTTTTTATCAGGTCAATTGCTACAGTTGAAACTGTATGATTTAAACATTACGTATGTTCTCATGCGGCTAAATCGTTTTTTCATTTATCAATGCAACATTTTTCATTCATTTAGTCTTAATATAACTGCATAGTTTATATTAGATATAATATTGCTAACGATTAAGATTGATGCTTATTTTTATCGTTTATAGGAATTAGAATTACGACTGTACTTATCAGAAGTATCTACAAAATGATTCTATTTTGTTATGCATACTTTAAATAGAAATCCTAGAGGTAGTGTTAATACTCCTACTACATCTGTTACGACTGTTAGTATCAATAAACGTAATTAACATTGTTTTGCACTTTAATAATTAATTATAGATCAAAATTGTATAAATCACATTTGGCCCTTGATGTTTGTAAATGTCGCGTCTAGCTTTATCATCATGGTGTTCCGTTATTTGGTATTTTTGTCAAAATATTTTAATAAATTTCCGTTATCTTCGCAATTGTAAAACGTCGCAATCTTAGTTCAAAATCGCCATACAAAAATATCATCATTATACGTGTACTTTTTTTGTTTCGTGTACATTTACTGCAATGTAGCATCGTAAGCTGCCCTGTCACATTGTTTTGCTCGGTTTCTTCTTGCTTAACATCTAAACGGCCACTATTATCTAATATAAGCTCAGATCATTGCAACAATCAACTAATTCAAAGAGAGATATGTGTCTAAGCAACACTAAGCAGACTGCAACTAAAATAAATCAGAAATAAATATTAATAAAAAACATTTTGCAATCAAATGCGCAACAAACAAATATGATTTGATCATATTTGATAGAAACAATTAATGCATTCACACTAAAATTCATATTAAAAGTAAAGGAATGTATGTGACATCATGCTTAAAATTAATTGTCAGAGGCTCATCTACACAATGCAAGTTAAGGTTTGCATTTCTATTTCTAATACTGGTATTATACCTGTTGGAGGAACCATCCAACGTGAGAAACTATTAATATAAAGTAAACTATCACCTGACATTTTAATGGCAAGGAAAACGGTTGCAAAAACGATCACCAAAAACTATTCATAAGGTTCTGTAACATCACGTTACGTCACACCCTTAATGCCCACGTTATCTAAGTACACATATTGCGCTTGTTACTTTTCTTACGTTTGCACCAAGATTTCCATGCGAGTCAAACTGATGCCGGTGTAGACCATGCTATGCTCGCATTATCGTCTCAAAATAAATAATAAAAAGGAAAGATTACTCCCTGCGTGCGCGCTTCGGTCGCACATTAGGTACACCATCGCCATCGCGACCCTTCTTACATACTTGTACTTGACTCTGTGCAGTAAGATGCAACGAAATTGCATGCGTGTTCAACTTCTCAGCAAGCAGCAGATCCTTCAGTTCTTTCATCTTCTGACTGTGCAGAATTATTGTCGGCGTCGCCGTTTCAGTAGCGATGAGATCGGACGTCGGCGATAAATTTGGTTTCTCGTCTTTTGGTTCAGACGTACCAGCGCCGTTTGATCTCTTCGAGGCGTCTTCGTTGCCGACGAAAGGATTACCACCGCCTTGCAGCAAATATTCGGGATTAAGTATCTTCTCCGAGCAGCCTGCTGTAAGTGCTTCAATGCTAGGATGTAAATTGCTTGTCGATTGTTCATTATCAATTTTCTCCTTGCTATCGCTTGTCTTCGCATCTTTGTCCGTGGAAATGTTATTGTTGTTGGTACAATTGTCATTGTTACCATTTGTACTTTGCAGCTTCTCTCTGGTATCGTCTTTGTCGTGGTCAGTGGTGGATGAGGTATCTTCGCAAACAATGTTTACCTGAGCCCGAACACTTGCATCAAATTTGGAGATCGTATTCACGAGAGGTTTCGCCCAACCGATATGCAGGACGGGGGTGGCACTGCCTTCCTCCCACTGGCAAATACCGTCGTAAAAGCGTAACAAATTAGCGAAACACTCTGGCTTTTTCAAGATTGTGTTTGCACTGAAACCCGAGCTTTCGACTTTCATTATATGTGGGATTAATTCGTTAGCAATCTCCAAAAACTCTTTATAAATTTCTTCATCATCACGTGAATAATTGTACCTGAAATTATTTAATGGGTTCTTATATTTAGCGAGCATTGCTTGCTTTACTGTACTCACATTCTTATTACATCACTGGCATTTGCCCAGCTTTCAAAAGCCTCTTTGTACATTTTGTTGCGATAAAAGTATCCACCCTGATAGGTGTAAGGGTAAACATGTTGATTGTTATAGTTGCTTCTAGCAGCTAATATTGCTTCTTGAAATAAAGCACTACATAACACTCTGAAACATACATCATTAATCATGAGCTTTGATTCTATTTGCATGTGATGATTACCTTCCTGAGGTTGGATTAATCTCCTCTAAATCACCCAAGTTTCCAATGGCCATTGGATATTTACTCAAATGCCCCAAGTCGTACAATAGCCAAAGTAACTCCTGCTGTAGGAGTGAGACTTCACATGCATCCAGTGTTGTATTCAATGATGGATTGATTGCACTTACTAGTGCAGCAACCTCCATTGCTCGAGTGCATACCACTGGCTTGCCATTTACATATAGCCAAGATCGTGCTGAAACCCCTTTGCCTATCTCTTGACCACGTTTATCTTCATTACCTTTGCCATGCCATGTTATTTCAGCTGTTTCTGTACCTTCTTCACCAAACACCACCCAGGCATGGTCTTCAGAGAGCGCCAAATGAACATCACTATATCCCAGAGCCTGACAACCTGCTACAACCGCAAACGCCACACCAAAGCAGTCTAATTTATTGCCGGTTAAATAGCTGTAAAGACTCTGGAGATGTGCACGATCCTTGTAATAGCTTCGCGTCAACGAGTTCCATACAACATCTGAAACTTTCTTTACCAGTTCCCTGGTAGCATGCCTTTTGACACCATTGTTATTCGTAGCATCACCAGCACTTGTTGCGGTACGGATGATGCTATAGAATTTGCCGTAAAGACTCTTTATATACTCGTATTCCAGCACGGGTAAATGCTGCTGCTCCAAACTGTCCTGCTGTGAATTGCTCACTGACCGGCAGGTGAGCGAATTCTCAACGGCGCCGGCAACAATAGATAGTAATGCTAGGTCCGGCTCCCTGTTCACCTCCAACTCACGCTTAAAGAGCTCGATGACGGCACTCACGGTTTTGATCGGGAAATGCGTCTTATCGAAATCCTTGACGCTGGCCATTGTCACACATCAACACCGCAGCGTGTTCACATTCTGTGCTCGTTGCGCTTCTTCAATTTGGCCTTCGCAAGAGCGTGCACTTCGATTTCGCGCAATTCTTGTGTGCGAACACACATGCACTCACTGACTAGTTTGCAATCCCGCTGCGGAAGCGGAGCAACAACCAACCACCACGAGAAATTCACATACAGCAGCACGTTGTATGCTGTGTATTTTGATGATATCCGCAGCGCACCACGGCAAAGGTGAACGCTGAACGTGCGCGTGTACGTGCAGCTGTGCTGTCAATTCCAGTGGAACGTTTTGCTGCCTGTTCAAATCGCAGCGACCTAAAACCGATTGCGATTCTACGCACAATCGTCGCCGACCAGCCAGAATTGTCATTTCACAATGTTGAGCTTACAGATCGGGAAGTAGAATCTACACGGGTCGTCATCATGGGTGCTTCTAATGCGTCATCCACGTGAATGAATCAGTATCACCACACTTGTTCAATTTTATGCTTTGAAGCCGCACTTCTATCTCGTTTTTAAATTTAGGAACTATGAATCAGATGCAACATTCAATTTCGATTGTCGTTTACCTTATCAGGTCGTTTAATGGCCACAATATTTAGTTATTAAATGTAGAATCTTCATGTTTAGAATTAAGGTTACTTCATTCTATCCAATGCTGCCTCTTATTTGTATCTATGGTTGCCGCTAGTTAGTATCTCTGCATAGAAAAAGTTTTGAACAGTTTTGAAAGCACGCAAAAATCTTTGAGTTGTTGTAAGATCAATTGTAAAAATGTTTAGCAAATCACGATGACGTCACGAACTTAAGCAGGGAAACACGTGTTCATATAGGTTACTAGTTATAGAATTTCTAATTACTGTTTTCCAATAATATTATTAAAAGTAAAGATCGTACTTACATGAAATCCAGGCTTTGGCTATACATCCCTGTATGTATTAATCATCCAATGATAAGTACTGAATAATCCACGAGGCACAACCCTCGTGTGGATAATTAAGAACACTTTGATTAAATTGGAATTAAATAAGCACTGATGAATTTAGAAACGCGCACTTTATAATTCACCCCCGCACTCGCGTTAACTGACTTAACTAATCACCACGTGGTGAAAAGTAAACACATACAGAACCGTAGAAACCACAGTCACCCGACGAGAGACTATAACCTGATCAAACTTGATAAGCCGTGTAGTTTTGCAGTGTAGCTGTCTAGTGTTATGATGAAATTGACCCTTGACCAGTGTATGACAGGCGAATAAACTATGTAAACAAAGTAAACAATTTAGTTATTGATGTTCAATTAGCCCCGTTGTAGCCCAATTTAAGTTTGTTGAATAGTAAAGGTATTATTCCCTGTGTACCCTGCAATTATGGATAAAACAAATTTTTTAAACAGGGTTGTCACTTGTAAACTCTAAATCGAAATCTGGCACTTATGGAATTTGGACCTTTTTGAGGTCCTAAGAGGTCCCAACATTAATGCTAGATACATACTCATGAATTCTATAGTATTTGTTGATAGAATTTATTTACTTGAATATATTTTATACATATATATTTGCTTATGACTAATAACATCAAATAATGCATCTATACCTTATTTTATGATGCCAGGCATGAGGCAAAGTCGTTTGCACTAATTACGGTAATTATTTTAGCCATATGAATACGCTAACAATTAGCAAATCGAAGTTATAAAGTATTTCATATTGGGCATGCACCCTCATGATTTATACATCAAGCATTTTAGTTAAGAATAATAGTATGTATTACATATCGAATTCTTATATAAAACCCTCTTAGAATCGATTATTTCACTCATTATATTAAATACACATGTTTAGAGTGAAACATTAATTAGAATCACACAATGCATTATGTTAATTCAAGAATTGATCAAGTTTAATCAATGCTTGTGTTAAACGTTGGCATAGATTTAATGCTAAATATAGAATTGCAGTAATTTCGCCCTCATCTATAATATAACGGTAAGTAATATAAATACAAAATAGTTTTTCAATATGATAGCAATATATGTATATAATCTATGTATAGATATTTATAAATTCAATTCATGATATATCACAGTTTTTACATTTACAATTTCAAAATGTAATTCGAATTAACATTGTCCAAACTCATAATGCATATTCACTATCAGCCAATGCCAATTGTATTGAAATTGTGATAATAAACAAATTGATTGTATTGTGGAAATTTAAACTAAATCAGTGATATGCACTACATATAGATATTAAACATATTTCAGTCAATTTTGAATCGAATTTTACATAATTTATATATTAATCTTCTAATTTTATTCAATTTGGTTCCTACAAAAGTTTGTTTATCATGGTGAATTCATGAATTTAACATTAATAGTAGATTATAACTTTACAAGCAATATTTACAGCAAAAATTCAGTCGATATCATGTTAGCTCGTTACGTAAACTTAGTAATAATTAAAGTATAGTTAATTCATTGTTCTGAATGAATACACATTTAAATTGCATTTGTGCCCAGCGGCTATGCATTATCTACTAAGTAATTGATATAAGTACAAAGATGGAAATCATAATAATAATGCATTTTCAATTAAATTCGAATGCTAACTAAAACATCAACGATTACAATATGTCATCATCTATAAATAGCTTAGTTTTCTTTCTTTTACAAATAGTCTTTAATAAGTTATTCAGTTTAGAGTATGCCTACTTTCTAGAACTTCTTGGCACACAAATATTTCACATGCTTGTAATTGTTAACTTTTAGGAATTACAAAGTTAAGGAATGAATTAATTGAAAGAAATTGCAATGGCATACTCTAAACTGAAGGATCATTATGCGATTATTACGTGATAAAGACAGATTTATAGTTAGACACTTAAAAAGTAAATTTATTTATACGTTAATGAATCCCATAGAGATAATAAAATAACTGGTGCTGTTTTGTCGCTGACTGAAAAGCTAGGAGCTTATAGTTCTTCTCGGCTTGTTTTAAGCTTTGGATTGTATGCTATACGTGAAACGTATTCTTTAAGCGAAAAGTACTTTGCGCGATCGTCATGGTCGATGTTCGTGATATGCTGAAAGCAACACGGCGAGGAGATTTGCGTCTTGGGCGGTAAAGGCGCCGGTTTCGGTTGCTTGCGTTCCTTCTTCTTCTTCTTTTTCTTGCCGGGCGTCGACAACGAGATGTTCTCAGGATCGGCGACGAGACGCTCGATGTGCTTGTACATTTCATGCGCCGCATCGTCCTGATCGAAGCTGAAGCCGATCTGGATGGAGTGATCCTCCGAATAGTACATGGTGTGGAATGTAGCCGAAGATACTTTGTACGAGGTGAGATTGTCGATCGTGTCGCGCCATAGCATGAAGCAAGTACCGCGTTCAGCGAGCAAAAGCTGGATGCGACGTTTTGTACGTGATCGGGCACCGCCATCGTCGTGTATCACCACCGGGATACCAGTGAAGCGGATTTTCCAATCCTTATCAGTCGGGCATTTCGTGTATAGATTGGCCAAACAACCACTGACGAATACCTGAAATTTAAAATGATATATTAAGCATTTAATTTTGTATTTCCTTGAATGCTTATAATTTAATAATGATTTTTATCATTTTATCACCAGATTAAGATTAATGGCATAGATAAGATATAGTTATAAGAGCATTAGATTAATTTATTGAAGTTTTATCTTGTTTCAGAATAATTTACATGCGAAAAAGGCCGGAAATCATAAATAATTCAAGAGCGCTGTAGAATTAAAGAAAAATTCAAATAATAAAGCTAAAATAATATAGATTTAGAGCTGTTACAAAGAACTTTGAACTTAAGTTGTGTATTAATTCGTAAATAAAGTATGTTGAATGAGTTTTAATTAAAAATATATCAATTTCATAAGGTATTAGTAATATTACAATGAGTCTGATGCCATAGTGTGATAGTGCTTTTACTGCTGGTAATAATAGTTTTTAAATCATTGAAATCGGTTCAGTAGTTTGGAAGTTATAGCGATTTGAAATTTTCCTTCGCGCTGAGATGCGAATGCCAGGGCAAAACTTGTTAGCGCCTGCAAATTCGTATGAAACCTCGCTGCTTTAGATTTTCAAGAACAGCAGTCCAGGTTTGATTATCAGGCTGCAGAATGGAAGTAGCGGAATTGCGCCTACTTCGGCAAACCTCGTGGTCTCAGGAGTGAGCGTGCGTACTGAACGACAACTCTGCCGGATTCAGCATTAGCTGGCGCACGGTCAATGCGCGGGCGGCTCCTGGTGGTATCACTTGCACCAGCAATCTAATAGCCTCCAATTAGCGCTGCACATTTTAATTAATATCTCGGGAACTATAAGAGATATCAGAATAATTCTTTCACTATCAGAAAGCTTATTAAATTTCTAATAATATATCATCGAGTCATTAAATTTCGTTCTGTAGCTTACGGCTAATAACTTCCCAAAGTTAATAATCTTTTGCGTGACTTTGACTTGTACTAGTTGAAATTTTGTTACGACATATGATTGTTTGTTTACATCAGTAGGTTTAATTGATTATTTCATTTAAATATTGCATGATTTGTAGTTGTACAATTAATTTAAAACTCAAAATTCAGTTATTTTATTCCTTTTAACTCACTCAATCTCTTATTATTCCTAAAAAGTGCTAAAATATGATAAATTATTAATTAATTAACTTTCTGTGATCCTCATCGCCTCAGTCTTATCCTATTTTAATGAATATCTCAAATCAAAACTTTTGATAAAGTTTTTTCTATCATAGCTATCACTTAAGTACATGATACAACTTTCATTTTCCACGAGGCATTTTTTGCTTGAGAATAATTTATCATAAATTTAGACTCTTAATGCATTTAGTCGTCTGACCTTCCCACGTGTATAATCGAAAACGTGCACCAATAGTCTCTCTATCGGCAATATCTCAACATGGGATATTAAACCACAGTGTGTGGGGGTTTTCTCAACGATGCATTTAGTGTATACCTAATAATTGATCGATTTCATACGAACTCGCTAAAGCTATTAATAACATTGGCTTTCACTCTCTCATGTATGCATTAGGCTCAAAGGCAGTAGTAGTTGGGTCGAGTATTTGAACTAACTGTCTATCCTTCGTTCTCTTTCACTTAGCATATGCAGACAAGCATCATAGTCTTGACATAATAACGTTTTCGACAAGCGTTCGTTCGTTCTATTAGTGCGAATTGCTTGCGCACGCTTAGGATATTAGGGTGTGTTGCGTTTGCTTTGCAACATTCGGCTGCGTGCTGTACGCATACTGTATTTGCACATTAACACACTGGCACTGGCTCGTTTTCAATGCCAAATTATTGTTATTAGTCGTGAGCAGGAGCGTTTAATTCGATTACGATTCCGTGGAATAACATACGATATAATGATGTGTACATAGACCATTAAGTCTTTACTTTGAGTCTACTCATAAATGAAATACTTAGATTCAGATCTACATCTGAATTTGGATTTGTAAAAATTAAATTAAATTGCTCCTTTTTATTTTAGCATAAGTAAACAGTGAATGTGAGTCATTGCCATTTACTGAGAGACATTGTACGACAAATATTACGTTATGGCAATAAAAGTAAGTTATTATCTTTGCTGGCGATAAAAGCGTTTATGCGTATTTGCTTTATTTAAGGGATGGTGCGAGCTTGGCATTCGTTGATGCGTTAGACAAACAAAACAATTAAGTCTGCGCGAACACAGAATAGACACTTAGTCAGCGTCGTAAAACCGTGTACTCTTCGTACCTTTGTTTTTGCTTCCATCCTACAAAGTAATTATATTAAAGGTGAATTCAGGCGCGAAATTGTTTTCGTGTACAACAACGCATCAATTTTTTGAAATATCTCAATGTTCATAAACATCTCCCGAAATGTCTAAATTCAGAAATTTCATTCAACTAATTACTGCATTGTACTCAATTTAATTGTACGTCGAAATGTTTCCTCATGCATTGGTCTTTTTCTTATGTACGCTTCTTAAGTATTGGATCAATACGGAAATTGGACATCAATCGTTTCAATGCCTCTTATCAGTTGAATGGCTTGCAAATGCAAACATGCGTCTTCGACAAACGGCGTAATCTAACACGACGTGAAATTAAACAGTGTTCTTTCTTGTAAAGAAAGCATACTGCAATATTTATTACCGACGCGCAAATAAATCTTGCGTCCAGTTGAAACAATGTAATGTAATGGAACGAAAAAGTCGGCTAATCAATTCCAAGTAGGGAATTCTTCAGCGTGCATTTCGTGCCATTTTGTTGCATTTATTTGCATTTGCAAAGTGCGGTTGCATCAAGCGCAGTTCGTACGCGCCCCTTTCATGTCGAATTCGATTAAAATAATGGACGCAACTCGATGCGCTCTCACAGCCGAATAAGTGGTGTGTTTAGCTGGTTTATATCATTAACTGACGGGGCAATGCAATAAATGCGGATTTTGTGTCTTTGAGCGTTTTCGGAAGCGTCACGACTGCCGCGAATGATAAAAAAGGTCGAGGCTGTTAAACTACTTGGTTTGTGACCTACAAATTTGCCCTGTGACCTTTTTCTTAGCTTGATTAATTTATTGTCTTATATTATACTAAGAGTTAATGGAAAAACTAAATATTCATAAAAGACAATTGAGTAAACAGTGATTCGAAAACTTAGTAACATTCTCCCTTGTTGGAGATTAGGGAGTGATAGAAGGTAATAGATAATGAGGTGATAATAATTTTGGGGGGCGGTGGATGCAAGAAATAAGCACCAGGATATACCATGTGACAGAAACTGTTTGAGAACCACTGTTCAAAAAATTATATTGCAATAGCGATAATATATTTTTCTTATGGTTCATGCAATAAGAAAGCATAGTAGTTAATAATTAATATCTAAACAGATGGCGTCATTCAGTTAGAAATAATATTTACTTTTAGTTTAATAACAAGAGCATCAAATGTCCTTGCAACTATTTTTCCTTCCTTCACGCACACATGCGAATTACAGGGAACATCATCTCTATATTTAATTCGCTCTGCTATATTAATGTCGTTATTCATGTCGCAATTATAATTGCAAATCGTTAATCATGCGGTAATGTTGCTATACATATTTGGCCCGCCCGATCAGTGAGTTTGTTGTTGTTGAATATTTCGTTATTGACATTGAAATCGTCAATGGGTTGACCTGTGATGAGTCATTGCATCATTAGCGATTTTCATTCACGTCATGCTCACTTAAAATGGGTGTTTATTGACTGACTGAGAATTGAACGCAAATACGAACGCCCGATTCCTTGAAGTAATTCGATTTGCGTACCATGATGACGGATGATGATTATCCTAATGAACATTTGCGATGATGCATTTGTTGTTTGTTATTGCAATTGAGTCACGAATAATATATAAATCTTAATATTTTTACCTTGCCTTGTACATGCCAAATGTTAATAATTCTTATTAACTTTCATAGTTTTCCATGTGAAATGCGAATATAGTACAGATGATTTACAAGTAATTTTCACAGATTTCTCTTCAATTAAAACCAACAAGACTAATTTGGTAATTATCTATTAGCAACACAATTTCAGGCAATTACGCGTAGGTACGTACATTACATGCAGACTCGTAAAAGTTGGCGAGAACGAAATGAAATGTATTCAAATTATAATGGCTTGTTATTCTTGAATCGCGAAACTCAATCAGTCGAACTCATTAATTGAATCAATTAATAGATTGCTAATGTACCATACTGCCTTGCTAATTGACAAGTCGAGTGACAATTTGTTAAGAAAATAGCGAAGCCACTAATTAATTGAGAGATAATTATAGTTTAAACTGAATGTTTAACTGTTCTATAGAAAAATGAATGACGAAAATGTAGCCACAAAATACATAAAATGACAAAGGGCAACTGTTCGGCTTTGTTGAGCTATTTTTTATGTGAATCCCATTTTACGTTCAAGTGTCAGCCAACAATTGATACGAATTCGAGTGGAAGTCCGCAAAAAGTTTGTTGAGCTAAATATAGCCAGTTACCCCTTGGATCCTTAAATGATTCCAAATGTTATTAGCTGTCAACTATTCTTCAGAAGCCATTTGCTTTAAATTGTTGATGTTTGCAATGTTTAGAAATAGGTATTGCATAAATGGCTCTGTATTTGCATTTGGAAAGATTATTTATGTGTGTTTTTCGTATTATTCTTGTGCATATTTGCAAAACGCGTATTACTAACAGTTTATTGAGCCGTTGGGTACGGCATGACGGTTTCATTGTTGAGTGCGACATGCCTTATTTATGATCATCGGGTTTTAGCTTGAATGCAGCATGCGCGCTTGCCGCCACGCCACCTCCAATAGCACAAAACGTTCGATCTGTATGCATGGCTTTTGATACTTCTCACGTTCGCGTTTCTGTCGATTCATGCTCTAAGCGCGATTTTCCAACAGATTGTCACAATACACAGAAGTCGTGTTCAACACGAGCAACTTTTCTCATGTTTTAAACTACTTAGTAGTTGTTTTATTTTCACCATATTTTCACTTTTTTGAACCTTGATATATTTGGTTATCCTTGATACGCTTTTTTCCTCATTACATATTCAAAACATTTCTCAATTGCAAATGACATTTAAGTATGTATAGCTTTGAGCATTAAGTAACATTGACATCGAGTTCAAAGTCAAACACAAGTTCCTCGTATTTCAAACGTACACTCGTGTAAGTGTATGGTACTTTCAAACGTAAACGGTGTGTGCATAATAAGGCCATAGGTCGTGCTTAACATGTGGGTTTGTCTTTTGCCATTTTAATCTTTCACCATTATTATTATTCTATCAGTTTCAGTCGAATCACTTCTCGCATTCGATTTTCTTGCGCAAGAAAGCAAAAGGAAATATTCCACTAATCAGCTAATGTCGCCCAAGGCGATGTCATCAGAGGCACGGCTCTATTAGTATCGGAAAACATTTTAAGCGAATTGGAAGTGTGCAAAGACATTAGCTAATCATTTACAAAGTTGTGTTGTTGTTTCATAAATAGGAGATCTGTAATACCGGCAGATTAAATATAAAAAATGGCTGCGAGTCGGCAATAAAGTTAGTTTTGTATTATCAGGATGCCTCGTGGGATTTAAGTAATTTGAAATTTTCTTCGGCAAACACAATAAAACTGTGAGTGTATTACAATAAATTTCCATATTTTTCCGCCTCTTTTGTATTCATGAAGAGAAATAAGATAAGATTTCAGATTGGAAAGTTTTCTCATTATATGCACAACTATTTGGCGCATCTTTTTTTAGCCGTAAAACTCACCTGTGTTTTGAGTCCTCGAAATGAGTGTTCAATCTGTTGTTTCTCCACTTCAGTAACGAGTCCATCAACTGGACTTTCAGTGCGCGGTTCATCGTCGTGTTCGCGCATCATCATCAAGTCGCTGTGTTCGCTATCGGCACGTCCTTCACTGTCCTCTTTCTCCCCGTAGCTGCTGCCCGAGGTGGTGGTGCTGGAGTCGCCACTGCCTTCGCCGGTGGAGGATAATCGGCGGCGGTGCTGCGGTTCGTACAAGCCGATGCCGTACGCGTCGTACTTGGCGCGCGAATTGTACACAACGCTGCCGCCTCCACTGTCGGACGTGCGTATGGACAGTGTCGACATGCGATGCTCGAGCGGCATTGCGACTGCGTTCGTTGACGAGTACATTACTGTCCTGTAACCAAACATGTAATCGTTTTAATATAATGATGATTTCATTTATTTGCGAATAACAAATTACTTAGCACATGTTCGTAGCTTAGCTGAGAAAAACGTATTTGCGCGTACGAAATTGCAAGAACAATGAGAGGAAATCATGATAAAAAATGCGGATGTGCGCAATCTTGCACGTTGCGAGATGGCATTAAATGCGGAATGATAATAATAATAATCATCATCATCATAAGGATATCTTCTGGCAAATCGTAAAATGCATGCCACGTAATAGATATCATTGAAGCGCAAGCATGGGATATTTCTTTAGCTTTGCGTTTATCTGATGTGCGGTTTCTTTATCGCTCAAGCTCTTCTGCTCTTATCGTTTGCAAAACAATGCGATGCAATGCAGAGAATCAGTAAAGAAGTCTGGAAGTACACATGCGTTGCTTTGATTCATATACAAAGTGTTTCAACGAAAAAAATGCAGTATTTCTTGGTGTAATATTAAGTTGAGACAAGATTATTTTGGCGTCAGGTAGTAAATGAAGCTTCCCTTATTTGAAATATTTAATGAGGCTTAATTAAATGCATGTGGCTTGGTGTTTAATTAGATGTACGAAAGAAGCTTGATGTTCTAATGATTTTGGAGATGGAGATATAAAGTTGAAGCAATTTAAGATGTTTCTATAACATGTGCGCAACGAGCATAAAATTCATAAAGCCGTGTCGCGAGTTTTATGGAAACAAAACGGCATAGAGTTGAGATGGGTTGAGACAATACGCACGCACATGCTGTACGAGATGCACGCCGAAGGAGTGAATCGTTTACATATTCTGTACGCGCGCATGCATTATGCAGACTGGTTAATATGGCGGCGACGGCGGCGGTGTGTGTGCAAGCGGCATGCACTTGACTTCCGGCCGACGTTATTGTCGTAGATAAAAGATGGGGCATTAGATACAGCGACATGTTGCGTGGTTTAGCTCGCTCGCCTTCACTGGGGAATACGCTATTAGTTTGAGCATATTGTGCTTGTGCATGAACACAAAATAATTTCACTTGCACCGGTTCTGCATGCCCACTGTTCTTGTACTTTGCATTGTTTGTTGTACGCTGCGATGCTTTTTCATCTGCTGACTTTTACAGCCTTGGGGAGCTGTGCATAAAAACGTGTGATACTTAAATATATTTTTTCATCCTTAAATTTTCAATTTTATATCCTGAAAATCCTTGGACGTTCAACAATTAAACAGCATTTTTTACACGTCTTAAAAGTTATGAATTACAGTTAGTTGTAGAAACAATAAAGTTACTTCTTATCTCATGGTGAAATTCATAGATTACGTTTTTCAAATGCTAATTAGTCTTACTCGCGCATTAACAAGTAGGTACCTTGCGACTTGCTTATTTTACATACGTAAACGTGGCGAGATGTAATTCAGATAAAATTTCTAAGGTTACCAACAACTATTTACTTGCTTACTGACTATTTTTTGCTGTGCAGTTTTATTTTTGCATTGTTCCTTTACCACACGTAAATAATCAGTTCTTTTATACACACTGGCACTGTAACAATATTCCTGGCTGCAAAGAGACATCAACATGTTTTACGCTTTAATGTTAAACATTTCTGCGTTATTTTCCATTGTTTGCGTTTTAATTACGTCATAATGAAGCACTTTACGTTGTAATAATGTAAAGAAGAAGCTTATTTATTATTTGATAGTGCATTTAAACTAAATTCTGGAATATTTTGCCATTCGAATATCATACGATAAGATTATATGCGATATTCGCAAATAGGAGCAGATGGCAAAGAGGAAAAATGCATATGCATTATTGTTGACAAAACGCTCACGTTATTATGCTTATCTCGTGATAAGCATATAAAGAGTGCATTCGAATTGCGCATAATTACATTGGTAATTGATACGTCATGCCAGATGCAGAAATTGCAGACTTGGCTGCGCATTTCAGCCACAATAATACGGATTTTTCAAAATAATTTAGCGCAAATGGCTTAAAGGACATACGTTATTTCCTCACCACCCGCGCGTGAATTATGAGTGAATATGTCTTATCTGAAAAGTTGTTGACTTTTATGGGTGGCTGCTCGTCGAAGTGCGCTCCCCGATAAAGAAACGGGTAATTGATTACCGACTGGCGCGAGATAAGTGTGCGCAATTCGTTCAACGCCGCCGCCGTGGGCGGTGTGAGAAAAATGCACCAGCAGTGAGTGTAAAAATCTGAATGTGCTGAGATTGAAAACGTAGCAGGCAATTCGGATTGAAAAATGAGTTGGTTCTATCTGTCGTTTTACGCACACGGAATGTTTACAGCTTTTTTGCAAAAGATCGAGCACAAAATCAATTAAACTAAATGGCTGATATGCAACACTAGAAGTAAATCAACAAGCTGTAATTGATTGCCGTTCAATTGCATAGCCTCGTTTGCGTTATCACTTTGATATCACTAGTTGTTTGCTTATTAAAGTGTAGTTTTCGCTCGCATGCGCGCAATCAACACTAATCCTCAATCGTGTTTATGTAAAAGTTGTTTGCTCGTTTGTTTGTTGGTGTTTATTAATTAAGTCATGCGTGAATGCATTGAAATCTAATTGAACTCGTGTTGTTATGATTAATTCTAATCGAAATGGCGCCAACAGATATCTAATTAATGTGTTTTATTATCCTACTTGTTCCTTTTTATTAAGAATTATTGACCAATCTCAAATTGACATCTTTATTGAATAAATCAAGGTCTTTTTGAAATAATAACTAGGCAGTAAAATGCCAAATAAGTATTCTAAGGTAGGAAGCACATAAGTAATTAAGTAATTCTCCTTTTAAGATGCATAATATTTAAAAATTAAGGAGTGATGATAAAATTGCAGTTAATTAATATTTTATAAGTCTTTATAAGTAAGAACATAATATTTGAATAGTAATGACAATGAAACTCATTAGAAATTGTAATTACCATAAGTAAAAAAGAAAAGTTGATGCGAGTTTAAGTCTTTGCGTAACGTTTAACGTTTAGTGCGAGCGTTGAACGCAACATGGCTTTTGGTTCATGAATAACATTAAATAACATGAGCAAGTACGACTTGCATTAAATACATGCAGTAAACTAAATGCATTTAGTAGTGCGTAATGCACGCGTATGAAACGAGCGGTAATGCGGAGAGACGGTCAGATGAATGCATTTTATGTTGAACGACGAACGCGCAACGAAAATGCAACTCTAATTGAGCATAATTAATGCTGATGATGGCTAATCACAATTGTCTATAGCGTTTCACCATGCATCGCGTGCGCTTAACTCGCCTCGTAGACCATTCATTTACTACTCTTCTTCTTCTTCTCCATCATCTTCTTGCTCTTGATAATTTCTAGAGTTTAATGTATGCATATTATTTATGACTTGAATAAACTACATACAATGTTTCCAACTACGTCATTCCCACGTAAAAAACGTCTAGAACTTTTCTAGAAAATTCTGATCTAAAAATACTATTGATCTATTCAATTAAACAAAAAATGATTAAGTATAAAAGTTGAATACGCTGAATTAACCACATCATTACACCACTACACTTAAGTCAGACAGACGTGCTTAACATATTCATCATCATCATCATCTTCAGCGATATTAGAATTACTACCATTACAAAGAGGCAATGAACTCGAATTTGCTTTTATCTTTCAAACTCTTCTTTTCGTTTTCTTCATCTACAATCGTAACGACTTTGTTGTATCTTCTTGCAATGCATAAGTAATGTATGGATGCGGCCGTTTAAGAAACGAAAGTCATCCAACTAATAAAAACACAGAGGCATATTCAATCATGTAAATAACACTTGTAGTCATACGGGCATAGCTTATTGATTGGTCATATAACATTTGATTACATATTCCAAGTCCGTACGTACGTACATTTATGGGGATTCATGCAATTGCAATTGCAATTGAAATTAGTAACGCAGCGTGTCATTTGTGATTAGTTTTCTGATTAGTGTTATTTCAACGATTAAACCAGCATTTCGAATGTTATTATACTTAAGAGCTGCCTACAGGTATTGTTGATTTAGCATTCATTCGTTTATTGCCAATAACATATTCGTCGCGTAACTAATATCCATTTGCTGGTTGTGTATTGTTAAGCTTTTTGCATTGCGTAATTGCATTCAGATGCTTTTTGCCTGCATGTTGCGTATTCAAATCGGGGTGCTGTCGGAATAATTCAATTATTATACGTTTTTTTGAGTGCATTTTACATGCATTTTATTCATTGTTAATGACTAAAATCCATGACATTTACTTGAACCATTTCATGATGAATTGTTCATTAACATTTCAAGTTACCAACAATCGTATCAATTTTCCTTTGTTAATTTGAAAGTTAATTTAAGTTCTTAATTAATGAGGATTATTTTTCATTTTCTTTCTATCTAAATGCTGCATGAATAATCAGGAATGTAATCATTTTTTATTTGGTGACAGATATTTTTCTTAATGAATAATCAGGAGCATAATCAGTCATTAGCGCAAGTATAACATAAAGGAAGCAGTAATTGTAGCATTCTTTTGTTTTAACAATAATGGAGGAACAAAAAACAAAGAAAACTCTTAGCAAATGAGTCCACTAAAAACAACAACAACAACAACAACGACTCAAAAAAACGACTGTAAGTAATGTGCAATGTCGCCCTACATACTGGAGTGACACAGTACACACGTATTTTTTTAATTGTACACCTTGTTGTTCATTTGTTTATTGTATTACGTCGATTACAGGAGCAGGAGCTTGGAGTAAAAGCGAAATGCTGTCATGAACTCCCACTGCGAATTTCACTTCGTGATTGCGCATTTTTAATGCACAATTTGCATGGGCAGAGAATTAGACTTAAGTGAGTGAGCGAGTGAGTCACAAAGAAGCCTTTTGTTGCTTTAAAAAGTTTCAAGAAAGTGCATTGCATTCACATATACTTAATACGTATTTCGTTACTTTTCGTACATTTATGTAACGCTTGTGCACTTTTATGCATATCAACGGCATGTTAACAACATTAAGTCATGAAAGGACTATAAATTGATCCTGATGTTTGTATGCAGTAATGGACTGCTATCACTGTGATTTAATATTTAACTTGGTTTGTTTATAATGCAGCTTGCACCAATGAATTATTGAGTTGTTTGCGTAAAGCTGCGTTTATTGACGTTTCTTGGCAAGTGGTGATGGATTATTTTAAATAGTAATCAATCAATTAGTTTTTTGGTTTTTTTTCGCCTAGATTCTAGAATATTATGTTTCAGTATTGTACACAAACAGATGGAGATTGTCAATTACATTTGGCGTTAAATGGGTTAAACAAAGATAAATTTTGATCGTCATGTTGCAGCTATCGCAATGTCAATTTCTGTTTTAAAGACGACAAACAGGGGTTGACGAGAAAGTCATAACGTATTAAAATAGATATTAACAATAAACAGTCAAACACCCTATTGGATGTTTACCCCTTTACCCCTCATTCTCGAAAACACAAAAATTCACAAAAATACTGGTAATAATTGAAGAATTCTATCCAAAAGCTATCCAATGCTTTTCCCCCTCCCTAATGTTTTCGTCCTTCATCTTCCTCCAACTAAGCAAAGACTGACCGATTATGGACTTTAAGGGACTCGCCCTTTTATGGGACTTTAAGGGACCTAATATGGGTTTTATTTAATTTTAATTACTTGTACTTTCGTAATAAACTTCAAACCGGAAATATATTCTTCATTTACGCTTGCTAATTACATAAATAAATTAACTTTAAAATGCTTTCAAAGCACCTCAGAAAAGTCGGAATGCGACAATACAATAAAATATCATAATTAAATGCTGCATTATCGTAATGTGCGTAAAATGCAACATGTAAGAATTCGTTTTACACTGCGGTTTAAAATTAGGCATATGTTCACGCATTGAGTTCATTTGCTCAAACACCTGATGAACGCGCTTACTCTTCAAAGCATCACTGATTGCATTACGTCACTAGCTCGTAACGATGATGATGATTATGATTATGGCTGCCATAGACTAGGCTTAGAAAGACTCACTATTCTCCTCCTCTCCCTGCATTCATGTTCTTTCGTCCTGCGTGTGCACGCCAAGCACTATGGAGAATAGCTATCATCATCACATGGATGCTTCGTTTGCATTTTCATTTTTTACAAGCTTCATTAGACCATGCTATGAGCACACACACTCATATTTCGCCATGCGCAAGAAGGCTCTTTTTTGCTCATAATATGGTGGTGAGTTTTTCCATTTAATTTTGCAATATTTTCAAGCAAAATTATAGACATTTACATAATTTTCATTTAAACAAAACCTCTTACCAGCGTCATACACTTGAACACTTGGCATTTTTAGTGTTCGTGTTGTAAAAAAAACTAAAGTTTTGCGGTATGCGTGTGGAAAATTTGTGGCTAACAAACGGATTGGGTAATAACCAAACAGAAAAACCCGGGAATGATCTAACTGTGTATTCCGTTCATTAACACAACCGCATTTGCAAGAAAATCAAGTTGGTTAAATTGATGTGTCTGCTGGCACACAATGAGCAATAAATAATAATAAGAAGATGGCGGTGGCAAAAAGGTAAGGAGGTCACTTGTACTAAAATCTTAATAAGGCAAACAACGGTATTGGGTTATGGCGGTGGAGATGTAAAAGCAGCCGTGGTTTATCTATGCCAGGCTTTTTTTTCAGTGCGTTTCGCATCGGTTTTTCGTCTGAACGATCAACGGAACTAAGTGATGCGTATGTGGTGCGGAAGCGGCGACATGTTTGCGGATTTTCGCACTAGCTCAGCCGCCCCACAACGAGCAATATTTTGCATGTTGTACACTCGCATAATGTGCGGAGCCAGTGAGTGGAAAAATGGATAAACCCTTTTTTGTCCGAAAATTGGGCATTTTATGACGTGCAATATATTCATGTGTGGCGCTAAAAGTGCGCAGGCACTTTGCGAATTTACGTTCAACTATTTTTACTTTGGCTGATATCATTTTAAGTCATTTTTTATGCATTGACATTTTCTATTCGCTTTTGCTGCATGTGCAATGAGCATTCATTTCGTATGAAATGTCAACAATATAAAAAACATTGCTGGGTAATGGTTTCTAAGGCGTGGGAGTAAAAATAACACCAGTTGCATTATTTAAATAAAGTTTTTCCTGTTTTCTACTTTTTTGTATTGCAATATTACAAGAAGTAATGATAGAATTTAAATAAATTGCTGTCTGATGACTAATCTATTATTTTCTTATGGTTAATATAAAATAATTAGTTATTATCTGAATTTCTTATCATAAATTGCGGCTTTGATCAGTACTTACTTGTTTTGAGAATATTAGGAACTCTTATTAAGATTATGATAAAAAAAACTAGTAATGTAATTTGTTATTCTAGCGTAATTTATGAAAACGTGTTTTATCTTGTTGCTTCCTCAACCTGCATTGAAAACGTTTTTAAATTGTTGATATGCATTACTCGTTTATCCACTTACCGATTAAACATGCAGTCAATTAAATTATATTCCTACAAGTCAGCCACGAGTTTAGTTGCCTCATGCAAAATGCAATAGGAGACTCAATTGTAATTTAATTAATTCGCTGCATTACTTACAACAAACAACTGCATTATTCATCGAAACCGGAATCAAAGCAAAAAGCGTAAATTCCCAAATGCTTGGACAATTGTGGTTTACAGCAGTTTGATAATATTATTATGAACAATTAGATAAGATAAATATCAGGATTATATGACTGATCAGCGCTTAAAAAGCTATATTAATGGAATAATTGTTCTTTAAGTAGATGATAATAGCATTTAATACTATCAATTTTTAATTACAAGTTTATAGGAATAAATTATTTTGTTAGTAATTATCCAAGAATTACGGCGTATAAAATTACATGTTCAATTAAACTTTAATATGCAAATATGTAATTGATTGATTCTTTTAGTATAGGATTCATATGCTTGAAATACATTTTCTGGTTTATTATTTAGACGAAATGAATTTAGTTTTGTTTAGTTTAGTTGAGTTGCTTTGAAATGTTGCAGGGAACTTTGATGCAATTGACTGCTCACTCAGTCGGTAGTTTAAGATAGCAGACGGTATTATTCATTTATCTTACCTAAATTTCGTATTATCAGAAATACGCTCCCGCTTGTTTCGATGCATGTGAGCTTAGTTGTTGTAATAATATTTGCAAGTTTGCACAGCGCGCTCGAGGGATTAATGAAAAATCAATGTGCGGCCGAGGGACATATCATAAATTATTCGAGCTTAAATCCAATGTACGTTATCTTCGTCCACTTTGTTTGCATACTTTAAATTGCCTATACAAATAGCGGATGTCCTGAAAATAATTAATTTTCTACTTTTACGTACCTACAGAAAATGCGCATTAAGAAATATAAGATGAAACTGTAATTTATTGATTTCAATTAATACAGTTTTAAGGGAAGAGAATTGAAGATTTTAGCATGTGTGCTTTTTAAACGAATGACAGAAATTCCAGACGCGTTCAGTCGCATGTTACTTGGCCTGACAGGCCGCTTAACTAGCAATAGCTCATCGTAGAAAATTGCAAAATTACATTACGCGTTGCTGCGTTGGAAATGCAGACGTCATTTGTAGAAATGAGAGGAAAAAATGTCATCTAATGTGAAAAAAAGGAGAAAACCAGACGAAGAATGTAAAGAGAGGGAATGAAAATTCCATTCTGCTGAATTATTTTCTAAATACGTAAAACACTTCTTCACTATTCGTAAATCTGAATTCACAATGAATATTTCATTTTATTCTATTTGATTTCAGCTGATTTCCTGTTTGAAAGTTCAAATAATAGGTGAATTTTACTTATTTCCTTGTCTGATTTGTGGTCATATTAAAATTTACGATATTGTAATATCCCATTAATAAATTTGTTATTAATTATATCTTTAATTAAACTAATTTAAATGTAATGAAAATTTCATTAGCTTCATTCGATAATATCCGAACATAATTTATTGTACTATTGCATTCCAGGTATATTTCATCATAAAGGAATGACAAAGCTTTATTGTCACCGGAAATAGATATACCTATTAATTAATTCAATTTCATTAAATAACAATTATTATGTACAGTGCAATGTACGCAAAATGCATCTAGCTGTAATGTTATTCTCCATATTAAATAATATATTACAAGTGATACATCACTATCACTCAATAAGCCTAGAAAATATTAACCAAAAAAAGAAGAAACCACTCTTGGATATCATAAAAACCATATAAGAAGATAATCATGCATTAAAACCTATTCAAAATAGGAAATTTAATTTCCGGGTTAGAATATTCAATACTACCCCATTTATGAATAAAACTTGAAAAATGAATTTACTAATTATTATTCGTTAATTGCCTATTGTAAAATGTAATTTAATTTTTATGACTTTTCCACCTTAATGCACTTCCTATATTATTATTAAACAACTTCCTGCTCAATACCATTCTTCTTGGAGTCGATAAATAACTAATCAACAGATTGATTCATACGTGCAAATATAATTAAACAACTCTGGAAACTTTTGAAATTCTACTCAAACTTGGCAATTCAATCACAACGTCTATTTCGTACGATGCGCATCAAGTTGCATTAAATTATTGCTTTTGAAGAGCACTTATGGAAAGTTTTAACATACACATGCCTACTACGCACTAATAACTTTACCTCCAACTTCAACTCTTTTGCGGTTTTGGCAAACTGATTGATTGGTCATTGTGCGTTCCGTACACTGCGTATTTTCCTCAATCTATACGAAACTTGTACGGGGATTCAATCTACTAATGTGATTAACGATTGAATACCTTTTGCGGTTACTATAGCGTATCATTTGTTAACCGTTTATGCGTTATTGGTTTCTTACAGTAACGTACAATGCGGATGATACGTATTAAGTCAAGAACTAAGTCTATACAATTCATCAGCAACTCAAAAGCCTATTACTAACAAGTGTGCTATTGTTTCAAATTATTTCGCTTCGTGAATTTATGGAGCATGATGCCAGTTAAGTCATTATTTATTTTCTGCGATTCGTTTCTGGTTCCATTTTAATTTCATTATTACTAAGAGAGAAAAATTGTTGTAAAATCAAATTCAATAGAATCAGGAAGATTCTCACATGCTCTTGATGAAAACTATTCAAATTTTAATAATAAAATTTTGCTCTAGATTAATATTGAGCGAGCGAATGAACAATGAAATTAATTAACCCAAAACTAAAGCCAACCAAAACGAATAGAGAATTTTCCATTTAAATTTTACGAGACACGCGTAAAATTGCGCATTATGATGCATAAAATCATGCGTTGCGAATCGTAAATTCACTCATTCGAGGATTCCATGAGAAAATCATAAAACACGTACGGATGCGAAAAGAGCGTTCGAATTGTATATCATTAAATCGCGTTCGATTCGTTCAGTAATCGCTAAAGTGCATTTTATTTGAACGTTCATTTAATCATTGACTTTTCATCTCGTAATGCGTCGACGACTGCATTTAGTTAGTATGGGAAGTGCAACAACGCAATCGACGACAAACGCAATTAATCCGCATAAAACAGCAATGAAGCGATTTAATTTAATTAATTGATGCTCTCCATGCATATTTCGTGCATTCGCTTCTCACACATTGAACGTAAAACTATTGCAAATATTCACATTTTGCTCATTTTAAACGCACACACTCAAAATGTAAAGCGCAGCAATATATTATGTGAATTTAGCTTTCATGAAATTAACACATCATTAACATTTATTTATTTCAGCCATTCACCAGTTTCCCAACTGTGTTGGAAAGTCGGAAAATGCTGCGAAATTAATTGGTGTGCTATTTATGAATTTATCGTGATTTAATCCTCAAACTTTTTGCGTTCGATGCACAAATTTCAAGCCACCCTCAAAAGCGGGGCGATGATTCAATGCTTTTGCATTCTTTAGAAAATGAGCAGCAGTCATAATTAATGACGACGTAAAGTTTTCCATTTTGCATGCACCCGCATAAAATATTAAATTACCCTTTCCGGCAAAACGAGACGCGCTGTTATTAGCGCCTATTTCAAGCACTTCCGGTTCAGTGAAACAAGGGTGGATTTCTCAATGTGTATGCTGTGTGACTCATTTAATTGATCATGAGCGTAGTTTATCAATAAAAAAAACTAATTAATTATAATGCTAAAGTTAATTACTAATCGCGATTGAAAAATTACTTGTAATTAGCGCCGGGTTTTTTGTACTGTTATTTACTAATGAAGATTGGACTTTCTTTTAATTTCACGTCTGATGCATGCGAAAAAAAGTGCAATGTTTATTCAATTAAGCAAAGTTGTTACGTTAAAGTGTGACTCGTAAAGATTAGAAATCGTTTTGCATTAAGATGTAAAACCGAATCGTGTTTTTTAATGCGCGTTCTTTTAACATGACGATCAGACAAATGCGCATTATTTCAATTTGCAAATCACTAAAACGTAATCACTTTCATCTTGAGTCGTCGAGACTCGAGATTGTATTGAAATGCAAGGTAAAGTGAAGCAAATGCGATAAATACAAACGATTATTTCTCATCGCATAAACGAAGCCGAAGAAATACAACAGTGAGAGAACATAAATGCGCTTGTTTATACAATCATCAAGTCTAAATGCATTTATTTAAACCATCTGAGTCATCTGCTTTTATAGAATGCTGAATTATTTGTAGGTACGTATTGTTAGCGTTACTCGTGAATTACTTATTGTGTAAGAATATTCTTCTTTGGATTTGTCAGCATGACTTGACGATTTATTCATTGTGTTTTTAAATATTTTACAGTAAAACCACAGTTTTTTTTTCAACAAGTTATTTACTTAAACTTTTTACCGTTTCTTATAAAGATTAGAGATTAGATAATTATGTCTGCTGAGATATCGCGAATTAAAGATTTTATAGTTGGCTAATCTTATTAGCTAATAGTTTAACTGTTTATTGATTAAAAGTGAAAAAATTGATTTCTTAATGCAATTATCTTATTGATAAATAATTAAAAAGTATAGGGTTTCAATTATTGTTAATTTTCTCGGCGTTAAGTAGATTATCAGTAATTTTTTCATATTTTAAAAATTGTTTATGAAATTAAGAGGCTTAAGAACCGAGAAGACAACTCGTACTAGCAATATTCAATGCATTTTCACTCGCCTAATTAATATCTCGATAAATTTTCTTTAAATGTGAAAATTTAATTTAATTCTATGCAAGTAGGTACCTAGTGGGTACTGACTGTATATTTATTGTTTAATCAGTGCGTATTTAATACACTTCGCCTTCTTCGTTTGTGACTCTTGCAAAATGAAACTTGAGTCTTGCTGAGAGATACAAAAGGCAATCTCGATGATGCGAGAATTGCAGATGCACTTTCGCGGCACGAGACCGCTCATCAATCGTGCAAACGTCGTCGTTAAATGCTCATCGGCTGCAATCGAACGTAAGGCTAGCATAAGAAAAACTATGAGGAGTAGGAGGAATAAAGACACAATTACGAGTGATAGTCAACCGAGAGTTGCCATTACTGCTTCATGTAGGGCTATTGATCTAGACTCCCGCGTGTGCGCCGATAAAATAAACGAATAGCGATTGCGAAACTAGCTGCTAGATATTCAATACAATGAATGTTCCAGGCTATCGTTTATCATTCGGAGTGTTTATGCGAGTGTAAGAGTTTTGCGAAATATGCATTTTATCGCCGCGGGCAATTCAATGAAACGCAATGGGTTATGAAAGCGAGCGCTGATATTATTTTCTATTCTGTTCCAAGTATTTCAATTAAACTGCAATAACATAGGTATTCATTTATGTATTGATTCTTCATTGATGTCTGAAATGCAAAGTTATTAGTTATTCGCGAAATCCAATCGGGTCATCATCCGGGAGTAATTTGCAAAGTTAATGTTCGTCTGCGAAAAGTTTGCAAAACATGCGAACGTGCAAACTTTGCACTTGCCACTCAACAAATCGCATTTGTGGCTTGTGCAAATGCAAATGCTAGTTGAATAAGTGTGGTAAGTAACTTAATATGCGTATATGGACTTTGAAACCTTCTTGAAATTGGTTTTAAATGCATTCAGGAAGTGTTTCGTCGAATAATATTATTCGTTAAAAATTGCTAAGTGTGTAATTGAACTTTTACCTGGACTTTGTTTGCAAAATATCTATAGAAACTTGCTAATCAATCAATGTTAATTGCATAGTATGAAAAAATAATCGAATGAACTTTAGTCCTTTCTTGAAATTTAAATCAGTTGTTGAAAAATTGATTAAGAAGCATTTACCTAATTGCATAATATTAATTAGAAATTAATTAATAATTTGCTAACTTTATTTGTTTACCTGCTAATCAATCATTCTTAATTGCTTACTGCAAATTAATAATCCACTGAACTTTAATGAGTTTTTCAAATTTAAATCAGGCTGTTGAAAAATTGCTTAAAAGGTCTTCTTTTTGAAAATTTAGTAAGATTTGTCATTGGTTACTATTCATTTATTGATAATTGAACAATTAATTGAAGAAAATTGAAGAGTAAACTTTAACCAGTCATGGAATATGCCTAATTGAATTTTAAACTAGCGGAACTCTTTTGACATTCGTTCATACTAATAGCCAAACGCAGAGTAAAAGTTTAGCAAACACTTAATAGCGATGGAAAAACTTTTGAAAGTGCCTGAAAGAGCTTAATGAGTCTCATTAAATTTCTTCTTGAATTTGTTCACTCATAAAAACACTTTTGCTTTCGTTAATTGCATCTACTCCAAGTTCTCATAATGCAATTGCATTTAACAAACGTCAAACACCATTCACAAATTTGCCAGCTACTGTTGTTCTTTTTTGCAAAGTGTCCTAAATAATCCATGAAGTCGTAAAATTCGTATGAGATTTTTGAATTCAATCGAGTTACATGTAGGTTAAATGTGCAATTAATCATGCACCGAATTACAAAATAATACACGAAAATACTTGCCATTTTCATCTGGCTCAATGCTCAATGTGAACGTGAACTTTTTCACTAGTCTTTAATCTGCTTCTCTTTACTAATGCATATTTAATGCTCCTTTGTTCAAATCTCGTTGGATTATGTGCAATCATTTTCTGTTTTGATGTTTTGTAATTGCAAGTTTAGAGTTTTATTTTTCACATCTCCATCTTCATTTTCTTTTTTATATCAATTCAAATTACATCCTCCTAATGTGACAAACAATCGCAAAACCGTGAAGAAAAACAATACACAATAAATTTTACATCTTCAATAATTACAGTCGAATGGAAAAAAATTGTGTGTGAGGCATAAAGGATAAAGTGTAAATTCACACCACTGAACAAATACTTTCACCAATTTATCTTTTAGCATATTCTTTTTTTATTACCATTTGTCATTTGTTTAGCACATTTCACAAATCAATTATTTTTCTTTGTGTTTCATTTGCCTCCTCTTTTCTTTCATCATTCAATTTTTTGTTGTTGTTGTGGTTGTTGTTATTCAAGTGTCTTGTTGTTATTGCAGACATAATAATATTTAAATATAAATGTAGATCTCTAAAAGTTGCGAAACCATTCTGATTGTGTTGTACTACACATTTTATTCATTTGTACAATGTCTCTAAAGACATTTTATTAAAATATTCCAGTAAAATACCAGAATGTTCTAGAATAAAATAAATGTACAAATATGATTTTTACCTGCTTGCTTATATGTTTATTATTATTGTGCGAATTGAAACAATAAATTAATGCGGACGTTGCACAAATTCATGTTGTGCTTTGCACTCCTCACATGTTTTGCAAATAAGCAGAATTTGAATTTTGCATTTTGTAATCATACTTCATACCTGGCCCATCTTTATTTATATCTCTGCATATTTTAGTATTAATTAAATATTTGGTCAGTCTAATTCAATTAAGCAATTTAACCATAATGAAAATTATTTCCACGTAATAAAATTCAATTCAATATTACTATTGCTCACATTAAATTTCTCCTAAATGGCAACTTGATTGACATTTTCCAGCCTGCGCTCATTGCGAAAATTCGATTTTACATGATAATTTTCTACGTTCAACTTTTCTCGATTTTCATGCATATTTGAAATGTGATGCAGAAATAACATTTAGCTCTCCATCGGCGAGCAGCATATTGTTTCAACTGCAATGAAGCGCAACTCGTTTTATCTCTATTTTATATCATTTTAATATATCATGGGCTGTAATTGGATTCCCAACGAACAAAAAATGGGCATAACTGACAGGAAATTTAATCAAGTTAATTATCAACTTTGTTCACAAAAATTTCTAGTTCTGTATGCATAGTTGAGTAATTAAACTAATTAATCCACAACAACGGAACTAGCATACAAACTAACACATTTAATTGTCATATTAAACTAATAAAATAATTGCATTTTGTACCTATTATTATTATTCATTGCAATAAACTAGGAAGTGTGCAGTAATTATAATAAGATATTTTACAATGGGGAATTAAAGAATAATTTAAGTTGATAATGAATATAGAGAAAGATAATGTAAGTTTTATGCATAATGAGAATATTGGTGGTATTGTTTTGGTTGGTTTCATTGCATTAATATTAACATCTCGAATGTGAGTTTTGAAATTCGAATGTGTTTCATTCTCATTATTATATGATGCTGTCTCTTTTCTTGCATTGGTTAATGTATATTTCTATTTCTATCCTTTTGGTATTATTATCTGTGGCACAAGACTCTTGAACTCGGCATTTGAAATTGCAATCATGAGCATATTGTTTCCACTTTTCAAACGCACTATTTCGGTATGTGCTAATACCCTATTATGGAAATTCCAAATATGCTAAACAAAGTGTTCAAAAAAGAGATTTCAGAACGTCTTTACGACTTGGTTAATAAACCGCTATATTTGGCAGTTTTATGATTGCATCAAGTTTGATTATTGTTAGTAATAATAGGAACACTTGGTACATGTACTTTAAACTTTTCGATTCTGTTCTATTTCAAGCACGAAAGCTTGCCACTGTTAGTAGTGGTTTTACACTTGAGCTTCAAACAGCCAGTAATAATGCTAATAATACAGTGGTAATAACATTGCGCATGTATTGAGTCTACATACACGTATTGCAGTTAAAGCTTTTTTAGTTTTTCGCATTGTTCTCGCAGTCTGGTTTCATGCGCATCGCATGCTACTGTTCTCTAATTTTGTACTTTAGCTTTTACTTTTTAGGACATGCCACATGCATAAAGTACGCGAGTTTAGTTTGCAGAATGAAAATAATGTACATAGAGAAGATTTCCTCTTGCGTTCGTTGCAGGTATCTAACTAAATATTGCATATGAAATTCAGCTGAATTAAAATAATTTACTTAATTAATTTCGCTATAAATGGACTGTTGAACATAATAATTTCCGCTTAATTACTAAAGTACGAAATAGTAACTTACAATTTTTAGAAAGATTCTTAGAAGATTAGATTGAAAAGTCGTTAGTTTATAGTTGGATTTTTATTGAAATAACAAGCACAATTTGATGATACAAAGCGACATTGCAATTTGTAATAATACAGGAAATAAAAGGCAATTGCACGATTGGAACACAACACGAAATAAATAAGGCTGACCTAATCCTAATCGCATTGATGATGTAAGATTGAGACCAAGTCATTTTTCTGCGAGTACATGACTATTGCAAATTGTTACATGTTAAAACTATGTGATTCTGAATACAATGAGAACTAGTATTATTTATCAGATAACAATTTCTAATAATAACCCATCATCTATATTAAATTAATTATATTGACAATACGATTATACTTATCTTATTGTTTAATTATTATATGTACTGTATATCCATCATCCTGCATTATTATTCTTATCATTGTGCAAACGTGCGTAAATTCCCAATAATATTTATCACAATACGGGCATATTTTATCATTATCATACATTGCATTAAAATTCAATGTAAAAAAATAGCATTGACGAGAAAGATTAAATAAATAACAATTTCCTACTTTTTATATTTGGAATCAATAATTAGACTTTTCTGATGAAGACTGCCAGTCAATGCTGAGAGAATTGCTTAAGAGTTGAAGTTTATCCTGAGATATTTTGTTATATAAAATCCATTGTTTTATTTCCTTTAAAGTCCAGCACGATTTAATTTAATTTACCATGTGAACACATGTCACGTATTTTCCACTTCAAAGTTCTTTAACATACTAATGCTGCAACATGGATTATACCATAATAATACACGCAATTACGCTGTAAATAAATTATTTAATTTCAGTATTTTCTTGCTCAATATTTTGACTTTGCTTCTTGTTACACAGAAACACACATACCACATATGTAGTATGTGTACAACTCTTGCTTTTTCTTGGGAAATTTTGCTACATGTTTGGTATTCACGTTCAATCTACATACATTAATTTCAACCTTCGGAATTCTCAACGATATTATTTAAATAAATATATTATTAAAACCCGACCCATATGTGTTGTTTACAGGTAGCGAAAAAGCAGATCATCATACCTACATTACCTTACTGAGCGACCCCTGTTGCGCAGACGTGACATATATTCGCAACGGCTGACATAACCACTACGTGCATCATGTGCATCATCGTCGAAACAGTGCATCGGTCTCAACAATAACGTTCTTAGTGTTAATATTAGCAATAATAGTGAGTCAATAGTGAAAACATTCATGATCGTATCGTCCATAAACAGTGTGATTAAACTGCAATAAAGGTACAATACCGGCACGGCGTAATTACCAATGCTCATTACAATGTCGGATTGGACTACACCATGCAAACGTCTACTACTCGTGAGTATTTACACCAAGTACACATTGCGAATTATATCGAATTGTATTTCTGAACAGTATTTGGGACAATGAATGATTAATATCCGTATCACGGTTGAGCTTCTCCTCTGGCCCATAACAATGTCGAAGACAGAACTCAGCACCAGCAGTCTGCTAATGATGGGTAAGTGATTTATCAATATTACACAACAATAACACATCTACGCCACCATATTTAATTGAATTGCAATACGATTGCGTCATCCATAGTAACATTACGCCAATTTCTCAAAGAACATAAACAAATGCTGAAATTACAATATCCCTGTGTACGCATACATTGCTTATCATATAACCTAACATTGACAATACCAATACCGCCAGCGTCGATGAAAATGTAAACAGTGAGTCAAACATTCCAATAAGTAATATGATTCTTAATGCACTTAAGTGTTTTAGAAGCAACGGTAAAGGAAAATTAATTCAATAAATGAATTGGCAGATAGGTAAATATACCTTTTCCGTTTGGCAAATGCCTCAAGTGAAACTCATCAGAAGTTGACGGCGACTTATATTGGATTACAATTCGTGGAGTCTCTTAAATACACTTTTATCTTATTGCGTAAGCTCGCATCATCCCCACGTGACCTTAAGAGACGAACCCTCGCTCATAAAATCACCTCGCATTACGGCGCACAGGTAGAATCAGGCATTCTTTCTACGTTTCTTTTTCGCTCGCTTCCTCTTTCGGCTTCTTCACTTCAATCATGACCAGCGCACACCTAGCGGTAGCCGGCATTTGAACAAGTGAACAAAGTTACCGCCACCATACCAACCTTGACGTGCCTGCCTTCCAAGCAGGGCCATTGTTGTTTTGGTGACGTGCTTGGAATAATGTCTCAGCGCCACCGCCACCCCTCAGACGAGACTAACAATGAAGACGCGCATCAAACACGCCAAAGTGATAGCAAACACTCGGCAAGTGAGATGTTATCGCACCCGAAAATACCGAAAAGCGAGTGTGTCTCGCATGTTTAAATGAATGAGAAGATGCGGCTTAAGTCAAGTGCGCTGCACGTCCAGCTATGAGTCATTCAGGTGTCGTTGAGTGCAGTATTATGAGATTTGCTTTACGGGGAAATAAAACTCACTCCAAGCAAGGTTAACTGGTTTGTCATCATCGTCACGTTTACGAAAACGCATGCTAAATTATGAAGTCGGAAGAAGGCCAAGCTGTTCCGAAAAATACAAGTGCACTATGGTTATTAGTTTGTTATTCATCCATGACTTGCACTGAAATGAGCGGCGGCGCTTTTAAATAGCATTTAATCATATGAGCGACCAATTAACTAGATAGTTCCTCGTTTTAATCAATTCGTGTGCGTGAAACACGTGTTTACGTTTATACAGATGACTCAGCATGATGAGTTAAGTCATCTTTAAATTTAAAGTCGGTTCATTGATGCAAACACTGATTTTTTGTGCACTTCCCATGATGAAAAATGTTTGCATAATAATATTTAGGTATATCAAGCGTACGTGCATGGCACAAAAGAAACTTATGAAGCTTTGTTATCCGCGTACGGAGAAAATTCAATATAGAGAAGCTCACGTCTTTATCAGCATGAATTTTTCATTGTCGTATCGCATTAAAACAAACACGTTATATCGCATGTCGGCAGCGTTGGTGTCGTCGCGTCGTAAATATTTAATTGTTCAAGATTTACGGCGACAGGATTTTTCTCATCTGCTGACAATGTTTACTTATCCAACAATTTCGGTAATTCCATGGTAAAATTGTTCAAAAATTATATGATAGTGAATTTTATTCTGATTATAAAGGTAAACAAAATGATAACGAATTATGATAGAGATTCATAGAATTTAGAGTTAATTTGACAATTTAAATTTATCAATGGAATAATTCAAGGAGGCAATAATTGGGAGTTTTGGGGGCGGTGAAAAAAGCACGGGTTTTTTAACATTGACCACGGTGTACTAGTGGAAATTTCTAGAACACTAAAGATCTCGTAGATGCTATATGGAGGCGGTTAACACAAATAAATCTATCGCTCGGTTCTTTCGCTTAAGGCAGTTTTCTTTAATTTCAGGCTGGTAATAAATATATTATTTTAATAATACGCGAAAAGATTTTGTGTACTACTGATTCATAACACTTGTTTAGAAAAGTTGCACATTGCAAACAATTGATTTATTCGTTGTTTATTTATGAAAGTTTGCGAACGAGTACAATTGCATTGCACTCGAATTCTGGCGCGTTGGGGAACACCTCATCACGAACGAACGTAGCAACAGTTGAACTTGCATTTCGATTACATATACGTGAATTCAATTACACGAATGCATGGATGAAAAGTTATTCAAGAGGCATTAATCATTTATACGTCTGGCGTCCGCTGTGTAGGTACTGTACGTTTTGTGGATGGATGAATTATGCTTGCGAAAACGATGCGCATGTGGAAAAATTGTATTAAACTTAAAGATATAAATGGGAAAATGTTTGGAAATACATTTTTTCCATTTGTTCAAAAAACGCGCACACGCTTTTTACGACTCTGCGCTTTTTAGGCAATATGTATGCAATATGTTGTTGCTTTATACAAATGTGTATAGTATTCCCCCCTTTTTCAAAAACATTTCGTATGCATTTATTTCTATCTGTGTGTTGCATCAATGACATTATCATCATATGTGCGCGCATACGGTGTGCATGTGTGCGGTATGCGTGGTGTTGCTCGAGCATACTTCCGATCTTTCAATATATTTATTCGTATTTTTTATTCATACGCTTTACAGGATGTTGTATAAGTTTATGCCCGAAAAAATTCGATTTCTTATTAGCGTTAACTCATATTTAAGTAAAAGTATTTCCTACTGCATAAATTCCAAAAAAAGGAGGCATCGAGACATTTATCAAAATTCACACGGAAATTTAACATTACGAAGGTACCTATAGGTCGGTGACCGGTTAAATTGGTCCAACCTGTCGAATGAGCTCCCAATCAGCAAAGCTCGAAGCGCTGCTCGCAATGCATAAGAAATTATCTTCAGGTTGATTGTTGGTCTTAAATCATTCGAATGCATTGCGTGTTCAAGAACAAATTATCGAAATCACATACAACAGAACCCAAAGGCAAAAACTACTCGGTGAAGTTAAGTTGCCAAACTTTTAAATATTCAAGAAAAATAAGATTTTAAGTGATTTTTACCTTTTTTATGCACACTTTGCTGAATAATCCACTCAAATATCTTTATAGAACACTTTTGTTTAAATTAGCACTTGAATGATGATGATTATTCACAAAGTTCAAGTTTGAGATGAAGGTTTATTCGAAGTTGTTTAAAATTTTCGTATCGTTGCACATGAATTACCACCCTACGTGCGTGTGATATTAAAATAATGTTTGTAGATTTCCCTCCTTTCGGCGAGCTGCTAGACTTTTCTTTTGTATCGTATATCCGGCTCTTTTGGTGAGGATGTAATTAGAACATTACTTATTCGAAGTAAAACGACGACAATGTCTAATTTCCTGCGGATTTTCTAATTTTCTTCGTTTTCCGGTGCGACTTCCAAATTGGTCGTCTGCTTGCAAATCACTGTATTGGCAATTTTCCATTTACTACATAGTGATAAAATTTCGATTTCGAACAATGCACTTGAACTCGTTTGCGCGGCGCACACGTGAAGGATAACTCTACGCGCTGCTATTCGAATTGAATGCGCGCGTTGTACTCGAGGAGCGAGCCTGCAAACGTCGAACACGCTTCGAGAGCACGGAACGAATGACTCGGTGCGTCGCGTTCACTTTACCCGGAGTTGCGGCGCGCGCGGTTGACGGAGTTCCGCCGCTCGCAGTGCGTCGGACTTGCTTTAGTCCGGAGCGCGGCTCGGCCGCTTCGTCCTGCCTGGTGTGTTTCAGCCATGCATGCACGAGTCTTCCTTCCACCGACTGAGTACTCTCTATGAATTGTACGTAATGTGCACTTACTGAGCGAGTGCGCAATGATAATATGGCACGGAGCGTACGTATATGTTGCTTGCGAATCTCAGACGTTATCAACTAAGAGACTTGCTGTCTCGTTGCATTAAACGACGAGGATCACCTGAAATGCAAAATGTTTTATTCGCTACGCTCTGTTGGTTGCTAAAGAAAATGCACCTTTTTTTTTTAGTGAGAGACAAAAGTAACAAGTACTGAAAGAATTTCAGGGAGTTTAAAAATTGGCAAAATTCTCAATTAGTTTAATCACATTCGTAAAGCAAAAGCGGGAGAAGAATTTCCCATTAAAACTGTAGAAATTATGAGCGAGGAATGTCGTTTCGCGCCTGCTGCTATTGCTGCTTGGCAAGTTTGCCCGTCTGTGCCTTTCTGTTGCTCCTTGCATATTTTTTGCAGCGGGGTTAGTTAGCTCTGCTTCAAGCGCAAGTTATGCGCACGTTTCAATTCATTCAAGTGAACTGAAACGACACGGACGCGCTTTTACAGGCAGCAAGCCGGAGATGGAATATTTCGTAAAGCCCAACAGGTACATAACGATTTTAACACTGGCTGATTGTTCGTAGTTTTGTTGGTTACCTGTATGAATTTTCGTATTTTAAATTAAATTACTTTTCGTGCAATTCATTTGATTTTTATGATTGTTACTGGACAATCATAAAAAGGATATGACGAAGAAGGAATTTAAAGGTAATGATAAAGTCGCATCGCTTATCATTTGACTAATTGGCGCGTTATCAAAAAGTAACGAGGTGATGAGTAAAATGAGCATTCTTATCATTTATGAATAATCAATTGAATTGATAATCGGTTTGTTAAATAGCAAAGATGGTGGTTTATACATTCAAGCGGTGTAACAACAATGGGTGATAATAGCCTTATCACTTATTCTTTTGTTTATTGATTATTAATCATTGGAAATTATTTTTTAGTTGACATATTTCAAGCCGGAACTAATGATTTATAGTTTCATATCGTGCTATTCAATGTTTTCACACTGCATGTGAATAATCAATTGAATTATTATTGTTTTCGTTTAATAATTAAAGAACAACACGAAGATTCCACAGATAGTGATAAGATATCACCACTTGTTAATTAGTAATTGCTTATTAATGTTTTTATTTGCAAGTTTCATACCGGAACTCGTAATTTATTATATTTTTTGATCATTTCTATTTTAATTTCGTATTTTGGAAGTCGTCGTCTCTTTGGGAAAAAAAATGAAAGTTTCTTAAACTGCACATAATATTAAATTACATTCCGAAAAAACGTATAGGCATGTAATGTTTTAATGCTAAATTACTAAATCCATCAACACATGAGATTTAATCGCTAAAGAGAGTCTTGTATGATTTATCTTCATTTCATAGTTGCATCCGGTATAAAAAAGTGTAATAGGCATGCACTTTTGACATTAACTAAATTGTTAATGCCTTTCGAAACAGTTGACAAATATTTAGTCTTTTGGTATATTTTAATGATTGAATTTCAACAATTCTAATTAAGAATTAGAATTTGAAATTTGTTTAGCTAAAATCAGTTCATAAGCTTAGCAGATGTCTCTTTAAAACTACTCTCTTAATTCACCAGCATTTGAGCAGCGAAACGTAAATGAAATGCAAGTATGTAGACTAAGAACACAAGATTTATTACACTTTACATACGTGCACTTAATTTCCTTCGATGCATGAGTATTCGTTCAACAAGCATGATGCATCTTCTTCTTGTTGAGCAATGTCAACTTTAAGCTTCGATTACCTGTGGAATTTTTCGTAGTAATTTATTGATGATTTATTACTTGATGCATTGATCAGCTTTTACTTTTTCTGCTTGCGTTTCGTATGTAAATTTCTAGAAATTGTCAATTTCGTAGTTTCTGATTTAATTTTTATGGCAAAACGAAAATTAACTAATTATAAATTAACTACGTCAATTTATAATTACTTGATAACTGATCAGTTTGTTAATTAACTAGTCGATATGTTAAGTCTACCAGTTTTAATTTTTAATTAATTTAATAACTGTCAAGTGCACCACAACTCCCAATACCGTTTTCAAATGATAAAACTCTGCAGAAAGAAGAGATAGATTGGATTTTATTAGGATAGAGTTTTCAACATCATCTTTCTTTACATGTTCTGAAGCCTTTGTGCGTTCTTTGTGAATCGAAGTTGAAATGAGCAATTCGATGACTGGAAAACAACATTAAAATTCCCATTCTGTCGTCATCTCTTATTATAATTCGTCTTATCAGCCAACTATTGCGCGTACGCCAATAACGAATGCGTTTTGTTTGTGTCATCGGCGTGTCAACGAACTTTTATATCCTTAGACACTATTCGTACTCGAGTTTGGAAGGAAATACATGTTAAGTTGTTTTACTGCCAAGGGAAGAACTTTTCAGCGGCAAACGGCGAACAATTTGTATTCCATCGGCAGGCGGCGCATATCTCTCTTTCGCTTTCTTTCTCTCTTGGTTGGACGAAAATTAGACGATGCACTACAAATTTCCAATCGAATTTGCACCTGAATGAAGAGTAGCGCTGCAGCTAAACGCTGTAAATGTTATAGGTGCTCAGATATTCGAAACGCGGTGTATTTATTCATAGTACGAGGAAGATGAGCAGCGTTGTGTGCAACGATATATTTTATATACAAAATTATTCAAAAACGAATTTATGCGCACAGATAGAAAGTAAAAGAAGCAATTTCGTCGCTTGTGCGCGTCTACACGATTGGAATTTATTTATATTTACGAGCGGATCGTGTTTGCTGAATTTATCATTCGCTTCTTTTTCATCTCGCGCGCAGTGTTCTTTTATTTGTTGCTCGCCAACGTCTTGCGACGGAAGCTTTATCCCTTCTCGTCAAAAAGTGCATGCGGCGCGCACCTCTTTCAATTATTCACGTTGCTCTGCAATGTGCATGTGAAAGCATTGACATATTCGCAAAGTTTCGGCAACACGCCTGCTTTCGTTTTTATGGCGCGACATTAAAATTTATTGAACAATCAAGCGCCCAGCGACGACGAACAAGTGGCGTTCTCCATAAAGGCAATCGTTAAGCATTTTAACCTTCCCGAAGTTTTGCGACTGGGACGACTAAGAGCTACATAATTGATTGTTTATAGTGCGTACGTACATTCCTACATCTTTTGCAAATACCTTGAGCTATCTAAAATCACTAAACCGCGATGGCGGTTTATGTAAAGTGCTCAAGTGTTTATGGAGCAATTGACCCTTTAGCCCATTTATTTACAGTTGTTCATTTCATGGACATTACCTATGTATTATTAGGTACTAACGGTTTAAAGCTCAATGTTGAAAGAAAATGAAAGTTGCAAAACTTATTTGGTTAACAGAAAAGGTAGTGTTTTTTTGGGATGATTTTTATTCGCGGAAAAAATATGACTTGAATTAATTGAAGATCCATATTGGGTACTTACCCCTTAAACTATATTGTAGCTGGGTCCTTTGAATGCCGGAAGAAGTAGATCAACCAAAATGCTATTACAGATTGAGTAATTCGGTTTACCATTATAATTTTGCGGACAGGGGTGCTCGAGAGATAGATAAAGGCTGCAGAGCACTGGTAGTCATCACCCACAGGTGGAGTGGTGGTCGTAGGTACCCCCGAAAAGCTTCGAGCTCCGAAATAGTTGTAATGGTAAATCGAATTCTTCAATCTTTCGTAGTGGTTTCGTGGATCTTCGTATTCTTCTGGCTTTCATGGAGTATTCAACTAAGGACTGAGGGGTATGTGCGAATATATTGTTAGTACTCGATTTGCGGACTTGACCAGCTTTTTGCATAATTAATCCATGAGATATTGTGAATGAGCGAGTGTTGTTTTCTTTTGCTAATTTCAACTATGTAGATCAATTCGCTCGCCTTGATAGAGAAACTAATGATTGTTTCTCGTCGTGTTGTTTAAGAAAGCGGTATAATTGAAAGCTCAAATTATAATGTGGTGATGATACTATCAATCAAATCTCATAAATTCCACATGACACTTTTTAGCTCGCAGTTATGGGTTACCAAAAGCAGGCTTAACCTACTACATTCGTGCAAAGCACCTTGTTCGCGAGAGACGTGTTCATATGACGCGAATATATTATTATTTATACAGTTTCACTTTCCAAATATGTCCGCGTGATAAAATAAGACAAACGTTTATGCACAACTTGCCAATTTCGGCCTGTTGTACATACACTGGTTTTGTAGTTTCGGTATTTGTTATCGTCCACGACCATATTCGCATAAACAATTATGCATTTGTCATTATTGTTTGGCGTCCAGTTGCGGAAAGAAGTAACAAACAGTACGTACACTCACTACTTGTTTTGAATTGCTATATCAAATATTCTATTGTGATTTATTCCGGTATCTCTTTTCGTGTGATGTAGATTCGGTTTTTCTATTTCGATATAGCCATTTACATATTTATGATGTCGATCACAAAGTTGTCTCTTCGATGAATTTCAAGTTTTTGCTTATAAATTTGATTTGATTAGCATATTTATATGTATCTGATTTGATTTGTGTTTATCGACAGTTTATTTGAGTAGGCTTTATAGTTTTTTCTTATCTGTGTTAATAATATTTGACAAATGCTATAAGTATTTCTTGTGACTAATTAAGTCACTGAAAAATGTTTAGCCCATAAAATAAATTTGGTTCGACTTGATTTACATGTAAATTTAATTTCTTCGAGCTCCAATATCACAGATAAATAATACTTATATTTCTGAGACAATGATCGTAAAACGTTTGATAATTTACAGAATTACTAAAATTATAGATATTAAATTAATAAGTCTTGCTCTACTTCATTTAAGCATAGATTCGTAGAAACACAGAATATTAACAAAGCAATATTTTTTAAAGTAAAAAATTACAATTATTGCTATTATTTGATGTATTTATGTTCTTATCAGTTATTAATTTGGTTTTATTTGTTACAGAATATCCACTTGATTACCAATGAAAATTGTGACTTGGAATGGAAACGAATGGAAATTGTGGAAACTTGGTAAGTGAATTATTTAATATCATTTTTATTATTACATTCATTGCGCATGCTTCTTGCATTTAATATACACACGTGAATATAAGTAAACAAGAACGAAGGAAATAAACGGATGCCTTCGTTGATGATGCAGTTGGGCGGCATGACATGCCGCGCTCTCCGGCATCGCGATAATAGAATAATTATACGCGTCGTATGCAACAATGTCGAGTAACAAGTGCAATTAAAACGAATTACTTCAATTAGGTAGCGGCATTTAGCATTTCATTCGGTTATGCATTCATTCAATGGCATCTTCGCTATGCTGGCCCAGAATCCTCCAGTTGCCCACGCCACGCGGAAAAGCACCTTAGAATTTTGATCCTCGAACAGATAGAACTAAAGCAAAACTCCACTCAAAATTGCGTATCTCTGAATATAGAGTTTCCAAAGTTATTTAAACTTATATTCGTGGTTATGGCTAGCATTTATTTAATGTTATCACAGTTATGTTTAATGAAATGTTATAATTCACGTTTCGACTTGGCATTTACTTTGCTTATAGGTATTTATTCTGGTTAATTTTGCTAAACCAACATGGTTTTTTGTTCTGCGCTAATGCGTCTAATCTAATAATGATTATGATGATGATGATGATTCAATGTTCGTTTCTCGGCGTAATGTGTTATTATCACATTTATTATATTATTCCAGTCCGAGAGTCATGAAAGCCATGAATGAAGCCCACGCTTCTGTGCTTTTTGCATTCGTACATTGATTCAGTCAGTCATTGATGTGACTGGCTTGCTTTAGAAACGCAGATGATTACTGACTGTGTGTAATATGAGAAGGCTTTGTAGAATTCTCATACAATTATTTTTGCACTGCTTTTCATTAGTATTCGTTTCGTAGTTTTACCTACTTTCTGAATTAAATTGATTAATTAATATTTATGATTATTGGCAGTATTCTTGAAAGTTGATTACACGCGTAGACTGGCTTGGCTGTTATCACAATACGCATTATTTCTTATCACTTTGTCTACATGAAGCGTCGCATTTCCGTTTCATATTCGAAAACAATTCTGCCGCTACTAATTGGCCAATATTGACACTGACAACATGACAATAAATTCTTCATTTGTTATTATGACAGTGCAGTGCAATATAATATTTCAATTCAACGAAAGTGCACAGCGAGCTTTTATTACATTTTTGAAAGAGAATCTAATGAGTTATGCGCATGCAATATATTTGCGTACGCAACGTGCATCATCATGATGTGTATTGAATACGGCAATTAAAGTGCAATTCCAATCGCAATTACGCTCTCGCAATTATCATAACAATTGCCAACGTCAGCGTGATGTGTTCATGGCTAATCGTAAAAGAATCGTGGATCATGCTTGTTGTTGATTTATGGGAAGGTTCACTTTGTTCCTCCTTTCTCAACGTATATCTCAGTACTAAGAATAATTTTCATCTCGTCTCGTGCATGAATACTTCAATGCCATCAGTCGCCTAAAAACCATGCATGATTAATTAGCAAATGACTTGAGCATTACAAGAAATAGTGATAAAGTGGCAAATTACGTCAAAGTGCTGGACATTTTAATTAAAGATAAATTTAAGGATTTGATTACAAATCGTTGGCAGTCGATGTCAAATATTTAATGCGATTGATTAATTCACCGCCGTAATTGAACGTTTGTTCTCGCAGTGCATGCCACTTGCAACTATTATGCGGAATAAGAAAAAGTACGCACGTTTGCATATTTTGCATAGAGATGCATGGGATTAGCATGTAAATTTGTAATTTCATTTTTCATCCGTCGCGGAAGAGATGCGCAGCTGTGCGTAGACGCGCATTGCGCTACGGCCGTAATGAAGGATCATTAGTCATGTTGTCACGCGGAAAATTGCAAATTCAATTGACGCCGCATTTGTGCACTTAACCCATTTGACTCTCGCGTCGCATCGTCCCGACCGTAATGCGGAAAATGAGGAACAGCATTCGGATTTATTGTTCGGGTTCACTTTTGACTAACTAATTATTTAGATTTCTCTTTTGCTCAATACGATGATGACTTTAAGGCAAGTGGCTTTAATTGTGCATTGCCATTTTGCAATTTGTCATACGTCGCGTATAATATTCATGTTTAATTGAAGTTTATATCGGCGCCATTTACGCTAATTAATGTGCATTGAGTAATAATGTATTTGTTAACTAGTAGGTCACGTTTTATTCATTTTTGTTTTCGTTTTCAACGCTCTTACGCGCTTCGTACGAAAAGGAGCAAAACAACGAGTATTTTAGTACAAGGTTAAAGCATTTAGACGTTTCATTATTATCTTGTGCGCGTAAAGTTGCTAATAAAACTCGTTGGATACATGCAATTATAAAGTAGGTTTGTCTTAAATCCTAAGAAGTCTAAACATCTTCGTCTTTTTAGGTTTTTAATTAACTTGATAACTCTTTCTCATAATGGCCGAGTTAGCCAAAAAATTTGAAGGTAATCAAAATTTCAGTTTTAGCTGCTTACGTTAATTAATGAATCTCAAAAGCATTATAAATCATTAATGCGTACTTAATTTTCAGTTACACAATTAATCCGCCACGAATCAAATTTCGTATGAATTAAATTACACGCGTAGAGGTGTACCTCAATTGGTATTTAATGAGATCGTGCAGTTTGACTTAGATTTCTACACATTTTTGAAGATAATCTGTGGTAAAATACCAACGTTATGTAATATTGCTCAAGATACGTAAATAGTTGAAGTGACAAATATAAAATTTTCCTGATATATGCGTCACTTTCTATGACCAAAGATTAAAAATAAATTTGTCACACTATATCACTCACAGCTAACGCCTGCATCTTAACAACAAGTTGATTTGTTGAAACAAGAAAAAATAATCTCTATGTAGTTGGTACCAATCCACTTATAGAGTCTGCTTTTGAATAGATTATAATTGTCCATGATTCGCTGCAAGTTTCACCAAATATTGCGTAATGCAGAAATAATATCGCACATAATCTCTCGTCACATGCATTTGTTTATTGCGTAATTCCAGAAGCAGTTGTTTGTCTCCTCAAAAAATGCGTAAAAGCCTACTACTTAATCAATCCGAGCGTTAAATTTCAAATTCTATGCAAATTTCATATTCCTGCTTGGAAATGAATCAATGGTAAAAATGATTGATTGACACCGATCTGTCACTCAGGAGCATTGCGTGTTTGGCGCTTGTTTCATAAAAGTGTTACAATTATACCGGAAATTATTACTACGCTTCTTATAAAATATTTCATTTTTTTACGTTACGAGTTGAGAAATGCATAATTCTGGACAGTTTTCTAATAATTGCGCGTGCAATTGAAATTGAAGTGATTCAAGAAATAATCGAGTTCTGAACCAGAAACAATCAAGAGCATTTAGCATTCATGATGTCGTAATTATTTGATAATTTTGTGGAATTTTGCAAACGAACACACGTTGTTCGCATTCATTTTATCACGATTAAATTATCATGTTGATTTGAACACGTACGTACGTACGCATTGGTCAGATGAACAATAAAATTAATCTGCAAAACGTAGCAGAGCGTGTACGTGATATTGATTAATGATATTGCACGTGAATTAAAATGGATTTAGCGTCTGATCAAGGTGTATAAATAAGCAAGCAGCACATTGATTTCACAAAAATGGTGTGTAAATTGCGAACAACGTGTTTCAGCACGAGTGGCGGATATGAAGCAAACGCGTAATTAACATTCACGTATAATTTTATACTAATTCACACATTGAATGGCAATCTTAATAATTGAGACCTCTAGTCACATTCTAATCACTTACTGTTCTTGATTTACTCGCAATTAGTTCATGATTGTGGTTTCTTTCACTCGTTTACTTTTCTTTTTTCTTATCAATTTTAATCAATTTATTATCCAGTATAAACTATATTTAACTTGGAGTAAAACGTTCAAGTTTTATTAGACTAGTTGCTTGGCTTGGCGAAATGAAGTTCTTAACTTTTTCACACACCGCTTGCCTTATTTGAAAATTATGTGTTATTGACAATTATGGTGTTATTTATGCATGTATCTATTTTGCACTGCGTTTAGCATTCGATTGACCGGATGAATCGACATTTATTGCGCAGAAGCAAGAAGCTTCTCTCGATGTATTCAATTGAATTGCACTTGCTGAGAGTCTGATGGTCGTGCTTTGGCTTTAATTTATGCGATAAATCCGCAGCAGCGGCCACATTATGCGATAATCGCGCCTCGTTTCCTGCGCGCTCGCGTCTCGTTTAAAATGTGGAAAATTTGAATTTCATCATCCATGCTGAAGAATGCGCCAACGTTGAGATGGCGTCTTGGTTCGATTCGCTAACACAGCGACATTTCTATCGTGGTCGTTGATCATCATTTATTATGCACAATGTAAGTAGATGGGCTGCAGCGGCCGAAGAGCGCTGGTGATAAAGAATTTGCAAGCGCTCTTCGGGAGGGTTGTAATTCGCGTCCAATGCCATTTTGCAGTTTAGACGGGGCGAAGAAGTGCAACGTCGTAATGACGCGCGTATCAGGCGTAAAGCTGTCGCGCAACGTAATAAAGTTAGCCGATGGAAGCTGAAGCATAAAGTTATTTCAACTTTATTTTAGCGGTACCTACGCACAAACACAGTGTTAAGAATCTAAGAAGCTCCTAAACACATACTCGCGAAATACGCGTGAAATATGCGTGTTTAACACATTCGGAGCGAAAATGAAATAAAGTTTAACGACGAGATTCCTAAAAAATAAAATACGCAAACAATAAAAATGGCAAATAAAATAAAAGTAGCTTCTGATAATACACATTGTGCTTGCATACCTGAATTAATTAATGAAGCATAATTAATGAAGATTTGGTGAATCATGGACTATAATTAAACTGCACAAGAAGAAAATTAATTAAAAACGAAACCTTAATTGAAAGTCCTGATGTGTTTGATTTCTACGCTTGACATAGAAATCGAAACAAAACGAGATGGTTGCTTTTTAAGGTGCGAGTCTCTTTCATCGATTCATCAATCATGATGTCTTTCTTCCTCGCGTTTAATTGAACTCGGCGACCTGACTCGGAGCAGATGGAGATGGCGATGAGATAATCGTTTTTGCCCAATTGTTTTATTGACTTTGACATTGATTATCCCGCGCAGACGATGAATGCTTACGGGCTGCTCTCTTCTCACATTATGCGCAAACATCGTACGCATGTTTCGCGTCTTTGGCTGGATGGCGGGTCAGAGAAAGTCTTCGTTGGCGTGTTGCTTCATCAGCACACGTGTTCCTCTTCCACCTTGCTCCGTTGCGAACAAGGCAAGTTGCATGTCATTCGATTTTTGGCCGCACTTGACCGATTAATAAATTCGATAAATTGCTATAAGAAAATCAATGGTACCACCAATTATTCAATACTGGCATCAAGCAAATTAACTTTTCCTTTAACAAATGGCATGAATCAGACGGCAAGTGTGCTGATTTAAAATTGGCGCAACATATTACGATAATTGATAAGAAAAATATATACAAAATAAAACGTAGAATGATGGGAAAAAGAGAAACTTTTATTTTATAGTTCAAGCTCTTCAATCTGCATAAGATAATATTGTAATAAATATGAAAAAGAAAATAATGAAAATATTTAAATGCGAATGCGCGATTCAACTGCGCAAGATTCTTGTGACAAGTTAAACACGTCTGATCTTCAAGCAGCATTTACTTTTTTCCTTCGTTTCTAATGATTTTTCGTTTTCTTTGACATACTTTATGCACAACTCGTTCTATAAACGAACGTTTATACGCCTTTTAATGAGCCTGCAAATATTTTCTTTCTTTCGGGTAATTAATTTGCTTTTTGGCTGAAACTTGTTTGAATTTTAAAGCATCTCGCGCCCATCTCGCGTTTGTAATAATAATAGCCATAAAAGTAAAGCATGGCATACAATAATAAATAAATACAGCCTGTGATTTAATTATGTAAAGTAATTAAATTAATTAAAAAGGCAATTATTATCCGCGTTGTGTACGCGTGTCTTCTCGCGCTTCCGCGAGATTGTAATCGTGTCTCGCCATGAGTTGAGTGAGTTGGTGTGTTTTTCCTGATGGCGTTTTATTAACTTGACTGCATTACATTCATTATCATAAATAAGTAGGTAATGAATTCTTCTTCTTCCATTCTTTTATACAAACGCTCGCAGCACTGGCTCGCACTGTGCGAAATCAACGATGTGTTCGTTCGTTCGTTCGAAAGCTCCCGTCTCGTCGCGTCTGGCATGATTGTAGTAATAATCATTGTGCGGCGAAAAATGTATAATAATGTAATGCAGAAGCGGCGGCAGCCACACAACTCGAATTGCTATTCATGTATTCCGCGGATTCATCATTCCATCACTCATTCACTCGTTCGTTGCAAGTTAACCAAGCATAGCGGAATTCTTGGTCTTCGCCGTTTAAATCGCTGTTTAGTGTTACGATTCGTTCGCTTTGTGCGTAATAACATAACACACATAAATATCAAGCACTGATTAAATCATCATCTCGTTTACTGTGCCAACTTCCTAACACAAATACATAATTTTGCGTGCAGCTGCCTGAGATTTATTTAGGTGCATTTTGTATTTTTCACAATTTATGCTATTCATGTCTTACATGAGTGTTGAATAATTCAATTTGTCAACGTAAATATAAGGCAGTATCGGTTTGTCATAAATCTCTATTTACCCACTTAGTTTTAGCAATTTTAAGTCTCTTGATTACTTTACTTTAGTTTAATTTCGCGAGTTATTGAGTGATTTCGAGGAAAAGGCAAATTTAGTTTTACCCTAAGGGTATTGGGCTTAGGGCGCATTCCCTCTGGTGCGAAGCAAAAGAGAGAAACATTTTTTTCCGGAACAAAAAATTTTCTGGTTGAATTTGACAAATGTTGCATTTGTTTATCTTTTTAATAAACCCGGTTTTGATATTATTACAGCTGAAATATTTACATTTTCCGCATGCAACTTTATCAGTCATGTAGCAACATTTGTATCTCTCGCTTTGAATTCGAGCAGCCCGAGTTGACTTTATGTTTATGCTCGAGTTGCGAAGGCTCGGGTCTTAGAAGTTTCGCTTTTTATCTCGTTGCCTTCCTGCCTTCCTGAATCACGACGTGAGCGAGGCACTTGACTCGGGTCGCGTTTTAGGATAGGCATCCACTGCGTCTCTGACGCTGAACCCTTTTCAAGCATTCCAGGATTCCGCGATAAAGTAAAAAACTTTTGCGCCCAACTTTCCACCTTCGTATGGCTCATCGTCCCTTTTTCCCTCATTTTTCCCCGCTGCCACGCTTGTCGCCTACACGCACTCGCATGTAACACAAGCATGAATGCGTTCTTCTCGCGTTTAGTTGTTGCTTATCTCAATAAAGAATTGCGCGCTAGATGCGGCTCTTAATCCATCGTAACCCACTTCATAAATATGCAGGTAAAAAGCATCATCATACACGCGACGTTTTTGCAAGGACGCGTTTTTTATTTGCCCTGCATCTAAATCTCAAGCAGTTGATTTATTAATTTTTTAGTTTATGATAAAAATTTTCATTGAAAAGTTTGTGAGTGAAATATGTTCATTTCTTGAAGAAGATTGTGCATATTTTTCAAATACAGCATTACTAATTAATTCGTGAATATTTTTAAAGAATTAGAATTGTTCCAAAACATCAATGAACATGTCATGTTATTTTTTAGATTTGCTTTTTTTATTAGAAGAAAGTTCAAGTACACATACTGAAAGTCGATAGGCACTTATTTGAGTATGTCTCATTTCGGGGAAGTTCTTTCAATTTCATCACAACTTAGAAGTTGGCGCAATAGAAGTTGTATTAGAGTTATTTCTCTTTTGTTCGCACTCCTCGCAAGGCTTTTAGATTGTATGCTTCTTCTTGCGTTGCTCTTTTTTCTGTTACAGCTGAGTTTTTCCTCTGCTCCTTTTTCCTGCTCGCCGTTGTCGTGTTGCTATGCGAGAAAGAGTGTAATAAGTACCTACACACCCACATTTCGCGCCCTGTCATGTCTGACATTCGTTTGTAATTTCATTTGCTGCGTCTTCTTCTTCCTCGATGTTATTTTGTTGTTATTCGCAGGCTGTAAACGAGGAAATGCATCGTACTTTCTTTGATTTTGACCTTCGTGTCAAGCCTGTGACTTGCGTTATTCGAAAGACTGATTTCTTTTTATGCTCTGGTGGAAAAAATGTTGTTCTCTGTTTGCCATAACAGGCATTTAAACTTTTTACGGAAGTTGTCTGCAAATAAGCTGGTTTTATATGAAAATTAGATATATTATTATGTAAAATTAAGTGCATATGGTTTGTGAGTTGATAACGGTGCGAAGTGCATCGTTGTCGATGCAGACTTGTTTGCTCCTTGACTTTTAACGCGCGCACGCTTCGCGAAGCGTCGTAATGTAGAAAGAGAACTGGTTCCCGTACTTCTTGGGTTCTCTTGGGCTTGCTGCCGCCTCGCAAAACGGGTAAAGATATTCAGCATTCAGCATGTCTAACTATGCATGCAGTTTTGCGCTGAAAGTTGCGTGGCGTGGCAAAGCACTGGCGCTGCAGCACCACGCGCTTTGTAGAGTTTTCATAAAATATCAGAGTAAGTCAGGTTTAGGTTCAGGTTCATGGTCATGAATAAATATACAATATATATATATATACCATACGTCTAGACAATGCACAATTTAACACTCGTAAATCACCCTCGCGAAGAAAATCTTTGCCGAGTAAACATTCACGTAATTCAACCAATTGAATTATTATTCTTCAAATATTGGCTCACGACGCGTTCGGCTAAACGCACTCGGAAAATTCTACACGCATTGTAGGTACATGCACGAAGATATAAATTAAAGCAGGAAAAAAATGCAAAGACGTCGACGACGTAACGTAACGTGTTTGCTTTACTTTTTAACTCTCGCTGATTTACAAGAATTTTTCAAGTTTATTGCTCGGCGCGCACTTCTAGCAAAATTAACATAAAGCTGAGAATACGTTGGTGTGCATTTTGCCTTCCTCGCTGGCTGATGTAAATGTTGGTGTTGCGCCTTAAAATAATTATATTATATGATTATGTTTATCGGCAGCCCATTTCATGTTTAGTGCTGTATTGTATTGTAATATGCATTAGTGGCGTATGCATAATTTACAATTCAATATCCCATTTGACATGTGACATGTGCGGTGTCATGAACTGGTCTCCAACAGAAAGCCAGAGAGATGCCCGAAGGGCTCGTAATCAATACGTCTCCCAATTGCATCACAATGCTGCACAATTACATTGCACTTCAATACGAATTTGTACAATTGCAGAGTTTTCAAATGCGATTATAGCTCAATCAAAGTGCGTATTCGTTTGTGAACTATAAAACATTGAAAGCAGTGTAAATGCATTATTATTACTTCGGTTTGAATACACCCACTGATAATACAGACGTTACATTCACGTTCACATAAATCTAAAGCCGGGAAATTCAGGAATATCATATATTACGTATCACATGCGAATGTGTATTATATCAAATACTCATCCTGCGTATGAACGTAAAAGTTATTTGCACACGAATGCATATCTGGCGCAAGTTGTTGTCTAATAAATGTTTATTTTATGTATCGTTGCAAACACCAGCGCTCTGCCAAAGAGATAAACTCCCTGTTTAGTCAATATCAATAAATATGAATACTTCTATGCGATCGATATGCTTACGCGTTTTGCATGTGCATGTATTGTGTTTGCCAGCAGCATATTTGTATATGCAGGGAATATGCGGAGCAGACATGTTATCTCAAAGTATTAGAGGTTTCAGTTGAAATCTGTGGCAATATCTTTGTAATATTTAATATTTGATATGATATGTCATCGGGAAAATGCCCTGCAGGCTGTTGGCGTGCAACAGTTGAACGACTTTAGATACATGTGAGCAATGACTGCAATTCCTGCTGCTGTGTGGTTGGTTGTTTTGCGAAACTGGTTGCTACGAGAATTACGCAGCTACCGAAATTCCAATGAAAATTGTAATTTAATAGGTAGCAACATTGTATGCTTAAATGCACATAACTTATTGTGGCAATCGGCATATTGCACTGTCAAAGTACATAAACGAATAAGTAAATTGACAAATGCAAAATGGTAACAATAAATCAGTAATGTTGCAGTAATGGTTTAAATATTATCGGTGAGTTAACATTGATTGAGAATCATTTATAATGTGCTTTGGTTAATAGTTGCATATTAATTTGAATTTTGTTTGTAGTAGTGTGTAGCGCACTATAAAATTAATTCGTATCTTCGCATTGCAATTGCGGCTTGTAGGTGTGAGATGGAAGTGTGCATGTGTAAGGTGTGATTTTTCACACCTCCGTCTTGTATCAAGAATGATCAGCAATGATAATGTACGATTATCGCCGATTATCATTGATCATTATCTGTGATTTTTCGCACCTACTTGTGAAATAATTATCGGTAGTAATCGACGACGATTTCTGATTAAATGCGCTCTCTTTTTATCAATTCACACCTCTGGATTATTTTATTCATAAATCCAACTTTAACATTCGACCATCGTCGCGTCGACGATTGACAGCTGATTAAAGCGCGCCAATTTTTTTAAAATTTGTATGGACTGGTTGCAAATCATTGAACATTCCATTGATATCTTGAAATGCGCGCTATCCAATTGAATTAATAAATTATCTCTGTTGTTACAGGTGCTTGACGACATTATGGTTTAGCCATCTGTTTGGAATGGTCATCTTCACTTATAAGAGGAGTCAGATGGCACTTGGGACGAGGCGACAAGTTATTTGAATTTCCTGTTGGATGAACAGTAACGGTGAGTTTTTATTTACGTTTCTTGCGTTAAAATTGCTATTATTTGCTTGCGGTTTAAATGGTTATCTCTGAATAATAATAGCTCTGCATATAAGAGCAAAAGGATATTGCGACGGAAACGCGGAGGGAGTGATTCTTAGTAGATTAAATAGTGAAAAGGGAAAAGATCAAAAATGTGGCCCATGGGGGGATCGAACCCGCGACCTTCGCGTTATTAGCACGACGCTCTAACCAACTGAGCTAATGGGCCGGTTATCCCAACGCGGCGAACACAGTTAGACCAAGTCGGATTTTTCATTTACACTTTATAAATTTACTTTGCCTACTCTTTTAATGATCAGAAACATATCCGTACATTAAATATGAAGCAATGTCCAAGCTCGTGCTGGCAATAATTTTAAACCATACCACAAGCGGTGCATAAAATCAACAAACAAAGTTGCAAATTAAAGACGAGCCGTGTATTATTAAGCTAACTAAGCTGGAACTCAAATCTGTTAAACTAAACCGCAATGCAATTTAACAGGCGGCTGTTAATCATGTAAATTATTTACGTGTGCGGTTTTGAATTTCTTCTCGTTCATTCCAAACAAGGTAAAACGTGCAGGCAGGCGTGCGTATTGTCATCATTAAATTTCCAAGCGTGTCGGTATAGGTGTAACTAGTCACTATCTGCAGGCGCAGAATTAGTTTGGAATGTTATATGAGAATTTTAAATGCATTGTTGTTTCGTCGGCGGCGCGCGGCGTGTTGATGATATGCGGGCAGTCAGTCGTTGTGTGTGTGCTGTTGCGTTTGCTTTGAATTTGACTATATGTATATCTAGCTACAACATACATACAATGTGGAAGCATCATTATTGCATGCTTGATGTGTGTGGCGGTCGCGCGTCTCAAACGCCTTCTGCGCTGAGCGCAAACAAAACGAAATTAGATTCCTTGCCTACACGCGTAGCGTACTACGCCGAATGCGAAAACGTTTCCTACATTCCAAGATCGAACAATGGCACAACAGTTAGACGCACCGCGAACAAACTGTGATGATAATATGAACATGTATGCGGCTGGATAAGCAAAGAAAAGTTTGCCATTATTCTACGTCCGCGTATGCGCCTGCACACTGTGTATTAATTGAGGCTTGCGTTGATCATAAATAAGTGCGCGTTCGTCATTCGGTTACATTCGCTTTGCGGCTTCGGCGAAATGATTTACGCAATTGCTTGTGGTTTAATTATACTTATTCTTCATCTACATACGTACATTTCATATTGGTTTGACATAGTTTTTGGCTGTGGACTGACTGTTCTTGACTGTTCCCGCAATAAGGGCACGTGCGTCAAAATGAAAATCGCGCATGACTGCGCATTCGGTGGCGCTCTTTAACAACATTGACGTTGTCAATGAATGTCGATAACGGTACATAAACGAAGCCGGTTTTTGACGAATGCGCCGAATGAACGATGGCGAGCCGCAAATAACAATAAAAAAGTAGTCGGCTTGTTGCCCGTAATCGCCGCATTCATCCAACCAACCAACCGACCAACCAACCAAGAGAACGGTGCATCAGAAAAATCTTCAATTTTTTCCTCTTCGTCAGCTGATGCGCAACCTAACTGTATTCAGCCCTGCGTGGTGCATTTACAGAATACAAATCAATCAATGATTGCATTCGCATACATATTGTGCGTACAAGTGGCATCAATTTTCGGCATTTAACGTCAGAGACCCGTGCGCGTTGCGTGCCGCTTTGACGAGAACAAATCGTCATCGATGTCATCGATGATGTCGACGGGATCTGTGTATCCGGAGTCGTCGTAGCGGCTGCGGTCCGGCGTTCGGGTACATCTACTGCCTGCGCCGCCGCCGCCACCGGTGGGACTCCGCGCCGTCAAGCGCAACACGGGGTCGTCGTAACGCCGCGACACGAGCGTAAAGTCGTGGTGCGCATCGACGAGCTTCTGGAGACGATTGATGAGCTCGTAGTCGGGCATTGGCAGTGGTGCGCCAAGAATCTTGGCCACGGACGCCTTGAACGAATTCAGCTGCGCCTCGCGTCGATTCACCTCGCAAAGTTGCTCCTTGACGCGGACGAGCTCGTCGCGCAGCATATGCATCGACTGCTCGCTCAGCTGGCGCTCCTGGTCGATGGTGTCCCCCGTTGAACGTACTTGATCCTTGAGCAATGTCACCCGGCGATTGTAACGCGTCCGCAGGGATTCCGATTCGATGAGGCGTTTTTGCAAATCCTCAATTTTCCGGCCACGTTCCAGCGCTGTAATCTAAATGAGAAAGAAGCACAAGCAATCAACTCACATACTTCAATTGCCAGCTTAAATATTCTATTACTTTGTAGTCGGCAGCCTCGGCTAATTGGGCATTTAAGTCGCGCACTTGCGCCTTTGCTTCCGCGAGTTGTAATTGCAGTCGGTCGACTTGTTTCACCAATTTCTTTATGCGTAAATTCGCTTCGTCTCGTTCACCCTGCAATATGCACTTTGTTTTCGCATTGTCCTCCTGCAAGGACAGCTTGCGCCGCAGCAGATCCAAATGCAGATCCTTGCGTTGAACTTGCTCCCTTAACGCTCGCACTTTTCTCTGCAGTTGATAAACGAGGGCTGTCTAAATGCAAAAGAATTCTTTATTAGTGTCTGGCTGAATTATCCTTGAGAGTGTAAGTGGTTGCCTATGGTGAAGCACTTTGAAATAAGCTGCAAATTGCGCTAAGAGCTACACAAAGTTGCTTTTTTGATGATTGTAAGTGTCTATCGTGAGGCTTACTTCGCGTAAGTCGTGAAATGACCGCTGACGACAAAGCCGCGGCAAAACTCCATGATAACTGCTGCCACAGCACAGCAGCTGTGTACATGCAAACAATAACATCCCTCGATAAATACACATGGAAATTCAATAACTCTGGATGGCATTAGTCGTTGATGCATTCATTGTTCTCTTACTTTATCCACGAGCTTATCGCTCTCCAGACGCGCTAATTGTTCGGCGCGCAACAGCAGCGACTCGGTGTGCAGTTCGACGCCAATATCGTTCGCGATCTCATCCATATTCATTGCTCTTGCAAGTCGTTCCAAGAATGACATGAACTGCAAACAACAGCGGGCATAAACGTGTAAGTGAATTATGTGCGCAGCACTTACTGTACTCTTGTCGCGCTTAAGAGCTTCGCGCGACACTTCGCACGCGTTGATCTCCACGTCCGTCTTGTGCACGCGCGATTCCAGTAGAGCTTTCTCGTCTTCGACGTGCCGCAGCTTATTGCTCGCCTGATCGTAGAGACCCATTTGTCTCGTTAGCGCTTGACTCTCCTGCGTTAATTTGTCGCGCAGCGTTTCGATTTGCTGCAAAGCATGGCTTGAATCATCTGAATTGTTGACTTTGCACAAAACGTGTGCTTACCGCTGCTTTATCCTTGTTCTCGGTGATAATATCTCGTATGCGCTCCTTTATGGAGACTTCAATGCCCTCCACGTAGCGAGCTGGTGTGCTGAGTAAGATTGAGAGGGATTCCAAGACGTGACGATGCTCGCTCTGCAATCGAAGGATTTTCTCTTCGCGTGACTTCAGCTCGTCTGAAAAATGAGATATTGTCGTGCGTGAGATTTGCGTTGGGGACTAAGATGTTGTTAACCTTTTAATTGACATATTGTCGTTTCCTGTTGGGCGACATTACCACTGACATTTCCAAGCGTGCGTGTCGACGACGAGAGCTTCTCGCGCACGTCGTGCAGGTCTCGCTCGGCGACGCGCAGTTGCATCTCGACCGACTCCTTCTCCTGGCGTACGTGATCCAATTCCAGGAGTTGATTGGCAGATTGCCGCTGCAGCGCATCCTTGTCGCTTAAGCAGCGCTCCAGGCTGTCTCGGCATGTCCGCAGTTCGATTTCGATCGACGCCAATGAATCACTGGTCGTGCATGTTTTCGTGCGCAATCTACTGTTTTCCTACAACAATTCAAACCGGATAATTGCAGAGCTTTGGCTCAAACTATCCGATTGCACTTACTTGCACCAATTCGGCGGCTTTGTGGATGAGCGTGTCTGAGGAGATGTGCGACGATTCACAGACATCGACACCGAGTGCCACAGCCAATCTTCGTAATAAATCGTTGTACGCTTGACGTGCCGACTCCTTCTTTTGCTCCTCGCTGCACAGGCTTGCCTCAACTGCGCGCAGCTTCTTCTCGATATCCTTGACGCGCTCCTCGGCGTAACGCGCGTCCCGCTGCAAGGACTGCATGGAGATCTCATTGCGGCCCTGCGTCGCGTACAGGGTGCGTTCCCGTTCCTCCAGCTCGCTGATGCGATGCTTGAGCGATGAAATGACGGCATTCTGACGCGCTGATTGTTCCCGCAACTGATCCGCCTCCACTTGCAGATCAAGGCAGCGTTGCTCGCGTCCGCGCATCTGGCACTTGGCGTCGTTCAGCTCTTCGGTGAGGCGGTCGCGTTTGTATTGTAACGCGGCGATCTCGCTACGCAGCGACGTCGTCACGTCGACATCACCTGTTTCCATCTGCAAAATAGCGTGCGGTCGCAGTTCGTGATATCATTGCGTTCGTATAACAATGGAGTCATTCCCATGATAGGAAGGGGTGGGTGCGGGCGATCGTGATTACGGGGGGTTTGTTGTGCATGTCGATGCCGTCGTAATTAGGTCGATTTCGTATCATGTTGTATCATGATCCTGGTGGTTTTCCTTCCGGAAACGACAACGCGCAATAGAGGAATGTTTATGTATTATCCTGTATTATATACCGAGAGACCTTGCATAAAAATACCGCAATACTTCAATTCAATTAACTAATGGATTTATTGAAGACGGTTCAATTTGCATTAGAAGATTTTGACAGAGGAAGAGGAGAGTTCACTGATAATTAATAATTAGCGCGTCGAGTGGTGCATTTCACTATCAGATTGGTCATGCATTATTCGCCAATGATCCTTGCAAATGACAATTGCAGCTATAGTAGAAACAAACGGGTTGGTTTGGTCGGGCAGGAAAGGTTTTGCATTAGATACAATGGCAACGGGCAAGGAACATTTGTTGTCGGATTTCAAGCCAGGCTGTGTGCGCTCTTAATAATTGAGCATGCAAACAATGCCTTCGGTGTGAATGATATTAATCGAAGGCCTGAATGACATGCACACAATGACCGACCAAACGAATGCGACTGCTGGATAACAACAAACGCAAGCATTCAATCTGCAAGGCAATACGGTGGCGCATGGGCGTGAAGCAAAATGAAGCAAGAATTGTGCATTGCACATTGCGTGGTAGCCATAACGTGCAAACAAGAAAGGGGTTTAAATGCGCCGTATGTACCCCCCAAACCGGAAAATGTGTGCGGTCTAGTTGTGCGAAACTTACTAGCATGATAGACTTGTGTGCGGTGATGCTTTGTGTTGTATGTCCGTCGAACGAGCAACGATGTAATGGATTAAATATTGTGCAAAGCGACACATTTACGTGTCCATTCGGCTATTTTGCACTACATGCCATGTTGCATGTGTAGCGTACGAGCTTCACGAGCGTATTAAAGAGTGAAAAGTTCAATGCACTTCATTGGCTTGCTAGGTGCTATAAAAGGGAGAGTTTAGGAAAGAAATCGTAAGTCTATTTTGAATAGTGCAGGAGTAAAGCATTGAAACAAAGACCAACATTGATTGTAAAATTACTCAATTAGATACTGCGTTGAAAAAGACGATTTGGCATTAACTACCCAATTCGAATTCAAAATTCTAGGTCAACCCCTATAACAAATGGTGCCGTGACATACAAAGACACGAATCAAAAACACACAATAATGCTTTCTAATATTAGATCATTTATTATCATCTATCTTCACATTAACCTTCAGTTTATTTACGAGGTTTCATTGACAATGTGATGAAAATGTGGTAATTGAACTGACAATACATTGTGCGTACAAAATGTGCATTGCAAACAAAGATAATTCAATCATTCTTCATGTTATTTACCTCCATGTTTTGGCTGAGAACCTCGAAAATCTTCCAGTCGTCCTCAGTATTTCCTGATGCAATGGAATTTGGGGTGGCCATCACCACGCACTTTACACTTGTGTTTCATTCAAAAATAAAACATGCGTGTTGAATACAAACGCTATAAAAGCAAACGCATTAGTGAAACTTTTCAAGTTGCGTTCATGCGAAATAGAAAAGTCGTGTGGAAGGATCAAACGTTTTCCGTGTAGACGGTGGCGAATTTGTATAATCAATATTTCCACGGTGTTTCTGAATTTTCCTTGGAACTCGCCGGCTTCACTGGTTTTCCACGTGCAATAGGCCTAGCGCGTCTTGCTAGGCTGACAATGAAAGAAACTTTGAATTTCACTAGTTACTATTTTAGTTTGATTTGTGACATTGTATTCATTAATTTGGTAGGTACAGCACATAGAGCACTTATTGATTTTGATAAAAATCTGCATGCTCGGTATAAAGAAAGTTCGTGACTTCAAGCGCACTTTAATTGATTGAAGTAGTGATTAAAACCGCGGTTGCTACTGCAAGATAGTCATACAATTGACCATACTGTTTGCTCGTGGGGATACAATAGATAATTAAGCTCATTAAGACGGGCAGATATAAGTATTACAAACAGACCGGTTATTGACTAAAATTAAATCCGATATATATAAGTTCCAATTTACAATAAGAAAGCAGAAAGTAGCTTAGTGGTAAAACGCTTGAGAGCTATCTGTGTGTCCCGGGTTCAAATCATGAGAGCTGCGGCGAGTTTTTTTTTCAAATAATTGAATACAAAGTACTAGAAGTACAAGTAAAAGAGTTCTCTAAGTGCCCTAATTCAAATTGAGCACTTAGAGAATAATTCCAAGTCCAACACTTGGTCCATTGAGGGGCGGCACCGGCGTTGTTGTTACGTCACAAACCGAGGTCTGTTGGTAACGAAAATCGGGAATGGGGAGGCAGTCGCTAGTCGGACAGCGGCCGAGCTGGTCGACAAGTGATCTGCCGGGGAGCGAAGCTTGGGGTGGGCTGTCTGAAGACGATCTTACAACGACCGGGCTTCAAAAATTAAAAATAGGGCCCTTGTACATCCTAGGGGGCCCATTGGACATACAGTTAAGTCCACTGGGGCCCCCGAACGTACAAGGAAATGAAAAACTTATAAATCGGATCGCCTTTCTTGGGGCTCGAACCCGAGACACTTGGATCACATTCACAGACTGTACCACTAGGCTATGAAGCGTTGTTGTTACGAATAAATTTGATCTTCCCCTTATAGGCTTAAATTCAGTTCAATTGAAAATTTAAAATTTTGAATTGAGTTGCCATTCTCGGGAATTGAACCAGAGACACTTGGATCGCTTCCATAGCACATACCACTAGGCTATGGAGTGTTGCTGCCACGGCAAATTTTGATCTTCCCCTTATTTGCTTAAATTTGTTTCAATTGAAAAATTAAAACTTAAATTGCCGGGGATTGAACCTGAGACTCTCAGATCACTACCATAGACTTCAACACTAGGCTATGTTGCGTTGTTTCTTGGCGTGAATTTGATATTGGTCTTATATTACAAATAGTGTTTGAATTTTAAAACCAATTCATAAAGCCTTTTAACGTCGCTCGCTAATTAAATGTACAATACTTTGCACATATGTTCAATCACATTATAGGCAACACTTAGTGCTTGCAACCACACGCTCCAATGGCTAGTATGCTGATGCTGATTAGCGTTGATCAGTTGATCAGCTGATGTGTGCGCGAAATGATCGGTGTCCATTATTTGTTCGGTTCTAAGGAAATTTATTTACTTAATTAATCTAATTACAGTAAAGTTTGTCTCTAATTACGCATATTGTAATCAATAGAATTTTATACAAGTATGATTCATTGGTTTAGTACAGAAAACCACAAATTGTCAACATATTTTAGACAAATCTGCATTTCTTAAGGTACTTAATTTATTTCAGTATTAGTCATTAATACCCTTTTAAAGGGTCGGGTTTTATTTGATTATTCATTTACAATCCCCCATTTGATGGCCTATTATTAATTTCTTTTCATCATTGAACAATACTATTTCATTTCTATTTCAAAGTGTCTTTTAAAATGTAAACACTTCTTTATTTTGTAGGTATGCCTCAAGTACAGAAGTGGAGAAATATGTTCAGTTTGAGTGTCAGCAGGAAACCTAGACTAACAGAGTTACTTTATATAAACATCAGAAAATGGGCAGCAAATGGCTGGAAGCTTTGGAGTCAAAATGCTTATGGCACATGGTGGTTTGGCAATAGAGATGACTTGGCAAGTCATACTTATTGTTTCTATTAAAGACATCTTTCAGCTGCTTATAGTAAGTTTTCTATTGCTTTCTGGTTTTATTTCATATTGTATTTGACTTTGATTTCAATGTTGAAAGCTATAATATGTAGCTTACTTACTTAAGTTAGTGGAGAAAGCAATTCCTTATTTGCAAAAGTGTGTAATGTTTTCAGTGCATCATCAATGACTACAAATCTATGAGTGTTTGACGCTCAATGACAACAAGAGTTGGTCAAAGTTGCCATGAGTTTATATAAAATTGACAATATGATCTCCCAAATCTAAAACGGATAGGAACAAAAAGAAGAGGAATGAGAACAATATGTTGGAAACTTGGTGAGTAGTTCATCTTTCACTTCCTTATTTCAGTTATTTTATTTTGCTTCCAGTGGTTCCAAAAACATTAATTGGTTGTTTTATTTAATTGCATTATACCTGATGTGGACAGATGAGCTACTTCAAGCTTGGTCGGCTTGGTTCATCATAGCTCAACTTCTGATGCACTCAGATGGAACGAACTTGGTAAGTGTGGTGGCACTCTGCTTTGGTACATGTGAGCCACTTAGTTTCAATACAGCTCTTATAGTTTAGTTGATAATGATGTCTAATATATCTTTCAGTCTTTTCATCATAGCTCCTCTTTGGATGTACCTAGCTGGAACAAACCTGGTAAGTACATTGGCACATGTGCTTCGGTACATGCTTGCCACTTATTTTTATTTCTGCAATTGTAGTTTAGTTGATATTGACTATGTATTTGTTCAGTCTTTTCATCATAGCTTCTCTTCAGGTGCACGCAGCTAAAACAAACTTGGTGAGTATGTGGGCACTTGTCCTTCGGTACATGCTTGCCATTTAATTCCATTCCAGCCATTATAGTTTAAGAATGATTACTAATTATGTGTTTTTTATTTGTTCAGTCTTTCCATCATAGCTTCTCTTCAGGTGCACGCAGCTAAAACAAACTTGGTGAGTATGTGGGCACTTGTCCTTCAGTACATGCTTGCCATTTAATTCCATTCCAGCCATTATAGTTTAAGAATGATTATTAATTATGTGTTTTTTACTTGTTCAGTCTTTCCATCATAGCTTCTCTTCAGGTGCACGCAGCTAAAACAAACTTGGTGAGTATGTGGGCACTTGTCCTTCTGTACATGCTTGCCATTTAATTCCATTCCAGCCATTATAGTTTAAGAATGATTACTAATTATGTGTTTTTTATTTGTTCAGTCTTTCCATCATAGCTTCTCTTCAGGTGCACGCAGCTAAAACAAACTTGGTGAGTATGTGGGCACTTGTCCTTCGGTACATGCTTGCCATTTAATTCCATTCCAGCCATTATAGTTTAAGAATGATTACTAATTATGTGTTTTTTATTTCTTCAGTCTTTCCATCATAGCTTCTCTTCAGGTGCACGCAGGTAAAACAAACTTGGTGAGTATGTGGGCACTTATCCTTTGGTACATGCTTGCCATTTAATTCCATTCCAGCCATTATAGTTTAAGAATGATTACTAATTATGTGTTTTTTATTTGTTCAGTCTTTCCATCATAGCTTCTCTTCAGGTGCACGCAGCTAAAACAAACTTGGTGAGTATGTGGGCACTTGTCCTTCGGTACATGCTTGCCATTTAATTCCATTCCAGCCATTATAGTTTAAGAATAATTACTAATTATGTGTTTTTTTTCAGATGTTTGGAAGTATTCCTGGCAACCCATCTATATGATGGTGGCTGTTAAGGATCCTTATCCATTTTTGGAGAAACATTATAGTAATTGTGTCTTATATGCAAATAAAGGCCATATTAAATTTGACTTACTAGTAGCGACACCTGTTGGATGTCGGTAAATTGCATTACAGTTACCATTTTAATTATTTTATTTCCGCTTGTCATCCAGAGATGGCGCCACCAGTAAATGTAGTAAAGGTTGCCTATAAAAAGAGATCAAAATTTTCTATCTCCCGCTCTATACGCGTCATTGAAAAAGTTTCTATGTTATCAGCACTGATAAGTCGAAAACTTTTTCGTCACAAAAATGAAATGTTAAAAATTGGATACCTCTTAAACTACTTGTCCTACAGTATTGTGTGATAGCTTATTTTAATCAGCTCATTGAGCTTACCCCGTATACGAAGTTTCAGCAATTTTCATTTCATATTCTAATTAATAGTAGTTTCTGCTCAGACTTAGCAAACATGTAAAGCTCATCAAGCTGATTAATATAAGCTATCGCACATCACTGTAGGACAATTAGTTTACGAGTTATTCAAGTTTTAAAATTTCACTTTTGTGACGAAAAAGTTTCTGACTTATCAGCGCTGATAACATTGAAACTTTTTCAATGACACGCATAGAGCGGGAGATCTAAAATTCCTAGTTTCCATTTGAATTCTTATTAGATTCCAATTGGATTCTTATTAGAATCTAATTGGATTCCTATTAGATTCTAATTGGATTCTTATTAGATTCTTATAGGATTCTTATTGGATTCCCATTGCATTCTTATTAGATTCTCGTTGGACTCTTATTAGATTCTCATTGGATTCTTATTCGATTTATCTTATTGGATTCTTATTTCATTCTTATTAGATTTTTCTTATTGGATTCTTATTGAATTCTTATTAGATTCTTATTGAATTCTTATTAGATTCTCGTTGGATTCTTATTAGATTCTCATTGGATTCTTATTAGATTTTTCTTATTGGATTCTTATTAGATTCTCGTTAGATTCTTATTCGATTTTTCTTATTGGATTATTATTAGATTCTTATTCGATTTTTCTTATTGGATTCTTATTAGATTCTCGTTGAATTCTTATTCGATTTTTCTTATTGGATTCTTATTGCATTCTTATTAGATTCTTATTGGATTCTTATTAGATTCTCATTGGATTCTTATTAGATTCTCATTGGATTCTTATTAGATTCTCATTGGATTCTTAATCGATTTTTCTTATTGGATTCTCGTTGGATTCTTATTAGATTCTCGTTGGATTCTTATTGGATTCTTATTGCATTCTTATTAGATTCTCATTGGATTCTTATTAGATTCTTATTGGATTCTTATTCGATTTTTCTTATTAGATTCTTATTGCATTCTTATTAGATTCTAATTGGATTCTTATTAGATTCTCGTTGGATTCCTATTAGATTCTAAGTGGATTCTTATTAGATTCTAATTGGATTCTTATTAGATTCTCATTGGATTTTTATTAGATTCTAATTGGATTCTCACTGAAAATTTTTACAAGTTATTTAATTCTTAATATTTCACATTTGTGACGAGAAAGTTTTCGACTTATCAGTGCTGATAACATTGAAACTTTTTAATGACAAATAGTACAAGAAATTGTAAATGATTTGTATTATTTTCTCTAAATTCAATTTTTTTTGGCGGGAACTTGGTAGGTGGCGCCATCTCATAGGAGCGGGTCGAACTAGTTAATAATCTACAATGTCGATAATTTCCAAGTGGTGACATCTATTGGAAAATAGCGGAACTACAAGTGCCGGTAATACAGCACAGACACAACCAATTTTGGTTAAAGAATTATTAACAATGAATAATCAAGATCTAATTAATTTATTAAATATTAATAACGAATGCAATTACATATTATTTTTATGTAAAATACGGGATCACTAAGGTATCCACTTTTCACTGGAGACCAGACTTACATGCTTGCCGTTTAACTCATTTGAGTTACTCAAAGCCAATCCCGATAACCAGGGTTGGAACTCACCAAATTTTTTGTTGTCGACGCACATAAATCATGAGTTATGTGCAAAAGTCTGGAAAAAATTACATACAATTTAAATAAAAGAAGGTTAGAATTAAAAACACATTATTAGATTAATAAGACCATGCACATTTAAGAACTTACCAAGTTGGAAGCTAATTATGTCCACAATACTGGAGTTATGGATATATAACTACAAGAAAATAAGGAGTTAAATGACATACAATAAGGAAATCTAATAAAAATATAAATAAAGGGATGCCAATTTACGGGGATGAAAGTACTTAATCTCATAAAATCCAAGTTATAAGGATTAAATGATTGGCAAACAATGTAAAATAATATGTAAAAAAAACCCATGTAAATATAAACTTAACTACTTACCAATATTGAAGCTACTGCTCATAATTAGAATGGGAGTTGAATATCTAAAAGTAAAAACCAGATTAAATTATTAACAAAGGATATTGAATGTAAACACAATGGTTTAGAAAAAACATATTTTTACCCGCACCACACATAGTGAGTTAATATGTAAGTAGAAACACTAATATGATAATTGCTCTCACCTTAAAAATTGAATCTGATGTTGTCAGTATATATTCAAATGTTCAGCACACTCGCAGATGAGGTTTTCTGTCAGTGTCGACAAGGATGTTTTCTGTTGATGTCTCTTTACCAGTGAATAACTGGACTATGATTGTTACCAATGGTGTTTACCAGTGCTACCATTCCAGTCTGGTAATTACCTTAATTTAAGGTAACATCATAAATTGAGAACCACAATGCACTAAAAGAACATGATTAAACCAATAGGTTAGTGATATTTAAAACAGTAAAATTCAACTTACAGCATGTTTATGATTAGGTTCCAATCCTTAAAAGTCCATATACCTTCTAGCATGTATGAAATTATGTTGGCACATTGCACATCAGATAGGCATCTATGAGTGTTAGATGAGATAAGCATAAATTTATCATCAATGCTGCAGGAAATCCATATCTGAAATAAAAATTGAGCTATGTGTCAAGTTGTAGCTGTTGTGGTTGCCTTATTACACATAAAATTAAGCTGTTCTCTTAATTAGTAAAGTAATTGCCACTACTCTTTTCTTTATCATTGTTACGTCAAGGTACTATTTACAAAGCAGCTCAGTGCAGCTGATTAAACTAATTATGAAAGAATGCAAAATTCCTATGGAATTGAATCAGTTACCTACTTATTTTCGGGTTAACAAAGCCTGCAAAGTATACTGAACATATCCAAATTGCATATTTACACAGAAATAATCAATTGTTAACCCGCCAACATATCACTGCTAAGTTACGTAAACTAATTGTTTCAAATGCAAGGACAAGACAAAATAATTATTGTAAAAGATGAATAAATATTTTTTTACCTTTCTAAATGGTACTTTATGTCGTAAGACATCCTTGATCCTTTGAACTTCTTAAAATTCTGGGAGCACCTTACACAGATATCGACCAAACCACTAGCTTAACCTTATACGATTGATGTTTGCCAATTCCAAATTGTTCCAAATTTAAGACGTGCTCGTGTGGTTGCCTGCAACAAATAAAGTTATTACTTGATGTTAATGCCCAAGCATGTGAACATGTAAATAAAAACTGTGCCTATCAATTGCTCCTTAATTCGTTATATAATATTATTTACAATTAACTTAAACATTTAAATAAGGAATGTTCTGGATGTTTCTAATATCCCTAGCATGTTAGGCTGACACCGTATAACACACTCTTGGAAGGGAGTACTTACTCCAAGTGAAATACATCATTGTTTTGTTTATAGAAGTTGTGGGAGATGTTCTGATGAGTTGGAAATGGTTAGCTGGCTGCTTCTGACTGGCTCGTCGATTTTAACGTTCGTCTGAAAATTGCAGCATACGATCGAGGCAGCAACAATTCCGGCCGGTCCAGTTTCTTTTGAGTTGTAATGTGAGCTGGTTTGCTAAACTTTTCTTTCTACAGTTCAGTAATTCTGGTATGTGTTGCAATTATAGTCATTCATTTTATCATACTTATTCCGGTAATTTCATTAGGAAATAAGTGCGAGATATTGAATGAAGATTAGGAGTACTGTTTTGCCCTGTACCACAACATTCTTTTCATTTGCCATCATTAATTAATAGCCATTGCATTAACTTTCCACATGTGGTCTATATGAATTAAGGATATTGGATTATCAATTATGTTATTTGGAGAAGTGTGTTGCAACACATGATTTTCTAATCAATGTCTGCTTTTTACATTACTCCATTTCTCATGAGAAGTTCTGATAAATGCAAGAGTGGGTGTTTGATTACAGCATGTAATAGGTCTAATTACTGATGACACAATATCTTTCTCAAATTTGTTTCATGAAATGAAACTTCCTGCAATATATCTTATCATTTGTTTCAGTTACGTTACAACCATGAAGGTGTTTTATTGCTCTCTACTGGCTATCATTTTTGCAGCAGCAATTGCTGTTCCTCAGCCAGGAACTAATGATAAGAAAGATCGAGTGATAGATAAGGAGTTAAGTGGCCAAGAACATTATCAAAATGAACATCATAATGCACAGTATGATCATGAAGCATTTCTCGGAGAGGATGCAAAAACATTTGATCAGCTGCCACCTGAAGAATCCAGAAGGAGACTAAGGTATGTCCAATGATGATGCTATCATAGTTCATATTACAACCCTTGGTATTTCTTTCAGTGTAATAGTGGATAAAATAGACACAAATTCTGATCAGATAATCTCACACGAAGAACTTAAAGACTGGATTCAATTCACACAAAAGCGTTATATAATGGAAGATGTTGAACGCCAATGGAGACAACATAATCCAGATGATCTGGAAGTGTTACCATGGGATAACTATAGAAAACAAGTGTATGGTTTTCTGGATCATGTAGACCCTGCCGAAATGGAAAAAGATGATGAAGGCTTTAGCTATCAGAATATGTTAAAACGCGACCGTCGTCGGTGGCAAGCTGCTGATACGGATGGAGATGAATCGCTTACCAAGGATGAATTTGCTGAATTTTTACATCCTGAAAACAGTGATCGTCTTCGAGACATTGTGGTTCTAGAAACCATGGAAGATATTGATAAAGATCATGATGGTAAGATTTCGCTTGTAGAATACATTGGCGATATGTACAGTGGAGATGACGGCTCCGAAGAACCCGAGTGGGTGAAAACTGAGCGAGAGCAATTTAAATTATACAGAGATAAAGATGGAGATGGCTTTATGGACCAAGAAGAAGTAAAAACTTGGATTCTGCCACCAGATTTTGATCATGCCGAAGCTGAATCAAGACATTTGATTTACGAAGCAGATAGCGACGCCGATCAGCAACTGACAAAGGAGGAAGTTTTGAACAAATATGATTTGTTTGTTGGCTCTCAGGCCACAGATTTTGGAGAAGCTTTATCTCGACACGATGAATTTTAATCACTTTAGTTTCTAACGACTGCAACCAAAATTTCCTAACTTTGTAGTACTGCAAATTGAATCGAATAGTTATCCTAAAGATGTATGAATAAGTAAGCAGTACTTAGTATTTAAGAAATGTGTTCAATAATCGTGGGATTGAATTATATAATTCACACTTACTAATTAGAAAAAGGAATTGTGCTATTGCTTAAGTTTCATAGAACTAATGTTTTAAATGATTTGTCTAAGAAATGGAATCTTTTCTATCAATTTTCTCTATTGTAGAATCTCAAAGTTTTTGTATTATTAAAATACTATGTTAGCCAAAAAGTTTACTAATAAAATACGTGCCATTAATGTAATTGCACTTTAACTACATTAATTGCAGCTTATTAAGTCATTAGATGTATATTTATAGAAATATAAACATTTCTATTTTCAGACGTGGTTTCATAATAAGCACCCTAACGGCATCAAGTTAGTGCGCAAGCTTCTAAATGTCTTCCTGGTTATTCATAGATAGTCGAGTTACCAAACTCATAGCGCAAATTTAAGGTAATTAACTTATTCGCTGATTTGCAATCATCTCTAGCAGATGGCACGATACTCTCAGCAGCAAACACGAGCGAATCAACAGGTTGTTTGTTTATAAACAGTCTTAATGCGCCATGTAACAGGATAATATAGAATAGTTTTGCAATTATTGCGCACTAGATTAAATTTCAAGTCTACCTTTCAGTGAGTACTAAGCGCATAGAACAATTGCTTAAATATTGTGTTAAAATTAACTCTTTTAAATTCAGCGATCAATTGCACAATGCCGAGGTGCATCATTGGCGAATACAAAATGCGCTTGGTGAATGGTATGCATAATCGTCTGCATGCAATCAACGCACGAATTTTTCTATGTTAACGGCGCGCACGTAGAGCGCAAGCATAAACAAGAAGCGAGGAGCAGCAAAAAGCGCGCAGAGATATTCATTGCATTCGATGGGAAGTACTACGTACTACGTATAGCGATTTATGCATACAAACGCGTATGCATCTGGGAATAGATGTGGCTGGCGAGAAGAGAGCAGGCAAAAGCCCATGCCGCGCATCGCTGCGCCAACATCAGCATCATCGTTGAAGAGAGCCAGTAACAACTGTGCGCGCTGTGCGTCTCTTCGTAAAAGCTTAGCAACCATCCCGTGTGTGCACCAGCCGGCGCGATAGCGAGCAAGTAGCTACTGGTTGGCGCGAGAGAAACAGCAGAAGGCGACCGAGCGCACACGGAGAGTTTCCAGCAACAAACAGTCAGAAAACAGCGTGCTTCGCGTGCGGACTGTGTGCGACTACGAGGTGTGCGATTCGAACCAACTCTCTATCAGTGGAGTGTCGCGAGTTGCGGCCGCGACTTTCCTTCCAACGCAATACCAACAAAAAACATCATCATCATCATCAGCACCAGCCAAGGGACTTAATACGCGCGTATGCAAACAGCAGTCGCCTAGCAACTGATACGCACTTTTCGATGGTAATCAAGCCAGAGCGCCACACATTCATTCGGACAAAACAATATAATTCTGTCTTTGCAGCGCGTTCCACGACGACCGGTGTGATGCCTCTACCTGGCTAGAAGCAGCAACGAGGGCGATCGCGGTGTCTTCCACGGCGGAAAAAAACTTTTCACAACTACGTGCAATTATGCGTTGCATTGGTGCCGTGCGAGCGTGATATCGTGACTATTTGTATTCCGATTGCATTCGTACCGGGTGGGTAAGCTGCCGATCGGCAGGTCGCCGTACATTTCGCATTCGCGAATCGAGGAGAATATGATGAACAACGGTTTTGTGTCACGCGCGACAACGACCGTGCACGCCGCTCGTAACGTTGACGTTATTGTTGTTGTTGCAGCGAGCAAGTGAACCTGACAGTTCCCGCTGCACACACGTCGTGTGTGCGCATACACGTACCGAAAAAGTGCCGCACGCGCTTAATTGCCAATTGAGCCACTCGCTGTTGTTATCATAATATTGTTGCAAACGCGCTTGCGAGAGAGTGCTTGCCTCTAAGATGGGTGTTGGATTGCCACCGTTGGAGTTCACCGAGTGCCTCATTGACAGCCCGACGTTTCGCAACAATTTGCACAAGCATGAGAAGGAGCTGGAGAAGACGAATCAACAAATCAAGCGGCTGATTAAGGAGGTTAAAGAATTGCTACAGGCTGCAAAACGTACGTATGACGATGCGCGCAACCAAAACAATTGCATTTGCACAATTGGGTAATCAATAGGAGCGCCAAAACGCGCCGCACTCCATGCGATTGTTGTCATTTATCTCTCCTCTACCTCTGTGTTTATCACAGCAATCGATTGCTAGCACAGATAATTGTTCATTTCCCATGACTCAAAATTGAGGATAATAGAGGCGACGCGTTTCGCAATTATCTCGCGTGCCTATTAAAATATTCCAAACTGAAAATAAAACGTGATAATCACTCTTGAAGTACGAACAATTATTTCTAATCTCCTCTCAGACGTAAGTCATGAAACCACATCGCATTGCATCGCGCTTTTATGATTTGGAACAAAAGTTTGACTGAAAAAGACGCACAGCCTACTTTTGAATGAAAACATAGGAAATGATTGTTAATGCAAACACGCAGCGCAGCACTCGCTATAAACACAGAATTCAAAGTATTTTAGGCTTTCCGTTATATTCTAAATAAATATTAACTTTGCGCCTGTTTTTTGTAATTCGTGTCACAAGTGGCGCAAATCTTTTGTCTTCGAGTAAATATTAAACGTTGATTAATTAAGTGCAAGAATGGCTGATTGTTTACACAAATGTGTGTGTGATAATCTCAACAAGATATCCAGTATCAGTACATACATATTTGAGTTGTGACAATGATATTTTGTTTAAAACAGAGACATTATGATTAAATTCTACGTTTTGTACATTGAAGTATCACCTATTTGAATAATTCGATTAGAGCTTGATGATAATTGGTTATTATTTATTGCGTTTGACACGGCAATTCAATTCACTTGCTAACCACGTCTTTCTAATCTGCTGGCAACTCTCAGTCGCAAGATTGAAATCTGTATTGGGTAAAGTTCATCAAGCGTGAAAAAGAATCGTAATTGATTGTGTTTTATTGTATTTATTCGTGTATCCATGTAAAACACGTCAATGTCTCAACTGTACGTTCGTTCGAATGCGGTTAAATAGAAATTGTATGCGTGTGCATTGCTTCAATGAATTTTAAGCAACGTTCGTTCGTTCGTTCGTTCGATCGTTGGATTTCAATTCAATTCGGTATTGGAGAGACAAACACTGACCAACTATGTAGTACATGCTCGGTGCGCATGCATTGTTTACATGACCTGAAGACTATGTACGTCACGTCAAGACGTGAATATCAAAAAAACATTGACATAAATGTTAGCGATTACACAAGAGCGTGTATGACTTATTGGTTCAACGCAATCGTCCGTCCATTGGAATGTGATTTCTAATTTTCCACCTCGTCTGAATTTCCTTAGACGTGGTGATATGAACTTGTTCGTGAGTTTCAGAGACTTTCGATATCATTCCTTCGCATTACATACGGTAATGTTAACGTTAATGGACCTGTGATATTGACGCATGCATTGTTATTTGTTACACGATGATGAACACGCATAGCTGTTGCCACTCATGTATTGATAATGAGTGATTACTCGAATGGTGAGCCAGAAGAGACTCACTCATTCGATTGTCGTCGTTGGCTTTTGCCTAATCGGTCATTCGTTGCCTTTTTTGTTCGTGCGTCGTGTTTCAATGTCGCGTTGTCGAAGCACGTAATCGATGTGCTGTTTTATCACTCTTTAAACAGTCCGCCTGTTTAGTTTAATTGATTGCCAATCAAAAACAAAATATTTCAATGTGTAATTCTGCAATAATCAATGTTGCGAATCATAATTGTTTCTTATAAGCAAGACGAGTTATGATTTTATTGATTACGCTGAGGGCTATTGATTAATTAGAATGAGAAATTAATTTCTTATCAGTTGGAAGTTTTCAAGTAGGTCGAGTGTATTTCTTCATTGACGAAATTAAATTAATTCGTATGCTGTACATGGAATTCAGATTAGTCATTGATTTGATGACAAAGCCGCGTTGACCTTATTTGGAATGCAGAAGAGCGCAAAATTATATTTATTTATTTATTGTTTGTTATCATTATTGTAATTGACAATTGCGCATGGCGAGAAGAGCTCACCTCTGCGAGTTTCACATTTATTCGAATCTCACACACTAATCGCGGATAAACTTTCACAGGAAATATTGAAATCCACTCAGATGAGTCGATTCAGTGCATATGTATAAAATTGATAATCTTCACGGCGCGGCGTTTTAAAATGCATGCGGCCCGCGATCGCTTTGCAATTTCTATGAAAGTCTCTCGTCTTATAGTTAACACACGAACGCATTAATTTTAGATTACTTTCACAACGAATCCATTTAGTTGCGCTTTTTTCTCGTTTACGACATTTTAATCTGCTCATATTTTCAAACGCAAAACCAACCAATTAAGTACATATACTGATTAGCTTTTATAACTTCGTGTCTGCTTTTTCTCTAAACTTACAAATCGCTGCACGTACTTAAATGTCCAGTTTGGTTGTAGGAGGTGTATTTAAATTAAATATTAAATGTCACTCAAATTATTCGCATTTGGTCGTGAAATGTCATTTATGAACTGCTTGTATTATTATTACTTATTTTCTGTTGTTGTTGTTGCATTTAATAATTTGAAAGGTTGCTTTAAGGTATTTGTAAAAGACTTTAAATTCATTGATAATTAACACAAGAGTTAATAAACTATCCCACTTTAGTTATTTATCTTTGGCGTTCGTTGTTTTAATCTACTTAAATCTTGTATAAATTAAGCATAAACTTTAATCTCTTTAAAGTTGCTCTAATCCGAAATAAACTCATTTGTCGCAGTGCGTGAAACAAACCATTAAATTGAAAGTGAAATGTGTTGTTATCCTGGCGCGAGTCGTGCCCGAGCATTGAGAAGGATCTAAAGCAGGGATTTTTTCGATTACATCATTGAAGTTGTAAAGCGTAAATCACCATGGTTTCGTTCACTCGCACCCAGAATGTGCACACTGACATTTTTTACATTGCGATTGCATTTACTACCAGCGTTTGCAGCGGAATATTGCGAATCCCACGAGTGATGAACATTTTATTATCACGCATTGGCGTGTAAAATGAAGCATATGTTTATTCTCCTAACACCAACACCCTTCTATGTCAACAGCGACAACTCAAACATGTAGCGAAGTATCGAAAGCAAGCAATACAGCATAGCCTGCGTATTTTATGCAACTTGTTGCTATGTAATAAATGGCGCACTATGAGTAACCGAGTGCAAAAATTATCAATTCATGTCCTTGATTTTGAGCCGATATTAATAATACGCGGTGTTATTTTGGAACATAATGGCTGGTACGTATCGCATTGTCAATTGTATTCAATTGTACTCTATTTTTATAAATTATTAAGAACATCTATCAACACAAAGCATCACATCAGATTCAAACCATTCATTAATTATTATTCAATCTATAAAAGGTGAAGCTAGATTAGAAATTTATTGATTTTACTATCGAGTATTTAGTTGAGCAACTAATTGATTATGACAGCAAATGATGATGATGATGGTGAATATAATAATAATGAATCGCCAAGCAATCGGAATGAGCCGTGCGGCCTAGAAATGACGAAAAAGTGCATGTGTGCGCGCATTTGTTGATTAATTCGTCCGCCGACCGCGATTGCCATTTTTTTCATTTAGCTTACTTACTAGTTAAATGAAAGCTACTTTTAACCATTGTACGTACATAGATAGATGCAGCACGAGTACATTGCGCTTACCGCTGATAGAGAGACAAGCACACCAACATGTTATTTATAGCATTCTTGTAAATACCAATCACCATGTTTAGCAATTGCGAGCCATGCATTCTAACTAAATAAAAGTGTTTGTTATATAATAACGAAAATTACACAGAATGCGTGCGCGGTTCGGTTCTGTTCGGCTCTGCGGCTATGACTAATCCTTATGAAAGTCATATAATTTTAATAATGCGAATTTTCATACATTTAATTACGCTCCGCACAAGGCTGCCCGCTGATTAGACACAATGCGACTTTTGATAATTGAAAGCGAATTATCTTTTAAGGCTGCGCCTGCCTGCCTGCCTGCCTCCTTTTGATTCAGGACTCTCGTAAACCACGATAATAAAATGCGAGTCAAAGGTTTAATTAATAGCACCTTATCAAAGTGAATGCAAATTTTAATTAATGTTTATGCGTCAATAAATATTTGCTACTTGCTTTCAAGTGCATTCATAATAATTAAACATCGTTAACTGGGGATGTTTTCGCGGTAATTAGTGAATTCAACCCTGTTTTACAAGGCTGAATAAATTTAAGCATCATTGTTTCTTAAAGCGAAGGCGCAATTTTCTAAGTTTTCCGAATTTTCTTGAACGAATCCCCGATTTATTAATAACAGTTAAACATTGTTGATTTTTAATGGCGTTATTACCGGTCGCTAAAACAAACAATTTTCTAATATTTTCCTCTTGTATATCTTTTAAAGCAACTGGTTTTTTTTCAGTATCTGATTATTTTGTAATAGATTTTCATGCCTGTATATTTTCCAAAGAAACGCCTAATAATATAAGAAAACTAACTATTTTGCAATATATTTTAGTCGAAGCACGTAATAATTTTTACCTACTTATTTAGCGTTTAGTGGGTGATGATTTAAAAGCGCGGCGTCTGAATCATACGCGCAAGTCGCATATATTCACTCTGTTTCAATGTCAAGTTACCGTTACTTTTGACATTTGCTGACTTGTGTTTCGCCGCTGCCGCCGTAACAGGCTATCAAATCTTGAAGCATGTCGCTTTAATCTATTTCTTTTTCGCTTGCCTTCAATGACAACAACAACAGCAGCGCTCGCAAACAAAAACATTGCGAGTGTAAAAAGTCATGTGCATTGTGCGGTGCTCACGATGTGCGGCGTTTTGCGTGCCTGCGACGATTTATGCGCGGATTTAAAGAGATTAAACGTCGTTGTCTTACGCACGTGCTTGCGCATGCTTTAATCATCTTAGATTATTATTGTTCATCTATGCGATCCGCTGAATGAATGAACGAACGACCGAAGCAGCGAACGAATGTAATTCAGTAGATCATACTCAACTTTAATTAGCTTTCTAATTGTGTCTATTTTTATCCATGTCTGTATATGGATTAGTCTACTTTTATTTTACTCAATGTGAATGCGTTACGCCTTTTTATTTATTCAATTTTATAAATAATCGTGCATATTTCGCAGTTGAATAATCTTTGACTATGAAATCTTTAAAAAACCTGAGTCTGAGTGAGGGAGGGAGAGAGCGAAATAAGAAATCAAAGTTAATTAATTAATTTTTCGAAGTAAACCAATTCAGTTTTGTCAACAAATTCATTGCTCAAGTGTATTAAGTTCGTGTACAAATATTATGAATTAAGTTGAATAACATTTATACACATTGATTGCCGTTTATATTCTCGTTAAATTTGAATGACTAATCTGGCTAAAATTCTATGTGAAGTTTGCAATTAATATCTCTTAGTTCAACACACCATCGCATCGCGAAGATTTATGATGTAAAAATGATGTAAAATTATGTAGGCTGCTTTGGATCATAATGGCATGAAAGAGGCGTTTTGCGTGCGTGACATATTCACCTGATTTCGAAATGCGGTGGTTCACGAGTGTGAAAACAGCATTGCCATTTCTATAACACTTCAATTCGTGGCTGTATGCATGCCGTGAGGAGCGCTAATGTTTGTTGTGCGATTTGCGGATCGTCGACTACATGAAACAACCGCACAGTGTGCGAGAACTACGTCCGCCATAATAAAGAATATGATATAACTGTTCATCGTTATACACATGTACGTTATAATCGTCTACATCACACATCACATTTACCATATTTGTGTGAACCTTTCGCAAACGCATATTACCTACTCCATGCCGTTTTAGATTTGATGTTATGTTTTGTAAAGAATGGACGAATTTACACTCGCCGATTGAGTGGATAATATGTAAATGAATCAGTCGGTTACGTTTCATTCGACAATAAGAAATTATTCCACCCACAATTGCAAACAAAGCAGGTTCATAATTATTGAATGTTATCACCATTTTCAGAGGCGTATTGACATTTAAACTATATTCGTTAAAAGTATCAAATATCCATATAACACTCCCAATTATATCGTCATATTTTAATTAAGATTATGAATTATGTGACATAAATAATATTGATAGTAAAATTCGATTGTAATATCAACCAAACTACAGTAGACGTTTCGTTTGTTATGAAGAATATAAAAAGCAGAGGCAATAACGAGTAGTAGAATATTAACCCCATATTGGGTACTTACCCCCTTAATCCTTGATGGGCCACTTCCTGGAAGTCGGAAGAAGAAGAAGATCGCTGAAAACAGTACTAAACATTGAAGAATTGGATTTACCATTACAACTTTTTCGCGCATCGAAACTGAAAGGGGTACCCTCTGGCTCCCATCCCATTACTCTACCGGTCAGAGCAGATTCTGCACTTATGGCGTGCAAAGTATAGGGGGTCACCCCCGTTCAGCTTAGAGCTCGAGAAAAGTTGTAATGCTAAATCCAATTTCTCAATCTTTAGTAGTGTTTTCGTTTATCTTCTTCTTCCAACTATCCAAGGAGTGGCCTGCCATGGAGTTTAAGGGGTGAGTACCCAATATGGGTTTTATTTATTTTTAAATATGATTGCCATTATATTTACATACTTTTCTTACGTATTTGTTATATGTTTCATTTTTATTTGGCTGTGTATGGTTTTCGCGTCAGGGTTGTCGAATTATTGTCTACATCGTCAAAAGTGAAACGTCATAAAAATAAGCGATTCCTCGCGTTATCTTCAAATAGAATTACATCGTGTTTAAGAAATGTTCAACCAAAAATTAATCACACCGACTACCCGATATCTGCTTTCAATTTCATGACAATGAATGCATTTCCATTCAACCTCATAATGGGTCAACTTCCTCAACTCGCATTCCTCAAATTCCGCACCTTTGATTTTGTCAGCAAGGTACCCAAAAAACGTCTTCGCGTTACGATAATCACATTCTACCTTTATGCCTTCTTTCTTTCTTTCAATATCCTACTAAAGCAACAGCTGCCCCTATTTCGTATTGTTTGTAACACAAAAAAACAGGCTGAAGTAAACGGTGTTTTAACGTCTCCCATAAATATGTTTTATCTAAATAATTCTTATGTAATGAGGTTCACAATGAGGTTAAATTTAAATTAGCCAATTATGTTGTTTACCGCTCAGTTTTCTCTTCGAGTTTGTCATATTCACGGTTGCTTTCTTTCAATTATCACATCTTTCTAATACCTGCCCTCTTGACAATTGTGCGGCACTAGTGAAACAATGAGCGGCGTTAAAATGTTCAAAATCTATAGCGTTAAACAGTTTTTAGTGCTGTGTAGAAATTTCCTCTGCATATTCATGACTGGAACGCGGTGTGTTTTGTTGCTGAATTTTTACACGCGACAAAGCAAAGGTGCGCTGCTTTTTTCGTATATTATTCCATTCACTATTAATAACCAACTATTCCAGGATGTTTATGCGCCTGTTTCGTGTCAATAACGCTTCATGGTTTATGATACATGCCAATAATGTAATTTATTATTAGATATGGAATCCATTTGTGCGTAAAATGTTCGTAGAAAATGACTTACTTTTGTACAAAGCAATTTAACTTATTTCATTTCATTTCATTCTAATAACATACCAAATTCGATATCAAATCAATCGAATCGAGCAAGTACGTCAAAAACACGTACCTACATTATTGTTGAACAAAATGAACAAAACGCACAATCGAAAAATATAATAAAAATGGATTAATTATTGATTGAATGGAACGGTACAAATTTTATCTTTGTCATAAAAATTATGCGTTGGCGTCATCGTTCAGTTTTTACGTAACATTTTGTTATTATTTGTCGCTTATCTATTTAAAAACCGTCGCGAATACCAATTTCAGACCATGGAAAATAATTTCAAATTACAATTTTTGTTTACTTTTTTTTCGTCATTTACCGATTATTGCGCATAATTGCAGACGTCCTTTCATAGCCCGTGTTGATATTATGCATGCATAATTTTTAATGTCTAATTATTCAACGGAAATTCACATGTAACCGCATTTCTTATCACGTGTTTTAATCTTAATCGAGTGATTCAAAGTAGTTCAGATGCTTGTCGTAAAAGTGGACGAATGCAAGTGGTAAAAGTAACTTAACTAACTTTCAATGCCATTTCAATTGTGTTTTTCTTTACCGTAATATACGGAAAGACATTGAAGTCGAATAAATATCGTGTCTTGTTTACGCTTAGATAAACAAGCAATGTAAAAATAATATTTCTTTTTGTTTTTCCGCGCAGATTTTTCATCGCGTTTCACTTTCAGTCCCGATTTATTTTCAACTTTTCCGCGATGTTAAACACCATTCAGGGCCAATCATAAATCGAATTAAAAATCCAGGCATTCTGGCATGCCATGCATCAAAAACACGCGAATGATTTAGTGCTCTTACGAATTCTAAAATTATTTTTTTAATGTGCGTATGCACGGTAGTTTGTTTGGAATTGGAACAATTGCTGCGTGCTGTTTTACGCAACCTCCAATTGCTTTCGTTTCGGCCAATGTTTTGCGTTTTTTTTTTGCACTCAAAATAAACTTTAATTGCGTTCCAATCTCGTCCACTGGTCACAAGTTTTATACGCATTATTATTCAATACCTGGTTCAAGCGCAGTATTATTACTATACGTTGATAAATAATTTGTTGAACGCCATTTAACTCGAGCGTGTGTGAGGCATCGAGGAGTTGATCGACCGTCCTATAAATCGCATTATTATTTTCTTTCAATGCTCGGATTTAGTAGGTGAACGTGTGGCGTATGTTCAATACAATACAGTACAAGCAACATGCATGCACATTGCCGTTTGTCGAATGGTCGAGCAAGCGTGCCGTTAATCATCCCATAATCATTGTGGCGCGTTTAATTGGCGCGGCCTTGATAACAGCGAAAATCGAAGCGAGTTGCGCGCAAACAAATCATTCCATGCGCCTTGTATGTGTTTGTGTGTGTGTGTGTGTGTTATTGTTGCGTTGCCATTGCGACGCCACACCGATTTTGCATTGCATTGTGCCGATTTTTATGTGGCTCATGCATGCCATTCTTATTTCGCATGCCGTTTGTGTGCATTTGATGATGATGATGATGATGGCATATTACGTAAAACCGTTAGACCAACGTGACGGCGGTGGCGCCCTTCACTAATAATGTTGATAATTGCGCAATGGCGCGCCGACGTAATAGGAATGCGCCGCTTTTGTTTGTATTCAATCGCGGGTTAATTGCCGTAATTGCATAACGTTAGTTTGTGCTTTTTGATATTCAATCATGCGGAGTATGCATGCTGGAATGACATAAATAGATGGCAAATTGCTCTTGACTTTTAGAGTCATGGGCTCTCGTGATAAGAATAGCTCGTGCAGCAGCAGCAGCGAAGCACGCCATAAAGGTGCTTGCAATAAAACAATTGCACCGGCATTGACTGCTCTCGAACGGACAGTTCAGTTCAGTTTAGTTGGCTGGGTGAGGCCAAGGCTTCTTCCAGTTTGTGACGCGCTCCGCAACCGCCATTCAGCTTCATTCGACATGCACTCGCTGGTGCTGAATGAACGTGCGCTGCATGCGATGAACGCTTGATACGATTATCGATTTTGTTCCTGCCGCCTTCGCCGCCGAAAGCATAACAAAACGGCCGACGCGCGCGCGTTTTCCCGAAGCGGAGCACCCGGAATGCAAGCGAGCGGCAATGCTTGCCGCCCACCCTTAGCGAAGGCACGCGTTCGTGTAGATGCCGCTTACATAGATTGCATTACACTATGCACACGAGCGCACACAGTCAAAGCGCGGGGGATGTTTGCAGCGGCGGCGAGTTCAACGACCGCACACTGATACCATGCCGCCTGCCACTGATAGTAATCCGGCCACATTGCGCCGCCCCGCCAATATTGCCGCCTGCCTATACACAATGTGTCCGTACACGCGTTATCAAAAAGCAATTTCACGATGATTGATTTTCATTTACCTCGGCGCGATTTTCATTTAACACCACCGGACATCTTAATAACGCCGCATTGTCCATTGGCGAGCGATAAGTGAAATACGCGTGCGATCAATTCAAATTCAAAGGATAACGAAACAAATGTATATGTAATTGGTACTCACCGCACGTCCTCTACCGGTGATCCTGCAAGGCGAATGGGGTAATTTGTCGTCTGCACTTGCCGGTGCTCTTAAACTTTTAAACTTTTCCAGCGCGCCAACCTGTTCTCTTCGTCGACTTAATGGCACTCGGCTTGCTGCTTGCTTGCTTGCTTGCTTGCGTTCAACCTGTAACATAAAACGTGTTTATACTTTAATAAGTACGCACTCAAGAAGGGGATGCACTTGTATGTTGAGTGGCGCGTGAAGCCGCCCCCAAGATGGATGGAATTAACTCAACGACAACATGAAATATCTCTATCATTTTTTACACGTGGCGTAATATCAATAACTACACGTAAGCGGCTTTATTCTAACTTTGACAAATGGTCACTAACGATTTGTCATGAATTTCCCCTGAGATGTTGGGATTAAGCAAAGAGGGCCAGTTATAAATTGCCTGGACTCGCGCACTCGAGCGCACTTAATCTCTATGAATGTTTAACAAGGTAAATGTGCGCACTTTCTTGGTTGAAATATGCATCTTTAAATTTTGGTCCTGTTCTTAGTCACCATCAGGATATGACTTTGCCGCATTAGCTACGAGTTTAATAACGCATTCTGACAAGTGCGGGGAACGCGTGAGTAATATCAAGAGAGTACGCATACACCCTCGTCATGTGGCGGCTACGTGACGCATAAAATTCACGCGCGCCACGTGACAACTATGCCACCAGCATCACGCGTCCGCATCCCCTCATAGCAGGCGGCGGCGGTGGCGAAGGTGGCTGCACGTTGAGATAACACGTGTGGACACGTGCGGCGTGTATGCAGATCATGATCGGGCGCCTGCACTCGTAATATTTATTTATTATGTGCATATTTATATCCTGGCATTTTGCATAACAGCGCGAATAAAAGCGAAATACTTTTCCTTTCATTCTGTTATTGTTTGGGCTTGCATTTTATTCATCATCCGGCCAATTATATGCGAGATTTCTGCAGCTAATTATAGATGATGAGAGATGACTTATTATTCAGCGCGCATGAATGAATCATTTGATTAACTTATCGCTCTTTTACATTCTTTACAGAATTGAGTACGTGTCAGCGTTCGTTCGCCAAGAGTCTCAAGAGTTTCACATTCGAATGCATCGGTGGGACGCAAACCGATGACGAATTGGTGATATGCAAGTCGCTGCATGAATTTGGAGCATTGATTAGCAATATCGAAGATGAACGTGATCGAATGGTAAAGATGATTGATTTATTATCTAATCTTTGGTAAAATTTCTAGTAAATATTGACAAATTAGACCGCAAAGTTTATTTATAGCAAGGTAGTATAATTATGCGGCACTGATCAATAATAATTATTTCATTTAATAGTCTATAACGCTGAAACATTTACTGTTTATGTTAGATATTAAATGGGGTTTATGAGCTGTAAATTATATTTATGCTCAATGACTTTAGGCGCTTCATTAATAATAATTAAATCCTTTTCAGCTGGAAAATGCCGACAGACAAGTGTTGGCTCCATTGGAAAGTTTCCGCAAGGATCACATCGTTAAAGTGCGCTCGGACAAGAAAAAGTTCGACAAGGAAACGGTGAAATATTGTCATTCGCAGGAGCGCTATCTGAACTTGACGAACAAGAAGCAAACGGAGGGCGCCCTGCAAGAGGTAAATATGTCAGCGCAAACCGATTGCAAATTGTGTTGTTTATTGATTGGACACGGCGAACGTCTTGTTTGTACGTTTGTTTCAATTTCGAGGATGCATATTAACATTGAGTGCAAATTTATTGATTTCAATTTGTTGGTTGTCCTGGCACGTATGTACGCGCGTTGGAGGCGGCAAACGCGTCCGCTGCGCACGCGCTCTTCGCCTGGCGGCGGCGGTTCAATCCGCAGTAGTCGAGCTCTCCCGCGCGCGCTTTCTCGGCGGTGGCAATGTTTTGTTGATGTTGACGTGCCGTTCGTTATGCCAACCCCGTTTGCACGCTAAAAAATTCACACTGCATTTGCTTGCGTCGTACGTTCCGTCGATAATGTCAGCGCGTAATTGCGATTGAAATTCATTGTGACTGCCAGCGTCTCGCAACCTGTTACCAATAATCACTTGCCGTTGCGTATCACTCGATCTGCTTCATATCGGGGGCGCATAAACATAACAATATCGAACTGTATCTGCCCGTCAGTCAGTAGTGCACTGGGTTAATAATGTGCGCGCTATTTGTTTCAATCAGGCGGACGCCGCCGTTGACATGGAGAAGCGAGCCTTTTGCGAGGCGAGCATGGCGTATGTGTGTCTAATTCAGGAAGTTCACGAGCGCAAAAAGTTTGAATTCGTCGAAACTCTCTTGGGCTTTATGATCGGATGGCTGACATTCTATCATCAGGTAAAGCATTTCCTTGACAACCGCGCGATGCGTACTTAGGGTATTGTCCTTGCAGGGATACGAAGTGGCTAAGGACTTTAACCCCTATAAGGGCGACCTGCAACTTCGAATCCAAAAGACGCGCGACAATTTCGAGGACTACCGTAACAAGCTGCATGAACGCATGGCTGAGATACAAAAGCAACAGGACACAATCACCACGCTGAAAGGACGAAAAGAAGGATATTTGTACTTGTTGGAGAAGAGTAAGTTGTTTACTCTAAACACGTGAAGAAGTATGTCATATGTTGCATAATTACAGAGGCATTTGGTCAAACGTGGACGAAACATTTTTGCACCTACGATAAAAATACAAAGTTGTTTACTCTTGTGCCCTACAATCAAATGACCAGCAAGGCAGTGGGACACCCGGAAGAGATGACATTGTCAGCATGCACGCGCCGACCTTCAGATTCGATTGAGAAACGTTTTTGTTTTGACTTGGAGGTGGATTCAAAGCCGGGTGTTATTCAAACGTTCCAAGCTGTCAGCGAGAAGGATCGCAAAGCGTGGCTGGATATAATGGACGGGAAGGAACCGGTGAGTGTATGCAATTGCGCACTATGTGTGTTATTTTGGTATCCATTCAGTAGCAACTAATTTAATTTTGAAAATCAATTCGCTAGACATATCTGACGCCTCAAATCCGACAAGGCACTGAAGTACAATACCAACTCGACGACAATGGCATGCAGTTCGTCAAACGCTGCATTGACGTGCTGGAGAAGCGTGGGCTGGAGGAACAGGGCATTTATCGAGTGGTTGGTGTGACCAGCAAAGTTACCAAACTGCTTAGCATGGGCCTGGATCGAAGAAAAGCCGAAAAGCTGAATCTGGATGACGCACAAGAATGGGAAACGAAAACGATTACCAGCGCACTGAAAAGCTACTTGCGGAATTTGCCGGAGCCACTGATGACCCACACGTATCACAACGCGTTCATTAAGGCTGTTAAACATGATTACAAGCCTATTCGAGTCAGTCAAGTCCATCGACTGATATATTGCATACCGAAAACGAACTTCGACCTATTAGAAATGCTAATAAAACATTTATCAAAGTATGTACTTCGTCATCTACATTACACGCGTTATTACTACTAACTTTGTACGAATGTTTATTGCGTTTCAGGGTAGCAGCAAAATGTGATAAAAATCTGATGACCACGAGCAATTTGGGTGTGTGTTTCGGGCCGACTCTATTGCGACCCGAAGAAGAGACTGTTGCAGCTATAGTAGATTTAAAGTTTTACAATATAGTCGTTGAATTACTAATTGAACATTATCATACTATATTTAACACGAAGCCGCCGATAAACGACTCGAGTGATTTTCAAACTAGTCCAAATTCAGCCAAGTCTCAGCCGGTGTATCAGCACACCAAGAGTAAAATACCCGAGTATCAAAACACAACAACCATGTTCTACGATTATAACAATTCGCCAAAGAGCCATCAACCGTACCAGCCCTCGCATCCAAGTCGCGAAACTTTAGTAAGTCGTGAAACTTATTTTATTCAATGCACTCATTTAAATATAACTTTGCCTACTTTTAGACGGTTCGGACGTACGTTGATCCTACATATTCGCTCTCAACAAGTATGTGTAACGTTTATGAATCACCTACGATATCAAACAATAGCAGCACCTATTCGATGAGCAAGAGCGAATACCTTTCGCAGCCGATACCATCGAATGGTTCGGCGCAGCAATCACTTCAGTCGATTATGTCGGGCCCGCAACACAAGTTGTTGCAGCATAATAATAAATACAACAATAATACATCGTTGTCGGAGAGTAATCTGCCTGATCTACAGAGCATGTCTTCGCAAACAACGTCTGGAACAAACCACCATAGTGGCAGTCCCATGAATCATTTTCGCACCGCTTCGTACGACGTGTTAGATAACAGTACAGGGAGCAGTAGCGAGTCGGTTAGTTCAAATTCGCGGGACGGCGGTGCGGCTCTACTGAACTCGGCAGGACCAACATTTGAGAGGACAGCGCCCAAGAAGCAAACGCGTTTGTCGGTTGCGCTTCAAGTTCCGAAAAGTTATAATTCGCAAGGAGCTGTGTAAGTATCTCTTATTATTTAATTCGCTTTATGTGTTTGCGCTTTTGTACGCTTCGTACTAACGCCTAACGTGCGCGCGCTCATGATTTTATCTGTTTCAATAACAAGACAGACTAATAATAACGATTTGCATGCAAGCGTACACAAAGGAAGGACTAATTCAATTGGTGGCGATTGCTCGAGTCCCAGCAAATTTAATGGCGGTGTTCGGTAAGCTAAGCAAGTAACTAACATCTCTGACACACATTGCACACTTGTAATCTAATCAATTAATTGCAAGAATGGCATAGCAACATATTACTATCTATTGTTGTTGCTGATTAAATACTTTAAGAGTTATTCATGTTTCTAGACGCGTGCGAACATTGTATGCCTGCCTTGGGGAGCACGATGGAGAATTATCCTTTGAACCCAATCAAATTATCACAAATGGTAAGTCTGTTGGCAAATTCGAATAATATAATTTCTAATGAATATTCACATCACAGTGAAAAGTTCTAAAGAGCCAGGGTGGCTGGAAGGCACACTGAATGGAAAAACAGGACTTATACCTGAAAACTACGTTGAACTATTGGACTGACCCCGGCTGCAAGACAAACATCATCTACATTCTGATCATAATCATCATCACATCCATCAACAGCGTCGCGGATCACTATCGTCATTGACGAAGCTTTCAACAACAATTTCAAGTACAATAAAGCAGAACATAAGCAAGGCGTTATCGCGAAGCGGTGCTGCTTCCGGTTACAGCACGTTGGCGGGCACAAGAAGCGCATCTGATAGTAAGAAACCGGAAAACGGACGAAGCCGCAGTGCGCGCCGCCAAAGTGTTGACGTTATTATGCGAACGCCCTTTGTCGTTCAGCGCAAGAGCGTCGAGCGCAAAAGTTCAACTTAAGGTCACCGTACATTCCACTATAACTAACCAAAACTAATTAAACAAACAAATTGAATATGCAACAAGAAGCAATAATGATAGTATTACTAACAAACGGCATTTACTGACTACTCAGCAGAGCAAAGCGAATGCAATAAATGTGTAACAGAGGATTTCGATATAATTCCAAAGATATACCTATATTTAAATATATATTTGTTCTACTAAAAACGCTATCTGTATAAGGATAATCAGATATATCAAAATATTGGATTTGTAAAATAAGGTACGCTACAAGCAAGCAAGAAAGCGGTAAATTATCACGTCATCAGCGTAAAACTATGATGATGATGTTGAAGTTATTATAGAAACCACAAAATGTTTAAATAATAGTATAAAATAACCATGTCCCGCATGATATGGCAAAACCATCAATTAGCTATAGCAAAAATGAGAAAACTGTACCACCCGCTCCAAAATATATATATCAAAGAATTAATCAAACTACAAATTTGTGACATAATCAACAAGGAAGAGTTCATCAAATAAGTATGTAAATAATAAATGCCTGTGATTTAGTATATGGTTTTCTTTTGGAGAAATAATATATATATATATATAAATATATATTATATATAGGCGTAAATTAATAATATTATTGTAATATATATTTATTGGAAGTACAAGTTCAACGTTTAAATTTAGGCATAAATTTACTATACTCAAAAAAGTTTTAATGGTTTTATGAAACATATTTCGGCGAGATCATAATATATAAATAAGCACGTTTTATATTATGTACACGATACGAAGGGGAACCACGTATAAACGACGAGATGGTCTAAAGTAAACGATACGAGAAATGTCAATTGCATAGTGAATGAGAAAAGAAAATGATTAATTAATTTCAACGCCATTTTTGAATTTAACCGATGTTGTCATACGCGTTAATTGTACTAAAATAATTAAATATTTAGTTGGATCTACAAATTATATCGAGTTACGTATGTATGTATTATTATTATTGTTTGCGCATTTTGTATATAAATATGTTGTAAACTCATTTGTTAATAATTTTCTATGCTTCTAAAGCTGTTACTTGCTATTCTCGGAGATTCGTTGGTTGGCATATCGAAAAGTTTATCTAAACGTAGAAAATTTGACAAATTCGAGTACTATTATCTTTTGTACACTATGTTAATTTGAATTATTGTTAATTTGATTCATATTATTTATCTATTATAATTTATCACACTACGCATTTATTACTTCTGCCTATTAATGTAACTACTTGCAACCTGCGTACGGACGAATGAATCCCTTGTGTGTATAACTCCCATCTTAAATGTACAGCGTAATTGTAAGAGAAGAACTAACTTGTAACAGGAAGACTTAACAATCTTGGATTTGATGACGCTACGTTAGGATATATTTTAAGAACCATAATGTAAAGAAGACACCAAAATTGTAAACGTAAGAAGCATCTAGCAATCTCCTCTAAAAAAAAAACCGTATATCAACCCTCGGAAGAAGAAAATGAGGGAAAAGCTATATAATCACTAAAATCTATTTGTGTATGAATGTTCATATCACGAGGATTCTGTGTTCCCTGCTTATACATAAAATAGAGCATCAGATTTATTTTTTCTATATCTCTGCTGTATCACAAACAAGTGCATTCATACGAAATCGTCCACAAGATAGTTTATTACAGTACTTTACTATTCACATGAATCAATGCAAGTTGATACAAAAACCAATCAGATAACCGATCAATCCTAAAACTGTCATTGTTACTGGTCATATTTATGTAGATAATATATCTGGTGTACACTGGCTAATTGAATGTATGAATTCTAACTTTCGTATCAATACGGCTCAGGATATTTCGATTGAGGCAAATTCGTTAAATCGTACAGCAACTGGTCAGTATTTTCGAGAAAACTCAATGTTATCGATGTTCTGTGATAAAAACCCTTTCAACGTACGCAATTCAAATATATCGCAAAAATAATGAGCCTAGCGTAAAGCAGCAAAAACAATCAATTACTGTGTTGTATGTCAATTTTAACCCCATTAATAATTGTTCATCCGACATTATGATTTCAATAAATCAACATTGATCTAACATGTTGTTATTCAAATCTTAATTTATCCTCGTAATTAAAAACTCTTCAATTAATTATCATCTTGGTCATAAAAAAGCATTAAAAACCTAGTATTAAATTTCAATTAATAGCTAAAAATGTTTTAATACCTATACGTATTAATTCCATCTTTAATATGACTATTTTTCAGATGAGTTCCATTTAAAATTTCGTTGTGAATAATGTCATCAATCCAATCGCGAAACACGGCTAAATTAACATAAACGCCCGGCGTATCACGCGTACCGCAACCAATTCCCCAAGACACGATTCCCACTTGATGGTATCGTCCTGGCTGACCGGAAACCGGACATATTAAAGGACTGCCACCATCACCGTCGCATGCGTCTTGAAAATTGTTACCGCCAGCGCATACGAAACTACCGTGCAATTGAAAATAAGGCCCTAATCGTGTCTTACGCAACAATTTCTCACATTTGTCATTCTGCACCAATGGCAATTGAATTAATCGCAACCTGCCGTTTTTCCACGTGTTCACCGTACACTGCGTGCTCTCAAACACCGTGCTCGGCGGAGGTATACAAATCGTACCAACAAAATTCAATTCATCCTTGAGAACAACCAATGCAATATCGTTTTGAAGCGTGCTCGGATTATACGATGGATGCTTAAGCAACTTGACAACTTTAGTCGTGTAATCCGCCACTTTAACGCGATAATTCCAAACACTTTCATCATTCTCAAGCAGGCAATGCGCTGCAGTTATCGCGATTTGCGGATGAATGATGGATAAACCGCATTTGTACACCCATTGTTGCATTGCGTTTTGCACTTGCAGAATGCCGGACCAGGGTACGACCATTTTCTTAAGAAAACCGCAACCGTAGTTGGATTGATAAGATGAAGCCGATACTGCTTTTGATGTAATGAATGGTGAGGGTGTGCTTGATGGTAATGAGATATTACAGCAGACGTCTAAATAGCCAGTGCAATTTTCCTCATCCAATAATCTACAATGGTTTCAAATTCGTGCAAGTTTCAACAAATTTCCAAATTCCTTGATCCATACCTCACATCAAAAAGACCGTCACCATCCGTGACGACATGCCCCGAGTCGTCAGAGCATTGATAATAGGGAACACAATTACAATTGTCAAACGGAACAAGCGCATTGCTAGTATGAGTGATTCGATTACCACCAAAGTCAGGATTCTCGTAATTATCGTTATCATTGATGATCGGTTGTCGCTGCAATTGCCCGTTTGATAGCACAATAAATATAATCACTGCAGCGATTTCAAGAAATAAGTGCATCTTTAAACAGCACATGTGCTCTACGCGTTCATACTAAATTTGATCTTTCCTTAAACGCAATTGTAACTAAATGCAAAATTTCTGCGCCCTCTTACACCTTGCACCAATACTATACGCATGCCATTGCTATAAATTAAACTCTTCGTTTTCTATATGCTTATTATATGTGTCGTAATTCAAAACGCTATCGTTTGCATTAGTTATAAACAAAGTTATCAAATGCAACCAATGAATAAATACACAGTCCATAATCATGGAATCGTTCAGTGTCCGTAACCAGTACGTGAATGCGGTTCATTGCATTGTCCAACGAATAACATCCGTAAAATACAAATTTACATACATGTCGAACATCCAAACAATATTTGGAGACCTTGCCTAGTGAACACTGAACTTTGTGATGTGCTGGTGATTCGTGTATTCTTTTACGACTTTCTAAATTTTGCAAAAGAAACAATAAGATCATAAATACTAGCGTTACGATTTAAAATTAATAGTGCTATTCGCAATAAGCAAGTAATGATTAATCGTTAGCAGTTCCTATTAAAACCATCGTTAAAACTACTGAACTGAACTGACGTTGAAGTGAATTAAAATGAGGAATCAAGTTATTCCGGAAGACAATCAACAATCATCGATAGGATAATAGAATATAACGGATTTCAAGACTTGAACACCCAACAACTATCATAAACTTTCTAGAATTCTCCAACTTTTTAGCGAGACGCAACGCAACGCAAAAGTGGTTTAGCGCGAAAACTTCTCATCAAACCTTTAACCATAAACTTGAATACCAATTTCAATAATCAATAAGCGTAATAAACATAGATTGGCAAATCTTAAGAGATAAATACACGCACCTAACCGTTCAGCAGCCTAATGATGAGTGAGTTGCGCATTAGTAAGCGCTCTGAGCATGGCAAGAGAGGCCTCGGCGGCAGCGAAGCAAAACAAAACCTATCGGCTGGAAACTTATTCGTAACAATTGAGTTAGTTCACTGAGTCAGTTGGCTAGTGCGCATCACGACGACAACAACAACAACACCAACAACAATAACGAAATTCGGTAAACGTGTAGAATGCAAACTTTTCATTTCACGCCTCAATTTCACCTGTTCAACAAAGTTGCGGATGCTTTATCAATGCGCTAAATGCACGTTCGCGACCGACTGAAAATTATTCATCGCATTGACTTAAGTCATGTCCGACTGACTGGTGGAGTGCAGCATACGTATGTGTAATCGAAATCGAATATTTATCAATATCGCCGAGAATTCAGAAAGTGCAGAATTAAACATTCAAAAATGATGACCACAGTGACCACCGTAGCAACGGCGACGACAAACGGCAGCCTGAACACGAAAGGTAATTATTTCAAATTATTATTATTACATGTATTATCATGAGAGATGCTTAAGAGCGACGAGCGAGCATCCAAACTATCCACATCCGCTAATCTAAACGATGCAACCAGTAATCGCACAATAATATCAAGAGAGTTATTACGCTATGATGAATATAATAATGTGAATCGTCTGGCCACAAATACTGAATAAGAAATCGCAAATAAAGAAAGTGCTATTTTTAAATTAGCAAGTATTTTCAACTCTACCGACTTATTAAATTATAAATAGTTGACTTTTCCGAATAAAACTATTTATACCCGACTATCTATCTTATTCCCGAAATATATCTAATCGAATTTTTAATTCAATTAAATATCATACTTAAAATATCTGTAAATTCATTAATAAACCATAATAATGCGACAATTAATGATAAAATACTCAAATTTCCTCAAAAATTCGATTTCCTACTCATCAAGTACTAAATAGCTTTTCTCTATGGTATTTAACGATACTATTAGTATAATGACTGCTCATTAATAATGTCTTGTTTAAACAATAGCCAAAGTGATATATCATTACTCCATATCTTTCATGATGTCATTATCGCAACATAAATAATTGGGGTAGCCTATTTTTAATCGAGAAACAAGACGCAACAGACGTGAGAATTAACTAAATTCCATAAATAACTTGTATTGTGCTACTTCTGGCAATAACATATTAAATTTGTTATGATTTTCTTATCATTTCCTCGGCAGCGATTAAATGATATTGTGGATTGATATTATTTGATTGCAGTCTTTCATTCTTTATTGACTTTTTTTCTAGGTGAAACACGTAACTGATTTGATTTTATTGGTTTTTGTTATAATTGTTATAGCTCCGTTTAAAGCGATAATGTACTCCCCGATTTTAAAGCGTGTGTAGTTTGTGATTCGTTGTGTTATTCGTAAACACGTGCCGACGAAATCTTAAATGTTCGCAATTAAACTAATAGCGTAAAAATCAAACGAAATCTTCTTCGGTACTGTTATGCTTAAACGCAAGTTACTAGAACATTACAGGAATTTGTAATGTTGTGAATTCATTTGTCAGTTAGCGCATCTTAGAAAACCCTTACTTTAATCCCTTTTGGGAAGTCATACCATTTAAAGTGCATATTATGTAGTTCAGAGTGTTATTCGTAAACACTTACCAACGGAATATTTAAATTTCATGCGGTCGTTGAGTGATAAGTCAATAATTAGCGCACATAATAAAAACCCATCTGGGTACTCACCTTAGATGTCATTATTGCTGCTACACACTTCCGATTTCTAGAACAAAAGAGAAGAACCCAATTAATACCATCACATAAACAATAAATTATTATTCACTTTGTATATTCCATAATATCAATATACCACTAGTGATTATTCTTATTCATTTCATAGTTAAGAACATTTCTTGACACTCACCTCAAAGTTATTGGATCTTAAACTCGACTGCTTCCAAAGTCTGCAACAAAAGAATAAAACATTAGCAAGAGCCATCGAAAACAATTCAATTAACACATACACTTATTAAACACCCTATATATTCAATCTACCGCTTAAACAACGTAATCAATGTAAAACGAGTGAATATTGTACGAAGATACCGTTGCGTGGCATACATTTACGTGTTTGCATCTTTGTGAAACTCCTCATTGAAACAAATAAATAGCTAAAGATCCACATGTTTATCGCCGGATTGTTTCTGTACATAGAACGATGTGGTTTTTGTGCTTCCTCATTGCGTTATCTGTTTTCTGTTCACGTTACAACAACGCTTCTGCATATTTTACGCGCCTCTGAATTATTATGGACTTTAAAGTATTTTGATTCAGTCTCCGATGCCACAGCGCTTTTAAAATGATTGAGAAAGATTATTGCAAAATATTCTCCCATCCACGAAACTAAATGCCACATTCACTGCGTGGAATCTTCACTTTGTTTGTCAACGAATTCGTAATTTATGCGCTATGCATGTTTATATCCTAGCTGGGATTTTTGTTGATTTGCCTTTACACTTTAGAGAAATTCTTCTATTTGCGTTATTAATGATATTAGGATTCGCTCAGCTTATAATTAGAATTATGACATCAGACACAAATCCCATTCCCTAATATTTGTCTGCATCGATTAATTATGTGGAATAAAATTTGGTGATTTCGTTAAATGTCAATAACAATTTCGAGGCGATTGCATTTTCCTTGAGTTTTTTTCACCAGGATTTCACTCATTTGTTTCCATTCAATTCGATAAAGTCAACCGTTTAATCGTTTTCCTGTTGACAGAGTCATACAATTCATAATCATTTATTTACTGGCATTCCACGCATATCTTAAATTCGATTACAATTGCTACGAAAACTAAAACGATGAGTGAGTAAACGCATGCCATTGTTAAAAAACTCTTCAGCACCTGTGTCGTTTGTTCGTACGCTCAATCGCAATTGTATAATCGATCGCCAATGACAACGAATGCAATTACGACTAAACTCTAATTAGAATTTAAAATTAAACTTTTGCACACAGCACTCCGCACACACGCGCATTGTTTTATCGACGTAGTTTCATCATGCCAATCCGAGTTTACACACTGCAAAATGAATGAATTGATTGAATATAAAGCACAAGCATTATACGCGCGTCTAGAGCATAAATAAATTAATTATAAATTAATCAAATAGCTAGCAAATTAAATTAAGTTCGTATAAAAAATTGGTGCACGTGTTCTATATGTGTAAAACAACAACACATGAAACATGTATCTATGTAAGTAAACAAGAGACATAATTCGGTTTTCCTTTTTGACTCGCAAAGCGCAATAAAATTATTTGTCTCATTAGCCTAATGTATCATTCAGCATCGTGGATTGAACGCTTTGCATAACTTGACTTCTAATGCATATGTCATTGCTGAATTAATTGTGTTTTTGTACGCACCACACCTGTAACTCACTCTCTTGTGTTACCTTTCAGACGCCAGACAACATGTTTGCACTGTTTTTCCTCATGTATCATGTGCGATTCGCGAACCGTATTGCATTAATTCCGATAGATAGATAGATAGATACACAACATAGATAGGCGATCCGGATTTATACTTGCGAAAAACCAGCGAGCAATGTTGATTGCTCTGTTAAGCATGCCGAGCAAGCACTTGAATAATTGTAGTAAGGTGTGTTTCCGTACTTTTTACGTTAGAATAAACTAAAGTGCAAATATACACAATATCACTTTCACCTATAATTCATAATCCATCAATTACTTAATGCATTCAAATTTGGACTTTTAAGTCATCGCTTGAGAGAATTAATAAAACGCCCGCATTGTTTATGTCTTGTCAGCTTATACATAACGCTTGGTGCATTCAGAATACACGTACCTACATTTCCCGGTTATGCATTCCATATCAATGCAATTATGAAATAATTGAAATTGCAATCGTGTTACGTTATTGCACTCATGCTCTCCTTAGCCTCATACGCATTTGTAATAATAATGATTCGATTGCTTTTTATTATGATGTTGAATTAATAACAACTGCTCGTTAATTGATAAATGCCTAAGAATAACACATAGTTGCAATAAATTCATATGCATTGAAAAAGGTCATGTCGTTTTGTAAACAATGTTAAGTGCCTATTGTAAATGCTATTTTTAGGTGAGTTATAGTAAACACCTGACGAAAACAATAACTTAATAAATGTGTCCACCTAATGCTCAATTTGCATAATCCCGTACTAATAACGCCTCAATGTGTTTGTGCATCAATTAAAATATCGCTAGTTCTTTGTCTGCTAATCTCTGAGTAATTATTCCTTTGTTAATTCTGTTGATCTGGTTTTAGACTGAATCACTCAATTCACTAATACGTTTACATATCGAATTGATGCATATTATGTATATCATCGTAATACTATTTACATATGTAAATAGTCCTACTAATAACTTATCTAATCGCTCGTACTAATCGTATGAATATGTACATGAACATTGAAGAGACGATTTTTCCAAGCTGACAGTCGTCTCCAAGCTACATGCACGATTAATTGCAATCCAATTTCTGTTGACGTTTAGTCGCGTTTTTCTAGCGCTTTTTTAATATCTCCGCCAAAACCGGTAGAACTTATTGTCTCGTAATACGGTGAGACACATACGTTGGTCTCTTAGTTGTTTATCAGACAACAAACACGATTAGAACATCGACAGTGAGATACACAAATCAGTTTACCTTCGTGGGTGTCGTGTGCAACAACAAGACATGTATCTGTTTTTCGATTCTCAATCGCAATAAATTATTATCTCACCAAACTGCATCGGATGCAATCGATGTCGAGTGTATAAGTGTAGTGTGAATAACGACGATTCAACCGGCTTTGAAATTGTTACAGCGATATTCAGTTAAAGCGCATGTTGAGATTAGGACATTGTAAAGTGTAAGTTGTACATACCAAGTTAATAATTGTTGAATTTTTCACGATCACGATCACTACTATCACTAACAATCACCACTACTGCTTAGAGGTTAGGCATATTGTTATTGTAAACCCGCCATGACATGCGTACGGCACATGCAGAAACTAGCATAACATAACATATGATTGGATGTAAACATTGATAAAAATATATTGATGAGCATACTTGACAAATTCAAATTTTGTCAACGAGCAGCAAGCAGAATGTTTAATATTTTTTATCTCGTTTTATCAGTTTTGGCACGACTTGAATACGAGTATCTTGCTCCAGTTATATGAGTATTATATTTATAATAAACATAACATATTTATTCTAAGCAGTAGAGATGATAATTTTCATAAGTAGAGTATGTAGTTGTCGTTTGCAAAAAATGTTGAATAAATGCCTCGCGATTATTACACAAGCGTTCTGGTACACGACGTAATATTATGAGGTTTTAAAGTAATTAAGTGTTGATAAAGTAGCAAAAGTAAAAAGTGTTTGACATCAATGCATTATTCATTGTTCAATATAGACCTCAACATGACTCGCTTCATAGTGATTTAGTTATTTTGCTTTTGTTCGCAACTTTCACTCTTATTTTCTAGTACATTAAAGAGCAAAAAAGTCCAAGTGGTGAGTGCTAAAAACAATGTGGTTTCGATGGAAAATTTCGATTGAATTAATTATGTAAAATTATACGAAATGCATAAATACTTTGATGGTCGTTTTCATATCTTGAAAAGTAATTGACAAATTGATGATCATCACAAATTTACATCATACGTGCATTAAGTCAAGGCGAGAGTAAAATCCTGAATGAAAATTCCATGTTCTTGACAACATTTTTATGTTGTTTTACTTGCACTCGTTTGGAAAACAAATTGCACTTACGAAATATCACGATGAATATGATGATGATGTACATATACAACACGTAATTCTATCAAGTCAAGTCGAGTTGACCATTAGCATTTTAATTAAAAATTGAAACCGTATACTTAGAATCTGTGTGTCACCGACACATTACCTCATAATAGCTGAAGACTATTTTGATTGATGTGCTACGCCTTTAAGCATATGAATTAACATCGAACGCATTCGGAATCTACGTGTGAAATTGAAATTGAATTGCTTAAAGTTCTTCTTGAATTCATTTATTGCTCAACATGGTCAAGCATGTTGTTTTGTACGTTATCGCTGTAAATTGCACAGGTCATTTTCATTCTTGTTTATACGCATATAAATCTTATAAGCATGTATGTTTCTGAAGTACTTTCTACAATTTCATTCAATTCGCCTGATTGCTTGTTTAAGTTGAGTGCTTCTGAAATTCGTATGCCAGCGCGCCAACCGCATACTAATTTTGTTTATGCTGAATGTTTATATTATAATCATGCTATTTTTGGGCAAATTTTCGTCTTGTGCATGCGAGGAATTTCTAATTCCGTAAACATCATCAATTATTCCAAATCCGTTGTGCAAATTATGATCACAAATATTATTGTGTGAATTCAATATTAATTAAGTAACACGGCTATAAAATTACTAATGAACTTATTGATCAAGCTGAATTTAATGATTTAGCATTAAAAATGTCAGAATTAATTGTAATTATTCCATGTACAGAGCGCATTAACTGATTGAAAAACACGCATGATTTGAATAGCACAATTCATTGAAGCGCACATGTTATAAAAGAATTTAAATGTACAAAAGAGCGTGAAACTTATGCAACGTATTGTTACTCAACGTATTCGAATGGAGAATAATCAAAGTAATGTACAATTGTAATGGAGATGAACAATTCATACGATTACTACTTATTTCGCATTTCATGTGGTACTTGCTTACGCTCTGTTTGCCAGGACAGTAAACAAACCTGTGGCGCTGCATAAAACCGAATCAAAACGCATTGAGCATGGGAAAAAAATTTATTACTTAAGTGTTATTGCGCTCCGCGAAAGACACGATGTAGTGTAAAACTTGAACGACTTTATTTCCTTCCGCATTTCTTCTTTATTTGCGCGAACAAAGCTCGTCTTATGTAACTTTTGATTTATTTGCTCAGTCAGGAAGGATTATGTTTGGCAGATTTATAGTATTTGCGCATTCTATTAAGTACTTTTTGTATAGTTTTCTTTTATTCATTTGCGTATTTGTTTATTTTGTAGACTCGCTCCCGCTTTCCGTGCACACCCTCGACACAAAGGACATTATCCGAATGGAAGACTCGAAGCTATCGTTAGAGCAAGCCAATGCGAAAACAAACTCACTTCGTGAATGGCTGCAACAATTGCAGCCGTTGCAATTGTACGTGGTGCTTGCTCTGACGACGTGCTTCTTCATCGGCGAATTGTACGTGGCGCACGTAACGCACGCACTCACATTGCTCATGGATTCGTATCACATGCTCTGCAACATAATTGCGCTCGCCGGTTGCATCATTACGATCAAGGTAATTAGTTATGCTCATCCAATATGCAATTGCGATCATACATTCAAATTAATATGTATCAAACATACGAGTTGACGTCTGAATATCAATTAGATCGCGCCAACTTTCAAACTAACGCATCAGCCTTGCCGCTAAGGTAGGCAACTAACATGGCAAACAGCTGTTGTTAATATGAATGTTGAATTTTGTAGCAAGGTAAATCCTCAACGACAACCGCACCAAATACGGAACAACCACCGAGTTTAGCGTCTTCGGTGGGTGATGTTGCCAGTAGTGAGCTTACCCGTTGTCAGGATAAGAAGAAACACAAGATAACGACAACAAGTTCGCAGAGAGAACGTAAACTCAAGAATACTTTTGGATGGACGCGCATTGACGTTATTGTGATGCTGATTTGCTGTGTGTTTCTTGGTTCGCTTTGTTTCTCCCTGCTTGTGGAGGCATTACAGACGTTGGTGCATATTGACCATCAGCATGAAGTGCACAGTCCGATTTTCGTCGTATGCATTGGCGCAACCGGATTGCTTTTGAATGGCATATGTTATTTACTAATTGGCGGCTATACGTTCCATCAAGGATCTTTTCTGTACGTGACCGAAAGCGGGGACGTTGTTCTCGACCGCGTTGTAACCGAGGATTCGGTGCGTGCTGGTCAGCGGCGGTTGAGCAGCACGCGGAGGCAGAGCGTGAAACCGCAATACAGACAGCGGCAAGGATTCCGCGAGATGTTTCGTGATGTTATTGGCAGTATATTTGTCATCATTTGTGGCTTATCTGTCTATTTCACCGATTCGGAAGTGGCCAAGTATTTGGATCCGCTGCTAGCGATTCTATCAGCGACGCTGCTGATGTTCTTCAGCTATCCGTACATGAAGGAAAGCGGGCTTATTTTATTGCAGACGATTCCAGGCACAATAAACATCGACTCGATTAAATCGCAGTTGATCGAGCACTTTCCGGATATTATAAACGTGCACGACCTGCACATTTGGCAGATGACTGCGAACAAAGTTATCTCCACGGTGCATATCATCTTTCAAGATCCGAAAGTGTACGCGCGGATAATAAACGACGTTAAGGAGGTGTTCACCGAGCACGGTGTCACGCAGGTTACCATTCAGCCGGAATTCTTTAAGACCGCCGCCGAGAACACCGAGGAGACAACGAAGAGTCCATTGTGCCTGGTGAAATGCGCCGATGAAGCCTGCTTGAATAGCTATTGTTGTCCGACTGAGCTATTACAGGTAATTGTTTTATTTTTTACGCTGTGTTTCGCTTTGCAATTATTCATTTCGCTCTTGTTTGTTGCAGTTGGCGGGTTGGAAGAGTCGTGAAGTACTTACAAGTATCTCAACTACTTCTCTAAACAAATCAGCAGAATCGCTTCAGGTGACTGTCGTGCCGCCGCCGTCCGAAGACGCTCAAGATAGTAAAAACTCTACAAGTGAACTGCCAGCAACCAAGGAATCAGTTGTTGAATCATTAGAAACAACGCCAAGTGACGCTTAGACTATCAAAATATCACGAATCAAGTTGCCATATTTTAATAAGATGTATATATAAAAGTTTTAGCTAAGTTTTCAATCATAGTCAATAGGTTTAAACGAGTTAATTTGTACGAATAACACACCGAACCAATAAACGATTCCCATTTTAAACTTTGCCTGTTATTATCCCGCATTACTTGGAAATTAATCTGTTGCCTAGATTATATTGAATCGCTATGTGAAAGTTGCAAGAGCGGGATGCAAATGCAATAATTAAACTAACGGTATTACTTTAAAATGATTCAAAATGACTGCAATTTCGAACGCTGACCCAACAACTATGTACAAATTTTCATTGCAAATGCAATCACAATGGCACGGCAGCGCGCATAGAAACAGCTGATTATAGTGTGTGAACGCAGTAGCTTTACTCCTTCTTTTTCTAACCTGGACTATCGAACCGACTACATACTAGTATCATAAGTATATTACATCTAATCGAAAGTAAGTGATTGATAAGTGCTCGATTAGTGCATGTACATTAAATTATTTCGTTAACGGGTGGCCCACTTGAACTACTACTACGCATCACAAACTCAGTTGCGATCAAAAGCTTTTGCGGTGGTCGCTCGACAAAAGTGTTTACATTGTGGTTTTAGTACTTGGTGTGATTACTTACAGTGTATGAAGCTTATCAACGGTGGATTCACTAAATATTGCACTATTATACACTAATTATTTATTCAAAACTAGCACCGGTACGTGTTGCAGCTAACGCTACCCTGCAACTGCAACTGACAAACCGCCAAATCTTTAATTGGTACAGTGGTTGCCTATATTAAATGCTCACAAAAGTTGTAATTATGCATCTTTGCGCACTTTTCCTGTCTGTTATTGGTCTAGGTGGAGTATCACAACTATAAACCATCTACAACATAGTTAAAGTATGTTTTAAACTATCATTATCTTTGTAGGAATGGCCAGCGGCGAAATGAAACATGGTACATCCATGGAAGAGTTCTTTCCGGAAGTGTTTAAAAAAGGCAACTTGTCTGAAATAACTTGGGATCATGCCGTTAATACAAAATCCTTACTTGAAGAAGCGCTAGCTAGTAAAGATACTGTTCAAATATCAAATAATACACTAAAAGTGCGTTTTACTTTTAGATGATAAGCACATGATTGAAGCGGATGTTCTATTAGGAAAGTTAATCCATGATCCTGACTCACTTGAAGTATCGGTAATCATGGGTCATCCACCGACAGTAATTTCAGATCTCACATTGAAGATGTTCATGGACCGAGTTGTTGAACATAATAATACTCCAGGGAAGCGCAAGAAGGGTGTAAAGTTGGATTTCAAGTTGAGTTTAGCTTACAATCGTGCCATGTCCTCAGAGATATTGCTTAACGAAAATAATGATGCTTTATGCGATGAATACGCCCAGTTTCCCATATGGATCAATGGTGATATTGCACGAGGTCCCGGGAATCCATTGCTTAAAGGCGTAAATTTACAGCTGGACGAAATGAAGAAGATGCCCAACTTGATCAACAGCGTCATTTGGTCCTTGGGTTGGACAACCACCGATTACAAGGAAGATGCCAAATACACTTTCGAGCATGTTGAAGCGATGAAAAGCGTTGTATCGGGCATTGCAAATGTAACATTTCCGGTGCGTGCCATGTACGCGGCAAAGAGTCTTAAAGAGATGGAATCATTGCTGGAAGTTGGCACGCTGACAATTTGGTCTGCGAAACAGGACGATGCTCATGTGCAAGTCGATGAATTGGTTAAATTGATCCGTGCGCATCCAGCGAAAGTTTATGTGGACGTGCCAGACACGCTTTGGGCACGAATTGTCGCCGCTTGAAGACAATTGTAAAGACATAAACATTATTAATTGAAATGAAGCAATAAATTAAATGCGCCTTGACGCTCTCGTATCGTACGTGTGCTTGTGCCGCCACTTTTTTCTCGTTTTCAGCGCGCGCTCGTGCGACTTCCGCTGTGGTGCGCATCATGCATGATGCGAAAATGCGAATTCGTGCCAAAGCGAATAATCGGACACCCGCCGGCTGCCGGCATGTCTACGCATAGCGTATATTCGTACATTCGTAGCGAAACCAAAGCAGTAAAAGCAACAACAGCAGCAGCATCATCATCATCATCACCACAGCCAGCCAGCTGCATGACGACGACGCTCTGCACGAGGCGGCCGGCAGCAGCAGCAGCCGCAGCCGCAGCATCCTTATCCTCTCAGTTGCGCTTCGGCGAACGTATGAGACGCTCGGCGCTGCGGAGGGCAAGCACTGAGTAGTGCGCGCACGGCATTGTCACTGCCGCGCTTACACGGACTGCACGCGACAAATATTCGCGCCTCCGCGGTCAACTCCTAACAATTGTACTTTTCGCCCAAAAATAAAAGCGTAAACAAATAGAGCGCGCAATCTCTATTCCGAGTAAGTGGTGCTTCTGCTTGTACTTCTGCAACATTGTATACAAATACGTTTTCTGCGCTCTCAAACGCGCGCGCGCGCGCGCAATTTATAAACGGTCGACCGTAAATTTCGTTATGCGCCTCGAAATAGCAACCAACAAGCGAACATCATAACTTTGCTAACACTTTGCCGGCTGCGACACGATGTGGCACTTCAAGTGGTTACTGCTGCTCGTCTATGTGATCCACTCCGAGTCGACGGTGTACAGTGTTGGCGGCAAAAGGACACAGAAAGCGCTCGCCGCCGCCAACCACCACCAGCACCATCGTCATCATCTGCACGCGCACCACGGCAGCCGTGAGGAGGACATACGTAAAAGTTACAAGCTGCGACATCACGGCACGAAGTTGGACAAGTTTCCCAAGCTCAAAGAACTCAACAAGCGCCTCGAGAGTATCCAGCGCGTCACGCAGCCGCCTACGACAACGAAGACACCGCACTGGAAGTACGGCTACGGATACGTGTCGCCCGTGGAGGACGACATCGAGGCGGATGACATGAACGACTACTACGACGAGGACGACGTCGAGGAGTCCTTTGTCGAGGGCGATATTGCAACAACACCGGTGAGTTCTTCGCGCACGAATACCGTAGGAATGTTATAAAGCGATAAAATGCAACTTTGATTGAAACTGCACGAAGAGAAAAAACTTAGTGTCATTTGACAACGCCATAAACAGATAAATAACATTCATAAATGGGACAAGATAATAATTTCTTGCGTAATTATGTTGCCATTGCCGATCCTGTTGTTGTCGTTGTCGTTGTACTTGTACATGGTATTTATTGTAATGTCGACTCCAAGTTGAGTGGCATAATGCTCACAAGTGAATGTGTTTCCATTGAATCAAAACGCATTCGGCGAACGGTAAGAGGTGAAGTGCTTGATTGCAAGGCAAAAAAAATGCGCGAATGCAACTCGTATGAGCTGTGATATGGGTGTAGGTGGATGAGTATACTCATCTGATCATCTTGGAGGCTAATCGCATGCATTACCGTGAAAATGCTATGCATAAATTAGATGCAGAAAGGCTTGGTTCATTCGTACGCGCATCAACTTTCCGAAATGTCAGTCTGTCATCTCGTCAACAGATAAATTTTATTATTTGTTACTGGAAGAGCGCAAGGATAATTCATTCGACTTGCTTTTCATCCCTGTTATTAAGTTCCAGGAAGTTTTTGTCAAATCGCCATTGATCATGTGCGAACAGTTGAAATAGCAATAAACTTTTACGGCTAAATAAAAATGATTAAAACGATGCATACATGAAATAAAAATATTAACGATATAATCATCATCATCATCATCATGCAATGTAGTCAGCAATTTCGTTGCGGTCAACCATATTAGAATTTTTCATCCTTCGCGGCCGCAATGTTGATGATGATGATGAAAAACAGTACTACGCTCGCGGTTGTGGGATGACATCTTTTCTTTGGCGCGTTCTTCATCGTGCAAACAAACATTGAACCCGCGCCACGCACTTATAAACATTTCGTAATAACGCACGTACGCATTCATTGCATATGCATACACCGTCGTAAATCGGTAGTCACCCAGCGGCTGAGCTTTGTTTTTTAACGATTTTTCACTTACGAACGAATTCGACACGCGTATGAACATTTTTAATGTCAATCGGTCGCCGCCATGACTCATAAACGCATTTTGGATGGGTGTCATCGTCCTCGTTTTGTATTTGGGTGAAAATTGATTTTCGCAAAATGCCCTCTCATCCCCTGCTGAGTGGAAACGGCGTAAAAAGTTCTTATCGCCGCGTCCCCGGAGGATTCAAATGCGAACGCATTTACATTTATGCCAATGCTGTGTCCGTGGGGGCGGCATAGAGATGTTGTTGGCAGTCGGCGAGGCAACAAGAGGAAAAAAACATATCTATCAGAGAATCAGGTCAGACTCGTCTATTCCGTGCGTTAAGGGCGCATCTCTGGGAAACGCAAACAAGCGCTGGATTGTGTCTGCATTCGTGCAATAAATCTTACTTCATATTCCTGCAAGCGTGCGCGTAGAATGGTAGTTTGTTTGCGAAGCATTCTTCTATTCTATGTAGTCCTAGGTCTCTGTTGTGTCCATAAAAATAGTCCACGTATGTGCGCATAGACTTATTCCCAAGCGACGCGCACAACTTGACAGTTTTGTTTTATGTCTGTATTAATCGCAATGGCTGTATTTCCTCGTGATGATAACATTTACTTTAATACTTTAGGACTCGAAGCGGCAAGCAATTTTTATTTTCTTGTTGAAATAGGACACATTGCAGTTTCTCTATTCGTTCTTCACTGAAGTTATTTATTTAATAAACACTCGTATTCTTTATCTGTTCTTTTCGAACAAAAGATTTTCGTTGAAAACGTAAAAGCATCCCGGATTTTGTAAACAGATTCATTTCCGCTGAAAGTCATCACATGTTGGTTGGAAGTTTACGTCTTCTTCGCGAATCGAATGCAAATTAGAACATCACGAAACAGCAAACAGCAGATAGATGTATCTTGCTTTGTAAATAAAGTGTTCTTAGTTTTTTATGAAAATAGAATTCAATGGAATTCCCACTTGAATTGCTTGGTACTCGTACAATAACAAGACGGATTCAAGTACAAGTACATTTAGTAATCAATTTTGCAGTTATGCATGATAACACTTTATAAATGACTTGTTGACTCTTGGCGGCGTAAGATTGATTACCCTTTTGAAACGATTGCCACACAAAATACTCCCATTACGAATGCATCTCTTCGATATGTAAATTTATTTTTATTTCAATATATGTGGCAATTGGAGGTGAGCATTGTTTGAATTAATGTAGGTTACCAATTTCACTTTTCTGCATTTCATAAGAAATAACAACAACAACAGCAACAACAGTTGTTCGATCGCCAGATCAAAACGAATAGATTCAAGTGTGTGGTTCACGTTCACCTATTTTTCTCTATGCTCGATTATTAATTCCACATCTGTCAGAGTGCATGATGCATGTATGTAAATTCTCGTTGAATGCTTAATAATACCACAGCGACAACAATGATCGGGAGATTTAATGGTAACCAAAGAAGAGAAGAGAAGAGAAGTGAAAGAAAAGGAGTGAACCTTAAGGATCAAATTCCACGAAATTGCTTTATAAATATACGGCAGCTGGTGTTGCCATAATAAACGTCAAAAATAATAAGCAACCGAACGGAAGGACGTTTTCCTGAATGGTTCAATACGCATACATTTTACGCATTTTTGGAAAGCGTGCTGCGTTCAAAGACTATTTTAAGGTCAAGATTGCAATGTCTACCATTTTTAAATCCAAACAGAAACTGTGTAAACTTTTCACTAATGAGTTTAATTTGGAATGGCCGCGCATTGAAATATTCCAATTGTAATATCAACAGTTGCTATTTTAAGATGTTCAACTCGGTATAAGAATTTTCAAGTAGTCAAAGAAATATTATTATCATTGAATGATTAAATCATTAAATTATTTACATTTGCCGCGCAAGGTTATATCCAAGTATTTCCAAGACTTTCAAAACTAAAACTAGTTTCTTCTTTGTAAAAATACACTTACTTACTTACTTACTTATTAAATTAATAGCGAAGCACTATAATTAATTCACAAGTAATTAAAGCATTTGTCTCTCAAGCAGACACTCGCAACGCTTAGATACGCATCAAACATGACACTTGGAGGAAATCTAATTAAAATTCACGTCTCGTTCGATATATGAGAAACAGTTTTCGAATAACTGTAAAAATTCAACAATGAACTGAAACAGTTTCGCGTTGCACCGATGAGAATGAAGAGCGCAAAGTATTACACAACTCTTCCCAAAAAGAAAAAAATGAGTGTGTTAATTTACTAAATCAAGAGTAAACAAACCATAATTGACAAGTGCATTTTCAGTTATCGCTCATGTACACTATGTCCTTAAATGTACAAGTCCATTAAGTATGACGTCACTTGATTGAAACTCTTTAACTACCCTTAACTATCAACCAATTCCTGCTAGCATTACTAACTCTGCATACGGGTAGCAAAATTTGCTTAACTTTTTACGTCCCTTAGATGATGACTTTAAAAGCTTTAAAAGATTGAAAAACATCCCTTTTAGCCGTTCTTCATGTTGAATTAATAATTTTTTAAACTATTTTTGAATAATTCTTGCGAAGTTTGAAACCTGATAATTTTTAACTAATTTGTGACTTCAATATCGTGTAATAAAAAAGCTGTATATAATTTGAAACCGTGAATGTGTCACGCACGGCTTAACAATGCAAAGCGAATAATTGAGCGCAGAGCCGAAAACATTTTCGGACAATTATTGAAAACGAGATAGAGTAGCAGAGAACCCTTCTCGATGCGCACGTCGCATTAGCAGTTAGCTACCGCAAACACGCACCACGCTTTTCCCTGAACCGTGAATGGAAGGTAAGATCAAATTACGTGCAGCATTTAACGAGACGTGGCGCGCAACAATGCAGCCGCAACAAAAGAGAGGAACTCCTACGCTGCAGCAGCATGCAAGATGCCGCTGTAAATGTTTCTCACCCGTGTTATTGTACATGGCAAACAGCTACTGGCATCGCGATGCATCTCGTTGCACAAATGGTGCGTGCTTGCAGCGAGTTCTATCAGATTTTCGAAATTAAAATGAATTTCGAACGAGCGAGCGACAAATAAAACGAACGCACCGACAGGAAAAAAGGCGGCACGGGCAACCCGCCTGGTCATTGTCGTTGCTTGCATGCAGCAATTGTTCGCTTGCCGGCGTGGTTATTATTAATATCGCGCACTCGCGCATTATGAATAAGCCATTGTCGTCGGCGAATACAAATGGCAAACGCGAGCAACACAAGCGCAAAATTATTATGTTGCAAAACCGCACCGCACGCGTGCCGGTAAGGGCTATTGATAATCTCTGGACGAGTGCGCAACGGAAAAAAGGACAACTTCATTCTCGGCCGCTGGCTCAAGCTGTCGTCGCCGTCAAGAGTAGGTATGTGCTTTCGGCACTTTTTCCAGCAATTACGGCGCGCTCGTACGTGCCGCACGGATTAAGCGAAATGATAATGCGCGCAATTAGTGAACCGGAGCGTGCACAGCACTTTCGTATGAAGACATTCAGCGAGGACGCGATGCACGTCGAAGGGAGCGAAAAGTGCATGCATGCAAGCGGCGCGGCGATCGAATTGCATATTGCCGCCGGCCATTCCGAACAGGACCACCGACAACGTACTTAGCCTGCCAGCTCAAGTAATTTGCATCCGCATGCAAACGTCACATTTTCATCAACTTGTTCAGCCTCACCGCAAACTAAATAAACATCTTTGACAATAATAACCCAAGCTAATATGTATTAATTTTGCCCAGCACCACGAGGAAATTGCCTATAAACTTACCTAAGAAATCATTGACTTCGACATTCAATTCAATTTCTTTACCTGCCACAAACAAGTCCTTTCCGCAGGACTTGAACGAAATTGTTTGTTGCTTTACATTTAATTTAATAACAAACATGCTTCTGATAGAACCATAAGATAAATGGGCGTTTGAAAGAAGTAAGTAAAAGAATACAAAGATAAATCGTTGATGATTGCGAAGCGATGCGATGCGATGCGCTGCTTTCACCGCAATTTGTTTGGCATTTGCATCGCATGTAAATGTATCAAATTTGAAGATATGCGCTCGGAGCTTGTTATGAGTAACGAACGTGAAGAAACAAACAAAGATGCTCAGTGCCGTTAACAGGCAAATTGCCACCTTTGTGATTGCCACACGTGCTGAGCGGCGGCGCGCAATTGAACGGCGATGATCGAAATGCCGAGATGGAATAAGACACACACGCGCCGCGAGCCTAATTAATTTTTCAAACGCTTCTCTCTGCGCGGCTGAAATAAAAGTGCCGAAATGCGCGCCTCGAATGGAACATGCGTAAAAGAGAGTAAAAAACGCTGTTGTACGAACGCTGCATGCCAGTCAATTGTCATCGTCATTATTTATCTATGCGGCTCGAATGCTTTACATTAAGATTTATTCGATGTTCATTGAATTTACGCGCGCTCGCGCACCGCCGTCGACGACAGTCTCTTGTCATTCTCGTTCGTCCAGGCAACATATCATCATTATTGCTCGATGATGATGATGATGATGATGGTAAATGGTAAAATGTGTGCAAGCAATCTCTGGATACTCAGACAGTAGCAACATTTACATCTACAAAGTGATAGAGTTAAATACTGAAAATTTAAGTCCAACCATCTTAAACTCATTCTAAATTTATGAAACACTCGATATAATGAAATATGAAGAATCGCTCTTAGTCACAAGTCCACTTAAATAACTCTTTTTTCTTTACTCCTTTGTAATATCAACTAGGAAGTTTTCCAACTGGTTTAAACTTTCAATCAAAGCCATTAATTAACTGAAAAAGAAGGGTGCTACGCTTGCGGTGACAAATTATGAATAATTATCAATCATTCCATTAAGATACGTTTAAAACGCAACAAATTCCCATTACGCAGATGAACAATTGGTGACACTCTGTAAATGCAATGAATGCACATGCAAGTGGCTCTTAAGTTAACCAAGCAGAAGAAGAATCAGTGATAGCAATCCATTGCATGTGCACTTGGCCACGACAAGACCGCAAGATGTCATTATTAAATTCTCCTAATGCATGCAATGCGACAGCATCTTCATGGGATTAATGATGGCACTAATAGCAATAAGAATAATAATCGTAATCATAATCGTTATCGGACAATTTACATATACGCCTTCGCTTCATTTCTTCTTTTGCTGAGCATGAATCATTGTGTGAATTATTTGTACGCGAGATGCGTGTGGCTCATGGTAATTTCGTCGGCTAGAACGCGTGTAATTATGTCACCAATCATTTTATACTTGTGTGGTGCGCAACACAAGTTTATTGCAAAGTGCATGATGAGCAAAGCACTGAATGAAGCCCTATCTGAAGCGATAACCCCGCACGAACTTCGCTGTGCTTGAGTAGCAAAATGCCAAATCGAAATTAAGCTGAACTAAATTTTTACTCTGTTCCAATTCGGCGCGGTTCGCTTCGATTGATTGAGTCAACGTGCTCGAATTATAATAAAAATGCTTCGGACAAAAGCGAGTCTCAAATTTCATGTCCAGACTGATCCAACAACTGCCAGAAAACAATTAACGAAGCAGCACACGAGCGCATTGCATGAAATTCGAGACTGGCGAATGATAAGGCCGGTCGCATGTTCGCGCATTGAGCTGTAAACGGCGCGCGGCCATCCTCGCGAAATGAATTATTGCCGTGGCAAATGCGCGTGCAGAAATTGCATCTCGTGAATGCGATGCGTTGTGTCGAGTTTGGCCGGACGAGCGGCGATTTATTGCCAGCAGGACAAAGTGAAACACAACTATCATCCGCGAGCGCGCCATGTAGCGCATGCCGCGCATTACATTCATTAGCATCGGAATTTCGGGTGAACGAATCCAATATTTACACATTCACAACAGCGCAGACGAGCGAACAGCAATTGCATGTGCTCGCCATGTCCATAAGACACACCAATCATCCGATGTGCATTTGAGCGCGTCCATCTAATCGCATTGCTTGTATTTATTTCGCATGAAGAGATGATCCGATTATAAGTCCAGCAGCATCCACCGACTGTTCAGTTCAGCACACATGCCTCAAACGTATTTCGGGCATCCACAAAATGTTATTTCATAGTTTACGCACACTTATCACGATTGCATAACATTTATAGCCAAATTCGTTACTTACATAAAATGTTGCGAGCTTTATATAACTTTATGCGGCAAGAAGAAGCACTCTAGACCCTTCCCTGCTCTTTGCGCGAGCGATCAATCAGACATTCAAAACATCAAGAGTGCATTTCGTCTTGTTATGTTTGAAAATAAAATGCGCATCGAATTAGACAAGTGCGCTGTATTCTTATATCGCGAGTGGAATCAAAGCAAGAGGTGCACGCATGCATGCATGATGATGATGCACCAACTTGCGCTTGCAGTCAGACAAAACACACAGCACATCAGTAAACGAAACCAAATGGTATGTGTCGTCCGCACACGCCACTTTGGCTACCGTCCAGAATGCGTTTTCAAAGCCATAGGGCCAGCAAACAGCGCAAAGCGCGTACAAAATACGCGCATCAGCGAGCGAAAGCGCGCGTTCGTCAGCGATTGAAAACGCATTTCGCCAGATGAATCCTTCGCGTACTTGCTGCACGCACATGTCGACGCAAATTGAACGAAACGCCACGCACCCGCACCAGTCGATAACCGATCTATCATTCTCGCATGTACGCCTTAAGCGCATTCCAAGTGCGCACTTTCTACAATTACATCTCGCACCCAATCTCGAGCAAGAACAAGCCGAAAAGTGCAAAAATTCAAGTACTTTTCCCAGATCTCTTGCAGTTTATAAAGAGTAAATATGCACGCATCGAGTGGGCACGCAAATTACTATAGCTTTCTGCATTCTAATAATATTGAACATTTATGCGCCCAGACGGCAAAGCGATGATGTCATCTTATTGCGCGAATGAATTCGTAATGTATGAGAGAGTCGCTTCCAGAGCACTAAATAACAATAAATTCGAATTTACATAATTGAGTAAATAACTCGAGCGATAGAATTCAACGCACTGAGCGTCGTTTTATTAATACACAATGGTGTTTCAGGAAGCGCATCGTAAATTATCCGCACCAGCAGCAGCAACCGGCGAGGATGAGGAGGACGAAGAGGACACAAACGACGAGGACTATGACGATGAGATAGTTGAGGAAAGTGATGGTCCGCGACGACACGACATCCAGGCTGAAGAGAGCGGCCGCGAACAATCGCCCATGACGCAATACAAGTGGGAGAACTACGGGACACGGCCCAAGGTGGAGGAATCGCTCGCAAAGCACATTCACAGCCACCACGGTCGAGGTACAAATGCAAATACGACGACGATTTGCAGATATGCGATCGTAATCGATGCTATAATGCTATCCTATTGCGCTTGGCGAGTGAGGGCAAAGCATTCGCAAGTATTTTAATTTCTATCCGATATGTAATCGCGCTCGTATGCGTTTGAACGTGATGTGCGTGCTCGTTAAAATATCTCGCGAGCATTGCAAATAACCCAGCCCGCTCCGCAAATAGCATGGAATTAAATGCAACGCACATGCGTGTGCGCAAATTAATATCGCATCCCAATCGTATCAAATTGCAGATAATGAGCACGGCCGCCAGACGAATTCAGCAATTCATCACATTTTCCGCGTCAAGTCACAGGCGAAATGCCGCCTCCCACGACCCAAGGTAGTAAATGTGCAGAGCGTGCATGCCGCGCCCGGAAAACACTTCCGGCCTCACTGCACTATCCTGCACCGGTGCGCTGATGATACCGGATGCTGCGAAGAAATTGGCAAGAAATGCCGCGCCAAATCCCAAGAGATTGTTTATCTCTACTTCTACGTAAGTATGATTTTTACCTGCAACTAAACAGCTCATAAATTATGTGAAACTATAAAATGTCTTAAAGTTACCCAACAACGCAGTAGATACCCAATGCCAAAAACTTTAGTTGATACTAAGTAATATTGCACAAGCGTATTACTCACCAATCGTAATGATAGAACAAACTGGACTATCCGAGTTTTGCCAAAAAGTTCTCCATCATAATTAAATTATAATAAAATATGAAAATGCAGCAAATGTGACCCGGATAACTGCCGCATGTCCTATAAGTAGCATTAATTGTTTATATAACTTCCAATGCTAGCGACAAAGAATACAAAATAATTTTTTCCACACTCCGAGTTATTTATGATTAAATAGGTCATGTTTTTATTCAGTGCCTTTCCAGTCCAAAGGCATTAGTTTACCACCAAGCATACATGGCTATAAATACATATAATAATGGTATACGACTAAGGATTGCAATAAATCCGCTGATTGATTACCATTGTAAGCGTAATGCACATACATCGCATTTACATTATGCAAATGCATTTATCATTAGAAATGCCATTAGCCTGTACGGTTAATTTACGCGCTGATATAATGAACAACAAGGCACCTTCAGAGCGTAAAAAACTAACAGTTTGTTATTAAACAAATTCGAGTAAAAGTGCGCGAGTGCGCGCACTGTTAAGAGCGCACTTTGTAAATGTCATTCACAAAGCGCATGTTGCATTTTGCAGAGCACAACATACAGCCCATTGCAAACGCGCATCGAAAAGCTGCCGTTTTACAATCACACCGAATGCGCCTGCATGTCGGAGGATACAATGCCAGAACTGCTGGCGGCGGCGCCGCAACGGCTCATCCGCGCCAAGCACGGGCACTACGCCAGCCCGAATAAGCTGCCGACCGAACACACTCCCAGGTATGATGCATCTTTACGATAATTTCGCATATGATAAATGACCCCTTACTTACATACGTACTTTGTTCGCGGACACGTTTCGCTGTTGCAGCTGCAAATGCCCGGAGGAGTTCATCCCAACGGTGAATCATCGCTTCAGCCCGCGCTTCGGCAGCGCAAAGTGCCACTGCGATTGTCCGCGCGACTCCGAGGTGCTGTCTGGCTGCATGAATATGAAGTTTGGCACCGAGCATTTTTCGCTGAAAGACCGCAAATGCATTGTGGATGGTCGCTGCGGCCCACCCACCTGCGAATACGGTACGTACATGAAGGATAAAGGACGCTGCCCGCGCAAACAGGAGCGCGGCGATCCTTACAACGGCAAGACCAAGGTCCTACCAGATGAGGACGATGCGAACAACGGCGGTGATGATATCGATGAATGAACTTACATAACACTGATAATGATGAAGGTTTAGAGAAAGTGAACTGAAACTGAAATGCAAAACGTAAAGATAAAACAAGACAACGTAAATCGCAACACGTAAATAAAGAAAACTCATACGAGGAGCGCGACTAAATCGCTGACGAGCCGAAGTCATGTTGCGTGTGATATTAATGTGTTTTGTGTGTGCACTGTGTTGCATCGTTTTTATCTTTACCCGCTACTTATTGTAAACAAATACGTTCATAAAATAAGAGACTTGTATGCTATAATAGTTAGATCATATGCGTTTAAACTAGTCAACCATTTAAATGAGTGTCAACAAACGTATTGTACCCGTCATAACGCGCCGTAATGAGCTGCCCACCAAGTGCGACACACTTTATGATGTATTATTATTATGTAATATGTATGCATAATGCGGCTACGAAGCGAAATTATGATAATTGCAAGAATGTAAATACGAAATCGATGGAATAGGCTAATATACAAAATATTATAGAATGTATACTTCGAACAAATGTGCCACAGCAAATATATACGAAGAAGATTGCAATGTATTGGACGTGCATCCGAAGGTACGAATTACACTATTGGCGAATGCACAATGTATTTGTATTATCGATTAGACTTAATCAATCATTTATCATTCTCTTAAGAAGTGAAACATTCATAAAATATATAGATCCACATAATATATAAACAGTGTATACGTCTCTAACAAACATTCATTTGAAAAGCTTTCTATATGTGTATGGTAAACATCATAAAATTTTGCACTAACATTAATATATAGTGGCAGTGTTTCTTCCGCAGATAGATTTTCCTTATGTGCTACCATTTATGAAAGATTAGTATAGGAACATTTAAAATGTGTGAAATTGCAAAGATATCCGCAAAAAATGTGGACTTGATAGACACCGCAAACATTTTACGAAAGTTGTTCGAGTCTTATATGACTTTATACGTTATATCGAGATTTTAATGCTCCTTTACACCCTTTCACAAGAAATTCATGCACAACTAATTCGCCATTTGAAATCGTAATTCATAAAATCATTTGAGTATCTGAGATATAACGAATAACCCGATAGATAGATTAGTGTATGTGAGTTATTTACACCTTTATAAAATTGATCTTTAAACCAATAATAATCACGTTTAACGCTAAGAAATAGTTTTGATGCATTGCTTTTGATCTGAATTGCTTTTTAGATGAGAATCCTAGAATGGAGAATTAGTTATTGCCGTTTCAAGCCTCAAGCTTTAATTGACCATCAAATTAGCTCCTAACAATCTGTAGTAATTGCATCAATATTTTTCCCTCTATGCATGCTACCACAAAAGACACACAATTACCACACAGTTCACTCTATATACCCTTCTAGAAATTCCCCTATTTCCTAAAATATTGTCTTTTTACCTTCGTTCCTATCCAGCAACAACATCAAACAGCTTTTTCATAAGGTAAAATTCTTTTTATCCACTCCATCAATTCCTGCAGTTCATTCTTTTTCAATTCATGTAAAGTATTCTTTAAAGGAACAAATTTTCCCTTTACCCCCAACTCCTCCAACTGGTTGTAAGTTTTTTCACCCCATGATTGTGGTACCAGAGTATCTCTGTCACCATGAAACATCAAGAGTGGTGATCTTGGTGCATGTTTTTTTAGTGCATCATAGACAATAGAGTTATCATTTAAGAAGGAAGACATTGCAAAGACACCAGCAACATCTGGCACCCAGCGATATGCAGTGTGCAAGGCTAATGCACCACCCATGGAAAAGCCTCCAACAATGATTTTATCAAGTGATATGCCAGACTTGATTTCTTCATCAATCAGTCGTTTGACCTCATGACCAATGGATTCTAGTGACTCTTTATGTTCTGGCACCTCTGGTGTAATATCAAGCCGATCAAACCACACATTGCTATGCTATAGTAATTAAGATTTTATTGGAATTGTGAAAACAACAACATAAAACCTAAAAGCTGTTACACATACCTGGCCGTTAAGTGGTGTGTATGGCCTTGATGGTGCTGTTGGAAAGACAAACTTTATGTGAGGTTGTGAAATATCACCAATTAAGAATTTCACCCAATCATAAATACCAGATCCTGTATCACCTGTTATAACATTGAGAATGAATAATTCATCTTTATGATGGATAACCTATTTTACCAGATCCATGAAAGAATATCACTGCTGCTTCATGTACTTTATTGGTTTGTCTTATAATTTTAAGTCCTGCAATTTTACCTGCCATTAAGTATAACTTTGATATGGGTTCTTTGGTATAAATAAACTGCACTTCAAGTTCACGGTGTGTAACTTTGGGAACGAACAATAACCTTTATGCACTTTATGTTGACATTTAACTTGCTATAGACAGCGCTTAGGTTCTCCAGCATTTACAAGGCAATGCAATATAGGGTTAGCCCTCAGCGAGTTATGAGTAAACTATCAAATAATATGCTATATGACGGAAAATACCTTCCTCGGGAAATTTAAACTGTTTAAGCAATTCTTTGTAGGATAACTCAAACATTTCTAAGCAAAAATTGAGCAATCATTATTATTAACTTCATAAAAAACTATTTTTAATATTGTTATAAACATATTATCTACATCCTTAGTAATTCTGATGCTGAAAAGAATTGCAAATGCTTTTGTAATCAAATAAAATAATGATTACATACCATTAGCAATATAGGCAAAATTAAGAAAACAATCATTGTAGAAAACGATTTTTCTTTGCATATTGCAGTAGGAGATTTACAAATAAATGAGGAAAACAAAGAGCCTGTAAGCTTGCATCTTATAAAGGCTCACATTAGAGGTAGAGTATATCATAATGTCCTGGCCTATAAAGTAGATGAACAACTGGCTGTGCACCATCTGGTAAAACATGTTCAGTTACCTTGCTTCCAATGCCTCTGTCCATGTAAACAACTTTAACGCCAGTATTAAGTGCTCTACAGGCAGCAATTATGTGTATATGATCACTCTCTTTATACATTGGTTCCACCTCTTGATGACAGAAATCTGCTACCTAATAGTAAAAAATTTGTAGTGCAGGGAACGCAATTGAGCAATAAATTAACTTACTGATCTATCACCTTCAATGAAGCATATGAAAAATGATTCCTCCTTTTGTAATTGACCACTTGTAAGCAAACGTAAATAGACTACCATGTAATCAGAATAGCCTTGTTCATTAAATAATGTATGCAATTCTTTTTTGGCCTCAGAGATTTCTTTTATCTCACTAATGCGTTTCAGCACCTCCATAAATGTATCATAAAAATCTTCAACAGTAAATTTGGGAAAACCTAAACCAACCAGCATGTCTTTGCTAGCCTCAGCCAGAGTGTAAAACTGATTAAACTCATCCCTATTCTCAAGGAGTCTTTCAATATAGGCATAAGTGAATGCTCTAAAAAAACAATTGCCATCTGGTCTGGTTCTCCTCATTGATTTGTATCTGCTAGAGAGGTCAGAGATTTTGCCCAAATACACCGTATCATTAGAGTACTCCGTTGAAAGTGACGCAAGTTGATCTAATTCGCTAACGAGCGGAATAGAATCGGAAATCTAAAAAGAGGATGCAAATTAACACTGCACATATAACCTCAAATTGCAACCACCAACTTCTTGCTGGATTTGTCGTTGCTGTGCCAGAATGAGTTCATCTTGATTTGTTTGACTATCCGGCTTGCCATTTTCAGTGGTCTGCTCAGTCGTAACGTTATCTTCCATTTCTTCTCACAGTAATATTTATTCTAACTCTAATAGGTGCAAATAAAACTAATTTGTGTTTCAATAACAATGCCGAAACCGAAGAACGCAAACTAGAGAAATGAACACTGACTCTCCACGATGTGCAATGACTTTTCAACGATCACAGCGCTCCAATGACTTTTGTGTACAACTTTACTGTATGATAGGGACATCTGGTACAATTCTTACAACGAAATTCAAAACTTTTAAAAGTTTTTTAAAGTAACACCGAGGCTTTTAAATCTCGCACACTCCTAAGCGGTGGGTTGATTTCCACTTGTGGGGGATAACGATGATGGTGGCTGGCCCATTATTCGTCGCTGTTGCGAATTGTTTCTTGGAACACCAATAAACGATGTTGTTGTTCCAACGGAGCAAGATGATTCACGTTTTTTGAATAAATTGACGGTCTGATAAAATCTGCAATAAGACACTTCAAATTACGTTTCACCTAATTACATAAAGCATTGATAAAATCTGATGGAATTGTAATTGACGCATGAAAATAATATCAATCATTCCATCAAATTAATCGCATATTTCAAGTGACCTAATGCTGTCTTTGGATCGACGAGACCATTCTCTACTACTATGTCGTTGCCGCTGACTGGATCTTTGCGAGAGATTACGATGCGTATGCCACGCATTCAAATGATGTGTCACTGTGTTTTTTACCTCCGTGTTCAGGAAGCAGTAAAACACAGCGACCGTAAAGCCCTAGAAACATGAATGATTGCATCATTACGACGTATCCACATGAAAACGTAAAAACAAATACGTAGAGGCAAACAGGAATCCAAAGCAAATATGTAAACGTCTAATTTAAAAATTGGTTAAAGATAATAATGATAAATGGCTAGGTAATGCTTGCGCGTTTAGGCGCGGCCCGATTCTTAGGAATATCATAAGGTAAATAAATAACACAGCATACTTGAGTTGATAGTAGGACAGCGCGTAAACACTCGTAACAACTGCGAAATAATCCGGGTTGTGTGGGTCCAACCAATACCACAATATACGTAATGCCCAGTAGCGGAATCAAGACCAGCAGTGCTTTTGCCGCTTTTTGGTATTGTTGCGTCTCCACGTTGTTCGCAGAGCGAAGTTTTGTTATCAGAACCTTGTAAATTGCACTCGATTAAAGCCAAATCAAATAGATAAATTGATGCATTACATACCCACATAATCACAATTAAGAAAATTACGTTTGCGAATAGCACGCCGATTGAGGGCAGTTGAAATACCCAATCCAGAATATTTGATTTCCACGGGCAGCTTTTCAAATGCTCCAACCCGTCGGGATCTTCGATATACAAAGTCCAAATTTTTCCCACGCACCATGTGATAGTCAACAATCCCGGTAATACCCATCCAATTATCATACAGAGCGGTAACTTAATTCTATCGCCACGAAAAGTTTTTACCACCAATACGTACAAATACATGCCCTCCACAAACATCCAGAAAAAGTTCGTCAAGTGCAAATAGTGCAAAAAGGCGATAAGAAAAATGCACGTTATCGTTTCATGGGCAAGAAAAACATGCAAAAGGAACGTCGCAATCCAAATAAAATCCACCATAATGAAACTGATCATGAGATTCATGTGAATCGTATTGCGAAGACATCTTAAATCCCTGAAAACAAATTAATTAATACGCACGCTAAACAAGAGAAAAAACTGCAATATAAATAGGGTGCACATTTCTCCACGTTAAATACTTTCATTTGCGTTTCTTTTTGTTGAATTTAAATATTTGTGGATCACTCCTTTGATTATAGAAGTCTAAAATCTTAAGTATTTTTTATCGCTGTGAATTTATTGGATATCGATATATCAGAAAGTAAATATCAAATACATCTTATATAAATGACAACTCATCATTGGAATCATTCTCATTCGGGCTCATAAAGGAGCAAACCAATTTGCGCTCCACGTTGCTGGCAAGGTGGAAGTTTGGATCTATCAGTGTCTTTCCGAAATTGCCAGATCTAACACTTCCATGTTGCACACGCAATGTTCATATCTTCCAATCCAATAAGACTCAATCAATCAATTTTATAAAGGGTGAGTTTTAACCGTTTCGTTAGCATAAAACGCTTTAATTGTACGTGTTCATCAAGGTTTAAATGTGGCGTATATTTAATTAATTTAATTTTGTCTGTATGAGTATAACGAGCAATTTACAGTGACAATATAATTGCTCAAATATCTGATAAGCTATTTGTTTTTCGAGCAAGTTGTAAGGATAAGAGAACAACACTCATGATCATCATCCTTACTAACATCATCATCATCATGGTGATGATGCGTACGAGGCGTGGAATGTTAACAGTATGATGATCCAACTTATTCAAACAATCTCACTGTTTGAGAAACTGATAAGAAAGCACTTGCTTTCGGAATTATTTCATTGTATAATGTTCAAGTAAGGTATATCACTGTCGTTCATTCATTTCTTCATTTTTTACATCTCTAACTAGAATAGTTTCTTTATTTAAGCGTCAGAAAGCATCTAATGTGGAGAACGTGCGCATTGTCTTTAATATAAGTGGAGAAGTGGTCTCCTCGCTGTATTTTTATTGTGCCAAGTGAGATTCTACTCCTCCATTTCATATTGAAAACAACAAAACATCAGTGTGCCAACAGAAGTTGACTTACTTATACTTGTAAAAGATGTAAACGGCGACGGCAAGTGCGATTAAACTTAACGTATAGCCGCCAAGGTAAATCGTTGTGGTGAGTTCAATTGCGTGCGACACGTGATCATTGATGATGTGTTCATTTTCCAACTCGCGACAGTTTCGATAATCTGTGTATTTCGACCAAGTTCCAAAGGCATCACATTCACGAGTTGCATTTTCTATAAGAAATGCCGTTCATTAAACAATAAATCATAATTTAAGCATTGTAATTGTTCAATTGTTTTTTTATTCTCAAAATCCTCTAATTTTTGATTTCCCTTGATATCAATTTCACTTTAGAGTATTCCCTGGAAAAGAATATTAATGTTTGATTATTTTAATGCTATTTTGAACTATAAACTTGCTTGGTAAAGTTTTGAATATGTCTATTAATCACAGGTATTAAAAATGTTTAAACAGTTTATGTAATCTTTGATAGTAAGTAATTGAATGACGAAAGATAGATCTTATTTTTATTTTTGATTGTTGAATTAAGTAAATAAATAGAATACAAAATTGTATTGATATTCCCACGAAATATCCAACAAATATTCGCTGATCAAGTTTAAGATAAGTATTTTAACGAAAGGCAAATATTAAAGTGTAAACACGTTTGAAAATGGGATATGTCGATTCTAATCGAATGTAAACAAACACGTTAATATATAATTTATCAGAATGCAATTAAATATTTACTTACGTGTAATATCGTATCGAATCCCATTTAAGTGCGAAAAACAAGGTAAAACTGCGACTGTATTTGCGGGAGTGCGCGGCCAACAAAGTAGCGAATCAAAATCTGGATTGCAACCCGTAAAATTACTTTCGTAACTTAATTGCAAGTTGCATGTCACCATATTATCTTGACCGATGACACGCGAAACCATATTGTTTGGTTGAAAACTCGCACAAGTCTGATGTAAAAGTGAAAGCTAATGAACACGGATTTAAAATTGTATGCTTAAAAGGGTCACTAAGGGGATGAGAGCGGTTAGCGCTTCAGTACACAGACCCTGCTCATGTACGAAACAGTATAACACTGTTCTATTTATACATTTCATTATTTCCACACCATGCCAAAATTCAATATTCATACAATAAAAGGAGATGGTCTATACGAAATTAGAATATTTGGCTCAATATTTAAAAATACAATTTAATCAATGAATGGGTATGATAAACTTTAAGAAATTAGTATTTTTTGGATTAGTATTTTATTAATATTCATATTACCCATTTACCTATTAATCCAGTTATTCAAATAGTTTTCGTAAACTATCAGCCTCATGAGCCATTTCAGAAATATCCCTAATTGGATCAGTATTTGAATCACGATCGTGTCTTGCTAGCTCTTCATAAATATCATCATTACGATCAAAATCTCGTTCTTTTCTTGGCAAAATATGGACGTGAACATGCTAAAATTCACGATCAATATTCATTGCGTTATTTATTTGTTAATTAATTTGAGTTACCGGTACTGTTTGCCCTGATAATGCACCATCCTGAATACAAACAGTTGAGGAAGTAGTTCCATAAACTTGTTCCATTACTTTTTCAACACGTACAACAGTTTGAAATAAATCTGCGACTTCTTCGGAAGATAAATCACATAAACGTTTAGCAACTCTTAATGTTCCTACCAAAACATCTGTAATTTATAAAATATTTAAGTAAGACATGAATTTAAATATTCATTAGTACTTACGTCCAGGAACAACGCAACGAATATTCGTAAATGCAAATGAATGCGCTGATTTGTAAAAAACAGTGCTAGCAGGAATAATTTTATCCGCAAACATATAATTGAAATTGTCAATATGATAAGTTTTCGGTTGCACTGCATTTAATGAATAGATATCATTGCGACGATGTTCCAACACAGGCATTTCTTTTCGAATTTTGTTTAATTGATTCAGATCAATAGTTGCTATTCCAAAGTTCACATCAGTTTCCGGTTTATTTGGGCCAAAAGTTTCTAATTGTGTTATAATTGTACCCCACGGATCAATCACCTACATTTAAATTTAATGAAGCAATTATTAGAAATATTAAAATAATATATTAACGTACAATCGAGTTTCCAAAAGATTGTCTCTTTTCATTATGGACTCCATATTGAGCTGCAGCAATGACATAACATTGATTTTCAATTGCTCTGGCGCGAAGAAGGCATTCCCAATGTGCAGCACCAGTTGTTGTTGTAAATGCTGATGGATAAGTTAATATATCAGCCCCCATTTTCCTTAGACAGGTGCTTACTTCCGGAAAACGCAAATCATAGCACTACAACAAAAGTTGTTAAAAAACTTTGTGATAAATTGTTATAGAAATTTACAATTGATAGTCCCAAACTTCCAATTGGTGTAGGTATTGGTGAAGCAATACTTGAACCACTTGTAACATATGAAGATTCATGTAAATGTACATTTTGCTCTGGCAAATCCACATTGAAGAGATGCAGCTTCCTGTATACATCGACAATCTCACCCTTATTGTTAATGATTACATGGCTATTGAAGATTTTCTACAAAAATTAACATGTAATAAATGAAATGCTGGATATCAATGAGCATTGACTTTAATTACATTATTATCTTCTTTATTGATTTCATGGAAACCCCCAATAGACAACCATACATTATGATCCTGTGCACACTTTTTATATTGCTGCATGGTTGGTCCTTCTAAATCCTCAGCCATTTCAACAGAACTTTTTGTAGATAGTGCCACATAATCAACAGCTTCTGGAAAGAATATAAACTATTTAAAGTTTGTATGGTTAGCTCTGATATTATATAAAAACATATTACCTCAACTTGCGCTTCTTTGGTCACTCGTTGCACCAAACTTTCAAAAGTTTGCAAATTAGCATCTTTATTATTAGTGCTTGTCAATTGACACACAGCTATTTTACTCATTTTTCGCATTGTTTCTCTTACGTTATAAAAAGAACGAAGTAAAGCTGTATGAGAGGCAAAAATTGGGCGTATGAACAACATTCGCATACAAAATAATTTAGTTATTAGATAAGCTAATGTAATTGCTCCTAATAAAAAATATGTTATCAATAGGTTATGTTAGGAATAGGAAAACTTAATTGAACATAATGTCTATGCATGGAGGTGGAAAATCATGAAGATAGCAACAATAACAAATCAAATTATCTTACTAATTAAATTTTGAAAATGGGTTTTAAATATTAACGATTCAATAAGTAAATTTGAATATTATTAATAAAATTGTCTATTTATTGTTATTTTGATTTACCTAGTTTAGAAATTCGCGTTGAAAGTTTGAACTGTATCATTTTAGAATCATTTTTCTGCACTAGTTTAACAAAACAAGCAAAATAATGATGTGTTCAAAATAAAGTCTTACGCTTGATACATAATTCTAACAATAAATTTTGTCATTAATATAAATTATCAATATTATATCGAAAAATATCATTTTATAAAACTTACACTAGATGATATGTACAAAAACGATAAGAGGCACTTGTGAATTTTGATTAAATGCGGGTAAAAACTCAGGAATCGTATGTCGAACCCGGGGACGCCACTGGTGAAGGTGGAGGCGGCAAAGGACTAAAATACGTCGACGATCGTGAACTTGGTGAAGGGGGGCAACTTTCGCTGTTGCAATGAGATCTAGGGGTAGGCGGGGGCGGAAATGGCCCATCGTATCGCCGATCATCATAACGACTGCGATTCGAATAATTATAGTCGCTTTCGTCGTTAACATCAGTAGAACACGGGGTTGGTGGTGGTGGTTGATTAATAGATCTTCAAAAAACCTCATTAATACACAAAACACATAAATTTTTATAAACAGTACCTGTAATGTTTATAAGGACGATACCGAGATGTAGGTGAATTAACGCGTGTACTAGCAGCAGTAGTTGCTGGACTTGGTGGAGGATTCAATGTTTCCCGAGGATAGCAAGCAAGGCTTGAACTATTTGTACTTGAAGCCCCCGTAATATGACCACGGTCATAACTACATGGTTGCGACCCATTAAGCATCGACATATGGACCACATCAGGAATTCCAAACGCTATAAAAACAATCAAACATTACAAAATTTAAACTTCAACAGTATACAGCAAACTTACATTTATTTCGCTGTTTCTGAATTTTGACTTGGGCTTGATTCTGTTCAGGATTTAACGGATCTTGAGCATGATCCACCATGTTAACCGCGTCCTGATTGAGGAACATGGCACGTTTTATATAGTAGAACGCAGCTAGTATAATTATGATTAAAAGCAGAATTATGAAGATCCACAGAAAGATTGTTGATGTGCTTACAGGCTGTGCTGCACTAACAGCTTGGCAAACACTTTTGGCTTCGTCTTCACCGTTTGCGCAATTGTCAATGCCATCGCAAAGAAACATTTTCGATATACAGGCTTGTGTCCCTCGACATTGAAATTCATTCGGGCTCTTGCAGCAATCTGCCTCATCAGATTTATCTCTACAGTGGGGCTCATAATCACAATAATGCTTTGAATCAATGCATTCTCCATTTGCGCACTTGAATTCGTGCGGTTTACAAGTAGGACAGCCAGTCTCATCAGATCCATCAGGACAATCCTTTTGTCCATCGCATTTCCATGAAATTGGAATGCAATCCTTCTTGCTGTAATGTTGTATAATGCAAGTGAAATGTTTATCGCCGCAATCAGGCTTCGGCATACATGTAAGATTGTCTTCAAGTAAAGTCAAATCCAAGGGACATGCACATATTGCTTCACCCTCCTTATTCATGATACACAAATGCGAGCATCGTTTATGTGCGCACGAATTATTTTTATCCGGCTCATAAACAGAAATCAGATCGGATACGTCGGAGTCTAATTCCAGAACAACTGCGCTGGTGTTTGAACTTCCAAGCATTTCAACTCTCTTCAAACTATCACTAGAGTTATCCATCCAATACAGCCATCCGTTATGGACAGTCAATTTATTTATATTAGCACCGCTCTCATTGAGCATCACTTTACGATCCGATCCATCAATATTGCACCTATAAATCACACTACCTTGTGTCCATACGACGATATCATTATCCACATCAATCGCAAGAGCAAGAATATTGGCTGCTTTCTCAACGAGAATTCTTTTATCCGATCCATCCATATTGCGTCGGACCAATTTCGGTGGATCACTTACATCAGTATAAAACAATAAACGTTTCGTTGAATGAATTGCTAATAAGCGTGGTTTTTCATCCTGGTCTCTAGCAATTACACCTAATGATGAACTATTATCGACTCTGGTAACATTAATGACATTCTGATGACTACAAGACCAGAATAAAAGACGACCCAATGCGTCAATAGCAATATCAAATGGGTCAATTTGCGCTGAGCCCATAATTACAACTGAAACGTGCGTACCAATAGTTTTAGCACGTTTAATTGCACGTGCTTTGCCTTCAATCCAGTAAAGAAATTGCAAATTCGGGTCGAAATCAATAGCTCTTACTATTTTCATTCCCTGTATAGGAAGAACAGCTTCAAGGCATTCGGACGTATCTGGTAAAAGACGGACTGCTAAATTTCTATGGCTATAAACCATAAATCGTTTCGGAGGGATACATGTGTTGTTTCGCAATGTGTAATGCGTTGGGCAAGCACATGTATATCTTGGATTACTCGTATCTGGTAATGCAAGGCACAAATGTGAACAATCGCCATTATTTACAGCACATTGATTCGAAACGGCTTTTCGTTTAGCGTTGGAAACAATCAAAATATCAGTTGGACTGTCTGTGAGTAATTGAATTGTTGTTCTATTGCCACCATTATATTTATTCGCTCTCATTATTTGAGCGACAAAACCAGAATTCGCTTTGTTGTCATTTAATCCATCAGTCCAATAGATATAATCATAATAAATAGTTAAGCCAATAGGTCGATATAAATCACTGTTAACAAGTTTCGCTTCGTTAAAGCCGTTCAAATCAGATGAATATATGGTGGGCGTTGGTTTCGAAATGACCCAATAAAGGCGCGACTTTTCATGATCTAAAGAAAGTCCGCTTGGAAATCCAGTTAAAGTTATAAGAAACTTTTGATTACTTCCATCCATGGCTGCCTTTTTTATTGAATTATTTGGCAATTCAAAGGGTGCCAACTCCGTCCAATACATATAACCCTTTTGTGGATCAAGAGCAATAAAATGCGGTTCCACACTGGTCTTTTGCCATAGTAATGCACGTCTACTGGATCCATCCAAACGTGAAACTTCAATTCGATGTAATCCAGGATCAGCCCAATATACATTCAATGCTACCCAATCAACTGCAAGTCCCTGTGGGGAATGTAATCCTAGTTCAACCACTTTCTGTGGGTCAGAGCCATTAATGTAAGAGCGCATGATAATTCGTTGTTTCAAGTCGCTCCAGTAAACGCGCATATCATTGACATCAAGATCCATTGAACTGGCATTCTTAATGCCACCGATTGGCAGAAAATCTCCTTCGCTATTGGAATTATTCACTTGTTCAATACTAGCTCGAGATAGCCCATCTTTCTTTGTGTAAAGCAAATAGGCATCCGGTATGTGACAACTGCGTCCATCAGCTTGCAGTTCATAGCCAAATTGACAAACGCAAGTACGCGTTGTATTTGTTATGAGAATACAGATCTGATCGCAGTCATGATTAGCACATGGATGATATCGCTTCTCTGGTACATACGGTGTTCCTTTGATTGCTTTCAGACCCATAATACTAGGAATAAGTTCTAGAATTTGTTCGCGATTACCACCTACAACAAATCAGTATGAAAACATTGAATATAACCATTGATTATATATGAATCACAAGTTCTTACCAGTCTCCTTATTAACTCTAGATATAGTTCGCTTTTGCCAATCAGTCCAATACAAATAACTGCCCAAAATGGATAATCCAAATGAATGAGGTATGTTATCATTGATAAGAACCATTCGATCAGTGCCATCCATGCGAGCATGTTCAATTTTATCCAGTTTGGCATCACACCAATAAATTCGTTCCTTTTCCAGATCCAAGGCTATTCCATTAGCCCATCCTAAATTCTCTGATACAATAACCACACGATTACGTCCATATAAATTTGACCGCTCAATCTTCGGATATTTATCATTCCAATCTGACCAAAAAAGCCAACCCTGATACGGTGCAACTGCAATTGCGCGTGGATTTAATAGACCTGCGTAAATCAACACTTTCCGGTATTTCCCTGATAAAGTGGCCACCTCAATGCGATCTAATGATGAATCAGTCCAATAAATATTACGCGCTATCCAGTCAATGGCAATACCGTCAGAAGCTTCTACTTCATAAGACAACACATCAGTATGATCACTGCCATCCAATTTGGCTCGTTGAATTTTTGAGATATTAGTATCAGTCCAATAAACATATCCTTCAGCAGGATCATAATCGACAGCAACTGAATGCTTCATTGTCGTTATATTCATATATCTATAAGTGTAATCAGGCGAATCTAAGTATAACACACCTATTTCAGTCTTGCGAGCGAAAATTAGAAGTTCTAGTGGTCTATCAGCGCAATTCCAATCGTCAATCAGTTTTATGCCGCTTGGACACGCGCAATTGTAAAAAGGTTCAGTCGGTGCCAAAAGGCACAAATGCGAACAGCCACCATTATTTGTTTCGCATGGGTTAGCCTTATAGGGTTGTCTACGCGCATCCAAGACGTGAATATCCATCGGCACTTTATCAGATGTAAGGAATACTCTTCTCGACATCTGCGTTTTGTTACGTGCATTCGTGCGATCATCGTAAACGTAAACATACCAACTTTTCCAATCAGTCCAAAAGAAACGGCTGTTAAAGTATGTAAGCGCATATGGGTAATCGGAAATTGATGCAATGACCAACTGCCCATTTTCGCCGTTATAGTCCACACGCTTTAAATACAACAGTCGACCATCAATCCAATACAAGTGTTTATTGTCATAGTCTAGGGTTAAGCCATTTGGCCAAAATATATCATTAGATACAATTACTTGACGAGAATCTGGATTGCCGTTCATTCCAGCACGTTCAATTTTCGCAATATCACCCCAATCAGTCCAAAACACTAAGCTGGAATATCATGAACAACACATGATTTTAGTCAATGTTTGAAGGATTACTTAATGTCTTTTCTCACCCTTTAAGAGGATCCAAAGCAATTGCTCTTGGTTGATCAAGATCCTTCCAAAACAATACTTTCCTATGGTAGTCAACCATTGAAGCAACTTCAATGCGATTTAATTCTATATCAGTCCAGTACAATTTGTTTGTCAGCCAGTCGCATGCAAGTCCATCTAAAGAATCTATATTATCAGCAATTATATCTACTTTGTCATTAATCCCAGTCTCATTGAATGTGGCGCATTTGATACTCTCCATTACATGATCAAACCAACACATTTTCGATTCCTTGTAATGGTAATCAAAGGCAGATCCATCTTTAACGTCCTTAACTAGTATTGTAACAGACTTGTTCTTATGCGCTGGACTTTTGGTAATGTTTGTTAGCCTTATATCGACGTTTGTCGAATATAACAGTAGCGGTCCGGCGATTTGCGAATTTACAACTATGCAAGCACGTTAATAGGTTAGCAAACAACCGAGAGTAAACAAATAGAATTGTACTTACCAGGAACAAATGGCACACATCTTGCAAGTAATGCTATCAATGTGAAATATAAATGACTCCAAGCAAATCCACGTGAATTGTGTATGGACATTTGTGCATGGGTAAAATAAACAACTATCACATAACGCAACAAGCGATCACTATCATCTGGTTAGCGCAGCACTCCGCGAACAAATTACATGATAACCCCACACTTTGTGGCGGTTACACACAAACTGATAACCGACAACGTTAATTATTGTTGTTTCTGTGAATATTCAGCACTTTCTACCAAAAAACTCAATGTAAACAAATTCAACTAGCCACCATCTTTGGAATTCGGCTTCTGTGTGAAACGACCTTGAAGCAAAAATAACGTGGACGGTGCGCATGCGTTGCGAAGACGATGCAATGCGGAAAATGCACTTCCTTATATTTTAAACGTGCGGTAACAACATTTACCGCTTCCCATATTCTGAAAATCATTTTTAAATCGTGTGCAAAACAATAAATCATTTAAAATCCACATTGACAAAATACAACAAGGAGTATACTTCTTCCCTATACTTGCAATGTTAATATTTTATGTGATAAAACAATAATAAAAGACAGGCTTTTTGGTTGTTCATCGAAGAAAACTTGTTGAATGTTTAAAACAAAAAAGCGAAACAACACTTAATATTGTTGCCACTTAAATATTGTTGCTTTGCTTAAGTGTTGTTTAAGCAAAATGCACTATTAATGTAGTGGAGCGTGTGACACCCGCTAACTGCCTTTTAGATTTCTAACCTTGAGTTCTTTTGTATTGATGACCCAGGTATACAGATGGTTCAGAAACCCTTTTATACCGTAATTTCATGAAAACAACAACTGTATAGTTACTCCAAAGTCTTATCCCGACTCAGTATACTTCTGGAATTCGTTCTATGCAGAGTGTCTTAGACGGTAAAAAACAAATGTCTTATCCTAAAGCTAGACACGGTGAAACACGTCGTGCTTCGAGACCCCGTAAAAGAAAATTCCATGGAAATCAACATTCACAAAAAGAAACAGCGGGTGCAGAATCGCAGAGTAGTAGCGCCAGAAAACTATCTAATAGTAGCGAAGAGGATGTCCAATACAATCCGCTCCATGGGTATCGTCTCATTGAGTTTTTTACAGTGTTTACAGCATTGGCAGAGATTTTGATATGCCATAAATGTAAATTACCTGTGAAATTTGAAGAAAGTGCCAACAAAGGCTTAGGTTTTAAAATCGTCGTGGTGTGCAAGTGTGGTCGCAAAAATATTTTGTCTGGACCATTAATTAATAATGAATTTGAAGTAAATCGCCGGATTGTATTTGTGATGCGTCTCTTAGGTGTTGCTAGGGAGGGAATCAACTTATTTTGTAATTTGATGGACATTTGTAATGGCATCAGTGAAAGTTCCTACAAGGCTATCTTATCGCTTGTATACACCGCTACACAATCATCATTTTATGCTTCTTGCCTTAAAGCAGTCAGTGAAGAAAAAGCTGAAAACGAAAAGCATGAGCGGCCAAACATGACTTTGAAAGTTTGTGGGAACGCTACATGGAAGACGCGGGGTTTCAAGTCGTTGTATGTGGTCACAACACTTATTGGATATTATTGTGGTAAAGTTATTGATTTAGTCGTTAAAAGTAGTCACTGTGCCGCTTGTGCTCACTGGAAAAATAAAACTGATGCTGAAGAATACCTTGAATGGTTGTACGAACATAAACTAAAGTGCAAAGAAAACCATGAAGACTCTTCTGGTGTTATGGAAGTCGAAGCTGTAAAGGAAATGCTTTCACGATCTGAAGAATTATTTGGCGTCAAATACGGAAACGACACAGGGGACGGGTATTCAGAAACTGTTAAAGAAATTCTTTATACGAATCCACTTCGTGACGTTTTCCTAGCTGTGAAAAGCGAATTGATCGACCACGTTCAGAACAGGATGGAAACCCGACTTCGAAAAACTAAAGTAGACAATGACCTGGGAGGAAAAGGTAAACTGACGGAAGTTTTAATAAAAAAATTGTCTTTATACTTTGGATTAGCTATTCGGAGAAATGTAACCAACGAGGAAGACATGAAAGATACTATTATGGCTACATACTATCATATGTGCTCCACTGATGACGAACCACGACATGAGTACTGTCCATCTGGTTCAGATAGCTGGTGCAAATGGCGCAAAGCTGAAGCCTTAGGGGAAAATCCCAAAGAAATTAAACATCCCGCTCCATTACATCCTGATGTTCAAACTCATGTCAAACCGATTTATGAAGATTTATCCCGGGATGACCTGCTCGAAAGATGTTTGGATAGTCCCGCGCAGACTACTAGTGAGATTTTCAACCCTACTATCTGGCGAATCTGCCCAAAACATTTAAATTCTGGACCGAAGATCATAGAAATTAGTGCCTTCATATCCGCTGGACTGTTCAATGATGGATACACATATATCTTACGAGTTATGAACTCATTAAAGATAGTTATTGGCCGTCATTCGAAAGATACAATCGATGGCCAAACGGCGAGTCTAGAAAATAGCCGCAGCTCTTTCACGACCAAAAAACCTCGTCAAGTATGTCAAGAAGAACTTAAGAAGAAAAACGAGTACTACGAACGCACTGAAGGACTTCTGTATGACCCTGGAATCGCTGACTAGTTGGTATATCAGTGTAATCATAGTTTATTTTTTATAAAACCAAAATTTTTGATTTCAGATCGCTGTAACAGAAGCTATAAAGTCCGCCGATTAATGCGTTTGCCGCGAGTGTCTCAGAAGATTAGTTACTACAGCGGCCATTTAAACAAATCTGATTTTTGTATTTTAATATATAATGAATAAAAAATACTGTAAAAATGATTCATTTATTCCTTCCGTTTTAAATAAGCCTCTCAAAAGCGGTCAAAATTCAGGCGGTTACAATGTATCGCTCCCTTTAAAAATGCGGTGAAACGGTTACATATTTCGAATTAGTTTTTATGTTTCAGTGTCTGATTGGTCAGGTTGGTCATACTCAGAAAGGGATAGTAACAAAGGCACGTGATCCTCCCTTGTAATGAATCCTGAAACAACTGATTAAATGCATTTTTTAAAATTGGCAGCATTTTTCCTGATGCGCGCAAAAGCATTAAGCTGTTAGCGGATTGTTTTAGTAGAATTAATTTAATTATAGCGTGTCTCATACATACGTTCATTAAGTATTATTGTGGATTAACAGGTGCTGTACAACATAAATGATCACATTACACTGAATTGAAAGAAACTACATTTTCGCATTGGTACAAATAACCAGTGTTTAACTATTTAAATTTTAGTACACACATTATACATCCTTTAAATCACTTGAGTCAATATAGAATGTATAATGCGTACACTAAATTATCGAACAATTACTATTATTTGTCCACAACAATGTACAATACCATTAATAAGCAAAAAAATGATATTTCTATTGTATATTCCAAACACAGTCGCATTCAATATATAATGAGCAACATCATATATATTTCTATATTTAATGGGGAATAATAATGAAGCACAACGAATAACAATATGCAATTAGTGTTGATGTTAATAGTTGCCAGATGCCTTTAGATGACAGTGTAAAAGAAGCTACATACACAGCCCCACAGTCAACCAATAATTTAATAATACTTTGGTGAGAATGTGAAATCAAAGATATACACTTATGCAAATGACTTAATTTGAACGTAATTGATTGTTTCATTATTCATACCTATTGGTACGATTCGACTTATTGATTATCGGTATAATTCACCTGATTTAAACTAAATAAAGTTACTCAATAATCAACATGAACAATTTAAATATCAGTTTCCTCATCATACACATTATAAAATAATATTCATTTCAACACCTTCATTAAATTATGTTTCTCGATTACTTCAATACTTGAACATTACCGTTCGCTTTAAAGTTTAACTACTAATTTGACTCGAATTTGTCACATCAATGGGCTTTGCGTCGATGTTTCTTTAATGTATATACATTGTAGAAGTATCTTATGTATGTATAAAACACCTAATTTATTTATTTATATAGTGGATAAAAAGTCGGTGCGTTTTACGCTCCAAAACATCTAGTGATATTTACTACGCCCGCGTGTTTTCATACTTCGTGACGCATTGTTCGTACCATTTTTCTCTGCACTCAAAGACGGATTGGACGTGCTGGTCTGCGCGTGGACGTGATGTGCTCGTGATCCGGTAGAATACGGTATCCGGAAAAGCTCCACATTCAAATACTGACAGATCTCGTGGCAGATTTTATAACAATATATAAATAAGTCAATGGTTACGTATATCTGGAAAAAGAAGTAATGTCGTGTCATCAATGCATAACATAAATGAATTACAATAATGCATAAACAACCTTGCGTATGAACTAAATAAGAGTTATTATTTAAATTACAATTGTTACTGAATAATATAAAGCACCGTTAGAAACACTAAATCCCTCGTTTCCTCACTTGCCTTATTTGCTCAACAAATAGGCAAGGCTGACTAACCATAGTTGACTTATCAACGCATGATTCAAATGTACATACTTGGGTGATAAGCACTGTTTACTGGAAACTCTAACGAAGCGTGTTAAGTCGGAATTATGCATGGCTATTCAAGCCATTCATTACACAATCGTTGAATGCAATTATAAAGATTATAAAAATAATTACCATGCATATCCATAAAACGTAATATTCCGGTATGAATGTATTAAAATATTGATTCAAGAAGAGCATCATTGGCCCCAAAAGTGACCAATCCATATAGTCCATTTCTGATTTTGTCATATGTGCTACCTGAAATTCAAATAAACAAATAATAACACATCATAACTAACAATCATTAAATACATACCACTAAACGATTTGTGATTTTTGCACCGACAAAACCAAACGCTAAAATGTATAAAGCCGGATTAGCTTCGAATACTCCATCAACGCTTTTCCTATAGATAATAAACGCCGGAAGTAAGACTGTCGAAAACGGAATAATCGGTGAAAGTACGCTAGTTCCCTACACAAAGAGAAGAATATTATTCACTATACATTTATCCAAACACAGACATGAATTAAAGTTACTAAAACTACTATAATATTATAGGTGGAAATCCAATAAGCATTAGCAATAAATCATCATGCAAAAAGCTGTCATGCAATTCATGCAGGTTTGTTTCCTAAGTCACATACCAATGGTTCTCTTAACAATTCGTTAATAACAAACGACAATTAACAAGTACAAACAACAGGTTGATAGTGGAGCCACTCTGTACATGACAAACTATAATAATAGTAATAATAATCCGCAAAACGATTTCATTTTTAAAGGAATTCGACTATAGATGCGTTCAGATTGCTTATGTGTAGTGGAAAAAACGAGTAGTAGATTTGCTAGCGAGAATAAAATAAAATCCAAAAAAATAACGAATAAAAACGCATTCTAAATAGATTTGCAACTTAAAAAATCGTACGTAAAACCGCACTAAGAATAAATTGTATGCTAGTTGACGATTAAACGCATCGCTCACTGGTCTTAAATTATTAATGGTTACTTAATGTTGGCTGAATTGCTCTTACTGCAACGGTGGATCCATTCTTTCCTACTCCTCCTGCTAAAACGACTTTAACGGTGGCATAGGCGAGTTTCAAGGATATCAAACTTGCCACGTACACGGTGATCATGCGGAGCGTAAGATCCACACCTGGTATCTGCACACATGAGTAATACACCGCCAACACCGAGAGTGCCACCGCAGTAGATGATGCCCAAGCCCAGCCCCCAGAACAAACAAAGCAGAAATAAAATACAATATTTTATGTGGCAATGTCAAAAAGACAATGAGCATATTTTTATGTACACCTATTGGAGTCAAAAACAAAAACAAAATTAAAACAATGTCGCAAGTACCACCATTGTGCTTGAAAGAAAAAAGAGAACAACAAAAAACAAAAGTGCACTTTTCACTTTTGCGCCCCCATAGCGTATAATAAACAAATAGAAACCAATACCGGACGCGCAACTTCAGCGTGGAAGACGCAAGTGGAAAGCTTTGGCGTCACACTTTCAATATTCATATACAATTAAAGTAGTGATTAGATAGAAGTGTTTTGTTTGTTCTTACTGCTACAGTGGAACCGTTTTTACCGCACCCGCCCTCTCGAACAATACTAATGACCAATGCACAAATATTATGTAACATTCCGGCGGTCATAACGGCAATGACTGCATGGTGCAAACGCAGTTCGAAGAGATCATTCACCTAGAAAAGTAAGATGAAAGCGAACATAAGAAGAAATACCAATACTGTACAGGGATCATTCATTAAACACCCATCGTCGAACCAATAGTTTAACGTCATATCGCAAATGCTGCTCCATTATTCAACCTTGTTGAAATGATCGACAATCTATTGCAACTATATGTATGTGGGAAACCATATTATCAACCAGATTAAGAGAGATATGTGGGTGTCGAGTTGTATGTGTAGTTAATTAATTGCCATTCCTGCCAGCAAACAATTTCTCAGCCCACCGCATCGCATTCAATTTGCTCCAGCAATAAAAGTCATTTAATAATTAACCTCTGTCCTCTCACAGGTTATTGATGACTCGCCAATAAACGATCAATGCTAGGGCACACACACTATTAATTCGTAAAATAAAATAAAACGATTACATTCGCCAAAAGGAATGTTCATGACAAGTGCATCATGAAATCAATGCATTCACAAATCGATTTATACGGGGTGTATAACAGCACTAGTTTAAAGATACACAGCAATTCAGAAAACCAATTAAGAGAGGTGGTGGTAGAGGAGTAGAGTAATCAATCGGCAGCACCCACTAGGCTGGTTCATTTCAATCTTTCTCATGCGATAAGAAGCAATTAGATAATACATAACAGTAGTAGTAAAGATGTATGGAAACCAATAATGTTTACGTCAGAACCCTTTCAAGGAGGAATGAGAAATTTCAACGATCACGCGCTGACCTTTACGGGGTGGGTGGTATTCGGAACGGTCAAGTGTATGGGGATGGTTAATAGGTAAAAGGAAATGACTTACTGCAACCGTTGATCCGTTCTTTCCGATTCCACCGGTAAATATCACCTTCAGCATGTTGTACAGCGACCAGAGGCCGCACATCAATGTGGAACACGGAATGCCGTACCACAGCTCTATAGTGCCATTAAAAAACTAGGAAGAAACACACATTATACAGGGATATCAAATGATAATCAAATATCCATCATTTTGGCCAGTTATACGCTTTAAAAAAAATATATATAAATATAGAGAGAGAGAGATATCATCATCGATCATTTATGTGTTTACACGTCCCTCCCAAACACTAATTGGTGCTTCATCAAAATGTGATCAAACAAACGTAAAAAAGAATAATGTTACATACCACAGTTGTCCACACGCTTGGGCCGAATATCGCTGAAACCATTTGGATACCGATGATCGTAAATTGGGCTTCGGTGACATCCACTTTACCAAAGCGCAATGTTCCAGAGACATAAGTTTGCCAATGCGCGCAGTAAAATAATGTCATGGCACAAAAACACTGGAATCAAAACAACATATTAACTCAAGTGCATTATTAATCATCATCAACTTTCCGTATTTGTTATATTTAGAACGTAATTAATACTTGAAAAGCACTAATTAAGTTAAATACTTTAAGTCAATTATCAGACAGTGAATTTCTTTTCAACAAATTGCAAATGCAATGCAATGGTGAAATAACATTTACAACTTATCTCAATGTTTAAATGATAAAGCAAGAGAAATGGTAATAGACTTGTGCTAGATTCAGAAAGTTAGAAAGTTACATGTGGCAATCTTTGTCATAATAACGACGTAAAAATTTCAAAGCTCCCACTGATAAATATTCAATAAACCTAGATAGCTTAATACTAAATTAACAACCGGAAAGAGAAGTTTACCTGGAAAAACATCCATTCGGGATGATAACCCAGTTGAACTGATATACAGGCGGAAATAGCAACAAATATCGTCGAGAGCGAATCGCATCCATGATCAAACAATTCGCCCAGTGGATTAGCGCTGCCCGTGCGTCGAGCTTGCTTCCCATCCATTGCATCAAGCGTTTGATATGCAAATAGCCCTAAGCCGCACAGCGCACATGCCCACCTTGGCGGCTCACCTTTGGCATCCGGCGAGTACCTGGAAACGTAATGAACATTAACGACTAATGAGGCAAACATCACTCATCTTATTTCGTCCGTACCATACTAGAATTAACGTCGTGACGATGTTTACTAATAGCCCAATTACCGTGATCAAATTCGGCGCAAGCCATAACGGCGTACGATTCACCAGCCAGGTCCACCAGGGCTGCAGGAGCGGATCGCATAAACTTGCACTCGCGCAGGAGTATTTATGCTCACCGAGCCGTTTCAGCTGGCTATCGGTGAGCAGCCTATGCTTGTATAGTTTCATCATGTTTTCAGCACAAGAAACGAGCACGCTTTTTATTAATTAGTTACGGCGTAACACGAATTCGACACTTAATTGCATTAAGCGCACTAGGTCAACAGTGCATAGCACCGAAGCTGTTCGATGAAATTGAATGCAACTCTCACTGCAATTGTAATTGAGCAATTATCCTCGCGTTAAATCACACTTTGAATATTCCTTGGCTCTCAATGCACACACATCATGCGGTGGACTGCACGTTTGTTGAACACTCGTATGATTTTTTACTTCGACGACGTCACTGAGTACGCATTTGCGTGCGATTCATTCGGCATATGCATTTAAGCCAGATTTGTTGTGTCGTATGCTGTCACCTCAGCCGCGTGTTCTGCTGAATGTACTCACACGATACGTAATCGCAATTCGCGATAATAGACGCAATGATTACCGGACGCCGAACACATATACGCGTCTTCAAATCGAATCGATGAGCCAAAACAAACTTATCTCAGACTGGATTCACTGGACACTTGCATTTGCCGAACACTTCACGAGCACATAGCAGACGACGTTCTTAAACTGTCTCGCGGTTGTTATTACGTTTCTTTAGCGAAATGTGTGTTAAAAACTTCCTCTTGGAAAGTGTTTCCCATTGCACGAAGCCCGCCGATCTTATGCGCCGAGATACCGCTAGACGGGACGTGTTGCTTGTGATGTGTCATCCGTTTGGCAACAAACCGTGTCTTCCAATAGGAACTTTCTATTTACCACCAGCTCAGTTGATTTTCATCTAGCTTAGATGGCACCAGCTACAAAACAAGAAATCTAACCTACGTGTCACAATAATGTTCTAATTAGTAATTAAAGATTATTTATAAAGTTATTAAACAGCCATTATATTGTCATCCACAATGCAGGAGCAAAATATAAGTGATACTAGTGATATGGATAGCTTAAATGATTTGTTATTCGGCAATAGCCCTAAGCAATGTATGTTATCAAAAACAATAATTCTGTGATTAATTGTTATCACTAATTGTAGATGTTTATGATCACGTCGCTCAAGAATATATCAAGAAAATAGGTCAGTATACTGTTGATGATCTGTTAAAAGAACCTTCAAGGCTTCATGATGAGAAGCAAAGTATTCAGGAGCGAACACAAGAACTGGCAATCAGCCATTATCAGACTTTTATCCAAACAGCAGAGTGTTCACGCCAATCATTCAATCAATTCCATCAAATTGAAACTCAGTTGAATAGTTTACTAGATCACATTCCAGTATTTGAAGAGAAGTGTAAAGAATTTGTTAACAGCAGTGAGGATATTAACAGGAAGAGGAAGCTAAATACAATTACTTTAGTTAAAAATGCACAATTGTTGGAGATATTAGAACTGCCTCAGTTGATGGACAGTTTTATCAAGGATAACTTGTATGAAGAGGCCTTGGAGTTGGCTGCATATGTTTATAGGCTGCAAAGCAAGCACTCAGATATTTTAATAATAAAAGTAAGTTTTATAATACTTTTGTGGCCATTGTATCATAACTGAATTTTTAGAATATTGCTGCTGAGGTGGATAAATTATGGCTATTGATGCAGCGTCAATTAATATCACAATTAAGTGTTGATATTCAACTTCCAAAGTGCCTCCAAGTTGTTGGTCATTTAAGACAAATGGCTATTTTTACAGAAACTGAACTACGTTTAAAGTTTTTACAAGCCCGAAATTCCTGGTTTGAGAAGAGTTTTAAAGATATTCCCCAAAATGATAGTAAGCATTATTTATGTTTGATTTCAATATGATAACGTTTGTCATTTGTAGTTAATCAATTCTTGAGCAAGACGATTGAGATTACACGCGTGAATCTATTCAGTATTATAACGCAGTATCGTGCAATTTTTAATGATGATGAGCACAGTCCGCTAGGAATACGTAATCAACTAGTGAATCAAAATTGCATCTTCTTTGGCTGGTTACGAGAGAAGATTTCGATATTGCTGCGTATTTTAGAAGCGCATCTCGATAAAGCAACATCCATTGATACATTATACGGACAATGTATGTACTTTGGGCAGTCATTCAGCAAAGTGGGATGTGATTTTCGTCAACTCTTAGCGCCCATCTTCATAAAAGCTGTAGAGACCAAGTTTAAGCAAGCAGTACATGCAGCAACAGTTGGATTTGATGCCAATATAGAAAAGTTTACACTGATTAACAAAAGTCACCAAAAACTGCCTTCATCATGGAAAAACAAAACGCAAGATCCACTGCAACCACCCGAAAATCTGATGGAGTTTTATCCCCTAGCTGATTACACAAATAAGCTACTTACTGCGTTTAATAATTTGCGGCTTTGCCCCGCAATTAGTATTTTGGATAGCATCACTAAAGAAATTGAGCAATCATTGATTTCGGTGGCGTCTGGAATTTTTGTGTTTTATGGTCAAGAACATCAAGCATTCACGCCTAATTCTAAAGATTCATTTACGCGTTTATGTATGTGCTTTGCAGATGATATAGTGCCATATGTTCAAAGAACGTTGCATGTTATTTATCCACCTAATAATATTGCACAGCATCTTGGCATTAGTGTCCAAAAACTTCAAGAGTCCGGAATTAGTTATCTTAAACGGGAAGTTATTGTTGCAAAGATACAGAATTTGTTGCCAGGCAAAGTCACAGTTGCTCCAACAATTATTCCGCCAAATGTACAATCAAATGAGAAAATTGAAGAGCAGACAATTATTGTTAGTGATGAAACAAATACCAAAGGGGATGATAATATTGAAAATAATGAATAAATAAATAACGTTTTAATTATCTAATTACTTTTAAAGATCATTCAAAATACTTCATCATCTTTCCAGACAAGAAAAATGAGCGAATTCTATTTCCAGGAGATTACTCGGTAGAATGGACTCTTCTAGGATGTTAAAATTAGACTTACTGCTCTTTATTTTGCGGATTATTAATACTTTATTGGTATTTTCTGATATTCATGTATTACTGGTTGCCTTGGCCCACCGTTACATGTGTGTATAACCTGTATCATTAAAGTTTGTTTTCATGAAGTAGTAAACATGAACTTTTTAATAAATATTAGAAAGTTAAGTGCTTTAAATAATCGTGGGTCTTCATATAGTTATATTGACACCGAAGCAATCAAACAAATCATAGAGAAACATGTAGAGCAGCCAAATTTAGCTTTGTTGCAACAAGAAGTATTGAAAGTTGATCCAAGAAGAATTGACAAAAAGAATGTTGACTATTTGATTTTATGCTCTTGCAATAATGAAAAGTCTAGGTATTTAGCATTAAAGTATGTTGATTTTCTTAGACAATCAGGTACACAATTAAATTTAGCATCCACAGGCAGGTTGTTAAAAATTTATGGTACATTAAGAGAAGAAAATATTGAGACAACCCATAACAATGTAAATATAGAATCAGAAATAATTAAAGAGTAAGTACAATATATGATAATACGTATTAATAGTAATCACTTGATTATTTTAAGGTACAAGAATCTAACAGAAAAGTACAAAGTTTTGGATGCAAGCTTAACTGAAAGTGTGATTACTGCATTAAGCAAAACAAAACAATGGCAAGAATGCCAAAAACTTTTTAAAACCTTTCAAAGTGCATCTACACCAACAACGTCTTCCTATAATGCACTAATTGAAGCATTATTTAAACATCATGAGTTTGAAACTGCCTGGTCATTGTTACATGAGATGGTTAATCTTGAAAAGAAACCCTCAAGTACATGTTACATAAGTTTTCTGACTTCTATATCAAAGTTTGATTATGTGGAACTTTGTAAACACCTGGAAGTATTCTTTAATTATCTGAGTGTAAATGATGTTCTGATAACAAAGGATGTGGCAAATTTAGTTATTGAAATTATGAAATCACATAAGAGAACAGCAACAATAAGCAAGATTAATTTGAAAGGTGAATGCAGTAAGTGTAAAACAATTTTGCCTGAGAACTCATTAAGTGTGGATGAATTTAATCAATTAAAGAAGGCATTCTTTGACAAGGTAATAGTTGGAAAAGATGTCTTTAGGAAAACTACACCAGAAGAATTAACATCTTTTAAAGAGTTTCTAACACAAAAACAACATTATGATGTTATTATTGATGGTCTAAATGTTGCTTATTCCGCTGGCGCTAAAAAGCCAATACATGTAACATCAGGGATGGTTTTAAATGTTGCTCAGCATTATGCCCGTCAAAAGAAGACCGTTTTAATCCTTGGCAGGAATCATATGAAGAAATGGCCACATATTAGAGATTTAAATAAATGTGCAAAGTTGTTTTTAACTCAAAACTTATCTCAAGATGATCCATATTTATTGTATTGTGCCTTAAATTCCGGTCAGGGAACAGTCATAGTAAGTAGGGATTTAATGCGAGGACATTTGCATTTGCTTAAGGAGCCAAACTTGAAACAATTATTTAAACGATGGATTTCGGTCAGCAGGCATGTATTATTACATGCCCAAAAAGACGGAAATGTCTTCATAAAGGTATAGTTATTAAACATTAATCCACTACCAACGTACTAAACACTAATTATTTCAGACACCACCACCATATATTCTTTCTGCCCAAAAGCACAATCAAATCTGGCATTTACCTTGTGAGACAACCACTTCAGAAGTTCCTCAAAATGGTAAAGGAATAAAGAAAGATCCTACTCTTTGGTTGTGTGTAGAATTGTAATTAATTAATAATAAAGTCTATTATTATTTAGAGAAATCTAATGTTCTGTGATTGGAAAATAAACAAATCATTGTACTTATTCAAATTAAATTGTCATTGTGTCTAGAATTGTATAATTGTTAGTGATTAGCTAAATTTAAAATTTAGAGTGATTGTCTGCTGGAATATAATTGATAATGGAAGGAGAAGAAGATGTAATGCCCGTTGGTAAAAGGAAGGACCAACAGAAGAAGAAGAAACTTGATAAATATCGTAGCACTATTTATCCTGGTTATTGCAATGTCCGAATACATGTCCTGGCTCAACCAAAACGTTGGCTTTTGTTATTTACATACAAAAACTATCAACATGTATTTGAAGCTAAACGTGCGCAAGCCATTAAAGAAAAAGTTCAAGAGATGTTTGGTATGACACCAGAGTATGATATTTTAATAATGTTTCGTCATTACATGATTAATTGTTTGTATTAATATATTTCAGGGAAGCAGAGTTATATTTTAATACAATGCGTAAAAAGAAGCCGAGAAAAATTGATTTACGAGCGCTAAAATTAAAGTTGCGCAGAGAAAAGAAGGAAGCGCGTATTAAAGCGTGTGCCATTTTTGAGAATATGATGCGCAAAGCTATTAAATATTCGTATAAACATGCACCCCCTTTGTTAGTTACGCCAATGCTACGAATGATATCTGATAATATGTTGGAACTTTTAGTGAGTATCCATGATATTGAAATGCCCACTCGGACGAGCACAGGTAATTAGTTTAATTAAATGAATTGTTGTCAATTAAATGTCTTCTTATTATGCTATAGATAAATTTGTGCAGTTGTTAATTTCAATGGCTGATTGGGTTGCTGTCTTCGTTTCAAATATTTACTACGAATTGGAGATTCAAAACCGCAAAGAACAACAGGACCGAGAAGAAGCGGCTGCTTTACCAGGGTCTGAGTCTACAGTTACAACTAATCCAGATAAGGAAGTTGCAACAGGATTGACCAATTATGATCAAGAGAAGGAGTTTGAAGAGATGGACAATGAATTATTAATGCAGGAAGGCGAATAAATTTTCTAATATATTTGTCTAAACTGTAAATTTTTGTTTATATTATTAATAGTCATTTGATGATTACCTAATTACATTTGATATTTTTTGAGTCTAAAGATGAGAACCATAAGCAATAAATAGGTTTAATTATCAGAATTTAAAAGCCACAGTTAATAATTCAAAGAATGCACATGATATTTAAATCCATTTAAATCTGACAATCACTGATTGGCTAAGATCAGCTAAGATCACGCCAAATCAACTTAACCTCAGAAACACATGTTTTGTTGACGGCAATTGAGTGCTAATCTTAATGTGCAGAAAGTGATAGTGAATTTATTATAACAATGAGTGACAACAAATCATTCAAGAGTTTAAAGCTAAATCAGTGGATAATTAGACAATGCCAATCAATAGGTATGCTTAAAAGGTTCTTGCTTCTGTTGTTTTCATGCATAGAGATGGTTATTATTACAGGTGTAACCAAACCCACGCCAATCCAGGAAAACTGCATTCCAAAGATTTTAAAAGGGAAAGATTGTATAGGAGCTGCAAAAACTGGTAGTGGTAAAACGCTGGCATTTGCTTTACCAATTTTACAAAAGTTATGTGAAGAACCATATGGAATATTTGCTCTTGTACTCACTCCAACAAGGGAACTAGCTTATCAGATTGCTGATCAATTTGCAGTAATTGGCAAACCAATGAATTTACGACAATGTGTTGTTGTTGGAGGCATGGATATGTTGAAGCAATCACAAGAATTGGCAACAAAACCACACATTGTGGTTGCAACTCCAGGAAGATTGTTAGATCATTTGGAAAGCTGTGACACTTTTTCCTTAAGCAAAATACAGTTTTTAGGTAAATAGATTACAAGTCAATAATTACATAATAATAACAACGTTTACTTGCAGTGTTAGATGAAGCTGATAGACTTCTTGGTGGTCACTTTGATGAACAAATTAAAGCTGTTTTTAAAGCATTACCAAAGCAAAGACAAAATTTATTCTTTTCTGCTACTATCACTGATACCTTGGAGAAATTAAAAAGTGTCACTGGAAAAGAAGTCTTTTTGTATGAAGCACCAAATACAGTTGCAACTGTTGAGCAGTTGGAACAATGTTATGTACTTTGTCCAAAAGATGTGAGAGATGCATATTTAGTAGAAGTGATAAGAACATTTCGGCAAATAAATGCAACAGGCAATATTATGATATTTACAGACCGCTGTAAAAGTTGTCAAATTCTTTCAATGATGCTGAATGATGTTGGCTTTGACAATGTGCCTTTACATGCAATGATTTCACAAACGCAAAGGCTGGCTGCGTTAGCGAAATTTAAATCAAATACTATTAAAATTCTGATTGCAACTGATGTAGCAAGTCGTGGTTTAGATATACCAACAGTTGATTTGGTAGTTAATCATTTTGTGCCAAGGGAACCTAAGGAGTATATTCACAGAGTTGGTAGAACAGCTCGTGCTGGACGTTCTGGCAGAGCAATTACGTTAATAAGTCCATACGATATAACGTATTTACATGCCATTGAGGAATGTATTAAAACAAAGCTTACAGAGTTTAAAATTAATGGTATGTACTTGAAAATATATCTTTCGTTAAGACTAAATATATTTCTTTCAGATGAAGAAGTTGGTAAAATTTTCACGCAAATATCAGTGTCAAAAGCAGAAGCGCATATAAAATTAGATGAAGATGATTTCTATGAAAAGCGCATGATAAATCTAAAGAAGAAATGGATCTTGGAGGGATTGGATCCAGATGAAGAAGAGGAGAAGCTATTGAAAAAGCGGAAAAGGAACGTAAAGCAACCCAAGAAGAATAAAAAGCTTAAAGAAATGGATAATTCTGATGTTGATGTTAAAGTTTCTGATAGTAATCTTAAAACAACTGATATTGAAGTTAAATGAATATTTCGTTTAGTAACATACATATTTTAAATCTCATCTATTATAGTTCTTCTGATGTTATAAACATTCTTATAATTTAAATGTTGGTTTTTACAATCTGCATTCCATTCTTCCTTAATTCGCCCTCAACGTCAAGCTACAAAACTAATAATTACATCACTTGTCTATGGATTCCATTCTACGTACACGACCTCTGCGAGCAATGGCGTTCTTCCTTTTCCGTTCTGACTCGTACACGGTTGACAGGTACGTTCTGGTGTTTACTAGTTTATTACGATTATTTATTAAACTTGAAACTTACTATTGTTGAAAGGTAATTGTTCAGACGTAGGTCGTTCTTAAAGTGATGTGATTCTTTTGCTGGTGGTGAAAAATACGCCATGTTATTAGAGATTCGGCTTGACTCAGTGTAACATAATATAACCTCACTAAGTGTGCATGCTGTACAGTTTCTTGTCTCATTCTCCACTAACAGATTTTCTGTTTACAGCAAACATGCCGTCTGTAACGCTAAAAGACGTGGATCAACACAAATTTGTGAAGGCCTTCTCTTCCTTCTTAAAGAAGTAAGTCAAAATTACAAGTATATTTCAATTTAGAGATTACATATCCTCAGTTTAACTGGTGTCAAGGTTTACAAGAATTGAGCACGGCGTTTGGTTTTTAAGTGTTTCATTTAATATAAGGACATGCACTATAACTGTTGTGTATTTATCGTTTGCGGCTTGATTTTCCCATGTGGTTTATGTATGTTGGAGGAACTGCACCTGCTGGTGAATACATATTATTCCCTTGCTGCTGGTTTTGTTGCTGCTGTTGTGGGTAATATTGACCATTAGGGGATGGTTGTGGTGGGCCTGTATAGTTGAAGTTCATTCCTTGAGGCGGCATTCCAATACTGCTTCCATTGCTGGAGATCATCATTGGTTGCTGCTGCTGTTGCCATGGCTGAGGAGGCGGTGGTGCTTGCTGTGGAGGTGGTCGCCAATTTGGTGGGCCTTGGAAATAGTTAGATGCTTGCATAGGCTGGAGATTCTGCAGTTGTGGTTGCGCCTGAGGCATCATCATGCCAGGCGGCATTACTGGCATGCCCATTCCAGGCATCATCATTGGTCCTCCAGGCATTCCTCCTGGCATACCCATGCCCATACCCATACCCATGGGACTGGGCATACCGCCGCCCATCATACCTGGTGGTCCAGGCATGCCTGGCGAACCCCAATTTGGCGGAAACATTTTAATAACTTTTCTATGCCGTGCACAAGAAACGAAGAATTTTTACTGTTTCAGATTTGATGTTGATCATTTGTCAGAATGCTAATAGTTGTTTTTATTGATATCTAATCACAGCCGCCTTGTATACTGATTGTTAATTTGTTTTAGGACTGGCAAACTACGTGTCCCAGAATGGGTTGATCTTGTCAAGACCTCCAAAGCCAAGGAATTGGCTCCTTATGATCCCGATTGGTATTACGTGCGTTGCGCTGCCGTCATCCGTCACATCTACATGCGTTCCCCAGTTGGAGTAGGCTCTGTGACCAAAATTTTCGGTATCCGCAAGCGCAATGGTACCCACCCATCGCATTTCTGCCGCTCTGCCGGCGGCGTTGCACGCAAATGCCTGCAGAGTTTGGAAGCTCTGAAGCTCATCGAGAAGTCTCCAGACGGTGGCCGCCAAATCACACACCAAGGCAGACGCGACTTGGATCGCATTGCTGCGCAAGTGAAAGCCAAGGAACGCAAAGCATTGAAGGCTGGCGGCGTTCTCACGTTGTAGATAAGTTTTCCATTAATAAAATAATTCTTTAAAAAGAACTTCAGTCACTTTAGACCAAAATTCCTAATTAGCTGCCAAAGCTTAATGAAACAATTGCGAGTCAACACAACGAACGTGGTATATATATTGTACGAAATATTTTCTTTAACAAAATAGCTGAGAACTTTTTTTGCACTTATCTATCAGAGTGGTACATATAACTAACATATAATCAATACAAAAGTAATGACGGTGGTTTAATTAATAATATATTAATTAAAAGTAAAATCGATTCGTATATGAAACGTAAATATTTCATTTGAAAATAATAGCTAAAAATTAAATTATCACACTATGAATTTTTCTGTTAGAAATAACCATCATATATTCTAAATTATAGTAAAATGGCTTTGTTGCCCTAATTGCAGTTAGCCGCTAAAAATAGAGCTCCAAATTCAACAATTATACCAAACTCCATCGCGTCATTATTATCTTCACCTGCGTCGATTTTAAAGACAAACTAGGTACGTTGCTGTGTCATTGGCAAGTCACATTTGGATATTATTGCAGTAAAAGGATTTGCTGCTAGTGTTTTTCCTTGTGTGAGGTGGTTCCTCATCTTTCATTTGGTTATCCGCAAAGCTACGCAGCTTGTGCGTAGAGCTACGTGGACTCCTCGACCACCTGAAGGCCATTCTGCTTAAGCAGTTCGCGTAGCACTTTGTTCTCGTTCGCGAGACTGACGTTTTTTCGTTTGACCGCCTCCAGAGCCTCGGCGAGTCGCTTGCGTTCGCTTTCGCACTCTTCCAGCTGGGAATGGCAGTCACGCAGTTCGGTAATGTATTCCCACGCTTTGGCAAGAATACCACCCTTTGATTGACCGTCATAGTGGCCGTTGCTCTTCATCTCGCCGGTGCCAGTCGTGTCCGGAAGGACTTTCGATAACTTGGTGATCCAATTATTGATCTTGTCGCGACGTCTCCGCTCGACTTCGTTGTGTGTGGCGCGCCGCCGTTCATCGCGCTACAACCATTTCGCACTTTTCAGATCCATGCAATACACATATTATGCATTGAAATTACCTTTACCTTCTTGATATTTGTAGGTGGTTGAACTATTGTGCTTTCAACAATAGTGGCACGTGGCGCAATCGGCCTGGGGCCTGTTGTTTGGTGACTGACAAACACATCTGATGCATTGCCAATCACGTAAAGGTGACCATTGACATTTGATGTAACTAGTTGTGGGACTGTTGTTGAATTTGTAAAATTTTGAGTTGTAAGTAGCTGGGGGACACGTTCCTCTTCTACTTTCAGTACCCCATATGTAACTTGGCCTAAAATCAACACAGGACTAATTAGTTAATCACTGAGTACTCATGCAGACTAGGTATTACCGTCTGGGGTACGAAACGAATATTGCACATCTTCTTCAGGTGTCTCCAGGAGTGTTTGTGGTGAAAGGTGTTTCACATGTGGATCATCAACATCATCACTACCCATACTGGTTTCTTCAATTCCAAGGGATTGGTGCAGTATTACTTTTTCCTCCACCTCTCTGGAAGCAACACGCATAATTAGCACTTCACTACTCAAATTTGTTTATTGCATTCAAGTGTTATCGTTTAGGAATCACAACAACTTTTTGACCTTGTCGCTTTTATTTAGGACAAACAGCTAGTCAACTAGTTACATAACTTGCTACGCATACGAACGGCTGTTGGTGAAACTTACAGAAGCTCGTACCTGGTATCTAAAGGATCAAGTATATCCATGATCTGAATTTCCCGAGTTCGGATTTTGCATCCACGATTTGTATTTGAATTTTCCGTCAATTTTGGTCACGGGAACAACTCCAGGTCATGTGACGCGACAAATGATCAGTCTTCCTTGCGACGGCGCATGTGCCGCCTCAAGTCAGCAAGTACTCTGTAATGTTGTCAAGCTTTTAAATTATTTAAGCGTGTATCTAACAAGTATAATTGATTCATTTGTAATTCTCTATGATATTCTATCCAGTTGACGTAATCAATTGCAAATGGTTACATTCTAAATTCAAAATATTTAAACATTAGTGGGAAGCAGTGTTGCTGACACACGCACGTAGCGCTGAAATCGTCATATTTTTGTACTAGTTTTACAAACTTAACCTGAACTGTCATCATGAAGAAGCAAAGTTGTTCAGTTCTGTTTTTATTGCAAATTACAATGAATTAAAGTAATGACCTCATCCAACTCTGTACAACCGTTCGAGTGCGTCCGTCAGCTGCGATCCAGTGAGTCATTGTTGTTGTTATAATGCGATACAAATGAGTGAGTGAGTACGATTAGTTGTCGAGTCTGCAATCGAGTCACATGAAACGTGATTAATTCAATTAATTCTTATCGCGTTGCGTCTTCAACGATACTCAAATAGATAAAAATTATAATTGGATTGAGGCAATCGGGTGTCGAAAAGTGTCGAACGCAATGAATCGCAATCAGGCGAGTTACGGCTCAATGGCATCTACATCGGAGGCGCAACTCAACGGCCAAAGCGGCCAGCAGGAGTTTGCGAATCTCTGTGATGAGATATCTAACAACATCTATACCATCTCACAGAGCTGGAAGACACTGGAGGCATCCTACAAGCGAATAGGTACGCCCAAAGACGGTGAACAACTTCGGAATACAATGTAAATAGCACACCATAGTTTGCAAGTATGCAAGGTTAATACTTATTTTTTTGGCATGGAAATATTCCAGACATGAGACACAGATAACTGCGAATGAATCAATCACCGTTACCAAGGGAAAGCTGCATATAATTAGCATTTATACAAGAAATGTTGATAAGGCGCAAAAACTACAATTGGAAAGACTGACAGAAAGTTTTAAGGAGGTCATTGCAAGGTATTCATCAACACAAAAAGTAAGTTTCACCAATTTGGCAACAGATAGATAACTCGTATTAATGCTTAACTTCTATTTTGTTCATTAGAAAGTAGCAGAGAAGCTGAAATCAAAGTTCCTTGTGCGCGCAAATATAGAATATGAAAATGTCGTGGAAAATGCAGAACAACTACAGCAACTTCAAGAGCAGCAGCAAACACTGCAGGATATGGCGTTTGAAAACGATATTCAAATGGATCGTGAAGAACGCATTCGTCAGATTGAAGCTGACGTTATTGATGTGAATCAAATTATGAAGGAGCTTGGCGCTCTTGTTCATGAACAAGGTCAAACAATTGGTATGTCATTTGATCTTCTCTCAGCAAATGAAATTCAACACTTGCTATAATTCTAGACACTATTGAAAACAGTATTGATTACGCCACTGGTCATGTTGAAGAAGGCACTTCACATCTAATCAAAGCTGCAAGTTATCAAAGCAGGTATCGACGACGTTTATGCATTTTGGTGCTTATTGCTGTGCTTGTTGCCGTTATCCTTGTCACAATTTTGGTGGTGCAATTGAAGCACTAGCGAGCTACTGAAATAAACGCACTACACAAACAAATTCTGGCGATAACACGAACGATTATCGAATACATAGGAAATTGTATGCTATTTTAATATGGTAAGTGAGTATTTAGGCTGTTTGTTGAATTTTAAATACGCGATAAAGATTGAAGCGTCTTGAATGCACTTATTGTGTGTGTCTGATTTGATTATGTGAATTTGTTACAATCAACTTAGATTATGTATTGATATATTACTTTATATTTTATAAATATTGAGAATTAATTAACTTTAAAGAAAGAAAGGCCAATTAATTATTTACTCATATTTAACACTGAGAAAATAGACGTAATTTTATTATAAAATGAAAACAAATTGAATACATGTTTACATACAAAATTCCTCCGCTTTGCTACCATCTGTCTTGTCTGTTTAATCGGAACTTTCTTTTATTTCGATGCGTCGTCTCTTCAAATAATGCTCAATCTTTTCCTCAAGGCTGTCTAAATATTTAAACAAAATGGTTATCAGTTTACTTAAATTGTTATGATGAGCTTTAAAATTGCTTACCGCATTTCGGACGCTGCATTAGTGGAACATACGTCTTTCTGTTGTTATCGTTATTTAAAATGTTTATATATATGTTGTCATTGCCTTCTGTTTGGCTGTTGGTGTCTGATGATTGTGAATTTTGTAAATACTGCTGGCAACGTGTTTGCTCCAATTCAGATAGCATTGCTTTTATCATAGTAGACCTAGATGGAAGAGCAATTACTAGTGTTTAGTTTCAATATTACACACGAAAATTGCACGTAATCATACTTAACAGCTGTGATCGTCCATAATCCGTGAAGCTTCCTCATTACAGCATTTAACGTTGGTAAATTGTAGATGAAATTATTATCCACATCGTAGTTACAATAAAATAGATTTAATGGTATCTCAGAAGCCATGTTATAGTCAGGTTTTCTGTAAAATATCCGTATTTGTAAAACGTGCAAGATTGATTTGTATAAGAATTTACCTAGGGCTTCTTTCAACGTCTAATAAGTCTTGAATCACTTCGGGCTTTTCTTTTTCCTCCCCTATTAAAAACAAAACACCCATGATGCATCTAATTTGATGCCACAGGAAACCCTTGGATTCTATTACTAAGGCATACATAGTATCACTTTTTTGTGGATCGGCATCTTCTTCAGTTTTCAGAATTAATAGTGAGTCAATTTTTCTTATAAATTCTGTTACACCATTGGCTACATCCATTTTACACAAGTTTCTGAAGTCATGATTGCCTAGTAAATAACTACCAGCTTTTTGCATATCCTGCAATGAAATCCTGTTATTAGTTAATGAACTTTTAATACTTTTAGGTTTATATACCACTATATTCAGATTGCTCTTTGGAAAGAAGTATTTATATGTTCTAGAATTGCAATTAAATCTAGCACTATAGTCCTCTTCAACAGGACACCAGGCAACACATTGTATTGTATCTGGTAAAACTCTATTTATCATTTGGCAGTAATCATACTCCTCTGATGTGTTTTCTTGATTGTCTTTACTTAGTTTACTTCTCAAATCTATTGAGATGACCTGTGGAATGTGGAAATATAGAATAATTGTTTAAATACAAGTAGTAAACTAGTACCTGACTAAATGAACTGACACCTTTATCAGTTCGACCACATCTGTGATAATTTGATTCTTCTCTGCTCTTTATCAGGTGAGTTTTATATAGTGCTTCAAATAGATAATGTTCTATTGTATTTGTTGTGTCTTCTTGTATAACATATCCAAGATGATCCCATCCTAAATAGAAAAATTTGAGTAAAACATGTCTATATTCATATCTGCAACATTAAGAATTTCAACAAATTACTTGCACACTTTTAAGATTATTCTTACTTTGAGTGATCGAATGGCTTCTTTAATTTCCCATGATTCTGATGATTTCTTGTAATTTTCTTATCATTGTGGTTGTTTTTAGCTATAATGTTTTTCAGCTGTTCATTATGAGCCAATGTAGCAAGTAGTCTCTCGATAAGTTCCTAAAGTGAATAAGTTTAAATGATTTACATACATGTGATAACATAAATAATAGGTCTTACATTCTTGCTTAAGTCTTCTAATTCTTCCCTTGAACAAGTCTTTGGAGTCTTCTTAATCCCTATTTTTTGTTTTGGTTCACACATTGTTTACTTTCCACGCTGGAAGGTTGGAAGGTTATGAGGATGTATGTATGCAACTTTTAATGCAGTCTCTACTCTGACCCATGTCAGTTAGCGTAACTGTCAAAAAGTCAGTTAAAGTTTTACATGCATCGTGCTAGTGCCGGTCTAAGTGTTCATCGTTATTTAGTGATAATTACGACAACTTAAGTGTTGATTAATCGTATACTGCTTCATTAGTGACTCCAGATTATTGCTATCCTTTAGGTGAGTTGCTATATTGTATTTTTTATGTGTTCTCGCCACCGTTTCTTTGCGGCATTACAACTACATACACACATACGTGATCGGTTTCCATGCATCTAACCGCAACTTATGGCGGGATTGGTATTGACAGCTAAATGACGCCTATTTAACGAGATAATTACACGATGCGTATTGAAAATTGGGCATATTATCACCCAAAACGTTTTCCATGTGATGTAATTTATAGCATTGCAATGCTGACGAAACGCTAGCAAATTCCCGACTAGTTTAGACAAGTTTCGTGTCTGTTTGCGCTTGGTACCTGATGTGCACGAAATAGATTCGGTAAACACTGTACGTAAACATGATAAACAGAACGACTTTCAAGTAATATTTATTTCTCAGTTAGATTGTTCGAAATGGTAACATTTTAAAGCATCACATTTATGATGAGTACGTTAATACAGTATAGACGTGTTGATAAGTGTACTCTTAATCATCAGAATAGGCATCTGGTAAATGTACAAAATGAATAAGTAAGTAATCAATATAGGACGGGGTTGTACGTAGTAAAGACACCATTAGATTCGTTTGCATTCTCATAGTGTGCAATGGGAAACAAATTTAATTGCTTATCACCCTATTATTCAAATACTTCATAGACATATCAATATGGCCTTTCGGATTGTGCGGAGCTAATATAAAAAATTATATAATTTGTCGTTGACACAAGAAATTGTACTATCGTTTGGCTATAACACTAATCAATGTATAAATCGTCATTTTCTTTCAATAGATTTCTATATACTTTTTTCGTTTCTAGTTAATGTTGGCACAATTCTAAGAGAGTATTTCATATTGGTATTCATTATAAATCAACTACATTGCAAAAACGATGGAAATATGTGTATGTATGTGTTTGTGTGTAAATACAAATTTCATATATTGTTTATATTGCAATAACAAAATTCGGCTATGTTGATATTCATTAATTATCTTCTAAGCACATTACACTAAGTGCCATCAAAATTTCAATACATGTTGCCTACTACTGCATGATAACGAAGGAGTTGCTATTTGTTTTCTGGCAATCAATGGTAAATGGTAATTTCCGTACGGGGTTTAGTAGATTCTCAAACTGCATTTAAAGCTACATTACATTAGATATTCTTGTGTCTCGAATGCATCCCCATCGGGTGGGGATGAAGATTAATGCTAGAATATGTTATTAGTAAGATAGTCAGAACTATGTGTTTTGATTATTCGTTATGGGTCCGGTATAATATGATAGTTAGATCAGTAAATTACCCTTCGTACGCGTTCGTTCTTCTTTGGTGTAGAACATTTTGGTTTGTTTGCTTAGGATACCTACTCAAGTCTTTGAATTATTTATAAAAGTTCAGTGCTTTTTTTGCCTTTTTAGTAAGTCGTTCAAGTTCTCAGTACAGGTTTTTTAGTTTTAAACATTTGAAATAAGTCAAGTCATTATTCGTGTGCGGAAGGCAAATTCATACATGGCTTAAATCAGTTCAACTCATCTTTGGGCGGGGTGGCAACAATATGTGGAATTGAACACATTACACTTTTAGAAAAATAACTTTTTGAGAATTCGTCGCCAATTCATTTACGCCGTGTTTGAAATTAGAATTATAACCGTATTTAAAACAAGAAATATATAGATAGATATATTATATATGTAAACAATAGATAAATAACTCTTGCTCTCATTTTTGTATCACATAACTTTTCCCTTTCGTTTTGTAATTGCACCCGATTCTTCGCCCTCGTTCAGGATCAAACGAATATCCTAATAATACATACGTTTTGCTTTGTTTTGCAGGATAAGGAGTAGAAGTTCAATTAGAGAGTGGCTTGTGGGGTGACATCCGTGTTGGGATCGATTCCGGCCTGACGTAGCCAATGACGCAAGTTCCTGGTGCGTTCGACCAAGGTGGTGGTCGCACCCTGGTTGGCGGCATGTGTGACCACCGTGCTCTGCGCATTGGCAAGCGCCACATGCTGCCTGTAGTTGTGCAGACGGTCGGCAAGTGTTGGAATGGACGGCGGCGCCGGTACAGACGCAGTGCCAGCTAGCATTGGCCATCCCAAATCTGGATATACCATTGGCAAAGGGACAACTGCAAAGGTAATTTCCAAAGAGAACATTTATATTTTAGGGTACGAGTTTACCTCACCTGGTGGTAGGTTGCCAGCTTTCTGCTGCTGGTTGAGCACCTCCCAGATCTCGCGTATCTCCGAATTTAAGTTCTCCAGACTCTGAATGATTTCTGAAGACTCTTGTAAGTGCTCTCCGCGCAGAATCATCTTTAGACCGTCGGCGGCGGTGGCGAATTCCGTTGAACTTATGCCGGAACTTGCGCTGTGCGATGATAAGTCGCTGAGCGTTGCTTCATCTTGTTTGTTGGCGTCGTTGGATGCGGTGGTTGCGCGTTGCAATGATTGCTCGAGGTGCCTTAGGCGAATGACTTTCTCGCCGAGCAAGGAGCGTGTGCGATGTAGGGATACCTCCATATCGGTCAAGTCTTTCTCCTCCTGAAATTATACACAGATTATGGTTTGGTACACGACGTTGGGGGAGGGCGTAGTTTATTGCGGACCTGGCAAAGTTGCTGTAGCGTATGACGCGCCATGCTGCCGTGTTTGAGCTTCAAGTCGTTCTGGCGCTGTTGAAATAGGCATTTTTGCGTTCGGAGGCTCTCCTTGGCCCGCTTGATCGAGTCGCGCTCCAGGTGGATGCGGTGCCTGAAAAACTCTAATTCGGAACTGCCTTCGAATTTCTGACCGTCCGTGAATGGATATCTGCAAATGACAGTTCACTGCTGCAAGATATCGCAAACGAACGACATTGAAACGGTAGGCATTCAGACACACAAGCATAACGAGGTGCAAATAAGATTTGGCGCACAGCGAAAAGTGCGGTTGTGGATTTTAGACCAATTTGGGGGATGCGGAGGTCCAAGGGTGGGTGGCGTTAAAGCGTGTTACCTCAAATGGTATGTGTCGGGTTGGGCATGCGCTGCAGGCAGTTGGTCTTCGAGATCCTCAAGTTTTTGTAGCTGTCGACGGAGATTCTCAACCGGTGAGCAAGTACGTGGTGTGCGCTTCGACTTTAGCGTACTTCTGGAGGGCGGCGTGCTTTTGACGCGCGAATAGAATTTTTTACGACCCCGACCTAGATTTGCATTCTCCTCGGAGGATTCGTAGTTGACGCCGTCGTTTTTGAAACTGCGATCACTCGCCGATGTGTCCATGTCTTGGATGAGGACGCTGCGTGCCTGTTTCGATTCGGGTTTCAGACTAGTGCCACTGTTCTGATCTAATTTCACAAGGGGTGGTTTCATACGATTTGGTGAACGATTTGGCGACCTATAAGATTTTATTACTTTGAAAATCACAGCTATTTGTTACATTTAGTCTGAACTGGTGTACCTTTCCTTATTGATGGAGTTACTTTTTTCCGTTTCGGAGCCGGTTGTGGTTGTTGTCGTATGACTTTGTTCGCGTTTACGATTCCGTTTCTCCAAGGATATTTTGACATCCGTCTTCAACTTGATGTATTTCTCTTTTAGGCAGCGATATTTGTCTTCGAGCAATCGCTTTTCGCATCGGACCTTTTCATAGAGGCGTTCGTCGCCGTAATCTTTGCTGCTGACGTGCGCATAATTCATTTCGTTATCTAAATTGCCATTCACCTTCTTCTTGAGCTCAGCCAACATGCTCTCGTGTTCCTTTCGTAGAATTTTCTCCTGAAACAGATGAGAATTAATATTTCGAATGTTTTGCATTGAATTGTGACTTGTGGCACCTCGGATTTGAAGTCTTGTTTGATTTCATCAAGGATTGCCTGGTGCTGTTTCCTGATTTGATCCAGAATGGCATTGTGGGAGACTATTAATTCATCCTTTCGCTTTTCTAAGTCTCTCGAAAGAGTTTTCTCCATCTCTTCGTACTTTTCAGCGAACGTTTTCTCAAGCTCAGTGCGCTGTTGCTCAAACTTTTTCTCCAGCTCGATTTTCATTTGGTCTTTGCCGCTGGCAAGTTCCGTCTCTAAACGGACTCTCTCCTGTTCCAATGCCCCTAAATTCCGACTCTGCATTTCGGTGCGAAGATTATCCACCTCACCTTTGATGTTTTCCTCGTATTTCTTCTTTTCCGAAATGAGTATTCGCTCCAGTTCATTTTTTTGTGACTCTTGCAGTTCCTCCCTGTACCGAACGATTTCCTCGTTGTTTTCATCCCAAATTGTTTTCTTCATGCATTCTAACTCTTTGTCTGCATTATCCTTGATTCTACTTAAAAGTTTTGCATTGTCCTCGCGCATTTTCTCTGCAATATTGTGCTGGATTTCGTCTTCCTCGTCCTGCATGTTTAGCAGTGTTCTCTTGCTTACTTTTTTGTCCAGACTCTTGAGGATGGAGTCATCTTCAGAGTCGGAGATGGCGATGCTGCTTTCAGTATCCGTTTTGCCACGAAGTTTCACAAAGTCTTTTGGATTCGCTTTGATTATTCTCAAGCTGCCAGCTTCAGCAGATGTCGAGTCAACGGGTATGGGTTGCAGGTTGACATCAAGTGCAAAGCGTACATTTTTAGGTTCATCTTCTTCGTTATCTTCATTACGTTCACGCAGGATTCCTTTCAGGTTATCCTGGGGTTCATCGTGCTCTTCTTCAATTTCTTCTTCCGGCGTGTTATCCTCATTGTCAATCTCTTCGTCGACTTTTTGCTCATCCTTGGACGTTTCGGCGTTTTCGATTTCCTGTTTGGCATCTTGGGAAGTTGTGGGTTGATTTGTCAAGTTTTCTGCAGTTCCATGGCTAGACTGAGTTTCTGTATTGGCTGTGCTTGTAGATTTGACGGCGGGTTTCTTGAGGAACATGTTCCCATCGCGATTGAGCTTAAACTCCTTTTTCGGACTATCGCCCAACTTGCTCGGCTTGCCATCGAAGCTGGTTGACAGTGATAGGCCAATCTTGCGATTATTAATGAAGGAAGTGATTGGCTTTTCTTCAGATTTCTGCCGAAGTAGCCCAGTGTTTAACGGTGCTAATTTGATTTCTTTTCTTCGAGCACCTAAATTAATCAGTGGTGGTTCCTCCAAGCTGGGGAATTCATCCCTGATGATGGTCGCATCCTCATTCGGCTCGCCAATGCTGTGCGATAAACTTTCTGAACGCCTCTTCTTGACTAGACCCCGATAGATATCATCAAGTGGATGCTCCCATTGCGTTTTGCCCGTGACATTGTTGTAATAGTAGTAGGACTTGGATTTCTCATCGAGGCTAGGGCGATAAACATCGCATTGATTGTAGTACGTATTAGCGGTAATCAATTACTACTTACACAGGCTTCCATCCGGGTGGCAATGCCTTCATAAGGCCTTCGGCGGCCAGGGGCAATAATTGCGGCTCATTGTCGGGATCGATTCCAATCTTGGCCGCGTAGACTTTGATCTCTGCGAGAGGCAAGCAAAAACATACGGATACGAAATAATTGCGCAGTCGGAAGATAGGTCATTTGCGGCCATCGACAGGTTCGTGGCCTAGTTCATTGTTGGGTCATTAATGTGTGCGCACTCACCATTCGCCGACGGGGAGCTGCTCTCATCGAAGATCTCCTCGCAGACGATACTGTTCGGGGCGGACATTGCGATTCTCAGCGCATTCTTAACGCTTTGTGAGTGCTACACACTGGCTGCGAACGCGATCGTTTGTGTTGTTTTATGGATTTTCAACTGGCCGTGCGTGTTGTCAATGTCAGGCAGACAGCTGCTTTCGGTTTACGTGGGGGTGGATGCGGGTCGAATGCGCGTTCACCGCGCGCGAATACAAACAAAACGCGAATAATGCGTGCGCCACGACGCCAAGCGGCAACCGTCACAAATATCGAGGGCCCAATGGGCGTTTATGCCACCCCAATGCATATTTTATACGAGCGGATCAAAACATGTTTACAGTTTACTCACTACATGGTTAATTTGCCCCCTGATTAATTCAATGCTGCGAGGTGCGTGTGATCATTGGGGCCGAGCGTGTCACTGATGAATTTCAAGAGGGGTGGTTGTAGAATTTTGAATCTGCAGGATAAGATTGCTTTAGGGGGTTGGTGTGGAGATGGCGCAAGGATGATTTCTGCAGCGGCAGAAGTGGATTCTGGTGGATATGCCGGCGCGCATTGGAAAAGTGGCGGGGGCAGGTTGTCTGCAGATGAAGCAGGGGATGCTGTATTCGAGAGTAGAGCCACCCCGTATTGATCACATCACCGTGTGCACCCGGTCATCTCGCGTATCCTTACATAACCATGTAGTGAGCGATAGTGTGCCAGGTGTGAAGCGCACGTAGTGAGCGAGAGGCACACACACTCGTTGCAATCGTCCTGCTGCTGCTCCTGCGGCTGCTGCTCCTCGCACATCAAACGCTGCAATTGCGGCCTGCAGCACACACACACTTTACGAAGCGTGGTGCGTATTGCGGAAAATCGCCCTCTCCGCGCGGAGGAGCAAGACGAAGAAGACGACGACGACGAAGAAGTATCGCAATTTTTCCATTCGTCAATCGCGCGCGCGTTCCTCGACTTGGTACGCGGCAACGAATGTGCACGGGTGGTATTCCAGGTGTTGTTATTCGAGCAGCTCGAGTGTCTGCAGGATTCGCACTGCGCAACGACACGAGGACATGCATGGACATTCTTCGGTGTGGCTCTCCACTCCATCTGCAGATATCAAAACAATTCATTCACGTCGTCGTCGTACCTGATGCCAGCCGAATATTATAATTACTATGCGACGCGCGTGTGTGTCGCGAAACGCCTGCTAGCCGTATGAGAATTAATTAAACACATGCGCTGGCTGCCAGCACCACTGCTAATTAGTAAGAATGCACCAATATAAAACGCCAATGAAATATAAGCAATCTAATTAAGTAAACGCGCAAGTGCACAACCATTGTGACTGCATCCTCGAACGCCACGTAATCCGCAAGTGGTACGCAAGAATTTTGTCGCGAAATGACGACAACGTCTTCATTAAATCGTTTAAAGTGAATGTCGAAATTTGATACTTCAATGTGAGGAACAAGAAGAAGCTGGAAGAAGAAGAAGAACAAATAGTTGGACATGATGAGGAAGAAGCACGTCTAGAAGTGTCAACGCAATTGCAAAACGCAAGTAGGTTGTAATCATCATCATCATCATTTTCTTGGCTGTTTTTTATGTATCTTGCGAGCAAATTGAAATTTGCTAGTTAATTATTGGTTCTTGAAGAATGTGCGGTGCTGTGCAGACGCACAAGTGTGTGGACCATTAGCGTAACCGTTAACGGGTAAGGTTAGCGTTCGTGAAAACCACCACCCTCTGTCAGTCTGGCATGACACGGTGACCGAATTTCGAGGCAAACAATTGGAGCAATCAGCGGGAGAGCGTCTCTCGCGCGCGTGCTTCTCGGCGCGGCTCCACCGCCACCGCCACGGCTGCCGATGTCGACGCCGCCCGCACTCATTCGGTATCACATCGAGCGCGTTAGCGGAGGCGGCTACGGCACACGTTTGCATCCGTAATAATGCCATTTGGAAGCCCTTCGAATTGCACTGCATTGCACATGCGGCGCACCTCATATGCATATCGTATTATGTGCATGAAATTTAAATCGCTTCAAATTGCTCGCCGCCGCCGCTGTCGCTCATCAGGATGCCGATAAATATTTTCGTCTAGCGCGAAATTTGCATTAAACTCGGCGCAGCAGGCATGCATTCGTTTTGCCGTGTAGCGTAAACGCATTTTGTTGTTTGCACGCTCATCTAACATGAATGTGTTTTTCTCTTGCAGCAATCGCCCATCGACGACACACGACACACAGACACGTGGCTGCGGCAGAGGCTGAATCATGGTCGATCTGGGCGGCTACGTTATTATTCTGGTGGAGACCAAGGACAAGAAAATCAAATTATACGGTGAGTGTTTGCAGGAGTAGCGCAGCAGGGCCGTTTGTTGCTGTTTACAATCGCACTGCACCACTTTCATTCGCTGCCGCCGCGTGCCCTTCGACCGATGTGATTTATGTTCTTCATCTGGTTAATTTCATGATTAGCTGTTGATGGCTTTTTTCGTACGATTAACTCGACCGAATCGTCCACCAAACATACATCAATAACATCCGAGGCGAGAGAGTAAAAAAGTTAGTTTTTGCGGACCGTTTCAATTTTTCAGGCCGACATTTAATCTTTCGTGCGAGTTTCGTAAATAAGCAACAAACGTGTAACTGCTCTGCGCTTGGTTCTACGTAGAATGTACACGTGGTATCTCGGTGGGTAAAAGTACGGTACAAGAGAGAGAGTCATGTAGTGCATTTTTAAAATTTGCCATCGCGCCAGAGAAAGAACTAAGTGCATGCATTTTTTAAAGGACAATTCTTTTAGGCGGCCCGGCTGCATTCTCGTTTTGTGTGTTTGCCTTTTGCGGTCGCTATTTTTTTTATTCGTCACTTTCTGCGCTGCTTCGCCTCTTATCGTCGCCTGCTCTTCGCGAAGCAACGCGCGTCTCGTAATAACTGGCGGATAACTTTGGACGCGTTCCCGGTTTCAGTATTATTCTTATCAAAAAATGAGAGAGCAAACACACCAATCTTGCAAGGACTCGCTCGCGCCTTTTGAGTTTTCATTGTGTGTAGTTGACGCTCTTCGCATGTTCACTTAAACTTTACACATGACCGTGTAACTTATTCGATTGTAAAGTTTGAAGATTATGGGGCGGTTTTTAATTTCATCGACGAATTCGCATTCATAGCTGATGATGACGATTGCGTTTATTTTTAATTTTATCCAGGTTAAGCAGTTTTCACTATAGCAGTAATGCTTGAAGGCAGCAGAAGAACAAGACGAAGAAGAAGGAGAAGGAGATTTAAAGTTGAAGGCGTGAAAGAAAGTTTGAAAGGAAATGAAAGAAGTTTTCCACGTGGAAATACAATCCGTGGATAAAATATAATTCAATCGAGTATTTGCCGCGTCGAATATTACTCGAGAAATGTTAATAGCGCCGCGCCGGCAACAAAATGCGGAAGCGCATGAAAACGAAATACGAAAGCAAATAAAAATAATATGATTTTTATAATTGGACGTTTATACAAGTTAAACAATCATTTTTTCTTCTTCAACTCTACAATGAACGCACTCATTAATTATACGAGACGCGTATAGAGAACAGAGTAAAGTAAAGTAAAGACTCTTTAAAAGTTTATAATTATTTACGACGCGCGCTCGCCGTGTGAAAATCTACCAGGGCTTGTTGTATGTTATTAAAAATTTCATTCACTAACGGGCAGGCAGGCCCTGCTGTTGCTGTTGCTGCCGGCTGTTTAGTTAGCAGCAGCATTAATTAATGATTGTTGTGCGCTGCTTAAAATTACTGTAATTTTAAAGGAGGCGAAGGAGAGGAGCGCGCCAGTAGTGTGACAGAATTGGGCGATTAATTAGGAAATTTCGGCGATTAAATGCGAACAATGTGTCAATACGATGTCCTCTGTCAGAAGTTTTGGCCTTAGAATAAATTAAATCCGTGCGATATTGAATTTGATGTCGCAAATTATGAAAGTTGCAAAAGTTTTCTTCTTCTTCTTCTTGTTCTTGTTGCCGTCGTGTGCGGCAAATTCGCTCACGCACAGGAGCACGAGTACTGACTGACTGATCGATTATTTGAACGCGCTTTTTGTGCAGGCTCGCCGGCCGATAAAGACAACTTGGAGGTGGGCGACGAGATCCTCGAGGTGAATGGGAAAACTTTGGAGGATGCGACGCACACGGAAGTAATTAGCCACATACACCAGGTGAGAGGGGTTGAAGAAATGCTATTACATTACACGATTGCAACCGAAAGTTGGTTCGCTGTTGTTGTGATGTGCATTGCGCGCCAAGGGTTGGTTTTCACGGCTTACGTTTGCTTTTCAGTGCATCCGATCAAGGACGATATGTCTGCGCGTCAAGCGGAAGAGTGGCGCTCGCCTCGGTGAGTGTTTGCAAATTTTATCATTTTCCATTTCATTGACCGCCACAGCGCACAAAAATCATCATTTGTCGCGATGAAACTCGCGACGTTGCGCTAAAGCTTCTTCATAAATCCTTCACGTTCGCTTACGTCCGCGTAAGCGAATTACATTTCGCGAATTGCTTTTGACGCAAATCTTCCCGCGAACGTATTGTCTCGGCGTGCGTGTGTATTACGTAATGCGAAACGACTGCATAATGGAATATAGTATAGTATGGCGCACTATCTGTAATTAAAATCCGGCAGGACGACGGAAGCCAACACGCGCAACGCGGGTTGCCCGACTTGCATACGTTGCGCTATTTGTTCTTCTACACTACGCCAGTGTAGTGTTTTCCACCTGAGAATTGTAGCAGCAGGAGGCCTGCAGGCGACGGAAGCACTATACGTGTACGTACGTGCCTACGTTGAGGTAGAATGGAAAAATTGCAATAGGGTGACATTTCATTTCGTCAAGTACCATATAGGCGCAAACATAGAGGTGAAGAACGTGCAAAAGCCGGCTCTCTTCTGACATAGTTGTTACTGCTGCTGCTGCTGCTGGGTGCTGTTGTTGTTGTTACTGTTGTTGCGTTTGCAGCGGTTTTGCTGTTGTCGACCTCGTCGTCGTCGACGTCGTAGTCGCGCTCGCGCCTTACCTCTCAGCGCACACTTACCTTTTGCCTCCGCGGTCGGTACGCGCGGCATCACCAGCTTTAGCTTTACCATTGCCATAGCCATAGCCATACCGAATCGCGCGCGTTCACCAAAACCGAAGCGAACCGGCCCAGCCTAGCCAGTTTGATTAATCAACTCGCGGTGCGTCTTTCGTGTGTTGGTACACATTGCGGTATTTTGCCATCGCGGCTGTAATACAGGCTGTTATTGTTGTTTTGCTGCTGGTTTATTAACGATTGCAATAGCAACAAGAGTCCAGATTGCAGGCGGCGCTCGCGACGAAGTTAGGTAATCTCCGGGTCGTGTGCGCGTCCAACGTGCGCTTATGGTTTTGAGTTTTTTGTTGTTGTTGGAAGGATAAAAACGTGTTCAATTAAATTCATACGACGACGACGACGACCACGACGTTGATTATTATTAGGTATATGGCGGAGAGAGTGCAGTGTAGCAATTGTCATTTGATTGCATTCCAACATTCCGGTGTGGCGTGCGCGTTATTTGTTGATGCAAGTTAATCGAAAATTGTGGTGGGTGATGATAATATTGTGTGTGTGCGATTGCGCATTATTGGAATTTGAAATATTTTTGGATACACAATAACAGCATAAACAATTGGAGGTGCATTCACCTTTTCGGTATGTAACGAATATGCCTTTATTAGCAGCAGGTATTATTTGGTATTGCGTTTATCACATGTTGAGAAAACTAGGCGTGTTGCGAACACGAAATGAAATTTACCACTTTCACGATGAAGTCGACGGCGATTTCGTGGCGAGAGCGAAATAATATAGGCGTATATAGCGGTTTTGCGATGAATATGATTTAAAAGTTGCGACCGCGTCTTCGTTTTCTTGTTCTAAGAAGTTGATGCGTTGAGTCACGAGCTGAGACGTCACGTGATATAGGTAGGCAGGAGAGACGGAGCATGCACATGGGTTGTGTGCGTGTAATTGCCAGTTGATTATTAATTAGTCATTGTTGAACAATCGGTCGACAGCATGTGAAATGCATGAGGACGAAATCGGTAATATTGGCGAAACATCACGCATTCGGCGGTGAATGCGCAAGAATTTAGAAAGTACTTACGACGACGACGCGCGCAAGCGTTTGCGAACGACTTGATTTCATTCCATTTCGGTTTACGAATGCATGAGGCGGCATGAAGAATGTATGTATGCATGTATGTGCTACGAGTGGATGCGACACGAGTGGAAATGTGAGACAGTTCCATGGGGATTGTGTTGCAGCCGCATGGCACGTAGAGTTACATAGAGGATCGCATGCATTGCATGTGCGCGATATGCGCGAAGCCACGTGAAGAGAGTTTTCTGTTTTCGCAATTAAATGCTGGGGGGCGTCTCGGCGTGCTTATCAGCTATTTATAGCGGAGCAGTAGCCGAGTTGTAAAAGTGATAGAGTCGCACATAAACGAGTGTTTTTTGCACGCGATTAATGCGCGCGACGCAGCAGCAGCTGGACCAGAAGGCCATTTTGTCGCGCATTTGCCGAATTATGGTGGTGCTGTTCTGGGTTATTACCCTCTGAAGCGCACTTTTATTATTGGATGAAAATCACCACATACACATACTGCTTCTTTGGTAGAAAGAAGCCTTATTAATATAAAGTAACAAGTCTAGATTGGTATTGAAGCGAAATTTTGCATTAAGTAATTGAGCAGTGGCTGAAGAGTAATTACGTTATTAATTGATGATAAGAATTAAGTACTTACGAATGGTAGGGCGGGATTGAAGTAAAATAGTGGTTTAAATTATTTTGTTGTTAGGAAATTGCCAATTGGATCGATCTTAGAATGAAATCCTGCATCGAGTAATTAAGATAGAGGGTTAAATTTAAAACAAGAAGAAATTAAAAATGAATATCAATAATTCAAAGCTTAGTTCGAAGTTTTTCTGTAAGTAATTAATGGAAACTTGGCCATTTGATGGCCAAAGGCCTTTTTCTAAAAGATTTGCTATTTTAGTAGATTAACTAACAAATTGAGGCTTGGTATTCAAATGAAATTGTGCATTAAGTAATTGATGTTTTGTTGTTGAATGTTTGAAGGCCAATCGCGTTACTAATGGTTCTGGTTGTACTCTTTAGTACGAGATTATAAAACCGTAGTTGATCTCTCGGAGTACACGTAAAATTTGTTCGTTGGTTGGGCAAAACGCGGAAATTAACATCACCTCCTGACGCATACGCGCAATTATTTCGTTTTGAATGGAAAACCGGTTTCGTGTTTGATTGACTCGGTAATTGTTATATGCGCGAAGCCTCAATAATGCATTATGTTCGCGTTGTTGCTGCTGTGGTCTGTGTTAACGGGATGGCCAAAAATTACGTAATGCTCTGGCTTTTTATACTCGGCCATGAATTTTTGGTCATTTCTGAACATCACTTGGTTAATTTTCATGCGTGATTATATTCTTTTTACTTAATGTTTCCACGTTGCTCTTCTGAAAGCAAAAAAAAAAAAGAGAAGCACGCTTTGTTTTCGAACGTGGAGTTGCTCAACGTGCGGTAATTGAGCTGGTGTGCGCGCGCTTTAAAATTAAATTTAATTAAGCTCTGTCTGTTGAAAAGTAAAATAGAAAAACGTTCACTTTACATTACTTTACTTTACTTCATCAGCTCGCCATTCGAGGCGGGGAAACGCCATTTGAGTAGCATTTATGTAAGTTTTTCTGCGCGTACAAAAATCGTGTCGGGATGCAAAACAAATAATTATCCTTTTTTGCGCGCAGCCAGCGACGAAAATTGCACAACGCCAATGATTCCGCGAAGAGGCGGCAATTAGCGATGCGCACATACAATTGTCGAGAGTTTCAATGGCGAAGAACCAACTTTTTGTTTAGTTCTTTTTTTTTTCGCTAGCTAAATACACATCCTGTTTATTCATACACATTGTGCAGGAAAGAAATAAGACGAGTACGATGATGACGAAGAGGACGATGAAGAAAAACTAGGCATAAGTCTACGTGCAAAAAGATTTTCAAGGTTTCGAACGTTGAATTATTATTATCGCGATGCGAGTCGAGTCTTTATAGGCCACAGATGCAATTAGTTTGCATGGATAATTCTTAGCTGCGGATGTGTGCGCGAACGAGTGAAATAACAAATATCAATCGGTATTCAATTCAAATGCGTTTGCTAGCTAGCTAGCTGGCTGGCTGGCTGGTTGCGATTGTTATGATGATTGTTGTCTGATTATTATGCTTATGATAATTGCGCGATGCGTTTTTAGCACTTGGTATTCACGTGGACGACGAACGCCACTGACGTTGGCTGTTTCGCAATTTATGCATCATCTTTTGCCAATCTTTTTACATAAGGTTCTGTCGTTTGCACGTGATGTGCGGTTAGAGGAAGTAGGTGGAAGAGAGAAGAATTACTAAGATTCTGGAACAGCGGGGGGAACGCGGGGAGGTGAAGAATATAAATTGTCGAATGACTTAATTCCACAGGCACGTCCTTCATGCCCCGCACGCTTCGTGGTGACGCGTTGCAAATAATAATTAGCAATTTATATTATTTGTTTACTTAAGATTATTATAATCTACTTTGCTGGATGGATGCTTATTGCATTAGCCTTGATGGAATAATTATTATGATCGCGTATAGAAAAAAGGAAAATGTAGGTATTAAAGATTCAGTGAACTAGTCGGAAAAATGTAGATAAGGATATTACAAAGTGATTTAGCAGTTCATATTATTTTCTGGATACATGCGTGAGTTAAGTAGTGGAGGGTACCCCTTTAGGCTTCGTGTTTGTAGATAGTTGTAATGGTAAATCGAATTTCGGCATATTTGTCAGTAGTTTCTTGAGGGTTCTTCTACTGTCATTCGAAGGGGAAGACAAGCATGGATCATTTAATAGTGAGGACCCTAAAATGGGATTTTTGGTCGGAAAATTGCTGAGGAAGATGTTAAAAATTGATTTAGCAATCGATATTTCTTAGGTGTTATTTTGTGTGACTTAAGTAGTGGAGGGTACCCCCGTTAGGCTTGGTGGGCCAAGATAGTTGTACTGGTAAATCGAATTTCAGCAATTTAGTAGTTTCATGAGTATCTTTTTTGCTTCTACTTTCTATAAGAGAGACTAACATTTTTAGGATGATTTTATAGTGAGTATAGATATTGGTACACTTCGACGGTTCTTTGGGGGATACTACTTAGGTGACTTAAGTAGTGAGGGGGTACCCCCTTTAGGCTTCGTCGAAGAAAATAGTTGTCATGGTAAATCGAAAATTCATACATTTATAGTGATTTTGAGGTTTTTTTTCTTTTGCCTATATAAGGGGATGACAAACATATGGGTGATTTAATAGTGAGTACCCTTAAATGCGATTTTTGTGTTAATTTTAGTTTCCGTTATGTTATTAATTGGCTTGTTTGTTATTTAATAATCGTGAGTAATGATTGGTAATTTTTGACACATTAGCGTAACGTTTAACAACTTGGCGACAATTTTTGTAACATTTGACAAATTAACACGTTTCAGCAATAAGCATCCAGCTTTTTATGCGCGTGCCAGCAACAAAGTCAGGTAATTGTTGATAATGCTGATAATTTAAGTGCGCGGCGCGAATGCCTGTCGCTTTGCGTCGATTATATGAAGATTTGAACAAATTGCTCGCGCACAATGCAATGCTCACCTCGCATTCCATTGTGACGCGCATGCCGCGGAAAAGTTGTAATAATCGTATACGTGCTAATCATGAACTGAACGCTGCAATGAGTAATTGTGTGAGTAACTGACTGGCTCGTGCATTGTTTAAATTCACCTGCAAGTGCTCTATCGGCGCAATTTTCATAATCGGTCATAATGTTCGAGCGCACACCACATACACGTTCGAGATTACGATGCAAACTATTAAAATGGTTTACAAACAGCGGGGGGAAATGCACAGACGGGTTTTGTGATAATATTTATTAGTCAATATTTGTTTAAAATTCGTGTCGTAATTATTTGGAATTTCTCCAATGATAACAAAAATGCAATTGTTACGAGCGTGCTAATTAATTAATTAGGCGATGACACAATAACGTTACGTAAGTTTGAATGCTATTAAGTGAAATGGCATGTAATTATGCAATAAATTATTGCATAAATTCATAAATAATTTGAACACATAAAATATTTAGAGATATTTAAAAATCATGACATGCAATTGCTTGTTACATTGGTTCGTTGAATGGAAATAACGTTTTCCTTATCGTAATTTGGGAAATTTAAGGAAAAGTTAAATTAATAGTTGACAGTAAATTGATTTTCTAAATGATTTTTTCAAACTTTTCCAAGGCCGTCTCTATTCATTCGATGTTAATAGATGCTTAAAGATGAAAGATCTAATAATACCTGATGATAATCAGCGAATAATTATCGGCTTCGCGTTGTGTTTGAATTGTTCGGGTTGGTACTTGAACGTATAATTGAGTGGTCTGTTTATCGTGGCGTGAATATTGCACCACAATGTCGTGCGCCATCCCCTATTAAGCCGCCAGTAGCAACTGTTGCTTTTTTCTCAATCCCGGGCTAGACCCCTTGAATAATCGATCAGCCGCCCCAAGTAGGTACGCGTACCGTGCCAGCGATTGCTGCAATTTCTGACTGAACAAGCGAACAGCATGTACGTACTTTGAAGACAATTTGCTTTTCTTCAATTGTCAACGTCTGGCTGGCTGCGTGCACGACTCGGGTCTCTGACACGCACGCGTAGACGAAAAATAATATATAAAAAGAGGAGAAGAAGAAGGAATAAGCGGCAGGAGCAGGAGCAGCAGCAGCAGCAGCACGCGGGGGGATATTTGATATTGCGCGCGGGTAGCAGCAGCAGCATTCGGGCAAGCGTAATACGTCTGCGATTGGATTGCGCGGGTCGCTTGCGAAGTCAATAACATGAAAATCGGCGAATGCAAGTTATCGAGATTGATTTTAAAATTGCGAGTGTGCAAACTAGGAATTTGTGCTTTATCGCGGCTAAAAGCCCGATTAACCCGTCGAGGAAAAGGGTCATGATTGGATATAATTTCTTTCCGTGAATGCCGGCGTGCTGCTGCTGCTCTCAGGCATCGGTGACGGTGTTGGTGGTGGCGGCGTGCGTAACCAAGTTGGCAGCTTAACTGCGCGTAATTTATGTGCTTGCAGCGCCTAAGAAATTGTTTCCGGCTGGGTGGGCGACGAACAAACCGCACGCACCCACCCCCTCACTCGCTCTCGTTCTCTCTCTCTCCGGGAAGGAGACTTTTAGTCCCGCTTTATTTATTTAGGGTTTCATGGGACGACTTGAAAGGATGTGTGACCCGAGGGTGACATGACAACTCTGCTGTGTTCGTACAGTATTAGTTTTCCGATACAAGTTGCAACTAAAACATTGCTCATTCAAACTGCTGTTATCCTCGACATACATTTTAAACTGCTAATAACCACCAATGTCTGTCCCCCACCGCCTCCCTCTGGCGAAGGGATTTGCAGGAATGTTTACGCTGAGTTGAGGAATAACCGGAATAAATTTCACAAAAAATAAATGTACGTCAGACGACTAATCACGTGCGCGCTGAGAAGGTCCTGTTATAAAACATGTAGGAAGACAGCTCGCGCGCAACGTAATCGCGAATCTCTCGACGATTTCATCCCCCCAGCCTCGCGAGTCGATTTATTGCCATGCTCAACGTGCAGTTAACGTGGCGTGTTGCTGATACGCTTCCGCGAAGAGATTTGTAAGTACGAAAGCACGGACGTCTCGAACATTGCGCAAATTCGCAGACTGCAAACTGCGACGAACGAGTCAATTTCACATGATGTGCCGCCATCCGCCGCCTGCCTGGGGGTGGCATGTAAATATCACTGATAAATCGAGCACGTGCGTAATGCGTAATCATACGGTGAATTATATCCGGTTGTTGCTTGTTTCCGACACCACATATGACGATTTGAGAAAAATGATTTCTTGGTGGTGGTGGTGGTATTTTAAGAAAGTTCATCAGTTTCAGAGGGTGTTAATTAAAAGTCACTTTAAATGCAAATTTGAAATCTGCGTAAACGTTTAACAAAAGCAATTTGTAAAATCATCGAGGAAAGCAGAAGAGAAATTGAAAATGTGCTTTATGTAAGACGATAATTCGTAAGTGATTGCATCATAGTTGTATGACCTCGATTCGGTGATTTTTTTTCTGGGCCTTGCCGTCCGAACGAGCACAACTAGCTCGCTGGACTCGAAAGCGTTCTTTTGGCGTATAAACAAGAACTCGCTGCTGCTTGTTCTTCGACGCGCGCGTTTGAACTTTGCGAGTCAAGGCTAACGAGATGTGAACGCTGCGCGGCGGCGGCGGTTGCTGCTGCTGCTGCTGCTGCGGGCAGAAGAGGAGGACGAAGAAGAAGAAGTCACGACCGCGAACCCGCGCACACTGGGCCCGAAAGCCAATTTTTCGGACATTGGTCAATATCTCGTCAACCACCGAACCGATTTTAAGAATTCAAGTTGCGTATAAAATGCAAAATTCACACCTATTATTTATTAATAACATTAAATAACATTAAGAAAAATTGTAATTTAATTTATTTATTTCGCCAAACAATAACTGCAACTTTCCATGCAGCTATTGTGTAAAGATCATAAAATCGTTTGACCCTCTCAACAGGGTGTCATAAAAGAAATAGATACTTACTTAGGTAAAATTTCGTCAGAGCCTCGTTTGTTAAAAAGCAGGGTGCACCGCGTGCAGGTGAGGTTGGCATTTGAGTTAACTTCGTAACCATTTAAACATTAAGTTGCACAGAATTTTGTAACTTACACGATAGTAAACCATGTTGTTGCACTATAGATATCTGTAGTCACAGCTCAAGATGTTAAACGCAAATGAGTTTAAAGTACTTGTTCAATACCCGAAAACAGTAAAATTGTTACTTTTCGCGCGCTTTACGCTTGCGCCTAGTATTTGACATAGCAAAATATGTACTTTTTGAACATTGAGGGTGCAATTAAAATCATAAAATTATCAAAATTTGTCTGGACGGATATTTAAAAGACTTTTAAATGCTCTTGGAACGCAGACGCCAGATGTGGACCAAGTCCGGCAGAAGTTGGAAATTCCAGCCAGATGTTCCAGTCAGACTCATTGTATTTGTACCATTGTGTAATTTTCATACACAATTTATTATAAAATTTTTAGAAATTTGTTTAAATAATACAGCCAAAAGTAGTGCCTTAATTTATTACAGCAAAGCCAATTTGAATTTTAAAAATCGGTTATTTAGAAGTCGAGATATCAGGGTTTGAACGAAAAAGTGCTTGTCGAAAATGCATCGATACCTGCTTCAAAAATCACGAAATTTGATAAAATTTTCATCTTCAAATCAATATAGCGCGCGAATGCGTATGGATGCCGTAATACAGACCTAGTACATCAGAAAATTTAGAACAATATCTACAGAATGGTATAAATCTTAATTTAGCACAATTTAGCACAAATTACTAAAACTCTATTCAAAGTTTTTTTTCTTTCCGAAAATTTGCCATTTTTTAAACGGAAATTACAACCATAATTATTTATGTAAATGTACTAAATTTTACATATTATTATGCTGTTTTAGACACCCTTTCCATTGGTATAATTGGTTTTCTTTAATTATTTCCCAGTTTTGAGATAATGAATTTCAAACTCAAGACATAGTTTTGCTACCAACTTCGACTTGAAATTTGTTTGACTTTGGAGCGAAATTGTTGCTAAACTAATTGTCCGATTGAAATAAAATTTGCAGATTTATAAAATTCAGCTAATCCTTTACCGATTCCCCGAAAAAAATTTTTGAAAAAGTTGATATTTCGATTTGCCACAATGTCCGGTCAGGGCCCAGTGTGCCGCGGTGTGCATAGTCGAGCCCGTAGTTTGCCGAAGATGCATGCAAAATTACGGCATTGCATTCGCGTGGAGTGGCTTATGATGAGTAATACGGCGGTGCACAGAGCAGCCAGCGCTCTTGAGTTATGTGGTGTGCGCGGCCGGCGAGGAAAAAGCAGATGGATTTTCGCGCGGTGCATACGTACAATGCGGCGTTGCACAATCCGTTATGTTTTAATAATTTCGCAGCGCGCGGGCAATTAACGTGGAGCGAAAGGGTGCAAAACGAGAGCAAACCCATTGGATGTATCGCACACAATGTTGCACGAGGGTGGAATCAAGTCCAGAGCGGTAGTGGAGTGGACCGACGAAATATTCCGGCGTTGCGTTGATGCTGGCGCGTTGAGTATGCGGAAGCTGCTGTTGCTGTTGCCGTTGCCGCCTCTCGCTCTTCATGCTTCAAATATGCGCAAATATGTTGTCGCTGACAATTGCGCCTCGTTGTCAAGCACTCGACGCGCGCGAGCTGAATGTGTTTCTCAATTTCAATGCGCATGCTAAATGAGAAATGTCTATTTATACAAGAACTCTGCCGTATATATCAATTTAAATGCATACAAATTAAACACTCAACTTATTGGCAATTTTATTTTTGCCCCAAGCACAGTTACAGTTAGGTGCGCAGAATATTTTCGCGACGGATGCGCGCGGTTATCTAAAATTTGAATATTTCGCTTTGTGACAACGTTGACGTTGAAAACAATTTCTTGGAAATCGTAAAAAGTTACAGGCGGTTAATTTACTCCCTAAAATTTTCTTTTCATGAACATGGGAATGCCGTTGAAAAAGGGAAATTCAATAAACAACTAAAGCTGCAAAAAATCTTTTTGAACATTTCAAAGTAAAAAGACGAGAAATTTTTAGAGTTTTGGGGTGGTAAATTCGTAGGCCTTTAACTATTTGTTAATAGAGGTAATGTTGTTCTAAAAACATAACCAAAGAATTGAATTATTGTTAGCATAAATAAGTTTTTGAATAGGCTAAGGAATTATTAATTATTTTTCAACTTTTTAATGGCACATGAATTGGCTATGAATTGTTGGTTTACGCGTACTTTGCACTGTCATTACAACAAGGAGCGGAAGTCCTCCGTCCGGAAGTTGGTCGCGTTCGAATCCCCCATCCGATTCGGAAGGCGGGCGGCAAGCAAGCCAGCCAGCGAACGGCACATTTCCAACTATTTTCGAACTCAGTTTTCAATTTCTATCGCGATGCAACGCACAAACGACGAAGGGGGCAGCCATCATGCGGACGTCGCGTCTCGTCGTCGTCAACTTTTAGTTAAATTAATTTCGAAAACTTGCTAACTCACTTAAAGCCAGATAATAACTTGACAAATTGAATTTATTACTTTATGTATACATTACGCAGAGTCGCCCGCTCGCGCCCGCCGCACGACAAAAATGGAATTAATTTAATGCTGGAATTCAATTAGGTGTGCAATCGCCTAATAGCACCAGCAAATTGGATACAAACCGCTCGGCATTGTAATACATAAACTTGTACCATCATTAATTATGCAATTTTATAAATATTTAAAAGGCAATTTAATGCATACGATTTGCATGCGCATTAATTGCGAACGCAGCCGTGGCATGGCTGGCGACTCATCGGAAATAAGGTTTAAATAATTAATGAAGCGTGCCGCTTGCATTCCATCTATCGCGTCGTCCACGCCGAGTCCATCAACTCGACTCAAATCAACCCAAACCAAAGCAAAGCAAACCAAACCAAACCAAACCAAACCAAACCGTACGCATCGATAATGGAAATATGTGTGCCAATCGCACAGCATGCCACTCATGCAAAGCGGATTGCGATCTGGTTTTTCTCGTCCCTCATCGTCAGCATCAGCAGCCAAGAGTCGCGATTCATCCATCGGAAATCATTCGCATCACATGCACACATTCGCTCCCCAAGATTTTTCTTGTGCTGTTTTCCCGATCCGTGCACAAATCGAATATAATGTCATCATTGATATCAAGTCATCAACGCGATCACATATCAATGCGCACGTATCGTATTACATCCCCCCATGATATGTGTATTGATGATGGCGAATTGTTTGCAGGTGAATCCGATACATTACTCTCGCCGTCGTTGCAAAAAAGTAAGTGCATACGTGTGTGCTCACTTCATGCATTCTAGATTTTGCTCAATGTTGTTTCCATCATACCCGCTAGCCATTTGTTGTTACTTGTATAGTCGTACTGCTGTTTCGTTTCTTCTGCCTATCATCTTCTTAGGCACTTTTTCCACCGCTCTCGGATGGCAATACGTCAACGGAGATTGCGTTTGATGATGAAATGATGAAAGTACAGGCGTTTTTTAAATGACAATATGATAATAATAAGACTGCTATGCTAGATTTTGTGTGCTTAGCGATGAAAGGGGTAACGGGGATCATTTAAACGAGATTTCAAATGATATCTTTCTGGAAACTTTGGTTATCTATCTATGAATTGAGATCACGTTTAATCAAATTTCAAAAAGTCAATTGCACTGACGTATTTGCAATGGAAATAAGCTTGTTGGTAATTAGAGTCAAGCAATTTAACATACCTAAATAACAAATAGGAATAACAAATTTTTAAGAGTGAAAATATCATCAGGGAGCCAGCTACAAGCATTGAATGATTTTGCAGTAAACAAAGTCTTAGAGTTCGCCGTTTGAACTGCAAGAAAGTAGCAAAAAAATGCAGAAAAACAATTGAATAACATGCTGGATAGATTGTTAGTCGTGGATTAGTCGTCTCCATATACGGTGAAACAGTGGAATGAGACACAGTCGTTGTCGTCGTAGTTTTTCAATTGGTTTTATTTGCTTTTTTCGTAAGAGACCACGAAGAGGACGCACACCGTTGGTCATTCATTGTCAATGCAATTCAGTGAATTAGTCGCTCGCGAATCCCCGTTAGCTGAACGAATGTACAATTGCCGTAAAAGGACATCACATTTGCTTGCTGCGTGTAATTGTTCATCTACAATGCTTTATAAAGCTGGCTTTCTACGGGCGAGTGGGTAATGTAAAACTTGAAAAGAAATGGGTGAATGAGCTGCCTATGGCAACTGTAGCAGGAGAAAAAGGTTGCCTACAGCAGAGAGTAATAATAAGTAAAAGTAATTTGAAATCATCGGAAGAAATAATGAAAATGCGTCGAATGAAAGGAATAATATTATTAAATTAAATGCTCATTCATTAATCACGCACGTATTCCGTAATCATAATCATAATTCGAGCGCAATTCGGAATTAATGAGTTGCAGTGAAATCAATCCGAAGTGTGCGCACAGTTTGGATTTAATTCAATTCGAACGACCTACAATTATTGCACGGCCGCATCATTATCGAGATCATCAAACGGGGATTCGCCACGCGGCGCAACACGCTAGACGCGAATTTAATTAATATTTAACGGTGGTGTGCACTTTTCATGCTTGCACTTTGCTCATCGCGTAATATTCACGTGTTTGTGTTCGCTCGTGGCATTTGTCGCAATCGCAACACTATCGTGAATCGATGCAATTTGAAATCCGCAGCTGGTGGCGGCGAGCGAGCGAATAACTAAATGGTAAAGCAGCGGCGAGCGCTCGGTGGCTGCAGGCGAATGGCGGCGGGTAGCGGTTGGATGGATGCACTCTGTTTTAATGGCTGAGATCAAAGCGCGTTATAATCTGTCCCCGTAGCTGCTCGAAACGACATCGGCTTACATTTGCGTGCAATATTGCCAAAGCAATACAACATTTGCATCGCATTCGCATTGCATTGGTTTTGATTTGAGATGCAACTACTGCAAGGCGCATTAATTGCGCGCGTGGATGTTCGATTGCGATAATTAATTCTGTATGTCATTTGCTTGTTGCAGCTGTGGACTTGGATTTGTGTTCGAGCAACGTTCAAGATGCGTTCGTCATCGCCGTCGAGCAGCAGGCGCGCGAACGCCTCGAACGGCTGTCCGCCCTCAAACGGATCACGCCGATCGATATGAACAAATTGTCACAACAGGTAATTGTTACTAATTAATCATATGCTAATCATAGTACGACTACGACAAATCGGTTTGAGATGACGAAATTAATAACAATAATGCGTTTAATGCCGCTGTACTTGGAATTTTGGAAGAAATTTCTTATTGAAATTCGATATTAACGTTTCATTGGAAATCTTAGTCGTTATGCTAAGGAGTGGTAAATTATTCGTTGAATTTTAAATGTTTGGAGTAAATGAAGTATGAGCATTGCACATTTGATCATCGATTGTCGCTTATTACAATTGAATCGCTGAAATGCTATTTAAGAGCACTTCATCAAGCGATAATGATAAGTAGAAGTGAGTGCGGGGAAAAGCACCGTTTAGTTTCACACGCATCTGAACGCGATGCGCGAGGAGCGGTTGACTCCTCATCATCAATGCGCCTGCTGCGTTGTGGGAATAGATGCATAGTAATAATCGAGTTGGGAAAATGAGGCTGCTGCTAACGCTGGATGCTGTTGGCTTGAAACTGAAAACCACTCGACAATTTTATGCGGCCATACGGTTAAGTACGCGTTGCGCGCACTTGACGGAAAATTGGCTTTGAAAATATTTATTTGGTGGCTTTTTTAAGCAGCCTGCTGCCGCCGCTGGGTGCGCTCGCACTCGTAATTCGGGTAATAGGGTTGACGAGATCAAAAGTGGGATGCATCACAACTAAAACGCGTGCTCTCCAGCTCGCGGCCCAGCCCAGCCGTCCATTAACTTTTAATCTTCTTGAGTAAAACGCAAAGATGGTATTTGGGATAAAAGTCGAAAGAGTCTGGCGAAGCGTTTTAACACATATTTGTCATTTAACTTGGTTTATCTCTTGGCATTACTTACTTAGAAATTTTTTCCGTCGTTTCATAAATTTGCTAGATTCGAACCGAAGTGACACGCCACAATTCATTTCGTTTCATTTATAAGAGGACAACTCAAGTGGTTCAGCGTCATTGTAATTCGGTAATAAATATTGACTCGGTTGACTTGGAAAATCGCAAGAGCGTGTCGGGTGCGAATTTGATACTGCAATAGTTTTTAACTTAAATACACCCCACATATTAGACGCCTCGTTGGCGCTTGTCGTCCTTTGCCGAAAAGCACTGTCGCGCGTGTACAAGTTTACTAGGCGCCAAGCCGTATTATTTTCAGGGTGCGAGCGGCCGCTTTTGTCGTGAAAATTTGTCTAGGCATTTCCATGCGAAAACGTAGCAAAACTAGGCGCATATTTGAATATTCGCGGCTGCAGTATGCAAATACTTGTTGTGTGTAGTTTTCTATCTTCTATGGACGCCACCATTGGATTTCGCTTGTGTCTGTTTAACCTTTATTAGCACACTCTTTTGTTTCAAAGCGAAGAATAATAAAACACGTCGTCTATTGTCCAGAAAACAACGGAGGAAAAAATGACAAACAAAAGAGAATGACCCGAACACGTGTAGCCGAGCCATTTCACGTTTGGAACTAATGTGAAAGTTTACGAGGCAATAATGGGCGATTATAACCAGTGGTCAATGCGATGGTATTGGTGGTGGTCCTTGAAAATTTATTCACGCATGGCCGGCCGCGTTTGTTTTCCGCCAAATTGCGATGATGCCTCGCACGACGGCATGAATTTACGTGCGCACGTGAAAGCCAATTTGCCGCCGCTGAATACGGCGGGTTTTTTTCCTCCGCTTGCTCGTACTTAGTTACGTGTGTGCGGTAGTTGAGCGATCTATTTATTCGCGCGTCATTATCGTACGGCGGGCATTTTAATCGCAAAATATTTTTATGCTCCACACATTGCCGCACATTTATTGGCGTGTTGCGCAAAACGCAGCACGCGCGGGAGGAGGTGAAATTTATTGCATGCTCATGCCACCGAAAGCAGCGCAATCGACGAGAAAATTCGCAGATAACTCGCGCATTATTATTCGATCTTGGCGGCACGTTTTACGACTGGGGGTGTCTTGCCGCTGCATTTATTACGGTTCGCTTACACACAAGTGCAATATTGCATTTTTCATTTGCGTATTTTATTACCAAGCCGCACTGCATCATTTGTGTACGAAAGTATCAAATTATTCCGCATGATGCTCAAGAAAACAAACATCACAAATCATAATTACATTGACAGATAGTTCGAAATTGTATTACTATTGTTGATTATGGGTTCAACGACTATAGCGAGATAGAAAATTTTGGGGGTGAGAGTGCGATTTTAAAGTATGAAGTAGTTCGAGAGGGAAACTACACGAGATTTTCAATAACAGTCTATTTTAAAACAATAACATTACCCTACAGAAGGGATGGAGATGGAAATTGTTTAAATATTCGTAAATATGAAGGTAATTTACATTACCATTTGCTTTAGTATTGATAGTGGTGAGTTGATGATTGATTTTAGAGACCTTTTTGTTGTAAACATTTGGGTGATTTTTGTACATGAAATGTTGAATTAACCCCCTTGCTGAAAATGGCATTTCAATGTCGAGTTCAAGTTCAGAAATGCAATACATTTGGCTGATTACGGGACAGAGCCACGAATATGAACACTCGGACGGAATCTGATAATTGTTGATGGCATTTCGTGGTCGATATTCGTCTATTTGGCGGTGGCGGCGGCGGCAGCAGCAACAGTATTATTGGATACGAAGCGACGGCGACGCATAATAAATGAAAAGGCATAAATTCAATAATTGCCACATGCGGTGCGCGCGCGACCCAGTTAGTTGGTTTGGCGAAACAGGATTATTAATAGCGAATGTGTGATACGGGCAATTTTCGCATGAATGACACGTGAATTATGACCGTGAACCCATCTATTACATGGCGCTACACTTTTGCTTACAGCTGAACCAGCAAACGACAGCGAACGAAGAACTCAACGGCTTCATCAACAACTCGCCGATCTACGTCACCTCGTTGACGGCCACCGAAAGCCTGAACAACAATCCGGCCGTAAGCAAGCAGCAGGGCGGCGGCATTGTGATCACTGCAACCACCACGACGACGACACCGTCGGCGACGCTCTGCAAGGAGTCGACCACCACCAACAATAAGCTGCTGCCGGCGAGCCAAACGAACGGCCACCATCACAATAGCCATCATCACGACCATCATTCGGAGATCATACTCAAGCAGCAGTTTGCGGGCAGTGCCGGCGACACGCCAACGCCAACGCCAACGCCGCCAACAAGTATACAAATCACGAGCACATCGCCAACGCCGCCAGCACCCGGGGCGGCTGCCACTAAGCACGTGCCAAATGATGTTAGATATAGTAGCGAGCAAGTACTAGATGTTAGAAAATTAGAGGATCGACGACCATCACTAGGTACATCTTAAAGTAACAAGAAAGTTTGGGGCATGAAATTCTAATAACAATTATGATCTTAGATGACCGACGAGCGTCGTCACCATTCCAAAACGGACGCACCGAACTGCTGATTGGAGCTGATGATAATAACAAACTGAAGACGACTGCAATCATCGAGAATAACAACAATAAATTGGGAGTCGAGGCGGAAAATTACCGGTGAGTAATAGAAGTAGGGACTATAGTCTGTTCTGTGATTATCGGCGATTCGCAGCGCTTCTCTCTGGAGCATGTTTAATTGAATTGAACTCTGCTCAAGAAGAAATTGGCAATCGTACACACACACGCACACTTCGTGCGCGTTTCGCTCTCCGGGTCGATAATGAATGTTTTAATCGAGTTTGCTCCTCCGAAACTATCTGCAACTAAAATAGATTACATATTCGCGCGGCGCACATGCCGTCTGCCACTTCATTGACGAGTGAATGAATTGAGATGGCCGGCAACGGGCGGCTGATAGGACGAGTGCGAAGAGAGCTATTACCTCCACATACTAGGTCAATTCCGTCCGAATTCCGTTATCGTACAACTGCAACATTGCGAACGCGCGTTCTCTAATTTTGGCCACATATTTCTGGCGCACTTAAAATGTCAATTAGGACTGGGAGCTAGGACTGGAAGCAAGCACCCGAACGTAACGTTTTTCGCGTCTCGCTTTTTTAATAATGCACTTTCATCGCGGCTGCGTTCGAATAAAGATCACACAGTACATTAAATTGAATGGACGTGCCATCAGTGCGGGGGGGTTGCTGTCTTTATTGGCCTCTTAAATTTCACGGAAGATGAAGGCATTTCATTGAATAGTCGATCGACGAGCGGTAATGCAATGTGAAAATCGAAAAAGTATTGGAATTGTCATTGCTCTGCGCTGGGGGGGCTGCGTTACGTTGCGTTTCGTCTCATTATCTCAATCGCAAATGCAAGGAACGAAGCAGTTTGCGCTTATCGCAACAATATCAATATTTCCCGGTATGCCGGTGTCTCGACTCTTTGGCGACTTTGTCATAGAGATTATGTCGCGTTCATTCATTCAGTGAATGAACTGCATATCGCTAGAATTACTTTTCTCGAAGAAGGAGTGCTCATTGTATGCAAATGACGCACACGAGGCGACACAACAGACACGCGTAGGTTCAACTTTTTTCCTTTGACTTTTTAATTGTCTTTTTCTCTTGCTCATCGTGTATCTGTGTTGATGATGATGGTGTTGTTGTTGTGGTTGTTGTTGTCTTCTTTAGACCGGTTGGCAAGCCTTTTGCTATTAGCGTACAAACAACAGCAGAAATCGTGAACCGGAAACTGACATTGACAATTAGCATTTAGATTTTGCACTATACAGAAGCTGAGGCAAGGAAGCACTGCATTGGCAGTTTAGTTCGGTGGGTTGAAATCAAAGGCAAGGAACGGGTTGAATGCACATAAAATTTGCAATTTGATTGCATCCGATTGTAACGTCCAGCTTGTGCGGGAAAAGTGGCTTGCCGCGTCCGATTTTATCGCTATTTTGTTTTCGACAAGCTCTTCTTCTCCTCTTTTTTGGCAAGGGTTGGTCGGTTGGCTGTCGGGGGGATTGTGTTGCAAGTGCATGAAGGGCACTCGCAAAATGCACTCGCCCGCATTCACTGACGCGTTTGCTGTCAGACGAAACTTTTTAGTTCATTTTCGTACTGCATTCGGACACTGACTGTACCGCTTTCGTTCGCGTGACGTGCGCGCACGTTTATTTCGCTGTCTATTCTCTCCTGGCTTCGCTTCCGTCTTTGGTTGCTTGTTGCATGCCAGTATTGCATTCCGAGAATTTGAAAGGTATTAAAGGTATTTTCTGTCTGCTCGAGGAATTCTGCCTGCGCTTCTGTTGTGTATCAGCTTGAAAATGGGGGAAGGAATTCAATGACTGAATTTTATTTTTGATTGTACACTTTGCGCTTTATTGAGGCTGCTTCTTCAGATTGAAACCTGGACTATATTGAATCATTTTCTTAGTATTTCTGCCTTTATATTATAAGGAATTAACAATTATGTTAAATGAAAATTAGTCGTACAAACGAAGGATTAACTATTTTTCCCAAGTCGTGTTGAAAGAGAATTTAGAATAATTTAAATAATAAGGGCCGTGCTCTTGCCTTATTACAAACACATTTTGGGAATATAGATCTGGTTTTGGCCTCTGGCAAAGTGTGTAATGAATTTTTTGTGATATTCTAAAAATACGCACTGCACAAGCATTAGAGTAAAAGATATTTTTTAAGTTTTAATAATGTTTTCCACACTTTGGGAAGTTGTACGAGTAGGAAAGATTTTTTTGCGATGTGGAAGGCACGAAGTCACGCAGGAGAATTTTGAGAAGGGTTCATTCATATTTCGCCAAGTTTGTGCGCAAACTTTTTCGTGGCTGCGCTGAACGTGCACGACTGCAACGAGCTACGTGCTGCTACTGCGCACACAATTTATTTGTACACTTTTGATTTTGAATAATACTTTGGCTATTTCGACTCGTATGCGCCGAGCAGAGCGTGGGAGTTTTTTCGCAACGCGTATTGTTCGCTTGTATGCGTGTTTCACGGTTGTATCCTTACAAATAGCAGCGAACAAGAAGGTAAGGCAAAAAGGCCAGGCAAAATTACACACAGGTGTGTCTCTTGTTCGCCGGCCGCTTCTCGGAATTCGAATTTTCATTGCATCACAATGTTAAACGCGACCGAAAATGATTTTGTTATGAATCACTGATTATAGCAATGAATAAGGCGCAGAACAGTGAGTACATTAGAGAAATTGAAGCAACAAAAGCAGTGATGGAAAAACGGGTACAAAGAAGCTAAGAAGAAGAAGAAGAAGAATTCAAGACGCAAAGATTAAACTTGACTGTGGAGACTTGTCTATCATTACATTAACAGCATATTTGCTGTGCGCGAAGAAATTACTCCTCGTCGGTCGTGGCTGCTGTTGCTGTTGCTGTTGGAGAATGGTGAAGAAAGAAAAATAAAGAGGAAATGAAATGCAAAGTTAACAAGTCGACGACGTATGCGCGAGTCGAAAACAAAATGAAAATGACACGCTTCAAGTATGGAAAAGAATCAAATTCGTATTATGAAGTCAGCGCGCGCGGGCCAGACAGACGACGCAAAGGATGAAAATTGTTGTTCGTGTATCCTTCTTCGTCATGTCGCGCGATGTTCATCATCATTTCGCTGCTGCTGCTCGGGCACGCATTGCGCCAGCCGTCGAGAATATTAAGTTAGGTCAGTGCTTTTTTCCGCCGGAGACTTTTATAAAGTCGACGTCGACGACGACGACGACAAGGCGCATTTCATTCTTGAACGCAACTCAACACAATACTGCGTGCGCTTCTGTGGTAATATCATTTCGCTGCACATTTTAATTATCAGCGAATTAAATTCAAATGGCGTTTTACGGCCGAAGAAACTTTACTTCCATTGGCCAAGCAGCAGCAGCAGCAGCAACAGCAGTCGCTACATTATTGCAACAATTGCGTGTGGTTCTTGTTGGGGATTCGCGAGCCGTGAAGAACGCAACGTAAAATAAACACGCGTAACAATCGGAGTACCTCGCGATATAGTTACTTACCGTCGATGATCATCATTATCATCATCATGCGATATTACAGTTTCTGTAATTGTTATCCATTCTAATTACAAGTCATAATGACTCATTAGGCATGTTGCGAATCCGTTAGCGCTAGCCGAGTGAGGCGGGGCGGGGAGGTAATGTCAATTCCGCTAGATCTGGTTGCATTTATAGTGGAAAAAAAGGAGTTGAATGGATCAAGTGCAAATTTCACAGAAAGCGCCGTTGTTGGCGTGTATTTATCTGAATTGGATTGGTTATTAGAGACGCGCTGAATTCGCCGCCTAACTGGAATTGGAATCGGAATTATTGCACGGTTAGATTCATTATGCTGGATGCGCATTGAATTTATTGAATTGCCAGTTGCAAACTGCATTCACGCCTGTTTAATTATCAGCTATCAAAGACTAATCATAACTCGGGCGGCGATAAATAAATTTCGTGCGCGCTTGGTCGGTTTTATTATTCGAATTTGAGAATTGCGCTAATAATGGAAATACCTCTGGGATGTTTTGACGCGTTGAAATTTGCATGTTTGGTAAACGTGTGTTTGGTCGCCTGTGGAAAATAGGAAATTTGCGAAATATGTTTTTGTCGCTCGGAAATGCGAATTTCACTCACTATGTATTGGGGAAACTGCATAGTAGTTCACTCATTTAGTTTTTTGTTTTGGGGTGTTTTTAAAATACACATTGCTGCAAATACTGAGCTATTAAACAATGCAAATCATCAAAGCGTGTGTGGAATGTTATACGGAATGGAACGGAATGGTGGAACGAAAACAAGTCGTAGAAATTGTTGGAAAATGTGATTGTAGAATTGGATATGATAAAACGTTAGTTTTCGAAATTTAATACTTGAGAAGAGCTTAAATGCATAATACATACACAGTGATCGCATGCTGGAAGCGGATGATATTTGGTGACAGTTGGCTGCTTAGTTTTGTAAAGTAGTGGAAAAAGTTTAATGAACTTTTAAGTCGGATTTTCAGTAATATATCGACGGATTTCTTATGGGCTTCTTCGTCTTTTGCTTCAATTTAGTTTTATGCATAAGTCATAGACATTTTTCAATTGTTCGATTGCATGAAAACACAGTTTATAGACTTATATTTGTTACATAAGTGATTCTTAACTGCCCCCTCTTTAAAAAGCGTATTAAGTGCCCCTTTGGCGATTTCTATGTTGCAAAGTCAAAATAGTGGCTTTAAAACTTATTTGACTGCCGCCCCCGTTTTAGAAGAGATATTTAGTGTTCCTCTTAAAAATATTTATTTCTGCTGGCAACCGCCTTCTTCAGAGATTTCGTAAGAAAATGTTTTCCTGCATTTACCGCCCCCGAAATACATCAGAGGCTAATACCCTTCGTTCTGGACTATTTCTATTGCGCTTCTGAAACCCACTGGATGAAATATTCATATCATGTAAGAATTTTGATAAAATAATTTCAGATTACATAATTATTGCAACATTTAATATGAGATTATCTCATGAGTTATATGAATACAGCGGACAGCAGCATATATTAAAGCGCGGAATTTTTAAATTCCATAGTCTTATAAAGCTGCTGAGTGGAAAATATAAGGACAATACAGTACAATGCGCAATGGTAGAGTGGAATTGCGTCTGGAAATTGAAATACGCGTACTGCATGTAGTTGCATTTCCCGGCGGGGGAATGCACATGAAGGAAATTTTATTAAACGCGACGCGTACAGCTTATCCAATTTCGTACCGTGCGTTTTGCCCATTGTGCGCGCACATGTCGTTGTTTCGATATAAACGTACATTTAATAATAATAATATTTTTACGATTGAAAAGTAGGAAACGTTTTATTCGCGCATAGCCACAAAACGTAACTTTTACTTCCTTTTTTCTTCCATAAACGCCGCGCCGAATGCAATTGAACGTGGTAATTGGCATAAACTATAATTAACAATTAATTTAGTTTGCGTATCGTAATCAACTTTTACTCATTCCACGTGTATGAAATAGAGTTTGAATGATGTTTTCTATTTTTTTATTCGAAAAGTATGTAGGCTATCACATCATCACAATTGGTGAGTTTGTTATACAAAGTTTGTCGTCATGCTTCGTACGAAACTGGAATTTTATCGATGTTTCTTTTGTTTTCGTTTATCGTTCGTCATTACGTGAGCGCATTGGCTTTATTTGTTCTTAGATTTTTATTAAATTTCGTTGCGAGATTTTAATAAGTTTCCTTCCTTCGTTTTGCGTCATGCGTTATTTCCATTCTGTCATAAAAACCACAGCAAATAATTATCTCGAATTATAGTGAATTGCACGTATATTATTCTTGTTGTAATGAGTTTCCGGTTGTAAATAATTTAAACAATAGTGCAACATTTGCCATGTCGGTTATAACGGCAATTTCAAAGATGGTGATTGTTTAAGAAAGTATTTTAACACAATTAATTCAATTACCATTTGGATATAACGACCTGATTGATAAAAGCCATCGATTCCGCGATAAAATTGCAGAAATCTTCTTTCAATCAGGTATAGCCATCGAATTAACATATCCACAAATTGAGAATAAGAATATATAGCTGATTCATTCCATTCGGATATAGCGACCAGATTAGTAAAGCCACACATGCAGCTAAGAAATCTTAGTTAGTTTAATCACGTCGGATATAGCGACAGGATTAACAACGATACAGATTCTCTGATAAGCTTATACCATTCGGATATAAAGACAGGATTAACAACGGCACCGATTCCGTAAAGCTTATCCCGTCCGGATATAACGACCGAGTCAAAGGTGCTGCAGATGGTTATTGGAAGTTTTTCATTAGGTATTTGTTCAACTGTAACGACTTTTGGCGTATTGGTTGATATTAATATTGAAATTGGAATAGGAAAAAGTTGTTATTATGTCTTTGAATTGTTTGGCGGAACAAAGCAAAAGGAAAAACGAGTTCGCATCTCGAACTCGTTATGAGCAATGCACGTATACGGCATGCAAGGAAGGTACGCGTAAACGTAAACAATTTGAATACAAACCGTGCGTTTCGTTAAGATTTAGATGAGATTTCCAGACGGCAAGCTTACTGTGTATACGCTCACTCGTGCACATTGTGTGCATCATGCAAGCGTATGCGTTCTCTTGCGCACAAATCCTTCAATCATAAAAATATTCAGGTAGAGCAAGCAAAGAAGAAGGTAGAAAACGGCGCGCGGCGCGTGGAATTCCATGACGCGTCCGACGTCGCGGTCGTCCTCACCGGGCTGGGCAGCCATGTTATAGGCGCGCGCGCGCGCTCGTGGCTTCATCTTACTTTGATGGTATGTTGCCGTTAGGGCATTCGCCAAAGGAGCGAGAAGGAGACGCGCGAGCTCGCGATAGCGCGCGCAAAGTGCGCTTACCTGCATGTGTGCGCTGAGTACACACGCAGCGAGAGGTAAAAACGTATAAACGTAAGCCACCCACTTCATCTCGAAGACATTCCAACGATGATTCCACCACCATCGCGCGCGCATCGGTCCGAGCGCAGAAAGCAACCTGAGAGCGCAACGCACGATAGCGCGCTTGCCGTGCGCGTCACGCCAGCAGTGTATGACTTAAGTCCGAGCGTTCGAGTTGAGAAATGCGCGCGCGCGTCGCTGTTGAATGATCGCGAAGGTGCTTCTCTCACTTTGAGTATGTACCACGGTTCATACGCTGTGACTTAAGCGGAGCAGACTCGTAAATAAGTGTGCGCTAGCTGCTCATCATTTGTACGAAAGTCGTTCGTTTGCATTTCGCGCTAAACTCTAATAAAACTAGCTTTGACTTAAGCCAACTCGAGCTAAGTGCCTCCGCGAAGTAATGCAAGAGGAATAAAACGCTCGTCGCAATACAACCAAGAAAAAAAAACAAAGAACGAAGTCGTCAAAGTGTTTTAAGCAGTGCAGACTGTGTGCGCACTAAGTAACTTCTCTTGCTGAAGTTATTTGTGAATTTGTGCGTCTTCAATATGCACATTACGTACATTTTCAACAAGGATTTAAGCAATTTGTGATTTTCACGTCGAATTATTACGTGCATTGGAATAAATACCTTGACAAGATGCGGTTCGATATGAAAGTACTTAAGTACTACTGGTAAGCGAAAATTATAACAAATTACTTATAATTTTCTAAAACAAACAAGGCAACTCAAAAACCGACTCTAATTACAAGCTTTAATTTAAATGTTGTTGTTGTTGCGAACTCTACGAACGCAACAAAAATGAGTTTGTCACAATTGACTTAAGTCAAGGTCAGAGAATGATTTGTTGACATCAGATTTCGTGAAACACATACCTGTATAATTGCTCGTTGCTGATCCTTGATGCACAAGGACGAAAAATTTGAGCGGGTTGATTGCGTTTTAATAGCGCTTCTCGTTAATCTGCCCAAGACTCAGTTTGCGGAATTGTCAATGGGTTTACTAATGCGTATTCATTCATAACACTTGAGTCACTTTGCGAATTAAACGATGATTAACCAAGCAGGCAGCTAACTCTCTCGTTCCAAGTAATGTGAATTGATTTCGCAAATCGTTGAATGAATTCTTTCTTCAGTCGTCGCGCGGTGAACTTGAGTGGAGGACGCATGTTGATTGTGAAAGTCTTGTTGCTATTGCTTCATTTTTACCTATGCGTTTCTCGCTTGCTTGCTTGCTTGCTTGGTATCGGATGAGCTTTTCACATTACCATAAAGCTTCACGCAAGAAGTGCACATAATTCTTTACCACAACACGTTGCTGAATAGAGAAGAGACGCGAGGAGAGCGCAATTCAGGTATACACATCACGTTTGCGTTTGGTTTATTATTATTTACAGGCGAATATAAATATTTATCTATGCGTACGTGCATAAATATGTATGCATTTAAATTTATTAGTGGTGCATTACAATAACAATAATCCGTGAGATGGGAAATTCCTCGCTGCAACCTGTAAAATTCAGTGAATTGATTTGCCAACCAACAGGTTGTGAAGGTCTCTAATCGACAGTTTTATATGCCTAAATTTGAGTGCATTTCCCGTACTCAATTTTGTTTAAAGCGGGTAAATTGTTTTACGATTTGTTTGCCAATAGGTTAGGTATGTAGGCGTTGATGCAATTTGTTAAATTCAATTGAATGGCGACAGGTTTCTTCTTGGGGTTAGAAACAAGTGAACAGGGAGGTTTTTTTATAGACTTAGACGTTGCATTTCCGGCGCCTCGTACTTATTGTGTTTAAAGTGCTCAGCAAATTATTTCACTTACCTAGTTACTTGGAAACTTGAATGCTTCCTTTTTTGCGGTTTGTCTACAAGCAGGTAGACTTCCGAGGGTGTGTACCTTTCATGGCTGGGTAATTCCCCGCACAGGTTTATCACTTGTTCAATCGTCATTTCCGGTGAATTTCAGGTCAGGTTGCTGGGCGGGAATTGCATAATTTCTCGTTTTTGAAACAATTTTGAGGATTTTGTATTATTATCAAATTCACCCCTGTAAAAGTGGAAGAGCTCGAAATGTACGTTTTGTACGCCCTCCAAGCAGCAGTTCTTGGCATCGTCAGACGTGGAATAGTAAAACGAGAAGGAAGAAAGCAAGAAGAAGAAGGGTTTGTTGGATTATTGAAATGCACCTGCTGTTTGTCTTCTTTTTCACTTGTTCCACCTGTACGATGCTATCGTCATCTTTGTCGTGAAGACAGGTAGTCGTCGGTGCTTCAATGCTAATGTCAGTCTTTTGCGTTTCCCGTCCCTTTATTCTGATGGCTTGTCTACAATCGACTCGAAGGGCTTGCTTGCTTGCTTGCTTGCCTTCTGTGCGTTGTCCACCGTTTTCGGTATGTCGAGAGAGAATGAAGTGAATTCCCTCGGTTTTCTTTAACATTTCTTGCGCGCTGGCATTTTTTAAAAAGGGAAAAAGCAGCGTAAGTTTGAATGACGGGCATCCGATGCCAAGAAAAGGAACATTTTTTCACTTGTATCACTCGAGCTTTTCGAGGGAGGGCAGGGCGCACAAAGCGTTCGAAAATGTTTTTTGGGTAACGACTTTGAGCCGCGCTCGCGCGCTGAAAAACATTTTAATGATTACTAATCATTCAAAGCTTTCTATTGGAATAAATTGCGCTCGTCGTGGAATAGGAATAAATTGCCTTTGTTGTTTGCTGCTGGTGCTGCTGCTGGTGCTGCTGCTGCTGCTTTTCGAATGCGTTTTGCTAGCAGCATAATTTACTAAATGATTTATCGGTGTTTAGTTTATAAACCGTTGGAAGATAAACAAATGCACGCCAGCCAACAACTTGAGTTTTCTTGCATTTAAATAAATAAACATGAATACGAAAAATCATTCAAAAAAGCCAAATGAAATTACAGTTATTTATGGCTGTGTTGTTTGTTGCTTTATGATTTATATTTAAATCAAAACTGACTAAATCTAAGCTAACTTAAATTAAATGCCATGCTTCGTTTACGCTGAGCTGCATTGCAATGAAATTGCGCTTGCTTTGCATTGCTTTGCTTCGTACTTAAAAGAAAGAAAACTAATGCATAACTCTTGGGTGCTTTCGCATAAATTACAATTTGCAATCGCCCGGATTTATTAAACTTTCTATAATGCATAATTGCAATATGTTTATGTTCTTTGCGGTGCGCGATATTAATTAGCTGTAGCAGGCAGGTAAGGAGATTAATGACAAATGCGCGCGGTACGTACGATTGCGTAAAAGTTTTATGTCAATGCAATTAAAGCGTGGAAATCGAATTGAATTTATGAGTTTATTATTGTTTATTATCACTTATAACGTCATTGGAGCTAATTGGACACGGATAAATGAATTTAATGCTTGTTGTTGCTGCTGCTGCTGCTGCTGCTTATATTTTTATGTCCCATGTCATTGTGTTGTTGTTATTGTTGTTAATCGGTGGTGTTGGAATTTTTGTTCGCAGGCCGCGAAGACGTTCCGGCAGTAGCATCGTGGTGATCGACGGTGATTTGGACACGGTGAAGCGGCCGCCCGATGATTTGGACGATAGCGGCATCGATTACAACATGGGTATGATGCTGGCCGACGACAATGGCCCGCATAGAGAGATGGCGGTGGACGTGCCAGAGTCATTTATCGCACGCAATAAGACGCCGCCACGTTACCCGCCCCCGAAACCCATACTCACCGTAAGTACTTTTCGCCGCTGTTAATTCATTTCTGACTGTGCTTGATGTGTGCATCCCCTGTAAGCAATAATTTGTTTGATTCTGCATGATTTTATCCTGTCAATTATTCGACGTGAGTCAGTTTTCAGTGAAGTTATTGGTAATTTCATTGCGGAGAAATATTTTCACAAATTGTAATTGCATTCTTTCAATGCATTGTGGATGACAGCGTACATTTTGGGCATTGTTAAATATTTATTTTATTGTCATGCAAACACCGATCAGCGAGTAGGACAACACAATGCATTGGCAATGTGGAATTCTCGCGCGTCTCAAGTACTACATACATTGAATAGTAGTCGTTTTCGTTGCTCAACAGACGCGTATTTGCGTTTAGATTTTCCACACAACTCCACGGCCGCCACTGCCACCGCTGCCGCCGTTTTTCTTTATCGGTGTTTGTGTTTGTTTGTCATTCAATTTCAACATGCGCATCGTACACACGCTTGCTTATTCTTCTTGAATACACACACACACACACATTCGCTTACTTTCAATCCATTCGCATGCATTTATTCATCATCTGCTGCTGCTGCTGCTGCTGCTGCTGCTGCCGCTGCCGCTGCCGTCTCCTCCCCGAGAGTAAAATATAAAATACACTTGTCATTCGTATTGAGCCATCATTTGCAAATAAGCGCGTGTCGTGTCTTTTCTACCTTCGTGCGATCGATCATTCCTGTAATTCTACGCACGCATCCTAGACGTCGAGGTTGCTTGCGCGTCCATATTTCCAGCGCAGCACTCTTCTATGCCATGCCGCCGCTCACTCCTCAGTCACTCATTCATCTTGCACACGTCATCTTGTGTTGTGTTTTTTTATTCTGTTCTTCTCATGCGAGCACATTACTCATACTCATCATCTCGTGTCGCATGCATGTAGGTGGGGTACGATCGGCTCCTTGGAGTCACGTTCGGCGACGATAACCAGGAGCGGGCCATCGACGTGCCGGACAATTTTGTCGAGCGCAAAAAGACGCCGCCGAAATATCCGACCATCGTTAAGGTACTTAGCCAACTTGCTTACATTACTCACACGCTCAGCGAGTGAGATACTATGGGGGGTGGTGTGGTGTTTAGCGCAAAAAGCGCTAAAACCCGTCATTTACGGGGTGTACTATTGAGGGAGCATGGGGGGGAGAGAAGACATCAAGACGGAAGGACTCATTCGTTGATGATGCGGAATAAATGGGTGAAATCAAGAGTTGTCCTGGCCGGCCCTTAATGATCGCGATATGAAAATGAAGCCGAGCGTGGGCGAAGATGCCTGTTACCTCTCGTTATAATGGGCGCAGAAGGGGGGCTGAAACAAAGCGCAACTATGAACTCGTTAAGCTGAAATGCTTGCTACTTCTTTGCGTTCTTTGCGCTGGAGGACGACGGCGCAAGGGGTATATATTACGCGAATAAATCTTGGGTACGCGACGCATATTTCACCAAGTTAAATTCCAACTAGCATACTTTAGCATGGTGCGCCCGCGTGCGTGTGTATTTTGCATTTTTATCGATTCTAAAGCATTTGCTTCATTATCATAATGAAGTTCACATCCAATTTAAAACAGTCGCAGTCGCATCACTATAAAGTCATTATTCATATAAATTCTCTCAGCATCCAACGGCTGATTATTTTGAACAACAAAATAGCGTGTTTTCATTGCGATGATTGGGATTGGGATTTTGCAGCAGCACCTAATGATTGAGACAAGGCACCAAACAATTTCGTTTGTTTACGCGATGCTAACACGCATACATTATGTGTCTGTCTGGTATTGTTAAATGCACGGTTGTAAAAGTTAATCATTATTTAGCTGGCGTTGACGCTAAATTGCATGCTCTTTTTTGTGCTGTTACTGCTGCTGCTGCTGCTGCTGTTTCATCGGCTTAACGCGTTATATTCTCTTTCTCGCCGTCTCCGCTGCTCCGCATTGTGGGATGTGGGAGAGAAAGGCAGAAACGGATGAGAGAAAAAGCCGAAGGATTATAAGTATTAATCTAAATGCGTAATTTGTAGCCCGGTGTGAATGGGAATACAACGGCGATCAGTCAAGCGCCGCCTCCGCCGCCGCCGGTGACGCCAAGCAAGCCGGTGCCGCCGCCACGCGACCACATCAAAGTCGACAAAGACGGACGAGTGACGAGCAAGTCGAGCGCGCCGCAATTGCCCACCCGCATCACGAACAATAATAATAATATTTCGGCCACGACGACGACCACCGCGCCGACATCGCTGACGGATATCACCACCTCCGAGCCGACCAAGGAGCAACTCAATAGTATTAAGAAGTATCAGGTGAGTGTTCTTCTTTTATTATTATTTCTATTGGGTCACACCGAAACTCGTATTGTTCAGATTTCCAATTTTATTTTGTTTGAGGATGTAAATGATTAGTTTTCGTCGAGTGAAAATTGTGTTAATTAGCTAGCCATCTGAATGGTGTGCATTAATATGAATTAATAACGGAATGCAGCGTAACTTTAGCAACGATTTATATTCACTTAGCCGCTGCCTAATTGAGTTTACAATTTGCGGACGCTTATTACACGTACCTACGTACATTGTGCGCACGACTGCTATGTACCTACTCCTTCATTAGCAGCACGACTGCTCCTTCTCGCTGCTTAGCGCTGCCCGTTATGCAACAATGGTAGTTGGCTGGCTGTGTGCGTTTTATTTGCGCGTCTCGCGCAGCCAAAGACGATTTATTTACACAGCACTCGACTCGCGCAATGAATGACTTATAATCTGGAGTGTATTTACCTTACCTTGCTTGCCAACGCGCTGGCTGCTTATTTACGCTCTCTCCGTACTCCTGACCAAGACGCAAAGGATGTGCAAGAAGCAGGCCGGCATTAGCAGCAACTATCGCGTATGCAGTCGGCAGAGTTGGCAGCGACAAAACGGGCATTAAAACGTCCTGCTTGAGAACGGCGAAATTGCGTAATTACACTTTGCGTGCAATAAATTACAAGCGGGACTCCTTTTGCTGGCCAGCGAGCCATGCGTAATGACACATTAGGAACGCACTCGTGTTGTCATTGGCCTCATGTACGAAATGCGTTATTACTTTGCGCAAATTTTACTCTTTTTTTTCCCAATCTGACAGAAAGTATGCGCGTTTCGCAATTTACGGCCGCGTTTTATTAGTATTGCAGAATATAAATTAGCTTTTGAACTAATAACGCACGCGCTCAATTCCAAAAATGGATTCGTAAATATTTCTGCGGCAAGCGGGAAAAAATATTATTCGAAAAGAATTTAATTTCATACAGGTTGAACTGTGTTTTAATTGCAATTGAAATTGTTTAAAATTCAATATTTGGCATTATTTCATCAATTGGAGAAGGAGGCAATTTACAGCTGCAATTCGCTGGGGTGCGAGAGCGCGTGTGGGTTGAGGGGGTGAATGCGTGCGTGCGGGGGCAGCAAATGGAAACTATCCGGTTTCCTTAGCGGCGCGCATCCCGAATAAAAGGGTGGAGTGCGCGCGTCCGTCCGTCCGTCCATCCGTTCGTTTCCTAAATAATGCTCGGGCGCCGCGCGTTCTTTTAAGCAGCAGACGATGAGGAGCGCGCAGAATGGACGTCCGGAATTTGGTGCTTCAATGTGCGCGCGATAACTTTAAAACAATATTGATCTATAGCGAACATTTCACCGACAACGACGACGACAACGGCAGCGGCGAAGACACAACGTCGACGTCTCTTCCGGTTTGGTGTGCATTCGCACTTTAAGCCGCCCCCTCATTCCGGCAAATGAATGATGTGTATTCCCGGCGGATTGAATGCGTCGCGCATTGCCTGCTTTTATCGGCGCTTGCGTCATTGTTTGCGCCGTGTTTTCGGGTGGACGTGCGCCAATAACAATGACTGCGCGCGTGGCTGCTGTTATCAGTAATTCATTTCACTTTGGCCGCCGCCGGCGTCGCGCTGAGCGCACTCGCTCAGGTTGGAATGCCGATGAGCAGGTGGGAGTCGCATGTGTGTCCGTGTCCGCGCCGAACACAGGCGGTCGCATGCGTGTATGCAATTCCAGAGTGTTGTGTAAATACAAACATGACGTAATTGTCAGCGATACACAACAAACACTTGCTGCCATCGGACGCTAGTCAACGTATGCTATTCGTTCGCGCACCGTTAGCGTGTGCACCGCATCGCGATTGCCGAATGCACTTTTACGCCGCGATACGTGCCCCCAATCTCCCCCGTGGATTTAATTTTTGTTAATGCGTATACGCGCGCGCGCGCTGTTTTTACTCGGCGCCAGTTCAAAGCCTTTTGCCTTAAGCGCAACGACAAGTCGGGAAAGTTGCAAAGTGAAAATTGAATTTGTTGCACCGATTTAATCGATGTGTACAATTGTGTGATGTGCGCTTTCCATTGTGAGTTATCGCTTGTTTTTGAACAATATGTTGTACAATTTGCTTATCACTTGAATTGCGGTTTTTGCGGTGAATCATCGTGCATTCATCAGGTTGTGTGATTAGGATACCAATGATAGTATCAACGAACGTGGAACGTAGTGCGCTAATTTAATTGTTCACTCCGATGAGTTTGAAATAATGGTCGCTAATACGCTGACAAGGAATAATAATTATTATACGCAGGTAGAGTGTGTGATTTTGCTTAATTTAATTTTCTCACTCGTGATCAATCGCTGCAATCAATCGTTCGACATTTCATGCTGCTTGCGTTGCGCTTTTTTTCGATTTGATTGGGCAATTGGGCAATACGTAAACGAAAAAAGTGGAACAACGTTTAGTAATTGTCGTTTGCCCATATATGCGCGCATCAAATTTGCACACGTCATTCGGTAAGGGAAAGTGTATGTGGAATTGAAAACTTGACAAGACAATGAATGACTTTATTGCAAATGGAAAACATTGCTGTAAATTTCTCACACACACTATTAGTTAGTGCGCATTGTTGAGACAAATGTATTGTGCAAAGTGAAAGAAGAGAAGAGGCAGCGTCGTGTGTTAATGTAATAATTAAGAAATACACCACTATAATGGTTAATTAGAAAGTCATTATTATTGTTATCGTCTTTTCGCTTTTTAACGCGTGCGCGCTTCTCTTGAATTTCCTGACAATTTCCAAGCAACAACGTCGCTCGTAAAGTCGCTGTTAAAGTCAACAGGTATGCAAGGACGAATTTACACATTAATCGCCAAGTTATTGGAATTATTGCGCGAAACAACAACAGTACATCAAGTTCGAAATGGACTTGTATTGATTGTGTAATCTCGGCAATTAGCATTTTCATTGGCAATGCGGCAAGATTGATGTGAATTTATCAGTGGCATAGCGCGTAGACACTTGCCTGTGTAATGCCTTGTGACAGGTTCATAGCTGTTTAATATGCGTCCAAGTCATGAAAGCGCAATTTTTCCCGCAAAGTTGGAGTACGTACTGCATGTGTGCATTAAAAATGTAACGAGCGTTGGCCCGACTTGACTGCTCCGCCGCCTCCCTGTGTTTCGTCAAGAGCGAAGTAGCAATATAGCGTATTCGTGATCGCGCATATGATGCAGTTACTCGCGCCGAGTGCATTGTATAGATGGATGGATTAATGATAAAATTGGATGAGGCGCGCGTTCGTTATATGCGGTCGTTTAGCACGCGTCCACAGTAAACTTTTATTTTTATGCTACATTTGCATTACGCGCAGAGTTCTTTTTTTTTTTGCGGGAGGGTGGAAGTTATACTGGGGAAGTTATACTCACGCTCGCGCTTTCGAAATGCATGGGAATTGTTCTTGTTTGGTTTGTGGGTTGAGCGCGAACAGCAATTTATCTTTTGGTATTACTTTAACGGTTCACAGTCGCGACTGCCGCGATATTTCACTAATAAAGAATTCACTATTTAACGGATCTTTACGTTTCTCTATCTACGTAAGCCAGCATGTATGTATGTATGTATGTATGTAGTACGCAATTTCATGTGAAACTGTACAAACATTCCTTTAACTTCTCCGCCTTCTTTGGCGCTACGATCGGTTCACAGAAGAAAGATTAACATTAACAATTAGCAATTAGCCAACTAGATATTAAAGAGTTAGATAATCGTTAAGTTGTAATGGAAATTCAACTGTCAAGCTTTCTTTTACACAGCGATTTGCAAGTCAAAAATCGTTTGTATATTTACTTGAAACATTCTTTCTTTCGTCTTTTTTGATTATTTCGTTCGTCCGTTGCGATTATTTGTTGACATTTTAATTTATTTTACGTGCATGTTTGCAGGAACAAATTCGAAAGCGGAAGGAAGAGGAGGACCGAATTATAGCGCAAAATGAATTCCTCAATCGGTCGTTGCGCGGCTCGCGGAAGCTGCAGGCGCTGGAGAGCAGACCTCAGGGCACCGATAACGAGGCGTTCACCGATGATGATGTCCTCCATCGTCGCGATTCTACCTCGAGACCGACGACGCCATCCTCTGATAAGGATGTCGTTCATTCTGCATACGGTAAGCGAGAAGTCATTTGCTGCTGCTGCTGCTGCTGTTGTTGTTGTTTACACAGCATTTGCGCGCTGTTTGTCCGGCAATGGTTGAACGAGTTGGCCGACAATGAATGAAACTGAGAAGAATGGATAGTGCAATGCGACGAGTAAAAATCTATGTGCACCATTACCTGTTCTCATCCGTAGTTCCGCTCTTGAAATAAATGAGAATAAAACAGGAAGTGGCCATTGAATGAACTTTATGATTGCATTTGGCAGACGATCGCGCGGAATTCAGAAAAGATGTAAAAAAATGTTTGTAACTTTTCAGGCTATGGAGAACTGGTGGCGTCCGTGCAACGACTTCAACTTCAGCTGAAGAAAGCTGGCACCGGCGGTGGCCTAGGCGGATTGGAGGGCCGTGTCGCCGCCGTTCAATCGCTGATCCTGTCGCCGCAATTCGGACGCGCGCTTGCCATCCATAATAAAGTCCAAGCCGTGCGGAATCGGACGGCACCACGTCCATCGGCAAATGCTCAAGCTGCTCTCCGGGACTGTCTAGATGCCTTAGGTACCTCCCAAAGTGCTCATGTCGTTGAATTGGCGTCGCTTCTCACCGGCTATGAAATTGAAGCGCTAATGATTGCTCACGATGGCGTCGCGTCCGTGCTGCCGGAGGACTCTACGTCGCCCGCACCCTCACCCGCCGAATGTGCCGCCAAATCTAGTCTACCCGATCACTACTCAGAGGACAATATAAAAATCGTCAAAATCGAAAAGAGCACCGAACCGCTGGGCGCGACCGTGCGCAACGAGGGCGATGCGGTGGTTGTGGGGCGGGTGGTGCGCGGTGGCGCCGCCGACAAGAGTGGCCTGTTGCACGAGGGCGACGAAATCCTCGAGGTGAATGGGATTGAGATGCGCGGCAAGAGTGTGAATGCAGTCTGTGATATATTGGCGGCTATGGAGGGCACGCTGACGTTCCTCATTGTGCCCGCCGCGCAGGTGAGATCGCACTCTAGTCGAGAGTCGCTCCTCCACGTGCGTGCCCACTTTGACTACGATCCGGAGGAGGACATGTACATACCGTGCCGCGAACTCGGCATCAGCTTCCACAAGGGCGACGTACTGCACATTATCAGCCAGGAGGATCCGAACTGGTGGCAAGCGTACCGCGAGGGCGAAGAGGACCAGACGCTAGCCGGATTAGTGCCATCGCAAAGCTTCCAGCATCAAAGAGAGAGTATGAGACTTGCCGCCGAAGAGAGAATGTCGAAACCGCAACGCAAATCGACTACGTTGCTCTGCGGTAAAACTGCCAAGCGAAAGAAAAAGAAAGGCTCCTATGCGGAGTCTGGATATCCTATGTATTCCAATGCAGCTGATGGTAACTTAGAAGAATTCCAACTATGCAACGCACACGAATATTAATTTTGCGATGCCATTTCAGAATTTGAACCCGAAGAGATTTTGACATATGAAGAAGTGTCACTCTATTATCCGCGAGCGAATAATAAGAGGCCGATTGTACTAATAGGACCCCCGAATATCGGACGGCATGAACTTCGACAGAAGCTGATGGAGGACTCGGAGCGATTTGCGGCTGCGATTCCTCGTAAGTAGTTTGACAGCGTTGTAAGTAATGAGCTCTCGCCTCGATCTAAGAGAATTTGATTCATTGTAGATACGTCAAGAGCCCGGAAGGACTCTGAAGTGGATGGTCAAGATTATCATTTTATCACTCGAGCTCAATTTGAAGCTGACATCCTCTCCAGAAAGTTTGTCGAGCACGGCGAATACGAGAAGGCGTACTATGGAACGTCATTAGATGCAATTCGCTCCGTCGTGAACTCGGGTAAAATTTGTGTGCTCAATTTGCACCCGCAAAGTTTGAAGATACTTCGGACGTCCGACCTGAAGCCATATGTTGTGTTTGTTACGCCACCAAGTCTAGAAAAATTGCGCCAAAAGAAAATACGAACTGGTGAAACATATAAGGTATTAATGATACTTCTATTGCATGATGCGTGTTTAGGTGAATGTATTTAAATGTTTCAATGTTTGTAGGAAGAGGATTTGAAGGATATAATCGAAAAAGCGCGTGAAATGGAAGATAAGTACGGCCATTTCTTCGATATGATCATTATAAATAACGATACGGAACGAGCTTATTTGCAATTACTTGTCGAGATCAATAGTTTGGAAAGGGAACCTCAATGGGTACCGGCAGCATGGGTGAAGGCACTCTAGTGAATAGCAGCCGCAGAAAAAGTATTCTGGTAAGGCAAACTATTACTTATATTATAAACGTCAGCGCAGCATTGGATGAGCGCGCTCTTCTTTTTTATATCAATAAGTAACCAACTATACAGTACGTTGTTTCATTGATGCGACTGATACACAATTATTTATTTACGTCACGGACAGAACTAATAATACGTATGGTATTTAATTTTTTAAAGTACACGCATGACTAAAATGTTTAAAAGAATGGCGTGTTCACATTCATTCCTAGCAAATTTTTCTCAAATGCATATTGACTACAACTAATGAATCGTTCTGATAAAATTTTATCAAGTTTTTAACTGAAATGAAATTAAATAAGAAGTAATCTTGAGGTGCTAGTCGTTGAATTAACAACCAAACAGCAGCGTTTTGAACCGTTGGCAAACAAAGCGTCGATAATATATATATGTATGAAATAGTATATAGGATTATTTATGATTAAATGTTAGTTGAATCTACCGTTTCCTAATGACGCATATCAGTAATTCGTCTTACAATGCGATCAACACATGCAGTTTTAACCAGTTTAATTAGTTATTATATACTATACGGCAATTCTGTTTACCCACGGAGCGACGCTGATTTTATTTTACATTCTTATATTCTTACCTAAACTAGTGTTACGTCTGATGCTCATTCGGAATATTCGGTCTTATATGAATGAATTAGACTCGAAAAGAGAGAACAAATTTAAACAAACAACTTACATCACGTGAGTACTGTGATTTTCGCTGCTGGCCCGCGATAAATTTCAATATTGTAGGAATAGGGAGATACTTAAATACACTATTTATTATTAACACTAACTGTATAGTTACATGTTTTTGAAATAATCTATTTGAGGATGGCAATAAAAAGTTTATTGTAAATAAATAAAACCATAGTGAATTAAACTTGAGGATGCAAACAAGTATTGAACAAATGTGTTTATATGTTCAAGGTGTAGATAATAATTCTAGCCCTCAGTCTTCAAAATGCAAATATTATATAAGATTAATGATATTGAATTAACTAACACGATGTGTTGTAGGATATACAAACAAATATTAAATGCATATTATATGCTGCGAAAAAAAATTCACTGAGCGAAAGCAGTGAATGATGATAATGATGATTAAATCTCCGAATTTGATGTTAGCACCGATATATGAAAAGAGATATTTGGCTCAGATTTTATTTGTTTTATTGCCAACTTTAAGACGAATAAATATATATAAATATATATTTGATTTGTAGTATATTAAACAAGTTAAAAATATTTCTTATGAAATTGTTATAAGCGCAATCACGATTTTATATATTTACTTCAATTGCATTTAAATAAGATAACAGTTGTAATATTGAAAATATTTATTTATATTTTAGGTACCAATATATTTTAGTACCGTATGTAATATAGGTGCAATCATAAATAATAAGAGCAAACACACCTGTACATATTGTTATTTTAACGCGTAAAACGGCATTATAAAAATGGTAAGCAACTACACTAATCCAAAATTAACAACATGAAACCGTGCTTATGATAAGTTGGAAAGTTTTAGCGTGTTAGTAGGTACGTAATATATGTTTTAGTTCTTTACAATACTTAAAAGTACTTATATAGATTTTACAGTCAAACTACGCAATCAATTGATTTGTTGCTTTTCACTTTATATTCATTATAATATATGGTTGTTTTTATTGTATATAAATCAGGTGTATATATAATAAATTACAGACCCTATGGTGTCTGTTTAGATATTAAACGAACCCATATAATTCTTAATTAATAAGAAATAATTCAATTGGTTGTTGCAATTTACAGAATTGTTCTCTGTAAACTGCAGGCTTGAGGGTTTCGAGTTTCAGACGATCTACTGCAACCCCTAAATGAAAATATATTCAGTAAAAAGCAGGAAAAGCGTATAACCATTGTGTAAAATAATATAATTACGCAAACCTTTATTGAATCCTGAGTTCTATTTTTGTTAATCCTATTTATTTGATGAAATATTTATTATATTTATTTTTGTAGGAGTTGTGAGTAATTAGTGGAACTTACAATTATCATATAGTAACTGAACGGTAAAAGTAATTTAGAATTGCTTTATTGAGATTAATATTCGTGTGCTGATGGAACGCAATTTATTTAATTAATAACAGAAATAGAAAAAGTCAACTAAGTCACGAAATTATAATAAATAGATAAGATTATACTCACTTCCATATACTTTATCAGGCTGAAAGGCGACCAATAGCAATTTAAATTTGTTTTAAAACTATTATAGTATTCAAATAGTTTTAACTATAACTTCGACCTAAACTAGAACAAGTACCCGTTATAATTTATGAATATATACGTAACATCGACGCCTTGTTTCGTTAAAAATGTAATATTTACTTTTAGATCATAAAGATTATGACGAAGAACAAAGTGCTGACTTGGTACAGTGGATAACGTATAAATATACTAACCTAACGATCAGCGCCGTTTGCAGTGCTGTGTTATACGTATTCATGGGTAAACGCCAATAATTTAGAAATAAACAGTAGCAGAATGTTGTTTTCGGATCCGTTTCTTTTTGCTATTTCATTAATTGATACCGGTGCAATATTATTTTTACAGATATACTTTGTATCCTTTATGTACCATATAATGTGCTCTCATATTTTACAGCAAGTTATTCCTTAACATTATTGCTAGATAATCACATTAACAGACTTGGAGTCTGATTATTTAAATGCTCAAGAATGCTGCTCAAAATTAAATTTCTGGATAACGCCTAAACTCATGGCCCATACAGTCCTATTAACATTATTATTGCTACATGGACATTGGTTTTTGGCATTGATTAACATGCCACTTGCAGCTTGGCTCATATGGGAATTGTTTAAGATACCTAAGGGCAACTTAGGTGTGTATGATCCAGCTGAAATACACAATGGTGGTAGGTTGAGACTGCATTTACGAGAATGCATGGTGTATTTAGGATACTACTTAACATTCTTCTTTGCCTATTTATATTGGTGAGTTGAATGCCTACATTGTTAATGAACCTTTCTGCACAGGTTCGTATGGATGTTATAATATATTAATGGTGGTTTACTTTCAGTATGATTGTTGCACTCCTGGAAGGTGATCCAATTAAAAGACATGAAGAAGGAATGATAATTCACTAGTCCTGTTCTATGATCTGAGCCATATATTAAAATATTATTGCTTCCATTATAGCATTAATTTATATGTGTAATTGCATATTATGTTTTGTTGCTATTAAGTTCAATAATGTAAGTATTTATAATCTATCAGTTGTTAAATTTAATTTGTAAAGTTTTATTGTTTTTTAGATAGATTGCACATGAATAAATATTTCATATACACTAAATATTATGCTGTGAAATACTTGTTGATAATCAAACAACAGTGCAACAATGTTGCCATTATAAGTTTAAGAAACTATTTAGATAACAAGTACTTTCCAACCTATAAATAAACCTAGCTTACAGTTTCATAGCTTTTCATTTTTACTACATGACTGTAATGTTTGTATTTAATTATTAGTTTAAATTAGTGCCTTTTAAAAGAGGAATAGGCTTCTGATATTTGCAAGTGAATGTAAGTTACATCATTCATTATTTAATGTTGTCTAATATGATTTTGTAGATCATCTCATTGCACATATAGTTTTTGGCTACATGAAATTCAGACCGAAATTTATTACTAAATCTGGTGAGTGATGATTTAATTTTATTTCAGCCACCAATGCAATATGATGTATAACTAATTGGTGTTAATAATTTATTTTAGACTTGTTAAGTATGAGACAAGATTTGTTAATCATCAGAAAGCTGAAGGATTATTGTAAAGTTCGGAAGGATGTTGCATGCCATTACAGATTCAGACTACATTGTATATAAGATGCCAAAGTTGAATAAAGGACCTTAAATTGAATTACTAACACATTGGAGATGAAATGCATTGGAATGGGAAACCTGCAATTAAACAGTGAGTAAGAACATTTATAAGCATGTTATTGCCAATGAAATTACAACTGCTTTGGGAAATATGTTATTGTTTGCTTTCATCCAGATGTTCAATAACTTAAATCATTTGTTAAAGTAAATCATTCAAGTAGCATATCCTAGTTTGTCAAGCATTTTAGTATGGATATGTAAAACATAACATCGTCATTCTATAATGCTTGTATTCAAAGCAAGCACTTGGCAATTATAATTGGTGTATTAGGGGCTTCTTTGCATAATGACTTCAATAAATGGGGATTGTTAATAGAAAACAGGACTGAACAGACAGTTGTGCTCTGCAACCTGTAATCAGCTTGAAGATTGGTTACAGAGCAAAGCTTCAGCTAAGTGAAGCCTTTAACAATATTTATAGCCATAACAAATTACATTTGGGCCTGATCTTCAAATAGGGCTTTCTGTTATATGCATGCACCTATATTAGGGCACCTGGAATTGCAGAAAACTTAAATCAAACTTTCCTGAACTATGGCTTGAAGTGCAAGTTTCAACTTCCACTGAATAACTAGTCGGTGGCGCAGTGCTAGTACGCTAGCATTGTAACTGAGAAGTACCGGGTTCGAATCCTGGGCTGGGTGGGGCACGTACGAATTCTTTTTCTCCAAAATTAATTCAAAGCATACCCTAATACATTACGAAGCACCATCTGACTTCTATAGATGGCCATTTAAAGCCAATTGAAGACTTGGAGACGAAACTTGCCGAGTTTGGGGGGCGCAACCGTCTCCGGGTGACGTCACAAACCGAGGTCTGTTGGTAACGAAAATCGGGAATGGGGAGGCAGTCGCAGGTCGGACAGCGACCGAGCTGGTCGACATGTGAGCTGCCGGGGAGCGTAGCCGGGGTGGGTTTACTTGGAACGATCTTAAAACGACCGGGCTTTAAAATTTAAAAATGGGGGCCCCTTGTACGCTGCAAGGACTCCGCCTGGACTTAGGCTAAGTCCGAAGAGGGCCCCAAGCGTACAAGGAATCGAAAACTTAAGAAATTAAGTTGCCATTCTCGGGGATCGAACCCGAGACACTCAGATCACTTCCATAGCCTTTACCACTAGGCTATGGAGTGTTATTGGTTTAGCTACATTTGATCTTCCCCTTCTGTGCTCAAACTTAAAAGTTTAAACTTAAATATAACTTGTCCGTACCGGGTATTGAACCTGAGATTTACAACCCACTTCCGCGGTCTTTACCACTGAGCTATAAAGTGCTGTTGGTCTAGCCAATTTTGATCTTGCCCTTATGTATTCAATACGGTTGTCAATTCAAAATTCAAAACATAATTCTGGGTTGACGCTCTCGTGGATCGAACCTGAGACACACGCATCACATTTATAGACTATACCACTAGGCCACAAGCGGTTGTTGCCGCATTTGAAATTGATCTTGGTCTTATAGTCTCAAATTGGCTTGAAGAAAATGCTTAAAACTTGGAAATTCAAAATGCTTTTTATGGCGGTTCCCAAGAGGAACAAGCGATAGCTTCCTTGCAGAGTTTCAGTATGATTTTGAATCTAATTTTAGACTAGTAAGTATGAACCAGAATTTGTGAATATCCGCAAATTTTAACAAATCTGAATAATCTGAGTGATGATGATAAAGATGAAGTTCACCAGGATCATGCAAATCACTGCTGACAGGGACTAAATTGTTTATATCACATGGCTAAGCCCTTAGTCAAATTATTAATGGATTGGAAATTACATGGGATAAAATCAGAAGCTTCAGTCCATTCTTGTCACTTATTTTTATTCTAGCTATTATATTTTAGTAGATAAAATTAACATGTAATGTGTTCTTTCAGTCTTTTCATCATAGCTCTACTTCAGATGCACTTAGCTGGAATGTACTTGTTGTGTGTGTTGGCACTAGTCCTTCGGTACATGTGAGCCACTTAGTTTTAATATAGCTTTTGTAGTTTAACCAGTATAAGTAATAATGTATTTTTTCAGTCCTTTCATCATAGCTCCACTGCTGATGCACCTGGATCGAACATACTTGGTGAGTACATTTGCACATGTGCTTCAGTACATGCTGGTTACTTAATTTTATTGTAGCTATTATAGTTTAGTAGATATCACTTCTAATGTGTTCTTTAAGTCTTTTCATCATAGCTCAACTTCTGATGCACTTAGCTGGAACGAACTTGGTGAGTGTGTTGGCACTTGTGCTTCGGTACATGTGAGCCACTTAGTTTTAATAGAGCTCTTATACTTTAGTTGATAATGATGTCTAATATATCTTTCAGTCTTTTCAACATAGCTCCTCTTTGGATGTACCTAGCTGGAATGAACATGGTAAGCACATTGGCACGTGTGCTTCGGTACATGCTTGCCACTTATTTTTATTCCAGCTATTATAATTTGGTTGATAATGACTCCTTATGTATTTGTTCAGTCTTTTCATCATAGCTGCTCTTCAGGTGCATGCAGCTAAAACAAACTTGGGGAGTATGTGGGCACTTGTCCTTCGGTGCATGCTTGCCATTTAATTCCATTCCAGCCATTATAGTTTAAGAATAATTACTAATTATTTTTTTTTTCAGATGTTTGGAAGTATTCCTAGCAACCCTTCTATATGATGGTGGCTGTTAAGTATCCTTATCCATTTTTGGCCAAACATTGTAGTTATTGTGCCTTATATGCAAATAAAAGCCATGTTAAATTTGAATTACTTGTAGCGACATCTATTGGATGTTGGTAAATTGCATTACAGGTATCATTAGCATCATCTTATTTCCGCTCGTCACCCAGAGATGGCGCCACCAGTAAATGTAGTAAAGGTTGCCTATAAAAAGACTTCAAAATTTTTATTTTTAAAAATTAAATAACTCTTAAACTACTTGTCCTACAGTGTTGTGTGATAGCTTATTTTAATCAGCTCATCGAGCTTACTCCGTATACCAAATATCAGCCATTTTCATTTCATATTCTAATTGGAAATAGTTTGTGCTCATACTGAGCAAACATGTAAAGCTCATCAATCTAATTAATATAAGCTATCGCACACCACTGTAGGACAATTAGTTTACGAGTTATTCAAGTTTAAAAATTTCACTTTTCTGACGAAAAAGTTTTCGACTTATCAGCGCTGATAACATTGAAACTTTTTCAATGACACGCATAGAGCGGGAGATCTAAAATTCTTAGTTTCTATTTGAATTATTATTAGATTCCAATTGGATTCTAATTAGAATCTAATTGGATTCCTATTAGATTCTAATTGGATTCTTATTAGATTCTTATAGGATTCCTATTGGATTCTTATTGCATTCTTATTAGATTCTCGTTGGATTCTTATTAGATTTTTCTTATTGAATTCTTATTCGATTCTCATTGGATTCTTATTACATTTTTCTTATTGGATTCTTATTGCATTCTTATTCGATTCTCATTGGATTCTTATTGAATTCTTATTCGATTCTCATTGGATTCTTATTCGATTTTTCTTATTGGATTCTTATTGCATTCTTATTCGATTCTCATTGGATTCTTATTAGATTTTTCTTATTGGATTCTTATTGCATTCTTATTAGATTCTCATTGGATTCTTATTGCATTCTTATTAGATTCTCATTGCATTCTTATTAGATTCTCATTGGATTCTTATTAAATTTTTCTTATTGGATTCTTATTGCATTCTTATTAGATTCTCATTGGATTCTTATTAGATTCTATTTGGATTCTAATTGGATTCTTATAAGATTCTCATTGGATTCTTATTAGATTCTAATTGGATTCTTATTAGATTCTCATTGGAATCTAATTAGATTCTCATTGGATTCTTATTAGATTCTCATTGAATTCTTATTAGATTCCTCACTGAAAATGTTTACGAGTTATTTAATTTTTAATATTTCACATTGGTACGAAAGTTTTCGACTTATCAGTGCTGATAACATTGAAACTTTTCAATGACAAATAGCGCAAGAAATTGTAAACTATTTGTATTATTTTCTCTAAATTCAAATTTTTTTTGGCGGGAACTTAGTAGGTGGCGCCATCTTATAGGAGAAAGCCGAACTAATAATCTGCAATGTCGATAATTGCTAGTGGTGACATCTACTGGAAAATAGCGGAACTACAAATGCCGGTAATACAGCTCAGAAACAACCAATCCAGTTTAAAAAATTATTAATAATGAATAATCAAAATCTAATTAATTTATTAAATATTAAAACGAATGCAATTACATGTTATTTTTTATGTAAAATACGGGATCACTAAGGTATCCACTTTTCACTGGAGACCAGACTTACATGCTTGCCGTTTAACTCATTTGAGTTACTCAAAGCCAATCCCGATAACCAGGGTTGGAACTCACCAAATTTTTTGTTGTCGACGCACATAAATCATGAGTTATGTGCAAAAGTCTGGAAAAAATTACATACAATTTAAATAAAAGAAGGTTAGAATTAAAAACACATTATTAGATTAATAAGACCATGCACATTTAAGAACTTACCAAGCTGGAAGCTAATTATGTCCACAAAACTGGAGTTATGGATATATAACTACAAGAAAATAAGGAGTTAAATAACATACAATAAGGAAATCTAATAAAAATATAAATAAAGGGATGCCAATTTAATGGGATGAAAGTACTTAGTCTCATAAAGTCTCATTAAATGATTGGCAAACAATGTACTTAGTCTCATTAAATGATTGGCAAACAATGTAAAATAATATGTAAAAAAAAACCATGTAAATATGAACTTAACTACTTACCAATATTGAAGCTACTGCTCATAATTAGAATGGGAGTTGAATATCTAAAAGTAAAAACCAGATTAAATTATTAACAAAGGATATTGAATGTAAACACAATGGTTTAGAAGAAACATATTTTTACCCGCACCACACATAGTGTGTTAATATGCGAGCAGAAATACTAATATAATGTAGCTCTTACCTTAAAAATTGATTCTGATGTTGTCAATATATATTCAAATGTGCAGCACACTCGCAGATGAGGTTTTTTGTCACTGTCGACATTGATGTCTCTTTACCAGTGGATAACTAGACAATGATTGTTACCAATGGTGTTTACCAGTGCTACCATTCCAGTCTGGTAATTACCTTAATTTAAGGTAACATCATAAATTGAGAACCTAAATGCACTAAGAGAACATGATTAAACAAATAGGTTAGTGATATTTAAAACAGTAAAATTCAACTTACAGCATGTTTACGATTAGGTTCCATTCCTTAAAAGTCCATATACCTTCTAGCATGTATGAAATTATGTTGGAACATTGCACATCAGATAGGCATCTATGAGTGTTAGATGAGATAAGCATAAATTTATCATCAATGCTGCAGGAAATCCATATCTGAAATAACAATTGAGCTATGTTTTAAGTTGTAGTTGTTATGGTCGCCTTATTACACATAAAATTAAGCTGTTCTCTTAATTAGTAAAGTAATTTCCACTACTCTTTTCATTGGCATTGTTACGTGAAGGTACAATATATAAAGCAGCTCAGTGCAGCTAATTAAACTAATTATGAAAGAATGCAAAATTCCTATAGAATTGAATCAGTTACCAACTTATTTTATGGCTAACAAAACCTGAAAATTATACTGAAGATATCCAAATTGCATATTTACACAGAAATAATCAATGCATGAACATATGACAGCTAAGTTATGTAAAAAAAATGCAAGGACAACACCAAATAGTTATTGTAAAAGATGAATAAATATGTTTTTACCTTTATAATTGATACTTTATGTCGTAAGACATCCTTCATCCTTTAAACATCTTAAAAATCCAGAAGCACCTTACACAAATACCAACCAAACCATGTTTGATGTTTGCCAATTCCAAATTTAAGATGGGCTCATGTGGATGCCTGCATCAAATAAAATTATTAATTAATGTTAATGCCCAAGCATGTGAACATGTAAATAAAAACTGTGCCTATCAATTGCTCCTTACAGGAAACCATGGTGGAACAACATACATCATTCAAACCACCTTCAGTTCACCCACCTGTCTAACAATTGTGAACTAAATTGGATGGTAACTTTAAGAGTTATGCTTTTTTTAATCTAGAACCATGGGTGCTATAGTTCCAATAGGATTGAATATAACTTACCATCTAGTTGAATTAAGAAACATTACAGTTAGTATGGTAATTCAATTTAGTATGGTAATTGCCATCCCAATGTAACCCAAACAATTTGTGAAATCCAATTATCCTCATTGAGATCATGCAAGTTTTTAACAATATTTTGTGTGACAGAACACAAAACCTCACTCATAAAAATTCTATATATAATAAATACATCAGTCAGCAACACATAGCAAGCATTACATTAATAATAAACATGAATATCAACTCACCATTATAGTCTTTGTTTGCTGCCATACTAAAAGCCATGATGACCTAGCCTAACCCACTCTGATTGTATTTCACAACACTTAGTTGTTTACAGGAACTAATCATCAAGCCAACCCTGATTTTGTCACATATTGACCATAGAATATACCATCTCCATAAAATGATTTCACTATTATCATGCTGCATCTAAGATGTATGTGCATGCCCAGAACCACAACAAATCAATGGTCGCCAAATAGATGGACATGATTTGCTGCTAACCCTAAAAATAATAATGCATTAATACCTTTAACAGTAAGATATTTTAAACATATCCAAACAGGTGTGTGTAAATTGAGTAACCGCCACAACAACAAGCCAACAAAAGTATTGACATATAGCAACATGCTTTCTAATTCATTAACAATTCACAACCGCTCCATGAACAATAAATAATACATGAAAGAATTACCTTTAAAAGTTGGACTACAATGATTATGTGCTATATTTGTAGGTTACATGTGGCAAATGAAAGTGTCCGAAATATTATGAACTCCAATTGCTCTCACTGTACATCCACATTTGGCGTTGAACGTAATTAACACTAGTTTAATTAATTATGCACGTCACGTTGAACAATAAACGAGCTTACACTAACTGCTGCACTACTATGATCACAACTGCGTAGAAATGGCGTTTTGTCATTAAATCAGCTGTTATCCAGATGGCGTCTTGCACGATCTTTAATTTGATGGATTCTATCTAACCTTACAAGTTTATACGGCGCGTGTGATTTAATTTGTTTTGTTATAGTTGACATACATTAATTAATAATATGAACCAAGCCGAAGTATCTAAACTAGTTTCAAAACTTAAAATTAAAGTTAATCCGAGGCTCCGGAAATTTCGGAACCCCGCTGGTCCTGAGGAGCGTCTTAACAAGTTGCGAAAAACAGTAACAGCATTAATTAAACATGAACGAATTGAATTAAACCTCCCTCGTGGAGATGAGGCTCGAATGTATGCAGAACGAGTAAGTATTAATTCACATCATTTAAATGTCCATTAGGCCTTCTCAGTTAATTTCAGAAGCAATACGGCATGGTGATTGTCACAAAGCCACCATGGAAATGGCTGATTACTGGCTTGTTGAGAAGCAACTTATCCATAAGCTATTCAAAGTAATTGTTCCTCGTTACGAAAATTATACTAGCGCATGTACAAGATTGCTACGTGCACCTACAAAGTATGGAACAAGTGATACTCGAGCCAAAGTGGTTTTAGAGTTGAAAGGCAATCCATTTCCATCTTTGCTACCTGACACAACTACAAATAGACTTCTAATACATAACGTCTTACTTGATGAAGCAAAGAGAGAATATAGAGCCAAAAAATATCAAGAGATTGCAGATAAAATTGAAGCTGCAGCAGTAAATATGGAAAGTAAAGCGGCACCATAATTATTATCATAATCAATAGTCAATAAAGAAAGTAACTTTACAAACAAGAACTTTTATAAATAGGGTTTATTATGATCTTATCAATCTTTAAAGAATTAATTCACTTTCAGTATTTCTTATCACGGTTTTTGTTGTCCACTTTGCGCTTTTCAACCAAGGTCAGGATTGATGAATTAATGTGCATGATCACACCAACGCATTTTTAAAAATATGAAATTTTGAATAGTAATATTGTTTCAACTGAAATATCAACAACCACATTACATTACTCATCCCTTGAATAGCCAATTGTAACCACCATATGCATGTGCCTTTTACAAACTGGATTGGCTTATGATGCATTGGTAGGTGATGAATTTGTATCCATTCGCTCGAAATCTATTCAGACAACCCGACCATTAAGTAACAAACAAACAAACATATCTGAAAGGAACGGGATTGTGCCGGTAGCGAGTTTAAAAACAAGACGTTAATAGAACAGACACAATAATATTGAAAACAATCAGTGAAGGAGTGATATAAAGAATGGTGAGGATGAAACAGACTGCTCTCGGTTGGAAGGTTTCAACACTCAGTGGACATAAATCGGTATTATTTTGCGAGACAATGGGAGCAGTCGCTGGCTCAGTTACGACTCACCGTAGTCGCGATCGCCAACATTGATGCGGTCCTGTGCGGCAGTCACATTAAAACCCAAGATGCGCGCGTCCACCTTAGTCATTTTCGATTTCTTGCACTTCTTGCCTTTACCCTATAATGCTAGCAAGTGTTTGGATACGCTCGCAAATGCGTATGGAATGACTTACTTTAACTTCTTGGAAGTCGTTGTTGCTGTGCTGCGTGGATGGGGTGATTGCCGGGGCCGGAGAGCACATGTCGTCCTTATGCGCATTTTGCTTCGGCTTGAAGGAGCGTCGCTTTTCTAGGAATTGAGCAGCGAATTGCTGCGTGGCCAGCCTCTCGCCCAAGTACTCGCGGCAGTAGTCTCGCACGTCCAAGGCGGATTCAATATCCCGCAGGAAGCTCACGAACGTGGGAACTGCAGGATGTGCAAAACATTGCATATTAAAGAATAGCATATGCGCAAGTCTGAATAAATGTATTAAAGTACTTACTGTCGACTTGCGTGTTCATATTGGCTAGTGTCCTGGTGCACCAATTAGTGAACTCATCCGCGGAATTCGCTTCGTTCGAATTCGAACAGGCATTGTTATTAATATGCTCGTCTGAGCGTTTTTGCTGCTTCGCCGAAGGTTGCTTTTGCTTGGTCAGCGGCTGCTGCTGTGGTTTAAGAACAGTTTGCCTAGAATGTGGTATCACCTGCTTTTGCTTCGGTTGAGGCTGCGAATGTACTACCGGTTCATCCCAGAAACCTAAACAAATAGTCCTTAAAGCGTATGTCGATACGTATGCAGCATAAATACCTGTATTCTCACTATTATTCCATGTTAATGTTTGACCGCTCCAGATGGTTGATGTTGGGGGCGAGAGTGCTTCCTTTTCCTTTTGAGCTGCCTTTTCTTTCTCCTTCTGCTTCAGCAACCGGTCTTGCTCTTCCGCCTGGATCTCTGCTAGACTTTTAACGTGATTTTGGCGCATTGGTTTATTTGCCCAATTTAATTGCAATCCTCCAGAATTGGTTCTCTCCGGCGACGAGTGCTCAAGCAAAGTCTGCTGGAGTTGCCTCTGTTGGTTCTGCTGCTGGATCAACAACTGCTCAGCTTTGCGCTCGCGTTCTAATTTTTGAATCTCCGCAAGGTTTAAACCTTGAGTGTTAACAGCTTGTGACCAAGGTGCTGCTTTTGCAGGTTTTTGATTCAATTGCGCTGTATACTGCCGTTGTAACTCAGCCTGTTTGTCACGTTCCTTTTGTGCCAAGCTAGAACAATTAACAAGTGATAGTCGTAAATTGTAATGCATTTATAGATTATCAATGTAACATGAGATTACCGTTCTTTCTCTTCCTCCTGTTGCTTTTTCTGTTCCTCAACCTTTTTACGGGCTTCTTCCTCTTTTCGCAATTCTTTCAGGCGCTTCTTTTCGGCCAACTCTCTTTGACGTTTCTCCTCAGCTTCACGCTTTGCTTTATCAAGCTCTTTTCTTATACGCTCTTCTTCCTTTTTGCGTTTTTCATCTTGCTGCCTCCTTTCCAGCTCTTGTTTTCGCTGTTCCTGTTTGCGTTTTTCTTCAGCTTCCTTTTTGGCAGCTCTTTCTTCCAATTCCTTTTGTTTCTTATCCTCCTTCTTATTCCGCTTCTCTACTTCGCTTACTAAAGGAGTTTCTGGCACATGATTCATAGTTGGGTTTGGTGGCGGCTGCATGTTGTTTTGAAGAACTTGTTGTAATCCCGAAACAGATTGCACAGCCGGCGAATCCCACATGCTTATGGGTTTATCAGTCTGAGGCCATTGGGGAACCCCTTGAAGATTGTTCAACGCTTGTGGTGGTTGAGCAGGTGGCGGAGGCTGTTGCTGTTGTTGCTGTGCAGAAAACTGATTTCGTTTCCACAACGATTCTAAATCAATACGTTGCTCTAATGGCGGCTGTGGTTGAGCCTTATTAATCGCAGCATGTTGCTGCATAAATTGCATAAAGTCGCCGTCCAATTTACCCGGCGGACCACCTTCAGATTTTGGAGGCGGCAGCAAGTTACTCACACCCATTGATGGCACTGTACCATTGACTGGGAGACCGTGTACGGGTCCCGCAATTCCTGGGGCTGGGTCAAGCTTCATTGGAGGCTGCTGCGGTAGACGATTCTGCAGGTTTTGCAAACCGCCCATCTGCTGCACGAGAGCGCGCAATGGATCCAATTGGATTGAATTGGATTGATCATCGAGCACGGTTGGCGGCACAGGAGGCATTGGTGGTACTGCTGGTGTTAATTTGTACTGACTCAGCACATGGTGCAGAAGAGGATTTGGACTATTCGTCGGTTGTAAAAGTTCCGTGGCAATTGGAGGTATTATTGGTTGCCCAGTGAACATGTCATGTTGCATAGGCGGTAAATTATTCCATGGTTCCCCTTGGCCAAATCCCCGAGAGCGCATCATTTGCGAATGCATAAATTGTTGCGCCCGAAACCGAAGTGACAGATCGGACTGGCACTCAAGCTTTTCAAGCGATTTGAGAGGCGGCATAGGCACCGTAACAATAAATGGATTTCCGCCATTACAAAGAGTCACAAGTTCGCCCAAAGTAATGAAACGTTCATCGCACGTACGTCGCAATAAAAGCGTCATTGAAAAGTATCCGGCTTTAAACCAATCAGCCATTTCCTTGGCTTTGAAGGGTCCTTGCAGGTCGCCTTGCGGGTCCTGATAATACCAACTCTCAATCGCGATTGGAGGAACCCGGATGTTTGGCGGCGGTGGTGGAATGCCATTAGATATTGGAATATTCAGCGGTGCATTTGTACTTTTCGGTGGCTCCTCGTCCACTACCAATTTCGACACAAAGTCCTCCTGCAGCTTGTCGAAATCTTCATCGACCACCCCACTATTCTGTTCGCTTAACATCGAGTTATTGCTCTGAGACAAGTTGGCATTGTTTGTATCAGGTGGCAATGACACACTTGTTGCAGGAAGAAAATTGGACATCCCGTTTTTGGTAGTATCTATGGCCCCCGGCAACCGTTGGCAATGTGTTGTTATCTGTTCCCTCAGTTCCGACACATTTTGCTTCTCGTCCTTTATATTGTTTTCTCCACTCTCCAATACTTCGCGCGGTTTCTTTTCCTCCTAAAAGAACAAGCACATTACGAAGCTGTAAACAAGAAATGTTACATCCTTACTTTGTCTTTCTTGCTCGTTGTTAATGCGATAGCCGATTTAGACGTAACCAAAGGAGCAGCAGCACTCCGCATATTTTGCTGAGACGCTGACTTTTGCAACTCCTTGCCTTTCTCACGCTCATGCTCATCGTCTGATCCGTGGAAGGCACCGCTTGAATCGAACGTGCCACCACCTTCCAGATTCTCCGTTGCCCACTCTGGTAAGTGTTCATCCTGAGCATCCCAAAGCCTTCGATGATTACTACCTCCACGTTGCCCAGACGAGTTCGGTTCATGCCACCGTTTCTCACGAACCTCATCGTCACCTTCACGCCAACTTGATGAGCGATTCCATTTCTCGGCCGAGCCGCCGCCTCGCCCGTGGCTGCTGCTCGACCGCCATCCCTCATCTTCATCCCCAACGCCTCGATTATTTCGACGCCAATTATCAATTCCCCCTGAGGACGTAGACCGATTGTACGTGAAATCTTTCCGTGGACTCCATTCTGTTTGTTCAGCTGTACCAGCCCAACCACCGCCGCCACTGCCACCTTCATAGCCCCCGCCAATAGTCCTACCATATGACTGGTAGCCTCCTCGTGTACTTCCACGTACCATTCGGCCCCCACGTTCACTAGGGCCGCCTGGTGCACCGCGACCGGCACGCAAGGATGGTGGCATTGGCGGGCCCCGTGAGGCCCACTGACGTTCTTCCTCTGTGGCAGGCACGAGTGCGAGCGGCGGTAGTACCTGCTCAGAATATAACGGCGGAAAGGTAGTGAGTGAAGGAGGAGGTGGCACTCCTTTTTCAAATAGGGCTAACATTTCCTCTCTGCCATACCTAGAAAATGAACGTCAGAGAAATGCATGTTCTTGTACAAACGACTCACCGATAATCAGCCAACTGGCATCTATAATTGTTAATGCCAGTTGTGGTCCCCTCTGAGGAGAGGTTTCTTAACCATTCTGGTCCAAAATTCATTGAATCTGTCATAATGTGGCTGAAACAGTAAGAAAGTGGGTTGCAAATGCAGCCAATCTCATGATGCATTTTACAGATATGGTCGTACGATTTACAGAGAGAACTATTTATAAATCTATCAAGCGAATGCTCTTGTAACGCGTATTCTAAGACACAACTAGCTAGTATAACCTAAAAGTACTGCTGTCGATCTCGACGATGAACAATACAATATGTAGACAGTCAATCATTTAAAATCGACTGTTAACAAATGATAACTCATTGTTACCATAGTAAACAAAACCTGATACTCATGCATATGTATTTCGCAAAGAAATTGGCAACCTTAATGGAAAGAATTCTGACACAGAGACGACAACAGCTACATGTTATCTATATGTCGGCGAGACACATATTTTGAAGGCTTAAATTTAGCATTTATGTTATCAGCGTGCAAGTCGTGTTATCAAAATTGTATCCACCTGATGCACAAGTCTTTATCTTAGAGGATCGTGGGCAATACACTATTACTAATAGATTCACTTAACACATACCTTAATTAAAATGAAGCACAATGGTTGGATCAACAACAATGGCCGAATCCAAAATTTATTAGAACACTGCACGATGCGCTTGCGTCACCGTTCTGTGGATCGTGCAAGGAATGTGTCAATTCTACTAGTGCAATGTTGCCAATAAGCAATATTTTGCGCTGCAATACAAGAACGGTTAAAAATATAAAAACTTCAATTACGATTAATAAAACTTGTAAAATATTACTGTATAGTATATAGTAAATTTACTATTATTGTACAAGGTTGACATACGTCATTGTATAAAAAATAATGTTTAATTCCTTATGAGACCTACTCATGACCGACAATAATACTAGAATATAATTAGAAAATATTTTTTTTGTGAGCGTGCTCTTAAATATTGCTATTAGAAGCGATTATTGAATATTAAATACTGTGATATTTAAATTCTTGCTAGTGCTGCTGAATCGGTCAAATTACCAAAGTGTAGTCGTGCGCTTCCGGCAGCAGTGGAACTCACGGCAGCCATTGGATTCTTTTCTGTCATATCTTCGTCGAAGACGCAACGTAAGTGATAAAAACCTACTAAATTATTGTGTATACAATAGAATTTCAATTAAAATTAATACCCTTCGAAAGTGTATAAAAATTGTGTTTATTTGCCGGATACCTAAATTTCAGCGTTGTGAAAATAGTTCTTATAACCTCGAAACGTAAACATGTGGCTTGTACCTACTAACATGCTGCTTTTTTGTGTTTTAGGTAATAAGCAAAGATGACGAATTCAAAGGGTTATCGTCGTTCTACGCGCGACTTGTTCTCGCGCAAGTTCCGTCATAAGGGTTCCATCCCTTTGTCGACTTATATGCGCACCTACAAAGTTGGAGATATTGTTGATATCAAAGGAAATGGTGCTGTTCAAAAGGGTATGCCCTACAAGGCATATCATGGCAAAACTGGACGCGTCTTCAACGTAACTGCACACGCTGTGGGTGTCATCGTCAACAAGCGTGTCAGGGGCCGCATCCTACCAAAACGCATCAACTTACGCGTCGAGCACATCAAGCATTCCAAGTGCCGTGAAGACTTCTTGCAACGCGTTAAGCAAAACGAAATCCTCCGCAAAGAGGCCAGAGCAAAGAAGGAGGCAGTTAACTTGAGGAGGCAGCCAGCTCAGCCAAGACCTGCACATATTGTCAGTGGATACGAAGCACCAATTCTGTTGGCGCCAATTCCATATGAATTTATTGCTTAAACATTAATAGGAGATAATACATTATAAAATATTTAAGTCTGCTTCTTATTTCATTTGCCCCTCACAAGGTTCCTATGAAAGTTTATATACTTGTTTGGTTGCTATGGTGAATATTGCTGTACTATAAAATATTGATTAAATCTTAGCATTGTAAGAAGAGAATTTTTATAAAATGCGTCTTCAATATTGTTCAGACATAGAAAAGAGCGTTGTGATATCAAATTGTGAGAAACGCGGATGGGTGTCTGTTACAGCCGATGACGAATGGAATATATATTGGGCTGGCACTTCAACTTGCAAGAATATTTTCAGTGTTGATAGCGGATATCGAATGAACGATAATCAGTAATCAGCTACTTAATAGTCAATGCAATGCAGTATCATTAATTACGTAATATATTCCAGGCTGATTAATCACTTTCCGAACCATTATGAACTCTCACGCAAAGATCTTCTGGTTAAAAATATCAAACGCTATCGACGCGAACAGGAAAAAGATGGAAATCCAATGGCAGAACGCGGCGATTGCAAATATGTTCATCTGGATTTCATTCCTGTAACGTTCGCACTACCTTCAGATTACAATATGTTTGTTGAAGAATACCGCAAGTCCCCGCAAAGTACTTGGATAATGAAGCCATGCAGTCGTTCACAAGGCTCTGGGATATTCTTGATTAATAAATTATCCAAATTAAAGAAGTGGTCCCGAGATACAAAACATATATTTCAGCCGCAACTTAATAAGGAGTCGTATGTGATCTCGCGGTTAGAAATGCAACTTGGAATTGCCTTGAAAGTTTCTAAAACTAATTCTTTTAGATATATAGACAATCCGCTATTGATTGGCGGCAAGAAGTTTGATTTGCGTCTTTACGTGCTCGTTACTTCGTTTCGTCCTTTAAAAGCATATCAATTTAAACATGGATTCTGTCGCTTTTGCACCGTTAAGTACGATTCGAATGTTGCGGAATTGGATAACATGTATGTGCACTTAACAAATGTGTCTATTCAAAAGCATGGGGTGAGTATTTTACTCTAATGATTTAAATTTGACAAAAATGTCTGGCTGACATTTGTACGTTTAAAATTAAGCAGTGCGTAAACATAAATTCTTTTCTTGTTGGAAATTATAGTAAATACGTGAAATTTCGTAAATTATCTGTAATCGCAACTTAAATTCAAAATGGAGATGGCATTTTGTACAGATTTAGATCGAAATAGAATTGCATGTATTTGCGAACGGCGAGGCTGGATACATGTTGAGCCTGATGACGCATGGAATATTTATTGGGCCGCAACGCAAACTTGCCGCAGCTTATTCAGTGTTGATAGCGGATATCGCATGAGTGAAAATCAGTAACAATTATGATTCAATTACTCTTTATCGACTAACTAGTTGTTTATTGGTAGAATGATTAATCACTTCCCCAATTTCTATGAGATATCGCGCAAAGATCTGCTAGTGAAGAATATCAAACGTTACCGGAAGGATCTTGAGCGCGAAGGCAATCTTTTGGCCGAGCGCGGGGATGCGAAATACTTATACTTAGATATAATTCCGGTAACGTTTGTGTTACCGATGGATTACAATTTATTTGTCGAAGAGTATAGAAAATCGCCGCAAAGTACTTGGATAATGAAACCGTGTGGCAAATCGCAAGGCGCTGGAATCTTTCTCATTAATAAACTATCCAAGTTGAAAAAGTGGTCGCGCGATACAAAACATATCTTTCAAAATTCATTCAAGGAATCGTATGTAATCTGCAAGTAAATTAAGTCCTTGACTTGCAATCACAACGTATTAAACTATTTGAATATCTTGCAGATATATAACTAATCCACTACTAATAGGTGGTAAAAAATTCGATTTGCGCTTATACGTTCTTGTCACTTCTTTCCGGCCCCTGAAAGCATACAAATTTAAACACGGTTTTTGTCGCTTTTGCACTGTTAAATACGATTCTAGTGTAGCGGAATTGGATAATATGTATGTACATTTAACAAATGTATCCGTGCAAAAGCATGGTGTAAGTTTAGAGTTTGGATACTCATTAAAGTTGTTATAATCAAACTTTCCATTCCAGGCTGAATACAATGCAATTCATGGGGGTAAATTGAGCGTGCAGAACTTGCGCCTTTATTTGGAAAGCACCCGCGGCAAGGAAGTGACCGAAAAGCTCTTTGATCAAATTAATTGGGTTATTATACATTCCCTAAAGGCAGTACAACCAATTTTAGCGTCTGATCGTCATTGTTTTGAGTGCTACGGTTACGACATTATTATTGATAATAAGTTGAAGCCGTGGCTAATTGAAGTAAATATTTATGTATGTGTGTATTTAGATAACATACTGTTTCTTATTGTTCTTAGGTGAATGCTTCACCGTCTTTATCATCGACGACTGCCAATGATCGAATTCTCAAGCATAAACTGGTGGATAACATATTTTCAATTGTTATACCACCGAGCGGAATTCCAGAGTAAGTTTAATAACTTATTTTAGACCTGGATAAAATTGATAGTGTAATGAAATAATCATATTAATTACGTTATAGTACGAAATGGAACAAAATTGTAACGCCTGAACAAATGAAAGATTTTGAGCTACTAATTGACGAAGACCTCATCAACCATGCTGATGATCCAGAGTATGTTGAGAAATATGCTGGTAAATACGCGAATAAATGGAAAAATAATTCTTGAATATGACTTTGGTACGTAATGATCAATGATAGTAAATTTATAGTGATGTAAGACAAAACATTTCTGTATACTTTGTTATTGCAATTTGGATTATTATATGTATTTCTTTTTTACCCTAATAAAAGATTAAATAAATATTAAATTTAGCGTAATAATACCCATATAAGAAATTAAGTATGTACTAGTTTAAGAAAGATTTGAATTCAGCTAAACTATTCAAGTAATACTTAGGAGCAAAATCTTTTGGGCAGCTGAGCATGTCGTCATAGCTAGTTGTGCCGCTTAAAACTAATAATTTCTGATATCCGCTGCGTGTTGCAAAGAGCATGTCCGTAATTAATCTGCAATTGCGTGTTGTAAATTATATGTGCGTCATTAAAGTACACTTATAAATAAAGTAAATATGATAAATCTGAAAATAACTTACGAGTCACCAACGAACAGCGTGCGCTTCGGATTTAAATGGAATTCTTCCTGCACGATCTGATTATACAGGGAGCTTGGTTTGCCCAGTATAATTGGACGTCTTCCAGATATCATCTCCAGAGTATCGCCAATGAAACCAGATCCAATTGTCTTGAAGTTATGACCCAATGGAATGGTCTTGTCGCAAGCGCATAAGATAAAATGCACATCTGGTCGCTTTAGTACAATCCCAGCTTTGACGAGTTTTGCGTAAGTTAAGTTGAAATCGCAATCAATGACGACTGCACCGATCGCGGGATCATCGATGGCGTGGTCTTTGATATCATGGAGTTCTTCTAGTGGTGGGCACTACGCAAGTTGATTTACATAATATTTATGCAATCATTATAATTAAATTGCTCATTAAACTTACTGGCTTGTAGTTGTAAATATCAAGTCCGGATTCTTCGAAGTGTTTGCGCATTCTTGGCGGACCAACTACAAAAACTTTCTTATCGAATTGGGCTTCCTTCAGGTAGCTCACTACAGCCCTTGGCGGGAAAATAACATCGTTTGCTCGGAAGTTCAAATCCACATTTTTAAACACACGATCCCAATCACCCGTTGTGCGGAATGAATTGTTCGTGATGAGTTTCATACCCTTTCCTTTTTCCTTCAGGTACTCGATGGCTTCCTTCACGCCTGGGATGATCTCATCACCCAGGAGAATGACACCTAAGAAAACAGTATTAGTATGGGAAAGCAAAAGTAAAATACGAGTTTAATTAAACAGCTTACCATCGCAATCAAAAAGAATGTTGTCGAATGAGTTCAGGAACTGATTCAATTCAGTTCGTGAAACGTTAGCGAGATTTCTTGCCATGATGTATTGTAGGAAGTATTTCGTGCTGTGTACAACTTGAAACTGATGCCATCGTAAATTTTTGCAATACTTTATATAGGAAGACGCTTGTTGTGCGCAGACAGTGTTACTAATAGCAGGAATATTTCCGCTAGGTTTAATAATGCGTGTCTTATCTGGAAGACAAATATGCAATGTTATGTGCATCAATGGAACTTTTCTTACGTCGATTAGTAATAGTAAATAAATAAACAATCATCGTCATGTCTGGCATGCATCTCAATCGTGGAAATTTAGTATCATGTAAGAGGAAGAATTTGAAAACGTAGCATGTTGGGCTGTATTTCAGTCGGCTTGGTTAAAATGATTTAATTATTATTTAAATCTTTCTTTACAAATTAACTGTAATCCGGAAATCGAAGACAACAGACAGACACGCCAGGCGCAATGCACACACATCCACACGCCACAAATAGTTAATGTAAAAAAGTCTATTATTATTATAACATTATCATCAGCTTTCTAAATACAAATATCATATCACCAAATATTTGCAGTTCGGTAAGTATTTAATTAATTAGATGGTATTTATTATTTGTAGGAATTCACTTTAGATTGATCAAGAACGTAACAAGTAACGAATAAATTTACCGTTATGGATAACATTTAATCGATAGGTATTTTTTGGGAGATGACGATGGATAGCTTGAAGAATACGGATAACGAAACAATTAATGGCTTCAATTGTAGTGTAAAGGCGGCCACCAATGAAATAAAATGAATTTCTAATCCTATATAAATTAAATGATCCGTTCATGATACATATTTAATCATAACTGAAATTGCTATGATGTTGGCAATAAACAAAATACGCGCTTCGTTAAGAATTTAAGATCCGGTATAACATTTGACGGACTATGGTACTTCCTTATAGTTCCATAATTAATTAATTCCTTTCTTATGGATGCAGGACTGATTGGTTTCTAAAACTAAAATTTCTTGCGTGTGGCAAACAAAAAAACCAAGATGAATTCAACAATTAGCCCAAAATCTAATCGCATTTCCACTTTTCTTATTAGGTAAGCCTTCTGCTTCTCGCTGTTACAAATGGGGCCCGCCGAAGCGAGCTACAGTTTAATGGAATTCATTATGTATTAAATATTGTTAGACGACATGATTCGGATCATCATTGACTATTTGACCCGCGCCTTGATGCTTATGATTGCTCTCTGATGTGGAGATGGCTGGCGACGGCGGGCGAAACGCTGAACAATGCACGAAGAGTTTATTGCATTTCGTTATGAATTCCTTCGTTTTCGCCTCACATTCGCCGAAATGGCCACGTTTTAATGCATTTAATACATTTATACAATTCTAAAAGAAACAATGAGCGTATTACAACGATCAAACAAACCGCTTACGGACGGGTTCGAATACTCACTTCGATATTTACATCCTTAAATTTATTGTCCAGACTACAAATGAGATTTAGGGCAGTTTGCTGATTGTTCGAATCCAAGAAGAAGGACATCTTGGCGCCCTCCAATACGGCTTCCAAGCAATTCGAATACTTTTCTAGAAAATCCTTGTTTAGCTGACGCGCGTCCTTCTTTTGAAGGAACACTGCGCTCTCGCGCTCCACAACTTCGGCGACGGCTACGTCCCAACTTGCTTTGTTCGCCTGCACAAAGTCGTAAAAGCGCACTACGCAACTATGGAGCTTTGCATTGTCTGGGTCCAGCTTGTGAGCGCGCTTAATTGATTGCAGCATAAGCAGAGTTTTTTCTGCAGAAAGATAAATATCAATCAACCTCATAAAATTCAAATGTTAAATAAAAACACATACTTTTCCTATAATACACTTCGAACGCCATCAGATGTGTTTCTATCCGATTTCCAGCCAGCGACTGGAGCGGCTGCAAAAACTTGATTGCTTGTTCCAAGGGGTCATCCACCTAAAAACCAAATGCAAATTTAATTCAATTGCGTTAAGTTGAATTATGCAAAGCATTACTCTCGCTAATTTGTCTGGTATCAATTCATCCAGTTGGGGTGCGTCCGCCTCGACATCGCCCTGCTGCCGCGATTTGTGATGTTGGTCCTTCTTGACTTGAGCCTGCGCCGCCTGGGCGCTTTCCTGTTCGGCCTTCTTGCGCGCCTTGCGTTGCTTGTTGCGAAGTTTCTTCAGCTCGGATGGCGCCAGGTTTTCTGCAAAGAGCATTGGCAAAATTGAATACGAGAACAGCAATAGCAACAGCATCAGCAGCAGTCGGAGCATAGGCAATGCCGTGGTGCGGTGGAGCCGAACAGAAAATGCAATATTATTATTGTTGCGCTATGCACGTAAATAAAGCGAGTAAAAGTGCAAATGGTCTTTCAGTCCACAAAGAGTGCGCGGCCGCACCCAGACCGGTCGCTGACCATGCATTTGCAATAACAAATAAATGTGTACGTGCCCCATATATTCGATAATGTTACATTATTTATATTTATTTGCCCGACAAGTACATATTGTGTTCCATGAAGTTTTACTTTTACCTAATTGTTTTCTCAGTTTTACTTCATTGCACACACATTCATTCGATAGCCATTAAAATTTATTCAAAACTCCTTTTTTCCATACCCAATTGTGCTTTATACATTCCTTTTTTTTTTCCACTTCATCGACACAGCCGGCGCATTCAAGTTGAGTGAAAGTACAATTGCTAAGTTATTGTTATTCGTTAAGATAAATAGAACAAAAAATAAATTGCCTCGCTAGAAAATTCAAGTTTTTCTTATTGTTATCATTTGCTCAGTAAAAGTTCAATTAATTTGCTATTTGTTTACAAACGTTTTGCGATTGTAATGTATACGATAGCCATGTGCGCGAGTAATTTACTTCTGAATTAAATGAAACAACTTTAAATGATTTTTGCCCATTATATTAAATTTTAAATGATTACCGTAATTTGATAACTGGCAAATGCAATTAACCTATGCTGGTGTAGTTTTTAACATTCGCGCTCGAGCCACGCCCGGTAATTTGTACAAGGATCAAGTAAATTGGAAAGAACTGCACACCAAAGTCGAGAGACACACATAAAATTTTTCAATTTGTATGTTGTATCTCGATTGCAAAACGCTGAAATTTCCGAACGGCTAAAGTGTGCGCGCGCGTTTTGGCCGCTCAAATCAAGGCATAAAATGAGCTGTAAAATTATTATTGATACGCTGCAGGGGACCGTATAATTCAATGATTAATCTATCGTTTGGCAATACATACATGTTCTCTGCTATTTCTGCGGTTAAGTATCAAGTTTAGTTGATTTAGTTTTTACGTTTTCAGAGCTGCATAAAAAAAGCGACAAGCAACCTAAACATTCGCGAGTAAATGCACACATTTTGCGGTTGTGCAATTTAAATTAAAATTCGAAATGGAATAAGAATTGTTTATATAGCCGATAATTGCATAAATATTACATTCCTGACCATTATATTACAATATTTTGCCTTCTGCGAAAAGGCACCGAGTGTTTTACAACACGCGTTAAACGCAAATTTAATGACATTCATTATCTCATTGACACGCCATGCGTTTGGCCGCTTTACACCTTCAGGAAATTCTCCAATAAATTTCCACCCGTTTGGACACTTATCGCGCGTACATATCTTTATCTTATCTAATGCAATTCAACTTCTATCAGTTGTGCGTTAATATGCAGGCGAAAGAGAGCCGATTCGTTCCTTTCTACAACACGCGGTTCGCCGCATAGTCAGTCTTTGCGCGATTCTGGTAAAACGAAAGAGTGAGTGTGTCCAGCCCTGGCCCGAGGCGGACATTCGCTCTCAGTATGCTCGATTCGATTCGTTATTGCCTTTTACGGCCGGAATGCTCCATTTCTAATAAGCGCGCGCTGCTATTATACAAGAGCAAGAGTCGCGAGTCGCGCACGAGATCGCCGCACTCGCCCGTACATATTTGAGCTGCGTAGGAAATATTTAAACTTGCCCGAACAACGAACGCCGGAAAAAATGCAATAAATTCGAAGACATTGCACAACGCGTACCGTACATATTGCGAGCGCGTGCGCGTTTATGGATTCGGTGCATAAAAATTCACTATAAATGTATACATCGTTCGGGTAATGGGCAATCAGCGGGCAAAAACGTGTACTGATTGAATGAATGCCGGCGTTACACCATAAATTAAATAATTAATGGCTTCACCAACACTTCCACATCGCATGCGAGCTCCGCACAGTGGCAGACTTTTTGATCGCTGGCGCATTACGCGTTTTTGATCAATTTATAGCGGTGAAACCGGCACACAAACAAAACTAAGATGGCTTAATTTATATGCGATACACAACTATTTTGGTAGCAACGACACACACACGTTACCATCATGTAGTATAAATACGGAAATACGAAAAAAAAATATATATATATAAACTTTCAAGCGTTCTCGAAATGCGTATCATTCAAACGAAAGAATTGTAATGCTCAAGGATAATTATGCGCGCTCGAATTCAAATGAGCTAATGAGTTCGTAAATTGAGTTAAGTAATCTTATTACGGCAACGCCTACTAATTTGGTACAGTCATAATAAACTTTTAGCTTCTTGCATGCCATTTACCTGGCCGCAAATCAAGAAAAATGTAGCGGTAGGTAATTAATTAGCTACAAATGTAAAAAATTCACTGCAGGCGCGCGCGCGCGCGCAAAATATGAGGAAGTCTGTCATAACGACAATTTATTTTAAGTGTTATGATATGCCAACTATGAGCACCATAACAATAAGAGCTGGCAAATTATTTAGCTACTTGGTAAATTGTTACTAGCGGTATACATATTGCAAAAAAGCAAACAAAACCAACAAAAACGTGAAGGCAAAGACAGGCATCATTGCGTATTGCATTCGCGGAAATGTAACTAATTAATGCGCACGATGAATAAACGTTGCGTTGTGTACGGCGAATGTTAAGTAATAAGTAATATGGATTACTATTGTGGCGCTGTTGGTTATTATAATATGAGTAGTTTGAACGTATACATACTCTGTTGTATTTTACAGAATGTAATTACGATTATCATAATCAATGATAGAAATACGCGTTGTTGTATTCATTCCGCACACGGTGCGCATATACAAAGCGCGCTGCAAAGTGAATGAAAATCGACGCAATAATACCGCCCTGTTGTGCAGCCGCATTATTTGTCAATGTGCAGGAGCACGTAAAATGTGGAGCACAGTCAGTTCAGCGTGACTTTGATTCAATTCGTTTGCAATCAATGCGCTCCAAACTTATTAATTATCGCAATACCTCGCTGCTTCACATTATTGTAATCGGCGTCTGTCTGTAATAACAACAGCAACAAAAACGCGACTGTAAAAGTGAGAAAATTGATTGATGATTTTTTAAAAGAAAGTAAACTAATCCACAACTCTATTGAGTTTGAGTTTGATACACGTTTATGCGTTAACTAGTCGATTATTCTCGTGCCACTAAAAGTGTTGATTAACTGCTCTTTTTTTGCCTCCCACAAATGCAATTTGCATGTACAAATTGCCTGATTGCTTAGTGATTTAATAAGGTACGCGCGATATTAAGTACGGCCGTAAACGCACTCGATGAGCGCGCACTTAACGATATTGGCAATCAATAACGCGTTTGCGCATATTGGGCAATTAATAATAGCGGCGCAATGTCGTTAAAGCGCTAGCTAATGCACTTCGGTCGCGTAATGACTTGTCTCTGTTTGCGCATCCAATTATCGCGTGCGCAATGCACAACGCACAAGAAAGAAGAAAAAAAATTTCTACGCGCAAATATTATTTCTTCGAGCGGTTGCGATTTACTTATTTTTCGTCGTGCGACTTACGTAAACGCTTGCGAGTCCGGCGCGCCGCGTTTATTAGCGTTTAGTAGTGAAGCGTGAAATTTAATTAGCATTCGGCGCAATTGTGAACTTCGATCACAATGAGGTGGCATTTAATTATTCGCCGTAGCGCCGCTGCGCTCAGGTGGAGATGCATATTATGCACAGGTACATATTGTTGCGCGCCGGCCCGATTTTACATTTTCGTCTGCAAACATCACGTATGGCGATCGAGCGAGCGCGCGCGCAAATGAATTCAAAAATATCCTTTCACTCTCATTGCTTATTTTATATATTTGCATATACAACACGATTACTTCTTGCGCGAGTGCGCCTCGCGCCTGAAAAGGGAAACGACAATTCGAACGACAAACGACGTTCGAATATTGCCGCAATAACAATGGGACACATGATTGACTATGCAACAAAATAAATTAAATATTAAAGCTCGCCGCTCATTTCACAGCAAGTGAACGCAATGTGCGCACCGCATACATGCAATTCCCATTTATCGACAGCGATTTTATGAATTGCCAATGCTCATAAAATATTCCAATCTCAACGCGCGCGCGCGAGAGTATCATTCATACTTTGATTTGTTAGCGATAAATCGCAGCAGCGCCAATTCGTTGCCTCTTGTACTCTGGCGCAATTTTCACATATCTATGCGAAGAAGGAAATTCGGCTGAAATTTCCAAATTGTGTGTGTACGCGCGTGCAACGAAAGTGCGTCGTGTCGCATTCAAATGCATCGTAGAGAAAAGCGAAAGAAACGCACTTTAATGCGGATTTTGCCTTATTCGGCGCTCTCGCAAATTCAGCAGCGCGCATTCATTACTTCAGCATGCCTCGCACGAAATCGAAAACGCATTTCATCTCGCTGTTTGCTCGTGCGCGCTCCAAGCAGACGCATTACTATTACCGCGTACGCGCGCGTCGTAAATAAATAGATTTGTGACAATCAGGATGTCTGCGGCTAGTCAAATCGGGAGCATGTGACTTTGTTCGCTTCGCTGTCAAGTTCTTGTTCGCAGATGTTGCCCGCGCTTCCTGTCCGCATGCATGCTGATAGACAGATGGACGGCATGCCTCTTAATTGAAATGAATTCAAGTATTACCAAAACCGTCTTCCTACAACATGTGATTTATATCAATCGCATTCAAATAAAACGTTCGCATACATCACCTCTGCATCCACTCATCCTTTAATGCAGCGCAGACTCGAAACAACAGCAACAACAACAGTCTGTCTCCTTGCTCTGTACGTAATTATTGTAATTCCTCGTAATTTATGCCACACAAAGTGGGCTGCGAATAATTCGTCAATTGAATTTCATCGCTGCCCAACTAATTATTTAGAAACTTCATACCGCCAGCCGGCAATCATTAAAATTGCTACATTTTACACTCCGTGCGTAGTTGAGCCGAGTTTGTTATTGATATTTAAACTTTTCATTCATTCTCCTGTCATGTCATGTACTCTTTGCCGGTTATTCTTGTCGCTACTATTACTTCCACTACCTTCTCTGCGCGCACGTTCGCGCTGTTTGTATTGTCCTAGAGCGTGTACATTGAAATATTGATTCAATTAGGAAACTGGCACACTTGTTGCACGCACCAGCGGCGAATGAAACAAATAAACAATCAGTCATTTGAGTGATTTCACACTCTCGCCGCATACACAATGCACGCATAGTATATACGCTGCGGATGAATCTCTCTCGGCGCTTCTCATGTGCGTTGTACGCTTTTAATTAAACGCAAAGAACAATTTCGCCTTGGTACACATTCCAGGAATGCGAGCGTTAATAAGCGAAATTATCGATTAAGCTCCGCGTGAAGATGCGCTGTGAAGCGCATGAACTTAAAGACGCTGAATAAACAATAAAGCACCGTGCGCGCGTTTGTTTGTTTGTTGTTCGTTACGTTATTGCGTATTTCGTCTTTCACCGCCCGAGCAGTGCCAGAGGAAGAATATATAAAAAAAGAAAATATGAAAAGTACGCAGATGATGATATTGTTACCATTGTTCTTATTGCGCTGGCATTCGCGCGATTCGCCTCGGCTTGTTTTAGCCGCGCATCGAATTATTCGGTACGCAATGCTTGGCCAAACACAATCAGCGCTCCAAAACTTTGTTTGATGAAGAAGTATGCTGCGTATGCGCTGCGAGCAAGAAAACGCATCCATCCGGTTCGAATTCAAATAGCAAGCAAGATAGCCAAACCTGCTGCAAAACTAGCCTATAATCTCGAAAGTTTCAATTTTTCACGAGAAATCGCTTAAAACAAACGCGTATTAAATGTGAAGAAGCAAAGAAAAAATACAGAGCAGATAATGCGCCATAATTTTGATAATGCGTGCGCTATCACAATGCGCATGCATTGTACGTATACGCTGGTTGGCGTATTTCAAAGACAAATGGCAAACAGCAGCAGCAGCAGCAGCAGCAGCAGCAGTACGCGTTTTTTATGTGAACTGGGTTAATAACTAATTATGATGCATTTCTTTACGTTCGTCCGAGTGAAAACCGACGAGAAGCGGCACCAGTTTTCCCTTGTGCATTAATAACGAAACAGACAGACAACGACGGCTGCGGCCCGAATGAAAACTGCTGATATATGAAAGAGAATGCAAATAGAAATTGAAAACGAGCGAATGCGCTTTGTTATTAAACTAATAACCGTATTAATGCAGCACCACCATTCGCGCAAGATGCTTTTCATAATTACTTCGGCTCTCGCAATCAGTGCGGGCGCGCGCGCGCTCGCTCGCGAGAATTACAAATTATTTATTGCAAGTTTGGCAATGACACTGAGAGCATGCGGAGAGCTCTCATCGCATCGGAATGCGTTATCCAATCGCGTAATAACGAAACGCGCCCGTTTACCGCGTGTTTGGGTAATTTGTAATTCAATTCGAAGAAAGTGAGTGATCTCGACGCGTGGAAAAAATTGAACAGGTTATTGATCCACTACACTCCAAAGGCGCGGTACTTTTCTACGCAAAAATCTCTTTGGAGATTTAACTCAATTCCATCTCATTCGCATCTTAAACCTGCCTCAACCGAAATACTCCTTCTGCTTTCAACAAGTACGTGATATCTCAAAATCTCAATTAATTATCGGCAAGCATCCCAATTGTAGTCATTGGCACGCTTTTACATCCACGTAATAGAAATCCCAATTTGGTAGATTCGTGTAAAATAATCCATGGCTAAACTAGTTTCCAACGAGCAATTCTTTTCCGCGACAACAAGACCCACTTGCCCAATACTCTCTAGTTATTTGCCGAGTGTCCCGAGCTTAATCTGTATCAAAACGGCTCCAAAATGAAACGCACATCAACCGGATGTCTTTTTAATTGCGTTCAAACGCGAACGCGTAATTACGTACGACATAAGCATTCGTGAGCAACGTTTGGCATCATCCATATTTTGACGTAACCGAAAAACAGCAGCGTGCGCATTAAAGATGAGCCTATTTGCTTGCTTTCTTGCTCTTTGGCGTCGTCCCGCGTGTCAGGCACGCATTGCACTCGTCGATTATGATTATGATACCCATAGCAGCGTGCGCTACATTATTAAAAAGCAAATAGCTTTTCTGGCTCTGACTGACATACTCATTCTCGTTCACTTAGGATAATGTCAGCTGGCTGCGTGCAGCTTATGCATGCAGTGCGGACACTGCACACGTAACACAGCGCGCACAGATTGCGCTCGCCGATTATGTCCAACAAATGCGCGCGATGGTAAAATGTGTATCAAAGCATTCCACAAGCCTTCCTTGGCCGCGCTCCGACTTACTCTCCTCACATGCACCATACACGCGTGTCAACACTCACCTGAAACAGAAAAAAGAAGACATAAATTAGCCGTTCGATATCATGCGCATGCAATCTACATCAGTTTGTAATAACTAAATCCTAATACAATTTATGAATATAATAAAACATGCTTAGAAATCGTCCAGTTGCCAGCTTCCGTATTTTGCTTTTAATTACGCACGCTTAACATGGAGTTTCCCACGAATCATCGGAATTTCAAATTTACCAATACTTAACGGTTGGACGAATGAATAATTCAGAAAAACGCTCAAGCACCGAGCAGAACCAGAAGTTGCGTCTTTAGTATAAACAAATAGATGAGTCATAGTTGCATGCAAATCATGTTAGTGTCAACAAATGAATGCGCGTAAATAAACATTTCGTTAAGATCTCAAAAAACAATCCTTGAACCTCTCTCTGGTTTCATTGCTACTAATTATGATTTTAAATGAATTAAATTCAAAGCATTGAAATGGTTTAAACGAGCGCGTCGCCTATTAGCACTTTACGTGAATGCTGCTCCAATTTAGGTGCGTTTTGTTCATTGGCACTTCGTTGCGCGCAATGTGAACCTCGCCCACAAGAAGTGAGTGACTGACATTACTTAGTTGGTTCGAAAGATATGCGGCGCTCCACGAGGTGTACGTACGTATGTATGTGCTACATGCAGAGTCATACACGTCGCGCATGTGCTTATTTATTGCGTCCGTACTGATACACATTTTATTCTGGCATATAACACGATTGTCTAATAGAGCTGAAAAGGTCACCGCATTTCTAAACTTAATGAAAAGACACCACACGCCACACCACATACTCAATGGGCGCATGAGTAGTGCAACTCGCAGAATCCGCCGCAAAACAATAATCAATTGCATCAAATAAATGAATCAAAAGCAGGCGGAGTGGCTCTCCTCCGCCGAGTGCCTGGTGCAACCTTGCTCGCGATACATGCATGCGTATTTTTTTTCCACGTGCGCTCCACCCTGATGCATAAACCTTCTAGTCGGTGATTAATTCAGCAATTATTTTAATCCACTGACTGAAGCACTCAGTCGCGCACACTTAAACGTACGAGTTTCTCGTCTTTAGACTTTGAGCGCAAGAAGAAAATAATAGTAGAAACACATGTTTTTTGGTCTGTTCCGTGTGGATGTTAAACGAAGACAGGAATTGATCGTTTATGCGTTTACGATGCAATTATTTGCAGCAGAACAAGAGCAGCAAAGCTGCAATTGTAGGAAATGCAATTGGGTCTCGTTTGCGGATTGGAAAACGAATTGCTGGCGCAATCGACTTTTTGCCAACGATTTGTACATACGTCAGACGACGCAAACTTGTTAAGTTGGAAATCTGTTTGTGTAAAAATTAGTATTATAAGGTAATAATTGCAATGGAACACGTGAGGTTGGTTGGTTGTTCTTTTCAATGCAACAACATGCATGCACCTCCTCATGGGGAATTCCCGGACGTCCTTGCCGAGGTCCCCACCGAATCGCGTCGTGCACCTACTTATTGCTAACGCGAATACTACAAAAGCACTTGGCTGCATTTCAATGTTTTCGGGCTTAGTTCCTGAAGAGTGATCGCCGCACTGGCATTCCCATTCGCGTTCGCGATCGCTACGACGACGACAGACATACACCTCAAGAGAAGAAGTAAGCGCGCGCGCGCGTTGTTCGCCGTTCGCGACTTAAGCAGTATACACTCGCGTGCTCATGCTCGAGGCGCAACGGCGTGGTCGGTCGCTCTGCCAGCGAGCATTACATTCGCTAATAAATAATAAACAACAAGATTGAGTGAGTTCTTGTGACGACGACGACGACGAATTGCGCCTAGTCAATCATCATCATCAAATAACTCTGACTCAAGTCAGAGGCCATCAACTCATCCGATTGTGTGCAGCAAGTTTTCAAAGTTTTTCCTTCGTTTTATGAATGAACCGGCAAATGATTCAAAGTGCGCAAAACACGTGCAATGAATTTCGCTGTATGCGAGTGGAAGTGCCGCAGGAGCAGCAGGAATCGCTTAAACAAATAACCAACTAACTACAGCCACCACACGCCGAGCCATTTGGAATAATTGAATGAAAGTAAGAAGAACAAACCGTCGAAAATGAACGTAAAGTGCGTTCGCTTGTCACTGCAATTAAAAACTCCTTTGTTGAGCACTGTATTTTCTTATTTGTCGACCCACAATGTGGATAAATGGCGCTAAAACTTTTTCCATCTCGCAGCCAGCCAGCCAGACAACAGCGAGCGTACGAAGAGAGTACCAACATATACAATACAATACGACGTTTGCCGATTTCATGGCACATATTTCATGGGAAAATGTAACGCACAATTCACAATTCATTCGCGCCGTTATTGTTTCCATTAAGCGTTTTTCTCCACTCGAGCAAATGTGAAATGCGTCAAAAAGACACGCGAGCGAGCGCGATCATGTCTATTCATCCGCCGCGAAACCGTTTTCGCTTCCCAAGGTTCGTAATTAGAGCTTAAACGAACGATTTCGCTCTTTGCCAGAGAGAAAAAAAATGCATCGCTTTGTATTCAAATTGCATTTTGACGATGTTTCTAAACCTTGAACCACATACCAAAGAAAATCACATAATTTTCATCTCCGAAATCTACCTATGTTCAAATTACATTGTTATCTCTTGAAATTCATTCAATTACTAGGACTTATCAGTAAATGCAATTAGCCACTTGCGTTTCAAGTATTCTCGCACCTGACACCATCAAGAGTTTGAATGGTTTCTCTTGTCGATCTGAAGATTACTTGTTGAAAGTATGTCTTGAGCATATGCAATTCGGCTTCTTTGGTGTTCAAGTTTACATTAGTTTGATATACGATTATGGAAAGCCATAATTTTACAATTCGCGCCTGCCAACATGTTCGCGAGTCGCGAGCAAATCTGCATTGTAAATTGTCACATTACAAATCGCAATTGCCAGATTATAAATTCGCTTGCTTGTTGGATGATCGCGAGATGCGATTTCGTTTGATCACCCACTAAATCAATTTTAATTAATTACTAATTATATGCATGTCCTGTCAAGGAAAGCAGCACGGCCGTTTCGATTTGCATGATTGCAGCGTGCATATCGCGAGAGTTATGCTTTTATTCTTTCGTCGACTTGACCAGAGGAACTTACGAGTAGTAGCAGCAGCGGCAGCAACAGCAGAAGAAAGAACGACACGGACTCGGACACGAGTCTCTCTAATGGAAATGCGCTGGCGATAACTTTCTTTTGCTCCATATACTTAATAGTTAATTCTTGTCTACGTGTCTACTGGAAATGTAATGTAAATAAAGTACGCCGAACAAAAAGCGTATAATCTCGGCAAATAAACGCAATGAAGAGAAATTGTTGTAGTTGGTAGCTGTTGTTCGCAATTCAGTAAAATATAAAGCGTGATATTTAAATATTCGTATTGTTTTGCACTTTTTAAGCGAGATCTTCTTTTTTCTTTGCGTTTATTGCCATTCTACTGAATTTAAATGAGCAAAGAACTTTATTAATTTAATTTTAAACGTGCGTTGAACATTAATTAAATTTCAATTAGCTTTTCATAAATTGCGATCTGGATCGAACATTTGTTTCGAAGCAATTTTTCTAACTTTTTCTTCCACAACAAATTCATTTAAAAACCGTAGTTTTTTGCCCTCTGTGTTGACATGCAATATGCAAACATCTGATATCCGTAATAAAATGAAAAATGTGGAAAATATAGTTCAACACAACCGCAAAACGGTGAATACGAACCACAGCCGTCTTTTTACCTTTCTTCATCGAAAGCACGACCGAAAAAATGTGAAATTAAAACAAAAGCATCAATAACCCATTTCGCTCATGTACTTATTATATCCTCTTTTCGCGAAATGCTAACTGTAACTAATAGTTTTGTCATTTATCCACCACATTGTGCGATTGCACAAGCCGGCTAGCAAAGGAGTAATTCATTTATTTGGTGAGCGTGTGCGCGCACTCGCTGTATTCGTCGACTTCTTCGACTAAGAACAAAAGAGATAAAACCTTGTGTCGTGCCGCGCGTTTCGGTCATTTGTCAGCGTTACGCCGACGAGAGAAAAAATCTCGCATTCGAGTGCATGATTCAAGAGTGATAAGTCAAACATCGCATAATGAAATGCAAAATAATAACAATTACAAATTCACTGCGGAAAAAACTTACACGAACTTTCAAAAACTATATGCACCTTTTTTCCTCCTCTCTCTGCGCGTGTGCTTGCTTGCTTGCTGGCTTTCATGAAATATTTTATAGTTTATCTTTTTCGGTCGTAATAAACTGTCAACATTATAAACTCCATGCTCGTATTAGTTTAATTGGAATTTCATGCATTGGTAACTACGGCAACGTCTGCTAAATGCGCATTTAATGTGTCCACGAAAAAGTACAATTAGTCTCTTGCGTCCTCTCGTCAGACACACACAGAAAACAATAACAAAGTGCTTGAGCTGGCCATGCAAGGCGAAAAATTTCATTCCATGCCCATGCTGGAGGCATTCGAATGTCCGAGTATTAAATTATTGCGAACGCGCAGCAACAATCCAACATACCAGAAGGCAATTACTATCAAATTTAGTCTATCAAAAGTGCTCGTGTTCCTTTTTTTTCTTTCGCGTGGCGCGCAAAGACTTCGTTCGACTTCACGTAGTAAAGTCCATAATCGAATGAATAATCGAACCACCGAGAAATAGCGGCAAATGCAAGTGAAATGATTGCGTAATGCGCGCCGCGGCGTACACATTCGCGTTTTTGACTGATTGTCGTGCTGGTCTCGTGCGCCGCTCCAAGGCACCGAGTGAAATTATAGAATATTTATAATTTCGGTGATAGATAGTCATCGCACAAGCGACTCGTGCCAATAGCCACACGCAAACAACCTCTTCGCTAATGTTTCTTCTAATATTTATACTCAACTTGTCTGCATATAATTTAAATATACAGTAAATTTCGCTTATAACGACGTACTATTAAATCCGCATTTAAATCGAATAGAAAATTCATTTGCTTATAACGACCACGATAATAGATTCATTAAAATTCCAGATATAGCGGCCGTGTTAAATAAGACATTAGTTTAAGCAAAAGTACTAAGCAATAAATATTATTAGAACATAAATTTCGCAAATTTAAGTATTCGTTCGATAATTTTATAACCAAACTCGACTGTATATTATTTATTCACCTAAAATATTTGCTTCTTACACTATGAAGAATTTATGAATTACGATATTATACTGTACGTTTCAGAAATTCTTGTAGAATTAAATTCAATCATAGAAATGCCCAACACATTAACTTTTTCTCCAAAATTATTACCACACCATTACATTTTTTTCCTTCCAATTCCCTATCGCTCATTATACGAACATTCTACATTATACTAATATCTCGCGATCGCCAACTTTAACTCTAAATTCAACGCACGACGTTATGTAAATTGTAACAGTGCATAAAGCAATAATAATGATCACTGCACGCATTTTGCATTCAGGGGGGCCGCAACGAACGAACGAACGAATGAACCAACCAACAACAAGCCTCTACTATGCTTCTATTCTACGTACATACGTTTCATGCAAACACGAAGCATATTGTTATTCGAATTATTTAAGCATTAAGCGCGCGAAGCAGAGCAAATAAACTCTGCGTGCATTCCTTGCCACATAACACATTTTATTATATTACGTTGCACAAATCAATAGATAGAAAAACCGGCAGTGTGAGGAAATCGAGAAAATAACGCGAAAGTTGCCGCCGCGATCGGAAGAAAGAAAGTGAGCCCCCCCCGCTTGACCGCCGGAATTTCGATCAAACAAACCAAACCAACAACAATTAAAACGCAATTAATGCGTAATTGCCATATGCGAAATAATGCATTGCATCGCATTGTAGCCGGCCACTCTTCATTCTCGCGATGCGCGCAATTTTCATGAGGTTAATTAATGACTTTCATCCATCGGGCGATAATAAATAATGCGCGAGTGGGCATTAAATCTAAATCGAAGAAAAGTGCGCTCGTCTTGCGAGCAGAATGAATCCATTACGGTGCGGTGCGTACGCACACGTTGATGAGGAAAAGCAATTAATTACACGAGCTTCGCTGAGAGTGAGTAAGTAAAGTGCGCATCTCATCGATGCACCATTTGCGCGTCCACGACAAGACATGTTCAATGTTACACCGGCTGTAAAATGCAACCAGCTGTGTGACCAGCAGGCTTTAAACAATTTTTCCCATTCGTTTTACATTCACCTAATTTCGCCAGGCCATAAAAATGATCGTTTCATTTATTTATTCAATTTCAACGTATTAATTCGACTCGCTGCGCAAAATCGCGAGTTTCACGCATCCATTACGCATGCGATACGTTATCAACGTGTGTGCACCGGCTTCAATTAGCACTAAACATTGCACAGCATCCGCAAAAGTGCCTTGGCGCACTGCACACGCTGATAAGATCAATAGCCGCGGCTCAGCGCGACGAGATGAAATGAATGAAAGTTAATCGGAATCGATTCATTCGCTTCACCATGCAGTCAGTGCGCTGCTATTATCTCTCTAATAAAACACATACCGCGATCGAGATTGAGAAGCAGCCGTCGTAAAAGTGTTTGGCGAGTGGGCGGTATTCAAAACGGTAATATTTTTCATATTTTGGATGTCTATTATATAAAGCAAGTCTATTACGCGGCTGTCTTATTAAACCATTCAGCATTTATGCCTAAACTATTCCTATTGTGCGGCGCTATAGAAATTAAAATATCACGATGTCAACAATAAAAATCTTTCTGTATTTGGCAAAACAATTTGTATCTTCGCCTCGAGTCCCTCTCGCCGAGGATTTGTTGAACAAAGCGCCTCACAACTTGCATAATACGCGTTTATTTACTGCATGCAAACGCCACGTTGAGCGCTAGCTATACGGTAATTGTTATTCAGGCAAATTTTTTTTTTTGGCAGTTGGCTTGCAAAACTTTTTCGAACGTACAAGAATCACAAGAAGAGCGCACCGCTCGCCAGCAGGTTTGCATGTGGGAATAAGGTGACAACCTTGTAATTTTTCTCTCGTTTTCGTCGAGATTTTTGTGCAGAGAACTAACTCTGCGCGATAAACGCAAAAAGAACGCAGACGTACAAATCGCGATTGTAATGTTGTCGTCACTTCATTAAAACGCATTACATAAACATATGTGTAGCACACAACATAAATAACCGAGTATTCTGCGTGCACCTTCCCAAAAAAACAACGTCAACAATAGTTGCATTGTTTTCCTTCATTTGCGTACTTGGATTATAATTATATTACATTCAACCAACCATCCAACTTTCTGTACGTTTCACGACTCAATTTGTTTGCTCTTTCAACATAATAAATAATTTCAGCTAGCTGACAATCAAATAAAACGCTGTTAATTTTATGAATATTCAGAATTAATATCATTAATATTAATCTATCCATCAAATTAAATTTTCGTATTATACGCGAAATTGACATAATTACGAAAGGAGTGAGTCAATAAAATTTACCATTAAAACAGTATAAATCAAAATAATTAACTCAGTATCGCCCAAAAACTAGTTATAAATGAAATGCGCCGTGTTAATCCGCGACTAAAAGCATTTTGTTAAGGAATGATACATAAACTCAGTTGAAATATGAAATGCATATAATTGAATAGTACACCAACACCAAAGAGCACGTGCGTTGATTCGACACGAATTATAATTATATATCAATCCAAGTTGGTATGTGGCCCAAGTGCTGTGCTCAACACTCAGCTATAATGTAATTAAACTGTAATTTGACTTTTTACACCATTTCAACGCATTAATACCACATAAACGCCGGAATAGAAATGCCACGGATTCGCTTCAAATTACATCCAAATTGAAATAATTGTCTTCTTTTTAGCAAATTCTCCACACATACACAACCAACTCGAAAAGTATTCATCCGCCACGCGATTGATTGAATCGAATAATTCGAGTCGGATGTGTGCAATTTTCATACATCACCTAGCAGCAGCACAGTTCGGGAAAGTATGTACTTATTGAATTATTATTATTGAAAACGCGCTCCTACATATGACAACAACTTATGACTTGGCAATCGACCGTTCAAATCGTATGCAGTCTGTACGTACATACATAAGTACATACAACGTGGTACTGCACCTTTGAAAGGTGTAGGCTTTAATTCGTTTGTGTGGAGAGCGCGCAGAATTAAATGTTAAGCGAACCGCCGTCGTTTGCCTCGTGCAAATTAAACGCGCACGCAATGTGAACTCTAATAACAGATGTCTCGTGAATAAATCAATCACCGCGCATAATTTAATGCACGAAAATCCAATGAATGTGCGCTGTTGTGGCTGCTATTCGGGTGAATGCTAAACGACGTAATATAATAAAACCAATGACAGTGCACGAATTGAAATAATTTACGGCTTGATTGACCGTTCAATTCCCGAATCGTTGGATTGCTCAAACAATAGGGGCACAGGCAATCCACAAGTCCAATTAACTAATTGCTAATAAATTAACAACCGCCGAATGGCCAGAAATCAAGGTTGCCACATTTATTTCACCGCACTCTCAATGTCTTATTTCTTTTCTTCGCCCGCTGCTGATCTCCTAAATCGCTCGACACAGCCATATAACAATAGACGAAATTGTTATTGGCAATGGTGTGCAATTAGGCAAAAATGACGCCAAGAGCACAACGCAAGCAAGCAAGCTAGCCCGCAAGAGCCGTGTTAATTGGAACGTAGGAATTGTTCTAAATTTATAATAAAAAATATTTCAATTATTTCTACTGTAAAGTGAATGTTGCACACTCAAAAAAATAAGCCATTTTGCAATAGGTACGAGCTAGCTGGCAGTGGCAAACAGTGAGCGCGCCAGTACGCCGCGTGCAAATTTGAATATTATCAAATAATTGTAGCCTAATTAATCCGCATTAAAGTAAGACGTACTTGCATCACTTTACTTTACACAGCTGGCGAGACCAGGAGTGCAATAATATTTTGCAGCACTACCTACTACGATAATTAAATTATACGCGCCAAGAGGAATTACGCGCGTTTCTGCCTTGTTAATTTTAATACGGCGGCGAGCGAGTCAGCAACGCGGATGTTGTAATCAAAGAGGTTTCTTTCACAAAATTCGTTACCGTTGCATTATTATTAAATGGGCGGCAATTAAACGGAAATATTGTTGTCTTGAGAACATTGTTGCAAGCTCGCAGGTATCGCGAAATTATTGCGCTCGTTTATCATCAGCGTAATAATAATTGACATAAAAACCCAACCGCGCCCTGCGCGCGTTCCTCTAACCTTGAATGGCCGGTCGGCGTGTAATAATAATGCAAAGACAATCACGAAAGTGCTCCACTAGCCTCTGACCCAGAGCAAGCCGTTTGCAAAATGTCGTTCGCTCGTTCGTTTGTTCGCATGCACCGTGCTTTCTTTAATGGCACGCGGCCAATGCGTTTAATCAGCGCCATTTAATAACAAAGCGCCGCTGCTCATAAATGCCACCAGCGAGCGATATCACAAATTAATGAGATGCAATAGGAGCGCCGGATGTCTGCCCGCTGGTGCAGTCGGAAAAAAGAAGTTGTTGCTGGCTAGCGCACGAGGAAATGCAATAAAAATCGACTTTGGCGAAGTCGTCGCCGCCGCCGCCGCACTGCAAACTACGTACAAGCGCGTAATTGTAGAAAGGTGCAAGGCTGCTCACGCGAGTCCATTGCAGGCGAGCGAGCAATTAAAAGCATTTGTAACTTTCGCTTTTTGGATCAATTTCAGATCGGTAATCGTTTAATTGCCCATTGCCAAATTGGGCCAGGTAGCCGTGCGGCCGAAGGAAAATTGCGTTTTTCTCATTCGTGCGCGCTGATTTCGCGAGTTGCGTGGCGAAAAGTCATTAATTGGCTGTTATGTGTTACAGATGTATCAGCAGCGCAGAGGACGTATTTGGCGCTTCCTGCACACGCTGTCGCTGGTCGTCTTCTTCGTCGTCGCTGTGGCGCACGCTGCGGCTGAATCACCTTCGAGCATATCTGGGACGTCTTCGTCGCAAGGACAACGCACACTACATCGGCTCGTCGGCGGGCATATACGCACACCGGTGCTGGATTTTGACGATGCAGAGTTGATAATCACCTCCAGTGCGGGTGGAGGTCGCGAGGGCAAGACAAAGAGTGAAGGCGAGGAGAAGAAAACGCTGTCGCAGCAGGTGGCTGACGGCAAGTACGGACTAATACAGAACGAATTGTTCGCGAAACCGATCAAGAAGCCGGGGATTATTAGTTACGAAAGCAATCCGGAGGTGCCCAAGGATAACATAAACAATTTGGGCGGCCTGAATAAGAATGACATTTGGCTCGCGGAGAATCATCTGCTGGTGATACGCGGCGGCGGCTTCGGCGAGCATGACTCGCCGCCGACGTCGCACGACGCGCACGGCCATCAAGTGTGGCCGGCGATCGACGACTACCAGGCGCCCGGGAGGCAGGTTAAGCTGCCCAGCAACCCAAAAGTGCCACCGCCCTTTCCTGTCCAGCTCACCGACGACGGGCCGCTACAAATCCTGGGCACAAACTATACGACAGCGTTTAATGGATCGCTCACAGCGTCACCATATCCCCTACCAGCCGAGGAAGGCGGCGGCGGTCTCTACGCGCCGCCGTTCCAAATCGGTGGAAATCCCTATTCGACCAACCTTACTGCCGGGGAAACTCCGTTCCCAATTCCTCCTTTCCCTCCCGAATTTGGCCCACCACCCTTTGCGATAAACGGCTCTATACCGCCGTTCTTCGCGAATTTGCCGCCCGGGGCTGCAATCCTACCGCCGCCAGGCAATAGTAGCGTTGAATACGATGAGGATGACCCCTCAATCTACTACCCGCCCCCGTACAGTTTCTACTATCAAATGGATAACTCAACACAAGTGCCACCGGGGCCTCTAGTTCCTGGCATTGTCCTGCCTCCACCTCCAAATTTCTTTGCCCCATTAGAGAATAAACCCGCAACAAATAACAAAGCAAGAAAGAAGCCCGGTAGAGTTACCACAACCACCACTACTATGCGACCATTCACATCCACAACAACGGATATTCCTAAGCAAATTCGCCCCACGACCACACCAATTCCACCAACTCCCGTGAAACCCAACAGATACAATAATCCAGATAATTATTACACGATAAAACCCAAGACGCAAACACAAACACCACGAGTTGTGATTCGAGTGGAGGATACAACACCTCAACCAAAACCACCTCCGCGAGTCGTAACAATCTACCCAGTGAGACATCACTATCAGCAACCGATAAATACGACCAAAACCAGTGCAGTGCGACCGAAACCAGAATCAGTTACAGTGCTCAAGCCCGTACAACCAGTGATCAAACACTCCCTAACGTCAACGCCTAGTCCAGTGTACTTCTACGAAAATAGCGTGAAACCCTTCAAGATTTACGGTCCACCTCCAACAAGGGCAAGGACAGCTGTGACCTCTACGCAAATACCACTAAAGGCGTATTACAACACCCCGACAGACATCGATTCAAACTCAGTGGTTACTCAATCACCCGAACCAGATTACTATACACCGCGAACAACGACAAAATCACCGCGTCAGTATTACTACTACGAAGAGCAGCCACACGCGAATTCAATCACGACGCAACGCACACCGAAAGCGCAAAATTTCTTCAGCCTTCCCCAGGACTATTATCTCCCTGCGAAACCAACAGTGCGCGAAAACTATCAGGCAAAACCAGTGCTTAGTTATCAAAATAATCAGGGCGCACCGCAACAATACTATCATCGTCAACCGAGCAGACCAAGTCGGTATCGTTTCATCGAAACAACCAAGAAACCAGACACGTTTAGCATCCACGTCGCGCGATTAAAACAACAAATCCATCAATACTATACCACCCCCGATCCTTACAATCACTACGAAGCGCAAAGGAATCAACCCTCTCCAAAACCAGTCTATCAATTCAGCTTCCAAGCGGCCAACTATAAACCCCCGCAACAAGTACCCAGTTTCAAAGCATCCCCAATTGATAACAACGACGATGATAAATTCCGTCCCATTAATAAATACAACGTTGAAATTCAACCCGCCATCGAAGTATTACCCACGCGAGAGACCTATCAAAACCCGCCACCTCCGGCACGATACTACCGACCCAAACAAATCCCTCAAACATCGACTCCAGCTCCCTTGCCACCCCCCAAATACTACAACGTGCCCGTGAGACCGGATTACGACTATGAAGAAGTCGAAATTAAACAAAAACCGCGCTATCCAACTGCCACTCCAAAACCAATCAGTCAATACTCGTTTGACGCTACACCCAACCCCATTTATCAGCCATATTATACAAAACCCGATCACGATTCATACTTGGATGATATTACGCAAAAGTACTTTACCATATTTGGTAAGAAGATACCGGGACAAACTACACCATTACCTAGGGCACCTTTACCGAAACGGCCGGTTCAAATCGAGTACGCGCCAAACACGGATAAAGAAGTCTCACTTCAAGGCGATACCATAGTCAACTATGTACGTCCGCGTCCTATTGAACCACAAGCCGAATACATTCGACCCCGAAAACCGGTACACCATCTGCAACCAGTGCAGCAAGTAGCACAAAGCAATCTTCAATCTGCAGGAAATCTAAACGCGGAAATCGTTCAAGCCATACCGGTCAATATAGCTACTTCCGCCGAAGGTAAACCCGGCTCGTTCATCTCGTACGAGCTGCCCGGCGACGATGGGGCGCATTTCTACTTTCTCACCCCGCAATTAGCGCAAAGCAGGGACCAAGGTGCTGGATTCTACTTTGAGAACCCCAACGCGCAACAGCTCAAACACCAACAGCAATTGCAATACCAGCATCAACATCAGCAGCAGCAGCAGCAGCAGCAAGCGCAACGAAATAGCTAACGTGATATATCGTAATTTATAACCGAATCGAATTATTTATAAATTTGTACCATATAGTTTCATATCTTCACGTTTTTTCCTCTCGCTAAGTTATATTATTTGTGTGTAAATTATCTAGCTTCCTACGTTTTACTTCTTGTCCTAAGATATTTATCTAGTGTGTTACGCTAATTTAGATCGGTATTATGTTAATAATAAAACGAAGAGTTACTTATGTTGTTTTTTGCGAGTGAACTGTGATCTTCGGAGTGCCAATCACAAAGGCAGTGTGCACGCGCGCACCATCGAACACGCTCACGCATTGCGCATACATTCCAACGGCGCGCATGCAATTTCAATTGTTATTCAATGCAATACACATTTATGTAAAAAATGAGATGAATCAAACTGATTAACGTTACGCATTGTTGTCGGTCCCGTACTAGCACATCGAGTCGAAATGCATATTCATATTATATACGCGTATATGTAATGTACAATATGATATTATTCAAACCTAGCGACCAAGCATGTGGTGTGAATATTCACATGAAGCGCAACGCAATACTCCACTCGGAGTATCTTATGTGATTGATCGCGTTAGATTAGGCGTATTAGTTTTTGCAACAAATGAACGCATCTAGAAAGCGATGACTCAGTCATCGGACCAAGATGGTACTAAAATATGTATGCATGCACTCTGCACGTTGGTGCATTGTGATTATTGATGAATTATTGAGCAATTGTATAATAAATAAAGTGTGTGGCAGTGTAATAGTTGTAGCGAGTGGTAGAAAATGTACAATAATAAAGAGTATTTTTACGTAGCGCATGCCAATATCGAAACACTATCCTCCCGTCGTAAAAATCCATATCCAATGACGCAAACGCGTGCGCGATCGCTTGTTATAAAGCGGCTATCAATCTCTGCGTTAATGCTCAGCCTAAATCGATGACATTTGAGTAATAAGCGCACGCGTTCTAATGCCCTTTGCAATTTACGATGCACTTGCACGTGCAAGTACAACGAACAACCATCAACATGTATAGAATAATGCGCATTTTAAAATGGTGGTTAACTCACCCGTATTAAGTTCCTGCTCGGCGCTCTCGTCCTTCAGGGGGAAGTCGAACAGATGCAGATACACCTCAATCGCACATTTGGCCGCCTTGAAGTAGAACGGATGTCCACGGAGCACGTCCTCCAAACGCAGAAGGCCAACGTAAGAGCGCAATGTCATTTTGCGCATGCAATACGTATGGAAGTCGAACTGATCCTCAATAATCTCCGAGAAATGCTGAAACCACAACGTTTAGTATGCAGACAAAGAGAAGAGAGATTCGTTATACATACCCTATCAACTTCGTGGCATTTCTTCAAGGACTCCCCATACTGTCCCATTCTTTGGTAGGCTAACGCACATTCAGTCTGAAACCACATACACTGCATCTCGTTGAGGTTCTCCATGGCGGAAACACCTTCACGCGTGAATTTCGCACATGTTTCTTCCGCTTCCTTCACATGATTCGCGCGCAGCATGTACTTGGCGCACTTGGAGTTAATGTACCGATCAGCGGTATCAAGCGCTTGCGCTTCATCGAGCCACTTGTATGCCTCTTCTGAGTCACCAGCATGTTTGAAAATACGGCCCTTTGTTACATACAGCTCGATCAACGTAGGCGTGTGATCAATCGCCGCATTGATGTAACTCAACGCTTTTTCGGTGTTGTTCAGGTAATCGTAATGCTGCGCCAAATAATAGTAGACCCATAGAAGTGCTGATGCAGGCTCCTTAGGTCCATTGCTCTTGTCGGATTCAGAGTATTTGCCCCAGGATTTCAGCGCGTCCACATATTGTAACATGAGATGCTCGATAGTAGCAGCTTTTGCTCTTTCGGTGTACAGAGATCGAAGGTCCACAAACAGTGGAGGCACGCCTTTGGTCAAGCCGCGGCGCATATGTTTGTCCACAAGAGCAACAAACTCTTCCCCTGTGGCGTAGTTGAGAGGAAGTCGACGTGGTGGCATTGCTCGTGGAAATTCGTTCGCGTATTCCGCATAGAATTTAACAATATCCTTGGCGCTCGTCAATTGAAGAGCTTCGATTAACTTCTTGTAGTATATTGTGTTTTCTGGATTACGACGAATGAGACCTTCGTAAATCGTTGCAGCTTCCTCAAACTGACCCAATTGTAATCGCAGAGATCCGATATTCTCTTTCAGGGTGAGTTTATCCACAATCTGTTCATAATTTTCATACAGATGGTCTAATGCCTTTTGTAAGTTGCCAGATTCTTGTATCACAAGATTTTGATACAAGAGAAGTTCACTGTGCTCATAGTCAAAGTTTCCTTTCTATAATAATAAACGTGGTGACAAGCGTTGCAATTAGAGTTGTGATAAACTTACTGGTTGCTGATCCAAAAACGTGTCCAAGATATTGAGAGCGTTTGTGTAGTCTCCCAATAAATGATAGGACATTGCATAACCAATCCAAGAAGTGCGCTGAGTTGCCCGCAACATCAAGAGCTGATACCGGGTTTCCCTATAACCCTCCAAATCGCGCATTTGTATTTGCAACAATGACAAATCCCGTAAGATTTGTATATTGTCTTTCTCCCATTTGAGCGCGTTCCGGTAGCATTTGATCGCCTCATCATATTTTTTGTCTGATCGTTGAAGAAGTCCGTATACATGCCAGCAAACGTGCGAACGCAGGTCATTGCGGAGCCCTCGTCGTACATATTCATACGCCTCTTCTTTCCTGCCTAGGCAGTTTAGTGTAAGGCCCTTCATTGCTAACGTTTCTATAAGCAAACTCAATCAGCACAAATTGTCAACAATTGATGGGGACCAGTAAATTACCGCCATGTTCCTGATATTTTGGATTTGATAAAATTTGCTTAGCAAATTTTAATCCATTCTTGTATTGCTTCTGTTCATAGCATCTCTAGAAAGGGACACACATTATGTAATATGCACCAAATGCAACGTGTAAACAAACGATTCCGTCTACCGGCATCGTCCGGATTCAGCTTAATAATTAAAGAACGAGTACTAGCAAGGTTTGCATCAGAAAAAGCACAATTTCATACATATTTGCATGGAGGTTATGTGACAAAATGACTATGCATCACTCCAACTTTGTGTGCATTGATATTACTAATCCCAGTGCCTTGCTGATTGAGCTCAAGCGAGGTCGGCGCAAATGTACTGAACGCAAATTTCATTCCAGCTTCGCATAGGACTGTTTTCTCGTACATCCTGCTAATTGCCAATTGAGCATCAAACAGATAATAAAACACAAGCAAACCGATGCACTACGCTTGTTGGTGCTGATGCTCCGCTTGCTAGTGGCTATTTCTAGTTGTAAGATCTTGTTTCGTTTACGTACCAATATTCGTTTAAATAAGGCATTTTCTTTCGGCGGCAACGGATTACTTGAGGGCATCGTCACAATTCCACTGTGTGTTTATTAGAAATAATCCGGCGAAATAAGAATTATGGAAAAAATAAAAACCTCGTGGTCACACAAACCTCTTTCGCACAGTCGATAGGTGTCACGTGACCACCACGACTCCACTGCCGCCAACCGCGCGCATCCCTAACCAAGATCCCCTGCCTAACATGTCGACGATTCGATAATAGGCAACGTGAGATACACAGGGTCGTACTACTTACTACAAAAGTTAACAAATTATTAATAGACAAATAACATTTTATATATCAACGTTGCATAATAAAAAAATTCTTTTTTTAATTAGTATCAATTTCGTACTTTAGGAATAACTGCAGTAGAAACAACGTGTTATCAATTTCGAATTCAACTGCATTTAAACGCTCAAGTTTAAGATCAATTTTCCCCAAGACTTCCGTCTCTGGAGGCGTTATCATATCTTGTATCTGAAACAGAATAATCATAATTAAAACAATACTCAAATAACTGAAGAAACAGTAAACTTACATCAGCAATTGCCTCAGGTGCAGAGTTTTGCATTGTTAATAGAATGGCATCCACATATTGCTTTTTCTGAATTAATCGTTTGTTTTCCTCTCTTTCAGAAAACTTCCTCATTAATGTGTTATACAATGACTTGTAACACATTTCTATAACCATACGTACCACCCTTGGAAATTGTATATGAAACAATGTAAATGATTTAGCAGCACTTCCAGCAGCTTGTGGTTTCCTCAATTCTTGAATATGTATAAAATTCTCTTCAAATAATTGATAAGTGATACGTTTCGCATCTTTAGCAGGTATCATTGCTAACTTTTGTATATCATCTGGTTCAATAAACGACTTGGTCTTGATTAATCGAAAGATACGTGCAGCTTTCTGGCCATACTTCTGTAGAATGATTTGTTCCACAGTCTCCCATGTTAAAACACTAATAAATTCTTTCAAATTTACTTGAAATGAGCCTCCAATTGCTTCAAATACTTTAAATATAACACCACTACCATTTTGTTCAATGATCGATAGATAGTCATCAAAGAAAGCTACTAAAGATGGATACGCATTCATTTTGCGTACTAAATCTTTAACCTCAACAATTGGGACAGGATTAGATGTTGCTGCCCATGGTTCTGTCCGAATGTACATTTGCTGAAGAAGAAGTCTCATGATTTCACCAGCTTCAGCATCAAATCGTTTTGTTATGGCATCAACAATTAAAGAATCACGCATATCTTGATAAAATCTATCAGGGTTTAAACACCAATAGATGTTTTTATCAGGATAATTATCATCAGTACTATTACCAGCAGCCTTATCAGCGAGCATCTTAACATTTGCTTTTGGATGTACATACTTCTCAAACTCTGTTATCTTTGCATCAGGAACAGGTTTATCTTCAGAATCAACTGGTACCTTCTGAATGTATTTTGCTGTTATCAAACAACAGAATCTCTCCTGCAGGTCAGAGAAAGAGATTGTTTTCGAATGGTCCTTAACTAACCTCTCATGGGTTTTTAAGAGCACTTTGGACATGCACTCATACCCATTCTGTATAATCTCCTCTAGCATTATCTCATACTCATCACCAAGCTTCTGTTTAATTATACTAATATAACGTGGGTACTTTAACATTAAAACCACCTTGTCATGATTTAGTTTGTAGTTCGCTATACTCCCTTTGTGGTTCGGGAAGTATGATACTAAGCCGTACTTGATAAGTACACATAGTGATTCCTTGACCTGTAACATTAATCTTACGTAATCGCAACCCAAAAGGATATGGTTCAGTCAGTTTACCTTGGAAAGGGGTAAATTCGTTTCCTTAACAATTATAACCAAAGGACTTAGTCCACGCGTATGCAGGAAATTTGCTATCTTTTCAATTACCTCACCAAACCGTTCTTTTAATAAGGCACAAACCACTCTACCCAAACACAGAGACATTTTCACTTTTCACTTATTGTTTTCACTGATGATGAGCACTAATGAGATAACCACCAATAACTACGTAACGTAAACATGTTCAAGCATGCGAGCATGGACCGGATTGTCAAGTACCTTAACCTCACTTAAAACGTGACGACCAGTGACGACACAACTCGTCAGACGCCATCTACTCACATGACTTCAATCATTATAATTTCAATTAGTTTTGAACAATTTGTTCGTCCGTATAGCGCAAACAATCATTAATAATCAAAATAAATCAAATGCTACTCACTGTCAGCTCATACTTCGTCATCCAATAAATCAACACCTTCGCTCTACACCTGTTGTTGTTGATCGGAAATTAATTAGTATTAAATAGTTGCGTGATGCAATCAGCTGATGCTTTCCACCCTCGCACTTTTTGCTTGAAGACTCCTTTGTTGTCCACCACCCACCTATTAGCGACCTGAAACATTATATAATTAAAATTTATTGCCTACTTTACTCATCGTATATTAATGAGATTAGCACTGGCAAAATCATAAACAATTACATCAACTAGCTTTGTGGAAATGCGCATTGCGAAATTACTTTGAAATTAATATTCAATTGTGTAAATTACGGCGTTAATTATTACTCAAGTCTTTTGCAAGTTGGAGGAATTCATAAAAAAGTAGCCGCTAGTTGCATACTGTTTTTTTGTCGTTCTAATCCTATTTGACGTTATAATACGCTATGGAATTTAAAGTCGTCTTTCGTTTTTCGGCGTTAAAACCTTCAAACCGAAAAAGTTCAGTAGGTTCACAACGCATATGATAATTCGCTGTGAATGAAGGTCATTATTTATTCTTAAACCGGTGCATCGCAGCTCAACGCAGTCGAATAAGTAAGATATTCTCATCCGACTTAAGTCGATTCAATATACATACGTACTTTGATACTGCAACACTGAGTATCTTTAACTTCTACGGTTAAAAAACGCATATCATGCCCTTTTAGACTAAAAGCATACGCAATATTTATTTACTTTTCTTTTGTAACTTTTTCTCTGGAACTTTTCACAGCATTTTCAATGCACTTGCTGCAAGTCGACTGCCATTCATCACACGCGTCTTTTGGTCTTTGCCGCTCCTGCAGTACAGAGCTGTACAGGAAATGAGTATCCGACAATGGGAAATTTGGATAAATATTTGATATTCCCATGATAGATGCGCGTGCATATTAATATCGAGCTTATAATTCGAAATGCGCCTGTGGGCTTGATATTAATATTCATGTGACGTTGATACGCCTCTGCGCGATCCCTTTGAGCGTCCCGTAAAAGCAGCAGGAAAGCGTTGCAGACGCTGGGGCACCGAGAGGGAAAGCAATTCCTGCAACGAGAGTGAAAGATCGTTGTGCGCAGCAGCGTGCTGGGGTTGTCTGGCTGCTGCTCCTGCTGCCGGGCAGCTGATCGAACCACACAGCTAAGCTTCTCTCTCAATTTGCTCGCGCGTTGCATTCGTGCATTCAATTCTTGTATGTACCAAGCAAGCAAGTACAGGAGCGAGCCAAAGTTTTTAATGCACGCGTTTGAGAGTAGTGGCAAAGCGCGTGCACTCTGCGTTCAGTCGCGCTTCGACGTTGACTGAAAATAGTCGTATGCTGGCGATCGCAACAGTCGCGTGTTGATGGACAACCGGCATTATTATCACTTGACGGAGTTGGTGTTTGTCTATCAATCAGTCACTTGTGCGTTGCGTTTTTAATCGCTTAAAATAAGCCTATTCTCCTCGTGTTCCTCGTAAAACGATGACGTAGTTACCAAACGTTTCGTCTTAAAAATAATACAAGTGCAGCGATAATTTGCAAGATGTAACTTTTGCCTCAGAACCCCCAAAAATAAAGTGTTATTAATATTTGTGCAGCGTGTGTATCACGTTTCAAATAGAATTTTGAGCAGCGCAGGAATCTGCAATTAAAATGTAAGTCATTCCAGTGGATTAAAACATGATATGATATGATAGTCTCCCTTCTTCCCTATTTAATTAAAATTAGCCAGAGTGTAAAAAACGAAGGGTGTGTCTTCTCAATAAAGGTAGTAATTTCATCCCTTGCTTGCGTATGACGTACATCTCACTCAGTTTCATTTACGCGATCATGTTTTAGGGCTGCTTTTCACGCATCACAAGCCAATCGATTCCGCTGATAATCAAGAAAATATTATTGCGAGAAGAATTCTCATGGCTGGGGTGCATAAAACATACAAAATTAACACCGACTCGTTCACTTCCTTTTTCCGTTTTTCTTTTTCTTAATTTGCATTCGAGGTAAACACCTACTGAGAGTGATTTCAACCGAAGCGTTTTGCTTTCATTCTTATCGCCTGCAGAAATCGCTGAATGAACGAAGAGGAGCTGGGTACTTGACGGAAATTAAATGAAATTAAGTAGCACAGCGGGTGATGAATAATTCCTGCTAATTGCTGAGCCAATAACGAGGTTGAAATTTCAAAAATGCTACGATTTATTACATAACAACAACAAACAACAACAACTGGCAGGTTGTTATCAAAAAGAGCAACAATTGAAGTGCTCACCGTTTGAACAGTTTCGAACGGTTCGTCCGCACGCATGCAGATTGGTAATTAACGAGCAATAATTAGCGTGTGCGCATACGCGAAATGATTGCGCTCAGCGGCGATTAGAGTTTTCAGAGCATGCGAAAAAATGGGCGTTCGCCGCTCGTAATTTTCGAGCGAGCGTTGATTGAAAAGTAGTAATACATGAAGAGTTGAGGAAAAAAAAATTATTGTGTATCAAACGAGTGCAAATCCCAATAATAATTAACAACAATCTATCTAATCAACTAGACGCCGCCGCGCGACGAACCGGGTTATTTCAAAGTAATTAAAACCATATTAACTGATTGTTAATTATTGCACGATTAACGTACTAAACCCAATTGATTGTTAATTATACAGATCAATCAAGTAATCATACGTTACATACGTAACTTAAATAATTAGAAATAATTTGTTGCAATGATTATTTAAAGAGAAATTTAAATAACTTCAAAATATATGCCACCATTCCATGTAGAGGTTGATTGTATTAAAGTTTAGTTTAGTTTAGTTTGTTTTTAATTTGTTTAAACATGATGCGAAGTAACGGTAGCAATTGTGTCCTCAACCATAACGCACTCGCTTGATTATTAGGTGTATTGTACATCTTATTATAATATTTTAACATTTATTTTCTTTCTTTTCCTCTCTTCTCGTCTTCTTTCTACCGTTTTTGTTGTTTTGTTGTTGTTGTAACAAGCGTGATGATTTGATCTTTATGTTGATCAGATGTTTTTCAAGTTAATTGAAAACCGTATTAAAAAAAAGCAAAGAACTTGGTACGCTTCGTATGTTCATGTTGTCAAAGAAACTGCAATTAGTTGGTTTAAATATTCGTTACATCAAGTTTTTCGAATTTTCTAATCGTCGTGCTGAACTACAATTGATCTAATTGATTGAATTTACTGTTTGGTTTTAGGTTAGAGAACGGTAAGCAAATGCGCATAATGCTCGTAAATTTGTGCGTTATTACATGTTTTAGTAATTGTTTAATAATATGCTTTCAATTTTTACCGGTCGCGAAGGACGAACTAAAATTACATGTTGTGTCTGCATCAACAACGAGTACCCAAGTAAAAAGTAGAAAACCTATTGGAATTTTTTTCTTAATTAGAAAAACAATTAGAATGGCATATCGAACGCATATATGTAGTAGGTACTTACTTATATATTTTTATAGCTTTCTTATTTTCGATTATCGCAATAAATTTTCATACACGCGTGGAATTTCAAATTATTCGCGGCGATTGAAACGCGCGAATAAGCGAGAATGAGGAAAACAATATGAAATGGCGTTTTTTTTGCGATTTGTTTAATTAATGTGCGTTTAACAGCCTGAGACGCGGAATTCGCACTTGTTAATTAATTAGAGAGAGAATGAAAAAAATATATGGACGATTTTAATGCCATTGCCAGTGCAGTTTGTGTGTGTGTGTGAGGTGCTGACGAGAAATTTATTAGCGCGCACTTCCACATTGGCTGCAGTACACCTAACTAACTACGTATGTAGATTGTGCCAAATGCATTCGCGGCACGAATACAACAAGAAAATGTGTGTGCATTGCATTCGTAGAAAGTGTTCTTCGGTTGGTCGAAAGTGGATTAAGATTTGCGCATTGGGCTTCTTGTTTATGTGTCCTGCGCGTGCACACACATCGCGAATTGATTAATAATGCAAGAGGAGGAGTGGGTAGGAAGAGACTTCCCAACTCCAACTAGAAATCAACAAACAACAAAACAACTTTACAATCAAATAACCAGCTGCACATTCTTGTCTTGCATTTACTCCTTCTTCTTCATCATCTTCTTTGTTTGCTTGTTTGTTTTGCTTTCCCCTAACCTCCAAATTACTGTCAAAATTCTTCTTCTTCTTCTAATGATCTATTTTTGCAAAAACATTTTTTGCTATTCTCACCTAATATGCTTGCGCTCGTAATTTATTATTTGGCCATGAAATAATTTAAATTTATGCCATATTTATGGAAAAACAAACATTATCGCGAAATATTTCGCAATTCGTGGAAAATTAAAAATTAACTTCGATGTCAATAAGCAAGTCGAGCGATAAGACTTAAGTAAAGAAATTGATAAAACGCAAACGCTTTGTTCGTTGTGTAGAAATATGGATGTGGTTTTTATTAGTTTAATAATAAAACTAACTTTTTGTGCTTGTTATTCTTTAACTTGCGTAGTACGGGTAATTGTAATAGAAAAACATATAAACAATTGAGTTTAATGCACTTAAAACTTAAGTTAAGTTAAGTTAACTTAACTTCGACTCTAAGCATCCATAAAGCACATGCATACACACACGTCGGTATTAAGCGTATGATATTAACGAATATTATTATATCAAGGCATTCTACTGCTGCTTTATGCACTCGGCATGTACTTCGTGGAGCAAAAGCGCAAGAGTATCGAAATATGACCCAGATATTTATTAAGAACGTCGACGTCGTCGTCGTCGTCGTTGTAGTCTTACTCAGTAAATCTTTAACTGACTTAACCAAAGTACTCGTGTGTTTAAAGAGTGTCTCACAAGCTCAAAGTCAGCACATGCTTTGTATGCTCGTTTGTTCAACTGCGTAATTTGTAATGCTATTAAACCAAATGAAATATTAAATTAACTTCATCAACAATCCAACTACTAAAATCAAATTAAATCTTAATTCTTTCGTTTATTATCGTTCATTTTTCGCTGGCGATAAATATTAATGATTAATGATTACGTAGGCGTACATGGATAAGTAACAAGTAATAGTTTTGTAAAGTTAATTACTTAAATCTTAATGAATTACAACGCGACCTATGCAATCCTAATGAGTGCAGTGAGAAATGACAGGAAGCAGTTGTAAATCGTACGCATGTTGTGTGTTGCTGGTTGGTTAGATGACGAGCAATAATAATGGTTTAGTGGTCGAGGTTATTACCACAAACAAACGCTATGTTGTGTATGGGTAATTGTTAAAAGCAAAAAAGCGAAATAATTAGAAGCCGACTAACATTACTTACTCTACGTCTTACTCGCTATCATTCACATTGCGCATGAACATCAAAAACTCGTCGTCTTCTTGGACTTTTTCTCATGCTTCTTGCCTGCTTTAAATACTGCGCGCAATGCTCATTCATATGATATCCATATGGTTCGTCTGTTTTTCAATCACAACAGAAAATGTTCAAATAGACTTCAAATAACAGCTTATTGAAAATAATATATTGCCCACTGACTCCCATTACCCGGTTTTCTAGTAATCAAAAGATACCTTAAACCAAATCAAGTTTATGAGAAAACAATTTTGACTCTCATTGCACTAAGATAGTTGCCAATTTCCCACTGACTCCCATTACCCGGTTCTCTCGTAATCAAAAGAAATATTAAACTGTTATAGAAGTTTATCTAATAGAAAATCCGATTATATCGAGATCAATCAATGTGATATACTGATAAATACAAGATAAATCATAGCGCAAAGAAATCGAAAGCCTAAAACGCAAACAAACGTGTTGTTCTTTGTGCAACACAGATCGGAAGCGATGTTATAATCGGCGGATATATTAAACTGTGCCATTGGAAATCAATGATTTGCGCTCAACAACAAGCGAAGTAATTGTTTATACTTACAACTTTCATGCCATTATACAATTTCAATTTCTTGGCAATATAGTTAAAGTTGCCAAATTTTCTATATACCTCTACTATTCTTCCGGTGCGCTGTTGTGTTGTCTTGTGTTGTTTGTAACAAGCAATTTATCAACTTATAAAGTGGTTAGAAGTTGTCTTAAATGTTGAAACTTTGAAACAACATATAAATGTTTATGACGAAGTACGTTCTTTTTTCGTGTTATTTTATTATATTATTAAACATTTAAGCATGCATGAACAACTGCTATTTCGCATTTTTTGCAATGCATTAATGCCTGTGAAATTGTGCAATTAACATACGTTTTTGGTTCGCCTTTTTTCGTTGTTTTTGTTTAATTGGTTTAGCCATATTTAGCCAACTTGATTAAGTTGCTGCAAGTAGTTTATTGAATCTACAGGTGTTGTGTGTTCGTATACGTTTTACTTGTTTTCATTGTCGTAATAGTTCTCAATTACCCGTCACGCTGACAATGTCTTTCTTGTTGTGATTTAATTTTCATTGTAACTTTCTGAGTAATTTGCCAATTTTCACTATGTTTAATTAGAATAAGTGAAAAATGTATAAGGTTTAAGTATTCGTGGAATTTTCTTTATCTAATCGCAGATTTTTTACACTTTCAGAGTTTTTCCAAGCGTTGAAAATGTCACTGGCTTATCGCACAACCACCCAGAATGGGCTTGGTGCCCGGAACAATCGTAATAGTTGGGGACCGATAACGACATCATCGCCATCGGCATTCCATCGATTGGAACCGCCGGATGAGGAATACGTGGAAGAGTATACTGAGCGCATGATGTCTGCGCAAATGCGACAGTTGGATCCACTTAAGGAGGACCTCGCCGAGTGGATCAATAAGTCACTAGGTAAGTCACAGTCACGCGCGCGCATTTCGTAAATTAAGCAAAGTGCCTGTCGCACCGAAAAGCTGAGCTGAAAATTGACTGAATGCTGAACGTGCAGCGTTTGAAAATGAGTGAATGACATTGACATTGAACATGAACATGAACAACACACGAGTGTGTTTCCTTCGTCGAGTGTTATTGTTCTTGCCGCTGCCAGAACAAAAATGCGCATCATTATTCCAAGCTTGCGCTTGATATTATGTTGATGTTGGTTCATACATCTTCGTCTCGTCGTGCGCAATCTAAACATCCGGTTACGTGCTCAAAGGAAAAGAGCAATAAAAAGGCGGAAGATGCACTAACAACAAGTACATTTAGATAATAGACGATAGAGAGAGTGTTTCTTATTCTTAAAGAATAGTTACCTGATCGAATTTATTGCTTTTTCCGAATTTCTCTAGAAAAATCTGATAGATAATAGACAAATAGTGGTCATTCTCATTCAGAGAAAACCAACAGTCGAATTTACTTGAGGAAAATCTCATCTCACTCCTGAGGGAGTAAAGTTACTATACTCACAGTATTTACTTAAATATTTACCGTTTGTTAAGTAGCCAATATCTATGTAAAACACCATTAGCTGAAGAGGTCCCTAGGTCAGCAAATATTTAAATAATACACCAGTGGTTTTGAATCTCAACATGGTAATGAAGAAATCTACTAGAAATGCTAGAATTGCTACTTTACTTCATTCCTATAAATTTTTGAGTTTGTATTGACAAAGTTACTTAAGATGCATGTAGCTGTAGTGTTTAAACTTAGTTTTTTCACGTGACATTTAATTAAACTCGCATAATTTGTCGCGTGCTTAAAATACACTGAAACATTTAGTGCGCTATCATATTTCGGACGCGCATGTGAAAAATGCAGACAAAGTGTTCAAAACTTTCATTTTTATGCCTTCATCGGTTTTACTTTCATTACTTTCGGCGCTGTATGAGATAAGCAGCAACTATTAATGTGTTTTGTTTTTGTACCTCTAGCATTACCGAATAAATCTGCCTACTTGCAATATTAATAAATCAAGCCGTGAAATTCGTGGATGCATTCAAGCAGAAAAATGCACGTACGTACGAAAATATTCTGTCTGTATTCTCCTTGCGGCAATGCAATTGGAATTTTGAAACAATTGAGTGCACACCCTCCTCATTTGGTGTTTATCGCCAAGCTCATTTCGTTGCTCGTCGCGTCGTTTCAAAACAACAACTCTTTCTCGATTGTTTTGGCATTCTGCCATCCATCGCTTCGGCCGTATTAGTGCGTACCCTGGTAAACAGTAAAACACGAAGAGACAATAACGGAAGTGACCATTACAATTGTCTGCTGCGTGCTACATACGTGCATTATAATATTATTATTATTACGTTATGGTCGTCATCGTCGTCGTCGACGTTGTTGTTAAAGACGATGCAAAGCAATGCGATGTGTGACGCGTCCATTCATGTTCGTTGACATAGAATTTAAATGTTTTCTTGCACGAAATTAAACTCTTTTCCAATGAAAATTGATTTAACTGTACGCGCAAACGCGGAATTTATCTCATTTATATATTCAGTTATGCAGTGTGCTGCAGCATCAGCCGCAGAATGAGGAAAAAAGTATGTAATGCAGTTATTTTCTATTCGCACTGCATCTATGCGATGATTAGCAAGTGACCAAGCACAATTGCAATTCAGTTCAGATGTGAGACGCTGACTCTGAACGTGGTGGTGAATTTGCATGAATTTTTTTTCCACCTTTTGTCATTTCGTATGCACATTCAGTATTCACATGTGTAGCGGTTATTCGTCTTCATTGCATTCATATTATTGTTGTAATACACCGGTTTGCCTTTTAGGTATTCCGAACGTACTCGTCTTGCGTAATAAAGTTTGTTAGCGGTGCGAATGATAACAACAACAACAACAAGAACAACAAACTGTTTCTGAATACATTAAACACCAACCAACTTTTGCACACAATTGTTACCAACCAGTGGTTGATGGCAAAACAATGAGCTTAGACGCTTAACTAACTCTGCTATCATTGTGTGAAATCCACTGGATATTTCCCTCTCAGAATGCACTTTGCAAAATTATTATACTTGTCGGTTTATCTGAACTAAAGAGACGAAGACGACGTAATGACTGTGTAATTAATTCGTATACCTATCTATCTATGAAATTACTATAATTTTCGAATATGTACTCTTGACGTATAATTTACCAAACAACAGTGTGTTAACCGCTTGCTGCTTGTTGTTGTTAATGATGTGTCATTGAGTATGTGATTGAATTTAATTAGAATTGACCCCATGCTGCATGCAAGACAATATTGACTCTGATTGGATAAATGAATACAAATTAAATTAAATTGCAACAAATGAAATGAATGACCGAATCGCAATTTCAAAATGCATATTGCACCAGCTTGCATGCATGCATGCATGATTTACTTGCTTACTACACATGCATTAAACATTAATTGAGTGTTGTGTTGTATTGGAATGAATGTGTTTTTTGTTCTTCTCCTCCTAACTCAAGAAATTCAACACTTTTCCTAATGATTATTATTATACCTGTTTTATTGATTGCATCGCCATTAAAAGATGAAATGCGAAGAGAAAGGCAGAAACGATTTGACGAATGGAAAAAATATTGACAATCCAATCGCCCGAGATGATTTCGCACACGTATTTAATGTCACGTGTGTGTAATTCCGAAATCCATTTCCAGCAAATAACCAATCATACCGGAAAATACTGGCTTTTAATCAAGCGCCAAATGCGATGTACCAGGTACCAAAAGGTTATTATCTAACAATTGCAGCCAATTTTGCGAAAAATCAATGAATACCGCCTGGGATCTACACATTACACGCATGATCAAAGCAGGAATTGACAGAGAAAAAAAGAGTGGCATTATTCAACTTGCATAACCGGAGTCGTTTGTTGCTGTATTTATACAGCAGGAAACTGCAGAAAAAAGTCGACAAATGAAACTTATGAAGCTGCTTAATGATTGTTTGATCAATGCGCTCTATAATGTTGCGAAAACATTTGAGAATGTCAAGTCGAAGCGAGCAAAAATCGCATGGCGACACGCGATCCAGTAATATCGTTGAATCCGTCGTCCCCTCTGTGTCATTGCAAAAGGGAAATTCTAACCATCTTTGTAGATATCCGGTAACGATGTCTCGAACATCATAAATTATTCCCCGACATGGACTTGTCTTTAAACTTTTTGCGTTGCAAATTTCCGCTGGATTCGTCGCATAAGTAATAAAAAGAAATTGTTTCGTTTCATCTCTTCCCTCACGAGTTGCGGAATTATTGAATGCGGGTGTCCGACCGCCGCAAACGGCAATGATTTTTCTTAATTGACATTTGAAAACGACGTCTCGTTCCCACATTGCCGTATTAGGGCAGACATTATCCGATTTTTTTCGCCGCCGCCACACACGGCCGCATTTGCATTCGCAGTTATTGCTTTCGTATCAGCCGTGCGCCAATAGCCGATGCTTATTGATACTCGATACTTATTGCTCTCCCATGTGCAATAATAATGCTAGCATGGTGCTGGCACACGCGCTTTGTTTTGTTCTCATTGCGCACACAAAGAATCGTAAAATAATGCATGCGCCTTCGCTTTTTTTCCCCGCTGTCAACTAACGTTGTTTGTGTACGCGCGCACAATTTTTGAACTTTGTTCAACTTTGCTCCTTGGCTATTGAGCACTTAGTCTTGATCAATCGGCTGCGCGCATGCCGTGTAAATGCCCATGGGATTGCATTATGGGCTCATAAACTACGCGCTATGCAATGGACCACACCTTTCAATTTCGTTTTAATTTTATTTGCGTTGCAAGCATTGGCATTGCATGCATCTGAACTGCATACAAGAGCCGAGCTTAACATGTATGACTGTCTCGCGTTTCTATGTATCTATTAACGAAACATTTAAAAATGTTTATAATCCTCTATAATCTTTGCCAACCGAGTATTAGTTGTTGCTGCTCGATTCCATGACATTTCACAATAAGCTTAAGCTTTATCCTTTTGTGAAGCGACAAACAATTCTCGAGTTCTCGGAGTAAAAAGTTTCTTAATCTTAAGTTTCTTTCGTGATTTTTGTTTGTTTGATGTCTTAACCATATCCAATGTCAATCAACACTCATTAGTTATCGTTTGTTTTTTCGTTTTTGTAGGCATCGATTATGTCAGCAGAGATAATTTCTTGCTGGAATTGGACAATGGAGTGATACTCTGTCATTTGGCGCAGATGATCTGTGAACGTGCTCATTACGCAATGGAAATTGGTACCTTTAAAGGCGTAAGTAGCGAATGCAAGAGTAATTGAGTGACTGGTAATTATTGTTTGTTTACAGCCAGCGCCTGTGATACGCGCCAAGTGCTTCGAGAAGGCAATGCGACGCAGCTTTTTCTCGCGCGATAACATGGAGAACTTTATCAAATTCTGTCGCTCGTTGGGCGTACATGATAATCTCCTGTTCGAAAGCGACGACCTGGTGCTGCACAACCAGCCGCGCAATGTGATCCTTTGCTTGCTGGAAGTCGCCCGCATTGCGACACGTTTCGGCGTCGAGCCGCCAGGTTTGGTGCAGCTCGAAAAGGAAATCGCGGACGAGGAACGTGAGCATTCGGGCGATTCGGGAATTAGTTCTCTCATTTCATGGCAATTCCAAGCAACACCACCGCGCATTGAGGCGTCCGATACGAAAATGCGGCTTAGCAGGTAAACGATGCATGTGATGCATGTTTTCGTGTTAATCAACGTTTTGTATTGTCTGCAGTTCGGCTAATGCAATTTCCTCGTTTGCGCGCTGGGACGGACCGCAAATGGTCTTGCTGCCTGAGGATCCGGGAGCTGGAGGCGATGGGCTTAAGCATGTGATGCCAAGCGGCGCAAGCGACGGTGTACCGAGTGATAACACCGAGGATGAATGGTCGCGAGGCAGCGGTGAAGATCCGGATCTTGAAATAGAACCAGCTACAACCGAAATCCGCCGAGGACAAACCGTCACCGAGCTCGATCGTAAAGTACAGCAGGCAACACGCCTCATGCAAAAGAATTGCAATTGTTCGAATGGCAAATGTTCCAAGTTGAACGTTAAAAAAGTCGGCGAAGGAAAGTATAACATTGCCGGACGCAATGTTTTTGTCAGGGTGAGTGTTGTACCATGTTAAATTCAAAAGATGTTTACCTAAAACAAATAAAATACGTTATTGCAGTTGCTCAAAGGGCGGCACATGATGGTGCGCGTTGGAGGAGGATGGGATACCTTAGATCATTTCCTGCTGCGACACGACCCTTGCCAGGTGAAGGTTGTTTCTAGGCTAAGCAAGGATCTACTGGAGACTGAACGAGCACAGACGCCAAATGCTTCCAAGTATTTGCACATTCGAGCAAAATATCGCAGTCCGCCACCATTGCGCGAGCCAGTCACTCGTTAATAACGCACTCGATTCACAAACACGTCAATTAAATGTACCGCACGAAGGAGGGACGAACGCACCATGACGATTTAATTGCAGATTCACCCATAATATGCGCCATTGCTCACGTTTAATTACAGTTCATATCCGCGACGACAACCGCGGCGATTTTTAGTTTGGTGCATAGTTGATGTTTGTTTGTTTTTTGCTACAAGTTCTTGCTTACCATAGAGTTCAAATGTTTGATTGCAAAGTTTAGTTACATTTGGAAATAATGTATTTATCGTACTCCTCAAAGATATACTACTTATATCGACAAGAGTTTTATGTTAAGTTATATTTGATTGAGATTTTGTTATATATTTGATATGCCAATACGCGTTTCATGTATATTATTCGTGGTGTAGCATCTATGCCAACACAGTTCTTGTACTAAGTAGTTAGTAGTGTTATTTAATCAGTGTATCACACGTACATTATTAGTGTTTACGTCCACACATGTAGCTCAGATGCTAATTTTGTATATATTTTTGTACTCTGATTGCAGTATAGCAATATAAACGGACTATTAATACAAAAATCACGAGTTTATTAACTTTGCACTGCAGCTTCCACGAACCATTTACACCATCTTTAACTTTCGTCTTTCCGATACCCACAGAGCCACCTACGTGAGCGTCCTCGGAAGTAAAATAAATACAAAATTATCCCGCCTTTTAAATCTTACATGAATAATGTCTAAATAATTAATCTTATTACAGGAGCATGAGAAAGTAATAAGGCGTAAACCAATCATCAAACCAAAAGTTGAAAAAGTACACAACTTTGCCAAGAAATACACATACTATCGCCGTTTCGCAAAATTGGTTCGTCCTGGGGAAACCGCCTTATAACTACATCACAAACCATGAAAGTTTACTAGATCTTCATTTATTTTCCGTGTGGATGAAAATAAATAGAAATGATCTGTTAATTGGTGGAAACTAGCTCAAATAGTGTGTTCTATGAATGGTAGAATATCATTATTATCGTCTCTGTATATATTATCAATCTTCTTTGGAAATTTGCATTTCAGCAATGACAATTTATTGTTTGTTTCTCTTATAAATAATTGTCCACAAAAAGCTTTGTTTTGCATTTTATAGCACTTGTAGTAAATTTATCTTAAATAATACAGGTCATAAGCAACTGCTGCTTCTCTTGTAATCATAGTTTCTTTAAAATACTCAATATATAATATTTGGTAGCGTAAAATTTCACAATTCAATAATAATTATCATCTTTAATCAGTATAATTAATGCTAGCCGAACGTTACGAACGTCAGGAATTGTAATTATGAAATGAACTACAAATGTGATTGCGTTTTCAGTGTCTTCTACCCCACTCACTCTATTGCTTTAAAATCAAGTTTCATGTTTCGATTCTTATCATAAGTATAATGTGTTTACATTATAATGCATCAGGTGTCAAATGATGAAAATGAATAGTAATTCTAATGTGTTTCGTCGCGTTGGAAATGTTTGTAATTTGTTTAAATGCACGCAGGCACACTACTCTTTTGAGAAATGTAAGTACTTACCGATGCCTTCCAATAAACAAGCGCGAATTGTATAAAAATGCAAAAGTTCAGTTAATCATACCATAAATATATTATGCCTTACGTTTATGTCATCATGATTGTTAAAATAAATGAAGGCGAAACGCATTACTTTTTCTTTTTACCTAATGTCAGCGTGTGGTGGCTGTTGCTGCCCATTTGAGAAAATTGCGATTTGCGACGGTTAAATTCAATGATATCGTCTTCCATTTTCTTGCGGTGTTCGTCAATCTTTTTCTTTTCGTCCTGATGGTCTTTCTTGAGCTTGTCAAACTTTATGTGCAACTGAAATATTACCCAGTGTAAAGATAAATGTAATATTATGAAAGGACATGACAAACTAAAAGAAAAATACCTCTTTCTCAGCTTCTTTCAATTCTGCTTCCTTCTCCTTCACTCTGACTACAAACATCTGTCTCATCTCGTCTTCTTTCTGCTGTAACTCGTGCAGATGATTGGATCGTTTCGTTTCAAATGTTTGTTGGAAACTAACTGGCTTGTTATCAGCATCCACGTCGCTGAAACCCATCTGTTCCAGACGTCTCTTCCTGTACAATTCATAATGTTGACAATGTGTTCGTTCTCGCATATCTTCCATATTGGTACGAATGAGCATTTCACGAAGTTTTACGAAATCGCAATGAGATTCGTTTTCTACTTGTACAGTTCCCCAAGGGTATTGGCGAGCGCGTACCATCTTATTACCAAGGCGTAAGAAATCGGTACTGCCAACAACAGCAAAAGGAATATGTGTATTCATTGTAGAGTTCACTTCACTGACAGATTCATCATCTACAGGAAACTCGTAAATATTAACGTCGTTGTTTTTCAGTTCATCCACAATCTTTGATTTGAATTTCTGGAGCTCAGCTTTGGATATGGTATCAGCCTTGGCAATAACTGGTATGATGTTGACTTTTTGGTCCAGCTTTTTCATACATACTAGGTCAATTGACTTTAATCCATGACCAGTTGGGCAAATGAAATATACACAAGCATGGATCCTGTTATCATTGTACGAGTTCAAAGACCTCTTAATTTTCAGCTCCTCTTGAAGAAAATTCTCAAACTGACTGTCAATGTAATCAACAATGGACTTGAAGCTATCTTCTTTGTTAATCTGATCACCATAACCAACTGTATCAACAATTGTCAACTTGAGTCTAACACTCGTTTCTTGCAGCTCATAGGTATGGGCTTTAAGCTTTACTGTAGGCAGAGTGTGTGGGCTTGGACTGGCTTCAAAGTGGGTGTTGAATAGTGAATCCATTAAGGTGGATTTACCCAATCCAGTTTCACCTACAGGATCTCAATTAAGAAAAGAAAATTGCACATTACTAGGCACTTACCAATGCACATGATATTGAAAACAAATCCATTTTGAACGCTTTTTGAGACAAGCTGATCCGGCAGACTATCAAAGCCCACATGCCCAGAAAGTTTCAATTGTCTTATTTGCTCTTCAACCTAAAAGCAAAATCGTAATGAATCACATTAGTGTTTGGTTTGGATGTAAACAAACAGGCCAACGCCCTGGTTGCTCAAATTTTCAATGAAATACACAAATTTTTCAAAAGATCTTCTTATAAATCACAAAAGCAACATCAAAATGTATTAAATTTCTTTGTAGTGATCATTAAATTCTAATAGGTAATTATAAATAAGCAGAAACTCACAGTTGGTTTTTCTATATCAACACCGCCCGCCATCTTAGATTTGCGTCGACTGAGCCACTAGCAAGTTGCAGCGAGTTGCACGAACGGACGAACTAGTAATAAACTGATGTTTATGTGAAAATAGGGGTCGCTTTATCAATATGTTTAAATTTAAATATTTGAAACCGCTGAAAATGATAAGACGCATCAATGTTACATTATGTTTCAGTAATATTGAAAAATAAACGATTAAATACATGTTATGAATATTTATCTATATATATAGTATGTATATAATACAGTATTGTCTAATATATATACAATACTGGCTTGCTGGTTATACCAAAAGAGGATTGGCTCTAATTAAGAGTTTTATTCAAGCAGAAACAAGCAGCATGTTTTCATAGAATCACTGGTCATATGGTTTGGCCCACAATATTTCTATATATTGAAAAACTTAATTTTTACAAAATATTATACTAGAAGTAAGTCATAAATTCACTTTTCGATGATAATAAACACTTATAATATGAAAAGATTCAATGTTTATGCACAGCTGGTCCTCACCAGGCTATTTTCTTAACACTGTGACGGAACGACATTACCCAAAGTTAACGCCTGGAGAGCATAGTCTCCTCGCTGAGGAATTCTATAACAAAATTGGTCAACGCTTTTTCTCTTATCCGAGTTAACGTACACACCACAGGCGGCACTAGCATGCATAAATAACTTTAGTTTCAATATTTTCTAATCGTGGCAGCACCTCCTGGACAACAACAGTCGCGGGAATTGATGTTTGAAATTTAAAAGTTCTATTCGTCGAATAAACTTACAACAACTTATATTGCCTTATTAATTCTTACAAATACTTTAAAATTGTCATTGGTATATACATAAAACAAGTACTAATAATTTAATTAAATCTTTTGTAATGGTTGTTTGTTTTTCGGTGATTGCCGCCGTTCTAAAAATGTATAATTATTAGTTTTAGAAATAACAATATAACGTTTACCATTACCAAAAATAATTTTATCTAAATGAATAACAGGAACTTCGAACATCATCGAAAAGAAATATGCGAAAAACAACGTCAGAAATAGATCCCCGAACCATGCTTGCAACTAAGACAAAAATTAATATCCATTCAATTGATAAGCGCACTTATACTTACAATTATGAATTCGTTTAAATAAATTGCCTGGCGTGTAGTTATTGATTGATATCCTATTTCTAAATTATGTATAGCATACATACAAAACGTTAACCGGCTGAGAACTTCGAATAGCGGTAGTGATAAAAATTTGTTAATAAGTGCTAAAAATTGCAAATGTAAAACAACGGAAATGATGAATATATATCTTAATACTTACGGCTATGACCTGCCATGCAATTTAACACAACCCATGCCATACAAAGACCCCAAATTGGTCTTCCAAACGTTGATGACATAATGGCATTAATCGAATTTGGATATTGAATTAATTGACGTCCCGGAATGGCTACAATAATCATTATTATCAATACTCCAGCCCATAATATCCAATAAACTTGCTACAACATACATGAATTACTTATCTCAGATTACAGTTAGTTAGAAACTTACTTTACTAAACTTTATCGTAAATGTTTCAATGTTAACTGCTCTCATACCAGCGTAAATACCTATAAGATAAATAGCAACCCGCCAATGAGTTGCGTATACACTAAAATGTTAAACAATGTTATTAAGTTGTTGAATGAAATTCTTGCCAATAAAGTCTACATACTTTGAATTGTCTCCATTTAACGCTATCATCATTGGGCCAAACATAAATAATAGAATTAAACTTAAAAAGATGATTCGTATTTTTGCTGCTTTCCTCTGAGTAAATAATTTCCCTAACGGAATTAATACCAGTGGAGATAATGTATGCATTTGAATATCCACTGATAAATACCACGTTTGTGAAAGACACTGTAACAAAATTGAATAATTATTTGTTTATAGATTTATATCATTTCATCTTACCAAATAATCATAGTTGACATAATTTTGAATAAAGAGAAAGTATGACCACCAATGTTCTACACATGGGATGCGCGCATTTTCCACACCAAGATTATAAAATGGTCCTGAACCTACACGTCTAGAAATTGTAACTAGCACAAGGAAAATCATTGCTACTGTTGGAAAAATACGCAATAATCTATGGATGATATATCTTGGTACATGCCATAATTTCATTCGCACATTATTCTTCAATGTGTTATAAGCAACCAGGAAACCAGATAAAAAGAAAAACGTATCAACCGCAAAGTTAGCAGCATAAATATGATTCGTTTTGCTACTATACTTAATCTAAAATGCCAAACAATTAAGTATTAAATAACATCCTAAGAATTAATACTCACATCTTGTAATTCCTTTGAATTAGTTGCTGGAATACCCATCATTACAGAAGCCCTATGTCCATAGATAATCCACATCATACTAATCACTCTAATTCCATAAAGACATGATATTTCACTCGGATTAATATTTACCAATTTCTTAGTATTTGTATAAATTGAAAATGACATCAGTACTCTGTTAAACTCTGAAAACAATCCATAAATTCTCCAATACTTTGCATAATTAATAACTAACTACCGAAACTTTCTCGAGATCTATGGTAAAGATCGTATACAGTTGCAGCAACTACTAAAAGCGCGGTTGAAACCAAGATTAATCTAAAACTCGATAAATAAATATTAAATCAATAAAATAAACTACCTAATTACATGCATAAAACATCGCCGAAATCATAAATTGTATCATTTGTCGCACACAGATTATCATGTACAAAGAAACCATGATCCTCCGATGGAATTAACGCAGCTAAGTTACAAACTTTCGGTAAACAAACTCCATATATCATTGGCACTGTCTTTGAAAGTGGATAAGTCATTAAACAGTATTTTCCTTCAACTCCCTCTTTATGATCAACGATTCCTAGACATTCGTCATAATCTCCCAAGTTCATTAAATTTCCAGACAAGATACCGGATTGAAGTTTGGCTGTTGCATCCACCACTTATATAAAAACCGCGCAAGTTATTTAATTTAATGCGTCATTAAACAATTAATTACTTACTTTTGAGAGCCCATACTGGAATACTGCCATTTAATGGTATTTTATTTAAAACATTCAAACATTCTTGAGTTTGCGTTTTATTTGAATCTCCTCTGAGAAGATATAAAATTTTCGGTTCTACATCTTCGCAATGAGTGTAACACACGCTTGAAATAACGATAAAGCAAATTAATACGTATTGATATGTTTCCATTGTCGCCAATTCCACAATTTCATAAGGAAACTGCGATACTACTAAGCTACGTCAACGCAAAAAATTCAAGCCTCGTGTGCAAATGATAAGAGAAATATTTCGAATATGTTAAATTCTGTATATAATATCGATACGTATAAATTACACGTAAACCTTGACTAACGGTGATTAGAATTTCTAATCCAAATGGAACTGCATCAATTGAATAAATAGTGCACCATTAGGCTCTTGGGGTTGTTGTTGCTTTGTACCCAATTTCGTCAGTAGAACGACATCATCATCCCTTGGACGAGTAGGCAATATTGAAGTTTTACCCTTGCCTTTGCCCTTTACTTTGGATGTTAACGGTACACCTGGCATAACAGACATCCTTCGCGAAGATGGCATAACAGACATTAATCTAAAGATGTGCATAATTTCAGACTTCATCTTAGCAGTCATCATCACATTAATTATTTGTTTCTCGCGTCGTTCATGGATCTTCGAGCTCACATCTTCAAACTCAAAGTCTTCAACAATTTCCATAGTCTAGAAGTCATTGTTAATTATTATTAATTTATTAGTTCAAATATGTTTTAATTACCCTTGAGATATATTCAGTTAATGTTCGATTTTTCATTTGTTCAGCATAATACATTGCATTGTTTAATTCCTGTTTCGCATCAGTTTTATTTCGCACCAACATATTGATGCGGACAATTAGAAGGGTTGCATTGACCATCCAAGAAATTTCATCACATTCTATGGCTTCTGCAATACATTTACGTGCATAAACCCGCCCTAATTCATATTGTTTCACTTCTGTATGATATCTGGATAAATCATGATACAACCATGCTAATTCTTCAGCATCACGCGCTTTCAGGACACGTCTTTCAGCAATTGAAATTTGCTTCCTAAAAAAAATTAGATTGCTAAGTAAAATAATCATTCAAAGTTTTGTAAACTCACTTCCAATCCACAAATTCTTCTTGAAATTCTTGTAACACAGAATCCTTGGATACTTGTGCAGTTACAGGATAGCCCAACATGTTATAAATCCGTCTATCCCGATTTTTAGGGAGCGCATTTGGATTCAAACGCTTCAAATTGAGATGCGCTTTAGCCACTAACTTGTAAATTTTCTTTAAATAATCTGCTCGATCCGGGAAGTACTTTTTGTGTTTTACTTCGCACATTAACTTCAGTTTTTCAGCAGTTGCTAATGCATTTCTTGTTTGTTTTTGTTCAATGAACGTTTCGATGTTGATAAGAAGTGCTTCAGCTTCTGCTTCTACAGCGCATCTTATTTTCGCATCTTCCATCATTTGTCTAGCTCTAAGCGTAGGTGATAACAAAGTCATTTCTTGGAATTTAATAAAGTAGAATGGACGACGTACCCGAAGCAATTCCTGTTTGTACGATAAGGCTTTGTATCCATGCTTTAATATTTGCAAAATCTTTTTCGTACTGTTTTCATTCGGATTACAAACAGCTGGATTGTCTTTCTGACTCTTGAGGAATATCTTATCGAGATACATTGATTCCAAATACTTTGCAGCCATGTAATTATCAATGTTTGAGGTGTATTCCTGCAAAGGTCGATAAGGAAATGGTGGGCCAGGAGGAACATTATCCACTTCTTCCTTATGACTGTATAGGGAATCATAAATTTTGATTTCATCATCTGATTCAACAGCTCCTACACGTTTGCGTTTTGCTAGTGGCACTAAAGCATCATTTTTACTATCATCTCCAATCTTCTTCTTCTTGCGCTTCTTGCGTTGCGGTTTATATTCATAGGGCATATTTAATTCTTTGGCCTTTTTCCATGCAAGTTTCCGGATAATTTTGAAATGATCACGTAAGGGTCTTCCAGCACGTTGACCGATGCAGTTTTCTATTGCCTCATTACACTAAAAGATACGAATTAGCAAGTAATTAAATACATATAACGGTTCATACATGCATCACGCCCATAACAAAGTTATCGGGTTTGGACCGTTTAGGCAGACAACTCAGATTCATTACAAGCGCATCTTCAAAATTGCAATTTAAATAGGTATATAAACTTTTTGCAGCATGTGATACAAGACAATCCGATGCATCACTCAAAGCTTTCTCAATATCTGCAAGTGCGCCAGTATATTGAACTGATTTTGCGCGGGCTATGGATCGTCCAATTAATGCGCGCTGATCCGTTGGAGCTTTTTCCACCGCAACATCAAAATATTTGCAGGCTACAAACAAATTCTGCATAAATATAATTTCAACTATTGCTTAATTAATTAAACCTCTTTCATATTGTTCTTTTCTGCTGGTTATATAATAACCAAGCTCTCTGTACCAAGTTTCAGCGCCATAAACTTGTTCTTCTTTTCTGGAGGACTCCATGATTGTTGTTAAATTAACTCCACTAGCGATTTAATCTTAATAAAATTTTGCCCCTTAATCCCATTAAGCAGTACCTGTGTACAAAACGTGTCATATGATTATGACACTACAATTAAACAACATTTGTTTTAATTTAAAAAGAATGAATAAGAATTAAATTAATCTTAAACAGGGTAAAATTATCTATTAAATTTAAGAATCGACTCTATTGTTCAGATTATAATAATCTCAATAAGTTATATATAGTTTATCATAAAAAAGTATAAATATAAATACAAACCCCTGAACACTTACTCAAATCTAGCATAAAATTTTAAATTAGTAACACTATATATCTTCAATAGTTATTATACATATATAATTATATCATATTATAAATAAAATTATTAAAGTTGTAACATCATTAAATTTCTCATTTGGCAAGTATGATTAAGAATCTTAAAATGCGGTGCATTCGTTAATACAATATTTGGACGAGTTTAACTAGTTTATAAATCGAGTGCTTTAGATGTAAATGTTGATTTAATCGATTGTTTACATCATTAGTGTTATAAATTACTGGTAGCATTTTCGTCTGCAATACGTTTACGGCGTTGTTGAAGATCACCGTTTTGGTCCCCATAAGGCAAGTCAACTGGGTTTTCATCAATAAAAGTTAATTTACTACTTGATTCCATGGGTTTATGTAGCAGTTCAGCTGAAATTAATTGAAACTTTATAAAATGTCATGAAATTGTGCAGAATTGTACCTTTTCTCATTTCCTTCTCCTTATTAATGATGCTTTCGTTTATTTGGTATGCTTCACGCTGAATACGCTCGTTAAGTTTTCGAGGAATATCTGGTATAATATATTGAACTGCTGTAATAAGAAATCCTACTAAATTCTGATACACGACCAAAAATGCCAATCGAGCAGCAGTTATATGCCAATAGTCAATTGGTCGTTTATATTTCGGTTCCACATTATGCGAATTACGATATTCACTAAAATAACAAATGCTCACATTGTGAACACCTTCGGGGGCAGCGTATTCTTGAAAGTCAGATGTATTGAATGATGCTAACGTATAGTTCAAAAATCCGGTTTCATCATGAGCCTTGTTAATTTTTAATGCGTATACTAGTTTTGGAATGAATTGCGATGAAAACGCAATTATGAAACCATTCGATATGATTGAAATTCGACAAAGCATGTTCATTATTGGATACCAAACGCCAATATCCTTTACGCGTTTTGGTACTGGCCTGCGGAAATATTTGATCATTTTCTTGGCATCCAAACGCATTTCAAATATATTGTTTATTAATGCGAATAGTGGTGCTAAAGGAAATGCTGTTACGAAAATGGTAACGAACCCATATTGTAACACTGTAAATTAAATATTAATGTAAATGGATTCAACATAAATGTGTTTTGTTATCAGCTTACCCATTTCTAAGTATTCGTTGAATAAACCCTGAGGTTCTAAATCTAATAACTTGTAATCGTCCGTCCATTGATTATGCGATCGTATTACATCGTCAGTATTTTTGTCATTTTTAAAGTTAATCTTATTATACATCTTTGTTAAAAACGGAATAACAATTTCTAATATGCTGTTTAATGCTTGATTGCCTATCATGATGATTGCTAACTGTATTGTTAATTCCATTAGGCACCCTCCGGGTTGACACTAAAATTATCAATCTTAATAAAAGTTTATTTAATGATTATCATCTCACCTCTTCTTGTCGGAATTTAAATATCATATTATATTTCGCTGGATATCCAACAAACTTCCCCTTGAAAAACGCTATATAGAATATCGAAGTGTAATAATTGATGAATTGAAAGAGATAAATCTTCAACGTTAAAGAATCTTCAAATTCTGTTTGCGTTCGATGTAATTCCAATTCAGTCAACCAATAGGCCAATTTATAATAAATACTATTCATAATCACGATGCAAACCAAATTGATGAGACCCGCTGTTATTGGCACTACATAAATACGAAAACTTGATTTATCTGAATATAATGCTTCGGAACGAACTAGTGACATTCTATAAATCACAATTCCAAAGACAACAGCAATGGAGAGGAACATCTAAAAAACAAGTTATTGGCCTTTCAGCTCGTTAAATGTTAAATATACTTACAAACAAGATAACCATAGTACAGCTGAGTAAAAACGCTGGCAATTTGATTTTCCAGAAAGGCACAACAGGCTCGGATAACGATGTAACAACATTGAGTTTCATCTTCTTAGCGTGCGCTAGCCGATTAAGATATTCCGGTCTTGGTGGTTCGCACTGTAAATCAAACCCCGTAAGGCCCCAACGATGAGCAATACCCGCGCTATACCGCTTCCAAAATTCTAAGTACAACGCCGCCCATATGGACATAAATATAGCAAAAAAGATAGTCACTGGATTGTCTATGATGTACGATATTTTTGAATATACACAAGTGTCTTTAAGTTCCCAGTATGGGCAATATTTATCACAAAGTGGACACATTGTAACATTCAATGTACAAATATCGTGGCTAAGTGAATCGCGGCTCAGCGTTAAAATGCCATAAAGAACACATAACAATCCAACAATGGACGCTGGAATTAACATGTGCGTATAGAATCCCAGCCATGTGTAGTACAATGCAATTTTAACACCAAAATAGTCTTTAATCTCATCAATTGGTTGATACTTGATCCATTTTGAGACTGCAGCCCACTCAGTAAGTAATTTCTTCCGCATTGACTCATCATCCTCTCCAGGACGTAAGGAACCCTACAAAAACACATTTTTACTCAGCTTGACCGGATGATACTTTAGAACTTACATCATGTAGTGGATAAGCAGCTTTGTAAGTTCCTTCTGATAATAGTTTCTTGATACCACAGTCATGCTGTTCGTCACCATATCGTTCCCGTTCCAATATGTAGGATGCAACAGTAATGCGAGCTGATGTATTGAAATAAGCAGGACTTGTTTCATCATACAAAAAAGGCCGATCTCGCATATATTCTGCAGTCAATTCGTACTTCCTTGCTGGAAAGATATCTTCATCTAGAGGCACATGAAGTAAATTCAGACCACTGTTAATTCCACGCGCTAAGAAATTGGGTCGATCCAAATGTTCCGATTCCTATAATAGAATATCAATCAAACAACTAAACTTCATGTTCTGCAATTTAATAAAGTATTATTACCAGTTTAAGGGGCATTCGTAACTTGAGTAATTCAGCGTATTGCTTAAGAACTTCATCAGGAACATGTATTTTCATAAAATGGATATTTTGTACGGCTTCTTCCTCTAATATAAGTCCTACATCTTCCAGGCTTTTCCTAAATCGGTCGCGCTTCTTAGATGGCCCATGGTCATAAGCCAGTACAAAATCGACGTGCAGGCAGTCTTTTGAAACGCTCCAGTTCTACGCAAATCAATAAATCAATATGTGAATTTTACATTTCAAATGAAATTGCATAAACATTGATGTCAGTTTTATTTTTAGTGATGTGTAACTATGAAAAAGCTACTTAATGAATAATATGATTCACATATGCATTAAGAAATAGTATTCATGTTCCAGAACCCACAAGAATATTAATAAGAATATTAATGTTAATATTTGTTAAATATGTGAAACAGAAAACGCGTAACGCAATTGCCTACAAGTTCAAAGTGTTATATAATTTATTGCCAATAATGAACCATTGCAACATGATGCAGCAGTTAGTAATAAAAGTAATTATCATATATGGCATTAATTAACTCAGACATCTCAATTTGTTAAAGCAAAGGTTTGTAACTGGCTCATTAAGATCAATTTTGTAAAGCACATTTGATATAAATATTTATACAATTTTAAGCTAGTTATCGTCCCGGTGGCAAATTTCACTGTCTTATCAGTGAAATAGCTCTAAGGTTTTAAAAAACCTAGTAAATAATACCAAACCAAGCATGAAATGATTATTTTATAATTATCTGTTTACTTAATAAAAAGTAAATAGATATGAAGCGTTTGTACAGTAGGAAGGAGCAAGTGTTACAAATCTTCCAATATCTGAGTACCAATTTTGCCGATGCGCCCCAATTGCTTGCAATGCGGTGCATGTTTTGGATCAGTGCGATTTAATTCAAGTAAAATTTTTGATATCAAAACAATAATTGATATTTGTTTATACCCGCTCTCTCCACTGCGAATATGTTATTATAGGACTTCTACTCTTTCTAGAGACCTTATTTGGTGCTAGCTGCTCATCATCACTGAGTGAATTAAAGCTGTTCATCTCCATCTCCAAATCCAACGCCGAATGGTAGACGGTGTTTCTGGACAAACTAATGTAATCTCGGCTGTTTGCGCGACGTTTGCCAACTAATTGTGAATTCACCGATAATGTATCGTAGAACTCATCATCCTCATCCTCCATATTTTTGCACCTCCTGAAATTTCATTATTATAAGCCTGCGTACAGAGAGAGACAGAGAGAAGAATTGAGGTCATATGAATGAAGTAAAATGCGATACAATTTAGTGATCTCATGCGTTCAATGAGTTTCGTCATTGAATATCCATGAACAATCAGCTGGTGTGGACAACACACTCATGACTTTGAACGAGAATGGAATTACCAACTGGATTCTACTTTACCGAAAAAAGGCAAACGATATTAAACTCGTTTTGCCGCTAATTGTTTGGCAATTAAAGTTCATTACATTAATTTCCCCAATTCGAAATTTAATTGATCCACTAATGAATGTTAGCCGGAAGTTGCTCAATTTCCACAAAGTTTCATTCAATCAAGTATAAAAATAGACCATTTAGATTGGTTAAAGTACGTTCTTAATTGTTTTACTACTATTAGCGCCATTCGATGCACCCATAATAAATAAACCAATTGTATATAAACAATTATTATGGGTGCAGGTTGGTGGAATATTCAAGGCTAATTACACTACTTCCTTTACATATTCAAATAGTTTTGCATAGAATAAAAAATGTGAATAATAAATTCAATTTCACGACAAGTGAATAAAAAGTATGAAGATATTCTATAGTGTTGTACTAATTATTCATCTCTAATTGCATATCCTGCAATATTCAAATCATTGATGTTATCATAAGATGAAGCAAAAAAGCCATTGAAAAGATACAATGCGTGTGAAGCGATAAATAAATAAATTTAATACCATGATGAGTGCTTGGCTAATGTAGTGCGCTAGAATATTACTCTGCGTAAAGGACTATTCTAGTTCATGCATATATCAATTGAATTGATGATAGTTGAGGTTGAGGTAAATGTTAAATGCAGTTGTTGAATTGCACTATTCTCTAAATGTATTAAGAAGAAGCACACTATGGCATTTAGATCCACCTGTATATACTCGTAATTTTAATAAGAGGTTTTGGTTACCACGACCCGTACGTTCGTACACTAAGCCGTTACACAAACACACAAAACAAAATGTTAGCAACAAACTAAAAGGATGCTACGAGCCTTGCACCTATGAGAAAACGGAAAAACCGATAAAGAATAGGAAACTTAATCAAAAAATTAAGCCAACCACTACGAGAATCACTCCCAACCCGTACGAATGCCGGTTGTTGACTGCATTATTATTCGCTGCGGTCTACTGTGTACGCAGTGATCAAGTCAAGTTGCGTTTCTAAAGTTTCACGTTACTTTCCTCTTTTTCGTGTCACTAGTGAGGCAAGTTTATTTAACTTTATTTTAATTATGATAATAAATAAAAAGTCTACGAAACACATAATATCTTTCGTGTATTAAATTGCTACAAAATATCCTTCATTTCCATCTGAATTCAAAAGACCACATTAAAATAATTAATACAGCAAGTCACTATAGCAATTTGTTAAATTTAATTTACCGAGATAATTTCAGTAGATGTATTAAGTAGATAATAAATAATAAATTATTATTGCTTTAATTAATAATTCAACAGCCGTATCCCTAAATCAACAATAATTTTCCGTGGTTGATAAGTAACCCTAGGCAACTGGCAAAACTTTGTGTACAGTCGACTTTGGTATCGTGTTGCGCGGGTTTCGTGTCATCTGCAAGTGATCAAAATGAATATGTTTAATAATTTCCGTTTAAATGCAATTATTAAGCCGCATATACGTTAAAACAACGCTAAATTTGTGATTTCTGTGCCAATATAAACCACAAAAATGGATATGATAGAAGGTAATATTACATGTATACCAAGCACTGTTTACTATCTAGTCTTATTTATATGGTAGCTGTGGTTAGAAGCTACCTCTCATTCAGGCAACAATTATTAATTAATCAACATTTTCGGAGGAAAGGTGGCTCATCTAACGGTAGATTTAATGTAATATACACTAACTAAATCAAAGGAACTGTAGTGGTGGTATTCAGAAGTGGCAGTTGATGTAAATCTGGATTTGTTTGCATGAAGATGCAGGTGCTGTGCTACATAACTCAACTGAAAAAATTGTATTTCTTAAAGTTGTTCGTACAGATTTAAGGTAAATACGTGTGCATTGATAGTTTGTGGATGATAATCCCTCGTTGAATGATTGCTAAACGCCCAGAATATCATTGGTGCGTCTCATGATTGATGAATTCCCAACCATTTGTGATGATTCCTAACGCCATTTGCAAAATCATTTTTCTATGAAATATAAATTTGATTTTGTGTTACTTAATCAATCTATCACTCTCATGAACAAGCGGATTGTAAATTAACGCTGGATATTCAACTTTGGAGCAGTTTGTGTTAAATTCTTTCAGTAAAAATGAAATAAACGCGCGCTTATGGTCTTTGAAAGGACTAAGAGTAGAAGAGAAGATCATTGAACTCAAAAGAAATTGACGGCAACTGCAACTCTGAAAAGTTTAATGCACATACTAATTTTATATTTAGGTCAAACTAGCTGGAGAATACATGCTATATTTTCTAGTTTACTTAGATTCAGATACTATGAAACCCAATAATGAAAATGGCACATGTACATCAGAGAGCACATCACACAAAGTCATCATTGATCCCACAGTACCAATTGAAAATCTTCTGGGTTCAGTTACGACATATAATAACGTTGATGGCTCTGAAAGTTTACAGCTTCGTACAAGTGCTAGAGTCTTCAAAAAGATGAAGCTAGACTCAGCTCTTGCATCTATATCAGAAAAGAAAGGTGATTGTTGCCCAACTAGATTAAAACTCAACGCAACTTTTAAATTATGTACTAACTAAATTTTAGAGCCAGAAAAGAAAGAGGAAATAAAAAGCGAAGCGAAAAAACCCTTCCAGAAGCCGTTTTGGTCCGCGGAAGACAAGAACTATTTTTTTGAGGCGCTCAATGAATATGGCAAAGATTTCGAATCTATTCATACATATGTCAATGCTAAATTAAAGAAAAAGGGTGCTCCTGACACAGCTCTAAAGTCAAGAGAACAAGTTCGCCATTTATATTATAGATCTTGGCATAAAATATCCAAACATTTAAAATTTTCAGAAGAGATTAAGAAAGTGGCACAAGAACTTTACGGATTAGTAAATTATGGAGAAATCCGAAAAAAGCTAACGTCTGTTAGTGAAAAGACTTGTATTAAGTTAAATGAACTTATTTATAGAGGTACAATTGCAATAAGGGTCAAAGGACGTACTATTAGAGTTAAAACTCCAATGTGCAAAGCATTACGACGATTAAATCGACTGCAAGGTACAACGTTCAATATTCAATTTTCCATCATGATTTTAAGTATGTACATTTTCAGAAACTGATGAGGATATTAAATTACCAACAAGAGTATTAGTAGAATGTGTACCAAAAGATATGAATACCTGGATGAAAGTACAAGCAATGTCTCAAAATCCACGTGTGTGTACTTTAGTACCATTGCAGCGTCGATTGAGTTCATTAATTTATTACTTAACTGATCGCTGGAAGTCTTTTGAAAGTATTGAGGTAAAATCCTGACATTAACATCTTACCAATTAACAAACACATTGGTTGTTTATTACTTTTCAGATGGAGAAATTGCTTTTACATCATGATTATGCGAAGACAGAACCGGAAAGTATAGAGGATAAAATGGAAATGAAACGTGAACCATCACTGAGGCTCATGCCACCAAAAGATGCAACTATTGTTGTACCATCTTATAACATCACAGAGTTTTACACTACTCAAAGTATATGTTTAAACGCCTACGAGAAACGAATTGGTGTTAAACAACCAGGCGAAGCCCTTTGGCTTGCAACATATCCAAATTTGAAGCAAATCACTAAAAATAACACAAATAAGCGCGGTATTAAACGAACTCGCACTGAGAGTAATGGTGAAAAGAGATCTTCACCGAATAATAATCAAGTTGGGGCAGCTATTCTCACTGATAACAATGAGAATTGTGTGACAGAGGCTGAACTAAATTTGTCCAATGTCGATTTGTATATTGATCAAGCAGTAAATACAATACTTGCACTGCAACAACAACAACAGGAACAAGACTTGTTGGATACTACTACAGAAGAGCGTGTTGAAGCTAATGAAGAAGATTGCGAGATATTGCCCAAGAAAGACCACGATATTGATAATATACAATTGGGCTGGACGCTTGACGATTGTGGTACAATAACAATTGGTGATCTGTATTTAATGGTAAGCGAAAAGAAAAGTTTGGGAATAATATGTTATATCAATGTTTTAATTTTAGTTTGGCAATGATAATAAGATTATATTGGAGTACGGATGGGATGATATTATAGAAACTGATCCAGTTAAAGTAAACGGCGAAGGAACAGTTAAAATTGAGAAAGATGACAATGAAATGGAGCAAAAGGAAGCGAGTGTAAAGAGCTCATCAACTAATTCAGGTGTTTCATCATCGTTGCAACAACTTTTATCGGTGGCGAAATTGCATTATAGAAAGAATATGGTAAAATGTCCGTGTGGTCATGTGTGCAATGCTAAAAATCAGAAAAACAAATCTGCAAAGCAGAATAATTCAATCACAAAACTGACCAATGACAATAAACTGCTTGATATACAAACGGTATATATAAATAGCATGTACTCTATAACTATTTGTATTCATTCCATCAATAATTTCTTTTAGCCACCGAAAATTGTGACAGTAATTCAACCAAATAATATAACAACCACTGCCAAGATGGTGCCAATTATTATACAGCCAGAGATTAAGAAGTTCTCACCACAAACATTATTTCGACGACCAAACTCACCAAATTGTGGATTACGAGCTCAATTAAATGTATTAATGTTGAATTACAACTGTTCTTCGTTAAATAATTAATTGTTCATTATTTTAGTCTATACAACGTATGGTACCGCGATATTGCAATCGCAAGGGACGACCACGAACCAAACAACCAGTATTGGATCGGAAACTACCTCTATTAGCTAAGAAAGTTGATAATAATCAACGCGTGGGGCAAATAACTATTATTCCACACGAAACAACATTCACGCATGCAACTCCAACAACATCAAACGTAATTGTGTTTGATAATACACCTGTGGCTGTGTTTTCCGAGGCAAATATGGACATGAATACCACTGGCGAATGCGCAGAACTTTCAACAATAACGTTTGTGCAACCGGAGCAACAAGTAACCATCGCACCAGATATCTTGGATAATGCGACCACTCTTAGCAGAGTGAGTTCACCTACCAGTATTTCGAATCTTCTTGATATGGCTTTACAAACTGAAGGAGACAATGTAAATGTTGGTCAAGATGAGCCAAGAGTTGCTACTTTTGAAGGCATGCTGAAAGATAATACTGAAGAAAGTTTTCGATGCTCGTCGCCTAGCAGTCCTTCAAGGCTGTTAAAGGAGAATGAAAACCTTTGGATAAATTCTGAAGTTGGCGATTTTTCATTTAGTAGCTTTCTAGGGCATTTGGAGTCACCAATTAAGACGCCACAGCCAACAACATTGCCGCCTTCCGACGATACGAGAATGAGTTTAACGCATGACGTAAGTTGTCTATTAAATCCTGTATAATTTCTTGATAAAAATACGTCTCTTTCAGATGGATGCTCAATTGCAGTCTCTTCTCACTGAAAGCAGTACAGATTATACCGCTAAATTTGCAGACTTGGCAGCACAAGTGAATGATATTAAAAAATCATAAAATGAATGGTTTGAAATTAATTTTAGATATATGTAACTGAGATTATGAGTATACAAATATATATGTATATATATATATATTTATTTATGACAAAGAAATTGATCAAATTTCTTGTAAAATAAACTTTTTTCTAAATAAAGCATGTAAAAGGATTTATAAGAGAAGCCTTAAATTTTGCAATTGAGTATGTAAATTACAAGCGGGATTCAAATGTATGCGGGTAAAAGATTAAGTATATAAATGTTTCAATTTGTAATTTTGTGAGGACCAAGGATTGCTTCTATATACCAAGTAAAATAGCAACTCCAGCTAATACCCATTTCGATGGACGTTCTTTTGATTTCAAATTAAATGTCCAAACAAAAGTGGGGCCACGTATACGAGTTTTATAAACCGGGCAGTCGTACATGTTTCGCAAATCTTGTTTATCCTGTGTTATTGCTTTCAGATAAACCACCGGCATCGTGGGGAAAAGGTCCTGTAATATGGAATCAGCAATACTACCAATTGCCGAGTCCCAACGTGCACCTTCCATATAAAGCCCGTGAACATTTGCTCCTTCGCGAGGAGCCTGTACAATGTCCTCTTTCTGTTTACGAGTTACATCGGTCAAAAGACACATTTTATCAAGAGGCCATTCATTCTTACGCGCAGTCTGCTGCATAATTGCGGTAAGAAATGATTGAGGATTAAATAACCCACCGAGCCATACAGCTAATGGCATTGCAAAGTCGGTAGTCCAGCTTTCCAATTCCTTAATTCTCAACATAAGATCACCAAACCATTGCCCCAACGGCAATAAACTTGGATAGGCTTTGGACGCCCATGAAGCTGGTACTTGATCGAGGTAAAGTTGTTCATCCAAGTCCTCCATATCCGGAGTAATTGTAAGCTCTCCTTTCAAGCCCAAATCTAATTCTTTTAAAGAGGTTCTCATAACTGTCGTGAGCATATTCATTCGATCACATTCTTGGAAACAAACAATAATGTATGGTGTACGATCTTCAACTTTTGACATCATCTCGTGGATGTTAAATAATTCTGGCAATTTATCGAAAATATCATCAAGAGTGGACCGTACTTTTTCCTCTTTAGTCATACCACCTGCTGCACCAGCACTGGCATCACGTGGTTGTAGTTCAAAGATAGTTTTAAACATTATTTCGGATATATTTGTCAAGTATCCAATTTCTGCATTTGGATGCAATCCATATAAATATGGTGATTCTGGTGGTAAATTTTCGTCAATGAATTTATGATACCCCACGTAATCACGATTTGTAGGAGCACCGAATCCAGGAGCATAAAACAATTCACCTTCCAGAAGTAATGGTTGCATGTATTCAAGTAAATAAAATCGACATAACCGACGATCCCAATCGTCAGTAATGTGACCACCGTACATAATCTCACCAAAAAGATACCGCAAATCCTCCCACGGCACCTTGTTATTGTTTTCCAAATAGTTGTAAAGTACATTAACACTGATAGTCAAATCACCAACGTTGAAGGGATAATTACGATTCCAACCCTGCGCTCCAAACTTGCGCCTTTCTGCAACAACTGCATGAAAGTAGCACAGCGAAAACAAAATTGCTTTAAATTCGGATTCTTTGGAGCACATTTCCAATGTTTCTTGCGAAAAATTATCCAATGCTTTATGCAAATTCGCAAACATTCCGGTTGGCGGTTCATTTGTAATTTTAATCGAAGATTCCAGTATTCCTTGCGGCAACACGTTTGATTGCGGATCTGAAGCCGCTTCGGCGCTCAAATACAATCTATAATTTTCATGTGATTTCTCAATATGTTGCTCCATTTTCTTCTCAAGCGACGGCAACCATTTGGAAACAAGATGAATATTTTGCAATATGACCCAATGTCCTTCTTCCGCCGCCTCATCCATTGCATTCTCCGCGACAATTTCTTGTCCTTGTCCCAAGGATACGCTATGGAAACTTCCCTTATCAAATGTAAAGCCCAGTTTCTTGCCCAGCTTTTCAACATCCTTTAGCGGATTTACACCGGGCGAAAGTATGAAAAACGTTGGCGTTGTGTTACTCGTCTCTTCATACGATTTTTCAAAGGGTATGCTTCGCGCGGTAATAAATTTATTCCCAAGTTTTTCCTCAATGAACCCGGTAACCGCATAAGTCATCCGATCAGGACGTAGACATCGTAAAATGCATAAACGCTGCAATGCGGACTTATTCTTCCATTCGCCTGGAAACTTTTCCTTCTCTGGACATTCACTTTCCACGAATTTCTTCCATCGCTTCGTAGATCCCTCAATATCTTTATCAAGTGCTTTAAATTCATCCATATTCGTCAGAGCTTTTACGCCGCCCCATAATACGTGCGATATGAAATCACAGGGTGAAGTCATATTTGGAACGATGGGAAACCGCAGGAGAAAATCCAATTCTTCGGTTTTTATTTCCTCATTATAGAGCAATATTTGAAAGGTCATTTGTGCGAGAAAGATCAACTTATCACACTCAAAAAGTCCTCGACTCGTATACATAAACACGCTAAATGTAATGCTGTCGAGCAAATTAGAAACGCGGTCTTTCAACTTTTCAGCAGGTTCGGCAATGGTGAGTGCGTATTTGAATACAATTGTGAATGCCTTGAGGGAAAATTGATAAATCATATTGATTCGATTTAAATCATTGAGTATAAAGTACAACAATGAAGCTCTAGCGGATGCTGGACGATATTGCTCACGAGCCTCATCAATTTTCACTGAAGTAATTTTTGCTTCGGCCGCTTTAATTTCGATATCAGCCGCCGTCCGCTTTGTTGTTTCCAAATTAGTTACGAGCGCAACATCACCAAGAATATTTCCGGTGGCAGATGATAATCGTTCTAGTAAATTATCCTCACACGTTTTCAATGTGATTTTGAAATCATTCTGTTGCTTTGTAAGTGATGACTTCAAAATTTCCAAGTCCGGACATTCATTCTTTACAACCTCCGCCAAAAGTTGTTCCTCTAATCCATCGCGGGTTACGGTAAAATTAATGAGTGTCGTCTGCGCTTGAATTTCCGGCTTGTAATGCGGATTCGCCAACTTTGTCTGAATGATTAACTTGAAGCGTGGATCAAAATCTATTTCCTTATCCCCTAGCTTAATTGCTTTACCTTTTTTAATAAGCACCCGTCCAAGAATAGGATCTAAGACTGCATCAATATCCTCGGTTATATTCTCTAGTAGAACAACATTACCATTGCTTAAACAGCGCTCGATAATATCCAAATAAGTTTTCATTGTTAAACGAATGACTGTCAATTGTTCACCATATGTATTTTTAATCCATTTGAGTCCTTGCAATTGAGGATCAATCATAAGTGGCCATCGAGCAGTATTTGTTAAGATTGTTGCATTTTCCGACGACATTCTATCGGTGGGCAAACCTTCATTATTCCAACCCGCAATAGTGGCGTCATCAGTCAATAAAGCCAAAGGATCAAGTCCTTCTGACATTGGAATTGGTGGATTCAATTTACCAAAGAATGGTATCCAATGATTATTTATCAATTGAATTCTGTAACGTCTTGTAAAGCATCCAACGTATGAAATGAAAGCAGTTACCATCAATATATCACCCGGCAATGTATGAATCTTTTCTTTAAGACTAGCAACTGATTCTCTCCATCTAACATTTTCCGAAGCTAAACCATTAACTAATCGTCGTGCTAAATCAATCATTGACGCAGTAGCATCTGCTTGCGCTTGACATTTCAACTTCTCATCGGTGGCTTCTTCAAAATCAGACCGTAAAATAGCCAACTGCTTTTCCAGCGCCTGTAATTTCTCGTTAAGTTCCTTCAAAGTTTGTTGAGCGGTTGCTAAATCCGTTGTGGCTTTAGCGAGAGCTTTTCGTTTCGGTTCAACGACCAGGAATACTTCATAAAACTTTATGATATTAATTACCCACGCGCATAAACCAGCAGCCGCTGATGATTTCGATAATATCTTTTGTGGATCAAATTCCGGATCTTTGATATATGGCATTACGGCTTTTACGACATCCGCCTGCATATTTTCCTTGTCGTAATACATTAAATCATTCAAAAATTGATCCACCTTGCCCATTATCATTTTACACGATTTCCAGCTGCGATCCTTCGGAATGCGTCCTTTCGGAGAGAATAGTACCAAAACAGCAGCGCACACATTCACTACTGCATCTGGAGGCGAACCGAAAGATTTCAATTCAGTAAGATTGTTCTTGTTTAAGGTATTTAACGCTTCCACAGCCGCCCTCAGTGCCGGTTCGGCCTTGGAAAGATCTTCTGCGCAAATTTTCGCCTTTACTGCGACATCCTCTTCAATAGCTTTCACCTTTGCTTCTTCTTCGCTGGCAATGCTTTGCTCACGTGCAACTTTTTCATTTTCAGCGCCTAAAACTTTAATCAACTTATCCGCAGCGTCATTTTTCTCAGCCAACTCCACTTCCTGCACAGCCAACACCTCTTGTAAGCCATCAACTTCCTCAGAAGTGGATGCGAGCTTAAGAAGACCGTTTTCTAAGCGCTGAATATTATGTTTAACTCCATTCGTCTTATCAGTCAACAATCTGGAATATAACGCAATTTGCTCCAGGAATGTTTTCGGTGTTGTGTAATTATAGCGCTTCTCAAAGAGCAAATAATTCTGAGACGTTTCATTCACACTAATGTGAACAAAGCTCATAAACTGTGAAGCATTTTCAACATATTCCGGGGGCAATGTGTGAATTTCCGCAAGAAATCTTTTCGAGACATTGAGCAAAGCTTCCTTTGGCCATTCATGAAACCAGTCAATTGCTGTGCAATTGACAATCGCCGGAAATTTGCGGCCGCGAATTCGCAAAGTTGATCCAACAGGTGAAAAGCATAAAACAATCTTAATCAATTTGCGCACCTTGTTAATAAAGAATTTCCACATTACTTCGCGTGTATCCTGCAGCCCGGCAGCTTTTACTTCCGTTCGAACTATATTCATAATATTCTCAACGTCTTCGTCCGACAATAAATCCGGTATTTCACCCGATGCGAGCATATCATTGATAACAATTAAGAAATTTTCTTGAGGCACTTGAGAATCCGTCATGAGAAAAGTGGAACTCACATTCTTCATTCCAGCTTTGATATAAATTGTTGATATATCCAGTTTCATATCAGTGATTGAATATCCTTTCTTCAATTGAATTTGAAATACGTCCAATGAGGAAATAAACGAAGCCAAACGAGTTAGGGATTGTTTTCCAGAACCTCCAACGCCAATAAGAAGCGCATTTCCTCTCGGTGCTTCCATAATACGATTAATTCGGCAGATATGATGAATCGCATCTTCGAAAAGCACCAAATTCATGGCAGCTACTAGATCATTATAGCCTGCGAGCGCATCCAAAAGGAGTTTGTTCAAATGCGTAAATTCTTTGATTTGCAAATACTTTGGATCGCCAATTCCTTCAGCAAAATGACAAAATATTAATGGTTGTGCCATTATAGCTTCTTCGTCAATTTCCTCAAAGCCCTTCTTTATTATTTCATGTATTAATTTATGCAAATTATCTATATCTTTGCGCTCAGTTAATTTATCGCCATAGACGCGTATTGATTCATGCATCCAAAGTCGAATAAACTCCGTCATTGTTTTAATACCCTCGGCATTTACAAACAACATTCCTTGAAATATGTTCGAGATGTCGCGAAGATTGAAAATATAGTGAAATTTAACTGCAGTGGGCAAAAACGTTTGCGATACTCTTTGCTGCAATTGCAGAGCTGCTTGCACAATTGTTGGAACAAGTTTCTTAATTGGCTTCGTAAAGTTGGCGCCATTAATGTGCTGCGATAAGATCGAACTGTAAATCGTATTCAGCGCATCCGCGCTTGGAAAACTCAATGCAAATACGCAAAAATGTCTTTGCAAACGCGGATCGATTGTAAATGATCCAGCTGTCGGATTCATACAAGATACATATTGACAATTATGGATATCCTTCAGTGATAACTTCTGTCGATCATACCAATGCTGATAATCAATATGCTGACGGAGCAAAGTATGCGGCTGGACGGTAAAATATTTATCAACCTCTGGCATATTCATATCATCAATAAAGTAAATCATTTGCTTATTTCCCGGTGGACCGTACACTCTTCCCGCCTTCTTTTCGAGTGGCTTTTCAAGCACTTTTTGCAACATTTCTGATGTTGTATAAAAGTTGAATGGAACATTTTGCACCTGGTATAATTCAGGAAGAGTGTCAAGCTTTTCCTGTACTAATACCGTTTTCCCGCATCCAGCATTACCAACCAACATACAAGGCACCCGTTTGGCCATAAGATGGTCTAGAAAGAAGCGCACTCTTGTCGTTTCTGCAGTATTTACCAATGTTGCTTGCAGTGGAACATCGGAATCTAATTCAAATCCGCTAATAATATCTGACCATGGCAGAAACTTCTTTGTCTCTTCATCAATGTAATAGTGAAAAACCGTACCAGCAGTTGGAAATCTTACGGTTTTAAATTCGTTAGTAAACCACTTACTAAACTCATTGCGCCAATCCACTATTTGATCTTGAAATAATGCCGAACCAAAAGCCCAAACGACACTAAACGCAAAATAGATTTCATACCATTCTTTGGGACAATCGGGTGGTACATTCTGTGGGGTAAGGAAGCAATCCAAAAGATTGCAAAGCATTGATATATGTGCAACGTCTACAAGAGGAGTAATTTTCTTCACTTTTGTTCGCACCACTTCCAAACAAGGTGGGATATACTTATCAAACATTAATGAAAGAAGCGACTTTTCGCTTTGAATTGTTCGTGTATCCAACCACGAAGCTACAAATGGGTTCCATCCCAGATCTTTTGGATTAATATACAATATTCCTGCGCGAGAAACAGTGGCCGGAGTAGCTGTTCGAAGATTGGCAATTTCAAAAAGTAATCGCATGTACGGTGTCAACGCAATACGTTCGTTACTCGCTAAAGTCAAGACTTTATTATCATCCATAAGCGTATTTAATGATTCAATCCACATCGGATCAATATCACCGTCTAAAACAATCCATTTAGGGCCATCACCAGTTAAATTAGCCTGTTCACGCATAATAACTGAAAACAATCCATCTTTCCACTCTCTCGTAGCAGGATTAATGATTCCAAATAACTCGTCATTCGTCACCGATTTCGGATTTAAATCATTATAAACTGGTCGTCGCTTTTGGTTCTGATAAGTTTTGTTCAAAGTCTTCCAAACCATTGATTTTCCCGTTCCAGAAAAACCAATGATAAATACAGAATGTCGCACAGCGAATAATTCTTCGAGTTGTACAACTTTTAGCACAAATCCATCTTCGGGTTGTAATTTTAAATCTATCGCTGACTTTTTAACCATCTTCTCAAATTCTGGATTCCGCTTTCTCGGTACATCCAAGGATGGAAACAAGTCTCCAATTAAACCCATAAATACCGGAACATCATCAGTAATAATCTTAGGAATGTTGAAATCACGAAGCGCTCGCATTAATACTTGATCCTCAGGACGCAATCGGTCTCCGCGCTTTAGAGAACCCGCAACTACCAAGACGGATTTAATTGCGCGCAAACCCCAATCATAATGATCCTGTTTGCTGAGTAACTCGCGACATAAGCTATAAAGTGTGATAAACTTTCTTGCTAAAAGTCGAGCGTCTTGAAAACCTTCAGCGACCAACATAATTTCACAAATCAATTCAAAGTCAGGTACAACCATAGCGCACGGCCTAAACAACGCTTTCAAATTTTCTGGCAATTCTGTACGGCCTGCATATCCAGGATTCATCGTAATGAAAATTCCAATAGTATTAATAAGTATTATTTCATCCCCAAGGAACTTGAATTTATATTTGCGATCCTTGATTGCATCTTGTATAGTTTTCACTTGTACTGCTACGACAGATAATACTTCGACTGAAATTCTATTAAACTCATCAAAACATCCCCAGCAGCCGGTTTGCGCCAAGCCTTTATAAATGTTCCCTACTGATTTGTAATCCATCTGTTCAGAGCAATTAAATACATACACCATAATACCCAAAGCTTTACCCAGATCTTTAGTTGTTTCAGTTTTTCCAGTACCCGCAGGTCCTGCTGGTGCACCGCCCATAATTAAATGCAAACTCTGCGTGAGTGTAATATAGCATCGATCAGTTAAGGGGGTAATGACAAGACGTGGTGTATTTCCCAGATACTCATACTGATATCTAAATTGTGCGTCGCAGATATTTGCATAGCAATCCTTTAGTTTTACATCCCAACGATGACGCAATTGACTTTGCCATTGAAAAGCTTGCGAGTTTTCAACTTTCATAGTTATCATCTTTGCAACTACATCTCTTGAATGCACATCAATTGTACAAACGGTCATAATTTTCTGTCGATCGCCTGCTGACAAATCTCCCAGCAAATGAAGAATAAGTGCATTCAACTGGGCAATTTGTTTTTTATTGTAATCCTTCAGTGCGTTTTCATAGCCTTCTTCCAACTTTGCAAGTGCGGCATTAGTTTCGGTTGTCCACCAGATTTGCGTGCCAATTAATGCTGGTTGCGCGGGATAGTCAAATAGCCATAGATCTCTTGCTTTACCTTCATAAGTTAGCAAAGATTCCCCAATATACTTATGAACTGACTTTCGCATAATATCAATTAATTTATTGAGCCATATTTCAACTTTCTCCACGCATTCCAAAATACCTGCAAACGGTACCAACTCTTCATTTTCTTTGGATATCATTGCATTAGCTGTTTTTGGTCCTTCCCATCGCAATTTCGCAATTGAATCAAACAGTTTTGTCAAATGTCTTTGTACCAATTGGGGTTGATTACCAGTACTCAATATATCCAGTAAATCAGCCGACGAGACAAAGTAAAAGCGAGGAAATGCAAGACGTTTCGTTTCCAAATAATCATTGAGCGCCTTTTCGCACAATGTTAAGTCGGATAAGATTACTTCAAGACGCTCATATAAACCAGGGCGATTTGTAGCTTTAATAACATTAGGCAATTTCAACATTTCGTTTAGCATTTCTTTAAATTCCCTATCTATTTTATCAAATCGCCTTGAATCCTCTGGCAATTGGTTTCGAATATCTTCAGAACCAATGAAAATACTTTCCAAATATCCCCATTTTCTTTGCACTTCCATAAATACCGAGATGACTTGGTCCGCATTGGAAAGCTTCTTTTGCCAATCGGATACTTCTTCAAAGAAATGCGCAATAAACTTTGAAGTTAACATATTTTGGAGTTGTACTTGATGATCTTCCAATGTTTCTATCAATTCTTCGGATACACTTAGCAACTTTAAATTTGTACGTGGATGCAGTTCGACGCCAAATTCCATATCCGCCCAGGTGGCATTTAATTCTTTTAATACTTTTTCCATTGCCATCTCCTTTACTGATTTATCCACAATATTCTTGACTTCTTCTTCGTATTCGTGTAAATTCAGTGCCAACAAATCATTCAGTGTTGTACTCTCATCCATAACGAATTTGACTTTAGTTGCCTGCATCAATTGCTGCCAATGCCTTTCTCGAATAGCAGGATTTTGTAATTCAGTTACCGCCCTCAAAGATGTTAAGAGATTCTTAATAGCCGCTTCCATCTTTATATAAACATCCCAATTTCTTAATTCTTTATCCATACCACGCAAATCTTTGCCAAACTTTTTGCACTCCATATCCATCGCCTCCACGTCAATCTTCTTCCACGGAGTCACTTTCCATTCATCAATCCATGATCTGCACATTAATACGTAATCCCATAGTATCTTCAATAACTTAACTTCATTACGCACAGCTTTAACGTGTTTGAATTCGGGAATTTGCAATTCAAATAAGCTGCCTTGTTCCGATAACTTTGCCATAGTCCGTTCCAATTCATTAATATCCTCATTAAATTTATCTAACTTCTTGTAGACATCCTTACAGGTATAAAAGAATAGGTCAGACTGCTTAAATTTATTTTTGAATATAGTTTGTCGAATATCAAATAGTTGCAAGCGTTTTTTAATGGCATTGACTTGATTTGCTTGTAACGGCGCAATCGCCTGTTTAGTGGAAAGCGCAACTTTCTTGCAATTTTGCCATTTATCGGGCAATTCCTGCAATCTAACTATAACGTCTTCCGGGAATATAACATTGTAGGATTCTAAAAGTTTTATAATTTCCCATAGGCGATCAAACATATTATCAGTTGCAAATTGCATATCGCGCACTTTGGATAGATATCCCATTACGTTAATTAATCCGTCAAAGTCGTCATCATCTAGTGGTGTTAACATCAAATTAACACACTCTGTAATGAATGTTTCCAGCTCGTCAATGCTATTAACGACTTCATCATGTAAATGTTTCTTAAACATATTTGACCATTTCTTGGCAATGTTGAGAATTTCCTGTCGCAATGGACTCACGTCTAGAATCAACCATCCCATAATTATCTTGTCTTTATTGATCAATTCCACTTTACTATATGCTTCCTCATATCTATCAATTTGTTCCTGGAACTGTTGAAGAGTGGGTGGCGTTTCCTTTATCTCTGAATTGGGATCCTTCGCTTGAATTACCTCTTCCGGGGACAATATGCGTCCATATTTTACAAACATTGCCATGTATTCTTTGCGATTATCGATCCAGAGATACATGTGATCCTCAAACTCGGATAAATATTGATCGACAGCCTCAATGGCAGTCATAGTCCTCGATGTAATTTCCCCATGAACTTCATTCACCTGCACATTGTATTGAATCTCATTATAATAATGCTCTCCCTTGCTTGGTATTATTGATGGAATTTGATTAGCCATATGATAAATATCATGAAGAAGACCACCGATAAACTCTAGAAAGTTATCATCCGAGTCGCTATCAATTGTTGGTATTGAAACAATGTTGATATCATGTAATTCTAATCTTATCATAAATAATGGATATTGAACTGTTGGCTGCATTTCCATATGGAAAAATTCAATACTAGTCATGATTCCATTTAATAAATTCTCAATAAGAACTTCATCAACGTATTCCAAATATGCCATCCACTTTGGATCATCATACGCTTCTTCATAGATTGGATCAACAATAAGAACGCTTTCTTCACTTGATCTTTCGCTAACTCCCGATGTCCTCATTACTAAACCCGATGGACTACTCATTGGATCTATTTGATCTTCTTCAGACGCAGAAGCTTCGTCTGTTTTCTTATTTTCTTCTTCTGGTATTGGAATATCATTATACAAGTAGAAATTAATCCTCAAATTTTGTTGAAGATGTTTACCAGCTCTTGCTACTAATTTATAGCGAGCATTCACCCTATCAAGTCGATCATCCAAATATATCAGTTGAGTCATATCATCATTCTTGCGTTCAAACAAATAGTTTGAATTGGCGTTACTCATTTCCCTACAGAATGTGGTAATATTATCTTGTGCGCGTTGAACCCGCAAGAACAAGTTGTGTACTAATTTGTGAAAATGATCGATGTATTCAAAATCTAAAAAAATATTAAACGAAATGTAAAATTAACGCACTTTAGAAAATGATTGCTTACGATCATCTTCCCATGTCAACTCTGTTATAGCACTTTCTAGGAGTTCATCAATCATGACAATTTCCGCCATAATCATGTTGTATTCAACGTCTTTCGTTGTTGTCAATATATGATTGTACCATTCTATAGTTCGAGATAAATTTTGAATTATTTGCATGAATTCCTCAACGCGTGCAAAGAATTCTGCGGCTTCTGGAGGCACCACAAAACTTTCATCCAACATTATGTATCTGACTTCTCGAAGAATTTCTTCCAACTCTTCAGCGAAATTCATTGTTAAAAGGCCTTTATCATTGCGTAATAAAAGCTTTTTAACAATGTGCTTTCGGATAATGTCCGGAACTTTTTTACACCAATTCGTAAAAGTCTTCTCGACGTCATGTTCCAATATTTCTTGCATTTGTTTAGCCTTCATAATTCCATATTCCGCTTCTTCCGATCTCATAACTGGATGCTCAACCAGTGTAAAACTGGTAATTTGATCTGTTAAACGATTTTTCAACTTTTTCAACCACCATAATCGTCCAGCAACCGGCGGAAAGTTTTTATCTCTTGGGACATCATTAGTTCCCTCATCGTAAAGTAGTTTGATCTTATCCATTTCCTCACAAAACATGGTTACTATCTTTTCGAAACATGGTGCAATTTCGGCCGCAATCAATGGACGTTCCGCTAATGAAGCCATCACGTTAATCAATTTAAAACAAGAATCGAGTGTATAAGATTCATCAAACGATTGAAAGAATATCGCTGCCAACCGCTTATCCAAATCATGAATTTGTTTCATGAACTTTTCTGCATCGCCAACGATTGAATTATCATGTAGATCAAGGATTTCGTATTGTATGCCCACAAATACCGCATAGGCCGAATTGAATTCATTTAGAATTTCCTCACATTTGGTTGACAAATTCCGACCTGCAATACCGGAAAATTCAACTTTTTCCAATTTTGAATATTCAATTGCAGTTGTTAATATTGACTTGACAAGTTCTAATCGATCACGAAATTCAAAAAGTCGCTGTAACACATTCCTCGCATGAAACTTCCATGGCAAGGACTCTACATCAGGTGGAAAATTTCTAGGCATGGTTTTACGTACGAATTCAAAAGATTTCTCGAATAATCGAATTAGATTCAGGCAATGCTTAAATTTTAAATCAATTTCCTCCACATCCCCCTGAAATATCGACCCAGGATCTATCGCTTTTTCTAGAGCATTTATGAATGAATTAGCAATTTGTTGAAGTAGCGTAACAATGCGATCGACATGACAATAATAGCGTGAATTAGACCAAACAAGTCCAACGCAATGCATCATTGGCCCAACATTATTCAGTAACTCTACAAGATCGCATTCTTCCAACTTTTCAAAATGTGTTCGAAGTGCGCCCAAATACAGAGTAATATCTTTGGCTTCGACGATTCCTGCCACCACACTTTTAAATGTCTCCTTAAAGTGATCAAGATAAATACTCCCACTTAATTCCGCATATAATATCAATTTCTTTACACGTGGATCACGCAACTGGGAATAAATGTTTGTCAAGTTTTTAAGTCGCCTATCCCAAAAGTCAAGCTCACTTAGAGGTCCAGGATGCTGAACATTTGCAAACGAAACCAATGGAGTTTGCTTCAATATATTATTGATAATTGTTGCCCATTGAGCTATTGAATCTTCAATTGAATGCCTAAACTGTAGATCGGCCTCTGTTAATGATGTACCAACTTCAAATCGTATGATTGCATCATAAACTTTTTCAATCTGGTGCGGCATTGGCAAATAAGTAATACCTTTAATTGAACCCTTAACTTGATAAAGTTGGGTATTAAATTTGACTATTTGGCAACGGATATCATCCTGTACCACTTGCGGCCAATGTACGGCATTATCAAAATTATGCAGCATTGGCGTAAAAATTTGCTCACATAGAACAAATAATTCATCTATTGGCTTCCAAGACATATCTCCAATCACCACTTGCGTGAATAAATTATCCATATCGATAACAGTTGGCTGCATTTTAATAAAATATGATATTTTTGATTTATACCCGCCTTTGAACGTGAGATCGGGTTGTAAATTTCCACCAGAATTTAAATATAAGTACATCGACAACACATTAGGCTTATTTAAGAAATCCATGATTAGTTTCTACGCAATTCAAGCAAGATATTAGAATAATTATGTAACAAGTAATTCAAATAAATTACCTTGAAGTCCTCAGTTTGTATCATCTTGTTCCATTTCTCCTGTTTCAGTTTCATCGTCCTAAGTACATAAGCCATTATCCATTCCAGACGATCATCAACGTCTCCTTCCTCCTTCTTCTCTTCATCACCCATCTTTGCTAATTACTCAAAGGATATCTTATAATTGCAATATGGGATAATCGCTGTTTGACATTCTATTTACTATTGTTAAATGACTAAACAATTCAACAAGTTTCAAAGATATCCTGATTTTCGTGAATACAATTTTATCACGTATTTATTTCTTTACCAAATATGTGTGTCAGATCTATTGCTATTGAGAATACATAGAAGTATTTAAATATGTATATACATAACTTTAGAGGATTATAAATTACTTTTTAGATTGAGTTATAATAAGTTTATTCTTTTGTTTTGTGACTTGGGCTTGCAGAGGAGTTGAAGATGCTTGTAACTGTCTTGGAACAGTTTCATGTCGTGCAATACGATGAATACGTGCAATAAAACTACTTTTATCCACATGTTTACTTGCGCCTGCTACTTGCATTGATAGTGCAGCTTGTTTGGAACGCTCTAATACTCTAGATACCATACGGCTATCACTACTCTCATTTGCAATATGTCGCATGACCACATGCAACTTATCCTCATGTTGCTGTTGCATCGCAACAATTCTGCGTTCTGATTCTAAACGCACTTGTTGTAGGGTGTGACTGAGATTCTGTATTCGCGTAAGCAAATTTTCATTTTGGCACTCAACATTGAGTAATTGTATCTCCAATTTCTTACTGCTATAACGCAGATCTACAACTTTGTCAAAGTACTTGTGCAATAAGACGCGCATCTCATGTTCTTTCAGCTTCATCAATCGTTCCAATAGTACTTTATCCGTCATCTCATGACAAGTAGCTATGACGAGTTCATGTCCACACATGAGCTCATTTTTGTACTCAATAGCTAAATCAATTGCTTCGATTGCTTCTTCATACTGAATCATTTTGCGCTCTTCTAAATCATTAATAATATTCCGCACATTTGACTTGGAATCATACTTGCAGCGTTGCTCAATTAAGAATTCTCTTGTGCGACGCAAATTGCGAATTTCATGGCGAAGAGCTTCCAAGTCATCAATCGGAGTTTTTAATTCAGATCGTACTTCAAGCCATTGATTACTGGATACTAAACTATTTCCGGAATTCGCAGGTGATCGTGGCATGGATTTAATCTCGTTCTCTAGTGCAACCCTTCGTTTTTCTTCCTTTTTCTTAAACTTCTTCAACTTCTCCAATTGCTTTCGTGATGTATGCAAACTACTCTCAAGTTCCTCAACTCTTCTACAACTATCTTCGGTTATATTTCTAATCGAATCAATATCACATATTTTCTTCTCAATTTCCGCCAATTCGGATTGACATTCTTTCACATGACTATCATTACCACCTGCATCCGTCAGGCGTGTCTGCGCTCTTTGATACTGCTGCTTGAGATTGTCTAATTTATGATTAATTTTATCTCGTGCATGTGTTTTTGTGCTTCGATGTTTCAGTAGCTGCGACATTAACTTTTCCTTCATATCAATTGTGTGTTCAAGTTCACTTATTTGCTTCTGGCAGCTTTGAACATCACCCTGCAATTGTCTTAATAACTTCTTTTTTGTCTGTTTGGTATCTTCGATGTTTTTCACTGGCACATCATCTTCAATTATTTTTGGCGGCATCGAGATTGATGCGCTACTGGTAAGTTCAACAGAATGAACGCTATTACGTCTTCCCCTTGCCCCTTTCTCATGATAACTGTTTGTTGAGCTGGTAGCACTTTCTTTGGTAATTGTTGGTATGGCGCTACCAATAATCGTTTTGTCTACCATTTGCTCAGTATTCAAACGGAACGTATTTAAGTATGAACTTAATCGTAATACCACACTTTCATTATCCTCACTCTCATCTGATGAAGATAGACTACTATTCTCAGCTTCAGCTTCCTCATCAATACGTTCCAACGAACGTCGAGGCTCACTAGTATCACTAAGGCATTCATCACATTCTTGTTTCAACATCAACCATTGAGATATTTGTTCCAGGTCTGCTTGAGATAAAGTATTTTGAACAATCAACTTCTGAAAGAGCTCTTCAGCATTAACCACCAACTTAAAAAGCTGATTGGCAGCAAATTGTAATCCAAACACATCAAATTGCTCAGCGACATTATCATTGCTAGTGTATGAATTTATTGTCACCACATTTTTGATTATTTGTGCGCGTGAAACAAATTGCAATGTATAAAATGTCTCAGACAAATCTTTCAAAAATGGTGAAACACAGCCAATCAGTAATGTTTTAGCCCGACCTCCAAATGAGTCCTTTAACAATGTGGTCAGCACTGATTCATTGTAGGGTACTTGAACTGGATAATGAGATGGAGTTGTTAGTGCCATGACACATTTCTGCAATGCTAATAGTCCTGGATCAGATGGTATACTTTGTGGTGCACCTAGATTGTCAAATACTAAAACTTTCTCAGAGCTGGCCAAGTCTGCAAAGCTAGCTGTTGAAACCCGATGCTGTATCAAGTTATCCATTACCCACTGCTGTTCTAATGTGATTGTAAACAATGTGTGGGCGCATTTTGGCGCAATGTTAGTCATACCTAACTGAATTAATTCAAATGCTTCATTTATTGATTTACACTCAACACTTCCACATGAGAGTAAATCTTGTACATTCTCACCACAAATCTGGGACCAAGCAACATGAGTAGTAAAATTTCTCTCTTTGCATTTATCAATTCTAAGAAATAGCTCCCTGATAAACCTTGGAATGATTCCATAGTCATATTCACTTGCGGCACAGTTTAGGCCCGGCCCTAATATAGTGTATGATTTACCCACTTGTGATTGTCCTGTTGTTACAACTGATACATCACATCCTTCCATAAGAAAATGCAATAAAGGTGCAACTGCAGAATTAAATAATCCACTTTGAGTACATTCTGGAGGCAGTGCATGATTAATGGCATAGGTTTGTGCATTTCCCAAGTGGATCGTATTATTACAGGGATTTGAATGAACACAAATAATATCACTATTTGTTTGCGCCGGCAAAATACGCACCACCGTCTCGATGTTAATTTCCATTTTCTCTACACCACTTAAGACATTTTATCACTTAATTAATTCACCACTCTTCATGTAAACACACCTAACCTTCAAACATGGTCAATAGTCGTACATTTTCCCATGATTCGTGCATGTCGCTAATGTATGTTCGGGCAGCTTCGTACTTATACTTCGTGAAGATTCCATTATCTTCCCGGAAAATAATATAACCTTTTGAAGAGCAATTTTTGTATGGTGCTGTTTATTTTATGAATTTATTTGGCAATTTTTCAGTGGTTACAATGTTAAAACTACTTAAAAGTGGTCCAAGATATATAAAAATAAACAAGAATGGTATGCAGCTTTCAATTTCAATGTTGTTCACTAATAATCTGTTTATGTTAAGTTGTTCGCAGTGCTTCAATCCTGGCTGATGATAAATTCCATCAAAAAACGGATCAATCACGCAAAACATCGACGGAACTACGACATATTTATCCAGAGTTTCTACCAGATCCAAATGTAAAGTATAGGAATAGTATAAGAGAGCGTTTGGAAAGGGAAGACATGTTGGCAAGGAGAAACATAATTGATATTCCTGAATTTTATGTGGGTACTATTATGATGGTAACTTCATCTGATGTTCATGCCCCTGGAAAGCCAAATAAGTTTGTGGGCATTTGCATACAAAGAGAGGGATGTGGTTTAAGGGCTAATTTCATATTAAGAAATGTCATTGATCATCAGGTACTTTATTGAATTTTTTGATTAACACTAATACTAATATATTTATTATGTTTTAAGGGCATTGAAGTAAAGTATGAGTTATATGATCCAAGCATTCAAAAGATTGAAGTATTAAAACTTGAAAAACGCCTTGACGATGACTTGTTGTATCTTAGAGATGCATTACCAGAATACAGTACATTCGATGTTAATATGGAAGTTGAAATATTACCAGAGGGTACACCAGTACCAATTAACAGAACAAAAGTTAAGCTAAAGCCACGTCCATGGCTTCAAAGATATGAGAGAGCAAATTATTATGGTATAGAGAGCATTGATCTCCCTGAAAGATTTTTCATCAGAGCAAAGCAAGTGGAGAAACCCTGGGAAAAATATGACCTTATGAAGCAATACATGAAAACTATCCCTGAAGAAGACCAAACAGAAATCTTCTCTGAAATACAAGATGAACTTGCCAAATTGGAATTGACTAGAAGGAAAATGAAGAGGAAGCGCACTTTTGTTAAACCAACAAAGTTAGCTTAATATTGTATATGCATTGCTTTGGTACATTAGAAATAAAGCTTTAAAACTTATTTTATTTCTGTAAGACTTATTGGGAAAATTAAAGTTTGTCTATCATCAAAAATCAATTATTTCAATCATTGTCAAATTTGATCAACAGATGAACACGGTTATATTCTCCTATTGTCAATGCTTATAATCATGTCAAGAACTTTACAAATATTGTGACATCAAATTCTACAAAAGAATTTTTCATGTACAAGCGCATTTCTCACAAAAGTGAACTCCGCATTATTTTCTAAAAACAATGCGTATTTGTGTGTTAAATAGCGAAATCGCGAATACGCACGCTGAAGTAGAATGTCAACAAATCGCATTCAAAAGCTACTATTTTCCGACTATTGTGACTTTGAAGATATGGTTTTGGTAGAGAGTCCATTTGCTGAAACCAGTCGAGAGGGTTTGGGATTGCGGCAAGTTAATTTAGGTATGCAAAGCTCTTACTTAAATTAAAACGTTTTTAAGTCAATTGTTTTCAGGATTAACACCGTCGAAATTAGTTGTTGCCACTGATATTTTACCAAATGCGAATATTAGTTCAGTATTGTTTGAGCCTGGAATTGATCCAGATATTGAAACTCTGGAATTAGTTGCCGTTTATCCTGTAGATTGTGTAAACCTGAGTGTGTTCCATCGACGCAAACGACAATCACTTAAAGCCCGCTTTTGTAATAACAAAGTACTCTATTTTGAATTAGGTGGATTTGAAAATCGTCAGGTGACTATCATTGCGCTAGAATTTAAAATAGATCTTAACTTAAATTACTTTAAAGATGTTTTGGAACTTATGGTGTGAAAAAATCAAGTTTCTTTCACCAGATGACACAAGCTTTTCCCATTCGGAGACATCAGTAGCAACTTCATCAACTAATAGCACTTTGTACTTAGTCTCAAGTAAAAGATGCGTTCAATCAGGACGATCACAAATTTGGCATGAATATGCAGCTGGGGATTGTTATAATGTAAAGATTATTCTGTAAAATGTAGGTTCATAAAACATTCTCTTACTTTATAGAATTCACCACCTAAATGGCCGGATAAACATTTATACTTGGGTAAAGTGTTTGAAGACTCACCAATGAAATATACCCCTTTGCAAATGCCGCCTACTGAGGCTGAATTTGTTAAAAGTAAAGAAAGTATCTTGAATACAAATTCTGATGACAGCCAATATACCTTTTCCACTCAGTGCGAACAATATGAAAAGCAAACAATAGCAGTTAATCGCTTTTCAAGCGGTGTAGAAGAAAATTGTAGAACTGGCCTTTACCTTCCTATTGAAACAAATTCGAATTCTCATGTATCTAATCAAAGTCAACAAAACGAGCATCTAAATCATGTGAAATCTGTGGAAGACTTTACTCCGGTTAGAAGTTTGGTGTTTTTCAGAGAAACTTTTATTTTATGTGTTATTTGTTTTAGAACTTTGATATTCAGAGCGTTCAGGCAATGATTCACAACCAACCTTTCAACTTCAAAGAGGTGGCAAACAGCGCAGTTCGCCTGTGGGAACTTTACCCTTCTGAAAGTTCATCAACGTTTATGCGCATAAAGCATCGTCGACGTTATGCATTTTCCCCGCTCCCGCATTTCTATCGTGGTCTTGGGCCATGGAATGTAAATCAGGGTGAACGATTTACGCTTCAGATGAAACGTGCCGTCTCATTAGTGAATATTCGTCGTCAACCGCTTGAACCGGAACTGCGTTTGTCTGTTTCGCGAAGACAACTCGTTGCTTCCATTTCATGTGAAAACCTTACGTCGAATAACTATTTAAATAGCAATAGCCATATGATGAGAAATGCGCATAAAACACCTGTAATACTCTTTTGGACTCCAGAGTATTGGTATAGGCCTCAAAATGCGTCTGAAGCTTATCATGATTTACAATTGCATTTAAGTCAAATTAGGCAGTATCAGCAACTAAAAGAGAAAATTCAAGGCAACTGTACGCATCATGTTATTAATCTTTCTATATTATTAACTAAATTGTTTACAGCTTTAAGAAAACATTACAAGAAACAAAAACGTTCAAGTACGCTTGAATCAGACTGCAATTCAGTGAGCAGCACTTATTTCAAAAAAGTTAAGAAAAGTAGAAAACATTCGATTATGCATCGATTAACGCCAACATCCAAAAAGCTAACAAGTGATAACATTAGTAAGTTAAAAACAAAAGCGTAGTCAAAGGTAAAGGAGTTAATTTATGTGCATTTTAGCACCAAGAAAAGCATTTGTTAATAGTACAAGAGAACGCTCAATTCAAATATTAAAACGCGCTTTACGAATGGATTTTCCTTTGTGCGCTTGGGACTTTGATTCACATACATTAGCAAAGCAATTAACACTGATTGACAAGATTTTATTCTTAAACATTATACCGGAAGAATTATCTGTGCTGTTATGGCAGCAATCATCAAAAAATGCACCAAATATTTCAGCATTAATTGCATTTTCTCATCGTGTCACGTCGCTGATTGCTACAGAAATATTAAAAGAGGATTCAGTAAAGGTAAACATAAAGTTTGCATATGAATATGTAAATTAATATTTAAATTTCAGCTACGCGCAAGATTAATTGCAAGATTTATAAACGTAGCGGAGAAATGTAACAAATTCAACAACTATCAATCATGCCGAAGTGTTTTATGCGGACTTCAAGCGCCTCCGATCTTTCGCTTGCATTCCACGTGGAATTATGTTAGAAAACGGCATTCGTCGCGTTACGAGTAATTAATTTAATCGTCTGTACGAATATGTATTCAAAATGTGCTCTCATTTGCAGAATATTTGAAAATTTATGTCACATCTATCGTGACCCTCGTCTGCCCACATTCCAAAAAGCATTTGCATCAGCGGCGAAACAGGAAACGTACATGCCATTTATTGGTGATTTTATAAGCAAATTATTAGATGTTATTCCAATAACTGATTGCAACAAAACAAGCATTCCAACGACCAAAGCGAGTGATTTAAGCACGAATGTCAATTCGAAAACATCGGGCACAACGACGACCAATAATAGCATACATGATGAAAGTAGCAAGAACTTGTCACAATTTCTAAAGAAAATCATCAGCTCGTTACGAATGTGGCACGTAGAGAAGAAGTCATCCGAACAACAACAAAAGTCTGTGTTTACTGCACCAACGATTGAGAAGAGCATTAACGTTTCTAGTTTTGCGACTGTCATGGACAAGTGCAAGCAATTATATTACTTTGAAGGTAATCGTCAAGCACGATTAAAAGAATGCGTGGAATTGTTAGAAATGTATCAACAAGCTACTCGTGGCTATGACTTTCCCACTAATGATATGGCAAATGAATATTTGATTAAAGCACGATATCAAGAAGATAAGAGCAATTTTGTTAAATCACTCAAAGTTGAATTACCAATAATAAATTATGAAAAATGAGCCTTACAAATTTACTTTGAAATCATTGGACAATAATTACAACATCAACTTTGGCATTAGTACTAGACAATTAAATAATTACAGAACATGTACAAAAATACAACAATTATTACGAGTAAATGTTTAAGATTATGATGAATCAATGCCTGGAATGATTGAAATGTCATAATCAGGTGAAGGACTTGGAGGCGGCTGATGAAAGGTTGAAAATCTTAGATTATTATTACTTTGAGCATCATCCAGAATGAAATTGTCAGACGCTCTGGATTTTAAGTTGATTTGGATCGTACTATCACTGAATGCAGTTCTGGGGAGCTGCAAAACAAGGAATAAGTTATATTTTTGTTAAACTATTTATTTTTGGGGTACTTACAGGGGGTGGCGGGGGTGGTGCTCGTACATTCTTCAATTTATACGAATTCCGGAATGGTTTAGCACTAATTTTATTGGAGAAAATTGAATTATCCATTTTTGGCGGGCCATTAGTTTCAAACTTTTCCTGAAATCATTTAGTTTAAAAATTGTTTAAAGAACAAGTGTTTTATTACATGTATTTGATTATTTTCTTGGTCATTTACTTGTTGTTTAAACATTTTCTGATGAGCAACTTGAAATTCATTCATTAATTTGGAATGTTGTTCTTGCTTCTTGCTACTTAAATCTTGAATTGCACTTTTTCTTTTCGGTATTTCTTCATTACCTCCATTGTTTTGAACACCTCGTTTCTAAAAGTGATTTAATTAGTGTTTTAATTAATTGAATTGATTGAAAGTACCTCAAATATCTTAAGAAGTTCTTGCGAAATGGCACTAGTCATATTATTTGTCGTCTCCAATTGCACTTTCGTGGTATTATTGACATTAACATCGTTAGAAAAGCGAATTGTTTTTGGCTTCTCATTAAGCGTAGGACCATTAGAGCTATCGCTCGAATCTGGTGACGCTCGATGGTTGTTTGAGGTTGATTTCAAAATTGATTCGGTTTTATAATTCTCATTCGCAATTGTGTTATTCGTGGTGCTGCTGGTCGTTGAAGTAATAGTTGAGCCGTTTTCTGACAAATTGATAATTTGTTTGTGCATGCCAGCAAAGTCGGAATGAGTGTGCGATGAATCCCACGACTTGATCTCTCCGTTCGAGTGTGCAATTTGGCATTGCGAAGGCCGGCCATCCGCGAGTAGATCCATTGATTTCTCTTTCAGCTTCAGTAACCGCTTCGAATCGGACCATGACAAACTCTGATCGCCCGCCACCGAACTCGACGAGCTGTTGTAGCCGCTCGACTCGCCTGGAAATAGATCCCATCCGGCCGATTTCCGTACTATTAACTCCAATTTATTCGATGATTTCATCACGTTCACTGCCTCGTTGAACGTAATATCGCTAAAGTCGATGTTGTTGCACGATAAAATTTGATCGCCAGGACGAAGGCCGGCGTTGCGTGCTGTTCCACCCTCGGCTGTAAATTGAATGAATATTCCCTGTTTCCACACGGGTCCCTTGCAAATCCTACGCAAATTTATTTTAATTGCTTTTTCATCCATTCGCATACACTTTAACCCGCTCACCAGCATCCCAATTTCGATTTTGGCGCAACATAAATATGTATTCGAACAACACGATTCTCCTCCAATTGCGTCGGCGTATTACTATCCGAAATAATTTGCCAGGATATCGGATCCGTCGCATGTCTAAAACTCAGCCATCATGAATTTCGTTCGATAGTAATAAACAATTTCATACTCTTTAAAGGGCAGCATTCCAATGTAGCGCACTTTGAGTGTAATATGCGTGTAATTGGAAATTAACAAAAGAACTTCTTTGTGAATGGCATCATCGAGAGTAAATCCATTAATACGTATTATTTGGTCACCAGGCTGCAAAATAACTGTGCGATAAAAAGAATGTAAACAGGATTATTACACCGTAAACAACTACCCTTAATCCTTGGCTGTGCGCCTCGGAGCCAATTTCAACTTGCGAAATAAAAATGCCAGTGCCGTGTTCGCGGCCCCCGCGGATGCTGAATCCTAAACTTGGACCGTATCGAAATCCCGGGGGCGGCAAAGCGCCAACCGTCGGACGCACCAAACGCACCGTGCGCGTTCTATACGAATGACGCACTTTGCCTCTGGAAATCGAATCCAAATCCATGTTTTTAGTTTCCGGCTCTCAGCTTTTTCATGCGCAATGACATTCTGCCAAGTGAAAGAGAAATTTAACATTTCGGTAATAACATTACAATTGCGTTATAAAACATAAACAATAAAGCGCGTTTTTTCCTTGAAGTCACTTCACTTTTTAGCGTCTTCTTCAATGGGAATTTACAGGCGCGCGTTTCACAAATTCTTTGAATGGATTACAAAATAAAATCAACTTCTCCACGCGCATGATATTATTACTTGAACAAGTGCAAATTAATTTCCATGTTTCATTCATACGAGTGTGAAAAAAATTCCGTACGAAGAACAATGGCAGAAAGCAACTTTCACACAACTACAGCTGATAGGACAAAAGCATTGAATGCGTTTAATTATCAGTAAAATCGATGAAAACGTATTGAAGAAAGCATTCGGATGTAAATAATAATGCGTAGTGTCCTTAGAAGAAAGTCGAACATGTATAAACATTTGTAGGATGCATGCATTTCTTTAATTATGCGACAGATCGCGATTAAAAGTTAATTACAGCGCGGAATTGCGTTAAGAAATGGTAGCGTGAATAAATAAAAATAAATTGGTATGGTTTTTTTTTAGCGGTGAAAGTAGTGATGAAGTGTGCTTGATCTAGAATCTAGGATTGTGCGTCTGGCGGATGAGTAAATTAGCAACATGTTTCGTTTCGTTTCGTATCGTTTGATTTCGAAACAGACGCACTGCAAATTACAATACAGAGCAAAACTAATATTTAGTTTATTCAGAGCTAATTCAACGTGCAACTCTTCGAAATTGCGCATCCATTGCCATAATACTTTCATTTCACGCTCGCTACGATAGGTATGAATGCATTGCTTCAAGAGTTGCTTCAGCAGTTAAACAAATAGTGGCGTGCTATACAGAAATGTATTTCATATTGGATCGTATGTAATATCGCGTGTAATTTCGTATGAAACAATACTCGGTAATACGTATTTGCATCACTGTTATTAACTTGAACTGACTTTGATGAAATAAGTTTTTTTTTGCTTTTGTTTGAATTTACACAATCGCTCAATGAGTACTCACTTGATTATCTTATCAGTAAAAGAGTTCCTTGTGTTACACAACTTCCTTTTTTGTAATGTAAATATTCCACAATGGCAGATAATTAAACAACACTTCTTCCGGAACGCACAATAAGTTGCACATTAAAGTATGTTAGGTCAATAAAATCAATACACTAATGATTCACTGATTGCACTGGTAGTACAACGGTTAGGAAGCGAAACACATCACGGATCGAAGACCGGATCGCAGCAGGTGCTACTAACGCGGTGGCAGTAAACAACTCTCCGCATTTCAGTTCGCATTTCATTCAGGTGTTGTTGGAAGGTGGGAGCAGAAACCATTTACAAAGGAAGCGAAACAAATGCCTTCATGCACTGATGCTCTTCATTGTCCGCACCGCAATTAATTTCTCTCCTATCAGAGCAACATCGCATCGTGAAAACGTTCCATATGCTTCTCGCCAAATATTCGCCCAAACGCACCTAGGTACTTCTGGTAATCAACCCTAATTAGGCGTTTAAATAAAGACTTTGTTGTCTGGAAATAAGTAAGACAAAAGTTTGCATTTGACCTCAATTTTACGGCGACGTAAACAATATTTACATTACTGATGTAACACAGAGATCTTCAAGAAATAAATCACCAAATTTCATGTCTGCAACAAAGTGGATTTCTTAACTCTTAATGGAGATTGAAAAAAGGAGAAAAAGCTAATCAATTTCTCTGGAACAAAATACATTAGAAAGTTGATTCATTGTAAATCTTAAAATAAAAGATACCTACTTAAAGAAACGAGTCTTAAGATTCTTCTATAATAGAATCAAATTCACTATTTACACGAGCAATTTTTTGCTACAGAAAAACTTATATACGTAATAACTAATCATTTTTTAAGAGTAGTTATAAAAAATTACAAATAACATCAAACAAGGATTGATGGGGAAAGTAAAATAATTTTTTTAGATCATTTTAATCGTAAGAATTATTATAACAGGCTGAAGTATACGTGATTTGCCTATGCGCGATTTTAAGACACGTTTTGCGGTAATCGCGATAATTCCAAAACGGTTAATAACAAATCAAAATTTCAAAAAGATTTTGTTAATATATTAGTTTATTCTATTTTTGTACAAAGGATTTCCCAAAACTCAAGTTCAACAACAATTTGTGAAGGTTTGAATGGAGTTTTCAATATTAATATTCAGTAAATTTGTCGCAACTCAATTGATTGTTTAAAATTTGCGACACAAGACTTTGTTTAAAGTTCACACCCTATCACTCACCAAACTACAAACCCACCACCACAAATGTCCCAAAGGATGAGAGATGAAACAGGAAGAGACGACCCCTAAGACTTCAATTCAACTTCTCGAACAACTCGAGAAAAGTCGAATATCTAAATATTACATAGCACACTATCATAATTAATTAACTAAATAAAAAATATATAAATCACTTAATCATTAAATGTCATTGTCAACATTTAGGCAAATTTAATTTATTCTTTTAATTCGGAAAAACTGTTAAATTCTTAGTGATACATAAACGCATATGAGCGGAAACGTTATGGTATATTACAAATCCGTCGGTGACGATGGTGATATGGATCATTTAAGTAATCATCGTCATCACTCAGATGAGCTTGAGAACGAAACTGCCAGAAAGATAATGCGAGATATTAGTAATATGTCCGAAGGAAAGCAATTGATCATGGGAATTGCAGGTGGCATTTTTAGTGGCTATCTCATACCGAAATTCGGAAAAAGCATTGCTATCGTTCTGGGTACAGGCATTATAGTTCTTCAGCTCGCTAAACAAAACGAATACGTGCGTTTCAACTTAGTGCATACTTTGGGCAGCGGAGAATCTGAAGGGACATCGCATAGTAATAGAAGAATTAGAGACAACAAGTGCTTCCGAGTGATACGCAAATTTCTTGTTGAAGAAGCGAGTTTCACGAGCGGAATGATTGGTGGATTTCTTTTCGGCCTTGGATTTTCTTAAAAAGTTTTGTAGCAAATGTAATAATACATGGTAACCTTTACTAAAGCGTACATTGATTATTTATGTAGGAAAGCAGAAAAGCACGTCGTTTTGATTACTCGAGCAGTTTGAACTACTTCAATTAGTTATAATAGCAGGTATGAAGTTGTTGAAAGTAATTTTATGTATTAGGTTTACTTAAAAAGCGCAATTAAGAGTAGAGCGCGCGCGTTTAGTGCAGGTACGGCTTTTAAGTTTAGTAGCCGCATTCAATAAATAACGGTCCTAACCTATTAAACATACAAAATGAATGGAGTACTTGTACATGCGGCATGTTAAATAAACATGAATAATGGTAATTTCACAAAGTTTTTAAGTATTTGTCATGTGTGTATTCGATAAGTTACGTGCGCACAACGTCATCCTTCAAATAACTGGATATCTCTCAGTAGTCAATATTCCTCTATCGTGGTTATGTATTCAACACGTTGCTCTTTATCTTATCACCTTATGAAATTTATTTCGTAGAGCGGTCAGCGATGTTGTAATAAAAGCAAAAATGTTATTATTTATTAAGCTGTGTTCGCGATGTGCTTAGTTCTTTTTCGTTTATGTAACAAGTACCGCATTAAAAAGTTGAAAGAGTTTAATTCTAGTGCAAAATTGTGAACATTTTCAATAACAATGTCTGGAGCTTCACTTAGCGACAATAATGCAAGTGTGCAACAACTTGACAACAATTTAGGAAATACGGACTCACTAAATGCAAGTTCAACATTCAAAGATGGTTGTATTGATTTCACTGCTGGTTTCTTAGGTGAGTACCATAAATAAAATGTTTACAATAACAATGAGTAAACCATGTTTGTTTCAAGGTGGCGTTGCTTTGGTATATGTGGGTCAACCATTGGACACAATAAAAGTAAAAATGCAAACATTTCCAACATTGTACAACAATATGTTTCAATGTTTTGTAAAAACTTTTAAAACTGATGGCATTGCAAAAGGACTGTATGCTGGCACTGTACCTGCATTGGTTGCAAATATAACAGAAAATTCAATACTCTTTATGTGCTATGGAATGTGTCAGAAATTCATGCAAGTTGTTACAAAAACAGATCATATTGACAACTTAAGTATAGTGAGCAACGCAACAGCAGGCTGTTTGGCGTCGTTCTTCTCATCAATTGCACTAACACCAACTGAGTTAATCAAATGCAAATTGCAAGCCATGTATGAAATTCAAAAAATGGAGGCGGCGAAAGGCAATATTATACATCGCACTGGACCGTTTGCATTAACTGCACAAATATTCCGCAATGAGGGTACACGTGGACTTTTCCGAGGTCTGGTGCCAACGTTGGCGCGTGAAATGCCTGGGTATTTCTTCTTTTTTGGAGGGTACGAAGGAACCAGGATGTTTCTAGCGCATGAGGGTCAAAGTAAGGATGATATTGGATTGGGCAAGACGATGCTTGCTGGCTCTGTGGGCGGCACAGTGTTTTGGGTTCTTGTTTATCCAATCGACGTCATCAAATCACGCATTCAAGTGCAAGGATTGAATGTGCACATGCACACGTTAGGCTTCCAAATTGCGCGCACTGAAGGCATCCGACCGCTTTTTAGTGGTCTGTTACCCACACTTGTCCGAACCATTCCAGCAACTGCCACATTATTCGCAACCTACGAATACAGCAAGCGATTCATGCATCACATATTCTAAAATTGTTCTTGAAGAACAAAGTACAAACTGTGTTGATCACGTTGTTTTTACTCCAATATAAAATAGGTACTTGCATTTCTCAAATGTTTATCCTTTGCCAAAGTTGTTATTTTTATAAAAGTTTACATTAGTTGAATACTTTTTGTTTACGTGCATCCAGAATGTTTTATGTTATGATGCGGTTAACTTATAGCATAAAGATTATAATGTAGTATAACAAACGAAACCCATTTTCTTCTGATATATATTGAATCACTCCCCGCACTTTTAAGGTCGCAGTAACCAGTGATGTGTAATAACGATTTCTGGCAGGCTGTGATATACACAAAAGCATTCATCTTCAATAATACCTTACGGTCTTGGAATTTATTATTTTTCAATAAACTGCATAATACATGTAATATGTTATTATCTATACATTATTCATAAAATATTTTTCAATAAGTTATTGTACTCTTGTTAGCTCTTGTAATTCATTGACGATATTTTGGTGTCCTGTCTCTAACTCGGTTCGAATTATAGCCATTCAATTCGCGTTCATAATATGACATTAAATCCATCTTTAATAAATAAACAAGCAGTTTTATATCATTTTCGTTGTTTGGCGATAATCTTTCGGTAAGCCGTAAATATTTTGATGGAATCAATGACCTGAAAATTTAACATTATTAATATTTTACAACAAACATCCAAAATATGAATTTTACCTTGGAGTTTCAATATTTAAATATTCGTCCGATAAACTATCAACATCATCATAAGCGGAAATTCCACGTTTCAAGACGGATCCTCGACATTCTCGCGTTAATGGTTTCATCCTGAAAGCATTCGGGAACTTAGGGTAAACAAATAACAATAGTTCTCAACTTACATGCAAATTTCCTTAAGAGATTTCGGCATATTGTTGCACTCGCATGTATTGAGTGTTATGAACAATAGAAGTAAACAGAACGACAAGACCCTTCCAGAGGGTGCAAAGTTGTTTCTCACTCGCCAAATTTTCAAGTTGTTCATTGTCAACTAATATTGTGGTGAAATGTTTCGTAGGAATTGAATTAGACCTGCATTGAAGTAACGAAATTATTATTGTGTAGGCACAAATGGGTAACCATTTGCAACATTTACCGAGTATAATCGAAATTAACACCGTTTTAATTACAAACGTTGCATTTTACGGTCAGTACTTTTACAAACACACATAATTAGGAAACGTGCAAACATGCTGTTTGAACATTTACGCTCTATTTGCGCGCTTTTTTAAAGAGGAGCAAGACGCAACTTACCTAAATAAATGGCAAGGGGTTGCGCTGTTAAGGCATACTGAAGAGAATCTTGTGCTGGAGTTTCCTTTAAATAACATTTGCTGACCTGCGCCGTAGCGTAAATTGTTTTAGCAGATGTTGTTAATCAGATTATCAAAGGAAATAATCACATTTCTCTCAATCACATAAATTTAACATTTAATTTAATCACAAATACTGTACTTGCCTTTGAGAATTGGAGCAAATAATTGTGTTGAAGTTATTGAATATTTTCGTTACATAACTGTATGAATTTAACAATTTATTCAACTGTTCTTATACAACTAATAAATTCAAAAACATTATATAAATTGTATGTGCGCTTTTACTACACAAAGATAATTTAACTATGATGATTGTCAAGTTTGTATATTTTTTTGTATCAAATAATAATTTTCATAATTTGTTATAAGTATTTACTCTATAAACAATTCAATGATAATAATTTATAATACTTAAATTATAGTATTTTAATTATAAATTTATGACAACTATTGGCCTGCAAGAGGGCAGCACGTCGCACGAAGTAGTCGCCACGACTTTGAGGCCACCATTTCATTCTGTTATATATCTGCAGTCAAAACATAAACACCCATGATTTGTCTATGGAATTCCCCAGGTTGTTTGATTCTGTCAGTTTATTAGCAAAAGACAGTGAAAGAGCGGCCATTTGGCTCTGATATTGTTGCTTTGATAATATTCTTTGTGTTCGGAATTTACACGTTTTTATTAGAAATCAGTGCGATAGCCAGTCCAGTGTTTAGATTATAACTGCACCTAAAGGTAAGTTTGGCGCAGTCAGATCAAATTTCATGCTTTAGTAATGCCATTTCATTTGTAGAAAATCTCAAAATGCCTACTATTAAATTGCAATCATCAGATGGGGAAAACTTTGAGGTAGATGTGGAGATTGCGAAATGCTCAGTCACGATCAAAACCATGTTGGAGGATTTGGGCATGGATGAAGATGAGGATGAGCCAGTTCCATTGCCAAATGTGAATTCAGCTATTTTAAAGAAAGTCATTCAATGGGCAACATACCATAAGGATGATCCACCACCACCAGAAGATGATGAAAATAAGGAGAAGAGAACTGATGATATTTCATCATGGGACGCTGACTTTTTGAAGGTTGATCAAGGCACTTTATTTGAGCTTATCCTGGCTGCCAACTATTTGGATATTAAAGGCTTGCTCGATGTAACATGCAAGACAGTTGCAAATATGATTAAAGGAAAGACACCTGAAGAGATCAGAAAGACGTTCAACATTAAAAATGATTTTACTGCTTCAGAGGAGGAACAAGTCAGAAAGGAGAATGAATGGTGTGAAGAAAAGTAAATAGAGTGAAGCTATAATGTATTTATTGTTTCATTTGTAAAACAAATACTTAAAGTAACAAATTAACACTAATGTTAGTGCAAATATACAGATCATATATATTATTCATTCTTTAACATTAGAGATATGTTACATAAATAAATTTCTATTTGCTATATGTGAGTATAGTGAGTAAAATATTGATGTAATTTTTGGTTTGTTCATCTGGAATGATATTTTGATTAGAATTGTAAGATATGCTTGATTGTAAGTGCTTTAAGTTGAATACATATTAAGAATGAAACACATCAGTTTATTATTCTTCTTCACAAATAAATAATGTACAATCATGTAAAACTTATCTATATGTATATCTCTATTTAATAATATCCGATAAAGGCTTAGTACGAATCTGGCTCTTCACAACATGTTTGTGATATTCCTGGCATGTACGTGAGCGCTGCTGGTAATTGGTTATTTGAACATATTGATGATCCAATAATCACTCCAAGCAATAATGACATGTACATTAAAAGTATGCATAGTAGTAGAGCAATTATTTTCCACATAAGTGATCTACGTTTCTTTTCTTGACATCTAAAAATAATTAAAAAACATACATATTCTTGTACATCAGATAAAGATTTACAAGAAGAGACATGAGACTCCGTGGCGCAACGGTAGCGCGTCTGACTCCAGATCAGAAGGTTGCGTGTTCAAATCACGTCGGGGTCAATGAGAGATTCATTTTTATTTATTATTTACCTTTTTGCAGTGGCAAGAATTGAATTAAAGTTGTCCTCCGACAATTTTATTTGCTTCTCGACTAGGCTTATTACAGCTTCTGTATGACTGTACCTCTTCTTGGGACACGCGTGTTCACTAGCTTTTAAATATGTTTTCGCGTCACAAAGTGCGGATCTCTTGCATTTGGCTTCTAACTTTTCTGCGACATTTTTCGTTGCTTGCCATTCCATTAAATAGTAACCCAAATAAAACTAAATTGTATATTATTGTTAATATTTCTTGATGCATTGACTGCGATGTTTTCGTTTCATTGCATGAGAATCGAAACACAATTTGTATACGAGTGTTCCTTGCAAGATATACGCTTAAATGACATTAAATTTGTCAAAGTTGACACTTCAACAAAATCAAAATCAATCCATTATAATACAATTCATAATTGACGCAAATAATGAGAGAAATGTGCCTAAAGCTGCATGGTAAAACGCATATTAAAATGAAAGGAATGAGACTTAAGTTATCTGTTTAATAAGTTAGGTAAAAGTTGTTTATTGATCATAGATTGATAAGATTCTAATCATATTTAGTGCGAGGAAAAAGTAATTAAAATATATTGGCGCAATGGGGTGTGTCCTTGAAGCGCAAGGATGTGGCACGAAGGAATCCAGTAGAAAATTAGATTAAACTAGAAAATCATATTCCGCTCATGCTTTGGCTAATTAGGAACATTGCAATTTGCGTCTAATGAAACCAATACTAAAACAAATATCCGAGCGCTGTTTGCATTTGGTTGTTCAATAATTATCGCACAAAACCTTCAGCCGTGCGCATGGCTGAAAGCCGCTTCGATCAAAAAGTTGCGTGGAGAGAGAGGCGGCTTGCGTGCTACTACGAGCTGGCCTGCTCTACTACAGCCCGTGAGGCAGCAGTGAGACGGCAGAGAACATGGACGTGTTACAATATTTTCCAAGTGCGTGCTTCGTTCAAACGCTCACAACTAATAAAGGTAGGATTCCTAATTTAAACAAATCCAAACTTTTTCAATTTGTTTAATAAACTTCTGCTCAACTGCAGACTCAGCCTTGACATATAGTAAACGTGATAACAACTGTTCTATTTTTACTTTATGAACAAATGAATTATTTCAAGACATTAGACATTATTTGCAAGTTAATTTACATATCACAATCTGGTGCAATAAGTTGCGGGTGTTAAATGCAGGCAAAATTTAAAAATATAGGGCAAACAGACACATTGAAGGAAAGGCAGCTCGCGTTATCGATCGATTGTAATATTACGTAGCGCATTGAATGTATGGTACGTAATTTCGTTTTTCAATGCTGAAAATAGAAACACCAATTAACAATATTGTCCGCTCGTATCAAACATATTTACGTACATTGCCTGCTTAAATAAATAATAAATAAAACAGCGTTCAATTAGGTACTGTAAAAACGTCGAAACAATATGTTGAAAAGGATTGATATGAACATAAAAACGTCTTATCAAAGTTTGATATGAATATGCGGTCGTAATTATTAATAAAACTAGCCCACTAACTTTTGCTGACAACGCAAATTTACTCTTTCAGTAGCAACACGCCAATGTTAAAACGATCACAATGAGCCACATCATTGTATGGTCATTTTTTTGTCATACTGCTTCAACAATGACTCGTAGGTGACCAATCTATAAACACAGAATAAAACAGCCACAATGTCTCTAGACGCAGAAAGACAATTTCTGTGTCCGCGGCTTATCGACTATCTGGCGGTCGTTGGTGTGCGGCCGCAAAACAGTGTACGTCCCAGCACCAATCCGTCAATTCTGGTAATTAATCATTTATTTAGATTAGTAGACAACTCTGAGCTAAGGGATGTAATTTAGCCGCCAGAATTACTTCGTCGCTATCCTACGAATGACCACAAGGATTTTCCTATGCCCTTGGATATGGTATACTTCTGTCAGCCGGAGGGTTGTTCCTCGGTGGGTCCTCGCCGCACGGCATTACGTGAACCCTCGTCATTTGTCTTCATGCTGACGGATAAGGATTCGGGGAAGACACGTTTTGGCATCTGCGTGAATTTCTACCGACCAATTGAACGTGGTCCGGCGAATTCGCAGGGTAATCGTGGCGGAAACCCAACACTGCGGCGAGACTCATGGCGGAAAAGCATGGAGAAGAGTTCCGACTCGGCGTTCTCTAGTGATTATCGTAGTAGCAATATTGGTCCGAGTGATTCGGAGAAGGACTGCTCGAGTCGACGTGACTCGGAGGTTCAGAACACCACCACCATTCAACCGCCCCGATTAGGGGTGACCGCTCCTAGCAATGATTCCGAGAGCGGCGGCAGCCATACGCCGTCGCCTCGGGCTAGTCGTAAACGTCAGAGGATACGCAATCATTCGTTGACGTCACTTTGTATATTATCGCATCATCCATTCTTTACGTCGTTTCGCGAGTGCCTCTTTATTCTTAAGAAGTTAATTGATGCGTGCAACGAGAGTTCAAGTCCCAGGAGCGTCGGTGGATCCAAACAAGTTGGCAGGTTAGTTTAGTTGCGCTTAGTTTGGAATTAATTGCGAAACTAAGTTTCACGCTATCCTTGGAATTAACGTCTATTACAGGGATACTGTGTGGAGTGTGCTAACAGGCCAGGCCACCGAGGTCACCCCATCAATTGTCCTTCATGACGTTAAGGAGATTGAAACATGGATTCTGCGTTTGCTCTCCGCTCCAGTGCCTATACCAGGCAAAACTAAGTTTGTGATATGCAGCGCAGAAACATTTAGGGAGTTTCCTAATATTCTGAATTATTTTCAGAGTGTCGCTGGAAATTTTATCGCCGAGCGTTTACGATAGTTTAGTTTTCGCCTTGCCGGACCATACGCGTTTCACGCTTGTCGATTTCCCATTACATTTGCCATTAGAACTTCTCGGTGTCGATACGTGCCTCAAAGTTTTAACATTAATTCTACTAGAAAACAAAGTCGTCCTGCAATCGCGCGACTACAATGCTCTCTCGATGTCCGTAATGGCTTTTGTGACGATGATTTACCCCTTGGAGTACATGTTTCCGGTTATTCCACTCCTACCAACTTGTATGAATTGCGCCGAGCAATTGCTCCTTGCTCCAACCCCATTCGTCATTGGTTTGCCAGCGAGTTTCTTGATGTATAAAAAGAACTTTAGGTAAGCACACTTACTTAGTTTCGTTCTTGTGACTTAAGTGATTTGTATATGTAGATTACCTGATGATATTTGGTTGATTGATTTGGATTCGAATAAGTTAACTTCGCCAGCTGAGATTCCACCGTTGCCTGAACCTGAAGGCACCATGCTGAAAAACCATCTGAAGCAGGTGAGTCTGCAAATATTTAATTTGCACTCTAATTTCGTCTTTCATTACGGCACTTTTCACACAAGTTTGAACACTTTTATGATGCAAACATCTGTCTTCTATACTTTCTCAAATGCGTCTGTTGTTTATCCCCTTTCCTCAGGCGATACAACTAATGGATCAAGCAGGCAGTGGAGTAAATATCCAATTACATTCTATCTATATTATATACATGCGTATCTAAGTTGCACACAAACTCCCTTAGTAAAATACCTTTGGTTTGAGTCAATACATCTTAACACTTAATAGTATGCGTCATACATTTCTACAAGATAGTGTCATTTATTCTCCTAACTGATAAATACATAAGACATGAATGACACATACAGTATTATTACAGAATAGCGTAGGAGTTGCTTTAATTTCCAAGGATTTTGTCCTTTCTTGCAGTGGTATACAATGACACTTGATTATTTTTAAGTTGAGTTGGAGTTGGAGTTGATTTCTGATTTGTGCCTGCTATCAGAGGAAAATTTTATATTACCGTATTTTTTGGACTTTAAGACCCATCATAAACTTCTAAAAGTTAACATAACTTATCCTAATTCATTTCATCTCTTTGTGCTATCACAATTTGAGTATATTTTTCTATGTATAAATATTGATGTAGTGTGTCTTTTAGTCGGAAAAATAGGGGTAGTTAAATAGTTTTTAGAATTGAGTTTCTGTAGTGGAATAGACAGCATGGATACATTGAGTAACCAACCATAGTTGTATGGCATTTTACTCTTAGACAATGGTAAGCTCTCAGGTGCTAAATTTTTATGTACAGGCTTTAACCGGATTGTCTACGCCCACGGCAACCACTCAGCAACTGCAGCCTTCGCGCCGAGACTCGTTATCCATAAATACCCTAAGGTAAAACCTGACATTTTATATTAAGCTGAGAGAAGGAGAGAGTGAGGGTTGGAAAAAAACACATCCACTGCTTGTGCTTACAGTGTATCTGCGGCACGTAAATCAGCGGAAACGTCGCCCACACCACCAACGATCCCAATAAATCCGCGCATCCATGGCAGTTCGCCAACACCACCCAGTGCCTCACCGCGCGTCTCAATGACTTTGACGCCAAGCCCCAATACGTTGGCGTTCAATCCGTTCATCTATGGCAATGATGTCGATTCCGTTGACGTTGCAACGCGCGTCGCAATGGTGAAATTCTTCAATTCGCAAAATTTGCTCGCCAACTTTTCGGAGCACACGCGAACTCTACGCCTGTATCCACGACCAGTGGTTGCATTCCAGATCAATAGTTTCTTGCGGTCTCGACCGCGCGCCTCCCAGTTTCTCAATCGATTCGCCCGCACGCAGGCTGTGGAGTTCTTAGCCGAATGGTCGCTAACGCCCACGAACGTTGCATTCCAGCGTGTACATACGGGCGTCTTGGATCCGGGACAGATCGGGGACAAGCCCAAATGGTATTTACACACATTGGATCCCATACATTTTGTCGTTTGGGATGATGGCAGCTCGTTGAATGGCGCGCTGCGTAGTTTACAAAACGTTGAGAATCAACCGACGGACGAAAGTGGCTCTGATTCGGAAGGTGCCGAGAGTACGAGTTCCAGTTATTCATCACTCTCCGATTTTGTTTCCGAAATGGCATCGTCGGACTTATCTCCGAGTTATTCGGCGTCGTATGCTCAATCGCGCAAATCCGCACAAAATATGTCCCTGTCTAGCAACCTGGATCCGTTGTCCGTGTACAATCCGCCTTCACAATTGCAATATGCTAATCAAGCAGATTATGATGATTCGCGACCGGGATCAGCGCAGTCCTCATCCAGTAGCACGCAATCGGATTTATCGTCGCCGTCGTTCAACCGAGACTCGGAATTTGAATTTGGCAAAAAAGCCGAAGCTGACGTCAAAGGACACAAGGAGAAGGAGGAGAGTGGCAGTATAGAGAATGAGTCTGATTCAAATTCTACGACCACACCAAAAACGATTGTGAGCACTGGAAAGAAACCCGACTCGCCAAACAGTGATATTGATAATAAAAACATTGGTATGCGTAAGACACGAATGGGCAAAGCTATCACTCCGGTGCCACCCATTAGTCCCGGTTTACAGCGTCAACCCAGCGTGGGAAATGTCCTTGCGAGGACATCAAGTTTTAGTAGCGGTGGAACGCCCCAAGGATCTCCAGTGCCATCGTCCGCGGCGAGCAGCGTTACGCGCCAATCTTCTCAGGGTTCATTGTTTGAACAATTTGCTTCGCAGGCGAAAGAACTGGTGCGGGAAACGACCAGACAAAGCAGTCAAGATGGATTACTGGCTCACATGGACAAATTGAAATCTCAAGCCAAGGATAAATTAACCGAAGCCGAAGAAAGTCATATCTTTGCACCACTCGATAAATTCACCAAAGAAACGAAAAAAGCTGTAGAGGGTGCGTCCAAGTCGATGCAAGAAGCATCAAAATCCGCATTGGAAGCAAGCAAAACGGCTGCTGTTGCTAGTAAAAACACGGTGGAGGATTTAACTTATGTGGGCAAATCCACAATAGGAGATTTAACCAAAAGTGCCAAAGAAGCTGTATCGAAAAAGGGATTGCTCAGAGGGGATTCGTTTAATAAGCAGGATGAACGAAAAGCATCAATTACTAGTACATCACTCGTCCAAACGAGTTCGGGATTACTTGCTGGAACGAGTAGAGACTTTTTCTCCAATATCAGCTCGGATCTCAACGGGATTGCTACTTCAACGACCAACATTTTCTCAGATTTCTTTGGCAATAAAAAATCGCAGCAACAACACCAACAGCAAATGATACAACACCCGCATCCACAGCAAGCTCAGCAGGCGCAAATGAAAAGCAAAGAGCCTTATAAAACTGGAGTGTTTGGTCCATTTCCTCGAGGACCCAAAGGACTGGTAGAAAAAAGTCCATTAATTAAACATACACCAACGAGACGCTCAGATGAGTTGCAGAGAAAGCAATCGATTGATAGAACTACCACTAATGTAGAAAACCAAGCTTTCCTCAAGGATGTAGTTAATCAAATATTGGAAGGAGAGGGAGTAGGATGGCTTAAATTAAATCGACTTAAAAAATTAATGGAGGATGAATCATATAGAAATTTCGTAGTTAGCAAATTAAATCGAACTTTAGAACGAAAAATTGCTCCGGATGATCACATTGATGATGTTGTAAGTAACAGATGGTAATTTGTAATATTGGTGTTTAATTAGTTCTTGTGTAATTAGCCTGTGCAGAAATCTGTTTGGAAGGGGATGTTGAAAGCACTTCAAGCAGTTACACATGGATTGGAAGTTACTTTCAGTAATTATGGCTTGGGAGGCATGGCATCTGCATTTCAATTACATGAAATTGCACATACTCATTACTGGACTAAGGATCTCAATGATGGTGCTACTATGGATCAACTAACTACGCAAAGTTCAAGTCCTAGGTCACCACAATCTCCACGTTCTTCGATGCAATTAGATTGGGATTCAAGAAAGTCTTCGCATTCTGATGCTCCCGAGGTTTATCTCCAAGGTGGTCCTGACGAAGAGGAGAGTCATCATTCCACTGCGGAGATGTTCAAGGATATGCTCAACCAGAAAAAGAATATGCTCCTTAGTAAACTCACCTCGTTTGAATCAGATGTAAGTGAACATTTTATATTATATCACATTACCAACTCCAGGAAATCTTTTCTTTCTTTTAAAATTTACGAATTGATGTACCTAGCATATTTAGATGAGAATTATTGATTAAAAAAGAGATTACCTGGATGTAAATGTTGTGTGTGGCATACAGGCAGAAGGTACGGTGCATGGTTCCGGTGGTACACTATCACCAGGCGGGTCAATCACAACTGGTCCCGCTTGTGGATTGAATCGTGGTGGTCCACAAGCTTCCTTCCGTTCCACTGTATCTGATACGGAAGTGGAAACACTCCAGGTACGTAACTATAAAATATCCATCTCTAAATGTGATCAGTTGATGTAGTTTAGAGCGGAATTTAGATTTGTCTCGTATCTTATTTCCAGTTCCCAAAAGCACCAAAAACCCGGACTTCAAGTGTGTGGTCCAGCAAATCCTCACTAAGTACGGGTTTCCGCTATCATGGCGGACATATGGTTAATACAGCACGAACACCTTCACCAGAATCCGCAAGGACGTATCTCTTTGAGGGATTAATTGGTAAAGAGCGGTCAACGCTTTGGGACCAAATGCAATTTTGGGAAGATGCATTCTTGGACGCAGTGTCACAAGAACGTGACATGATTGGCATGGATCAAGGACCCAGAGAAATGATGGAAAGATACAAAGCCTTGAGTGAAACTGAAAGGAAGCGATTAGAACATGATGAAGATCGACTTTTAAGCACCATGCTGTATAATTTAACTGCAATTCTTGTCATGTTGAACGTAAACAAGGCGGAACTAAAGCGGAAAATACGAAGACTCTTAGGGAAAAGTCACATAGGTTTGGTGTACAGCCAAGAAGTGAATCTCCTCTTAGATCAAATTAGCAACTTGGTAATTTACTCAACTTCCAACAAGCAATTAAACGTAAAACTTAATTATTTATTCTCTAACAGCATGGCAATGATATTGACTTGAAACCTCTGGGATCACGATTATTACATCGACAAAGCTTCACGGTTCATCAAGGCGTTGATGGAGGTGGCGAATTGCGGTTTCTTGAAGTGCGTGATGATGGTCTAGTTCTTCGTAATACGAACGGAATAATTGTTGAAAGATGGTGGTACGAGCGTCTTGTCAACATGACGTACAGTCCAAAGAATAAAGTGCTCTGTTTATGGCGAAGAAATGGTCAACAAACTCAACTACACAAATATTACACGAAAAAGGTATCATGTTTATGAGATTCATACAAGTAATTAATTACTAATCAATTGATTTATCAGTGCAAACAGCTTTATTACTGTATAAAAGATGCAATGGAACGTGGTGGCATTGCTGGTTCAGCACCGGAATTGGGTGGTGAGTTTCCCGTTCAGGACATGTCCACCGGCGAAGGAGGACTTTTACAAGTTTGTATGGAAGGTGTAGGATTATTGTTCGCCACCAGCAAGGTAATGTCTTTTATCTAAAACTCTCAAAACGCAAACTTAAGTTAATCTAATCCAAGTACATACTTGAATAATCAAATAGTAACTTTTGCATTAACAAACCAAAAAAAAAATGATAAGAAGCAAGGCTTAAGTTGACTACTACTAGTTTTCTGATTAATCATAAACAACTTTTCCAATTACTTACTTACTTACTTAAGTAATAAATAAGTATTTACCGTGCCCATTAACGAAGTAGACGTTGATGGAAGTTGATTAGAAAAATGGATGGAGAGCACAGTGTATAAATAATAAGAAAACATGAGAAATTTTCAATCTATTGCAATAATTAAGAAAATTGATAGGCTATTGATTGATTGATTGATTGATTGACTATTAAATCTAATTGAATTGAAATATTAATTCATATCCGTGTTGTTGGGTGCGCTAATGTGATTTTGTATACTGCATTTGTACTGCAAGGACCACTCAAACTTTCTTATTACTATTTTTGTCGTATTATGATTACTGTTATTATTGATTCAATTTATTGATTTCTTTACTGATAATGACTTTTGTATCGTATGAATGAATATTGATTGCTCTGTTGCCACTCGCTCGCTTTGTTTGTGCGGCATTCGTTTTTCCATTAATTAATTAATTGATTAATTGATTATTTATTCTCGTTATTATACGAATTTTTGATTCAGTTGTTCGCATTGATTGATTTCGATTACTCATTGAATGCGGGGTGTTCATTAGCAATCTGCATAATATTTCAACTATTCTAGTCCTTCAAAGATCTGCGTGTTCTAATCAGGCTGTAGGAAATCGACAAAGTACAATGAACTAATTAATCATGATCACCATTTTTTATTTTGCTTAATCAAAATCAATTGAAGTACCACACGTTTTATTCGCTAAAACCAAAAAAAACATAGGCGAATTGTGTGTATTAAACGTGGAATTCAATTTGTTTATTTCTGAAATTGCATGTTCAATGTGTACGCATTAAATCAGTGAATTACGTTAATTGAATTTCAAAATTATCTGGCGAATTTGTTGAAACAGGTTTTTTCGTTTTGTTTGAATCACATAGATGATATGAGAATCAGTGAATTTTTCATGGTAATGTGAATTTTCTAGTTTTATGTGTAATTAATTACTTAATTACTTTTTTAAATATCTGAATGTTTCTCTCAACTTTTTCTCTCTCTCTCTTCTCTACTAAATATAGTTCTAATTCATACTATAAATATTTCTTTCTCTACAATATCTCTTTCTCTCTCTCTCTCTCTTGAAATTAAAATGAGTGGTCGTGTGTATCATTACATTTAAATCAAACGTTTTGATCTGAACAAAATCAAAAACGATTTGGTTGTACATAAACTTATTATGATTCTCTTATAATTTTCTCATATATATCTTTAATTGACTGATTGATTGATTTGTTTTTGATTTTGAAAGCTTGATGCAAAGTTCGTAACATAAATTTATTGAATATATATATTAATATATATATCAATATTATATACTTACTTACTTACTTACTTACTTACTTGACTTTATTATGTAAAATTAGGAACTTTTGAGATGGTCCTTGTCGGGCATTTAAGATATGAAAACTAATTAATTTTTGCATACTTACCTACATAATTTTCTCGACAACGCCACGATTAAGGGCGTTGTTAATTGATTGATTAATTAATCACTTAATTAATATTTGCTGAAACCGACAACTAGCAGCCAATGAAAATTAAAGAAAAGAAAAAGACGAAAAACGAAAGCAATATTCTCACTAATGTTGTGTTCTGTTTGTATTTTTGTTTCCAAACAATACAAATTCTTCTCTACCTCCCCAACCTACTTAAACCAACGTGTCGCATTCATGTGGGTGATGTGGTTACGGGGGCGTCTGAACGTTACGAAAAAACCGCTCTCTCTCGCTGAATTGAATTGAAAATCGCTCGCTCTGGTGCGCTCTCTGGCCTGAATGATGTGATGCTTGCTGAATTGAAAAATAATGCAGGACTTTGAGGTATTATTGAATTAAGCACCTTACCTTCTTCTATTTTGATTGATAAGTGAAATGGCGTGACATTTACTATTATTATTGATGATGATGATGATGATGATGATGATGATCAACTCTAACCGAGCCTCCTCTCATTCTCTCTCACTTTAAGTTGAACGTTTTTGCGTTTCTTTCACACTCTGTATTAGAATATTGGTTTTCTTTTTTAGTTGTCACTTCTCAAACACCTTTCGCATTTGACAACTACCTCCCTTAATGTATTAGACGCTTACTTAGATATTTCTTCCTCATGACCAAATGTTTTTGTAGGTGATCACCAACCAAATCAATCACACCACCAACCATCTCGTTGATTAATTAACTAATTGAATCAAAACAGTTGAATCAAAGTTATTAAGACAATTTACATTACTTACATGTATAGATTGTAGATGCTTAAGTACATAATTAAGAAGTTTAATTACGCATGCTCTATCTCTACCTCTCTCTCTCTCTCTCTCTCGTTCTCTATCAGACTCTAATGAAACATTAAATTTAACAAGCAGACACACAACATCTCTCTCTCTCTCTATCTGTCTCTATGTCTCTCTTACACAATACACAAATCTATCGCAAATTTGCCACTCAACTCATTACCCTTCATATTCATATGTGACAAAATTGACAAGATATTCTAGAAAATTCTAATAATGTTTTCAATGCAAATAGATGATAAACCCAAATGCCAAATACATTGAGCAAACCATCTCTGAAGTTGCCTAAAACCTTTAAATACTGTAAAACTGTATATGTAACGCTGCTTTCACACATCAACTATAATGTTTTTGCATGCTTTAATTAATTAAATTCATTCATTCATTGATTAACTATTGTTTTTTATCGATGTCTCTTGATGATCAGAAAATATGTATTTTTGCTGTAATTTTTCTACATGTTGCACCGCATTCTTTTATCTTTGGCTATGGTATTTTTGATATTAGTGCTTTACAAGAAAACAAATTTGTGGTATTATTGTCCCCATTGAATGTGTGTAGTAATTAAGAGGCAAACAATTAATTAATGATTAATTAATTTTCAGTTTTTCGTACGCATTGACCATATCAGGAAATGTTTCACACAAAAGGGCGGTATATTTGTATTGGAGGAATTTAGTAAGTTGATTAGAAAATTATTATGTGTTTTAATCGATTGATTGATTGATTGATTGTGTTATAGATCCGAAAACTCGTCAAGTGATTCAAAGAAAATATAAATCTTCAATGGTATGTTAATTTTGTGTGATAGTTGTTGATTAATAAGCATGATTTTGTTTATTTATTTAAGTTTATCTATTATTTTTAGGCAAATGAATTAATTTTTACTTTTCATCGAATTTTCGCAATTATTCTGACACGTGTTCTTATGGCAAAACAGGCACACAATGTTTAAGTTTTTTTCTGGTGATTTTGATTTAGTTGCTGGATGATTTCTATTATAATAATTGCTGCTGTTTGTTGTTTAGGCTGATCAAATATGCTACGCCGTTTTGTGCGTGTTCTCATACGTGGCTGCTGGATCAGATAAGAAATTCCAGCTGCCAAAACCACCCCCGAATTTGAATGTGCAAATCACCACCGCTCCGGAACCGCTGCCTACGAATATTGAAGAAGATGAACCAATTGATAAAGAGAAACAAGAGACGGCAAAAAGCTTGGAACCACCAAGTCCTGAACCTGGTACTGTGACACCAGTTGGTGGTCCACCTTCCTATCCACCACCAGCTCTGCCGCCTGGGGTTCAGCCACCTGCGCCGCCTCCGAGTAAAGTGATTATAAGTAGACCAAGAGTACCACCGCCTGTACCATCACGCACAATTGGACCTTCTGGCCAGCAGTGTCCATCGCCGCCTCCTAGACCCAAGTGATGTGAAGAGAACTACGAGGCGGTGAAGAAGATGGATGTGAATAGAACTCAAGATACCAATATCGTTGATTACGATGATGATGATGATGATAATGAGGGGCTTGCAATTGACCGGCGAAGTATTATGTTAACTTCTTGTTTACCATGGAACATTAGGCAAATGAAGTGAAAATATTTTTATCCATTTGTATTTACCACACATATCCCGACTTACATAACTTATTTTGAACATGACTACCTATTAATAATTAGATATTCAGAAATTGTAAATGTTGTAAAAAAATAAAGATCATTTATCGTCGTCAGCATACTAATTAGTTAGCGGATAAATTAACATATTAATGCGATTAACTGTTAAACTCTGTATTATTAGCAAATGGCAATAATAATTGACAAATATGAAATAAGATGCTGGTTATTTATTTATACAATACCTAAGTATCAAAAGACTTTTACAACCCCGACTGAATTATTTAAAAATAAACCCATGCTCATACTTTAAAGATTTAAAGTGGTAATTAAATACGTCCCCTTAATCATTAATTTGTGCTTAGAAATTGTGAAAAACAATAGTGAACTATATGATTGGTGTATGAATGTTGTGATATTTATTAAATACAATTTTGACCGCTCACGCTTCAAAGGGAGACAAAAAGTGAATTTCATGTCTGGCACACAGCGACAGTGAGTGTTCTGGCGTTTAGAGAGGGAGAAATACAGTTGAAAAACAAGCGTCTGCAGCAGCAAGCAGCAGCATTGTGCATTTGTGCAGTCGTTTTTAACGCGTCTTGCTGAAAGCTCTTTTATTATTTGAGAATATTGCACTAGCAACTAAACGGTATTAGTGTTTATTTAACTGCTGTTTCCAATACGACTTTAGTGATTGCAAACTGGATAATATGCTGGGATTTAAATCAACGGTTTATGCAGAAACGTGGTCATGTTATAGTAACCGTAAGTGCAACAATTGTATTAACGGCTGAACATTAATTCTTTTCTTGTTTTATAGACAATACGTTGAAGAAATAAACAAGAGATGTAACTACTGGAAAATTCTCTCTTTGCCAAAATAATGGACAATGCAGTATAGAGGCAAACCTTGGTCTGGTAGTATGGCGAATCAGAGTCATTTTATATATTATCTATTATAATTTTAGGCTAAAGCTTAATAAATCTTATGGGCAAGGTTCCAAAGCTTGATCATGATGTGAAATGAAATCTTAATTTGAAATTTAAATCAATCAATAATAATCCATCAGCTGGAATGCAAAATCGAAGAAGAACTATAAAGATTTAAGAGAACAAGCAGTATGCTCATTAAGAAGAAATTTAGTTTAGTTTTGTGAAAGTGGCTGTCATCGCACACCTAGATCCTATTGGGCTTGTTATGATACCACTGGGTTGCTTCATTAAGACACAAGAAGAAGAAGAAATTAATCAATACGTTTGATACATAGGGACTGTGAAAGATTTATTGGTATTTTCTAAGGGTAAATATAAGAGTGCACCTTCTATAAAAGTTTAATGCTGTTTTAAGAGAGAATTCCGAATTCCTGCTGGCAATTTATTCTACAACAATCATTTACTAATGGTTAAGTAATCAACATAGTTAACATCATTATCTTCCAAAATTAACGTGGCTAGTTATGCCTTGTCATATCGAGATACGCTCATTAATAATCGCTTATATGATTGCGACATGATAATTAACTGATCAATTATATAAAGAGTAACAGAGCTACAATAATGTAGATATGAAAATATTAAACAAGTATGTAGTTTAATAATAATTTAAAAGAATAAAACCACATCCATCTCATAGCATGGTCAATATAAAAATTATGAACGCAATATGTTAGCAGCATGCTAGTCTTTGTAAAATTGCCATGATGTATTTCTATAGTAAAACAGCATTAGTACATATAGTTATTTGCGTAAAATATTGTTTTCTTACTTGTTACGTAACAAGTAGCGCCATCGTCCTTGACTTCGGCGACTTCCGTCACTTCGTACTTGGCGTCGTCCCTCTGCGCATCATTCAGTTAGCGCCATATCGTCAAGCTCACCACCAACGCTTCCTCCGCGGTGCTTTAATTATTTAAACAACGGTTGAAATATCAAAGTGATCAAAATATAAATACTTGCAACGCGTTTATCACGATAATCCGATCAAGCACAGTTATTATCAAGCTGTACACCTGCGTATAAAGGTGTAAAAAAGAACTGCATCATCTCACCATAGTGTGCAACAGCAATCTTATGGGTACGCCATTTTCGCTGTTGCAAGACACCTACAACTAGAAAAGCGGCCGACGCTCCGCCATTTTGCAAGACGCGTTCATCTCAAGTTACGAGGTGAACTGCAGTAACAAATATTGATTATATCCACGCGCTCATCATCGAAAAAATGAGACGAAATCTCGCAGACGGCTAATTCTCATCGCTCGCAAGTTTAAACATGTTGAACAATAACATTGGTTCATGTTTCTCAAACCACCATATCCGCACAGGGTAGTGACTCGAACAGGCGAGCTTCGTGATATTTCCACCGCTTGCCTATCGTCGCGAGGCAGTCGCCGCGTAATGGACGCATTGTGTGCGGTACATGTGTTATTGTAATTTAATTCGCGAATCGGATAGACTACAAAAGTGATTAGTGCACTATACATGGATTATTATTTACCAATGGGATTACCAATACGGAGTACAACGGATTAATAGGATATCTACTAAAACGCCTAAACTACGCAGACGATCATGGTGAGTACAAGCCAGAATTTCTTTTAAATGGTACTCCTTCGAAAATGTCTATAATTATGTCGCAAAAAAATTCTTCAGTATCTCTCAACGAGAGTTGAACATACATTACGTCATACATTCGTGAATACAATCGGTTTCTCAGTAATTCGGCGTTATTCTTTTATTTGTTATTACAGCGATAAATTTAGGGACTTTGAATCAGCAAACTCATGCATCTTAACACACAGATAATGCGGCTTAAGCCAAAAGAACATAGGTTATAAATTAGATATTTGAAGATTCAAGCGTATATTCAAGTACATACTACTAATTAACTCATTATACGGAAAACGTGTACGAAAAGTTACCTAGCTGTCCACAAATTAGGTATATTAATTAAAAAAGTGATCAATTAATCACTTCTATGCAATGCGCCATTCTTTAAAAATGATACAGTTTACAAGTTATTGAAGATTCCAGTTTGCGTATTTAAGAAATGAATTTACAAATACGGAAATTATCCATTTACTACAAAGTAAAACAAAGAAGAAGAAGATCTAATTCTAGGTCATATCACTCTTCGCATAACAAACGCTCTTAAATGAAAATGATAAGAACAATGAAATAGAGAGTAAATCAATTAGAAAAATATATTTTGCTGAAAAATATGATCTGAAATTCATAGCTTTATCAAGCTTGATTCCATTAATAATTTCTTGTATGTGTTGAAATCGCGTCGAAACATTCTATTATAATTTATTCGAAGTAGTCGGATGTGGATTTTGTGCACTCGAGATGACATAATAAGATACTAAATTGCCACTGTAAATATTACGATGGTGTCCAGCGATATGTAGGCTATCATTCTGCTGCAAAACGGAATCCTTGGAGTAATAATCGGAAATCGAATCGATCGAGCAATCGTGCACTTCGCCAGCACTCACTGAACACGAACACCGGCAATCGAGTTCTCCATCAGAGGACGTGCCAAACAGTGGTGACATTGATGAACTCGGGCTCACAGCATCTTTGCTCTTGTACTTGAACGTCTTCCAATCAAATTCTTTCGAATCGCGTTTCTCCTTGGAAAATCGACGTGCTTTCGTCTTGCTGTGTCCAATTGACGTGATTGCCGATTGGACAATTTCGAATTTCTTCGCAATATTTGATTTGATCGGCGAGGTGGAGAATGAATACTTTTTCTTATGCGCACTTTTATCCGACTTGTCCGAAAATGACTTCCGCAATGATAGACTGCTCATAAAGTCATCATCCTTAAAAGGTCGAACCGTAACTTTATGATTGGACGAACTTCGTTCGGTGGTCAGCGAATAATTTTCGGATGAGGCAAAGACTGCGTTCGATGTCGTCGGACTGATTGAGTTAATATTGATCGGCTCAATTTGGCAATGGCGAATCGTTGAGTAATTATTTCGCGTTGGATTGTGCGGTTTATTATGACTATAAGTGGGACGAGCTTTGACGCTTACTCCAATTGGACAAGGATCATTGCAGATGGGTTTGTTTGATTTCACACTGTTGCGTTGGACGGACGCCGCTCGTACCTGTTTCGGGGAATGGTCAATCATACTGGAGCCAGCACCCTGGTTATGAACATCCCGTTTCATACAGGGTTGTAACTTAATTCGTGTATTATTTGGCGATTCGTGAATCAGATTATCCACATTACGACAACAGTCGTTCGGTCGTTCGTACTTAGCATCCCTACTTAATTTACAACTCCTATCGCAAGTGCCATCATTGTCTCGACAAATGATATAATTCACATCCTCTTTTTCTATGGGATTTCTCGGTTTGGGATTGGGGTAGGTCCTAACTCTTTCCGGTTCTTTGTTACAACGTTTTTCACCAAATTCCTCCTTGCACACTTCTTTGATGCATGGAGTTTTGACGATTTGATCATCAACTCCGCATTCGTATGGAAGTTTAACCTCCTTTTCTATGACAGGAGGAGGAGGAGTTGTAGAAGGAGTAGGCTCTATCTGAAATTGAGCTTCAACAAATTTCTCCAGTCTAGCAACACATTGTTCCTGGCAATCTTCCTGCGCCTTCTTTTTCTTTCGCCGCCCGCAGCAGCCACTTTTCTTTACTGGAGTCTCAGGTGGCGGTGGTGGTGGCACTGGCTCGGGTTGTTTTCTACATATCTGCTGACACTTCTCACACACGCATTCGTGGAAAGTCTTATCAATAAACCCGACACTTGATGTCCGTCTCAGCTTTTCCTGTTTCTTACTCTCCACTACCATTTGTTCCTTGGAATCCCTGGCGTCTTCAATCTTTGATGATGCCTTTCTTATGCTCATAATCTTCTCGTCTCGTTTATCAGCCAATCGCTGTCGCAATATAGCTTCTATCGAAGGCGTCATGATTTCACTGAGCTGTTCACGTAAAGAGTCATCATCATGTCTTTCCTTTCCTTTTTGCCTGTAACTATCACAGTATTTCGTAGCAGATGCATTCGCACAATCATCTCTATGTCTGTAAGTATTCTCATCATTGGCACAACGTACGCTGTTACGTCGAGCACTACTTCCTTCTCTGGTTCGATACGTTTCTCGAACTTTGCCATCTTTACAATTTGGGTTCGGACACTTATCCGAGGCGGTTTGTGTACCGCCATCTGGACTATATATCAATTCATCCACCACCCGTTGGAGTTTCTTCGCATTGATGCAAAGTTTCTCCGGTTCGCGTTGACCATGCGGAGTACGTAAATCATATTCATGCACTTGAACGATCGAATCTCGTTTGTATTCCTGAAGGGGATACACCTCGACTTGGTCCTGCAACAGTGGCATATCATTGTGCGCCTCTATGGTCAAAGGTGGATCATTGTGTGTTAATAGATTCTCGATGAAATCCTGACTATCGCATATCGAACACCCTCGTGATGGGGGTACTTGGACAGGCGGTATGTCAGTCGTGATGAGAGTATGCAGGGAACGATTGTTTTCTGGAACATGCTGTACAAAACTGTCCACAAGTGGTCGATGTTTTACAATGGGACTACATGCTGTTGTTGTGAAATTGACTTTGGTTTGTTGTGCTCTGCAACTAGTGCTATTTTTCGTAATAGCCAACTTTGCACCTTTCAACAGATTCTCAATTCGTGCTTCGAGGTTATCATCTTTTTCTATTGCGTTCACGCATTCGGATGGCTGCATTATACTACGAATCTTATCCGGCATTCCATCGTGTGTGTCGTCCAGTTTCTTCTTCAGACATGGCTTAAGTCCACGAGTATCGCATATGTTCAATTCGACGGCGGTCGGCTCGCAGTTGAATTCGTTCTCCTTGTTGTCTCCATGCTTGCGGCCGCAGGTTTTCGGCTTTCGTGCACTCGACGATGCGTTTATTATCTCATCGCAGAGAAGCACTGACGTTTTCGGTTCGTATTTGAAGTGAGCACTCGAGCTATCTGTCATATCACCGCCCACACATTTATTACATTTACTAATTTGGAGCGAATTGCCGTTTTGCGCAAGAAAACATTGATTGGGAAGTCTGCAACTGTTGAAAATTTTGTCACCGGCCTTATCCGTTCGTCCACTGCATTGTGAATCAATGCGTTTCGAACTCGCAGATGATTTGTCAAATCGTTTCGTTGGATTCGTCTGTTTGACAGACCGCTGTCCAACTTCAAATTGCACCTTGCTTTGAGCGGCGCGGAATGGTAACGGCTGCTTGCCGCGCAAGCGATTACTTGGTCGTATTGGCAATGGTTTATTACGATACGGCCGTTTGGAAATGTTGGTAGACTTGGAGGCTAATGGGATGTTTAACTTATCGTTTAAATCCGGGGCATAAGATTGAAATTTGTCTTCGTTCCTTTTCACATCCATTAGCAACGTGTTTTCGCGTGCGGCTTTCGTTGGGATTGAAATGCCAGGGAATGTTTGAATCTTACAGTTGGATATGATTTGTTTACGTCTATCGAACTGCTGCGCTTGTGATTTGCACGTTTCCCTTTTCATCCAGGATTTGTCTTTCACTGCAGTAAAACATTAAGATATTAGAGAGAATGGGATAGAATGTAGAAGTGTTTACCTAGACTCATAAAAGCATCTCGGATACCTTGCGTTTTGGCCATATCCGAACCTGAATCTGGTGAAGAATCATCAAATCTCGGTCGTATCCGTCGTTTCTTGTATTTCGGACACGTTGATGGCTTTGGACATGATTCGAAAGGACATTTAGTAGAGGTAGTGTCTGCCAAATATACTTGTATTTTCGTTGGTGCATCCCGGGCATTATCCGTGCAGCATTTAAATTGCAAATGATTGCAACTCTCTGATATCGTTAGATTATCCGTATTCTTCATGGCGTTCTTGGCAGCTTCCAATATGCAAGAACAGGCGGGATTTATATCTGATGATTTGTCCATTTTATTCACCGGCTTTGCATTTTGTTTAACGCCACCTAAAGTACCACTGGTTGAACTAAATGTGCTGGACCTGGGGTATGGTGACTTGTCCGCTTTTGATCTATTCAGATTTGAATTGCCAGTTTTGAAATTCGACCCAGAACTAGAGGCTCTGCTAGATGCTGAAGTGACTTTCGGTGAACACAAAGGTACACGAGGTTTTTGCACTTTGGTCGAGGGAGCATTAGTAAAATCGCGTTTATGAACTGAACGACTCTGTTTAACTCGTGAAACAATCGGTGGTTTCTCACATCTTGAAGATGGGGGCGGAGAAGCGAATGTAAACTCTGGTAATTTCTTTCTCTGCACTGGTTTAGTCTTAACCTGCTTCACAGTCGTTTTGCACGTGTGAGCAGCAGGACTACACGTGACTGGAGATTCCTTCTTTAATTCGCTTTCAACTTGATTTACCACCTCGATGCGTTCGACGCTATTAGGAGCAGTTATGGGCATTGGAACTACATTAACATCAAAAACCATTGCATCGCTGAGTGTTTCAACTTCAGTCCGTTCTGAAATCGTGTTCAAATAGCGCTCACTCGCTCCTTCCTGTAATGTCGATGCACTTGTAATAATTTCCGTTTTACTCTCAAGCGTCTGAGATAATTCCTGGATAATATCAACGTCCTCCGTAATTTGCAAGTCGTCCTTAATTAGATGCAATTCGTTCTCGGCCATTGCCACAACTTTTTCCAAACTTGACATGGAATAAAATGAGCCTTGTTCACTACCGCTGTCGAGAAAACACAATACATACATTAGTAAGAATGAAGTTCACTCGCATATTTTCTACTTTTATATTGATACATATATAAGGTCTGTACACAAAAATTTGTTTATTGCCACAGTGTAGCACACATCAACAAATTTCATCCAAAACGTTTCATTTTGTTTTACTTTCGTTTTTGTACAAGTTACTTGTTAAATTACACATCACGTGATATTATTATATTCTGCGTAATGAATTGCTATTTATACCAGCTACAATCATCATGTCGATAAATATTCGCATCATGTTTGAAAAGTTTCAGAGTTTTCAAGCCTATGTGGACAAGTCAGCTAAGTTTTTTTTTTTACTTCCTATGGTAGTAATAAGATCAATTATATAGACCTTGATGCATGCATCATCATCATTATCATCATTATCGCCCTTTGTTGCAATTTAATTTGACTTCAATTTTTCATCTCGAATAAATATTTTACAAGTTAAGAGAATGCCTTAACATTTCCTTGGTTTGTTTAAACTTTAAACAGCGTTTATCGTTACTCAATTTTCGATTCGTTTTTATGATTTTTCATTTGTTACTTATAATTTACCAGCGAGTTTCGGAGTTCCTATGATGAAGTTTACAACTTCACGTAATTTCCTTCTTGACTAGTTTTATTTTTCAAAGCACACAATTAGTAAACAATAATCATAATTATAATATGCCGCTCTTCCTCATCGAGTAGTAGGTACAAAATGAAAACATTCTCATCATCATATTCAGCTTGTAATTCGCATCTCTGCCTGTCTCGTTCTTACTTATTCCAAAAGCAACTCACTATCGTGTGTATAGAAAAAACGTGTGGAAATATTAATTAATGTCTTGTTACTTCATACAATATTTGACCATCATTGTCTAATTGCTGATTGGTACATGATTACAAAGAACATTTAAATGTTTATCAAATTTGCGTTAACTCAGTCATCAATTAAGAAATAATCCTAATAGAAGTAAATTCCACTGCTTACATAAATGTGATCGGTTCAATTGAAACGTGCAAATAAACGCTTTGCCCTTTCATTGAATCATTAATATATTTATATGAACGAAAATAAGCAAGTGTGATCTTGCGTTTAAAAATAACTACTAACGTTTATAACCAGTATGTACATATTTACAAATACAAAACGTGTTTTGTTCTTGATTAAAATGGCGCATAGTAAAATTATGCGCATAAATATTTCATATGCATCTAAATTGTTGTTGGTTGGTGAGTGCGTTCCGGCAACAGACGTTTGTTTGTTTGCGCCTCGGACTGGGTAGAAAATAAAGCATCACACTGCGGTAAATATTTCTGCCACTTTCGTTATCAACGTTGGATTATCGTTAGATTGATAAATAGATGATAGTTGGATAGATGATAATTGATAGAGATACGGAAATCAGAGAATCGAAATTATTCAACGCTTTCTACGCATTCTCCGCCGCATCGTCGTATCGTTCACGTAACACAATGTTTATATACATTATTGGTTTTCGGCGATATTTAGCCATTACTAATTAATTCGGTTATGTTACTTGCATTTTTGCTTTACATTATCATAAGACGAAGATTTGCGAAGCTAGTATACTCCGCGTATAAAACGAAAATTTAACGAGAAAAAAACAATTATTTACTCAACACAGCCTAGTCATGTATATTTTCCAGATAAATATATATCTTTCCCAAATCTCTCCAATCACAATACCAGCTTCTGTTTTCACTATCATTCGCCAACATTTTATGTGTATCAATTCCTCATCTCCAAATCGTTTGCAAAGTGGAGATTGAATTGAATACGTCTCGCTGCATTTGAACAACGCAATGCAACACACATCGAGACAATGAATTTCCAATTTCATATCAGAATTGGCAATTCGTTTACGTTTCGCGCTCCTTTTTCACTTTGAAATCTTCGCCAAGTATTGTCGCAATCTCATTCTGCATAAATGCCCACGGTACGCTCGAATTAGCCAGCGGGCATTTATCACCACTCGGACAGTACACCTAAAATGCAAACGTTTAGTACAAAAATTGGAAGATGCGTTTAAATTGATTACCTCTTGACCGGCACCCTGTCGCTTGATGCTGTCGCGGCTGCAAGGGAAACAAAATTTGTGCTGTTGCACAGACGGACACTGTACGAAATGCGTATCCTCGAGACGCTCCTGGCAAATCGTGCAACGCAACGTATTCGCGTTGGACGCCGCCGGAGTCGTGGTGGTCTCGGTGCCAGCGGCGGGCAGACCTTCCTGAGGCGTACCTAAAGCGCCAGCTCCGGCCTCAGACGACGTGACAGTCGTGGAGGAAACGTGCCGCGAACCTGACGATCGCCGGCTGCTGGACGATCCGGCGGATGAATTTGGCGAATGTTGCGAACCCCTTGACGCGGAGCGCGGCGCCACCGCGCTCGGGGGGCTGCCACCGGTTGAGCGTGGACTGCCCGGTGGCAAATTGTCTGCAACAGATATTAAAGCGGCCATTGGACTTTGTCCAGAAGCAGACGTTGCTTGCTGTGGTTGGGCTGAACCTGTGGATGCATTCACTTCGGGCGGTGAACTTGTCCTGTTGCTCAATGGCGAGCTCGCGTTTGTACCATTCGCAGTGGCTGTGTTTGCTACCGAGACCGGTGCTGGGTACCCTACAATCAAGTCGTCGTTGTGGTTGTTGTTTGCATCCATTCAATTCGAACAATTAAACAATACGAAACAATGCGCCATTTGCATAATATCAAAGAGAGAACGACAATGCGCAAAAACCTTCAGTTATTCAACGTGCTCCCCTGAAAGGCGCGCATACACACACCATGCATAAACGCACGCGCTCCACGCTCCACGAAAGCGTGCGCGTCGTCATAGCCCGTCGACTCGCAGTCTTTACGTGACCTCGATGGATGTGTAATTGTATGACGTAGAATGGCGAGTCGCGGAGACTGCGGAGGAAAAAACAAGTATTGCGAAGGAACGAAAACGAAACAATGCAAAAGGGGGGACAACGACAGAGACGCGCGCGCGCGCGCACGCAGCCGTTTCGTTTGCCAACTCGTCTACGGCAAGTTCAGAATGGAAACGCGGATAATTTAAGCCCACGAATCAATGCCGGCTCACGACGACGACGACGACGCGCCATCTTACACGCAACACACATCTACGCAGCGCACGCTCGCGGCCATCATCACCATCGAGCGGGCGCGCGGGGCATGGAATGTGACCAACACAACTTTTTCGCCGTGCCATGTCATGTCGCGTGTTACGTCGAGGATATTTTAACGGGCAATGGAATATTACGCGCACCATGCCCGTGTGCATTCATTACGCAGTGTTGCCACATCAGCGTGCCGTATTTTACGCCTGCGGTAGATGCATGCAGCAGGAGGCACTCCCAGTCGCGCGTTTCAATTCTTTTCTCGTATGCAAATCACCAATGTATACACAGCGCGAGCTTGTGACCGCTACGCCGATGACACATCCAACAGCGTCAATGCAAATGAATAACAAAAACAAATACAAACGCGGAGAGAAAGACCATCGCAATTTATATATGCATATGAAACGTTCACATCAAAACAATAGACCGCGTGCGCGAGCGTACATTAATAATTAACTATGATCATGGGGCAAAATGCATGCATGACCTACGCCAACAACGGCGATTGAAGAAACTAACTCCATTGTGGTAACGGACGCGACGCGCGTTCGCGCACATGCAGCGCATTTTTCTCAACGGTTTGCGCAGTTGTTGTGAATGCAACATCATCATCATCATCATCGTCAGCAGCAGCAGACGCGAGAACAAAAGCCATAACGGAAAAGCGCCAAATGTGCGTTGTCAGCGCATAAGAAAATTACAACAATTGCTTGCCGTGTTCTACTACTGAATATGTAACAGGTGTATGCTACACAGACGTTTAGCCTGTCCGACCCATATACGAAAACGTAGCAACAACAAAAATTATTATCTATTTCCTTTCGACGGCAGCTGCCTTCCGCTGCGCACAAAGAAAGACGCAGCAGCAGCAGCACGGGACAAAGATTATAAACATCTGTCGTCGTCGTCGTCGGTTTTCGGGGCAGCCGCGTGCACACGTATGTAAATGCATTAAACAAATGAATTGAATTGAGTGCGTAGTAGCCGCGAGCAGCAGCGTCTTTGCAGATGTGCAGCGCACGCAGACGCCACTCGTCTATTTTCGCAATGTCTGCCTGCGCGCGAGCGCATAATGCAAGTAGCAGGGCAGTGATCCTAGACCGTGAGAAAGTTCTTGGAGGATCAAGGCCATCCTACAGGCACGACTGGTTTGACTACACACAGCAAGTTCTTTGTTACGAACGCGCGCGCACACGTCGTGAGATGTTCGTACCTACACCGCAATAATGCTGATGATGATGATTATTATTATTATTTTTGAAGAAACGGGGGGTTTTAAATAGCTAGTTGGCATGTCTTTAACTCAAAGAGGAATGCACGCCTCGAGACAATACAATGTTGTGGGTGCATAACACCAAAATGTCAGGTATTACGTCGTCGTCGTGCGTTGCGTTGAGCGCAAATTAAAAGAAACCAAGCCGCAGTCTAGCCGCGAGTCGTGAAAGTAATGCAATGAAGCAAGAAGCACGCAAACCAGTTTCTTCGTCAACATCTCTGCAATTATACACACATCGGCGACGAAAATACATTTCGTCCGTTTTGAACATTTTAATCGCGGCGTGCGTCATTAGTATATATCAGCAGAAGTATGCAGTCGAAATTCCGTTAATAGAGAGAGAATTGTTGATTAGTCGAGCAATAGTGAACGGGTTTCATGATTACCATAATATAGAACGCGCATGCATACACACAGCAGTCGAGTGTTGTGTGATCAGGCAACGAGCTCTACTCCTCTCGCGAACACGCCAAACGGCTTTTGCGTTTACCAAGAGGAACGATGTTGTTTGTTGCTGCTGCTGCTGGTGCTGCTGCTTGCTGCTTTTACACATGCCCGCACAAAACGTGATTGTGCGCTGACTGGCTATCTACTTCGCATGTATATTTAAAATTCATGTATACACAATAACGAATACGAAAATAAACATTACGTCAGAGAAATGGGACGCGTATAAATAACGGAGATGAAAAGGAGTGAATCGAGCGCGAACGTGAAGCGCACATCGTATGCAGCCGGACCTGAATGTCAGTAAGATAAACGACCATTGAACCGGATTCACCGAATCTCGCACGAGTCGAGACGAGTCTCGATGATATTATGCCTTCAGCGAAATTGTATCTATCAGGTGGGAATAGCTCACCATTCGTTTTAAACGGCGTGCCTGCATCGAAAGACGGTGTCCGTATCGGGTGCTTTTCCTGCTTGAACGTTCGCTCCGCAGTCGCGCCAAAGCTCTGCGCTAAAGAGACTGCCGGCAGGGATTCGCCGCGCGTCAATGGCGGTCGTACGGGCACGCTGTGCTCCTCGATGGACATCATCCGCTTGGAGCCGTTCACGTCGCCGTTGGCATGATGATGGCCGTGGTGCTCGTCGTCGTCGGTCGACGACAAGCCGCGCTTAATGCCCTGCTGCATCCCTGCGGGTCTTCCGTTGCTCGTCGCGTGATGATGCGCCTGCATCGCGTGATGCGTGCCCGTTAAATGTCCGGGAATTCGAACAGCTGTGCGCGGCGCCAATGCACCATGCTCCTCCAGCGACGTGGTGTCCTGGATGCCCGTGGAGCGCGCCATCGACGTGCTGCGTGGTGGCGCGGGCGGATGCGCCTGATACTCGCTGAGCATTCCGGGGCGTGCATGCTGCATGCTGTACGTCGCCGAATGATGCGTTCCGGCCGCAGCGGCTGCTGCGGCTGCCGCCGCCGCCGCTTGCTGCTGCTGCTGCCTGCTCGACTGACCTGCGACCACGTCGCCGTTCTGATGGTCATGTGCGCTCGCCGCCGACGAGCGATGGCTCTTTGAGCTGTGTGCAGCGCGCTGCTCCTGGAAGCCGTGGGCGCGCTTCAATTGTCTAGCCGTCTCGAGCACAATCTCGATGCGATCCGCGCCTTCGTAATTCACACAGCCGCGGCACACCGGCTCGGTAAAGTCGTGCAACATCGCCCATGGCATGCGTGGGAGATCGCACAGATAGCATTGCTGACGCTTTGTCTGCTGAATTTGCATAACAGACATCTTCACCATGAATACGCGTCGACGTGCACCTTCCGAAAACGAAATGCGGACCACCACACACTGCTGCCCTAATTACTCTCTCTCTCTCTCTCACACCTCGCCAACTCTCGTTCGCCACCGTATTAAATCAAACTCTAGTATTATTGCTTTCGTTGCAAGCGTAGAATGCGATAATAATCCATCATATGCACTTTGGATAAGCACTAAAAAAGCACACAAAGAAAAAGCTCCGTCCGACAAGCGCGCGCGCCACACAACACCAAAAGTCTCGCCGCACTCTCGCACCTCAATTCTGGCTGCGTCGTCGCTGGTCGTCGTCGTCGCGCAACATTCACGATTGCCCGACTAGCTGTGTGCTACTAACTGAAACCGCACACAACCTTCGCTTACTTGCCTGAATCGCGCGAGCCGTCCGCTGTCGACGATGAACTGCTGCGCGCGCTGGAAACGGTAGAATCGGTTCGTCGGCAGGCAACGCGCGCGTCGTCGTCGGTACCAAAGTAACGCTTGTTCGGCCCGACCGACTGAGCTCGCTTTGGCTGCGCCTGTAAACGCCGCCGATGCATCGGTGTGCGTCGCGTTCGTACACGTCAAGTGAGTACTTGACTCAGCAAGCTAGCGGTAGTCGCGGAGCAAAGGGAGGCGGCGGCGGCAGCAGCAGCAGCAGCAGCAGCAGCTCACCGTACGTAAACGTAGCAGCGTGTGCGGGGGAGGGGAGCGCGGCTCCTGCTAGCGTGCAGCAGGAACCCTACGGACGTGCTATAATAATCATTATCGCCGAGCGTGACGTCATAATGTACCGCAGACCAATGGCAACATCGACGACGTCACTGCTGAGTGTGTGTCGCGCGGCTCGCTCCTGCGTGGCGTGTTGCAACGCACAACAAGCATCGATCCAGCCTGTGCGCCGATGCCGCCCGCCGACACCGACACCGGCACCGACCGTTGTGCAATGGCTACGCGCCAAGCGCACGCGTTCAGCAATAACATTGAGCGCAAAATCGCACTCACTCAGCAGCAGGCGGCAGGACGACAGACACGCTATAGCGCTATAGCGAGCGCGAACTGATTCAACGAAATAACGTTTCGCCTGCGCCCATACGTCACACTTAATTGTGGCTTAATAACCAAACGCGGCAACACCATTGATTGCATGCATGCGTTCGTCGAGCGTTCGTCGCTCGAAGAGGAAACTTGAATTACGTTCGTCAGCGTTTTTTCGGTGTACAGTTACACAGGTAGTAGCGTAAATTCCAGGTAGACGACAACAAACGTATAATATTTCTATCGTCGCGACGACAATAGAAGAGCGTCCGTAGTATACGGCAAGCCCGTTACGTTGAATCGCATTCCGCGCGGGCGGGAAGCGAAACTCAATTTCCCTCGGTGTCGATGTCGGCGGCGCGTCAGAATGCCGAAAATAGACCACAACGCGCGAGCAATTCAGTGTACAGAACGGGAAAGTAGTGGTAGATTGCAGGACGAAAACGAATCGCTCGTTGTTTATCTTCCTTGTGCGCTTGCGGCGCGCCATGCATAATCGAGCGCAATAAATTATCTAGCGCGCATGCACGCGGATTGATAGCGCATCCGCAGCGACGTCGACGACAAACGACGCACAATTGAATAACACACAAAAAAGCTTGAGCTTGCGGCTCGCGGCTTGCATGCGATCGCAGCGTGCTCTACGTCATCGACGCGAGGGTAATCCTTCTCGTTCGCATTCGCGTAATGAACGGCGATCAACGATGACATTGTTGTAATTCATGAATGTCAAGCATGGGATGAACGTGTGATCATCGCACATCATCATCATCATCAACATCGGCATCATCAACAAGGAGCGATTTCGTTATGACCCCAAATATATGTGTCAAGTAAACACCGCATACACACAACGCTGCCACTGGCCGGCAAGGCAAATCTAATCTGCAAAACATAAATAATACCAGAGTCCAATCGAGCGCAGACGAAAAAATACGAGCCGACCACGCTTTTAATTATAACACGATCCGCGCGCATTGCATTGCATTGAATATTCTTGCCCGGTTTATCGCCAACTGTAATTTTCCTCTTCGAGCCTCGTACAGCGGGGCATGCACACTTAATTGTTTCTGCTTATGAATCCATAAGTGTATCAGGAGCGTTACAATACTAACACAATATTTATAATCGCCAGTAAACAAACGGTTCATTATATTTTGCATTTTTTTGCACCGGACAATTATGTAAAGCACATAGGAGTTAACAAATATACCTCTATTGTTATTCAAACTTGATGGTATATTATTATCAACTGGTTAAACATATACAAAGTGTTGAAATCATATTTCGCTTATAACGACGAATAACGGCTGCAATACAATATTTAATTTTTGTGTAGATCGATAAAATCAATATTTCTGAAGATCTATTGCTTAGAAAGATTATTATTTCAATTAAAGCGACGAAATATTGTGTTTTCTTTGAATCAAGAAATTTTTTGAGTTACTGAGTTAAAAACTATCATTCAATCGATACTAATATTATTTTTTATTTCGGTTATAGCGACGCAGAAAATTCTTAAAATGACTGCAACTTCGGTTATAACGTCGATTGACAATCAGATTAAGTATAATAAATTTTTTTTTTTGCATAAATCAGCACGAAAAATCTTTAAATTACGACGAAATATTTGAAATGATTAAATTATTAAGATTTTTGATCAAAACTATAGAATCCAATTATAAACTAAATCACTCAATGAAACAAAGATTATACCTGCTAATTGCGCATAAAATTAGCATTCTTGATACATTTGAAGCAAAGTGGAAAAGGAAGAAACAGATATCATGCGTCAAAAGACTCAGCACGTCCGCCTCTGCGCGAGCGCGCGTGTTTTAATATCGCACGAAACGGTATAAATATTTAGGTTTGAATTAAATTTCTACGCTATTTTGCGAACGTGCTGAAAACAATGGATAACCACATGATGACTATTCGGGTCACAAAAAGCGCGGCTGTAAATTACAATTTTCAACAAACGCCAATTGATATGTACGTTCGTTACATTAATAACATTTAGTCATCATTTCATTTTATTTCCATGCATGTTGCGTATTACTAATGTCTAAATAATTGATTCTCATTTATTATTACTAACGCATATCATAATCGTACTTCAATTTATCGTCAAACCTCAAGGGATGTGCGTGGTGTGCGTAGAAATGCACACACACACTCAAAAAAAAAAAAAAGAACTTGTAGGAAATTCAAACCAAACACTCTGATTATGTGATATTCCTAACCTTGCATTCGGTATTGTTATGTTGTTACAATCATTGTGGGAAATTATTGATAATAGAGCGACAATGCGACGCATTCCGCCAGTGCGGCGCAGCGCGTGAGAAAATGCATTTAAATAACTAAGCAGGCATTAATTCAATTGTTCCAAACGCAAATTACCATGCTCAAAGATGATTACGATCAATGATGAATTATTCCAAGAAATAAGAAAATCTTTCCGCCCAGTAGCAGTCTATCTCCATTCAACTTTAAGGTTATGTCGTGAAATGCACACACACACCCACACCCACACATGATGCGTCTCTTTGCCAAGGTTAAGCAAAAAAAAGGCAAACTCAATTTATGTCCTTGATGCATCCTGCGTGCTCGGCGCTTGCGAGCCGCCCCTGACGGGTAAACGCGTACGCTGATAACATACTTAGCATTTCGTACATGTGAGAAGCGGTGCGCACGCCTCGTAATCAATGTATGCGCATTTGCGGCATGTACGCTACGATTATCAAAATATTTTTTAACGAAGCGGCGCGATAACGCCTTACGCCGTCTTATCAAAGTACAAACAGTCATACCAGCAGTCGCGGCAGCAACAGGCATGCGCGCGAAAATGTTCATGATTGTTTTGGTTGCGGCCGCCAACGCCAATGCGGCGTTAATGCATGTATTATTACTATTAGTGCGCAACCTGATTACATATACGTTTCGAATCGATACTCTCAACGAGCTTGATCATCGATTCATTTAAAAAAATGCGCTTATCGTCCGTATGCCGCCCCCGATGCCTTCGAAATAGCAATGCGTAGGCCGATTGCAAATGAGATTTACGATTACGCACGAACTGCATGCACATTATTGCACTCATTAATCTATAGCGAAACGTGCTGTAAACATCAGCATCGCACCGCGACGATGAGTCAGCAGTCAGCAGCCATTATTATTGTGTTGTTTCAAATAAACAACTTCCCTCTTTCTTTCTTTCTTTCTTTCTTTCTTTCTTTTTCGTTTTCTTTCGCTGACAGACCGCGCGCAAATCCAGGTGCAGGTCATCCGCCGTCTGCGCTTCGTGCGCACACTCATTGACTCCGTTCGTGTTTTGTTCGTCATTTGCCGAAATATTGATTCGGCGCGAAAGGGAGCGCGTGACGCGGCGCGCGCTCGACCCGGCTGGCGCGTCAGTGAAAGACCTGCAAGACCTATTCCAGCCTCATCCTGGTCGACTGAGGCCGCGCCGCACGGGAGAGCAAAATAAGGACGCAAGCAAACTGCAATATCGATTCGCTTCCCAGGCAAAGCGCGCGCGTCCCGGAGTTTGCATCGTATTGATTACACTCACTTTGCTGCCCCCATGCCATGCCATGCCATTGCTGCTGCCGCCTTTCCCCTAATCGTTATTTGTCCAGGCCGCTCGCTTTTCACTTTTCTTACAGCCAAGCATGGCAAGAAACCAATCAAGATGCTCAAATCACCGATTCAATTTCGCAAACAATTAATATGGCAATCACTCAAAGCGAATGATAAGGAGCCAATAATATACGATAAGCGCATACAGTATTTTCCGTAAACAGCTCAATCACTGCGTGGCGTTGCGTTCCTTACAATATGTATTCGAATCCGAATAAAAATTGAACAAGTAGGCTATCGCCATATTGCAATCATGGAAAATCACTTAGCAAATGAAGCGTAATTATGCGCTGCTGTGGAGATAAAACGCGACATGGCATAACCTAAAAAACGTACGGCGACACGTAATGGCCTGAAATTGTTTAATGATCGCCTTCGCAACGCGAAAATCCGTTCAAATCGATGGCGCAGTACGAGCGAGCAACAGCAGTAGCAGTAGCAGTAGCAGCAGCAGCAGCAGCGTGTGCGTCTTGTTACGTTCGAGCATACGTAACCTTCCGCAACGAATTCGTGCAAACCGCACCAAAACTATTATAGAAGTCGCGCGATCTCCGCTGATATAACACGCAGCCGTCTTGTGCTGTTAACTTTTTTCAGTCGTTGTCGTTGTCGTTTTTGTTTTAGTTTAATGCCCATAAAAGGCTTCCCCGATGTGCTTAAACGGCAAAGGGAGAAATAGAAATAAATATAGGAAAACCGCCAGACGTGGCTTTACGCGATGAGTTTCTTTGTTATGATCGAGGTCGGAGTAGTGCAGGATGAAGAAATAGTCCTGATACGCATCTGTCGCCATTACGTGCCTGACGTGTACTCAATGTCCGAGCGAAACGTGGATGACGTGGTTTCCGAAACTCAATATATCCACCACACACGCCTCCGCGCGGCGGTGATTACAGAGCGTCGCGGAGCGCATGTGTTCGCTGGCACACAGTACATCAACCCTCGTCGGGTCGAGGGCAGACTTGACGTAGCTGCCGCCGCCGCCGTCGCTGCCTGCTGCAAATGGTGCGCTCACACGCAATGTGGGAAGTGGAGCACACACACGCACCCACATAGCGAATGCGGTTGGCGGCGGCGGCAGCACGCGGATCGATTGCGCCGATTCGGTTTGTTTACGTTTCTGCACGTCGCTGGCACATTTGAGTGCGCTTACGTGGACCAATTGGATGATGACCAGTATTATGCATGTGTGTGTGCGTGTGTGTGTGGCTTGTATGCATGCACTCGCTTGTTTATAGTTTGATCACGTGACATCGAACGCGCGCGCGCGCACGCCTTGATTGCTGATAACATTTCCAACTTATTCATTATTGATACGTTCTAATAATACACGCCATGTCCATTTGGTGTCTAATTGAGTACACGCAGACTGCATATTTCATCATCGACTTACTGCGCCGCACACCACGTACATTTTATAATTATTTCTCCTGTCCTAAGCAGTATTATTATAATGCAATTTATTTCCTATAAAATAACCATTTGCTTTTACATTACGTATATGACCTAAATCGCTCGCGCGCAATCACAATCAATTATTAAGCGCGTGTTAGAATGATAACAATGAATAATATGTAATACAGGTATTGATGAAAAAAATTCAAATTATATAAATTTGAAAAAAAGTACTGCCTCCTGTGAGGTTTGAACTCACGACCCCTGGTTTACGAGACCAGTGCTCTACCACTGAGCTAAAGAGGCTTCATGCGAGGCCACTGGAATTCACGCTAGTTTACTCGTGGTTGACGTTCAATATTAAAACATTGCACTTTACCTTGCATTATTCGGAAATTAAGTAAATGTGATGAAAGTATAATAGGTTAAAATTGCAAAGTAGCAAATGTCAATTATATTGGTTAGGGCACGTGCTATAACATGAAAATTGGCGTAGATTTTTTGCCACACCTATTTAAAAAAAAAAGATTACAGCTATCTTTGGTATATTTAAGATAACGTGGTTGAAATATCAATATTATAGGGAGCAACATATTTAATTACACGATTAGACCATGATGTAATATAACAACTATCTTATCACGTACGTAAAATGTGCAAATATTTATATAAACGCCTCAATCAGAGAACAAATACTGATAAGGTACTCATTTCCGAGTATGGTTATGTTGAATGCCTTTTTTTTTCTCTCGCTTTCAAACTGCGTAGATACAAAACGCAATGAGAAATTGATACTACACATTGCTGGTGGTGATAACTGATAATTGATCGACCATCTGCTTGTGTCGAGTACAAGTATGATAAATACTTTTTGGAAAAATACTGCTCAATCAAGCTATTTACGTTTAAGTGTATGGATCTGTTATTAAGATAAACCGATAAATAATTGAAGTTTGCTCGTATTTAAATGCAACACTAATAATATAATTATTAGTAATTAGATAACTGATTAGAGTTACTGATTGATAATCTTGGAAAGTAAATTGATTGATATTTGGAGCGGACTTGTTGATGTGTGCAAACACGACTTTAAAAGGGTGAACTGTAAACCTACTTAATGATGAAACATTTGACTCACTCACCCCGATACTGGTTCAGCTGTAACCGTAGCCGGTTCGTGCTTCTTCGGTTCGTTTACGGCTGAAACGAAGTTGCTGAGTGTGATGGATAATTCGGTTAAATTTGCAATGCGTAATTACCTCCCAGACGAATTTGAAGATACTTGACGTTCTCCTTCAGTTTCATGCGATAATCTTCGATTTCTCTTTCGATCTCCTCCAAATTGTCCGTGTCGTAATTGTCGAACGTATGCCGATTCGTCCATATTTCGTTCCGCAAACCGCGAGTATAATCATCGTTTTCACTAAAACTATCGCGCGAATTGACCATGCCGTGCTCGATGCTGTGCTTGTTTTGTTTAATGTTCAGGAGGTTCTGTTCTAACCGTTTCTTCAAAAGCATATTCGAATTCGACTGGTCGATGACGCGGTTCTTTGTGCGATCACCGCAACCCTGCGTGGTGGTAGAGTCGAGGGACGCGCTTTCGCGCCGTGATCGCTGAGGGCGGAATTTGTTGTCCCCGCAGCTGTTACTATTACTAGGCGATGTGAATTTGGGTAGGCTGAAACTACGTTCGGATTTGCGTAAGGTGGTTCTTGATCGTTCGCGAATGCGTTTGGAGCTGGCGGTGAAGACGGTCTTGTTGGATGCTCTGTCCATTCTCATTGCTGGAGTTGGAGTTTTAACACTTAACAAATAATTTCTCTACAAATAACGATGTATCCGCGTCAAGGTCCATTTAGGTGATTTGCTACATACAGGACAATTAACATGGACGTATTTTTGGCACGTAAATGTGGGATGATAGACGATTCAAACGTCAAAAACAAGAAACAACCCCTCTCGCGGTATAATTCGCTATCAGTTCAGCACTGCATGCGCCATCTTTCCGAGTGAATTAATATCATTATTACGGCGTTTGAATTCAATTTTAAAATGTGAAATTTAGGTTTTCAGTAGATTAACTAGAGATATTTATGCCAAAAAATACTAAAGTCAATTTGACACCTTGGAGTGAATAATATTCATGTGCATAAATATTTATTGTAAGTTATTATTTTATTGTGTAATGTTGATCTTTGTAGACCTATAAAGATAGAACGCTAACGAAGCGATAGAGCAGTCTGAAAACTAATGTAAATATTTATTAAAGCGCGCGACGAATTGACTCATTGGAATTTTAAAAACATGACTTATTAATCATTCTTAATTAGAAGACGAGAAACAATTAAATTATAACATGTTTAGGCTGTGACATTGTGTAACTTTAACCTTAGCGGATCAGCAATGCTGTAAACCAAATGATGAGCAAATCTCATATCTCTATGCGGCCATTGGAGTATAAAATTCCTCACCATCTAAACGTTGAAAAGATTTTAGTCATTTTGGTTGTGGTAAATCAAGGGAAAGATGAAGAAGTAGTTACCTTGGCAATGAGTATTTCCATTTCTAACAATGCCATTCGCTTACCTATGCAACTTCTTGCACCGAAACCGAATGGCAAGGTTGCGAAATTCGTAGTTTCTTTTTTGTCGCCCGTTCGCATCCATCGCTCGGGAATGTATTGCAATGGCGACGGAAAGCATTTATCTGTTCCAATTGATAAGTATAAATGTGGTAGGTTTATCACAACGCCGGCGGGCACTTGATAACCGCCAATGACCATGTCTTTTGTGATCCAACGCACTGACGAGTGTGCTACTGGAGCCATACGTAAACCTTCCTTGATACATGCTTTCAAGTACTTTGCATCCTCCATTTTTTCTTTTGTCAGTGGACTATTTTTCTCTGGCAATAAATGTTTCAATTCCTTGCGGAGTTTTATCTGGATGTCTGGATGTTTTGCAATATAGTATAAAATTGCTCCAACTTCTTTGGCTGTCTGAAAATTCAAGTTTTTAATTGAAGTTTAGAGATTAATCGGATTAAATTCACAGTTTCTGTTCCTGCTGTTATTCCATCCAAAGTCATCACGAGTGCGTATCGTTTATCTTTGGCAATTAATTTCTCAAAGATGCTCTTGTCATTTTCGGATTTGTTGATGTAATTTGGATCTTGATCGATTTTCTTCTTAGCTTCATCGATCAATCCAATGATTTTGCTGCAAATGAGATTTGTTTATAATTCTGGTGATATTTATGGGTTTGTTGGTTACTTGGTTAAGAAATCTTGACTTTCCACATATCTTTTCCATATTGGAGTATTGAATTTTCTATGGAGTACTCCATAAAATGAATAATCTACCTCTAAAGATGAGTGAAACATTTTCAAAATATGCTGTAAAGCTAATTCCACTTCTGGACTTGGGTTTGTACTCAAAATTCCAAGTCTTGTGTCTAGATGCATGGCAGTTATTGATTCAAATGCCCATTTGTTGATTTCATCAATGAAGTTTGCAGGCATTATGTTATTAATACAATTCTCACGGATTCTCTGCACGTGAGTGATAAATTCATCGGTTATTTCGTTCAGAACGGGGATGTAAAAGTTGGTTGCTTTTGCTTGCATCATTATGGGATTAACTATTGTACGAAATTTGCCCCAATTTTCATCTTGGCTGTTCATTAAGCCTTTGATCTCATCGCCGAAAATATCTTTACGAAGAACATGTCTGTAATAATCCATTGCTTCAAATCCAAATCTTTTTGGTAAAGGCCCCTCGTTCCTCAGATACCATTCGACATCTTTTACATTATAAAGTGATAAAATGTCACCGAAACTATTCAGGCCTCGTAGATTAACAATATCGCCATATTGTTTATTCATTCTGCAATGATAAATTGTGATTATGGATGTATGTGAAGTGGATTATTACCTTTGAGCTAATTTTAAAAAATCTGCTCCAATTATTAGTCGCCATGAATTGCCAATTAGTGGTAATGGTTTCGGTCCAGGGATGGATTCGTATGGTTTAGCACTTTCCCATCTTTCAGCTTGTCTTGAAATTAAATTTGCTGTGCAATATTTGGCTGAATTTTGTTCAAGAAAATTGTTTTGTAACTTCCGGAAAAAAATTTGCACATTCTTTGAACGATGCATCTTGATGCAACTGAATAAAAATGAACAATATGCAATTCTTCAGTTCAACATATAAATTATTATCGTTAGTAGAGGTTGCGCCTTTTTAGTTCATTCAAGATAGTTTATCTTGAACTTGTTACTTGGTGTTTACTAGTTCATAACTAGTAATTATAAAAGTATAAAATTCATTTATTTTCAAGAATAACAAAGAACAAAGAACAATTAATCAACAATTTAAACACATTAACAAAATATTTCAAATCACCGTAAAATGAACAAGAAGGATTTTAATCGTCAACTTCTTTTAGTCTGATTTTTAAGGGATCTGCAATTCCATAAAGTAATTGATGTTTGAATCTCATTTCACCATAATGCCAACTTAGTTCATAATTTCTAATCAACTAAAATTCACGTTAATTAGTTGCTTAATGTCTATAGCTTTATTCAACTGAGTACTTACTTTCGCTACGAAAATTTCCAATTCCATGTTAGCCATTCGTTTGCCAATGCAACTTCTTGGTCCGAAGCCAAATGGGATTGTTACAAATGGATTAACATTTTCGGTTTTCAGTCCTCTAATCCATCGTTCTGGCTTATATACGTTTGGATCCGTGTAATGTTTATCGAGCATGGAGAGATATAAGTTAGGGGATGATATAAAAGTATTTTTTGGGATTTGATAACCACTGAGAACTGTATCTTTTGTTATTCTTCGCATATTACCACCCCCTATTGGCGCGAAGCGTAATGATTCCTTTATACATGCTTTCAAATATGTTGCTTGATCTAAAATACTTTTTGTAATTGGCGCATGTTTACTTGGCATGATATTTCTGAGTTCATTGCGTAGACTGCTTTGTGGTCCTGGATTTGTAGCCAGATAATAAAGTAATGCACCAATAACTTTGGAAATCTGCAATTGAGATAGTAATTTAATTACGGGGCATGCAGAAATGTTGAGGAGATTTACGTTATCAATACCAGCACCCATCATGTCTAAAACCATGACCATGGCGGTTCGTTTATCTTTGGCAACAAGTCGTTCGAAAACACTTTTTTCGTGTTCCTGTTTCGTGCTGTAACTTGGATCATTTTTGATACGTTCTTCTGCCTGGTTAACCAATTCTAAAACCATGCTGAAAATGAATGGTTAATAGTATTTTCGTTTGACTGAAAGTGGGGAATTTACTTGGTAAAATAATCTTGTGCTCTAATAAAGCGTTTGAATAACCACGTGTTGTACTTAATGTGCAGTCTTCCGAAGGGTAGGAAATCCAATTTTAAAATTAATATAAAAGTCTCCAACATGTATTTAATTGCTTGCTGTGCTCTTTCATCTGGTGTGTCTTTCAAACATCCCAATCTCGTGTCTAGGGCAATGGCGGTGATTGATTCAAACGCCCATCTATTCAAATCAGCAATAAAATCATCAGGCATTTCACCATTTGGATCTTTTGCCTTTAGTTTAGCCACATACGCTAAAAATTCATCACCGATTTCATTCACTATAGGAATGTACTGATGAACTGTCCTTGGTTGCATCATTATAGGATTGACAATCTTTCGAAAGTTACCCCACGTTTCGCCATGTCTGAAAATCCATAACCCAATTACGGTTATCAATTCAACATCATCAAAATATTGTTATCGTATCAATGAAGGTGAACGTACGTGTTTACTAAACCGATTGGCTCACCGAAAACGTCCTTCCTTATTTTATGCCGGTAAATATGACTTGATTCGAACTCATCACGATATGGCCATTGACCTTCATTTCTATACAGCCATTCAATATCTTTAACATCAAATATGAATATGAAATCTTCAGATCGGTAACTTTTCTTGAGATTGACAATATTTCCATATTTCTTATGAAGTCTACAATCAATTAGATTTTGTTAATGTTTGAGGAACTGGAAAAATTTCGAAGTTTAATATACTTGGCTACTAATTTATTAAAATCGGGATCTGTAAACAGGCGCCATGCACCTCCAATCACAGGAAATGAAGTTGGCCCTGGAATTGCACTAAATGGTTTGGCATCTTTCCAATCTATAGGCGTAATGCTGGAAATTGTACTTGAATATGCATTCGTATTAAGTTTTACATATTGTCGTTTACTAGCCAAGTGCAACGTGCGCACCACACCTTTTACCAACATTATTGTAAATGTAATTTAAACAATCTCACTCTGAACGTTATACGATAAAACGGTAATTTCTACATAAAATTCTACTCACGACAGATCTGCACATTTGAGTGTGTTCGTTCAGTTGGTGCGCGATGCATTAGAAACACAATTCTAATGCATATTCAAGTAGTTTTATGGTCGCAGCTCAATGCTTGATATTGGCTACATGGGACGTTTGAAGGAAATTGATAAAGAATGTTCACGTATCTGATAAACAACAGGAATATTCTTAACTTATAATACACTGACTAAGTTTTGCAACTATAAGGTGCATAGGCTACTCCTTTAACAATACATATATACAAAGTAATTTTAGAAGCAATGATTAATTATCTACTTTCTTTAAAGTAAGTTTTAATGGGTCGGCTACGCCATAGAGTAATTCCTGCTTAAAGGTCATATCCTTGTGTTTCCAATCAAGCTCAAAATTTCGGATAATCTAAAAAATTTAAAATTAGTCAAGGATTATGTGAAATAGATTAGTTATTAGGGCAGTTTCTCAATCCAGACATTTTGTTACCTTTGCAAGGATCACTTCCATCTCCATTTTAGCCATGCGTTGCCCAATGCAACTTCTTGCTCCGAAACCAAACGGCATTGAAGTAAACGGATGCACAGTTTCAGTCTTTACGTTTCTCAACCATCGTTCGGGCATGAATTTCTTGGGATTCGAAAAGTGCTTCTCCGATGTCGATGACAAATACAAATGTGGCATTTGTATTAAAGTTCCTGGTGGAATTTGATATCCTCTAATTATAATGGGTTTATCAGCGCGTCTTAAATTTCCACTAACTACAGGTGATATGCGAAGTGATTCCTTAATTGACGCACGAAGATATTTTGCCTCATCCAAAAGTTCTCTAGTTAACGGTGTATTTTTATCTGGTATTAATCGCTTAAGCTCTTCTCGTAATTTTCCTTGCGGTTCAGGATGTTTTGCCAGATGGTATAATGCTGCAGCCACTGCTTTTGCGGTCTAAAATAGTCATTCATTATTTAACAAGTAATTTGATAAAATAATAGCTTACAGTATCAATTCCAGCACCAAGCATATCCAAAATCATTACAAGTGCGACACTTTTATCTTTTGCAACCAGTTTTTCAAAAATGCTTTTGCAATGTTCAGGTTTATGGCGGTAATCTGGATCGTTCTTAATCCTTTCGCCTGCTTTATCAAGTAATTCTAATCCCAAACTGGAAGCAAGAATAGACAATCATTTGTTAACAATGCCACTTGTGTAATTAGGTACTTACTTGGTAAAGTAATCTTGTCCTTTCACAAACTTTTGCCAAGTTTTAGTATTGAATTTCTTGTGTAGTTTTCCAAGCGGCATGTAATCAAGCTTCAAAAATAATGGGAAACTCTCTAGAACATGATCAATTGCCCTTCGTGCACGGTCACTTGGTACATCTTCTAAACAACCCAATCTTGTGTCTAATGCTACTACACCAATAGCTTCGAATGCCCATTTATTAAGTTCATCCATGAAATTATCGGGCATTTCACCAGCATATTTCTCATTTAATTTTTGCAAACGCACCAGAAACTCATCACTGATATCATTAATATGTGGAATGTATTGATGCGTGGCTCTGGGTTGCATCAGAATTGGATTCACAGCTTTCCGGAATGAACCCCATTGTTCATTTTGCCTTGAAATATCAACAATATAATTCAGGTTTAGTCTATGTTAACATTAATACCCGCTGACTAAACCTTCAACCCCTTTGAAAATATCACCACGAAGAGCGTGTCGGTAATAAGCATGGGATTCTAAACCATCACGAATTGGCCACTGTCCTTCATTTCTCATATAATATTGAATATCATTAATATCAAAGAGGAAGAGCATATCACCAAGTTGAGTTAATTTGCGCACATTGACAATGTCTCCATACTCCTTATGCATACTAAAACAAATCAAATTTTATTGAAAGTTCATGTATTTCAAATTCATATTACTTACTCGGCTGCAAGTCTAACGAGATCGAAATCCTTCAAAATTCTCCATGAATTACCCAAAATTGGAATCGGCTTTGGTCCAGGTATCTCCTCAATTTTCTTGGCAGCCTCCCATCCTTCGGGATAAAATTCAGGTATTGGTGCTGCATCTGCTGCACAAACAATAGAATAGGCATTATAAACAGTTTTAAAACAATCCAACTTTGTTTTGCGCTGAAGTGCGCTTGTGCAAGTTGTTCGCAGTAACACGTTCATTTCGAGACTGTGAACCAGTACCTAGTTCAGTCTATTAAACCACTTGGTCAATATGATTTATTAGATTTAAGTACATTTGAAGTAGATAACAAGTCTCTGTGGCAACATTAATACTGTGATATACTCTCCAATTTATTATACTCGGGCACATTGTATACAAGAATATTTCTATACAGGTGGCACCTGCGTAGAATTACAGGTAGAAATTGAAATAATTCCGCAGTTATAAGCACAGATTTGCGCGCGTAACATAGAAATTATTTTCATTGCTATTATCTTATCAGAATTCGTACACTTAATTATCAAATCGTGAAATGGAACATAATCATTACGTTTGAATTGCGTTGTATCAGAGAAGTATGTAAATATTATTGAATGGAAATCAAACGCGAATTGTTGTTTAAAATATTAGTTCTCGGTGACTTTGGAGTTGGTAAGAGATATACAGTTCAAAGGCAGATAGTATAAAAATTCATATATTTTAGGCAAAACCTCAATTGTTAAACGATATGCTGAAGGTCAGTTTACATATTTTAATTGAACACTCTTCCAAGAAACACTTAAACATTCCTTGAATAACTAGGAGTCTCGTTTGCTACTAACGCAACGGATGTTTGCGATCAATATTCCTCGCATTCCTTGATAATCAATAATTTTACGTATCTCAGGTCTTGTGAAGGTAATCGCACATTAACGTATTACAGATACTTTTTCGCCAGTTTATAAAATCACTATCGGTGCGGATTTTGCTCTGAAACGAATAGAATGGGATGAACAAACTCGAATTAATTTACAATTGTGGGATATTGCTGGTCATGAACGATTTGGTACATTGATGAGCGTATATTACAGATACGCGTGAGTAATAAATAACTAATGTTCATCAACTGAAATAATTTTGTGATAATAATTAGTCTAGGAGCAGCTGTTGTCTATGATTTAACACGACCAGCAACATTTCTATCAGTTGAAAAGGTATACTTAATAGCACTGGTGCAAAGTAGTTTTTAACACTCTTTTGTAGTGGATATCAGATTTACGAGAGAGAGTCTCATTACCAAATGGCAAAGATTTGCCTATAATATTATTTGCTAATAAGGGTGATGTTACTACAAAAGGTGTCGATGAATATGCATTAAATGAATTCTGTAAAAAGCATAACATCATAACATGGATGATCACATCAGCAAAATCTAATATAAACATAGGTAGTTTATTAACATGTGCAATAACGAACTCTTTTAATGTGTGTAACTTTAGATTTAGCAATGCATAAACTACTTGAAGTAATCCTAGCAAATTTCAACTCATGTAAGGAAGAGCCAGCCATCAAGAATCTTGAAGAAAATGTGAAGCCAGTCAAACGGTTTTGCAGAATACTCTAACAAATTAATTTATTACTAACCATACATATTAAATATGCAGAACACATAACAATGCATCACAGTTCATTATTCTAGCTTTTGCCCTCTAGTTTCTTAGCAGCAGCTAAGGCTGTTTCATTTGCTAGCATTTGGAACTCTGAGAATCTTTGTGATATCCTTTGATTTGTCTTCAGGTACTTCTCCATACACGTTAATGCACACTTTTCCTAAAACGGTGACACATTTTTAGTATGACGATACACATTTCCAAAGCATTATTATGTATTAAACTTACTTCTTTTGCTTTTAAATTGCGGCTAGTAAAATCAGATATACAATCTGAGAAGCACATCTCTGAGATTTTATTATAATTTATTAGGAAGTCTTTAAACTGAAAACACGAATATTTACATTTTGGTATATTGCGATATATGGAACACCTACCGTTCTAATTTGCTCAGACTCAATAGAATCGGAAATTGTAGGCAGGACACTCATTTTCGACTATTTTAATTAAGAAAATAAATGCAAGTTATGAAAATGTGTTACTTTGCGTGAGGGTTATGTTGTTACAGCACGACTGTAGAAAACATCCAATAGCCACTGTTTAGTTACGCTCACAGCGAAGGTGGCGCTATGAGTACAGCACTGTCCTGCACTGACCTTGCAATAATTTGTGCACAACATTGTTTACTTATATGTAGTTTTTACCTGTTCATCGTACTTAAAGTAGTGTTTGTTGTTTTAGTGATTTCCACCACATCCATTAAGGCAGGAAAATCAAAGAGACAACCATAAAACGTGAGTACCTTTTCAATTATCACTTACTTACTTGTTTGCGCAATGTTACGCGGGGTTATGCGTTTATTTACCGTCGCAATTTAATCCACCGGTTTAACGGTACGTTTAAGGTTATGTCGATAGTTAGAAACGTTTCTTTATATTTCGTTTTGCTGCTCCATTTCCTTTGAGTTCATGAGCAATATATTCTTTATCTATACTTATTTGAATTCTGTGATGCTTCACGAATGGGCGGCCGGAATGACTGTAAAGTTGTAGACCAGCCCCGCACAGCAATGAAACGTACAATGTACTGACTGAGCTATCAAAGTAAAGAGTTTTATCTGTCCCATGGGGACAACCCATCCCATCATTGCAGGGATGCAATCAAGTCGATGGCAGAAGCAACCATAGTTTTTGATGTATATCGCAACGATCCAACAATTTTAAGTGTAGCTGGTATCATACATACAGTATCAATACTTTAGGCGTCTTACATTTGTTTTGTTGATGATTTTTAGTTGTAATTTGATCCATGCCGAACGCAGCGTTTATATCTTGGTTATGACCAAATGGCTCATGAGCGATGCATTGTGAGATGATATATATATATGTTGAAATGCGAAATTGCAACCAACCGCACATAACTCATGCAGTCTGTAACTCACAAACAATGTATTCAAATGTGTGAGCTTTAGCAACAATGGGGTGAATTAATGACACGTAGAATATGTTTCGGCGGCTGTGTTAACTCGGTAGATTGCGAATTATGGAGCAGAAGCGCAACGACCAACCATAGAGTGTAGTGTGGGATTTGACACTATCAAATTTTATGGATAATAAATATCACTCTCTCAACGAGTGGTTACGCCAAAGTTACGCAAATCAGTCCATGCATGTTACATTTTATTAGTTTATTATTGATCAAAGCGAGGCGCTTAAATGTTCGGCGGTTATAGTCGGAGCGTATTAGATTCGATATTGCATCCATTATCAGAAAATTGTGTCTCCAAGTTGCAGTGTCACATCGTTTACGCATTGCGGTGGTGGATTCTGAGCCAACGTTCGAGACTTTTCCATAGAAACGTCGTGTCGCACACTTGTACGAAATCGCGCCAACATCTGTCGATAATTATCGTTTGTTGCTGGGAAAGGTGGAAGAGGAGAGAGCATTTGAAGACGATCGGTTGTATCGTCATCGAAGCGCGTCTGAAACTAATGCAATCGAACTGAACTAGTAATCAAACTATTTGAGCACTTAGTGCGCGAAGAGGGACTCGTTGCCTCCAATTACGCTATAATTCACGTACGGCGCGCATAAAGGACTGGCGGCGGCAACGCTGTTGGTGGCGGCGAAAGGCAAAAGACCTGCAAAGCAGCATACACGAAAAAGCGTTGTAACACACACACCATAGCAGAAAGTGCACAGTCTCTCGCGTAATTAGTTTTTTCGATCACGTACTACGAATTCATTGCGTCGCTTCCTGCTCGTGCCTACATGCAACTTACATGTGGAGCACGCTACACGGGCTGTTATTAAAAATCGATAGTACTTCTTAGTTATTGTACTGCGTTCAACGCATCCGCATGGCAAATATTTGTATATTCGACATTTTGATGGGAAAATATTTGTTTGAGTAATGCACATTGTAAAGACCAAATGGCTCAATAAACTAAACGTATGGAAATCAACGACTAAAATACATGCATATGGATATTTTTGCCATTACTAGCGCACAAAATTTACCTCGTTTTCGCATCCAAATCAAGTTGGAAAATATCACAAAGTCAGTATGATAATGTTATGCAATCAAATTAATAATATCAACCAACTGAATGATATTATCTTAGGTTTTGCTAAGCTAATCGAAACATTGAAATAATATATAATTTTTCATAAGTTTCACAAGGGTCTTGTTGTGAAATAAATATGTGGAATTGGGGATGAACAACTATGAAATTGATGAGCGCATATTACTAATAAATGAGTAATGACCATAAAGATAACTTTGTTATGATAATTAGTGCCGGTACTATTGTCATTAATAGCGCACAAAATATTTGACGTAAAATTAGAAAATATCACAAAGTCAGCGTTGAAAAATAACTAGTGGTGTGGATTTTACTCTGAAATAAATATAATGGGATGAACAAACGGGAAATTGATGAGCGTATATTCATGAATACTAAATAAGTAATGATCATAAACATAACTAACTTTGTGATCATATTAGTCCAGGTATTTTCGCCATTACTAGCGCACGAAATGTATTTTTCGGGAAGCGAAATGTCTTTCAGTTGGATATTTGATGTAAAATTAGAAAATATCACAAAGTCAGCATGATAACTTTATGCAATCAGCTTAATAATTTCATCACTGCCGCCAACTGTGTGATATTATGCCGAATGCACTGATTTTCTATAAAGTTTTCCTCGAATAGTCGGGCTGCAAGCGCAAGAAATGTGTGCGCCATGTACTCTAAGATTAAGAAACAGGGATGGGAAGAGCGCGCATGGAGTAGCGAGAGATATTCATTTTGAACTCATTTGCACGCCTATTCATCGCGTCGCTATCATGTGGCAAAATTTCAATGCTTAACTAGTGTGATTCAGTCGGCGCGTTTTATCATCTCGATTTTATTTCCTTGTACGCCATTTCGTATTCGTTCACTGGCGTCAGCCAAAGGAGGAGTTCTCATCCTCTTCTTTCGCTGTGCAGCAGCCGTATTGAAAAAGCTGAATTTAAATAAGATTCTAGCTAGCTGCCGTATTTTTTACAATTTACTGTTTGCTATACGGAGATCCAGCATTCTTTTTTTCGCTATGTCGAATGCAATTTTTCACTGTGATATTACGTAAATCAGGCGTCCGCGATATTTTTACGATGCTGAAATATTAATATGTTTGCGCATAGATCAAAATATATATGCACGTGAATAATTGCTAATTGTTGTTGGCTGCATTTTTATACACGTTATGACGTATTCGCGTCATATTTCATTTTAGTGGTTTGTTTGATGTTGCTTTAACGCTGCTTATTGCAAAACTAGAGCAGTACGCACAAAGAAATAAATGTAGGTATAACATAACATAGAGTTGGAGATGAGTCTGATGCGAAATAGAAAACAGAAGCTCGGCGAATCTATGAATTACAAAAGGATATGAAACATTTTTTGTGCGCAATTTATTTTCATTACTGTGCTCGGTGTAATTTATTACTTTAAGGGATTTAAATTGTCCATGCGGAATGCAGGTAGATTATTATATTGAATGGTTAGTAGGAACTCTTTTGTCACAAAACAATTTTAATCAGATTAATTAATGTTGCTGGATATGAGAAATTACGTTTAGGTACATATAATTTTAAATTTACATAGATATAGGTTTTGATCCATTACGGAATGAAATCTTTGTTATTTTGTTTTACGACATTGATTTTTCCTGTTGTAAATGCAGCATTTTAGCATGCAGCGTTTGTTCAATTCTCGTGAATCCATCTATATTAAAGTGGATTTTATTGCAGTCATTATTGCAAAAAACATTATTTTTGGTATTCAAATGCCCAATGAGAGGATTATCCATGGTAATTCATGAATAGTAAACATATTCAGTCAATCTGTGATATCCGCTTATTGCATTTTGTTTTATCATACAAATCGGAATGATGCGGTCTATTTTTAGGGGGTTACTTTTGTTGGCTATGTTACCTTTAGGACGGTCAATTCAAGTGTGATGACAAGCTAAAGTATTCAACAGGTGACCGGTTCACTTGACCAAAGTTTTGCACACATTTTTTGTTTGCGTTTTATAAATAATGTCCTAGTAATGTTTTCTTTAAACGTAAAAATGTGAAACTTGTTCTGTTTTTGCTTAATTTAGGTAGCTTTGATTCATTAAGGGTTTAATATTTGGGATTGAATAGTTTTCGCACATTCACTCCACAAAATATAGTACTGTTTACATTTTGTTTGTAATCGGTGCTTTTACAGATATTTGTCTGAAATTAGGAATATTTTACTTTGATGATGATTCACTCACGAAGCTATGTTAGTATTGATTGTGCATAGTACGTACTCGATGATGTAGTTGTTAGCATACGTTGATATCTCACTTCGATTATAGAAGCGCAAATTTAAAAGTATGATGAGTGAGTAACGTAGACTGGACGTTTATACGCGTTATGCGCAATTTTTTCATCACGTCGACGCCATTCCTACATTGCAAACGTTCAAGCACGAAGAGTAGATTTTTGATTGAAAAACGATTTGTTTCCTGTTGATGGACGCGCTCTTTTGAGTTTGGAATTGCGCGTTGGGCGGGCGCGCGCGCGAATACCATCGCGCTTTCAAACGTGTAAACACCTCACCCTATTAACCCTTTAAGCGCGATCCCTCTTGCATAAAAACCACTTTGTAATATGCGTGGCGTGATTAATTATTTTTTGCGCCGCTCAGAGGTGCTTCACCTTCTCGCCTCGACAATAGCATTGACATGGCGTTTGATTTTGCCATGCAAATTGAATATTTGCCTATTATTATTCTCTGCACAATAATAATAATGAAAATAATAATAATAACGGAAAACAAGCGCGCGACTAACTAATGAAAAATTAATTGGCATATAGTTGACGTTGTGCGGTAGAGTATTAGTTTTAATGGATTCGTTCGTTTCAATATAAATTTACGCGTTGTTATTAAATTTAATTGAATTATTAGTTTTCATATTTGAATATCACGAGTCGACTCGCTTTATATTGATTTCATTTCAGCACTAGTCTTCTTTATATTTATTCAAGCAGCTCGCCCTTTTCTCAAAACAAAACGCGAAAAATTGGCTGATGCGAAATAAGATCTTGGCGTTGTATAAACTTTATTACCAGTGGCTTGATGATGTTTTTCCTATTAATATTTTTATTACTCGTAATTTATACAAACAAAGCGGAAATTTATGTTCGCATAGGTGAGCCATGTCATGTTTAGTATGCGAATTGTGATTTATCGGTAAATCTTTTTTACATTTTCTCCAGCCATTGATGGCACGTTTTGATTGCACGTGTTTGGCAGTCGACGTGCGTTTTGTTGTTGAACAATAATTGCGAAACTGACGGAGTTTTTTGTGTAAGTTAAATAGTCATTACGTGCTAAACTGACAAAAACTGTAAACGTAACAGCAAAAGAACCAGCAGCAGCAGCGGGAGGGGGCGGTGGTGGTGCTCAAGAATGAAATGCTCTTTCATGTTGTGAACGCGAAAAAGTTTCCGCATTCTATAGGTGGTAGTCGCTTCGATGCATGCAAATTTCGCGAGTAAATATTTGCTAAATGGAAACTTTCAAGGAGATTGCCTCTTGGCTATTTAAACTCTTTATAAATGCTATGAAGATTAACAGCGGCTCGGATTACACGTTCGCAACTATTTTGTTGGATGCATTTGAAAAATTATTCTTGTAGGAGTAATGAATATGCGGTTGTTTTGTAAAAGTAATTAAAATGGGAATATGATTGCGAATGCGAAGTTTGTTGTTGGAAGAGCATCTTCTAAACTTTTATTTACACAACAAATATACATATAATATCAATCAATGAACGTATACTTACGAATAAAGACTTTAAGTTTACTTATAGATATTCGGAAACATTACAATATGCTCGAAGTTTTTGGTTTGTTCTGGAATAATTTCGACTATATAAAATCGAATATATAGTAATATAAGTCTGTTGTCAATATCATCAGTTTTACTTATTGTATAATAACACTGCATATATTTTGTATGTATAATGATTTCATATGAGTTTTGCACATAATTTTCAAGATGATTATGTTCTAGTTTCGTAGGTATATGAATTGTGATGTTGTTGTTATCGCATCCCTCATCAGAATAATCAGCTTGTAAATGTAATATTATTAGAGAGTGGAGAAGAGAGCGAGCGCCCGTTCGCGATCGTATTTTGTAGTTCAGGAATAGAGAAGCAACAAAGTAACAAGCCAATTACTTGCAGCGAATTTTATTGCGGAATCTCTGCCGAGGGATTTGATGTAAACGAAGGCTGTTTGCTCGTTTTGTCGCTGTAGACGAATATCGAATGACACTTATGACGCGCAATGAAATGATATCGAAACTCAGGGATATTACGTGTTAGCGTAGACAAAGTGGGCGAGATTGACTTGACTAGGTTAGAGGAGTACAGGTATTATTGATGCTGCGACTTTGTGGATCATTAGCGCGACAAGTGACATGCAAATAATTATTGCATGCTTCGGCTGATTATCGTCGTGCGCCGAATTGTAGTTCTCGGCCGTCGTGCGGAATGCGGACGCGTCGGTGTAGTTGCTCAAGCCGGATTTGTTTCGTGTCGCTGCCTTCACCAAGTACTCGGTGTTGGGATTTAAGTTTAACAAGGGGTAACTGTTCTCTGCAATCAGACATGAGGCATGGCGAATCATTAAATTTGCATCGAGTCTTTTTTCCTTCGCTCGCGCAGAGCATCATCGGCGTTGGTAAAGTAGAGCAAAGTGTAATCGGATCGGACGTTGAACACAAAAGCACTTTGGATAGGTGGTATGTGGAGACACTCACTACATGCATGCATGCGTCGCGTATCAATTTACCTTCATTTATATCAAAATCGGCAGCCAGCCACGTCTTGTCCGTGCGCGCCCTGTAGAGCAGTCGGTATCCGATCGGGCGTTGTGATAGCGGCAGCTTCTCCTTATTCTTCGGCCCATGTATTCCAATATCAAGCAGATCGGCGTTGACCCCACGACGCTCTATGAAGTCGGGCGCGTCAGCTTGGACGCCCTGCTGTAGCGTGAAGAATTTCTCTAGTGTTCCGTACTTGTTCTCCGCCTTGCATCTGTAGTTGTCGAATACGCGCGCATCGGTGATATTAATCTGTAATACGCGGGGGACAGAGGGTTGCTTATTAGTATTTTTCCGATTTCGAAATGAGAGCGATACAACGCAAGGGATGGGGTTGGGGCTATTTGATTCGCGTTTATTTTCGCTCCAAATGCAGGTTTATGAGGCAGAGCGAGAAAGAGGGTGTACCTGAAGCACAGACTTGTGCGAATTTATATCGTGGATGCGGTGCTTGTGTTTTAGTGGCTTCTTCATCCAGTACCATTCGAAGGTTGGCGCTGGCTCAGCATCCACTTCGCATGTGAGATTCACTTCGCCGCCGATGAACCCCCATGCGTCCTCGCTCTTCGCGTACAGCGGATGCTTGAATACGGGCTGATCTGGAAAAATTCATATTTGTGCGCGCTGGCTGTGTCTAGTTTACGAACGCATTTTATATTTTATCATTAGCGCGGGCGGCGGCGCTTCTCACTACTTACGCTCGACTTTGAACTGGATTTGCTGCTCGCGTATCTCGCCCGTGCTCGACAGCATCGCTTTGCATGTGAACGTTTTATTATCGGCGCGCGTTACGTTCTGTATCAGCAGCCCGTCACCAATGACGACATAACGAGGATCTGCAAACAGATTCATGGCACTATTATATGCGCTTCGAATGGCACTTTTATCAACTTTACAAGTTCAACACGATTGCACATTTTCCACATTGGCGCTGCAGCGCGCTGGTTGGTAGCGTGTCGCTGCGTTTTTCGGAGGGTTGGGGATGGGCGCAGGGCAAAAAAACGAACTAAAGGGGTGCTTGGTGGTTGTAGTTTATTAAGTGATCCCTGCCACAATTAATCTCGCCGAAAGCTGGATATGCAATTAAAATCTTGTGCGGCGGGACGTTGCTTGGAGCGTTACTCGCGTGCGCTCACGCCGCTTGCGCTTTTGTACTTCAGCGGGATGGGGCTTGTGGGGATGGTGGGTGGTTGGTGTGGTGGCGGTTGAAAGTGGCGATAGGATTGAGGATTAAAGGAATGCGAGTGTGGATGTGTGGATTACGTAATCATGCTGCTAAAATCGTCTTAATTTCGGTCACTGAAATTCCGTTTAATTGCTGTTGCAGAGCGAAACTCGCGCTCAAGTGCATATAGAAATTTAACCGAGTGTGTGCCCATTTCTATGGTGCGGCTCGCGGTCGTATGGTTGCATTCCTGCCGGCATTTGCAGTAATTTAGCAATAACTTCAAAAATTTCAGCGCTTTCGAGTATACAATAAGAACATTATCTTTGCGGTGATTTATGATGGCGGCGTCGCGCTTACTTCGGAAGCGGAAATAAATTCTAATAACGTTTTAAATTTACTATTTACAAAATGCATCGTACACAATATTTCCTCTGAATTGTGCGCCGCGCGTCGCCTTTCCAATTTGTATAGTAATTTTGCTTTTCATCGTAATTTCCATTTAATCTTTTCGCTTTTTATGGCCGCCAACTGAATGCAAAATATTTCACTTGAATTCATCAGGCGTCTGAATTATTTCTATGAATTCTAAAAGCAACACGAGTAGCTTCTATTTATTTTATAAGTTTGATCAAAATGATATTGCAATTAATTTCGATGGAATGTTTAACTATTAGCGAAATTAAATTTATGAATACTTAAACCCCGTCAATTACAGCTATTGCTTTTTTTGGCAATTCATCTAAATGCTGATGTTCACTTTATTTTATTAATTCTCTATTATATATGATATTTATGCCATGAATTTTAAAATGCACCGCTGCACTAATGAATTTTTAGGTTTGTCGGGTGGCTTGAAAAAGCTGAGGTTAAAAAATAATGAATGGCGGTGGAGAGGTGATTTATGAGATCAAATATTTGCGTAATTATTTCGTGCAACGTGAAGAATTATTAAGTGGATAAATCTCCAATTTGTCCCCATACTTACCATCTAAATTCTTCTTGTCGGCGGTCCATGTAACAAAGGGTTTCTCGCCATGATCACCCTTTACTTCGCAGCGTAACGTCACTGGCGAATATTCTCGACCTGTTTGCACGGGCGACGTATCCATAAAAGTTAGTGGTCCTGAAAATGCACGCCGGCAGCACGCAGCAGCAGCAGCAGCAGCAGCAGCGAAAAAACGAATGCAATGAGAATCATATCCAACTCTATTATTTTTGACGTTAAAAGTTTCAAAGCGCAAATCGATTCGATGCACCATCCAACCCACCCACTCGCTTTTAATGCTTGATCCTTTGATTTCGGCCAACTTTACGCGAATATTCAGTGTCACGTTTGTTGTCGCAATGAGAAAAATGATAAGCGTAATTCAGTTCGCGGGCGCGTCTGCCAATTTCTCAATTGTGCTAACAGAAATTTAGTTGTTTTGCTAGATTCATAACTAGACGAACAAGCGAGTTGAGTAAGTGTACTCTGTCATAGAGAAACGACAAAATTGCCTCAAGGTGTACTTCTCTTCACACTGACTGGAATGTGCTGGCATACAATGTAAAAGTAGACATGACTCCCTTTCTTCACCCGGAGAAAAACTCCAGCGTTATTGTTGACCTCATTTTGCGCTAATTAGAATAGATGGAATATGTCGCTGTCGCAATACGTCTTGCACTTAAATAAAGCGCACGCTGCGGTCGACATTGCCGTATAAATTAGAAAGGGTTGTGGCGCGGCAATTTAGCGCGACGAGTTTAAGAAATTTCTGAGCGAGATTCGTTCGAAAATGTTTTATGCATTTCGGTTAAAGTTATTAAGGTTATGGACGAACGAGGCAGGCAGGGTTGGTGGGGGGAGGCATGTAGTGCGAAACGTAGAAATAAAATATTTCCTTCCGCGCCGGAAATGCGGGGGATGAACTGGAAGAAAAATAATTTTACGCTTGACCGAGCGATCGCGTACGGCAATTGCGTTAAGTCTTGATTTTACCTTCGACTCGCGCGCGCACCCGTCTTATCCGTCAGCGATGCCTTTATCTTCATCCCTCGCTTTTCGTCTTGCGCGTGCCCCCGCCGCACGTCGGATAAAAGAAAAAACAAACTTGTTTGTTTCCATCGCCGAAGAAGTATCTAAATCCCGCGTTCATTCTTTACGATTAAATATAAAATTAAATCGCATTCGAGAATCGATTCGTACGTACTTTTCACAATCAACTGAAACTTGCGATGATCTTCGCCGGCCTTGCATACGTAGTCGCCCGTATCTTTAACGGTCAAATGCTTGAAGACGATCGACGTGCCGTAGGATGCGACATCAACTTTCGGCAGCGTCTTCTCGCCGAGCGCACCCTTAGGGCCGCTCCACTCCACTTGGCGGCCGCTGTTGTCCCTGCAAGTTACCATGAACATTTCGCCCTCGTGCTTGATGGCGTTCTCGTGCGACAAAGTTATTACACCATACGCCGCATGCATTAGCGCTGCGAGCAGTATAACAATGTATTCGAGTCCGACGACTGGAACAGAACGAGAGAAACGATTTATCAACGACGGCGGGACGAAAGCGTAAAGTTTCGCGACCCGCGTGCCGTGATTTTTCGCATCGCGCGATTATTTTGCGTGAAATGAACGCTTAGTAGTTGTTCAATTATGAATGAGTTGCTTGAGTGTAACTTTTTAATTATTTTCCCAGCAGCGTACGGCCGGATGTTTCTGAATTAATTCGTGTAACTGCAAATGGAATGGAAACGCTGGAAATTTTAAGATTTTGAGTGCTTGTTTACCAGATAAGAATTTTAAGCAAGGTGAATATACACGCGGGGGAGGATAGGCGTAATAAGGTGCGCTTTTAAGGACAAATTGTTTGTATGTCATATGGGAAAACAGCGTCAATGTTTATTAGCATGTGAAATTAGGAATTCTAACTATTGTCATAAATAAATTAGGAGTTGAAGCAAGTCGTGTAAGTTTTGGTTAGAGTTCTAGTTAGTACCTATGTTACGTTCAAGAGACTATGAAATTTAATTATGACTACGCGATAATCAAGTCATAAATTGCAAGAAAGAAGTATAAAGTAATATAGTTTCCATTATAATAGAGCTCAAACTATATTAGCGTAGAGTTTGGTTGGAATTTAGGTATATGCTGTCGTTATATCCGAAAGAAATTTTAGGAAGTTTTAGGGAGTTTCAGAAGTCTAATTACAATGAGTCGTTATACACGATATCGTCATTGTCGCTATAACTGAAATGCAAATAGAGGTACATGCAGTCGTTATACCCGAATGAAAGTTTAGGGAGATTGGATGAAGTTTAATTAAGAAATTGTTTTAAATGAAAATATCCGGGTCGTTACCTGTAACCAAGTGAATTTTATTATTTTACGCGGAAATGCAATTAGGTATATGCGGTCGTTATATCCGAATGAAATTTTTGGAAGATTTAGCGAAAGTCTTTTTTTATTAATTTATGCGACGCCGTTTTAACTGACATTTCTGATGAAAATTCATTTTAATTTGCAATTTTGAAAAAAGGAAATTCTGACCTTTCGTCGACCCAATAATCCAACGTCCGTTGAACTTCATGACGACTTTTGTATAATTTCGAAATTCTGAAACAAACAAACTTTGTAAATAAATCACAGGAAACTTTTAATTTTGGCAATTACATGCGCATTTTTGTACTCTGCTTTATGCAAAACAATCATAAAACAAAACTCTGTGCGACCGCATTTTGCGTTTTTGATTACACAGCAGTAGACAAATAAATAAACTAAAATACGTTTCGTATTTATGGATTTCGAAAAGGGGAGCAGCAGGATGTTTTCTCATATCTGTTAATGCTGCGTACACACATTTTAAAACTCTTGGTCTTGCTCTACCTAAGTTATAATTAGATAACTTTTCTTCGCGAAAAGTTTTTTACTTTCTCCTTTATTTAGCTTCGCGTCATTCATTGTTTATTCGCGCTCAGTTATGCAGATCCGGGAAGAATCACACTTATTCAACCTATCACAATATTTATTCCCGAACTGCTTGCAGCATTCTGTTCAAGCGCGAACCAATTATGTATTCAACTCGATGAGGCATTTCTGGGGAAACGTGATAAATCATTATCGCTTCCCAGCAATTTGCAAATACAATGACTAATGTAATCCCATCCCGAATGTTCCAATAAACCTTTGTAAGGTCAGATAATGTCAGACAACCCTTTAGTGGCTTTATTCCCATACACGGGTCCTCCAAGTTCAATTCGGAAATGCGGAAGTGACGTACGTACATATTCGCGTACGATGCATACAAGTATGTGGCAGATGTCCGATGCGCGAAACACGTACGCGTAAAGAGTGGCAAAAGTTGCAAAATAGAGTTGAAAATCATACACGCCGCCCCCGAAACGTCCGCGCGTCTTGGCAGTGTCTACGCTTATATCTTTATTATGATCAGCAACACACCTACATATTTCATTCGGACCACTTAATGCCAGCGACGCGCACAATATGCGACCCAACGAACTTTGCGCGGGCAAGTTTCTTAATACTTTTCGCCAAAGAATTTAAAAGTGCACGGAAAGAATGAACGAAGCGAAAGAAAGAAAGAAAGAAAAAAAGAAAAAGGCAATAAAAGTCCAAAACGCAACTTGATTCTTTTCTTGGTCGTTGGCGTTAACGCCTTTCGGGGATTTCTGTTGTTGTTCTTAGAGTCTTATTACGTCGCTGGCCATTTATTGTAAATCTTTATATGTTCTTCATAATAGTGAAGATTATCGCCGGATTGCGACGAACAAAGAGATATTCAAACAACAAACTTGAACAACACCATTCATTATTGACTTGATTTTGATTACTAGCGTCCCATTTTCAATTAACGCTTGATGGTGTAAGTAATTATATTAATTATGAGCGAGCAATGCAATGACGCACGAAGCGCCAGTACATTATAATTCATCAAAATAGAACTTAATTAATAATATATACATTTATAGAAACATTCAATAATGATTTATAAAAATTTAATTTCAATGGGGGGCGGAAATGCTCGATACGTAGGTATAAATTATTTACAAACAATAGTTGAATATAATAATAACCGGACGCAAACACATAATTTCAAATGTGTTTAAATCATACCCTCTTCTCCTAGCGGTTTATGAGGTTTCGTTCAACAATTGCGCGCACGGTGGTATAGAAATAAAGAAACTCGTCAGACAATAAGCAAGCAACAAAAGGTGCAATCAAATTTCTTTTTTGATTGTTTGTCCATTTCGTGTATATGTTTGTTATCCTTTCAAGGAAAACGCGAGGCGCACGAACGTTGTGCAAACGGGAAAACCAATATCCTTCAATAGTAACCGAGAACGCCGAGGTAAAAGCGAAAAATCAAAGCGGAAATGACGAAATTCCACAATAAATGTTATTTCAATTCTTCTTCCGGCCCCCCTTCCCCCCCGCACCGCACGCCACGGCTTGCCGCGCTTATTGAATTTAATTAATTATCCGATGGAATCCGGGCGTGTGTGCGTATAATGAACTATTAATTGGGATAATGAACTATTAATTAGGACGGCTAATTAATGAAAATATTTCGCTGGCAGCGTAATGGGTTTAATTGCAATTAGCTTGTTAGTTCATTTAGACAATTGCGCGCCGCGCGCGTAGCTATGACGGAATAATTTTATTCCACGTTAAGATTCGCGACGAGGGAGTGAGTGACATTTAATTTCATGCAGTTTTGATTGCTCGCTTTCTATTTAAAATTCCTCAACACGTGTACACCCGTGGGAAATTACTTTAAACGCTCTCTTTCGCCACCGAAACCGCCATCGCACCGTCGCCAACTAAATGTCTTTGGAGAATTGCAACGCCTAACTGAAATTAATTAAAAAACAAAGTTTTCGACGTATTTGGTTTCGCTTAGCTTAGGTTAGTTGAGTTTAGTTTATGCACATTGAGAAGAGAATTGTTTAGAAACTGGACACCGCCCGGTGAAAACTTGTGTATGATTGATGTCTTGCAATGGAGTTTTCTTTTATTAGCTTTCTTGGGTAACTCGTCCTACGTGGATTATGTCCTTGCGTGCTCGCGGAATATATACGGGCATCAAATTCATTTTAAGTTGGGCGAAAAGTTTCCACTTAAAAATCGTGGGGCGCCAGTTGTGGATGCGTTTTAGGTCAGTGCGTCGATAAGACGACGACGGGCGATGGGCACGCGGACGTAATTCTAGTGAAGTCGGTGCTGGCAGGCACGCGGGGGGCAGGTTGGAGCCCCACGCCTGTTTTGCTTTCTGCTCCTGCTGCTGTTCCTGGCGCCAGCCTTGTTGTCATATAAATAAGCGCGGCGAGGGCGCGCGCGCACTTGGCGTAAATGGAAACGTAAAGACTGAGGCGGCGTGGGCAGCCTCACTGCCATCGCCGCCGATTGAAAGAAGGACGGAAGAGTGGCGCACACGATGCTCCAATTTGAAAGGCGCCACACTTGGCTGCACCAGCCGCTGAAATCTACACGAATTTCCCAACAACTACGTATAGAGCTATAAAATGTGTTGTCGTCACTTGAGAATCCATTCAGTAGCTTAGCCGCCTCCACGCGATACAGCCAAGAACGCAAAACGAATAAGTTAAAGGAGGAGGAGGAGAAGGAGGAAGGAAAGAAACGTGCAGAGCGCAAAATAAAATTTTGCATTGTTGACCGCCTGGAACGGCGAGAAATATTTTAACCACCGCGCACCGCCATCGCCACTACCACCACCCCGCGAATGCGATCCCGCCATGATTTGGCATAGGGGGTGCTAACGCTTTGTTAAGACTTTGTGCACAGCGAGCGGAGCCTTTCATTTTGCGCTAAATAAATAAAATAAATGTGCGCACAAAGCACGTAACTGAACTGCAAATAAACATTTAATGCGGAAAAGGCTCTTCGCGCGCGCACAGCCTTGGACCGCAGACTGGACGCCGCCGCCACCACCGCCTCCGCGTGCCGTTTAAACAAAAGGAAATGAGAATGTCATTGATAAATTCACGCATCGATTTCCAGCTGCATACAAACGACATTTTAAATAACAAATTAAGTTTTCGACTGCACTGCGACAATTTAATTAGGTGCTTGAGGTTTTTACTAATTCGCAAAAAAGAGTTGGATTTCATTCCGGCTGACGAAACTGTCGGATGAACGCGCACATTTAATGATCTTTCATTAGTAATGGGCTAATAATTAGTTCATTAGCGGTACGTTTCACTTTGACAGTTCAACTTTATAAGATTGACTTTGAATTAAAGTGGGACGACACGATAGGTGAATTTTTATTTGCATAATTAAAATGTTTTTAATTATGATTTATTTTAATATTCCGCAAAACTTTTGACAATTTAATTTGCTACTCAAATGAATAATTTTATATGCAAACTTTTTATTTTACCTAATTGAATTTTGCTTTTAAACAATTTTTTTACTTTACTTACTTCTTATTCATTTCATCTCTGCAGAGTTTTAATTTTTTACGACTTAATTGATTCGCCATGAATATTAAATTAAAATTGAATCCTTTGTTAAGTGAAAATTCTTTGCAATTTCATTTTTTCGTTTGTTTTCCGGTGAACAAAAAGAGCGTGGGCAAATGTTTCACTTTTAAAGCTTATTTTCTATAGATTGCTAAGTATCTTGCGCGCATTAAATACGGTTATAAATTGTTTTTATGTGCTGGAAATGTCATAAGCACAATGAAGAAAAGCGCATCAAAAGTTCGTTAATCCCGGTTAATCCAATGTATAATGTTTCAGTGTTGTTGCAGCCATTAACTAGTTAATGCTAGTTAGATTAGATCCTCACTTGTGTTCATTATGCAGGTGCAGCCAGTGCGCGCTCAGGGGACGAAAACTTTAACCTTAGACTAACGAGCGCTAAAATGCAAAAATAAACTTTGCGTCCACCCTTCCTCCCCTCGCGCTAAAAGCTCTAATTTATATCTCAGCGATTGCAATTTTATTAATTTTTTTTGTCGCGCGCGCGGGCGCCAATTAAGCAAACTATTAATAATTTTAAAATTCAATTATCGCCGCACGGAAATAGGACGTTTCGCCCTCTCGTAATTCAAAGTTTACGCAAAGTTTTTACATCTTCGCACTCGTAAATTTCGAAATTATGAAGCGCCCCTTTTAGGGCTGTATGCTGAAACAACTGCGTCCTGTTCGTCCTTTGCATATGTGCGATACGGAGACGAGAGCCCCATGTGCTGGACATTAGGCTATTAGCTTACTAATTTTAATAACTTGCTCTGAAGCACCATGTGAAACTTTCACACTGTGCAGTTTGTTGCAGTAAATTGTAAATTAATTTTTGCCAGTTTTAATTACATGCAATTTTATTCATGGCGCATGCAGTAAACGTGGAAACAAATAGATTTTAATTTGCAACTTACCACCAGCGTGAAATAATTTAGAACATGTAGTAATTACGACATTTATAACTAACGAACACAGATAATTGCAAATTGTATTCCTCTTATTGTTTGCAACCAGCGAATGTTGGAAAAAGTTTGCGCTGTCAACCCCCGACTGCGAATGCGAATGCAACAATGTGACAATTCCTGTTCGCGCGTCGGGCGAAAAGTTGTGTCTTAAGTGAAATGTAATTTCACGAAAACGCGCGCACTAATGCTCGCTAGAATGTTTTATACGCTCGCCCGCCGAATTTATCAGCGCTATTTAATTGTTCCTAATGACAATTGACGCGATTCCGACGCGGAAGGCGGCGGCGGCGGCAGCGCGGAAAATCCGAGTGCGGTGGTCGCGTGTGAAATGAATGCTGCTGTTCGCAAATGAACGCACCGTGCCTGACTGAACGCCGAAACCAAACGGCACTCTCTGCCATCCACGCTATCTCTCGCGGCGCGCGGCCCGCTATCACTTGCATCCGCAATGTGGATGTGCAGCGCGGTGGCGGCGCGCGTGGCGGCGGCGGCGACGGCGCCAGCCTGGAGTCAGCATCCCCGACAGCAAGCACTTGCCAAATAGAATGTTTCGCGAACGACGGACGAAAGGGGTGCACACGGCACTCATACATATCGCACGGGCATCGATTGCACCGCGCATCACGAACCGTCGGAAATGTGTCAATGATGACTCCGATGCATCCTATCAGCGTCTAAATATTGCGTGCTTGTAAAATAACGCGAAACGCAAGAAAAACGGTAAAAGCGACATGACAATCTCACTTCCCTCCCTCGGCAAGATGTAGACTGCACTTTGCGTCAATTTAATAGGGAAATTTATCGCAAATGAGAAACGCGCGCGTTCGCACTCTTCACTCACTCATTCACTTGTGCGCTTGACTATGGTTTATTCATGTCAGGCGTGTCGATTGTTCGCGCCTTGAGGCAGGCGATGAGAATAAAGCCGCCCACTCCACTGCATACATCCTGCAACAAAACGATAGATAAGCAGAAGGACAATTAAGCGTACACCCAAAAGAACACGTGATACGGCGCGCACTCGGGATAAATTTAGCCGCCTTATTAATGCATTCTCTTCTCCTCTCAAGGATAATTTCGTTTAGGTTGGCCGGCCTGGCTGCTTGAAGGAATATTTACATAAAATTAAAATCCGCGCCGCCAAAATTAGCAATTTAATCGCGAAACTTGTAAAAGAAGAACTTTTCTTCTTGGTTGCGACGGTTAAGTAATAATTAATTAAGTTTTGCGCATCATACGCACGACGGCGCCAATTACTTTCCTGTTATTGTCAAAAGATATAAATTCGGACGTTTTCAGTGCACGCAGCTAATAGCAACTGATGATAAACTTGCGCGCGCGTGCTCTAATTAAGGGTGCGCGCAACTTGACAAGTTTTCGGCCGATGATAAATGGAGAACGTCCACTCTAAGTGCGATCCCATATGCAGACGATGTCTTTATCAACTATTGCACACGCTGCTTGCTTCATGTCTGCATTCGCTCAAAAACTATTCAGCGTCTGTTTATTAATTAATTACTCGCTGAATTATAATTTTGCAGGCATTTAATCATTTCAGCCAGGGTTTGTTTAAGTGAGGCGCACATTGTTAAAACAGTGCAAATATGGAGTGAATTGAAAGTTTGGCCAAGAATGAACAAGAATGACTTTGAAACTTTCGCGGCAGCAATGAAACGAGATTATATCTCAAGATTGCATTTTAAGTCTTGCGCAGAAATTGAATTCGTGTGTGCGCTTTGTGGTGGATTGATTTGGCTAGTTTTCAAATTAAAAATTTGATTGCGAGCATTTGAAATACAGTAAAGTGTTTTTAGTGCGGTGATAAGCAGAAATGGTTTAATTGGTAACGCGGTATCTATTTTTGCTTTCTAACTTTGAAACACAAACATCGCTGACTGACTGTATCATTTATTATTTATGCATTTGTTAGTACAAGTTTACCACCACCCCCCCGAGATGTGCAAACATACGGTGCATACTCTAGTGCTAGTTTATTGCGTTTTGAATCAATTGCAACCATTTCATATTTGCGTTTTAAACAGTTGTCTGTTTATTCAGCACGAAATCAAGAAGCAGAAAATATTAATGAGTTAATTACGCGGTTATCATCTATGCGTGGTAACTAAATTGCGATTCGCTCGATCAGATTTGAATGCATTAATAATTTTCACGCTGCAGCGTGAAACCCCAGCGCGCTGGGGTAGATTAATATTTGAGCAATTCTAGAATTAATGCTGGAGGTTGGATGGTGTTTTTTTAAAATTTAATGTGCAGTACGTACAATAGGAATTAATTTTATTATTTTATTGAAATATCTACATTTACATATTTCCTATAGTGGGTTGGTGGGTGGCTTGCGGTTCAACAGGTTAAACATGCGTATTTATATTCGAGGAAATGTTTGTTGAGAGCATTTTAAAATATAATTCAATAATATTAACTCAATAACCAGCGAGCTCGCATTATCTTTTCAACATCAGGCTGGAGCTGCCTGCGCTAAGCCCAATGAAATTACCATAATCGTTGCATGGGTGAAACGATGAAAATTAATTTTCCTATAATTTTGTTCCGACAGCACAGGCAGCGAACGAACGCGCGAGCAGGCGCGCAAAACTGCATTTGCATTTGGGCTTTCAAACTCGCGCGCGCTCACACATATATTCATTCATTCAGTGTTGGCGCATATTGCTAAGCTACTGTTGTATTACAGTATTCTATTTCCCGTGCCAATTAAAACTGAGTGGGCAAATATAATGAATAGCGCTGGAACGAGGGCGAAACAGTGAAATTTCAGCTTCAAGATTCGTTTGCGCTAATTACCGATTCAATAACTTCTCGGGCACAATGCAACGCAACGCGTGTATTAACTGGGAAATGGCAAAAAGTACAAGGCCCACTAATCAACAGTTGTTGATGTTGGCGAACTTGTAGGTAATTATTTATGATACAAGCGAATAAAACCGTCACTAATGACAAAACAATTTATATGAATGCGTACGCATTATCCGCACGCAACTTTCGCGCTGCCGCCACTCCTGCCCCCCTTGAAACGTGCGCAGGATGTGTAGGTGTGCTCCTGCTGTGCATGTATCCTCATGCTAATTGAACATTACAATTCAGCCAATTGAAATTATGCGGCTTTCGTACACGCTACCGCCACTCGAAACGCGTCCCACTCGCAATTCAGCGGCTAACATGTTACAATTTTGAATCACGCCAATTTATCTTTGTTTATTGTATAAGTTCTTGTTGCATTTGAAATTTCTATTCACTGCGTACATTGCTGTACAATTCACACTAGCTGCGCGCATTATTACGTTTCGCGGTTGATGATAAGTTGATTGCGCACGAGCTGAATGCGATTTGTAATTTAATAACAGGAGATTGCCGGCGCGGACACGAAGATGATGAAATTGATTCAGAAAAATGAAATTTAATGATGTTGTATATTTCAAAGATCGGGCGCAAGAATTTAATTTCTGTCGTAATTACGCAACATGGATGCACAGCTGATACCATGAAGAAGTTTAATTAATCCGCTCGTTGCATCCTTGCACGTCTTTCTCTGTTTGGGGATGCTTACTTGTTGTTGTTTGGACGCACAGTGATGAAAAAGGAAACAGCACTTATTAAAAATATCTATCTATGTTGTAGTTGAACTTTGAAGGTACATAATCAACGTTTATTATTCATAATCTATAATACGTTTCGATAAATTTATTAATTAGAAAACAAATGTGTGAGTTTAACTAGGAAATATATGTATTTCTTCGTATTACTCAAAAATTCGACGAACAATTAATAATCTTCTTTTTTGAGAATCTGAATAATAAGCGCTGATTATGTTCACTAGCCGCACAATACATTTTAATGGTAACATGCAAAGTATGTAGGATACTACATTGATGATATATTTATTCGAGGGTATTTTTTCGTGATTTACTTAAATATTTAGACAAAGATATGAGACTTTAGACTGGTGCCACTTTGATGAAACCTGAGCTTCTTGCATGCATTCAATCTGCACGTATTGGTATTTGAGGTCTTTGGCAGCAGAACGGAAAGCGGCGGTCGGTCGGTCTCCATGTATCTATTTTACTCTCGCGCGGCGAAGGAGTGAAATCGCATGAGGATGCTCGCTGCATATCGTATTGGGGTCGCAGTATCGTATCGCATACAACGCAAGGACCACTCGCGAATTGATCTGCGTTGGACCAGCGACGGCGGTGGCGGCAGCGGCAGCGGCGGCGCCGAGTGTTCAGACTTGGCGGTGCCATCAACGGCGCCAAGACGTCTTGGCGCTTGATGCTTTTGCACTCTATACGCTCTCGGTCTCCCTTCATCACATATCGCATAATTGGTGTTTTCTACATTGAAGCAAACGTATAGATTATTAGCGACGCCGAAAGACGCTGTCGATGTGACATGCCGCCTATTTGCGCATCCCTGCCACTCAGTCAGTGTCTGCATCTTATTCAAGGAGCGCTTCAACGATAACGTTGCGGAAAAGCGGCTTGATGATTACAGAAATACATCCGCTTATTATTTTGCCCGTATCGATTCAACATGTCGGCGATTTTTCTCGTGCATGCGGGCGAATCAAATTATTCACGAACTTGTGTGCCGAGTTTTGTGTTTGCGGATGACGCACTTAAATATTAAATTCCAACGACAACAACTTTTGCTAAACTAACTCGCTTTATCTCATTGCATTGTTAATGCAATTTCTCGCTTTTACCCGTGTGTACATGCGAAATGTCCTCGAGCGTTAGCATTACAACAACGACAACATTAGTTTTCAGTTTGCTATGATTCTCGAGTATATAGATTTATGAGTGCAAAGAGAACAGAGTAAAAATGTAACGTTATCGATAACAACACATGGCGTAAATGCAGCGCACTACAACCTGTATTACCAACACAAATCACGTTTACAGCTCGCACGCAAAATTGAATTTCATTCGTTTCAATGGAGAGCGCCATTAAACAATTGAGCAAAGAGAGAGTTTATGTTGTTATCAGTTATGAATTCTAATGACGATATCCAATCTCTTTTCATCGGTAATGCATTAATTATATTATTTACATTGATTCTCTGGTGTGTATTTCTCATTAGTCATTATTCAATAATGGCTGGTTGAATTTAATAGATAATTTTAGTGGATTATAAAAGCATGATTCACAGTTTATACAAATACTAGTTGGTTATCGATTCAATCATGAGGCCAATTTACTCGAAATATTATTAAATTTACACAGAAAGTGGGCAACTTTCTCGTCTTTTATATTGTGTGTGGGTTGGAAGATAACGACGGGAATCAAGGTCCCTCGTCAGGACAAATCAGTGCAGTCGGTCGGTCAGAATCGAGGCAATTTTTCTTCCTGAGGCCTTTTTTCGGTACATACCAGAAACTTTATTTCGGGCCGGCATGATCTAATTTAAAGGGGGCATTTACAAATAAATCACTCGAACCTTAACGATCGATAATTCATCGGGACGAAATTTCCATGATTAAAATTCGGCAAGCTGACAGCCACTGGAAGCGCGGCGCTTCCTTAATGATGATTTCATTTCTGTAAATGGAATGCAACACGAATAGCAACAGGAAGAGATGCAGTCGTTGGAAATTGTGAAATTTTAAAAGACGTTTAATATCCATTGGGGATGAAAATGATTCGCAAGCGTCTCGCGCGAAGTGCACTCGCTGCGAGAGGCAATCTATTTGCGCGAAGAGTAATGAGAGTCGTCAGTTTAATGGGAAGCTAAATTAAGGAATAAATAGGAAGTAAACTTGTGCGGTCCGCATTCAGCGCGTTTAATTAAATCATAAATTAGATTGCATTGGTTAATCAACGACTGAAATATGTTGAGCGCATTTAATCAAATCGGTTCGTTCGTTGCCGTCACTTGAGCGGATAGACTTGGCGTTAACACCTAGTTAATTACGCGCAATTATCACATTTTACCGTTTTCGTTGCTGCAGCAGCGAGCAATGAATGCATGCAACCATGTTTTTTATTTATGAAATCTCATTACGCATTCAACGTGTAAAACACCTAGAGAGATACCAGCTACAATTGCGGATGGTGTAAAGCAGGAAGGGCGAATGTGCCATATATAAAACTAAATTGCATTCCCAAATCACAAAAAGCTGAATTCATTAAAGCGCGAGTAGTAACAGATTGCATAGTCTTCTTCATCTTTTAATTCGCATTTTGAATGCTGTTTGAATCTTTAACCAGACAGCATTGCAATATCCCTGCTGGCGGACGAATGCGAACGAGCGCAGAGAGGAGGGCAGAATGCAGGGGAAATTTATTACTGGAGCGCGCGCACGGCGGCCAGCAACGGCGCGAAAAAATTGGCGGTGATAAAATGTAATGCGGAAAATGTGTACGGCATTTGAAAGTGTGCTTAATGTCTTTTTAATTGATTTGCTTACAAATGCTCCAGCACCACCAAAACCACCATCGCAGCGCTTTGCCATGCAGCGCGGTGCTATTGATTGATTTCAACACCACAATCTGACCTGCGTTAAAGCCGTGTTCTCTTTGTTTTTCATTATCACTTCACGTCAACGCATTGTTAACGCGAGCTAATTTTTTTCGCATTGCAACCCCCGTCCGCGATTCTTGACGTTTTTCCGACATTGTAAATGCATTAATACATCATTTAGATAATTGACTCGCTCATGAATAAATCGGAAATGCAGCGAAAGGCACACTGCGCTTTAATCTAATCGAGAAATCTTAATCAGGTCAAACTTTTGTGCACCATCCAAACTATTTCACTACGTAAAACTTTGAATGAAGACATCAAACTGTGCAATGAAGTAAAAATAGTTGCAGCGTCGCTCATCTTTGACTGAATGACTGACTGACTGACACCCATATTTGTGCGCTTATGAGATATTTTCTTTCCGTAGAAAAGCTTTTCTTGCCATCAGGAAGTAATTGCTTTCCTTGTGTTTTCAAATCGCTGTGAGCGAAAAGTTGGTGGCGGTTTTAATGCGTGCATACGTACATGTGTCATAAAAGCAAGGCGTGCATTTTTGCTCGCAAGAAAACTAATTAAAATTCTTTGATGACATCTTTGAAGTCGCCAATTTGTACGCGGCGTGTCCCACGTTTTGTCTAGTTTTTATCGCGCCTCGTTTTGAAGTTGAAAATATTATAATGCGTCCGCCCCGCGCGCCACACACCCGCGCCTTTTGCGCGTACGCAAGGTAAACAGGCGGCATTGGTATGCAAGTGCTTTAGATGGAACTACACTAACTTAATTCCAACCCCCCTTTGATACAGTGGCTTTCCGACTTCTGAAGGCTGGTAGCTCTTTCTATTCCTCGCGCCGCTCCACACTTCTATTTATTCGCTTTGAATTTGTGAAACGGCATTGCCAGTGCCGCAGAGCTGCAGAGTTTCTTTAATGGCATATATGAAAATGTAAAAGCAGTGCAATTTTTTGGCTCGTGACGAGTATAACGATGAGAACAAAGAGCATTTTGAACAGTAGGCGTTTAAAGAAATATTACTAATCCGTGCATTGACTTTATAATAAATGTTATGCAATGCATGCATACGTAGAGGAAGTCTTGAGTGCGCTGCATGTAACAATGGCTGTTATAGATGATTGTATCATTTGCCGAAATAACAGTCTGGAAACGTAATTGTAAACGGGCAAAATTTGCAAATTACAAAATTGGAACACAAAGTTCGCACGTAAGCCATCTGGCTAGGTTTGGTAGCTAGCGTCCACATTGCGAAGGTTAAGCTATAAACTTTGAAATGTAAATGCACTAATATACTAACAACATATGAGTATTCGCGAGTTGCGTTTCTGAAGCTCAAGAGAATGTAATGCGCGAAATGACAAGTTAACAATGTGCAGCATATTCGCCAAACTTTTTGCTGCTAATCTAATATTCGGCAAAGCGGTTTGGGAACAACGTCAAACTGGATTGAATTTAAATAATTTGGTTGAAATATTCATTATATCCAAACTTTTGTTCGAAGTACAAAACTATGATAACAACTGAACATAATAATACATTAATCTACATCGATGAACAGGTCTTCTTGGCTGTTGTGTATCGGCTTGAAGATTTTCTTGCATGAGGCTTTGGTTTGATCATTGCGTAGTTCTTCCTCTTTTAATTCTGAGTCAGATAATGTAACTTCATTAGGCAAATCATCCCAATCGCTGAAATCACTTGCGTCATCAGCAGCTTGTTGGGGCGAATCCCATACTTCATAGCTTTCTTCGTCAGTATATTCCTTCTGTTCGTAATCGAACTGATTCATTGGAAATTCATCGTCTTCAAGCCTCACCTCCTGTTTTTGTCCATTGTCACGATTGTTATATGGTAACGTGCTGCGAAGTGCATCTTTTTTCTCTTCGTATTCGCTAATACTTTTGATACAATCATCTTGAATATAATTTTGATCCATATCCAGGTATTGCAATTTCTTCAAGACTTGTTGATTAATCTCAACAATATCAATGTAGTTATTATACAAATCCAAATGGGTTAGTGTGCTTAAACTGTTAATACATATGGATGTTATATTATTGCATGATGCATTTAAATACTTCAATGAAGTAAAACAGTCGATAAATTCCATTGAATAGAACACATTATGTGATATATCTAATACTGTTAATTTTTCCAGTCTTGTAATACGTTTAGGAAGGCTACTTAAATTATTGTATGTCAAGTGCAGTTCTTCTAAATTAATTAGGTTGCAAAACTCTTCTGATAAATCATTAATTTGCAATCCACTTAGTTTTAATATCTTCACTGAGAGATGCCAGCATACATTTGTAAATAATTCATTTATATCCATTATCACATTTTCATTGCAAGTGGTATTATTGCTTAGATTCAGTTTTTGTAGAAGTTTAAATGATTTCAAAAATCCAATCATCTTTGGTCTTATACTTGTGTTCTGAAATAGTAAGGTTTGTAGTTTTACATCCATAATTGGCTTATCCAAACGAGTAAGACTTGATAATTCATTATTGCTGTAATCTAGATGTTCTAAATTAATTGATTTCATTTCAAGCAACCATGTTGGTACAGCATTAAATTGACATGATGCTATGCTCAACCATGTTAAATTCATATAACACTTTGGTTTCTGATCAAATCTTCGTATTGGATTAAAAGAGAGATTCAACTTCCGGATTGATTCCAGACCTGAGTATAAACAATTTGGAATATCTTCTATAAAGTTGTCCATTACATTTAGTTCTCTGATCGGTAGTACTTTCATTGCGTTTGGCAAAGTTAGTAAGTTACTGCTGGGCAGCGATAAACAAGTTATGGTATTCAAGTTAACCATATTCCTGATTTCAAATATGATGGAGCACTCAATTATTTGCTTACCATTTTTAATAGGCCAATCAGGCTTATTATCAATACATGACATTCTCTTATTATTATTATATTTTAGCCCTGTGTTATGAACCAATTTGGTGACTTGAGGCATAGTGCATGCAGTTTCATCAGAATTATCAAAGGCAATAATCAAATAAGTGCTGTTAATTCAACAACAAATAATATTTAGGTGTGATTACCCAATTTTACTGCAAAAACAAATATTAAAATACTAACTATTATTATATTTAATTACAAAAAACTTACAACTGCTAGATGCACATTGCATGCCGTATGCAAATAACAATGAATGCAACCATATGATCTTCAACCATAACCCCCACATATATTATTGTCCCTGCATTGGTCTGCATTTGATGTTTGTACTTAATTCTTTTCTAATTATGATTTTAATTTCAGTTTAAGATGTGAAAGCGTGGGGAATACCGTTTCATATTAATGACAACAATTATATTCAATATACTTGATGAGTATGTGCTTTATGAAACTAATTACATATTGGCATCATCAACAGTCATAATTTTCAGATCAGTGCAATACTCTTTTTCTTAATATTACAACAGAAGATACAATATCATAGGGCTGAAAAATGTTGATTTTAAAGATTCATTGGTAAAATTTTTACCGAAATTTTACCAATTCATCACCTGATTACATATTACTTGCTTTGGCCCATGATGAATAATTCCTGCAGTACTCTTTGAAAAGGTTAGTGGAAAATTTATTCTATTTGAGTTAAATACTTTCTTATAAGGGTTACAACTATTTCATAGAAACACTTGGTTTTATGGACGTTTACTTTGTCTGCTATGTTCTTTTGCCATTAATCAGCATTACATAATTGATGTATTTCTATTTAGTGATTCTCAGGCTCATGTGCATTCAAGTATTAAGCAACCTTTTAATTACATAGATTATGAATCAGTTACATTAATCTATTAAATATTTCAATTTACATCCATCTACATTAGCTTTTCTTGTCTTAAAATTCAAACTTCTGATTCATATATTAACTTTTCATTTTAGTTCTTGCATACATCATTTCGGAGAGATCTAGCATCTTGTTTTCTGGATTATCAGCTATAACACCTAATGTATATGGATGATCACTTTCAAACTTAGTAAGTGGTAAATATCATTATTAATAGTAACATTTCTTTTTAATTAATTTTTGAACTTCTTTCCAATTTTTTTCCAGATATTCCCCCAATATTATTAGACATGGTGAGTTGATAAACAAGTAAGATTGTCCCCATTTGTAATAACATTTCATTGTGGTTCTAACACTAGAGGTGTATGAGTTGTGGAGCTAGACAACATGTAACTTGGGTCAGATACTCAAGGTGAATATTGCTTAACTGTTCTGCCCACTAACCCCAAGTGGTTTAATTAACTATAATTGTACATTTGCATTTGTTTTAGTTTAGTTTTGTAGTAAATCTTTTCATCATAGCTCCATTTCTGATCCATCCAGCTAGATCAAACTAGGTGAGTGTGTTGGCACATGTGCTTCGGTATATGCCTGTCACTTAATTTTATTCTAGCTATTATAGTTTAGTAGATATCATTTCTAATATTTTCTTTCAGCTTTTTCATCATAGCTCCACTTCTGATTCACTCAGCTGGAACAAACATGATAAGTATGTTGGCACTTGTACTTCGGTACTTGTCAGCCACCTAGTTTTAATTTAGCTTTTGTTGTTGAATCAGTATACCTAATAATGTATTTTTTCAGTCTTTTCAGTGTTTTCATCATAGCTGCACTATGAATGGACCCCATTGGAACAAACTTGGTAAGTACCTTGGCACATGTGCTTCAGTACATGCTTGCTACTTAATTCCATTCTAGCTATTATAGTTTAGTAGATATCATTTCTAATATGTTCTTTCAGTCTTTTCATCATAGCTCCACTTCTGGTGCACTCAGCTGGAACGAACTTGGTAAGTATGTTGGCACTTGTACTTCGGTACAAGTCAGCCACTTAGTTTTAATTTAGCTTTTGTTGTTTAATCAGTGTAACTAATAATGTATCTTTTCAGTCTTTGCATCATAGCTGCACTATGGATGGACCCCATTGGAATGAACTTGGTAAGTACATTGGCACATGTGCTTCGGTACATGCTTGCCACTTATTTTTATTCCAGCTATAATAGTTTAAGAATAATTACTAATTACATATTTTTCAGATGTTTGGAAGTATTTTTGGCAACCCTTCTATATGATGGTGGCTATTAAGGATCCTTATTCATTTTTGGCCAAACATTGTAGTAATTGTGTCTTATATGCAAATAAAAGCTATATTAAATTTGAATTACTAGTAGCGACATCTATTGGATGTCGGTAAATTGCATTACAGATATCATTATTATCATCTTATTTCCGCCCGCCACCCAGAGATGGCGCCACCAGTAAATGTAGTAAAGGTTGCCTATAGAGAGACTTTAAATTTGTCTAATTAACATAAGCTATTGCACACCACTGTTGGACAAATAGTTTACGAGTTATTCAAGTTTTAAAATTTGACTTTTGCAACGAAAAAGTTTTCGACTTATCAGCGCTGATAACATTGAAACTTTTCAATGACACGCATAGAGCGGAAGATCAAACATTCTTGGTTTCTATTTGAATTCTTATTAGATTCCAATTGGATTCTTATTAGAATCTAATTGGATTCTTATTAGATTCTCATTGGATTCTTATTAGATTCTAATTGGATTCTTATCAGATTCTTATTAGATTCTAATTGGATTCTTATTAGAATCTAATAAGAATCCAATAGGAAAAATCTAATAAGAATCCAATGAGAATCTAATAAGAATCCAACAAGAATCTAATTAGAATCTAATAAGAATCCAATGAGAATCTAATAAGAATCCAATAAGAAAAATCTGATAAGAATCCAATGAGAATCTAATAAGAATCCAATAAGAATCCAATAGGAAAAATCTAATAAGAATCCAATGAGAATCTAATAAGAATCCAACAAGAATCTAATTAGAATCTAATAAGAATCCAATGAGAATCTAATAAGAATCCAACGAGAATCTAATAAGAATCTAATAAGAATCCAATAAGAACCTAATAAGATTCCAATAAGAAAAATCTTATAAGAATCCAATAAGAATCCAATAGGAAAAGTCTAATAAGAATCCAATGAGAATCTAATAAGAATCCAACAAGAATCTAATTAGAATCTAATAAGAATCCAATGAGAATCTAATAAGAATACAATAAGAAAAATCTGATAAGAATCCAATGAGAATCTAATAAGAATCCAATAAGAATCCAATAGGAAAAATCTAATAAGAATCCAATGAGAATCTAATAAGAATCCAACGAGAATCTAATAAGAATCCAATAAGAATCCAATAGGAAAAATCTAATAAGAATCCAATGAGAATCTAATAAGAATCCAACGAGAATCTAATAAGAATCCAATAAGAATCTAATAAGATTCCAATAAGAAAAATCTTATAAGAATCCAATAGGAAAAGTCTAATAAGAATCCAATGAGAATCTATTAAGAATCCAACAAGAATCTAATTAGAATCTAATAAGAATCCAATGAGAATCTAATAAGAATCCCATAAGAATCCAATGAGAATCTAATAAGAATCCCATAAGAAAAATCTGATAAGAATCCAATGAGAATCTAATAAGAATCCAATAGGAAAAATCTAATAAGAATCCAATGAGAATCTAATAAGAATCCAACGAGAATCTAATAAGATTCCAATAAGAATCTAATAAGATTCCAATAAGAAAAATCTTATAAGAATCCAATAAGAATCCTATATGAAAAGTCTAATAAGAATCCAACGAGAATCTAATAAGAATCCAACGAGAATCAAATGAGAATCCAATAAGAAAAATCGAATAAGAATCCAATGAGAATCTAATCAGAATCCAACAAGAATGCAATAAGAATCCAATTAGCATCTAATAAGAATCCAATTAGAATCTAATAAGAATCCAATGAGAATCTAATAAGAATCCAATTAGATTCTAATAAGAATCCAATTGGAATCTAATAAGAATTCAAATAGAAACCAAGAATTTTTGATCTCACGCTCTATGCGTGTCATTGGAAAAGTTTCAATGTTATCAGCGCTGATAAGTCGAAAACTTTTTCGTCGCAAAAGTCAAATTTTAAAACTTGAATAATTCGTAAACTATTTGTCCTACAGTGGTGTGCAATAGCTTATGTTAATTAGAAAAATTTAAAGTCTCTCTATAGGCAACCTTTACTACATTTACTGGTGGCGCCATCTCTGGGCGAAGAGCGGAAATAAGATAATAATGATACCTATAATGCAACTTACCGACATCCAATAGATGTCGCTACTAGTAATTCAAATTTAATATGGCTTTTATTTGCCTATAAGACACAATTAGTACAATGTTTGGCCAAAAATGAATAAGGATCCTTAAGAGCCACCATCATATAGAAGGGTTACCAGGAATACTTCCAAACGTCTGAAAAAACACATAATTAGTAATTATTCTTAAACTATAATGGCTGGAATGGAATTAAATGGCAAGCATGTACCGAAAGATAAGTGCCCACATACTCACCAAGTTTGTTTTAGGTGCGTGTACCTGAAGAGGGGCTATGATGAAAAGACTGAACAAATACATAAGGAGTCATTATCAACTAAACTATAATAGCTGGAATAATAATAAGTGGCAAGCATGTACCGAGGCACATGTGCTAATGTACTTACCATGTTTGTTCCAGCTAGGTACATCCAAAGAGGAGCTATGATGAAAAGACTGAAAGATATATTAGGCATCATTATCAACTAAACTATAAGAGCTCTTTTAAAACTAAGTGGCTCACATGTACCGAAGCACAAGTGCCAACACACTCACCAAGTTCGTTCCAGCTGAGTGCATCAGTAGTTGAGCTATGATGAAAAGACTGAAAGAACACATTAGAAGTGATATCTACTAAACTATAATAGCACATGTGCAAATGTACTCACCAAGTATGGTCCATCCAGGTGCATCAGCAGTGAAGCTATGATGAAAGGACTGAAAAAAGACATTATTACTTATGCTGCTTAAACTACAAAAGCTATATTAAAACTAAGTGGCTCACATGTACCGAAGCACAAGTGCCAACATACTCACCAAGTTCGTTCCAGCTGAGTGCATCAGTAGTTGAGCTATGATGAAAAGACTGAAAGAACACATTAGAAGTGATATCTACTAAACTATAATAGCACATGTGCAAATGTACTCACCAAGTATGGTCCATCCAGGTGCATCAGCAGTGAAGCTATGATGAAAGGACTGAAAAAAGACATTATTACTTATGCTGCTTAAACTACAAAAGCTATATTAAAACTAAGTGGCTCACATGTACTGAAGCACAAGTGCCAAGACACCCACCATTTGTTCCAGCTGAGTGCATCAGAAGTAGAGCAATGATGAAAAGACTAAAAGAACATATTAGAAGTTATATCTACTAAAATATAATAGCTAGAATAAAAATAAATGACAAGAACGGACTGAAGAACAGGTGCCCACATAACAAGTTTGTTCATTGGATGTGGTATGGTGATGGGTTCAGTGAAAGCATATTAATTAAAACATTAAATTGCAATAGTTTCTTACCTGCTGTTCAGTTGCAAGCTCCGGATTTTATCCGATGTAATTTCCAATCCATTAACAATTTGATTTAAGGACTTAGCCATGTGATATAAACAATTTAGTTCCTGTCAGCAACAATTTGCATGATCCTGGTGAACTTCATCATTATTATCATCAACACTTAGATTATTCAGATTTGTTAAAATTTGCAGATATTCACAAATTCTGTTTCTTAGTTACTAGTCTAAAATAAGATTCAAAATCATTAGTTGCACTTAAACTCTGCAAGGAAGCTAACGCCTACCTTACATTCAAAATTACAACATCATTAAGAGAATAGAAGCGACACAAAATTTGCACTACTGAGAAAATTCTCAAAGCAATTGTAAATTCATTGACACTAGTATAATTTTAAAGTGTCTCACCTGGTTGTCACAATGGGCCCAATAGGGCCTAAGTGTGTGATGGCAGCCACTTTCACTCATACCTAGTGTGTAGTGGAAGTGCTTCATGTTATTATATTTCATTTGTGGAGGAATGTTGAACTTGATTATAAACATTGTATTCAATTTCAGTAATGATTTGTCATGTTGCACTTTAACTTCTTCATCTTTCAGGTTAGTCAACATTAATAAATCCTGTCACATACTGAACAAATCTAAAATATGGTTTAAAACAATTAGTTTCATGCAAACTATAAAGTAGATTGAATTAACACTTTGCACTCTGCTGCCTGATAGCATATTGTCATTCTGGCATATCATATGGATGTCTTTTCTAATAGGATATTAAAATTGTAAGTGACTGAAGCTAATTGAGTTATTTCAGCGCACATGATTAAGACATACATGTTGATGGCCAAAGTTCAGTTTGGTTCAGAGTAAATACAGTTAAGTTCAATCCTGCAGCAATGTTCAAGCCAACATCAAGTATTGTTCAAGAGTGCAAAGTGTCAAGATTGCAAAAAAATGAAATCCAACAGATCATTGCATTGCTAGCACATATTGAATTACCTCACACATGTATTAGCAAGTTTTGACCAAATAACTTTATATTGAAATAGGTCTTCCTCCTGGCAGCATCAAGTCTACTTTCCTTGTGATCTTGGCCTTCAAGTTATCATGGAAATTATGGCAGATCAGATATCATTGGCTAAGTACAAATACATATTCCTTACTGTAGTACCTTCCTGTACATGGGATTTATGTTAATACACAGCCTAAAATCGTATAAAAGCAGTAACATGTTGAAAGATTCCTTTAAGAAACATAATTTGATTAATCAAATAAAATAAACTATAACCACTATAACCTTTAACATGTTTGCTTTGCATACAGAAGTCTCAGTCATTTGCTGGCAGCTACCAGACGTTTATATGAAGCACGTCTCAAGCATTCTTGGATAGCATTAACACATCCACATAACTGTCTTGTTTTCGTCCAAACATCATATAAATTACTTTTCTTGTGATCTTGGCCTCCAACTTATCATGTAGCTGCATTTAAATATGGCACATTTAGTTGTGTTCTCCAGCACTTGAGACTTATCTTAATATATATAATTGATCACAGATGTAATTCTATGAATGTAATACGATTAATCGAATAAAATAAAGTTCACTATGACTTCACTAATAAAGTTCACTAATAACACAAAACAATCCTCGCGAACATCAGCTGTTCAATATACTGGCTATTGAGCTATGATTGGAGCATTAAGAATCGCAGACTCTGTATTGAGTGTTGCCTATATCTCGATTGAACGTATAGGCAACGTATTTAACATAATTATAATAGCAAAGATTATTATAATTAATTATGATGTAAATACTGGTGTAAATACAACATTTAGCCATTTTAAAATACCAATTCTGTACGGTGCTACGGTATAAGTCGGCAATCTTGAATTTGTTCCTCTTGAGAACCGCGATAAAACGCATTTTGAATTTCCAAGTTTTAAGCATTTTCTTCAAGCCAATTTGACACTATAAGTCCAAGATCAAATTCACATGCGGCATATTTTAATTGAAACTTAATTGAACAAGGGCAAGATCAAATTCAGTCGGACTAACGGCACTCTATAGTCCAGTGGTAAAGGCCGCGGTCGTGAGTTGTGCGTCTCAAGTTCAAATCCCGGGATAAAAAAGTTATATTTAAGTTTTAATTTTTAAATTCGAGCATAAAAGGGGTATATCAAATTCAGCTAGACCAGTAACACTCCATAGCCTAGTGGTAAAGGCTATGGAAGTGATCTGAGCGTCTCGGGTTCGATCCCCGAGAATTACAAAATTTAATTTCTCAAGTTTTCGATTCCCCTTATACGATTGGGGGCTCTCTTCGGACTTAGTTAAGTCCAGTCGGGAGTCCTCGCAGCGTACAAGGGGGCCTCATTTTTAATTTTTGAAGCCCGGTCGTTTTAAGATCGTTTCAAAATTGCCCACCCCGGCTTCGCACCCCGGCAGGTTGCTTGTCGACCAGCTCGGTCGCTGTCCGACTAGCAACTGCCTCCCCATTCCCGATTTTCGTTACCAACAGACCTCTTATTCTGACGTCATTTACTTGACGGGTGCGCCCCCCAATGCCGCCAAGTATCGGACTTAGAATTATTTTCCAAGTTCTCGCTTTGAATTCAAGCGCTATGGTCAAATGAATAACCATATCGATATTAGGGGCTCTAACATAGCAAATCAACTCATATACTTAGAGCATTTTCTATTCAATCAATTGTAAAAGGGTTTGCCGAAACTCAGGGGGATTTGAACCTGAGCCGCACAAGTAACAGTCAGGCGTTTCACCACTAAGCCAACTACTGCTTTCTTATTGAAAATTGAAACTAGTAGACATAGACTTAATCTATACTGAACCAACGATAGGCCTGCAGGACAGAATGTGGCAATAAAAAAATTTAAATGGATCTTGAAATGAAACTGGGAGGCTATTAAGTCATAAATTAAGCTGGAGTATGTAGATGAATTAATTGTATTAAGATTGAATATTTGCGTCACTGATTGATGTTCTAAACTAATTAATTTTGTAATCCATCATTTGATTAATAAAAATAACTTGCAATTATAAAACTGTTATAAATGCCTTTTTATCTACAAGCGTCCTTACTATTTAATGAAAGTACTGATTCAATAAATGAGTACCTTTATCCTGATATTAAAATAAATGTTCTTAACAAGTTTTATATGCATATATGTACTGTTGTCAACACAATTTCAAATTTACAAAGAACCATGAATCAAGTTAAGCTAACCTAGAGAGAAGAAGTACTAGAATTCTGATGGGCGCTAAATAATAATATTGCTGGTAAGATGGAAGAAATTATGCCTTCCAAAGACTTTTTGTTTCCGTTTAAACCTTATAAAATCCAAGAAGAGTTTATGACACAATTGTATCACACATTAGAAACTCAAAAATATGGAATCTTTGAAAGCCCCACTGGAACGGTGAGTCAAATTGTGGTATGATGGGTTGAAGTAATCAATCCATTATATGTTGAAGTAATGCCTTTATAATGTCTTTTTTTAAAGGGAAAATCTTTAAGTATAATGTGTAGTGCATTAAAGTGGTTAAAAGATCATAACACACAAAAGGAAGAGAGTCTATGTGAACAAATTAAACTTTTAGAACAAAAAATTAAAGACATTGAATGTAGTTCTTCTGACTGGCTCATCTCACAGAGTAAACAAATTGAAATTACCAATAATATGAACTCATTAAGACTAGAGGCAGATAGAGTAAAAACATTTTATCGTGCTATTGCTGCAATGAAGGAGCGAAGAAATAAGTACAAGAGATATAAGCAAACATTCTTAAACAAACCAAAGAAGGAAGAAATGATGAAAATGGATGATGACAATAACATTAATGATGGTCCAGAAGATGACTTGTTACTTGAAGATAGTGACAATATTGAGATTGATGAAATTGAGGATGAAAATGAAGCAATATATATACCAACTAAGGTATGTTCCAAATAATTAGTGAATATTACCATCTGTTATGTTTCTTGTTATTTTCAGATTTATATATGCAGTAGAACTCATTCACAGTTATCACAATTAGTTGGAGAAATTAAAAAATCACCATACAGTGAAAATATTCGAGTTGTGTCACTAGCTTCAAGGCAAAATTATTGCATCAATAACAAAGTAACTTATTTGAAAAGCAATGCATTAATCAATGAGAAGTATACATATAATCCTGCTTAATGAGTTCATGAAATATAAAATACTATTTTAGATGTTTGGATATGCAAAAGAAAGTTAATTCCCAAACAAAGATTGAAACAGATGGCAAATGTACCAAACGCAAGAAAACTGAATCTACCTGCAAGTGCCCTTATTACAAGAAAGAAGCAATTGATGAATTAAAAGAGAGTATCATTTTAAATGTACAAGATGTTGAAGATTTAGTATCAAGTGCCAAAGAATTCCAAGCATGCCCTTATTATGCTAGTAGACGAGCAGTTGAATATGCTGAGGTGATATTAGTTCCTTACAATACAATACTTCATAAGCATACCAGAGAAGCAAATGGTAGGAATCCAAATTAATAGCAATATATGTATATCAAGATTTAAATCAAATATTTAGGTATAATACTCAAAGACAATGTTGTCATAATTGATGAGGCACACAATTTGATGGATGCACTTGCCCAAATGTATGGAGCTACTTTGCAAGCCAATCAAGTAGAGATGGCACATAGTGAATTAAAACAGTATAAAATCAAATATGGGAAACGCTTATCCGCGGTTAATTTCTTACATATCAATCAATTGCTAAAAATACTATCAGCTCTAAAAGCGGTTTTTGGTATAGTAATTACTATTGCAATATCTAAATCCATTTAACTCATTTGTTTTTAGAACAAGCGAAAACATTAACTACCCAATTATACACAGTCAATGATTTTGTTTCGCACGCTGAAATTGATCATTTTAATTTGTTCAAGATAGTGGAGTTTATCAGACAGACTAAATTGTCACAAAAAGTATTCAAGTGCATCTTGTATATCAAATGTATCATAATATAATATGTTTATAGCTCCATGGTTTCGCGCGTCGTTCTACGGATACACTACTTGAAAGTAATAATAGAATTGAAAAGAAGGGCGGCACGATGGAAGAGTATTTGAAATTCAAAGCTACTATTGATGAGGAATTGAGTGGCAAACCGGAAAAGAAAGCAACACAGCCTGTTGCAAAATCCGTTTCTAACGATGAAAATCAGCATGCCAAAGAAAAAGAAGTAGTTAGAACTATGGCAAACCCGATGCTAAGTGTGATTTCTTTTCTGGAAGCATTACAACATTCCAATGCAGATGGCAAGATTCTTCTCCAGATAAATGAACAAGAGAAGAAAATCCAGTATTTACTTTTAAATGCATCAGCACATTTCAGCGACATTGTAAAAGAGTGTCGTTCTGTGATAGTAGCAGGTGGAACGATGAAACCAATAAGCGAATTTCGTAAACAATTATTTATAAATTCCGGGGTAGATCCAGCACGTATTGTGACATTTACCTGTGATCATATTATTCCACCAGAGAATATCCTACCAATTGTTTTGACTAATCAAGAGTATTTGTTTAATTACGAAAACCGTCTGAAAATGGGCAATGCGATTAAAACAGTGCTAACCAACGCTTGCAAATTTGTTGTTGGAGGCATAGTTGTTTTCTTTCCATCGTATAAATACGAGAGTTGGGCATGGGACCAAGTTAAAAATATTAATTTCGGTCGTCCAGTCTTTAGAGAGCCTCAAGAATCTGGATCTGTCGAGAGCGTACTTGACAACTACCACAAAGCGATTTATAAATCGCAGAAAAAAAGTGCCATGTTATTTAGCGTAGTTGGTTTGTTTTATGGAAATATTTAACTTAAAACTTGCTTCTTATCCTAATTATTTCAGGGGGAAAACTAAGTGAAGGCTTGAATTTCAATGATGATTTAGGACGATGTGTTATTGTTTTTGGTCTTCCATATGCCAACGTAAATTCGCCGGAATTAAAAGAAAAGATGACATACTTAGATAAAATAGAGGTAAAGTTATCCTGAATCCTGATAATATGCAACTATGATTCTAACTATGTAAAATTGCTTATGATAGGGCGCTGGAGCTGGTAAAGTATTCTATGAAAATTTGTGCATGAAAGCTGTAAATCAATGCGTGGGCCGAGCTATACGCCATAGAAATGACTACGCTTCCGTTTTGTTAGTGGACGCGCGCTATAACAGATTGTCAACGAAAAATATGCTTCCAGATTGGATAAAGCGTTCGCTAAAATGTTGTAACTCCGACGAGGCTTTTACGCTGATAGAAAAAGCAAGTATTGTCGTCCTTAAATGTTCTTATTTTAATTCAGTGTCTTTTTCAGTTTTTCTCCGAGAAGCGCAAACCGCAATGAATATTTATCTGGTTGAAATCGTTTAGTTATATTGAATCAACAATTTTATTATTGTGGATTTCGAATGCATTTGAATAAACGATTTATTTTTCTATTTAAAATGATAAACGTTGGTGATCCTCTCTGTGGCCACCCTTACATCCAAAAACTTTACGTGGTTGAATCTTCAGAATTTACGACATAACTTTATACCGAACGAGCGTACAACGGCCACAAAATATTACCTCGAAAGCCAACGGTGCGATGATATTAAACGTGACTTCGTCGTTGTGGAGCACCAAGAGAAAACCACCATCGCGATGCCATCGTGCGCTTGTGCGCTAGTTGCGTACGATTCAATTCGGAAAAACTTGGCCACGCGCCAACCTTTCGAAATTTTCTATTTTCTCAAGCAGTGTGGAAATGCATCGAGAAAAGCCTCGCATTATTTCGATAACGCAAGAGACGTGAGAATATATGCATATTAACATGCGACTCAAACACTAATATTGCTAGTCGAATCAATATTTAAATCGAATAACTAGCTTTGCATTAAACCGCATAATTATGTTCAAAATCATTAGTTGATTAACTAAACCAACTAAACAAATATGAATTACATTAAAATTGTTTCCAAGCGACTGACCCTTGATAAGCGAAAGGAGCGGGCATCCCAAGGTTGATTGTTATTTGTTTAAATATTAATGCATTACCAATATGTAAATTCATTGTTGTAATATGATACCCGCTGTACATAAGACGTAGTTTTAATATAAAATCGTAACAATACAAGTTGCAGCCAAGCTGAAACAGCGGTGGCATTGCATGCTAAGCAACCAACAACAAAGTGCTGCTAAAAATTGTATTAAGTTACGCTTGGTGTAATATTATTTATTAAGATCGTTATTTATAATTCGCCTCCGGTTTTTGCCTGGCAGCTGCGATGCACGAAGCGTTTTAGATCTGATTAGTCATAATATTTTCAAAGTCAGACAACGATTTCTTCATGCAGAAGACTTTTATTGCGTTTTCCATATTAAATTTTATATCTATTTATGCAAAGTGACGGTGGAGGAGAGGTTGCTCCTCTCGGAGCGATACGAAAGCTTTGTATTATTTGGTATTTTCATATCGAATGCACGTACTTTTGCATATGTTTTATGCGGGGGACGGCAAAACATGTGGAAAGCGTATTTGCGCGCGCTGTATGTCTATGTGCAGTGATGTGGCAGTGGATATATGGAAAATCCGATGGACGCGCATTTAAATCACTTCTATTCTAAACGATTTCACGGTCACTTGGGCGCGTTCTTAGTATTTGCTACTACATTGTACCATTTTACGGCGCTCCCGACGGCTTTTAGCCGCTCCCGGACTCCTTTAGAAAATAGAGCATAGTCGCTTCTTTTTTTATGTGTAACCAGCGCACCGCTGTTGTACTGCACCGCCCGAACCTGGAGTGGCAAAATTTCTACTTTGCTCCTTTGGGGAATTGTTCAACATTGTGACTCGTGACATTGACAGTGTTTCTGAAAAGGACCGGAAATGCATTAAGGATCATCCCTCCGAGCGCGTCGGGAGAGAAAAGTGCGCGAGGGATTTTTGCGGCGAGATGGACAGACACGCCAGACAGACAGCTTCTGTAATATGAGCAAACATAATTTTCTTGTGAATTCGCAATGAGCATTTTGACGGAATTACTTTTTCGCAGCTCGACAGAGCAAAATTACGGCGGCGATTTCTATTGTTGGTGGCGATGATTTCAATCATAAATTTTCTTCCACATAGCGCCGGCCCGCTTCAGCAACAGGATATAGAAACAAAGACGTAATAAACCACGCACCAAATACACTCGGTGGCGGTGGTAGCAGCGGCGGCGGCGGCGGCGGCGGTTTTGTATGTGTGTTATTTGTTATTTTTTTCCTCTCGGCGCGGTGCTCGCCTATTCATTGCAATCTCGTTGGGCGCCGGTTTTCGGTTAGAAATATTGTAACGCGCGAGAAATGGACGCGTACATAGCGCGCCGCGCTGGATGGCGGCTGGCGGCGTACGCGATGGTCGCGGGTGTGGGCGAGAATGAGGCGGCGTCTGCGGCGCGCGCGATAGCTCATACACATATACAGAGCGACAGAGATCATAAATATGGAGCGACATATCGGGTCGCGGTTTTCCTACAGACAGACCGAGCCAGGAAGCCGCGCTAACAAATGGCTTTGTGACATCATATTTGCACCCTCGCGCAACAAAAATAATATATGTCCGTTCGAATCATTGAGCACGCACCGCCAACCGAGTGCCAGCGAAATGCTGGAAAATCATGGACGCAAAATGCGAAACATGCGCACATACTGGAATCCTAATGGCAAAATATAAAAAATGTGTTCTACGTACGCGTCAAACTCGCAAAACAAGGTTCCACGTTGTTGTACACGAAAAGAAACAAAACCCAAATTTGTATTTACAAGCTCGATGCAAATTGCAATGAATATTAATGATCTTATATAAACTGGAAGCATATTGTCCCTTTCTCGAGGCAGCGCTCTAGTCAAATAGTGCGACAACGCGCTTTTGTCACCCGACATGGTCCGAAGGGAGATGACCCTTATTAAGAGCACATTATGTATTGTATTGTAGCGCAACCGCCGCGCATATTCCCTAAACGCCGTGTCCCGAAGGACATTAGCTTTTCATAATGCGATGTTAAACACTGATAAGCGGATGTTCATCTGATCTCAGGGACAGATAATTTGTAAATGGGGATCAACGCACACCCTATGAGCACATCATCTATTTTGTATTAGAAACTAACTACAACAGCTCATTTTTTCATTCGCTACTCTAAATTAAACTACATTCTCCGTGCCTTCGAGCCAATTAATACGAACTAATGTTCAATCAAATAAATCCTCATTAAGTTTATGACTTTCAGTCGGTAAACATTCTTTGCGAATTTACTTCATTAATATGCAACACTCGGTAGTGTTATGATTAGATCAGATAAAGTCAAATCTGTGGTGACAATGGACCGTCACTGTCCGTGACAATCATGACATGTTCATTATAGAAACGGACTGGCTTGATGTGTGTATACGCGCGCGCAGAAATTAATGCTACTCGAATTGCTTATCACTCTCACGGATTGCGTAGACATGACACACTTTGATTAGAACGCGCATTACACGCGTACGCAACAAACGCGCCATGCATGAATGCATCGTACTCGTGCACTGATTTTTTCCCTTGTTGGCATTTCGTGATTTTTGATTTTAATGGAAAACATCCAAATCGAGTTGGCTTGTGTAATCATGCATCATGTTCAAGTTAATGTTCATCAAACAAACAAATTACGCGCAGCAGTCCGAGCTCTATATTAAAAAAAGAATTGAGATATTCCACTTATTGAAAACGTGGAAATTTATTAAATATTATATGCAATTTCATATGCGATTTCGATAGCGTCAAGGGGGGATGCGAGTTGTTACAAAACTTTGCTGCGACTTTGCGGGGTGCGCATAGTTGCTGGTGAAATATCTTTGCTTCCCGTTGCGCGCGTAGAACGTGCGCCCTTTCCGCCGATAGCCCGCCGCGACGCGTTCACTTCTTGTTTCGCCGCCATTCTTCTCTTATAGTAGTTACGAATTCGAATCGTATTCTGGAAGAACGATAATCGGAACGCGCTCAAAATCCACAATAACACGACCCTACGTTATTGGAATATATAAATTCTTAACATACCTCAAAGTTGCTATCAACTATTTTTTCCCCGTTTCCAACCGCCTTCCACATGCTTTGACTTTGTTGCCGTCTACGTATTCGCGAATGAAATAAGATTAAAAATAACTCATAAAAATCTATTCATTTACTACGCTTCACCGATAATCGCAAAACCACAAATGCGCAAAAATATTCACAAGTTTCCAAGTTGCTAGTAACAAAATATTAATTATCCCACTTTGTGGTACTCACTTTTTAAATGCCACCGAATCCATGTTCTAATAGGTCTGCCAGAGCTGCAAGAAAAAAGAAATCACAATCAGTCAAATAAATAACGAATCAAATAATAGCAAAATTACTACTTTAAACTCATCAGTTATTATGAGTAACAAAAGGTAATTGAGCTTGAGGCGATTGACGAGAAAACACTTGAGGTAAATAATGTTTATATTTTGGATTTATTGAGTGTCGTTTGAGCGAATTGAATGAGCACGCACATGAATATGTGCGCGAGATAAGGGGGACATTGGCTCTTCATGGAGCAGCAACATCAGTTAATAGCCGTGCGTGGAAACCGTATGGGCATTGGAAGAGATCGGTAGCGTTCTTTAAGACCAAGCCGACTGTGCGCGAATCGATTAAACAATCATTGTGTCGAGTGCAATATAGCAGAAATGAACAGTAACAGCGGCCGCAACAGTGCCAGCCAGCAGCAATACACGCATGCGAGAAAGCCCTCGTCAACATTTCCAGATGCAAGTGTTTGACAACCACGATGTATGTACACACGTACCCTTGTTAACGGATAAATGATTTTTTGCGAGACGCGCGAACAATACAAACAAGATATTAAATGATAATGCAAAATCATTGCGGATAATTGACAGGAGAAACATACGCGCGCGCATCCCGGATAAAAAATGAGGACTGCTAACGCGGAATTTCAGTGCGGTTACAAAATTCTGACCTAAAAAAATTAAATTTCCTTCGCCTATAGCCGGCCGTTCAAAGCGGAATAAATAAACATCAAAACAAAAATACAATTTTCATGCCTTTTTCCACTGGATACACCGCTGGAGCAAACAGGTGTAATTGAATGCGTTTTGCGGAATAGGAAAAAAAGAGCCGGGCACACACGCGCCCAGAGCGGATGAGTGGAGAGAAAAAGAGTTTCCATGCGCGCTCGCTCATGTCTGCATTACACACGCGCTGGGCAGCGCACCACCCACCCACGGGATGCAAAATGGGCATTTGCGAAATGGGCAAATACACACACGCACCGTGCACACAGGTTAGTTACACAAAGTGCGCCTCTCTTCCCTTTTTAACGCAAAAGCCCAGCCCAACCACTGGCACTGTGGTTGTGCCGCGTGCACATTACACACGTTCAAGGTTTACTCCTGCTCCTGGTCCTGTTGGTCCCCAATGCGCGGATTGCGCGTGGGTGTACGTTGAGTGAATGTGTATGTGTGTGCGAGTGTGTGTTTTGTACGTGCGAAAGTAGATTGTACCATCCATAAAGCACGCCTGATTTGCCAACACCAAACGGTTTTACGCTGAAATGATCGCATGTGTGCCGCTCAACTGTGCGCCTCGTTCTACACACAACCAATATTTCACTCCCTTTTTGCATGCACACAGAAACGTACACAAACCGAGGACACGACCGCCAACCGCCGGCCGGTGTGCTGGCGGCAGCCTTTCAACCACCTACAAAACACACAGCATCGTCGTCGTTTGTTTCTCTTTCGAGATGAAACTACAAACGGTGCGCGAATACGCACGACTTTGATATTCTCTCTGTTTTAGAGCCTTTCTCGGCGCGCGCGAGAGTTTGACGAAAAATGATTTTGTTCCACGGCTATCATCAGTTTGGATCGCCACAAAAAAACGAATCCAGCTTTAGCCTCATTCCAGTAGAAATGAAAAAATCTAGCGCTTGAAAAAAAACGTCCAACTCTCTTCTATTTTAAGCGAAATATGAATCTATATTTTTAGCCAATAATGTGATTAATTAAATCTGAATATTTTAGACAATCTGCCGAAGAATTCATAGAAAAATCACCCCCTGCTCACCGCACTCGGAGAAGTATCAAACGCGTTCGAAAAGGATTGATCGCTTTGATGTGTGGCTATGGCAAACGCATCAAAAACACTTTTCGTTTGTGGGGTTTTGGCACAGTCGCTTACACTCGTATAGTTATTACTTAAACCCTTTAAGCATGCCACCCTCTCGCTTCGAGTTGCCATTGAGCAAGGCAGGCAGGCAGGCAGGCAGGAGGCGGGCGGGCAAACGCGTGCATGAATTTATGTAGCATATTTCCGAAAATCAGCGCCACCGTTCTCGCGCCACAGCCGCGAATATGCGAATGCAAAAGAGGCCCTTCGCACGAATTATACCACATTTACACATGTACCTACTAAAGTGCGCGCCGCGTTCTACTTGGAAACACACGCTCCGTGTGGATTTACCCATTCAACCGTGCGTAATCCATTAATCAAACACATGCAACTACTCCCGAAATACAACATGGTAATACACGCGTATCGCTAAATGCACGCCAAAGCGAACGCCGCGAGTTGTAACTGCTGCGATGAATTAGTGCATTAAATTCTAATTTACTCTAGTTTGCAAAAAGCGCACAAATAATAACACCGAATGCATTATACGACGAGCGATATTTCGATAGCCAATTTGTCGTTTATTATTCAATTAAATCAAGTGTATGACGACTCCGACTTCCGGAGTATGCGTTTAAGGAAATGCTTTTGATTGGCAAGAGCGCGCGCGTTCGATGATTTCGCATTTGTGCATCCATCTCCCGGAATGTCCAGCCGTTTGTTGCTGCTGCTGCGCATTGTGTAACACGAGCGCGCCGTCATTCGTTTACGGCCATAAAAGTCGCATCATTAAATTATTCCGCATTATGCACTCGATCAGCATCAGTGATCAATCAACATCGCAGCTCGGACTTGATTCAACTTCTGCCTTTGCATGCATATAAAATAATATCAACATGTATAATTTCTGCCGTGTTGCACCTCGATGAATTTCCATACCTGACAACAATTATGCGTAATATTATATCGTGTTCGTTCGTTCTATCTTCCAAACACTTTGACAACAACTTTCAAACAATTTTCCATTTTCAATACAATGGCAATGCATGCATTTAAATTAATAAATACCTTGAATAATTAATGCATTACTTCTATGAATATTTATAATTACTGTCCGAAAAACTATAAAAATTTAGTAGAATCTAATTTAATTTTCAGAATATATCATCGCACAAAAAAACGAACATAATTAAATACGTTTAATATTGAAAATGAAATATGACTGCGTTCAAGTAAAATATTTAATGAGAATAACATGTTTGATTATTTCTGAAATAAGCAGAAATGCAGCGAGAATTCATCGAGATGGAAATCACAAACGTTATTTTCGAAAACAACAACACGAAAAATAAAGTAAAACAAGCGATCGCTAATTATATTAAAAGATCATAAAGTCCCTGCCGTGAGAAATGGACGTAAACAAGCAAGAGCGGTGGTGCTCGGCGCGCGATGAGCATCGCGCAAACATTTCGAAAAAGAAAATGCGTTACAACAAAACTAATTAAAGCTGTAGTAGGTACACAAAAAAGGCGGCTGCTGCTGCTTTTTGCCGGTCGCATAAATGCGTTCTTCGCGCGTTAATTATTTTTCCGCCTACGTGTCGACAAAGGTCCATCCACTTCGTTTTGCGTTTTCGGGCGCTGCCCTTTTGTTTCTTCGCTTATATTTTCGCTTTTTGTCGACGTTATAATTCCTGTTTTTCCACTTCTGCGTGCTGCGTCGCACGCGAGAGGGGCGGCCTGAAAGAAGACGAAGAATTCCAACTCGAGCGACGGCGGCGGCGGCGGCGGTGGCGGCAGCAGATAGGTAGCGCGCACACCGTTCAGCCGTGGATGTCGCACGGGCGGCTCGGCGTGCGCGCGTACTTATTTGGAAATGTCATTTCGCTTCGTTTGCCCTTCCGCTCTCTGATTATTTAATTCAGTCGCTGATAATGAGAGAAACGAACCGAGAAAGATAATTACGTCGGAAAATACGGTATGCTCGCGCGTCCTCTCCTCTCGCTTCCGCCCGCACTTCGCGCGTCTCCTGCGTTCGCGCTCGCACCCCTGAACGGTGTAATGATAACGCAACTAAGAAACGAATGCGCGCCACCGGCAGCAGCAGCAGCAGCCATTGCCACTCTTAATAACTCGAAACACTAACAAAACGACGCCAGGAAGGCAGCAGGCGGTGCGCGGGGAGTCAGCAAAGAAAACGCGAAGAAGATAATTTATTCGCTTGTGAGGGTGGCTGACTTCACCAACCTCCAAAAATGTGAACGCATTTGTTTAATTTTCGCTTCCAAGTATTGCATCTACAATCAAGGGACTATAATTTGATTGAAGTATATTTAACAGTGAAAAAAGCACGAATAATGAGAAGTAATTTTAAACGTTGGTAAACGTTTGAAGTCAGAAACAGTTAAAGCCTCCAGCAAAAGCCCGGAATTTGTTTCCCACCGAGCGTTTCTCCCAGGCGAATAACTAAACTCAACTCTACCTTCGGGAACTTACGATGAAGAGTTCCCGAGGTGTTGCTGGCGGCGTCGCTCGCCGCAAGACGCAAGACTAAGAAGTCTTTCAACTTAATTAGCGCAAAACCTCGCCGCCAAGAGCGAATTAACAACCTCTCGTGCAAGTTAACCCCATCGCTTAATACTGTACCAATTAGCGCCGCATTCCGCGTGAAAAACGCTTTTCCCGTGCTCGACGCGCAACACACCTAACACACGAAGAGAACATTCAAATTGGTGCTCGGCCCAGCAATTGTCAAAGTCAAATGTAGGCCCCCAACCCTTGCGAACACAATACGCGATCGAGACGTAATGAATTGCGGCGCAGCGCACGCATTTAATAGTCGGGTAAATCATCGCAATAATAAGCGCCCTTCGGCGGGCGCTGAATGCCGGCACAGCCCTGCAAACTTGCCGGAGAATGCAGTTGGGTGTCGCCGGGGTCAGTGCGTGTGAACCAAGCATGCAATTACTGTAACGGAGGCCGTAATCAGCGGGGGCACCCCGTTGTCGGCGTGCCCCGCTTCCCGCTGCTGAGAATACGGAAGCTCGCTCGCAAGCTCCTCGCGACTTCGGGAGTCCGGGAGAGCGTTTTGCATTTCTTCTTGGCAAACACAAAAGACGAACACATCGCCGCGTCAATCAGCACGTCGAATGCCATTGTATTGTAAAATAAAGCACCCTTGATGAGGAGACAGCGAAAAGTGCTCAACATGTGAAAACATTTAAATTTTTTGGGGCGTTTTTGGGCACTACGCGTTAATTCAACGTCAATCGTCCGCTTCCTTCGACGCCCGCCAAGAGGGGAGAAATGAATTGCAGCGCATTCTTAAATGTCGATCGAATTTCAATGACTTTTCTTATTATGTGCTAAACTGGGGCGGTTTGTATTCCAGATATTCGCCAAAATTACTTCGTATTTATTGATTTTATTCTTCAAAATCTATCAAAATTTACCCTCATTAAACGGGGGACTAAATTCTCCCTGAGAATAAATCTCATAGAACATTAAAGTGTTCTATCCATTGTTTATATTTTCCTTATTAAGGAATATAATTTTTTTACAATTGATTGAATAACCTATTAATATAGAAAATCATTGATTAAAATAAAATTAAAAAGTCATATTGTATTAATTCCAAACCGGAAACTTATTGGTTGTGAAATGCATCGATATATAAAAAAAAGAATAATAAATTACTAATAAATATGATGATTTTTAATTAATCGCGCCATTTCCTCGCATTCTAATTATGATTTTTAATTATCAAAAGCGCGTTCGATGCCGCAATGACTCGGGTGCCGGGAGGCGGCCGGCCGATGTCGGGCTTTTTTAATTATCGGCATGGCTCGCTGCGCGCGTGTATCGCAACTTTCCGTTATCATATGCAACCGCCATCCAGCATATTTTTCGCGCGCGCCCTCCGCGCCACCGCCGCCCACCATTGCACCCAAAACCCCATGCTTCCCCCGCAAAAAGCCTCACACCCCATGCCGCATCCATCCAACCGTCCGAACGACCAGCGTTCCGTGTTTTTGTGCACGCGCAATTTTGCGTTCGCAATTAAAAATCGGCCGAAAATAAAATAAAATTGCTCATTGAACGCTTTGTGCTCGTGACAAGGCACATCTCGCCGAATTACGCACACACATGCGTCGCGCCACGTCCACACATTTAATAACAATAATTGCTGGTTAATTCCTGTTTCATAACAATGGCCGGCGATGCGAACGCTCATTGGAAATGAAATGAATAAATTAATCAATTGTGCGCAGCTAGCTTGCGCCCGTACGCATTGTCGAGCGAGCATCGCATTCGTGCCCATATGGGACACAAAACCGCTTCACGTCTTGCGCATGCAGTCGCCGAATGGACACGCATAATGCGATTATGGTTAATCGCATAATTGAAAAGCGCATAATACGAGAAGAATGTGCAAAAAAAATGTATATAGGACGACGCGTGATAGGTGCACCGCGCGCGCACCCAATGTGCAAGCACGCATTGCTCGCTCGCAATATTGTGTCGTGCTGCCTCTCGGACCCAATGCGCCCTTATTATTATTATCATCCCCCCGGCCGCCCGACGGGATGCCATTACTTATTCTAAACTGACTCCTTTTACGCGCGCCACTCAACCAGCGTCTAATGCGCATCAAGGCACTCGCCGATGGAGATGAAAAAAAGGTATTGAAAATTAAAGATTGCTGCCAATACACAACAATCACATCGAGTGCATATGTCGATTCGGTCGTTATGCACTGCACTTAGTGCTGCAGGCGTCGCAACGGAAACTCGGAGTGGGCAATTTGTTCCAAAAAGTGCCACAATATTTTTGCGTTCAAGTGTCATTGAATCTCTATGCACCACCTCTGGATGGATGCACACGGCTGATTAATCAAGATCCCTGAACATTTTCCAAGTGTGTCAATATTTTACCTGTTCGTTCTATCCATTCAAAAATTGGGAATTACTTTCTCATTAATCGGAAATCTTGTTATTGTTAAGACGTGCAAAATTCTCATTTGAAAATTATGAATATTAACATAACTTCCAGTCGAGTGGTAATCCTTTCAGGGAAGCGCGCTACTTGCATGTTAGCATACTTTAAAACAAACATGCCGTAGAGACAGACAAATAGATATTTTCATATTCATGCAAACACAGAGTTTGCACTGCGAAGTGAGAAACTTGGTGACAAGCGTGTCGTGTGGCGCACTGGATTCGGGATGAATCTAGTGTGCGACTCTTGCAAAATTCTCGTGTCTTACTCGCGCTCGCGTCGACACGTGCCCCCCATGACGACGCAATTTTCGCAAACGCGAGCGCGCGATCGCGAAATGTGTTCTTGGTTTTATGCGCAACAACATATTACATTCTTATCTCTCGCCTCGCCGCCGTAGTTATTCAGATAGGTTATTTCTTTGCCTCGTGTTTATGCTAAAGCCGCCGTACAACGAACGCATTGCCCGCATGGTGTGAGTGCGTAGCGTATACGACGGGATGAGAAGGCAACGGAAAGTCAGCGGCGGCAACGGCGGCGGGCGGGCGCGCTATGAACAACGAAGAACTAGTTAGCTTTATCGCTTTACACTTCATTCTAGTGAGCACGCAAAATGGCAAAAGTTTAGAGGGAAATGTGCGAGAGAGCAATCTCTTCAGCGGGCCAACTCACACGATGAGAAGGGGCTTTTTGCGAAATATCGCACGCTATCTGTGCGCCAATTTGCAATGACACGAGAAGAAGCTTCTTCGGAAAACCAAGATACAAACATAAAAGTGTTTTCGCGAAAAAAAATACTCATCATAATTTACGATATCCAAGGAGCGAGTCCCATATTTGTATTGGCAGCAAGTTTCGAGTGTGTTTTTGAGCGCAAACTTGCAAACTTTTCGCGCATCTTTGCATGGAGCTTATAAATAGTCGGCGAGTGAAGTAGATTCGTTTGATTCGAATCGTTTTAGTAAATTTGCGCGCATTTGAAGCGCGCCACCCACACTCACGCCCGTCGTGCAACTGAGCCAAGAGCCAGCCGTATAGCAGGCAAAGGCTGAGGCGCGCGCGGCGACCACCCCCGGAATGAAGTGCGCGCTCCACTGAGGATCCAAACAACTGGAAAATGAATTTCCTTCATCGAATCCATCCCAGTTAATTTACGACCGAGCCTGTTTATAGACAGATAGATATACACACAACGACGCCGCGTCACGCATACACATGAGCCGCCCGCTGCGGCCCACGCGCGATAGATACGGGGATACATGAAGGGCTAAGAAAAGGGCGCACGTAGGAGTGCGCGCCGCAATTTCAGCGCCGCTGCAAGCCCATACCGGATCAATCAGTATCATATTCGGCCTGCTTGGAGCCACTCTTGCAAGACGCTGATAAGATTGCTATATATAAGCGCACGAGAGCCTTCTTAACCGGTGTGCGAGGCGCTAATACCACAAGCACACGCCGCCGCCGCAGTCGCCGCCTGCCGCAATGCTGATACAAATATGATGGGTATAACCGTTGTATTCACGCTATGTAAAGCTGGCGCGCTGTCGTTGTCGTCGCGGTATCAATATCCACGGAAAATGATGATAACTTCGTCCCCCCGCGTTCCAGGTATCATCCGACGGGATTTTCCTAAGCTTATTGCGTTCAAGCAAGCGTGCCCAAAGACTCTATTGTTTTATTTGTTAATTAGTGAAGTAAAACTACCCAAACTTTCAAATCTTTCAAATCCTCGACAAATTGCAGAAAAAGTTGCCTAACTTGAATAAAAATTAACACCCTTATTATACCAGTGCACTGGTTTTGCTTAATCGTATCACTGCAGTGATACGATTAAGCAAAAAATTAGTTTCTACATCAAGTATACACACCATGCGGTAATGATATAAATCATTGCTCCGGCAACAAGGGTCGCCACTACCGGAATCACTATCAGTGCGATATACGTACCACCCGCACCGCACGCGTAGGTGGAGAGAATGTATGCGCGGCGCGCGTGATTGCCGGATACAATGTATATGTACATACGACATGTATGCGCCGCATGCATGGAGGAAATTCACTCAGGAAGCGAGCGAACACACCGTAGTTTGCATTATCGGGTCTACCCGGTTCACCAGACGCCTGATTACAGATGATGGATGATGAAGAAACCCACCTTCCTTTCACCCACCCCTTGCCATGCACACATAGCCTTTACGATCAACGGTAAAGATGTGCAAGCTTTACTTAAATATCTACAGCACGCCGCTCGCGACTGTTATCATTGACTACGAGGATGATGCTTTAAATAGTAGCTATTTGTTTAGCGCAAGTAAAACACTTGAGTGGAGGATATGTTTGTAACAATTACATTCGCAGGGCTGGCTTTATAATGGGCGGACATTGTGCGAACATTACCATTGCGAATCGCCTTCTCCGGTGCGGTGCAGTGCAGCGTGTGGAGACGTGACAAATTTATTCGCATTATTCCGATAAGTTGAACACGTACACAGTTAATATCATTATAGATGGAGATGTTAACATGAGTGTCGTCGTTACGCAGCGCATAAATGCGCTGGCCCCGGGCACTAATAATTCTGCGCATTACTCAATTAGTTTCGGTGTGTGCCGTTCTAAAGCTGATGGCGACAATAAAGGGCACTGCACACACAATTTGTGCGCGGCTATTATACGAATGCCGAATGCATACAGGAGGAGGATACAACGGCGGAGAACATCAGTTCTTGTTGATGTGTGTGTTTATGTTGTGTGATATGAACGCGCGTCTAAGAATACGCCCGAGTACGCGGGGCTATTGCGCTACAATGGCAAATAAGGGGATGATGTCGTTGTCGTCGTTCCCGTTCCCGTTTCCGTTCCCGTTCGTCGTTGTTGATTATGTTATGTGTTATTTTCCTCTCTAGTGTTTGCTTAACGGGGAGAGCCCATCAAGTCCTCACTCGACCGATTCACCGCCCGCCTGCTATTCTTTGCCCTAATCGTCATGGATTAATTTAATAAGAGTGCTGATACACTCATAAGTGTTGGACATTAACTATAAATCATTCAATTTGCAATATCACTTTTTGAATACCCTCCCACCCTCAAGTACATGAAACAAATCAAGTTGTTCAACTTCCCTTATTCATTTAGCTGCAGGATAATTTACCTATTAATTTCTCAACGCTCAGAACGTATACAAATCACAAGTAAATGCTTCATGTCACTCAGACTTTGAAGAAAAAGACTTCGTACTCCAAGAATTCAGCCAATAAATCAATCGAATAAAGCAGTCCAATGTCCAACAATTACTAAATTGACATCCTCACCTCGAGACACGCATTCATGCATTCATCGTCGCTCCATTATCCTAATAAAAACGGCGGAACGCGTACACAAAGCGCATTCGAGACAAACTTACAATATTTCCACACATTCGATAAGAAAAGCGCGTACAAGTACCGTGCAGAGGTGAAGAATACCTTGCTCACACACGTAATAATAGCACGCATGTTGTTCAACAAGATGACGATTGCTGCGCGTCCGGACACAATAACATACGACTAAATGCCGACGACCACAATACACAAGCAGATGTTTACATTTTTCTCCTCAGCATCCCCGTGTCATTGTTGCGCTTAAGAGCTGTATTACCCTTCAATGGATGAGGTCCACCCTTGTGAAACTGTTCAAGAGTACCAATGCGCGCCGTCATCAAGGTATAGGTGAAGAAGGTAATAAATTAGAATATTTTAGACGCGAATCAATAGAAAACACACAACTGTTGAAAGTCGTAACGAAATGGATAAATAGGTGACAACAACAAAAACGGACGTGTTTACAGATGCAATGCAATGCGGAATGAAGAAATGCGCGCGGCGAAAGTAAATAAAAACGTAAGTCAAGTGCACATCATCGAGTACTCTAGTTGGATCAGTGGCCAGTAAATGGAGTGCACACAGCCGTAGGTAAACAAATGAACACCTAATCGAATCACCGCCGACGCCGAACCGCATTCGGCTTTTCAGAGACCATTGCCGCGCGCTGTTTAACTACGCGTACGCGCGCCTCTTCTGCGGGTGGTGGCGCACGCAAAAGAGGGTAGCAGACACCAGCTTCGCGGTGATGCCGCCTCAAGCACCGCACACGCACACAATGTGCATCACGCCGTATTCAAAATGCTCATCCAGCAATTGAAGAAATTGACTAATACCAATCGCAATATCTTATTCAACGCCTCTTTTCACCATAATTCAATTACATACTCAATTACCAGGCCAACTCGAAATAAGTACAAAAATCCTACCTTAATCCTGATGCTTTTCTCTTCTTCAGTGCCGGGCCAATTGAGGTAATAATCATCTGTAACAATAAAAATCAACTATTAGAAGAACGTACAATATTGTGAATTCGTAAAAGACTGTAAAGAAGACAAAATATCGTATTACGCGTTCATTTTTTGTTTAGTTTAGTTTTCGATTGCAGCCTGCATGCAGGCATACCTAATACGCCAATTAATTCCAACTCATCGACCTGGACGTCATCGTCGTCATCGTCGTCTTGGAGGTTGTTGTAAGTGCAACAGTCACTCATAGACAAAGCGCTCTCAACTTAACGTTGCAGCAAGAGAAAAATATGTAAGGCGATATTATATTCGCCTCTCTCTATGTGCGCCAATCCCGCGTGCACACCTCGCACGCCAGAGATTTGGATGCAGCAGGTATTGCTTTTCAATCAATCTACCTCGGAGCATGGTGTAACATGCTTGTTATTTTTCCTCTTTTCTTGTCCGCTCGACATACGGCGCTCGACACTGCCAGATACAATCTGTCCACTTAATTTGGTACCTAAATGACGCAAATGCGAAACGACTCATGCGATGGAGGAACGAGCACGCTCAAGGTACGCGCTGCGGTCCCGTTGCATCCATCCTATGACCATATGACAATCATATCGCGACTTGGTGTGTGTTCGAAGCAAATTGGAGTACTAAAACCAAATAAAACTTGCTTGCCTGTGTGGCTGTGCTGTGTATTTGAGAGGAATGTGAGCCGTGTGCAAGTCTTTGGTAACTGAACTGGCACCATGGTGGTCGACATGTCAATGCGTCCGCGAACGGACAAACGAACCGCAGCCTGGAAACAGGTGGTTTTTTTCACTCTCGTTCCTCGCGCTCATATTCTTAAAGGCTTAAGACGACCGAGAGACTTGCATACAACGTGCACGCAAAGAAGGAAGGCTTGCTCGTTATCAGCATTCAAAGCAGCGAGTAAAATGTTATTGCATGTATAATGAGGATGATCAAGTTACCTTATCAAATGCGACTTAAATTACTAATCTAATGCTTCATATCTTGTTAATAGTTTAGCAATTTCGTCAATCCTACGGCGAGAAACAAGTTTTAATGAATTTGAAAATGATTTACATAGTCGAAGATCCACTCGTCAAAAACGTATCCTCCTTTGGCAGTGATTTCATCAAGACTTGATACGTATTACGAATTTGTTACTCGTTACTATAATTTTTACAAGGACAAATATTTTCTTGTCCTGCGAGCGAATTGCACGTACATCCACGTGTTGAAAACGGGCGTTCCACTTGTAATCTCCACCCTAGGGAAGATCAATATCAGGACACACCTACATTCCCTGCAAACAAGGTCCCCGCAGGACGACTGCAGTCGGAACGAGTCAGAAACGTCTTGCCCCAAAACGTATTCCGACTTGTTGGCAAGAGAAGGACACACAAGTTGGCGAAAGACTGATACACATGTTACCAGTGACAATGCGGGAAATTTGCGAAATCTACTCGAGAAAATTTCAACAAGATCTCTAATTACGTTTAATTATTACTGTCGTTTAGTAATTTAACTTTTTAAACGATCCCAAAGCAATTAATAAACAAATCTAGATTTTTCTTCAAGTTCAGTAATTCGTCAAGTATCTAACCCTAATAAAAATAGAACATATTGAGGAAATGGACACATTTCTAGAATAAAGATGCGTAACAACCATAAGGTTTTCCCAGTTAGTGAGTATCTCTCGAACATTTCTCTCGCTGATATGGGGGATAGTGTATGTGATATGAGAGAAAAAAAGGGAAAACCCAACGCCGACTTGCAATCATTCCGCATGTCTAACCGTATTTCCGATATGATTAGAGAGACACCCGAAACGATGAACACTCACGCACTCCATCGTAACAAATCCCAAGAGCTTTACATATATGTATGTATATTGGGCGCATCGATAGTGCGCGGAAAAACCGCAGAACAAACACGACGAGGAGAAGAAACAAATCGCGACATGAAACGAAACGAATTCCTAGACAGACATGACAAACATGCTTGTTTTTCGGAAAATAACTTTTTTCTTGTTGAACTTTGCATCTTTGCAACAATTTGCTGGAGATTTAAGATTGTTACGCAAGTCCTAGTTTTGAAAAAAATTTATAGTGGCACGCATTGGATGAGACCCTGGGGTGGCTTTAGTGGTCCAACAAGGACGACTCTTCCGACTTGCCCGAATCTCCCAGCAAGGTACCTCCGCCGCGCGTGGACCAAATGTACGAGCGCATAATGTGCTCGCGGAAGCGTTATGTCGGCATAGTGCGCGCGAGGAGAGCCGCCGCCGCCGAGGGAGGAATGCATTGGACTGTACGTAACAGCTGATGTCACTCTTTTCCCCTTTTGTGTGCGCGCGCCCGCTAAATGTATACATTCGTTTGGCTGCGAAATCTATGTACGCCGGGGAACAAGGGATACGCGCGCGCCGAGCGCCCGCTTAGACGGACGGCGACTTTTCATTAAAATTATTATTTGAAGGGAATGCCAGCGTGCGATAATTTCGTAAAATATGTATTCGTTACGTGTTGCCTTATCGCTAACGGCATCGCGCTTCCAAACTGCCTACGCCGGTGGAATTTCACGCGCATACCCCCCTTTTCGCGCCGAATCTTTCCTGATATTATTTCATTCATATTCAGGCGCGCGCGAAAGGGTTGAAAATAGTGATTTATTTCAAGTTTTGCAAAATTGAAATTTTGCACTTTTCCGACAACTTTCCGCACTTTCACGCCGAGCCAAGATAACAACCCCCCTTATCGCGCTACAAACTTTCCTCGAAGTGCACCAATAAGATGCACGTCGGAAAAAGTGCACTTGTGACCCAGATAATAGTGAGTGAGATTTCAAATCGAAACAAATTGGAATTAGGCATCACGGTGATTTAAACACCACCCCAATGTCTAAATCCAAATTTGTGAATCATCCCTCCACATATCCCAATATTCCACTAAGCTTGTACGGTGGCTGGGTGTAATAAAATTTAAAAGCACCCTTCGCATAATGCCGCATATTTGGGTATAAGACAATTTCTAACGAGACTATTTGAAAGTTGCAGATTGCGCGCGCGCGCGCGCATTTTTCCGACGCGAGTAGAGATTTCCACAAGGGTGGCAAGCGTAGTGGTCCAGGGGTAGTGCAACGACGTGGCTCCCTCTATTCTCAGATAGCCCCTCACGCATGAGGAAATCCCTTGGTTCGGGCGAGGGAAAATCGATGGATGAAAACCAACCCCCAGCGGGAGCGCTCATTGGTGCGCGGCGCGGAATCGCAAATTACCATTGGTGTGCGGCGCGTGGGGAAAACCGACGGCATGCACACGGCCGTCGGCTTGAACACACCTCGTGGCGGCGCGCCGCATAGGTGCAGAGAGTGTGCGTCGCGCTTCGTCGCTGCGACGGCTATCGGGGGCTACGCGAAGCGGAACGCATGATGAATTATCAGTCGGTCGTTGCGATCAGGTGCTTAAGGACCTTCGACCACAATCAGCTCGTTTGCCAGCCGGGCGCACCACATCGCACACTCGCAGACGACGACGACCACGTCGACGTCGACAACTTGCAGCCGACGGCCAGCTAGTGCGCGTGAATGCTCGCTCATTTCATTAGTGACAATTCATTAATCGTTCAAGTGCGCGCTGCGCACTCATACGTCCGACGGTGGTGCATCGCACAACATCAACAGTTCGCGCGTTTTCGCTAAACAACAGTCTGTGATAACCAATCAGCCAACTACTTCAAGAACAAACTCGTTCGTGCGCTCGTTAACTTTTTAAATACTTTGGTGTGCTCATGTGAAGTAATTACAGCAAGTTTTAATTTTCTTCCCTTCGGTGAAGCGTCAATAAATTGGTAAGTTAATATTTTCGAATGGCAAATCAACTAAACTAACCACTTGAAAACATTCCGCATAAATCAAGCGGTTGAATCAAATTGATATTTATGCTCCTCTCCTCACCGAGGAGTACTTGACAAAGTACGCAAGTAAATCGTTGACTTTATTAATATTATTGCGGTGCTCCCCCCGAAATATTTGCGCGCATTGCATATTCGACTGCATACATTTTCAACACTCAATTATATAGAGCCCTTCGCCGCGCTCTTGACGCTCGCAAATCCTGCAGGATACTAACCGAGAGACGCGCACGTAATTGTTTCAGATTACTCGGCGCAGTTGTCACAAGGAGTCGTCATCATTCTGCCGGCACACCAACTGGGTGCCACGGTGGCACCATGGCCAACGGCCATCACGTCCGTCGACGACATGGCACATAAAGGTAAAGGTAATGACCAACAATTATGGTATTTATCACAACTACCCCATTCGTAAGTCTTTCAATCAACCAAATTTCAACTAACCACTGCATAAGCACGAAAAAACGAAAATGTTGGGAAAAAAAGAAAGCCGATCGTAGTTAGTTAATAAATATTATAGTTATTGGTTCGGACGATGAGCGACCGATAAGTAAAATTAGTTAAGTGTAAAACGATTATTGTGTGTTGGCTTGTAATTGATGGCAATTTCACGAGTGCATTGTGGATGAAGTGCAAGAAGTCCGGCAGCGCGCACAATAGACGATTACCAATATATACAAGGACATAAAAGGCGCTCGGGGACCAAAGACGCGCGTGGTCGTCCTTCCGCGCGCGCGTTGCTTCTTTGCACCCTTGCGCGCGTGAGCGGCGTCCGGTGCTTTAAGAATATTTACGATCGCACCCGCGCGCGCGTTCGTCGTCCGCGTGTGTGCGCATAGACTCCGAGAAAAAAGCTTCCGAGAAAAGAATAAAAAAGAAACGCGCACATAATCGAAAAACGTCACATTCAGGCCGCCACTTCATCTTTTATAAAAGGCGCAAAGATGTAGGAAATCGCACAATGCGCCGAGCATTTCGCATAAAGCATGCTCTCCTCTTGGCGATGATGAATATAAAAATATGATAGCTAGCTAGCTACCTAAGAAATCTTAAGTCAAACCGAGAGATAATTACTCAAAGCGCGACACAAACAAACAAACGAACGAACAATGCGTGCGAATGCCATTTAAATATTGTTGTTTACGAGTTTGACTTTCGTTCGCTTACAAGGGATGATCCATTGTATGCGCGTTTAAATGCAATGTGCATTCAGCACAGTACGGAACGGAGCAGTGAGCGGAGAAAGCGCGTACACCGCACCCTTTCAATACGGTTTCAACAAGATATTTAGACGACACGCGAGCACATCCGATTTAAATCTTGAGCCTCCGAGAGTTGGTTGCCGCCTCTCTCCCGTTGCCGCCGGCTAAAAATGCACCTCTCACACGCAGAATCCATTTATCAATTTGCGTTTCAAACGCGCCACAAGATGTTTACACGTTTACCGTTTTACTACGTCGCAACGAAGAAGTTGTTGCTTTCTTAATTGCACAAAAACCGGATTTACGTGAACAAATTCTCACCCCAATTTCTCAAAAGTAACATTTCTGTTAATCCGCATTATTAGCAAATTTTACGCATGTAAATTGAATAGCGCATATAAGGCAATTGTGCGCGCACAATGCACAACAGTTGTAAACGCATTCAGTGCGGCGAAACTTGCAACAACATCCCTTGCGGCGATGCGGCAATGTCGTACGGTCATCAGTGCGACACGCATGCTGAATGGGACTTAATTCCCGCACTTTGCAGAACCGGACGATGTGTGATCCTTTTAGCGAAAAACACCGAATGAGTGAGCTTTGTACGCGCTGAACAAACAGCGCGCTTGCGTGCATCGATGAGCCAATTGTGCCGAGTAAAAACCATATCGAATGCGATTCGAGCCGCTTGTCGACACGCGGAGGATTCAATTTGTTTGTCGGATTTGCGTTCGCGGTGCGGTTGAAAAAGCCAAAGCCAATAACAAAATATGTGTGTGTATTAATCTATACTGTGTTACCATATGTGTTTGTTTTTGATTGCAGGTAAATTAATTGAAACGTTTTAGCGCTCTTATGGTGATGAATTAAAACACGCGCTCCCTTTTGATCCAGCGGTACCGGCTGAAAAGCGCCATCGTCCGCATTGGGCTCGTCTTTAAATTTGGCATCATCCTCACAGGATCTTCCATGGTGTGCACGTGCCAAATTTAAATGCGAGTAACTTTGCGGCGATGCGCGCTGCAAAGCTGTGATTTGGCCCAGTGTCAATTGTGGGCGCGTTACACGTGCAAGGTTTTCGTCATTTGATGACGACATCGAACGATAGCTTGTTTGTCACACCGTTTTGATTGCACAGTAAACTGCAGACATTCAAAGAGTCTTTAAATCGAAAATGCGAGAGCGAAATTAATCAGTGCGCCCGCCCCATTCTGTTTGAAATTGTTGCTCGTTGTTGAAATCATGTATCTCTTAGTAGCAAATTGATTAAGTACACTTATTAACACGTGCTGTGGTGCTGTGGCCCAGGTCATAGCGGTGTGAACCAGCTAGGCGGTGTTTTCGTCAGCGGACGTCCCTTGCCGGATTCGACGCGGCAGAAGATTGTCGAACTGGCACATTCCGGTGCTCGGCCGTGCGATATTTCCCGTATACTGCAGGTGTCGAACGGATGCGTCTCGAAAATTTTAGGAAGGTGAGGATTGCATCTAGCACGCGATCACCGCAGTGCGTGAGCCACGCAGCCGCGATCAAGGATTCACGATTCTAATCGTTGCTACTGTTCGTTTATTTGTAGATATTACGAGACGGGTTCGATACGTCCACGGGCGATTGGCGGGTCCAAGCCGCGTGTCGCCACCATCGAAGTCGTCTCCAAGATTTCAGCGTACAAGCGCGAGTGTCCGTCGATTTTCGCATGGGAGATTCGTGACCGATTATTGCAGGAGGGTGTTTGTACGAATGATAACATTCCCAGCGTAAGTTTGCATCTTTTTTTACCATCTTTTAAGCCTAAGCAACAAAATATTGCATCCTCTTTATCATCACTATAACCACCCACGGAATAAATAGTAAAATACACATTTAAAATAATTTTCAAGCCGACCAAACACGCAAAAGAGTATTAAGCACAAAAAGGGGAGACAATACTTTGAGAGGACGTTTAGTAGAGTAGTAGTGAGACTTTATGCATTAAACATCATCTTGGCGGCGGCAAAGAAACGTTGGACGCACACAGCTGCCATCGCAATTTACTCCACCGAGTGTTTGCGAATTTCGCCAGTCGATCGCGAACGTAAATTTAATTATTGGAATAAAAGTCGGCTCGTCAATATCGAGTTGACAATGTGTTTTTCATGAAATGATAAAGCAATAAAAGCGTAATCGAATTGAAAAAGTTGACGGATTTTCGCGCGTTTCTTGTGTGTGTATCGCGACACATGCAGATGCGATATTTTGCGAGCGTGCAACGACTTCGGGAAGCGCGCGTAGAAAACTGTTTGCAATTTTGCGGGGGTGGACTGCATTGATTGGACCGGCTCCCAGCCAGTCAAGCGAGAGGAATCAGGTTTAAAACGCTGCGCGCTGTTCTCCCCCAAACGCCGTCACTGCCACTGCCGCCAACGCTGCCACTGCCGTCTCCGCCGCTCACAACCACCACGCCGCGCCGCATTAACGTGTGTGTGTCGGCATCTCTTTCGCAATTTATCTGTTCATATTTTATTGCACGGATTGCCACGGGATTCATCATTGATAATATAAAAATAAAATTACAGCAGCGCGCGCTGTACACCGCAGCACCGCAGAATCAATTGATCGCATATTTTATACAAATTGACAGAGTTTACGATATTTTCACCGTAATTTCTTTCATTACCACAGCTTCTTTTTCCCGTCCCTCTTATCAAACGCATTCTTCTTCACTTCAGACGCTCTTGAGCGTGCGGTATTCGCGATATTTAATTCATAATTTAAAAAGTTTTCGCGCGCTGCGGAAAAAACGTGAAAAGCGACTGTCTGCTGCACGTCTTCGTCTTTGGCGGCGGTAAAGCGCAGTCGATGATGAGTGAGGTTCGTTCTGGATGTTTAGGCGCAACGATGCCAGTTGTTTGGCTTTGGCTTGCGCGCGAGTTAAACGGAGGCTGCTCTCCCGCTGGAGAGGAAAGTAGGAGGAATTGTGCTGTGTAATGCGAGAGGGGTTGTAGGCAGCAAAGCGTAAAGAGAAGTGCGAAGGGTGCATAGATTTACCACGTGTTTGCCGCTGTTAGTGCTTTTCCTGCAGGAACTGCACGGGGATCCGTCGCTGCCGTTGCCGCCGCCGCTGACGGCAAACTTCTTCGCGATGCGCATCGGCAGACGGCCGACGAAGCGTGACTGCGACGAATGCTAAAGCCCTTTTCCCGTCATCCTTGACCTAAAGCTAATATTGACTTATAAATTGTCACGCTTTCCTTTTCGCATTTTATATCGTATCACACACGAGTCGCATTCACAAACCAATTGTTTTCAAATATCCACTCGACACTTACTAGCTAAAGAAAATCTCAGCGTCTAGAAAATGCAAATAAAGGAGAAAATAGCGGAAAACATTATGTAAAATGCAATGTTTTTTATCGCTTTTGTGCTGCGCGCGGAAGGGATTGTTATGCGCATGTAAATGATCAATAAGAATGAAGGGTGGCTGATATGTTTGTAATATGTAATGTGCAATAATCCGGGATTCGTACACGTGCCGGACACGCGGCCGCCGCCCGTCCATTCCAGTGAAATTGAAGCATCAATTGCACGCACATAATCTGCGCGCTTGTTACAATCGCCTACAAGCTGCAATCGTTGATAAGCCACTCGCTTGTCGTTAAGTGCTTTGTATGCAGCGTTAAATTAAATCGCGATAAAGATCCCCAATAAATATTAAAAATTGCCGCGTGCTCCAGAAATATTAAAAAGTTGCCGCATGCTACACAAGAAAAAATGTCGTCATCTATTAAAATTGTTCCCATCGATTTGCACAAATTCTCGCGTTCACATGCAAGGTGGCCCCATCCAATTGACATGTGACATTTAAATCGAAATAAAGCAATAATACACTCGCTCTCCCCAAGACGTATTGTAAATACTTCAATTCAAAGAACAATTAACGAGGGGTTGCCTTCATTCTCGGCAAGCCCGATATTGCATTGTTTCGCCGGATTTTAAATTACTTATGTTATGATAGCTGCTGCTGCTGCTGCTGCGGCTGCGGGATTTTCAGCGCGACAATTAAGTTGGTTCTGCGATTATGAAAAAGGGAATTTTGAAAATTTAATTGAAAATCCATAATTCATTCCTGGCCGTTTCTCCCATTGAGCGTCGGCGGAGATTATTCGTAGGTAAAAGATGATGATGATGGCGATGAAAGAAAGGAAAAAAGCGTGAGTGAGGCGAGGCGCGCAAACGAAGGATTTCTCTCGTCTCGGCTCTTCGGCAATAAAGGCAGCGAAAGAGAAAAACGCGCGGCGCGGGGTCGTCGTCGTCGTCGTGCGCTTTTTATTCATAACCTGCGAATGCTGTTTGAATACGCCGGACCCCCGCGGAGGTCCTCGCTTTATAACCTGCACACGGTGCGCGCAATTCATTGACGACATCGACAACCCGACGGCGGGCGATGGAATTCTTCACGAGGGGTAGAGAGCGCGCAGCTATTATAATCGGAAAAATAGAGATCTCTTAAAAGATTAGAGCGTGCCGGAAAAAACGCATATGCATTTTTCATTAGCATCCACCACCACCACCACCACCAACTCGCAGTTGGCACTTCAATATTGCTTTAGTCACGTATTATTATTTTCAATCTCGTCATCATATCGCACGCCATGTCGATTTTCAGCGTTTTTTTCATTTGCTTCGATTCGCAGGTATCATCAATCAATCGCGTGCTGCGAAATTTGGCCGCCCAGAAGGAGCAGGCGGCGCAGCCACCACCGCAAGTGTCTTCCTCGGCGAGCAACGGCGACACCGTCTACGATAAATTGCGGTTGCTGAACGGCAGCCAGAGCGGCTGGCGTCCGTCGCCGTGGTACTCCGCGACCACCGGCAACAGCCCGTTCCCGCTGCAGCCGCTCAGCCCGCCGCCGACGATACTACCCGACGATTTGAACTCGAAAAAAGGTAAGTCCCACCAACTACTACTCCGTGCCAAAAAGTCGAACAACGCGCGCGCCGCGACAATAGAACGAAAACGAACAATACGACTTGCAAGACTAAGACGAAGACGAAGAAGAACAAAAAGACGCAAATCGCCACCGGCAGCACCTTATGTGTGCAAGGCGCGAACGACAGACACGCTAAGGAACCCGTGACGTCACCGTTGTCGTCGTGTGCGTATCCCCCATGGGTATTGATTCGGTGTCCCCGCGGGCTCTTTGTGCTCAGACACCCTCTCGTTCACATCCGTCGTAATGCCACGTTTTGTTTGTTGACACTTTGATTTTTGATTCGTGCGCGCAAAAATTAGCGCACGTCTGTCACACGCGGACATCAAACGCGCGCGAATGAATTAAAGCGCACATAAAAATTCGCAACTCGCAATGTGTCCAAACGTTTTTCGTTTCGCTGCCGCTTTTCATTCATTTTCGGATTTATTATTGCTCTGTGCGGCGCGGCGCGGCGGCGGCGGCGGCTGTTGTTGTTCTGTTATTATTTGCATGTTTGACCTTAAATGACCAACGAAGCAAAAATGTTAATGACTGCTGTCAACGAATGAATCTGCAAAATTACAAACAGCAACAACCCAAATAATGCGCGCATTCGTATTCTGCATCGCGTAATTTTAATTAATGTTGCACAATTTCAACTGACAGCACGTGTATTCTTTTCGCTCTATAATTCACTATCAGCAATTCGCTGCAATTGCATTGTTGTTGTCCGGTATGCATAAATTGGTGCAAATTTCACCCCCGTATCGCTCGTGCGTACAAAGAGGCTAACAAACAAACAAACAAACAAACAATATTTACGTCGAGTGCACTAAACATTTTCCGTTTTTTTTTTGTGGCGAAGCGAACAAACGAGAAGACACGCGCGCGATGCGGAGATGTCACTTGCAGCACTTTTGTTTAATTTAAACTGATACAATGTTTAACATGCGGTGGGCGCCCGCGGGGAGGTTGGCGGTTGTTGGTGGCGGGCCGTAGAGGAGATGTAACAAAACCGGCGGCGCGCTATTGTTGCGGCGTGCGCGCAACACGCCAACGCTGCCCGCGGCTGAATTAGTTATCAAAGAGATTGGGAAGCGATGCAGTTGCATTTTGCGCCCGTCCGCCGCTCGCTCTTTATGCGTTCGTTTCCCCATTCATTATTTAGTTATGCGTTGATCCGATGTTGATACGCGCAACAGCGCAACGCAGAAGACGCGCCCGCAATGTTGGCATTTTCAATAAACGCCGAGAGATAAAAATACGACTGTTTTGCTTTTAATTAATTCCGATTTCATAACAAATTTGCAACTTTTATCTCCGCATTCTTTTCATCGTCCGTATTTCAAGAATCCCAAATTTTGTTTGCCACGGCCGCCGCTCTCCCGCTGTCAGTCAGCAGTGGAGTCCTCCAAATCTGTACACGCAACGCGCACGCCTGTTCGACGGAATTCAAGAGCGCAACGCGCAGACGAGCAGCGAGCATAAAGTCAAAGCGTACGCGAACTAAGAGATATATTAAATTTGTGGAATTTTGCGGTAATTCCCGAAACTGCGTTGAAATTGTGCGCGCAATAAAGGCGGATAAGCCCGAGGTTAACCTCGACGAATACGTATGGATGGAGGATATGTTTTACGAGCTATTATTACGCGAATTGTTTTCTCATAAACCACCTTCAAATACTTGATAACTTATTACATCTTCAAAAAATGTTCTTTAAACCTATCAAAGCTGTAATTTTTTTCCTAAATAATAATTGAAAAGAAGGCTTAGGATCGATTCGTGTTGTCGATATTGAGTAGGTAGCGATTAGAAATATCATTTTTGAGCACTCGGCGCGCACAAAGCGTTCTTGGGCGGAAAAAAGCATTAAACAACTTATAAGTTAGAAAAGCAGCCGACGGCGATTGTCGAGCGAAGGGTTATTTTCCAATTTGTATAGCGCTTCTGAACCGATCTGCCGCGTGCCGTCGCTACGTATGCAGTAGCAATATTAAATTGCAAACTATGTATACATGCTCCAAGCGGCTTGAAGCGTAAGCCGGATTAAACGCGTTTTACAAACAAGCGTCGACGCCAACGCTGCCGCCACCGCTGCCGCAACTATGCCAGTAAGAATTACTACAAACCTCTAAGGATCTTAGATTTTCGAAGAGCCGTTTAAGCATCCTATTACTTACATTCCTCTTTAAACTAACAATAACGTGTTGAATGCGTCAACAATAAATCGAAAAGCTATTCAAATCTTATCAGATTCAATTAATTTATCATTAAAAACTTACTACTACATCCCCTGATTTTCTGGGAAATTTATTAGTTAAAAATTAATACTTTAAACTTGATTTTTCATTAATTCTCTGAATTAAGTCCTTTCAGTCACTTTTCGAAAAATTTATGATTTTAATGTATACGATTTTCTATGTGAAATGAAGCAAATGTTTAAATTTCTTCATTAAATATTTTTATCTTTAACATTCCCGCATATTGAATACCTGCTGTGATTAAAGTCATTGTTGTGCGAATTGAAAAAGGGATACCACCTACAGATATGCATTGAATAGGTAGCGGAATGTTTACTTCCCGTTGTTCACCTGATTTGTTCGGTTCCCACAGGAACAAACAAGATTTCTCTTGAGGCGGGCCAATTAGAAGCCCACCTAGTGCGCGCATGAAAATTCCTTCGGCGCGCAATTGCCGAAAAGTAAAACTCAATGGTTAAGCGATATTTAATTGATCTGATAAAAAAACCAGACCCACATGATAACAATCAGTTCACATGGTATATTTGCGCGCACTAAGTAGCTATTTACAAGTCGCATTAGTGTAATGTTGACAAAATATTTTGAGTATACATTACTAATTGGCGACGATATTGGCGATTAATTTAATGTCGCATTATACACGATTCGACATTGTCGCCTATTACACGCAAGCATCACGTCTAACATGCTTTCTCCCCTGCTGTCCCGATGCGTTAATCGCAAACTTGTTGCGTAATACCTTCAAAAGTGCGTAATTATTGATAGATTTGAAAATAAGCGTACGGATTATACACTGATGATAGCGGAACGGTTTGCAGACGCCGATTTTCGCCGAAGAAGCCCACGTTCTGCTGCAGTCGATCAATTTCGGCCGAAGGATAATCGTTTATGTCATACGCAAAATAGTTTTGAGGCTTGACCGGTGGTACCATCAGCAGTAAGGGGCGCTCATTGAGATTTTCTGATGTGTCCGTAGTTTTAGATTTTAAAGCCTCCTGTAAGTTTTTTTTCCGTAATAGTATATGCAATTGAGCAAGAGATCAATGCACAGCAAGTTTGTATCAGAAACACAGATTAAGAATTAGGTAATTTTCCAGACAACTTGTTAAGAGTGCTGCGCTGAATGGCATTTTGAAGAACGGATTATTAGAAGAGAGAAGCATTGACTGCAGATTATCATTTAGAAAAGTGCATTCTCACATATTTCAAAAGGAATTTTACCGAAAGAAGAAGCCGTTAAGAAGTGCAGTGCACAAAAGTAACCGAAACCGAAAAAGTTTTATAATTACAATCAACTTACGATTTCTTTAACCATTGTTGTTGTTTCACTACGCTCAGTAGTTGCTTTCGTCGCCATTGGACTAAAATTATTATCAATATGATGTTTATTCATTTGCCATTTGGGCGATGGATGCGCATTACACGTTGGCGGCGAATGAATATGTTTTTTCGGAAAACGTGGCGGTTCTGCATCTAATAGTGCAACAATTACAATTGTTGCTGCAATAATTAACTAAAAAATTCAATTAACAAATCATCACAACAGAAAGCAAACTCTTACATCCGCAATTGAATAAATCGTCCATTGTTCGGCTTCCAAATTTGATTTTTTATGTTTTTGTCTCAATCTATACTCCTATAAAATTCAATCGAATTTAATGCAATAATTACCTCAAATGCAACTCACATTCATTGTGCTCAATTCAATTAAACTACCCGTTAATGAGGCAAAGAACTTCAACGTACTAAACAACAATCTATCTGAAGAATGTCTTATATAATATAAAGCGACTGGAATGTATGTTTAATGTCTATTTAAACACGCTTAGCATACGAAATTCCCATTAACATTGACCGCGTTCTTCATCTGAATTAATAATTTAATCGCAACAACATTGACGACATTGGCATGTACGATCCCCGTGTTTGCATAATTTCGCGCTCGACGCCAAGATGCGCGACGTTTACGGCCGTCGTAATTAATATGATAATAGAAATACACGTTTAATTGCAATTCGCGCGCGTAAATGCCCTTCAAGTGCGCGCATGAAACAAAACGCGGATAATCGCTCTCGAAAACGATTTGCATTGAAGCGTGGCTGGCAAACGCGCCGCCTGCATACTAAGAGCGTCACGTGCGATTGCACACACACTGCCAAAGTGGCTCTAACGCTTCAAATGGATGTTTTCGACATCATTATCGCATGCCGCGACAACGCGCTCAAGAGAGGTCAAGTTCTGCAGCCGTATTCATCACGTTGCATGTTCATCGAATGAACGGTGTGCTAAGTGCTCTTTTTAGCATCCCTTTCCGGAGACGGTAGTCAGTGGCAATGGCGGTGGTGGCGGCGGCGAAAAGGGACATATGTACGACTGGCCAAATGATACGGCCAGTTAGCGCACCCAACAACCACGACCCCGCAATGCCGTGCATCGTGCTTTAAACTGTCCCGCGAGGGTAGTTTCGAATCCCCAAACTAATGCCATTACGCCACAAGCTCACAACGATCATTGACAGCTCGCCACGCGTGTTTAAATTCCCGTTTGTATTAATTAGCACGAAATTCCGCATTTCACTTTACCGTTAGTTCCATCAAGGATTTAATTTCATTACGCCGAATTTCCTTTCGGACATTTTACATGTTCGGATATCGATGCGCATCTGACGATAATAGGAAAAGCGCTGAAATTGTTTTACGAAAAAAGCAAGCACATTTTCCACGGGCTTTCTTCACTTTTAAGCCGGCGATATGAACGTATCGCGTATCAACATATCATGCGAATGATACTCACTCTCCATTATTTGAAGAGAGGAGCATTTTCGAATCATATCTACTTTTCGTCCGAGGCTTGCGCTGCTGACAACAGGCTTACACGTTTGCGTCGCGCGCTAAACGAAGCAAACGGTTACGTTTTCATCTCTACAACATTACAGCGAATGCATGTACGCGAGGAGACGGCGAGCGAGTATGCAACGCGCGTGTGTATCAGATACATGTATCTCCAAGAGAAATGAACGAACAGCAGTGGCAGCCCCCTTTTGTCCCGATATTGAAATGGAATCATTTGAGTGTAAATAATTTGCTTTGGTACCCCAAAACACAGCGCGCGCGGCTCGGATGCTGCTGCTGCTGCTGCTGCTGCTGCTGCTACTGTTGCTGCCACTGTTTCTGTTTGCCGCTCCTCGCTTCGAACACACATCAAGCAGTAGCATCAGCGCGCACACAAACGCGAGCCAAAGCTCGTTCGCTCCTGCTGCTCCTGCTGGATGTTTATGTGCGCATATAAGAGTTTCAGTGTTCTAACACTGCGAAGGCAGCGCAGCAGAGCGCGCTTTCCTCCATTCCCATCCGACGGTTGCGCGTCGCGACAATGCCTATGTGCTTATGGTATTTTCAGTTTGCGTACAGCAACAAACAACAACAACAACAACAGCCAACGATGCGCTCGCTCGGCTATCTTTTCCCTCGTGTACGCCAACGCTGGCTGGCAGACGGCTCTGACTGACAACTTATTAGTCGCTCGCTGCGAACTAAACTACCGCAAGCAACGACGCGCGACAAGGTAATGCGCAAAACCAAATTGACGAAGGTGTATGGAGACGTTCTTAGCGAAAACCTATTATCTGATTTGGTGTTCGGTGTCACACTGCCGGATGGCAAAACACGCGATAACAAAAACGCGAATTGACAGCCAAATAGCAAAAAGACCACTAAGAATGAAGCACAACGTTGCGTTGTGCTTTGTTCTGAATTTATTCAATTTGTAATATGCATATGTTCTCATAAGTACTTATCGCTCGCACTTATAGGTATAAATGTCAATTGAATGCAATCACACTACACTCGAACGCACTTAACCGTAATTTTTCCATACGCAGGACAATATTTTCCGGGGTGTGTATTGCATACATATATCAAAGTCAGAAATGACGAGTACGTACGTACGTAATAAACAATTGCGCGCACTTAACAAAAAGTGCAAGAGCGAAAGCGAAACCCCCTTCGAACCATTTAGTTGTGCTTTATTAGGCGCAACTCGTTTACAGGCAAGCGCACAACGACAATGCCACCCTGCATATTATCCTGATACGCACGCGTTATATTTCATCATAACGGGAATGCGGCTGTTGCCGTCCACTTGAAAATATAATAATAATATCTCAATATATGGCTCAGCTCACTTATAGCCATGACTTATGCATCGAGACACCATTTTGACGCAATACAAATTTCGGTTATATAAATACATATTGCACCCCTTGTTTAATGCATGCACCACCTTAATGTGCAACGACTATCGCCAGATAGAGGTAACAATTCCTGATTGAGGGTTCGGCCTGTTTAGCGCTAGGCAGACAACAACCACTTTGGGGATGCGATTGCCCGTGCGTGCATGCGTGCGTGCGTGCGCTCGCTAACAAATTACACGTTGCGTTTCAAACTGGCTCTTTATGGACGCGTTTAGGGTTGTTGCAACAGCAAATGTGTAAATTGATGCAAAATGAACGTGTAAAAGGCAACACGGACAATGCTGCGCTGCTTTTTTACACACGTCCATGGACGCGCAACCCCATATTAGGGTTGACAGGAAGGCGGTGCCTGTTTGGCAAAGAAATTAACAATTTTAACCCCAAACGCGGGCAATTGAATTCAAGGGTGACGCACACGCACTCAGCGCCCATCAAATAGACATAAATTGAGATTATTAGACGCATTCAACGCTTGTTAAACGCGAAATGAGCACCAATTAACATCATTATTGAGTTACGTGCGATTACTTTTCGAAATTATCGTGCTGTAATAATTAACCCACTATTAAATTATGTAAAAGCCCACGACATAAATTGGTTCGTAATGAACGTAAACTTAATATGAGAGTGCGCTTAATAAGATTTCTTTTCACTAATGCTTCTGGCGCCAAGGACAGTAATTCCGCGAACGTTTACCTTTTACAGTCGTCCTTTGTGTGTGTTCGCGGCGCGGAGGCGGCAGGATGCGCTTGCAAAAGATTAAATGAACAAGTCTAGAAAAGTTAAAGCGACACCATCCGCGACTAAACAAGTACACAAGAGATACAACTACTACATTTCAATCTGTGCGAATGTGTATCTTAAGCGGTGGTGCGCGCTGGCAGGAGTGGGGCCGCCGCCTCTTCATTCCCGCGTATGACTCTAAATGCCTTCGCCGACACGTACGCGGCAAAGAAGTGGAGCCGCCATCGCTGTCGGATGGCAGGCAGCGCAGCGGCCGTCTCTGTCTGCGGGGAGCGCGCACATTGAGCCACCCTTCGAGGGGGGCGAGAGATAAGACATCCCGATCTGCGTTACGGAAACGAAGGCAGCCAGCCAGAAACGAGCGATAAGGACCTTTTCGGTGGAATGCCGGCGCGCGCCCGCCGAGGTGTGCGGAGGCGCCCGTGTTTGTGTGCGCGGGTTACGCTTCGCTATGCGGCGGTGGCGGCCGTGGCAGCAGCACAAGGGGTACCCACGCGCGCGCGACGCCCTTTTCTGTCTGCCTATCTGCCGAGAGGGCTCACCGCACCGTCGCCGCCGCCGTCGTTTGTTTGCCTGCCGCTCTGCGCGCACTTTATGTATGCGTGTGCATAACCGAATTTGCTTGGCAAACATTTATTTTATCATCTTGCGCCGTTGAGCGGTCGCGCACACCATCATCATCGCGAACGCAGCCCGGTGGTATCGATACACGCGATGCCGCCACCTTGGCGGCTCTCTCGTCACCCGATTGCATGCATGCAATGCACTGCGCTATTACACGAACGCACAATGCCCGAACATTAATCTATTAACAAAAGAGGAGCGTGCATATGGGATAAGTACCTCTAGCAGCTACACACCATGCTTCCTCACTTTTTCGGTAGCGCTAAAAATTTAGTTATTAACGCGTCAGTGCACGATAAATAAATTTCCGATGGAGCGGTCCCCTTTACGGATTGCATCTCAGAGAGTGCCACACCACGTCTATGACGACTACGTGGTGGTTGTGAGTGAGTGGTGGGTCTGGTCTTTATCGGTAGCATGCATTCGGTGCATAGCACCCAACCTATCAAAAGGTACAACCAAAATATACCTATGTATGCATGTGTGTGGATGTGGATATGTTCGATTTTTTCATCTTTTCAATTATACGGTACAATCTAAACGTTTTCGCTCGAGTGCATTGCTTGAAAACATTTTTTGCCAACCGAAAAGCTGGAAAGCAACTCACGCTTTTGGCTTTCGCTATCCCATCCGAACGAACACATGTCGGCTCTTGTTCGCAATTTATAAGCTCTATTTTTATGATAAATGTCCCATAAAGACCCCATTTTCATCGGCGATCTTCCACGCGCATTGTATCTATTAATTTCATTGATACGCCGCTGCAAATATTGATATCGCTCTCTTATTTATGCACGTGTTTACTACGTTCGTTGCAGTTGTTGACTTGGACGGTTTGAACTCGGACGAGACCAACTCGGGTGACAACTCGAACGCGGGCAGCAGCGCCGGCCCCGACGACGACCAGGCGCGACTGCGTCTCAAGCGCAAACTCCAAAGAAATCGCACGTCGTTCACCAACGATCAGATTGATAGTTTGGAAAAGGGTAAGTGATGCTGTGAGTGCGTGCAATTATGGCAGAGCATAATTGGTAATGACTTTAACGAGTGAAGATTAATGAGGCAATCATGCCGAGTCATTTAAGTCATTAAAAGTTTGGTTTGGCGGGCGTGCAATAATACATTTTGCGTGTGAAATGGTTTTGCAGAATTTGAAAGGACACATTATCCGGACGTGTTCGCACGCGAACGACTCGCGGCGAAGATTGGCTTGCCGGAGGCGCGCATCCAAGTGTGGTTCTCGAATCGGCGCGCGAAATGGCGACGCGAGGAGAAGCTGCGTAATCAGCGTCGCGGCGCTCCCGCACCTGCCGACCATCCCGGCCCTGCCGCCTCCCCGCCGCGCTTACAAAGTTTCAACAATGCGTCGTCGATGTACTCGGCGATTCCGCCGCCAATGTCAATAGCAGACTCGTACAGGTATGTATCCAAACTTTTCTACGCGTTTAACCAACATTTGACACGAACCATTTACTTTTCAGCGCACCAATGACTTCAATGTCGTCGTTTTCGCATACGAGTTTGAACACGGGCATGGGACCATCACCGGGCGCTTGTCTGCAGCAACGTGACAGTCCCAGCATGGGTGGCGCGATGACCGGCTACTGCATGGGCAGACCCAGTTATGATCTGGGTATTGGGTATGGCTCGCGACCATCACCTTGTTCACCAGCGCAACCATATCAGATGAACGGACATCAATACAATACGAGCGGTTCGTCATCGACGGGTAAAATGCCCAACGTACTATCAACGATTAAATACAATGTTGTTACATAGACTTTTGGTTTTAGGTCTGATATCACCGGGCGTTTCGGTACCGATTGCTGTACCAGGTCAACCCGACATGTCAGCGCAGTACTGGCCGCGTTTACAGTGACCTTGGTGGGCGTAAAACGTCGCAACAATTCACTAATTAACAATTCTCTTTGCTGGATAACCTTATTAGACAACTAACTGAAACTTCAATGTGCAGCGTCCAATTCACAAATGTCTCAAGTAATTAATTGTTCAAGTACCCAACAAATAGCGAGCAAGTTACTTATTGTGTCTACCTATGTTGTTGTTGGCGATCCGTACTCATCGTTTAGTTCATGTACGAATAATTTTTACGTAGCAATATTAATTTATTACTTATCATGTATATGTATCGTCATCATTGATGACCCAAATCACTTAGTTAACGCATAGATGTAATTCATTGTGACTGATTTGTTTCTCTCATTTTGTAACGAGATCCAATCCAAAGAGTTGTATAATTTTATATGATACCTAAATACTAATGAATGAACTCTCCTGCTGGATGTGTGTATCGATTCTAAGTTCTATATAATTAAGTGAATGCAGGCAGCCATGTTCGAAATGAAGCCAAAAAATTAACAAAGTGTATATACTTCCTTCCACTGATCAGATATATTCTCCTCGAACACTTTGCCAATATTATGAATATGTAAAGGACGAACATATTGTAGATATAAATACATATCTCACGAATTCAACAATGAGTCTTTGGTTCGCATTGCATTGGCAAAATGAATTCTGCATTTTTCAATTACTTAGATGATTGGTTATGTTCAGGTGCCGGCGATATTTGTGTGATGTGATTCAAACATTTTTAAGAAATTGTAAATTACCTTTAAGTATGGATGAACAAATGTTTTCTATGTCCAATTAGTTATAATTAATATATTGCAGATCGAATCATTCTTATCGATGTAAAATTATTTCGATGAAATATCAATTTCAATGCGCATAAGAAAAATACAAATGAATTCAATTACTTACGTTTTGATGATGAATTTGAATTGCCCTCTCTCGAACTTCCTTGCACACGCCAGCCGGCTTGGATGGTCCTGAGATACAAATAGTTTATATTAGTAATGACGTTATTGTTATTGCTACCCGTTGCACTAACTTTGTCACACTTTGTTTACAACTGTGCTAGTAACTATTCAGGTGTTAACAAACCAACGACAGGTTTCAACCAAATGCGTGACGTCTAGAAAATGCTAGGCGTGGGGTACACAGCGCCCTCTGAGATAAATCTAGTAAACTCATGTTATATCATGTGATCCATGCCATTGGCAGACTACAACATCAGTGCATATAACATGACGTGTGCATTTTAATAAAATTATTTTGTGTTGCTCCAATTTAACGAAGAAAAATTGCACATTTTAATCTATCATGAGTGAAACATCAGCCGCCACTAGTGCGGCCAAAGAACCAGCTACAGTTGCAACTCAATCAAATGGGCAAGAAGTATCAAACGCCACAAATGTAAGTGCATAATCAATAAGATTTACACTATATATAGGTTATTTCCTAATTGATTTGATGAGCTAATTATTGAATAATGCGCGCTTTAGGGCGAGCCACAGGCAGGCGCCGAAAATCGCCAGCCAACACGGATGGAATCCGCAATGGCAATGATCAAATCTCTTCTTATTCGGGCTATGATCATCTATTTCGTGACATCATTCTTTCGGAAACCTGCAGCTCCAACTACATCACCCACAGGAGCAACGTCTTCAGTTGCAGCTAGAAACATGTTTCCTAATGGCACACTATACACACTTCATGTGTATTTATCTGAGCAAGAAGAAATGCTGGACTTTAAAGTAGATGATCGATTCTGGATTGAAGAAGGTCTAATATATGGAGATTGGTCAAGTGGTCCAAATGGTGATGGCTCATATGCATTTGAGAAGGAAATACCAATTTCTAGTCACATGAGAAATAATGGATCTTTGTTTTTGCATACGTTTGTCACCAAGTATGGCGAAAGCCCTGATCCAAAGTCCACAAATTATGGAAAAATGTTTATCTCATCCTCTTACAAGCAACTCAATAGGTAAATATTGAATCGCCCTAATTGAACATGGTGTTGAAATTATGTTGGTTTTAGGTTCAAAAAGTTGAAATCTACTGGTCGTAAAAATCTTATAACTGGTGAATCAGAAGGTGACGTAATTGATGAAGGAAAAATTGTGTCCCATTGGCATCCCAACATTACAATTAGTCTTGTAACGGATCAAACAAATTGGCAATATGGAGCAGTGCCTGCGCCTTTAGACGAATACATAAAATTCATAGATAATGGAGAAATGTATAAACCAGTCACATTTGTTAATGATTACTGGAATATGGCAAAAGACTACAAACCTCTGAATGAGTCTTATTCTTTACAAATCGTGTTTCATCCTCTCAGCTTTTTCAAATTTCAATTATACGCAGCGCAGAAGATTAGACAGCAATGGAATTGGTTCCAAGATGATGTAGAACAAACAGATGAAGAGCAAGATACGCTTAAAGAAACTTTGTTGGAAACCAACCCGTATTTATTGGGCATCACCATTGCTGTGTCTATCTTACATTCAATTTTCGAGTTGCTCGCGTTCAAAAATGACATCCAATTCTGGAATAACCGCAATTCACTGGAAGGCCTTTCGGTGCGTTCCGTTTTCTTCAGCGTGTTTCAATCGGTCATTGTTCTACTCTACGTCTTAGACAACGATACGAATACAATGGTACGAATTTCATGTTTCGTTGGTCTCGCAATTGAATTATGGAAGATTCAAAAAGTCGTGGACGTCAAGTTTGAAAATAATTGGTTTACGATAACCGATAAAGGATCCTACATACAAAGTTCTACCAGGCAGTACGATGAGCTTGCATTTAAGTATCTATCATGGCTGTGTTTCCCACTGCTCGCCGGTTACAGTGTGTATTCGCTATTGTACGTTGATCACAAAGGCTGGTATTCGTTTGTGCTCAATATGCTCTACGGGTACTTGTTAACATTCGGCTTCATTATGATGACGCCACAATTGTTCATCAACTACAAGCTGAAGTCGGTAGCGCACTTACCGTGGCGAATGCTCACGTACAAATTCTTGAACACGTTCATCGATGACATGTTCGCATTCGTAATCAAAATGCCCACCATGTATCGGCTGGGCTGCTTCCGTGACGATATCATCTTTTTGATATTCTTGTATCAAAAGTGGATCTATCCAGTGGATAAAACCAGGCGCAATGAGTTTGGATACGTCGAAGAGGAAAAGCCTACTACTAATGAAAATGCACCGGCGATCGAAGACAAGAAGACTCAATAGATAACTCAAGACCGAATACTTGTTGCATTTTCACTTGTATACATATTGTAGATGTTATCTGCTAATTATACATTAATTATACCTCATTTACTATAATGTATTTATAGGCAAAATGATGCAAGGCGTCATTTACGGTTTTGAACTGGATTGCGCGAGATGTGCAGCAATCGGTTGATTGATTCTGCTGATAATGATATATACCTGAATGGATTGTTTTAAGTGAGCAAGTATATTTGTTAAAATGCATTTTCCGAGACAAGCTATGATGTCTAATGTGTTTGTAATATACTATTGATGTCTTGTTATAGATAAGTCGATGTGAAGACTATATGTATGTACATTGTGGTGGCTGTGTTCGTACAGTATATAAATCTTGCGAAAAATGTCGAAATGCAACATTTTTTGGGTTGTTTCTAATCTTAATAAAAGTATCGTACCTACATAATTATATCAACTATTCAGTGTCCATCGCTTTGTTAGTTTAAATAGTTGGCTTATTATTTTGCTATCGAGAACAACAAATGTGATTTCTAAATGAAAATCACTTTAATGTATCCGCAATAAGCGTGAAATATGTGGCTGTTAATATTTTGTTGAATGTTTGCCTCGTTAACATTACGACGCGTTTAAAAATAGAAGTAGAAAAAACATAAATTACTTTCAATAAGTGTAAAGCCATTAAAGTAATATGTACGAATTCAGTCAAGTGTGTAGAATTTGTTGTTTTCGTGTCGTTGTTTTTTTGAATGCGGCGCATATAATAATTTCAAATATATGTTAATCTTTTTAGACGGTGAATCGTATGCTCATTGGACATGCAATGTTTTCTACGAGTGAAAGTAGAGTGCGTGTTTTATGCAAGCACTTTTGTTACTGCGGGTGTCTTAAATCTGTTGGCGAACGGGCTATAATTGCACCTCTAAATAGTATATCAAGTTTTTTTGTGATAATCATGTTAAGTATGTTGTAATCTTTGAGCGCTAACTGGAATAGCAAGCAATAGCAAGAATATCCTTATAGAGTTAGGTTGAGCTGGAATTTGAGTGTTGATTGAAAATGCATTTTGTGTAATTTAGCGAACCGTTAGTATACATAGAGGTCATCATCACGAGGCATTGCCTTAGGTCCTAAACCTCGGCGAGAGGCAGAACGAGGCGCAAAGAAGCGCGCGCGATCGACCTCAACTTCGAATGCTGCTGCTCGATAGCCGGTGCGTAATTGAAATTCCAATACCGAATGCCAAAACGTGGTACACGACGACGATCATACAGACTGTCAGCGCACAATGGTTGTGGTGCTCCTGACGTGTTCGGGATTCAAATTGGCTACTTGACTAGTCCGCGTTGTATGTAATCTCAAAGTCGCGCTTGCAATTGCTGCTGGATCGAATACGTGTACTACGTGCGTGCGGTCAACTCGGCTTGGCCTACGGCATATTTTCTTATTTCGAAACACTCCACGAAAAGGATTTAACTCGCTAGAGAGTGGCCAGCAAAGCCAAACATGAGCACTCACGGAAAAGTCAGTGCATTTCCTTGAGCATTCCCAAGCTAATAAAATCTTGCGAACCAAAAGAGTCGGATGATTGTTTTTGGTACGAAACGCGTATAAATTTATCACCAACGACCGCAGTGATTGCTTGTGCAGAGAGCATGAAATGTGTTTCTCTAATACGCATTTTCCCGACGTACGCAAACATGCCGTAATCGAATTTTCCCAATGCAACGCAACGCAGTTTGTATTTGTTTTTTGCAATAAATTCCATGTCCAACTGCATGTGAGTGGCGTGCACATGCGGTATGCCTCACTGCATTACACCGAGTCGTGTAGGCCTACCTTTATGCCAACCAGTCGGTCAACTCGGGGACTTAAGTAATACGCGGTGCGCGCGAGCTAAGTAACATCAGCAAACTTTAAGTCGCATACCAACAAACAGCCCAGCCTTTGCGCAGTCCAAGTCACAACATCACGATTACTGTATCGCCGCATCGTGGTCGCGGTGGACGTTCGCTTCTCATCGCGTGTGTATCATCTTTTTCTGTTTGTATTTATTTATTCGCGGTCTCGGTGTCTCCGCGCACGTCGCGCTTAAAATGTGTTAAGGAGGAATACCGCGCGCGTTCATCAAGGTGCGCCTCTTAGATCATCCGGGACATATTTGCTCAATAGAAATCACTTTGCGAATGTTTAAAACTGTTGAAAAGTGTGCTGTTATTGGATACATGTAAACACATCTTTCTCGCCGTTTCTACAACTACTGAATGAGATATGTGAGTAAAACACAAGCACCGACAATAATATTTGTTTATCATTACAATACTTTTAAACTCATTTATGAACATATAAAGTTCATATTTTCTCATTACCCTCTGCTCAATATTGGATCATTCTACGCGCCGTCATTATTTTTGTGTGTACAATTCAGGTAAATTTCCGCTTATCAGCAATCGTTAAAAATAACTCCATGTCCCCGCTGTAGTAAGTAATTTATTATTATAAATATTCACCGACAACATAATGAATTGCCCAATGATTGTTTTGGTTAATAACCAAGCATTTTAAATGCGTTTCGTGTGAAACGAAAAACTTATGAAATTCATTTTGCAATGCAATATTTTGTTTTGTTATGATACGCATTGGGATTTAAATGAAATTTAATTATTCAATGTGCATCATGTGTAATCATGTGTGTGCAGCAACCTAGCCAACCACTATAAACTTTACGCCAAAACAATTCCTTCGTTTAGTGCGGCTGTAATTAATTTTTAATTAAGGCTTGATCTCTTGATTACCTAATATTTTGCTCTAGGTTCATAATTAAAATACCGCGAAACTTTGGAGCGTATGCAGTTTGGAAACGTTTATAACGAGCGCATTAAATTACAGATAGATGTGAATGTAGTTCAGTAGTTTGGAAATTTCAAATATTTACTTACTCTCTGACATATTGCTCCATCAGCAACGCTATATTCAGAGAGCAAGTACGTAAATGTTTCTCAATTAACCGAAATCCAAAAGATATGTCGAAGGTAAATAGCTTTGAACTATCTTATCAATATTTATACAGCTAACGAATTATTTACTCTGAAGTACACCCAGTAAAACCCCCCCAACAGAATATTTGTACTTTTGTTTTGATTACCATTTATGTAGGAAGAGCCTCCTTTATTTACTTTACATATATATTAGCACTCAATTGCACCTGCCTGCTTGAATACGAATGAGGCGAGGTTTGAGGTTTCGATTAATATTCAATGCTGATGAAGACCTTGTAACGTTTTCAATCAATATGTTATTAACATGATTTATTTTGTACAATCGCATTCCACAAAAATGGCAGCAATTTAAATAAAAAAGTGTATGTATGTGGATAATGAGCAAATACCGTTTTGACATTTGAATAATTAAAAGGCAAAGGAATGTAGTTGTTGTTGATTTGCAATAATTTTTTTTACACAGTTAGATGTGTTATGAAAGACTCCATAGAGCTTTAGACATGTTTCATGAGTACATACATACATGAATATGCTTATTGATTACAAATAAATGCAATGCACCTTTCTCTTTCGTTACTTTCATGCGTACAGATAATTGCTTCGTTAACATTGTGCTCGTCTGGCGAGCAAAGCACTATTTAATTAACGCGCAAATCACCGCATTACAACTCGAGAATATTTGAACATTTCTTAGCGTTTTGCAATTATGATCAATAGATAGCCATCCACTATGCGTGTGCCGTGTGTATTAATTTATACGTAGGTACATTATTATGCATCAAGCCGCTGTATGCAATTATGCAAATACAAATCGTTTTCAATCATGATGTGCGCGATGCTTTGAGAATGCAATCATTTTGCAACTGCACTATCTCTCTGCGTTTTGCGTGTAAATGTTAATCGTCCAACTAAACAAGTTCTGCCGCATTTTTTTCAACAACACCACCAACAACAGCTAATTCGAAAAAAGAAGATTGAATGTCGTGCACGTCGGTCGCGTACATGCATCTTTTTGTTATTGCATTATTTGTGTCATTTAAATCTCGTTTAAAAACATGTTTCAAGTGTAATTAAATGGCTCGTATGTGGTTTAGCATCCAATTAATCGCAGTGCGTTGTCAACAGCGCAGCGCAGATACGGACATGAATGTGCATCAAGTTTATTGCACATTCGCACTGGAAATAGCATACTTGCGAAGTAGTTCGTATCCATTTATTACCTCCAACCATTTGCTCATTTCAACTACGAGTCGCATAGATGGTTGGATAGCTGGATGTAATTTGTTGCGACATTTTTGTTGTTCGACTGGAATTAGGTTAATAATCTTTGGCTTGCATTCAGCTGCATTATCCAGACCGTAGCTATGCTCCTCACAAAATGCACACACATGTTGTACCGTTCATAAAACGATGTGTTTAATGCTATTGTCATGTCAGCCCTTTAACGCGCAACCGGCGATTGTCTTTGTGTTTTTCTATGCAATTACGAGTTAAATAGATTGGAACTTTCTATGGGAGTGTTAGCTTCTTTTTTTACATGCAAATATCACTTCAGCAACAAGCGTCAAAGATGAATGATCCTCGTTAAAGTCGGTTTAAAATGATGATTGAAAAGTTGCCAGACGAGGCGCGCGAATAACTTTAATTTGCTTACTTGGAAATCTAATTAATGAAATCATTCACGGCCATAGCAATATAAGGAATAAAAAAGTTATAGTTGCGGAAACGTGTTGCGCATTTTAATATTTGATAAAATGCTAATCAATAGATTAGAAAGTTATTGCATTGAGTCGCCAAGCTGGCTGCCATTTAGGTATATTATTTGCAGGACAATAAAATAAATTTGCTGGCTACTGCTGCGTCTTGTGAAAGTTCCAATAAACAGCCACACAATCAACGAATAAGTGATGCTTGTCGTTAATAGTCAAAGGGAAATTGCTGTAATTTATGTATTAAATATACCTACTACTAATATAACTCTTTGATTTATACTTTGATGTTGAAAATGCTTTGTTTTATTACCGCACTCGGGTGCTAGAAACAAATGATATTACTTCCTACATTCCAACATTGCTTCAACTCTCTGAGGCACATATGATTTGTAGATTGCAATAAATTCTATGCGTTAAAAGTATTAGAATGAAGAAAATATGCAGTAATTCTATTTATAACGATAAATTTTCCTTGGATTTCAAAATAATTGCGAAGCATTTGCTAAGCTGTTGTTTATAGCACAATGACATAATCCTACATGCCGGCTGCATGTAATATTATGTAGTAGTTGTTTGTTGATTAACGGTATTAATGCATTTATTTCCTTCGATAATTTAAATAATGGAATTTAATTTCGCATAATTTTCCTTTCCACGTTCTGCGCATTAGCGGATTAATAACTACGCAAACGCTAAATGCATATTTAATGATTGTACATGCATGGAAATGAAAATGACTTAAGTAAATTGATGATTCGTGAGTCGCGCACGCGTCTAGCTCCAAGTGTGCATCAAACCAAAGTTTCCGCTTCCGGTGTGCAAACACACTTAATTGATAATCAGTAATAGAGACATGCGTTACTGTGCAAAATCAGTAATTGTAATTGCGAGCCATGCATAACACGCAAATCGCACTTGAATGAGATTATTATAAAGTACATCATAACATGCTTAGTAAGCTTGTTTGTAAAGCTTTTTATAAAAATTCAATACGATCGGCAAGTAACGGAGAACCGCTCCTGCTGTTTTTTTTTATCTTATTGTACGCGGATGAAGATGATGATGATGACGCCGATGAAATTTTACAATTCATTACACATTCATCCGTCAAACAACATGAAAGCAATGGGCCGTATTGTGAAATCCGCTTGCTTTCGCATCGCTTGCACTTTGCCGCTAAAAACAAATGGGATTTCAACTCATTCCGTGTTGTTTCTGTTTGCAAGCAAATACAATTTGAAAAACGCTTTGCAGAATCAACATCAATATGGACGAACAAACAGCGTTCGTGCTGGCCCTCCAGTTGGTCGCAATGTTTTCAATTGCAGGCGCATTGCTACTCTACTTGCTGTGCAAAATCAAGACCGAGACGGAGGACGAGGCGGCAGACGGTTCGCCAGGAGGCGGTAAACCGATTCTGATTACATCATGCGACAACGCAATCGGATTGCAGGTAATTAGAAATATTCTTCTTCCGGTTCGAGCTTGCCGTTTACATTTTCCGCTTTGTGTTGCAGATTGCGATACACTTGGCGAATCGCGGATGCCGTGTGTTTGCCGGGTTGAGGGATGCCGCCGCCGATTCGGCATCCGCTCGTGTCATACGCGCCTGGCAGAAGGAGCGCGAAAGCGTGCCAGGATTAATACAAGGAACGCTCGTTGCACTCCCGCTGGATGTGAACCGAGAGGACTTGCTGCACGAGTCGGTGGATATAATTAGGGCGCATTTGCCGGCAGGAAAAGACGGTAAGTCGAATGAACCTTTTTCATACCTTAAACAATCACAACCGCCTCCCTTCAGACCGAAAAAGGGTTGTTGTTTGTAATAATGCTTAAACTTGAGCTGGAGCGTTGATTAAATTTGCGCAACGTGTAAAAATTACAAGATGCGTAATGCGTTTGAGCCAACTGCAGATCATAAATTCATTGCTTGCACTGCAGTGTGTAATTACTTGATTAATACCTTTTGTGAAAGCGGCGGCTGTAATTAATTCGAGCAGCTGGCCTAATTAATACGCGCCTAACTTATTCGAGGATGTTATGGCGTCGCCGTCCCCATCTTTGATTTGCTTTCATTAATTATAATTGCAAAACAATTGCGACATCCATGATGCGTTTTGTTGTGTGTGATTTAATTAATTGCTGTGGTTATTCGGTTAAGGTCTTTGGGCAGTCATCAACACGTCCGGCCTGCTGTACAAGGGGCGGTTGGAGCAGCAGAACGTAGCGCATTGGGAAGCGATTATGAAGACAAACGTTATCGGATTGCTGCGTGTGGCAAGAACATATCAGGGCCTTTTGCGCAATACTGGCGGTCGAATTGTTACTGTCGGCGCATCGGCCGGTGAGGAGTCTGGCCTTGTTGCTTATACTGCATCGCAATATGCCGTGAAGGGTGCAAGTAATGCCCTTCGGCAGGAATTGGCTCCGTTGGGTATCGGCGTGATCGCACTCAACTCTACAGGCATTTCCAACGAGTACATGCTGGCAGCGCCCAAGATTATCAAGTGAGTGTGCTTCATCATTAATTGATTTCGTAAAAATGACCGCCAACTTGCATTACAGGAAGCCGAACGAAGTGGCTGTGGACCTGTCGCAATGCGTTAATTACCAGCCGGTCGTGCTGCCGCAAAAGTCGCTGCAGGTTATTGATGAAGTGCTGAACAGCAGCAAGCCGAAGGAATGCTACAATTTATTAGATACAAGTCTCTGGACGCTGAGGCCATTGAACATATTCAACATCGCTTGATCGATCGACACACATAGAGAGAAGGCTGATTGGTTTCTAATTAGTAGCGCCAACGAATTTTGCGATCAAATAGAACGGATTTGTTCATTAGCTACACTCGTGCTACGAGCAAACAATGTAAATAACAACATACCTATTGAGTATAACCTTCTTGTTACTAGGTTGTATATGTTATGCTTTTATTATTTAATATTATACTCTTTACCATGCGCATGGTCTTATTAACGTTTGAGTTGTTGTAATTATATACGGCTGTATTGCTTTTGGCGATTGTTACTTGCTAGAGGCGAGAATGTGTAATTAAATATTTTCTTATATAACTTACATTTAGTTGAGTTCAGTTGAGTTGTCTGCAGCACTGGATCTTTCTGGATTCTTCTTACTTTCAGTTGAAATACAACACTTTGACTGGAATTTCAGCAAAACTACTCTCCAAACACACTCTACTGCAAAATATAACGGATTTGTACTTGTTGAAACAACTAAACCGCTAAAAGTTTGGACTTGTTTGGGACGCGCTTGCAACAAGCCGCCAAATGCACCGTTATTGGTTAAACGCTGCACTTGCACTTTGAAGCGGACAGGTGGCATATATAATGAGCAGTGGTATGATGGTTGCATACATTCCACGTGTAATGAGAATCTATAAGTTTAATTCCCTGAATAACAATAGCAACCCCATATAAAAATAACACAATTTTACGTAATAAGTAATCAGATCTCTACGTTGCAATCTATTTCTCCCTTAAGAAATGTCCCCAATTTGAATTGCATTTACATACGTACCTCGCTTTAAATGCGTGCACGAATCGGTTTTCTTGGGCAAGATTAAAAGAACGTTCGCTCCAATAAAGCTATTTAACCTGCTGCTAATCTGCTTTCCGGTTATGCACGCTTCGAATCCTCCCTCGGGGGCGGCAGTAGCATGAGCACGCATATACTCCGGGCGTGGATCGAGTGGCACGTTCTCCATCTACACAAGCGATGAATAAATGAAAGCCTCTATAAAATGAAAACACTAAAGCGAATTGCTCACCAGCATGACACTGAGTTGACGATTCTTTTTCGGATGCCTTTCCCTCTGCTGCAGGGCAGGCAAAACAAAGAGAATGCACGTGACGCAGGCCGAAACGGGATTACCGGGCAAAGCGAAAACAATCTTTTGTTTGCCGCCGAAGGAGCATGTGGCGAACGTCGTAGGTTTCCCAGGTTTCATGTCCACGCGTCCGAACGCAATTTCCGCATGGAAATCCTGAACGAGCACCTGTTTTATAAGATCATATTCACCCATCGAGACGCCACCCGTCGTAATGACGAGATCATTAGCGCTAAATGCTGCCTCCAGCTGCCGCTTGATATCATTCGGGCTGCAACCGGCGCATAAATGTGTTGAATCGTATCATTAGTTTGCCACATAAATATCTTACTCATCCCGCGCGATGCCGCAATTTGCGGCCGTGTAGTTATACTGCTTGAGCAAATTGATGAGTGAGAGCTTGTTGCTGTCATAAATTCGGCCCGGTTTTAATGGTTCTCCCTGTTCTTGCAACTCATTTCCGGACGATATAATTCCAATACGGAATTGCCTGTAAAACAAATGCGCGTTTCTCGTCATGCTGGGGGGGATGAATGTGCACATTTATACATTACCTATACACGCTAATTTCGGTAATTCCCATTGCTGCTAATACACCAATGTGTCCCGCTGTCATGACGTCCCCGTTTTCCAGGAGCTGTACGTCTGCTGCCATATCGGATCCAATTGGCCTAATGCAACAAATGAAATTACACAATTTGCATATTTTAATAGCTAGCATCCTCACCTTATGTCTAATCCCACCGAAGGTGTTACATTAATGCAGACTTCCAATTCCTCCGTATTGTCATCGCTGGCTTTAATCAATTCAGTGTCTTCGACTTGCACGACAGCGTCTGCACCAGGTGGAAGCGGTGCTCCCGTACTAATGCGTGCCACTTCTCCGCTTGTCAGTAATAAATTCGACGGCTAAATGAGCGACTTGTAATTAGCTTAAGTCATCGTAAATTTCCCCGGACATTTTTTCATACCGTGTCTCCGGCGATAATTGCCTTGCGCACTTTGCGCACCCCCTTGCCATCGGCTGCAATGACAGCGTATCCGTCTTTGATCGATGCGGGAAAGGGCGGAATGGGTGTTATACTATAGACGTCTTGTGCCAGGATGCGATCAAGCGCAACATCAATTTTAATCCGCTCAATATTCTCGCTTTTGCCCATAAATTCCTTGACTTTCACACGAATAATCTCAAGTGCTTCCGGCATCGGTAGCATGGGATAAGGCGACTTTCGATTACGAAGCGCTGCGCATGGTAGCTTTACCTACAATGAAGCAAATGAACAAATGACGAGTAACAAATTGCGTAATGATGAGTTGGAGTCTTTACCTTGCTGTAGGAGTTTAGCGCGGCGTGCACCTGCGCCACTTCAAGTTTATCGTCCAGGAGAACTTCGAGTGCGTGTTTCAGGACGGGCGCGACGAACCCGAAACACTCGACGCACCCCTTTCGGCTGCCAGGCAGGTTAAGAATAATCGTCTTGTGGCGAATTCCACACACGGCGCGTGACAGCATCGCATTTGGCGTTATTTTTAGGCTCGCCTCCGTAATACGATGGATGATTGCCGGCGCCAATTTATGCACGACCTCCAAAGTGGCTTCCGGAGTTACATCGCGAGGGGCGAATCCGGTGCCTCCCGTTGTCAGTATCATATTGCAACCCTGGCTATCACTCCATTCAGTTAAAACTTTCCGGATTGTTTCATGATCATCCGGAACGCATTTCGAGATCGTGGCTGCGTCGGGAAACAGTTCCTTGACGCATTGTACTAATGCAGGTCCGGATGTATCCACATTATCCCCATTGGAACATCTATCACTCACTGTAATCACATAATTTCGTTAGTACAAATGCACTTTAACTAAGTTTTAAGCGAATTTCAACTCACCTGTGAGAATTCCAAACATGAAAGGCATCGTACGCGTATTTTTAGCCTGCGAGACAAAGTAAATGTAATTAATTCAGTGCGTCCAAATTTAATCAAATTTAGCGTGCAAGTTCAAATTGAATGTAAAAAATATATTATATATGAACAGTTGTAATGTCATGCGTGCGGTTGGGAAACTCAAAATGAGAATGTTGAACGCTTACACACAAGTTGTCCTGAACTTTCCAACGTTCCGCACTGAGCATTTCCTTTTTAATTCAATTGCTTTGTGATATCCGACAAGCAGGCAGCAACTTTTCATTACGTGGAAAACTTTTTTTTATCTGACTTGGCACAAACGCCAAAAGTTCAGCCGAAATACAATATTTACTCGTGTTGGGCAATTAAATGTAAATATGAGGTAGACATTTATCAGTCCTCAGCTATGTTTTCGTAAATTGATAAGCGTGCAATGGTAAATAAATTGTAATATATTTGAATAATTGGCAACTAATGAGTAGTTTACTGATTATTTCATTTTCGCAAATAATTAGAATTATTTAAGATGACTTAAGATGATCTAATTTATTTCTCAGCATTCGTAAAATGACTAGTAACGACTCAATACTTACGATTTGTTATTTGCAATAAATAATGTAATAAACATTAATGTGTAACTTTAAACTCTCATTTACACGCAGTTTGGATGATTTGTGTTAATGTCGTAAATGATCGTAAATTTTGCACTTTATTACTGCAATCTTATACGATAATGATCGGAATTCGTATCCTTATTTTGCGTAAATTAAAACAAGTAAGTATAGCAATTCCAGTTGAAGGTGCGCCTATTTTAATTGAACCGAAACGAACAATATTGTAAAAATGGTTGCATATAAACCAACCATCATAAATAAATTATGCTTAAAATATTTAAGTTATTTCTTAATTAAATATAACGCGGCGCACGGCCGAGTACATATTACACATTCCAAAATAGGCGAACATACCATTGTTTGATGTTCATGCCATCTTTCCCAGATAAATATGTAAAGTAAATTATAATTGGTGTCTAAAGTTAAGCAAACATGGCGTGAATTGTAATTAAATCAGATCGAGATTACAGTTTAATTAGACAGCTTCGACTAGCTGTGAACTTGCGAGCCATCTGAGCGCCAAGAAAATTATGAATGTAAAAATCTCGAATTACATTCGATAACAAACGAAGAGGCAAAACATTATTTGTGCATTAACGAGTAGCACGAGCAGGCAGCGCGTGTAGCGCAGAAAATACGTATTTAAGTGGAAATAATTGTTCAATTCGAATTAATAAAGCGAACAAATGATTATCCAATAACATTTTGCGCATGGCCAAATTCCACCTCAATATTTGTCTAAAACAGCGCACGCCATAATTTCCAAGTTGGGCACGTGCGGACAGCTGCGCCTGGTTAATCCTCAATTGCGTTCGCCGATGTTTAATGAACGTCATTTAATTGAAGAGAACGAACAATCGTACGCCTGCATTCCGATATTCATTCAATAACACGTTTGAAATGGTTCGTTAGTCAGTCGGTCGGTCAGTTCGGTTCGGCGAATATTCTCACGGTTTGCTGAGAGAATAAGACGTGCAAGGTATTAATTAACCCTTATTGACCTTCGATCATTCGTTCGCCAATCGAATCGACTAATCATTATATACATGGACTGCTGTTTGTCAGGAGGGGCGTTTGTCAATACGTTTGACCTTCCACCTTCGCGCACATCCATCATCAAAGGAGGGCAATTATTAAATTACTAGTAATTATGCGCGCGCGCGGCTAATTGACACAAACAAATTTTATGCGTAAGTAATTACGCTTCTTCTTACGAAGACATCCAGTGGCGCCCACACAGTAAGTACATGTGTGATTTTCTGCGTGGTGCATCAATGATTAATACGCTTTTAATGATCGAAGCACGGCACAAACGCGACACGTTTTGTATGTGCCATACAGATTGTCGTAAAATGCGTGACGAGTGTGTTCGGCCCCCGTGTGATTGAATATTAACTTTTCGTTTATGGACGCCGTAAAAACACCCCAAATATAAACCATAAAAAGGGCAGCAACAACACCCGAAAAATGTTCAGATCGATGCGATGCGGGTGCTTTGTCCTTGTTGCAGTTTTATACCTAAGTTTACCTAGTTCTTCGGGGAGAAGGTGTTCCAATGTGGTCGTTCGAAATAGCATTGAGGATCTACGATCTGCATTGACAGGATGCACCATTGTCACCGAACAGCTGCAGATTGCTCTGATTACTAATACACGCGTTGGGGATTTCGAGGACGTGCGATTTCCAGAGTTGACACAAATTTGGGGATTACTGTTGCTGTTCAACGTGCATGGAATGCAAAGTTTAAGTGAACTTTTCCCGAATTTGTATATGATTCGCGGTGCGAATGTGCTGCCAAATTATGCGCTCATCATGTACAACATGCCAGATTTGCAAGAGGTAAGTTGCAGTCCGTTCTCTGTGCCACCCCCCAGTACACAATTTCCACGGCGAAGCTCATAAATTGTGCTTTTACAGCCCCTGTAACAGATTCCGTGCATAAACTAAAAAAGCGCTCGCTCTTTATTGAAGGTTATAAAACTTTCGCCAGGGGCGCGCAGGAAAAAGTTTACAATTGTTGTGTTACCATAGAAATGCGCAGTAATTTTGAATAACGGCCGCATTGCACGACCGTAAAATATTTGCGCTGCGATCGAAGCGAGCAATAAAAATGATTTTCCATCATTTGCGTGCCAAGGAACATCTATCTATGTTTTGCCCTTTAATGCAACACACGCACGAAGCGCAAATCATAAAACGAAATACACTTTATTACTCCGCATTCACATTCGCATTCCAACTTACTACCTAGCTGCCGAACGCATGTGTCATAAAGTGTTGAATTCGCATCGCGCCATTTTCGAAATGCGGAAAAAAGGACCTCGGGGTATTTTTGAGTTGAATTTATCTTCTTCTCGGGAGGCAATTGCGCCGGCAGTCAAATGAAGCAAGAAACGCGTCTAATGGAGAGTCCGAAACTTTGCATATTCAAATTGCTCACAGGCTGCAAATTGCTCCGCAAAGCGAAGAAAGAGTGGTCTCTTAAAGTACGTTCCCGAAAAAACTTTCCATTGTGCGCTGCTGCGCTCCTTGCTGGAAGTGTGCGTTTCCATAAATTTCAATGAGCATACTGAATAATACACAAGGGTTGCACGCGTTGTGCGTCAGCAGCAATTTCCACAAAACCCAATTTAAAAAATGAAACTTTTAAGGAAAATACGCATACACAAAAAACCAAGAGAACGAAATCATTAAGATTTGCCTCATTGCGTGATTAAATGAATTAATGCAATTGTGTTTTGCGCTTTAAATATTCACGCAGCAGTGGAGTTATTTGCAATTCCAATAAAGCGATGCTGAATTGAGACATTGCGTTATAAATAGATGTGCAAATAGATTGGGTGGACGCGTGCGATCGACAAATTGATCCAGGGGCAGAATTACATTTAAATTTGTTGCATAAACGTTCAAGTGACAAATACTTCCGATGCATTCAACAATCGTCCTTCTTCTCAAGTACTTTCTCGAATATGCTTGGTTACATTTCCCCAAATGAGAGCAATTTGTGTAATCTGGGTTCAAATTCTAGAGCCTACACCCTCAAAAAGGGTTTTCTTTCTGTTGCTATAGTAACCTAGTTAACTTGTAAACAAGTTTTTCCATTGTTGAAATAAATATTTACATTCACAATATATGAATTGACTTGCAAATTTTCTGTGTGCAAATACGATTTTCCCCCTGCGGACGAAAACATGGAAAGCAAACAAAACGCACCCGAAAAAAAAAACGGTTGTGCACGCATAAAAAGAGGAATGTAATGTATTCGTCGTCTACATAGTGGCACAGTGACTTGTATTATTTACTTACTCATTATTAAATTACCATCTTGAATACCTCACGCACCGAGGTGCAAGTGATGTAGACGTAGTCAGGAATTGCGGGTGGTGTTTTGTTGAAGTAGGGATAAATACGGCAAGAGATAACACTGGAATGACGCAGAATTGCGAAGAACGATGGGAGCTGAGGGAGTAAAAAGTGTAGGCAACTAAGTTTTTTTTGTGCGTAGAAGAAAATTGTACGTTGTGCGTCTGATAACCTGAATTCAGGGAATCAAAGCGCTCAAACTTGAGGAAAACCGCGATGAAAGTCTCTCTCTCCTGTATAATACCTATCTGTATATCAAAGTGATAACTTAATAATGGCCGAATGCCAAACATCCCACAAAAATTCGCTTGACACGTGCACAAAAATTTGCGAAAAATAAGAAAAAATAAGTTTGATAAGATCTTGGATGAATGCCACCTAACGTTTGATCATTGATGAGATATAAAAATAGTTGATTTTAATTGATAAGAACGACAAGGAAACGTTATGCGGTTCGCTGGATGAAAATGAAAAACGAGCAGGAAAAGTCAGATTTGATTGGGCGAGTATCGAATGTCCGATTGATCCTTTTTCAGGAAAGAAGGAAAGCGGAAATATTGCAGATATAACAGTGAATAATTGATCCTGGTTGCACGAGTGCGGAAAAAGAATGGTGAAAAGCGCGTAATACGAGGAAGAAAAACATTCACGTGAAACTCAATATACGAGTTTGGCGACGGCGGCGGTGGCGTAGTAAACAGAATAGTGAGAAGATAAGCGCATCCCGTCCCAAAAAACGCTGCCCTGTGAGTGATGTAATTATCCCGCATGTCGAACGAGTGACTCGACGCGCCGCAGCACAAATATTTGACATGAATTTCGATGCGTATGGCATCACGCGCAACGCAAGATGAATGAACGTGTGCCGGGGGCGGCGATAGCTCTCTCTCCTAGCCGCTGAGCTGCTGCTGCCACCGCTACCCTTACGCATCCTTTGGGGGCGCGTTGGCCTCGAGATTGTGCGTTCGCGATATGCGTAGAGTTGCGCGCCGGCTGCGACGACGACGAGGACGACGTCAGCGCGCGCTCCGCGTACAAACACGTCGGTCGCGTGTGCGTTTTGCGTTCACTCACTTCGCATCGTTCGTTCGCGCCGTGCGGTTCACCAGCATCATCACCGTCGAATGCTCGCCGTGGATAATTCGTTAAGTTAGCATGTGCCTCCACCTTACCGCGACGTGGACGGCGGCGTGTTGTTGTTGTTATTGTTTTTGTGCGCGTGAAGAAAAAGTAGTTTTATCGCCATGCCGCGGTCGGCGCTGCTAGCCGTGGTCTGCGTCCTCGTGGTGTGCATCCCAGCCCTTAGCCATGCCAAGATCTGCGGCTCCATGCGCATCCAGAACAACGGCGAGGGTTTCGAAAGGCTGACCAACTGCAGCGTAATCGCCGGCTACCTCAAATTGGTCCTCATGGAAACCATGCCGGCGGAAAGATGGGCCAATTTCACATTCCCCAAGCTCACCGAAATCTGGGAGTATTTACTGGTATTCCGCGTGAATGGTCTGGAGAGTCTAGGACCACTCTTCCCCAATCTACGCGTGATCCGAGGTCTCGAAACCGTCCGCAACCATGCTCTGGTCCTCTTCTCCCTCCGGGGACTCCGTGAGGTACATAAAATTTATTCAAATGCGGATAATCATGTACGCAGCGCACATGCGGTCCGCATGGCTTGCTTTTTTTTTTTGGGTCATGGACGTCGCCTATCGTCCGAACGATAGCCGAATTCGTCGTCTGCGAACGCATTTCTCGAATAGTTCCCAACACTCGCGCCAGAAAACAAAACAATAAATATCACCCAAAAACCTCATCTCAACCTCGGCTATACACCGCTATGCGGGCTCGTTCTTTATGCATGCACAGAACGTTTTACTAGCAAACAGCGCGCTAAACTTCCAAAAATTCAAGGCAAACTTTTTTGGGTGCTTCGACCGTCCGCGTTCTCGGGTTATGTCATCTAACGCTGCGGCTGTTATTGCATACACGCACACATCTATTCCATTTGCAATTCAGCAATGTCGTAAGCCGCGCGTGGACTTGGAAGATTTCTAATCAGCATTTAGTTTTACTTGACACCGCAACTTAATATATTATTTGTTATTACTCCATGTGCAACATGCACTTGCAATTAATCTTCTTGCACCAAGATGTCTGCACACCCTTTTTTATGTGCAATCGATAAAGGACCAATCAAAATCAATGAGCAACCATCAACGAGTTTCCCCTTTCGTCCTTTCTTTGGACGTTTGGTTTGTTTGTTTGTGATTCTGTTCTAGCCGTTTTCTTCTTGTTTGACGAGCATAATTAATTTCATCCCCCGAACCGCCGCAATCATACCACAAAAGCGTCCGTTTTGTAATTAAAAATGCCAGATTGTAATTTACGATGCACTCGTTTCAAGAAGTTGTCGCCAGCGCACCACGTTTGACTTTTATTTTATTGTGTGCGCCTTTTCCCGCCCGGGGAGAGGGTAAAGCGCTAAATTATGTTGACGTGCATCCTTCTCGCTAGGGGATGCGTATCAATAGCACGATTATTTTTCCGTTGACCCCTAGCATTATCTCTCGCCCCCTTTTGTCGTTTTCTTCTCTATTATCGCCTCTTCCATTTTCCCTCTGCGCCGATAATGCATGCACAGCGAAATGTATCATGGGTGGTGCGTCGACCATAAATAATTGCCGGTCCCTTTTTGCCCGCCGCCGAAAAATGCGCACCCGGCAGCGCCAAATTTAATCAAATTTGAATGCAAATCTTATTTTATTGCGAAACATGCCTAGTGACAGCCAATTTTGTGACGCAAGTACTTTGCGCGCTGTTTTTAAGAAACGCATTTTTGCCTCTGCCGCCTCCCCCGGCCCCTGAGGCCATTATGAAAATGTCTTGTAAATTTCGCGTGACTTTATTACGCGCAATTTTCACGTTTTCAGCGTGGATATTTATTTAGAAAGTGGTCTTTATTGATAAAGGAGTTGATTATGTCTATTCAATTAATAAAACGGCTGTGTGCGCTTCGATAATTATTCGCACTGTTTAATTTTGCGTACACGCACAAAGCGTAATGAGTACGCGCGCGCCAACGCCTACGCACACGCAGCTTCTTCTCTTCCTTCGGACAAAGTAGAGAGAGAGTGGTCGCGGCGCGCTTTTCAGGTTTACATCGATTTTCACTTTCATTCTACGTTCGTTCTTCGCCTCCTTCGTTGACGCGTACGCCACTGAACTGAAAGCCTTCTGCTTTCTTCTTCTTCTTCGTGTGAGTCCTTTTTGATATTATATGGCACGACACGTAGCGCAGCGTGCCACACACAACATTCTTTGTTGTAATAGCCGGCCGCTGAATTATTCGCTTGGATTCCGCAAGATTTCGATCAAATATGATTTATGTTTATAGACTGCCGCCGCCTCACTCATATTCGTCCTGCGAGCATTCGTCGCAGGGTAATCAAGAATTACGTTAACAAGGTTAATGTTCCCATCGAATTACTGCACGCAAGATAAATGTGTTGCATATATCACGAAAAATGACATAAAACTGCGCAAGTAATGGCTTTATTTTTATTCCATGTTTTTTTCGGGTTTATTATCGAATTAACTTGTTCACGATTAACGAGATTGCCATAACGTAAACGCGCAAAATAATTTCTTTTTCGTGCCGAATTATGATGGATAATCAATTTTGGAAATTAGTTAAGTGGAAATTTTAGTTCGTGTTCAAGCGTATTAATGGCATACTAATTAAAATTCAATTACACTTGGCGGTAATGAATGATTAATTATTACATTAAATTGTTCAATTTATATCATTTTACACGTATTTGCTTTTAATATTTAGCTATTGTAAATTGCGATTTGTGCAGAGCATAAAATTTCAAAATAACTTTGATGAATCTACGTACAAAGGATTTGATTAAGCTGTTGAAAAAGGCAAAGCTATTACCAGTTTAATATAAAGTTTATGCAAGCAAGTTATTTTCTTCGTCATCTTTGCAATATCGACTCGATACAGACGCAACAGCGATAACAGGATAAAAGTAACTTGACCCATTTCTAATACAACCACGTGGCACAAGACATTTTCTAGAAATTGCTTTATTGTTCACGTTTCCAACGAACGTCAGTGCGTTTTGATGTTCGATTAATTTTTCTTCTAGTGTTTCAACTTTTATTGCTAGAAAACGCGGATTAGGATAATTTCAACCTTCATTAGAAGGACTAATTAAAGTTCTACTCTTTCAAATGAACATCGCATTGTTTGTTATTATGATTAATTGATTTGTTTTGCGTCATTTTATCAAATCCATAAATCTAAAGCAATTTATTACGGGATTAAATTGATTAATAAAATTAAGGTTTCATTACTTATTAATAAATCTTTCACCATTTTTGATTTATTAAATGACACTTGAAGTAAACAATTTGCAGAAAAATGTTTGAGGTCGCTATAACCGGAATTAAATCACTATCTAAGCAAGCCTAAAAGGCATTATGAATAACGTGTTAATCGGGAAAATAACGTGATAAAATTATTTAGTACAAGTAATTATAAGTTGTGCATTAACTGGTTTTAAAAAACTGGTACCTGCTGGACCAGAAAATGTGATAAGATACGTTATCAGTCACTTCACAGGCGTAATTTATATGATTAAAAGTACGCGAAAATGGCGGCATGTATTGCATATGTATGTACAACAATAATTCGCAAACGTTGACAAATGTTTACGCAGTCAGCTGACTCCTTGAATGTATTTGCAAATATTATTATTGCATAATTTACATTTCCATATAACACGCTCGTTCTAACGCCTTAAACGAACACAGTTGAAGTAAAAAATCAAAGCTGCCCTCAAACATTTGCATAACTTTGTAATTAGCATTGCACTTGCGCGCGCCCCGTCCCATCGGCGGTAAATATTTGGATATCATTTTAGGATAAAACGCCTTTCACAATAGCCGTGATGAAATTTCTTCCTAAGCCGCTTACGCGCCGAGCGCAAAGTGCCTCTCGTGATTTGAACAAAGAAATCATGAGTGAATTGAATGAGTACGCAATGAATAATAAATACTCGTCGAATGAGTCGTCAGCGATTAATAGAGCATAATTAGACGCAAGCAAAAAACAATAGTGTACACAGGACAATGAGTGTGTGGCTTTTCAATGTCGTTTTAATAATGAAATCTAATAGTTTCAAATTCGGCACGAATTTATGCGTAATTGACGTGATGTGATGGAATTCAACGTAACGAAAGCCGAAAGTCAATGGGTTAATTAATAATAAATCTCAAAGCTTGTTTGCTTTCAAATTTAATATAGTTGGCGCCAGTTGGTGATTAAAGAATAATAATTAAGCATAACCTAAGTTAACGTAAATCTACTTAAGAAGTTGATAAGCCTTTAAAATTTGCCAACTTATATTTTCTTAAACTGGTCAGTAACTTTACAAGAAAAAGCAATTAAATATTATATTGATAAAGACATGAAAAACACCGACAAAAACGTAATAAATCATGTCATTTAATATATGTGGGCGCCAGTAATTAAGAAATAATTAAACATGGCCTAAGTTAACGCAAATTTACTTAAGAAATTGATAAGAGTTGTAAAAGAATCTTTAGAATTCGCTGACTTTATTTATTTAAAGGTAAAAATAGGTAAAAACGAAATTCATAACTCACACTTAACTGCGCTATTTTTAATTTACTTAAGGAATTGAAAATATTCTAGAGCCATTGTCAAATTCTCTCAAGTCATAATCAATTGTGAAAATGTTATTCCAATAAAAGCAACGCGAAAATGGAGGAAAAAGAGATGTTGTGTTTTTCTTAAGGAATATTGTTCAGTCATAATTCATTGTGAAATGGTTATTCTAATGAAAACAAGGCGAAAAATGGAGGAAAAGGAAAAATAGACGTTTAAAAATAGTTGAGCGCAAGAAGTTTGGTTTGACGTCTACGTTGGCAAAATTCGTGACCTAGATTGAGGTCGGTAAATTTAACTAGTCGTAATAAAGCGCGAATAATATTGAATAATTTATTTCACATTCGCGCATAGCTGTATTTAATGTGCTATTCGAAACAAGGCATGCCAGACTAGGCAGGCGGATGGACGGACTTGCGAGTGTCTGAACTATATCCGCAATAAGTAAATAATATTACTTACTTTTATCTCCGTTTTATTTTTATAAGAATAACAAACCAGAGCAGAGTCGTATCGTAATTTATAACTGATAAAGTATGCCATCTCCTTTACCACCGTGCCAGCCACGCGAGCAAATAAATAAATAAGTTGCTAATCGGTAAATGGGTCAATACAATAAATATGTGTCATAAATTTTATAACGTAATCAAAAAATTTCATCTTTTCGCGAACATTTCACGAGAAATTCCAAACGTATTAGAGAAACTTGTGAATCGAAACTTGTTGTTTAATTATCTTGTGCTTCGTTCCTTAACAAAGTTAATACTTGTTAAGTAACTTAATAGTCGATGATTAATGATGCACAAGAAACTTTGGAAAAAGTTGGAAAACTTTTCTTTGAAGATTATCTTAATTTGGAAATTTAATGTAGGTATAATCAATACATAATGCGAAATAAAGTGCATAACATTTACAAGCAATAAATAAATGCGGTTTAAATAATAATAATTTATGAAATTACAGGAACCTTCTGAATGGCCTTTTGCGTTTTATTATTACATGCATTCCGTTTTGCTGCCATCTCGTCCAACCGGTTCTGCTAATAAATTTATACATATCTGACACGTATTGGTTTAATCAACTAAATTTATTTAATTGATTACAAAATGATAGAATAATTACTCATTAAACACGAAAATAAACTTTAAAACGCATCAGTTCTTTTATCTAGCGCCAATAAAATGTAAAATTCCACCAAATGCATTTGAAAGACATGGCTTAAGTTACTGTGACATGAAATATCCTCCAAGTTGGTCATCAACAGTGAGCAACTAACGCAGGCATTAGTTGGAGTCATTAGTTGAAATGTCGCGCTTTGAAAATTATATTTGAAAGCCGGCGCGCGGAGCGTTTATTAAATGGCGTCTTTGAACGTATGTACAATACGACAACAAACGTTCAGTAGCATTACGTACAATACAAGGCGGCTTAAATGCGCATATGAATCATGTCGCATTAACATCGCACTTATTTACACATCAGTTATTTAAAGCATGTCAACGATTTTGGCTCTCTGCACGTACGAAATATTTAACGAGAAATACACACATTCGGTAAAAACTCCGCCGCTAAATGTACGTATGATGTACTTACTTACTTACTTCCTCGTTTGCAATTGCGCATTGTGCGAACGCGCGCACACAATGAGTATGTCAACTGAAGAAGCAACTAACGTTTTTACGACTATTGTTATTTCACGCCGTTTGACCGCTAACGCTCTTTTCTGCTATTGTCAGTGAGATATGTTAATTTCTTTGTTAGTTAAACATTCGTTTCATTGACAAAAAATATATTGGATTTTACATTAGAATAACAATTCTATAACGAATTTAAACAGTTTTATGGTAAATTGGTTATAACGACGATTTCGATGAAATATCGAGCAGAATTTCGGATATAACGACTTGGTCAAGATGGTCGAATTTTTCCAGTATTTCGAGTGATTTTATTAGAAAAAAACGCTTCGCAGTTTTACGTAATTTATTTCTAAATAATTTTAGAATTTCAGATATTAGGATTTAATCGAGATAATCGACTTTTTCCTGTTGATTCGCCGATTTTTATGCAATACTGGATTTTTGGTGATATTCAAAAAAGTCAAGACTCGTTTTAGGTAATTAAATTTTAATAAATTTACCAGATTTGTGGTCTACGCAATATCAATTTGAAACCGAAACAAACAGGAAAATTAATTTATCAACATTTTATGTAATATTGATTAGTAATGGAATTCGGAAACATTACTTTTAATTAGCCATGTACGAAAATCATACGGTCGTTGAAAAAGTTATTGCATAAATATGTTGTAAATTCGTATGTTATATGAGATCTGCTACAATAATTTTAATAGTTTTGTTATTCACGTTATCAAATGACTGACGACTGCGCAAATATAAAATGAAAATACTAGAAGCCGCGTACAATTCACAAAATATTTACGAGCAAGTGCAGTTTATGAAAGTATAAAGTGCGCCAGCGACAACCGAAAACAATGAAAATGTGTGGGCGGCTTTGGTACACCAACGGAAACTATGTATACTCTCGCATAGTAAAGTCAAAGTTGCGGTCGAGTACACATGCGAGTCGAATTCGCAGCATGCGCATTGAGATTCGCATTAAATAATGCAATAGTTACTGCTTCATGCACACTCTCAAACTTATTAAGTGCCGCCTAATTAATATTTATACGCACAAACGCATTGCAAATAAAGCTAATATAATAAATCCAATTATGAATAAGTTTCGAACTCAAATAAACTATGTATGTACTAATTATATTTCATATGTCAGCTTTTTACACTATGTTACCGAATTCAACTAAATTCTCTTAATTGTTATACCGTTAATTACGTTTACTTCGACTACCAAAAAAACCGACAACATTAGTATGCAAATAAAATGCAGAACTTTTTCGAGTATTGAGTGGAAGAACGCACAAAGAAGGAAAAAGTAGTAGGACTGAAATTTATTTATGTGAAATGAGGTAAACCAACATCTCATTTCGGAGCTACGTTTAATTAACATTGACGAAATTCGTGGGTAGGCAGCGCACGCATAGTGTGTGTTTGATGTTTGTTAGTGCACATGAGCATGCCATGAAATATGAATAAAAATGAAATAATCGTAAAGTGTGTAATTTAATGTTCAGAACATTTAACGCACTAACGAATACGAACGCGCCCGAATGTCACGAATTTAACATTGAAATGAGCATGCTCTAACGGCCGCAATAGCTGGACTAACTAACTAACTGCGTAGCATACTTGGCTTTTAAGAACAAGTACCCAGTCGTATTTTGGTTTGCCTACTAGCAATGTACGTACGTGCGTGCGTGTAATTACAAAACGTACTCTCCAGGAGGGTCTCCCAGTCTGCCTGGTTTTCAGCAAAATACAGGTTTATCAGCTGTAAACTACAATAAGCTGCTACTGCTTGTTTATAGTTGTCGATCTCTCTTGGGATGCGCTTTGTTAGATCATTTTCATGCTAAACATTTGTTTACTGCAGTTTGTTTACTACTAAACTTGATTAATATTTTTTAATGAGGAGAAGAAATTCAGTGGAATTCAGTTATGACTTCTTCGTTAAAGTTTTGTATTAATTAGAGATGCTTTTCTTATATCTTCTTGGTCGTTATATGCGAAGAAAAATAATTTGTATTTAATCTAGTATTTCTATTTAATCTAGTCAGTCGTCATATCCGGAGATAGTCACGATAGATATATTAGTAAATCAGGTCGTTATAGCCGCCATGAGTAAGCTTACATTAATCATAGTCGCTATATCCGAACGAAATTATTAATTACAGATACTTGTTTTGGTCGTTATAATTGAAGATTTCTCATACACAAGGGTTGTCTTATTGCAACCCTCTGTATATCTTGTTTTACTTCCTTAATCCTAGTCGGATTTTTCTTCCCTATATTGATTTTTGTTTTTATTGCGAAATTAATGAAGATGTAATTATGATACAAAACCCGAAGGAACAGCAAGGCGTTGTAAAAAAATTCGTTCGTTTACTACCGGAAAAAAAATCCGTACGACGATAAATATTGATTAGAAAGACGATACAATGATGAAAAAAGCGGAGATTATGGTCTGATCATTGCACTTTCTTCATGTTTCTTTTTCATACACCGCCCAAAGAAACCGCTTTGTTAAAGTGGAAATCATCCTTACGTTTTTATTACGTTCTAATTAAATTACAACCTCGAATAAAAAACACTCACCGAAAAGTTGTTCACTGCTTAGTAGCCAAAGACGACACAAATCCTGAAACATAAAAGACAAAAACACATTAGTCTGATGAAAAATGACGATATTTAAAAATTCCTTCGCAAATTGACAGCTGGAATGACGGGAGTTTCAATCAAATTTTTATCAGCGCAATGTGATAAATAAATTAACATCGAGAGAGGCAACAAAATACGTGCTCGGAATACATAAAAACTTGAGAAAAATACTCTACTCTTAGTCGCTTCCTAACTAGCTTAATACGCATCGCGTTCAGTATGATAAATGACTCGATTCACGCCTTATCAATTTATCACTAGATCGCTTCATTCCACTGGTACCTACTAATGTTTTAAATAGATATTGTCTTACTGTCCTATGTTCAAATATGTTTCATTTTTTTAAAAAGTAACCTCATTTATCTTATTTTTTCGACACGTTTAAAAATTTCTAACTTAATTTTACACGAAAGAAAATCATTTATGAAAATCTATCATACTTTCGGCTGGTAATGATTTATGAATTGATTGAAAGATAAACAAGTAAGTAGGTGAATAAAAATAACTTTGAAAATATTCGCAGACCATAAACAATAAGGAAGATAAAATTATATAAGTAATTTAAAAAAACCAACAAAGATAATAAAACCATCAGTAAAAAGATGATTCGTAAGGGAAGTAAAAATTGCTTATATTTATGAAAATTATGGATAATATTCCTAAAAGTTTATCTTTAATTAATTATGATTCACTTCTTAACGAATTATCATCGGCTTTTGATGACTGGAATGAGATATTAATAATTTAGTCTCCGTTTTGTTCAAATATCTTATAAAAATTCCAATCAAGTTTTAATATTTAATTATATCATTAATACTGGTAATGTGGACAAATTCGAAGAGTTGTTGTTATCATATGACCTATTTTGATACTCTCAACCAGCCTACTGTAATAATGAAATAGTAAGAAGGAAACAGATGATAAATTAATGCCTGATAATTAAAATCACGTCTGCAGTAAATCTGAATTTCACACCTCGCGTAATGCTTAACATTTTTTAAACACGTACCTAGGTAAAACAATGCAATAAAAGTGTTAAATTAAAAACAAGCTATATGACTGCTATTAATAGCTAACGATTAATTAAAGTTATTAATTGATCAACGATTAAGCACCTAATATAATTTATCCGTTACAAATCACAATCTTTCACAATCTGTGAATTAATCAACCATATCTCAATAACACGCATCGATCAATCAATAAATGTATGTTTACATACGTACGCATTTGCCTGAGATATCTTATCATGTAAATTGACTCATGTAAATCGCCACGATAAGAGCTGCCGCCGTTTGCTGTCCCCATCGTCAATATCGAGATTCACACTCTATCACGAGATGAATCAAAGGTATTTCTTTTTTAACTAAAAAATGTTCTCTATTCCCTATTCATCATCTCACATGGCAATCTAAATATATATTTCATTTTATTGCATTTCGTTGCATAACTTTAATAACCAATCAATGCACGTTATATAGTTTCGCGTGAAAATGATAAAAACAAACAAACAGCGAGTTGAGTTTGTCAGTCGATACCTAAATTATGAAGCGAACCGTTAATTGCATTTGAACAAAAAATTAATTAAATCTTTGTCCATGAATAAATATAGAATAAAATAAAACATGTGCTTTTTCCATCGTGAAATCCGCAGCGTGCAAAATGCTTTTTTATGGTCTCAATTATTTCACAATGCGCGTTACTAATGTTTGTCGGTTTGCAATAATAACTTTCGCGATGCGAATGAAAAACGTACACGTACGTGTATATGAAATCTATTGGCAAACATTTCGCAATTCATCATCATTCCACTTTAATTGCTGATACGATGCAAAATTGTTTGTATCATATTTATATATTACTTACAGCGCCAAGTGTCATGCAAAAAAGTATACAAAGTCTAGACGAAAGTAGACCGTAATATTATTTTATCAATTAAATCCACTGATGTTTCAAATACAGTGAACAACCCCATAAATTATATCATTTAAATGAATTAATAAAATTATGCTAATTCGTCATATTTTTTTTCTAGTTATGAATTAATTTGAATTTTAAATTTTCTACTTTTCTACGAAAAATAATGCAATATGATTTTGTTAGTATGACGTGTAATTGGATAATACTAGATTTAATTTTTGTTTATTATATTTTCCACTTATTGTACTCGAGTAATTGTAGTATTTTAAGAGTAATAACGGACTAACAACGCTTGAAAAGCAAATGACAAGAAACGTTAGAATAGCACGAATTGTCTATTACGCGGCAGGCACGTTCGAACGTGGAAATATGCATTTTCTCAAACAATAACGCTAAGTGTGTAAACAACACACGCCTAATACGGCAGCGGCAGTGGCGGCGGCGCGGATGATGAATGATGGATGGATGGATGGACGCGTCGAAGGTACGAACAAAGGGCGTCTTCGCTTACGCGTTCGAGTTTGAACTCGTTTAATCATTTCACCCGCCCCACTGACATTGAATGTCAGCGTCGCATTTCAATTAAGTTATCAACAGTTTGCCAGCCAGATTGCTTTCTCCCTCCGTACCCCCAGCCACGCGACAAACTCATCCCTCTTGCCATTTTAAAACATTTCATGCAATATGTTAATTTCTTCATCACACCCCCAAAACAAAGTTGCCGATTGCTGTAATAGGAGTCGCAATTTTCTAATTTTCATGTTTTCCACAAAAAATTATTTGCTGTATCTATTTTTGAATGCCCGTTACAAAGTAACGTTGTATAAATTGCAGAAAACATTTGATGTTTGTTTATAATAATGTGGGTTGTCGAAATGTCGGAATTTCTATAAATAAATAATATTCCAGGATTTATTTGAGTCGTTTTCGAGGGAAAAAACTATATTTGCAGAATAAATAAAGGTTATTCGAATGAAAAATGATTGTAATGTATCTGTCAAGGAGTATCGTGTTCTAACAATGAATGATTAGTACGTGAATATGAGAATATTTGTGACAAATGACGATTTTGTGCTTGATGAGCATGTTGCAGTCATTAGATTACGATACTTATAGTTTCATTAATACGCTCGCAATACATGCGGCAATAAAACGCCAACAACGGGAAAGAAAGAAGTAGGAAGTGGCAGCGGCGGCGGCGGCGGAAAATGTGAAGTGGCACGGCCGAGGATGAGTGCTATTATTCCGACAAATGCCGTTCGGCGGTGCAATCGATTTTGTTTGCAACTACATTCGCAGAATCATCCTCTTCGCCCACTCACTTTTTATTACCTCGAGAGGAATCGTATCAGGAAAATTCATAAAAGTACTTGGACCAAATCTCATTATCCACTAAATTGTTTGATCTTCATTTGTTAACAAGTAAAATTTAATATTTCTTCAAGTTATTTCAATGTTTAAAGAATTTCTCCCTTGAGAAATTATTTACTTAAAGCTCAAAAAAAATTTCAAAAGTGAAGTAAATCCGAAAATTACGTACTTAATGACATTTTAAACATGTACAGAGAGAAATTACTGCTTGGAACATACCATTTACTTGAAGAAAGCTCACTGAAAAAATGGCATTGTTAATTAATGGGCGAAAACTAATGATTAGGAGTGAACAAAAAGTTGTTTTTGCATTAGCAATTAAGAACGATTGTCAAAGACTTGCATCATAATTGCAGTCGTTGTCCAAGATGACGCAATTGAATGCGCCGCTGACAGTGCTTATTAAATTAATTGATAATGACTTAATTCGCACGCGCACGCACTTTGCTTGCAAATTACTATTTTAGTGGGCGAGTCACTGATAAAGCTTTACGTCGACTTTGCTGTAAAGCCTTTTACTCTCGGAGAAATTCGCTATAGATGGGGTTTCTCCATTCATGTATTTTCTTATTTCACCCGTGCACCAAACTCATTAATTAGGCTCTTGAATGGAATATAATTTGTTGTGCTACGATTTGCATAAATTCTCCAAATCCCCCCAGAAAACGCGCGCGAGCCGTCGATAAATGAATCGCAAATGTTATTTTAAACGTATGCGTGTGTATGTGAATGTGTATAGTTTATTTCCTATTCGGCTATTCGTGAATCGCTTTACGAGGCCAGGTTTCTAATAATAACATGCCGCGTACACCGGTGTTAAAGAATGAAAAAAACGCAATGGAGCCTCACAGTCTCCAAAGCTTTGAAATCTCGAACGCGGCCGGCTCGCAGGCGGCTGTGATTGACTTCGTTTACAAAATAAGCAGCATCGCGTCGCATCGCATCTCCTTCTGTCTCTGTTTCGCCATCATTGAAATTGTTGAATTTGCGTTTAACCTTTCAGCGCCGAGTGAATTTTTCCATTAAATTTCGTACGTTGACGTAACGCAATAATTTATTCAGCCAACAAGTAGTAGGAGAGGGAGATAAACGAAATTTATTATCATGTGTATCAATTTTATTTCGTCGGCATTTACGCGTGCACTATTAGCATTGTAATTGAAGTTTGACGAAATTAAAACAAAAAGCCTTTCCTACGAGTGACTCGCGTATTATTAAACGCACAGTAACGTACATATTTTGTTTTGTGAATGTTCATTAACCAAGCATCAACCAATATTCATACGATTTTCAAGGTTTACGACGTTAAATAGAATCGCTATTTCGACGATCGTAGTCGCTAAAATTTGCGCATGCAATTCAGATGGAGTTTGATGTTAGAAAACATAAACACGGTGATTAAATATTCATTAGGTGTTTGAATCCAGCATTGCTGCTGATGATGATTCCTCCTCTTTTATTCATAGCAAGTCTTTTGCTTCGTGAATGATTAATTGTGAATCAGCTCCGTTGACTTTTTCTAAACGCGCTCTTCCTTCCTTCATCCAACGTTTTATTATTCTACTCAACATAAACAATAAGACAATTCCAATGAAATTTCTGAATATTATGCAATTAAATCAGAATACTGTTATGACATAATAAGGCCCAGAAAATCCCAGGAATAATTAAATTTACTTTATATTGCTTTGTCGTTATATCCGAAAGTAATTTGACGTTGTTATATACGGAAAAGTCTTTCTACTGATATGAAAATGATTACTTTTTTAATTAAATATGAAATGAAGTTCAAACTTATCTCATTTAACTAAAGAAGAACTTTCTTCACCAAACACGTCAGACATTAATATTTTTTGTTCACGCTTTTCGCATAATTTCAACGACCTTCTAGCGCTTCTTGTTGCATCAACAGGTGAACATGAATGTACGTTTTCCGCCCCCGTTTCTAACGCCTTCGCAGTGCTTTATACGTGGTGTTATTCATTGCGTTTGAAAGTTTTCAGCACGGGTGCGAATTCGCCTCGAACGATGAGGACGACGACAATAACAAAGTCGCAGGCATCATTATAAAGCATAATGAAAAAATTGTCGGGCAGTAAAGTTTCGATCAAACACATTCAGACGTATGAATTACGGACACGTTGAATTAAATCGGATTTGCGGCAATTTCAGGTTGTAAAAACAAGCCATTATGGATGTTTACTTTGATATTTCATAATTTGCGCAATTACGCCACACACTGCTCATCATCGTAATTGAACATTAAAGGCACACTGTAAAAAAGTAATGTCTAATAATTTGTCGTCTTGGAAAAAATGTTTCGTAACTTATTCTTCTTCTCTAGTTCTATTGAAATTAAAAGGCGTAATTGTGTTTTTATCTCTCTTAAAATAATAACAACAAGTACTAAAATAAAGTTATTACTTGCGTACATAATTTGTTTATATTCATCACTTTTTAGATTGATCTTAAACGAAAAGTAATTTTTTAAAACGTGTTCTAATTCTTCTAAACTAATTGAGCCTGAGCAGATTCCTATCTAATTATAGAGAGTGCTCAAGATAAATAAACAAGCAGTGAATTTTTAAATCTTTCGTACCGTTATAATAACAAACGATCAAAATAAAATAAAGAATTTCAATAAATCAGGACTATAGGTCAATGTACTTTAACATAAAAAAACATTGATTGAGAATTTGCAAAATTGCAATTTCCTAATAAAAATAATATTCATTCAAATATTATTTATGTTTAAAATATTCATATTCGCTTTTTTGCGGGCGAATAAAAAAAAATATGGCAATTTTCGATATTAAATGCATGAAACATTCTATGAATAATTCAAATATTATTTTTAAGTAATCATCGTAATGACATACATCAATTGTAACGTGTAATTTCCACTTCCCAAAATACAGGAATTTCATTTCCATGTAGTTTACTTTTAGTGTTTACGGAAAACATTAACCAACGTGGTAGAGTGATGAATGAATTCAATCGAATAAATTGTTATTTTATTGACAACTTCACACTGAATTTATTACTTGCGAAGTGTGTACCGAAAAAAGCAAACACGCATGGGAAAAAATAGCTATTGTTCACTCGTGGAAATTAAATGTACATTAAATTAATGGCTTTTATAACGTTTCACATATAATTAAGCTAAGCAATAAACAAAACCACGCCTGCCATATTTTCTCGCCGGCTTCAAATGGTCATTGACCAAAGCGGCGTGCATTTCAAATTAGTTTTGAATAAATCTTTCCAACATAAACATAATGCTTCCAACGAAATTACGGTGTACAAACAAAACACTTAAGTTTCTTGACTTTTTCCGGCAAAATTTATTTGGTAATAATTTCTATTATTTATATTAAAATCAATTGCAGCTTTAACCTTGCTTAAATTTCCATTATTTCCTTAGAAAGAAGGATAATCTATGAAACGGATATTAATCATTAATTATCAATTAAAAAATCTAAGCAATTATTACCATGTTTCAATATAGCAATAAATATTTATTGATTAGATTTAAAATTAATAGAATATTTTAACCAATTTTAAATTTAACGTGATTACGACTGATTGCATCCGAATATTAATAATCCTCAATTGAATTAGGTTTTAATGTTGTTGTTTATTTAATAACAAATAATCAATTCCGATCGAACTCTGGAATTATTCACGTTGTTTTCGTGTTTGCTATGCGAAGGTCGACCCGAGTGGAGTTTGTTAAACGTGTTAAAATGGAAATTCGTGCAAAGCAAACGCAAATGCAATGCAATGCACTGTTACTGTTCGCATGTGTCAAGCTAAATGGAAATGGAATAGCGGAAAATTGATGCATTTACAAATACTTGTCAGAAATACATTGAATGCATGAAAACATATTCAACTAGTTGCGTTTCCTTCCTAGTCTCGGCGTCGCAATCAGTTTCGAGGAAAACATCAAACGATATTTCCTTTCATCGAAATAAAGCACGGTACGGATTAATAATGTATGCTTTAAGGATGTCTTGTTTAAGTACTATCAAACTATTGATCGTGTTTCATACATACTTGATGTACTTTAATAATTCACGATTCATTTTGGTGTGAAATTATATAATATCACAGCTTACTAAATAATAATGATCAAAATTACCACGGAAAAAATGCATTTAACAATGATTATTAACTGCGGAAAATATAAAAATAGTTATTACTTCGAGAACATTCCTAATTAATTGCCGAAATCGCAAAACATTTTATAAATTTGAAAATTATGCGTGTGTTATTGAAAGTATTCAATGAAAAATGGATTTGTTATTAGTCTCCCGAACACGTGCGATTGAAAAATGTGGATTTGACTATGTGACGGAAAATTTATAGACAATAGAATTCAAACTTAAAAATATCTAATTGATAATAAATGTCTCCTTAGTCGTCGTAAAAGAATAATTCATAACTCAACTCGAAAGATAAAATAAAATTCTATTGCAGCGAGTAATAAAATATATTTTGACAGGCGAGTCAAAATATATTTTTAGTGTTATGATTTTGCATAATTTGAACACGTTCGAAAGATTCCACCAGTTCTATTGACAGTTGCAAAACATGATGAGTGATGGTGACTTTCGATATTATACAAAACTAGCTAAAAATATTTATTTATTCGCATAACTGGTTAAAACCAAATAAATATAATGCTCCGAATGCATTTGGTTCAACTATAAATACAAAACAAGCGATAACAACTAATTGAATAACTTTTCGCATAAACACAGCGACAAACACCCTATAGAATTTTGCAGTAGTTGATCGAATAAGGACGTTATTTACTGCACATTTCATAAAAGTGATTTTACGACGTGGTCAACCTTAACATATCATAAAGCCACAAGTGTTGCAATCCACAAAGTGTGCTTTGTTAGTTTATAATTAATTAATGCAACGTCTAGCGATTGCAATTTCTTCATTGTCAGCAGAATGGACATACGCTTGCGAAATGTGCACGAGGTAGAGGCAGAGGCAGGCAAATCACTTAATGCTTAGGAATACACACGATGAAGCAATGTGTCGCAATAAAAAACGCGTAGTCACTCAATGAATGAGATGAACCTTACGCATACATCAAACTTTTTTACGACTCGCAAGCTGTTGACAATGTATTTAAATCGACGGCATCGTCGGTGGCAATAACAACATTGTGTGTACGAAAGTACCTACTACGTTCAGCGAGCGCGAGTGGGCAATAACACAACTTACACGTACGTACAAGTAAGTCTTTTCAACTCTTTTCGCGATCCACATAAATTGTTTGCGCGCGTTTGCGTTCGCGTCGGCGTCCGTTTGTAGAGCGTTCAACTTTTATTGGCATTCGCGTTACTATGATACAACTTGAGGCACGCGCGCGTGCACGTCGTCTAAACCTTGTCTGCTTTAACCTGCCTTGACCATACGTACGTACCTACACGTATGTGTACACACTGACCATTCAATCGATCTACTCGATGGACCACACCGCGCGAGAAGGAAGCTGCGTGTGTTGATCTGTTGATCTGCCACTTTGTATAACACTGTTTCAAAATAGACCTTGCGAACGCGTTCGCGCTCCTTCGTTCAGATTCATTTATCATTCTCGAACACGCATATTCACACGCGTGAATTGATTTACGTGATGAGCCATTACATTGAATTGCTGCTGCTGCTGCTGCTCGTTGTTGCTTAATGAATAATTAGGCAAAACTTTTTAATTGTATTAGCATGCTAATGAATTATCGAATGGTGAGGCGCGTGAGCTGTTTACGTTTTTTGGCATCGAGTGCGGTGACATTCCTTGTAAATGGCATGCTTTTCTCAGCGAATTCAAAGTCAATCGTTTGCTAAATTGCGCATTAATTATTGGTTAAAAAGGTGGGGGCGTTCCGCGTTTGGGAAGCCAACAATTATTTGCGTTTTAAATAAGAACCAAACTATTTGTTTTTTTTTTCGTTTTTAAAAAAAAACTTTTAGTCATTTATAGAATTAAACTCTTCATAAAAATTGCCGACAATTTAATAAATCATCATCCATCGCAAGAGAGAAACTTGCAATCGGTGTATAAATTTATTTTGTTGTTGTAATTTTTAATCAGGGAAATAGTGATTAAGCAACACACAACAAAAACATGTGTAGGAAAACAAAGGCGCAAAACGATTTACAAGTTTCAATTATACGGAATTGTGAATTAGCATATTAACGAATTACGCATGCATTACCGATGTATGAGCACGAAATGAATTTGCGGTCCGGCCGGAATTAAAACCTTCATTAATATTTGACAGTCGACTTGGCGTTGGTGTGCGTTGCGTTTCGAGTGGCGCCCTCGTGAATAATGTATGCGATGCGCAACGCAAGGGTGGGCGCCATACTAACAACAAGACAAAACGGGGTTAGCGCCGAAATCCATAATTAATAGCAAAATAAACATATTTTTGCTGTAAAACGACTGCTAATTAAACAATCTGTCTCGTTCGCTCGTAATTAACATCATTTTGCAATGAATAATTCGCGGCGCGTATAAATACGGTAATTATAAATTTATTAATACACATACACGCGGCATCAATAACCAGCCTTCTTCGCACACAACAAACAACAAGCATTTACGAGGCTGAGAAATGGATTTGCGATGCAATGTTTTTTAGTGGCGCTGCGCATTATACTCCAGCCATTTCCGTTTGGCGCGTATCGTAAAATTGAGGTACATAAATTTTTTTCCTCGGTGCGCGCTGCTCAAAATATGAATCACACATCTAAGCGTAACACGGCGCGAGGTATTTTAAATTCGGATGTGCTTATAAATATTCAACTCGCGTAATGCGCGCTGGCGTCATCGTCAAGTCAAAAGCCGATGGCAAAACATACATAACTCATGCCGCAATATACATAATTCAATATTAGGCATTATTATCATTTAGTATTTTCCACCTTGTTCGGGAAGTGCATGCTGGACATTAGTGAGATTTTAATTAAAAATCGTAGCGTTGCTGGTGGTGGACAATTGAAAAATGATATTATTAAATCTACATGCGCGACACGTAGGTACGTGCGTGAAGTGCGTCACAGCACAAACACGCACGTGAAGGGATTGCAAAGAGTCATTCGCTTACTTTCATTTCATTTCATGGGGGCGTGTATTCGTTTCAGATTGGATTGACAAGTTTACGGCGCATCGAGCGAGGTCTGGTGCGTGTTGGAAACTGTCCCAAGTTGTGCTTCTTCGACACGATCGATTGGAAGAAGTTGGGTACGGATCTCGTGTATTCAAACCAAACTACCGACTTCTGCAATGACTGCGCTCCAAAATGCAAAGGTACAAGCGTACTTGACTGTGATGGACGAGTGGTGTATTTGTAATTAATATGGGGTAATGTTTCACAGGCAATTGCTGGTCGGAGAATGTGTGTCAGTCGTCGGAAGAGATCCAGACATGTACCAAGTTCAGGGATGACGAGGAGTGCGTGGATAAGTGTCCTCCCGACAAGTAAGACGCATTAATTTACCACTCTAGGGATGGTAATTACTCACGTGCTTTAATTACAGGTTTATTTTGGAACCGGGCAACGAATGCATCACGGCAGAAGCGTGCGAGCAAATTGACACACTGCGACAGTGGTTCCCGTATAAGGGTAATTGCACCAACAAGTGTCCGAAGGGATTCCAAGCTAAGAATAAGACGTGCGTGCATTGTGGTGAATTCTGCGTTTGCACGCCGCAGGAGATTGTGAGTACTTTGGAAACGATCAAATACTTCGAGGGATGTACGCATGTGAATGGCAGTTTACGGTTCAGCATCAAGGATGACCAAGTGGCTGGTGAGTTGGAGAAGCACATGGGGGACATTCGTGAGATTTGGGGTTATCTGCAAGTGACGCGTTCATCAGCAATCACTTCCTTGGAGTTTCTGAAAAATCTTCGACTGATTCGCGGTGATGTATTGGACAACAATAATAACTCGTTGATCGTGAAGGATAATCTGAATTTGAATAAAATGTGGAACATGGATGAGAACTTCAAGTTGGAAATCAAACGCGGTCAATTCCTGTTCCACAACAACCCGCAGTTGTGCTACAAGGACATTGAGAAGCTGAACAATCTGACGGTGAATTTGGTGTTTTCGCCTGTACAGGTATCGCAGGAATCCAACGGCGACCAACGCTTTTGTGAGGAGTTGCTTTTGTATACAGCGCAGTCAATTATTCATCCCACGAATGCGACGCTTCTATGGCACAACATGTTTCCACACAAGAATGTCAGCTATTTTGTGTACTATATTGAGAATGATAGCATTGATGAGGTTAAGCAAGATGTGTGCAAATCGGATATCTGGAATGTCGTGCCGTCTGATGATAACACACATGCGTTCCTCCCGGACCTTAAACCATTCACCAACTACTCGTTCTATATTGTGGTTAATAGCATGAATGGTCATTCCAGACAGAAGACGAAGATACAGAATTTCACTACATTATCCGATGATCCCACCGAACCCCGCAATGTGTTGATCCATTCGTTTAATTCGACAGCTGTTAATCTAACATGGCAAGCACCGAGCGATTTGCGCGGAGTGTTACAGAAATATGTAATTTCGTATTACAAAATCCCGGATGATGAGGAAGCATTAGCCACACGAAATTACTGCCGCCATCCGTTATCCGACGACTACGATGGCATCCCCATAAGAGAAGAGTTGGATGGCGATGGTCGGAAGAAGAAGGCGGATGATAACTGTGTCTGTGAAGTGAGTTATAGCAAGCGAGGTCTGATAGATTACTTACTGAAGCCCAAGGCCTCGCCAGAAAAACAATTCAAAGAAAACTTTATGAGCATGGTGGTTCATGGTCCATATCAGAAGAACGTGTGTTCTTTGGAGTGCGAGGACTGTAATGACTCGTGCGAAAGCTTGTACTATGTCGCAGAACATGATAAATTTCGTTATAATCCTGACGGTCGGTCACCCACGTCGGAAAACACAAAACAGCCGAATAGTGCATTTCAGGAGCACATTGTTGGACCAAAGGAAAACAGTACATTTATCACCAACTTGGATCACTTTTCCAAGTACGTTTTCTACATGGCGGCGTGTAACGTGAATCGCACCGTTCGGCAGCAGTGCAGTGAAGTAGTGATGGTCTATAATCGAACGCGGCGGTCAGCGGATGCAGATAATTTGACTGATTTTACCGTGTTCGAAACAAAGAAGGGTGTCGTGTTGAATTGGACGAATCCGATCCGTCCGAATTCTATGATTCTTTCGTATACGATCGAGTGGAAGGAGGAATCATCGCCGAGCACGCAAGAATGCTTGCCGCCGTCGGCCGTCAAGAGTACGGGGTACGAATTGGGTTTGCACCCGGGTGCTTATTTGTTTCGTGCGCGCGCGAACACGCTGGCGGGTGCTGGCGAGTTCACTACATTCCAAAGATGCTTCGTGGGCAGCCAAAACAACCCCATCGACTATGGTTTAGTGATTGGCTTGTCCTGCGTTCTAGTTGTGATTATTGCTTGTGGTGCTTTCGCGTATTATAGGTATAGAAAGCGGAAACAGTTTGATCTGAACAATCGCTTAATACAGAGTATCAATCCGGACTATTGCGGTGGTGCTTCGTACATTGAGGACGAGTGGGAGGTGGACAGAGAGCAGGTGGAGATCGGGAATAGTTTAGGTAAAGGAACCTTTGGTATTGTCTATAGCGGGTACTTGAAACATAGACAAATGCCTTGTGCCATCAAGACTATCAATTCCAACTGCACAAGGGAGGAGAAGTTTGAATTCCTCAATGAGGCTTCAGTCATGAAGTCCTTCAGTAACGCGCATCATGTAGTACGGTTGATTGGTGTAACATCCAGAGGTCCATCACCCTTGGTGATTATGGAACTCATGGCGTGCGGGGATTTAAAGAACTTTCTGCGCAAATCTCGCGAATCCTCGCAATCAATCGGGTGCAATGAGATGTATCGAATGTCTATCGAAATTGCCGATGGGATGGCGTTCTTGGCAGCCAAGAAATTCACACATCGCGATCTAGCTGCAAGGAATTGCATGGTCGCTGGGGATCATACAATAAAAATCGGTGATTTCGGAATGGCACGCGACATTTACGAGACGGATTATTACCGAAAAGACTCACAGGGATTACTTCCGGTTCGCTGGATGGCGCCTGAAAGTCTAGCGGACGGCGTTTTCACCACCGATTCAGATGTGTGGAGTTATGGGGTCGTATTATGGGAGATGGTCACTCTGGCCGAGCAGCCATATCAGGGGCTAGGGAGCTCACAAGTATTGCAGTTTGTAATCGCCCGTGGGCGTCTTGATCGCCCACCGGAATGTCCAGATATACTTTACGAAATCATGGACGCATGCTGGAAGTGGCATCCGAATAAACGACCGCTCTTCATCGATATCGTGGCGAAATTGGAGCGACACGTGAGTCAAGACTTCAAGGTCATGTCCTTCTACCATAGTCGCGAGGGCCAAGATTACAGACTGAATGGCAAGGAGCGACCGTATAATCCGCCGGCAATGGCCCAGAACACACGACATAGTAAACCCGGCTTCGCGCGTTATCACAAGAGCGACGAGAACATCGACTTGTTTAATGAAGACCGCGATCCCGTCGTGTACCCGTCGAATCCGAATCAGAGGCCCAACTTGCTCGCGGAATACGTGCGGGAGGAAGAGAACGCCGCAAGGCCCGGAAACAACGGTTACAAAAGTTTAACAAAGTCGTAACTCGTACCATATGTACATACATAGACACTAGGAATATCTAAATTTAAAACGAAAGGAGAAATACGCGAAATCATCCTCCTCATAACAATACTTGAAACAAAAGTGGAAATAATATATTCTAATGTACAAACAACCAACAAATCGCCGATATATATATACCAATTATCTTCAGAATATAAACAAGTACATATTTTGTATTCAATTTACCTAAATGTGATATATTATTATAGTCACTAGAAGTACGAAATGATTGAGCAAATCAACTATTGCTATATAATTTGAATGCGGAATGCGCTCAATGTGCCATCTTATTTCAAAATGCAACAAACAAACAAACAAATGAATGTCTAAATGTCGCAGTACAAATCGCCTCTAAAGTTTTCTCATCAATAATGCCATGATGGCAAAGATCGCTCACTGAATTCCAATTTAATTACGAATTAGTTTTTAACCATTTTAAATACTCGCGGAGAAAAAATAGCCAATTATGCTGCATTTGAATAAACCATCAATTAACGTGTGCAAAGTGTAAATGACTGATAAAACACTACATGTTTTTCATTCTAAGAAATCTTTTAATTTTAATTTCCATAATAATAGTAAAACTAGAAAGTTTTTAGTATTATTATGTAATATTATTATACAGTGAGAAGAGTTCCTTTAAAAACAGACGAATACAATGAAAATGCGCAAACGAATATTTACGTTTTTTTAAGTAGTAATAATTGGTTAATTGATTTTAGTTAGTTAATCGGTAATAGCATAATATGGGCATAATGTTTGCCACGTTACTTTTTACCTTTGTTGTTGTTGTACTGTTAATTACGCAACATTGTTATAGGCAACAAAAAAATCATGATGCTGATGATATGATGATAAACACAATAATGTGTAGAGTAATTGTTGTTGAGCTATTGGAAAATGTTCAGGTGCTGATTATGTAGCTAGAATTATTATAATAATATAAGTAATTAATATACCATGATGTACAAGTGTTAACGCCGGTGCAAGCAAGTACAATTATTCTATTATTAATGATAATTATTTGCAATCATTTGTTGTTGAGTTACTAGAGATATATAAATACTGCAACAATGTGTCAAATATAATCGTTAGGGAAACAAATCTATTTTTAAGTAATGATGATACCAAATGCACGTAGTTCATCGAATGAGATTGAACTGCATCTATTAATAAAGTGAATATCAATTGTAGGTAGAGAAATATTTAGCCAGAGAAATCATATTGAGAAAACGTATTGAAAGACTATATTTTCTAAGTGTTGTATATGTTTTAATAAATGTTTTTTACACAAAAGAAAAAAACAACTATGTTTTGTAAATTACCAGTAGAAATGTTAAGTATTTGTCGTTAGTTGATTTCTAGGTGTAGGTGAATTTCCAGGTATTTCAATAACTTGTGTTATTATCAAGCAATAACTTGAGTTCTAGGCAAATTAAACTATGCATTCTTTACTAACGAGCACGTTCCTTTGATAAGTAATGCAAGTAGCATTTAATGAACTATTTTCCATGTATCGATTATGGTGTGATAATCAGTCTTATCAATGGCGCTTAGTTATTAAATCGATCAGTTTTAGCATTGTTCTCCAGCTATAGAAAAGTATTGTTGTTGTGTTACTCGCGTGCGTTGCAGTACAGCGTAATTTTATAGTAGCCACACGTGATAATAGTATTGCATTGATAAGAACTACCTACATTGTTTTTTGTTGGCGCGCACGTATTGAGCATATGAAAAATTGACGCAACCGAAATTTATAATTATTTTCACGTCGATAACGATTGTGGTTGGCCTCAATAATCGCGCTTATTTAAAATTACGTATGTTCCTTATGCCGAACGTCAGATTGTTATTTATTGAACTATAAAACTATTAATAGCGCAATTGATAATAAGACGTAAGACGCAACTACGATTCTTACAAGTGCTCTGCTTGCTTGTTGGGCAACTCATGAATACGAAACCAAGAATAAAGTGCTTGTTGCTCGGTTTGTTATTTGTCGATTAATTAGAATTGACGGATGTGCATGTTTGTTATGCTTTTATCTATTATGCACATACTGGCAACATGTGCGCATTTTCGTCTACGAATAAATAAAGCAATGAACTAAAAAAGCCTTGAACCGGTGCCGATTGCTACATTTAATCAACGATAATTACATTATGTTTACTTGACTGTGGAGTCGTCCTGTCGCATTCCGAATTACTATCTCTCTGTGACATTACGCATGATAAACAATAAAAGCACGCTTATGTCATATGAATGGATATATTATGCTAAATAATTTCATAATTTTCAAGAGTTTTTTGCGTGCCAAATAAATGATGAGTAAATAGCCTATTTTGATGCAGTGGCGGCGCCGCACCGCGGCTTTTGAAGTTATTCGCTGCGAATGCAGAGTTACTGGATAGATGTCGACACAGTGCATGTTGGTGAATTTATTCATTAACGACATAAATTAATAAATGTTTAATTTATAAACCGCAATCTGGTATTCATTGTGTGATGATGATAATGTGATTAAGACGACCGTAATTGTGTGCTAATTCGTTGAGTACAGGCAAATTGGTGATATAACCTTACTTGCGCGTTGTTATGTTTTCATTGTAAATTACGGCGTGATACGATGATAATTAGAAAAATAAATAAATAAGACGTAGTGTTTACTTACGTTGAGTGTATAATCCAATTGCCCTGATAATGACACTATGTAGTAAGTAATTACAACGCAAATTGATTGCCCGGTTAACTCGTTACTTCCAGGCCGTGCTCACTACCGAACTGTTCACTAACAACTGCGTCCAATACACTGGTACATCATTTACGTCCAGGAGCTATGGACGTTTTTACAAAATTTGATGTCGATTCATGTACATATTTGCAATAGACTAGCGCGAGGTTACTACATATATCCAATTTTAAAAATTGCCTTGGATGTAAACATTAATGGAAGTAAACCATGTGGGAGGTACTTATGCTTAATTTATTTCGAATTACTACTAAGTACATATAATCATGTTTTAGCACGCGAGCTTTCTCATTGTTAGAATACTTCTTCGCGCATTTCTCTTCGTCCATCAGTGCTGTTATGCTCGTAATTCAAATCTTTATCAACCCCGGCGCTAACAGTTTCCAGGCCATCCAGGGCAACTGTGTTATCAGTGGAGGGCTTCTCGTACGGTTCGTGGATCAACCAGAAGATGTCATCGACGTACCCATTTTTGGGTGAAATTCCCATCAGGGATACAAGGAGACCTATAATAAAAAAGGCATAAAGTCGCAACAAACTATTTTACAACCAGGACAGCACAATAAACCTACGACTGAATTATGTTACGACTTATGCTAGGTACGTGTAGCTTTAGTTCATTTGAATTTCCAATTAAAAATTGTTCAACTTTTTCAAACATTTTCCGCGCTAATTTACATTTTAGGTCAGTGTTGTCGCTCAACTGGAAAATGCATTCATGGTGCAAGTGCGTTTCCGAGACTAGTGCTGAATTGTTAAAAGGGCCATGCGGACGACTCTCTGCACATATGTGTGTAATTTTATATTATACCGGCATGCGCAAGTTCGGATGGTGCACATTCGCTCGGCGATCGTAAATTCGCCCAACGGTTATGACTGGCACTTGATCCGCGCGTTTTACATCTAGCACTTGCCCAAGTAGATCATCCAGTTGGCCCATCATCGTAACGACATGCGTTGTCTTCGCCGCATTATCATTACCATGGGCGCGTACTGCCAGCACAGCGTTCGTCTCGAAATCATCACCAGGCATTAGCCAGCTAACATCGTCGTTATTCCAAAATATCGATGTCAGTATAAGATTGTCACCGCTTACAATGTAGCCTGGAAAAGCATCGCAACGAATTTTGATATCAAATGCACAACTTTGCCGAAAAGTGGGTAAATTTTATCCAAAAATCAAATACGATTCGTATGGTCTTGCAGCAGCAATTAAAATTTAACGGGTTGAAGATATGAGGTCCACAACCTGTGTAAAAGGCCACAATGGGCAGGATGTAATAAAATGTGATACCTGTGAGAATTCCCGATAAAATCGCAATCGCAACCGTGCAAACGATTGCAGCGATTTGAAAGCCGGATTGGGTCCAACTCGTGCGACCGTCTCCGGGCGCTAGAAAGGGATATTCGGCGCTCGGCATCGCATCGACGGGTGCCATCGCTGGGAATACCTGATAAAGGCTCATCTTGTATTCCTCCTCGGATGCGAGTCCGGCCATTAGGGCGCCGACTAATGCTGCCAATATTGCAGGCATGCCGTGCAAGTTATGCACACCGCACGTGTCGTGTATCTTTAGTTTCTTATCGATCCATGGCTGTAAGAAAAATGGTAAAATAAATACCCACGTATTGCATGCCGCAGCAGGTCCATTAAATTAGGTATGTGCTTTTTGTTTATCCATTAATTACAGATCATAGTATGGCATAGTGCAAAATGTGGAGGTGCATTGTTTAAATGCATTCCTAGTGCGCGCTTACCGTGAGAATGCTGTAACCGCAGACGGACAGGACCCCCGCGGCGCATCCAACAAGCATCGCGCCCCATGGTTGAATCATTAAATTCGCTGATGTGCCAATGGCTACGCCGCCAGCAAGTGTCGAATTTTGTATGTGCACCATATCGAACTTATGCTCGTGTGTAAATATCGCTGAAAGTGCGTACGAAGTGACACAGCATGCACAGAGCGACAGATACGTATTGATGATTGCGCGATGTTGGTCATCCCCTGTCTGTTCGATTGAGTTGAAGCTCGGCCAATACATCCATAAAAACAACGTGCCTGCAATTTAAACATATTTGTTACGCGACATGCAATCATCGTCCATCGCCATGCAACTAATTATGAATGCATTTCATTTAAACACTGTATAAACAGCGTCGTATTTATTTAATTAAATGATTTATTCGATCAGCCGTGAGTGTGGGATTTGGCAAATCTACGCAATATCAAAGTTGCAAATTGCATACTGCCTAAATAGGCAAAAATATGGAAGGGTTTAGGCCTAATCTCAATCATAATCCAGGTATGGCCCAGATTTTCAATTTCTATTAAAGTTTTTTTTATCAATTTCCATAGCGCGTATTCACCGGGCGAAATGATAGCGGCGGCTTACTGGGATGCATCTAAAGTTAAAATCGTTTTGGCGTCCCTCATGATCATTTCGGCGGTGACCGAACTCGGGGATTTTTCCCTAACAAGGCAACCCTTGGGCGCTTGGAAGAAATCAGCTCTACGTCGCTAGCGTCTTACCGATCATTGCGAATAAATCCGAAGTGTAACTCGAACCTTCCATGGGATTTTGGTCCGTCCAGCCCTTCGTGCGTTTCGCCAACACATAGCTAACAGCCAGACCGAAATATGCGCCGAATGCGTGGACAAATATTGAATCGCCAGCATCTGTTACCTAGAATATTATTCGAATTATTCTATGCTTCGTTCATTCGTTTCGAGAAAAACTTTCTCTCCCATTTACTTGCAATACTTATTGTATTCCTATATGTTCATTCACATAATACCATATGTTATAAGCACTAAATTCTTTTTTTAGCCAGGAAGCAAGGATAACCATTAATATACAGCTTGGATTTGGAACAAAAGCAAAGAATAAGTGGAAGAAATTGTTACACTCGGTATGTGCAAACATCCCTACGAACTTTGGTTTGTTGGCTAAAGTTTTGCTGTATATGAAGTTCAATTAGGAAGCCACAAAATGAATATCTCGAGTCGTGGGGTGTTGACGACCCGCACAGATCGCCAACTGCAAGCATTATTACTTATGTGCAAATAATCTTCTTCAATTTCATCTTATTGAAAAACTCATAACGCTTGCGTACCTTTAATATCTTGGAGCCCAAGTAAGAGTTACCCGTAAACACAGCAATCTCAATGATGCCAACAACAATCAACTGCATATATGAAGTTCTTCCAAGAAGCGCACCCATCGAGATCAAAACAGCAGCTGCAGCAACGTCCGCATTGATAATGCTGATAAACAACAAAGTATTTCAGAAAATCGAGGCCAGGATAAGTTATGCCATTAACTTTTACCTTATTAAACTGATGGGTATCTTGTAATTATCCAACTCGTAGAGTCCTTCGCATATGAGTGCCCATTGGACGATAAGTGCAGCTAACAGAAAGTTGAAGCCAACGGCACTAAATCCGTAGCGTTTGAGGAATGTCATCAAAAAGCCAAAGCCAACAAATATCATCACATGGACATCCTGAAACACTACACGATGCCAAAGTTTAATTAAATACATCTGCACAAAGTATTTCAGTGAATGAGGACATTATAAATAAATAAATAATGATGAGCAAGCGTCGCACCATTGTAAAACTCATGGGGTTTCGGCTCCTTGCCCCCAAATACCGAGTGCACTGAATTGTGCAGATAGCTTGCGTCCGCATGCCAATGATAATTAACAAATCCCACGTAGACGACAACGAATGACATTTGGAGATAAAATATGAGCAGCGCTAGTTTAAGACGATAGATGCGATTGCATTTATTGACTGTATTTTTATTACTGCACATTGCAATTGCAATTGGCCGCAAACTGTAAATGACAAGTAAATGCGAATATGTAACCAAATTGTATTTAAAGCGAGTCTGCAGTGCAAACACAAGTCTTGGAAAGTTGCACCAACAGTATATTTCACTAAACTGAGTGAGCAATGAGTAAACTTTAAGTCAAACACACTGAATTGTAGGAGTGCATTTGCATTAAATTCATTATCATGGAAATCGCATTGTACTAGTTGACGCTATTTATCTCTGCTTTGCATCTTTTTCGTTCGTTTCAACTGCGTTCAACTTTTTGCTAGATATCCCGTTCGGATATAAATTTAGTTGTTTCGTAAACTACTTTTCGTACAGCTCGTGTGTGATTTCAAAACATGTACAATAATTTTGTTAATCTAAGTGTAAGCAGCATAGCAGTCACAATACGCTGTTGGTTCGTTCATTCAGCGCACGGTTGAATAATTGAAATGTAATATACGAAGTAGTAACGTTGCAGTAATACATAAATAAGGAGACTATCACTCGATCCGTGCGCAGAGCGTGTATGAACAATGAATGCGATTTGAGTATTTGGTGGAGATATCGTCCATATCCCTATATATCCAATCGTATCCTGTCTGTCTCCCGATATACATCGGTAACAACCAACAATGCTTCGGCGAACACTCATGCGAATCGCATATGCATCGTTGTTGGTCCACGCATCATCCTGCGCAAAGGACAATTCACGTGGACGTGGACGTATCTGTGCGGCGAACAGGACGACTCATAGTGCATTGCTAAATTCCCCTGCAGCAGATCGATTTGATTTTAATTGAATACCGCATCGGACTAAACACCGGATTTGTTTGCGTATTGTCTCCAAGCGGAGCGAGCCGTTCGATTACTCATTGACCTGTACCCTCCGTCACGCATCCCTCAAAAAATTCTCATATTGTTTTGAAAAATGTTTTCAACGCTCGCCGAACGCTAATTATAAGCACATTACTGAAGCAAGCGTAATTGCAAAGAGAGAGAGAGACAGCGGGAGCTTACATAAAAGCGCTCGCCGTCATGGAAAAATCAAATTGGGCTTTTATATTGATTGGAAAATATTGATAAATTATTCACTTGTTTATAAATATTATGCTGAGTGCTCGTCCATTGAAAATGGTAATTGATTGCGCCATTAGCTATGAAATTAATTACATTATTATAACAAAGCGCATTATAACTTTGAAAAAAGTGTTTGCAAGTCCTGAGTTTTTGATGGATTTATCTTGAGATAATCCTTTCCTGCAGCAAAAAACAGAAAATGAAAAAAGAAGTGAAATTGCCATTGAATATTGCAGTTCATTCAGCATGAAATCGAAATTTGGCAATTGCTTGTCAAAAAATTTCAATCATGATTCTTTCAATACATTTTATTTCCTGATTGAAAGGTTAGTTGTTCAACACATGAATATAAAATGCATGAGTATGTGGAATATTATACAGTCCGCAATATAGTAAAAATAAGAGATAATTAAAACCCGTGTAGGGTACTTACCCCCTTGGTCCTTGGCTGGCCACTTCTTAATGGTAGGAAGAAGACGAAGTATCACGAACACACTACTAAAGATTGAGTAATTGGATTTACCATTATAACTTTTTCTGGCATCGAAGCTGAAAGGGGGTACCCACTGGCTCCCATCCGACCAGTCCACCGGTCAGAGCGGACTCTGCACTTATGATGTACCAAGTATAGGGGGTCACCCCCGTTAAGCTTCCAGCTCCAGGAAAGTTGTAATGGTAAATCCAATTACTCAATCTTTAGTAGTGTTTTCGTTCATCTTCTTCTTCCAACCATCCAAGGAGTGGCCTACAGTGGAGTTTACGGGGTAAGTACCCAATATGGGTTTAATTTATTTTCTATTGATGACTTTTATTGTATTTGCATGCTTTACTTACGTATGTCTTATATTATGTTTTTATATATGGTTTTGTGTCACATTATATGGACAACTGCCTGAAAATCCAGAAGGAGTGTCCGATTAAGGGATGAATTCATCTTCATTCTACGTAATAATGACTCAACTTACTTAGCTTGCATACCTCAAAGTCTGCATCATTCACTTGTCAGCAAGGCACCCACTTCTTCGCGTCAATTCTCTACTTAAGTATGTAGCTATTGGAATCTGATTAGACTTTTAAAACACCTTTGATATACTTACCTTTATCATTACTCTTTCGCGACGACTCGATACAATAATGTTCAATTAATATTACTTATCGCAAATATAAATTAGTTTTATAACGAATATAGATACTTTTTACCTTGGTAGTGAATGTAAACGAGATATTACTAGATAGTAAGGTTTTGTACTCGTATAAATACCGCAATTGTAGCTAAAGTTTTGCGAGTAAAAGGAAATTAGCTTAGCAAAGGATAATACTAATAGAAAGTTCTTTCATAAATATTGTCGAGACGCTCTCAACTTATTTGCAATGCGCGTTTGTGCTGGTATGTGTTCGTTTGTTGTTCGCGAGGTCCTTTGTTCGAAAGTGTTAGTGCTTTACTTCCAGAATTTGCACTAAATTAATAGCTAAATGGTTTTTGGAATATTCATATTCAAACGCCATTTCGTGTTTGTTCGTCTATGTGCGCCAAGACAAAAGTTGTTTGCAAGTTGATAACAAGCACAAGAAGAGAGGAAGAAATAGTACACCAAATGCGTTTCGCTGATATTTATATGTCGAGTGCAACTGTACGTGAAACGAAAATCGGAATACAATGATGCGTATACATTGGTGCAATGTACCGGAAATGTTATTTTATCCCAAATGTTCCATCGATACAATTACACCCCGATATTCTTACGCAAAAGCTTAAAATACAGCATTTTCAGCATATAAAAATGTATAATGTACGTATATAAAAAGTACTTACTTGGATATGAATCTTTCTCATATTCTTTATCATACGTAGCGAAAATGTAGAATAAAATAATCAATGCTATTTGCAAACATAACAAGAGCAAAATATCTCTTCGTTTAGCACCGAGGATACCATCAAAATTGAAATTCATTTTGCCACACACTTATCACAATTATTTAATTGATTCGTTAAGTTTGCTGCTTAGTCGTTTAAGCGCTGATTGATGATTGAGTTAATGAGAGAACGAGTGTGCTCGTTAGCAAATCGAGATCTCTTCATTCCACTTGCAGGTTGTTCCTTCCGGTTGATTCTCAAGCAATTACTGCAATGCTTTTCCGTGCACTTCGGGCGACGGTCACCACCCTTGTTTGCGCGTACTTTGCAGAGATCGTTTGTGCACCGCTGATGCGAGTTAACTGCCCGTATTATTGTCGTGGAATCGCTCAACAAACTATGGATTATTCAGTGTCTCGCAGTTGGAGCAAACGGTTTCTAATTCATTCGAGCATCACTCCTCGTTCAACCTTCACATGCAAATCGCATATACATGGTGTTTAGATTTAAGTTATTACTCGAAAGCCAAAGCCAGAAAAATATTTGTAGGCGTTGTACAAGGGAGAGATGAAAACTAATCAAGTGGAAAGTAAGCTAAAAGTAAATGAATGGTCTATTGATTTTCGTTATTTTCCCAGGGGAATGAAAGAGTTTGTGAAGAGTTTTGATAAAAATCTTGTATTTCAATAGGCGCTCGGGTATAACTAAACGTCGACAACGATGATGATGATAAGGGGCAAGCGTGCGGCGGCAACGGCAACGGCAACGGAGGCAGCAGCAGCAGCAGCAGCAGCGCTTTTGGTGTGTGACTGATGATGTTTCGTAGAAGCGCTCTTTAGACCCCTGCCGGCCCCATAGAAAACGCATCGACAATAAAGAGCAATCATGAAGAAAAGAGCGGCCACGCACGAGATGGAGGCGGCAAAGAAAGAAGCGTTCAGAAACATTTGACAAAACGAGTCCGCTTCCATCCTTCTTTGATGTGCCTATCCGATATGCAGTCCTTGCGCGTCCATGTTCCAGAGTATGGAGTATGGCGAGCAAGGAGTGTGAGCTGACGTGTTTGGTGCCTCTTGCATCGTACATAAGTAATTTGTTTTGCAGCTTATTATGTTGTTGACAAGTTATTTAGAATTGCTGCATGTCTACTCAAGGACACAACAAAACAGCCCAAGCCGCTTGCGTTTTTTTTCCATCGCCAGGATTGAAAATCCGCTCCGGCCGATATAATGGTTCTGGTGAAATTGCTTCAATTTCAATTCGACGAAAGCAAAATACTATCATTAAACTGCCGTCCTTGAAGCGAATTTGTTGCTAGTTGCCATTGTTAGCAAGTTAGAGCATCGTTAAAGTCATCCTAAGAGGATTTGTTATTCAACATTATCTCCTAACGAATGCAGAAACAAACTAAAATTTTACTATTATTAGTCAAGTTTTTAAAGGACGTTAAACTAATTTCAAATGTCAGGAAATGATCAAACTGAATAATAAAATAGTAGGAATTCTGGTGTTTTAGGTTTCCAGCTTGATTCTGTGTGTATGAGATACACTTAGATACGTAATGTCAATATTTTGATCAAATATATACAGATGTTATATAAACGTAGCCACTGCATCACCCACTTGTTAATATAATGTGCCAATAATGTGCGTGTAATCAATGTTTGTTATCTCTTTGATCAAAGTAACCAAGCAACCAAATAACAAGCATACTCAAACCACGAAATTGGTAATCATGTGCTGCTGCTGTTGATATAATCCAAAACATCATTAATTAATTAATTCCCATATTAGCAGGAAGAAATATTATGCAGCAAGAGTTTACAAGTGTTAAACAAATTGTTTAGGAGTCGTTTTAAACGCGTCATATAATTAGAGTCTTTTGGTAATTGAAGCCTTGAATAAGTAGCATTTAATTTAAAAATGATGTTGACAAAGCACTTACTAAGTTGGCAAGTAGGTAGCTAGATAGTGTACTTAAATTATAATATTACCTTGGTATTTTTGTTCATTTTTCTTTGCAGTTTGATGTTTGTCCAAAGTTGCTGTTTTACCTGGTAATTTAACATCGGTAAAGTTGTTGAACTTTAAATTTGCTCCCATCATCAGCACCCTGAACCATGAGGAGCAGGCGCAGCATATTTATTATGACTGTGTTTATTCATGCATTTATAATGCTCGTGGTGTTGAAGAACTTCTTCATCTGCATTTACAGCCACGCTCGCAGTTTGCCGTTTTCGCGGCACGATTTTATCGCTGGCATTTTCCTTTAGCGAACGACATTTTTCTTAGTTTATAGCCCGCTTACAAACCCTCAATACCATCTTTTGCCACTGAAATCTCTTAAATCGTCAAAGTTGGAGCTCGTTGCGCTGATGCAATAAAACAAAGCGAGTTTAATTTATGATTTATTTACTTTTAAAAATCCATATAGAACAATTAAATTGCATATGTATATTACAAGAACGATGATGCGTATTTCATTTACTTTTTGTTTTTTCTTTCTTTAAAAAATAATTGATAATAGTCGATGAAACAAAGAGTTTTTAAAGTTTTTAAAGTTTTCGAATAATATATTAAGTAGTTAGTGCTACATGTTTTTCTTTCTTGGTAGGTTGTTTCATTGGAAAATATGAAACATGATTTGTTTTTTTAGATAAATACGAACCTTACATCATCTTTTTTTTGTTTCATCATCTTATATATTTTTATATAGTATTTTGTTCATGTGCATTTTATGTATAGTTTGAAAAAACGTGTACGAACGCAAATACTCTCATCATATGTGTGTGTGATTCATAAAATATTCACAAATTGTTGTTGTTGTTGTTGTTAGTTGTATTTTTTGTTGTATTCTTATCATAAAATTACCACTTAGTTATTAGTACTTGAAACATTCAATAAATGTGGGTTGCCTATTATAAATGTCTCTTTAGTATACAATTATTCCAAGGAAAATATTGCAAATTACAGAACTGCGAATTACAACAACAGTCAATACGAAAAAGAATTGGTTTCCTGCGAATTATTTAAACATTTGACATTTATTTATGATTAAGATTAGTTACATATCATCAGTCACGAATGTGTATTGACAGAGTGGAAAAATAATCAGAATATTTATGAAATTTCTTTTTATAATATCTTGTTTTTCACCTCGTATCTAGTATTTTATTTTCCCGGAGTATGTAAGGAAAATAAATTACTGGTATTGAGTTATTTTTGTTAAGCTATAAATATTATATTCAATATAATTTGAAATTTTCATTACACTACAACTCATTCGTCATCATTTTGTTTATTTTTATAAAAAGAAATTTATTCGAAAAATATTTATGAAATTGGCGTGTTAATTAATTGTAAAATTATTAAGGTCCGTCCCATAAAGTCTAGTATTTTATGGGGTAATATTAAGAAATATTGATTAAAAATGAAAAAATTAATGCATGTTAAAAATTAATGCATTCTTCTGGTGAATACTAATGTAGGTACCTATGTTGAATGTGAACAACAATTTGATAATTAATCCGTGCGCTATTTATTCATTCATGTGCTTGATAGAAGATTTGCATATTCAATTCAGACATGTACAGAAAATGCAGTTTTTTATGTCACTTTATGAATATATTCTGCACTCTGTTATTACTTATTATTCTGTTCATTTTCTTTTTACGTAAGTTACAATTAACATTTAAATTTTACTGTCAATCTATGTACAGTAAGATTATGATGAATAATCAACAAATGATAAACAATCAGAAATGTTAACTAAATTAATTAATTTAATCAATTTTAAAGGATATATTTCAATGATAATAATTAATTAAAATTAGTTGTAAAAGATTCGCTAGATTTCGGTTTTGAAGCATTGATTCCTCGTTCAATGTTTAATTAGCTTAAATGAATGAATTTCATACATTGAACTGGTGCAACATACAATGTTAAAACGCGAGTTTTGGTTATTATTTTCTATTAATGATTGCAAGTAATTAAAATGGTCATTACGTAGATAAAACCGTGCGTTTCGATTGAAATTCGTGCGTTATACAAATATAACACCATGTAGTAATCTGACTAGGACTAAACTTTTGAAAAATGTTCAAAAACTTTTAGTTTTAATGATAACGTCACATTCCCCAATTTTGCGATTGAAATGGTGTGAATGATGTGTTCATTATGTATCAATAAAAAAATATATGTTACACACACTTATTATTACATTCACGCATTCAGCACGCAAGTCCACGCTTGAAATTAATTAATTAATCATGGTGAGTGGTTAGAGAGATAGCAACTTTATGACCCATAGCATGGTGAGCCATGGGCCCATGGGCTGGTGAAATACTCAACTACACATACGATTAGAATAAATTACTTGTTATAATGAGTTTTATTCCTCCACTTGCCTCATGCGTTTGGAAATTACCAGATGCAATGTTGTTGCACTTGCACTTCCACCATTTCCATTTCCGGTTTCCACTTCCAGTCCCAAGTTTAATGATTATCACTCGTTCCTCTTATCATTAAACTCTTATCATAGTTTTTTTCTTCTGCTCGTAAAACGTTCACACCCTCTGTGGCTGCTTAATAGTAAAAATTATATTTTATACTGCGATGGCAACTTGATTTAATGCATTGTAAGTAGTAAATTCACATTATTTTACGACAAAATGAATTACTGTTGAAATCATTGATAGTTGAGTATGTTCTTCTGTTTTCTCGCTTACAATTTCGTACATTTGATGAACATTAATATGTATAATAAGCTTTACTTTTGCTGCTTTGTACATGCAGAGTAGGAATAATTAATTTGATGGCAGGAATATTCATTTTGTTCCTTTCGATTTTTCTTTGTTGTAGCAATGATATTGATGTTCATTTTAATTTCGATGCATATTACATTTTTATCGATGAATAATTAATTGCCAATCAATTTTATATCTTGCATTCCTTTTTGGTTTTTTTTTGGCAAAATGTCACGAACAACTAGATTTCTTAATTATCCTACATAGTTTTTTATAATCTATTGCCTCTGTTTCTTAAATTTTGAGCTAATTTTAAATATAGTTACTTTTCAATATTTTACACATTTTCTTCATTACACAAATAAGTTTAAGTGTTAGATTAAACAATTAATTTGCTCAACGCAAACCGAAAAATCCTTTTGAATTTTGAGTGTTTCATTGCTTATAAAATGTTTCATCCAAAGATATGCAAAAATCGTTTATTTAATAACTACTTAGTTAGGGTAATTAATTAGTTAATTAATTAAGGTTTTACAAGTAATTCATTCGTAATTTTTTATCGATTTCGTCATGAATTTGTATACTTTTCTTTTGCTTGTTCTTTTGCTATCTACAAGTAGTTGTGATGGCGGCAAAGCTGTCATTTAGCATGGGATGAGTGAAAGTACGGCGGCGAGGAGAAGAATGCCAACCAGGACGGGGGCATTCGGCGCGGCCGCCGCACGAGAACTTCCGGAATTAATTTCGGAGAACGACGGCGTGTGCAGGTTCTTCCGGAGTGTCTCCTCGGTGGGGATCTCCTTCTGCGGGCAGGGCAGCTCGTTGACGGGTATCTGGAACAAGTGGCGTTCGGTGGGATCGCGCGTCGCCCCAATGCTCATCATGTGCGCCGCCCGATGTCCCGACGAGCTGTCCTGCTGCTGATGGTCGTAATTGTAATCGCTTCCGCCGTCGTACGACGTCTCGTCGAAGTCCTCGTCGTTCGGAAATTCGACCGTCTGCTGCGGCGGCAGCGGCGGTGGTCGTGCCCGTGCGTCTTGCGCGTGCAGCCGATTATCGTCCACGACGTCGTGATGGTGCTCTGGCTCCCAATAGCATAGCAATTCGTCCAGTTGTCGACGTATACGTTCGTTCTTCGTCTCGTTGCGCAGACTGTGCATCCATGCGAGGCGGCAGTCGCAAACAAAGTGATTATCTGCAACAATCAGAGAAAGCGAAAAATCATTACAATTTATTTAACAACTTGGACATGTTCCATTTCATCAAATGTTTATTTATTTGTTAGTATCAATTCGTTTAGTTCTAGTGCTCATATTCCAGTCGATATCTTTTAGTGCTTCGCTTTGTATCCCTCTTGCCGCCGTCCCCACCGTTCGTCTGTTTATTCAAACGCACTCTCGCTGAGCTTGTTGATTTTCGAGGAAACTTGTGTGGACGTTTTATGAAAGCCGTCGCCCACGCCGCCGCCGCCGCCACCGCCGCCGAAATGGTGTTCGAATTGTCTCCCAAGAAGATGTATATCTATACATGGCGAACTTTTCAATTGTTTGCGCAATGTCCGCTACGGCGTTGACAAATGTTTCTTTGCTGAAAAGCATACACCCTTCGTGGTATTCACCACCGCCACCGTCTCTAGCATGTCGACACGTATTTCCCATAGTGTTTAATAGCTTTCCATGGGGGTTCTTATTCCATGTTATTTTATATATTTTTTTCTGATTCACACGAGGTATCGATAAACAGTTATAGATTACTTCAAACATACATCTTGATATACTTTTTTCTCCCCTCATCATCCCCGATTGAATTTCTTTCACAGATTTTAAATTCATCAGCGTTTCAGTTTAAGCTAAAGTTTTTAAGGAATCATTTTCTCAACTCCCTTAAATCCTCTTTATACGAAATTGAACTTCCTAATGAATTCGGAACTAGATAAAGAGAGAGAGAGAGAGAAAGAGACTATTTGCTGAATAAGTCAGATGCTACCAAAGCGCAATGAGCTTCGATCAGTAATCATTAGCTTAATTCACTGTTTCAGCCAACTGCATGTTTTGTTAAATGCGGTTTTACACCAAGAAATGTAAAATATAGTTTTGAAGTGTTTTAGGCATTTAGTTAATGTACTGGTGAGTATCAAAAAGTGTTGATTATTGAGTGAATCAAAAATTATAGGTAGGATATAGTTTAAAGTAGATAAGTAGCTAGTTTGAAACACTCTAAGCTCTGTTATTGAGCAATTGGATTATCACTCAGTGTATGCTATGTACACATAAAACGATGCATGCAGTTTTGCATGTAGGTACTCAATGTGTATCGTAGATTCACATTTGGATTTAGAGCCAGTTGTTAGGTATCTTGTGCCATCTGCACACGAATACTGCCGCCGCCGCACGCCGCCGTTCGCCGCTTTAGCAAGTTTGAAGCACTTGGAGCACACGTTTGAATACTATCGAGTGTTTAGTCTCGTAACGTTCGCGAGAATGTGTTTCTCTCAGCCAGGGAGAGACTGAGAGAGAGTAAGAGAGAAATGCATGTGTGGAAACATTAGCCTGTGGGCTGTGTTTGAAGTGGAGGAGTGTATAAGCAAATATTCCTTGCGCGCCGTAACTATCCACACAAAGGACATCAGACGTTTGTTTACCGTTTGCTCAGAGCACGCGGTGGCGGTGGCTCTCTCCCCGTGGAACCGCTCAAAATGTGTCTAAGCACAGCTCTCTCTCACTGCGGCTCTAAATTTCTGGCGAAATCAAAGATTATGTTTTATGCACTCCAATTAACACGTATAAATAATGCATAATGTTTTTCCGCACGTCTCGTGGCGCATTGAGTTTTGTTACCCATTTGCCCAATTGACGTGAGGCCGCATTAATATATCGCCAGCAAGATAGCTGCTGCGCGGACTGATTGGGTTCCAATAAGTAGTTCGCTAGCTGCTTGAAATATTAATGGGGCTTAATTTATCATCCAGTCACTCGGATGCAAACACACACGCGCTGGATGACGGCCTTATAAATGATGCCCAGTCAGGTCTACGAAATGCATATTTCTTCGGGCAAGTGACATCGCCACCAGCAGGCAATTTCGTGCGCCGTGATTGCACTCGCCCGTGGCGATTCGCTCATCCACGAATATTGCGATTGTTATTTATTACCCTCTATTGTTCACAGCCGTTCAAACCATCTCATTTTATTGAAATAATTAACGTGACACTCTAGCTTTAATACTTAAATTAAGTGTTACTTGTTTAAGGGTTACTCAACTCAATTAAACAAGTTTTCACTTAAAATTACGAAAAATCCACTTGCACTTATTGATAATATAGAAAATAAACAATTATTGATTAAGTTTCCTAATAATTATCTAGAAATATTCATCATTCACTCTGATCCTTAGAGGTAAATCGGGTAATGGGAGTCAACGAGAATGGGAAATCCGAAAAAACAAAGGTAACATTTAGTTTACTGAAACAACTAGTGTAAAATAAATAATTATTTCTAATATTTTGTTATAATTAAGCAAAAATACCTATTAATCTTTTATTAACCTCTGTATTCTTCTTCAAACATTAATCTTAATTCCTGAACAATATACTTTATGAACCTGGTGCAAAACATTTTTAGGCTTTGCAATATTTTTTTCTGAAAAGATGTCGCTCAAGGAAGATAAATATATAACGAATATTTAATGTCATTAGGCAGCCTTAAAAATGCGGGCCCAATTTATTCGGCGCGGTTCGCGTCATCCCAAAGGATGACGGGATTCATGGCGCGGGATTTGCCAACCGCTCTGGCGGAGTCGAAGTGCTCATTAATTGAAAGCATCCAGAATATGCGTCAGCCAATTTTACGCAATTTTCCGGCGTCCCGAACCCATTGCAAGTCGCACAAAAACCTTTGCGCGCTGTCTCGTGTTGTTTGCACCTGCTGGATTTGTTGGGGAATTCTTATAATTTTAATTCCATGCTTTCACGTCAAACGCCAGCACGCGTTTTACTTTCCTAATTGAGAGACACGACACACAGCGGTCGGACGAACTAAACGCAGCCCAAATAATGGATTATCCTTAAGCGTTTTATCCATTGCTCCTGCGGGTGAGGTTTTCGAGTAAATTAACCTTTTTCTTTCACGCTTACGCGGTTAGCAATGATGACCTTTGTTCCACAATCCATTTGAGTTTCAGCGTTAGCTTTTAAATTCACAATGAAACGAAGAAAAAATTAAGATGAACAGTTTATTATCATGATAATCTAAACACATAAAAATCAATAAATTAAAATTTATGAGCGCTACTCCTTGGAAAAACTAGGACTATCTATCATAAAGCATGAACAACTTGGAGTTGTTGGAGAAAAGATTTAAAGCCATAAATAATGAAACTTTCAAGAATACGTTTTTTTCAGCATGAAAATTTTATAGAGTGCGCTGTTAAATATGCAATATGTGTAGAAAAAAAGAACCGAGACAAAACGACGATGAAAAAAATCGCATAGCAAATAAAAGTTTTGGCTGAATTCCTCTCGCACATTGAGCGTGAATGCATAAATATGCGATTTGAATGGTGCGGTGAGTGAAATAATACGGACGCGGATTTACGTCGGGATGCATCACAGGAAGAAGCAGAAAAACGCGACGCGCAGGAAGCCGGAAGTGGGATTCACATGGATGTAGGCGTGCCCGTACGTCTGATGACATTCATTGGGACATTAATTACCGATTCGCACGAGAGGGCAATGCACGCGCATGCATCAAATGTCTTCCATCGACGCTGGAAGATTATCTCGCCAAATCCACCCATTGCAATGAGAGCAGAGCAGCTCGTCTCACTTTCGCATGCAGTTTCAGCACGGGTTTCGCAACGAGTGTTGAGTGAAATGAAGTTTTCACTCAATGTGATGAGCACGCTGGCGGTGGATTAGTGCGAGATATAACAAGGGGAAACCTTCGACGCCGCGATATTGGGTCCCGGTCATGTCGATGGGGATGACGGAAATTATTGTCTGCGCACACGCCTATATCCGGCACGTTCGGAATTTCCACGTAAATGTAAAATTTACGCGTCTAAAAGAAAAATCCCGGCCTGTAATTTGATGAACAGAATCAAACAAGTTTTTGAAATAATCCAAGGGGTTGTTATTGATTTTACAACAACCAACACAGACAGAGTGACATCTAGAGCTTTCCTTGGTAATGTCTTGGCGTTCTTCAAAAGCACAGTGCCAGTGCACAGAATAGTCGAGTGAATTACTTAATATAAATATTCATGTGATAACAGGAGCAAAACATCTTTTTATGGCTGCCAATAGCATTATACCATCGCGTTATGCATCTCACGTTCAACTATTTTAAATTTTTCTCTGACGTATGCAAAGAAGGCACGTGTTGTACAAAGACGAGCGTCATAAAACGCAAACACGATATGAATATATCATGTCATCTTCAATTAATTAAAAGCAACGATACATATTTGATGGGCTTTGATCCCTTTTCCAAAGCTAATAAAATTTTCTATGCATGTTTCAGATGATCCATTAAAATGCACATACATATACCTACTTTTAATATTATTAAAACAAATGAAATTAATTAGTTGTTAATCAATTATGTTGCTATACATACTCCAGAGAATTGCAGGCGGAAATAAATACATGATGATACAAAACGCTCATCAGGAAAATAAAAAATTTGCAGGGAAAATAGAAAATGCAACTAGCCGGTCGGTTGCACACGTGCACACGTGGCAAATGGCAGTCTGCGCTGTTGTAGAAGTTAAGAACATTATTGCATGTGGCTTAAAACATAAATTCCCTTTTTAATGATTTCCAACATTTTCCAACGCTGGTGCGCGCACATTCCAGGACGTATCCATTTTTAACCTCCGCATCGCCTGCCCTCTTGCTCGGCGCGAGTGGAGAAATACTGCAGCGAGGAATTAAATTTTTCATCGTTTTCGTGCATCTTTTCATTTTCATCTACATTTCTTCCAAAGCGTCGTTTTATAAAACATCTCTTAATAAATTTCATGCGATTTGAACGGATCGTACAGTTTTATTCATTTAGTCAGTGGAACTTGCATGCAACTAATAAATGTATGAAACTTTTGTTAACATTGTGTAAAAAAATATATCTATATGGTAATAGTTTTATATCATAGGTTATTACTTTTTTTAGTATTCAAAGTTAAATATTCATAGATTTTTTATAAAAATGAAGTCGAGGATCAATAGACCTCCATATTAATAAACCAATCTCATGGCAATATAAATTAATTAAATTCATAATGAAAAAAGAACAAAAGTTGCCGGAAAATAGCTGTATATCGATTTATTACTTCATTATCAATTAGTAAGAGAAGTAATGTTAAATCAATTCCAAATTCTAGATTTGTTAATTACACTTGAAATTATTGATCTAGTGAAATTATTTGTTAATTTATCTAACATTTTCAGGAATATTACTGAAAATAGATCAATTTAAAGGTCGCTATTGATTATTGATTGGATTTTATGATCAATTAATATTTTTTATTTAATCAGAAATGTCTGAAAAATGAAATCATGATTTTCCCATGTTTTAGAATTGGCTAAAACTTTGTTGCTTTATTTGATTTCTAATAAATCGTGTAAATTTGAATAGAATTTGTGCTACAAAATTATGTTTAGGATCACTAGATTTCCACTTATCAATATACTAATTCCGTGGCAAGATAAATAAACAAATAATCAGTATTAATAGGAATAAATCGATACAAAATGTGAATATCTTGTAGTTTGATTCCAGTGAGTAAATTTCACTATATATAGTGCAAAAGGGAGAGCACAATTTAATACACAAATATTGCCCTATGAGGTTCACCTGATTATGAATAACGCTGCGAGCTAATCGAGCTGCTAGTTTACGTTATATCAACACATCCCTCATATATTCGCTCGTCCTACGCGAGAATTCGCACCCCACAGTGATATCCAATAATAAATTTAATTTCGAATTCATTTTGCGCGCAGCAGGAGCAGCCAGCTACTTTGAAATTTTGCAATAAGTATTCAAGTAAATACAAGCGCGCTCCACCCTCACGTCCAACATCAACTCAACACATTGTTTGCTAATGTGCGAAACTAATTATAAATTCTTGATTGCTTTATTAAAATTCCATGCGGACTTTACACCTCTATACTAATACATTATGTAGGTAGGTAGGTACTCTACTTTTTCCGAGAGAAATTCAATATTTCAGTGTCAATTTTCTCATCAGGAATTCGCAAATATCTACGCAAGTGATGTATTTTTGGAAAGGCACACACATTTTTTACACATTGGGACAAAGTGTTTGGAGTTGTATGAGGATTAAGCTTTCATGTAACCAGAACTCGTACAACACGCGTCCCTCTTTCATTTGAACAGCGAACGGGCGCGCGTTTGAGGAAGTTTGTTTGGCACAAGTTTCGCTCTTGCGCGCCGCGTTCGCGGAACTTTTCTACATTTGTTATTTTTTGTCAAGTCCCCGAAAAACCGCCTACTGTCGTCCTCATTCACTTTGGCCCTGCTATTACGAAACTGGCCTCGTTTTCAAACCGTGCCCTTCCTGGATGCCATTAGGGAAGAATTGGATTTTCAAGGAGCGCAATATATATGCGGCAAGCATAAGGGTAAGTTTTTGAAATACGCCACCGCCTCATTGAATGCCCTAGCAAATGTTTAAACATCGTAAAAATATTAAGCGTCTTTCCCACAAATTGCCCCATCAACTCTTCTCTTTCATTTAATGAATAATTTACTCTGTTTTTCCTTCTTATGATAAACACTTGGAAAACTATTAAGCCAAAGCATCAATAAGAAAATAAACTCGGAAAAACAATCAACTTAACATTTGTTAGTCCCAAATGTAGCTACATAAACTTGGTTAATAATATAAACCTAATATTTTATTCCTTAGCGACAAAGTTATTTTCGTGCGAAACTTTTATGAAGCCCTGAAAGCATCAATAAGTGTGGAAAATATAGATATTTTCCTGTCAGTTTTATTGATACTCTCCCAATTAGGCTGGGCAAATATTTTGAAACACGTCGTGTGCGAGTGCCGAACCTCAAAACACGATAAAGTTAATTTTCGTGAACGCCCCAGCTGCAGCGCGTGCGTACCCTTCTAATGAATGTAATCAAGGCGTAACCTGATATTGATAAATTTATTTCAGACTGACTTCTGGCGGTTCGAATAACCGCATATTGGCCCATTAGCTTGGACGCAGAATGCTTTCATGCTGAAATTCGGCACCAAAAAGTATATAGCAAGGAACCATCTTTGCCATCCTTGGTTATGGGAGATTCAGCACCCCTCTTGTGTTGCGAAGAGGCTTGGAGAAAAACATGTGCTCTAAAAGGGAGAACATTAATAAGTGCACTCGTCGCCTTTGAAGACGAGGGCGTGCAGCGTAAATATGCGCTCCGATTAATTAAAACATTAAAACGTTCAAGTGAAGAGTCGAAATTATCACAATTATACCGTAAATAACGTCCCGGGCACGGATGGAATGTTTGCTATGTTTCCCTTCTTGAGACATCCCCATTCGAATAAAGGAATTCGTGGATGTAGCCAAGTTTGCGTTCATTCGCAAAGATGCATATTTCATTCGTTTACTTCGCCCCTACCCATCCCAAAGGCGGTTAGATACAAATGTTTCAAGTTTGTCAATATTAATTTTCGTCGTCGATTCCTCCAAGCCATCTCAGATTTACCCGATTCGTACACACTTCTTGCTTTATCTCTTGACAAATACATAAAGATCTAATCCTGCATAATATTTATTTCTAACCCAGAAAAAAGTTTATGACTAATTTATCTTTGCCAAAATTAATTTATAAGTTTATTACAGAGTCATCTAAGAATGTAAAAAATTCATAGATTTCTAGCAAAAAGAGAAATGCATAATATTAGTAATGAGTTGTCATAAGGTGACTCCCATTACCCGTTTAAGGTCTATTCGTAATGGAATTGGCATGAAGCATATTCGTTATCAGTTGAATATCGGGATATATGAATGATCAATACCACCGACATCGAACCAGACTAGCAACGATGTTTGTTATTGACACCCAGGCAAGTGGAATAAGAAAAATAAATTATACGCTGCTGGCACAATGCGACCACTGCATTCGAGAAATCCATTCTTCATTTCATATGCATGAAAATGCATTATTCGAGCTACAGTCTGAAATGCCCGAATAGAATATGCATACTCATTAAATTATAAGCAGCATTGAAATATGGAACGTTCACCAATAATTAATTAGAATAAAAGTGAATTTGTTATAGGTACAATTATTGAATTATTAATCACATCATTAATATGAATACACTTGTTGGGCAAATAGCGATTAAAATTCGTTTTGCTTCTTTTAAAAAACGATTTGTGAATGCCCCCAGCATCAAACGGAGCGTGAATTATTATTGAAATATTAGACTCGGATTGAATGAATCCGAAAATATTTAGCCATGCGTGAATTATTTTAGGGGAAAGCCAGCACGCCGAGTGAATTGATAATTTTTGCGCAAATCTAGGCCCGTCTATCGCAAGGGTGATTGCCCTGCTACATAATAATTCAATTTTTTGCGTATGGCTTCGGGCCGAATTCAATGTTGCACAAAATAAACAAAAATCCATTAACATAGTGAATATGTTGCCAATGCCAGCCAGCGTCGCGTATTCAAATCAACGAGGCTGAATATTTATTGAAAATTAAAATATATTATGCTAAATATCATTTAGTGCAAACACCGCACGCGTTTAATTAACAAATATGTTAAAACATGCATAAGAAATATCAATATTCCACTGTTTTTTCAACATTTATTTTCATTCATGCAAAATCTGCGTGTCTTTTTTTAGTGTGAAATGGAAGAATAGGGTGCGTGTATTGATTGCGTTATTACGCGGGATGTAATTAGTGCAATTATTGCATTGGCCTGTGACGGCGGTGTAATATTTATAGCGTTATTTCCGGTTACCTGCAGCCGCTGGCCTGATAACAATCATTTAATTGCATTTGAAGTGAACGATTGCTTGATTACGCCATTAATTATGGCAATTACTGGTATTACTACATACCTAGATTGCAAATAATATTAGATTGTTTTTTATATATTAGTTTAGAATATTTTTATTAAAACTTATTGATTATTTTAGGTTGGAAAACAATTATTATTGCAAGAATTTGACTGATAATTTGTCATCCTGGATTTGATTCTTCATGAAAATAGAGCCAATTTCCTTATAAATTATTTCCAGATTTCAAATAGTTCCGAGGATAATATCCTGTATGAAAATTATTTGTTTTCATACAAAACGCTAGTGATATTTTTAAAGGACGGTAACAGTTTCCTCTTCTTGAAAACATCTGGTAAATTTATTTTGTCCTTAATAAACTTTCTTCATAAGTATATAATATTTTAATATCAGTTTATTTATTATTACTTTTATTGCATAATTTTTTTTTTAAATTATGACATTTCCAACATGTTTATTGAAATGAAATAACTTTAGAAAATTAATGAGAAAGTGGAGCAACGCAGAGAGTTAGCTTTAGCGTGATACTTTTGAATCGGAATCCAAATGCATTGTCCGAACTCGTAATTACAACCAACTGCTTTATTTAATCGCAAGTTGTCGCGCCGTTTTGAAAACCACAGCGGCAGCAGGAGAGACAGCACACTCCGCTGAGTACCTGCAGGGGCGGCAGCCTCCAGCGTGCGCGTGCTCGTTCTGCGAACACACTGCGCACGGAATCGGCGGCTGGCTTGGCGGCGGCTTAATTAAATATAAATTATATTACGAGTTTAAGTGCAGACATTTACATATGTACGATGCATGCATAGGTAAATGTACATCGCGCTTCCATCTTCATGAACCTGCAGCGCATTCACTCCTATACTCGAATGCACATCCTGCAGGAGTATTCAATGCGAATGCAATATTCATCCGAGCATGAAAAATGCAATTGCCACACAGAATCGTACAGAATCCAGTATAGCGTATTCAATATACCCAACGCCAGTTAGGGCGGCAATGGCGATGGCGTCGAGAGGCGAAAAAGGCCTCAGGTGGGAATTGCAAGTTAACAGATTAACTCGCTTTCGGCTAGTTATAACTATTTGTCATAATTTTATAATTCTTAATTGAATTCACCCTCGACGACATGCATACGTGTGACATGTAATTGCCAACTTGGAAATTAATTGCATGGCCATTTTAAGTTCACGTTTTGTCAGCGCAATTCTTAATACTTGATGACAAGTATGAAATGAGCAATTAGAATTCAATTTACGTACGTACTTGGCAGCTACGAAAATTTAAATAATTGCATTAAAAATTAGTCTTAGATTAGAAATCCAATTAAATTAAATTCAATTCAATTCAATTCAAAAAATTCATCATGCCAACAATTACACTGTATGAGATTATACGGTTAAAGCAGAATTTGTGAATATGTTGAATGAAAATTACAAATTTATTTAAACAACAATAATAATAATAATAATAACAATAATGGTTACAAGTATCAGCAAAGTTTCGTACAATGTGCAGCCTGCTATTTAATTTTGTATAAATGAAGCGAGCAAACTGGCTACAAATACAACAAATTTGAGGCAGCGAAGCGAAGTGCTCGTCGATAAATGCGCTTCATTTACTTACGGACTGTGCATATCGATAGAGAGATAGTTTTGTAATATAAAACACATTCACGCTCTGCTATATTTGAATGGGCCATTAATTTCGTCATTGGGGTGTATCGCTAAATGTTCGTACATCATTTGTAAAAGATAAATGCGCACGCTGCATATGCGCTACATCCCCCACGCACCGTTCGGGATGAAAGGGAGGATTTTGTTCTATTCAACGCGGAAATTTTCCATATTTCCAGGTATTTTCATTCGTCGAATGGATTATTAGTCGCTGTTGTTCCGCATTGCAATCGCATGAAATATTTCGTCGAAATTACAGTTACTGGCATTTTTATTCAGTTTAACTTGGTGAGGGTGAAATGAACAAAACACCCTGTAGGCTTTGGCAAGTATTCTCTTGTCTGAATATGTAACTCGACCACATCAAATAGATAGAAATACATTGCGCATGGAATATCATCGATGCGTACGGTTCGCAGCTTCGAAACGGTATCGTATCCCGAAAATGTCACAGGCATATCTGGGTATTAGGCACACTTCATATTGCTGATGCGTCAATATCATACATACATTTGCCAGTAAGCATTCAGACAATGCATCATAACGCTAAGCATCATTTATTGGCGAATCGCGCCGCTACTTATCAATGCTTCTCTGGCCTAATTTCGAATATTCGGTTAATAGCGCATCGCAAGGGTGGAAATTCAATAAAACGATACGACATTAACACGAAGAAATGGTTGCTACTGGTTGGTGCGATATTATTGGCAATTTATTAATTCATTAAGCGCCCTGTTTTACCCGGCACGCCATTAGCGTAATTGCAATAAATTAATTGTTAATGTCAATGCGTGTTGCTCGCATGCGCATGCATTCCGAACGTATGAGCACTGAATTAGATTACGTACACCGAAATGAACAAATAGCGCATGATTAACATTCCGGCGGCGTTCGAGCGTGGCAAAAATAAATAAAATTTACACCGCGAACGCATGCAACTTATCCACGGGCGAACTGCCGCAACAACAAAAACGACAAACGGCCCAAAACCGCCACTTGCAGCGCATGTGTGTCGTTTTGGTCGTGCTCACCACCGCCGCCACCATCGCCGCCGGAGCCGCACTTTCAACCCCGCCGCGACGCCCGAATATGTGTTCAACATGTACAGATCGCATATAAGCTGAGTTAGTCGTCGGCAGTTATTGTTATTTTATGTAAAGTAAGTTTCATGACCGCAATGCGCTCGTCGGAATATTAAAAATTCAAAATTAAATACACATGAGTCTCTCCAACATTCACCAATCGCATGAATGCATTTAATCGGCTTACGAATTCACTTTTTGCATTTAATACAACAAATAAATCATCTTTCGAAAATGCATTCATGCTATTTTTTTGCGCAATCGCACTATGATAATCCGTGGTGGAAAAAAATAAACTAAATCATAAATATATTTGTTGCAGCAAGTAAACAAGTAGTACGTAGGTACTAGGGGATGATTATATAAAATGATCAAGCGCCAACAATGCAAGCTAAATAATTAAATATTGCTATAGCTAACGAGGTATGGCGTAAGCAAAAGTTGATTAAAACTTTAAAAGCGTCAAATTTTGTTTACGAAGCAAACACATCGGTTATTATTATTACTACCGCCAGGCACTCTCATGCATGTATAAAGGCATCGTTGTCGTTGAGAGCGTTAACTTTATCCCAGTAATTACTAACTATGAAGAGTGTGGACGAAACTGGATGGACGAAGCTTCCGGTGCGAATAACTTGTGCACTCATTGCGCTTAGCCGTTTTGCTGATATCGCCGTGATAACAGCTCCAGGTGTATGGACGATGGCTAAATAATAACGCATGCAATAGCGAACGGCGGCGGTGGCGGCGGCGATGCTGTGCGTATACACTGACGCCGTCAGCTTTGTTAATTTAACAAAGTGAAAATTTTAATTATTAATAATCGCATTATGTCCACAACGAACGTAACCTACTTCAGCCACGAAACATAAACGCAACGGGTGGAGGCGGCAAGTAGGTATGTATGCAGTTTGCTGCAGGTTTTCTGGATTATGATTCCCCAATTGGCTGGCAACTTTAACCACTTTGTTTGTTCATATACCGTGCTTATTAGCAGCATAATTATTTGATTAATTTAACTGATATTTCATACATGGCGTACTGCTTCCGAAAAGGAAGTTAAGTAACAGAAAAAGGAATAACTGAATTTTATGAATGTGAAGATATGATTGAAATCGGATGGATAACTTAGCAACAAATTAGGGATAAAGTCGAACAATTACTGGGCTGAGATTTTCTTCAAACGTCATATTCAAAACTCATTTTCCAAGCTCGTAGTCGTCCTACATTAAAATTCTTTGGACATGTGCAAACTACAACTAATAATCTTTCGAATGGTACTAATATCGTATTTTAAATATTATATTTTCAATTACAAATTAATGTTTGAAAAATTTCCGATTTTTGATGCACTCAAAACTTTCAACTCGTCTTTTTTCTAAAGATATTTTTTCTAAAGGAGATATTGCCACTGGAAGATAGATCATTTTCTTAGTTTTACCCCTACAAAAATTGAATTTTGAAAATCGTTTTGGTCAATTTTGAATAATAGAGCAATTTCCAAAAATAAGATGTTTTGGGCCAGTGTGCATTAGTTAATTGGTTTTCAGAGTCGTTTAAATATTATGCAGTTGAATCAATTGATTTTGTGGTCGCACATTATTTAGTGGCGTGTACCAAAGCTACATTAATTAGTAATGCACCAGGAATTAACTCTAAAGCCATTTACTTACATCCACCAAACCGCAATCAGATTATGGCAGAGAGACAATCAGAGTAGAATGATTGCACACTAATTTATTCAAATTGAATTGTTGCAAAAATGATTTATGTTCGGGATGACATACTTTGATTCCGAACAAACACTTTGACCATTCGTTGTTGTTCGCAGGTTGTTCTTTGTGCGTCCTGTCCAATAGACCTTGAAATAAATAAATCCGCAACGTTGCGTCTAGACTTCATTCAACTTCAGCCAAGTACGTTTTTTAACGGCGGACCACACAACGAATTATTTAGCTCACTTGCTTGTGCGTTCGTCCAGAAAACTCAACAAAATCATTCCAACTTTTTTGCGCGCCAAAAGAGCAAACGGCAAGATAATTCACAGTAAATACGTAGACTCTCACCCGCCTGTAGTATCTCATGCGGTAATAAGACTAAATCCTAGTGGTGGATTAGACGTCTGAGAGCTAACTGTAGCATTAATCAAGAAGGATGATGTACCGAATCATTTTTATTTTATCCACCGCTCGCCATTATATGCCCTGCACATTGAGGAGGAAATGTGTTTGCTTGCATTGCATCCCCTTATCGACCCTCGCTCTCATATAACTTGCTCACCCGCCGCCGCCGCAGCAATTCTCTGCGTGTATTGCTTGCTCCATACACGTTTCATCTCCACATTTCGTTGTTTGATATCTGTGCGCGCTGGGAAAGTGTTGACTTTTCATAAAAAGATTTATCGCTGGATTTTACAAACCACAAACGCTGATGATTCACTCTACGTAAAAGTGTTTAATGCTGAGGGAGTCTGCTGGAATTGCTATTTGGCCAAGACTTAGCACTGTTTATTCTTGGATTACGAACCCTCACTTCACTACGTTAACTATCATAATGAAATCTAATAAAAATCATTCACTGACAGCGTGGATTAACACTTAATGCTACCGATTATTGCTATTATGGGAAAAGTATACTCTAACTTGGTTATATGCATTTTCAGCATACTAGTAAATCATATTTATCGTAGTTAAACCATCTGTGTTTCTTCTTTACTTCGTTGACCAACTATCAATTGTTTTAAAACTTTTAAACTTCGTGCCAAAAAATTGATTCGTCTGACGCCAGTGGAGGATGTGGGAATTAGAATAAGCCGACTAGTGTGACGGCGCCTATGGGTCAACTATACGATCAGCTGTTTCGCTACGTCGGTATAACCTTGAGTACGCGTTGAGTTAGTAGTGCCAGTGATTTTCATTTTCTTCAGGGAAAGTGCGTATTAATCAAGAGTTCCCATTATCCAAAGAAGACTTAATTACCTACTGAAACGATGGTCAACTACACAGCAGTGTCTGGAGTGAGTTACAACAAATATCATCTCATCTCATCACATCAGAATCAGAGGTATGTGAAACACATCTTTTACTTTAGTACTTAAGTGCGCTATGAATCGACTTATCGCCCACAACTAATCACACCAAATACATTCAATGGAAACACAGGTAATGGAACATAACGAATGCAAACAGGTTTTTCAATTGGCTGTTTGTTTTAGGTGAAGCCTAATTAAGCATTGTTGATCGATTTCATATTACAAATTTAATTGAAAACACCACGGCCACTTAACTAGATATTGCGTAATGAACTAATTATCACGGATTACTATTGACACAGCATAAAAAGCAGGTCCAATTCATTACGTTTCATCATAATCCCTCAATCAGGAAACTTAACCTCACATTGGTACACACTGTGCCAGTGTTCGCATATAAACATGCAGTTATTTACTGAAATACTAAGTGGAAATATAGTTATGGCGATTGCATATAAACAGCGATATTAACAATAATAAGTAAATTATTTATCGCATACAAGCATTAGCAAATATTGAAACGACATTATACAGGCAGAGAATTTATGATATGCATTGGCATAGTGTTCGAGGCGAGCAAATTATAATTGCTGGTGTTTGCCAGCAACATGCGTTGGTTCATAGAGATAATGGTGACTAGTTATAATAGTTAAAATGCACGAGGCAAGAGAGAAGAGGGCACAATAAATATGCGTATAGTATTCAACAAAACACACTTTAATAAAGGTGTATTATCCATGCTCGTGGCATGCAATATTAATAATGCACCAATGATATATACATGGTGAAAACATTCAATGCATGCACATTGAAGAAAACATTGCTTACAATTATTATGCACTTGTTTGCAAATGTCCCAATTCTGTTCCACTCTCATTGAGATTTGTATCGAATTGCATTAGCATTGCATTGCATTGCACACTTTGATCAGTTATTTCAATTAGTAATTGTTCGACTAGCTTCGTTTTCAGTGTGCATCTAGCTGACGTAATTCGATGTGTTAATATTATATCCATTCGAAAGAGAGATAAATTGCATGCTATTACTGTGCACAATGAATGCACATCATCATGTTAATTACGACAAACGCATTGTTCTTGGCGTTCTTGAAGCGAGAGGAAATTAGATTCTAAACTTTATTTTTACGTCTCTGGAGGGATGAGCAAGCGGACGACAACTTGTGACAATTGCGCAATAGCCATTAGAATAATAATAATAATACGCAAGTCATAAATTGCATATTGCATTGAATGGCGAAAGGACAAAGGGCGTCGGGAGGACGACATATGAAGCAATCTTCATTTGGCGCTTGTTATATAAGGTAGGGGATTTGGGCGCGTACGCGAGAGCTCGCTTCGAGAGATAGTTTTATAGTGTTTGCGAAGCGATGGCGAAATGAGAACGAAGCGACGAAATGCATTGCACTTGACATCTAGCAGCGTCAGGATTTCGGTGTCCGCATACAACATCCTGCTGTACGTACGTTCGGTCCTGCTCGAATGTAGTAAGTTCAGAAAGCCACTTCGGTAAAGCGGGCGAGAGTGAACAGGACAAGGACGAGGACGCGGACGACTTCCAACAGTCGGTTTTCGTAACGACAACACGCTTGCAAAGCAGCGCAACTCAAATGTACGATACGTATGTGCACAATACGCGCTGCCTCCCTGCTGCTGGTACTGCTTTTGGCAATTTGGGCAATGAGCTTCAGCGTTTCGTAGATTTGAATTTTCGGCTTTTGGATACTTGCACCTCGCAGCGCCAACCAACTAACTATCAAATACTTAGCGCACATGATATATACGTGAAGAGCAAACCAACACATTGCAATCCACGGCGGCGGTGGTGGCTACTCGGGAATGCTTCTAGGCGGGCGCGAGCAGTTTCGCGATGTATTAGTTGCTCTACTCGCCAGTTCGTTCGTTTCAATTCGACGGCCGGATAACGTTAGAGTAGTACTAGTTTTACAAGTAGCGTTCGCAAAACACCACCATCCAATACAAGCAGACGTACGACCAAGGGAAACTAACTCTGTTATGTCACAGGATTTCCCTTTTACTGCTGACATCTATTACGGCGCGAGGCGGCGGCGGCGGCGGTAGCGAAACACCAAGTGTTTGTGTATTTTACTAGCCAAGCATCCAGCCTGCCACCACCCCCTTTGCGTAGATTCGCATGTGTGTGAATGTGCCTTTTGCGCCAAGATTTTATTGTTCTATCTGAAATTTATTGTTCAGCAATTTCAAAGTGATGCTTCTCTTCCCATGTCATATAATCCAATGTCAGATTTTCAATTTAATATCCCTAAGTGTTTTAAACAAAGTACATAAGCTCTTATTAGATTTTCCATTTATTTCATTAATAATGAGCTTAATGCACATTCAAATGGAGGCATTGTGGAAATATGCTTATTACGCGGAAGCTTTTAACGAGAAAAATATAAATATTACTTTGACAGAAAATGCATTTCGGTTAAGCCTTGGTCTGATTGTGAGGATTATCAGCTAAATAATATTTTAGTGCAAACACAAAAAATCGGGAAATATAGCAATACAATGAGGAGAATATGAGAAAGTATGCGGGGCAAAAAAGGCGCAGAGGGGCGGAAGGCACATTATGATAAAATGCAACCATAGAATATTTCTTTTTGCTTGATTTTGGGGCTTTTTTCAACTCAACCCATGCGATATTTTGAGCTTATTGCGGCCAGATTGTTTCAGCTTTTTGCGTTTGTTTTTTCCTCTTTTCCTAACATTGCCTTCTAGTTTATGCCGTGCGGCGGCAGTGTTGTTTCTTCCTATTTTCTCCCAGTTCGGCGTTCCGTCCTTTTTTTCCCCTCATCGCTCGCTCGCTCCTAGTTTCGTGCATGCAGCCGCCACCGCCAAGAAGGCAAGGCAAGCCTCTAAACTAATGCTTATTCCGCGTTGATAAATCGACTTTGGAAATAAATTGTTTGACAAATCTCGGCGGCAACGTCGCATTCCATTTGGTTCGTATTTGTTTGGAAAATATTGCCGCAATTTGCCCTTCGACAACAACAACAGCACCAGCAGCAGCAACAGAGCCGAATGTGCAAATCTTGCACTGGCATTTTGCAATACATTTTTCTTCACGTATTCGACTGCTGCCTTTTTGCACAAAGTAGGGCTAACAAAAAAATATGAACGAATTATATATAGCTGTAACAAAACAAAAAGCAAATGCAACGCAACTTTGTGGGGATTTTCGTGTTGGCGAAAAGTTGCAGATAATGAATAAGTAAAAATGTTGTTGAATTTATATACAATTTACTCGAGTTTACCGAAAATTAAGAGTTGCAATTTTATTTCGCTTTGCGCTCAGCGGCAAAGACATGAACGCTGTGTGGCCATGTATTGCGCGATACGCTAAGGATGCGCATGAAATGCGTTCGTGTCGCTTCCTTGGCAGCACATGGCGAAATTGCGAGCACAAACACATTATCCATGTGGGAATACGGCGCTCGGGCGTAGGGAATCATGAGGAACTTAGCCGGCGAACTGACTGTAACTCACTTACGTAGTGGCCAAACGAACGCGCAGCAGTCGAAGCTCAAAGAAAACACTGGCGGCAAGAAGCAGGCAACTGAGGGCTTTAAGACTAATGCTCTTGTGTGTGCGTCCCACGCTGCACGGCGGCGGCGGCAACGGCAACGGCAGCGGCGTACAACAAGCGACTCTTCTTCCTCCTCAGATCTGATGTAAACGCAGTCCGCGCGACGAACCACGGACCGAAGCTCAGAGAGAACAAGAAATAAATTGGGTACTCAAATGTGGACTAGATAAACGCGCGCCGCAGACGAATCGTCGAGCACCATTGAGACTTGGCGTGTGTGCTGCTGCTGCTGCTGCTAGCCGCTACCACCGCCGCCTCCATGTCATTTATACCACGACGACGGCAGTAAAATGCCAAATCCATTGCAACAATGTGCACACAATGCGCACGACACGGGATAATTTAAATTGCACCGCTAAGAGTTTCAAAGATCATGCGAGAGATTATACTGCTTTGCATTTTGTTTATGACGCCTTGGGGAAATTTTGACAATTCAATCAAACGAGCGCATAGGGTTGTTCGCTACGCTTATTTCTTATGCGGGATGAGACAGGCACGTAATGCTTTCGGGGTTTGGCGACGGGCGAAAAAATAATTATTGAAAGAAATACATTTGTTGGAAATTAGTGAAACTTTGCGCTCCATCGACGCGCTGAGACAATGCACCATCGTTTAAGCCGTCCGAAGCGAAACTTTTCTCATTTGTAGTTAGGCAAACAATAAGATTGCCGAACGAACGACGGCACCAAGATGCAGGTCGCAAGAAATTAAGCGAGAGCGCTGCACGCTGAAACACGCATACGTTTTTAAATCTTATTTGGAGAATGTAGGTAGCTCCATTGGCCCCGTCTCTCGCCGCCGCCGCCCCAATCCCCCGTCGAATGCGCAATTAGACATCTCCCGGAATTAATTTTATGATTTGAATTGAACTTTTGCACCATGCAAGGACTCTAATTAACTCGCTGCGGGTGGGAAAAACTATACCGGAAATACATGTACCTACAGCAGCCGCCAACTTTATACTCCACATATAGCTGTGGCGGAGTTGGGTACAAAGACCTAAACTTTCCACTTGCATTCTGTTGCTTTGCTTTGCTTTGCTTGTGCTTGCTGCGATATTTATTAAAACATGCATCGTATAACAAAAAACATCTAGGTATATAAATTAAGAGCGAACCACACGCTCGGAAGGGTTTCCTGATAAAACACATGTAGCATGCCGCATGCCGCAAACAACACATACAGCTCTTTGCATTTCTCGCTTCAGTGAAATGTGTATTTATCAGCGATACGCGCATTAAATGAGCAAGTTTTTTGTGACGTTTACGTCGTGAAATTATTGCGTCGCGCGAACACGTGCTGCTGCCTGTTTATTCATATGCAAGAGATGGGTACATTTCGTGTGTACCTACATCATGTACGAGCCTGAATTTCGTCGCGTGCAAGAATTTCAAAAGGAATAGAAAATGAATGACGTCGAGCGCGGAGTGTGCTCGAGACGCGGTGCACGTATGCAGAATGTATATATACGAGGCATCACGACTCTATTTCAATTCCAATTTCTTACGACTGTTTGTGCGCCGCACGCCGCCGCTTCTTGAGTGTTGCGCGAATGATGTGTGGCAGGCGGCGGCGGAAACAACGATGCGGTAGACATCGCTTAATAAGTTTGATCTACATAGCACACGCAACGCGCCAGCGAAATAAGAACGCGTAAATAAGCTTTGACCTCCTGCAACAACTGTGTGGCAGTCATAACGTATCGAGTAAGTTTAGCAAGCAACCCCTATGCGAAACAATGACGCCCTCTTGCGGAAATGTTTTGCGTACATGTATGTGCTTTTGCGGGGGGGGGGGGGGGGAGGCGTCAACGAGTTTCTCTCGAGTCGGAAACTGCTTAAACTGTTGATTGAATCAATTAAGTAAAGCAGTCTGACGAAAAATAGGGCGGCGCGCCGCTAGCATGCGGAAGCGATTAGGAGAGCATATTATTCTAAAAATTTGACGTGCATGCCGCTGCTAGCCTAGAGAAACGAGCACGTCGTAATGATGCAATTCAATTTACTTTAGTTTGCTCTCGCTCGAGCCATAAGCACAGTGTGCATGTACGATGTACGAATTGTGTTTTAATTTCGCATGCATAAAGCCGTGTGTAAACATTCTGAAGGGCTGCGCCGGAGAAATGGCGGATTTCAAACAGATATATTATACGTATAACTTTACAGCTGGCTGTAAAAAGGTTATGGCTTATTTTCCAGTCCGCGGGGGCGGTAGTAGTGCGGGCAGCGTACTTCGGAGATAATTAGATGCGTTTCCTATGCATTTCAGTTCAGTCTTGACCATTGCACCCTTCCCCATCAGTGTGGGTAAACAAGTGGCGCTGATACAACACTGATAGTAACAGCTTTGCAACCGGCTCCAGCTCGTTTCGTTTGTTTAGAGTGCATTTGCGTCGCGACGCGGCATTTCGCTCGTAAACTTGGCCAAAATCCCCAAATGTATGGGCATTTCGAAATTGTCTCTATAACCGGATGATGCGTGCGCGCGTTTTTTTTTTGAAACTCACGTGAGTGAAAAGTTTTTAATGAATTGAAACTTTAAAAATGTCAGCCGAACGAATGGATGTCGGACGTCCCTTTTCTATCCTTGCGCCAGCTGATATTTCACCTTTTCAGCACGCGTCAATGACGAGTATGGCTCGCAAATAGAATGAATAATTACTTTTCGCTTTTTTCCCGGTTTTTTCGCGCGCTTGAATTGAATTTTTAACAAAGGTGTTTTCCGCCGTGCTTCGGACCAAACACACTCACACACACTTCCAGGCATTCAGAGGGAGAAAAAAAAAAGAACTCGCACCGGAAGAGTTCAAGAGGGGTTTTATTGGGAAATTTGATGCTGCCGCCCCCTCAGCTCTTTAGTGAGGTGAGAGCTGTTGTTGTTGAGTTCTCTATCCGAAATCTTTTTTGAAAGGCGCTGCTGCCCTGATAATGTATTTACACTTGAAATGTTATAAATTCTCCAGGCTCGTTCCGTACGCGTCGCATGCATTTAGGCATTTTTAATGAAGCAAACTAGCGGAAAATTAAACGTGAATATTTCATTGCTTTTAGATGCATTTTGTGCACTCGTTGGACGGTCATAAAAATGTTGCATGTGTACAACTAGCGACGTTTTTTCTATTTGCATTAATTTCCGCTACCCTCACGTTAAAATATTTACCCGTTCGTCGTGCTCAGACACTGATGCGCGATGGGAACTTGAGTAAACTTTGCCAATTTATATTTCATTTAATTAAATCATGTTGGCGGAGAGAGCGCATTTTTGCTGCATTTTTAATGACGATGCGCAAATACATATTCAAATTCACTGACGTGAAATAACGAAGCAAGTGCACAACTAAGAAAGAGATAGTCGGATTGGTAAATGCATTCGTGTTTATCCTTTTGCGGGAAGACGACATGCGAATAATAGTTGAAGAACAATGTCTGCTTTCTTTTGTATATGTATCGGGCGCGCGCATCTTGAGCAAGTGAAGTGCGCGCATTTCTCGCGTTGTAAACGAAAGTTTTCAGTCGAGTATCTTTAATCAATATGATTATGAAGCAAGTTTTTCCATCGCACCTATTATACTCGTTAAACTTTTATGTTCCGTACGTCGTTTATGCGTCGGCACTTTGGCTGGCTGAATGCTCGGATGCGACGGCTAAACTTGTTCCCTTCTCGCGGGAAGATGAGCGCGCTTTGTTCGGCCGGAGACGGCGCGTACTCGTGCAGCCACTTTGCTTTTTTGCACACATACAACACGCTAAATTAGTTAAAATATCATAAGGATCGTATGATGAAAAAGTCGCTTTTTAAATTATAAGTTAACTGACTTTCCAAGTATTGTGAGTTGCTGCACCATCCAGCAGGTGGATTCAATGCTTTGGCCGTCCGTGAAAGAGAGAAAAGTTTGATCAAAAGATGAAATGATGTTAATATTCAATAGGGGAATAATACGTACATTTTTATTCGTTTATTTCTTAGTTTTCCACCGGAAAAATTTCTCATTATTAAACTGAAACTTTTTCAACGAGTAATTGAATATCACACAATGTGACGCACGGATGAGATTGATGATTTTGGAAGCATATTACGCGAAAACTAATCCAGGAATATTGATGGTTTTAAGCTGTGTTATCGTAAAGTTCACTAGTTTGTTGATAGTGAAAAAATCATTTTAATATCTTTTATAGTTTCGGAAATATTCATTAAAATGTGCATTGTTAATTTTAAAATGTTTGCAGAAGGGAATGTTGACTTTGGGAGGTTATTACATGGAATCTGTTGGAGGAAATTTAATGATTGAATGATGTCTTATCAAGAATTTAATGGGTTTTTCATTAGTGAAAGAATTAGTTTAATATTTTCGATCGTTCATGAAATATTAGTTAAAATATGCAACGCTAATTTCGAGATTTATTTTCGCACATTCTACGTTTTAAATGCATTTTACTACAGTAGTTTATATAATATTTAAATTAAATAATAATCGTAATCTTCTAGTGTAAAGGAATAATGATATAATGAAAAAATATTTCAATTATTACAAGCCAAAGTTGCACAAAACAACAATAACTTTGGAAAGCTGTTACACGTTATCTGTCGAAGGAATTTGACTGATTTACTGACAAGTTTTTTTTAATTTTAATGAGCTTTCTGATGATGAAAAAATCATTTTGATATCTCTTATAGTTCTCGAGATATTAATTAAAAAGTACAGTCCTAATTGTTTGCTGCTGTGCTGCTGCTGCTGCAACTGGCATCATCAGCTGTCTTCAGCGCATTAGCTGTGAGGCTGCTAGGCATCCGATCTGGCCGAGTAACAGCTCTGAGTAGTCGCTGACTCCACGAGGATTGCCGAACTAGGCAGTATTTCGCATGCTCACTTCTAGTGCCTGGTAAGCGGCAAGGCTGCGGTTTTTTTGGAAATCAAATTTTCCGTGGATTGATGCGAGTTACTAGAGTTTGCCCTGATGGTAGCGCCTCAACGCCAGAGAAAATTTCAAATTGCCATAACTTCTAAAGTACTGCACCGATTTTAATGGCTTAAAAACTATTATCATCTGCTTTAAATGCGCTATCATGCAGTGCTATTGCAGTCATCGTAATATGTACATTACTATATGAATTAGTTATATTTTTAACTTAAACGAATTAAAAGTACTTGATTCAACGATAATTACGCAATTTATGTTAAAAGTTTATCGTAGTTGGTGTAAATCTGTATCAATTTGTATTATTATTTTAGTTTTTCCTTAATTCTTCAGCGCCATTGATTTGTTTATAATGTACAAAGGGAAAAATCCAAAATCGCTGCAACGCTTAAAGTTTTTGATGGATTTCAATGATTTAAAAATTGATAACATGTGCTTGATTAGTCTTAGGCACCTACAATAATATTGCATTACTTTAAAATACACTTGAGTAATTGAAATTTGTTTTGTTTCAGATGGAAGTAGTTCTGCGTGGTTTATCATCAGATTATTGAGGGGTGAGTTATTGATTTTAATTTGAAATCTATTTAAAGTTGAATTTTCAATTATGCCGGGAACATGCGACCTATTTTTTTGCGCTAAACGATTTATGTATGACACTGTCCCGAAGCGTGTGGGCGAATTTGAAGGAATATATTATACCGGAAAAAAACTAAACGTGCGCACGGGAGCGAACATAATAGAGACAGATCTACGATCTACGAACTACCCGGAAAAATAAATAACGAATTTGATTTGAATGTTTCATTTGATAAAATACGGTGACGCGTATGCAGTGCCGTGGGTGTGGGTGGACTCGATATAAATTCACTTTGAGTTGAACGGCGGGGGCGGCATGGCAGCAGAGCAGCACAGCATATCGCGACGCAGCGCATTCCGTTTTAGAGCAAATTTAGAATATCAATTCTCATATAAAGCGCTGCAAGTCCTTTGCCCAATTGGAAATACATGCAGCTGGTAATACGAGCGGAGGCGAAGGCGGCGGCAACAGCGAGAGTGTGAAATATTATTCGCGCACTGTATGACTTTCATAGATCATTTCACAAATATAAGAATCGACAGCGCACAGCTCGCGGAGGGTGTGCGCGAGAGCGTTGTCGCTACAATTTCGTATGTGTAGTACAAATAACGGCGTCAATAAAAAAGAACTATAATACGGCGTTATTCGCCGATTCGCATGCGGAGTGCATGCGCGTCCGCCATATATTTGATCAAACGGTGAAAAAATATGTATATAAAAATACACCATTTCATCGGTCGTTGAATATGGAAATGCAAAATAGATCGAATCAAGTTGCGCCTTGCTCCTTTTTTCATCATCTTTTTCTTCTTCTTCTTGAGGCGCGTCATCGTCGTTGGCGGCGGTTGCTTCGTGATCGGAAGCGATGGCGGTGGCCGATATATGTATTCGTTTAGTTGTATTGCCATCCACTTTACGACAGCAGCGGCGTGGCGGTGGCGGTGGCGGCGATGGCAGCGCACACGCATGCCGAACACATTTTCAATGAGATGCCTCAATTTGGCCGGAAATGAAAGATGAATGCGTGCGCCCGGAAAAATCCTCCGCATTGGTTTAGCCGCACGAAATTATGCAATGTGTGCGTTATTTTTTTTGGACAGTTTTACACATTTGATAACGCAATATTTCATTCATTCTATACTCGAGCGTGATTTATTATTAGACACTTTAATTTATATACGGACGGACTATTTTATCGTCGTTGCATATTTTATTCGTCCGGATTTCTCCGGGACACACTTGTAGGGAAATAAAAGTTGAACAAGTGAAGTACATTTACGCTGATGATCCCGGCAATAAGGCTTACGCGTGGATATTTTATATATGCGGCAGCCGGGAAGAAATGCTGGAATAAATGATATAAAACAGGAAAAGAAAGGTGCATGTCAGACGGCGTATTATGCACGAACGCTTTTAACTCCATTTTCGACGCAGGAGTGTACAGGCGGATTGCGCTACAAGGTTAAACTACTATCATATCATTTCGCCGAGGCCGAACACCGGCGACGGTGGCAACCGTGGCGGCGGCAGCGGCGGCAGAAGAGATAGATTGTGCGAGCAAGTTTTATGCGCGCGCGCGAGCGGCAAGGATTTAATGGCACATGCTCAGAGGGGGTGCTCGGCTCGCGGGGGGCATTACCTTCCTTATATGCGCAGGGGTGGCGTAGATTTTAGAAATTCAAATATGCACGCATAGAAACAGGATGCTAGATAGATAGATAGATGCATGCATGCATACGTATTCTTGCGCGGTAGTTGTGCGCGCACATGCGGGTTATCAAAAAACATATTCAATTTCCAGGAAGCGGAAGCAAACACAGGAACAGATGAAGTACGAGCGGAAAGAATAATGCCGACATGATTGCATAGATCTCTCTCCGGCGAACTCCGTCCGCCGTTCGCGTATCGAATCCGACGAGTGTATTGCGTTAAAAAGCTTTATTTATGGTAATTCCCGTCTGTCGATATGTTATCACTCTTAGTCCCGAAGGAGTATAACGTTTCAAAGGTGTATTTACGTGCCAAGGCAGCTAACTGCCTAATAATTCACAACCGTTATACGTTTTATCGCAGATTATTTATTAAGATGCCATTGATACGTGAGTTAACAAGTAGCTAGCTAACTGAAGGAAACAACGCTAAAATTTTTAAAAGGTAATGAATAACTTGGATATTTTTAGAGCTGGCGAGTAACAGCTTTGCCATATGATTTTATAGATCCAGTAAAACTTGTCGAGTCTTACATCAATTTTCAGCTTAAAATAGTTTTTGATTTATTTGGGCATTTTTAAGCTTTCGCATTTAGTTTTAATGAGGAAATTAAAATTGTTCAATGACATTTTAATCATATTTTAAAAAGTATTACGATTTTTCATTTGAATTGATTTTGCCATTAATTAGGGGTATATTTTATGATAATGTATGAATCATTAATGGGAATTTTAATTTTCTATTTAATATTAATGACGGCATTCTAATAAAAAATTAAAGATAGCTATTTATTAAAATAGTTAGTGGTTTATAATATTGAATAGAAATTAATATAATGCAGAATATAATTACACGAATCATTATAAACGAAAATATCGAACAGCATAATTACTAAGGCCTACTTTGAAATTAAATTAATTGAATTGTTTAATATTCCGATGTACAGATTTTGAGCTATAAATGTTTAGTAAATATAATTTTCGAATGGCAAACGGAATTCGGATAATTATAACGAGAGGGGCCTGCAAGAGGGGGGGGGAGTTCATTATCATCTAGCGTTTATTATATCGCGATAATACTGCGCTAGCTTTATTTACAAGCCGAAAGCAGGCCCAGTGATTATCAATGATTTATGATCTTTTGTTGATATAAATATAATAACGTCATTTCCTCCAATTAATAACACAAAGCCCCGAATACTATCGTAATAATAGATGATGGTCATTGATCGCGCAGCGCGATAATTTCATTTATTTTATTTCTGCTTCGCGCCAGACGACGAAAGAGCCTAGCCGAAGCAGGGCGCTTTTTATGATATTTGTTGTTATTGCAAATACACGTCGGCGAGTTAGTTGTGCGGATCGATAGACAATAGCCGTGCGCGAATTTGCACGCGGCGAAAAAATGGCAATGCAAACATTACGGCCACGAGGCGGAGGTGCGCTCGCTCGCTCGGCGATCCAATTAAATATTGATTAAATCTCATGAGCGCATTTTTACGATTTGTCAGATTGCTTATAAAAATAATATAAAAGTGGCGAACGTGATATGCACTTAAACTTTATTTATTATTATAACGCGGCCGTAAATTTGCTTTTATTGGTCCCGAAATTCGGAGTGAAGTCGGAAGTTTGGCGACGGCACCGCAATTGAATCATTGCGCGTTTTAAGCGCGTGTCTCTTCGTAGCTAATCATTACGCAATAAGAAGAGATCATAATACGGCGATATTTTGATATTGCGGCCAGTAAAGTTGGACATTTAATGAATTTACAAGCAAATAGAACGCATAAAAAGGGGCATAAGAAATGAGTTGCGAGATAAAACACTTGAGAGTCCTTTAGGAGTCCTGCGGAGCGCAGCTTAAAATAGTGCGCAAGAGGGCAACACACGTGCAAAAAGTGCGGTAGGCAGCCCAAACGCTTCGAGCAACTAGTGGTAGTGAGACGACCCCCGGCATGAGATTTATGTTAAGGAACGTGCTGCATATTAATCACAAACAGGTAGCGATTACGTGTACAGCGGCAAAGTGCGCGCACACAAGAAATAACCCGAATCATAAAAAAGAACGCAAATTGCGGTAATAAAATTGCGTAAATTATTTAAATGTAATTTCAGGACGCTGTAACCAAAACCCCTCTCCCCGCACTGCGTTCTGCAGTCCCGCATAAAATTGTTTCAACTCAATTAGGCGAAGAGCACGCATTCATTGCTTCGAATATTTGGAAATCCATTTATTCTCTCTCGTTGCAAACGAGCGATGCTTGTTTTGTTTTAGTTAAATGAAAGTTATAAAATATTCATTTCAGTTTCACAACAATAATCATAATCATAATAATAATAATAACAATCATGACAATGGAAGATGAACTTTTCCGTACATTTTATGTCCAAACAGGCCGCGTGTAAAGTGCAACAAATAGTTTATAATGAAATGAAATTTCATATTCGTCCTGCCAGCCAGCCAACCACCCCCTTGTGTTTGTATCAGAATGAGGACGTGTTGATAGCGCGCGCTCGAGTTGATTAGTGAGCGCGAGCGTGCGCATGTACGCGGTTTTTGCATCACGAATTCATTGAAGGTGCGTTTCTGTTATGCTAATTTCTTGCCGACACGAGCCGTGTGCGAAAAGTGCGGCGGCAAGAATAAAATTGCGCGCGGCGAGTGGGAAAAAAGCGTGCGCAAATGTGGAGTAAAAACAATGAGAGGAACTTAATTAAAATGCAACATATATGAAAGTATGCGATATGCAATATTCATATGGCATATATGAGTGCGCCACCCGCCGAGGCTCCGGCAAAACTATTAAAATTATTGCGCAAATGTTTTAATTGCAAAAAGAAAGCATTTTAATTGCGTATTGTATATGTTGGCCGCATTCATTTTCTTGCCGTTTTGCGCTATGAATTCTTGAATTAAAATCCTTTAATTTAATTAGTCGCAAAATGTTAGCTTATAATCATTTTAAACGTAATTAAACAATATTTTACAAATCTCTTTATTACCTACAGCATGAAATTTTATCTGAAACTATTAATATTACTTTCGATTAGTTTGCTAGTTTGAATTTGTTGTAAAATTGTATAAACATTCTTTGTTTAATTTCTGGAATTTTCATGCTGTTAGGTGTGAGAAAATTTGCGTTTGTGATCCAGATTTAATGTATTTCGAAATATTTGCTGTTAAGCACGTTTTTTCCTTCTCTTTTTTGATATTGCAAACAAGAAGAAATTGAAAGGAAGACCACATTATAGTAAGTTGCAGAATCATGGATTTATATTTAAACGAAACAATGCCACTTATATACATGGAAGCTGCGAATATTTGTTGAGCGCAGAACGGCGGCAGCAACAAAGCGGAGGCGTATTGAAAGGGCATCCCTCGAGGCGCGCACAAAGAGAGTGCACATTACTTTTGTTTTCCGCGACTGGCCGGATCTTTTTTCGCGGGTGCAACGAATACACGCGCGCGCGAGCGCACGAGAAGAGAGTTTCTATTATTGCCATTGTTGTCCAATATACGCGCGCACACGCCAATTAATAGAAAGGCATGCTGCACACATAGAAGAGAACGGAACACATCCGAAACAAATCGGATGAAACGCAACAGAAACGAACGAACGCACGAACATAAAGCGAAATAACTCATGCAAAAGTAATCATCGCGCACGTTGAGAAATTATTGAATACAACAATTTTTTTCGTAAGGAGCTTACGCATCTAGAACAATATTTGCGCTGAACAAAGCATACGTTTGCTGATTTTTCGATTAACGCGCAGAAATGCGAAGCGCATTCATCGCATTTACTCTCGTGCTTGTTTCGTACGCGCAAATGCGCAGAGTGGAATTGCTGGTAGCCATTTATCTTTGCCGGCGCGGGCGGCGGCATGCTAAATGCAAAATAAGTGAAGTTTAATAATGTGGTCATAATGTTCGCCGCCTGCGCATCGATAACTTGTAATGACACGTGGAGAACACGCCGCCAAGGGACGCACAACGAGCGCCGCCGCCGCCGCTTGCAGCCCCGCCTGCCATACGTATTTGCGTACAGGTATGTGCTGTCGTTGCGCCCAGGTGTGGACTTTCCCTTTAACCCAAATAATTGGAATTTATACCCTTGCCCAACACCATCACAGTGGGATACGCCATGAACATCCCTGCCGCCTTCGCTCGCACGCCGCCAAATGTTTGTCCTTGTTAGCGCGCATCGGCATTTTCGGTTGTGGCTCTCACGTAAACACATCGTATCCCAAATTACGTCATTTTCACATCATAAAAGTACAATTTCCCTGACGTGTGATAAATAATATACGCGTTTTTTGCGTTTTAAATACATTTTAACCCTTGAATATTTACCCCTGAATTATGGCTAGGATCACAACATTTCAAGCTAAGGATTAAATTTGTTCCTATCCATTTATCATTTAATTCAAAGGAATTTTATGCATTTAAGGGTAACATTTAAATAATTTAAAAGTTAAATAGCTACATAGTTATGAAATTAAGAAATTAAATAAATTATGTGATGTGTGAGCGAATTTTTGATATGTATTTATAAATAAACAGTGTGCGCGCGCGCCAGCATGCATATGCTGTGAAAAGTTGGCCAACTGTTTTATAATTTAGTTAGACTTTTAATTTAATGGAGCACTAAATAGGCAGAAAACAAGTTTGCAAGCGTGCCAGTTGCAAATGTCCATCGGCTGGCTATAATAGTAAAATCCCTAAAATGGCGCAACCACCAGCCCCATGCAGCCATGCTAGTGGTGCACGCCGTTGCACATTCGCCCTCTCGACATCTCCACGCGAAATCATAAAAAAGTACTTTGAACTTTTGCATCTTTTCAGTTCCTTCCGGTGCGCGCTTTCTAAGCGCGAGCGTGAGCTCTCGGCGAGCCTTAGTTTCATACTTCGATATCGCAATAAAATCCCATCCAACATGCGCATGAAAAATTTATAAAAATAACAATAAAAACTTATTGCTTTGGCTCATGAAGTCGCGCTATATTGAAAACTCTAAAAGTACGGACACTCAACCGTAACGCTCTATTTAGAAATATTTTTACCTTCTTTTTGAATTTCACACATAGGTACCTACGGACTTTTCACGAAAACTGTACGTACGTCATATTTTTACATGGGAAACTCATAACACTTACTCATAACGCGATCAAGAGCGCATTAAATGAATCACTATAAAATCAAATATATAACCAATTTGCGAATATGTGCGAGGGAGGATAGTGGGTTGAGCGCTTTTTCTCTCTGCTTTAGTTTGCCGTTTGTTTGACAGTGTGTTTGCATTATTATGGAACATGCACTTTATCCAAATGCGGTGCTATCCCGTTGCGCGCGCGTATGCACGAGTTGGAGATCTCCTAATATGATGAGCATAAATCGCGAAATGCACTCCTGCTCTACCTATAGAATTGCAAACATTCGCCGCCCGCTCCCCACCCCGTGCTCCGTATGCTGAATCCGTTATCCCGCAGCACGCACAGCGGGTGTGCTGTTGCTGTAAGTTGCTACCTACTTAGAGAGCTCGCGCGCAGCATTCCGACTACGTCCTTGCCGCTCGCAACTTATGCAGGCGGCTTGAATAAGCAGCAAAGCGAGCACCACCGTCGTCGCCGCCACCGGCAGCGGCACCGGCACTGCCACTGCCGCTCGCTATCATGTTGGCGGGTGCGAAGACATGTATAAGAATGCTATTGTGCAGCTGGAAACCTCAAAGCACTTCCCTTTGCCATTCAAGACGCACGGAGTATCCGATTCCAATGCATGCTGAATTTATTTCGCAAAGTGCAGAAACAGAAAAATGCAATTCTTTATCGCGTGCGCGCCACGTGGCGGGCGCGCGGCAATCGATGATTGCATTATAGCGTCAACAGTCTGCGCGCAACTTTGTAACGCGATCCAGCCTCATTAGCATCAAACATTAATTTACATAACTTAACATCTTTGAGAATGCACCTGGAAACTTGACGAGCCGTAGGCTTGCTTGCTGCACACGTGCACCAAGTTTATACACTGATAATGGTACGTAATTGAATTTCAGCGCACGATACATTTAACTTAACTAATTAGTCACAGCCTTTGTTACGGATTTTCATGTCGGTTCCGGTATTAGCCAGCCACTCATTTTAATTCCGGCATTCGTTCATCGTCAGCCACGGTGAATGGGCACAGCCGATTGGTATTTATTGGAATTTGAATATATGAAATGCAAATAATTCAAAAAGTCGATTGCGAAATTAATGAAGCTGACTTGTTTATGTCAAAATCAACTGCCAATGATTCGCTGCATATTGAACAATGTTGATACACGAATATTATTCGCACATTTCCAAATCAGAATAAATCATTTTGAATTGAATGCGCAAAATGCGCCAACGGAATGGAGGGTAATGCGCGAATTGTGTATCGTATTTTATCTTAATTCGAAATATTCACGAGTGAATAATGTCGAGTGAACTGCATTACGGCGTAATCTTGGGGCGATAAACGTTTAAGATTATTATAAATGCATTGCGAATTGGTTAGCGGCGCATTAAGTGCCACCGCCCGCTCGCTTGATGTCGTTTGTTAGCCTGTTGTCAACTATCAGTTGTGGCGGTTTTAATGCTCGACGTAATGTCGTTTCAGCACAAAACATTGTCACCGAAGTAGAGGGTAATTAATTGATAGCGTGACCGCATTAAATTGCTGTACCGCTCGTTGGACGCGTGCGCGTACTTATTCTCTGGATGTACAGGACTTCGCCGCGCCTATACATATTACAAATATATGCATGCATTCAGGGTGAAACACAGGGCGTGCATTAGTAAACTTGTGTGTTCCTTGTTCTCGTGCCGCCAACGCACATGTGCAATTCATGTCAACTAAACTCTCGCTAATATGCCGTTTCATTACCTGTTGATGAACGTTGCCGTATAATTCAATTTTCTTCAGTAATTAGTTCATTTGCATTTCCATCATTAATAAAAATAAAATATACAAGGCGCAATGGGGGTAAATCTGAACTAGGTCCTTGTTTATTCGAATATACCTTGCCCCGATTAACTCGTTCGCCCAAGTGAATAATGTATCCAGGAGTTGAGCAAATAACTTCGTTTTCACCCATAATATAAGGAAATAAACAAGGAGCTTAGGTTTTACCCCCAGTCCGGGGTAATTTCGCCTTAATGTCATAATGTTTTAGAACATATTTTCAATCAAGTTTTAGAATAAACCACGCGCTAAAAAATACGAAGACAACAGGTTAAAGTAAACTTTGCATTTTTCGTTAACTTTTACCTCACTCCACCTTAGAGTTAAAGTTTACAGAGTTTCTTTAATGAGCAATAATTTAATAAATGAATTTGAAAAAGACTTACGTTCAACGTAGAAGTAGCTGGTGGAATTGTACATGTTGTGTATAATTGGTCGAACATTATCCAACGTGAGGGTTTCCAAGTTATTGGAACGCAGATCCAAGTAGTAGATGCCGGGCACGCCGCCGAGGAGCGTCGGCGAGAGGATGGTGAGCTTGTTGTTGTTTAAATTCAGCTGGCGTAGATTCGTGAGGCCGGCGAAAGCGCGATCGGTGATCATTTCGATCTGATTGGATTCGAGCAATAACTCCTGCAAGCACACACGTGCGCCAGATGCGCTTAATCAAACAGTGATACTGACCCACATATCAAATAAAGCGTAAATTGCGAGAGGCGGCGCGCGTCGGCCCAGAGAGCAATAATGAAGAGCAAAACCGTGATCGCGCCAACTCAACGCGCGCGCGCACACACACGCATAAAAAATTGTATTCGCCTGCCGAGAGCTTTTAAGACGTTATTAATATTTTAATATCGTACGGATGCTGATGATTTGTGTCTGTTTTTATTAATGGTCCAAGTGCTCAAGCGGAAATGTGAATTTCTTTAAAAGCTAAAACTTGAGGAATATTTTTCCACGGTTAATATTTGATAGATACGAGAAACTATATTATCATGTCAAGTAGGTAGAGTCTTGATTTCAATTATGCTATTAGCGTAGTCAACGAGTGCGTCGAGTTGGCAAAACGGCGCGGCGGTGGCGGCGGCAGCACAGCGGCGATGGTGTTGGCGCCGTTGATTAGGAACGCAATCTGCAATTGCCACCTCGCGTTGATTTCCCGTTACGAGGCGTGTTACATACGCTGGAATGCAATTTGCGAAGACTAAGCGCGCTTTGGCGCATCAGTGGCAAGGCACTAATTCGCAGAAGGCATCAGCGCTCGCGCTAGTTGCGCGCGAACCGAGGAAGGATTCGACTCCGGAGATCATTTGTGCCGCAAATATGTTTGTGCGCTCGTCGTGATTGCGCGCCCTCAAGGAGTTTATAATTATTCCCGTATACTTTTAACTCTATACAATTCTACAGGCCTTTGGTAACGTAGGTTATCTATCGATTTTATATTCTCGTACGCGTACAGGCGGCTCTTTTATACGGCTTGACGGCAGTTGTAGCAGGCATGCAGCAGCGTAAATAATGGTTTCCATGTTATTTAGCATGTCGCCGCTGATTATTATTGCGTGTCTTCGCGCATTGCAAATTAGACGCGTGATTTAATGTTTGAACAATGCATGTGTTTCCTTCATTGCGTTCGCGTGCAGGAAGCTGGTCGGAAGCGGCAAAGATATTTGCTGTGATGCGCGACGACTGCCGCGTGCATAGACAGACTTTGCCAGCGGGCTTTTATTTGCGCTCCTCCTGAATTCTACGAGACGCGTCTTCCCGCCTCTTTGTTGTTGCGTTTCAATAGGAATGATATTGTTACGTCCGAGTCGTGCGCGAATGACAATGTTGGATGTCGTATTAAATTTTGCACCGTATTACACATTGTCAATTTGTTGTTTTGTTTATTCACTCATGCGCATACAGTCGACGTCAAAATTTGCCAAAGAAAATAGCGAGGGGAAAGTTGTCTTGGGTGGTTCACTTGATGATGCTTTTCACACGACTAAAATTCGTTTGTTTTACTTGAAATTGTTTTTAAGTAAATATTTTCAGTATTCGGGGAAACAGTTCATTTAATTTTTAAAGAAGGATATCGTCTTCCTAATTAAACAACGTAAATATTAATGTCAGCATGTTAATCCTTAATTTAGGGACACCAAAAACAGATCTGATTACTTTAAAGTCCGCATCAAAGGAAGTATTTTGAAACAAATTTGAGCAATTATTTTATTTGAGATGAACGTCTTTCTCGTGTTGCATGCTTGACCAACATTTTGGGTATAAAGTTGAGAAAAAGTAAAAATTAAGTATGTCAATATAAAGTAAGTGCGTGACACAAAACAACAGAAGTAAGTAGGTATATAAAACGGCAGCAAGTTTGAAAGACCACAAGTGAACCTCTAGATACCTTTATCCCCTCGTATAATGGCCAGTTAGTTACTTACACCCCGTGCCAACTTTGTAACTTGACGCAGGACTACTAGCTGCTGCTCCTGCCACAGCTCCTGCTCCTGCTGCTGAACGCAGTGGCGAGTCGCGCGCGCGCACGCTCTAAAGCTAAGTGTTGATAAAACAACTTTCTAATTACCCCCCGAGCAGGCGTCGCGACGACGCGTTGTGGGACGACGCCCCCGCTTCTCTTTCTCGAAACTAACACACGAACAGCTTATGCGGCTGCGAGCTGCCCGCATACTAATTACTCACCTCTAACACCCAAAGCTCGGCGAATGTCAGGTCGCCGAGCATGTTGATTTTGTTGTAGCTGAGGTCCAATCGCTTGAGGTCTTCGAGGCCGCGGAACGTATCCCGCGTAAGCACACTGATGAAATTCGTCGCCAGCTCCAGATCGCTAAGTCGCGTCAGCTTCTCAAATGCGCCCTCCTGAATGACACTGAGCTTGTTCTGCGTTATGAAGAGTTTTCTCAGCGCCGGTAAGTCAACGAACACGTTGCGTTGCAATTCCTTAATGTGGTTCTCGTCCAGATTCAGCTCGGTCAGATTGTGAAGATGAGCAACGGCGTTCTCTGCCAGCGTGGTGATTTGGTTGCGTGTCAATTTGAGATGTGCCAGCTGCGAGAGGTTGGCGAACGCGTAGGGGTGCAGCTCGTCGATGGCGCCGTAGATGATTTCAAAGGTACGCAACTCCTTGAGGTAGATGAGCGCCTTAGTGGGCACGAACGTGAGATTGCCGTGCGGCTTCACCAGGATGCGCATCGACCTGATGCGCGGCTGATTGATGAAGTAGCTCCAGCCGGGATACTCGGCCGTCAGCTTGCTGTTGAACACCCAGCACTCGGCCGAGGTGACGTTCCCATGGCCGCCGCCCGCATCGCAGAAGCAATGCAGCTGGGCGTCCGGCTCGTCGTTCGTGCACAAATTAATCGAGCTGAGAATCTTTGTACGCTCCTTCTTGCGCTCCTTCTCCTTGCTGCGCATCGCCGTCAGCGGCGCGCTCGTGAAACACGCCGCTATGGAGAAGACGAGCAGCAGCCGCATTCTTCAGCAGCGCCCGCCGCTTAATTAGATCTGCAATCAAGCAAGCAAACGAAAACTTTTACACAGCCCATTCAATTCGCAGAGACAAAATGATGATGAAAGCGCACGCGATCATGCGAAATATTTATTGCGGTTGCACAAGTCGAAAAATGGTTTAGTTCGCTTGCATTGCGCATGGCATGCAATAGATCTTCATTCGTTTTACGCATGCACTAATAGTAAAATCCTAAGTGCCCTTTCAATGCGCGCTTTTTACACGGTGCACTTTACTGGCTGGCTCCGCGCGCATTATATAATTCAATGAGAGCTAATGATTTACGGGCGCACATTTCAGTCTTGGATGCATTCCAACGATAACGCACTGATAATTATTTTGTTTAATACGAACCATTCGACTCTCCTGCATGCGGCATAATTTATTGACACAACAATAAATTACTTAGCGCGCTCACTCGTTGAGAAAAAAAGAAAAACGAGCGCGTAAACTGCATAAAACGCTAAGTGAATTTTCCATTCAACGCAAAACTTTCTAATCTCGCCGGAAATAAATCTCGCGCAGGTAGTGGGGGCCATAGGGGGTGGTGGTGGTGGTGGTGGTAGCTGTCTGAAGGGGTAGCATTTGTGTGCAAATTAATTTAGTCTTCGATACATTTATTAATCCACCCTTTGCTGCCGCCGCGAAAAGATGTATTTAATTAATTCCACTTTGCCCGAGTTAGTTGAAGGACTAAAGAATGACGCTGGCGAAGAGGGAAGACGGAAACGCACCCGCGAAGCAAGGGTTTTCTTTGTTATCGCTTTGCTAGCTTGTACTTACTACGCCCGCCTTTGATTGCACGCGTTATCAATTTACATAACGGAAAATGACTAATAAAAAGGCTTTTATTTCAACCTTTTCTACGGCCGCAGCACACAGCGCACAAACCCCTTGAAAATCCTAAAAGCCACAGAATGCTCAAAGCATTTCCGAACATAATAAAGATTACGCTATAAATTTATTACGTGTAATAATATTTACTGGTTGTGCGCTTTGAATTATTCTATACGAACGCGAAGCGAAGCGTTCGTTGAATGAGAATATTTTTTGTTCGAGTCATTGTCTCTTGAGCTATCCATAAATATTTAAGTATTTATAGAAATATTTTGCTGATTTGTTTGTCGGTTGATGTTGGGAACTTGGTGCGCTTTTTATTTCCGGTATAAATAAGGAGAGATATTTTATGAAGTACTTCTTGGTGATGATTATATTTAAATGTAGATCGATAAGTTTATTGCGCTCCACATTTCCTTAAAGCTCGCTTGTAAAACATGGGAGAATGCAGAGTTGAAGTTGTGGGAGCATATTGTACAAATGTTTGTATCGAGGACACAAATGGAAGGCGTGCAAAAACGACGTCGAATGGCAAATATATAATTATATTGTCAGCGTTACGTATGAATTATGATGTTTTCATGCCTCGCAGTAATTAAATAAAAATCTACGAGGCTATTGCGTTACAATCGGCCTCCGAGAACGAGGAGTCTTTTGCGCGAACGAACGTGCGAAACTTTATGCGGATGCGAAATGCAAACAAACATAACGGCGCAGGGTATTCGACACGAGCAAATATGCACGAATGTTATGCTCCTCGTAATGCACCATTAATACCTTTTGTTTATTATAATAATATGCGTGCTTTCTTCAGTTGAGGTGCTCGTAAACACGGGGCGAATGTAAAGTTTTATTCGCGCCAAATCCAGACTGGTTAATGCTCTCTTCTTGTCCAGTTCATGAGCATAAAAATGAAATATGCGCATACCACGTTTAATTTAATGTTATTACTAACAAATTATGCTATAAAAATATTAAATTAAGAAATTAGAGTCTGTTTTCTAAATAAATCATTCATTAAATTAGAGTGGCCACGTCTGGTTGAGAAGAGAGTATAGTAGTAGTCGTTTAAGTAATTGTTCACGATCGATAAGTAAAATTCAAGATTTAGGTCATGAATTATGGACGTATATAACCCTTAAACTTTGTTTTGGTTACTCCTCAGATTGTGGAAGAAGGACATTGAGAAGAACACTACTAATTTGTGGCTAACTGGGTTTCGTTGGGTTTCGACCATCAAGAATTAGCCAGGCAGGAGGTATGATGTACAGGGGGTCACCCCCTTTCAGCTTCGAGGCCCAGAAAAGTTATAATGGTAAATCTAATTCTTGAATTTTTAGTAGTGGTTTCGTCATGCTTCGTCTTCTTCCAACCATCAAGGATTAGCCAGCCAGGAGGTATGAAGTACAGAAGGTCGCCTCCGTTCAGCATCAAGGCCCAGAAGAGTTGTAATGGTTCTTTAGACAATTCTGGAGTCACCATACAAAGAATAAGGGGTATGTACCCTATATGGGCTTTAATTTACTATTATTGTTAGTGTACATAGCACATGTTTTATTGCGTGCGGATGTCATGAATTTCCCAATAACTGAAGGATTATTTGACAATTATTGGTTATGGCCCACAACTGGGTTATGCTGATTACATTCCTTAGTTAGATCCATAGACTAAACTTTGCTGAACTAAATCAACCCTAATAATGGGTAGGCTGAATTTAACAATTATTTTCTCGTATTTTAGTGCAAAATCATTAAACAACCGGAAGTTATTAATAAATTTTCGGGCACAATGCAATCTAAAGCAATTAAATCAATTTTATACAAGCGGGTGAAAACAGGCACGTAAAATATCATCTCACCATTTGTATCGTGATTGAGTTTAAACACGATTAAATAGTGGCGGCGTAATTGAAGTTTTGAAATCAGTCAGTATTAATAGATTTAATACATAACAATTAGGGAGTATGTGTTTGCGCTGTGCCCCCGCATCATGCGCGGTCGCACATTAAACCATTGCGATAAGGTCTCGAAAAGCATGTAATTTCGTAATTGACACGCTATCTAACTAATAAATCGTTCCATCATAGTACAACATGTCGGTAGCGGCAATTCAATGCATGCCTCCGCCGCCGCCCGCCAGCAGCCACCCCTCGCCAACGGGATGTGCGCAATGCATCACTTTTTCCACACGATTTTCCACTCACTATGAACACGATTAAAATATTCCACGTATGTGGGTTGCCGTTGGAAACAGCGTTCGTCTACGTTCATTAAAAATTCCCTAATGCGCAGCGCGCACGTTTCGCGATCATTGAAAAACAGTTTCGGGAATTTCTTCGGGGAGGTTTTTGCAAATTTGAAGTAACATTCAGTATCGTGTAATAAATTTCCACTCGGCGCGCCGACACGTTTTCACCGGACGATTATGTATGGCTTGCTGCGCCAAGAGCGTTGGCAACAAAGCGCGCCTCGCAGCATTGGCACGCTTCATAATTACGAAGATTATTTATTGTATTATTACCCGCTTAACCGTTTTTGCCAGCCTATGACTGCCGTGGCGAGTTTCATCGTCGGTCGACGTTCGCTGTATTGTTTTTCGCTTTTTCTTCGTCGCGATCGTCTGAGCCCGCGTTTTTGCGGGCTCAGACGATGCGCAAATATTTTTTATGTCGTTTACAGCAAACTTTCATTAGATAACCACTGTATTATCGTCTCATTAATAATCCTATAAATATTCAATAATAATTACGCCTCACTCAAAGTTTGTTTGAGGAACGCAAACAATTGTTTTCAGTAATTAATATCGATTGGAAGATAGACAAAATAAATAGAGAATTATCGTCTACTTTCTCAACGCAAACAACATTAGTTAGGAGAAGATAAGTCGCGGTATTTCGCACTAGACTGAGTGTTACGGTAAATAATTAAAGACCTGATAATGTTTTTAAGATAGCGACATCTAAGTTTCTATTCACTTGGTAGAATATTGCGTGTGACAGAGTAACTTTGTTAACAACAATTTGACCTACGTACAGCACAGTGTAAAAATATTGCAACAAGCAGTATACGTCGTGCAGTATAACCTTTTGTATAAAATCTTAGTAATCTTAGTATAAGTCATTTAATAACAGTTAATATTTGATCGGATTAGGGCTACAAGTAAAACAAACTACTGTATAATCATTGAGATAAACAGGTATGTTCTATATTTCTAAAATCTGCGGAGACGTAATTGTTAAGACACGGGTGCGACAAAGGATATTTTGTAACTTAAAACGGAAGTAATTAAATCTTATGGCAGGTAATGAATTAGATCGAAGTGTCAAATTGAATAAGTCGTTTGTATCTTGAAATGCAAATGATTATTGCGGCGAGTCACGACTGGTAAATTTATCCCATTTCGTCTAAACGAAACAGTACATACTAACTGTAATGTATCGCTTATACAATGGCTCAACGTTTCAGTAATTTTTCTCTAATACATCGCAAAAAACATAGACTATGTACATAATGTCTACAGTCTAGACGTAGTCACTGATTGATTTATATTTTTAACACGTTCATTTCGTATTCCAGGATCTGGATTAACATTCATAACGGAAGATATTGATCAACGTGTCGGACAAATGGTCAACCTAGGGCAAACAGGAAATGGTGTTTTTCTTCTGAATATATATAAGGTACTTATTTGCCTAATTAATCATTTGATTAAATTATTAACTTCTCTCTTTTAGGTAGGTGCTATTTATACTCTAGGCATTGGTAAATGTATTGAAATTGATTTACCCGATAATCATCAAACTGAAGCTGCAATAATTCGAAATGCAAGCAGTATTTGACGCAATCATAACATTGAACTACCGCACTAAGGCTGTAAATAATTTACGAGCAATGCAGCTAGGTGAGAGAACATTAATTAACTAATAGTTATAATAACGAAAAGTACGTATTCCATTAAAACGATATTTATTATTAACGAACGGTAAGACCCATGGCGAAAAATTTAATTCGCTCGACTATTAGGTAGCAGACAAATTAATCTACTTCACAATAATTATAGCGCCGCACTGGAAAAACGCACGGGGTGTGAGGTAAAAAGGGAGAAAAAAAACGCGCACCCGATTTGAATATTTAATCACTACGTCGGGGAAACGACGATGATTAGCATTACGCGGAAATATCGTGTGACAGTTCACATGTTAAATGCTTCAGCGTACATAATATACTTGCGCACGACACACACCGCACGCTTTCAGCCCGTCAGCAATAAATCACAATATGTGTGTGTTCATATTATAATATGCACATAATGCATTTCCATTCTGTAGTTTATTCGCCGCCGCCACAGCCATAGCCGCCGCTGTGGCTGTCCGTATGCATATTACGCGCTGCGGGCCCCCCAGCAGCAACAAGAAAGTGAAGCATACATATTACAGCATGCATTTCTTTTTGCCGGCCTCCCCAACTCGGTTCGTACCTGAGATGCATATTTGCTTCGTTGTTCCGCTTTTTCAATTGCTTTAGCGTGTGGCAGCAGCGCACTCGTTCGCTGCTTCGTAAAATGAGAAAAGCGGCGTGGAAAATGCATTTCAGTTTTGTGCGGCCAGTTATTGAAACGCAACATTGGCGGCTCTCGCATTTGCACATAATCCAACAACAACACTAGCAAAATATTTAAACTCGAAGCGAGCAAATTATTTTTATAGCCGCCGCCGTCTCTCGCGCGCGCACTATATGAGTAAGGAAGGAATTTTTGCAATTAGTTTTAATGAAGTGGAGCTTTAATAAAATTTAATTCTCATGCGATTAAGTACGTTAGTAACTTTCTATTATTATAATTTTAATGTTCAACTACATATCTTTGAGAGCATTAGAATAACTTTTGCAATTTATATTATTACTTTACGTACAGGGTGTAATAATGAAAAATTTTACATGCAGTAGCTTCCTATTAATTTTACTATCAGACATCGGACATTTACTCTATAAAATTCTTAAGAAAATATGAATATAAAAAAGTACAAACACGAAATGCAAAGCGATGCAATGCAGTGCAAGGAATTAAAACAATTTCTAGCGGAAATGAAAGATAATAAAATTCCAGCGAAAACAAGAAAAATGTGCAATTTATTGCAAAGTAACTTCTCGTGTTATCGGCGTTCAAAGAGAAAATTATTCCGAACAACAAGTCTACGTGTGCAACACAGTAGTGCGCAACACTTGCGTGTACCGTGAAATTATTTCAACCCACGCATATGTACATAGATTATAATTGTTCGCCTTTTCCATTCGGGTTGGTTTTGCTGCCTCGTTTCGAATTGAACGGTATTCATAAGACATGCTCTGAAATGTTGTGCTAGCCGACTGAATTGCATTTTTTGAAATAAACTTGTAAACAAATAAATTACCAGGCGCGCAGCATGTGTTGAAACGCACGCGCCAATATTAAATGGTTGCGTACACACCTTTCTTCGCACCATGGAAATGAAACGAAAAAGCAAGGTAATTGTGGGGCATGAAAGAAAAATAAGCAACGTACAACACAAATAATTGAGATGAACACAATCGCGTGCGCAGGCAGCAGGAGGCGGGCGGGCGTGCGTTTTTCTTATTAATGATTTCCAGCGCTGCTTCTGCATAACAAAGAACGCGTTATTATGCATTAAGTAATGAGCCTTTTATTTTCAAATTGCTTTTTATTTTATTGTAGCGACTCTTGTTTATGTCGCACTCGCTCCCGTGGGTATTTAATTCAACGTGACCTGACTCGCTACCGGCATTGTACATTTTGGAATTGCATGAAAAGTTTTCAAAGTTGTTAGGGATTACTTTAGTTGTGTCACGTGCCACAATTAAGCGTTTTATAAGGTTGTGTATTACGTGAAAATTACGCAGAAATTTTAAGTTATTTCGCCAACAAGTTGAACGTGTTTGGATAAATATCAAAGCGAATATATTTTGTCAAGTGAAGCAACGATTGTAAAAAATAAACCGATGATAAAATATCATTCATAAACTGTCCACTTTGCTATTACTTTGCTATTGACATACGCGTTTTGCGAGTGCTGAGCAATTCCGGAGTTTGTTCGGGAATAGAGAGAGCTAGGTCGAGCGAACCCTTGCGGAACCTTCGTCCATCCGTCGCCTTATTGCCCCGAGGTGGTGGCATGGTGATACACAGGAGCTATTTCGCGGCGAAGGCGGCAGCAGTGCTGCTTGCCTGCCTGCCATCCCCTTTCGTACATTTATATGAGCGAAGCGGCATTCAGACCGTCATCTTACATTTTCCATTTGACCGTCGAAATTGGCATGCATACAAAAGCGGGCGGGGGTGGTCGTCGACGTCGAAGTCGTCGCGCAGTCGAATACACCTCTATACAATTGCAAAGCAAAGAGCGTACGAAGGAACGAACAAACGTCCGAACCGAAATTTATTCGTTTCGATGACCCGGACATCTTCAGCGGCCGCGTCCGAAAATTCGCATCCCCGAAAACTCGTGAAAGGTGGCTGGCGGGCACGAAGGATAAACAAATGTGGAGCGCAAGATGCACGCCCACCACGTAATACACTGAAACACGTAATCGCCATTCTTGGCATCAGCAATTGTAAATCTAAGGTCCAAACGTGCCGTGAAAAAAGAGTAGCCATAAAATAAGAAGGGGGGTTGTTGCGCACGTTACGCATGCAGCCATTGCATATGATATTTTCAGTCCGTACTTTGTAGCCGCTTTCTCGAAGAAAACGCATTCGAGCGTGGATAATCATTAATATTGACTTGCATTTAATGAGCGCGTTGCGGGATGAGAGACGAAATGCACGCGGGCGGGCGCGTTAAGGCGATAAACACCCCACCGATATTGCTAGTCATTGCCGGGCATCATTTCGAATTCGCAATTCCTTATTCCAATCCGGCGATCGGTTACTAACGGCAAGCGAGGAGGAAAGCGGGCGCGCGCACGGTACTAACCGTCTAAAATTTGCGAATGGCAAATTGAGGATTGCAGCAGCGGCGATTAATCCTTGGGAAGGCGCGCGCTAAGAGCGTGCCGCTTGCAGTGGCGCTAGTTTCAAAGGAGCGAGGAATGGCACCTTCGAGATCATTCCTCCTCGCTTCGGAACTTATTGGATCCGCCAGCCAGCCAGCCGTCTGCGCTTATTACTTTCGCATCGGCGATTCGCAGAATATTCCAAATCGTCGAATAATCTAAGAGATTTCCTAGTTTTCGACAGATTTCAATATTGCACTACGGCAACGCCAATGCCGACTCACAGCGCACACCACTCTCTACGCAAATCAATGCAATGCAACTTCAGCATTTGCATGCATTCTTGCAGCGAACTGATACAAGGATGAGCGTGCAAACTCTCCTTCTCCGATCACATTTCGCGATGGGTGGCAAGCAGCAAGCTCCTGCTGTTGTTTTATTAGCGATTACCTTTCCAGATTTACGATTGCAGATATATATATATCTGAAGGTTCTTCGTGCTTGGGATTTTTCAGTGCGCTTACTCCACTGTTTTATGTCCGTTTTACAATGACAACTTCATTATCTATTATATTGATTTGGTTTCTTTGTTGTATTTGCATGCGCATAAAGTATAAGCATGCGAACGTTGCCTATAAAATCGCGTACTAAAGTCCAACTTTGAAATTGGATGAAAGTAAAATATATTTACTGAAATGACGTTTTCTTCGCAAAATAATGCTATGAGATTAACATGTTTAAACATTCGGACATTTGAAAATGATATTAAATAACAAATATCTGAATTTAACTTGGAGATGAACATGTGGAAATTCGAAAAGATTACAAAATATTAAGCAAATTTTACTCAAGAGCAGCTTTTCCTAACATATTTCTTAACATCGTATTAAGCTAGCTGCCCGAATTATAATTTCGTTATTCGTGAATATATAATAGAAACAATCTTGAAATGAGGGAGGGCATATTCAGTAATTCCGCAGCACACAGAAGGAAAAAAACACAAAAACAGAAATTGTTTTCGGCGAACATGACACGTCTCTGAAGATTTCGTCATGTTCTTCGGCTACTTGCGCTGTTTAGAAATATCTCAAGTCAACAACAAACACACACGCACACGAAACGAAAATAATGACTAAATACGAGCAACTTCCACTTGGGGTGGATCACGATTTTCTTTCTATACACCAAGCAAGCAAGCAACAACAACAAGGGCACGAGGAGTAACAAAAAAGGCAGCGTGTGCGCATTGGAGGCACTCAATCATAACATGCATAAGCACATTGCCCAAACAAAGGAACGAGAATCTTTCATTAAAATTCCAGAGAGGCACCGCGCAATAAGCAGTCGACGACGAAGTGCCCTCTCACTATAAATGCGCGCGCGCGCGCCCTTATCGCCACTACGATTAGAGCGGCGGCAACACGCGGCACTGGCGGCGGCGCAAAGAAACAGTGCATGCGAATTACTTAGGAAATTGCAGCGATGATAAGCGCTATTTTTCCACACTGCGCGCTCTTGCATTCCACGTGCATTCTTCTTAATTATCATCCGCCCGTTTAGAGCAATTTGCTGTAACTATTTCCAAACGGGGAGAGGGCGGCGGTGCTGGCGGTGATGGTGAAGAAGTAGCGATCGCTTTTATTAATTCGCTTTCGTTTTAGTCTATTTGATCAACGCTAGTGCGGCGCGATCGAGCCAATAAAAGTGATATATTTTACGGCAGTTTTTGCGCGTTTTGTTTCATTTATTGCTTTATTTTTTCTCTCGGCGCACACGCGTCGTAGCTGGCTTGATGAACGAGCAATAAGTTGTGCTAGGCATCCGATGACAAATTATGACACGTTTTATCTAAATTAAAATACTATTGGCCGTGGCTATTGCGCTTGTTTCTAATTTATGGCACGTGCGCCACACTTGAAACACATCGGCAATAGTAGCAAAGTGGTCGAAATGCGTCGTAAAGTTTCATCCCGAAATATGCGATCATCTGCGTTGTATTGACAAGTTTTTGAATGTGATGAATGATGAATAACTCATGGGACGTTAAACACAAGTCGAACGGGGCTGGGCGGCGATCCTCCGGGGACGCGCAGCGCTCGTAAGTAACGCGCACGTACTGGGAATCGAAAACAAATTGAATTTAGGCAAAAATGCAATAAACTTTATCGAGACACGTGTGTGCACATATTCCGCGACGCGTATGCGCTTAGTGTAATGGCCTTCTTGTTGAGCTTTATTTTTACAACTTTTATTGCGGAAATTGCGCCAGCAAAGAAACGCGCATCGGATGACTCGATGTAAATTAGAATCTATGATAGTAAGATGGGCCACACGAGATAAAAGACGGCGGCGGGAACAAAACAAACCGCGGTTAAAAAGGTTACATTTAATAAGTCTTTACATTAATCAAGCCTCCACCACCGCCGCCGCCGCCGTCGCTATCGTATCCCTCGCACTTACACCGATTGCGCTCTCGCCTTGGAATATGAAGTTGGGAATGAAACAGTGAGATAGATACGAAAGAGTATGCAATCCGTTAGATGCAAACGAACGAACGAATCCAACGGGGGTTTTAATTAATAATGAACTTTTAGTTTTCCCGGGCAATAGATGTGCGACGAAAACGAAGGCGAACGCGCAGGCGACTTAGCTGCATGTCTACGAATATACTTTATCAACGTGCATAAAGATAAATTATAAAGTTGCTAATTAAATTTCACGATTGGTGAAGCCTTATTTACAATTCCAGCCGACGAAACACATTCGGAAAAAGTTTCGCTGAACGATGACTAAATTTGGATGCTTGTATACGTACGTACACAAGAAGTACGCACGCATGTTTTCGTCGAAAAGTTGAAACGCAAATGACGTAATTGTGTACTTTTACCGTGTTTGCTTGCCTTGCCTCTTTGCAAAAATTTCTCGAACAACAGAATCAATTATCTTTGTAATAATTCAATTAATTCATCAATATTCATGAAGGTGCCTTGAAGTTTTGCAATTTGCGTGTTTTCGTGCGGAAAAAATAACGACCACCCGCCCCCAATAAATTGTTTTCACATGAGTAAAGTTTGCAAATATTGACGGAATTTTATTTGTAACAATTTACAAAACTTTTTTCATTCGATCGATTAAGTAAGCAAGAAGAATTTAAAAATATATATATGTGAAGTATGAATATTTAAAAAATCAGTGCGAATTATGTAAAATAATATTAGAGTGAAAATTATTACAGGCTCTTAGTGCTTATCAAGTATATGCGATACGTTTTTGAGTACTTAATTAAAATCAATCAGTAACTTTAAAAGTTGCAACGAGTTTAAAGTTTTCCCTTTTGGAAACTATAAACAATTCAATAGCGCTGAAGAATTGAAAAACAATTAACGTGATTACAAAGAAGTCTTAACATAACTTAACAACGAGTATGACATCACGGCATGATAGCGCTTTTCATGATAGTAGTAGCAGTTTTTAAACCATTAAAATCGGTCAATTAGTTGAAAAGTGGTTGCGATTTAAAATTTCCCTGGCGCTCGCTCAGACGCTACTGCCAGGATGAACTTGATAGCGCCTGGAAACGCACAAAATCGAGCTCTGGGCTTGTGTTCCAGGCAACAGAATAGATGTATCGGAATAGCGCCTACTACTTCGGAAGTCCTCATAACGTCAAAGCTCACTCAGAACAATACACATTCGATTCGACACTAACCGCGTAAGACAATGCGCTGGCGAGTCCTGGTCCTATCAGTTGAATCAGGAGTAAAATAAGCAGCAATCAACACCACACATTTTAATGAATATCTCCTGAACTACTAGAGATATCCAAATAAATGTTTCAATATCAGAAAGTTTATTAAATTTCTGATAAAACATCATTAAATCATTAATATTCGTTTGATAGATTTTGCGTTATAACTTCCCAAAGTTAACGTTCTATTGCGTGACTTTGGCTTGTAACAATTGAAATTTTCCAGCGGCATATGATTGTTTGTTTACACCTGAAGCTTTAAATGATTATTTCATTTAAATATTGCACGAATTATAGTAGTCAAATTAATTTAAAAGTGAGAATTGCGCAAGTAATTAATTATTTCGTGTGGAAGTAACTTCTTTCGTTTAAAACAGTTTTACGTTAAAAATGAATATAACTTGTTATTGCCACAGTCCAAGTAAATCTTATCTGGATGTACATTTTGCAAAATAAATGAAGGCGCAAAGTGTTTGCTCTTCTTCTTGACTTACATGTTCCGACAACGAAAAGTTTTTGAGGGAATAGCTCGCGACACACGCGCATACGGGTATAATATTAGCCGGGAGTGTAAATCGTACGTAGAATATGCAACGTATCTTGCGATTTCGGCGGCGGCAACAAGCATACGAGATGAAATGGATGATGTCTCGGGGCTCTCTTCAGGGAAAGCGGGCGCGCGCGTTCTCGCGTTCGACAGGGATGACTATGGTGTGCTGCGACAACGATGACAACATCAACTAGGGACACCTTAGCTCTATGCAAAAGCTCCACGACGGCGTCGGCGGCAATGGCAGTGGCAGTGTCGCACGAAAGTTATAATGCAACAGTTGTAGAAGATTACATGCACGCGACATTGCGCATATCAAGCGGAAGCCAGAATCGTGCTGCCGGACGAAAAAATGCGATAACGTGACGCAATCAAATGAAAATTCGCCCCCAAATTCTCCACCGAATATTACATGCGCGCAATTTTCAGTTTTATTATGATAGCCCCGTTATATTCACAATCTCCCATTCAGGGACGTTCGGCGATCCGTAGCCGAATGCAATTATTGTTTGCCGAGTTTAATTATAAATAAATATAAATGCACGTTATATACGGATAAAAATCAATGCGCATTCGTGCGATATGCAATACAAAAAGAGTTGCTGTACAAATAATACGTAAATTAATTTTCCGCGTTAAACATATAAATACAACTACGGCTTCCTGGGTTGATTATTACGCTCAGTTTGATTAATAAGGCATACTTTTTTAATTTCATTTAACTAGTTTATTAATTACACCACCTCTTAATGAGTTGCATATTGACTTATTTTGACTTCTTACACAATATTCAATTTTATTCTCGCACTTTATTAATATCACTGCATGCAGTCTTTCATCGTCCATTCGTCACGTTGAGTGCGCTGAAGAAATTAAAGTATTGCACTAGGTTCATAAGGAGAGAGCACTATAATTTTAATTAAGTTTCACAGGCAATATCGCACTAAAGCGAATGCCTTCTGGCAAAGAAGAAGACGGCATTCGCTAAATATCACTAGCAACGCGCGAACAAGCTGCGTTTGTATGTCATCATCAATCATCACGTTTGCGAAATTCTTTGCTCAATTTCTTTTAACTTTACGAAGATGTTTTTCTTCTCCAACATCACTTTTTGCAATGATCGTTCACTTTTTTGCGTTTCACATTTCACCGTTTCATAATAAGCAAGTAGTGGTATATTATGTAATTTCCAATTGAATAATCACAATTTACATTGGCATGTGTGTGGGTTGTGGGCGGTTTTCCGGACTATTCTCATTACGTTGAATGCAAACAAAGAAACTGATTGCTTTCGAATGCAAATGAAAGTGTACCAACTCGTGGAATCCGAGTCTAATTATACAAGTCAAACAAGCGGCAGATGGCACCTGCACGTGCATATTATATGCGTTGTTATTGTTAATTAGCTCAATAATGACGCCACGGGGATAATTTGTGTTTGTACACAATTTAGTTCAAGACGCAAGCTACTCGCTCTCCCCCCGGTGCACTACCGCTATGTGCATGACAAACAACGTAAATTAACTTTAGCAAATTATCAATTACTTGACTAATATTCGCGCTCGTGTTTTCGTATCATTATTAACGCGCGCTGCATGCTCGCTTGCTTGAACACGCCGTAAAATACGGACGCGCAATAACAACACGGACATAAAGAACGCAGAGTGGCTGCTGCTTGTACAGAATGAAATATTTGGCAAATAGTGAAGGAGGTATAAAACGAACAGCTTTGATGTGCCTCTTATCGCTGTCTGGTCATTCTAGGACGACTCTTCACCTCTCTCGCACGCGAGAAATGGTGTCGAATTCATCGATGCGAATCACCGATCAAGGAATTGCACAGCGTACAATTTCTTTAGCGTCGTTCAAGCATCGTTTGGCAGGTCGCTAACATGACACTTTCGATACCGTTTATAGTGCGCGTACAGCTCGACATTTCCGCACAATGTTCGCGAAGCAGCTTAGGAGAAGATGAGAGAAAACTTCCTATCGATAGATTCAAGTATCGAATGACGAACAAACGATGTAATCTCGTAAACAGACCGTGGTGGTGGCGCTAAACCTAACCGAATCATTTCGATGTGTATAGGCGGATTGGGTATCTATCAATACACTTCAATTGCATTGCAATGCAGTGCTTCCCCTTACGTGAGTTGTTGAAATATGAAATAAGTAATAAAACAGGGTGCGTGCGTGTACACGTGTCGAACGTGTCCATGCGGAATGGTAAAACACACCCCCGCAATGGCTTTATATTGACGTGTTGTACTCATGGCACCCTTGAGTGCGTCTATCCAACTTGATATTCCCAATGCGTTCGAACACCTTTTGCCTTCTGCCATTTCGCACGCCACCGCCAACGCCGCTGCGAGTATAGGAAGTAGACAATTTCACATACATAATATACTATATGTATTTTTACAACTCCCCAAACAAGCGAAATTTGCCCAGCACGTAGTTTTAATTCGCAAAAAATCGAAAATATCCTACTTTACGCAGCTGGCGGAGAGAAAAAGCGCGCCTCATAATTTATGATTAGAGTGGATAAATACATATTTATCTCTTTTTGATGCTGACTTTTATGTGATATCCATTATGCATAACCGATCTTTCTTTATTTCGGAATATTTCGGCGACAAGAGAGTCGTTAGTCACTTAGCTCCTGGAAAAACAGCGCCAAAGTGCGGATGAACAGTGCGCGCACCGCAAAGGTGGAAATCACACCGCGATGATAAGCAAAGCAGCGCGTTTCTTCTACGCATTTTGCAGTTTATGCGCAAGACTTTTACAAAGAAGACATAAAACGCAAGTCACGACAACAATATTTATTATTTTAGGGCGGCTCTAGCGCATCGGATCAGCTGGAAACTTCCTGAAAATCCCATCGACTTGTTATGGGAAGCGACATTGCCGCAGCATCGCGGACTGGCAGGCAAGCCAAGGCAACACGTATGCGTATGGCTTTCTTTTATAAATTGCATTTTTGCTTATTAAATATTCATTCTTTTAGAATTTCCTGCCCCTGCCGAATGTGCTATGATCCACTCAGTGTCTTCGCTAGTATGGCACATGCTAAAATCTCTATAAGATTTGCGCACCATCCGCACTCAAAGCGAATAGAAAATAGTTGGAGTGCCATTCTTACTACCCACTTTGGATCAGGTGAATACCAGACTCAGTTTTACGATCTTCGCAACTGGTCGTTACCTCAGCTGCAGCGCAGATCAATTTGACAATAATTCGAAATCTGTTCATACGACATGACAGAAATATCTCTTATCACAAGAAGTGAGTATAAGCGCATAGATTAGATGACCTGCTTTAGTATAGGTATAGAATTCGCGTTCGCCGTGTACTCACGTTTGAAATTTCAAACCCAAATTTCAACTCAACGTTTAATGCCAAGGGTTAGTTAAATATTATATTTTGGACCGCATTCGACCCGAACAAACAACAACAAACATGTCCCTTGTCAAAATAATATTGATATTTTATTTGAATATTCAGGATCAGTCTGAAATTCGCCAAGCTTCAAAGGAATCCGCGTCCTTATTGTGACACACAATAGTGCTATCCATACATTGCGTTATTTATTTGCATAATATTTGCGCTGCGCACAAGTTTTCCACGTTACTTACCTCGCCAAGCGATAATGCAAAGACTGATTGCGCCCCACAACTTTAACAGGTGGTTTTCGGGTTGGATGATATTCATCCACATCAAATTTATTAGAAGCGAATGCGATGACAATGAAGCTGTCAGCGAGTGCATGACACAAACGCAAGAAGAATATTTGAGGACGAGAGAAGTTTTGATATACGTACATTTTGTACAGTTTGAAATCATGTTGTTGTTGTTCAAATAAATGCGCGGCATTTGTTTGTGTTTGCGCATTGAGCCGAGAGTTGAGACGCAGCTTTGATCTCCGGCTTTGTTGTTGTTGCATCAACTTGAAAGATTATTAATCCAAGCCAATGGAAAGCAAAGTTATGTCAGAGAGTGTCACCTCTGGCAAGAATTGTCCCGTACAGTATTTTGTGTGACAGTAGCGCCTGCGGTAAACAAAACGTGTCCTAGTTATTGGAATCGGTTAGCGAACGCACTTTCATAGGAATACCATGATCAACCTATTTCAGTGGAAATGCATTCGTGCATTCGCTGGGTTTAATCAATAAATTCGAAGATATTAGATGTGCAATCAACTCAGACTGCTTCTTACAAGTATGGGGCGGCTCATCGTAAATATATAGTAAACGTGGAAATTTTGCTCATAGTAAAATTGCTCATTTCCAAGCGCAGCGGAAAGTTGAACATTTTTATTGGAAATAAAACTATCATCGATTGGACCGCTAGTCGGTGCGCGCACAGCAACAAACTCCCTAACGATATCCTCCGGGACTACGTTATGCCAAACTTGTTATGGCTTTTTTATTTTTGTCAAGAGCGCACGTCTTCTTCAAAATTCGAAGTGATCCCGTGCTGGCAGACAACATGACGAATATATTTACGGTGAAACGTAACGTATTTTGCAATATCAGTGGACGCACGTTGGATTTTGAAAAAATATCGCATCAATTAACAAAACTGTTTACATAGTGTGAAACGCGAATTACCGCTGGGGATATTTATTTAACGCTTTGCTGTTGCGGAAAGAGTGAGCAGAGAGATGGAGGGCGGCTTTCAATTGAAGTGAAAACCATTTTACAGACGGACGACGCGCGCGGTATACTTTGGCCGCCCCCCTTTCACAATTTCACATTGTGCGCGCGTTGTCTGTATCAGTCGGCGAACGTAAGAGTTTATTAAATATTTGATGAACAGTACCAACATGGCATGGCTGTTTGGGGGGAGGACGTCGCAAGCGGCAGAAATTACAACTGGTCAATATTGGCAGAAATGCGGTGTCACGAAGAATTTCTGTGAGAGAACTCGTACGCGTTTGTAACTTCAATCAAAATTTTACATCGATCTATGCGGTGTTTCCAACTTGTACAATATGAACCGTGGGTGACCTAGATATTCGGCTGAACTAAATTTAACTGAAATCAGTATTAATTATGAATAACAAAATTAGTGCTTTGAGTTTGCTTTGCTTGAAAGTTTTACATGTTAATCTTGCGCCACACTTTTTCCAAAGTTATAAACACTTGTTTGGAATTTGATAGTTATTTTACCAGTAGTGGAACAATTACAGAATTACACCCCGCAATGAAACGAGCGGTTTGATAGCACCTAAAGCAAATATATTATTTAGCTGGAAACTACCCCCAGCGTAAAACAACAACAACGACACAGCAAGCAAACGTTGGCCCATAATTCACACGCGTTATTTTCGCTGGATTTTTCTTCCGCGCCGAGATATAAACATTGACGTAATTAAAGCGATGTATAACGTTTGGTGAGCAAAGCGCCTGCAGTTGTATACCGCGGAGGGTTGCAATTACACTTGTTGCACTTTTGTATTCTCATTCGCTTTTGCAAGCAGTGCGCGCGCGGTGCTACATTGTGTGTATTTCACAGTTTGCAATTACGACTAGCTGTTTATACAGGCTACTTATTTTCTATAATTAATGTCCATTAGATGCTCAGTGCCGGTGTTATTACAACTTTTTACAGCTCGACAGCCAAATCAATTTGCAATAAACACAGCGCCGGTATGTTTCAATTAAGCAATTTACCGGTAATTGCGTTCTTCACTTGTTCATTCGACATACCTGCGCGTAATACGAGTTTTGCTGTTCATGCTGAATTTATTTTATTGATTAGAGCCCAGTAAATTCCACAAGTTTTAATTTTCTGTCATTTACGCGTTGACTTTGAATAAATTTTAGATTTTGGTACGCAAAAAACATCCGCACTCCTGGGAGCGAATGGCTATAATTATACCTTGGATAATTTCGCATTCTCCCCCATTTGGCGCGCGAAAATTCCAAGGGTGCCAAATTAAGACATTTTTCTTGCAATAAATTACGAAAAACGGTATGTGCTTTTACACTGCATATAATGAAGAAGAAAAAAATTAATTACTTATATTTTGCTAAAGCGTTGGCGAGAAATTTCGGAATATTACTTAAAATAATTAATACACGTGAGGGAGTTAAATAGTATTAGCACAATTTTATGAGCAGTTGTAATTTCCGTTTATTTGCGTGCAAAAATGTAAAAACCGGTGATTGTGAAGGGAGAATTCATGAGTTTAAAGCGCATTTCATTTGCGCTCGCTTTGCTGTGTTGTCAGTATTTGCTGTATCAACTGGAAAACTATCAGATTCGCGCGCTTGTTTATGCTGTGCAGTGCACGTTTGGCCGTTAGTTTCAATATAATAGTGACGTTTAATATTTTCGAAGCGTTCGGCATTCATTTCCGCTTTCTTCGCGTCTAGCACAAGCTTTTACGAGCAAGCGACTTGTGCGCGATTTCATCCAGCGTTGTTGTTGGTGCTGCTGTTGCCGCCGCCGCCGTCGCTACTGCCAGACGATGCGGGCGAATAGTCTTGTCTACGCGTCGTACTGCCAAATAACTCGACGTAAAAGCACGGAGCCTTCGTCTCGTTTCGTGTTTACGACCAACAACAGTGGCGGTTTTCCAGGCAACGTCTTCTTTGCGTTTGCCTGCTTGCGCTGCCGCCGCGCGTCTTTTGTGTGTTTGCTAATGTCAGGCGCGAAATGTACGCAAGAAAACCAGAGGCGGAAAGAAACTCGTCTCAGCAAACACCCTTGCGCCGCATTGAGACACAAACGATTATGATAACACGTGCTAAAATGCTAAAACGCATTGCTTAAACAACAATTTCACGCTGGATTTTCTTGTCCATGCAACTAAGCGCTCTTTCTGTGTAATGCGGTCTCGCTCTCATTTGCATACACATGTAATACGTTGCCACCAACAAGGAACAAAAGCACCGCAAAAAGTGGGCAAAAGAGTTGTAGTTAATTTTTTAGTTTGAAATGAAAATGCAGATGCGCCCATTATAATTCCGGCATTCTCTTCAGCGCGACGCGCTTTTTTGTCTTCATTTTTATCCGATTCAAAAAGTTTTTGCGGCTCTTAGTTAGTTAATTAGAAATAGCTTGGTGGCGTCGAGCTCGCGAGCGCGGTAAACTTTTTTTCACCGGCTTGTCATCCTCGTCTTGAGCACCCATCCGCCGCCAACCACCCCGCCCGCCTTGCAGTTTTCGACGTAAGCGCTGCAGAGTGCTTCCAATTTCAAAGGATGTTAAAGTAAAAGAGAAGTGTAAAAACGATTATTAGCGCAATCTAAATGCAAATTAAAATCCACTGTACTGCACTATATCTGCGCGGTATAATTGAAACATACCGGTGCTCCTCAATGAGACTCGTATCTTTATCTTCCAAATTTTTTAAATTTCCCTTCATAATTCACGATATTTTTATATTAAAACTTTGCCTGCTTTGGTAGTGCTACCATTTTTAATACGACTTTTACAATAAGTTGTAGAATTTTCTCATTTAAATTTGGTTTTCTTTAGATGAGCATAATGCATTACTTTCAATTACACAAACACTCAATATAAAATGTTCTTGTAGTAACAAGAACATGCTTCTTTTTTAAACAGTGCCGCTGCCTCCAATATCACCGCCAACAATCGCGCTCCCCTTTGCCCGTATTTGGTTCGGCGACATTGCGGAAAACTTGCGGTTAATTAAAAAGAAAAAGTCCACTCCCCAAGCAAGGAAGCACAATATAAACAATAGCCGAGGGAGGTAATTAAAATTTAACTCATAATTCATGCAAATTGCCCATCGATGCAGCGATTCATTGATTTTCATATTTAATTTCACGCACAAACTTGTAATAGAAACATGTAGTTTGTTTTTATTGCTTCGCCGCTGTTGATTTCCTCGTTTTTCTGTAAAGTTCAAACATACAGCTCGGTTTAATTTCGCATGATTTGAAGTGATTTACGGTGAGTGCTGCCAGCCAGCCATTGCTCGATCATAATCGCCGCCACCGCCATCGCTGGCCGCTCTCTGCGGTGGGGCGCGTGCCGGTGAATGTTAATTTATTAAAAGATTTTTTCTTTATTTTAATAGAAATTGCCGGCGGAAACGATCTTGTTTGCCGTTTGTAGCAAACGCGAACTTTTCGCAATAAATTTTAATAACTGCTGTACACGTTGTGTAAATCTTTCGTGCTGCGCTCGGGGTACACCAACGCCGCCCCCACAGTCCGCGCGCGCGTTCAGCCATCCGTCCGTCCATACACACACACGCACGAGTCAGGGGCAGTTTTATTGCATATTTTCCCTCGGCCCGCCACTCGTTCATACATGCATAAATGCTTGCACGACATGCACAGTAACAAAAACCCGGAAAAAACAAAAAACCAGTCAAAAACACCCTGAAGGTGGCATTTTATGTATTTTGTCTAGTACAGCATGCGAATAAAAATGCATTTGGACAGTGGTGGTTGGAATAACACATAAAATAAACAAACAATTCGATTGTTAAAAAAGTTTTGGGCCAAATATTGAATTTAGCCTGTCTGTCTGTCTGTCTGGCGGTTGTTTAATGCGAAACATTAGTGCATTAATATAATGAGATAATTTGCGCGCGCGCGCGTGCTGATGACTACATGCGATGAGTTATGAAGTTTATGATAAAGTAAAAATGCCAGGAGTGAAGCTTAATTACGCCCCCGGTGTAAGCTCGTCCTGCTGTCAACTATCTCATATCATGGTACGCTTCACGCACCATTCGCTTTAAACACCATTTATTTGTTTCCGCAGCGTTCGCCTCGTCTTTCCCGGTTTTTTCCGGGCCGCATTTTTTGGCATCACGCGACGTGCGATACGCAGTAAATGCTATGATGTGCTTTGTTGTTTATATGATTTTTTTCCAGTGTGTATTTCTGGCCGGCTCATTTACACGCTTTTGTTTTTGTAGTAAAATCATCCCCGTCTCTTGTATGTTATGAAAAAAGGAACATCAACAACAGGAACACAACAAAAGGGGATGCGTGTAATAATATACGTAAGCAATGTAAATGCGTGAAATAATCTTTAACGTACACTGGACAAAGAGTGTCGCTTTTTAATACTGATAATAACTGTTTGGGAAATGTACAGGAATTACGTCCTCAACGTGATAGGCCATGTAGGACAGACAAGTACGGATCATAAGCGGGAATGTGCGGGACAACTAATGGAATCATCGACGAGGTGAAGTTGTTAGCCTCCGGGCGCGGATCCAGTCATGTGAATAGGAGATAAAGATAGGCGAGAAGGGAGTGAGTAGATCGAAAAAGGATAAGGGCGGCTGAGCGGCTGGTTGCGAGAGGGGTGGTTGTATTCATAAACGAAATTAAATTCGGCCAGTTGTTGTTGTTGTTCCTGCCTCTCTGCATAGGTTTGCAATGCATGTATTCATTCATTGCCGTGCTGTACGAAATTATGCAAATTGATGTTGTATTGTCAGCGGCTTATAAACGACCTTAGTGCATAAACAACAAATAATGTTGAGTTGATTTAACTGCGCGTGCATTGCGAGAGTTGTTCGGCAAATTTTCGCTATTCGTTTCTAAAAATGTAGCGATGAAAGGAAACAAGCCTCTCATTGTTCGGAAAATCAATCAAAATGTTCACAGGTTCAAACTTTTTGCGGCAATTAACGTTTTTGATACCGCTTACCAAGTCTTACTTTTCGAAAGCAGGTAATTTGCGAATACAAAGAGCAATCGATTTGCAATTGAATTCATTGAAATTTCCGTTAAAATATGGCAATTTATTCATAATATTTTTTAGATATCAGCCTAATGTAAAATTCAGCAGGTGATTCCTGATGCACGCGTACTGCGAGCGCCGACTTCGATGAATAATAAGGTGGAGGAAATTCGGCACAACGTTCGCGAATATTCGAGCGGCGGCGGAGACATTTCGTCGCTCTAATTAAAGACTCTTGCGCTCTCCTCTCCGACTTTATTATCGTATCCCTTCAGGAAGCGCATTTGCTTGAGGGACGATGTCAACAACTGCAAGCGGGCTGCAATCGCCTTGACTGAATGATTAAACTGCTTCCGAATGCAGTATGCGAGGACAAGACGGAAGAACAAAACACGACGCATTCCGGAATTGAATGAGCTGTGTTTGTATACTTTAACTCGCACGATAAATATTGAAAGTCATCATTTCAGATGAAACTTAGCCGCGCACAGCACCAACAGCAGATTCTAATCTAATTCAGCGCGACGGATTTATCATAATAAAATTTTAAATGGTAAAATACAGCGGCATGACATTAAAACGGTGAGTGACGAAGGCGGTGGGTGTCGAATCTTATGAGATTTTTTTAAAGAGCGTGCGCACGTTATCACCGTCAGCTCGTGCGGTTTTATACTCGTGTGCGAATTTTTCCAACGAGTAAGCGCGTTCATCGTCATCATCGTTCCGAGCTGGGGCACCCGAATGTTCCAAGTATTAGCTAATACAGCGTTATTTCCGACCAGTTCTTTCTCGCCGTCGATTGCTGCTCTGATTTTTCCTCGACTTTCTACATTTTCTCTTCGCACACGTCCAAAGCGCGAGAAAATGGTACGAATAGCCGGCCCGCGCCGAGCAAACGTATCGAAACGTTCCATACACTACGTGTTGAAGTTGACATGCTTACTATGCACAATCGGTGGCCGCCCCCCTTGCACAACCACAAAACTTGCAAGTTTTCCCTGGCACATGCTCAATCTAAATACACGCTGGGTCATACGTACACGTCTGACCTCGTTGTCCCCGATAAATTGTTTAGCGCATGTAGAATGGGCAAATAATGAATAAATAATGCATGAATTAAATCAGAATTTCAGTATCTTCATTACTGAGTAACAATGCGTGTATGAGCACGCCATGGAATTTGTCATTTGGCGGAATTTGGTCAATGCACCCTTCCAGGACTAATTGCATGAATAATTTAATTATGCGCTGTAGCCACATGTATAATACGCTCGCTAATCAAATTAGTGCACTTGCTTATAACTGGTGAATAATTCTGCATGTGCAAATACATTTTGCATTTTACGTTTCGTAAAAAGGCGGCTGAAATTCAGCGGAAAAACAATAATTCTAATTTTATTACACCAACACGTCCAAGATCACATTTTGAATATTGTAAGATATGGCATTCGACGGTAATTTATTTCCACTTGCCGCCCCAACAGCCGCCTCTCATATAACCGAGAATGCGCCGCACCGCGTGCAACGCCAACGTAGAGTATTCTTCCAGGCTTTTAGTTTTTATACACTTCCAGGCATCACCGCGATAACGATGCGCAAAAGCATGAAAAAATAAACGCGCGAAAATGTATATATCATAAAAACGCGAATTGCTTTGTGATGTTGTTGCATTTTACAATCCGTCATCTAAGAAATATGAGTCGATAGCCCGAAGACTGGAATTTTTGGTCTTTTAAGCGCTGAGAGCTTATGATCCATTCATTATTTATACACATGCTCATAAACAGCTGCTGCCTTTCCTTGCTGCATTACTGCTTTATTGCAAAGCAATGAAAAAGTGAGCTATAAATTATTTTATTTATAATTTATCTCAGACGAATTCATCAACAATCCACAATTTTGCTCACTTAGATTCAGAAGATTTCAGAAGCGGGAAAAACTAAAATGGGTGAACAAATATTTAAATTATTATTAGTTTGTTATTTTAGCACTATTTTTTTTAGATTGAGGTGGACGTCAATTTTCAAAATAGCAAAACTTCGCGTTAGTCCTTTTAGCTTAAAACAAGGACTTTGTTATTTGAACACATAAAGATAGTGGGCAGGTGTTTGATAACTAACTTTTGATCTGGTAAAGGATATCCTTGAATAAATTAATATATTTAGTTTGCCTAAAGGACGAAGGACAACGTAATACAACCCAATTTCTTCTGCAACATTTTAGTTTCGTGCATTCTTTAATTTAATGCAGTGAAATAGTGAATAATTTGGCTAAAATAAAGTGAAATCTTTCTATTTACGAATCTTGGGTTTAAGCATTATACGATTATGAATCGCAGACACTTCCTCCTTGCCAGACGCAATCGCCTGTCTAGCGTTCGCCGGCATTGCGATAACGCGAATGAGTCAACTATACGAGGGACCGGTATATGATGTAATAAGGACGCAATAAATGAGGAATAATGTGACTTTATTACGAAAATTTATAACCGCGTTTTAGTTTAATGCCTCATGCATCACAACATACATACGCACGTCTGGCAGCAGCGAGTGTGCGTCTAAGGAGAGCGAGTTTCTTTAAAACTGTAAGCTTCGAGGCATGTCTTTCACGAAATCCCATCGCGAATGCTGCGCGGCCGGAAAAACGCGGCTGGAAATTCTTTACAAATGACTGCAACAAAATGCAAGTACTATGTGTACAAGTATTTTAAACGCAGCCGTGCGTCGCACAGTTGCACAAATGTTGTAAAATATTTATGGCTTGCTTAATGCTGCACTTTTCTACGTTATTGTCTCATCGTAAAATATTACGATATATTTGCGCACAAGTGCACATTTTATAAACAATTAACAATTCATGAAAAATCATATTCACCACTTGTCTAAAGCACACGTATAGATTTTTCACTAACAGAAATGTTATATTTCAAGTGGCAATGAAAGACCATTATCCTTATTATTGAGCAATTTTTTGCTGCTCCAGAAAAGAACATAATAATATAATCTGACATAGTCCTTAATGGAGCAAACATTTCGCAGACGTACGGAATTTACAAGGATCTTAACAGTGAGTGCTTTTAGATTAAGAATTAAGCGGATTAACAAAAAAAAATAAAAGCATGCTTGAATTAAAAATGGACTATTTTATTCAAAATCTGATAAAACAACACCAACATTATTTAAAAGAACACACATACGCAAAACTTACGTGGAAATTTTCAAATTTCGTTGATAGAATCACCTGTAACAAAAGAAATAATGGATTAATAATCATTATAATTGCGGATTTAATTTTAGGAGCACATGAATTTATTCAAATGTTATTATTTGAATCAATGCTTTACTAATCAAAGCCAAAATTTGTTGAGCGCGTGTTGCTTGTTGTACACAAATGCATAATGTTGTTTTCATTAAAGTGCAGTTTAAATTAAACACAATATTGCGCAAAAATAGCACGCTGATGTCAACGCGCATTAATTATTTATTAATTAATTATAATGATGACATGTGTATTAAAATTTTCTATCAACACATGCAACACGCCAGTTCGCATTTTAATTTAGCTTTTTTGTTGCTGCTCTAGAGCAATAAGCAGCACGTCGGAATGAGAACAATTACAATTTCCGGCAAAAAGAAAATTGCGTACACGCGAAGCGTAAAAAGCGAGAAAATGAGAAACAAAGCGCTCGCTGCTCGCTGTCATACGTATGAAACTTGTTTCTTGTTTTTTATACGCTTATGAAGTTTGCCATTGTCTGAAATATTCGCGAAAAAACGTGTTATTTTATTACTTCGTGTAAGCGGCCGACATGATACAGGATGGAGATGAAAATGTTACAGTTGAATGAATATTTGCTAGTTTTTTTCCCTTCTCACATTCTGACGAGAAAATGAAGAAAATCCACAGGAAAAACTTGCTGCGTGTTTCGCGAATTTCTAATCAGTATTTGCTGTGTTGGAATGAACCAGTTAGAGCAATTTTATAATCATGTTTAATAACGAACGTGTTGTTTTCGTAGTTTGCTTACTTTTCGCCGAGCGAAAGTCTCGAGCGAAAACTTAAACGCAACAATAAAAGCGCGGCCAGTATTCTTTTCAGAAATACTTTTGTGTATCTTCGGCTTAGTGCTGGCACGAATGGCGAAAGAAATAGAGAGAAAAAAGAAGGAGCCTGCAAGCAGCGCGAAAAAATAAATGTAAGTCGGATGAACTGCAGATTTTCCAACCTTCGGGCTTTTCTCTCACTGCCGGCTTGTTTTCTTTTACTAACACCACTGCTCCGGTGCTCGTTTCATCGGAAAAAAACTACTTTTCCGCACTTCTTATTAAAGAAAACTTATGGATACGGAATAGATTAAAAACGGTACGTACACGACAGTAACTAGAAAAATTGTTTATTTCAACTGGCGCGAATAATGTCACTGCAAGAACCGCACAAATTGTGTGCGCGTGATTGATTGATTGATCATTTAGTGATTTTCATAGAGTACGTCAGAGACGTGTACGACTTATTAGAATTGATTAATTTCCATGTTATGCAGAATGCAGTTGGTGTTTGAACGTGTGTTTAGTCGTACGAAAACAACATGTACCCAAGTCGACTTTGTTTGCGGGCGTGTTTGTTATAATACAATGACTTGTATTTAGTAATAGTGCGAGTGATAGTTGCACTTGCTTTCCGTTCCATTCCAATCTGTTCACGCAGACAGGGTGTTTGTTACCACCCCCGCTATACGCATTGTGCCAGAGGACAGCCACTTGCGCAGCAATTGCGCTCGATTTGCGCACGGTATATGACAACGTCCTGACACATTACATCTGTATTTATGGCCTGCAACAATGATATACGACATCAGAGGTATTTATAAACGCCAAATGCAATAACTCTCAATCCGATGCTTTCGTACGTTACATGTTTAGTCACCGTTTTAGTCCCATTTAGCCGATGTGCGTTTATATCGAAGGCGCGCTCGTTTTGTTTTGTTTTTTTTTTCATCCCCATGCCGTGCGTTCGTCCTGTTTTTAATGCATTCGAATTTCGGTATAATAGCTGCAGATACATCCTCGATGGAGTGCACACAACGCCCAAACATTGTTCGCCGTTAATACAATTAACGGGCGCGCATGTTTTCACAAACTTTGCCCGTTTAAACCATTTTTGACAGCGTCGTTTTATTGTTCGCTGATAACAAAACACACACTGAATCGATCTTGATCCTGACAAGCTCCCAACGCCATCGAGCTTATGACGTTTTAAATGGGACCACTAGAAATTGATTTTCCTCTGTGCTTTCAACAGGAATTTAATTAAAAGTGTTATTATTTGAGTGTTTTTAATTTCACTCTAGCTTTAGGGCCAACAACTCTATGAAGAGAGAGCGCGTATTTCTATCAGTTATAAAGTAGATTGCAGAAAATAAGTGCTTACATATTCCAGGAATACTTGCACGAACGCAATTCTTCCTTAGTACTAATGCTCTTAAGAAAATCATAAAAATAATGAAATATAAAAACACATGAAATTTGGTATTTTAATTAAATTCGAAAGTACGCCAAGGCATATAAAAATTGAGTTGAAAAATTACAATTCGTGAGAATATGAACTGCGAATAGAGCGAACGTAAAGGTATCAAAATAAAAAGTTTACAAGCCAGTAAATATTCAAATGGAGAAACGTCATGTCCTTGGATGTCAGTGGCTGTTTGTGCTTCCGGTGTCTCGTCTTCGCATCGTCGTCGTCCTCGTCGTCCTGGCCGCGTTTACATTCTTTGACAATACGCGAGCGCCCGTGGACAATTATTCAACACAGCCGAAAGACACACGAACGCGATGCGAAATGGGCAAACGCGAACGAAAGAAAAGCCTACGTAAAAGATGATTTGACAAGAGTTTTGTGGTGTGTGCCGGTTGCGTTTTGCATGTTCATGGCATGCCAGCTCGTTGCTCGTTCGACGGGAGCAGAAAGGAGGCAAGGCAATTGCGAAGGGAAAAACTGTTTGTGAGACGACGTGTAGCAAAACAAGGAAAACATTGCCAACATGCGCCAACTTGTCTGCATTGAGGGGAAATGTCATAAACTCGTTGGCTTGTTTCATTTTTCTCTCGTGAGCTTCTTTTTGAGCGCAACATCACGCCGGCCATTTATTGAGCTTTGTACGCCCGTGTGCATAAAACAAACTACATTTATCTTCGCTCGCTTAAGTTTATGCAAATATATTTTTCATCGTTGCGTAACAACGTGATCAATGACACGACTGATTGTTTTGTTCGGGCCAGTGCCACATTGCATCGCAGCAATTTCCGATGAAATGCGCTCATTAGTTGCGGAGCAATAAACTTTTATGTTTACATGGTTTTAATTAAAATGGCGCGCAGTTAATTGCGAGCCATTAAGTGAAGCGAATTTCATAATTAAAAAAAACCCAAAAGGGCACAATGGAAATGATCTTGGCATGCAGAGACGTATTGCAATGCACTTGCGATGCATGGTGTTTCATCTTCACGCGCGCGCGCGCTCGTACGTCGGAAATCCGCAAGCATATTTAATTAAAACCACTTGGGAAATCATACAGTTGACTGCAATTCTACAATATAAATTCTATTTTAAGGATTCGGACGAAAACGCATATGCATTGAATCAATGTCCTCGCAGCCAGGATTAAATTTTTATATTCCAGCTTTTACATAATATTAATATTTCAGAGCTAATAACACGATTTACTCGCGCAAAGGATTAAAAATGTATGAGATTTACTTGGATATTACGCCTATGCATTATTAAGTAACATGAACACAGAGTTGTAATTAAATTCTATTGCACAATTCGCAGTAGTTAAACGTAATCTGTAAGTTTTGGTAAATGAATATTATTTATTCTTAGCGTTCACATTGCGGTTGGTGAAGGTAGGCAGCGCGTTACAAAGCAAAGCCAATTAGAATTCTTTGACTAATGGAGTGCAAATCTGAACGAATAAAAGCGCGCTCGCCGCCTCATTTTGTACGACCTATAAAAGACGCGGTGTGCGCTTCTGTCATACAAGTTGGTAACAAGCATCGGAGGGGAAGCAGCACAGCGCCGAATAGAAAAACTTTATCCATTAAAACAATGTTTTACCACCTTAACTGACTAACCTAGCAGCTCGTTAACTCGCGCTCCGAGGCCTACTTGTTCGCCTCACTTTAGACTTTTGCGCCTTCTTGCACGACGTCGTCGACGATGACGCTCTTGTTCATTGCCTTTGCGCCATGGTTCGCGTTCGTATTCAGAGCGGAGTGCACGTGTCATAATAAAACACGTCGTAGCCGCCAATGCTGCTGGTGCCGCCGCCGCCGCCTCGCGAATGAACAAGAAAGCGGGGGCGCTAACGACGACCGCCGCCCGCACAATGATATGTTTGGTGCCGGCTCGACACCAGCAAGAGCGACAAGTCAACTGCACAAGAAGGCGCGCACTTTGCTTTGCTCTATATTGTCAAGTGTGCTGCTGCCGTTGCGCACTAAGACGGCGGCGTAAAAGTTTCAGCCATCGAATACAAGCTGCGATATTTTTTATATGGGCGTATGCTGTTGTGTCGCTGGGTTTCATCAAACACCTCGCTTTGGATGGGTTTATGAGTTTACGAGCGTCTTCATTTATTAAAAATGCACGCTGGTCGCTTAATAAACACTTTAATTTTCTAAGCTGCTTAGCAAGCAGCCTTCGTCGAAGACATTCGCGACTCATTCGCTCTCGTCGCACCTCGTAAAAAATATATATTTCCGTGGAGATTCGCGTTTTACGTATTCGCGGAATCGTGAAACGATAGTGGCTGATAAGATGAAGCAATTTATTTTCCAATTATATGACGACGTCTTCCCTGCCTACTGCTCCGATTATTATATGATGGGGAAAATATAAAAGGCTTCTTAGTGCCTGGCATCATTTAAATTTTAAGTTTTTTGCTCGTTAATATCACCATCATCATCATCATCATCATCTCTCATTCGTTTCAATCTGGGTGTCGCACATGCACGAATCGAACGAGTGTTATCAATTTGAAATTAATCTTGGCTATAATTGGATGATTAGCGCGATGGGCTAATGATGCAATTCATAATTAAATAAGTGGCGAATAATTAAATTCCAAAATATATATATATATGTTTTATAAAATGCGATAGATGGATGGATGGATGGATAGATTTAGTGCGGACGTCAATACAACGCGAGTGTGCTTCAAATAATCACCACCACCACACCAGCCGCGCCGCATGCAAGGGTGTTTTCGGGGTTGAACATGCGGGTGAAAATATCGAATTTATATTTAATTGCTGTTAATTAATCTTCAATGATTAATTACCGCGTTCCGTCATCCGCCGTCATGAATATGCACTATGCCAAGCATGCAGAACTAAACCATTTTCTACTTAACGCATTTACAATGAGCCAGCCGCGAATATTAACAGGATTAATGCCTCGTACATTTTTATCATCTATTCATTTAATTAATAGCCGCCTGGCACTCCCAGCGAATAAATAAAAACGCGCGCCGCCACGGCAAAATTGCGTTTTTCGCCAAAATTTGTTTCGCATGACAAATCACTACTAGCGAATAAACCATATTACCGATAGATAGCTTTTAATAAATATAAACAATAAATTAATAAAAGATTAATTCTATTGGCGAACGAAACGAATTGGTTTTATAAGGATTGAGTGCATTTTTTCATACGTTTTAATTCGTTAGCGCAATTAGGGGTTAATCTAATATTTTATTTCGCCGAAATAAAAATAGAATTAGCGTTCTGACTTAATTACTCGGTAACAACACAGCAGCGGAGCGTCCGCGAAGAGAAATTGGTTAGAAAATTAAAGCTGCATGCCATTCGCTTGGGTATTATCATGGCAATTTCGTATTATGCCCTTAAATATATAGATTTGCCGGAATTACACAGCGTATTTTTTTCTCTCGCTGGTATACGCATGTACACAGAGTGTTTTCGGAAATAGGCGTATGTTATTTGTTATCGTCATTGCGCTATCACACGTTTAGTATCTGGCTGTAAATTTTGAAATTGGTAATTTCATGACGCTCTTTGGTCCGCTTTGAAGAAAAGTTAAGGTTGAAATACGCAGGCCATTTCGGCACCCCTCTCGGAAAGCTATGCATGTTATATTTTGATAAAAATCTACAAAACACCTATGTTATGCTCCATAATACACATGTAAATGCGTCCTTGCCGCGTGCGAGCAACGGCATAAAGCGGTCTTTAGCCGCGCAGCAAGAGCGAAATTGGCTACACCTACGCCCTAATATCGAATAGTGTCAAAGCATGTTACTCTTGTTAATAATCCCTCTTTGGCACGCTGCGATCGTGGGGGTGGCGCGTCAATCGTAAATAACTTATTTTACATTTTTATGGGCTCTACGCAGCGACTTTATGCAGAGAAAATAGCTAAGTAAACGCGTATATGCGTGCTTTCTTCGCATGGGGAGTCTGGAATATTTATCACTTTTAGTACCTGAATGCGCGTAGGGAGTATGTACGCCGGGTAGATCAAGGTAACTTGTACGAACCCGAATTTATTTAAATTTAGGTACGCACTGAACTTGTTCATTATGCACAACATACATGTTTTCTTAGTATATTTCGATGGGCAAAACATGATATCATGTAACATGATTTTACATGATAAAATGTTCAACAAGAAGATATTTAGAAGTTGTGTTAATGATTTGTGCGAAAAACTTGTATGTATGTTTGGGATACTTGAATAAACTGATTAAGCCTTGTGTTTGATATAAATATTTCTTGTTTCAGGTGTCCTCTCACTATAGGAACTAACAGCAAGGAAGATAAATTAAAGGAAGGCTATGGAAGCACATAATTAGAAACAGAGTTGTAGTTTGGTTCATTTTGTGTGTACCTATTGGTAATTAATTGTTTAACTGGGTGTTCAGTAAACTATAAGTTTTAATTTTGTTATAGAAGGTTGGTCGTTAGCCTAGTTGGTAGTGCACTTGGTTATGGAGTGTGCAACATAGGTTCAATCCCCATTGGGGGAAACCAGCTTTCAATTTTTCACAATTTCAATTGTCAGAATCATTCCTAAAGTATAAGTTTCAATTTACAACCAGCAACTCAGTCGTTAGCTTGGATGGTAACGCGCCTGCTTAACACACAGGCATCCCGGGTTCGAATCCCGGCCAAGGAACACAATAAATCAAATTTTTCTCAAACTTCAGACATACCCTTTCACTGGGGGTACTTAGAAAATAATTCTAAGTCAAAATTGTCACTCCCCTCCAAAATGACGTCACAAACCGAGGTCTGTTGGTAACGAAAATCGGGAATGGGGAGGCAGTCTACTGCCGGGGAGCAAAGCGGCGGGGTGGGCCGTCACAAGACAAACTTAACGTACGGGCTTCAAAAATTAAAAATGGGGCCTTGTACGCCTCCGGGGCGCCCGTTGGACTCACAGTTAAGTCCATTGGGGCCCTCGAACGTACAAGGAATTGAAAAGTTATAAATTTGAAGCGGATTTCTCGGGGATCGAACCTGAGACGCTCAGACCACATCCATCGGCTTATAGCACTAGGCTATGGAGTGCTGTTGCTATAGCTAAATTTGATCTTCCCCTTATAGCCTCAAATTGAATTGCAAACTTAAAATTAAATTGCATTTCCCGGGGATCGAACCTGAGACGCCCAGACCACTCTCATAGACTATAGCACTGGGCTATGGAGTGTCGTTGCTATAGCCAAATTTGATCTTCCCCTTATATCCTCATTTTGAATTGGAAACTTAAAATTGAATCGCATTTCTCAGGGATCGAACCTGAGACGCTCAGACCACATTCATAGACTTATACCACCAGGCTATGGAGTGTTGTTGCTCTAGCTAAATTTGATCTTCCCCTTATAGCCTCAAATTGAATTGGAAACTTAAAATTAAATTGCATTTCTCAGGGATCGAACCTGAGACGCCCAGACCACACTCATTGACTCTACCACTAGGCTATGGAGTGTTGTTGCAATGGCTAAATTTGATCTTCCCCTTATAGGCTCAAATTGAACTGGAAACTTAAAATTACATTCCTTTTCTTGGAGATCGAATCCGCGTCACATATTTAAAAAGGCGAAGCCATACCAACTGCTATTGAATGCTAACCATTGGGAACTTAAAACTTATACTTATTCTATCAATTAAAGTCGTATTGACTACGAGGCTAATACAGCAGTAGGTCTGGGAATAATTAAACTTGTATTTTCATCAACAGTCATTTTGGATTAAGCAATAAACAACGAAGCATCGGCAAGGAGTCACCCTGGAAGCCCACGTAACAATACAGGACACCATACACCCAACTAAGCTCTGAAGGACTATTAATTCAGCGTATTTGAACCTTTGTATTACCGATAGTGACAGATATACAATAAACAGAAACAAACAAATAAGTTCAACTTTGCCTTATTTAACTAATTCATTCATCCTGAAACCAGTTCCTAAATACCTTGGATTCGAAGTCTTCTCTCCAAATTTGGTCCCCCTGTTTAGAAATCGTCCTTATCGGCAATCCTGAAACAAAAAGAATAAAAATTAATTAACAAAAGTTTCATTTACAGTAGCTTATCTTTAAATAAGCTTGATCAGGCATGAACAAGGGCACAATTCATTTCATTCTACTTGATTCTTGATTATATTCGAGCCGTGAGCCTTGGAAGAAAATTAGTCCAATTGTAAAAAAAGACATTAAACATTCACGAAGTTTTTGCACGTATGATTTATGACGTGTCAAAGTCATTAAGTCAATTGGTTATTAAACACGAACAAAAAGTAAGACAAATGAGAAACATGGAAAGAATTATAAAAAAGCAGTTGTGACTTTCAAATAGCAACAATGCTAAACTAATTTGATATACCACGCGATAAATTTCCTTCAATTTTCTTCAGTATTCAGCATTCGTCTTTGTTTGTACATTGGGCAAGTTAACTTGAAGAAAATTGTATAACAACGAATCAATGTTTGATGTGCTCAAAATCAAGCAACAATAATATCTCTGCATACTGTGTCTCGCAGTGATTTATTATTTATGCAGTCATTTAGCAAAGTTCGGAATTGATATAACGAAGAGAACAACGAACCAACAAACCACCCTTCACAACCTCCGCACGCGTATCAATAAAACTCAAACGAAAACTCGATCATAAATTGGCAAGAGTCGTATTTGTAACATACGTCGTGCGGATATATATAATCAATATCTAAATAACTATTATCCGTTTCTCTGATTCCACCGCGTTTCGTCCGGTGTACACGTATACTTTTTTTCATCCAGGGTGCGCGTGCACTCTCATTTGAGTCGCAAAGCATGCTTTCGCAAACGGCGCGCGGCATGAGCGCAAAAAGCATCTCAATCGCAACGAAATCCCCCATTGCTGCGGATATATGAAAGCATGAAAAAAGAGCTCCCAATAGACTTAACTAATAAAATCCCTTCATTCGTAATTTTCTTCTTCATTGATTCGGATTGTCTTTCGGTCCCTCTTCGGCGGCTGCATTCGTGCACGCACCGGATTGGGATCACGCTGCAAACCGCCGCTGGCCCATAAAGCCATCGCAAATTATTTCCTCTCGGGCTTACTTAAACTTCATATAGATTTGTATTTATTATCCGCGCTTTTTATTTGAACATCAACCAGCCATATCCCTTCCATTTCAACACGTTCCGGACACGCCGTCCTTTTATTGCCGCTCTTCGATTCTTTACCATCAATTATTGAACGTGCTTTATGTGTTGCCCATCTTCATAATTTAAAGCATAGTAGAAATGCACGAAGCTAAATCTAGCACAACCACCACCACTCTGATGCAACCGACTAAGATCCTTCTTCTTTGCGGGAGGACTACAGTTTGCAAAGAAGGATTTTGGTCGATGCAACATGGAAAGGATAAAAGAGCATCCTCCGACAGAAAGCGCATAGTTTATACATAAATATAGTCTAATGGAGTCGGCGGTGTTGCAACATATCTTCTAATAAGGATATCCTACCCCTTTCAGCCGCCAGCCACTTCAGCCACTCGCCGAACAACGTCACATCTCAATAATTAACTTGTATTTAGCGCTAAATGCTAAGGCGATTAGCTACTCGTACGTACGATTAAAAATTGATCGCGAGTACACAAAAGCACTTATGACACAGAAGAATTTTGCATTTCGCCAGCAAGCTATGAATGAGAAATGAACACGAAGGAAGTGAATTAGACGATAGTGCTCGTGGACAAATGAACGGAAATAAAATTCGACGCGACCGCATATGTCGTTCATAAAATTTACATTAAATAAACATTTTTCTTCGCTGCCGCCGCCGCCGCCGCCTCACATGCAAACAATTATTCATTGGTGGTAATTTGAAAATAACAGCAACGCAACGCATACGTAAAAATTCGTTTTCCTCAAACGCCACCCCCGTGACATCTAATCAATAATTGAGCGCGAAGCATTAAAAATAAATTCGTGTCAATAATAAATTCGTTTTCTTCACTGTCCTGCACTTTGCTTTCGATAATAAACGCCAAGCCATATCCCACTGCATTTCGTATAATAAATCATTCAATGACAAATAAATTAGTTAATTTTTACATAACACAAAATCCAATTGAAGCAGAAAAACATTTCTTATAAATTCAGCATTCACCTATACATTTTTAATGCTCATGGCCAAGCTCAATTAATCATTTCCTAAATTAATAATTATGTACTTGACAATTATTTAGGTTACAATCCAAAAATGTAATTATTTGCAAATTATTTATATCTTCCGCCCTCTTAAATTATACACGAAAATGAATCGTGATCTCAATATTCCAAAGCGCCATAAAGATTTAATATATCTAAGGCTTTTTATGAGATGCTTGAATATATCGTGCATTTTTACATTAACTTATACCTACTTTCGTCCGAGTCTTGCTTGAAAGCTTATTTGTAGGTGGAGTGAATAACGTCGACTCGAATATTATCGAAAATAATATACCTTTCCGCCAGTAAACTTCATAAATGTTTAAGCCCATAAAAAAGAGCTTTACTTAAGAAATTCCTGCCTGCCTGCCGCTCGTCCATAAAACCCGGCCCGGAATTTATAAGTTGTCTATGACAAATTTAAACTCGTTGTGACACCAAGTAAAAATTAATCAAACTTTTCTTATTAAAAAATAAACTTTCCTACTAATTTAACTTTCGCTCGAAAATTAATTCAGCATCCCGCCTATTGTGATGATTCGATTTGCGCACTCGCATAATTCAATAATTCCAGCAGCAATGTGCATAATTAATAATCAGCTTAAAATGAATCTATCAATGGTGTGAAACGGGCGCTACACGTAGGTGCTTAAAGTGACATATGTAGCTCAGCGGCGAAATTCCCTCATGGAATTAAACAAAATAGATTTGATTACGAACGTTATGAGAAAGGTTTACGATGGTCAGTTATGACCTTCCTCATTTCATTAGCTCGCGCATATAATGCGCTTACGAGCCGCCTTGTACGCGATGGCCATCAATGTGTAAACATTGTGCGCGTATACGAACGAATTCATTCCGTTCAAGTTTAGAGAGATGCTCCAGCATTCGCGGTAATTAGCTTTTAATGATTCGTACGCGCTGCATGCAGTGAGAGCAATGCGAAACTAGCCGGCGCGCATCCACGATGGTTCGAGGAAATATGAATAAATGCGCTTCGTGCATTTACGTCCAGTGAGCGTAATGAAACAATATTCCACCGCACGGAATTTGAATAACCACGATTAATGATGATACATTGATAAACACGAGTACGTCGTACAGCGCGAGCCGACCAAAGCCGCCAACTACCACTAGTTACCATTTTCTTGCGATTCAAGTCGTCCTGCCGCTTTCCACCTTTACGAATCATCATAAATCACTTATGCGACAAATTCGCAGGCACTTGGTGGAGCGCGAAACGCGACCGGCGAAAGTGCATGACGAATGTGCATTTGCGTAGAAAAATCAAAAATTTAGCACCGCATTCGCGCTTTGATGCACATCTATGTTAGCAACTCGTTCATTTCGCGACCGTGCGCGTTTTCCCAGCCGTGCAATTTCCACGTCCTCCGCGTTTTTCCTCCCTTATTCTTCTTCTGCGTCTGGCTCCACTCCTTCTTCTTCTTCTTCTTCAGTGGCCGCGGCACGAGCTGCCCCAAAAATCCCCAATACAACAATGCCGTGGTTTTAGTCTATAAGTATATAGCGCGTGGGATATACACAATAATGGCGACTCCTTCATCCGAAAAACGTGTCGTTTGTCAAACGCTCTTTTCACAAAACTCTTCCACTCTCCGCCGAAATGTATTTATTTGCAACACGCGCGCGCGCGCACCCGTCCACCCCGCGCACGCTATAACTAGCGAAATACACCACAAGGGGAAAAAAAAGGCAGCAGCGAGGAGGAAATCTATTTTGTGGCTTTTGCGACTGAATTCCAAATAGGTATAACCGGGAAGAGGGAGCCAAACAACAAAAAGGCGAAGGGCCGCATGCTCTACTGCACCAAATTCGTTTGCGCTCGTGTGTGATTTGCGCGATGAAAAAGTGACTGACGCGCTTCGCAAAAACGACAACGCGAGCTTCCTCCCGGAAAAAAAATATAAATGAAACAAGTAATCCGAGAAGCGTTTGTTGAAAAAGTCTTCATTATGAGCCATAATTTTTTGAGTGCGCCGCCAAGCTTTGTGTGTTGGATTATTCGCTTAAAACAGGAACTGATTGACAATCATTTTTTCAAGAAGGTTAATAACATTTGCGCGCATAATAACTTAATTAATAGCGGTATGATTAGCTCAATCGCACCAAAACATAATAGTAAATAACTTAATTAAATCATGCGAGAATTGACTTAATAAGGCCCATTCACTTGGAATCGAAGTTTTTCCTCTGCGCAAGGCCATTGTAATAACTTATTGTAATGGAATTCAATCAAATACGAAATAAATCCGCACATCACGTGCAAATATCCAGGCACACCTCGTTGCTTACACACACGCAGGCGCGCGCATTTTTGCATCTGGGTACAACATGAGAAATCGCGGAATCACGTACGATAAATCAGTTCGCAGAAGTTTTAAAGTAAATCATATCGACAGGTAATGCAGGCACGCTCGTCCTAATCGTGATTTACGTTGGCCCGACGAACGACAATGCGTGAACCGGCAGGCGGCGGTGGCGGCGACGCCAGCAAATACGTATTACGTCCGTCTGTATTTCGATGAAATATTATGAATTGCCACGCTATTGCATGTACTTCGATGACATACAACATGCATGAGTATCCGCCGCACAAAGCCCGTCCGACAATGCAATACACGCATTCACTTTATTGCGTTTAGATATAACGTTTTTCCATACTAAATATGACTTAAATCACTTGCTTTGCCAAACAACTACTTATACAACTTTTCAGTTATAACGACCATACCCTCCTCAAAGAGTGAGCCACCCCAATTCAGTGATTTTGAAAATACCTAAATAACAGTTTCGGCTCATTAGAAAAGTAATAACATTTTTTAAAGTTGTCGAAATTAAAGTTTGTTAGCTTTCAACGCAATGATAACATCATTGGAATGGTGTTGTTGATAACACACCCTCCAGGTTGATTACGAACTTTGGAAACAGTTTGAACGCAGTTAACAACGAATTCATAGAATTTGAGTTGTGCGCGCCATGCGCCAGCCATTATTACTATTTTGTTTGAAGCCTTTGCCGCCCGTTTATAGCACGCGAGCAATTTATTACAACGAACGACTCCCTTACAACTTGTTTCGCATTTTTTTTTCAAAGAGCGCACGCGTTTGCCGCCTCGTGTTCCGTTGTTGCTGCTTGTTGTTATCTACGTATTGCGCTACGATGAAATTAAAACACAAGATACTCGAGCGCCAGCGAAAGGGGTGACAATTTCCACAGCGATTACCGGACGAACGGCCGCATGAATGGCGACAATGAGGGGCGCACGCGATAATTAATTCGAAATTGTTTCGACGCGTGATTTATTGATGAAATTAACGGGCGCACAAAAAGCATACACGCCAAAGAACGCTTTGCTGCGTTCCGCTGCACGCTATCATTTAATTCGCGCGCCTTCGTTCGTTCGTTCGTTCGTGGTGCTTCTTCCGACGACGACGAAAATGTTTCACAATAAATTAGTTTCCTGCTTCATTTCGATAAAACAATATTCGACAAAGTATAATTAATCAATCAATAAAAATGATTTAATTAATTACCCATTCGGATGGCCGCTTCTTGGCTGTCTGCGCCAAGCATGCAGACGATTAATTAAATTATATTAAAATATTTATGCGGAGGAAGTTAATTAAATTTTATTCGCAAGTCATAAACTAGTTTAAAGCAGCAGCAGCAGCAGCACATCAACTTTCGACGGAAAAGTTTTAATGAATGCACTAAGCTATCAGAAAGGAAGAGAGATTTCGAAAACACGCCGTAAGACGTTAAGCAAGATAGAGGTAAATATCTTTCAATAATAATGCATGTCAAATGCACTCTCATCCGATGAGATCATCACTAATTAATTCGCTTTTAAGACTTTCAGCATTCATTATGCGCAAAGTGTGTATCTAGATATTTCAAATTACATTTGCCATTGAATCAACAAAAATCCAATCTGCTTTTTACATCTGCCGAGTTTTGGCGCAAAAAATTGTTTGAAAGTCTAACAAATTTTATAAAAAGTTAATATTAAGTAGGAATTCATAAGCCAGCACTCGCGCCAAGCACGAATACAGAACATCTGCATAATATTCGAACACAGGTCTGTTCGCCGGAGATATTTAGCATTAATGTATGCAAAACGTATAACACAATAAAGTCGAAGGGGATGTTTTACCGAAACGCTGATAGAAATTATGTATATCAGCCCGCTAAGAAATTATCACATACAATAACACTGGCTGCGAAAAAAGATATCGAACTTGAAGTACACTGGGCATCGGCATCAGCATCGGCGGTGGCGGCAGCGGCGGTAAAAGTCGCGACATTAGATATTCAATTTTGCTTCTTCACTTCACTATTTGAGGGCAAGCTTGCGCTCTATATTTCGCGCGCCGTTGACATTAATATTTAATACCTTATAGTACTTAAAAGAAAGAGGGTCGCTTCACATCCACCTTCACTCCTCACTCCTCTTAGATAATATAATATTTGCGCGAGCAAGTCAAAGCCGCCACCGAATAATTCATCCATCTTTGCGCCACATCGTCTTAATGTTAAGATCTATAAATATGTTCTGCTTTGCATTTATGAATAATTCACGCACTTGAAACGAACGCGATGCGACATTATCGAGTAGGAAAAATAATAATCTCGAGCGGGCGGGCTTGCGCCAATATCGTAAAAATAATCCAGTGCATGAAATGCGCAACGAATTAATTCAATCGCCCGTTCAACTCTCATATATGCGCGCGCGTGTGTGTTTATGTGAATGCGCATTGCAAATATTTGCATTCAAAACAAGTGCAGTGCATTTTTAGCCCGTGTGTGCACATTGCGCACTATTTCTGTTAATTAGTAACGCCAGCGCGCGCAAAGTGGAAGCAGTTTACCTGCGCCAGGCTTTAGTCTTTGCGGTCTGGCGGCGGCAGTCTCAATATAAATGTAACGAACTGCGGCCGAACGCGCCGCCCGCCAATCGTCCGCTGAATGCAATAACGAGCGATTCGCACGTGGAGTGCTGCTCTTTCTGCGTTTGTGTTATTTCTGCATGCGCAACTGCCATTGCATTACGCGCTACAATTCATGTTTGCTCATGCGGAATATGCGGCGGCAAAAAAAATCTTTGCGCTGCACCGCCGCACGGAGAAAAAAACGCGCAAAACGCTATCGGGGGCGGCCGCAAGCAGACCGCGCTTTTGTTTTTGCTCGTCGTCGATTGACAGCGCGTCACGTTGACATTTTAATATCATATTAAACGTTGATATATTATCGACGTTTTCAATCAGTTTTATTAACGAAATTAAATTATACTGTCAGAAAGTTGAGCAATTTATTTCGCCCAAATAAATATTCAATTGTACCGCAGACTGTACTGTTATTATAGATATAAATAAACAAATAAATAAATAAATACTAAAATATTTCACTAATTAAAATAAAATAAACTCTTTGCGCGCGAGAGTAACCCGAGTAAATTTACGAGACAATTATTTTCAGATGCCAAGAAGCCCGGCGAGGTGTGCACGAGTGTTTAAATTAGATTAGATATTAATTATCTTTGGCAGTTCGATCCGAAAGTGTTGTGTCGCTCGTCGTCTCGCATTAGACTACAACAGCACGCCGAGATCTAGTTGAATGTGGATCAAAATCGAGTTGTGCGGCGCGCGTTAAGGAAGCGCAGGGCGAAAATTATATATCAGTACAGGGCGCGCAACGCGTCCGCGTTATTGAATACGCGCCAACGAGGGGATGCGCGCAATTAATTTACTGCGTCGTCGTACACAATCTATTATCTTGTTTGTGTTCAATAGGTTTTCATATTATTCGAAGTGACGGCTGTTTTATTAAAGGCGCACACGAGCGTGCACATCTGCACTGCTGCTGCATACACTCGCCGCCGCCGCCGATGCCGCCGGCGCGCGCGTAGAAAATGTCGACTTTGATTACGCGCATTGTGTACGTGTACGCTGCTATCTGCTGCCTTACTCGAAACGCGGCGGCGGCGGTTAAAAGGCCGTACAAATTCATTTGAAATATTTAACCATCCCCATTCGGCGTCAGCTTGAATTCCGCTTGAAAGCTATCAAACAGCAGGCTATATAATAATGTAATTAAGTGTCTGCGAAAACCGGAAAAACGTTTAATAAAATACCTCTCATTGCGCAGCTCGCTACTTTAACACAGCCATTAAAAATGCGATTGAATATAAAACTCAATTCCTATGTGTCTGCCATTAAAATTACAAAATTGTATCTGAATTGCAATGCTAAATAAAATCAAAAATTTTCATATTGTTTAATCTAAATAAAAAATGTTGCTAGATATGTTGGGTTGTTTTACTACACACATCTAAAACCATTCGCTAGCTAGCGTTGAATACAATGCCGAGATTTAATTATAATAAAACTCGTGCAGTTTTCCAAATTAAAATAAACAAGTTTAAAACGAATTTCATGTTTGTATTCAATTTAGGCAGGTTTTGCCAGGCCCATCCGAAAATAAATTGCACATATTTAATTAGGATCGCAAATGGAAATTATAGCGCAATAGAAAAATGAGTTTCCAACTCAATAAGCTATTAACACATAATCTAGCCAAACTAGACGATGAGTTATATGTTGAACGCGAGTGGCAGCCGAGTGAAGCACTTATGTATAAATTAGGACGCTCCTTGAAAGCGCACGAACGACGCCAAGGAAAGTTTATAATAAGCGGTTAGTGCTCATCCGGACCGTTTGGCCGAGCGCATATATACGCCATCCCACCTATCTGAAAGATTAATTCAAATCGCAGCAATTAAAACCAAGAATAGTTGATGAAAGTTGCAACTAGCAAAGATTCGGCGGCGAGATTTCCAAGAGTCGCTCGAACCGAACACAACGGTTCGCTTTTCCTGCTTGCTTGCTTGCTTGCGAGCCGAAGAGCTAAATAGTTCGCTCAAGTGCGGGGGGGCAGGGGACTGGCGGTGGCTGTGGATAAAGTGACCGGAGGAAAAGAGAGGAGCGGTAACGCGCGCGCGCGCCGGTAATTCATGTTTAATATGATAAGTTGGCCTGCCGTGTAAAGTTCGTCGTAAACTTCATCTTCACTTGTTACGCTGTCGCATTTCCGCTGTAACTGCAAATGGGTAGAATGCAACCGACCCCCCTGCCGGCAAGTCGGCAGCGGTGATGCGCACGTATAAGTCACTTGCAAAGAGCGGTGGCGAAGGCAGCGGCGGAGGCGGCGGAGGAGTGCGCTTTATGAGCCACTGCATCGGTGCAAGCTTTGCAGAAATATTAAGAGGACAACACTCTTGGCTCGCAACACTTTTCAATCTTCAACGATTTATGAAACAAACCTATCACTTGCAGCGCGTCTGCCAGCCTCGTAGATTTCACATGGATTGCTAATTAACATCACGACCATCTGCCGCCCCTCGAGGCGTTGATAACGCGAGAATGCCAATGACAAAAGGCACGCTATAAAACAATGCGCGAACGCTAGCGCGAGCACGTGCGATTATGTGTGATAAACGCGATAAACTATAAAGCGATTTAATTATTTTTACGTCCGGTGACGCGGGTCGCTGCGACCCAAAATGCGTTGGGCGGTAGTAAATTTCGCTTTTTGGGAATTATGGATCGCCCGGAATAATAAATCGCCCGCCTTTTCCGCAGATGCTCTATTATAAATCGATCGCACCACACCACCAATGCGCTGCTGTAGTAGTTAAGAAGCGCGATCTCGCTCTCTACAACTATCCGCCGCCTCCAATCGACTGGAGGAAAACGTAGTGCACTTAGTGCATTTTACTTTATCGCCGAAAATTTTTACCTTATCGTACAGCACGCCTGCGAGTGAATTCATTGATTGAGACCAACCGCGTCGACTTAATTTATTGCTTTGCTGCGTGTTCCACTTCCGGATGAAGGTAGTGAAAAGCGCTCTTAAAACAATTTCGCATGTACGAAAGTACGCTTTTCACGACTCAGCATAGCGCACATCGCGATTGTTTGTCTTGCCGATATTCAAATGCAAATTACGAAAATCAAATTCGCTAAAGAAAAACAAATTCGCGTTCGCGCTCCCAGAAAAAAAATGAAATTGAAAATTATGCCAGAGAATAATTTTATTTACCTTCCCACTTATTTTGGCAAGCGCCCAGCCCCTGCCTCGCAGGACTTTTTAGATCATTACGCGCTCAATGGTAAGAGCAGTCGGAGGCGGCGTGTGTTTTCGTTTCGCTGTTTTGTGTGCGTGCGGCAACGGCGGCAGCGGTCTTTTCGGTGAAATAGGGTTAGATATACATTAAGTGAATCTCGGGTATCGTTGCTGAAGTTAAATTGAAGCACGACAATAAATTGTTTTAAAGTATTTGCGAGATAAAGTTTCTCCACCACCCTCCCGAATGGGGCTCTCGCGCGCGCGCGCAAGACTGCACTTTATACGCCATCTCAAATGGACACGTAACGGCGGCGGGCACTACATTCTTGCGTCAATTCGGCCAGCAAACGACGAAATACGCCCGATGAAATGAAATGCGCAAACGAATCAATATAAACTATGTATGTGCGTTTAATGCCAGATTCTTTCAGCTATTGTTTCTCACCCCCTTCCTCACTCCCTCCGGATGTTGCATTTTATCGTCGCGAATGTGCATTCATTCTTATCAACAACAACCCTGATTGATTCATGCAAATACAATATTTAAAACACTCACCCCTAAATCTCCAGTTCTTGGAAAATCTGCAACAAAAAATAAATAGATATTAAATTTAAAGCATAACTTGCCAACTTTATAGAGCAAAGTTGGAGCTGGTGCGATCGTCAATAATAAATGGCAAGAAGTACGTAATTGTCGCTTTAAATTAGTAATATCAGTTCATTGTTTCCGTGATATATTGACAGCGCAATTTGAAAGGTTAGTTGGTTATTAATCTCGTTCGCCTATACAGTTGACATCCAATTAGTGCGCGCGCAATTCGCCAACTTTCATAACGAATGCATTCGTGCACAATCAGACGAATTGACCTGTATGCATCGCATTTCAGTCTTCCGCTAATCTGATTTCCATGCTTAGCAAACGCGTGACAATAACCGATTATGGCCCTGGTGCTGATTGATTACTAAGATTTCACATGTAGCAATGAACACACGAATACTGCAATCATTAGAGAAAATATTCACATCATCTATCATCGTGTAACATGTTAATAATCCTCAGTGTCTGTGTCTCATGCGCACCAAACAACTAAGCGTTTGCATTTTTGTTGACGTTGAATTAACCGAGTGCGCAATTACGCTGCGAAGATTACGGCGGAAGAAAATAGCGTCTTTCTTTGAAAGTAAAGTGCGTACACAAATGTGACTTCCGTGCGCGTTGTATTCGTATGAAAGTTAACAACCGCACAAACAGCTTGCCATTGTTCTAAGACTGCGCGCAGAATGGCAGGATAATAATTATAAACAAAGGCAGCTAGTGCTCATTTCTCCAAAGTGCACATGTGACTTGTGTTTCTCGTTTAGCGCGTTTCAAGCAAAGAAAATATCATTTCTCAGAGTCACTGGCGAATCGAAGATTCGTATAAAAAATGCAAAATTTTCTAAATCTAGATAAAATTATCCTGACATGGCTAGGGTCATCATCAAATTTTCATAATACACCTGAAGGAAGAACTAGAACGTTCGTTCCGCTTCAATAAATAACGCAAAACACAAACGTACAAACTGATTTTATTACAGCACACGTACACGACACGTGTGGAGGCGAAGAAAAAGCCGAGGGTTTATAGACCCACGAATATTATATATCCACATTTTTTGAACAGTCGCGCGAGAAACATATCTGGAACAGCGGAATAAGAAGATGCGCGCGAACAGGCGTACAAAAGCAGCGAAAAAAAATGTGAGCGTAGAAAAATAGCGTTCCGTTTGGATTGTTACTTATTGAGAATTATTTATACAAATCGCGGTTGGATGGACGGCAGGCAGGCGGGCGGAAAGCCACGATGCGTAAAATACAATCACGTTACACGCAGCGTCGAAATCCTTGAAAATATTAATTCGTCCTGGTGCGTGCGCGCCTCATGCATACGCGTGTGAACAATGGCGGGAGAAAACTCAGCGGCAGGGAGCGCGACGTATGCTGCACATAATCATGTTCCGTGTCAAGTAAAGTAGAAAAAAAGTTGGCAATGCGAATGAGCACATACGCACCCATTGTTAGGCCTTTTTTTATCCTGCAATATCCTGAAATATCTGCGCCACGCCACACCACACCACACCACACGTTCGTCTTTGAACGCAACGCGTACCGGATATGGTTGAAGGGTTGATTATTGATTGGAATATTCCCGTTATAAGTTGATGCCATGCGGAAAGTGTACGTACGAATGGTAGGTACGTAGGTAAAAAGTGCATATATAGTGCATCTTTAGTGTGCACTACATGCCACTAGCATATATTAATTGGTGTTCATGTACCTATCGTCTGTCGTCTGCGCTTTCAACCGTGCACGTCGGTGTTACCTTGTCTTCCTATGAATAATTGATTTGAAGATCAGCCATTTCCTCCTAGTTATAGCGGTTCACCGTTAATTAAAACGGGAATGCAATCGTGAAAAATGAGCAACACGAGCACTCTACGAAGTGTGCACTTCGTTGTTGCAATTTTCAATTATTTTGCTTAATTAAAATTTTCAATATTACAGAATCCATCTTATATTTTACAACCACCGCATTTTTCTCATTTTATATCTAAAAAATAGACATATAATTAATACCTACAATTTCAATTTAAATAATTGTTCATTATTTGAAAAATAAAAATTGTAATATGCTTTAATGTTGCAAATCATGAAATACCATCCAATCTGCTGCATTTTATCAAGTGCACAATACGAAATATTTTAATTACCCAATTTTGCTTTACACCGCTTATCAGCCCGACAACGAGCGAATGAAAAACGTCATGTCCAATTAAGAAATACGCTTAGATAATCACATTGAAACGTGGAGCGCATCAGTAATTGCGGTCAGTTAACCAACACGTAGGTGCGCGCATAATCTGGCGAGCTAAAATATTTGAGCGAGAGATATCGCATTCAAAACACAATATGCGTATCGTAAATTATTGAAGTTGCGAGGCGGGCGTTAACTAACAAGCAGAGATGGCTCAAACACGCGCCAATTATTAGCAGAACGCAAGCAGCTTGTGTACATTCGAATGCAATCAAATGTTTGCTACATACGTCAAATGTTTAATTAATGACGAGCCGCCTATCTAATTAATTTACTATACAATTATCTCTGTATTCCGCTATCGTGCATCAAATTCAGGTGGATCCCTTATTACACCCCCCGGCCCGCGCATAATAACTAATCACCTATTGTCAGTTGTGTGTCACACTGCCCAAATCTTACGCCAGCTTTACGTCAACGCGCCATATTGCTTCCGGTCGCAATTCACTGATCATCTTCCTCCTTTTGCTCGTCCAAAGACGTCTTAAATATTATTATCGATATTGATAGTAAGTAAGTACCCACGCGCTCGTTGCTTCGAAGTTGGTATTTTAGTTCGACGCGCGAACAAATACAGAAACTCGCTTCCTTCGCATGCCAAATGTTTGCACATCAAAATGCATTTGCATTAAACCTTAGTGCAGTTCTCATCTTTACCAATTCCATTCAAATATGCGCATCGCAATTGCCGTCTCGGTTGCGCCATTATACGTTTTCAATTTGGCGCAATTAGCATAGAGCAGCATCAATCAAATACCACCAGCAGCAACATGTACAAGAATAAAACACAACTCGACAATCGATCTAATTGACTTTATCTGTTTCGCTCGCGTAAAAGAAAATAATAATGTACGCCATTATTTATTCAAATGACACACAACGCTGATCAATACTGGAATATGACTATTGCTTTATCGACTAATAAGTACAAAAAGCAAATAAATAACAAACAAGGCGCTTCTTTACGAGCGCGCGTTTCTTTCGCACGGGGGCCTGCTAAAGAGCGAACGCCACTTCGCTGATAACATAAACTTACCGTGCGGTACTAAAACTTAAATAAAATTGACAGTAAACAAGGAAATGAAACAAGTTTATGAGCAATTTAATTAAATTTCCTATGACATGTGAATGCGCATCTCAACTGCGGTTCGCGACGAATGTTTGCCTTTTTTTGCTCTCTTTTATTGTATTATTCAGATGCCTACTTTGAGGCTGCAATGAAAAAGTAATGAGAATGCATAAAGTCGTTTCGTCATGATAAATAATTCAATTGTGTGCTATTTTTTTCATCCATATTTGTGTAATCTGTAAATGGAAATTGTACGCGCAGATGCATGCATAATTTATGCGATAATTAATGAGTGCATTAAGCTAACCAGTATTTTAATTATTAGTTTTCAATATTCCAACTCATTTGTTAGCTTGATTACTTATTAATTAACTTTGGCGCTATTCAAAAGTAATTTTCGTGGCATTCAAATAGTCTAATTGTCTCTAAAATAAACTGAACGTAATACGTAATGACAGCATGAAGACGAATCGATACAGCACTTTAGTATAATACCTTAATTAAGTTGTTTCCCGTTTTTCCGTTTCAATTAATGTCCGTTCCGGCGCGCGCGCGCTTCACCCACTTTGTTTCGTCCGTGCGCGCGTCCGGAAGATGGATTTTATAACTTTGCTAAATTGTTGTAAGCCGAATTATTTTGATACACGCTTTCGACTCGCCATTTCCGCCGAAAACCGTTGCCACCCCCCTCCGCTCTTTATATCATGTGGGGGGGTGCGTAAATAAAGAGAGGAACGCGAACAGGAAGAACGCATAAGAAACCAACGGAAATGAGAGAGAGAGCGAACAAGAGTGAGAGTGTCGGAAAATGTCAGCGTGGCGCCAGCAACAATGTCGAACGGCAGGAGCGCGAAATATGAAAATATTATTCATCGCTAATTGTAAGTCTAAGTGATGAATGCGCGCATTGTCTTCGCAGATGCTTTCGGGCGAAACGTAATTAGTAAACTTTCGGTAAAATCTAAATCAATGCCACACCATTTCTATGCTTGCGAGACACAAGCCAGAGGAGCACGCGCGCCTTGTACATCTCGAATATCCGACACGATAGAGTGCGCCGCATGCGGCAAGGATTCGCCGGCAACAAGGACGACAATGTCGACTCAGCAGGAGCGCGCGCGTACGAGGCGAACGACAGCCAAACAGTAACAAACGTGCAACGACACTTTACTAATTAATCCAGAAATAATAAACATCCTGCGGCTGTTTCGCGAGCTTCATTGCTATACGCAAGTGTACCTAACACGCAAATTATTTTTGCTCCCGCAAACCGCAAATGTGCAAAAGTTTACATCATCGCAATCAACCCGTGATATACGCACGCACGAAATTTGTAAGAATTCCTTATGAATTTCACAACGCTGTCCGCAGTAAATGTTTTGTGGTTTCGGTCGCTCTTCACCTCCACACTCGGTAGCTGGGGGGGTGCGCACGAACAATATAGATTTACAGAGGTCGAATGTTTATACCACCCCCGACGCGGTGGCATCTTCGTGAGCTAAGCAACCTCGGTAATAACAGGCATAATCTAATACGCTACTAGCCATACATTCTCTAGCACGTTGGTACACTCTCAACTAATTTAACAACAATCGCGTTAATTCCATGCCACTTCAGCTGCCTTCAAGTCATTGCGTTAATGACTGGAGTGGCAAGGAGCTGCCTCGGCGTCTTCGCTCCGTCTTAAGAACGCATTTTGTGATTGTTCCGCACGTGCAACACCCGTTTTCGAGTGATTGTTCATTGTTTAATTAAGTTATGAGATCAGACTTTGTCTATTTATTCTCTCAAACATCAAAACCCTACATTTAAATTAAAATCTAATTCATCTAGGGTGAATTTTTATTTATTTTTTGTGTTTTATAAAATAGTTTATAAAATAAACTAATAAATAGAATTGCGCATTATACGTGTGGAGATTTATGAATACTTTTTGCTAAAGTGAAATACAACAAACAAAACACTCAAAAACGAAAGTGAATAGACAATAAATTTAATAATACGCACTTTACGAGACGCCTTTTTTAATTTCTTTAGGTTGAGTGGATGAAAGCATTTTTCGTCGGCGGCAGGCGAAATGTAAATAGGACAGAGACGGCGGCGGTGGCGATGGCAAACGACGCGTCTTTGCACGTTCGCTTTGTACAGACGGCATTTTGGGGGGGCTCGCTGAAATACGACGGGTGCGACCGGACAAAACTATACTAAATCAAAATGCAAGAGACGTGCTCATCGAACGACAAAAAAGCGTGCCGCACAGCATCCGAAAGCACGACGCGCTGGTATACGATGGCAAACTGGCTGCCACCGCCGCCACCGCCCCCCCTCGTGCTGCCTGCGCCATCGTCCAGTGGCGAGAATCGCGCGCGCGCTCATGACACGACGACGATGCTCTAAATAGTCCACTGGCTTTTGTCCATCGCGCGATAAATAACCGTCGGTGGTATAAATTATCCCTTGGGACGCTCTCCTAAGGTCGGCCAAAACTTGTGTGCGCACAATTCGGGATCTCTCCCTCGTCCCCCAAAACCACCGCCGTCCGAGTGTGTGCAGCTAGCTAACCCACCTATATCGCCGCTTATACGCGCAAAGTATTTAATTATTTCTGCATTTTAAGGCCGGCCGCCCGGCACCATTGTTGCTCGGGAAGTGTAAACATTTAACGTGTTTTTATTCAGACACTCTTTGCTCTCGCGCGCCGTGCTTTTTTCGGCCGCGTCGCGCATAAATTCTACGCCCGTACTGATTTTAATTTAAATAACACAAAGGCATAGCTAAATAATAGAAAAGTGAAAAGTAAAACAACGCCGACGACAACAACAAAAAAAAACGAAGCAATGCGCAGTAATTACAGACGCCTTTCTTTCCACTCTGTCTCATTCTTTTTCAATCCGTACATTTCTTTCACTTCGTTTCTGAATGTAATTTCTTTACCCAAAGAGTTTTCATTTATCTTTCCCCACCCTTTGGCCGGAATATGTTTTCCGAATACAAACACGTCGTCCTCCTCGTCGTCCTCGTTGGGGCGTTATTATTACTAATATTTGTTTTGTAGAGCGCAGTTTTTCCCTTTGCGCGCAATGTTCTTTTGATAGCACACTCGCTGTGGAAATAAATAAACAAACTAGACGCTGCTGCCTAATTTACGAATAATTACAACACGCAACTCGTACGAGTAAAATAAAAATATAAATTTTTTACTCTCCACGCGCCACACACGCACGGCGTACACAACAAAAAATAAATACCTATGCAGCATGATTTACAACATGTGGCAATTTGCAAATTAAAGTTGCAAATGCTTTATGATCGTCTACAGTCCACGTTTTCGTATGTATAAATTTAATCTAGAAAAAAGCAAGCCCATCGCCCGCCAACTTTATTCCGACTCAAATCTTCGCCGGCGCTGCTCGCACAAATACGAAACAAATGTTTACTAACAAATAGCAGCGCGAGGGGTAAAAATGTACAACACATGAGCGGAAATGATGTTTTGATGTATGATAAATACATTTCCATCTAGAAGGTGCACATACACCCCCATGCACACACGCGCACACGCACACACCGAGATATTTAAGTAGCCCACGCAGGAAGTGAACAATCGATCTATTATTTAGTATTTTCCGTGTATGAAAAATATGCTTGGCGGACGTACGCGGAGGGTGCATGCATCAATATGTATCTAGCGACTGCCTCGCCACCGCCACACAAACGCAGCACACAATGTTGTTTCTCGGCATTCATATCGCGCTTGTCGTTTTCTTGAAATGCATTCATTGTTCGTGTCGTTAATGATGAGTCGATTTACGTGGTAAATAACGGCGATTTGTTTTTATCTACGTATATGCGCGTCCGAACGGCATTAGGGAATGTGCATTCTGTCATTGTTCTTCATCGTTTGAATTAAGCACTGCCATTATTGTGTTTTCCTATTACCGCTTTTACTCAATATTAAAGAAAAATGTGTAATTTTCATGTAATGCACCGACCATCTTTTTACCATACTTCTTCCGTCAATTTTTAACCACTTAATAATTGCACGTAGAACTTACTTTTTCAAAGTATTTCAGAGAATTTCATTAAAAATGTAATAGCATACTCTATTGTTATTGATAACAAGCCTAATTTTAGGGGGTTTATGATAATAAAGCAGTAAGTATAATTACCTTTGAATCTAAGTAATAAAAGAATAAACGAGTGTATTGTTATGTTACGCTAATGCAAAACATTTTCGTCTTAATAACACAGCAGCAACAACAACAACAAAAAATCCAATCTAATACCGAAATCCATTATGAAATCGAGCGTAATCAGGTCCCTGCCGGGATTTTGGGGTATTGATAGCAGTGTGTACATTCATTATCGAAAATGGGAAAACGTAATTAAAGCTTTGATATTATATTATTTTGTTTGCGCTAAAATCGTGTTCGCGTTCACATCCTAAGCCGGCGCACAGCAGCCGTAAGCAACAAATACGGCGTGGCGCGGTTGTCCCGCCGCACCAGCGAGGGGTGGATTGAGAATTTCGGCGTTTCGCCCTGGTCGGCGGCGCGCATTGTATGTACACATTATTACTGAAAGCAAGCGCAAGCGCTTCGCTATCACGGGCGCAACACCTACGCAATGTTGTGTGTACATCGGGAGTATCGTTAGCATGCCTCTCAAAGGGATTTTCCGAGAGCGCACAATTCGCGTCCAGGATAATTGATCCCCGCAATACAATGCCGCATAATGCGCGAGCGGCGCCCCCGTTCGGTACTTCCCTATAAGCGTATTGCACGCGCGGACCTTTACGTCCGCATACCTTCATCTACGTATTATCAAGCAAATATAAACCTGCTTACTAATCCATGAATCGAACGCAAAATTACAACAAATACGTAGCCATCTATGCAGCACAACAAAAAATTACACGCAATGTAGCAAAGTGGGTATAAATTCTCTTCCACGAAACGTCATCGGGGTCAGTAACTTGGATGAAATAATGTAGCAACTAAGCGGAAACCATTCTAAGAAGCTTCCGGAAACGACAAGCAGCGCATTACACGCGATTCAAGTGATTAGTACCGGAGTCGCTTTAATAATCGCGCCCCGGCTTCAAGTTTAAATCGTGCTTGACACTTTTTAAAAATTCATCGTGACCATCATAAATTATGATCGTTTAAATTCGTAATGAATGCAATCCTGTCATGCTTTACGACCATCGACAAAAAAAAAGAAGAAACTTTACAAATAAGAACTCTCATCCGTCCGTATTTTGGGCGTGCGCACTTGAGAAAAAGCAGCGATTTGTATGATCGACGATCATTAATAACGGTGGCGGCGGCAAACAAGTTGCTCCACTATAATGATTAAACACAAATTAAATGCCCTCTTTATTTACGCTTTTTAATGTACGCCAGAGATAATTAATTACATTAACACTTTAGATTGTTGAAGCGTCGCCCGCCCGCGAGTGCACCATGCCGCCGCGAAAGAATAGCCGGCGCGGTGATTAATTAAGTTTAAAGGGTGTTGCACGCAGAGGGTGCTACGAATTCAGCAGAGGGCGCTTGCGTGTGCCCTTTTTCTAACCCACCCCACACCCCCCCATCGTTGATGCACATTGATGTACGTATGTAGGTAATGTATCGCAACGCGCCACCACCGCTGACGTTAAATCCGAGGCGGGCGATGCGCGCGTTAGCTGTAATTACTTAATAATTATTAATTCAAATTCAATTCGCATAGACGCATTAAGCGAGCAGCCAAGCAGCAAGATAGCGCATGAGCAACATTCACAAAATGTGTGTGTGTGTGAACCATAGATATAACTTCAATTGTGATTATCGCCTTGGCGGCAAAACGAACGAAGCGACACAAAATGAGAAATCAATTCGCATCGATCTCGTGTATTTCAATTTCGTGCAGTTATCAGCAATCCAGACACGTGTCGCATTATTCCATTACGCAATTAAAGCACTGACAGCGACGATTGAGCAGGGAGAGACGCGCACATAACAAACAATCCCCGCCGAAGGGATGCGTCTGGCGCGTTTCTTTCCGGATGCGTGCACTTGGCTGGCTGGCGCGGCGGCAGCGACGGCAAACAAAACGCGCATATGTTTGCCTGTCTGGACAGTCGTACGTCCCTCGTGGGCACGGGGCGAAATTACATTATCATTAAGTAGTGATAACATCGCATGTTGTTGTCGCTTTTTATCAGTGACAATAATCATCATCATTTCTAATGCGCATTGCAAGTCACAGGTGTACGTGGTATGATTGATCATTATGCTTTTGCGCGTATTTCGGCGGCGCGGTGGCGGCAGTGGCAATGTTTGCAGCTGACAATATCACGCGCGTGTTTTGTGTTTCTAGCCAAACCGCGAAAGCAAATAGAGGAAGCCTAAATTTAATTACAGCCGCCACTACGCGCGCTGCACACAGATATTGTACGGATAATTAAGTTTAATTGATCCACCCCGACATAATTGACGTGCCTCTATCGTTTTATCTTTTCCATTCATACATCCAGCACCGCCGTGCCAACCAACACGAAAGCCGAAGCCGAAGCCAACGCCAGTCCGAAAGCGAACACAAAATGAGCTGTAAATCTTGTATCAGCGACACCATCGCGCGAGTTGGTAATTAGCATTCATATTCCTAATGAAATATTTAATATGATTGATGCCTTGTTTATGCCGCATTTTGTTCGACTAAACTTTATTTCAGCTGATAAATAAATGAGCATTATTATACGATATTCAATTTAATAATTACTTTCGTATTCAATTAACAAAGCGCCCGCCAAACCGCAGCACTCCGCTTTCAACTCGAGATGAAAATTGATATTTTGATTCTGAATAATGGCTTATCAGACTCACTAATTAGGAAGCACGCGAAAGATAATAGACTATTGTATCGGAAATACATTCTATGGCGTTGAATGGAATCAAAATAATTCCATTTATTTTTAGATCACGTCTAAATATTATTATTAGTTAGCACTCATCCAGTTAATAACGCTAATGAACTAAATAAATTGAAATTTATTCTTGGAATATTCCAAATTTCAAGCATTTAAAGAAGCATAAATGACAATAAATCAATTTCAATTGACCACTGACATTTTTAATTGTTTTTTGTGATGTTTTAAAAGCGGAATTTCCGGTTTGAATTATGATGGTGCACGTCAGTGAAATATTGAGCCAATACTGTGCTGGTCGTGTAGGGATAAATGTTATAATATAAGCTATGAAAATTGATAAAAATGCGAAAACAAAAGAAAATACATTATGCGAAAATGTCGGATGTAAACGTACAGCATAAATGTCAATTCTTTGTTAATTTCCGATAACCAGGCACGTGAAGCACGTCAAAAATGTTGAGGCGTAAAGATGCGACTTGCATGTGTATCGCACATGTCAGTTATGCAATTTCCTCCATGCGAAATAAGCCTTAATTGAAAATCGAATATGTGACACGAACGATTTTCCCAAGCAGTCGGATGCTGTGTTTTTTCCATCCGATTTAATGCACTTCCGCTCAGTCACGTGCAGTTAAATACCGCATATCAAAAAAGTATTATGGCGAACAATGCGCGAGCGCGCGATGTGCTTTTTTTCGCCGCCACATTCGTTCGTTCGTTGGTTGGTTGGTTGGTCTTTTTTTTGCGCTGCCAACGTTTATAAAGTGGCCGAGTAGTCCGAATTTATGCGGAATATGAATACAGCATTTGTACAGCAATTGAACATACCTTTTGCTATTTATGGTCGGCCTTTAATAACCACTCGCGGAACCCCTGTCGCTGGCGTATGGCGGTCGGCGGCAACCCTGAAAGAGAATATAGAAAAGTGTAATTAACTTATTGTTTTGTGGTTAAATGTGTTCTCTCGCCCCAGCATACATATGTGTGTGCGCGTGTGTGTGTGTGTGTATGTATGTGTACGTAGGTGCTTTGCTGTTGTGCAGCACTCGCGACGAGTGGGACGAGATTAAAATCTGTTTGCAATACAGAATTTCCAATTAAAACTGGTAAATTAGTTTGCGCTTTCGGATTATTGCGTGTGCGGCCAGTTTGATCCGCGATTTAATTAATTTTTCTATTAGTCTATGCATAAGGCCCCTACACGGCCAATGGAAGCACACAGAATAAGCATTCAATTCCGAATCAATATACACCTTATGCTCACCTGTATAACACTTAAGTGTGATGCTTTAATGAGCAGCAGCCGCTAAAGATTTCACTCGTTTCTCGTTCGTAAATTGGTTAATACATACACGTAAGTTCTATTGCCACATGCGCGATTTAAGGTTAGAATATAATCAATGCATATCGTATTGATTTACTAGAGAAAATAATCAAAGCGTACCTTTGCAATTATCCAAATCCATTCGTTGCACGAATCTCACAGACGCACTAATCGTTAAGTAAGTATATTAAACTAAAACACTCACGGTACACGTTCCCGATGTTCTCTAAACGCACTTAAGTCTACTGACATAAACAGCTGACTACAACCCGCACGAACCTGTCTAGGAATCGGCAGTGCACGTTCCCTGCTGCAATGTTTACACAACAGCAGAAAATTGAAGATATGCAACCCCAAATGCGCTTTAATAAATTCACCTGCATTCCTGAACAGCGTTTCTTTCCTCTTTCCGGTAAATGTTCCACTGAATTTGCTCGTTTGTAGTTTGGCAAAATGCCCATAACAACAAATTGAAAACAAGAAATAACAATTTGATGTAAACGAGCTGCTCATCCCACCAAAGCAAAACTCACCGCATGCTGAACACCTTCAGCAACCCGACACAAAAAGTGATCTTACACGGCGGTATCGTTTAATCTCTTTTTCAATTTGGCAAAGTGCATCTTTAAGGATTTGACGCCGTCTCAACGCGTCAGCAATATTCGCGGCCAACTAAATTATTCAAATTCGGCGCGCATCATTCTTGTTTTCAAATTTTTTTCCATTCACACCCTTTCATCCCTTCACTATCCACATACATGGTGTTGCAAACATCCACAATCTCCACACCTATTACCTGCGCTACTCCGCCTATTATTTTACGCTTTCGTGCCTAAACTAATTGATAATTGATTGCAAAATAATGACTGCGGTCGTATTTTCATTACGCAGCTGGCACCGTCCAGAAAAATTTCCTAAAAATCATTGGCGCACTTTTACGATGCTCTCAAATTGGCAGAGAAGAGCAGAGACTGGATGCGAAAGTTGGCATTCGTGAATCGCACAAATTTTCAATACGCATATCTGCATAATATAGCTCCGCAAAAAGGTCCATGTTTTTCGTTTACGAATCGTTCTCCAATTTCCCTTCACTTCTCACGTTATAATGCCAAACCGATTTGATTGTGTGCCCAACAGTGGGAACGTCAGCCCACTTCTGATCCCTTTCCCGATGATGACCATTCAACGATATAAGCGAATTGAACGGGCGCCCTCAATCGCACGCAAGCGTTAAGAGAAACTCGCGATCGATCATCAAAGGAGAGATACATCGACAAACGACGTCTTTCATTCTTCTTGGCGGGCGCAACAGCTTTTCGCATGCTTTTTAAAAAATGAGAAAAACGCCGAGCATATCCGCTCATCCAAGATGAAATTCTTTGTAAGTAAATATTTTCCAATTTATTACCTTCTCGAAATTTACATATACCTGATAGAATATTCAATTCGAGCATACCCCTATTTCCACACAAGTAATGAGTGCTGAAATCGCATATTAATAATCCACTTCCCATTTTATTAAATGCCAGCCTAATGCGTTTATGATTGTCGTGGAGCATCAAGTAGCGTGATTAGAAATGCCTCATAAATATTGCACGGGGGAAATATTCAAATTACAAGCCATTCGCATTTGCACTCATTTTTGGGAAAATTCAACGCGCAACGCGACGTAAAACAATATGCGTTTCAATTAACAGTCTCCACTTTTAATTTGCAGGAGCGTGGAGAGCGTAAACGAAAATTCGTGTTCGTGCGGGAAGCGGAGCGTAAAGAAAAAACACGCGGCGTAAAAGAAAATTAAGAGGAAGAAAAGAAAACGATCACTGACGAAAGGGGACTCGCTTATTTCAACTCAAACCCATATTGTGCAAACAAACGCGAATGCACACGTCAACAAAGTAAGCAAGCGAAACGCAAACGAAGACTAAAAAAGCAAGAGTAGCTTGCTATATAGGGTGCAAAACAAATTCGCAAATTGTGCAAACCCCTCATTTTTATGTCGTGTAACACATCATAATTACCTCCGGGTGAAACACGGACGAGTAATTAGCCAAAAAGACGTTGGCTGCGAGCGTGCGCCGAGTCGAAATATGTCGATGCGCGCATTTCATAAATGATTACACGCAATTTACATTTACAACATTCCGCGCGTCCCGTCATAAAAATAAGTAGATGAGTGAAATGGCAAGAGTGTGAATTTCGTCGGGCGTGGAAAAGTGCTTTCGTTCGTCTCTTCGAGCGCAAATTGTTGGTGAGGATCGCGCACGCACAGGACCAAAAAGGCGCTGAATTGTTATGGTTGGCGCACGAGGGGGTTTTACTGACCATCTGTGCTTTATCTGGAATGCAACGCATTCTGGATCGGGACGCTGCGCTACAATACACACGCCCAGCGAGTGACATAAGGCACAAATTACTTCAAACTGGAGATTGTTTCGCAAGAACTTTGCCAAGAAACTCACCAGATCCCCATCGCAATGACCGAATATCAAACTATCAAATATCATATCTGCCAACTCGAGATATTATTGCGAGTATTAATAACTAATAATAACACACCCTAATCTTGTGGACATTTCCATCCCCCCAAAAAGCAAAATTAATATAATAGATTTAATCTATATGCCATGATATTATATATGCAGTTTCTGTGAATATGATGTATTTATAAATATAATTGCATAGAAATCAAAGTAGAAAGTTAATTTACATACGCGGTAGCAATAAATTCGAGGGGAAGTGTACAAAGATAAAGTAGGCTAAAACCCAACAGGTTTCAAGCTCGGTTTGGCGCACTTCCACGTTTCACTTCACTCCGACATCATCGACGGATACATGACGTTAATTGCTTCCAAAATCCTAACTAAACGAAGTGCAAACTTTTCGCGCACCGTACACAGCAACGCCGCTTAATGTTGCAAGAACGGGTGGCGGGTGGCAGTGGCAGTGGCAGCAGCAGCGCAGGATACAACGGGCGGCAGTCGGCGGTGGCAGCGTGCGCGCCTTCGTCGAAAAAGCCGCAGTACGGTTATAAATCGACACGTAATCCTTTTTCGTCTGGTTTCGCCTTTTGCCTTTTAGCTCTTTCAGCCACACTTACCACTTTATACAACACGTTTGCTAGCGTTTCCGAATTATCTTTTATTCCTCGCCAGTGTTATTCGGTGTATTTTGGCCGGCTTGTCAAAGATTAAGCGCGGATCCAGCAAGTCGCAGTCATAATTTTCCGGCGCGCAAAAACACAAACAAACACCCACACCCACACGCACCCACCCCTCTAACAACAGCAATAAAACGAGCGCAAAACAAAAACTAAATGCAAAATTTAATAAGGCCAACAGAGCCACTCGCGTAATCATAAACTGAAATGCACGGGCAATGTGTGCATGGGGCGGGCGCACCAACTGTGTCAACTATGTGTGTAGTTCGAGTAGTTTTGCAGTTGGAGTGGTAGCCTCCAACGCTCAGAATTTATGCGCGCCACCCGAAAAGCTTCTCCACTCATTCTTTTCACTCAGTCAACTACTGACGATGATGGTGGCGGCTGCAGCAGCGGCAGCAGAGCCCCAGTACAACTGGAAAGCCACTCAAGCGTGAACGCTCTCATTGTTTGAGTGTCACTTCGATATAATTAAGCACTTAAATGCAACCGCATTAGTATTATTAGTTTACTTGAGTAGATTTATACAAAACGCAAACATATGAAGCGCAACTGCCTGCCCCAACGTTCAAGGGTCACTTCGTAACAATGCAAAGCAACTCTGTCTGACTGTGTTGTATGTAGATTCACCCTCGAAATATCTCGCACAAGGGGGGCACGAAAGAAGCGGGCAGACAGCTAAGCGAACAACGGCCGAAAGGATGGACGACTTGCAGGGTCAGTGATTTTAAACACAGAGATTTAGTTTATTACATCCTAATCGAATTACGTCCGCCGCGCACGCTACCAACTCATTGCATTTGTATGACTTAATTATGTTATGCAAATCTTAGTTTGAATTTAAAACTGTTACACGTTTCGCCGTCTGTCCACCTTTTTATTTAATCATGCGCAATTCATTATTTACTCATTTAAATTATTAGCACACGAATTAAACTTCTTTTTGGCTAATTACTCCTGGTAATTCACGCTCAATAAACAGTAAGTTAGCAACAATCGTAATTGTTGATCGTGAATTTAATCACGAATTCTCATTTGAACTACATGCAAAATAAGACAAGATCATACATACCAAATAATCAGGAAAACAAGCCCAACTGCCCGAAAGGTAGATTAGTTGCAAAGCTTCACCCTTGCGCTGCGCTGTTTCCAACAAAACCACCCCTCGTCGACCGGTCGAACCTGCAAGTGCATACATTGCAATATATTAACTTAAACCTCCGGTTTGAAACAATACTTCACAAACTCTCGTTTTGTCTATAGCAAAATGTTACAAATTTGTTGGTTACACTGACCAAAGTCTCAACTTGCCGTCGCAACTTTGCGAAGAAAAATGTTTTTCGGGGGATGTCACAAGTGTTGGAAATGAAATTGAATTTACGTATTTCCACTGGACACTGAAACTTGCGCCACATTCGTTCAGCAATTCATAATTTCCCACTCGAAATGAATAAAACATTTACGCTAAATAATTAGTGCTCTTTACGGAAACGAAACGCAAAGAGCGACGTTAGATTAAAATTTAATACCGTATTGTAACTAAAAGTTGAAATAGGTTTCGGAGCATTTGCACAACTTTTTAATGCATTGCAGAGACGCATTTAGAATGAGTAGGTACGTGCGCAGGGCGTTTTTGCGTGGTGTATTTACTCAACGACTGCCAGCCTAATTAATTAGCGCTAATGTAAAAAATGTGAAAGGAGCACGACGAGTGAGAGACCTGAGCACTCGCGATGCGGGCGAGCTGGCATCAAGCGAGCGAGCGACCGAGGAGAGGAGTGCTTGATGTATCCTTTTAGAGAGAAGATCATTTGCTTGCCGCAAGAGACCCTTGCAAGGATTAATAACCGTCGCAAAAAAAGAAAAGGTGAAATTAATTTTATTTCATTGCCTTCCTTTCATCTTCGAAGCGGCGGCGGCGCATTTAGTCGCGCGTTTGTACAACGTGTTATTATAAATTTAATTTGGCTAATCGTGAGTTTAAATTCAATGCGGCGTATATACACTAAGCCTTTTTGCCGCCGCATTATTCCACTAAGGGGGCAATTTAATTCATCGCATTAAAATGCGATAGAGTGCAGCACGCGCGTACGCAGTCGAAAGAGTATGTACTTGCTTTCCTGCTTTTGCTACATTATTTCTTCGCCGTGATACGCCGTAAATCTTGTTGTTCCAACAAGCATGTATAATATCATCGCTGCTTGAAATTAACTTGGGCGAATAAAATATGCTTTGCAGCGTTAGTTGAGTAAACACGAATAAATTTCCAAATAAAACGCAATGCTTCGAAGACGAAGAAAGGACCTGCTAAGATGGTCTCCCCCTCAAACCAACACACCACCGCATTGAAACAACGATGAGCATCATCATCGTCCTGCGCGTCCTCAGCTCGCGATGCTCGGCACATTATTGCGGAAGGTTCTTGTACATAACTTAGTGAAACGGTTCGATGAATATTCATAAGTGACTTTATAATACCGCATAATTATTCGGTATCATTTCGGTAAACATTCTTTACCCATCCGCCACTGCCACTGCGTCGCTCGCTTCCGTTCGCCCGCCAACTGTCTAAACGCCTTGCGGTTCTTCCTCTTCGCGACGTTTCTCGCCCGTATTTTCGCACCGCAAGCAGGAAACTTGCAGCCGCGATGGAATGAAACCGCATTATTCACACTTCTTCAGCCGCATACACAAACCGCTAATCATATTTGCAATCAATATTATTATTCATCAACAACATTAACAACATTTTCTCTTCTTTCAAGTACTTTTTCCGGGAGGGAATGTTTGCAGAAAAACAATTTTAATTAATCTAATTAGACTCGTGTTTCCTCAAGGGTGTTAACGTCTTGTGTCAGACGCTCTCTGGTTTTCCGGTTTTCCGACCAAAGACACGCGTGAAATTCCTGTCATGACACGGTTCGCTCCGATTGACAAGATAAGACGATTAAAAAAGTTTCATGCGCTTTTTCAGCGCGCGCACAGCGCCCGTGTTGCCTTCCGAATTTTTCGCGTGCTCGTTTTTCTTCGTTGGACATCAAGCGCCAGGACTTCTTCATGCGTTCGTTCAGCTATCAAATCCCTCTGAACCTTTATGAGAATCCTTTACGTTTCGTGTTCCAATATTGCCGCCACCGCCAGCGCTACAGCTGCGTTTGCTGCTCAGCAAAGAATACGAACAGAGCACAACAAGAAGGCGAAAAAATTACTCGTGCAGTCAAAGCAAATACGCCTGACATAAGTGAGTTATGAAGTTATTACACTCGACCATCAAGTCTGTCTGCTGCTTCGTGCTAAATTGGTTTCAATTTCCAAATAGTTGGCTAAATATTTCTTTCTTATTTTTATCTTTCCACTTGCTCATTTCAACAAAATTCTCATAACGTTTAAAAATCCTTAAATGTTGAATGGTTGCAAAATAATTTCCCCTCTAACTTTACATGTAATCCTAATAAGGGATGAAACCTATTTTCCTTGGTTTTCATCCCTTTAAACAAAACGTAATTCATCATTTTGATAATATTATGAACTATAATGGTTGATTCAATCCAAGCATAACAAATAAATTAGTTGTTAATTAAAAAACTATAAAACTATAAAGAATTACACACGCACCCCTCTGGCACAAACACACACGGGTGAACAAAAGATGCCGTCTGGTGGTTGGGCCATTAAAGTAATATTTATTTAACATTTCTATTATGACTATTGGCTCTCTCGGCCTTTGTTATCAATTGGCTACGGCATCGATAGGGGAGCATTTGACACGTGGCTTGAGCACAGTGTAAATACTCTTCACATATATTTTCCCCAGCAATATTTAACTACACACACACACAGGCACGCACGCAAAGTGTAGTTGGAAAATGGCAAGATTGGGGTTGATTTTCGGCAGATAATTCCCCTCTGTTTCCACTCGACTACTCCTATTTTTCGAGTGCAAATCGAGTATAAATCAAAATATCCGTTTCCGACAAGGCGCGTTCGCACAACGTGGACACTTTATTTTTTTTGTTTCGTCCTTTTTTGATCTAGCCATCATAGTTCATGAAGCGTGTACGTGCGCGCGCGCGTGGTTTATGCGTTTGCAACAGTTTCACATCTGCTCACCCCGAGCAATGCAAAGGGAAGGAAGTCATCGTCGTGTTACGAGCAAGTACTACACATTGATGCACGTGAGATTGCTCCGTCATTTCGGAAACGTGTGTGCCGCTTGCTTTTCTAGGGTGATATACACAGTAAATTTATTTTGATAAGATTCTATCATCGACCTTAATTAGTTTAATAGTCTAGTATGTTTTACGATAATAACTCTATTATGGCTTCCTGCATAATGTAGCCTAGGTAATTTCAAGCTTTTGGGGGGGTGAGGGTGGAAATATTTCCAAATATTAATTCCCATAAAAAGCCTTTCAACAATTTTCTTGATAGAGAATAAATTAAAATAAATTAAGCCTAATATTGTTTCAGATTTAAATTCAAGGGTCGAAATTTATTTCTGAAAACAAAATTCAACTTCTTACTATGAATTGATCGAATAATAATTAGCAATTTCAATTTAAGGGTTCTAATAACATCATTATTATGCTTTCCAGAGCAATTTTAAACCTGGGGGGTAAAATATTTGGCCAAATTAATTCGAAAATGCAATTTTCAAGCATTTTCCTCATAATGTATGAATAATAATTTTTCGTACGCTGTGTAAAATGCGAAAGCATAAAAAACAATATGTTGTAAGCGCCTGATATTTAGCAAATTTGTATGCAGAGAGAAGAATATGATATTATAATGCGGGCGGCATGTGTGCCGTTATTGCACGACGGCGGCTGACGAGGCGGCAAGCACATACGCTTAGAAATATTGCCGCCACAATACACTTTTCTTTACCTCACCCTCGACGATCACGCGAGCCGCCGCCTCCGTTACCGCGAACGACGAGCAGCGGAACAGTAGTGGAATCATTGCGCGCTTATCCGCGCGTATTTACCTACAACACAGCCGCCTCTCGCGCAACAAGAAGAAAACGCACAACAACGCGCAACCCAACGGAACTAATAAATATTTTAATTAAATCCGAGTTTCCCTGTTCTCCCATTGTATCTGCATGCGTACAACATGCACCCACCTCTGCGGCAGCAAGCCGTTTGTAATATTTGAAATATTCTTTTATTTATCATGCTTTGCGCACAGGTAGAAGCAGCAGCAGTAGCAGCAGCAGCAGTAAGAACATAAATTTCCATTTTAGAAATTGCACATTCCCGCACGCTGGATATATTAATATTGACAAGATATTGATATATTAAAGCCGACATGCAAGCACCACACAACAGCGATATTAAAACCTGGCGCAAAAATAAATTTCAATTCCGCCATACGCCTCATCCCCCATGCTGGCTTTCGTATACACTCGGTGTATGTGGCGGCAATACAGGTGCGCCTTATTATTATTATTAAGGTATAGCTGCAGCATACGGCGGCTAATGAAGTAGCTCATTTGTGCCATTTTCCTAAATAAATAAACATTGTAGGTATTCTCGTTGCGCACTTTGCGTTTGCCTCCTCATCTTCACTTTGCCGTTATTGGCTGCCGCCCGCCGGCGGTTGACAAATGTACATGCGTTGTGTATGTAATCAAGATACATGCGTGCTACGTCGCCGCCGCTTTAAATATGTTTACAATTTCATTTCGTGTACGCCGCATACTACGCGAATAAATTAATTGAAAAATTATGCGTCGCACAAGCAGATGGGGGCGGCGTCGGCGGTGGCGGTGGTGGCGTTCGAGTGCGCCGTATGCGCATGCTTTTGTCATGTTTTGCCCAGAGAAACACTTTGCTGTCATCAAGTGGCGCATTGCATTGGATTTATGAAGCTGACAGAAGTGAAATAACTTTATGTGCACCGCCCCGCGCCCTGTTCGGCTGCATGTGAATTGAACATTATCGACGTGATTATAAGCACACAGTGAATGTGTTTTACTGCATTTCGCGCGCTTCACGTTTGTTGCTTTGCTTTTGATTGCTTTTCCTATTAACTTGAAATAGTCATAAACGTGAATTGATTGCCACTTTTATATCAAATTTTTTCTCTCCAAGTTTTGCTAATGAAATATGCATGAATTAATCTTGATTAAATATTTCATTACTTGTACCTAAATCTGATAATAGATTTAAATTAGGTAGTACCTTATCATAAAAGAAACCGTGAAGAGAAATTATCTATGACAAAAATAATTTGCCAAATTTTTGGTGACATTGATAAATTTACTGAATACCCAATAATAGTCGTTATACCGGAAATAATGATAGAATAAAGTTATCAATTAATCTTATATTTCTGATCCTGAAATCATGATATTTATCGCATACTTGTACCTATTTTCGTCTAAAAACTGAATCAAAATCTTATCAACTAAATCTTATCATTTATCGTTTTAACTATATGATTTTCTTGTATTAAATTTAAATGAGCTTAGTAATGAATTTAACTAATTTTCTATTTAGTTAATAGTGAGTGATTGTATTTATAACTAATAGTCAGTTCAAAGTGAATATGCAGTTTGAGGATGTAAATTACGCGAGTGGGTATTGAAAGGCAAGTGCAAATTCCCATCGCTGATATTAGAAATAATTAAGCTAAATATGCGTTAAATGAGCATATAGCATGCATATAGACTGTCTATTATCCGGAACATGGTTAGCGATACGAAGTTGAGTTAAGCGAGCGCATTGATGCAGAGTGAGAGCGAGTCCTCTGCAAGTCGCCTAATAATACGGAAGCGATGCGCATACAAATTTCATGTAACCCGTACTCGGAGACGAGCACGCTAATAATATTACATTGCTCATTTAATATAATAACTCGCGTAACTGTTGATTTTATGCCAATAACTTGTTTTCCAGGTGAAACGCGCACCTAATTGTACAAATGCTACTACATTTTCCACACATGTTTCAACCGCAAATATCTGTTAGAATTACAACGACGCTAAGTATCTGCGTATCTATACAAATTGTTAATGTAGTCATCGTATACATTCGGTGGTTATTTAATTAGTTACAAACTTTGCTAAGTTATTAAAATCGTGAATTTGATTTTTAATTAAATAATTAACTACGCATATAACTTTCGCAATTAATAAAAATTAATTACACTGTGATCATCATTATTCAAATATTTAATAACATTTTAATACACAGTTTATGAATATTTATTAACTATCCGCCCTCAACACGCACAAAAAACGCGGGAGCAAAAAACTTTAACGTTCAATCGAGTGACGTTTTAATAACGAAATAAAATCGTACGTCTCTATCGCACTCTCTGTCGCGCAAGATCTCGGATGTTAATAGCTTTAATCCAAACCCATCAAGGCATTGACATCGCAATTAATTAATGCTATTTAGAATCCGACTAGCAACGCGCCGCATGCGCCATTGTTACTTTCAACTTGTGAACTCGGCGCAAGGGAGCTCGTTTCGTACTTGAGCGTATGTAGTGCTCGTTCGCCAGGACGGGTGGCGTGCGGGGGGGGCGGAGGATAAGACGTAGCGTCGATGCGCCGCCGGTTGTAAAACAAGCGAAATAGGCGCGCGAGCTTTCGCATTGGCATCGTCTCGCCAAATGAATAAATTTCCTGATTACTCGTCTCTCGTTATTTCGCGAACGCGGACGCGCACGCAATGTGCCGGCACGTGCACGTATCGAGAAGAAGCGGAAACTTTGCGCCCGCAAAATTAGCACTTTGCTTAATTTCATTGCGCTGCCGCCGCCACATTTCAAGCATGCCACAGAAATTGATAGTCAGCTTTAAATATTACACTACTTTTCATATCAACCTACACATTCATTTCCGGTTTACAGAAAATCAATTAAGGAATTATAAAACTTTCTTGCTATATTCTGCTTTACCATTTAAACCCGAATTTGAAATCAAAGTCGAGTTTTCCAAAAAAATACTAAAAGTGCTAATAGCAGGATTAGATGTGTTTTGGGGGAGAGTAAACCTATCCCCACAAGTCTATCATGCATGATTCCTAGGGTTCACTAAGTATTTTTTATATCAAGGGGCTGTAAGGCAAGTAAATTAAGCAACCACTCGCTTATACTATGTTTGTCACTACATTCAGAAAATAGCAATGTGGAAAGTTGTTATAGATGAAATATTTGTGTATTTTCATCCGGATATTGCATTTTCTCATCTGCGGCGGAAATGAAAGTTGCACAAATAATTGGTGGCTTCCATTAAATTATTTTGCACTTGTCACATGAGTCGTATCTTAACCGCAAAACGTGCGGCTGCTCGTTCGTTTGGACGGCGGCAGATCTCAGTTGACAGCGAACGAAGCACATGCAAGTCGTTGGCGGGCATGGCGGGCATGGTGTGCAGCGCGTGCAGGTTTTCATCAAGTTTATAAAGCGTGACTGGCTCTCTCTGTGCAGACGCGAGTGCAAATTATAACGCGCTCGCCCACCGTGCCGGGCAATAATAACGGCGGAAGAAAAAAGTTGACGTCTTTTTTCCGAAACGCTCGCGTTTGTATTTTGTTATATAACGCACACCGGAATAAAAAAAAACCGGGCCGCATTGCTTTGTTCACGACGACGTCGACGTCGGCGGCGGCGACGCTGGTGGCGGCCGTGTGACGCTCGCGCACTATACTTTTCGCGAGGTACTTAATGCTTTTTATGAACGATGAGATATCCCCTACACTAATGGCCGCATCTACATAGCAGCTGAAGTGTGTTTCGGTTACGCTCGCAGTGCCATTGTTTCGCGAAATTTTTAGATACGCTTATTTTTATTATGCGCGACACTTTTTCGCATTCTTCCATTGTACATTAGCTCGCTCCGGATTGTTTTTATTATTGCAGCGAGCGCACATCGTTCATCACGCTTTTATCCCATTAAGAATTGTTTATAATCTCGTAACGTGCAATTAACAATGCGCAAAAATAACGTTAATTGATTCGAACGCGCCTCATTAAATTATCATATATGATTTTTCTGACATTTGATGGCCGGCATAAAAACGAGGAGTTATGCGCGAAAAAACTTCTAGTTATGAAGTAATGGGAAATGGGAGACAATTAAAAATGCGAAGGTTAATGAGCCTGAAATAGCATTGTCCACATTTGACTTGGCGAAAGCACATACGTGTGATGAAGCACTCATTACGCGCGTCACATTAAATGCCGGATGAAATGTAGCGCGACGCGAGTGAACCACAGCGCCATGTCCAGGACGAGGACGAGCAACGAACGCAATTTGTCTCTAGCAAAAGTGCAATCCGCACACACACACACACACAAATGCACACAGCGTATGGCGGTTGAAGCAAGTAACGACTTTACAAGACACGAAATATGAATTTCGGTTGAGCGATATTTCACAAAAGCGACAAAGCACTTTATTTTTGGCGTGCCCCGCGCGCGCGCGCGAAAAGCTCGCGAACATTTTGTATTATAAATATTGCACATTCATATTGGTTCTCGGCCGTTCGTCGCGTCCGTATCAGACGGCGGGTGCAAACTGGAAATGCATTTTTTTACGCGACTGCGTAGCTTTCAAAGCGACAATTTCTCTAAGCGGAAATGATTTCGCGTGCTGTGGCTTTGGCAATTTTTCACGGCCCTCTGGCGATCGACAGCACGCGTGATGTATGCGTGCAGCAAAATGTTCGCGCATAAAACTGACGGCCGCCTCCGAATATGGCTGCACGCCTGCCAGCCGGCCAACAAATGTTGCAAAAGAAATCGCAAGCATGTTTCATAATTACGGCATTCTCGTAAAATGTACGAAGTAATTAGATTACACATGAGATGAAAGTCGTGCTTTACGAGCCGCGACGCAAGTAAGCAAATAAAAGCCGTCGTCGCGCTGCCCCCCTCACCCACACCGCGCTGCGCGCCATTCAACCTGGAAATGGATGGATGGCAAACAAGATTCCGATGTAATACATCTGCGAAGAAAACGGAAAAACCAATGAAAAACTTTTATACGTCTCGACACGAGACATTAAAGCGACTTCTTCGGTATATCGCGATTCGCGTTGTTATTGGTTTGCCAAGCAAACATGAAATTACGTCTTTCATGCCAATAAAAAAATTAAATAAACTATTAGTCGGAAGCTAACAAGCTCGCAATACTATTAACTTGAATTCGTAAAATTCTACAATTTCATGGCATTACTTCTAATCTTGTTTTCCCTTTACCGTAGTATAAAATTAAGATATAAAATTTCCGACTTGAATGTTCATCCCTTATTTTATCAGTCACATTTAACAAATAAATAATGAAAATAAATTTTCTTCTATTAAATTTAAAATAAATATTATGTGAATCACAATCGTATTAAATGCTTAAATTTCAATAGATCCTTCGTTTCAGCGGCAAGACGTCTGAAAGAACGTCTCAGTGGTTGGACTCCTAGTAGATGATTTGAAGATTTTTGAATCTTTAGAACGCGAGCGCATGTTGTGTGGAAAGCAAGTACGGCAAGCATAAATCACGTTTTATATGCGGTTTATTTTATACGCGGCGCGTCGGCGCAAGAAACGGGAAGCATGTGTGTGAAGCGCGGCGCGTCGGGAAGAGAAGGAAAATCCCGACCGTAGAGTTAAACCTCACCCTTTGCGCATTGGTGTATAATACTACGCGCGCATAAGCGCACTCTATCTCTACTTTCAAACGCATAAAACCAAAGCATTCTGAATGGAGAGCTTTTCGGCCGGTGCGCAATGCAATATAAACGCACGTGAGAAACGCATTAAAATGATCTCTTTACACAATCGCCCCATTTCGCCTCTTGTGCGAATGTCGGTAACAATATCCAATTCTCCTGCCAGCTGAGAATTGGAACGGAGAGAAATGATTAGAATAGTAAATCGCTTCGATGCACGATGCGTATTCGAACAATAATAAATATCCCTACGTACGCTAGGTACCTAATAAGTTAATTTATTAAAATTACCATAAACGGAGTGAGTGCAGCATTATAATTGCAAATTATTTTCTATCGCATTTACTTGAATTGCGCATTGCAAGCGCTTTAAATGTAAATGCGCGGCCGTTTTGCATCCTTTTTAAATGAAATTACAGATCGCCGGAGATTCCGGAGCGGATTTCGTATAATTGAGATAATCTCGGTCTTTAGCATGTTGCCAGTCGGCTGCGGCCCGCAAAAAATCCGACGGACGACACGCGAAAAAAAAAGGAGCAATCATGAAAAGAACTTTGTGATAATCTTACAACGTTATAATGTACATTAGTGTAATGTATGCTAACGTGTTGTAATTTATTTATAATTAGAAAATTTGTTAAATTAAAATAATTTCGTCGTCGAGTTCTTCATTTAATCCTAGTAAATTTCCGAATATTAGCATTATGAATTTGAAAATATTGTGCATTTTCGGTGATTGTCGATAATTTCGATAAATTTTACAACTTCTAGTAACGCGTACGCTCGTAATAGCCTGGCTGATGTTGTAATAAAAGCGTAAGTTTTTGATTAAAGTTATTTTAATATAAAAGTGATAAAATTCTTACGTGCTATGAACTGTTATCAGCGCATACGAATTGAAACGAAAACAAACCGAAGTAAAGTAAAGTGAAGTGAGGAGAAAAGACACAAACTGATTGAAATGCTTATTGTGTAATGTTGCCGCTGCAATCTTGCGCGACGTGCTTCGCGATTTTTCACGTCCCGCATCCGGCAACAGGGACTCGAAGAGCAACAAAGTCCCTGCATTCATGTATAAGCTGATGCGATACGATCTGTTCTTTGAATAGATGTTGCTCGAGTAAATCTCTCGACAAACAAGATATTTACTCTGGACGCTCGCTGCGCTCCGAAGACAATGGCCAACGTCAACCTAATGCATGCGGAAAACTAGATCAGCCAATCGATTCCGCTAAGTGAATTTCGTCCAGTCTCCGATAATTTGCCGCCATAATGCGAGCGAGCGCGTAATGTATTTTTCCCGTGGATAAACAAACATTCGCAATCACGATTAAAGATGGATGAATGCGACTTAATGAACTTTTAACGCGGATTTAATCAACTCGCTCAGACAGTTCGCAAAGCGCATTTTTCATATTTTCATAATTTATATCGTTTGTTCATCGACTACAGCATGATGGCAGGTTGCCAAAGCGCAGCGAGTTGGTTGGTTGCTGGTTTTTCCTTTAAGCGGCTAGTTTAATGCAATTGTGTATTCATTCACGTTTTGCGAGTGCGCGCGATGCCCGCAAAAAAATGTTTATTTTCCAACAATATATTTACGCTTCCTGCGGTCGGTGGCGGGAAGCAAGAAATACATTTAATTTGAATATTTCGAAATATTACCGGATGCGTTAAACATGCAAATATGGATTCCCCAAGGGGGCCAATCATCGTCATATTCCTGGATGGCCAGTCACGCTATCAGTTACGACGAGTTCGCTGCATATAAATTCTTCCCTGTGGCTTGCCCACATAATGAGTTGTCAGTCACTTGCAACTACCCCATAATTGAACATAACCTAAATTTTAATAAACGTCGACTTAATACCCTCCCGTGGCTGTGCCATACACATATGATTATTATTTTAAAAAATTTCACCCCGCCAGAAACGAAAAACAAAAGGAATATCTTAAATTTCTTATTTGCTTTCACGTTAATTGGAAATTATTTTATTTTATACGAATTACTCATTTACGCACACGAAACACAGCTCAAGCACACATCGTAAATTAAACGCGTTAATTTAATTAATTTCATGCTGTTATTGTATGAACGTGTTTCGCGCGCGGTTCATGCACCGCGCTAGTTGTAAAACTTTTTATTGCCTCAAATGAAGCGTAATTTATAAATTACATATTTATTGCCAGCACATCACAATGCGAGCAAACAGTCATTTCGTTTGTTTCGCCCAATAAATACACAAATATATGACGGGGTGCGGCAACGCGCGCGCATTTTCATCGCCCGCTTATTTCAGCATTTTTCACCATGAATATGTTAATCCGCGTTTAGTTGTATACGCGCGTTTCGATTTTCCACTGCGCCTCGCACGCCTAATAGATGTATTATGCCAAGGCTGCTTGTTCTGGCTGTTATATTTTTTTATGCCGGCATAGTCGCGCCGTTCCATTCCACGGAACAACAAGCAATACGCGATGACCCGCCAACGGTCATTTGCTTAACAGATTTTCGAAACGGCGTGAAATATATATGTAGTAAATGCACACACTCTCGCCCGGCTTCAATTTTCCGATATATTTTTCCAGCGCCGAACGCGTGGCGAGTGCGCGTTGAGTAAACATGCATATGAATTCGCATAATACAATTTTCGTTCGTACACCGGATTTGCACATGATTTTTATCATCGCACTATTGCGCGTTGCGTTGTTTGGTTAGCCTTTTCGTTTACCTAAAATAACCAATTTTCGGTCAAATTTCATTGCAAATTGTATGCACGAAAGGTACGGTACATTAATCTAATTCCAAATTACCACGCAAATTTTTAGTTTTTCTCTAGTGGAGAAACAAATTTCGCTATGTATTTGCATTAGCACTTTTGGCACGTCTATGAAATTGGGTTAGCATTCATATAGTTTTGTGATTACTGTAATCTCTAAACGTTAATGATATCAATCATTGCAGCGAATAATTTTGATGTTGTATGGTCATAACGTAAAATACGCGTGGCTGGCTGAAAATTAATGTAAATTGTTAATTAAAGCATAAAGAAGTAGTAGCACGCCGAAAATATCGAAAATAGTAATTATTAATTCATGAAGCACCACTTCGGAAATGCTAACACAAGAATATTTAATCAAACAGGCGACACAATCCGGCTGATTAAATTTGTTTTTTGGATTTGCCACGCATGTGTTTATATTTCATTTACCTACATGCTAATAATTTTCAACAAATTACGCTGTATCACTTTTAATTAGCGTGATGTTTCGCTCCATGCATATTCGATTACCGACATGAAAGTTTAAATTAAATTAAAAGCGGAGTTTTGATATATCAATATAAATTGCAGTACTATGAATGAACAATAACTAAAACCCAAAATGGGTACTCACCCCTTAGTGCTTGGTTGGCCAGTCCTTGAAGATCGGAAGAAGTTGAAGACACACGAAAACACTACTATAGATTGAAGAATTCGATTTACCACTATAACTTTTCCAGGCGACGAAGCTGAAAGGGGGTACCCACGGACTCCCGAACCCCCCACTACCGGCTAATGACAACTCATGCACTTAATGCCTACGACCAACAAGGGGGTACCCCCTTTCAGCTTCGTTGTCCGCAAAAGTCATGATGGTAAATCCAATTATTGAATACTTAGTAGTGTTTTCGTTCATCTTCTTCTTCCCACCTTTCAAGGAGTGACCATCAGTGCATTTTAATGGGTAAGTACCCACTATGGGTTTAATTTATTTTAGTTTTACTTATTCGAATTCCATTTGCCACGACCTAATATTTCTAAATATTACTTTTGAAAAGTTAACTTTGCGAAGCAATTTAATGAAATTTATGTACGAGTGTGTGATTTGCTATTTTCACAGCGCAAACGTAATTTATGCATAAAGATGCAAACATACTGGTTAAGCATTTCAATTTCCCGAGAATTATGCCAACAAATTCCGCATATATGCGCGCGTCAGGGACGGATGTAACTTTGGATTTATTCAAGAGGCGTTGGTCGAATTAAGCGGCGAAAAACTATTTGCGCACGATGATCGCAGCAAACTGAGCGAGCACGAGCTGCGCTCCGCCAAGGGGGTGAACTATGTTGTGTAATATTATTCTATGTAAATTATTTTGGCCCTTCGCGCGGTGATGGTCGACCTAAACCATATCCGTAATATATTATACGCGTATACGTATATCCTGATACACACATATAATATGATATATGCATATAACTCGGGCGGCAAAGTTGTGCTCAGAGTCCTTTATTTCATTACGCGCGCGCCCGGTCGCCCGCTCATCCCTGTCTGAGATAGCCCCATCCCATTGTTATCCTAAACAGTTCGCGTACCACTTCGCTTACTTCGCAGATGAGCGCACCCGAAACGGAACGTATAAACAAGACGTAGGATAGGAAACTGTTCGGCATCCGCTCACCCTTGACGGGCGACTCTTCTGCGCGTCGCTGCCGTTGCCGCCGTCGAAGAATCCATACAACGACCGTACATATGTTGTGAAAATTAATTCATACATAATATATGTATGTGCTCGACGCGCAAGCGGACACGTTTGGGATATCTAAATATTTAGGTTTGTTCTATTGTTGTTTGTTTGCAGCGAGCGGGGTGGCTGGCGCGCGTAGGGGCTGCAAAACTATCCTACCCCCATGTGCGATGTGCGATCTACTGCCATATTGGGATTCGATGTCAAATGCACTGCGTCTAATAAAATATACAACGGGTTAAATGCTGTAACAGTTTCGCTACAAAATATTTCAAATATGCGCTTGATTAATAATTCAGAAACCTTTGAAATTTTTCACTTGTCATTGCTGAATATTTAATATAGCTAATTAATTAATGGTGGAAATAAATTAAATCAACAATTTCATGTTGGCCTATTAGCCTACTTTCAGCGGTACACGGAACGCGGCACGAAAGAAATTCGCACACTGCATGCGCGCTAATGCGGAAGAAAAACTATGCGGGAATCGCGTTATCGGCATAAATAAAGATTAATTTTTGCGATAAAACACCTCCGGGTATTAAAATTGCTACGAAATGTGAATATTTAATCGCAATTACCCCGCCGGCTCACTGAGCTTGGAGGTGGTTCCATTCATATTTTAGAAAACATGTCAGTTTTCTTATACGCAAAACCCTTTTCCACTATAGGCACTCAGCCCATAGTGTAAATTATGTCTTAAGCAACGCCCCCCTCTAAACATTTATATTTTTCAGCAAATATTTTGCGAAAAATCTTTCATCTCACAATGCGCTAAAATCATAATTAATCACAACAGTAGTACTCAAAATTTAATTAGAAAACTTATCCTTTCGGGTGTGCTTTTGCACATTAATTAATTAACCCGGCCAACATGTCTAACAAAAAGAGCGCAACTTTCCAGATTTATTTAGCGCCAACACACATCCCACCTATAGGTATGTTTAATCCCACATATTAATAAAATCCGAAAAGTAATTTGCATTTTAAATTTCGCGTATGGAAAATGGAATTATTCTTGAAACAACTTCACTTCAACATTGCCACACGATAGCTACTGGCGCACACGCCTATCACGCTCGCGAATTAATATTTAACATTTATTACGTAAGCGACCGCGCTGCTAAAAGATTCACTAGCTTAATACACGCAATTAATCATTAAATATTTAATTAGTAGATTCAAGAATCACGTATATGCTAAACATAATAATTATTAATAATTCCAAATGAGCAATTCATATTCAGACCGGCAGGAGGAGGCCGTGCGGGCGGCAGTGAGTCGGCGCGGATTTAATCTGATATATAAATTTTGGGGACGGTCACGAGGCCCCTTTTTTGATTAAACCAGCCGCCAAAACTCCCACAACTCCAATTCATTTTCATTCGGTTGGACTCTATGCAAATTTGCCGAATCCAGGAATCATAATGAAAAAAAAAACACTCCCGTGCCCTCATAGAATAAAATTCCATCTCATCCCCACACTTTGTGCATGCGCAAACTATCAAGCAACCCCCAATGAGTGAGTGAGTGAGTGCAGTGCGGGGCATGCACCTGTTTGTCGAAAATTTTATTTGAATTAAAGCGAACGCATTCGTACAATTATCATCGACGGAAAAATGCATGGCAGACGTAATCAAACTATGCCGCATAGATGACTTTTTCATATGGTAATCAGCACGCGTATTGCAATTGCCGTACACTCATAGTTTTATCGTCATCGCGTCGTACGAAGGAATAACTCATTACGCGCGCATTCGAATTGTCCAATGCGCCCGCATGCGCCAGATACGCTTTCGCATTTAATTCCGCATTTACTGACGACAATTCCTACACGTGCAGTTTATATGTACGTAGTATTAGCATCGTCACCAAACGTGCGAATTGTTTCACGCCGGAATGCGTTTCGCCCTTTTTTCTCCTCTTCCACCGCCGCCGCCACGATCACCACCAGCGTCATTTCACTTTATCTCATGCGCAATCTGTATAACTAAACAATATCCGGCGCTGTATGCGCTTAAGCGTCATCTCGTTCTATTTCGGGGATGCGCTTAACCCTATTTAGGTTATATTGCATTTTGTTGCATCTCACACATATGCCGCCGCCGCCGCCGCCGCCTGTAATTTCCACTATAATATGCAAAATCTTTTTCGCAATTGCAGCGCAGCGCAACACCGAATTTCAAATAGGTTTTTCCACTTGACGCGCAAAAAGAGCGCGCGTGCATAAGTAACAACTTCCAAACTTATCCCTAACTAGGTTTGCGAATTAGTCCGGAATGCATATGCAGGACGCAGGACGAAGGATGCTGCTGGATGCAACAAATGTCCATGGGCAACACATCGCAGATTTACATGTTGTTTTAATTCACGCATTGCACACACACCATCCGGGGCGGCGAAAACAAATGAGCGCATTTCGTAATTAATATTATGCGAAAATCTTAATCCCTTAAAGCCCCGCACGGGCGTCGCGACGCAGCGCCGATCATTAGCGTTTGCGCGACAAACTTAAATATTTAATATCTTCGTAACGGCGCGGCGTGCGCGTCATCAGAGATTGTTGTTTTTTGATTACAGACGCGCCGCGGCACGTAATGGAGATGAAAATACGACCTAGTGAGATCATCAAAGCACAATAATCCATCAAAGCTTTTTGTCCCCGGGCGCAATTACAGGACATCGTCGGAAGAGTAGTAGTCGGGCGGCGCGCGGAAACGCACTCGTGCGCATCACACCGGGATGAGGACGGAATAATTTCATTATGATAATGGAGTAATTTAATCGAATGGTTTTCAACTTATTGTTTGCACTGCGCACTACCTTTTGCCCAAAGCTATTTTATTCTTGTTTTACTTCTTCTCGTGTTGGGCAAGCTGCTTACGAAAATCTGCGCGGATTTAATTGAAAGCGTCGATTTTATATTAAAAAGTACAACAGTCGTCCGCCGAAGAAGCACATTTCATTTCATTTCATTTCGGATGCAATGCAATGCAAAGCTGCTTTGTTTTCTGATAAGAATTTTTCATTTCGACTCTAACGCGCCGGATGCAGAGTAATCGAAAATTGCTGCTTAAGAGTATAATCAAGCACCTTGCTTTGTCTGGCGCGGGCGCACGCGAGCGAAGAAAGCCAAAGCCAAAAGTGAAAATCATCCGCCGATTCAAATGCTCCATCTGTTGTTCTGACATCTCTGCAGCACACAGGGATGTCACAGTATTTATTCTCTTTTGACGCCAACGGAATAAGCGTTCTATTAATGAAAACTCAGCGTTTGGCCTATTTCAAAAGGCGCACAATGAAATAATGCAATATGCCTTTTTTTCTTTTGCACCACCAAAACGTTTTCGCATTTTGCACTCTTCAATTTAATATTATATTGTGCAGTGTAAAAGAAGGTAATAAATTATACAAGATAATAGCAATTTTTTACATTCTGAAGCAATATCAGACAATATTAAATGAAGAAATTGTATGCAACTGGAAAATGCACTACGATTATTAAACATGCATAAAAATTCAAAAACAATTTCCACATTTCTGGTAAAACGCAAACCTAACATTAATATTTTTTCCGGATGTTCTATTGCGTCCCCTTAACTATAAATTGTTTCCAGGAAATTATATCTAACCCCTTAAGAAATATAATTAAATATTAAATGAAGAAATTCCACTTTTCTGGAATAACGTAAGTTAATAGTTCCTTTTCGAGAATATCTCTCATGTACGTCTTCGTAACTCTAATTTTTTTCAGGAAATTATACCTGTTCCCTCATGAAATATAATTAAATATTAAATAACGAAATTGTAAGCAACTTGAAAATTCCCCAAGCTTATTAAATATGAATAAAGCGCCTCGCGAATAGTTTGTGCATCTGTGCAATAATGCAGCCATTAAATTATTAAAAATATTTCAACAGCTTAAACAAGTCTGACACGAAACGTAATCCAGACGCGCTTTAGAACAATGACAGCGTCCAGCCGGGAAAAGCTCCTTAGACAACTTTGTAGTCGTCATTATCTAAGACATTCGTTGTGCGTCTAAGTGCTATCCCTTAACAAAGGCGCGCTTTTCCAGATTTCGGAAATTCCAAGGCGCAGCACGCATTTAGTCCTGCGTGCTTCCTTCTTTTGCGTCGTTTTTTCATCGTGCTAATTAATTACATTTTTTACGTCCGCTCATATGGCGCTTTTTTGCAAGAATAGCTCTTAAACAAGCGGATATATCTTTAATTCTACGGAATTACTCAGGTCGCATTAGGCGAGAGAAAAAATCACTTGATATTTCCGGCTTCCGCGCGTACCTACAACAAGCCGTACGCGTGGTGCGCGTGTGCGCCAACCCTTTTACCGGCGGGCTCGTGCGCTCATGCCATTTAAGATAATTTGCCCGGTTTTTGTGTTTCCTTTCTGCACTTGCTGCCGCATTTCTTGCCATTTCTGGCTCTAAAACGAAATGATCTCTCATTCGATGTAAATTAACCTTGCCGCCTTCTTTGCGCCCATGTGTGAATGCGGAAAAGGTGTATGCGGGGGTGGCGGGGCAGCCGGCTGTGAGTATATATGCAAAGCATTAGTGCGAGGTGCTTAGCAAGTTGGCTAATAGGAAAAAGAGGGCGGTCATAGTTGCGTCAGAGAGTGCAATGAGCTAGTTCGTCCGGTGAGGTCCTTTTTAAGCACAGCCGCCGTAGCCGCCGTCGCCACCGCCACCATATAGCTAACGAACTACATTAAGGACCAGATGCTTAATTTTATACATTTCCGGATGCAATAATTCCCGCACTAGCACCACCGCCATCAGCAGAGGAGGACTATGCTCAACTCTCCTCTCCTCTCCTCTCCACTTCTCTGCTTTGCTGTTTGTAGTCGTCCTTGCCTTGCCTTGGCCTGGCTTGGCTTGCCTTTGACGGTGTGCATTACGTATGTAGAGCTTTCGAGGTGCTTACGGCATGCTCAGTGCATAGTGGCCGAGAGCACAAAGTGAAGTGACCCACTTAATGGGACAAAATTCTATCTACTGGCCCAGCGAGCTTTGTTCATCCGCCGGAGTCATTTTTCCTGCTTTAGGACGACTAAAGAAGTAAATTACCAAACGCGCATCAGATTTTAAATTGGACAATGCAGGCCGCCGGTGCAGCCGGCGCAAAAGAAACCAAAACGACGGCGAAAGTAACTATACAGAGCTCCCCGGAGCACAACCCGCCAAAAAAGAGCACAACACGGACCAGCAAAAATAAATTACAGACGTGCTTGTCGAACTTTTTGCTTCGCTTTTAATTTCGACCGGAGCCGCACAGAATATGAGCTTTTCGGAAAATTTGCGGAGCATATAATGCGAAATTACGTTACTTGCGCGCTCGTATTTTTCGATTTCTCCACTCGCCCTTACTTTATATTTCCCGTGAAAATCGCTCGAATAATTTTCCGAGCGCATAAATTACTGAACCACGAATATACCTGCCGATAAGTAATTATGATTAGATATTTTTACAGCGTGTATGAAAAATTGAACTTGTAAATGAGAATAAATTTGATTTGCGTAGTAAATTAGATGGAAACCTATAAGGGATGGAATCTTACGACGTATTTTTTTTGGGGAGCGCTCAAGATACCCACCTATACCAATCCAGAAAATCTACATAATTTATACAACATAAGCTTCAAGCTTCATTGTAAAAAGATCCAGTCTGTAGGTACGCACTTTATCCTTGGCGTAAATATCAATACAAAGATAGATATCCGAAGAAGACGTAAATCCCACGGGAGTTTTCACAACGTCAACAGAGAAATAGTTGTTGAAATTAAATCGATAGTGAGCAAGACAATAGCCGAAGAGCGCAGCGAACGCGGAATTTCTCTCCGCCACTTGGCAAATAATAGAAGAAAATTGCCTCTTGAATGGAAAATTAAATAAACGCAATGATGAAATATTCATTCATCAAAATAAACGATGCGTCGGTGAATAAATTTCCTCTTGAATTAACATGGAAAATGCTTAGATCTTTTATTGAAATTTCAAGTGTCATCTGTGAAATTGGCACACGTCGCGACGTCTCATCATCATTATTAATCGAATTCATAAAATGTCTCGGTTGACATGTTCGTAAAAGTGCAATAAAAGTCGACTGCAATTAGTCATAGCCACTAAGCGTTCACCGCCCCCCCCCACACTGACAAACGCGTCGCATAGAAACTGTATCCTCGTTAAAAGCGTGCAACCCCCTAACTCTTAATAACGTTGATGACGACGACGAGGACGACGAGGAGTAGAAAAGCGGTGCTAACCTTCGAGATCGGATGCAAATTGCACACAGCGCACTGCCAATTTCTTGGCGTTTTTCGCTTTGGAATCGTTTGCGTCAAAGGCGCAGAAAAAAAGGAAGCAGCGATGCACACCCCGAATTAAACGGCAACAAATACGAGAGAGATTTGAATTGGCAGCGGAGGACGAAAGCAATATGTCTGGGGGCAGGCGAAGGACAATGTCTAAGAAGGGTATCAGTGTTTTATAAATTATGCAACAGGGGTGGTTACAACTTTACAAGCCGGGGGGGGGCTTTAAAGTTTTCGGCATTTTCCTAATATTCGCTCATTCGACACTAAAGCGACCCCGTACGTAAACTTTGCTACCTTTCACCTTCTTAACACTGCGATAACCTTAGCTCGCGAAATATTTTATACTCCCCCATCCCCCACACCGCTTCGAGAAAAATACGCAAAATCTATTTTCATTCAGATATTGTTTACAAGAGAATTTATACCGCATCACGATGATATTTCATCACTTTTTCAATAGTGCCTCAAAGTTGTGCGATTTTTGTGCGGCACGCACGCATACCAAGTAATTTCCGGGGGCGGTTGCGTGCACTTTTACAAGCGACGACGAAAACGGCACAGAAGGAAAACATTCGTGGCGGTTGCGCGTAAAAAATTTACGATTTATTGCGTACCTAATTCGCGCGCCAGCCAGCAAAGTGAACCAAAAGTTTTATTATAACCAACCCCCGCGTAACCGAAGCAAGCAAGCAAATATATGCACACGTAGTGAGGACGGCCAAAGAATGGGGTTGCAAACATTTAACCGCACTTGGAGGGTAGTCAAGTCACCAAAGCCGCTATACAAAGTGTTTCCACGGTAATGGCTTAGTGGCCGATAGTTCCCAAACTTTGATCTAACGGCAAGTTTACGCTGACACAAAGAACGAGCAACAATTAGATCCATAATTTCCAGATTTACGAAGCGCATTCCGCGAATTGCATGGCCTAAGCCCACTGAGGGTGGGTATTAAATGCGCCAGAGCAAGCGATCGAACGAGCGAACGGCATCAATAAACATTTGGTATTAAGTGGCGTAAATCATTCCGAAAATGTTGGCAATACACGGGACGGGACGAACGCGATCCGTTTGCGCATTGCGCGTTTCGATAATCGCAAAATACGTCAAAATAATTTTAAAATCGACAAACTTTATGCTACTCCAGCTGCGACCGTTCGCGTAATAACTAAGATTAACAGCAGCACGAAGAGGGATGAAACCCGATGCGGCCGTGGTGGTATGAAAAAAAACCGTCTCGTATTTTATATGAAAGTTCAATTTCTTTTTCAACTTTGAACGTTTGAATCTAGCCAAGCGCCATTTCGAGGTTAATGGGACTTTTATTTTAGATGCATGTCGAAAAAATCCTATTTGTCGTAGCAATCGAGCGCGAGAAAAAAATGTATGTAATTTAAATCTGAAATACTCATTAACCCCAAACGGAAATTAAATTTTTTCCTAGCAAACTATAAACAAAATCGCCCCCATCCCGAAAGCTGAAAATAATGGATATTGATTGGTACAGTCGTTGAACTATGAATGAAACTAGGCTTCAAACTATCCGCAATGTAATAAAAATGATTAGGAAACGATTGCGCGTGCAACTCACCCGTGTAATAAACAATTGCACTGCAATTTACACGTTTACGCTAGTCGCGCGTGTTTCCCCCATTTTCAACAATTGTTACCAACCTGTTCGCGCGCTTAAGTGTCAATAATATTTCTCAAGAAGTCGGATTGCGCACCACGCACAGGGATGCCGCAAAACGTATACACTCGCCCGTTTTATTCGACTATTTTTGCGCCGGTTTCAAACATTTCACAAGCGCATTTTAAGCAATCAACGTGCGCACCATATATTTCCGCGCCGCAGCCGGCGAAAGAGAGAAATATTGCACGCAAAGAGATAAAAATAGGGATAGAGTTCGACTCGGAACGGCGGGGGGAGGATGGGTAAAAGGAAGAATTTCCATTCTATTTCTCACAATTCTCTTAGTTTTTGCGTCCATCGGTCGTCCGCCTCGGCCGACCGATAATGCGACGGATAAGGACGGAGCGTCCGGAGCACGGAGGCTGCCAGAAAAAAGCGGCAATAGTTGGCTTTGAGTGCCGAAACTACTAAAGTGCATGGTATCTCAGCGCAATCAGCAAGAAGTACGACGCGAACGATTGATTTCTAATACCAACGCAAGCCCGTCGTATTTTTCGTGCCGTGCGCACATTGTTGCGCTGCTGTGCGCCCTTTGCACTCACTTCGAATAATTGTTAATTTCGTTTCGGCGTGCAGTTAATTCCACTTGCTCTAATTGTGCGCCGACGTAATAACATTCTTCGTCTTCGTCTCATTGAAATTCACTAATCGTACAACAACTAAAAAGTTTCTTCATTTATCGATTAAGAAATCGAGAAAAAATGTTCTACTTTAGATCACTCTACCAAGAGTAAAATATTTAAAAATTAGTACTCTACTCTACTCATTAAAATTCTAGTAATTTTCAATTAGCCTTTAATTACTGCTGATCTAAAAATATTTACGAATAAAATTAACACAATATAAAATAAAATGCCAACAGATTCATTACTTTACTTTTTTTCTGTTTTTTAATCCACGTAAAGTCACTTTGTTGAAACTGTAAGACTCAAATATTTCAGTAAATACTGCCTAATTTTAGCACACGATGATGTAACATTTTTGTAAAAGCCGATCGGTTTATGCGTTGCCTCTAATTGCGGTGATGACTATTTCATCGATGCGCATCAATGACTTTCGATTTATACGTGCAAAAATATTTATTACGCGCGCTTTATGAAAAACCCCTCTTTTTTATAGCGAACAAAAAAAACGTTGAGCTTGGTAGTGAAAATATTTATTTTCCGGCAAAATAAAATCAAAATGCAAAAATTTTCATCGCGAGATCGCTTCCTACATCCCCTATCAACCAACCGAACTTTATACCGCGTATGAAAAATGCATTGAACATTTTCGAATTTGATATTCGATGAAATGTATTTTTACGCACATACGCGCAAAAAGATCTGCATATTGTGGTCATTTAAAACGCATAGTGAACTGGCATTGTTCGCAAAACGAAACGCGGAAGTACACATCTCACTCGTAAAATTCGCGCCGTCGTATTTGATGAAAAAAAGATTAACTTTATTGCGCGACGTCTTCACTTGAGTGACTCGCAGCAAAAGAGTCTCAAAGTTTAAACAATAGCATGCTAATGCAGTCGTTACTCTCGCGTCGTATTTTTTTCCGCGCGCTGCGTTTGCCTAAATTTATTCCGCATTCGAGCGTGCAATGCTATGCCATACTGGCCTGCATTAATTCAGACCCGCTTCTCATTACTTTGCATTCGCTCCTAAACGATTCGCGGACGAAATACATTCGAAAGTAAACAGCATCGCAAAAGGAAATCATTTTCATGAAATCCATATCAATGCGGCCGGGGACCATAACATTCGAACGGCAGCGGCAGCGGAGGCGGCGATAATAAAAATCAGCGCAGGGCGACGATCGTGATCTTTACGAGACGCGCTCCAAATCGCTTCGAGAGCACCTCTAAATCCCAAAGACAATCTTTGAATATATAAATTTAACTTCTTTCCGAGAGAGTGCTTCGGGGAGAGCTTTCGGCGCGACTTTATTCGACTGCCTCGATTATATGATAACCAAATTTGATTACACTCGAATATTATTATTATTATTACAAGTGGCTAAACTAGAATTTGATTCAAGTGCTCAATAACCAATCCAAAACGCTTGCCATCCCGTTAGTGGCGTAATAAAAACTTTGGAATTAGTTAAATGTCAACTAGGTATATCAGCATGCAATAAGCGACTTACCGGAAGTGGATTTTCTTCCCGTTCCCAATTCCACTCCACTCCACTCCACTACATACGACGTATTATTTGTATTGCATGCCCAAAAGTTGTTTCGCTCCGTTATGCAAGTACTTTGCGCGTAATGCCCATAAAAGCAAATTGTTGTTATAAATGATATTCGTTCACTATATTAGGCCATAGCCAGGGCTGCGCTTGAAACACTTTCATGCGTTGCGTGCTCGAATTACACGCAATGGCAAAACAAAAAATCGCAGTGGCGCAAACATCCATCATCAATGGACGCGCTTAGCAATTCACCACGCGCCTTCAACGCCCTCCTGCTCCTTTTTCTTATTCAGCATATTTTTATAACTATAATGTAAAACGCGCGCGGGCACACCAACTTTTTCCCTATGAATGCAAACTTTTATGACAGCCGTGCGACAGACACAACGCGCCACCACCGGCACCAACATGTTTATACGCGGGCGAATTTTATTAAAACACGCGCGCCAGAGTCGCACTCGCATCGGTACCAAACATATTTACGGTGTCATCGCGACGACTGCTCACTCACTCATTCAACGCCATCGCTCCTGATTAATGGTTATAAACATGCGATAGACAAATAAAATGTCCAACAACAAACAAAAAACGCATGATCAGCGAACATACTTTTTTTTCTGCGTGCGTTTATCGTTTCGCAGTGACAAGGCCGTAATGAAATTCAGCGTATCAAAAGCATCAAGTACGGTGCTGCAGATCAACACCGTTCTTACGTAAAGCTTTCTTCAGCTTTCTTTGCATTGCAACGACGCGACGCGTCGCGTCGTTTGCTGATCGCAGTCAAGCGTGCTACAGCTTTTCACATCATGCATTCGCATGTACAAATTGTCCGAAATTTTATTGCTTTATAAATAAATTTACGAGCGCGCAAGTTCGACATTACACGAATAGGTGCTTCGCGAAACAGTGTGTTGCGGGGGGCGGCGGCAGAGCAGCGTAGTACAACTTGATACGTGCATAATTTAGAGAATTAGTGAGATTCAATAATCAACCGCAGGACAACAACCGATATTTTCTAGTCCTTTTAGTTGCAGTGAAAGTTTAATGTGACACAAATAAATAATGTATACCTGCAGTTGAATATTGAAATTGTTGGATGATGATGACTCTCTTTCATAGAAAATAGAAAATTGGTTGGCGCGGTAATAAAAGTAATAAAGTCACATTAAAAACCATTACAGCGCGAATAAAACTTCATGAAAAATCATACAACTACCACTACTAGAACAACCCTTTCGAATGTTTCATCCTGCACTTCTACGAATGACGATTTCACCCTTGCCTTTTTTTTTCCATACAAGAAGCACAAAGTCACGCAATACGCAATCGTCGTTTGAATCTTAATTGAGTTTAAATTAATTTTTTGCATCAAATCCATCATATTTTACCGACTGAATGTATTTATTTCATGTGACATTATAATTTATTTTATACTCGTTGCATAAACATTCGCATAATGAATTTGTGCGCGTGTATTTTATTTTATTTATATGAATGCGCACTAATTGCCCTAAAATGTATAAATTCGCAACAGCCGCACACCAAGATATTTTTTTGCGTATCTGGCTGGTACGTTTGATATTTTATCTCGCAAATATTATGGCACGAACACCATGGTGATTTTTCATTAGCATGCTTGAACATGGCGATAATTAACATTGTCAAATGGACGAATCAAAAATGCGCAAAATTCGGCTGGCGAATTGCGAATGGCGATTGTATCATCATTATCAATGGGTCAGTGTGCAGACGGCGCACGAATCGACAAGCGTATGTTGCAATGGAACAATGCACACGATGCCGATTTTGAGGTGTATAAAGCGATTTCGGGAACGGGTATTTAAACAATATATTTGCGAATAGCATCGAGCAAACAGTCATCATGCGCTATCAAAAGGATGAACCAGCGTAGCTGTCCATTGCTGGCTAGCAATCATGCTGATATGCAATCATTACTATCAAACGCGTACAATAAACTCTCTTCCAATCATGAAATTGTTTAATATTTATATCGGAATAAATTTCAAAATATTAAATATCCAAATCGAATGAAATGCAACATAATAGCTGCCGCTCATTACTGTACAGCTGGAGAATTTGTATCGATAATTCTTGCACAATGCAGGCACAGTTTGGTTATCGAAATCAAATTAAAAATATGCTCCTCATTGAATTAAATTAAATTAAATTAATAACCCGGTTAATTATTAATAAGTAAATATAATAAATTCTCCAGCAAAATAACATATTTTTTCAATGCAAATACGCATGTTCCCAGATTTAATTTAAAAATCATTGAATGCGAAAATATTTTACACATAACAATGAGCTGTGGATAAACAACTCTCGAAGGCGATATGGAATATAAAATTCCGCATTATCCGCACATTTTTCGCCCTCAGCTGTCTGTGCGTGTGTTATTACATTCTTCCTTTTTAAATGTCAGAAAGCCGTAAACATGCATAATATATTCGCTTTTATTATATCACCGTCGTCGTCGTCGTCGTCGTCGTTGCCGCTGCCGCCTTACTGCTCAAGAGAGTGCAACGCCAACAACAAAAGCGCACATGATTCCAATCTAAAATCCCAGCATCCTCTCACACGCTGACGTTATTTAGCAATCATTCCGGCGCGTAGGCGCATGAGATCATTGAATATGCATTATTAACATATTCTCCTCATTACTACACAATGTTGTTCAACTGTTGCACCAGCCGCTCAATCCGCATGAAAAATACAAATAAATTTAGATGGGTCAGTAACCTGTCTCAAACTTTCGAAAACAAAAAACTCAAAGTGTTTTTCCTCTGCACAGATAGGTACTGATTTTGATGACATATTCAGTCATGTGTTAATGCGACTTACAAACATGTCGTTGCAACTTTAATTGATGACAAACCATCGCATATTGCAAAGTTTTCGCAGCTTTTTACCGTGGCGACGTCCGCTTAAGGTAAACTGACGGCACGAATTTTCCGCCACCTTTTCCGCAGCTAGGAAGCAAGCAAGCAAGCACGAGACAAATACTTAAGAAAAGTTTGAGCAACTAGTTTCTTCCCTTTTGGCGAACACAGGGGAGCGCGTGACTCGTGCCACTCCCACTAGTTTTCTAAACTATTTCGATTCCTGGCAGGGGGCGGCTAGGCTGCCGCCAGATCGTTAGATGAATTCCCGCAAGTTGCTATCAATACGACGCGCGTTGACATAGGCGAGAGCATAAACTTAATGTGTTTGCGTTAGGCAGAAAGTTGCTCAACTTCAACTTCTTTCGAGTGCAATGTTTCAGCGGGCACAACATGCCAGTAATGCAATTGCAAATTGTGCAAATTCTGTTGGTTGTTTGCGTAAATATTTGATGAGTTTTAATCAACTGCATCGCATTGATTGGCAGCATAATATTTCATGCACATAGCCAGCCACTACATGCTCAATAAGCAATATATATTCTCAACAATGCTCGTTGCGATCGGGCAAAGTCCTTAGGAAGCGATTATTTATTGGCACATTCCGAAAATTCCGAACAGCATTCACCTTTTCCTCTTCACGCCACGCGCCGGAAATCTCCAGTGTTAACTATGGGACTAACACAAGACGTTTCGCTGTAACGACACGAGGGCAAAAAAGGCGCAAAGAATGTAGTGTAACACGCGCCTAATCAAATAAACAAATAAAAGAAGAACAGTGCCAGAAAGTCGTACGACGTTTCCACACTCACCTCAGCCAATGAAAATAAATCGTACGGTTTATTGTCTACTAAATTTTGCGCTAAACTATAAATAACCCGGCGTTATACGAAACGGAAATTAATTATAAAATAATGCAACTTTTATTGCCCCCCCATCATGTGCGTGCGTGTGTGTGTTGTTGTAATTCATTTTTATTTATAACGCTGACAAATACGCTGAAAATATTGCTCGCCGAACGGCAGTGGCGGCGCTTGATGGGTTTTGTTCATTTCGAAAAACGCAAATTGAATGCGATAAGTGCTTAGATGAGAGCGCGGAAAAAAATTAAAAAGCAATTTGCACTCGGATGTCAGACCGCATCAACAGACCGACAAACAAAAATAATTAACAAGATGCTGAATAAAATAATAATCAAATGGCGCAAAATACATATGTGTGTGTGTGAAATTGGAAAATAATTTAATCAACATTTGCGAGTACGCACGTATGTTACGCAAATTTCAATTGCATTACGAAAAATGCTGTATTGTTTATTTACCTGTGTTTGTCTCTTTTGTGACATTGCCCGGCTTGTAAATGTCATTTAGCGATCGGCATAAATTTGAGGTTAGATTGATGAATAATAATTCGCAATAAAAATATGTAATTAAATGGCGCATGGTGTGTAAAAATATGATAAAATGTGTTCACTAACCTTGTCAAACAAATTAAAATCCGTGGAAATCCACACACAAGGGCCAATGGCAACTATAAATGTCCGGAGGTAGCACTCAATTAAAGTTTTGTTCTTGCTCGGCAGCGGCAATGAGTTGTAAAAACACGCGCGTAACGCAAAACTTGCACGAGTCCCGAAAAGCAGACGCACCAGCAGCGGCGGCGGCGGCAAACGCGTATGCGAGAGACGGCACCGAAGAGAGGTTCGCACCGGACGACCCGAACGGAGCGACTGCTGATAGCACACGAACGCGAAACGCTGCACGCCCGCCTACGGCCCAAAGAGCAAGAGAACTTCGACTCACGCGCGCCGCCTCGCATTGTTATTACACTCGTCGCGACTATTAACGGTATTTTTGCAATCGTCCCACACTGCACTTGCACTTATAAAGAATGCACTAACCTCACTAATTATGCAAAGTAAATGTCAAAAAAAACTTAATTCTGCAGCCGGTAGAGGGAAAGTGCAACACTTGGAAACAATTGCGCGCGCTTAAGTGGCCGAATGAGTTGCGATGCTGGATGATTTGTGCATTAGCAAGTAATTTGCAACAATTTTCGTGCGCTTTGCCACAATACAAGTAAATAATTTCCGCTTCCGCTTTATTTCGTTTTATTTGATTTCATTTCGTTTCGTTCACGTTCATGCCGTGTCCCTCGATTGCTTCAATTCCGAGCGCCGTTTTTGATTCTTTGCCCACCGAATATGCGATATGCGCGCTCAATGGATGCGCTGGCGGTGGCAATAGCGACGATCGTCTTTCGCTCGAATCCTAAATCCCATCATTCCCCATTTCAATTTGGGTTTGCTTTCTTTCATTCGATAAAAAAATTTATTTACTAACACAAATCGGATCAACCGCCAGTGGTAGTAGCACCACTTTGTGAGTAAATCAATTTCGGTGATAATATATCATTTATTCTTTTGGAACGAATAAATACGTGGACGGCAGGCCCAATATTAAATTACGTTATTGAGCCAACTGCAGTAGCATAGTAGTAGTAAAGTCGGTTTGTTTCACTAATGCGTCTTGTTATAAAAGCTGCAAAACTTTCCATATTAATAACAAGTTAAATTGTACGATGAATCAGACGTGTCACTGCAAATAATTGTGCGCCACGCAATGCTATTGCAGCTACAGCAAGTTGCAATTCTAAATATAGGTACGCGAATGTATTCTGCAGCATCTGTTTTGCATATTCTATGTGTAACAAACATAAAAACGGATATCCGTTGAGAAATCAATGTTCCATAAGAATTTTCAATTATGCTAATTTGGTTGCAAGTTATTACAACTTATCAAAACATTCCAAAGACTATTTCCTTTGATTGAACGCTTCACATGGACGTTTGCAGCTTCCAGGAACTCTCAAAGATTGAAAATATCGGTTTTCGTTTGAGTTTTGTCTGTTCAATGTCTTGCAGCGAGATAACATGATCGTTTCAATGCTGACACCCATACTCCTCGGCTTCTAATCAATTCCTCCTTTCTTTATTGTTTAGCAATAGACGAAAACATGTTGGCGCTGAATCGTAGACGAACTACAAATAAATTGCGCGTCTTTACAGCGAAACTTAAAGGCGACATATATATCGAAAATTCGTTGAATCGCACGGCGGCGTCGTAAACTTTTCATTTGTTTAAAGTTAAACTTTTCTGCACCAGGAAGTCCACTGTATTGCCAACCCATATTCGAAGGCAGCAAATATACTTATAAAACTTTCATTTTATTGTATTCCCTGTTTGCAGTTCAGGCATAAACAGTTGCCAGCCAAGAAATACAAACCAGATACATGGAACTTTGTGAAAATACAATTTTTTATTTTCTCATTATACAGATGAACGATTTGACTGTATATTTATACAGTCACTTAAATATTTAGAGTTTTCCATGTAACAATTATTACTATTACTTTGTACAGTGTTACACAACTATATGGAGATAGTTTAGTTTAACTAAATACATTAATCATAGTGTAACTTAACCATAATGTGCACCAAGGTATTTACGTCTTCAGTTTACATCTGCTGATGTACTTTGAGAATTTGCAGTGAATTGTTCATATTCCTTATCAAAAGTACTCAAAGTATGATCACAAACCTTCATCAAATCCTTGAGACCTCTCTTTAGTGCATCTATTGCTTTGCCACGTTTCATCTGAATTCGGAAATGCATTTTTGCTTCTGATGGATGCGGAACAGTATACCCACAAAATGCAACATCAGGACTGAAATGTTTAAAGTATTAATTAAGTAATTGTGTTATACCTTAATTATTTGGATCTTACTATGATGAAACTATATATCGTAGAACATTTCCTAATGTGTGGTCTTCATTGGTGAACACAAAGGTTGTGGATGATTCTGTGCCACCATCTTTATCTGCCAACTGTAACACATGATTTAGCACTTAAACTTTAAATAATAATACTATATTTACCTGTGAAATCAACATGTTGTTAACTGAGAAGTGTATTAAGCACAAGTAACCTCAACAATTGCACACCGACTACAATAATAAAGCATGGGCTGGCATGCTTATGTACTGAACGATAGGCAACCAGTTTGTAACAATTTCACGTTGCCTATAATTGCAATTACTATAATATTTCTTCAAATTAAAATATCTATCTGACAAAACTCCAAATAATAATAGATAATTAATAAATGATTATGTGAATAGCGATTAAAAGATAATAGATAAATATTTCCAGATAAATACAAGTTTTAGTGAAACTTTGTTCTAATACGTCAATTCAAAGACGCCAAACGGCTTAAGCACATTCGCCATACACCTGGTGAACGCGGATTCGAAGCGAATGATTGCTATCTACGAACAGAAACGCAACTTACAAAGGTGTATAGTATATATCCCTTCCACGCTTTACTTAACCACATATTACTTTACATTTCCCAGGCCGGTTGAGCTTGCTTTTCGACTACAGAACAACGACAACGACTTTGTTCAGTTCACCTTCGCATTCATTCGCATCAGCTAGACCGTATTGAGCGTTGTATCGAGCGCACGTAGTTGGCGTCCACAAGTGCGTCATAATCAATTGTTGTTTTTTCTGTGTGTTATCACTGATATTTCGTTATATTGTTCGTTATTACTTGTCGTTGTGCGGGGCGCATAAAATACAATATATTCGCCCGTTCGTACGTTCGCAGTCGATGCAACAACGTGGAGAAGTCAACTCCACATTGTGCAGTGGTCGCGTGTGAAAGAAATGTTTATTTAGCAATAGCGCATTCAATGAAATATGCATAAACAAACACGCAGGTTGTAGGCCTCCCTGGACCAGTATTTGCGCGCAGTGTTGTTATTGTTGTTTTTCCCCAAGTGGATGCGGCCGTAGCACTTGAACCTAACACGAAAAGACATTACCGGATACCTGGTGCACCACAGCCGATCATAAATTTATATTTTAATAACAACCACACGGGCCCGTACAGCAACAGCAACAAAAGGTATGTTATTTAATTATTGCAATTGTTGTTCGGCACATGTACGATATTGTGAATGAAAATATTCATGTTAATTCAACGTCGCACGAATGCTTTATTGTTTTCTCAGTACTCACACATGCATTCATGCACACATATGTATTTTTCTATTTGCAAAAGTTTACGTAATATTTGTATTTTTAATTGTGCCTGGTGGTATACTTTCTTTTCAAATCGCGTGCCTCACTCGCACTCATTAACAGCGAGACATAAGTAAGCAGTGTGTAGCGAACAGGTAAACCGTGCAAGTTACATAAAAATGTAAGAAATTCTATGCTACGTGATTCCACGCCCGAGTGTTCTGTGTGCAAAACACATCAATATTCCTTTTGCAACAAGCATCGCGAAAAAAGGAATTCAACTAAGATGGAAGCGAAGAAGACGCTGAAGAAGTCTTGCAAAACGCACCAAACAAATGTGATCTCATTCGCGAACGAGTTTTTTAACGTATCAAATCATGGCATATTTGGTTTTTCACAGGTTTTCGCTTAAACTTTTTGCACAGCGCCCAAAAATCGCTTCAAACTTGCCCATAACAAGCTGCTTGGGTTGGTTGGTTCATTGCGCTCTTAATATGCGCGCAATGCCATAAGTAATGAAATATCAACCGAATGCGTGGGAAATTATTTATCACATTCCACGTCGTTTTATTCTGCTCTTGAAAAACGCCGAAGAAAAGTTAGCATTTTGTCCATCCATATTAATGGAACTTCGCGGCAGGCGCAGTGGGAAATTAATAGATAGGTATACTGTATAAATTATGAATTTAATTTAATTGTGTGGAAATTAAGTGCTATATCGTTGAAAAACATAATTAACCGACCAAGTGAAGGCTTTTGAACGCGCTAATGGCCAACGAAGTAAATTCGTTCGGATTGATAATCATGTGATGCAAAAAGGCAATTTAAATTATTATGCCTTTTGTTAATCTTTTCACGCCGTTTAAGCAACGACCAAAGGCGCGCGCGCGCGCTTTTTGCCTGGCTGCATACATCAATGAATATGCGTTTATCATGGGAAAATTAGCGAATTAGAAAACGTAATCTTGAGGTAATTGCTTCATTTTATCTGATTTATGACGCATATTAACAAATTATACACGATTCGGTTCCCGTATCCAACATGCTGTATCAGTTATTGTCAGCGCGTTTTTCACGATATGAAAATGATGAATGCGCTTAAGCTTTAAGCGTTCCTAATTACAAAATACTACACTTAACGGTTATTGCCAGTTTGCGGTATCGGTCATTAATACGTGGAGAATGAAAATAAGAATAAACCGATCGCCGATTGTCAAGGACATTTGCATGCATGCATGGAAAATGCGAAAATGCGACCTAGTTTAATACAAATGTAATTGAAATGTAGTACCTAGTTGTACAGTTTGCAAGGTATGCGTATGAAATGAACGACACTGAGAGAGACCTTCAAACGCGTGTGAGTATGCAGTGCATATCATGTGTGCAAATATCCATAGATGGGATAAAAATAAACATTGCATGGAGATAGTTGTTCCACCAGCCGCACATCGGCGAAAATGTTCGCGGAATTTGTTACGTGTTGCGCCGTTGCATGTTCTTTTCCTTCGTCCGTAACCGACGTATGAATACTTATTTGCATGCACATTTTCGTACTTTCGTACTTACTTACTTACGTGTTTCACCACATACTCGACGCGAAATTGTGGGAGACTTTGAGCCGGACGCACGCTTCGTGTACTTTTACCTGACAACTCTAACACAACGAACTTGAATATGAAACGAGTTGAAATCGTTCGATCAGTCGAGTTAAGCTAAGTTCTTAGTTTCCAATGACAAAGTTGGACATAAACTCGCTATATTTATATCCATATGTGGACGGATATAAATGTGGCTAATGATGATTGATTAATTGAGTCAAAGGAGAAAGTGTCTTAAGCCTTTACATAACAACTTAGCAAATTCAGTTCAAGTGCTTTTTGGGGCTGCAGAGAATTTGGAAATTAGAATGTATTGAGCATAGAATAGAGGCGAAAATGCAGTTTAATAATGCATAATGCAATCAGCATCAATTTCTGATGATCAAATTCGTACGCGAAAACAGCAACTCGAGAAGAAGAGAACGAAGCACAGCAAAGGCTTGAATTAAATTGTGAGTGGAGGAGAGTGGATGGGAACGGATGTTATTAAGCGGTTCCTTTTGTTTATTGTTAGCCGGTGTATGCGTGCGACGGAAGTGCTGGCGGCAGTGTTGTTGCTGGTGTTGCCCAGCAAAGAGAGAAAAGAAAAGACAAGAAGCATGAACACTTTGTGCACCTCGCCTCACCTCACACTGTATGAAATCAAATCTAGCTCAAGACTCTTTTGATTCACACATTTTTCTCATCAGTTCTCATCACTAAAGCGATCAGTTTTTAATCGTGCGTTCGTCGAACAGATCGACGAAATCATCGATTTCAATCGAAGCGTAATGAGAAACGCACCAGAAGGCCATTCGTTCATTCATTTCATGGTCTTTTTTTCTTAGCAGTTATTATTATCATTTCCAAGTATGAGTGTAATGTTCATTGGCATTGTGCGATTGATTTTAACAACATTTAATGGCAGTTAGCTACAAATTTGTTGTGCATTGTGCATGGCTGGAGACCGACAGACGACAGGTGCGACTCTGCTGTTCGTCGGTCAGAGTCGTGTCGTTTTGTTCATTATCAACGTTGCATAACGTGCAGCGTTTGTTCGTCTTGTAACATGGGGCAGGGTATTACCTGCTGATGTCAAGACCCTCATGGTAAGCTGACTCGCAGCATTGCATTTGGCGAGAAAACCGAATGAAACGAATAAAATTGAAACAGGTGTTGATTTCGTTGATGAGCACGCTTTAGCCATATGGTTCATGCGACATGATGGCTGTTCAAACAGAACATCCAGGCGGTGTAATTATTTCCGCATATCGCTCTGTGTTTTCAACAAACACTAACAGATTAACGACGAAATGCATCCAGTGAGTGTAGCTAACGCTCCATGAAATTCCAAAAAGTTTCTTGTGCTTGCTACTAACAGTTGCCATTTTCAAACGCAAATTACTAGTGTGATTATTTATCTAATTGTATTCAATTTTGCATCTTATTATTCTGCTTTAGACACTCTTTTCATGAGTATAATTGGTTTTCTTTAGTCTTTTTCCAGTCTTGAGATAATGCATTTTAAACTTGAGACACGCTTTCGACTGCGATTTGTTCAACTTCGGAGCGCAATTGTTGCTAAACTTTTGGTCGGATTGAAATGAAATTTTCACATTATAAAACACAGCTAACAATTTATGGATGCGTCAAAGAAAATGTTTGAAAATGTTATTTCATTTCGCAGTAATGGCCGATTTTAGTCCACTGTGCAACTGCTTGTGACTTGTGACTTTTGCCAATTTTCATTTCATTTCGTTTCGTTTCGTTTTTATGGTTCGTAGAAGGTTAGCGGTCGATTTTAAATGTTGTTTTGTCTACTCAACTCTTCGCAATGCGCGAAACTGAGTGCTGTGTGCTCTTGACTCTTGATATTATGTTTCGCGCCAGCTCATAAATGCGAAATTCATGGCTACAATAGAATCATGATTTCTTTACAGTTGTAGTACTCAACGACAAGACGAATAATGGCTATTACAATTCAACAATTTACTTCTTGAGATACAAGTTATTAGCATTACGCATTTGACACACGAATCGCTGTTGTAATGCATGTGATTGTGCAAATGGTGTGCTTAATTGAACCAACATATGCAAACAATCGTCAACAAATTCCAAATGCCGAGGCAAAGTGAGTTTTCACTCAAACTTGCTGGCAATGAAACGATAAAACAATTGATCAATCAATATTTGCTACCATAGTGAGTGAAACTGATAAAGTGAGTCATGGCTTGACAATGCCGTATTAAGTATTAAAATGTTGCGTTCCGTTGCGTTTAACTTAATTCACTTTTGATGCTCGTGGAGTGCGAGTCGCTTGTAAATTGTTGCTTGCAGACGCAGCGTCATTGTAAACTCAATATTCTTGTGGATTGCCAAACAGGCCAGAGTGTTTAAACATTCAGCGCGCAATGCACGTGTGCCACATAGGCTCACACATTCAATTCAAATACGAAGCGTTAGCAGCACTTTAATTGAACGAGCGTTCATTAAAATTTCAAATGACACGCCGAAAAAAGCAACATCTGCTCGGCGTGTACGCGTTCATGCTGTCGTTGCATCGGCGAATGGCTTCTGCGGTATAGATGAGACGCGTATTCCTGACGCACTTTGTATATTGCGCTGGTCATAATGGGCGCAGGATGCAAGTAATGTTCATTCATTGAGAATCCATTGGCGCAGCGCAGCACCAACGTCACCAAACTATGTGCAAACGTTTCGACTTGACCTAAATAGTGATGCTGCCACATGGCATCCAATGTTTTCTGCATTACAATTTCATCCAAATTTGGATGTGACTTGCTGCCTCCTTTTCTTGCTGCGTGTACTCGCAAACCTCATCAGCGACGCACGCAAATTATGAGGCGTTATGCACGAGGAATGCTAACAATGTGATGTGGGTTTTGGGACAGGACTATTCTCCTCCTTGTAATTCAATAATGCCTCGCAGGATATTATCATTTCTTATCCTATTAAGTTAATTTTATAAAGCAAATCCGACATCGAAAGGTAAAGCGATTGAAGCTTAATAATAATTTATAACGGAAAGATGTTAACTAAAGTGCATTCAGAAAGAACTCAGTTTTTGTAGGTTTTATTTGTATTTAAGCGGCCATTTTTTATTTTAAGACTGCCAGTCTTCAGCATTTAAATTTTCGCACACGATCGTGCCTAATCGGGCGTTCTACTTTAAATACATGTATTATAAGGCATATTTTCGCTCAGCAAAGTTTGCATTTTTTTCCCGCCATTGCAATGACAGCCGAAATACTTATTGAAGTTTGCGAGTTCGGTGATGACTGTAGTTTGTCAGCGTTTGTTATAATCTTATCAGTGGCTGATGAGTAGTAGGTATTGTATTCTGGTTTTAGTCAGCTCCATATAAACTGATTGTGCATTTTTGAGATAAGTTTATTGCCGTTGAACATTTATGGTATTGACTATTTTTGGTTTTTTAATAACCTGCCCAAAAATGTTTGTGCATTTTGTATATTGGCCTATAATTTGTCAAATTTAATGACAATGCTATTAAAACATAGTGAATGATGGTAGCATTAATGGTTCACAATTCACTTCCCATAACTTTACAATTATCTATGCGAATAAAACAAGTCTTTCTTGCTCGTTAATTGCACACTTTTTACCAGCGACTAATTTATCAACAACTTTCATAGATTCTTGTTGCGTTTGGAACTTTTAAGTTCTCTCGCTGCTTGTTTACGAGCATGCCATGTATGTGTGTGTCGGATGGCATAAAGTCCATAACTTGTCTGTTTCATGGCGTATGCGCGCGGTTCACGGCTCGCTAAACTCATCCAGCATCTTTGCGAGTCGCGATGCATTTGAGTGTTATTCCATTTCCATGTACTCTACCTATAAAGCTCCAGCTATACCTATAGTGCTTACCTATATGTGCGCAGACTGAAATTTTACATTCGATACTCTCTTGTTGGCAAAGAGCAAGAAGCATCTTTCGAACGTCTTACCTACAGCTCAACTCTTCAGCATCCTTCGACCGACTATCATACAGTTCATTGCCTTCGCAGGCATCACATTACAGGTGGTTCTCACATATGTATTATGCATACCTAACAGTTTTCTCTCTAATTAAGCAGGCGCACTCAATCAATATATTTTACAAGATGACAGTATTCATGAAATGTAAATGTCGCATACGTAATAATTTTAAGCAACATCATCAATAATATTTATATTTTACATTCTTGCGCTTCACTTTTGAAAATGTTGAATGATTTATATTGAGAGCGAAAAAACATTTATTTTCCAATTAGTCGCATTTGTAGGTACACGCGCATAAATAAATCTAGCGAATTGCTTGTTAGCGTTTAGTTTTATTTTGTACGTTGACTTGTTGAACTAAAGAACAAGTTTTCTATTTGCAGATTCAATCATCGCCAGCGTCCGATGCATCCGAAAAACACGACGTCGTAAACGGCAAGGACAAGACGTTGCGTTCGCGAGACGTCGCTGTGCAAGGATTGCGCAGCGCCAAATTGACTTCATCAAGGTGACGTCCCCAAGCGAGAGCATGCGGCTGAACGGCAGCCCAAACGAGTCGCCAAATGAAAATGGTAACTATTGGTAATAACAATTTAATACGCTTACATAACTCATAACTCCCCGCGCCATCCACGGTGTATTTTAAGCGCGTATTTAGTTGCTAATTGCGACAAAAATCATAATTCACCTGCCAGCACTCGAAACATTATTATTATTAGGCATTAGGTGCAGTAGGTATTATTATTATTATTATGGATGCGGCGGCGACGCATTCGTCAAGGATTCTAATTAGCGGCATGCATGTGACGGGCAGGAAATATGTGTTCTACAAGATTTAATTGACAATTGTGATGGATACTCATCCACTGCAGACACAGAGGCCGTCGCTCGCGAGCGCACCGTAATGATGCTGGACGAGAAAATGGAAAGTAAACCATTCCGTTCCATCCATTCCAGCCGCGTGTTTTTATTAGCGTCATCAATGTGAATGCGTGGTGCGCTCTTCACAGCCGCACGAAATGAAAAATTTCGTCTCGAATGCGAACGCTAATGTATTATATATAGTACGGCATGTCTGCCGCCTTCTGCTGATGATTGAAGTAATGATATAATTAGATATTGCATCGACGAAAGGTACTCTTTTTTGAAGAGCCATAACAAATGTTTCTATACGCAGTTTTACATTCATTTATTTCACGACTGCGCGTCTCGAAACGTAGGATATCTCTGTAAATCACCGAATTTTAAGGGTTAAATCGCGATAGTTCCATGAAATAAACAAATCAAATGATTTTTTAAGAGTTGACTTCAACATTTATTAACTCTTAAAAACAATAAACAAAATTGTTTCTCAAAAACAATAAACGAAGTTATATTTCTTTAATATGAAAGTCGAAAATAATATTTGACTGTAAATCCCCGAATTTTAAGGGCTGTTGTTGTTGTATTTGGCTGCTCTCTTAAACTTAGGTCGCCTTAGGCCTGTTACTATCCCAACTACAGACTTTTTCAGTGTTAAATATGATTAAATGCATAAATAACTATTGAAACAACGACAACAGTAATCTCCGGCTGTGGCACTTGAATCCGTGGCTTTCAGGTCACAATTGAAGTGTTAACCATCTTAGCCACCAGCCGTTAATTTTAATTTTCAAGGGTTGAATCGTATATGTGCCAATAGCGCTTGAATGCGAGGGACATGTCAATTGGTTTATTGTTTTTAAGGGTTGTGGAGCGTTCAACAAAATGGCACTTTTTTATCATCACAGCTAAAAATACTTTACATTCATTATGTCAAAATATAAACCACAAATCGGTTTGACATTACTTAATAGTAATTGTTATTATGCGAAATACAAGGCAACAATCTTTGTAGTTGTTCTAACTTTACGCTATCTTAATTCCATAAGCATTGAATTTTTATCGTGGCTTTGTCTATTTTTAAACATGCTTATTTGTTGGCGTATCGCATACGCAATGAGATAAAAGTCCTTTGGCATTTGTAACACATGTAATACGTCAAGTTAATGATACATGAAAGAAGAAACAATTCATTGAGTCGTCGCGCGCAGGATGTAGGTACATATTCCTCATGCACTTTACATCTCGGAAGTGGGTACAAATAGCTTACGATTGTGAACATCATTATCATTATTATTATCAGCAGTATAAAAGATGCAGATGCAGTCGCTTATTACTTAGTTATGTTGCGTTGCGTTGCGTATCTATTTGTAGCTCATTTGCACAGGATATTAGGTGAATGTGTCCTACATTGACGAATCATTAACGATACAAAGATGCGAACCAGACAAAACGATTGTGAACGGAATTTATAATAATAATAATACCTAATACTGCATCACGGCGCATTTACACCGTTTCAATTGCAAATTTCTATAATTATCCGATCAGAGTGAGTGAACGCCATATTTTATTTTATTACATTTTATACTGGCTCGCAATCCAGTGTTTGATGTATTTATCAGTGTTTAATCAGTGCATGATAAATGTTTATAGTTTTTCCAGCGTGTTTTCGACGCTCGTTAATGGCGTCTCAATCACTCTGTGGCCTGCAGTTAAATGCTTTAATTAGATGCTTATCGTCGATAAAGTTTGACTCGTTCATTCATGCTCAACTTGCTCTTTGGCACGATTCGTAAGAACAAATTGCCAGCTGTACAATTACTCGTTCGTTGCGATATTTACATGATTACGATTAGATTTGTATTTAGAAGAAAGTTGCACTTTTTGTGAGCTAAGCTTGCGCGCGCGCGCGCGCCGATCGAAAAAATATTTTTGCTTTGGCTTTGGCGCAGAAGAAAGTCGATGGGAAATCGCATCTTTGTTCTCGGCGTGTTAATTGCGTGCTTCGACTTTATCAATTCGCCAAGAAGAATTATGAAAAAGTACATAAATTCAAACGACTAAATTCACAAGCGCTTTATTCTAGAAACTTCAGCTTTGTCAGTCGCTTCTTTATGTGTGCAATTTGCACACTTGATCGTAAAGAGTTATTTAGTAGTAATTAATATTAATAATGCTATCAAAAAGGATGGTGGCACGGTACATTAAGCTCGATGAACATGTCCAATGGACAGGAAATCAGTCATAGCTATATTTAAACCCACCGGCGAATAGTTATTCACAAACGGTATGCAGTTGCTAATTTTAATTGTTGGTCACGTTCATGAGCGTCAATAAGGCGTATAAATTATGCATCGTGTAGCGAAAACTAATCACACCTGAGCAGCACAGATAGATGGATTTAGTCGCTTGTGTCAATCGGAATTTTGATATCCTTTGAAGCAAAAAACCACAATTATTCAAATTGCGTAATGAATGTGCATTGCGCATTACACAATTGTTTGCATACTTTGAGTAATAATAATATTTCGCATTCAATCATGCCTGTTTGTGATTATGATTGTTAGTTTTATTTCGTTGCATGCGCTCACCGCGCGCGAGCTTGCAATGCAATAGAAAACACTTATCGATTAATTTTATTCACTGTAATGTTGTGTCATTGCTTTGGTGAGTTTGACAGGATTTACGCCTCATAGGAACGACCTTAATGCATTGTTTATTCCATTTCAAGTAAACTGTCAGCCACATGCGTTTTTTTCTGCCGTGTTGGGTGTTTTATTCAGAGGATAAAAAGCTTATGTATCTCTCAATTACAACATCTCAAATTACAATGAAAAAAATTTACTTGCTCATTGCTGATAATGAATTATCAGAGACATTTTGTAATTTAGTTTTGGTGAATTGCAACACTCGTTTAATGATCCGGAAAACAGATAGTGAAATACTTGAAATTCGCGAATTGTTGATTACGTTCGTGAACTATCAAGAGAGCGGAATCGGAAATGAACAAAGAACAAAAGCGGAATAAAAGCATTGGCGGAAATGCGGAAATTTAAACATAGCGACTTTTTTTACATTTATTTCCTTTTTGTCTGACATGCAACTAACATTGAACGTCTGGGTATACGGTAATAAGCTTTAATTGACATGTAAAACAAGATTAACACGCGGTGTAAATCAACTTTGGCGATTTCTTCTTGGTATTTTGCAATTTGGCTGACTAAGAAACGAGTAGATATTGGAGTTGTGCACTTGCAGTATAGCAAACGCTGGAAATAATTCGTTATGAAATTTCACGGTGCGGGTGGCCGAAAGGTGCACAAATTCATTACGCGCAAGGAGCGCGGCAAAGACTCGTCAGCGAAACTGAACGTACATAGTAGCTTTCTATTCTCTCTCTTTGTAGCGCGCACGTAATTCATCTGTACGTACAACTCGTGTATATTTTTAGTGGGCTTGCATGTGTATAAAATATACAATTCTCTTTGAAAACTTAAGCATCGAAACGAGGAAGCACGGAGTCATTTTTCTTTCATTTCACTTGAAGTGATTTTCATGCTATGCAAGTTGCTTCATTTTTATGCGCGCCGCACGCTAGCTGCGAAAGAAAAACTGACATGCAAATTACCAACTATTGTTTATGACCACGCTCGCTGCTATTACGACTACAGGTATAATATTTGCAACCAGCAACACACGCACGCGATATTTGTGAAAATTTAATTAGAATAAATGTTTCACAAGTCTGCAAACTAAGTGACTCGTAATTAAAAGAGGAAGCACAACTTGCATCACTTGAATGAAACAATAGAAATCAATAATTGCAATATTTTGATTAATCCTTTGTTTCAATGGTAATTCGGTGTAAACCAATAATGGGATGCTATTAGTTAGATTGCGTTTACAAACGGAAATTGAATTTTTTTAGTATCGCTGAAACCGCCCAAAATAGTGTTGCAGTTGAGGAAATTACTCGCAACTAATTTCCATCCTCACACGCAACGCAGGCGTCGACTACAAAGTTATTTGCCAAGAGAGTGAAACACTTAAATTAATTGAAAGGCGCGCATAGTTCCCAAGACCATGAACTTGCAACCCCCTTACTAACCCACTAACTCAAACAAATGAAAACATACATGAGTTAATGAATGAATTTCAAATGAGTTAAGTTCACTTAATTTAATTTATTAGTAAAGTGTAAATAATTGTAGCAACTTTTACATAATATTATTTTAACGTTCTGCAAATAACTTCACATCAAGCAGTAGTAGTATGACTTTGTGTTGCGTTTATGCAGCGTGCGGCTCCAGCTTTATATCGATCAGATAGAAGCGTCGCGACGCCTCCTCCACACCTATATGCCTCTCCACGTTGCCCTTGTCATTCACAGCCGGCTGTGCAATACACAAGCCATCAGTCGCCTGAAAACGTAGCTCACAACAAACATGTTTTTCATTCAACCGTGGACGTCCGCCGACCACATCCTCTACGTTCCACGGCGACGCTTCTTGTAGTTCATTCACTACGGTGCGAATTAATTTAATACAATTTAGTCAATCTGTTAATAGTCTGTCAATTTTGCAAACAACGTGTTGTTGTTGTTGTTTTTATTGTGGTGCATAATAGTGTTCAGCGTTTACACGTGTAGTACAACCGTAAAGTGATAAATAATGCATTAGTATCCGGAAAGAAGTTTGATAGTTTCTAAGTGTGTAGCGTGCTGCCTATAGTCACGTCACTAGTCAATTCAATTTGAAATTTTTGTTATGAATTAGATCAAAGTAATTTATAAACCAATGGAGAATACAACTACAATTAATGATTTGGACGATGAGACATGTCCATCAATACGTACAGCAACGTACAAAGTGTGGAGTGAGTATGAATTTGTACATAATTGTGGAAAAATGGGGTTAAACGTATTTCAAACAAGTTGCGAGTTGTTTGTTTACTGCAATAGTTTAATACATCTGGCCCGATGACGAAACAACTCACTCGTCGTGTACTAATAATGAATATGTAATGATGATAACACAAGTTGAATTTGGCTCATTAATTCATAACGCCAACCAGAATAGATTTTTGTCCGAATCCGCTGACCTTTTGATATCATCTGATGAGGAGTAGTAGGAGCAGATGCTGTTCATTTAACGCCAGCAAACGGCACGTTTTAAATCGCACACGCAAATCATTAATTATTAAACGTAACAATGTACATAATCGCGTAATGTGTCCAATTATTTGATTCAATTGTGTTGCCTCTAATGTATAAGTTTCATGTTAGTGCTGTATCAATCTACCCCTGAAACAAGATGAGTTTATATAAGACTGCCATACAGAACATGAGGCTTATAAACGCCTACAGTAAGGTTAATTACTTAGCGAAATTAAACACCCTTCTCACCGTCATATGCTGCAAGCAATGTCGAATTGAACTGAAATATTATGTGTGCTTTCAGACGAAATGCTGGAGGTGGAAAACAATGGAGTTGCCGGTCGCGTATCTGACTTGGAACGCAGGGTACTGGAGCAGGGTGACGAACTCGTGTGCCTTAAAGCAACACTTGCTGAAGCACTGCGAAGGATAACGATACTTGAAGGATCCAAATTCGGCAGCTCTCATTTGACTGGAAATCATCATGTGCCTTCATCGGCGCCGTCCACACCAGCGCGAAATGGTGCCATCAAAGACACCCGCCTACGACAAACTAATTACTCCACTTCGAAGTGAGTACAATCGTCGCAATTCGCATTAATTGTTTTACTAATGCATTCGATTGATTGCAGGACCAACTTGCTGGAGAATCGACGAAGTTTCGGCTCGGCACTGCCACAACGAAGAGCAGCTCATTACCAATCCACGGGTTCGCTGCATAGCGATAGCCAAAGTTCGAGCAGTGTGTCGCCGATACCGTCGCCGTCACCGCGAGCCACCCCCCAGCCGATGACGCGGCGGCCGCCAGTGAGCAGCAGTCCGCAAAGCAGCATCAATTCGGCAAGTTTGCACAAGCGGTGGAGCTCCACGGGGGATTTTAATCAAACGATTAACAGCCCGCAATCGAAGTGAGTAGATGGATGGATGTGCACGAATGCATTCGTAAAGAATGAATTCAATCGCAATGCTAATTGCCAGTCACAATTAATGTCTGTTGCTGCCCATTATAAATGCGTTTATTGTTTGGCGCTGATGCCATCCAAAGCATTCAAATCAAAATCACATTGTTATAACGTCGCTATTTTATCTGTGTTTTTTTTTTCAAACGCATCATGATGCTGCCACACTATTATGTTGTTAACAAGGAAATGGGAATTTGATGGTGATTTGATGCGTTGCGTTGGTGTTATGCATGCATATTTATAGCGAGATGAATTTGCAAAATGTTTTAATCTGCATGTAATGTTTGTTTTATGTTTGTTTGTTATGTTTTTGTTTGTTCTTTTTAGATTTTCAACCAAATCATTTTTAAATCTTTATACAAAACCCAACGCCACAATTGCTCCAAATATTAGACATGGGTATGTTTTCTTTTATTAACTCGTTAATTTATGTTATTACCAGAGTATCTGCTGATTACCAGCACAAGTTGTCTTTTAACAAGCGCACTACTCGAAATAGTTTTGTGGAACGCAGGCAGTTCCAGTTGATTTGGTATAATGACGAGCAGCAGGTGAAGTGATTACAAAATGCTTCGATTATTGACTTCTGCGGGCATGGAATTTTCAATTACCTCAGAACAGTCGGACTATTACGTGTACACTTTTATAATTCTTTTGCATGGATTGGTTAAACATGATGCACTATCTCTGTTTAAGCCATGTTCGTTAGAGCGCAACTGAGTTGAAGTGGAGTTGTAAGTCACCTCGATTTCAGTACGTTGCTTGACGTTCCGTTGTGAATCACGGCAAACAAAATACGCAAACAACACTTACTGTGCAAATATCAAAAATCTAGATATTCTATATATAAAATCATTAGCAGTATGACGACCAGGTAAATCTCTAATTACACGACTTTTCAACTTGCCTACCTGCTTGCATAACGCGCAGTCTTAAAGTGTGCCTTAGTCATAATAATAGCCTTAATGACCAAAACTCAAGTTGTCGTAATGATAATATCTTGGTTTTAATGAACTGAATTACATCATGTCTTGTCTTTTGCCTTAGAACAAAGGAAGCCGTCTACAATCCGGAGGACCAAACTGTAAAAATGTATCTACGTGGACGTCCGGTGATCATGCACGTGCCAACTGAACTGTCCGACAGTTATGAACTTACCAAAGTCAATGTAGCGCCACAACAAAAACTAAAATTAGACTGGGTGTACGGATATCGCGGCCGCGACTGCCGTTCAAATCTGTACATTTTGCCAACTGGTGAAATGGTTTACTTTGTGGCTGCCGTAGTCGTCCTGTATAATGTTGAAGAACAATGCCAACGACACTATCTTGGTCATACTGACGATGTCAAGAGGTATTTAAGCGTGGAATTCAATAAGAATCGCGATTTATTTGCATAACTTTTTAGCTTGGCCATCCATCCTAACAAGTTGCTGGTTGCAACTGGCCAATGCGCCGGCCACGATAAACGAGATGCTCGACCGCACATTCGCATTTGGAATTCGGTGTCCTTGCACACACAGGCTATAATTGGCATGAATGATTTCAACGTTTCTGTCTGCTGCTTATCGTTCAGCAAAGCGGACGGTGGTGCTCTTTTGGTAGCTATTGATGACTCACAGGATCATAACATTTCTGTTTGGGATTGGCAAAAAGGCGATGGAGGCACGAAAATCACAGAGACGAAGGTAAACTGCGAGCGCACTTTTCTGTTGTTTTTCTATAAAGTATTGGAATCTGTTCTGAACATTAAGTGAACTTTGCAGTGTTCGGTCGATACGATTATCGCGGGTGAATTTCACCCTTTGGATCTTAATTGCATCGTTACGTGCGGAAAATCGCATATTGGTTTTTGGACGTTCGATGGTGCAGGCATGCTGTATAAACGAATGGGCATATTTGAAAGTCGAGACAAGCCCAAGTTTGTACTTTCAGTCGCTTTTCTACAATCCGGCGATATTATCACCGGCGACTCGAATGGCAACTTGGCGATATGGGGACGCGGCACCAACACCATTCAGCGGTTCATTAAAAACGTTCACGAAGGTGGAATATTTACGATATGTGTAACGAGGGACGGCAGTATAATCACCGGAGGTGGAAAAGATGCGCGCTTAGTAAAGTTTGATCCTAATCTCTCTCGCAACCGGGAAGAAGCGCAGGTAATTTACTCATATTAGCATTTGATTACAATTGATGATTAATTTGATATTATTTTTAGATTGAAGGCCATTTTGGCGGAGTGCGCATTGTTTCTGAAGGTCGAGGATCGCAGCTATTGCTAGGAACAACTCGAAATTGCATATTGATTGGGACACTGAACATGGGCTTTCAGCCAATAGTTCTTGGTCACACGGACGAGTTATGGGCACTTGCGGCGCATCCAACCGTGCCACAATTCGCCACCGCTGGTCAAGATAAATTATTGCAAATGTGGGACTCCATGTCACATAGTATACTATGGAGCAAGGATATAAGCGTAAGATTATTATTCCAAGTGCAATCCTTATGTGTAGTTAATACGTGATTTCAGGAACAAGCGCAAAGTTTGGCATTTTCTGCTGACGGGGCGATAGTCATCGTTGGATGCTTGCAAGGGCAGTGGCTCGTGTTCAATACCCAAACGCGCGAATTATTAGTAAAACAAAATGATGGTGCGGAACCACTTCAAATAATGCAGTTTTCACCTGATGGCTCAATGCTTGCCATTGGGTCGAGGGATAATAATATTTATGTATACCAAGTGTCTGAAAATTATCGATTTGCTAGAATTGGGAAATGTATGGTACGTATATTTTCTTTACGCTAATAACATTGCTTCTCAAACTAATCCTGCTTATCTCAATTGCTTAACGAAGACTTCCAATCATAGGAAGAAAAATAAGGTTGATAGCGCATATTGTTTAATTAGTTTCCTTTACTAAAATGCGCATATGATTATAGGGTCACTCCAGTTTTGTGACGCATTTAGACTGGGCTATAGATAATCAAACACTAAGGAGTAATTCAGGAGACTATGAAATATTATATTGTATGGTATATAATTATGCTGTTTGAAAACATGATTAATTATGACTTATTTTAGGGAATGCGACCACATGTCGTCAAATTGTTAGTTCAAATGTTATAAGAGACATGGAATGGGCTACTCATACTTGCACATTATCATTTAATAGCATTGGCATTTGGCCAGAAAATGCTGATGGAACTGATGTAAATGCATGTGCCAGAAGTTGTGATAAGTCATTAATGGCCACTGGGGATGATTTTGGCCGCGTTAAACTTTATTCATATCCTGTTAATCAACCAAAAGTAAGTCGATCCTATCTATTTATTGTTGCATTAGATATCACTTTATTTCATTACAGTCTTTAAATCACTCTTATGGAGGACATAGCAGTCACGTTACAAATATTTCGTTTTTACATGAAGATTCCCGTTTGGTATCTATTGGCGGGAAGGATACTAGTGTAATGCAGTGGATTATTTCATAGGCATTTATAACTTGAATAATTTTACATTCCATCCATATATCTCCCTGAAATTTAAATGTGTAGAAGTTGTGTTTGACGACTCGTTGAACAAAATTCACAAACACTTAACTTATTATATAATGTAATATTATTATAAAGTGATGCATTTGTGAATCAATATTTATATATGATTCGATGGTAAATATTTACCAATTTTGATCGATATTCTATTTCATTCATGTTATAAGGGTATTTAATATTTGTATTTAATAATATATTATATGATTGGAAACAAAGTAATGACTTTTAATTATCATATTCCAGCAGATTATTTTTGTGTATATGCGGGGCAAATAGCTATATAAGTTATTTATATTTATCAAATTTTCATGTTTAACTGTTTAATTTGCTAAACTGGTTGCATACGTCTATTTTATAAAATTGAGGATGAGTTAAAAAGAGTTAGACAGAGATGCCAATACACAGAGCAACCATTTTATGCAGCAACAGTTTGCAGTTGTTGGGTTTTGTTGTCGTTGCCGGTTAATCTCTGCTTTTGTATATATTTTATTGTTTCCGTTGATTACTTTACAACAAATGCGAATATTTGTTCGCGTATTAGTTCAATAATAGTGCCGTGTCTGTATTTATAATAACTTTACAGAAGTGCAACGTCTACATTGATAATAAAAAGTGCAACTGGCTGGATGTCATGGACGATAACTTTATTGGACTTTTTTCTGTTTATGCGGATGATCATAAACAGAAAGTCGCAACATCCAACTGAACGAACAACAATTCGAATTTAATTGCAGACCTTCTTTTTGTAGGTATGATCTGTTTGCAATATTCTTGTATATTTGTGTTTCCCGAAATATCTCATAAACACTTCCCACCAATTTGTGCAACTATTCCAGTTGGAGCTTTTTGCTTAAATTTATATACAATTGAGTCAGATGGTGGATACACTTTGTACACTGTTCTGGTGTATGTGAAGTGCAGTACCATCTGTCTTAATCAGGAAAATATTTTTAATAGATGTTTCGAAAAATTTTACTACTGTTTACATCTCTTTCAGTTTGGTGGCACCATTTTAATATAGCTTTTATTATTCTATTTCTAGGTATGTTATATGTTACATAAGATGAATATTGGAATAAGACTGGTGATAAAGGTGAAACTGTCTCAAAGCAACAGAGGCATCAACCATCAAATGTAATCACAAATGTAATCAAGGGTGATTTGCATGGTCCAATGTTATTGTACATACTACTGATGAAGTAGTCTTGAAGTGTGATTAAATCAAGATGACACACACACCTAAGTATAGTGATGAGACTGGTTGTGGGCAGCCAGCCCAACGTAAAAATACAATATTCAAGAATGCACATAGATTTAACTGTCTATTTGAATGGGTTAGTGCAACATCACAGATGATATAAGTTTTCTATATTTGTTATTATTTTAGGTATGAAGTTCATATAAATGTGGGATAAATCATTAACCAGACTGGTGATGAATTTCTGCACTGCTACACAAGTTCTAATACTATAGAGAGCAGACAAATTATCGATGCAATTCATGGTTACTATATTAGCTCAGTTCTACCCAGTTTTACCTTAACTTTATAATTTAATAATTGTCAATAATTATTGTTTCAGTAATGTCATAACAATGCCACTTCTAATGTGACTGGATGGAGTGAACCAGAGTGAACATGGTAAACACAGTAACTATATTGACATGTGCTTTTGGTGCATGTATCTTTTGTTACCCATACCTCACATCTAATCAAGGTAGTTGGAACAAACTTAGTGAGTACATTGTAATGTGTCCTTTGGTACATATTTGCCACTTAGCCTTATCCTAACTATTGGAGTTGAAGACTTATTGCTCATCATTTATCTTTTTAGTTGATTCCACTACAACTTCACTTCTAATAAAGCTAATTGGAATGAATTGGTGAGTATATAGGCACATGTTCGCCAGATAGTCTTATTATAATGTTTGTAGTTTAAAAACAATTACTCACTAAATATGCTTTCAGTGAATCCATCAGCATTCAACATCTAATGGACAAACATGGTGAGTATGTGGGTACTTCTGCTTCAGTACATGTGAGCCACTTAGTTTTAATATAGCTTTTCTAATTTAATCAGTATAACTAATAATGTATTTTTTTCAGTCTTTTCATTATAGCTCAACTGCTGATGCACTCAGTTGTGCCGAATATGGTGAGTACATTGGAATATGTACTTCGGTACATGCTTGTTACTTAATTTTATTTTAGCTATTATAGTTAAGTAGATATCACTTCTAATGTGTTCTTTCAGTCTTTGCATCATAGCTCTACTTCTGCTGCACTCAGCTGGAACGAACTTGGTAAGTGTGTTGGCACTTGTGCTTCGGTGCATGTGAACCACTTAGTTTTACTAGAGCTTTTGTAGTTTAACTAGTTTAACTAATAATGTCTTTTTTCAGTCTTCATCATAGCTCCACTGCTGATGCACCCAGTTGGAATGAATTTGGTAAGTACATTGGCACATGTGCTTCGGTACATGCTTGTTACTTAATTTTATTCTAGCTATTATAGTTTAGTAGATATCACTTCTAATGTGTTCTTTCAGTCTTTTCATCATAGCTCGTCTTTGGATGTACCTAGCTCGAAACGAACATGGTAAGTACATTGGCACATGTCCTTCGGTACATGCTTGCCACTTAATTTTATTCCAGCTATTATAGTTTAGTTGATAATGACACCTTATATATTTGTTCAGTCTTTTCATCATAGCTCCTCTTCAGGTGCACACAGCTAAAACAAACTTGGTGAGTATGTGGGCACTTGTCCTTCGGTACATGCTTGCCATTTAATTCCATTCCAGCCATTATAGTTTAGGAATAATTACTATTTATGTGTTTTTTCAGATGTTTGGAAGTATTCCTGCCAACCCTTCTCTATGATGGTGGCTGTTAAGGATCTTTAACAATTTTTGGCGAAATATTGTAGCAATTGTGTCTTATATGCAAATAAAAGCCATGTTAAATTTGAATTACAAGTAGTGACACCTATTGGATGTCGGTAAATTGCATTACAGGTGTCATTATTTTTATCTTATTTCCGCCCGTCACCCAGAGATGGCGCCACCCGTAAATGTAGTAAAGGTTGCCTATAGAAAGACTTCAATATTTTCTCTCTCCCGCTCTATGCATGTCATTGAAAAAGTTTCAATGTTATCAGCACTGATAAGTCAAAAACTTTTTCGTCACAAAAGTGAAATTTTAAAAATTGAATAACTCTTAAACTACTTGTCTTACAGTGTTGTGTGATAGCTTATTTTAATCAGCTCATCGAAATTAGCCCGTATACCAAATTTCAGCTATGTTCATTTCATATCCTAATTGAAAATAGTTTGTGCTCAGATTTAGCAAACATGTAAAGCTCATCAAGCTGATTAATATAAGCTATTGCACGCCACTGTAGGACAATTAGTTTACGAGTTATTCAAGTTTTAAAAATTCACTTTTGCGATGAAAAAGTTTTTGACTTATCAGCGCTGATAACATTGAAACTTTTTCAATGACACGCATAGAGCGGGAGATCTAAAATTCTTTCTATTTGAATTCTTATTAGAATCCAATTGGATTCTTATTAGAATCTAATTGGATTCCTATTAGATTCTAACTGGATTCTTATTAGATTCTAATTGGATTCATATTAGATTCTAATTGGATTCTTATTAGATTCTAATCGGATTCTTATTGCATTCTTATTAGATTCTCATTGGATTCTTATTAGATTCTTGTTGGATTCTTATTAGATTCTCATTGGATTCTTATTAGACTTTTCCTATTGGACTCTTATTAGATTCTTGTTGGATTCTTATTAGATTCTCATTGGATTCTTATTAGACTTTTCCTATTGGATTCTTATTAGATTCTTGTTGGATTCTTATTAGATTCTCATTGGATTCTTATTAGACTTTTCCTACTGGATTCTTATTAGATTCTTGTTGGATTCTTATTAGATTCTCATTGGATTCTTATTAGACTTTTCCTACTGGATTCTTATTAGATTCTTGTTGGATTCTTATTAGATTCTCATTGGATTCTTATTAGACTTTTCCTACTGGATTCTTATTAGATTCTTGTTGGATTCTTATTAGATTCTCATTGGATTCTTATTAGATTCTTGTTGGATTCTTATTAGATTCTCATTGGATTCTTATTAGACTTTTCCTACTGGATTCTTATTAGATGCTTGTTGGATTCTTATTAGATTCTCATTGGATTCTTATTAGACTTTTCCTACTGGATTCTTATTAGATTCTTGTTGGATTCTTATTAGATTCTCATTGGATTCTTATTAGACTTTTCCTATTGGATTCTTATTAGATTCTTGTTGGATTCTTATTAGATTCTCATTGGATTCTTATTAGACTTTTCCTACTGGATTCTTATTAGATTCTTGTTGGATTCTTATTAGATTCTCATTGGATTCTTATTAGACTTTTCCTACTGGATTCTTATTAGATTCTTGTTGGATTCTTATTAGATTCTCATTGGATTCTTATTAGACTTTTCCTATTGGATTTTTATAAGATTCTCGTTGGATTCTTATAAGAATCCAATTAGATGCTTATAAGAATCCAATGAGAATCTAATAAGAATCCAACGAGAATCTTATAAGAATCCAATGAGAATCTAATAAGAATCCAACAAGAATCTAATAAGAATCCAGTAGGAAAAGTCTAATAAGATTTCAATGAAAATCTAATAAGAATCCAATGAGAATCTAATAAGAATCCAATAAGAATCTAATGAGAATTTAATAAGAATCCAATAAGAAAATCTAATATGAATCCAATGAGAATCTAATAAGAATGCAATAAGAATCCAATTAGAATCTAATAAGAATCCAATAAGAATCCAATTAGAATCTAATATGAATCCAGTTAGAATCTAATAGGAATCCAATTAGATTCTAATAAGAATCCAATTGGATTCTAATAAGAATTCAAATAGAAAGAATTTTAGATCTCCCGCTCTATGCGTGTCATTGAAAAAGTTTCAATGTTATCAGCGCTGATAAGTCGAAAACTTTTTCGTCGCAAAATTGAAATTTTAAAACTTGAATAACTCGTAAACTAATGGTCCTACAGTGGTGTGCAATAGCTTATATTAATCAGCTTGATGAGCTTTATATGTTTGCTAAGTCTGAGCACAAACTATTTTCAATTAGGATATGAAATGAACATAGCTGAAATTTGGTATACGGGGTAATTTCGATGAGCTGATTAAAATAAGCTATTACACAACACTGTAAGACAAGTAGTTTAAGAGTTATTCAATTTTTAAAATTTCACTTTTGTGACGGAAAAGTTTTTGACTTATCAGTGTTGATAACATTGAAACTTTTTCAATGACATGCATAGAGCGGGAGAGAAAAAATATTGATGTCTTTCTATAGGCAACCTTTACTACATTTACGGGTGGCGCCATCTCTGGGTGCCAGGCAGAAATAAGATGAAAATAATGATACCTGCAATGCAATTTACCGACATCCAATAGGTGTCGCTACTTGTAATTAATTTAACATGGCTTTTATTTGCATATAAGACACAATTGCTACAATATTTCGCCAAAAATTGTTAAAGATCTTCAACAGCCACCATCATAAAGAAGGGTTGGCAGGAATACTTACAAACATCTGAAAAAACACATAATTAGTAATTATTCCTAAACTATAATGGCTGGAATGGAATTAAATGGCAAGCATGTACCGAAGGACAAGTGCCCACATACTCACCAAATTTGTTTTAGCTGCGTGCACCTGAAGAGGAGCTATGATGAAAAGACTGAACAAATATATAAGGTGTCATTATCAACTAAACTATAACAGCTGGAATAAAAATAAGTGGCAAGCATGTACCGAAGCAGATGTGCCAATGTACTTACCAAATTCGTTCCAGCTGGCTGCATCAGAAGTGAAGCTATGAAGAAAAGACTGAAAATATAGATTAGAAGTCATTATCATCTAAACTATAATAGCTGGCATGAAACTAAGTGGCAAGTATGTACCGAAGCACAAGTGCCAACATACTTACCAAATTCGTTCTAGCTGGGTGCATCAGAAGTGGAGCTATGATGAAAAGACTGAAAATATACATTAGAAGTCATTATCAACTAAACTATAATAGCTGGAATAAAAATAAGTGGCAAGCATGTACCGAAGCACATGTGCCAATGTACTTACCAAATTCGTTCCAGCTGACTGCATCAGAAGTGGAGCTATGATAAAAAGACTGAAAATATAGATTAGAAGTCATTATCATCTAAACTATAACAGCTGGAATGAAACTAAGTAGCTAGTATGTACCGAAGCACAAGTGCCAACATACTTACCAAAATCGTTTTAGCTGCGTGCACCCGAAGAGGAGCTATGATGAAAAGACTGAACAAATATATAACTTACTCTTGTAAGTTTATTCTTGACAGTAGAGTCACTGAAGCACATGTGCCAATGTACTTACCAAATTTGTTCCAACTGGGTGCATCAGCAGTCGAGCTATGATGAAGACTGAAAAAAGACATTATTAGTTATACTAGTTAAACTACGAAAGCTCTAGTAAAACTAAGTGGGTCACATGCACCGAAACACAAGTGCCAACACACTTACCAAGTTCGTTTCAGCTCAGTGCATCAGAAGTGGAGCTATGATGCAAAGACTGAAAGAACACATTAGCGATATCTACTAAACTATAATAGCTAGAATAAAATTAAGTAACAAGCATGTACCAAAGCACATATTCCAATGTACTCACCATGTTCATCCAAATGGGTGTACATGCAGTGGAACTATGATGAAAAGACTGAGAGAACATATTAGAGTTATATCTACTAAAATATAATAACAAGAATAAAAATAAGTGATAAGAATGAACTGAAGAACAGGTGCCCACATATCAAGTTTGTTCCACATTTGTTCATTGGATGAACCAAGATATTAAGTTTGTGGAATGGTGATGGGTTTAGTGAAAGCATATTAATTAAAACATAGTTTTTAAATTGCAACAGTTTCTTACCTGCTGTTCAGTTGCAAGCTCCTGATTTTATCTGATGTAATTTCCAATCCATTAATAATTTGACTTAAAGAATTAGCCATGTGATATAAATAATTTAGTCCCTGTCAGCAATGATTTGCATGGTGAACTTCATCATTATCATCATCACTGATTATTCAGATTTGTTAAAATTTGCAGATATTCACAAATTCTGTTGCATACTTACTAATCTAAAATAAGCTTCAAAATTATTAGTTGCACTTAAACTCTGCAAGGAAGCTAACGCCTACCTTACGTTCAAAATTACGACATCATTAAGAGAATAGAAGCAACACAAAATTTTCACTACTGAGAAAATTCTCAAAGCAATTGTAAATTCATTGACACTAGTATAATTATAAAGTGTCTTACCTGGTTGTCACAATGGGCCCAATAGGGCCTAGGTGTGTGATGACTCATACCTAGAGTGTGGTGCAAGTACTTCATGTTATTATATTTCATTTATGAAGCACTGTTGTACTTTGCAATGATTATAAACATTGTAGTCAATATCAGCAATGATTTGTATGATCATGTTGCACTTCAACATCTTCATCTTTCAGATTAGTCAACATTAATAAATTCTGTCACATATTGAACAAATCTAAAATATGGTTTAAAATAATAAGTTTTATGCAAACTAGAAAGTAAATTGAATTAACACTTTGTACTCTGCTGCCTGATAGCATGTTGTCAATCTTGCATATCACTTGGATGTCTTCTCTCATAGGACATTAAAATTGTAAATGACTAAAGCTAATTGAATTATTTCAGCACATGTGATTAAGCCATACATGTTTATAGCCACAGTTCTGATTGGTTCAGAGTGAATGCAGTCATTGCTTGCAGCAATGTTTAAGCCAACATCAAGTATTATTCTGAGTGCAAAGTGTCAAGCTTGCAAAAAGAAGAAATCTAACAGATAATTACATTGCTAGCACATATCCCATTGCCTCACACATGTATTAGCAACTATTGACCAAATAACTTTATATTGAAATAGCTGTAATATGATGAGCATACCTTATAAAAACTACGATATGCACAATAACCTAGAGGAAGACAATAATACAAGCTCCATATTTAACAATGAAGATTGTTAATGCGCTATACTTTTCAATTAGGATCCATTAAGTACTAAAACATAAACAAACAATAGAAAGATAATAACAAGCTAACAATTGCAACACACCTGATTCAATTGGAAACAAGACTCCCAAAAGACACTTCACTAAACGCTACAGCTGATTGCTTCTGATTGTAGCCATTAACGCGGGAAATGCTGCCGTATACCCGATGATGGACGACGACGTACGTTTATGCATTCGGCTATGCTGATTGACTTGATGAAAGAAGGAAACACAAAGAGTTCCTTCCTCTCTCTCTAGCATAGTGCGTTCCTAGGGCGCAAAACTTTATTCCCGAATGATTAAACATACTATTTCTTTTCACACATGTTTGAGTAAATCTAAAATAATTAATTCTTTATTACATTAAATTTAAAATGACATGGCCACAAAACATATATTTCCTAAATTGCTAAACACTAATTTATAAATACAAGTTGCGGATCGATTTATTATTGTTTTTCCTTTTATGCATTTAGTATTAGACGACAAAAACAGAGTTGTTCTTTGTTTTGTAGTATCTTCACGTTGATTAATAAACTATTATATATTTGAATGGACTTAAACCGTTTGATGATCCCATTATTAATTATATTTGACGTGCAAACTCACACTATGGAATCGAATCGTTCTTGCTTGGAATTTTGATCATATATATTTTTTATATAAGAACCTAAATTCTATAATTTTCAATATTTATAGTATTCACATCGAACGACACACCAGTTGTATTTTTCTTTAAATTATTTATTTAGACTTCGCTTCATCTATCTATCATTGCGTTACATAATGAGTTGATTAATTAGTTTGCTCTATCTCATGATAGATAGATTAAAGTTATCATTGCAAATAGGTAGAAATACTTTAGCAGATAAAAAAGAATATTGTTGTTTGCGTCGGCTCTTTCATCTTCATAATTTGCTTAATGCGCATTCCATCATTCACTTGAAAGTGGCTAATGATTGTGTGACTTATGTCTGGTGCATCACATTTACATGTCTATTGCATAAGAATTATGGCATTGTAAACAGAGAAGAAGATGCAGTACAGCAATTTTATTATATTGCAATTTGTTTTCCATTTGTATTCATATGCTTTGTCATCCATGAATTTTAAATTTAAGATAATAACAAGAGTAATGAACGTACCGCACAAATATGTCAACGTATGTTGTCGTTATCAAGTAAAATAGAATTTATGATACTATTTTCTTTATCATTTTGCACCAAAAAACGGTAATAGGATAATTGTGGTGTTGCCTTAAAATAACGTAATACAGTAAAATGCGTTTGACGGGCTACATTAATTAGACAATTGATAGGTAATAGTATTCACATCATGCGAAGAGTATTCAATTTCCCTCGTTTTATGTTTGTTTGTTTGTTAGTTAGTTCTGAGTTTCTCATGCTACGTTTACGATTTGCAACATTTTAAGGTACACTCGTCGCACTTGCGAAAATGTTCAATTCATTCAGTAATTAAGTTATTATTAATTATTGTGCTTATCTCATCATGTTAATTTGCTTCTCGTTTGCGTTCATATGACTCTTACATCTGCGATATCTTCGTAAGTATATTTTAGCAGTAGTGAGTGAGAACCGAGCCCGCGAATCTGAGGGGCTCAGCGGTGACAAAGCGATTACCTTTTGTTTTTCATATATATATCATATACTTCTTTTATATTTATATATATGTATCAATAAATAAAAATAATTACTTTGTACAAAAAGCTTGAATCAAATAGGGGGTAAGGGTAGGTTAGACATGCATCGTTTAAATATATTTATATATAATCTATCTAAGTTATTTTCAAGTTATTTATGGAGGGTCTATAAATATACCGTTTACATCTAGCTACCATATGTTATCATTTCACGTTTTGTTTGAATTTCATTTCATCCCTTCGCAAAATTGGAATTATCTCATCCGGCTGAAACGTTAACTCAACTCATTATAGAAGAAACGGGTAGATATATTAATGCGGCATACTGTTAAAGCATATTTCTCATTCGAAATTGTTTACTTATTGTTTGCCAAGACTAGTAAGAAAATTTGCGTATTTTATCATTTAACTCCTTGCTCTGTCTCAACTGCTACTGCGCCAGTCACGCTAGTCAAGAATTATGCATTACATTTGTGATTACTGCAATTTCGCCATCAACGTTAGCTGCAATACAATTAAACACCGATTGACTGCCAATTGATCAAGTCTAATATTGATCAATACGAATCTACGGCGATAATTTATTGGTGGTTGAAAGATAGTAATTTGTAATTGTTAATAAAAGTTTTCAAAAACATGGACTGACACGTGCAGCCACGCGCATATACGTTTCACACGTGTGAAAATCATTAAATATTATTATTGTTTGCTCTCATTTTTTTGCTTCTTACGTCGCACTGTTTTACTATGCCTTACTTATCAATATTAACGCATCCATATTTAATCAAATGCTCAACGGCAACAGTCGACGACTGTATTCTCACGCAAATCGACCAGATCGCTATGATTTTCAAAACCTACTAAGACACTTTTGAACCAACTTTTCTTGTACGGATATAATACAGTTATAATGGTGGTTTATGAAATTGTTTCAACTATCAAGTTGGTTTAATTGCTACAAATGTGCTCTAGTGCGGGCGAGAAGTAGTCGATGCGCGAGTTAGTTTTGTCATCGGCTGTTGCAAGCATTTGCTGCTTTGTTATTTAAATTTTACGTACGTGCAATTTGTTTTGCAAATTGTTAATTGTTACAAATACAGATTAAGTACGACACGACAACTTAACAATGCTATTTTATACTATATTATGTATATGCAAGTATGTGAATGTTGGAATGATTCATTTGAAGTAGTTAAGAAAACATATATCAATTAAATATCAACGTTGAAAATTATATCCTATAAAAATGTATGGCATACACGAAACGAACACATAAAACGTAAATTTAGTTAGTATAAAACACAAAGTAACAAAACATGATCTGACGACCAAAAACGAAATAACAAATCTGCCATCCCTGCTGCTTGGACGTTTTGATTATTTTAGTTCAATTTCTCTGCACATGCGTTTCCATGCGTTGCAATAATAATAGACTATATTATATGGTCTACATGGATTTCCAAGCAGCAGGGAAGAAAAATTCCCCAAGTGCTTCAATATGTATGTCGAAAAATAAAGCCCTACCTACACTAATATTTCTTCATTTTTCTTACCATTCATTCGACGCGCACGATTGCTTTTTATTCTTTAACTTCAAAGTATTTGTATGTGGGATTCTCGTACCCGTTAATCTGCATATTGGCGACATGCCGTTCCTCCGGCGTCGCAGCCTGATCGACCTCAATGAATCCCTGGCTCTGCGGAGACCGCGCTGATCTGCGTCGTGCAACCGCAATGCCCACAATTACAGCAGCCATCAGGGCCATGCCGGCAAAGGCCAGCGTAAAGTAAACGCTGCGACCATCCTTACGCCCGTAAACTTCACGGTGCACGGAGAAACTCTACAAAAATGTAATTTATTAGCCACATCATGCGAAAGAGAGCTATAAAGCGAGTTTTAAATTACGGGTTCTCCATGTCCGAAATCATGTGTCATTGCATGCGCAATTCGAATGACATCCTGCTGGTGAGCGACTGCTGCAACATCTTCAACAGCTTGCTGGACGGCAGCATCGTCAACCTCGCGATGACGAGGCGCTGGAACATCTTCATCATCCACGGTAGTAATTGAGTTGCTCATGATTTCCGAAACAGTACTGCCAAATGTCGAGGACATTGTGGTCTTATCCTCCGGCAACGACTCATCCTCCATATCCTCCGCATCAAAATTGCTTATCTTCTTGCCGAGCACCGCCTCGACGCGCTTCTTCTCTTCGCGCAGTTCAGTGCGCTCCTTTTTCCTCTGCTCTTTTCGCGCTTTCTCCTGCAAGCGTTGGCGCTCACGCTCCTGCTGCTTGCTGACAACTTCATCACGATATTTATCCAAGATCGCTTGCTCGGCTTCCGGAGTCATTGCCAACAACGCGCCCGGCGTGTCATCCTTGGAGCGCAGTGCCTGAATATAGTCATCCATCAACTGTCCGATCTTGGCAGACAACTCCGGGAAGCGCTTCAGCATTTGCATACTCTGATTGACGGTGCGGTCAATGTCCGTGAGGCGCTCCAAAGTCCTCGGCTGTTCGCGTGCAGCCGCCTCCAAACTGCTGGAGAGCAAGTGTCTGTAATGAGTGATTGCGTGCGCGCGGTCCTTGTGAAGTGAGCGCAGCAACTTCTGAAGGCATTTCTGCACACGATGCGTCTATGGAAATCGATCAATACAAGATTTATTAAAATAATCACCCGCTTTTCAATACATACATTCGGTGGCTGGTCGTTAAGCGCTTGTGTGTAGCAGCTCATCGCTTCCTTCTTCCGCTGATTGATATGCGCCAAAACGCGTTGCTGATGCATCGCAGCTAGTTGATGTTTTTCAGCGTCGCCTTCCTCTTCGAGTGCCTGCACTGTCTGCTGGAAACGCTGTGTCATGCGCTGCTTGAAAGCATCGGCGCCACGCGGATCGGTGGCACGCATATCCTGGTAACGCTCCTCCAAATCGGACCAGTCCTTCATGACGTGTGTGACCTTCTCGCGATGAGTCTCCTCGAGGCGTTCCTGCATGGCATGCGTTAGTGATAAGGACGGTTGCAACTATCCGCAAGCGCTAACATTCGTTACCTGCGCCTCCTTGTAGCTCTGATGCTCATTACGTGGATCAAAGTGGGTAAAGTACGGATCAGGGGTGGGCATTGAAGTGGTTGCGGGCGTTGTTGTGGTTGACGGAGGAGATGGAGTCGGTTTAGGGGTTGATGGAGACGATGAGGGAGTGATGTCCCAATCTTGATCGCCGTCGTCATAGTCGTCATCATCTTCATCGTCGAGTTCGTCGATGTTGGGATCGTCAGCTAGTTCGGTATCATCTCCCAAATCATCCAGGTCGTCCTTGTCGTCGTCCTCGTCAGAGTCAAGCGAATCGTCATCGGTATCCAGCAATTCTTGGTCGTTCTTCAGAATGGCCAAGTCGATCGGTTTCTTAACCGGCTTCATGTTGTCTGTAAATACAAATTTGCGAACCTAATGACAATGCACTTTTAAGACGCACTGAGGGGTAGCGAAATCGATGCCCTGTCATTCAAGACAAACGATGGTTCGCGGCGGAGGCGGTTGGACGGCGCGCACGTCTGATATAATCCGGGCCCGGATTCTGGTTCAGCAGACCATGACTTTCGAAATCCAATCAACCCAAAGCTCTCCCTTGGAGAATTATAAATTTTCTTTCTGTGTTTGGCCAGCACGGGGGGCGAAGGTAGATTTACAGAGTTTAACTGTGTCAGCTCAATGCTCAAAGACATACCGAGTGTATGCAAAAACAGTAAAAGTAGAATAAGTAAGTAATCCCGTTAATCTTTCCGCTTTTTAAAAGCGAGTTATCGTTATCAACGGTAATTCAGAAAGAAACGTGGGTAGCAAGTAAAGTTTAATCGGGTAGCAAATGCTTTGTGCGAATGTCACACGCAGGACAAGTCTCCTATTTAAAACAATTGATTTATTGACTTTTCGAATTGTTACAAAGAAGTTATGCGGCACATTCAGTGTGTACTTTTCACTTGAATACTAGAAGAGGGAAAAAACGGTGACGGCCACCGAGAGTACTATTCGAAGCGCTCGTATCTACTTAGCCACGAAGAGACGAGTGAGCCGCCGCCAACCAACGCTACCGGGTTCGATTCGGCGCGAAAACCCATTTATACGTGTCAAGTAGACAGGCAGCGGCAGCATCCATGACCGAAGTGCTCGGCAAACAGCCACATCGAGCTGAACGAGCAGCCGCCACCGCCGCTGCCACCGAGCTACTTATGCGGGTTGGACGTGCGGAGCGTGAGGACTTGCGATATTCACATCGCGCGGCGCCTTCTATGAAAATGCATTTCGTTTAGCGTTAGCGGCGACGTCACAAGCGGCGGCAGTGGCTGGTAAGGCGGTCGTGAGCGCGCCCACCATTCGAATTCTATTCAAATTCCCACACAGTCGCAGGCGCCGATTATTAATTAATCCGAGCCGGCCTAACAATGCGCGCGCGAATGAGGAAGGAAGGTCGAATTTATCGCCGCTCATCTAGCATATAGAACATAAATCAAACCGAAAGGAAGACGCGCCAGCATTATTAAAACCGACGTCAACCCATTTCGCGCGCCCGCGCGTTCTTCGTGCATTAGAGCGAGGGCCGCACAAATTGCCACCCAGCGCGCACGCGACACGAGCGCTCTTCTTGCCGCCGCACGTTTCTTGCGTTCGCTTCCAAATTATATGCAATGAACGCCTGCCGCCGATGCGCCTCAATCCATGTCTTACAGCGCGATGCATTCTAGGCGCAAAGATAAATTGAAATTGGAGAGCGTCTTCACTCAAAGTGCACTCAGCGTATTTTTTGCTGTCCTTTCAACTCCAGACCAGCGCACATCGTAGCAGCCCACCAGACACCGATTCGATATTAGTTTAATTATGCTGAGTAGTTGAATAAAAAGGTTACGAGGACACGACTCCCGCCCGAGTATTTATAACTGATCAATACATTAATTTGCTCGCCGGCCTGGAAATGTTATTGGCTGCTGCTCCTGCTCGTGCCGCTAGGCTTCATCAACTCAAGACTTTTTATAACACGAGCCACTCTGCATAAAGATGTTTGCGCATTTCTCCAGAAATGTTGGAGAATGTTATCACATAATTATCAATGAGTAGACGCCTTGATAATTACGCCATGTCGACGCCGTTAGGAAATAAATTCAGCACGTAATGATATTACAAGACGACTCCCGCCTATTGCAATGCATGCGAGACTATGCGAAAAGCATCTCATCCGCCTGCAATGAAAAGCAATGCCTGCACACGTTCCCTGAGCATGATAAAACGCGAAATTGCAATGGCAATACAGCACTCTTGGCGTACTCCTGGCGTACGCGAAGGCAAGGCATATTCTCCTTCAGTTTTATGTTTGCCTAAAGAGGCGACAGACAAGCTTCATTACGCCGCGTAATTGCAGTAGCGCAGGCACACATAATGCAATCACTTTCGACACGAGTTGCAACTTTTATCATTGTTATTACAGGCGTAAATTTGTTTAGAAAAACATCGCTCAGGTACGGTACCTAAATACGTTGCAATTTATTTCGCATCACGTCAAAGTGCCCATTATTTATCACTTAAAGTCAACCGCAGCGAGGGGCATTCAACAATCTCCAAATATAATGTAAAACAAAATAACTGCCAAAAGCACGCAAAATAAAAATAAATAAATGAATGAATGAATTTCAACGCGCGCGCCTTGTTAGCGCCGCGCGCAAATTTTATTATGAAAAATGCGCGTTTAAATTGCGACATAGGAGGAACATTTTTGTCAAAAACGCTCACGTTCGCCCCCAAAGCTTGAGGGGCGGTGCACGATGCGCAACACGCATAATTGCCAGCGGTCTTTTTTTCTCGCCGTTCGTTTAAAAGTCACGACCAAAAAAAAAAAGAAGCGTACTAATGAGTGGCCCCCACACGTTTGTAATGCGCCGCACGTGCCTCGCACATGTAATTAGCTTATTTTAATTTCCGCGCTTCGCGCAATTTAATTACACCGGCGTAATCAGAGCGCCAAGTCAAATAACAAACGATTGAATGTCAAACGTACCTTTGAAGTGCTTCGGACAGCAAACAAACTCAACGCCGCTGAACAATGAGATGCCGCATGGCAGGAGCATGGCGAAGGAGCGAAGCTGAAGTCCTCGCTCCTGACAGGCGTTCGCCGCCGTCGCGTTCCAACGGCCAAAGGTCCAGCAGTTGCTCTGGTTGTGGATGTGATCGAAGAGACAGTTCTCCGGCACGAGCAGCGCGTCTGACTGGAATGGTCCTTCTGAAATTGGGGGCGAGATTGCCGAAAACAAAACAAAGTTGAAGATTATAATAGCATCGGGCAAAAAGTCTGCCGCTGTCGTTCAAGTTGTTAGTGGGGGCAGAGGGCGGCTTGACGGCGTGCGTTTTTTGCGGCTCGAAAATGAAAAATGGCGCGCTGGATGAGTGGCATTGAATGCAAGAACATTTGACATATTTTTTCGCGCGCCGCCTTCCGATTTATGTGCGCGCACGAAGCGCACACATGCTCGCTGCGCGCTGAGCGTCTTTGTAATACGCCAGAAACCGGAAGAGCGGGAGCGCGCCCGACGCGTTCCTCTCGTATGAAGGGTGCTCGAAAAGGGAAAATTTCCCCACACTTGTCCTGCGACCATCTGCTCTCAACAATGCGAGCGAACTGCGTGCAAGTGGAATCGACAACTTTTGGATTTCATCACGAGCGCAAGAAAAACTTGGATGTTACTTGACATTTTATTACATCTCACTCTACACACATGTGCGCCGAACGCACTTGCAAAACATTGATTGACGCGCATTAGGAGAAACTCGCGATTAATTCCGCGCAAATTATTCGCGAAGTGGAGCGCACATTGAATGACTGCAAAATTGTCAATGACGGTAATTAAAGTACAATTAATTATTGCGCTCGCTGAATGCGCCGAGTGCATTGCTTTCGCATGCGATCGAATTTATGCATATATTAACCGCCCCCTCGTACCCCCGCGCACCCCAATTCCGCCCGAATCGCATGCAAATGAAGCAGAGCGCATTCGTTTATTCTACGTGCACCGCGATGCACAAACCCCGTCAAAGCCAAGCGGGGGCCATGCTGTGAACGTGCGGACAAACAACAACACCATCACCACCACCCTGACTCGGGCAGCGGGAATTTAACCGCGTCGCCGCCGCCACCGCCGTCCGATTCATCGTCGCGCGCAAAAGCATCCCGGCTGGAAACTAATGTGATTAGTGCGTGAGCGTGGTGCATTTTGAATAACCGAGGCACTCACTTACTAATTCGGGTGCGCTACATCCGGAGCTTCGATGCTTAAAATGTATGCGTGATGCGTGTAATACCTGCTGTCGAGTGGCGCAAAAGCAATTTCGTCATCTGAATGTAATTAAATGCGGGAGAGGGTGGCGGCGCGCACGCTCAACTCAACTTATTATCGCTCAATACAAATACCCTTCAATTCGCCGTGGCGTCGTAATCACTTTTTCCGCGATTAAATCCGCTAAACATTGCATAATGGGCGCGCACGCCGGAAGGAGGGAAGCGGTAGGTAACCTTCGAAGAAATCGAAGAATATGTAACCTTCATAAAGCATATATGCTCGCTGGGCTCCCTTATTGATTGAACGAACTGCTGCGATACGGACAATGATCGCGAATGGGAGGCGACTGAGTGCGCCAAGGACGCGAGCGAGCAAGCGACCGCCGAACCAACGGGAAAAAGTTGTGAGCGTCGATGAAATGAGACGCTCGAGGGCTTCTTTTAAAAATTTATTCCTCGCACACATCGGCGTCTCGCCTGCATCCTTGGGGATGCACGTGCAAAGGACAAGGATAGGCCGCGCAAGTTGCGTGTTCATGAAACTCCCAAAAAGCTTTATGGACCGCTCCCTTTTTAGATCACTTTAAACCGATAGCGTATTTCTTTTATTTTCTATTATCCTTCGTGCCTAAGCCTCGAGCATGCATATGATGCTATCGCATATGTGGGTTAACGAGCAATGCCTACACTGTAAGATTTTCCTCTTGCAAAGAAGAAAAAGCGCCAGCAAGAAAAAAAACTTGAAACTCGCATCCCGTATGTGTGATGTTGTTTTTCTCGCAAATACCATAAAAGCGGAAATGGTATGGTAATAAGTTCTGAAGTAAAAGCAAGCCAATAGAGTACTGAATAAATAGCCATTATTTTAGTGGTGTAATCAACCAACTTTTCTTGTTACGAACGCTCAAAGTTCTCCGGTAAAATTTTAATGTTACGCCTAAAAGTGGGAAAAACTAGCTCGTATTCGAATTGTTATTGTTACGGCAAACAACATATTTTACACCCGATAATGCGCCAATAATAATTCATATCCGCATGCATCTAAATTTGTGTAATTTCATTAAACGCCATTGCGATACGTATGAAAATAAATTTATGGCCAAACAAATGTTGTTTTTATTTTACGACAATGGGGAGGAGAAGTTTTACAGCCGTCGATATTTCAGCGAAAATTGCATTTGATGTAAAATCAGCAAACATCACAAATATATTTATAGCGCGCGCAAAGTTGATTCCAATGCGCGTTTTATAAATATAATTTACAATTTGCGCGATTAGAGTTCCATCGAATTCCCAGTCGGGTCGTTCGACATACGTACACGCAGCGGCAGCAGCGAATCCGCCGTCCCCGGTGGCTGTTTTGCAATCTATGCGACGCACACGCGAATGCCGTCAGTTTGTGTTGCATTCGTGCGTGCAGAGATCACAATCGTAATACGAAACACCGGAAACATCGTGCATATTCCGGATGACAAACACGAACGATCGCTGGGGGTGTCGACGCGATACGCCAATTGCGGACGCACTGCATGTGTGCGTCAAATTTATGCGCATCAACATATAGATTGGCTGTATTCCAATGTTGTCATAGGGGCCGTAATTATTTACGAGTTTAATTGCATTAGTTTCAGGGGATAATTAGCATGTAACGACGGATTTACGACTGCCATCGAATCGTTCGCCGGCAACAGCAGCAGCAGCAGCAGCCGCCACCGCCACACAGGGGGCGATTTCGAGTTATTCCGCTCTACGATAATTATTCCGAATGCGCTCTCCCATGCACTGCGTAAATATTTGCGCAAGGTCACCACTAAATCATGCACAGCATCCATAATGCGCACGCGTTTTTGTTTTTTCGCCCGCCACCAACCAACAACCAATTCGCATGGTCTGCAGCCCACCGCCACCACTAGCAGGTACGCACATTCATTCCAATCAAATGTGCGTGGCGAAAAAGTTCATAAAATTTCATAAAATAGAAATAATCTCCGGACACGCCAACACGCCACATATTGCGCTTGATTTATGATAGACTATTGTGTCGTTTTTCCAAACGTTTATGCTCTGCGCGGCGGCAACATACAAAACAGGATGAATAACTTTCAAGTGGCGCGTAAAAGCTGCATGTATATTACACTTCCGGCATTGCCACAGCGAGCGCGCAAATAACACGCGGCGTCGCTGTGGCTCACGTTTTTTTTTTATTTCATTAATGCCGCAAAACGCTGAAACTCGTTTGCGAATGTCTCCCGCGAGGAAACTATTTTTTTCGCCGCGATTTAATTACTTGATCGTTAATGAGTAAACAGGCGGGAAAATGAAGAAGCCGTAAACGATCCCACAAACGTAGAAATGCGTACGCTGCGGGTTTAATTAAAAATACAAAATACACCCTACGGAAGATGGCGCCTCGCGTCGTTGGTGATTCAATTACGTAACACGACAGCCAGCCAGCCAGTCAGCGCAAAAGTTAAAAAAAATAGCTCATCTCGTAATCATCGTCTAGGATACGTACCCAAGCATCTGAAGGGCTTCACCCAACGAGCTGTCTTGCACTTGCCACGTGCCTGGGCGCCAGGTGTGGATCCGGTGCGACACCACGAGCCAATCTTCAGATAGTGGCTGCTCTCCACGATGTTGGTAATGTCACGCTTAGGATACATCTGCAACACACAACACACGTGTTGATAATATTGGGTGTTTATTAAAATTGCGAAAGAGTTGCTTCGCTACGCGAAATTCCTAATAAAAATCGAAACAAACAGTTCATTGTTTTCAATATTGTTTCAAAGGATATTAAAGTCTGCGCGCGTTGCGGTATCGCATGGCGGAAGATACCAGGGAATGCTTTTAAAGTACTCGTAATAAGGGAAGCGCAAAAGTGGAACAACGGCAAGCATCTTGAGCAAAGTTGAAAGCGGCGGCGGCAGCAACGCTCGAGGTATTTCCATACTTTGGAAATTGTATTGTTGTTTGCATAGTGTTTCTCGCACATGTGCAAATATTTCGAGGATTTATCGTCCTGAAAATTGCACGTAGCCTAGGTGCCCGTACCACCATAAACGAACGATGATGCTCCTCCATCGAGGCGTAAATATTAATTGCGATTGTTTTGCAATTATGCGCACTGCGAAATTGGCAACGAGACACATAATTTATCATCGAAGGATTGTATTGTAATCGCTGCGATTGTTTCGACGTCTCCTCGCGCTGCTCCCATTCCGCGTGGCCGACTTTTTCCCTCAGTGTCCTTGAGTAGTGCGGAGGGTCCTTGCTTTTTGCGCACTCAGCGTATAAATTGCTTTTTTACGCAGCCAGCTGATATTTTCAATCGAGTTTCTCATCTCTCGGCGGCGAAGGGAAACCTGATAATGACGCCGTAACTTTCCGCCGAAAAGTTAAAGGACAAAAACCGCCAACGCGCACACAACGTGCGCTTCCTTCCCCCGCCGCACAGCGACCCGGCAATGCCAAAGTTCCCGTACAGATAACTTTTATCTTTCGCCATCGTATATCCTATACATGTGCGCACAGCGAGCGCAAAGGATCGCATTCCGCACTGGTGCAGAAGACAAACGGAAAAGTGCAAATGTTGAAGAAGAAGAACCAGAAGCAGAAGTGATATTTGTAATCGAATTAGGCAATTCGTTAGTCTCCTTCACCTCGCACGACCTCGCCTCCTACTCGTCGAGTTCATTGGACAAACTTAAACGATGATATAATGCCTAATTTTTCCTCCTCGTACTTTTTTCCCCCGTACTTATCTCGAAAGATTCCCGGCTTGCCGTTGAGGATATTTAATCTTGTCGCCTAATTCGTAATTCGTTAAAAAACTCTAATTAGGTGTCGTTCTTTCAAGTCGCCTCAACGAACTTCTTCTCCTCTTTCAGGCTTTTAAGCTCACTTAATGCTAATGAAGTTTAAAGTTAATTAATGCGATTTCCTAATTAATACGCGCGAGCACGATGTCAAATTAATTTCGCGCAAAATCAAAGGGAGTTATTGCGGGCGTGTTGTTCGCGAAGGTTATGACGAGAATGGAAATCACGTCTCGGCAAGTATCCCTCGGTCGTTATCCCCCATGAAAGCGTATAGAATAACGGGCACAAAATGGTCATTAAGTGGAAAAACGCGACGTGCTTATAGGCTTTTCCGCTTCCCATTCATTACGTTTACGTTTTCGGTGGTAATAAATAGGCGAGGCGGTAATGCCGCAAACAGCAGCAGCAGCAGCACCACCAACAACAACATATTCGATGAGGGGTGGCCGGGTACGAGATAGTGCAAAGGCGCCGGTGGCGCACAAAATAGAGAGGCGGCAGCGCTTGTGCTGTAAACCGATAAAACGTTTTCAGTCGAATGCATAAGCGAATTTGAGCAACGCTAAAAGCATCCCCCCTTTTTTCAGCTGTTTGAAGAAGAGTGCGGGCCAAAAAGCACAAAAACGCAACTAAAAGCAAATTGCGGAAATTGCAACACTGTCCCCTCAATACCCCCTCCCCGCCGCCACCCTCAGATTGAAGGATGTATGGCCAAATTGCCATTTTAAAATCAATTGCCCTTTAGCGTCGACGAGGACGAGGACGAGGAAAAATAAGCGAAAAACAATTGCAAAACACGCTGTCAGCGCATTAGTGCAGCGCCATTTGAAATGAATGAGGATGATGCCGACAACGCTGATGCCGCTCGTCCTCGCCGCTGATGAAGGGTGGCGGTGCGCGAGCGTTAAGCGAAGAGGAATTGCCCATAGCAATAAGGGGATTCGAACACGATCGAAGGACGAAGGCCACTTGCGCGCTCGCGTGGTATTGTCTAAGTAAGTGTCCTTGGAAATCGCCGATGAAAATGGCGAATGAGTTTGTTGGCAGACATCAAGCGAACGCGCGCGCCAAGCTGGGAGCGGCACTAATTTCGGGATTAGCACGGTAGAGGCAGGATCTTTAAGTAAGATGAAACGTTTCGCCAAAACTCTCGCCGCGCACACACACAAAGCCAGCAGCCGCACGATGCGGTTCGTACGTGATGCGGAAGTCGAGAGGGATGAGTACATCGCGCGCGCGGCAGACACAAACCCACGGTACGCGCGTCCGGGGAATCAATGCCTCGATGGCAATTTGCGCACTCCGGCCCCCGAGTTCGTTCGCAAAAGCACTGCGAGCGTGTGCTTAGATTCCAATTCTCAACGGGATGTCAGCCGACGAGTGTATGTTGTACACGTGATTAATTTTGACGTGAGGGTTTTCATGACTGTCGCCTCTTCCTACTCGGTATCCTACGCGTCCTTAAGCGTTCAAACTACGGAAGTTACGCTCCGTTAAGTGATGGACCACGTAATAGGATTTAGAGGCTTTCTGTTTTTGCAAATCATATCAAATTAATATCATGAACCTGAATTGTACGTACGTACTAAAGCCCGCAAAACATTTTTAACATTTCAACACAAAAAGTGGATGCTTAATGTAATGAAAGAAATCCGAGGATAAAACGTCCAAATCCGCAAACATTCATAGGTCGAAACAGAATGGCAAGTCAATATGACACTTGACTCACCTTTTTGCAATAGTCCAAAATATCCATTTTGTCCTTCAGGCAAGTGGCTTTCGAGTTGAGATCAGTTTGCCATCGTCCTTGCTCGGTCATGTATTGCGGATGATAGGTCTCCTGGCCGTGCAGGCCGGGGTCGCAAAGGATGGCCACTTGCGGTTCGAAATGCGAAACGGCCCCGCCGGAAATACTGCCATCTTGCAGGCCCTGAAACAAAAAGGAATCGCCTGTAATTGCTGTTCACTACCCTACTTTATCCCGCGCTGTGTGCGACACGCAGAGAGCGACAAAAATACATGAAATACAAGCGAATAATACGGTTGACAAAAGTAGGTAAAATGCAAAGCAAAAGACGGCGAAACGCAGCCGGAATAAAATTGAGTTCTGAGAGTTTTTTTTCTCTCATACGGCAAATGCGCATAAATAAAGGAATAAATCTATTTCTCCACTGATGATACGCGCCAGAGGTAGGAAAGTGCTGTGGCGCACGGTGCGTACGTCGTGTTTGCGGATGATGCTCAACAAGCAATAAATGTACGAATATCAAATGCGGACACATTGCTGGAAAATTGCCGGAATAAAACATTCTCTGCTTGCCATTTTTCCGTCTCGTTCGCGCGCAAGCGCTTTTGGCGGCTGTGCCAGAGTGGCTGTGGCGTTTTTAAGCCGCCTTTTAAATTCCCCGAAAACGGCGAAGAGCACACACAGCGCATTCGCATAGAAATCGCGTCGGAACGTCGCAGAATAAAACGCGCGGACGAAATTGGAAATGCGCAAAGTTATGACGTGTAATAATAATATAAGTGTGAGCGAAAATGATCGAAAGGTTACGGATATTCTCCTTTTGCCCGTCGTGTCGTCCGCTCGTTCTTCCATTTCTTTTTTCTCTCTGCGCGTTTGCCGCCTCTGATCATTTCCAATGCGCTGTCAAATTGGACGCAATTTGCCGGATGTCGATTCCCATTTTTTAATCCGGGCCAACGGAGTGATCGATCCCGAACAAATCGCCAATGAAACGATGCAATGAAAACACGCATTTTGTTTTCGTCTATTTATTATACATAAACAAAAACAAACCGAACTGAACCGAACGTGCCGCGCCGAATGAAATAAACAAATAAATCCGTCAAGCATGTGCACAAATAAGGCACTGTTTATTGTTGTTGGCGCAACAAGGACAAAGATGCATTTAGCAATAAACAATCACCGGAACGCAAAGTTGTGCGTTGGGAGCAGCCGACCGGAAAGTTGTGGTTTTCGCAGCAATACCGTCTGTTGGTCCACCGCCGCCCCCGACGGCGTGCGCAAAAGGGACGTCTGTGCTTGCAACCACCATCGGCAGTGCCACCATTGTCCGGTCTTGGAGAAATTACGCTTCGGGTTAATTAAAGTGCCCGGGTCGTGTTTGTATAGCCCCCACAGTTGCCATCGCAAGCGACCGAAAAAGCTTTTTGCTGCCCCATGAGTAGTTTTGCGCGACGAAACTTATATAGTGCTCCACGAGGAAAACCAAACCACGCGCGCACACAATACCGCGCAAGAATGTCAAGCACAATACGGGACGCGTGAATGAAAAACGTATTGTCATGGCAACGCAAAAAAAAATAGTATAGTCAAGTCTCCAAAGAGTGTCACCAAAATGACTCTTTAGAGACTTAATTGATTTGTGTGAGCACTGCACATGAAGGCTACCAACATATTTCATAACTTGATAACTTTAAACTCTAGGAAACATTTTTTTCTGTTTCAATCCATGTAGTTACTGCAAATAAAAAGAAATACAACTCGACTCGTTCATGTTTCACAAATCCTCGAAACGGTTCATAAAATGAGCATAATTGCAAAATAACATTTGCTTTTATCACTCTTTAAAAATTGCATTTTTCTTCTCGCATTCGCATTTTAATCTCGAGTGCCATTACAGACGATGCAAATTCTGGTGAATAATTCATTATTGTCATTAAAACGAGACGAGCGACGATGATATTAAATTTCACACGCCACGGCTCGTCGAGGAAGAATACGCTTTTCTCTCATCTTCCTCCCGTGCCACTCGCGTCGCTCTTCTTCTTGTTCCCGGAAAAAGCAAATTTGCCGTTTACGCGAAACGCGTGTCTTTCAAACGAGCGTCCATTGTCTTCAGCGATGCTAACAAGAAAATAAAAATGTTAATGCGATTAGCAACGCGCTGCATTATTGGCAAGCGGCGTGCACGATGCGATTTTTAAAGAGGCGTGCGCGCGAACGCATTTTTTGTTCGTTTGCCGGCGTTCCGGCGCAAATTGCGAGGAAACGAGCTGATACTCGCCGGACCGAACGCACTCGAAAAAAATATGCAATATGAAAGATGAAGAAGAGACGATGACGATGATGAAGGTCCACTGAATATTTCATTACGCGCTCGACGCGGATGAATTATTCGCGCGTGTCAAGGATGAAAATATTAACCAACAGCATTATAATTTGTCTGCTCGCATTAAATGCGTGCGTGGCGCCAACTTTAATTTCTCTCCGTACGCAAAGCGTGAGTTTCGGGGGTTGCGCGGGATGACATATGATGATGACTTGAACCTGCACGAACGTAATTAATTTACGGCAGCAGCGGCGGCGGCGGCATTCGCACTCATTAAATTTTTAATCAGCCCTTCGCTCGCACTTCCTGTGTAACTGTGCTGTATGCGCGTTCGTCATTTGTATTCCGGCAAAGGCGGCGGCGGCCGGCGAAAAACGGAAGGAAATAGGCAAACATTACGAACATCTGACACATCGAACGCGCGCGGAATGAAATGAAAATCGGAGAGATGTGCGTTCTTCGCTCAAGAGCAATTACCAGCGCTCGCCCCGGATTTTAATGATTTAAATAAGTTTGGCGGCGGGCGCGTATCTCTTCTTGTGTCGGAGCGCCCATCCCCCTCATCCGCACGACAGTGTAATTTTAATCCAATCCGCGTTTATTTATTTCTCGCGCTCGGCAAACAGCACTCCGAAAATTTGAAGCGTGCGATTTCCCACATTTTATTCGCGAGATTAACTTTAATATAATATATTGCCTCGCTCCTTATTTGATATGCGGCGCAATACTGTGAACCAGCTGCGCATGCGTTAAAAGGGTGTTTATGCTTTATTGTTCGTGGCTGCGTGCGGCGCATGCACAAATCGCGGCTCCAAAAACAACAACCAGCCGCAGAAAAAATAAACAAAAGGCACCCTCCGTTCGCGCGCGCTCGAACGCGGGGTGGGCATAAAACGTTGCAATAAAAGTTCGGCTATAAATGAATGGCATTTTGGGGAGGAACCGCGCGAGTCCAGGCAGAAGAGATAAAAACGCGCAACTTCAGGAAGAAGTGGCGCGATAATAAAAGCTGACGCCATGTACGGGATAATTGGGAGGGAAACCCAATCCACAACCTATACCCATCATTCCGCATACGTGCTGCTTCGACCAGACCTTTTTCCATAAAGTTGGTTAATAACAAAAATAGCCGGTTATTTATGGATTTTTTTTCCTTTCATCAACTTTGTTTTCACGTCCGCATCCAACGCCAAATAGTGATATCAGCCATTTCGAGGGCGGCAAACGAATCAATGCAAATACACCAAACTTGACGTGCAACACGCGGCTGCGGGTGGCATTGTAGGCGGCAGAAAACACTACGCAATTTGCAACATGCCCGCCGCATAGGTACCTGTGTGTTGAGGTGGGATGCTGGTGGCGTTTTACATACATACATCAACCCCCATGTTGTTTAACCCCTTCAATGCCGCGTGGTGTGGGCTAATTGAAGAGCGACATAAATATTTAAATTGGCTGAATTAGCGCACCACGCGCGCGTATTCTCGTCACACGAATGCAACGCAAGTGTGTTTAGTACAGTATGTGTGTGTGTGTTTTATGTGATCATCTGCATCGTCAGATGGATGCGGGTTTCGGGCGAGAAACAGCAACACTGACAGAACAAACCGGGCGCTAATTTGCGCACCAACGTGGCGGCTAATTAACTTATTATGGAATGACATACACGCCAAACGACTAATGACGAACTATTAACGTAAACGCAGCTGCTTAATCAAATACATCCCCTTCATGTTTTCCCACGTGATTCAGCAATCTTTGATTTCACATAAGTAAACTAAACGCAAATAAACTTGATATTAACCTAAAAGATTATTCGCGTCTTTTAAGCAAAACTGATGATTTTTTAGGTCAAGTAAACCGCACCACAACTATGTACAGACAGTTTGAATGATGCTTCAAAACAGTGCGAGGCTTAACGAGGAAGCGCAAGACAGTAAAGTGAATTACAAGTACGCGCAAAGAAGAAAATTGCGGAGATTTGAGTCGTCACTCTCGAGCGATCCTGCATTGTTCGACGTGCGTTCATCATCCTGACGGCGCGCACACGTGAATTGCCAAAGGACCGCACAAGTGTCCACTTTGGCAACACTGGCAAAAAAAAAGAAAGCCGTCCTAGATTCAACCCCTCGTCGTTGCAGTACTTAAAGTGCACAACGTGCGCAGAAATAACCACGAAAAGAGAGATTCTCAAACGCAAATGCATTTTCTTGCCAAAACTAAACTCTAAATTCGTCGATAAATTTGCAAGTTACATATACCCACAACTATTACAGCCTCTAGTTTCGTAACGCACATGCAAAGAATCACCCAATAAGGGGTACAATTGCGAGCGCCATCTGCGATCAGCTCAATCTAAATATCAAATTACATTGGCATTAAATTGTAAAGAATATTTCCATGAAATATCCATATCGCAGCGAGCGCCAACTAAATCGATAATAATGTCGGGTGCGCTTTACATTTATTCGTCCGTGGCAAACGGGCAAATTCTTCATCTTTTTCGCGAATACGTAGCTAGGTAGCAAGGATGCATCATGCGCTCTGCATATCCACCGAATGGATTACGGTGCTTAACGTGAGGAAGCGAACCGTGAACGGAAATCCACTGAGACGATGACCACGACGAGGACGAGAGTTTGACTCACTCGACTGTACTGGAATGGAATGGCAGAAGGAGTGACTCGACTCGTCGTGCCTCGTGCACAATATATTCATCGGTCGGGTTATTTTGGTCGTCGGCGCGCTCGTGTCTTATTGAATAAACAATACTTATAGTATTTTCAGAGCGTTGCTATGGCATCGTCATATCATCATGCCAGCGCATAATGCAGAGTACAGACACTTTGTGCAATATACTGCAAATCAACAACAACAACAACTACAAGACACAAGAGGAGAACTTGCTTGCTTGCAGCAAAACAGGCGGAAAAAGGAAGCGAACCAATGGACAAATCAAGTGTACGTGACGTCCTGCCAACCAACGTTCTCTCGCTCGCGTGGCGTTATTGTTGTTGTCGTCGTCAGGCAGCACCTTGCTGCATTATGCATTCTGCATCTATGCTGCGTATTTGCATAAATAATTCATTGTCCCAGCACGTCGATTAAGTGACAACGACGCAATGACAACAGTCGTAAACAAATAGTCTTATAAATATGTATGTATGCATGAATAGCCAGCAAATTGCGTACGAGTAATAATTTTTTAATATCATTGCACGAATCGCCAAATGACAATGACCACCACAACATGTATGTGCATTCGAAATGCGGAGAGCGCGCGTTAACTACATTACCAAGTCTAGCCGCCAAGCTGCCGCCATCGGCACCGTCGACGTCGCGCCGCCGCCGCTGCCACCGCCTGTTTTGTCCAGCCGTCGCCAAACGATGACTCATGCAATTGCACAATCCGCATGCAATTGTCACGAACGCAGCCAAGTGTCCCCTATTTTATAGCCATGCGATGACAATACGTACAACCTCATTTTTGCAATGACTAAGCACTGCTGCCGCCCCCCGAAAGAATACGTTCGCCAATCAATAGCGCATTTACATTTCGGCTTCAGCCCATCTCTTCATTAAACGTGAATTTGTCCGCCACATAAATACGCCGCGTTTGTAATTTATTAATTACGCGCAAGATGAAGCAAATTCGGGATTTGTGTTCAAAACGCAATTTCGCATTGTACGGCATAAATTCACACTGCAAGGTGCGTGCGGCGCGCTGTTCTTCTTCTTCGTAGGGACGAAATCCCGACCCATGTCTCGACGCAGACATTTCGCCCATTAATTATTCAATGTTTATGCAAAAGCTTTCGGTTTACGAGACGCAAAAGCACACGCAATCCCGTACTACAACTTACTTTTACTTTGCGTGCGCTTAGTTTGTGTGGCACTGCTGCAATGGCAACACACACTACACACAACACTATCATCGCGTAAGGATCAACCATGATTTGAGGATGTGTGTTCGCATGTGCAAGCGAATGATACACATCTATCCGGCGTATATGAATTGCAAATTAAGATTTTGCGTGTTTGATGGCGCGCTTCACTTCAACCGCCTTCAAACTTCATTCAGCGCCCCGGATGCACAAAATGTATATTAATAACTTTGGATTCAGATCTGAATGGAGCTTTTGATATCCACGAGAACATGTTAAATTAAATAAAATTAATGCGAATGTACTCGAAAATTATTCTAGTGGATTTCATTTGTAATAACTCTTGTTGTAATGAGTTTTTAGTTATAACGCTCAGATAGAAATCCTAAATTTCATACGATATTTATATGGCTATTGCAATTACGAATTATATTACCTATTATTTCCGTTATGACATCGATGATGAGATAAGTAATTTCCAAAATTCGCGAATAGCAACATTTCCCGAGTAGTTTACGAGCGTTCAAACCGAAATGTACCGAATGAAATTGTACTTTAGCAAGGACTTTTTGCACGTGCAAAATATAAATCCTCAAACACTTCTTCATGATTTCATATGAACTTCAACCCACTGACAATCGCCTTAGCGCTGGAATACACTCGGCCGGCGCGGCGCGTTGCGACAGTGCAAACGAAAAAATAAAGTAGACAACATCACAAGTGCAAAGCCTTTCCATCCGATACTTTATTCGTTCGTTCTGCGCCGCTCTCGCAAGTACGGCTCAGCGTCGGGTTTTCCCCCATTTTGCGCCTCCGAATCAGGCTCGACGTAACAATGTTTCCGGTTTGAATCTCCTCCAGTTTCCACTTGCCAGATTAGGCGCCATGACGCATAAAGGGGCCACACACAGCAAAGGGTGGATTGCGTTGACGCCGACGAAACCGGAAGACGCGGAAGACGAGATAGTGTGCGCGACGCATCGCAAATGAGGTTATGCACTTAATGCGCCGCCATCTTGCGCCGACGTGCCCTTAACGTAGGCGCACATCTATTTCGCAATCCGCGGCGCCGCGAATGAAACGATTCTCGGTGTCAGGTGTCACTTGGATATTCGTCCGGAACGCTCACCCTCCCACACACGTCGAATGTAAAACGTCGAGGATTGGATTCTCGCGTGGAAAATTCGATTAAGCGCAGCGCGAGCGAGCGCAAATCTAGCTGCCATTTATAAGCGACTACTATTATTGTGTGCGATGCCTAGGCTTGTTAATTGAAACCCACCCACCCACCCATCCACCCCGCCACATACACAGTCGTGCGCGCAATTCAAAAGCGAAATGCCGATTCGTAAACGAATACTCTCCTGATTGTAGCAGATCCGCTTTCATTCGCATACAGCCATTGCTATCACAAGTTAAACATGCGCATGATTTCTACGAAAACGGATACACATTATATTAACATTCCGAATTGAAATCAACATAGTAGCAAACAACACCAAATCGTAACCCTCTAACATGATTTATGCACGTCCTGCGCTATGCTGTGTGTGCGCCTACTTCATTGAACATTTATAAATAGCACTAAAAGCATTCGAGCGATTAGCGCCGATCGAACAAACGAACGAACGGACGAACGTTCAGAGCGCTCTTCTCTCGCGCGCGCGATAATTAAGGGATACGGGTCACTTGTTGCAAATGCTTCGTCGGCGCGTTGTTACAATGAATAAGCACGATGAAAGCGAGCGCACTCTTTTATAGCGAAGAGTATTAAACACTCAAATACTCGTTCAATGTGCGGGCCTTTTAAATTCAACTTCAATTTCATAAATGGCACCCTGCCGGATGGCAAATGCAGATTGGATAACTCGCACGTACGCTACGTACCAATCCAACCAGCCTGCGTTCGTGCGCAAGGGTTGTTTTTGATCCGCGTCGCTGAGGTGTGAACGCTGTTTGCAAATTCGTTAACGTCTTCTTTTCATCCGGCCGCCGGCAGCGCCATCGGCGTTTTGCGCAAGGACTCATCAGGATTCATAACCGTCTCAACACGACGCGCATCCGCATGAACGAAGCCCGAGACGCAACGAGACAACAAAGCAAACGAACGCGTAAACGAGCCGCGCGCTCGTTCGGATAACTTAACACTTGAATAAGTTTGCAACGTCGCCACGCGTGTTTACATCCTCCAACCACCCCCACTTGAAGCAGCAAGCAGGCAGGCAAACTTCTTGGTCGCTTCATCAGCGCAGAATGCGATTAAATTAAGCGTGCGCATTAAACACGCGTGCATGATACACCCAACTGTCCCTCACGCGGACGGTCAGTGAAATTGACTACAACAAATCGAATATGCGAGCCGCCCCACGGATTGATTGCATCAGGAACATGTGTCGCTCATTGTCCCATAATCCCACCCCCCATCACCTAGCATTCAATCATATATCAAAGCCGTCGAGTGTTTGGTAATCAAACAACAAAAACCGCACGCATTTAGTTAGCACTTAATTAATCAGGCTTTGCGCAAATGGAAAGTTGTGCTATTAATTCCTGATAAAATGCATGCATTTTACAAGATTTATTTTCACAACCACATCTGCAACACGCGATGGGTAATACGCAAATAAATGAACGCGTGAAAACTTTACGAACGGCTCATGTTTCGGGTTTTGCGCATACGAAACGAAAAGTTTTCCAGATGCGGGCGGCAGCATCCGAGGGCGTTATTGCGCTAAATGGTCGCGCCTCGCAATTCTCGCTTGTATCGTTAAACGAACGAGTTCGCAGCACTTGCAAGAAGTGTAAGACCGTACTAATTGCACACAAGTGGGAATCTCTCGCTCATTCCGGGATGCATGTATACGTCAGGAGATGTCCGAACGAACAGAACAAGTTTCGCCGCGTTCTCAAAGTTCTGGTCTTTCGTCGAAGCCATAACAGAAAATATGCCAGACGCCTCGTTATGTTTAGACCCCGCGCGCGTTAAATTTCCGCTCATCTTCTTTCATGTACTTAGTCGAATTAACGCATTTACACAATTGGATTCAACAAAGGAAACACTCATCGAGCGGGGTTGAAAACTCAACTTTTTAAATATTTACCTCCAGATTAAATATCGACAATGCGGTAGTAATTTGAGGAAATCCGAAATAATTCGTCGAAAATCCCCATTAAAATATGCAACCCGCTTCGGCAATATGCACGATTCAGTAGTTTTTAATCCGGAATCATTCGGATCAGAGCCATTACTCACTTAGTGAAGAAATACGTTGAATGCGAATCGGGGGTATTATATTTCATAAAATACTGCAACTGCTGCATTTCGCCCGCCTTGTTAATCCTTCTTAGGCATAATTCCATCGCGCGCGCACGCTTCCTGCGTTCGCAAAATGATAAAACGCGGGTGTGGATTGCATTCCAAGCAGCGACGGCGGCGGTGGCGGCGGCAGTGGCAGCAGGAACCAACCGCGCGCGCTTCCGTAATCGCTGCGCTTGTTGATGCCGAAGCAAGCCAATTAGTCAGCCATCTTATGGACTTCCGGCCGCTCAGCGAGCAAACAATGCGCCCGCGTGCGCCTCATTGCATTCAGCCACCCTTTCGCCGCTCGTGCCTCCCTCACACCCCATTTGGCAAGAGGTTCGTTCATTGCAGTTTTCACCGCAATCCGCAATCTTTCTCTCGTTCCTTCTTAGCGTTTTCGATACGCAAAAATGCTCGCCCGTTTTGCAAACCGCAAGTCGCAAACACACATATTTATGAGTTGCAAACAACCAGGGATATTTCACTTCTAGTTACAGCGAATGTACGCGCCGCTCTCTTTCATCTTGCTCGCGCGCGCCTCATTCATCATAACTCGTTCTCCCACGAGGCTAAAACATCCTTTCAGACAGGCATGACTAAAGCTGGCCGCAGTAAAAAGAACTAATACGTTTGAAGCATACAACGACCACGTCGCCGAAGACACGCGGGGGTGGCTTCGTATTTGTTGATTCTTTTCCATTTCATGCGCATGTACCCCCCATCCTTATTCAACCGCAGCGAAACGCATGCAAAGGACATAGGACATTTGTTTTGCATTTTCTTCATCGTATTTATTTTTGCATTTCGAATGTCAACAGCGCATTTCCATTACACGTTTGAGCGTTCCGTTCCATTTCTTTTTCGCCAACCCCGCTTTGTAGGTAAATTTATTTCGCGGTTCAATTTCTCCACCGCCTCCGGGCGCGTCACATAATTTACGCGTTTCGATATGGGCTGCGAACATTTATTATAATCGATGAGTTTAGTTTGGCGGGGGTGCCATATTATTGTTGGCAGATGCTGGCGTATGTGCCAAGGGGGGCGGCTGAATGTGTGAAGCGATTGCGTGCCATGGCAACCTTAACCCAACAAGAAAAATGAACGAAACAAAGAAATATGAAAAACACGAAATATCGCGCGCCACGCAAACACACGCGTAGAATCGATACGCGGGATGAAAAAAGGAGCTCGCGAGCGTTAATACACCCCGTAAATAAACTTATCGTCAAAGTCGAGTGGCATGTAACAGGACGACGACCCAAACAGAGGGATGAAAGGATGAAAAGCGATACTATAATGACGTGAACGATACGTTCCTTGCGAACGTATCAAAAACACAAATATTTATTTCTTCAAGCACTTATTGTGTCGAAATAATTCATCATTCTTCATTTACTTCCTCACATTTGCCCACCCACCCCCCTCAGAATACGTCATAATATTTTTGTTAGTTTGGCGTACGTAACTTGATAACTGAAATGACGGAATTTCGCAAACAGCTTAAAACAGCGTATCATGTCTGCGAAGATGGCGCGCGCCCTCTAAGACTTTAAGACGCTCATTCACGCTGCAATTGACGGTAATGCTCGCGCGTAAAGGGCGTAAATGCACGAGCTTTATACGTATAAACATTTGGGTGCTTTGCATCCCTTCGTAAGCAGCACGCCTGTCACCGGCACAAGCGCAAGACGTGATAAATACGCGTATATTATACTGACAACTACCGCGCAGCCTTCGAAACGTCGCAATTGTTATTTGCCAATTGGTTTTCGCATAAATTCTAAAACGCTTTCACAAACTTCTAATTTCATGTTGATGTTATACGCATGACTCATATGAGCAAATGGAAATTGCTGCAAATTTCTGAGGGCGGCCTCCTGGCTTTTCATCACGAGTTGTGTGTATCTTTGACTCTCAATGATAGTATTTAATTAAAAGTAAATATAAAGTTGGAAGAAATGCAGCAATTAATTTTCAAAGCAGTGCCAGTGAGTTTAAGCAGTGAGTTAAAGAATTGCTTCCACCGGAAGTAATTCATATTTTATAACGCCATTTCTTATTAGTTATTAAGATATTGAGTAAATCTATCTTTATGCTTAAATAAAACTTTCTTCTAAGAAAGCGATCGCGCTTTGATCACGCACGCAGCAATGCCTTTCATGGGGCGGTGAGCGCGCGGGTGGAAAAAGAAGAATTACGACTGTGTGCAGACGACTTCGATGCGCTTTTTATCACGTCATTCATCCCCCTTTGTGATCGCCGCCCGCTTCCTTATCTCGCGCGATAAAAATGATACATGACAAAGGTGGCTAGCGAACGACATTTTGCAATAAAATTTGAGCATTCGCTGGCAAAACATGCTCGAAATACACGCGTAAATTAATTACTAGCATGGGAAATTAATCATTAATGATCAAAGAGCGCATTGACAGGGTGCATGAAACAAGAGTCGTTCACGAATTAATTAGCTTGACAAATATTTCATTTGAACGTTTATCGCCGCCATCATTTCGGTTGATTTTAGTTATAATATTTCCCATTTCCTTGCTGTATCCGGAAATCATTATTACATACAACTATGTAATTTTATAAATATCCACCCCTTCACTCTTATTTACCGGTTAGTTGCAGCAAAGTAAAATTAACCCTCTGGGAATATAATCAATGGTTTTCGACTCAATGAACTAAAGTTCCTTCTCTATTATGATTTTAATCGAAACCCCCTATACGTTAATAAATTATGAATAGAAGAAAAAACAAAAAAAGTAATCGAGTTAGGGATTTAGCTAGGCGACCAAGATGACAAAAAGACCCAACAAGCTGCAGTTACGTGAAGAATAATTGGATCCTTGGAGAGAATTCCGCATCGCCGAAAGATATAAAAAGCGACATCTACATAATACACGTGCGCGCAGTCCGAAGGCGAAGAAAACCGCCGCTTTGCTTGCAATTATTTAATATTAATTGGCAAAAAAAACATATCGACTTTACAGCAATTATGCAGGCAACAAACATCGAGCATGTTTTGTATTATTTCACGCACAAGCAGCAGCGGCGGCGGTGGCGGCGTTTCGTGTGTACAAAGCGCGCTGTTGGTTTACTACGAAGCGTACACGGCACACGCTGACAGAAATCAATAGTATATTCGGATGGTCGTCCCGGTTCGGTCGGCCTTTGGCAAGCACCACCGCTGCTGCTGCCACTGCCGCCGTCGCGTGGGACGCGTGCGTGCGAGCGAAAGAGAGGCGGCAGGCTGGCAAGCAACCAGCCGAACGAACAGAACAGGGGGTTGTGCGCGCTCGCCTGGGTCGTTATGACTCACTGCCTGTCGACATATACGCATACAGCCGCCTCACATATTTGAAAATATAGTTTCTCGCGCGTGGTGCTGCTCTCTCAACACAAACATTTCCTTTGATGAAAGCGCGCGTGTGCATATAATGCTCAGATAGATATTAAATCGAAAAAACACGTTTTCTCTGCGTGTGCTTCGCGTCCCGCTCGATAAACAAACTGAATGCATTCGCTCGCAAAGAATAAATTTATGTCGGTGTATCAATATCGTGAATGCACACCAGATCAAAAGTGGTGTGTCCTTGTCCTAAACGATTTCGGATCCAATTCATTAAGCACGCCAAATACGCACATTTCCGCCTCACGTCAAGGGTGGCTTGCTGTATGTTTTAAGTAAACACCTTTCACCCCCCATCGTTTTTCGCTCGCTTAAATTTTATTCGACAGCAACAATGTGCTTACGCATTATGATGATAGTGGTATCGTCGTTACGTATTCTTCTATAAAAGAATAAGCAATTAACCTGAACTCCTTTTAGTGCGCGAGCGCCCCGTTTGCAGGTCTTAGCCTTTTACAAACTGGAAATTTATTCACGACTTCTTATATTCAACAAACTTCGTCGAGTTTGTCTTCAAGAGCCAGCAGCAGCAGCCGGCTACAAAGAGCGCAAGACTGTATAAAGAGCAAAGGGCCGCGAGATCAAGCCAGCATCAAGCAGGCGCGCTAGCCAGAGTGCGCGCAAACAATATACGATACATTTCGTGTCTATTAGAACTGCCCGAGTGCGCGAGCAAGCCTTTGAAAACGACTTCGCAAGCAGCTCAACTCCACTTTCGAGGATCATAAGTTTCGCCACTGATGTGTTGAACTTAAGAATTTTCATTAACATTACTTTCAGCGCAAGCGAATACTACGACTTCTTTCGCACGCCAACGCCGGACGACGTAATGCGATTATTTTATGACGAGTAGTATTGACTTTTATAGCAATGTTAAATTTTCACTTGTTTTTCCCTTTAACAACTGAAATAAATTCTTCTCATTTGCATACCTTACTGATCAGTGTTTCAATGTGAAAATTTTCCTTCTGCTAGATAAATTTTATCTATTATTTCTATAATTTATTTAATATGCTCGTGATAAAAATATCAAAGTGTTTGGGAAAGCAAAGAATCTCGCGACATAAACAAAATTCTAAAGAAACAAGAAGCAGCGCATAAAAACCTGGGAAAACAAATTGCACCATTGCTTTGCAGCTTGTTGAAATGGAAAAGCGTAATTTACATTTCTGTCATATTATTATGCGGCGCATCTTAAGAGCACGCCAGCATGTGCGCGCGACAGCTTTCCACCGCAAGCTGAAGAAGAAGAAGTCCTCCGCGTGCGCTTTTCATGCGCAATGTCGTATTTCCATGCAGCGGCGAACCGGGAGAAAGCCATAATGTGCAATGTGTAGTAGCAGGAAGCCGAAGCCCACGACTACGGACGCGGACGACTTTATTTTTTGCGATGCAAGCAGAGCATGGCGTGCCATTGCATAAAGGGAGAAAGCATTTCCATTTATATCGAAAGAATTCAGCGCCCGCCAATGGCGCGCACCATGGGAATTCTGCGCTTTGTTTGCTCGCCATGCCATTGCCACCTGCCCGAATAGCCCTATGACCATTCGATAAGGCTGCCAACAAATATACAAATAACTTAATCACGTGTTTACGCACAAAACCTCGAAAAATCTCAAATATGCAAAGCGTCCGCATAAAAAATGCTCTCTAATCGTATCATGCTGGAAAATCTTAATTATAATTGAATTCTGGCGAGTGCTAATGCGAAATCGATAGCGCCGCCTCCGCAACGACTGCCTGCTGTCTTTCTTGCAAATTCATGCGATAGAAAAATTAGCCCTGCCATCGCCGCCGCCGCCTATTTGAACACAAATACAATTTTGAATATCGCGCAAGAACGTGAACGTGGAGCAGGCATAAATGCATGACGAGCAATCTTTTTGTGATTTTCTCATCACGTCATCCAAGACGACGGCGCCAGCGGTAGCGACAAGCATTGGCGGTGGCGGCAGCGTTGGCGGCGCTGCTGATGGGTGATGTCTTCCTCAAGTGCGCGCGACTGCTGATGATACCGCGCGAACGACGATGAAATGAAACCTCGCGCGCGCGCGCGCGGCGTTAATGCGATTCAATTTTATGAAAATGTTCGTCGGCAAGTTATTGCCTCGTCAGTGATGCTGTTCGCCGCCGTCATACAGCATGATTGTTCGCCTTCGCCTTCGTCAACGAGGCGGCGAAAGCTCGATTAGGGAATCATCATTGTGTCATTTGCAAAACACTTGCGCAAAAAGCCATCAAAAAAATATTTTTACGAGCGGCGGTCGCCCACGCCAACGAAGAAGAAAAAACGTCGATGACGTCAATTCCTGCTCCTAGCACAAGGGGCGACAGGGTAGATAAGAACTGTCCTGATAACGTCCACCCTTATTTTACGGGCCAACGACTAAAAGCCACAAAAGTGACAAATAAATATTTGCAGGTCGGTCTCCTGACTTGTTCTCCACACCGCCACCCTTCACACAAGTACCGCGTGTGTGTATTTAACTAGGAGACATTTCCTCCTACTATAGCAACCCTACTTATTTACTTATCTTTTATGCACGTAGCTGTAATTAAAGCAATGGCAGCATGTTCGCTCGTAAAACAATTTCGCAACGGTGGCAACAATGAAACGTCAAACTACGCGTCTGAATAAAACAAAATACAAAACAGCAACAAAACACGCCCGCTTATTATAGCAATATTAGCATCGTAACAATGATCATCATCCTGACGATGATCCGTACGTGCCCCACTCTTCAACAGGGCTTTTTCCACGCACAGGACCAGCACAAGGGCTGCTGTATGACTTTGAACTTCGAGTGTCAGCGCGCGCTCCGCTTACGATTTTGAGCTCATAATACAGGAGATGAATTCGCGTGCACGCTGCGTGTAAATAATGCCCGAGTTGTCCTCGTCTCGAAACCATCCAGCAACCCACATCCCACACCCATCCTGAGCGCTCATAAAAGACCATATGGTGAGCGTATGCGATCCAGGACTATCTATGCGCTCAGCGTTTGTACGTGCGCGCTGCTCCAGAGCTGAGTTTAATTAACATACCGACGGGATTATATACGCGGAATTTATGTGCACGTGCGGTCAGCGTCGCCACCGCCGCCACACATACGCACACATGCCCACAGTATTAGCGCACGGCCCCCCGCCGTTGTGCGGACCGTCGCGAAAACGTAAACGCCGTCACCGCGCGCTGCCGCTGTCGGTTCATATTGCGGACGGTGTGTATATTTGCACGTATCATCATCCCTCGGCGGCGGCGGCGGCAACGCAAATTGTAAACATTCGCTTGGGTTCCGCGAATCTGCACATAAACGAAAACACGTACGCACTTTTAAAAACTATTTTCATTGCGCCATCTCGTCCTCCGATTTCACAGTTGAAACATTTTCCTCGGCGCTTTGTGCATTAAAACGATATAAACATAAAATAATTTGATACTTCCTGTATGTAATAATATTAGCGCATAAAGAATACATACACACACACACACACACACACAGTGACTATATTTGATGACTATAGAGACTATATTTGATAAAGACATAAAACCGCCATCTCTCAACAAGTAAATATATTTTCAAAAGGGTGGTTTCACGTTTTATTTACATTTAGCGGCTTCATGAATAATTTCCGGTTAGTAATTTTGCCCGGTCCGCACTTAAGTGATTTCAGGTATTTCCGGGCCGCGTACGAGCGCTCTACTTAAACTTGCTGCTTGCCGGCGAAGGGTTATGAACGCAAAAAGGGTGGAAAAACGCATTAAAATAATTTCGTTAATTAAGAGGTCACTCATTACACCGTGGACCGCGCGTGTTCGTGTCACTTGCGTTTCTTTTTTACATTTCGCTTTTTTTTTATATTAAACGCCGTTCACAACCCTGCCACTGCTGCAGTTGCTGTTGTGGTTTTTGTTGTTGTAAGAATGTGTATGATTTGTATTCAACGGCAGTGCGTTATCTCGACGGTAATAATTTCTGGCGCGCCAACAACGTCGAGTTAATATTGCGCATGTCTCCTGCTCTTCTTTCTTCGCCCGCGTTGTTTCTGTTGCTTTTTGTTGTTTGTTCATTCTGCACGGCTAGTTTACCATGCGCATAAACGAACGAGGCCAGATGTTGGTTGCCTCGCTTTTTCTTCTTCTCGACTCGCTTTTAACTTGATCCGCTCCCGCTTTTTGTTTCGTGCCCTCCTCCCCCGCCGTCGCCGTTGGTTTTTGTTACGCTTGTTGCATTAGGGATTAGCACATTTATTTCCCTTATTTCCGCTTTGCGGCAGGCAGCGCATTACTTATTATAAAATATGAATTCTTTTCGGGGCGCATTACTTAATTAGACTTATAGATTATCAGAAATGATGTCCATTGAAGAAGAACACAAGCATATGGCGTCGCTGGCAGCATGCCCCGGAAGTGAGTGCGACGTTTCGTTTCGGGTATGAGTGCGGCACGCCGCACAGTGGTCAATTCGTGAAAAGTCAGTGACAATCGTCTATAACGTTTGAACGAATGGTCCGATTTTGAATTCTCTTTCTGTATACAATATTAGATTAACTAAAGTTTCGTATGAAGAAGAAAAATATAATAACGTTTGATTATAAATACTAGAAAATAATGATCAAAGACAGAAATCAAATTCTGCATGCATAATTTTAGCTAAAACTACCTGCTCCGTCCCTTTTTGCCTTCGGTCTTCATACTTAAACCCGGAGAAGAAAAGCTTGCCTTTTAAAATCTTGATATTTGTACTCTCCTGGAAAGTGAATGATGTGGTGCCAAATTTGATATTGAATATATTTATTTTGCCTCTGCACGCGAAATGTGCAAATATATACACAATTTACTTTTACCAGTTGATAGCTGATTAACTCCTCTTTCTGACGATATAAGTCACGAAGAGTCATTCTGTTTCGGTAAATTAGTTATCAAGCGAGTAGTACCAAAAGAGCTTAAAATTTCATGATAAATGAACTTCAAATGTCTCTTATCCCGAAAAGTGCAAAAATGTGCAGAATTTTCTTTCACCAATCGATAGTGGACAAACTCCTCTTTAAAATGATATAAGTCACTAAGAGTCACTATTGTGCCTTCACTTAGTTATTAACAAATTAGTACCTCAATAGCCTGTAATCTCATGCTAAACGAACTTCAAATGTCTCTTATCCCGAAAAGTGCAAAAATGTGCAGAATTTTCTTTCACCAATCGATAGTGGACAAACTCCTCTTTAAAATGATATAAGTCACTAAGAGTCACTATTGTTCGTTCACTAGTTATTAACAAAATAATAACTGTCGGAATGAAGCATCAGCCTATAGTGTTCCATCTCGCTCTTACGCATGACTAGGCTGGTAAGCGTTCGCTTGGTCCACGCGGTTGACGCACGATAACTTGTCAATAATTCAACTTTGAATGACTCTGAGCGCGTAAAGTGCAAATATGTGCAAAAAATTTTTTTACTATCTGATAGCTGAGAATCTCCTCTATCAATTGGTATAAGTCTCCAAGAGTCACTTTTGGTCGCTCACAAACTTATTGCTAATTTTATATAAAACGTCCATGTATAATTTGTTACTTGAAAAAGTTGAATTATCTCAGAATAATTTAATTTGTTTAACATGAAATTTGTACCAAAATAATCTTTGTTAAATGGTTAATAATGTAGGGAAAGAAATTGGACGAATTTTAAATCACGTACTATCAAATATGCGATTAAAGTTAGAGTATGAATGAAGTGATTTGTAGTAGAGAGTAATAGTTGAACTTTAACATTAAATTGTTGCTAAACTAATAAAGATATCTAAATTTCGTTTTCACATTCATACGTGACATCTAATGAAGAATCGATTAGCAAAAAAAATTTTTTGAAAATCCAAAATTTTGAAAAAGGTCGGATGTCGGAGTCAGGTATAAATTTGACCACTGTGCGCCGCCTGCGGCAAAGCGCGCGCGCGCACGCTAACGTTCGGGGAGTTGGCAGGATATAAATTATATCAAGCAAATTATTGCGGGCTTCTGTGCATGAAGGGCGGTACATAAAACTAGTTAATCACGGCGCCGCGATGAAGCCTCCGAACAGACAGGGGCGGCGAAACCCCACACAATTCGACAAGAATTGCGCGTAATTTGCGTTCTTTATTTGATTAAATTCACATCGCAATCAGCTATTTATTTTTGCCCTTTGCAAACAACGGCAACACGAAAAAAATTAAAAAGTGTTGCAAAGTGTGAATTTTCGCTCGGAAACAATTTTTGATATTTGCATTTTCGGCCAACAATAAATTATAACAGGCGACCTGCTCGCCGCCTCCGGACGTTTGGCTGTGTGGCAGCACAAAAGCTGAAAATGCGTCGACTTCATATCGCGCGCGCGGCGGCAATGAATCTGATACATTTGACGTCGCGTTTTCATGCACGAATAACCCGCTGCCACCGCCGCCAATGCGACGGATGGAAAACGCGGAAAAACGCTGTATGGACGTGACACGCCTGCCGCTCCTCCCGATAAAATATACACGTTAGTGTCACCGACCTACCCGCTGGATGCAAAGTGACAAATACCGCTGGGGTTAATTGTAAATTATGCTCGACTAATGACAAAAAAACAGCGCGCGTGAAGAATAAATGGGAACATGCGAAAAAGTCGATAACGTAACATAAACGCAAAATTGTTTCGATTGCCCACTCGAGAGATCGCCGCGGTCGCCGGCCGCACTCGTATTGAAAAATGCTGCGCAATTTCGACAACACGTTTTATTCGTTCAACTCACCGTTCGTCGCGGAGAGGTCGGCGGCGTGTTGTAATTAATCGTTTTCATGCATTGCCGAGCATTGCTATATGCATATTCCCATGTTTCCGTTGCGTGCGCGTGTTTATTAATTATTTTATGCATTTTCTCTATTGTTTTATAACCGCCGGCGCTACAATTATAATTTATGGCTTTATTATTAGCCCGTTTATTGTATATCGCCGCCGCCGCCGTTGCATAGCGCCATCTGCAATGCATTTATCCAGCACAACTAGAGCCGGAGTAAATATTTACATTTATTTGCATCGGGTTTGTCAATTTGCATAAGTTTTATCAATATTTAATTTTCAATTCACTTGCACAATATCAGTAAATATCGTCTAAATTGTTATGTCGATTTTTCCTAATAAATCTTTATCGTTTGCCAATTTTACCATTGCATCCCTCGCCGATAATAATAATAACTATTACCAATCCCTTGATGGAAATATCTAAGATTATGCAACTGCATCAGTATAAGAAACAACGCTCAAAGTTAAACCCAGGGACGTGCACTAAAGTTGCAGCACGCTGCAATTCAGGGGTGGTTTTTGCGAATATGGCGCGAGCGTAGGCAACCAGGCCAACTTATCTTCCATTTATAGGTACGCTAATGCAGCTCCCGCTCTATTATCGCCCGAGTGTTTTATGCGCGCTTCAATAACAAAAAGCCCGGATTAATGCGCTCGCACAGCGCATTCAAAAAAGCCCGCAGGGTGAAATGGGGATGCATAAATGGGAACGACGAAGCAATTACTTTAAAATAAATTTCATGTTCAATTCATGTACTACATAGGCACTTGATCAGCGTACACACGACAAAACTGAATATCGTACGATCGAGCAACAATTTAATTAATAATTCACCGACCGGATCAAATTGCTTTTAGGCTTAATTAAAAATATTAGCTCGCATTTAAATTGATTTGCAATTAGCAATCGGCTAGATTTTCACATAAATGATTAGGTAATATCCGCAGCAAAAGTAGCGAGCGGCGGTTTCGCGTAACCCTTTTCGCTCAAGTTGTGTCTGTTTCGCACATCGCGATGACTGCGTGCGATAGAGACAGCTGGCGCGCGTAAGTGGGTGCTGGCCGACGGCATCTCGTGGGGCGCACGTGCAAAATGCGGAAATCTTCGGGAAATTGGAAACTAATAGGAAATGCGCCATTTCTCAGCGCACTTCGCCGCGGGGACAGCGAAATAAAATCTGCAGGAAACGCAATCCTAAACCAATATGTGCGCTACAAAACGCGCAAACATCAAATTTTCTGCAATTTTGCAACACATCATCAAGTGTTGCAATTTTGAAACATTCATTTCGAGCCCGCACGAGAGCGTAAGTAAACGCGAATTGGTAATTAATTGCTCTAAATAAACAATCACGATTGGCTGATTTAATAAAGCAGTATAAATTGCGGCGTGGTGTGTTACCCGCCCCCCCCCCCAATCAGCACCCACAAATATTGCAAACAAACTTTATGCGTTGATTTGTTGATATGTGCCCGCGCGCGCACACACTGATTATAAATTCATTAATTTCGCCAAACTAAAAATAACAAATAACAGCGACGGAAATAAATGCTATATGAGGCAATTTCGGTCCGCTAATCAATCAATCAATTCACCCGCCGTAGGCAGTGAAACGTGTCGTGTGCGCCACGTTTCACAAAAAAAATCCACACACGCATGCAATAAAGCAACCCCGAAAACAACGCAATAAACATCAATGCATGAAAAACGATTCGCATTTAATCGAGGCGTTTGTTTGATAAATGTCGCGAAAGTGCGCGCACCGCAAGGAATTAATTAATTGCGGAAATACGCAACGCAAGTGCGCTGCTGTTTGCATCGAGGAAAATTGTGGTGTGCGCATTAAAGCGTAATTTACGAATGCAGGTGTTTTAATTTCGGTCACTATTCACCGCCGGCGCTGCATGCAGCAAGGGAGAAAGGTACGAAGTGAATGGTTGTGCATTTCCTTTACGAAGGAAAATAGTTGCACGGTAATACATTTACCGATCCTCCACCGCCGTCGTTTAACTGGCAGCGGGTTGAACCGGGTTCGTTCACTTGTTGGACGATGGGGTACGCCGCTAACCACCATCGTCGCAGACGCCGCCGCCGCCGCCGCCGTTGAGCCAGGCAGGGTGCATGTGTTCGTTCGCGCCGCGCTGCTCGCGTTATATTATTCGAAACAATCTATGTTTGCGGGGGTGCATGTGAATGCACATTCCGCTGCTGCCCGCTTCTCGAAATGTACGCGATTAACTTCGTTGGCACAGCAGCGCAGTGCAGTGCAGCACCGCTGACTGCCTCCCTTTCTGACATCCAAACATTGCCGCCGCCACACTTGCCTCGCAGCCACGCAACCGACTAAAGCAAGCAGTTAGCCCCCGCCGCTTTACGTGCTTTGTGCTACTACACTCCTCGGTTGTTGTTGTTGTTGTTGCTACTATTCTGAAGCAATAGCAACTACTGAATCGATAAACTAACTGCGCTGTTAGTCCACCATACGCTATGTTAATGTTGACTCAACGTATGCGAGATTAAAAATGTTATTCAATGATAAAATTTAATTATTCTACTGCTCTTGTTCACTGATTCCTTTCATTTCCGTATTGTCCTTTTAATGTTTTCATTCAATTATCATTCGCTAATATTACCATATTTCGTTACAACTATTTTGCACCTACGCCTGATATCAAACAAATATGTCATTTCAATAAAAATCCTCAGTCAAATTCAATTATTTTCATATCCTATCGATTGAATAAAAAATTATATCCAACATTTTATTTTTTCGGGGGTTTTACCGATATATTGTTGCAAGTTCATACTATTTCTAATAATATGCTCAATTGCTTTACTTTTAATCCGATTTACCTTTAAAATAACTGACCGAAACGCGCAAATTTCTATTTGTTGCATTAAAATCGAGGAAAACTTTTAGGAAAGCGAAAATTAGTACGTGAATTAAAATAACTACGTTCAATTATGTACGTTTTTTCACTTGTTTCCTGCGAGTTGATAGTGAATGTGATGCGCTAAATAGAGACAAATAATCTAGTCATTATAAAAATTTAATAAAGCTGCCGTGAAAAAACTCAAGTTGGCGCTGGCGGGAAGTTAAACTTATTTAAGGGATGAGAACACACATCCATAGCTTAAATGAAATGAGCTTCTTGCGCTGCCACTCTATTGTTCTTTGTAGTGCTCCGAGCAGTCGGTGAGCGCCGCCAACGCCGCCGTCAGTGCGTGTTGTTGAATCGATAAACTTTATGCCGTTGCTCTCTGGCGGGATGTTCGTACTTCTTGCGCGTTTCGACCGTACCGTTGCGTCGTGCGCCGGCAACGAACAATGTGTGGAAGTTTCTTGGAAATGTTGAGCAATTACGGCGGTTCCACGTTCCACGTATATTTGCGCATTAATATCTAATAAATTAAGTTACCCCACGCTCGCCCACGGCGCGCAGCGGGGAGGGATGAAGACGGAAACCGCATAGAAAAATAAATAATAATACAAAAATTCAAATTACGCGGCATATTCAACTTTTAACGTGTTTTCGAGTAGTTAACTAGTTCTAATGAAATTTTCCGCTTTTTACTACCTGCCGCACCGCACCGCACGGCACAATCTATTCGCTTATGAATGTTAATTAATTTATTTTGCATCCCGAGTTATTATTAATGGATTAACTGCTGCATTAATCCATTATTATTCGAGTGAAATTTGTGCTCGCATCGCGCGAATCCCGAATAAAGTGCATTGTTGTTGCGCTCATTAAAAATTGAGAGGGTAAATTGAATGCAATATGCGTTTGTTAAATAATTCCAGGCTCGGCACACTGCCGCACAATACGGACAAATACGGCATGTCCGGTGCCGTCCGTGCGCAAATGGGGAAAACGCAAAGTGTTTGTTGTATTTGATCGCATTTTACGCGGAAACGAATTCCAATCCGGATATGCAAACTCCCGCGTGCGCTCTCCCACTCTATTGATCGTCCGCATTACTACACGTCATATTATTTAACGAATACAATTCAGCTTAAAGTGCTGACTATTCTTCAATTAATTGTTTATCGATGCGAAAACATCCCCCGCATTCAGATTATTCGCCCCATACCTACTATAAATAACTCACGCGCATCACGATGCCGAGAATCCAGACAAATCCCACGTATTCGCTTGACGTGAACAACATATTAAAAATGAACATACGCATTTGTTGTGATGTCGGCGAAATAAATTGAAAACGTCCGCCGCCATCTTGCCAATTTATTCGTGCGCGTGTCAAGACAACACACGTCTCCGTTGGAATGAAACTTGAAGACTTCACTCACCTGGAACAAAAGCAAAAAGTTAATCAGAGCCGCCATTAGCGCTAAATACGTTTCGAAGAGCGGGCGCGCGCGCTTTTTTGCTACTCCTATTTAAAAGGTACGATTAGCGTTGGATTACAGTGTTGCACTTTAAGTGGTGCGAGCACAATGTGCCCCATTGGTATTAGAATGGCAATTTCGCCATTCGCTTCGATTACGGCAACGCCGCACGCTATAAAAATAAATGCGCAGCACTAACATTTCGCATTGTTTTATTGTTATTGTAGTTATTACAAGGCGCGTGTCAATTTTTATTGAAATTTTATGCGCCATTAAATTAAACGACGTTGGGACGCTTGCAACAAATTAAATGAGCTGCGAAAGAAGATAATGCAAATCAAACGCATGTTTTAATTATATTTTCCGAACGATTAGAGAGCGCTTGTTGAATTTGACGATTCAATGTGTGCGCACGACATCAAAACGGGTTGTTAACTTGGTCGTCGAGAGGGGGTGGAGGCGGCGGCAACGGCGGAAATACCCTTTTGCATGAAATTCCATCCGAAGCCAAAACGCAAACCAAATATCGCGTAATGATTTGGCATCAACAGCGGCCAAAGTTGTGCCGGCAGAGAGCACGCAAATGAGCACAAAGTCAGTTGGAGAACAGTCGCCGGGTGAAACAAACCCCCCGAAAACCCTTGTCATTGCCCTGTCAATTAAACTCAATAATAATGGCACGAGATGACGAACGCACCACCACTCGCCGCGTCCGTCCAAATTAATTACTAATTGCATCACAAACTTTGTCAGGGGATTTTTCAAAAGTCACCCCTCAATCAAATCTCAGTCCTGTAAATATTAATAAACCCTGGACTAATAAAAACCGAGAGCCGAAAACAATGAACAGTTATTTTGAACAATTCGTATTAAAAATAAATTCACGAATCAGTTGCGGTCGACCGCAAAACAACATAGGACACATCAGTGCAATTGCGCATTGCGGTTTTTTCCTCTTTGGAGTATTTTGTGTTTTGTTGCAGTTTATTTGTCTGAGGTTGAGTGCAACTTGGCGACATTTGTGCTACACTGCACCGCCCCGCCGGCGGCGAACGAGGCCACCAGCAATACATTTTTGATGAGCGCGCGCCGCCGCGCAACTACAAAAAAATATTAATCATTCAAAACGCGCGCGCACCCGCCGACCAAAAATTAACCTACAAACATAAAAACGCGCCCCGTTGACGGCTGCAAAATTAATTTTCCAATGTCTATGTGCCACTTCTATCTGTTACAGCTGCGCTCAAGATATCCTCCGGACGCGTCGCTGTTTTTCGGGAAGAACGCGAGTACCGGCGCGCGCGCACGTAAAACTTTTCTCATTTTGGATAATTTCAAAGAGCGCTCGTACCGCTCTAAACTGAGTGCACTTCCAAACTAGATTCAACGGCACGCGTGTTACCCGGAACAAGAAACTTGATGATGAAAAAATGTATCCCAACATAAACACGACGGAAAACGTAAGTTGTCTTCACTTAGTTCGATTCAGCGCAAGCAAACAAGTTAATTGAATATTGAATAACAACTTTATATATTGTTAATTTTTAAATTTTATGAAATCAAAAGAATGATAACCCATATTGGGTACATAGGGGAGACCGAGGAGAGTTGGAACAGAGGAGAGTTGGAACAGTGTCGATATCTCGGAAACTATAATTACTAGCGAGCTCGGAAAAACGGTCATTTGTTCTGTTTAACACTCACTATTTGATGGAGTAAGCGATGAAAGTGTGTGATAAGCGGTTTTGACTGTGCGAAATTTGCACACAAAAAATTGCGAAAAGTAACTTTTTAACCAAAATTTTGATTCCATATATATCAACATATATTATGTTTGTATTGTTCTAATATTTTTTCCTGTATACTTCAGTCTTTCAAGTTTCGTGTAGTAGCTTTATTTTTTTTATAAGACAACTAATTTCGAAGCTACAAATTTTTATTCTGACCGGTTCACCATTTTTTGCAGCTAGGAGAGTTGGTACAAGCTGTTCCAACTCTCCTAGCTGTTCCAATTATTGTTTGTATCTCAGGCAAAATCATTTTCTTTGGGTTGTAATATTATATGGCATGGTAAATTGCTATTTTTTAGTTTAGATTGCCAAATAAATATTAACCAAATATTAACGAAAGACTGCTAGGGACATAAGTAAAGTTGAAATTTATGAACTGTTCTTTGAAGAAATCACATTAAGAAGTAAAGATCTTGGAAATACCGGATCTTCTTACAAATCTCAACTATATGTTCTTGTACAGAAATATTAAGAAAAAAATGACATATCAAGCTAATCGAACAAAAAGGCACTTGCTAATGTCTATCACTTGCTTATGTTAGCTCGATGATTTTACAAAAGAGGAAGAAAATATTGCTTATGAAAGGCAATATTGAATATAAAACACTAGTAATAATAAGTTAATTAATATTGATTAATAATTTAAAATTGTAGTTAATCTAATCATTATTTGTTCCTTGTTATTTAATCATTTTTACTTAAACAATATTCTTATTTTTCATCAAAATTAATTATTGATTCTTGACTGAATATTATATGTTATTTCAATACATACAAGTATAACAAATAATTATTAGAGTTCGTCTTTAGTTCTTAATGTGATTTTCTGTATAATGAAATTTGTTAGTGACGAAATAATCCAAAAACATAGCTGTTCCAACTCTCCTAGATGTCTGTTCCAACTCACCTCGATACTAGGAGAGTTGGTACACTAAACGCAATTTCACATTTTCTGGATTTTCTTCGAAATCAAAATATTTTCGTTAATGGAAATAATTGTATCTTAAAGAGTATAAATTGAGCTACCGTTTGCCATATAATTCGTAGACGTAGTATGTTTCTGGACAGAGATATGTTCATTTAAGTAAAAATTGTTCCAACTCTCCTAGGTCTCCCCTACCCCCCATACACCATAGTAGACAAGTCCTTGGAAGATTGAAAGAGGAAGATGAACGAAAACACTACTCAAGTTTGAGTAATTGGAATTACCATTACAACTTTTCTGGACCTCGAAGCTGAAAGGGGGTACCTACCGCGGTTAGACAATTCTTATACATCTATGATGTCGAAAGTGTGGGGGGTCACCACAGTTCAGCTTCAGGGCCCAGAAGAGTTGTAGTGGGTAAATCCAATGACTCAATATTAAGTAGTGTTTTCGTTCAACTTCTTCCTCCAACCATCCAAAGATGGTCCCCAATGTGGGTTTTAATTATTTTCAACTACTGCATTCATAGTCGACTTGCTAAACTAATATGAAATACCGAGATGTACTGAACTCGATATCAACGCATTAATTAAACGTATGTTATACATTGCTTTACTGGTTAGCCGCCCCATGTTATACATTTTGCACTAAAGCACATAACATTCTCGTACATACTGAACGCTATATCTACCCTTCCCGGATCTCTATTAAATACTGCCAAACTTTCATTGCCATTTCATTTAACTTTACTTATATCGACTTTTGTAGTTTCTTACCGCCAACTTTATTTAATAAAATATGGTCAACAATGATTAAACGTCTAATCGCTTGTAATATCTTCCGGATATAGCACTGCAATTATATTTTTGAGCAATTAGGTAGTTGTCCGTGAAAATCATGAATTTGGCTGTCACTCAAATATGCATTTAGCACTGATACAGTTTCTGTTCTGTTGCATGTGCAATGACAATATGCGCGCCTGCTGATGATGACACGCGTATGTGCATAAGCTATGAATGTTGCAATGAGCGTGAGCAAGGCCCAATTAACTCGCGAGAACACGCACGCACACATTCGTCCGGCAAACAACGGCATCCAGCATTCGACAGCACAACGTGTAATAACTTGATGATCAACGAGCATCATCATCATTCGCATACAGCGCGTACGCAGAGGTCAAAGGCGAATTTGCCACTATGCCGACGAACAGACATATTGTATATGCAAATGAGTATCATTTAGACGAATGGACGCAATTGAGATAAACCACCGATGCGTTGATGGTTAATGGCGCTTTGCATTTACCATTTGTACATCAAATGCATACATTTTGTCTAAGCCCAGCATCGATATATTAATATATTAAGACGAATATTCGATAATAATCTGATCCAATCAATAGAATTTCCCAGATTTCTCAACCCCTCTTCCTTCCGAATTTATTCAAATGTAAGCGCAGTCAACTTTAATTGTAGCCTTGAATTTTATTTAATTCCCCAATTCAATTGCATTATTAATTCTCGAACGATACAGCTATTCAATTTTATTTCCCGTTGAAATAAATGTCCATAGTTCACGGTTTACTGAAGCAGCTCATCTCGAGTGTAATTGAAAAGATGGTCGTCTATCCCATTGCAATATCGCGATATAAATGAATTTCAGCGTTAAGTATTATTTAGCTAGTGTTTTTTTGTTACTTGGTTTATTGTTAAGTAAGTTCATTTTCTTGGTTTTAAAAGCGAAGCGACTCCTCGCCTTTCGATTTTCGGTTATATTCGTTTCGCGTTCCTCTTCGCTCGCATTCAATTCCGTTCGAGTGAATGAAATTCATTAAAAACGAGGGGATTTATACGTGCGCGAATTTGCGCCCGAGCTGGTCACGGCACACGACGATGACGAAGAAGACGACTCTGCCGCCGACGACGAACAATGAACGCCGCGAATACTCTCGTCCTGCAGACGACAATATCGTTAACCGCCCCCGTCCCTCCTCATTCGCTTTGCACAGTGCTTCGTTCCCAATAGTCGTTCGTTCTGTTTTTTGGTTTTCCGGTTAATACACTACCGGCGCGGCGCGCCATATGCACTTACTTATTCTTCGTATTCGTCTTCCGCTAGCGTGCGCGATCGTTTTCTATGCATAGCGCCCGAATAAATTCAAATAATTTAAATGGAAATAATTTTCTATTGCGGCGAATGAACCCATTTTGCTCGCGACGAAACCGGAAAGCATAATTAATCCGTGCACACACTCGCAGCGTGAGGAATTTCCAGCGGATGGCTCATTCGACCGGATAAAAACGAATATCAATCAATAACGCATATTGGCAGATTCGGAGCGGAGGAAACTAATTCCACGAAAAAATTGCGAAATATTGGCGAAGTGATCGCCTTTTAATTGCATTTTTTCCGCGTTTCCGCTGCGGACAGCAAATCCCCGCCGCCTGATCCAGTAATACATTCAATCGTATGCGCCGCCACCGCCGACGCCGATACAATGCGATACCGTCGCGTTGAAAATGTCCGGGATTTACGAAAATCCCAAGTCGTGTACCCGGCCCGTGTGCTGCGCCAGCAAGCAACTTCTGCGGTGCAAATACTCCGCTCAACACTGCCTGCCGCCGCTCAGTGCATTGCGCTGAATAATGCATTCGTACTGCAATATTTTTGCATATCTCAGAGATTTTATTCAATCACCAATCCATTTTGATAAGTGTATTTTGATTTATGCTTTCTTGTCATCTCAGTTTATATATTATTTATTATTCCCTCGCTAAATTAAATCTCACCAATAGCTAATAAACGTCACAATAAAACGTTCATTAATTCTCAAAATTCAAGCGGAATAAATGTTCAATTACTTGTCTTAACAGCGAAAAAATTCATAAAATGTCGTTGAATAAAAATGCGGTCTTGTTGAATAATATCCTAAATTATCTTGTCCCGGCTAGGGCCTAGGTCACTTGAAAATATAATTTGACATGTAATAAAACCAGGATAATATTATCCTTGACATGCGTCCCGTTACGACAAAGCGCGCTTGTGAAATTGGCCTAATTTCATTCGAATGGAAATGAAGCCGGTCTATGCATACAACATATTTTTTCCAAATTTGTCAACATAAAACACTGCATTGACAACGCTCTCCGCGAAAGAGAACAAACAATACGTACAACGCGTCGCGCTGCCATGCTCCCTCGTGATATTTATTATTCGCGCGGCTCTTTCAATTCGAATCCGGAGAGGTGCGAGCGCCGACTTTTTCCAACGCGCGATGGATTTGTATTCAAAGTGCGTCCGCACGCCCTTTCAGAATTTTTGCATTGGGTGCTGAATTTCCACGCGCGCGTGCTCCCGCCGAGAGGGCACAAGTCTAGAAAACTTCGATTCATTTTCATTTTTCTTTGTTTATACACACATCTATTCGTAATGCGGCCCAGCGTAACTTTGATTCGCGTGCACCCACTTGACGTATGTTTGTTCAATTCGCCCCATATTCTATACGATAAACCCTTGCATGCATAAACCAGGACGATGAAAAAGTGTAGAACAAAGTCCGATTGAGAGATCAACCCCTTTAAACCCGAAATCGTTTCTTCAACAGCCCTAAGAAACCCTCAAAGTAACTCAGCAATATTTTAAAGCTCCAACACTAAATTACGAGCAAATTTCGCCTTGAAAAAAGAGCTAAAACTCGCAAAAGAATAAATTTCGTTTCGAATTTTGTGTTTCACAATCGTTATGAGCTGCGCACCACCCTTACGCTATCATAAATTTCCATTACGGCGTTGCTGCTCGCGCCAAGAGAATGTTTTCGCCGAGTCAGCATTCCAGGTGCGCATGGCCAGTTCTGATATATAATTTCACTCTTCGCGTGCGCGCCACATTCCCGAGGATCATCCGCCATGTTATGGCCTCTTCCCGCGCGCTATGGCATCGCTACGCGTTCAAACTATTTATTTAATTACGTCGCCCGCCGCGTTGTTGCATCGCCGCCGCGCGTCCCAAAGTGCAATGTCATTTTTGTGCAAAAATTACGCGTTTGACATTATAATTTAGTGCAAAACGAGGCGGTGTTCGCTTGCAATTTACACCCGCGCGCGTAGGGTTAAATAACATCATTATCTTCGCCATTTACTTGGGTGCCTCCTTTTGTACTTTATGGTTGCAAAAGCGTGCATTAGTTTGCGCTTTGCACATGCAAAAAAGGACACACACTGCACTGCTAGCAACGATTAAATTCACCGTTTCGCACCTGCAGCGCATCGTAAATACGTTCCTCTCTCTCTCCGCATTTCTCTAATTACGCTCCGCCATCAAATAAATTCCGCCCGTTTCCGCCGAACGACTACACCCACTGTACAATCGCGAAAAAGAAATACCAGTGATAAGATAAACGACATTGCTGCCTATTGAACGACATAAAGTACGCGGATAATTACGTTTTGAGCGGGCCAGCTGGCCATGAGTCTGAATATTCGTGTCGCACGCCACGCTTGCGAGTTACTTTTATGCGCGCTCGTAAAGAATTCCTGCTTCTTTGGCGGCCAGAACCCGACTTCCGGGATCTTCGCGTTAAACTTCCATGCCGCAGATGATACCAGTCGATATAGGCAACCCAATATATGGGGTGCTACTCGCCTCCACATGCACGCGACGCGATAACTTTACCAGCAACCACCACCAAAACGCCATGCTGTGTATAACTTACAATCTCCACTCCCGGAGCATTTCAACTTATCCCGTCTTCCCGTTTAGGATGTACTTGTCCTTCAAGTGATATCATCATCATCATCATTGCGAGTAGCTATGAAATTTAATCAATTGACTGTCGTTTAAACTATTCCATTTATGGGACGCATTGTATATTGATTTTTACTTAGATGCAATGATTCGTATCAGGGATTTTGCTCTCAATTCCTCTTAATCCAACTTTCCGCTTCGCAAACCCTCCTCAACTGTCGCAACCTTTCTTCAACGACAACAAAAAATACGAGATTCTTACTTTGTCACCGCCTGCAACCGTCCTAACGCTGAAAAAATGAAGTCCTCGCGGGAGAAATTAATTTCTTAATTAATATTCCAAGTTCGTAAGGGAATGATGGAAAAGCAGTTCGTCTATCAACGCAGCATCTTACACACCGCTGGGGGGAAAAAAGCGGCCAAGACGGTGGCGGCAATGCGAAAGTTGGCTAATTAAAAAAATTACAAACTTGCAAACAGAGTCCTGCCGCTCGCTGCCAAAAACGCAATTCCCAGACGCGCGGGCTCGCGCGCCGCTTGTTTTCGTTGCTCGCAACACTCGCGAAGAAGCGAAATTAGCAAAGTTTTCATCGAAATGCGCTCGTGCCATTCTCGCTTGTACCAAAACCGTTGGGGTTCATCCAAGACTCGGCGACGCACGCACCACCTTATTACGAATGATAATGAACACTCACCTGCAACAAACAAAAGAAACAATTATATTAGCATAAGTTGTACGGCGTAAAATTGCTTCGCATGCGTTGTGCAAACAGCCGGCCTAATGAATGGAATTTGCGCATTTACATTTTTTACATGGCATTGTCGGTGTACGTACAAAGAAATATCGCGCGCTTGATTTGAACGAACAAGCCATTCGGTCATTCAAGTGACCTTTTTCCGCCCTAAAAATACACCAACGACATTTTCATAGTGCGCACCGCCGACGCTGCCGCTGCCAACTGCGCTTGGGTCACCATCCCACACCCCAATGCTTGGCGAATTCCCCGTTCTACTGTAAATAACGCCACTACTGCCGCCGCCAGCCGCTCCACGAGCCACATTTATAAATTTTTCAATAATTTTACGTGTATTCGACGGAAGGGTCATCTCGTCCGAGAGTTGGACGCCATCTATAATAATAATCTTGACAAGTTACAAAATATCGCGCAGAAAAACTTGTGTTTTCTTCGTCGATCAGAAAGCGATATGATAAAAAGCATTCAAAGAAATTGAGGCAGGAATCGAACGAACGAAAGCGCATCGTAAACCAAATAAAACGTCTGCTCCGACCGTTTTTTACATCCAGGCAAATTACAATAGAAGCATCAATAAACTTGCCGATAAAGCAGCTCTCGCTCGCCTGCGCTATGCTGGAAAACGGCAACCGAAAAGTTCACATTTTCCCAGGGATGAGAAATAGCCAATTGCGGCAAGATGTTCCACTCTATGAATGTCCGAGAATCGCAGCTGAAAACCTATAAAGGCGTGGGAAATGTGTTTTTAAGATTCTTTAAAGTGCAACCCCCGAAAATCGCCCGCAAGGTTCAATTCATTCTAATACCACTCCTTAACCCCATCCTCTGCCCCTTATTGCAACACGTCTGGCCATTTATAACACAAACTCGACGCGCGGCTATTAATAAAGAAGAAACCAGAGCAGGTGCGAATGTAACCTGCGCAGGTACGAAGGGTGCACGCGTAAGCGATGAGTGAGATTTTTCAGAAGCAATGCGCCGAGTTATGATGAAGAATGAGTGCGCACGTAAGGCAATGACGAATGGGCTTTGGCAAGACGTAAACAGCAGTACCGCGCCGGCAGGTGGTGATCGCACCGAACAAAACCTACAAGAACGCGAAACGCTACGTTCTCTTCTTCCGCCTCTTCGCCTGTCCATCGACAGTGTTAATTCATGATTATAACCTGTCCCTCCATGCAGACGCTACGGACGTGCTCTTCCTCTTTGTTTACATTCGCTGTCAGGAAAAAAAACACGAAGAGGAAGCCACACACATGTTGGATGTTAATTTCGTTAAAATGCCAACCAGCTGCTTTTTTTGCGCCTAGTAAACACCATGCAACTATGCAATTCTTGCACCATATAATTTCCTACCCCATTTTCCGATAAGTTAATAAAATGATAGCTTAGCCTCAAAATATCATGACTTAAATCCAAACACAAAAGTATAACAAATCGCTTACAATTTCAATCAACTTAGAAACCTTCGATTGTGACAAGTTCCCACAAATTGCCAATAATTTCCGAAAAAAATCAAATCCACAACAATAGCTGACCTTCGATTATAACATTAATTCGTTTTTTACCGACAAGCGACTACTCAGCAAAAAATCCAGAAATTTTCTTATCTTTTGTTTCTACCAACAAATATTCAACATGTATGCTTTTCTTTCTGGAATTTCGCAAGCGAGATAAAACTCAAATATTTAATTAAATTACATACTCGCGATTTTCACATGTAACAATGAAATTATGCGTTTCCTTGACCGAATTCCAAGTTGTGTGTTACCCAAAAAACTACATGAGCAAAAAATGTGACAGTTATTTGTGTGCAAGGTGCCTACAATATTGATATTGATTGAGTTTGCCGTCTCTGACATCCCCAAGTCGGCGCAAACAGGGCAATACAAATATGAAAAAAATGTAAATTTAATTTTCCTGAAAAGTGCAAACGCTCAACCGCCCACCACCCTCTCTTATCGTATGTGCATATATTACAGCATGTTATCCATCGAGGGCAACGCTCGCTCAAGCAGTAAGTTTTCATTAGACGCAACCCCCATTTGGCGAAAGAAACAACAAACGCGCCCACAACCAAAAACAATGAAGCGTACAGTCTACGAAAAGGTGGCGAAGGTGCGAACGAAATAGAATCCCAAATACAATGCGCGCATGGCAATAAAGCTCGGCGCAGATAAAAGCTGGATGATTGAATTGAATTCGGCTACGAGCCCCGTATAAATAAATGTATAAAATAACCAGCTAAACACACGAAGCAAGTGTGCCTGCCTCGCTGGGGGTCTGAAGGCGCATCCATAAATCTCAGCGACGTGAATTGATTTCCCGTAATTCCAACGCATTACCGAATGTTACTCACACTCAGTGTTATTGTTAAATTATGCCGTGTGTTGCGCAATCCATCTGCAAAAAGCATTTGCGTGCGATGCGATTCAATGAGCGCTAGCGTGTCAAGCATTTAAATACTCGTGTAATAAAACGAATGACATGTTTGAGAAGCGTTTTGTGCACAGCTCAAACATTTACATGCGCCAATTGCAAATATTGGCACGTTCAGGAAATTGCTTCACAATTGATTCCGCCGAAAACCAAGCGCATCTCTGCGCTGCAACCATTTTTCCCATGACAACCACAATATTTGCACTTTGCAGTTTTCTGCGTTATTCCTATTTACACTCTGCAAATGCGCACTAAATTGCATCACGCTTCAAATGCATTTTTACGACCAAATGAGGAGTGATTAAACTGTTGAAGATTTGCTGACAATCACATAACCTCATAGTGCTTGAGTTTGCAATGAAATATTTCCAATTTTGTCAACGCAGCAACAACAGCAATTACATAAAGAGTAATTAATTATATCACTAATGCAATAGCAACTATTAGAGGACAGAGCAATTAATAATTCATTCGGGATTTATCGATTTGCATATGGTGATATCATATTCTCCAATGGATTGACTCAATTAGATTCGTGCTTTGAACGTTGAAAAACCTTCATTTCCACAATAATATCGCCCACTGACTAAATGTTCATCTGAAGATCTGGTTCTATGCTGTGCCTTGCGTTGTGTTGCTTCATCAACAAAAATAAACAAGTCACAGACAGGTATCAGCGAGAAGTCGGCATGCATGCATAGTGCACAGAAATGCGTAGGCTGGTGAGTTAAAACGCTACAATAAGTGTCGCTGTGTTTAGAGACAATTGCCGGCCGCGATCAGGTTATCTCATCGGCGCGTAAAGTCTAATTGGCTAGCGGCGTTTTACAAATTGCATCATGGCGGACGATTTGCAATGCAAGAGCGCTGGATCTGTTTGTTTGCTTTTTAGAGTAAAGTAAAGAATGACTCACCTGTACATCAGCCAGAATCCCGACGCAGAAGAGCACCGCGACTGCTCGCAGCATGATTGCGCCTGGTTTGCCTGAAGTCGCCTCCGTATTGGAATCGATGCGAACGGCCAGTCCCTTTCACGATAAATCCCTTCTTGATGAACGGCACCCGAACGCGACTAATGGATCGAAAACGGCACAACTGATTGCACGCGATGTTACTTCGCTCGCGGCTGCACGATTGTGATAATACGCAAACGAATTGAGTAAATGCACGGAACCAGACCGTTCGGCACTTGGACGTACTCCTTGATGGGTGTTGAACGCACTGATGGCAGCGCTTCGGCAAGATGTCTGCTTGTGCGCCGACGCTGCGCGCGTCCCCACTCGCACGCACTGCACCAGCCCAACACTCGCCTATTGTTCTCTCGCACACTTGCCGGCGGGTAAACAGAGATAACGTGCTGGCACGCAGGTGAATTGCACACTGCATTATTTTATAAACTGTGTGTTCCCGTAATGTTCCTTCACTAATTAGCCAATTGTTATTATACTAATCACAAATCGTCTCCGGACATGAGTATGCTCTCAACCAGATAATTGGAGTTATTAAAATATTATTACAATGGCTGAAAAAAGCTGGAAATGCAAATTTCTTAGTTGCGAGCTGGAATAATGCACAAAAGTTAAGAATATGCTGGAAATTGGGTGCTTTGAGAACAATTCAAGTGTGCGTCATGCCCGCAAGCACACAGAGCAACAAAACCATCATCATCCATCAAATGCTCATCAAACCGGCGGCGGCGGCGTCTACGTCGTCGCCCTTGCAATATTTCGTATCAATCGAACTTACAAATTGCCGGAAAGCACATGAAACCAACAAACATTCCCCCAATGAGCCAGCCAACCCCTTCGCTTCGGTTCAAACTGTTGCCACTCATTATTATGCCTCATAGCGTTGAGATTGCCGAGTGCTTAATGATTTTTGAACAACTTATGAGCTGCCTCATATTTACAAGAAGGGTTTTTCCCCTATTTCATGGATTACAAATACTGATTTCCAAATAAATTTTCCTAAAATTGCGGTGTAATCATAAGCTGTCGGCAATGGAATGATAATTGTTGGGATACGAAATTAATATCGCATTTTCGCATAACTGCTGGTATTGTCCGACACATATTCCTGCGGGAGGTGAAGATGAACGCTCGCTCTATCGGGGTATTGAAAGGTCTTTTCCTCGTATTGAAAATACGAGCGCATCATGGGCATTTTGGCGATTCCATGCAAGAGACCGTATTGTTTCCAAATATGCGAAATATTTCGCCTTCCACGCGTTGTTTCTCCCCTGTTTCGCCGGCGGCTGGAGCGCCTAATGCGGTTAAGCCACCCCCCGAGGAAAAACACAAGCGGCGTAGTTTTCCTTTTCGAGCCGAAGCGAGTGGAACAGCAACCCCCGCATGCATGTAAATAAATCTCGTATAGTTCTTCGCGACTCGCCAGCGATCCGCGTGCGCGCACATACGGCAATGTAAAGTTGATCCCATTATAAATCAGTGTTGAGAATTTTTCGATTCCCCGACGGAGCGCATCTAGCGCGTCGACACAATGCGGGTATTTTCCCCTCGAGAGCGCCGCCAACTGACTTAGCTAAGCAAAATTTAATAAATTCACTAAGCATATAAAAAGTGCTGGCTCATTCCAGGCGCGCATCCTGCGTGGAATCTTTGCTTCGCTTCGTTTCCTCCTCCCTTCTTTCTGGCCACGGTTTTCTCCTTTTTCATTTCGACTCCACGTTGGTATTTCAGCGGCGACGCGCATTTTTCCAGTATTAAAGTTATATAGAGTGCAATTGAGCGAAAATGGCACAGAGTATTCGAGCGCTCGCACACGCCGCTCATAATATTCATTGCGCGCGTGCAATGCACGACAACGATCGAATGACCTGCTGAAGGGTTTACAACCCCGCGATGCATGCATGGCGATGATGTCATTCATTCGGTAGTCAATTAAATTGCAGTGTTTTAATAGCGCCGCCGCTGTGCTATTTTACTAGGATTTCCCCATGTGTAGTAGGAGCGACCGCCCCACGACGCAATTCACGGTGGCGGCGGCAGCGGTGGAGTGAATGTGTGATGACTCGTAGTAGAAGGACGTTGCCTGGCGACGCAATCGATCGGCCCGTGCGCCGCCTCGCATCCGAGCGCCGCCACCAGCAAGACGTGCACCGTATGCTCGCCCGCGCCGTGCCGCGAGAACAAAGTGCGGAGGCGCCGAGCCGCGCACACACGCCATTGCCGATCAACATTGTCCTTGCACAACCAACTACCAGAGCAAATGCCGTCGCCCCCTTTTGCACGCGACGACGGCTTACACCTTTTATGAAGGAATCGATCTTCCGCCGGAGTTATGCATGGATGAGAGAGTGTTATGTAAGGTTGCGAAATTGATAACATTAATTCAAATCCGGCGCGAATGGAGGGTCTACATCTACGACAAAACCAACAAGATAGCTCCAACATATCGATCATTCATTGACAGTAAAAAATCATGAAAAATAACGAGTCTTAAATTCTCATACTCATCGTCCTCACGCAGGACGAGAATCCGTAATTATAAATCCTTAAACCTAAAGTAAACTCGAAACGTTAATAAACTGAAAACCTTATACTTCTATCAGGAACTGGCTACCGAGCGTAATTATTCACTCGGTTGAAATCATCGCTGCATTCCTATCATTGCCAGCAGCCTCCACATTCTCCTTATTATCACTATCATAACTAGCTTTCGCCGACTCCCTGCTACTATCAACCGTATCAGTGCTCTCCTCATCGTTGGTAACATCTTTCGCCTTCTTTCCAACGCCATTATCAGTCGCACTATCGCTCTGGCCGACAGTGTCATCTATTCCTTTATCTTCGTCATCATGACATGCGACGACGCGATTCGTTTTCTCGCCGCGTTTTCTCTTGCGATGATCACCATCATCATCAACGTCGGCGGCATCTACCTCAATCTTGGAGTGCTCCGCCAATTCCACCTCGATGCGTGAACGCAGAGGTATTGGCTGCTCACTTTGCTGTATGTTTGTTTGACACGGAACGTCAATGGATTTGGCAAACTCATGGTTACCTGCATGGTGAGCCAATTCCTTAGCCAGCTTTAATGCTTGAGGTTCATTGCGTTTGTACAACAATTTTGCTGCTTCTTCAAATTTTCCCTGAGACAGGTAACTGCAACAAAAACGAGATGAGATAATATTAACCAACTTTCACGAAATATCTTTACAACAAATCGTATTTGTACGCAATACATTTCAAAGCAATATCAAATTCGTGCAAAACTCATCTTGACGTACATAAGTTGTCCGCGCAAAAAAGATGAGCAACAATAGCCAAGTATTTTGCTCGCGTCTGTCGGACTCACCACTCTCGCGCTTAAAGTCGTTATTCAAAAGTCCACGTAACTATTTTATACTTCAAAGTTTCCTCCACACTCTTCCACACGCAACACAATCCAGCTGAACAACGCGCCGCGAAAAAGTATGTGGCCGAAAGTTAAAAACTTTTAACGGCTTTTGCTTGCTTTTACTCCTCTCTTGAGCGAAGCAGCGCGCGTGTGAACGCCAGACTCTAACGCGCCGTGAATGAGTTACCTGAACAACTTGGGATTACGAGTTGGCCGGAGAGAAATTTAAAGTATCGCACCAGCTCGCTCGCGAGCACCAAAGGGGTAGGTAGCGAAGTTAAAAATTAAACGATCATCGCAATTGTCAGCGCCGCACCAACGCAAATAATTTATGATAACTACTCACCATTGCGCACCAAGCTCATAACGCCCGGTACTAATGCACGTGCTCAGCCATTCGTTGATGATGTCCTTGTGCAACTCCTTATCATCGGGCTTCTTGTGCTTGGCCAGCACCAGCGCCTCGCGATGCTTCAGCCGCGTACGCAGTATATTGATAGCTTCGTCAATTTTGTGCTGCGCCAAATAAAAGGAAGCAATCTCGATTGGGTCGCCATTAATTGACTCCGTTAATTGGGCAGCGTACGCCACCATTGCGTCCTGCCACAGCCTAAGAAACAATAAATTAGAACGAAACGAGAGCAAAAAGCGCACGTCGCGCCGGCCACAAACAACTCGATACAATGAACGCCCAACTAAACTAAAAGTTCGGCAGCGTGTAATGAAACTTACTTGAACGAAACCATCGGCGCGATCGAGAGCAGCCACGGTGTTAGGGTGCCTTCATTGATAGCGCGCTTAATTACTTCACCGATGTCGCCTTTCCAAAGCGCTAAGTGATGATGCAGGTCCAACTTTCTTTTGTTCACTTGCAGCTCATTCTCCTCGTCAATGATATCAATTACACCTTGCGGATCGCCGAATAGTTTCAGCACGCTATTGTCGTCAAAGTTGAAGTCGTCACCGCCTCCGCGCCTCTGCTGAAATAACAATCGGCAATCGCCAATTGCTGTCTCCAGATTTGCTTGCCGTCCCGATAAGTTCGGCATTAACGGCGCAATTCGTCGAGATTTAACCGTATCAATACTCTCATCGGTATCTTTCAGCGCCACGGAATGTAATAATTGCTTTTTGCGCGCTGAACGCTCTTGTGCAATATCCTGCTGGACGCGGATGGGATGATCCTTCGAGTTCCAGACGCGCAGCGTACTATCTTTACCCGCGGTGATGATATAATCTTCATGAATCGGACTGCAAATGCCGCACAACAATGGTTCCATGGCATTGTTTATAAATGTGCTAACCGGCTCCATATTATTCCAGATAATTGCAGTGCCATCCTCAGACACAGTCACCAATTGTCCATTTTTATACGGACTCCAAAACATGTCATTGACAGGTTTTACATGATCACCGAGAATGCCAATAACCGCATCCTTCGCCGACAAGGACACATCATCAGATAACTTGCTCAGATCATAAACAACTGTCTTGCAGTCACTAGCAGTCGATGCTAGCCAATCGTGATTCTTGGAGACGTCATCATCCTCCATAGTTTGCAATGGATGCCAAGCCAACCCAAGAATTGTTTGCTTCTGATAGTAAAGTGTCGTCAGAAGTTCATATTTTGGATTAAGTATGAAGACATTGCCATTTTTGCAGCCGATGGCGAACTTGGAATGATCAGACTTCCATGCAAATTGTGATATCCTTTCACCCTTTGGCGTTGGAATTATGGTTGGCATGGCATTAACGCAATTGGAATCATAGACACCAATGGATCCAGTTGAGCACACGTACAATCCTTGAATGTCTTTGCCAGGAATAGGTCCCCATTCAATTTTATAAATTGCCGTGAGGAAATGTTGCATGAAGTACGTAGGCGGCTTTGTATATTGGCCTGCATTAATAAAACCTACTAGTCCATCATCCGTACCGAAAGCAACTATAAATTCATCGGTACTATGCCATGCCAAAGCTGTGACCTTACATTTGCCAACACGTGTATATATCTGTGTCATTTGAATGTACTGATTATGCGCTTTATTCAAGTCCCAAATACGAATGAAACCATCGTTCAATCCAAGTGCCAATCGGCCTGGGTCAATTGGAGACGCAGCAACGACTTGAATGCCTGTTGGAAACGTTGGATAGCATGTCAACACTCTACGTTCTTTCAACGTAGTGTAGAAAATGTTTCTATCGGGCCCAAACGACCACGTGGCATAATCATCTTCAGTTGCATTAGTTACAGATGGGAAAGCAAACGGCGAAGCAATGCAGAATAGTTGGCGATTGTGATCACAATGAATTAATTTAGGTGTACACGATTCGTCAGTAAGGTGCCAACTGAATAGCTCGCCTTGAGACCCTGATGAAAGAATCGTGTCAGGCGCAATCCAATTTAGTGCCATGAACGTATTGTAGTAATTGCGATAATTTCGCGAGTCCCTTGGTTTGGGCAATTTCATGTGTTTTATTTTATGACCATCTGTGCCTGCACAACAAATAACTATGCCACCACCTCTGGACGAAGACGCAAGCAAAAGATCTGGCTTTGGTTTCGTGGAAGTATTGCTGATTGATTCTTCGTTTTCAGTCGTTTCACTTGTACCTGGACTGGGACTGGACTGCGTATTGTTCTCTGCTACATCGGAAATAACATCTACCGATGCACTGATAGCAGGAGTTAATGGTTCTTGAGGTACTTCCTGAACAGTAATTTTGTTCTCTGCATTTACATCTTCGTTTGCTTGTTTGCTTTCATACTTTCTCATGGGTTTCAATATCTTACGTTTTTCCCGCTGTGGGGTCGGCTCTGATTCATCAAAAGTTATCTCAGCATCTGCTTCAGCTTCAGCTGTTTCAGTGATTTTTGCCTTCAAAGCAAGACACTCACTGAGAAAATCCTCAGTGGTGTCAAGCACACCTGGAATTATTGGCTCACGCGAAGCATTCAACTCATCATCGTCAACATGCTTCAGACCTACCCACAAGTTCTTTTTTTGTAATTTTGTATTTTTAGGTGTAGATGAAGAAAGTTGCTCTAATGTGCCTTGTCTTATAGCACACTGAATATGTGAACCATTTGCAGGAAGAGCATCTATTGTATCAGCTTCTGGCACAGTTTCAGTTTCTTGTACAAGATCATTACTCTTACCAACATCAATTTCCACATCTTGGAAACTGATTTCAGCCTCTGGTTCAACCACTGCAGGTACTGTGTCCTTTATGGGCTTCTTTCTTGGTTTGTGAGTATTTTCAGGAATGACGTTAATTGGTTGAGGACACCAAGCCAGATCAAGGACGTCCTTCTCATGATTCTTCAACTTATAAACTAAATGTGGTGTTGCTCCTAGACAAATAGCAATTATAATATATATCTTGTATTATTAGAAAGAACTTACTACTGAAATCGTAGATAATAACTAAGCCACTCCTTAGACCAAATGCAGTTAATGTTCCAACATGTGGACATGTTGCCAGGGTAGTCACATGTGCCTTAATACCGAGGAGATTCTTATGTGATTTTATCTCATTTGTAGTCATTTTCCATATGACTATAAGACCATCTTCAGAAACAGAAACAGTCTTAATGTTGCTCATGAATGCAACACCAATTGGATTGGAGCGGGATGATACATGTGATTTCAGCGAATAGAGACAATCTTTGTTACCAACATTCCACACCTTAACCATTTTGTCAGCCCCCATTGAGGCAAATATTGGTTGTTCAGGGCTCCATACTGGCGCTATACTTATCCATAACACCTTATCCAAGTGGGCATATGGAATTACTGTTACATCTGCAGGCCGATCATAGGGTGCTGGTTTGATCATAACAATACTGTTCATTGCGCCATAGATTAAGGTGTTGTCAGGTGCACAAGCACCTATCTTTGACAAAAACCAATTCGCCGAAGGCGGTAGCGTTAAAGTATTCATCTAGAATGTTTTACAATGAATAATATCCGTAAAACATCAACCGCCATTTATGACCGTACAAAGTGAGGTTAGCATATACACCACTTACAATTACAAGGGAAACACGCCACAAGAAAGAATATAATCAAAGCAAAATACTTACATTGCGTAGTAATTGATTCACTTACGGCACTAATCAATCTATATTAGTAAACGGCACTAATCAATCTATATTCAACAACTAATTACTATACCACTTCACTATACACTATAATAAGACCGCATGGAACTGCACCGATTCGCACTACACTTCCACAAACTGACAGTTGTTGATGCAGCCAAGGTAATCGACACTTCACCAAATATTCGTGAACGGCGCTGTAATCAAGACTCAATTTCCCGCCATAATTTTGGGCAGAATGTTCAAAACAAAAAAATAAGTTTTGGAAGACCACTTTTATTGAAATATATAATTTTATGACTGTACCTCTCGCTAAATTATCATTCAACATTATAAAAATATAACTCTATGAATCCATATAAACCGGACACTATTAAATTTCTGGTCGTACATATTCTCTCTGATAATAAATGACTTTCATTCAGTTACAATACTTGCTCACATCTAAAACCAATGCTTAATCGTCCTTGTCCACAATATCTATAACGCTCAATGCAAGTCCAAATTGAGCAAAGTAGTATGTAATCATGACGAGCGCCTAGAATAAAAGATTATTACATAAGTTACATAATGCATTTCTGAGTGAAAACTACGTACTTTGAAGGCTGGCATTTCCACTTCTCTAAATAGATTCAAGCCAATTAATAAATCCGATATTACGAATGATACTGCTCCAACAGCGGTGATAATATGTGCCCAGCTCCACGTATTCTAAAAGTATGTTATTAGCAGTAAATAACAAGTTTTAACATTACTATTCTTACCCTTTCTATACGTGCAATTGCACGCCACATCATTGTAGTTAACAACAATGTATAAACTGGTACACCAACAATCATCACATCTTTAAGACCAGGAGAAAGAACATACAACCCTATAAAATGCGCAAAATTACAACGCTGAATCTGTGCCACTTAATTGGTTAAAACATAATTACCGATGCCAGCTAAAGAATAACAGACAATTCCTACTAGAGGATTGAGAGGTTTAAAACCAAATGCAGTGATATAATAGATATGTCCCACGCCAAATGAAACCATACCCCAAAGGAAATAAACCTTATCGTCCCATACAAGACAATAATCACCAAAACAGGAGAAGAAAAGACCAAGAAGTATTTTATGCCAAAATTTTGTATACCTGCAACCATAATACAAAGTACAGTAAGTAAACTTTGCTCAGTTCAATTACATTCATTATTAAAACAACCTTGAATTTATGTTAGTAATGTAATTGACAAACATTTGGATAAAAATATAAAACACGCATAGAGTGTTGTATATTTTTTGCTTTTAAGTGTAAGTATTTATAAAACAAATAATAATACCTTGCAGGTAGTTCATGTCCATGCCACGCGACGAAAATTATTAGACAAACAACTGGCATGCATTTAATTAATGCTGCAAAGTATCCAGGCGTGTCTTTTGAAACGATTGTATATATCACCACCCCTTTCAAAAATGGTATAAGCTTCAGGAAAACATCCCAAAGCTGAAAGAAAAAAAATACATGGGAGTTAACAATAGGCAACCCTATCAACACGAAATGCAATCAATCATTACATTGAAGAACATTTGCATTTTAGATACATTCAATACTTAATTATTTAAATGCATTTCGATAAAAAAAACCTAGTGGAATGATTGATGTTTTTAGATAATATTTCTCGCTCTATACATGTTTAGAATAAATAAAAACTCACCGACGCGCCTGGCATTTTTAGAAAATTTGCAGTAAAATGCACACTTAAATCACAGACAATTTGCGTATTGTAGAATAGAAATTAATTGAATGACTTGTGCGATTCTTTGCAGCAATGCGATCAGCACAACTTTGGGCTGTACGAAGCCTTAAAATATCAATTCATATCACTCATCCATACCGCATCTCAGATACACTTCTTATCAGTGAAGCGCGCGATATTTTGTTGCATAAACAAACGAATAGGTATTGAATTGAGCGTATGAGAGTATGAACAACATTATTGGCACTCGCAAATAAACAGCAGCTCGAGTATATTATCAACAACATATTAAAACTAGCAACTCATGTCCCACTACATGTTTATCGCAAGAGTAATTTAGTTACGGCGAATTAAGCAAAATCATTCAGTTTTTACACCGGACTTCTACATTGCACCAAGTACTTCAAGCAGAACACATTAAGCAAATAAGAACATTTGCAACAAGCCGAAATACGCAATAAGAGCGCACCGAATACGGAGTAAATTCAATACTGAATCAGCTGTGGATGTTTTGCTGTTCATTTTACAGTAACAACATACTAATCATCTAAATTACATACTCATGAACAAATCAAACAAATATTTTTATGCGATTACATAAATTATTATAAACATGTTTCCATTGTGCATACAGAATGTATAAACGATAAAAATTTATTAAAATTTTCCATTTGCAAAACGCTCATTACTCACTCTTGTGGCTGACAAAACAAATACACAAAGCGCACGCATGCGCAGTAGGTCAATCCAATGAAAATTCAAATTATAATTTGAAACTTTATTTATTGCTTGAAACCATATAGATATTATTAAACAAAACTGACAAGAGATTATGACATAACTAATCTCTTGCAATTTTTGTCATCGCATTGCACAATTTTATATTTTATTTATTACAAATAGCAACTCATCAAAATGTTCGCTTCTTATAAAAATTCGTATCTTCAAATGGTCAGTGGCTCAGTGAACCCACACGTTATCAATAGATGCGTTGATAAAGGTATTAATAAATCTAAATTAATAAATTAATGTAATCAATTTCACCATCCTAGTTTATTTTAGCACTGGCACAACCAACAATTGATGCGTTTGATCGTGCACCACCATTCAATCGATTAACTTCCAATCAACCAAACATCCCTATTGAAAATTGTGATGTTACTCGACGACCACTGGCATTTGATCGCTGGGCACTTCCAAAATTAGTTAATAATTCACCTTAATTAAGTTAAATAATAACTGTTAAGTAAATGACTAATTTTAGCGCAAAGAATTGAAGAGTGAAGATGTTTGCATTCTTCGTCAAGTAATTAGCAGTGTTTGCGATCTTGTTCATGATCCAGAGCAAAATTACAGAGCAATCCATCTGCAATTTCCGGCGCAATTACGCCATTTGCTCATACACTCAGAAGCGGATATACGTGAACGTGCGCTAATTGCATTAGCAACTATCAGCAATCTTCTAGACGGCAAATATGCAATTGTCAAGAATAGAAAGCTACTTGAAAACTTACAAATATGCTTGAATGACCTAGAACTTCGTGTGCGCTTTCAGGCGTTTTGTCTAATTGAAGAATTAAGCATAGTGTGGATGACAGCTGATCATTTAGTAGACAATGGATTTGTTGAAATAATCATTGATAAATTATTGCATGTGCATGAAATTGAAAACAAGGATGTTATTGCATTAATGTTGCAGTCGCTTGCCAATCTAATGTACTGCAATGGAAAGTTTTTAGCACTCGAATGTGGCTTATACGATCTGCTACTTGAGATACTTGATAAAAATAATGATGAAATTGTCATTGGCTGGGCCTTGAAATGCATCAGCCTCCTAACACAAACTGATGAAGGAAGGGACTTAGCTCTGAAACACAAACTTCTCAAGAAATATCTCTATGTCTATTTGTTCTCAAAAGTATGTATCGAATGTCCTAATTCTACTTATACTAACATTGTTTGATTTGCAGGATGAAATTGTATATCAAAATGCAGCCAATGCAATGTTGTTTGCTACAATCAAAACTAAAGCATTGGTACAAGCAAAGAAATTACCAAAACTAATAGATCGATTGATTGAACTAGCACAATCATCAATTCATCCAACAACTCAAAAGTATTGTATGCAAGTTATGGCAAATCTCACAGGCCATGGTCTTATAAAGAAACATTTAATGAGTGAACGATTCCCAGAGCTTGAAGCAATTCCTGTTGGAAATGACAATAACGCTCTTCGTGTAAAAGAGATTTTACTCGTGGATTCATTAAAATTTTCCTAGGTAAATCATCGTTTAAGCAACCAGCGTGCTTAAACGGTTGCCTACATCATGAAGAAATACACATAACCTGTTTAAAAGCTGCGTCACAAACTTTGCAAAAAATACTACGATAATAATGGTTTATAGCACAACTACTTGTTGAAAGTATGGTGTAATTCGAGGAATAAAGTTCTTGTTTCATTAAATTCTTCTCCAGTAAATATGTCTCACGTTATTCTATCGTTGCCTCAGTTTTATGCCGCGTATAAAAAGTGGATAACTGAAAATCCAATAAAAGCAAGTGACTATGAACTAACTATTAAATGGCTGTCGTATTTCGTAGCTGGTATAATGAATAATTTCTTGTGAGGTTGGTAATGTATAATCAGAAATTATAATCAAATTTCAGGTAGAATAAATAACTCACATATTGTCTCTGAGCTTGTATACTGCTTATCGAATCTGCTAGTCCTCTTCAATGACAGAATTATTAGCAGAGAAAGAGGCCTGGAATGTCCAACAAGTGGTGATACCCTAAAGATCTGGCTTACTGTTCTGGAATACTGTGAAGTATTCTTAGAATTAAGTGCCAAGGAAGTGTGGGGCTCAAGAGGAAAATGGCTTATTATAATGTCAATTCAAATATTCAAGTAAGTGCATACATTTTATTATACTAATCTAAACTCATTTGTTATATGTTTAGATGCATATCAAGGGTATTGCTTGTTTTTCGCCATAATGAAAAGGTCATTCAATCACCTACAATTCAAGGATTAATAAGAAAGGAAGTGTTGCAACAAGCACAAAATGATTCAGGTGTGGCAGATGTGTCTCAAGTGAACTTGGATTTAGTTTCTTTCAAGCTAAAACGCTCTGGAAGAGTGGTTCGCAGAGTGGATGCAGCGCCTCCAATAGAAATGCGCAGTTGGCATGCAATTAAGAGTCCAGCTTTTGATAATGAGCAAACAATTGAAGATGCATTATCTGGCCAACAAATAATAGCAGAAGCTATATACATACTGAAGCCTGTAATACATTTAGGTGCACTTGGTTGTTTTGGCACACAATCATGGAAACCTTACATGCTTAGCCTTTTGCTTGATTTAAGCAGGTCAGTGATAACAAAATTATGTAATAAATGCAAATTATGCAATCACTCATTCCAACATTTGTTTTACAGTTTAAAACTCTATAATAGGAGTGCCATGTGCTTAACAACAAAGCAACGCTTTGAAATTTCACGTCGCTACATTGGGCTTCTACTTTACTTATTAAGATCGCCCTTTTATGACTATCATAGTCGTAGAAAGATTTCAGCTATTTTAACGTCCTTGAGCAAAAACTTGCCATTAGTGGGCACGCTCTTAATGCCCCTAAATAAGTATGTGCCATTTTGGCAAAGCAATTACTTCTATATGTGGTCCAGATAAGTATAAGTAATTTAATCAACTGGAAAAGTGGGATTTGCAAAATGTGGTTTGGTAGTTTTTAGTCTAATTTAAAGAAAAACCAAAAATATATTTTTATAATTCATCTATTGAAATGATTATGCAATGACATGAATTATTGATTATTTAGTAATTTAATGAAAATAATGACAAACAATCATCATTCCACTATAATAAGGGTGAAACTGCTTATAATTAAGTTGCTGTAAGGAATGATAATGAAAGTATTTTAAAGAATATAATGTCTTTTTGTTCTTTGTTTCCAACTTAATTAATTACTTGTGTATATAAATATTTAGCTCATTTATAAAATTGACTACTTATAGAATTACACCTAATAAATTCATTTAGATTTTATAATCGAACACAGCAATTGCATATCTAACTTTATATACCTTACTTGGTGTACTAACTATCAAATAACAACAAATTATCACATATTTTAGTTGCAAATGATTAATAATCACATGTTCCTTCATGTGCTACCAAAAATAACAACAACACTGACGTTTTTATAGATCACTAGCGTCATTTCTCCTATATACAAATTATTAACTTTTGATTTTATAGAAAAATATAATCTAAAACTTGCATCGTATAAATAAAACGATCCTATCATCGTAGTTGGCACGCATTTCTCTGCTTTTGCGATTTTGTTCATGAAATCTAAGCCTATTTGAATGCACTATGACTAGGAGTAATGGTAGTTGATGTCTAAAGTAGATTTGTGGGTCATTACGGTGACTTACATGGCAAGGTCATCGAAGCTCATCGCCGGCACTACGTATGGCTTCCTCTCAATCACGTCCTGTCGCCGATCTGACTCTGGACGCGTATCGTTGCGCATCAGATCTGCATCATCAATATCGTCCAATGTTGTGTTGTATGCTCCCGTCCAGTCACTCTCCGGGTCAGAGAACAAATTGCTATGGTCACGGTCACCACCGAATTCATCATCATCGGCGCTCTCGTCCGAATCAAAGAGTCGTTCAGATGTGTTACCTAAATCTACAAAAACAATCATTGTTTTACTGCAATTCGTCGTGCCGTGCTTGGGAATCATTTACAATTCACTCGCAACGATGACGATTCTTCGTCTTCCCACTCATCGTCGTCGAATTCCAATTGCGTGTTTAGCTCCTTTTCGGCGGCAGATTGCACGAACGGAGAATCGCTTTCAGTCACATCGAAAATTTCAGTCACTTTGACCTGCAAACCCCACCAATTATCATCATATTACTTTAAAGAACAACCACAAATTATACCTTATTATTTTCCAAATAATAGAAGGCCATTATTGCGTCATGGTGAGCAGTCACTTCCAGAATATGGTCAAACGTATCATCGTCCACGGGCTGTTGGTCAAATCTATTGACCGTGAAACTTGGCGTGCGCGATAGCACTTTGCTGCTACTCAGCGGAATTTCGCCATCGTCCAGGTTCAAGATGAAATTCAAGTTCAACTTGTTTGAAGTTCCTGGCATATCACCGGTTTCGTCATTAAAGTAGTCATCATCCTCGTCTTCCGGGAGGGGTAATCGACCAAGTCGACGCAAGCGTTTCTTCAAGTTCGGACCGCCGTATTCCGTAATGTCCAACTGGCAGGTGATCTTTGCGCTCAATTGTTGTCGCTTTGAGTTAACTTTATGCAGGACGACAGCCAACTGGTCCATAAAGTACTTACTCAAGTCCCATAAATTGTTTCCCATGGTAGGCGCTGTTGACATGAATCTAGAGCACAAGGGAGAAAGACGGGTAGAATTAGACAATTATGAAGCAGCGCGGAGTGATTCACCTTGGTAACAATGCAAAATTTGTACGTTTGTTTTGCTGTGGCATGTGTTTCTTGCAACCCCCGCTAAGACGCTTCCGCTTCGGAAAATTGTGCGTTAATTGCACGGTGGCGAATTTATAAGCATAATCTTTGCGCTCGAACGTATCTCCCACAATGCTGCATATCGTATTTACAAATGTAATATTTTAAACAATAATTTCAAAGCGTTGAAAGTTTGCAGAGCAGAAAGTAACGAATGGACACATGTTGCATATCATACCAATATAGACAAAACAAACGCACAATTGTGCAGAGAAAGACAAGGAATGAAGCAGCGACAGATAGCAACGCGCAAAACTCACTTTGTGAAAGTAGCAAACATCATATCGCATGGTAACGTGTATGGTAGACTAAGGACTGAAAGAAGTTTCATTCCGCGATGTTTGAACAGCCAGTTAACGAGTCCCTTGTTGGCAGAGTCGATTGCTTCTTGAAAGATATTGAGTACAGTGTCTGGTAGATTAGAGACTAAAGCTTCCTGCAATTAAAAACACATTAGCCAATTCCTCCTGCAAACTTTAGGCATACACCACATACTTGACGATGCATTTGACATTCTGTGCATTCTGGGTCGTAGTCAAAAGACTCCTCAAGACTCTCATTGACAACGAACGTTGATTGGACAGCCAAGCAACGCGTGCAATTGATCAAGTTATTGCGGTGCAGGAAACGCAATGCGTCATCGAATCCTTGCTTGCACATGTTCGACAACACCTCTGGATTCGGTGGGAACAAAATGCGCATTATGCGGTAGATGTTACGTCGAGAGAGTTCAATCGATGTGTTTGCCACATTAATCTACAACAACAAGCATCATATTTGTCAGCACAAGCAAACTTATAGTAGCGCAATAACTTAAACTTACATGAAACAATTGCATGCTGTCGTCGCGTGGACAAATGTCACTCTCGCCGCAGAAAGGAGAAACCGTGATGGTATTCTCATCCAAAGTTGGCAGATTGTCGCTGAAGCCACCGTCCATGTATCGCACACCGTGGAATTTTGGCGGCAGAATACCGGAAAAGAGCGGAATGAATGCCGATGCCAGCAGCGCATCCATAAGATCCTGCTTGGTCTCAAATTCGGAAACAATGACGTTTTTGCCATCGCAAACGCGCGTCATTGAAATGTGCAGTTTGCCACTGACGCGAATGTGTGCATCGTCCGGAAGCAATTTCTCCATGCCCTCGATAAGAATGTTCTGGATGTTGAACGAGGGATGGAATGGACCCAATGACTTGCTGCGCGCTTCGCAAGCCACACGAAGAACATCGCTCGTCAAGTCACCTGCAAACAAGCAATGCATCAACATTATTTATTGTTATCATCTGCGTAGCGTACTACATATTTTGATAGTGTATCACTGCTATAAATAATCGCATGTTTTGTGTGTGAAATATACGTCGGAATGTTGTAAAAGCCCGCACGCCGCAGTTTGATCATCAGCGGAAGGAGTATTTATAATTGCCAATGATAACCTTTCAACAACATCATTAACAAGTTGAAAATACGCGACCAAGACGAACATTTATCATCATTAATCACCCCATAAATTGCATCTTTATCTCGAGTAATTAGCATTTCAACGATGATTGCCCATGCATCACCTTGTAACTCGGTTGCCCAACAAACAATACCCGCATGCCGCTAAGCAAACAAGATGTTTATGATTTGTGAAAAATTACGCTTAAAAATAATTAGAAATCCATTCGTAAACAGAGTATTGCATTGATCCTATGTGGCTAATAACATGAACCAAATAAATGTTTCACTTAAACAAAGAATCAAAGGCTCTTCAAAAAAAACTGCAATAATATTTACCATTCCCAAATTGTTTTCAATTTTGATTGCCATCAATTCAAGTGCAAATTTATTTGTTGCTCAATTACATTGGGAATTAATTTATGGACTTGGCAACAATAAATTCAACGCCATAAAAATAGAGCAATGACTCAAGTTCTCTCCTTTGATCGTTGATCAAATCAAACAATTAATTATTCGATGGCATTATCAGTTTTTGCTATCAGTCAATTTCCTCAATGTGCCAAAAACCAAGTAACAATTGACATTAATCTTATCTCAATCGCCCGACACATAATGGAAAAACACGACTTGAATCTGACCTTAAACTCACTTAAACGACTTTCTTTCGCTTCTGTTCACCGACATTTTTCTTTGTATCATCCTTTCATTTGATTGCACTAAATCGCTTTGAAATTTTATGTCGAATGAAAGCGATTTGTTTAACTGATAGCTGCTTGCTGCTTTCATGACCTAGATAATCTCCGGCACGTGCCACTTTATTTTTTCCACATAGATGCATCATTCATGCGTGTATGCCAAACGCAAACAAATTATGCATAAACAAAACTAGCGGCGAATCAACAACTCGTTCCAACAAACAAGTGCAAGTTTTTCGCATACAGCAATTCGACATCACACGCGCAAACTTATTGTAATTCATGCATGATGTTCGTATTGTTCAAATAATTGTTTTTCTTAAATACACACGTGTGCTATCATCGTATTCGATAATTCCCTAACACACGATGTAATCAAATCGCAGTTTGTACAAATAAAATCGAAAATTACGACCACCCATTGTGATAATACTGAACAAACACCACTCGAATGATAGCAGTTGAATGAACTTTTAATGCCATTTGAGGCAAACTACGAAATAAACTTTTGTTCTTCTAGCTACTTGTTGATTCTTCGCTATAACCTCAATAAACAAACAGCTGACTGCTTACCTAGTGGCATATCACATAGCAGGGAGCAGGCAGCGATTGCACCTGCAGAAGCACCGGATATCTTGTTGAGCAGCAGGTGTGGTGCGTACTTCCTGAAGCAGACTGCGACCCCGACATGGTAAATGCCGAGGAAGCCGCAACCGGCAAAGGAGAGATTCATTCTTCTAAAGTCTTTCGCCGTGTTGTGGCAGGAACAAAACAATCCTTGATTGGCTGTTTGTTGTGCACGACTATGTAAACAAACAAGAACAACAACGAGTTAAGCGCACTGAAGTTAGTGAACTGCGCCGCGAACGATTACAACAGCTGATCAAATCACTCACTGTATTGCCGCGTTGTTTAATTGGCTACGCTTATTATTTATCTCGTCTATTGTGTTACGCTTCTCAACACTTAACCACACGGATGCTCACTCGTCAACTGAGAGCAGATGCACGTTGCGTGCGTGTTTTGAATGCATTGCCGACTCGGCGCGCGCTCGATTGGTGCGAGTGGGGTGGTGTGTTCGCGCAATGCGCTGACGTCATGCAGCGCGGCGCCAAAATTCAAACGAGTTCAAGTTTATAGCGCGCTGCGATTGCGTTTGCTCTCTTGGCGCGTTTGTATGCGCAATTAATTGTACATAAATTGAAGCGTATGCTTGTTCTCTGATTTATTACATTCTTCGGCGTTATCGTTATCACGTAGTTTTATTTGTAACAGCTGTTTTTCTGTCAGTTGCGCATTCCACATGCAGTGTTCTTCTTGACCACCAGTAGCGCGCGATTAATTGCCCATATTTATCAATAATTACTTTAAAAACAAATTTCGCAGATGTAGTATCACTTATTAAATTCATGAAATGTGTCTAAATTTAGTCGCAGCCCCTTTTCAAATAGGTTTTGGGTTTTTTCGCTGATAACTTAAAGAATGTTGAACCATAAAGAAAATCGTACGATACTCGAACAGCCAATCACATCAAATCTTTCCACAACACTGTATTACCACTTCCAAGAATCTAAAGGGCAGGTATACGTTTTTGATGGAAGATTCCATAAATACCATTCCTATTTACCCAGCACCAACGAAGATAAATTGAAAGGAAAATTACAAATGCATTGCGTACATTTGGTAAATGTGTGATTGAATAATTCCATTTATTCTGCATAATACACTTCATTCGCATCGTGCATATTAATTTTTGATCAAGTATTATGATACAAAGTATACCTCGATAACAATAATCCATGATTTTAGCCACTAACAAGTGCATTAATCAACACGTCGCAAATCTGTGTAGATAAAAAGTAGTATTAAACTTTGCACTTGGAGAGACACTCATTATGTGCACAAAAACCTATTCAAACTCATTAGCCTGATGCGTAATTGGCCGTTTGTTAATTGCAAATAGCACGCAAAATTTGCTTGGCTTAAAGCAAAAAAAAAAACCCAGTTGCGAAGTCAAATTGGTTGGCCACTTTCAGAGCAGTAATAAAAATAGAAATGCTATGCACTTTGCACCTTTTCCTTACTGCACTGCAGATTTGTATCATCTTCTAATCATCATCATGTGCATATGCATGATTTCATCATCAGCCAGCCGCCGATCAAGGCGGCGAATGATTAATCTCACTTATAATTGGCTCTCAAAATTCGAATTAGTCAAATTCGATGTTGATAAGCTAATTCTTTGTCTACGTTAATGAGCGTACGCTAAAAATATGGCAGACTGAATGTCTGAGAATCAACGAACAACATTCAACTAAAATATGATGATTTATTATTGAATTGCATTGAATTATCATTAAATATTTATAGAATAACGCCGGACCATCATTAATCAAAGATCCCACTATGATTAAGTGCACTACAAAGAGAAGAAATCTAAGTAAATAAAGTGAAAAAACAAATTTATCACGAAACAATAAAATTCCATCCTATTTATACGACGAGTACATTAAACAATATTGTTTTCTAATGCGAAAAAATAACCTCTCTTCATAGTAATATGTTTATTCTAACGCTTGAAGCATATTTAAATGAAGTTCTCTGTTATCACGTCAAACAAATGAAACAAATAACAATGTTTACTTCTTGAGCATACCAAATGTTGGGTGGGATGTCAATGGACATGCGATTAATGAGTGCTTTCCACGTAAATCCGATCGACTATCGTATTAAGTCTATTATTATATTGTGAAACAATTTTATTATTTCCTTCTAATCAACGCAAATATTTTCATTAGGTACCTCTCAAACTTTTCACTCCATTTCAACCTACTTATCAATATTTACACATTGAATTCCGGGGCATTAAGTTTACTTTATTGCGCATTCTATTCGGTGATAGTAATTGTTTAAAAATGATAGCTGTGATAATTGTAGTAGAGTATGGGATATCAGATAAAAGCGGAAACTGTAGGCCTCTTTGAAAAATCAGGTGATATAGGTTGTTGGCAAATGTGGCAAATGTATGGACATTGATTGTGAAGTTCAAGGATCAATAAATGCGCGTTAGTAAAAACTTATCGCAAAACGCTTAGGTCATTCAAACAGTCGTTGTTTGCAGATTTGCGATATTTTATTTACGCCACTTGCATACTAATGTAAGGAAGTTACGAGTTGTGTTTTGAGATGTTATAAAAATAACAACGATACTAACTTTCGAAGGATAAAGGCATTCATTGTTCAATTCGAGCTGCAAAACGATGTTTTATTTATAAATTAGCTTATCGCATTGACGTGTGTGCAGTTTTGAATCAAATTGCCAAATAAATATTTTATGCATCAGTCGCAAAGCGGCAAAACGTGCTGGTCATTAGTTGTAACCTGTTATGAAGAGGTCAAGTTGTAATTCAAATGACGGCACATGCATGTACGTTAGTATGTTACTTATATAACTATTGTTCATTAAATGAATAAGTAATTTCTTTTATGTGTCAGTTATCATTGCATTTTATTCATTGTTCATAGATAAGTAAAGTGTGAAACTTGATATATATACATGAAGGTAAACACTAGATTTAACCAGAGAATTAATAATTAAGTCAATTTATTTCAATTCATTTGAAAATTTCAGTTAAATCAGAAATATACATCTAAATTTAATGAATTCCACGAGTTTCCGCAAATGAGGAACTTCATTTTACTAGTCGATTTTCTTGATATTAATTGTCTTGCTGTGCGCTGAGTATCAATAAGTAATTTTCTTTATTAATCTTCTTTTTAAATTTTATTATAGGCAACTCGTCAACGACAATTAAACTAATGATAAACGAGTGTAGCGCCGCACTGCTTGCGGCCACTTGCTGCATCACTGTCGGCTGTCAAATTCTTTTCCTCACGAAGGCCATTACCGTAGCCTCAAGTAAGTAGTGTTGTGCATTGATTTCTCTAAATATTTCGTGCATCCGTTTGTAAAAACACCACATACAGCAAGTAAGCAGTGCCGTAAATCTGTGTGATTACATCCACGAACATATTTTGTGGAAAAACATGGAATTTTCATAGATATACACAAAACTGGTGAGTTAACCTATACGTGCAGTACTAGCATTGTTTATCTTTTGTAGGATGTTGATGCCAAAAAAGAATCGCGTCGCAATCTATGAATACCTCTTCAAGGAGGGTGTTATGGTAGCCAAGAAAGACTACCATGCACCAAAACACCCTGAATTGGACTACATTCCAAACTTGGAGGTAATCAAGGCACTCCAATCTCTGAAGTCGAGGGGCTTTGTAAAGGAGCAATTTGCATGGAGGCATTTCTACTGGTACCTAACCAATGAGGGAATTGAGTATTTGCGCACATACTTGCACTTGCCCCCAGAAATTGTCCCATCTACTCTTAAGAGACAAATTCGCGCTGAAACTACACGCCCAAGGGCTGCTGCCATCAGGTCAGAAACCAGCAAACCTTCTGAAGATCGTACTGGTTACAGAAGGGCACCAGGAGGTGCAGGCTCTGCTGACAAAAAGGCAGATGTTGGTGCTGGCACTGCTGATCTGGAATTTGTAAGTCTCATTCTTCATAATTTGGCTTATGGCATGTTCATTAATATGATGAATGCTTTGACCAAGGAGTTGACTTGTTTATATTAATTACGTGTTTTTGTTTTGCAGAGAGGTGGCTTTGGACGGGGTCGTGCTCCACCACAGTAAATTATTTTATAGTTTCAATGCAAAATAAATTCAAAAATGTTTTCAAAAAAATGGAATAAGTGGTTTATTGAAGCTGATGATCCCAATGTACATACTATATGTAGTTCATCTTCATAAATACATTTTCTACTTCCAATTATTACCAACTGTCATCAATTAATAATTTGTTCAAATCATTCATCTTCATAAGAATACCAGTGAAGCCAATTTGTTAGAATTTGCTGGCTAGGTAACTAATACAATTAATCATTTCCATTTAATCAAATAATTAATACTAATACTATTAATAGTTCCTTTACACCAATTAGTAAGGATGGCTTTTAATTTGTTTCTTGGGAGTAACGCCTATGTTTATTGAAACTGGAGTTATAATCAAACACTTCTTATAGCCACAAATAGTGACATGTTTTGATTAATTAATTAATCATTTGGCGCGTGGTAGCCTAGTGTGTAAGTCGCTGTGTTAACACCTAGAAGACTAGGTTTCAAATCCCGGTAGAGCATACTGAATATGTCTCACTTTCTAAGACCTCTACCCGCCTCGGTGGTCATACTGAGAACGTTGACTATCGTTAAGAAGGCTTCTTCACCTTAGGCAAGGCTAGCAACCTACCTAAGTGTATCTATATGCTCACAGTCCCCAGCCAAGTCTGGATGAAAAACAGGCCTTAAGGCCTATCCGCAAGCAGCGGTGCGGCAGGAAGAAGAAGAAGAAGAAGAATTAATCATTCATGTTACATGAGTGAGGTATATATGCAACCAGTATTACAGCTCAATTCCTCTAACAAACTGGCGCCAAATTTAAACCGGCGGCACTTGAGGAGTTGGAGAGAATTCGATGAAAAATGACTTTATGTGTTGAAATCTATTCAAGTTATATATTTACATAGACGAAGGGTTCCCCTATGAACCTCCTGAGTGGGTGCCTAGCAACCGGAAAGGACAGAGCAATAGACAGGGGAGACATACGTAGTGTGCAATGATTTGATCAAGAGTTGATGTTAAATTTAGAAGCAGGGGTGCGAGCACGAATTGCTTTGAATCAGCCGTGGGGAGCACATACATCGCGATGCTCATACCAGCATTTTACTGAATAATGAACCAAATATGACTCACCCAGCTGTTCGAGCACCCTCATCATTGGCTCCCCAATGCACTGGAGTGCCAAACGTGCCTAAAGAACTTAAGCTTGAGAAGGCGATTGCGACACACGCGATCAACTAGGGTCGCAGTCAGCACTCGCGCTGCGTCCGTTCTTCATCAAGCGCCATCCGGCCATCAGTACCGTCGCGCGATCCAGCTGATGAACATGCTCGCGAGCACCGTTACTTCAAGCGCGATTCAATTCCTTCGGCGGTCAACGCGGCAATAAACTAGTGCGCGATAATTGTGCATAAGTCACACTTGATTGGAGCCTGAAAACGCGCAATTTTTCGCGCAGCCAGCCTGTCTGCTCTGCACCACGGTCTCTTCGTCGGTCGTCAATTACGCTCCTGCTCCTGCCACCGCCGATGCGAGTGCATGGTCATTCTTACATTCAGCAGGCAGGCAAGTGCAGTGTGCGCGCAATCGCTTCCTGCACTTTGACGCTGCGAGCGCGCACGACGCAACACAGTAGGCAAGTTGGTGTGCAATTCAATTAGTTTTTCGACTTCCTGTCTTCTTGTTCGTCTCTTGTTCATTTGCTGTGTGTACGTTTGACAAAACAATTGCGTAGTATTGACTCAACAGCAGTACAATAAACAAGACGTCGTTGTCAACGCAACGCACAATCGCGTACGTGCGCGTAATTGTTTCAATGACAACAAGCCGCTGACTTAGAAAAATGTTGATGTAAGTACCAATTATTAAATTACCACTTTATTAATACATGCGCATTAGTTCCACATGCATTGTGTACGTACACTTGCCATACACTTTGAGCAGGCACGGACGGGGCAACATAAAAGTATAAAACAAATGCATTTTTCGTGTTTTTATTGTATTTATGTGTAATTTCGTTGGGCAATTATTGTTGTTGGTATATACAACGTTTTTTGCTCGGCTAGTAATCACCATCATTGTTGGCTGTGTGCGCCAGCAGCAAGTACTTCTGATGGGCTGCATTTGAAGCGAGACATCAAGTGCGCGCAATTCGATCGTTGGGGGCCGGAGCGCCGCGATGCTCTTGCACTGTGTGCGTGTGCGCCAACTCTTTGTCCTCTAGAGCGGCGCATTTCACTACATGCACGCATATGATGCAACCGCCTTTCCCCACCCCTACTGTGCGCCAGGATTCGCATCCGACAAGGGTTGCAATGAACGCGCGCACCTTGTAACAGGTGTTTTTACGACGCAAGCACATTCAAGGGTTCATTCCCCTCTGGATGGAACGTGCACACACGAAATTCTAATCCGCATCCACATTTATTGAGCAATCCAATCCGCTGGAATTTTACATCATGTAATAAACACGCAAGTCGTGCATTTGCCTCTAGTTTTTTGTTCTATTTCCATGTATGTTGATTCCAAGTAACCTAGCAACTTGCCTGATGTGTAATGAGCGTGTTTAAATAGTCAACTATTAATAGCCAAAGCATTTATTATAATAATGTTAAGGATTATTCCAATATGGAGTGATTGTCCTTACGTAAGGATACGGACAGCAGGCGCCATCTGTGGGCGTTTCCACAGAGGAGAATTCAGGAAGCAAGGATTTCGCGAGCGAAAAGCCCGAAATGCCTCAACATTTTAACGATTGCAGTGCACCGGGCGCGCTCTTGTCCGCCAGACGCGGATTCGCGCTTAAGTTTCGCTTAGTATCTAATTTCTAACCGCATCTTACTAATCGAAATTGACGAAATACGCGATAATGTGGAAATTCATTTATTAACTGACTGACTGACTGATTGACTATATTATAATATACTGTTCGGACTGATTGATTGGCTGTTGTTGTTCTTGTTGACGTTATTGTTGTTACTAAAGTCGTTTACAAACATCGTACCTACTGTTACGTTGGCACCTGTTTTTCTACGAATGTTAGCTGATCGAGTGCAGAGAATTAGATAGACATATCATCACTATTTTCGATGCGTTTTTCCATTCGGAGTAATTGTCCCAGTTGTCGGTCAGCTGTGGCGCAATTATCGTAGCATGAAAGGCATCTTGAAGAAGGACGCGAGCCGCACCGGCGCCGCCGCCAGAAGCGTGCAGCTGCCGCAAAACGGGCACGCCGTCCAACATAATCACACGCAAGATACCATTTTCGAAGAGCGCGACGAGCACGAGCCCGAGGTGCAGCGGTGCACCGTCAAGATTGTAAGTTGCACCTTGTTTGCAAATCCATTTTGTTTGTTTTTCATTTGTCTCGCTACTTGAGTTGTGTTCTTTTCGTTAACGTTGCTTACATCCATCAATAAGTAATCTCTATGAATTACTAATTTCTCTAGTTTGTTTTTCATAAACAATTTCATAATTTTACTTATCGCATAATTTTTAAGAGTTCTCAAAGTTGTTCAAAGTTGTTTTTCAGGAGTTTATCATTTCTTATCATAATTCGCATGAATAATATCCATGTTTCCAGTGTTATTATGACAAATTTTTATTGTTTTTAATTGAGACATGCAACCCAGCACACTGTACGTGCCTCTGGCTTATCGTAGTCCACTGAAAAAGCATGCTAATGATTAATTTGCAGTGACCAACAGGTGATTTACAAGCATTCCACGCGCGTGTCGCTCGCCTTGCAAACAGCACATACATTATTCTCATACGTATTCCACGCATCTAATACTAAAAATAGCACTTTGGTGCGACACGCGCAACTAGATCATAGCATAGATCATAATACCGCGCGTGGAAAGATATTTATAACGCGAATCAATAATTTATTCCGGTTGCCATGGGCGACCCTTCAATTTTGTACGCATGTTACTCAAGTAAGTCATCTGTGTGCAAATCTGCAATTGAAATGCAACTTGACGTTGTGCTTGAGTTGTTAGATGCATTCAAGTGTTATTAGACGCGTATGCAAATCTGCATTCGTTATATTTCAATTGGTTTATGGAAATGACAGCAGCAATCTTGAATACACCAAAGTATTGGTGTATTATTGTATTTGAATGAGGGAGTAACGAAGAAAATTGCATAGAAACGCGCACAAGTATGATTTTCATTGACAATATGCAAGCATATGTTGTACATTGTCGATGAGTGAGTGAGTCTTTGGGCGCCAGCGCAAAAGGACCACCAGCAGCGCCGGTGGCGGCGGTGGAGGCGGCTTGCGCGCACTGTTTTTCGCGTCGTGCGTCGACCTAATTTCGCTCTCCGCACAGCCCGTTTGCGTAGTACGCGTACGCACCGTAGTAGTGTAGGGACTATTTTTGCGCTGCTCTTTTGTTTAATTTTTCAACCAACAATGCAAATAAATAAATAACCCAATCAGCTGACGAAAGATTGACGCCCATTGAAATGGATATCGTGCGAAATTAATACAGTTGCAGTTTGCTGCAATAAACAATTGGCAAATGAAGCAAGAGATACAGTGACCAAAAATAACACAAGAAGTGAATATCAATTGTTATCAGTGTTTAATTAATAACAGACAGTGAAGCATATCAATAAACTCATTTAACAGTTTAATTAATTGAGTAAGAAGAAGAAATGGGGTTTTAATTGAATGAGACGCACTTTTAAATCAATCAATCAGTCAATGGTTTTAATTTAATCAAAGGCGCGTAAACAAAGCATTTTCTTTTACCTTGGTGAGTGGTATTGCATTTAATCTATTTTTGTTGATTTCTTGTTGGCTGATTTTTCTCTTGTTGTTGAATTACTTGCATGACTTGAGTTCACATCTGAAACGCAACACCGATGAGGAAATATTGATTTCCCATTGAGTGCGGCATTCATGATGCATAAAAGTGCATTGAGTCTTTAATTAAAGTGTAAACTTTTACACTTGTTGCTTTAGAAAAAGTTTAGTTAATAAATAAGGAACGATTTAATTGATTAAAGTTTATTTATTAAAGTAAACTGTATATAATTTAATTAATCGAATTATTGATAATTTAAGGGGAAAATTAAGAGAATTATGGCAAAATGAAAATGTTCTCAAGCAAGTAAACACATTTGAATGAGGTTGCTGGTGAGATAGGCGGAAGTAAAGCGGATGTGATGACGGATGTGAAGCATGACGTGGGTGGCAAAATGACTTCGCCACCACATTCAACGCATTGATGTTACGTTTCGTAACGGTGTGCGGTAGCAAGGGTGCGACCTAATTACATTATGCGTTCGAGTGCGCTTTCAAGCACTTGTCATCCAGCCAAGTAAATTATTCACTGAGCATTCTTCACTTACACAAAAAATAGCTAACGTAATAATGCAAACTAAAGTACCAAGCGTTTTTATTCAAGTACTATGAATAAACGTTGAATATTGTGTCAATGTTCTTTGTTCGCATTGAATTAAAATTCTAGGGATTTTTATCGCTTGACCTCTTGAGATTTTACACTAAACGTTATCCTCTAGCACACTATTTAAGGATATTTTTTTTTCTGAGGGGGAAAATTTACGATATAAACATACTCCATAAATACCATGCAATTCCGTATAATTGAAGTGCAATTGCGTTTTGTAATCAAATGAAAACGAATCGGGCAAAGCTATTAATAACTTGCATGAATACTCGACGCTCGACAAACATGAGCAACAGATGCTAGCGGAAAGGCACGTCTTGTTCGCGTACGATACACGATTGATGCCATAATCAATCTTTAATTACGTAATTCAACGTTAATTCTTAAACGGTATTGCCGTAAAACGACGACGACGACGACGACGCTCGCATGCCATAAACCGAGCGAAGAACGCAAAAAAGCGGAAGTTGTTTGGCGCGTGCGAACCAAGCGTGGAATATTTATTTGCCTTTTACTGAAATCTCATCAGATACTAAACATGTTTAGATCACCGCTCGCAAAACCTAAAGAGTTTATGTGTGCATGCGTCGTAAGCAAAACTAAATATTAATGTTACAGATGCAAGTGAATTGCATTAGAAAAATGGGTCAGTCATTTACGTACTTGAAGAAGTACGGTAATTTCGGTACTTGCAAGAGAAAAAAATTTTCACGACGATGTGTTAGAAGTGTTTATGCATTCTTTAACTGTTTAGTAACGTACGAAAATATTTTTGGGAAATGTACAAAAAGTTGCCGTGTATCTAAAAAAACTTTGATGGTTCATGTAATTTACAATTTAAATTTGAAGATAACCAAATGTAGATATTCTAAGCATTTATGTAATCCGTATACAGAGTGATAACATAAATATTTATAACGTAATAACAAATTTACATATACAAAATATTCAAGTGATATTTCTAGATGTATCATAATAATAATTTATGACTTGTTTGTAGCTTGTTAGTTGTTGCCGTAGCAACCTTGTTTGTTGAGCACATTATTGTTGTTATTTCTGTTTCGCTTCATCAACGCGCTGAGCATTTACAACAAATTGCATCCAATGATCAGTCAGTCTGCACGCGGCTAACGAAGCGCACTTTTGCGGTCAAAAAGCGACTTGCACATCAATCGACAAGTGTTGTGCACTTGAGAATCAGGTGAAAAGTGTTGATAAAGACTTGAGAAGTACAATGAAACTTTGGAAATGATGTGCAAAGTGTAAGAGTAGAGTGTTTTGTTCGTTTATTTACACGAAAGTGATTTCAACTAAACTTGACCTGTGTGAATAGAGGCACAATGTTCAAGCGGAAGCGCAAGGTGCATACAATACTTGACAATTTATTACATCATCACGTATAATTATTCATTCGATTACTGTATTCAAGTCTCGCATATGGCATGCGAATAGCACTAAAAATAGATGTGATACTAATTGTTTTGGTTTATTTTCGATTGCAGTACAAATTATCATCGACAATGCAGCGCTGTCCGTACATTTACGAAATGAAGGAGCGGCTGCTCGGCGACCAGCAGCAGCACTCGCCGAACAACAGCATGCCGGAGGTGGTGCCGGCGAAGAAGGTGCCCACGCCGCCGCCTCTCATCATGGACTACCAGCAGCACTATGCGCAACAGCCGGTTGCGACTGTTGTCAAGGTAATCTTCACTCTCTAATGTTTATAACATTAGTTCACAACACTTTTTCGAGTTGGATGTGTTCTTAATTTACGGCTGACAACTAGCACAACAACTTTCGTGTTATGAAAAGTTCTGTTACCGTTAAAAACACGTGTTAAACTTAAACTTTGGCACAAAGGGATATCCCATATGCATATTGAGTTGCCTATATCAGCATGAACTTGGTAACTAAAAGGGACAACAAAAAGCTTGTATAATTTGGTGTTAACGCACGGTACATTGTTGAAAATAAGTAGGAAATGAAACTTATGCCTTTCTTTTGTATTTTTTAGTTAAATCCAGATGGTTATGGTTCTCACACGTCGCCAACACACAAGCGAAGCGACCGTACGCCTTTAATGCCGCGTTCGCCTGAAGATGAATTACGCTGCTATGATCATCACCATCAATTTCCAAAGAATGCAAAGTAAGTCATGCATTTTAATCTTAATCTTTTCTTCTGCCTTTTTATTATGTTTTTTTTGGGCGCTTTTAACAAGGGTTGAATAAATACGTTGGCGTTTTATTTGTTTGTGGATGAGAACCACTGAATTAAAAAAGTTTACTTATGAAACACTCGGAAAAAAAAAGGCAACGAAAACATTTAATGCATTTTGGCATTGTGTTCATTTCCGGTTCTTGTATTGCTACCTTATGAAGGACATCCGGTCGTTCTTTTATACTTATCTCTTCAGATAAGAACATCAAAGCAACTTCAATTAGTTTGTAATTGTTTTATTTTCCTGGAAATTACCTAGAAACAAACAAAAAGTAAATTGTTATACTGTCACAAAGAAGTTATTTTATCGGGAAAGAGGGGGTTTACTCAAGTTGCGAAATGTTTATAGATTTTCGTAAAAAGTTTATGACAGAAGTTGTTGGTGAAATCTTGGGTAACCATAAAAAAAGACACTTATTTGTTGTACTCTAAGGGAATTTAAAGTGGTTAGAACGGTTTTCACCACATTGCTAAATTGTATATGTGCGTGCGCGTGCATGAGGGGCAGCGCCGCCGCGAATGCCGCCGCCAAGCGAACAAGGGAGCCCCTGCAAAAGGGGGAGATCAATACACTCCATGCTTCTGCTCCCTGCTGGATGCTGCCCGCTGAACAGAACATTCATCCTTTGTTCGTTACGTCTCTTCTATTTTAATACAGCACCCGAGTGCGGATCATTTAAATAAAGCAATTTAAAGTTATAAATTGCAAAAGGATTTTTATGAAACTCAAAGAATTTTTAAGTCTCTGAAAAAGTAATTTAAGGGATGTTTGGTAACATTGAAATATATTGGATGGTGATATTTAAAATGCAATAGGATTTTTGGTTATTGTATGTAACATAGGTAAATTGAAGATTGGTGGTTGATGACCCTTTGGGTTGCATAAGCGTGTGCGTGGCGCGTATTGGCAGAGGTCACGCGAGGTCACTGGGTCGCATCCCAGGGACCAAAAAGCTCCGGCAACTGTATTGCCATTTCGGTAACCAACGAAACGAGTAGCCAATGAAATGCATGCTCTTGGTGTCACGTGCGCTCCATCCGCGCGTCCACAGCATCCCTCCAGCGGGATTTCGCGTACGCCCCACCATCGAGTGCATCCAGGATTTCCTCGCCCTTCAGCCCGAAGCGGGCGCGCAGCAGCACTCCTCGTCGCGTATGCTCCTTTGGCATGTGTGCAGCAGTCGCCACCAAATATCCAAGTATCGTTGCCGCGTTCGCGCCACCATCGCACAGGACGCGTCCTGTTCATCTCCGAGGGGAGTGTGCATTCCCGAAATCACTTCGCGGAGGAGGACGCGTTCGTGCTGTAATAGTTGTTAATAGTGTCATAACGATCATGTAAAGTTAAATAAGTTTAAAAAACATATTCTATTCAAACCCATTAATTAATTACGTTAACAAATCCGGCCTAAGAAGCATCGACTCGTCGTGCTTTCATTAACTTAAACCAGGATGTGATGGATCAACGAACATAGAAAAAGAGAGAGAGTTATTTAAACGCAGAGGATAGCAGATAGAGAAATAAGGGACTATAAAAACCCTTATTGAATATTTTTCGTGGCGAATATTTTTCGAGTGCATAACATCGAGAGACAATCGAAGAAGTTATTATGGTGGCGACCGGCGAACTCAAGGTCGCTACCGTCGAGGTGGAGTCCATAGACAACATGGCGACGCTTCCGGTATCGCAGCGGTCGCAAGGCGGCGGCGGTGGCGGTGGTGCGGGCGGCAACGGCAACGATCCCGAGCGGAGCGCCGCGATCAAAGAGATGGAGCTGAAGGGCGTGCAGCCGAAGCCGAGCAAAAGGTTTTTTTTAGCATTAAACTAACGTACTAATTAATATCAAAGCAAAACCCATTCGATCGTCCTTTGTTTTCCTAGGTATTAATAGCCTTCGGCCTACTTTGCGCAGGATAATTTTATCCTTACAAACACCATTGACACACCCAAATCATCATTTAAATAATGCCATTCCAGTGCGCATGGTCTACTTGATTCTTTGTTGCGTGTGTTTAGCAATAATGCGACTTTTTTTTGCACCAACTAACGTAATCTGAGTATAATGCAAATATAACAATGAATCGTAAATGTTTGTTTAAATTCGCCAAGTGATCTTATTACGCTCGTAACGTCCGAGGTATTTATTGACGAAACTAAATGTTTCTACTCAGTATCCTGTTATCAGTTAACAATTGCACATCGGCCTGAGTTAATTATTAACTTAAAAAACGTCAAATTTACCGCTCATTATGGACAAGAAAGATTTAAGTCTGTTATTCGATTTGCATATTGAACTTTTGGAAAGACTTTTATATTGGAGATTGCCGTAAGTTTTACAATATTAATTAATCAATAAGTACTTAATTCATTAACCAATTGATGCTAAAACTATTGAAATTTTAGCATAGCAATGCTAATTGATAAAATATAAACAAATTAATGAATATCTGGATAATGTATTAACCGTCAACAAAAAATATAATTAGCACATAAAACATGTGTTGCATATAAATTTATATTTAGTATTTCATTTATAAACAAATTTTCTTCAAGTTTAACATGCAATTTTAAACTTAGTTTCATGACTTTAAACTTTTTAACCTCAACAAAAACGTTATGGAAAATGCTCATGCATATATTATTCTCGATTTTATCACAGCAAACAAACATATAGGGTGTTTAGGTAATCGTTTCTTTGTTGCTAAATTTTGCAACAACTACGTGCTCATCAGCGTAGTAAATAGAACAAAAAAGTTGAATTAAAGTCCAAGTTGTAGGAGTATAACTAACTGGCCATTGCATGCAAGTGACTGTGTGTTTGTTACGCCTGTTTATATGTGCATTTACGTTTGCTGCAATGTGTTAATGTGTGAGGAAGATATGTATAGTGACTTAAGCGTATACGCCTGTGCATTTGTGTATGAATAGAGGCACATCAAAAGCGCAATGCTTGTCGAGCAGGCTCGTTAAAAATAGTTCAGTGCGGCGCTCTCAGCCGTTCGCTGCGCATCGGGCGCGATTTTCGGACAGTTTTCACATCGTAACCGAAATTTACAGTTTAACAATACGAAAAACGACAAAGAGTAACCTCCCCCCTTGTGCCATATGAAGATTAGGTTTAAACATATGCAGAAAAGTGAAAAACCCCAAAATGAAGATGGTAACAGATAAATGGTCATTAAAGTATGTTTATGATTTGCTTGGTCTACAAATTAAATTGCACGTTGGTGTTTGATTATTAACTAATTGGAATATACATAAATTTGCAGAACATCACTCTTCATAATCATGAGTTTCGTGTATATGAAACTCCTGGTTGTTGTATGCATCGCGTACGTCATCTCCGACGTGGTTACGCATAACATTCCTCTATGGTACTACGAGGGTTTCTTCACATACCTGTACGGCGTCAGCATCCTGTTCCTGCTGTACGTCTTCTGCTTCCTGCTGCAGGAGAGCGCGTGCTGCGGTGGAGGCAGCGAGAAGAAGCAGGAGGAGAAGGCAAGGAAACTGAGTAAGAAAGAAGCCAAAGACAAGGAGAAGGAGCGGAAACGCGAGGAGAAAGAAAAGAAGAAGGAGGAGAAAGAGAAGAAGAAGGAGGAGAAGGAGAAGGAAAAGGCGGATAAGAAGAAGGATAAGGACAAGGATAAGAAGAAGGACAAGAAGGGAGATAAGGTTGGTGTTGGCCTAGATTTCAATTCATTGCATATGTACTTTCATCTTCTTGCATTGCTTGAGGTGCTTCAAGTATAATGGCACATTAATAGTTCATTTTATGCTAAAAAAAGAGATAAAAGAAGAAAAACGCAAGAGTAAACAAAATCAAAATTCATGTCAACTTGCTAAATTATTATGTTTTCTGATGATAATATTTTAATCAATTAATTTGGGGTTGCTTTACATTAATTTCACTTGGTGTTTGGTTCTCTTTATTTGAATTCATTGAGAAGAAGTGAGAAGATGTTTAATTAATTATTATTTGTTTCTTATTGTTTGTACGTTTTTGTTTTGTTTGTTTGTCTGTTTTTGTTGAGCATGCATTTGTGCGTTAGAAACGAGAGGTGTTTCCCCGTAAGATGAGGGACATTGTGCAAGCAAGGGCTGCCATTACCTACTCGATTGCCGCCCCCAAGGTGAGCTTCTCTGCTTTCTCAGCGCTGCCTGCTCGCTTTCCAAAGTTTGGCAGTGCTGCCATTTTATGTCAACCCAATCAATTTGCAAGTTAATTAATTAATTAATTGGCATCAGACACATGCAGCTTAACGAATGAACCGATTTCCGAATGATTGAATTAGCTTAATCACCACGAAATGTCTAATGAGATTCAAACAGTCAGCTCTTTCTTAGGCTTAATTTGCCTCGTTAATTCATATCTTTTAGGTGGAATGATGCTAGCTGAATTTGCTAATTAGTTATGTGCATTTGCATGTTAATTACTCTATGCATTTATCAGGCACGCAACTGCTAATTAAACAACATGGCAATAATTAATTATTTTCAAATAGTTGTTAATTATTTATTGACTAGCTATAAATATCAAGTGACGTGTGATTATTTTGTTATTGCGTTTTGTTTACAATTGCTTGGTTAATTGATGAAGAATTGAAAGAAAGTCGCTCATGAAAAGACAGGAAGTCTCCGTTTAAGAAGTATTTGAATTCTTTGTATAGTAATTACTTTTATACCAGATTGAAGTTGTACCGCGTTTGATTTCATAAACATTAATGACCTCAATTTGAATTTTCGTTTGGTTCAGTTAACTGATGCAAAGTTTTTTGCGAACCTTTAGCATTTCAAGTTTTTTACTACTTCAAGGATAAACAAAGTTTACGACCTTTAGCAATCGGCTAGAGTTGCATCAATTTTAACGATTAAATAACTCAATATGATTGACACATTGATGCTTCATCAAAACTATAAAAATGTAACAGATGTGAATGTTCGAGAAACTTTTTTAAAAGTGCGTTAAAAGTGGATTTGAAAAAGTCCAGAATGGTTTTTCCTGACTGCTTCTCCGTACAATTAAAATTATTCTAGTGTTTTTGTTATGTTTGTCGTGTAATTTAATACACTAACCAATTACAAACTTAAAAATGCTAAACGTAAAACCTTAACTAAAGCTAACATGAAATTATAATAGGAGCAATGCAATAAAAACAAAAACTATTCTCATTCAATGAAAACCTTGCAGTATAAATAAGAAATGAATACATTTTTTGATAGAAAGCAAAGCAAAGCAAAGCAAAGAAGTAAACTTGCAAAACGCGCTAAATATATATCATGATTAGCAATAGCTATTTTTAAATAAATGTCTCAATGTTTAGCGTTGAGATTTAAATGTGAAGTAAAACGCTACTCAAAGTACGAAGCATAACCAACCAACCAAACTACTTAAAAAAATAGTAAATATGAAATAATAACTTATTAATACTTTTTGCTATTGAGTTGTGCGAAGTTGATTTATAGCGATATTTTGTATTCTGCCGGCCGGCGGATTCGTTGATCGGTTCGTTCATTTCTCTCTCGCCCAGTTTGATCGTTCTCCTCGTTTTCTCGTTTGCCTATTTGTCAATTAAGTTTTTGTGTTCTTTCTTTTTCTCGCATTTCTGTTTGAATTCTCCTTCGTTCGCCCCGTGTGCCTGTGCTGCTGCTGGTTGCGCTCGTACGCGTACGCACACACCACAATGCCCCACATGTCAATCGCCGCCACCGTCTGGCCCCCTACAGAGCACGTACCGCCGCAACTCCGAGGGGGTTGTCGACGCCGGCCTGCCCACGGTGCCTGTGCCCGTCGAACAGCTCGAAGCACAATCTGAATCGCCTGTTCTCCCCCAGGAAACGCACGCCAACAATACGCAGCCGGCGGAGCAACGAGACGTAGAGGCCGGCCAAGTGAAGGTCATCAAGCGCAAGAGGAAGACCACGCAGAACGATCACAGTCATGGTAGTTTCTTCTTGAGGATTGGCGCCATTGGTAAGTGGATAAAAGACTTGGAATAACCTTATTTTAATATGTCAATGATTTGTAGCATTTGGTTTGGGAACAATGATCTACAATGGATTGGAATTTGGAACGTTCTTCGAGGTACCTATCAGCTCCCCATGCTACATGATCCTTCGTGGAGTGAACCCTGTCCTTCAAATGGTCTTCACTTTTATGCAGATGTACTTCATATTCATGAATTCAAGGGTAATTACTAAGATCTGAAGTTAGGTCATACAAATTAATGATTTCATTGTAGCTGAATATCCATCGCTTCAAAGTGATTGCTCGTTTCGGCCTTATGCATGTGGTAGCTACCAATATCTGTGTCTGGGTCCGCACCGTTGTTTTGGAGTATCTGAAAGAAGTAACCATGTTCCACAAACGATTTAATGACACAATCCGTGACCACACTTTACGCAATGCCAAGACTGTTCTTGGAACTCATATGGTTGTACCAGATGCACATCATACGACGGGAATGCCAAGTTTGACCACTACGATGAGTACGCCTGGTAATTTAATTCATCGCATAGTTACGAGCACGGTAGCCTCGCTACCCGCTTTGCCAACGGCACGAACCACCCTTAAAAGTAAGCGTACTAACAATTGCTGATCAGCACTTTGGTGTTTATAGTGAATTAATATTTGCTTACTAACTTTTAACACTGTTTGTGCTTTGCTAACACGAAGGAGCATTATCGACCGCACGAACGACGACCACAACAGTCCCTCCGAATTTATTCCGCTCTTATAGAGCATCTCCCAAGCCTGACTTCCCTGACTGGGTCTCATATAATAATTATAACAGAACTGAATGGCGTTCCCTATTGACCACTTTGCGTACGACCATTTCAACCACTTTATCCACTTCAACCTCAACAACCACAACGACTACTTCTACAACCACTACAACAACCACAACTCCTCCACCAACTATGACCACAATCCCAACCACTATCCCTACGACAAGTACGACGCTTCCTCCAAGCACCACCACCCTGTGGAATACCATCAGCTCCACTTTGGCCAGCACGCCATTGAATAACTTCTTTAACTTTGATAAGGGCTTTGAATCATTTGAGAATAATGTTGCTAATGGTAAATAACAATTACTAACAGTTTGTCATTTTAACTTACATTGATTATGATTAGACTCTCATGCTTTAATGTTTTATTTTATAGTGGCGGAAGAAGCATCTAATGCTGTAGTTGAAGATGTTCTAACAAGCAACGATGGTGGAGTATTTACTGGTATTAATGGTTCGGAATTATTAGACAATTTAACACCACAAGCATGGTGGGCATCATCATACAATGCTTCAGCAGACACAAACAATTCCTTGTTGCAAGCTGATTGTGGACGCGTTAACATTATGGGTACAATAGTTCAAGATTCAGCACCATATCTATTCCCCTTCATCATTGAGTATTCTTTGATTGGGGCTGTGGTCATTTATGTTATGTGGAAGCATATTGGTCGCAATCCTCGATACTATAACGATGAAGATTTGGAACATCGTTTGGAAGTTATGCTCTCCAGAAGAGCTGTTGCAATGGCCCATGCTCAAAATGGACGTGTTGATTGCGTGGGTGCATCCAAGGGTTTATTCTTTGGCTTGTTACTTCTAGTCGGCTCATTGATCTGTCTGATCCTCTTCTTTGTGCTCATCCACCATCCAGACCTTGGACTCTTAGCCATCTACCTTGCAGACGTATCGCATTGCGCTCTAATGATCATGAGCATTCTGGCGATTGTAATTGGATTTTGTAGAGTGCAATCACTCAAATTCAAAATTGAGGAAACCAGTGACCTCAATGATATCTTATTGCGCATCTCTGCATTTGGACTCTTCATCTATGCTACGTTTAGTGTCATTGCTGGCTCGCTGAATGCGTTCACCAGAGAACCGAATCTGCTAGTCATGATCACTGGAATTCTTTCAGTGGTGCAGGTAAATAAAAGTGTGTTTAAAATTGAACTTTCAGTGATATTAATTCCTCTTTTTTTAGGTCGTATTGCAATTGCTATTTATTGCTGATGTATCCAGACGTCGTGTCCATCTTCCGGAACACGATCGCTCAAAGCCCGGGCGTCAAGTGGTTACCTTCTTGCTCATCTGCAATATTACGATGTGGATCATCTACACCTTTGAGACACAAAAGGTTGAAGCGAACCCAATACAACTTGAATTCTATGGATTCCTTACGTGGGCGCTCATCCAACGTCTTACTCTGCCATTATGCATCTTCCATCGCTTCCATTCAGCAGTCACACTTGCTGAAATCTGGAAGACCTCATACAAGACGCGACTTGAGTAAGAAGCTTGCGAAATCAACGCAATGCAACAGAAACAAATACGGCAAATTCATTAAAATTCAAGAGGGAATAATCAAAAGATGAACATGCTTAGTTTTGGCGTTGGTCAAACTGATCCAAAACTATCTCACTGAAAACACACAAATTGAGATTACTTTTTCTAGTTTACATCAGCAAGTTGATAGCACATTATAGTGCGTTTTGTTTGTTTAGTGCAAATGTTTATTATTAATCGAATGAAACTGTTTTATTTTTTATATTTATATGCTGCATTTTACTTTACTATTTATATATTTCAATATTTTATTATGATTATTATTTATTGCATAATCGTTGATGCGTTTATGTTGCAGCTGAGTGTGCACGCTGTGTGTAAATAGAATTAACAATAATTTTGTTTTTAAATGTTGTATAACATTCTACATATCTCATAAACATAAAAATCAAGCTGAAACCAGAACAAGTAACATATATAAATGATAATTAACATAAAAACAATAATAACAAGCAAGAAATTAACAACACGCACACACTACTTACAAACATTTTCTATAACTTTAAATAACAATTTACAAAATGCCATTTAGAATAACTTAAAATGCTCATTGATGATGATAATATGCGAAATACGCAACCTTTCAATTCGGACATCAAGCATGAGTATACACTTGTTATCTTAAAACTATTTAACAATAATCTACTTACAATTTAGATATTGCGATAAGGGAAATAAGAAAATTCATAATGAGTGTTCAATAATAATAATTAATGAATAATACCTAGCAGTTACTCTACGAGTAAACTGAGATAAGAACAGACTTGATGAGATGATAAAATGGTTTTAGCTTTAGATTCCGGGATTCATTGACATAATAGATGTGTTTTTCTGTAAGCTCCACGTAATCATTAACGTAAACATTAAGATGACTATATTTAATGGATAAACAAAACTAATCAAGCGAACAAGAACAAGTTGCAAACTAAGGAGACCATCAACTCAAGAATTTTTCCATTTTATTAGCAAATTTACACGAAGCAAGAAAACAAATATACCTAATACCAAATGCGGATCAACTTCAACTACTTGAGAATTTCTACTTTTATAAACGGCCAACGTTTTACAACATTTATACGACTGGTACGAATGTTTACGGCATGTTTTTACAATTACACTTGTAGCTTAACAATAAGCGTAAATTACAAGATTAAACAAAAACGTACATACACTTAAACGGATTAAAGTAAGCAAAGAACAGGATGGATTTCTTGAGTGGAATAAATAATTATTTGTGGACCATTTGTTACCAGTAAATTGCAATTGATGGTGTTGTTATTATTAGAGAATTATTATTATTTAATACTCAAAATGCAAACAATTCAATCCAAGAACTAAAATCAAAATTACCAAACGACAAAAGCAATTGCAATAAATATGCAATTATTCGAATTGTTTATTGCATTTAATTTAAACATTATGAGATAGATTATTGTGAGTTTTCAAATGTGAAACGAAATTTTTCGTCCATACGAGCCAACTACTTAAATTCTATCAACGTTAATATCTTTAATTGCTCTATTTAAAAACAAAATGATGAATGCGATTTACGCATTGACTAAAATGAAATTAAGAGAGGGATACGCTATGATTGATATTTAATTAATATTAATCGACAAGATAAAATAAAATAGATTATATATATACAAAATAGAATATGAATGATATATATGAAGATATTATATAAAAGTATAAAGATAAAAACTATCTATGAGTAATTGCAAAACATAAATGTCGTAGAATTTTAATTACAAGCATACCACTTGTACTCATCAATGACAAATGACATGAGAATTATGCGTAAAGAAACAATAATTATACTCGAATTACAAACAATACTCAAACGTTGGAAAGCAACCGAAGAATAAGGAGGAAAAATGTGGGGTTTCTGCTCAACTTGATTTAAATGTTAAATTAATGTACATTAATCATTGTATCGATGATTATATTTATGAAAATACATATAAAAATATTGGTATAATATTAAATCCAATAAATTGATGGATGTACTCGAATAAATTCAAATCACTTGATGAAAGAGTAATTGAAACATAAGAATGATACAAAAATTAAGTAGTTTTAAGTCATTCAATAACCCATTAAGTTCTTGATTAACTTTACGTTCAATGAATTCAATTTAAACATTGAGAATGAGAATCTTGCAAATTGTTTTTATTTATGGGAATCACTGCCAAACAAATCCACATTTGGATAGCATTTCAATGCATATGAATAAGAAATACAACAATTTTTGAAAAATTTATAACATTTGGCATTTTTAAAAGTAAACTAACAGTAGAAATGAAGACAATGGAAATAGTAAAAGAAGACAAGTAATGAAAAATATAAACATTTGATCTACTTACATACAATATAAAACCTTTTGATATTTTTCCAATTGTTTTACGATGAACTGTAATGTTTTACTGTATTTATATGTGTATAAAATAAAATAAAATAAAATAATATAAAATAGTCAAAAACATTTGTGAATGATTGCTTAATTTACATGATTTGTGTGTGAGAGTTTGTTGGAGGCAGAAAATTGGAAGGTGAGGGATGAATTCGTATTTAAATACAAAATATAGAAATTTGTTGGCTGGAAAACTGGAAAGTTTGTTTGTCCTGTCTTGTTTTACTGTTTGCTTTAGAGATTTTCTTCCGGGCGATGAAAGCCGTTATTGAGAGAGGACAAAAAGTTTAAGTGCTTCGCATAATACGCAACTTTTAAATATGAACTTTAGCCAAGTTTCGAGTTTGCTTAAATATGCGTGCATGTTGCCGAGTTTAGGGGGTGTGTATAGACGGCTTATAAATTTTCGGTGGTAGTGTGTGTGTATGTATAATAAGAGCAATTCCCTGAGGGAGCTTGTTAGCTGAAGTGTTGTGTCTCAGCCCTTGAGAACACTCTGATGGAGTTTTTAGCTAGCTGCCAAACTCACCTGCGAAATGTATTTGATGCTATTTTATCAGATTTATGTTTAATGCTTTCTATTGTATTTCTATTAAATAAAATATTAAAATATATGAAGTATAGGTATTTGTATTACCTATTGTTAATTGTTGTAAATGTAAGAGGATTAGCAACGTCGTATAGATTTTAATAATTCATTCCTTTAATAATCTCCACTGGCCTAGTGGTTTACAGATCCAGATTTGATTCAGGCAGTGTGGGTTCGAATTCCAAGGGTGGCCTTTCTTTAATTACATTTTTAAATCAGGATATTATTTTATTATAGAGCATTTAAATTTGCGAGAAGTCACAGTACACGTAGGGTAGTGGTTAAGTGCTTGGCAAGTTCTGCTGGCAGTCTGTTTCACTGGGTTCGAGCCCCAGGAATGGAAAAGCAATGTAATTTGTTTATATTTTCCATAATACACGTGTAACTAATATTACTCTAAAAATTTTAAAGTTATAACTGTCCGCCGTGGCGCATTGGTTACGGTCCTTGCGTCTGGTGTGGTGAGTCCGGGTTCGATTCCCGGACCGTGAAAATTTATTTGTTATGCTTTCTGGCACTTGAGGGGCCCCAATTTAATAAACAGTCGAGCCCCCTGTGTGCTAGAAGAGCCCCATTTTTTCATTTTTAAGTCCGTGCGTATTAAGACAGTCGTCTTCGGACAGCCCACCCAAAGCTTCGCTCCCCAGCAACTCACATGTCGACCATCTCGGACACCGTCCGACCAGTGACTGCCTCCCCATTCCCGATTTTCGTTACCAACAGAGCTCTGTTTGTGACGTAATACGATCGGGGCGCCTCCTTGTATTGGTCTTAGAATTATTTCTTAAACATTCTACTTGCGCTATGGTTAATTAAATACTCAAATTCAATTCTTAGCCACTTATACTAAGAGTAATTACTCATTATTCAATTATTAAAAAAAAAAACTTGGTAGCAACTCCCAGGATTGGAACCCGAGCCGCCCAGTCAACAGCCAGGCGCTACACCACTAGGCTATTTCCTGTTTTCTTCTAAAGCATTGAAACTTTGATTTAGTATTCACTTTATTATAGCAATCTATCTATTTTAATTAATAAATAGACATTACATATTTCAAGACAGTACCTATTTCTAATCAGACAATACATTGGTAGACAAAAAATCAGTGTTAAACTGCAAGCAACGCTCTTTAGTAATACACCCTTAAAGTTGCTCTTTTAATTGTTAACAAAAACAATAATTTCACCCCTCTGCAATTAGATCGACAGCAAGTAAACAAATAAACAACATGAAACAACTTCTTGCAATCAAACACTTTAGGAGTGGCCTTCGGATTGGCCAAACGTGATAATCTAATTTCGATCATCTATTAATACACCGCAACGCCATATCATATTGCGTTGAAGTTAAGAGTTTGTTGTTTCAACTTGGGATTAACTCCCTGTTCGCTCTCAATTGGTTGGCGGCGTCCAATAACAGCGCAAATTACCAAAATTCGGCTAATATTTCAGTGCGAAGCAGAACGCAGATGCAATTACAATGTTGGCATATTGTTTTGTACGCGTACGCGCTACGTGCTCTTTGCCGTGTTGTGTGCGCAAAGAGGGTGGAAAAGTGGACGAGTTGTAACGTTTGGTGAATGAGCCTCATGAGAGCCAAGTTTTCCTTAGCATTCGTATACGCGTGCACGTTTTTCCCACTATATGCATGCTTCCTTCCTTCCTTCCTGCGTGGCGCGCTCCACCTCCGCAGACGGTCCGGCGAAGTGGAATGACTCTCTGCAGAGTTGCCGGAAAGTTGCTCATACCGTGTTGCGAAGCGCAGAAAGCATTCATTATCCTTCACATATGCGCGAGGATGGCAAGAGGATAATGTCTCTTAATGAACATTGTGCCATTTCGCACTAAAACTCGTATGCACCTCTATTTTATAAACTCGCCGCTAAATATTTTATTCTAATGGATTTCACGGGTTCGTTACGTATTAAGGATATTCTATTCAAATTGAGTTTGCTGAATATTCAACTAGTCCATGTCGAAACTTCTTAACCTTTTAGTATTGAGATGGGTGAATGTAAGATGCAAAGATGCTTTTCTTGTAAGGATAATATTATCCTAAAATCAATACCTACTCTGTTTTCATATCCTATCAATCGAAAACAAAATATTGTGTTCAACTTTACAATATTCATACTAAAATGTCTTTATTAATTACAATCGAACCTCGCATAACGTGTGTTTCGCTTAACGAACATACATGAATGGTGAAAGAATGACTCAATTAACGAACGAATTCGGCGATTTCTAAATTAGCGCTTCGCTTAACGAACGTTGTCTTTAACGACTAAGGCTCGGAACGTATTAGTTTCGTTAAGCGAGGTTCCACTGTATTACTTATTCTAAGTAAGGATTAACATTTTTAAGTCAACCAGCAGAAACAAAATTACAGAAAATTTAACTAGGAATAAAGGATTTAATGTTGAATCTTTAAAACAGGTGGAAAATCTTTAGTGATAAATTTCATTTCGTAAGTGGTGAATTATTTTGCTCTTTTTAATAACATTTGAATGAATTTCTGATGGTTTTTAAAATAGTTTAAATAGAGTTGTAAATTGTTTAGGTAATAAAAGTTAAAATGTGTAAAATGGTGGGATGTTTTAAATGTTTTCGAATAAATTTGAATACCGACACAATGACAAAATAGAATCAGTGTTTTCACAAGTTGGCATACACACGCTTCATGCACAACAAGCAATTTAAATTTCTAATTATATTTGACCGGATGAAAAGTTAACTTCATCATTAATTCATATTAGCTTACCATCTCTGCGGCTCTTCCTGCATGCTTGCCGCCTCGTGCCGCCCGCAACTGCGTCCTGAAAACCCCACAATCCTGGCGCGAGTTATGAAAACACGACGACGATGGCATGGCTGCTGATGATATGCGAAAAAGGTAAATGCAGCATGAAAATTTCATTGTTTAATATTTGATTTTATTTAATAGGATGGTTGCTTTTCATTTGTGTGTACCTACGAAGGTTGTTTCTCCATTTCAACGACGTGAAAAGAAGCTTGTAGCAAGCGAGCAGCCGACTTGATAAAGAATTCTTTACTGAGTAAAAAGCAAGTGGGGGAGCAAAAAGAATCGACGGGGGAACAATGTAATTGATCTTCTTCTCTCGACTTGGAATACAAGAAGTTGCAACATGCAATTGCGCAAAACCCTTTTTCTCTTGAACGCTGTAGAAAAACACAAAAAGCACAAATTATATTGCATTGAACCGCACCGATGGAATTTCGCTGGCTGCGTCTGCCGCCTCCGTCTTATCAGTCGTGGATTTGTTAGCGGGGACGGCGGCATCGCTAGCGCGCAGCGTTTCGATTGTCGGGTCAACTGCATTCGATAGTCCATCTATCCTATTGCCTTTCACTCCACCCGTCGTCTCGATTGCCTTACTCCTTCCACCCCTTCTTCCTTCTATCGCTCCCAATCTTAAATTAATTTCGGTTCAGACACATTTTATGGACTTTTGCTACAAGATTATTTTCTAACTGAAATAATTTCAACCAAGAATTATCCCCAAACTAGGTTACATTCCCAACTCTACAACTTTCTAAATTCATTTCCCCTAAGCTCAATCACTCCCCATCCTCAAACAAAATATTCCGCGCTGAGCTGAAATACTGAAATATTGTTTATAAACATCCTAATACAATTCTCTTCGTACAGCACCTTTTACTCTCCTCGTCAGAAACAAAATCCATCTCAAAAGATGAAAGCATCCCCTTCTCCTTGCCTTCTCCATCTTCTTCGCCTGCACCCCTCAATAATATTACGTTATCCTATTATGTATTTCATAGTAAGATAAAAAAAAAAGTATAACACGAGTGTTACATGTACGTAGAGTGCAGCACCGCAGCAAGTTCTACATCCCTCTGCCGTCAAAGAGGGATGTGTGGCATGTAGCTACTCTAAGCGTTTGCGATATCCTTGCAGCGGCACTAACGATGACATTAACGTTCGTGTCATTTATTTAAAGGACTTAAGAGACGCGCACCTGAATTAGGCGCCTTGCTTCCGGATAAATTATTAATGCATTGCGAACGGCCACCTTCCCCCAAACGTATTCGAAAGACGCTGACGCCGAGTGCAGCGAATGGCTTTTATCGACATTATCAACGGATAAAACACCTACTAAAATGTGCCGCCTATAATATTTATAAATGCAAAAATAAATCTGAAATAATGTACTCTCTTGATTTATCTCTCTAGAATATTCTAGAATGTTCCATATTTTTCTCTTCTTTCGAATATTTATAGGAATTTCTTTATTCGTAATATAATATGATATTATTTTGTTTATAATAATTAATTGCACAAATATATATATTATTATTATGTATGTATAATACGTAATATTATATTAAATGGAATTATTGATTAAAGAGCTCGCTTTTTTAAATGTTTTGTTGTTTGTTTAATGATGCTTGATTTTTTTCTACAATGTTTTTCTCCGACCAACTGACAAAGAGTATTTCATTAATATTTATTTTAATTAATATTTAATTATCGTTATCACAATTAACAGTCATGTGTGTGTTTGTTACATAATTATCTGTGCAGATGTCTCCTTAATTAATTAATTATTTCGTTAACGTACATGTATGTTATATTCATTCATTTGTTTAATTCAATTCAATTCAACTCAACTCAATTCAATTGCCATTTTAATTTCCACCATGTTGTTATTAGTAATTCAAATATTTTTCCGCGCAATAATATGTCGCGGTTGCTGCTGTATTTATTCAATATATAATATGTACATATGTGTTGAAAATTTAAGGACCATACAATTGAATAGTACTAATAATGTATTGTTTACTCACCCCATAGATGTTATTATTAATAAAATACGCAACTTTTGTTGTAGGTACAAAACTGAATTTGATATGACGATTTTATTATTATTATTAATTTTAATTTTGATAAATGCGCACGCGTTCGGCGGTTATCAATTATGCAATCTGTGAATGCATTTTCAATTTTCATTTATTTGAGCGCCAAGAACAATGGGGGTGTAGGTAGGTATGGTGTAACATGGGGGAGGGGTAAAATCGGTGGTTGGGGTTGAGGTTGCACGGAGCAAAAATGTTTAATTTAATTTGTGCGCACGCATTGGGAAAAAGTTTGAGCGGTCACGTGACAAAATAAGTATAATTGATTGAATTTCAATTGCGAAAACATCATCGGTTTGATTGGAAATGTGCGAAGTGCATTAACTGCACAAGCAAACTAAGTGAAAATTTATTAAAACATAAAATTACATTCGCCGTCCGACACATGCGCGTGTAACGCAAACACAAACATGTTCGACGCGAGTGGAGGGTGGAAAAAGCGTGCAAAATGCATTTCGGCATTATTCCGCGCATTCGAAAATAAAATGCGACAACGGGCGTGCAAACAAAATGCATATTTCCGGCATGCAGTTTGGCTTGCTTGGATTTTATGTTCGATTCGATCAATGTCAATATTCATATATTCATGAAAACTTAAATAAATCCATATTTAATTCAAGAATGCTCGAGAATATTCTAGAATGCATGGATACATAATACGTTCGAATTGATTTAGCTGTTCGAACCATTCCAGAAGCTTTACGCAGGACGAGGACGAGGACGAGCGCATATCCTATAAGAAAATATCACACGAAACCAACAACAAAAATAAATATCCAATCAATCAACCAAAACGCAGAATATTTAGATCATTGATTACTAGACAATTTGAATAAGTTTACTTAGTGATTTACTTACTTATTTAGATAGGTAGTTAGTTTTCCTATAGGTGTAATTATTTAGTTATCTTACAGTAAGTGAAGCGCGATATTTAAAGATTGCTTCGTCATTCTTTGAGTTTGATATGTTTGTTTAAAGCTAATGCTTCTTAACTCCGCATCAGTTTGCTGATGGCGTAGATGGTCAACAGGCACCAAGATGGCGCGGACAAAGAGGTTGATCGGACTGACAACGCTGAAGATGACGAGTACCAATGCAGCTTTTGATTGTTGATTGTCTGCGGTTGATGCAGGGTGCGTGTGCTGACCAACTTGCTGGTGGATTGGGGCGGCTGGGGGATGCCCGGCAATGTGGCAAGACAGCGCAACTCAATCGACTCAGCCATCGCATGCTTGCGATCGACTGGCAGCCGCAGCGCCAAAGAACGTGCCATCAAACCGCGGTCATCTGCTTCTGATGTTGTCATCTCGCCGACGTATTTCGGCAATACCTATTTACGCAAGTAAATTGAAGTTAGCACAAAAGAAAACTCGTGAAACGAATTCATAAGAGAAGCAAGTAAACAGCATACTACATATATTATGTTAAAGTCTTTGATGTCATTTATCCTGCTCGCTTCTAGTTGACACATTTGTTTCAGAAGGATATTCTGAATATTCCGAGCTTTGTCCGTATTAATGTTTAAAGCATAGCCGGCAAGTAAACAACATGTTTTATTATTATGCCATCTAATATCATGGCTGCCAACTCTAACAACGTCATAAACAGAAAAAAAAGGAAGCTCTGCATGATGATACCCAATATCCAATTAGTTTTTCGTCGTGAATAAATACGATTAGCGCGAACACACCTTATCACAATCTGTTTATTCACTGTGCGACGTTGCATGGCATAGCAAATAGGCTTAAATTGATGCAAGCACGTTGGGAGGCGGCTCCGGCGGAGCATGAGAGGGCTGCGGGGACCCGAATTTGACGCAAGAGTCGTTCGAGCAAAGTTTAAACATTGGTGGCGTGCGCGCTCGAGAGATGACTCAGGTGTACATTGAGCTAGCAGATTTGTTTACACGTTTCGGGCGCTGAGAGACGAGACGCGATATCCGGCCTCCTTAGGATACCTAAAGCGATGTGTACACTCAACTTTGCTAATGGTCCCTCGGCTGCTGCCGGGGAAGCTTTTAGTCTACGCCACGACTCCGGAGCGTCGTCGGCGGCAGCAGCAGAGACCAGCTTGTCGGATGTCGTGTGTTCGTGCAAAGAGCAAAAAGCCAAGAATGACGTCGCCGCCGCCGACGACGCTAACAAGCAGAGTGCCTAGGCAAAAGGCCGAAAGCGAACGAACCAACCCCTTTGGTTAAATATACACCCCGCGTAATGCTTGCATTTATTGTGTTTATTTCTCATTGTCGTTTGTTTCTTCTTCCTTTTTTTTTCTCCTGCTTTTTGCGCCATCTCTTCACAACATACGTCGTTGTTGTTGTTGTTTATATGAGGGTTGTACAGTGCGCATTCATTTCTTGTACCGCATAAAGTTTCTCCTTTATGTTTGATTCTTTTGAGATTCCTTTGTTTTGCTAGTGTAACATATGCGGTTTGTTTCTCTCGTGTTAAATATTATTCTTCCATTTAACGTTCCTTTTACGATACTAAATTTGACATAAATTGTTGTTTTAATAGACTGTTATTTATATTATTTTTTCGGTGGCATTTAATCCCATTAATTTCAAATACATTGACCATAAAACGTTTTATATTTCCTAAATCGCTTGGTTTTTTCGCTGACCATTCAACTTTTCCGAATTTTTATTATCGGGATTACACCCTCGAGTTTTAATTTCACGTATAAAAATGTGGCTAATGTTTGTTAACCTTTTAGTTAAACGCATAAAATAGCATAGAGTATAGTTGCAACTATTACGTTTCAGCCGTTTTCGGTGGCGGCTAACGAGTGTGTACGGCACGGCGATGCACAGCAGGAACTGCTTGTTTATTATGCATTTCGCAGCACGCGCAACACAGCACGCCGCATGCACAATTTGCATTCGTCTGATGCACCCTTTACCGCCTTACTATTGGTGGCGGCCGTGTTCTTTCTTCGGCACGCCATCCAGCCACCACCACCCCCCCGGTGAACAACATTTATAAGCGCGGCTCGCGCCTGTATTGCATAATTTGAATTTTGTGCGGCGCGCGCGGTACTCTCACGACCCATGTTCGCCGTGCGCGCGCGAATTAATTATGAATCTGGCAATAATTGCGTAATGAAAATTTAATGCCGGCCACATTTACTATGCCGTGGCGCCCCGTCGTGCAACTGTTTTCACAGCCGCCGCCGTTGCCGCTGCCGCTGCCGCCTGCTATTGATAGTGTTATTAGCAGCGGAACATTATTAGCTAATAATATTTCTGCACTTTTCACCACTCGCCAAGCGCTTCGCGTTTCGCTGCCCAGTTATAAAACGATGCCAAACCATTTTGAATATTTCATATTAAAGTGTTCATAATTTGTTGTATTCCTGAATATTCAAAATACCTATCTATTATATTACCATAAATAATGCAACATATATTTACATAAAATATGGGAAATGCGGAAATTCATTAAACCTTAAAGCTATGCGCATTTCTCTACTTCTAGAGAGAGAGCCTGATATAGAAAAATTCCTAAGGGAAAAGCGGATAATCGGAATGAGCAGGCAATGAAAATTACCCTCATATACCCTCATCTAGTCCCGAAAATGAGGAAAATGCATTCTCCATCCCTTCTGTATCAGTGATATATGTTAAATTACCATCGCATCGCAGCAATTGTCAGTGCAATGGGAGTCAAAATTGTTTTTCTTTTAAATTTGATTTCCACTCCAAGTTGATTGCCTAAATAATTAAAAGTGATTTTAATTCATAGATAGAAAAGCAGAGTTTTCTTATGAAAAGTTTCCAGAAAGATATTACTTCAAAAAAGGCTGTTATCGCTTAGGTGACTCCCATTACCTCTTTTCTGACTCACAACCCTTAAAGTTCACAAAACGTGAAGGGTTAATATGTTGCTTAACATTCCCCATAATCACCCAGCAAGATATATTATTGACGAATTATTATTGACGATTTTAGAGTAATCCCATAAGCGATCAAAATTTATGAATAATTTGCAATAATTTAATCCTATATTTATCTACTAATCCCATATCCTAATACAGTTTAGACTAAAGCGTGAATAAACAAGAAACAAACTTGATGTACCTAATAATGATGTACAAAGTAATATGTTTATTTTACGATAGTTGCACGATAAAATCCATGTGTTATTGAACTAATAATACCAATCAGAAACATAATACGCATCCATCATCAACACGCTTCAAACGCTAATGCACATCGAATAATTCGAATGTAATAACATCATGTACGACGTTGATCATAATGTTTTCGCAATTAAATTTCAGCGCGAAATACGACAAGCGAATTCAAAGTATGTATCGAGATATGTGTATTAATTATGTGACGTATTGAAACTTTATACCCGCCATACTGTTAACCAACATGAATGCAAGATTATTATATTACCGCCATTACGTATTTATCCTCAAAGTTCCCAATATGCGGAATAACGTGATTCATTACGTGATATTAATTCAAGTACTAACTATCATAACGCATCATAAACGACCTAATAAATTTGCTTTAGTGCGCTTCGTGTCACTTTTATCAAAACACACACCGCTCCGTCGCGACGCAATTTTTATAAAATGGAATTAAATGCGAGTGCATAATTAAAAATTAATGCACGAGTATCCCTTTTTAATATATATTTTTAATAATTCGCGTTTATGGCTCGCGCGGGGCGGCAGAACAAAAAAACAAACAGTTTGTGCCGTAAGCCATCAGCCGGCAGCCGCTCGCTAGGACTAAAGATTAACCCGGGGAATGGTTTAACGGTGGAAATTAATTACCTAAACATAATTAAATTAAAGACTGCGACCTGGGAGTTATCTGCGTTTCACTATCTCGCTCGTTCCTCATCGCTCTCTCCCTGGTCTTTGTGCGCGACGTGTAAGTGTGGCTGTCATCCAATAAGGAATGTCCTGAATGAGCGTCCTTTGCGTCAAAGGGGACGCGCGCACATTAGTGGACCACCGCAAAATATTTCGAACCCTCTAATTCTGCAAGCCATGTCGTTTCTTCATGATAAGGATTACGTTAATGGCACTTAATAGAGACTTGTTAGTGCGCACGCAATACGTTAATGTTGCTTTTACATCTCTCCACCGTCGAAAGTCAACTCAAAATTGGGTCAGTTTTTGTTTTCGCCGTCCCCGAAATTGCGAAAGAAAATGATATTCGCAAAAGGTCCCTCGACGACCTCCGTTTAGTCGGTTTAATGTAGTTTGTCAACATTGCTAGTTGCTTTCGAGGGGCGAAATAAAGAAGCAAAAACAACGAGAGAGAGGCGAGTTGATTCTAGAATGTTCTGGATAAGTATTTCTAGTGTTCAACATTCCCCAATAGCAAACAAGCAGCCAAGCCGAGATTGTCAAGTCATTAGTAAAACAATTGCACGTGTCGTCGCATTGTTGCGTATCACAATGGCCTTGAACAGCACTCACCTCTTGATTGTTAATGTACCAGGAGAGAATGGGGGCTGGATCGGCGAGGTCGGAGATGCAATTCGCCGTTATCTGTTCTCCTTCGCTGTAAGGACCATTCACACCCTCGATGCGAGGCGTCTCGCGCGGCAACGCTGCCGAAAATGTCAGATTCAAGTTAGGATGAGTGGTGGATAAGTAATTGATCGTGAAATTAATTAAATATTTAATTAAGTGCGCGATATACGTACCGGCAATTGTCACATTGTGCGTTTCAGACGCCAAGCGAAAGGTGGGCGCTTCGCTGGAAATCTCACAGCGAAATGCGCCCCCCGAGTGCTCACGTGACAGGCCACGCAGCTTGACTTTGCAGTGGTCGTGACCGCAGTCGGTGTACTTGTGCGCCAGGTGGATGCCGGCCACCGGAAATGACATTGTTTTCGGGTTTTGATTCGGTATATATCTGAAAGAAGGAAATGGAACTTGTAATAAGCTTTCAGGCTTTACAAGGCTTACGGTTGTCATGGCTGCTAAGCATGTTATTGTATTATTTCTATTCTACCCTCTATACTCGCCCCCTCCACAGGCAACTTATAAACTCGTACCTGAAAAATTCCTGATCGTCCTTATACCACTTAACCGCGTACAATTCCTCAGCGCCCATATCGAATCGGCAATCGAGATCCATGTCTCCTCGAAGATCCGCAACAAGGGGGGCACTCATATTCGTCAGCCGAAGGGCACCGCCTGCAACAGAAAATTACCATGGTTACCCGTAAGTCAATAAACGTGAAACCCATGCAAACAAAATATAAACACACCACACACACACACACACACACACTGTGCGGCGGCTGAAACAAAAACAAAAATACAAATAATCGCGGCGCAACAACAGCGCGCGCGGAAAACAAAAGAAAAACACACCGCCACCGATGAGGGGCGGCGGGCGTGGACGAGTGCACAACAATGAGCAATTGAAAGGTTCAAAAAACGCAACTCGCGCACCGCACCGCGCTTTTTCCGTAAAGTGGCGTTAACTTTTCAATGAACATTTTAATTATGCACGAGCGTGTTTCGATAAAATACGCACGCGTGCGGTACGACGGGGGCGACGACGCAAAGGACTCGTCTCTCTCTTGCGCTAAAATGGTTAAAGTTGCAAACTTTGCGCCGGCTCGTTGATAATGAATATTAAACAGTTAATAATGGTTGGCAGTGTCTGCCCCGTAAACTTTTCCACCATTGACTTGCACTTACGTCGAATGCTTCGACGGCATATACATTATAAGGACTTCTAATGCATTTCCGTACTTCCTCATCGTCTTCCATATTTAACGCACGCACACATTGAGCGCACAAGCAGTGCAAGTTGCCTAGATCAGATTCAAATTGAATTTTCTGACGTTGCGAATTTATCTAGAAATCGTCTGATTAACTTTGTTGTTTTGTTTGTTGCTTGTTAGCTAGCTGGTGGGGCTATTGCGAGGACCTCATTTAATTTCTGGATGTGATGCATGCAGTCTTTCTCTCTGTCACTCTTTCGTTGCGTGCTAATTGATTTAGTTGCTCATAATGCACCAGCCCTGGCGGGCGGCGAGCGCAACAACAACTGGCAGTTTGCATAATCAAGGCATGCCAGGTAGCGAGCGTGCGTTTAGGGGATGCAATCTAGGCATGGTGTAAGCATTTGCCGCCACCGCCACCGTTGCCACCGTCGTCGTCGTCGTCAAATGACTGAATGGCTTAATTCCATTGCGCTAACTAACTCGTTGTTGGCCCACTGAACCGCCGCGCAATTTAGCTAGCACGCTTTTTGCCGCCGCCTCACAACACACACATACACAGATACACAGCCAGGCATACGATGGTTGACTTGTTGGCGTTGTTTTAATGCATGTTGGCATGCACAATCCATTCGAATCCTACAAATGAAGTCAATCGTGCCGCTTAACTAAGGTTAATTGTTTCATCAATCGAAACATCTATTCCAATCAAGTGATTCATGATGCGGAACAATTGCCATTAATATTGAGCTCGCTGTGTGACGGAAAACATGGAAAACATATCCGAAAAGAGTAATCAATCAGCGTCGCGTCTCGGATTAATTAAAGCGCAACCGCAATCGAACAAAGAAACTTTTCGTGCAACAAGAGGAAGACGAATCAAGTCAAAGAAGTGCAATGTACTGTAAGTGAAACAAGTGAGCGCCATGTACGTGAAACATTTTGGCTCAGCTTATCGCTTTATCGCGGATGCAATGTATGCACGCGTCCGTGAATAGTGTTGTCAGTACTAGCTGGCTGGCTGGCTGGGTGGGCGGCTGGAACATTCAAGAACGTTCCAGAAACACTGCATACAGTAGCAGTGGCAATAGCAGTGGCGGTGCAACCACTCATAATAAATGTGCGCTAGGTGCACGTGGCGGCGGCAGGCAGGCACTCCATGTGTGTATATGCAATTCGATATTCCAGTCACACCACCGCCTACATATGCGTCGGGGGTGGTTATCCGGCCGTGAGGCGGTTGCGCGGAAACTGTGGCAAGTAGTTGCAAGTGGCAGGAACCATCAGGAAAAAGGAGACAGGCCAAAATGCAATTCACCCATGGGAAGTGCATGCAGCTGAGAGACGCATAAATGAAGCGCCAGGGAGCGCCAAGGTAAGGGAGGGAACCACTTCAATTGCTCGATTTATTCGCGCTGTGCTTTTGCAGCGAATAAATTTTCGAATATTTTTACGCCAGACGGACAAATGGAATGAGTAAATATAACCTTTCCAAAATAATAAACAAGCAAATACACCCAGCCAAATGAATGCAAACAATGCACATTGAAGTAAAAATAAACACGAATAAACAATGTACAAATTAAATAAAAAAATATATGAGCCTTGTGAAGGATAAATTATGTTTTTCAAATACGTGTTAAATTAAGTAAAATAATATTAAAGTGAATATTATTATGGAAGATAATTGTGCTTATTAAGCATAAATTATCACTTTTTAAATCATACAAATCGGGTAATAACTTTAAAAGTTACAGCGATTTTAAATTTTCGTCTTTGCAAATTATAAATTATTCAATAAAATTTGAGAATTTAAGGTAAATTAAAATAATAATGCGAAATGTAATAGGTTTATACCTATTATGAAGAAGGTTTAATATAAATTGTGTATTTATTTGTAAATAAACCACTTTAAATGTGTTTTAATTGGAAATATAAGAATTTTATAAAGTAATATCCTTTTTAGAACGAGCGCGATGACGTAGAATGATAACGCATTTAAAGATAGCGATAACAGTTTTTAAATCATTAAAATTGGTCCATTACTTCAGAAGTTATAGCGATTTGAAATTATCATTGACGCTGAGACGCTACCTCCAGGACAAACTTGGTAGCGCCTGGAATTTCACACCGCACCTCAGGTTTTCTTGGTTTTAAAAAATACGGCAGTCTCTGCTTGGTTTCCAGGCAGTAGAATAGAAGTGGCGGAACAGTGCCTACTTCGGCAATTCTCGTGGAGTCAGCACGAGCACCCACTCAGAGCTATTACTCGCTCGGACTGAATGCGTACCAGTCGCACGGCTAATACGTTCGCGAGTCCTGCTGGTGTCAGTTGCACAAGAAGCATTATAACCAGCAATTAGCACTGTACATTTTAATTAATATCTCTGGAACTACACGAGATATCGAAATAATTCCTTCACCGTCAGAAAGCTTATTAAATTTCCAACAACAGAGCATTCACTCATTAAATTTCATTTAATAGAATACGTGTAATACCTTCCCAAAGTTAAAGTTCTTTTACGTAACTTTTTCTTACAATAATTGAATTTTTTTTTCGTCATATGATTATTCCTTTAATTGTGAAGATCAAACTGTTTATTTCATTTAAATCTTGTATAAATTACTGTAGTCAAATTAATTTTAAAGTCTACATATCATTTCTTACGCTCATGACCTGCCATTAAAGAATTAATATCTCACGAACTATATGAGATATCAAAATAATTTCTTCACTATCGGAAAGCTTATTAAATTTCTCATAGTATGTCATTGATTCATTCAATTTCATTCAATAGATTACGCGCAAAACCTTTCCAAAGTTAAAGTTATTTAACGTAACTTTCGCTTTATGTAATTGACATTTTTCTTCATCATATGATTCTTCCTTTTATAGTGAAGATCTAAATGATTATTTTATTTAAATAATGCATAATTTACAATAGTGGAATTAATTTAAAAGTCTCGAAATCATTTTTGCCGTTTATGTCTATCCATTAAAGATAAACACTTGGACACACAATGATGTCTCAGGATAGACATGACGCTAAAGATGCTTCATTTCAAAAATTGCAATATGCAAATATGAACACTGTTACCATGGTAACCAAACTGCTTTACCAGCCATAACAACTTGGAAGTAGATTCCATCGCAATAACGTTTAAAATCAAGTAAATATGAAGGGAAAACGCGCAGAAATGAAAACTTTTCGACTTTCCTCCGCCCCATCCGCACACATGCGCATACTTAGCATAGTGGTGTGCGATTATAGTTGAACATTTACGTCTAAATACACTCGCACCGTGACGGCAAGTTCAGAATAAGAAAAGTGAAAAAGTTTGGACGTGAATTGGGCATGATAGCTGAACGTCGTTTCGACGACGACGACGACGACGACGACGATAACGGCGGTCGGAAATTGGCGTTGGAAACGGGACTGCCACTGGGGCGCTCACACATTTTATTCGTTTCGCACATTGGCGGCCACACAAGTTTCACGCGGCCGGATATCCGGATAATAGGGGATATCGGGCAATTACATTATTGTCTCGATCCGGGAGCGAGGCGGGTCCAGATCGGCTCTGATTGCAATAGAAATGTGCGCGCGATCCATTCTCGTGTGAGTTATGCGTTTTCGAGCAAACGTTTTCAGTTTGCATCCTTCCTTCCTTCCTCCAACTCTGAAGCTTCTACTTCTTCGTCTTCTTGTTCTTCTTCTTGTTCCAGGCAGCAAGGAACATTGGCTGATGTCGTTCGAGCATTTCCAGCGAGTTGGTTGCCAACATGCGCGTAAGCCCTTTTAGCGATGTTTGCATTATCTTTCGTCGCCTTGCACGCGACGATGACTTCCCAAAACGCGTCCTTCGCGGCCGAGGGAAACTTTGGCGACGATGATCTAGGAAGTGGGAGCGGATGTGCCAGCCCCGGAATCAATTCAAACACACATACAATTTCTATTCATCCCGACCACATGCGCGCATAAAGTGCGAGGATGGCCGTATTTGTCGCCGCCGACGCCGACGAAGACGACGACGTCTTTCCCGTTATTTCTCGATCTGAAGGGATCTCCTCACCCGTGTTTGCTTCATTCGCATACGTATGCGGGCACTGCACAGAATCCCGTGTCCTTTATCGCCTGGATTCCCGTCCTTCATTTCAAAACTTGTCCACCGCCACTGCCGCTTCTGTATATCTTGTTTGCCATCTCCATCCAAGTGGCAGTCTGCGCGTGGTGATAGTCTTGAGGCGCGGAGTCAATTGAGAATAAGAGGGAGGAACGCCAAAGAAGTAGGACGAAGCGCAGAAGAAGAAGAAGGAGAATAACGTAGTGGTGGTGTCCTGCGCTTTCCAGACGTATCCTTCTGCCGCGTTTAGTTTCGCTCGTTTCTGATTTAGTCGCCTCAGACGCCCGGATATTCGACAGGATTTGTAAGGATTGCAAACGTTTGCCTTTTTCGCTATATGTGTGTGTGTGTGTTTATAATACAGGATGTATCAAATAGCTTTTCAGCGGCGGCAATAGCTTAGCGCTGAGAATCGTTCATGTCAGACGAATTTTTCCAGGATTCCCTTCCTTACATGGCTCAATTCATTTCGGCTTCCGTCTCCACTTGCATTTTCCGCTTTTCGTTAAGTTAACGCGTTTCTTCCTTTTTCGTCCTTTTAAGAATTTCCAGTTGCTGTTGCTGTTGTTGTTGTTGTTTTTATTTTGTTTTGTAGACTTAACATTATTTCATTCGTTGGAGCGTGCACTACGTACCGTTTCATTTCGGTTTTGCATTATTCCCATTTCCCGTTCAACAAGAAGACTTTTCCGGCGAGCGGATCGGGCGTTTAATGCGCCGGCCGAGCCGTTTAATAGCCGCCAACTTTGCTCCTCATACCAAATGAGATTTACTTTTAATTTAACTTTCCTACGCGCGAAAAACTCTTTTCCTCGTATCGGCAATGCCACGATGCGGTTCACCACCGCAGGAGCAGGAGCAGGAGCAGGAGTAGCAAACAGGACTTGTTTATTTCTTCTTCTCGCACAAATTTTTCACGCAATGTTCTCTTTTCCATTCCGCACAATGTGTTTTGCTTTGTTTCGTCGAGGAGATCATCACCCTGCACACACACACACACACCATCAAACCCGTATATTGTTTGGGGGTGGTGATTGTTTCGCTTAATGTTTACGGTTGCCATGGCAATCTACGGTTGAACATGTGTTTCCATCCACCACACTGCCTCCGAGTAACAATCACGCCAGCGCGCGCGCAAAATAACCGTATGCGAAACGAAAACAATGAAATGCGAAACTACACATTCATTGGAAATGCACAAACTATAAATATACAGAATGTAAACAAAAATCAGCCCTGCGTGCCGAGATAACAAATGCAAGGATAAGTGTATAAAATATGTAAAAAGCATGGAAATGAAGACGAGTGAAAAATAGAACAGGGAAGCGGAACCAGCGTGGAAAAAGCGGGAAGCGGATGTTGAATTATTTGAGTGCGCATCTTTGGTGGCGGCGGCGGTGAGCGCGAGTATATTTCATATTTCATTGTTCAGCTCGTGACACGTGCAGCACGTGGTCAACGCTAGACGCATTATTATCTCCTATGCCACTCTACTCTACTGGATATTAATTGCGCTGTCATCTGTCTTCGTTTGCACATGATTCGAACTAACTTGGAGTAATTACCGTCATCAACAATCGCGATTTGCTCTGTGACAGTATTATATCGTATGCTTCGGCTGGTTATCATCATCCCCCCCCCCCCACTCGAAGCGAACATCTCTCATGCTGTTTGCAATTTTACTTTTCATTTTTTTTCTCGCCGCCCCCAACGTAATGTTTGTACGGTTTTGTTATTTCAAATTCGAGCGTAATGCATGCTCATCCATCTTGTGTCATTCGAAACTCGGTGATCAATTAAACAAAACAATGAATGCGGATATAGCGCTTGTCATAGCGGAAATTAATTGAAAATGTGAGTAAACAGGAATTAAATTCGACAAATTATCAAATTAAGCCGACGTAAACAAAGTATTAATAATGTGTGTGCTTGGAAAGTAAGTATACACAAAAGAAGGAGCATTTATTATAAATGGCGATTGTCACACGATGCTTGACGATCCGAGGCGAAGGATGACGAAAGGATGTAACACATTATAAAAACAAGAGCTTAATTACCTATGCGAAAGACGGCGCTGAAGAGGAACAACGCTGCAATCATGTCCATCACGACGACGTTCGAATGACAAAATAGGAAAATGCGTTATCCTCTTTCGCCTGCTTCCTTCCCGGTCGGGAACGTAATCCTTCTCGTTATGCTTCTTGTCCTCGTTCGGAGGCGGTGGTGGTGTCGTCGTCGTCGAAGTAGCAGTTGTATATCACTTGTCACGTGTCCGTACGCCCGGCGGCGGTTCTAGTTTCCACTCTTCCGCTATGTACACGCAATAGTTGTTGTCGTGTTGTTATTGTTGTTGTCGAATTCGCCTCTCGCTTCTTCTTCTTCTTATCCTTTTTGGCTCGTTCGCCGCGCCGAAACGTATACTACGCTTTCCGTTCGCGCTCCTTTCTTCCACGAGCTATTTGCGCTCGCGCTGGATGCTACGGAGTGAGTGCCTCAGTCGTCGCAATCAATGGCACGTCTTCGCTAATAGCTGCTTCCTCTCCATAATCACTGCAAACAAAAGTTCAATTTAGTACAAAACAAACACACGCCACACACATGCGATGCAATGCATACATGCGCACGAATACGTCCACAATTATTCCACAACTGCGAAGGGGATGTGGCGCAAATGAACAAAACAAAACGAGCGAACAACGGCAGACAACGCCGAAGCGCGCTGCGCTGGGCGAGTCGTAAATGAATGAACAAATGCGTTTGAATTTAATGAATGTTTATTATTTATGCATGCCCTCTAGATTTTAATTACGAAATCGCACTTCTTGCGCATTTCAATATGCACAGGGGTTATTGTTGTTGTTATGATTATTATTTTATTGATAGTTGTGGAAATTGTATGTTTTTAGTGCTTGTGTACATATTATACTTGCTTCGATTATTAATTATCTATTCCAACAGGATGCTGGGTAGTGGTGTGTGTGGATAATAAGGGATGGGAATTGTTTACGGAAACACTTTGTATGGAATTTGGATAAAGTATCGGTGGAGTTTCTTATCAGTATCGGCTTTGAGGTTGCATTCATCCCCCATCCTCGGTCGGCATCAGGCTTAGTGGGTTTCCCGGTCGCAGTTTTTCCATTTTCCCACCGGCTGAACGGGCACCCCCGCCGCGATCCGGCGTTATGCATTATGTTGTTCAAATCGAATGCAATACAAGTTGTCACCTCGTATACACATGTGTCGAGTTTGTGGCCGGCATGCTCGCCGAGGGGCGGCACGCACGCACAACACGTCACAATGCTGGCGTAGGAGTTTATTATATTTTCTTGGCGCAAATAGTATTTTGCTTCAGGGGGGTGAGTTGCATGTTCATCTATATTGTATATTGATGCAGAAGGCAAGGCAGGGCAAGGCAGGGTGCTTTTGCACTTAGCCCGTACACCCATTTTCATCCCCTAGATTCCCCAATTCGGAAATTAGATATAGACAGGTATTAAAAGCCATTGGGGAGTGAAATATCGAGGGAAATCTTTGCGTGCCCCCGACATCCACGTCGTAGTTGTTGTTTGTTGTTGCGTCTTCTTCTTCCTCTACGTTTCGGCCGTGTGTGTGTGTGTGCATTTATCTCTTCACGCCCTCACGCTTCTTGCGCCCATCACGATGGACACATGAGTTTTCGCCCTTCGTTGTCTTAATCTAATCGTGCGTACGTTCGACCTGCATTTGTCGTTTTCAGCGCAAGCAATATTAGGGTTTTTCTAGTTGTTTCTCCCCAGAAATTGCTTAATCAGGAATGTAAATAACGAAAATTTAATCTTTTGAGGGTCGTTCCGTTGTTGCTATTATTTTGAAAGTCTGCCATTAATCCAGCATTTATTTATAGATGTCGTTAATGTTTTTTCATTACTGGATCGCGCACACACGATGTGAATTTCACTCCCCTTCTCATTTTCAGTTAATTAATCCAAGTAGTTGGTGTGGTATTATAGTAAATTGTGTACTGTATTGTTCATTCCACTGTACGTGGAACAAAACTCCATTAAATTCAATGAAAACAAACAACACACGCTCACGCGCGAACAACTTTCCAGAAAGTGTAGTTTAATTCTTCCACTCACATGGCATGGATGGCGCGGCGCGCCTGTTAATGATGAAGTGCACGTGTCTTTATCGCATTAGCCCCCGCAGCCGGTCGCATTAAATTCGTGAAAACCACCCTCAGCGCGAATGGGTGAAAAAGAGTGCTGTTTTATGATTTATAAACGTATTGCGGCTTCGCGTGATGGATGCATTTTTGCGTTGCACGCAGCTAGACGAATTCCTTCCTCAAGTCGTTAGCACGACAGCCAGCGCCGGACGTACGCACCCTTTGCGCCACGTTAATCGCCCCGAAAAAGAACAACAATTGCCGCTAATAAAAGCAGAACAGCCCCTGAGCGAAGCGGGTGCGAGTCGTTAATTAGCAATTGCTGCTGCTTGCTTTCAAACTTATTGATAAATCATCGATGACTCATGCATGCCGCCCGTGAACGGCACTGTATCATCATCCGCCCACCCACCCCCCGACATCCCGCCACCCCTCTCGGCGGTGTAATGCGCCGCAGCGTGATGATGATATGTTGCGCTTTCAGCTTGGAATTTTCGGACGCGTCGAGCGACGAGTCATTTAGTTTAATTTACGTGCGACGCGGTTCAAAGGTGGATTTATAGCGTTTGGTACCTACGCGTTCGCCATTTTCATATTTATTAAGGGTGCATTTCCGGGCGTTTCCATCCAAGCTGTCAAACGCGAGCGCAATATCTTTGGAGACCGCAAAAGTTATAGAAAATGTTCAATGTTTGCTCAAAAGTTTGTCAAAGTTAGTTATATCTTGTTTAAATTTATTTGAATTATGCAAAAACTATAGACATTATTCAATCAGTTTATTGTTTATATTAATATTTATCGTACTTTTTATTTCACTTGCACAATTTGCAAGTTAAGTTACATTAAAGTTCAAGGGGGTTGTTATTATCCTGGTTTTATTTTTAGAAGAAAATCATGAATGAAATTCCTTAGAGGGTTAAAATTTTGCAGGATTATTAAGGAGCTGCTCGGACTATTCGAGTCACTTAAGATGAACTTCGAAATAGTTTGATAAAGCAAGAGAATTTCAATTAAGTTAATAAGTAAAATACTTTTTTCTTAGTTTTTTCTTTGCTTTTTCCAAAGGGGTGTAAATTATTTAATTTAATGATTTAATGTAGTTATTAGAACTAGGTATATTGGAATCATAAAAGGAATGGCAAAACTGGAAAATTAAGGGTTAAACTGAGCAAACGGGGGATGAATAATAACAATGTACCTATTTTTAAAAGGCATGATTTGATTTAAATATTAAATGAAATTAAAATATTTCAATCTAATTTGAAAACGTTATTATCCCGCTTTGAGGATAACAAGAAAATCACGAAAGAAAACCCCCCGAGGTTAGAATTTCATAGGATATTATTAAAAATCCTCTTGTACTATTGAAGTAACTTAAGCTTTTTGACGAAATTGACGCAAGAGCAACATGAAGAGCAAGAAGACGACGACGAAGCGGAGCGGCTTCAGCAATACGACACTTGCGAATTTCGAGCACTTTCTTGCAGCGCAACGCGTCCTGCAGTGACGTTCGAGGATCGCAGAGACGGTTTTCTTACACCAGTAAGCGTACAAAATATCCTTGGCTTGCTCACTCGCGCAAAGCCATTCGCTCGCAACGTTTCCATCATCAATTTGCAAGCGTAAACGCTCGACGTTTGTTTTGCTTACATTAAACAGCGCGCGCGCGCGTGGCGCATGCAAGAAGCCGGGGCGCAAAGTTGTTTCAAACAGAATTAAATTGCATCAACGATGAATATGTAAGGAAATACAATAAAAATCAAGTGCGCATAACGCAAAGAAGGGCGGTAACAGCAATAGCAACTGCGACAGCGACAGCGACGGTGGCGGGTAAAGCAGGAAATCGACGCGTGTTTAATAATTTCATATTTTGCAATATTTTTCAAACTGTTTACGCACGTAGCATTAATAATGTTTTGCCCGCCGGTGGGTAAAGAAGAAATTAATGCTCATTCATTTTATGTTTGAGTCATTTTGCTAACATTTATAATTCATGACTTATTTGCATTTTTAATTGGAGATTTAATTTAACTTCTTCCTCTCCAATTCCTTCTTCGTCAACGTCGTATATCTTGTCAGTGATGTAAAAAGGGTTGTTTTGTGTAATTGTTTATAAAACAAGTGAAACAAATGTTTATTTCATTGCTGTTTTAAAGATTGCTGAATATTATTGCGGAAAGAAACAAAAAGTTTGAATACTGGTGCAATCGCTCATACCGGAAATACAAACACTGCTTCCTCTTCATTGCGCTTCCCTTATATTGCGTCAAGGACAAAGTCATTTGACATTCAACACCCGAACCAAAAGGGAGAGAAGCACAGGGAGAAGGCACAGGGAACGTCTACGCTCGAATATATCATATTGTTATAATAAACAGTTATCCTGGAAGGGTTCCTGGACCGCATAAGCATGTGGAAGAAACGCAAGAACAACAAGCACGTACAATACGAAAGACGAAGAAGTGCCTCACGGCGACGACGGTGGCGGCTGGCAGGCAATGGAGGTGGCGGCGGAGAGAAGGGTAGGGCGTACACATTCGCTGGGAAGATGACCCGTGGGAGAACAAAACCTTATTTATTATTCAGTATAGATGAAACATTTTAACATAAAAGTCACTCGTATTTCGTCTCAGCGCGAGTACGCCTATAGCGCTTTTATTATTCATACAATTTTCGCAGAGTGATGCACGCCGTACGCAAATGCCCAGCGCGTTTTCGTTTTCGTTTCGTTTGTTGCGTTTTGCTTATGCGCTTGTTATGTTTCGTTTCAGCTTCATTGCATTCATTGCTGTTTGACTAGTCGATGTCTTCTCCGCGCGCATCTCCCGTCTTGCTGCGAGGTTTTGTTCATTCTTTTTGTTGTTGCGGCGTGCATTTTGCGTTCGTGTTTCAGTGCGCTTCAGCGCACAGCGTCGAATTCGCTTTCAATCCATGCACACACAACTTTTTTATTCATCGACCGCAGAAATGATGTTATTGGACGGACCGCGTCGCGGCGCACAACTCAAAACTCCTTTACGTTCCGGACTTGTTATTATCAAACTATGGGGTGCGCGCGTACGCGCAGAGAGAAAAGAAAATTTGCTTCAACTTTTACGAGCGCACAAGCGAATCCTAGGAATTGCGTTTTATTGTTATGCACCTAGAAAAATGTATAAAATGCAGCCGACGACTTTGCGCTCGCTTGCTAAAGCCGCTTATTGTATCGTGCGAACGCACCGCACCGCCAAGCATCGAGCGAACTGCACGTTGTCAACTTTCATAAAATTAGTTACGAGATGAAGAGGTGTTGCAGTCTTAACGGTGATTTATGCTCGCGCGTTTCGTATTTATTCAAGTGTACTTTGCCTATCGACTGCGAAGCGACTGCTTTAAAAGGCTGGATGCATTCGCTTGTAACAACTCAATAAGCGGATAAAAGTTTATTGGAATTGTCCCGAGTTGGAAGACTTGAAGAGAATGCAAATAAATATAAAACGCAAATGTTTTAAGGATGTTTTATGCACAAAGTATGATAAAATATGCATGTTATTTAGACGAAAACAAAGAGATATTTCATTATAATTTGTTGCAAATCTAAGAATCATAACCAACGCATGGAAGGATAGACCTACTCAACCCTTATTTAATTTTGGAATAACTCGAGAAGAAGAAGAATCACTAAAGTATTAATAATGTTATGACTATTGGATTTACCATTATGACGTTTTGGGGTCACTAACATGAATGGGGGTACCACCTAGCGAAGGTGAACCCATTTACTTTCGGGGTTGAAAGTAGTTTTAATAATAAATCAAATTTTCAGATCTTTGTTAAAGTTTTACTGATTTCTTTGCTTTAAAAACTGTTCCAAGGGTGATCAATAACGGAGATTAAATTGGTGAGTAACCCTTAAGGGTTTTCTGCTAGTTTAATGACTATTTGTATGATATTTAACCACCTCAAGTGGTTACAGTGCTTGATAAAATGATTGCAATACTTAACCCTACTAATGGGGTACTTTAACCATTAAAATAAGGGTTATAAGAAGCTGTAACGTTAAACAAAATACTGTTATGCATTATTGCTGATAGCTTACAACCCCTTCAACTAAATTGCCCTTTAAAACGCGTGAATCTTGCAATATTTTTGCTTGACAGTTAGCAAATGTTTTTTCCATTCTAGGAGTGACCAGACTACCCTTAAATGGTTTTGTTTTGTTCACGATGAATTACAATTGTAAATTCTGTATTATTTTAAGGCTAATTTAATTTAGAGAAAACGAAATAGGACAACTGATACTTAGTGTTTGAGCAAAAGTATAAATCGCATTTTGACAACTGAAAAAGCAATTAAAACTTCATTAATCCTTAAACGCAATACTTGAATTTGAACGCATCCACAACAATGCAGAATGCAGGCGCGCACATCTTCACAATTGCCTCTTGACACACGAATGCACTCAGGCAGGTTGTATTCGTTCGGCAGGACGCTTTTGGTTGGCATCGTTATGCACAATTTGGCTACTAAATTGTGCAGTAAATTGAAACATGATTTAGATTTTAATCATCTCGACGCGAGCTGCGTAGCAATTGCGCTCGAAACTTTTCGGGCACGCGGGCGGCGGCAGCACGCTCTAAAATGTTTTGCTAGTTTTCCGCCGCGCTTCACGCAGCAGATGTGCGCGCACGCCAGTTTTACGTGCAAAATTTTCGACATAAAAATGTATTTATAGCAGAATTGTAGCGAGCGCACAATTGAAGATCAAACAGCGCCTGGAGTAGTCGGCGGCGGCGGCGGCGGCGGCAGTCGGGGTAGTGCTGCTGTTGCTGCTCCTCTTGTGTTTTGCAAAGCGTAAGTGTCTCCCGTTCGGGATGAAGCGAAGCGAGCGCCGCAACAAAACAAGGAATGCCAGAGTGCGCGCACACACAATGGGCGAGAAGCAATTTTCCGCTATGGGAGCGCGCATTGCTCAGCGTTAAGTGCCCCATCTGCTTCCGAATTGAAATATTTGTCTAGGACAATAATAACAGATATATAAGTACGTACTTGTCGGCGCTCGCCGAAACCTCCCGCGAACCGCAATGTCGCAACTTTGCGCATTAATCGACAAGTGATAATCGTCTGAATCAACAATGACTAGACGAGTTGCCATTCGATTAACTACCACCAAAGTACTAAAAACCAACTTTCAATTCAATTCAACTCAAAAAATTCTCCACACAATTGAACAATTGCGCTTCTTATTTTAATTACCAATTTAAGTATCCGCATAATTCACACGCAAATTAAAAGTTCAATCAACTTTTAAATTGCTTCACTTTAAGAAATACTAACCTACATTTCGAGACCTTCTAGAATATTTCTCAACATATTAAATGAATTAAGATAAATAATAAAAGTGTTGAGTTTTACAAGTGTTTAAAGTAAAACAAGAAAAAAATTACGAGTGTAACAAAGTTGAAACACTTTCGTTAAGTTTGAGCAGAGCATTCGGGGGCAAGCAAGCTTAGTTCAATTATACTTAAGCAGCGAGCGAATATATTAAGCAATTAATCGCGTTTGCATCATCCAGATGCACGGCCACTTATTATGCACTTAAAATTTTATTGGAACGAGAAGACGCGCGCGCTCGCTCGCTCAGCGCACAATAGCGAGCTCGCAGTGAGTGCGTGTGTCGGTCGCGCGCACTTTTGCCGAAGACAATTGGCAGTAATTTAAAGTGGCGTCTGGCGCGTTCATCTTAATACAAATGACTTGTGTGCTTTTTTCACTCTAGGCCAACCGTCGGCGGCACAAGGGGGCCCGCAACGATTCGTTCAAGTCGACTTGACGTTATGAGCATATTCGGACGCGCACGCTCGCGCTTACGAGGGCAACCAATTCAATTTGTTCACTCCCGCGCGCGCATCCCGAAAAGCATTTCGATGCGATGAAACTCATTTACTTTTAATTCTTTGCCTGGCGCTGCCGCTCCGCTCGTTAATTTAGATGCGGCTTTGTTGTATATTAATGTTTAATGGCGCTGAACTTGCGCTCAAAGTGATTGAATCTACAAAACATAATGCACACCAAATTCGCGCCCGAATGAGACTCGTTAGAGCCGAGAATGAAGCCGCATGAAAAAGAAAAAAGCGCGTGGAAAGTCTTTTCGAAGTGAATTTATTGAAACTAATTTGAGGTTATATGGGGGGTCGTATCATTGTTTATATGTTGCGAACTAATCAGCGGGAACGGTGAATGCGAAATGTTTTCGGTTTTTGGACGAGATGAAAAGTGCACAACGCTAGGCCATTAGTAGATAATTCGGGCAGGGTATTAGCAAAGTGCATGGAAAATCATGGAAAATGTATGTGTACGCGTGCGGCGGCAGAGAGAAATTGTGCGCATATATTGGGAAAGTGCATCAACGGGCGGCAGCGCGCATTTGGGCTTCGAGATAATGCCGCTAATGCCATATGAAGCGCGCCATTGCTAGTGATACTCACGCTCTCCAGCATTAATGTTATGATTCATTTGAAGACTATTATTCTGGCAAGTGGATGCGCACGCGATGTGCGGCTCTTAATACACCATAGTGCACTTAAATTAAGTGTAGATTAAACAAGTAGCAGACGGAACGCGCCATCAAAAAAGCGACAACTTGCGCGCGCTCGCTCGCCAGCGTTCAGCTCTGCTTTATGTTGGCGTGCAATTGTTTTACGCTGTTTTGTTCCATATTAAATTATCGGGTGCACAATGTGCAGCAACGAGAGGGAAGAGTGGGTTAATATTGAGAAGTAACACGCTTTGTATCGACGCTACTGATTTATGCAAGGGTGCACAGTGAGCAGTTTGCAATTTCATTAAAACGCAATATAACTGCCGGCTTCGACCAAATTGGCTCTCGATGTCAAAGACATTGTTTGTCATGGCTGCCACAGCCACATTGGTGATCATGCCGCCCCCCTCATGCCACTCAATATGCCCAAATACACGGTGATTAAGTTTGATATTCATCTGGCTCATGCTGTGCGTGTGCGACGCGCAATGCAAACCCCGTAACCCATTTTACGCGTCCGCAAAATTGATGTCAGTATTCAATTATTGCGCATAAATCACAAAAACCTATGCAACGCGTACAATACATACATGCGCATAAAACTTTACAAATTGCCCGTTTGCATAAATACGCCGAAAAAAGCCAATCTTGGATTTGCATAAAAATCATAAAAAAATGTTACACCCTTAAAACAATATCAAACAATTTGAAGCAGTGGGGAAAAACGTTTAGTAAAAAGTTTAATAACAGTAGGCAATCATTGAATTTTAGTGTGCAATAAAGTTGTAATATGTTACAAATGAAATGCATAAAACGAAATAAAGTTGAGTTCAAAGTTGAACTTACGCTTTGTAGAATGCGTTTCCGAAAAAAGCGCAATAAAAGTTGATTAACATCCACGCAGAGATATGCACATTGAACAAAGTGGTTGTTGCCAACTCGCTCGCTCTCTCATGTAATGGTTTCGGTTGTCGGCAAAGCGGGATGACGATGAGGATGTTGATGTTGATGCACCCGAAAGATTTTATATTACGGCGCGGCACACACGCTGAAACTATTCGCGGTAACGCGCGCGCTACTCTGAGCGCTGGATGCGAGTAGTACGAGGATGAGAGAAGGCGTGCCCCTGCGTTGGCCAAAGGATTCCCGCCGCCGGTGGTAGAGCTCTTGTCCTGCGACTACTGCTGCCGCTGACGCGCGCGCGAACTTTGGGTCGGCCGGAGTGGAACTGCTGCCGCCGCTTGCAGACACTCTGTCTGCTAGGAAGCGGGCGCACGCCCCCTCCAGATGCACGCACGTTCCCGCTGTTAACATCCCGGACCTGCCGTACATGCGAAATGTGCGGGGATCTGGAACTCGAGTGCATTTCGCTTTTTCGTTTTTCCGCATTCCCAAATCGCCGAGGAAAACGAGCGAAGCGCACCGCAACTGCAAAGGCAGATAGATAGACTGAGTGACAAGTTGTGGCTAATTTTTTTACATCGTTTATACATATGTTGTAACAAGCACTTAATAAAACAAACAGTTTTCTTTATATGTAATAATATACCATTAGCGGTTAGATTAGCTATAATTCTTCAATAGACTTCATAATTCTTTCTCCATTTTGTAAGTGGTTTTTTTGTTTGTCTCATCCAAAAAAAGCGTTTTTAAAAATATCATATTCCCAATTTCTTATATCAATACAATATACCTCGCTATAATTATTTATAATCTGCGCATGATTTGTTTCCCTCCTTGCTCATTCAGCGCATAGATTAGTAGTACATTACATTCCAATACAATCCAGCATATTACGAACGCGTTCCTAGTAACCAACTTCGTATACAATAACAATTCCTTTACCGAATTCACCACCCCTTGTTTTTCTTCTTTTTCTTCCCTTCCTTAATCGACATATATGTACAAATTAAGCTACTTTCCCTTTCTTTCTTCCCTCGCTCGCTCTCGCGTACAGTTGAAATAAAAATGTTACACAAAAAGAGGATTAGTAAATAAAACTATATCCGGCGCTCACTTTCTCGTAATCAAATTGCAAAGTGATAAACAATTTCTAACATGATTCATAATGTAAAGTATGCGAACTATTTATACAATTCAACTATCTCTCGCTTATATATTATTATACATACACTGAAGCTTCTTTGTTTACTCCTCCTTCTGTTTGTTACTTAAATTTCCTAACAACAATTTCGTTTACCTATGTATATATTGTATATATATATATTTGTTTTAAAATTTTGTATAATATTATAATGCGTCAATGTAAATATCAACTGCTCAGCTTGATTCCTGCTTAACGTATCGTTTAAACCAAAAGAAAACGAGCAACCATCATACATAAATCGAATCAACTAATTCATTCAAGAGGCACATTCACAATGCTTTCCTATACGCTTGCGATACAATGATTTCTATGCACACATTCTTCGTATTTATAAATATTAAAAATGTAAACGATTTGTTGATCGCGTGGCGAGGAGCACGATTACAACAGCTTGGCTGCTGCCCCCCCTCATACGTGCGCTCCTCGCACCCACTCAGCTATTACATTATGACATTTGCATGTACTATTTACAGTAGCGTACAAAATATCACAAAACTATTTACAGATACAGCAATAACAGTTACTTGAATTCAACATCATAGATGTTATTATATAAAGTGTAATCAAAATGCACATGCAAATGTAATTAATGTAACAATATCTCCATGTATATAATTTACGCTGTTTGTGTTTGCTCATTTAATTCCTCCACGCCCTCAGCCGGATCGCGATAAGCATCATTCCGCGTTGCGTTGCGCGTATCTTCGATTATGCGAATTATTCTCAGGCATTCCACTACGCATTCGCCCCCCAAGTGGGAGTAAGTACACAATCACGTTCTATTATAGTAATAGTAATAATAACAGGAAAACGGCAAATATGGCAATACGCGCCCGCGCAACGACGACGACAAATCACTGATTCACACCGATGTGCGCTTAGCTGCCAAGCGTGGAAGACAACGTGTCCTGGAAACTGAACTGCGGGAAGTAGGGCTCCTCTTGAATGGAGCGTAGCGGCGCGGTTGTATCCGGCGGCGTCAGCTCCACACTTTCACCCGTGAATTCCGTATCGAAATACCGGGTGTCCGTTTCACTCGTTACTTGTGGCAAATATGGTGGAGGAATCTGCAATTAAAACGATTGGGAATTTGTTGCTAAAAGTTCATTCAGTAATAATAGGTCACATACTCGTTTGGCTTGTAAATCAGTCCAATTTATACTGCTGAAAAATGGATGAACCATGATTTCGTTGGCATCGTCCGGCCCTCCGCCAAGACGCATTGCTGGGTCTTTGATCAAAAGGCTGGATAGTAAGTCTTTAGCTTCGGCGCTCAAATTCCGCGGGAATTTCACTTCACCGAGAATGATAAGTGAGAAGAGCACATCATGGTCCCTATTGTAGAATGGCAATCGACCACACATCTGTAATAAACACCCAATTGTCGTCTCCCGTCCACTTGTTGCGTCGCATAAATGCACTTACCATTTCATACATGACGACACCCACGCCCCACCAATCAACTGCGCGTCCATAATCGTTGTCTTCGAGCACCTCGGGCGCTAAATACTCTGGCGTGCCGCAAAACGTCCTCGTCGTCCGTCCGTACGTAATGTCTTCCTTGCATAGGCCAAAGTCGGTGATTTTAATATGTCCATCCTTATCGAGCAACAAATTTTCCAGCTTTAAATCGCGATAAATAATGCCCTGTGAATGTAAATAGCCCAGCGCGGAAATGATTTCTGCGCCATAGAATCGAACGCGGTCTTCTTCAAAAACGCGTTTTCGCGACAGATGGAAAAACAGCTCGCCGCCGTTCACATACTCCATGACGAAACAGAGGCGGTCATTTGTTTGGAACGAATAGCGCAGAGATGTAAGGAAGGGGTGATTCGTTGTGCGTAGAACACGGTTCTCTGTTTCGGTATGCGCCACTTCATCCTTTTGAATTATCACCTCTTTCTTAAGAATTTTGATTGCGTACAACCGCCGTGTCGCCTTCTCACGACACAGAATCACTTTACCGAATGTACCTTTACCCAGTACCTTTAAGAACTCAAAGCTCTCCAGGGTGACCTTTTTCTTGCCCGTGGACTTTGAAATTGCCGTGCCCTGCTTCAAGAACTTCTGAGACAAGTCTTCAGCAACATTGCTGGTAGAATCGACCACCATTTCAACGTCATCACATGCAGTTGACACTGATTTGATAGCCGCCACCCACTCATCTCTATAAACAAGGCATATAGTAAACAAACACTTTATCGATTCGTTTTGTAGTACGCACCTTTGCTGAGCGGTCTCTACGTGGAACATGCGCTCAATCACTGTCGTCCATTGCAGGCCGCGAATTATGAACGTGAAGGGTTTAGGCCGGTCGACAGTCATGATCTGGCATGATTTGACTGTAAAGTTATTGTACGGCTCTGGCAAGGGTTGGGAACTGTCCGGCTGTGTTTTGAATCCGATAAGACTGCCATTGTTCAGTAGCATGAAATATCTGCAAACGCAAAAGGGTGAGCATGGTGTTATTGTTGCGAGGATCAGGTGATAATTACCGAGCCCTCCAATTCTTAATGTGTTCGCCGCGCTTGAAAAGCCAACCCTCTTTCACGATCACAGGCTGCTGTAGGGCGAGATGCATGTGCGTGTCAGGTGGCACTGACTGCATCATATTGACCTGGAAACAAATGAACGCTGGTTACCAGGGTTACAACCACTACGGCGTCGATGTGATGACGACGCATAACTATGGTATTTCTAATTGTAAACAAATGCCTGTGCCAGTGTGCTTGACCCATTCATTACACGAAATGAGGTTATGTCCACATTCGTGTGTGCACCTAATGCGCATTATAGTGAAACATAATATCTTGCAATCCGAATTATCTCACATCGTTTTCAAACGTTCCGAACGGATATGTAGACTCGACAAGCGGCCGTGCGCGTGCAATTATCCAAACATTGAGTCAGCCCGTGAATAACAAAATATTGTTTACATGTTTACCCTAAAAAATCATAATAATAACGTGATTATTACCTAATATTTCAACGTCCAAAACTGATGGAGACGCAATTTCGTGGCGGTGTTGATTGGACTGGAAGAGTCACTTTGAAAACACAAAATAGTCACACGTACGCACACTTCGAATTGCAAGCATAGAGTGCACATCCACGCGAATGAATATTTGCAAATTCTGCTGCGCTGGATATACGTGCGTATGTGTGTTGTGTTATGTTGCGTTTGCGATTTCGTATTTTGCTGCCGCGGACGTCGTCCGCACGCGAACGCTGCCTGCTCAATTGGCGGCGGCGGGCGACGAATCGAGGTTCTTCAATTGGCACGCTACGCCAACGAACGTAGTAACAAACAGACCACGCAACGTAAACACACACCGACTGCACAACAATCGCACACTGAAAGCATTCGAGGAACGCGCAATGTAACACGATGCGTAGATGATAAACGCAATCTCGAAATGGAACGTCTCACTCTTCAGGGCATTGTCGCATTATCAACGTGCGAAATTACGCCGTCGTTAATTATTTCCTGCAGAAATGGCAGTAGTAATCGCCGTGCGACAAACACACGAGAGCACAACATACAACCGTCTCGCTGCTACACACGGCACGCTGGCAGCCCACTTGCTCCGCGGATGTATGCTCGTAATGCGCGACAAATCCACGCAGTACCCGCTATAATAATACAACTTTACGTTGTTTGTAAATTAATTCAAACGACACGACATCACCGCAAGGCCATGGCTCACGTTTATGTGACGCACTACTTTTGGGCAGGGACGTCTAGTTACAGCGATGCCAGATTGTACTCTAATTTGGCGGTGGCGCTACAACTCTGGCCAATTTGACAACCTCGCATTCCAACATGTTTTGCCATTGAGGTTACTTCAGAGATGTTCAGTGAATTGTTTGTTATTGTTGTTTAACCATGGAAGAATTCAACGATATAAACTGGTACGTAGCAATAATTGATGCTTTACTTTTAATTAATCAGGTAATTTTATACTGAAGGCGTGACAATTTGCTTGAAGACGATAGTGACTTCATAACACAGTCTGATTATGACAACTCGTACATGAAGAAATATTTAAACAATGAATTAGATATTGGTAACGAAAGCAAAGATCTATTCAGATTTAATAAAACAAGCTCACAAGTACAAGATGTGCCAGGATTTAAATATTACATGAAGGAGAAAACGAAATCACAATTTAATACAATTCAACATCAAAAGTTCATAGAAGCAATAAAAATAATGCAATCTGGAAAAACAGTGCTAAATAAATTTGACCAAGGATATTGCCAGCTTTACAATAATTGCAGACAAGCAATTACAAGGGAAAATGCAGCATTTTTGGAATTTGCCAAGTCAAATTGGGGAAAGCAACCTAGTACTATGAAACCGACTTTATATAAATATGCATGTAATGAAAGGAAGCAAAGATTGTTAGAAATTCAACAATTCCCTCAGTATTATGAAGCAGTAGATTTGTTACCCTGGTCTGTAATGGATTCATGCATTCCTGTTGAAATAGTACAAACAGCTAATATCTTAGAAGTGGTGAGTACTAAAACAATTAGAGATGATTAGTTTTACAGTAATTTTAATTTTTAGGGTTTTGTGGCTCAATTCAAGCCACCTGTATCAGCATTTACATTAAATGTAAGTAAATTACCAGAAGATAGTGATCGAAAATTCCATTCAAACTATCCAAGTAAGTAATATGACAAACTTTAAGGTAATTGTATAATATATTGTATTTTAGTATACTCAGATGAAAATATTCTGGAATATTTTAATACGGGTGATGCCGATGTGGCTTTTTCTATGAGCGCTCTAAAGAAAATATTAAACTTTACAAATACAAACAAATTGTGGACGATACCAATACAAATTAAGAAAGTGCAAGTTGCAACACCTGGGAGTACAACAAAATTTATGAAAGTTATATTCTTTGGGAAATCTTTTTTGAAGCAAGAAACAAACAAAGTTGTATTGAATGAGCGTTGCCATAAACTTCTCATTCGGTCAAATCTTTGTTGCCTAAAAGGTTTGCAGTTTCGATGTCCAGATAAACCTACAAGCGCACAAGAACCGTTGAAAGAAGAAGAAGAAGGTGACGATGATGATGAAATAATAACAAATGCAACTTATAAATTATGGGTACTTCAACAGCAGATGGACGCTACAAGTATAATGGACAAGAATCGCAATATGAAAGCATTTAGAATTTTGGTACGGTCCAAAGTTGATGCATGCATTGAAACAGAACACGGACATCAAGGTGTTACGATTGTACCTAAACTAGAATATCAGCTGAAATATGGAGGAAATTCTATGACTGATGATGAAATCGTTAATCAATGGGTTGACATGTATTTCCGACCGAATTCTTTCATGCATCGAGTGCGGATACATCATAAAACTTCAGAAGTCGTCCTGCTTGAACCTGTGACTACGCAGAAACTAAGTCTGGAAGCAACACAACGTAATATTCGTTTGCAACAAGGATTTGTTGTCCTTTACAGGTTACTTATTGCTCTCGATACCCATCAGGAAGGAAATTATTTATTGAGACATGAACCAAAACAAGGTGGATATGTTGCTCTCTTTAAGGAAACGAGTAAAACGTATGATATACAATTAGTTACTTAGAAACAACGTTTAATTGTTTATATGAATTTATGTTACAGGGTTGATGTGTTTGATTTGCATAAAGAATATATGCAGAACTCTAGTATCAATGATGATTTCTGCAAAGAGTGGTCGCCGATTGATGTGAATGTTGTTTTACCAATTTTTGAAAAGAATGGACATTGCCCAGGACTTTTTGCACCGTGTGCAGTAAAAGGTAATTAATATGCGAATCTATTAATAATTATTTGATTTGAATGTTTGTTTTCAATAGAGCATCGTGGATACCAAAAATGGCCTAAGGGCAAAAAGAAGAAAAAAGGTGCAGCAGCAAATAAAAAAAAGAAAATTGCATGAATGTATACAATATATTAATTTAGTTTGTTTTGGATAATTAATGGCCTAGAATTAGTTATGGTCATTAGCCGTATTGGAAAATGTGATATGAATTTACATGATAATTAAACGTTTTTTTGCATAAACCTGGTAAAGAATGAATTTTTTGTGGTACGCATTTACTGGAATGCATTCCAGCACTATTCTAAAAGCAAATTATGAAATTGTCTTGATATATTCTGCAAAATCTTTGCATGTTTCTTTTTTTAATCTTCAGTATTGTTTAATTGAGGCAAGAACTTGAAAACAAATGCTTCTGTTTTTATTTTCATTGGATTACAAGTTTAGTTAACTAACAAATAACTTTATTTTACTGTTTAATGACTTTTTATTCCAGCACTGATCATTTGGTTACATCCGCAATATTTACAAATAATTAAAGAAAATTACCAAATATTTACGACAAATAAATCACATATACACTTTTCAATGGTAATAGACACTAATAACGCAAGAAAATTTATTGTTTACTCCAACTTGCTTGGTACCAGGTTGTTTCTTGATCACTGTAATGGACCGACCTCATCGAGCATTGACGCCTGGAGAGCATACTCTCCCCGCTGAGAAATTGTGTAAGGAAATTGGTCAACGCTTTTCTGCTTATACGAGTTACTTCTTCTTACCGAAGATGGCACTAGCATTGATGAATGACTGCGAAATATTTGGCGCGCTAGAATAGCAACGCCCCTATTAGATTTGATGAGACTTATCATACTGAGCGCGCTTTTGAAATATGTATTTAAATTAAAATAAATTCATAAAGCGACATATTTCTACACAAAGTTTAGATTATGTTATACAGCCAGCTGATACGTAAAAAGCTTAATAGAACTACAGTGTTTACATACAGACTAGAAATAAAGTTTCTAACATCAGTAACATCAATTTTCAAGAAGTTTACATTGCAAATCAAGGCTACATCAATGTCGCTTGGAAGGTAACTTTTTGATTGTATTGTGCAATTACAACGCAAGTGGTCGCAACAAAACATTCTTCTTTGTCTAAACGGCTGCCAGTGGAGACCAATCAGCTGATTTCTGTTGTGACAGGCGAATGGTAGGTAAGAGAACGTTCGCAGCTTTGGAAGGAAGGCATAAAGCTTTGTTAGTGTGTGGTTCAGTGTGGTTGCTGTGCGAGCGGAACGTTGGAATCCGCTGTTTACTTATTGATTCGGGACTGGTTCGTGATACATTAGTGTGTGCGTTCGCATCTGTTTGGAGTCGGAGCGCATAGAGTGAGTGCTAAACATCAGTGCAGATATAATAAACAACAAAGCCACAAACAAGCGGAGCATTTGTTTTATCTCCAGGCTCCGCTTTGTTGGTGCAGAGGAAAGCAGAAAAAGCTAATGACGTCACTTGTATTGCTCGTTGCAGTGACCACATCGTAGTGTTTCCAAGCGGGGCAAAAAACGACGCAGTTCGAAAATAACCATGCTAATTTTAAGCTAAAATATAATGTAAGTATGCGAGCGTTTCTTAACACGCATATTATAATAGCATGCACGTTCATTTATTGCGGATTTGCGTGTTGTCAAGTGCATTCAATGCAATGCTTGCAGTTCATCTCTTTGTGTCCTTCACCTTGCAGCATTCAATCGTCTCCACACCCATTGTTTATCTATTTATTTGGTATAATATTCAAACGCATAATGCGTATACCCGTACGCCGTGTATTAATGGTCTGTGCGATAAATTAACGCTAATTGCGAGATTCGTTCCTTTGTTTTGTTTCGGTTTCGTTCAACCCACACATGCTTACGTACGTGTAGAACGTAGTTGTTTACAAACTAGTAATAGCCAAAATACCACAGCAACTGCCAGCTGTTTTTATGCACTATAGCTGTGTTTATATTGCATTTATATATTGATAAAAAACAGTATGGTTTACAACATTCGCAAATTCAGTGTCAATTATGTGTTTTAGATCGTTCATCAACAATAATTACGCACGTGGAGTATAAGAATGGCCGCTGAGAGTCCTATTCGTATGAAGTTGAACACGGGTAGCGTTGTCCTTCCACAACATGTAATTGATCCCACGATTCTGGATGGCGTCGCAGGCTTTATCAATGATCTCGTGCCAGCCGCATATAATGTGCCAACGGAGAACAAGGATCAAATTCAATGGGTTAAATTTGAACGAATTGGCCTTGATGAATTAGGCACTTGTAATGATTTTGATAAAGGTCTGCCAGCACCTTTGCTACTCACCCTGGGCTATGCCACTGGCATTCAAATATGGGCAGTGCCTGCAACTGGTGAAGCAAAGGAAATTTTATCTTGGAGGCATGGATCAGTTAAGGTCTTAACAATTCTTCCAAATCCTGATAAGATTGGATCCAGCACTGCAGACAACTATGCACCCAAAAGGCCTTTAATTGCGTTGTGTGATAATGTTGCGCCAGGAAATGATTACTGCTCCTTGTCTTTTATTTCCCTGAAGACTAGTGAACAAGTAAGTTTTACATTGTTTATGTGTGGATTGTTAGTAACATAATTGCTTTTAGGTGAAGTTAATTAAATTCAAAAATCCCATCTTGGATGTGGTTGCAAATAAGAGATCAGTGGTTGTGACATTCTTGGAACGCATTGCAGTGTTTGATGCTTTCACATTTGAAGATCGAGTTACTGTAACCACATGTTACCTAAGTCCAGGAATTTACCAAAACCCAGTGGCTTTAGGAACTAGATGGTTGGCGTATGCGGAAAACAAACTGATTCCTTCACGTCGTAGTAGTGGAGGCAACGATGGCGAAGGAGTACAGGTATATTCTAATAATTGGCAATTAAGAATAGTGTTAAAATTTTGAAATATTTAGAGTTACACAGCCACCGTTTTACACGCTGCGAAGTCATTGGGAAGAGGTCTACGTGAATTAAGCGATGCAGTCGCTAGCAGCTTGACAGGAAACGCTGGTAAACCTGGACCGTCTACGCCAGTTCAAGGGGATGTTCAGCAAAAGGGCATTGTTACCATTTTGGATATTGAGGTAGATTTTATATCTAGGATTATAGTTTATTACTATTTAATGAATGTATTCGTTATAGAAATCGAAAAACGATGAATCCTTGCAAAATGTCGATTCAATTATCGCGCACTTTACAGCGCACAAAGAGGCCATCGTTTATCTAAACTTTGATCCCAGTGGTCTGTTGCTTTTGACTGCTGATAAACGTGGGTATGACTTTCACCTCTTTCGCATTCAGCCGCATCCTGCTGGACCAGCCTTGGCTGCTGTACATCACCTATATATTTTGCACCGCGGTGATACAACCGCTCGCGTACAAGACATGTGTTTCAGTCCGGATTCTCGTTGGGTGACTGTATCAACCCTTCGTGGAACCACTCATGTCTTCCCAGTGACACCCTATGGTGGAAACGTAGGTGTGCGTACTCATGCAACACCACATGTGGTGAATAAAATGTCGCGCTTTCATCGTTCAGCTGGCCTGACCGCTGAAGGGCGTTCGAATAGTCCAGTATCCTCGTTTGAGATGCCAAGCAATTCCAATCTACCATATCATAATCCAAGATTGCCTCCATACCCACATCCAACTGTGGTACAACCATTGGCGCAGATTCGTCAGCCGTTATTTATCCCTCCAATGGCAGTTCAAAGCAAGCCCACTATGAGCAGACAAAGATCGGGATCTTCTTCTGATGATAACTCGGCGATGGTAATGAGAGTGAGTGCTTGTTTTGCACCAGCTCGTGCTTGGATTGAGTCACCATCGTTGAATCGTGAGCCTGTATTGAAGGCTCAGGTGAAACCAGTGGAAAGTTTGTTTATTATATCATTACATGGATCGTTGGTTCAATACGATCTCGAACCGAAGAGTTCTTCATCCGTGCCGAAGGAAAAGGTGTGCGACGATACTTTAATCGAGTTACTCGTCACAGCAAAAGCACAATGGGTTCTTCAAAGATCTCCAACAACTAAGGACGTACAGTTACCAATATCTTTAGATACTTTGTCATTGATCTCTCCAGATGACCGCGTTAAAAAATCTAAAGCTGAGCAAGCCGATGACAAGTGGTTATCCCAGGTGGAAATTGTTACCCATGCTGGACCACACAGAAGGCTGTGGATGGGTCCACAATTTACCTTCAAAACGTATAATAATGGAGCTGGGTAAATAAATTGATAATATGCTAAAATTGTATGCATAATGATATTTGTTACAGATCTTCTATAAATATAATGGATACACAAGCAGTTGAAATTGGCAGGTCCAAACCGGTTAATATGCCTATCAGCGCCGCATACCCCATTTTAATTGAGGCGGGTTCAGTTAGTAGTTGTGAACCCTCGCCCAAGTTGTTTGAAAATCTACAGAAAAATTATGACGACAAGACGGACAACTTCAGTTTCGCCGGAGAAATGCAACTGAGAGAGGATTTAGCAGACGCAATGCAAGAATCATCTGGAGTTCGTGATGCAGGTTAGTGCTTTTAATTTTCCCGAATATATCTACATTTTCCACTCATCAAATCTGATTAAGTCATTAGTCAGGTTTTTAGTTTCTTTGCTTATTAATTCTTTCATTTTTAATACCGGCTAGCCAGTTTTAGAGTTCGCCCTTCGCATTAGAAATGAAAGAATTTATAATTACATTACATGATGGAGATTTCTCTATTAGCACAGTTTACTTCATTTATATATTTATTTATCAATTATTAGTTGGTGTATTACGTAACGATCAGATTTAGCCAACGGCAGGCATACATACACTACCTGGAAGTAAATTGCGTGAAACTGAATCGTTTAACAATCTGAAAGTGATTATTTCATTGTATTGATATAATAATGCTTCTCTAATTAATTAATTACTTAATTAAGATGTTAGTATCATTCTTAACTCTGTTATCGTGTGGCTTTTGATTCTTTGTTGGTGCCTGCCGCATTTAGAATATGCACAACTCTTGGTTAATGTGTTTGGCCTTTACTTTTTGTTCTTAAGGAATGCGTAATTCAATTATTGAAATCATAACTACTTAAAAGAAGTTGCTAGGTTGTTGTGGTTGTGCGCAAGTAATGAGTGAAGCAAAGAAAAATTCGGTAATACCTGCCATTGGCTTTTTCTGTTCAGGTGGACGCTGCGTGATTGTTTCAATGAAAACGCAAAGCTGCGGCGGGGGCGGGAGCGCAAGCGGCAGCGGTATGACCACCTGCGGCGTTGCTAAGGTGGTGAATCCGCTCGGCATGGTTGTTACAATACAATCTGATGACGATTCAGAAGTGGCGGACGCGTCGCATAATGAAGAAATAATTCACGAAAATTGTGATGAAGCTTTATTTCGGCCAGTGGTTGCCTCGAAAGCGGTCGTCTTTGCCGAGCCGAAGAATGTGCGCACTAAGATTGCCACGAACGTTTTACATCATAATAAAATTGTTATAGCAAACTGTAAAACCGATCTGGTAGGTAAGACTAAAGAAGATTCTCTTATAGAGTGTAGAAAGGAAATCAAAAAGGATGCATGCAAGTCGAGCAACAATAAAAACAAATTTGGCGGCAAGCAGGCTGATCGCTTGATTCAAAAGGAAAACGAAGTGCCGCAGGTTCAAGAAGCAATCAAGGATACGGACGTACCTAACAATAAACCAATCAATAGCAAAAAGAAAAAGGAAAAAGAACCCAAAAAGAAATTGATTGATTTGCCCAGTATTGAGTCGTATGATCAACTTATTGTTGATCATACTGATAAAATTTGTGACGGTTTTGATCTGAGTACGTTTGAACCGGTGCGAAATAAAACTCCCGAGTTTACATTCGCGAGTAGAGAAGCGACCGTTGAGTTACTACAAGACTCGTTCTTTGATGCTAGCGAAGCTTGTCAGGATATTGAGATTATCAAGGAACAATCATCATTTGCACAAGAATTCGATATTGAGAATGATTTCAATATACCAATAACAACAACGGTTGATGTCTTTGATTCTTGTCCTGAGAATCTTCCAGATATTATATCACTCAATATATCTGAGAAGGAAAAGGATGAGGATAACGATAAAGACATTATGTCCTCTTCGGAAGATACTACACAAAATGAGGATAAACAATACGCAAAGAAACAGCGTAAGCCTAAAGCGAAACTTGGCGTGCGCATTGGTAATTCTACGCGTAAAGTGTGGAATACATGCACATCGGAAACAAAATTTGACGATTACGATATTCAGCCGGAATTTCCTCCACTCGAAGAATTCACGTTTACTTTGCCCACGATGAATTATTCAAAGGCATTGAAAGAGTCCACTGAAAAAGTGGTCGATCCGATTAAAACGGATATAGATGATGTCTTTGAAAATCCAAGGGATGAGGAACAGGATGCGACCCTTTTGAAAATAGATAAGAATTCTGATGAGAATAGCAGTAGTCAGACTGAAACAACGGAGAGTGACGATTCAGCAAGTAAGCTACCAGCGGTAATAATGGATGTGGAAGAATTTACCACCCAGCAAGTGGAGGTGAAACCCAAAACCAATAGCAATAAGAATAAGAAATCGAAAAAGAAGAGGCGATAATTGCACATATGACAGTACTCTTAATGAATTATGCAAAGTATTCAAACGACAGGAATAATTACTCTATAATGAATCGTAGTAAGAAATTTTCATAAGATGATCTAAATTTAAAAACAAGTTTGCAAACATGCGAATGTAGTGTAGTGAAGTATTCTGTTATCAGAAATGGTTGAACGTTTACAGTCGATTAACATAAATTGCAGCAGAAAAGAATTGTACAAAAAATATATATCATTTATAGCGTTAGATATTACAAATTCTCGTGATATTAAAACAATGATTAAAACCATAGGAACTACAGAAAAGAATGTAAGTTTGGACCAACAACAATAATTGAATATTAACTTCATTAATATGCCTTTATGATTAATTTTACTGATAGGATCAAACACTAAATTGGGCATAAAGAAATATTGCAGCCATATAAAACATTTATATTTATAACATATTCAATGTTAATTTATTAATGCGATACTGACATTATGACTTGGGCTCGCTCATTCAAAAAAAAAAGTAACAAAACATTGAAAAAAATTCCAAAAATAATGTGTTCTCTTCTTAATCTAATGATTAATTAATTGTAGTAATTATATTTCGGTGGCGTAGCAGCAAATTTTATCAATAATGTGACGATTTCGTAATGCGCCAAAGTATTTTTTAAACAAACAATAATTGTTTTAATCAGTTGACCACGTTTTGTATTTCAATTATCGCTTGTACAAAATACTCTTTGTATAAATATTATATATCCATTGAATTATGTATGTATCATTTGCCTCTGGTCAGGGTAAATAATATGTTCAAGGTTTAATTATAAAACATACATGTAATAATATTAACAATTAATCATTATATGATTGAATCTCGTGTTATAATGCCTAGACTCGTTGTATATTCATTGCTATAATTTTGTTGTGCAAAATATTGAATGAGTTGATTTTTGGATTCAAATAACGAAATACTAATTAGTAAGCATGGTATATAAAAAAGTGATAAGAAAAGAGTTATAATGGCACGGCATGGGATTGTCTAAAGAGTGATATTCGCCTTAAAATTTGCTTTGCAAAAATAATTTTAGTATTATTACTTGATTTGTAAAAATATTTATTTTTATGAAATTATTAACCATCGTTAGTTAATATTACTTTGCTTTCTCATACTATACGTTAGTTATGTAGTGTATTTATCAAACACATAAGAGATTGACATTATATGTAATTAACATTAATCATGTATTATTGTATATTAATTTAGCAACGTTACAAGTTATATATGTGTGTGAAGTAACTACACTCAAACACTTTGGAATTTGCAACAAATGTTTTAAAACAGAGAGCACGAAAAAAATTATTCAAAACGAAAACCAAACAAAAATAACAAAGGAACCAAAGTTAAGCAGAAATTAACAGCTAATACAAAATGAAGTATGATGATACAATATTTGAAATAAAGCAATTACTGAATAAATTGATTGAAATAGAACAAAATGAGTTGTTACATGAAATGGTATTTGTTATTTGCTCATTGTCTAATCATATTAATGCCTGATAAATTGTTCATATCGAATAACAAATTGTATTTGTTGTAGGTGGACAAAACGCAACCGACTGCATTTATAGAGATGCTGAGGATTTTAGTTCAGCTTCAAGTTTTAGCTCGGCAAGCAGAGCTTCGCCGACACCTTCGTATAATGGTGATAATCTTTTGCATTTTCCAGGGGATTCAAGCAGTTCTATATAATAATCCGCAAATTGCACACTTTCTTTCTACTATAAAATACATTGAGAATATGAATAATGTGATACGCAATAATGTAAAGTAATACGAACCAGAGGTTCTTGGTCATAAATAGTTTTTTTTATAATTCTTTATTCTTCAATAATGATCTACAGAGAGCAATTGGATTTTGTTACTTTTAAACTTGATGTAAAACATATAGTGAGTAACAATATGATATTGCAATTAGAATTATTCCAATGATTAAGCTAACTCTTTTTATTATATGGAATAATTGCATTTACCGAAAATATTTTTCTATGTATGAAACTCGAGTAATAAATTGATATACGGATTAAAAACTAATCATCAATGTTTACATTATCTCAGCAGGCTGCTTGTATTTTCAGTCATTGGAAACGTCATGTTTCAAACACCAAAATTATCAAGTTTTAAGAACCCTTTACCAAAATTAAAGACATTCATAGTTTAAACAATACGATTTGGAACAGACTTAATGGAAAAATACACAGAACGTGTCCAACATTCAGTGACATGGTAATGTTCTAATCATAAATGGCATTTGCGGTTGCAGTTTAATTTGTAAATAATTTCTGTTACAGATTCTCTCAGTGCCGGTCAAGTGTGCCAATAAATGTGAGATTATATTCCTACTTTGTGATATTAAGCAGAGGAGGCACAAATAAACCATTGAATGGTAAATATAAAGATGAATTATCAAATCACAATTACTGTCATTCAAACGATGACACAATAGCGATAGTAAGCAGGCATGTGTTTTAACAATGCATCAACATCAATCATTTTTGTTTAGTCCGCAATTAGTGATCGAAAATACGTGTCAAATAGGAATTAATCAAAATTTTCATTTAGGTCATTTTAAGCTTTATTTTACCGCAATTGTCCGACCACCAGACTAAATTTCAAACCATACGTATTTTCTCATTAAAACGCAACGCGCAAGTGCAAAGTGTAAGCACGAGCAGGCACACGTGCGGCAGCAGACAGTAGCATTTGATACAGCAGTGCGGCAGCCGGCATGAGCAAATCGGTCGTTTACTTAGATTTACCATTTTAATACATAAAATTTGCATTTTGTAACACCGTTTTTGTGTATTTCGGCTGACATTACCTACCTGCGCTTGTTGAATTACGTAACGACAAACAGCGGCTCATCCAAAGATGTTCAGCGTCTGTCGACAAGTTGTCTCAAGAGTGATTCAATGTACTGGTAGAAATTTCTACTCGTATAATTTAGCGCCAAGAATTAGATTATACATTGAACCAAATTTAGATGTGAAAGCATCAAGTTTAGGTGAGTCAGATAATTATTCAATTTTCTATATAGCATAACCTACAATTCCTATTTACATTTGGTATCATTACTTTAGCAACTCACAAGTTGCATCATTCACAAATCAGATACTACTCAAGGAGAGACAAATACGATGATGATGAATGTGATGATCAGGATCACAAAAAGGACAAGCAGGATGATTGTAAACCGCAGCCCATCAAAGAATGTAGTCCAGAGAAAGATGCCAAAAAGAAGGTAAATGAAATGAGTTTGCCTTCAAGTTGATGCTCTAATTAGATCTGTTTCAGCAATTACCCTATTTGAATGAATGCGCCAGACCAAATTTAATGAGTGATTGTCCAAAACCAGATTGTTCACATGGTGGTGGTGGTGATGCAGGCAAAGGGGGAAATAATAATCTTATTTTGGGACTGCTAGCACTATTGGGAGCATTAGCTGGCCTTTGGCTACTTTTTTCAAACAGTGAAAAACAGAAAATATGCAAACCTACACCTCCTGGCAAACTAATGGTTAAGAGTAAAACCAAGGAGAAGAAATGTCTAACAAGAAAGCCCATTGTTAAGGAACCCAAATGCTCTGATGACATTCCAAAAGAGGTGCCTTACTTGCTTATTGGTGGTGGTACAGCTGCATTTGCTGCATTCAGAGCAATCAAATCTTGTGATCCAACAGCAAAAGTTCTTGTTGTAACAAATGAGGGTCATTTTCCCTATATGCGACCTCCACTGTCTAAGGAACTTTGGTACTCTGATGATCCAAATAGTGCAGAATCATTAGAATTTAAGCAATGGAATGGCAATTCACGCAGGTAAAATCCAAATGTTATATCTGGAAGATTATTAGTAATTGTTTATTTAGTTTGTTTTATGAACCTAATGAGTTCTACTCAAATCCTAAGGAGCTAGCATTGTCAGTTAATGGTGGTGTAGCTGTGGCTCGGGGTTGGAAAGTTACACATTTAGATGTAGATAATAAGAAAGCATTCTTGGAGGATGGTTATGCAATTTGTTATGATAAAGTATTGATTGCAACTGGTACTAAATCACTAACTGGAATATGATGAACATTGATAGTTAATTCTATTTTCTTGTAGGTTCAAGACCTAAGACCCTGGAAGTGATTGAAACGGGCGATGATTGTGTGAAACAGCGTAGTTTCACTTATAGGACAGCCGCTGATTTCCAGTACATGACTGAACTACTATCCGCCGATCCTTCCTCGATTGCTATCATTGGTGGGGGATTTTTGGGAAGTGAATTGGCTTGCGCCTTGGGACGAAAAAGTATGTCACATAATCATTTAGTTTTTAAAGTATAGTGTTGCTGATATTACTAGTGTTTTCACAGAGCAATTCAAAGTGTATCAAGTATTTAAAGAAAAGGGGCACATGGGCTCAATATTACCCGAATACCTTAGTTTATGGACAACCGAAAAGGTGAAGGAGGAGGGCGTGCAAGTTTTTCCATCGACTGAAATTGTGGGTGCTAAAGGCACCGATGAAAACGTGACCCTTAAACTCAGTAATGGACAGTCAGTCACGGCTGATATTGTTATTGTCGCTGTAGGGTGCACTCCTGAGACATCACTCGCTGCAAAGTCTTGCCTCGAAGTTGATCCTGATTTTGGCGGCTACTTGGTGAATACGGAACTTCAGGCGCGATCAAATGTTTTTGTGGCTGGTGACGCTGCGTGTTTCTATGATCCTGCATTTGGTCGCAGACGTATTGAACATCACGATAACGCTGTGATAAGCGGTCGCTTGGCCGGCGAGAATATGACTGGCGCTTCTAAACCCTATTGTCATCAAAGCATGTTCTGGTCTGACCTGGGTCCTGATATTGGTTACGAAGCGATTGGATTGGTTCATTCTTCATTGCCTACAGTTGGTGTGTTTGCTAAATTGAATGCGGAGGACGCAGTTGTGGAACCTGATCCTGTGCCTCCTAAGGAAGTAAGTAGTTCATTGTCGGATGTTTTGTGGAAAGTTTCTTCTGAATGTCGTTTTGCTGACTTTAGACGTGGAATTGTGGAAAACTTTTGGGTTATTAGCATATTTCTCCATTTCGTAGTATATACTGGTATCTTTTAATTTGGTATCTTTTATTGCAGATACCTGATCAATGTATGCCGTTCTTACCGCCGGAGGAGGAAGAGAAGCAGAAAAAACTCAAGGAAGAATATTCACAAAAACTGAAAGAAATTGAAGAGGCGAAATTACGTGCTAAGCAGGAAGCTGAAGAAAAGAAGAAGTCATTAGCTACACCCGAATATAACAAAGGCGTAATCTTCTATTTGCGCGACGATATTATTGTTGGCATTGTTTTGTGGAATTTATTCAATCGAATGTCAATAGCTAGGCAGGTTCTTAAGGATCAATGCAAATATGAAGATCTGAATGAAGTTGCTAAACTATTTCAAATTCACGATGAAGATTAAATGAGCGTATTGATTCAACACCCTTTGATTATGTTTCAAATAAATCTTTTCTCATGTGACTATTTAAAGTATTAAAATTACATCGTTGTTCATAAATATAATGTGGGTGATATTGAATAGCATTCGAGCACAAATGACTTCTCTAGTTGACTCAATTGAGATTCTTTAATGCTTGATGATGTTATCAGGTTTGTGATTATCATTTAGTTGGTGCGCGTTATTAAAGAGAATTCTTGTTTTTGTGGTTGCCTATGTTATGATTTATTTTCTTAAATTAAAAATGTATGGATCTTGTAATTCACCTACTAAAATTCACAAATATGTAGTTTGTTTTGTCACGGTGTGAATATTTGGATAAATTAGTTATTTTTAACATATTAACAAAAGTGAAGTAAGTCTTGTTTACATGTTTTCACTTATTCAGCAACCAATAATGCAAATAATGCTCGCGAAATGTCGGTTTTACATATATAATCTCGTATCATCACAAACATATGTTCTGAAATTAATTGCGTAGTGCTGTACGACATGTATGGCATTTTGTTCTGAGGCTTCTGAGAGATCTGTGAAGATTGGTGCTTCCCTTGCAATGTAATAAAGTTGCTAAGACTGCGTATAACTGGAAACGAAGGATTGTATTCTGAGACATAGTACAGATTAAAATGGGGAACGCTGGTAGCACGGCACCGCGTGAAAGACAAAAACATGGGGAGATTCCACCATCCTCGCCATTTAAAGATGAGAATCAAGCATTTACCTTTGATAAGGTGCCAGGAAACAAGTTGGTGCTGCAACATTCACAAGACGATGAAGAACCACCTTCAATAATCAAACCATTGCAACGTGATACTCACAATGAGAATCAAAGACCCAGGGCAAACACAATCTCAGAAGGTGAGAGAATCTAACAAGATTATAATTTTTTAACATATTTGGTTGTACTTTCAGGCAGTGAGATAAACATCAGCAACAAAACACCAACTGTTTTTCGCTGGGATGGTGGTGGAAAGGAAGTGTTTATTTGTGGTACCTTTACTGAATGGAAGACCATTCCAATGGTTAAGAGTCATGGGGATTTTGTAACAATAATTGATCTACCAGAAGGTGAACATCAATACAAATATTATGTTGATGGAGAATGGAAGAATGATCCAAGCACTAAATTAGTGGAAGATGATATTGGTGAAAAGAATAATCAGATATCAGTGAGGAAATCTGATTTTGAAGTATTTCAAGCATTGGACAAAGATAGTGAGACCACAGGAAGTGATGTTCAGAAAGAATATTCTCAGGATATACCATTAAGTAAACCATGGGAAAAAATTCCAGGACCTCCAATACTTCCACCACATCTGCTACAAGTTATTTTGAATAAGGATACTCCTCTTTCTGTAAATCTCATTGCATAAGATGCATATAAATTCTTAAATTGTTTATTTGCAGTGTGAGCCTACACTTCTACCAGAACCAAATCATGTGATGTTGAATCACTTATATGCCCTATCAATTAAGGATGGAGTTATGGTATTAAGTGCTACACATAGGTATAGAAAGAAGTATGTAACTACTTTACTTTATAAGCCAATTGGCACATAAAAATTTAGATGCATATATAGCCATATTTTATTGTCTGCTTGATCAAAGGATAAAATAGTTTAATGTTTGTTATTATTCCACAAAGTAGGAGATTATGATTGTCTAACAATAGTGATGTGTCTTTAGAATAGGGATGATGTTTATAATTTAATATTACTTATGCAGAAGGATAAAGTGATTTTACTCAATGAAAAGAATTTGTTTTGTTATTTTTGGAAGGTACCCTTTCATTATTCTACAAAATTGCAATAATTATTTAGATGTACTGATGAAAATTGTGTATAAGCTCTTATATGGTTAAAGATATCAAATATATGCGTGATATTTATGGTTTACTTGCTATAAATTTTCACATTTTCTTTAATCTTCCTTAAAAGACATTCATTTACATTCTTGAGGTAGACTTCCCACAAATCTTTTATACTAAGATCAATCGCCCAACCTACAAATGAGTTCGTTGGGTCTGAACTTGTCTCCAAGAGTGTAATTAGTTTTAATTTAATTGTTACATCAAATTTAGTGCTTATTGAAAGTGGAGTGAACTTCTGATGTTACAACTAGACATAAGAGGTATTTGATTGATTATTAATTGTTGTTTAACATATTTTTATTGATCATAACGTTGGGCTTGATGTTATTGTTTCTGCATCTATTATCCGCGTCCCAAAACATCAGTGGTATTAAAATTAATTAGCTAACACATAATTAATGCATTCTACACGTTTCCGCCAAAGTTTGATTGGTATCTGATAATTGAATATTCTATTTTAGCAGTTATGTATTACACATATAACGCCATAAAACTGAATGATGATGAAGATGAAAATCATGTAGATTACACAATCCGTTCTTGATGGGGATTAAATTATTTTATAAATCACATTGCAAAGCCTATTGGGGAACCCAGAGTTAAATTAGCCGCATTGGAGATGTTAACGGATATAGCAAGAGCTCTATGTTTAACCCACAGTTAGGAAACTTACAAACATAATATTGTCATACCAACAAAACATTATTAACTGCCTTTGGAAATGTGTTATTGTTTGGTATGGTTTACAAATGCCAACTAGTTAAATACTTAGTTATATGACATTAGTATAAGTTGCAATGCCACATACACAAGGCAGTTAGTAGCTTAAATGGAAGAGCATTCGGTCTGTGACTGAGGAGTCAGGGTTTCAATAGCAGAGTGGGCCAATTCTTTTTAAAATCTAATAAATAGGAAATAACGGAAGTGTGCAACTTCGGTAATATGGTCAAGTAGCTTTTACACTTGCATTCAATTCAAGCACTTAGAAAATATTTCGTCGTCCGTAACTAATAACAGCGCCCCCAAAGATGCAGGACGTGACGTCAGAATAAGAGGCCTGTTGGTAACTAAAATCGGGAATGGGCTTAGCTAACACATTAAACTTTAATTAATTGTGTGTATTTTCAGTAAACTCATTGTAATCCCGCTTGTCATGCAGCTGACTGTAACAAGTTTTGTGAGTACATTGCCACATGATTGCCGCTTCAGTATGCCTTTGCTATTAGAGGATAAGATTTATCACAAATTATATAAGTTTTAGGCAATGGCATTGTAATTCCTACTGTTGGTTGGAACAAACTTGGTAAGTACATTGGCACATGTGCTTCTGTTCATGTCTGCCATTTCATTTTGACTTAGCTATTATAGTATAAGATTAATCAATGACTAATCATGTATGTTTTCAGTAAAAGCATCATAGTACCTCATCTAATGCAGCTGGCTGGAATGAATTTGGTGAGTTTGTTGGCTTATGTGCTTTGGTACATGTGTGTCACTTGGTTTTATTATAGCCATTATAGTTTACTTACAATCACTAATTATTTATTCTTTCAGAAAATCCATTATAGGTTTCACTCCTAATGATGTCAACTGAATTGAACTTGGTAAGTATGTTGGCACTTGTTCTTCGGTACACGCTTGCCACTTATTTTAATTCCAGCTATTATAGTTTAGTTGATAATGACATCAAATGTATATTTTCAGTCTTTTCATCATAGCTCCACTTCTGATGCACCCAGCTGGAACGAATTTGGTAAGTATGTTGGCACTTTTGCTTCGGTACTTACTTGCCACTTGGTTTTATTCCAGCTGTTATAGTTTAGATGATAATGACTTCTAATCTATAATTTCAGTCTTTTCATCATAGCTCCACTTCTGATGCACCCAGCTGGAACGAATTTGGTAAGTATGTTGGCACTTGTGCTTCGGTACATACTTGCCACTTGGTTTTATTCCAGCTGTTATAGTTTAGATGATAATGACTTCTAATCTATAATTTTAGTCTTTTCATCATAGCTCGACTTCTGATGCACCCAGCTGGAACGAATTTGGTAAGTACATTGGCACATGTGCTTCGGTACATGCTTGCCACTCATTTTTATTCCAGCTATTATAGTTTAGTTGATAATGACACCTTATATATTTGTTCAGTCTTTCATCATAGCTCCTCTTCAGGTGCACGCAGCTAAAACAAATTTGGTGAGTATGTGGGCACTTGTCCTTCGGTACATGCTTGCCATTTAATTCCATTCCAGCCATTATAGTTTAAGAATAATTACTAATTATGTGTTTTTTCAGATGTTTGGAAGTATTCCTGCCAACCCTTCTTTATGATGGTGGCTGTTGAGGATCTTTAACAATTTTTGGCGAAATATTGTAGCAACTGTGTCTTATATGCAAATAGAAGCCATATTAAATTTGAATTACTAGTAGCGACACCTGTTAGATGTCGGTAAATTCCTTTACAGGTATCATTATTTTCATCTTATTTCTGTGCGTCACCCAGAGATGGCGCCACTCGTAGATGTAGTAAAGGTTGCCTATAGAAGGACTTCAATATTTTCTCTTTCCCGCTCTATGCACGTCATTGAAAAAGTTTCAATGTTATCAGCACTGATAAATCGAAAACTTTTTCGTCACAAAAGTGAAATTTTGAAAATTGAATAACTCCTAAACTACTTGTCCTACAGTGTTGTGTGATAGCTTATTTTAATCAGCTCATCGAGCTTACCCCGTATACCAAATTTCAGCTATGTTCATTTCATATTCTATTTGAGAATAGATTGTGCTCAGACTTAGCAAGCATATAAAGCTCATCAAGCTGATTAATATAAGCTATTGCACACCACTGTAGGACCATTAGTTGACGAGTTATTCAAGTTTTAAAATTTCACTTTTGCGACGAAAAAGTTTTCGACTTATCAGCTCTGATAACATTGAAACTTTTTTAATGACACGCATAGAGCGGGAGATGTAAAATTCTTGGTTTCTATTGGAATTCTTATTAGATTCCAATTGGATTCTTATTAGAATCTAATTGGATTCCTATTAGATTCTTATTAGATTCTAATTGGATTCTTATTGCATTCTTATTAGATTCTCGTTGGATTCTTATTAGATTCTCGTTGGATTCTTATTAGATTCTCATTGGATTCGTATTAGATTTTTCTTATTGGATTCTTATTGCATTCTTATTAGATTCTAGTTGGATTCTTATTAGATTCTCGTTGGATTCTTATTAGATTCTCATTGGATTCTTATTAGATTCTCATTGGATTCTTATTAGATTTTTCTTATTGGATTCTTATTAGATTCTCGTTGGATTCTTATTAGATTCTCGTTGGATTCTTAGTAGATTCTCATTGGATTCTTATTAGATTTTTCTTATTGGATTCTTATTAGATTCTCGTTGGATTCTTAGTAGATTCTCATTGGATTCTTATTAGATTTTTCTTATTGGATTCTTATTAGATTCTCGTTGGATTCTCATTGGATTCTTATTAGATTTTCTTATTGGAATCTTATTAGATTCTTATTGGATTCTTATTAGATTCTCATTGGATTCTTATTAGATTTTTCTTATTGGATTCTTATTAGATTCTCATTGGATTCTTATTAGATTTTTCTTATTGGATTCTTATTAGATTCTCGTTGGATTCTTATTAGATTCTCGTTGGATTCTTAGTAGATTCTCATTGGATTCTTATTAGATTTTTCTTATTGGATTCTTATTAGATTCTCGTTGGATTCTTAGTAGATTCTCATTGGATTCTTATTAGATTTTTCTTATTGGATTCTTATTAGATTCTCGTTGGATTCTCATTGGATTCTTATTAGATTTTCTTATTGGAATCTTATTAGATTCTTATTGGATTCTTATTAGATTCTCATTGGATTCTTATTAGATTTTTCTTATTGGATTCTTATTAGATTCTCATTGGATTCTTATTAGATTTTTCTTATTGGATTCTTATTAGATTCTCGTTGGATTCTTAGTAGATTCTCATTGGATTCTTATTAGATTTTTCTTATTGGGTTCTTATTAGATTCTCGTTGGATTATTATTAGATTCTTATTGGATTCTTATTAGATTTTTGTTATTAGATTCTTATTAGATTCTCATTGGATTCAAATTAGATTCTAATTGGTTTCTTATTGCATACTTATTAGATTCTCATTGGATTCTTATTAGATTCTTCTTATTGGATTCTAATTGGATTCTTATTAGATTCCAATTGGATTCTTATTAGATTCTAATAGGGTTCAACTATTCCCAAAATAAATTTCAAAGTTTTATATCTCCGTGTCAATATTTGTCATTGAAAAAGTTTCAATGTTATCAGCACTGATAAGTCGAAAACTTTTTCGTCACAATAGTGAAATTTTTAAAATTGAATAACTCCTAAAGTAATTGTGCTACAGTGTTGTGCGATAGCTTATATTAAGCAGCTTGACGAGCTTTACCTGTATACTAAATTTGAACGCATTCTATTTTCAACTAATGAAACCGATTAAATTCAAAACGGCTAAAATTTGGTATACTAATAAAGCTCGACGAGCTGATTAATATAAGCTATCGCACAACGCTGTAAGATAATTAGTATAGGAGTTATTCAATTTTTTTAATTAAACTTTTGTGACGAAAAAGTTTTTGACTTATCAGTGCTGATAACATTGAAACTTTTTCAATGACATGCATAGAGCGCAAAGTACAAACATTTTTAAATTTTATTATAGGCAACCAGTGAAGCATTTATTGGTGGCGCCATCTCTGGATGAATAGTGGAACTAGTAGTAAAATAACGATATCTGTAACATAATTTTATACAAACAATAGATGTCAGCACCAGTAATTCAGATCATTCCACTTTATTATTAAAAAACAGCACAATCATAACACTGTACCAATATTATATGTTTAAAAGAACCCTAGAAGCTCCTACGATGAAGGGGGTGGGTTGACTAATCGTCAAATACCTGTAAATACATAATTAGTAATAAATGTTTAACTGTATTAAAACAAATTGGCAAACATGTACTGAAGCACATGTGCCAACATACTTACCAAGTTCGTTGCAGTTGACATCATTAGGATTGGAACTATGATAGATTTTCTGAAAGAATATATAATAAGTGTTTGTGAGTAAACTATAATGGCTATAATAAAACCAAGTAGTACACATGTACCGAAGCACATGTGCCAACATACTTACCAAGTTCGTTACAGTTGACATCATTAGGAGTGGAACTATGATGGATTTTCTGAAAGAATATATAATAAGTGTTTGTGAGTAAACTATAATGGCTATAATAGAACCAAGTAGCACACATGTACCGAAGCACATGTGCCAACATACTTACCAAGTTTGTTGCAGTTGACATCATTAGGAGTGGAACTACGATGGATTTTCTGAAAGAATATATAATAAGTGTTTGTGAGTAAACTATAATGGCTATAATAAAACCAAGTAGTACACATGTACCGAAGTACATGTGCCAACATACTTACCAAGTTTGTTACAGTTGACATCATTAGGAGTGGAACTATGATGGATTTTCTGAAAGAATATATAATAAGTGTTTATGAGTAAACTATAATGGCTATAATAAAACCAAGTAGTACACATGTACCGAAGCACATGTGCCAACATACTTACCAAGTTCGTTACAGTTGACATCATTAGGAGTGGAACTATGATGAATTTTCTGAAAGAATATATAATAACTGTTTGTGAGTAAACTATAATGGCTATAATAAAACCAAGTAGTACACATGTACCGAAGCACATGTGTCAACAGACTTACCAAGTTCGTTGCAGTTGATATCATTAGGAGTGGAACTATGATAGATTTTCTGAAAGAATATATAATAAGTGTTTGTGAGTAAACTATAATGGCTATAATAAAACCAAGTAGTACACATGTACCAAAGCACATGTGCCAACATACTTACCAAGTTCGTTACAGTTGACATCATTAGGAGTGGAACTATGATGGATTTTCTGAAAGAATATACAATAAGTGTTTGTGAGTAAACTATAATGGCTATAATAAAACCAAGTAGTACACATGTACCGAAGCACATGTGCCAACATACTTACCAAGTTCGTTACAGTTGACATCATTAGGAGTGGAACTATGATGGATTTTCTGAAAGAATATATAATAAGTGTTTGTGAGTAAACTATAATGGCTATAATAGAACCAAGTAGCACACAAGTACCGAAGCACATGTGCCAACATACTTACCAAGTTTGTTGCAGTTGACATCATTAGGAGTGGAACTATGATGGATTTTCTGAAAGAATATACAATAAGTGTTTGTGAGTAAACTATAATGGCTATAATAAAACCAAGTAGTACACATGTACCGAAGCACATGTGCCAACATACTTACCAAGTTCGTTACAGTTGACATCATTAGGAGTGGAACTATGATGGATTTTCTGAAAGAATATATAATAAGTGTTTGTGAGTAAACTATAATGGCTATAATAGAACCAAGTAGCACACAAGTACCGAAGCACATGTGCCAACATACTTACCAAGTTTGTTGCAGTTGACATCATTAGGAGTGGAACAACGATGGATTTTCTGAAAGAATATATAATAAGTGTTTGTGAGTAAACTATAATGGCTATAATAAAACCAAGGAGCACACATGCCAACATACTTACCAAGTTCATTTCAGTTGACATCATTAGGAGAGGAACCTATGATGGATTTTCTGAAAGAATAAATAATTAGTAATTGTAAATAAACTATAATGGCTATAATAAAACCAAGTAGCACACATGTACCGAAGCACATGTGCCAATATACCTACCAAGTTTGTTCCAGTTGACATCATTAGGAGTGGAACTATGATGGATTTTCTGAAAGAATAAATAATTATTGATTGTGAGTAAACTATAATGGCTATAATAAAACCAAGTAGCACACATGTACCGAAGCACATGTGCCAACATACTTACCAAGCTTGTATTTTGGTAACACACGCATCTATCAATACTCATATTTGTAAAATGAGTCTGACTTATTTTAATTAAATAAAAGCATATACACTTGTTTAAATTGTTTAAATTTCCAAATAACATTACAAATGTTGATATTGATTCTGTCATAGCAAATAATTTAAAGTGTGGTTCAAAGGTTCAATTGTTTAAAATTGCAGCAACTTGAAGTATAACTTATATGCACATTGGAGAAAAATATTTAGAAATGGTCTTACTTTATTAAATTTCCAACAGTTACTGCCATGTTGAAGTAGAAGTCTTGAAAGCACATCCATTTATGTTTCAATGCATACAACATAATAATGCCATTTAGAAAATTGCATTATGGTGTCATAATAAAAATTAATATTTAATTTATCTAAAGCTGCAATGGTTTGAAATTTCAAACATAACACTTACCCATTAAGATAAGTGAACACTTGGCGTAGAACATGTACAAAGTATCTGCGCGTCCTTACCTCATTAAACCTGCAGTAATCACTATCATGTAGTAATCAAGGAAACATCTCCATTTATGTTCTAATGTATATGAAGTGTCTCTGCAGTTTGAGAGGGCATGAATCAGAAACTCAAGGCAGACCAACCATATTGCTTGATCATGCCTTATCCAATTAGATCATCACCATTCAAGACTAAAAAGTAAACACAAGTATATAATACTATAACATATTTAAATTAAAACCAAAACTGGGAAAAGGGCAACCCTTCGTTCTGTTTACCAAATTACATTGCACATACTGATATTGATTCAATTACTTTACGTCATAAATCAGACTACATAGCAAATATTTCATATTTAAACTTTGAATCAATCATACATAATATTCATAAAAATTGCTTAAAATTGCAACAGGAAGCATAAACATTACGCATCAATACAAGTAAATAATTTGAAAAAGATGCCAATGAAAAGTCTTACCTAATTAAAGTTGCAGCAGTTACTACAATATTAACATGAAGTGGAAGTCATAGAAGTATTTCCAAAGATGTTCGAATCTATACAAAACACCCTCTCAGGCTGCAGGAGGATAAATCAGGAGGTCATAGCCAGTACAATTATAATGCTTGATCTTCTTCTTTCCCTTAGATCACCATCATTGAGCCTAGGAATAAGTAAACATAAGTTAACAATAGCATAAGAGTTTAAAATTAAAACAAACGATTCAAGTACAAGCACTTTGTGTTTATAAATAGTCTTACCTTATTAACATTGCAGCAGTCACTCCTGCATAGAAGTGAAAGTCATGGAAGCATTTCCATGTGTTCTATGGCCCTCAACCGACTGCAGAGACATGAATCAGAAACTTCAGACAAGACTGTCATATTGCTTGGTCATCTTTTCCAATTAGATACATTGCAGATGCAATTACCAATAGTGACTGAATAACCTTATTGCATGATGAATAGATATAATTATACCTTTTTGTACATAGTCCAGTATCATAGCAAACAATATATATTTTCAATTGGATCCCAAATTGTTTGTTTTGAAAAATTATTTTAGCAACATCAAACCATCAAACATGATGCCCATGATTCAACAGACAAATAGTACGCTTTTACGGTGATTCTCACATAATTATTAAATTATTAATTATTATACGGTACGTTTCAGTACAACCTGCCTAGTAACTGTTTGAAGAAGAGAATTACTGAACTTAACTATCAACCCACTTTTTTAACAAATGCGCCAAATGTAAACGCTTGAAAGCACTACCGGGTAATTTTATGTAACCGCACTCTGAATCAGCTGTTCTAGGGTGGTCTGGAAGCAATTACCAATGTGCGATTATGCACGATCATGTACGAGCATGCTATCCGATGTCTTGAGCTAAATAATTTCTCTCTCTCTCTCTAACACATTCGGTCTTATCAATATGTAGTGATTTAAAGAATTATTATGATTGTGATCTTGCATAAATAATATATATTTAAATAATAGACCCCTACTCAAAGTACTTATTGGTATGTCATTAATGTATCGTTAACGATTTGCTCAACTCAAAGGATCATAAATAATCTTGGTATTATAATGACTTTAGATGATAAAGAGGGCTAACAATATTATTATGTATGCGTTTGTATTCATATAAATTAATAAACATTTAATGCTCAAATTTAAATACAGAAATGCATGTCTTAAATGCATAAACTCGACATTCAAGTATGGCTGGGTGTGTGTATGTGTTATATAATACTTAAACTTTGGTTGATTATTCTTACAATAGTATAGAATGATATATCGTCGTAAATTTAAAAACTATAATAGTAATAAATAGAAAGAAAAGAACTTAAAATAGACTTAAGTATTTTTTTCGAATACCGATCTAATTTGTTTGGACACAAACGTGCATAAAATAAAATATACAAAAAAATAAAATACATTACTAACGACTAGACAACAAACCGATATAAATAAGACATTTACAATATAAAAAAATGAATTCAAACGTGTCAATCAATTATTTCAACCAAAGAAAACCTAAGTTACGACAAGCGAAACGCTTTTAAATTTGGAATTTTCAAAGAGTAATTTACTCATTACAATCTTAAACACACGGAATGTTTTTGAAAATTTGCCCTTTGTTTATAAAATCACAGTAACAAGTGCTTATTCTTAAAATTCAACTACTAAAGTATTTCATTCTTGTCCATTAAATTAAGTGAGATCATAAGTCTTTAACAATGCCCAAGTTCAATCAAGTGCGTAACAAATTTCATTAAGTTTAAGGCACTTTCTATCAGTTAAACCCATGTTTTTGAGCATGAGCAGCATGTCAACTTATTCATATTGTTTCTAAAATAGGCTACAATACAAGTCAATATTGAATCGTTATCATTTAAACGCAAACATATCTTTGAGATCTGAACGTTGAACATTTAAACAAACTACATTTGCAGCAGTACCAATCAAGTCGTTTTTCTTTTAAAACTCTCTCCAATCTCCCTTTAGAGGACGAGCTTTTCAACTACCGTTTATAAATATGCTTATAAAATAAATAACGCAACAACATTTCTCATTTTTGGGCGACAACAATAAACATCAATAAAGCCAAATTCGTTCCATGGCATTTGTATGCATCCGATAGGATGCAACGTTTTACTCGAGTGTGCTGATAATGCGCACAATTCGCTTAGAAATATATGTTGTCGACTTCTGTTGGCGTTTCTGGCTGGCCGTACGTGGGACTTTCGAATTCACTGCTCGTGACGTATTTGTCTTGAGATGGTTGCCTCTCAGGGTTCTGTACAACTGCACCCTCAACAATGTGATCAACGAATTGTACCAAGTTCTCCAAGGTGGCCATGTCCACTTCGGTAGCCGAGCAAATATCGCGCGTTACCAATAAGGGTACTGATAATTTCAAGCCTCTGTACGCTGAAGTAATGCACGCAGCCGCAATGAGTGATGGCGGTGTTTGAATGCAATTGGGTTCTGTAACGAAACAAAATTATTAGTACATTGCATATGTGAGAAATTTAATAAACTACTTGGGCATGTCTTGTACAGGAAAGGGTTGTTTGGGACGTCCTGGTAACAAAAAGGGCCTGTAACGGAATACGGGATCGGTTAGCATATTATCATCGTATATATTAATTCCTAACCGTTCTCCCATAAACCTTTAATTCTCGCGAAAGTAGTTGAACAAGAAATACAACCCAGTTAAGCATTGTCAACGCAATCGAGTTTTTAAACGTACACCCCGTGTCCCATACGAGAATGCCTAACGCAAAAGTACGACAACAGAAATGATGATTCAGCATAGACAGGTAGAAATTATTCAATAAAAATGTAAGAACGCGGAGCACACCTGGCACATATACTAGTTGCATCAATTGGGCCCTTAAGGAAGCACATGTGTGGATACAAAAAGTACTAAAACTTTTTCCTTTTTCATGTACCAAGACCTCTGGATATTTTCTTCGCTATTCAGCAAGGACACATCAGGCAAAATGACATACGCACAATACGTGCAATCAAACAAATCCATGTGCCTGCGATTCTCAGGCGAAAATACGATAATGGTGGAAATCGTGAATTATAAACCAATTTTTCGAAAATGTGTGTTGCTTCACACTAATTTTGACGTTTCCTATTTCCTTCTCTCGAAACAACACGATGGCCCATACACGTTTTTTTGTTTTAATCGAAATAGTACTATGAGTGGTAGTAGCGTAGAGTAGTAATTATGAATGCGGCAGGTGGCAGACATAACATACGCACAGGTAGAGGTGAACGAATGCAATTCACGAAATGCACCTTGCGTTCGCTCGCGAGATATCTTCGATTATGCCGCGTGTAGTTAAATCTTTTGGTGGGCACACGCTCTGCAGCTGCCAACTGAGTACATTCGTCTACGACGAGCAAGATGCAAGGAGTAAAACGCAATCAAAAAGTGATATTGGGTTTCATTTTCATTCCTTCAGCAGCAAGCAGCACGCACAAAACAAACAGGAATTAATTATTCACTTGTAAGAAAGACATACCTCTATACGATATGTATAAATTCTAACTGCAAATATAAAAAAGTGAATGCGATCCCATATGTTGTACCTATACGCGCGGTGTACTCGTTAATAATTTAAATATTACATATTCCACCTGCCCTTATAACAGCGCATGCAGCAAAAGGAGCAGCAACAACAACAACAATGTCAGATGGTTAAGTGGCTACCGCAGTGCTTAAGAATACGCTTTCAATAACCTTACACAACTGAATAAAATGAGGATAATTTGATAGCAATTAAACGTGCATATTGTGGGTGCTGCCATTATTCGAACGAGTTCGACACGATTGTGTTCGAATTAACTTCTCCAAAGTAGGACGAATTAATTTTATCGGTTCATCATAAGTGCGCGCGTGCGTCTTCCGGAAGCGGATGAAGAAAAGGCGCACGCGTTCTTCATCGTCATGCATCGATGGCATCGTCTTCAAAACGCCAGATCGGCTTACGGTTTATATACGCGCGTGCGCTCGCTCTTATCGTACATCCATCCATCCATCCCTAAACAGTGGAAATCATCAAGAAACGGAAGAAAACGCGCACGTGCTAGAAACGCAACAGCAACAGTTGGTGTTACCAGTAACAACAATTAATTTCAGTTTCACTCAGTCATGAAATACTTTGCATTTCAAAGTGGAGCAATGTCAAGAAAACAATACTTCAACTTTCAAACACCAAATACCCTTTTTGAATATTTTTCTTAAACTAAGCAGTTTCACTTTTCATCTCTTACAGCTTGGGCAATGGCAATAAAGTTGTATGTCCACCACCTGCCCTTCGCACTGGGCATGCCAATGAACTGCTTCTTTGCGCGTAGTTGAAGGAACTTTGAAATAGTTGTGTAACAACCTAAAGAAGGTAGAAATGAAACTAATTCATATCAATAGGGGTGCCTAGGACATCGACCGCGCGATGCCTTCATCTTTTCTTTTCACTCTTCATCCATTCAAATACGAAACGCACCTGGAGTTAAGTGTCATCAAAAACCTCGTTGACCATTAGTTTTCACTTGTGCTGGTTTTGCGTTGAAATTTGAATTAAATTACTCGTTGAATTTCCATAATACTTGATTTTTTCGAAAATGCCTACCGGTGGGAAACTAGATTACGATTACGCGTATCACACAACGTATAGGTAAATATGGAGCAGCTGTCCGAGAAAAAAGCGTAAGAATGTAACGCACAATCGTTAGATTTGTGAACATGTCTCATTGTCAAAGCATCTTGCGCAAGGAACTAAACACAAGTAGGGTTCCTTTTCCCTTGCAATCTTTTGCATGTGAAAAACGTCAACGTATTGTTATCCTGATTCAGCAAGTTCTGGGTAGGGTGCCGATTTGATTACGATTTTATTCAGATCGGTTTGATCGTGCTCTAGTTTTTAGCCGAAAAATATGCATTGCTATGCAGTAGCTGAACGTACGTAGATGAAACTGATATGAATTCATGCGAGTGCAATGCATGGTGATTACAGCTGTGTTTAGTTATTACATCTGGATCCGGAGCAATGTGGTGTCTATGAGCGGCGGCGTTCGAATTACTTGACTTCACCTGACTTATTTCCCAATTACTACAATGCCAAAGCGCATAAGCGAACGCGCACGAAATGTGACAATAAAACACGTCCGACTTCCTGAATCATTCAACCGTGTGACGGGGTCACTTTTATAGCCGATTGCTTTTTAGACAATGTTAGTTTTTAATGGATTAATTGCGGGGTGATTTCATATAATGTGTGTGCACTATGCCTCTACGCTTCACGTTGTTCTGGTATTTAGTGGAGTAGCACGTGCCGTTTGTGCCACTCTACGCATATGGTCGAATCGAGCAAAAAAATTTCAAGTAATTTTTCCAACTTCTCGAATAATTAGAAGAGAGTTTGCGCATTGATTTACGAGTAGCTCATGAGTGGCAGTTAAACACACATAATAACGGCGTGAGCGACTAAGTAAATTGTGAGGTAACCCTTGAGTAAAGTGTTTTCCGAGGGTCTAAACTAGAATTACCTACGCGTTTGCGACCATCCCCGTTGCGGCACAGAAAACTATCCGCTGCGCGAACAATGCCCGAAAAAATACAACAAAAAAGCCGAAGAGAGAACTATATATACAAGGGGCGCATGACGCCTTGATTGTGCAACCGAATGCCACCCCACACTGCATCCAGAATGCAGAAAAGGTGGATTATGGTATGCACTACGCACAAGTCTGCGTCACCGTCTTCTTCCCAGTTACGTAATCTTAACACCCGGAATATTTACCCTTCGATTGCCCGACGAAAGGAACGAACCCCCGGACATGTAGTTGTAACAAAAGGAGAGCGCGCATTGCATTTCCAGACGGGGTGCTGCTGCTGCTGCTGCAAGTCTCGAGAAGGACGAGACGCGAGCGCGCGCACGCCGCGACAACCGCACCTGGCGAACCTGGCGCAAGCCGCGACGCTCTCCTTGCGCATTCCCCAAGACGTTGCGTTGTATTGCGTCGTCTGCACACGCACACGTAGCTAATACCGGTGCAAATCGCTTTCAGCGTGCGTTTTGCTTTCAATGTGTTTTTTGGCGAACAATACCGTCTGACAGTCTGCCTCGCCAACGGAGGGTTGCCGCGCCATTGTGTCTCGCCTCTTTGATCCGAGATTTATTCTTCGTCTTCGAAGGAGACGCTAAGACACCCCCGAGCAGCCGTGCGTAATGCCAGTCGGTAGGGCACGCGACTTCTTGGACGATACGCAAGATGCCTTTGTCATACACCTTTTACGGATCATTCCTCCTTAAATCATCGCCGTGCGCGTGTTCAATACTGTTTATCTCTACGCAAACAATTGGCTATCCGCAGCTGCGCATCTAATATCAAAGAGCACTTTTTGAGTTTCTGACCTTAAGATATTCGTAGCGGAAGCAATCACAAAGCAAATCACACATGTAAATATTAGATAGGTGATAACAGTTAGTTTGCGAATTATCGACAGCTGTTTGCTCATGCAGTCAAAAAAAAACCCGCACTTCTTGAACAATGAGTAGTTTAAAAAGATTGCGGACGACTACTTTTACTTTCATGTTTTCATCCTGTCCAGCGGCACGTAATTAGTGGTGTGCTGCGGCGAGTAGTACGCAACATAAACATTGGCGTCCTTTTAAAAATTTAAATGCCCGCTCGCGAATAAATAAAAAACGAGTCTGCGACATGTGGCTGCTGGTGCACCTGGACGATGTGCGTATTACTGCATCACCACCACCAGCAGCAGCAGCAGCAGGCAAAACACACGAGAGCAGAGTGTGTGCAAATCAAAGCGCCAAAAAAAGTCAAAGAAAGGGAAGCCTAAAAAGTACGTCCACGCGACCAAGCATCTGTTTCTATTTACGAATTTCGACAATGCAATGCAAATCATAATCGCACACACGTGAACGCTGCTTTTTTCGCCTCCTGCGCGACAACTGGTTCATAATTATCCAAGAGGTGCATGTTAATGCATCCGCGCAATATTTCTTATTCAAATAACTCCTGCTCCTGCTCGCTCTTTGATTTAAATACGCGGCCAGGCTGCAGTTGCTGAACTGGAAAGCGAAACCTGGAATCGAATCGGGCGGACCACTTCTGGGTGTTGTCGTAATCACCCTCGGTGGCATGCTACCCGCTTTAATATGCACCTTGTGCATTGCTACACACATAACGCCTATACGACGCATTATTACACCTAGCACACCCTCGTTGTGGATGCCTAATGAACACGTGAAACAGCAACGCGTACCTAGTTTTTCATGTGCAACAATTTTTACGCGCAAGCACCTATCGGACCGCGCATCAGCAGCTGTGTGTACGTGCTGGCTGGCTTCTGACGAATTCACTTTGCAGTGACGCAGCAGGACAGATGGTGACCAATCATCGATCGAATGACTTTGTTATTGTTTTCCAATATGCGCGTAATGTGTGAATTACCCAACAGGCCGCAATGTTGACACAGTCAAATTTCTGATCATTAGGACGAGTAGGTGCACAAATTGGGGGATGTGCACCCTCATTAAGGAAACCCTTTGAAAAATAGTGTAGAATTCCACTCACCAGTATAGAAAACGGCGATTAGCGTGTGTGCATGCCGACGTAGGAGATCATTGTGATTGCCCCATGGATGACGACTGATTATTTGATCGACATAGTCAAAGGCGGTCACCGCCGCCAAGTTCCACTTGAGCTTGCAGAGCACGAGCAGTTCCCAACTCTGCAAAGAGAAAAGCATGGTCATCGTTAGGCTGTGGTCAAATGAAATATGTCCCCAAAACCGCATAAATTATGTTAATTACGCATGCATGGCATTTGTCATCATCCCTTGCAATGAGCGAAACCAATATCCCATTGTTGCAATTAAATGAATTGTGTGAACCGAAGAACGCGCTAAGAGGATCATGGGAGAGAAGAATCGCAATTGGAATGCAAAGCTAGTCACAACATTGGACAACGAGCGCGCCCGCCAGAGGGTTGATGCATTTCGTTACATGTCTATGGTAATTTCCTCAGCTATATGCGTTTTCGATAAGGGCGAAATGGGGTACACATCGGGATAACAATGGCCCCTGAGCCAGGGAGACAATATGTATTTATTTATGTGTGTCGCGACATGGCAGCAGTAGCAGCTTCACTTCAATGGTCGGTTGCATACTCTTTTTTTTCTGCAGCTATTCACAAACTTGTCGAAACATGCCTGTGGGAATTGTAGATGGCAAGGTCAAGTATGAATCGCGCGGAATAAACAGTCTGCGCCAGTTTTTGTGAATGAATACGCGACGACGACAACGACTTGGGTTTATGAACTTTCAAATCAACTTCCGACTTGCCAACCGAAACAAAAAAGTTAAATTATACACAAAGAGGTCACTTATTGTCTGGAACATACGACAAAATGAGCATGCAACTCATAATAACATACAAGTATCCTTTTTTTCTCGTAAGTTTCAATTACTTCCGTATTGGTTTACCAACAACCCCATTACGTAACGACTTCTTGAAGATGTTCCACTTGAGTAACTCGTATCAAAAGTCGTTTACGCTGTAATACCGATCCTAATAATCAATTACTTATCGATCATGACTTATAATACGATGCGTATGAAATCAATTATCAATTTTCCATCTAAATTGTGCATTAACCAAGCGACAATTGTACAAAGAAGGGTCAAATATGAACGTTGAAAGCTTTTTGGCGCGTTTCTTGTAAATTTACAAGACATATGTTGCGCTGTTACGCCTGTTGATTTGAAGACGTTGCTTAACAATAACGACTTTTGTGTATAACTGAATATCAACCGATATTTTCCTCCCTATGTAATAATCGTGTGTTGCTGCTCTTCTTAATAAGTGAGGAAACGTAACTAAATATTAAGTTTACTTCCTTGTCTATCGGCATGTCCCCTATTTTATGAGTGGTTGCTGGTTTGCGCGAAACTACGTAAAAGTTCCCACAAGAATTGCAATCAGCAAATCAATCGGCCCCTATAAATCTGCACGAAGCGCAGATTTTTCATAATAAATAATTCAATAGCCGTCCTTAATTCGGGCAACTGTTTATGTTCAAACATCTTGCTCAATTGACACGTCTGTGAGAAAAAATATTTCGCCTTTGTCCCTCGGTACCCGGTGGGAACACTTTCGGAAGGTGCATTTAACTAATTCCAACACGGGACCCAAAAAACTCCTGCGTCTAGGGGTGACTGCATTGTGATTGCAAAAGGGATGAGTAGATCCTCAATCGGAAACCGGAACATGAATAGAATATGTATGTAAAAAAGTATTCAAGATCCATTGACAAGATCTACATCACAAATAGACGAACCGTAAACATCTTCGGGTCATAATTTCCGTTTGGATCATTTTAATAATATTCATCTAATAGATCACGAAAATCTTCAGGTCGGATGTTACCTTCCGTTTAGACACTCGTAAAATTCAGTGTCGAAAGTTCATTGCCGGATGAACACTTGGATGTAATCTATTTCTCAAGGATTGTCCAATTTTCGTGCCGCTCTTAATATCCGGCGCTTAAACGCAAGGCAATGAAAGTGGTTATCTAATATCTTTAGATCGTGCGGACGCGTGCGTGGAAGTCAACAACATACTTTTTCCAAATTGCTCCTTTCCGTACAGCGCGACAAAAGTATCTGTATCGAAAGATCTACGAAATGTCTTAAGACGTACGCGTGCGCGGGTCACTGAGGGTGAGCAACCACCTTGAATCCTCTTCCCGGACACGACAATAACCGCGACTGTCACAATGAAAAGAAAATCGACCACAACTAATTCTCTAAATACGATAATTACGCTCATTTGTGTCATTATACCTAGACTCTACCCCTTTACCTACAACGAAACAAAACAAACCAAGAGAAAATGATGAAAATTTTATCGACTTACCGACATATGTTCCATTGTGACACTGTAATCTGTATATGCGCAGAGCAATTCTATTGGTAAATGCGATGATGAACGTACTTTCGAAGCAAGTAATAAACAGGTAGCTCCCAGCAGTTGCAATTGTTGTCGTTTAATGTTACACACGCAAAGAAATCGATCCATGTAATTGATTGCCAATGGAAGTACCTGATCCTCGCACATTTGCTCTTCGCATACCTGCACGAATGACAAACAAAGTTGTAATTAGTCATTGCAAATTTTATATAAACAACAACAACAACAACAAGAACGTATTTACATTCGCATATAAGTAACCGTAACCTACCTCAAGCATCCATGTCGTGACGACTTTTCGCATAAACGGTTGCAGATCCGTCTGGAATCCGTTGAAGTAATTAAATGACGGCATGTAGAGTTGCTCGTCATTAAGCAAATTACAAAGAATTCGCTCGTCGCTGAAAATAGTTGGATCCAGTTTTGCGTACTGCGCATCAGCCTGCGTTTTTGACATCATCTTGGTTCCTTGTACAATGAAGCACACCACCGATTAAGTTTAGTTAATTAAGTTTGCACTGTCTTGTGTTTTGCACTTTATACACTTCTTGTCTTGTCTTGTCTTGTTTTGTTTGACTGACAAATTAACACTTGCACAACTCTTCGTGTTTACAAACAGGTCTAAATTACGAACAGGACGCACGCACCACAGTCGAATACCACAACGTAAATAAGCTGAGGCATGCTTCGTTTGAACGTTTTATATTTCGGGCAAGTTCCTCTGCGCATGCGCCGTACACCCCGCACCGTACATTGCGATACACCACACGGACTGCTCACTTTTTTCTTCGACTTGTTTTTAATTTAATTCATATTTGAATTCACTCCAACATGTGACATGATGATATTTAATATGTACAATCATTTATTAATTAAGATTGTTTCTCCTTCCTATTGTAAATGCACATGCTTACAATGTTTACAAACAAGATCGCAAGAGTCGTACTCGTGTATTAATAAATTAAATTGTTTAAAATTAAACATGAAATAAATCTTAATCATTATTATCACTAGTTAAAACTATTAACATTACTCAATCAATTCTTATGCTTAAAGCATGATAAAGCATGTTTGAAGAATCGATTCTCCCCATGATTTACCTGCTAGAAGAATAGTTTTGAGAGCACATCTGCCGCACCTATTGATCTATCTTTTTTTTGCTTCACCCCTTAAGTTACGTAGAATTCAACTTTCAAACATAAAAATCAGTGCTTCCCAAAGACCTCAAAGAAGTACAAGTATGATACAAAATGGTGAAACACCGTCGCATGCAAAATTGTCATTTTTTTCGTTCACACAGTAAATTGATGTTTGATAACAATTAGTTGTGGTCATACCCGGTAATTAAAGTGGCGTAATTGCGGCACAATTGCGCCTACCTTATGCTCATCGCAACACTCACGCATACATTTTTTTGGTTTGCCTGCAATACTTGCGTCCAGTGCGACGCATCGCTCCGCGTTCACATGGTCACCTCTTTTGGGACAACAGAAGTACAACATGACATGGTCGCTATCGCTGTACGATAATCTCTTTATAATTGCTATTGAATGATAGGGTTATGATTGCGTTTTCGGACATGCTCAAAATTTCAGAACATTTTAAATCTATTATCACATTAATACTTAAAGATATTTAGTTTACAAAATGTACACATACGTGATGAGCTTTGATGAAAAGTCGCATTATGTAATTGTATAAATGAAACGGCAATTCGCCAATTAGATAATTAATTATTATAAAATAAATGTATAACAAGTATGAATTATAACTAATACAATATGGTGAGTGACACTAACAACTAGATACGTTACTATCTACAATTTGTGGTTGCTTCAGCGGGCGAAACTTTATCAGACTTATTAATTAGGTCTTTGGGTGTTAACCCCTTATTGCCGTAAAAACTCAACACAGCTTTAATATCTTTAAGACTCATATCTTTAAAATTCACATGCACGACGTTTTCGTCCGTTTGACAGGGTAAATGTTCCGACCCAATCGGTGGCATTATTGTAACGTTCTTGAACTGTTTCTCTTGATTACTCTTAAGTAGTGATTTTAATGATATCTCATCGTCACTAAGAACAATTTTTTTATGTATCATCTTTTTACCGATAGCGTTCGAATTCACCTTCATTTGATACATTCCCTCCTCGCCGTCCGAATCAATGCAAATTACTTCCGTGGTAGAAGATTGTAATGTCGAAGTCGTTTCACTAGAAACACTTGAACTGTTTGGCCAAGCCTTCTTGAATTTCTTTGTAAAGACGAATTTCTTTTCATACTTGTCAGTTGGAGGGTTTTCAGGTGAATTATCTGCGGATTTGAAATTTCTAGAAAGAGAACTATTTACCTGAAACATTAATATAAATTTAATATTATCAAATACAAATGCAGCATACGAATTGTACCTTTGAGAGAAGTTGAGATGGCTTCATATCGTTACAATTAATTATTTGATAAATGGCTTTTTTGAATTTCTCTGACTTGAGTGACATTGCCAGCTTATCGCATGCTTCCGCGACGGAACACAATAAATATGGCCTTGCTTCGGAAAATCTCATTATTCCAAATTCTCCAATTATCTATGATAAAATACATTCAATTATTAAATTGTCTTCTTATTAGCAAACCCAAAATTTAATACTTACGCAAATTTCCTTAAAATAATTCTCGGATATTACGCTCCTATTCATATATTCTCTATAATGCGCTGGTCCAACCGGTGATACAATTATTTTAAACGTTGTTGGTATGGATATAAAAACACGTTGCAGTTCACTGAAATGTATAAAAATATTGGTAATTAAAGAGAGACATTAAGTTAATCAGGTGCTTACCATTTAAGCCATTTCACTGCATGATCAAAATCTGTAAACTGTATTACTCGATTACGGTCCCCAGGCCAGAATATATTGATGCGCTTCTTGATTCGATACGCAATAATGATGCCATTTCCAAAATTCAAACGGAAACAAACTGGTGTGGCATTTGCTGGCAAAATTACTCCAATTTGCGTAATAAGGTCCCGCAATTTCGAGAAAAACATCTCCTCAATTTGATTTGGAGAGTTCTCCAAATGTACAATATCCACATAATCAGTAAGAATATTATCCGGCGGTGTTTTATCTACCTTCGTCACTTCTGGTATATGCAAGTTGTACTTTTTATCAGCTGAACTTTGTAGTATATGCTTAAGATTATTGGAACTTTGCGTTTCCAATGCTGAACTGTTCTTTACGTGTTTATCATCCGCCACGTTCTTAAAACTTTTCACAAGTGGTGACAACTTAGGAATAGAGATTGCGGCAAGTGGAAAATTAACGGTTGCTGTATGGTCTTCTGGTATGTCGCCAATAGGAGTCAAATTGGCAGGCGGCAGTGGTTTTAACACTGATCGAGATTTCAGTTGAGCTGCCTTCAACTTAACACACTGCTCAACTGGTGTTATCACCAAACCTATTGGTTTCACTACATCTTTCATCTCCTCAGCACTAGTAAGATCAATAACGGATGATTGCGTTTCAGTAATTGTATTAACCGATGTTCTACCATATTGATCGTACCATAAACCTGTACAGGCAACATTTAAAATACCACGCATCTTATTAAATTCCTCGGTATTGATTAGTTTGTTATTGAGAAATCGTAACGTTTCCAGGCCATGCTCTTCATCTCTCTGGTAGGGACCAATGAATATTCTATCCTGATGCGTAGCAGGAATGAATATCGCAAATGCGGGATGTTTATGCGATTTCTCCAAGCCATCCATGTTCACCACAATGGTCTTGTTGGATTTAACTGCGACTTTCATCACAGTTAAGATATCACTACATTTGATACTAAAATTGGTCTTTGCGAATGAGAGTATTTTAAAGTTCGAATTGACTTTCAACACACGCCAGCGGTAATCATGTGTAATGTACGGAAGAGCAGCAATCATAGCCCGCTCTCCTACCGCTTTATCCTGCGGATTCGAAAGAACTAAACTTTTAACAGAAAATGTGCCATGGGCAAAGGATACTTGTTGACTTGTTTTGTAATACTTATCGTCAACTCTTTGAACAACTTCCTTCTTAACTTCGAACTGATCTTTTAATGCGCGAACGTTCGAAGTTTCCCCATTCTTATACTCGCCAACAATTCGGGGCGTATTTCCACGCGGCGATTTCTCAACAATTAGAATCTTCTTGTTAACATTAACAGGATTGTTAGCAGGACGTTCTTTCTCAATTTTTGGTCTTTTGCTCAATGGAGGACCAGCGCTTATTTCACTATTGGAAGAATTACGTGCACATATTCCACATATTTCCCAACAGGTGTCTAGCAACTTTATAATAACTAAGATATTTGATCCATCTTTATCATCCGGTAGCGTTCGCGTCACTATCCACCTGATGAAATCCACGTTAATGGCAATATTGCGCATACCTTCAAACATCCGAATATTCTCATATCCATCTTTCATTTGAACAGTGACATCAGTGACAATAAATCGGTATTTAACATTATGATTATTTATCCATATGTTAATATCGCCTCGGAGGTAAAGTTTCATCAGTACAGGCCACAATAATAGTCGGAAGTTGGCAAGCGTTTTGGATTTCGCATTTAACATAGCTGAAAATCGTTCATTTATAGAAGTTGTTGGTGAATAAAGTGTACCGTTACTCTGTAATTGCGAAGATATCTCGCCAAGTGTATGAACCGCCTTCAAATTATCGCTAGGTATTGATATTATACACGGCGACGATTTTGGCGGCTCTATTTTATACGTACTGGGTACATCCTCTGATGCACCCGAAGATTCATCATCTTCACCGACATCAGTGTCAGTCACTTTAATTATTTCCACATTCTCGGGAATGTCGTCTTTCGGAGTTAGAGCTTGCTTTCGTTTATTGTTGTTATGCTGAGCGGCACGTATATCAGATGGAAGTATAATCCACCGCGTAACAATCTCCATATCTACAGTTTTGTCATATTTAAGTTTACGTGCCATGGATGTTTTATATCGATTTGTCTTATTTCGCAAACAATAATATTCACCTGTTCCTCGAATTCGTGCAGACACATTCGCCTTATTATTAAAGTAGCTCATATCTTTTGCCGGCGCTGCTGGAGGTGCCACTTCTCGTTGCAGTTTTGGCGGCGGCGGATCATTATCGACAGTGGTACTTGCATTCGTAATTGCTTCAACAGTTTTCTGTGCTTTCTTGGCGGCTAACATAATCATCTGATCACTCTCACTAAAAGTTGCAGTTCCTTTGCAATGGCATTCATATAAATTGTGCACCATACAAAATGGAATGACGTCTGAGAAATCGCAGCGCACTAAATCAACGTGACAGCTTCGCAATTTTGGATCATTCTGAATGATAGCTTTCGAGGACTCTTTAAACATGCCGGTATCATCAGTCGTGAAGCTAAAGTGAAATCCGGCGTATCGCTTAAAATTATATTTCCTTGCACGTTTACTCTCACGTACTTTGCCCAGAATGATTTTGTTGTCACTTGATCGAATTGCCGTCTGCATAAAATCGCGTTCTTCGCGCGCTGTAATATGTTTCGTTGCTTCTTTATTGAATCGTTTAATAGCATGTTCATTCCATTCTTTCTCTTCAATCTCCTTGCTGTTATTGCGGGCAGCATTTTCAAATCCGCATTTACAACCAAATATGCATTGCGCCTCGCCGCAATGACTGAGGGGTGGATATTGTGCATGAATACTTTGACAAACGCATCCAAATTTACATTGTTCTTGAGTACATGAATCACCAGACGATACTTTTTCCTGTTGGGATAAATCAACAATTCGTACACCAAGAACGCGCAACGCAAGACCAACTTTATCCAGTCTTTTCAACTTCGGACTATCGCAACCCTTTGCAACATCTGCCGATTCATTGTTAAGCGATTCGGGTACATCCTTATCATAATCATGTTTAGTCTCATCGAGCTCTTTTAGTTCAACATAGTTAAGCATACCGTCAATTACTGAACCAATCGCTTCATTCACTTGCTCTTCAGTTTCAGGCTCATACTTGGTTACAACGCGCGGAACAGGCAAGTCTTCGTTCAGGGGTTTATTCAGTTTGCGACATAACAATTTCTCTTGTCCATGAGCATAATATACGGGAAAATTGAATGCCTGCGTGTTGTTCGTTCCACGAAGCGCGGATAGGGCAAAGTCAGCTCGTGTTTCAGTTATATCAAAATTATGGAATTCAACAAATGGTCTCACAGCTGGATGCACTGGAGCGCAAATCTTGGGAACTACTTCGAGACTTATTCGTGGCAAATCAACAACAACGGTGCGCCAAACTTGATTCGCGTTTACTTGTAGGTTTTTCTTTTTGCAAAGTGGACCTGGCTTATAATCAATTACGGGCGCTTTTTTCATAATTGGAGGCTTTGTACGGAATGGTCGTTTATACTTTACCACATATTCGTATCTCCACTTTCGCCGAACGTCGCTCACTTTGTGATAGAATACCCGTTTGATGGGCACACGGCTGGGAATTGCGACTGGGTGTAAATGGCAGGTACCCCGGAATCGAATTTTAGAAATGACACAATTCTTTGGTTTGGATTCTTCCTCCGTCAAAAATATAACATCTGGGCGTTTATCAACTTCATTATCTTCTGGCAAAAATCTTTCAAGCTGATCAATTGGTACTAACAAGTTGTCATCATCGTCGTCATCGTCTTGTGGTTGTTGTTGCTGTGGTTCAGCTATTAACACAGGTGGTTCTAAAATTGGCATTGTTTGATGGATTTCTGTTTTGATGTCTTGTATTTGCAAAAACTCATCATCATCGGATGACCTCTTGGATCTACTTCTTCGCGTATCATGTATCTTAAATCTCTTGGAATGAGATTTTTCCTTCTCATCTGATAGCATTTTACGCTTTTCTGCTAACGTTCTAGGCTTATAATCGTTGGTTTTACCATAATCTTTTAAACTACTCGAGGAATTGGAATCTTCATTTTCGATAGATTTACGTTGCGATTCATTCTTACGTTCCTGTTCAACATCTACCAACATACAATCGTCCAGCAAATTGATATTGTGATTTGTCGATTTCAAATTGGGAACGTTATAACTAATGTTTAAATCTTTCTCTGCTAAGAAACCATCTAGCCCCTTGCTGGCAAATACATTCTCACTTTGAGCCAGTGAAACGGAGTTTTCTTCATTTGAATGTACATTATATGAACAACTGGGTTCAGGGTCATCTAAATTGTCTGTGTGATTTTTGGATTCTCCAATTTGATCAACAGTAATAAGTCGTTTGTTGCACCATCCCTTAATTTTCTTATAGTCATAAGTCTTTGTTAATTTTATAGTCGGCAAATCTAAATGTTTATTGATTATAACTTCGTTTGCATTAGGTGTATCAAAATGCTCTTGGTGCTCAACCTCAGTAGCATCAGGCTTCTTAATAACAGATTTATGAAAACCATTGGGAATGTTATCTACTGTCATAAGTTTCTCACAATCATCAATATCTACACCACCAACAACAGCAACTATTTGAAGTCCCAATGATGAAGTACTATTACCCTGTTTGCCAGAAGAATGAGGTTCTTCTTCCACTTCAGCTGAAGAGTGAGGTTCTTCTACCAATTCAGCTGAAGAGTGTGGTTCTTCTTCCAATTCAGCTGAAGAGTGAGGTTCTACTTCTAATTCCGCAGAAGTGTGTGCATCTTCTGAAATGCTAGAAGCACTGCAAAGTGTCTTTACAGCAGCCGAAGAATGGGCGTATATTTCTTTGTTGGGTTTAACAATTTCATTAGATACATCTGCTTCATTTGTGTTTTCATCAGCATTTAGTGGATCTGTTTTGATAAGTCGTTTCTCATAACGTAGATTTAAATTAACAGTTGGAACATGTGTTGAAACTAATGGCTCAGTTTTCTTCACTTTTAACTGCTTCAATTGGTTGAACAGCTTCTCTCGCATTTCATTCTCTTTTGGGGCAATTGGTTCTTTCAGATCACCACTTTCATTTGTGCATGTCTCAGATTTATCATCTGAATCTTTTTCAGATGCTTTTAAAAGCCATGGAGGTTTTGTTGGTCTTGCTGATTTTCTCACTCCTTTTACAAGAGTACCAATTAGTTGTTTTCGATCATTAACATTTTCTCCCTCAATTTCTTCAGTTATGACTTCTTCAATTACTGGCACTGTATTGAGATCATCCTCTTCTGTACCATTTTCCTGAACACCAAGTGGGTTTTCTGTCTCAATATAATCATACTCCTCAAGTTCACTTTGTAACTTTCTTTCAATTAATTGAGCCATGCATAATCTGTTGTTGTGTTTTGTTATGGGAATTAGTGGTGGCATTTCATTTCTTTCTGGTATATCTTGTCTCGCTGACTTGATTGGAATAAGTTTTGGTAGTTCCTCTAAAATATCATTATCTTTATGTTGTCCATTATCCTTTGGAATTAATGTTGCTTTAATACTATTAATTTCAGTCTTTTCAGTTTCATGGTGGTTTGAGATAAGCCCATTTGTTTCAGCTATAGCATTAACACTTTTTTCAACTGTATCATTCAACTCTTTCTCTGGAGTGGATTGTGTATTTTCTGGTACTTTTAGTTGCGATGAATGCTCATTGCTTGTCTGAGCATTATTTCTATAATTGTTGATACCATTAGATAATGGTATTAAGGGTGGCAACATATTCAAGGGCTCCATATTATATGAAATTGTAGGCATGGGCAAATCTTACCTAAAAGCAAAATTATGTTGTTATGGTGTTATAGGTTATGTATAAACATTCTTTGATACAAGAAGTGGTTGTTATTAAACACTATAAAACTTATTGCGCTTGTCACCAGTTTTGTATTAAAACGCCATTAATATCTCACCGATTTCCCATTATTGTCACAATTTCACATTTTAATATACACCGACAATTCCATTGCAACGTAAATGAATGTGATTATTATTTCACTTCAATTATGGTTAACACTCCATGTACTACGTTAATTCGGTTAGATTTATTTAAATTTGCTACTAAATAAATTAAAACTAAATATAATATAAACTCTCATTGCATGCACTTTAAACAGAATGGACGAATGCGACGAACTGAAACGTACAGACTTCGGCGCTGACATCGCGTTGCGCACGCAGAATGTTCGCGCACCTAACGAAACCTCAATCGGCTACCATTGGTATTGTCACAAAGAATGAACTCAGCAATATAAAATGTTAACAGCTGTTTTATATCTCGAATTTAATAAAACGCAAAACCCAATATGATAAGCATTAGCCAATTGAGATAGTAAAGAATGCAAGTGGTAAGCACAAAAATTCGAACAGACTCTCTTGTCGGTAATGCTCGGACGACAATACTTATATAACACACGCTACAGCAAATAAACCCTGAACTAAGATGTGAGCAACTCCATGTAATTTTGCATATGTAATTGTTGCAAAATTGCGCTCTGTGCGAGTTGATTGTTCATAATACTGCATAGTTAAGAACGAAAGGAAAAAGGTAGCTTACCTCGGATATGCCAATAATAATCGATAAGCACTTTTCAGTTTATAAGGATTCGGAACCACGCCGGTTACTTGGTAGCACTAACGTACTTATAGTTCTCACATGCTGTTTCGTATTAGGCAGACAACCATTTTCGTGGCGCTGCACTTCGTTTGGTACCGAATTAAATGCTAATTAACGAGAGATAGGGCCGCGTCACGTTAATAATGTTAATGAATTTTATCCCGTACCTGTGCGGTAGTGTTAGTGCACCACTTCAACTGAAATATCACTAGAAACTGATAGAATCGCTTCCGTCACTGCCACTCGTAAGAAGAACGTGTACTCACTGTTGACAAAGCGGCGCCATTTTATATACGTCCGGTATTAAACAAAATGGCAGACGAACATTATTGAACTTGTTAGTTTTTATTGAATTTTACAAGGAATATCGGATATAATATATAGATTATGTTTAATATTAAATATAATGGACGCACCTCATATCTTCACTTTATATAATACACGAAGTAAATAGGACCAATGTTGAAGTTGCATGTATCATAAATTAATGCGAAACTTAATATATGTAGATTAATTTCTAAAATAACGTTTTCTTTTAATAGTATGAAAGAAACTAACACTAATAAGACGTTTACATATCCTACTACGTCAAATGCAAATATATAAGAAGTTTACGGAAAATGACTATCAATTATCAAAAGGCAATCAATAAATTGATGTTTATAAATCGATATTATTATTATAAGTCAATTATTATTATATTATCTATTTGCGTTGTCACACATTGAATCGATTATTTCATTGTAATTGTAAAAGTTAAATATTTTCGGATTTTAGAATCTTTGAATTCTCTAGAACTTTCATTTGTTTAGAGCAAAATCGGTGACATCAACATATCGCTTTCATTTGTTAATGTTATATAAGTAATCGTTATTTAAAACAAATTTTGCGTTCAACGCATTGTTGTATAAATAACCTATCCTTGAAATGTATAGCAGTAGGCAACTATCACAGCAGAGACGCTGTACTTAAACTTGTTGCATACTCGCCGAATATTAACAAAGGATATTATTACAGAAATGATAATCAACTTACATTAATGTATAATATATTGTTTATTATTGCATATCGTTTTTTATACATTAAAATCATTTTTAATGAGGAATCTGAAATGTAAATAAACAATCAAAATACTGATATGTAAAATAACTCGATTTTCATATTGTTATAGGATTGATCATATAACTTCCTGAATTCCTTCATTAAAGTAGTTTATTTATCATAATTTCTTGTTATTTGACTATGGAATTAGCTAAATTGATATATTTGCTTCACAAAGGACTAAATTAGTGCGATACCTAAGCATAGTTAGCTAATGAAAATATCCTGTTATTCGAATAGATTTCTTTTAGTTTATTCGCGTCCAAAATGAAAAACGTTTATGTTAATGTAAAACCACGTTTAAGAATTTGTCCTTTCAATTGTACTACTACACGTAAAACTCTACAGTCGCGTCGACACAAGCGCACACCGACGCCTGCGTGGATGCATGGTTATGTTGCGTTTTACATAACTATTTGCCTGTTGCAACTCAAAACAAGAACTCTGTAGTGTTTTACTGATGTTTATAAGTATTGAAAATTAAATCCCTGCTGATAATAATCATATTCATCACGTATTTATTATAAAAATTCATCGTGATTTAGTTGGTCGCCATTATCTATCAATGCCATGAATTATCAAATTGTATATTGAGGAAACTCCGAAAGTCTTATAGGGATTTTCCTTTTATGAATATTAACATGTAATTTCCTTTGTCCGATCAATATTATAAATTAAAGAGTAAATTGCAATTCGAACGCTCGCTAAATGTAGCGTATCCTTCGAGGTGGCGTTACGAGTTCCGCACTCAGTTTATAATATAAGAACAATTCTTTAGAGGGCGGATCTTATCACAAAAACGTACTAAACTCCAATGTTAAATTCAACTAATTATTGTTTATTGACATTACTTAATATTGCAACATGTTATAGAACAATAATAGTCATAAGTCTTAGCAATTATGCGACGAACTGGCAATGTTTGAGGGAATAAACAAAATGAAGAATAACAACCCTTAATACGTATATTGTTTATGTTTAATTATTTTCAGGATAATTTGCTATTAAGATTTGGTATACGCATGATGCTGGACGCGGCTGTTTTTTGAACAGAACAACGCGTACGTTGCAGTTGTGCGGCTGGAGAACCTGGAGTCGAAAAACAGGAGAGTTCGGGAGGCGCCACCACGCCGACGCAACAATACGGAGCGCCGCGGCGCCCGCGACCCATAAACCTGCGGGCGTTTGAGCCATCATAGTGCGACGGAAGAGTTGGCAGGGTAGACGACGCTGGGTCGCGCGCGCGCGCATCATTTCGTTCCGGTGTCCAGAAGCGCGCGTCGTGCGCGAAAGTTTTCCGCGCGAGTCCAGCGGCGGCGGCAGTTCGTGTGGGCGCTGCTGGTGTTTATGTGTCAGGCGGGCGCGCAATATAGTTTTGTCGCATATTTGTGACTAAATGCACCGCGGCGCGTATTTATAGCAGTCGTTTGGATACAGTGAATGTGTGCCCATCGGAGTGCAGTCGAGAGTGTCTTTTCTCTCTGCATGCGTGCACGCGTGTGTGGCGCGGTGGCAAAACACGCCGTAAAAGTTTTAAATTTAAATTGTATAAAGTTTCGCGCTGGTGTAACAATCCGCCGCGGCGAGTGCAAGAAATGCGCGTGTGGATTTCTATACAGTTAGTTCGCACTGCAGAGCTGTGAAACTCGTATGGATTTATCATTTCGGCGTGCAGCTGTTTGTGATCAAACTTTGCTAATTAAGTTTATAATTAGTTTCGACTGCACCACGTCCATGTGTGTCTGCTGGAAGTGAACTGAAAAAGTGCATCCATATTAATGAACCAGCAAAGGAATAAACTGCACTTCTAAAACTCGACAATTTTAAGTTGCTTTGGCAATTAGTGATGCATTCCCTGGAATTTAAAGTTTGCTGATTTGATTTTGAGATCAAGTGCTTCAAGTACTTCAACTTGCTGCAGCGGCATAGATTGAATTTGTGAGACGCAGCGTGACTGCTGGACGTAATACGAAACCTTAAGAGGAGATCCGGTTTTTAAGTGAAACGCGCGCGCGTTTTGCGTGAGAAAATGTTTTGTTGAAGTTTCTGAGACGGGAACAGACTGCTTGGCAATCGGCGTCGCGGTGAGTGAACTATGTGGCGTGCGAAACGGCCGTCCGCACGATGAATATAGTGGGATGGCGGTGGCCAGCCTTTTGCTACTGGTGGCGGCTTTAGCCGTGGCGGCACCCGACTGGACAGACTGCCCGAATCCGTGCCGGTGCAAATGGACGTCGGGCAAGAAGACGGCGAGCTGCCCCGATGGCCCCTTCAGAGCGTTGCCCGACACGCTCGACGGGGACATGCAGGTGCTGGATTTGAATGGTAATGCGATCCATAAGCTCGGGAAGGACGCATTCCAGCGAGCGGGCTTGATTAATCTGCAGCGGATCTTCCTCAAGGGCAACGGATTACGTGAGATCCATCGGGATGCATTCCACGACCTCATCATTCTCGTCGAGGTGGACCTCTCCAACAATGAGATTTATTCCTTGGACCCGGAAACATTCAGCGGTAATCAACGACTCCGAGTGCTGTACCTCAGCAATAATCCGCTGCAGCAACTTGTGGAAGGGCAGTTTCCACCGCTGCCCCATCTTCGGACATTGGAGTTTGAGGGTTGTCAATTGGAACGCGTTCATCCGAATGCGTTCATGCACCTTGCCGCCCTCGAATCGGTTAATCTCAAAGCAAATAGACTGCGTAATTTGTCGGAGGAGGCGTTCATGAGTTTCGCGCATCTCAAATCGTTGACGTTGGACGGTAATCCGTGGCGGTGTGATTGTGACCTTCGCGGCTTTCGCGATTGGTATCTTTCGAGTAATTTGCGGTCAATGTCACTGATGTGTTCCGAGCCGGACAGTGTTCGCGATCACCTTTGGGAGGAGGTGAATTCGGAGCAATTTGCCTGCCCACCGCAGGTTTTCCTCATGCCGTATCCGCAGGTGCAAGCGGAAGCCGGGGGTAATGTGAGCTTTGGCTGCCATGTGCTTGGCGATCCGGAGCCGGAAGTGACTTGGATGTATGAGGGGCGGCCGATCAACCATACTTGGTTGATCGTGGAGGCCGAAGAGGGCCTGTTGGACAAATGGGTCAATATCAGTGTAGTTAACGTGAGTGATGCCGACGCCGGCATATATTCGTGCATCGCGAAGAACGCTCTGGCTGCGGTTGGCGCAAACGTGACACTCGTGTTGCCTGAAGTGGTGACGGCGACCACGCTGAGCAAGTCCGATCCGGGAGTGGTGTGGTGGGCATCGATGGTCGTCGGTGTGGCGGTTGCTGGATCCATGGTGTGCACCGTCATCGCCGTGTGTTGTGTGCGTGCGCGGAATGCGCAGCGCCGCCGCAACATGAAGGCCAGCGTCAGCTTCACCGACCAAGAAAAGAAGCTGTTGGACGTGAGCATCGCCACCACCACCGACCGCGGCACCGGCAGCTGCGAGGCGCTCCCGCCGGACATGGAGCTGCTCGAGCCGCCGGTGCACATCACCATCGAGAACCATCATCACGGCGGCCATCATCACGAGCCGTTGCCGCTCGCCGTGTTTCCACCGCCGCCCGAGTTCTCGACGTCGTCGCTGCCGCCCTCCGCGTACGGCAACATCTTCATCTCAGTAGCTGTGAGTCGAGACCCCAACTTAGATACATCCAGGTGTCCTGATTTGTTGGACTTGCCCCACAGAGTCAAGCCGGTGTATCATGGAATGGCGACGCTGCCGCGCCGGCCGCCCCAACTGGCGCAGCAGCAATCGTGCGCTGCACCGAAGTATGATAACATGGGGCCGCGCGTCACCGCCGGCGGCAGCTCGACGCTGTCGTTGCCGGATGCTGCCGTCGAGCTTCCTCCTCCACCACCACCTCCCAGCTGTACCACTGCGCTTGCACCCGACTTTGTGTCTCTCTAAACCACCCCTCAAAACCCGAAGAACCCATGAACCCCCAACACAACCGAACCATTCTCCAGCAATCTCTGAAAAAATACTAACGAAACTTAATACCCAACATTTTTAATAACATACCCATCTACTTTGTAAACAACATCAACCCTTTCTCTTCTCTTCGCCCCCACAACAAACAAGTAAACCTTTTCATACGTACGTACATTCAAAGCATCACGTTTTGAATGCAATACCCACTCATCACTTATAAATTAAACTAAAACCCTTTATACCTAAAACCTTTATACCAAAGTGAAACCAAAAACCCTTTTGTGGTTCATCTTCAATTAGTGCCTTTGCTCATTATATATTTTAATCAAGATATACATATACGATTTAAAAGTAATGATATAACAAATCAATGAATAAAGTTAATTAATCATAATCGATGATGAGGCGATCATTTTTTGCGCAACAAATGTTTTTTCTAGAGTGACCCAAGTCCATCCACGTTTACGATCACCAACAAAAACGATTTTGTCATTTCATTTGTTCGTTATTTGTACAGTGATTTTGTAAAATACTCATTTATTACGAGAGCACTTTTTGTACGTCGTATTTTTGTTATTCCTATTGCTCAATAGGGGAGCAAACGCTGAACATGTATTATTCAATATTTATAAAGCAAATGTTTTTGCCGACTTGGGTCGCCCATAAGTATTTTCTCTCTAGCATAAACTTAATAATCTAATAATCAATTAATATTTTACATCATACATCGCAAGCGTAATACGATTTTTTTTGTTCATCAACAACAAACATCAAGACAACTTTTTTTGGTTTCATCGCATGCCATACATATTTTATGAAAATTTACTATCACAATCATAAAGCCAGTGTGTAAATAATGGATAAACGTATATATATATATAATAAAGTAAATAAATAAATAATAATTTTTTGACTAAATGTTGATTTCATCTCATTTCTCATCGCATACGTAATTCTAAGCCAAATAAATAAATAAACAAGAAGCAGAAGAAGAACCATACAATAAATATTAACAGTTTTTGTGTATAAATGAAAAAAGTTGAAAAATGCAAAATCAAACTTTCAAAGACGAATGCAACTAATACTAAAACTAAAAACTAACTGTATAGGTGTAATCAACTGCATTTGCATACTTATTGCATTTCTCCTTCTTCATCACCACCATACATCCTAATCGCCTAACCTCAAAATCCATTCCGAACACAGAGAGTTGGTACATATTCATGGACATTCTCACTTCTTAATGTATAAAACATAACAAAACGGCTGCATTTATGTGAATCAAAACCATTTCCAAGCTATGAACAATGGATCAAAATACATAACCAACAAAAGAACATTTTGTGTCATTCGAATTTGTAATGAGAGAGCAGGAAGAGTGTGACAGACAGACATTTTTCGATTGATAATGTTGACATGTAAAAATATATTTAAATCTAAGAGAAAAAAACTATAATTAATTAATTAATTAATTGATGAATGGAACACAGTGGCATGAGACACATACCAGTGATGAATAACTTACGAATAATGAACAGACAAAGAAAAAAACAGAGGTCTAAACCTACCAAATACATATTATTATTCGATAAATAATTATGATTATGATTATGAACTAATTATCCAATACATATTTCTGTTACATGTATTTATTGTTGATCTGTTAGATAATGGATGATTGATGAATTATAAGAATAAATTAAAAATCTTTGTAATTAACTCTCCATCGATTGATTACTTTCTCTTGCACCACTACAGGGTAATTTCGTAAACACCCCCCTGCCGCCCCCCGCCCCCGTTTACAAATGGCTCTTATTAGCGTGCTGCTAGTGCTGCGAGCTGTTTAGTTGTGTGTCAATTATAATTGACGTCGGTGACTTTGTGATGGAAATCGTGCAATTATAGCGCTTACATGCGACACATTCATGACTAGAAACGTGTGAAATTAGTTCTTGCTGCTGCTCCTACTGGAGGAACGTTCGCATGCATTCCATAAAATTAGGCCGCTCATTCGCGTGCGCAAATTACATGTGAATAAGTTATTATCGTCATCGCATAGGACGTGATGCGCGTCCGGTGACAATTAATTTCGCGCAAGTAACTCACGCTCAGCGGCACGTAATTGACGATTCATTTGCTCATCTGATTCGCGATTTTGCACATTGCTTTCTCCAAATAATAAGTTTCGACGAATCAATTCCATTCGATGGCGGCAATGGCGACGATGGCGGCAATGTCAATGGCGTCTTGTGAATGCCTTCAAGTGTGTCATTAATTTGTGTCTTGGAGAACTTGTGCACTCGCGCGATTTCAAAATTAATGAAAAACTCAAATGAAGAACTCAAACATCGACTTTGCCGGCATGGCGTGTGGAGGATTTGTTAAACTCGGCTTAAATGAGGGAATTGTTTGAAAACCACCCCTCGGGCTTTCCCCTCATGTGCAAACAAGCGAAAATCGAATTATTTTCTAATTCATGAAGTGCACAAAATTTTGTTTTGATTTCTCCGTTTGTTTTTGGTTTCATCAAGTTTTATGTCACGAATAATACATAAATAATTCAATGATAAATTGCCAATTTGTAACCTCGTTAAAATTTAATAAAAGAAACAGTTTATTTATGCTAATTGATGCAATGCGGCAAAAATATATTACCGAGTAATGAATATAATTATTTGGATGGACATATCCGTTTTTGCATCCTGGAAACCAGGTCAGAGTGATGAATTACATAAAATTTAGGAGGCGCCTGTATGGTGGGCTGCCTATACTGTAAATTAAGTTTCCCTTGAATTGCAATAAACTTTTCAATTTTGACCAGTCCAATCATAATTTGTGCCAATAAACGAGTTCTTGTCATGGCTGAGGAATGCCAAATGCGTGTATTTTTTTCTGTTTAGGATGCTGACCCAGTGGGAAGTTGTGTTCAATGAAGCGTAAACAAGGGAAGTAGTTGAATCAATAGATTGAATTAATTGAACTCGTGCGGAACAAAAAGTGGACGGAATTTGAAGGAAATCATGCAAGATGCGAAAATGTGTGGTACATTCGACGGACGAAATCCTCATTTGTATAGAATGGAAGATAAGGAAGAGCGGGAGAAGAAAAATGCTTTTTTGTGTTGTAGTTAGGGCCTAGTGGTTTATAAGCAAGCGAAAGCACGTTGCGGTTCGATGCTGATGGAATGGAATGGAATAAGTATCTTGTCCTGGTCTTGTTTGGCGCATCTTCACAGCAAGCACAAGGAAATACCACCCGCATGTTACTTTCAGATATAAAACAGAAGGACCGAATATATTCTTCGTTGTTATTTCGTGCTCTTAGGTTTTTAACGAATCCGAAACAAGCCAACGAAGGCACAAGCCGCCTGCCAGTGAAAATGAAAATACACTTGTATGATGGCAGCAGCCGAGAAGCGCGAGAAAATAAACAAAGCAGAACGAACGCACTCTCGGCGCGCCTGGCGCGAGGAAATAAGTAGACTACATTGCATCAATTTTGAGGCCATTGTTGTCGCTGCTAACAAATGATGCTGGCGGCGGAGATAATGACTGAATCTGCTCGTGTGCCCTCTTCGATTTCGTCAAGACGATGCGGCGGCTGCTGCTGCCACTGCTGCCTCTTTTTCGTCTTCTTCTACTTCCACATCTTTTGGGGCAGCGGCAGCGGCAGCGGCATTCAACCGCCCGCCGGGCATGCAGTTTCTTCTGTGATGCTCTTTTTCACTGCGGCATATTTTTCTCGTCTTCGTGCAACAATGGCCAGCGATTGCGAGCGATGTGGACGTGTTCACTGCGCGTATTTTTCAGCTCGAATAAACTGAAATCGCCAATTTCGACAACGGACAGTCACCAAGAAAGAATACAATCATCATGAAATCCAACGATGGCCAATTTATCGTAAACATATATAAGAAAACCACATAAATACAATAACTTCAATTTAAATTTGAGAAAAGCCTGCACTCTGTCAATCATAGCGGGAACTTGTTAAGCAGACTCTGCTATATCGACACCTGCAATACGCATATGATCAGCGCAGTCCAGCGGTAAGCTCTCACTATAACCTCAAAAGTATCTGTCATCGTCTCAGCGTTATCTTGCAAGTAATTTGATCAATTTATAGACTTTGGAGACAGTATAAACATCAAATTAGTGCCATCCTAAACAATTAGTAGTTATTAGTGCGCGTCGCGAGTGAAAAATGTGCGTACGATATCTGAAGCCTAAATAAATAGCCATGGAGCCGTCGCCGACTGAAGTCTGATTCGGCGTCCAAGCAAGCATGGAGGAAATCTGCAAGCAAGGTATGTTTTCATTCAATTGAACACATTCGTGCCTAAATGAATCCGTGATTAATGCATTAACGCGATCAAACGCGGAAGCGCGGATGTAGTTTCGGGGAACTGGTTAAAACGCAGGGGCGTTCTTTGATGCCTCATTTAGTGTATTATGCGTCCTTCGATCGCTTCATTCAGCGTTCGTGCTGTTTAATGACGCGCCGCTTTATTAAGTCTTTTCGTAATCAACACTTACTCTTGATTAAACGTCACGTCTCCGCCCAACGTTTTGTGCATTCTGCTTCTACTTTTCCACCGTCAGTGTATATAACTCTATTGATTCCATTACATTGCTCAAGTATTTTGTACGTATGCGTTCTTCACATGCAACCACAAGTTGCACAAACAGCAACAGCAGCTGCGTTGTAAGTCGTGCATCAACATATCAACAAAAACATTTTCCAGCGTTGCACAAAGACCATGCAAGTTCCTAACCACACAACAACAACAACAACAACAAGAAAACAAATGCAGCATTGCGTTTTAAGAACTTTGTGTGCTGCAACACACATGCTTCAGGAGTGGCATGTAAATGTATAATTAAATTGTTTGGTATGCATTTCTGAAATGTAGAACACGTGTACGTTGCATTTTTGCTCATGTAGTGTTTCAGCAAATGGCTGGCGCGGCGCGAGCGAAATAATTATACAACATGAAAAACATTTGCAAAATGTTTGGGGCGCGCTGCCATTTTTCGGCGGAGGCACATGCAGCCAGCGCTGACGGCCACCAGCGCCCGCGCACCGAATCAAAAAGTTAATTAAAATTGTAAATTGGATGTGTGTACATTGCGAGTCAACACTCTGCTGTGCTCTGCTCAGCCGGCTCAGCCTCGTATATCTCATTGTGTGTGCTGTTTCATTTACATTGCGCCCGAGCAGCATGCATGTTCCTTACTGGCTGCCACTTCTTCATTGGCTGAATAATTAATGCGTGTGCAGCGTTATTGTATATATATTGTGTTAATCTCTTTAAAAACTGGATAACAGAGCAAATACGAATTTCGGAATGGTTGCCTGCATATTAGGTTATGAGCCGTCAGCTGATTGACTTGTTGGAAGTTTGCTCTAATCCGATATTAGACTTGTTCGCGCGTCATAAACAGTATATAAATTTCACCAATTAAGGGAAGCGTTTTTTTTCAAGGGCGTAAAGGGTTGTAGGTAAATATTGTAAAAGGATAGGGTGATTGATCATCGCTTAAATGTGGTCAATATTAACTTTTTCCCTATTTGTTTAACAGCTATGAGTCAGTAAATGTGATTAAACTTGCGATTGGGCGTTTTTTAGGGCGATTGAGTTTGGAAAAAGTGAGATATTTTTTAAATGTTTGACGAGAAATAAGGGTGGGATGAATATTTAAATGACTAGGCTTTTAAACAATAAAAAAAAACACTGAATTGTTTTTTCAGATTTCTAGAACATTCTAGTAACTTCACGTATTTACCACGTTTACTCAGTTTAATAATGGTATTACGCGTAATAACATGGAAATTACTAGACTAATAGCCTTTAACGTAACAGAAAGCTAATTTTTTGTTGTTTTAAGTTGATTCAGTGGCATTTAAATGCGGAGAATAGGGAGGAATAACATGAAATCCATTGTATAAGTAAAGATGTGATTTCCACCTTGGTCCTTAATGACGCATTAGTGGCATTTTCGTCTAGGATTACTATTATCGCTATGATTACAAGTCATCTCGTTAGCAAAAGGCCAACGGGAAAGCACAAGATTTTCTTTGGGTTTAGGCAACAGTAATGATTAGAAATTGGTAATTTATGGTTTCGGTGCTTTGGCATTCAGAATATGAAATTAGACTAGGCACTCCTTGGGTGGGTCGAGCACGAGGCATATACAATGCCTTATTACGCAAGCATTCCATAGGATTTTCTGGAAGTGTTCCTTTGACGAGCAGCGAACATTCGCTAAGATTCGCCTCTTAAACATTTCGACCATTAATCGTCCATGCGGCGGCGTTATTTAATCCCATGCAAAGGATTAAAATGGTCCTTGCCGCGTGCCGTGGGTTTATCTTTGAGTGGTCCTAGCGCAAGAAGGGAGCAGCCCATTTTAACTGGTTCGGTTGCCATGGTCACGCGATGGTTGTCGCTAAAGTTTCATAATTATGTTAATTTCGCAAATCCGCCAATGTGGTCGAAACGATTAACGGCTTCGATTCGCAGCCAATGGCATTTCGTGACGTGCGCAATTAAAATGCAAATCTTTGCGATGGCTTTTTGCCCTCTCCGCGCGCGTATTACAATACGACGCCGGGGGTATGCCGTGACACTACATAATCGTCGCGATGCGAGTTGCATGCTATCAGAGATGGAATTCGCTGGAACTCGTTGGGGCCGGTTGAAACAAAAATATTATTTTTCAATTAACTGAAGCGCGAATGCGATGTGTAAACATTGCGCATCGTTTAATTTCTCTTGCAGTGCGCGCGTAACGTTTAATTCGACGATGGTGGTGGTGGTGGTGGCGGCGTTGGCGAAAACGAGAATTAAATTACGCTGTGCTACAACAATCACGATTATTTGCTCGTTCGACGCGTACATATCGCTTAATCAAATATTGAAAAAGCGTCGTCCTCGGCAGCGGTGCGGCGCGGCGCAATGCACGTGGCAAATAAATTCCGGCGTGGCCCACTTTGGCCGACGCTTTTGCGGGATAAGTGTTTAAGATGGGGGCTCCGTTGGCGGCGGCGGCGGCGAGGGTCTTCACGGGTCAGTGCATCGGGCTCTAAAGAGAGTGCGCAGTTTTTAACGCGGTGGCGAGCGGCGACAACAGCGGCATGCCACCACCAAGTAAATCTTTCGCAATGCTGGCAACGGTGGCAACGCCGCATCGACTTGTTAATTCCGTCACATCTACTCGTCTCACACTTTTCGAAGCGGATTAGTGTCAAACGCGTTTTTTTTTTCGTGCCTCAAATGCGTGCGGTTTTTCTCCTTTCTTTCCAGCCTTTGCAATCTATTTCCCTTCACATGCAATTAAGCGACACCTTTATTTATTTCGCGCGAACCCAATGATCATCCGAGCATTGTTCGAGTGTGTTAAGATAGATTTGCTCAAGGGGGGTAGCAGGAGGACAGGGGGGGGAGGCGGCAGTGGGCAATATGCGGGATCGCATTCAGCAAGTGTGTCTGTCAGCAATGCGGAAGGCGGGCGCGCACGCTGCTCGCTTGCTTGCTTGCAGACTGTCGAAGGAAAAGTGATACTGGCTGTCCGCCTGTCTGCTTCGGCAAGATTAAATTGCGAGACCGTGAAGGGGCTTCCGTTGATTTGATGGAGTCAGCTTTAGTGCTCATCAAAAAGCCATGAACGACACTTAGGTTTTATTGGTGCGTGCGATGAGTTTTTGTCGGACGTCATCGGCCAACTGCTACGAGTACAAGCAAGCAAGCGCTTTTTTCATCATCGCTATCAATAACTAATATTAACGCATGCACTACGTGCGCACGGAAAATGCAATTTCCTAAACACGTACTGACATTGCACTCTTCGCTGCATTCATCGAACACAACGCGAACACGCTCGTCAAGTTTAAGTGTACCTACTAGGTTTAAATTTGAGTCGAACGTAAAGTAAATTGATTCAGGACGTCATCGTGCTTAAGTGTAACGAATGTTATTGGGTGTTAAACACTTTATTTGAGGGGATGAATTAACATTAAAATTCATTGGATCACTGTTTGTGGTCCTTTTTTTTCGCGAAGGGCTGAATAAATATGAAAAGAGCGAAAACAAAGAAGAAATGAATTTTCTAATTAAAGATAAAGATAACACGCTTAATTTGCGATCCATATTTTCAACACTGAGTGGTTGGAGATGTGGATGGGGATGAGGTGCGGGGAAGGGATGTATTACAACATGAAATTGTGTTTTTCTATAATTTTAACGAAAATTTATGGTAATTGAAATGGCGTACAAGAGTCGTGCTGCTCCGAGGAGAAAAACAGTAAAATGCCTGCTTGTGCGAAGCATTCTCTTTCGGCTGCATTACCATGACAAAGCACATCATTTCGAATTCACAATCCGGCTAAGCATTATGTTTGGGTCGACGGCGGCGGCGAAGAAGTCGGGCATTTGTCCACGCAAATTGAGTGAGGCAGTTGGTCAAACGACGGACACTGCGCGTAATTCAAAACGTACAACGTCGCCGACCGTGTCAGCGAATTTTGCATTTTGAGCCGCCCCCTTTATTCGTATTCATTCGACAGAACATGATACGGTTTTTTTTTTGTAGACGGGCGGTATAATTATTAACTCTTAACCTAAAAAATGTCATGATTAATGAGTCGATAATAATAGAGATGTTTTTTTCTACGTATACTTCGGATACATAGAAGTCCAAGGTGAATTTATATGTACTTTGCGCAGAGTTGTTTGAGTTTTCTCAACTGGGAGATGGCGACACAAATTGAGCGGTGGCCCCATTAAAACCACCCCCGAAGCGGTAGAAATGCGTCGCGTGCTTGCTCGCAAGAAGCGTGAAAGAAATTTGTATGCGTTTTTTTATTTATCGCTGCGAAACTTGAAATGTAAACTGATAAATTATTACTAGTAATTTGTCTCGCGCCAACGAGCTGGCGCGTGACGTAAAAAGGTTTAAGTGAAGTGGCGGAAATGCACGTGTCAATTGCGCGAAACGTGATTGCTCATAGTGTAGCGCTCTTAAAAGTGCACTACGCTAATCGCAGAGCCTCTAAGACTATGTGGAAATAACTTGGTCATCATCATCATCATCATCACCATCAGGATGGTAGACGAAATCGCTCAACTCCACTTATTTATTCCAGAGTTGATCTCGCGTGTGTACATAGTGCATACAGCGCGCGCTGTTGAGCACGAAGAGGCGAAAAGTTACGACTTTGCAACTAAGTGCAAAATGATCTAGTTCTTGTTGAACTTGACGGTCGACACTTTGCGCATGCAGCGCAGAGGCGCGCATAACAAGCAACATCAAACTTGCTTCGGCGAGCTAAACGAATAGAAAAACTCAAAGCTGGTGCAATGCAATGCTTTACATTGCAGGCGTGCAATCTGCATCCATTCGGCGGTTGTTTGCAAGCAGAGCGAAAAACTTGAAATGCGCGTGCGTTTGAAGTTATTCCGGCTGCGGAATTACGCGAGCGTGTAATTAAAGGAAATCGAATGCGACCAACTCCATGACATAATAGCGCATCGAGAGATGTAGATTGTACACGCACACATGGCCGAGGAGTTTACAGCGAGGCAATTGCTGCTTGTTATCGCAATTTAATTAATTTTCAAGTTACACACTCGGACGTGCAATTGTTTCATAAATGCCATTCTGCATCGCCGGTGTCGTCGTTCGATCATTCGCCGCGTGCGCGATTTTAATTAATTGTGAAACGAATTAATTTGTCGCTGGACCGTTTAATTAACGCCCCAATACATTTGCATCTATCAGTTTCGGATTTTAGATTCATTTCTCATTGTGTCTTTTATTTGAGATTCACACATCTTACACAGTTGTCTGAAAATTATTCTATTTTTAGTTGTTTCTCATTTCGCTATTGCTCCGAAAAAGTGGTTTTAGCAAATTTGTAGATAGAGAGTAGCTATAGTTAGGTGACTAGATAAGGGATGTATTTCCACCCACCTTCGGATGGTCCTTTGAACCTCACTGTGTTTTGGAACGATGGAAGACGAGTTGAAAGTTTTTGAAAGCAAATCTTCGAGTACAAAGTGAATTAACTCTTGTAATCTCTAGTGATATTCGATTGTTATGACGAAATTTTGAGTAGTAACCTAAAATATGTGAATTATTCACTTATTTCGAGTTTAAAACGTAATTTACGTATCGTTTGGCGGTTAAATATAGAATTCATATTATGGGTTTGTTTGCGTACATACATTAGAGTCGCAAACTCTCTCTGGATGCAAGTGGAGCACGCGCAGCAGCTGCTAGCTGCAAAGTTAAGCTGTGGCAAGCACATGAACTGGCGGCTGCATTAAGATTAATTCCAGCACGCGCAATCTCCGAACTGTTTGAGTTGGAATGTTCGACCGCCGCAAAAAAAGGACGAGCGCTGATGAACGATTAATGCACGCGTTGAGTGCATGCGTGCAAATTGCGTACACCTATCTGCCGGAAATAGGCTGGGTGGTGCGGAATAAAAATGCTGTCCAGCGTGTGGCGGGTGGGTGGCGGTCATGAAGCGATAAAACGGCAGCAATGTCCCCATTCGCGTCACGCGTTTTCTAACGACGATCCTCTTTTGTTTCTGACGTGTCCTTTCATTCGCAATACGTGCAATAAGTCCACGTCCCGTGTAACGGATGCTTTATAGTGCGCGAAGGCGACGGCGACGGTGACGGCGGCAGTAGCGGCGGTCGGTGCAGAGAGAATGAAGAATAAGCTCTACGCTAGCGATGAGACAAATCCGATTGCGCACATGGTGTTCATTCGAACGAGCACTGCTTCCAGAACACGACGAACAATCGCCGAAGGATTGCGAGTCGAGTTGCTAGTAAAACTCAATATTTATAATCCGCACTCATAAATAGCTCGCGAGGGATAATAATGCGAGATTCGAACGATAAAACGAATAAAACTTGGAGATAAGGCACAATTTACAGGTGGATAAATTGAATTTGTTGTATTCAGTGTTGTCGGAAGCATACGCAACGAGGTTGTTTGAGATTTAGTAGGAGAAGAAAGTTGGCGACTGCGTTGCGTTCGTGTGAGTAGGTCCTATATTAAATCAAGGAATCAGGTTCGAATGTGACTCTCGTAGGCTGAAACTAAAACACAAAGCGTGAAGACGAGAGCGACAGTTGAGAGGCGCGCACGACTCGGCAATGCAATGGCATTATTCAGACGCGCAGATAGAGGCAGATCTGCCGCCGCCAGCATCTTGAGGCGGCTGGCTATGGCGAGTTAAGGGTTCGCCGCCTCGCTTTTTTATTGTGTATATTACGTTTGACACCTATAAATTCGCACATTGGGTCTTTTGCTTCGACGCCTCGCGCGCACCACTTCAGCTTCGGCGCGCTTCACGCAGAATAAATATATTTCAACAGATGCTTAGAAAAAACATTATTTTTGCCAACCGGCAAAAAATTTCCTCCGTTTTTAACAACCATGAAAGATTATTTATGATATTCTTCGGGCGCGCGTAAAATCCACGACAAACTTACTTTACTTCAAGTAACCTTTTCTCGGCCCACTTAAAAACCCATTAGATTTTCAATAGCGTTTCATAGATTTCTTGTTTTAAGTAAACAAATTCATATTTGATAAACCTGGATTTCTTTTAATGTAGAGAAAAAAGGGATAATGGAGATCATCTAAGCAAGAATTTAAACAAGAACTTATTTTAGAATGATAAACTTTATTAGTTTAGTTTGATTCCCATTGCCCGCTGAATTTCATTGCTGGTTTTTCTCTAACTAGCGTGAGCTTATCATGTTTTTCATTTGATTAATACTTCCAAGTTTAAGGTTTTTTTTTGATTTGAAGGGTATTGCCGTCTCATTTAAGAAATAACAAATTAAAGTTTGATAAACTTTGATTTCTTATATAATTGACAAATCCCCTGGCAAGATTACGCGCAATTTCTCAAGCGTGCGGTTTGCCTTCGGCTGTTATTGCCCCGCAAAGATGTAATTAATTAAATTTTGATTGATTGCGATTTTTTGCGGCCGTTTCTTTCGACGCAGCCGGCGCGCTATTCGCCGGCAACTAACTCAATAGGCCATTATTCACCGAACGCGCGCGCGGGTGGTGTAACGTTTAGTGAACTCGTAACTTTGTATACGTCGACCGCAAACAAGACGAATTCAAATTAAGCGCGAATAATTGCCGCGCCGCGCCACACGTCTTTGCACACCTCTCGCATCGGGCGTGGCGATTAATTACAGTTGGCAATATCCCATCCGCGTTTACGATCCGGACCACTCAACGTGCAAAATGCACTGACGGCTATGAAGTCTGCACGTCAACTCATTTCTCGTTCTTCGTGCGTCTGCCAGACGTAAATAACTTTCGCTTTCGCTATTTGCGAAACTGTTCAACCGTGGAACGTGGAACTGTTTGTTTGTAGGATCTGCCAGCTTCCTACTTGAACACTGGACATGTTCGATGAGTCCAACGCAACGTGTCCAGTGGGCAAACATTGCTTAAGAGGTAATAAAATGCCAGCAACAGTGCGAAACACTGCTTTGGTAAATTAATATTGCCAATAAACGAGCTTGTTTGCCAATGCGCGCATGTGTTTTTTGTTCACGAGTAGCGTAAACAATTTTTATGCAGGGTGCGGATAAATATTTAAATTGCGAACGATTTATTTTACACCGCATTCCAGAATTAATTATATTTTCGTACTTACATGAAGCAAGCGCGAACGTAAATATTTATGGATCTGATACGATGCGCATTCCGAGCAATATCTTGTTATTACATTTTGATAAATTTACGACATTGAAAGCTCGCAATTAATATCGTTATCGTTTTTCGGAGCATCTTAATATAATAATAACCTTCTGGTGGCTGTGCCGAAATGAAATGAAATGATCAATTCTAATTAATCTCGAAATGAGATCTCGTCGTGAACGTTCGACTGTTTCGGGTGTTGGCGCTGTGCGTCGCGCTTCGTGATTTTGGAGCGCTGGTGGTGCTGTTGCTGCCGCCGCTGCCACCACTGCCGCCTCCAATATTTTATCTTTTATTCCGGCCGGTTGAATCCATCATAGAGTGCTTGCGCGTGCCGTTACGTAACGGGAAGTGCGCACACTGCGAACGTATCGTATCGAGTCCGCCGCCACACGTACGCACGTGCAAATGCTGAAAGAAAAAAGTTTCAGCGGCGGCAGCGGCGGCGGAATGAACTGGCGCGAAATGGATGTGGCGAGGCGGACGCGTCGGCATTCCATGCCGAATTTATGTTGCATTTTATTTCCCACAGGCCATTTAACAAAATATTATAAATAAATAGGATGCGGCAAGTCGCGCGTTTTTGCGGGCGCATTATTTGTGCGCGGCGGCGTTTTTACGGCCACTAAAAGCGCACAGATTAGTTCATCATTAAAAAATTTAACTACACTTTAATCCTCGCTTTTTGCGCTTTCGATGAACGAACGAACGTGTTGAGCGAGAAAAATCAACGCTCAAGTTGGCTGATGGCGGATGAGGTTACGAGTAAGTTTAAGTCCACTTGGCTGGCTGTAAAGTGCATTACATTAGGTCCAGCTTGCTGGGCGCACAATCTGGAACGTCTTTAACTGCGCCCACAACGCCCGAAGGATGACAGCCGCGAGGCGAGCGGAAGCAATTCGTCTGGTGCAGTGCAGTTGGCGCTGCCGGCGCTGCATCACTCGCCCGCCGCCGTCCTTCGCTGGCAGGACATTAAGTGTTGGACGAACAACAAGTCCACGGCCGCAAAACTATCGCTTGCGTGCGCTCTTTGGTGTTTCATCTTATTTCGACATTTCCATTCTGCGCTGGGGCGATCCTTGAAGATTCGACCGAATGAATTCCGACCGCACAAACAGCGGCAATGCCGCCAGCACGACCTAAACTAACTGGCAAATATAAGGCATTGACGTGTGCACTGAGTTTTCGGCAAACCGCGCTTCGAATACAATGCGCTGCCTGGCACTTACACGCAGCCAAACATTGCGCTCTCAAGCTCAATAGCATTTCCGGTCAAGTCAAGTGTTTCAATTTCGTTCCGTTCGAATTAATAATAATGCCACACGCCGCTGCCCTTGTGTTGTTTACGCATGTAAATTTATTCGCCACCCCTCTGCGCGCTATTCTGATGAATTTTCAATTTGTTTTCCAACGCGTCCTTGCCAATTTCTTTCATGTCAAATCTATGTGAATATTTTTGCGTTAATCATGTATTAAAGCAGCTGGCAGTATGTTCTAAATTGTAAATTTGACTTTAATTTTATTTGCTTGTGATAAATTATAATTTCAACTCTTTTTACAAGAAGAAAGGAGACATTGCTAGCTCATTTTCAGGATATAGATTTTTCTAGAGGCTTTTTGATTTTAGGATGATATTATCAGTGGCTTGTTGGGTATTTTAATTGCGATATTTCAGAAGTAAAAGTTTTAAATTAAATTATTAAAAAGCGAGATGAATTTTTCGTCAAATTTTAAAAGACAATCCATCACAATGACGCAAAATTTATAGTTGCAATAATTGTTTGTCACGAAGCGCAATCAATCATGTCTTCTCCAAGCATCTTGCGCGCTAAAAATAAAAGGAGAATAATTGCGCGGCAAAGTTGCAAAGGAACGCACTTTGCGAGAGAACTCGCAAACTTTAATCAATTGCCGTTGTAAGTGTGATTTTTTCAGTTGCGTTATAAAATTTATGAAGTCGCTTCGCGTGTTTCGCTTTGTGCGCTGGCGCTCATCATCTATCTTCTTGTTTCGGTCGCTCTCTCAATGCATTGTACTTGTCGTCGTCGGCGTTGTCATCGTCGTCTGCATATTGTCAATGCGGAGGCGGCGATGGATGTGCGAAGAAGCGTTTGGCGAAGAAATAAAGATAAAAAGGATGGGCGCGCGCGTTCGAACGCAGAAAAGTAAAAACATGTCGCGCATAAAAAGAGCGGCGGGTGGGAAAACGAGGAAAAAGTGTAGAGAAGTTAAGCAGTCTTATGCGACATTACATTATAGCTTAAAGGATTTTTGCATTAGAGTGCGCGTAGCGACGTTGCGTTGCGCTGCTGCATTGAAATACACTTTGTGATAAATTCTAATTGGATAAACCCGCCGCTAAATACAGCATCAGCATTGCGCTTATTCCAGATTTATCTCTATTGAGTCCTCACCTTTCGCTTCGGTGTATAAATTAAGTTAATTGCTCTCAAACTTGTCACGTTTCCGGATTAGTTATACGTTTTCAATATGATCCATGTATTTTTAACCGCATCGTGCTTTGGTGTAATTATAACTTGAATCACTCGGTATCCGAGTGCGAAGGGGAAAAAATCACAATGTATGGATGTATCTTGTACATGTTAGTTCGCATCAACGTGCATCGTCGGCAAGTGAAAAACTTTCCTCGTAAAATACTCCAACGCCAAACCATAAATCTTGGCATTTATAAAAGTTTCAAGCGAGCGAAGCTGGTGGCGGTGCCGGCGGCGAAAAAACGTACCCGACCACCTATTTTAAAAGAGCAATGATTATTTTTTCCCTAACCGCCACCATCACCTCGCCGGGCACTTAGGCAGCGCTTAAACTGTTTAGCAATTTCCTCGCCGCTCAACGTTGAGTAATTTTTCAATTATGAACTTTATCCGAAACTATTTCCAGCCGGCGCGGCGCACTGCACAAATGCAATAACGATTCTGCGCACTTTTACAATTATGCCAAATTATATCGGAATTATTAAATTTTATGAATATCGCGAAAGTTGAGCGTTTCACGTGTTCAGCGGTTTTATTGCCATACTTTACGACGTATGAAATGTTAATAAAAATTCAAAGTAGGATGTGTTTTCATAATGCATAGCATTCAAATTTAGTGTTGTACTTATTTTTTAAATAATAATTGAAATGAGATTTTTAATGAAAATGTTTTATATTTAGTTTTAATAGTTTTAAGATTGACAGGCTATTGAGTTATTTATCAGGTATTTGCAAAGGAAGATGTTGTGAAGCAGGTATATAGTAAAATTTAATGGTGGAGTTTTAAAATTAGTTTTTTTCGTAAGAATACAGAATTGAAGAGCTCGTTCACTTCTCATGAATAATTTTAGTTTGGGAAATTAATAATAAGTAAGGAACAATGAGTTTTGAAAGGGTAACTTTTAAATTTCGGGTTATATTTATTTAAAAATTATTTGAAATAAATGGATTTATGACGAATACAATACAACCTCGCATAACGAATATAATTCGTTCCGAGCTTTAATCGTTAAAGGAAACGTTCGTTAGCGAAGCAATTTTTAACATATAAATCCATGTGAAATACATTCATGCGTTCCATGCTGAAAAAATTGATTGTGCTAAATTAGTTCTTGGCAATAATGTCTGATTAAATTTTTGAGGACATTTTTAGTCGCTTTCATGCGGATTCTTCGACGGCGACATTTTTAGAACATCTTTGTATACTAGAAAGTCCCAACATTACTATAATAAAATTAGTGCAAGCTAGGCTTGGATTAAATACGATTCTTACAACAACAAAAAACAATAGAAAAAGTTCTATCGTAAAGTGAGTTCCGCGAAGATTTGCAATCGCCGAATTTAAAATGGGTTGAAGAGCATTTCTACTTAATTATGAAGAATTTTCTTCAACAAGACTTGGGCGAATCGGGATATCTTGATAAAATATTAATAAAAAGTCAAAGAGGAAGATGTATTAATAAAAGATAAGAATAGGATTAAATGATATACATTTTCAATCATATTTAAAATGAGAAATTTGTCGATTTCATTCAAAATTGATGATTACCTATAACATCAAATATTGACGCGCACTTCCTATCAATTATTAATAATTTTATGAAACAATTGATAGGCGGCATAATACACAAATAATTTTCATATACAATTTTTTTTGCGACGTAGAAGAGGGGGGATCATGATGAAAACGCACGAGCGCGCGAATTGAAAACTCTGATTTGATTGATGCATTGTGCCGTCGCAACGCAAATTGATTTTGCATTAATTTTCCCATTGTATGGTGCGTCATATGATAACGAGCGCGCCGTTATTGCAATTTGATAATAATAAATACCCAAAAAATATACGGCGAATCAAACGAACGAGTGCATTACAATTGTCAATAATACACTTGAATGAAAGTAATTTCGCATTTGTTATTCAATCTGCGACCGGCGTAAAAAACGCACTGATTGGAAAACTGCATTGATTCGTACAAAAGCAGCACACAGTAAATTCTATATTGAATTTTTTGATGTGAATTTAATTGTTTGCCTGTAACATAACATGATGATGATACACATGCAATAATGCGATACACATATGGCGTGGCAGTTCTGTAAATGTTTATGCCATAATTCGCAATCGAATCGAATCAAATTTATTGACGCGTGATTCAATCGCGAACGGGAAAATTAGATTTCAATATGAATCACAACGATGTAAGCGTGTAATGCACATATTGGGGCGGTGATGGTTTTTATTTGCTTGTCAAAAAATAAATTTAATAACATTTTCATGCTGACAATTAACATTTACATGTTTTATTCAACTTGTTTACCGCTAACAATTCAAACGAAATGTTATACTTGGTGCGTAATTAATTTGTTTTCGACGAATTGCAATTCAAATTTAGTTTGTGGTTTTACTCGACTGAAATATGTTATTACAATGCAAGGACGAAAAGTGTAATTATTCCTGTTTTTTTTTTTTGGAATTGTTGTTTTCTCAGGCCGTAGAGAGAAAATGGCCAGTTTTGCTAGAGAAAATTAATTACTAGCTGGAGCGTAATTAGACATTAATTAACTTTTGCAGTTGCTGAAACCATTTGACGTTGGGTCATGCAATGTATACTCTTGAATTAATTACCATGACTAGAAAAGAGAAATGCAGACGAATAATAATTTTATTAATGAGAAATGAAACAATTTTTACATTTTATTTGTGCAACTCGCGTTTAGTATTTCAATTGCTTATTGATTGTGGCAATAGCAAGATGGAATATGCAAAAAAAGAAACAGGGCAAAAGTTTTGCACAACGAAAGAAACATTTATTGCGCTGTGAAATTGCTGGTCTTAAATCAAAGGAGAGCGTGGAATTTATGGGCGCTTAATATGAAACAAAGTGATAATTTATTGGACGCTTTCGTGCGCCGATATTAAAGAATCATTATCAACAATCAATTGCGTATTAAACTCGCACGACGATTGCGCACGCTGCGCATACATCAAGCCGCATAACGAGATTAAAACAATGAAAATTGCAAATATCGGAGCGCGAAGGAGACGGGCAAGGGATAGGAATCGGATCGCATTGCATTCGCCCGCGCGCGAGCGCACAAAAACATTCGCCGAATATTAGCGCATTCAAAGTACAATTCGCATGCCGGTGCGGCGGTGACGGTGGCGGCGGCTGCGGCTGCGGCGGTCTTTTATTCGTTTTAAATCTATCGATGGAGCGCACGCGAAGAAAGCGTCGTCGCTGTGCGCAGTAATAAATCAAAGATAATATGTATTCAGAATTCGTGTCTCGTTTGGCGTGGTCCTCTTCTTGCTACTGCCGCCACTGCCACCGCCACCAGCAGCGTCGCCACCGATATTATTCAGGCATTCCATATTTCCACCTATAGGCCACCACCATAAATATACATTCGAGAAAGCCAATATAATCGTTCCATTGTTGGAGAGTGGCCGAACGAACGCGTTTATATGGCTTCACTGTACTTCAACATGCCGCCGCCTGCCCCCTTCTTACACACCCCTTCCTTCCGTACACAGACACACACGTTTCGGAAGTGAAGGAAAACGTGTGCAATTCGGAAACACTTGCGGCATTTCCACGTAAATCCCACTTCACCTCGAATATTAAGAAGGCGTGCGCGTATTGTCATAGAAGAATCGCCGCCTCACAATAGACAGATTAATATTATGGTTAATGGTCGATGGTGGCTGTGGCGATGAGGCCGACAATTGGCTGTAATTCCCGCCAAAGGGCAAAATGCATTATTTATTCAGTATATTTATAAGGATAATGTGCCTGTCTGCTTGCCTGCTTGCTTGCAATGTTGTCAGTGTCGACACTTTGAAGGACTCGTCAAGGACTGATAAGAAAACCGCCCTTTTTTGCGAGCCGCACTTCCGGCCGACAACAATTCATCTCGAAACTATTGTCATTCTTCCTTTTGTTTAGCGTTTACTTGGCGTTTTTTCGCGCGCCGCGCCGCTAAAGTGCTATTGAATAACCATTGACTGGTGAAAAATGATTTCGGGGTCAATCGAACGCGAAACATGTCGTTTTGTGGAGCAGGAGGGAAGAGATAAAGGCACGCTGAAAATAAATCATTACTTGCTGCATTTTTTTCGCTTGCCTTACGGGTATTGATGATGTTTGTTTGTCCTTGGCATTGTGACTGGTGATTTAATAAGCCGCTCGGTGGATGGCTGTCATTTAAAAGTTTTTCTGCCAAACAATACGCAGGAAATTACACAATGCGCGCCGTTTCCGGATTTGTTAGCCATATTGGTGGTTGATGGTGAGTATGAAAGTTTTGTCACTTCCGGAAATTTGCAAATGCATTCAACAATACCTAGTGTGCGCGAGAAGAAAACAAATCATTTCAATTTACAACTTTACCCTTCGTTTCCGCCGGAACGTGTGCGTGATTGACAAGATGCTTTTTCTTACGCGTTGCAAATCGCTTTGAACTACGATCTAACCTATTCCGCGTGATGCGAGAAATATTCGCATTATTTGTGCGCACAAAGCGCGCCGAACAAGTCGAAAAAATGCGCACGCAGTAGGGAAACAAATAAAACTTTGTGCTGCTGCGTGTTTTTGTAATGGCCGTGTGATCTTTATTCAGTTTAGATATGCGCGCTTCTCTTCTTCGACCTTTTATTTCATTTTTGTGCGTGGCCCTCGTCCTTCGCTCTTCTGCGGATTCATTTTTTCCCTCGTTTTCAGCATTGTACGTGTTTCCATCGCTGGCTGTTCCGCATTGTCATCGTGATGATTTCGGGCGCTGCTTATATTCGTAAACCATTTTTTATGCTTCGCTTTATGCACTCGGCGTGTATAAACAATTCATAAGAATATATGTATTCGACGAACGAACATAATGTGTTGTGGGTTTTCGCGCGGAATCCTTGTTTTTGTATTCGTTCGTGTAATCTGCGCGCAACGACGAAGATAACAACATTGGCACGATGAGTACTTAATTGTCGCGAAATAATATTTAAGTCATGCGTTTAAGTGAATAACAATTACTTCATTGCGGAGGCAATTCAGAACATATTCAATTTACGATCCAACTATTGAGCTCAACTGCTCACCGCCTCAACACGCCGGCGCGGCGCTGAAAAGGTGCGGAATGCGAAGACAACTAATATAATAAGGGCGTCGTGCTCATAATGCGAGTGCGCGTCGACATTCGCAAGTTAACGATTATCATAAAAGCGAGCCCTCTGCCACCTCGAAAGTGGGAAGTAATAATTCTGAGACGGAGGCGGCAATGACGATGGTGTTGGTTGGCGGCGGCGGCGGCGGCGGAGGTGATGGTGGCATCCTGAAGGACGCGCGTGTTAAATGCGTTCTCGTGTGGAAATGAAGAATGCAAGAGTGGCGCACGCTATAAAAATGCGAAAATGACAGAAGGCGAGTTATGACTCTTACCTTGACATGGAACAATTGCACTTTATTACATTTTATTACGCATGATTTAATAAAAGGACGAATAAATACGGGCACAACCGGATGCAATGCATCGTTAAATTAAAAGACAAACATTCAAGAGCTGAGCGAAAAAGTGGATGGCATAAAAGAACGCAATTAAAAACACATAACACGAACGCACTCTGCATTATTTAGTAATGCGTAAAGTAAAAGTTATCTGCTTTAAGTGTGTGTGAAAGGTAATCAATCAACAATTCATGTGCAAAATCAATATCGAATGACAGGTGATTGTTTCTAAAGTATTATGTCATTTGATGTTGTTTCTTTCACTATTTCTTTTTTACACTTGGTAATAGCAAAAAAACTAAATATTACCAATGTCTTGTGGAATAATCAAGATAATGTTGTTCTTATTCAATTACTTAACGCGTAATACAAACAAATTTCAAATATTAATTGCAGCAATAATATTAGAGCAGGTGCATAAAAACGTGCATTATATTAATGAGGATGAAATAAGGTTAGCGACGAATTTCGCATTAGAAATTGACGATGGAATATCAATCATAGCTAAGTGAGAGTTTATTCAAATAGAACTGATTCAAATTAATGAATATGATCTGTTGAGACGCTCGGCAAATTTTCCCATGCAATTCACCCCGTTAATTATTTAAGCTACAGTGAATCTCAATATTTTATATCTGCGCTGCGCAGGTAGGTAAATTGTCTGCTCGAATGCGTTAGCTTTCCGTGAATTATTCAACAAATCTGAAACGAACTTAAAATATGCTTAAATATTCATTCAACAGCAACAGCATTGCGAATAAAATGTACAAATACGAAAACAAAAATTATTATGTAAGGATTATAAATGAGGGTAAACAGTGGGGAAAATTGAAGTAGGCCCTTATTTATTCGAGTAAATGTTGCATTTTATCAACTGTAAAGGAGAAATCTTTATTTATTCGTATTCAATGATTAACAGGGATTGCTGTCATGTATTCTGTGATTTCCTCGTTTAACTCATTTGACAAAGTGCATGGCGTATTCGGGTGTAAAGTAAGTAATTCCGCGTTTGCCCCATAATATTAGAAAATAATGTTGAATAATTTTAAAGAATGATGTTTAGATTTGCCCCCAGTCCGGGGTAATTCCACCCTAGCAGTACTATTTTTAATTTTTAAAGTAACTCATTATATTTCTGGAGATATTATTATCCCAAATGATTTAACTTAAGCATAACCCATTTGCTCAATAAAACCACGAATATTATTAGGAAAATACATCAGTTTAAAGTAATTTTTGAGTAGGCGTACCTACCCCACTCCACCTTACATGAGCTTACGTTATTGAACACAGTGAAAATGAAATTCTTTTAAGGGTATAATGAAATAATTATGATAGTTGAGATGAGTATAGAAAGAATTTATGAATAGTTGATTGTTGTTTGTTCAGCTCAAAGCATGCAGTGCTTTCATGGCGAGCTTTCCAACATTATGGAATTCTAACGTTTGTCGGAAATCACGCAAATGAATTGTGCTGTATTTTGGCCACAATTAATGCGTGGTTGCTGGTAGCATTGCAAAGCACGAAATATTATTTAAACAAACACATACGCATGACCTCGCTACACGTGTATTTGGTAATGTTTATTACGATAGATACAGTAGCATGCGAACGGCGCACAAACGCTATGCCGGAAATGTTGCAGACCGTCATAATTAACTAAATTATTTGCGCAGAAAATATTCTATTTTCTGCATTGTTTTCCATTCGCGGTTAACGAGCATTCTATTTAGCTATGCGCTATGTGAAGAAATATGCAGCGCAATTGTTGTACATGCTTGCAATTTACTAATTGCGTTTAATTCTCAATTTCCGCTTTATTCTCGATGATAACTAAACAACTATGTTGACGGTAAGTCAATGCGGGAAACATTTGTTTTTGATCATTCTTTTCTTCGCTCTAGTTTGTTCAGTTTTCTTCCTTTTTTCTTTTCTCCGTGGAAAAATTAATTACTTTCGGTGGCAGTGGTGCCAAGCTCAAAAGAAAGTACTATAATAAATTTCTTCCACTTTGGTGCGCTTCACCCACAAAACCGCACAAGTTATCAAAGTGTATCATCGATTGAATGAATTATTGAATTAGCGAATGAACTCATCGCCTTCGCCTTGGAGTTGAATTATTTCATCATTTCATTTGTTCGTACCTACCTTTTTTTTTCGAGGTTATAGCGCATCATATTATATTGGGTTTAGATATATTAATCAATAATTAAACATTATTACGGGGATGTGTATTAAATCCTAAATGATTTATTATGGAATTTCCTTGATGTTGTATATCATGTTTGTCCTTGTCATTAACATCAGAATGTGTATCATAATGTGGGTATTATGGACATTAGGCACCCGTAATGATTGTAATGCGAATGCTTCCTCGCCGCCTGCCGCCGCACTAAAAACACATCCAATAACATTTTCCCCACAACACCAACTAGCGAGTCCTCCCCAAATAAACCCGGCCGCACGCTTTGGGAATTGCTCAGCGGGGTGATGTTGGTGGTGTTTTTTTTTGCAGTTCGCACCACTAGGTTTCTTCCACGTTTACTTACCGGTGTGCGGTGGTCATATCGATACGGTAAGAGCAGCACTAACCTTTTACCTCATTTCCGTTCATTCGCTTATTCGTTGGGCTTCGTCCGCATTAAGCGAATCGAAATTGCCCGGGGCTCGTGTGCAACTTGTAAGTACTGAGCTGAGCGTTTTACCTAGCACCGCCGGCTGCCGCCTCCGCCACACTGACGCGCATCATTATCGTTATTGCTATTATTATGAGACGTTTTCGGTTGAGCGTTTTCGGGGTCATTGCTGCTGCCACCGCCGCCGTGCAATAATTGTCCTTCCGCTGAAGCGAAGCGAGACGATGGCGACGTGCGCACTTAGTCTGCACTTTTACCACGCCGTGTTTGACATCGATGAAGTCGTTATCGAACACTAAAAATGAACGTTTATGGTATTTGATGCTGCTCTTTAAACAAACAGAAAAAAAGCAACATACTTACGCGAATAGCCATTTCGCTATCAGCAAAGGGATTTTCGGCGTTGAAAGAGTCAGCTTTTTCAGGTTAATCGCCGGATAACATTGATGTAAACATGAAGATTGCTTATAGACCAAGTATTAAACTATTGTCATCTTTTTGATTTCAGATACGAGGATAAATTTAAGGATTTCCAGGATAAGACTGCAATGTATGTCAAGTAAGTGGAATGTATTATTATTTAATTATGTTTTCCTTATGCTTATTAAGCATCTCGTATTTGATGTGGAGCAGTGCTAATGAATTTATTAAGTAATTAATCTCAGCAGAGCAGCGCTATTAATAAAGCATGCAGCCAAAGTCAAAGAAAGTTTCGCCTTTGAGAAGTTGGTATGTTGTGCATCTTGCATGCTCAAAATCAAGTGCATAAACTCACAACTCACTTTCAAGTTTTAGCCAATTTTACCACATATTGCCTTGCCATTTCCTCTGACTTATAAGCTGCAACCACATCACAACGCCAAACACACAGTTAACTTGGTAAAACCGCATGCTAATACACGTCGCATTAGGATGTAATCGCATCGAGGACAAAAACGACAAACTTAATGTTGTTTCATGCGCGCATTTTTGAATGCTACTTGGCGGAAGTGATATTATAACAAGGTTCAATGTTTCATAATGAAGCGAAGCGACAACTAATTTTTGGAAGCGATTATGCAAGCGTGCAAGCTCTCGTCTGTTGAAGCAAATTTAATTATCATCGATCAACATATTACAAGGGGTTGTTCTGTACTCGGCTGTGCTCTGCACTGCTCGCTTCTTCTTTTACATTGTGTATCATTATACAGCGTGCATTAATGACATTCACCCTAAGGCTTTCTTGCAGCAGAAATCAAATTAGGCATTCACTTAATTCGGCAAATATTCACTAAGCATTTTTCAAGTTTAATATTCCAATTTGGTGCAATTTGATTAAACGACGCGGATATAAATTATACGTGCAAGTGGAGGGGGGTGGAAATAGGATAAGGGTGTGTTTGCGTGACAAAAAATGAAAAATGATCATTTGACTGACTATCAAGTCATTTGTTGTTGTTGCTGCTGTTTGCCAAAATGAAGATAAAATGCGATATGCAGTGAGTGGATTCGGGAGCGAGGTTACGTTCTCTGCGTGCGTCTCCAGAGGGACATAAATAACAAAATCCGATTTTTAATTGCACCCCACTTTGAGATTATGCGCCCCCGATTGTCGTCCGTGGCACATGGCAGATGCCTTCTCGTGGCATTCTATGCCATGCTATGCTGTGCTGTGCACTCGGGGTTTTTGTTATCCGCGGACCCGCGCGGCCGGAATACGAAAAATTGGATTTGCAGATGGGATGCGCTGCCTGATGATGGTCATTGGTATTCTGCGCTCGTAATATATGATTTTTCTCGGGTTATGCTCGAAGACGAAGGAGGCAAACCGCGAGCGCGCTTCGCTTCGCTTGATGGCAGGACGGAGGCAAAGTGTCTTTATGTTTCTGAAATGTCATTTGTTAGCTATTTGTGCGCACGTTTTTGCCGCCGTTTGTCTGCCCGCTTGGCCGGAGCGCAAAATTCTCATCAGACGCGCTGCGCTCATGCCGCCGCGAAAAACAAACGTCTGATGTAAATGCATCTTGAGACGAGAGATGCTCGATGCTCCCTCCGCTTTTTTACGCCGCTGCTACGACGGAATGGCAATCATTTTAATTGGTTAGATGTTCCTTTTTCCAAGTGAGCAAATTTTTGCTCGAGTGCACAAAAGAGCATTTGTTGCGTTGATCGGCAAGATAGTTCATAAAATTTAGTCATTTAGAGCAGAGGCTTTGGAAAGAGAACAAATAACATTAAAGAAATATCTCTGAATGATATTAAATCAAGATGTACGAAATTAGATTCTATTGCTTTGACTTGAGTTAAATAAATTCTCAAATTAATTACGTTGAGTTCTAAAGCCATAAGGAAAATGACGGTTAAATTTGACTAAAGCTAAAATTAGTTCAATTAGTTGTTGATGCTTAACGTATTTTGTTTAGAAATATCTTGCGGCTGTCATTATTAATTAGCGCTGTTTCATTTCGTCGAGTGAATCAGTTGAATTTGTGCAGTTTTATTGTTTCCCATTGCGATGTAGCAACAAAGTTATTCAGTCGTTTAATTCGCATCGCATTCGAAATGAAGTTGGTTGTCTTAAGTCCTCAACCATTAAATTGCTGTAGATAGTATTTCATTGTAATATAATCCATTTGGAAAGCGCTTGCAACTGAATCAACTTTGAAATTGTCAACAATAACGCAACTATGATACCCCGCCAGCCAAGTTGTTGGCAAAGATGCGGAAGACATTGTAGAACATCATTCATTAATTTCATCGCTTCGCGTCGCATCGCATCGCGTCGCGTCTCGCCGGTAAGATGTGATTTAACTTTATGTTTCACCTAATTGTTGGTAAACAAGTACAGAAACAAGCAAACAAGTCTTAAATACGCAAAGTTTACACACACGCACGAAAAATGTGCACGCACACAAGAAATTGCAATTTATTTCCGGCCGGATTATTAATGTGCGCTTATTATTTCTGGAATTACTTTGCTTGCTGCAGCGAGCTCTCGCGTTTTTGTTGCATTTATTTTTGGATAATTTGTTCGCCAAACGGCGTCAGCGTTCGTGATTTATAAGTGCATTACAACAAGTATAACGCTGCTGCAGAATGTCTTATTCGCGCACTGAGCCCCCAAGATACATTGTGGCCACTTGAATGCTCGCAATAAGGCAATGACAAAGTTGAGGGGTTAAAAGGAAGTTTTATTGTTCTTCTCACTTGTTATTGCTGACAGGGGCAAGTGTCAGTCCCGAAAAGCCACAACAACAGGCCAAACACACTCGCTGCCGCTAAGCCAGTGCATGCACAAGAACAAACACATATGCGGGGGCGGCAAAGTGTAAAGCTTTCTCCAGCTTCCCGGAAAGAACGAGCTGCGGCTGCGGCGGAGGCTGAGGCGCTACGTGTACCCGGAAGAATATTAAATGTTCAACATCATGTGACATCAGATTTTATTGTTGGGGTTAGCACGCAGAATAACGTATTGTGTAGCGGTGGTGGTGGCGTCGGCGGCAGCGCTGCCCTTTCGCCAGATTTAAGCTAAATGTTAGCAACTTTAGCATTCCTGGGGAGCCGTAATAATGCGAATTCGTCACCAAAAACTGCAAGTGCGATAAATCTCCAAGAGTAATTATGATGTTTTAAAGTTCGGACAGGGTGGGTGCGCGCGCTCACTCGCGGCGAACGCAGGGACTAATTAGAAACTAACTTCCGGGTTTTAATTCCGTTATTGTGCGAAACATTGAGCATTATTTATAAAGTTTCGTCAGTCAGTAAGTGGGAGTTTTTGCGGAAATAATAAAAAATGACAAAGAAATAGAGCGCGGCGGATGAAGAAGAAAACGAAGGGCCCGCAGCAGGAGCAACTTGCTTTTTTGTGTGTAGGTGAAAACCGAGTGATTTATAAGCGTAGCGCACACCTCTCGGGAGCACCTGAAACTTTCCCGTCTGCAAGCGGCAAAGCCAAGCGCGCAAGGAAGCAGCGAACACCCGCGCCGCGCCGCCTCCGACTGACTCGATTGTGCGACTTGCCCCTTTCATTTCTGCCGCCGGCGAACGCAGAACGAAGGAAAAAGCCGCCGCCCGACGCATTTTTCTTTTATTCCTTTAATTTTCGTTTTTTCCCCAACTTATTTTCCATATACTGCCGCCTTGTTTAATTCACTTCGTCTGGAAAAACAAGCCCGAAAATAAAATGTTCATTAATAATGAAACACTTCAATACGAACCGCAATTATGATAAGTATTTGATGAATGTGGCGCAATTGCACAACGTCTGACAATTTCCGAGCGCGCATTTTCCGGAACATTTTGTATACGGCAGGTGAACCCACAAACAGATTCCATAATCCTGCAGTCATACCGAATGCAGGCTGGTTGCGGGGGGTGTGGGGGGTGGGCGAACAAGGAAGAAAAACAACTTTTCCATTCAACTTAAAATGAGACAAATGGACAAGTGAACTACCAAAGAAAATCGTGTTTTATTTTATCGCTGCGAGGCGAATAAAATAATAGCCGGCTTGGAGTTATGAGGACTTGAACTTTGCGACAAGTTGCGTTTTTCATTACTCGTGCGTTACGCTGCGTTTCAAATCAACAATCACGGATATTTTCATTTGATGTTCATTAAATATTTATTTTGCATTGATCACACAGAAAGTAGTAATACCTACTATTACTAGCGCAGTGGTAGTCGTGGAAAATGATGACCTTTCTTTCCATTGCGTTTTTATTTATGTATGTTGTTCGCTTCGTGTGATTTGTTGCGTCTTCATATCGCCCGGTGTGCGCGCTTCGTACGGCCCCAGTTCTCAACAAGGCCAGCGAGCAGAAATGGATTTTACCTTAGGTCATTACTGTCCCAAGCTAAAAACTTACGAAGATTCATTGTCTACTGCATTACACTTTTACGTCATTGTATAAATCTTTGCGCAAAGTAAATTGGCTGAATTCAAGTCTTAAAAAAGACAATAGTGTAATTCAACTTTGCACAAGTAGTCTAGTTAATAATTATAAATTTTGCATTGGCTATAAAGCCATTTAAGGACAAGAGAAGATATTTATTTTATCTGCAAGAAATTTGTGCACTTAATTCGCTGGCATTCGTATATTTACCGGATCTTGTTAAACATCTGTAGTGAATTCCTCCGGGAATAGAATATCCACCTTAACTTTCCCTTTTCTATGGCGTAATCTTGGTATTATTATCCGCGCCTCGGTGCAATCATTGTTTTTGCATATACAGCGTAAGCTGGTCGGACTTTATCCGGAAACTTTGGGCAAAGTTGCTAATTCCGCCAAACATTTGTTTTTATTCCGGCGGGTATAATATGATAATGCAAGTGCGATTATTTAGTTTATTCGGCACGGTTGTGGCGTGCGTGCGAGACTCATAACTTTTATAATTAGCGAAATCATTCGACCGCATGCAATGAGACCGAGTTTGACGCGCGTTCGTTCGATGCTCCATTGAGTCAGCCGATGTTGCTTTGGCAAATTTGCATTTGCAATAAAGCTTATTGAATGCGCGAGGAGGAGTTGATATTGATCAGCACGCGTTGTTGTGGATCACGATCACGATATTCTAGGTGCGTTTCATCTGTTTGCTTTCATTATTCTCATTCGAGTTGTTTGCGGTTGGCTTGTCCGCGCTGCTAGTTAGTCTTTGGGCTATTGTTAGCTTTCGATTAGAGCAAAATATCCACAAGCAACAAGGAGCAAGCACAACATTTTCCCTCCTCCTTAATTACAGCTGAAAAATCTTTACACAACTCTCATTATTCGCAGCAGTCAGACGCCGCGCGTACTTGGAGTAATTAAATATCAGGTGCTTACTTAATTAAATCGTCCGGTAATTAACTAATTGATTCGAATGAAGGTGTCTGCTGTGCGCCGTGCTCATAAGCGTCAGCAAATATGCAGGAATGCTCTTTCTACCTTTCGAGAGGAAGTAGCATGAGACTGAAATTGGGAATTTAATTCGTTCTTAAGAGCACTTTTCTAAGTTGGAATCACTTCCCAGATTGTATTCCACTGATCGGTGTGGCCGTCACCGTTGCCGCTGCCAAGATGCGCGTAGATAGCGCTGACATAAACGGAAAAACTAATTTACGTTCAATTTTTTCCCCATTCACTCTTTCGCGCGGCAGCGAGTGTCATTGTAGCACTCTGCTCGCGCGTTGTACGTACCCATTCGAAACCAGTTTACTTTCACTTCGGCGAAAATGAGAAATTCCATTCCGGGATTGTCTTTACGCTTCCGCGACGTTCCGGCGCTTTCATTTCGCGCCGTCTTCGAGGCAGGGCTATAATCTTGCGCGCGCGAAGCTTCTTTCCTTTTTACACGCGCCTCCGCCGAAGCGGAATGACTACCAGGGCGCTGCGCGAGGACTTTACGCAAATTAGAATATCAATTCTCGGTTATTTTATTCTTCGCGCAACGGCGCCGCGACGCTCTCTCCAAGGCACAAACTTGACTCCCCCGTCAGCGCTATATATACGTAGATATAATGTCGAACAGGCAATGCAATGGCTCTTTATCACACCTCACCTTCCTCTTTCCACGTGCCCGCATTCTCTTACATTGCCATCGGAATCGAATCGAATCCGTGCGCTTTTATTCTCCAGTCGCGCGTCCACGTCCTTACACGAATCGCTTTTAGCGTTCGTTCGTTCGTACATCTTCACGTAATTACATCTGCCGTGCTTTTCTATTATTAAAAATCCATATCAAATTGAATCTGCAAGAAATCGAAATGTTGAAACGGAATAAATTATAGGTGCGCAAGCAAGTAAGCAAGTAAGCAAGCAACTAAATGAAATCAACTTGCAATTGAGTAAAAAGTACCCACCGCGCTTGGAATGCATGAAATAATTTACGGACGACAATACAAAACGTTGCGCAGGTAAATCGCGAACGTAAGTCGCATGCAGCATAGTTGGGAGTCGTTAATCTTCATTTGTGCAAAGAACGAACGAATGCAGCGCGCGCGCGCGCTCAACGTTCGAGTCGCATCATAATGTAAATGTTGAATCGGTGCACTGCGCTTACCGCCGTCTCCGACGTTCGTAGATGGCTGCAACGAGCGAAATGTAATAAACATTCGTAAATATTGTAGACAATAAACATTCCGCGAGCGGCAGCGAATCTGAGCGCCAGCAGCACCACCACCAGCACTAGCATGAAGAGTGGTGAGCGCGAACGCGTGTACTCCTGGAATGGGTTACGATGGCATCTACTGGAGCATCGCAACAATGGTGAAGTTGAAGTGCATAAATGGATATTTCCATCCATGGTGAATGGCATTACCGTTTTGCGCGGAAGCGGTGCTCGGAATGTATTTGCCCAGCGATCTCCTCGGCTGGTTGCGTCGACAACGTCTTCCACTTGAATGTGGGCTCAATGCAGCAGCAGCAACGAGCGAAAGGTTTGCGTATCCTTCGCCACGGTAAACCTTGTATGCGCCGCGTCGTTTCGTACACGCTGTGGAAATGCCTGCCATTTTCGCCGGCAAGCATCATCCTCGCAGCGCATTCTATCAGGCGCGTCCGACCGAGCGATGGGGTGTGTGTATCGTGCAGCTCGTCGCGCACATAAAATTCATTCTAAACTATAAAATAGAAGCGCAATGGTGCATCAATGCAAGATACATGCATGTTACATATACTCATCGTCGTGTAAATACGCTCGAATACGGCCCGCGTCTCGATTTGCGAATCGCGGAGCATTGCGATGCGTTGAAGAAGCGCTGGTTCAACGCGTAATTCGCCAGACATGCGGCAACTCGACTCGACTCGATTCCACGGTTGGCGGTGATTCGGTCGTTGGGAATGCGGCAATATGTGCATGCATGCTGCGGGTATGCATTTCAAATACCTACTCATGTTTATATGTATTGCTGCGTGGATGGCTGTTTGAATTCATTCTCCACTATTTGCGCTCTGAACTGTTGTTGGCTCGGCTTTGTTACAGATACTATGTCTGTCTAGTTAAAATTGACGAGCGGTGCGGTCGTAGAATGTTGATAAAGATAAATATGCCAATCAGATATAGGTAACATATATAGTTTATAACCTTATTTGAAGTTACACATGTCTACCACTTGTCTATCGTCGATACACGCTGAGAAGCAAGGAAGACATTCAAGAGTTAACAAGATTGTTTGTACCAAGAATGCGAAGATTCCACTATAAACCTCAGCCATTAATTTCTTTCTTGATTTTCCAGAAGAGCTAATTCTAAATCTCTTCGCTAATGGTGATTTTTAAGAAAGAAAGAATAGATTTTTGAACTATTTTCTAGAAAATATTCGAGGGTTAGAGGGAATTCGTTTGAACGCTCTTTGCTTGGAGAGTACTATGGACTTTCTAACGTCTTGCCAACTCCCTGATTTTATAGACTCCTGAAGCACCACACGCATTTTATCCTTGATCGTTGATGTGCCAGCTGTTTAGACGATTCGGATAGGTAGGCAGCTTTACGAGTTGACGTTGGCAGTAAAATCGGCTCACCCGGTTTGTAATTCAATGGAAAAAACATCAACGACTGAATAACAAGTAACCGTGTCTTCATTCTTAAATATTTGTATGCATAACAACGCGCCTCCAGAGAATATGTGAACATGTTGGGTTTTTCAGCCTTCACATGGTGTTCGCAAAACAGATCAGACGCATCACATTAGACTGCTGTTATAATTATACGTTTGTGCTGCTTGCTGTTGCTGTTTGCGTATGAAGCAGGGCTGGCGTTCATAGAGAATTTTTAATTGTAATCCCATTCTACATAGTCTTGGCTCTGAAATAAGATCCAAAGCGGGCTTCGCACTCAGATAAGACATTAGATAAAACCTTGAGCATACATGCACGCTGAATGCGTACAGCAGCTGAGTATTGTTTACAAGCAGGCATCAGGATGGGTGTAATATTGCATCGTTAAAAGCAGAGAGGCAGGCAGCATGTACATAATCCTTAAAGGATAATTTATGTCGTACCAGTGTACTCGTAGTCATATTATAATGCTTATTCATAAGCATAATTACGTACACATACACGATAATATTACTAAGTATGCAGCACACACTGTTTAAATTGCAATGCAAATTACATTACAAAAATCATCCAGCCCTCGATGAGAAAAACTGGGGCATGCTATAAAATTTCACCGTAAGTGCCAGATTAATTTTTGTATATAAATCGCCGCCGGCGCGCCGCGTAAGGGTGTTAGGTTGCTTTACGTCGTGGTAATGAGCAAAAGGACCAAATAATTCAATGAGGTGAAATACTTTGCTGCGCGTTTAAATCTCTAATTTCAAACGCAGCAGCTAGCATTTCGCACGCCATCGCGCCATGCTGTGGAATATTGCAATCAATAATTTTTCGATTTATTATGCAAATGAGTCACTTGATATTTATGCACCTCGCTAGATGCTTATCGGAAATGCGTCCCACACCACCAGCATTGCCACCGCTGCCGCCATCCTGGTATAAACAATACAAAGAACAAAAGCAAACGAAACGCACCGCCGAAATAAATTACGTTACAATAGGCAAACATCCATGGGGAGTTTAAGGCTGTTTTCTTATCAGCGCACATATTTATGACGTTGTTTACTTGTGTTGTACTCACTTACTTACTTACTTGCGAAGAGAAAGTTTCCGTGCGACCGTATCGTTCCGAAGGCAAAAAGCATAGAGCGACTGAGTGACTGATTAATAATTTCATTTAGCGCTGTGGCGCGCGGGGCGAAATCCAATTTTTCAGACATTAACAGGGGTGAAAATTGCTGCCATTATCTTCATTAGAACGTGCAGTAATTCATACAGTAATGTTGGGGTACACATACGTGCCGTTCGACAATTTCCGAATGGGTGTGCTGCGCTCGCAATTGTGTCCGCACGTGAGTGCAGGTGGAAAACCATTTTTCCGCATGGAAAAACTTCATTATGTTTACACATCACGCCTTTGCGTCGACGACACGGGCTGTGCCTTTACGTTTCGTGAAAATTCAGTGCGTGTTCATTGTTCGAATTGACATTTACAAACAGAAATTGGTTTTAATCTTGAAATTTGCTATTGATATTGACTCGAACTCTACGAATAATTGACGTTGGGCGTTGGAAAATAATATTTAGCATGAGTTGAGCATGAGCTGTCGTTATCATCAGTTTGTTTAGTTGGTCTCTATAGTCTTCTGGAAAATTGTTGAGACAAACTTGCACGCTTATTCTAGTGCGATAGTAAGGTGGAAATGCGAGGCTAAGCGTAAATCGGCTTAGAGTTGCTTTTAAAGAGGGTTCAGTTGTACGATTCGCTTCCGCCCTGCATTTCGTCGCGCACGACTGTATCGTTGAATATAATCTGTTAGTTGAGAACATTGTGATACATTTGGGGATGAGTTGAATGCCGAGGTATGCATACTACTTTTTCTCGCCTTTATTGCGAAGAACGCGAATGAAGAAGACATTACGATTACATTGTTTATATTTCCTAAACGAGTACGATTTTCTTTCTCTGTGAACTTAACCGTATATCAAATACGCCAATGCGGTATCAAATTACGCAGCGAGCAGTGCATAAATCAAAGGGAATTAGACATTTGTATAGACAGACAATCGTGCTTCAAGTATTTACGAAATGACAGGCGCATAAATGCAAAAACAAAACGCGAAATTCGGAAATTGGGTCGGCGACCAAACAAAAAATTGTGTCTTGTATTTTATTTGCTCATCATTACTTAATGCACATAAAAAGCAAACATGAATACAATGTCAATAAGAGAGTAAAATAAAAACAGCGATTGCTTGGAGAGATATAGTATATTCAATACCGGGGGTGGCGGAATATTGGATTATTATCCGTTCGTCTTTTTGCGCCGATATCAACGGACGCGCGCCACCAGTGACTTTACGCCTGTACGGGTGGCGAGGGTGTTTCTATCGTTTTTCCTTCCTGCGCCTCGCATCATCATTGATGACACTCACGTACGCACTGAAGCTGTTGCCGCCGCTCATGCTGCACAAAAGCAACAGATATACACAATGCTAAGCTATGGCGTACATACCGTATTGATAACAATGAGTCGACCAAGTGCTTGTACTCGGTGGCCTTATGCTCTTTCTGGATCCTTCGTCCTTACAACACCTCAAAGCAATGTTCGTGCGCAGATTGCGCGTAAAAATTATATTACGGACGAGATTTCTTGGCAATGTCAATAAAGAAGCTTTGTGTATGTTGCTGGCTACATTATTAATGCACCGGAGGCAGGAAATTCATAAATAAATAAAGAATATGCAAATAATTTTTTTGGAAATCCGCACGAGTTTATTTATCGGTCGCTTTTTTAAATACTCGTAAAGAAAATGTTGCTTTAAAGCGTGTTTTGGTTATTGTACATTACCCACCAGTCAATATTGATAATGAAAAATTAACAATAATCTATTTAGATGCAAATAATCGGCAGGTGTATAATTATTGAATAACAATAATATGTGCACTATTTAGATTGAATGTTTACAATGGATTAATTAATTAATCGGTTGGAATTATGGACGCAGATGCGATAATAATGCATTATTTTGAAAATGTTGCTGATTGAACACTTAAAAACGATTAGTAAGCATTTATTATGTTGGTGGATATTTAACGAATTGACTAGATGGCAAATAATTGTATAATTGTTTGTCTACATTAGCTTTAAATATCATAATTATTCGACGCGTAGGTATATAATTTTAATACAAATATGTATTATGTATGAATTTTGGTTGTTAAGCCGATTCGGTGCAAAATTACATCAGCTAAATTAATTTGCTGTCGGGCTGATTTGAGCATTTCATAATTTTCATTGCTAAAATTTGTATTCGTATTTAGCATGGTAGATGTGGGAAAGGAGGGAGGTAGGGAGGGAGGGTGTAATATTTGTGTTGGCTTGTTAGCAAAAGCTTTTCGCAGGACATTGACGAGTCCTGCGCATTGAATTTTAGGATGTCGATAACATCGCGACCATTTCGAGCTTTCAATGTTACATCAAAGCTGAATTTTGCTTGATTGGTATGTGTTTGAAATGTACGTACGTACGTAAAAATTTTTGGGGGATGATTCTCGGTCCTTGATTTCATTTCGCTTGCATCTTCATTTTTCTTTGTACGCAAATTGCTCTTCGTTAAACGCTCAGATATATATTTTTTTCCAAAAAATGCTCTCAATATTTTTATAAGGTTAGCTTGATATCAATGTAAGGGATTAACTTGTTATAAAAGAATTCAATGCGATTTGATTACTTTTATAGGCAAATTCCATTTTTGTTTCGTAATAAATAAATTTCCATTTGCGTTTGAGCGAATGATATATGAGGTCCAAAAAGCAGTTTTGCAATGCATATATGAGATAAAACGTCAAAGTCAAAAAGATGGCGTGTTTGATGCCTTTTTCCCTTCGTCGCGCTTTTTGCATGGATCGCGAGGGATGCGGCCGCCTTCGGGATACGCAAACGCCAGAACGGCGAATAAAACTCAAAGAACCGAAGGAATGCATTTCCTCTTAAGATATTTTCTTACAAAATACAAAATCAATGGAATGCTTTTCGATCTGATGAATAAAGGCAAATTTTCCTATGCGAAAGAATGGAGCATTTCTCAACATGGCATTTTCTCTCTCTATATTTACAATAATATATAATATAATATGTAAAGATTTGGAATTGCATACAAGCGAAATATTTATTAGTGCTTGAAGTGAATTAATCATGCAGCGAATTGTACAAATTGAGTCTTATAGTGAATAATTTGTATGCAGAACTTACTTCCTGTATTTTTCATCTCGCATGCCATGCATGGCAATGCATAACCACAACAAGTGTTCTTTCTCGAGTAAGGTGCAGTGCTTGCGTACTTTATTGCCAGCGATTTTATGCGGAAAATTTACGTTTCGCTTGTTATACTCTCGCATACAAACGCGACGAGAGGCGTGTACGTATGCGTTGAAGTAAAAACCGCATAAAAGATGCAAGTGAATAACGGCGCCAGAGAAGACCAGAGTGCATGCACCCCTTTTGTGCCGTTTGTGTATTTTCATACATTCCGCGAATGGTTATAAATTCCGGGCGTGCTTTTTTTTTACTCCTGATGCGCTTTGAATTTATCTCGAACGTTAACTCAGACGCACACGACGCGTTCATGTCATCACTAATAGAATTTTTCATGAGAGATGAAATATCATATTTTACAGTTTGTGCAGCGCATTGCCCTTACTTCCTCGCCCTCTCTGTGCCCCACTGTAGCGTTGCTGTTATCAGTTCATAACACAATATAAAAACTAATCAATAATGCCAATTGCAGAATGGCGGGTGTAATAAAACAGGAATACATTAAAATATACGAGCGGAATACAGAAATCTGATTAATATTTTGTTCGTAACCATATGAAAACATAGATCATTTAATGCTGATACACTTTTATTCTTATATACAGAAAATATAACGTATTTTTGGTGATTTTGTTCAGAAAGGTCATCCTTATATTAAGCGAGAAATATATGGCAATCATTTTAATTTGGGGTTGATTTTGGGTTATAAAGATCAATTGATTTTAGTAATAGATCTCTTATTAGGTAATTAATGTCGCTTTACACAAATTAGTAGTTAAAAGCGAAGTCGTTACAGCCAATTAAATAATCCTCTTATTAAATATTTATTAATATCCTCTTATTAAATATACGACTTAGTCTTTACATCCGGAATTTTGAATACTTTTGATAAACAGGACTACCAAATTCATGCGAAAAATAAGATCGAAAAGAATTTTTAAACAATTCTTCTACGTTATGATTTCTGCTTTATAAGTAAAGTTGTGGTTGGCAAATTGAATTTTCTATAAAAATACAAGTACATAGTTGAAATTGAAGACAGTTTAAAAGCGTTACGTCACTATTATGGTGTATTGCATCTTTGAGCGAGATTAAATAAGGAGAAGAAGTACGCATCTTCGGTTGAACGCTCGCAAAAAGCATTAACCTGCTGAGGAGGAAGCACATCGCACTAGGAAAAGAAGTGAAAAGGTTTTAGTGCATAGCGTAAATTCGCTGTGAAGATAAGAAAAGAGTGTGCGCGTCGAAGAAGTCCACTCTCGGTTGGCGGATAGTTGGTTCTTCGACTCTTGAACTTGTTCCGCGCGCTTACCAATAAATGCGACGTAGATTACAATGCGCAATGAAATTACATTCGGCAGAATGACCAGCGGATGGCTCAACGATGAGGAAAATAAAATTTTATTTTCATTGTTACTCTGATTCCACGCCGCTTTTATTGTTCTTGTATTGTTTTACGACGTTTATCAAGTGGATTGATTGACACCGCAACGCACCGCCACCGCCACCGCAGCGCTGATAATTTATAAAAATGGAGACGCTTCTGTGGAATTTAATGTGCTTAAGCATTAAATTCCCGCGCTCCCGGTGGAAATAAACGACGGTGGACATTTCCATGTCGCGTTCCATCACCAGTCGTCTGGGTTTCATTCGTCACAGTGCTTTAGTGCGTTAGTACATTATGTTTTTAAGGCACATGCGGTGGGTGGTTGTTGGAGGGGAAAAAAACTCAAGCGAGGTTAGCCCCAAGGGTGAACGACGACGACGAAGGCGCTGGTGGAGACGGCGTTGTTATTAAACATTTATATCGCCTTAATCAAGGTATGTGCTTGCCACTTAAAAATTCATGTATGCATAAAAATGTTGGAGCGCAAATAGAATATGTAAAGAAGCGAATCAAACGTGGCAACGGCGGCGGTAAAGGTGGCGGCGGCAGGCAAGGCGTCGATGCAGGAATTGCAAAAGTGCACAAGGCGTGTGAAAAAATCTGAGGGTGTAATATCAAACGCGGCCTACTGCGAAATTATGTACAGCGTTATGAGAGATAAAAGAATGCGGAGCGGAAATAAAAGCTGCGAGTAATAAGCTGAAAAGGAAGCGAAGAAAACAGCAGCAGCAGCAGCAGCAGCAGCGTCATGGCGAATTTCTATATTATGAACTTCTGTTTGCTGTTGTTTTGCGTCGGTCTCACCCTCAGCCCTCTCTGGTTTTCAATTGCTTTCATTTGTAAGTAGGCTAAGTTTTTATTCGCCGCCGACAAAGGACGCGCTAAGCGATGGCGAAATGCAAAGAAGCAGACGTGGAAAATCAATAAGAACGTGGCAAAGACGCAAGAAATGTGCTAACGAAATATTTGCTAAATAGGAATTTCCATTTCATTTCACATTGTTGCAGCGCGCATAGCAAATTTGAATTTTCTATTACGCATTGGCATTGGCGGCGCCAGGACGCGGAAGGATGGGGCGATGATTTCAATCGCAGCTAATCAGCGCCTCATTCCGGACTTTTTTACTATTAGACTTTTTTTTCTCTCGTCGCGAATTTTTGCTCCTTCGTTTGCTCATCGTCTTCCTTCATTGGTTTTGTCGTCAGCGGCAGGCACGAATTTTAATCCAATTTCATAAAGCTCATTGAATTTCCTAAATTTACTTCCGGGTCTAAATAAATATTTGATTTTGCAGAAGAAGAAAAAAATGTGCATGCAGGAATAATTTTTATCAACTCTCTCCGCGTCCGACATTAGTTTATTATTCTAGAATACAATTTCGGCGCGAAAGTACGTAAGTACCTAATTCCTGATGAACTGTCGGCGAAATTGATGATTACAGATATTTCACTTCATTTTTTTCTTTGGTCGTGGCACTTGATGACATTTTTTCACACTTCATTCCAAGTTTTTCCAGGCGCGGCGCGAGTTAACTGCAAAGTGCGCCGTGCTTTCTTTTTTCCAGCCATTTCATTTCGTATGATTTCTCGCGCCGTGCGCTAATCAGTAGCACGCAATCCGGCGGGAAATCACTTTGTTACGCTTTTCCTCGTTGCCGTTCATCTTCTCCGTTTGCTCATCGTTTTTCCGAGTCCGCCTGCATGATTTCACTTTTAATACGAGCTGATGGACTCGCGTCCTCCCTCTGCGTCTTCTTCGTCGTGGTCGTCAAAGCTTTACTTGAACAAGCGGGCGCGGGGGCGGCTGGGACGTTGGTAGAAATTCAGTAAGTCACTCGGTACGGTACCTATTTGAGTGTGTCTCCTCTTGTACATGTAGCGTTAAGGTACGCTTCACTCGAACGTAGAATGATACAATAAAAGTCCAATTAGACGAAAATTTATATGCTAATTCGGTGCACGTGCAGCAAAATGCTGACTTCTAGCAATTCACCGATTTCGTCTACTTTTAGGCTTTCTTTCAAAGATTAAATGAAACAGAACGAAGAAAAGACGAACGTAAATTGCAAATAAGTGGAAGGCACTTGAATTAAATAATTAAATATGTAATTGCGCTGCGCAGATAAATGCGCGTAATTAAATCTATTGTTGGTAGGCGTTTTAAATTTAGATTGAAACGACAGTCAAAAGTTTTCTTTTGAGCTGTAGGGGTATGTGCGCATATTAAGTAGTTTTTTGTACATGCTGCTTGCGAATAAAGTTGGACGAGTGAAGTACAAAATGTCCACAATTCGTGCACTTTTGAAGTGCATCTAGTTATCTAGTTTTAATTAATCTTATAACTTAGTGCTTCGTGTGCGCGTCCGCATAGGAATGCTAATCTAAATAATTCGGCTTCATAATACGTAATACTTTCATTAAAAGTTGCTGGCGCATGCAAAAGTTGGCCGGTGCAATTTTCAGCATCTTTTCAAATACGCGCACGATGCACGGAATACGTGAAAATGGAAGTGGGAAATCTTCTTATGCAAAGCGCAATAAACTTTTTACCTTCGTCTAAATGTCGAGTTTTCTTTTCGATAAATTTCGCATGAAATTCACGTAGGCGAGCGGCAGAGTAGAGTCTTGCACAAACACACACTTTCTTGGTGCTTGCTTGCCTGTCCTGTCGGCTTTTGCATTCGTGCAAATAAATCGCACCGCGAGCCTAACAAACCGACGACGCGCATAATAAAGCGGCGCAATTAACTATTATTAATTTACTCCTGATTATTAAGTTCCGTGTTCGAGTTGTAAACAGTGTTTAATTGGCCCTGGATTTATATGTAAAGTTATTACACTCGCGTTTCAAATTCAACCAACTTGAATTGGATTTGAGTGGTTTGCGTCAACGATCGTTATACATTTGTATTCACAACATTTTCGCAAGTTTTACCCAATTAGTTATGCATATATACTATATAGTATTTCGAATGTGTATTAGTTTAATAATTCATTATCTTTTCTTACTTGTTTCAGGTTGTCGCCTTCATGGATCAAATGTAAGTTGTTTTTAATTTCATTTAACACGACTGTAGCGATGATTATGCGTTTTTGTGCATTTTACAACATGAGTTTCGGTATGATTAGCAGTATTTTTGGTAGATCCACTTATTTAAAATGCAATCACTAATTTTAATATTACATTTCTAATGAATTCTATGCGGGTGTAACAACTGAATTACAAATGCGAAGTATAACAAAGTGCAATAGAATAAGGATAATAATAAATGTGTCCACATACCCAAGTTAAATACGGACAAAAAAAATTAAAATCTCATTGAAGATCACACCTCGAATGGTTGAAAGATGAACATGACTTAAAACAGTTCTTTACCATTATATTTTTGCGAGTAACTTAACTAAAGAAGCTTACCCCTATGGATCATGCGCATACTATACTCCGAATGGTTAACAATACAGTAATATGCATAAATACTATCAATGATCAATAACTAAAACCCAAATTGGGTACTCACCCCTTAGTCCTTGCCTGGTCAGTCCTTGAAGATCGGAAAAAGTCGAAGACACACGAAAAAACTACCACAAATTGAAGGATTCGATTTATCACTATAACTTTTCCTGGTCTCGAAGCTGAACGGGGGTGCTTAATGACTCCCGCACTCCCTACCACTGGCCAGCTAAGGCTCATACACTGAATGGGGTACGACCTATAGGGGGTAACCCCCAGTCAGCTTCGTGGTCTGAAAAAGTTGTAATGGTAAACCCAATTTTTCAATTTTTAGTAGTATTAGACTATATTAGACGTTGTTAGAAATGATACTTTTTATAATAATTCCATGTTATAATGCGTCATATCTGTCTCGACAAACTATTAATATTCTAATGCATGGTAGTCGTATGAAACTAGAAGAAAGTCAAGAGCAGTAAAGAGCAAAACATATGACATTATAAAATCATCTTAATGCGAATGTTCACTTGCTTTAACTGGCAAAAGTGACACTTTAATTAATAATTTTCTATTCAATTACTATGCAAATACCGCAGGAGCACGAAGGGCAGCGCGTAAGCATATGGGGCAGTAGCGGCGGAGGCGGCAGCAGCAGTAGAGAGGTAGCGTTTTAATGCTTTTTATAATTGAACTTTTTGCGGCAGAGTGCTGCGTGCAGAAGAGTGCTCTGCGCACAGCCTCCGAGCGGGGGCATCAATCTCGACAGTGAAGTTGTGCGGGGAGATGTGCGGCCCGCGTGCGATGTTGCAGTGTTTGCCTCTCATCCCGCCGCCGCCGGCGGCTCGCAGCTTATGCTCCATTCCGGCACGATATAAATTTTCGAATATATGCCGGTTATAAATATCGTGGGAGTACAGGACTCTAGGGTTATTAAAGAAGTTTTTACACAAAAACGAACAGCACGTCCGATATTATTTTTTGTTTCAGCGCCTGTTCTTCTGCGCCACCGTACATTTTTTGCGTTCGCCAATGTTTGCCGCCAAAGTTTGCAAGTCGTGTTGAAATACTTTTCGTACTACTTGCCACTAGCCGTATGAATCTTCGCTCAACTATTACTCTGCCAAACGCAACAAATTGCCGCCGTAAATATTTTAGCGATTCATTTATATCACAATTACGCAGGGCCAGAGTGCGACTGAATTTAATGAAAATGGAAATGAGCGTAAACGAGATGTGCGGAAATGCTGATGAAAATATGTGAAAATTGTTGCGTGCGAAATGGTGGTGGCGAACGCACGCACACACTTGGCGAATTCCCGTCGGACGTCTCGGGGAACGGCGGTGCAGTCGATACAATTTAATTAAGCACGCACTAATTATCCACATGTGCGACGTAAAAAGGTATGCGCGAGACGCGTTTTTCCATTTCGTCGTTAATTAAACGTAGCAAATTAGCATTGCGCGCGCCGTACGCCCTCTGGAAAAGAGATCTCTTCACACCGGATAAATTTCAATTAAATGACACATTTGCGCCGCTCTTACCGCCCCGCCTGGCTTTCGCATCGCTTTTTGCCGTTCGCTTAAACGTTGCTGCACTTTGACGCAGTGAACTTTAAGATTTTTCAACCTTTAAATGCAAAGCGTCAAATTTCATTTCGCAATTTGCGCAAAGTCTACAAACGTTTCGATTAAAAGTTTGATTACATTGCGCCGCTTATATTAGTCTAGCGTCGGTACTTTTCAGCTCTATAGCGCCATTTTTTTTTTGTTCCGTTTAGTTTAGTTTCTGCACTGTTGTTGCTCGACTCATGATCCCGAATCGGGAAAAATCTCATAAGTGTCAGCAGCTGCTAACAGAATGCAATTTGCAATCTGCATGCGTCGATATTTAGCACCTGAGTGCATACAACGCGCACGCCTAATCGATTGTGTCGAAATATTAGCTTTGGCTGAAAGTTGGGCGAAAAACTTGCGCGAGGTAAAAGTCCAAAGTTTAATTAGTTTTCATGGAGTGAGACAAAAGCACAAAGTTGGCAAATAGTTTGTACGCTCGCTTCGACTAAGTTAATGTTTGTTTTTACTTTGCGCACCTTATAACCAGCCAACCAACCAACCAAGTGCCGTATGAAAACAATGCAACAGAGTTCAAATTTAATAGCATCTTCAAGAATGCGCATTACACAAAGTTGTTACTAGTGGCATAAATTACAAACTAGTAATAAATAATTAAATAGTTATATTTGTTCGAAAGTCGAAAGAGTGCAAAAGTACTTATAAAATTTGTTTTATTTAACTTTTGATAATATTTGTAGCCGCATAAAAAAACACATTCAACATTCACGTTTTGGAATCAGAAGCGTCAAGATTTTATTACAGTTTATATAGGTAAAAGTTTTGAAGCAAGCGGTGTGTGACAACAGGTTGATTCCGAAAAAGTATTTTCGGTTTTCCTTCAACTCGCATGAACTTTTTCGAAAAGAGCAGCAGTGCTGGAAAAGTTTCGGTTGGATTTTGGTTCTTTCGGTTGGTGTGAGGCAGGTGTAGCGAGTCGGCCAGCGGAATACGATGGAATTTTTTAAAAAGTTGCGAGCGTTCGTGTCGTATAGGGCAAACGTACGAAATTCGAAGGAACTAAATGGTCTTTGACGTGCACTGCGGTGGCGGCGATTCGTCGTTTTTTATTGATCTATATGCGCTATATATGCATACACACGCGAAACGCTCGGAAATCGTTTTCAGCCACCATGAATCTCGTGTCTTATCTCTGATTTCAATCCCGGCACGCAAGCGCGCCGCGAAACAATGGCCCAAAGCTGTTATGCCAACGACTTTGTTGTTTCTTCCGTATTTATCAAACGGCGGCAGCTGCCGGATCCGTATGAAATTGCTAGTGACAAATCGCGTAGATGTCAGGGCTTGACTCCGGCGCGTCCCTACTCCCTAAAAACCACATTGCGGGGAAGATTTTTGTCATTCACGGAAATGTTCCTATTTTTTGCGTTTAGCAGTGTTTAACTTTTCCAGGGAAAAAAATAAGATAAATATGAAATACTAGGAAATTTAATTCGATTTACCCGTATAGGATTGATAGAATTTCCATGCTTTTAACTTGGTAAACAAATCTTGAAATCTGCAAACCCGGATGACGTAGCAAATCAATATTTTATTATTAAATTTCCGTGTTTGATTTCCTCACAAATTGTTGCATTTTATTATATGGATTTTAAAATTAATTCATTTTAAATTCATCTATAGGAAACTGAATTTTTTGTAAATTGATTTTCTATTTCACATTTTATGCATATTGCGGCCTTCCGGAAATTGATTTTTAGTGTAAATTTGTCTGTAAATTGTGGTCACAGTTTTTGAATTTTTAAAATGGTAAACTGTTGGGAATTTAACTTGAAATTCTTTGCAATGCGGGTTATGATGTTTACGAATTGTGACAAACGCGTTGCACTAATAAATACCTACCGTACATTGCAAATATTGTTGTGGTGACCGCGCCGTTATGCATTTTGAAGTGTCTGGTCGATCGATGGTTGATTCAGCCAAATCAATTTCAGCGTCATGCGGGCTGCTGTAATGCTCATTGGCACGCAGTGAACTTTGCGCGAAAATCAATTGATTAATCAACTGATGAAAATGTACTGAATTTATAAAGAGGCGTCGCATTGTTTGCATTAGCAATTACTATTGATGCTAGCGCCAACCGCCGCACTTCGTAAATTTTCCGTACGCGCTTAATTCAATTCAGACTAAAATATTTTCAGACTCGCGTATGATTTCAGCGCGCTTCAGCTTACAGTAATTGTTAAAACAATACCCATATGACTGGATTTTATTATTATGCGGCCGGGAGAAGCATAAATAAATATTTAATTTAATTCGAATATCTGCAAACACATACGGCACATACACACTGTGTAAATTCCCGAGAGCAGGATAATTGCGTGCGCAAATAAAACAATATATGATAATCGGAAGAGTTGGTATAAATTTCTAATGGAATTGTCATGTTTGATTTGTCTTAATCGACAATATGTTATGAATTTTATATATTTGCCCGTCGAAATCAAAGTCGTTATGAATTGTTTGAAAAAAGAAATTAAAACATGAAATTCATCCCTTGCACACGCGCTTGAGACAATCTCGCAAATGTATCCAGTTACAATAAGCTTTAAATGAGACGCCGAGCTTGAGAAATGACATAATTTTCTCTGTTTCGACTGGCTGTGAGCCAAAATAATAGCGCGCGATGGTGGCGGTGCTCGTGGGGTGTTTGACCCTCTCAGTCATCAAGCATGCATTCAACTTTCGGCGTTGCCTCCTGCTTCATCCCCGGCCCATTAATGCGCCGCTTGTTTACATCAATCAAACGCTGCTCCACCGAATTATCCTCGGCGTTTAATACAATTATTTTTCCATTTTTGACCTTTTGCTTCCTTCACAGTTAATTGTAAATTATCCCTCCAAGAAACCCGATCACCGCCCGAATAATAATCCTTTTAATCCCCCCGCACGCGTTAATTTCATAATAATTTAATTAACATGCAATGTTTTTATCACATTGTGAGCCGCGTAATACATGTAAATAATATTCAGTAAAATGTGAAATTTATTTTATAAAAGCGAAAAAATATGACTCCCGAAATTAAATTCCGTCCAAAACAAAGAAGAGAAAAACACAATTACAGTGGACATCACTCAGAATTTTTTTGATCTAGTTAAATGAGTTTGCCCTCCGGCTTAAAGCTCAAAAATATTAAAATAAGCAAAGAAGAATATTTTTGTGCCGTGAAACGCAAACTCGAAAAAGACGCGTCCGACGAGCATGCGAAACTTTCTCATCTTCTTCGTACTGACTTATCAAGTTATATTCAGTGCGTAACCGGAAGCAGCAGCAGCAGCAGCAGGAATTCCTACCACTATTAGCATATTAAAAGGAAAATCCTCTTATATATCGATTTTCACGCATACGCAGCACAGCGGCGAAACGGTGCGCTATTTTTTTTTTGCGCGGCGGCAGTCGAAAAACGCGTTGAGCTGGCTCATTTCAAAAACTCGCTTTTAATGGGCCGCCGCTCGACTATTTTTATGGCCATTCTGCACGGTACTGTGACGCGCTCCGCCACCGCTCCGCCGGAAAACATGAAATGCGTTTTACAAACTATCATCACATACAAGCCGAGTCCGTTCGCCGGCCATTGTGCACTCATGACAGTGACGGATAATTGAAAACAATCACTGGCTACAGGTGAACAATGGAATTTTAAAATTTGTTAAGTTTGTTCCACTGCAAAGTGCTGCAATGATTGATTCGTTGCACTTATTGATTGATTCAATTTTAATTGATCGAACTCATTGTATGCGCACTGAGCTGAGCCGAGTGCTTGTTTGCTTGCTGTACACATTCATAAAGCTTGATCAAGTTGAATTTTTATTGCGTTTATGCGATTTAACTGCTTGCAAGCGTTGGCGCAAAACACACAAAAAAATATCGTAACTGCGAATGCCAGGCAAAAGTTTTTTCCAGGCCGAAATAGACGCAATACCGCATTGCATGTTTATCAACACTATCGATTGATTCTCGTTAGTGTACTTTCGAAACTTTGCCAACAAAGGATGTGAAAACGATCTGAACAACGCGCACAAGTTTAAAGTACATAAAAACCTGCAAAATATTTAAATTTTCCGCTCTAATTTATTCACTGCACTCTGAGAATAAAGTTGAATAACAAGCAATTGGATTGTAAAATTCCTTTAATTGAAATAATAATTGGATCAATTAAATGTTTTATTAATTAACGTGATTTACATTGGATAAATATTGAATTCGATCACTGGTCATTTTTATCGTAACTTTATTAATTATAATGTTAATTAATTAGCCCGTTAAAGGTTGGGCCTATGTTGTTTTTATTAATTAAAAGTTAATAGTTAATGAAAAGCAAATCACTTTTTGTGCTTGTGATTGAATATTGATAATCGTAAAACTGGCTAGAACAGTATACGCTCAACCACGAATCGTGAAACAGCGAGTAATTAAATATTCCAATATTGGCGCGAGAGTAATGAGTGTGCAATGGTGCAATATAACAAATTGAACGCCGATATCTGCTTGATCTATATTGTTGGATTTATGTTCCGTTCAAGTAATTGAAATTACAGCATGCGGGAGGCGCGCTTGAATGCACATACGGATGCGAAATATGAATTTCTAATGATGATAGTTCAACTTCAACTAGAGTTGCACATCCTAAGAGGCGGCTGAATGTGCGACAATCGATCATCAATGACATTTACTATCGAGATCGCGAAATGCATGTTTCGTTTAGAGGAAAATCGCGAATCTCACAGTAGGTAACATCCCTTCATAAATACGGAAAATGTGAAAATGTTCGCCGCGTTGACAATAATACTGACAGTGACGATCTCTTTGCTAATGACTTTACGTTATCAATGCGATTAAAATGCAATGGGCCACTCGTGACATGTGCTCGGCGAAGAGCTGAAAATTGTTAACGCGTTACGGTCGCTCGAATATTGAATGGAAAGTGCGGGCACTTTAAAGCGTTTCGTAGATACAAAGTGAAAGTTTGATAAAACCGTTTAAAATTGCATCTTTGCGCGGAAAAGTGGCGGCCGCGAATAAATGGCATTTTAAACATTCAACGATAAGCGAACGCAGCGGCTGAGTTGGAGGGCTGGCGGTGGCGGTGGCGGTGTGCTTGACGACGCTTAAAAAATTTATAGCGAAACACCCCGGAAGAATTTATTACGCCACCATTAATTTGACCGTCTTCAGGGTGGCCGGCGGCATGATGCATGTGCGCGCGCCATCTTCACAACACCCATTCATTATTAATTGCGTTGGCGCATTAGGCGTCTTGCGGCGCGCGAATTATTTGTTTAATTAATAAGCGAATTAACTGAAGTAAGTGCGCATTATTCGCCATCCCCCCCCCCCCCCCCCCCCCGGATAATGGAAAAGTGCATAGACATAGGGGGATGTTTTAATATTGCAGGAATATCTTGTTAACATGAAGATGTCCTCGTGAATAATACAGTTGTGCACTGCATGCCTTGCTTGCGGGAATCGGTGTTATGATCTTTGTTGACTTCGGGCGAGTGTATTTACGTTTGCGTTTGGCGGAAGAGTAATAGCTGCAGATGTGCGCGCCGGGATGAAGAAAAGAGCGCGCAAGCGACTGCTGCATTGCGGATCGCGCAGCGCACACATATTCCCGGTTTGGCTGGCGCGCTGCATCCCGGAAGAGTTGGCAGGCCAACTTCACGGGCTTTAAACAGTTATAGTTTAGCAATTAAAGCGCGTTCGATAATCGCCGCCTGGCGAATGGGCGGGCGACGCGTGTGCCGCTCGTGAATTTTACAAGTTCTAATCGCTGCGATCTATCACGAAATTAATTGCCATCATCTCATTATTTGGCGATTACCCACCGGAGGCGATTAACTCTCCGGCCTCCTCTCATCGCAACAGCATCGGCGGCGGCAACGCTGGTGCCGGTGGTGGTGGCGGCACCGTGACATTTCTTATTTACCTGCTTCGCTACGCTGCGCTGAGACTGCTCGTCTGCCGCCTCCCGTTCTACCTTTGCTCGACGTTTCGCTGGCAATCTGGCTAATTGCCCAGTTACGCTACACTGTGCATTGCTTCATTAATCTCACCCCGTATTATTAAAATTAGAACAATGTAATCGAATTATCAATCTGTGTATCCGGCAATGACTTTCGGGGGTGGCAGCTTATATAAATTATATACCTACCCAAATGCAGTGCGAGCTTAATAGGATTTTATAAAATTACGGCTTGCCAAGAATTTTATCATACTTTTCATCCTACTTAACATTTTGTTGCAAGGATTTTCACAAGTAATGAATTTTAAGTGGTTTATGTTATTTATTTTTTTGAAAATTTGCTGTTAACGTTTTTATTTTGGTGTTAACTGCTTAAATTACATAAAATTTTATTTTAAAGCAACGCACATAAAGCGTCTGTGTGCGCGCATTGAAAAGTATTAGCGCTATCTAAAACGATAAACAATGTTCTGCTCGTATAACAAGATTTATACGCGGCGCATTGCAATCTTTTGAAGCGAGCTCGCGCGCGCGCCCATGGAGAAGATCCGCGAATTGAAGAGTGGAGCAAGCAACTTTGCTGGCAGAAAGATAAAACAATGCTACTTGAAGAATGATAAATCGAAGGAGCGCCGAAAAGCGTCGCTCAACTTTCGAGGAGCACAAAGTGGCGGCGATGGCGGTGGTTGTGAAGAAGACGAAGCGTTTAAAACGAGCATGAACTCGCTGTCTCGGCGATTGCGGTTAAATGGACAAATAAACTCGCTCGTGTGCACTTTTTGCATTCAAATATCCACAGTCTGCGCACGTAAAGTTTGCGGTTGGAATCTAAGCATAATTGAATAGAACATGACGTTAAGTTGTATTGCAAGAGGTCAGTTCTCCGTCGACTCCGTCGGCGTCGGCGTCGTCGACGTTGTCATCCACCTGACAAAAGGGGGGACGGCTATCTGAATGCGTCCCCCCATCTATCAGTGTCAGCCGCTTGGCGTGCGGAAACCGCGATTAATGGAACTTACATGAATACCAAGGATGCAGGCATAAACAAGCAGCGCCCGAACAGTAAATGGAAAATAAAGCAGGACGAGCGACGCACCAGCCGGAAGCCGGCGCGGCGCGAACAAAACACAACGTGTGTGTGGCGCTGCCATCGACACGCAGTTATTAAAAATACGCGTATATTACACACATTCGCCGCCTCCACTGCCGCCGCCACCAGAGTTGTCAAAACGGGTGTGCTGGCGATATAAAAATATTACGCGTACTGATTTTCAATACTACGCGCGGCACAGCTAGCAGCCGAATAAATCATGCAGCCCAAGTCAGTCGTTAAATTAAAAAATCGCATTGTATGCATGCGCACTGTACAAATACGTTTGGATCGTGTTCGCTCGCGCTGTTCGGAGAAAAAAATTGTGCGCGTGCGGTGAAAAGTTGTAAACTGTATGAAAAGCTCAATTTGTGGTGGCCGTCAGTTTTGAATACGTAATTTAATCGGCCCCCCCGTCCTAGCTTTAATTAATGCGCCATTTAATAATGGGGGGGATTTGCATTTTTTTTTGTATCATTTTCACATTATGGCCGGAATTTATACGCGGGGAAAATTGTGCTGTCTTGACAAAACCCTGTTAATAAGTATTGCGCCCCGAGTGGAAATACAACACCTGCAAACGACGAGCGCCACGGAATATTTTGCCGGGCAAGCACTGTATCTCTGATAAAGCCATTTTATAACTCTAATGGCTACATTAATAACGTAGGTGCTCGCCGCCGGCAACGGCGGCAACACGGCGAAGCGTGCGCGCACACACACAACACACAAATCCACAAAGTGCGGGAAGGTCATTACCATTTTTGTCCTCGCTAATCCCGTTCCGCCGAACGCGTATTCGGCGGTCACGTTCAAAAAATTTCAATATCACCAGCCGCCCCACAAAAAGGCAGCCGTCGTCGAGTATTAGCGCTCCCAAATGATCAGGTAAATTAAGTACGCATGGAGGGAGGCAGGGGTTGGTTGGCGGTTGGTCGCATGCGGTCGTCGCGACGCGTATATTTCGGCGAGGCACGTAAATCGTTTCTCATCGACAACAAAGTCTTATTTCATTAGCGCGCGTGTTCAAATCGCGGAAATGTAGAATAGCGACGCGGGCGGCAAATAGATCTTCCGAATCCGCGATAATGATTTTTAAAGCTTCTTTCATTACCCTGGGTAATCGGCGCGCCGCCGTCGTTCAAGTGAGCGTCGTCGAAGCAGCGGGCGAGGGTGCAACGAACAAAAGCGACGCACCCGCCTCGCTGCTGCTCATATAAACGTTTAGCCAAGGATTTCGGCTTTGCGTCGTTGATAAATCTCGGTGATCCCTAAACGGCCAAGGCGCATCCTCGAGGCGATTCACCACCGCCGCCGACGCCGCCGGCTAATTTAAAAATTGATTACCTCACCGTTCCTTACAATGCATTCAACACTTTGTACCAATCGCCCTCGAAAGTTGGCGTCTTATCTACGCTAGCGCCGCAACGCGTTTGTGTGCATGTTTGCGGATGCAAAACGCATTAATAATAACTAATGCCTCCTCGCCCTTTAAATGGTTCTGTGTGTATACGATTTTGCAAGAAGACGACGTCCACGTGTTTGTAGCTTGTAGAAATTTAAATTGCACTAAAACGAAATTAGCCCAGTCGGAATTACTTTGAGCCTTACATGAATTGGAATATTATTTGTTTAATCGAACAATAATAGACTTTACTGTGGAAAATGCAAATGGAATTTTAACCTTTGTGGCGCGAGGGTGGTTGTAAAAATGTTATTTTATGCCAAAGGGTATAAAAATAGATATCTGGGGTATTTCAATTTTAGTGCGTTTTGTAGAAAGACCCTGTTGCTGTTGCTGGACTCGAATGCGAACGATGCCGCGGCGTACGCGTGCGAATACTTGAGTAAAAGCGGGCGAGAACACGCGTGGGTGTAGTGAAGGCGTCGCGACGCGCCGAGGAAATCGTTGCAGATGTTATAACCGGGCCGAGCGCTCGCCGTATCGGCGCAAAACTTTCGCTGACGATGGCGTTTTCAGCGGTTTGCGCTTTTCAGCCTTATTTCGCTGGCACAGCCACCACCACCATCACCACCACCCCCTAGGCCCCCATTGCAGCATACACAATGCACGCTGTGATACGTATTTTTGCGTTACATCAAAAAATTGCGATCTACTACGCCAAAAATAGAAACGCATAAAATGGTGACCGATGTATGCACGCATGAAAGCAATGTATTTATATTTCGCAGCGGAATTGATAGCATGGACACCCTTGGCCGCCCTCCTGCCGCCTCCTCGAAGCACTGATAGATAGATGGAATGATGACGTATCCGTGTGTGTCCTCAATAGGAGGGTGATCTATATCTGTCCACCCTATGCATTTGCGCGCGTTTCTATTTATATATGAAATTCTTTGTGCACTGCAAAATTTCCGAATGCGTACAAAAAGCGTTTCACGCGTTTCGCCCTTAATGAAAATGTGAAAGGTGTGTTTGCGCAATGCGTGCATGCAGTGGATTTATTCTCGGATGGGAAATAAAATGAGTTTGAAACACATAATGGAAAACGTCACGTTCGATGAAAATGTGATAAGAACCGTGTTTCGATTGAATGTAAAATGTTCATCATTTAAAACTGTTGTGCTTTCCATCGAATTTTCTTAGAGATGATATCAATATGTGATAGAAAAACAGAAAGTTGAAAGCATCATCAATGGTGCACTAGCAGAATATCTCTGAATATCTAATGCGCAACTTGCAAACGTATCTGGCATGATTTCGTCGACGTTTTATTGTTGCGGATCGAATGCTGAATGTAGTTGAGCGTTATTGAAATTCGGCAAGAAAAAATTTATATCAGCACTAAAAGCTGTCAGTATATTACGTACAATATAAACGGATCGATCTGCGTGCACCTGCATCCGTTCACATAAGCAAAACGCAGAAGGTTCTTCGACAGAAGCAGAAGCAGCAGCAGCGGTGGCGGTGGTGGTGCTGCTGGTGGCGGTTCGCATATCTGCATACACAATACACATCTTTCCATCTTAGTTCGAAGAGGCCCGCTTGCGCATATACATATTTAAATACATATAAAGCAGCAGTTGTTTTGCTATTTTATGCTTGCTGGCTAAGGAAATTTCGACGCGGATGCATTAGATTATCTTTACAGTTGTGATGTACGGCTTGCTTACTCCAACTGCATGTAACATGCGGGCTTGCTGTTTTATCGAAATGCGCTGTTACTACTACTGCTACTTTTCGTTTTTCGGTAGCAGTGTGTATGGCAGTTTTTACGCTTTTCCATCCGTTAAAATATTAAATACGCAGCGAATGTTTTTGGGCGTTTTTGCGTCATAACAAAAAATTGCACTGTTTGTGAGCGTGTTTTTATGTGCGCGGGCGCGCCGGATCAAAATTTGTAAAGAAATTGAACGACATTGTACAATAGGGGAGCCGTGGAATAAGCGCTCAACAAATTTTTCCGACTCCCTTCGCCGCTATTCTTACGCCACGCGCATTTGAGTTGCTAATATTAAAGAAGCGCACGAGATGAGCTGCGGACGACGACGCCTCGGGTGGTGTGTGCGCGCAACATGCTTGCGCCCGCCAGGATTAGTCGGCGATCCCGGGATGTGAGGAAAATGTCCGACTGATGTTAGACATGAACGCACACACACACACACACACACGCACACGCATGTAATCGAGCTTGCGGTTTCTTATTTTTTATTTTTACGTATTCGACGAAACTTCATTGTTCGTCGGGCGAAAGGAGGAACATTGCGCTGAAGTGCGCACACATGCGAGTTGAACGGATCTGGGGATCTTTGGTGCTCGGGTGTCGGCGATGGCCGGAAGCACATTTGTCTTCAATACGGTTTGGTGATAAGGTCATAACTCGGCTGGCTGCGAATCAAACAAGAAGTTATTGGCGGGCTTCTCATGCGATTGAGCGAGTGTATTAGGAGCTTCTCAAATGCCATCACACCAAGCACCCGCACACCATTCAATGATGATCCTTTAGCCGTCGGCGAGGAGCAATGGTTGGTTCGATTTCACTTATATGTGAAATCGCTCGCGCGCTGCACATTGTCGAGTTATGCTTTCTTTGAATATGTGGAGGCAGGCGACTCTATATGGGGGGAGGGCAGGACGGGCCGGCGCCCGTAATCGCTCTGTCTAATCCCAGAAGGTGATTTGCCATCAGGAGCGAGCCGCGCACCGCATCGCCGCGTTCGTGAATAATTCATTACGCGTGCCATCTCCGGTGCAGTTAATGGCATTGGACTTGGTCACGTGTAGATCTATCAATTAGGCGGCTGGTAAATGTGGCGCACGCAACCTGTCTGTGCCGGAACCAGACCGGATTTCCCATGCCTCCATATACCACCACCACCATACAGCCAGCGCCGCCACCGGTGTGCAAACAACCAGCACCCTCAATCCCCGTGTACACGAAACGGAACCATGCCGTGCTGTTGTATGATATCGGCAAGGGGGGTGTGTGTATGGGCTTTAAAAGTTAACTCAATCGTGTCCCCTCCGCCGCCCGACCAGAAAGGGTCAAATACATGATTCTCCATCGAGGGATTCGCGGAAATAAATCTAATATCTATTTGTCTGCGGTTCACCACCTATTGAGTGTGCATCTCTCGGGGGGGACGATGATGATAAATCAATAGGTGGATGCAAACTGAATCTATTAGTAAGAAGGACAAAACAATAAACATCAGAGTTGATTGCTTTGATTGAGTACTCGAAAGCTGTTTTCAGTGAAAACGAACGAGCATTGGCGTGGCGTAAACGCGAACAGTTTGCGATTGATTTAATGGCGAGGCGCGCATTATTCGCAGCATCACAAACTAGCCCCCGTTTCGTACACATAAATACGGTCGGCGGGGTGGTATGCGGGCGCAGCGCAGTACCCATTTGGAAAACGTAGCTAGCTAGCTAGCTAGCGCACATTGCATAATGCATAAGCGTTGGCCAATCGGGAACTATTAGTCCATTATGTAATCGTCTATAACTCATATTCGATTAGCTCCCGCGTGCCGAGCATGTCACTTGCATCGATGTGTGGATTGAATAAGCGGCACCCGCGCCGTATTCTTGTACACAATGTATATGCATAATGGCATCGTTGATAGCAAACAAAAGACGGGTGTTAAATGAAATTCTCGGCCGCACGCGCGAAGATGGAGTGCTGAGCGCATTGGGGGGCGCATATCACTGCAGGGCGGTTGGAAACTCTCGAATGCAGCACGCCTGACAGCGACTCCGAGCGAGCGAGCGAGTGTGCTGACGAAAAAGTGTTATTTTACTGCTGGGAATCGAATTAAGGGGCGGCTGAGACGACGATGGTCAGTATGTGGCGGTTCGCTCTATTTCTGCCCGTTCATACGAATCTATCCGTCGGGAACAACAACTCGAGGGATACATGGAAACCAATTACCCGTTCGTCTCCGCCGAAAAACACCCACATAAATACATGTCGTCGGCGGCGTCGTACGCGTAGTGCTCTTCGTCTACCCCATTCGGACGGGCGGCAGTTCTTTTTCCGTTATTGACTGATTCCAAGGGTGCACACTGCACAATGTGCACAAACATCTTTCGAGGTCACTTAAATATCCTTATTATTTCCACTTATTTTTTATTTGCTAGCCTATATTAAGTCGCTGCCCGGTTTATATACAGATATAAATTCTATTTTTGGACAGACAACAAGTTCTAGTTTGCCTTTTTAATATTAAAAACTTTAGATGCAATATATTCGATTGTTTTTGCAAAAGAATGTGTGTTGATCGGAAATGAGAGTAGCCGAGTTTGAGATTTCCTGATCTGCACAGTGTAACAAAATATAATCAACTGATTGTCTCTCGCATATGAAACTTAATCGAGCTTAAATAATTGGTTCGTCTTGTTCGGTGGATACAACGTGAATGCGTTGCTCTATGGCTTTGCAAGAATGTAATATAATAGTTGAAGTCGGGTTCGCGCTGCTTCTGAAACATTGCCGAATTTGAAAGCTTGCGCGCGGCGGCCGCAAATGGAAAAAGGCATAATTTCGGGAGCACTGCTTGTTATTATGGCAACGCATCGTTTTTCTAATAGCCCTCAAGAGTGTAGTTCGGCCTAAGATATTGCACGGCGCATATATACCGTACACATGTGTTCGGTGCGCGCAAGGTATGCTGAAGGCGGCGGCAAAATTGTTCCGCTTTATGCATTTTCCGGGGTGTTGGGTTCGCGCGCGCGTGCCTCAACTTTTCGTTTAATAAAAGCATCGCGCGCACGCTCACCCAGCAGCTGAGGCTGACATTGCGGCATTGTAGCAGGCCGCATGCACGTTCTGCTTCATTTACCAATGGCGGTGGCGGCGGCAACGGCAGCGACGCTTCGAGACAGAACGACATTGTGTGATGCCGGCGCACACGTGTCGAAATTACCGCAGAACGTCAATCGCTTGAGTATGTTGCTCGACACGGTGGCGGCTAGCACGCCGAGGAATGCATCGCGTCAGATGAAGAGGATACCACCCGCCCTCCATCACGTGAGATGCTTTGATAATAAATTGAATTCACCCAGGAGCGTAAATGTCGTCTCTAATAAGTGAAATTAAGCGTTGCCTTGATCAAACTGTTTTAATTCAACTTGATGAATTATTTTGACAATTTTTTATCATTTACGCAAAATCAATAACAAATTACGCATTCACTAAATACCTTCTTGTGGCATAAATAATCTCAGCTCCATTTGCAGCAAGTTAAATTGCTCGTGTCTCTTCGATTTGATAAATTCGATTATTTAGTACCGTGAAACAACCCATTTAGTTTTTAATTAAATTAGTGTTCTGTTGTTTCCAGTCTTGCACAACAACTAAGCTAAACATGAAGGGAGTTTTACAATGGTGTTTTATTTGTTACAGATAGTTTCCTCGAAATAAATCATAGGATGGAGAGAGGAGAGGCAATTCATCACTTGGGAAATTAAACGTGAGTAGAATTAATTATTGCTTTGCGGTATGTTCATTATCCAAATGAATACTAAAATCGTTTCTTATAATTGCGGAATTACTCGGCTGCTGCTCGCCGTGCTAACAGACGTGTTACATATGCGGCGCGCAATAGCGCAAATTGCAGACACATTAATATATAACGCACAGCCAATTATCCGATTGCAAATCATGTAAAACATCCAATGGGAGGCGGTTGCAATGTATATTCATAAGTGCGAACTGTATGCGCCTTATGCTGCTGACGGTTATTTGCTCATTCATTGTAGTATTAGCATTAAAACATGCATCCGGTTATCATAATACAAGCTGACATTGCTCTAATTATCAATAGATTATTAACATTATTGATTGTGTTTGTACACGAATCCGACTCAATTTCCCCTCGCGGCTTGGCCTGGCTTGGCGCATGCATGCCGTGATGTTGTCGTTGTTCCTGCATCTGGATGCACGCGTTTCGCTTGGGTGGCGGCGGCGGTAGCGGTGGCGGCGGTGGCATTGGATGCCAAATGGCAACGACATTGTGTGTAGATTACACACATTATATGCGCGGGCACACGCGCAACGCCTGCCATTTACAGACGTCGATGTCTGCCTGCAGCAGCAGCAGTAGCGGCGGCAGGAACGGCAGTGGCAGCGACGGCTTACCGTCTCTCTCGCAGTTTCTGCTTAGGCAAGATGTTCATCAAGCGATGGGTACATGGGTAGTGCTGATATGCATTTTCATTAATTTAAAATTAAACACACACACACACACTCGGATGTAATGCGCATCTCAACCGCGTTAATGATGATTGCTAATTAATGCACGATCGAACGTCAATCAATTGTTGGCTGGCGCATCAACGGAACGCAAAGTGCGCAAACACGCGCATAAAATACGGGTGCGAATCGCGTATGTATTCTAGTCGTGCGTTGCGCGCTCGCAGCAGCAAAACGAACGCGTTAAGCCGTCCCATAAAAAGGGCAAACTTATTGGAATGGAATAATCTGATAAGATTTGTGTGATCTAGGTGTACGTATAATATATATGTATAAACGAGTTGGACCCAAAGCGTTTACTCAACGTAAACTTTGCGCGCAATGTAGCAGGTACGGCGAGGATATTGTTTCAGAAAAGTGTTCTCAAAGTAAAATCATTCAGTTGATAAACCTCATTCAAAATAGATTTAGCTACTTGCGAGATATTTGGGTATTTACAACATTTACGAGACACTTGAAATATTTAGTTGTTATTCAGTTAAAGATTTAATAGATTTATTTTCGATCGAATGAAATACAACAACCTATATGAAAAGTTGGGATGAAGACGTAAAAGTGTCGTTTGCAAGTTTCATTTCTCATGCGTGTTTGTGTGGGTTCGTGTGCGTCCGGGGCGGCTATTGAAGACGCGAGGATCTTACTGTCAAAAGAGATAATATTGCGAGGAGTGACCGCTGTCCGGGGAGGTTTTAAGACTTAACGAAGAGCAAAGTCGACATTGTCACGTAGACGTAACTTCCTCATGGCTCATAATAGACATTTATAACTTGGAGAAAAGCTCGCAAACGCAAAAGAAGAACAAGTGGAAGAATAGAAACAAAAGACGGGCGGGACGCTGAGGGGTGTGGAGCGGGGGCGGTAAAGTTTGAGGTTTAATTTATAGGCAATTTCAAATGGCAAACTTTTCGGGCGGCGTGCACGAACGAACGCTGCCCGGATGTTGTAATACGAGGAAAATGTTAGTAATAGAAAATTTAATGAGTATTGCCAATGCGCGTTTAATTGCAATGGAAATGTCGTAAATAACCAAAGTGAACAATAGTCATAATCATCATAATAATAATGTGTAGGAGCTTACGAGGCGAACGCCGAAAATTCTCATTGAATTTCTATGCGCAACAAACAGCGAAACAATACTACCTACCATGTTGGAGCGACAACAAACGCGAACAGGCAACATTATTCCAAGTTTGGCGGCTGGTGCGCGAACGAATCTAACGAATGAACATTAACGTTGTAAACCTTTTATGCTTGTTCAAATCAGTTTAACGCCCGCGAAACGTTAAATGCCATCAGCGTGTGCGCGCACATTGCAGCAGCGGTACTTGATTTGCCATTAGCTGCATTTACTCGCCGCGTCTCCACGCATCACATTTCGCGCGTCCGCTCATAATATTCGTTCACGTCGTCATGGAAAATATATTCACAAATGTACATCATGTATTTATTCGGCATGCTATTTAACTTTCAATCAAACATCATTTTCAGCCATTGTATTAGGCGCTTGTTCAAATTCATATTTCGTTCAGTATTTCATTCAATCAGTGCTTACCAAACATAAGTTTTATTTCACTTCCTTGAGCATAAAAAGCAGTTGGTTTTCTTCTTAAAGAATTTAAATCTTTGGAGTTAAATTATGGGGACAATTCCTATTTCGTTCAGCATTTAATCTCACAGGACTTTCGTGTAAAAGAATTAAAATTTGCGAACGGTTAAATAACAAAAACATTTGCAGAATTATTTTCGCCATGCCTGAAATAAACTCTTTGGGAATCACTGTTGTATAATAAATTTAATCATGTATTTATTTATTGCCTGAATTGAATGTGATGATTTGTTAGAAAATATAATGTCTGTAAACACAACATAATAAATATGTGCATGATAATAATAAATGTTTGCCTTATACATTTTCAATTAGTTCACCAACATTCAATGCAATTTCTTTGCACAATGGAAATGTTTATAAAGGAAGTCAAGCAATGCGATTACGCGCAAACTTTCCAACAAGCATCGCAATCCGATCTCTCGTCGTTTGTTGGTAGTCTTGCGTTATTGGCGTTGCTCGTAATGCAAGAACCAGTCAAATACCGGAACAAAACACAATGGATAACAAACAAATATTGCAAGACGCATTTGACAATGCGTTTGGGATGAGGATAGGTATCTTACGCGAACGTAAACGAACATTCAGTTATGCGCAATGATGATGGCCTATCGGGTTTCATTTTAGAAGCTTATCAGTTATAATCACGTCTACGTTGCGTACTGTTCCTGTTGTACGTGCGCATACAAGTTTCGGACGGTTTATAGGGATAAACTTGTCAGAAATGTAGCCGAATTGGTTCTGTTTAATTATCAACCATGTCTGTTCATTGTCTAATTTCATGTACGCATTTCAATCATATCAATCAACTATTCAGTAATTATCATTAGGGGAGACCTAGGAGAGTTGGAACAATTTTTACTTAAATGAACATATCTCTGTCCAGAAACATACTACGTCTACGATTTATATGGCAAACGGTAGCTCAATTTATACTCTTTAAAATACAATTATTTCCATTAACGAAAATATTATGATTTCGGAGAAAATCAAGAAAATGTGAAATTGCGTTTAGTGTACCAACTCTCCTAGTATCGAGGTGAGTTGGAACAGACATCTAGGAGAGTTGGAACAGCTATGTTTTTGGATTAATTCGTCACTAACAAATTCCATTATACAGAAAATCACATTAAGAACTAAAGACGAACTCTAATAATTATTTGTTATACTTGTATGTATTGAAATAACATATAATATTCAGTCAAGAATCAATAATTAATTTTGATGAAAAATAAGAATATTGTTTAAGTAAAAATGATTAAATAACAAGGAACAAATAATAATTAGATTAACTACAATTTTAAATTATTAATCAATATTAATTAACTTATTATTACTAGTGTTTTATATTCAATATTGCCTTTCATAAGCAATATTTTCTTCCTCTTTTGTAAAATCATCGAGCTAACATAAGCAAGTGATAGACATTAGCAAGTGCCTTTTTGTTCGATTAGCTTGATATGTCATTTTTTTCTTAATATTTCTGTACAATAACATATAGTTGAGATTGTAAGAAGATCCGGTATTTCCAAGATCTTTACTTCTTAATGTGATTTCTTCAAAGAACAGTTCATAAATTTCAACATTACTTATGTCCCTAGCAGTCTTTCGTTAATATTTGGTTAATATTTATTTGGCAATCTAAACTAAAAAATAGCAATTTACCATGCCATATAATATTACAACCCAAAGAAATTGATTTTGCCAGAGATACAAACAATAATTGCAACAGCTAGGAGAGTTGGAACAGCTTGTACCAACTCTCCTAGCTGCAAAAAATGGTGAACCGGTCAGAATAAAAATTTGTAGCTTCGAAATTAGTTGTCTTATAAAAAAAATAAAGCTACTACACGAAACTTGAAAGACTGAAGTATACGGGAAAAAATATTAGAACAATACAAACATAATATATGTTGATATATATGGAATCAAAATTTTGGTTAAAAAGTTACTTTTCGCAATTTTTTGTGTGCAAATTTCGCACAGTCAAAACCGCTTATCACACACTTTCATCGCTTACTCCATCAAATAGTGAGTGTTAAACAGAACAAATGACCGTTTTTCCGAGCTCGCTAGTAATTATAGTTTCTGAGATATCGACACTGTTCCAACTCTCCTCTGTTCCAACTCTCCTCGGTCTCCCCTACAGCAGCAGAATATTCCATTATTGTGTTTTCAAATAAATTTCAACTTGGTAATTATGAATTAAACAATTATGATATAAACAACGATTTAATGCTCTCGAGGGTACTATTGCCACCTTGGATCATTTCACCCAAAGGGGGTCTCTCAAAGGGTGTTTAACTTATTTTAGAAATCTCTGATAGGAAATTTAGATTTTTAATTCAAGACATAAGAAAGAAAAATGTACCTAAAGTCTAAACAATATTTTTTATTCGTAAATTGATCTTAATGATTTTATTATTAGCGGTTTTACATTCAATTTCAACACAATTAAACACGAAATGTTCTGAATTCATTTCGATTGCGTTATGATATTATGGAATATCTGCATGATGGCTAATTTACTGATTCAATGTGTCACATCCATATCAAAGCTTGATTACTCATTAAATTAATGTTATTTACACAACATCCGTTATAATAATTAATATAAATTTACATAAATTATCACGCATCCCACACGTTAGATACGCGTGATGTAAACACAAACGCACACACACACATTTCAAATGCAATTAAATGATTTTATTATGATTTTATTTGATCACGAATCAATTTTATACTCTGCAAATGTACGGAAGGTTAAATTAGTTGCCGTAACACGCCATAAATATTATTTCTATAACAACAGGCAGGCAATTCATTCAGCGAACCGCTGGCACAAATAAAAAATAACACTTTCTCGACTTTGCAATTAATGCTTTTTTGCGCGTTTATTGTACTTGCGGTGCACTTGGCGAGCAAACAAACGCAAAATGAGGGGAATTTATTTGCGCACGTCATTCTGATGGCTGATGTCGGTTAGATTGCAGCGTCGGGAATAAACGCCAGAGTGGTCATGATGAATGTACACACCATCGTGAGGATGGCGGGGGCGGTCGACGCGAAGGATGAGGCATCCGTGGGCGGACGGGCAGCGGGCGCACGCGTTCGCTATGAAAGAGGTAAAACGCATTTAACACGCGTCCGCCACCGGCCTCATGTATCTTGAGGCTGTTAAATTATCGCAGCGTGTTGTGGCCAATACTCGACGTGTTTTGGGGCCTGCCAACGAGTGGCCGGAGAAATTCACCTAGCGAACGATCCGGGTTTAAAGTTGGCGGTTTGTTATCCCGCCATTCCATCCCTCGGAAGCAGCAAAGCGAAGTGACCGCTTGTTGAACATTTATCAGAAATATCTTATTCCCCAGCTTTATAGCGCTAGTGCACGTATGGGTATAGTCTCTTAATAACGTATTAGTCGAACGCAGGGTTTTGAGCGAGAGTCAACCGCAGAAACTGGTGTCCTTTTCCGTATATTGCATGTTTTTGCACGTGCCGTTGGCATCGACTCCTTGGAAAATAAGTTCCATTAATATTTAATGCGTGCCATTTCCAAGAGATGCAAAGTGGTTTCTTCATCGTGTTTGGAAGCTTATTGAGCCCCTGGCTTTTCGGCGCATCTAAGTTTTTGGGTCTTCCGCATCGCGCCGCACTTGTTTGATATGGGCAAAGGCTCTTAGACAGGCGACGAGGACCGTTTTGGTGTATTAAGACCTCTCTTCCCGAGCGCATTTTGTAATATTGACCGCCAACTTTACCATATTTTAATGCTGGGTCGGTTACTACAACTTCCAACTATTAAGTCTTTTAAGTCCACCCAAAACATCTGTCTTCTGGTTAGACAAGCAAAAACCGCACGTACACTTTACTTAATTTGAATTTCAGATATATTCGGTACATACAGATATTTAATGAAGACATTGCCAAGTATTGAAGCGATGCGACGCAAGATATTTTATTAATTAGTTGGAGTTTAATTTATTACAGTATGAATTCAGAAGATGTTATATATTATATTACATTGGAATCAATAGGTATTCATCCAAGAGCTTCCTTCTTGGCCTTGAGTTATATTTGGTCCTTTTGATAATTTGTTAACATTCCGAAGGGCACCTTTAGCGGTCAGCACCCCGAAATTTAATCAATTAATATTGAAGACCATGTCAATTACAGATTAGTTCATCTGATAACGAACTGTCTTGACGTTTCATGGCCTTCGGGTCTTTGCCATATTTGATCTTCCTTATTCAATATATGGAAGTTTCTGTTGATATTACTATTGTTTGATTCTCTGCTTGATGTAGATGCTTCGAACATTTCCTGATGGGTAAAATACACTTTGTAGATATATTTAAAAGATCAAGACACTAGAACTTCCTGTGTTTGTTTTGGAATATGGCATGAACTTATTATCGAAATTATTACCAGTTATTGAAGTCTTGTTTCCTGTTTTTCACTATCTCTAGGCAAAGATCAGGGATGAAAATGAGTTTTTTCTAAAGTTTTTGAAACTTGAACAAGTGATGAGATGATTTGACGTGTTAGGGATTTCTGTGATGACGCAATTTAATATTTTATGGAGTGACTTAACGTAATGAAATTGTTATTGCAGCTATAACCAAAATTAATTAAAATTTCAGGCAAAGCTGAGATAAATAGATGCATAAACATATCATCACAAACGAAGGCAATCAAGGGTTTAAAAACCCACGCAACCGAAACGCTTTAAATCAATACACTTAATGATTTTCCACACTGTGGCCTGCTCAACGTACCTATAAGTGGTTCTGGAGCACGTTGGAATTACACATTCCAATATGCCATCGCATTGATTAGCAATAATGGGATGCGGTTTTGTTCGACGCGGCGCGTTGATTATCTCTCAAACGTTAATTACAGAATAAAATGCAATTCAATTATACCAACATCGAGGCCTACATGGCACCGCCACCAGCGTGGCACTAGGCCTAAAATTTACATTTTCCATTTAAAGGGGCGGGGGGCGGCGGGAGGAGCAGAGCGCGACGAATTCGGCTCGGCACACGTATGTTGTGCTTGTTGTTTGCGAAAACAATTTGCATGTGCAAACGTTTTACCTGCGGAACGCGCGTGAATCGAAATTGGCTTAGTGCATTCGGCGCGTTTTCAATTTGTTCGCGCGACAAAATCCTGATGTGCAAACAACGGCAGAATGAGTGCTATTTGCACTTGGCAGATTCTTCGCGTTGCCGCCCCGCCGCGAATCCTACAAGTGATTGACTGCCACATTCTAAGTCCGTTCAAGCTCGCGCTAATTAATCTCAAGAGTATTAATTAGATCAATCCGCATCGCACTCGCGCGTTCACGCTGGTTACTCTATTGAGATGTCAATGCTGGCGTTAAAGATAAACACAAACGCTCATGCGGTTCTTCATAATGTACGGCATTGCTTGGCGCGTTTGCACAATGGAAATTAATTAATGAATAATTTACTTGCTCGCGTTGTATACGAATTTGCTTCGTGCACGTTTAATGATTGAACTCGCTCGCAAGTGATTGTTGTGTGTGCGCGTTGATTATTTCGCGCAAGCAACTCTTCTTGCGCGCGCGCGCGGATTATTGTAAGTTGGAAGTTGATTTGCACTCTGAAGTTGCTACACTCACTCCCAGCATCCAACATCGTCATCATCATCATCATCATCATCATCGAAGCGTCTCGTTTTTGCTGCCGTTTCGTGCGCACCAACAGGCGGCGGTTCGCAACTTGCTCGCTCAAGTTTGATTATCTCGCGTCGCTCGTGTAGTATTACTTCTGACATGCCGAACGCTTTTCGCCACTTTGTTATTGACTGGCGTGTGCCAGTGCGCGAGCTGCTGTTGTTCGTTGGTTTAATCGATACGCACACCATATCGAAAAGTATTGGCGAAAGCTTTTAATTCGCGCACACACACACACACACACGATGAAATCACATCCACAGCCATCACAAACACTTATTTCCCCAGTGTGGGTCAAATAATAGTTGGTATTATATCTTTGACCGAGAAAAACTGCTGAAAATAACTGCGGTGAGTTGAGCGCTTTGTGTACGTTTGTAACAATCTGGTAATAAAACGATGCGCAGGATGAGCCTCGCAAAAAAGCGAGCGAGCGAGCGAGCCTCGCGAAATTGTTGCAGCTTTGCGACGGTCCATTGCAAAGATCGAAACACTTGTTTTTCTTGCCTCTTCGCGGCCGAACGACTATTGCTGCTGTTTGGCGGGCTGTACACAATTCGAGACCGCACATCTAATGGCCGAAAATCATATAAACGTCCGCAATGCGTGGTGAGCGGCGCTCGTAAAAATAAAATGAAATTAATGTGCTGTGTATTATTAATATAACTCTACACTTATTGCACTTTTATCTTGCACTCTAAACATCTGACAAGTTGCTTTAATCAACCGAGTGCCTTTTTACACACTCACTGAAATGCATTTTGTAGATCATAAATCTACAGCAACATTATTTTGCATCTTTGCTTGTCGATTGGTGACGTTTGTTGAAAATTTATCGGCATAGTACGCGTTCTATGCCATGGCTCTTCTCCGTTGCGGAAATACAATTGATTTGTGCAAGCGCACAACCATCAAAATGCAATGCGTGCAATGAATGCAATGCAATGTGATGCAATTCGAAGCGCACAAAACGGAAGAGAATATTCGCCGACCGCCGAGCGGGCGGGCGGGCTGGAGAATAAAGTTCTCGAATATGCGCTGCGCCGAAAATTGTAAGGAATTTTAGCAATGCGGACTGCGCATGAAATGGAAGAAAATTTTCCAATTTTCAAATGGCGTTTGTTCATCGCGTGTATGGCGCTGTGTGCGAGGGCGAATCGAATGTTTGCATCACGTTTCGGCGTATTCGCTGTGAGTGCTTCTTCATGTAAGTTATGCAAATATATTTGTTTTTTAAGCCGCATGTTCGCCATGCATATTCATGGCGGGCGCTCACTGTTTGGACGAAAATTAATAAAGACGATTACGCGCGCTTGAATCCATAAAATTATGTATCAAGTTTATCCTCTTCGCGCAGAAGATGCTCTCGACGCGCTGGAGAATATTTACTTGTATGCGAGTTGAAGAGTAAGGAGTATTAAAAGTTATTTATGTATGCGATAACGATGTCTGAATCGATAGCAAAGAAATTACTGGAAAATTGCTCTCATTGGTCAAGTAAAGCGTGCTTCAGTAATAATATTTTGGGAAATAAAAGAAAATAAGTATAAAATTTTAGTTATATAATCAAAAATGATATAAAATTTAAGTAAGTCTCTTTCTCTTGGTATTTTCAAGAGTGGTTTCATTTTTTCACAATTTTTTAAGAGGCTAGTAGCGGGAATGGGTAATGGGAGTGAGCTAAACGAGATTTCAACAAACAGCTTGGCTGAAATTAATATGTTTCTGGCAAGTGTTTATAACAAAGCTTTACTTAACTATTCGTGAATTAAGATCACCTTTAATTAGTTGGATAATCAATCATCTTTGGGTACATAAGGTTTAGAAAAATAATTTTGACTCCCATTGCACTTAAGTGAGTTCTTAATGTTCAGGACGATAGTGCAGTAGGTATGTAGTAGGAACTAATTTTACTGACGTTTCCTTATGAATAACTCGAATTACAATAATGTAAGTTACTTGGTCAAGTTTTTTGTTTCGTCCTTGTTGTTCTGAATGCGTATAATCAATTTATTATTATTGCCGCTTGATAAAGGATAATAAATTGTAAATTATATTTGCGATTCGACAAGCTCAGGTTGTATGTATGTACATAGTTTGTAAGTTTCTTGCGGTTTGAATAGACATAAATTTCATTGACATTGGCAATAAAATACAAATTCAAAAAAGTTGTTTTCGCGAGCGTGTGCGCGGAAAAAATTCGACGTGCGCGGTAAAAAAGTTCACGTTTTCGCTGCTCAAAAAATAAGTTGATCAATAGCCGCGCCGCCACTAGTTGTGCGCCTTATCGTGGTTCGGCAAAAAAGCGTGCGCAGCGTCTAGACGCGCTCCGGTGGGTAATTGAAAGTATGTTTGTTTCTCCCAAAATTCCTTCGGATTTTTCGTCAACGCTTTCAACATCAACAGGCGTCGCTTTTTATAACGCTGTGCAAATAAAAGCTTTTTTCAATTCACTCGTGTTTTTCCAAGTGTGACAAAAATATTATGGAATTTCTTGTATTGGTTCGGTGTGTGGCATTAAAGGCTTTTCCTAATTTTTCACCCTTATCATATACGCACAGCATTTAATATTAAATGCGCGTAAGCAAACAGCGAAGCAATCGTGAACGCGCGTGTTTAACAAAGTTAGGCGGCAGAGTCAAGCAGAGCGCACTTTTGAAATTCCAAGAAAATTCCCGAAAAGTGCGCGTCGCCGTCGATATTGAGCTCCGACCGAACGGCAAGCAAACATTTAATAAAACTAAGCGTGCTCGTGGGCATCGAACGCGTGTCTAGACTAAAACAATTTCGCGCAATGAAAAAGCAACTCTTGCGGCAGTCGAACGAACGCAACGCAACGCAACATTCAAGAGTATGTTCAATCAAATCAGCGGCGAACCAGGAAAGACACTACGTAGCAGGACTGCTACCAGCAGGCATGTTATCAGCGATACGCTTGTGTAATGAACGGCGGAGGAAAGAGGAAGTAAATACTTACAGCAAATACTCGGACAAACCGAACGCAAAGAGTAAAGACGGAATCCATGGAATTTCGTTTCGACTCTCTCGCATTTTCCATTTCCTCTCTTGTTCGTCGCTTTTTCCTTCGACGCGCGTGCCACTAGCATGCATACTAATTTGATTGACTTTTCAAAGCTTTCGCAATTTATTTATTTTTTTCTATGCGCACTTTGCGCAATTATTACGTACAGCTTTAATTTCAACGTGTCGTGCATTTTTCATGCGTAATATCACAACATTTTCCGCACTCGAGGCGGTGTGTGCATTAAACATGGACACGTGTTGCATGTCCGTACGTTTTCAAAGCATTCTACAGGGTTCTTTTTATTACACTCGCGAAACGAGGCGCAAATGTTTGTTGCGATTTTAATATAAAACTCTTAGAGAGACGGCGCGCCGGCCAGGCCCGTCTGCGTAAAATTACCAACGGAAATGAGGTGTTGAGGGTCATTTACATGAAAACAACTCGACCGTTCCGAGGACGGGGGGCGGCGGCGAGTGCCATGTAATATTCGTCAGTGTTGAAAAACGCGCACGTTCCGCATGCTGCCCTACTTTGCCGCTGCCGCCGGTCCTCGTTCATCGTTACTCTATTACAAATTTTCATTTTTAATTAGCATGCTCCACGCGCGCCGTCCCCGTAACTCGGCCGAAAAATGCCACCAACGCGTTCTTTACATGCGGTGGCGGCTGCAAGAAGAACGCGGGCCCAATCATAAAACGTCTTCGCGGCATATGCTCAGCCGCCACATTTTTCTGCTGCTTTTTTTAATTAAAAAAAAAACGCCGCTGCAATTGCGTCCTGCACGCGCGGGTGTCAAAGCGGCAATAATGTGCGCGGAAATATGTTGTGAAATCCTTTTAGTGAGAAACGAGGGGAAAAACGTAAACACATTTGCATTGCAAGAATTCAATTTTGAATTCACATTTTAACCGGAATGTAATTGAGTAATTGAGTTGAGCTTATCAACATTCTTAGCATTCTTGGCAATATAATTGAATGCTCAAAATATCTGTTTGTTGGCTTTGAATTCACCGGCAAGGAGATGGAAAACAAAGCATTCGAAATGGTTTTTGTCATAATACGCGCAATTTGCATCCGCATGCGGAGCATATAAAAAAATACCAACCGCCCGGAGTACGCGGCGATGTTGGCGGTGAAAGGGAATACGGGAGAGAAACGCGCGGATTTTGTCGCTCGTAAATAAAGATGATAACGATTCCGGTTGCACACCTCGACGCTGTGTTTTGCGCGCATCCGCATGCGAATTCATGGACGAGTGTTTGTTGCAGACGATGATTTTATGTGTCGCCCGACGAGCAGTTTGCGCACTGTTCTCAACGTGTCGTGCAAATATATCAAGCGTTTCTCGCCATAGCCAACTAGTATACTACTCTACAACAACTACTACCACTATTCGACGAGTCGGATTGCGAATGACTAGCCGGTGTTGGCGAGCTGTTAGTGTTTGGATTTGATTGTATTTTGCTACGATTTGTATCATCCAATTCGTCACCACTACGCGCAGGGAGATCCTGGCAATACCCGTGTTTCCTATTTGCCTTATTTGAGGCTGCATATAAAATTTATTATTGCGGAATGCTCGTATTTACTTATTGCTTGCGTGTTTGAGCATCCAACGAAAAGCGTCAATTTTATTCGATTGTCATTGCCATGATGCGTACGCATAGTTTCTGCTACTGTTGCTCCTCTGCGTTCTTCTCCGTTCTAATTCGAGTAATCGATATCATCCCAGACGCGTTTGACGGGCAAGGTCTTATTTTTCCCGAAGTACTCACGAAGAAATATGACTCACAAATTGAACATTCCAAAATATTATTCAATTTAACGTGATATTTCATTTTTATGGTTTGTTTCGGTACATATAAATTCAATTTTTATTAGTATCTTTAAATGGGTCAAGAAATGTTTTTAGCTCTCTGGGGTACATGAATTATTTGGTAATTATATCGTCCGTAGAAATGTTGTTTAACTAAAGTGAACAGAATAACACATGGGGAGATTAAGGATGGTTGAAAGAAAGGTAGTAATAATTAAATTTGTTCGTTTTGACTTCCTTTATTATCCTTGATAACTCATTTCGGTTTCTTTACAGAGTTTTCTGTCGTCTTGTTAGTAAAGGGGTAACTTCATTGAATAATTGACAGATTTGCAAGTCGTAGCAGTGCATTGGGCACATACATACGTTTTAGCTTACTGATATACCGCATAAATATAAGTTTTAAATTGCACTATGTGAGTTGGTTGTTAGCGTAGTGGTAAAACACTTGCATTATAACTGAGGGGTCTCAGGTTCGAATCCTGGGGTCCTCTAAAGCAATTTTTAGAAAATTCTATGAGTTACAGGTGCTTATAATACTAAGTACTTACAAAATAATTCCAAGGCCTAGATTTGGAAGGTATTCCAACTTTTCAGTTCATCTGTGAGGGCGCTGAAAAGTATCCCCACTCAGAAACTTGACGTCATAAACCGTGGTCTGTTGGTAACGAAAATCGGGAATGGGGAGGCAGTTGCTAGTCGGACAGCGACCGAGCTGGTCGACAAGCAACCTGCCGGGGAGCGTAGCTTGGGGTGGGCCATCTGAAGACAATCTTAATACGTACGGGCTTCAAAAACTAAAAACGGGGCTCTTGTACGCCACCGGGGGCCCTATTGGACATACAGCTAAATCCAATGGAGCCCCTGAGCATACAAGCAATTTAAAACTCAGAAATTCAAGTTGCCATTCTCAGGATTCGAACCTGAGATACTCGGGTCACTTGCATAGCCTCTACCACTAGGCTATGAAGTGTTGTTACTACGGCTAAATTTGATCTTCCCCTTATAGGCTTATATTGGTTTCAATTGAAAATTTAAAACTTAATTTCAACTTGCCATTCTCGGGGATCGAACCTATGACACTGGGATCACATCCATAGATTCTACCACTAGGCTATGAAGTGTTCGTGCCGTAGCAAATTTGATCTTGCCTTTATAGGGTTATATTGGTAACAATTGAAAATCTAAAACTCGGATTCGACTTGCCATTCTCTGGGATCGAACCTGAGACACTCAAATCACATTCACAGACTTTACCACTAAGCTATGAAGCGTTGTTGTTGTGGCCAAATTTGATGTTGGTATTATTTACTCAAAATTGATTTGAATTTAAAAATTTAATTTCACTTTCAGTTCCCGAGGATTGAACTGGACGTTCCAGGTCCAACACTTAGCGCTGTATCCCTAGGTTATTGGTTCTTGCCCCTGCAATGAGCTTGAAGGAAATATATATATGTATATTCTTATTGGATTCCAATTAAATTCTTGTTAGATTCTTATTGGATCCTTAATAGATTGGGATTGAATTTTTATTGATTCTTACTTGAATCCAAATGGATATCTTATTAGTTTGCTATTGGCTTCTTAGTGTATTCTTATTGGAATTTAAATAAATTCTAATTAGATTCCAATTAAATTCTTATTCGAATCCAATTGGATTCTTATTAGGTTCCAATTGCATTCTTATTGGATTCTTATAAGATTACAGTACTAATGAGCAATTGGAAATATGAATAATAGAATAGCTGTTTAAATTTCTCGAATAAGTCTAGTTAATTTAATTTCAATGTTCTAGCAGTAGGTTGCTGAACACTTTATTGAATGTGACATGCATTATGTTCATTTTCAGTTGTGCGTTTAGTGAATGTGTGCACGGAGACGAATAAAACGCGAGCAAAAGAATGTTAGAAGGGAACCTTTTGTAGGGTGCGAGTAAGTATGAAGACTATGGATTTTATTGTAGTTTTTGTGAAATCCTGGCACGTATTGGAAGTAAATAGGCAATCTGTGAGTGGTGCATGCCACCAATACTTTCCACCTAGTCGCAATGGGGCAGCGAAAGCGCACGGCTCGATTGGAAAACGAGCAATGGTTACTACATTTTATAGAGGCACCTCCGTCGCCACCGATATTTTCGGTTCATTTCCACACACATGCGTCCGCTCTTCACTGGAACCACTTCAGCGCGACGGCATTTTAGTGTTGCCCCCAGTAGTCCCCTGCCCCCCTTGGCGGCAACACAGCAGTAGCTAATAATGCGCCGATTACCGCATGCACGACGAGCCCTAAAAAAGAATCCGCAATTGCAATTCACATAACTTCTGCGCTTGTTGAAACTTTCCACTTGTTTTTCTTCTTCTTTTGATTCCGAAATTACCCGTTGTGGATTGCCAACCTAAAGAGAAGTCGAAACAAATGTCTTATTATTTAATGCATCCATACAATTCGCAAACTTTTCAAAGTTTGCCTCCGTTATAATAACAATTAAATCTTAAAAACATTTCTCAGGCCAAAAGTGCAACGAGGAAAATTGTTGCACGTGCTCTGCCTTTTAAGTGTTTGTTTCAAGTACGCCATGAGGCGAACGTTAAAAAGTGGTTTTATGCTTTTCCTTCCGGTGCAGCTCGCTTATAATTGCAATTTTCTTTATTTCCCAATGGACAAAGTGTGCGAGTAACTTAAAAATAATTTCACGTAATAAACAATACATTTAAGTATTGTTTTTATGCAGCTTTCATTAAATCACGTGCGCGTTTCTATGAAAGGCGGATAAGTAAATTATTTAAATTATTATAGGGGTTATAGGGTTTTTTAATTTTTACGCCAATTAGAAAGATGTCTTTGTGTAAGTCCATTAATTAAACTTAAGTCAATTAAAGCACATTACGTTCAAGGCGTGTTGAGGCAGCACGAAAACTTGTTGAGATCGACGGAGGAACGCCGGAGAGAGCAACTCTCCCTAACTACATTTTATGTTATGCAGGACGCGCCTGTAAGATGTAGTTTTTTATTGTAGTGCTCGAACACTTTGAAGTTTAATTAAGTAAATTCCTCGGCTTCTCACTTGTGGTATGCAATTTATAAAGTGCTGAGCGTGATTAATAAGAAAGAAGCAAGCAACTTACATTTTTATCACACATAATTTTATGACAAGAATTTCATAAGTTAATCATTAAACTAATTATTTAACACCAGTTTTTCCTTTTGTTTTCAGGTATTGAAGATAGAGACTAATTCAGCTATAACAACTGCTTTGTGGGTAAAATGACGAGTTATTGTGGAAATTAATTATATTTGCTTTTGAGAATAAATAGTAAATAAACTTCAGCGAGAGTATGATTTCGAGTATTATGAAGTAGATGATTACAGGGTAAGAAATTACGTGTCACCCGAGTAAAACAAAATGATCATATTAATTAGTCGTGCTCGAGGAAATCGCAAACATAATTAGCGCATTGTCGAATGACATAATTCATGTGCTACGTAGTACCTAGTTACATCGTGGCTACGGGCCACGCGGGTGGTAATTGCAACTCCACTGTTGAGGTGTAACTAATACAATCTGCTCGCGCGTCTCACGTACCGCAGCGATTGTGCTAAGCGCGTTTAATATCGACGCAGATTATTATCTTCAGATATGGTGCAAGTGAAGCGTCATCTGAGAGCGCATTTGCCGACGATGCGACGGCGGAGGCGATGCCGGTGCAATGTAATAATGCAATTCTCGCATTGCGCGATGCTTGAATGACGTCTGCTGCGAGGTAGCAGACGTTCCACGTTGATGTGCCTAACTTAATTAGCTATTGTTAATTACCAATCTACCGTACTGGAACACGTGTAGTTTATTAGCCCATTAGCGACGTTTTATTAAACGATATCCGCTTACAAATGTTGCACACTAATGGAGCACTGACGCGGCTACTAGCAAGGTAAATAAAACGAAACAAAAATTTGCCTCTTGGCTAATTAGGCCACTTCACCTTGCCGTGCAACTAACTTTTTCAAGCATCTTGTTGACTAATTAATTACAAGCTAATTAAAGTTTTCAAGTTTACGCCAATTAAAATTATATGCTTGAACGTTGTATGTCCGTCCATTCAACAAATGTTTCATTAAAAATAGGAAAATAGGCGTTACAAGGCAATCTTTTTTTTCTAAACTTTTAAAATGTAGTTTGATTTCAAGTTAATTCTTCTTTTTTGTTAATTTGAATATGAATTAATGTTCAAACAATCAACAACGTTAATTAATTCAATTTGAATTTAATTTTTAAATATGCTTCTATGTAATTAAAGTAGACGGTATATATATGAAATGTTATATTCCATAATTTTCTTCCTTTTGGAAGCCTGAAATGTCTGTTTATAAATAATTCAAAATTAGCTCCGACATATCAGATATCTCTTTGTATGGAGAAATAACAGGAAAATAGCAAGATCATCTCTCGTAATTGCAAAAATAAATGTTGTAAACCTATCTTAACAACGAATTTTGTTTGCTAAATTTAAACATTCAACGCGTGAAATTGATGTGACTCTGATGAGAATAGAAATGCGATTATACTCATCACGTTTCGAATTTCCGCATTTGGTTGTGCACGTTCCGGTTGTTTTTCCAAACAAGTAGAGGAAACATGCGCAACTTGTAGAGTGCAGTTAACACCTCAGTAGTGTAATAGCGAGATACGCGGTGGCATACTTGGTGCGCTTGTTATAATTATGTTATTATTCAAGTGTTATTGCAACACTTCGGTAAAGTTTGAAGCTCCTTACGTGCCTCGGCGGGCACGCGCGCTGCGAGCGCATAATTCGCAATTCGCAAAACTCATCATCCGAGTCAGTAACTCAGTGGAAGCTCGAAGCCGACTTGCTAGACGTTTTAACGATGCTTAATATCAGACAATCTAGTTGTTACTACATAATCGCCGAAGCGGTGCGAGACTAGCGTTCCGTTGCGATGTTTTTCGCGCGCGTTGCTCGTGCTGGCATGCGCATAGTTTTCACATCGCTGTGCTCCAAATGGCATATAAGGGAATAAATGTGCTGCATTGCGCAAAAATGTCCTCTCTTCTCGCTATGATCCTTGACTCGGCGTGCATTAAAACAGCGCCGAACAATGGCCACTAGCACTTCCGGTTATTGCGATTTTCGATGAGATTTTAGCATATCTTGTTAGCGCCGCTGATGGCTCATCAACGTGAATAATTTATTTTTAATCATACTTTACAACTTTCGAAAAATATCTTAACGCATAAAACGCAGGATGTAAAACTGAAATGGCTCTTTCGAAACATAATAATATCCCTATACATATAATAAGCGAGTGAGCGTTGCGTTCGCTTAGTTTGACCAGATTTGTTAGCCAATTTAATTTCGGCGTGCGCGTTTTAATTGGCGAGCGTAAAAATTATTATACATTCAACAATATTGCTGCAAGAGCTTTATCAGCTTTACGGCACGCTGCGACACAATTGCGAATTATGTTTCATAATACTCTCTACTCGCTCGGCCTCCCTTCTCACCGTCAAACTTTTGTCATATTTCCCGACTGTGATATTATAAATCTAATAATAGGAATTTTAATGAAATATGCAAGTTTTGTAACGTCGTTAAGGTGCACCAGCGCATAAAACCAGCTAATAACTATAATAACATTTAAGTTCTTCATAATTGCACTTTGCCGAACTACCTCACCGCTCCATCTACACACTTCCTCTATAGGAAACTAATCGACAAGCTTTTATTATTAGTGAGTACATAGTTTCTGAACGCGTGCAGCTTTTCTATGCACGCTTAATTTATTCGCTGCAATATTTTCTCATATAAAAGAATCTTAATTATAAATTTTAAATTCCTGCCTCTCTGCAATAAAAATTGAGTTATTTATTAATTATGCATTCTTTTAATATTTGTACTTTTTAGCTTGCATACTTTGTGTGCATTCGAATGCAGTGGGTGCATTCGAAACGTAAAACAACCAGGCAGGTTTCTTATGCAGGAGGAAAAAGCGATCGACGCGACTGGGCAATAAGATGTTGAGCGTCAAGTACAAGAGTCGAATAAGAAGTCTCTCTGTCAGCTTTATAGATTATGCAAACAAATAGGGAACTTTCGAATGAATATTTTATGCGCGTGAGCCCTCTCGCTCGTTCGCACCATGTCGCATATATTGCGACTCGTTGCCTACTCAATAAATACCTCAGCTGAGATTTCCATTCGGGGCGAGATCAAAGGCTCATCTGTGGTTTTCTCTTCATCTGTTCGTCTTTTAGCGGGAGCGTCGACGCGTCTTGGGAGTCGATGCGCTCAAAAGAGCAGCAAACGGAGGGCAAATTGAGAGGGGAGTTCAAGATGAGTATTACGTGCGTCTATATCCTGCATCCAATATTATATCCAGTTGTTTTGTATACTGATATTAATACTAAATGCATCATAGACCAGTGGTTTTCCATCCTTCCCAAGGAAATCCTAAAAAGATAATGATCAAATTATTATTTCTCAACACAATTAAAAAGATGAGTGCATATAAGGTAAAGTAAATAAATGTTTGAGTTGTTGATATTATTTAAGTCTGTTTTTAGGGTTTAATTTGGAAATCTGTGTTCTAAGTGCAAAAAGAGTGAGTAAGTTGATTGTTGATTTGAAATGGGTTTAGATAGTTCAAACGTAAGAATAGTAATGCGTGCATCACTGGCATGCATTAGGAACTGCTTGGGATGGTGCAAGGACGAAGGAAGATGGAAGAGGCACGAGAGACATGTTTGCGGAAGCTTCCAACCGTAATGCAGCACTCCACTCAGTCGTGTACACACACTACATATTTAACAACGACGATTTATTTATTGCCACCGGCTATAAATCGTCCATTTTCGGGAATCATCCCCGGCCAGCGCAGTGCTCAGTAGCACCTCAGTACGTTCGGTCATACAAATTCGATTTTCACATTATTTGCTCAGCACGCGCGTGCTTGCGTTGCTTGTGCCAATAGAACTTATAAACAGGTCACTGCACGCAGCAAATCTTTATTGGATATCATTCGGTGTGCATCGCACATCCATCGTTTTGCAGATCGTATGAATAATGGCCGTAATAAAATTCAACATTCAATTATAATGCAACGCTTTGAGCGATTTGATTTGATTACTCTGCATTTGCGCTGGATGAAATTATTTTGTTGTTGGTTTTAATGCAATTAATAATTTAATTGTTTACGTATGCTTGCAAAATTATAATAAATTAAATTATATAGACCATTTAGTTATTTCAGCATAACAAAACAATCATTTAAAATCATTAATTTTAAGTAGGATTAATACGTGCTTCTCTCTGTAAAGCGTTTCCTGATTTGATGAATAAATTGATGAAAATGCCAAATATTTCTCTTTGTTTGTAAAATTATTTTCAGGTATTCATTTATGTTCTTATCATTAAATTATTTAAATTAATCGAAATTAAATTATGGTTAAGTTATTTCAGCATAACAAAACAATAATTTAAAATTATAATATTCATGTAATAAAAGCACGTATATTTAAGACTTCCACTTTAGTTGGCTATAAGAAGGATCAAAAATATATTCGTACAAGAAGCAGCTGGATAAGTGCCAAAATTGGACTATTTTCGCTACTCCTATTGCAAATGATATAAAACGCGCACAATTTCAAGCGATGGGAATATGTCGCCGAACAAGTGCAGTTCACGAACGCAAAACACACAGCCGAGACAAGGTAGAGAAATACGCAGAGTATGAAAGCTTGGCTTATAAAGCCAAGCAGCTAGTATTCTTGTTGCTCCGTGTATTGGACGTGGGGCGGCTGCTCATTCAATACACGACGAGGACGCGTTCGTGTGCGATGCGAGCTCGCAATGAATAAGTTTCATCAGAGTCGCAATTTGGCGGCAGCGGCGTACGGCATGCATGCATGCACATTTACTCGTGCGCCGCCTCCACGAAAGCCGCGATGGTGCGTCTAGGACGAGATAACCGAGCCGCTCTCTTCACCAATATAGATAAGATTTTTCACGACCTCCACCTACCTACGAATAAATGCGCGTACGCGGCGCACGCTGCAAAATACACTTTGCACTCATATATGCAAAAGACGCTTTCCAGCTAGCTGGCTGCCGCCGCCGCTACTCTCTCGGCGTCACTTCGAACGCGCATTCAAAAAGACGCACTTTTAGGGTTTTTACAAAGTCCCAAAAGGAGTTGGCGCCGCTCCCCGAGCGCATCGCCTCGATAAGTACGTCCTTATACGTTTGACTTTTTACTTTTCTAAAGCATCATCTCTCACCGCCATCGGCTTTCAACGCGCTGCATCCCCAAATGCGACATTTTCCCGTCTAACGAAATTATCATTCCTGGAAAATGGGTTAAAGCTGCACACAAAAGGCGTCTTTTTGTAATCGTCAATCGAAAGTAGATAAATAGGATGGTTTTTATCAATAATTTCGTTCATCACGTAAATCTGCGTGAATAACAAAAAATGGCCGATGAATATATTATTTGTTCTTGTAAAGAGAGTATTATTTATGCTGGATGGTTAAATTTGCTGCTCGAATATGACGTGAGGCATCGCATTGCAAATAATGTTGGAGTTTTGCGTGTTTGTTTATTTTATTTTCGGTTCGATGCGAGTTCCGAGGGTTCGTCGAACGCGCGTCCGTGCGCACGTTTGCTCTCCAAGGGGCCGCGATGAATAATTTCGCGCACATTTGGGAAAGCTTTATGGCAATAAAGGGCTCGCGCACCACCACCGTACGCGTTCGCCCACAATGCCACACGGCGATATTCCACCGCTAAACAATACCCGCAACGCTGCAGCTGCTGCCCCCGAAAAAGGCACGCCGCGAGAGCACAAAGAAGAAATCACCAAATATAAATTGCCCGCCTCCGCTTCGATAACGCAACCATTCGTTCCACCACCGCCAATGCAAAATACATACACGTAATCTATTGACACTAGGCAAACACTGAAACGCCAATAAACAACCAACCTGCTTTTTGATTTCTCGCTAAGGGATTGCCGGCCATTAATAAGTCGAGCTTGAGGTTGGGAAAATGATCTTCATTTTTAGCTTCATAATCTGCGCATAATTCTTGCACTTGCCGAGCGTCGTTACGGCCGAAAATTACGTACTTAGAACTTGGGAATAATTTATTAGGGCGTGAATTCCTGTTCGAATACGCTTTGAGCATATTGCAGATAAAACTTGGCGGTGGCGGCGGCGGCGGCAAGGATGGTGGGCGCTAGTGTTCCATTCGGTTGATGCCACATCTCACACCGCCGGCTCTCTGCAGTGCTACGCGGCGTTAACTTTCAAGCGCGCCTCCACAAGAAGGCGAAATGCCGGTCGCGAAGAGGCGCCTTCGTCGCCGCCACCACCGCCGCCGACGACTAAGAAGGTGAGGTGTGTGTGTATGTGTACACGTACTCGTATATTTAAATTATATGCGTAATTAATTAGTTCGCCGTAAAGTTTTCTACGTGCCACACGAACAAGGACATGTTCGACATTACAGTCCCCTGCTGGAAAACATTGGGTCGCGCGTTCGTCGTATGCGAAGAGCGGCTTTTCATACACGTTCATGCGTACGAAGAGGACCGAGAAAATTCAGGACTGTGCCATGATTCAGCTACATGGGCTGCTGCTGCTGCTGCTGGAAAACGGTCATGCCGCAATCATTATCGTTACATAACCACCCTTTCTCATCATGATTAAAACCGAAATTTCCTTATTCGTAGCAAAACGGTATGCGCGCTCTCGCGTCCGCGCTCCTTTTGCCACTTATGTGTTTGAAAGCTGCGCTCCGTGAACGTATAGGGTGTCCCCTAAGTGCTCCTTCATGGTACTATAGATTTCTGGAGCGTTTTCGAGCATGTTTACTTAAAATATTAAACGAGGTTAGAAGCTAACTTCTATTTATGTTACGCCATGTATAAGTGGCCGCGTTTAACGCTAAAATTACTTTTTGCGCGCCGTTTTAATAATTTAAAAATTATGAAAAATTTAACCTTTTTGAAGATGAAACAACAAGCTTGAAATGAAAAAAAACATATTTTTTGGGCAGTCAGCCTGAAGTAATTTTCATGAAATGTGAATTTTAGATACGAAAACAATAATAATAAAATAAAATTCTGTTATTCTATTTCAAAGTCCTTAAAAGCCTCAAATACCAAATATATTCGAAATTCTTAGGACAAGCATGATTATTCCTGACCAATCATGAAATTTACGATTGAAAACTATCACCCAAAATGAATGATTTCTGGATTTAACTACTAAATATAAGTGGCTATTTTAGATGAAAATCATATTATTTATAGAAGATTGTTCTCAATTGCTATATTCGAAATCAATTCTAAAATATCCATGAGAGAGAGCTTTATCGAATTTAGAGCCGTTTTCAATGTAAAGCACTAATAATTTGCGAAGTTAATTTCTTATCAGTAAATGTAATTTAGGGATTTCGACTTATGTGTTTGACATAATTATCACGAGCATAAACCGCATTGAGTATTTGTTGAATACATGTACGAAATGTGCATATGCATTACGAGATTACAGCATATCGCTCGAATTGAACAGTTGCGCGAACACCGTCGACGACAATGTGACACGTAATGCGATGTCACTGTATGGATTGCGTCGTTTAATATAATTGTGTTATACGACGATGTTGAGGACGCATTTTGCATGCTGCGAATGTGAAGGTGCAGTCAGTGTGCACATTGTGTGCGCTAACGAACGTCGCGTGCGCGAGTATGTACCATCCACCTACCTACGTACGTACGTACGTACGTACTGCTAATGCTTTGTGTTGCATGCAATTTCGTTCATACGCATTTACACACAATACAAATTCGTTTCGCGGCTGCACCCACTCTATGTGTTCGTTAAACGTCGAGTGGGATGGAGGACGTGTGCGCGCAATTACCATTTGACTTGAGACTTTGCGAATGCGTTTTCCGCCGAATTGAACGCTCACTGTGCAATTACGACAGTAGTTGCTCGCACTAAGCCAACAACATGTTAAACGCATAATGAATCCAATGAACACTCAATTCAATTAGCGTCCGAGACTATTTATTCCTTGCGCATTTCTTCTTGCTCGGCATCCAGCGCATCCAGCGTCTGTTGGATTGACATTCTGTAAATTAAATTAAAGTAATTCCCCACTGTTGTTACGTTTGGAGAGAAACCAGGCAGCAAATAAATTCGGTTTGCAAACGGCAGTTTGCCACTAATGCGGGAGGCTGCGTTGCACTGTGCGCTGCGTGCATTGTTGACAATTAATGTATTTCGAAATTATCCGACTATTTGCAAGCATCGCATTTCGTGTTATAGTCGGAATTATTTAAGTTCGCATGGATATCGCCGCAACATGTGGTAGGCTGGAAAGGTAATGCGCTCGTTAGTGCAATTGCATGTCCTCTTTATCATTGGACAGCCCAAATAATTATTTCATTGTTACCATCAGGCCATTCATATTAATTATTTATGAATGCTAATAACAAAACTGTTAAATATAAATGCCTTCATTTCGATAGCTATAGCTCTTCAACGTTAAATTTGATAATTGCATGTGGTGACAATCCAATTTTAAATTTACCGTGCTAATAATGATAAAACTGCAAAATTAAAACAACCCTTGCAAGGGAAGTGGAATTTCTTTAAGATTTGTAAGAATTATTAGTAAACCTACTAAACATTTATCTTTCATTAGTTTTAATTCTCTTTTAAACGTATTATCATCAGATAATCATAATCAGCAAGAAATATGTATTGATTATACTGTATTGTTATCACGTGACCTGTTTTAATACCAAACAGTAAGAGATAAATAGAGACACATCTTAATATCTGATTACTAAAATTTTTGATTACAAACTAAATAAGGTTTCTGAAACTATTTAAAATGTAAATTTTGATTGGTGAAGCACGGAGCAATAATCGATCACACAGTGCTATTTAAGTTTATGTTTTCTAGTAGGAAATCACAAATATTTATGAAAATTGTTGAGATTTCTATGACTTGTGTGTTTAACTAAAGTTTTGGCAGTACGCAAGCGGCAAAACAAGTTTCATCATGGCTTTCTTCAAATCGCTCGCATAGAGCACGAGCACGCAGCAGCAAAGTGGCATTCACATATTATATAAACAAATATTTAACTTTTCTCTGCTTTTCCGAGCGCGCAGTCCACGCGCAAGAAGCTCAAGCGCAGTAAAAGTTACGCAAAGAAATTACGGCGAGCGCGCACGTTTCGCAAAGTCGAGCTGCTGCGCGCCAGCGAGAAAGATCGAAAAAGCTTTAAGCTGGCCAAGCAGTTCTTGCGCGTTCGTTGCTCAAGCATATTTTATCAGATTTGAGAGTATCTAATACCGGCCGGCGTTGTGCATCCGGAGCAGTTAAAACGCGTTAAACATGCAGCGCGAATATTGAAGAAGAATAGCGCCGAGTGCCACATTATTTTTAGCATGCGCATATTACGTTGCATTATATTTTCGCCGAACACGGCACGTTTTATGCGCGCTCTGTGCTTCATTCCGCACAGAGTGTTGTTGAATGCGCCAAATGCAAAATAAATCTATTAAAACTTTATTATCCAAAACGCGTAAATCCCTCGCACATTTTTATTGAATTTTTTTGCGCATTCAATTTCTCCAACGTTGATAAACCGTTCTTATTGCATTCGCAGCGATATAGCATCATCCAATTTGTTGTTTGTTAATTTCGCATTTGCATAAAAGTTGTACGTACGCGCGCAAAGTTTTAACCAAAATGACATGATTACGAGACGACACTGTATTTGAAAGTTTCGCACCGCTCTTCTGCCGCTCTATATTCATTGCAACGAGCATTAAACACTGCGCACATTATACGGAAGCGCGTTGTGATTAAGGAAGTAATGCATCATGTTTGTTAGCGAGCGCGAATGAACGTAAAACTAAAACAATAATTAAAACCTTTTTGCACACTCGAAAGAGTACGCGAAACACGCAGCGCGATGAGTCTCTTCATGAGCGCGCGCGACGGCTTTTTGCTAACAAACACTTCTGGGAACCAACTTTAATATAACAATGTTTGGCGAAAACTTTGCGCACTCTTTCGCTGCGGAAAAAATGCGCCTCTTCGTTCGTCGAGGGAAAAAATGTGTGCGCAAAAAAGCGTCCGACAAATGAGCAACTGGACGCTGGCCAAAAACGTGCATTTTTAAGAGTTTTGTATTTATGACATTTTAATAACGCCGCAAGCAGTGTGCTGCCTTGCACACTGGTTTGCCATCGAATATTGTCGTTAAATTAAATAGTTTAAATATTGCAGTTTATGAATATATAAATCATGTTTCAATCTGACCACTAGTTTAGCAACAATTGAGTCTCAAAGTTCAGCAATTTTGACTGCGCAGACAGGTTTAAAAGCGATTGTGAAATTTAAAATTCATTATCTTCCAATTTTATCAAAATTGAAGAAAACCAATTACACTATTGGAAAGAATGTCTAACGCATAATAATAATATCTAAGATGTAAAGCTTTAGAAAAATTAGAAATATAAGTAATTATCCTTCAAAAATTTCTAAATTATGCGTCAAGAAAGAATTTTCAAATTGAGTTTCGGTTGGGTTTGCTGTGCTTTGCTGTCCTACACTTTGTACCGTTCGATAGAGAAAATTACAAAGAATCGAATGTACTAAGACTGATCTAAGGCATATTAAGTCAGATGAGGTTTTTTTTGGTTTAAAAAATGCATTGTTTTTGTTTTGCTGCTGTGTCAACGTTCAATAAAATCTAAACGAATTATAATGCGCGCATAAAACGCAATCATTTGTTTATTCGCCGCGCACTCGCAAAAGTTTTATTGGGCCTCCGCGCCATCGCTGATGTTCAAGGATAATCGCAGTCCTGCCTCCCTGCAGCCGACCGACTGCAGTTATCTAATAGAACTCGGCAAGAATCACAGATTACACCTTGGGGCTTAATTTTATGCATCCCCAGTGCCTTCGTCGACGTCTGCGCTTGCTTCTGCGTTTGCTCGCAGGTATTTCTAGTACTTTAACAGATTCCTGACTAGGTACGTAAACGATGTTTATAATTATGTCTCTTTAAACGCAAGAACGCGGACGCGCCAATTCCCATTTACCTACTACTCTTTCCATTTATTTTCGCGCGAAAACGGAAAGTGGGTTTAATTTAACTTTGCACGTTGTTTGATAAACGGTACAGCTAAAGATAAACTACCTCTCTAAAATGTTTTCCTATTTATCTCTTTTTTATCATCAAAATTATTCTTTATAGTTTTTCACAGCTGAAAATTTAATTACCAATAGTTTTTAGTTAATTAATTGGTCTTTCATTGTAAAAAATATTTTGGTGATTTTGGTGAAAAATAGAAAACAACCCCTAGAATACGTCATGTGTTGTGTTCGTGTTTATGACTTATTTTTCGGCGGAAGTTTAGTTGGCACATAAAACACAATAATAAAAAATTCACCCCCTAAAAGTTGGCCATTCATACGAAATGATCTACATATTCGACCCCCGGACATAACGCATTCTTATCGGCATTATCTTTATCGTCGCTTGACGAATTTTTCGGCAAAGTTCATAAAGTTATTTCCACGCTCGTTTGTTTAACGCCAATGTCTTTATTTATAACACGGAGCTCGCTCGTTTTTGTGCGCACTGCATACTAGGCAAACAGATCAACACCACTCACCCCTAAAAATAGCAAGCAAAAGACGAAATTTGTATTGAGAAACACGGTCGCAAAATAAATATTTGTTCGTGGGGTGCTTTGTTGGTTAGAAATCCCACACGATTTTCAGTCAAATGAAGCCAGTATCATTTTTAAGCTGCATGCGCTCTATGCGCTGACTCTAATGTAGGTGAGCTTTACGGGGATGATTCGTCCAAAGCCCGAAAAAAACTCATTGGAGGCGGCAGCGGCAGAAAAAAAGCGACAGCGGGTTGTGCGCGCTCAACAAGATTTATTTAAAAAATTAGAAAACTCGACACGTTCCAATGCGCTAGTGCGGACGCGTCCGAATTTACTAAAGTTGTCCCGTCCCTACTTTATTCCGGAAGGAGTAAAAAAATGAAGAATGCGTAACGGAATTTTCGCTTCGTGCGTACAAACGTCTCATATGCTCGATTCATTCCTTTCGCTTGTCCAACGCGCTGGAGGATATCCGTGAAAGGATAATTCCCATAGTTGCACGACGGGCAGGCGAATGCGGATTGCCGGATCCACAGAGGGAGCCTCACGGTCAACGTATCCAAGGAGCAGGACGAGGCGGCAGCCTGCTCCAGGCATCGATTACTTATTCGCATATATGCGCGCGTGTAGGATGCGAATTTCAGCTTGAAACTAAGCGTGTGAGGGCACCGCAGGTCGTGCAGTGAAGTTGAATGGAAAATCGCAAGGATTTAGAATGATTGGGCGCGCGTCCCTTGTCCGCAAACAACTTATTTACATCCCAACACCTTTTCGCCGGAGCTTCTCTCGTTATCTCGTCGACCAGCGCTATCGTAATGTTAGGTTAGTGTACGACTTCACGAAGGGGTGCGCACTCCTTCACCGAAACGAATTTATTGCTTGCATAGGTGCAAAGACATCATTTCCATTTCTAGAAATCTAGAATATTCTAGAAACAACATCATTTTTTGATGATTTGTAATCATAAATGAAGATATAAAACTTGTCGCATTTACACCGTGCGCCCGTGCGCAAAAGTAATGCGAGCGTAAATAAGCGTAATTAGCCGTCGAGAACGCGAGGGCGCGAAATAAAATTAGCATAATAAGCACTCGACAAACAATTGTAGCACTCAAACGTAATAAAACTAGAAAATTGGTTATTAAATTTGTGTTATCTTTATGCACCAGACGTCGCGCGGTCTTTCGCTCAACTTTGCGTTCGAAACGCATTTTGCACTGTGTCGAGAAGAAAACGTTAATGCAAAACCATTTCGCGCCTCTCTTGTCTACGTCTTGAGTGCTATTAAATTTCATTATTGTTTTAGTAGCCACTAAGGTGGAGGATTTATTTTTCGCGCGTACTTACATAAATAATGCTTCACGATTCGTAAATTCAATTTGAAATCCATTTTGTAAATCAAACAACAGAGTAATCCGGAGTAATCGTCGTGATTGATGTTGGTGGAAAAGATGGCTGACGCGCTACTCGCTGCAGCAATAATAATGATATAAAATCCATGTGGAGAATCTTATTATGCGATGGTAATGCAACTATTATTGAACATGATGGCAAACAAGATCAACATGTGATGCGTTGCGGCGGTAGAGCGGGTGGGGGAGGCGGCATCCGGCACGACGGCAAACACGATTATACGCACTCAAAGTTAACCTCCAACATCCGATAATAATATTTCATGTCGGAAAGCGTCATCCAATATACATAGGTAAGTATATTGGAATCGATGATATTAGGAATATATGTATGCCGCGCAATATTACGTTTTATTTATGTGCGCTTTCTCTCTTCCGCGTCTCCGTTTCCGGTATTGTGTCCGTGTGCACACAGTAAGTATGTGTGTATCGAATATAACGCAATCTGCAGGAAGGAAATGTCGTGCGGCGCGTGAAAAATATTATCAGCGCATTGGGATTTTCGTATGTGTTTATTTGTGCTTAACGCGTGCGTGTATGTGGTGAGGAGCGCTCATCCGCATTTCTTGCCGCCGTCTGCGTGCGTCTTTTTCCTTTGCGGTGGCAGTGGCGGTGGCGGCTGCGGCGGCGTTTATTTCCCGTCGCCGATATTTCATGTTTGTTTCCACCAGGCAAATGCGCCGCCAGTAACGAAAACAGAAAAATCTATTAAGCGCGCGCGCGAAAATAAGACGACGCGACGACGCAATCGAAGAAAAATACTGCGCGCAAATGAAGCAAGAAGAAAGCACTTTACCGCTCAAGGCAATTCTCGAATATACAGCAAAAACTTTTCAATTGCCAACGCAAATTCCGTAATGAAATTGCGTATGAGTTGGGTATAAATATTTATTGAGTTAAAAGTTTTTTCCCTTATTTTCTTCCCGATTTCAAATACAACAAATATTTATGGATGAAATATTTGCAATTGATTGTGCTTTTAGAAAAACTTCACTTTCTCTGTATTAGAAATAATGCTTTTTCTGCCTATGATATGCATAATTTAATTAGCAACTGAATTGTTAGCGACTTTTGAACAATTTCTCAATAAATTAAGGTGAATTTGATTGATGAAAAAATTCAAGGGTGAAATATGCATCTAATATTAATCAGTATTTTAGCTTTTCAGACTGATTGTGCGTTTAAAAATATGAATTGATTCAAAATGCAATTAGTGGCTTGATAAAGCTAATATTATTATAACACCCGTATAATAAAAGGGTGCGTTTATAGTGGAAAGTTTTGGGCAAAGTCCAGCTCAACTGCATGCAGAGTGTGTGATGAATATAAGTGAAACCCATCCGGTGGACATCATTCCGCAACGTTTGACCGCCGGCTGGCGCGCGCTCCTGACACGCGAACACGTTAAGAAGATAAATTAATGTGTAAATTGGAAATTGCCAATAAATCACCTGTCATTTTAAACCTTTTGATGCGTTTATTTGCAGTGACATCGACGCCCGCTTTCTCCCGGATTCGCGTGTCGCGCACGTTCCACCTTTTTCCTATTCATGCCCGCTTGCCAATGTCACTCTCGCGTTGCTACTGCCGCCGCCGCCGATCCTGCAAACGGCTGCCGGTGCGCATTAACCAGCCAAGCAGCAGACGGCGGCGGCACAGAGGAAAGAGCACGGCGCGCCGCTTGAAAAAAGAATGTGAAGCACCCGGAAGCTTTTGATAAACGATCAGCACTATTGAGCGAAAAAATAAATATTTTCATGCACTTGACAATATTTGTTTTATTGCGTTCGCCCTGGTCGAGTTAATTAAAAATGCGTTTATTATTCGCGAGTCATTATTCATCTCAGCTAGTTTGAATTTCCATCCGGAAATAATTACATTTTAATTTTATCCATTGTAGGTAGTTGCATTAATGACTACAAAAAAAGTTTGATTAATTAGAAACCTTTACTAATTAACAACAAAGTTTATGACGAAATTACTCATCACAATATAAAACACCGACGCGTGAGCGTAATTATTGCAAAATATGAATATATTTTGTGAATGCGCACACATTCCGTTGATGGCGCTGGTGGTGCGAGTGATGGAAATGATGATGCGTTAAAATGCGCTGATAGAAACTTTATGTACTCGTAAATATCGGCCTAAAACTCATTTGCATGCATCCGGGCAGCGTACAATTAACAAAGATTGATGAAATCGTATGCATTTGCATTCGAATAGATAGATGTTTGCGCTAACATTGTAATATATTCATAATTTTGATAGTTTTTAGGCATCGCAAACAACACCATTTCATTTCGCGAACGCGCACGACCAAAATCGACGCTCATTATGCGAATACACAGTTTGCCACTTCGGCCATGCGCACTACAACTTGGGATGATTTATTGAGGCGTCGAAATTTGACTGCAACAACTTATTCGAAACTAAACACGTACGCAAATACGTGTTCGAAGCGAGTCAGGTTTGTTTTGTATGCATTGCCAAAAGTTGCTGCCTTGGGTGTTGAATTGACTGACGACGACGACGACGACAACGACATTCAGCTTTTGTGAAACCTTAACCTTCAACGTTTGAATGCCCTAAATGGGGAAAATGAAACCCTTCAAATTGCCTGCGCGTCGTCAGTGACAATTTAATTTTCATAAACAACGGAAAATAGTTCTTCCTTGTTTTTCGAGTGTGTCCTCTCGTCGTGAATTAATCCTAGCCGTAGATGGCGCTTTATAAATGTGTGGTCTACATTGAGTTTATGCCTTTGCACCCCTAGGTTACCATCTGATGCGATCAGCATTAATAATATCAATCCATCTTCAATACATCCGGTTGCAAACTGAAGGAAGACTTTAATCTTTTAAACATTTCACAGTCATCTACTTTAACCGCATTTACTTATTAAATTCAAGGGTGAAATTGGAAACGCGGGGGCGTTTTTTCACTCGTGGAATCATAAATGGCGAAGTGAATTGTTAATGGGTTTGGATCACTTGGTAGATGGCGTTGCTTCACGGCGAGACCCCCCAGCCCGAATGCATGTGGTGGTTCCGTAATTAATTGCTTTCAATGAAGCCCCCATCGTGTCCGTGCGGCGTGCGCGTCCCCCCTTTGCGTGGCCCGACAGCGTCCCTGGGAAAAGCGGGAATAAAGCCCTATGTCATCCAGTCAATCCCACAATATACCGCAGCGCGTGGGCTTCCACCGCACCTCGTTGGTTTCCAAAGCCGCGTATGCGCTTCACTTAAATAGATATTATTTACAGGACCTAAACGATAATTCTAATTAAAATCATAATTGTTGCTGACTCATCGCTAATGCCATTAAAGCGTGCGCAAATTGTTACTTTCTTGCAATTGCGTGATCATCGAACACATCAACCGCCCCCCATTCTCAACAAAAATAAAGCGCGTCGATTTGATACGCATTTTCCGCAAAATTCGCCTCGTTCAACACAGCTATGGCGAAACAACCAGTATACGAATCCAAAAATGTTTTCATAAATGTCGGGCGAACGCATCGCGCATCGTTGTGAAGAACATTTAGGCCAGACAATGGCCAACACACTTCTATTACTCGCGCGCGAACCCATGTCTTGTCTTGCTCAACGTAGACCCTTTGATCCTTGAATCAACACTCACACACATACTTCCGATTATCTAATACCGACGCACACACAAGCACACACACACATCCATTCAATTTCCGTCTTAACGCATATCCAGCCGCATACACCCTTAGATGCAAATCTAAACGAAGGGTGGCATACACAAAATGACCTTTTGTTGCAACATTACACACATAGCAATCCAGAGGAGCGCATTCAGCTTAACAGGCACGCCGCGCCACGCCAGCCCATCCAAAAAGCAACTTTGTCCATAACTCTGATCCATTCTTATGTCTGACACTTTTGTCCGCCACTTTCTAAATTGAATGCTCCAGGCGAATGCGCCAAGTTTGCATTCCGTGCGTACTCCCCATCCATACAAAACCACCCACCCTTCTTCTTTTTCTTCTTCATCTTGCGCTTAGAAAATATGAAGCAATGGGGAATCGTAAAATCTTTCTCTCGCTCATGAGTTACACGTTTATCGTGCGAGTTTTTGCACGATAATTTTTTCATAACGCGCCCCCGTTCTAATAACTAAAGACTGTTTTCAGTACTTTGGAAACTCGTGTAACATGATTCAACACGATTGTATTACGAGTCGATAGAATGTATTTGAGTATTCGACTCTTAAAGTTTACTGGGCAAAAAACTTACTTGTTGATTTTCATTGAACGCGAGCGGGGGTTGGTAATTTTCTCATCTAGTTCATAATATCTATAGGTATGTGTATGACATTTTCAAACGTGAGCTAAAATATGTCATCGTCACCCTGCAATATGGCAAGCTATTACAATTTGACAAGTAAATGAACTTTAACTGAGATTAATCATTGATTCAATTAATCTTCAAACAACAACCAAAATTCGAATGCATTAAGCTGTGAAAAAGCATCCATCCTCAACTATTTTGCACATTTAGTGGTGGTGCTGATAGTGGTGCCCGTGCAACTTTTGGAAAAGGCGGCAGACGATGGCTTTTCTTCGCGTTGCGAGCTTTTGCGCGCGCGATAAGCAGATGGAAGGCATTATCACGGCGCGTTTCGCATTTCAACGCGTAGAGCTGCACGGATAAAGTTTATTCCTGCTTATTCCCGTTTTACGATTAACACATGCATTAGGGTTTGCGAAATCGTCGTCGAGTACGTCGACGGTGATATCATTACGCCGCCTCTTTTGGCATCGTCCGTGAAATGTTGTATGTTGCGCAAATATTCTTACGTGTGTCGCACAGCCGCATCAAGTTCACTTGAGCGCAAAGCAAAGCCATTCATACTCGCCGAATACGTTTAACTTCTTTATCCCAGCCGTGCACACACATGTCTCGCCTACATGTTCATATTTAAAACCAAATCCCCTTCAGGCGAGTGCTGCGTGGTAATGTTGCTCATTGCGTCGTTTAGGGATTTGCACCCGAATATTAAATTGTCAAGTGTTTCAAGTCTATGCACGCAAAGTATACATTTTCACTGCGCAAAGTGCATAAGGTTGCTGAATATTATATTTGTTGATCGTTGGGGCTGCTTTCACCACGTATGATAAGTGGTATTCACTTCTAAAGTACATCTTGCCAGCGGAGATATGAAAAATCCAGGATAATAAATTAAAAGTACGTTTTTAAAAACTTTAGGTAGTAAGTTGAAGCCAGATAAGTGCATAACTAGACTGTTATTAAAATAATATGTGAGAAATTGTGGCGTCTAAAATGTAATTACTGAAGAGAATCTCCGATTTATGAAGCCATATGTAAGGAGCATATTCACTTTGTGGATATCACAAAGACACAGTTGGTTTTAATGAAATTGTATCTTCTAATTAATTATTTCTGCAAAGCACTATAAACGATTGTTTAAATTTCCTTCTAAATCAAGAATTTCCATTGAATTATCAAAGTATATGGCAAAAAACTATAATTATGCACATGCCCCGTAAATATTAAGACTAGAGATAATTGTAACTCAGAAAATGCATACAATTTTTATCAATTATTTTAATCTATATACGAAGAAACAAATTCGAAGGAGATAAAAGCATTATATAGCAATTCTTTCGTTGTCTTCTAGCGTCTGATTAAAGTTTCTAAACCTATTTCAATTAACCGTCTTACAGTTGCCTCATTTTCTAGAAATGTGCTGCTTAAAGTAATTTCTAAATTTCCCAATACCTTAAAAAATTTATGATGAATTCGTGTTCTTATCAATGTTAATTAAAGAGTATTAATTCAAGTATTAACTGATATCAAAAAAGTTAAAAATATTATTAGCCAAATTACAGATATTTGAATTGAAAGCCAAACTTTTGATAACCTAGTGAACACTTAAATTTAATAAATTCAAACGCAGTTCTAAAAAAAAGATCCGGTAGCTACTTAGTAGCTATTAGTAGCTCACTTTGAAATGAAATGAGAAAACACAGGTAATGGGGAATTGAATTTTTAATGAACGCTAATTTATATTCGTACGCTTTTAGCTTGCACGCTGCGTTTTTTCGCGATTTCTCTTCGGTTTTCCGGTTTGGTAGTCGTCGTGAGATTAGCGATGCAACGGAAGGAGTAGCATTCAATTGGATTTACATTAGTTGCGCGCATCTCTGTACAATCGATTCCGTGACGCTCTTGTTCAATGTGCAAATCCCGAACACAATCCGTGTTTTGTGTGTGCATTCTGCATGCAGATCGCTTCGGCGATATTGGAAAAGTCGGCGTCGGCGTCGGCGCTGGGAAAACAGGCACGTAGCGCGACGATGACCTACAGACTCCATGGGAGCGGCGAGAGCATCCGGAGAGGAGAAAATCGCAAACATCTGATAATGATTGATTGCTGAATGAGACGGCGACGCGCGCGCATAAACACAAAGCACTCGTGCGCTGCATTGGCGGACATCCGTTCGTCTTGTTTTTTTCCTTCTGTTTCGCTCGTTTTTTATTTACATTTTTTTTGTCAGTGCGTTGTGAGGTCGGCTCTCAATAATGATATCGCTCGCGCTATGAGGAATCACCGGCAGTAAAACGCTATCCAAATATATATTTTTTCATTTTACGCACGCCAAGATATCTGCGTTATTTTCGCGTTTCATTTGGCGGCGGCAAGGAAGAAGAGCGGGCCGAGAGTTATGACAATCATAAATAGCCTGCGCATTTAATAATAATATGATGCATGTAATAAATGGAGATGCGCAAAGAATAATAAATTCGCTTTTATCATCACATGCTTGCCACGATATTATATACTTAATGCTTTACGTTCCAGTTTTCCACGTTTTGTTTTCCTTCTTGGCAAATTCATGAAAAATCTGAAAAAAACTCTGAATTTGCGTCTGGATGACGGCAATTACTCCGAAATAATATTAATTAACAAATGTGACATTGTGCGTTGTTTGTGCAGCTTTGGCGAAATTAATTAAATCAAAACCAATCAATTTCATAATGCAAAAACACTGTTCGAATCACAGCCGAAATTAAATTTTGGAGGCAAACGCATTGCAAAATGGTGTTTTATAAAGCTGAAAATTATTTCACAACACGCATAGATTTACGGCAATTTCATATTCATAAAACTAATTAGCTCCATGTCAATTTCCCGGACATTTTATTGTTTAATATCCGTACTTGCGCCATCCGCATTTGGTGTATTGCGCTCTTCGAGTCGAAATAGTAAATTTTCCCGGAGGAGCGTGTTTTAATACCGAGCGCAAACGCTTGTTGACTAAAGTGCATGAAAGCTTTACGAGCGCGCGTTGTTGCATCTTTCGCGACATTCGAAGCGTTTCGGTTTCAGCATGTGTCTGCCGCCTTTTGCATTTCGAATGGCGGAATGGTAGCGATGGCGAAATGCAATTTCTTAGCCGGTGCGAACGCCCGAAAAAGGCGCGCATGCGGCAGCAGCTACAACAAGATGCTGCATTTACTGCGGTTTAAATAAACACTTTATGCGCGTGTAGTGCCAAGATTTATGAGGCGGGAAAATGCCAGCGCAAGGGCGCATTGCTGTGTGCTAGGCATTAAACTGCTTTAAATTAATTTAAATAAATTAAACGTTCATGCGATGCTAATAAGGCACTTAATATTACTTAAACGTGTTCTTGATGCGATGAGCACTTAAGTGGGATAGTTCAATGAATTGAGAATTGATCCACTTAGTTTTATGTTAAACAACTTAAACTCTTTCAAACTTTTTCCTGCGTTAAAGAAAAATTAATGTCTTACCTTATCATAGAAGATGATCTCAAACCAGAAATTCTAATGATAATTAATGTTTGAAGAATTTTGAGTGAGCAGCAATGATGAGCATCATGGAAAATGGACGAATCCATTTATTATCTTGGAATTCCTGAAACAAAAGAAGGCAAATTATAATATTTCGCTTCTTACATCTTCTTATCGTTTCAATAAAGTTGTTATTTAAAGGTTTTTCATTATTCCATCACCAAATCCACCACTGATCTCGATTAATGCCCTATGAAATTATAATTAACCAAAGTGGTTACGGTTCGCACATGGCTGTAAGTAAATGAGTATTTGCTTAAGATAAGTAGAAGAATATTTAAAAGAGTACATATTTAAACGTGAGTTAATAAAAGTTGATCCACAAGGATAAATATTCGCGAAATATTTGCGCAGCGTGTCGTGGCATTTATTCACGCTCATAAAATTGAGTACGTCGAGGGTAAAGAAGGCAAAGTGCATCCAGGAGAACGCGCGTATGAAGAAGTCAATATGCAAAGGCGAAGTACTGAAGACATTGCGGAGTGCGGCCATATATTGCGCACATGACGCATGACGGCTGATATGTTTGACGTCATAAAATAAAACAATATTCCTAGCCGAAGGCCAGCCAACCTGGCCGTTTGTACTTGTTTGTTTTGCGGCGTACTTTTTATATTTTGCGATTACTTAGACGCAGTTTATGCGGGCGGTTATAAAAAATGCCGAGAGGGCGCTGCATGCAGATATATAGATCAAGAATGCGAAGCATACGTGCTTTATAACCATAAGTGAATACTTTTATGAGCTATGTCGATAGCAACACATTGCATTTCTTTGGCCTTTATGCTGCTGCTGCTACTGCTGCTGCCGCCGCCGGCCAAGCTGCTTTTATTTATTATATCTATTTCTGCATGCTATGGACATTCTTTAAGGTACATCCTCTCCCCGCCTGAATATATTGTGTGCTGCTTGCTTTTATGCTTCATGTTTTACTAGCACACAAAGCGCTTGTTTGTACGCACTTGAATATAAATTTTTAGGGGTGTGTGCATGTGTGTTAATTTAGAATCGATACTCAGATATGAGTTATTCAATTAAAATTTCATTTTTGAAGCTTAAAAGTGAATGTTAATTGTGTATTGAGCAAACTAATTGAATTTGTAGGTACGAAATATCTTTGAAGCTAAAATTAATTTAATTTCCAATGCCACTCGGGGAACTAATTAATGTTGAATTATTAATATTGAATTGATTTTTAATTTGCCATGCGAAATAAGAATTTCACTTTCATTCTCGTTTCGAGGGGCGGCTGGGAAATAGAGAGATTGCTACGAGTACTGGTATGCTCTCGTCTACTTATTTATTCTGTTTCAGTGAGAGGCGGCCGTCGTCGTCAGAGGCCATTTTCGCAAATTGTGAAAAACGAGGCATAGGAGAGAAAGAAAACTGCTTATAAATAAATTTGAATATTTTTCATTTTCGCGGGGCGGCGCGCGTGGAAGGAGAATGCGTGCGAGAGAGGTGTTAAGCCAGGTGACGCCCGGGATAAAGTTTGGTTAATACATATGTAGAACATTGCGCTGCGGGAATATTCGATTTTCGGCGCTTTTTGTTTGCGGCTTTGTTTGTTCTTGTTTCGCGCAGACGAATTTCCACCATTTGAATAAACGCAGCTCGGGGACGTGCCTCTTATTGAACCATTGTTTGTTGTGCGGAATTGATTTACATTTTTGCAAACGCACAAAATCTATTTGGCGCAAGCCACTGAGCCCTTGAATATTTCTTTCTATAAAGTATTTTAACTTTTAGATTGCCCGTACGCGCAGCCGCGTTTACTTCGTACTTTCAAACAACTATGTTGAATGTCTTCAAGGGTAAAACTACTTTCTTAAATGTTTTTGTCAAACACATTACACCTCGGATTGCGAATTCATTGAAAATAAAGTTCTTCAGGGAGGTCGTTGTTTTAAAATTGTTAAAACAGCGTCACGTTAGGGGTGAGATCAAAGGAATTACTGTTCAAAATTTACTCTACTTGTCATACAACTCAGTTGATTTTAGTTATGAGACATTACTTCTCACTATTTCACCCTTACAACAGACTGAGTGAATTAAAGCTAGTCATGTGATAATAACAGCTCTTCAAATTTGTCCATATTGTTATAAGTTGAATTTTAAGGATCTATAACAAATATGCTTCCCTTACGAGGTTACGAGGGTGAAGGTCACACGTTTTTGACTACTCAGCCCTTTCTAAAGCGAAATTTGCAAGGTAAAAGTTATATTTCCCTCTCGAATGACGAAATTTGGTGATTAAATACGATAAAAATTTATCATACGCATTTAATTAATTTACTAGTAAATAAACCGTGCCAAATTGCTACTTAATCGTGCGTTGAAACTTTAAGAAAGATTTTGGCAGCTCTAAAGATAGGTATATGTTAAATTTACTATTTAATGTATTATCATGATATACATTCCAACTTTTGAACCGCAATTGAATATAATAAAAAGAACAAAGAACAAAGAATAAATAAAGTTTTGGGAAATACTTTGTTAATACACAATGCAACAAGCAGGCGCTCTTTAGTACACCAGGCGAGAAGGTTTTGCGAGGTCCCAAAATCGGCCTTTGGCGTGCATTAAAAAGATTTACGCGTTTGTAAGGCGGCGGCGGCGGCAATTTCTTGCTCCTCAGCGGCACGGCCGCCGCCTAAATACGTGCGCACGTACGCTAACGCCATAGTGATACAAACTGATATAAGGTGGAAGAACATTGTAGATATTGTGGAGCGGTGCCGGATGTTGAGGCGCCGTTGGAGTCCTGATTATACCTTCGAGGGACACTTATGTTGTACGTTTTATGAAATTTATGAAATATATCACTCGTTATTATTTAGCAAAGCGCAATGTGTGTATCCCACCACCCCCCAACCAACCCGCTCCTATGCCGCCGTCTCTTAAGTGCACATTAATCAATGTATCATATAAAAATTATAAACTCTTCTTTTACCTCTCAACATGTCGAAAATTGCTAACTTATTAATGGCAGAAGTTAATTTAAGAATTTTAATTAAAATAACTTAATGAATCAAATTAAAAATGATTTCATTTATTTTAAAATGCAATTAACCAAATAAGTATCACAAAAATGAATTAAATAAAAGTTATGCATTTTTTCATGTTTATCGCTTGATATGTTAATGGCAGTTTTTTGTAATTTAATATACTATTGACGGAGTCAACAACAATTAACGATTGCGTAAAGAAGAAGCAGTTTATTTTTTCAAATAATACTAAAATATTATGATAAAATTCCATATTAAAAATAATGATATAAACTCATCTGCTGCAAGCGCACACGAACGAATGTTGTACATTAAAATAAATAAAACAAGCTCGTTACGCAGCAGCTTTTACGATTCGTATTTTATAAGACGAGCCGAATGCGCGGGCGCGCATTTGAAATTAAAACGAATGACTGGAGGACGCATTTCGCGCTGCACACAAAAAGAAAAGCGAAGTTTAACTGGTGCCATTAAAAGATGCTCACGCCAACGACAACGACAACGGCGGCGACGGCGGCAGCGGAGGCAGCAGCAACGCGTTACTGCAAAGACGGCGCGTCATCCTTCTGTTCTTGCCATCTTTCAACCCCCGCTTGCTAGCTAGTGTGTCGTACGACATTTGCTGAATTTCTGGATGCTCGGCACGCACATTTCATAAAGATAATATCACCATCATTATTGACGAAGAGATAATGTAAAGAGGGCTAATGAAATTAACAAAAGACGCGCCCGACATCTTAACGTCGCGTATGCATTACACACCGAGTGTTGGACACTCGAATTACGACTGCAAATTCAATTCAAAGCACGAATAATCACATTAATGCTGTCCTAAGACTTTTATTTCGCTTGTCACTTTACTCCGGAGATATCCTGCCGGTAAAATCAAAACATACTCGAAAGCTTTGTTGTGTATTATTATTATTAATACTCCAAGTATTTTGGCAAGTTTGTTTGTTTGTTTGTTTGCATTTAAGATTCGTGTACAAGACATGAAGTAAAAAGGGGTTGGCGCAACATAAGCAAAACAAACAAACCTGCTGTCTGATATCTAAATGAATCATTTTGTTCGTAGCAGACAGACGAAAAGCTTTTGGACATCTGCGATTATTTACTTACGTATTTTGTTTTATTCCCGAAAGTTATCGAATTAAGTTATCGACTTCATTCGCGTAATCATTTCTATTCTATTATGCGCCATTGTCTACATTGTCTCTGCGCTTGCACGTGAATAAAAACAATTAGCGCGAGAAGAATGACAACGTTTTCTAAAACACGCAGACATTCGGAATTGCGTTTATTGTTTATGTGCGTCGAATGAAATATTTGGTGTATTCGTTAATGGCCAATGTTGGCGAAGAGAATCGAACAAGGCGACAGCGGATGTGAAGGCGTAAAGGCGATAATTAAATTTCGTAGGTCCTTCCGTAAAACGCAGTGATGAATAATTTAAGGATTGTTTGCGTCTGATCATGCCATAATATTAGGCATTTCAATGTGATTATTTTATTATTTGTTTGCACTGATTTATTCGTTACGTTTTGTAATTAGTACGTGGATTTTAATTGAATAATTAAATATTTATTTGACTATTGATTCAATCGCAATGTCATAGTATGGTTTGAGGGCTGTTTTTAACCTGATTTATGTATATAGAGAACAAGGGGAGTAATATTGGCATTCGTACAATAAACTCACAATTAAAAAATAAAAGACGAAAGAAGATATAGGTATTCAAGCCCATATTGGGTACTTACCCGTGATAGTCCATATTAAGTCAGTCCTTGGATGATTGGAAGAAGTAGAAGAACGAAAACACTGACAAAAATTGAGAACTTAGATTTACCATTATAACTCTCACACAGCTCGAAGCTGAAAGGGAGGTACCCCCCAGGATTAGACATATTAGAAGCGTTCGCCGGTGATTGGACGGGGGTCACCCACAAGCAGCTTCGACGCACAAAAATATGGTAATGGTAAATTAAAATTTTCTATCTTTCAAGGTAAATTGGTGAATCTTCTACTTCTTCCGATTTTCAAGAAATGCCCAAGCAAGAACTAAGGGATAAGTACCCAATATGAGGCTTGAAGCTGAGATGTCACATACTCTGCCGCCAAGATTTAGGTATACCTCAAGCCTAGTCTGCCACAGGAATGGGGGTCACCCCCGAAAAGCTTCGAGGCTCAAAAACATTGTAGTGGTAAATCAAATTCTTCAACCATCAGTTGTGTTTTGGTGAATCTTCGACTTTTTCCGACCTTCAAGAAATGCCCACCCAAGGAGTAAGGGGTAAGTACCCAATATGGGTTTCAATTTCTCTTATTTCTTATACATATTGCTCGCAATAATTCAACTATGATGTTTTATTGTCCGGATATTTCAGATTCAAGTTTCAGTATCTATTTTGCTAATTCTTTAAAAGTGCATTCCTAACCATTGAATAACAACTAAAAATATATCTCATTGATTTATATTACAGCCTGAATGCTATCATTAACTAACATATCACGTCCTTTGAACCACAGTATAGATAAATACGATAATATTGTCACTTGTTTGATGATAATGTAATCATCATAATTAACTAAACATTATTTACCCGTTATTTAACATAAATAACTCAATAGGAATTAATCAAGCGCGCTCTTAGTAGCTTAATTGAAAGATACACATAGTGCGCATACGGAATGCTTCATTTTGCTAGCAAGTGGCTGGCGATGCGTGGGTTTGTTACTCAATTCCGGTCCCACCACGGATCGAACCCAATCCAGCCGCGTATTTATCTCGAACACACGTCGCGCGCCCCCGATTCGAGTCTCAAATGAGATCCTTCGAGACACGCGGACGAACATAGACTTAAAATTACGTTCATTTTGCCGCTTTCTTGCCACTGTTTTACAAGCGCTGTCTTCACACCTCACTTATTCTTAATTATAGCATTTGTGCCACCAGGCAATCTGCCAGCCGAACAAGGTATACCTTGATTTCTAGATGGTTCATGCTCAATTTACTTTTACTTTATCTATTTTACATGTAAATTTTCAAGAATAAGTGATTGTAATCATTTCGAAAACCTATTTACTTTTCGTAAATCTTATTTATAAATGAATTAATTTTGCGCAATGCAACGCAATAATTATTTATCTTTCATTATGAATAAAGCAGAACGCATTAGTTTAATAGAAATAACTCAACTATACACGAAATAGAAATTCAAATGAATCTAGTCAAATATTGCTACGAATTAATTAATTAATTCTAGCGTAAAAAGAGTGGTTACCTAAATATTCCGTGAAATATCGAAAATTTATGTATGAAATTGAAAATAATTTAAATTTTTAACTTCATCATTTTGTTTGCATGTGGTTAATATTTATTGAAATTTATTCAGCTCCTCTGATGCGAACACGATGCGAAATTTTAATACGCTTGTTGCCGATGTAAATTCCCCAACTTTTTTTATTGTCTAAAATTATTTTTCACGCAGCACGCGTCCGTTTCGTGTTGACGCTTTTCACCGATTTGAATAATAAGCAGTGCGTATGCGTTTTTAAACGGGGATAGAACGGGCAGCGTGCGCACGTTTTCCCCGACTCGTGAAGAGGGAAGTTCTTCGGCTCCTCACACGAAGAGATGTGACAGTAGCTCTTGAACGCGCACGCCCTTATCAAATCAATCTTTTGGAAGTGCGCAAAGGTCGAAAGTGCTGACTTTGCATATCACGTTGCCTGTTGTAGTACTCGAGAGTAGCCATCGGGGCAAGTTTCGCACAATACGTGAGAGTGGTGCGCATTGTATCTGCCACCCCTCACGGTCGTGACGCGTGGATGCATTACCTTCCCGGAGAAGATATGCAGCGTGGCGCTGAATGGACGAGGGGCGGCTGTGGAGTTATACAAAAACGATTTTGTACTTGGCGTATAAGTAAAGACGAGTAGGTACATAATAGGCGCTCGCGCGTAAGCCGAAAGCCGTTACGATATTTCGGCGTGCTTATCTCCACTAGACGTGGAGCGCCAGGATAAATAGATGGGAAAATATGTGCCAGAGGGCCTATCCCTACTTAAGTGCTGGGCTCTGTTTCATTTCGTGCGTGCGCTAAGCTTCCTTGCTTGCTCGCTCGCTTTTTATAATGCGCTATATATTGCTCAATGTGATATCTTTTTTATCCGTTTTAATGGCACCAATCTCATTTAAATATTTTCATATTATTTTATCCTTGGCAGCGGATATGTCTTTATTATTTTTTACCAACGTTCAAATTTTACATTAGCCTCGGGTTAAATTGTGAATTTGCTAAAAATAATAACTTTCGTTCGACGTCGGCTAAAAGGATGATTACTCTTAAAACAATTGTTCTTTAGATAATCTAATTGATCTATTTATAGTATTATAGTCCTTGAATTTTTATTTACGTAATCCTCCCGTTGAAACCTCCAAGCCGAGATATACTGGAAGTAAACGGCCAAATTTTAGATATTACTTAATATCTCACGAACCACAAAACCGATTTTAACGATTCGAATTTAGTCTTAGATGATAAAAAGGTTTTCCTAAAAAATCACGAGTAGGGGAGTAAACAACTATGCTTATAAAACACATTAAAACCCTCCTAACTTAACGAGAATTTTCATTTGAAATATAAGCTGTGGTTTATGAGATTTTTGGCCTAGTGTGCGTCGGCTGTGCGATCCCTTTGACTCCCGCAAATGGCCAACCACCAATTTACTTACTTCTGGTAATGAAAGTAGCAGTTAATTAATACTAAACTAAAAATTATTAAATTTCTGAGAATGTTATGGGAAATTTCACTAAATAACTCATTTCTAGAGAATGTTCTATAAAATATAAGAAGTATTAGAATAATTTTAAATAATAATGAATACAAATGTAAGCCCCGGAAATATTGACGGAAATGTTATAAGTAGGTATCTACTTTACTTTTCATTGTCTCAATAAAGCAGGAAATTGAATATTACATTACGAAATGCGTAATTTCGTAATGGTTTATTATACGTCAATACCTTTGATATTGCTTAAAATATATTCATATTTTTAGGGACAAAGAAAATTCGTGATATTTGAGACGTTTGAGTGAACATAATGGTTGTTGTTTACCGCTGCGCATAAAAGCAAAATCATATCATATTCTCGGTTCGAATGCATCTGATATAAAACGTTCAATATTTATATTAACGTCAAATCTACGTATATATTAGGTAAACATTGCCAGTAGCAGATTACGTCCTTGGCGAGGAAGTGAAGCGATGATGAAGACCGGCCGTAAAACGGTTGTTTGCTTCCGGACGAATTGGTGCTTGCAAGGAAATTGTCCTGCGCACCGGATCGCGATGTACCGTACCTGTTTGCCTCATAATGCAATTTCATTATCAAGTTTTACGCTGCATGCCATTTTACTAGTTTTGTTATTAATTATATGATTTGCCCCATTACGTTTATGATTCCATTATGAGGTCGTATACGTGCGTGTGCGTTCGTCCTTCGCAAGGATAATGCATTGCGAGCGGAGAAGACTCGGCACGAAATTAATGTATTTATCGGCTGAATCAATAATATGGAATGACATTAACGCGGTTATAAGATCCACGTAATGTATTAGATTGCCGGTGGCGGCTGAAAAACCAATTGGTTTTCGTGTTATGTCATTAGCTGTACTTTAAGACCGGGGATGCTTTTCATTGAGGTCGTGCTTAAATGCATTTTTTCATTTGCCGTTTTTCCGATTCCTTTTTCAATAGCTAGGGATAATTTGATTTGTTACCACGGATTTTACTTATAACAAGACATCTTATTAATTATCTAGTACAGTGCTTCCCAACAAATTAAGCTTATCACTCTATTTTCAACAAAATCAAATTAGTCCTAATTTTCCAAGTTTTGCAATCTCCTTTTAAACACTATAACACCTTTTTCACTCCTTTATTTTGATAACCGCACCTGAATATAATTATTATGCTTATTATCCCCCCCTTGGATAATTTCCACACCCCTTAAAAAAGAATTTACTAAATTTTACTAATTTAAATATCATTCGGTTTATAAACTAATTCTAATTTTTATATATTTAAAAAACACTAGCTTTTGTCACTTTTGTAGAATGATTAGTTTCTTGACATTTTTCAAAAGGTGCATAGCACCATAATTTTGTTTAACCCAGTTTTCTATTACAACGACACGGTATGTGAAATAAAACTTGATACTTGCATTGAAAAAAATTGTAATTTAAATTGTAATTAATTTTCATAAGAATTTTTCAGAGGGCCATACGTAATACAAGAGGAAAATTGCACGTTTTTCTGTTCGTGATACGGGCGTATTGTAATATTTCAAAAGCTCGCGGTGCGCATGCAGAAAAACGACAATTTTTCGCACGCGTTACATTATATTAAGCGATTCTGCCTCCTCCTGCTCAAAGAGGGAAAAAATGCGCGGCGCAAAAGAGGATGATTTAAGAGTTTTGAATTTCAGTGTAATGCGCACGGTTCGATTTAATTAAAAAATGCAATATTTATGATCGATGAAGGCCAGCATTTGGTTTTATTGCGTGTTTTGCCATCCCTCCGCGCGTGCCACGTTTTTATCTCTTCGCCCCCGTATCGGTTACAACTGTTTGTATACAATTTTTCGCCATGTATTTGCCAGCCGATGATATAAATCAATTTTATCTAATGCGTAACGGCTGCTCATGATATCCTGGCCATGAAAATATTTCATTTAGAAAATAAAATTTAATAACAAATGCACAACATTGCCATCTCGCTAATAATCCTCCTCGATTCGTCGGGGAAATGTAAGATAAAAACCGATACGTCGATGAAAAGTAAAGCACAATTACAGAATCAATTTGTCCAAGTCGCTTTGAGCGGAAGTGCATTACGGACGGCGAACAACTTGATTGGCAATCCTACGAATTCTCGTGCCAAATTGAAATTCGAAGCAGCTATGGATTTTAAAGACAATCAATTGATTGTATTTTATTTCAATATTTAAATTTCGCTTGCTTGGCATGTCTTTCACGGAACATTTCAAATATGTAAAAACGATCGAACAATGAATGAATAAACAAATTCCACGAAATTTCGGTATGCTGAATTAAAAATTCATAAAGTTTCTGTAACAATATTAACGCCAGGTGGAAGGTTACAGTACTCTAGTGTACGCTGGTTATGGGCCACTGTTGCCAAATACTTTGAATAAACAAAGCGCAGCCTTGGCAAAAATGAAACAATGAATAAATAATATTAATAAACTCGTTCCCTTGGTGCCCTGTTGTATTTTTTTGTACTACAGCTGTTGGCACACATGCTATGAGTGTTAAAGACGCCAACAAACATGTCTAGTCACAAGTAAATGTTGGCATTCGTGGCAGAAAGTGAGCATTTGCGAGATTTCTGTGCGTGAACAGTACGTGCAAACACACGGTACATAGCCACAACTGAGCAAAAAATGGTTTAATTCAGGAAGCGTGTCGTAGACTACTATTTAATTCAGTCCCATTTAAGTGCATCCATTTTACTTTAGGATATTAAAACTAGCGCTGTGTTAGATAGAAAAAACAAGTGAAGATTACGAAAGATTATTTAAAAGTCTTTCTTTTCATTATTCTCCATTTCTAATTTTAAAAATTAGTTTTACTAATAGCATAAGACACCTCACACAAGCTAGGAGGAGAATTAAAATTTGTTTTATATTCGGAAATATTATTAGTAACATTCCAAAAAATCTTTCATTTGCTTCGATTGTGTTCTAAAAGTGATGAAATATTTATGAATGTTTAGTATCTACGTAATTCAAATATTTTGGCAAACAGTAATCATGATTTACTATTTAATTTCATCATTATTGCTGGTAATACGGAGAAATTTAAGGCGTTATTGTTATCGCACGACTTGAATTAAAAGTTCAATCGATCGTAAGTATGAAATACTAAAAACTAATCAAGAATGAAATTAAGGTGGCTTCTGTGTCGCGCTTTAGATAACGCAATCAAATATTATTAAGACAAATTTCTTCGTCTTCATTAAATTTGTTTTGAAAAGAATTAAAATTTCGATCTCTAGTTATTCTGCGTTATACTGCATTTTATATGTTGTTTTATTTACAACAATATCATGATGATAAACAGTCATTTGGGCAAAAAAATGTTATGGATATGTTATTAGCATAATTTTGTATGAAAAATGATGAAAGCGATATATGAATGATTTGGGTTTATCGAGAAGCACTAACGCGTCTTGTCTCAAAGATTTCCGCGTGCGCTTATCACTTATGTACACAGTTAGGAAGCGATTTTTCATCGGGCGGCTGATGTCCGTTCGCACTCGACGAAGGTTTAGCCTCTCGACGCGTCGCGCATTCGCCAATGATGTCGGCCGCCGCTGCGCTCTTCGAATATAATTTAAAATCCCTTAATATTCGTCCGAACCCGCGTACGCGCGCATGTGCCCTGTCTTTTCGCATATAAATGCGAGTGCGGCACCACTCGTGCGCACACCCCAAGAGAAGATAACCCTATCTATGGTAATCTAATGCAAATCCGCTTATTGAAAATATCTGCTTTCCAACGAAAATTTGGATTTTCCTGCATTTGACACAGATTGATTGCTTCTTATATCACACAGCTACGAGCACACACTCGCATTTTTTTCTTCTTCTCTACGTAAAGGGCGCAAAATCATTTTCCTTCGCATACATGCATCTACATGCCATCTACTTTTTCTTCATATTCGTCTTCGTTTTCTTCACCAACATACAATATCGTTTTACTTGTTCGGCATTTATTCATCTCTATTCTATAGGAACGTCCACCTTTTTTTCTTATTTTCAAGAGATGCATTTCCCGCAGGGCTTTGCCAAATTATTCTGTCAAATTATTTAATTAAATTACCACCCAGAATACCAAAATTGTGAATAAGTAAAATTCATCAATTTCACAAGCCCTTCTTATATTTCATTCAATTTGGATTTGAAATAATATACAGTAGAGTCCAGTTACAGTCGCGCTTCGTGGCATTGTCGGTATATCCGGAAGTCGCTACATCCGATTGGAAAATTTAAATAACTGTTTATCTCCGAAAAAAAACGTAATAAATGAACATTTGTGTTACTAGGTCGCTATATCCGGACGAAAATTCATTGACATTATTGATTATATTTAATTACAATGCGTCGTTATATCCGAAAGACACTACAACACTTGGATAATGATACTGTGTTGTATTCAATCAATTCTCAACTAGATATTTTCTCTAATCGAAAAGATTTCATTAAAAGTTAAGTTGATACGTGCTTTTCCTGCTTGGTCGTTATATCCGAATGGGAATTTTTAAAATTGCAAGATGTTATAACCGAAATTCCCCCCCAATACCAAAAGTTGCTCTTTCGTAGTTGATAGAAAATGGAAATCATAATAAAACTTTGAAAAAGTAATTGCAATTATGATATGAGTAATTCCAGTTTGCAAGATGATAATCATAATGATTGTATTGAACAAATTCGTATTCAGCACGAATGAAATACCTAAAGAGTTTGGGAACATAGAAAGTGCGCACAACGCAACGCCGCAAAGCCGAACGGAAAACTCAAAGTCATATAAAGACCATTGAACTAAAAGCCAGAGTGGGAATAGTTTAGTTTCCCGGCGCGATTGTTTCGGCGGCAGTGCGCCGCGCATTTCGGGAATCATTTAAGTGAATCTATTGGCGAGCGGCCATAGAAGTGTTCGGAGGGCAGCAAAGCCGCTCTTTTCCGTTCGCCGCCGCTCATATTCACCCGCCGCTCGACGCTCAGCGCTCGAACCCTTTCGAAAACACACCGGCTCTGATCCTCCGCACCACTTGCCAAGAACGATTGCAACAATTCGAGGGCATTGTATGGCGCTGGCGCTGCCGCTGTTCCGCCGCACAAAACAAACTTTATTGAAATTTTAATGAACATACAAAAGGTGGCCGTGCGCTTCTATTGTTCAACAATTTCAATTTGAGCCAATTTATTTATTCGTTCACTGACAGCATGAAGCCAGGATGTACCCACCGCACTGACACAATACGAATCTTTGAAAATTTGCATCTGCGATTTGCTTTTATTTACTCTCAATTTCAATCTCTTTTGTGTGTACCGCTTTTTTTATTTCATGTTTTGCGCATTGTTCTACCACCCCAGTGCTAATAAACAGGCGCTTTGCTTTATCACCGCTCAACGGACGCGAGACAACCAAACAAAAACGAGAACCAACTAAAAAAAAAGCATGAAATTATTTACGAATGGTAAATTCCATCAACGAGGATGGTGGTTGTGATCAATATGCAATTATTACCAGCCCCACTTGCAATCAAATTAAACGTTGTCGTTCATCAGTCCGGTATTATTTTCAAAGTGGCATTCAACTTTTAACTCTCAACTTGTAACTTTTTGCAATTTCAGTTTGACGCGTTGATTGCATGACTCTTGCTGTATCGCTGCAAATTGCATATGACTGAAAATTGTAACATTATTGACATGAATATCTCTATGTGTGGGTGGGTGTGTATATGGCTATTATGCGTATACTACTCTTACTTCAAAGCAGACTTTGCTGTGGGGTTGTAGTGGCTCGCACAATATAATTTATCAATCGATTGCGCCACATTTGAGTGCTTGTGCCCGTCGGCGAGTGTTAAATTGAAGTGCATCGTGGCGTGGTCTGATGATGGGCGGCTCTTCATGATATTCGCCGCACTTAATGTCAACGATTGCTGATGTCTATTTGCACAAGCACTGCCATCGCCGCACTACTTTGTCTTCAGGCTAGTGACATGCAGTGCCCCCGTGTTACTCATTGTTATTTCATTCAGCCGCTCTAATTACATTATATGAATGATTAACGCTATTTACCTTTGTTTACCTTTGTGATAGATTCATTCAACATGTGGGTTTTCATTCCAAAGTGTATTTGATGTTTTTGATGACATGGAACTTATGTTCGTGTTTGTAATAATAGCGAGACCTTAATACTAGTTGAAATTCAAAATTGCTTACCCTCCCTTGCGTTTGTTGCACTTAATAATAACACAATTTATGATTTTGGATGAGGCACTGTTACTTTGCTTTGCTAAGGTTACTTGAATCAGCTGATCGAAATATTTGCAGAGAGACGCTGACAGTCGCTGTGAACTAAAATCCGAACGTGCACGAATGCAACCGAGCAGCTGCTGTCAGCTGAGGCTGAGACTCTTGTTCGCGCCAGCGCGATGGTTGTTTTTGGTTAGCGTTGGTTAGCAGTGAAATATAATCTGTTAATATTAGCAATACAATAAAAGGCATTGATCTGCCAGAGCTATAGTGATGGTAATTGAACGAATTCGTGATGGATATCAACTGAGATGTATTGGGTTACTTCATACTATTGTATAGAATTACTGCAAATATGGCACTGTTGATGTTGCTTTGCAAGGTATGTCTACAACTTGTTATTTGCTTGCTGACATTTCTTACTTCATCTGTGGTAATATTGATTTTATTGGAATGCAATGTAATTATCGTTTCCTTAAGATATGTGGTTCTTTCTGGGTTCATTACTAATCTCTATTATTGGTTGTAGGACTACCAGGCACTACTACTAAGTTGATTGTAATCAGGTGTGAGGATTACTTACATATGCGAATATATGCGAATATAACTGATGAGAGATCTAAGTCATATAGGATTATATGACTTTAACGATTAGGTTGCTTTCTGGACTTAAACAGCTGTGTTATTAGCACTAAAGGAATTGGCACTAATTCGCTAGTGATTCCTGCTTCATTGCGTCGTAATACTTCTGCTAATGTGGACCACGCATGGTGAACATGAATTTACTGATACGTTGCAACGTACAACGCGTTGTTACTATTGGAATGTACTACTGAGAACTCTTCAGCTGTGGATCTTATATAGTAAGTGGTTAACTTAACTTATTATTGCGTTTGGTTATCGATGATTATTACAGTGGCAGTGCTGACATTGCATATGGCAAAGAAATGTAGTTATTGTTCATTCATTAATCAACGTTACTGATAAGCTCATTGTATTTTCTGGCATTTTGTTGTAAGAGCATTACTATATTGCTTGTTGCAATCCGCTGTGTGGGGTATTATGAAGTACCTATATACCTGTTTGTTTTAACAAACGTATGCTATTTTAGACACAAACCAGAAAAGGCATTCGTTTACCAGTGCCTTGTGGTTTAGTACTTGGTTAATAATCTATTGCTTTCATTGTTGCAGTGTGCAGTGTGGACAAACTCATGATAGAGATTAAATAACTGATCAGTATTGGACACCTACATACCGTTTAAGTGAATCACAACTATAGTAGTACCATGGACAATGCCAGGTATGTTGTCGACTTATTTATTGCATGTTGTCATGCGTTATTTCACCGCATTAGTACCGAACGAAATGGAAAAGATTAAAGCTATTTACCTTTGTCAATTCACATGATGAAATGATTCCAGTCAAACTATCTGATCATCTTTATATTTATCGATACTCACTGACTATGAGCAACCGTATACTCCTTTTAAAATGGTAATTTGGTTTAATCCGAACTTCCAAATCGTCCTGATTAGGCTTTATTAGTAAAAATTCACTCACTGCACTTTACACTATTCCACTACTTCATAACCTATTACTGACTGTGTGTTGCTGTGTATGTGCAACAGTTCATTTTGACAAACTGACAGGTTTATACCTGATCCTTACTGGACGAATCAGATCAGGCATTCGTTCGCCACGTTCCTTGCTTTAGTACAAGTTAGACTTAACCTCGGTAAAGTAGTGGACGTACATACAAAATTTAGAAGAAATAGTTAGTGATTAGTGTTTTAAATACAGTGATTATATTTATTACAGCATGGACCATTTCAAGGATAGAAAGGATAGACAACAATTGATCTACATGGATTTATTCAATCGGATCAGGTGTATCTCAAACAATGTGGAAACGTGGTCAATATGGATATTACAAGGTATGTGAACACTTATTTCTTATCGTTTGTTGTCTTTGATTTTTACTGCGGCAATATTGAACAACGTTTGCGCCCATTCGTTATTTTATAAACTGAATTTGCTATTAAATTGAATTGAATCTATGATTTGGTAAGTTATGACTTTTACTGAAAAGTCCAACATGTCATCGAATTATTGGAAAATTTGTGGATTACATCAACTATCGACACTTGCAACTTGCCATCGCTGAGAATAAGCAGATTAGCCAGCATATTTGAAGTGCTGATGAAAGGGCACACTCAAACACTAGAAATCGATTGATCAGCACATAACCCCGTTAAATGTGCCTTTATTTGTAGTCGCCTACATGCTGCTCTTATTTGCATTTGGTTTAATTAGTCTATTTCGATGGAGACTCGCATAATCCGTCCTCGTAAGTTCTCCAATCATTCCACCACGAAGCGATTGTGAACATATCAGGCTTAAAATTCAACTAGGACCGGAATTTTTATCCGTTTTCTCAAAGAGAACCTCTGAATTTTTCTCTACGATTAAGAATAATAGAGGAATTGTTGTACGGAGTCATCCAATCATATTTTTTTCAACGCCTTTGAGAAACGGCGATTTCCTGAGGCAATTATGAAACGGGCTGTGATGAAAAGGTCGCATTAAAGCTAGGACCAAATAATCCGGATTAAAAAGTGACCGCCAAACTTAATTAAAAGTCGACGCGTGCCATTTTGTTTTTGGATCAATGAATAATTAAATAAGAAAAATGATTTCGTCGGAAAAATACGCGTTTGGAATATTTTCTTCGCTCGCTAAGAAAATATTAAATTATGAATGGTTCAAATCCTTTTAAAAGTTCTTAAATACATTTTCGTGTATCCTAAGATGTGAATTCATAAAATGAATGAATACTTTAATACCACCGAGGGGGCGGTGAATGAACGCATAGAATAAAGTTCATTGACTTCTCAAGGTTTTCGGTTACAACCCAATGGGGTCTAATTAAAGGATGTAATTGGTCATTACATAAAATAGCAATTACGTGAAATTATTCTATTTTATTCAGCAGACAACTAGCTAATTCTTAATTTGTCAAGACTTATTACATAATCAATTTATTTAACATTCACGTTTAGCTCTGTTACGAAATACGACGGTACATTTTTCTTCGTTCGTCTAATCTACAAATGCATTATGCATCTGTAAAACAATGCAACTGAAATCCAAACTGACGTGACTTTGATTTGATTAGATGTAAATAAAAGAGATGTAAGGCAAATTCAATGTATGTGAAATGTTTACGAAGCGGGTAATATTGTCTTAAACTACGCATATAAATTCCGTAGATGGGAAAAGTCTGTCTCATGCTTGCGCATGAAATTCATGTATGCGTCGCATTCGGCACATCTAAATCCGTATGCATTTCTATAACAATTCAATGAACACATTCGCGAAATTATTATAGCCGTGGCTTTTCAGCGCCATAAAAGTTTTGTGCCGCCACTGCCGCCGTGCAGTGCGACTGAATACCGATGGGTATTTTCCTGTAGATGTGCAATTTCTATCCCACCGAAAAAGGTGAGCTGAAGCTGGTGGAGTGAAGTTGGCTGGGAATCTGCATAATGCATGCGCACTCTATACGAGCGATAAATGTTATTCATACGCATCCGCGTCATTTTTATTACGATCGCGTCGAATAACTGGAATATCCGAGAGATTTAATTGCGTATTGTATAGACGGTTGAGAGGGGGGGGGGGGGGGGGCGCAGCGCTAATCGAGTTGCAGTGACAAAGAAAACTTATTGCAAAATACTGCTGCGAAAGTTTCTTCTTTTCTCTTGGTAATTTTTCACTTTTCAATGTTTTCGTGCGCGCATTGTGCGCGCAAAACTTGAATACGCGAGTGAAAAGAAAACTCGCGACGACGATGAGGAGCGTACAAAAGTTTGCAACGACGACAGCGTCATTGCAGTCGTTGTCGCGCCGCTCCCCGTCGTCGCAAGTTCTTCTTCCTCTTGTACGCGAACGCAAATACGGTTATAAATGAACACAAAAGAAGAAAGGATGCAAGCGGGAAGACTAAGTGTGCAAACCGGAGTAAAAATGTGCACCGAGCCTGAAGAAGACTGGCGGGGGGCGGTGTACGCGCGCGGCAAAAATACGCATACAAGGCGGAGAACGAAAAGTCTGCCGCATGGTCGAGCGTTTATTTACAATCGCATTTGTTATTAGTACGGTCAGACGGGCGCGGGTGCGTTGTGCGGCAGGCAACGGCAGCAAGAAAACGAAAACGGTGACTAATGTCACGAAATTAATTAATTAAAAAGAGTAAATGGATACTACAACGTTACGCCGCCGAGCGCACAGGACGCGAGCGGCGCTGAGGAGCTGCTCTCCTTGCCGCCGCCGCCACCACAACACGCATCCGCAATTCCACTCGAGGACGACCTCCCCCTGTAATGGCGTCCTGCTCTTTGACTCCTTCGCTCGTAATGTGCTCATTCCCGCATCACCAACACACACTCACGTGTTTGTATGCATGTAGTGCGTTTGCAAAACGCGCAACGAGCAACTAAGAAGAACTCTAGCGGTAAATTAGAAATAAAGTTTTAATGCTCGTAATTTTCCTTGTGGAAAATGAAGAGGAATCGCCCTTGAGCCGCCACATAGCGCGCAATGTTCCAGAAAGGATTACACTCGCATGTCTACTCAGTTTGTAGTAATAATATGTTTAACAATATTCAAAACTAAAACTCGTCGCGTATTTTAAGTGAGTTTTTAATGGACTAATTAATTAATACCTAGTTATTACTTTAGCTCATGGTTATAACGAATTGACACAAATGCTTTCGCATGAAATGCATCGAAGTGATTTACACTGACATTTGCATCAATGATGAAATCACCTTTTGGTAAATGCGGAGGTAATTTTGAAGAATCGTCAAACCAAAAATTCCATAGACTATAACATTTGTTCTAAAAAGTCATTAGACGCTGTTTTATTAATGAATAAGTTTACTTGAACTTACTTTAACATGTGGGCAATCAGTAAAATTACCAAATCTCGTTTTAAACATAGTGGCCCCAAAATAATCCAAGTGCAAAGCAGCACATAAATTAATTGTACCTTGAATTCCAGTACGGACGTATTGAAGTGATGATTTTTTATACACGGAATACCTTATCTGGAAATATTAATTAAATTTAGATCTGATTGAAATTGGACCTACCATCTTGAAAATGTTACAATTTCATGATTAGCATCCTCGTTACTGCAGCATGTTAAATTCGTAACGGCAGTTGTTCGATTATACTTGAAACTTTTTACGTGGAATCGTGAGTAAATTGATTTATTATACCAGACAGCTTCAATGCGGTTGAGTTTAAATACATATTGATTTTGGGAAAACTAAAATTTTAATTAATTGTACAACTGCGGCTAATTCATCAATTTATTTAATTAATTTATTTACGTGCTGACTGTCTGAGTTATTTAAATTGTGGAAAACAAATATTGCAATTACAACTGACACTACGCTCTTCATTTTATGTTGTTCATCAACGTTCAGAAAATATTTAGATATGTATTTTATATACAATATTTTTGGCGAATGGTTATTTAAATGAGAATTTAATTATGTTGTTGCTATCAGCGTTTGGATCATGAACCACATTATGTAATTTTACACACACACAAAATATGATGTAATGGATAATTAATTCAATGAAATCTGAACGGGAATGTTCAACAATTTTTACGAAGTAATGAGTAGTTTAAAAGCATACATTCTGGAAGCGTTTGTTGAGTAAGTTTAAATTAATTATGTATTGCGAATATTTAATGCGCGCTCCTCTGCAGGATGCAATATTCAGGATAGTGGCTGGAGGGCATCGACACGCTCTCCCAGCTTGCGGCATCCATACACTCACTACACGCGCACAACTCGAGGAGTCCTCGTCTCAATCGAGACGTTGATTTGCGCTCCTTAGGGCTCGAGTTTCGAGTTCGGCATAGATCAGCATTCTTATTGCATGCATTATGCTTTCGGCGCTCAGCGCGCGCCTCGACGATGTTGCTTCAGCATCTATTAAGCGTATTTCCCCCCATTGTGAGCGCGGGCGGCCGATAACGACGCGAACGACAGGAGGAGGCCCACTCATCCACGAAGTGCACTCAATTACAAAGACGTCCTCGCTCTATAATCGCAAGCTTGGAACGCGCGGATGGCACCAGCGGCGGCAATGGCAGTGGTGGCGGCGGGGACACCGGATTTGTAGTAGGTTACTCAACGAGCCTAGCAAATGCTCCCTTTTTAACCGATCACCGCCACCGCATACATGCACGAGATGCAAACGAGCACAATGTTGAGGTGGGCATGTGTGCGTGTGCAAAACCGGCGGCGAACAATTTTATTCAAGCATACCAGGCGGCAGCGATTTTTCACGCCTAACAAACCGTCCCATTTATCAACTCTTAAATAATGTGCAACTCGACGCCGCCACTGCCGCCGCGAGAAAAAAATTGAATGCGCCAAAGACGAAAGACGTCATCTTTCATAAACTTTACCAGCCACATTTCATTATTACTTTACGTAATAGTATTACGGGGGCGGTGTTGGGGGGGCTAACAAATCTACTATCATAGAATGTTTAAGATTTGCGCTGAAACTTTTTCTCATTGAGCGAATGTATTCCGGGGGGCAAGTGTTGAAAACTCGTACAAAGCTGACGAAGCGATGCGGAAAGCACGGCAGCAAAGGAGGCGGCTGATGATTATACGATTCGCGCTCTCTCGGGGTCATAATTATAACTGGAGTGCTGACGCGTGCTATCCACTTGTTATGATCTCTTACTCATCTCATCAAAAATTACACTTGACTGTGCGACGATGATTATTCGACGATAACGAACCGATTTTTGCGCTTGTCAGCCTTAGCGCACGACTGCACAAAGGCGATTCAATTCCTCCGGGCACATATTGAAAAATTTATAAGTAAGGTGGAGTGAGGTAAAAAAAAGACTTATGAAGTTGCTTTAAATTGATATTTTTTCTATCTATAGCAATAAAATCTAATAATCTTAATAATTGTTCTCGATTGGGCTAAAATCGAACCAACATGTTTAAAATTATTGAATCTTATTTTTTAATATTATGGGGTAAAATAATTATTAATTATTTGCTCAGCCTCAGGAAATACCATGCACGTTGAGAAAATCACAGAATACATTGAATGCTAATCAATGGACGGTTTCTATCTTACACCGAGGCTATATTTTCAAATTTTTTTGTTGAATCGATAAATTATTAATTGAAGTTTATAAACGTTCAAATTTTATTTCAATCTGACTGCTAGTTTAGCAACAATTTCGCTTCAAAGTGGAACAAATTTGAAGCCAAACTTGGCACCAAAAGCGTGATTCAAGTTTAAAATTCATTATCTCAAGACTGAGAACCGATTGAAGACAACCAATTATATGAATGAAAAGGGTGTCTAAAGTGGAACAATAATATGCAAAATTTAGTACAATTAAATTATTAATTATATTCGTAATTTGCGTTTTAAAAATGGCAAATTTTGCGATAAAGAGATGCGAGAAAAAAGTTCGAATAAATAGTTCAATTTTGCCCCACTACAAATTAAATTATATATAAGTGGCGTTTTTTCGTAGGTACTTGGAAAATATTAATTCTACGAAAGCAAAAATGGAAATTTAATAATTCCTCATTAAAATTTAATGCGGTCCTTCATATTTCTTGACAATGCGTACACGTACTAAATCCGTGAAGGCGGATGAATTCTATAGATATTCATACATTTTGAAAGGAGTACGTCTGCCTTGTGACAAAAACGTTTCATCAGTGGAAAACGTGAAAACAATGCGGCTGGTACGCTGAAATTAGGTAATCGGGAAACGTGGCACTGTGCTGGCGCGTTTACTGGCGAAAATCCGGCACCGATTCTTCCGGCAACAATCCGAGAAGCGCATAACTGGTGCGCGTCACGCTGCGAGATATGCGGATTTTAATGAAAAGACAAGACGCAATGACTATTCACTGGCGGGATTCATTCTATTGCCGCGCGCGCACTCGACGCGTAATCCGGCTATACACGAAGACGCGTTTTAATTGATTAATCCCCGGGCGTAATCCGCGCGAAGGGCGCGCAATTCGATGGATTCCCAATCTCCGGAAAACGCGCGCGCCTCCCGTCTTTGCCTTGCGACGACAAGTTTTTCCGGGCGGTGCTTGCAAATCCTCATTGTCGACTCGCCTTGTAAACACGGAAACGTTTTTCTCTATTTTCCTTCCTCGTTCCTAATTCAAGCGCTTTAATTAAATTAAAACTTGCATTGTGATCTCTCCTCCCAGCAAACGCAAAAGCAGCACAGGCAAAAGTAAACACGAATTGCACTCGGTAGTGCGTTAGTTGCTTGCTTGCTTGCTTGCTTGCAAGGTGGTTAAGTAAGTAAAAATGCAATGTGCAATGTGGTATTTTGTACATGAACGTGAACGTGAACGTGGCTTTTGTTAAGCGAACATAGAATGTTTAGAAGGTGGTTGAAAGTAAAACTGGTTGTTTGGCTGTGGAGAAAACAAAAATAAAAGAAAAGCAGAGAGAGAATTGCTTTGCGCATGGACTGAAACCGCAGTAAAAGATTAAAACAAGCGCTTTTTTATCGACAATGAACACTCACACGTCTTTTAGTAACACAGCTTAAAGTCAACTTTGCGAGAACATTCGCATTACAGTTAATAAAGACACATTTTAAATGTGCACGCGTGCTGCTTGCTCAGTGCATTTGGTGAATTGGCTGGCAACATGGAATGCATTCTGATGTTGGCAAAAAATGCAAATAATTCATTATTATTCATTCATGTGCATCTAGTATGCTTGCGAGTTATAAATTTTCATTTAGTTGGCTGGCATTATGAACAATGCTGGAGCAAGACGCGCTTTGTGCAAGTATTAAAAATGCTTGCCAGGATAAGCACTGAAAGCATTTGTAAGAAAAATCTAATTTTCTTGCACTTTAATATTTCCAGTTTATAAAGAGACACTTTGTATATGAATGCGTTATTTATATAATGTGTATGCGAATAATTTATTTGCATTAGAGAAACATTTGTCGCATTAATTTGAATTCGGTTTTGTCAGTGCGTCGAATGCGACTGCGACTGCGAATGCGAGACAGATATTAATGTTTCACTAAAAAACGGTAAATCATAGTAAGAAAGTAACTTCGTGTTGCTTTCACAAATATTTTCGGGACATTAAACGTATTTTGTAACATCACTTGGCTGAAACTTAACATTATTATAAAAGTGGGATAAACTTGGGCTAATCTGATATACTTTATACGATCGTCTGGATGTTATAAACAAGGCTCGTTTAATATCCTTCAACGTTTTTTCGTACGTGATATTTTTGATTCTTTTTTTATTGGGCGATATGTTTATGTAGCAAAAAGCGCAGAAACATTTTCTTTAAGATTGCATAGAATCTTGAGAGGCGCTTTAAACATTAAATATTATAAGAAAATCTTTACTTTAATGATTCGTCAAGAATTATGGCAAAATTAAATAATTTCGTACATATTTTTACATTATCTCACAATAAGCTGTTATCACTGGTTCCTTATCTCTATTTCACTCTTATAATAGTCTAATATTGTATTTTAGTTATCATGAGTCGATGATACTACTTTTAAAAGAAAAACAAAAGTAATGAAACATAAACTTTCTTTTTCATTCAGTTTAACTTTCCTTCAACTTTTGTGGATATAATTCTGAAAGATTCTTTGTTTCACTAAGAAATCGCACGAATTTTAAGTTATAAACTCATTTCTTAGTCTTTAAGTTTTAATTTTGCTATAAAACTTATCATGATTTAGTTCTTGACAAGTTAAAGTTTTAATTCATTACGATAAAGCGGAAAATAGGATAATTATAATAAACACATTTTGAATGAAGCTCATTTTAGCAAAGTATATAGCGCATTTTAAGGCCCAATTCATTCGTATAACTAAATTTCACAGTGCACAAATGTTTCCTGCGCGGAACTGCATTGAGTGTGGGATGATAATGCATACGATAATAGTGGCAATTCAAGTGCGTTCAAGTAACATGAACGCATTGTGCATTAAACATAATTTCACGAAAATTTTACCGCTCGCGCGCGCTTGTAAGACTTTTATTCAAATTTATTGGTCATTTGTGCGCCACCATTAAATGCACACGCAATGCATGTAGCGTTGAGCAAACGGCGTGCAAATGAAGAAGCAAATTACCTAAGACTTTTTGAGACTCTGCTATTTAAATCGCTAACCGACAAAGCTAAAAGCAAAAGACGCTATCAAAATATTGAATATTTACATTTGCGCACCCACTTTGAATGTTTGCGCATCGATTTTCGTCTCTCTATTAATCTGTTGCTCAACAATACGCGAATCGTGCGCCCGCACCCCTATTAACATAACACACAGCGCCGCACACCCGGAATATCTGAAGCGCGGCTTGTTCATCGCAAATCCGTGAATTTCTTCCAGTTACTAATACACCCTTGATAGGGATGCGAATCGGGAATGGTGCGCATGTATATTTAATACATTTCAAGAGGTATACTTGTTCCATTCGTTGCGGGGGCTGCTTGAGAGTTGGGGGGATGAACGAGTTATCACAACCGTATTGAATGTACGGGCTGTACGGGGGTGCGTTCATCGATGATGAAGGGATGGATGCACATCTCATGTCAATGGCGTAATCCGAAATTGGAAATTGAAATTTTATATAGTAACCGGAGCCGAGCAGGCAAGTTTGAAAAGGACTTTAGCACCTCGGAGCAAAAGTCAAAAGGAGCAGACGGACGAAGGAAGTTGAAGCTTTACGTGCAGCGCATGCGTCGGTTTGCGCTTCGAGTGGATTGAATGGAATATAGTGATTAACAAGATGAAGCAATTATACGTCTGTTTCAATGGCTATAAAAGCGTGAGCGTGCGCGCGCGAACCTCGCTGGAGTGTGCACATGTTCGAGTGGGTACTGTTGCCTCGACTGTAATGCCTCTTGTCTGTATGTCGTTAAAAATTGCTAATACCACTGGGGCTCGGCTGCAATCGAATGAAAAAACACTTCACTTCATGCACCAGACCAGCCTCTCTCTTCGCCCAGATAATCATCTAATGCTGCAATTCAGTGGCTTTGATTGCCGTTTCAGCTTCGAGCTGTGTCAATGAGCTAATCAGTTTTAATCGCGCCATTTTCCAAATTCAATTTCAACTTTATATCTACGACTTGCAGTGATTTTACAGCGATAATCAACATAATTTCAGTTTTCGGTAATTAATAGCTGCCAGCTGGCTGGTAAAAATCTGACATTTTTTAGTTGGTGGAAAGTTTAAGTAACAAAGTTTAATCGACAGTAAGAAGTGCGGTACACACACTATATGCGACAACAAAGCGATATTAATTATGTAAGCATTTAGCGACGTAATTAACGAGTTTAATTTCCTTGGAGGAAATTAATTCCTCGCGGAGAACGACTTTTTCCTTTCATTGAGCGTGCGACGGCAAACGACACGCAAAACTTTGCGTTTACAATTACTCTACATCTACGCGAATAATGAAGTGCACTCGTGCATTGCACATTTTGACGCAACACGCGCGATTTCCTTGCTGCTGCTGCTTGTTGTTGTTGTTGAGTCAAGAAGTGTGCGTTCTGGTTATGCGCAGCGCAGTGCATTCGATGCAACTTCAATACGTCTATTAGCGCGCTGTAATAAGTGTTATCAGCTGCTCGCCGAGATTGGTTGAACTATGCACTAACAATGCGTCGTAATTAGAGTAACCGGCCTAATTAGCATTAGCTACCCAACAAACGTACAGCAATACAATTCGGAACAATCCTTGCCCTGTCTGGCGATTGCTAACGCAAACAGCGACGAAATGAATACGTTCACTCATGGACTGAATCTCTGTGTTTTCATGGATGTTCATTGAGTGCTTCATGTCTACGGGAATAACTCAATCATTGTTTTGAAATTGTTCATCTTTCGCCCTCTAGCAATGATGATAAAGTTCAGTAAACACAATCGGCACAATTGCTGATGATCAAACATAATAATCTAATTAATCAGAGTTTTGTTTTTTCTTTCAATTGGAATCAATCAAAAATTTACACTTGCATAAATGAAAACGCTTAACAGTATAACAGCAACGCAGTATTCAATTAGTTCAATTAAAAGAATAAATTAATTACCCAATTACAAGTTTGATTAGAGAATCATCAATGACGAACATGAAAAAATTAACTGTAAGGGATGAAGATAAATACCTGGTTAAATTACCAAGTTTAAACGAAAGAGAAATTAAATGCAGCGTATTAATTACAGGTATCATTCAACCCTGAAATTGGTTTCATTAACTTTTAAACTATAAAACGCTGATAGTAGAAAACGAACGGGCTAGAAGATAAATATTATCAGGATAGTTGAATAGGCATTAGTTATATTATCCACTAAAATGTGTCGCTTTTCCACTATATGAACACACAATGAACCCGGCACCAACAAAACACGACGATAGGCTGCAAAAAAAAAACAAAACGTAACGCAAACGATAAAATCTGCGGGCCTTCGGTCGCTGTTATTTCCGAGCGAATGCAATCGTTTCGCCGATACGCGTTCGAGGCGAGCTTTTATGCTGCTATTTATTTTAGGTGTATTGGACGATGGCTACTTGCATGCATGCAGGAGCGCATTAGCCATTCGCATTGGCGTTTGATTGATGCGCTTGATGCGTTCGGGCGTTCGATCATGAGTTTGGGGCGCATTCCGCAAGAGTGGAAATCAGTGCAGCGTGCACGTGCTACACCCACCCACCGCCCCGCAGCCCGCACGCATATACCACGCTCAATCGGCTCATATTGCAAAGTTAAAAATGCGCCTCATCCATCCACGACACATTCATATTTTTTGTCATCGCAAAAGAGAGCTTGCGATTTCATAAATAACCAACCCTCTGGCCGAAAGCGCGACCCTAAGCTAAGCAGATCTAAAATATTAACACGCGCCGAAAAAACAACCATCGCGCATTGTTCTAACCAATTCCATCCCTTAACCGCTGACGATTTTGTATTTAGGCCTGCGCTCGTAAAGTTATTTCCGAAAAATGCGAAACTCACTTATTTAGCGATTAATAAATGCGCATCGCGGATGAAAAGCTGCGCGGACTCGGTTGGCGTAAATTGACCCATAAAAAGCATTTACAACTTTGACACAAACTTTTAATTGGCCGCATATTTTTCACATAAAAAAGCGTCAAACTTTTTAAATTTGAAATTTACCTAATAATTTATTTAATACACCTAATACGGGTGTAATGATTGGAATTTAATTGCAAACAGGCGAAGGAATTTGGTTGTTTAATGATGGTTAAACATGAATGACATTTGGACGAAAAGTCCTTGGACTAATAATACAGTAATGAATATAAACTTTGTTTAATAAGCAGGTTTCATTAACCAAACTTGTTTAATGCGTGCGGAAATCATACATTAGGAGGTAATATGTCACATTCGCACATGTATGAAGGCAGGGGGTTGGGGTAGCAAGGGGGTGAGTTGTCCGACTTATGGGTGATTATATAAGCGGGTCAGTTTTACACGCCCTCGTTGCGTACGACCAGCACCACGACAATCATAACTCATAGATAAGGGCAAGCATTAATTAATTAAGTTATCGCGTAACACACCCTAATATATGTCCCGGATAATTAGAAACGTGTAATCCTGCCGGATGATTACACGGCAAAGTATTTTCGGTTTTATACGACCGACAAACTCATAGTTGCCTCAGTTCATTCGTACGTTTATTCGAACAAGACACTAATGCCTCGCTCTTCTCGTATTTATGTCAGGTGCACACGACCACTACTCGAATACCATCGTCCTTTTACGTTCTTTCCCTTTTTATCTATCTTCCATAATGCCCTCCAGCGCTATATTCGTATTTGTTTTAAGGTAGCATAGCGTATGAAGTATTACAACTACTTAGATCTTAACTAACCTACAATTGATCCCCATTTGCAAATGATCATATAAGGGTGTTTCATAAAATGTAATTACAATGAAAAGAAATTAGCAAAGAATTACTTTAGTAGAGAGTAAATTATTTGGCTGATTTTGAGAGGAATAGGGTAAGTTTATGTGGCAACACTGTAGTTGTTTAAGAGAGGGCACGTTCAGTTAGTACGACGCTCAAACATTGTTATTACACAAGGATCACCGGCGGCGCTTCATAACATAACCATAAAGCGTTTACGCATCGAGGGGCGGCGCGCAACGAATATGCGTAAATCGAACGAACGAGCTTTAAGTAATTTATTGTGTCGGCGATGATACTAAAATTTGTAGCTGTGCGGCGACGCGCCATCTGTGCGGGTACAGACTATTTGAGTGCCGCTGCCGCCGCCGCCACCACGGCCACATACAACACAACAACAACACCGAATAAATGGAAACACAACTGATATAACTGTTTTTAATAGCTTTGTGCAATTTTTTCGGCCGGCTGTTGCGTTTTTTGTGCGGCGCGCGCGCGCGCAAAAAACCAAATGCATTTTAATCATTGATGTTTTTGTATGCGTAATGGCCGGATCGGCTTTTTTCGCATAAAGTGCGCATTAAATTATTTATCCTATATTGTCAGGCAATAATTTTATTTTGCAAATTGCGTATAAAAACTGGAAAAACAGGCTAGAATTTATACGTTTTGCGTAAATTACGCATAAATCTATCAGGAAATATTTGTCATAGAAATTCAAATATCCTTCGGCTTCGTTTACAACACAAACGTATTTCCAAGTGTATAATTACTCTGTACGTGGCACTTGAGGGCGTAGAATAATATAATGTATTCTTGTAGTTTAGCGCCTGGCGGCAAGAGTGGCAAAACGGGGGGATTTGCCACATGCGTGCCGCCCCCAAACACATAGCTGTATGATAACAACCATTCGCCGGCTAATTGCCAAGAAACCTTTAAACAATGCCAAGGCAAAGGACGTAGTGGCATGCCATGCCATGCCATGCGGATGTCTTGAGCATGCTACGTGCGGACTGTGAGCATATGCGGTGGTGGTTTGGTGCTGCCGGAAATTTAGGCTCCCGTGGGACACTCGATTCCTACGATCCGCAGATTTACACGACAGTCTTGGAATTCAAATTAACTTTCGCGTCGGTGATGCGGGGCGAAGAATAGGCCGAGGCGTGGGGCGCGCGAACAATCTATGAGGTGACCTCCCCGGAAGTAAGCCACCATCCCTTACTTCCGTCTAACTAACTACCACCACGGCTTACAAATTCTCTTGGTACATCTCACGGGATGATAATTCTTAATTTTTATCCATATTTTAAGGGGTGAAATTGATTACCATTATCATTAGCACTTCCTTCTTCCCCTGTATGCGGAGGAGATAACAAGCAATAAGGTCTCTTTGGGTTCAAGTTATTTATTCGCACGATTGGCTGGCTGTAATAAACTTTAAGCTTTTCTACATGTTTATTCGAACCTACAAAGTTGAATTCAAATGCGCATGGAAGCGATGCAGACTTGTCTTACGAGCTAGGAAGCAAGCAAGCAAGCAAGCAAGCAAACAAGCGCACATTCGAAGGCGTGCGAGCACATTATCTTGTACATTTTATGTTCGGTTTCAAACGGAAATAGATAGCGCTACTGTGCACAGTTGGTACACACGACGGCCACCTCCGACACCGCCGCCACCGCGCTTGGTCGCATCATAATGGGGTCTCGGGCGTTTAAATGTTAATCGACCACCTGTAATTACAGGGCACAAGTACACGATTCAGCATCGCGATAAATATGCAAATGCATTTGCGGTGCGCACGATTAAAAAACATGAACGACATGTACGAAATAATTGAATGTTCATGTGGCTAAATTCAATAAATTTAGCTAGCCGAGTATGTATTAAAAATGCGCCCGAGCTAAGCTAATTTCGCATCAAAATGATATTTTATGCATGCAGCGCAATTTAAAATTGCATTTCCGAGTTGTCAATAAATTCGTAATTTTCTAGCGGGCTGGTCGCATTTAATTCTGAAAGAATTTAAATTAAAACAGAGCGTTTTATTCCTTTTGCTGGCATCACACATCACATGCAAACGTCCTCGAAACAAGCTGCGTCCGTCTCACTCGCGGCGAATGCGTTGACATGAAAAGCCGCTAATAAATCCAGATGTGACACATATTTTTATAGCAACAAGCGGCGGGGGCAGCGCAAAGAGTGGAAACACTCGTCGCCGGCATATTTATAATAGGGGCTGCGCGGGGGCGGAGGGTGAAAAACGGCGTAAAACGTTGCGCGAAAAAGCGCATTGTTCAAATGTACGAACGAGAATATATAAAATCTACATAAATGAATAACACCAGTGCAGCGCATGTACAGAGTGTGTGTGTTGGATGGTGGTATCCAACGCGAAATGGATGGCTTATCGCCGTATCGATTCGCTTATGGCGAGATGGCAATGCATAACCATAAATGAAAACATTAAATAATGAGCTACCATTGACGAAATTAACAATTTTGATGTCTTCCCATTACTCCCATATGGTTAGCACGGCCCGAATTGCAAACGGGTGATAAATTATGTCATTATTTCGTACTCGGTATACGTGCGAACGCAACATACAAATGTCGCGTGATGTATTTAGTTGACAACAAATTTCATGCTCTAGAAATTAAAACTTTCTGATAGCATGCACTGCTGCACACACATATACAATTTGTAGTTTGTCTACAATGTCTACAATGCTGAATAAATATATTCAATTTGTCAACGGGACATGCATTGCACACAAATATTTCATGGAATTTCAAATTATTATTTTCAGTGTTAAACAAATACAAAACAAAATTTATTTGATTGATCAATTAGTAGGAGAGTAAAGAGTAATAGGAATCACTTATTCTAGAATATACAATTTTCTGGAACAGAGAAGACGAGCAGGGTGCAGAGGGGGTGGACAAAGCATTTTCTTTAGTTTCAGAACTATAGTTTAGCAGATATAGGGGTGTTCTCCATTTTCTGGTTTTCCCCTATGCGTTGTTGATGATAAGTTGACTTTAATTGAGAATTGCTTATTGTTGTAACGAGTTTTATTCACTATTATTTTCACTTGTAAAAAGAAAAGGAATTTTCTTAATTTCTGCGAGTGGTTTTCCCCTTCTCAATTAATTTACTGGGAAAATAGGTGCTAAGTGAAACGATTACTTGTTATTGATTGGAAAAGTTGAAATTTACAAAATTTAATCGTACAATGCTCAAATAAACGCGAATATTTTATTGAATCGCCCCCGAATGAATTTATTAATTACACGTTAAATATTAAATATTTAACAACATAATATATGACACAAAATTAATTACTTTAATGAGCGTGCATTCAGCAATCGCTTCGGTGCCGAGGATTGAATTGCAATTAAAAATCTAACAATTGCGTAGCATGCAAATGAAAATTTACACGAGCACGCGCGTAATTCAATATCTAATGAATTTTATTATAGCAATCTGCAGCGAAATTAAATTCGGTACGAATAGAATTAAATGGCGCACTATTAAAATGAGTTTATTTGTTCGACTGTTGTATTATTAATGTTTAATGTAACATTAATAAAACTTAATGATAAAAAGCTTTTAGTTGAATTCGCTGAACGAGAAACGTTCAATGCGCGATGCAAAATTATTATTAAGCGTGTTGCATTTTTGTTATTTGCATACGCACTCTAACATCATGGCTGGCGAGAATGGCAATCAAGTTCATTCGTAGTAATCCTCGCTCTCTTGGCGGCGGCGGCGGCGGCGCATGTGTGTTTGGCGGTCGTGTTCGTTTTAATGCTACGGCTGCTGCCGGCGGCTGCAAAACGAGCCAGCCAGCGGGCGTCGAGAGTCCTTCGTCTCGTCCTGAACGGGATAATTACGTGCGGAAACGAACACCGCAGCAGCAGTAGCAGTGGCAGCATTGCCGCCGCCACCACACTACCGGTAGTTAATTAACAGACAGCAAGAGGCTAGAGCGGTGGAAAAACTAAGCGAAACGCACTCGCTTTGAGCGAGGACGATTCGCCATCCGGCTGTGTGAGCCGCTTGTGTTTCACTCGTTTGCGCAAGACGACCGCACGCGTTTCTTGCGCGCAAGTTGATCCGCTCGCTGCGGCCTGGATGTGTGTTTAGGGAGAGAAACAGGCAAATGTGGAGAGAGCGCAAATTGGCGGCGCTCACAAGACGCTAGCGTTAACAAGAAATTATATCGAGATAAATCTCGCGCGTGAAATTTAATGCTATTTAATAAATATTTATTACAACTTTTAGCTTACTTCTTCAATGCATAAATTTTTATACACATTACGGGGAAATAGGTCAAGTTAGACCATACTTCAGAATTTTCACGAATTTTCATATTTAAATAGGTAATCAGAAAGTCATTTTAATTTAAATAAGGTAATAGCAAAAATATATTATTTTAGTAAGTATTTCAGAACGAATATTGCAATAAAACTAAAGTTGTAGAGCAATTTTGCATATTAGCTAGTTGCGGTATACTTGAAACTTTAAAAGTACTTATACTGATACGTTTTCTGCGAATTTGCCATTGCGGTGGGCAGAGTTACTCAGAAACTATGAATCCAATCAGCACTAAATTTTCACAAAATATTGCTAAAGAGATGAGCTAGTAGGTGAACCAAGGATTTTGAATTTGCTCAAAAAGAAATTTACTTAAAGAAATAAAAATCAAGAAAATGTCGACAAAAACTGAAATTTTGTGTTCAAACACTCACCAGTTCTCTTTGAACGTGAATTTTGACAAATTCTTTGATCAATGAGGAAATATACTAATATACTAACTAAATCTTTTTGAAATTTTGAATTACGATGAGCCGTTTCTCAATTAACAAGAACATCGCATTTTTCAAAAATTAAACTTATTTTATTAAATCACGTGTAGCTTCGCGAATTATAATCATTTTTAAATCAAAAAAATACATGACCTAGATAAAGGGATGAACTAAATAATAGTGAGGAAAATTTTGACAAAATATTCATTACACAATAGAAAAATCAGAAAAATCGGAACATTTTTCACCTACGCGACTCAAGTTTCTTAAAGTATTAACTAAAATCGATTGGAACATACATTATTAAGCATATATTCTAAGCAAACTCTATTAGACAGTTAATAGGTTTAAACAAACACAAACACGATGTTCAAATAGTCGTATAAAGTGAGTTTCATTGTAGATAAATTCTCATGTATAAAATATGAATGTTGGTAAAAGTTGCCAACTAGGCAATGACATACCCGAGCGAAAATAACATGAAATTTATGTTTGAAAAATTAATTTAAAACTTTAAGTGGCATATTTTAATGGCCACTCAATGAAGGATTCATATTGCAAAGTAAAGTTTAATTAGCTTAAAAATTTCACCATTTACAAGATTTGCTCAGCATTATCGCATTTCCACTCTACGTACAGCTTAAAACACACGTGGATTAATGAGCTTTTGTGCAGGTATTTATTAAGGTGATAAACCGCAAATGTCTAAAACTCATAGAAAAACTTGACAACCTTTATGTTTTTCAATTACCTACAAGCAAAATGTGCAGTTTAAATAATCAGGCGACAGTTTATGCATTGACAGAATGGCGGGACGTGTAATAATAATTAATGAAAAACGTAAACATTTATGGAAATTTATCGACTCGCGCAGCAGCAGTTATAAATAATGAGTGCAAAAGGTCCAAACTGTAAAATAGTTTATAAACGGAAACGCGATGCGTTTTTTACGCAGCGCAATGGAGAATAATTAACATTTTATGTATGTGCGGGCATATTCATTCCACGCGCGCGCATTAAATGAAGTGCGTTTGTGCGCTCAGCGATTAGTTGCGAATAAATTTACGAGCGCGACAAATCATAAAGCGCGTGTTCGGTCTCGCGTTACGGCTGCTCACATGCTTGTATGCATGCGCTTCGAATTTATGCCAATCAAGCGGAGACAGCGACTCGCGGCCGCCGCCACTGCATGCGCTTATTTTTATTTATTTTTGCGCGCGAGCCAGCCAGCAGCGGCGTTTTTCTGTATTTTTGGGCTGCAATTTGTACTGACGGCTGTTGCACTATGCAATGCATTGTTGCATTTCTGCATGGATGAATATTCAACACGATGATGGTTGCAATTCCAATTGAAACGTTCAAGGGTTGTTTTTCGCTGTAATCATTTTGTTATGTTTGCCATACAGTTTGCTATTAATTTTAAAAAATGATTGTGAATATTTCTTTATAAGGGATGAAGCATTAATATCGCGTTAGCAAGCAACATGCTTACAGCCGCCGCCTCACGCTCGGCTTACGGCGAAGGATGATACAGTTATAGTTGTGACACGTCTTGTGTTAGCAGGCAGTCGTGCGTTCAGTGTTAAGATAGTGCTCCCTGAAGGATATTTGAATGCGGACAATGAGCAGGAACACATTGAGCGCGCGCGCGGTCGCGTCTTGCCTGCCTGCCGGCTGGCGGCACTCCGGGTGGCGGTGGAGCGTTACATCATCGACGCAGCCGAACGAAAACGGCAATGTCATATTCGCTGCGCGCGCCTTCATTAGCCGCCTACCACGCGTCACTTAACGCCGAGCTATTAGACATCCTGTCAGCCCGTGATGAAAATTGATTTCACCCTTCTGATTCTTCTATAATGTTATCACTGCCGTGTGCGAAAGTTCGACCGTCCCATTCAAAGGCCATTCAACGGTTTCTATTCACTAAATACTAAATATTACAGCGTCTATAGCATTTAAAGGGCTGATTTTCTAGTAAATATTAATTTTTATTAATTCTGGCAAAGAAATATCCTATCATTTATTTACTAACATATTCGTTTATTATGTATATAGGAGAGAAACGGGTAATGGGGATCACTTTAGCGAGAGTACTATTTAGATTTTGATAGAACAAGAAGGACAATTACATAATACATAAATTGGCAATAGACTTTTGAAGAATTGTAGCAAGAAGGCCAGGAAGTAAAATAAATTACGCAGTCGTAGATACTTAGCAAATCCAATTAAGAGACGCTGTTTTAAGACGCCTCTGCTCGCCCATCAGCCTTTGCGGTGGCGGCAGCACTGCGTTTGTGTACGCAAAGTTTTCTGGCTCTTGTGCTGTCCCACGCGTTCACCGCCAACACTCAACACCACGAACCAATTTAATTCGAAGCAAGCGCGCGACAATAATAACAATGGAAGAATGACGAAAATCCACAGAAACAAACCGGTTCACTGTAGAGCTCCTCACTGAATGTAATTCATTTAATTGAAACGATGATGCTATTGCGGCGATCATGAATATTCTTGTTGAATTAGTGAGCTTCATTGCATTTTTTCTCTTCTCGTTTATTTTTACTTTTAATTGTAAAAAACTGATTCAATTAATGCATGAATTGCAAATATTTCAAAAATTGCGATTGAAATTTAATATTCAATTGAAACCGTAAACCTTTTTTTAGCAATATTATGTTGAATTTAAACCGGCACCGGATGAATAATAAAATATTTTGTGTTTGACATATTTCATTAAATTAGTTTATCAAAACAATTCGACACGGAAATGCATTACTACACTATTGTAACAAAGGTGGAGCAGTTAATTGCAAAGGGACACGCGGAAATTTAACTCGTTCAACTCAACTTTTCCACGCCAAATTCGCATAACTATGCAACTTTCGATACTGGACTGGGGACGAGAATCAAACATTATTTGTGCCCAGTACACTTGACTCTTTGCTCATTATACGGCGCAGTGAATGCATATTGTAACGGCAGTAAATGGAAAATGCGACAAGAGCGAAGTAAAAGTTTACAACTCTGCATCAGAATCAATTAAGCGCACGTCGTGCAGCGTAAAATGAACGAGGATTAAATATGAAATAAATTAAGTGTCTCGTTGTTGGCGCGTATGTGCGCTGTACCTTTATGATCACTATCGTGGGGGCATCACATCGGCAATGAGCGTTGAAAAGTTTGCGTTGGTCATCAATTCGCCTGCGGCTGTAAAATCGCGCTTTTAACGTTCGCGTTCAATAAATTTAATTGCAGTAACGACATTCTAATACGTTTAGCGCTCGTTTATTACTCGTGTTATTGCCGAGGGTGGTTGAGCGGCGCTCATTAAATTAAGCTTCCTAGGTTACCGGCATCGGTTTACCTATTAAACCAATACACCCCTTCATCTTCGAGCGCACGCTCGAGATTTACAGGACTCCGACGCTTGTTGTAAATTTATTCGGAGGACGCGGCAAGGCTTGTCAAAGACGTGCGACTGTGCACGCACATTGCAAGACGTTGCGTTGCTCACCGTTATTACCGCCTGCTGCCGGATGGGCTTAAACTATGCGACGATGTACGAGGATTTAATTAGATCATGCCAAAGCAGCAGCAGCAGCAGCCACTAGTAGTGGTGGTGGTGGTAGCAACGCAAGCATTTTGCCTCTTCGTATATTAACCCGCGGGGAAATTGCCAACGAGTACGATGGGCATTTTGCACGCGGAGGCGGCAGGCGGCTGGCGGCAGGCGTATCATCACACGAGCGTGTGCCTAAGTATAGATGACGAGACAAGTACAAAACCGAATTTGCGGCATGCGCGCGTCTGCATCGCGAGATTGCATGTGTTTCAAGGTTTATGCAAGCTGATCGTATCACGGGGGGCGGCGGCTTGCATAAAGAAAATTGCACATCTTCCACGAGTGCTCCAGATATATAAATAATGCACGCAATTTCGTTGCAACCATACCATAATATTATAATGCGAAATAAAAAATATTATTTGGTCGTTAACACTTTTGCTTGCTCGTAAAAGTTTGAAAAGAAAACTTCATTACGTGAAAATATTTGGTTTGCTAATGAAATCAACATTGAAATATATTATTCGCAAGTTAAATCCTTGAAGCATTCTCTCTTGCGAACAGATAAGTAGATGGGAAGCAATTTGTATATTTTGCGCAAATAAGATGAGGGTGGAGGGGCTGGGGGTGGCATGGTATGCGATGAATGAATTCAGTGAAGATGGCGCATACGCGTTTTATTAAGTTTATGGTCGCGGCCGCGCCTACCTCTACATAAAGTTCCGCATTATAGGTAAATGTGTACGTTGTTTTATAGCCGGTATCGGTTTTCATCTACAACGTGAGCGCGCGTACCGACGACGGCGGCGATATATCTCTTTGGCTTATAAGCCGCCACCATCACCGCCACCGCCGCCGCCACTGCCGCTACCGCGTAAAGAGTCTTACCTATTCGTTTCGCGAAATAATGGCCGGCTGAGTGTAATAATGAGCCGTGCGAGCGCGCCGTTTCACGTATTATTCTTCCAAGAAAAATTTCCATTGTGTAAAATTATTTATCTGCATCTATCTACGAGAACAGAGGGCGCAAAACACGGCTAAAAAATGCTGTTATTTATCAACACAACACTGGCCGCGCGCAAATCTTATACAAAATGCCAAATTAGCATTTTTATTATACGTGAAGCGTTTGGAATATTTTTAATCATGAAATTCAAATTTTCGAATGAAAAAGGAGACGTACGAGTGAATGTCAAAACAATTAATCTTCCGGCTTTCCATCCGGTGAACGCAGTTCTCTCTTAACGCTACTTTTTGCGAAGATCGATCGCCGATGGGTTGCGGGGGGTGGGTTAATACTTTTCATTAACTTATCATGAGTATAATCAGTGAACAGCAATGTTTGTGCCATTCGTAACAGAAGGGCGCGTCGAAAAACGAGGCGCTCGATTACGATTTGAGGGTGCGTCGTTGATAACACGGCATTTGAATGAATGAGGAGTACAAAAATCAGCGTTATCAGTGTAAACAAGCTGAAAGCATGATTGCATTGCTTTGCATTGGTTTAAATTTTCTCCTTTTTCGATATTTGCTGGAAAATGTTATTTCGCGATGGCGGAAATCTCCTCGAGTTGTGTATAAATAAAATAAACATAAATAATTGAGTAAAACGGATGCGAATAACGGTAAATGCAAACAAACGGGTGCATTTACCTTTTTACGACAAACACGAAAACAAATCATGTAACAAGGCCGCTGAAAAAGCGGAGCGCCGCTTTTAATATTTAAGAATAACATGCGCTATCTGGTAAATAAACGTCCGCATTGGCCGCATTGTTAAGCGTGATGGTGGCGGCAGCAGCGAAGGTGGTGGTAGTGGTGTCTTGTAGTTTAGAGTACCTACAGCACACATACACTGAATATGTGCCACTTTTCCGTGTGCTTTGTTGCGCATTGAATCATCAATTTTGCATTACGGTTACCAACAACCATCAAGAGGCTCCTTTCAGCCCAACTGTGAAGAAAAACAAACTCTAAGGAAAAGGTACATTTCACGTTGCAAATAATGTACTTATCTTTTTGGCTGCGCCCTTTTTCGTCACGTTACTCTTATGTTTTTTAAACGTTCTTATCTCAAATGAGAATTCAATCTAAATCTACTTCAGAAACATAACGATTTATTGAAAAAATAATTTTAAAATAGTCGATTTCTTAAGATGTTCTCAATAGGTTTAGAGAAAATTTAGATGGACTATTGAAAACACCCTTTATAAAGGTATTGAGCCCATCAGTCGAGTCGTTAGGCTTTTTCGTCTGTGCGAGTGAAACGAGCACTGAAGAAATGAATTTCTATTGCAAAACAAGCTTTCCACATTACCTTTTTATTGTGTACCTACTTATTGTGAAAATGTTCAATATAAATACCAAGTCCCTCAAGGATATTTACCAATTTCGTAAACAAAATTTTCCAATGATTTCTACGATTCAAGGAGTATTTTTAAACGTGAATAAAAAAAGTTTTTAATTCACGTAAAAAATTAGGAGATGCAAAGTTTTTCTTGTGATATTAAAAGTCACTTTGTATAAATAAGAAAGAATGAAGTTATGCGTAACATAAATATCCATACAAGATAGTGATTCCTTTTGAACATCTTGCCATCACGTTCTCGATGCGTGGCGGCAGCGGCGGCGGCAACGACGCTCGTTGAAAAACGGAAGCTCTCCCGGCGCCTAAACGACACACGTTTTTCACCACTTCCTTTAGTCGCTTCTGTGGGCACGTTGTTGTTCCCGCACGTGTACCACCAGCCAACCAACCAACCTAGCCACCCACCTCACTCCAATCATTTGCACGTGCGTACAATGCGCGTGCGAATGCGTTCACAATCCCCATCGTGTTTATTTAATTGTGCGTAAAGTCGCGATTTTTTAAGGCTTTTCTCTTTGTATAAACTTTTCCTCCCGCAACGAACACTCTTTGTGCAACGCAAAAGCCCTTAGTCAAATTGAAACGATGTGATGCAAGAAGTATAACTAATAGAAAGCAATTTCTGCTCTCTTTACATGCATTCGTATTTTTTTCTCTACTCGCCTTGCCTCCTTCGTCTTCGTCTTTGGAGTTATCGTAACGAAGTCAGCAGAGTCGTTCGTTCCTTTCGCGTGTTTCAACTCGCGGTATTCGCCAGCAATGACCGCGTTTCAGCGAATGCCTTTGATGGATGCGAACACCGACTTTTTGCGCACTTTTGCCTCAAAGATCGCGTTTTTCGCGTGCTTCTCCGCATTGAGTAAATGTTTTATTTAGCGTACTTGTTGTCGCTCGCTGCGTACATAAAGCACTAATAAGCATGCTAATTAATTTGCTAAACAAGTTCATTTGTCACTTGTAATGCACGCAATTAATAAAACTATTCAAATTTATTAAGCGGAAATGTGCTGCTTGATTGCATCATCAGCATTCGCAATATGCTATAAAAATATATATTCTCCAGCAGTTCCAAGCACTTTGGCATTCATCTTTTATTTCCCATAACCAGTGGCGTTGGTGAAAAGTTTGCAATGCGTTAATTAAAATAATTTATATGCATTTCGTATCATAAATAACGCGAATTGAAATTACGTTTTCGTATTCATAGTTTATCTCTCTTAATAGTCTATAAATTAAATCGTATTGAATAAAATCGAAGTTCGTTCTAATTGCTTGAGCACGAGCGAATTAAAATCGCCAGTAAACGCAATGGAATATCATATTAAAAAAGCAGTAGTCGTTCGTTCATTCGTTTCAAATAATTGCAAAGTTGGCTTATATTCGATTGCTAGCTATAGTAAAAATGTATTTATTACGCTACGATACACTCGACTTGCTAACAAGCAGATTTTCCAATCACTCACTTTATGATTGCAAATTCAATGGCAATGAAATTTTTCTAGATTCGTGCAATTGCTGCCCAATTTGCAATTGTTGCACTTGCTTGCATTGTATGCAAAATAATCGATGCGTAAAGCGGGAGAGCATTATTGGCGACTAATCATTTTAATGCACAAACGAAAAGTCGTCGGCGAGCAGCGATGGCGGCGCTGGCGTTGCACGGTGTGTATGTGGCGCACTCTATACATCTCTCCATTTGGTTTTATGAATCTGCAACCACTTAAAATAAATTACCTCATAACTATCTCGTTTCTTTCATACTTGGTAACAGTGCGCTCGCCCGCATACTCCCGCAATTTCTTGCAGCCCTTCTTCGCTGCCAAACGAAAATGCTGCTGCTGCAGAAGAAGATGCCGCCGCCGCCGCCTCCAGATATATCTCACTTTTCCGTGCACTCGGCGCATGGTCATTTTCGTTTTATATTTTATATAAACGTTACTTATGTATGGATAAAAATGAAAAGGTCGCTAAAACGCTTTATTCTTTTCCGCGCACAATTGCGTTTTGTGCACGAGCATTTTCGCCGAAATCGTGATATTCTTTCGCGTGTGCTTTGAGTATGCTTTGGTGGAAAAAGGCGGCTTGAATATATTTCATTATTATGATTATTTCCAAGTAGAAAGCGGGCGAAATTAGAAATGAAAACATGATTACTTTAACGCTATTTTTTCCAGATTAGCGCTGCTTATTGGTGAGTAAATTACATAGTAATGTGGCTTAGCATATCTTTGCGGTGGCAGTTGGCGGTGATTAAATCATGGCGACAAGCGTGCCGCTTTTTTTCCGCCTCCCGCGTTGCGTTCCTGCTGCTGCTGCCGTCGCCGTTGTTGTTGTTGTTTCGTGCGTATCCAGAGAGAACGTTGCACTGCATGCGAATATTAATGATAAGTCAAAGAAAACATACTAAACATTTGAATACAGATTATAATAACGACAGACTCGTATTATTGTTATCACGACATGTCTGCTGCTTTAATAACATGCCGCTTTGTGAGCGTACGTTCGTTTCGTGCGACTGTATTGTGCTCTTTGTAAGCAGTTGAATCACGGTTTTTTTCTCTCTAATTATGTTGCTCGATAAACGGATGTAAATGAAAATATGAACAAGCCAATTAAATCACAATACATAGGACAAATTATTTTCACTTCATTATTAACTTTCATACAGAATAATAATATTTTTACTTGCATTTTACTTAAATGAAAAATATCCCGACTTTTACGATTTTATGACGATTTTATTCAGATAACGCGGGTTTTTGTTTATAGCGACCGGATATCATAGGATATTATACTAATTTCCTGCGGATATAGCGACCGTTTCAAAATTGATGTAAATTTGTAGATTTAAAAAAAATATTATAGTTGGGCTTAAAAAATTTATTATAAATTAAGGCGCATCAAAAAAGTTATGAATATTAAGGATGATATATTTTCATATATAAATAAAAGTTTTTATCCGGGAAAATTGTAAGGACGACATAGTAATTACAGTGCTTTTTAATATTTTCGGTCTGACATTTTCCGCGTACTAAATACCTACAACAAAATGCATATCCTCACTTTGCATGCAGTTTTTGCGGTGTGCTTCGCCTCAGCGCCGGAATACGCGAAACATATTTTTTGATTAAATCTATTCTAAAACCTAAAACTTCATCATGCCATGCGAGCGCGCGGCAAAGAGAATGCGCTTACAAAAAGGAGCGAATTGTCTGGTGTGCCATGCGAATGCGAAGCCTCGTGGAGATAAAAGTTTTTCTCAATGCCTTGCGAGCGGCGAAATTTGCTTATTCCGCATGATACATTCGAGATTTTCGTGAAGCGCGCTCGTCGCTCGTCGAATGAATGCGAGACGAAGTGCAATGCTGCGTCATAAGATCAAGAGAATAAAAGAGTTTTGAGCGCGTGGAACATGCAGCTTGATGCATTTGCAAAGACGTATATCGGATTCGTTTTGTCCGCTCGCAATCCTATTCTCTTACTGATAAACTATTCGGTAATAGGATTAAGTGAAACTAAACCCATCAGGAATTTCCACATGATAAAAAATTCAATGGATTTTAAGTTTTAACGACGTTTATTCTACTGAAATTTTGTTTGCAGCTCCTTAAAGTACAAAAAGGCCTAATTGAAAATACCTAATTAATTTCCAATGTGTTTAATTTCGGTTATAACGTTTTGTAAATCCGAAGAGTATAATTTATTGATAACGCCATTTTTACCATGGAAATATTGTTTATAGCGACTTAAGACGCAAATAATGTTTAATTAACTATAGGTAATTAGTTTTTAGCGAGTTTAACTTCGGTTATAACGTCAACATCGTATTAGCAATTCATTTACAATTTTTTTTAAAATCCCAAGCGGATATAGCGACGCCATTTTGTTTATAGCGACTTAAGGCATAAGGAAGGTAAAAAACGATTATAGTAGTTTCACTTCCATCATAACGTTGATTTCGTATCATTAACTTTTATTCATAATCCTATTCGGATATAGCGACAATTAAATGCGCTAAGCAGCTATTATATTTAACACGTATTTTTGATAATGATTCGACTGCATTCTTAATATTTTCATTTATTTTTGAATTTCAAATTTTAAGACTTTCTAATTAAAATATTACCAGATTCTTTTTTTTTTCTCTTGGAATTGATTCCATTACTTTAAAGTTTCATTGTAACGGGCAAGAATTGAAGCTCTTAAAGCTGCTTAAAGAAATTAGCACGTCTGAAGTAGATGAAAAATATGAAAGCGCTTTGTACGTTCAATCAGAACTTAAGCTCTCTCCGGCAGTCGTTCGTCTTGTGAGTGGCCATTGTATACACTTGAAAGTTTTGAAGCTTCCTCCTGGCTGTGCGCTCAATGTGTTTTCCGAATAAAAGGACATGGAGTGGCAGCGTTCTTCGTCTGCGCCTGGTGTTCTTAAGAGGACGCGCGAAGCCGTTTGACACGTAAGCAGCGAACGCGATAGTTGTCAATGTTCGCGCATCTTTTGTTCGGGATAGCTAATTGCTGCTTCACGCTTTAAAATAATGCTCTTTTATTATCACTCGCGCGCCTTTGTATTCGATGGCCGTCTTCGAATGCTAACAACAATATAATTAAACGTGGAAATGCGCAGTAATCATAACTTGATGTCTTGCAATTATCATTAGTTTCTATTATCTTTGCGCTTTGCTTTCTTCAAATGATTATTACTGAACTAAAACTACTTTTTAAGTAGCTCAGTCACAGAATATTAAAAAGTTGAAATTTTTTAGTGAGATAAAATAACTGACTTTTAGTTATGAGAGATTAAGCCGTCATTTTTGAGTATTTCTTACTTTTTTACTCTTACAATAAATGAAGTAATGTCCACATTACCAGTACTAATGACGAGTCAAAGGGACCTCCAACCTGACGCAGAATGGGACCAAACATCTCAGAAACCACAGAACCGATTTCAAATGAAAATTTACCGGGACCAAACGATTAGTAACAACCTTATGAATGTGTTAGAGGAAGAATAGATAAACTATTTTTTTATTTGATTAATTGATTACTCGCTCACTCGTGATTCGAAAAGTCATAAATCATTCGTTAACGAGAGGTGCTCGTGGTTTTTCATGGGAATCTTCTTATCACGTGAGGCTTAAATATTTTATTTTTCATACGAAATTTGAATCCTTGAAATCGGTTTTGTGGTTCGTGAGATATTCCCAGTGTGCATCGGCTTGGCGGAACGAAATTAAATATTTAAAGAAGATTAGAAATTTTACAAGATATTTGAATAAAATAGACACTAAATCAATGATAATATTTTTATAAGAATATATGAGATTCGCCAATATTTTTGTTAGCAAAATGTATAAATAATAATTAGGTAATAAGTAACGTGTTAATATTAGAAATGCAAAAGCACTCTGCTATTTGAATCTCACTCTATTAGCACTAATAGTTTTTTGCTATACGCGAACTTCCTCTTTGAGTTTTTATCACGTTCGGGTACGCTTATCACGGATTACTACACACGATAATGTTTTTTAATGTGAAATTCTAATGATTTTCATGAATATGCAGTACAATTTCTGACTGGAATACGCGCAACATCATATGTAGGCAACCCTTTTTGCATTTCATTAACTCGCGTCATGGAACAAAACCGTAAGGACAACGCGCAAATGTTTCTCCTTTGGATGAGGAGGAAATGCTTCTCTCACTCACTCGCGTGCTTGTGCGAACGCAAAGGTGAATTCTTTGAATATGTATGCCGTCACTTTGTGTAGATTCTGTTTGTGTTTTGTGCCTGGCGCGCTTCATTTCATTGCAAACCGTTCATTTCTTTTCATTTGCTGCACGGCGTGCAGTTTTTATTTGTCGTTTTCACAGTGAAAATGCTGCCACCACTATTATGATATTGCATACGGGACACGGACATAAGCGAGAGAGAGTCGGGCAGTCGTTTGTAATAAATGCGACATTTCGATTGTCTTCTCCCAGTGGAAAGTGCCACTTTCTTTTTGATTCGGTCTAGTTGTCCTTTTTTCTACTAACTTTATTGATACAAGACTGCCATGAATTCTAGGTGGGAAATGACATTTCATGATGGTTATAAAGTTTGACTTTTAACTTTCTCTATCAGCAAATAACATGACTGAATGAATGAATGAAATTGTTTAATCAGGAGTAAAAGATATTTAATATAGCATTTTAATTAGCATGTTAAAGCATTTTTAATTAACTAAAACAAGTTATTTGGTTTTCAACATGGTTTTATTGATATTTCAATAGTCATAAAATTTGCAATATTTCATTAAAAATACATGTAACAGAAATTAATATTTTTTATGCGCATATTTTGTGAATTACAAAAATGTTTTGCAAAAATTATATTTATTTTATACCAATTGAGAAATTCCGAATTTTTCGCTACAAGCTCTACAATCAAAAAACTGATATGCTAATGAAATAGTTATTTAAAAAATTAAAATAAGCCATGTTTCTTTAAAATCTCATTTAATAGACATTTTAATGAGAGTATTAATGCGCATGTTTTATGATCTTGCAAAAAATATTGTCTTTTATGCAATTATCACAATTGCATAAATAGTATTAAGCTGATTATTTGAATTTCATGTTTGTAAATGAATGCTTAATACGTACGTATCACAAAACTTGCACAAGGATTAGCTGAAACATTTTAGAACGAAGAGAATAATTGGCAAACCGTATTCGCCGTCAATAACCGCGGGCGCAAAACGTGTTACGCGTGTAGGTGTTATTATAATAACAATTACATTCTGAACAAGTGAACGATGCAGCGTGAAGCTACAACATGGATGACATCGACGCATATGAAATAGTCTAGTCTCATAAAAGCGACATGGTACGAACAAAAGGAGCTTTCTCATATCACTTCAAAGCCATCATCATCATATTCATTTAATATCCTTGTCTTTTCGCATAGGGAATAAATTACGAGCACTTACGTGAAATTTAATTAAAACTCACATCAAATGGTAAAATTTTAATAAAACGCGACTCTGAGAAAAATGCTCACTGAAAAAAGGACGGAGGTGAATTGTCAAACATCTTTATTGCATGTTTTAGACAATCAAAAACTTGTATTAAAATTTATATGAATTTATTTTTATTTTACGTAAGAATAGAATTCAGCATATGGTGCATTTAGAAAGCACTGAAAAGAAAATATTTTGTTTTTGCTTTAGGGCGTTATGCGTAATTAGAAATAGTGATAAATATTTTCGATTTTGACAATGAGAAAGTGATTTAAAGCGTTGTAACTCGGCCAATTTTTAATATTTTTTTAAAGTTTAAAAACCATCTGAAAAGCGATTATCTTCTTAGGTAGCTATATTTTTTAGTCATTTGTACCATTAAAATTACAACCCCTATTATCAAATGAATTTTAAGAATCTACATTTTTGTTACTTAATGAAAAAGTGATTTAGCACATTCTAACACGTCCAATTCATAATACTTTTCAAAACTTCAAAAACCATCGTAAAGAGGATGAAATTGCTGGGATAATCATATTTTCTAGTCATTTCTACCATTAAAATTACAACCCCTATAGGCCAACGAAAGATGAACATTTACCATAATTGAATGAACTATTTTAATTTCTTACTTTTTATAGAAAATTATAATATTATTTATGTTTTACATAAGAGAAATTTTAGCTAGAGTACTTGTAATTGAATACAAGAAAATTTGTGGAATTTTGAATCAGTATTTGCTCCATTTAGAAACAGAAAGCGCACGAAAGAAAACGTTTTGTTTTTGCTTTGCGGCATTATGCTAGCACCAATGAATAGATGAATAGCATGGGGTTTTGTTCAGTACTCTCCATTTGATTTTACATTAGCGCTGCTTTTGTCTTATACACAAGTTTAGAGTTTTGCTCGCTTTCCGGCTTTATGCCAGCGCATGGCATGCTTTGTCCGACGCGCCACTACTGGCGCATTTGCTTCGTAAACTCGCGAAGAGCATCAATTACTAAATCCTAAATCTATACATTATTCCGAAACCGACGATGATGATATGTGTGTGCCTCGCTTCATGCGCGTCCTTTGAGTGCTATGCATGTTTTCCATCATGAGGAGAGGAAGTGAATGATAATTTCGCTATTAGTTTTCCTTCAACCGATCACTTGCAAACTTTGCGTGCGACGAGTTTGTTTCAAACTTGAGCTGAAAGGATCATTTTCTTTTTTTGCCCTTCATACTTTGCTCTCAGCTATATGGAAATTTTAGAAGTGACAGCAAGTAAAAATTACAATATTTAAAAAATTATAGTTTTTTGTTAAATTCAGTTTTACAGCTGTAAGTTGGAAAATCAGAAATTGAAATGTATTGTTCGAGCGGGTAAACGTGAACTCTGCGAATGAAAATCGATTTCCAGGTTTTAATTTAATTACAAGTGAAATTGAGTCCAAGTAGTGCGCTCGGCTTGCATTACACTTGCATTAGATTTGCGCGCAACTCGATTAGATCGCATTCAAACGCATCCCATGCACTAAATGTTTCAGTAAGTTTGTCTGCGTTCGTTTTAATTAAACTTAAACACTTAAACAAACAGCCATCGAATGAGTCATTAAATTAACCGCATAATTAAACAAATATCATTTTAACTACATATTCTTTCTCGAAATATTGCTTTATTTCCACCATTTCTCAATTGAAATTTCACATTACCTAGCAAGTAATTTTAATGCTCCTAGGAGGAGAATTCTGCAGAAAATAAAATGCATTTTTGTAGATGTGGTTGTTGGATATGATTGCAGAAGCTCAACAAACATATCGAGGTGATTATAATTTTGATTACATTTTTACTGCATGCGTGCGCGCAGATTCCTGCCGCCCCACGTGCTCTTTTACGCAAAAGGTCAACAGAAGAAATTATAAATTGCAATTTGCGTGTCGTAATAGCGTCATTCATTTCGGAAGGCACGCATATTTCGCGGCAGCGACAAATGGCTTGTGCGTTTTGCATTTTCCTGCCGCCGCCGCCGCCGCCGCCGCCGCCGCCGCCGCCACGTTGTGCTGCTCGATCTCGTTTTACTTTGCTTTGTACGCAATTACACGCACAGCGGGCGGACAGAGAGGGAAGGTGAATAGGTTGTTGAAATAGATTCATCCAGCATGCCAGCGGAAATCGTGTTAATTTGCCAACGCTATTATCCTGGCATTTAAAACATTTTTTTATCACAATTTCATAATCATGCGAATTGTCCTGCGTAATTTTTTATTGTCGTATACGGCTTCTTTTTTGACTTTCGTTTATATTTTTATCAGAAAATTAACTTAAAAATTAACTTAGTTGGGTGATTGGTAATTTTCATTTTTTTACTGAGTTTTTAATATTTTACAAAAATGTAAACGGCATCTTGAAAAGGATTAAATTCCCTATAACACAATATTTTTTCCAAATTTCTATCACCGAAATTACAACCCCTATAATTAAAAGAATGAGGGGTACCTTAATTTTTGATAATAAACAATGATTTAAAAATTCATAAGTCATCCAATTTTCAATATTTATTAATAATTTAAAAACTATCTTATAAAGGAATAAATTTCCTATATAGCCATATCCTTTAATAATTTCTACCCTTAAAATTACAACCCCTACAATCAAAAGAATGATACATAGTTATTTTGTGGCTTAAACGAGGAGTAAACAAAAAATACAGGACAATTATTTTTGTATTGTTCTATTAGATATTCTAGAGTATGATAAAATGCATTTCTTATAGTGAGAAATGAATCAAATTAAAATCAAAGTAAGATTGTGTATTTTTGTTAATTGAATTTTACCTTGAACTATCATAAATGATTGCTATTTTTTTTGCATGTGAAAACAATTAATATCTTTCAGTATAGTTCCGGAACGTTCAAGTTTTAATTAATCTTTTCACGTGCGAAGGAAGAAACCAGAGAAATGCCACACGCTTTCCCTTTTTGTCGCGCACCGCTGTGCTCGTTTTGTGCCAATGACACGAACATCAAATTTCATCACGCGCTATATACGCGGGAACGCAAGCGCGAATCTGTTCTAAAACAGTATTTGTTATCGTTTCGCACCGTAAACCCCAAAACGTCGAGGCTTTAAATTTCAATTTCGTGGCGCAAACGCTCCGCATGACTGTGTGCGCTAGCGCTGCGCCCATCGAATGAGAAAAGCACACACGCCCGGGTAACTAACAGTAATTGTTCTTCAGCTTCTTGCCGCACCTGTGCGAAGACCGCTCGATACACCTATGCGTCATATAAATACGAAATACGACGTACTTTTCCATCTAAATTTTTCATATTTCATAATCTTACATAAATTTCACATGCTCGCTCGTTTTTTTCTTCTTTCTATTCCTGAAAAATCTTCGAATGCACCAAGATGGATATTGAAATATTCAAAAGAAAACGCATGTAATAAATCAGAAAATTTTTAAAGGTGTTATGAATTAGATTTGGCTTTGGAGTTTATAGGTGCGGGCTCTTTGCCGCCCCCCAGTTCTCAATGAGAAAGGTGTTGGTGTGTTGTGAAAACGAATGACAATCCGACAATTTATCTCTATTAAGCCACGAAGAGGAATTATACGCAAACGCACAATGGGAGGCACGTAATAAATATTTAGCAACAATTCCACGTGCGCGTGCAGTGTAATATTTACTCATTCAATGGTATTCTCAATAAGTAAGTGGATAAGAAAATGCTTGTGTTGCAGGAGTGCACGAGTTGCTCGTTAAAATCCTTTCGAGTGTGCGCTTCTTAACCAAATTACAAATTGCTCTTTAATTTTATTTACGCGCGCAAACAAAACCCGAACACAAAAGCGAAAGTTTTAATGGAAAAAAGTATTTTGGAGAAATTTTTCTTTAAACATTTATTATGCATGAAAGTCGCACCCGGCTAATATTAAAAAACCGTACACGAATTTTCATTAGAAAGTGGAAACTTTTATAACTTTTCCAAATAATTATTTACAATAGAAAAAATCATTAAATTTTAAACAATTTTCAATGAAAATATAAAAATAGCTTTTTTCTACAATCTATAAAGGTTGATATTTTCCTACCCATTTTTTACCACTTAATTATTCATATTTCAAGAGTGGGTGCATTTTTTATAGAAAATTTTATAGAAAAAAAATTGACTAAGTTATGAGTCATTGAAGTAAATGGGGAAAAAGAAACACCATGTCCATCTTGTCACAATTCCTGCTTTCGAAATGAAGAAATGGGGTAGATTCGTGATAAGTACAAGTGTCATTATGATAGGAGCGAAGAAATTGTCTCACAAAATGGAAGATAATCAAACAAACGTTGATTATTTTACTCATTTTGTAATTTTCCTGAGCTTTTAAAACGTTGTAGAAATCTGAAATGTTTAGGTTTCTTTTGGTTCCTACCATAGAGAGAGATATAAAGAATATTCAGCCTAAATTTCAAGAGAATCGGCTCATTAGAACTTTAGAGTTTATGACAAACGTTACGAAAAAAGTTATTTCGTCTGAACCGGTCGAGTTGCCATCACGAATTTTATATTTTATAAAAGGCTTGCTTGCCTTTTGTTATTTCTATAAATAATTTGATTGGAAAATTAAACTGAATAGAGTAAATTCTAGTTTTAAAAAGACATAAATAATAATTTATATGATCATGAAGCGATACATGAATAATGCTAAAAATGGCATTCATAAATACGAACAATAAAGTGGATCGCGTTCGTGAATAAAAATTTAATATGCCAATAGAAATGCATGGTGTATACAAACAATATATTTATTGTTATTGGCATTCGCATCCGGCCGAACAAAGTAAACGAAGAACAACAGTGAAACACTGCGCGAAATTGTACGAGGCATGTGCTCCGACGGGCAAATACTATATGCGTTCGGACGCTGGAAAATCCGAAATTGATTTGACGCGCAGACGTTTTGCCTAATGCGAAAATAACCGCCATCATACTATTCCGGCACACCTATCTACAACCCGCCCGCCACCACCACCGCTACCGCCGCCAGCGTAACGTTTAACCTCTGACGATGCAACACGAACAACATCAACATCAGTATCGTGAATATTTGCATTTCAATATCAATTAGTCGCACATTTTCCACACACCCTCATATATGGTGTTTCTATCCACCATCTTTTTTCAACCCTTTTTGAAATTACATATTTTCTAAACACAAAACATTTTAGTTTTAGATAAACACCCAATGTAAACAAATAATCGGCATTGTGCGTGGATTCGAAAATGGTAAATTTTACTTTTGTTATTGTTCTTGTTGTTGTTGTTGTTGTTATGGAGGGCTGATACACGTGGCGCTTATGTTGTTGTTCCCAACGTGCGCACCCCGTGACACACTCTTTACGTGTACAAAATCAAAAAGCCATTAATCCCTCTCGCTGGGCGTGCGCGAAAATTCTATTTTCCCCTGAAAACGAACGAAGGTTTTCCGTAAATGTGGAAACGCAATTTGGAAAAGTTTAATTTTTCATCAATCATATTACGTGCGCACCCCAAGTATGTAATAGCAAACTAAAATTAATTATTAATTAACCTTTCATTCATTCGTATTCGTTTGCTAGGTGTTATTCGAATAAATGAAATTTCATTATGAATGCGGCAAATTAAAAATTAATTAGGTCATTAGCGACTGGCATGCAAAAATTTATTAATTAATTTGCATTTGTTTTTTCTTTCTTGATCAGAAAAAAATGGATGCTTTGTTTTTCTTAAGCGATCCATGCATAATTAGGGGAAATCTTGGAATATTAAAATGCACACCCCATAAAGTAAATGAGTGGAAAAACTGTTTAAATATTCAACAGCTGACAATTTCACCACCAAGAGCATAAAGTTGGCAGAGATAAATGTCGTTCGACTGACAAGCCGTACAAATTAAATTAGAATGCCGCATTAGCCTTAATAATATTGGAAATGTTTTTGCATCCCCTACAAAAAAAGTTTTTCTTGCTTTATTGTAAGCAGTTAATGGAAATTCCGATATTGTTTAAGAAACAACATGAACATATTCAATTTTATAATCCGGATGAAGTTTTTATTACATTTTCTATATTTGCGTAGGAATTTATATAAAAATGTAGCAAGTTGGGGATTTTTATTATTTTATTATAGATTCCAGGATAACAGGAAATAATATTAATAAACAGCTTTGAAATATTTTCGCAAACACCAAAAATAACTTTGCATATCGCAAATTAGCCATCGCTTTGTATCGTGTGCTAGACAATGATGCGCATTGCACATTACGATCTAAATGACTCGTACAAATATTATTCCCGTATGGGGGGGAAATGGCGGTGTGCTGAGTAGTTGGTAAGCAAGTTGCAATTGTTCGCCAAGAAATTTCAGACTGCATTTTACGCAATTACTATGCACAGTTTGTGTGGTGTATTTCTATAATGGCATAGCGAGAGGTTGGTGGGTGAGGGTGTGTTTTGCAATTGTTGCATGTATCTACTTGCAAATTCGGAAAACTTGTGAAATACAAATTCGGAAATGCACATTTCTACTAGAACAATAAAAGTGTTTTTGTTGAAAGCGGATACTGAAAGTAGATAATAACATAGGAGGGATGAGATAATTAATCAAAAGTATTCGGAAAATGTCGGAGTATTCATTTGCTATGCAAGAAACAAACAGAGTTGTGAAGGAAAACAACATAACAGGCATTTTGTTAAGATTGGAGAAGCAAGGTATAAGTTTACTTTAGGCGATGCACGCGCGTTCTTCCTGTGGGATGCCGGCTGGCATGGAATTGATATTGGATGTGTAGAATTAGAGATCTATGGAGGCGCATTCTCTGTGTATTTGATTACAGTTTATGCTCGAGCTAGCGCGCTGTCGAATTTACATTCGAGCATAAACACATATCGTACGTTCGAGAAAGCCGGCACACGAAATCGACAAATATATCCGTACATGCGCTAAGTACAGACCGAATTTACTCAGTTATATTCGCAAATTTCAGCCGCATTCCGATGTTGTTATACGCCAATTGCTACAAAATTTGCCAATACCTACATTCAATCCAATAACATCATGCTTTATGGACTAAATGCATATTATACTGTTTCACTTCCCGCAATAATGATAATTTATAATATGATGATAAGGCATTATAATTAGTGCAATGTTGCCGTAAGTGGACCAGTTAATGATGGGCACAGAGATTACTGAGTCGAAATTCTAATCTATAAATTTAAGTTCTCTTAATTACAGGCAATTAAAAACATTGTTTGAAATTTAGACAATTTCTAATTAAATGTTAATGGTTAATAGGGTAATGAGAGTCAGCGGACTATACTATATTGCCTAAAATTAAGAAAATGCCTTTTCGCCAACCCTTCTGCGCCCACCCCGAGTTCTATAATCTCTTCACACACTCACATAAGTGCATTGGGAGTCAAAATCAAAATTAGGTTGTTATGTGAAATATTGGTTAGGTGATGACCCCCATTACCCTTATCGCGCCTAATAACTAATAATTGGCCGGAAATAGGTCGGAAAACACTTTTAAAACGAAAATTTCTTAATATTCTCACTATGTTAAGTCTATTTCTTGATTAGCTTTGTAAATTAACCCAGTTATTTTATTTAAACTAAGGAAATATCCTTTGAATTGATTTAAATCTATATCAAGTATGCATTATAAAAATGATTTTTTTGGGAGGTTAATGATCTTTGAATTAACGACTTCTTAAAAGTTATAATGTCATTGAGTAGCGCTTAAAATATTTAGCATAAAATCGGAGCCGGGGAAAATTTATGATAGCGATTGAAGGTTTTCATCGCTTTTAAAAAGCGCGTCAAAAGTTCTCAAGCCGGTTGCGAAACATCTTAGAGAAAAAGCAAACGCGAAACGCAAGCAATCGGCGATCGCGTAGCAGGTTGAACGCGTATAATACTGTCAACCGTATCATAAAACCAATCAATTTCGTTATTGCCACGGAAAAGCTTTCCAATAAAACTTTTGACAATTTTTTGAAAACTTTCACGTCCGTGTCATGGCTATTTCCACGATTCCGCCATCCAATCTCTCTCGCAAGTTGGCGCAACGAAGGAAGAAAAGCGCGCGGCGCACTCCCGCTCCTGCCGTACGCCGAATTCGGAACAATTTAATTCGAGACAATACGTCAAGTCGAAAAACGATTTTCATATAAGTATGAAACACATTTTCCGAGCCGGTTACCTTTTGTTTCAGCTTGCTTTATCCATGCATATTGGATTTTCATTCTTTTGTGCGCTTATATTTTCCATTCGCGTCCCGAAAATATCCAAGCGTTTTGTTTTCCCCGAATGCCACCAAATGAATTTATGAATTTCCCATCGTACCGCATTTTACCAAACAACACACACACACACACCCACACACTCACATGTATTCATGCATTGCATTGCATGGAATGCAGTCGTGCACTTTATGCTTTGAAGTGTTTGCGGTTCACAAACAAAAAATATTTGCAAATTATAAATTCCACATTTAAATACACTTTTAAAAAAATCTAGAAGTCGCATAGTTCATAAATGAAATGCAGAATAAAATTAATTACAATTCTTCTCTCTTAACAAAGCGCACACAATTTTCATTAAAATATAAAATTTTTTTTGTACGCGTGAATATTATAATTAGGTATTGTGTTGAAACTGCTGCATTTTTAAATCCATTTCGTTGTACATTAAAATGCTCGTCGCGTCGCGCATTTTGCGATTCCGGATTTTCCATTAAGCTTGCGAAAACTTGCAGTCGGCTAAAAGGGGATGAAAAAGTTAATCGCAATAATTATATTAATCGCAATAATTAGGGGCTGTTTCATAATTAGCGCGCGCACGCATGCGCCAACAAAGAGGGCGGCTGGTGAAGAGGGTAATAAAATAATAAAATTTCCAGCGTGTAAAACGCAGATAAGGATGATAAATATGCAAAGTGGATGTTAGGCATTTTGTTGTTGTATCAGCGGCCGGAATAAAGCTTTTTACGAGCCGTGTATAACTCTATTTCGCATTACGCTGGCTGCCTTCTTCTTGATGTCTATTCACAAGTGCAAGTACGTAGTAGTTGTACAGGCCGTGGGAATGAAATTGTACGTTTTTTGGGTGGCCAAGTGTCTTCTTCGTCCTGCTGTGTGCGCGTATTATTGCAGCGCTAAACGCGATGTGAGAGAGCGTTTAAGTACGCCATTAGGAAGCTCTTTTTTCGTCGCAGTCGGTGTCGCTGTTGCTGCTGTCGCTTTTTGGCTTTCATTTTTAGTCGACTGCATCGCATATACACACGAAACGTGACAATTATCAAGCTTCGCAGATTCATAAAGAAGGCTGAAGCTCGTGCCGCCACGACCACCACCACCGCCACTGCCGCCGCCGACACCAGCTGGCCTATAGTCCTTGCTCTGAATATAAATGCGACACACAGCGACTGCATAGCTAATGCGCAAGAGTTAAAAAAAAGAGGAACGTGCAGTTTAGTTCAGTAGTTTCAAGTCGGATAGGTTGCGAGTGCCTGTTTGTTTTTCGAGAATACGCCAATTCCCCAGAGGTAAAATGTCGCTGCATTCATATTTAATTTCCGGTGGAATTCATACAAAACTAAACTACCCGAGCAGTTTAAATATTTCATGGAATATCGAATGCGAATGCTAGTTACACTTTTATATCACTTAAAAGCAATTTGCAACTTTTCAATACAGAGTCCAATTGCGCAATTGGAGAGGAAGATACTTAAGTATTGAATGACACAACTTCAAACTGTAAAAAAGTAAACTAGTCGGTCAGAAATTATGAGTTCTCATTATTAGTTGTCAGATGGTGAATACACATGTTAAGGGAGGATTTTCTCACGTTATTTTTTTCTTTGAAGACTTGTTTTGTTCAAATTATTTAAATGTCCTCTGTATATTATCTGCCAACAACAAAATTAAAGCTATAAGCCGTATACTTAATCAACCTAATCAATCAATTAGAAAGATATCGGAAAAGTCCTACTGAAATTTGAATGAACATTTTAATTTTCGTTTATTATAAATTGGGTTTCAAATTGCCCTTTCTTTGAGCAATATAAAAAGATATCGGAAAAATGAATGTGTGTGCGTGTGTGAGATTTCACACCTCTACGTTAAATGCTTCTTGGCAGTAATAGCTATTTATATTCGAACATTATCAGCCATTATTGTTTTAATTATCAATGTGATGAATAATCGAGGCTTATCACTTTAAGTAGGTGTTACTTCTCACCTCCGCATTTTTTCACACCTTTGCATTTTATCTTAAAACCGTATTTATAATACGTGTTTTCACGTGCAAGCTCGCAAAGTACACTATGTTATTTATTTAATTCTATACTATCTTATTGTTTTAACAGTTGTTTTAGTTTTTGAATAATCAGGTTCTTTGTTTTTAAATGCACTTTTATTACCTACCAACGTATATAACAAAAATTATTCGTTTGCTTTCTAGCAGTAATTTCAGTAGATTTGATCTAGTTAGTAATAAACAAAGCAGAAAATATTAAAATTAAGGATCTCGGGAAAGGATTCCGTACAATATATATCTTTTTAATCCTTTTCTATATTTATTAAATAGAAAAACAATAAAAATTATACATTTGAACTGGTTTTGGAGCTAATGATATTTAGGTATCCTTAAAATATCCTTGATTACATCAAAAATGGACTATTTTGAGCATTCAACATGAAAACTTTTTGGCGAAGGACAAATTAAAAAACTTTATTAAAAATATAATTAAAACAATTACTTTTTACGTCAATAAATAAATCAAGAGCTACTTTAATGGAAGAATTTGAAAGTCCAATTAAAATCTTGCGAATGCGCCGTGGATATCGATTGAATATTAAACGCATCCGAGTGCGTCGAAACGCAGAATAAATTAGGTGGCGGGTCATTAATTTGTACGGGTTATAACTCAGATATCATTTCATTTAATACATTTTAATAAATTTATGACACGGGCGGGCGGCAAGATTAAACTGCTATTATACGGCTCATGGCGCTGCCCGCCCGAAAAATCCGCACCGGCATGAAGCAAATCAAGGCTTGCGCGCGCCCGCTCGATCCCATCTCTTCGCTTTTTCGGCAAAAGGTGGATGAGATGATACACAGCGCTCCCCGCGCCATTCAATTTCCAACTTCGTTCAACACTTTAGCTACCTTAGCTTTGTTCCGCAGGAGGTGCTCGCTCGCCTCGAGGGCAATTCCCATCCGCCGTGCATGCGATTCCCTCGCACGAACCTCGAACAAATGGACCCCGCACGCGGGGGTGGGATGCAAATTAGCAGAGCGAGAGCAGCGACGACGCTAAATTTTCGTCATCAGCGCGAAAGAGCTTTCGCACGTGATGTAAACTATATGGCTGACTAAAACTTATCTACAAGGTGTGTCTCCACTCCAGAAAAATCTTTATTCTTTCAATTGATAATTTTCCTAATCAAAAACCAGCATTCTCTTACATTTTCTGCGGAATTAAGTAATCCATCATGAAGAGATAAAGAGGCGGATTTTGTGAATAAAAATGCTGATTTGTTAGTCGATCAAAAATAAAACGCAGCGCAACGTCCTTCGCAGGAATTTCAAGGACTCGTCGCATACAAAGCATTCGAGTTTAATTTTTAATCCCGCTAGATTTATTCGACACGAGGTTTCGGCGAGCGGGTAATAAAGAAAGCATTTTCTCCTACTTTCCTTCCTCGCGCCCCACGCAAACGCCCGACGAGTGCATCTTAAGAAAACGACTTAGACCAAAGTTTACAAAGTCACTCTGCGTCCTTGCTTCGCACACAGCGACAAAGCGTCACAAACAAAGAGGGAGTGTAGTAATTCTCTCGGGGAACGAGATTGTTAACTCAAAATTAAAAATGCGCAAAAACGTTATTACTGCCCAACTTTTACTATCATTATATTCTAATTAGTGCTTGCACATCCTGGAATTTCACTGCCGGCTGGCTTGGAATTGATTTTTTGCAATTCTCATCCAGGATTTATTCGCGACGAACGTGCACGAATGCAAACAGCGAGCTAATTAAAGAGTTGATTATGCAGACGCGGCGCGCTTTCTTTCTTTCCTTCAGCCGAATAATTCGCAAGTAATGCGAGAACGCGTGCTCACGTTGTCGGTGTTTGACACATTTATATAAAAGGACGTGCATGCTGTTATGCAGACGACAGGAAAGTTTACGTTATACCCAACTTCTTGTTGCTTTTCTTCAGCGTCGACTCCGGCTAAAGGCATTGTCAACAGTGTGTTGCGCAGTCGTGCACGTGCGAGCACACGTAGGAATTGTGAGCGACTGGTTTATAGACATACATTCAGTGACATTGCGCCATGCATAGACAGCGCGCAAGGATTTATAACCACCTTGCTTCGTCCCGTGGGTTTAGTTCCGTGTAATGAGAGACAAACTCTAAACTAGCATTTTTACGATTTCCTATTATTGTCTCACGCCAAGGACCTCATTGTTCCATTCACCTCTTTTTTCCCCGTGGCGCTAAGAAGCTCACTCGCACGAAAGTACATTCTTGCAAAGTTAAACTCTTTGAATTACGTTGACCCTATTAATCAAACTTTTTCTTAAATGCTTTTTTATCTTGAGGAAACACTAGGTATTAGTTTTTTTGGTAGGTTTTCAGTGCTTAAGGGTTGATTGCATCCAGTAAAGAAAGTGGAAATGAATAACGAATAATTTTTCAGAACTATTCGAGAATAGGATAACTTAGCTCAGATTTTTTAAACTCTAATCATTTCAAGCTTTTTAATGATAATTCCAAATGTAACTGAAATGAATAGTTACAAAATGATAGGACGAAGGATGAATATTCTATAATCTGAGTATTATCTTCTTTGATTGCCAGAGAATTTCAACAGGAATATTCCTAACCATTTTTACAATTTTGAAACAATTTACATCGCTCACTAGGGATAAGGGCAATAGATAATATTAATATGGATATAGATTGTAATTTGCTATGAAATTATTGGGTAAAACAGTAATTTTAAACGTAAAAAGCCCCTAATTAATTATGGTAATCCCGAAAAAGCATTACCTATCATGTTCGATACGGTAATATTTAGTTGAATATATAGTGTACATAAGGGAATAGTTGATGATTACAGTAAAATAGGTCAACATGAGCAATATTTCCATGTATTACGTAAACGTAAAGCGAACAGCACAGGACAGACAGATCGAGCAAACCGTTCGATATTTATGGAGACAACACGGTGGTGGTATTCAGCGAGTACAAATTATCAGGATAATCATTATATTATTATTTTAAACGTGCAACTTTTCCATTTGTTAAAGCCCAGCGCGAACAATGGACGAGCGTCCGAGTGCTGATTGTCGCATGAATAAATGATTGTTATTGTATCCGATTATTTTATTGTTCGTGCGCTGGAACAAATAAAGCGTGGCGTGAAAATTTTATTAATCGCCGGTAATGCTTTTTTAATTGGCGTTTTTCTCACGAATGTCTGGTTTAACCTTGATGTGCTTTGAAACAGTAGATATTACTTTCTATCTTGATTAGAATTTTATTATTTAGTAGTTTTAGAAATAAATTTCCATTACTACACATGAAAAACAAGTGATAAGAATCAGGATAATGTCAACAAGCAAAAAAATTTATTCTTATTTTAATGGCAGAAATTCAATTTATACATTAAAATGAGAAGTTAAACGATAAAATAATTAAGTGAAAATATTAACTTGTTTAAAACTAAGAAAAAAATTCAGCCTGCAATGAGAATCACCCTCAACTGAACTATAGTCCAGAAATCAGTGCAATGGGAGTCAAAATTGTCTTTCTTTTAAACTCAATTTGCATCGAAAGTTAATGAGCCAAATAATTCAATTTAATCTCGATTCATATATAGATCAACAAAGTTTTGTTATAAGACGTTTTCAGAAAAATATTTCTTTAAAATAGACTATTATTAAAAATCTTGGATGACTCCCCTTAACCTTTTGTTAATCGTCAGAAGACAATTTGTATTATGAATTAAGGGTAATAACTGACACAATAAAGCAAGTCATAAATGTCTATTAGCGTAATACGCAGCCAATTAAACCGGGATTGAAACAGAATGTGCTAATCAAAAGTTAATTACATGCAGCGAGATTAATTTTAAGTGACATTTGTTGGCATGATGCGGCTTCACCTTCCGGAACACGCCCATCGGCTAAGAGTATAGTTGCTGTTGTTGTTGTTGTTGTCGCTGTTTGTTCGATGGGTGGAAGCCTGCGGTAATTCGGATACTGATGTATAAAGCACAGTATCGAAATTGAACAATAGCATAGCATGGCGGCCGCCATTGCCAATTCCCAATAGTGCTTATATTGTAATATAGAGAACTAATAATTCTAATTACGTTTGCTCCCGGCGCGCCAAACAGTGCATAGATAGTTACTTAACAGCGGCAGATAGACACGCATGTAGGTGCATAGCATATAATTGTTCAATAATTGCATCGAATGCGCGGTCGCGCGCGCGTCTCATTCCGCACCGGTTATTTTATTGTACGCGGGGAATGTCCATTCCCGCCGCCATCGCCGCCGCCAACTAGCGGCAGAAACAACGCGTCGAACACGCGTATTATACTATTATAGTACAGCAGGACATTTTCCAATTAAATGCGCATCGCATTCCATATTCGGCAAAACGCGTGCGCACATTACAGCATTAATGGCATACCGATGCGAGGTTAATTTGCATTCCGGATAAAATATTATTTTCATTATCTTCATTAGACCACACGCCGACGCGCAAACCGGCGACCGAGCATGCAATGATCGCACTTTTTAATTCATCACTTAATTAAATCCACTATATTATGATGATGCATATTCATTTCATTCAAATGTCAATAATGAAATTGCAGATTTCCAATGGTTTACATGTATTGCCGCCTGTCATGCGCCAAACGCGAAACTGTTGACGTTTTTCTCGAGTAGGATTTCAAATCAATTTGCAGAATACGCAAAAGAAATGCTGCATAAAGGAAGCTTTATGCCATTCAATCTGTGTGTGGTATTTTTTACGTATTTTACATTTATCTCAACGATTCACAACTTGCCACGAGAAATTCGACAAGTATTTAAACTTTTTTTTCGTACTTATTGAAATGACAAAGTCTTCTTGGAATAAACATGTGAATAATGTTTTTAGAAAAATGCGAACATAAAAAATGTAATCACTTAATACCAAACGAATTACACTCAAACCAAAAAAAAAATTACTCAGTTAGCGAATGTGATTTAAAATCGTGTGATTTTTTTAATTATCTCACGAGATCAGATTCAATTCTAATTCTTATTATTTTAGTAAGTAATTCGTAATTCTAGAAAATTCTAGATTAATCGGAAAGAAAAATTAAAACTAAACACGTGATATCCTTGCCAAAAATTGACTAAACAAATATAACATATTTATCTTGTAATAGCAATTGATACGATATCTGTTATTATGCTTTTTCAAGCATCGTATAATATGTTTACCTCACTGAAGAAGTAAAGAGCTCAACATTGATTTATGCGCATTTTCTAGCACGATACAGAGGCAAAAAGCAGCTCTCAATAATCATAATAAGATGATGGATACATCCATCTGCATAGCATCGCAAAATGCTTATTCGTTTTTCTTCTTCGTGCATTGTACAACATTTCATTCGATTTATCGCTGCGCACATAAGATTTTTGGCAGCACGCGCGCATTTAAATTCGCCAATGAACTTTTCGTAATAGAATATTTCAACTTTTATCTAAAAGTTGCAAAAACTTTTCAATATCTCAGTGTGCGAACCTCCTTCTCGCCGTCCAGAGCATAACAAATCAGTATTTTACGATGCAAATGCGCTGCATTGCACTATAAATTTTTAAACTATGTTAAACTTTTAACTAGAACTGAAAAACGCCAAATCGATAAAATATTGCAACTATTTTCAAATATAATTGCAAACTGTTGTCAAATTATAATACCATGTCACATTTAAATATGCATGCATAGTGCATATCTGCTGTTCTTTTTTTTTTTTGAATAAACATTTACGTATAGCAAACACAGCTCGTCACAAATAAAATATTATTTGATATTCGCAAACATGTTGAATGCAATTGCAGTTGGGATAAAATCAATGCTGAATGGGAATTGGCACAGTTATTTGTATTTTGGAGTGAAAATAGCCAGTAAATTCTCATACATAATGCGAATTGCTGAATTTATTTTCCGTATATCAATTTTCATTTTTGTGTGGACAAGCAAGAAAAACTGGATGTGCAAACAGAATAATAAGGTGTATTAAAGTGTAATTTATTTGCGGGAATTATTATTAGTCAGTTTTAAAGAAGTTGGCTTGACGTGGAAAAAGAAAAGCTTAGCAAACTTTTTTCCACGATGTTGTCGCGTATGCTGACCTAGAAAAGCAACTGGCAAAGAATTCTATACACCGTGTTTTTTAACGCCTTTTTTCCTCTCATCGTTCAATGCGGAAATATAAGCTGGATAAAAAATTCTATGGACGTATTGTACACCGATAGTGCGTTAAAGGTTTATAAAGCGAAAGAATGAACTATAGGGCATTAATACTTGACTGAAAGTATGGCTTTGACCACTTATCAAGCTATTATCACTTTAAATATGATCATAATTAGGTACTTTTTTAATGATTCTCATTATTTAGCAACAATTTGTTGTACTTGCGCTTATTACATGCTAAATCTTAGAATAATAATAATAGTACCTGGATGAAAAAATACTACTTGGTGCCCTTCAAATAAGTTATTTAAAACCTTAAAATTAAGGCTCATCGTGTTATATTAATGAATTACTAATTACTTGGCCTATAAATTTGTTGAGAATTTAGTTTTTTCTAAATTATTATGTTATTTCCATACAGCTGTGTATTTACAAACATTTCATGGAGTATTTATTAGTGAAGAAGCAGTATTAGATACTCGTAGAGTGTGCTGATTTGTGACAAACATAAATTTGCAAGCGATCGTTAGGTTACGACTTAAACGGGCAACGAACGCGAAGAAAACGCAGTGGCGGCGGCACTCTTGGCAACACATTTATGTATGTATGCGGAAATATATTATATGTGGAAAGATGTAGTTCGCGTTCTTCCGCGTTGCACACAAACAAACAAACAAGTCATAAATTAATCAATAGAGATCTGGAGCACGCGTTACAAGAAGGAGGCATACCGCGAGTGCAAAGCAAACCGAATAAACGGAATGAATTGTCACGACAGCTGTTCGCCGAACGCATTCGACGTGCTGCAATGTATGAGCAGAAGAAGAGTATCGATATCTAATTTATTGGCTGCTACTTAATCACCAAACACTTTGCGCGATTTATACGCTGACAATGACAACTAATATTTCTTGCGTTTTTCATGCTACGATGATGTGCGGATTAAAAAAACCTTTGGTGGTTTTCTAGCTTGAATGAAATGGTGATTTGATATTGTGGAAATTAAACGGCATGTTCCGCTTGATTAGTTAATTCAACACTATTTGCTTTATTCTAGCAAAACCCGAATGAAAACAAGTGTGGAGCATAATTGGCTTAATTGAGGTTGTGTGGTTTATGTGATTTAAACCAAAGTTCAAGAATTTATTCTCTCTGTTGAGTGTTTAAATTCAGACTGGGATAAGGTCAAAAGTAGTTAAACAATTGGGTTAGTGGTAATAATTCACAAGTGTTGTGATTTTACGGTTGAGAAGTATTTATGTAGTGAATTTTTATCCGAATTTCTGGGGAAAATCATGACGTACTTTTTGTAAATACTGAAATTACTTTTGCTGTTTTTAGTATTAAGTACTGCCATAGCTTACTTGAATCTTGTTATATAGCATTAAATGTTCAAAGTAATTTAACAAGGGAACATCAACGAATAGTATATTGCAATATGAACAAAGTTAAGATTCCGCATTATTTGCGACAACAACAAAAATTAATCCAAGTTTGCTCACTTCTTACACCTTGGAACAAGACAATACCCTTCAGAAAATTATAAAATTGGATTTACGATTATCGTATCCTGGCCCCCACACCACCGACTAGAAAGCTTGGGGGTCACCCCCGTTGAGCTTCGACAGTACAAAAGTTATAATGGTAAATCCAATTATTCAGTGTCTTGTAGTGGTTGTGTCAGTCTTTGTCTTCTTCCAACAATTAAGAATTAGCCAGCCAAGGATTAGCTAAAGGGGTGGGTCACACCCGTTCAGCTTCGACGTCCGAAAAAGTCATAATAGTAAATCCAATTTTTTAATCTCCCGTGATCGTTCCGTCACTCCTCGTCTTCTTTCGGCCATCAAGGAATAGCCAGCTAGGGTGTACGTAGTATGAAGGGGTCACCCCTGTTTAACCTCGAGACCCAAGAAAGTTGAAATGGTAAATCCAATCATTCAATCCTAAGTGGTGTTTTCGTTCATATTTCTCTTCCAATCTTCCAAGGAGTGGTTCACAGTGCATTTTAAAGGATAAGTCCTCAATATGGGTTTTTCTTATTTTTAATTATTAGTACTTCGCACATCATCTTATTACGATACCTTATTTCTTATTTAGTCTGCAACTTCTCATAAATTTTTGATATTCTACTACGGTATAACTTTCGAAAGCCGTTTTTATTTGTTATAAAATTCATATGTCATTTTCATCTTTCTAGCATAACATGCTATGAAGTTGTTCATTGTCGATAGGAAAAATACATAAACTTGAAGTTGGTAGTTTGTACATTTGTACTTAGAAACGCAATGGGAGCTTTTCCTATTTACTTCCTTCAAGTTAGTACACTATTGAACTAGCAGTTTTCTTACTCACCTGTTTAAAGTTCAACATACTTACTTATTTTCCTTTTATCCTTTCCTTTCACATCTAAGTGCGTGTTGTTCGACGAACATTTTAACATGAACATTATTTTAAATTACCAACCTTCCTGATGAGTATAATACAATATCCCTGCATGTACTTAGAAAATATAAAGCAAATACCTAAGTAAGTTAATTTTATCTTGTAACTTACTACCTATCCTAAAATTGTTTATAAAAAGATGTATCTTTGAACATTAATATTCATGTTACTTATTCATATTTTCTTCCAGATTTTCTGTGCCATGGATCACATGCATTATTTGGATGGTTAAACTGAAAATTTCCTAAATCAGTCAACAATTAACGTGAGTACCCTAATATGGGAATTATATATTTCTTAAAATTAATAGCTATGAGTGCCACATCTTAAGTCCAATGCATTGACAATACATTGAATTTAGATAATCAATCTAAACGCTTTCATAGCCAAGAGATCGTACTGATCTTCCGGTCTTGCATTGGTCGAGAAACTATAATAACTTTGCAACTGGAATTCTGTATTCCAACTTTATTATACCTATTTAATATTTACTTAACGCTCATAACTTTAATCCGCTCTTGGTTCATATAATAATATTAAAAGTTTTCAATCCACACTTAAAGCCCTATAAATCAGTTCTTACATTCGTTAAGGATAATTGATAAATATGAATTGTTAATTTTAAATTGAAAATCCATTGATTTATACCTGAATGAAGTAATAACTTTTTTACCGCGTTTTATTAGCTTGCTTTGGTGCTTATATCGATTGGCAATGAGTTTGAATGTAAGTAGGGAATTATGTTTACTTGACTATTTCGTTCACTTTGCCAACTCACGGCAAGAGGTGGAAAATTATATACAGATATAAACACACAAGCAACAATTTGCGATAGGTTGAGTGGCTTGAAAGTCATTGTTATTCTTTTCAATTTGCACTGTTTATATGCCCGCAGGAGTCATGAGACGCTTGCAACCCAGCATCACTTTTTGTGTTTTCTATTCAATTTCGCGCGAAGAAATTGGCGCGACGAAGCAATGTATTGACTGCGTGTTCTATGTGCAAATTGATATATGAAAAACAATTTGATTCAAAGTACCTACCTACCTACCCTACATATAGGAAAAGTGCGTCAGCTAAACGAAAATGGGTTTTATTTTTCCGGAATATTCGATATGCTTAAATTGTTTATTGTTTGACATTTGTTTGAAGCGTATAAATTTGCACGAAAATGGCCGAGATAAAAACCAAATGGAAAACCATTGTACGTAGATGAACGAAGCACATTCTATTGAGGCGCATACAATTCAAGTAAATAATCCATTCGAATTCGCAGTAGTCGTCCGTACTAGTGGTAGGTGGCATTCAGCATCTGACCGAGCGCGTATTGCAAAAGACGACGACACAAAATCGACCATTAGTCGACTGCGTTTTCCTAATGGAGCACTCGGCCTGTTTATTATGCAATAGAGGAATACAAATTCATGCTGTATAATGCAACAAGCGAGGCGCATGTGGGAAAAAATACACACACAAAGGCATACATAACTCAGCAACATAATTAATGCGAAGGTGATAAATGAGTCGCAAATTATTTATGCGGGCGTAGTTGATGAGATAAATGCAGATATTTCAGCATGACTGCTGCGAAAGCGCTAGATTATTAATTTCGTGCGCATTAATCAAGCGCGCCACGGCTCGCCGCCTGCGATCTTGTCAATTCGCAGAACAAATCTGAGCTAATTAAAAGATTAAAGCGCGCGAAACATTCGCACTTGGCGCATTTGGATTTATTAACTCGGCGAAATATGTCTCCAGGACGCTGTGCTGCTTGCTGCATTTCAAGATGAATTGCACAGATTTACGAAAATGAATGTTTCAATTAGATTTTCATTTCTTGCAAAACAATTCGAAATCAGGGTCAAAGGGTGAAGTACCATTTAATGCAATGCCATGTTTACTTAATTTCTCATTATTTCTAACAATGTATTCACACGAAAATACGAATTTGCCTAGAAAATGTTTAATTTTTTAAGGGATTAGGGAAGTTTTTATAATATGGGGAGTTATCAGTAGGTTACTTCACTGAATTTCAATTGTAATTTTAAGAACATGCCCTTTATACTAAATTAACCCCAAACCAGCTGTATTTTGATAGAAAATTCATAAATCGTTTAACATACTTATTTGGTATTACAGGGGTGCAAAAATCTGAGCCAAACAATTCAAACGAAGACAAGAAACATCCTGTTTGAATGGATTATTCGCGAAGATACTGTTTTGCCTATGAGTAATTAAATATTTACATTATATCCATTTATTCATAGATTACGTCACTGAAAGTAGGGTAAAATTGGGTTAATTAGGAGAACTTGAGTTATTTCTCCATTACTCCCATGATGCAATGCTCAATCTGCCTCAACCAAATCAATAAGTAATAATCAAAAATCCTGATATCTTTCCCATTTTTCTTACAGTTGATTTTTTGAATCACAATTTAACAAACGTGCCCTTGTACGAACTAACCCCAAACTCTCCTTATATTGTTTGAAAATTTATCAAGCGTTTAATATACTGTCTCTACATCCACACTTAACTCAGTAACGTACATGAACGAAAGTATGAAAATGTTAGTAAAACAATTTAAACGAAGGGAAGGAAGAAGATACCGTTATCCTGCTCGGGTGGATCATTCGTGAAGGTACGTTTTTGGCAATGAATGCGCAGCAAACCCTTAGCGCCCTCCATACGTTTTGATACTCTATGGGATTGTACGTTTACCAGTAACCAGTTTCTGATATTACGCCAGTTCGCAAAAGCATTGTCTTGACTGATTAAAGCCGACCACCAGTGGGATGCACACATACGGTGCGCGGCGCGAGGAAGGTATTGGATTGCAGCCAAACGAGCTGAATATTTAAACTCGCTGCGCACACTGACAATGAATGCGAGCAAGACGCAGACGCAGACGCAGTGAAGATGAAACTGTGGTGCCACTGCTGGCGGCGGCAGCGGATTATTGTGCCGCTCCGAACAAATGTGAGTTATGCGCATGAACATAAATGTCCTCCAGAGCATACAATATGGCAATAAGAGCTGCGCGCATTGCATTGCTCTCCAGATGAACAACATCAATTGTATATCATTAACTGATTTCATTCTCAGTCCAATGCATACCAAGCGAACATGTGCCTGAATTGAATGCACTGATAAATGTGTTTAACGTACTCACAACTTCATTTTTATTCGACTTAACGCACAGATTTTGATTCAGTTCCTCTCCATACGTAATCAAGTTTTAGTTGAGTTGTTTTTGGTTTTACGTGCAAGGACATTTCTTTTAACGTAAATTACCCTTCTTGCATATAAAGTTGAAACGTCCTCCGGCAAAAATTTGCTCATAACGCAAGAAAATTATTGTGGCATTGAGGAAAATTAGCGCAATTAGTTTTCAGACGGGTGCGCGATGGCCGGAAGCGAGCGTGAAAAATTGCATTATCGGGTGGTGGCATTTATGCAAATGCCGGACACGGATGTCGTCCGCCGTCGAGTGCGCGAACGACAGCGAGTGCAGAAAACCGCAGAAAACGAATGAGATTTCCAACGATGGATCTCGTAACGTTATCATCCACGAACGTGCGCCAAATTGCGCAAATAATAATTAGTGCCAGCGCTCTTAGTAAGCTATAAAAAATAATTTCATTTTTCTACGAGTTTAGCGTTTCTTTGCAATTGAATTAATCAATAACATATAAAAACTACCCTTAAAAGAAATAGTGCCTCGAAGAGGTCAAGAGGTACAATTTTTTAATGTATAATTTTGAAAGCAATTGCATGATCACTTAAATATTATTATTACCCTCCTCGGCAAAGGTATAGTTTGTGATCATCCCTCTTGAATCCTTTAATTAGTTTCTCGAATGCTTAAGATACTTTAGTCAGGAATTATAACTATTAACTTCTGGCACAAATAATAATACAAAAAATACTAAGTTTACTCATTTTTTACGAAAATATTCGCGAATATTCACTTGGGAATTGATTAAAGTTCTAAGCCATAGAAAACTGCTTCTAGTGCAAAATATTTCTGAAGATTTAAAATGAGAATAAATGAATGGTAAATTAATTATTTTGGGTAAATGTGCAATAATTTGCGATGGCATCTATAATCAAATTAAGCCGTTGTCATTATTGCTTAATAGAAATCGCACACTTGGTGGAAGTAATCAATCATTGGCACACAATGAAGACATCAAGTTCTTCCGCAATGTTCGCGAGAACAGAAATTGCGGAAATGCGAGCGATTGACTGCCCTATGCACATGGAAGGCAATGGCTTCTCATAGCCGGATGTGATATCAAAGCATCGCATAACGCAGCAGCAGCCGTACAAATATGGCCTCGTGCATGCATTACGCGATCTGTCTATTGGAATTCGATCGCGTGAACGCTTTGACTAAAGTTACGCGGCGTACCTGTTCGCCGTTCGCGCACATCCTGTCGCTTTGCGTCGAGTGAAAATGTTTGGCGAAACAATTGCGTTCATTTGTATTGTTGCTGGTGTTTATCACGTCGATGTTAATCGACGAAAGCTGGCCAAATACAAACCAGATAACTGCTTTCAGATAAACTAAATATGCACGAGCTGTAAACAATGTTGCTCCCGGGTAATGCGCCAGTGCGTACCACGTTAACATCCAATGGTCAATTTTGTTACACGAGAGTTGCGTCCGTGTACACAAACGCTCACAAACTTTGGACCATAAAGCTGATGCAATTTATGAAGCTCACTCCAACGTATTAGATTAGGTGCTGCGGTTTTGAATCGTGCAAGTCTTGCAGTTCAATCATCTGCTGCAAAATGCGCCAACGTGCAGCGTGCGCTTGGCATCTTTGCGGAAGAATTGCGTACGTGTACGTATCATTTGGTGGCGGTGTGAGGTCGTGTCCACCTCCGGAAGAAGCACGGAGATGGTGCTGTTTAGTAGCTGACCCAATTTCCGGTGTCAGATAACCGGAACAACTCACTCTGTTTTCCACTCCGGCCATTGGTCATTCGGTTTACCGAATCTATTACCTTGCTCTTGCTGACCAAAACTCTCATGACCGAAATGCACGTCCGCCGCAAATTGATATAAAAAAATTCATAGTTGCAATTTTATAAACGTTGGAAAACTTACAATATCACGGTGGTTTCTGTAAAATTTCATTGGATGAAAATTCATAGTTCAGTAGCGCTTTCTCAAGTTACTAAGAAGAATTAAAAACTTGACGTGCTTGTAATTTTGTTACTGATGCGAAATTCCTTTGGCTGCGGAAGGAAATGCTGAAATTTTATAAAAGTTGATTGGATCACTTCGGTAGTTTAAAACAATTTCATAAAATTCTATTAGTCAGATTTCAGTTATATATTCTCCGCTCACTACGAAAATTTAAAATTTTTTATCAAAGATATCAAATTCCTTTAGAAATCAAAGCAAACGCTATAATTTTATAAAAGTGTCGATATCACTGCAACAGTTTAAAGCAATTTCATAAAATTCCATTACCTTAAATATCATATTTCAGTTATGAGTTCTTTAAGTCACTCAGAATAATTAAGAACTTCACTTACTTGCAAAATAGTCACTGATCCAAAATTGTTCTGGTTAAGGACTCAAATATTCCAATTTTATAATAGTACTTTGAACAAATTCATTCCGTTACCTTAAAATTGATGTTTCAATAGCACATTCTCCACTCATTAAGAAGATGTAAGAACTTAACTTATTGTAATTCTATCACTGATGCGAAATTCCTTTAGCAATGAAAGCAAACGCTAAAATTTACTTAATTTTTACGTCAAGTTGTGTTTTCCTCAAGTCTGTCGGAATAATTAAGAACTAAGTAGTTGAAAACGCTAGTTTAAAGTTCATATTTTAGTTACGCCTTCTCAAGTTTCTGAAAAGAATTAAGAACTTCACTCGCTTGTAAATTTGTCACTGATACGAAATTTGCTGGGCAATGGAAGCAAACAAAATATCAATTACTGTGCAACAATTGCATTCAAGTGGATATGTTGAACGCGACAAGCGTATTGTTGTAATCGAAAGCAGCGAGGCGGCGACGACGCTGCCTCCAAGAAGTATAACGACCGCTGGAGCAAATAAGAAGAGTGTTAATTAAGTAGAAAAATAGCCTGTCGCTGTCTCGTTTGCGAATGTCGGAGCGCGCAACGTGCGCACTTACAGTCACAAACGCGACTAATGACTAAAAAAATACAAAAAGCGGACAGATTCGGACGCAGTCAGCTGCATGCTCCAAGTGTACACTTGCAAAAAGCTCATACTATGCGCAAAAAGCAGATTAATTACTGAATTTTACTGGCTTCTTTGTTCCGGCCAGCAACACATTGCATTTCTTTCCTTATTTCTTCGAACACCAATTTCTTTATCGCATTACAAAAAATGCGAGTAATCATAAAGACAATTATTTCGAATATTAAATCTCATGCGTATAATTTGAAGTAACTGCAATCAAAAGTACAAAATTAATTTGCTTAATTGATTTTACATGGTTATTCATATACATCATTAAAAATAATGATCGAAATTTAATTAAATTAATTCGCAAAGTTTGGTACAATTGTTGGAATTACTTGAAATCCAATTTAATGAATTTAATTTTTGCCAAGTGATAAATTTACACACTAATTTTACACATAAATTTTGTGAGATTATGCTTGAGGTAAACTCAGAATTTATAATGTTTGATCTAATTTAGCGTTTTAAAATTAAGTGCAAGTAACAATTATATGATCATCCGGATGTATTTGCATAATGCACTAATAATACAAATAATAATAGGGTTAACTTCCGAAATTCTATAATTTTAGAGATGGATGCAATTGATAAACAAAGTTAGGTATAAATGTTGGAATTACTTTAAAGATCATTTAATTCAACAACCAATTCATCGTTGACAATGAAGTCGATTACATTTACTGTTGTAATTCTACAATTTGTTCTTTTTTATTATGTTGTAGTCAATCCTACTAATCATGATGTTAGTTCAAATACAAAAGGTAATTATTGCAATTCAGATTTATTTAATAAATGAATTTTAGTTCTTTCAAAATGATTATAAAATTATTGCGCAAAGGGCTTTTGTTGACTGGTACAATAAGAGTTTGTTCTCTTTCATGACGGTAAAAACTTTCAAGTATAACAGAACTATTACTGCTGTAAATTTTACGTTTGCTAATAATGAAGATATTAATTCGATGCAAGTATGTATTATTTTCATATTGATATCACATTCAATTACTGGATTATCAATCAATTATAGATTAATTACGTATTTTATAAGAAATCGGCCCAAGAATATAAAAGAACTTCAATTCAAGGAAATCTGAATGGTTGTCATATGCTTGCTTATAATTACTATGGTGGTCATGTTCTTAAAAAGCATGGCAATTTGACAAATTGTCCAGTTCGGAAGGTATTGAGACGTTACTATATATTTTCACTTAGTAACAAACATTTAAACCAATGATTGGTGAAATTGTACAATTATTTTATTGTTCACTGCTAACTTCAGCAAACCGCATAGTGGACCAAATAACATAAAAACCAATCCTAATAAGGTCAGGTCATATTTTATATCAAAGCATGATCAAATTACCTCTCTCAGTGGTAGTATGTTACAAAATAACAAGCGAAGCATGAGGGAATACGCAAATTTTGCATCAAAGAGTTAAAAACTCGTCAAAATTTCTACTTTAAAATGAAATAACTCGATTCGTCAGCAAAAGGCACAATTCAGACTTGGCTTTTCAGATTCTTGGCAATATAATCTACAATCTAATATTAAATTTAATATAGCACCAAATAGCACAACCGAGGAGAAGCCCTTTAAAAGATATTTATTTTGAGAAAAAGAAAACAGTTAGTTTTGAAAATAATTTCTACATCAAATTATATTTTGCAAACGATTATTCTAGCATGACGTTATGCTGAATGAATTCTTCTTACTATATGTGAAACTCGTTTTTCTTATCGGTGCATTGGAAGCTTAAAAAATGATTATTAATCTCCGGTACAGTTTTTGATCCAAATATAATTCTTTAACGTTGAATTGCTGCTAAACTATTAGTCTGATTTGAATCATGCTTTCGATTCAATATAATCAATTCATTCCTCTATTGACTGCTAAATAGAATTTAGAAAAATATTGATACTTAGTCTATCAGTCTAGTCAAATCCATAATTCTGGTATTCTCAGGTGAAGAACTTTGAATATCCAATGGTTTAATTTTTTGTTACTATAAAGTTTGTTTTATATTTAGATTTATTGGAAAGAATTATTTTAGGGAATTTATGCTATTTCTAACTATTGGGTTGAAGATTCATCAAAATTCCCACCATTTGTTCCAAAGGGTGATTACTTAACCAATATGAATGTTTTTATTAACGATCATCAAAGCTGCAAGCTTAAAATTTATGCAAGTGTTGTTTACAAATACCTACATTACTGAAACTTTGATACTTTTTTATTGCTATTTCACAGAATAATATTCGATTTCACTATAAGATAAATGAAATGTTAAAAATAATACATATTGATATTGAAACGTGTATTATAATAATTAACTTTTTTAATAACAGCTTGAATTGACTGTGTCCCAAAATTAAAAGCATATCAACGTATTAATTAAAATCAAATTATTCTACAAGTAATATTTGATTGCTTACAATTGTGTGTTCGTATTAAAATATGGTTTTGGAATAGTGAAGAACAATTTCAGCGTACCCTAAAAAACATTACACATTTTGGTTTAAATGAATAATATTGTACTAGTGATTTAATTAATTTGTTTTATTATATCAATACGAAATTCCAGGTTAATGTAATTTAAAGGAATATTAATTATTTTATTAATTTCGGGTCAAATTAATCAATTCTTGAATAACAAAATGATGTTGAAAATATCAATTGCAACTGCTATCATAATTTTCTATATTACGAACGAAACTTTAACGCAGGTAATTATAAAATAAATTAATTTTAATTACATTAAAGTAATCAGTATTTTAACGTTTTAGTTTCAACAAAATCATTACACATTGAAAATTGATCGTGTCCAAGCAGATTGGTATAATAAAACATTATACACATATTTTAATGTGAGGACATTTAAATTTAATCGAACTCTCACTGCAATTAACTTTACTTCTACCTTAACACAGGACGTCTCCACATTTGTGGTATAGAAAGCAAATTATTTAGCTTAATATTAATAATTAATTATAATCATATTTAGGGATATTATTCTCTATACAAAAAATCACAACAGGAATACAAGCGAACTGCCATTGAAGGAAGTGCAAATGGTTGTGCAGTTTTAGCTTTCAATTATTTTGGTGGTGCATTTATTAAAAAATATAGCAATTTCACTAATTGTCCTCTGCGAAAGGTTATTCTAATTAAATGAGATGATATAACTAAATTATTTGATGTGGAAGATTAGTAAAAAATATTATTTTAGGGTACTTATGCCATTAAGAATTTTTGGTTTGAAGACTCATCCAAACTTCCTCCATATGTTCCTAGAGGAGAATATATGGTGATTGGAAATGTAACTATTAACAATTTTGATGCATTCACTGGGAGAGCATATATTAATATTAAGTATAACAAAGATATAGATTAAAATCATGTTCTGAATTAAGTTTTAAGCTTCAAGAAATAATTAGGTTCAGTTTAATTTAATTTTACAAACTTTTTACAAACATAATTTATATTAACAGTAAGTCGGTTTAATATTTGATTAATCACTTACTTGTCGGAATATTAACTTAAGATTTCAGTAATATATAAATCAATTCTAGAATAAGTCAATAAGTAGGTACAAAAACAGGTAACTACTTGATGACTTTAGTTGTCTCGCGCTGTATAAATCCTGTGGAATTCAACTTGATGGCGTTAGAAACTAAAAAACAGTTTTGTGAAGAGTAGTAAGGAGAAAATTTGCTATATTTTATAGTTTTTCTACGATAAAGGCGAAAACACAAACAAGGCGGCTGAAATTGAATAGCGGTTAAAGTCTTGATACTGAGACAGCCAATCACGCGAAAATTCATTTTAAATTTCCAATAATTAAAATAATTTCTTTTATTCCAATCCTCAATGCATGCAGTCATCGTCAAAATTATATTCATTGGGTTAATTATTAACATATTTGAAAATTAATTGCATAAATGGGAAATTTATGTAATTAACTGGAAAATTAATTGCATAAATGACTTTGCTGCTTTCTCATTACGCTAATAGTCGAGTCACAGGAATATTCAACCATTATTATTACCTAAAATACCCATTCATGTATTTATCAATATAAATAGAGTAATCACGTAAGTACAAGTATTAACACGCACTTCACTTTCAAAATGTTCAGACTAAATGTTGCTAATGTCAATTTACCATTGCATTAGGCTCTTGTTTGTACACATAAAATAACTGATTTTTTTTATTTGATCTCATTGTTTATCCATCCAAATAATGTCTAGCAATTAAAAAACATTAATGTACGCACATCCACCAAAAATTACATTCACGAGCAAATTATAAAATGATTAGTACATTTCAGCCGAATGTCAAAACAGCTGAAATCATTTCATGCAGATAAATGCGTTTTTAAGCGGTTTCGCCCACTCAAAATCATATGCGTCCACGCGATTGAAAGCCAATTTGCCAAAATGAGTTCAAGTGTAACATCCTACCCAGTAATTCTATTCATTGTCATCACTTATTGCTACGTATTACAACTATCTTCAAGTCAAAACCACTATGACGTAACGATTGAGCGAGTTGTTGTTGATTCCTTCAACAAAACAATCTTGAAGACGTATGAAGTTAAAACATATAAGTATAATAGAAGTGTTACAGCTTTCAATCATACAGCAGAGAATTACGTACCGATTCATACATTCAAAGTATAATATTTTGTTCTAGAAAGAGTGTAAAAATAAATTATTGTTGGTGCATTTTAGGTAGATTATTCACTTCATAAAAAGTCTCAACAAGAATATAAACTGACTGCATTCCAAGGAACACTTGACGCATGTAAAATGCTAAAGTCTAATCTTTTCGGTTTAGCTGGACTGGTTAGAAAGTATGGAAACATTACAAACTGTCCACTTCAACCTGTAATATTAAATAACTTCTCTAACTTGAATAGTGTACTTTATTATTATTGCAATGCTATTTTAGGGAAGATATAAAGTCGATAACTTAGTACTAGAACACATGGATAAGTTTCCTCCACTATTGCCATCAGGATTTTTCAAATTGAATGCAAATGTTTATTTGAATAATGCATGGGGTGCTCAAGTTGATTTGTTTATAAGTATTATATATTGATTTTTAAATAATGGTTGTAGTTATAACTACAAAGTAATGTTGGTTAATTGTATAATAAGAGTATGATAACAATTATATATGAATAATGCACAATTATTATGTGATTATAATTCTTTCTCATCGAAGCAAAATGTTTACATGGGAAGCAAGTACATTTCCTGCATTTTTATTTGTACTTTTAGGTTTTCGCTTTCAAACGTAACGAAGAATAATAAGGTAAAATTCTGTGCTCAACTAATCGCAGTGGCTTCGGATAAAACTTTCTTTGGGACATATGAGATGAAAACTTATAAATAGAATTGTTCAGTTATGTAATTAATACTTCCCTGACTAATTAGAGGAGAAATCCAATACATGCATAACTCTGGAATCATAGTTTAAGTTATTTATTTGAGAACAAAAAGGATTTTAGATAGAGAAAACATTTTTTTAGAAGAATTCACATTTTTTGTTTAAGATATTCATAACGTCTGATTTACTTGTCCTTCGACAACAACTTCGCTTCACCAGTTAATAAATTTGCTTCATACGTTCTTTAAATGATAAATATCGTTGTCATTTTCTATATTACCCGATGAAGTTTTCAAATTGAATGCGATAGTTTCTTTGAATCATGAATGAGATGTGATGTTTATCAGAATTACGTATTGATTTTTACAAATACAATTATTTGCCCTTGTTCCATGAATTACATAAATAGGTACTAATAACTGCAAAATAAGGTTGTTTTATTATATAGAAAAAAGAGTATAATAATTACATATAAATAATGCATAATGTGATTATAATTTCTTGTCATAGTTGCATCTGATTCAGTCCAGAGCAAAATGTGTGCATGGAATGCAAGTGCATTTCCTGCATTTTTATTCATACTTTTCGCTTTTACCTTTCATGTCTTACATACGAGTAATGACAACGTAAAATCAAACTTTAATACAACATAGGTAAACTTTTATAGAAACTTAAGTTTTAGTATCATCAAAGTCGATATTCAGTGATGGTTGATAGAGTGATTGCGATGGCGTATAATAAAACTTTCTTTGGGAAATATGAGATCAAAACTTATAAATATAATCGATCAGTGATTGCAATTAATTTTACTTCCGTTTCTTACTGGACTATGAATACAATTAAGGTAAAATCACAAAAATTCCAGAATAAAATTCTATTTAATAATTTATTCCAGATTGAATATTCATTTCATAAAAAGTATTCACAAGAATATAAATTAACTGCAATTCAAGGGAATATTGATGCATGTAGGGCATTAAAATATAATATTTTTGGTCTAAGTGTTATTAAAAAATCTGGTAACATAACTTATTGTCCAATTCAACCAGTAAGTTGCAGTACTTCTCATTGCTTTGATTTTTACTTCTAACTTTTTAGAACACGTATGTGATAAGAAATTTAGTATTTTCTGACTATGATCGACTTCCACCCTTATTACCCGGAGGAAATTATAAACTGGAAGTCCAAATAATTACTAACAATGTATGGATTGCTCATTGCGATGTGTACATAACAATCAATTATAAAAACTAAGTCGAATATTGGAGGATCAATAACACTATTAATTTTTAAGCAAGTTATGCCAAGAGAAATTTCATTATGTCTGGAGAGTGTGGTGAAAACAATGCGGGTACGGCGAGCAAAGTTGGGCGAGTTGCGACAACAAACCCTAAGTCAACTAACAATCATGTTAGCTCGTTCATTATCAGCAAGAATGTGGACAAAGCGCATTGAAAGTCTGCGCAAAGTTCAATTGCACAATGTCATTATTACCACTCCGCTATGCGCCTCTCGCCCGAGCTTCTTGTGCTCATCCCTTTTCTTCGTCCAAAACTTTGTCGAGTTTCCTCCTAACCTAACTACGATCATTAGAATGTAGATGCAAAATTATATTGAGGTCACTTTCATCAATAGAAATGAAATTTTGCTGCAGTTCTCAGCGACGATCAAACGAAATGCTATTATTAAACATTGAAATTTAATTCATTGCATCGGATGAATAATTAGATGTTTGCTTATTAATTTATATTGACCTCATAATGAATGAATACATTGGCAACCTGCAGCAATTTGCATGATAAACAGAAATAAATGAATATTCAATATCCGTAAAACACATTCAATTAACATTCAAATACCTACGTGAATGCAATATCCAATTAATGAGTAATCTGCTTTACGCTAGCGCTGAAAGCATGGCAAATAACTTGTATCGAAATGAAGTAAAAGAAATTGCGAGCTTGAAAGGAATTATGGTGAAAAGTTGCAAATGAAATGATGATGATGATGATGGTGATAAAAAATATCGTATAATGATCGAAATGACTTTGAGGCGTCTCATCGATAGATACGCTCGAGTTTTGCACACAACTTCTTTAGTTGCTGTGCGGTTTCTTTATGTTCTCGGCGAGATGGGGAATTCAAAGAGTTCTTTCTGCAGTCGCATCGCTGTTATTGTTGTTCCAGTGCAACGAGATAAAAATGAAATTTTACAACTGTTGGAACTGTTTGGCATCATTGCCCAACGGAACGAAGTGAAGTGAGAGCGAGAGCTGTGTTCGCCTGTTTCTGCTGGCTTGCTTCTTGCGCCACTGCAGACAGCTATAAAGAAGCCTTTTAACATAATAGAAATGCTCGCGCAATGAAGGCATTCGACTTGCGGCGGACGTAATCGAGTCCACTAACCAACTACCGCAAGTGCTTGCCTCGTTTTAATGTCACCGGTAGTAAAAATTTTAATTTCGAAAATGCAACTTTAACTCGCCGATTATTGTTTCACCTTTTTGCGACATTCCCATGGATATAATAAATTATTTACCTACTTCTTGCTAAAGTACACAATTCAATTGACTAGAAATGTTTATCACAACCAGACAACTCAAGTACTAGACTTTGCCATAAGTTGATACAAAATTGATGAAGGTACATAGTTCGGGAAACTTATTATAACTGCTGACATTTTAAGGCATATTGTTCGAATTTTTATACATTATTCAAAAAAAGTATGTAAATACAATAAAACTTGCATTTAAATATTGTTTACGTACATGTTACGCACACATTGAACTCTTTCCAATGTAATCGTGTGTTAAAAGTGAATAAAATCCAAAGGTGTGAAAAGATAAGAATGAATGGAGAATACTTAATTAAAATAATAATTGTCGATTGCTACCAATAATCGTACATTACTAATACAAGCATACCGATCATTCTTAGTGTAAGCCAGACGTGCGAAAATTCACACCTCACACATGCTCACATCGATCTCACACATACACGTCGAAATGATAAAAATTAAATGCGGTACTTGATTAAAATATTAATCGACGATTGCTGCCGATAATCGTTTGACAAGTAGGTGTGAAAAATCACAGATAATTAAAATAATAATGGACGATAATCGTACTTTCCGGATTATTCTAGACACACATTCTCTTTTCTCTCTCTCACATGCATGCCGCATTTATTAATGCAAAGACATAAAGTAAATTTATAGTGCGCAACAACAACTAAGATTGTTTATTCGAATATCCCTACCATAATACTAATTTTTGCACTTTCTGTAAAATTTCTGTAAATTGGAACTCTTCCTCTGGTCACTAATTAATAATCAACATAGATTGCTGTCATTTTAAGATATCAATGATGTGATTTGGGGCGAAAAGCAATAGTTGAACTTTAACGATAAATTGTTGCTAAACTAATAAATAAATCGAAATTTTGTTTTCACAGTCATACGTAACAGCTAATAGAGCATCGATTTGCAAAAAAATTAAACTAACAATAAATTAACAATTGTTCAAAATGTGAGCATTTTATATAATTCACAAAGAAATCAAATAACCATTCAATATTTTTCTTTCATATCATATTTATGACATTATGATTATGACAAGAATGCAATTTTAATCCTATTCGCTCAAATGCAAGTCGAAATACAACGATATAAGAGCTGGAAATCCGGAATGGTGAATTTCCAGAAGCTCGACGCGTCATGAGCAAATGTTACATGTCTGTCCGATAGACAGAAAGTTTCGACTGATGGTGTTGCCGGTTTGCTGATTCCACTTGCATTTTGAATTGTGTGCCAGCATATCTAACGCATTCGGTCGCACAGTTTGCAAAACGTCGCCAGCAACAAGCTTCCAATGAAATAACAGCGCAACAAACACTACAAACAAGAACAACAACAACAACAACGCCAACAACACCAACGTCCCCTCGAACAACATACGTTCATTATGAATGTTATTTGAATTAATGCGCACAGCAAGCGTCAGAACATACACAAGCAACTATCGAAATTAAATTCGCATTAATCAAAAGTTACACTGACTCAATCGCACACAGTTTATCTTGTTTAATACACAGTCTACAATAAAATAGAATAAGCACCGAAGAATTTTTCCAACAATTTGTCATCTCAAAGCACGCATGTTAATGAAACATGAAAACTCATTTGAATAATGCAGGGCAATTCGGTTGCAATATTTCTGCTCGCGATTGAAATTCCTCCAAAAATGTAACGTATGTCAGCGTAAATTATGGAAAACCATGAATGATGTTGTTGCAGCAAAAAAATACGTTTTACTTGCATGGAAATAAAATATTAGCATAAAATGAAAATTGAATTAGACACATTGCAAGAGAGAGAGAGAAAGAGAGTGAGTATATATACATGTACTAATATTTCACGTTTTTCCGACTTCCGAGACCGGAAGATTATGCACATAAAAACGGCATTGGGGGTCCATCAAAAGTTTGTGATCATCATTCGCGAACAGCTCGCAGTCTCGAAGCACTCATGCATGCATCAAATCAACATCATTTCTATATACAATAAATTTCAATATCCATCTCTTTGGCACTGCCTGTGTTTTAACGAGGGCAGTCTACGTAAAAATGGATTCGGCATATAAAAAAGGGGCTGGGGCTGCACAACCCCCCTCGCGAAATGACCCTTAAATATTCAATTTCCCTTTTACGCGCGTCGCGTTATTACATTTGGGATGCAATCATTTACGTATCAACATAATTTACAACTTTATTTTTCAGCCTAGAAACCAACAACATTGTGTATTATAACATTAATTAATTCCAGAATGTTCGTTCGCACGCGTTTTGTGCACAGAAAAGTAATATTTTTCTTAATCAAAACTTGAGCTTCCATTACGCGTTGGAAGACGCGTTGGTAATTTATATTAATGGAATGATATCAAAGAATAACTGAGCAAAGTCGTATGTTCCGTATAACATAATAATAATCTGCGATTGGCACGTGCTGACAATGTTCGCATGTTTCTTCAATTTCGCAGCACATCAAATCATTTCGCCCCCTGCCAGAAACACATTTGACGAAATTGTGCGTAGTCTCCAGCTGCTCCTGTGCGCTGCACGTAAATTAATTAAACAACTTCTCACCATCACGTAAACCTGCCTGGAAACCATTTTCGTCTCATTGGCGCGCACGGTGCACAAGAATTCGCGTTCTGTTGTAGCGCGTTGTATATTCATACGCATCAAAATATTATTTTGTTGTGTTGAACAACCAAACTTCGAGAAATTAGTGTTTACTCCAAAACCAAACCAATTTCCAACTAAATTTCTATTAAATGCGTGCTAAACTAATTCTAATTATAACTTGTAATTATATTTCAGATACAATCCTTTCAGATCAATAGCAATCAATAAATTCATTTTTTTAAATTAATTCATGAAAGAAATACGAAATTATTCTGTAAACACTATACTTTCTACGTAATTTCATTAAGGGTAGTAATGAAAATCATGGAATTATCTTTAACGCCAATATTTGGAAAACTTCAACTTTTTTGGATGACGTAGAAATACGAGGGAAATGCCAGAGAACTTAATACAATTATTACTCTATGTCCTCAGTAATTTTCAGGTAATTAAATTTTATTTTCAAGTCTGTGATAAACTAAGGCATTATCTATTTAGAACTGCTTCTACTTTTTATACAAATTACAGTCGGATTGGCAATAGTTTATGTTCCCAATTTGAAACTTTCGAGCGTAACACCAAAAATATCCATTGTATAAATCTTTAGATCCGCTGAACACACACAACAAAATAAGAGCATCAAAACAAAACGTCGAAAAAGCGCGGAAAACCGGGTCAATTACACGAAGCGTTTTAATGGAGCCGTTAGTTTCATGCTTCTTTTTGATCTTCCTCGGCTATATCACATACGCTTTTTGCTCCTCGTGTATTGGCCAACTTCCCTACAATACATGAGAAGACTTATACGCGTGTGGATTACTCTCGTACATAAAGACAGCACTTTTTATTTATTGCAATTGCTATCATAATCGCAGAGAGAAGCCATGCTCTCGCCTTATCGCTAATGGCATAAATAAAATACGTTTAGTATTTATGTCGTGCTTATTACCTATCTGCAACTTGCACCAGCCCATCATCACGTTTTCGGCAGATACATACCGAGTGTCCACTGCGACTTGTTAATGCACGAAAAGCACTTGCAGTTGTTTTACTGTTGTTGCGAAACTAGATGTTGATGCAAATAAACGCACTAAGCACGATGATTCGACATGTGCGCTGACTGATGACTGATTTGACCGCGCACGCCGCGTCACTTATGATTCATTTCGTGTTTGATTGGGTACTTTGCGGTAATTTCGTGCAGAAATTTGTTAGATTAATGCCGTCACGTACTGACTGCCAAATGCGCTCGACGAATGAGGACCAAAGCGCATTTTATAGCTGAATGGCATGTAATTTAAAGGCAACCGGGGTGTGTTTGGAATCTTACTGATAAATTATAGATTAACGAGCTATTACCAATTTATATTAGGGGTAAATTAATCAAACACTTTTTTATTGCATTCGTTGCACTTATTTTAATCGTCTCGGAATATTGCAGATAAAATTAAATATTTTATGATTTATTTTAGGGGAAGAGATTTAAAATTATTAATATGCATTTATGCTTTTATTTATTGCTCATATGAAATGCATTATTTTCGGATTAAAAGAGTTTTATTTTGGATTTTCTACTTAAACTACCAGCTTTCGAAATACTCAAATCAAATGTATTAAAAACATTTGTTGAAATGTAACTGCATTTATATAGCAAATATAGTAAGAAACGTTTTATTGACTGAATTCAACGCGAATTTGAATTAAATAATGATGGATAAGGTTTAATGTATATAAATTCTGACTTTTAAATTAATTGGACTACTATAATTCATGTAGTAGTTAAATGAAATGATCATTTAAATTTTCAGTGGTAAGCAGACAATGATATGTCAAAAGAAAAATTAAATTATTACATGCGAGAGTCACCCAATAGAACTTTAACTTTGGGAAGTCATAATGCGTAATCTATTGAACAAAATGTAATAATTTATTTATATGTGGTCATAAAGTTAATAATCTTTCTAATGCTGAAAGAATTATTTTGATATCTCTTATAGTTTCCGAGATATTAATTAAAATGTGTTATGTTAATGGCTGGCTACTGGTGCAATTTGCTTCGACAGCAAACGACTAGTGCCACTGTTAGGGACTATCCGGCCGAATAATAGCTCTGAATGAGCGCTAACGCTCACGAAGATTACCGAACTAGCTGCTATCTGGTACGTCAATTCTACTACCTGGAAATAAAGTACAGACGGCAATTTTTTGAATACCAAAGAAACAGCTATGATGTTAATTTCCAGCCGCTACCAAGCTTGCGCTGGCAGTTGCGTCTCAGTGCGAGGAAAAATTTCAAATCGCTATAACTATAACTTCTGAAGTAATGGGCTGATTTTCATGGTTTAAAAACTGTCATCACTAGCATAAAAGGCACTATCACGCGGAATTATCTTACTTATTCTAATATTAATAATTCTTTATTAAAATCATTTATTTTCACTTAAAACTCATTAAACTACTTCATTTACTAAAAAATACATAGTTTATATATCAAGTTTTTTTAAATAGATATAAATCTATATCATTTTGCATTCATTTTAAATTTTTTACTGTATTCCTCGGCGGTATTTAATTGTTTATAATTTTAAATTGAAATATTTAAATTCGCTGTAATTCCTACAGTTATTAACCGATTTTCATGATTTAAACATCGATAACATGCACTTGATAAGCACTAAAAGCCTATGTTATAATTCAAATATTATTTACTTTAATTTGTACTTAGTACATTTAGAAACTTTAAATTTCACTTGAGCTGCGTTTCTATAGATAAAGATTACATATTTTGTTAATTAAGCATTCATTAGTATTTAAACATTATAGGTTTATGAATAATAGGTTATAAACATTATCTATTGTACGATACGTTAATTTTGTATTTAAAACTTTGAAAATCAGAGCAACTAAAATCACCATTGAAAATGAATGCACCAGATATCATTTTGACATAATAAGCTGCATTTTATGGACGTGGCATTCATTTCGTATCATTGCAGTTGAATAGCATTATACACACTGTTTAAAGTATCTCACAATAATTTTCAATAATATAACTAGCTACTGACTTTTATTCAATTACACTCATAATATATTTACACATTAAAATAACTCAATTACAAATACGCATTAAATATGGAAACAATGGCCAAATAAAACCGAAATATTTACTAGCACAATATGTATCTAAATCCGAAAATATTGATTCAGCCAACAAACTTGCGTAATAATATAAACTTGGCAGCGATTTACAATTACCCAGCCTTATAGCACAAAATATAATGGTAATAAAAAATTTACAATCAACACTCACCATCCAAAACGGCGTTATTAATTAATCATTCATCGGTTTTTACTACCTATCAGTTGATGATGTTACATATTACTATCATTAATATTTGATAGCATTTTGTAAGCAAAAAACATATGGTACATTAGCATAGCCCAGTTTTCCTGAATGCCTGACTAACAAACTTTCATAGTCGATCGCATCGCACAAACTCTGTTTAACCATAATAGAGTATGATAGGGAAAGAGGTAACGGAGCTGCAATGAACATTGTCGTAATGAATAGGCCTTGCCATAGACCTAAAATGCTTTTTCTATGTCATGCATAAAGTGTTGCACGAATTGCGTATAATTTTCAGTATTTGCTCGCCGAAGTGAATACCCAAAATCATCCGAAATGTTGCATTATTAATTGCGCAATGATATTTTGATTTCGACCGTACGCAACATGTGCGCTAATGGAAAATTAATTTATCATGTGACTTGACTGATTTTGAGTGCTCGCTATTGAGGGATGTATCACCAGTGGATTTCGTACACGACGCGACGCATACATAAAAGCCAAATGCATATTATTCTATCAGACCGAAGCATGTTATACAACGTCTTACACACAAAACGCGTTCAGTCTCGTATGGGTTAACGTAATTTTAAATATTTTAATAATTAATACTAATTATAGTTTGCTTAGTACAATAGGCTTATCAAAACACTATTAAATTCTAGGACTTGTTTCGTGTCGTATTACAAGTAGGTTCATAAAGTTTCATGAAACAAAAAAGAAGTACTTACTTAATGATTTATTTATTACAGTTAATTATTTCATTTCACGTCGTGATAATAATTAATACCCTGTATAATTTGTTACAATTGAATACGCATTATTAATAGATAGTCTAATCAAGAGTTATTGAGAAATGATCGTGTAATTCTGGATTATTGGAGGAGAATAGAGTAATGAGGGTCACCTGCGCGAAATTTCAAATAACAACCTATTTTTAAAATGTTTTTTTTCTGGATTTTTTTAATAATTAAACTTTAGTTATCTATCTATGAATTAAGATTACTTTTAATTGTTTAGACAATCAACTTTGGGGTACAAATCAAATTATAAAAAAACAATTTTGACTCCCATTGCACTGACATACTTAATAATCACAGACACATGGTGAGAGCAGGCTTGAGACTTTCACAGAAGAAGAGGAGCGTGCGGATGGAGTGGAAAACGCATTTTCTTGATTTTCAGTTTAGTAAAGTTTAGTAGATATGTGGGTGATTTCCACTGACTCCCATTGCCCGATATTCCCTTATTAATGATATATGTTTACATGAGATAGATTAAATAGGGGTAAAATGTTATGTACATTGTTACAATTTAGTTTTTCGTTGATCTAGTAGAAAATTTACATAAAGACTTTGATTAATTCATAAAATCTATGTGGATTTCAATAAGTTCCAGGCTGAAACTAAAACTTATGCATTAAAGTCTAAAAAATATGTACACTCATTACGTGGAATATACGCAGACGTATAAAATTACGCGGTCGTAAACCTGCAAATTCCGCAATTAAAGCCGTCATAATCTGGAGGAAACGGGAGCGCACTCGTCACCCGCGCTGCAGATGAGTGGTAAAAGTTTAGTAAAAAGTATGCACCGTCGTCGCCGCCACCACCGCCATCGAGCTACATTGTGCGCTTACAACAAAGTACTGGCGCGCTGGAAAATGGTAAAGTTTGCAAAGTAATTACAATCCGAAAATTGTTAACAACGAACGACGACGCGTGCGCGCGACGACGACTGGAATTTGTGCGTTTTCTTGGAATAAATGAGCCATGCTGCGGAGTGAGGATCATCGCAAGTTTACGCCACAACGCGGTCGCAACACGCGCTCGAATCACAGCGGTAAACTCGCTCACAATGTTTCAACTTGATATTAAATTACAAAGGAATTTATAACCGGCATTACACCGCATTCGTTCGTATTGTGCGACACAGCCGCCTCATTCAGATACTACGCAACTAATGAGTGTCGCTGTGTCCTCTGCATCATTGAGTTTTAGCGTTTACCGAGAATTTAATTTTACATTCATCTACAGTTTCAATATAGAAATTCTTCAAATGCTTTTATGAGTGGGATTTCACTTGTACTTCATTTATGGCAAATCCGGAGATAGTTTATTAAATTTTGATTAGTCATTCAACTGTACTATTTGTTTATTTTGGATGAGAAAATTCTTTAACGAGGGATGTTACTTACAAAGAGTTACACTAAGCGTGAGATCAAAGCATATTTGATGATTGTGCTAAATAAGTTCACATATATTAAGTTGTCATCTCTGTTAATTTTTTACTATTTCACTCTTACAATAGACTGAGTGTATTAAATTTAACAGCCCTTTAAATTTATCCACATTACCAGTAAATGTGATGAAATTAAATATTAAAATTTCAGGGGGATTTTCACAAGTTAATAATTTATACGAATATAAAACAAATAGGGATGAGACAATATTTTAAATAATTGATTATAAACAAAATTCTGTTAACTAGACATTTAAATGAACAATTTGTGAGTATATTTAATTAGAAAATCAAGCAATTAAATTTGAGGCTTTTCATTGGTGATAATGGTGAACAAAGGATTGCAACCCCATTTGAATTGGGCGCGTGAGGTAGTTTTTATGTGAATTCACCGTGAATAATTAAATTCGGCGGATCGCGCATCTAGTTTTCATCGAATATTTAACCGCACAACGGGCCGAATCCAATAATTGAGGTCATAATTTCATTTCGTTGATTATGTTTGCATTACAGTGTATTACGCGAAACGTCAATTGACATTGTTAAGTGCGTTTAATCAGTTTGGCTGGTTTAGCGTTGAATTTTTGGCACCGATTTAAAAACCTATCCAATTAATTAGTATCGCTTTTCATGGAATTCATTATCCGCTCGTTTTTATTAAAGCTCATCTAACTGAAATAACGAACGAATGAACGAATGAATGAATGGCGATACTAATTTGTATTTAAAATGAATGTGCTTTTTTCGCTTCTTTTTATGTCCGAAGTAAAACACGTCATTGACAATTTATGTTTACAGCACATTCATGGGCTCGCACGCACATACAAGGTATGGGCAATAATCGTATTTCATAATTATTGCGCGCTCCTTACGCGTACATGTGCGGAGATAAAAGAAGATGAAATAAGGATAAGATGCGAAAGGACGTTTCGAACTGCGCCAGAAAAATGTACTTGAGTACAGATGGCCATAAAGTAATAAGAGTTTCGCCATCTTTTACTTCCCTTCAGATTAAATATACAGCTTTTTACCGACAGCACAGGGTGTGTCAATAATATCCTTTTTGCCACGTGTAATATAGGTCTAATATCTTGTAAAAGAACATTATTTAGTAGTCACTTGTTTATCTCCATAATTATTATAATTAAAGGAATAATTCTGATATTTAGCTACATGGGGATGCGCTGATTAAAGCGACCTATCACTCATTATTTTTTGCCACGGGTCTTGGTGTCTAATCTGTAAGGACATTATTTAATATTCATTTCCATTTTGTTATTTTATCTTTAATAAATATTATAATTACAAGAAGTACTCTGATATTTAGGTAGCAGAGGGTTTGTTGATTAAAGTGTAGTATCACACACTTTAATCATCGTTTTAGCACGTCTAATTCTAGAGTTATTCCATTTTGAATAACATCCTTTTAAGTTTTTTTCTTCTGGATTGAAAGCAGGATTTTGTAGTCAATTTATTTACATAAAAACGAAGACAGATATGTTCTATAAGGATATCTGTATAATTTGAACGAATCATGAAAACAGGGTAGTCATCTACATGTCTCAAAGTTTATCAGGACTAAATGGCCAAATCGAGACTGCCCTGTCAAAATAGTAAGTCAGAAATAATTTATGTGCTATGAAAATTCGGAGAAATAGCTTGTAAATTTTCCACAATTTGCAAAATCAACCCCACAATAAAATTAAACTGAATCAAACTTTAATTGGGTGATGCATTCGATATACTCAATTACAACCCTATGCGATATGAAATAATGAACTTTTTTGTCAACCAAAATGCCCTTTACAATGCACAACGAGGGCGTAACATGAACAAAAAATAGTTTTGTGTGATTCAAGCGTATTTTTTATTATTCTATTATTTGACCAGGACCAAATCCTATTGAATCTTGCTGTGCAGAGAACAAAACCACAACGAAAAATTGGCGACCATTACACAATTGCGCATTGGAACAGGATACAACGCCTGATCGCAAAAAGTCAACAATGCATACGTGCATGACGTGTAAAGTTGATACAATTTTTTTTATTATCCACTGGCCAAATTTTAGCATCGAAACATTCCAGGAAAAAGTCTGAACAAACCATGGAAACTAGATAACATTCACCCACAAACATGTAAAAACAGTAGAATACCTAATAACAAATGATCAACCCCTTCATATATGGCATTATTGATTTCTACTTTACTCTTGCAATTATTGATTTTAATTTCATCGCAGCACAAAAATGTTGAGAGGGCATTAGAGTGGGCAGGTCTAAAATGCTTCGGGCAAAATATTAAATGACTCGGCATTTCGGAATTTTCAGCTGATAAGATAATGAATTTACGTGTTTATAATGTTGGCGAGGGCCGGAGGAAATGTCGGCGCTGGCTGGCGATGATTTAATATTTCATTATTGCACCCCCGGCACGATGCGGCATACTCGTTCTTTCCACCGGACGGCGGTGGCGGCGGCGGCAGCAACGAAACGTCGAATTCATACGCGATGCGGCAACGCCAGCACGTACCCGCCCATCAATTTTAGATCAATCTGCCTTCCGCCTTGATACAACTTATACAACTTGTTGAGTGAAAACAAACGAACAATACATAGTTACTTTAACGCTTATTCGCATTACCAACGAGTTAAGTAATAATTTACTACTTTTAATCATGATTTAAACAAATAATTTAATCAATCAAATTAATACCAAAAGTCCATTAGAAATTTGCAATATTTAGATAGAAAAAAGGTTTTATACTTACTTTGAAACTTTAAACGTGATTATTGCGAAAACTGTTTTTCGAATTTGACATTTCCTTGACCAGGATTACTCAGAAACTATAAATCCAATCAAAACCAAATTTTTAGGAATTAATTACAATGAGTCGAACTAATAGATAAACCAAGGATTTTGAATATGATTCAAAAACATCTATTTAAAAATGAAATCAAAAAATATTTTATGAAAATTGAAATTTTATGTTGAAACCTTCGCCATGCCTTTTTGAACAAGAATTTTCACAAATGCTTTAGCCAACAATAGAATGAACAAATACTCTAACAAAATATTTTTGAAATTTTAAATTACGATGCGCCGTTTTTGAATTATCGTGACTAACTTAAAACTTGTTTTAGAGAACGTGCTTTCACAAATAGGCTATTTCTCAACTACTTTTAATTATAATTAATATCAAAAGTCCATTATTAAATTACAATATGCAGATAGGAAAAGGATGTAAAAATTTATGTTTTGTTTATGCATTTATTGATGCGAAATGAAGGCGTGCTGAAGTGTTGAATGCATGTTCTTCCATTTTTGCGTTATCTTTACTTCATACTTAAGAGTGCTGTCTCTCGTTAGACGCGACGCGTGCTGAAAAACGTACATTTCGATAGCGCACTATAGAAAAGCGTTTTTGACGAGGGTTGCGCTACATTTGCCCTTTGCGAAAGAGGGCAATAACGCCCGCTGCGATAGATGGCAGCACGGCGCGAAGGACCTCGCGTTTTTCACGGTATACGCGTAAAGTAAAACTCACCCCTGACCAAGTTATCTGATTGAAAATTTCCAGGCAATCGCCGTAGACACAACAAGTTTTAGTGCCGCTATCGAGACACGATAATAAAACCAAGAGGTAGCGGGAGAGCACTCTCCAGAAGGGAAAAAATGCAATAAATTGGTGTTATTCGTTTTGTTCCCTCCAACCCCATATTTCAGTATCTTATTTTTAAAGTACGCTGTAAGTAAATATAAGCCGGGCGAAAAGCAAGCAAGCGCGCTTAAGATAAAGTTAGGCAGGTAAATAGAGGATTTGCTAAAGATTTAACATGTTTGACAAACATTTTCCCTGTTATTTATGCTCGGGTTTCATTATTGTGCCGTGCGTCGACACTAAATAAATATTTCCAGCTCGCGATAATGAAGATGAAGAGACGTGGAGAAATCGTCGCGCAATGTACAATCAGTGCATACGTACATTACGTACAGCAAACACAATGTGCACCAGGGTGAAAACTACACAAATGTGCTCTCAATTTCAACGCGGTGAGACGTTTTCTGAGTGTGTCCACGACTTGTACGAGTGAAATGAATATATTCAATGTTCTTGTACAAGTTCCAGTTCCAGACGAGCATTTACTGAATCGCTGTATACAACGAGTATAAAAGACGCACACACAAAGTTGGTAGTTGCCAATGATACAGCTGTGTAGCTGTATCAAAAACGAGCAGGGTTGTTTATAACCCATCATTTGTTATGCGCTCTTTCGTGCAAGCAAGCAAATCGATAAATAAATTCAGTAACCAACAAGCAACAGCCAACAGCGCTCGCTCCACGCTCAAAGCGTACGGCAATGCTTTTGAGCAGTATTAATGCACTTAATTTATAAAAGGTTTGTATTTATTGTCTCGTCAGATTGCGAGTTGAGTTGATATCAATGCATGAAATCAAAAGACTCACTCGACTAGCGCATCTACGAAAAAAGCAATTTGTAAATTTATGATCGTCTGATGCATCAACATCGAAAATACTTTTGATGTTGTTAATCAACGGCATGGCTACATGCGTTTATTAAAAGATCAAACAAAATGTACATCGTGGCGTCTGTTAATTGAAGTTTAATTCCTGGAATGTATTGCGCTTTTGCAGGAGGGGAGTATAATATTAGCAAACCTCCAAAATTAAAATTCAATTTACATTTAAGGGTTTAAGTACTGCCGAAAATGGCGAAATTTTTTTATTGTATATTCTTTTTGCATAATTACTCAGCAATATTATGAAGAAATTTCAGAATTTCTTGCTATTTATAGCTCACTATTTCCATTGCTATTTATAGCTCACTATTTCCATGCTACTTGAGGTAAAGTTGAAACTTTAAACGTGAATATCTCGAAAACGTTTTTCTCGAATTTACAATTACATTTTTCTGGATTACGCGGAAATTATGATTGTGATTTACATCAAATTTGCAGTAATTCTTTATAATGAGTCCATCTAATAGTTTAAGAAAGGATTTTGAATTTGCTTCGAAAATATTTATGCAAAGAGTAAAAGTAAGGACAACAGGGCATGAAAACTTAAATTTTGTATTCAAACCTTCACCATTTCTTTTTGAATTCGAATTTTTGAAAAATCTTTCGGTCAACAGTAGCTTAAACTAATAATTTAACAAAATCTTTTTGAAATTTTAAATTGCGATTAACCATTTTTGAATTATCATGATCAATGTAAAACGTGTTTTGAAAAAACTTGCTTTGGTAAATCACGTGTAATTCGGCCATTTTTAATCATTTTTAGATTAAATAAATATTAGATGTAGATTGAGAGATGTTGTAAACGATGATGATAAAAAAAATTTCAAGTATTTGTAAAGTACTGGAAAGAATATGAAAGAGATGCGACGATTTTTCACCTGCGCAACTGTATATAACCACTTAATATGCAATTAGTTTTAAATATGCATCTGCATTTTATTATCGCAAAAAAATGCAATTTTTTTCCATTATCCTTCTTATCCTTCTTCTTCTTTGGCTTAGCACTTCTCACTATCGACATTCTAGCGCTGGGATATTGGCGGCAAGAAGTCATTTGTACATTTTTTATTCCTCGTATAGCAGTCGTTCATCGCATTCCGAATTGCAAAAAGCAGCAAAAACGTTTGTTCGGCCTCAAACGCTCAGCAGCCGACACCCCGTTGAACCAAGACCATCGCCAGACAGCCCTTCTTCTTCATCGCGAGCATCTATCAGAGAGCAGCTCAAAGCGCCAAGTATTTCAATTTCTTTGCTGGCAACTCGAAAAATTAATGACGCCCGCTCTTTTTATTAAAGATGCAATCTTTTTCGTTGCCTTTTTTTTCTGCAACTCTAACATGTTTGTAGCCGACCACACAAAATGCTCGCCGATTTTTGATTAAAATATGCTCCAGCATTCCAGCCGAACAACAAACAGCAGCGGAATCAATAGATCTGTGCTGAGTGTAATAAATGTAAAAAAGAGTTTGTTAACGCGCAAAATTAATTATCGCTTCCGGTGTTTCTCATGCCTTAAGAAACTTGGTGAGCATCAAGATTAATAGCACACATCCAGTTTGTTTCTATTACTTCACATCGATTCCATTCGCGTCGGTCGAACGCCAGACATATTGCGCCCGACCAAGAAAAGAGTCTTTCAAATGAAAACTGCAATATCCTCTTTGGTGTAGCTCACGCAGTGAGCGCACCAAGTACAAAATACAATTTAGTTCTACTTCGTGCTGAAATTGTTTCATCTTGCACTTGCAGCTGGCCGACATTACACAACGCTGAAATATACTTCGCATGTGAGTTTATAGTAAGTATAATGTTATTTCATCAAATATTTATATCACTCCTTGTTTCAAGTACCTCAAATAATACCCTTGTAGTGTGGATATAAGTTTGAGAGGTACAACAAGCCCGCAAATGTATATTTAAAGTGTTAGACCTTCACAGTAGCCTTGATGAAAAATTCTCAAAATTTTATAATTTTTTTTGGTTTCTGCATAATTCTTAAAATATTTTATCACCACAGTTTAAGACATCCCTTTATCTATCTTGTACATTTTTTTTATCCGAAAATGATTACAAATGGCCAGATTACACGCGATTTACCGAAGCAAGTTTTTAAAGCACGTTTTGCGGTGGTCACGATAATTCAAAAACAGCTCAAGGTAATTCAAAATTTCATAAGGATTTTGTTAGTATATTAGTTTATTCCATCGTAAGACCAAGGATTTTATCAAAATCCAGGCTCCAAAAGTAATGGTGAAGGTTTGAACACAAAATTTCAGTTTTCATACTGTTTTATCTACCATTTTATTTTTTTAAATAAAAATGTTTTACGTAAATTGAAAATGATTAGTTCATCTGCTAGCTCATCATACTATAAAAAATTAATGAAAATTTGGTGTTAATGGTATTCTTAGTTTTTAAGTAATCTTCACCAGCGTAATTGCAAATTCAAAAAAAGTTCCAAAAAATCAGGTTTAAAGTTTTAGCGCAATGCAGATAGTGCAATATAAATCGCAATAACTCTGTTTTATTACAGTATTTGCCCTGAAATTGCTTGATGGTATTATTGACTAAGTTTACTAAAAGAATATATAACAATCGCAGCTTTATACTCCGTAAAAAACGAGATCAACAACCATTTCCGAACAAAGACTAACAATCAAACAGACGTTTGATATGGGTTTGAATACGAGAGAAAAGGAAGACTGGTAACTGGATAAATTTGAATAAATTCCCAATCGACCACTTAATATCGACAAAAACTATTCCATTGTTCACATTGTTCATTGGCCACTAAGCTGTGTTTCAAGTTGATATCTTTGGCCAATGCATTGTCAATGGGACTGAAATCGTATATGTTTGTGACCCCTCTTGCCTTTGCAGTCGAATAGTTTATACTCTGAAAGTTTTGCATAAATTAAAGCCGGGGAGATTAAATGTATCGTGAAAATCGTCCTATTAGTACTCTGGTATCATTTAGATTAAACCCTTTTCCTATGTTGTGAAGTGAGTGTACACACAACTCTTATTGCAGTGCTGGTGCGCGCCGCACACGCGCGCCTTGGATGTCGTCCGCGCTAAGGACCGTGGAGGCGGCAGACCAACCGTGTGGAAATCTTTTGGGAAATGGTCGCGCTGCGTGGATGGCAACCGCCAACCGAGCGCGCTCCTAACAAACATGCTTACATATTCATTACGTATTTGCGCGGTCTGGACGATGGCGCATAACTAAGTTTTCACCCAAATCGAGTGCCTGCGTTATTTCAATGTGAGTTTACAACATTTACAACGTTTTTAATATTTATCATAATTGTCTCAATCCACAAGCGTAACGTGCTTGTGCTTTTTCACAAAAAAATGAAGCCATGTCAAGGATAATTGAATCGTTGGGTGCTTTTTGTTACTTATATAAAATTCAGGACTAACATCCCGTCTTGTTAATATCATGTTGACGTTTAATATAATATAAGACAAATATAATTTACTTGGGATTCGGATAAGCTTTAAAAAAATATTTAATGATTGGAACTTTTTACTTATCTAAACTTTGTCTAATTGTTAAATTATGCATATAATTCAGTCAGCAAAAAGTCATATTTAATCTACCAAGTTAATTGAATATTATTCAAGATAAAGTTGCAAAGTTAAACAAAATCCTTTATACATTTCCAAGCGAAAGGATTAAAGGTGAAAGATGAACAGAGTTAAATATTTATTTACGCTTTTTGTAGGCTGTCTGCAGTAGACATAATTTTAATTAAAGAATGTTTAACGAATACAAAAGAAATCTATATTATTGATTCATTCTCATTGCTAGTTTAATAACTTAATAATACGTACATTAACTAAGCTAAAGATTGCCAGAATCTAAGGAAGACCATGTAATAACGCATGTATAAATAATTTTAATAATTTTAGAGATAATTATTGGCTATATTGACACACGCAGTTTATGTTATAATTATCAACTAAGTATTATAAAAATGTTTTAAAATAATGTGGATGAATTAATACTTTATTTACTACTCTTGTTGTAGGCCACCAATTCAACAAGATCAATATATCCTGATCGTAACCTTTCGTCAAAAATACGCATATTTCCGAGTGGTGTGACAGCTGTTTTCGATACTGTACTAACAATTGGTAGTGAATAAGCAAATTACAAATAATTATATAGTTTATTTACAATTGAATCTAATAGCATTTGTTTACTGTGAACTTGTTTGTTGTAAAACTTTACCCGGAGTAAATGTAACAAATAGAAAGTGTTCAAAGTTGCATGGGAATCAAGTGCATATAGTCAAGTGCTAAACATATTTTGTATTCATTTCAATAGTCTTGTGTACAGTTATATTATTTATAAGGCATGTCACTTAACATTCAGCAAATAATCACCGATGCTAAACGATTGTCAGGTCGACTGAAGGAGCGAGACGCGATTGCTGATTTGTTATTAAATGAAACACATGCAATCAATAAGAAAATTGATGCCATGAAACAGGTAACATAGTTTTATAAGCTGCATCACAATCAATAATTGAAACTTCCTCATTAACTGTTTTAGTACCAGGAAGAAGTAGAGCATTTGAATGAGGCTGCTCACCAGAAACCTCATTCACAATTGATAGCAAATATTCAAAGAGAAAATAGACATTTACGAGAAATTCAACAAGAGAATCGTGAGCTAAGGGCAGCCCTTGAAGAGCATCAGACAGCGCTTGAACATATAATGACTAAATATAGACAACACACAACAGAACAGATATACAACTCTAAAATTGATTTGAGGAAATTTAATGATGAAAGATATAATATGGTTATAAGGGAACAAGCAGAAAAGATTCATGAAATGGCAGCTGTTATGGAAAGAGCAGCATCATTAAATGAAGATGACCCATATCAAGCAGATGAACTACTGTCCTCATTAAAAGCTGAAAATAAAGTAAGTACATGCTGCATTTTATTAACTCTTATCTCATTTTATTACTCTTATAGGGACTTCGAGAGATGCTTTGCATCTCATATAAAACTGGATCACAAGGAAAGATCATATCAGCAATTACTGAAGACAAAACAGTGCAAACTGAACAAACATGAATGGAATTATCTAGTTGCTGGATTAAACTCATATGTAAAGTCCAACTTTGGCTCCAATACTGTAACAACAACAACAGGGCCAAACTAATTTATCCACATGAGAACTTCTTTGAAAGTAGTGTATTACATTAATATTCATTTTCATTGCTCTGAATTTTCTATAATATAAGTACATTGAAGTCAATATTCAATAACAAAATTTTATAGTTTTACATATACTCTAAATATGATTTTTGTTAGTACTCTTTTTACCTTTCAGCAAACATTGTCGTTTGTTTATAAAATTTCTTTAAAACAATATAACTTTATACCAAAACATGTAATTATTAATACCCTCTTCTTCCCAAGTTTATTAATGTGCAACATTTATCCAATTTTACAATATGATGTGATTCTAGACTTGAAATGTAAAGTCAACTGGAGATATGTTTTGTGTAGTATTTGATGAAAACAACGTGAAAAGAAAATAAACAATAATTTGAAATATATTTTACGTCTATTTATACAATAGAATCATAAATAACTGACTAAATATAATATCAATCATTATCTTCTCTAGTATTAAAAGTAAACCATTAACTCATCTTATTACAATGTTTTAAAGTTGCGCTTGTATAGTTAGCTGATAGCTTAGTGGTAAAGTGCTCGGCTACGGCTTGGGAGTCGTGGGTTCGTATCCCGATTCCGTGTGCTTGTTTTCCTTCTATTCTCATTTAATCTAATGCATCCTTTAAATATTGCTTTCAACGCCATGACGTCACTAGCGCCTTAACGCAATTGGCAATGCGTATGGCTTATACTTGGAAAGTCTGGGTTCGAATCCCGGTTGTGCAGGCAGGTTTAAAAATAAACCGAGTATAAATTTGTCAATTCAAAACCAAAGTAAGCACTTATGTGCCATATGATTCTAAGCCTCGAACGTTGTTCCACAGCCTAGTTGGGTCGGCTGTTGGATGTTGTTTAGAAGTCTCGGGTTCGAATCCCGCAGCCGGGTAAAATTTATTTCTCGGCTTAATGTTGTATTTCCAAGTCCGTTTGTATCACTTGTGTCCAATGGGGCACAAGGGGGGCCCCATTTTTGAATTTTTAAGCCCGGGCGTCTCGTATTAATGATCGTCTTCTGATGGCCCACCCAAACCAGCTGCGCTGTCCCCGGCAGGTCGCTCGCTACTGCCTCCCTATTCCCGATTTTCGTTACCAACAGGCCAAGTTTACCCCACTCTTTTGTGTGAGGCAGCTGGGGAAAGTGACTGAAATCAGAACTTAGAATTATTTTCCATGTACCCCGTATGTATACATGGGTATTATTCACCAGAATGACTACCCAGGAGGGTATTTGAAATAGACGTGCAATCTTATTTATTAAATTCTAGAAAAATAAGATTGTGAGCATCTGCTGCCGGGATTCGAACCCGGGACGTCCTGCATATTAAGCAAGTGTGTACCCAACTCGTCCACCGACTGCTTTACTAGTGGCAAATTGGAACTTTGTGTTAAGTGCTTAACACATGTTGTATTTAAACAGCATACATCAGACATTTACAAGAGGAATAGGAATACCCCATATAGGAAAGGATGAAGAAGGGCTAATACATTACATAAATTCAATATTGATATGTTGCAAGATGTTTATTTTGAAATTAATCAAATATTTTGAAATGAAAACATAGTCCAGACTATTTAAGCAGATCGTGCATTTCAATTGCACATATTAAGGCCTTGTATAATAACAACCACCCCATCAGGACGAGTATGTAATTATACAGAACCTTGCACAATAATTTGTATGTAAAATCTTTTTTTTTTAATGAAAATGAAATTATATTAGAAAAGTATGTTACTTTCATTGGTTGTATCAGTATTACACCCCTCCCATGTTATTATTCTTTAAAAGAAGAAGTATTGATTCCAATATATCAGTTTTTAAAGTCTGACATCAATTGTTTTGACGTTTACGAGTATTATTTTGCAAGTATAATTTTGTTTCATATTATGAATCTTTGTCAGGTCTATTGAACACCAAAAATCGCTAGGTAAAAACGTGAAAATAATAAAAAACAATTTTGACATGCCCCCGAAATAACAATAAATAATACCTTAACAATTTTGGTGTTTTGTTTGAAAAGTTTAAAACAAACTGCTGCAAAGCTAATTGCATAATATTTGCAATAAACTTTTCAAACGGTTTAGAAAGATTTTTTTCAGATGTTATTTTAATATTCAAAAATGCAGAGAAATCTTTCAATAAAACTCAACATTTACACTTTGTAGAATCTCCTCCTATTAGCGTTTAAACGCTTTACCACCCATTTTCAACATTGCCTTGTTTGCATTATACACAATCTTTAATGTTTGTTGATTTATTGCATGATTCTTTTGCAAGTTGTGTTTGGGTGCATTTCATTTGTCAACGCAGTTATGCATTAATTACAAAATGGTGATAAAATCACAGTACATCAAATAAGCTCCTAATTCTTTGATGTGAATGCCATAAATGTTAACAATCATTTTCGTTTGGAATGTTTCACCATTTGATTACGTTAGCGGAGATTCTAGTTGTTAATCATTTCGATTGATAAATGAATACTAACGCAATCAAACTTTGAAAAGCACAATATGTAACTTTTTAAATGTTTATCACAATTAATTTACAAATTTTGGATGATTAAGTTCTTGATGCAAATTACATATGTGTGCGACATTTTGTTGCACATATTATCCTTCTTTCCGAATGCCAACCACAAAAATAAACGAGTTCCCCAAATATTATTGCATTACATGTTTGTTTTGTGCCAAACAAAAGATTATAAAACGAAAAATAAATATCGATGTAAATTATAATTTTGGCAAATTTTACTTAAAATGGAGAAAAAATAACATGATATTCTGGTGGCAAATTTGAAACAATCTTGTTCGCAGTGTCCTCCGATGATATTTGAATGAGAAAATAAATAATTTTTCTGACATTTTAAATTGAAATAAAATTTGTTACAAAAAACTTTGCTGTGATATTCTAACATTCTCTCGGATGTTCGTAGAGTTGACTGGTTTTGTTTTGTTTCATCTATAAAGAATCTGCTTCCAATTTTGGCATTGATAATATTAATTTGTTTTCTTCCTTGTATATTATGTATAAATATATAAAGAATATGCGGAAATCTTGTAATACCTTCATAATTACTCTTCGCATTTCAAGTTGTTTCATAAACGAGTAATTAATTGATGAATTAGTTACTCACTAAAATCAGACGAATTCTAACGCATTATGTTGCTTTTGAATTGTTTACTGGCTATAATGAAATGCATTAGAGCAGATGCTAATGCAAGCCTTCGAATTTGATTTCTTAAAAGATGTTGACAGAAATCACACCACTAATGAATGTAAGAAAGAAAAATTAAAAGTAAAATTAAACGTAAGTGACCATATCCTCAATCATCATTTTTCTAGATTTAGTGTTTTTCTTCGTACATTCCTTGTTTTCCGTTGCTTTGACCGTAATCACTTGGATTTCCTTCTGCTGCGTAATGTTCCTCGAAGCGAGACATTAAACAGTATTGTTTTTGTAACTTATTTTAGTCCTCACACAAAAAATTAGTTCACTATGTACAAAGTTTGTTTAGGTTTTCAACTCATTAATGAGAGCGGTTTGTGCGCTCAATTGTTTATCTTTTAAAGACAACTCACACTTGTTGCTGGTGCCATGTTGCGAAAGAAACTATTTTTATGTATAGATGGCATGTTATTTTTTGCATACGGTCTCGGTCCTCACATTTACTTGGTCAGGTCATCGTTGTTTTGTTCGTCGTCCATGCTGGGAACGTAGAGCGCGGGATCAATCACTTTAGGTATTGGTTTAATTTCGGTGCCGAGCTCCTGTTCGATGCGATGCAATGCGAATCTATCCTCGTAGGTGATTAGATTGATCGCAATGCCGAGATGTCCAAAACGACCAGATCGACCGATGCGATGCAAATAGGTTTCAGCCATTTTTGGAAAATCAAAATTTATCACAACGTTCACGGCTTGTACATCAATACCTGTCAACGCAAATAATAATTAGTCGTTTGCATACATTGCAATGCTGCTTAGATAAATGTTTGTGAATAAGTTACAACGTTAAAGTCAAATATATAGTAGATGACTGGTCGTAACAAATACCACAACTTATGTTTTTGCATATTTATCCCGCCGATTCAACCATTAAAAATGTTGGTCGGCTCTACTATATGCCAAATGCTTGACTGAGGGTTGAGTGAAGCAGACATACCTCTTGTGAATAAATCTGAACAAACGAGATTCCTGCAGAGTCCAGCTCTGAAGTCATGGAAGACGCGGTTCCTATGCGCCTGAGCCATCTTGGCATGTATGTAATAGCAACAATAGCCCAACTCCGTTATCTTCTTCGCCAGCAACTCAACACGCTGTGTGCTGTTGCAGAATATAATACTCTGGTTTATGTTCAATTTGCTGAACAACGTATTTAAGCAATGGACCTTTTGGCGTTCCTGTACAAAGGCGTAGTACTGAGTGACACCCTTTAGCGTGAGCTCCTCCATAAGATTAATTTCGTACGGATCTCGCAAGTGCTTCTCCATGAATTGCTTCACCGTCAGCGGGAAAGTCGCTGAAAAGAGGAGGATCTGACGCTCGCGTGGCAATCGCGAGATGACATGGTCAAGCATGCCCTTAAAATCAGAACTAAGTAACTTGTCTGCCTCGTCCAGCACTAAAATACGGCAATGTTCCATCTTTGCTACTTGCTTGTCCATGAGATCAAGAATGCGACCAGGCGTTGCAATTATCACCTGGACTTTTTGATAGATGCGCATAATATCGTCCCTCAAATTTGTACCACCAGTGGTCACCATCACACGAATTTTCATATGCTTCGCTAATTCTATACATATTTGCGATGTCTGTAGAGCAAGTTCCCTGGTTGGTACGATAATCAACGCTTGGATGCAGTCTTTCTCAGGATCAATTTGTTCTAAGACTGGAATACTATAAGCGCCAGTCTTTCCTATTATGGAAAACAAATCATTTACAATTAATAAATATCCTGTTGGCATATTGTAAATTCAATAAGCACCTGTTCCGTTTTTGGCTCGAGCAAGAATATCTTTACCGCCTAGGGCAATTGGAATTGAGGCTTCCTGTATAGGTGATGGCTTTTCCCAACCCTTCTCGAATATGCCCATTAAGAGTTCTCTTTTGAGACAAAACTCTTCAAATTCGTTACCCCTAGTGTCAGTGACATCCTGCACATGCATGTTATGAAATACTTTACATTATTATATAATAAGCAGACTCACTGTAGTTTTAACTCTTCTGTCCTTTGGGGGTATCTTTAACTTAGCTTTCCAGCCTATATCCTCCATCTTGTCAGCAATATCACTAAGAAAACAACTACTGTAAATACTCATGATAATGCAGTGACACAAAAAAACATGAATTTACTAAACAAATTGTACATTCAGTTTCATTATCAACTGAATACAGTACATCAAGCATTATCAAATATACTACAAAATATTACAAATAACCAAGCGTTTATATTCACCTTTTGGTCTGTATTGAAGCAATCACATGATTATTTGAATTAAGAGTATCTGTCATCATTTCGAAACAAACGTTGATTCACTAACCAAAAAAGTTCTTTTAATAATATAATCGGGTTTACAAAACCCAGAAAAGAAGACCTATTTTTTGCACCCTATCTGTGTCGATACTAAAACGTGTTTCACAGTACGACGACTTTAAATATTTGCGCTTGCAAAAAATATACACTGTTAAATGCCACTCTCTTTTACACTCTCCAGTTTTCTCCCTGCAACAAAGCAAAATTACGATGTTATCAATACGGCTCAGCGCAATTGCATACTTGACGATCGGCGTCTTTTTAGGAGTTCACTCGTACGCGTCTTGCCCTCGCCTTAACGCTCATGCAAATTGACATCACTGACACGTAAAATGAGAACAAAAGGTTATGCTAACGAAAAGGAATTTTTCTCTAAAATAACAACGCGCTTAAATAAATCGAAATGCACGCAGCGGTTATCACACACTAGATTATTACTATCGCGCATAAGTAACCGGATGTTTAAAGATTTCGCATGGAGTATACAGACGACTGTGCAGCTACCATTAAGCCGAACGCGTAAAAATAAAATGGCCCCGATCTAATTCAATGCATTTCTGAGCAATACGAAAATAATTCTCGTTTTCGAACAGAATAAATCACCTCACACAATCACAGTTAGTTGAAGACACACAAAATTGTATAAAATACGATAACCAAAACTTTTACTTCATTTACCTTTGTATTCATCAACAAAGTCGATCCGTGAAGCTCCTGTGGTCAGGCGTCCGCAAGGCATGCACCAGTATGTACATATATATATATTCACCGAGTCTTTGATTGCAACTATTTAAGTGTTTCTTCTAAATATAGTTTGGTTTTTCACTGCATGTACACTAGAACGTTTCCAATTCGTTTTATTTGCTCACCCTCTCCCAAAAGAGACCGATTAGAATGTGAACGTACAGATTTTACCAAAATGTAACTAAACGTTCTATAGTGACGTTGTTGAAAAGATCGCACTCGCTCGTGAAGTTTCGTAAATCAATAGATTCTGAGAATTCAAATTGTAGCCGCCAGAGGTACTATAAAATGAATCCAATCAAATATCAAATAAGCGTTTTTAATATATTTTAAAATTTAATTGTAATATAAACATCGATAGGGATGACTGATAATAGATTTATTCCAGACGTGTAATTTTTAATTTCAATAAAGGGACCATTACGTCGGCAACTTCTAGGCCACCTTTAATTGAATCCCCAGCTTTTTCATTTGCTTTGCAGTACGCCAATAAAGCTTCATAAGCTTCAATGCTCTTTTTAATACGTCCCCTTTGCACTAATGGATCTGAGGTGCAAAAACGTGTGTGGGTGGTTGCTAGGACCAGATATGCTTGCAGATAATATTTTTCAATGTAGTCGGCAACTTTAGTTGGAAAACCACCGCTTGAGTTTTTAAAACTATCAATAAACTTTGTATAGAAGAAGACTGATTTCTCTACCAATGCATTATACGAATCAGTTTGGGCGGCAGTTGGTCTCGGATTAATACGTCGCACTTCATCGGTTTTCGTATCCAATATATCGGTGCAAAACGTACCAATTCTAAACCACATGTCACGGCATTCTGTCATGTAATATGTTGGGTTTACCGCCTCCACAACTTGCTCCAGCAAGTCAATTGCACGTTTATACATTTTACATTGAGTTTCAGTATCTTCCTCAAAAAACGCCAACACATCATAGAACTGTGTGTGATCCTGAGTTATTTCAATATAATCTGATGCATGAGTATTTAATGTGTGATAATCTAGAGCTGCTGTGATCCACTTGAGTGCATAGACGTATATTTTCTTTGCATCATCAATTGTTAACGCAAACTGATCAGTAATCTGTGATTCATAACTAGATAGATCAATATTCTTAAATTCCAACTCTTCAAATTCCTTTGCTGACACGGTAACGGTTTCATCAAAAACCATTTTCGCTAAATCAGTACAGTTACTTGGAATTTTATCAACATCTTCACTATTTACTAGTCTATCTTTAGAATTAGTAAGTAAATTGACACAGTACTTGATCCAACAGCGTGCTACATCTGCTGATCGTTCTCTTAGTGTCTCTGTTTTTGCCTCATATTCTTCACCTGCACATGCATTTTCATTCAAATAAGTTCTGTATTTATCAAGCATAAATAAACTGGCACATAAATGATGTCTTGCTTGTTTGAAACCATTGTATTGCATGAACACCTGTGACAGAGTAGCTGAATTTAAGGTCCAATCAATATGTTCATAGCTATTTGTGTCATAAAGCCTTCGTAAGGTTTGATGACAATAAATTGAGCTCTTCATAGGATTTGACTGCATGTATACTTGGGCCAAGTAATATAGAGTGTGTGTATAAACCTTCTCATGTTTTGGTGCAGCATCTTCAATATCAAACTGATACTGGGTGTGGAATAAATCCATATAATATATGGGTACTAAATGTTTCTCTTGAAGCTCCTTGTAAAAGGATTCTGCATCATGAAGATACACTTTTGCTTTTTCACAATCCCGTCGTGACCATAATATTCCAAGCTGATTGTATAAATTAAATGTGACTGAAGCTACTTCAATTTCATACTTATGGCTCTCAATGATCTTCAAGCACTCTTCAAAGTGCTTTTCACCTTGTGACAATTCTTCTGTGTCCATAGCAATATTACCTAGTTGCAGTTGGATTGCTCCCAGCATTCCTAACAATGTTTACATATGAAACACATGGAGTGACTAACAGTTAACAGAACTTACCAATTATCTTATTGCACATCTTATAGTTGGTGCTGTTTTGGGCCAATATTGAATCCAATAAATTATTCATTGATTCCAAGTGCTGCTTTGCAGCATATTTTGATGTATATGGTGCAGTTTCTGGATCTGATAAAGATTCATCAATAAGCTTCTTCACCTTCATGAACTTCTCTTCCAGATCGACGAAGAACTCTTTAGTTAGTGTCATTATGACTAGTATCGATAAATTTTAATTAAACACTAAAACACTACACGTGAATTTTGTCGTTATCAATGATCTGCAGTGGTATGGACAGGAAACTGACGTTACTGACCCGATACTGACGACCAGTGCTCACGGCTGATTTTTTGACAGATACAGGTAGACGCAGGCGTAGTTCGAAAAACATAGCAAAACATTAATTTGTATTGTGTGCAGCAGTGTGCAGTTTGTTGTATTGCTTGTTTTATCGCTAATAATGCAAGTCTTTGCTTCCAACGGTGCGTAATTTATACTATTAAGTTAAAAGTTTTAATAGTTTCATGACTGCATTTTAAAGAATTAAAATTAATTTTATTTTGGCGGTAGAATGACAACACAACCTCGAAATCACACTTATTAAGAGTGTAATAATTCGATTTACTTTATAGATTTAGATTGATAATTTCGCTGTTATCTAGAATCAATGGTGATGTCCGTGGAACACATTCAATACTCTGAAAAATATTGTGATATGAAATATGAATACAGACATGTGATACTGCCACCCGAGTTAGCAAAAATGGTACCAAGGCTTCATCTAATGACTGAAACTGAATGGCGAAATATCGGCGTTCAACAAAGTCCTAATTGGGTGCATTATATGTTACACATGCCTGAACCGCACATATTATTGTTCCGACGACCAATTCAATGATTTAATAACAGTGATGACTGATATAAAACAATGAGTTTATTCCATTAAGTTGTAATTATTTATAGGCCTTGCAGAATAAAATTTATTATATTACTGAAAATAATTGCTATTGAACATTTAAGAAACCATTCTTCCTTTGTATTAGGTCTAGTTTAACAGTATATTACAATGTATATTTTTTTGCTGAAGGACAGAGCACACCTTCAAACCAAATATTGTTTATATTAGATTAAATGCATTCATTATTTTCCTGCTGCTTAACCATCGTTTAATTAATATTTACATAAATTGTTTATCCTCATTTTTGGGCATTTAAAAAAATAAATATACATAAAAATCAGTCTATCAATCTTAAGGCAACATTGTAATTTTTTACTTTAGTTATTCCATATAAGACCTTGTTTATGATTAGATTATTAACAAAAAACTGTCAAACCACTTATTTAATTTTCCAATTTAACACGTCCAATCCGTACACTCCCGTCATAAACTAGGCCTTATGCCGAATAAACAATATTATTATTATTTATGTCTTGCAAATCCGCCAATATTTTGTATACTAGAATATAACATTTTTTTCTGTCTGTTTAAGGAAGCACTAATTCATCTAAACATTTAGGCGGAGCCGTATATTAACAGTTAGTATTTATGGTTATTTTATGAAATTTGGTGCTATGAAATTGATGATTAGTTTCCTTTCTTGCTTATATTATCGTTGAAGTAAATGATTGCATTTCTCCATCGCAATGAATGCCCCCAGTTGAATGGCAGTTGTTTAGAATTATGTAAAATAAAACTTACCCTGGTTAATTAGATCTAATTTGTTCAATCCAGTACTGAATATGCTAGCTTTCTGGAGGATTCGTTGGTGTTGAAATTGTGGTGGTAGCTGTAGCAGCTGCATTTGGTGTTGTTGTAATTGCAACAAGTTGAACGCCATTTTCTCCGATTGGTATGTATTTGTCGTCAATTTGAACTAAAAGAATAGTTCGGTCTACATGCGATCGTCTGTTGAGATCTTTATGCGAAGGCGTCCATTTATGCACAACCTACGAATAAAGTTTTACAAAGAATACTCAACGCAATTATTTGCGTTAATTACCAATCCTTCCATTCCAATTTCTGGACACCAATCGTTCCAATACGATCGCCCTCCGCGATGACGCATTCCTTCATTTGGCCAACAAACATCAATTCGTCTTCCTTTATTTATTCCATCGTAGACTAGGTTCGGATCAATTATCTAAAGAAATGTTTCTTAGTGCGCTTAATTCAAAATCAAGAATGTTATTCGAAAACTTACCTTAACTTTTTGAAAAAGCACAGAATCCTTTTCAGCGTCAGCTTCTTGCGACTCACTAGTTGCAGACTTATCAGATTGTTGTGAAGCTGTTCGATCATCTCGATCTTTAAATAATCCAGCTAAATTTGCAAGCGTAGAACTTGTCGGTTTTCCCATAGATGCCATACTTCCTCTATTTGCAGCTGTAAATCAAACATGTGCATAACGCAATATGTATGGATTATTATTGTAGCTCTATTTTACCTAAACTAGTGCGACTTAAACTAGACCCTCGCCCAATGCTTCCACATAGATGTGAACCATCCGTTGATTGGCTACCAGCAGTGTGAGGAGTTAGAGTTGTAATAGGTGCCATTGCATAAATGCCTTCATGACCAATACCCAACTCGTCACGAGCAGAGCCGCCACTTGAACATCCTTCACCACATCTTTTACGTATTCTGGAACAATTCAAAATTATAATGTGTGCCGCAAAACTCCTTCCTATGTTTACCTCCTAAACAAGTTCAAGACATAGTTATGTATTTTTCCTAAACTTAACGCGCCTCCAATCAAACTATTCAATTGCTCATTCGTTTCAGCATAACTCGTCGTGAGAGGCGAAACGTAAATTGGATATCCAATTGGTTGATCACATGATGAATTTATAATATTGCGAAGCGCTTGTTTCGCATTTTGAATGCTTCCACGTTCGGGGTTCCTATTTCTTAAATAAACTAACTCCTGCTGTTGACCAGCCCATAAGCCTCTGACGCACTCCTTATTGATCTTAATTACGCGAAAACTAAGATATCGCTTGTTTAGCATGATTATTTTATATTCATCATTGCCTTCGTCCAACACATGTCTGAAATTAATTAATAAGTTACAATCCAATGCACTAAACAATTGTATGTTATTACCTTAACGCTAATAAACTTGGTGTTCCGCTTAATACTGCATTTCGCCACGCTGGATCACCTTCATGTGAAATAACTAATTCTTCTTCGTGTTTGCAAATTGCGTCATATAAAGCTGGCAATTCTTCGTATTCATCCGGTGTCATAAAATGATCCTGGTGAAGTTTTAACGACATTCGTACGCCAGGAGCGACCACCGTTTTAATTAAATCCATGTCACAAAATACCCATTCATCACGCGCGCATGTAATGCGAAAATCGCCTTTAAATAAGGCGTGTAGACCGTGTAAGAAAAACTCAACAGATGAAGTATTATGAGATGCAGCACTGAGTGTTCTTCTCCCTGGAAAAGTTAGTTAAGTTATAATGTTTAACTATTAAAACGTATCGCTTACCCAGTAAACTTAAAGCAAAGCAGAGTAACACCAAGTTGACACTCATTTGAATATTTCGTTCGTTTTTCTCGACACAATATTCAATCCACTCGTTGTAAGTGTGAAAAAACATCGATTTCGTCATTCCACAGGCACTTAGGTCGAAATCTTCATCAAAGTTAAAGCTAAATACTGGATCTAAGTCTACAAAATTACGGTCTTGCATTTGCTCAAGGGCTTTCAATATAGTAGTTGAATTTAGCCACTCATCAAGTTTTGGCGATCGAACAGCATAAAATATTATACTCTAAAACAGAGAATGATTAAATAATGAATACTACGTAACTTTACAATAAATGTGTATTACCTTTACATAATATGTGACTAGAACTTTACGAAAATCAAAGACTTGTAACATGGAAACAGCGCTATTATCTGATATGCTATATCCTTCGAGTACGTATTTTGCGGCAGTAACTTCCCAAGCCAACCATCTTTGGCTAAATGCTGCATTCACACTTAGCATTCCCGGCAAATGACCAGGATCACAGCAACAACAACCTACGTAACAACACCAATTAATATAGTACCAAAATGGTTTGGCGACTGAATGTTAACTTACCATCATTTTCCTCGACTCCCTCGGTGATTGCTTCAACTTCACGCTGCTGGCAATAGGTACCTCTAAACTCCAAGCCCCGCATTTGAAACGTTACCAAACCATTTCCCAACTCAATAATATGTACCAAGCAGTTTAAATTATCGGAACCAAGCACGAAACAATCACCTTGGCTTACTGGGCCCCATCTGCCCAAAATTAAATCTCCAGCTAATGAATGTTGTAACGATTGAGTTAAATGTTCATAGAAAATAGAATTCAAGTTGTTGTCATCAGCGCCCAAATTGCGTTCTAGATGCGAAGATAGTGGAGTATTGGAATGATCCACTCGACGCGTATTATAATCACGCTCCCAAAATTTCACAGGACGTACGTAGGAAGCCAAAAAGATTGCACTTCCTATACAGAAACCAAGTAAATTCGAATCTTAAATGCTATAATAATACACTTACCTAAAAAAGGATTCAATGGTGTAGACAAAATCGCTGAAATGATTGCCTGCGCAAAGAGCATTGCAGAATGTGGCACGGAAAATGGTTGAGCAAATGCATGAAACGCTGATCCCCAAGTTATTTGCCACGGTGCAATATATGTAACAACAAATTGAATCTGAAACAGAAAAATTTAATCGCAATTTTCTCATACAATAATAAGTGCATGTTACCTTAAGTAATAATTCATATGCCTTGTTATAAATAATTCCAACAATAAAGTAGTCTATAAGAAAACTTTCTTGAAATATACTGTAGTCATATTTGAAGAAAAGAGCAGTAAACGTAAGAACCAAATACTGAGAAGCCTGGTCGGAATATGAGTTTCTCAAACACTTGAGTCCACAAACAACAACAATTAGCGCGCCAAACAATGTACCAAACTTGATGGCAACTTTTGGCGCTTCTTCAGTTAACGCGGCAAGAAATAACAACGGATAGAGAATATTTCGTTCCATAAAACACAAGTAAACAAATGCCTGCAACAAATTGAAAAACAAATATGGTAACTCAAAGAAACGTATTAAATAAATGTATATTACCCGCTCAAACCACATTATTTTGGCTGGTTCACGAACTTGATATGAGTCATGTTCTAATGATCTTAAAACAGGACGGGCGATACACAGCCAAGGCAATTGTTTCCGCATATGTGGAATAACGTAATGTAGTATAAATCCGGTAACTGCAGCAATTCCCCATAAAACTGGACTCAACTCCGGTTGCAATGCAGTAAATACGGTGCTCGCATGAATTCCAAAAACCAAAAGTGCTATAATACCACACAACAGCACATCACTAGTGAGACGTGCATTTACTGTCTTTTGCAGCTTCTTAGGCAATGGGTCCATATCGGCTTCCTTAGTTTCTTCCCCCTTTTCAACACTCTCTTCGTTCTTTTGAGCATCCTCCTCCGTTTTCCTATCATCCTTCCGCGGTGTTCGCTTGTGCTCCTTGTATATATACGGGGGCCATAAGTTCTTCTTTAGCATATTCCAAACGTGAGTCGGATCACTTGCGCTCCGACTCAAATGATAGGAACAAGCAACAAGACAAGCGCAAAATAGTGAGAACAGAATATGTTGTGAACTCTTCGGTTCACATAGGCCGCCGTACGCTAATCCGTACATTATTATCACAGCTAGAATTGAACGAAATACACTATAGAATGCCGCCCATAGACTGGACATCGCATTGCCTCCAAATACGTGCATATCAATTTGCTCAAGAACGTATAGCAGAAACGTGTTGATTTGTGGAAACAGTCCAAGTGAAAATAGCAGCGGAAAAAATAAGATAAACGTTACGAGGAAATCCCGTACGACGACTAGAACTTCGTTGTTCGTCAAAGCCACTCCGTAGAAAGCAAATGCATCGTAATTATTCGCAGTATCAATGCACATATTGACGAGCAGGATCATAATGCAAAACATACAAAAGTATATCGGACGTGAGTAGGCTATAACTCGATTGAATCCATGTGTGGGAGACGCGGCATCTGGCTGCACACTCTTCATCAATGAATATTGACTGCTTGCGATAACAAAGCAAAATATAAAGGCGTTGAGGTCCGTGTAGAATTGCATATAGAGAAGCAATGATCCGAATACCGAAACGACGATTCCAAGGAGCACAGCCAATATAGTCTCAAAAAGCGTTAAATTGCGATCCAATAGTGCCATCAACTTCAATCTATCCATTTCCACTTTGACGTAAGAAAAAGGAAACAGCTTGAATTTATAGTAACTTTTTGTTGGAGGATTATTATTGTTAAGCGTATCTGTTGCTGTTTGTATCCCATGCCTGGATACCTGGATGCCTGGATAACATGGATGCCCGGGGAAAAGAATTGATACCGGGTTATTGTTCTCAGTATTTCCCGCTTGATTGTTCATTGAACCCTGTCGTACTACTCGAATCATGCTTTCAGGTGGCAATGTTATAAAACGTGCGCACATTGGTTCAGCGGGAAACGTTGATATTCGCGGCTGATCCATTATTAATCGTGGTTGTTGCTCCACCATTAATCTCGGTTGCTGATCCATTATTAACGAGACGGAGCTGTTATCAATTGACTCCACACTGTTTTCTCCCCACATCTCCGCCTTATTTGCATGCGGAATGTTTAAGTTGGCCGTCCCAACGCCCTTTTCATCAAACGTATACGTAATCCAATTGCCATGCTCGTCTTGAAAACAATGCACGGATCCATCACTCGTATCATTAAAACTTTTCGCGCAATGCAGTCCATGGCCCGAAGTTAGGGTAGTTAAAATCGCATTGTCACGTAGCGACATTGCGCGTAACGATCTGTTCGGGTCGATTCTTCCATGAAAATGCGTATTGCTTGGATCAATTCTACCATGAATTTGTGTGCGCTTAAGCTTACAATGAGCTGGTGCTTGGGGTGATGTACTTCGTTCATTGGGCAACATTGTAGGTAACATTGAGAAATCACGACGTGAGACGAAAAATGCTTGAAAAAAGGTTTGCGGAGGCAGCAGAGTGCTCAGTTCATTATTGCTACCACTCGAAGGGGCTTCTTGGTAAACATCAACAGGTGCTTGCGAATGCGTCGTAGTCTTTACAGTATGTCGACGAGATGTGCTCAACTTGCGATGTCGTGGTTGCGTTACAATACATTCGAGTCCGTCGACTGAACTTTCAACCCATGATGTTTGAGTACTTATAAAGTGTCTTGCGGATCGTTGACGCACGAAACGTTGCTCTTTTCTGCGATGACGCTCAGAACGTTCGGAATCCGATTTGGGAAGTTTGCGAGCTCTCTCTTCGGCACTACTATGACGGCGGTTTTCCCTTTTCTTGGGAATTGCACCAAGGCATCGTGATGGAGCTATTTCTTGTAGCACTTTACTAACATCATCCTCGACGCATCCCATGGCTCTGTTTCCACACCAGTCAATTTTATTCGAATCTGTTGATACATAGACGTTATCGTTAGTATACTAGATTTAAATTTAATTAATGCATACCTTTATTGTATTTAAGATGCTCGTTCTCATCGTCAAATAACCAATCGAGATCTAATTCGACTAAACTAGAACAGTTATCGGAATCTTTACTGGGACTTCGTTTAAATGGCTCACTCGTTGATTTCTTCTTGCGATTGCGTCGACAATTTCGCCGTCGTATTGCTCCTGTTGAAGGTTCTATCATTGGTGTTGGCGCCTCATCTAAAACCTCTTGTATTTGCACAGTGGCACTTTTCTTCATTCCCTCTTCGAGTTCAACGCTAGTACTACTTGACGAAACTTCACTTAGCTTTTTATCACTTTCTTCGAAATGAATGTCCGATGGTAAACTTAAATTGGAGTTGTCGTTGTCTAATAACGCATCTTTCGACGACGCGCTTTGTGCATCTTCAACCTCAGGATTAGGAGCGGAAGTTGGTGGTTCCTTGCCCACGTATACGTTTTGCAATAGCAATGGCGATCGACTACCACGGTTATTCTCCTCGAAGTCCGAATCCGAAATATGTACATCCACATCAGTATCAGCACCATGTGAAGTTTGATGCTCGTCGGACTGTTCTGGAATCGGATACACGATTTCCGATCCATAATATGGACACAGATTTAAATGTTGATTGCGTGTTAAGGTACTACTTGGAGGCGGTAGTGGATTCTTAGTCTTTACGCTGCCACCAATAATTTCTAAACTATTTGGGTGTATCGATAACGTTGAGGGTGGACAACATTTCTCCAATGCCGTTGAACGAATACGGCGCACACCACGATTGTGCCGAAAGCAAAAACCGTCAAACAAAGTTTGATTTAAATTTTTATCGATGTAACTCAATTCTAAAGACCCTGTCGCCTTAATTTCCGATGGCGCAGTGGGTATATAACTTAGACTACTATTTGTGAAATTGGAATGCCTCCGATGCTCATTTTCACTATTGATGAATCCACCATCTTGAGCCACAATATCAACAGGTTGTGACAGTTTCCTTAAACCATTTAACTTAGAATCGTCGTTATTATTCACATGCCTCACACAAATTGGCGCATGTTCCACTGGATGTTTCTCTGCATCAGCAAAACCACCTTCATCAATTGGACAACTAACAACTTCAACAAGTTGAGGCAATGCTATATCCTCACTACTTTCTGAAGAATTTTTTCTATGCACATCTGCTTTTAAGTCTGAAATACACAAACATCATAAATGTAATCATGTGTGTGCCTTTGATAATACATACCTATGGTACTTGTTTGCTTTCCATCTACTGATTCCATTCTTTGGTATTCGCCTGACTCGAAACTATCAATATCAGTACTACAAATGCCTATCTCACCTGGAAATGATTGCAAGGAGGAGCAACCCTCTGGTTTAGTCTTTGCCTCTGCATTGCCTGAATGAGCAGATGTATTCAGCACTTGCAACTCTATGCCCTCCTCTTCCCTGTGTGTTGAAATATCCATTAATAAAACATGCCATAGTTAAGTACAATGTCAGTGTTACCTCTTTGGTTCATTCCATTCATCTTCAATTTGTTCATGTATGCACTCATTGTGATCGTACATATGGTGCAACCCATAATTGATTAATTTTACTGTAACAAATACTGCAGTTATGGCAGTACAGTAAAAGTACCATAAAAAATCAGTCGGGGGGAAGTACTAAAAGAAAACAAACAACTATCAGTAAATGGGTCAATCACAATATAAACACACAACATATATATAGTGGAACCAATGTCACTTTGTTCTGATTTTTTGATGTGTTTTCTGCACTTACCACGTATATTGTAAACGGCAAGCATAGTAAAAGTAACCAAAGGTATAAATGAAATGTATTACAAAACACGTCCTGATGAGGGTCGTAAAACCAGCCCCCCGTCAGGGAGGCCCACACCCCCTGTCTGAGTATATCTAATGTTTGTGAACTCATGTCATGCTCTTCTAACATAATCTTCGTTCGCCACTATTTATTAAAACTACATGGTTCCATGTGTTGCACGCGCGATTATTTACAAATTCAACGCGATCAATATGAGAATGTTGAATATCTTCCATACACCATCTTTAATTTCTAATTTTCACTTCTAACCTATGTTTCACTATGAGGAGCAAAATGTCACTTGACAGCTGACATGCGCGCACCAATAAGAAACTGCCCAACCATATGCACTGGTCGTCTGAAACCAGGCCAAATAAGAGCGCCATTGAGCGTCATGTAACTAACGCTATCAAACACTTATCAAATTGTTTGAAATTACTATTAGATAAATTCTAATCTAATAAAGCATTCTGGAGCATTCAGAATAGTGTTAAATATTCAGCATGTTAACTTAAAGTGCGGTGGACATTTTACAACAAGTACGTGGTGTGGTATGTGAAATTGGAGTTTTGTTTTGACCAGTTGACTTAGGATGTGTTTAAATGTTTCCACTCAATGTTTACAAATGAAAAGAAACGGTATATTATTTTAAATCACCTGGGTCTTAGTTTATCAAGTGTTTATAATTTTGCTTTGTTTTTAGATGTATGGCACTAGTAACTATTTATGACAATGATGCAAATGACAAAGCCTAAGGGAATTGGTGCCAATATTTTCTAATAATCCAATATGTTTAACATATTTATGAGCAAAAACTTGGTGAGTGTTTATATGACAATTTACATTACATATTCACCCAGTTCATTATACATATTAATCAAAGGATAAATGCACCTTCTTTCCGAGAGGTAATAGAATATGTTTTAATACTTTGCATTAAGATACTTATTTTTGACTTGAAAAGGGGCTTCAGAGCTAAGAACATTGGTATTCTGTAGATTACAACCCTAATTGCGAGTCTAACTAATAAGATATAATTAATGTGTTCAGACATCCCATTTTAAACAGGATGGTTCTTGTGTCAGGTGCTTCAACCTCATCTTGTGTCAGCAGCTATAAATGATTGAGTCATGCCTTCCATAATGTATAATGTATAGAGGCTTCAGAACATGAGGATCCAAACCATTATAAGGAAATTACATTGCTTGGTCATGGAAAAAGTACAGAAAATGGTCTGTCCTGACTCTGAAGCAATTGGTAATCTCAACAGGTATCACCACAGTTTATATTATGCTTGCACAATATTGCTGACAATGAAGATGGTTTTATTCAGGTTGTTAACTAACCCAGTCATACTGATGAATGACCCATGAGGGTCATCTGTGATAATGTTACTGTTTGATGACTGAATGTTACTATCCAATTGGTGTAGCACATTATCAAAATGTTCAATCTGTACAAAGAGCATGCTCTCAGCAGTCATGGGATGACTCCTTGTGAATGTAATATTTGCATGGTACTAGAGTGTATTGCAGATCCATTCAAATTCCACTTCTGATGCTACCAACTTAAACAAACTTGGTGCATATGTTGGCACATGTGCTTTGGTACATGTTTGCCAGTATTATAGTTTAGCCACAATCACTAATTCTGATCCTGCTAGTTGGAACGAAATTAGTGAGTATGTTGGCACATATGCTTTCATACATATATGCTACTTGGTTTTATTAAAGCTGTTATAGTTTACCCACAATCCCTAATAATGTATTTTTTCAGAAAATCCATCATAGTTCCACTTTGAATACTGTCAGCTGGAACGAACTTGGTTCGTATGTTTGCACTTGTGTTTTGGACCATATTTGCCACTTTGTTTTATTATGGCACTGTAGGTTAAGAACTATTACTAATTATATATTTGCAGCTCTCTGATGGTAGTTTTAATCATGTAAATATCTAACAATATTCAACTTTCATTAATAATCACATACACTGATCAAATATGTGTTGAATAAAAATAAAATGAAAAATGGATACAATACAATCATCCTTGTGGTTACAGCTATGTAATCATATCATCTGTTATAACAGGTTCATCTTATAAAACAATTTGAATTATTGGAACATTCAGAATATAAAATCATAATATCAACTTGCAGAAATAAAGGACTAACATGCTCACCTAGAAGTTATCCAAGATCAATTTAGTGCAAGTGATAATTAATAATTGTTAACATTTGCCAGGAAATAATCCTACTTTTAATATATATATAACACCCAAATTGTATTAGGTTGTCTTTTTGAAGCTGAACAATGAAGCTGAGATAAAAACTAAATGCCACCAAACGCTGTTGAACGTTTTAAACATTATCAAACACCTACAACACCATTGTTGAACACTCATTTTAGATCGGTGCACCTGATGGCTTGAAGAAATTTGAAGCACTGTTGACAGGTATTCGAAATGTCCCGAAGGCAGATTATCCGATCGTGTATTGTCGATATGCATAAATTGTATATTAGATTACCCATCTCTCTTACACTCGGAAAAACAGCTATGCAAGATTGGGTGGCCTGTAATCATAAGATATAATACCTGATTTAAATCATGCTAATTATTCATTTTCATCAACATAATACGGTAGTACTCATTTAACAGTCAAACATAACTGAAGTGTGAAAAAGATATAGTTTGTCATATTGTAATCTACACGTCTCAGTTATAAACATGATTTCAAAACTGCGCGTTATTTAGCATGCCTCCTTATTGAACATTGGAATGATTGAAACTTTCACAAACTCTTGAATATACAACTTTGTAAAAACCACATATCGAAAACAGTATTTAAAGTGTTACAAGCAAGCCTGCACTGTGCGGCTGAATGTATAATTATTGAGTGTATATGTGCATATAATTAACACATACGTGAGCCATTTTAATTGCATTAACAAAAGTCTTACACACAATAAATGAATAACGTGATTTTAGACGTGGTCAGTTCAATAATATCATAATTGTTTTTAGATTTATTGCGTTTCGGGATAATTATCGCTACGAAAAACACAACAAACAATCAAGGTATTTATTAATATTTGCATCATTAAGGAATTATCACATAATTCATCGTAAATAAGCTAGTTCGTTCAGTATCAGTAGTTTACTTTGACATAAGAGTGAATTAGTGCAAAATAAACTATTTAAGCTCCAATTATGTTTCACAATGAATAAATATCTGTTGTTGTTATTGTAGCCATCGTGTTCACATTAATGTTGTGTAATTATTGAATAATTTATAGCCAATCAAGCCAATTTTCGTTGGCAAGAACATAATTAAATATTTGCATTCAATGTCAATTAAACCCACCACGTAAATCGATTGGTATACTAATAAAAAGTCGTATCATCAATTTTAAGTCTCAGTTTGAATTTTGCGTTCATGCTCAGTATCACTCAGTATAACGAGACAACGCGTAAGGTTACCTTTAACCCCTCAAATGTTCTAAACAATTACTCATCACTTGCTCATCATCTCTTTGTGATTAAACTTATGAATAATTCTTAATTTAATGTTAATGTATCGTTACACTTATAGAACGGGAACATGTCGTGCTGTGGTGATAAATGCAAGAAATTTCTTGCTTTTCTAATTGCAATAATTCTAATAGCATTTGGACTCTTGTTAGTGTTAGGATGGGAACAGGCAGTAACAACAATTACAAACAATGTAAGTGTAAAATCAACTATCATAAATCAAGTACATGTCCAATGATAATGCACATTTTAGGAGCTTGCTTTACACAATAACTCAAAGGGCTTTGCCAATTGGATTGTTACACCAATACCCATGTATCTTACAATTTACCTTTACAACTGGACAAATGCTGAGGAGGTCCTGAACAATTGGAATATTAAGCCAATTTTGCAAGAAGTTGGTCCATATGTTTTCTCTGAAAAACATTACAGAGTTAACCTAAAATGGAATGGCAATGATACAATTACATATCAAAACAAAAGAGTTTGGCACTTTTTGCCAGAAAAATCCAATGGTTCACTTTCAGACCAAGTTACAACAATTAATGTTATTGCAGTGGTATGTAAAAATATCCATTTCTCTCTATGAAATGAATTTGGCATCTTCATTTCAGACAATCGCAAATATGGTTAAAGATAAAAACTTCCTTGTGAAACAGGGTGTTGAATTCTTCTTAAAAGAAAAGGAAAAGTCTCTTGTCATCACAAAAAATATATCACAATGGGCATTTGATGGCTATGATGATGAGTTACTTATACTTGCAAAAAAATTGAACTTATCATTTAACAATATGGAAAAGTTTGGATGGTTTTATGGTCGTAATAATTCAGAAACATATGATGGAACTGTGACCATGTATACTGGTATCACTGATATTAATTTATTAGGTATATTTGAAGAGTGGAATGGCAGGCCAACCACTTTTGCCTATAATAGTTATTGTGGATATGTCAATGGAACAAGTGGAGAGTTATGGCCTCCTGTAAAATATGTTAAAAAAGTTTCAATCTTTGCGTCAGATCTTTGCAGGTATGTGTTATTAATTAAATTAATTTCTTACCTAATGCTCTTAAATTGTAGTTCAGTAGGGTTATTCCAATCTAATCATATACCATATTATCATGGCATTGAAGGAAAGGAATACATTGGAACAGATTTCCTATTTGATAATGGCACTAAATATCCAGAACAAGCCTGTTTCTCAGGTGCACAAAAATATCCAAGTGGTGTACGAGACGTATCAAAATGTAAATTTGGTGCACCAGCTTTTGTATCCTATCCACACTTTTATTTGGGCGATGAATCTTACAGAGAGAGGATTGTTGGTATGAAACCAAATGCCACCAAACATAGATTCAAAATTGCATTGGAACCAAACTCGGGCGTTCCTCTACATGTTAATGCAAGGCTCCAATTAAATATTTTAGTTTCGCCTATCAAAGGAATCAAGTACGTTATTACTTCTCATTGATCCAAATCATACTCATTGTTATTCTTGTTCCAGAATGTTTGATGGCGTTCGGGAAACAATGTTACCCGTTTTATGGTTTGACCAGTCAGCAGAGTTAACTGAAGATTTAGCTAGTCAAGTTAAAACAATAGTCTTACTGCCAAGTATTGGCTTATATACGGGCATCGGTCTACTTTCAATGGGCTCACTTATCTGTTTGATAGCAATTTATATTTCTGTAAAATCAGCATGGAAGGATTCGGATCAGACTCAACTCTTACCTGATCGAATGTGATCTGTTCATACGCCTTATAGTCACATAATTTGAGATACTTAAAAGCGCACTATCTAATTGGCTGTGTGTAATGATTTACTGAGATCTTATTCAAATTTAATTCAAAGAAAAATTAGTGCTTTTTACAGTAATTAGTATTTTGATATTAACTGAAACTAATATGATATCTTGATAATGGCAATAATCATGCGTAACGCATAACTTCAAACTCATCGCCTGTGCCTCGTTGTGTATTCACAGGCAACCACCAGCAGCACCAATTATTGCTGCACACGTCTGTGAAATTCTGGTATTTGCCTCGATCGTATCCAATTATAATTGCACTTGAGAATGTTGGCGGGTGCATTGCTTCAACTGTTGTCTCGTTATTCAATATTAAAGAGATATGAAACCCAAGCAAACACCAAAGTGCAATTCCAAGACAGAGTATAAGTAAAGAACTTTAAATTTTAATATATATTGTTATTATGAATGACGTTAAATATACATTCCAAATTACCTAATTACAATATTTATCCTTCGCCATTCTGTATCGCCGCGTATGTTTCTAAGCATAGCCACGCCGTATTCCATTGATGTGGCTGCATAATACGTGGTCAAAATGCCTCCATAAAGAACCAATATCATAAAATATTTATAATTCGTAAACCCAATACAATTATTAACCCAGGGACAGTGATGGTCCATTTTTATAACGCACGCTTCGCACGTACTGCAATGATGCGCACGATCCGGCTTTAACAGTTTACATGAATGGCATACTCTTATACTCCCATTGGAGGTTCTCATAAATACGCGAATATTGCGCATTTTGCAAAAGGATACCAATATACTGTACTCCGCATCTTCGGTAGTTAAACCTTGAGTAATTGATTTGTACACGTCGCGCGGTAAGTAATAATGATTGGGAACAATCCACTTTTTATGGAACATTGTTAGAAAGTACATGCCCAAAAATGGAATTAACAGAAGATGATATACGAGTAAATATGCCACCTTCTTGAATGTGTCTTCAATGGCCAATATACATAATTCGTACACGTAAACATAATAGCTGTAAATTACAACTAGCAGAATTGTAACGATCGGTAAGACGTGCATGAATTTGAAACAGTGACGAGGCATTCGCACTTCGATTTAAAGTGGTTTATCCAATATTCGCGGCTTGTAAACAACTTCCCGGCGATTTCCAAAATTACAAGGCAAACACCACAAATACACGTGCTTTGTGCACACTTCATTATAGTTATTCCAACAACCCCTGTCATAAGTCATAGCCGCATGTGACACGAAATGAGGCTTGTATTTTGTTTCGACTACTGCTTGATTTGTTTTCAATATCCGTAAATTCAAAGCTGTCATAATTGTAGTCGCCATGCCCATATTTGTAACAATAATTGTGCACATCAGCAGATAACTATGTCGCAAATTAAGCGGTTCGCCAATTACGAACAATTTGATCAAAAATTCCCATCCCGTAGCTGCGCAGAAGTACGAGAAAATAGCTGTGTATATAAGCAACAAACAAAAGTATTTGAAGTTTGTTAAACCGATACAATTATTCACAAAGAAGCAGTGATGATCCATACGTCGTACGCAAACTTTGCATCTTGAGCAATGGTAAGTTCGGTCTGGTTTAATAAGTTTGCACATGTAACACACCCTCTTGACTCCTTCTCTTGACCGCATATATAAAACGATATTCTGCTCTTCACAAAAAGACTCAATAATCTCATCCTCTTCGTGCAAGTAAGCTTTCAATAATTGTTCATATAAATCTGGTGGAAGTTTATATTTATCTGGTACTTTCCAGCCTTTATCCGTAACGCACATGAAGTATAGTGTTACAAGAAGAATGAAGAATACGTGAAAAACGACCAGATATACCAGTTGCTTTGTTGGTGATGATTCCAAGGATTTATACACGAATTCATACACGTATGTATAATATCCCCAAATAAACACAAGGGTGCAGAGATACACCGGTAAACGTTCAAACGACATTTCCCATTTAACTTATTACATTTGTCATTATGAATAACCGACTTGTCAAACTGAAATATCAACATCTTCAAACAAGTAGTTTTCATTTGAAGCAAATGATAATTTTATTATGAAATATTCTCTCTCTCAATTATTTCCCAGAAAATGTTCAGATTAAAATAATTTACTTATTGATTTACTTATAGAACTCATGTTCACTCTCATCCTTTTTGATATTGTTTTTGTAACCCTTTTCAAAGTCTTTAGGCAAAACAATATAGCGGTTTTCTCGCACTGCATGCATACCAGCTTCTTGGCAAATAGCATTGATATCTGCACCCGAAATACGATCTGGACGAGCGACAAAATCTTCCAAATCAACCTAAACAACAAATATGTTGTGAGTAAGCATTTAGGTTTTCATTCAATAACATACCTCTTCAGACAAGTTCATCCTTGACGTAATAGTACTGAAAATTAGACGTTTCTGTCTCCTATCAGGCAGTGGAAATTCAATTTTCCTATCCAAACGACCAGGACGCAACAAAGCTGGATCCAAAGTATCAGCACGATTCGTTGCCATTATGACTTTAACATTTGTAGTTTGATCAAATCCATCCATTTGATTAAGCAATTCTAGCAGAATACGCTGTACTTCACGATCAGCGCCAGTTTGTGCATCAAAACGTTTTGTAGCGATTGCATCAATTTCATCAATGAAGATAATTGCTGGAGAGTTTTCCTTGGCAAGACGAAATACGTCACGAACCATTCGTGGACCTTCACCAAGATATTTCTGTACAAATTCAGAGCCCACCACTCTAATAAAGGCAGCTGAAATTTGCTTTTGTTAGAAACCAGGTTAATAAATTAGATTGGAAGACTTCTATGTACCTGTTGTATGATGAGCTACAGCCTTGGCTAACATGGTTTTGCCACAGCCAGGTGGACCATACATCAGCACACCCCTTGGTGGATCAATACCAATTTGCTTATACAGTTCAAAGTGAGTAAGAGGCAATTCTACAGCTTCACGAATCTCTTGTTTCTGCATATCCATACCACCAATGTCACCATAAGAAACATCAGGCTTCTCATCTGCTTGAAGCATACTGATTGATGAATCAGCTTCTGGTGGCAACACATCCACTAAAGCATTACTATGTTTATGCAATGCAACACTGGCTGAAGGCTTTAAAAGTTCTCTATCAATTGTTGACAAAATTCTCACATAATAGTTGGAACCAGTTGTTGATCCTACAATGCCAGTGTTCTGGTCAACTGCCTCCAAAAACTGTCCAATAACTAGAGGAACAGACTGAATTCTCTTAACTTCTTCCTGAGCATGGAGATACTCCTTCTTAAGATTGCGTTGCTCATCTTTGATGTACTCTTCTTGCACTTCCAGAAACTCTAACATTTGCTGCAGCTTCTTATACTTAGTGTAGAGATCCTCAGTGTCCATATCGAGAAGAATCGGCTTAGTTTCTGCTGGACTTCCCTCATCCTTATTACAATAATAATTATATCAACTCGAGGTTTGAGGTTAACACGTTAATTAAAAACAAAATTTATAACACTACATATATAACCTACTACCTGGATACTTATATACGGCACTAGTTTTAAATAAAATAGTTAAGATAAAGAACTGTACTCACTTTTTCAGGAATAACAACCTCCATGGTTTCCATTTTCGATGACTTGTAATTTCTTCACAGAACTAATACGGGTTGTTTCACTTGTTTGACAGGATCGACTGGATGACAAAGATGTACACAACACAGAATTTTCCCAAACGGCTAATGAAAGTGGCGCCACGAGTGACATGTGTATGAAAAATTCAAATCACTGTAATAATTAGTCAAAGCAGTCATTCTTAAGAGGGCGTATACATTCATAAATGTTAATATTTAAACTAATTTTAAAAAATATGAAGTAACAGAATTAAAAACAAGGTAGTTAATGAAGTTATTCTTAATTGCGCACCTAATTGCTAAAATTTAGCGCTCCAATTATCAAAATAAAGCAATAGCTCAAGTCTACCAGACGCATATTTAAATTAAATAAAAAAAATAGTCGTGTTATAAAAAGTTCAAAGTTGTAAATAATATAATTTACTGGACAAGCAAGACACTAGTCGCAAACAGTCAGCTCGGCGAGAGTGTGCCGAGGTCCTGTGCATCGGCCCGTGAAAAATCTTTAGTTATAATCATAAGAAACATTGGTTTCTCTCATATGTTATTTGCTACAAGGCAGCAAGCACCGCACCGGCAAAAAGAAGCAATAAGCACGCGCAAGTCATGTAACAAGTAACAAGACGTGGGGAAACATTCCAAGGAAAACAAATTAAACAATTCTACATAATATGATCAATGACGAAATAGATACAACTTGGAAATACTTGCTTTGGCACTAAAGAAACTTGCGCACTCGCCAATCAAGTGCGCAAGTTCTTTCATACTTGATTGAGGAACGACAGCTTTTAAGAACAAATATAATTTTATGATATAAAGAATTAAAGATACATTTCTTCTCCTTACAGCTAGAAATATAAATATTATACAAAGGCATTTCATTTAAGGTATTTTGAGGAGATCAGCCCTCCCGCGTTTCATTTTTTACCCTCCTTCTTTCATAATCATATGCATCAAGAGACATCCTTACTTCATCATCACCATCATCATCCTAATATACATTTTCTCCCATTTTCAGCCATAGTTCATATTAATTTTGTGCCTGGCACATTCGGTCACCTACGGAAGTAATATTGCAGTAGTAATAGCAGTTTGTAGTAAATAAAGTAAATAATTAATATAAATAAGTTACAAATAATATAAATATTACAAATAATAATAATAACTACATAACATAAACGCTTTCTTTCAATTGCGTGTTCAATTCAATTCTTTTCCATCGATATTCTTCATCGTATTCCATCCTCTGACTCTTTGATGTGCATCTTGCAATGTTTTAATGGTGTGATTAGAGAATGCAGTAGAAAAATTAAATAATGAAAGCCAGAAAAAATAATAATTAAGAAAGTCAGATAAAGATGAGTAGCAAGTAGTTTTCTTAGTGCACATGAGCATCGTGAATGGGGGGGTGGTAGTAATCATTACAGTTAATTAGTTAGTTTAGTATCGTATCTTGTCTCAGCATACAATTATGCGAGCTAACGACAAGACAACAAACAGGAAGAGATAGATAGTAAAGCCAAACTAAGTAAGTAATAATAATAATAATGTAATAACTTAAGATTTCGCCAAATATAACATTACAAGTGTGCGTCGTCATCATCGTCCCAACCAAAAAATGAGAAAAATGCAAGAAGTAAATAAATAATAATAAATATGTAAGACAAAGCCAGAAAATACCGCAAATATAATATGTTCTTGCGCTGAGGTGAATGTGTTATCATTATACTCTACATAGATGCAAATAAAAGCGAATAAATTAAATTAAATTAAAATGACGCGAGCGCGGAATGTGTCTGGTTGGTCTTTTTTCTTTCCTTCTTATACACATCATCGTATATATCATTTTTCTTTACTCTAAAAACACAAACACGAAAAGAGATGATAGATAAATTGTATCCTTCTAATTGTTTGTTACTTCCTAGTGATATGTTCTCTCTTAGTTCTCATTTTTCTGAACGACTTATACATATAAAAATAAAAACAAGATATCGAGACCGATGAGACACGCCTGCAATATATATAATAATATAAATAAACCTAACTTGCACATTCATAAGAATTTTTTTCATACTTTACAAAGAATTTCCTTCTATATCATAATTAACTATTATTATTATATAAAATAATCATCACTGAATGCTTTGCTTGACATTCGACTTTTTCAATATTCTCATCATCAATCAGTTTTTGGGGCGCATTTATCTTAGACCTGAATGCTGGTGGTTTGTTTTTTCGCTTACTTTTCAAGATTTGTTGTAGTAGTTTTTTGTGCCACTCTCGAACGTTATTTTCCTTTTAATAATATATTATGATATAATATTCATTACTACTAATAATAATATATTAAAAATCACACATTATGAAAATCACTCTGCACTAGGGCAGAATTATAGTAAATATATTAATAATAATAATAACATAAATAAACACTGCGGACTTGCAAATCATTAAATAATAATCAGTTAGTAATTGCCTTGAGTAGATTATTTGTTTTCGTTTAGCAAAAAAAATTTCTTCCTTCGCGAACTTTCCTCAATTCCCCATTCACGTATTACAATAATTAGGTATGCATTAAATGTGTGTGTATGTGGTATGCGTGTGTATAAACAAATGGTATCGTGTAAGAAATATGATAACAAACTGAACGCTGGCTAATTGCAAGATGAAGATCAATTAAACACACGTTGGTACAAAATTCAAACATAACAAACTAAAACTTGTTGCAAACGGATAAATAATAAAGATGGTTGCCTATATTGCCGTTGTTTACTTGGTTGCGCACATTGCGTGTGGAACGTGGTTCGCCATGAGGAATATCAAATCGCAAATAATATTATAACGAAAAATTGACGCGCGCACTGAGGAGACGAATGCGAATTAACACCCTTGCATCCACGCTTCATCTTCTTCGAATCGCATGAATACAGAATTTGTGGCGGTTTCGGTGCATTGCATTGCGTTATCTCTCTTTATAATATACATATAACTCAATTCCTTTTCTCTTTCTTGTGGTAGGTAGTAGTATTGCTCGACCTCAGCATCATCCCCCATAGATATATATATAAATTACAACATACTCTCTGATATTCAATCGATAAACCCAATCGCACTGGAGCCACGCGGCGAGCACAGCGTATTACAAGAACTCGCTGAGCGCCAAGAGTGGTGCGGGTGCGGACAGCTTATTGAAGACGGGCAATCGCTGATCCTCGATGCCGGGTGAGTGCAGCTCGGGTTCGCTGCTGAAGAAGGAGCCCATCGATGAGGTGGGCGATTGACTTAGACTGCATGGCGGGCTGGACGCGGAGTCGATGGAGAGCGCCGGCGAGAGGGCGGCCGGACGTGAAATCGTGGACACGACGGCCGTTCGCAGCTTGACCGCGTCGGCGGCGAGCCGGGAGGAATTCTCGACGGGTCCATTTGATTGCATGCGCTGCATGGCGACTTCTTCCTGGTTGTGTACGAAATGGCAACGCGGTCCGTACGGACAGAAGCCGACCGTGTGGTAGGTGCGGCACAGCTCCGTCTTGTACTTGGGGTGTCTCGCCAAGTTTCTCAGCTCGTTCATGCCGTGCGCGAACTGACACTTATCACCGTACTTGCACACACCAAACTCCTCGTACGGCCGACACAATTCCGTCTTGTAGCGGGATGTGTTGACTGAATTCGAGGCGGCTGTGGCGGGCAGTGCGGAGGCGGGCGCTGGCGCCGATTGCGTCCGCTCGAGCCGGCGGTGCTGCTGTGATAGATTACCGAGCAATGAGGAGACGAGGGTGGCGGCATTCGTTGGATTCGCTGGCGTGGATGCCATCCGGGTCAGCGTATATCGAACAGCGGCTGATCCAACCGCGCTCAGGTGTGCGCCTGGACCCGCTTCCGGGATTCCGTTACTCTGCAATCATCAAGAAAACCAAAACGTTAGCAAACCTTTACGCCAAACACACAAATCAATCATCAAAACTATGACCATGTCAAGAGCAGTAGCACAACGACTTTAACAACAAGAGCAGCAACAACAACAACAACCATCCAGCGCGCGATATGTAAATCATGATAACACATTGGTCGTCGAGGACGGAAGAGAATAGCATCCCATGACACCAACACATGCGCAAACACCGCACACACATACAGGCACTCAATGGCTACCATACACTTTCATCTCCCTGTTAACAATTGGTAAAAGTTCGTTCTACAATCCTACTTTCACGCAGTGACAACCACACTAGGCAGACTGGATGGATGCGGACGCGGACTCCGATGTGAAAGCTAAGATCTACTAGTGGGAGTCTCTCTCTCCGACGAAGGCGCGCATTTCTCTTTTCTCGCGAGCGCGACTCAATTTCAGACCGGGATCACTTCGTGTAGGTACACGCACAATCCAATGCACACACAGCCAAGTTTATGGAACTCTTCAGCCGCCAACACGGCGAACAACAATAACAACAGTTGGATGATGCACGTGCCACTCCGCCCCCAAATCCTTGCCAAACAAGTACTAAACGCTACAAAGTCGCATTCATAAAATGTGCAAGAGACGAAAGAGCATTATTATCAGCAAGAAGACGACCGAGTCTCATCCATGAAGAAACGCGTCAAGCACAATTCTTGTTGCTTCTGCTGGCTCATTTTCGAAAGTTCGTTGCGTTCGGTGTTATTTCCTCCTAGACGAGACGTGGAGCCGTCCGTTTCTACTCTAGTCAAGCGAATACATTACAAATTCCGCATTTTGCGGCGTTCGATTCGAAAAGGCAACTTAATTATTTTCCGAAACATTTCCACACCACGTCAGCGCCAACGTGTGTGCTGCATGTAAGCTGCTTAGTAATCTAACATAATTGCGAGCCGTAATACAGTTATTAATGCCGATTTTAGCAAATGGTGTAATTAAAGCTCGACTTAGTATGCAGCGCGCCGCAGTCGTCGCCGCCGCCGCCCATAAACATTAACAATTAAAACTCGGGAACCCAACCCGTCCTCCCAATAAGTCGCATAATAATAACAAGTGGCCGATTCTTCTTCATCTTCGTCCTCGCAGGGCATGGCAATGGCATGGCAGCAAAATGTTACTACTACTCCTTTTTACAGTCATGCAGTTACATACAAAACGCTTGCACACGCTTCTTGTGCATTGGGAGAGCCGGTTCTGCAGGCCTTGAATAATAACTAACAGCGAGCACCAGCACCAGCAACGCCAAGGAAGGTGCGCACTGCGCGCGCGTGTTCCAAGCACACGCCACAAGAGACGTCTTAAGGGACCCAATCATGCCTTTACCTGCCGCGACACCACCAGCACCAGAAGAACCCAGCTAGCCAACTCCGACTGGACTGTGCCATCAACCAACAAGAAGAGAGAAACAAAAAAAAGAACCAACATGCTGGGTTTCAACTGTGCGCATTTTACAACCCACCATTCTGCACTCACTTCGCGTTATCTACCAGCAACCCAAGGAAGCCTACCATCCATCCACCATGTTATTCAATGGCATGAAAGCTAAACTTAAACTAAAATCTTGCATTCACAACATCTTCGAGTCTACCTGCTCACAAACACAATACCACTTCGAGTTGGGTATGCACCTTACAAAAACCCCGAAGGGACAAGCGCACAAAAACGCATAAAAGACTAAAGATCTATAATGAAGGTCGAAGCAAGCGAAATCCACCCTCTGCTTTTAGCAAGTACGTTGTAGCTGGTGTCCCATTGTCCAAAAATTAATGAAATCTCTACAACCATTAGGCACGACCAAAAAAACGTCTTGCTTTCTGATAAATTAGAGCAACAATTATGATGTCATTGCGAACAAATTGGTTATCTATGCTACTGATATTTCAAATGATATCTAAACAAACGACTCTGATAACATGAGGCTCCAACCAGTTTACCCAACGCAGACCAAAAAAAAACTTGGTCTGCGATAATAAAACAACTACTTTTGTTTGGCTCACTTGAAAATGAAAAAACGGAAGTCAAATCAATGACAAAGCATAATTTGAGCGAGGGAACAAATCGAAATATGCGCAGAATTTCAAATAGCAAACAACAGCGACGTTTCTGTCCATTTCAAGGCTGATTTTTGCCGCTTCAAATGATGCCTACCATTAAAAGCGTGATTGCGGGAACATAATTTGTGTTTAAGCGCACTTTGAAACGAGCTCACCGCATGGACTTTGTTATGAAGAGTCGATGAGCTCGCCAACAAAATTTTCAAGTTGAAATTGAAGTTGCAGCTGATTAGTTGTTATGCGTATGCGAGCCACCTGACTGACAAATTCGACCTATAGATTCAAACACGCCGAGTGGAGTAGAGTAGAGTAGGCTGGCTCAATCATGTTGTTGATGATGATGATAATCGTTGATGATTGCAATCAGTGATTGAGAATGGAAAGTTACCTTGAGAATGATATCGCCGAAGTCGTACATCGCGTTCTGTGGCATTACCGCTGTCGACATTATCCTTAATTTTGGCGTCGTTTTGATGCTGTTGAATTACTCGATGGGTAAAGATCGAGAGGGTGTCGCCGAATGCGCGAACCCAAATTAAAACGCTGTTGTTGATGAAGATGATTTAACGCAACAACAAAAAACTCGCGCACACGACACACGTCGCTTTCCTTCGCTGGAAGTGTTACCACGAACGAAGAAACTGGTGGTTGATGTTACATTTAATATCACCCGCGGGTGTTTTCGACGCACCACAAACAGCACACAATGAGATATACTGCACTGAAACTGGCCGTCCCAAAGTTTGCTCGCTCTCGCTTGTTGTTGCAATGTGGTCGTTGGTGGTACTCCAAAGAGAGAAAAATTGCTTGGTGAAAAGTGTGATTGTCGAATCCAACAACTACCGTGCACCGCGCGCGTTTCGCGTATTTATTACGATTACTGGAATATAATGTGTCTCAGCTTATGGTATGGTAGAATTGTGGTCGCTCTCTCGGCGGGACTTTGAATTTGTATGTTTCGTTTTGAAAATATACTGCGGCTTTTCCGTTCGCAGAGCAACGCGTGCGTCCTTCTACCAACGCCGTCTTTTACACACTGAACACTCGCTGCGCTCAGCGCTCGCTACTCATCGACTTTGATGGCCGAGAGAGCTACGCGCTATAGCTATGGCTGGTGCCGCACCCCCACCACCCGATGTGTTGTTTTGCGCCGCGCGTTCGTTGTTCACTCGCTCATTCGCCGGAATCGCGTCGATTTGCTTCGTAAAAACAAAGTCGCTGGTGCGCCGCGCGCGCTAAGCACACTTCTGCCTATCACTCGCGCACGGCGACGTCGCCGACGACGCTTACTTACTTAAGTCAGCCAGCGAGCGCGCGCGCGCGCGGAACTTGACAAGGAAAAGGCGCAGCAGCTAGCAAACGAAATATGCATACAGCAGGCACTTACTTACTTACTTACTTAGCATGCTGCCAAGCTTACTTGGAAAACCTACCTAATCAATTCTAATTACAGCAGTAAGAAGTAAGAAGATCAGCATTAAACACAGATTATAATAACAACAACAACATGTAGTGTACTTTATGCGTCAACGTCAATAAATACCTCACTTATAGAGAGATGGCAAAAAGTGCATGAGTCATTTCGGCACGAAGCATGCGCAAAAAGATGGCAACAAAATCCGGAAAACAAAACGAACAGTGGCAAATTCAATTACAGTACGTGTCTCTGAATTTACTGCTCGGACGAATGCTCGCATAGATTCAGCCATATAAAGGAGCAGCGCGTTTATGGAGAAACTAGAGATTAAAAAGTAAAACAGTAATTCCACTACCGTTGTGGTAATAATGAGCGTTAGTGCAAGGTGTGTACGAGACGACAACGACAAACCAGGAACACACCATCAACATCAACAACAAACAACAACGCAATAAATGCGGACGAAGAAGCGCAACTTGCGCGAACGCGCGCGCGCATGCTCGTGAAAGAAAGTGAATCTTATCCGTTCGTTTGTACGCGCGCGCACACTCCTCGCAACTAGAAGGCATGATGACTATGACTATGATGATGATGATGATTGTACGGTGCAAACGTGCTTATTATTCCACGCTCTGCGCAAAGCAAAGTATACAAAACGAGACACATTCATGAAATTGCAACCGTAACGCGTAAATAAATAATACACACGAAAATAGATAGATGCACGCACACGTACACGCCCGAAAGAAAGATAGCCATGCCGAAAAAGAAAACAACAAGGTACGGTCGGCACTGTACAGAATTTCGCTCCAAAAATGACGAAAGCATAATGTACTCATTGTTATATCAGTGTTTGCGCTTCGCACAACAATAACGCCATACAAAACGCTTAATTAGTCGCAATTTCATTGTTTACCTCTTGCTGCATTCCCATTCCTCGAAGGAGATCATCACCACAGCTTGCACCACGTTCAAGTTCATCAGTCCCCATTACAACATCTTGTCCTTCTTCTTCTTCATCTGGTTGTCGCTGCTGCTGTTGTTGTTGTTGTTGTTGTTGTTGTATTCGTCTTAAATCCATTTCCGATCTTCCACATAGTGAAAAACTACGCTCCAAATGTATGGATGTTTTGGTGACAATATCCACATCAACATATTCGCGTATATTCGCCAAAATATTGAACGGATCCATTGTGAAAACACGAGGATGCCACGCTTCTACACTTTTACAACACGCACACAAAAATAATCTTTGCCTGCGCCAAACGGCGAAACACGAGAACAATTGTAAAAAAGGTGAACTAAAATAAATCGCAAAAATTCGCAAATCGATAGATTTTCGCAAAAACTAAATATGCTTTCCCAAATCGGCAGATAAAGAGTGACAGTTCACTCTCCACTCTTTGCCCCCGCGCAGTGGTACGCCGCAAAAAAAAGAAAACTTAAATCTAAGCAAATCAAACACGAAAAACTAATGAGTGATAAATAAATAATCAAGTTGCTGCGAGAGAGTCGCTATAAATTAAATGAATCTTGTGTTTAAAATAAATGAATGGCAATGTATAAAACACGTTGTAAAATTTATTAATAATGCGCACGTTGGCTGTGTGGTGACCAAACTAGCTGCGAGTGTGTTAGTTGTAAAACGACGTATACGTACGCATCTATTGTACGCGTATTCTGATGGGCTATGCGCATGCGCGGCTCTTAAATCGGCTGTCATCCAACCACACACACACACACACGCTCGCGCGCACACAACAATCAACCATTATGTACGTGAAGAAAAGTTAATAAACGATTACATTTATTAATGAATTGTTAAGCAACCAAACAAAACAAAAACAAACGGATGAGTCCGCAACATTAATTGTAATTATGTGAGAGATGCTGTATGCATCATTATGATGATTATGCCTCTGTTGCAGCAAGTGCTAATATTTAATAGCCGTGCGGTGCGGCTGTGTGTGCTTTAGCTGCAAGCGTTTTTAATTGATGTGCTCAACACGCAACGAACAAACACAAACACGATGCGTGTTGCGCGCCCTCGTTCGCTCGCTGTCGTCTTCTTATCACTGATCCAATGTTTATTTAAAACAACGCTCATCGCCTATCATTCGAGCGGCTCGCGCATTTCTCCCGGTATATTTCCAATCCTGACAGCCTGCTGTTGATAGCGCAACGAATGTAGCAATAAATGCATACAATTGCATCAAGACGCATCACACTACTACTACTACTACTAGTATTGAGCTAAGGGCACAACGAACGCTTCCTCGATATGAATAATCATAATATTATAATAATAATAACAAGAAGAAGAATGACAACAATAAATAACCAAGTAATTGCTTTATTAAGATGGCCAATTGTGATGCTCTTTATCGTATTAACGCTGATTGTGTCCAAGCACTCCTCATCATTGTTCACTCACTCTCTTCTGATGCGCAAGCTGCGTTTGTACTTGCAAATTGTACTTACTTGCGACAAGCGAAAAAAAAAATTGCCACTTTCAATTTCGATTTGAATGAACTTAAGTACAACAGTGGAACCTCGCATAACGAACACCTCACATAATATGTGTCACTTAACGAACAGCACAAATCTTAAAAGAATGACACACTTAACGAACGTCGTTTCGCTTTACGAACGAATTTGACTAAAAATGTCCGCACCAATTTAATCAGACATTATCGCAAAGAGCTAGTTTAGCACAATGTACTTTTTTCAGCATGGAACGCATTAATGTATTTTACATGGATTTATATGGGAAAAATTGTTTCGCTTAACGGATGTTTTCTTTAACGGCTAAAGCTCGCAACGAATTAGATTCCTTATGCGAGATTCCACTGCACATTTAATAATAAAGTATTCTTCCCCGATTATTTCCTGCTTTGCGCTCAAAAGTGATTCAAGTCGGAACTTTTACTTTTTAAAAACTTGTTGAAATCGCCGAATTATAATTACAGCCGTATAAGTAAACACAATTTACGAAAGCATAAACAAAACGTGCTCTCCGCACATGTACATTTACAATCGCAACAAACGAATGCAATTCAACAACACATAACAATCGCGCGCTGAACAACAAATTGCGAATGGTCATAATCGCCAATTGCTAATTGCTGAACGCAAATGAAATGAAATACATCAAAGTGCATACACAAGAACATTGTAATTAAGCAGCAATTATGTTCAGCGAGTTGTATTTGTAAGAATTATTATTAAAGGCGGATACGGATATGCTATCTATCTTTGCTTAAGACTATCGCTAAATTGTCTAATTAATATCGCAATTATCACGAGCGCGTGCATATATTCGAATAAGTACTTAGTTTTAATTGTGATAAATTATATTAAATATTAAATTCTCCAATGTTACATCCGCCATACAACTGAATAATTTTTCAATTGAACATGATTCAAGTCAAATAATTTGTCATGTCTTGATTGACTATCAGATAACAAAGGAAATTACTACTAAAATAGATAATCATTCATTTCTATCAATATTAGTACAAGTGTTATATCTCTATACTCGTATTTCTACTTAAAAATAATCAAACTAATCATGAGAGTGCTATTTTCAATTGATAAAAATGTCTACGAAATATCATAATTACTCCGTAGTTGTTTTTACCTGGAAAAGTGGAAATTTTTCGTGCCAAAAAGTAAATTGTCGTGAAAATTCTTTTACCACCAGAAAAAGGAATAACTAATTTTTACGAATGCGAAAATATGATTCAAATCGGATAGATAGTTTAGCAACAATTTAGGTACAAAGTCGAACAATTTCCCGGTCGAGATTTACTTCTCATGTAAACGTCATATTCAAAATTCATTTCCTAAGCTCATAGTCGTCTTACATCAACATTCTTTGGATGTGTATAAAGTACAACTAATAGTCTTTCGAATAGTTTCACTATGGTCTTTTAAATATTATATTTTCAATTAGAAATTAATTGATGAAAAATTTCCGATTTTTAATCGACGGAAAATTTTCACATCGACTTCTACTAGTGTGTATCAAGCTGTGTCAAAACCATATTACCACTGGCAGATAGATAATTAAATAAGGAATCAACCCTGCTAAGTCCACTCGCGCTAAAACCCAAGCAAAGAAAGTTATGGTACTTTGAAAATTAAATTTTGAGTATTTTGGACAATCTATTGTCTTCCAATTTAATTATACAGCATGTTCCAAATTAACGCTTTTGAAGCAGAGTGAATCGTTTTTAAATTTGAGTGATAGGATGAACAAAATATTACTTGTGAATAAAAAAATCATCTTATTAATTTAATCTACGTTTTTTCGTCTGCTCATTTTCTTATAATTTTGGCAAATTATCCAAGCATTTTAAACATTTACTTAAAAACTCAAGTTGAAGAAGAAAGTAAAGTGAATTTTGAACGCTCAGCTAGCGAGTTCGATGCTCGTGATTAAAGTAAATAACATAAACGTAAAAGCCACGTATGCACTCGTTATGTATAGTTCCGCAAAATTTTCAATTTCGCTATTTATAATAGCATGTAATTTCGTTATAAGCGCGTTACGAAATCGCCGGACGCGATGGGTAGATGGTAAAAAAATCAATGGTTATATGTAGTATGTACCTACTGTTGACCGAATTGAAAGTTTTATTTTGGCGAATTCATCGTACTACACACTCGCGACTCGTTGCACTCAACTGACGTGCATAAAATTTATGCACAGAACAAAAAAATGTATATATAACGCTCGCCCACAAAACAAACACAGCAATTACTCCACGTTATGCACGCTCATTAAACGTACGCGCGCATAAATTATTTATACCGAAATAAAAAATTACACATAAACAATAATCATGATCGCATACGCATTTGCAACTATTGTGCGTTCGAAGATCCATTTACATTTTTCACACAGACTTGACATATTCGAGAAGCAGCACACACTGTTTGATTTTCCTGATAAAAGTGTAAAGTTCATGGCGTTGTTTATTAAGTTAGCAACTTAAAAATATCACTGATTAAGTGGTTAATTAATACTTGTCCAATACACACACATACGTTTAATTGCGCTTATTACAATTACGCTTAATTTGTTTAATAATTCACTTGACGTGAATGCCATTCATTGCATTGTACGCTGCCATGTAATTATTTATAACGAAAATATGTATTTTGATACATTTATGATGATTTTTAATTATCTTATTACTACTCATACAAGAGTAGAAAAAAATATAAAGCTTAATCGCTACTTTTGTGTAGTTAGTTAACAAGTAATGAAATTGTCACAAATAATAAGAATGTTATCTAAATTGCGACGCCATAAAGAGGATCATTAACGCAAATTTTATAAAATTTAATTTAGAACGAACACATCACAGGATGGTAAGAAAAAGTTTCCATGTATTCATGTACATTTCGCTTTTACCTTGTATTATAAAGTAAGTAATTACATTAACAGTACGTACGTACATTTCGTAGCATTAAAGAATGAATGCTATTTATAAAGTCGCACATAATATGAAAAACTTTTGTTATTTAGTCTAGCAATTCAATTCAACAATGCGCAGGTAAGTAAGCTGCCGTTGAGTTGTGCCGGAAAGTAAAAAATAAATACGTGTACGATAAGTAATTAGACTTATCAAATTTGGAATGCGTGCAGTAGCAAAGCACGTCAGAAAATGGCAAATTTGGTTTAGCTAGCTGGCTGGTTGGTTGGTTTGGTTGGTTGTTGATGTCGTATCGACATTCGCTAGCAACTAATGGCATTGAAATTTTCCATCATCCTGAATCGCATGTTATTTGCCGCATTTTTAAATATAGCTATATTCGTTGCACAACACAGTGCATAGTGTGATGAGTCGAGAGAGGAGATGCAACAACATTCATTGGTGTGCGCAAAACGCAAATTGGTGCAGCAAGCAAGCAGCAGCAACAGCAACATACAACCTGCAGAACTCGTTTCGCGTAATTGCGATGTAAATAAGAATTAATTATAAATATAAATTCGAGTGATAGCTTTTGCTGATATTACAGATAATATAATAAATTGCATTTATTGCCGCAAAAATTTCATGCACGTTAACGTGCGTACTTTATTACTCTGCCACTCGCGCCGCGTACTTGCAAATATAGTTACTAATTTAATGATTTAATTACCGGTTGTATCTTGATTTCCATATAATTTAATTTTCATTATGTTCATTTGATTTATGTTTATATCCGCATTTCAAAGTTACCAACAACCACATACGAAAAGGTAGCCTTAACTAAGTTAACTAAGCATCATAGATCAACACTTTACACTATTAAGAGAAGGTTATGGTCAATCGAACACGTCTTTAGATCACAATTTGCCATTGATTTATTTGTTTAGTGGTTGTAGATAATTAGATTTGCACTGTTAATTTTCATACGACAATTTTCCCTCTTCCTCTTTCGTCTATTAAAAATTGTATACACTTTCCGTAAAGAATATAACAAATAATATGATTAAAAGTTGATTAAATCGATTAATACTATTGTTAGGAATAAATAACTAGTACGTATAATAACTAAATCTACTTGTTCATAGTTTGTGTACTAAACATTTTGGGTAAATTTCGTTTTTGCGAAAAAAATACGGGATTAATAGATCAAAAAAGCTACATAATCATGAAATATCATAAAATTTCATGGTAATTAAGTCTTTTCCCTACAGCCCCTTTCACCTATTCAAAATTATGCAAACTTTCCATAAGGAATAGAACAATATTATTTGCAACTTATCACTTGATTAGGAAACTAATTCTAGGTGCTTTCGCCTGCTAGGTAATTGAATTATTGAATTGCAAATAATAATTTCCGTATCTACTTATCGCTAATTTAACTTTTATTATATTTCGCATCCGCATTTAATTGTTAACAACAAAATACTTAGTAAGTAATATAATTTGAATAATGCAAACGGCATTTACAATGTACTCCCTATCTGCGCCACTAATTTAAATAATGTCAAAGAATGTGCGCGCACATAGTGCACTCGATGCCGGATTTGAAAAGCTTTCTTATCGTGTGTGCTTATCGCGCAGTGTTCGCTGGCCCGCCACCGCTCTCGCCCGCCCAACCGAAATGAAAACGTAACAAAATATGCGTTGTTACGTCGCTCGCATGGCGCACAACAGCACACACCGCTACCGATTTGCATGCGGTTGTTGGATTTCATTGCACATTCGGTTGCAATTTCATTCCGATATGCACACTCGAGTTGCAGCAGCGCCAGCGCGCAAACGGAGCGCGATTGGAAATTGGATATTAATTGCTTTATGCACTAGTAGCACGCGAATTATTGCAGAAAGTTGCAACTCTATAGATTTGCCAATCGTGCGCGCCGAGATTTGGGCCGCGCGAATCGAAACCGGGAACAAGCATAAACATTCATTCAACCCATGTCTTTTTGTCACTTGCCACATGCATAAATTACTCGTTTATATTCCGAAACTGAAAAAAATCACCATCTCGCCTTCGACTTTCCCGTATTCTCTTTTGCACTAATTGTAATGACATTTCGCATTTCGCATGTCGTGTTTGCAAACATTGTAGCGCGTGGGCATGTTGAAAAATCATTCATTTTTCTAATCAACCTTCTTTGCCTTCTATGCATGTACCTATGTACTTTATTTACACGTTCAATACTTTGACATTTAGCGTGTGTTAACGAACACGGCGCTCGGCGCGCTCGGCGTGAATGCGTTTACCAATCTGTCGCATTATGATTTTCGTCAGTCGCCTTCAAAGTTTGCTCATTCTATTCACTCCGTTTCTCATCTTTGCATGTACAATGCGACGCAGCACACGCACACATCACATGCATTCGTAGTTAACTAATAACGTTTCGCGGGATTTACGTAACCAGCAATGAACGAACAGTGAGCAAGCAGTACGCGTAGTGCGCTCAGCGTTCTAACGATATTAGCAGCGAGCAACAACCAACGAACAACTCACAAACAGTTTTCACAATGGCAATGTACAAATTGATGTGACTTCACACAAATTATGATGAACCATCATCGCCCATCCAGTCAAGCAACAAATTGCTGCACAGCGCACGACGCGCGCGCGTACATGAGTTGTGCACACATAAAATGCGTCAAGAATTTGACGACTGAAAGTGCTAAGAGTTAACGAATACTAATCAAATATGTCAATTCATTATGCTCATAATACATGGACAAAATGCACTCTTCTTTAAAAACGATCAAAGTTCAAGTTGTTAAGTTGTTTGCCAAAAATGAATCAACAAGTGCTTTTTCAGAAAATTAAGAATGGTTAACAAATTCAACATTTCACTTAAAATCGAGTCGAAAATTCTCTTTTTACACATTTTGATAGTTTAGATATTTTAAAATACCTCGTTAAAAGGATTTTGTAAAATTCGGATTATTTCAAAAGTTATAGCAATTTTAGTATAATGGGAACTTGTCCGGTTGGAGTAAAACGAAAACGTTTTTCGAGACGTTTGTCATAAAATCTCAAGTTCTAATGAGCCGATTCTGATGAAATTTGGTCTGTATATTCTTTATATACCCCTCTATGACAGAAACCAATAAACACTAAAAATTTAATATTTTTACTATGTTTTAAAAGTTCGGGACAGTTTAAAAATGAGTGAAATAATCAACTTTTCTTTTTGAGTAGCTGCCATTTTGCGAGAAGATTGTGGATTTACAATTTTCTTGGTTCCTACCATAATGACAGTTGTGCTAATCAAGAATATACTCTGTTTTTCTTTTTCGGATGACCAGAATAGTAGGAATCGTGACGCCAGAAATCCCGATTTCTAGACTAGATCTTTAAGTTAACAATAACAATTACAATGCGAAAAACAATTAAGGTATGCAATATACTAATTAACCAATAACCATCTTGCACCATAGAATTGACATTATCCGGCAAAAATCAATCAATAGATAAAACATCTGACAATTGCAATTTTCCGCGGTCAGGTCATAGCGCTGGGCGAGTGCGCGCATATTCATATTGACAATACACCACTGATGTGTATTGTATACGATCAGAAATAAATGAGTCGCAATATTCATGCTCGCCGCCGCGCGCCGCCCGCCTATTGAATTCAATTTTCCATTTTCAATTCTTGGCGTCGTCGTCGTGCGCGGTGCGCATTTAAATTTCTATTGTGCGTTCGCTGCGCGCAGCGAGTTATGAGTCAGAAGGTTTACTTATATTCGCTCGTCGCATACATGTGTATAGATAATAAAGGACCATAAATTTCCATTAATTTCCATTTTATTTTGTTTTCCAACTGCGCGCGCCGCGTTCCTTGCGCGCAGTTATATCATATCGCCTCGATATACATTTATTTTTTCGTTTCAATATTCAAATCCGTTCGGCTCGCATCGTTCATTTATATTTACGAGTACATTACGTTCGTATCCTTCCATCAATGCGTTCGTTGCATTAGAATACAAATAAAAAATGCATAAATGCATTATGGCCTGATTAATTCCAAAGGACTTTCGATGCGCACGCATCCTAACCTAATCTACACTTGTCATACACCAACAACAACAACACCTTAAAAAAAAAACTAGTTTAATTACCATTTTAACAATAATTGGTGATTCATGCTTTTGCCTGTCATAATTTTATTATTACACTCGTCTAGCGCCTGGAAGTTACATAAAACTTGTTCAATGGTATTGGTGTATAAGTAAGTAAGCAACGAGTCTAATTCACGACGATCTGGTAAAATTACAGAAGCGTTACGTTGTTAGCCAAAGGTTAAAGTAACAGTTTGTAATAATAACACAGTGTCTTGAATTCCGCGTTTCGCTTCTGAGTATCGCGCCATGCGTCTCGCGTGTTTATTGCGGATTTTGCGCAGAGTGGGAAGACGAACAAGAAGAAGAAGAAGATGATGATGATGATGATGATGGTAACCAAGAAAAGAGGTAAAGCAACAAGAAGAAGATCTAGAAAACCAAGAAGAAGAAGAAGAAGAAGAACTTCTTCGCTGATATACGTTTGTACGTTCGTAGTACGAGCGTCCGAGTAGAAGAGATGACCCGTTCTTCGGTTTGTTGTTGTTTGCGTGCGGCTCGTGTTGTTGTTGTTGCTGGTCCGGTCTGGTCTGGCTCGTCGTCCTGTACGACAGGTAGGTGAGGTAGGCGAGAAGCACAAGCTCGACGACTAGTAGGTAAGCGGAATACGAGTATAACGAGAAACGAGATGCAAAAAACAAATGGAAAAAAGGAGCGAGCCAGCCAGCGTGAATTCATCATGGTTGGCATAGCGTAATAGCGTGCTGCGCGAGAGAACGAGACGCCGCGTTCCAAGGAGGAAGCCATCATCTCGCGAGCCGCGCTTCACCAAAGCGAAGAAAACCCGGTCCAAGAAACGCAGAATCCACCGAGAGCGCAGCTCGCGCTCCCCGACGTCATCGCTCGCTTGTTTTTTACTTTTACTGCTTCGAATTATTGCGCACTGGATATACAAGATACTCAAACACCATTCCGTACATTCACGCATTCAAGGTCCACGTTACCCTAAAAAGTCGTTTAAACCTCCAGCATGATACAACTTCCTTAAAAATTAACCATACCATACGGAAATTGAATAAATAATCGTCATTTGCATTTAGACAAGTGTTATGAATCACTTGGTATAACTCTCTCACCAAGCGTGCGCGTAACGAGCCGAATGTAAAATGCAAAATAAAAGTGGAAGTGAAATAAACAAGAACGAAAAAAGTGAAAGAGTTTGAAGGAGTCGATTCTCGAAATTAAAAACTAGCTAGCTGCCCATGCCTGCCAAAAACCTGCTGCTGCTGCTGCTGCTGCTGATGCAGTTTGTGAATTTGATCGATGCGAAACGAAGCAACAACAACAATAAAACAAAAACAAAAAGCGCCATCAACACAATAGACGATGAAGCAGTGAAAACAAAACATTCCGCAGTGTGCAAGAAAAACAAAACATTCAACAATTGACCGACTAAAACAAAGCACAAAGATGAATTCGACGCCATGCATTTGCAGTGAATGATGAGCGAGTTTAGAACTACAGCCGAAATTCAACAATATGTCTAATTGTGCTCGGAAATATTTATTTATTTACAACAAACAAACTTTATTGTTTTGTTATCGCGCGAAGCGTAGAACGCACGCGGTATTATCGCGGAAGACACGAGCACGCCGTATTGCGAAATAAAAGGCGGAATTGCAAACAGAGAGTGAATTAATCACGATTATAGGAAGTTGTGTATCATAACGTGCAATTGTTTTGCTAAATATTCATGAATTAACAATTATAATTCATGCTCATTTGCGGAGAGAGATACGCATCTAAGAAGGCACATCAAATAGATATGAACCTTACGCAATGGAATTCGCATTTTCATCAAGAACTTGCTTATCATAACCTAGATTTGCATAAATTATATGCAACTAAGTCGTCCTTGTAATTTTGGCAATTTAAACGCAACAACAACCACAACTATAACCCAAAATGATGATTTCTAATTTTGTAATAAGTTTGCGGCATTTTTAGCAGAAAATGAATTATGCAATGTCATACTCGTAATTATAACTTCAAAATACTTTACTGTAGTTCAAATAGAAGTTGGAATAATTAATTTTCCGTGAAAATCAGAAAAATTCAGCAAGTTGAATAGGTGAATCAACAGGTGCCAATGAAAATTTCAAATTATTCCATTAAAATTTTCCAAATTCTGTACAAAAAATAAGATTTTGAATTGCAGCATCAATTATGCTATGTCATACTCGTAATTATACCTTCAAAATATTTTATTGTAGCTCAATTAGAAGCTGTACTAAGCGACTTTCCTTGAACATTAGAAAAATTCATCTAGTTTTTTAACAACTGACTTAATCAACTTAATATTTAAAAATGATCATTGAATTCTTCTATTTTCTTTTAACTTCAGCATTTAAATCATTTGGTAAACTATGAATCGTCCTTGTAATTTTGGCAATTTTAAAAGCGCAACAACAACATCATGATTTCTAATTTTGCAATAATTTTTTTGGCATTTCAAAATGAAGTAAGTGAGTACCGGATTTTGAATTTTGACGGAAAATTTGCGTTGCCGTGTCATGCTCGCACCGTACGCTAATTATACCTTAATAAAGTTCATCTAAACGCTCACTTTGCGAATGCGCATACTTTCTACTTCGCGCGCTGCAGAATTAAATTTAACATTTCGCTCATTTCATGGTTTCGTACACGAATCGTTCGCCGCCTCCACGGAAAGCGACACAAGTAGGTACCATCATCCCATTAGTATTATTAAAACGAGACGCGCCAGTCTCAGCCAGCGATGATGTGTTCATTTGTGCGCATCTTCACTCTTAAGCACATCAGCACGTCTCTTCCGCGCATTACAAGCGCGCCTTTTATTTTTTTTTTATATACAATTGCACACTCTCTTCGTCTCTTTGTGTGCGCATATTTTGCTGGAATTGATGATGACTCCTCCGCACCACCGCAATATGCGTTGCATGGGAAATGAAATGACATGCTCGGCGCAGAGAGAAAAGTATGGCTCGAAATTGTTGCAAGTATGTGACGCTAATGGAAGTGGCGATGGCGATGGCGATGGCGATTGTGGTGCATGCAGCACATACACACACACACACACATATGTACATTTTTTACTCGTCGTGAGTGGTGGTGTGTGGTGTGGTTTCGCTTTTTTATTTTTACTTCTTTTTTTTTCTTCATCGCCTTTCTCGGCGGGAGACAACGAGCCGAGTTGGTTAATTGTACAAGTCATTAGGAGCACATGTTTTAACATTTACTTATTTAAGGCATTTATTATTGCAGCCAAGCAAGTGGATAAATGCACCGACATTGCTACTTACTCTCCGCGTAAAGCAAACATAACACACGACGCATACACGCAATGATGATATTCTTCTAAACTTTGTATCCACACTTGTCTTGTATGTGGTAATTACGCTACGCAATAACACACACACACACACACAACTGGCGTTCGCATCTGCAATTATAACTATATCTAAAGCAATAACGCATTAGCTGGAATTAATCGTCATCATGAAATTGTTATACGGCAATTTAGTCATTGCATTACATTGCGTTGACACGAGAAAAAATTACGCTATTGTATAATGTTCTTATCAACCATGTTCAATTATATTCGATTGATCATACCTATCAAGTACATACATGTGTGTCATGTTATACCAAGTTATCTACTTATTCATAATTGAGAAGAAAAAAGCACATTAAAAAATAGTCAAATAATTTGATATTTGAGATCACAACTAAGTTTACTTTCAAATTTAATTTAAAGTTGTTTAAGATAATATTTTTCACATTTTCTTTTTACCAATCGGCAGAGGAATAATTCAACTTTATCGTATAGAAAATATCATTCAAATTGGATAAGTAGTTTAGCAACAATTTAACCTTAAATTTGAATCATTAGTGCATCAGACTTGGCACAACGAAATTCATTTTCCAAGCTTCATATGGACCAACAAGAAAATGGTTTTCACATATAATAAGAACAACTAAGGAAGAATAATATCATGCTAGAATTATCATTTACGTGATATAATTTCATGTGGAAATAAATTTTTCAAAATTTTCTCTCTTTTCTAAAGGTCTTCTATTCGCTTGATTTTTCTAATACGCAATTATTTTTACTCACCTCAATCAAAATCATCCTTAGAGTGAACAAACCCTAGAACAAACAAAGAAATAAATCAATAATAAAATTCCGATTTACGTGCTAAACGTATTAGGAGTCATAAATAATTACAGCCATTGTTCATTATCGCAGAAAGCAACAAAAAGCGCGTGCCTAAAAATAACAGCAACGCCATACAATAACATAGTTACATACACATAAAGCATGTGTATATATGTATAGATACAAGATAATTCCAATTAAAGTCAGCTTAATCAATACCGCCTATATTTATGTTTCAAGTCATTTTTGTCAAGTGAAACATTGTGGGTACGTACATTGCATTACAATGCATTGTTGGGTGTGGGTCATCGTTAAACGACAATCGACAAACAACATGCAACTTGCCATTGACAGCGTACGTATTCTTGGTCTTCTTGGAAATCTCTCATACATGAATTAATCAAAAAAGAAAAAAACGTCCGCACTTCTCGGCTAATTACTTATCTTGCCACAAACATGACACAACGTTTAATTACTGTCATTTAAATATCCGCTTGCGCGAGACAATCTAAGTCGCTTGCGTATCAACTTTGTCGTTGAGTTTTAAAAGAGATTTTTCTTTTTTCTTGAACAAGTAAAACATGTAATGCGACAATATCGTACGACGCAATAATATACGTACAGCGAATGCAAATACAAATAAACGAATAGCAAAGACCTGTGCACTGATTGCACCGCTTGCTATTCAACTTTTACCATCGCATTGCACCGGCAGCGAAATGCATACATACGCAGCAGCTCGCGCGCGCACCTTTTGCTTGCACACTGCTGCACTCGACACCAACAGTCGTAATTGCAATTAATATTATATTGTAATACGCGTAAACAGAATTGATATGCGATAGTGAGCGCAAATAAATGTCTAGAATGACGGCCTGTAATGTGCATACCGTGTAAACAAAACCAGTTGGTTCATCGCACCTATGCGTGTTGCGTTTTTTCAATTTAACGTTTTGTATTTCAGTTAAACATTTCACGATAAACTTCCATTTTTAATTACAAATTTCAGATAACAGCTTAATTTATTATTAATAGTAACTTATTACATAGCATGATTCAACCAATAATAATTGATTACTCTAATCAAGGGTTGTTAATTATGAGCTGCGAGATTTCAAGTGACAAATTATGTGATTAACATTACCATCCCTTCAAATCTCGATGTGAATTAAATAAAATAAGAAACCCTAAAACAAATTTGAATCAAGTAATCAAGTAATAATTTTTCTTCAACCCCAAACTCGCCATTCAATTCAACATATTTAGACGTCACAATAAATAAACGTGATTATATTAAATACATAAATTGATCTAGTTTAAACGTCATTAAAACATGTAATTTATGAGCATATTAATTTGATAACTTGTTAAACTGATTTGCATCTAAATTAATTTAAAACTTTTACAAATTTTAATCATCTCTCTTACTCGTACTACCTACCAATGTTGCAAATCACTCTAGTAAAGGTTTAAACACTTAAAATCAAAATACAGCCAAACAATAAATTATTTTGCAACCATAAACGCAATTTGTTCAAGCATTACAGGTGCATACCAACTATTAACTTCGCTCTGAAATACATAAGCGCCTTGCAATGTATAGAGGTATATTCGATTTGTAAATTAATATTTTCTAATAAAATCTTCACGCTTGATCGTGCATAATTCTTCACTGCGAGACCAACAAACCAATTTCGCATGTAATGTGTATTTCTATTAATGCGTAGGCAAAATACCTCGAAAGCGATATAAAATTGCAAGTGTAAACTCAACCCAAAAGACATTTGCATACTCATTTGCCCGCAAGTACTTACGTTGAAATTTTATTAATCCGTTCGTATTGTCGTTCGCTCGGACTCGACAAGTACTTATATTTTTCAATTAACCGCGCGCACACGTATTCCCCTGCAAGGTTAATAATAATTGATAGTTATATCCGAGTTTAATTAATCGCATAGACTTATAATTGGCAAATCGTGCAAAAGGTATGTACGTACGATTGGGAAATTCACTTGAATCTATTTTTTCTGCATCATATCTCTCAATGCATGTGTATTTGTATTAGTTTTTCATCACACACATACATTTTCTCTTATACAGTGGCCTCTCGCATAACGAATGTTTCGCTTAACGAATAACATAAATCCTAAAACAATGACTCGCATAACGAACGAATACTTTCACAATTGAACTTTTTTTTATCTTGTTATTATCGTAATTAACACAATTATACACCCTTATAATATAAACCTAGCTTATACTAATTTTATTATAGTAAGACCCAAATTTCAAGTTTAAACGACATGCCCTGCACCCTTTTTTAAAATATCCTTACAAATTTAATCAGTCATTATTGCAATAAGGGCACGAGGTATGATCATGGTCAATGAAGCACAATATATATATTTGTTCAATATGGAACGCATTATTGCATTTTACATGGATTTATATGATAAAAACTGCTTCGCTTAACGAATAAGTCTCAAAACGAATACGAGGTTGGACTGTATCTCGGATATACAAGAACTGAATGAACTCTGCCGCTCAATTTACCATTAGCCATCGGCGATCGCGGATCGGTTCGATATGTTATTGCAATCTGATAATTATACTTAACGAAGTGTAACCGTTATGCATGCATTTCGCGCAATTCGAATTATACTGCATGTGCATGTTGAGTGAGTACATACACTTGCTCGCTCATTGTTCCCGTTGTTTCCAATTTGCTTTTTTCTCCATTGCACTGCACTGCACTGCATAGAGCACTGAGCGCGAATGCAAAATATCTGTGCGTAGTGTTGCTTGTGGCCCAGCCAATTGATGATGAGTGCTGGTGTTTAAACAAACTGTGGACACATGTTCCATCAGCGTATTGAATTACAAAAATATTCGCTGGCGACAAGATGGCAACCAGAATGCCATCGGCACGGAGGGTATATCGCTAAAGCCGAGCGCAGAGGAGATTTTTTTCAGGCTTAGTATCAATATCCAAACATGGATAACATCATGCGACCAGCCGCGTATAGGATTTCCAACATATTGTCAAACATTCAAATATTTTTCTTGCAAACACGCTGAAGGTCTTTTAGCGCGCAATTTTCAAATTCCCCCACAACTTCTACACTCAAATAAATACCTACGCTTTGCTCATCACTCCGCATCGCGCAATGAATTTCAAATTCAGCGTTACTTTCGTTTGCTCGCTAAACTTTTCATAACCATATGAACGTGCACGCAGTAAGAGAGCGTATGCCATAATAGGCTTGAGGAATTGAAAAATCGTAATCGATTGTTATTCAGCAAGTGCAAACGCGGACGCCAATCTCATCAATGCGTTCGTTACTTAGTTAGTTGGAATCAATTGAACGCGCAGTTCAAAAAGTATTGCGAGTACGTGTCAAATGTACACATATTGAGTAACTAGTGCTCATGCTCGTGCTCGTGCACGATTGCAATAATATAAGTAACCGAATGATGATGATGATGATGATGATGATCATGTTGATTGTGATGATATGCCTTGCAACTGAACTGATCATTGAGTGGTGTGCTTGGTCAGTACATCAACTACGTCAATCTGCCATAAATTCATTAAACTCTCGTATGCGCAAATTCACTATGTGTGTGTGTGTGCATTGCTGACATAATTTTTACAATTGCGCCAGCACCGTTTGTGTGTTACAAACACACCAGCAAATTAGCATATTTTCTAATACATGCGCGTTTGTGAAGTAAACAAGTCGGAATAAGAATGAAAAATGAGAGAATAAAAGAAAGTTAACTGCGATTATTTATGATGACGTTGGCTGCGCTGCGCTCGGAGATGGATGGATTGAAGCGAAGAGATTTTCTAGCAATTTATTAAATACAAACACAATTAGCGCTCCCAGCAATTAATTATTCGAGAAAAAGCCATCGATTAAATGGCAATGAATTCCACTGAGAAATTGTGCTTAATCCATTCTTCCTCATTATTCAACGTGTTTTATTTCCGCGTGCAGCTCAATAATTCGCACTCATATTGGGCATGACCGAATCAAAGCTTCGGCGAGTGGAAGCAGAAACCAAAACTGATTCCTCATTCCTTATACGCTACATATGCCGTCAGCAAAGACGAGAGATTCAAGTCTGCACGCTTTAATTTCATTTCCTGTAAAACTCTTGCTGCTACAACTTTGTTGTTCCGGGTCCGATGAATCGATTGTAACCTGCTGCACCACCAACAAACAACAACATTATCTTATTATTCGTTGCGACTTCGTAGAGAAAATGCATTTTAAATGAACGAACGCAATCGCATTCGGCTTGACGTCGCGATTTGTTTTACAGGTGGAACGCAGAACGCGCAAAATGCACATCGATACATCATAAGCACGTAGGTTATATGTACTCGCAACTGTGACGAGTGTTGTTCGTTCACCAATGGACAACCTTCAAACTTTAAATAGCTAATCACTTCCTATAATCGCATATGCACATACTCGCGCGTATTGTTTACGATACGTACGTGTGCGCAAAGAGTGGCATGCCATGCCATGCCATGCCATGCCTGCGAACAAATGGACATGAAAATGAAATATGAATACAAATGCAACATGGCGAAATAAATAAATATAATAAATATATACCGCGAGGGAACAATAAGTGCAATCAGTTCATCTCGCATGCGCTGTTGCTGCGCGATGCTGGTTCATTTCAGCGCAACTGATACGCGCACGAGTGTATGAATTCGCCCTTTATTAATTTTTACGTATACGAATTTCGTAATTTACAATCGTTATCCGCGTCCGCGTACCCGGCTCGCCGCCGAAGACGAAGACGTGGAGGAGCAGCGGAGCAAAAGAGCCGTGCGCGGCTGACCAAGTCGCGGTCGCTGTAACATTCACGTTAACCTTGGACCAGCACGCATCGAGAGAAATATAGAGGAGAACATATACGTAACATGTTTGGTTTGCATGCTGGATTCGACAAGCAAACCAAGCAAACCAGCCATCCAGCCAACTTCTTTGCTTCTTTCCAAGAGACCGCGAGAGCTAAAAGGAAAACTACACCACACTATACGCACACGCCCGAATTGAAACACAATGCGTGAAACAATGTGAAAACGAAATGCATACAACAAACGTACACAACATTTAAAAACTCCTCTTGCAATTGCTAAAAAATATTCTTTTATCAAATTACTACCCTTCCCCAATGTATTTCAGCTGCATTACCAGTTATACCAAATCGTATTTTAATATCTAGTGAAAAGTCGTCAAATATTACTTGTTAATAATTATTTATTTTATTCCGAGTAGATGAACTATTGGTCAATTTATGTTACGACTTGTACACATGACCAAAAATGGGGTGGCTAGTGATAATAGGGCACTGTTCATTATTTGCCTAATATTTGATAAAATGTATCTGTAAATAATGATTTCTTATACATGTTCCTGTTAGATAAAGTATAGTTCATCTGTTTCATAACCAAAAGAAGTTGATAACACGTATTTGATAATAATTATTTACTACCCCTAGTAGATAAAGTATAGTTTAACAATTTCATCTTGTCCGGATAACAAATAAGGGTTGAGTGGTCACTTAATATTTAGATAACTCCCTATTGAATACAAAATTAGTCCTCAAAAACCGATATCTTTTCAGGATTAAACATTATCAGCAGAATCTTAATTCTAAACTATTCAACATGCCCTTAAGGCTACGCAATGAATACCGATTGAACGATCAAGATTAGAATACCGAATGAACGATCAAGATTAGAAATAATATAGCAAAATAATGCGCAATTATTAGTAATTTTCTCCAATTTTCCTAATTATACCGCAGTGAAATAATAGTCATGCGTAACTAATGAACAAGTGAAAATATTGTCAATGGCATCTGTAATTATTAACTTAATCATTAATCATTTATTAGCAATAAACAATTATTCGCTGGCGAAAAGTAAGTAAATTAGTCGCCTTCCAATATTTGCACACGAACAATGAACGTGCCGCACTTATCATCCACTGCATGCAAGTATGCAATTCATAATAAAAATGAAGAAAGTTAAACACACCACACGTAGGTATGAACCAACACAGCGATGGCATTTCGCGCATTTTTATTGTTTTCCACAAGCGTTTGTTGCCAACCGCACAGAACCATTATTACTATTATTTGATTTCGTATTTCATCTGTTCACAATATTATTGTGTTCTGTTGTGTTTGTTGCTATTTGTTTATTTGCTACATTTATTGTTATAAACTATTGTATATTCTCGCTTTCTATCAGCAACCGTTCGTTGCATTCATTTGCTTTCAATTCAATGTTGCCTGGCGTTTGTCTTCGCACTCTGGCAAATCACGAACGATTGCAAGAGTGGAAAGAAGAGAACAATTTCGACGAGCTGACACATTAAATACAACGTCTTTTGATAAATCAAACAATGAGGCAATTAATGATCGAGTTTTCATTGCGAGCAAATGAGTAAAACGTATTGGATGCACTTACATTACGTTCTTATTTACAGGTAGCAAACAGCTTCTTATCATTAGCGAGCACATTGTTTCCCAAAATAGATTGCAACATTAAATAAGTCAACACTTCTTCCCTTTTCGTTTTTTTCGTGAAAATACTCGAAATACGTTAAATGCATTTCAAATTTGGGCAAAACACACAACCACAGCATAAATACGCATTTACAATGATAAAACAACAAACAACAACAACTTTAGATTACAATAATTTTCCTTCATTTTCCCCAGTTTCCATGTATGACACATGCGTAATCGCAAACAAAGCGTGCATGTTGTGCACGTCATTGAATTATAACCCAAACACAATTTTCGCATCATTCGTGCAACAAGTAACAATTTCCACGTATGTAGAATTTTCCATCGTACGATAATAACCATGTAATTTAATTCTACGATTCACGCAATAAGTCATTTCACCTTTGTAAAAATTAAAGAGTGAAAACATCAACAAAACTCTTAATTAATTTTACCCATATTCAACTTCTAGAACAATCTAGAACAACCTTACCTTATTTATGAACATTTTTCACGTCAACATCCATAGACTGATAACGCGGCTCGCATTCGATTTAATTATACATTTCTTATATAACAATGACGAGAATTATAACAATTTGCGTTCATTACGCGATAAGCACTTTACTTACTTACTTGCTTTGTGACTACCGTGCTCTAACAAAAGTTTCAGTGGCTTATCACATTTTACATGGATTATAAATAAAATTATTATTTTGCGGTCGGCGTACAGATTGAATCAGAAAATAGCTATTGTCTATCATGGAAATTTTGTGTCTAAGCTAAAAATAAACAAAAAACCAAATAACTTAAATTTACGACAATCTTTTTCCTCCAAAACGTCATCGTCGTCGTCGTTGTCGTCGTGACAAACAGATAATAACATAATACACGTCTGCTATCACAATTTGTAATGCGTCTACGAACCACACACGCATCAAGAGACATGTTGTTCATGCCATTAGAACAAAAACAACAGCAAAACAACTTGCGTCGCAAGAAAAAAAAAACAGCATGAGCATTTCTCACGAGCATTTCCACCGACGTTCGCGCAATTTTTGTTCGTACGCTCGCTCTTTTTTGCTGATTATTGTTATTGTTATTTCATGTACAACTGCTTCGTTTTTACCGCGAGGAGCTCGAACATCATGTTGCAATTGTAACACAATACAAATAGACAGACGAAAGTGTTGTATATCATGAGAATGTGCGCATTAAACGAAATTTGCAACTTCCACTACGCATTCAATTACAATCAAACTGCTGCAATTTCGTCTTTGGGGAAATTAATACAATTTGCAAAAATATTTACGGATAGAAAAAAAAATTCAGCATAGTTTTCCTTTTCCTTTCAGTGCGCACACATTTATTTCCCATAACAGTACCGCACACAAAAGAAAAAAAGCGCATTGAAAGGATAATTGTGTCAAGTTACGGTTAAAATTTTACTTTTTCTTCCAACATATTGCGTGAACAACTTTTTCTTTTTCTTCGGCTTCAACGTCTTCAGGTGGCACATCGTAAAATGTCAGTTAAACCTGATGGTGTTCACTCTCCCCCTCGTTTAATCCCTCGCATTTTCCGGCAGAACGTATTGAGAAAAACTCGTTTGTCTTCATGCATGCATGCATGGTGCTCTTTAATCGTTCCACAACGCACAAGTGTTTTGCGAGCGCGAGGGTGTTTTCTTTTCTTTTCACAAAGCCACCACCACCACCCTTCCTCATGCATACTTCACATCCTCAGCATGTTCCCCAAGAAGAGGGAGCACCACACGAAAAAAAAAACTGAACGCCAAGTGTGTGCAACATGCAGTTTAAACAAACAGCACATTCATCATTAATCTTCTCGTTCGCTTATTAATTGCTTGCATCCAGAGATAAATTCTGGAACACTTTGCTCGCAAGTCGCACATGCGCATATGTGACGTGTTTGTATAATATATGTGTTTAGCACTCATCTATTTGCTTAAGACGTTCACTATTTTCATGCCATAACCTTAGTCAACATTCTCGTCGCCCTTCTTTGACTCCTCCATTTAGCATGCGCACACATATGCCAAAAAGTGTTTTGGCTGTGCACCACGTGCATCCACCGAGTGCGAGAGAAAGAGAGAGAGAGAGAGAGAGAGAGAGCAAAACGGGAGAGGCGTGGGAAAATGAACATGTGCAACGGCAAAACGATTTCACCACGATGAAGATGAAGCCTGCTTGCTCCACACACACACACACACGCACACATGAATAAATTCTTGCATTTTCAATCACAAACACCCACCACCATCAACAATGGTGCACCACACATGAGCACCATAAAAACCGTTCGCCTGTAAATAGAGATTCGAGGGATCCCGAGACGGTTCTTCTTCTTGTCCGATGCTAAATTATTCGACAATCGCGCCCGCCAACAAGACCCTTTTTCAAAAGGCATCGCATCCCTCGATTGAGGTCCCCTTTTTGGGTCTTTCTACCTACGACAACAATTTAGTGCCCATAAGGCTGGAAATTTATGAAAACAAGCACAAAATCTTTTCGGTTCGACTCATGCACCGCCACCAGATTGCCGCATTGTGTGTGCAATGAACCGTTTTTATGGATGGATGCAAATGCTTACCAAATGTTTACAAAAGTTTGAAAAATTCTTGACCGTTGGGTTTTTAACTCGCTAACAAAGGGACGAATAAATAAAATTAATCATTTGAATTTAAACACGTTGTTTTTCTGTGCAATTCATTTACGTAGTAAATGAGCGTATAAAATACCAATTTGTATATGTCAATGGGAATGGAAATCAAATAAAGTGTGCACTTTATTTTCAGTTGAAATTTTACGCACATTTCATGCAATTAAGCAATGAGTAAGTGTTAGTGCATATGGATGCATTTGGCCTATTAAACTTATTGGAAACACCTGCAGCTTTAAAGATAGTGCACGACTGAATAACGACCATGAGAGTTTCATCGTTCGATGCGATTCCAAAGGGAAAGAAAGATGCACCACAGGTGAGCACCCAATAACCATATTAGAAGAAGGGATCGTCTCAACTCAACTAATCTCAACCAAAAATTTCCGAAACAAATCACCGTCTCAACACGCAGAGAGAGGTGCGTCAGGAGCGTATTTGTCAGAAAATTAAATTCAAGCCGTCAGTCATTTGAATTCATTGCTGCGTAGTGCATTGTGCAGCTAGTGCAACCCTGCTGAGATGTGGGAATTAATAAGTGACCAAATAGAAAATGACGAAGGCGAAAAGAAAGCAAGGTGAATAATAAGCGATGCAGAAGACGAAGAAGAAGAAGGAGAAGAAGTTGGAAACTCCGAGCAGTGCCGAGGAACAGGTGTTAGACATACAAATGCATCGTGCTGCTAGTGAAATATACGATTACAGCCAAGTAGTAAACTAGTAATTTACGCATGAACCGAATGCACCTCGGAATTGAAAGAGATAAAGCAATGAAAGCCCGGTATAAGCCATTATTGTGGCGTAAGAAAGGAACACACCGAGGATGACTTAACGACATAGGGGTTGAATATATGACACATGCAATATGCAACAATGGAGAGCCTGCACACGTTTAACCTTGAATTCAATTTGTATTCAATCATAACGTCTTTATGATGACTAACTAAGAAAAACTGACTCATTTCCTAAGCTGAAGTGGGCTAAAATCCACCCAGAAATTTCTGGATTTAAATATCTTCTGAAACATAATGATTTTCATTTTGTCGAACGAGCAGAATTCATGCTGTAATTTATGTTAATCAAGTAGTACTAATCAAAGGAAAATTTCTACTTCGTAAACCCCACTACACCCTACACGATTTCACTATGACTTCAAATTAAAGAACATTTTCTTCTTAGAAACCTAATATTTCCTAATACCATCTAGTCATATGCAATTTTAACCCTAAAATAATTTCGCAATTGAGCTCTAAAGCAATTTTAATTAAAATCTTGCTGTTAATTATTAATTAAAAGCTTGTTACTTCGTTCGTATAAGTATTAGCGACTAAAGCAATTTACTCCATATGCGCAAGATTTGTAACACAAATTGAGTAATTTCCAATTATCATTACGTTATTGATATTTCACTAATTTAATTCGTCTAAAAGCTTATAATTTGTACATTTCATCATGCGTTGCATAACTGCGCACGGACGCGAGTTTCAGCCTCAGGTGAGAAATGCGATTGGGCAACAATGAATCAAATGTATGATTTTCCCGCGTTTAACATTGACAACAACAACAACAAAAAAATGTTTTACAATTGCCCCCTCGATTCAAGTGTACGCGCAAAAGGAGTAAAAGAGCAAAACGGGAGGAGACACATCATAAACATGTCGCAGACATTAATCAAACAAGCACATGCAAGCACATGCCATACTGCCGCCGTCATTTGCCGCTGCGACCACATAACAATTCATTTTCACGCACTTTTTCAGCCAGCAAACAACAACAACAACAACAATCAACGAGTACGGTCGATGGCGTGGTCGCGCACTCGCCAAGAAGTGGAAACGAATTGTAGCGTGTAATTGTTTGCATTGTTCGTCCGTCTCGTATGCATGTGCACAATACGCGCATGTATGAAATTGAGTTGATGATAAGTACAGTAGTACAGCGGCAGTCGCTCCGCAAAATGACCAAGAACAAGTAAACACCGACCGGCCGCATGTGCATGACGCACTACCGAGTCTTGCACAAACTCGTTACATTCCAAAACGAAAAAAAAAACCAACCTCATTTAACTCATAATTAAGTACGCCAGCAAAATTAAGTACACTTAATTTCATAAACAATAGATGCTAAACTCGATTCAAGATCAAATTCGTTCACAGAAAGCAGCGCAGACGAAGAAATGAATAAAACGCGCAACAAACGCGCGCTGGCAACATAATCGTTCCACTTTCAGCGTATAAAGAAAGTTGTTGAATAGGGAAAGTGAATCGTGCGCTCAAACACCGATGCGATGCACACGAACACGACCAAGAAGACTTTGTCGACGAAGCCGAAGACGAAGAAGCACGCAGCTAAAGAGCAACAACATTTCACGATGCATTGCCAGAGTAGGTACAGTAGACCAGCAAGCAAGCAAGCGAGCGAATAAATGGACAAATGTTTAAACGATTTCTTAAACGCAGCCAGCAAGCGCAATGATAATAAATTGAATAATTGCATCTATTAGTCTTGCCGTCTGCGAGCGATGTCTGCGCAAACACAGGAATCGCCTAGTCTGTAATTACACTTGATATGAATATTGATTTATCACTCGGCTGCGTATAAATATATACAATTTTTATCATTATTTATAATACTTATTCTCTCATTCATGTTATCATCCATACAACTACTGTATGTACTTCCACACTCATTGCTTGAACATGTATAACAGTTGTGTTCATTTAACATATTAATTCACATTCGCTTCTAGTTTTTACCATAATTAATTGCCAATACCGAACAGCTGTTTACAATTGCGAAGAATGCATCCCGAAAGGGGCACTAGATGTAATTAATCTGCCACTTTAGCTATGAAAGTCACTTAATTAATTGTTAATTATCTCGCAAAGTCATGTGCTATAGATTTATGCTTATTGCAATTCATTTCTGGGTTTCAATTTTCCGCATTTACCTACTTTACAAATAAATCATGTCAAATATTTTTTGTTGGTCAACATTGCTCAATTGACAATTGCTCTGATAAACGTAATCAAGCGTTCTAATGAACAGCATTTGGCAATGATTTGGAATGATTGTGAAATTGCAATTCACTCAAAATAGAAAACAAATATTTTTTTACTTGATGAGAGCCATGAATGCAAAAGTTCACCATCAGACATCAACTATTTATAGTAAGTCGATATGTGCAATTCGTATTGAACTGAACTCGTTATTAATTAGTTTTACGATAAGAGATTAATTATGTATCTTTCGAGTAGCAAGCAGTTGTTGTCGTTACACGCATTTCGTACGATTTGCTTTCCAATAACAATTATTGCGCAAGCGACTCAATACTTGGAAGCAGCTCATCAAATGATCATCATTATTATTTCATTCTCGACTTGAGGTTCTGGTCAATAATAATTTATCAATGTAAACGTCTAATTAATGACTCGAAACTCTAGAAGCGACCAATGCAATGCAAATGTGTTATCACTCGTAATATCATTGATTATATGCATATTTATATCACTTGTTTGCGTTATTGATTCGTTTTTGGTATTGCAGTTCAGTTAATAATGGATTGAGGTTATATAAGTTATTATTATTTCTATTTTCGTACCTTGTCATCCAACGTCGCGTAATCCTATTGATCATCAATCCTATTGATAATTCCCAAGGCAGTCACAATACACTTCACTGTTTCAATTAATTGTTCACTAATAAGCACGTTTACGAAGATCACCACACTACACACTACAATAACCGGAAGATCTACACGACTAGACTAAATCCCTAACCTGCTGAAACACGTCAGTGCACAGCTGTTTCGTTTGTTTACAAAAATGAACATGTGATACAGTTATAGTGCATAGTCCAACTAGTGTACACAATCATTGCTAAAGTGACAAATTATTAAATATTTAACAAACTGATCGGTAAGTAACCTGAACATAAATCGCAACTCGCATTCGGGAGTGACTTACATTCTTGGGGAATTAACTGTATTGTATAAAAGTCGTACGTAAATTTGTTAATTTCAGGATTTTCTGAGACTTAACCTATTATATTCTATTACTAGATTATTAGACCAAGAAATTCAGTGACAACAGTGTATATCTAATCAGTGTATCTATGATAATTATTTGATGCTTCGAAAATTAGAGAATCTTCCAGGATTTACAAAAAGAAACACAAGTAAGAACCAGATTTCTCTAAGAGCTTTAAGTAGGTTTGACTTAGGTTGGATTATCATTTGATGAAGACCAGAAACGGGTATTCTCTTAATTTCGTGAGTAAATTTAAGAACACACCCAGTAACTTGTAGGAAACCACTTCAGCATCAATGTATAATTGCATAATCATACGCAACATTCACAAAAGGAATCGTGCGGAAAAATTCGCTAATTAATAGGCAATTAACGTATTCATGCTGAGACATGTTATCAGCTCGCATCGCGTACCATTGAATTTGTGCGCAATTGTTGTCTGCTGTGCGAACGTCAAGATGCTAATAATACTTTCGCCTATTCAAAAATAAACGTAGGCAGAGTTATTTTCGCTCAGCGATTTCAATTACCATACATCTTTAATATTCACGTCGATTCCGACTGGCGTCAATGGTCAACGAACATTCAACCATTGACGTTCTCTTCGATTCTGCCAACCATGTTTTTTTGTGTGTGTGTGTTGACGATGAACTCTCGCAGTGAACGTGAACTTTTTACCACTGCAAAATTCAGTCGTCTCACAGCGAGAGATAACTGTGGGTAATATTTCGTAATAAACAAATAATCATATTTGTTAATGTTTTCAAAACTTCTCTATCAATGCGTGTAATGCTGCAACAAGCAAATAAGCAATGCGAGAGGATAAAATATAAAATTGGCAAATCGCTTCTCGCTCGTCAATTATTTAAGGAACTCTCTATCTCTCTGTGTGCTGATGTTGATTGCACTGGTCGTTATGCAATGAAACATACTCACTCAATGATCATTTCATCTTTGCTTGTTATAATGACACAATGCTCAAGCAAATCACAAATTGGATATAAATGCACAAGTCGCATGTGTTACTTGTTGCTTGCTTGCTTGCTAGCTGCTGGTCGTCAATATTTATTCCGCCATTCACACCGTCCAATGTTACTTCTGAGATGCATTGTACAAGAACCTTGGATACGCATTTTTTCTGCACGAATAATGAACACGCTGGACATAAACAAGTTCATTAGGAAATCACACGTTCAAAAGAATAACCAACTACTTATTCTACGCCGGCGAGCGACGAGCAACTCTCAGCGCGCTAATTTATTATGCAAATGAAAAAGACCAACGACGAGTAAATATTCATGCGAGAGCGGCGAAAAAAAAATTGACAACTTGAAGAGGAAGTTCCACTTTATGCTCTTAAGCCACTTGACTCATTAAAATTTTTCGCGTCATATGGATTTAGTTTTCGTTTCACGTATTTGACAAGTAACTTAAAACGTTGAAAACTTTCCACGTACAAAATTAAACACATTCCTAGCCCTTAAGTCTTCTGACCATGCGTCAAATATTGAAATTTCCAGTTGCTGACTTGACTTAAGGCTTAACTTAATGCATCGCTCCCCGCTTGGCGTAGAAAGCAAACCTGTTGCACATTTTTGTTGGCTTAACGTGCGAGGGATGATGTTACAAAACACATAAAGGCGATGAGTGATATTTGGAAAGTTCCATCGTCTCGTATTAGGTAACTAAATGCGACGAGTGTTTAGACAAATATAAGAAAAAAAGCTTAGAAGCAAGATGGTAAAAAGCGTCGAAGCAAATATGCTTGGATTCCATCGATTGGCAAATTATGCGCGTTAGTCAGCAATTTGTGGCGAATTTCTGGCCGACTTGATGGAAATTAATACGCACGTTCGTTTGCGGTGTTATTTGCTGAAATTTGTTCTAATTGTACGCACACAGTGTAGGTACGAAGCATTACTAATAACGACGATGTGTATGTAGTACGCGGCTGTTTATTGTGCGCAACAAGTGAGTAAGTAAGTAGCAAGTGTACTTACCACTCATAAGTGTTGTGTGCAGTTCGTTGAACTGGTTTCGCACTTTTATTTTTCAATTTCGCGCTTTCGTAATATTTACTAATGTGCATTTATTTATTGTAATTTATTAGAAAACCCAAGCACTATTCACCGTGGTCATTAATTAATTTAATAGTTTGCTTTGTAATTAACTTTCAATTTTGTACATTTACATTTTATTGTATACACAACGTCCAATTTTAACATTTTGATCTATTTTTAATCTAAAACACTAGAGCTAAAGAAATAATAATAACATTTCTTTTACAAAGTTTTATATTTCTTGTAGTTTTGTATTATTTTAAAGACAAACTGGAAAATGGACATTTTGGTTCCTCTTGATACTATGAATATTAGAATAACATTTTCATTTATTTTCTTAATCTTTTGGGCAATTCTTGTATTTCCAACGTCCAATTTTAATTTTTGATCTATTTTTAACTTAAAATACTAGAGCTAAATAAATAATAAAAACATTTCTTTTACAAAGCATTCTATTTCTCGTAATGTTGCATTGTTTTAATGAAAAACTAGAAAATGAAAATTTTCATAATAAAATGTTCTACCTTTTTTGAGTTCTCTTGATATTATGTATATTAGAATAACATTTTCATGTACATATTTTCTTAATCTTTTGGACAATTCTTGTATTTCCAACGTCAAATTTTAATTTTTGATCGATTTTTATCATGAAATAATGAAAAATAAGGAAATTTCTTTCACAGGAATTTGTATTTAATAGTTTTTTTGCGTTGTTTTAATTGAAAACTGCAAAATGGAAACTTTCATAATAAAATATTCTACTCTTTTTGATTCCTCTTGATAATAAGACTATTAGAATAAAATTTTCATTTATTGTCTTAATATTTTGGACATTATTGTGTTTCCAACGTCTAATTTTAGTTTTTGATTAATTTTTATCATAAAATACTAGAACTAAATGAATAATAATAAAAATTCTATTACAAAGTTTTTTATTTCTTGTACTTTTGCATTATCTTAATGAAAAACTGGAAAATCGATATTTTCATAATAAAATCTCCTCTCTCTTTTTATTTGCCAATTATGATAGAAAATTTTAGGCTTTTTTTCTTGGAGTATTTCACTTAAATAAACAATCTATTAATAAAAGTTGTGCGGTGTTTTTTGATTAAATAAATAGTGATTCAAAGTCAAGGAAGACATAAAAGAACAATGCGCATGAACAATGAATGAATAATTCCCGTGATGCATGCGATAGCAAGAGAGCAATGCAAATATGTAAATAGGACGAGTGTGACTAAGAGTTAATTCTTTGAAAATGCACAGCTACAACATTCGAATGAAGACGTTTCGCAACTCGGCGCCCGCCGCACACCTTCGTCCTTATTGCACATTTACAAGTAGTCGGTACCTATGTACATGCATATGGTGTATCCTGTGCTGTGGTACGAATGCATATGCGAGTGGTAAATGTGTGTTTCGTGTGGATCTAAGCCCGTGCGCGGCTGGTTGGCGATGCAAGTGGCGCGCGCGAGCGAATGGCGCGATCGTCAATTAATTACCGCAATCGCATTAATTAACATATTACGAGCGTGTAAATAAAATCGCGACGCCCACGTCGTTACGATGCAATCTCTCAATGCGCGCAAATGTGCGATAATCGTCAACAAAACAATGAGCGCGCGCGGCGCATGCCTTGTAATTACGCATTCAGCGAGGATTGTGTTTTATGTCCAAAACAAGTTTCAACGTAAGCTGCTTATAGATGCTTAAATAGCTAATAAAGATTACCAAAATAAGTTGATAGTATCTAATAATAATTGCCGGAAAAGAAATTAATAATAAAATACCTGACTACACTTTATGATATAGTTTGTTCTGTATATCTGAAAAGGAGAACAATGCTTTTAATATCAAATATATTAAGTTATAATACCGACCAACCCTTATATGTTATTCAAGACATTCTAATTAGAATTCGTACTTTATTCTGAAACAGAATTAGGTTCTAATTGGAGCCTTATTGCATTTTAATTGGATTCTTAATAGATTCTTATTAGATTCACATTGGATTCGTATTGGATTCTAATTGAATTCTTATTAGATTTTCCGATTGGATTCTTATTGGATTATCCAATTGGACGCTTATTGAATTTCTATTGGAATCTCCCATTGGATTCATTAGATTCTTATTGGATTATCCCATTGGATTGTAATTGGATTCCTATTTGATTCTACCTGGATTATCCTATTGGATCTCATTGCATTATCCTATTGGATGCTTATTGGATTCCTATTGGATTCTTATTGAAGTCTACTTGGATTTTAATTAGATTCTTATTGGATTCATATTAGATACCTTTTGGATTCTTATTAGAATCCAATTAGACTCCAACAAGAATCAATAGGATAATCCAATAAGAATCTTATAAGAATCGAATCAGAACCCGATATCTTATAGGAATTTAGTAGAAATCTAATTGGAATCGCATTAACATTAAATTGCTTTGGAAATTAGCACGCGGAACTCTGTAGCCTGATCAACGATATTTGATGTCTTGCGTTCTTTAAATTAATAGAATAAATATTCATGAAGGCAGGTAGGTCATAATAGACGCCAATCATTTATAATTGTTACTGTATATAGAAGTTCCAATTTACAACAAGAAAGCGGATGGTAGCGTAGTGGTAGGGCGCTAGATTGTTGTCTGGAAGATGGTGGTTCAAATCTCCGTCGTTCGGTCAGTTTCTTTTTTCGAGAAATAAATGAGTATAACTTAAGAGATATATATATGTAGACGTCCTATGTAATAGTCTCAAAATAGAAATGGCGGTTGAGTTAACCCTAGCGTTGAAATTCAAATCGTGTACTTAGAAAATAATTCCAAGTCCAACTTTCGGAAAAATGAGGGGCGCCTCCATCGAATGACGTCACAAACCGAGGTCTGTTGGTAACGAAAATCGGGAATGGGGAGGCAGTCACAGGTCGGACGGCGTCTGAGCTGGTCGACATGTGAGCTGCCGGGGAGCGAAGCTTGGGGTGGGCTGTCTGAAAACGATCTTAATACGCACGGACTTAAAAAGTTAAAAATGTGACCCTTCTATGCTCTTGGGGGCTCCATTGGGGCCCCCTAAAGCGGAGAAGATTTAAATTAAAATTCCCGAAGCCGGGGATCGAACCCGGACTCACCAAGTCAAACGCAATGGCCGTATCCAATGCGCTAACATGGGTTGTTATAAGTCCGAGATTTTTGGAGTAATATAACTTACAGAATTGACTCTAAGGCTTTGAAATAATTACGGATATACAACTAGGATTCGAACCTAGCCATGCAGACTCCAATGCCTAGAAGTCTTACAACCACTATGCTATTGAAGCAGTGACGTCATGAAAGTGTAATATCTATTTAAGCAAAGAATTCAAAAATATAAAATTAAATAAAGAACACTGCCTGCTTGCTGGGAATCGAACCTGGGACACCAAGACCCGCAGGCAAGATCCTTAGCACTTGGGCAATGGCACATTGTTGCTTCCACCACTATTACAAGCGGCTTGCATCTACCTACATTGATCCTAAATAGGGATAGGGATGGCAATCATAGGTAACAAATAAATCAAGAAGAATATATTTTTTAAATATCTGATTTATTAAACTTATCTTTCCAATATTAATCACATATCTTTACTTCCAACAAGCACAATTTAACATCGTACCAAAAGGAAGTACGCAATGACACAAATAGCTCTATTTCGTCACAATTAATTCGCGTTAAATGCATTAGTTAATGAAGTTCACAATTTGTTGTACTTTATCCATTGCATTGCTGTTCATTTCATGTCATTATTAATCATAGCCGGCGTTTCCTTAGAGCAACACAAAAAAGCTAAGAATAAATATACACGTGCAAAATGCACTTAGGTTTAGTACCCAGTTAATTAAACGCTGCCCGCCGTTGTTGTTAATTAACAACGCAATATAAATCGTTTCCTTTATCAAATGATGCCGATTTTTCCGTCTTATTCAACACCATTTATTCTCTTCCTTATCATTCTCATTACCTTTTCCACTTTCATGCGATTACAATAATAGTCGTGCGATTGCAAGCACAATTCGCCATTTCTATCATGAAAATCTCTGCTATTCAGCGAGCCAAAGCAAAACCAGGAAGAAATCCGTAGCTGCTAAACAATTTGGAAAGTTCATCGCCGCCGCGCATCAATCAAGCGTATGCGAATACTTTCTTCAAAATTTAGCGCGTCGTCGCATAGGCGTTGTTGTGCATGATGCACATCAAACCACAACAATAATCAGTCAATCAATTCGTGATGCGATACCGGAACGGGACAACATTCGTACGAAAACCCATGAAAAATTATGTCGAAAGAGATTAGCCGTGTGCCGTGTGTATTTGTTGTGTCAATCAAGCGTGTGATTAAATTGTGGGCGGCCATAAACGAAACACGCATAATAAACTTTAAACGAATGGTATTAGGATTTTATTATCATCCGTCGACTTGCATTCGTCGAACAGGAATAGTCATTAAATGTGCGAGAAGTTACAGCGCACAACACAAAACCCAATTCCGTGGAAAGTTTTTCTCTTCTGCATCTTTAGCATATATTATAAATTTTAATAACTCGCTTCGGCTCATCTCGCCTCGAAAACGACTTGTTTCCCATAATTAAATAAGAAGAAGGTTTCAAGGTGTGAATGTTCAAAAACTCAATACGTAGTTATATTTACGAGCTACAATCATAGAACAACTAAAGTTCAAAACGATCCAAGTGACTTAAATCATTTGAGCAAAGTAACAGCAGCGTTAAAGATAGCAACAAAAATCACTTAAGCAACCACTGAATGAGCGTGCAAATGCAAATAAACGGCGCTACAGTTCAGCGTTAATTAGTTTGAAATAGAAAGTGCACCGTGCAAAGAGTCGTGCGCTAAGCGTGCTTAACGCAGCCAGCCACTGAGCAACAATATCACAATATAATGATACTTTTCTTTCCGTTTTGCTTGCGTTTTCGTTCTTTTCTCTTCGTTTACCGCGCGTAGCAGGCAGCGCAACCGCATCATTCTCTCTTCCATCGTCATTATTAATGCTTTTACTTAAGTATACGTCTTTTACAAATTGCCTCCTCGCTGCTGCTGCTGCTGCTGTTTGCTCAGCGGTGATACAATTACGTTCGAGTACTGCAACTTGGCGTATTTAAACAATCAACCAACTACTACCGCACAGTTAAGCAAAGAAACGACGAGAAAACCTAGAGCCAGCCAGCCGGCCAGCCAGCCAACTGATGGACGAGAACTATATGTACTTTGTTAGTAGTTCTATTGGTGCACAGCAGCCAACGCTGATGTGTGTTATTTGAAAACGAATTAGCGGGCGTTTTGTTGTTTAGCGAGAAGCGAAACCAGTTTGACTCGTGAGGGAGAGCGCGCGCAATTGCCGGCAAATTGCCTGATGTGATTTAAATTTATCGCGTAGGTGTTGTTGCGCGAGGCATTAGAGCGCTAGATAATTGCCAATTTACACAACAAAATAAATTCATTAAGGGCTCGACGCTCGACGTTCGCTCCTCGTTGCTGCCGCTCCAATGCCTTTAATCTAATAATGATTTACTACACTTAGCCACAGCTCGATTCAAACACTTCTCGACTTTCATGTGTTTCAAATGCCACTCCGCATAACTCTCCTACTAACAAATGTGCTTCTTTCGTTTTTTTCCCCTAACAATTAATCTCTAATTGACACTTAATTTCATATTATTCTTTTGACAATTTTTACGACTTTGATTGAAACGCTGTGTAACAATATTGCATCCACTCTTAAACTAATTTGTAAATAATTGATCTAACTTACTAACTTCTTAAAACTGTATTAAACCCTCCTAATTCGCTGGAATTTAAAATATAAACATTATCTATTTAAAACCACTTTATCTATCGTGTTCCCTTGATCCAAATTACAGCAAATTTTGCATTTTATCACACATTTGCTAATTATTAAGCAAACGAAAAGCGCCCAGCGCGCACCTTGCGGATAAATCATTATGAATTATTTGACTTTTCAACTTTACTCGACAAAAAAGCCTTGTTCTTGACGAGCGCGCATGAAACTCGTAATAAAGCAATACTAACTGCCGAATAGGAAGTGCACCGACTAAACAAACGAGTGCTAGCTAATTTCAAACGCGGAAACCATAACCACCGTCGAGTATGTACGTTCGTAGTTACTTTGCCTTCAAGCGCACAAACAGGAAATCCATTGATAAGCAATTTCGCTCGTCTCCACTCCATTCAAACCGCTGCGCGCATCTTCTCTCGCTGGCTGTCTGCGCGATGCACTTACTTTATTGATTCATGTAAAGTGCGAAAAACAACGCGTGACGTTGTTCGTTATGCATACAATTTCGGCCGTGGTATCGCGTGTCGTCTGCACGGAGAGGTCACGTATGACGTCTCTTCATCGATCAGCACGCATCGCGCGCCGCGTCCGCCGATGCTGATAGGCATTTCCTATGTGCGTTTCGAACAACAAACGTATAAAAGGTCTCCTTCATGTCTGCTGATAAATAACGATGATGCATCCCATGTAAAACACGAGCGGAATGGCAATGCACACGCAATGAGCATGCACAATGCGCATTGTATGCATGCGAGCGTGCGCGCGCGCGCCTCACAAGATTGAAGAATGACTTTTCTCCTCTCTGCCGCCACCGCCACCGCACCAAAGAGCACTTGCGCTGCGTGGCGTTGCGTTTGCGTTGACGAAGTTGTCGTCGCCGAAGAAATCGTCATCGTCGTCGAATGCGCGCACCATGCTTGAACCAAGCAAGCACCACATACGTGCGTTTGTATGAAATAACATTGACGTGGTCGTTGGCCTGCGTTTATCGAGGACGCACGCACATCCAACTGCAAACGCACAACTCTCAAACATTTGCGCGCTTGCTATGCCTGTAAATTGCAATAAATCTCTATTACGCGAACAATGCGCGAGCTAATTACTCGCAAAATTCATATGGGAATATATGTATATGACTCTCCGAGCGGCAATCAATTCACGCTCAAAACTCAGCAACACATAAATAAAGCTTAAAACTAGTTTGAATCATCATCATCATCATCATTTTCATCTCCAACTTACGCATGTTCAATACACGCGTCGTTTATGGGACAAGCGAACATGCGACAACCACCTTGCAATTGCGATTTCAATTAATGTGAATGCGTGCGGTAAGTGCACATTGACGAATGAATTGAAATGTTTTTCCTTACTTACACGTTCGCCACTGGTACTGGTCAAAAATGAGCGTATTTTTGGACTGCTCTGTAATTCAAAATTTAACACTCAAAAGTTTAACACTCAGCAAATTTAAAAGTTTGCATCATAAGACACTGTTAAAGTACATTGCCGCGATTATAAAATTGGCAAAACTTCGAAAAAACTAAAAATTTAATCTTCAAACTGTCATAACTTTCTAGTGGGGGGTTTACCGCGAGTGGACTTAGCAGGGGTGATTCTTCATTTAATTATCTATCTGCCAGTGGTAATACCGCCTTGGCACAGTTTGACACACACTAGTAGAAATCCATTTGAAAATATTCCGTCTATTAAAAATCGGAAATTTTTCAAAAATTTATATCTAATTGAAAATATAATATCCAAAAGACCATATTGAAACCATTCGAAAGATAATTAGTTGTAGTCTATATATATCCAAAAAATGTTAATGTAGGACTACTACGAACTTAGAAAATTAACTTTGAATATGACGTTTACATGAGAAGTAAATCTCGACCAGGAAACTGTTCGACTTTGTCGCTAAATTGTTGCTAAACTATCTATCCGATTTGAATCATATTTTCAAATTCGTAAAATTCAGGTATTCCTTTATCTGCTAACAAAAAAATTCAAAAAGTCAGTATTTAATTTCACGAACACTTGAATAACATATAATTTTACTATTTTCCTGACACTCTTACTTTATTGTTCTAATGCAACAATTGTTTCTTAACAAAATGCTTAAGAAATATGAATTACATTCTCCCTTCGCGGTGAAATGAGTTTATTACCAAGTGAATCAGAAAATTAGTAATAATGCATTTGCATCACCCTGTTCGGGAGAATAATGCAACATGGCTGCAATGTTGTTATTGTCGCCAAGTAAAAGTGCTTTCTGTCGGTTATTTTGAGCGTGAAAACGAAACGCGTTCGTGTTACGCTCTTTAATTAAACAAAGCGTTCGTTCGCGTTTTTTTCCTCGCGTATTTACATTTCAGTTTCGCTTTCAATTGCATTGTTTGAGCGCAAAAGTATGTAAGTAAGACGCATTAAGTAAATAGCCGAGTTACACCGCTGTTCGTGCTCTTCTTTGTGCCGTCGCGCTGCGTCGTGTGCGCAACATGCGCTGCGAAATGACTTAATGACCATAAACACACATCGCGCATCACCGATGCCGGCGTATTCGTATGGAATTGACAACTGGCGTGTTAATAATTGCAATGACACTCATCATCATCCATGATGCCTCAAGCTACAGCCATAGCGAGAGCGAGAGAGAGAGAGAGAGTAAAAGTGCAAGTGGTTGGTGTTCTTGTTGCAATCATACAACACCGCCTTTTGCCACCGCACACAAGAATGGCAATGCAAAGTGAAATTACTACCGACTGCAACAACTACAACTTGCTTGTTGTTGTTGTTTGTTGTTCACGCTAATTTTACGCCGCTTGCTGACTGCTGGCCAAGTGAAATTGAAATTTCAAATTGCTTTTGACCAATTCAATATTAAACCGCCGAAACTGCACCAAGCACAATTCGGCGTGCTCCAGTGAGTATTATTAATGAACCGGATCATAATAAAATTGCAATGAATAATAAAGAAAACGCCACATAAATTTCGACTCGTTGCGAACAGCATCCAACAACATCACTAAAAGAAAGTTATACCGCCAACAACAACAACAACAGCACAAATTTCTTTTTTTCCGCCGACTTTTAAACCGAAACACCACCACACATTGACGTGTGTAGTTTTAACGACTTGCTTTGCGGATTTCCAAGGAACTAACTATATTCGTAAAATATGATTTATTTACGTATTGTACGTACGCGCAACTTTACGAGCGTCTTCGTTGAAGTCGTCGAAATTATCGAAACAAATGCAATCAGCACTCATCAAAAACCAATAAAATGTTTTTAGGTGCGTGCGCTCCTTTTAATTTGTGTAGCTAAATTATCATCATTGCCATTGTAGAAATTTTTATTTACGACTGACAGACATCTCAACGTCGTCGTCGTCTTCTTGTGCTGCTTCTTGCTTTATCATAATTATCCAGCATGCGTTTTCGTGTCACGCATACGCGTGAAGCGCCAAGCAATTGGATAAGAAAACTTTCGATTTTTGAGAGAATGAAAATGAGAAGCCGGTTTTTTCGTAATTTATGGCCCAGCGTATGTCACAATTTCAGCATCGCGCATCGCATCGTTAAGAAGAACGCAACAGCACAAATTAAAACGTGTGGAGGGACTGGTTATATACGCCGAAGCGCATCCATGGATCAGCATAAAATCGATGAAAAACTGCGCTTTTTTTTCGGCTAGATCTCTCGTTTCTCTCGCGTTCTTCGTCGCTTCCCACCGATGATGATCATGAATATTATGATTATTCAATCGATTTAAAAAGCCAATAACACAGCGAATCGTCCTTGGCCGGGCGTTCCTTCTAATTCACCGATTCGTACACAAATTGATGCAAATATTATTCGGCAAGCCGCGCGCACATACAGAATCGCGAGTGTGCTTTGCATAAATTTCATAAACGCGCGCGCGGCCAAGTAAATTTTCGTCGATTTTAAATGGCCGAACACGCGTGTAAATGACGCCTGATACGATATGCCAGCAATTTTTGTTTCGCATGTCAATAGCGTCATTAGCAGGAAACAGATGAATTATTATTATTATTCCTTATATGAATAATTTATTGCATGCTTAACATGTATGTAGAAATTCATGGCACTTGCGTTAATCTCCAATTGTAATAAAGTAACGCCAACGCGCCATACACACACAAAACACCAGCAACAACAAAAAATACATTTCCGCATAAAATTTTATTTTATTAATTTTACCATTTCCTAGAATACGCTTGCCAAAATCACGATAATATACGAATACATATTTTATGACCAAGTGTCAATTTCGCTCAGGATATTTTAATAAACAATTTGCGCATACGCTCAACTTAAGTTAGCTTAAGTTCAGTTAAGCTGTAGTAAATGTCGAATGAAATATAGCGGTTGGAAATTTAATATACCTACATCTTCAATGACAAGACAGGAAATAATGCTCAAGTGTTATTCAACTTTGTTCTGATCAATTCAAAGCTTTGCGAATTTTTCAAACGAAAACTTAGATAAATTCATTTGATTTACGTTCGTTCGTACGCGGAATATTTTCTCAATCGTGACGACTAAAGTCGAATAACTACTTGATTTTTGATCTGAAACGTACGTAATTTAATTAGTTTAAAATAACTTTAAACAACTCATCAACAACATGCCATTTTTGACGTTTGCGAATTTCGTTACAATAATATTAAGAAATAATTAATTGATTACAACTTTGACTCTCGTTGAGTCGTATCCATGATGCGGAGCGTATAGCAAAACTGAATGCGGATTTACAAAGTTCTTGTTTACAAAATTCGAACCGATTCATTCGGCGCTCAACCTAAAAAAGGTTATCATGAGACGCGCATCAATGTGCCAAACACATCGAGTGTTTTTGCAATCATTGTTTTTACGAAATGAGTAAGTCAGTCAATCAGTAAGTGCGCTCTCCGATATTAATCACCAATCCGCTATTTTTTTCTATGTATTTTACCAACAAGCGATTGCTCATTGAACCACCATAATCAATCGCGAGAGAGAACTTGAACCAACTCATTTTTAAGTTGCGTTCCAATCAAAGTGTCTATAAATACTCCGCACGTCTTATCAGTCAACCAGTTTATTTCAAATTATCAAAGTCAGATGATTAATTTTTAACGCAGACGGAAAAATAAATCATGTTTAATTAAAATTTAATTAAAATTTACCATGATTTCCAACGAATTTTCTACATTCATGATACAAACAAATGAAAAACTCTATGGAAGCAACGCCTGCACTTACGTCATTGGAAATTTTATTAATTGTTCATTTTTTAATGTTTCGAATTGCATGTTTACTTCTTTTTTAGCAATCCAAGTTTTACGATAATAAATATTGGATTTCGCACTTTTTTCGTCATCCCAAGCACACAAGCGTTTCGCTTTAAATTTATGTGATGTTCGCATTAATTAGAGACGAATCGATTTTGCAAGCAGGCGGTGAAAGTTGCCAAAAACTTAACCTAGCACAAGAATATTTACATTCTCTATTCCGCCAGAGACGAATGCGAATTTACGAAACGCAAGTTTATGTCTTTCGACTTTCACTTATGATAATGCCAATTAGTTTGGCAATCAATTAAATTATTGAAAAATTTTTGCCTCGTTGTGCAATAACATTTCTAGTCGTTCCATAAGTAAAAGTGCTTATTAATAAGCGCCTTAAAAACGCAAATTTGCATAACTAAATATACCAAACACCGAATTTCAATTTTTTAATTATATCACCTGTCTCTCTCTCTCTCTCTCTTAATAAATTCGTTCTTGAAATTTCGATAAACTTGGCAGCTTTACCAAATTTAATTGCACAAAATACCAGCATCCAAAAATGGCATAAAGGAAGTGATCTTGAAGCGAATACATATTGTAATTCGCATTGTTCGACAACAAACGACAATGAAACACCTGCATAAAAATTGGAATAAATTAAAGTAATTGTAATCGAACGTACTTGACATGTCGGCCAAACAATGCGTACCTATGTTGGCAATGAAATCTTTAATTAAATTTGAAGTAATGCACGTGAAATTTTCAAAATATTTCTCATCTTTCTCACAAGACAAACTTAAACGCATGATAAATCATTGTAAGAAGTATTCAAACAGCGTACGAGTCAACATAAATTTTCACTTTTATCAGATAACACGTATACTTATTCGTTAATGCACAAAGCGCTAATGTGTAATTACACAAAGCATGCGTAAAATTCTTCACTAAACAGCAGTTGCTGTTTGGTTAGATGATAGAACCGTGAAAAATATTTAATTTACGCAATATACCTACTCGTTTGCGTTTAACAGCACAACAGAAGCTGTAAATATGAATGAATGAATGAATATCTTCGATTGTGACTTGGCGGCTTTGGCGTTTTAATTTGCCTGCCAACGAATGCGGAGAGTGCCGCAGCACAGCATCAAGTGAATGGCGCTTTTTGTCTTTTGCAATAGAGGAGCGTCTCGAGCCGAGACGTACATACACGCATATGCCGCATAATAATTAATACTGCAATGATGCTGCTTTGCTGCCGGTTGCTGCCTTTTGCAAAATGCACATTACTGAAGCGCAATGCGCATTAAACTTTACAGCGTCATTCCGCTAAGTGCACGATGGTTGTTATTATTGCCCGCGGAATATAAGCAAGCGAGCGAGCAAGCAACCTACCAACCACTTATATTTATGTGCAAATCGACGTCGTTTTGCATGTAAACATGCGCACAATGCGCATCAATGAATAATCAAGCACGCAGTCAATGTGCGTGATTGGATTCCACTGAACTAGATTCGCCTTCTTAACGAGCTACTTCATTCATTTATTTCGTTCCCTACATTATTTATGCAAAGTAGACGCGATGCGTCGTTGAAAACACCATCAATACTCGCTTCTAAATACGACGAAAATACTATTAACTGAAATCTAGTCATTAGACAATAGATAATATTTAAAATAGATGGCTTAAACTTATCGTCAAACCGATAAAATCACCTCAAAATAATGATCAAAGGTCCCCTAAAATTTAGTTACAATATACGGATGTTCTTTTATCGGACACGTAGATAGATAATAAGTAAAATATATCAATCATACTTTGAGCATTTTTTAAGTCTCCTATTCAGAATACTTCAGGAAATTTTAGTTAAAAGAACGTTAAAAAAATCGTAAATGTTCTTGAAAAGAGCTCAATACATATCAATAGATAAAAGATTTTTTAAGTAATTGTTTATACCTGTATCCGAATAATATTTAAATTAATTTGTTAGCAAAAAATCAATATCAAATGGCGCAAATCAACATTTCTTTCCAAATGTTTTAAATTCCCCAAACCTACATAGTACGTGGTTATAACCAAAAAGACCTTAGCACATGAATCGCCATAATTAAAACCTGGTATCTCCCCTTGTTTAACATTACTTAAAATTCCATTCTGCAATGATTGTGCATTATCGCTCATATTTTTAGCCATCATCGCATTTTTTTCGTTCATTACAGTAACATAATATTAATGAGAAAATGCAGATAAACGTGCGTCGCTTGTCGCTCGTATAAAGTTTATCATAATTCGAGCGATAAGCGAGAAAAAAAATATATAATATATCCTACATATGCAATGAAGACCGAAGATGAGCCCACATCGGAGTTCTTGGACCTTTCTTTGACACATTATCAATCGCACATCCTTCTCGCGACGCGGCCGCTCGTCAAGGAGGAGGCTGTTATCTCTCGCTCGTTTGCTTTTCGCGTTCGCGCGCAGGGTATAACCTCGCCGATAAACTCACTTCACTTATCATCATCCGTTCGGCTCGTCTCTCTTTCTTCCTTCGTTTCGCTCAGAATAATAACGTTGACGACGCTTGCATCATTTTGCGCATTGAATTACCAACCGTATGAAAACTTGTTTATCACATTTCTCCTTACCCTTCGCCAGAAAATAGAAAAATCCAGCCAGCTCTATGCACACATCCATCTCTTCTTATCTGTATTTGCATACAAATCGTGACTTTTTCCACATCTAACAAAAAATGCTAAAAGAAGTGAGGCCATTGAGCGCCTTGCATTCGCGCCCTGTGCGCATGATAAGCTGAGTAAGTAAGTAATGTTGCCATTACGCATTGTCAACAAGCGACTTAAGTTACCTTCAATATTTTTACGGTAGATTGGTGTATGTATTTACAAATAGCATATTTACTTCTTCCTTCATAGATTTATTATTTGCACAATTCGCATCCTTCCCGATACGAAAATAATATAAAGACGCGTTTCATCAATCAATATTTGTTCTTTCGTCAATAGCGTTCCAACATTGACGATAAACAGCATATATTTTTTTCCATTCTTGAATGATTGACGAACATCGCATGAGCTGTACTACTAAATATTATACATATTAATAAAACGCTCGCACTGTTGCCATTTCAATATTTTCAACATTTGCTGATTACGTTCGTTTATGACTTTGTTTACAATTTACACTACGTTTAAATTGCATCGTATTCGACATACGCACGTACGTTCATCATTATTGCGCCCAAATGTCAATGAGTTATCAGCGTTCGTCATTAGAGAGCTCATTCATTAGCGTGAACTTTCATCCGGAGCAGTATCAAAACAGCCAAGAATTTCTTCGAATCACGTAGCTCCCGCACAAAAAAAGTCTTTTCATACTTTTCGTGCCCAATTTCCAGCAGCCATAATAAATAATCCTCCTCAGGCGTATGATGTAATCGTGTGACAAATGTAATAATAATATTCTCTGATAAAACGTGCGCTATCGCTTCCTATCGTCTCTTGATGCGTGAAACCGGGACACACGACTTGTTTACCCACGAAGAAGTAATCATCAACTTTATGAGTAATTGATAAAAATTTATCGCGATCGCGTAATAAAAACCAGTAGATAACTTTTATTAATTTGATAAACAATGATGAACGTAATAATGAAAAAATCATTTTTATAAGTAGCTCCTGATTTGGAATTAGGTATTATTTTCGATGAAAATCATAAACTTGCCGCCAGCTGACTTGCTTGTTTTGCTTACGATGCATGTTTGGTGCATGTGTGCTCTGTTTGTAACGTACGAGCTTTGCACGCTCGATAAAGCACGACGCTTATTAACAACAATGGCACAAACAATACGCCGATGCAGTAATGTGTGTGGAGGCACGCCGCGCATTTGTGTTATCAGCGCATAGCAGCGCCGTAATCAGGCGTTCTACGCCGCCGTACGGCTCATATCATTTCATATGCATGTCGGCCGAGTGTCGTTCGACGCCAATACGAACGCGGCGTTCAAAGGGCATTGCCCGATAATAAACGGTAACGGCCGCGCGAGGCGGTGATATCGATGCGCGATTATATATGTACAAGCACCGCCGCCACCGCGGTGGCACCGTGAAAATGCGCACGCTCCCCACGTACGGGAACTTCCCGTTTCCTGCGCGCACCAGCAACTTGTTGAGTTTCCCTCCGGATTGGCCAACTGTGACGGAAAAGGGGAGATTTCCCATTCGTTCGTCATGCGCATGTTCCATGGAAAATCAACGAATCAAAATGTGCCCGACATGAATTCTCCAGAAAGAAATATAGCGAATTAATTATAGTTATAACAAGATATGCATCGGCATGTCTAAAGAATATCTAACGAATTCAACAATTTTCGAATATAGCAGTTTTAATCAGATCTTCTCAAACGAATCAATCAAATACCAAATCTATTCCTATAATGAACGAATAGACAAAAAGTAAAGCCATAAAGTCTCCTTATCTTTTATGAATATCTTTAGCAAACAGTATCAGATAAATTCCGAATTAAATATGTCATGTCTTCCCATGAATATTGGAAATAATTTACAAAATTTCGAATTTCAATTACGCCTTTGATCCTATAATTTTTTACTACAACTTTAATTATACCGAATGTTTTGGCAAAAACACTAATTAAATTAATCGGTATTTTGTGCAAATTTGTGTTGTTAATCAATTTTACCTATTAGTATAAAATGTGCCTAGCGTATAACCGGATTTTGCTGTTAATTAGATAGTTGAAGTAATAAAGCATGCATACGCATTGAGTGGAAAACAAAACTAAATCAGTGTGCAACCTGGAGAAGATACAGCTGAGCGTGCTGCGTGCGCTTTTGCTCAAGTCGACTAACGGAACGGCCCTTGTTTTTTTCCCAACCGCGAGTACGCGCGTTCGCGCTCCGACGTCGCCAATGATTTCATGCTAAAGCCGAAGAGGTGAGCCGGCTCACGACGAAGACGGCGGACGACGGCGATGATGATAATGATGCTCGTCGGGCGCTTTTCCATCCACATAAATAACACAGGTAGGTAGGTAGGTAGGTAGGCAAGTCCGAGCACAGCGCGCTCAACTCAAGTCAAGCCAAGCCAAGCCAAGCCAAGTAACACTACACCTCGTCTAACGTCGGTTTCGACTCGTATTCGTCTTGTTTTGCATCGCATAATACGGTGCTTACGCAAGCCGGCAAAACGTTAAGAATCTACCGTACGCATGCATCGCGATGCATCGTGGAAATCAGGTAAACACTATGGAAATACGGTCCGGTCCCCTCGGCGGGTGTTAGCCAAACAGGAAGTTTCGTAAGCGACGCAAAGCGCAATGCACTGCTGCACAAGTGCACACCAAGGCCCAGCGCATTACGTCCATCATGGTTCAACAATAACAATCCAACACACGCACACATCAAATCTCTTTCATTAAATTTCCATTCCGTGATTTTAATTGCTCGCAAATAGGCTAATAATCAACGCTTTCAATGTAAAACTCATTATATTATTAATTCGACCCATATTTCGTCTAGACGCCAAAGTGCTTAATGCTCACCAAATAATATTAGATGGATGGTAAATGACCTTTTTTCTATGACTAACATCCTGTATACATATAATCATACTCGTTCGTCAGGTATTATGAATCATCAATTTGCAAGAATGAAATACGCTTACTTTGCGCAACCATCACAATGATGAGCAATAATCAATCATACGCTGCTGCTTGCTATTGTGTTGAAATTTTTCCAAATTATCATAATTCATTTTCACCCAACTTTTCAACCTCACAGCCGAGCCTATTAATATTTGAGTCAAAAACAAAAAAGTTGAAAGTCATAATCGTCCAATTTCCGTTTTCAAACGCTAATTAACAAGGTCGAAATCCCAGAAAAAATAATTAAACGTCCATTCATTAAGACTTTAACTAATATTTAATCGATTAATAAATATTTTTAATCACCTTTCGTACGCGCTATTTCATCATGCCATATCGAGTGACAAGTCTACGGCTTATAAATAAGTTTGCAAATACTTGCAAGAGATTTAGTCGCATCGAATCCACATAAAAGCCTTATTTATGTAATAATAATGAGTCTTTTATGGTCATGCGATAAATTATAATGCGGATTAACACAATTCATTTATGTTTTCAAGTGTCTATCTTAACGCATCTTAGAGATGCGCGTGAGACGTACTCGTACAATAAGCAAGCATTAAGGCACTCTGTATAAAGTTTCGCGATTTATGCGTTGGACACTATAAGGCAATAGTTATTGCACCTAATGCGGTATTCTGCACGTAATCTTCATGAATGTGTGACCTGTAAGTACATGCACCTTGCACCTTTGCGCCTCGCCTCCCTGTTTGATGCCGCGTATTTCTCATCAAACGCAGTCGTCGCTAATTTATGAACAAAACGCATGCGCCGCAATCAACATTTAATTAGTGTCGCGCGTTAATTTCGTCGAAATTAATTTCGATCGTTTTTGTACATAATTAGCTCACACTTACTTTTTATGTGTCGTATTAATTGCTTGTTATTTACGTGTTTAATGTGGTGTTGTTGTGATAGGTTTGTGCATTATCACATTGTGAATGTTGTTAATGATAATATGCGAAAAGCAAACCTCCGCGTCACGCGAATTAATCACAGTCAGCGCGCGCGCGCGCGCTTCACGGAAATTGGCACTGCCTGTGGTGGAATGATAACAAATATTCATCATCCTGTGGGAAACATACGCATAAAGCAACAATCAGTCATAATTATTTTAAAGTGATTGTTTTTCGTGTCATTATCAGAAATGCATTCACTTATCATTCCACTGAACAATGCGCAATACCATTAAATAAATATAAATTTTTAAAGTTGAAATAAGTGAAATAACTTATAAATCAATTTTAGTTTATCGTTGATTTTATGCCAGAACTTTCAAGCACTAGTAAATTTATCTTTCATCCCTTTTTGCACCGGGAATCACTAAGTTTTATTGTTACCTGGAATTGACCAAGAAGAACTATTTAAATCGTATATTCATCTCGTTTGTTTGACATGTCAATAAACAAATTTAATTTATTTAATTTATTCTTTGATTGTTCCGTCAAACACCTATGAATTTCTTTATGCATTTGATTGTTGTCGCGCCTCGCGAGTTGGTTGTGATTCCCACACCAAAACCAAAATACGTACGTACGTACGTACAACACGTGTACGAATGATAATCACGTGACTAATACGGCAAGATACAAACGTACGAATAAAATTGAAATGCTAGTGATGGCATATTCAATAAATTACGGCATTACTTCTGGATTTTCGTGCCTCGACTGCAGAAAGAAGCCTCCGAGCAGCGCGGAAGATTCCTTTTCCTCGTTCGCGCTGTTGCTCGCTGTCAATGCATGCAGCACATCAATATGTGCTTTTTATTATTTGAGCGAACGAGCGAATGGATGGACGGACGAACGCCTCTTTACCTTGAAGCCGAATAAATGCACTCACTGCATGCTAAGCGAGAGCAGGCGCGCGCGCGCGCTTTCCAAGTTTCAATATTATGAAAATCATTTTTCATTAAATTTACATACGATTACGGCACAAAATATGCACGCTGCATGCGCATTTACACTCAGTGTGTGTGTGTGTGTGTGTGACTTTGCGTTTTGAATGCACTGAATTTCCGAGAACCTGCGCGCTGACAAATGATCCATTCGTACTTATAAGTAAGTAAGCATACTTATACTTCGCGAGTACGTGCATATAAATCCAACTAAAACAACAAAATCCATACCCGAGAGAAATAATATTGCTTTACGATCGTGTTTGAATTTCAAGCGAGCATTAATAATAATAATAATTCCAATAAAAGTTTTGCATAGCATTATATTGGATATTTTCCAAGAAGTAAACAAAAAGCTTATGCAAGACTTAAGTCAGTGCTTTCCAACCGCCAAGGTGCATCCCCCAAGGGATTTCTAAGACTATTGTATAAGGGTTGTAAAACTATTGTCAAATGATAATTTTTAAATGGAAATTTGATGAAGCAGTCATAAATTATTCTTAAATGCAAAGAGAATTTCACTAATAATAATTAAACAAATTTTTACGAACCTATCCCAAAGTCATTATAGCCGAACATAACTATGATTTTATCATAATTGTATATATCGAATTTTCCATGAAACTTCTAATTCTTCTAATTAATTTGGATAAATTTTAATTAGTGATACAACTGGAAATGCGAAAAAGTTTGGTTGGTAACCACTGATTCAAGTAAAGATGCTCATACGAGTTTTGCACTTTTTGCAGCTACACGTTACGCTTTATCATTTAATAGGATCTAATTTTCATGCGGCGCTATTTATTCAAGCGATTACAACGTCATCACGCGCGTGCACTCGCGCAATTATGAATGACTATTATTATTATTATTGGCTAGGCCAAGCGTCGAGAAAATCGAGCGTGTGCGAGCGCGCGCGCCTATCGATTCAATACTCAATCAAAGCTGCATATGCGCCCAATCAATTCGCAAAAAGAGACGAAACAAAATGCGAAAAGCGTATACGCGCATGCAGCAGCAGAAGCAGCCGCAGCAGCAATAAACAAAGAAAAATTACACGTGCTGCCCGATGCGAAACCCAATTGGCGCGCGCATTCACGATATTGTGTAGAAAGTGTGGCCATGCATCATTGATCAAGCAGAAATTAATAGGAAAACGTATTACGTTACCGTTCGACGGTGGCGAATGTGCGATAGGAAAAACGATCGAGTGCTGAGCTAAGCCAACTCTCTTCAAATCACCGTCCGTCCGGTGCCCGCGTTGTCGTCGTTGGTGATTTGAACTTAACATCATTGATAGCGTAAAATCAGCAAGCAAGCCAGCAAGCTAGCAAGCAGCAGCTGAACGCAAAAAACAAATCTAATTAAATTAACAAAAACGGAACGTAAACACAATCCGTATTTACGATTGTAGACTAATTGCATCTACGAAGCAAGTGCATGCCAATTTCAATATATTGCATATTCTTATGCGTTTAATATCAAATATTTCATGTTTTTCCGCAACATAATTTATACGTGTTTTGCATTGCGAATGGGAGCACTGGTAACGCTTATCAACTTGTGTATATAAATATTTTAAATTATTTATTCGCAAACGGCCTTTATCGTCGACGCGCCCGAGTATAAACAATTGCGCTGTACATCGTCCAATGGAGCTATTTATAATAAAAATGCGTTTTATGAATTTGCGCAGCTCTGTTTTCGCGATTATGTTTGCATGTTCGTGAAATAGGAGAATTGTTTGTGTGACAAGGCATTTAACCATTGCATACCACAAAAAAAAAAATTGAAATTGCACACAGAAACTGCAAGATTATTATGCAATTCGTAATGTTAATGAATAATCTCTTATTCTCGCCAAAAAGGATACCAATAAAAGTGCAAGTTTACCGAACGAATAGGTAATGTACTTAAAAAATAGTACATATTACCTATGAATTCTGGAATGATTGCATTTTACTTTTAAACAATGGAAAAATAACAATAAAGTTTGACAAAGTAGGATTTGATCGACTGAAAGTACGTAAAACCTTTATAGGTTTAAATTATATTTTCCGAAATTTTCCGATAATTATATTGCTATTTTGTTACTATCAAATATTTTTGTTAAAATTCAATTTCCATATTGCAAATTTGGATCATGTCTCTTTAAAGACGTACTTTAAATTTAGACGTTTAAAAATTATATTAATGTTATTTTCGGAGCATAAGACGCACCCAAAAATAGATTTTGAATCAATTTTTCTAAGTCAAAAAGTGCGGTAATTATATGAATGCTACTTACTTACCTAACTTAAGTATGCAATACATGAACGCAATACGCTTTAGTTTACCAGCACTTTATCTCTTCACCAACCTCCAATTTGTAATTAAAATTTGATCAAAATTCAAGTACCCATTGATCATTTCCGTGCTTCCCGAGTTCCCAATCATCCAATTTTGCAATTTATGCTATTCGTACATAAATCTCTTTTATGGTTTCTAATATGTATGCAATGCATATACCGCATGTTCGCAATGCAATCGAAAATCTCAAACTAGCGAATTATAGGTCGCAGCTTGGGCTTTCCCTCGCAATAAACTTGATTATTAAGTGGACATTAAATATGGCATTTCCCAGCAATTGGTGTAAATATAAATAAATGTGCACCAATTTGTACCTAATGCTGGTTTGCATTACGCGAACCACCGTTATAACATTCAATAAGATACATTGGCAACGCCAACGCTCTCTTCGTCCTCGTTTACCACCGCGTCTTATCGTTGTTGTTATTCCGCATGCGGCGCGCTTCGGACCTTTTCGTAATGTTTAAGGCTTTAGGGACCCTACAATTTACGATCGTCCAATCCGCCACACGATTCGTGCGCGTCCGCACGCAGTGTGCACGTGCACTAAATGCATTGGGCGCTTGTAACACTTGTACGATTCGGGTTTGGGTCTCTCGGAGCGCGCAGTTATGATGGGGAACAGACTTAAGTTAGAGATAAGCATGCTGTCTGTGATTCGAAACCGTTTGTTGCCTTCGGTGATGCACCCTTCGCACCACATGCAACGCCATGCATTGCTTTGCTTCAATTCGCTTTCGGTCAACGCGAAACGAAGCCTGCAACAACAAACACTGTACAGCCAGCCATTTATTGCTCCGAGAGAGTATTAATGGAGCGACAGGAAGGCGCATTCAGTGGCTCCTTTACAATCGCCATTGTGTATACAATGTGCTTCTCATCTGGTCGACACCCGCATTCGACACAAAATGTGAGAAGCACATGTGCGTAGACACCCTGTATGTGGGCAGCGATGGCCAAGAAGAAGGCAGTCGATAAAGAAGGCAAAAAGAAATTGGACACGAAAAAAGATTTGGTCTTGACAAGGGGTAAAATTTATCTTTTTTCAAAATCTCCAGGCTACACTCCTCGCATTCAAAGCCAAGTAATATGTTACTGAGTCAGTGGTTTCTGATTTCAATCGTTTTTGCCTTCCTTCTTAACCTTCTTCTTCTTTTTCATCATCATCATCATCATATGGTTCTTTGCCAGCCAAGATTTTGAGGGTTGACTGAGTGTGTTGCCTTGTGCTTTCAGGCATAATAGCCCCCAATCTCTTCCAGCAAGGCCGCCAAATTCGGTTGTAAAATTTCTAGACTTTTTAATAGACGGATGGCCAAAAATTTGATGACTGCAATCAACCAACTTTTTGCCTCATCAATTTGTTTCTTGCTGTTTTCTGCACAATCTGATTATTACAGTAATTTCACCTTTCGGTTATAATGACGCGAGTATTAATTACAATTTCTATTCGCTTATAACGACTTGAGTTAATTCATAAATCAGTCACTAAGTCACGCAAATATTACTTAAAATACCTATTAATCAGTCACCAGTACATGCCCTAAAAAGTACAGCAAGTAGAAATACAGAAAGCAAGAAGCGCACACGCGATTCAATTAAGCGATCCACATATGGCAACTTCATTAAGGCGCGTTTTCAGCAAAAAGCGCACAGAAATAACGAAATAATCGAGCGTGTGTGCGCTGCTGCGCCGCACTCCATGCCCAAGTCGCATTTAAATCCACTTAAGCGCAAACTCGTCCTGCTCAACTTGCTTAAATAACTGTCTTAAGCTCGGCGACTTAAGTAAATGCGCACTTTATTAAGATTTCTTTCTCTCCACGATCATCTCTTCCCGCAGAGCCTGCCTTTTTGCGCATTGACGCTAATTTTGAAATAGCATCCATCGTATTATCGTCGAGCAAACAGATAAAAATCGCACTGTTTGCGCACATTACGATCGCTGTCCAAACATTTGAAGAGGTTGATCATACACGTCAAGAAAGCGAATACGAGCAGATAAAATTAGAATGCAGCAATCAACAGAAAATGCGTGCATAATATACCTACGTGTAATTTTCTTCGAGAAAACTACTATTTTATTAGGACCAACTCGACATTTTTTTCCGTTGCGTATGGCGATTAGATAAGAGAGCAAAGTTGGGTGTTTATTATGTTTAGTTTATACCAGCGAAACGAAACGCGCCTTTTGCTGTTTACACTTATTTTTCAACAGCGACCCCCTTACTTTTAGTGTTTGTTGCTTCGCTTAACACTCTCTTGGCTGATTCCATTCCGCGCACAACATCCTTATGTTTCGGTTGCTCGACACCATCTGACCCATAAAGATATCACGCGAACCGAATTTCATCCAGCCAAAGAGACGAATCAACTGAAATATGCCGAGTGTGCATGAAAACAAAACATAACGCGTTTCAACCGATTATGACATTCGGTATAATCGTAACTGGACCAGAAAACCCTCATAGTAATAATAAGAATATCAACTGCTATCATGTTTGTACATTATTAGATGATATTATGTTACAACAGATAAATTCTGCTCGTATGTAACAAAAATAACTGCGACAAACAACTTCCTTAAATAGCATTAAAAACTGCTCACGAGTGCACTCTTATCAGCACTAATGCGCATATTTACACACATGCACTGAATTTTTCGCCCGACACCAAATATAAATCACTTACAAAGTCAACAATTGCGAGTGCTTTAAAATAATTGTTTCTAATCCGAATCGAGAAAATCGACGAGCACGAATGAAAACGAAAACGTGTTTCTTTCGTGTTTCTTCATTCTTTTTCTTTTTTTTTGGAAACACTCAAGCAATAAATTCACTTTCACCGAACGCCCCACAAATTTCTTTTACGTTCTCCGCGCAAACCAACGAAGAAAATGATTGAAAATTGCCAAAAAAGAAATTTGTTCGCGTGAAATAATCGAATGATGCGTATGCGTTACGCCGCGTTATTATTTATTTGAGCAGCTACTACTACTACAACTTAATTATCATTTCCTGTTTTGTTGGCGGTGCACAGTTATTATTGAATGTTATTAAATTTAATTCAACTTGAAGCCGTCTTGTTCTACCCGACTAACCAGCCAATTCTCTCGTGTTTTAAGTTTAGTTCAAGTTTTACTTGGCATGAGTGCAATAAAAGTGAAAAGAAGAATCGAATTTGGGAACGCGTAAACAAATACAAAGTTGTAATAATTTATATAACACTTTTATACACTCGCCGCACATACGAACAATTTACGAAACTGTCACTGCATATTGAATCAAATCTATTGTGAATTCATTGTTATGTTATTACGTGTTGTTGCGTTTGTTTAATTTATGCATGGAAATCAATTTATTTAAACCTTCATCCGAGGGGGAAAACAACATTCAAATCACGCACGATGCAGCATTTAAATGCCATCGATTAATAAGCTAATAATAAACAGATAAATAATGATTAAATGAAAGGATTGATCGCGCGCGCGCCTATTCATTGATTCAAGGAAAAGAAAATTTGAATTATGAAAACTTATTATTCTTCATTATTCTTCAACAAAGCTGATGATGAAGATGAAGAAGAAGCAGAGATGATGGGTAATCTTCGCGTTTAATCATTTAATTGCTTCCTAAAAGCGAAGCAAGAGATGAGAACAAAGCAGTCGCTCATAATAAGGATGTTTAATTAAATCGTGTGTGCCTCGGCTTTACTTGTGAGGTTAAGTGACATTATTATGAATTTAAATACATCCCTCTCGCGACGCAAGTCGTAAAAAAAGAAATGAGTTAGCCAAGTCGCAAGTCAAATGTGTGTGGATTAGCCACATGTTCGTAGGTTGTCGTGAGTTTTTTGCTCATTCGTAATTCTGGTAAACGCAGTAAGTCATTTCCGATTATGAATATGTGCGGCGTGTATTATTAAGTGGAAGAGGAAAAAAGCCTGCCGCCGAGAGGCGTTCGTGCCGATTTCGAAGTAAACGCAATGCCAAAACTAAAGCGTACTCGCGCTCGCTCGCTTCTTCGGAAAACTCGAGCGCACATGCGTAAAAAACGCGCCTATTTAACGCTCGCAACTTCTTTACTCGCATGTTATCGTATGGCGTGGATAATTCCTGCTTGAATTACAACCGAAACGAGCGTCGAACGTCGTGACCAGCGCTCGCACATACCGCGCAAAAAAGCGCAAACGTCACCCACAACTGTACGTATTGTTTATTATTGTAATGTGCCCGTAATTCATACGCGAAAATGAGGAAGAGGAGGAAATAAAGCAACGATAACAATGCCTATAGCATGATCGTTCAAAACTGATTTCATCTTAATTAAATCGAGACTTTAAACTGAAAATTTATGAATCAAAAGCCATTATGCAATTAAACCATTAAAAAAAAGGGAGAAAATCATATATCCATAACCCTTTTTTATCCCTTATAAAATAAGGTGCAGTCTTATCTATAAGTTTAATTGCACTCGCTAGATTATATGGTCCTAAGAGGCATTCTAAAAGTGTTTAATTTATCTGAAACCCCAAAGGCAGGTAAGAATGTAAAGAAAATCTACCAAAATTGACTTTCTATGCCTTAACATTGCATTGCAAAAAGCATGTAACCCATGCCATTTTAATTATTTACTTAATTGCTTTGGTATTATTTTAAAGCTAAGTACTAGCATTAACCAAACATCCAGGAAACTAATCCCAGTCTGAAAAAGTAATAAACTCCAAACTACTTTTGAAATGCATTTAAAAAACATTTCATTCATTTGAAATGACATTTAAAATTTCCAAGATCGAAAATCAGGTAGATAATCTTTCCTAAATTGATCTTCATTAATCAAACGCTTCAATGATTAATTATGTACGTTTTCCCTCTTCCATTCTAAAAACCCAGCATTGTTTATAAAACTCAACTCCTAATTCAACCATTTTTTAAAATAATATCCGCGCATTATTAATGTCGAATTGAGTTTAATCGGAAATGCGCTCTACAAAGCTGACAGCATGAAAAAAAAAACCGACAGACAAGATACACTCTTCAACAATCAACATGCACAAATTGTGCTCGCATTGTGTGAGTGTCCAAATAGCAATAACACTCAACTACATACATTCAGCAACAATGAAAAAACTCTAAATTGTAGTAATATAATAAGCACTGATTTAAAGGCCAAGGTTACCGAGCATGTAAAGCACGTCTATTAGCTTGGAATTTATACATGCCATATTATTCCTATCTATCTATCTACACACATAACAAATCAAAATCGAATCCAAAAGTTGCCAAACGAAAAAAAACACCGAACCAAGCGAACGCGCACCATTTCCGCATTTGGATCTAAATAAAAAACGCGCGCTTAATCGTACATACTCATGTCCAATACGTCTGTTTGTAACCACATACAAACTCTATATAACAAATAATAATCATATATCATGATAAGCCAAATTCGATCCATCTTTTTTCACATAAGCGTTATTTATTATAGCGCACTAATATTTTACATACGATTAGCTATTAGAGAATTCAAATAGGCTTGTCGGTTAATAGCTCAAGCAGTACGTACGTACGCAATAAAAAAAATACACACACATTCAACGTTTAAACACCTTGGCCATTCGCCGTTCGTCATTTGCTCATTCACCTAGGAGTGCAATTGACCTGTTAATACGCGGCGTAATAAAACGTGATTGCAAGTGAAGTGACATTACAAAAAAAGTGAAGCAAGCCATTCATAAATCTCTGCTCAAATAATAATTGCACACTCAATATTTACTAATTTGTTCAATATTTGTTGTTTGTTTTTCAACAACCCTTTGTCTTCAGCACTGATGGCAAATAATTGTAAAATTCTTTTTATTGTTCGCGTTAAAATTTACATTTCAGTATTTTTCCAGCAATCGCATGTTATTTTGCTTATATGTGGTTTTTGTTTGAATTAAGAGCTAATGAACGACCAGAGTAAATTGCGAAAATTATGTGTATTTCGAATCCACCATTTTATTCAACGTTCGATTCACTCAGCTGACGCATGTAATTCGTTAGCAACGAGCGTCACAAATCATTTTATATAAATACGTTCGTATTTCTCTCACAGCGTTAGGTCTATCTGTTTGATGCGAATTGAACCGTTGCAATTTATAACGCAATCTACAAAGTGTTTCAATATACCTATTGGCAAATTATTAACGTAAATCAAAAGTTGCTAGCAATTTTGTCACTTTATATAGCATAAATTCAGAGATGAATAATATCTTGGAATTTCCACTAACAAATAACAAAAAATGGGATATTTGTACACCTTTTAGATATCAAGCACAATAAATGTAGTACTCGCATGGTTATTTTCTCTACTGCTTCTATTAAATCAATTGATCCTAAAGCCATGTCATAAAAATGTCGAATTATGGAATTTTCTGTGACTTACGACACAAAACAAATGGAAACTTCCATAGTAAATCAGTTATTTTCAGTCATTATTAGAGAAATTTGAAAGGATAAACTCAATTTAATTAAATTACCAACTTTTAACGAATGTTATAAATGAAGAATTTAATCAAAGCCTAAGATATGATGAAAGTTCCGGAATGTTTTGTTCTAAAATCGTCATTACCACCCATCTTAATTATTAAGTTTAATAAGTAGTCGTCTAATCGCGTCGTTATTTTCCGTATATTAAATTGTTGTATTATTGATTAAATCTCTTCCCTGATAAACCAACCATTTTCAGGCTTTGATTTACTGTTTTACCCGTAATAAAACTTTAACAAGACTCACCTCATTAACCTAGAACGTATTGATTTGCCAATAATCTGAAACAAAAAAACAATGTGTAAGTTAATTCTACTTTCAAATATTGTACATTTCAAAACAAATGAAATCCGTAAAAACTATGAATGATGAATGATTTTACTCAACAATAGACGAATTGACATTCCTTGAACTGATTGTAATCAGGCATCATTTACATCCGCATTTCCTTAGTAACTGCCTTAATTGAAAGAGGCCAAAACTTCCAACCTATTTCACGTGTGCACGTGTGTATTAAATTAGGGAAGTGGTGAATTGTTTTCGTTTACACATGCAATACCTATTTCCTCTGCCCACTAAACGCTCGCCAGCAAAAGTCGAAACATTCAATGTGGCGAGGTGAAGCATTTAAATGGTTTATTTATGCGAAAAACCAGTCGTCAGTCTCACAAAAAGCTTCGCGGCACATACCGAAAACGAAATAAACTGCAGCCGAAAAGCCTCCAACGAAAAAGGCATGTACGAGCACAGAAGCAGGACCAGAAGCCAAACAACAAAACATAACAGCAGCAACAGCAAACAGCATGAAATATCAAAAATCGTAATGCATATTGCAATGCGCATTCATACATATTTGCAAACATCATGTACAGTATGTATAAATATTCAAGCGGCATATGCATAGCTATTTTTGTTTTTCGCGTATAGGCAAAAATCACTCACCAAGGCCAAGGCGCACTTCACGACTTCGCAGTAGTATTAATGATTGTTTCAAGAAATCTTCTCGCCATGCGGAAAAAAACCGCGCTCATAAATGCTTTGGCGAGCAGCTATCAATAAATCTTTGTCGTTTATCGTTTCGCGCATAATTATAGACTAGTTTTTTTTTCTCTCGCTATTGCTTCCAGATTACCTATCAGTTTATTATGCGCTGTTCTATTTATTGCTAAATGTGATTCTGTTGTTGTTATTGCCGCGCCGTGCCGTGTTTAGTGTTTTGTTTGCCTTGTGCAAAGTGCTCTTGGCTTTATTTGAGATTCAATTAAGTCGAACAGCAATGCGAAAAGCGTCAAGTGAATCTGAATCAATATTAAAAACACACTGCATTGTGTTTTTGACAAGTTGCGTCCTCAAGACGATAATGAGGCACAGTTGAAAAGTGAATTAGGCAAATTCTCAAGGCTAAATAATAATAATACCTAATCATTGTTTTCTCGCAAATAAACACTCCATATACTTATTTAAAGCAAGTGCTAAAAGGGAATGAAAATAAATATTTTCTGCAAATTACGCAAAATTACGCAAGATTATTTACCTGTACTTATTTACTTCTTATTGAACAAATAATGTTTATCTCAATATTTTATATATGATTCATTAGAACTCAACTCGGCATCATTTCCCGTAATTTTTAAGTATTCTAATCTAAAAGCATGCCAGCAAATTAGGGCAATTTAATTTTCATTTAAAAATCTTTAAAATTTGGAAAAGTTAGCATACCGTTTTTGACAAGTTCAACCCTTAAGAAATAACGAGATTCCATTCAAAAAATCATTAGGTAAAATATCGAGAAATAATAATTTCTATTCATTATTTTCTCGCGAATAAACACACCATACTCTCATTTAAATTATCAATAGCGCGAAAAATGAATGGATCAAAAAATATTTTCGTAAATAATGTAAAATGTAAATTTTTCTGCACTTGAAGAACTTAAAAATATTTTTGATAGTTTTGAACAATTCCAAAGTAACTTTACTACCCACGTAAATGCAAATTCAATTTTAATTTCTCAAGAAATGATAAAAATAACAAAATTCAGTTGAAAAACTATTAAGGCAAATTATTCAGATTAAATAATAATCCGTAATCATTGTTTTCTCGCAAATAGTGAGCAAATAAGAATTTTCATAAACTAAGAATTAATCACAAGTGCTAAAACTGAATAAAGCCGAAGAATCTTCATTTACAATGTGCAACTTTTCGCAGTAATAAACACTAATTGAAGGATATGATGAAATAAAACTTATATGCACGCACATTACTACCATCACCGGCAAAAAACCATCTTTAACGCTAAATGCAGAAAAGGTCGGAGATGGTAATTTACACATTTATTAAGTTTAAAACTTTTTGTAGCTCTTGTTCGCGCGGCTCGCTTGATGATACCTTCTTGTCTTACACACCCCTTCATCCTTACTCCATGCAACCTCCACCAAACCAAATAAACTACACGTTTAATTTACATTCGAAGCAACTACCACCACTCTGAGCATTAATTTCAAATGCGTTCATAAAAACATGTATTCGATTGCTTCTCATCTCACTATGCGCTTGCTTGCTTGCAAGTATCTCTAATTAATGAATCAAATCTCGTTTAAAGGACCTGTCGTCAAGACACTTGCTCGCTCCGGCAACACTTTGTTCCGTCCATCATTGATTCGGGCATCGAGCGAACCCAACCAACCAACCAACCAACCAACGAACGAACATCGATAATTTTAAAAGCAATGCAATTAAATTAAAGCTTTAAAAACGCATTGAAAAAAACTTGTTTGCAGCACGCCGTATACGAGCAACGAGCAAGCGTGGTGTATTAACGAAAAGGCAAAAAGAACGCCAACAAACACCACCACCAGCGCGCATATCCAAGAAGCGAACAAGAGAAAAAGATGAGGATGATGATGACCATCGTGATGTTTGTTGGCTGATGATGAAGAACGAACGAGACAAAGACGAAACACTCAGGTCTTGGGGCGCGAGCTGGAGGTGCGCACACATCAAATACCTAAAAGCATCCTCAGAGCTCACAAAACCCAGCTCACCGGCTGATTGCTGATGGGCTGATTTCGAACTGCGCCGAATCTACATTTACAAGTCTACGCGTCCCGACTGTATAACGGGGTTGTTATGAAAAAACCACTTAGAGCGCAGCGCAAGAAAGACCTTAGCGCGCATGTTGACTCAACTCTTTCCATCCTCTGCTTCTCCTTCGCCGAGCACAAGGTCTCTTCTTAAAAGGAACCCCAAGTCCTCTTTTCTTGCGCGTGTATCGCGCGAGAGACGCGTTTCCTTTTTCTTTTGCTTCTTTTGCCTCACGTCGCATTGCATCTCAAGGGTCTCCGAGTGCTGCGCTCTCGAGCAGCAGGTAAAAGCAGCACGCTCTCTGACTTGGGTTTCGTAATATCCTAATTGTAATACCGAAGCGATTAAAGAACGAACCCCTTCTTCTTCATCATGCGCGGATCGTGCTGCACCTTCTTTTTCAATCTCTATGTATAGCATTTCTTTGACTTTTTATTGGCATTGCACGCCAAAGAGCGCAAGCCAGCGAGCGAAGGAATAAATGTATGTGTGTGTGTGTGTGTGCGAGTGCGATTAAATTAAAAACTAATGGGAGGTTCGGCGCGCACACTGCGGACAAGCAGAGAGAATCCCCAGGAAAGTGCTCATTAAACGCGCAGCGCCGATGGAATTACAGAGCCGAAAACGGCGCTGGATTAATTAATCGTTGTCGTTACTCATTAACCACCCCATTTTACGGTATTATTCCAACGTTTAAAGAGCAAGCGCCAAATGCACCACACATGCTCAAGCGAATGCGTATTATTTGCAAATTTGTTGTATGTAATGAATAAATGTGCATTTAAATGAATTGTTAAATCATTAAAACATTAGTGAAGCACCCAAGTACCATCTGTATCGAATGATTTGCTTAAACGTTGTTGGCCTTTCGAGTGGTCTCCGCTTCGCAAAAATCATAAATGACTTTTGTTGTTGTTGTTGTTGTTGTTGTTGTTGCTGTTGTTCCTTATTCGTGCGCATGCAACAAATTGCAGCGTGGAAATTAATAAACTCAGCTGCATACAACTACCGTTCCGTAAATGCATTATGCACCTTTCATGGACAAATGGCCTTTCTGCGTATCTCACGAAACCAACTAAACATTTAGCTGCAAATACCGCATCCGAATGCACATTTATTCCCAAATACAAAACATTTTCAATCATATTGAATATTCCTTAATTACTTTCCAATGCGAAAGATGACTTTTTGTCAAAAACGGAAGAAACTTGAAAACTAGGACTCACTTGATTCGCATCATCATTAATTAAATTAAGATTTTCCTTTATGTGGATAATTTTCTAATTAACCGAGATGAGCAAACAACTGTTATTCGATATTTTGTCTAAAAAGCAGTAAATTTAGTAAAACGTGAAAATTGACATTGCATTGGAATTAAATAAATTTCCTTATACTCCTTGAATTCAAATCTCATCTCGAATGAGAAGTTTTTTCCTAGTGAAACTTTATTTCTTCATAAAGTAAAGATTTTCTTACGCTTCTGAAAATGGATTGTTTAAAATGCTTAAAACATTATTATTTTCTCATTTAATCAATATTTCTTATCATTTTTGTGTTTAATTAACTCTCCAGTAAAATAATTAAGCACATGCCTATTTTGAAAGCCAGATTACTTTGTAACACAATTTGAAACGTCCACTTCCATAAATAGTGCTATTTGTTTGTTTCTTTCAATTGTTTATTTAATTTAAATAAAATGGAAATGAGCTATCGTTACACACACGACTAATGCATAGGCATTCAATGGAATAACATCTCCTCGTTATCCTTAACCTAAAGAATAGTTCATTAATGTCATCAGGCGATGAACTTTTTCGAATTCACTTTCATTCATGCACATAAATTAAAAAGAGACATTCAAGCACAACCAGCTAACTATTTATGTACCTACGTGCATTTTTGCAAGTAGGTATTATTCATCATGTATTTTAAGCAAATAGCCGAGAAAAATGGGCATTGATAAAAAGTTGATTCAATCAATTTTTGTCACTGCTTGCTTTATTCACAGCAGACAATAATGATGAATTTAACAACGGCAATATTTGTGTTCGCCATCAATATACTTCTTCGCGTCTTTGCTTGTTTTGCATGGTGCGTGCTATGGTCACTAAACATGCGAGTAGTGTGTGGTTGTTGTAATATTACGAGGCGCTCAGTGTTTGCTGTTTGCCGAACGAACAAACGTACGTGACATCTTTACTTTTACATAATCGCTCATTCGTTCGTTCGCTCGCTCGTTCGATAAATACGCGTTTGCCGTGTATTCAAATGTTCAACGCCGCGAACGACGAGATATGAAATATAAACATGTTTTGTGTAGTCGTTCGTCGTCGTTGTCGTCGTCGTGTGTAATATTTATTTACACTAAAGTTGTACGTGAGTTTCGTTAAGAGTGTTCAAACTTGACGCAAAACTAACCAAATTCAAATTTCGATTTTACGTTTATGCTAAATCGAATTGAAAGGATTTAATACTTCACGTAGTATGACATAAAATATCCAATTGCATATGTTATCAAGTACCTGTCGTCAAATTATTTTCCAAATTCTGCGTAAACTATAAATAATATCAAAATTAAATCTACCTATTTATACTTAACATGAAATTACTATTTTGTTAATGATTTACTCATGTTTCATCCTGCTTTTGATAACAACAAACTTTAATAAATTTAAATTATACTTATTCGAAAGTTCCAGATCATTTATCATTTGTATTTAATTGATTCCGAAACGGCACAAAGGAATGTAAATTATTTTACATACTGCGTGGTCGTCGAATGTAATTTTTAATTAGTGTAAAATCTATATCTTAATTACACGTACATTACCGATACATTGTTTTAGATTCGATTGAGTATTAAAAAATGCATGAATAATTTTTATAATCCCAATAAAAAATTGTTGTTACACTTTATTTGCTCAACAACATCTTGTTTTGCGCATTATTCTCTTCCATATTTGTTTTATTTCTTGACCAATTCAACAAATAAATCGTATTTCAATTTACCGCATTAATCGTATTATTGTGTTATGATCTTATGTTGACTTGTTTTCCATCTCGCTGATCTTCACCGATCAATTTTTCTCTCTCTCTTTAACTCATGCTCATTTTGATGATTTATTTATTGTGATCAATCTTAACACAAACAACAATAACTGTATTTTTATCATATTTACGTCATCCGGTAGTAAGTTCGTATTGTTTTAATAAGTACATCTACACAATTGAAATATTTTTCCTTATTATCGAAAATTTATTACTACTTTAAATATTTATTCAATTGCAGTAAATATGGCTTATAAATATTTTTATAGCTATACCCAATTATACATAACATAAATATTTATTATTGCTTTTACCTTAATTTAAAAATATTTCAGGATATTCGCAATTTTATTTATAAATAATGCACCTTTAATTTTTCATGCTTTTTGTAAATTATTCCATATTTAGTTTTATTTCATTCGTTCTACAATATGGTTTGTAATAATATTGACAAATTTTCCAGTTTTCCCCATATTTTAAATAATAACAAAATGTTCTGATAATTCCCGGAAATTAAAACATATTCAGTAATTAATCTCATATTTAAACGAACATTATTACATGCGTCTCATCAATAAATGTCCCAAGTGAGTCACACGTGCTTATAAATAATAAAAGACTCATTAAAAAACTAAAAGCAATAATAAATAAGCGACCGCGAGGTGGCTGATTCATATCCAAATAATGAGTCAATAAAGCGAGTGCAATTTTTTATTATTATAGCTTATTTGCGCAGTTTGCTCGTTTGCAAAATACGTACGTAGCGTAGCGTAGATACATACGCTTATAACAAACAAAAAATCAGGCGAGTTCAAGCAATCAACGTATGACTTGCCGATTCATTCAAGAGACGGCTTGCTTGTCTTATTCGTGACTAATTGGCCGCTCAAATGAAAACTCATAGTCGATGGGTACGTACAATGTAGCGGGGAGCAAAACGCGCAAGCTCGCGGTGGTTGCGCATAATTTTATTTACGGCCGCTTTGTGCTAATTGGATCTCATTATGACTATCTGCTTTAATTACACCTGTAATTGGATTGTGATTCATTGCGATTACGGCGCCGATACGAAGGTTGTCTTTTATCACAATTCCAGACAATAATCGCAGCATCCAACATCCTTAATTTCATCTGTTTAATTAGCATACAGCTAATGCGTGATTAACGACTAATTACCTCTAGAAACTTTAAATTTAGATGTCGTTTTCCTAGGATAATATTACATATACAGGATATTCTCAAAAATAATCAATTATTTCATCGTTACCCTGTATTTAAGACAAACTCTTAAAAATTATTAGCTTAATTTTAGTTTGGTCCATTGTGCATATTATGAGAACCGTAAAAGCTGAACGAATGCAAAATGCAAATGTAAATACTATGTAGAATCAACTTTTTAGCACCATCTTTTTGTGCGGTTCGTTTTTCCTCCAGGGCGTTCGTTCCGTCGTTCATCCGCGCAGCTAAGAGACTTCTTCGTCTCGTACTCTTAGCTTTTCACATTTTTACACGTCATTTACATACGTATTTGCTCTCCGTTTAGCCGCTCGCTAACTGTTTGATGTTCGGAAAGCCACGGACGCGTCTCTTGCCCTAACCCAGCAAAAAACTTTGACCTTGTGTATTTTCCTCATAAAAACGAAATGTTGTTATACTAATTTATTTAAAATATAGTGGGGTGTTCTAAGATATCATTCATACTGCCATACATTAATAGTTTTGTTGTTTGTCACTGCTAATTCAACGACTCTTTCTTGAGACTCTGATTCATCAACAGGAAATTAAAAATTAGCTAAGATTAGAATAGTTAAGCAAAAATTTGAATAGACAAAGACTATACAATTTACACCAACTTGTGAATTATTGAAAATTTGACGGTAAATATTTTTCTCATTCTCAGATTACTCAATTGTTAAATGAAAATATGTGATTACCTAATTGAACCTGCTAATTAGCCGCGCATTAAAGCAAAACCAATTTAATTCAAATAATATCCAAGATATGTCATGCCAATCAAAAAAGATTAATTAATTAATTTTGTTATACTTTCGCATACGTTTTGTCGTAAACAAATTATAAGCATTCCAATGCAACAATTAATTGTTTTGATCACAATTGAAAGGTAAGAATGATACTTTTCCGCAGTAACAATTCGCATAAGAAAAATCATGCGCGATTGATGAATGTCATTGATTAAGGAGCGGAGAAGTACGTCGTTAGCCTTATATAAAAGTCGATAATGGGCCGGAGCGAGCACGCTGCTTTTTTGCATTTTGCTGAAATCGGGCTGCGCGAAATTATTGCCGAAGAATTCAGATCGGACGTGTGCGAACCGCGCTGCACCGCACGCCGCGCACGTACGTGCACGAATGACGCTTTTCTTCTTTTCGCCAGCATGTGCGCGCATTTAACATTTTTGTCATAAAAACCCCGCGTATGCGCACAATTCCACTTTTCCTTTTATAACACGTCGCAGAAGACGTAAATTGTGCGTGGAAATCGCGCAAAAACAACGATCGAGCAAAAATTCAATACCTGCTCATAAACAGCACAATTGCGCTAATTTGTGCGCAATTAAATTAATTGAAACTTTTTGCAGCGCAAAATTTATTACGTGCATAGTGGGACAATTAATTAACTGTATTTAATTTGCAATTAATCGAAAATTCATATCGACTAGTAATAAGCAAGCACTCAATCAAATGCATACTCTAGCGCAAAACAAATCACGCGTCAATTAAATATTTCCGTATAATTACAATCGGAAAAATCTACAATCAAACAAGGTACACACTAATGCAAAAGTCTTACAAATCAATCACTCATAAATTCTCCCAATTAATCACGAAACCGATTATTTAAACATTTCCACTCTTTCCAGAAAATTCTACGCATTGCATTATTCCGTAAGTGATACCCAACGTAAAAAATGTTAAATTTGCAAGTATAGTGTACCATGTGTAGTATAGTTAGTACGTTGTGTACTCGTTCGGATAATTTATTGCAAAAATATAATGCCAAGCGCGTAGCATTAAACAAGGAATAAATAGTTTGTTATGTTAGTTTAGTAGTTACTTATCTATCAATAAGAGTCATGCATTAAGGATCGACCGAGACAACTAACCGCAACACAGTGGGAAACAGCAGTTTTCCTTGAAACTCTATTGGAGCGCCATGCCGATGCCGATGCCGATGCCGGCCGCACAATAATAATCATAATAACATAATTAACGCAAACAAGTATTGCAAATATAATAATAGCACATACATCTTATACAACTTATGAATAAGTCATCAAGCGGTGAGAGATTCCGATTGAGTTAAAAATCTACTACGAATGCGCATGCATGCACAAAAGACACGAATCATAATGATAATGACAATTAAGTCAGTCGTATTCATGTATGACGGCCACAACGTACGCCAATTCACAACAGCTACGTGGAATTGGCCAACGCTAATTACTCATTAGACTGCATTTTATCAGCAAGTGTGTGTGCTGTGCTGCATTCATGCCGACTCGATTGACGCAATTTCTTATTAATCCAATTATCATTCGTGATTGACATACGCAAAACGATTAGGTCGAGTGCAATTAATTAACAAGTGCAATACATCATCATCATTATTTATTATCTAATATTTATTTACTTCAGAAATAAATTGCGATTTTCATTTCGGTTTAATTAAGCGCTAACTTAATGATGCCAAGTATGATAATCACATCACACACAAGTCATCTCACATGATGATTACACTTTATGCATTGTGCTCGGCTTGCGGTTATGCGAACAGTCCGCCTGTAAACCCTTCAAATATTGAGACAACGAGCCGCATTATACGAATGTTTAAATTGTGATAACACAAATTCCCGCCACAAACCAAGCCAAACTGTGTAGCCAGCTCTCGCGTTCGCCTCGCAGTACATATAACACACAATAACAAGCTCAAGCATCATCATCATCGGATGATGGGTCAAACGTTCAAAGATAGTAAGTAAGTAAGTAAGTAAGCAGCTCATGATATGCCACTTATGCATGTGTACATATTAGTTCCTTGTATCTATACAAGGAGTACATAGAAAAATTTAACGCACAACGCAATCGACTGTACTTTATGGGGTTTATCGATTGAGCATTTGGAGCGAGAATAGGAAATGTGATAAGCAAAATAATGATGTAAGGCGTAATCGTATCGATACATGTACTTAATTTATAATAAGTATTATGCATGCGTACAATTGATGATAACGCGCTTTTTTCAACTTGACAACGTGATCACATACTCATCGTCGTCAGTTTCTCGACTGTCCCAATTACTCAAACATCTCGAGCGATTTTCTTTATCGTCAAGTGAGATTAGTGTGTGCGATAAGTTTTCATAGTTAATCAAAACTCTTCTAATTCATCCATTTCTTGTTGTAGCACATACAATTTTTTGTGTGTGTACATCATACAAATTAAAACATTAAATATTATTCTAGATTCGTTTACTTTTAAACCAAATTAAACCAGTTTAAAATTCATATACATTTTTTTGCCTCAGAAACTCTGTATTCAAAAGCAAAAATTCCACAACATTTTCGTCTTTATGGTTATTTTATATCAAAGAAATTTGTGAAAAATGAACGATTCAATTTGATAGTTGGAAAGTCCAAATTCGCAAACGTTATTGGAAAATCCCCAAAAATTCGCAATATTTACAGCACTAATCTTTATTTGGATTTATGATATTTTATATACAATTAATAAAATAAAAAATCAACCAAGAATCTATTAAGCGGGATCTGAGATAATTGTAAAAAGCAAGAAAAAAACTTGAACAATACAATCACTTGGAGTAAATGTTAAAAAACATGGAATTGCAATAGAATCGACGAATACTCATGTAAAATTCGATCATTAGTTTAATTATTGGACAGCCCTAAATCGCAAAAATTATTGGTAAATCCCCCAAAATGTGCCATACTTGCAACTGGAAACTTTATTTGAATTTATGATTATTTTATGCATCTAGCTTCAAGAATCTAGCTACTTAATCTGAGAATTGTAAAAAAAGCAAGAAGAAAACTTAGCGGAACAATACAAACACTTGGAGTAAACGTAAAAAACATGAAATTGCACTAGAATCGAGTTTATACCAGCCACTAAAACATTGTTTGTTTCGCGCATTTCCTTATAGCCTGCCCGCCTTGCTTTACTTCGGCTCTTCGCGGCTGTGCCACGGCCGTTTTGAAATAGGGCAATAAAGCGTAGTGCAATTAAACCGCATCGAAAACACATGCACGACTTTGGCGCGTTATCTGGATTCGAATCGTGATAATCTCGCTCTTAACAAGCGCGCCCAGCGATAAGAAGCAATTCAGATGGTTTTTGTTTCGCTGCGTTCAATTAAAATTTTTTATTTTCCTCAATTTTTTCCCTCTCGTGCGAACGAGTGCGAGCGCGCAAAGAAGAAAGCGACATTGCCCAATCGTCTTCAGGTCGTTAATTGCGCGCCGACCATCATTTTATTGGACGTGCTCTTGCTCAAGAAGTGCGTGCCAAAGGCACGTGCGAAATTGCACAATACGTGCGCATTTAGCACACGATTGTTCGCATGCGTGCTTCACGGCGACAAAGACGCGTCAATTTTGCAACACCGTCTATTAGTGCTGAATTTCAAATTCGCCGCCATCATAAATTCGACAATAAATAAATTCACACACACACCCAGCAGCAGCAGCATCAGCATCGCCAGCAATTTCATCAATGCCAAATACCCATTTATTTTACTTTACGAAATGCTTTTCGTTCGTTCGAAAATGATTTATTACTTTTGCTGATATTTACGCTGGCACACAAATATATATTTTCGGACATGTTCACTCGCGCTTTTTTTATGAATAAAAACGATATTTATATCCTTGCTGTGCGCGCGAACAAAGGAAGCACGAAAAGGTCAAAAAAATCAACGTAAACAATGATTTTCAACATCTATTTCTCTCTCGGAACCAAACGAATGAGGCATTCCTTGGCGTTGGCCGCGCTTTGGAAGAAATTGCACGGAAAACGCGCGCGCAAACCCCGAAATAGCATTCTCGCGCTGGCTGCCGCTCCCAACGCGTCCGACATTGACTTTGTATTCCAACAGAGCACACACACGTCGATTTGCCGTTTGTGATTATAAATAATTCGAGCGCGTTACAATAAAGACGAAAACGAAAGTGCGTACGACCGAAAATAACTCATTAACGTGCGATGTTATTTTAAGCGTTTGTATTTCGCTCCAAGCGCAACCATCACCCGAAGTGAGAATGAAACTTTCCAATTTTCCACCAACTTCTTCGCATCTCGTTTCAATTACTCACTGCTGCAATCTCAAATGATAAGTGAATTTATCACGATTAATTTCCATTATGCAAGCGATCGCAACGCATGCGGCATGATTCAATTTAATTCGTATTTAAAACACATTATCATTTGCGATTAATTCTCATCAAGTAAATTTATCATAATCAACAACTGTTACACCATTTTAACTCGTTTATAACTACAGCCGACACAGTATGTTTCTTTATGTATTTATCTTATAATCAAATTCGGTTATAACGACTAACCCTAATGCCAAATGTCAAATTCATGCTAAATTTTATGAAAAATCTACCTGGAATAAAACTAATTTGAAACGAAAAATTTGATCTTTATATCTGTATGAATGAAATACTCATAAATAACTCATTAAAAGACGTCGTTATATCAGAAATGGGCGTTATAACCAAGGTAGCCGTAGCAAACAGAGATTACCTAGGTGTGATCGTTATAATTGAAATATTTCTAAAATAGCGAAACTTAAACTCCAGTTGTTATATCTGAATGAACTACGCACAAATAATAGATTAAAATCAGTCGTTATAGCAAATAAATTACCCATAGAAACATTATATGTATTACCATTTACCTTTCGGTGTAGTTAATGTGGTCGTTATATGTGCATAAACTACCCGCAAATGATCAGTTGTTATATCATAACGGACGTTATAACCAAAATCATTCTATCAAATAATTTCACCATACAGATCTTATAAACATAGTCGTTATAAATGAATTGTAGTGTATAACACCCTACTACTGCTATTAGTGCTATAAGCACCACTAACACAATATAAAAACAACGAGCTGTTAAATGGAATAAAGTAGTCCGTCACGCATTGTTGATTCCGAAGCGCATACATACATTTTATTCCTTACGAGCAGTGCTCAACACAAAACAAGAACCGCCATGTATAGTGATTTATTTCATCTCGGTGTGTACTTATTCTCTACGAGTAGCAACAGCAACAGCAGCAGCAGCAGCGTATACGACCTGATGTCTTTTCGGATAAAAATACATAATCATAAACAAACGCAAACACACACATCGCATCGCCGTTTGCCGTTTGATATTGCAAGAAAACTGAACCAAGGTGATCGAATGCAATAAACGCACGAGCGCACGCTTCATATCATTCATTTTTTCATTTGTCATTATTATCCTATTAAAGTTATGAGCACCTTGCAAGCATCCGTGCAAAATGTTGCTTTTCCATCGAGAATGGCCACAAGTTTAATGTCGTTTTTAGTGTTACGTATAAATAAATAATGTGCACAATGTGCATAGCTAAAGAACCGTGGAGATCCTTGTTAGATGACGAGTTGAGTTTAAAATTCGAGTGGCTGACGCCAAACTTATTGTCATTGTCATTCGGAGTCGAGTGGCGTTGCAGGCAAGCAAACGCACGAACAACGAGACAATTTAACTAGATTAATAATACAGCTGTTACCAATTGTTTCATATTAAATGTGCGTCCATTGTTGAGGTCAAATACGCTCTCGGAGCTCGCGAGCCGCGCACAAGTGCCATCTCGCAAGGCATTCGGTAATAAAAGAACAAAAATTTATAACTCGCTTTATAACTTTACACATGCACAACGCTATACTATACCAAGTATTTCCTAAACCAACTGCCATCTCATATATTCCTTCTAGAACAAGCTATGAATTGCCATCGTAAAGTTGATTAAACATCTTGTATAATTAACATGATCATAAACATTAGACAAATGCTATAATTGAATAAATTATGAACAAATGTTTCGACACTCAATATATGCATTTTATGAATGCAAGCGCAAATAAGACTTAACAATAACTGACAGTATTCTAATTGGCAATTAATAGTGCTAATTATGCTCAAAAATGTCATTCGCTTTATGCGTAGATCTCCCAACCACAGTGCATACTACGCATAGCCCTCGAATCATTTAATTCGTTCGAGAGAAAGAAAGGGCTCGTGATGTTTCAATTTAAATATTTAGTTAGTACTTCAGCATTGCCTTCACAAATGCATTGATCATAATAAATGAAATTTATTCAAATTTGTCCTTGGCGCATACGCGTAAAAAAAGTTAAAAGAACATATTGATGCGGGCTAATTATTCGTATTGCAACCCTTGTACATTTATCTCCCCATATGCATTTAATACCCTCAGAATGTATGCTCCAATTAATTCATTTCGATTAATTAAAAATTATATTCAAGATGCTAATGGTACTCGTTCTGTTCATTATTGTGTCAGTTGTTTCATGCATTCAAAATGAATTAGAATTAATTATTTAAATTCCCAAGCGGAAAATTAAAAGCTATTGCAATAAATTTAAATTTCACTCAAACTTTTAAAAACAATTAAATCATTTAAATAGTTAATTATAAATAATTAGTAAATAATTAATGTTTAGGTGAAAATCGCGACTGTGAGCGAAGTCTCGATGGGGAAATTGTCGTGAAATTAAATACTGACATTTTGGAAAATGAATCTTACGAATGTGAAAATATGATTCAAATCGAATGCATAGTTTAGCAACAATTTAGCGACAAAGTCGAACACTTTCTGAGTCGAGATTTGCTTCACATGTAAACTTCATATTCAAAATTCATTTTCCAAACTCGTAGTGATCCTACATCAACATTCTTTGGACGTGTATAAACTACAACTAATAATCTTTCTAATGGTTTCAATATGGTCTTTTAGATATGTATTATATTTTCAATTAGTGTTTAATTATTGAGAAATTGCTGATTTTTAATAGACAGAAAATTTTCAAATCGTCTTCTACTAGTGTGTGTCAAGCTGTGTCAATGCGGCATTACCACTGGCAGATAGATAATTAAATGAAGAATCATCCATGCTATGTCTACTCGCGCCTAAACCAGCCAAGTTATGACAAGTTTGAAGATGAAATATTTGTTTTTTGGACATAGTTTTGACGATTTTATAATCGTGGCAACTGTTGTTAATTTTTTATGAAATTCCAATTTGCTGACTTAATAATTATCTTAAGAAAATTTGAATTTTGAAAATCGGTTCGGTGAATTTTGAGTTATAGAGCATTTTCCAAAAATACGCTGCTTTTGACCTGTCTGCATTGTAATCCTTGAAACACTATCAAGCAGTCATTTCCTTAATACCGAAAGCTAATCTTTCATCAATCCATTTCATCTGCAACTATCTTATTTCACCACCAAACTTGATTACTACCCCTAACTTAATAAACTTATTAATTACTTATTATCCTTGAATTTGAATTCTTCGAAATATTTCAGTTTGTCTTCAGTTTACTCATCTAAATCTCTAATTATATTCTAATCGTATAATCCTTTAAAATATCCACAATCAATCGACCAGGACTACTGATCAATATATACCTCTCGTGTTCACTAAGCAATTAATAGATTATCAATAGTTAAAACTTAAGTATCTATTAATTTAAGAGATTGGCAATTGAAAATTATCCAATCACTAGTTTGACTTGAAGCGATTTATTTTCTATTCAAATCTTGGGCAAAAACTTAAATATCAAAAATACGTAATTCCGTAAATGCTTATATAAAAAGATGTGTTTTATGTTTATTTATTCGTATGCTAATTAGATGAATTCGTATCAAAAACGTGCGCACGCTTTTTCAGCACCATATATTCGCTTCCTGTTCGAGAAACAACAGCGCGCAATATGCTAATCGCGAGGCTAATTAGTGAAGAAAACGAAAAGAATACGTTATGCAACTTTTTTCCACTGAATAACAATCCACGAATGCGTCCAGCAAGCGCACTACTGCTACTACTATTCACTGGTGGTGAGCACGCGCGCATTCACTTGTTGCTTCTTCGCATATTCTCCTTCTTACTGTTGCTGCTGTTGTTGTTAAACCGCGCGTAATTCTTATTTAATATGCGCACTCCATCTGATATATTAGCCTGATTATTATGCGCGTACTGACCGTACGCCATGAAAAGTTTTAGTTTCGGTTACACTTATCGCGTGCCCACGAATAATTATCAAATAAATAAAATTATTAAAAAAAGCAACATAATAATACCGTCCATAAAAGATATAAACAAATTTATTACGTTAGCTTAAAATAAACTTTATGTGTTTATTTGTTCGTAAACGAATTAATTAAATTAATTAAAGCTGTGTAAATGGTCGAAACCTTCAAACGCCAAAAATAAAACGCGCATAGTGTTAAATAGAAAATTAATAAACAATTAGCAAGATTCTTCTCTCAATTGTATGTTAATGAGGCGCTGGTAATTGATTTCGGAAGACACACTAACTTTTTCTGTATTCACTTAATTGACATGCTAACAAAACACTAACGTGTTACATGATTGTTGCGCGTTGTTCGCGTAATTGGCTAATTTAATTCATTATTAATAAGTAAGTAATTTAATAAAAATGAAGCGAAATGCGGAAGCCTGTTGGATGCCGCGTTTTTTTCTTAATATGTATGAAAATTTATGTAGAAAGTCAATTTTTATAATACCGTTGTTCGTTTCACTACAATTGAAATTAAACATGAACAAAAAAACGTGCGCAAACCACTTTTATTACTTTTCCACAGAAAGTAAACTTTTTAATGCAACTTGCACATAGCAAAAGCAAAAAAAAATTCTCAAGATAGTTCCGCGGTTGTGTTTTGTGCGAAAACCTTGAAACCTTGTTGCAAATTCAAAGTCATTAAGTGTAAATTGCTAATGCAATCATAAAATTAAATAAATTGCACATTATTCAAACACAAATACTTGTAAAGTTGTAGAAATCCCGTTAATATTACAATTATTTATAATTTCTCCTTTTTTTATCACTCAATAATCACAGGAAATTCCCTTATACTTTTTTCTTCATTTTTTTCTCTAATACTTAAGTCCTTTAATAATTTTTAATTTTCCAGCAATCAACACTTATTTCTAATTTACTATTCTTTCATTATCATTGCGAAACGAAAAGAAAAAAACAAAATTTAACGTTGTTTTCCTATACATGATTTTCTTCTAATAATTTCCTCATAATATTTAATTTTCCACCAAATTGAATAACCTTGAAATCTATTAAAATTTTCGTACGCAAATTTTCCAACTTGTTTGTAAAGTTTTAAAAATCCCGTTAATATCGCAATAACTAAAATTTCTTTCTTTTTATCACTCTTGTCTATTCAGAAAATTTCCTTATACTTTTCTCCTTTATTATTTTCTAATACATACTTAAGTCCTTTTAAATGTTTTAATTTCCGCAAAATGAAATAACTTATTTCATTATTAAGCAATCATTACTTATTTCTAATTTATTATTTCTTCATTACCATTACCAAACGAAAAGAAAAAACGAAATTTAACTTTCTTTTCCTGTACGTCATTTTCTTCTATAAGTTCTTCATAATATTTAATTTTCTACTAAATTAAATAATGCAGCATATTTCATTCATGAAAAGCTATTAAACATTTCATATGCAAATTTTCCAACCTATTTATTTTCTTACTTTATATTTTCATCAAAAATTCGTTCTCCGTCATTCAAATCAATTGCAAATTAGTAAATTGAGGAAATTTGCTAAATAGAAATTGAATAAACAATTATCCATCATAATCGAGATTTTGTTAATACATTCCTCAAAAACGCTTTGATATACTAATCCTTTTCGGATTAATAAGCACTAAACATAAAATATTCCATTTCTCACTTTTTTCCTACGTTTTATTATTACAACCGGTTATATGATTCGAAGCGGGCGCATTTCATGAAAGTGAAACCAACTCGTAGCGCGTTCGTGTGTTACGTTACAAGTTTACGCCGTGTTTTTTGCTTCTTCGGTTCTTCAGCATAGCGAAGCCAGTCTCCTGGGCCTCCTAATGAAATAAAAATTGTTCATCAAAACTTTTGCGCCCGAAAACGTGCTAGCGCGCCACGCAAAAACACTGTGTGCGTTTTTCATGCTTCGCACACGCTCACGATGCCAAACTCGCCGTGAGCGAAATAATAATTTCGTTCGTACACAACAAAAACGCGTCCGTTGCAAGGTTTTCGCAATGCGTATTCATGTTCATTGTTCCTTACGATTCGCTACTCCTTGGCTCGCTTGCTACAATTTAATCCACAAGCCGAATGCAAGCCAAATGCAACATTGGAACAATTTTACAATAACAATTACATCTATTACAATGAATGCACTACCGCTGAATGATAACACTTGTGGTCTCTCAGCTTGCAACCTGCTACCGCCGAATGAAAACTTCTACCGAAATTGCGAAAAATAACTTGTTTTCTCCTTTTGTCGTACAGATGTATAATTTGCTCGTTCGTTGGTAAATTCGTTCGAAATAACATTGAGCGCAGATGGAAAACATATTCGGAAAGTCGTGACTTTTGAACAGATTGTTTGTTTTTTGGGAAGAATTTCAACGTCGACATTCCATCTCATAATTAACTAATTTTTTAAATCGCCACGATTGCGACTCAACGTCTTATAAGTAGAAAACTTGTGGAGATATTTATTACTAATTAATGTTCCGAAATGAAATCAGCTTACGTAAATGGAAATTAAACGCGCTTCAATACTTTTTTCACATGTGCATACGTAATGATTGAATTGATTTTCATAAATTACTGAACACGAATGCAAATCATGAAACATTGTCCTCGTAATTAAATATTCACTACTTGAAAATGAAGGAAGTCAATCAACGACCAAATACACGACCGATATAAATAATTCTATGCTTTAATTTACACGATACTTAAATTGCACGGTGAAAAAATTCTATACGGAATTCCATTAAAACCAGTCAGAAAATGGGAATCCCATATTTCAAATAAGTAAGTATTCAATCAACTTATTTCAATTACCGGTCAAATTAATTACATTAATTAATTCATGGTAAAACCCATTTTAATTCTATAACCCTTACTTAAATTTTAATTAAACTACTGAATAGTATACGGTTTTGCATTTACAATTTTTTATGTGCAGTGGATGAAATCCAACCTAGGCCCTTATTGATTCGAATATATTTAATTCAATGATGAACATAGCTTGGTGCCATGTATTCTATGATTTGGCTTTATCCCAGTCCTGGGAAATTCCGCTCTAGCAGCGCTGTTTGTATTTCATTAACAAAATCATAAGATATTTTTACCCCAATTTAATACAACTTAACGAATAAACCATGTGCCAAATAAAAATTCTTAAATTATTAAATTATAGTGGAATAAACAGGAGAAACATTAGTTTAAAGCAAATTTTAGTTTTTCTACACCGCTTTTACCCCACTCTACCTAACTCTCTTTCAATCGTTTAATTTTCTAACTCATTTGAATTTCTCTTATAATTTTTTAAATACGTCGCCATCTTTATATCGCTTGATGAAACGAAAACGCAAACAGTGACGAAAAACGAGAGCGTAAATTCGTAAATCATTGTAAAACAAGAGTGGAGCAAACTCAGCGAGCCATCTTAAAAATAAAACCAAAGTAAAGCGCCAAGAAAAAAGGTAATGACCTATCCTAACACAAAATGCACGAGAACAACGGCAACAACAACAACATCAACTACGGACTGCTGCTATAAATACGCCACGAGTTCTTATCCTGTCGCTCATGCCGTCGTGTTCTATGGAATTCGAGCAAACCACGCGTATGTGTGTCTTACTTGAGCCAGTTTTTCTTCCTTGCAAATACATACACGTTATGCGCAAATTTAAAAATGTACTTTGCCTTTAGTTGACTACACCAATAATGCATAGTTATTTATAGCTGCACGAAAACAAAGCGTAAAAAAACCATCGAGTCAACGCCAACGTCATAATTTAATTGCACTACGTATTTTGCAAATTCATTTTTTTTATTGCACACATTCTCGTTGGCGGCCAAGTGCAAGGTTAATGGCGAATCATGCGCCTGGCGCGCGGTGGCGGCGCTCACTTGTTTATGCGCACTCGCTCACCGGCCAAGGAAAAAAGTCGCATTATGCTGATGAATTTCCCATCATTATTTCATTATGCTCGTGCATAGGTCAACATTGAAATTGTTTTCGTGCCAAACGGGAATTTTACATTAAAAATTAATTAAAAACAATATCGTATACTTACAAAATAGTAGCGTACTAGTGAGTAAATGTAATTGTTTATGTGATAATCAATATATGCAGTTTTTGTTTAAGTAAATATTCGCAATTTTGATATCGCTAAGCATTCGAGTTAAGTTTCTCACGCTTTTCCTTGTTATTGTTTACTTTGCATCCCGTATGTTACGTAATACTGTTTGATTTAAATTGATTTGTGTTGAGTTGCTTGCAAATAATTATAAAATTGATAACTACACCGTATAATTATTTATATTTGACGATTGTAGGTAGCTACTTACTCATATCATATTTGCTCTTTAAAACTTGATTTCTGCGAGAAAAGGCGGCATTAATGTATTCAATGAATGGAAACAACTCACTTTACCAATTTGAAACAACAATATCAATTTACTATTTACTACTATGGTAAAATATTTCCATAATTTATAGCAATGATAAATATAAACATTGTATTGATAAAACAAAAACGAAAAGGCAAAATTTATTATTTTTTCACATAATTTTGAATGAAATTCAGCGTGTCAGCAAATAGTAAATGTCAGCAAATTGATGCACACTGGCAATAAACGCCTAAATTTTCGAACCACCGAACCGATTTCAACGATTCATATTTCGCATGAAAATTAAAATATTTAAGTCTTACATGATAAGAAGGTTTTCCTAAAAACCGCGAGCACCTCGTGTTAGAGAATGATTTATGACTTTTCGAATCGCGAGTGATCGGTTCTGTGGTTTGTGAGATTTTTGGTCCCACTATTCGTCAGCGGTCCCTTTAATTCGCACAAAAGGCCAGGCACCATGCAAAACATAAATCACATTATTATTTCCAAATCATCAACCATCATCCTTTTCTTTGGGTAATTCAAAAATTAAACAAATTCTTCACTTAATTGGCTGAATGAAGTATAAATAATTTAAAAAAGTTTGAGTTTTATTTATAGCAATTGATTATTGAAAATTTTCTCTAAACCAAAATATCAATGAAATTATCATTTCAACAATATATATTTTGCTCTTTTCTGATGTTAATCCAAAATTAGTATTATTACGAAATTGCATTTTGCATTTTTCTCTGACGTTGCGCGTAGCATCGATTCAAAATATAAATTAAATTATTTAACCTTTTCTAATTTTAAGGTTTATTTATAGCAATTGAATAAGCACGTTATAATTTAGTATATTTCCTATAATTTTCTATTGTATTCCCACTCAAAATACGCTCGTATGTATCATCATGTCCTTGTCGATTTCCTTGCGTGTGCATTTGAATACAAAAATACGAAATGTATGTATGAATACGTGTTGTGTTATTATATACGATGTGTATTAGTTGTATATTCATTCCGTGCACATCCGGATGTCACCGAATGCAAAAAAAATACTACTTATATGCAACAATACTGCGTTGTCAACAAGTCGACTACGTTTTTTTCTTCTTCTATGAATTTTACATTTTTCCATGTTTTTCTATCGTTCCCATGAAATGTCAACAACTTTATTAATTTCCGAGTTAATGGCATATTTTTTACCGCATTACAAAATCCAGAAATGGCGCATCGAAAAAGCACTACCTTGCGTGTCAGCTTTTAATTATTAATGGATAGTGGGATGCGATAAATTCGATGTTAAACTTTTAATATGTTAACTACTAATTGTGAAAAAAATGGTCGAATAATAATTAATACGCTACGCTCTTTTCCAAGCCATGAATATGCAATAATCGCAAACAATAGCATTGTTTGTTAGGCGACATTGACACACAACGAAATTAAATATCATCAAAATGTACGCATAAAAATAAGTCATGTTCAAAATTCAAACCACAAAAACAACTCGCAGCGTTCTCTTATTATGTTCCTAACCAAGATATTTGACAATCAACAAAACACCAATTTAGATAATTATTTGTCGTATTCCTAAAAAAACATAAACAGTTAATTTAATCAACAACTTTTATAAAAGGAGTATTTCAACTTTGAATATTCTGCAATCTTCCGAGTTAGACGTTACTTTATTTTCACTAATATTTAAAAAATTGTCGAAAGTTCTTGTTGAATTTGCGTAATGAAGTGTATTTTCACTAATAAACGATTATTGGCTTTCCAATATTTCTGACAGACTTTAGTCTCGTATATAACGAGTTATTTTTATGTTTTCCAGATATTTTTAGTTTGTAACGAATGATAAAATGGACAGGAAATAAATGAGAAAATTATGCATATTTTAGTACATTTTCGATTTTAAGATTTTGCATATTAATTCAACTATTTTTGCTTACACAATTTCCTGAAAAATGCCAAGTTCTCAATGACTTACTGAAAGCTAAAGAACTTCGTAGGAATTGTCTATTTTAGTGTGTATCGAAAAATTGCAAGTTCTTTTAAGAATATTTTAAATAGCATAGAAATCTTCGTGCAAAAGTTTCATTTAGCTCAAGCGATGCAATTGATTACTAATAACTAATAATCTAGTAACTTAGTAGCACTAGGCACTAGACTAATGAGACAAATAATACGTGTAATCAAAAAAAAACCGTGACGCATTCGTTCGTACAATGCACGAACGCTTGCTCGCTCGTTCAACTCAAGAAGCATGCATTTCTCCGCGATGATGGTGAAAGTGATCATTGCATCGCATCGTTGTGCTCGCCGCGACCAGCGATGGAAAAAGAGTGAAAACGTCGCGTACGACCGTGACCCAGTGGATTGCACGAAATAACAACCGACTACTTACAGCCAGCTACCAACCGAATGAGCAGCCAAACAGCATTAACGAATCATTACACATCCATGCTTAAAAAAACCGCAGCCAACGCATACGCCGAGAAACGAAACGAAACGAAAAGAAAATAAAAGACAAAGCAATAACCAAAGTATCATTCAGCTAAAAATAGACCATTACCAATACGCATTAATAATTCCAACAAACGTGACTTTCATAAATAAAATCCACATCAGTTACTGATTGATTGATTTGTATCGATAATTAACAATGATTTCCATAATCCTTATCAAAATCGTAAATTATCTAAGTATGCTCGATCATCTGTAAGAAGAACTTGAGTTATAAATGCGCTTATCATACGACGCATGCGAGTACCACACGCTCGTAAATTCGCAGTGCGCAATTAATTTACAACTATAGGCTATAATTAAAGGGAAAAATTACCCTGCAATTGCACATTAACTATTACGACCCGAAACGGGAAACGCAGAGCAAGCAACAAAGCCCCCCAATCCGAAACAATCAGCGAAGTGAGTTTTACGGTTTGCCAACAAATCGTCAAAATTTTACGCAATGTCCAACATCCTGGCCATTAAATGACTCGATTACCAATCACGGAAATTTCTAATCTTTTCCTCTCTCCACTCGACAATCACACAAACTCTATCAGCGGCGCAAAATGTGCTAAAGTCATCGACCAGTACATCACACTTCATAAAGTTTAAACAATCACAGTTTAAACTTTTACGAGCTCTTTCATCAACGCGTTGCGTTGCGCAGTTGATACTAATTCGCTATTGACTTGCTTGTTCAAATCGTTTCCAATAATAAAAGAAATTGCTGAAATTTGCACACCGCTTCAAGATTAAAGCCGGCTTTTAGCTTAATGACTTCGCGAAGAGGTTATTGCGAAAAGGTAAAGGTAAAATTTCACTTTCCAATAGGCTTGCATTTCCGGTGCGCGCATCATCACGAGAATTCCGCAATCACGACGTCTCCTAATCATCAGCTGTCGTCTTATGGCGCTTGGCAAATATGAACAACGTGCAACTTTTATTTATTTTACGTTATTTATTGTAGAGAAAGTTATTCTCAAAACGTAGGTATTTGCGATTATAATTCATATAACATTTAATTACCGTATGTTTCGGAAAATGGACAAGTCGCCGCACAATGGGAGCAAACGTCTCAATTTTGAACATTGCTTAATAGCTCACGAACCAAAGAACCGATTTCAACGATTCAAATTTCGTATGAAAAATAACATAATTAAGTCCTACATGATAAAAAAGTTCCCCTAAAATACCGCGCGCACCTCTTGTTAGTGAATGATTTATGACTTTTCGAATCGCGAGTGGGAGAGTAAACAATTGAGCTTATAAATAAAATAAAATAACCGGGACCAAATTTTGATTTCAAATCAATTCTGTGGTTTATGAGATTTTTGGTCCCACTCTGCGTCTGGGGGCTTGACGGTGCCTTGACTCGCGCTAATAAGCGACCACCAATTAACAATAATTAAAAATTATGTTACGTAAATTTTTAATTAAATCAATCTTGGTTTGAAGATTAGAAATCCCTAAATCTTATCTAAAATATTATATTCACTTCTTATCTCATTATTTCCATGAATTTACCCCCCTAAGGGCTCAAAATCATTCAAGGGTATAATATCCTCGGTGGCAACCAAGAATTCTTTACTAGAAAGGGGTAGCTAAGCAAAGTAGGGTTGGAAACCCCTTATTAATCATTATTACGGCTGAAAATTGATTTCCAAGATGATGAAAATCATTAATTTCATAAAAATTCATAGAATTCTAATTCAATTCTTTCATTCACCTAATCATAAAACTTTCTTATCTTATGATTATTCAACAATTATCGAATTATCTAGGATGAACACACTTTGAATTTCGAACAAACTACTCACTGCGTAATTTTAAATTTCAGCTCATTTTGTCAGTTCTGGCTCTAATTAAATTACAGCAACTCGTACCAAACTACTTTTTTGCTTCTAGCAAGCAGGCAGGCAGCGAGCAAGACAATTGCAAAACATTGAAAAGTAAAATGAGCAATTGCTCAACTGCAAATCGTTGTGGTCAATGGTGTCTGTCCATCGTTCGTGCGGTAGAACGACGAAGAAATCCAACAATAATAAAACAGCGCGGTGCCGCGCGCACGTATTATTGTACTGTGTGTGCTCACTTACAAATTGAAATTTCTATAAAAGTGAATGCACAACAAGTGCGCGAAGCGTGCATTTACGCATCTTATGTAATCCTTTGCGAGCGCGCACTCGCGCCTTGCTCCTTACAATAACGATGATGATAATAATAATAATAATAATAAAATCTCCCGGTGCGCACTTTATTCGTGTGTTTCACTTCACTCGCCTATTATTTATGGCAATCGCATTCGCTTTTTCGGCTAAATGTTAAACCGTCATATCATAATAATCCGGCTGGCTTTACTTTATTTCATCGAATTGTTGTTGCGCTTCGAAGCGGACAATCGCACACGAAAAATCGTTTGCGTCCTGCCCGAGTAAATCGAAAAAGTGGCTGATTTATAAAGTCATTAAATCTTTATTAAAACGAGGAATTAATGCCCACGCGGACGCCAGTGCCAGTGTTAAGAAATCACACGTGATAATTACGAATGCACGCCGCAGCACGCGTATGTGTGTTGATGTAATGAGCATTCAATTCAGCCAGCGAGCGGCTGGCTCACTTGCCATGTTTGGCAAGTGCCGCAAATGAGGAAAAAACATTCATAATTAAAAGGCAACACGGCCGAGGATCATCATCATAGTCAACATTGACGATTTTATCGAAAGAATATGATTGTTGCGTTTGTAATTTTGTATTCAAAGATGACGAAGACGATTAAAGACGACACCCACGAAGAGGTGCTTATTGTTTGTGTCTATTGATTTATAATGCGTTGGAAAATTTATTAAATTATTAAACAATTTCTAACATCTATTACTTTTACACATAAAATAAATCAATAAAGAGCTCCAAACTCGTTTTTATCTCTTCTTTCCCATTAAAGAAAAAGAAAATTAATTTGAATTTAAATGACGAATATTAAGATTTCACCAAGCAACGCACACTGGTCCAAAGCAGCATATTTTTGGAAAATGCCTTATAACTCAAAATTGTCCGAACCGATTTTCAAAATTCAAATTTTGTCATGATAGTAAAAACACGGCAAATTGGAATTTGATAAAAAATTAATAACTTTCAATAAATCCATAACATATTAACAAAAATTGATGAGAAACTGATGAGAATGCTTTAATTAAATAAACTTTAAAACGACTTGCTGCGTATTATCAAAGGTTTTGCCGCAATCTAACTCGTTAACTTCTCATATTTCAATACGTCTCTCTTGCACATTTTAACGTTTGCATCATGAGACACTGTTAAATTATATCGGCACGACTATAAAATCGGCAAAATTTCGTCCAAAAAACTAAAAATTTCATCTTCAAAGTGTCATAACTTTCTTATGGGCGGGTTTGGGCGCGATTGGACATAGCAGAGGTGATTCTTCATTTAATTATCTATCTGCCAGTGGTAATACCGCTTTGACACAGCTTGACACACACTAGTAGAACTCGATTTGAAAATTTTCCGTTCAACAAAAATCTGAAATTTGTCAAAAATTAATTTCTAATTGAAAATATAATATCTAAAAGACGGTATTGAAACCATTCGAAAGACTATTAGTTGTAGTTTATGCACATGCAAAGAAAGTTGATGTGGGATAACTATGAGCTTGGAAAATGAAATTTGAATATGAAGTTTACATGTGAATCAAATCTCGAGCCCGAAATTGTTTGACTTTGTCGCTAAATTGTTGCTAAACTATTTATCCGATTTGGATCATATTTTCACAATCGTAAAATTCAGTTATTCCTTAATTTAGTGGTAAAAAAAAATTTTCAAAAATGTCATTATTTCATTTCACGACAATTTCCCCTTCGGGACCAGTGTGCAACGCATTAAAATCTTTAATCGCAAATTACCTACATCATTGTTAATTTAAATGTATGTATTCTATTCCTCCTAATATTATTCTGAGTTAGACACCCTTTCAAATATCATAATTGGATTTCTATAATGCTTTGGCACTTTTGAGATAATGAATTTTAAATAGGCGAATAGCTTGGAATCCCAGGCTTCACTTCAAATCTATTCAACTTTAAATCACTATTGTTGCTAAACCACTGGTCATATTCAAGTTATTTTTTACCTTGGGCAATAACAATTAACCCTAGATCTGTTCATTAAAAAAGAAATTAAAAAAAATTATTAATGGCTAAATTCGCAACGATTTCCGAACTGAAATTTCTAAAAAGTAATGTTATCTATATTCGGCTATAACGACTGCGACACTGATTACAGCAATGAGGATTACTTAAATCTTTCTAATAAATTCGTTCAAATTCAAGGCGGATACAGCGACTAGATTCATAGAAAAATTCACGCAAAGAAATAAACTTTAACTTCTCTCGTATCTTCGAATAACGCTTGGCAAGAGTTTCGAAAATTCAACAGATAGAAAATTAAATTAATAAATTCCGCATATAACGACTAAATTATCCTTTTATCCACACTATAAACACATTCGTTTATGTATTCAACGCTATTTAATCTATGTATATCACATAAATGTATCATATCTATTTTTAAATGACCACCACTAGTTTAATAAGAACGGTCAAAGAACTTCCAACCAAAGATTAAGCAGCATGACGTTAATCATTATTTGAACGGAACAAAGTAAATCTACCACTATAATTTCCCAACATTGAATGACAACATTTACATAAAGAGAAACCAAAACTCATGAAATCGCCAACGAAATCAATAGTATTTCATCGATTGCAATCCGCACGGAGTCAAACAACTGTTGATTAATTCCCCGTTCTCCAATCTATGCATTTCTAAACTTGCGTTTGATTTTACAATAAAAAAAATTACTCATGCTAGAAAGTCTTGGGTGTAATTTGCCTTCCCCCCAAAAAAAAACACACAAAACAGCCAAGCAAATGAGCGCTTTTCACTTTCTTTTGTCGATTATTTTTAGCACTTTATTACTCAATTGGATTCGCCATATTTTACAATCACGCGCGGCGTAATCCAGTAATGCATGAAATTATTTGTAATTACATACACACATGTCTCTGTTGCTTTGGAACAGCAACAAGTTGCTTGCTTGTCTTGGCTTGGTGTGGTATGTAGTGAGTAAAGTGCTATGGTGTAAGGCGATATGCGATGACGAAATGTCGCCTCGAGAAAAATTTCTTTCACTTTCACTTGGCTCGCTGGTCGGTCGGTCGTAGGCAATATAATCGGCGCGTACGCATTGCAATCGCGCTCGCCATCATCATCATCACCATCAAGAGCCTCATCGGCCGCGGCGAGTCATCAAGCAATCGTGGCTCGCGCGAACTCAACAGGTTGTGTCTTCGCCCGCCGCCGCCGCGCGCTAGCTTATTGAACACAACAAAACGAGGTAGAAGAACGCATTAAATGCCATGAGTGGCGTATCCAGCACGTCATTATAGCCATATACTGATATGCAATCATTACCGAGAGCGCTTGCATTTTCAATGCGTCGTTACTTTTTTCTTCGCGCTGCATTTTTCTCTGGAGCCGTTTTGCTTTTTACCATTTCGCGAGCGTCAATTCGTACCGTGTCGTAGTGGAAAACTACGCAATGTTCTTCCGATAATACGCATTGCTATATTTTTACATAACAAATGTAAACGACGTAAATAAAAATTCATTATTGATAGTGATTACAAATCATCATGATGAAATATCGCAAAACAACATCAAATTACTAAATTTCGCATTCCTTAATTTATACGCGAGTTTTAAAAACCATGCAAAAATAGAAAATATTAACGTTTCATGTCATTTAATACGAAACTCTTCATCTTTCCCCTATTTATGAATAATAATCGATAATAACTTAACTAATTTATTTGATTATCTATGATTACGTGTATATTTAAAATGAAATCGAATTTCATTACTGATTAACTAAAATTTCACGTGATTTAATAGGAAATCCGTCCTCCTTTTACCAATCTATGAATAAACACTCCTTAAATCTCCAACTAGCGTTCTTCTTGAGACACATAATTTTCTTTTCTATTACTTAAATAATTTAATTAGCTAGCCATCAATGAATATGTGTAAATTCAAAATGAAGTCAAATTTCATTGCTGATTAACTAAAATCTTACGTGATTTATTAATTTTACATGATCTAATCCATCATTTTTTTAGCCATTTGTTTTAAAGTCACATTTAAAGTCGCGTCTTTCCTAAGTCACATGCTTTTCTCTTCTATGACTTAAGTCATTGACCATCTAAATAAGCTCACTTTAAAAATCTAATCTAATTTCATTATTGCTCCAATATCTATTGAGGTACAGCTGATAGTAATCCGCATAATAGACATTAATCTATTGATATTTGGTTTCCAACTTGATTTATCGATATTTAATACCTAAACACGATTTTTTTTCTGCGCCAGAGACAAATACAAATATTATTTTATAATAATACTTACATCTCTCTGATTACATGCCTAAACTTTAATCTTACAATCATTTACACGTTGCTTTCCATCCGCTCCATTATTTAATAATAGATCTTTACTAAAACTGCCCAAAAATGGGCAGTGAATGAAAGATAAGATTTTCACAGCCAAGCGAACAAAGTGCAACAAATTTAATTAAAGCGTACCTACGTTTAATTTAATAATAAGTTTCTGTCTGCTCACAATCTGCATTCTGCGATCCCAAGATTATGGGAGTACACTTCGCTTGAAACAAAAAATGGAAATTTCGCAAATTATCATAAATCCTTCACAGGCCTTTTCTGCTTCTCACATCCGCGATGCGATAAACGTTGAAAATCAATAAAAATATGAGCATTAATAAACAGCATTCGCATCGAAATGTGTGTATAAAGTCCGCAAACCACGCCAAGCCAACCAAGTCAGCTGAGAACAACCTTGAAGATGGTTGTGGCGCGACTTAAAATTGAAGCGTACACGGATCTCGTCGACTTCGTATTGCTTCTCTCACCATCATCATCAACAACTACTCGACGCGCTTCTCAACATTTTAAGTAATGCAAATCAGAAAGCTGCTAGCGCTAACAAGTGTGTAAACATGCGCAATGCACACATTCAAATTTAAACAAACACCAATTATGACCACTGCATAAATCCGCATACACTGCTCAACCACACATAATCCTTAAAAATCCTTCTCCTCCTTCTCATGCTCTACCAAAAAAGAAAAGAAACCTGCCGCATGACATTGCAAATTCATGCATTGTAAAAACCGAGCAATAATTATAAAAGCATTGTGCATATCCTAGTCGCAGCAATAGTCTAAACATAGTAATAGGTCAGTAATAATATTATTTAGCATCGTTGTGCGTACACAGCGCAGCAAAGCACAGCACACGCTCCGCCATTTATTTACATTAATTAGCTTTTGTACTTATCATCATCGTAATGTGGGCGATGCGTTCGTATCTATGTTAATTGTCGCTCCTATGCATAATAGCAATTAATGCACAAAAATAACGGTAGGACAATCATAATACAATTAATTGTTTTCCATCCACAAATAATACCTACAGAAACCATTCGCTCGCTCAATATGATTTAATGGACGCGCACACAGATAATGCCCGACAATCAAACCTCATATAATGTATGCTGAATGCGAATACGAATACATAATAACAAATGGAATGAAAAGCGATGAAAGTCATTGCGGGTCATTCATTTTGCTCTAATTACCAAGCAGTGCCAACTACAATACAACCGCGCACACTTTACATCTTATACCGAGTGTTTCACTCCCTGATTCGTCAAATAAATCGCCGATTACAACACCCAATACATCATCATCAGATGCAACAATTACTTTCATACATTAACCCGCGTTATTTTCACCGCATTTCCTGTCAAAGCGCACACAAAAATAAAAATCATAAGCGACTCGCATTATTGAGACGTCAAAAGCAAAAGCAAATTCAAATTCAAAAAGCCGAATTATGATTATTGTCAGGTCAGACACACAAAATCCGAAAATCTTTGTTGTTGTTGTTGTTGTTGTTGACAGTCGGTGCACCCAAAAAAGGATGCGTGGGCTACTTTATTGTATCGCATTCGGCTACCATCGCAAACGTATACGCAAAACGCACCGTCGAAAGTGACTTGACGGCGCGACGCGGCTTTAAACAATCTCTGAATGGATTTGTGCATTGTCATTACCACTAAGTGGATGACTTTCAAATTTCTAAAAATACATGTATGGCATGTATGCATGCGTGCATGTGTTTCAAACGCACATTTCAATTTCAATTCAAATTTTCCAATCTGCTCGTCGTCGTCGTCGTCGTCGTCGTCGTCGTTTGTTGTTATTCAAATGATGCGAGATGATGCGTCCATGCGAAATATGACAAAATGATTGAATAATCGCACGCGTTTAGCGATAAACGCACATATATTGTGCATGCACACTTTCGAATGCAAAAGCGTACGCAATTTGCATACGGCGTCCCGTCCATAAGATTTTATGCGTATTTGCATAAAGAATAATAAATAATACGCGCACAAGTTTTGTTTTCGCCGTCGACTCGATCATTTCACGTCGGTAATCTCCATCGTTAACATTTGCTTTACTCGAATGTATCGAGAACTAAAGTCATACGAAGTAGTGGTAACAATAATAATAATAATAATAATAATAATATTAGATATTCTCTTTCTACATCTATAATATAACATTTGAAAATGCTAAACCGATTGATTCAGCGAATTCAATTTCGCGTAGGTTTTCTTCATTCGAGATACATAGATCGCAAAACAAGCTATAAAACGTCAAAGAAACGACGACGACAATGAAATTGGAAAAAAGCATCAACAGCAATAACAACAACGTTGGCGGTGAACTGAGCAATAATAATCGTAAACAGCGTGCGATTGCAAATATGCGTAAGAAAGTCCTTTCACTTTCTCTGCGCAAAGTATGAAGCAAAGAAAAAAACGTACGTGTGAGGTAGCAGCAAGACAAGTCAAGAAACTGACTACTTCTGGGAAGCGCACCTTCCCAAACCTGATTATCGCTTTTGATTTTTTGCCCGCATATTTTATCGATTTATTTACCAAACACCACTGCCACTGCCGCTGCTGCTGCTGCTGCTGCCGAACAGGAAGTTTTAATTAGTTTTACGTAACCTCCGAAAAACCTCCGCCTGCCTGCCTGCCTTATCGCAACACGATTAATGAATTGAACATTAATTAACGCATTTATTTAATGAGAACGAAACAGCATTGCGTTTGGTAAAACGCCCACGCAATGCGAGAATTTAGCGCATTGCATGCGTGTGCAAGCCGATAAAGCATTTTCCGGCGCGATGCAAACGCTTGACTTGTACACCTTCCGGTTTCCGCGTCGCTTCTATATCCGGTCGCAATGCGATTAAAATTTACGAGCGCTTTTGAAATACCCGCGTACAATGTACTACTGTACGCACTAATTGCTGCTGCGTAAGAAATTGGTTTAGAAAAACTAACTCAAACTAACCACTTTTCCAAACGCGTCTTTTGCTGTCGTAATAACACAGCACTGCAGTGCTCTGGCACAATAGTCAATGCGACTACATGCTTATTATTGCCGTTTACATGTTAACTGCTCGCAATTGATACACGACGAATGCACATAGATTTTCCCACTGATTAATTCTAATTGACTCGCCCCGATGTGCATTATTATTATCATCAGTGCAGCCCGTATAATGCACATAGACGATTTCCGGTTATTTTACGTTATGAGAGGGTGTGCTAGGCACCCTATTGAATAATCATTAGCATCCCTTCGCCTCGTTACGCAAGACTATGCAATACGCGTTTTCAAGTCGTTTGTTTGTTGCGCGCATTACGAATTACAACTAAGCAACAAGCAACGCATCAATAGAACAAACCAAGTAAGTGAGTATAGTAAACCTGCAATAAAACGGAAAGTGCCTCCGTGTGGCACATACGCAAGACGCATTCGTTGCTGTTGGTTCTTGGGGTCGCGACGGGTCGACGAGAAAATTCGCATTGCCAACCGGCAAACAAACAATCAGGATGCAAATGGTAAGTATGAGTAAAAGGTGTGCGCGCAAACGTTCGCGAGGAGTAGGTGCAGCCCGCACATGAGTACTGAATGCATAAGACGCTAAGCCCATATACAAAGGGAACGCATAAATTCGCATTCATTTTAATCCATTCACAACTCAATCTAACAGCAACAACAACACTTTGTATGCGAGTATGAAGAGTGCATATATTGAGCAAGAACGCATACAAAAGTGTGCATGGATGAATATCTGCATGGTTCACTTATTATTAGGGTGTGATAAGTCCCCTAGATGGTCGACGAAAGCAACGCGTATTCGCTCATCCAACCAATAGCAACAACAGCAACAATAATACATATCTCCTCTGATGCATAATGCTTCAGATGTATGCGTGCATTCATTCACGTTGATTACACGTCGCGTATAATTGCAATGCACATATGCATTGTAATGCTCAATGTTGCAAAACGCAGAAAGTGAAGCAATCATTGTACAGAGATAGCTAATAGATATATCGGTCGCTATCTGTGCGCAAGTTTATTAACACTTGTAGCATAAATTATTTGCAAATTGCCGACGAAAAACGAAATCAAATCGAGATTATAAATCAGTTCACAAAAAGTAGACCTAGCATCAGCTTGAGCTTAAGCTTGAGTTCGTGATGGCATGGGAGCAGCGCAGCAACCACAAGAAAAGCAAGGCAAAACGTTGCACTTAAAAATCATTCAATGCGCGAGCGCGCGCGCGCGCGAGATCGCAGTGTACTTATCTGAATTTAAATCTAAAGTGTGCCCCATGCATGCAGGCATGCACCCGGGGGAGCAATCATACTCCACGCATATACACTCACACCCAAGAGGAGATCCATGGGTATGCATTTCAGCTTTTCATTCTCGCTTACTTCTTCTTGCCTCTGCGAGTATCATGCGCATTGCTGCTATTTATTTGTCAGCGAGCAGTCAGTCGCGCCCGATGCGTGTACTTGGTTTACGTACAATGTGACCATTGTGCACCGCAGCACATGCATGTACATGGTACATACAAGCATCGCAATTGTACAAAGCATATGCCGTTAAACCGCCGTTAATTGCCGCGTGTTTGATTCGAGTGCTGTGCCCCCCACTGGCGTTGAAAAAGCAATTTTTATCTCTGCAACCAACATTTACTTGTATCGTATCGTATCGCATTAGCGTTTTAATTTAAATTCGGGCGACAGCGCAAAAAAAAAAACAAACGCGCGCTCTTCATGTGGTCGATTACAGCGTGTGGCGAACATTCGAGAGCAATTACGCAGCTAAATACCCGTCAGGTCCTCCACGAGGAAATGTTCTCATGATAAATGCTGGTTGTGATTTCCACGGCCGTTACAGATTGAGTTACCCCTGCTATTCAGATTTTTCACACAGATTTCATGCGATATTTATCCAGACTGATTTCACATGCTCTCCAAATCTTAGTCAACCTAAAACAATCAATTTTGAGCAATTGCTAAATTTTTTATGAACCACCCTTGAAATGTTCATATTTAGTGTCATCTGGACACGCGTTGCAACGTGTGCTCAGAACGTAAGAATCTCTTTATTGTGCTGGTAGCGATTAAATTATGCGCATGCAAAGCCGCTTTACGCAAGTTGGAGTCATCCAACCGGAAGAGGGTTGTGATGTACGTATTCATACGGGTCACGCGTTTGTACAAAACTTTCGCATCATCACCAGGGCAGGGCGCACACGCTTCATGAAATGCCGATGTTGCCTGGCTATCACCTAGGCATAATCCATGCGCCCTTAAAAAACGTGACGTCAATGGTAACACCGTGCACGCGATGCGGGTCATCATCAACATCGTGAACAACTTGGCTGCTGTAACCACCACGTCAAAGAGCACACTTCAGCAACCCCCCAACATATTTACATTGGCGCAGAGGGCTGGTTAATTGACCGCACAGCCCTATCAATTAGGGGATGGCACTGCAGTGGCGTATGTTTTACTTTATAATGCGACACACGCCGGCCGCCGTAAATACACATTACATTTTTCAAGTACCGTCGTGAATATGTTTTACGTCCGCATTATCATAACAACGCATAAGTGCACGTTATCGCGTTTCATGTGTATACAATTGACACTAAATTGATGCTAATAAAATATTCCAGGCGGTCCCGACCCTTCAACCATCCAGAGGGGATGATGAGCTGACAATTGCAAATTGAGGGTGAGCAGAATGACTACAAGTGACAACGTATGAAAAAATGGGATATAAACGAAATCCGTTAAAAATCAATATCTAATTGAGTTAAGTAATGATTTCCAAATCTAGATTTTAAGCCATTTACTTTAAAAAATAGATGCAGATCGCAAAAATCACTTTCTAATAAAATTAAGTACTGATTTTCATTGTTGACTTGTGCATAATCTAGATTTTAAGTACTTTTCTGTATCATTTAGGTGTAGATTCTCAAAAATGAATATTTAATTGAATAAGTAACGGTTCCCTACTTGGATTTTACGTACTTTTCACCAAAATCTAATTAAATTAAGTAATATTCTTTCTTGTTTACTTGAACATAGCTCAGATTATAAGTTCTTTAGCAGCAGATCCCCAAAATGAACATCTAATTAAATTAAGATGTTTGTGATTGTTTCCTTGAACATAAGCTATATTTTAAGTATATATTTTAAACTCTGTTCCAAGATTTACTTGCAGATCTCCAAAATCAATAACTAATTAAACTAAGTAATAATTTCCAACTTAGATTTTAAGTACTTTTGCCTAAGATTTATGGTAGATCCTAAAAAGCATAGCTAATTAAATTAAGTAATGTTCTGTGTTTACTTATGCATACATTGCCCAGAGTTTAAGTCGTCTTCTCTAATCTTGGATGCAAAATCCAATTAAATTAAGTAATATTATCCATGTTTACATATACATAACCCAGATTTGAAGTACTCTCCCCAAAAATCAATATCTAATTTAATTAAGTAATAATTTCCGCCTTGCACGCCTAAATCACCTTGATTCCAAGTACTTTTCTCCGAAATTTAGCTGGCGTTATATTTAGTTGAAGTGCTTGCAAGTTGCAACATCTTCAGATGACAAAATATAATTTTAGTGTTCTAATCTCCTCAGATTATTAAAGCCATACACGTAATAGAAATACTAAGGTGGTTTCCATCTCCGAGTGTTGTATTAATAGTACCAAAGGTTTCTCTGCTTTTATGAAGTGTCTAGTACACATTTTATGTATGATATAGAAAGGTGAATATGCTTGTTCAACCTTCATACATTTCACTATGTACCAACCCAATATATTGGAGCAACAAACGTGTATTTAATCTCCTCGCATTCGTACTTGTTGCTCCGTGTTGTTTGTCGCTGTCACTTCCGCATAAATTAATTGTCTCTATGCCACTAATGCTTATGCTTACAGCACAGGTATAATTTGTCTAGATCCACTCCAGCCACCTACATAATATACGTACGCTCAGTATGCATCCAGCAAATATGTATAAACCTGTACGAATATGTATCATAGTTGTATGTTTGTTCACTTGATGGCCGAGACAACTTGTTCTTGCTGTGTACGCATATACATTTCGTATATCTTTATCGAAATCTGTACCGGCTGAGCGTGCCGAGCTCATTTACTCGAATATTTATTGTTTTCCTTGTTGTTGCACGATTTCCCTAACATTTCCTTAGTGCCTTCATGTGAAACGTATACAACGTTGTTGACAGTATGCACGCAATGATAAGAGAACAACAAGAAATGTAAAGTAACATCCTGACATGTTTGTTGATATTGCCATTACTTGCTTGAGGTGATGGCACTCTGCAAATTTTTGCATATAGACTTTATACACGTTACTTGTACGATATGTTTCAATGTAAATTGCTGACTTACTTGTAATACGACTGAAAATGACCGTTTATTAAGCGTAGAAACCGTATTAGAGCTTCCAGCTACCATTCAAGACTTGTACTTACTCCATGTGTTTACCTAACCTATATAAATCTCTGTAGCTACAGACCGATTAGACCGATGTAAAACATTGTACTTGATAACTTAATCGACGTAGCGCGAATTTCAATAGCGTATTAGATTGAGATATGTATAACAATCGATGTAACAATATAATAATACAGCAAGGAAATGTTCAAGAAAGAGCAATGTATATGGTACTTACAGATATCTGGAAGAATCGTTGATCCAATAGATTTGAATTCACTGGCACTCTTATCACTCGCGACTCTACTAATTCTTCTAATCACTTCACGATTGTTTATGTAAGATGACAATAATTACTTCACCCGATAATGCAATAACAATTGTTGTGACTTTGTGCAACGTTCACTCGCGATAAAATGACAGCTACGGACATGCAACGCCACCAGGCAGCATGTTTAATATACTCATACAGAAATTTGTTTAGAAATAGCATAAGACTAACTATTAAATTAGTATTAAAAGTAATATAAAATAAATTATTAATCAGAAGTTTAGTTTTATTCGTTTTGTTAGAATTAATTGCGTTTCTTAATTATTAAAGGTGTTGTGCGTGGTGCTGCCATCACTCTGAGATATATCAAAGCATAAATAGTGCAGTAAACTTCTTGAATGTAAACAGTTAGGTGTCCAATGTTTATAATTGGATCTTGTATTTTCACTTCATTTAATTAGTTAATAATACATATCAATATACTCACTGATTGCGAAGGTTTGATAACGTTGAATTACTTATATGTAACGTAGTCAATCAATTAACAGTTTTACATTTTTAGAATTCGAAAAGCTTTCTCCTGTCTAAGTTTGTTCATAAATCTTTGATGAAAGACACTGCAGATTGCATATGCATACAGTAGGAGGTAACAAGTGATGAGAGGCATTGAACTTGAGTATATTTGATATGGCATTCAGCAGAAAGTAACTGGAAGCAAATTTTTGTTAGAAACATAATCTGCACACAACCAATTGCCAACAAGTGCAAGTGCAGAAAGTTCAACAGTTGCTAAAGGAGAGTCAAATACAACTACACTGAAGTTTTTGAAGAAAAGCACCTGTTGAACAAGGAACTTTAAAGATGTGGCAATGACATTCACTTGCAATGCCACTATATATCAGTCAACTTGAATCATAAACCATCATTGTATCAAGTTCTTTCTGATGAAAGTATACTAACAATATCAATATGTAAAATTTGATACCCAACAGTTAAAATAGACAAATGTCTTATCAAAAGAATGCAATTTGGAACCAAAACTATTTAATTCAAACAACATTATACTAAAAATGACATTCCTTTAAATGATTACACTTATTTAGTTTCAATTGTAATTAATCATTCTTTAACGTAGCTACATAAAACAATGTATATTTAGGCAAATAACAAAATATTACCAACTGACCCAAAAAATTATGTACAAAGTAAGAATGTCAAGTCAGATAATTTAGTGTATGCATTCACAGTGCTTTTTATGTTTAGAATGTGTCCGAATTACAAATTTTTGTACTAGTAATCTATGTTAAGTTACTACCTACATTATATTTCAGTCTTCTTATGATATGCAATTATGCTACCGTTGTTGATTACTCGTGCTTCCTTTTAGTTAACATTTTCAATCCACTACTAGCCTTGTCTTTTTTTATACAATTCATTGTAATGTGTTCAATCTTCAGCGAGAAAGTGAAAAGCCCGGTTCACATTTACCTTACTTATTCATGCCAAGTATATGTTCACAGCACATTTATTTGTAGTTTCAAGTAAAGCAAAGTGCGATTAATTGTAAACTTTGAAAAAACTAAAGCACACATGAGAATGTCATGGAAAACTAATTGTATTTATGAATCTTAAATAGATAATAACATGTCAAGTTGTAAGATTATGAAACTTGTGTGAATTTTAACAAAACAATGAATGCATTTTCATATCTAGAAAAAAGCTAATTAAATAGTTTAAAGCATTATTCAAAAATGATAACTTTTGCCTCATTAAACTTGCTGACTCATAATGATTACTAGACGAAAAGACTACGAGTCAAATTGCAAGACGAATGAAACATAATTTAATGTTGTTGTTCATTGAATGCGAATGCATATGTAAAATGAGAGTCTTATTCACGTCAGATTGTCACTTAAAATGAAAATTTCCAATTTGAACTGCCATTCGCTTTTATGTGCAAAGCCACAAAACGTTTTTAGAATGACGAATTCAACAAATCGCTTTTCTTGCAACTCTTCTTGATTCCTTCACAGTATTATTTGTGCTCGTTCTGTGCGCATTCAATTAGTTTTTAATTGAGCGAATTCGTTTAATAAATAGTGACGGGAATTGGCTTTTTCTATTTATGGATATTACAAAAATATGTATTGAAAAAACAACAAAAATAGCATTAGTACAATCGAAAAGTGAGAGTTGCATATCACATATTTGACAATACGTTTTGCTTGATTTTGCCAAGTCATGAGTGAACCGCAAAATATTTAAATTGGCAAAAAGCAATTTTTCAAATGACAGTCAAGCAAAGCTATAAGTTAGATTAGATTGCAGGCGTGTCTCATTTTATTATTAAATGTAAATACAAAGTGAAAATGAAATCAACAACAATTTCTTGCACTTGCTCTTGAAATCGCGCAGCAGTCGAGAGAATGACTTGAGATCGATTGCGATGAAAGTAAAAGGAGTGTTAGTTAATCATGCGTTTTCATTTAATCCGACATTTCATTCGCATTACAAGTACTTGGACAATTTACACTCACCCAAAGCAGAACGTTTGCTTTCATAGCAAGTTAATATTTTCATTTCTATTTACATTGCATGACTTGGTGTGAAAACTACATTCATCAGGATGCGTTCAAGAATGTGAAACATGATGTTGATGATGATGATGAAGAAGAAGAAGAAGAAGACGAGTTGAGCAATTCACTTTTTTTCTGGTCAGCGTTTAACGATGAGCATTAACTCGTTTGCTTTTGACGTCATAATTTGACATGAAGATTGAGAATAATAGAATAAATAACAGTAACTTAAACAAATTAATGAAGCAGCCTGGTTCACAACTACAACAACTTTAAATTTCTGAATATTTTAGCTTGAACAATCATGTTGCATGTTGGTTAAAATATGGCTAATTAGCATTTTAGTCATTTTGCAAAGATTATTTAAATAAATAAATTGCCATGTGCAATGTTGTGACAAACAAAATTCTTTAAAGGCATTTTACATTCGTTTTCCACAATTAACACACTTTAAAATATGAAAGTGCAAATAAAAAAATATGCCTAATACAGTAATGAAAAATCAAAGTAAGTATCAATTAAATTCTTCATTTATTAATCTACTTGCACTTGAGGCAGAATAGCATTTAATGAGTAAAACAACAAAACTATCACTTTGCTAATCTGCTCGAAATGGTTTAAATCCTTTCAGAAAATTCAGAATGTTCTTCATAATTTGATGGTAATTTACTGATAGAAATGTGACACTAGAAAAGACAAGGTATTTTGATAATTTGAGATGCACTATTGATTTCTAATTACCATATGCATATGCCATGGTATGATGAGCAGATGTTTGTTCAAATTGGACATGACAAAAATTTTCGTGTGATAAAAGCTTAGAATAGTTAACGTATTTGATTAATCGCCAAGTTTGGCTACCTTTCGGTATGAGCTATATTAAATATTTTATTATTTACTCTTTTTGAATTTAATTGTTGTTTACAAATTTGAACATTTTATTGCTACTGCTTAGTAGTTTAACAATAATTTCGCTCGAAAGTTGAACAAATTTTAAGTGCAGTTGATTATTACAGGAAAGTATAAACATTAAAGGGAATTAATTAGCATTTCAAGTTATAGTAAAAATAAACTATGAATTGAGTTAATTAGGTTGTGCGACGTTGTGTGTTATAACAAAAATAAACTATGAACGTCGGCGTCGCGCCGTATAAAATTTTAATTAATCTCTGCACCTGGATTTGTGTTTGTTTAATTCAATCAACCACCTTGATAGTTTAATTTAAGGATAACACTATGACAAAATATTGGACATTTTTGAACTAGGATGTACTTGTGAAAAGCACTTCTTCCTAGAGTTCCAAAATTCTAATTATCCTTTCTATAGATTCAACAATTATTTGATATCAATAAAAATTGATTATGAAATAAATGAGACTACGTTATGCAATTGCTCAATACAATTGTGGCATAAGTAGTTGATGCCATGAGACGTTTTTATGCGGTTCTTTCAAAGAAGAGGTTTATAAACATTCTGCAAGAAATTTTCTTTCTTGCTACTCTAAAGTGTGCAATCCGCCGACAAATTCACTTTCTACCCCAAAAACTACTCTAAAAAGTTCTTGAACAACTATTGAACAAGTGCTTTCTAAAAAGGCACTAATTGTCTGATATCATTTTTAAATCTTCTTCGATTAAAGCTATAATTATTGTCAATTTAAAATGTGAAATTTTTTTTCTTGTATTTCAAGAACTTCTTTAGTTTCATATTCAATTAAAAGAAGGGACTTTTGCCCTATCCAGAGTGTCATTACATTAAGTAAAATATTATTTACTTTCAATCTAAATTTATCTTGATCCGTAATATAAATTTGTGTATAACTATTCAATTCTCTAATTGTTTAAATTGCGTCAAAAGCCACGTCTAACACAATAACCCAGATAGCAAATCGTCAATGCAACATTCCAGAGTTCTAAATCCACTAGCTAATTAATTACAGAACTGTACACAACGAATATTTAAGTGTACATAAAAAATATTCCAGCGGTCAAAAATATATGTGTGTAGCAATTATAATTGTACTTTGCATGGATGAATGCATAACTGATGTATTTTTATTGCATTTCACTATATTTTAAGAAACACAAATAAAAGTAGATGGTAACTTTGTATAATGATAGAAATTATAGCATTTTGCTCAATATTTGTTGAATTTCGAATGAGTGAATAAAATAATTGTACTTATTTCACTTTTTGGTAATTGGTTTACCGCACAATATTGCACTTACCTATTTGTGTTTCTTAACTTTCTTCAAGCAACAACTTTAATCAAGCTCTATGAACGATTATTTAATGCATATCATTATGAGCATATTCTTCGTATTGTCTTTTAGAATTAGAAGTTGCTTAGTTCATCGTTTTCATTTGTTTGTTTAACAATCGAAATTAACTCGTGCACAGAGAGAGAAGCTATGTAATTACCGTACCTACGTATACAGCACAGCGCAATGATTCATCGAGAATATCATTCTGTGCTGTGCTATTAGAATAATTGGTATTTAACTTCAATCATAAGAGTTATCAATTTAAATTTCCAAGTGGAAAAGGGAAAAATACAGTAGAGAGTTGAACATGATTTTGGCATCGTAATTGTAATCATGTGATTATCATTTAAAGAATATCAAATAAACCAGATATTATTAGTTCATTTTCCCCCTTTCCGTATTAATGCCCTTTTCGTAGTCATCTGTGATCCTACTCTCGCCCTTTACATCTTGTCGTTTGCTGACCATCCCTCAGGGAATTAGGATGTCTATTTCCGGACAATGGACTGGTTCAATTTGAAAATTAGTTTTATACGAATATTTGGAAATTTTTAAACGCTATTTTCTTGCATTTTTAATTATCAGAAAGTGTTAGATGTTACATATCCTTAATCTTCATTACACAATTTTTCTAAAGATATAATTAGTTTTCTTTAATGTATGTTTAGTCACAAGATAATGAATTTTAAAGTTTACAAATGCTTTTTCATCTGTCTGCATTGTCAAAATTTTATCTTAATCGGTTTAACTTTGCTCCTTATTCTTCTTTCTAGGTAAATTTTAATTATTATACGTTTGTTTACTTTTCATTATTTCACTATTTCTTGACTCTTTGAATTTTTCCTTATTACCAGCAATAATGATGAAAATAAATCTTAAAATTGCAAATGAAAGTAATCTGATTGTAATTTTTACGTCTTTATGTGCGAATAAATATTTTATTATTATTGTAATTTTAAATTTTAAATGAGGTATACGCTAAACCATTAATATCTCATTTTAGTTATCTTTTTGAAGCTAATTAAAACTAATAAGAGATAAACTTCAACAAGTAAAAGTTCCAAATCACTTTGGTAGATTTCAATTCATGGATAACTTATTAACAATAATTTTTTCATTTATAAAACTTGGGAAATAAATGAAAATAAACATAAGTAAATATAACGAAATATGTAAATAACTAATAGGTAAATTTTGAAAACATTTACTTTTCATTTTGCTCAAGTTTTCTACCGTTTCGTTGCGTTCTGTTAGAGATAAATTGCAATCTTCACTAAAGATGTACTCGTTCAACTCGACTATATCTGAATTAAAATGTTTATTTATGCATTTGCGCGCATAGACTATTTCAAGAAAAACTCTTGAGCCAAGTGATGTTTTCTCCTACTTAATTTTTGTTGCAGAAATAATTTAAAACTAATAAAACCAAACGTATTAAAAACTCAATATATAAATGCATTACAATAAATTAAACTAAACGTACATTAACAGAAAGCAACATATTTTTTTATTTCATTGATTTCATATAAATAACGAGCTGTTTTAATCACGCAACTTAAAGTTTTATTAATTCCAAATAGAAATTGATGTAAATCCTATGGAAAAAAAAATGATCCAAACCAAATAAAAATACTTAATGTTAATTGCACGTAATGAAAGCATATGAAAAGAAAAAGTAATTCAAACGAATTGTGCAGTTACAAATGCTAATCACATTGTTACACGCAGCAATTAATTAGCTTTTCCATTCGGAATCTTATTGATGCTTCTGCGTGTGTTGATTACCATTTTGCTTTGCGAGTTTATAACTGAATGAATTCTTTCATGATAATCATCAACTATTTTCACTTTTCATTTGGCAGCCGCTTTGAATAACTCAATACGTGAATACATGCAAAGAATTTGTGGTCCAAGTGAAATTTTTATTGCACATCATTATTTTCAAGTACTCATTAAAAATATGTATTTAATCCAATTATCTATTAACAACTTAAATGACCGTTCAAAAAAGGAATGGGAATACCCAAAATTTCTGGAAGAAGAGATATCCAGGAATATTGACTGCAAATTTTATCATTTTTACAACTTTTTTAACCTATGGAAAATTAAGAGCTATATTTCTGAAATCAACAAAGTTCTAGAACTTAACTTTTATTACACGTTATTTTTTCACACGATTTTGGAATGTATGACTAAGTTCTACGTTTTACACGATTTGTTTTTAGAATTGAAAGTCTTAGAAGATTTTCTAATTAGTAAGAACATATTCTCGAATTTTCTACATGTCCCAAGTATTTTCCTGCACGATTTTTCATTAACAAGAATTTCTCATGAATATTTCTACCGTGTAAAAGAAGAGTTGAGTAACCTAAATCAATAAATAAATGATTTATTTCTCTTGAATTGCCACAAGAATTTATTTCAGATATTCCCCAAATTGTTCACGAAAATTCTAGAAATATCTAGAACAAATACTTCTTCTAGAATCCAAATTCTAGAAACATCTAGAACAATATTTATTCTAGAACCGAAACTTTACTAGATAATTCTAGAATCTTCCAGAACAAATATTTTTTTCGAGAATCCCAATAATTCTTGACCAATTCGTGGAACAATATTTATTTATACGTGTAAAGAAAATAGATGATACTTTAATCAAGTCATATATAATGTTTGTATAATTTTATAATTTAGTTTCCAGTCTAGTTAAAGTTGCTCCTTAGGCTAGAATGATAATAAAACAATAAGTAACACTTTGTAAGCGAGCACACTTGCAGTGATTCTTAGTTATCTGGTGTTATTGCTCGAGAAAGTACAATTTTTCCTCTGCAGCTCGTTGCAAAGACACTTGCAACTCTGCGATTCGAATTACTTTTGCTTTAGATTTATTTATACTGGATGTCTCCTGCGCTCGCTTAATTGTATAAAATTAGCAATAATTACCGCAAAGATAATAAGTACATTTTGCTGCATTCAGTTTTCGGTTAGAAAACGTTAAAATCCACAATTATGAAGTAAGCCGGAGCGCGTTTGGTGTAATTTTTTCGGACGCCGCAGTACGTGCAACAATTGCGTTCCTGCTAATTACATTTCCAAAGCATGAGCGCATGACGCTCAAGAAAATGTAGAAAAACGTAGGTATCGGATGCATGTGCGATGTATTCACGTAAGTTCAAGTACAAGTGCAACCTCTAATAACATGTTCGACGAACAAAAACGCTTGCGCTCGCAACGAAATGAAGAAATCAGTGTTCTGCTCGAAGAAAGGACGAAGAAGTGGCAGAATGCTAACGGCATGCGAAGCAAGGCAGCATGCAAGCGCAAAGTGATGGACGTATGGGAAGGGGATTTGTTTATAAACGTATAAACCGTCTTTTATCAATCGGCGACTATCATTCTTTAAAGTACCGCGTTGTACCGCTGATGCATCTTTAATTACTGCAATTGTAACACACATCGATAAAACGATAAAGCGACGCACCAACGAGGCGCAACGCAATCTGTGGAAAGTGGCAATGTGGCTAAGTGCTTCTTCGTAATTTGCACCATCAACACCACTCTGGAAAATCAATTCACTCATTGGAATTCGGTCGAGTATTTTGGCTTCGTTGGAACGATTAACGCATATTAACGTTTTATTTGACTGTGATATTACTTATTAATAAAAGTGTGGATTATGAAGCTTATCGTAAGTATTTTCTTATTGTTATCAAATAATTAGAATCAGATTTAGTCTAGAATTAATCGAGAATAATCTAGAAATTTAATAGGGAATTCTTAACTTCTTAGCTAATTATAAAACTAATTAAAATTGCCCTTAAACTGCAAGAATTATGGTTTAATAATTGTGATTAGAATTCTGATTAAAAATCATAAATAACCATAAAGAGCAAAAAATTATTTCTAAAAAAGTTAATAATAAATTAGGTACTATTTAAGTTTGTTAAAATAAGAGAAAAAATTAGTAGGAGAAAGGGGAGATTAATTAGAAAAATTTAATTAATTAGCAAATTTTATCCCTTATTTTTCTAGTTATCTAAAACTAGTTAAAAATTAAAGTTCAAAGATAGGAGAAGAATCTAATATTGCATTTTGCTAATTATAAACAATAATCAGCTGGAGAAAACTAGAAAATAGATTAGGAAAATTCATGCTGAATTAAAACTTCAAAATTTGTTAAATTCAAATCGATTAAATTCATTAACTGAAATACTTGATGTGGTAGTACAATTTAATATTTTACTTTGTTAATTATAGCTAATTAATAAAAACAATAGGACAAAAGTAGAAATTAGATTAGAAATTTTTTTTAACTTTGCAAAACGTTCGGCTTCAAACATGCTTTCATTTCATTAATTGAAATAGTTCATGTATAAGTAGTAATTAATATTTCACACAAAAACATGAAGACAAACGTGGAAATCAGAAAACGTGTTTCATTACATTTCATTTCATCATTAACTGAAAAACTTGACGTTAAAGTAAACTCTTACACTTGTTTCACTTTGATAATTAGACATTTCCAAAAAGATGTGAAAACAGATGAAGAAATTTCATGCTCAGTTAATAATGTAATTATATTTCATCGCTGGATATTTGTTGTTAAACGTTGAGCTTTTGCAAAACCTTTTTATTAACTGAAATACGTGAAGAAGAAGAAGTAGAATTTTAAACTGTAAAATACCTGTAAATGGAAACTCATACACAATATGCGAATTACATTTAGTCGTAGTCAATCAAAATCAAGAGTTTAATGATAGGTTGGACGATAATTTTTTCGAATTTGATTCAGCGGCGATATCAATTAGTCAGAAAGGCATGTAAAACGTACTTGATCATTTACATTCGCCGTCTAATATAGCATATACTTCACAAGACCAACCATCAGATGCTTTCTCCCATTACATATCATGTTTACGAGCGTACGCATTTGTCGAATGCATTACTGTAAATGTCCATTTGTTGTTTTTCTGACTATTAGCATCTCGTTTACGCTCGACATTTGCAATAAAAGTGACGAATTTGATTGCATATTAACAACACCTACAATAAATCACCATAAGAATCTTGGTAATGAAATACGCTGTTTCTTGAGAATGACCAGTAATAATATTTAGCATTCCTCGCTAAATATCTGCAAAAGAAGAGAAAACAACAAATCCAGCAAGTAAAATTCCTTGCATTACTCTTAGAGTAATGCAAAAAAACTTACACCTTAGAAGTAAAGATATAACAAATGACAAATAGAATATTAGGAACAAATTACTTCGACTCAATCATCATAAAAAAACATTTAATTAAATTGTAATAAAACTGTACCTACATAACGGTCGCAAAACTATTAAAGAATCTCATTTAAATTTAGTTACGGACAAGAAATTGAAATTCTATGATCAGATAATTAATTAATTATTTCTTAATAGCAAAACTATAATTAAGAAGTAAAACGTTTTTATCTATTTTAATCTTACAAAAAATGTGTTATGTTTGTCGTGTGATCATGAAACATTTGATTTATGCCATAAGAATTAAGTGATAAGTACCGAATTTTTGAGTGAACTTAAATTGTTTGGTACTTGTGATTTGTAGTGAAAAACAAGTTGATTAGCTTGCAGTCCCCACTCCTACCAAATCGCTTAATCCAAGATTAAGCTGACTTTAAGCTGACTCTTAATCTTTCATTAAGCGATTTGGTAGGAGTGTGCTTATGTTGGTTGACTTACGTCAGTGCAATGAGGGTCAAAATTGTATCATTTAAAGCTTGATTTGTACCCAAAGTTGATTGCATAAATAATTAAAAGTGATATCAATTCATAGATGGATAATTAAAGTATAATTAAAAAAAGTTTCCAGAAATATAACATTTTAAAATAAGCTGTTACTTGAAATCTCGCTAAAGTGATTCCCATTACCCGCTACTATACTAATAATGCTTCATTAATCCTTCATATTGCAATTATTACTGTTTGAAACGCAAATACGGAACATAGCTCATAATTATGATTTAAAATATTTAATTAACAATACAGTTAGTCCTATTATTGAGTTAATATTTTTCTGCCTGCTTTTCGAATTAATTTAAATTAATTGCCTGCGTTTAGCGTGTGCTCAATGTGATTAGGAATAATTTAAATCTATTAAAAATTATTATAAAAAAATACCATTAAAATAATAATTCAGCACGTAAATAGACAGTGGGCATGCTTAGATTCTTACTTAATTAGCAATGCAGCGTGTTCAATTCGTAAGTGGCAGCTCGCACGCGTTGCTTTGTGTGTAATTAATTAGTCGCATTCGTTAGTGCTCTACTTGCTATTTGAACTTCATGTGCAAGCGCCTGTGCAAACGGTTTTGCTGAATTAGTTAGTGATTCAATCTTGCACACAGTGATGAACAATCGCGCATGCTGCATGCATGCATCAAACCGCCTGATGACTTACTGACCATTAATTAGCAATGCAATCTCAGGCATCCAATTAAAAAGCATGTACGCGTATTTCACTAAAACCAATTACTCTCATACCAAACAAATTATTTCGTCTAGAATACACTTTCTTCTACATACCACAAAACACACATTTCATCAACTACATGAGCCATTAAACAGTCTAATCTTTCAAACTTATCTTGTTGAAAATGATATGCTTTAGTTATATTCACGAGTTAAGTGATTACAGTTACAGTGGTAGCAAAATGCATTTGGCATATTTCCTGAAAAAATCCGATGCATTCTAATTTGAAAACCTTAATCTTGATTTCTTCAATTTTTTTCTTCTCGATTTAATCAAAAATGCTTAGAAAGTATGCATTCAATCAGTACAAAATTTTCACCAATTATTTATGATAGTACTAACAAGTAGTGAAACCAGGGATTTTGAATTCGGTTGGAAAACTTTTATTTAAAAAAATAAAAACCAAGAAAAAATAATTCCAAAACTAAAATTTTGTGTTAAAACCTTCACCATTTCTTTTTGAACGTGAGCTTTGTAAAATCCTTCTACCAATGACGAAATAAATTAATATATTACCTAAATTTTTTTGAAACTTCAATTTTGGATGAACTGATCTGGAATTATCATCATCACCGCAAAAAGTAATTTAAGAAATGTCCGTTTGTAATTCACTTGCAGACCCATCATTTCTAAATTTATTGATGTGAAGAAGATTGATTAACCATCTAAATTGATGTCTTTATTAAACCATGTTTATAAAACTTTTTAAAAAGTTTTGTGATGCAATCAAAAATTCGCTAAACTTCGTCGTTTTGCAATTTTAAAATTCCTTAAAGATGTACGTTAAAAACAAAATTATATTTCCTTCTGCTTTCCACTCATTCTGATACTCATTAAAGTTTAATTTATTAATAAATTTTACAAGCATATTATGGTTATTACCTTTTGAATCAAATTTTATTTATGTTTTAGATATTAATCGCCCTCTTCGTTGTTGGTGTCACTTCTGAGACTCCAGAAGTAACATCAGCACCTCCTCAAGCCACGCACGCTTCTTCAGTCTTATCGACTTCATTGAAAACGAACATTACATCACCGAATCGCCGCGATGGCGTGAGTTATTCAACGAGCGTGATTCATCGCGATCCAAATCATCCGGAATTGGAAGCAGCCAGTTCAATTAACTTTCGATTAAATACCGACGATGAAATTGAAAAATCGACTCCAACTTCAATTAACTATCATCACTACTCGACTCAAAAGCCACACTATGTGGACTATCAACATTCCAACGACTATTCTAGTCAGAGTGCTTCTGAAGAAGACCCATCCGAAGAGTCTCAAGGGGACGTCGTCTACGGCCAAAATACCATGAGTCATCCCCAAGGTTCTCATCAAGAAGTTCACCACACTCATGCTGGACAATATCCTGTAGCGCACACCAGACAGAAAGTAAACGACAATCAAAATATTCATCCTAATCATCAACCATACTACAAACCAATCACTTACGCTCAGCCAGTATTAACTGAAACCAAGCACAAGATTGAAGTACTTCATCCAACACCCCAATACAAATTCACAACCACCAACTACAAAACGCTAAGTACACCACGTCCAAGAACAACACCCCAAACACATCAAACTTACCAGAATTACCAATCGCATCATCCACAAAGACAATCTCGACCCGTTACTTATCATCCTCATCATATTCAGCAAGTTGCTGCTGGTCATGCTCCTGTTCAAAAATCCCAATCAACAAGGCATTTACCACATGCTCAAGCTTACACTCAAGCTGCTCCATCAAAACCAGAACAATCGCCGAAAAACGCTAAAGCAATTGCTTCATTCTCCAATCCACATCACGGACAAACGCAATCATTCAATGTTGGTTATAGCGTCAAGTTTGGTAATGAGCATAACGCCGGTAAAAAGTACACTTACAAACCGCCTCGTCACGAATCCGATATAATTACGGGAAGTCACAAAGAAGAAGTCAATAAACCATCACATTTTAACTTCCGCGATGATAAAAATACGTTTGCTTATGCCGCATCAAATCCCCAGCAGATTTTATCCCAAGCCAATTTAAGTCCAAACACTCAAAAGCAGCTAGCTTTTCTGGAAAACATCCAAGCGAATAAATTCATGCAGAAGGAACCGGTGCAAAGCAATTTCCCATGGAAAAATCTAAGTCCTTCGGTGGAAATCTACAAAAGCAAGGAAATTAGTCTTCCTGGATCCATGAAAACCTCATATGAGTTTGACCATGCTAGAGCCATAGGTAAAAGTGAAGGATTTGATTATAGCAATGCAATTGATTACATGCAACAAATTCAAGCATTGCGCCAAAAAGGCCTAGTGAAACCAGATGTACCAAGTCACACGATTGCTTACTTACCTGGACAAGGACAGGATACTCAACAAATTCAAGTCCAATCACAAGTGCAAGTTCAACCACAATCTTCATACTTGGCTATTCCTGATTCTGGACTAAATAAGATGCCAGCAGTGCCCAAATTGCCAATTGATACAAGTCTTCTTCGAGATCCCTACTTAACTGTTCACAAAGATCCAATGCAAGGAGCACAAGAACAAGAACAGGGCCAACAAGGGTCTAAATTACCTATTCATTTTGATACAACTTTAATCCACGAGATGGGACAAGGATATGCCAACATTTTCAATGAAAATTACAACATTCATCAATCAGCACCCACTTCCAACCCTTCACCAGCATCTGAACCATCGACTGGTGCTTCATTTGCAGATAATTTAGCACAGTTTAACAACTTGTTAGCTGAACAAAGTCAGCAACATAATGCTTATCATCAACTCTTAGCCAGCGAATCGCCAACGCAAGAATCTAGAATAATCACAACTCAAAGTGATGGCAATTCCAATGCAATGCTAGTACCAACAGGTAAAGCACCTCAGGATCTTGAGATGACTTTTGGCTATCCACAAAATGGCTTATTCAATCCTAATCTGCAAGCATTCATTAACGCTCAAGGCACGGCTGCCTCACAATCAGAAAGCAATTTGTACAAGCCAAAACCAACTGAACAGAAGCATCCGAAACATATAAAAATGTACAAAGTAAAAGAGCATTTACATGATTACGCTCAACCACAACCGATAAAGTTTAAAGTACTTGGTAAACCCGGAAATACTTTCATGAGACATCAGTATGAAAAAATGCGACATGAACGCCCACGTCAACCATCCAAACGTCTTGTACGCGAGTACACAAATATTGAAATGGATTTACGACCGCCTCCAATGGCAATACCGTACAAGACTGCAAATTATATCCGCATCAAACAATAACTTAATTCATTCAATTAACTTTATAATGAACAATATACTCAAAGAAATAAGTGTTAAATGATTCATCATGCAATATAATAATAACTGTTTCTCAAAGTGGAAACAATTATTATTATTATGCACTAATTATTAATTATTACTGTGCTCTCTTCAAGCAATTGACTCATTATTTTCTGTACTTGTAGATCGTCTTGTTCATCATGTTTATGTGCACGATTCATGACAATTATGATTTTAATTCACTAGCGGAATTCATAATTTTGTTATACCTAATTTATTTTTATTTGTTTTTATACTTATAAGTTCATCTTAATGTTCATCTTAATGCAACTGTTCACTTATCAATTGATATATTTGACTATGTCTATTTTATTTATTTTTGCTAAGTATTATTAAAGTTATAAACTTTTAAAGCTGTTTAATGTTTAGTTTCACATACTATGTGTAATTAAGAAGAATTTTAGTATCTATTCAGAGATAATTTTAATAAAATTATTCAAAATCGTGAATATTATTCTTTCATTTCTATATTAGCTAAGTATTGCAGCAATTAACAAAGTTTTGTCATGATTAAGAAATTAAATTATTTTTCTCTAAATTAATAAGAAAATCTCCGTACTACTTTATAATAATTAGACAAAGAAAACTTCATAATAGGAGATCTTTAAATGAATTGCAAATAACTATTAATTTGACTAATTATGCTAGTGATGACCACTTGACCACTGTGTCGCAACATTTTTGTTAACCGAAACTTCTTAATAACTGCCATCAAATTTTAGAAATGGAAACAGTAATAATGTAAAGTAGTGCAAGATCTTGTGCTTTTAAATTTTGAAATGATTAACATGCCGTGCAACAAAATAGGTTGCGAATCAATGGATTAAGCAACAAGTTTGTAAATAACTCTTTTGCGCGCGGCGTATTACTGGTTGTCTATATCCACCAGTATAAGCGTAAGAAGTGTTTGAATTATAAGAATTGAATAGGCTAATGGTAATCACCTAAGCATGATTTCAAATAAGAACCTATTTTAAAATGATATCTTTCTGGAAACTTTTTAAGACTAAACTTTAGTAATCTACCTATGAATTGAGATCATTTTTAATTAGTTAGGCATTCAAATTTGGGTACAAACTAAGTTTTAAAAAGACAATGTTGTCTCCCTTTGCACTGACGTAAATGTAGTGGCAATCAGAGCGTAGGTAACCAGCAATTTAACATATATCACAAATGTAACTGGCAGTATTCCACCCTGTGCAATCTACAGAACATCCACATAGCCCAAATCCACATAGGATGTACCAAATCCCATTATTTATCTTTTGCATCATTATTCTGGGTGCACTCACTACCATTATCAGCACTTTTCCTATGAAAAAATACAAGATATTTCTTATACTTATCAAATAGTGTTATAGCTTATTAATTATATTACAGCTCCTATTTTAGTAAATTAAACCCATAAATGCTTAATATTAAGCATTAAACATAGTTAATGTATTAATTAAATCTGCACAACCGTTAAAACTATTTAAACACTTAAATAATTAATGCAAGGTCAATACGGACGACTTGAAATTGTTTGTTCAGCATCTGGCGTTGCATATAATAAACTGTCTTTAAGTTGAAATATGCAATTGCTAAAAAGTTTTAAAGTTAATTTATAGAAGGTAGTACTACTGAATTATTATACAATTCTTTAAAATTATTATCTTCCGTTTATGAATAATTTCAAATTAATATTATACCAAATAGGTACATAAGGAACATAAGGAAATGATTTCCTTATACATAAAATGATTAAGAGTAATTATAAATAAATATTATAGTTGAGATATAAACTTTAAAATATTCAACAACTTTTGCACTTTATGTTAATTACTATATTTAGGAAAGCGCAATAATTTTCCTAAAGTATTTAGATATACATTACTGTTGTAAACACTGAGTGATTACTTTACTATCTTGCTGTATTAAATATAATAATGTACTATCAATATTCTAATGTGCATTTGTCATAGTTATACTTGTGAGAAATATTTTTATATCTTCTAGAATATTCTAGAGAATAGAACACTTAATATCTGATCGAGACATTCACTTGCAGTCTATTCACAAAGATTTCATACTTCTATAATAAGAACGTATGCACATAAAGCTAATAATGCTAATATTAATTTTTCGTACTTTTACTCCTTCCGAACATTGAATAACATCACTTGCTTCCATCCTTGCCGATTCGTTCGTTCGTTCGTTCATCTATAGGTATAATAATAATAATGTCTAATGCAACTGGCTGCTTTCACTGTTACTATTACTGCCGCGCTGGTTACAATTACGCTTTAGCTCGCATTCAAGTACATTTCTCCAACGTTCCTTGATGCCTCAGTACATTTTACTTATGATTAAAGTGCGAATCCAACTATGGATTCACTACGCGCCAAGTCATTTACTTTTGCTCTTCAATGATTGCCTCTCAATTGTAGCAATTTGCAAATTCCTCTCCAGCTGCATCATTAGATTCCAACATTTTTATCATCCAATTTGCTACGCTGTTTTCACAGATAAATATTTTATCCACAGCATGAAAATGAAATGCCATGGACTTGAACTGAAATAACCTTCTTCGCTGGCATTGTTCTAGCATATAAAAAAAAAGAGAAGGGTTTTTGCAATAAGAAATGTGATTGTTGGACAATGTGATATATGATGAACAAGTACAATTACAACTTTAAATGATGACTCGAATATGCTTTAAAACTTTGAAGAAAGAACAGGCATAAAAAATGAATGCGAATATTCTCATCAAATTACATTTTGAATAGAGCAATTTCATCATTCATTAAATTACCCGTTTTTGAAAGGGCTTCGGATGAACGAAGATAGAAATGCATTGGTCATGCTTATATTTATATTTGCCTCATATTGTACAGGATGTGGCAAAATTTCATGTCGTCTTTGTAGGTGAATTTAATGAAAAGTAGTAGGGATAGAACAAAATTTCTTTTACACACTAAATTGACAATTAATGTAGTTTTTTCTGAGATAGTTTTAAAAATAATATCACTTAAGCAGTGTCCACAATTGTCTAATTACTGCTACAAAGCAGTTGCATTCTTCACTGATTTCTCACACTTCCATGTTTTTGGGCGTGTAAATTAACTGAAATTTTAATTTTGGGGTTAAAACAACCCTAAAAACACCTGAAAGCCTTGGTATAAGTCACTGATAAGGGTATAAAGTGCCAAATAAAAAACATCAACCCTTATTTCTTTGAAAAGAGAAAACGGGTTACTATCCTCAATTCCCAAGCAAATTTTTGCTTTATCCAGAATTTTCTTGTAGGGCATGACTTGGAGAACCTCTAATTGCAGCAAAACGTCACTTTGACCCAAACCACAAGGGCATTAACGGAGTTATTGAGGAATAACACTTCTTATCTCAATAAGTTAATTAAAATTCGACTTTGAAAGGCAACAAGGAATTTTGTCACACCCTGTATAGAATTTGTATTAATAATAATAAAACTATAACGCGAATGCACATTCACTTCATTCAAGTGCTTGTAGCACATAATTCAGTTCAGATTTGCCTGTGAGTGGCTCCCATTCTAGAGGAGATGAAATTAAAAACGTCCATCGGGCATGCATCAACGAGCACAGTGGATTCGCAACTGGCTGCGCGTGCAAATTTTTTCATATTTTAACTATTAGCGTTCCATCAAATCCGACAGCGAAGTAAATTAATAGCACTTTTTCCGAGAGGCGACATCAAACGCGTTGCCTTAAAAAATGTTCATGTTGAACAGTTGAACTGAATTTGCACTAGTTTATTGACTTGGTAAATCACTTTCATTCAGTTCGGAAGTGCATGTATTAAGTGAGTGAGTTTTTTTGCACTCACCAAACCGGTTGTATAATAAATAATTATATATAGACACATGTCTATGATTTTGGGTAACCGGATATTGGCTTCTATGTAATTAGAGAAAATTTGAATGGAAAGTTTTCAAATATTTATTTATAAACTTAATTCGGTTAACTTGATGCAAAACTAAAGAAAACTGTCATGCAACAAAGCTTGTTTGAACTTCTTTTAATATTAATAATTAAATTTATGATTTTGTAGAAAGTCCTAAAAACCAATATATTACTTTTTCACTATGTTAGCTCTGATAATAATTACTATATTTGATAATCAGTAAGTAAACCATGCAGTAAATTGGTTTCTGTATAATTTCATAGTTATAAAACAAACTCATAGTTATTTAAATGACCAAAAATTTCATATTTTCTGATTCATTAAACGATTAAGTCACGATTTGATCGTTTGATATTTTTCATAGTTCAATTATCCCGCCCATGATGTGTTGAAGACAAGTTTTCAACTCGTCAAAGAGCATGAAGAACATTTAATGTTGTTGTTAATTAGCAGGTTCATTGAGCATATCAATCAATCTGTAACAGATCGCTAATTTCAATAGAAAACATTCACATTGAATGTCAAAAGTACCTATAACTTAATATATATTTATTGCATTTAAAATTTCTAATCAATTTATATAAATTAATTTTATAGCAATTAATTAATTACCTAAGTTTAAAGCAGTTAATAGATGAAATACGTTTCTATCAGAAATGAAAATTTTCTGTTTAATTATTCTCATCTGAGATAATGAAAAAATTTACAACATTTTGAAACACTCAAAAAATAGATTCAAATTTTGGATACATCTCATGATCTGAAAATATTATTTAAATTAAATCGTCTCTAACTGTGAATACTTAAGTTTTTAATAAGGCATTAACAAGGCACTGACAAGACAGCTGATAATACCTACAGTGAAGATGAATAGAGTATTGTAACATTAAATTACATTTTCATAAAATTCATCCTTTTGTGTCCTTTCCGTCTTGGAATTCGAAAAATGGTTGTTTGTTTATTAATTGAAAGAGCTTAAAAAACTTTATTCATTGATGATATCCATAAATCTGTAACAGATTACGAATTTCAATACAAAACATTCATAATGAATCGCTAATTCTTTGCTTGTAGTAGTACTAAAGTCTGAATGTTTCTTCTTGGGAAATTTAAAAAAGTTGAAACAGAAAAACACGTTTATAAATTTTGTACAGTTCTCTAATATCAAAATTTTATTGAACACTTAATTAAAAACAAAATACCTTCTACAACTTTCTTTGTTTGTTCATTAATTACATCAGCCCTAAAAAACTTTATTATTACTTTCTTCATTTTTTGATATCACTCAATCTGTTACAGACCACTAATTTCAATAGAAAATATTCATATTTAATGTCAAAAGTACCTAGTTATATCTTAATACGTATTGCATTTAAGATTTCCAATCAGTTTTAAAAACAAATCATCATTTAAATATCAAGCTGTCAATAAACGAAATTCTTTGCTTTCAGCAATGATACTAACTAAGCAGCAACATTTATAAATTTACCACGTGAAAATTAAACTGTCTCTTATATTCTAGTACACAATTCCTCTTATAATTTACGTTGACAAGCAAAACTCTATTCGAAAGTAATCTATAACAATCAAGGTATAGAACCAAGTCTAAGAAATTCGCATCAGTGCAGTGTATTATTACTTTCATGTATGTTGTAAATTTATAAGATCCACTCCTTTAGTCGTTCGAGTCATTCGAATTTCCTGCGCAATTTATCTTTGAACTTGCAAATACGTTGTGCAAATTTATTTAATTGAAGCTCACAATTAATATACTTAAACACAATTGTAAATTAGTTGCGCATTCACCAAATAGGATTGAAATGGTTAATGGAAAAGTATATGAAATGATGTCACACATTCATAAAATCATATATGGATATTTTAAGCACTTACTCACTTACTTAAATCGCTAAGAAGAAAGGAGACCACTAAACTAATTCTAAACAGAAACAACAAAAAATAAAGTACACGCTTCATGATCACGGATAATTAAATTATATTTTCATACTTTGATACGCCACTAATTAAAATCCAAGTGACACGTAATTGCAAACAATGCGACATATTCTTCATGTTAATTATGCTTCAAGATGCGAGCGTAAACCGATTTCAATCAAAAATTTCCGCAACTTGCCATTTGTGAAACTATGTGAAGAATTCAAACAAATGCAAAATAATACACGAGCAGCACAATGATAAACCAAGTGAAATGGATTTAATCGTAAGAAAAGTACAAATATTTCTTAATTCAAAAAAAGTGAAATGCTCTTAAATAATGATTAATGAATAATAATTAATTAGAAAATCGTATTTATCCCAAAGTTTATTCTCTCGTGTAAATTTAAATTTAAAATCTCAAGTGATTGCAAATATTTCAACGTAAGCAAATGGAAAATTCCATTGAATGCAAACCAAAAAAAAATTAGAGCAGTTTATACATCAATTTCTCGCTTACCAAGTAATAAGAAGAGATTTATAGCTACTCAAAAGCAATTTTAAAATAAGAAGCAAATATTTCTATTTTTAGCGCATGCAATTTGCATATTTAATTATGTCGATGACATCTTCACAATTTCTTAACGCCCATTTCATTTAAGAAAGTAACCTGAGCTTAGTACTAATTACAAATTACTTCCTCATTAGATAAATGACAATCCGTTCTTAATTATCATAAATAATTTGTGGCATCTGCAATAGTTGTAAAGGTATCATCAAATTATTAATGAACATTTATTAAATTAATACGATTAAAGCTTGCTTAATGAACATTAATGTAATTTTACTCGTCAAATATGGTCATTTATTCCGCATTCACCGCTAATCACCACGAATTAATGCAGAACGCATTAAGCAAATGCTGAGCTCGAGCAAAAGATTAACGACCACACCTTAAAACACAAATGCACTGTTTATTTGGATTTCTCTAGCATTATTTCAAATATTCTAATAACGCGAGCGAACTGCGCAAAAATGAGTGCATTAACGAGTTGAATGTATTGTGTAAAGTGAATTGGTGTTTTTGGGATCGAAACGTGAAGCTGGGGATGCAAAATTGGAAATTACCTCAAGGTATGCAAGATCAACGTGCCGGGGATGAGTGGTGCGGCGCGTACAGCGTTCTTCCTTCGATTGCTGGTGCAGCCAGTGAAAGCAACATTGTGATTCCAAGTATAAAAGAAGCTCGCGAGTCGGCTGATGGCATCAGTTAGTTTTTAACTATCACCGCTCTAACGAGTTCAATCTACTAGCTTCTTTTTGGTTTACTTTTTTTTCGTGTGTTTCGTACACGTTCTACGCCAGTGTACAATGAAAACATTCGTAAGTATTGATTAGAAATTAGTCTACATCTATCGTGCAAATATTATTAAAGCAATGACATTAATTTTCATTGCAAATTACTAGAAAACTGAGTTTTAATTCTTAAAGATATTCTAACTAAAGTTAGCAGCTCAGAAAGTTAATAAACAAAAGTTTTAGAGATTTTCTCGCAGAAAGTCAACATTTTTTCTGTATAATCTCTCGAATTATCTAGAAAATTCTACAACAGAATAAACGCAATAAATTATTATTCTTTAATGCCGTTTACCTTTCCGTGTTCGTGCAAGTTTAATAACTAATCAAATTTTACTGCTTAAAATTTTGAAAAATGTTAAAAAAGTTCACATTAGATTAATGCGAATAAATTTTTGAAATACCTAATAAAACAAGTTGATTATCAAATAACTGTGCTTAAAATAGCATACAAATTTTTTACAGCCAATAAAACAAACATTTATATTAGGTAATTAGAGCTTAAACGACGTCTTAAATTGAAAGAAAAAACACTTAATTCGCCACCAGTGACCGTAAAATCTCAATTAAATAGTTCTATTTATAATTCATTGTCTTTAATAATTCATGTAAACTCGACACTTGCAATTTGTTCCACATCTTCATAACGAATACAACTTTGAATAACTGAGCACAAGCGTTGGAAAAACGCTTGGAAAGTTTTCAAATGAAACAAACAATCGTCAATAAAAACCCATTGTGGTTTTACACAAACAAGAAGCCGAAGAAGACGGTAAAGAAAAATGTCTTAGGAGTAAATAAAATGTCGGAATGAAAGAATTGTTTAATTGCTATGCAATTTCCGCATGATGGCAAGATGCTAGTTACGATAATAAATAACAAGATTGAATCCGGATTTTCCCGTTTCCGTTCGCGTCTTTTAATGTCTCTCAGTCGTTTGCGGCGCTATCGTGACTCATTGATACTTCGCATATTTTCTAAATATCCGCAAATTGCATTAAAATGTCAATGGGAAATGCGATAAGAGAAACTTCTTGATTCTATGTATTAATAAGACCCACGTTAATTTCTTAACGTCATTGAACGTTGTTTACTTCTCGCTAATTTCTTCATCAAAATTCTTGCATTTCATTGGCATTTTTATCATTAACCATCTGCTTAATGATTTTTTGAATTAAATTAAAGTGAAAGAATTCGTGTCATCGGAAGCTCGTTAAATTCTTTCACTCTTGTGAGTCGATTCAACTTCTTTGATTCTAAAGTCTTCCTGCTTTGAAATCAGATGCTATTATGGCAGTAAAGAGCAATAAAGTGACAATTGGCATACAACATTAATTAGAAATCCGAAAGTACTTGCAGTATTGAATAATTACCGCTCGTGAGTGAGCCGAAACATTTACGTTTTGCATATTAAATCAAAATATCATAAAATTGATTACTTGCTTACTTCATTTAATGTGTTAATTCAAGAAATAATTGTTTTAAATTCTGTTTTAGGCTTGTGTTATCGCTCTTTGCATATTCGCAACCGTAAATGCCGGCTTTGCCAGCAGCAGTTACGGACATGGTGACGATTCCAGCGGCTATGGAGGCGGCAGCAGTGGTCATTATGGTGGAGGCGGCAGCAGTGGTCATTATGGTGGAGGCGGCAGCAGTGGTCATTATGGTGGAGGCGGCAGCAGTGGTCATTATGGTGGAGGCGACAGCAGTGGTCATTATGGCGGAGGCGGCTATGAAGAGCATCAGGCGTCCGGCTACGGTGGCGGTCACGATGGCGGCCACCACGTATCGCAAACAGTTGAAATCACTAAACCACTAGTCGTTCCCGTTCATCAACATGTCGGTGTGCCAATTCCACACTCAGTGCCGGTACCAATTCCAAAACCAATTGCCATCCCAGTACCCCAGCCTTACCCCGTTCATATTCATGTACCTCAACCCGTTGCCGTCCCCGTTATCAAAACAATTACTGTTCCGGTTGAGAAACCAGTGCCGTACATTGTAGAGAAACCAGTACCTTACCCAGTCGAGAAGCCAGTACCTGTTCATGTTGAGAAACATATAAGCATCCCAGTACCAAAACCAGTGCCCGTTCAAGTACCAGTCTACAAGATCATCTATCATCATAGCAAGCACTAGGCTGATATTCGCAAATCAGGTGCGCGACTGAGTAGTTTTCATTGAGTTCTTTCTGAAAAGACTTACGCAACTGGATACGAATATGAACATTAGGCATGTAAATCGTTATCGAAATGTCATGGAAATGCAAGAGTGACTTAAGCAAGTCCAAAAGTAAACGACCAACTTGGAGAAGAGTGAATATTCGCTCCTCGTAATTACATCTTAATCGCAATGACAAACCATACCAAATTCTATAATGATAGGAAGTTTGTTTTTAAATAATTTAATTCTTTGTTGTTGTTAATGTTTTTAATGTTTTATTTTTTATTTTTGTATTTGTTTTAAATTAATATTGTTAATAAATTTTTGATCTAAAATATTTGGGTTTTGTATGCAATAATTTCATCTTCATTCGTTAACAGACTAGAGCCAATTGGTCAGGAATATTTATGACTCATGACCTATGGCCTAAAGTAGGAAGGTGGTTTGGCCTCTTACCGCATGGGCACAAGCAACAAGTGCTAGGGGATGGTTTTAGCTCAATAATATTCATATATATGGTGCATAGCGTATGCAACCCACAAAACTGTAATAGGTTCGGCAAACTTTTCTAACCAACAAAACCACTCAGTTTGTCGGTTTGTTGTGGTGAGTGAGGGGTAACATTGGCATTGGTTAACATTGAATTAACGCAGCAAAGAAGCAGGGGAAGAGATCCTATGAGCTCTTCAATGATCCAACGAAAAGATGGAAGATATGGTAGACAGTAACGCTAGGGCACTGTTAGAGTTGAAAAGATGGAAAAAGGATGCACTAAACTGGTCTGAACAGCAAGCGAAATTGAGAAAGAACAAGAGCCAAACAAGGCTCTAACATGATAAGATCAAGAAGAAGAACATGGACATGGGTTTGATCAAACAGTAAAGGAACTCCAACAGATCTTGGATAAAGTACTAGTGATTTAACTATTTACCACTTGATAATAATTGAGGAGATGTAGAAACCCACTACAAGATTTTCTCTTACCAACATGGATATCTATCAAGTGAGATACATATTAACTCATAGGTTAATTTGGTATGTGCACTTCTTTATTTAATTCACTTAACTAATAACTTTAAATAAATAGATTGTTAACAAGAAACTGATGGTGAACATTGAAGACTGAAGTTTAACAGCAATCAATGAGTTATGTACCCATTTCAACCAAATGAATCCATAAAACATGTTTAAGAAGTTGAAGACTTTCTATTTCTGCAATTATTACTGGATGGATTGCCCATTATTTGATTGAATCAATCAAATACCCAGGTGAGTTTCTTTCAAACACTATATGTTGTTTTGGTCACATAAAGACTAGTTATTATAAGTTTTAATTGTTGATGTATAAACTGTTAGTAGCTCAATCACTACAACAGTGTGTGTTTGCAAGTAGACAATCAAGCATCGATGTCCCATTGCATGCCATTTAAGTAATAACAATTAGATAAAATATTCACTGTATCTTTAGTAGGGTTGGTTCTTCTATTTAAATCGCGTTCGAATTTAAAAAACATTGAATAGAAAAGTCCTGCCGTTGAATATGATAGTGGTCCCACTCACAAGTAAGAAGTATGTTTCAATTTACAACAGTAAAAGCATTGTATAGCGCAGTTGGTGTAGTGCTTGGCTCCGACTTGGAAGATCGGGGTTCGAATCACGGCAGGAATGAATATTTTTTTAAATAATTGAGTAAAATAGTAACTGGTTCGTAGGATGGCAATTCAATTGACCATGGCGCTTGAATTCAACTCAAGCACTTGGAAAATAAGTCCCCACTTCGCATAGGGTGGCGGCGCCCCAGTCTCAAATGACGTCAGAATACGCGGTCTGTTGGTAACGAAAATCGGGAATGGGGAGGCAGTCGCAGGTCGGACAGCGACCGAGTTGGTCGACATGTGAGCTGCCGGGGAGCGAAGCTTGGGGTGGGCTGTCTTAAGACAATCTTAATACGTACGGGCTTAAAAATTAAAAAACGGGGCCCTTGTACGCTTCCGGGGCCCCATGGGACATACAGTTAAGTCCATTGAAGCCCCCCAGAATGTACAAGTTATTGAAAACATAAATTTTGCTTGCTTTTCTCGGGGATCGAACCCAAGACTCTTGAACCAATTCCTAGCGCCGTACCGACTAGGCAATTGGATGTAGTTGACACGGGCAAATTTTATGAAGCCTATATAGTATGTTTTTAATTCTATAACTTGGAACTATTTGTCTACGCCAGGATTCGAACCCAACACAGAAGACTTGCAAACTTAGAAGTCAGTTGCTATACTCATTGCACTACGAGATCTGTGACGTCACGGCTATTAAACCTGGTGTTAAAGAAAATATTTGAAATTGTAAGATTGAAAATGTATGAACGCATCTTGCCTTTCCCGGGGATTGAACCCAAGATTTACAAACCAGTACTGCGGTGTCTGACCACTCCACTACGGAGTGTTGCTGGTATACTCGAATTTGATATTGGCCTTATAGGCTTAATATTACTTCAATTTTAAAAACAACTTTATATGCACGCGCTTTACACTTATTTTCAAAGCGCTTTCCACCCCCAATGTTGACTCGGGCTTCTGGGAATCGCACGCGAAGCTCGATCCAATTCCGCCGTTGTTGTACAGTTGAATATTTGGGATGGGAATAAGGAGTACTTTTAACTGTCTATAGTAAACATTTAAAATAAGAAGTACACTATTAATTTAAATATTTTATTATTTATTCCATGTTTTAGATAAACAAGTTAATTGAAAATTGTCTGGAGGAAGAACGTCTGTAATAAAACCGTCAATTTTAGATGTGGGAGAAGTAGAAGATTTAATTTGAACAAGGTGACTACAGAAGTTCAAAATGCTTTGAGCTAGGTGATATTCTTATTTATATTATCATTTAATTTTTATTTCAATGCTTAAACTTTTGCAGTAATGTAATTTTTCCTCTAACTTCACATTTCGCCTTAAACTCCTGTTTCATGGGGAAGATTGGGTTCAAAGTTGTTGAATAGCTGTACGTGCATGTTTGAATTAACATTTAACCACTTTTTATTTTAATGCCTGTGCTTTTAGAGTTGTGTAACATTTTGATCAATCCATTCCTGATCTTTGGAGACAATCCGAGTTAGTGGGTAGGTAAGCTAACAAATCCACATTTCCGGTCAAATTTAATTCTAATCTTGTCTTTTACGATTTAAGCATGATGTACTCTTTTATTTTCTTTTAGATAGTCACTCAACCCTGAGATTGTGAAGATGATTAACTTAAGACGTAGGAAGTAAATATACTTATGTAAGATATTTCATTAAGATTATCACTTGTAATTCTGTTTATATGTAGGACCAACATCCAGAAATTGAGTAAATACAGACCTCTTCATTAATAGTATTGTGGTTTAAGATGTGTAACTTATTCATTGTACTTTTTCATATTATTAAAGATAACTCTTAATGAATAAAAATCTTCAAATAGCTTGGGGCGGTGAAGAGAATCTCCTACGTTCAATTAAAAATAGTTTTACATGTTTTGTGGGGTAGTTTTTAAATAAACTGATTTATTAAAGTTTATCTCTTGTGGTACTATCTAATAATTCTACATTGTACTAATAATTCTAAATGTGTTAAATCTATGAAATCAATAGCGCACAGCACGGAAGGTTGCCTATAGTACTTTAGTTCATATTATTCTCGACAATTTTACTAAGCGCTACTTGCCAATTCAAATTTTAAATTTCTGCTATGCTTTGACCGCGAAAAAGTTTCAGTGTTATCAACACGGATAAGGCCAAAACATTTTCGTCCGAGTAACTGAAGAAAAGTGAAATTTAATAAATGAAATAATTTCCAAGCTTGCCATTTTACAGGGGTGTGTGATACCTTATTTGAATCAGCTCGCGCACCTCTACTTGCTTACGAAATTAAAAATTTTAAGTAACTTAACAAACTTAATTTTTTAAGTTTGTCGGTTGATATATATCGACTTCCAACTGAACACATATTAAATCGATTGTTAAATACCTAGCATAATTAACTTTTCAACATTACTCCCACTTGCTGTAAAACAAAAATGCGCGTGCAACTAATTGTTACTCAGAACAACTATAGACTATTGACCTAATAAGTAAAAAGCTATGATTAAAACTAAAACCTCCAGGCATGTTAATTTTGATAAATAATATTAAATAACAAATAACTTGTTGTGTCCGTCTAAAATAAGTATAAATCAAGTTTTTTTCCATAAAATACGTAGAAATCCATACATAATTCATATCTGGAAATTTGAAGTGTCTTGTTTATATGTGATAAAAACACTAAAAACCATATAATCACCATTTACCAAATTTGGCAATTAAAAAGTCTCCAGCTATAAGACAATTTTAAACGTTAACATAAATATACTTTATCCAAACCATATACTAACTATATACAAGATGAGCGCTTTAAGTAGAAACACGGAAATGCGGAAAAGTATTTGCTACGCATAAATATTACTAATGCATTATATAAATGCGTTTCTCACATGTAATTTTATGCGATATCGGTGCTCTGGTAGCATAGCAACCTACTCATCCTTTCAGCCGATTGAAATACTCGAATAATTAATTCATTTTCCTGCCATTGCTATAACACTAACTATAATCTAAACACATCTAACAATCCTAATACGCATACATTGCATAAATGCATTCTTATTCTGCGAAACATTTGAAATTTATGCTTATGAAATGCATTCTCAACGTTCAATCTCCTCTTGCAGTTTATATTAAGTGCGGAGCAAATACAAAATCATTTTCTTATGGCAAAACGGAAGTGCGTCGTTATCTTCTTTCTCTTTGCTCAACTGATTGTATTCAATTACCGCTTGCCTCCAAGCAAACTGCAAATGCCAGCTGATAATCTGGTTATATAATAGAAAGTGTTATACTTCAATCAAATAAATTGATTAAGAAATTAATTAATGCAGTGAAATATAGCCAATATTTTCATTCTAATCACTTAATTAATTAGCTTGTAAAGTCAGATACGAATACTAATTAGAAATTACATCCATAAACTTTACTCTTATATACCAATTTCGACTTTCTTAATAGCAGTCATTAAAATTAGTTGAGAGCATAATTTTATTGCTAAAATTCGCTCATAATATGCCAGAAATAGCAATCCACATAAAGCAAGTGAAAATATTTGCGCATAATACTTGCATTTGTAAACTTTTACGATGCGCACTGCCATTACATAACGCCATATTTGTTCAGAAATGCATTTTTTGAATCATAACGCACACAATGCAATTAAAACGGATTATGTATAAAAAAAATTACATGTAGGAAATGCATGCAAACAAATTAAATATGGGGAACTGGAGTAATGCACTCGCTCAGAACGATATTCAACATTTATTTGTTGATTTATAGAGATCAAAAACGCAATAGCAAACATGCAACGCTAAATGTGCAATGAAAATTCCCGATTTGGAATGCAAATCGTATGCGAAAAAGGAACTAGCTTTATGCTAATCGTCTAAGTCGAAGTAATTTGTTTAATACTTGTTCATTGTTTCAAATATCTCTCTTCAACCCATAGCATACAAAAAAGAAATTCTACTAATTTAAATAAGCCCATTATAAGCCAACCCAAAACGAGTAAAAATAGTGAAAATGTAAATTAAACTAAACTTACTTTAAAGAGAAATTGTAGCAGTTTTACTCATGCAGTTTGCATTTAAATTCCTTCTTTACACTCAAAATTATGATGAAAGATAAGTAAAGTATCAAGAATGTACTTATCTGGCTTCAGTAAAGGATATATCAATGATTTTTATTGATTTATGGATTCATTTGCCATGTACTTTCACTTAAAAATTACCTTTCATAGATATTATCTAGTCTTGAGCTATAATAAAGATCACTCACTAATTGTAATAAATTTTCTGGCAAGTTTATGCAAATTGCATGGTGGAAAGAATGTTTACACTTTACCAAACTAGTTTTTAATCGACTTCCGTTGAATTTTAATTCGTATCGCAAATGTATAGCAAATTCACCAAAATCTTATTGACTCGTCGGTCATGGGTAATTATCACTAATGATATCTTTGCCAAGCTTCTAACTTGTTTTGATCATTAATTTCATTTTTTTACTACTACAGATCAATCAATTGTAATTAAGTTTTTGTATCGGAATGGTATTGGATCGAATTGGTATTACCAATTACGCAGTATTAATATAATTCCACAAAATTTATTACGCGTATGCCACGAGTTCAAAACCACTATCCACTACTCTTCACCCGTACACTTCTTCGGCAAATCTTCTGCTCATATATAAGCATTGCGTGCGCGGTGTAAAAAATCAGTTTCTGCTTTCGGTCGAAGTTAACTGCCAACAGTTTCGCGCAAAACTTTTAATCGTGCCAATAATTAAGTGAAAATGAAAACCATTGTAAGTTACCACTTTGTAATACTGGTTTTTCTTGGTCAAACATGAACAACCAATTCAACTTTCAGGCATTCCTAGTATTCTGTGTATCGGTTGCCGCTTGTGGTGTGATACCCGACGAAAAGCATCATGGGCATCAAGCTACTTCATACCAAAGCATACACATGGAACATTTTCATCCCGTACCGACCTACGTGAAAAAGGAAGACATGCATTACCTTGAGCATCCCATCTCTGAAGGTAAAACCGAGTCCAAAGTTGAAGTACACCACGGTTCCAAACATGAACCCGGATACGCCGTTGCCAATCTCCATTCGGAAAGCCACGGGCATGAGATCAAAAATCATTTTGTCGCGTCTGGCGGTCATGAGCAAGAGGAACATCATGTAGAAATGCCCAAGCACTACGAACACGAAGTACCCAAACATTATGAACATGAAGTACCCAAGCATTACGAACATGAAGAACCCAAGCATTACGAACATGAAGCGCCAAAACACTATGAGCATGAAGAACCCCAGCATGCCTATGGTCACTCTGAGGAGCAATCACGCGAGGAAGAAGGTGGTCAGCATCAATACAGTTACGAATCCGATACGTCCGAAGGTGAAGGCGGCGAAGGCGGTGATGAAGGAACACACTATTACCATGGCGAAGAAGACCAAGGCAGTTACGAGCACCACTCGCAAGAACACTACTAAAACGTACTTGCTATGATATAACACTATTAAGTTAATTGTAGGCTTACCTTTCATTCATGATTTTAACTATTTGCGTGAATTATGTATGAGCGGCGTGTGAATGACTCATTAATCATCAGGTTCTATTCATTACTACTCATCTTCCATTGCTATTTAAATTTGTTGTACTTTATTGGCATTGCAATGTTAATCTAGTGTTCAAATTATGTTGAAAATATATTAATTGAAAATGAAAGTGCGCATCTTCGTGTTTTTCGGTCAAACAATCAATGCGGTAACTGAAATCGTTGTAAGATTTTGAGCGAAAGTTAAAGAAAGCACACCACCGATGCAGGAAGAGTTTGCATTTATGAGATAAACATTAAGCATATGTAATTGCGAATTCGCCTGATGTCAAGAAAACTGCGACATTTGGTCGCCAAAGACCACGACGTAAATTGTACGTACATAAACAGCGATCGTCTGCAAGCTGTCGCACATTCATGTCTTCACGATTTCAACGACATTCAACGTTTTCATTCCATTTGGTGTGCAAACGTTACAATGCGTACATGTTAAACTTGAAATACACTCCAGAAACAGTCAAATAGTTCGTGCTTCTTCAATTCTTCACGGGCACATGACTTTACTTTCTTCTCCGCGAATGCGTACATTGCTGTACAACTCTTAAGCAAACTCCTAATAGAAGGAAACAAACAAACAAATATTAACAAATAGTCATTACAATATCATTCCCTACATTCTGTGTGTACTACATACAATTTATATAATTGATTTCAATATTCTTAATATTTTTTATTTAGAAATCAGTCTTTTTTGCATCAGTTTTAGCCGCATGGCAACTTGTATCACACATAGACAAATCACAAAAACATCCACAAGTCACAATAGTACAAAGTTTTCCATTTCCATAGTCTTCGAATTTCTCATTCTTAAAATTAAAGATTACATTAGTTTGAAATGCCTAGTCAAGTAAATCATTTCGTGAATTTTTTGCTAATTGTCGCAACGTCACGCTTCGAAAACAATTAATGCAAACATTGCTTGAATTTTTGTCATACAAAAGAGACTAGAGAAAACTTTGCATTAAATTTATCTTTCTTGAGAAACGAAACGAAATTTTGCATATTCATATGCGTTATTCTTCTTCTTCTTCATTATGTTTTTCTTTTCTACATGACTCTCATGAACTTTACCAAATGTAAGCAAACGACCACCAATTCCAAAATTTGCAGTTGACTCGCGCATTATTGTGCAATACAAATTACATTCAATTCGTTCCTTTGCCGCTCTCCCATTCAGTTCTCATTTCTTTGTAACGAACAAACAAAAATTGACAACATTATAACTAATTACTAAATACCTACAACATTTTTGTTAACAAATAAATGCAGTCTCATTAAATAAATATAACGTTCTTTTGCTTCTGTTTTTTTAAATCTTTTAAATGATTATAGGTTGCGTCGTGTACAGTTAAAACCGAAAGTGCACCAATTCTTGATTGGCCACATTAACCATTTTAACTTTCAGAGCCTTGTGTGATAATAAAAAAAGGAAAATATTCATCTAATAGTACCACTTATTCATCTCATCGCCTGCAACTAACGGGGTGATGATCATTTATAATCGATTCTTAATATATGATTATTCATCAATCTGCCAGCAGTATTTCGATAAAAACGTAATATGTTAATTAGCCATCAAATCTCGTACATTCCGTCTACAGACATTCTCGTTGACTTATTAATTCGTATGTAACATATTAAAGGTAGTACTAATAATGTAAGGAAATTAATCTAAACTTCCATGCAGGCCAAGTGAATAATTATTCAAATAGTCTGAATCGGACGGAGTATTAACTCAAAATATACAAATCTAGCTAGTATTATGCTTCTGCATTACTTCTGCATGGCAAATCAATCGTTTCAAAAACGTAGAAACTGTTTAGGCCGTAACTAACAAATATTTTGCAAAATACATGAATGTATCTGCGCGCTTCCCGTTTTGGCTTCCTTCCACATTACTGGTTTTCTCTTTGCGTTCCTTTTTTTTTACAAAATAAACATCAATCTTTGACGCCGTTACATTTACTCTGTTTTAAATAAATTAAAATATATATATATCTGTTTTCATTATCGTGTAGAAATAGAGATTTCATATCTTCAAGTAAATATACATCTTTCGTTTCTTGTCACGAACTGCTTACATTTTCACATTTGTCGTAAAGTTCAACGTATAAAATATTCGTACCTCTTTGCCTCAGTTAAACTGCCTAATGCTTTTCATTATACCTAACACAAAAGTTTCGAGTTCGAGAAAGTAATCGTGTCTTTACAAAAAAAAGGTTCCAACGTTTAGAAATTAATAACGAATTTTTGTACACTAAACAAATACGTCGAATCAAGGGCCAAGCGCGTGCTCCATCATTTGCAGACACAGCGACTCCAAATTGCTCTCGATATCGACATTTTTCATTATGTGTTTCTTACCTTTTGTAGAGTCATTATCGGTATCCTGAAAACGCACATGGTACTGCGCTGAAGTCGGTAATGATGACGAATGGTGATTGCCATTTGTTTTCGAATGCGTTTTTTGTATAGGCTGTGGATACGAAGTCGCCTGCGATTCGTTGCTTCCCAGCAAGCCTGCAGCTGGAAAGAGTGGTGTCATATTTTGCACCGTTATGCTTCCAATCGAATGACGATGGCCGCCAACAATTTTCTGATTGCCCTGTACATTCGGGTACGAGGATGACTTGTGATTGAACGTGGCTTTCGGCGTAATTGGACTCGCCGTAAATGTGGGCGGCGTTGGGAACCTATTAACAGTACTACGATAAAGTGTTATGTCTCATATCCTTAAATCCAACTACTCGAACAGGGTAAGCTACCTTTGATACGCGCTGATGGGAATTGGCACACTAGTAGCTGGAGGAGGAAGATTCGTACGTTTTAATTGGTTACGCCACATAACTAGCCGTCGTTTTTGATCAGCAGTAAAAGCGTCACTCGTTTCGGCACGATCACACAGCCCAGCGAAGTTATTGAGGGTTTCTTCGGTTGGTTGTCGAAGCATTAGTATTTGCGTACACACTAAAACAAACATGAGATTCAAATAAGAACGTAAAAACAACTTAAAAACGAATGCTAATTCACATACCTTTTCCCATCACTTTAATAAATTGTGCAGGCAGATCCTCACCGGGCCCCATCACAAGCATCGGACTCAAAATGATGCACTTGAGTTTTCGCAATGCGCCAGGCAATTCGCAACCGTTCATCACTTCAGTCTCCAGCATAGTTAGAAGCGAACTTCGCTCCCTTAGTTTGGCAATGCTTAAAAGTAATTTGTGCCGTGCTCCCTTCGTAATTCCAATCCCTTCCAGAGTTTCGTCGGTCAATGCAAGCATTTCGTCGTAGGTCAAATTATTAAAAACCCAATTGTACTTATGCAATCGTAGCGATTTCAACCAGCCAACAATACTTTTCATCATCGGCTGGTTGCTTATTGTTTGCAAGTCCTGCAATCGCGTCTCTGAACTGCTAGATTGCAACGTATTATGAAGGTGAATAGTTTTATCACTAGATAATGAATAGCTTCGTGGTTTCGTTGACTGCTGAGATAGATTTTCCTGCGACGACCACGCGTCCAACGCGGGTGCGAGATTTTCGTACGAGCTCGTCGTTTGCGCCGGTGTTAAACTATTCGATCGACGATTAAGACGATTTTGAAATTCGTGTGGTGGAAATCGATTGTTCGCATCGGGCTTCGGACTTGCTGAATCGTCGCTGGATTCATTCACCGGCGAATGCACAAAGTTCTCCGGGGTAACGCGATTAATTACTTGTTTAAGTAGATGCTTAAACGACTTCTTGTCCTCCTTGCCAAACGCTGGATGCACGAAGACATAGGACATTATTTCCACGCATTCATTGTAGATCTTGGTTGGCGGCGTGATGAAATCCGATAGCACCTTTCGGATCGCCATCAAATAAGTCTCCGCGGTGTCCTTGTTTCCTGGCCGCAACAATGGCAAATGCGCCTGTAGCGAAGAGAGGGCAATGTGAGGTCGTTCTGATAAGAGATTTTTGATAAAAGTTGGATCATTCGCGTTGCGCTCCAAATGCTCCGACTCTGGCGTGCTCAGCGCGTTGATGTAGTGTTGTAAGGCATGATGAAGAAACTTTGCATTCGCAAACGGAAGACCAACCATTAAATAATAAATCGCCACCGTCTGCTCGCAGCTATCCCATTTCTGGAAACGCATTCGCATATCGTTCAGCTGATCGCAGAATTCAGAGTAGTCACGCATTTGTCCGAAATCCATTTTGTTGCTGCAAAAAGTTCATGCGGATTTCAAGAGTATGTTGTGATAACAATGAACGCTAAAAAATGAGCGCGAACGGAACTGGTTTTTTTATATTGCCAATATGCATGTTATTATTTACCAAAGGCGATCGCATTAGCCTACCTTATAATGGCTTGCCTGTTGTTCCGTCAGTAGTCATCCCATTTAAGAAGCGTGCTTGATTCGCGAACAGCAGTTTTTTCTTCAAAAATTTCTCTTTGCTCTACACACACCCAACCCGAACGATGTTAACCACACTTATGCGATTTATTCGACTTACGCTTTCTTCATCTAAAGCTGTCAGATAGATAACTCCGGCCAAGTTACAGATCGCATTTGGTTCTGGAGGGACACGGCATAACACGCTAGCGAGGGCGCTACACCTATTTGGTTTCACTTATTCTCACATGCCACGCAATGCAACGACATCGTAAAATTTTGTTGGGTTCGTTTTAATAATAAATAAAAAAATTAACTCTTTGAGCGCGCGAATAATTAATTTGCCGCAAAATTAATAATTTGGCGGAAGCATGAATTTATGAGCATGACTGACAAAATAGTTTCACGGAAAGCTATTTAATTCCTTTCAAATTTTAAATTACAATCTACAACAAACTTGCTATGAAATGAAAAAATTGTTGAATATAAAAAATAATAATTTGCACTTTCAAACTAATACATTTGTTGCACCGCCATATCGTCCGAACTCAAACCTAGCATTGCTAAATCCTCATTTGGATCGTCTGGGGGAAGAGGTGGCGGCTCAAGAGGCATAGTGTGAGTCTTGGGTGGTTCCGGTTCAGCTTCCGTTGAATCTGCCGTCATATAATTGTATGCTGGAGGCGCAGGTGGATAGATCATATTATAATCCATAGCACCGTACTGGTATAAATTATTGGAGGTATCTTCATATAACATATATTCTTCCGTTTTTGTTGGATCAACCGATTGTGTTTCATCAGCTGGTGGTATGGTCGCTGCTTCCTCAGGTGCTTCTTCCTTTTCATCCTCGTCATCATCCTGTTCCAATTCGCGTGCGGCTTCTTTGAGCGCTCGCTCTGCTTTCGAATCGAGTTTCTGTGGTTCTACCACCGTTTCAATCTTTGGCGGTGGTGGTGGCTTGGGCGCCGTTATTTTAGGTGCCTCTGGCGGCTGAACAACTTTAACTGGTGTTATTGGTGGCGGAGGAGGCGCAATCGGTGGATACGAAGATAATTGCGGGAAACATACAACATCAGGCTGCGGTATAAACGCACGTGCTAAATTGCCCGGTTGAAAACGTGTTTTTCGTGGCGGTTCGTAATCCTCCTTCTGAATCTCACGACGTGGTGCTTCATCCTCATTCCTTCCTTTTGGCTTCATGTTTTTGAACAATGGCATGCGTCCAATGAAGGGTAATCGTTTGTTCATGGATGACTTACGATCGCGATGATAGTCCCGATCACGTTTTGAGTCGTCATCACTATGATCCCGGGATTTTGATCGAGATCTTCGATTGCGATCACGACTGCGACTTCTACGATCACGCTCATATCGAGACGATGGACTTCTTTCATGCGATCGGCCATTACGATGAGAGCGTCGTCCAGAACTAGGACTTCGTGATCTCCTACGCCTTCGATCGGGACTTCGAGAAGGTGATCTGCGCCTAAATGAACTTATCAATAAAAATCATCATAAAAACTCATCACAAATAAACAATTTAAAAGCTTACCTTTGCGATGACTCTGACTTCATTTTGACTTCTTTCAACTTCAAACTCATCTTTTCGCGATGCTTCTTTTCTTCCTCTTCCTTCATTGCCATTTCCTGAGCGATGCGCTCCTTATCCCTTCGCTCCATCTCGTCGCGCTCTCTTTGTCGACGTACAACTTCCGCTTCAAACACAAGTTTCGCCTTCTCGGCATCTTGTTTTTGCTTCAATTTCTCTTTCAAGTTGTCTAATATTTGTTTATCCTTATTATTTGGCGGTGCTGCGACCGACATCCACTGGCTCATTAACTTATCATCACGTACCTCGTCCTTGCCACCTTGCCGAACGAATTTTTCGATGAGATCGAGTTTCGTATCACTTTCAGACTGCTTATTTCGCATCGCCACTCTAATCGACTTTGACCTATCCTCTTTTTCATCATCGGAGCTGGACGATGATGACGAACTGCTTGATGACTCGTCACTGGAACGCCTCTTACGTCGTTTCGAACGCTTCTTCTTTTTCTTCTCTTTGCCCGTAGTTGAACTTGGCGAATATTTATCTTTACGCTTGCGATGCTTTGCTTCCTCCGAGTCAGACTCATTCACTTTGTTTTTCTTGACGCGATCCAAAGCCTTCTCGCGATCTAACATCCATTCCATTTCCCAGTGTGGATTTTGCTCCACGAAATTCTGTACATTGAAAAGAATTACCAAGTGATAACAATATTCTAGAATAAAGTCCAATCATAAACCTACGGTGTAATTCTGCGAATGCGTAATAGACATCAAGTGTTGCGAGGCACAATGAAGATCGCCAATCCAGGTGTCGCAAAGTCGACAGTACCACGCCGTCGCCGCGACAAAGAATTGCAAGCCTAAAAGGATCATAACATTAGTCAAATACAGGATTCATGTCTGTCGAATTCGTGATAGCAGTGCCTACATTTCAGCAATATTTCAAGTCGTCACATACGTTTATGAACTGTATATGTATCATATTGGCAGATGAAATCCAAGCAAACAATAGAGAAAACTAAGTAATTTTTGAGAGTAAACTCCTCTCGATAAAGCATCCTAAAAATTCAACGACTTAAATAAGATCGGAACCAATTGTTCGTCGAACAATGCCTAATTGTGTACAATTCTAGATGATAGTTCCGCGTTGGATTGCTTTCGTCGATTGCCTCATTAAAGGCAATTTACAATTAGTTAAGCAATCGTCGCGCCACCTTATTATTTACAATGGGTATCGTTTATACTAAGTTACCTTTAATGGGCACTCGCTTAACAGCCGCCCCCTCATACGTGGGAAATTTTGGTTCGGCCGGCAGCTTGTGCCAAGGTATCTCCTCCTGGGCCGTCTCCTGGTGGCTCTTGCTGTGCAGATGAAGCAGCAACTCCTTGGCGGAATGCGGAAACACGTCACACATGCGACACCAATGGCTCATTGGATCAAAGTGCTTGAAATTCATTTTATCGCCGTTCGCCTCAACGTCATCTTTCTTTTTCTCGGCCCTTGGCTCATCGGCTTTTGGAGGCTTCTTTTTATCGCCAATCAGATTTGATAAAATCTCTATGACGTTATTCGCATCCTTGATCTTACTTTGAATTTCTAACTGTATATGCACAATACATGTTACAATTGTCTATAAATATCATCGAATAAATAAATGCTCAAACAAACAGAATACCTGCAACTTTGTGTTTTCTTTAATGATGCGCATCGTGTCCTTGTCCGGCGATCGCTTCGTCGAGAGACTATCCCTCTGTTCAACGAGCAGCTTCAATTTTTTCGATAAACTGCTGACGCGCTCTTCATAGATCTCGCGTTCCTTCATTAAGCTGGCAAGTTGTTTGATTTTCTCTTCAGCAACAGCTGTAATCACAAAAGTAATAATCAACACAATTGATGTGGTTAAGCAATGATCAAGCACTTAAAACCGCAATACAATACCATCATTCTTTTTCTTATCATTGCTCGGAGGAGCGCTACTGTACTCCTGACTTGGAGGCGGTGGTGGTGGCGCGTCAGACGTGGTACTATAGTTATTTGTAGTTGGCCATGTACCATGTGAGTAATCTTCGCCAGGCGGATGAGGTTCAGCTCCCTGGAAAAACATCAATCAATAAAAATGGCTAAGACAGTATGCAACATGAAAGACTTGATCTCTTTACCACTGATAAGGGCACCTCTACACAACCATATAGTGAAATCCTTATTAATTTTTATTTAATTGATATAGATTTTGTCATTTGTCTACTAAATTGATGCAATATTGGTGAATTCTGTAAAATTTGTGTCGTGAAAAATGCAAAGACTAATTGTTCTATTATAATGCATAAATTATAAGCCAGCATAACTGCAAGATATTGCTGCACACACTGTTTCACTACTTACTGTTGTCATATAGGCCTGCTGGGCTGCTTGATAATTTTCATATGGATTGTAGCTGTAGTTTTGATAACCTGTGTAATAGGTTTGTGTTGGATACTGATGACCAGAGGGCTGGCAATCACACAAAATTAGAAGCAATTACTTAAACGCTCTTATACAAATTTCGGTACTTACATTCTGATAGCTAAGTGACTGATAGGCGTTTTGCAGAGCTTGACTGTGATTGTAAGTTGCTGTTTGTGCATTCCAGTTATCAGGCGGTTGACCATTGCTGGGACTCTTCATGTTTGCATTTTGTTTCGGCGATGTCGCAGAATTTTGCCGACTTAAACGGGGATCCTCGCGGTTATAATTCGCCCGACGATAGTCGCTCATACTTCAGCTGTGCTTCAACTACAATATAAACAAATTAGGATCAAACAATTGACGGCATAGTCTTGCATTACACATGCGATTATTCACTCGAATACAAGACACATGTTTCACATTCAGATGCACTTTCAGGAATTAGAATTTATAAATTATTTACCAAGTCAATGCAAGCAGTTATTAAAACACAAGCAATTATAGTAGAACGCACACGATTTCACAAAATGGACACAAACACCGCTGTGTTGACAGGCGGACTGAGTTAGTTACTGATAGTGTCAGAGACAATGATACCGTCTATGAAAATTCCCTAGATTTAATTATTGACGGTCAAGTAAAAATAATGTTAGTAATTAATTAATAGATATCTTGCCAATTATGTTATGATGCTTCTTCATCAGCATGTTATAAATTCTCTAATCACTTTCTTTTTCTTGTTTTATTATTCACTTAGGATAATATAATTAAAGACTATGTATTCTGATATTGATGACACGGATTCTATAGGTTAGTTTGACGTTTCCATGTAAATATCAAAACGTTGACACATATTTAATAAGTCTTTATAATACCGATAACAACCCTTATTTATTGATATTACTCGCAAGGATGAACGAAACAAAACTGGAGGTAAATTAACTCCAATTTTGGTTTAAATTCGTTGTAAATTTCATTGTTTTTATGCTTTTAGATGCTTGATGATGTGGGTGACTATGTGGATGGTGAAATGTCTGTACCAAATAAAGCCTCAAATACACCTGGGGATCCAAACTTTAACACATTAGATGAACCAATTAAGGAGACAATAGTAAATTATATTCATTGTTGTTGCAGTAAATTAGAAATTACTTTGTTTTAGTTGCGAGATGTGAAGGCTGTAGGCATCAAGTTTGTTCATGTTTTGTTTCCAAAAGAGAAGACAACCCTTCTAAAAGAATGTATGTGGCTCTAAATATGTTTATAACATGTAATACCATATATTACTCTTTCAGGGGATCTGTGGGGACCTTTAGTATTATGCACATTTATGGCAATGTAAAGAATCCATAGTTAAAACAAGTTGACAAAAACTAATTTAAACTTTTCTAGGATTTTACAAGGAACAAGCACAGCAGATAATTCCAATGATGGTGGTCCAGAATTTGCACAAGTGTTTGTAATTGTTTGGGTGGGATCAATGATAGTAACACTTAATTCCAAATTATTAGGTGGTAATATGTAAGTTACCAAAATTTGTAATTAGACAAAACATGCTAATAATGTTTTAAAATTTTAGATCATTTTTCCAAAGTGTTTGTGTGTTAGGCTATTGTTTATTGCCAACAGCATTAGCACTTATTGTTTGTAGGATAATATTATTAGCAGAACAAACAAATTTCTTGTTCTTCCTGAGATTTTTTGTATCAATGGCTGGTTTTGGTTGGGCTACATATGGTAAGTAAACTTATATTTACTTAATTATGATATCTAAGTGAATTTGATAATATTATTGCAGCATCAATGATTTTCTTGGGTGACAGCCAGAAACCAGGTAGAAAAACTCTTGCCATGTATCCGATTTGTTTGTTCTATTTCATAATTTCATGGCTTGTGATCTCACACTCTAACACATAAAGTGCAAATAATTGAGTATTAAGACATTTAATGGAACCAATGCTTATGCATTTAAACTATGAGTATATGATAGCCAATTGGTAACTTGTGTGGCTTTGAGCTGCACTTTAACTACATAATAATTGTAAGTTTAATTTCACTGTAAATATTTAAAGCTAATGTGTAAATTGTGTAAGGATGCTGATTGGATATGTCTGGATATTCAATATATCTGTAATTGTATGATTATGAATAGCTGTGTCTTGTGATAAATACAATGATGACAAATATTTCAAAGTTGTTTTGCTTCGATTTGCATTATTGCAATAAATGCTTTGACCTTTATTATATTACCCTACATACATATAGAATTGGTCATCATAATAAGGAGGATTGTGCGTCATGTTATTTATCATTTTTTCATTGTTGATAGATTTCATTTAAATATATTAATGTAGTTTTTGTTCATGGTACAAGACACATTATGAGAAATAATAATTTAGGTGTTTGAGTGCAGCCATTATTAGTTTCAGTTCATTTGTGCATTCTGAGCTGACCAGTATGAAGTGTTTTATACTCATTTTAATTCTTTCTGTTTACATAACAGTCATTAATGCATTCCAATGCATTGATGATAATAATAATGCAGTGGATTGGTATTTTTTATAAACAACTTTAAATGATGTAGCTTGTTAATTAATTATTGTTTTCAGGTATATTGTCTATAAAATCCCACATATCAAGAAAAATGCACCTAATAAGTTAATACAGAATGGATTTGCTTATATGTATTTAACATCAGCAAACACAAAACAATGGACTTTATCAACAAAAAATGTCATGGATGCAAAAGAATCAATTTTTGCAAAAACCTTGTCCCCTGTTTTCAATCAAAATGATAATAGTTCTGTGACTTATATTTTTTACAATGATGAAAGACCAAGTTCAAATAACAAATTGAATAAAGGACATACTAAAGGTGTGATTGCTGCTGATGCAAATCAAGGATTTTGGTTGGTTCATTCAGTACCACTTTTTCCACCAAATATCGAAGATGGTTATTCATATCCATTATCAGGAACTGTTTATGGCCAAAGTGGCCTATGTGTTTCATTGGATGCAGATAACATTAATGCTGCTGGACTTCAGCTTCTTTATAATCAGCCACAAATATACTCAAATAAAATTTCTAATGAGCTAACAATTAAATATCCAAGTTTGGCTATGGTCATTAACAGAGAGCAAATACCAACAGCCCCTTGGTTTAATGTACGCAGTATTAATACATTACAAGGCCAAGAATTTGTGACTTTTGCCAAAACTAGAGATTTTTCTAAGGAATTATATGAGGATTTGGTTGCACCTGGGTTAAACAGCAGTCTTTTAGTTGAAACTTGGCTGAATGGGCAAGGAAGACTTGATTCAAACTGTAGCCGCGTTTTTAGGTATGACTAGCATCATTTTTAATAACATTACTGTATGAGATTTATTTTTTAGTGTAGAAAATATTGAGAATGTTAATTTGTCAAGTGTTGGTGTCACATTTGCCTCAACATTGGATCATTCCAAATGGGCAGTTTCTGTAGATTTGTCTAATCCATGGACATGTATTGGAGATATTAACAGACAAGTAAGTTGTTATTAATCTTCCTTACTATCCTTGGAAATGAGATGTTAAATATATTTATATTTTATAGGAACATCAAAAGAAAAGGGGTGGTGGGACAGTTTGCATTAACAATGCAAACATTGCCACTTTATACAAACAGTCAATAGAAACTATAGAGAACTGTCCTAAAAATCAACACTCTATAAGTAATGAAATATAGATATCTTTAGTTGTTTATAATATATAATTTATTTAACTACCTGTAAGGTGTACTAGAATATATACAATGTTAATGAACTCAATTTGCCTTCTTGCTTGATGGTTGTGGGCAGCGGTATTTTAACATTTCAATTTCCGCTTCATGGTAACTCATAGTGTGATAACAAAAATATTCAGGATTTTTGTACTTGGCGCTATCCTTTGACGCACCAGGACCAACTGGGCCTGATGGTGTGCTCAATACATTACTGCTCAATCCGGTGACATTTCCGTCAAAGGAAGATGTGGAATCCACAGTTGGTTTATTATAAATCGTACGACCAGCATTAAAATGCCGATGACTAAATGAAAAACTTCGAATTCTTTGTAACTGAGAAGACAACACAGATTTCGCAGCCATGATTATAGGTTAATTTTATAACCAATGACGTAATTGCTCAGATGTTTTTCAGAGTTTGCGCATGTGTTGCGCATTCAATATGAATTTTTAGACACTATGCTTTTGTTAACAAATTCTGAAGTTAAGTTTTACATGCTAAAAGAATCTAACAAAGTTTAACATCTCTTGATTTTGAAAATAAAATTCAAATAGTTCCAGTCTGCCAGTATATGACAATTATCCTTTCTGATTTGACAGTTGGGACGTGTTCGCATTCCGTCAAATGCCTTTAGAGAGTGCGAATTGCAAAATTGAAATTAAATTCGACGATTTATCTGTTGTGACATATGTATAGAGTACTTTTATAAATTCGTGTGGGTATTGTGTTTTCATTGGCATTTCTGCGATATATGACGTGTTACAATTACAGTCCAGGTAACTTTCTCTCTACCAACTTGTATTTTCATCCATATTATTAAAAATCATTTGCAGACGAGCGCCAGACAGTTATCAAATATCAATTTGCCTTAGAATGCAATGCCAGCGAGAAGACGTTTCATTGGCAATGAAAATGAACAGCCGTTCATTTTAATTCCAGGTGAAAATAGGCCTCCCAGTTTAAGTGCAGTGAATGCAAGTTACCCAAATAATGTTCCCAGTGATTATTATATCGAAGGGACAGATTTAAGTGATTATACTGAGCCTGAACCAGTCATGACCGCGCGAGACAGGACGGCGGAATTCGCCAACACAATTCAATCCCTGCAGGGAAGAAACATTGCAAGGGCAGTGGCTGCTAGAGATCCAAAAAGATCTAGAGTGATACAAAGTCATTCAGAGTTTATGCTGATTGCAAAGAATGTTGGCAGGAACATAACTAGCACATTTTCCAAATTAGAAAAATTAACATTATGTAAGTTGACCATACTTAAAGACTTATAGCCTGTAATCACAGTTCTTATTTGAATTTGCAGTAGCCAAAAGAAAGTCACTTTTTGATGACAGATCTGCTGAAATCCAGGAATTAACTTACATCATCAAGGGTGATTTGAGTTCTCTAAATCAGCAAATAGCCAAGCTTCAAGATGTCTCAAGACAGCAGAAACAATCTGGCAATGGGAAACATCTGCAGTCACATTCAAGTAGTGTTGTCCTAGCACTCCAGTCAAAGTTAGCTACAATGTCGACAGATTTCAAGCAAATTCTGCAGATGCGCACGGAGAATTTGAAGCAGCAGAAAACGCGTAGGGACCAATTTTCACATGGAAATATCAACAGTAGTTTACCACCATCAGTCACAGCACAAAATCAAAGTAAGTTCATCATTCCACTTGAATTCTTCATCACTCATTAACACTTCTAATTACAGGCAGTGTTCTTCTACAAGAACAGGATCAAGTGAGTATCAACTTTGATAATACCAGCGCGTTGGTACCACAACAACAAAATCAAATGCAAATGGCACTCATGCATGATCAAACTGATAACTATTTGCACAGCCGCGCGGAAACGATGCAAAATATTGAATCAACAATAGTTGAATTAGGAGGCATTTTTCAACAATTAGCTCATATGGTCAAAGAGCAAGAAGAAATGGTCGATCGAATCGATACAAATTTGCAGGACGCCGAGCTCAACATTGAAGCAGCTCATACACAAATCCTGAAATATTTCCAATCAGTAACGTCGAACCGATGGCTAATGATTAAAATATTTGCGGTGCTAATTTTCTTCTTCATATTCTTTGTAGTTTTTATGGCTTAACAATAATATTATTCCTACGTCATGCACGTTGGTCGATTGTTTAACTTCATCTCTTATTCCATTTTTATCTCGTAGATATTAAACAATCGTTCCTACTTTACAAAAATAATAAATCAACGGCGCCGTACCAAGGCGGTCTGTATAAATTTTCATATGCGAATCACACGGCGGTATTAAATCATTGTAAATTAAGTCGTTGAAATGTTGAGTGATAGATTTTTATCTATTGTTATAATTTAAGTTGGAATCGAGATATATAAATAAACATGCATTTATAAATGACGCAAAATCTATTAACTTTTTTTATTAGAAAATAAACGATGAATACAGCTGTGTACGATAAGAGCTGCGTAATGTTTGTTTAGACTAGCTCCCAAATACGGTATATTTGCGACAATTAACTAATGATGAGGACGATGAACAATTTACATAAATGCTTCTCAGAAACGCTTCATTCATTCTTCTCTTACTTGAAGCATTTGTGTAATACCAATTTCAGCCATGAAAATACTTATTTGATGCGTTTTATTTAGTGCTATCCACGTTTTGTTTTTGTTTAATTGGTTCATCGTCACTGGAACTACCACTACTACTGCTACTACTAGTTTGTTGCATATTTTGTTTGTGTTTCGCTGGGATTGGATGATTGAATGGTTTACCCATCTTTTCGAATGTCTCTTTCACGCGTAATACGGCCGTTCGATTAATGTGGTCGATACTAACAGTTTGAATTGCTGTCTCAAAGGCGCTCACGACCTCTTCCGCTCGTCCTTTGTTATACAGAACGTCTAGGAAGCAACTGTACGCATTACCAATAGCGCCTTCCGTCACCTTCGTTGCTTTCAAGTGTGTAATAAGTTTTTCCGCCAATTTCTCATCGTTGACTTCCCTCGCATGTTGTACAACGCGCTGGAACATAATTCTTGGCGCACCTTCCAAGTGGTCTTTCCAGATTCTTTCAGCCTTTTCTTCAAGATTATTGATGAAATAATGTGACCACAGCACATTCATCGGTGCAACAATTCCGCGCTTAGAATATTTCACGGCGAGGGTTTCATCTGAAATCAACAGATAGAACAAAGGAATTTTCAAAATTTTGTACACTCACATTTATCGTGTAATTCCGGAAAACGTTCCAATATACCAATCGCACCACCACGAGGGAACTTTTCACCAATAATTTCCAATTCAGCATCTTTCGCCTTGTCTAATTCATTTTCCAAATTATTCAGATAAGTTTCCAGTGTGCCTGCTATCATATTCGCGTGACAAATTCGATTATCGAATGAAATATTCTTTTTCGCTTCAGCATCGAGACGTTTACCAATTTCTTCAATCGCATTAACATCCCCAGCGCCGGCCAATTTATTCAACAGGAATCGGAATACTCTAGCAATAGGCACAAGTTGGCTATCGAGACTTTCAAGTGTGATTTTGGTTGCTTCGTTGTAGCGTTCATTTTGAACAAGTTTCTCAATCAATAAAGAGATATCAGTCACATTTAGCGCTTCCTTCGTTTTGTGTTTGATTTCAAGCGCGTTATCAACGTCTCCGGTTTTTATAGCATTGCGGAAGACTGTAATGTCTTTCTTTACTGGAAGTCTTTGATATTGTACTTGCTGTTTAGAGCTTTGGTTTCGTAAGTTTTCAGACACCGCTTCCTGTTCAATTTGTGGCATAATAAACTTGGGTGTGACATTGTTAGCTTTCAAAAATCTACCCAGCTTGAGCAGAAACTCATCAGATGGTGGTAAATCTTCCTCTTGCATTTGCATCCACAGTGCTTCTGCCTTCTCCACATCATTTTGTTTAATGTAGCTCAACAGCAATTGGTAATAGATATCGTTTCTATCAATGTGATTCAAATGTTTCGTCGCTTCGCGAAGTCCTTCAAGTGGTTCGATTTTGCCTGTAAATAATTAACATTAGACACCTAATATCTCAAGCAAACAAGACGTACCTTCTTCACGATAACGTTGGCAGGCAACGTTGATGCGCTGAGGTCGACTTTGTAAACCAGGCGTTTCTAAAATCTTTCTAGCCTGCCGTACACGTCCACATTCCACAAAAGCAAATACTAAATCATATAAACTATTAATTTCTCCATGAACTGATGTACTTAAATCGGTCAATTTCTGCAGACGGTCCGCATCTTCAGCTTGTATCAAATGGCAAGTCAGTTCATTCTTCCATGGCGTACATCTGAATTGATTGCAGCACCAATCAAATTTCTCTAGCGCCTTGTTAATGTCTTTATTGACCAGATGCACCTTAACAAGTGGACCCAAATTAACATTATTGATCTCCAAATACGAATTTTGCAATAACGTATCAAATATTTGCTGTAATGCCTGTTCATTTCCTTTCTCAGCGAGGTGATTCAGAAGTCGCCAGCACAAGGAATTGTAAACAAAGCTTTTCTCTTCTTTGATTTCACGTGGTCGGCGTAAAAATTCGATTGCATCATCTAATTTGTCATGTTTCACCAGAACTGTAGCTATGCGTATAATTTTCGAATCGTCAAGTCGGTAATCAGGATCGCATTCTTCTAGTTTCTTCAGGTACTTAATCGTTTCGTCGTATTTCTCATGATACGCACACGTATCTAATAATTGTGCATAAATGCCCGTTGAATTCGTAAATTCAGGATTCGAGTCCAACTCTTCGCAAAGTTTTTCCATCTTCTCCAGCTCTTTCTCGCGATAATAGAGCGAAAGCAATTGTCGTTTAAGACCCCGCGTGTCTTGATCCTTTGCGCTGAGATTCTGGATGAGTCGCTCTAGTTGTGGAATATTCATTTGACTCGAAGGTACATACGATAATTTCTTCTCCACTGGCACAGGTGTCAACTCTCCAGATGATAATTTTGCAAGAAGAGCCGATATTTCGGATGTCATCTTTTCGCCAATCTTTTCTTGCAGACTTTCAGCCACTGAAGTACTAATACTAAGTCCTTGGGAGACCAATCCTTCCAAAACTGGTTGTATGACCTGCAATAAACAAAATTAATTAAATTCAAGTCTAATTTAAGTAAAAATTTGATTTACTTACATTGTGAATTTGGCGACCTTGTGATGACAAATCAAGAATAAATCTACCGACAACTTCGTTCTTATCAATAGAGCGATCATCATATTCCAATTCCAATTTCTTATCAATGCTTTCATAGACATGACGAATAATTGTGATGTAATTGTTAACGTCGTGTGTTTTATAGAAAGCAGCTGTCAATGGCCGGCGTATCAGATCTGGCTGGTAATATGCAGATACTGACTTGATAATTAACGCTGCTTCTTTCAAGTCATTTTTCTGAATGAGTGAATGTGCAAGACTGCATGCAGCAGAACCAATTGAGATATTGGCAAAGCGCAACTTGGAAATTATCTCGCTACTCTTTCCTTTCAAATTTGGCAAAACGTATTCTCGAATTGTTTCAGAATTCGGCTGTACTCCGAATTTGGTCATTGTCAGTAGAACATCAAATATTCCGTCATCGGACGTTTGATTCAGTAACAACGGCCAGAAATAATGATTTCTTATAGGTTGTCCATTCTTTTGCATCTCTGCCAGAAATTCATAAGCAAAATCTTGATCACCATACTGTAAGCTTGTCTCTGTTACAAAACTGATTGGATTTGTATGCAGGCCTTGTTCCTCTATGTTTTTACATATTTGTCGTATTTTTTCAATCGGTCGTTTCGCTTTCACCAGCTGCTTCAAATAAGACTTGATTGCTGGACGATTATCATTAGGGTCGTTCTTTAATACCGAATTTAACAGCAAAAACGCGGCATCTTCACGTCCTTTATTGACAAGACGCATCATTAGATTCATTGTATCATGGTAGAAACCAAAACTTTTGCCAATTTTCGTTAAAAGTTCAGGAATATGTGCTTCTTGGTCATTGATTGCCAATGCATATACAACATCATAATAATCCTTATCCAATAAGTAAATTTCTTTCGTTTCACATTCTTCAATCACTTTCTTAATCATTTCTATATTTCCTGACTTTGCATAGCCTGCCATAAGAGTTGTATATGTTTCAGCAGAAGGGTCAAGACCTGCTTGAGACATAATTGATAATATGCCATGTGCTGATTCCATATCATCATTATGTGCATGACCAATAATCAAAGAGTTGAATATATTCTCATTCACTGGCAACTCTTTGTCTCTCATCAGCTGTAGAATTCTGGTGGCACCGGTAATGTCACCAATCTGGCAATATTTACCAATTAATCTTTGGTATGTGACTCTGTTTGGTTCAATGTTCCTCTTCTCCAATTCATCCAAAAACTCTGTAGGAGAAAATTCATACTCATTTTCAAGATATACCCTTAGTAATGCATTGTAGTGTGAAATGTCCATAGGTACATTGAGTTTCTTCAATGTGTTCCAAATCTCCTGTACAAGTTTGGTGCGCGTCTCTGGCATTTCTTCCGGCACCAAGTTACCGCAGCACTTGATAACAAGCAAACTTTGCGAGGTGGTTGGTGATCGCGCATTTCGGATTTCTTCAAGGGCATCTTCAATGTCCCTGATTGATATTCGTCCTGTTCGTCGCACATCTTGATCTAGTCGTCGAATGCATGTGTCAAGATTGTGTTCTTGTTGTTGCGCATTTACATGTGAGGCGAACGATCTACAAGCGTTGTAAAATATCAAAATTAATTATTGCATAATAGCAACCACAATTGCAGGGGAACCGGTGCATAGGTTATGATAGGTCGTGTTTAGCTACCTTGAAAATGAACCGCACAGGCACTGCGAATTATTTACAATACTTCCATCAAATTCGCGTGGTGTATTCACAACAATGTTACGCGCAAATCCAGCAATATATCGGACGAATTTTGATGAGCGTAGTATTGAAGCCATGCTCCCACGTTTTCTTCGCTACAGCGATACCATGAACTGACAATATGAACGTTGTACCATGTAGGCATGCGTATTAGAATGCAATACGATGTACGAATGATTGCCTAGTTTAATTAATCCCATCTCCTTTGAAAGATTAATTCAATAAGTATTAGAAGAAATTTAACACGATTATATGCTAGAAAGAATAGTCTGTCAGAGAGAAAGAAAAGAAGATTGTAATTTAACTCATAGATTTAACTATATACAGACGTTGATCAATATTCTATTGCATACATATTAAGCCGGTATGCCATATTTGTTTAATAATATTAAAATGTTTGGGAACAAAGAAATAACTTCTAATTGTCATATTGGTGCAGTTTAGTTTCTTATCGTTATATATTTTTGCATAAATATCTTCTTGTTAAAAGAATAAGATAAAATTTGATTTATATATGTTTTCCACTGTTAAACTGGTTGCTTCTGCTTAAGAAGATTAGAGGCCGTTTACTGAGTTCAGCAAAGTTAACGAGATAGACAAAGACGGAAATGGTGTCATTGCTATGTATTGTGGAGTGTCCTTTGGTTATTGTTTGTAGCAGTTTGTAGTGGTTTGCAGCTTCTTGTTGAATCTGTGCGGTGTAATGCTATTTATTAAACAATAATTCCCATCATTGATTGACGTATTCACTAAATAAAAGTGTCGTGATAGTTTGAGATTAAGTTTTAATTTTAACTGCTTTTTACAGCTCTCTGTTATATTGCTACAAAAGATGCATGTTAGATAAACGTGGCAGTAAAGATGAAGCTGTACCAAAGTAACAAAGATATCACCTATCAAACATAATTGCTTGTAGGATGATTTGATGTTAATTAATTAATGGATGCTGCAATATAATAGCAACTACAATTAAAATAGTCTTGGAGTGCTTTGGATAGCACATAGAACTATTTGCAAAGATCTTTTTGAGTGAAGATGATTATAAGAAGACAATTGCAGGGGAACTAATAAAACTGGTTGTGGGCAACTAATGCAAGATAAAACCAGTGTCAAGAAGAGCGATTTGAATGGGTTAGTGGAAAGATATTAAGTTTTTATATTTGATATTAATTTATAATGTGATCAGTTGATGATATCAGAGAGTTTCACCATGATCATCCTGCTTAAGCTTGGCTAAAGGTGTGACTAAGAAGGGGGTGATCATTGTTGTAAGGCTTTGTGGTTTGTTCACATATTGCCACAGAAATATTTGAAAATAATTTACATTCTGTGGGGATCTGCATCCTAAATAGATAATGAACTACAAGTGGTTTGCAAGCAGCAATTATTATTTTGAACTCAAGGTGTACAACTTTCTGTAGAGGTGAGTTGACAGGAAGATAAGTTGAAAAATTAGCATCCTAACAATAACCACTTGATGTTAATGCTTTCAAACATTGATATTAGAAATTTAATTAAGTAAAGGCCTGCATATTCATTTAATGTATCATTATATTTGATGCATTAAAGCAATAACGAGGGGCTACACCTACATTCTCTGGTTACTGCAGCAAAAGGTCTAAGTGACCTTTTGTACTACATTAGTATGTTGGTATTTTCATATTCATTCAATAAATCCATCATAACTCCTCTTCTGATGCTGCCAGCTGGAACGAACTTGGTGAGTATGTTGGCACTTATGTTTCGGTACATGTTTGCCACTTTGTTTTATTATTGCTACTGCTGGTTAAGAAATATTACTTATTATGTATTTGATGAATACTTAACCCAACCCATTCGTAGTCTAGCTTCCAGGATAGTTTTAATCATATCATTGAACATTGTTATAATTATACTTTTTTAATAAATTGTAGTAAATATAAATTGCTAGTGCTGACATCTATTGTTTGTAAAAATATATCATACAGGTACCGTTACCTTCTCGGCAAATCTGCTACTCATCTAGAGATGGCGCCACCAGTAAAAGTATCACTGGTTGCCTAAACTTTTTTTTTTTTTTTCAAATTTGGTATCTCGCGCTCTATGGGTGTCATTGAAAAACTTACAATGTTATCAGCACTGATAAGACAAAAACTTTTTCGTCAGAAAAATGACATTTTAAAACTTAAATAACTTGGAGACCGGATGTGCGACAAGGTTGTACAATAGCTCATTTAAATCAGCTCGTCGGGCTTTGCCCGTATACCAAATTTCGATGCATTCCAACTGAAACCCTTGAAAAAATAAAAATGGCTGAAATTTGGGATATGGGTAAACCTCGTCGAGCTGATTAAAATGAGCTATTGCACAACCTTATAGCACATTTGGTTCCTGACTTATTTGAGTTTTAAAATTTCACTTTTGTGAGGAAAAAGTTTTCGTCTTATCAGTGCTGATAACATTCAAACTTTTTCAATGACATGCATAGAGCGCGAGAGATAAAATTTTGAAATTTATTTTGCGAATAGTTGAATTCAATTAGTATCTAATATTAAACCAATTAGAATTTAATAAGAATCCAATTAGAACCGCATAAAAATCTAATTAGAATCTAATAAAAATCTAATAAGATCCAATAAAAATCAAATAAGAATCTAATAAAAATCTAATAAGTATCCAATAAAAATCAAATAAGAATCCAACAAAAATCTAATAAGAATCCCATTAGAATTAAACAAGAATCTAATTAGAATTTAATAAGAATCCGATATGAATTTAATAAAAATCCAATATGAATTAAGTAAGAATTTAAGTAGAATTTAATAAGAATCTAATTAGAAGTTAATAAGAATCAATTATAAATATCTAACAAGAATCCAATATGAATTTAATTAAAATTTAATAAGAATCCAATTGGAATCTAATGAGAATCGCGTAGAAATCCAATTAGAATCTAATAAGAATCCAATTAGAACCGCATAAAAAATCTACTTAGAATCTAATAAGAATCGCATTAAAATCCAATTGGAATCTAATAAGAATCGCATTAAAATCCAATTGGAATCTAATAAGAATCCAATTAGACGCTATTAAGAATCCAATTAAAATGTAAAAAGTATCCAAAAATTTTATATATCCGTCTCTCTGTCATTGAAAAAGTTTCAATGTTATCACCAATGATAATCCGAAAACTTTTTCGTCGCAAAAGTGAATTTTAAAACCTAAACAACTCAGGAACCAGATGTGCTACAAGGTTGTGTAATAGCTCATTTTAATCACCTCGTCGAGCTTTACCCTTATACATAGTTAAGAATGTCTCTCTCTCTCTCTAGCATAGTGCGTTTCAATGGTGCAAAATTTGGCAAACACTTCCAAATAACTAATGCATTATTACTCCCCAATAGTTGTACAGGCTGAACACACCTACACCAAGTAGCAGGTAAAAGACTACAAACAAATGTGCTAAAATACATCAGAAAAAGTTGACAAAAAATAGCATTATTTAATTTATTATGATACTATTAAATTAGTGTTAAACACTGCCTCCTGTTTTCTTTTCGGTTTCATACCTATATACATAATACACTATATAGGCCCTTTGAAGGGTATGTAAATAAATACTAAATACATTTATACTGGATTAATTTCATAATGTGATCTTGCAACCACGTATTTATAAGATAGTTCATCCATTTTAAACAATAACTTTTAACCAGTTTCTAATATTACTAGACTTATGTTCCCTTTCATTTGTTACAAACTGCATTCGTCCTTGCAGATGTTAATGAAACTATATAATTAGTTACGTCTTCAAAAACAGCTATTAATGCAATCAAGATGTGTAACACAATGTATATTGCTATTCAGTAGTTCATTATATATGTATACGCATGCAAAAATTAACGGAGAAACATTGATCCAATGTTTGGAAATGAAAACAACTGTTCGCTTATTAAATCGGCAAACGTTAAATGTATGATCAATATTTGACACAAAATCATCACAGTACGTATCGCATCAACTCGTCAGCTAAAGTTCGTTATAATATAACAAAAATTGATGACTGTTTTCAACCCAAAGAAAAGTAAATGCAAAAATTTTCTACTTATGTACATTATATTAATCGCCGCTACCTCCATGATAAATTTTGATTGATCTGCGTATTTGTCTGAGTTTCTTGCGTCCAGTGTGTGTACAAATTGATGGAACCTTAAGTGAGCAATCATGGGTCATTGATATACACTCAATACATAAATGTACAAAATAACAATGTAAGAATCATTCATATGAGTCCATTCAGGGTGACATAGGCTCCACATAATTTGCAGGATATAGACCTACTCGTCCATCTTTTCGTCCTTTACACCAACCCTGCTCATCTTCATCTTCCAACTTTTCAAATATGTCACCTACAAAAAATATTGTTTCAACTTACCATACATACATATAAAACATTCAGCCACGAACCTTGCTTAAAACTTAATTCGTCATTTTCAGCGCCTTCATAATCATACAATGCTTTTACCGGTACACCAGGTTCACCATTATCAACCATGGCATCACTTTCATCCCATTCTTCCTCATCAAATGGATTAGAATCTCCTTTATTAGCAGAAGATCCATTACTAAAAATGTTTTAATTAAAACGCACTCCTAGCCGATTTATTTAAAACAAAGCTCACGTTATTGTTGATGCACGATTAGGACTCTCCACTTTCGTCGCTACTTTAACTGGCGTACTATCATCTTTATCATGGCTCTCGTTACTAATAGTTTTTGATGACAATGTTTTAGTTTTAACAGATGACGTTTTGGTCTGTGAATAATCCTAGAAAAACCCAGGACATACATGTAATATACAGTTATACATGAATTGCATTAATTGACATTATCAATATCCAACTTTCACATTTGCAAAAGAAATTGTAAAATAAAAATAGTAAGCATACATGCAGTTCATCTCCCACAGGTCTCTGATTGATGAGCATAATGCCGGCGGGAACGGATTCCTTTGATTTACCTTTGGATATGTCTCGAAACTCTTCGGTGTAATCCTATTTCGATAACATGCATAACACACAAGTCAAAAATAAACTCAAAATGTCAAATATTCCACACATGCATCAATTGCGAAAAGAAATTATAATCCCTTCAATATATCACACATACCTCAAATGCAGGCCAATTCATTCCCATATTAACCCCATAGTTATTGGACCACCATTTTAAGTCTTTATTGTAATCAGCATTATTGATTGTGTGGTAAAGCTCTTCATAAATCAGTGGTAATCTAAAACATTAAATCAATTATAACCTCATTATACAGAAACGTGAGCAACCAAATCAACTTACGCATTATCTTTGTAAATATTTAAATGTTTGTGTATATGAAACAATGTATCCTTAATAAATTCAAGTCTCAATCCCTCCATTTCTTGACACCGTTCGAATACTGTTCGCATATCCTCCATGTACTTAGGATTATAATTATTTATCTCTTGTAGGGCTACTTCATACTTCTCCTTGCACTTTTGCACATCCTCTTTGCTTTTTTGTACACGATCCTGCATTTTCTTGATCTACAAAGAGCATGATGATAATTGAAATACAGAGGAAACATACCTTACATTCGTTACCATGCTAGTCTTCTGTGCACACATTGTGTAATACACAGAATGCAGCAGCATGATTGTAAAAAAATTTAATATTAAATCATATATACACGCACAAATAGGATGCGAAACATTTCATAAAACGCATAACTACATAGAGTATTGTGGTTACCTGGTCTTGGGAAATTGAGCTGTCTCCAGCCGCATTGCGCTCCTGATTTGAAGCAGATTTTTCAGTCTTACATGCTGTATGGTAGTCATTTTTCGCTCGATCCACCTTCTGCAGCAGTTTAACCCATGGCTTTTGTGCTTTTTTAAATGCCTCCTCCATATCTTTGCGTTCCTTCACTTGCATCATACTCTACAGCAAAAAAAAAACAACACATACGATTAATCTCTTTCCCACACTTACTTTCCTATTGCATTATATCATACCTTATGCCACATATCTTTCTGCCAAGTCTTAATCGATCCAATCACCTCATTGATAAGATTATCCCTAATACGATTGTGAACATCACAGCGCCGATCCGCCTCCACGAGGACTCCCTTCCATGCCGCCTCCGTCGTGCCATACTCCGGTCCCTTTTCAATCAGGTCGTTCCACTTCTTCGAAAACGCCTTCAAATTCTTTGCGTAGTTTTTTTCGATTTCGGCACGCTCGGTAACGAGAGCCATAAGTTCCGAGCACAACTTATAGCCGTCTTCAATGCGTTTGGTTGTGCGCTTATAATTTCCCGGCTCCCAAAACGAGTCGCTCGTCGCTATTAGCATATTGTCATCGCTATGATGTGACATCTTTGAATGGCGCTATTTTCCTACGCTCAACTATCTGCAACAAAACACGTACATCCATCAATATCATTATGCCTTAAATGCAAATTAATAGAAACCTTGACTAGAGCGTAATAATAGTTTAATGCGCGTGCATTATGAATCCCACATATTACGTGTGCTATACACAAAGTGAGCATATGCAATGCATGTAATAAACATGTAAAAAAATTAAGAGTTGCATGAAGATTGCCTTCGAGCACATCAATTCAAGTCCGCGTACAGGTAAAACGAAGACAACATTTAATTGTTTCCGGTTGGCGAGCGCGCTTAAAAGCCTCATTAACATTTATTCCAATAGTTGCGCACGCAGCGCATAGCAAACGTTTCAATTCAATTTTTCGCGCATAATTGATACACGCCGCACACTCTCAAAGTGCATTTATGAGACGACGACGACGACGGCGGCGACGACAACGAACGAAATAAGGACGAGAGCGTATAATTATTATTATGAACAACATTCACTAGACGAGATGAAAATGCGTGAGATGCAAAGGCAGCTTAGCTACATACTATGGAAGTGTGTTGAGTAACAGTAATTCACAATTGTTCACTGGTTCACACGTTTGCCAGCTAGAATGGGCATGATATAAACGCTTCATAGCGAGCGTACAACACACAGATTGTTGTATAATACATATTTTATTTTATTACGGTGAATGAAAAGCAACGTCATAATAAAAACACGACTCAATTGGGTGTTTGTTTGCGAGTCATTGTGAATCTCTCGATCGTTGCTCAACAGAAAGGAAATTATGGATAAAATAATGACAATAACAATGCGAAAAAGAAAGATTCGCGACGTAGCAGCATACCAAGCTGCTAAAGGACACAAAAATGTGCTGCAAACGTACATGGAATTCGCATTCACTTGATACCTTCAGACATACGATATGTAACAATTACTTCGATTGTTACATATTGAGCTAATAAAGTGCTTAACCTTTGTAAAGACATTTACTTTACATTCACTCATTTACGTCCACCGATCTATTTATCTATCTATCACCTGTAATCGTATTACATTTTGTAAATAATCATGGTACAATAAAAATAAACGATTCGTGAACACCAGTGGTTTCAGGGGGGCGGTGATGGCCACAGTAATTTTCACGTTTGTTATACCCTAAGTAATATGTTTTTCTGGAATGGGGGGCGGTAAATCAAAAAAGTTTGGAAACCACTGATGGATACTAAACGAAGTTATCCATCGATTACTTGAACAAATAAATAATAAATGTTTACCATGCCAATAATGAAATAGTAATAAAATTTTCACTTGCTGTACGCGCTCCAAGACTGCCCTGCCATTATTGCATTTGGAGTGTTCGGAAGCTTTTTGCACTTTTGACCGCTTTTTCGCATACCATGCGTGTATGACATAGTTTCATGCATTCCTTTAACAATCACTTGTTCGCCAAGTACTGCCTGATGCCCGCCTTGCCAAAACAATATTTGCGCAACTTTATTGAACGATTGAGCAATAATCGCATTCGACCGAAAGGAAGCACAAATTGTTTGATTGCCCAGCCTCGCGATTAAACACGTCACGTCACGTCACGCCACGCAACGTGTGTTTCGTCTATTTATGAATACCAACTATTTTTAATCTCGCACAGCGGATAAATTCAATAAAATATCCTGTGCAAATATGTGTACGCTGATTGATTACATAAAAGCATAGCTACCTAGCACCATACCAAATATTGATTTGAATACTTCATGCGTAAATTCCAAAAATAACAATCAAGTATGTAAGTGCGTTGTATATTGTATGTATTCCATTGCTCCATATTTTAAGAGGGTTATAAATTTTCAACTTTCAACCTTGATAAATCGACGTTAATCTGAACGCAATTCATTGTCAGTGCTGGAACGGACAGGACAGTTAAGTTAGTTAGTGCTCAACGAGAACGAGAGCAGCGCATTCGAATAGTGCTGAATTATAACCGAGAGTTTATTTTAGCGCAATACTTCCACTTCACTTCCATGATCTCTGTGTATTGTAAATGAATCTCTGCTTCTGCACGCTTTAATAAAAAAGCAAGCGTTATTCGGTAAAAATTAACTGTTAATTTTTCACGTGAATGACCATAAAATTATACAGCCTAAATATTTACTCTCGTAATTAAGTGTTATTTAATTAACACAAAACCGCTCGCTAATAATTTATATGCTTGTGCAGGCCCGCCCAAAACAAAACAAAACACAATGCTATCAGCACGTGCGAAATAATCATTGTCGCGTTTACACGAACACTCATGTCAGTGTTTCATGTTATTATCGCTGTTATCAATCGCCAATCAATAAGCTATTACAAATATTTGATCAATTGTGCAACCATACAATCATTTCCAATACCATCTGCATACATACGCACACAAATACGCACGTACGTACGCATAATTCAATTACGAGCTGAAATTCCAGCAGCAATTTTGAAATTGAGAGAAATCTGAGCAAACAACACACAAACAGCATCATCTTTTCGAATACCACATCTTCTGAATGCGTAACAGCGATGATTCAAACCGCATTCTTTGCCCACACTCTCTTCTGCTTACTTCTCGTCCGGCAACGCCCATTCATAATAAGATACAAAAATCATCCGCGTCTCATTTCTGTTTAATCATTTCACCCAGCACGATAATTCCAAACGCGCGTAAACACATTGCAGTATTTACATATTGATATCCTCTCGAAACCGTATATACATACGTTCCACCGGCAGCACTCGAAAACAGTTACGTTAAGTTAAGTTAGTTAAGCCGGGCGAATGTAAATTGATTTGCAAAACGCCAATTCGTGTGCAACAGGTGTCCTCTCCTATCATCAACTAGTTACATGTTCTACTATTACAAAACTTATAACTCTAATCAACTAATTCGTCCGTTTACACAACAATGATAAGCGCGCAATTAAACAAATAAACATAGACAGAACCCTCGCTCAAAGAGAAAGAGAGTGAGAGAGCAATGTAATGTTGAAATACCTTGTATCATTTGCCTTATGCGTACGGCCGTTTCGCGTTTTAGTACAATGTATGCCATAATTAAGCCTATTATAGTGTAGCAGCTTCGACAAACAACGAATAAAATGGCTTCCTCGCCAAGGGATAATGTATCAACTGGTAACGAGGTGCGTTTGGCGCATGCATATACCCATCAATGGAGAAATTAAATATGTCAATAGTTCATTACCTTATAAGGCTTAATTTAATAATGAAATTTAGGTGAATCATAACCTAAAGGCATAACAGCAATGCACACTGCTCCAAAATGTAATATTTCTGCAAAATACAGTTTAATTTACTCATTGAAAATTTTCAAAAATTAATTTCTAATTGAATGTATAATATTTAAATAATGATTTTCACGCCATTCTAAAGACCATTAGTTGTAGTTTGTGTTCATCCAAATAATTTTCATTTAGGACGACTATAAGCTCGGAAAATTAATTTTGAATATGACGTTCACACGAAAAGTAAATCTCGACCCAAAAATGTTCGACTTTCTTAGTAATTCGCTACTAAACTATAAATTTTCCTTTATTGTACCGTCAAAACAAAATTCAAAAGTCATTATTTAATATTTGACGATAATTAGCCCTTTGGAACCAATGTGCAAAGCACGTAATCTTCTTATTACATTTACCAACCCTAAAATTTCATGTTCGCGAAACAACAAACACCGAACCCAGCTAACACTGCTGGGTTAATAGCAAATGTAAAATACACAAGAGCGACCTACATTTGTACTTGATACAACTTGGTTTATCTAGCAGTAGGTACAAGCAGCAAATTACAACGTTGATGATCCGTTTGTTGATTAATCGCTTGTGCAATTGCAGCGCACAATATGCGTTTGCATTATTACGGCCATAGTTGCGTTTACGCGTTCAATGCCATTTGAATTACAGCTTATTCGCAAGTGGCATTTAAATTTGATAAGAGCGTTATAATTAGCGGCATGAGCGCATTTCATTGCCTAACCAAACAGACGACATGTTGAGCGCATAGTCGCGCTATCGAAGCGATAGTTAATCATTCGTTAATTTGCCAAAGCATCGACACAGAGTCTGGGCGCGAGAGAGGCGGCAGCACCGCACGCCGACGGGCAGTTGAGTGCCAAGGCAACGACCGCTAAATATTTTATTATGGTAATATACATGCATACATATACACACACACACATAGTTTTTACTCATTTGAGTGCAACGGTGCGTCTCGTATGCACATACAGCTCTCGTTCCTTGCGCATCACAAAATCGCCTAGCGCATAACTTACATGCCGGCAGTCGACGATCATCGCCGCCGGCATGGGCAATGCCTTCGTATAATTAAAAGTACTACGTGAAAAAATATATGCTCGGCTTGCAAAGCCTTCTCAGACATTTATCACATGATTCATATGCATCACGTGTATTGCACCATTTTCATTTACCCCGGCTGCGTCTCCTCTTATCATCCCGTATAAACACTACACGGCGATTATTCGCAGTAGGCGTAAAAAATACGAAGCAGGAAGCGCGAGATGTATTAATCATCCAGCTAATGAATTATTGATATACTTGATATGCCAACTATTTAACTGTAGTGCAGTAAAAGGTCGCGCAGTAATGACATACATGCATTTAATTATTTGCGCATAAGCCGCTAGTAATTAGCAATTCATTCATAATCAACTCGTATTATTCTGAATTATACAATAAATCGTCTAAATAACCGAAGAGTGATTGCCGTATCAATAAAACGGTAGTTCAAGCAATGTTCATGTTAGTCATAATAATATTAAAAATTTGATATAAAGAAATTACTGTATTTTGCCCGTAAATGGAGATGATTTTAAGTATTATTCATTTTATGTTGCTTTCGATTACAAATAGTTACCGAAACTCGTACTAGTAATATTCAGTTCATCTACATTCTCGGTACAATCATTCGTCTTATTAATGTTTCGTTAAAGAGGTAACAAGGTGCAGTGGGGCATTGTACCAACTATAAGATATTCGTTTGGTAGGTATTAATTGATCAACATAGATGGTTGCCTTGTATTCTGTGGTTTACCCGTTTAACTCCTTCCGCAAAGTGCATGCTGTGTTCAGGTGCAGAGCAAATAATTCGTCTTTGCCCCCATTATATAAGGAATTAAGTTTCAATACTTTTAAACAAATTGGTTCGGTTTTGGCCGAATCCCCGTCGCCTATCGCCCTAGCAGCACTATTCTTAATTCATTAACATAATGATAATGTTTCTGAAGATATGTTTAACCCAAATTAATACAACTTAAAGAAAAAACCATGTGCGAAATAAAGATACTAAGATAATGAGATTTTAGTTGAATAGATAGAAAATACACCACTTTAAAGTAAACTAAACAATTTTCTGGCTCAATTTTACCCCAAATTTTGATACAAATCTAAAACAAATCCAGAATTTCTGCTTATTTTTTCATCTAAAAAAGTGCTTCTTTTCATCCATTAAATACGATATGTCTACTCCGCAGATAAAACAATTTCTATTAGCGATTTATCGATAAAACATAATAAAATTTACTTCCTGAACAAGGGTAAAATAAACTCGCGACATTATTGAATATGACACACCCCAGCATTAATAGATAACACTCGGCAATTCTGCGACTCTTCGATTTACTTTCCAGAAATTGCTGACGTCGCTTTTTCTATTAATTTATCGGCCGTCTCCTGCGACAGGATGCGTTTTCTAAATGTGATTTTGCACTCGTGCTTCTTCACATTTTTCCCGCTCTCCGTCTGTCGATTCGAGTATGATTTTCAACGTAATCAGACTAACAACATCAACGCTTTCGTTTCCATTACGCGAAGCGGCTACCTTCGCAAAACGCACGAACGACGAACGACGAAGAACGCGCAACGCTTGATGATGCTAATGATAGCAGCAACGTGCGCGTCCCGTCGCGTACCCCGTCTTGAATTTCACAATCAATAAAACGCGAAGCCTACTGATAGCACGTGCACTCTTGCCTGCTTGCATCATTAACGATATTGACAAATCAAAACGCAACCTTGAACTGCCTCCAATAAAATAATCAGCGTGCATAATCAATATATCGTAATGTATACAAAATCAGCAAATGGGTGTATGTAAATTAATGTGCAGCTTGCCAAACACTTCCAGTGCGTACGTACAGTACGACTGAACGATAAATTAACCGGAACAAAATTTAATTTCCTGTCCGCATATTCTCCGACTCCGAGTTGGATTAACCACTCAAATGCAATTCGTTGATTAATATGCTTAATTAATAAATTAAATTAAATTCATAGTTGACATGAAAATGACTAACAGATTAATTAAAAACTCAATTTTAGTTCATCATTTGGTTATGCTATAACTAAAATTGCAGCAAAATATAAAATTTTATTTCATTAGATATTTTTTAGTAGATTTAATCAAGAATTCTCTCAACAAATTTCAGACGAAATAATAATGCAGTAAAAACGCAGTTTAAACTTGGACCTCTAAACATAATTTTCTCCGAATTTTTTTTTCGAATTTCCAATTTTGTTGATCAATATTATTCAGAAATTATCAATCCTATTGATACCAAATATTCACCAATTATTGATAATAAGAGAAGCCAGTGAATAACCCAAAGATTTTGAATTCAATTGGATGCATTTGTGTAAAAAACGAAATCGAAGAGAAAAAGGTATAAAAACTGAAATTTTGTGTTCAAACCTTCACCATTCATTCTTAAACGTGAATTTCATCAAATCCTTGATTACACGGCAAAACAAACTAATACTTTAAAATAATCTTTTTGAAATTTTGAATTACAATCAACCGTTTTTGAATTATCGTGTCCACCACAAAACGCGTTTAAACGCACTTCAACAAATCACATATAATTTGGCAATTTTTAATAATTATTCGATGAAAAAATATAGAATGTAGATAACCTATTTGTACTAAACGATAGTGATAAAACTTTTAACAAAATACTCATAGCCTAACACACAAAAATAATGTTTTCTTTTCATTCAGTTAAATTACCGAATTTTGAAAAGTTTAATTACAAGACTTTCATTCGTTATAATTAACAAACTTCCCATAAGTGCATTAAAGTGATTCACAGGCGAATGAAATTTTGTTTTGCACATTTTGTATCTAGGCAATATAAATAATTAATAGCCCAGAAAATACATGGCTTTAATTAATTTCCATTTTACTCAGCTTACTCCACTCAATCGCTCACGAGAGTAAGCAGATACCACACCGGTAAATACCTCTGAGCGCACGGAATTCTTCATTCTTCAGTCGTTTCAATAATAATGCGATTATCGTACGTACGTCAACCGTTAGAATTAATAAACGTTTGTAAAACTTGTGCAAATTGCCAATTACGCGCAAGCGTTTTATTACAACTATAACTTTACTGATATCATAATCACAATGGATGCAGAGTAATTTACAGTATGAGCGTAATTGGACTAGGTTTCAATTAAATTTATCGATAAATGCCAATCATCATTCGTCTCATTGCCATTTTTATACATTTTTTACGCCAAAAAAGCTATTAAAATCACTCATACATGAAAACATACATGAATCAATTAATCAATAACCGATATTCCGCAAATATGTTGTATGCACAAATAAGAGCACAATGTGTCACCGCAGATAATAATCTTAATTAAAGATCCCATAAAATTCAAGAGCTATCAAATTTCAATAACGCATTCCCGTAAATCACGTGCCCGTGCCGCATTAAAAAGAGAAATGAAAACGAAAGCAAAACCGCAAAAGCAATCAGACTACGAAATTTCGTGCGAATCTTGAGATCTAAATCACAGATTCAGTCGGCAAGTGCATTGAATATTATGATGATAAAAAAAACGAGTAAGTACGTGTTTTCATCAACTGATTGACTGATCAACATCAATAAATTAAATAAGTATCAATATTTATAAGTAGCATCTTCTCAATTAACAGATGAATAACTGAAACGCAAAAACTCAAAAATATCATTCAAATCTGGCCAATAGTTTAGCAACAATTTGATGTTAAAGTTGAATCTATATTTTATCATACTTGGAACAAAACTTTACCCGACATTACCCGAAAATCATTTTTCAAACATGTATTGAGAAAAATTCATGTAAAATATCGTACAGCTTGAATTTTCATTTACATGATATAATTTGAGGTAGAAATTAATTTTTCAAAATTTTCTGCTTTTTGTCTACAATGTAAATATTTTCCAAAAGAATTTCACTGGATTATTTTGTGCCACATTGAATTCAATATTAACTTGCAGATAATATTATAGAAATTCTGAAAAGCAAAGTCTAACTTGTGCCATGTACCTACTGCCAAGCCGAGTTATTTAATTGTAATCTTGAAATTTTCACGATTATTTGGCAATCTTGGATGTTTACATAACATATTCACAAACTAATCCTTCGAAACCCTATATAGGACTCGATGAAAATTTAAATACTCAAATCCAAAACCAGTCAATAACTTATTCACAGTGTGCAGCGCAGTACGCGTATGGAACTGATATTAATAACGTCCCAATGAGCATGACAATGGCATGCATAACCAATGAGAAATTCAACAAATACCGAATAGCAAAACCGAACCGCAAACACTCCGTTTCAACGCCATCAAGCACGCAAATCTCTAGCAGCAGGCAAAACAGAAAACAGAAAAATGTTAAACGATACCATAAATTCGATTCGCAAACGTAAATGGTAAATGCTTCAAAAACACATCATACGCATTTAATTCACCGCTGTTTAGAATATTAATGTCAACAGCGATAGTAAATCATTTTCCAAAAGCAATTACCGGTTTGACGAGCGCATTATTGAAAGCAGCGCTAAAACAACAACACAAGAACGTTCCATATCTCATCACCACTGCTGCTGCTTCTGCTGCTAGCTAGTTTCTAAAACAATTGAACAAAAAATCCCAGCGTATTTTAATTTAAGCGTCATCCTCGCCATCGTATATGTAAATAGATTTCAACAATTATCCGACATTATACGAATTGTGTATCAGCAAACGTACAAAACGAACGCCATATAAAAAAATAAAAACTCGTACAAATCACACAATGAAGCCGTCTTTTTTTTATTTTTCATTTCCGTCTGGTATTCTAATCGGTCTGTTTACTCGACTGCAGCTGTCTGTACTCCTCACGTCATTTATGACAATCAAGCGCAAGACGTCGAATTAATCGCAATTTGGCTGTCCTCTTTGCTTCTTCAATTTTCACTTCAATTCAATTGTAACTGAATAATGACGAATCAAGTCGAGGAGGCAGGCCACTTACTTATTTAATTGGCCACTTCGAATGTGCAATTCGAGGTTTATGAGCATTCGAAAAGAGATATGATGTGAAAAAGATTAAATATTTCATTCACGGTCTGCGCTGGCTGGCGCTGCACGCACGAGTAGAAAGTCACTCGTTGCATAAATTGCGACGACGTTTTTGGTGCGCGATTCGCCTGGTAAAAGTCAGCTGCAAACGTAAAAGTGAAAAAAAGCAAGCAAGCAAGCAAGCAGGCAGGCAAGCAAACAATCTAGCTAAATAGATGTTAATTTGTCGATTTGTTTTGTGCCATGGATCGCTCGTTCAGCCATCGATAAAATAAGCATTATGGCTGAGTACACACTGATTTTTGTTGTGATTGGCTGTCTTGTTGTGTACCTTACAATTTCTAAACTAATTAATTTTTCATCTCTCCATTGTTACAATAATTGGATTTACAATCTTTTTATAATTACCGCATTCAAATTTGTAAGATGATTCAAGTGTATAAAAATAGAATTTAATGTTACTTTTCTATCATAATTTTTATTTATTGTTTCATTGAACTAGCAATATTCAATTCATCTTCACTCTTCGCGCGTAAAATCACTCGTCGCATGAAATATTTTGGAAAAATACGCTATAACTCAAAATTTACTGAACTGATTTTCAAAAATCAGATTGTGTTGTGATAGTTAAAATTCAACAAATGGAATTTGACAAAAGAATAAATAATTTTCAAAATTGTGTAAAATGGTGGTAAACCGTTAAGCATTTTCTCCACGCAACTGATGAAAATGCTATTATTGTGTCAATTTTAAAACGATTAGCTTCGTATTATTCAAGGTTTTATCACAATCTAACTCATTTACTTCTCATATACGTTTCTGTCGCACATTTCAAAGCTTGCATCATCAAACACTGTGAAAGTACATTGTGCATTGCCACGACTATAAAATTCGATAAAATTTCCCCAAAAAACGCAAAGTTTCATCTTCAAACTATCATAACTTTCGTTTGGGCAGCTTAAGAACGATCAGGCATAGCTTACGTGATTTTTCATTAAATTATCTGTCTCACAGTGATAATATCTCCTTCGCACAAGTTGACACACCTTAGTAAAAGCCGATTTGAAAATATTGTTTTCATCAAGAACTGGAAAATTTTCAAAAACTAATTTCTGATTGAAAATATAACATTTCATTAAAGATATTCAAAGCATTCTTAAGATTATTAGTTGCACTTGATACAGATCCCAATAATTTTAAGCTCGGACGTCTATGAGCTTAGAAAATTAATTTTGAATATGACATTTACCTAAGAAATGTTCAACTCTTGCCGTCAAGTGTTGTTACTAAACTATCCACTCGATTCTTATCATATTTTTTTATGATTTTTTATCGAAAATGTCATTATATCATTCCACGTCCTTTCGACGCATTCAACATTTAAGTTCATTTTTCTAAAGTCAACAACAATACCGTACGTAAACTCACAGAAACATGTTGACTTGGATGTATTGCGTGCGGGACGACTATGATTTTAATCGAATGTGTTCAGGTCTTTCGCTTAAATTCAATAACGATTTGTAAAGCGAGCTGCCTTTACGCTACACGCATTGAATACCAAGTTCTGTATTCATTCAATCGACGACAACAACCGTCTCGAGAAGAAGAAGAGATGACGGCAGCCGTGGCGGTGGCGGCGGCATCAACAACGCCAAAAGGAAGGAAGTTTCGCGCCGCGTACAGAGAACACGTTCGTTCGCTCGTTCGATTTCCCTTCTGTGACACGGCGAAGCGTCATGGAAAGTTGCGATGCATTTGGCATGAGAGCAGCAGCGCATGTGTCCAAAGCGTATCGCTGTATCGCTGCTGCCACTTTCCAGAGAAACTTACGAAATCTATACAAATGTATAATTGAGCGAATCGCGTACGCGCACACAACTCATGAAAAATCTAATGCCACAATGGAAAAGTCGCGTCTCGCATCGAGAAAAGTTGAAAGCATCGCATCACAGCTGTCCTTGACACACATGCGTCTGACGAAAAGTCCGACGTGCGCGCATTGCGCTGCTTTTCACATTCGTTTTATTTTTAGGCTCCCCTCAATACAGCAACAACAAATGCTTATAATTGCGTTCGCAGGACCGTAATGCATCCGAACTAAGTACTACACATGCACGTCAACGACACGTGCCGTAAACTACTTATTTAGTTGCTTTGCATGCGCAACACATACTCATCGGAAGAAAGTGTGCTCCGATCGGAGTGCGACGCGCACGAAAGCCAAATTGACAAACGTGGCCCGCACACGAATTTGTCGCTCATTCATATTCGTTCACGAAATCCATGTATTTCCGGCTACTGACGACATTGCCAAGCTATATTTATTTATCCTCTGCTGCTATTGTTTACATTCAGCGAAAGTAAAGTATGCTTAAGTCTTTAAGACGTATTTGCATATCGGCTTAATCAACAATTACGATTGATACTTTTTGTGCCTATTAAAAGGATTACAGACACTTGCGTAATTGCAAAATTATTGCGATATGTTTAAAAAGTATTATCGCTATAGTTTTAGAACCTATCCGTTTTTATCTACGTCGGATTTTATTTTTGCCAAAAATAATTAAAAATAGCAGCAGTTCAACACGTAACTTCCCAATGTGAGTGTTTTTTATAGCGTTGTGCGATGATCACGGTAATTCGAAAACAATTCATCGCATAGCAAAAATTCCAAATTCCAAGGGATTTTGTTTGCATATTAATTTACTTCACCGCACAGTAGTTCTATTTTCACCATTTAAACATGTGATATCTTGAATTTTCTTTTTGCCGCTCGATGGCCAATTAAATCCTTATCATGAGTATGAAAAATGTTGTTGTATTTTGTTGTCATTTATAGTTTTATCGATGATTTGTCGTACGTACTTTGAATTTAATTTTCATAGTAACTAATCAATACTCGAAAAATATTTTTTCACACGAATGGTATGTGTATATTTCCTAATAAATTGTTATCCAATTGTTCTAGAAATAAATAGTAAAATGCCGAGACATTTTGCAATGTTAAGACGTCAAGAATTTTTACCACTAAATAGCTCATTTTTATTTTGTTTCGTCCTTCAACTTACATTACGTGAAAGAACCAAATTACCAAGTACTAACCCATAAAACAAATTACCCCCCGCAAGTCAGCAAATTTGGTGTAAAAACGCTTTATAGGTATCAAAAATAACAAAAATAACTGCATTTACCTGTTTACTAATAAATAATTTACGACGCATCGTTGAACAAAGAATTTGTCAACACTCACGTGCAAAAAGAAATGGTGATGATTTGAATACAAAATTTCACTTTTTACTTTTATAAATAAATATTTTTCACGTTTAGTTGAATCTCTATAAATAGCAAATAGCAAAATAACTCCGGTAATACCATTTATTAATGAAAAAATTTACGTATTAATCCCCCAAGTCAGATTAGAATGTATAAAATGTTAATGACTAAATGTTTATCACATTTAAAGTAAATGTCATTGTTCATTTAAGCACGGAATTAGGTAATTAATACCTAAACGTAAAATTCCAAGATGTCGCCATAGCCATAATTTCATAAATGGACGGCAGATAAGATAAAATAAAATATATAATATTGTAATAAAATTAATGTCACTTGCGCCATTGCCAATGATAATGATAAGAAATTGAATGACTTCATTTAAACTGATTTCCAAAACTTATTGAACTTTACCGATATTACCTATGCAATATTCACGAGTTTGATGTGAATATGAGTGCTACACTTATAAAGTAAAAACGTGATTTTGAATTTACCTTTGTGCAGGGTACTTGTATAAAATATGTGCATAATAATTCATTTGTTTAGCAAAAGCTTAGTGCAATCATTAATTCAATGTTTATTGCAAAAAGGACGTGTGCGTGATGGCATAATTTAATGGATGAGCGTATTGCGCATGAGTAATCTTTATGATTCAATTTATACAGTGTGATTCAAAACTCACTCCTTGTTTGAAGTTGAATTTTTAATTTTTTAGTCTTTCAAAAATCATACGTAATGCCCGTTATTGTCCATACACCGTTGCAAGCCGCTTTGTCAGACTGCTAAACTTTTTCGAAATTTTCTAGACTGTGAATGTCTGGAGAGATTGCTTCCTGTAGAATTTACAGGTTTCTTAAGCCATGTTAATAAATCATGACTAAGAAATATTCACACAAGAAAACCCGCATACCACGAAATATTGACTTGCACCTCCAGAAACGTTTTCCCTCAATAACCGCCCTCTTCTGTTACAATCAGAGGTTTTCCACCATGTTCTTTAAGAGATACATCAACTAATTTGAGGATCATGCTAAAAGGCGCTTTAAAATTAAGGAAAATTACGAAAAAGCCGTTCATAATTAAGGAAAATTGATTTCCGTTTAGAAGCAAATAAGGGCAGATTCTTTTCATTCGAGATAGTGTGCCCCAAACTGTCCCACAATCAGTATACAAAAACTTCTGGTGAACTTTTGAGTAAACAACGCGAGGGGCTGCAGAAGTATTTAATCAATTACACACAAGGTCCAACTCAGGCAAAAATATCCTTTAAATTAACCTTCAAAGAAGGACAGAGGTTTGGCCCTAAGTAAAGAGTGATGATTTCCGATCGAAATAATCTGCCCTAAACTGTAATCCAAACTATATGTTTGCTTGTTTTCACGAAATTATCAAAAGTAATGTCAATTTTCACTGCTAGTAAGATGGCAATGAAGAACGCAACTAACTCACAGCAGTATTTAGCCAATGGCTTTCTTTTTGACGAAAAGCAGCAATATTTAGCTAATCATTTTCGTCAATTAACCTACTCAAAAAAGTCTCAACCACTTTTCTTTAAATTAGTGAGAATTCTGCCCTACCCTGTAGTACATAGAATCGCTTCGAGTTACTATGCACACATTCGAATAATATGTTCAAAAAAATTCTAGACTGTAATGCAATGCATCGCAATGCACTGAGCATGAGTAAGTGATAAACTATTAGCGTAGCATGATGCGATGTTTAAATATAAACAAAAGTACAAGTATGCCAGCAACGTACCCATCGTTTTGCGTCGATGCACCACACTGGCGCTATGTTGCGCACTCCACATACTCAACTTTGCATACACAAATAGAAAAACATGTTTCACTTGTTGTTTTTCCCCAAACGAATTTTACAACAATTTACTTGCCATCTCATTATTATAAATGTAAATGTAAGTTTACCTATGTGATAATAATCTATGCAATTGCATAACCTGTAAGACTATGACTAAGTGATAGATAATTTGACGATCAAGTTGTGAAACGTTTTGAGTGGTGTATGTAGTTGAATTAAGCCAGCATCAATTATCATTTAGCTCGCAAGCATGGCGTATCAATATTTTAGATGCTCCTACAGGTGCCTAAAAAGAGACGACCTTGGCAAGTTACGGAACGAATGTTATTTACACGCGTGCGAGATTAAAACCGACGACTACGCGACATAGACGATGTTCTCCGCGTACTGGCACGTTTTCATTCGGATTCATTCCGATGCAATGGAAAAGTACGATTAGAATTTCCAATGTACCTTCACGCTTGTAATCGCCGGTGGCTGAACAAGTGGCTGGCAGCCGTCAATAAGCAAGTCTTAAGAGCTAGTGACTTAAGACTGGCAACGTTCGAATGTGATTACTACTGGAAGGCAAACGCAGTCGCTCACCGCAGTATTGTTTATCCAATTGCATCTTTGTAGGTCGCGTATTCTCTGTGATGAATTCGTATTGTGCACGCTCATTAACCAATAGCCACGACCGCGTACAACAAAGCAAAACGCAAATTAAATGAAATAGAGCTTACCTTATTTGCCGCCGGCAGTTAGTAGTCCTCCACTCTTCCTGGTTTCCGATCCGGACAAGGCAGGAAAGGGCGATCGCACCCAGCCGTGGAGCACGATAACCTCGTATTCCTCTTGGTGCAAAATGCAAGTAATTAGTAGTAATCCCAATTGCGTAACGCAGCACGCTGAACCACTTGATGAAAATCACACCGATTTACAAGCGAACACGTCGAGCTGCCTCCCAAAACTGTCCCCCCAATTAATACACCCGCGAATGACACCGTCTCCAATACTGAACTGAGCCACCGTGTGAATTTCGTTGCGCCTCTACCCAGCGCAGCCAACACCACGACGACGAGCTTCTGGCCATGTAAAACGCATACTTTAGATTTTGCCTGTCAATTCACAATGACGCCGATTATGTTTCTCTCTCCCTTGCACTTAGGCGGCGTTCTATTCATTATGTCTGTAAAAGAAAGAAAACAAAATTTTGATTATGAAATATCCCGCAATCATGAGGAGGGCGCCACTACTCAAAGAATGGATCATATATACGTGTTGGATTTGGATTCTCCGTGAACCTGATCTTTTACTGGTTAATAATTAAAGAATTATTAGTAAATTTTCAAAACTACTATCATCTAATTATATCATATCATTCTAATTTCATAATACAGTACATATTTAATAACAATTTTTTTGCTTTGAATTGCTACAAACTAGTGTGTTCCTATCATTGAAATTATATCCGCCATTCATAACAAAACAGACTTTGTCAGTTAAATGAAGAGTTAAGAAACTGAAATATTTATTTAATTTCAACAATCAACTGTAATAAAACGATGTCCGAGTCATGTAAGAACACAGACAAAAGCTTGGGTGATATTTTCTTGGAGCATTTACGAAAGCTTCAGAAACTCCATGAAGCAATTGCAACTGAAGAGAAAAATTATGATACTGAAATGGATGAATTGATACTAGTAAGTAAACCCTAAACTTCTTTGCACCAATTATTTAATTTTATATTTTAGCAAGATATCAAGGCTGAGAAACATAAATTTGCAGTTTTGTCTGACAAAGTTAGTAACCTTAATGACAATATTGCTAAAATCCAAGCATTAAAACTCTTAACAGGCTGTAAACTGATACCAGATGGAGACAAACCCATAATATATAAATAACCCTCACATTCAATATGTTACTGTATCATAGTAAAGTATTATATTTAATTAAATAGAATGTTATTTGTTTATCCTGCATGCTTAAGAAAAACTCACAGTAAACTAATTAAGAACCTGAACTCTCAGTAAAAGAATTTAGTGCACTTAAATGAGAGTATTTATTTTAATGCAGTTATTTGTCAAGCCTACAGATTGGACTATTCTGAACCATTTGTAAATCAACCTTGGGTCCAACCAAATCCCTTATATTATTATAACCATATTTTATCATGGTTGGTCTTTCAAGAGACAAACCCCAAGCAAGAACTCTTACATCTTCAGGAAGGCCCATTGGCAACAACATTTCAGGTCTAAAGATGCCTGAATTGCCAATCTCAATCCACTTATTAAGACCAGGATGGAAACAGAAGATTTCCATACTTGGTTCAGTATAAGGATTGTATGCCGGCTTGAATTCCAAGTCAGTAATACCAAGCTTTCTAAAGAATTCAGTAAAAACACCAATTAAATCACCAAGAGTAAGATTATAATCGGCAATCACGCCTTCAACTTGATGAAATTCTGCTAGATGTGTAGCGTCCAGCGTCTCATTACGAAAAACACGATCAATGCTGAAGAATTTCGCTGGCTTGAATTCCTTTTCCTTTGCAAGATTATACAACATTCTTGCACTTACAGCTGTTGTATGTGTACGTAACAAATTCTTTTCTGCTTCTTCAATTTTCCAGTCATAACCATAGCTAAATGAAACCAAGATCAATTAAGATATATTGATTGATACATGATTAACTCACCCTAAAGAACCATATCCACCTTGGCTATGAACAGTTTTAACCTTTTCAAGATAGTCCATTGGAAATGATGAGCTGGTCTTTGGATTTGAAATAAAAAAAGTGTCATGGGCATCTCTAGCTGGATGTTGTTGTGGTTGATATAAAGCATCAAAGTTCCAGAAAGAATTCTCAACGTAGTTATTAGTTGGCATTTCCGAAAAGCCCATTTCCAAGAAGATTTGCCTGAACTCTGTGCGTACTTTCAACAGAGGATGCAAATAACCACTCTCGGGTGGAATACCCATTGCATTTAAGTTGTAATCTTTGAATTTCATTGTTTTCCAGCTTCCAGTAAGCAACATATCGGAAGTCAGATCAGTTTCCCACTTATTTAATTGTAAACTAAACTCAGGACCTTTTGAGAGATCAAAACTCTTGACAACAACCTCCTGAATCAACTTTCGTTTCTTGTATTCCTGTTTTAAGTTATCAGTGATTTCGGAAAAGTTTCCAGATTTAATAGAGGTTAAATATGCTTTGACCATATCAGAAATTGAGGCAACTTTCTTTTTTACCATTGGGGCACCACCTGATTTGTCTACTTGTATCCAGCCTGATGACATTGCTTTACTGAACCCAACTTTTGCATTCGGGGAGCATTTCATGAGTTCAGCTTGAGGGATACCATCATCAGGTATTGCATTGAAAATGTATGCTTCATGACTCCCTGTAATTGAACACTATTTATGACTGTTAGAATAATTGAATTATCATACCATTCTCAGCAACAAGCAATCCTTCAGTTGTTAACTCCAATGACTTTGTACTCTTAGATTCAGCTTTGACAAGTTCGCCATTTGCTTGGATACTTTTCAACGCACCAATTATTTTCTGGTGATCTTCATTGAAAGATGATGCAAGATCTAAGGTGTTGACAGGCTCCTTCTTGGATAGAGCTTGCAGGATTTTCTCTGGTAGTTCAGACATTTTACAATTATTTTACTTACACACACTGGGTAAATGCACAATGAAGCACGATCACTACTAAATGCCACTTAACGCGAACTCGGTTTCGTTATTCCACTTGATTTCACGTCGGTTTCACTCACGGTAAGAACATATTGTCGGTGCTTACTCACATCCAACCTGCAACCAGCAGGTTATGTGTGCAGACGTCACAGCTGTTTATAACAGATTACTTTAATATACCCTCCCGTTAGTTTATATCGCACCAGATGGCGCGTTATTTATCTTCAAAATTTGAATTCAAAAATATTTTCACAAAATATTAATTAGTTGGCTGTATTTATTAATAGAACTGACAAATATAATTTTTTTAATCACTCATATTCATTCCTAATATAGTTGCGCACCTCTGTTGAATTATGTATGCAGGCGATAACAAAAAATCGTATGTGGCTTCAAAGAGTAATGAATTGATACAAACCGATCGTGGTTATTATACTGAATTAGCCACCGATTCAAATTTCAATCCGGATACAAAATATGTATGCGGAAATCGCAAGAAAGCATTACTTTGGGAAGTATGTTCTCATCGCCAATCGCCAACGATTCGCAAATGGAGAACGGATATACTTCAAAAAATCCTTGCGCCTGCCGAGCGATGGATGTGCTACGAAGAAGAAAAAACTATCGTACGATATTGATAATGCTCAATGAATTTAAATTTTATATTATCTCTTTGCAGTCATTTCCAGTGGATGTGTTCAAGCCAAAAGTCCAATTAGAACACAACATGGAACCACGACAAATGCCAAGGAATGTGGCAATTGAACGCAGACGACGTTTGTATGAAGAACAAAATTGGCAAACTTGTTTGAAGAAGATGCGATTAACGCCCAAACAACTTTTACCTGTTGATGTTCTTGATCGAGAATGGACTGATATTAAATTTGGATTGTATAAAATGATTCATTGGCTGCCACTTGAATGGTTTGATGATGAAGAATACAGCACAAAGTAACCTCAAATATTCCAATTACCAAACTCGATATAAATTCTTAAATTTTAAATTAACAGATCTCCAGCAGCATGGTTGGCCCATGGAGTCATAGATGGTGTATCACATCCAATACCAGCCCTTGCTTTTCTTCCAGTTCCAGAACCTGATGAAATTCCTAAAGAAGATCGAATTAATAAACTCTATGATTGGATAAATGTAGCCGTTTTGGATTACAACTTTCAAATAAAGAAATACAAGATTTTAACATTGGATGGCTATAAGCGTATGTTATATATTCCAGACATTTATATTCTTTTCGGTGCTGAAGAACCAATGAATTGCGCACGAAGACTAAGAGCTGCTGTCGATCTACGTGACACTGCGGAAAAAATCATCCGATGGGAATTTGTTCTAGATTCTCAAGTTCTTCATGGCATTTATGAAATTCCTGATAGTTGGTTACGGAAAATTAATCAATTAGCACATAGGGGTAGAGATTCTAAAGTATGGGTTGCACCAGTCTTGCCAGATGTAAATTTATTAATTGTTTATTTACTTTAATCATTCATAAGTTATATTTGTCTTTAGTTAATCGAACAAATCAAGTTAAATCATAAACGCACATTGGGCGAGGAAGAATTTAGATGGAGTGTGAATCGTACACCTGATCAATATAAATTCATAGAAGTGGCGCCTCGACTAGAGGAGAAAGTGAAAGACAAAGGGGCGGTTGATTCAGTAATTGAACATTTTCAGACGAAGAGAGACTACTATGCATGGTACACCATTTATGTTCTTCCGCACTCAATGAACGGCATGCAACAAGTTGTAATAGAATGTTTAAAGGTCCAACAAATGTGTCTTTTCACTATGAGTTATGGAAAATTGCTGACCCTTGATGAGTTTGACACTGTCCAAAATAAATTCACATCGAATGTGATGAAATACTTGAAGTACACGTGGATTGATGTGACGGCTTTTAATCTACGAATGTGCATTAGCGATATTGGAAAGGGGTGGTTTGATCTTAATGCAAAAGTCCATCGTATTTATGATATTTCCAAACTTAGTCGGTTATTTCAATGCGTCAAATATAGAATGCAGGTATGACAAATCAATTTTAATTTAATATAGGAATCTGCACCGTATGATAAGGTCATGTGACTTAATTAGGCTTCCAAATTATGAATAGGGGCTGCACAGTTCTGATTAAGTATATGCCATGATTTAAGGCGTTATATCAGTTTGTAATTGTCGAAAATAGCGACATTTTTTGATTGCTTATTCGTTTAGTACGTGTTCGAATTTTTGTGATTAGTGAAAAACGTGTTTAAAAACCGCACTTTGCAAAATCACTTGTAATTCGGCCATTTTTAGTAATTTTTCGATGAAAAAATACAAAAAGTAGATAAAGTGCTGAACTAAACGATTGTGATAAAAGTATTAACAAAATATTCATAACGAACTGAAAAAAATAATATGAAAAACAAATAATTTTTCATTTGCGTAAAAAAAATAACGAGGCCACGTGATCCAGTTAGCTTTCGAAAATAACCAAAATAAAATAGATTATTGGTGGAGTTTTACCTGCAGACATACGAGACTTGCAGATTCCCAATTTAATATATGCTATGACTTATTCTAATTGACTATTTTCCTTATTACAGTATAGTTTACGTGTGATTATTGAAAATTCTATCCAACAATTTACAAATCTCGTGGGCACCCCATGCAAAATGTGCACAGATGTAGATGAAGATTACGTATGGGGTGTTAGCCTAATTGACAGTCCATTTGCACCAAAAATTCCAGCTATTTTCAGCATAACGCTGAAACTCAGCGAGAGTTGTGCGCACTACTCAACCGATCCTGAAACGTATGAAAAGGTCTTACTGAAAATGTACGATCAAGCAATTATCAGTACACATTCCATTAAACAAATACATCCCAGTGTGTTACCACTCTTGAGATTTTCAACCGATTTGCACTTAACTTCAGTCGGTTTAATGGAAGAGTGTGTGACGACTTTGCGTGATAGCTTCGTTCAAGGCTATCAAAAAGCTATAATTCCCCTAAAAGCTTATGCGAAGAAATATGATGCCTATCTTGAATTTTTCAACATGAATATCCAATCTTATTTGCAGTAATTAAAATCAACTAATTTTTCATTAAATGTTCAATTTATAAAGTTAATTTACAGACAATTTAAAGATGAAGGACACACAGCGCCTGAGTATAAAGAGGAAGTGAATAAACATTTCAGAATGAGAGAACAAATTGAACAAACTATACCTGCATGTATTGTAATTGGTCCATTCTCGATAAATACAGATAATGTTAAACAATTATTGATTGCGAAACGAATGGACATGGCTAAAAAGTTGTTGGATCAATTTGCAGAAAAAATGAAAGCTCTCATTGCAGATGTAAGTAATTCTTCTAAAATCTTTAAGAGGTTATATATTTTTTAAGACATTCCTTTAGTACATTTAGCTAAGAATTTCACAAGGAATAATGCTATATAACATGAGTTATTACTATTTCAAGATCATTCTCTACATAAAAGTTGCGCTAAACTTGAAATTTCAAACGCGATTATCTCAAAAACTTTTTTTGCAATTAGCTAATTCTATAAACAGGATTACTCATAAAGTATGAGTCCGATCAACACCAAATTTACATAAATTATTTATGATCAGACGATCTAGTAAGTATAGAAAGGATTTTAAATTTGCTAGGAAATTATTTAATTTAAAAAATAAAATTAAAGAAAAAAAGACTGAAAATTGAAATTTAGGATTCAAAGCTTTGCCATTTCTTTCTGAAAGCGAATTTTGGAAAATCCTTTTGTTAATAATGAAATACTCTACTATACTAACAAAGCCTTTTTAAAATTTTGATTTGCGAGTAACCGTTTTCGAATTATAGTGATTAGCGCAAAACCTATTTTAGAAAAACGCGCTTCAGCAAAAGACGTATAGTTCCGCAATTTTGAATCACTTTTTAGTGAAAAAATATGAACAAAGTAGATAAAAATTGGAACTAAACGATGATGTTAAAATTTAAAACAAATGTTCTTAACAAAACAGGAAGAAATCAAAACAAATTTATTACCCTGATTTAAGTTTTTACAACCTTAAAATCCCACAGATTATTGAAGAATATAAACAGATCAATTCAAAAATCAATGAACATCCACGCTCCATCGAAGACATTTACGAAATTCGAGATTGGATGGAGACTGTGCCAATGAGTGTGCGTGCTTTAGACGACACAACTCGACGTTTAAACTTTGAATATGAAGTGCTTGATAACTTCTGGTACAATTTACCACAAGAAGACTTTGATCAAAAGTGGGAAGCAATAGGTTGGCCAAACAAGATTAATAAAGCCATTGATGAGGCAAATGAGGCTTTATTGGAAGATACCGAGAAGTTTTTGAAGATTCAAATTGTCGATGAAGCTAATCTCCAAGAGAAAATCGAAGCACTTATTGTACAAGTGACAACAATGTATCAATTATCTGATGCCAGCAAAGTAAGTTAATTAAACCAAGTTTTCATTCCACATCTTCGCCAATTATCCTTTTAGTGTGCAGATATTGCGGTTGATATGAAACGCGTATGGAAAGTAATGAAGGAGGCTCAAGAACAAGGACAACTTTTAAATTCTCGCCAAAAATTATTCCTTCTTCCTGTAGTGCCATTTGATGTGCTAAATAAGTTGATCAAGGAATTCGAACCGTATCAAAATATGTGGACAACTGCAGCAGGTTAATCTTCTCAGATATTACTAAATCATCATAACCTATATCTAAACAGTTCCTACCCTAATCTTACCTTGTATATCATTAAATTAACATACTTATCTTCTTCTATTTAAACATTTCCTAATCTCATAACCTCTAATGTCTAAACATTTCGTAGATTGGCTTTCCTGGCATGAAAAATGGATGGATAATCCACTCACCATGATAGACGGAGAAGGAATCGATGTCCTCGTTTCAGACATGTATAAAACAATGCAAAAATCCATACGTATCTTCGCTGACTATAAAGCCGTACAAAATGTCGCCGTTACGATTAAAGCTCAAATCGATGAATTCAAACCGCTCATTCCAATTATTCAAAGCTTGCGTAACGCCGGAATGCGCGAACGTCACTGGGAGCAAATGCAGGAGGAATGCGGTCTGGATGTTACGAGTCAACCCAATCTCACATTCAAACAATGCCTGGAAATGGGAATTGAGAACTTCACCGATTACATTGTGCAAACCTCCGAACTCGCCTCAAAGGAATACGGCATTGAGAAAGCACTCGACAAGATGCAAGAGGACTGGGAGAATTGTAACCTCGAATTGACATTGTACAAAAAGAGCGGTACATTCATCATGAAAGTCGCCGACGATTATCAGCAAATGCTCGATGATCATATTGTTCTCACCCAGCAATTATCATTTAGTCCATTCAAGGCCGCATTGGCGGATCGCATTGACGCATGGGATGAGACTTTGCACGTGACCTATGACGTCATTGAGGAATGGATTGACGTTCAACGTCAGTGGATGTACCTCGAGCCCATCTTTAGTTCAGATGATATCAGCAAACAATTACCGGTGGAAACAAAGAAATATTTATCGATGGAGCGCTCGTGGAGACGCATTATGCGTTCGGCTTATGATAAGCCAAAAATTATTACGATTTGTTCGGATCGCAAGTTGCTGGAAAGTTTAAAGGATGCCAATCACATTCTGGAAGTGGTTCAGAAAGGACTTGCTGAATATTTGGAGATGAAACGATCTGTGTTTCCACGATTATGCTTTCTTAGCGATGATGAATTGTTGGAGATTCTGTCACAGGCGCGAAATCCATTGGCAGTGCAACCGCATCTTAGAAAATGCTTTGAGAGTATTGCAAAGGTAAAGTTGGTTTTATTACGTGTTTGTTCAAAAAGAAAAGCAGGTTGATTTTTGTAGCTTAAATTCGAAGACGATCTTAAAATCACGCAAATGTTCTCTGGCGAAGGTGAATGCGTTGATTTCGAAAATTATTTGTATCCTACTGGCAATGTAGAGCAATGGATGCTCGTTGTCGAACAAAGAATGATGGATACCATTCGCGCCATTTTAGGCAGAGCTCTCTTAACGGTGAAATCCGAGGACAGGGAAGTTTGGGTCTTGCAGTGGCCTGGACAAGTGGTAATTGCGGGCTGTCAAACTTATTGGACAGCTGGTGTTGAGGAGGCAATTATTGCTCACAATTTACCTAATTTCTTCAAAATCGTTCTTAAAAACGTAAGTTATTGAAATTTTGGCTTCGAGAGTTTATTTGAGTAGTTTATAACACGTTACCCGATCACAACCGATCAGAATCGGGCAGAAAAGATTGTTGCCGGAGTGTCAGAAAGGAAAGCAACTGATTTAAGAATCTATAAGGGTGTGACACTGTGGTATAGAACCGGCTATTCTCGAAGTTTTTGGAGGTGGCTGGGGTTTCTGGGCTCTTTTTTTCCGCTCTTATTCCTTCCACTCTCATTCATTGTTGTAATGCGTCCCCTGTTCTGTAGTAGATCAATGTGATCTACTACAGAACAAGGTAATCTAGGGGAAGTTTGCAGGGAGTTCTTTACTAATAAATTTTTATCATTGTAGTTGGATTCTTTAAGAAGTTTGGTTAAAGGTACACTAACCTTTTTGCAACGTGAAGTACTTTCTGCTCTAATTGTGATCGAAGTGCACGCCAGAGATGTGACTCAAACATTGGTGGATAATTCGGTGACAAACATTAACGATTTCGATTGGATCGGTCAATTGAGATATTATTGGGTGAGTGGTGAAATGAAAGTGCGTGCCGTCAATGCGGAATTCCAATATGGATACGAATATCTTGGCAATAGTGGGCGACTAGTGATAACGCCACTTACAGATCGCTGCTACTTGACGCTCACAGGCGCATTGCATTTGAAATTCGGTGGTGCACCTGCAGGTCCGGCGGGTACAGGCAAAACGGAAACCACCAAGGATTTGGCGAAAGCTATGGCGATTCAGTGCGTTGTCTTCAATTGTTCGGACCAATTGGACTTCATCTATATGGGTAAATTCTTCAAGGGGTTGGCCAGCTCTGGAGCATGGGCATGCTTTGATGAATTCAATCGCATCGATATCGAAGTGCTTTCCGTCATTGCCCAGCAAATTATGACGATTCAGAAAGCGCAGCAAGCGCGCATGGACCGCTTCATCTTTGAGGGTTCTGATATCCCGTTGAAAGCTTCGGCTGCCGTTTTCATCACCATGAATCCCGGTTATGCAGGCCGCACGGAATTGCCGGATAATCTAAAAGCTCTTTTCCGGCCAGTGGCAATGATGGTGCCGAATTACACACTCATCGCTGAAATTTCATTGTTTTCATTTGGATTCAGTAATGCGCGTCCGCTTGCCAATAAAATAACAACCACTTTTAAATTGAGCTCGGAGCAGTTGAGTACTCAGGACCACTATGATTTTGGAATGCGAGCGGTGAAAACTGTTATTGCAGTGGCCGGAAATCTTAAACGAGAGAAGCCGAAAATGGACGAACGTCAAATTGTCCTCAGAGCAATTCGTGATGTTAATGTACCGAAATTTCTAAAGGATGATCTGAAATTATTCAATGGTAACCAGAATCATTTCAAACTTTGCTCTTCTTAACACTCAGTTTCAATATTTTAGGTATTGTATCTGATCTATTTCCAAAAATGGTTGAAGAAGTCGTTGACTATGGTGCGTTGGAATTGTCCATTCGTTCCTGTTTGATTGCTGCAGGATTGGAGGATGTGAATGGTAATGCTGACTCAGTAATAACTAGTAAATGTCATATCAACTTTACGACATGCAATATGTTTTATAGACTATGTCAAGAAGGTCATACAGCTCTATGAGACAACAGTCGTCCGCCATGGTTTGATGCTTGTTGGACCGACCGGTTCGGGCAAAACTTGTGTAAGTCCAAAAAACTAAACATTCAACTAAGTGCAACAATGTGTACAACTGCATTAATTGCTCTGCGTCTATCTGCCTTTGAACATTATATTTAGACGGGCATGTTAATGTTGTACTCGGTGACAGGTATGTTGGCAAATATGTATGCTGAAAATCGCTCTGAGCACTTTTGCGTTTGCTTTACTTACGCTATTTGTTTGAACAAAGTGCGTTATGTATAATGCACTTGCCACCCACGCGCTATTTTTATTTGGATGACTTCTTTTCTATTCTATCGTTCGCCTAATCATAAACGTGTTGTTTGTTTTGCAGTTGAAACGATTCGAATGCACTTTCGCTTGTTTGCGCTCGGAGGTGACTTGATGAAAAAGCTGATTGCTATATCAATAATACGTTAATGACAGGCTGCCGCCGACTGGGGCGTCGAATGATTGAATGTTGATTTGCGTACAACGCATACTCCAGTAAACTCAAATGGCAGAATGCATAGTCGAGGTGAGGCGCGGTCACTCCTGTAGTTTTCAGCCTGGATGGGGAAAAATTTGCGATTTGCTGTGAGTGCGTGTGGCTTATGCCAGGCATTAATTCGCAAGCGTTGAAAGCAGGATGCTCCACTTGTCTACGCATTACAGTGTAAACTCTAGGCAAAGTCGGCGCAACATGTAGATTTTATGCGCGTTTTATGCGCATTCTTCAAGTGTTCATGCCGACGACGACACTGTAGGTGCTGATTGGCGGCAAGGCGAGTTGCAAAACATTGATGCGAAGCCATTACGCACAGCGCGTAAATTGCGCGACAGAAATGTATGCAGAGCCTTGCGGAATGTCGTGCCGCACATTGCGTACAGCAGGAAATTGACGCTAAAGTTGGCCTGATACAAAACGTAGAAGATTCGGTGCGCATAAATTAACTCCAGTGGCTGTTCCTCGTTCATTAGATCGTATGTGAAAGTCAAGAATCGAGTGATGTAACTGTAATCGTCATAATTTGTTGGCATAGTCGTAAAGTAGCGGAGAGAGTGAGATAAATCCAAACCTTGGAATGTTTAAGACTAGAAAGACTGTTGAGGTTAGCAGAATCAATTTTGTGATGTTGCATTGACTTCTATAACGTCCATCACGGAATACTAAAAGAGGAAGAGCAAAAATTGTGGATTGTGTGTTGACTAATCTGGAGTTTTAACGTTACCATAACTATGTTGATCGCTTTGAGTTGAAATGCCTCGGCTAATTCGTCGATTGTTGCGGTCCGACTGGAATTTAAAGTATATTAAACTTTTAAATGACTGATTAAGTACATTAAGGAGTTATATACAGTTGCTCTTGTTTAAATAATCGCTATTTTTAAGTATAACTGGTTAAGAATAGCATTAAGAAATTTCAGAACAAATAGTGCAGGGAGACTCAAGTTAAGGCTCGCAACTTTAAACTTTTCTTCGGATGTGTAATTTTGGTGATCAAGCTTACTCAAACGCTATGAATCCAATCAGTACCAAATTTTTACCAAAGGATTTTGAATTTGCTTGGAAAATATTTATTTAAAAAATGAAATCGAAGAAAAATGTTATAAAGTTTGAAAGTTTGTGTTCAAACCTTTACAATTTCTATTTGAACGTGAGTTTCGGCAAATCCTTTTTTAACTGATTGAGTAAACTAAACTACTAACAAAATCTTTATGAAATTTCAAATTACAAGGAACCGTTTTTGAATTATCGTGATTACCGCAAAACATGTTCTAGAAAACGCGCTTTTAAAACAGTTTGGCAATTTTTAGATGAAAATAATAGATGACATGTACTCAAAGACTCTGATAAAACTTTTGAACAACTTTTCTGCAACTGTATAAACCTCTAATTAACTAGGTGGAGTAATACTTTATGTTCAAATGATCTTGTCGAGATGCTACTTTCATCTTCAATACGATTGGTAAAGATGGTTTCCTTGTGGTTGTAAACAGCGCGTGCGATCAGTGTATTCAAAATTGATATTACTGCACTGGGTAGAATTAAAGTGAATACAGTATCTAAATAGTTGATAATATTTGCCAAATTTCGCAATTCGTTTTTAGGCATGCATAAGCCTTTCTCATCGACGCCGAACACCATGAAAATGTGCGAACTCGTTATGCAGGATAAAAGTAGGATACACGCCGTAATAATTTTGGTTTTGCCAACCGTACAAAGGAGCGGGCGACGCAAGGGGTACGTGAGCGCAATGTATCGCTCGGTGGTGAATGCGACAATTAGCCATACACTCCAATTTGTAAAGAGACACGCGGCGTAATTAACGAGCTGGCACGGCATATGCATGTTGTAGACGTTGATGACATGATGAAATTCAAGCACGGTGATTAAAATCGCCAGCAAATAGCCGGCGTCCGCGAGCGCCAAGCTCCCCAGATACCAGCTGGACGAATGCTTGTTGAGATTCGTGCGGAAAAACACCAGCGACGTAAGCAAATTGCCCGGAACGCCGAACGCAATTATCGCCGGCGTCACATACACGTTCAATGCGTCAATTAGCGGCATCGTGTGATTCGTTTGCAACATTGCACCGCGGTTCGCGTCCGCGTTTCCGCACCGCATGAATATGCACGAGTGACTGAAGGGTTGCAACAGGCCGGCCGGCGTATTTATACGATTTTTAAATATCATCTCTGTTGAGTTATACTGTTTCTAAAGGGACGTTATAATTTTTTTTAAGGTTTTGCCTAAATATGGCCAGACTATACGTCACTTCTCACAGGCCGTTTTTAAAGACGTTTTGCGGTGGTCAGGATAATTCGAAAACAATTAATTCTAATTCTACACTTTAAAAGGAGTTAGTATATTAGTTTATTCAGTCGTTGATTAATGGATTTGTAAGAATTCGCGCATAAAAAGAGATGGTGAACGCTTGAACTTGTGTTCAAAAAAAATTGTCATTTCTTTTTAAATAGATAGCGATGACAATTCTTTATTAGCAAAACCTACTTCTGTCCAAAGTACGCAATCTGAAAAAATTGATCTCGTGGAAGACAATGAGAAATCCCTTCCAATATTATTACTGATGATTCCGTTACTACCTTGCAACTTGAGTGCAAATGTGCTTCTTTGTTAATTAGTTTTATAACAATAAAGATAGTATTTACTAATGATACCAATAAGTTTCAACCAACAAATTCTCCAATTTAGAGACAAATTTGTTTTAGAGATACCATATAAACAATCTTTATCCTAATAAAAAGACAATTCCTTATTTTTACAGTGCTACGTCACATTGAAGAATGCAATGACTGAACTTGCAGCCAAAGGCAAATTGACTCCTGCCGGAAGTCCTTTCGTTCCTGTTCATACTTTTGTACTGAACCCGAAATCAATTACGATGGGACAATTGTATGGGGAGTTTGATATGCAGACGCATGAATGGACGGATGGGATATTGCCATCATTGGTGCGGATTGGGGTGGCTGATACGAGTGATGATAAGAATTGGTATGTTTTCGATGGTCCTGTAGATGCCGTGTGGATTGAAAATATGAACTCGGTGCTAGACGATAATAAAAAGTTATGTCTAAGCAGCGGAGAGATCATTAAATGCAGCGATACGCAAACGATGATTTTCGAAGTAGCCGACTTGGCTGTCGCTTCTCCAGCTACTGTCAGCCGATGTGGAATGGTGTATCTGGAACCAGGGGTGTTGGGACTGGAGCCATACGTGAATTGTTGGATTAAGAAACTACCAGCGTTAGCAATGGATTTCAAGGATACTATTATGAATTTGATCAATATTTATGTCCTGCCTGCTTTGGATTTCTTAAGAACTCATTTGAGGGAAATTCTCGTGTCTATTGATTCAGCAATTATTACCAGTTTTCTTCATATGATGGATTATCGATTGACACCGTTGACGGGGAAGGATAATAGACCGCCACCTTCTGCTCCATTTCTTAAATTAATGCGTACGTTTTAACGATTGCCAACATTTAATCAATGTTGATTTTTCATGATGAATGTCATGAAATGAAAGAAAATTTTGTTGGTATAAATTGGAATCTGTAGTAGTTTAGTCTGGGGAGGTTTCAAAATTTTCTCAAAATTAGCACAAATCACCAAATTATAAACAGAAATTAAGGAACACAAATCACTTACTAGCTGTATTTAGGCAATGTTGACCATTAGTTGACTAATATCCTATTTAGGACCACGTTGGATAAAACTTACCATTACTACCGATTTATACTGATAAGATTTTCCTTCCATCTCAAATACGTTTCTGTCGATTTATCTTTTAATCTTGGCACGAAATATTGCCACGTGTTCTTAAACTTGGATTAATTTATTGCTTTTTGTTTATAGCGGAATTAATTGTACCCTGGGTAATGTTTTCACTAATTTGGTCAGTTGGTTGTACTTGTGATAATGATGGTCGAATTAAATTCTCTGAATGGTTGAAACAGAACATGGTTGATCATAAACATAAACCATTATTTCCGGATAAAGGACTAGTTTATGATTATAGGTAAATGTCATGTTTATTGAAAAGTGAATTGGATTAAAAATTATTTTGTATTTTAAGATTACATGATGGAGGATTTACTGATCCAACTGAAGATGGTGAACCAAAACCACCATCCTGGAGACATTGGATGGATAATGTGGAAGAATTTAAAATAAATGTTGACATGAAATATTCTGGTAAGTTAACAATGTTTTTCTTTTTTCCCGGATTAATAATTGCAAATTTTTGTTATTTAGATATTGAAATACCAACAATTGATAATGTGCGTAATGCTGAACTAATTGGATTGATTTTATTGAATGAGAAGAATGTGCTTTGCGTTGGTCCAACTGGCACAGGAAAAACATTGACAATTATTCGAAAATTATCGCAAAACATGCATAAAAAGTTTGTTTGTGATTTTATTAACTTTTCTGCAAGGACTTCATCAAATCAAACTCAAGTAAGATGGTTTAATTGGAATGTAACTAAGTTATGTGAATTAATTGTTTATACGGATTTTAGGATTTGATTGATTCGAAATTAGACCGCAGACGTAAAGGCGTTTTTGGGCCACCTTTGCTTAAACGTCAAGTGTTTTTTATTGATGATTTTAACATGCCAGCCCTTGAGGTTTACGGTGCCCAACCGCCGATTGAATTGATTAGACAATGGATGGACTTTTCGGGATGGTATGATCGCAAAAATATTGGCGAATTTCGATTAATAATTGATGTTAATTTTGCGGCCGCCATGGGACCGCCTGGTGGTGGCCGAAATCCAGTTACACACAGATTATTGCGTCACTTTCATTATATTACTTTTCTCGAGATGGAGGATTACAGTAAAATGGAAATTTTTGGCAAGATTTTCGCATTCTGGATCAAACGTACGCAGTTTCCCAATTTTCATGGACCGTTGTTAAACGCATCCTTGATAATTTATAATACGATTCATAAGGAGTTACTGCCAACGCCTGCCAAAACTCATTATACTTTTAATCTGCGTGATTTAAGTAAAGTATTCCAAGGAGTGTTGATGTTTGAACCTGAACAAGTCACAGTAAGTAATAAAGCTTATTTAGAATTTTAAATGTTTCTTAGATATTTCTTTAGAATCTTTAGTAACAATACTATCAACAATTTTTTGCTAGTTTTGCTATTTTTAGTGTGCAATTTGCATGCTGCTTGTGTTATTATCTCGAAAAAATTTCGAATTTGCATATGCACAAAAAAACTTGCACTGAATTCTTTTTTTCAGTCAATACCTCAGATAATTCGCTTATGGTATCATGAAAACTCAAGAGTATATCGTGACAGATTAGTAAACGATGAAGACCGAGAATGGTTTGACGATTTACTTAAACAAAAGATTGAAAAATTCGGCTACAAGATTTCGGAATGTCTCAATACAAATATTCTTCTGTATGGTGATTTCTTGGATTCAACTGATATCCCACGATACATTCAAATTGCCGATTTCGATAACGTAATCAACATTTCTTTAAAATCTTAATTGCAAACTAAATCATTATTTATTGCATAGCTGCAAGTGGTTTTATACAAGTACCTGGAAGACTACAATTTGCAAACAACAAGTCCAATGCGACTTGTGTTATTCTTAGATGCCATATCACATTTATGCAGAATTTGTCGAATTATTAGACAACCGATGGGCAATGCACTCTTGCTAGGAATGGGTGGATCAGGTAATTAATCACTTTGCTAATAGAACAATTAATTTAAGGTGTCAATTTTTAGGTCGACAAAGCCTCACGAGACTTGCGGCATTCATGAATGAATTTGGCTGTTTCCAAATCGAATTGACCAAAGCATACGGACCAACTGAATGGCGCGATGACGTTAAAAATCTGATGCTGAAAGCTGGAGTTGCGCAACGTGAAACTGTTTTTCTTTTCTCTGATACACAAATCAAATCAGAACTGTTTCTTGAAGATTTAAACAATATACTCAACTCTGGCGATGTGCCCAACTGTTATCCACCGGAGGATTTAGATAAGATTTATCAAGGGATGAAGGGAATTCTCACGGAAATGGGAATGGCAGCAACCAAATCTAATCTTTTCTCGGTTTATACGAAGATGGTACGCATGAATCTACACACGGTCATTTCAATGAGGTAATAATTAATATTTTTGCTATTTCTTTACTCGAAATGCGCCGCCATTATGGTGCATGCGTGAATCAGCTGTTCATCAGCTGAACGAAATGTCCGATTTGTATCAGGCGATCATAAGCGTGAATAGCGTTAGGGATTCACAGCACCACAAACAACACTCGCTTAAGACAGTACGCGTGCGCGCTTTGCGTTTACATGCTGACGAGTAAAATTTGTTCCAATAAACATTAGGAGAGTATGAAGATGAGGAGCTTAACAGTCAACTAAGGCGAGTGTACCGCTATACTTAACTACCGATTCCCATTTCTGAGCGCCTAGTGTTAATACATAAAATGCCAACATAAATTGGCAATACAAAATAAAAAAAATAATTAAGTACGCTGTCAAATCAGTCGCTAATCTGCGAGACTCTTCCGCCTTAATTGTATGAGGAGAGCATGCATTCAAAGATGTTCTGGGACCGCAGTTCGAAAGTAAATGAGAAAATTCAACAGGAATTCATGTTTTATAAGCAGGTATCGTAAGTAAAGTCTACTGGATACAACGCATGTATACACTAAAAATGTGTGTCGCAAACTATAGTAGGCAACCCATAACACCAGAACTATCTTTTACTTCTTGCTGATGAAACTGTTAAAGCACCCACGCCTTATAAGCAGCAATTAATTGTAAACTGCTGACGGTCGGTAGCTGGCCCGTTGCGCGAGGCAACGGGCCTCGCGCAGGGAGCGACAAGTCGATGCACAGTGAGACGAAAAATTTTACAAACCAAATAAGCGATTTCAATTGAAAAATTTGGTCCTGGTTAGCATAGGAGGGTTTTGATGTGTTATGAGTGTGTTAGAGGAAGAATAGATAAACAAATTTTATTTATAAGCACAATTGGTTACTTCCCCACTTGCGATTCGAAAAATCATAAATCATTCGCTAACAAGGGGTGCTCGCGGTTTTTTAGCGGAACCTTCTTATCATGTAAGACTTAAATATTGTATTTTTTATTCGGAATTTGAATCGTTGAAATTGGTTCTAAGGTTCGTGAGATATTAAGCAATGTCCAAAATGGAGGCATTTGCTCCCAGTGTGCGTGCTTTATAGCGGTTTCTTTTGACTCACGCAATCGATCGGATTTGCGCATCGGGCCGAAAAGCTGAGAATGTATTAGGGCGACATTAGTTGGGAGGAGTAAGTGCACGAGCGTGAACACGCTGAGAAGCATGCATGTGTTCCTGATGAATATAACATATCTGGAAGCCCAAAAGAGAGCCGGCAATGCACAATGCCTTTTTGTTTGTGCCTTTTTGTTTACCACACGACTGCCAAGAATTTGTTGTTAGTTTTGTTTATTGTTATTTTCATTTCATGTTAAGCAATGTTAGTGAATGAGTAGTCGATGCGCCGCAGCTACACTTCATAAAGTCAGTATGGTAGATAACCACAACTACTCGCATTTCTGCTAGCCTGATGAAAAATTTATAATTTGCCAATGTAAAATTTAAATGTCACTGCTTTCCAGCGTATGAGAAGGTCATCAATATGTGTAGCGCTCTTTGTCAGTCTTACACTTGTTGGATTGTTAACATTAAACAGAACCAGGAGGGCCAATTGCTTTTGCAAATTGCCATTTTACCCACCAAGGTTCTTAAGTACGTCACAATTTGTTTACATTTTTCGATAATCTATTTAAAAAACGTACGTGTTTTGACCGTGAGCTATTATTTGTTTTCATTTCCATCCATTTTGTAACGCAGGAATTAATTATGTCTATGCTTTTCTGACTTTGAATCATCATCCTACGACTGAATAACTAATCACAACAAAAATTAATGCACATAATCCGATAGTAATAAATTAATATGCTATTTTTAATTTTCTAGTCCGATTGGCGAAATTTTCCGAGCTCGATTACGTCAATTTCCAGCCCTTGTAAATTGTTGTACAATTGATTGGTTTTCACCATGGCCTGATACCGCATTACAAGTATTTGGAACGTATTTAAAATGTTGTATATTTTACTAAACTTTTACATTTTCAGTCGGTTGCTAACAAATACTTATCGGAAATTCAAGAACTTGATGTCAGCAAGAAAATTCTGGAGGGTATGGTTCAAGTTTGTCAATATATGCACGCAAGTGTTGTAACAGCAAGTGATCAATTTCTTAATGAATTATCGCGTCATAATTATGTTACACCAACGTGTTATCTTCAATTATTATCCAGTTATGCCGATATGATGAGCAAGAAGAAGGGTGGTTTGACTCAAGGTGTAGGTCGATTGAAAACTGGGTTGCATAAATTGCAAACAACCTCTGAAGAAGTCAAAGTGCTGCAAGAACAACTCCGGTTAATGAAACCTGCACTTGAAGTGGCTGCTAAAGATGCGGAGGTAATGATTAAAAAAATTGCCGCCGATACAATGATTGCGGAAGAAACGAAAGCGGTTGTGGAAAAGGAAGAAACGGAAGCAACTAAAAAAGCACTGGAAACCCAAGCAATTGCTGAGGATGCACAACGTGATTTAGAGGAAGCGATGCCTGCTTTATTGGCAGCCGAGAAAAGTTTGCAAGCACTGAATAAGAATGATATTTCTGAAGTGCGCGCAATGAAACGTCCACCTGTTGGTGTTATATTCGTCATTGAGAGTATTTGCATTGTTAAGGGTATAAAACCGGCGAAGATTCCAGGCAAGATGCCTGGTGAGAAAATTTTGGATTATTGGGAACCTGGAGTTAAAATGCTTAGTGATCCTGGAGCATTTTTATCATCCTTGATGAATTTCGATAAAGATTCAATCACTGAAGATATGATAAGTAAATTGGATAAATATGTGAATGATGCGAGTTTTCAACCGGCAAAAATTATTAAAGTTTCCAAAGCTTGCACATCTTTATGCATGTGGGTGCATGCAATGTACAAATATTACTTTGTCAATTTGGGTGTCGCTCCAAAGAAAGCGGCGCTGAAACAAGCAAACGAAGAACTTGCAATTACTGAAAAAGCATTAGCGAAAGCACGTGCGGAGATGAAAGAGGTGATGGATGGATTGGACAAGTTGAATACACAATTAAAAACCAAGATGGACTTTAAAGCAGAGAAGGAAGCAAGCATTAATATGTGTCAGGAGAGAATGAATCGCGCAGTGCGTTTAATTACTGGATTGGCCGATGAACGAGTGCGTTGGATTCAAACGATTGAAAATATCGAAGCAAATACTGTCAATATTACGGGTGATATTTTGATATGTTCTGGAGCAGTAGCGTATCTTACTCCATTTACGGATAAATATCGCAAGAATTTATTCACTGAGTGGTTGACACTGTTGAAGGAAGTACGGGTTCCTCATTCGGAAAAGTGTGATCCCGTTTCAATTTTGGGCGAACCTGTTCTCATACGTTCATGGCAAATTGATGGATTGCCCAGAGATGCATTAAGTACAGAGAATGCTGTTTTGGCTTCCTTTTCAAAACGCTGGCCATTATTTATTGATCCACAAGGACAAGCTAATAAATGGATTAAAAATATGGTAAGTTACTTTATTATCCTCATTCAGTCTTACACTGGACATTATTTATCATTCAGTCTTACACGGGAGGGACTAGGAACATAAATGTAAGCTTACTATCCTGCGCTTGGCGATGACGGCGATTTTTTCAATTTAACTACCACTGTTCTGGCAAGTTTTTTCAATACTTTAATTTTTGTAGGAAAAAACAAGAGGACTTGCTATTTGCAAATTAGCTGATAAAGACTTGGTACGCACGTTGGAACTTGGCATACGATTTGGTAAACCAGTGCTTATTGAGAATGTTGGTGAAGAATTAGATCCATCAATTGATCCCGTTCTTATTCGCGCATTGTTTATGCAAGGCAGCACGTTAATGTTGAAACTGGGAGATTCAATTGTACCCTACAATGATGATTTTCAACTTTACATAACAACCAAGTTGACAAATCCGCATTACACACCTGAGATTTCAATCAAAGTGCTTTTAGTTAACTTTACTGTCGTTCCAACGTAAGTATTAACATTCCCAAAGTAGTTCCTTATCTTTATAATACAATCTGTTATGTTTCAGAGGATTACTTGATCAACTGCTTGGTCTTGTCGTAATGCAAGAAAGACCAGACTTGGAAGAACAGCGCAGCGCGATTGTGATTGGCAGCGCACAAATGAAACAGGAACTTAAAGAAATTGAAGATCGTATATTGATGAAGTTGAGTACATCTGAAGGATCACCGTTAGATGACATTGATTTTATTACGACACTAGAAGCTTCAAAGATAAAGAGTGAAGATATTAAGAGCAAGGTGGAAGCAGCCGAAATAACACAGATTGATATTGATAATACGAGAATGCAATACGTTCCCGTCGCGAATCGTGGACAGATATTATTCTTTTGCGTTGCGGATTTATCTAATGTCGATCCAATGTATCAATACTCATTGGAATGGTTTATCAATTTGTTTATTACGAGCATGGCTGAAACGGAAAAGACTGACAATTTAAACGAACGTGTTGTCATAATCAATGACTATTTCACTTACAATTTGTACGCAAATGTGTGCAGAAGTCTCTTTGCACGAGATAAATTACTATTTGCATTCTTATTATGCTTGCGTATAATGATGAATAATAATTTGATTGATCCAAAAGAATGGCACATGTTCCTAGCAGGTGCAATTCCCACTCTTGACTTGCCGAATCCTTGCCCAGCATGGCTGTCGGAAAAGGCGTGGAAGGAAATACTTCCATTAAATGAACTACCGAATTTCCAAACATACCTGAACACGTTCCAGAAAAATGAAAAAATATATAAAATTATATTTGATTCATATATCCCGCATAGGTATTTCGTTATACAATAATTAATAATTCTCGATTTAATGCAATGTGGAATAATTTCAGAGAGAAACTTCCAGATGATTTAAAGAACTTGGACGATTTTCAGGAACTTATAATCTTAAAATCTCTAAGACCTGACAAGATAACAAATGCAATGCAAGACTTTTTAACAAAACATATGGGAGAACAATATGTTGAACCAATAACTACTGATTTATCAGCAATGTTTAAAGAATCGGCACCTACAATTCCTTTGATTTTTGTGCTGTCCACCGGAACAGATCCTGCTGCTGATTTATTCAAATTTGCTGACCGAATGAAGATGACAAAGAGGACTTATGCTATTTCTTTAGGTCAAGGACAAGGTCCACGAGCAGAAAAATTAATTCAAGAAGGTGCTGAACAGGGCAATTGGGTTTTCTTTCAAGTAATGCAAAAAAAAATTGTTATGTAACTCTTAATTAATCTGGTTATTTGTTGTAGAATTGCCATTTAGCGCCTAGCTTTATGCCGCGTCTAGAACGCGTTATTGATGAAATTGAACCGGAAGCTTGCCATAAAGAATTCCGCATTTGGCTAACTTCAACACCATCACCGCACTTTCCAGTTTCAATCTTGCAGAACGGAAGTAAGATGACTGTTGAACCACCTCGAGGGCTTAAAGCCAATATGATGAGAGCGTACAGTAATCAAGTCAGTGACCTAAATGACTTTTTCCATTCGGATCATCCGAAAGTACCACCTTTTAAGTGGTTACTGTTTTCATTATGCGTTTTCCATGGCGTGCTCTTAGAGCGACGGAAATTTGGGCCTCTTGGTTTCAACATTGCGTATGAATTCACCGATGGAGATTTGAAAATATCTATTTCGCAATTGTACATGTTTCTTATCGAATACAACGAAGTACCATTCAAAGTTCTTACTTATACTGCCGGACATATAAATTATGGTGGTCGTGTGACTGACGATTGGGATCGTCGTTGTTTAATGAATATTTTGATGGATTATTATAAACCAGAAGTTCTCAATTCCAGTTATGCGTTTGATAGAGATTTGTTTTATCACCAAATGGAAAGTGATACAACATTGGCCGATTATTTGGATTACATGCGCACTTTTCCTTTAAACGACGATCCTTCCTTGTTTGGACTGCATGATAATGCAGATATCACTTATGCGCAAGCAACTGCGTATGCTACTTTAGCAACTTTATTAACGCTGCAGCCAAAAGAAGTTGGAAGTGCATCAGCTAATCAAGAAGATATTACGGCAAGTTTAGCTAAAACGATTTTAGCGCAAGTACCAGGAGCATTTGACGTTGATGCCATTTTGGCACAATATCCGGTGACATACGAAGAATCTCTAAATACTGTTATCGTACAAGAAGCCATCCGATACAATCGTTTACTCAAAGCTATTGCACAAAGCTTAAACGATTTGCTCAAAGCACTCAAGGGTTTGGTTGTAATGTCCGAGGATTTGGAGAAAATGTCGAAAAGTTTATTTACCAATATGGTACCACAATTATGGGCGACGAAAGCTTATCCATCTTTAAAGCCTTTAGGAGCATGGGTTGAAGATCTCAATAGCCGAGTTGAATTCTTAACAAATTGGGTGCAAGAAGGAATCCCACCGTGTTTCTGGATATCTGGTTTTTATTTTCCACAAGCTTTTCTCACTGGTACTTTGCAAAATTTCGCGCGAAAGTATATCGTGTCCATTGACACTATTGGATTTAAATACTCGGTACTGACCAGGAAACCATTTAATCGTCCTGATGATGGATGCGTCATATTTGGATTATTCCTGGAAGGTTGCCGGTGGAACAGTTTGAAACAGGAACTGGATGAGTCAAAACCCAAAGAACTTTACACTGAAATGGCTCCAATATGGATGGTTCCAGAAGAAAACCATGTAAAACCAAACAATGTTTACGAGTGTCCGGTGTATAAAACTTTGAAACGCGCTGGAGTTTTATCAACAACAGGTCACTCGACCAACTATGTTGTTGCATGTGAAATTCCATCAACTGAACCGGAAAAACATTGGATCCAACGAGGTGTCGCATTATTTTGCGCGTTGGACTATTGATTGTTCTGTACAAATATATTTTATTACAATATTTAACTATAATACATAATGTTTGCAAAACCTTTCGTTTTATGACTATGGAACATAGGGTCTTAAATTCTCAGTGATAATATTCTCAAGTTTATCATCCACCCACTTGTTTTCTAAGGCACAAGCAAGAACTTTCTGGACATTCAAAACATTTCCTACAATAATTTTAGGAAATTTGCGCTCTTTGTTTTCCGTATACGTAAAAAGCAACCTTTTGCTTAGAAACGCATCAAGTATTGAAATACTTCCAACTTCCACGTAATCATTTAAATGATTCGAGAACATTTCAATTGCAACCCTTAAACTTTCATAATCCTTCAATTGATTTGCGCGGACTATTGTTAATTTAAAATGTAAACCTAAACCTTCGTAAATGCTTTGAATTAACTTGACGACTTCCTCAAACAACGCATTCATTTCGTCAGTTGTTCTAGAAGCGCAGAATATTTCCACCGCACTCTGTTGCATTAAATTGAACAAGCTTGCTTCGTCTTCTTTCGCAACAGGTTGATATTTTCGACCAATTGCAAAGAAACGCAAGGGGAATTGCTGTGCGGGTACTAAATACTTGGTGAAATGTGCCATGAAAGCGTAATGACTTGCTCCGCCAGTAAGATGCAGGCGATTGATTAAATGATCACCACCGCCATTTTCAAGTGTGATAACATCGGTTTTGTTATTAAAATCAGAACCACACCCCTCAACTATAATACTTTTTGCAAAATCTGCATTTGAGAACTGTACAAGCTTTGCTTGTGAGAGTTTCTCATGAAAGTAATTGATTACAGCTTGTTCAAAGAGGGCTGCATCATCAAGTAGAAAAGCAAATGAATTATCATGAACTTCTAGAAGTTCTTGCTTATGACCAATTTGTACATGAGATGGAAAATCTTCATTTGGTTTAACTGAAGGTTTCTGCAGATGCTGCACTAATATAATGCCAGCATCAACTGGTGTTTTCTCATGTAAAATATTAGGTAATGATAATGCTTTTAATGCAGCCGATTCTTCAACCCCATACATAAATTTCCTCAATGTTGAAACTTCATCTTTTACAACATTAGCATGTGTTTTCAATTTAGTAATTTGCTCTTGGTTTGCTTCATTTTCAGGTTCTTTCAGTAAACGCCCAATTTCCTTGGATATTTCTTGTTTAGTTACTTCTAATATGTATCTTTTTTCCATCAAATTTTGAAAGAATGCCCACCTATTTGCAATACCATCCAAGTCAACATACTTTCCCCTTGCCTTAACATTTGCCTCTAATAAAGCTCTGTCATCAAATCGTTCAACAATATCAATATGTGGTGTTAGCACAACAAAATTTTCATTAGCTTTATCACCAGTTATATATAATGCAGATGAACATCTTCTGATTGTCAGAAATTGTACACCCCTGATCAGTCTTGCAATCATTGTTCCCTTAAATACTTAGCACTACTGTTCATCAATTTTTATTTTCTTACTGTCAAAACAATAAACTTCCTCAGGCTCCTTTACAGCTGTTTGTGTTTCAATCTTCCTCTTTGGTGGTGCCTTGTATGAGCCTTGACCAGCTGCCCTCTCAGATTCCTCAATCGTGTATGGCTCAATCTCTAAAGCCTTCATACGACGTTTATGTACCTTTGTTTTGAAATGGTCTTGCAGTGCATGATCGTTAATGAAGTACCTTGCACAATGTATACAGTAGAATTGTGCACTGCCAGGTTTGTCTAGGTCAACGTCCTGATTCAGAAGCTTGTCGGCCTTAACGGGCTGGATATCTTCGTTGATCTGTAACAATGAGAATTGAAGGTGCAAATATTGTGCTGAGGTATCATTACCTCATCCAAATCTTTGGTGCGATTTTTGGTACGCCATCTGCGCCTCAGGTGGGTGTCACCATAATGCATCTTTTTACGTTTGTACACCATTGTTACTTAACTTTTGCGTTGCGGAATAATGTCACAAGTTGAATGTTAATTGAAACGCAAACAACTAGCACGTGGAAATCTTGGAGTAGAAAGCAAGACTACGTTAACCTCAATCCTCAATGCAACCAACTAGCGCCGCTGATGTGACGTAAACATCATGCATGTTGTTGCATACAGTGAATTGCATTACTCATTTCAATTAAAGCGATAGCAGTAGAAGCGTCAGATGAACGAGGGGTTGTAATCTATAATTTTCGAATTGGAATATTGAATGCTATAAATAAATAAGCACCAAATAAATCATTTGGACAAAGTAATGCTTATTAGATGTCGCCCAGATTGATATCCCGTAGATGTCGCTGCGTACAAAGAATTCCGAATAATTTGTGCGGTTGGCAAATGGAGGCTAAATTGACAGACCGAAGTGGAAGTTGCCATTTGAACTGTTTGTGTTGTCAAATTTAATAAAATTTTCATATTGATCCCGGTGCATTATCGGCGGCACTTAATTGGGGGACGCGCCGCGGATTGCTGGCATTATCTAACTGAGTCGGTGCTTGTGTAGCGAGGCGCCCCGGCAAGTAGGTGTAAACAAATGTTGAAGCTCTCCTTTCGCGCGTTTCTAATAAATCTACCAACCGGCAGCCATGTTTAATAGTTGTCAGGCATCATGGGATAGCCGAGTAAAATCCGTTGTATACATGTTTAATGCAATACCTCGTCGGCGCGAGCGTGCATTTTAACGGCGTTTCGGCGGCTATCGACAAAGAGAAAACGCTCCCGACGCTCTCGGGCAGCGCGATAAAGCGGCGTGCGTGCGAATAATGCTCGCGAGTGCTGCGTTTCTGCGCAATAATACGCTGCGAGTGTGTGCGACGACGTCGTGGTAGCGCAGGGAGTCGGCGACTACCTATCCAGGTGACTCTCGATCAGCATCCCTAGGCTGCCCGCGAGGGAGGTGAACGTCGGTGCAAGCGTGCAAAGCCACCGTACGTCGGCGGATCGTTGCCCGCTGCCGTTTTCGTTCGCATCGCGGCTGGTGCGGTGTGCGTGCCGCTCCGCGTTGCATGTGTGTCGTGCGTTCGGTGCGCGGCTGTAGGCTTGTGTGGCGCGACCCGAACGTAATCCGCGCCTGTGTATGCGGCTTGCAGTTGGCGAGCGAGCTACCGACGAGCACAACGGCGGCCGCCTCGGTCATGGTGACGGCAACGACTACGGCGGCGGCGGCAGCTCTCGACGCATCCTAGTGTCACGTGTGGTGTTTGATCGCGCGAATGGTGCGAGTGGTGCTGTGAACACGACCGATTACGTTGTACCTGGACGCGCGCGGCATCGCTTCACGATTACGGCACATAGCGAGACGGCATCGCCGGAGAGAGAATATGGCTCAATACCATTCGCTCGGCTACGTCGACGAGCGCGAAGGCTTCCTGCGGGACCTCCGGCATTTCCACGATGCGCGAGGGTGAGTGCATACGGCGCGGCTGGCTGCTGCCTGCATTGTGTTGTTGCTGTATCGCATCGCCGTCCATTAACATACATATTTATAATGTCGACGAGTCATAAAGCGAGCGTGTGTTTGGATTTTTTAGGACTACGTTTCGTCACCTGCCGAAGCTGAATGGGCGCGAAGTGGACCTACATATGCTCTATACCCTCGTCAGCGAGCAAGGCGGATGGATAAAGGTACATGCAAAATTGCCCCCAATGATAACCATACTATTTTAACATGGGACATGATCATTTCGCACACCACACGAGCTGCTGACCTTGATGATGTCTATATAGTGTCGGATATGTAGAAATATAATAGCCATGCATACGCACACACAATGGTGTTAGGCGCGGGAATGGAAAAAAGCGTTCTGTAATGAAGCGGATATTATATGCGAGTGAAGCCACTGTTATTGCTGCTGCTGCTACTGCTTGTTCCAATTTGACACTTGGAGTCGCCGGAGTTCAGGGCGAACGCAACCCTTTTTCGGCGCCAATCTCTGGGCTTTGCGTGTGCATACATGTGGGTGGTTTGTTTATTTACAAGCAAGCGCACACTTCTCGCCAGTATCGGACCGCACTCTCACTGCGGGTCCCGTCAGTAGTTGAACATACATGCCGTATGTTGTTGCATTCCCTCTCCGCCTCTTGACGGCCTGACCCGTTCCGAGCGCGGCATCGCGCGCACACCGAAAGTAAGGTATTAGCGGCTAATGCGTGCGCTCATTGCCTGCTGACAAAGTGCATACATGCAATGGAGAAGCCACAGCAACGTGTTTCTCGGATGTCAACCTGGCCGGCAGTGGCAGCGTCCGCTGGGCACCAGCAGCCGGGCGGGCGCGCGGAAGGTGCTAGACTGAGCGCTGCTTCAAAGCAAGGTCATGGTTAAGTCGTTATCAGTTTAACGGCTCCGCCTCCCCCCGTGCACACCACTGCATCGCACGCGCTTTGCATTACTGCTTGGCGGCAAGCACGTGCATTTTCGAGACCGCGGAAGACGCGGTATGCTCGACGCGCGAGCACAAATAGCACACTTTTACTATAATGTTGCGAGGCGCAACACTTTCATATCCTTGTTGCGTGAATCGAGAGCGCTCGCTGAATTTTCCCTCGTGCATCGAGATAATGAAGCATAATGGAGAAATTGAAATTTAGTGGGGAGTTGCCATACCATGAAGAGTAAAATCTAGAAATTAGCAAGTAGCACTCACGAGGCACAGAGAGATGTGCTCGTTGGCATTTCAGAATTCGATGAATGTTCTTTGTGTTTATTTGCTAAACTTTCATTTCAATTGCTGCGAAATGTAGTATCTTCCAATTGGATATTGGAAGAGCAGAAATTATGTCACAAGTATTTGCCATTTTATGAATTATTTTATTCGATTGGAAATGCAATTTTTATGAAATTGCCTGCTAGCGAGCAACTCATTGCCTGGTCATTGGTAGTTGTTTTATTGGATTGGATTTGTTCATGCGTACATCTAGAAATTCATGACGTTTATATTGATTTTGTTCATATTTCGTGTTTGTTGTGCAGACCATGTTATAAATACTTAAAGCGTTTGACAACCCTTGCTGCAATATAAAACTATGCAGTAATTTCATAAATGATCAAAGTTCTCGTGGCTTATTAAGAAGGCATGCAAATAGACGAGTTGTTCTTTCGCCCACGAAAGTCTAATCTCGCGCAAAGTCTCGTCGGTGGGGGGGCATCGGAAAAACAAAATAAGCAAAGCCCGCGGCGCAACGTGCATAGCAAAACGCGGCGTGCGGATGGATGATGAGTGTGCGTGTGGTGTCCGCGTTGTTGGAGCCGTGGTGCGAGAGACCCTGACCTAGTCCAACGTACGGTATCGTGGCACACACCGGGCCCGCCGTCTCAGTGCACTACTACCGGCGCTATGACCGGGGGTGGTGGCAGAGATCCGCGGCTCGAGTCGGTCGCCTGCGACAGCAACGCAGCAGCAGCCGGCAAACGTTTGATTCGCGTTTGGACGCACATTTTCAGCCGTCGCGACATGCAGCAGGACGCGCGACTGCCGGCGATGATTAGCGAAGCCCCGCGCGTTTACCGCATTTCCGCAATGCAATTAGCACCTTCCATCAAGCCTTGGCGGCATGTCAGAGAGCAAAGAGGACTTGGATGAATCAACAATTAACATCGGACGGTGGTTGCAGCGAATGCTGAGATGAAGAACTAGCGAAAGCGCAATTTAGTAGGAAGTGAAACACATGTAAGAATAATAATCATGTTGGAAGCGCGCGCGCGCATCACATAATCACGCTTCTATTGTGCGCGTACACGACGAGAACGGGTTTCTTTCCTCCACTCGCGGATGCCGGTCGGTGAACTCATCATGACGATCTCGAGCATTCTTCTCGGCGTCTTATGGTAATGTTGTCGCTGCTACTGCTGCTGCTGCTGCTGTATCGAACTTTGCAATATTTTCGAGATGTGACGATGTTATGCTTCTTGTCGGCGCGGTTTTGCCTTGGCCTGGCCATACATGTAATACGCGTTTTGAGTAATCGACCCTGGAACTCGTTCGTCTTTAATGGTCCACTACTAACTACGTAGTCATCAGCCAATAGCGCTCATTGACATCATCACGCAATAACATTTGTTTAGCATGCATTAAATTTATTGATATTGCAATTTACAAATCGAAGCATTATTTGAAATTGCTTTTATGTGTCTTGCAATCGACGAAGCCGTAAATTTCTCAACGAATGGAAATATTTTCAACGCAACGCGAGAAATCAATAGCGGCCAACAAGAAATAAGTGTGCGCTGAGATCTTAACAATATGCCGTGATCTTTTATACGCGACCCGATGCTCGATGCGGTGCTGCGGGTCATAGCTCGAACAAAGAGCGAAGAAGCAACCCCGTGGTCATTTTATTGACAAAGCGAAATGTTCCATTGTTTTTTCTTTGTCGTGTGAACAGAAGGCTGCTGGCAAATGTATTCACTTTTGTTTTTGTTTCAGGTGAACTCTAAAAATTCATGGTCCGATTTCTTCGAGCCATTGGAAGTACCGGATAATTGCGTGAATGCAAGCATTGCGTTGAAGCAAATTTATCTCAGGTGAGAAGGAGGTTTGCGACGCTTTTGGGGGCTGCATGGCACGCGAGTGTAGCGGAGATGACGACGCAGTGTCTAGTCGCGATTCGGGCGCGGAATAGTAGTCATTCACACGTATGCGTCGAGATGATGCACCAGCCGATTAGCACGTTGAGCGTTTGTTGTTGTACTTACAAACGGCGAGGACACCCCACCGTCTCTTGAATGAATCCGCGTGGCCATAGCGTATCACCAGCGCGTAGTACAACGCGCTGCTCTCTAGTAGGTTAGCGTACTCTCGAATTGTATTCCACACACGCATGTGTGCGGACCGCGCACCGCGGAGGAGATACTATACGGAGAGGATATTTGCGTGCTGGTGCTGCGGCGCGCAAGTGTATTGGAATCATGTAATCATCGTCGCCGGTGTCTGTCGTCGTTTGGCGTTGGCGGGCCGCGGCGGGGCGAGAGCGCGTGGAAGAGTGCGGCGCGTGCCGCGAGTGTGTTGCCTGCCCGCCATTCACTAATAACGGCGCCCGACCGACGACGGCGTTTCACGTGGTGCCGCGTCCGATCACGTGCTGGTGTTGCTTTTGGTTGCTTGCTTGCTGCTGCTGCGCTAGGCGAATAATGCTGTGCGGCTTGCTTGCTTGCTAGAGGAGCGTGCGACGCACACGGTGCAACGGCAGTCCTGTAGGTCAGTGCCGTGACCCTGGGCGCGCCGCACACTCCAATTCGAAAAGGCGGTGAATGAATTTTTTTGCTGTTGCAGGTACTTGGCGCGATGGGAGAAAGTGCATCTTGGCGACGAGGGCGATCGCGCCAGCGACGATGACGACGAGAACCGCCACAAACGCGGAACCACGCGCAATCTGCATGCGGTACCGTCGATCTACAATTACCAGCAGCATAATGTTTCAGGTACAATATCTATCCATCTATCTACGAGAAAATAGATTTTACGTTTTGACATGTAACCCACTTTTCGCTATATTGATTCAACGCTGCTGCTCCTGCTCCCGCTGATAAGAAGAGTGCATAAGAAAATGGAAAATTGAATTGCGCATTGCGCTTCATCGTGTAAATAAATAAAACTCGAGGTAGATTCTCAATCGGTTCAATAATATCATAAATGCATTAATAGAAATGCATAAAGGAGGTCATGGAATTACACATGATTCGTACGATTATTATCGAAATCATTTAAAAACTTTCTAAACAATAATTATCAGTGTTTTTGCCTCATTATTTAATGCTACTTTTGAATGCTGCATGCAAGAAGTTAATGGCATTTTCTCAAAGATGTAGACGTGAGTTTTTTCTTTACAAAGTAAATGATCGGTAATTACCATTGCGCGGATCTTTTATGAGCGCGCAACTCTGCTTGAGAAGGGCATAGCCATAGTAATTCCGCGTTGTTCTACTCTTCTGCCTGCCTGGCTGCCCATCAAACGAGGCCCGATAACATCAACGCATTAATAACACTCAAACACGTAAATGCGTACAACAAGTGATCAATAATTTTAATGAAGATAATTGTGCGCGCAATGCTCATGTGCGGCGCCGCTATTGAGTTGGCGCAAAACGAAGTGCGTATCATAAAAATGCCGCCGCCAACTCGTATAAAAACACGTGTGTATGTATGTAATTGCAGAAGCGCGGCGTTTACTCGCGCCGTCACGAAATGCATGCTTGGATGCTGCAAAACTGCAAAGAGTTATAAATAATTCGGATATAAATACGCGAATGTAGAGCGTGATTTTGCACGTTTGCAATTTCGCATGAAAATGTTTGATGACGATATTTGCGGTCGTCGCGGGGCGGCTAAGTCATGTACCGTAGAAAATTAGCGAGGTCTCTGCTGTGTCTCGGGCTGGTTGGTATTGTTGAGTGCGTAAGTCGAGAGCAAACACGGAGCGGGCAATCGGTGTTTAAACGAGCGCATGATTACTGCCGAGCGAACACCGACGACCGCAAGTGCAGGTGTTTGGATTTTGAGCGATGTGCAGGCAGCCACTGTGGGTGCCGCCGCCGCTGCCGCCTACACAAGCGTGGAATATCATAATATGTTGTTGAGCGGCGGGAGAGGGACGAGACGGCGCGCAAACTGCACGCGCCAGCCACTGGCTGCCGCTATTGATTGCGCGGCACGCGTCGATTACATTTGTCACCCGCTTTGCGTTTCGTCGGGGCTGGCACACGGCGGCAGACGAGAGTTATGAGCAAGCGTCTTGTCTGCCCCCGGCGGCAAATGCTGATTCATGCCACGTCCTGTCACTTTAACGAATTAATGAATTCCCTTTCTGGCGCTCTCTTCACGCTCTAACTTGGCGTTTGATTGAAAATGTTTTTGTTTGTTTATGCAGAATCCGCCAGGGAGTACAACAATTTGTCAACCGATTTGCACAAACCGTCTGATTACGATCGCTTAGGACTATCGTTGCTTTCGCCGCTCCCCAATGAGCAGGACTTTGCGATCAACGTCTGCACGCTGCTCTCGAATGATGGCAAGCATACCCTTAAGCTGGAAAAGCATCCCGTTCTATTGGATTATCTCCTTGCGCATGCCGGAGTGTTTAACCATGGTAATGGATAAAATTTCTAGAGTTATTCGAGGTTAAACAATTTTTTTTCGTTTTGCACTCTAGGCTCTCTAAGAAAGGTTCTATCGTACAGTTACGGCTCCATTCGTAAACAGAATATCGATGGCTTCTGGAAAGAGGCGCTGGAGTCCGAGGAGTTTTTGGATCTCACCAATGAAAATTTGTATCTAACTGACAAAAAGAACTCCGACGTGGTGCCCATCGTCGACCTCGCCAAGCGCCTCGAGGAGGAAATTGGGCAACCGATTCCGCTTGTCCAGAGTGACAGCGCGGAGCTGTTCGCCAGTGTTGATTGCGTTATAGACAATGTGCCGAAGGTCAGTGGTAGCCCACTGAAACTGAATGCGGACCAGACTGATAAAGACTTATTCAATCTGGGCCGCAATCTCGGAACGCGCGAGTATATGGGGCAGCGCGTATTGCAGGTCGCGACCATTCTGCGCAACCTGAGCTTCTTCGAGGAGAATGTGACGGTGCTGGCGCGAAACAGAACGTATGTGCGGTTTACGCTATTGTGCGCGTGTTCGCGATGGAACCAATTGATGAATCTCGGACTGGAGATGCTCGGCAATCTCTCCGCCGAATTTCAGATGACAGACTATGATCGAAATAAGATCTCGCAAAGTCTTATTCGTATCGTCACGCAGGGATTGCTCACGGACGATCGCAATTGGTGCATTACTGCGTTGGAAGTGCTGAACAAGTTGAGCCAGAACGAGGCGAACGAGGAAGTGATGCTGCGCTGCTTGGAGACGAAGGTCTATGAGCGCGTGTGCTCATTTCTTACGATACACGACGTGATGCTCTTGATCTATACGCTCGAGTGTCTCTACTCGCTATCGTCGTTGGGTGAGCGCGCGTGCAACTGTATCGTAAACATCTACGGTGCGGTTGATACGCTCGTGTCCTTAGTTACCGTCGAGGGCAAGAGCTACGGTCCGAAGGCCTGCATCGGCATGAAGCTGGTCGAGACAGTGACGGGCAGTGCGCCCGCTCAACAGCCCGCCAACAGTAGTACTACGAGCGTCGCGACGCCCAGTGCGACGACCGTAACCGTTTCGTCGTCAAATATCGCGTCGCCCAGTGCGCCGGCTGCGGTTTTAGTTCATAGCGTGCAATCGCCGACTTCGGCTAAAGCAATCGCGCCGTCCACCCCGATGCGACAAGTTGCGATTGCGCCGCAGAGACTTATCACTTCATCGCCAGCCCCAGCAGCAACTGGTAAGTGCGCGCCACTTTTCAAATTTCGCAAATGTTACGAAGTTAATGCAAATGTTATTTGCGCGTTTAGCAACATCTACCACTACCACATCAGTGGCTCATCCAATCACATCTCAGCAATTACAGCAGAAACATGCGCATCAGCAGACAATACAGGAAAATGAACAATTTGCTCTCACATGGTTGCGTGCCACATACGAATTATGCACTAATGGCAAAGTGGAGCATCAGGAACTCTACAAGCACTATATCAATTCCTGTGCAAAGATTGGAAGACGTGGTGTGATTGCTCCAAATCATTTTCCACGTTGTGTTAGGTATGCTCAATGATTTTTTTTTAATTCGAATATAAATGTAATATTCTTGTTAATGCTTCAGATCGGTGTTTGGCGGAACAGTCGGACCGAATCCAGAAAAACCAGCGACACCGAATGCACCACAGTACTATGACGGCATTAAGGTGCGAGCACAACCACTGGTTATAAATGTTCACTCAACAACCACCCAAGTCACACCTGTAATAACGTCCGCAAAGGGCGTCACTGTGCGTCGCAAGCTCCCGTCCACAAATCCTATAACGACTCCCGGTGGCGACGCTTCCACCGATCAGCCACCGGCCTCACCAGCCTCCCCAATTCTCAAAGCACAATTGAGTGCGCCTCCTAAACCCCGCGAGGCCGCCCCGGCCTCGACAAAAGCTGACGGTGCAAAGAGTCAGGTAATTGTCACGATTTGCTTTGTACTCTTGCTTCGCATTCATTCTCTTTATCGTAGAATTTCTTTCTTGCGTTCTCCGTTACATACTACTCACAATCCTGCCATAATTATTATCATAATTGATTACTTCTATGTAGGATTTTCATTTGCTGGTCACACACACACACCGCCTTTTGTAACTTGGGTTTGTTGGGACATTTATTCCTTTAAGTTACATATTATTTTAATAGTGATGGTCCAGGCCAATCTCAATTCATTGCAATATTTCTTTCTGTTCTCACATCATGAATAGGTGATGGCCCATCCCCATTTGAGTCAGGCGCTTTTGGGCAGTGGTTGTGCGACGACTACGAGCACAGGGCTAAATAAGGAACAAGGTCAGAGTAATACGTCCCTCATCAAAAGTTTGCTGGCGACAAAGGTAAACGAATGCATGACTCCAGTGAGCATGAGGACAGACTGCCAAACAGTAGTTCAGGTAACATACTAACAACGTTTAATACTAGATGTATTTGAGCAACAACGAAATCTTTGATTTTCTATCGTTGTTATTATTTTTATTATTATGTGTCGTTTGCTCATGCTTTTGAAACGTATTTTTTATTTATCGTTGAGTTGAGAAGAAAAGTATCAGTTGTGCATGGAAATTTTGTGTGCACTACATTTCTAATAAACATAACCGACGTTTGAAAATAATGATCAAGTATTCTGCGATTTCTTGTGAAGACAATTTGCTAATTATGGGCTTTGTTTAGGTTGCCGCTAGACAACAGCAACAGAGACTTTTGGCGCAGCAAAATCAACAGCAGCAGGTCCAACAGGTGATCGTCGAGGCGAAAAATGTGAAAACATTAGACGCCGCCAAGAGTGTACGATTGAATGGCGCACGCCAATTATTTCTGGATAATGACGTTGCCGATTCGGTCGTGTCGTCCACTACGCAGAGCTTGAATGCAAAGACGCGGCGAGAACCACCGCAGCCGCCACCTCCCTTGGCGCCGCTGAGCAACAGTCGCAACAGCAAGGTGAAGATAGACAACGAGGACAGTGACTCGACCGGCAACAATTCGTTGGCGTCGAGCACCGGCATTGGAATCATTGGCATCGGTGGCGTTTCGTCCACGGAGGATGGTGAAAATTCGGTGAATAGCTTCGATGGCCTAATCAATGGTGTGCCTAGCGTCGAGAATCCTCTGTGCATGAACGAAGATGATAGCAATTCCAAAGACTCGTTAAAGAATAGTTCGAACGTAATCAAAAAGCCGCTGATGCTGGCTGACTTACTCGAGAAAAAGGTGGACAAGGATCCGCCAATACTGAATGGCGTAATGGGAAAGGAGCTGCGTATCGGTGAGAAGGGTCTTGAAATTGTGGACAACCACATCGATAAAGTATTAAACAAAGATTCCACAGTTGTCGTTGACGCGAAGGTGAACAACGTCGACGGCCGGATGGAGGAGGGTGAAAAGACCGCCGTCAAGCGGCCTGCCAGTGATAGCGTGGTGGAGTCGGAGACGAAGAAACCGCATCTGTCGAACAATCTGAATGGTAGCGCGAGTGTCGATTCGCCGGCGCCCGATTCGATCGCGAGTTCCAACGGAGATGAACCGGCGACCGCCTCAAATGCGGCCGCCAAACTTTTCGCTGACTTGGCGGCGGACATTCTCGAAGACGAAGAGGACGAAACAATGCAGAGCGAACGGACCGAAACGCCGCCTGATGTGCCGCAACAAGTGCAACCTCAGGTTGTACAAACACCACCACCAACCACAGTTGTTCAACAAACAGCAGCACCCATGCGACAAGTACATATATTATCACGACATGCAAACTAATACTTGACTAAATCAATTGTTCATCTTTGCAGGTATTTGTCGATAGTAATCAGCAAGTAATCATGACGCAGCCACGTCAAATTATCGTTTCTCAAGCATCAACCGGCCAAGTAATGATACCTCAACTGAAAACGCAGTCTGCACCAACGGTGATTGTGCAAAATACCACTCAGCAGCGGACTCCTATGGTGCAATCGAGTATGGGCCCCATTCTACTCTCCCAAGGGCTACAGGGTCTGCAAGGACAAATGCAACTTGTGCCAAGTGGGCAACCCGGACAATTCGTTTTACAAGCGGCCGGCGCACAAGGTTTTGTTGTTGCGCAGCATTCGAATTCCCAGGGGCAACCACAAGCCGTGCTACTGGCTCAATCGCCGCAACAGCAGGGTGCAAAGACAATTATCATTCTGCAGCCAAACTCAAACGCTGCCACGCATCATCAGAAAGTGGTGGTGACGCCGCAAGGACAGCAAATGGTTGTCACACAAGTGCCGCGCCCCATCATTCAACAATCATCCGTGAGTAACATGGTGACAACAACGGGGGTGGTAAAGACCGCCACCGCAACCATGATGGCCACACAGCAGAATGCATCTAATGGTGTAGCCGTTTCACAATCACAAGAGAAAAAGGAGACCGATTTAACCCCGAAACTGGTCGTTACCACGGTGGTTGCTCCGACTGTAACGACGTATGCTTCAACTGCCACCGCCACAGCTACTGTGACTACCAAACCGAAATTGACGCGCGATGTTAACGCGCTTTTCGTATGCGAGTGGGGCGACTGCCAAATGTAAGTGGACCACATTAAAATTTATTTCATGATATTGACCTGGAGCTTGTATTTCTTTTAGTGATACGAAATTTAAATCAGCGAATCAAGTGTATATGCACGTGTGTAAAATGCACATTCCGGATACTAATGACGAGTTGCTCTGCCAATGGGATCGTTGTGATAATATGAAGAGGAAGCGGTTTTCATTAATGACACATATCAATGACAAACATTGTAATACGGAGGTAACAAAAAAACAGCATTGATGATTGGTTTAGCTTTCAACTAACATTGTTTGCCTCTTTTTTAGTCCATGAAAGCGGCACAAATAAAACGTAAACACATTCAACAAACGGGTAAAACTGATCCACCGGCGCCACCGCAAACCACGCAGCATCCTGGATACGCGCCGGATGCTGCTTTCCATGCCATTAAGCGACACGCCCTCGAATTCGTTAATCCCAAGGAGCTACAGGTGAGATGATTGACTCTAATACTGATTAGTTAGTTAATAGAGCAACGCATATACACCAAGTCGCGCTTATCGTTCACGCGTTGGATTAGTTAGTAACTATGCCTTCACAATTTAATGTTGGAACGAACGTAACGTATCTAAAATGTGCTTATTTGTCTCATTTCCACGCAGAGGTCTGCTGTAAAGCAAGGAACACCTAGTGTTCCGAGTCCAATGCCTAGATCGGGCGCTTCATCTTCCGATCAGGTGAGAGATCGTGGTGTTTGCGTGTGGTGTTACGTTTCGAGTTTTGTTCTCATAACATCGTTGTCAATGAAAGGTTTCATTTCGTTTTGATGTCACTAGTGTATCACGACACTTTATGTAATTGTTTCCATTATGTGTATGCGCCGCATGAAAAGAAAATGTGCAATTTTGTGTGCTAATCGCATAAAATTTGTATTTTTTAGGACGATAACGAAGGACCAGTCACCAAGAGTATCAGACTGACCGCATCACTTATTTTAAGAAATCTCGTTATTTATAGCAACACTTGTAGAAGGTAGGAAAGATACATTGGCATTAAATTGGGAGTATAATGTATAATTGACGTGTTTAATGTTGCAGGTACTTAAAGCCCTATGAACCGCACCTAGCAAATGTAGCCTTAAGCAACGTAGAATCCTCTAGGACCATAGCACAAGTATTGTACGATATGAATGACGGCACGAATCATAGGTGACCGGAGCGTAATCAACGGTTGAGTAATCTTCTCACGCAACTAAAGTCCCAGTGATTGCGAATGTGGGTGTAATAAATGATGTTTACACACGCGTGTTTAAATACTGATTAACTATATAAACTTTGCGCGAGCAACTACCGTAGACTGTAAAATACAAAACTGATCGCTAAAAAAACCCTAATTTAAAAGTTGATATGCAAATACTAAAATTAAGTGAAAGTGTACAAAAACGAATACGAATGCAGATGAAACAAATAATAGGTAACCAAGGGAGCCTAATTGTTATTTTTATATTATTTACATTAGTGTAAAATGAAGAAGAGACATTTACGTGATGGATGAAAGTCGAAGACGAATGTTAAGAATAAGTGAAAAATAATTTTACTTGAGTTACAAACTATCGCAGTTCATTGTTTGGAATTAATCTATCTGATTCAGTAGTTTACTCCTCGCGTACTCATCTATAATTTATCTGGCTTCACAAACAGACGAATTGACGAACAATAAGATTAATTCACTCCGAAACGGATTATCACGTATTATTTAATGTTTTTTGTAAATACGTTTACGATTTACCTACTGTAGAACTGCTCCGGGTCATACTAATTATGCCGGTAATAGTAGTAACAGATGCAAAAAGAGAACGTTTAATTATGTCCAAGATATTTGTGATAATTAGCAGAAAAGCGAAAACGTGGTAACGATGAGTTATGAATATTGTATATTGTAAAGCAGTATTATGTGACGTTCATGACGTTGAAATTGCGATGCATTGTTAAGTTGCGTGTTAAATTGAAATGATCCCAGAGTATGATTGATTGATGGATTCTCTAATGATTTTGATCCATTTTCTGCCTACTTATGTTTGTTTCGAAGAAAGCGAATACTGAGCTCGTTTGATTTTAATAATTTAGCAGACCATATTCATTTGATGTGCATCATAGCAAGTATAGATAGCTGATGTCTTTGAATATGTTGATTGATGAAGGCGCATAATCGTTTGACTGGGCGAAGGCGACAAAATATGATTGCGATCCATTCATACATTAATAACACTTGTAATTTTCTCTAAGGGAATAATGCATAAACGTTGAAATGAGGAAATTGGTAATAGTCGCATTCTCTCAACTATCAGATTCGCATTTATTGTAAATGTATATTGATATATTGAATCTTCGTTTCTTTGAATAAACTATTGTATAATAAATGTTTTTCATATCTTTCGCATTTTCTTCATTTTTATACCTTGGTTTACATTGAGCTGAAAAAATAACTATCTGTTGATGAGCATTTAATTGTATTTAACACTCTTCGACATTAATTATTATAAGCAAGAAAATTCGCATTTTATTTAATTAAAAGAAGAACACACGCCCACACCGATAGGAAGGTATAAAAGGCTACTTTTAAATATAAAGCAGAACTAGGTCGTTTCAAATGACTTACACCATGGTCTATTAACAAAAGATCATAACTGGTAAAGTTAGCATCCGATTTGGTTCAAACTTGGTAGGCAGGTGAACAGCAGGAAGGCGGCTCGAATGACATACGGCATGGTCTTCTAGCACAATTGGTTCCCGAGTTATTAGCAATAAACCATAACTGGTAAAGTTACCATCCAATTTGGTTCAAACTTGGTAGGTAGGTGGGCGTGAGCACGGCGGTTCGATTGATATATATGCCGCCTTCATAGCACGATTGGTTCCCAAGATATATAAGTTGCAAGCTTTCCCTACAACCAGGAAAAACTTTTTGATTTATCAGTGCTGATAACATTGAAACTTTTTCAATGACATGCAGAAAGCATGTGTTTTGAAATAACTCGGTAACTTACAGTCCGATCTGGTTCAAACTTGGTGGGCAGGTGGATAGCAAGAAGGCAGCTCGAATGACATACGTCACGATCCTCTAGCGTGATTGTTTCCCGACTTATTGGCAAAAAACAAAAGCTCGTAAAATTACCGTGCGATTTGAATCAAATTTGGTAGACAGGTGGGCAGCACCAAGACGGTTCAAATGACATACGCCAGGGTCTTCTAGCGCAATTAGTTCCGGCGTAATTAACAAAAAATCATAACTGGTAAAGTTACCATCCGAATTGGTTCAAACTTGGTAGACAGGTGGACAGCAGGAAGGCGGTTCGAATGATATACGCCATGGTTCTCTAGTGAAACTGGTGCTCTAGTTATTGGCAAAAAATCATAACTGGTAAAATTACCGTGCGATTTGATTTAAATTTGCTAGACAGGTGGGCAGCACCAAGACGGATCAAATGACATACGCCATGGTCTTCTAGCATAATTAGTTCCAGCGTAATTAACAAAAAATCATAACTGGTAAAGTTATCATCTGATTTAGTTCAAACTTGGTAGACAGGTGGACAGCAGGATGTTGGTCCGAAGGATATACGCCATGGTCCTTTAGTGCGATTGGTTCCCTAGTTATTGGCAAAAAACCATAACTTCTAAAATTACCGTACGATTTGATTCAAATTTGGTAAACAGGTGGGCAGCACCAAGACGGTTCAAATGACATACGCCAGGGTCTTCTAGCGCAATTAGTTCCGGCGTAATTAACAAAAAATCATAACTGGTAAAGTTACCATCCGAATTGGTTCAAACTTGGTAGACAGGTGGACAGCAGGAAGGCGGTTTGAATGATATACGCCATGGTTCTCTAGTGAAACTGGTGCTCTAGTTATTGGTAAAAAATCATAACTGGTAAAATTACCGTGCGATTTGATTTAAATTTGCTAGACAGATGGGCAGCACCAAGACGGATCAAATGACATACGCCATGGTCTTCTAGCATAATTAGTTCCAGCGTAATTAACAAAAAATCATAACTGGTAAAGTTATCATCTGATTTAGTTCAAACTTGGTAGACAGGTGGACAGCAGGATGTTGGTCCGAATGATATACGCCATGGTCCTTTAGTGCGATTGGTTCCCTAGTTATTGGCAAACAACCATAACTTCTAAAATTACCGTACGATTTGATTCAAATTTGGTAAACAGGTGGGCAGCACCAAGACGGTTCAAATGACATACGCCATGGTCTTCTAGCCCAATTAGTTCTAACGTAGTTAACAGAAAATCATAACTGGTAAAGTTACCATCCGATTTGGTCCAAACTTGGTAGACAGGTGGACAGCAGGAAGGCGGTTCGAATGATATACGCCATGGTTCTCTAGTGAAACTGGTGTTCTAGTTATTGGCAAAAAAACATAACTGGTAAAATTACCGTGCGATTTGATTTAAATTTGGTAGACAGGTGGGCAGCACCAAGCCGGATCAAATGACATACGTCATGGTCTTCTAGCACAGTTAGTTCCAGCGTAATTAACAAAAAATCATAACTAGTAAAGTTACCATCTGATTTAGTTCAAACTTGGTAGACAGGTGGACAGCAGGATGTTGGTCCGAATGATATACGCCATGGTCCTTTAGTGCGATTGGTTCCCTAGTTATTGGCAAAAAACCATAACTTCTAAAATTACCGTGCGATTTGATTCAAATTTGGTAAACAGGTGGGCAGCACCAAGACGGTTCAAATGACATACGCCATGGTCTTCTAGCGCAATTAGTTCTAGCGTAATTAACAGAAAATCATAACTGGTAAATTTACCATCCGATTTGGTTCAAACTTGGTAGACAGGTGGGCAGCAGGAAGGCGGTTCGAATGATATATGCTGTGGTCCTCTAGCGCGATTGGTTCCCTAGCTATTGTCAAAAAACCATAACTAGTAAAATTATCGTGCGATTTTATGCAAATTAGGTAGACAGGTGGGCAGCACCAAGACGGTTCAAATGACATACGCCATGGTCTTCTAGCCCAATTAGTTCTAGCGTAGTTAACAGAAAATCATAACTGGTAAAGTTACCATTCGATTTGGTTCAAACTTGGTAGACAGGTGGGCAGCAGGAAGGCGGTTCGAATGATATACGCCATGGTTCTCTAGTGAAACTGGTGCTCTAGATATTGACAAAAAAACATAACTGGTAAAATTACCGTGCGATTTGATTTAAATTTGGTAGACAGGTGGGCAGCACCAAGACGGTTCAAATGACATACGCCATGGTCTTCTAGCGCAATTAGTTCTAGCGTAATTAACAGAAAATCATAACTGGTAAAGTTACCATCCGATTTGGTTCAAACTTGGTAGACAGGTGGGCAGCAAGAAGGCGGTTCGATTGATATATGCTGTGGTCCTCTAGCGCGATTGGTTCCCTAGCTATTGGCAAGAAACCATAACTAGTAAAATTATCGTGCGATTTGATGCAAATTAGGTAGACAGGTGGACAGCACCAAGACGGTTCAAATGACATACGGCATGGTCTTCTAGCGCAATTAGTTCCCGTGTAATTAACAAAAAATCATAACTGGTAAAGTTACCATCCTATGTGGTTCAAACTTGATAGGCAGGTGGGCGTTAGCACGGCGGTTCGAATGATATATATGCCGCGTCCATAGCACGATTGGTTCCCAAGTTATGTAAATTTAAAAATTTCACTACAACCAGAGAAAACTTTTTGATTTATCAGTGCTGATAACATTGAAACTTTTTCAATGACATGCAGAAAGCATGTGTTTTGAAATAACTCGGTAACTTACAGTCCGATCTGGTTCAAACTTTATGGGCAGGTGGACAGCAAGTAGGCGGTTCGATTAATATACGCCATGGTCCTCTAGCGCGATTGGTTCCCTAGCTATTGCCAAGAAACCATAACTGGTAAAATTACCGTGCGATTTAATTCAAATTTGGTAGACAGGTGGGCAGCACCAACACGGTTCAAATGATATACGGCATGATCTTCTAGCGCAATTAGTTCTAGCGTAATTAAAAGAAAATCATAACGGGTAAAGTTACCATCCGATTTGGTTCAAACTTGGTAGACAGGTGGGCAGCAAGAAGGCGGTTCGATTGATATATGCTATGGTCCTCTAGCGCGATTGGTTCCCTAGCTATTGGCAAGAAACCATAACTAGTAAAATTATCGTGCGATTTGATGCAAATTAGGTAGACAGGTGGACAGCACCAAGACGGTTCAAATGACATACGGCATGGTCTTCTAGCGCAATTAGTTCCCGTGTAATTAACAAAAAATCATAACTGGTAAAGTTACCATCCTATGTGGTTCAAACTTGATAGGCAGGTGGGCGTTAGCACGGCGGTTCGAATGATATATATGCCGCGTCCATAGCACGATTGGTTCCCAAGTTATGTAAATTTAAAAATTTCACTACAACCAGAGAAAACTTTTTGATTTATCAGTGCTGATAACATTGAAACTTTTTCAATGACATGCAGAAAGCATGTGTTTTGAAATAACTCGGTAACTTACAGTCCGATCTGGTTCAAACTTGGTGGGCAGGTGGACAGCAAGTAGGCGGTTCGATTAATATACGCCATGGTCCTCTAGCGCGATTGGCTCCCTAGCCATTGGCAAAAAACCATAACTGGTAAAATTACCGTGCGATTTAATTCAAATTTGGTAGACAGGTGGGCAGCACCAACACGGTTCAAATGATATACGGCATGATCTTCTAGCGCAATTAGTTCTAGCGTAATTAAAAGAAAATCATAACGGGTAAAGTTACCATCCGATTTGGTTCAAACTTGGTAGACAGGTGGGCAGCAAGAAGGCGGTTCGATTGATATATGCTGTGGTCCTCTAGCGCGATTGGTTCCCTAGCTATTGGCAAAAAACCATAACTAGTAAAATTATCGTGCGATTTGATGCAAATTAGGTAGACAGGTGGGCAGCACCAAGACGGTTCAAATGACATACGGCATGGTCTTCTAGCGCAATTGGTTCCAGCGTAATTAACAAAAAATCATAACTGGTAAAGTTACCATCCGATGTGGTTCAAACTTGATAGGCAGGTGGGCGTTAGCACGGCGGTTCGAATGATATATATGCCGCGTCCATAGCACGATTGGTTCCCAAGTTATGTAAATTTAAAAATTTCACTACAACCAGAGAAAACTTTTTGATTTATCGGTGCTGATAACATTGAAACTTTTTCAATGACATGCAGAAAGCATGTGTTTTGAAATAACTCGGTAACTTACAGTCCGATCTGGTTCAAACTTTATGGGCAGGTGGACAGCAAGTAGGCGGTTCGATTAATATACGCCATGGTCCTCTAGCGCGATTGGTTCCCTAGCTATTGCCAAGAAACCATAACTGGTAAAATTACCGTGCGATTTAATTCAAATTTGGTAGACAGGTGGGCAGCACCAACACGGTTCAAATGATATACGGCATGATCTTCTAGCGCAATTAGTTCTAGCGTAATTAAAAGAAAATCATAACGGGTAAAGTTACCATCCGATTTGGTTCAAACTTGGTAGACAGGTGGGCAGCAAGAAGGCGGTTCGATTGATATATGCTATGGTCCTCTAGCGCGATTGGTTCCCTAGCTATTGGCAAAAAACCATAACTGATAAAATTATCGTGCGATTTGATGCAAATTAGGTAGACAGGTGGACAGCACCAAGACGGTTCAAATGACATACGGCATGGTCTTCTAGCGCAGTTAGTTCCCGTGTAATTAACAAAAAATCATAACTGGTAAAGTTACCATCCGATGTGGTTCAAACTTGATAGGCAGTTGGGCGTTAGCATGCCGGTTCGAATGATATATATGCCGCCTCAATAGCACGATTGGTTCCCAAGTTATGTAAGTTTAAAAATTTCACTACAACCAGGAAAAACTTTTTGATTTATCAGTGCTGATAACATTGAAACTTTTTCAATGACATGCAGAAAGCATGTGTTTTGAAATAACTCGGTAACTTACAGTCCGATCTGGTTTAAAGTTGGTGGGCAGGTGGACAGCAAGAAGGCGGTTCGATTAGTATACGCCATGGTCCTCTAGCGCGATTGGCTCCCTAGCTATTGGCAAAAAACCATAACTCGTAAAATTACCGTGCGATTTGAATCAAATTTGGTAGACAGGTGGGCAGCACCAAGACGGTTAAAATGACATACGCCATAGTCTTCTAGTGCTATTAGTTCCAGCGTTATCCAAAAAAAATCATAACTCGTAAAGTTACCATCAGATTTGATTCAATCTTGGTAGACAGGTGGACAGCAGGAAGGCGGTTCGATTGTCATACGCCATCGGCCTCTAGCGCAATAGGTTCTCTAGTTATTGGCAAAAAAACATAACTGGTAAAATTACCATGCGATTTAATCCAAATTTGGTAGACACGTGGGCAGCACCAAGACGGTTCAAATGACATACGGCATGATTTTCTAGCGCAATTAGTTCCAGCGTAATTAACAAAAAATTATAACTGGTAAAGTTACCATCCGATATGGTTCAAACTTGATAAGCAGGTGGGCGTTAGCACGGCGGTTCGAATGATATATATACCGCCTTCATAGCACGATTAGTTCCCATGTTGTGTAAGTTTCAAAATTTTACTACAACCAGGAAAAAGTTTTTGATTTATCAGAGCTGATAACATTGAAACTTTTTCAATGACACGCAGAAAGGGTGTGTTTTGAAATAACTCGTTAACTTGGAGTCCGAGTTGGTTCATAATTTATTTTAAGTTTAAAAACGAGTGAATTTTTTTGAATATTTTTATAGGCAACCGGAATTGCGTTTGTCTAGTGCTGCCATCTCAGAGAGATGGGAAGAACTACATGCTCGGTAAAGCAAACTGTATTAAAGTTTGTGGCAGATCAATAGATGTCGCTACTGGTAATTTTTTTATTATAAAAAACAATTATAACAATACATCCCGGAAGCTCGTCTTACTTATAAGTTGAATTGAACAATTATCAAATACCTGCAAATATATAATTAGTAATAATTCTTAAACTATGAGAACTACGTTCAAAGTAAGAAGGCGAGATATACCAAAGGACAAATGCCAACATGCTTACCAAGTTCGTTCCAGGTGACAGCCCCAGAAGGGGAACTAGGATGGCATTTCTTAAGGAATACATAATTAGTGATTATGGGTAAACTATAATAAAACTGAGTGGCAAACATGTACCGAAGCACATGTCCCAACATACTCACCTTGTTCGTTCTAGCTGGTAGCATTAGTAGTCAATCCAGGATGGATTTTCTGGAAGAACAAATAATTAGTGATGATGGGTAAACTATTATGATTGTAATAAAACCAAGTGGCAAACTAGTACCAAAGTACAAGTGCCATGATACTCACCAATTTCGTGCCATCTGGGAGCATCAGAAGTGAAACTAGGATGTATTTTCTGAAAGATTACATAATTAGTGATTGTGGTTAAACTATTATACTTATAATCAAACCAAGTGACAAACAAGTACCGAAGCAAAACTGTCATGATACTCACCAATTTCGTTCTATCTGGCAGGATCAGAAGTAGAACTAGGATGTATTTTCTGAAAGATTACATAATTAGTGGTTGTGGGTAAACTATTATAACTATAATAAAAGCAAGTGGCAAACAAGTACCGAAGCACAAGTGCCATGATACTCACCAATTTTGTGCCATCTGGGAGCATCAGAAGTGAAACTAGGATGTATTTTCTGAAAGATTACATAATTAGTGATTGTGGTTAAACTATTATACTTATAATCAAACCAAGTGACAAACAAGTACCGAAGCAAAACTGTCATGATACTCACCAATTTCGTTCTATCTGGCAGGATCAGAAGTAGAACTAGGATGTATTTTCTGAAAGATTACATAATTAGTGGTTGTGGGTAAACTATTATAACTATAATTAAAGCAAGTGGCAAACAAGTACCGAAGCACAAGTGCCATGATACTCACCAATTTTGTGCCATCTGGGAGCATCAGAAGTGAAACTAGGATGTATTTTCTGAAAGATTACATAATTAGTGATTGTGGTTAAACTATTATACTTATAATCAAACCAAGTGACAAACAAGTACCGAAGCAAAACTGTCATGATACTCACCAATTTCGTTCTATCTGGCAGGATCAGAAGTAGAACTAGGATGTATTTTCTGAAAGATTACATAATTAGTGATTGTGGTTAAACTATTATACTTATAATCAAACCAAGTGACAAACAAGTACCAAAGCAAAACTGTCATGATACTCACCAATTTCATTCTATCTGGCAGGATCAGAAGTAGAACTAGGATGGATTTTCTGAAAGATTACATAATTAGTGGTTGTGGGTAAACTATTATAACTATAATAAAAGCAAGTGGCAAACAAGTACCGAAGCACAAGTGCCATGATACTCACCAATTTTGTGCCATCTGGGAGCATCAGAAGTGAAACTAGGGTGAATTTTCTGAAAGATTACATAATTAGTGATTGTGGTTAAACTATTATAATTATAATCAAACCAAGTTACAAACAAGTACCAAAGTAAGACATGATATTCACCAATTTCGTTCTATCTGGCAGCATTACAAGTAGAACTAGGATGGATTTTCTGGAAGATTACATAACAAGTGATTGTGGGTAAACTATTATGAATATATTAAAACCAAGTGGCAAACAAGTACCGAAGCACAAGGGCTATGATACTCACCAATCTCATTCCACCTGGCAGCATCAGAAGTGGAATTCGAATGGATTTTCTGAAAGAATACATAATGAGTAATTATATGTAATCTATAATAATACAATAAATCTAAGTGCTAAACACAGCTAAACATGTATTATAGATTAAATTTTCATGATTTAAGCAGTCAATAAGACAACCATCCCATCAGTGGCCACTTGCCTCTAGAAGCAGCAATTGTATGAAAATATGGTGTCTTCAGCTCAGTTACAGCAAAGAATACAAAATATATTATAATCAAACCAAAACTGCTAATGATCTAATAACTACTAATAACCATCAAGTGTCATATTTCACATTCCATTAGAGGCACATCTACAGCTTGCGAATGTTTAAAGGAAAAGAAAATCAACTAAAAGCATTTCAAAAGTGTAATGTCATAAAATGCAGTTGCAATGAAATGTTTAACTGCTTAGTTACACTTGGCAATGGTAAGTCAAATATGATCATGCCTGGTTGATAATGATACACCCCAATAAAACTCTGTCTTAATAAAATATTAGGAGCAAAGAGAATAAAAAAAAACTTACTTGAATTAGATCACAATAACCATATTGTAACAGAGTCATAATTCAATTTGTAACAAACAAATGAAACTGTAGAGTCTCACAAACCCACCATACAGCTTTCTATCAGGAATTATATCCATGATGCAATGCACTGTAAAGAATCAAACAAATAATTAAAATATGATTAAAATCTATTAAACAAATTTAACATTTAAACATATTAAGTAGTAACAATCTATGCCACTGTGTATATTAAAAGTGATAGATGCAAGAAGCATATTTGATATCTATTCTCTTTTCTTATAATTTATCTGATTTTAATCACAATATCCTGTTACTGAAAATAATTCAAACGTATAACAAATACCTGTCCAAAGCGATATGTACTTTTAGTTAAGTTGTTTATGAGTGAAGAAGTATGACTATACAAATATTGCTGTAGTATGTGTACTTATGGAATAAATGATAAGTAGTTTGGAAGTTACCTATTAATTCTTTGTAAATTATATAAACAATTTACTTCATCATTGCAATATGTATAATTAAATAAACACTACGAGCTAACCTCACTGAACTGTGCAACGATTATAATTGCATTGTTATAAAGAAGCGCATAACGTCAGTGCATTACACGATGATACACGAATGCACTTCAAGCTTGCCCGGTCGAGTTGAAAGCATCTTTTCTCTCTCTAACCCATTAGTACAAATGGCTCTTTAAAACCATTAAATTTTTAAATGTCCCCGATTACTTCTTTGCGAGAGAAATTTCTCTCCATGTTAATGAATTTCATGTACAGCTAGCACCACGCAGTAATTACTAGCAAGCAAGTAAGAAACCGATTTAATCCTGAACTTGATTCAAACGTGGCGTTCGCCTCTGACATTTTAAAGTGACGTGTATGCAATGTGTTTTCGTTTTCATCATATCATTTATTAAGCGAACGTGAATGTGTGTTCTACGTAGCGCAATATCGAAGTGCGATTAGTTCGATTTTAGCAAATATGTTAGATTTATTTTCGATTTTTAGCAAGGGTGGCATTGTGTTGTGGTGCTTCCAAGGCACTTCACAGCTGTTCACACCGTCAGTTAATGCTTTAATTAAGAGCGTAATTCTGCAGGTATGAAAAAACATATTTTAACGATGACTTGTTAATTTGATAAGCGAATTGTAAACAATAAAATGCATTTTTTATTGCGATAGGAACGTACCAGTAATACCACATTTGAACATGATGGATTACAATTGCAGTACAAGCTGGACAATGAATTTGATCTGGTGTTTGTGGTGGCATATCAAAAAATACTACAATTATCATATGTGGATAAATTCCTAAATGATATACATTTGGAATTTCGGGACAAATACAAAAATGAATTGGCGGATGGCAGATATTTTCAAGAGTTTGACTTTGCTGATTGCTATAGCAAGACTCTTAAAGGAGCTGAGCACTGGAGTAAATCCCAGGCTAAAGCTCCTAAGCAAATGAAATCCTTCCAGGAGAGTACCAAGAGTCAAAAGACAGTTGCATCAATGATTGAGCGCAAAGGTGAAGAGAAAGTTAAGCCAACAAACAAGAAGAAGGAAGTCAATTTCACTGAACAAGGTATGCTATTGTCACTCATTTTTTGAGTGATTGTAAAGTCAATGAGTTTTCTAATTGACAGTGAAGATATCTCCACCATCATCACCAGAAGTACAAAATGGGTTACTTGATGCAGAAACCCTGGCAGCAAATAGAGCTAAGCTTGCCGCCAAGATGAACAAGGGTAAAAAAATAGAGAAGAGTAAAAGTCCAAAAAGCCCTAAAAGTCCACCAGAAAAAGCCGGCAAGAAACCACGCGTATGGGAATTGGGTGGCACAAATAAGGATCTGGAAGTCTTGGAAAGAACCACTGATAAGCCAGAAGATATGAAGAGTCATTTTACACCAGATGAAGAAGTAGCTAATACTTTTACATATAAATAAGACAATTGCATTAAATGTTATATTTTAGATTGTTGGACAAATGACCGGGGTCATTAAAGACATTGAAGTTGAATCCAGTTCAGAAGAGGAGGAAGACAGTGATGATGAAGAAGTTGATAGTCCACAAACAAGTCAAGCTAAGAATACCAGTTCAAAAGGAATGTTTTCCATTTTCAAAGGCCTGGTTGGTGCTAAAAATTTAACGCGTGCTGATATGCAATCTGTTTTGGAGAAGATGAAGGACCATTTAATTGCCAAAAATGTAGCCTCAGATATTGCACAGAAACTCTGCGAATCCGTTGCAACAAAACTAGAAGGCAAAGTTCTTGGCACTTTCGAAAGTGTCTCCAACACCGTCAAAACCACATTGACCGACAGTTTGGTTCAGATTCTCAGCCCTAAACGTCGTGTGGATATTCTTCGCGATTGTATTGAAGCGCAGAAGCAAAGTCGCCCCTACGTAATGACATTCTGTGGCGTGAATGGCGTAGGAAAATCTACGAATTTGGCAAAGATTTGTTTCTGGCTAATTGAGAATGACATGCGCGTATTGATTGCCGCTTGTGATACATTCAGAGCGGGTGCAGTAGAACAACTCCGAACGCATATGAAGCACTTGAATGCTTTGCATCCTGCAGATCGCCATGGTGGTCGCACAATGGTTCAACTCTACGAAAAAGGGTATGGCAAAGATGCAGCTGGTATTGCAATGGAAGCCATAAAGTTTGCACGTGATTCAAAGATCGATATCGTACTTGTTGACACAGCTGGACGTATGCAGGTATATCAATAAAATCTATACATGTTTCAGGGAAATACCAAACATAATCTCTCTTAATTTCAGGATAACGAGCCGCTTATGAGAGCATTAACCAAGCTGATTAAAGTAAACGAGCCTGATCTAGTATTATTCGTCGGAGAGGCTTTGGTTGGAAATGAAGCAGTTGACCAATTAGTTAAATTTAACCAAGCAATGGCCGATTACTCATCCAGCACAAATCCACATATTATTGATGGAATTGTACTAACTAAATTTGATACAATTGATGATAAGGTACATTTGATTACTTTATCTGTTCTCTATGTAGATTATTACTATCAATTGCATTCCAGGTTGGTGCAGCTATTTCAATGACATACATTACTGGTCAGCCAATTGTCTTCGTGGGAACAGGACAAACTTATACGGATCTTAAGGCGTTGAACGCCAAAGCTGTTGTACATGCATTGATGAAGTGAGAGCATTAGATGCTTTTGATTTGCAAACAATATTTATTTTCTGGCCAATATATTATTAGTATATATATATCTAGTTTCCACGAATTTTGATCACGCCAATCATCATCATTTTATTCACAAAATAGAGTTCTTATTATTATTATAGAAACCGTTCAACAAACACATATGTACACGCACGACGAAGAAAATATTTGTACAAGTTGAAACAAACGTCGAAAATCATGTGCAACTAGATAAAGTTGGTGTTGGCAAATTTCTAAAAATGTATCAGGTCTTAAATTCTCCTTTCTCCTTGGATACTTGTTATGATGAATGATTTATATAAAATAAATATGTACAGTTATACAAATATCTTTGCACTCTCCATGATTTATCTCCATAGCAATTGATACAAAAGGCGTAAAAGTTGCTTTGTCAGTGATTAGAAATTGTCCATAATTTATCCTTTTTTCTCGTTCAAATAAAATCCAACACATTCTGTTAGAGTCACGAAGTTCGTTTGAGCGATTTCTTAATGATAGCCCAGTCTTCCAGAATGTCTTGAGGTTTCAGCATGTATACAATGTAAGGACCACTTACAGTGACTGCTTTCCTTCTGGGTCTGGATCTGGACCTTGATCCCCATTCGCCACTTTCACTCCATGTTATTTCTACATTGTGCCTATCTTCTTCCAATCGACGTATTTTATCATTTAATTCTTCGTAGTAAAAGTCATACGCTAAACTCTTTTCACTATTATAGTTCTGTAATGCTGCCTGTTGTTCTGCTTCATATTTGTGCATGACATTCGTCAGGCGCATCTGACGAAGGACACCGGCGACTTCAATTCGCGTCTTATGATTTTCCTTGAGTTCAGCAAAAGGCACAAGATACTCGGAGGATCTCTCGTTTCGGATTTCCTCCAGCTGGAGGACGATTTGATCCATGCGTTCACGATAGAGTTGTTCGCGTAACATGTGAAATTGACGTTCTAAATCAGTCAAATTGTCCATACACTCAGTACGCCTCGTATCGCATTCTTTTTCATCCATCTCCGAGCTATCATCAGAATCGGCCTCCTCGTCCCCATCGCTAGAATCGCGCCCGCCGTCATTCTCGCGGCTTGTATTCGATCGATCGGTATCACCTCCAGACACATCACCATCGCTTTCATCACCTGGATTTTGCAATTTTATGGGTGCCATGACGATAATAATTTGCGTTTGTACTATTTACTCGGACCAGCCGATAAATCGTCAATATTCGCAGCAAACTGCTTGTCAACAACGGCCAATGCAAACGTAAACTAACCTTTTACGCTTTTATACGGCTCAGCCAAAACACATGACGTAATTATACCCATCCGAAGAAGGCACGACAAGACCCGAAGAACTCTCGAATTATTTAAAGTACGCGCGAAATTTTTAAACGCGGTTATTTAAATTATGAATGAAAATAATTAAAAATCGCTTTATCAATCACAAATCAGCTCTAAGATATGCGACTAATTAAAAACTAATGAAATACAGCAATAATTAATTTTTGTTCCTCAAAAAATACATGCAATATGAAAATTTGGTAGTTGCGTAAAATTTATGCATGTATTGCTCGTAAACTCATGAATTATTCCTTTAAATATTGTTAATATGCAATTGACATTGATAAAATGAACCTCGAGTGCCTTATCTGCGCATAATCAATACTGGTTGCCTATATTTTCCTTTCGCCATATTCCAACACTCCGAAAACGTGCATTCACCGTAAGATATGTAAGTTCGCCATTCCCTAAAGTTGACTTGTAGATTTTATACACTTACACCGTGTACATAAAGCCCCTAATGATGAGATAACTCGTGCATTTAAACCCAATGGATATCAATTAGAAAGGTGCATTAACATGAGGCCTAGCAAGTAAGTGGAATTCTAGCAACTTTGAAATTACTTTCGACAAGTGAATTAGTGACTTATTATTGAATGCACTCAAATACTCTGCAGGAAAATTAGAATCTTGAAATTTCCATGAATTTCTTATCATTTTGCATGTGAATATGGCAAGAGGATCAGTTGAAAGTAGCAAGAAATGGTAAAAGTAGTCAAATTCAAACGTATACGCATTATCAACCTGTTCCGTCACGCATTTTCATTGCGATTAGATTAGAATGATGCAAAGCGAAGCGAAAATATTCGGAATCAGAATGCGTAGGCGGCGGATTGACGTTCCTCCGCTAGGTGCAAAAGCGCGGCGGCGGATCAATAACGACACAGTTCGGCGCGTTGCGTCGCGACGCTCTCTCGCCTACAGTCTTCTCGGTGAGTCAGCCGCCAAGCGCACGAAACCAAGTTGAGTTGGAGCGCGCAGTGTTCGCTGCGACGTTGTGTGTGCGCGCTCGCTAATGGATGTTGAACGCTACGGTAGAGTGGAATGGATTTTTACCCTTAGCGATGGGGCACCTTGAGCGTAGATGTTGGCGATAGACAGCGAGGGGTCGTAAGCCTGCTCTCCTCGTATTGCGTTTGCTAGTCCTCCCGTAGAATAGACCCAAAAAGTAAATTTTCGCCAGAGGTAAAAGCCAAAAATCATTTGCAATTGTATTTCGAAATCGATGTCCCGATGCGCCGAGCGAACCGCCGCCGAGAAGATCTATCCTCGACGTGCATCCGAACAGGCGCGTGTTGTATTGATTGATACGTTAGTGGAACGCGTTAAAAAAGCCTTTCCTTCAATTGCATTGTTCGCGCATTGCTCAAAACTTTTTGGCATGCATTCGCACCGATCTTATTTTATGCGATTTTTTGGGTTGGGTCAGTGACAAAGCAGCAGCAACCTGCACGCCATAAATAATGCACGAATGCACACATATAGCCCCCTTTCTCTAATTAGAAAAATTGTTATGAGATAATTATGTATCAACATTTGTTGTTCCAGAAGCCTCGATGCAACCTAGAATAGAATATGCTCAAGCTACCCAAGGGTTTGAAAAAGAAGAAAAAGGGCAAGAAATCCAAGCGTAAAGACGAGGAGCTTTTCAAGCCGGAGGAGCTCGAAGCGTACCGTCGCGAACACCAGCAGCACGCCGACGTCGACGAGCAGACCGCCGGTGAGAGTAAGCCGACCGGCAGCGGCGAGAACGAAGAGTGGCGTAAATTCCTCACCCTCACATCGGGCGTCGATGATATACTTAAAAAGACCCAAGGGGATCTAGACCGCATCAAGAGCACATCCTTCTTCCAGCGCGTCCCGCCGCCGAGCGAAGTCCGCAGGCAGGAAGAGGAGAAAGAAGCGGAAGTACGCGCCGAAGAGGAAGCCAAAGCGGAGGAAGAACGTATTTGTGCGCAAGTTGCGGCTGCTATTGTCGAAGTATCCGAGTCAGAAAGCGAGGAGGATAACGAGGATGATATTTTCGATACTGCATACATTGATGCTGTAGCTGCAGGAGAAGTTAAACTTGCATATATCCCAGGTACCTACTTATACCTCATTTTTCAAATCCCAGAAAATAAACTAATATCTTTTGAATTTATTCAGAATCGCCAACTGAAGAACCAGACGACGATCCTTTCGACACCACATACGCAGAAAAAGCAATCCTTGGCCCGAACGCTGAACGAAAAGGCAAGAAACTCGTACCACTCGGTTCGGCGGTTGAGATCCTTACAGGACGTGTGCAAGCACCCAGTTGCGTGCCTATTAAACGACCGAGTACTAGACGCCAAGTCTTCAAGGAACGTGACTTACTGCTTGGTAGCTTCGACGCTGGTAGTCAAGCGCCCGGCGAAGAATTACGAGGTCATTTAGTTTATACGCAGTGAGCTACTTACTTCTAACTTATGTGTTCTCATTAATATCAGGTGCGTCTCCTACTGAAACTGTTCAGGCGAGTTTATTAGACGACGGCGCTCCAGCTGAGCTTGCAGATGAACCGATCGATTTAGGCAAAGTAATCATCCCCCCAGTCGTTGCGCCACTTGTAACACCTGAGCCACAAGTACAACAAATCAGGAAGGATAAGGATATCTTGGATGAATTCGATGTACTGGGAAAGGTTGAATCACCCGAAGATGAAGACGATAAAGAATTTGCATTGCTAGCAGCCGAAAGTCTTTCAAAACCGAAACAAGCGGCTGTTCTTGACGCGACTGCAGTTATTCAACCAGCCACAGCATCTTCAGATAATTGGAACGCTTTTGGGGAATCGCGACAAGTAGAAAAGGAAGACAGAGAGGAGCAAGATATCGATCCGTTTGATACGACATTCGCAGAAAATATTCTGCCGGGACAAGCAGAGCTCAAAATAATTGAGAAGGAAATCCTTGATACTGACAACGACTTGGATTTTAACCCACGCGCTGAGGAAAGGTACACTGAACTTATACGAAAGAACAGTGTGAGTATCCAATTGACAAATCCAGCGGGTCAAAGAGAATCACTTTCGTCTTTAGACCGTATATCGGAAGACGAGCTTAATTCATTGAACGTCACTCATCGAGATTTATTAGGTGGGTCGAACACTGACTTGTCTCAACTTGGGGAGGCAATCCAACCCAAAGGGAACACACAGGAAGACGATAGTTTTGACTATTCTGATCCATTCGATACTTCGGGAGTGGATACAGTTACTTTACCAGGCTGCACGGAATTGAAATTCCTCGAGCGGGAATTGCTTGGGGAAGACGTCAAAGTGACTATTCCTGTCGCTCCTCCACAAGTACCATTTGCAACTGCAGGACCGCACGTGCAAATTGCAAATTTGAAACACGAAGCGTCATTGAGTGACGACGATTTTGATCCTCGAGCGTTTGACACTCCTGCACCGTCACTGATTAATCGAAAGGTCTCGTTTGATTTACCTCTAGCGAAAACTGACTTGCTGGGTGCTTCTGCTGAGGAAGATTCGAAAATCGCAAAGCCTTTGACGCCGTACTACGTGAGAGAGAACTCTATACCCGAACGGGACATTGATCCATTTGATACTAGCTTTGTGGGGAGTGTACGACCAGGCCAGGCGGAATTGAAAATTATTGAGAGTGAGCTGTTCAGTAACGATTTGAATAATTCCGACTTCAATCCACGTGACGAGAAACAAATTGCAGTTGCTAAAGTTGTGCAAGAGATAGAGACGATTGCTAGACGTCCCTCAAAGCCGGACGCACTAGCTTTGGGTAAGAAAGTTCCTGAGCCAGTTGATTTATTAGCCGCCGACAACCAGATTGCTACAAAAGTGTTAACACCAGCACCCGAAAGTAAAAGTTTCGAAGACGAGGATATCGACCCATTCGATACGTCCATTGCTAGCAATATCCTACCCGGGAAAACCGAACTCAAGTTATTGGAGTCTGAGTTCATTACTAACGCAACCACCGAAGTTCCAGTCAAGAGGAATTTAACTGATCCCGAATTTGATCCTCGGGTCGTTGGCGCAGCGCAGCAAGCAAGTGTCGCAACTAATTTGAATATTTTGGAGGCAGAAACGGGGGAGGATAATAGTGTTAAGCCGCTAACTCCAATTCCGGGTGGCAAAGTAAGTTTTGATATTGGATTCGACGAGGAGGAAGATATCGATCCGTTCGACACGAGCATTGCCAACAACATAGCGCCAGGCCCATCCGAGCTCAAACTGTTAGAATCCGAATTGATATAAGGGTTCAATAGAAGCACAATGGCTGCAAATCCCTTCTTATTCACGGAAGACGATTACGTCTCTCCGAATGCAGCCAATTCGAACCCGTTCCTTATGGGTGGCGATGACTTTGAGGATGCAACGGGGGCGGGAAGCGATAATCCATTTCTCTCTCAGTGTGCCACAACTATCGCACCTGCACAGGATGCGGGCGCAACTAATCCGTTCGCATTTGATCCGATGGATGATGAGCCGTGTGAAGCACAACCAGCCATATTTCAGCAACCGTTTGCAACGAATATATTCACTGAAGCCAATACGATGAATCAAGACTTCCTTATTGACACCAATGTAACAATCACTGGTGTGCCACCGCAAAAACCCACAGATCTGGATTTGAAATATACGAATTCGGTTGCAAGTGACAATGAAGCAAATGGCTTGCAACCGAAGCGCCCGCCTCCGCCCAGGCCACCGCCATCGAAGGAAACGCAAGATCTCTTTATGTCCGTCATGGGGGAGATGGACGCAGCCAGCAGTCACTTGCTAGATCGGATTCCACCTACGCGCACACCGAGTCCAGTCTCAATGCGAGACTTGCATTCGCCCAGTCCAACCCCCGAACCGCAATTTGGCGATTTGCTTGACGTATCCGATGCGAAAACTGAAACCGCCGGTCACCAACCGTCATCCAACCTTCAACTTACTGATGACCTGTTGATGATGTCGGATGAAAATGATATTAATCAAAATCCTCCACAGGATATATTTATGCAAGCTGAACCAGCACCGCTAATGCAACAAGAACCACCACAACCGGTCCCACAACCGATGCAACCAGTGCAACCAATGTTTACGACCCCTCAACCGCCAAGTGCACCCGCTAGACCAGCACCACCTGCACGACCTTTGCCGCCAAGACCTGCACCACCTGCTAAGCCACCACCACCAGTTCTGCCACAAGCACCACAGGTGGTCCCGCCATCTATACCTCCACAGCCGCCAGCAGCTGCTGCACCACCGAAACCACCACCGCCAACTGTACAACCTCCAGTGCCACCACCAAAGCAAGAGAACGACATCATGGATATGTTTGGCGCCACTGCTCCAGCACCCAAGTCAGCTGCAGATATTCTTAACCTGTACAAACAAGAAACCGCGCCGGTTGACTTACTCTCGGATACGTTAGATGCACCCGCTCAGGAGGCAATTGACACGAGTGAGAGTAACTCGCGAAAGAGTTCAGTGCCTTCAGACAATACAGTGGTGCATAATATTAACGCTCAAGAGCCGGAGCCAACTGTAGAAATTACAGAAACACAGCCGTCACCGCAAGGACCAAGCGATAGTTATCTATCACCCCAGCAAGATATGCAGATGGATACCAGTGATAGCCAAAGCAAAGAATCCGTATCAAGTGCGACATTCAATCCATTCGCTGCTGTCGAAGAAACAAGCCCAACTAATCCCAGTGCTATACCCACACAAGACTTCTCTGTAATCATGGATCATCAACCGATCGAAGATCAACAACAATCCAACTTGGATAATTACAAACCGCAAGATCAAATCCTCGATAACAATTCGTATCAAGAAGTGGATCATACCACATCCACCAGTATATTCACCACGAACAGTGATAGTTTCACAACAACAGTGCCAGTATCTGCAGCGGACACAAACATTTTCGGAACCACAATGCCAGATGCATATACAACAAACACCAATGCATTCGGAAGTAATACCAATACCTTTGATGCACCGAAAGAAGACGCATTTGATGCGTTTGCCGCTAAATTTGAGTCAGCCAAAGATGAAAATCGTAATGGAGCGTTTGATGCATTTAGTAGTGGGGGTGATACTTGGGGTAATATTAGTGATCAACACGGAGGCGGCTTTGATTCAGCTGGATTTGGAAATGAAGAACCATTCGATTCCTTCCTGGCAATGCAAGAACCACCTTGTGTCCCACAATCAACACCCTTCAAAATGAGCAAGGCTGGGTCATTAGATTCAGATGAAGAAAAAGATTTCTCTGTCGTTATTCGACCGAAAACCGATGAATCTTTTGGTGGTGCTTTACCAATTTTGGCACCTCCACCACCCACTACCAATCTGGCATATGCAGATCCATCAAGAATCAATCCATTTGATCAGAGTGAGCAAGTAACCACAGCTGTCCAACCAGAGTTTACTCTACCAATGGGTAAGTCAACTCAAAACGTCAAATTTTTCTTTCTAATGTAATAAATGTTATTCTTAGCTGGAGAAATGAAGAGATCAGAATCACAGGAAACACCACCAACGCCCTTATTCGATGAAGATGTTTCACAACCACTGCAACCTTTCCCTCGATTGAATTTCACAGAAGAAGGATGGGAAATGCATCTACGTCAACCAAACAAGAAGAAAATCACTGGTCAGCGATATTGGAAGAAGATCTTTGTCAAGTTGAGCCATCAACAAGATTGCATCTTACTGCAGTTATTCAACCAACAAAGCGATAAGGATCCATTCCAAGAACTACCATTGCAACCCTGTTATTCCGTTTCTGAAATTGGTGCGCAACAGTATGACAATTTTGGTAAAATCTTCACGGTCAAATTGCAATACATATTTTACAAAGAACGACCCGGAGTTCGACCCGGTCAAGTGAAGAAGGCTGAACGCATTACCAATCGTCTAAGTAAATTCGCTGCGTATGCAATTCAAGGCGATTACGAAGGGTGCAAGGAATTCGGCAGTGATTTAAAGAAACTTGGTTTGCCCGTCGAGCATGCACCTCAAGTATCCCAACTTATGAAACTCGGATCTCTAAATTACGAGGACCTTAAGCAATTCTCAGTGACCATTGAAGAAGCGCTGTTCAAATTGCAAGCGCACAGAGATCGCGCTCTAAATTACAAGATGGAAGAAGTACAAGTAACAGCAGTAGACGAATTATTCGTTGAACAAGACGCCGATGGTCATATCGAGAAACAAATCGCACGAGTACGATTATTCTTCCTCGCTTTCTTGACAGGAATGCCAGATATCGAATTGGGGGTGAATGATATGCGTCGTCAAGGGAAAGAAGTCGTGGGTAGACATGATATTATACCAGTAGTAACCGAGGAGTGGATTCGACTGGAAGATGTAGAATTCCACAATTGCGTACAACAAGTCGATTATAACAATACGCATATAATCAAATTCAAACCGCCTGATGCATGTTACATTGAATTAATGCGATTCCGTGTCCGACCACCGAAAAATCGTGAGCTGCCACTACAGCTAAAGGCGCAAATATGCATTACCGGGTACAGAATTGAATTACGTGCGGATGTCCTTGTTCCCGGTTTCGCCTCACGCAAGCTAGGTCAAGTGCCATGCGAGGACGTGATGATTCGTTTTCCAATACCCGAATGCTGGATTTACATGTTCCGCGTCGAAAAGCATTTCCGCTATGGGTCTGTCAAGTCTGCGCACAGAAGGTAATTGTATTTTGTACCAAATTACACATTAATTGACATTGAAAGGGCGGTTTGTTCGCAGAACTGGCAAGATCAAAGGCATCGAACGCATTTTGGGCACGGTTGATCAATTGCAGGAGAGTCTAATTGAAGTGACATCGGGCCAAGCGAAATACGAACATCAGCATCGTGCAATTGTCTGGCGTTGTCCGCGTTTACCAAAGGAAGGCCAAGGTTTGTCCATGTTTAGATCAAAGTTTTGTGCAAACCACAAGTGACTCATTCAATTACAGGAGCATATACGACGCATAATATGGTCTGTCGCCTTTCACTCACAAGCTTTGATCAAATGCCTGATCAATTGGCCGAATACTGCTATGTTGAATTCACAATGCCGGCGACACAGGTGAGCCACACGACAGTTCGCAGTGTCAGTTTACAAAACTCGGATAGTGATGAACCACCAGAGAAATATGTTAGATACCTTGCCAGGCATGAATACAGGTAATTCACCAAAATTTCTATCAAAAAGCCCAGTTGCTTATAATTTCGTTTAAGGGTTGGTATTGAGCATACTGAAGGTGCTAATCCGAATGCTTATGCAATCGCTACACGCACCACACCGAAAGAGCCAGCTGAAGAAAAGCCAAAACCAATACCGGAAGCTGAGTCAAGTTCGGATAGCGATTAAGTCACCCCTCCTCCTCATTGAGTAAGTTTAAAGCGCTCTGAATTCAACCGAAATCATTCCAAGTAAGAATTATACAAACAATCCAAACGCTAGATGAAATAATTCCAAATTTCAACAACATTCACATCACTACTGTAGTCACAATATATGCATAATTTACTTCCAAGTACGAATCTTAACTATTATATTATTATGAACTAAGTTTAAGAAGCAGAGCAAGTTGATGATGAACCAAGTAATTTTCACACAAGAAGTACAAGAAGTAGATGAATACACAAGGTAGAGAAACCAAAGTAAAACTATGAACTGAAAGCTTCTTAATTGAGAGTGCAATGTAGTTAAAGTGCTTGTGCATCACTTAATTGAATGGCAGTAGATGTTTGTTGTTAATAATTCGAAAATAATTTGTAATCGTATGGCAAGATACTCAATGATATAGGCAAATGCTACAGATGAGTTTTTATCCAATTAATCGAGCGGACAATATCTTAGTTAGTTGAACTAAATCTAAATCTTAAAAAATAATATATATTTATTATAATACCTAATCTAAATACTATTTACCATGTATTAATGTATTATATCAAGTCATGTGTGGAGTACTAAGAGGCAAAAAAGTATGCGAATTAAGTTGTACATGTATAAATAAGCACTGAACATGTTATTGGCACATTGATTGATTGATCTTCTATTGTTGTTGTTTTGGAACTTGTGGGGGTGGAAAATGCGAAAACCATCAACCACATTAAGTGATTTAGTTGTTTACATATCATATATATGCGTATTCAAAGAAGAAAACAAAACTATTGTAGGCGAATTACTATTAGACTTGTATTTCTTAGGTAAATCGCTTCATTCGTATTAACTTACAGTTTAGGACAAGAACTATGTGTACTCTCGTGTATTATTGAATGTGTTTCTTTTGTTTCGTTGAAAATTCTTCTCTGTCGCAATTGTCGATCTGCTCTCGTGTTATTCGACAATCGACACAAACATACAGCTAGGCCCAAACCAAAGAAAAACTATGTCTAAGATGAAAACTAATTGGTAAACTCTCATAGTAATAATTAATAAGAAGTAACTTGTAAGAATCATTGAAAGTATCTAACTTTTAAGTGAAAGTTAAACTATGCATTCCGCTCTCGTGAAACAACCATAATATTAAATTATAGTGTATAAGTTAAGTAAGAAGCAAATATTCAAGATGAACAACACGTAACACATAATGTTATCGAACAAATTCCATTTTAAGAAAACTTTATGCCACCCCGATTAGGTATACATAGATGATGTAGTTGAATTATTGATTGTTATTAGTTAATTTGATACGTTGAAATGTTTGAAATGAAAAAACCGTGTTGATGCACTTATTGTTCTTGTTGATCAAGAACTTGAAATATTTATAAACTGCAAATAATATTCAAATTATAATTATTAAGCAGGCGATAAGAACGTGAGCCCTCTGAGATGTTTATTTGTAATGCGCCATTTGCAATAGGATTGCAAGAGAATAATAGCGATGATGATGAACATCTTTATGGCGTAGTGTATGTAGTCATAGTGTGTTGACTAGTTATACAAAAAAAAGTATTATTTTGTGATTTGCATTGAGTTCCGCGTTTTTGAGCGAATCGGGGCGACACATTGAATGCAATGCCCCGACTCAGCAATTGAGTCAGATTCTAGTCACTAGTATTTAAGAATGATGTAAAGCTGTAATATATCTCATAAATTATACTAATGATAATAACTCTAAAGAATAAATAATTATGTGTATGTATCGAACAATAAATAAATGCTGCGTCATTTATGCACACCCTAGCTTCACTTTTCAAAGAGACGCTTTTGGAATTGTCGCACACGATTCTAGAATTTTCGATGGAAGAACTTAAGTTTATCCTACCTTGTTTCCAATCGCTTTGGCAGTGAAGTTCAATCATCCAATGGGTTTTATGTCACTTTCATGCAATGTACACGCACAGAAATTGATTATTTACCACTAATTATCGCGAAATTCATGCAGCGTTACATTGGACAAAGTTTTGCCGACCGGACCGAACTCAACTGAAATAACGTCGCATCACCAGTGTTGCCAACACAAAGGAGATGGTGTGCAGAACTCTGTATTGCTTCCCTGCTAAAAAGGATGACTTTGTAATATGAAAATCTTTCAATGAAAGTATTATTCAAGTAAGAATAATTTAATTAAACTGTCAAGTTTATAGAATGTTGAACATTTGTATCACAAACAGAATTTTGGAAACCAATAGAAACGAGTGTCATTTTGTGGTGCTATACTGACAGCATTTGCTTAATTCGGCTTTTGTATTTTTTTTAATAGATGATCTTTCCATTCATGTTCTGGAATATTATTTGCCCATTCAGGAATGTTGCTTTCTGGTAAAGTAATATTCACCATTGCATCTGTAACAGCTTTGATTTTATCAGAATCCATTTCAATATCTTTGCTTTGTGTTTGTGTCCAGACTTCTTTAAACATTACTCTATCAGCATCTTCTGCTTGAGGTCCATTTAAAATGGGTGCTTGAGTTTCGTGAATTAGCTCAAGGACTATTTCTTCATGATCACTACCAGAATCATTAAGAGTATCTCCATAATCTTCCATACCATTCAATGGTAGTTGTTGATATCCAGCATATGGGTCATTAGGTCCAACGTCCTCAAATTCTTCTTCTGGATCTGAGTTGATCATTATAATATCGTCATTGGCAGTTACTAGATCATCAGCATTATCTGGTGGCTCTGGAAGGCCCATGTTTCTTGTTTGTTGTGAATGAGATGTTAGAACTAAGCAAAAAATTAGATTATAATCATATGCTTGAGTATCATACCAAATCATACCTGAGTGCTGGTCACCGCTGATCACCGCTGATCACTAGATTGGCATGTTGATGTTGACAATTAAATCAGCTGTTTATTGATTTTGTGAGAAAATTGTGAAATTGTGATAGATAGTGGCATCTAGTTATGTTCATGTAAAACTTAAATTAACAAATGGTACATTTTCGGCCATCTACAAACACACCTAGTAATTACATATAAATAAATATGAAAATTCAAATTTTATTCTAAGAACGAAGGAATAATGATTTTTCTGCACTTAATTAGTTAATTTATGACAAATTGACTCATTGTGCTTGCTTAGAATCTTTAAAACCATACTTTGTTAATTGAATGAACTAATAAAAAACCATATGATGGACCTATTGCGTCATTTAGGTGAAATCATGAATTCATGTGTGACATAACCTTCGCATATTTGTTTTAGTTTAGCGAGAAAGTATTTTTATAATTAAATTTAGAATAATATACGTTCTGTATTGTGGACATTAATAATTGTAAGTACATTTGCAGTTTCGGCTTAAATTACTGGGTATATTGGACGTAATTCAGCTTAAAATTTCAGCATACAGCTCAATCAAACTGCAGCTTTATAGTGATTGCTTTCTAATAATATAAACAATTAATATAATAATAAACTTGCATTAATTAAAGTTTCTCTTGCAAATAATAACTTTTAGTAGAATAATTAATGTTTAAACACGGTATATGACAGTGTTCAAGTTTCTGTTGATCAAATTTTTATTTTAATTAATTGTATTTGAAAAATCATATTAGCCAAGATTTCTTCATGTCATTATTTATTGAGAAAATTAATCAGGTTCATGTAGGCCAGGTTTTGCTACCCATTTAAAGAAATCTAGGAAAGTGTGCTGTAGTATGTTTGATTGATTACTTTTTCATTCTAATAATAAAAGTTATTTTCATAGAATCACAATGTCGCGTATAAACGATACATTGGCTATTCTTAAGAGTCTTCAGCTAATCGCTGAAGCTGGCATAAAAATGCAACAGAATGAAATGCGTTCGATATGGGCAAATTCATCTGTGAAAACTGCTCTTGAAGAAATACCAGCAAAACTTCGCGAGCAATCCTTTAATCCCGGTGATTTATTTGCCAATGTCAGTGATACCGCCAGTCGGGTTTCCACCGTTTTTAGCGGCTTGTCCGAATTTGCACGCTATGATAACAAAGCGAAAACAGGTTTTCACAGTAAGTACATCATCAGTTTACTGCTACTAATTTATTAATCAAATAATTTTTTGGCCTCTGATAATTGGGTGAATTTTAAATTACTGCATTCATATGTGCAGGCGCAAACGAATTCACCAAGGCATATGATATTTTAAAAACTAAACCCAAACCGCAGGAAAACACTTCAAGCACGGAGAGTATTCCAAAAAAGAAGACCGCAAAGAATAAAGTCCAAGATCCACTAGCGGAATTACAATCCAATTTTGAAATTAAGCTGACATCAAGTGATAAAGCTCTTTTGAAAAAGTTGGATAAGCAGCATCGTGAGAAAATGGCTAAAGATTTTAAACGGACGCCTTCCACTGGCTCTTTTATGGACGAGAATGCCAAGTATGATATTTTACAGCAACAAACGGGAGCGGCAAATGATCAACCACAAATTACAGTTGTGCCAAATCCAAAATCTGTAAGAATTTAACTTACTTTACAACCTGTACCCTACATTCCGTAATATAATCTTTAATAGTGGTATAAGTCTTATTAATTTTAGTAAATAAATAGATTAAGAGAAAGAACATCTCGCAGATTATTAATCTATTTATTATTTATTGTAATTAGTTGTCTACGACCGCTAAACAACGCAAAGTCCCCTCGTCCCGTGTGGGTCGAATGGTTTCCTTTGGAACACTGGCAGCTGGTCTAGGGATTGGCACGTTGACTGAATATACAAAACGCACGCTTGGTTTGGAGAAGGATACTGAAGGAAATATATTTATGAATAAAGCTAATATGGAGCGTATTGTTGATACGCTATGCAAAGTTAGAGGTAGGAGTTGTAACATACACTGTGTTGCTGTATTAACTAATATTATTCTTCATTCAGGTGCTGCTTTAAAGATTGGTCAGATACTTAGTATTCAGGATGATTCAATTGTTGATCCGGAGCTGTCGAAAGCATTGGAGCGTGTTAGGAAATCTGCAGATTTCATGCCGACATGGCAATTGGAACGTGTTTTAGTTTCTGAGCTTGGTGATAATTGGAAGATCAAATTTCGTGATTTCCAAATGGATCCATTTGCTGCTGCATCCATTGGTCAGGTGCATCGTGCCAAGACGTTGGATGGAAGAGAAGTTGCTGTTAAAATACAATACCCTGGAGTAGCTAAAAGTATTGAGAGCGATATTGATAATTTGATTGGTATTATGAAGGTGTGGAATATTTTCCCACCTGGTATGTTTGTGGATAATGTCGTTATTGTCGCTAAACGAGAACTCGCATGGGAAGTTGATTATATCAGGGAAGCTGAATGTACAAGGAAGTTTAAAACTTTAGTAGAAAGGTTTCCCTATTATCATGTGCCTGGAGTTGTTGGTAATTTGTTTATTACATGCTAAGAGAAGACTTACTAAAACATGATTTGTTATTAGATGAGTTATCAACTCAACAAGTATTCACGTCTGAGTTAGTCGATGGAATTCCTGTTGATCAATGTGTAAATATGTCTGAAATTGAAAGGAATTTCATTGGTGAAAAGATGTTAGAGTTGGTATTGCGGGAAATCATGGATTTCCAGTATATGCAAACTGATCCTAATTGGGCAAACTTTTTATATAATCCTCAAAGGAAACAAGTAAGATTTAACATGTAAATACCTTAAAGTATTTACTACTTTATAATTTGGTTTTAGTTACTATTGTTAGATTTTGGAGCCAGTCGTGCCTATACGAAAAAGTTTACCGATAATTACGTTCGTATTATCAAAGCCGCATCTGAAGGTGACCGAGAAACAATTCTTACATATTCACGAGAACTGGGATTCTTTACTGGTTATGAAAGCAAGGTAAGTTCAATATTTTAATCATGAATTATTTGATAATAATCTTATTAAATTCTGTAGATTATGGAAGACGCTCATATTGATGCAGTAATGATCCTTGGCGAAGTATTCAAAGGACCAGGATTGTTTGACTTTTCCAACCAGAATACAACCGAAAGAATTCAAACTTTGGTTCCTACAATGTTAGCACATCGTTTGTGTCCTCCACCGGAGGAAATTTATTCATTGCATCGAAAGATATCCGGCGTGTTTCTCCTATGTTCGAAACTCAAAGCGCGTGTAGATGCACGTCAAATCTTTTATGAAATGTACGATAATTATAGGTTTGACCATTAAACCATATCTGGATTATATGGAGGTACTAAAAATTGTTGTACTTACAACTAACATACTAATGCCAAGTTACTATAACAATATTTCAATGAAATGGTTTAATTGTTAATCAATGTTAATGAAATGAATTAAAATGCATCTAGGATACGTGCAATCATTATATGTACAGTAATAGTAATATTGCATTGACGGCAATTACACCTTTTGTACACTCAATATGAATGTAATTTTATACTTTTACACGAAAGTCGTTTAAGTGTCGCCTAAGCATAAAATTAAACGAGTGATATTAACCTTCATATGCTGATTAAAATTAGAAAATGTACGCGAGAGACAAATGCGAGAGAGTGTCAATTAAAATTTTACTGCAACTTTTGATAGAAATTGGATGAATTCATGTTTTTTAAAAGTTAAATTATGCTATGTGCGTAGATTATTTCTCATTGTTATAAGTTTACATCATTTGCTTAACGTTGCTCTTATTTTTATAACCATTTTAATTCATGGGTGACCATAAGCAACTTGCGAATGCAGGCGATTTATTTCGCAATCATAAACGTTATTCATGCGTGACTTGAGTGCGCCGTCAGACTACAACCGTTTGTAAATGCTACGCGAGGAAAATGTTAATTTTCCTGCTTTGCATAAAATGATATATCAGAACATAAAAAATGAAAAGAAAAGCATGCGTTATTATTGATGGATGAAATTGTAATATAATTAATTTAATCTAATGTTCATTAAAGATATTAATTTTAAATAGCGTTTGAATTACTTGTAATAAACTGGTACAGCATTCAAAATATAAATTTATGTACTTATAATTTAAGATAATTCTTGAAACTAAAATGTTAATAATGCAAAAGTGTGTTTGCCCTATGTTGCAATCCAAATACTTGGTATTGGCAATATGAATGAAAATACTTTTCTGGATACATATCTATATAAGGGAGCTACGGAGATTGAAAAATGTGTTTTGCATTGACTGAACCACATGTTAAGGACGTTTTGTTATGAAATTGTCGACGAGGTGTGGCACTCCTTCAACAATCTAACTCATGTGGATTTTAAATTAAACTTGGTGTAGAGTTTGTTTGACGTCAGAATGGCAGCATTTCCTTGATAATCGCATGGAATAATTTAACATAAACAATGAAAACGTAAAATATAGTTTTTTTTTGTATTTTAATTTAATTTTATGAATTGCAAGCAAATGCAATAATAATCAGTAAAGCATTTCCAGTACCACGCAATGTTTCCTACGCTGCATGTTTCGATTGTCTATCGCACTATGACTGACGATGATTGAGGTTTTATTTTGATATTTAATCAATTTTCAGAAGTTAACATTTATTATTTTATTAATGTCGCATAGTTAATAAACACCATTCATGTAGTTGTGTTTTTATTGATTGATGAAGTGATTATTATATCAATAATTTTTGGTGAATTATAAGCAGAGCTCAGCGCCTAGAATATGCGGGTTTATTTACGCATTGTGTTACGTGGTAATTATTAATAATGCAAATGTGGCGGAAATGAAATACCAGCGTTAATTATAACGCTACAAATTACAGCGCGATTGGACTGGACAACATTGATAAATTAAATATCAACACTTTTCAATTTTCTTTGTGCCAATGGGCAGAGGCATAATTCAATTTTATCGTAATGAAAATACGATTAGAATTGGACTAACAGTTTAGCAAGAATTTAACCTTAGAATAGAATAATTGTTGGATTAAACATAGCTGGAACAAAAACTATATATCCTTGATTCAAAATTCATTTTCCAAGCTTTATATGAATTGAAATGAAAACGCTTTTTACAAGTAATAAGAAGAACTCATGTAGAAGAAGAACATGCTAGAATTATCATTTACATCATGTGGTTTAATGTAAAAATTAAATTTTCAATTTTTCTGATTTTTGCGAAAATAAATATCTTCTAAAGGACTTGTGTTTGTTAGTGCTATTTTGTATCATATTAAATTTAATGCGAGATTGTAGATAATAATGTGGAGAATCTGGACAGCAAAGTCTGAATTTTGCAACTTACATCTGGATCGAGTTATTGAATTTTAAAGTTGATATTTTTACGAATTTTGGCGACAATTCGTTACTGAAAGTAGTAATTTGACCATTTAATGATTTATATAATTAATTATTAAATAATGTATGCAATTTTTGATAAATTATAACCAAATCTCAGCACATTGTTTTCTTTTGTAACTGGTAATCAGGCAAATGCGGCGGAAATCAAATAGCAAAGTTAATTATAACACTAGTAACATTTATTTAGCATTTCGTTATGATGAATTCTTATCGATTGACCGCTCGGACGAGAATGAATGGGCAAACAGATATCGTGATCTGTTACCATTGTTATGTCAGTTAGTTTTGTCAGTACTTGCATGGAATAGTGAGTACATTTGTTTCGATTTAAGTCAAAAGAGCATAGGAAATAACTTAAAGTTCAAACGCTGGAATTTTTCATTAAACGTAGAAAACGCCCTGAAACTTATCAGTTATGAAATTGAGGCATTCACTCACTCGTACAATACAGAATATTAGCCAATATATTTGCAATTTAACGCTTAAAATTCTACCGAAAGTTCAAATAATTTTTGTTGATAACTATATTGTTAGTGACCACACCGATTTTCAAAGAATGCATTTATGATAGGATCATGGCTCCGCTTATGCGCAAGAGTTTATACTGTAATTGTTATTACTTGCATTGGCTAATACTAATATTATTGAATTGTTGAAAAGTACAAATTGCATGGGCGTTCAATACCGTAAGCGGCTGGAAAAATCAATCCAGGTTTGGATTATGCAAGCTGCGATTGGATTATTTATGAATTTTGAATGTTTTGCCATTATTTCCGTTGCGTGTAATTTGAATTCGCAAATGTCAAATGTTTTAACGAAATTTACGATGTTAGGTTATCGGTCGTAAGCAGGCGTAAGTTATGAACTTTTCTAATGCGTTTCTGTTGTGATAAAGACAAAATGAATGGTTTGGTTTAGTCGACTGTTGCAAAAACACGCAATATTGCACTTGCAGTTTGTAGTTCCTCAAGTTCTTGTGTGTGTATGTGTTCTGCGTGCGCGCGCGCGGTGGTCGTTTGGCATTATTTGCCGTGCGGTAAAAATCGGAGCGCGCCGGCGCAAATAGGTGAGGTCGACATGCTATTTCCATTTGCTCTTATTATTTTGCTCACCCATTGCTCTTATTATTGCATCGCGTTTTCGAAATGAAAGAACGAAAACGATTAGCTAAAACTGCCGACGAAGGTCGAACGTACCATATAAATACGGCGCTTATCATTCGTACAACTCATATTGTTAAGTTCATTTGACTAAACAAGATCTCCCCAAACATGAACACACTGGTAAGTGTAATCAACTTGTAGATGATTTGTGTGTAATTCATTGTGTTTTGCATTTAATTTAGACCATTGTTGCTCTCGCCTGCCTGGCAATTTGCGCCAGCGCTAAACCATCCGGACATGGTGTGGTTGTCTCCGGCCCAAGTGGTGTGGTAACCGGCCATGGACCAGTTGGCCCGACTGGACCAGCTCATGGCGGTTGGGATGATGGCCACTGGGGCGGCGGCTGGGATGATGGACACTGGGACGGCGGTTATGATGGCGGCTGGGATGGCGGTCACTGGGGCGCACACTCCAATGTCGTACATGGCAATGGCGCCACTTTGGTAGGACCATCAGCTGGACACGCCAGTCTTGTTGGACCAGCTGTAGGAGGTCATGGCGGATGGGGCGGTTGGGGTGCTGGTGCTGGTGCCTGGGGAGGTGCCTGGGGCGGACACGGAGGACACGGTGTCGTCGTCAAGGGACCACCAACTGTACCAGCAACCATCGTTGGACCAGCTGGCAAAGTAACTGCTGATGGTCTCTGGGGACCAACCCACGCCCATGGCCATGGACACGGACACTGGTAAAGCGTACCGGGTCAGATAAATAACAATATCACCACACGCTACACACAAAAACACCATCACTGTGCAATATACAACTAACCTAAAAAAAGAAACCACTCAATGGAGAACGCAAAATGGCGCATAAATGATACGCATCATATTCATTGCCCTTCTTCATGGTACGATGCATCAACATCTGCATGTGCATAGTCATCACACGACTACTCTTCATGCCATATTCTATACTATCTCTTCTTTGTATTTATGGCACTCGCAAGGTGCGTAACTTTCTTAACTTTTTCACCATGCATTTTTCACATACACCTTTCTTCGTTCTCCTTCGAGTAACTTTTTTAATTTATCAAATGAATGTGATATGTGCTCATTTATGTCAAGCAAAACATACTCTTCCTAAAAAACGTTTCTCTTGTATTTATGACGAATTACGCTCCGACAATGACTCTCCAAACACCACGTATTTTATTTTTTATATATATTATTGTACATAATCTTGTAATATACATGTGTTGTTAATAACAACGAATATCGTGTTCAATAAAATTCATTAGCCAATGAAATGCATTAATTAATTAATTTAAGGTGGAGTAGAGTAAAACCCACCCAGAAATTTTAAACCTTACCTACTTTAAACGTATGTCTTTTCTATTTATTTCACTAAAATTTAATAATCTCAGAGTTTTCATTTAGCGCATGGTTTATTCATTAATTTGCATTATTTTTTATTCAAAATATCTTGAGAAACATTATGATTCTCTTAATAAATGAAAAACAGTGCCACGGGAGCGGAATTACTCTGGATTAGGGGCACAACCAAACTTACCTGTTTATAATTTTTAATCTTGCTTCCTTAGATTATAGGACAAAAGCAGAGTTGGGCTTTATCGAACGAGTTAAACAGGGAAATCACAAAATAATTGGCAACAATCTTTATTGAGAAATATATACTAACCAAAGGTGATTTCTACCTTAACAACGAACGAACGTTTATAAATAACATTTGTTTATCCATTCTTACTCTAACTCATGCATAATACATCAAAACTCTCCTGACCTAACCCAGACCAAATTTTCATTTGAAATCGGCAGTGGCTTGTGAAATTTTTGGTCTCATTGTGCGTTGCGTTGGCTTGACGATCGCTTTGACTCGCGCAAAAAACCGGCTCATTTGAATAAATAAGGGTTTAGTTCAGATTTGCTCCAAGAGTTAGTTAAAACTCCATGAGTATTATTGAAATATCAACTGAGCAAATTCATGAAATGGCTTTTAACATAAGTAAGCATTTGACTGAATTTTAATATGTAGATTGTGAACAAATAAGCAAATAAAAACGGTAACACCATAAATCTTGGAGCATAATGCATAAGAAATGATTTCATTATCATTTCCACACTGTACAATCCGATTAAATTACGAATTACGATTCTGTTTGTAAAATATGCAAATTTACATTTATTGAAACAACGACAATTGCAACAAGCATAAAATTGAGAATCTAGATGAAATGTAAGTGCATAAGTGAAACTAAACAAAATTATAATTTCCTGTCATTCAACAAAAAAATCTGTTTAAGATGCAATGCGCCAGTTAAATGGAGGAATGTGCCATTAAATTAATTGAAAATTGAAGAAATCAATCACCAAAATGCTTGCGAATGTGTTGACTGATTGGTTAATGCAATGTGAAATTTTGGGTTCCACAATTTAATTAAATGTTATCTACAATTATCGCCATTGTACTTTTTTTAATCGTTTAATCTTACATTATAGCGTGCAGTTTACAATTTTTTTTAAGTACGCAATAAACATGATCTGTATTTTTTAATATAACAATGTATTTTCTTCAACAGGGTGTGGCAAAATTCTATGGCGAGTTTTAATCGTGAATTTCAAGAAAACTTTTCGAGATTGAAAGGCAATTTTTTCAAATACTGAATTCAAATAGAATGCAAATTTTATTCTGGGGTGGTTTTGAAAATAATATCAATCATACCGAGTAAATGTAGCAAACACTTAAAGTTCTTCAGTGAAATGAAACAATTTCTTGTTTTTGACAGTTTAGATTGACAGGAAACATATTATTGATGCTTTTCATATAGGGGTGAAAATAATCATGAGATCTTTGAGGTACAGTGTCTGGAAATCAACCCTTATTGCATGATAACAGAAATCAGGAAATTACTCGTAATTCTTAGGAACATTTCTGCATCATCTAGATTCTAGAATTTTATTGTCTACTTTTAAAATAAAATTTTCAGTTAATAATTACGTAATTGTTTGGTTTATATCTATAAATCAAAGAAATATTCTAGAATTTTGCCACACCCTGTATAATTAATGATTTTTTATAATAATAGAAAAGTGGAAAAACTGCACACTGTTTCACTTGGAATTTATTTTTGTATTTCAAACTTTTACCCTTAGAGAACGTTGGCACGAATTGAATTACGAGTATTTAATTAATTACGCGTAGTTTTAATTATCTGTGAGTTATTACCTAATTAAACTTTATCATTCAAGTACATTAAACCACTTGTGTATTTTGATAAATTAAATTAATTACTTGGAATTTATTTCAATTTCATGAACACTTAGCTTATAGTAAATTTGGATAAGATATTGATTGTGGTTTTTTTATTGTACTTATATAAATAATGCAATATGTAATTACATTTATGTACCTTTAAATGTCAAATGTTTAAACGTGTGCATAAATTTATTTACGTGTAGTTGTGATCATTGCTTTTGTGGCTTGTGGTATGCCATTAGTGAAAATCATTAAAATCACACATGCATTCCGCTCGATTATACACTTGATTTACCTGTGCAATTGCGATTAACAAATGAATGCATTTACGCTTTTAATTTATCAAAATTAATATTGCTTTAATTTATTTAATTTATTACGCAAAGGGCATTAATGACTTCTAGAAATTGTTAATTACCGAGGAAAAAACATATATAATTGCAAAAATTATTTATATTTTCTGGTTGAAAAATTTTAGAATAATTTTTAAAAATATAATATTTGATTTGTTAATTTCCGGTATCACCAATACATTAATTTTATTAGTTCTTTTTTATCATATAATTACTGGTAAAATGTTAGAAACAAATTGCAAATTGAGTGATAATTGCAACTGAATAATGAATAAGAAACATATGAAAATTCTATTAGCTTAAATATTTGTCATATAATTTTTATCAAGATTTTGCTCTGACAAAAATTAATTAATTTCCGGTTTTAACAACAGATTTAACAGCTGTTTCATAGAAAAATTAATAATTATCGAAAATAAGAATATTATTTATAATTAAATTATTGAAAGTATTGAAATTGTATTCGCTTATGGTATTTTTATAATGTGATAATTATTTATTGAAATATTCAAATATAAATTTGATTCTGACAAAAATTGATTAGTTGATTAATGTATACAATTAATAAACAAATTTTACTACCTGGTTTATCAATTAATTACCGACAGGAAATAATAAACAAATGCAAAAATAAAATAAATTTTAAGTGATTTTAAGAATTTCAAAATTAGAAGAATAAGATTAACTTCCTGTATCATCATTAAGCACATCTATCTCATCATCTTCATTAACCACCAATAGGAAATGATAATATAAAACAGTATAACATTAGTGGAAAGTTACCTTTAATACTTGTAATTGCAATTGATTAATAAATAACATATGGAATTTCGATTTGCATCTAATATTTTTACATTTTGACAATTCATATGCTCACATTATTAGCATATATCGTAATTACAAGTTGTTTGTGATTGTAATGCCGTTATTACTATTACTTATCACAATCTCCCGAGAGACACGCAAAGCATAACGCAACGTAATGTATGTTGGTGCGTTGAAATCGCTAATTGGGTGGAGCAATCATTAAAAATGCATGCCATTGAGGAAAGACTTGTGCGACAATTAAATGTATAACACGTAGCAATTGGTATTCGCATTTCTTCTCGTTACTTCCAAGGTTATGGAATTGGTATAAATACGCATTATCATGATCGATGAAGACATTGTCGTCTAATCAGCAGACAAAGCATCAGCAACATGAACACTTTGGTAAGCTGAACAACTTCAATTATCTTGAAAAACATTATTGACTTGTTTTTTCTGTCAACTTTAATAGGTTATTGTAGTCTTGGCCAGTTTGGCCGTATTTGCCAGTGCCAAACCCTCCGGCCATTGGGATGATGGTCATTGGGACGGTCATTGGGATGATGGCAGCTGGGATGATGGCCATTGGGATGGCGGTTGGGACGATGGTCACTGGGGTGGTCACTCCAATGTTGTGCATGGCAACGGTGCCACTTTAGTTGGTGCTCATGCTGGTCACTCAAGCGTTGTCGGCCCATCCGGACACGGACACGGACACGGTTGGGGTGCTGGTGCATGGGGCGCTGGATGGGGTGGTTGGGACGGTCACCACGGACACGGTGTCGTTGTCAAGGGACCACCAACCGTTCCAGCCACCATTGTCGGCCCATCTGGCAAGGTCCATGCTGATGGTCTCTGGGGACCCACCCACGGCCACCACGGACATCATTGGTAAATCTCTGGCGCATATTAGTCTCTACATAATGTTAGCAACAATTAGATAGCCAACAACAATATTAAAACTGCATCAAGACCATCATGCAAAATGAGCCAGTACTGAAACAAATTACGGTTGATTATTTGCTCAAACTACAATCAATACCATCGAATTAAAGACAAACCAATGATAAAATTCATAACGAATACATGATATATGCCTGTACATTGACTTCTCTTTTTATGTTTGTATCGTGTATGTATTATAATGTAAATATATTTGCAATTCAAAATGAAATACTTACTTGTTTTCCTTCAATATTTTCCCATAAAAACATTTAAAACATTTAAATCACCAAGGAAAATACTTATTCCTTAATTTTCATTAAATCACTATAATTTTTCTTTGCTTAAACAAGAAACTTGGACATTTAGAAAAAACTTACAGCAAATTTTATTGAATTAAAACACTTTTGTTAAAAAATAATTAATTATTCTTAGAATTCTCTAGATAATTAAAAATTGAATTGCTGCATTTTGCTCTTATGTGATTTTGCAATTGATATATAAACTTGGAATAATTTTCTAAATGCACTTTGATTACATTGACATTTACCTTTTGCTCTAATAATTATTTTCATTGGGCGTTATTCATTGGCGGTATGATTAAATCCGCAGGAGTTAATTATGCATAGCACAATCATATTTCCTGTCGTTTTCTTGCATCATTGCAATTTCTTGTGCGCCTCCACATTGCATTGCATTGCATTGCATTGCATCGTAATCTAATGTAATTACTTCTAAGCAATGTCTTTGTTGTTCCCACCAACAAACTGAGAACATAATTAATAATTCGCTCAATACACACAATGCGAATGCGGCATGCAGATCTGTATGTGATCACGTTTCTCGCCGCTCAACAACAAAACCACGTTGCTCATGGGCAATTCTTGTTATTTGCTGCGTGACAATGAATATGAGCGACGTATACATATGCTGGAAATCAGTTGCAACGTGTGCCAACAATCGCAGTAACGATTTAAGTAAAGTAAATGGATAAACTTGTTCGCCGCAATTGGATTGTACGGGAATATGATAGCTATGAAATAAAAAATGGCGCGCAACACGCACCGAGCAGGTGGATGGGAAATGGGTGTGACTTTTGTAACAAATGCGTGTGTGCGCTACTGCAAGGAACAAGGTTGCGCTAATGGCATCGCCTTGGCTATAAAACACCACGTCGGCGACAATCCCAGCAACAAATTCGTGTAAATCTTATACCTGTGAGCAATGAGGTGCTTGGTGAGTGTTTGACGACCTATTTTACAATACTTATATATTTTATTCTCTTTTTGCACTTTTCACACTTTCCTCTATGATTTTCTTGAGTGATTTAATGTGGGTTATTATTTCACGCTTGACTTTTTGTTGTTGCAGATATTGTTAGTGCCCTTAGTGGCATTTACAGCTGGTTTTCCCAGTCATCCACATGGCCATCCGGGTTTAATTCCCTATGTAGTAAACCCTGGAGGTATTGGTGGCATTTATAAAGGGCCTGATTCAACAACAATTATCAAAGGACCTGATGGTGGGGTAATAAAGTCTAAGCAAATTGGAGGCGCAGTTGCCATTGATGACGTTCATCCTGGTTTAGGCGTACCAATTGAACAACCCGATTTTGTTTTACCTGCTGTAGCTCCTATCGTACATTCGCATGGAGGTAGTCCTGATTATGGACATGATTTTGGGTTAGGTCCTGCTGGTATTAGCTTTGGAGGTGGATCTGCAGGATCTATTCATGCTGGTTTAGGCAGTGCTGGAGCGATTCATGCTGGTCCTTTAAGCGCAGGGGCAATTCATGCTGGACCTATTTATCCTGGATCAATTCATGCAGGTCTTTCAAGTGCAGGATCAATTCATGCCGGACCAGTAAGTGCTGGGGCAATTCATGCAGGACCTGTAAGCGCTGGAGAAATTCATGCTGGACCTGTAAGTGCTGGAGAAATTCACGCAGGACCAGTTAGCGCAGGATCTATTCATGCTGGACCTGTGAGTGCTGGCTCCATTCATGTTGAACCTTCAAGTCCTGGTTCAATTCACGTTGGCCCTTTAAGAGGAGGATCAATCCATGTTGGTCACTCTTCAGCTGGAGCAATTCATGCCGGTTTAGGACATCCAGGTGTATTACATGGAGGACTTGATATTGTCGACTCGGGAATTTTCCATTCAGGAATTGGCCCTCTTGTTGATCCAATTCCAGTTAGCGGAGGATCAATTCATACAGGCCCAGTTGCTGGAGGATCAATCCACACAGGGCCATCCTCCGCAGGTTCAATTAGCGTAGGTCCTTCTTCAGCCGGCTCTATCAGCGTAGCCCCCTCATCAGCTGGTTCCATCAATGTAGGAAGTTCAGCCCCTGGAGTAATTCACAGCCATGTTGACTCTTTTGATGCTTTCAATGGTGGAATTCCACCACTTGTTCACACATCTTCAGTTCTAACATCAGGCATACCGCCCGCCCCCATTGTTCTAACAAACAATCCAATAATAGTCGATGATCTATTGATTTCTGGAAAAGATCCAAAAATCGTTGAAGAACGTGTCATAGTTGGTCATAAAGTAATTTCAGTACCAAAAAGTGTCGAAGAGGATTCCGATTTAATTGGACCATCCGGAACAATTTCAACACGTGGAGGAGATGTGGTTGTTTCCGGACCATCATCAACTACAATCAAGGGAGGCGGCGTAGTTACCGATATTCAAAAAACACCTGATATTCAAGTAAAAACAATTGAAGCTAAAGCAATTGTTGCACCAGTTGTGCCCTTGGTACATCCAGTTGTTGAAGGTGCAGGTACTCTAATTACAAAAGCACGTCCAATTCTCCCTCCAAAGGGCATTTATGCATCTAAAGCTCCTATTCTGGGCCCAATTCACCCCATAGTGAATCCCCTTGCACATGTACAATCCGGACCAATTTTTACTGATCCTTTACCCTTAGGATTTCCGGTTGAAGGACTTAATTACGTACCATATGCTCCACGCTATTTAAAACAGCTATAAGCACTATTGTTATCACTTAGATAACAATGGATTAAAGCAAAGATTAAGGATTAACAGCTAGTCAAATTGCTATGAACAAAGGTAATCGATAATTGATATTTCAGTAAATCGTTTAATTACGCATTCAATGTAAGTATAAACAAAAGATTTGCACATTATTTTATAGTTTTGTTTATAATATTTATATTTTTCATACTTATTATTTATGTACGCATTTCATTGTGTTGTCATTGTGTCACACAACAAATAAATATATTTTTTAAATAATAAAATAAATTAATTTATTACAATTACTATTCAAGTATATTGATTTAAGTAAAAATATGATCAAGTATTATGATTGGTGATTGATTTACATAACTGCAGTTTACAAGGTCTTTAGGAGGTGGAGAATTGCACGCTGCAGATCTTAAGATATCGTCGGTAGCTAGATAGTAATTGTTGGTAGAATTTTGCTAAAAGGAGTGAATGCAACCGCGGAACAAATTCCGAATGGAGGCGGCGCTCAACATTGTAAAGTAGGCATATGATCGATTGGTATAATTACAAAATGCCATTAAAAGCAATGCGATACAGTAATTTATAAACGCGTTAACAAAGTAATATGTTTTATGTGATAGTTTTGCACTTATTATGAAATTATTGCAGAAAAGAGATTGAAATTTAATGAGTAAATGACTAATTAAAGTGAAACGTCTGTAACGAGATATCTGAGTTAAAAATGCTACTCTAGGGATGAGAGATTGAAGCATAATTGATGTTATCCCAAAATTTACTCGTGATATAACACAGAAGCTCATTTGATAGCTGCTATCTCTGTTTACTTATCACTATTTTATTCTTAGAATAGACTGAGTACGTTAAATAGGTCACGTGATAACTGCAGCTCTTTGAATTTGTGCAGATTACCAGTAACAATGATGAAATTAAATATTAAGACATGATTGGAATTATAACAAGACATTTGAATAAGGTAGCCATTAAAATATTTATATCTTATTTTAGTTATCATAAGAGAATCAAAACTTATGAAAGATAAACGATTTAAACTTTAATCGATGTGCTTTCAAAATAGACGAACCTATTTAATTAATAATCAAAAAATTTAATAAAGAAGTTTCCTACTGCCTCATCCTTTGAATCTTGGAAGATAAAGTTTTAAGAATAATTATAGTATCGTATTTTTCCAACTTTAAAACTAATCTCAAATTTATATGATGATTTACTTATACTTTAGTGTTGCTTTCAGATTACAATTCATACTTTTTGTTAACTCGTTGTAGCAATATTCTTCATCCACGAAACTATCTCTCGTTACTATCTATAAACGTAATAAACCATTTACAAATTAATTTGTGATTAACTTGCTCAATTAAGGTGCATTAATCCATTTATATAACACAAAATAATTGTTGAAATATACGATAAGTTTCAAGAATATGAAACAAGTTTCACTTTTCTTGTGAGTTTATCTGTAATTTCATTACAATTACCACTTAAAACAAATTTGAACAAGATTATAAAACATCAAGTTTTTTCAGTTCATTAACATGTTCGTTGACATTTAAGCCAATTAAATCTAATCTTGACAGTAAACTAGTAATTTAGCATTGCCAAGAACCGATTAAATCAAATACTAATTAGGCATAGTTAGTCTTGTGCCTAGTTGCCAATAATAAATACTAGCTTAATCATCTATTATACAGTAAGTACTTACAAATGTTTGCAAATTTGCTCTAATAAACTAGAAGAAGTACACGAGTATTTTATTGTCGATTACGAGTGTTGGCATTGTAATGAGTTTGACCTTTTGAACGTAACGTTTAGTTCACGTTCAAGTGCATTATGTAATGTGTGAATTCATGTATGTAATAAAATTCCTTCAAATTTTTGCAAATTCCTCTTAATAATTTATCACGTAGGTTTACATTACAAATAGGTAAGTAATATAAATTGTGTAAGGATAGAAATTCCATTGTCTATGAAAAATATTGACCTATGAATTATGTGGTTAAGTAAAAGTGGAATTGTATCACCGACATTTTCCATGGAAGTTAAAGTTGATATGCAGTTTATACATACATATTTGTATTAATGCGATTTATGTGTGTATCTTAATCGCATTGGGAGTGCATACGCGCAATTTGCATGGAGTAATCAGAGCGTGAAAATGTTATTATTGTTACTGTAAGAGTATTTTTCATCTCATGTTGCTCGTAAATTAGAAAATTCATTCAGTAATTATATTTGGAACGATTACAGCAATGTTTATAAACAAATCAATAAAAATTAATTAAGCAAATTGGATTACTCATTGATAAATTAATTTGAGAGAATTAATTGTTGTTATAAGAAATTAAATTAATATATACGCGTGATTTGATTACATATAATTTGATTAAGCTAATTACATGAAAATTGTTAATTGAAAACTTTTAATAATCATCTTTCAATAATTATTTGGTGTTATAATTTATTTATCTTAAATTGGATTAAGATAATGATCATTTTATTATATTTGGAAATTAGAAAATTAATTAGGAGGAACTACTGGAGTATTATTTATAAGTACAGTGGAACCTCGCATAACGAATCTAATTCGTTCCGTACCTTATTCTTTAAAGGAAACGTTCGTTAAGCGAAGCAATTTTTACCATATAAATCCAAGTAAAATACATTAATGCATTCCATGCTGACAAAAGTACATATTGTGCTAAATTTTTTTAGTCTCTTCGAGCTGCATTCTTGCGGATTCTTCTTCGGCGACATTTTTAGAACACTTCAAAAAAATATATGTAGCAAAAAATGCATGCTCGTTAACCGAAACACGTTATGTGTGGTGTTTGTTATGCGAGGTTTCACTGTATTTCAAATATTTAATTATTTATGTAAAATTGGATTACGAAAATTACTACTTTGCTCAGTTGTGTTTAATTTATTTTTATCCTTAAATTCATTATGGAAACAATTAATTTATTTAAAATTGAATGACCGTATATTACTTGAAAATTAATATTATAATACTTTACTTATAATAATTAAATAAAGATTAATTAAGTAAATTAGAATGTTTAACTGCAAATTCAATTTGGAAAATTATTTTAAAGTTGGAGTAAAACAATTATTATTTTTCTGTTTATTTCATATTATTGCTTCATAAATTAATTATGGAAAAAATGAAACTGGTAAATTAGAAAATTTAATAAGGAATGATTTTTTATTTGATTACATTGGTATATAAAACGAGATTAAAACAATAATTATTTCAATTTCTTGCTGATAATTAGTATTTTAATTAAGAAGGGCGTTGACAAGAAATGCATTAAATATTCTGCATGCTTTTATGTGTTGATTGCAGTTCAGGAAACGTGCGACAATTTGTTGCATTCTCATAATTATCGAGGCCTTGATTATGCCATTAGTACATACATGCGGATGAAAGAGAAAGGCAAGAAAATTTCAAATGAACAAAGATTAAAAATGATTTGTGAGATTGACATTTATTTCACTTTAAAGTCATAAATTAATAAATTATTTTCACATCGAAACGTGTGTATTATATTGATAATCAATCTTAATATACTTATCTATTTGTTATATTAATCAAAAAAAGTAAAATTTCTATCCTACACTCTTAGAGCGCGTATAATGAGACAGGTGGTATTTATTAGATAGTCATTGCTTGTGTAATTAAAGTATTGCAAGAATGCAAGAAGTATGCATTGCAATCAATAATATGGGGTGTTGTTCTTGAATTGTGTAATTCATTAAAGCCATCAGCTTAGTGTGTGGTTGGCGCATGGACAATTAAATATGCGTACGATTTACTCTTGCCGCTGAGCGCATAAGTAAGTGCGCAATGTGAAACAATTAACTTTAGCGCATTGGCGACAATCGACAATCGTTATGTCCATTTAAATAAATAGGTGCAGCCAATGCACCAGGCAAGGTCAATCTGTGAGTATAAAAACTAGGGTTGATCACAACAAGAGTATCACTTGTGAGCTATTCATCAAAGTGTAACAATCATGATCAAGACTGTAAGTTTGCATCGATTGGAAATTGCACATTTTTTATTCTTATTCTCTTTTCTTTTCTTTCTTTGAATTTTTATAGATTTTGCTGTTGAGCATTGCGGCATATGCCAGCGCTGGCCTTCATGGCGGCGTCTTGGTTGGCCCATCATCTCATGGACTCGTGCTCCACGGCCCAAAAGCCGAGGGTGCAGTTAACGGACCCGACGGCAGCCATATTCATGCCCATGGTGCTAGCGCCGGCAAAGTGGTCGCTCACCCACGTCATGGTGGTTCAGTGAGCGGCGCCATTGCTCCAGGACACATTGAAGGACATTGGGGACATGGACACTGGGGCGGTTGGGATGATGGTCACTGGGGCGGCGGCTGGGACGGTGCCTGGGACGGCGGTCACGGTTGGGACGGCGGTCACGGCTGGGATGGTGGTCATGGATGGGATGATGGTCAATACCACGGTGAAGGTTGGCACGCCGGTCAATGGCACGATGGCCATCACGGACATTGGTAAACAACTCGATCGCTGTACTTTCAATTGTTCAACTTATGATTGTGCTCAAACAATGTATATATAATACTTATGCAACGAAATAAAGTTTTCAGTCAATAATTACTTGTCGCATTGATTAATCTTCCCAGTGTTTAATTGTGCATATATTTTATAAATTTTATAATTATTATTAGTACATCTTTATCTCATTAATCGACCAACGCAAAAAGTTTACAAATTATTTTTAATTAGACAAAAATTAACAAAAATTAATATACAAACAAAATCTTTTTGAATTTTTAATTTACGATTAGTCGTCTTCAGATTATCCGGATTTTCGCAAAGCTTGTGTTAATTCGGCCATTTTTAATTATTTTTTACTAAAAAAAATTATACGTAGTAGATAAAGACATTTAAAGCATCGTAATGGAACTTTATATAATGTGATAAAATGAAATTTTTGTTTTTATATCCTTTTCTTCTTCGATTTTATTTGTTTAGATAAATATCGTAATCATTCACAAAATGCATTGTTTCTCTCCATGCTCATCACATAAATAATGCATACATAATGAGTCGTTATTTGGTATTGTGTGGAAATTGCAAATTGCGAAAAAAGTAGTTTCAACTTTTCAAGTTTAGTGCAAGTGGTATGCAGATAGTGCGCTATAAATAGCAATAACTCTGGTTTTATTGCATCATTCGTTCTGAATAATTGCAACTGTATATAACCCCTTAATTAAAACACTATACTTATAATTCGCTGCTTTACACCCTCTGCTGAGGTAAGTAGGGGAATCACTATACCTATATATATCTAATAATATGCAATCCAACTAAAATTATGTTTTCATTATAATATAAAATTTAATATAATTGTTTAATACTTATTACTAAATTCCAATGCCATAACCATAACCATAATATGGCCGACAACTTGAATATCCTGAACAACCACCATAACCTCCATAACCTCCATATCCACCATATCCTCCGTAGCCGCCTCCTACACCGCCATAACCTCCAATACCACCATATCCTCCATATCCACCATATCCACCTCCATAGCCTCCATATCCTCTTCCATAATAACTCTAAAAAACAATCATTTTACCACCATTTTTCTACATTTTTTTCATGTAATATATTATTACCGACACTGAAGGATCAGGATCAGGCGTTGGTACTGGTGCTGGAGCAGCGAATATGCTGCATAAGCACATCGAAACCAACAAAACGTATATCAACTGCAAAAAAATACATAAAAACTGTGAATAAAAAATGCAAACGAAAATATGCTTAAAAAATAAAAAAAATGCTATTTTTAATTATTACACGTACACGACTATCTTTGAATTGATATAACTACTGTATAAAGTTTGTACCATTGTTGTATGTAACTTTACGATCTCTGATAATATTTTAATAATGGCTACGTAGCTTTATAATAAGTAATTGTTGCCGAATGCGTATGAACTTACGTATGTTCGCATGTTCTCTGCTACACTTTTTATTAATTTATTTATATAAACTATCAAGCAAATGCTCTGCGAAACGACTGCATTATTTCAGCAAGTGTAATGTTCTTATATACCTAAATTGCACCCAATTATTGTATAAAGTAAAGAAGTTGGCAATGAGCAAAAGGTACATCACAGTTTTTTAATGTTTTAATAAAAATTCCAGTACAAAATGATTAAAAAAGGCGCAATACAGTAACGAGTGTCATAGTTCAAGAATTTTTAATTACATATAATAAGTACAACTCAATGTTTTCTTGATAATTGTCTCAAACCTTGTTTTGCAAACAAGACAATATTGTACAACGTAAATACAATTACTACTTATTGTATGTGCTGTTTGTTTGTTGATTTTTGGTGGTTATATTTGGTATTACTTTAGAAAGGTGTCAAGTAATCATAATATTTAAGATGGATAATCCTCTTAGCAATTCGAATCAAATCGACCACGAAATAACGTGTGTTACATACGATTACCTTCATTGCAATGTAGAAAATAGGGTAATGGGGATCATCAAAGAGAGATTTCAAATACCGGCTTAATTTAAAAGGATATCTTACTGAAAACTTTTCATGATTAAACTTTAGTTATCTATTTATGAATTGAGATGATTTTTAATTATTTAGAAAATCAACTTTGAGCACAAATCAAGTTTTTAAAAAACCATTTTGACTCCCATTACCCGGATGTAGTCATAAAATACACCAAATCTCATTATTTCTTCCGATTTTCGACATAGTATACATTTATCTATTACATCATCATTCTGGCATAACTCATTAATATTAAATGGAGTTTTCCTATGAAAAGGTTGGAATTTCAGTTGATTCTCATTACCCGCCGAAATTTCCTAGGTAATTCAGTAAATATTTATAATAACTCAGGAAATTAAATCGTAATGCAAGCTGCTCATCATGTTTAATGTTTTTCTACAACGAGGCGTAAATAATAAAACAACTATAAATCACACGTGGACAGCCCTGAGGCGTTCTTCCAAGACGAGAAGGGTGTAGTGGGGGTAGAGAATGCATTTTCTTAATTTTCAGGACTATACTTTAGTAGATACAGCCCACTGAGTCCTATTGCCTGCTTCTCCCTTAATTTTAAATCATTTTGCGTTGCATGCGAAAAGTGGAAAATTAAAACATGAATTTGCAACTTTCTAGCCATAAAAATGTTGATTGGTCGTAGAAGAAATTACATTTGTAATTAAATTACGTACATATGCATTAATTGTATGTTTACTCTTGGTGAAAAACATTGATTTCAATTTCATGGCCAATCAGTCAACAATCAACAGATTCGTTGGGCTCTGATTGGTAGTGATATGCGAGAAGAATTGGTTTTGCGTGAAATCGTTATTTCAATTACATCTCGTTCATTAGATACCTGCATTATCAGCCTGCATATTTTGTTTCTCATTGGCATTAATGCACATTCGTCCTCGCCGTGGTAGTCGTCGTTTGTAATCGTTTCATGCATTTAAACGTTTGCGTCATGTTCGGCATTAAGTTGTAATCAAATTTCGCTTATTGGCAAAAACTATTCGCGTGCGTTTATTATCAATCGTGCGCCGGAGGAAAAACTCGTAATATATGCTTCAGGAATCTTCGTTATCGGCGAATTCGATTGTTGCATTGCCCACATATGCTTGTGCAAACATTCGAGATCACAAAAACACTGAACGGACAGGCAACAACAAAAGGCCATATAAAACCTCCGCAATCCTCGGCGGTCTTTTAGTCTAAATTCGTTCCAACGAAACGATGAACGTGTTCTCGCATTCGATTCTGATAGCATCGGTACGCATTCCACCCTGTTGCTCGTGTGTTCTGTTCTATCCCATTGTTTTCTCTCCGAATGGGGGTTTGTTCTAATTCGTTTGACAATCTGTTGCAGTTCATAATCGGATCGCTCAATGCAACACTCATCAAGGACGTGACGCGCAACAATGTAGCGTTACAGTCAGCACGCAAGTCGTACTTGGCTGTGGGGAACAAGACGGATTTCGCCAGACACGATGTGGTTTTCCTGGATGGCGAGCCGTTCGCGTTGGAAAATGCGCTCGCGCGATTGGAGGAAGCGGGCAGTGCCAAAGACATTATTGTGGTTACGGAAGGAACGCAAATCCCATTAGCGCAATTCCTCGAGTCGAACATACGGCAAACGTTTCGCTTGGTGCGCGGTGATGATATGATAACGCCGTCGCAATTGGGCCGGTTGTTGGGTAAGAAGAAGGTGGGCTACCTCAAGCCCACCGAGGTGACCATCAACGGACACGCCATGTCCGTGTCGGAAGCGATTCACACGTACGCACCGGAAGACACGGAGAAATTCACGGTAAAGTACAGAAACAATGATGAATATTTGATTTATAATCGCGAACGCATTCAAGCGACGCAACTGTTTAATTTGCTCTTTAATCATCCGAGCTACATTTACGATTTTACCACACTCGAAGTCAATCATGTAAAGCTAAATAATTATGTGCTCATGTACACGTTGGCGTACGTGCCCAACTTAAAAGTCGTTTTGGCGAACGAGAAATTATCGCCGATTCAATTTCTTAATAACAATCCGCAATTTCACGGTAAATATCAATTAGAATACGAAGGTGTTATTACCGACATTGTGGACATTTTTAAACAGTCACTCAAGTATACAATTATCGACTATTTGACATTTGCTAATACGATGGTGCATCCTTACTATGCGTTGTACTCGTTGACGAACATATCAAATTTGGAAGCATGGCGACCGGATGCACTGAAGCCGATTAAACCGTTAAAGACGTTCATTGAGGATGTGTTTCCGGACGAAGATCCGAAACAGAATCGCATACAAGTATTCTACAAACGCAATCTGATCACGATTGAGCATCTGAAAGATTTGCTGCGATCGAAGGGATGCATGATTTTTGGAGATATGACATTGGCGCAAGGATTACCGAAAAATGGACAGTTCCAAATAGTGATGCAGGATCATACATATCCGTTGGAGGCGTTCTTGAAAATTTACGACAGGACGAGTGAGTACTATGAAGTTATGTATCAGGGAAGGATACTTACGATTGAGGAAGTACGAGTATTCGTTAAGGATAATGAAGTGAATATTGTTGGTTACGTTAGTGCGCCAGAGAGGGACGTAGTGTATATGGGTGTTGCATTTAGACCGAGTGAAATTATTGATAATTTGGCGCTTCAGAATCCAAGACATATCGTTATCAATTACAATGGTCAAGATTATCAACCAGTGAAATTCCGTGAAACGTTTCTTGATAGTATACCGGATAATTTCACAATTTTACAAGGCGGAATTCAAATACCACTCTCTGAAATATTTCAGTTTATTGAAGTTTACAAAACACCACAATTCTATAAACAATATTCAATATTGAATTTGACGTACAAGAATCAAACGTACACCAAGGATGATATTTTAACAGCGATTTTGGAGAATTCTGTAGATTTAATGATTTTACAAAATAATCAATTCCAATCACCGCAAGCGTTTAAAGATCGATATGGTGATAATGTACCAGAATTTGTACTTTACTACAATGACCAACCAATATCTAAATACGATGTACCGAAATTGGTTAATTTAGATTCAATCATTGAGGATGAATTCTTTCCCATCACTTATAATGGTATTAGTTATTCACCGCGAGATGTCATTGAAATGCTGTACAATCAACATCCGGACAAAGTGGAAATTCAACATAAAGGACGAACTTATTCAACGGCGGAATACCGTGAGAAATTTCCCAGTACACGATTTCAAATACTGTTTAATAGCTATCCAGTAAACGCATTGGATTTGGAACAAATTATTGATTTTGATCCACGATCCACATCAACGCAAATGGTCTTTAGACCAATAAAATACCAGGGCAAAACCTATAATCGACAGGATATTATCGACGCACTCATCAAGGACGATGTACCACATGTGAAAATTTTATATCAGGGAATTTTCTACTTGCCGAAACAATTTAAACGATTATTTGGTAAAATGCTTCCTGATAATTTCGCAGTTGTCCAGAAAAAACGCATAATTCCACCGAAATTAATACCGACAATTGTCCGACTGGGTAATTCAAAGCAATTATTGCCGAAAATATTCCCGAATATTATTTACAAGAACAAGGAATACACCCCAGACGATATATTGCAAATGATAATTACACAGAATCCAGCTGATGTGGAAATTGCAGTGAAAACGAAACGATTTACACCGAAACAATTCGAGGAGCAATATAAAGGAATTTACCCCATTACATTTAGTATATTATTTAGGAATCAAATACTTAATCCTGATCATATTCAATACATTGTTGATTTTGATGCAACACAAAGTCCAATTACTAGTGTACATATTCAATCAAGTGAACCACCAATGCAATCGGATGTTCACCCGTTTATGAAGGAACCATTACCAACTCCACCAATTTCCCAAACAGGAATGACACCCCTAATTTTACCCAGGGAAACAGTAGCACCAGCAGTTGTTGATAATGAAACAGAAGAACCACGTGTCACCGTCAAAGAAGGTGATATTGAAGAATTTAATTACCCAACCGATGATTTCTTATCTGAAGAAGTAACAACTGAACCATCAATAACTGAAACTGATCTTTCTAATACGACACAAACACTATCACCTGAAAATTCACGGAGTGAAGAAGACTTTCTCAATAGTTTAAAGCCTAAACATCCATTTATTGGTAAAAATGGTAAACTGGGTAGGCCTGAATACATTTTTAAAATTCATGAACCAATTAATCAAGTTTTACGTCCTGCAAATGTGGATGTTAACGTTAAAGATGTTGGATCATTGGAATCTTTTACTGCCCCCAATTCCTTCCCGTTTATTATACATGATGGTACTTTGTACACCCCTGAAGATGTGGTTAGATCTGTGTTTGATAATGACGTACCATATGTCATTAAACGTGGTAATAAAACATATACTCCGAAAGAATTTATCAACTTATATCAATTGGAAATGCCAAGAGATTTTAAACTTTATCATGATAATAAAGAAATACTTCCGGAAACATTAGCCAACAAGATACAACTTAGAAACTATGGAGTTTTGCTATCAAGGAATGAAGATGGTAAACCATTCCCTCATTTGGTTCAAAATGGCGTCATTTACACCCCGAAACATATCTTGGATTGTTTGATTAATCAAAAAGTACAGGACGTTTATATTGTGCATAAAGGACGTGTTTATGAACCATCAACGTTTGACAACACGTATAAAGATAAGATTCCCGAAGATTTCGACGTGATTAAGGATAATAAATCGATACGACCCGAAGATATTCCTTCAATTGTAAGTCTTGAAACAACTCCTGAACCGAGCGAAATAGGTGTGCCAAATGTGGATGTTGATGAAAATAAACCAATTAAACCAAGTAAACCACCTTATTTTGAACCAAGCTATGAGGGAGATGAGTTTACTCATTATGCAACACCCAGTTATAATTCAGAATCGGCAACATTAACAACACCCACCGATTACGAACAGACAACGACCGAATATCCCAAGATTGTAGATTCAAATCAACCTAATAGAGTCGTAGTGTATGATGATACTAAGACAACAAGTGGTTCGAATATTCCAACAATTTTATCTGAAACAATTCCACAAAGTGAGGAGACTGTAAGCATAGATTACGATTACTATACACCTTCGCCAGTTACAAGTAAACCACCAGTCGTACACTTTCCTTATATTGTTTATAATGGTAGTGTATTTAGTCCCCAGGAGGTGATAAAAAGTTTGTCGGAACAAAATCCTGAAAATGTGGTTATTAATTATAATGATACTGATTATACACCACGTGAATTCTATGACAAATATTATGTAAATCCACCACCGTACTTTAAAATTTTCAAAGATAATAAACAAGTACCACCATTGGAAATCCCACGCATTATCGATTTTGGTAATACGGAAACGACCTATGATTATTACGATTACGATTTGAGTACATTACCACCACAAAAATTAGATGATAAAGTATTTGAAACATTAACAATCCATAAACCAAATAACGTGCAGATTAAGGATAAAGATAAATTGATTAAACCGGAAGATCTGGATACAAACTATAAAAATGGTAAATGGCCAACTGACGCGGTAATTTTAGATCATGATAAGCCTGTCAAGGACGTTGAAAGATTTGTGAAGGATCTGGATAATGATTATGTTTATCCACATATTGTTTATAATGATACCCTGTATTCACCAGAGGATATAGTTAAGGCCATTGCGGATAAAAATATACCGGATATTAAGGTTAATCATGTTGGTAAACCCTATTCACCACCGGAATTTATCAAAGAATTTCCTAAAGATATGCCCGAAAATATTCGTCTTGTATCTTATGGGGATGAACTTAAACCAAACGAAATTGAAAAACTTGTTGATCTATCAAATGTAAAACCAGACGCGAATAAGAAACCTGATACGTCATATCCGCCAGTGTATAAAGATGATAAACTCTATAAACCAAGATATGTCTTAGATGCAATCAAGTCATATCAACCTAAGGATGTGTTTGTAGTGAAGGATGATATCAAATATAGACCCAAGGATATAAAGGATCATCCACTAGACTCTTTTGATAAAATTGTAGTTGATGATGTACCTGTACCGTACAAAAGTGTACCAGATTTTGTGGAAAATCTTAAAACTTTACCAATTACAACAACTGAAGATTTTAGTACAACTGAAGATTTTAGTACAACTGAAACGATCAGTATTGATGATACGTTTGAGGATTTCGCACAGTTCGAACCCGAAGAGGTAATGGAATACTTAATTCGTGAAAATAATCCGGACATTAAGATAGTGTATGATAATAGAGAGTTTTCCCCGGAGGAGTTTATAAGTTTACCAGTAGCGGATGATGCCAATTTCCAGGTTAAACTAGGAGCCGATGTGATTCCGTTTGAATTTGTGCCAAGTATTAAGGAATATGTTAGGGATCACATAGGTAAACCAACACTTACTATGAGAGAACCAGAATTTCGCACACCTCTCATAGATCACACAACGAAACAAACTACGAAAGAGGTTAACACGGGAAGCACATACTCTAATGAGGGTTATAGCCCTACTGGTCCTCAGTCAGAAAGGGTGGTGATTTTTAATGATGAAACAGAACACCCCACTGACTCAACCATTAGCGAAACGAAGAAATCGACTATTGGATTAGAACTGTATTCATCTACTACTTATTCATCACATGTTCCAACTGATACAAGTTTAGAATCACAATTTCCAGTGGATACAACCACTGACAGTTATTATTCAAACTCCAGAATAACTGAACCCACAATAACAGGAGACCACGATACAGTATCCACGCCAAAACCGGTAATATCTTGGACAGTATTTGAAAATATTGGAACGGATATTGATACAACACATGTAACTATTAGTGGACTGGTGAAACCAAAAGATATTATTGAAGCCCTAGTTACCAATGTACCACCTGGTGATGATATTAGAGTAGTATATGATTCAGAAGAATACGAGCCAGGAGCATTTGTAACTATATTTCCGGATATTCCGGAAGATACTAAAATTCGTGTGGGCAATAACGACATACCTATTAGAGAAGTTCAATATGCTATGGAGCAAATGACCACGCAAAAAATATACACAGAAGCAATAACAACATCTCATTCTGGATACAAGGAGCCATCCTTTGGAGGAACCCCCACTCCAATCGGTAATGACATACGGGAAATTTTGAAACAAATTGTTGAACGTCCAAGAGATAATCGTGTAGTGATTTATGATACGAAAACAACGCCAAGTTTAGTCAGTTTTCCTCCAAGCGCTGAAGATTCTATAGACGATGATACTCCAACTGTGACTCCAACTGTGAGATTTACCCCGCACAGCCCAATAACAACAACGCCAGTTTATAAGCCTAGGAAGAATACACAAAAATCAGGGTATGATATACGAGGAACAACACGTAGGATTCCAAAGTGGGATAGTGATACATTTAGTACTGAATATGATTATGACTTTGGGGAAACGGATGATATGAATCCAGAACATAAACCATACACAGAAGATAACTATCCAGAAGAAACAACAACAGCACAGACTCTTAATGATGATGATGCTAAGTCAAGGTCAACGACGAAAGAACCCACTTTCTTAGAAAATTCAACGCCAGAGTCAATGAATCCAATGGTTATTACAACATCAACGTCTGAAGAAAGACTAGCAATTTATCCTTCTCAACAAGTTGTAACCACAAATAACCCGGACAAAATACCAGTGGAATTTTCATCAATTGATGATAGTGATGTCACCACTGTAAGATATCCACAAGAAGCATCAGACTATCCGTTGGAATCGAGTACAGTGCCACCTATACCAGATACAATAAAACTGAACTTTTCTTCAAGTGGTGATGTTTCGTTTACTACGCCAAAGTACTTAGAAGAATCGGGAACATATCCTTCAGAAATCACTGACACGGATAAACCAGAACGAGTAGTAATACATCCTTCAGATATGATAGTAAGGCCTGATACAACATTTAGGATTGAGCCGGATGTTTCATCTATTCCTGACAGTTATGGTACCACTTCAAAGTATCCCGAAAGGATAGTCGCATATCCTTTGGAAACAACATCTATGCCAGGTGAACCAAATAAAATGGAACCAGAATTTTCATCTACTGGCGAGGGTTATGTTACCACAGACTCAGAAAGGGTGGTGACATATCCTTCAAAATCAGATAATTGGCCGAGTAAACCATTGGAGGAGACACCTGAAATTCCAGCTAATGAAGACGCTTTTGGTACCACAGAGACGCATCCTGAAGGGGTAGTTGAATATCCTTCAAACACAGAATATACGCCGGAAGAACCATACAAGGTAGAACCGGAATTTTCATCTATTGATAATAGTTATGTTACTACAGAAGTAGTAGAATATTCTTCCAAACCTGAATATTGGCCGGATGAGGAACATACGATGAAAGCGGAAATTACAACTATGGGTGATAGTTATGTTACTACAGATAGGTATTCAGAAGAAATAGTAGAATATCCTTCAAAATCAGAATATTGGCCGGATAAACCATACAAGACGAAACCGGAAATTCCAAGCATTGAAGACATTTTAGGTACTACAGAGAGATATCCAGAAAAAGTAGTGGAATATACTACAATACCGGAAAATTGGTCGGATGAACCACATAAACTAGAACCGGAATTTTCATCTATTGATGATAGTCATGTAACTACGGAGAGGTACCCAGAAAGCGTCGTAGAATATACAACAAAACCAGATAATTGGCCGGATGAACCATATAAAATAGAACCGGAATTTTCATCTATTGCTGAAGGTCTTGTTACCACATCAAAGCATCCAGAAAGAGTGGTCATATATCCTTCGGAAACAACATCTCACCCAGATAAACCAAATAAGACTGAACCGGAATTTTCATCAATTGGTTCTAGTTATAGAACCACATCAAGGTATCCAGAAAGAGTAGTCATATATCCTTCGGAAACTACACTTGGGCCAGATATACCATATAAGATAGAACCGGAATTTTCATCTTTTGATAGTAATTATGGTAACACAGAGAGCTACCCAGATAGAGTCGTAATATATTCTTCAAAACCAGGTTATTCGCCGAATGAACCGAATAAAGTGGAACCGGTTCTATCTACTGATTATAATTATGGTACCACAAAGAAATACCAAGATAAAGTATATAAAACACAACCGGAAATTCCAACTATTGAAGACGGTTCTAGTAGCACCTCAAGTCGTCAGGATACACAGGAACAACCGGATGCTAGCTACAGTACTACAATGACCAATCCAGAAAGAATAGTAGAATATACTTCAAAATCAACAACTTGGCAGGTTCAACCAGTTGAATTACTGTCAGAAACTCCAATTATTGATGATTATGGCAGCACATCAACGTATTCAGAAAGAATAGTAGAATATCCTTCAACACCAACAAGCTGGCCGGATGAAACAGTTAAGATTGAACCAGAATTTTCGTCTATTGATGACAGTTATATTAGCACACCAACGTATACCGAAAGAATAGTAGAATATACTTCGCAAGAAACATCTGAAACGGAACCGCCATTTTCCATAGTTGATGAAAATAGTTATACTGGTTCAACGATGTTTAACAACGAGCCTGAGATGACAACATTCCTAACCGGAAATATTGTCACAACTATACAACCTGATGATGCCGAAACCACAGATTATCCTGATGATAATAAAGATGTACCAGCTTCCGGTTATGAAACACCACATGATGAATTACCTTATTCGACCTATATTCCAGATTTTGTCATAACCCAAGTAACTAGACCTCTGCATCCATCAACCATTTCCGGAATAACCACTGACCAATACGAAATTAGCCCAACATCTCAACCGTATTACCCTACGCATTCAACGACTGAACATACGGATATACCCAATGAAAATGTAAATGCGCCATTGGTCATACGAGGTGGTAATATTTACGACAAGGGTGATATTGTAAAAGATCTAATCGTCAATAACGTGGATGATATCCAAATTAATGACCAAGGTAAAGACTACCCTCCAGAAGAATTCCTTAATGATCATAAAGGAAATGTACCGAATGATATTCGATTTGTACAAAATGGCACTGAATTATCCCCCTACGAAGTGGTATCACAATTACCAACGAAGAAACCTTTAGTGATACCGAAAATATTCCCGGATGTAATACAGGATGGTGTTAAATACACACCACGTGATGTGATGAATTCATTGGCAGAATCAGATGAAGCATGTATCACCATCTTATACAAAAACAAAATTTACACTCCAAGAGAATTTATTCATAAATTCGTCGTGGATTTCCCGAATGACTTTACTGTGCTTCTTGGTGGTAAACCAGTCAGACCGAAAATGCTTATATCCTTGATCAGTCTATCCAAGAACCAAACTGCTCAGGCGCTACCACCTGAGCCAACGAAAGAATCACCAGTGATTAAATTCATCAAGTATTCGTTAAAAATTGATCCCAACTATGAAATTGTTTACAAGGGTAAACGATACACACCTCAGGAATATATTGCTACGTTTAATAATCGAGCATCACCCAGATTTAAAATCCGTCACAATAATCGAATGGAGACACCAAAGGAGTATTACAAATACTTGAAGGATCTTGAAAACTATGCGAAAATCAAAAACCCACCAAATTTTCCACCAGTTCACTACAAGGGTAAACTCTACCCACCACGAATTGTTGTGGAGAAACTAGCCGAACAGAAGCCAATTGGGGTTGAAATCATGTACAATGGTAAATTCTTTACCCCGGAATTATTCCTACGAGTACCGGGTAGCCCGACAAATTTCCTAATCATTCAAGATAAGAATGTAATCACACCAGCACAAGTACCCACCCTACTTGATCTGGAACTGGAAGGACGAGTTAAGTACACGCCAGCTGTCACTTACCAGAGACCAGCGATTAATCCAAGTTATAGTCAATTTATACGAAGCATCAAAAATGAATTCCCCAGTAGTGTCTGGATGGATGGCGAGGAATACACCCCGGATTTAATTATAAAGTCATTGGCAGTTGATAACCCGAATAGGGTTAGAATATTCTATAATAATGAATATTACACCCCATTGCAAATGCTTAATGGTTTTGATACACTACCACGGAACTTCCTATTGGTTGATCCCGATGGAAAAGCATTCAATGCAGAGGACCCGGAATCGTATCTCAAAGCTAAAATGACGGGGAGAAAATCAGTGGTTCCGGAGAAGAAGAAATTTCCCGAAATTATTTACAGAGGGGTACGATTTCCGCCCGTGGAAATTTTGAAAAATCTAGCAATGAATACAAAACATAATATTAAAGTAATGATGGCGGATGGTAAGGTATTAAGGGCCGAAGAAGTTTTAGGTAAAAATCCGGTACCAATTGATTTTGATCTCGTGAATAATGGTGAAGTTATTCGGCCAACACAAATAGTCCGGTTAATTCAATTAAAACAAACTTAATTAAATAGGTTATGTAGGTTAAAACAAGAAAAGCAATGAAAGAAAATGTGATTTTTACTTTAATTAGTACTTTTGGTGAAGGGTAAATTAATAAAAAAAAGCAAAACACAAATTGAACATAATGAACTAATTACTATTTTTATGATTGTTGTTAAAATAGTTAGTGGTAGAAAATATGTGCGCACATATACACTTACAACCATGATTAATTAATTAATTAATATTAATATTATTATTATTATTGTATAATTGACTAATTAATTGGATTAATTATTAAGTATGGGAACTATGTAAAACAAAGTGGTGTTGGATTAACCAATAAAAAATGATTGTATTTCGCATTAATATTTAAATGTACATAAAAAATAAAACTAATTTTAGAAAACTAGAAATTACATGCTTGTTACTTAATTACATAATTAATTATTCTCCTTTTTTTAGGTGTTTAGTTGAAACACTAGCTAAAACAATGATGAAATGAATTTCTCTCAAAATTCGTCAAGGGTAAAGTAAAGAGATTAGATCTGTTGAAATTGAAGCATGTTTTGTATGACCTAAAAATTGAGTTATGAAATGATTACATGATTCGAATAATAATTTCAATTTTGCACAAAATATGCCATTGGAATGCGTATAACTTACCGAGCAGCCAATTTACTTGTATTGCATGAAGGATGAAATATAATGAAATGAATCAGATTTTATTGGCCATAAACAAAATTTATTTCACGAATTGTGCACAGTGTCCGGATTTTATTGTTTTGATAAAATTAATTATAATTTAATGGCAGTTACTAGTTTGCAGTTTCAAATTTTATGTGCGTATAAACTTTGCGCAATAATCGTTTTCGCCATTATCGTATTAGCTCAATATAAACATTCTGCTTTTTTACACGATTCATAAATAGTCATAAAAATATTTTTTTAATTTATAACCTTTACAAATTAAGGTTTATTTGGCAAGTGTCGCATTCTTTTTTTATTGTTAATAAAATCCTTTTTTCACGATTCAGGATTTATATGCTAATTATTAAGGATAATTCGGGTAATACCCGAAATTAATTATAAGTTTTTTGTTAAAATGTTCCTGATGTAGGAGTGGATTGTTTGCCATATGCCACATTCCTTTTCTTCATTGGTCCAAAACAGCGAATTTTTTGAAAATGCCTTATAACAAAATGGACTGAACCGATTTTGAAAATTCAAATTTTGTCATGATAGTAAAAACAGCAAAATTTTCAATAAATGCATAAAATATAAACAAAAATTGATGAGAAACTGATCATGATGCTTTTGTTAAATAAACTTTAAAACGACTTGCTGCGCATTATCAAAAGTTCTAACTCGTAATCTAACTCGTTAACTTTTCACATTTCAATACGTCGCTCGCGCACATTTTAAGGTTTGTATCGTGAGAAACTGTTAAATTATATTGGCACGACTATAAAATCGACAAAATTTCGTCCAGAAACCTAAAAATTTCATCTTCAAACTGTCATAACTTTCTTATCGGCGGGTTTGGGCGCGATTGGACATAGCAGAGCTAATTCTTCATTTAATTATCTACCTGTCAGTGGTAATACCGCCTTGATACAGCTTGACACACACTAGTAGAATTCGATTTGTAAATTTTCTGTCCATCGAATATCGGAAATTTTTCAAAAATTAATTTCGAATGGAAAATATAATATCTAAAAGACGATATTAAAACCATTCAAAAGATAATTAGTTGTAGTTTATACACGTCCAAAAAATGTTGATGTAGGATAACTACGAGCTTGGAAAATGAATTTTGAATATAAAGTTTACATGTGAAGCTAATCTCGACCCAGATTCAAAATCTATCCGATTTGAATCATATTTTCATATTCGTAAAATTCAGTTCTTCCTATATCTGGTAAAAGAAAATGTTCAAAAATGTCATTATTTATTTTCACGTTAATTTTCTCTTCGGGACCAGTGTGCATTCTTTCTCCACCCCTTCTGCACCGAGCCTGTCTTGTATAAACGACTCGCGCCTGCTCTCACCACGCGTTTGTAATTTTCAGATATTTTTTTACAAAAATTTTTGTGGCTCGCCCATGTTGTCTCAAGGACAAGTATTAAATTTTTAAGTGCTATTAGAGTACTTATTATATTATTAATTGGAAATCTTGGCATTCAAAAAACATGATGAGGACATATTTCGATTTAAATTACTGCATTATTATAAACTTTTACTGATTTACATGCAGAATATTTCGATTTCAAGCGCTTATTATTAATGAGTTGAGGCTCATTAATAATATTGTGTAATGAATTATGCAATGAATCTGAAATCATTTGATTCATTAATAAGGATAATTGCGGAAATATAAAAAAAAACTTTCCTAGTTTTTCGTGTGAGGTTTTCATAGAACTGAATGTGTTATTGTGTAAATAATTTATCTTATGATACGTAAAGTCTTAATTTATCATATGTCGTGTTTCGTTTTTACCAGATTAACAAGCGTGCGGAAACTTACCATACATTTCATTACTTATTTATATGATTTTGGAATATAAAATTTTAATAAGCAAAATGTTTGTCTATAATCCCGCGGCGAATAATAAGCATTTATTATTTTATGTTTTTGTTATCTCGGTGCACTTTAAAGTAAACATCGCATTCCATTCCTGTAAATTAGCTTATAACTTTATATTGCTTCACATTTTTATGTTAAACATAATTTATTACAAGACGCATTCACATTTTGGAGCAATTTATATATAAACTAATTTACCAAGATTGTATTCTTCTCCAGCATGATTTTCAAATATTGCGGTTCATAAATAAACGCAGTTTTTGTAGAATAATTCGGAATATAATCTATAGTTTTTTAAACTCTTTATTCGTTTATTCGTTCTCTCATAGTTTAATTGAAACATAATCTTCTTATTTGATATTATGGATCATAACCTCTTACTTTATTACTTGTATGTCGCATTCCGTTTTAATACGGTTCATAAATAAACACGAATTTTCTCAAAGATAATTTGGGAAATACCCGAATTGTATTATGTTTTCTCAATATCTCGTTGTTACTTCAATTGAAATAGAGACAAGATTAGTTATTTACCTTGCACTTTATAGTATGAAAAATAATATCTTAATTTATCATAAATCGCATTCCGTTTTTAGACGAATTTTGAATTTTCAATCGTATAATTCAAATTGAATTTGGGCTTTTTTTATGATGAATCACGCCATTTTTCTAGAATAAGTCGGCGACATTTATGACTTTTATTTTATTCGTTACCTCGTTATACTGTAGCATAAATATTGCATTCGTTATTCATTATATTGTTAATATAATTTTCATTGTGAAACATAAGCACTTAATTTATTACATATCGCATTATCTTTTTAAGGGATTTTCAATTCACACGAATCATAAATAACCATGAATTTTCTTCTACGCTACTACGAGAAAATATCTCAAATTTATTACTATTTTTCGTTTTTGTATAATTGGTGCAGTAAAAAGAAAAGTTTAAATAGCAAAGTTAGAATAGTCAAATTTACGTCAAATATGCGTCCTTTTGTTCCATAACATGTTGCCATTTCGAACGTAATTTCATTATGCTTCTGGCTTAGACGCCTCCGCCCCTATTGGCAAAAACTTGGGACACTTAATTTTTACAACCCGAATTGCACAGCGCAAATTTTATTTTGGAATACATGGTAATCAATTGGTGGTAGGTGGATTTATATTTATAATACATGAAATATGATTAAGTTAAGTTTGTGCTATGCCAATTTAACCAGATTTTACCTTATCTGATTAGTAACATGAAGAAAAAGAAATACATATGATGATGATGAAAATTTAGAGATAAAACATTAATATCAACAAAATAAAAATATCTTTATCTCAGGCGAGAAAAAAGCGGAGTAAAGCATATTTAGTTTATCAGTGTTTCTCAAAATGGGCGCTGATGCCCACTAATTTTAAAGTTCAATGTTTCTCATTCATATCTTTTCTTAATTACTATTAAGTTTTTCTCGAATAATTCCGCAAAATTTATGACTTTAATTACAGTCATTCTCTCGTTATACTGTAACGTAAACACTGCATTCGTAATTCATTACTTTGTTTATATAAGTTTTCATTCTGAATCATAACCCTTTAATTTATCGTATATCACATATCTCCTTCACACGATATTTTAACACCCGTATCTGTCGTGTAAAAAAAGATTTGGGTAAAGTGCGCAATCACCTTAACTTTTGTGGATTGCAATTGCGTTTTTGTAATGTTTGAAATACGTACTGATGATTGATATTCGAATGATGCAAAACGCGTGTAATTATAAATTTCTTAATTTATTGCACCAATAACGAATTAGATTTCTGGTGCATTAATAAAAATATATTTCATTACTTCACCTCAGCAAGCTGTCTATCCCAAATAATGATTGAACTATTAAAACTAATATGCAACAATTTGTCATTAGGCATCAAACAAGTTGCTATTGACAAATGCAAATACCATATACGGTTTTAGTTGTAAATATGCATTTCAAATGGAACTCTATGACATTGCGTGCGTGCGAGATTTATAAAAAAATCAATTCAAATGTGAGAAACACGCATAAAAAAAGGAAAAATGTACAATTTCAACACATCATCAACCGGTTATTACCGATATGATATTATTATATGAAATGTTTAATTGCTTTTAATATTTCTAAAGACCCGTAATTGAGTGATAGTTGAAATTTTGGCATTAAATTAACAAATCTCCTGCTTTAAGAAAAATATCTATAATTTTGCATTTAGTTACATTAAGAAATTTGCCAATATCCTGTTTCAAATTCATTCAATTCGATAAAAACCATGAAAAATGAAAAAAAAATCCAAGAAATCTTACCTTCAAACATTTAATCTTTTCTAGAAAAAAACAATATTGTGTAAAAATCTACAAGAAATTATGATCTAACCTCAAAAACCTTAAAAGTATGATCAATAAATAAGAAAACTGCGTCAAACTAGGATTAATGGACAATCACCTTGTCTATAAACTGTGTAATTTCAAATTTGTGTTGAATTAAGAATTGTTTGTACTAAATACGTATAAAGAATTCAAAAGTAAAAGTTTACGCACTAAACAAAGACCTGTAAAATGAAATTTTACGAGCGTTGGTAAAAAGTTAACAACAAATTGCGTCGACTTGATGATGTTTACATCTGTTGTTATCAATTACATTCGAGAGTACGAACAAAAAAACACTTTGGAGCCAAGTCGACGGCGATGATTAAATTTCTCATGACGAAGTGGAGAAAAAGTTTCAAGGTCATTCGAGCACTTGGACAGGAAGAGTTTTCGGTGTCCATCTCATCGCATGGAATTTCGTGGTCATGTCAATCGAATTCGGATGTCTTGTTGGACAAGCATCAAGTAAAGCAAGCAAGCAAAGCAAAGCAAAGCAAAGCAAAGAGGTAAAAGACGGGCAAAACGAGTAAGTAAGTAAGCGAACGCCAATATAACTGTGGAAGACTTCTTGCGTATGCTCGTAGTTGCGGTGAATACGTGAAACAGGTAACATTCGAAATTTTTTCCACTTTGTTACTACGTCCGACGACATACAAGCAAACGAAGACACGCGGTGGTCGATCGCGCCGTTTTCGACAAAAGTATTACGCGCCTCAATTGTACCAGTGTGTCTTCAACATCAGTTTCGCGCGTTTATCATCGCAACCAGAAGAACAAGAAGCGCGTAAATTGAATCACCAGAGTGCTCAAACGCATTTCAGACGTTATTTCATTCCTAAGCAAAGTAATTGTTTTTAATTGTCAACTTTGTGTTCATTAAATACGCAATTATCGTTCAAGGTGCGTGCAATTGAGTTAATTAAAAAAGTGTCGCGCTAATTGGGAAGTCAAAAGGATTATAAATTTTGTGTCTTATCATGTGAGTACTTAACTCAATCCATAAGTATCGTAAACTAGTTGATAAATAACAAACAAAAATTATCGTCGATTCATGCAAAACGCAAATCGTAATTTTAGGTTAGACTTTGACAGTTTGATTTCAAATTTTGATATACCTAATTCCCATGAAGTTTCTGCGACTTTGTACTTGTCTATTTGGACTTTAATCAATATGTGAATCAGCATTTTCTAACCTCAAAAAAATTTCTTCAACACTTTCAATTTCTTCAAAGATGAATAAATTCATAATTATCTTGGTTCGAATGCAAAATGCACAAAGTATAAAAGCGAAATTTGTTAATACGGTCACTGAGAATAATTGCAATTAACCTCAATCTTTTTCGAAAGAGAATTGTTTTCATTTAGTTTTTAAAAGTTAAACGATTATTGGCTAATTTCGTGTTTAATTAAATATTTAATTAGTGTTTTGTTACTTTCTATTCAATAATAATTATGCATAAATAATCAACTTTTTCTTGTTTAACTACCAATTCGTTTTCATTACAAAATTTCTTTTTTCCACGGCAACCTTGCTACAATTTCACGCATGAAAACCGTTAATTTACTCACGGTCTAATTGCAATTGGCAATCATAAAATATTTTTCACTTTTACTCTTTTTTCCGCCACCTCTCTCGTTGTTTTTTGTTTGTTTGTAATTTGAGAGGCGGCAGAAGGCAGGTGGAGAACAGTTGGTAATGGTTGGCGGTTCATGATTGAAGGTTCGCAGTTCAAGAGCGCGCTGCATTGATAATGATGACATAAAACAAAAGAGAAAGTCGTGATCTGTGTGCGGCAAGAGTCCTGGCATTGACAATGAACTCAGCGGCACGCGCGTTCCACACGACGACGAGGGCATCGTCAAAGAAGAAGAAGCTCGGAGCAACGTAACAAATAGCAAACGGAGAACGCGCGCACGATTGGCGGACTTATGCGACTGCTGTATGCTAAACAGAGTGTTGAAAATGGGACAACACGAATCGGCAAAACGACGTCATCGCCATGCAACAAGAAGAACATCCTCCAATCATCATCATCATCATCATCTGCTGATCATTGCAATCGTGTTCAGTCATTTCATTCTTACGGCGCATGCGTTTGATTTTATTCAATTCATATTTGGACCTCGACTTCAAAGTCGATTCGTATCCTCGTTTCGTCGCAGTTTGAACTTTATTCAGGATCACAACGATCAAGTGGTTAGTATTTTACTTTGTTTTTTAAACTTCACACTAATCATTTTGTTTCATTTCATTGCATGATGGCTTCAATCTGATTGTTTACCAAGTGAAAATTCTTAAGCACTTTCTATTTTACGCATAAAAAATTTATTTAGTTTTAAATCCGGAACTGCTCAATTGGAATGTTAATTATGCGCAAATATCCGGTTCATTTTCATGATGATCATACCGTCTGGCGCCTGAATGTTACGTATAATTTTGCTCTCTTTCTCTTCCATTTCGTCGATGATTCAACAGCATGGAATTTTACCACATAATTGTTGTTGATGTTCTTCCTGGTTGTTGGTCATCGGCGCGTGCGCGTGTTCTTGACCCAGTTTTAAATGTTTTGGTTTTGATTTCGTCTCTTAGAGGGCAATTGCTTCGAAATTTGGCTATCCATTGGAGGTCCATGAGGTCCTAACAGCTGATGGATATTATATCACCATGCATCGACTACCCTACAATAATTATACACACAACCCTCGAAAACAACGGGAAGCAGTGTTAATCCAGCCAGGATTCTTTGGTTCTTCAGAGAGTTTTATGTTTAGAGGGCCAAAAAACGATCTCAGTGAGTGAAATTTGAATATTTTGAGGTTATATTGATTTTAATGTGTTTTTATTTTATTAGCTTATTCTTTATTGGAAGCTGGTTATGATGTATGGTTGGCAAATCCACGAGGAAGTCATCATTCTAGAAAACATAAAATTTACGATCCGAATGTGGATGCAGCATATTGGAATTTTAGTTATCATGAGATTGGCATTTATGATCTAGCCGCAAATATTGATCATATTTTAAAAGTGACACGGCGTAAAACATTATTCTTTATTGGATACTCGATGGGCGCTACAGCCGGTTACGTTTTGCTTTCGGAACGGCCGGAATACAACGCTAAATTGAAATTCGTTGCTAATCTAGCTGGAATTGGTGTTGTTGACCATCGATTGCAGCCGCACTTAAAAGTGATGATGGACGCAATTCCAGTTTTAACGGTACTACTACTACTACATAGTTTTTAATTCGTACTGGTTAATGAACGCATTTTTATTTGCGTTTTTGTTTTTCCGCAGGCGCTCTGTAAACGATCGAATGTCTTTGAGCTGTTTCCACGTCGTGAACTCATCGCCGATCTGCTCAAGACCATATGCCGTGATGGTTCGCCATTGCAATCGGTGTGTTTGTCCATTATGCACCTGATTAGTGGACAAGGCAAACAAATTGAAACTGTGAGCATACGATACGATTCATACATCTAGTTGGTGTTGGTGGTTTAGTAATCGGGCATTTAAATGAGAGCAAACTTGAGAGAATTTGCACTTTTGCACAATCAAATATGAAAGGCGAAACGAATACGCTAGTTGAATAATTGATCAAAGAATGCACATATTCATTGATTGTGTTCGTTCACCGTTAACGTACTTAACATTGTGCCCGCGTTCGTTTTCAGGCCACAGCGCATAGAAATCGACGCCTCTAAACATGTGTCGTATTCAATGCCAATATGATTGATAATTAATTACTCCTAATTACTCTCTCATTGTTTTTCACCAAAACTGCGCGCGGATTTTCATATTTGTCAGTAATAACTGCATTCATACGCTAAATCACGATAGCTACAGAAAAAAAACCAACTTAAAATTGACTGAATTAATACAAAAATTAATTTCTATCTGTAAATATACTATGTAAATATAAAATTTACAGTTTATAAAGATGATCAAAATTTTAAGGCAAGGCGATAATGAGCTCGATGAATGAATTTTGAATATGCTGTTTGCCTGAAGCATAATTGAGAATTTATGAATTGTTTCACTTTCACGGTCAATTGTTGTTAAATTATGCATCAGATTTGAATTGTATTTTGATTGTCATAAAATTCAGTTATTCCTCCAAGAAATAGTAACAAAAAATACAATTTAAAGATGTCAAAATGACTCGTCTCCGAGTGCAGCGCTTTGAAATCGACGCTTCTAAACATTTGTGGTATCCAATATCGCAATGATTGATAATTAATTACTCCTAATGACGCTCTTATTGTTTTCTTGTTTTCGTCCAAAACTTAGAACAATAATATCGCGTATTTTCTTATCTGTCGGTAAAATGGAAAATCCATTTGCACGCTGCACACATGCCAAAACACGGTATAGGTATAAAGAAGCGACAAACTTAATTTCGAGCTGAAAATGTAATATTTTTACATTTTTAACGTATTTACATCACTACAAAGCTGATTAGCTACAGTTTGTTCATATGTAAACAATTTTAAGATAGTGCGCTAATGAGCTTGGTAAATAAATTTTGAATATGATGTTTACGGGAAGAGTAAACCTGGACGCCTCTAAACATTGTCGTATTCAATGCCAATATAATTGATAATAAATTACTCCTAATGACTCTTTTATTGTTACTGATGAAAGTGTATGTACAACAATAATATCGGATATTTTCTTATCTGTCGGTAAAATGGAACTATTTGTACGCGACACATTGTCCCAAAATACAATATAGTATTAAAAAACCCAAGTCAAAGTCGACGGAATTGATAAATTATATTAGTTTCTATCTGAAAATATACTATTGCAGTAAATATAGTTTATTAGCTTCGGTTTGTACAGATCTCAACAATTTCAAGTTTGGTATTTTAATTTTCAATATGGCGTTTACGTGAAGAGTAAATGCAAACCCAGAAATAGTTCGTCTTTGGCGGCAACTTGTTACGATACTATCCATTTAATTTGCATGATATTTTCATATTAATAAATTTCACTTACCTCTTTATCTATTAATGATAGAAATTTAAAAAGCGACAAACTTCTCGTTTCAAAAACAAGTATTTCCACATTTTGGCAGATTGCGCAACACACTGAAATTTACGCGTCCAAACGTGTATCGTATTCAATGCCAATCAGTCTGATAATTAATTAATGATTCTCTTATTGTTTTTAACCAAAGCGTATAACAATATTATCGCTTGTTTCGTATCTGTCGGCAAGTGGAAACAAAGCATGATTTTCGTCGAAAGCCATAAATTATGTTACCATTTAACTTAAATTTCAAAAATTAATTTCTAATTGAAAATAGAATATTTAAGTAAACATATTTGCATTATTGCAAAGCTTATTAGCTGCAGTTTTTACAGATCTAAATAATTTGAAGGTAGAGTGACTATGAGCTTTACAAGTCGATTTTGAATATGACTTTTATGTGAAAAGTAAATCTCGACACACTAATATTTCAACTTTGATAGTAAATTGTTGCTAAACTATCCGCCCAATTTGAATGATATTTTCATATTTATAAAATTCAATTATTTCTTCATGCTTTAGTGCAAAAAAATCAAAAATATCAAAAATTCTCATGTCAAAAACAAGAGATTCCCTTCCTTGCTTATTGCGCAACGTATAGAAATCGTCGCCTCTAAATATATGTCGTATTCAATAAGTATCAATATAATTGATAAATTAACTACATCTAATGATTCTCTTATTGTTTTTGACCAAATGTACAACAATAATATCTCGCATTTTCTTATCTCCTGACAAAATGGAAACTTCATCTGTACGTGCCTACGCCTTAAAACACACCTCTCAAATCGTCAATTACCAAGCTGTACAAAATCCTCAAGGCTAATGTGCAAAATCGTTATTTTTGGAAATAGTCCAATGTTTTCAATTATGAGATTAAGTTATTTCGACGTATTACTAAATCCAATGTATGTTCATCGATCCAATGTTTATAAATTAATCGCTATGATAATCCATACTAATCGTTTGAATCTAATCGAATGGATTAATCCTAACCGATTATCGAAACCTTTCATAATGGTTTAGTACATTTGGTCAAGAATGTCATTAATAAATTTTTGAACGAATGATGCAATAAAAGCAAAGTTATTGCTATTCAGATTACTTTGAGTACTAAACTTGAAACTTTAAACTTAATAATCCCCCAAACATTTGTTAAATTTACAATTCCTTTGGGCAGGATTTCTTAAAAACTTTGAAGCGTATCAAGTGTCACCAATTATTGATTATAAAACGAACTAGTAGATAAAGAAAAGATTTAGAATATAATTATTTAAAAACATAAAATCTGAGAAAAAAAATAAAACCTGAAATTTTGGGTTCAAACCTTCAGCTTTTCTAGTAGAAGATGTAATAAAATCAACCCGTTTTGAAATATCATTACCGTGGCAAATCGTGTTTAAAAAAATGTTTAATGGTAAATCACCTGTAGTTTGGCTACTACTAATCTTGCTGGCAGCAAAAATATAAACAAAATAGATATAAAATTGTATTAAACAATTGTGATATAACTTGAAAATTATTTTGATAACGCAACAGAATGAAGATCTCAAAGATACTACGATATTTCACCAGAGCAATGGCGTATAACACCCTAATGCAACAATAATCCATGTAATAGTATGGATTAATTAAAATATTTTAAATTTAATTATTGCAATCCTTTTTATCAACAGCTTTACTTTTTTACAGTTGAACATTCCATATATATTTACATATTTTCCATCAGGAAGCTCAATCAACACGATGCTCCATTATTATCAAACATATACAACTGGTAAAATTACAATTTTGCATTACATCAATGAATTTAAATTAATTAGACTTGATTTTAGGTCATTTTGGACCATTAATCAACTATACTACCTCATCATCAAATCGAATGGATTATAATCTATCCAGAATAACAGTTCCAGTATCCATGCATTATGGTCCTTCGGATTATTTAAATACGGAGCAGGATAACATAGCTACTGCTAATCAGCTAAAGAACGTCGTGGGAATCTTCCGTGTGCCATTTCCACAGTTCAACCATATGGATTTCATGTGGGGAAAAGATGCCAAAAAATTATTATACGATCAGCTCCTTTTGCTCATGGATAAATTTCGGTGACACAACATTACAACCACTTTGGCTAATGAAACAAACATTAACAATTAATTTATTAAATGCTTGGATTGCGAAAAATGTCTAAGATTATTGTTTTGTAAATAAGGAACGTGCAATATATAATCTATTTCCTGTTTACCGTAGCAGTAATACGTGATTGTATAAATATAATACCTATGTAGGTAAGTTTGCAAAATTGTAATATATTTATTTATAATTTATATATAATTTATCTAGCTTTGAAATCGACAGCGACCATAAAAAAACAATAGATTATTGTTTAATATCCTGATAAGTTTATCCCGACCTATAAAAGCAAGTAGCAACCTCGACCTAACTATCAAATAGTTTTTTGAAACGAACTTGATTCGAGTTGATTTGATCTCAAATACAATGAGGGACATTAGCGTTGCTTTGTTCCTTGTTTGTGGTGCATGCAGTGTATTGGCTTTTCCGCAAAGTGTTGATAAACTTGAGGCACGTGATGGATCTTCAAGGGCAGATTTACTTAAGAGTTCCACCAACAAGGAGATGATGGAATTTTTCGCCAGTTTACCAAGAGCTGCAATTGAGGATGCCCAATTGGATGTTGTAAGTGGATTTAAAGAGGACATTAGTCTATTACGTATTCTTCTAGTACATTTGGAAAAAATTTGATCAATAAAATTAAGTAGAAAACAATTAGTTAAAAAAATATTCCAAGAAAATTGGATATAAAAACTCAAATTTTGTGTTTAAACAGCCAGCATTTCTTTTTGAACGTGAATTTTCACAAATCCTTCGGTCAACGATAGAATGAACTAATATATTAACAAAATCGGTTTGAAATTTTGATTTAGGTTGAATCGTTTTCGAATTATCGTGGCCACAAGCAAAACGAGATATCAAAATACGATGTAGTTCGGGCATTTTTAATGATTTTTAGACAAAAATAGTTAGATAAAGAGATATACTAAAGTATAGTGATAAAACTTTTAAAAAACTATTCATATCGCAACGGAAACAAAATTTATAAATATCAAACAATATATCACTTGTGCAACTGTCGATAAAAGGCTTCCTTTAATTAATTTCTTTGTTTATTCAAGGTGGGATTAGTTTCCAAGTATGGTTATCCGATCGAACAATACTTTGTGAAAACTTCAGATGGTTACATCCTAGGAATGCATCGTATTCCACACGGTCGCAGTGGACCACCAAGTAAACCACGCGGTGTTGTCTTTGTTCAGCATGGAATATTGAGTTCTTCCATGGATTGGATCATTCCTGGACCACATAAAGGCATTGCTTACATGCTTGCAGATCATGGATACGATGTATGGCTAGGTAATGGACGTGGCAATACTTATTCAAAGAATCATACGAAATATTCAACGGACAACAAGGAATTCTGGGACTTTTCTTGGCATGAAATTGGAACCATTGACCTTCCAACAATGATTGACTTTGCTTTATCCAAGACCGGCGAGGAAAAACTATTTTATATTGGTCATTCACAAGGAACTACAGCTTTCTACGTCATGGCATCTGAACTACCCCAGTACAATGATAAAATCCGTGCTCAATTCAGCTTAGCCCCAATTGCATACATGCATCACATGACAAGTCCCTTGTTCCAACTGATCGCCAAGGCAGAGGGAGGATTGGGATTCATTTTAGATATGATTGGCATGTATGAGTTTCTTCCCAATGATGGCTTCCTGCATAACATTGCTAAAATGTTTTGTGATGGTGGTATTTTACAACCCCTGTGCACAAATTCATTGTTTGTCGTGTGTGGTTTCAATGAAGCGCAATTTAACACCACGTTAATGCCAATTTTAATGGCACATACACCAGCTGGTTCTGCAACTAAACAATTTTTGCATTATGCTCAACTTATCAATTCTGGAGGTCTAATTTCACAATGTAATAATAATATTAACTTCAAATTTAATGAAAAGAGATTTAATTTGTTTATTTCTAGCTAAATTCAGACATTACGACTATGGATTCTTCGGGAATATGGATCGTTATGGAACACGCAGCCCCCCACTTTATGACTTGAGAAGAATTACATCTCCAGTTTACTTGTTTTACAGTCACAATGACTGGCTATCTGCTGAAGTTGACGTACTGCGTCTTTTCAATGAATTGGGAAATGCTCAGGCGAGATTCTTAAATGCTGATGATAGTTTTAATCATTTGGATTATCTTTTTGGTATTGATGCTCCTACCTTAGTATACGACAAAGTCTTTAGTCTTATGCTTCGCCATTGAATCGCTTACAACAAATAAATGTGATATTTGTGAAATGCTATTTGGAATATTGAATTAAATATTATTATTAATAATCAGATAAATCTTTTTTAAATTCCCTCTTATTAGACTTTCTTAGTGATTGCTAAGTGACTTTTTTAAATTTATTTTCGTTGTTGTTTCTTGTTTTTTGTGTTAATACTACCTCTATCGCTGGTCATCTATTTGTTCTCGATTGTTCTTTCGCAGCTAGATTGCCTCCTCTTTAGCCATGTATTGAGACGGTCCATCTATTTCTGTATCGGTTCAATGATCTTCATCCCTCTGGTAACTTTTTGCTTGTAATTTTTCAATCGGTTCCTACTTATTCGTTTTATACGCTCGCTTTCTTTCTTTGAACTCTGAATCTACTTAAAGATCTAATATCTAAAAAAATCTGTGTTATTTGCTGAATTATCGCTTCATCAACGACCAGCTTCCTGTTTTTAACAGAATGTGTAATTAACAAATCTTGATCAAGCAAGTTGTAATTGCTGTGAGTTATATTCCCGAATTCCAATCCAATGCCATGTCCTTTCGAATCCTTATTCTTTGTTCTCAACTCTTCCATTCAAATCCCTAAGTAATAATGTTATCTTTATCTTGTTTTTTAGTTCCTATCCCGTCCTAATCTGTGTTTTCTTTTTTACATTTGCGTTGTTTGATATCACAGGGAAATAAAAATCATTAGATTTATTATACTAATGAATCTTATTGATTGAATACTTGGAAATGCACAATGATAGATCTTACTTATCTAATACCTTAGATAATTTGCGAAACACTTTAATGCAATGCAGGTGAGATAATTTTCTCACAACTTAATTCCCAATCCTAATTTTAAAATATGCAAGTGCTTATCAAGTGTTTCTCATATGTCATAATACATAAGAATTTCTTACAATTGCGCAAAAAGATTGATTGAAAAGGCGATTAAGTACATTAATTGCTCACGTTATGTTCTAATCGATTTAATTTAATTAAAGATAATAATTGAACTGATAAGTGTTGTAATATAAAAATGTGCGATTGAACTTGAACCAATCATTCTTCAATCACTTGTCTAAAAAAATTGTTTGTTAATTATTTTTATTGCTCTAAACATGCGAAGCATTTGCCTTATTTCTCTACTAAGTTTTGGCATTTGCGGTGCATCAACAATCTATCACCTTTCAGATAATACAGGCTATGATGATGGATATTCCACTGATTTTTTGAATGATAACAAGGAATGGTCAGATTTTACGAAAACATTATCCAAGGCAGTTATTGAGGATGCAAAGTTGAAATTTGTAAGTAAATTGCTTAAATGGTTAAGGAAATGTAATAATTTTTTTTATTTCAGGTTCCTTTGGCTGAAAAATATGGTTATCCGGTAGAAAATCATTATATTGAGACTAAAGATGGATATATCCTGAATTTACATCGTATTCCACATGGTAGAAATGGTCCACCAAAACGCCAACGAGGGGTTGTTTTCGTCATGCACGGAATACTTTCCTCCTCTATTGATTGGCTCATTTCCGGGCCGGATAAGGGTATTGGATACCTGTTGGCTGATGAAGGGTATGATGTCTGGCTAGGAAATGCACGAGGCAACTATTATTCCAGAAATCACACCTTTTTGGATCCAGAAGACAAAGATTTCTGGGACTTTTCATGGCACGAAATCGGCACCATTGATTTACCAACAATGATTGATTACACCCTGGAAAAGTCTGGTGCGAAAAGCGTATTCTACATTTCCCATTCCCAAGGGACAACTACCTTCTACGTCATGACTTCAGAATTGCCAGAATACAATGCCAAAATTCGTGCTCAATTCAGCTTAGCTCCAATTGCCTATGTTAATCACATGACGAGCCCTCTGTTTCAAATTCTATCAAAGGCTGGCAAAAGTCTTGGAACAATTCTAGAACTGATTGGAATGCATGAATTTTTACCAAAAGATGGATTCTTACACAATATTGCGAAATCATTCTGTCATAAAGGAATTTTACAATCGTTATGCACTAATAGCTTGTTTGCTATGACTGGTTTTAACGAGAAACAAATGAATATGACATTGCTTCCAATTCTGGTATCACACACACCAGCTGGTTCATCAACTAAACAATTTCTTCATTATGCGCAATTGATCAATTCCGGAGGACTCTTCCACAAGGGAACATTCCGTCAATTTGATTATGGTTTCTTCCAGAACAAGAAATACTATGGCCAACACACACCACCAAGTTATAACCTCAAAAAGATCACAGCACCAGTTTACTTATTCTACAGTACCAATGATTGGCTTTCGGCCGCTATGGATGTTCATCGTTTGTATGCAGAATTGGGCAATGCACAAGCACTTTATCCAAATCCAGATGAATCATTCAATCACATTGATTACGTATTTGGCATTGATGCCCCGAAACTAATTTACAGCAAGGTATTCAGTTTGATGTTACGTCATTGATGCTATTTGTACATTTATGTCTGAGGATAAATAAAGGCGAGAGATTGGTTTAAAAATTATTTTAATGTTTTAGAACCCATATTTAATGTGATATTTAACTCGATTTTAATTCTCCAACATGCTACGAACAGATTGGTAAACTTGGCCAACATATTTGCTGAACAACAAGTCCAAATTGTTGTTGCATTGAGCGCAGTTGACATCACGAACGACATTGGTCAACTTGCCCTTCAACAAGTCAATGTTTTCTTGGGTAGAGATCAAATCCTTGTTGGAGTAGACGAAGTACATTGGGCAGGTAATCTTGCCCAATGGATATTCTTCAACATCTTGTTGTTGTTGGTATTGTCCTGCTTGTTGTTGTTGTTGCTGTTGTTGTTGTTGTTGTTGTTGTTGGCTGTACCTGTCAATGAACTTCTCGAAGCGACCGCTCTTGAAGAGTTGGGCGTAGTGCAAAACTTGACGGGTGGATGCACCAGCTGGGACGCGTTGAGCATAACGTTCAACAGTGGTCATGTTCATGTTCTCGGATTCGTAACCGTTGATCAAGAAGAATGGGTTTTGGCAAATACGTTCATTGACACCACGAGTAATGCAAGTTTCTTGACCGGCAATGGTCATGAATTCGTTGGATGGGTGGAATTCATTAACACCCATGTTCTTCATCAACCACTACAAATTAATTAATTAATTAATGTAAAATTCATAAAAACGGGAACGTACGGATTTAACCGTACTTTCATAAAAATTGAAGTATGATTTGAAAGCCAGAAAATATAATATAAATTATTTAAGCGTGAAGTTATTCTCTTCGGGGATGAATGAGGCTGGATTGAAACATGATGAAATCAATAAATAAATTCAGTTGATTAACTTACTGGTTTGGAGTCAATATGTTCAGCAATGGTCTTGTACATTTCGTTGCTGGCGTTCTTCATGTAAGCCATTGGACCCAAAGAGATCATGCGTTCAATACGTTGGTTGTATTCTGGACGCAAAGAAGCCATGACGTAGAAGACAGTGGTACCTTGCATGTGACCAATGTAAGAAAGCTTGTCTTTTCCGCTGATGCGCAAGACTTCATCGATCAAAGCTGGGAGATCCCTTTCGCCAATTTGGTTCCAGCAGAACTTCCAGAAAGCAGCATCCTTCTCTGGGTTCAAAGTAGTGTGTCTGCGACCATAGTATGTACCCCTGGCGTTACCCAAGAACACATCAAAACCTTGTTCAGCAAGGAAGAAGGCCAAACCTTCAGTTGGGCCACCAATCACGAAGTCTTCGCAACTGGACAGCAAACCGTGCATGAGGAAGACAACTGGTTTGCCAGTTTGAACAGCACCACCTTGTTGTTGTTGTTGTTGTTGTTGTTGTTGTTGTTTTTGTTGTTGTTCAAGAGTTTCGTAAGTTTGCTTGTAGTCAATACCGCCTGGAATGCGAATAAGGTCCAAAAGGTAACCATCTTGAGTTTGGACAGTATAGTTTTGAACTGGATATCCATAATCACGGATCATATCAACCTAATAACAACAAATAAACATTCTTATTTGAAATAACTATGTTAATGAACGACATCAGTAATTGTGCTCTCCTTCCGTAAATAATGAGGCAGGTGGAAACTTTTGATAAATTTACTTAGTTTAATTATGTTCTTAACTCCAAATCGAAAAAACATATTTGAATGTCGTTAAAAGCTTTCTAAAGCAAATATCTCAATAATGATATTCAGGCCTCGTAAAACATGACATGGAGTTGCAAAACCTTTTTAATAAGTGGTTTTACATTTGCACAATTTTCGCAGAAAGTGCACAGTAGTTGGATTTGTTTAAACTTTCTTAGCAACATAAAATATCAAAGAGTAATTACTTTTGTCATAAAATATCTAAGAGTTACAAAGTATTAACTGAAGAATTGGTTGATATCAATAAATGTTTAAGAATAATAAAACAAATTAAAGACATAGCCGCACAAAGTGTCGTCTCAAAATCAATTGAACGAAAAAGTACTGTGCACTTCTGAATTACTTCACATTTTACGTGATACTCTTTATGTACCTTACTTAAAATGCTAATTACTTACAACATTTTGGCTGATGTGATAGTTTGGACGGCAATGAGCCAAAGCCACAATGGCGAACAAAGCAACGAAGAATTTCATCTTGTTCCAACGTCTAATGTACGTGACAACCGAGTTATGAAACTGTCGGATACTCATGGACCATCAGCTTTTATAATTAACTTTTCTTGCTGATCTTTGCGTTGCGCATCTTAAAAAAACCGTTGAATTGCTAAAATGTAATCATCACCATAGTACATCTATTGAATATTGCAATTTGCAACTTTTACAATCAATAACCTTTGCTTCGAAAAATATTGATAAAATTTATTATAATTCACTAAATCAATTTCATTACGCATTAATGCATAATGTAAATGCTTATCATAAACTAAGTGTAAATTGCCATGACGTGATTAATAATTTTGTATGATCTAATTGCACAATTTAATAATTATCTATCCATCCTTAATCCTTCTTTAAATCGATGTGTCATTCTTTTGTTTAATTGAAGAATAACTTAACATGTTCGTAATTATCTTATCGTAAACTAAATCTTTCGCTTGTATACCCCACATATAATCAATATGATTCCACATCTCATCTTCAACTATCCAAACATGTTTATTACCTTCAGGTAATGCACAGTATAATTTTTTGACATCAGCTCGAGCAGATAAGAAATCATTACCACTACATATTAAATAAATTGGGGCTTTAATTTGTGATAAATCATAAGCCGGTGGATGATAGTCATTATAATGTTGTAAATTCTTTTTAAGACCATAATCAAATTGTTCAAAATGGCCGCTTCGTAATGCTTGACCATAATGAACTACTTGTTTAACAGAAGCTCCAGCTGGAAAATTTGCCACAATAATTGGCAACATCGTCGTATTAAATTGCTTGCGATTATAACCAACAAATGAGAATAATTGCATTAAGCATAAATGTAGGCCGACATGGAACGAACAAAATTTATTAAACAAGAACCCGAAGATTATGTTATCATGCTGTAGTTCAACGACAGGCAATAAATCAACACCAAACTGAAAAATAAAACAAATTAAAATAAAATTATCAATGCGATATTACATTAATGTGAATGTTAGTCCTACCTCAATAAAACGTTCCATGTATTTTAAAAATTGTAATATCGCACCTATAGCATTTGACAAAAATGCAACTGGTGATAAGCTATATTGCGCGATGATTTTTTCATTGTATTCGGGATGTTCAGACATTAGCACATAATAAGCAGTGGTACCTTGTGAATGTCCAATGTAAAATAATTGTTCATTACTAGTGGCATTTAAAACGTAGTCAAGCATTGCTGGAATATCGTATGAACCAATTTCATGAAAGCTGAAATCCCAAAATTTGTTATTGAAATCCGGGTTGTAAATTTCATGATGTCTAGAATGTTTATTGCCTCGTGCATTGCCAGCCCAAACATCAAATCCAGCATCAACTAATGTAAAACCTAAAAAAAGAAGAAATTTGTCAAGTTTTAACACGTTAATTACTGTTGTAATTGTCGAAATCATGGGAAATGCTTTTTATTACATATTCTGTTGGTAAATGTACGCAAGAATGCGATTAAAAAAATTCAGAACGAAGAATGCAATATATTCAGAGTTATTGTGAATAATAGCGCATGTTTTGTATACTACTTGCGCTAAACATTTATCTTGAAAACATTTATTGCGATTACTCATAAACTATGATTCTAATCAACACCAAATTTTCATCAATTATGTACAATGAGATGAACTGATAGATAACGCGAGGATTTTAAATTTTCGATTTTTTCTTCGAAAATGTTTATTTAAATAAATAAAATCCAAGATAAATGGCTACAAAAACTGAAATTTCAAATTCAAACCTTCAGCCTCCCTTCTGTACGTGAATTTTGCAAAATTCTCTGTCTAGTAATAGGTTAAACTAATATCCTAATAAAATCTTGTTGAAATTTTAAATCAGGAGTAACCATTTTCGAATTACCGTGAAATTTGCAAATTGTGCTTTTAAAAAACATGCCTTGGAAAATAACGTATAATTCAGTCGTTTCAAATAATTATTAGATGAAAAGAACACGACATGTAGATAAGAAGATGTACTAAATGATGATGAAAAAACTTTTCAAACAAATATTCATAACGCGTCAGAAGAAAAATTAGAAAATATCGACAATTGCTCATGTGCGCAAGTTGAAAGTAATCCTTTAAAATTTGTAATTAACTATTGTTTACCTAATGATTTATTTGGCCCTGAAAGAAACCAATCTTGAGACCATGAAAATAAACCATGTTGTAGAAAAACAACTGGCTTTGTGCTATTTTTCAGCACATTTTCATTCCGAGCACTAATATGATGCATTGTTAAAATATATTTATCCTGCGTTGTTACTTTATGCGTTTCGCAATTATAACCAAAATATTCAATAAATTCAACCTGCAATTATTTTTTATATTTTAGATACTATTAAACCTAGCTACTTACCGTATCCAATTTTGATAATTTTAATATTTTATCATCAATATGACTATTAAGAATTTTTTTAACTACAATATGACTTTTCAAACTTGTCACAATTAATATTAAAATCAACTTAATCCAAATGCACTTATTAATGTAAAAACTAAAATTTATTTCTTGTAACTGCATCTTGAAATGGATTTAACAATAATAATTTGCCGAAATTAAAATTGTTCATTTCAGAATGCAAATCAAAAAATAAGTTGATAAAACACTAATTCAACTTGTTTTATAACTTTTAGCACAAAAATTCAAGAATTTTTATCTCGCGCCCTATACGTGTCATTGAAAAACTTTCAATGTTATCAGTACTGATAAGACGAAAACTTTTTCGTCACAAAAGGGAAATTTTAAAAGTTAAATAAGTCGCAAACTATTCGTGCTACAGGATCGTACGATAGCACCTATTAATTAGCTTGATGAGATCTACCGGTATACAAATTTACAGTAATTTGAAATTTAATTGAAATAGCAAATAAAATGTGTTCAAATCAGGCATAGGTTATGGGTAGATCTCGACAAGCTGATTTATATGAGCTATCGCCCGATCCTGTAGCACGAATAGTTTGCGAGTTATTTTCCTTTTAAAATTTCCCTTTTGCGACGAAAAAGTTATCGTCTTATCAGTGCTGATAACATTGAAACTTTTTCAGTGACACGTATAGGGCGCGAGATACCAAATTTGGTAATTTTGTTTGATGTTTTTCGAAGCGCATCGTTCAGGAGTTATTCAATTTCATAAATTTCAGTTTTGTCCAAATAATTGTCCAATAATTAGTCCAAATACACTTATTAATGCAAAAACTAAAATTTATTTTAATGCTGAAATTAAAATTGTTGATTTCAGAACGAATGCAAATCAAAGAATACCAACTTATTTAACTTGTTTTATAACTTTTAGCATTACATTTCTGATGAACCTACCCTTCTTGTACGTGGTTTACTTTGAAACTATTTAATAGAACAATGCCTAAACGTCTGTTATGCTCAACGGAATGTCTTTGAATAAGTGAAATGCATTTACGTCATTTGCGCATAAAGCAAATGTCTTTTACAGTCATAAATATAAAAGTACTAAAAGTTATTTAGTCTACAATAAATATTATAATAATAGAATATTTGTGAGACTCATTTATATAAACTAAAAATTATTTTAAATATGTCTTAGGTATGTAAATTGTTACGTATATAAGTAAATTTAGATTATTTTAATAAGTTCGCATCTTATAGTCTAAATTATGTAAAATTATGTTATAATGTACTTTCCACATTTTACGCGCCTTTTTGCATACAAAAATTGATATAAACTTTAGGTATGTCTTATGAACTTAAGGTACGCTTGGAATTTTTTTCGATAGATCGTCTGGTAATTTAAGGTATGTCCTTTAAGATATGTGACATTAACGAGACGAATGGTAGTACCGAGAGTGCAACTTCAAAGAGTTAACAACATCATGTATAGTAATTAGTAAACAAAGATAACAACTTAATGTCTAATAACTGAAATTACATTAACTTGTGTGTCACTTCTGGAGCAAATTTTAGACACAAATCAAATGTGCTTTAATTATGACGTAACGCTTTGTATGTAACTTTGTTAAAACACACACCTCATTAAAGAAGATTCACTTAATTAATTTAAAACGTTGATAAGAAATCAATAATTCTACTATTCAATTCTTCTTAAATATTCTTACTAATCATAAAATTGAAATGCGTAAAGTATTTATCAGTGATTTTAACCACTTTAACAACGTTGGGCAATTCTGAAGCAAGTCGCAAAATGTCCTACAATCAAACATTATCAACTTGTTTAATCATACAGTGTTTATAAATCTATATCTACCTTTTATGTCGAACAGAAATCATTTTCAGCGTAGAATATTGCAACAGATACTTGAGTTTCAGACAGATTATAAGCTGGAGGCTTGGTTAGATTATACTGTATAAGATTTCCTTGATATTCATAATCATACTGTTGAAAGTTACCTTTAAAACAATAATGATGATTAAAGCATGTTTATGTTCATGTTCATATTAAAGTTAATAATAATAGATACGTACCACTTTCGGATATTTGCAAATAATGTATAATTTGTTTCAAGGAAGAACCAACTGGCGTGTGCATGAAAAACAAAGGTAACATACTCTGAAAATAATCAGTTAATGCCGATTTCCTTTAAGTTTAGTGAATGTAAATGTAATTTAACTGTGTTTAATTGAGCGTAATTGTGTACTCCAACCGCATAAAACGTCCAACGACAGATTAATTGAAAGATTGAATTATCCGACCAAATTTTTATTGTGACATAAATAAAAAAAACCTCCAAACATGTTTTCTCTCAGTAAGACATTAATTTGTAATTTTTCAAGTAGCCACTGAAATTAACAAATTGATTATTAATTTATGGTTTTTAAGAAATTATATTCAGTTGCGTAGGTGAAAAATTGTTTAAAATTTCTAATAAAACTTTAATATTATCATTTAGTACCTCTCCTTATCTCCTTTCAGCATTTTTTTCATCTAAAAGTTACTATAAATGGCCGAACTACACGTGTTTTGCCAAAGCGGGTTTTTTACAATATTTTTTGCGGTAATCATGATAAATGATTCATCGTGAATTAATTTTTTTTAAAGATATTGTTAGCATATTAGTTTATCTCGTTATTGACTAAAGAATTTTCGAAAATTCACGTTCAAAACGAAATGGTAAACAAAATTTCAGTTTGTATACTCTTTTTCGCTGAGTTTATTTTTTAAATAAATGTTTTCCAAACTCTTGAGTTGATTTTCCCTTGAGTTGATAATTGGTGATTATTTGGTATTGATCGGATTGATAGTTTCTGTGTAATCGGATCCAACAAAATAGCAAATTCCAACAAAAGTTTTCGAGATAATCACGTTCAAAGTTTTTAGTTTAGCGCTAGTTGTTTGTAAATTATACGCTGTAAATAGCAATAATTCTGGTTTTGTTGCGTTAATCGTTCTAAAATTTCTTGATAATATTCTTGACTTAATGATCTAGTAGAAAATTGAGTTGTGTAATGAATTGTTTATACTTGTATTTGTTGATGAAATCTTCGTTCGAATACAAATGCTGGCATCCATGCATGGTCTGTATAAACAGTAGGTGCCATTGCAATCATGACCCTCATTCGATGATTGTAAGCAGGTCTTTGACTCATTAATGCGAAGAACGCCGCACAGCCTTGACTATGACCTGCATAATCGATGTGTAATTGGCCTGTAACGTTCGCTACGTAATCAATGCTCGCGGATAAATCGTACACGCCGATTTCATGCAACGAATAGTTAAAGAATTCCTCTTCGTCTGCGATTACGTTCAAGTCAAGATGCTGACGGGCGTAATTATTACCTCGACTATTGCCTAACCAAACGTCATATCCGGATTCTAATAACTTGTAAGCTAAAGCACGATCTGGACCTTCCAACAGCCAAACAACTGAACTGACAAATATTCCATGTTGAATTAAAATAACTTTTGGTTATTAAAATAAATAATTAAAATAATATATAACCATCTTCTGTAATTACTTTATGTTTTTCTAATGTATATCCATGATTTTCAACTAAAATATCCTTAAAGATAAATATTAATTAGTATAAGAAATTATTTAGTGAAAAACTTACTAGATTAATTTAAAATTATTTATAAATAAGGAAGACAAGATTGATATAAAAATATTGCTAAACTTTTTATACATGACTGTTCTGTATTAAGAACAAGAGAAAGTCGCACAGAAAGTCGATAATATATAGATTCTTAGAGTACCTTGAATGTTTAATCTTAATTCATATTTGATTATTATATCAAACCTCCAGAATGAAAACAGTGTATTCATTGTTCATATTAATTGATAAGTGCTTCAAGTACTTATTATTAGTATTCTTCTGTACTAACTGGCTCTCCTTAGATCAACCATTGATATTAAAACAAATGCGAACTATTATTTAATTATCGCGCTATTATTATAAGGAGTTACACAAATTGTGTTTGTAAACATTTTTTAAACAAGTACAAATCGGATAGTCAAGAGAATGTTAAGGATAACATCCAGTTAGTGCAGTGACGCTCAACTACTGTGTCACGTGACATTTATGTACCACAAAATTCTTAAATGGTAGCACCAAATGTTATTAATAGTTAAAGTAGCAATTATAATACATTATACTGCTTATTACTATGTAAGATCGTATGTCGTCTAATTTTCAAATCATTAACTGGTTGGCAACAGATAAATGGTTGAGAATCACTGGTCTAGCAGAAAGCAATTCGGAATAACGTGCTCAATCCGAATGGCTTCGTGCATATTCGTTCATTACGTCGTACAGTGTTTGCTAGCGTTCGCCGGTGTTACATCAGCGTTGAACGTGTAGTGAAGTTTACCAGTGTTTACTTTTGGTGCATTTGTTAAAAACAGGTATTTATAATTAATTATTATGACGAAATTTATCAATCACTTATTAGAGACTCTATACTTAAACATACCGTACAATAACAGCGTGAGAATCATCCTAAAAGGGAGAGTTTTGAACGACCATTTAAGGGTTATGTCTTCAGGATGCCGCAATCACAACCACAAGCAATTTTTATAAAAACACAGTTCAAAAACAAATCAAAGTTAAAGTATGAACAATTTATTACAACCTAGGTTTGCAAGTATGATTATTATATTTAATCTGAATGCATGTCAGATTGAATTTGAGGTTACTTACATATTTTTACCAATGTTTACTTAATTTTAGGCTTGGTGATGTTGATCTAATTGGATAGGACAAAACCAATCAATATGCATGTGGTAGCCTTGTGTGTATGTTGCTGTGTTAGCACTTAGAAGGTGAGGGTTCAAATCCTGGTAGAGTGTACTCTATATGTCTCGACTTCTAAGACCTGCCCCAATAGTCATACAGAGAACTATCATTAAAAAGGCTTCTTCACCTTGGGCCAGGTAGCAACCTACCTGAGTGTAACTATATCTATTATAATACACAGTCCCCAGCCAAGTCAGGCTGAAAAACAGGCTATGAGGCCTATCCACAAGCAGCAATGCAGCAGGAAGAAGAAGAATCTGTATGGTATATCTCTCTAGAGTTCTGATTCATGCCCCTGCTGTCTGAGAGAGTATTTTGTATAGATTAGAACAAGACTGGAAATGTTTTCATGACTTCCACTTCTGTGTGATCGTAACAGCTGCAAGTTTAATATGGTAACACCTTAAACATTCTCATGCAAAGGGAATGTTCTCTTAAAATATATAAGAATTGTAAACAATTCTCAAGAGCATGTCACTTTGGGTCAGAGTTAAATATGATTTTTTTAGCTGGCAATTTAGTACAAGAAAGAAAGGTTACATTAACTTATGTTTATCTGATTAGAAAGACTGGGACCAAACAATAAGATGTTCTCATTGAAGAGTCTGATTCAAGCACTAGCAACCTAAATGTGTATATCTGCACAAATACTTCACAGCAATAGAAATGTGTCTATGACTTCCACTTCTATATAATAGTGACTGTTGCAACTTCAAACAGGTAAGACAATTCTCAATCATTCTCCTGCAAATTTTCATATTCTTCCTGGTGCACTGCTGCTTGCGGATTAGGCTGCAATTGTTCATGTTTATTACAGTTGTATACACATGTTACTTTAATCATTTTCATAGATTAAAAAAAATCAGTTGCAATCAGCTGATTCTCACTTAAACCATGTTGCACTAAATCCTATTAAGCATTCAGTTTCACACTTTCTATTCAATAATTTATAATATGACTGATTTCAATTATATTTCTCAGTATGCACTTCTCACTTAGTTCACACTTTACGTCATACTTTGTAATATACCTTACTTGAAATGCTGCTTACTTACAACATTTTGGCTGATGTGATAGTTTGGACTGCAATGAGCCAAAGCCACAATGGCGAACAAAGCAACGAAGAATTTCATCTTGTTCCAGCGTCTAATGTACGTGACAACAGAGTTATGAAACTGTTAACTTTTCTTGCTGAACTTTGTGTTGCGCATCTTTAAAAAACCGTTGAATTGCTAAAATGTAATCATCAAAGTAATCATCATTCTATTGAATATTGCAATTTGCAACTTTTACAATCAATAACCTTTGCTTCGAAGAATATTAATAAAATTTATTATAATTCACTAAATTAATTTCAATTCGCATTAATGCATAACGTAAATGTTTATCATTAACTAAGTGTAAATTGCCATGACGTGATTAATAATTTTGTATGTTTTAATGGCACAATTTAATAATTATCTATCCATCTTTAAAACAATGTATCATTCTCTTGTTTAATTGAAGAATAACTTAACATGTTCGTAATTATCTTATCGTAAACTAAATCTTTCGCTTGTATACCCCAAATATAATCAATATGATTCCACATTTTATCTTCAACTTTCCAAAGATGTTTATTACCATCAGGTAATGCCCAATATAGCTTTTTAACATCAGTCAGCGTAGAAAAGTGATCATTACCACTACAGAATAAATAAATTGGGGCTTTAATTTGTGATAAATCATAACTAGGTGGATAATAGTCATGATAATGTTGTAAATTCTTTTTATGGCCATAATCAAATTGTTCAAAATGGCCGCTTCGTAATTCTTGACCATAATGAACTAATTGTTTGGCAGCAGCTCCAGCTGGAAAATTTGCCAAAATTATTGGCAATAGCGTCGTATTAAATTGCTTGGGATTATAACCAACAAATAAGAATAATTCGTTTAAGCATAACTCGAGGACGAAATGCGTCGAACAAAATTTATTAAACATGTACTTGAAGATTATGTTATCGTGCTTTAGTTCATGGATATGCAATAAATCAATACCAATCTGAAATATAAAACAAAATAAAATAAAATTATCAATGCGATATTACATTAATGTGAATGTTAGTCCTACCTCAATGAAACGTTCCATGAATTTTATAAATTTTAATGTCGCACCTGAGGCATTTGACAAATATGCAATTGGTGATAAGCTGTATTGGGCAATGATTTTTTCATTGTATTCGGGATATTCAGACATCAGCACATAATATGCAGTAGTGCCTTGTGAATGTCCAATGTAAAATAATTGCTCATTGCCGGTGGCATTTAAAGCATAGTCAAGCATTGCTGGTATATCGTATGAACCAATTTCATGAAAACTGAAATCCCAAAATTTTGTATCAACATCCGGATCGTAAATTTCATGATGTCTAGAATGTCTATTGCCTCGTGCATTGCCAGCCCAAACATCAAATCCAGCATCAACTAATGCAAAACCTAAAGAAAGAAGAAACTTTTAAGATGTTAATTACTAATGTAATAGTTGAAAACATGACAATTTTTTATTAGGCAAGAATGCGGTTAAAAAATTTGAGAACGAAGAATGCAATACATTCGGAGTTATTGTGAATAATAGTGCATTTTTTGCATAGTACGTGTGCTACACTTGGAACTTTAAACGTGTTTATCTTGAAAACATTATTTTTTCGATTTTGCAATTTTAAAATTGCGATTTACTCAAAAACTATGAATCTAATCAACACCAAATTTTCAACAATTATTTACAATGAGACGAACTAATAGATAACCAAAGAATTTTAAATTTTCTCGGAAAATGTTTATTTAAATAAATCAAACCAAAGATAAATGAGTACAAAAACTGAAATTTCAAATTCAAACCTTTAGCATCTCCTTTTGAACTTGAGCTTTGCAAAATTCCTTGTTTAGTGATAGGTAAAACTAATATACTAACAAAATCTTGTTGAAATTTTGAATCAAGATTAACCATTTTCGAATTATTGTGAAAATTGCAAAATTAGATAAAAACAACACAACAAGTAGATAATATTCATAACGCGGCAGAAAAGAGAATTAGGAAATTTCGGCAATTTTTCTCCTGTGCAAATTGTTTATAATTTTAAACTCCCTATAAAAATATTGTTTACCTAATGATTTATTTGGCCCTGAAAGAAACCAATCTCCAGACCATGAAAATAAACCATGTTGTAGAAAAACAACTGGCTTTGTGCTATTTTCCACCACATTTTCATTCCGAGCACTGATATGATGCATTGTTAAAATATATTTATCCTGCGTTGTTACTTTATGCGTTTCACAATTATAGCCAAAATATTCAATATATTCAACCTGCAATTATTGTTCAATAACAATTTTATATTTTAGATACTATTAAACCTAGCTACTCACCGTATCCAATTTTGATAATTTTGCTATTTCATTATCAATATGTCTATGAAGTAAACTTTTAACATTATAACTATGTCTTTTAGCTTCAATATTACTTTTAAAACTTGTCACAATTAATATGAAAATCAACTTCATCCAAATGCACTTATTAAAGCAAAAACTAAAATTTATCACTTGTAACTTCATCTTGAAATTAATTTACCACTAATAACTGTTGATTCCAGAACGAATGCAAATCAAAGAATAAGTTGGTAAAACACAAATTCAACTTGTTTTATAACTTTTAGCATTAAATTTCTGATGAACCTACTCTTCTTGTACGTGGTTTACTTTGAAACTATTTAATAAAACAATACAAATATGATATAAACATTCTATTGTTGGACGAGCACCTAAATGTTACCTGAGTTGAAGTATATGTTCTCTCACCCAGTTTTTTTGTTATAAATAAATTTTTATTACATTGTGTTTCCGCTCGAGCTTCCAAGCGTAATTATTATATCATAAGTAATTCATTCAAGTATCGCACTCGTTTGGATTACCTGCCTAGAGGTTAGCTAAGAAACTAATTTTCAATTTTCACTTATGCATTTTGCAATTTGAGAGAGTATCAAATATGTAACGCAGCGCTTTCATCGACTACAAACGTTTGGTGTAACAGTTCCGTTTTTATTCAATATGCAAATCGCCATAACAAATGCCTAAACGTCTGTTATGCTCAAAGGAATGCCTTTGAATAAGTGAAATGCATTTACGTCATTTGCGCACAAAGCAAATATCTCGAAAAGTATTTGAAAACAATTTTTTTCTAGAAATTAGGTCGCCATTATTATTTAGTATGTGCATTTAATAGAGTTGAAATTATTTTTATGCATTTTTTCGATCAATTTATTTTAATTATTTTTTACACTCGTATCTAGTCATAAATATATATAATGGTACTAAAAGTCTATATTAAATATTATGATAATATTCATATAAACTAAAAATTATTTTAAATATGTCTTAGGTATGTAAATTGTTGCATTTATAAGAAAATTCGTATCTTATAGTCTTTATGTAAAAATATGTTTAATGTACTTTCCACATTTTACGCGCCTTTTTACATACAAAAAATAGACTCAAACTTTGGCTACGTCTTATGGATTTAAGGATAAACTTGGAATTTTGTTTCAATACATCGTCTGGTAATTTAAGATATGTTACATTAACAAGACAAGTTATAGTACCGAGAGTGAATTTGAACTAAATATTGCTAGTACAAGTTATTTTAACAATTCCTTTTTAACACTTAGGTCAACCACTTAAGACGCAAGAGCCAACAGATACAAAATTTCTTTGATTTTAGAGAGCCACTAATTTTTTGTTTGACAACTGGTAATGTGGGCAAGTTTAAAGAGCTGTTGTTATCATGTAACCTTCTTTAATACACTCAGTTTATTATAAGTGTGAAATAGTAATTAATAAACAAAGATAACAACTAAAATCAAATTAACTTGTGTGTCCCTTCTGGAACAAATTTTAGACACAAATCAAATGTGCTTTAATCATAACGTAACGTTTTGTATGTAACTTTGTTAAAACACACACCACATTAAAGAAGATTCACTTAATTAATTTAAAACGTTGATAAGAAATCAATAATTCTACTATTCAATTCTTCATAAATATTCTTACTAATCATAAAATTGAAATGCGTAAAGTATTTATCAGTGATTTTAACCACTTTAACAACGTTGGGCAATTCTGAAGCAAGTCGCAGAGTGTCCTATAATCAAACATTATCAACTTATTTAATCATACATTGTTTATAAATCTATATATCTACCTTCTCTGTCGAGCAGAAATCATTTTCAGCGTAGAATATTGCAACAGGTACTTGAGTTTCAGACAGATTATAAGCTGGAGGCTTGGTTAGATTATACTTTAGAAGATTTCCTTGATATCCATAATCATACTGTTGAAAGTTACCTTTAAAACAATAATAATAATCAAAGTATGTTTATGTTCATGTTCATATTAATGATAATAGATACGTACCACTTTCGGATATTTGCAAATAATGTATAATTTGTTTCAAGGAAGAACCAACTGGCGTGTGCATGAAAAACAAAGGTAACATACTCTGAAAATAATCAGTTAATGCCGATTTCCTTTAAGTTTAATGAATGTAAATGTAATTTAACTGTGTTTAATTGAGCGTAATTATATCCTCCAACAGCATAAAACGTCCAACGACAGATAAATTGAAAGATTGAATTATCCGAGCAAATTTTATTTGTGAGATAATTCCCTCCAAACATGTTTCCTCCAAGTAAGATATTAATTTGCAATTTTTCAAGTAGCAACTGAAATTAACAAATTTAATAATCAATTGATGGTTTCTAAGAAATTATATAAAGTTGCGTATGTGAAAAATTGCTTGAATTTTTACAATTATTTTTAGTTGTGTTCTAAATAATTTTTTGAAAAATTTAATATTGTCAATTAGTAGCTCTCTTTATCTGCTTTGAGCATTTTTTTCATCTAAAAATTATTACAAATAGCCGAACTACACGTGTTTTGCTAAAGCGCGTTTTTTATAATATGTTTTACGTTAATGATGATAAATTCATCGTGAATTAATTTTTCAAAAAGATTTTGTTAGTATACTAGTTTATCTCGTCATTGCTTAAAGCACATTCCAAAATTCACGTTCATAAAGTAATGGTAAACGAACTTCCAAATTCAACATTCTTCCTTGAGTACTAGTTCGTCTCCTTATAAATAATTGGTGTGTATTTGGTATTAATCGGATTGATAGATTCTGTATAATTGGATCCAACTGAATAGCAAATTCCAACCAAAGTTTTCGAGATAATCTCGTTCAAAATTTCTAATTTAGCGCTAGTTGTTTCCAAATTATTTCTTGATAATATTGTTGACTTAATGAAGTATATCAATACGTAGTAAAAAATTGAGTTGTGAAATGATTTGTTTATACTTGTATTTGTTGATGAAATTTTCGTCCAAATATAAATGCTGGCATCCATGCATGGTCTGTATAAACAGTAGGTGCCATTGCAATCATGACCCTCATTCGATGATTGTAAGCAGGTCTTTGACTCATTAATGCGAAGAACGCCGCACAGCCTTGACTATGACCTGCATAATTGATGTGCAATTGGCCTGTAACGTTCGCTACGTAATCAATGCTCGCGGATAAATCGTACACGCCGATTTCATGCAACGAATAGTTAAAGAATTCCTCTTCGTCTGCGATTACGTTCAAGTCAAGATGCTGGCGGGCGTAATTATTACCTCGACTATTGCCTGACCAAACGTCATATCCGGATTCTAATAACTTGTAAGCTAAAGCACGATTTGGACCTTCCAACAGCCAAACAACTGAACTGACAAATATTCCATGTTGAATTAAAATAACTTTTGGATTTCTCAAATGGCTGATTATAATTCCGTTAAAAATTCTATGAATTTCTAATATATAACCATCTTCTGTAATTACTTTATGTTTTTCTAATGTATATCCATGATTTTCAACTAGCATATCCTTAAAAATAAATAATAATTAGTATGAGAAATAATTTAGTGAAAAACTTACTATATTCGAAGGAAATTCATGGTCAATTTCATTTAAAATTGACACAAAATATTCAGTGATTAATTTAAAATTATTTATAAATACGAAAGACAAGATTAATATAAAAATATTGCTAAACTTTTTATACATGATTGTTCTGTATTAAGAACAAGAGAAAGTCGGTAATATATAGATTCTTAGAGTACCTTGAATGTTTAATCTTAATTCATGTTTGATTGTTATATCAAACCTCCAGAATGAACACAGTGTATTCATTGTTCATATTAATTGATAAGTGCTTCAAGTACTTATTATTAGTATTCTTCTGGACAAACTGGCTCTCCTTAAATCAACCATTAATATTAAAACAAATATGAACTATTATTTATAGCGCTGTCATTATAAGGAGTTATTTGTGTTTTTAAACATTTTTTAAACAAGTACAAATCGGATAGTAAAGAAAGGATAACAGCCGGTTAGTGATACTCAACTACTGTGTCTCGGGACAATTGTATACCACAATATTCTTAAATGATAGCACCAAATGTTATAAATAGTTAACGTAACAATAATAATACATTATACTACTTATTACTACGGAAGATCGTGTGTCGTCAAGGTTTTAAATCATTAATTGGGTTTGCAACAGATAAATGGTTGAGAATCACTGGTTTAAAAGAAAGCAAATCGGAATAACGTGCTAAATCCGAATCTGTTCGTGCATATTCGTTTATTAAGTCGTATAGTGTTCGCCGGTGTTACATCAGCGTTGAAAGTGTAGTGAAATTGAGTGAAATTTACCAGTGTTTAATTTTTTGGTAAAAACAGGTATTAATAATTAATTATTGTGACGGAATATTTCATTCACTCATTAGAGACTCTGTACTTAAACATACCGTATAATAACAGCGTGAGAATCATCCTAAAAGAGAGTGTTTTCGATCATTTAAGGGTTATGTCTTCAGGATGCCGCAATCACAACCACAAGCAATTTTTATAAAAACAGTTCAAAAACAGATCAAAGTTAAAATATGAACAATTTACTACAACCTAGGTTTGCAAAGGTATGATTATTATATTTAATCTGAATGCATGTGAGATAGAATATGAGGTTAGTTACATATGTTTACTTAATTCTAGGCTTAATGATGGTGATCTAATTGGATAGAACAAAACCAATCAATATGCATGTGGTAGCTTTGTGTGTAAGTTGCTGTGTTAGCACGTAGAAGAGGAAGGTTCAAATCCTGGTAAAGTGTACTGTAGATGTCTTGATTTCACAGACCTGCCCCAATAGTCATACAGAGAACTATCATTAAGAAGGCTTCTCCACCTTGGGCCAGGCTAGCAACCTACCTAAGTGTAGCTATATGCTCACAATCCCCAGCCAAGTCAGGCTGAAAAACAGGCTATGAGGCCTATCCACAAGCAGCAATGGAAGAAGAAGAAGAAATTATATGGTATGTCTCTAGAGTTCTGATTCATCCCCTGCTGTCTGAGAGGGTATTTTATATAGATTAGAACATGACTAGAAATGCTTTCATGACTTCCACTTCTGTGTGATTGTAACTGCTGCAAGTTTAATACGATAAGACCATTTCTAAACATTCTCATGCAAAGGGAATGTTCCCTTAAAATATATAAGAATTGTAAACAATTTTCAAAAGCTTATCACTTTGGGTCAGAGTTAAATATGATTTTTTTAGCTGGCAATTTAGTACTAGAAAGACAGGTTACATTAACTTATGTTTATTTACTTTTAGTGTCATTGATGGTGATCTGATTAAAAAGACTAGGACCAAACAATATGGTGTTCTCATTGAAGAGTATGATTCAAGCACTTGCAGCCTAAATGTGTATATGTGTACAAATACTTCACAGCAATAGAAATGTGTCTATGACTTCCACTTCTATATAAGACTGTTGCAACTTCAAACAGGTAAGACAATTCTCAATCATTCTCCAGCAAATCTTCATATTCTTCCTGGTGCACTGCTGCTTGCGGATTAGGCTACAATTGTTCATGTTTATTACAGTTGTATACACATATTACTATTAATCATTTTCATAGATTATAACAATCAGTTGCAATCAGCTGATTCTCACTTAAACTAAGTGGCACTAAATCCTATTAAGCACTCAGTTTTCACAGTTTCTATAATTTATAATATGACTGATTTCAATTATATTTCTCAGTTTATAATGCCACCTTGGGATAGCCTGATATTTGGTATACAGGAAAATGTCATCACCATCATAATTGAACTTCTGATACTGCAAGCTGGAACCAACTTGGTAAGTACATATGTTGGCATTTGTATTTTGGTACATATCTGCCACTTTGCTTTAATATAGCTGTTATAGTTTAAAAACCATGAGTACTTATGTATTGTTTCAGAATATCCATCATTATTCCACTCTTGATGCTGCCAACTAGAACAACTTGCCAAGTATATTGGCACATGAGCTTCACGATATGTTTGTTACTTGGTTGTATTATAATAGGTTGTTTAACCACAATCACTAATTATGTATTCTTTCAGAAAAACCCTCATAGTTCCACTCCTGATGCTGCAAACTGGAACGAATTTGGTGAGTATGTTGGCACTTGTGCTTTGGTACATACTTGTCACTTGGTTTTATAAATGCTATTATAGTTTAGCCACAATCACTAATTATGTATTCTTTCAGAAAAACCCTCATAGTTCCACTCCTGATGCTGCAAACTGGAACGAATTTGGTGAGTATGTTGGCACTTGTGCTTTGGTACATACTTGTCACTTGGTTTTATAAATGCTATTATAGTTTAGCCACAATCACTAATTATGTATTCTTTCAGAAAAACCCTCATAGTTCCACTCCTGATGCTGCAAACTGGAACGAATTTGGTGAGTATGTTGGCACTTGTGCTTTGGTACATACTTGTCACTTGGTTTTATAAATGCTATTATAGTTTAGCCACAATCACTAATTATGTATTCATTCAGAAAAACCCTCATAGTTCCACTCCTGATGCTGCAAACTGGAACGAATTTGGTGAGTATGTTGGCACTTGTGCTTCGGTACATACTTGTCACTTGGTTTTATAAATGCTATTATAGTTTAGCCACAATCACTAATTATGTATTCTTTCAGAAAATTCGTCGTAGTTCCACTCCTGATGCTGCTTGCTGAAATGAAGTTGGTGAGCAGCTTGGCATTTGTGCTTCGGTACATGTTTGCCACTTTGTTTTATTATAGCTACTATAGTTTAAGAATTGTTACTAATTCTATATTTGCAGGTATTTGTTGATTACTAAACCCAACCAATTCGTGGCACGAGTTCCTACGGTAGTTTTAATTATATCATATGGTGCATTGTTTTGATTATGCAATGTTTAATAAATAATTAGCACTAAATTTTGAATGATTTGTGCTGCTATCTGTTGGTTGTGCGAAAACATATTATAGGTCACTGTAATTTACCTTTAGTTCTGCTCATACTCCAGAGATAGCGCCACAAGGAAACGCTTTACTGGCTGCCTACAATTTTCTTTAAATTCCAAAAAGAATCCTATTAGATTTCAATAAGAATCCTATTAGATTTCAATAAGAATCCTATTAGATTTCAATAAGAATCCTATTAGATTTCAATAAGAATCCTATTAGATTTCAATAAGAATCCTATTAGATTTCAATAAGAATCCTATTAGATTTCAATAAGAATCCTATTAGATTTCAATAAAAATACTATTAGATTTCAATAAGAATCCTATTAGATTTCATTATGAATCATATTATATTACACTAAGAATCTTATTTAATTTTGATAACAATCCTATTAGATTCTATTAAGACAAAAGATTTTTCGCCATAAAAGTGAAATCTTAAACATGGAATACTACTTGCGTTTCGAACAAAAATTCAAAAATTTGTATCTCACGCTCTATACGTGTCATTGAAAAACTTTCAATGTTATCAGCAGTGATAAGACAAAAACTTTTTCGTCACAAAAGTGAAATTTTAAAAGTTAAATAACTCGCAAACTATTCGTGCTACAGGATCGTGCGCTAGCTCATATTAATTAGCTTGTCGAGATCTACCAGCATACAAATTTACAGCAGTTTTAAATTTAATTGAAGTAGAAAATAAAATGTGTTCAAATTCAGCGTATGGGTAGATTTCGACAAGCTGATTAATATGAGCTGTCGTACGATCTTGTAGCACGAATAGTTTCCGAGTTATTTAACTTTTAAAATTTCACTTTTGTGACGAAAAAGTTTTCGTCTTATCAGTGCTGATAACATTGAAACTTTTTCAATGACAAGTATGTAACACGAGATACAAAATTGTGAAATTTTGTTTGATTTTTTTCGAAGCGCATCGTTCAGGAGTTATTTAATTTTTTAAATTTCAGTTTTGTGCATGCCAAAATTAAAATGAATTAGTCTCATTGGAATCTAATTGGATTCGTATTGAAATCAAATAAGATTCATATTGGAATCTAATTGAATTCTTACCGGAATCGAACTGGATTCTTAATGAAATCAAATTAGATTCTTATATAAATCTGACAGGATTCATATTAGAACCTAGTTTGATTTTTATTGGAATATAATAGGATTCTTATTGGAATCTAATAAGATTCTCATTGGAATCTAATACGATTTCTATTGGAATCTAGTAGTGTTCTTATTGAAATTTAAAAAAGAATTTGTAGGCAACCAGTAAAGCGTTTACTAGTGGCGCTATCTCTCGAGTATTTGTGAAACTACAGGTGAGGTACAGTTACCTGTAATACGTTTACACGCAATCAATAGATAGCAGCACTAGTAATTCAAAATTTAGTGCTTATCTTTATTAAAGATATCATAATCAAAACAATGAATGATATGATATGATTAAAACTACCCTGGGAGCTTGTGCTATGAAAGAGTTTCGTTGAGTAATCATCAAATACCTGCAAATACTGAATTAGTAACAATTCTTAAACTATAGTAGTTATAATAAAACAAATTGGCAAACATGTACCGAAGCACAAGTGCCAACCTACTCACCAACTTTGGTCCAGCTGGCAGCATTAGGACAGGAACTATGATGGATTTTCTGAAAGAATATATAATTAGTAATTGTGGCTAAACTATAACAGCTTATATAAAACCATGTGGCTAACATGTACCGAAGCACAAGTGCCAACATACTCACCAAGTTTGTTCCAGCTGGCAGCATCAGAAGTGGAACCATGCTCGATTTTCTAAAAAAAATACATAATTAGTGATTGTGGCTAAATTATAATAGATTTTATAAAATCAAGTAGCAAATGTACCGAAGCACTTGTGCCATCATACCTACCAAGTTCGTTCCAGGTTGTAGCCTCAGAAGTGAAGTTACAATGGCTTATCTGGAACAATACATAATTATTGATTGTAGCTAAACTATAGTAGTTTGTATAAAACCAAGTGGCAAGTATGTACTAAAGCACATATGCCAACATACTTGCCAAGTTTGTTCCAGCTAGCAACATCAGAAGTGGAGTTATGATGGTTTATCTGAAAGAATACGTAATTAATGATTGTGTGTAAACTATAATGAAACCAAGTGGGTAACATGTACCAAAGCACATATGCCAACATTCTTACCAAGTTTGTTTCAGCTGGCAACACCAGAAGTGGAGTTATGATGGCTTTTCTGTAAGAACACATAATTAAATATTATTATCTGTAAACTCTAATAGCTATAAAAAAGGTAAGAGGCAACGATGTACTGGAGCATAAATGCCAACATACTCACCAACTCTATTCCAGCTGGCAGCATTGTAATTGGTACCATAATGAAAATACTGCAAACATTGAGGATTAGTGATAATGATTATTATCAATTCAATAAAACTTACTAGCACACTAGGATTTGTGCTAGTGCATTCAAAAGGATTTGTGATTGAATAGCTGAAAAACACATGATTAATAACATCATTTAAAGTAAGATAGTAATAAATGGGCATGTATTCTTTTGAAACTTACCAAGATTCATCTAGATACTTCTAATAAATCATAAGTGATGAATGATAATTTGAAACTAACTGTAATATTACACTAAGCTGTAATGCTATTAGAAATAGTAGCTGGCATGCTGAGCTTCTCACTTATTCTCAAGCAAACTATGTTCATAGATTGAGAACAAATCTGAAAACTCAGAAGAAAAGAGCAGGTCAAAAGAAATAGAAACTTGCATACTTAGCTACTTATAAAGCATGAACCAGATTGTTCATATATATCAACGGTTAATGGCAATAATCTGAAGCAAAGCAAAATATTACATCGCTCTTAAAATGTAATGTTAATACTAATTATGGCTTGCATGCAGAGCTACGCACCTAGTCTGACGTAGATTATCTCCATATTAGGAATTGTGCCTGATAATCCAGAAGCAAACAACAGGTGAGGTAACTCTTAAACCATAATAGCTGGAACTAACATAAATTATCAACATGAAAAATATGACATGGGGTTTGCACATGTATCTACCTACCCAGAGTGAAGCAGTTCTTTCTCTTATATCAAAAATCATGGGTGACATTCCAGATGAAATAAGATGTGAGATAACTCTTAAGCCATAAGTGGCAGGTTTTGTAACAACACTGTGTAGTCTTCCATTATTAATTCCATTATTTGTTGCTTTGATGGATTCTTTAGGCGGCCATCAGTCTTTTCGATATGTTATAATAAAGCATGTGTTGTGCTCAATCCCGCAGGTGTTCGGATAGTTGCGTTTCTTATGCGGTATTTTCATGTCTTTTTGAGGATTACGATCAACTCCGCAGCATATGTCATCATTGCCCTTACCTTCCATACACAAAGAGCTGTTTATTTGCTTGTGTGAGCAAATAAAAAGCCTGTGTGAGATTGTGATTGCCTGTGTGAGATTGTTATTTGTTGATAGGTACGCGCCGATGTATTTCAATTAGTAAAATTGCTCGTATATCGCACATTTAATTCTCTCTGGCGATATTACCAGGCCGTAGTTTTCCGCTGTTGTAGCGTATATACTTAGTGGTCACAAACTATGGTCATGATTAGACAGTCTATAGACATAATCGTATGTATAATAGGGCCTCCTCAAAATTACAAGGGTGTCATTTCTTCTTTTGTTTGAAGTTCGTATCTTAGAGAACGCCTTTAAAGGACCCACTCGAACAGTTGCGTTGTCCCAGCTATGGTCCCAGCATTCTGCGTCCTCATTCCCGAATTTTGTTACCAACAGGTCCATTTGTTGGCGTGATTTGTTGAGGACGTATTCCTAGAATTATTTCCAAAGGTTGGATTACTGAATCCCATCTGCAACGTCATACAGGCGCACTGATTTCATACTTTTATACAAGCATTTGATTATGTCATTCAAGAACTCGTTAAAATTTTGGTTAATTAGTACTGTTAAACAACTGGCACTATACCAAGTAAGCAAACAAGTTTTTGAATAGGATATTGATATTGATAGAATTCATATTCTAATGGAAAGATTAATTGTTAATAGTTCTTTGATGCAATATCTATGCACTTATAAATTGCTGATGACAACTTTTTTAAAGTACTCTTTATGTAAACCTATCTTGATTGCTATTTTCATAGGACACAGTAAATTTTAATTCTCAATTGAACATGAATAGCAATAGTTTCCCAAAACATTTAAAAGATTTAACTTAATTCATCGTATATTAAGTTAGAACTGAAAAGTGAGAGTGGTACAAGTATGTTTATTAATTATCTTACCTCAGATCCTAGGAAACTCAATTAAAAACATCAGAAAATATTCTAAGAAGGAAAACTTTCATGGAGTTGCATTTTAATAGGATGACCTCATAGCTTTGTTATGCACCTGATAATGGTTCCCAATGTGAAGCATGATATCATAAGTAAGTATATATTTCGTTATAATGTATTAAGCAATGATAGAAATAATTATTCTACCTATATATATCAGATATGTTGTTGTTTATGCATCTGCATCTGCGGACTAGTTTTCAAAACACTTGCATTTTTTAATTCTTCAATAACCTTTAAAAAAACCAATACACCAATCATGTTTTCCATGGTTTAAGAAATATTTACAATGCTAAACTTTTCCAGGCAAGGTATTCATATAGTCCTCGGTTGATTAACAATATGAGATCGATCAATTATTAGTTATTAATTAAAGCACATTATATGTAAACAAAACGTGAACACCGGCAATCCTAAACCCGCTAAACTGCTCTAAATACTACTACTAAGGTATTAAGTGCACTCCAGTGCACTCCACAGTGCAATGAACGAAGATGCACGAAGACATTCCGAATGACTTGAAATCCAATTTGAATTCTGTGCGTAATTCTGATTTATATCATTTACATATTTAATTTCTATTTAATTCGTTATTAAAATGCGTATACAAGATTATATGTCTATTTAACATTTAAAATTGCTTAAATCCGTATTTCAAATAACTAAAATTTCTGGAGTTGAAATATTTTAAAAAGCATAATTTCATAGTTTTAGTCGATTCACTTTTAAAAAATTCTTTACACGTGTAAAGGTATTATAAATATCTTTGGCATAATTAAGATAACAGACGCTCGTTTTGCTTGTTTTAACTATAATTAGACCTATGCCACAATTGCAACTAAAACAATGCTTTTCTTAACTACAATTGCAACGATAAAAATATTCGCATATTAAATTGAATTCCAAAGTATCAATTGTTACTATTAAAATGAATTATATTTCTGGATATAACTAAATTTAACACTTAAGTTTAATTATCTTATATCTTTCAGATTATTCTATTATTGATTGCAGACTGATACGAAATTCAAGCCATTGATTGAAAATTGAAAAGTGGGCAAAAAATAATTCTAAAATTTCGTAATAATAATGGCCAATATATTTTTTATACACTTCTATTGATTAATACTATTTCGCAAGGAATGTAACGTAATGTATGATTCAATACTTCTCAATTCTCTAATAATCTTAAAATTGCCTAGTAAGTAAGTATATAAATTTGAACTATTTATTCTTAATATTATTGTTTTATCAATAAACAATGCCTTATCGTTTAAATATCTGCAATCTATTATTGTTTTGCACGTTATTGCAACGCATAATGATATTAATCCAATAATTTAATCCTATTTATTTCCGATTTTGTCTCACTGAAATAACACTGTCATATCCTGTATATATCCGAAAACGATTAGATAAACCCGAGTATAAATACAAAATGATAAATAACAACTAGTTCATTCTTCTGCCAACATTTTAGTACCAACTCTGAGCTATGTTCAAAGTATCAATAATAATATTAATTGCGTTTGCGAGTGCTTATAGTAAAGCAGCATCCAAAACACACTCAGACGTTGGTCTCGATGTGGTAATTGTGTTCAATTAGTCAATACATAAATAATCATGTTATTATCAATGTTACTAAGTTTGAGTTGGCCACAAAATATGGATATCCAATAGAAAACCATGAAGTGATCACTGAAGATGGATATATTTTAGGAATGCAACGCATTCCTCACGGTCAATACAATCATTATGAAATCAATAAACCACCAGTACTTCTAATGCATGGATTAGTATCTTGTTCAGCCGATTGGATTAATATTGGTCCAGGAAAGAGTCTAGCATACATGCTTGCTGATTTAGGATATGATGTATGGCTTGGTAATGCACGTGGAAATGCACATAGTCGTAATCATACACGTTATGATCCAGACGTACATAAATCGGATTTCTGGAGTTATTCATGGAATGAAATAGGAATTTATGATTTACCTGCAAAGATTGATTACATTTTACAACACACCAATCATACACAATTGCAATACGTTGGATATTCACAAGGAACAACAGCTTTCTTTGTGATGGCATCATCAAGACCAGAATACAATGAGAAAATTAAATTGGCAACTTCATTAGCACCAGCAGCAGAAATGACATTCGTTAAGAATCCCATTTTTAAAATAATTGCACCCTTTGAGCATATTTTGTATAAAGCAGCGAAAATTATTGGTATTTATGAAATTCTACCGCGAAGCGAATGGATTTATGCCATCGCTGTTTGTTTATGTGATAATGGAAAAGTGACACAAGAATTATGCAAATTGCTATTGTTTGCTATTGGTGGTTATGATAGGGAACAACTTGATGGGGTAAATTCATGAAAAATAGCTTATTTTCAAGCCTCACAACTAAGTTTTAGGATTTTATACCAGTTTTAGCAACAAATACTCCTGCTGGAGCGAATGTGAAACAATTTATTCACTATGCACAAATGGTAAATTCAAAAGAATTTAGAAACTTTGATTATCATGATTTGCAAGTGAATATGGAAAATTACGGAAGTGAAGTACCGCCAAAGTATGACTTGACAAAAATTACAGCGCCAGTGGCATTGTATTATGGTGAAAATGATTGGTTGGCTTCTGTTAGTGTAAGTAATAAGTTTATAATTAGAAAAGTAAGCTCAGTAGATAAACAACTAAAAAAATTTATTTTGTTATAGTTTAATAAAAACATTAAAAAACATATTGCATATTGCAAAGAATTGGTATTAAAGTTTTGTGTGAAATTTGAATGTATTAATGGTTTTCCTTAAACTATTAAAAAATTACTACTTAATTACTAAATATTTGTTTGCAGGATGCACATAATATTGCTCAACAAATGCCAAACGTTGTTCGATCGCAATTAGTGAATTACAAGTCATTCACTCATTTGGATTTTATTATTTCTATTGATATTGTTAACCTATTGAATAATGATGTTATTGAACTAATGGAACAATATCGATAATTGTATTATTAACATAATATAGCGTAATGAGATCATAATAAACAATAATATGAAATTATATTGTCAATACTATAAATTTTTACAAGTACCGAATTTTAAGGACGATGAACTTTATATTTATTATTCAACAATTAGCAAATTACTTTTACAACAAGATACAAAAAGACACCTGTGTGCAATTACTTTTATTTATTGCTAACATAACTAGTCCTAACAATATTCAGTTCATCTTCACTTGTCTCGTTAATGTCTCGTTGAAGACATTTAGTAATGATTTATTTAAAAAGTATTTTGATTGTTGGATAATAAGACGCATCCAAAATATGAGTCCATTTTTATACGTGTAAAACAGTATATTTTCTAGGTAAAAAATATTGTACTTGAATACATTAAGTAATCTATTAAATTGTATTAGAACACATTAAGTACAGCGAAGGGTGGCCGGACATGTGGAAAGAATGAAAAAGAGTAATGAGAATCTTACTTTGTAAGGCTGATAAGAGGGCTTTTAAGAAAGGGTGCAAAACGAGGAATTCGCAGAAAATCGGTAACTCAATGAGAACCAACACTCAAGAAAATGTAAAAAATCTACGTGATGGAAAACCATTACAAAAGATCGTAACGAGTGAAAACGCGACTAAAGAAGACCAAGGTTTAATAATTTACTATAGAATCATTGGAAAAAGCAAAAATTCTTATATATTATAATTCAAATCCGGTGCAATAATTAAATGTAGTTTATCAAGTACTACTATACCATAATCTTAAAAAAATTGGGTGCAAACTATTCAATTTTAGATTACTTGCAAATATTTGGCACGAGCTTTGATTTGATTTGATTCAATTCGATTAGATAATTCCAACTATAAATATTGTCAATTAGTAGAATTTAACGCCAATAGTTTTGTGCAATTTTCCAAAATGTTGCGGGTTTCATTAACAATACTTGGGCTATTTTCAATTGCCACATTAACCACAAGTAAAGCAATTACAAGAACTCATCCTGATGTTGGTCTTGACATTGTAATAACCCAAATTAAATCTTATATTCTTCTGATAATGTATTGATTGATTTTTAGTATGAATTAAATGCAAAATATGGATATCCATTGGAAACTCACGAAGTAGAAACAGAAGATGGATATATTTTAACACTTCATAGAATCCGCCATGGCAAGAGTAACGAAAATGAACCATCTAAAGGGCCAATTTTCCTCATGCATGGACTTTTATCTTCAGCAACCGATTGGGTTAATATGGGATCGGAAAAAGCATTGGCATATTTACTAGCTGATCGTGGATTTGATGTGTGGATGGGTAATGCACGTGGAAATTATTACAGTCGCAAACATAAAGAATTCGATGCGGATAACAACAAGACCAAGTTTTGGGACTTTACTTGGAATGAAATTGGCAAATACGATTTACCAGCTAACATTGATTATATTCTGGAACACACCAACAACAAGCAATTACAATACGTTGGTTTCTCACAAGGAACAACTGTATTCTTCGTAATGGCTTCTTCGCGACCTGAATACAACGATAAAGTTAAATTGGCTACAATCATGGCACCAGCTGGTGAAATGTCACATATCAAAAATCCGATTATTAAATCAATTGCTAAATATGAGGATCTACTTTATCCCATAGCACAGAAGCTGGGGCTTCATGAAATACTGCCAAAGAGTAAAGTTATTTTTGATTTCGTCTTGAATTTATGCGACAGTGGCAAACCAACACAAGAATTGTGTAAATTGGTTGTCTTTGCAATTGTTGGTTACGACAGGGAACAACTTGATGGGGTAAGTACCAAAAACGTCTAAGAATTAAGTTGTTTTATCTCTCTCGGGTTTAAAATTTATCCTTATGCTTTTTCCGCAGTGATTTGCGTCCATTTGGCTATTAGCTGACTATTTGCTAAATATTTAACCTTTTTGTCTTCATTAATATGAAGACAAAAAGCTAACCTCATTAATATGAGACCCTATTAATACTCTGCCATTTTATCAGCGATCATTCTTTCGTCCTTTTCATCTTCTCTTATATCAGGTATCCTGCATACTGTTCATGGTGTTATCCTATTCAAGTTTCACTCTAAGTTCCTAGTTTTTCTTCCCAATTCTTGAATTTAGATTTCGCAAGAAGTACCGTATTTTACGGACTATAAGACGCAACACAATGTTTGAATGTTATTTATGAGTCAATTTATTTTTATTTATTGTTACATAACTAATACTAGCAATAATCGCTTTATCATCACTCTCACTAGCTACTATCATACTGTAACGAGTTAATATCTCGTTAAAGCATACCTTAAATTTGGAGACGATTTATAGAAAATATAAAAGTATTAACGTTGCTTTCAGACCATAAAACAGGCCAAAAATTAAATCCATTTTTCGTGTGAAAGTACGTCTTATATTTATGTTATATCCTGTTTGCATTAAGCCATTTTCCTTTACAGAAAATAAAAATTCGCCGGATATTCTATATTTTATGATTAATTTTCAGGATTTTATTCCGGTCATCATCAGTAATTTTCCAGCCGGTTCAAGCACAAAACAATTCGTGCATTATGCACAAATAATGTCAAACCCAGAATTTAAACAATTTGACTATCACAACCCTGAAAAGAACACACAAGTATACGGCAGCAAGATTCCACCAGCTTACGACTTTTCAAAAATTACGGCACCTGTTGCAATCTACTACGGAGAAAATGATTGGTTGGCTTCTGATACCGTAAGCTAATTAATGAAATTAATTAATGAGTACGTTATCTAATACTCATTACACATATTTTAGGATGCAGTCAGAATTTCGAAGAAAATGCCAAACGTTGTGAAATCGCAATTAGTTGATTACAAAGCGTTTACACACTTGGATTTCATTTGGTCCATTGATATCGTGGAATTAATCAATAATGATGTTGTAGAATTTATCGAGCAGTATAGATAAATTAATATCTCTACGTTATATTGAACTCAATGAATAAAATACTAATTTAAATAGTACTTTTGACTTGATACTTTCTGATTTAGTTTTGATAAATTCCCATTGTATAAAATTGAAGTTTAAGCTAGAAAAATATAGATTTATTGAATGATTTAATCGAGATAAGAAGGGAAGAGGGAGATTAACAGATAGTTTAATCCATCAATGCCAGTATTAATTTGAATAAAAGTTTCAAAACACCTGTCTAAAAAAATTACAAAACAATAATGTAAAGAGTGATAAGATAAATTCAAGTTATAAAATGAATCTTGAAAACGCATTCCATGCATTAGAGTGAAAATGTTTAAATTTGTAAGTGTATTTGTTGCATGTGCAACAATTGTTGCTATAAATGCATATAATATTCCAAGAACTTATGATGATGTTGGTCTGTCAACGGTAAGTACCAAATTTTTAAACCTCATCTCATTTTAAACGGTTAGATCCAGTTGCAATCGTTCAAAAATCCCAAAATTTTTTTATTACTAATTCTTTTAGTACACTTATCTATGATTATCCTTAACAAATTTCAAAAAGAATAATGCAATAGCACCAAAGTTATTGCAATTTATAATGCGCATTTTGCATACCATAAGCGCTAAACTTGAAACTTAAACCGTAAATATCTCGAAAACTTTTATCTCGGCTTTATAAATTTTGAATTTAGGATTACTCAAAAACTATAATTTTGATCATCACCAAATTTTCACCAATTATGTATGATGGGACGATCTAATGACCGGATTAAAGATTTTAAATTTTCTCGGAAAATGTTGATTGAAAAACATATAAACGAAGTAAAAGAGTACGAAAACTGAAATTTTCTGTTTAAACCCTCACTATTTCTTTTCAAACATGAATTTTGACAAATCCATTGAAAAACGGTAAGATAAACTAACATACTACCGAAACATTTTTGAAATTTTGAATTACCATGAACCATTTTTGAATTATGACGATAACCGTAAAACGTGTTTTAAAAGAACGCACTTTTGCAAAATCACTTATAATTCGGCCATTTTTAATAATTTGTAAATGAAAAAAATACACAAAATAGATAGGGAAGTGTACTAAACAATACATAGTATTAAAACTTTCAAAAAAATATTAATAACGTATCAGAAAAAATAAAAATAAAATTGATAGTTCTGCATTCTCGCAACTAATTTTATTATAACAATTATCTCTTCCTAGTATGAATTAATTAACAAACATGGCTATGAATTTCAAACACATGATGTACAAACAGAAGATGGATACATCCTGGAATTGATTCGTATTACTGGACTTAAAGGCAGTGCTCAGTCTGATATTAAAAAACCACCAGTTTTATTAATGCATGGCATTCTTTCATCGGCTGCTGATTGGGTAAATGTCGGTGCGAAACGCGCACTTGCTTATAAATTAGTTAACGAAGGATTTGACGTTTGGCTTGGTAATGCTCGTGGTACAACATTAAGTCGCAAACACACAACTTTAAATCCAGACACTGATAAGCAATTTTGGAATTTCACATGGAATGAAATTGGTTATTATGATCTACCAGCAATGATTGATTACATTTTATCACTTACCAATCACGAACAATTACAATACGTTGGTTTCTCACAAGGCACAACTGTGTTCTTTGTCATGGCTAGCGAACGACCTGAATATAATGCAAAAATTAAACTTTTTACTGCATTGGCACCAGTTGCAATTATGACGCATTTTAAAAATCCTGTAATCAAATTAGCTGCTAAATACGATAACCTAATTGGCCTCTTATTCGACACATTTGATTTGCACGAGTTACTAAGCTTTGATGAAATATTTACAATTCTTGGACGTGAATTATGCGATGATGGAAAAGCAACGCAAGAACTTTGCAACATTTTTATGTGGACATTGGTTGGCTACGATAGAGAAAAATACGATCCAGTGAGATATCAACAAATTAATTAATTTATAATTTGATTGTAATTTAACTATGTTTCAAGGGTTTTTTGCCGGTAATTACATCAAATGGCCCCGCAGGTATGTCGAGTAAACAACTTATGCATTATTTGCAAGTGATCAAGAACGGCGGTCAATTCCGGAAGTATCTTGATAAATCAAGTAAAGTAGAAGAACCTGTTGAATACGATTTGACGAAAATAACAGCACCTGTGGCATTATATTATGGTGAAAATGATTGGATGACGTCTGAAGTTGTAAGATTAACCTAATAGTTTTTTTTTATAATCGTAATAATATAATTATTTTGTATGATTTAGGATGTACAACGTATGTCGGAATTGTTAGGTAATGTTGTCAAAGCGAAATTAATGGAATTCAAGGCAATGAATCATATAGATTTCATTTGGTCTGTTGATGTTGACACGTTGATTTTTAATGAGGCTCTAGAATTAATGTTAACGTATAAATAATTTAATAATAAATAGCTAATTTCTTGAGTAAATATAACTTCTTCGCACGTCAAAAGTGAGGAAATTTTCTGAATTTTTTTCTCTAAGGCTTTATGAACATTGTTTAGTACATTTCTTTACGTACTTCCTATTTTCAGTTTTATTACATTATTCATCGTCAAATTTATTGATGGCATTGTTAAACAAATGCTATAGAAGAATATAAAATAAAAACTTTGTTTAAGTCCATATGTCATGCGCACCACGCAAAATATTAATTTTTCATCATCATCATCATGATTAAGCGACATTTATTTTACGTAAATTGGTTGCCATTTTGTTCATATTGCCCTATCTTATTTTAGTTTATCTCCATCCCCTTGTTGTCCTACAGGTTTATAACCTTCCGGCCCTTGTTTAACTCTTAGTTGCATTTCTTTTTAATAGTTTACTGACAAACAACACGGGAGTGTGAAAAACCAGCGTAGGCGAAAACATAGTAAAGATAGCGCAATGAAAATGAAACTGAGCCGATCATTTTGCCGGAACATCAGTCGGGAAGTGAACCAAGAATATTCTAGTGTGAAGGTCCATAATTAGTACGCGTATTAAAAAACGCAATGGCATTCAACTTTGCTCAACACTATGGAAACGCGTCAATTATTTAATTTACTTAACTAAGTATACCAAGTAAATAATAAATCGGTGGTGGTCATTCAATTATATTTAATTAATTAACCTTGACGGATGTTCAAAGTAAATATAAACTTTAAGAAACTCTGGTTGCAAAATTATTTTCATAGTTGACAGTTAGCAAGAAACACAATGAAGAACATTTTAATAATAATTTTCGTGCTTATTTTTACCAGCTGTATCAATTCATTGCATCCAAATGTGGGACGAAACATTGTAAGTTACTCGAAATATATTTATAATACTCCCCAATATTTTGTGGAATGTTCTAGTATCGTTTAATTAAAAAACATGGTTACGATTTTGAAGTGCATCATGTTCAAACTGAAGATGGTTACATTTTGGAATTACAACGCCTTAAATTTAGAAACAAAATACCAAATACCGGATTACCAATGCTTTTATTTCATGGAATGACATCAACTTCATCAGCATTTCTGATTCATCCCGATGTGAATAAAAATATTGCGTATATTCTTTTGAAAAGAGGTTATGATGTCTGGCTAGGAAATGCAAGAGGAACAACTTATAGCCGAAGACACATGTATTTGGATCCTGAAGAAGATGCCAAAGAGTTTTTTAATTTCTCATGGCATGAAATTGGTTATTATGATATACCAGCAATGATTGATTATATATTACCATTAACCGGATATTCACAACTTGGATACATTGGACATTCGCAGGGTGGAACGAGTTTTTTCGTAATGGCCGCTGATCGACCGGAGTATAACCAGAAAATTAAAATTTCTTTTAGTTTCGGTGGATTTGCGACCGCGTATTATTTTCCGAAATCATGGCGAACAAATGTAGTGAAATATGAGCATGATATTCATAAATATCTTGAAAGATTGGAAATTTATGAATTTCTACAATTTTCACCCGTGATACGTGATTTAGTTAAAATTGTATGTGATAAATCATCAAAAACGTGGCCAATATGTTCAAGATTATTAGAATTTTTTACTGGATATGATAGCACACAAATGGACGTTGTAAGTTTTTTCCAAATCATTAAAGACGTAATAATTTTCTTAATTTTAGGATTTGATAACTGTACTTGCATCAACTGCTCCAGCTGGTCTTGCGGTGAATCAAATAATTCACTATATGCAAGTTATTAACAATAAACATTTTACCAAATTCAATTATCACAATGAGACTATACATTTAATGAAATATGGATCAAAAACTCCACCAAAATATGATTTATCAAAAGTAACATCACCAGTTATTCTTTATACTGGTCAAAATGATGCATTCATTGATCCTAGGGTAAGTCGCTTGATGAAATTAAAAACTAATTAATTTCTTGTAATTGCAGGATGCTTATTATATGACAAATATGATGCCAAATACAACTACTCACTTAATTGATTATCCGCTATTTACTCATTTGGATTTCATGTGGGCTAGAGATATTGATAAATACGTTTATAATCATTTAATGGATACTTTAAATAAAGCATAGTTTAATATGTAATTAATAAATTAATTGCGTGTAATTAAACCTAATTAATCGTGTAATTAATCAGATGGTTACGCATTTAACTATATTATTATTGACTGCGCCATCTTCCAATTGCAGGTTAAATAGAAAAAAGTCTAATTTATGCCGCACTTTTTCAAATGTTTTAAACTTGGAGTCTTGACGTCAATCGATATTTAAGAACAAGATATGTTACTATTCGTAAGAGAATAAAAAATCCTATAAGTACCCAAAAATCGATGTCAATTCGATCTCCTTCAACGCCCATATCATCTAAAAACTTTTGCGCATCTTTGTAATAACAATATTCATCACTAGGACAATCAAGTTTTGTACGATTATAACCCATCACACTGGCAGCCATTCCTTCTACACCATATTTAAGATATGAAAAATGGCCTATCCATTTTATATAAGGAGGAATATCTTTAAAGGTCATTCCAAACCCAGCAAACAACATCAATGGAAATGAAAGAGCAGATCCAACAAATGTACCATTCTAAAACAAAAAACCGACGAATAAATTTTTGTTTGCCAATTAATCAATCAAACCACTCTTACAATAACATTAAAGATGGCGCCAACTAATAAACCAAGACTTTGGGCAATAATACAAATCAAGAAACCCAAACAGGAGAAAGTTGTAAACCTCCATAATTCATACGGTTGCTCAGTTAAATAATAAAATATCACATTAGAGTTTAAACAATATATCACCTAAAAATTAAACCATGATAACACTTGTTAAACAAATAATCACTTACATACACTTATTGGTAGATCAATTAATGTTACAGCTGCATAATACCATTTAATTGAATACCAATTATTAATTCGTTCTCGCTTCAATATTTCAATCTCCGTTGGAACTAAAACAACAAATTTCATGAACAAATCAAAAATTAATTGCATAATATATTACATGTTAAAATTGTTAACATTAAGGACGGGGTCATTAACTGTAAAACAAATCCAAGAATTGCGTTATAGTTAAACCAAACCTTTGACCCATCGCTGCCTACGCGCCAAAAAATTGAACAGATTAATAAACTGTTTGTGATACTTGTAATCAAACGTAAATACGTCAATGTCTGAAAAATATACATTGTCATTATCTTGTTATTTCATGAACCAAAGCAATAATAACTTACTGGATTCCTTAAAGCTTTCAAGTACTCTCGCTTAAGTAATGTTTTTATTTGTCTACCTGATGAGACTTGACGTATTTGTTCCTGGTTTAATAAATATTTCTTGCTTCCCATAGTATTAGATCTATCTTTAACCCGTTCATAGTGATAACGATTGATAAGCTTTGTTTTAATACTGTTTATGTTTGTACCATACTCTCCTGAACCAATTTCAATAACTGGAAAGATATTGACATTAAATATAATAGGATTACATTATTCAACATACTGTAGTCAGCTGGATTATGAAAACAAGGGCATTCCATATTATACTCAGCTAAAACACTAAGCATTCTTCTTGGTGTGCCTTCATACAAGCATTTTCCATCAGACAGAATATATAAATAATCAAATTTATCAAGAATGGTGGCACTTGGTTGGTGAATTGTTGTCACAATTGTTTTTCCTTTGGCAGTGAGACTTTTTAAATATTCCATAATTATAAGCATTGAAGTGCTGTCTAATCCGCTAAAATTATGTAAATTTATTATAATATTTATATTGTAAGCAATGTCCTTACGTTGTTGGCTCATCCAGTAATATCACAGAAAAATCACTTAATAGTTCAAGGCCAATACTTAAACGTTTTCGTTGTCCGCCTGATATACAACACACTTTAGTGTTTGATACTTCATGTAAACCCAAAATATTCATTAACTCATTAATTAATATCCACTTTTTAGATCTTTTATCATCTGGCAGTTTTAAGTCGGCTGCAATTTCAAAACTTTCCTTAACACTAAGTAAATCACATAGCTGAGTATCTTGTTGAATATATCCCAATGCATTTTCTTCATTGTTATTCATGGAATGTGGCCGCGCATGTTCACTGCGCAATGTGCAGCATAATGAATTTTGTTTGTTATTTAAATTTAAACGTATTCTTCCTGTGTAATTTTTAATACAACCACTGAGTATATTTAGTAATGTTGTTTTGCCCGAACCAGAAGGGCCTAATATTCCAATAAATCCACCAGATGGAAAACAACCATTAATTCCATAAAGTATTTGCTTTCTGCCTATAAATTAAACATAATTACAATGCAAAAAAGTGAATGCAAAACATTCATTGCAGCAAACACCTTGTGCAAGCAATTGCAACTAGAAAACCTTCACTTACCTCGTTTAATACCAACTTTTGTCTCATACCATAAATCTTCAAATGTAAACGCTGATTCCATAATGTATTTAACAATAGTTTGATCTCAATTACCAATTAATTCATCTTTGATTGTTATTTAATAAATCAGATTAGACCAATTTAAACCAGACGCACAGTGCAATAATACTAGACGCATTCAATATAATTTGATTATCAATACAGCAGCAGCAAAAGTTAAGTACTACAGTTATCTATCTATTACTTATCTAACACTAGACATTGATCCAGTTAATGTGCTTTAATTATTTCACAAAATCCTTTAATTTAAACTTGTCACTAGTAAGTTATCCGCACCGGAATGATATTAAATAAGAACTGCAAAGCGTAGAAGAAAGTTTCACTTTATCCCCCTCCGTTACAAACTTGTTTGTCGTGTTTTATGCATCTATTAAGAACTTTGATTATGAACTGTTAACATATAAATAAACTTGATATGACTTTCAAACCATTTATAAACATTATTAATTGTTTTACCGTAATTTAACAGAAAAACAATATTTAAATTCTCCGTACATTTAATGATTGTGAATTGCTTTATTTGTTACATGCGCAAAAAGTCAAAAAAATACAATTTTTAAAAAGTAAAAGGTATGCAATTGTTACATAAGATATTACTTCACTTGAAATAAATATACCCCCGAATATACTCAAGTTCGTTGTTCTTGGCATTTAGTAAAAGAAATTTGTTAAGCTCTTATTTAGTTTTAAAATTGCCAGAATCAAAAATGCACGCATATTTTATATTATTTATTGCGGTATGTTCCATGTGCCAAATAATTAGTGGTAATTTAGTTTCGTTTCTAACCAATGTTTCAGAAGACGTCGGTTTAAACATTGTAAATTTCATTGAGTAGAAAAATAAGTAAATTTAGTGTAATTACTGTACGTAAATTTTAGCTTGAATTAGTTCCTAAACATGGATATCATCTAGAAAGACATTTTGTAACTACGGAAGACGGGTATATTCTAGAAACACATAGAATTTCAAAAGTAAATGTGACTAGAAACTTACCACCAATACTTTTCGTTCACGGTATTGCCTCATCATCGATTGATTGGATCAATGGAGGAGTGAATGCCAGTCTTGCGTATGCATTTGTAGATCAAGGATTTGATGTCTGGTTAGCAAATAATCGGGGTACAAAATTCAGTCGTAAACATACAATCCTTAATCCAGATATAGATAAAAAGGAGTTTTGGCACTTTACATTCCATGAGCTAGGAGTTTACGATAATCCAGCGTTAATCGATTATATACTATTGCATACGCAATTTGAAAAGATAATTTACATTGGATTTTCACAAGGTTGCACAGCGTTTTTCGTAATGAACATTGAACGACCCGAATATAATGAAAAAATCTTATTTGCTCATCTTCTTGGTCCAGTTGCATTTTGGTCAAATACTATTTCACCCTCTTTGAGATACGGGCTAACGCTTATTGAAAAACAACTAGTTGTAAGTCATGAACTTGACTTAAAAATGTATCAATAAGCTAATAGTATTTTTGCAGCTACAACAAGACCATATCCAACTTTATGAACTTTTACCAAGAACTGTAAATGAAATGTTTTGGCCATCAGTCTGCGCACCACATTCACCCTTTTTTCAAATCTGCAAACTCATCATTAATCTAATTGTAGGTCCAGATCATCAGCTGCAAGACGTAAGTAAAACGATTGACTATGTTACAAATTTAGTTACTTTTATTATTGCTTTTAGAATCTTGTCCCAATAATAACGGGGAGTCTACCAGCTGGTGGTTCATTAAGACAGTATTTACATTTTAATCAACTGCTACAAAATGGTCGCTTCTGTAAGTTTAATTATCGTTCAACTAGTAAAAATTTGCATGCCTACGGACAAGAACAACCTCTCGATTATAATCTCGCAAAAGTGACTGCACCAGTGATTACGCATTTCGGAATAAATGATTGGTTGTGTAGTGATAAGGTAAGCAGCAACATTACCACCAACGGCTGTAAGATTGCATTGTGTATCTATTCTCTTCCTCAGGATGCCGCCAAAACAACTAGCATGCTACCCAACGTTCTATTGAGCAATCGAATAAAATATCCAAGGTTCACACACGCCAACTTCTTAGGGGCAAAGATATTTTCGATATTTTATATAATGATATCATCAATATCACATTACAATATGTTTATAAGCAATCATAAGCTAAGCATCAAAGAAAATCGGTAAAAAAGAAACAAAAGTATCGTTAATTGTCCTTCATTATGTATAAATAATCAACGAAATACGAATTTTAAATAACTTTTGACTGCGCGCCCTAAAATCATTCATTGTCTTTTGCGCGCCTTCATAACACTTGACTATAAAGTTTTCTTAAAACGAAATTTTTGTCGATGATTATAATAGAATAATCATAATGGCGGTTAATTAATTAATTATTACAATGTATAATAATAAAATCAATTATCATGTATGTACAAAGAGATTTTACAAAATGACGAACGTATGTGTCGTGTTGTGTATATAAGTCACTACCTATAATAATAATAATAATAATAATATGTCGATCCTAATCAGTTAACTTATGGCAAAAATGAATATTAATTTACAGTATGTATAAAATTTCTCTCAATTTTTACAAATCATCTTTTCTATGTACACAAAAATGATGCAAATGGGATTTGCACGAATTTAACCAACTTTGATATATTTACATTTGCCGTAATCAAAAATCTTGTATTCATTTTACTCTAAAATTTCCTTCATTCTCTCTTATATTTTGTATAAGTATATTTTATTTACGTTTACGCATTATTATTCTTGTTTCTGGTTGCGCTAAGTTATATACTCTAAATCATTATCACTGAATTAATGGTCGCTGAAGAAAAAGATGCTCAATGCAATCGACTTCAGCCCAATACTTCCTCACGTACAAAAATAGCTGTAATTCAAGAATAGCCAATTAGAAACCAATGAGTGACGCACTCCTTCATCAACATACCTGCCCCAGCCATCGCTCATCTGCTAAAAGTTCATTTAAAATACATGTGGTGTCTTTCTGCCCTTCTTTGATGCGCTTGTCCGAAACTCGTCGCGAGCATTCGAGATACATCAAATATTTCTGATGCGCAATCTTATTGTACAACTCAACGCGTTTCGAACATATCCGGCACATCATAAAATCCTGGAATAATAAACACGTTGGGAATCAGTTCTAAATTAAATTATACAACCAAATACTACCTTATCATTAATAGTATTGTTCTCTGGCTGACAACCTTCTAGTGTAACATCATTATACGGCTGTCCGAAGAACATCATTCTTACTGATGCACCGGGCGCATCACAAGCAGCACAACGCTTGCTTACCGAATCACTATAATCAGTAAATGCATTGTAACAGGGCCATGTACCAATGGCAGTCAGCAATTGCATTGACCATCGGAAGCAGTAGACCAATTTATTCTTCTTGCTCATGGTGAGATCGTCGATCATCTTGACGTTTGTGAGGAAATAATCATCTACAAGGAATAACATTTATTATGAAAGATGGTGCAAAGTAATGGCATATTACTTGTTGCGTTACCTTTTTCCTGAAATATCTCTTTGAGGAAATTGCAGTCTAATGCTTGTGATATCAGCGTCTGAATATACACCTCAAAGTTATCCTGATACACCTCATGTGACTTGATCGATTTTTCGAGTACTTCATAATCATAAACAACTAATTCATTACGGAGAAATTCTACCACAGTTTCGAGTTGATTTTGTGTTCTAAATTTTACAGGCACTGGCACATACATATGCTTACTATCAGCCATCAACGAAGAGTACTTAAATTAAGATGCATTAGAATTCAATATATTCAAATTACGCTAAATACTCACTGTTGATATATTTTTATACAGTCGCATACCGTTTTCGTCAAACGATTCATACTTTTGCAACAAATTCTTACCGTCGATACGCCAGAGAGCTGGTGGCCATTGCAAATTCAATTCAGTCCTTAACGCCAAAAACTCTCCGGGTTTAAACGGCCCGTCGATACTGGAACTACTTATGGCAACTTCTTGTTTCGCGACCGCAGCCGCAAGATTGTCTTCCAACGTGGGCGCTCCATGGCCCATCGTCTTAACGGTTTGTACGTCGAGCACCTGGATGCCAGCATCGTGTGCCGCCGCCGAAATGAGATTACGCTGCTGTTGTTTATTCTTAAAACTATTAGGCGGTCGTCCCCGTTTCCGTTTACCCACTTCCTCCTCATGAGCTGTAACTTCTGGCCGTTCAGCCGGTGTCCAAGCTGGATCCGAATCGGAATCCACATAATCATGGGTGTCATCCAATCCGCCGTCCTCCTCCTTCAGCGAGTTCGGATTTATGCGATCTTTAGCTGCACGTTTCGTTAGTTCTCTCCTTGGAATGTCCATGGAATCTGCAAGGAAACATATGCACTAGATAGTAACCATAATATTAGAACCGCATATCCACTAACCATTTATGGGTTCAAGTTCTAGAGATTTCGTGCGTTTTTTGTACGGCCGTCGTTTCCGTTCTTTATACTTTCGTTTTCGCACCTTCTCTTTGGAGACCGAGTTGATATTGTTAAAGAATTCGTCGTCGGACGAGATACCATCGTCGGAACTGTCGAAGGCGCAATGCTTCCGTACTTTAGGTAAGGGAAAGTATCTGGGATCATCTTGTGGATCGCCTGCAAACGGCACAACAGTAATATTACTATAGCGTATGAACAATTAATGAAGCTTTAATATCTATCTTATGTACCGTGAGATAATTTTACAGCATGTGATGGATGTACAGATGTGACGCCGGTTTGTGGGTGTGCCGATGGCGTAACATGGGGATGGCTGTGCGGACCACTAGGCAGTGTCGTTGTCGAAGAGGTGGCACCATTCATCTCCGTCCTCGTATTCGAGTCAGGTACAGTCTTACTCCGATTCCAATTCGATTTTCTGCCCTTGGTGACTGGTGGCGGCGAACTGTCGCGTTCACCTTGCAAAAATCGTAGATAACTGTTAATGAAACCTTCCTTGCCCTTAACCATCTTATCTCCTGCAGGTTTGGCCATATTAGGCGGGTTTATTGCTTTGCTTTGCTGAACTTGCGGAGGTCGAGGTAACGGCGGCGTTGCATCATTGAGAAAGTTTAGCTCTTCTTCGATATTAGGCACAACAACTTTGGGCTGATCATCGTCCGGATGCGGGTGGTACTGATTGGGGGCTGGCTGCGGCTGATTTTGATTTAGCTCATTATAACTTGTCAGTGGAGTTAACTCAGCGGTTTGATACTCCGACGATGGGGCGATATGAAACGGAGGGAAATAAGGCAATGCTTGCGAATGCGCCGAATGTATATGCGGCACCATCAACGGCTGATGCTGCTGGATTGCTTGGCCGGAGAAGATTTTTGCCGGTGGCGTGGGTAAATTCCATCGGTCAAAATCAAAATAGGCACCATTCTGCGGCGCTTGCTGATTCACGCCTGAGCTGTGTGCTGGAGGCGGTATCCGGCCAGGCAGTTCTGCATTGGGTGGTGGTACTTTCTCAGTACTCTTCCGCCGCTTCTTGCCTTCCGGCTTCGGCTCAACTGGCGGAATTTGGCAGCTCTGCTGTTGTTGCTGCTGCAAGTTCTTGACGATACTCATTGGATCACCACGACAACTAGATAAGTCTTGAAGAGTTACCTGATGGCCGGATTCAAAGTACGCCTGCTGGCGCTCCGGAATACCAATCAAATTGCGCTGTGGCGGCTCCGATCGATTCGGAACGTCGATTTGCCGCGATGGTATTTCGATACTGTTTCCGGCTTGATACGTGTACTTCCGACGCTCGTCCCAGCAGTTTTGATTCGAATTCGGCGGTCGCTCAAATCGTTCCGGAAAACTTTTATCTGTGTTCAATGCTCGTGTGATCACACTGGGATATCCAGACGGGTTCTGCACGTTCGGCCGAGGAACTGTGACGTCCAACGGACTGGACGCTTGATTAGACGCCTGCGGTGATGAGATTTGCGCATTCATCGGGCTATTGTATAATGGATACGCGGGGCTTGATGCGTGGCCCAAGGGTGATGCTTGTGAATGAGCTTGCAAAGGGCTGGGTCGTCTCGGCACCACCACATTGCAATCGGGTCCATTTGAATTATTCGCAGTGCGTTGAAAATCCGTCTCCGTATTGATACCCTGCTGGTATTGTCTACAAAACGTAAATTGCATTAAAATAACAAATTAAGTTATGATGCTTAACTCACCTAAAGTTGCCCTGAAAGGTACGCTTATTATTAGAATTATAATTAAGTCTTTGACCGTCCATGATGGAAAAGCTAATTACAGATTGCTGTTGCTCTTCGGCAGCAGGAGGCGGCCGACGATCCGTTTGTGACCCCAGATCGTAGATTTTCGTTTGCGCTTTAGTTTGAATCTGTGGTGGAGTCGGCGCTTGTTTATTGTTCTGAGGGGCAAATTTCTCCACACGTGGTGGATTCGCAACGTTGAAGCCGGCGCGCTGTGGTGGCTGCGGCACGCGATATTCCTTGCTGTTCGCATTTGGTGATGGATGACTTGTACTGACAATGCATGTTTGTTGAATGTTAGGTGAGTTTGTTTGTGAATTCGAGTATGATTTGTTTGTTGTGGCAGGAGACTCGCCGCTGGGAAACGTCGTCGTCGGTGATTGGTAGAAATTCGTGTTGCCTTTTGTAACACTAGCCTAAAATAATAAACCAACGACGATAAACAACGTCCAACATTCAAACTCCAGTGTTAATTACCTGCGCGGTTTGATTGCGTGCGGCCGCGTTCTTCGCTGCTGCCAGAGAATTCAAGTGATTGATACTTTGTGCCGCGAAGTGTGCAGCGTTAAAGTTCTCGTAAGTCTTTGCAATCGTCGTCGACACAACACTCTCGTGGGGCAGTACACCGAAGGGACTGTTTTGCTGCCAGGCACCGGTATTTTGGTCAAAGAATGCTTGCGCATTGTGAAAATCTCCCTCGGCGGTCTGCTTCGCTACAGCCTGCGCCTGGGCGATCGCCTGCCGCTGCTGCTGCGTGATGTAGTGCGTCGTCGGCTTTGCAACCGCATTGTGAAACAGCGGACTGAAGACACTCTCATAGCCAACTGGTGGAGCCGGCAGAAAACTGCCGGGTATTAGCTGTGGAGCACTGGTGGTTGGCGGTACGTTGCCGCCACCGGAAGAAGCTAAATGGTGATGCAAGTCTCCGCTCGGCGCACTTCCTTGCACAGATGATAAGCGGTTATATGCGTATGCAGACCATGGGCCAACTGGGTCCATTATGAGTTGTATTTATTTGTACTAGTAAAGCCATCCCATCTAAAATATAACACAACATTGATAAAGTGCAAACTGAGTGGTGGCTGCAGCATGCCAGTGCATCCACTGCCGCAAACAAACACGCGAAATTCCATTCACATATGAATAAATCAATATCAGGCATATATGGAATAATAAAAATGCATGTAGGGTGTGCAAGAGCCTAGTGAGCAACCTTATTGTGTGCACTGAATCTAACCCCCAAACGCTGCTGCACATATCTTCTCGCACACTGAGCACTGGATTCCAACCAAAGAAGAACGTTCATTTGGTCGGCCACTTGGGCTGCGAATTTTCAAAATTTGCACGTTCAAGCGACGAGGCGAAGGCGTTCTGCATGTTCGTACTTACTTCTGAACTTATAAAAGATCCAACAGCAATGTATCATGCATGTAGGTATATAATTATGGAATATGGCTTCATGTATGAGTATCACACATAAATAGAGTTCTCAATGCGCGACTACGACGCGAATACGAGTATGCCAAGCACCAACCAACAGCAGAACAAAACAAAACATGTTATATTAGTGACACGCACATAGGGCTCGAGCGGTTCGCGGCTGCACGTTTGCAATCACAATCAACGGTGGAGGTGATGTAGCGGGCACTCGACATATTTCATTAGTTTCGTTACATTCGGGCATTAATTTGGGCTTGCAAATATCCACTTTACATATCCCATTTAGAGTTTCTCAATACACACGCACGAGCCAAGCTGCATTAAATCGCCATCTTGGGAATATACTAAACAATAGGCCAACTTGTGCCACCTATGAGTAAATTTCGATCAATGGAATATGCCGCATCTTTTTCAATTTTTCTTTGCAAATTAAACCAGTTTTTCACAATCAACAAGCGAATTTAAAACAAAATCACTTTTTGACAATAATAAATCACGCCAAAATAACGTTTTATACAAATTTTCCAAAGGAAATTCGTATTAATATATGCTAAAAATAAAATAAATTGCGTCTATATATCAACTGACAATACTTTTAAAAGTAAGTTTCCGTTAAATTTAATAATTTGAATCACATTTCTAATACCGCGTGCCGGCACACAGTAAATAAAGAAATGCATTAAAATATTGGAAATTAATGAATAGCAATGACACGCCCTTAAAACACATGCATACCCTCAGTTACTTTCGTTATAAATTTATTTTACGACTTTAATACATCACCATCATCTACTTTCAGAACAATTTTAATTTATAAACAAAAATATATAATTCCGTCTGTTATAATATTTCCATCGCGTTCAACACACGAGAATAGTACAATTTTTGCATGCAAGTTTCTGTCTAAATAATCACAACAAGATTACATTTATATGCTTATTACTTGCTTCTAATAGTAATTCACTTGTTGACCGATGTTCTTATCAGATTAGATACATAATAAATATCCATTTATTGTACAACATTTTACGTGACGAAGTCTACGATATTCATCATTATATTTAATTACATGTAAAATCTAATTTGGCAATGTAACATTTTATTATTTTACTATTTCTGATAATATGACAATGTACTAATTAATATGCATTACATAATTTATTTGTGATGTCGATAAAAAGAATGCTAAAATGAGAAATAATTTGCAAGAACCTGTAAATGTAATTAGTCAACGAATTTATAAGTATACGTTATTATTGTATACTTCGGTTTAAAACATGTTTAGGCTTTTGTTGATGAGAAAACTAAAGTAATTCAAATTCACTGAGAATATGTCAATTACTATCACATTTAGACAAGACAAAATATATACATATTCATATACTCTACGACGATTTTTGGTTGATATAGTTGCCACTTCGTTTTCATTAGTTGCTTTTACTTTACTTTACTTTCACTAAGTCAAATCTAATATAAAAATAAATGCAAATGGAGCTGCAAATTTGCGTTTTGTTTTCATGAGTTGTATAAATAATATAAACATCTGCTAAACCTAAATCCGAATGGTAACTTAATAGCAAGATAGAGATAATCACAATGTGCTTACGAAATCTAAGCGAACTCTTTAGGAATTAGATTTAAATTAACATAATAAAGTTTGTCATAGGTGCGCGTCCTCTAGATAGAGACCATGTACGATTTTAAAATAGAAGATTAGAATAATGGCTGAGATGCTAACTAAGGAAGACGTTCTTAAACTATAAACGATGCTACCTAATTAGTTGCCTATTCACTTCACATTCTGAGTATTATGATTTATATAAATACAAATAAAAATATATATTCTTTGTACATGCAATCAATAAATAATTCTGCCGTTAGTTAGTTTTAGATTCTTGTTAAAAGTTACGTGTATTTTGTTTGCATACTTATCCTTGAGTATTAAATAAGCCTCCATCCGTTTTTTTGAATTTAAATAGGAATTATTTGTTTCGTTCACTTTATGGTTATAGCTTTTTTAGACTAGAGTTTAGTTATAATTTCTTACTGGGTGTGGTGTCAATGTATATTACCTGACGGCGACGAGATACCGTGCGTAACAGAGTTCTCCAAAACAACGTCCAATTCATCCAAAGGTATTAGAATTTGCTTTAAAAACGTCAACAATCCTCGATTTCTGAGAAACGAATTCTCTTCGTACATCTCGGATGTTACTCGACAAGTTGCCATTGGCATAAGCATTCGATGTAAGAGATGTTCCCTGCATAAAAAGAATGAATTAATTGCATTAAGTGAATTTTTACTTCGTCGTATTTCTTACCGCACACTCAAACAAATAAACAATTGGAATTTTCCATCCTTGCCAAGAGCTTTACTAGCAGTTTGAATTTCATCTACAAGATGAATATAGCACCTCCATACAGCTAAAGTTTCTTGATGATTTCTTTCCAGGCTTGTACTTCGGCAACCGGATGCTTCTTCGATCAAATCCAATTCAAATTGTTCCTTTACTCGCACTATAATTAATTAATAAATACGTAATTTATTCAAGTGTATTAATTAAAAAATATTTACCAAAATAATCCCAAATGTAATGATTAAAAACAAATAGTCTTGCTGACTTAAAACCCAACAAGAATACAAGTTCCAGGCATTTGACCAAACCGGAATCTCCGCATAACAACGCTGTCAATGTTGTATTTCTTTCAGATGATCGTCTATAATGCCATTTAACAATATTATTAACACAATCGCCAAGCATGTGCTGTATTTGTGATGGCTTTATTTCAGTGCGTGGGGGTCCTGGAGATTGACACCGCGGAGTGCGCCTTCCCATACTTCCCGTATTCGTAACATTTGTTTGTTCTTCCACCTTAACCGCAGGTATCAAAGTTCCAACAAGCAGACGCTCAGTTGAGCCATCATCAACCCCTCGCCCTAACCAGCGGCCGCAAGGAAATTCATAAATATGACCAGTCACATCATTTCTAACATGAACATAATCGACCATCCATTTTGCGGACATGCCAGAATTATCATGCCCAATGCGCATTGTTGTTAAAACGCCCAAATTTTGATGCTTAAAATAAAATTTTATTAATGGCGAAAATAAATAATGCACAAGTAATACTTTAATTTGCATCGTTAAGTTGCCTTTGTCCACTGCCATTCGCTTTGTTTCCGAGAGCGTGCCTGATAAGACGACCCAAACATTGGCAGATGTTGTTGTGCCTCTTTTGTTTGGAACAATGACAATTCGATAGGTTATCACTAAAATACATAACGAATTAAATACAGTTGAAATTTATCAAGACTATTCAATTACCAGTTGTTGGGTACGTGCTTGTGAAACAAAAATAATCGACCGCATTTAACGATAGCAAATGATAGAGAAATTGCTCGCGTTCTTCTTCGCAGCGTAAAAATGCGCTTCGTTTGTATTGCCCCCTGAGTAGATTTTGGTCTGAGAGTAACGTACGAAAATGTTTTGAGAGTTGTTTCTTTTCGAGTGCAAGTCGTACCCAAGCACGTGCCATTCCAATTCCTGTTTTCACATCAGCCATAGCTTGAACGTTTCTAAAAGATCATAATTAAAACTGTTGACGCCTAATTAATCGTATAAAAACTTACGCCATATCAAACAGTAAAGATTCAAGCAAGGGTGGCATATCAGGTCGCTGCTTATTTTCCAAGTTATTGGGCGAAGACCAATTTTCAAATCGTAGTGTTAATCTATTGAATTCAACTTGCGCTAAATATTTAGAATCCATTTTACTTGGGCCTTTATGTAAATCTTGATATGCACATAAATGTGACCACAATGCCGATTTGCCCCGTTTTTTATGCAATCCATGAGACCATACTCTCTCCAAGAAATCACATAATGATGTAACCAACGTGCTCTCCTCAACCGCCCCCGAATTATCAGAGCTGTTATTACTAGACAGCGTTACGCCCTCAGCACCAAGTTTTGCCAGTAGCATTCGTTTCGTTTTAGCTTTGCAATCTTTCAACAGCTTCTCAACAAATATCCAATTTGCCTGCGCAATCAGAGCTGGTGACATGTCCTGATTATTTTCCTTATTTGCAGTTTTATCATCAGCTAAACTCTTCAATCCAGACATTCCTTTCTTCAAAGCGCTTGCTCTTGGAATGCTACCTTTGTTTACAACTGGAGTTTTATTCAAAACTTCCTTGTCCAACAGCGGAAAACATCTCGAAAAGTTTGGTTTACTGCTCATAATTTCTTTAATTGGCGGACTTTCAAAGTCTGGATTAGTCAGTCTACGATCTAACAACTTTTGTGTATCATGAGCCATCGTACAAGGTTCATAGCACAAACTACGCATTAAATTCTCGCCGCCATAACGTTGCTTTAACAATTTGATTCGATACTCAAATATTTGAAGATTGTTGTCCGTTTCGCCCCACGTGGAGAGAATTTTGTTATCAATAAGCGTGGCAAACATTTGCGATTCCAGGAAGCGCCATAAAAATAATCGATGTTGTTCAGGTTGATCCGACAGAAATGACGCTTTATCGAAGTTTTGCATGGAATCTCGATTATTCAACCAATCCTCTTTGCCCTGATTCGGAAATATGACAAAGTTCTCATACGACTGGAATATATGTACGAAACGATTCAAAAATATTTCCCGTATTGAATTATTAAAACGCAAGTCCTCTACATATGAATCTGTAGGCTGAGCGCTCCCATTCTGATCGAGAGCAACGCCAGTCCGTCGTACAAGATCTGCAATGCGTTGCAATGCCTCCGAACGCGCAGAACCTGGAGGTGAGGGAGGCCTGTCCGAATCTAGCGTATCGTGAATGGAAAGTTTGCGACGATTTTGCGGTCTATTCGGTAGCGTGCAGGAACGCGACATAATATCCTAGAAAGAACAATGAGTGCAATAAACTGCATGGTAAATTGCAAATCGCAACGTCAGTTACACGCTTACTTGACTAGCACGACTGCACTCGGCGTTTGGCACATGCACTCCATATTTATCTAGCGCTGAGTAAATCTCCGCAGTGAAAGCCTCTAAATGAGGAAACGTCGCAGTTTCCTCCGGCAATTGCACTTTGCATTTATCAATATCAACATAGCATAAACTAGCTTCGCTCGCTACTTTTGTATTATCTGTAGAAGCATGTAAACCTACAAAATACTTTACTAGTAGTACGTACAATATTTATGTGTATTATTTACCCATCAGAAATGGAACCGGAGCGTCTAGAAAGTGATGTAAACTAGCAGGCAGTATTGGCACATATACATGCGGCCATGTGAATGGGAACAATAAACTGGAAATACCCTCAGCGACAATCATTAATCTTTGGCAATCTGAAAACATTCAAAGACATTTTAATAACACTCTTCAGACTTAAAAATCTTTGGTTCATACCTGTGCTTCTTAAGAGTATTTGGTTTTCTAGCATTAGACAAGTAAACAATTGCATTACAATATCCACACCAAGCAATGTAAACATTAATCGTAGTGAAAAATCTAAATGTGGTAGCTCCACCAATAGTGTGGGCGTTTGAATGACCACATTCGCGAGAGGTAGTTGCGGATCACTTGGTGGTAGATGTAATAACAAACTTTTACCTGGTGCAGGTAACTGTATCTCATACAATAGATTAAAAACATAGCTCTCTAGACTAAGCCCATCGATATTTGACTGTCGCCGAGGCACGCATCTGTATAGATTTTCCAAGAATATTTTAGCTGCCTGTGCATGAGGAATCTGACAAAGAATTGCAATGCTTTTTGACACAAACAGTTTATCTTTTGAGATGTCATAATATGTTAAAGCTGCCCCACTAGGACTTGGTGCACTTATTTTGAAATGTCGCGGCAATGATCGACTCTGTGGACCTTGGGGCGGCTGTTGCATTTGCCGTAAACGATCACCACTGGATAATTCTGTTACATACATTGCCTGCAATGTTTGCATTGCTGTGCAGATATCTCTGTTACGAATTTCCTCATAGAACACCAAACTGAAACCATATGTTCGTTTGCCATCTTCTTTTGTAATAACAAATGGATGATAATTTGGAGCTTGAGTGACTGAGTGTTTTTGCGTTCTAAATCTTAAACCACTTGGCAAACATAGCTACAAATTAAAAAAACAATTAAGTTTCCATTCATTATAGCACAATGAAAGAATTACCATTGAAACTGCAGATGCATCAAAGGGATTAGTTACGAGATTTTCTGGATAATGTGCAAGAACTTTAGTCTTATATGGGCGTTCTAACGGGGAACAATGCAAGTTATCCCCTAAAATAAACACAATTCCAATAGGAAATGAGAGCAGTGCTTGAAATTGTTATGAATGATGTATTGGATTGTTGGAATTAGCTCAGCACATACCTGATAACCGATCTGGTTCTAGACCTGAATTTAGATCCAGTCCGCAAATAACAAAGTAATCCGCGAATTTACTCATTATTTGTGATGATGGTGACTTCGTTCCCAAATAAATAACTGCTCACTATAACCTCGAAATATATATTATGATGCACCAACGGCCATATGTGCTACTGTAGCCTCATGTTTTCACTTTGCCACTTATGCTAAACTTTATCAGATCATTTTTGTTTAAATCTACACTCACTTGCTCAGCACAAAAGAGCAAATCCCTACTTCACGCTCTAGTTTACATCAGTCAGCCATTTTGTGTTTTGATTTTTAATCACTACATGCCAACAATCGCAGCTGATTTGTAACCAATGTGGGTTGCCTATAGAGTACATTTGACAAAAGGTCAAACATCAAATTCGACATTTTCAAACTGGCGGATCCTTTATTAATTTCTTATTTTTAGTTAATATCTAAAATATAAACAAATTAAAACTTAAATAAAAAGAAACAGTTTTTATTTATATCTTCCTAATATATTTCATGCTGCATAATTTGAAGTAGGAATTATCACTGGGGAAATTTCAATTTACAAATGCAATTTGTTATCTAAGGTGTTTAATGATTCTACTTTGATAGTCATAAACATCATAAAGCACAATCATAAAGTAATGGAAAATTATGTCGATATAAGTGCTTCATATAGTAATATTGTATAATAATTGTTCATCAATGCTAAATCACACTTTCTAATCTTGTGCAAGAATCACGTTAGTTGCTCACCAATTATTTATGACAGTATCATATAGGTTTAGTAGTTTCAGTGGCTGAGAAGCAAATAGAAATTTATCTTACTGCTATTTAAACAAATTACGTACACTTAACAGATTAGTGGGTTTCTCTATCATTATATAAGTAATTTAAGTAGTGTTACAATAACTACGTTGCTCTAAAAGTGGAACAATGATTGAAATTACAAATTTAACACAATTAATTCAACCACATCTAAAATCCAATGTACAAATTGTGAATTATCTAACCGAAAATCTTGTGCCTGTTGGAGAAAACTATGGAAGTGTTATACTTGCAGTGTCTATAAAATTATCAAATGGTGAAACTCTGCAATTAGTGGCAAAACTGAATCCAGCAACTGAATTATTCAAGAAAATCTTCAACATCCCAATAGCCTTCAGAAAAGAAGCAGAATTTTACAAAACTATAATTCCACTTTTACACAACTTCCAAGACGAATGCAAAGTCCCTAGATTGAATTCGTTTGTCAATTATTATGGTTCACGTTATTCATTAGACTTGAATCCAGACATATTCGATGACAATGCATGTCTTCTTCTAGAAAACATAAAATTCAGAGGATTCAGTTGCATCAAACGCACCGAGTGTTATGATTTATGTACAACCAAGTACATAATGAAAATGATGGCACATTTGCATGCTCTGCCTATTGCTATAAAGATCAAACGACCAGACGAATTTTCTAGAATAAGAGAGCATCTTAAATTAAATTTAACTGACCCAAAAGTTTCCCAGCAGCATATCATTAGAGTCAACGGAATTACGCAGTATGCACTGAGCAAGGACAAAGAGATAATGCAATACGCTAATAGAGTAGTGGCATTAATGCAACATACCGCACGCCGCTACACCGCAATGCAAGTTCAAGGAAATGAGCCATTCAACACAATTACCCATAATGATATGTGGATTGCAAACATCATGTTGAAGCTGAACCAGGATGGAAGGCCAATTAGCGATCGACTCGTCGATTATCAAATGGCCGCATATGGCAATCCGGCACACGATATTTTGTTTTTTATTCATACCAGTGTTAAAGCCCCACTGATAACTCAGTACTATGACGTAATAATTGACGATTATTATGATGAATTTATATCGAAATTAATGCAGTACGGTGTTGATGTAAAACCATTTACGAAAGATGCGCTACTGAGCGAAATTGATGAAGCTGCAAAGGAAGTACAGTTTTATCACATTTTATTTATGACTGTCACTGTTTTCCTTGAAGGGAATCTTGATGAAGTTGAAGAAATTCTCAGGAGTGGTGATGGCAACTTAACAAGCGTAGTAAATCCTGCATATGCACCTCAACTGAGAGCTATTGTTTTGAATTATATTAAACACGGTTGGCTTTAAATTAGTTTTTATTACGTTATAAATAAATATAAGCAAAATACGTTGATGACGTCGATTACAGTGTCAGCCATTGTTTTTCTTGGAACTCGTCGAGAATAAACGTCATTCGTTCGAAGAATCTTGATTGGTCGATTTTGGACATGTCAAATAAACTATGCTCATGATAATCTTCTAGGGGTTTAGCTTCTTCCTTCTTGGTGAAAATTGGTGTTAGCATAAACAATGAATGCAACATTTCCACACGCATCATACATCGGTCAATTTCTTTCAAATACAATTCCTTGCTAAACTCTTTTAAATTCTCAACTTTTATGTCTTTTAAAACCTGAATAAAACTATCAAAATAGGTGTTTATGAATTCATCATAATGTGCTTTAAGAACAGGAATTTCAACACTCGTGTATAAAAAGAACATCAAGTCGGCAAATGGATTACCATAAGCAATCATTTGGAAATCAACAAATCTGTTTCTTACAATTTTTCCCTGTTCGTCCTTTTTGATCATTGTATTATTCGTCCACAAATCGGAATGCACAATTGACGCAAACGGTTCGACAATGTCGGTGTCGTGTTTGTAGAAATTTGGCGCGGTTTTGGTGAAAATATCCATGAGTTTCTGATGCACGTGCTGGTTCTTCGGAATGTTTTTAAGACAGTTGGATAATTCATCCAGTAATTGCACAAGTAAATCTTCAGTGAATTCATCCAAACTGTGACTTGGTGGGCGAACAAGTTTGCAGATTTCTTCTTCGAATCGTGCAGGTTCCTTCATTTTCATCGCCACCGGCACTGCATGAAACTTGGCCAAGTCTTGAATGATAAACATAGTGCACTCATAATCGAATCCTTGCATTCGATCACCTATATCGTATCCTTTTACTTTAATGTTTTCCAACAACAAGCAGCAATTATCATCGACTTCATCCTTCCCCGGATCAAGGCTGTACCGTGAGCCGTAATACTTGGGGAATAATTGCATCGGTGATTGATCATTACGTTTCAAGAAGTTCTGCAATGATGGCACGACAGAATTGTAAAAGATGACTTCCTTCTTGAAAGTGACTGCCGTGTTGAACGATTGTTTGATGAATTCCGTGGTGGGACAAGTTTTTGCAACAAGATGCAATTGCCTATTGTCGTTCAACGAAACATCCACAGCTGACATAACACTGCCGTAATTTTCACCGGGTCCGATCAAACTACGAATAGCGTATGATTGGATGTGTTCGCCAATGCCCAAGAATGGTTTGACCATATTTTCTAAGCATTCAATTTCCGGCATCGTTAACGGTTATTTGAATTTTATTCACAGCGACACGCGAAGAAACACTTTAACCGATACAATGATTGTTTGGCCACAACGCAATGCATTTAAATGGTACGATCAAACAGGAACACGTGGAACGTCATTGTGTGGCGATGTACACACCTGACTTTCAGATTGAGAGTAAATTCAACATGTGGAAATTACTTGATGCTGACTAATCTGCAGCATGCGTCCCACTTTAACCGATTCAACGAATTGCCCAACGAACAAATACGTTCAAAAGTTATGTAAGCAAAACGATAAATAGATATTTACTTCATGGATAGATTAATGCTTTCATATTATTTAGGAACGAACAATAAACGTGTTACGCTCACAGGTAATAATTACCCAGCGCTCGCCAGTAAAAGTTTTTTTATAATGCGACTCAAAATACAACATACAACTCGCAGTGTTGTTCTTGGCTCGCTGCCGTAATGATTCAGCAATGCAAAACGTGACAATACATTGAGGAAAAGCATTAGGGAAATGCTTAATGAAATGTGCAATATTGTGACTTGCTGAACCTTGAGGATAAATTTGTTTTCAAATGTTATTTTTATGTACATTATGCTTTGTAATTTGTACATACTAATCATTTTTTTCAATGCTGTAATTGAATCTATTCTGGTAGCTGTTGATCTAATCTATATATTTGTCTAATAACATCAAATCGCATGTTCTAACCTCATTAATTGTACAATAAAACCTTTATAAAACATGTGCGCACGCAGTTCAAATAACATATAACAACAAAACAGATGATAGTAATTATAACCATCCTTTGTCAATATAGAAATCCATTAGGAATAATAATTTTTCAGTGTATTTTTCATCATTCAATTTTGATTTGCTCAACATGGAATCGGAGTCTACTTTGGACAAGTCACTAGCCTTTTCTTTGCTAGTGAAAATTGGCGATAACATGAAAAGCGCATGATGCATTTCCATTCGCTTCATGCATCTGTCAAGTTCCTTGTGAAACAAGTCCTTGCCAAAGTCGTTAAGATTGTTAATGCGCAAATCTTTTAGCGTTTGTATAAAAGTGTCATAGTAAATGTTTAGCAAGTCATCATAGTGTTCTTTGAGCACCGAGATTTGCACGCTCGAGAATAAAAAGAATACAAGATCAACAACAAAGTTTCCGTATAGCAACATTTGAAAGTCCAGAAAGCGTATCGCTGCGATTTTTCCATCCGGGTTTAGCTTAACCATCATATTGTTCGTCCAAAAATCCGAGTGCATCAATGACGCAAACGGTTCGACAACATCCGTGTCTGGTCGGTAATAATTCTTGTACGTTTCAATCATTGATTGTATCGAATCCATATACGGTTGAAATCTCTCAACTTCTTTACAAGCAGTGATTAATTCATTGTTGATGCGTTGAATCATCTCAAATGGGAACGTTTCTTTGACTATCGTTCGTTTGGAGACTGTTGGAAGAATATGTTGTTTAAACACTTCCGGTTCTTTAATTTTAATGGCGATTGGAACTGCATGAAACACTGCTAACTTTTGCACAATGAATTTGGTACAATCGTAATTGAATCCTTCCATCCGGTCATGCATTTTAAAATTGGTTTCTTTGACGTTCTCCAATAAAAAGTACGAATCGTTGTCAATGCTTCCAGTGTCTATATTCGTTTCAAAGCGGCATCCGTAAAACTTTGGGAAGACATCCAAACTTGGGGAGCCATTTTGTTTTAGGAAATAGTTGATTATAGGTACGATAATGTGATATAATTCAGCTTCCTTACGAAATGTCACATCAACGTTAAACATTTTCCGGATAAATTCGTTTGATGGACATTTTTTGGCAACCAGATGCAGCTCTTCATTATTGCTCAAAAGCAAATCAATGGCGAGAAGGACACTCCCATAATTTTCTCCGGGTGCAATTAAATTGTTAATCGTGGATTTCGTAATTTTTACACCAACTGGTAGAAATGGTTGCACATATGATTCTAAATGTTTTATCTCCTCCATTGTTATAATGCACGTTTGATGATAAACTGCACACGTTTGAAATTTAATGCGTTTTGCGGTTATTTGATGAATGCAAACGGTCACAATCAACAGAATATAAAGCACGATTGATTGCACTACCGCCGATTTATAAAACACTAGCGATAAAGTTATAATCGGGGAAGTTTTTATTGTATTTTTTTTTTCAAGAAAGCGCACTGGTACACTTAAGTAGCACAAACAGATAAACGCACATGCACTTCAAGTTGTTTTCAACGATATAATCAATTTTGTTTTAAAAACTGATACTTTGAAGTATGAAGTAGGCAGGTATTTGAAACTTGTAAAGTATTTCCTGTAATTGTTAACCCTCGAGGTTCAAATGTTAATATGAACCACAGCTATGAATATACAGTCATTCACTCATTACCATTATCAGTTGACTTCATTTTATTGTAATATTTAGCGATCCATTGTAGTTTTACTTGAATATAATTACTGTCAAAATATTAATATTGGTATTCCAGATAACCTTGATGAATGTCAGTTAAATTTGGAAGATATCTAGATATTTGATATCAAATTAGATTAGTTTAGTTATAAGTGCATTAATGTGATAATAATGTTTGCAAACTATTACCAACTATTACCAAAACTACTCCATTACCAAGTCAGTGATAAGAGTTGTATTTTAATTTAATAAATCAATGATTATTAATCATACTGCCGCGGTACTTTCGTGTACTTTCGTGTGCCGCCAAAATACTTAATAATGAATGAGATTTTTGTGGCATTAAAGTTGACAAAAAAGTTTGAGAATCACTTTTATAAATTATACTTTGTAATGAGTAGATTACAATGTCGCTCTGTTTTTGAAAGCACTATAGCGAGAAATTGATAAAACTATTATAATGTTTCAAATTTTGTTTTTAATAATTGATAGAGGAATAGTTGAATTTTAGCAATTCAAAAAAATGATACAAATCGAAGCAATAGTCATTCAATCACATAAATACTCAAACTTAAATCAATTAACTTTTGAAGACTTAATCACCGGTTAGTTTTATTTACTCAAGTTAAGTAGATATGTAGAAGTTCCAATTTTCAACAAGAAAACGGTTGGTGGCTTAATGGTTAAGCGCCCGGCTGTCATCTGTGTGGCTCAGGTTCAAATTCCGCTCGTTCCGGCTTGTTTCTTTTTTAAAAATAATTGAATAGAAACTGCTCTAAGTACAAGTATAAGAATTGGTTTCCTATGTTGGAGTCTTTAATATCGAATTTGGCCATTCATTTGACCATAGCGCTCGAATTCAGAATGAGCACTTGGAATATAATTCTAAGTCCGATACGTGGGGGCTTTAGGGGGCGCACCCGGCAGTCAATTGACGTCACAAACCGAGGTCTGTTGGTAACGAAAATCGGGAATGGGGAGGCAGTCGCAAGTCGGACAGCGACCGAGCTGGTCGACATGCGATCTGCCGGGGAGCGAAGCTTGGGGTGGGCTGTCTAAAGACAATCTTAAAAGAACGGGCTTCAAAAATTAAAAATGGGGCTCTTGTAGGTCTCCGAGGGCCCCACCGGATATTCAGTTAAGCTCATTGAGGTATCGAAACGTACAAGGAATTGAAAAGATGAGAATGCCAATTCGAATGGGCATTCTCGGGGATCGAACCCGAGAGACTCAGACCAATTCCATAAACTGTAACACTAGGCTATGGAGAACTGCTCCAACGAACGATTTTGATTTTTCCTTTATATGCTTAGTTTGGTTTCAATTAAAAGTTTAAAACTCAATAATTTTGGCTCGCCCGTCCCCGGGGATCGAACCCGTGACTCACAGACCACACTCACATGCCATAACACTAGGCTATGGAGTGCTGTTGTTACGGTCGAATTTGGTTCTCCCCTTATATGCTTAGTTTGGTTTCAATTAAAAATTTAAAACTAAATTCTGGGCCGCCGTCACCTGGGATCGAACCCGCGACACACAGATCACATTCACATGCCATAACACTGGGCTATGGAGCGTTGTTGCTACCGCTGGATTTGATTCTGCCCTTACATGCTCATATTGGCTTACGGCCACAAATAAGATCATCTAACAAAGGATGAGGGTAGAATCTACCTTAATAGATGTTGTAGAAGACAAACCACCGCGGTGGTATGGCCACCTGCGCCGTATGAACGATTACCCAAAATGGCAGGGGCGTTTCAACCAACATTTAGCAACGTGTCCCGTGGGGGACTACCCAAATAAGGATACTTGACGGGAAGGGTGCGGTAGATGGCCAAATGCGCGGTAATTTAAATTGTAATACATATGGTTCGAGTATCAATTCATAACATATTTTAATTAAGAGAGGAAATTTGATTATGTTCATGTAAAAAATATGACTCGTATACAATGGAATTATTTTTGTGATGGTTATCATTTGATGATTCGTATAATTAATTTGTAAATAATTGACCCAAATTTAAAACAATTGTTTATAATCTATATTTACTGAAAAATCTTACTACATGCGTATAAAGTTCAATTTATTAAACGGAATACCGATTTGCGAGTTTTTGCGGTTTGTCTTCGTTTTGAGCACGTTTTGAGCAAACATCGTTTAGAGCACTGTTCAACGCTAAGGAAAACGTCAGTTGTAAAATTTAAAACATTTATTTTATAACATATAAATAATTTGCCTATTAACATTCTTACTATATCAATGATTGATTGTTGCTTAAAAAATAATTTGCATTCTAGTAAAAAATACAATCAAACTACAACATTCTCTAATTACTAAACATTTAACTCATAAATTTCGTATTCAACGCATGCGGCATGATATCAAAAGTGTTCGAATTAATTAGACGTGCAATATTTATAGTTCCAACCAACCTCTTTCAACAAATTGATCCAATAAGAACACCAATCTTTCGTTAAACTTTTCAATATTCAACTTGGCTTTACTCACAATAGAACTTCGATCAAGATCCGCCAAATTAGTGGCTTTTTCCTTATCTGTGTAAATTGGCAACAACATGAAAAGGCAATGGAAAATTTCCAAACGTTTCATAACTCTATCAATTTCCTTTTTGAAAGCAGTCTTGCTAAATTGCTCCAAGTTATTCACTTGTAAATCTTTCAGAACTTGCATAAATGTCTCATAGTACAAGTCAACAAAATCATCAAAATGCGCTTTGAGCACTGGGATTTGAACACTTGAAAAGAGGAAAAACATAAGATCGGACGCTGGACTTCCGTAAAGAATCAATTGAAAATCAACCATACAATTTCCAATCAGTTTTCCTTTATCATCCAGCTTAATCATTGTGTTATTTGTCCAATAATCAGCGTGAATTAACGTAGCGAAAGGTTCAAGCGCATTTTCCTGAATGTACAAATTATCTGCACATTTTCGCATCGTTTTATCAATAGAATCAACATGATTTTTATACTTGTCAATATCTTTAACGCAATCGATGAGTTCGTCTATTAATTTATCGTTTGTTTCCGGTGTCAATGTGTCTTTGGTGAAATGCGGAATTGAAATGTGTTTAAAAACATCTTCTTTGAATCGTTCGGGCTCTTTCAATTTCATTGCAACAGGCACTGCATGAATATTTGCCAAGTCTTTGACAATGAATGCAGCTGAATCGTAATCGAATCCGCGCATTCTATCGCCACTGACATAACCCAACACTTTAAGATTCTCCAACATAAAACAACAATCATCATCCACCTCAGTCTTGTTTGGATCCAAACTGTATCGTGAGCCGTAATATTTTGGAAAACATCCAATTGGAGCACAGCCGTTGCGTTTTTGGAAGTCTTGCATCGCAGGCACAATACATTTGTATAATTCGACTTCTTTCTTGAATGTCACCGCAGTATTGAACATTTGTTTAATAAAGTCTGAGAGCGGACACATCTTGGCGACCAAATTCCATTCTTCATTGTTGCTCAACACCAAGTCGAGAGCAAGCATGCGACTACCATAATTCTCACCAGGCGCAATCAAACTCTTTGTAGTATAGGTTACAATCTCCACACCTTTGGCCAAGGAGGGTTGCAGAAGTTCTTTCAGGTTGGGTATATCTTCCATGATAACTTAAATTTAAACGCGAATCTTTATGTCGTGCAAATAATCTGTGCGCAACTTGACATAAAATGAGACGCGCAACTGAGTCTAGTTGGAATTATATACGCGTCGTGATGATATCAGCCAAATATTCATACGAATATAACGTCCATCCCACTTTATAATTTTCGACGATCATTATCTTGGCCACCACTCAATGCCGCGAGAGTGCTTCACACATAGCTTGTGCAAAACTTTTGCACACTCGCTATTCGACTCAATTAAAGCCGATTTATCAACGGTAATATTATTACATAGCATTCAGTAAAAACCGATACATTAATTGCATCAATTACGGCTGATAACAAACATGAATAAGCATGTAATGATGTTCATCCTAGAACACACAACATGATTGACTTGTATTAATTGTGTATTATAAAAAAGATAACCAAATGTTAAGGCTCCCGAAAACAAGTAAACATGATTTTGCATATTTTTACTAAATGCGAATACATGTCTAATAAGGTAATATGTATATCATTTTCGTGACATGAACGAGCACAAACTGCCACCAATGTTGAAATAATTGCAAAGCCGGTTTTAATGGGTACAGTGTAATGAGTATATTTTTTTTTCTGTGCGATAATATTTGAGTTTCCAGCGCACGGACATATAGCAGCATCATAATTCATCAAAATAACATTAGTAGAAATTATGTACTTATTTATAGTGGTCATTATATAATGGCTCATGTTTTACTGTATGAATTCATGCGTTATATTTACAATTCTATTAACATCATGGTGTATTAGTACATGAATCATTTTTAAATAGCAAATGCGCATGCATTAATATTGTAAGCGAAGAATGCATGTATTCAATGTCATATCGTTTGTAATTTCAATTGATATTGCGCAAAGTGTGGGTGTTTGATCGACAACATGTTGATCAATATTTGAGTTATTGCTCTGGAATATTAATAAGTGTTAATATGCTGTAAACATGGCGTGTTGGACTTTGACTTCATATTTAATAAAGAATTAGCCATTTATAGAACAATTTGCAGCAATTATTATCTAAACAGATAAATTTGTTAATCTATGAGTTATTATGCACGTAGAGATAGAGAGCAAATTATTCAAATTCTATCGAATTTGGAAATTTGAATTTAGAAAAAAGTTTAGTGGCAGAGAACATCATAACGTTGATTCAAAAATTCGAAATTAGAATATTAGATACATTTATCATGAAACAACATCGGTAATTACTTTTGTTGGCATACAAATAAGTGCGAAGTTGATATTAATTAAAAAATATAACACTAGCTTTTCAGTGCTTTTCTTCGAATTAAATCATTTAAGCTTTTGGAAAACTGTAATTTACAATGCAAGAAAAACAATAGAGATGGCGATAGTGCATTGAAAAGAACATCACATAACACCCACGCATATGTAAATATGAGGCTTTGCAATGCAGTAAATGCAACAGGATGCAATTGTGAAGTGAGCAACAGTGACGCAATGACTCGGGGTCAAGTTTGAGCGTGTACTCGCGTGTACCGGTGTTAATGGAATAAAAAGGTATGTAGCAGTTATTAACTAATAATTAGTTTACTAATTATTGTGTAAGCAATTTATATGTGCTACGTAGCAATTCAACAATAAGTAGTGAAATGTTGTTTATTTTTCACTTTTCATTAGTCTTGTTCATGACTGGCCATCTTACAGGTTAGCATGCATGTACAGACATTGTTTTAAAATAGTCTTTAAAGATTTGAATCAACTATGGCAAACGCTTATTCAAATAATGTTCAATTGTTTCAAATTCAGGTGGTTCAACAAAGAGTATGCTGTTTGAATAACTATCTAATGTATAAAATTATCAGTGTTTGTGATCTAAATTGTTATAGTAGGACATAATCATATCAATATTATATGATAATTTTTGCTTTTAGGGGGAGGTCCATTATTGAATACTACCAATATTAAAGCTTCTGCTACTGACGCATAAAGGGTTTCCAGGATTCTTCTGCCTTGCTCTTCTGTTGTGACTTGGAATTGTATTTAAGAAGTGGAAAACATGTAGAGCTATAATCCAAGTAAGTTATATTTTAATTGTTTAAAGCATGCTTATATTTTCATTCCTAACATACAGCTGTAATCACACACTTTACATCTATATTCCATTTTGTTTGCAGTGTTTTTAGTCTGCAAATATTCTATAAATTTCTCTGAATAGTCAAGGTATATACAACATTCACAATTTCTTCAAACTTACAGTGTTCATTGAAATGCAATATACATTTCATACGGAAATTAAAAGCTGCAGCTTAAGTTGAAGCAAAACTTTAACAGCTTTAACTCATAATTAAACTGTTTGTTTATTTGCAATTCAGATAACATATGGTTTCAAAAATCAGTTTTTGCGTCAAATATTTTTCGAAGTTTAACAAAACTCAAATTAAATATTTTAGTTTGCACCTTGGGTAGCAAACAATCTTCTTATAAATCTTGTGGGCATTTAACAGGCTCATCAAATGTGAAGTTATCAACCAAAAAAAGTTTCCAAACTCTTTCTACATTGGTGTTATATTAATATTGGTGATTTAAGTGCCCTGACGTCTTCAATTTTGTACACTACTTTAACTTTTATTTGTCCCATTTGATGATTTTGATTCACTTTGGAGATCTTGAGCTTTCAATGAAACTTGCTGATAGTGTCCATAAATAGATTTCAAGTCAATGTGGCCTGTGATAGCTTCTTATCATTAGATGTAAATTCATCTATGTACATGCAGTTTCTATGCGGAATTGATAAATTATTCGGTTAGTAGCGATTAAATCTCTCATCTGCGCATAATGCTATCCATGGCGGGGATGCATCTGTCTACAAAGTTTCATGCGATTTAGCTGATTGGAATTTTACGATACGGGGAGAACGATTTAATCCATTATCATTTAAGTTGGTGAGTATGTTCTCACTTGTGCTTTGGTACATGTTTCCCACTTGGTTTTATGAAAGCTAATATAGTTTAGCCACAATGACTAATCATGTATTCTTTCAGAAAATCCATCATAGTTCCACTCCTGGTGCTGTCAGCTGGAAGAAAGTTGATGAGTATGTTCACACTTGTGCTGCGGTACATGTTTGCCACTTGGTTTTATGAAACCTATTATAGTTTAGCCACAATCACTAATTATGTATTCTTTCAGAAAATCCGTCTTAGTTCCACTCCTGATGCTGTCAGCTGGAACAAAGTTGGTGAGTATGTTCACACTTATGCTTCGGTATATATTTGCCACTTGGTTTTATGAAACCTATTATAGTTTAGCCACAATCACTAATTATGTATTCTTTCAGAAAATCCGTCTTAGTTCCACTCCTGATGCTGTCAGCTGGAACAAAGTTGGTGAGTATGTTCACACTTATGCTTCGGTATATATTTGCCACTTGGTTTTATGAAACCTATTATAGTTTAGCCACAATCACTAATTATGTATTCTTTCAGAAAATCCGTCTTAGTTCCACTCCTGATGCTGTCAGCTGGAACAAAGTTGGTGAGTATGTTCACACTTATGCTTTGGTACATGTTTGCCACTTAGTTTTAGGAAAGCTATTATAGTTTAGCCACAATGACTAATTATGTATTCTTCTAGAAAATCCATCAGAGTTCGATGTCTCATGCTGTCAGCTGGAACAAAGTTGGTGAGTATGTTCACACTTGTGCTTTGGTATATATTTGCTACTTGGTTTTATGAAACCTATTATAGTTTAGTCACAATCACTAATTATGTATTCTTTCAGAAAATTCGTCTTAGTTCCACTCCTGATGCTGTCAGCTGGAACAAAGTTGGTGAGTATGTTCACACTTATGCTTCGGTACATGTTTGCCACTTAGTTTTGTGAAAGCTATTATAGTTTAGCCACAATGATTAATTATGTATTCTTCTAGAAAATCCATCAGAGTTCCATGTCTCATGCTGTTAGCTGGAACAAAGTTGGTGAGTATGTTCACACTTGTGCTTCGGTATATATTTGCCACTTGGTTTTATGAAACCTATTATAGTTTAGCCACAATCACTAATTATGTATTCTTTCAGAAAATCCGTCTTAGTTCCACTCCTGATGCTGTCAGCTGGAACAAAGTTGGTGAGTATGTTCACACTTATGCTTCGGTACATGTTTGCCACTTAGTTTTATGAAAGCTATTATAGTTTAGCCACAATGACTAATTATGTATTCTTCTAGAAAATCCATCAGAGTTCCATGTCTCATGCTGTCAGCTGGAACAAAGTTGGTGAGTATGTTCACACTTGTGCTTCGGTATATATTTGCCACTTGGTTTTATGAAACCTATTATAGTTTAGCTACAATCACTAATTATTTATTCTTTCAGGAAATCTATCATAGTTCCACTCCTAATGCTGCAAGGTGGATTGAAGTTGGTGAGTAGCTTGGCATTTGTGCTTCGGTACATGTTTGCCACTTTGCTTAATTATAGCTACTATAGTTTAAGAATTGTTACTAATTCTGTATTTGCAGGTATTTGATCATTACTCAACGCAACCCATTCATTGCACAAGCTCCCAGAGTAGTTTTAATCCTATTATATGGTGCATTGTTTTGATTATGTTGTTTTAAATAAAAATAAGCACTAAATTTTGATTTATTAGTGCTGCTATCTATTGATTTCGGGAAAACATGTTATAGGTAACTGTATCTTACCTGAAGTACCGCCAGTTCTCTACAGATAGCGCCACAAGAAAACGCTTTACTGGTTGCCTACAAAAAATTTAAAATTTCCAATAAGAACACTATTAGATTCCAATAAGAATCCTATTAGATTTCAATAAGAATCCTATTAGATTCCAATTAGAATACTATTAAGTTCTAAGAAGAATCCTATTACATTCCAATAAGAATCCAATTAGTTTCCAGTAAGAATTCAATTAGATTCCAATGAGACTAATTAATTTTAATCTTGGCGTGCACAAAAGTGAAATTTTAAAAATTGAATAACTCCTGAACGATGCGCTTCGGAAAAAAATTTAAAATTTATTAAAAATCTTGTATCTCGCGTTACATACTTGTCATTGAAAAAGTTTCAATGTTATCAGCACTGATTAGACGAAAACTTTTTCGTCACAAAAGTGAAATTTTAAAATTTACATAACTCCTGAACGAGGTGAGCTACGGGGTTCCGCGATAGCTCATTTGAATCAGCTCGACGAACTTTACCTGTTTATCGAAAAAAAAAACCTCCTGGAAAATATTTTGAAATCAAACATAGAAAGCGCTGAAATTGGGTACACTAGTAAAGCTCGACGAGCTGATCAAAATGAACTATCGCGCAACCCCGTAGCACACCTTGTTCAGGAGTTATTCAAATTTTAAAATTTTACTTTTGTGACGAAAAACTTTTTGTCTTATCAGTGCTGATAACATTGAAACTTTTTCAATGACAAGTATGTAACGCGAGATACGAAAATTTGTTTAATTCTTTTTCGAAGCGCATCGTTCAGGAGTTATTCAACTTTAAAAATTTCAGTTTTGGCAAGCCAAAATTAAAATTTATTAGTCTCATTGGAATCTAATTGGATTCTTACCGGGATCTAGTTGGATTCTTAAGGAAATCAAATTAGATTCTTATTAAAATCTGACAGGAGTCATATTAGAATCTAATTGCATTCTTATTGGCATCTAATAGGATTCTTATTGGAATCTTTCAAATTTTTTGTAGGCAATCAGTAAAGCGTTGACTTGTGGCGCTATCTCTTGAGTAATGGCAGAACTACAGGCAAGTTACAGTGACCTATAATATATTATCTCACAACTAATAGATAGCAGCACTAATAATTCAAATACAAGACTTATTCTTATCAAAAATTGCATAATCAAAACAATGCACCATATGATATGATAGTTTTAAGCAGTGGGAGCTCGTGCTATGAATGGGTTGCGTTGAGTAATCATCAAATACCTGCAAAAACAGAATTACTAACAATTCTTAAACTATAGTAGCTATACTAAAACAAAGTGGAAAACATGTACCGAAGCACAAGTGCCAAGCTACTCACCAACTTCGTTCCAGCTGGCAGCATTAGGAGTGGAACTATGATGGATTTTCTGAAAGAATACAGAATTAATGATTGTGGCTAAACTATATTAGGTTTCAAAAAACCATGTGGTAAACATGAACTAAAGCATAAGTGTGAACATACTCACCAACTTCGTTCCAGCTGGCGGCATCAGGAGTCGAACTATGACGGATTTTCTGAAAGCATACATAGTTAGTGATTGTGGCTAAACCATAATACGTTTCATAAAACCAAGTGGCAAACATGTACCGAAGCACAAGTGTGAACATACTCACCAACTTCGTTCCAGCTGGCAGCATCAGGAGTGGAACTATGATGGATTTTCTGAAAGATTACATAATTAGTAATTGTGGCTATACTATAATAGGTTTCATAAACCCAAGTGGCAAACATGTACCGAAGCACAAGTGTGAACATACTTACCAACTTTGTACCAGCTGACAGCATCAGGAGTGGAACTATGATGGATTTTCCAAAAGCATACATAATTAGTCATTGTGTGTAAACTATTATAGCTATAATGAAACCAAGTGGTGAACATGTACCGAAGCACATGTGACAACATACATACCAAGTATGTTCCAGCTAGCTGCATTAGAAGTAGAGGTATGATGGCTTTTCTGAAGGAACCCAAAATTAGATGTTATTATTTGTAAACACAATAGCTATAAAAAAGGTAAAAAGTAAATTTGTGTTGGAGCATAAATGCCAACATATTCACCAACTTCATTCCAGCTGGAAGCATTGGAATTGGTACCATGATGAAAATACTGAAAATATACAGTGCTAATAGTTAAACAATCATTCCTACAATATAGCTAAGAAGCACAATTATACTGAAGGGCATATGCCAAAATACTCACCAAGTTCAATCCTGTCAGTTCTATTGCAAGTTCACATGTGAAACATAAAGGAAAACAATTGATTACATACGTCATAAGTCATAATCAAATGTTAAAATTATTAGTGGTTTGCATGTTAGCTACTTAAATATTTCAATAATGATTAGCTTCACTGGATTTGACATTCCCTTAGAATAAAAAGTAAATGAGTTGGAAAACCATAATATTATCTAAAATCAAGATATTTTTCCACAAAAACCCTCTTCATGGGCAAATTTAATTCAAAACAAATATTTATCAATTATAATGACGCTCTTCATAAGTAGTTATAAAACATTGTATACAATCTACTGCAAGTATCTTACTTTGGAATTAGCAAAGAAAGTTTATTATCCAGATATATTTTTGCAACAGAACTGGTATCATTTTTAATTTGGTTAATGATCTTATGATACTTTTGTGCAATTATCTCATTTTGTGGTATATGAAGGGGCAGCAACTTTATAATTAACAATTTAGTATTTTCAGAATTGTCATGCTTAAGGAGGTTTTCCTTAAATTGAATCCAAGAGTCATTGTCATCCTTTAGAATTAAATGCAATTGTTCCGATATAAAGCAATTGATGTGCTGTAATATCTTATCACCCAAGTCACTTACTACATTCTTCTGTAGTTTAATTATAAATTGCGCAAGTACATCTTCACTTTGTAAATAATTTTTACCAATTTCAAACATTAATTTCGTATCATTAAATGAGGTAGACATTTTACCGCATTTATCTATAAGCTTATCGAGTAAAGTTTGTATTATGTGTTTATCTTCTTTTGCGTTTTCCAAGATTTCTTTATATAAATTAATATAAACCGATTTACTGATACTCATTCTTTCCACCATGTCATTAAAGTCCTCTTCTGGATATCCATGTTCTAAACTTTCAATAGCTTGCAAAACAACATTGACTCTGTTATCAATTTTGTTCTCATCCTGAGTTAAATATTTGTATACAAACTTTATATTTTCATTTTTACTACTCAACTTCTTATCATTTAATATACCTTGAACGATTTCTTCCAATATTTTATCAGAGATATAACACATAACATTTTCAGTTAATGCGTTGATTACTATACTCTTATCATTACCAAAGTTCTTAGCAAAATCAACCCATACTTTCTCTACGTACAACGTAATAAATATTTTCGGGACCAAATTCATTTGTAATAACAATGATTGCGTTTCGGAGTCCTTCTCAAACAAAAATTTGAAATGTTTTAACAGCAAATCAAAGAACCGTTCATGGGAGATATTACATAATGCCCTAAATGTCTGTGCAAGTATGAATTTTTGCAATGATACATTTGTTTCGTTTTTTCCATCAAATTCCAATGTATCATAGACTTCTGTAGCAGTTCCAACAACAGTTTGGAAGAACAATGCATGTTTACGTACAGTTACTGAACGTTCCTTTAAAGTGCTTAGTATATTTTTAACATTAGCTGGCGAACAATGCACCACTATGAAACTTAATGTACCTAAGGCGCTTTCCATATAATCTTTATAACAAAAGCGTAAAACTGCTTTAATAACATCAGATGCACAGTAAGTATTTCTAAAGCATTTTAATACACGATTGTGCAATTTAACCATATCTCTCACATTCGCTTCAAACACATCAATTGTAGCATCACTGTTTGGATAAAACTTTTCAGAATTAATCAAATCCAAGAAATTACGTTCAAACGATAATATATCCAAAGCTGTAAGCATGGGGGCATCACAACCACCTTCGTTCAAAATTTTCAATGCTTCTGCATATATTTTCTTTCGAAGAGCTAGATAATGAACCTTATGAAGTTCGTAAAAGAACTCTTTTGATAGACATGCCTCTTTATCGAACAAAAGCTCTATATTGCTCTCAATAAATTCGGGTTCATATTTCAAAAACCACAACCACAGTCTTTCATATTTGATAAACTCTTTAAAATGCTTTCTTACTTCTTTTTGTTTGTTTCTATCTTCATCATTTGTAAGCTTCTCAGTAAAAATATGGAATATTACATCATCACAATAAAAATACTGGTTATAGTGTTTAATCACTGATTCCATTTACTGCGGATAACTATTGAACGAAATCAATTCATTTGGATTATCATTATTCCACAGTCGTATTAATGAAAAGAAACCACATGGATAATTCTCAATATCATGTTGATCAGTGTACACATCTGCAGCAGCTTCTACAAAATTTGTCACAAACCATTTATTGAACTTTTTGTCATCTGTTGGTAATTGATAAAAATATGAACCCACAAACTTGAGATATTTTCTCAGCACATCTTTTGGTTCATTATTGTTTAAAAACTTGTAATGTAATTGATCTTTAACGAGAGGTGCCATATAATAGGAAGAAGACCCACTTAATGTCTCATCAATCAAAATTAATTCATCCAGATATTTCCATGTTTCAGCACTGAGTGCCACAAGTTTATAATTATCACGCATGAAATTAGCAATATCTCTTCGAAGTGAAGTTTTATCATTCTTGTGTCTATGTAAAACATACTTCAATGCATCATTCAAAGCATTCATATCATTATTATGCTTTGCCGACTTGAATAGTTTAAGTACTAAATTACCACGAGTTTGTATATCAGATGTAACATTAATTTTTTCTTTGATTTGACAGAAGCTCACTGCTGGTGCATTATATTCCATCATTAAATCCTCGTTTACATCAAAACCTAAACGATCTGCTAATGAAATCGCTGATAATATGGATGGCAAATAGCTGTCTTTATCATCTTTCCAATGGTTTTGTGCTTTAAATCCATATTTCTTGAAAAACAAGTCACTGAAGAATTTTCCACGGTCGTTTGGAGGTAGCAATTTAATTGCATCAACAATTGTATAGGAATTTAAATCATTTGCATTTTTAGGCAAAATATTCATAAAATATTCAGAATATTCTTCTCTTGTCAATTGCTTGTATAATAGTTTTGCTGTGATAAATACTTGGTATGTTTCTGGATCTTTAATCACTTTTTCTTTAAATGCATTAACATATTTAATGGCTCCTTGTTTTCCAATTCTTGGCACACCAAATTGCAGCAATTTATCCAAAGTTTGTATATCATTATGAACCAGATAATAGGCAAAACAACGCATTGCTGTAAATGGTAATTTGTTACCATATGCCAGACATTGTTTGTAATAGTATTCCACAAAATCCGCACCAAACTTTTTATGGAAAGTTATCAAATATCTTTCTTTCAATGAAATTCGATAATCTGTGATTGCCTTGCGAACAAACGTCTCATCACATGCCAATAGAAATGGAATAGCCAATTTAACACCATAAGTGTTAAATATATAGGAGAAATATTCTTTTCCAACGGTCTCATCTTTGATGGAATGTGATAAATTGTTAATAACTTTAAGTCTTACAACCAATGACACATATGGAAATATTTCTTTCGTAAAGAAGCTAATACACTTGTCTTTAAACACGAAAGGCTTATGATCCAATATTATCTTACTTAAGATAATATCCCCAGACAAAACAATAGCCTTAAGTCGATCTGTATATCCAAATTGCAGCAGTAATTTTGTTAGAAATATCTCTTCCTGACGATGTATCGTCTTCAAATTAGCAAAAACATGATCCCGTTCATTATTGTCAAGTTGATTTAGTTTCTTTGAAAAGCATGAAAATTTCTGCTTGTGCGTTCTTATTGTTGCGCCACCAAAATTATTGAATTCATCGATTAAATGAGCCATTCCGTGCAATTTCTGCAACAAAAAATATCTTCAGTAAAAAAAACATTGAATCATTCATTTAAAAATTATTCTTTAAATAACTATTCAAATATAATTCTACTAATGGCTCATTATCGTCTCGAATTCTCTTAATTAAATTGCACATTTGCTTAGTGCATTCTAGATCACAATCATCATAAGATGGCAAAAGACGTATCGCCAAAAGTTTCACAGGAATCGCATTATCCTTTTCCAATAATTTCCAAGCAAAGTCCATCATAAAAGAATTATTCTTCGATGGAACGAAAATAGATCCATATTCTGATAAATTTTGCACAACGACATCATTAAAATGTGTTAGAATGAAATCTCCGTATTTGGCAATCATTTCCGTTTGTAATTGAATAACAAATTCAGGTAAAAATGCTACATTTTCAATATAACATTTCCACATTTGAAGAACGCATTCAAAGTCACATTGATTATAAGGCAACGTAATATCATTTAATGAAGTTAAAAATTTGTTAATTAGCAATAATTTATCTTCTTTGTGAAAATCTGCATCACGCATTATGCTCCGCAAGACATCATCATATAGGCAACCAACAACACGTTGAATGTCATTATTCTCTTTTAAATCCTTTTGAACTTGTTTCTTGGAAAATTTGGTGGTACTTTTAACAATAATATCGAACCTATGACTCAATTTATCACCACCTGACATTAAATAACGACAAATGAAACATATATAAGATGCTGTTAATTGTCCCTCAAAACGTGCCAAATTCAATTGAATTATTTCATCACATAATTCATCTTTTATATACGGCATTACATTGCCTGTAATACAATGAAGGACCCGACTATGACCATCACGCCATTGTTTTCCAATATGATTCCATGCTTTATGCACGTAATCACCCAAATATTTCTTTGGAATCTTATCAAATCGGAGCAACATGTCACAAGTCTCTTTATCGACTTCGAAAGCAAACTTAAAATGTTCCAACAATAAATCAAACATTTGCTGGTTTTGTATATTACAAAATCCTTTGAATGTACGGTTAAAAATAAATTTTTGAAGTGACTGATTGCTTTCCCTTTCGCCCAGCAACTTCAAACTCTCATAAATTGTATTTGCGTCGCAAATCATTGAAGTAAAAAAAATTGCACGCTTTCGCACAGATACCGAACGATCCGCAAGGATTTTCAACGGTTCCATCACTCTGTTTTCAGGCAAATTATACAAATTTCTTGTGAGTATTGGCAAGGACACTCTAAAATAATCCTTATAGCAGTATCGCAATACAGGTTCAAATGCATCGACAGGTCGAGTACATGAATTCAATGTTTCTATTACTTTATGATGTACTTGAATCATCTTTTCCACATTTGGTTGCATTACATTAATCCCGCCTTCAATGGTTAATGGATAGAATTTCTCCTTGTGTTTCTCTAGAATATAGAGATAATCTTTATCATATTGCAATATTCGTAAGCAAACTCTCAATTGCCATTCTTCAGTATTTGGATTATTTAGCAACTCCACAGCTTTAAATCTCAATACTTGTGGTATTTTACTATAATGTAGTTTATGTAATTTATAGAAGAAATCATCATCCACACTACAATATGCATCAAAGACTAAATGAATCTTTTCCTCAAGAAAATGAAAACGGTGCTTCAATAGCCATTTCCATAAAGATCTACTTCGAATGAATTTCTCAAAAGATCCAAACAATTTGTCTCGAATTTCGCATTCATGTGCATCTTCAGTTGGAGAGAGTTGCATCATAATGTGCGGTATAATATCATCATAATACCCTTTTTCACATTTGTTTAAAACACTCTGTATCAAATCCGGATACTGATAATAAGATATTTGATCATTTGGATTCTCTCTATTCCAATGTCTCAACATCTTCAAGAAACATTCAGGATATTGTTGCAATTGTTTATCGTCGCTAAATATTTCTTTCGCAACTTCTGGAAATTTCAACAACGACCATCTTTGAATAATTCTATTGTTGGATGGCAATCGAAAACGACGTAAACCGTTATGTTTAACATATGTTTTAAATTCATCAAGACATTCAATTCCACGTAGAAATTTGCATTTTATAATCTCTTCCAGGAAGTCATTCCTATACATTTTTGGATGTAGAATATGTTCGGTTACATACATCTCATAAACTCGATTCCAAATTTCCAAATCAACCTTTTCCAGTTGATAATTCACCCTCATAAAGTGGAAAACATCTTGGCGTATTGAACAATCATCATTCTTATGACGTTTTAGTATATAATCCAACGCTTTAAGAAGTGCATTGTTATCCTTGTAATTATAAGCATTGTGGATTAATTTCAAGACGATTTTACATCGTGCTTCAATATTCGATGTTAAATTAATTCGTTCTTTAATCTTTGGTAAAGCTATTTCAGGAGGTTCATAATCCAATCGATCATAATCATTCAATTTCAGCTTTAGAATATCAGTGAGTGGAAGCAGACTTAACAATTCTGATGCAAAATACTTATTATCACTGCTAAAATGAGACTTCTTCTCATTTTCCAGTAACATTATCAAACCATATCTCTGTTCAATTGGTACTAATTTAAGATGCTTTACAACTTCTCTTATATTCAAAGATTTCACCAAGTTAAACAAATAGACTTTGTACTCTTCAAGAGTGATTTGCTTATAGAGCAAACGAAGTTTTATAAATTCTTTATACTTTTGAGGATTGTTAATCACATCATCTTTATATACTTTCAAGTATTTAATGAATCCCCGTTTTCCCACTTTTGGTATTCCATACTTTAGTAGCGAATGAAAAGCTTTCACATCATTCAAGACGAGGTATTTTGCAAAATAAGGCTGGTCGTTAAAGTGAGAAATTGAGTATTTCATCAACTCGGTATAATAGGAATCAATAATATTGAATCCGAAGCGTTGATGCAACTTAACCAGTTGTCTCTCATTAAATTCAATGTTATAGTTTCTCAGACAAACTGTAATGAATTCTTCATCACATACAGTCAACAGTGGTGTAGCTTGCTTAATTCCATACCTTTCGTCAACAGCCTTGAAGAATTCCTTGCCAATATTATCACGGTTTATAGTCTTTTCCAAATTAGCAATGCATTTATTTCGTACGACATATGAAACTTTTGGAAATAATTCACCAGTTATAAAATCAACGCTATAATCTCTCAGAATAAAGGGCTTGTAATCTATATATATAAAAATGCTGCGATGTTTGTGTTTGTCGCCACTAATACCCCTGGCGCACTCTGATGACGAAGACTTAACGCTCAAAGTGGTGTGATTCCACAGATGCGAAATTTTAAAGCAACTCCTTCATTCACCACGTTTTCCTTTCTCAAAGCGACCCAAAGCGACCACCCGAGTTCATAATAGTTTTACCTGCTTGGCATGTGTGCATGTCGATATTTGAAAGCATATAACACGCTTAACTTAATATAGTGTAGCACTGTCTGAATGATATAACTTGAATAAGCAAACTAAGGAAGTTATTTTTACCAAATTAAAGAAAGAGAATGACAACAGGGTCGGGAAATGTTAGTCATAATTTCATCAGTTAAATACTACGTTTACATTTTAAGATTTGCAAAGGTAGCAAGTAAGACTAAGGATAATATGAACACTGAGTGCAAATTGTTTTCATTTGTAGAAAATGTTAGAAATTGAGTGAAATTGTTAATCTATATATGTATAAAGCAAATTCCTATATTAAAGTTTAAGAAATTCATGAAAACTACTGGACGGCTTTTATAGCGACTTTTATTGGTATTTTCGTAGAAAGATATGAGACTAAATTTCATTAACAAAACTAATTTCTAACCAGTATCATTACGCTATTTTCCAAATTTTTGAAATATTGCGGTTTAAATTCATTTGGTAGCTACCACGCTTACAAATCAACTGAAACTATATAATGGAACGCGAGTTGGTTATAAAAAAATTAATGTTCAATCCAAGGGCGATACGACGTTTGCTGGGAAATTTGACGTATATTAAATGATTTAACAATATAATTAGGTTTATTCAGTTAGACAACGGGATAGGGAAGGTTTAAATTGTATCAATCATACAGTAAAATATTAATTGGTATTGTTTTAAAACAGTAATGTTAACTACTGTGATAGAAAAATTGAACAATATAACGAACAAAGATTTCAACTAGCAGCACATTGGAAAGAGACAATTAATAAAACCGACAAACAGCGGGCAGAAAGGCTTGAAAGAAATTGGTAAAACATAATATAAGCACAAGAAAATGGGAGCCCGAATCTTATAAACAGCATATAAACAAATATCTACGTAAATGACAAGGAGATCAGAGATCGCCCGGACAGCTATATCCATACGAAACACTTTTTGGCGAAACGAAGTTCGCCGAGACAGCTAGTACGTAATAATTTTGTTCAAAATGCGATCGCCGGATAATAAAATATCCATTATTTTCTGTTTATGTTCACATTTCAGTGCAAGTTGTGTGAAAAATAATTCTTCTTGTCTATGAATGACTTTCAAATTATTTAACACGCTTATTCGTTGATCATGATCCAGTGCATATAATTTCTTCTCGAATAACGAAAAATTTTGTTTGTGTTCGGCAGGTGATTTTCCGCCCAGATTATTAAATTCCGTAATTAGAGTAGTCATTGTATGTTGTGACCTATAACAACAATCAATACATCAAGGACGACTATGCATGATTGTTATTATATCAGATAATCGGTCTATTTGCAGGATATGTTAAAACTAAGCGACAATTCGAAAACTTCTTAATGGCCATTTTGTTGAGCAATGCCAAATGAAAACCAAAATGCACTTGAGTTATACTGATACTATTGTTATTGTATTTAGTAATAATAATTAGGTCGACTAATGAAATAAATTACTTACGCAATTCTCACGCAATCAATAATGAATAATCAAAAGAAGATCAACACTATAAACTAATCTCTTGACCAAACGCAACGTTATTTACGTCGAACTTTAGTGAACGACTGTAAGCGACTGGCAAACTGCAAGGCTACGTTCGCGCAGAGTACACAACATAATCGAAATACATCAATGGCTATGAATCATCATACATATCTTGTATAAGGTGGTGCAATAGTACGAAAAACATCACATATAACGATAGTGCAAATATTTGTAATGCGATTAATGCTAATTGCAATATTTCGTCTGTCGTGCATGAACATGAGCTACTGTAAAATTGTACTTACATAATATGATGCAGCTAGAAGTTCAGGAGTAACTTATAATCAACAATCCAGCAATGTAGTTTCACCAAAACACACCTAATTCGAGAGAAAAACACTATGTTGATTATCAAACGTTAGATTATATTGAATTCTATATATAAATCTCGCGTAACTAGTCAATAAACACAGAGCAAAAGTTGTATCAATTTACCGCACGTATAATGCAAAGGACGCGTCCTTTTACTTAACCTCTAATATTGCTGCACGAATGAGGCCGCAACAAGCTGACCATTGCTTAAACGTCAAATATGTTTGCATCTTCCATCTTCTTTCTTCCATGTAATAAGAATGTTTAAATTTAGATCAAAATACAACAAAAATTCAGTTTTAGGATCCGTAATTTGTTTCATTATTCATATTAATGCAAGTGTGCAGACTCAATCTCACAGTTTTTCATATTAACGAATATACACTTTATTTCTAAAATAATTTGCAATCTTTAACGTAACAACATTTCTAGCATACACAATTAATTCACACTTGTGTTGTATTATGTTATAATAAGAGGAAAGCCATTTACTTTGTATGTAGTACCTACAATGAAAATCACTTGGATTAGATATTATGCTTCTTTAAATAATAATTCAGGTATAATGTAACCAATGGCTCATTATCCGCTTGAATTCTCTCAATCAAGTTACAAAACTGCCAAGTGCGATCTGATTCATCATCAGGATAATAATTCGGCATAAGGCTAATCGCTAAAAGTTTCAAAGGAATCGTATTTTCCTTTTCCAACAACATCCAAGCAAAATTCATGCCATACGACTCGTTCTTCAACAGCGATCCATACAACTCTAAATTATTCACCACAACATTGTTGAAATGAATTATAACAACATCTCCGTACTTGGCAATCGCTTCCTTTTGCAACTGTATCACAAAATCAGGCAGAGCAGCTTCATTCTCAAGGAAGCATTTTGCCATTTGCAGCGCACATTTAAAATCACAAGCATTATAAGGCACCATCATATCTGGCAGTGAGTTAATAAACTTATTAATTAGCAACAACTTATCTCCGTTATGCAATTGTGAATCTGTAATGGCTCGACGCAACAAATCATCATAGAGAAAAGCAAGATTATGCTTATTTACATTGGCTTCCTTGAAAGCCGTTTGTGCTTCTTCGCTGGCAAATTTTGCCGCTGTGTTTTTAACAACAATATCAAAACGATAATCCAGCTTATCACCACCTGACATTAAATACCGATAAATAAAATCAATATCCGACGATTGCAATCTGCCTTTTGTGTTTGTCAAATTAAATTGGATAATTTCATCACACAAATCATCTTTTATATAAGGCATTACATTCGCTGAAATTGAATTTAGTACTTCGCTATGGCCATCTTTCCATTGCTTTCCAATATGATTCCAAATCTTGTGCACGTAATCGCCCAAAAATCTCTTTGGTATTTCATCAAACATAAACACCATTGCGCGTGTTTCATAATCGACTTCAAAGGCAAACTTGAAATGCTCCATCAACAAATCAAACATTTGTTGATTCTGTATGTTGCGAAAGGCTTTAAATGTGCGATTAAAGATAAATTTCTGGAGGGATTTGTTCTTTTCTGTTTCACCCACCCACTTTAAGGCCTCATAGGTCGTTTCAGCATTACAAATAGTTGAACTAAAGAACATTGCACGTTTTCGTACAGTTACTGAACGATCCGCAAGTATTTTAATAGGTTCCATTAGTCTATTCTCCGGTGAATTATACAAAAACCGCGTCAACACCGGCAAGGACTCTCGGAAATAATCCTTGTAACAATATCGTAATATTTGTTCGAATGCATTCACTGGGCATGTCTGCGATTTCAATGTATCTATGACTTTATAGTGAACATTAATCACCTTCTCAACGTCCGGTTGGAATACATCAATGTCTGCTTCATTACCTGAAGAATAAAATGTATCCTTATTCTTTTCTAGAATTTCCAAATAGTCCTTTTCATACTGTAATATCTCTAGACACTTTTTTAATTCCCACTGTTCAGTTGCGGGATTATTAATAATCTCCAACGCTTTAGTACGCAAAATACCGGGTATTCTAGTAAAATAAAGTTTATGTAATTCATAGTAGAAGTTTTCATTAATTAAGGTCGACTCATTAAAAACGAGGTCGATATTCTTCTCGAGAATATAAAAACGATGCTTTAGTAACCATTCCCATAATTTCTCATACTTTACAAACTTCTCAAAGGACTCAAACAACTTATCTTGTATCTCTCGTTCCTTTGAATCCGTTGTTGGAAATATCATAACAGTATGTGCTAAAATATCATCATAATAGCTACCACTATAATGTTCCAAGACCTGCTCAATCAACTCAGGATACTTATAATAGGATATTATATCCTTAGGATTCTCATTATTCCAATGCTTAAGTATCTTCAAATACGACTCTGGATATCGCTTCAATGCTTCCTCTTCAGTAAATACTTCTTTTGTAACTTCAGGTAATTTGAACAATGCCCATTTTTGAATAGCTTTTTCCTTGGTTGGTAGTCGGAAATAGTGGTAACCAACAAGTTTAACATACTTCTTGAAATCATCCAGAACATCAAGCCCACGTAAAAATTTACATCTGATAATCTCTTCTAAATTGTCATATCTGCAATAACTCTCTGTATTGAGAACCTCTTCGGTAATATACATTTCATAAAACAATTGCCAAATTTCCTCATCAAGATGTTCCAACTTGTATTTATTCTTAATGAAGTCAAACACATCCTGACGAATTGATGACTTATCATTCTTATGCCGTTTCAAGACGTATTTCAATGCTTCCACCAAAGCTTTATTATCATTATTGTTATGAGCGCTTTTGAATAATTTCAAAACGAGTTCACAACGAGAATTAATATCTGATGTTAGATTAACTCGTTCCTTTATTTTTGGAAATGCTATTTCCGGACTTTCATATTCCAGTTTAACATCATCGCTCAAATTGAATTTTAATTTATCCGCAACTGGTAGTAAATGTAACATGGATTCCATGTCATATTTATTATCGGTATCAAATATTCTACCGCCTTCTTTTGCCAGCAATGCAATAAAATCATATCGCTCTCCTATCGGCAGCAACTTTAAATATTTTATATGCTCATACATATTCTTATTCTTATATGAATTCAGAAAATATCGCTTGTACTCTTCACGAGTGGTTTGCTGAAAGAGAATGCGAATATTAACTAACTTTGCATATTTTTCCGGATTCTTGATCACATCTTCTTTGTACATCTTAAAAAAGCGTTTGAACCCTCGTTTTCCAACTTTAGGCACTCCATATTTCAATAAGGAGTAGAAAGATTTCACATCATTCAACACCAGATATCTGGCAAAGTATGGCTGTTCATCAAAACAAGATGATCCATACGTTTTCATCTCGGAATAGTAGAAATCGATGAGGTTTAAGCCAAAACGTTGATGTAATTTAACCAATTGTCGTTCTTTGAACTTAATTTTATAGATTTTTAAGGTAGATTTGATGAATTCTTCATCGCATACGGTGAGAAGTGGTGTAGCTTGTTGAATTCCGTATTTTTCAACAACAGCCTTGAAAAAGTCCTTGCCGACGTCATCACGATCTATTGTCTTCTCCAAATTTGTAATACATTTATTTCGCACGATATACGAAACGTTTGGAAACAATTCGCCAACTATGAATTCGACACTGAAGTCTGACAGTATGAATGGTTTGTAATTTATAATGATTCGACTCAATATTCGATCTCCTGATCGAAGAGTATCAACTATCTTCATTTTATGATGACATTTTAGTGCTAGTTTCGTTAAGAACAATTCTTCCTGTCTGTAGATGACATTCAATTCATTTAAGACAATTATTTGATTGGCTGGATCCAGGGAACATATTTTCTTTGCATATAATGAAAATTTGTGTTTGTGTTCACTAGGCGAATTTCCGCCCAGATTATTAAATTCCTCAATTAGAGCACTCATTGTGTGTTGCCACCTGTAACAACAATCAATACATCAAGGTTGACTATGATTGATTGTTATCACACCAGAACAATGTTAGCAAATCCACATACTAAAAATCCTAATCAACATGAAATTAACCTTAACCATCTTGTTTAACCAGCAAAATAATTTACAGCATTAATGAAAGATATCGGTTGTTTACGTATAAAAAATTTAATTTTAGATTATACTAGTTTGTAATTGAATTACTTACTTATTTGATCATCAATAACACAATATTAATAGAAACTTTAGCCTACAATTAATCTATAAACCAAACGAGATATTTGTGGAGTTGTGTCGTCTAACGACAAACAACTGGCAATGACTATGTTCTGTGTGGTTTTGTGCTGGCAATAATACATTTGTTGATGGCTGTTGAAAACATCGGTCGATGAAGATTGTTATGATTCACCCATAGTATGTAATGAATATATTCGTATAAGATTGCACAATAACACGCCATATACGTGTAAAATGCAATGTTAAATATATTGAGCATAAGCACATGACACGTGAAGAATTTGTTTAAACAATTACTAGTATACACTCACCTTCTGCTAAGGCCCAACAACACTTTGTAGTTTTTCCAAAATACACTTATCTTTACAGTAAAACAAAAGCACTTGTACCACACTAGTAAACAACAAGACCGAGCTCAATCGATACTAAAAGGTTAGAATAATATCGAACCGCTTGCACAGCCAGCATCATAACACTACAGATGGCGCTCTACAAGTTGAATATGCACATGATATTCAAATTTATTTGTACTCACTGCATATTTATTTATTTCAAAAGAAAAATACCCGAACTAATACGTACATTATTAAAATATCTGTCCAAGACTCCTGCAAAGCAAAGGATATGATTTAATTGAATCTTATTTATAGAATTCACTTGAAATTTGTAACTTTAATTATCTCTGAGTAAGCATATAACTTAAAGCATTTAAGCAATTAATGGTTTTGCTGTTATTCATATGCAAATCGTTATGTTAAGCTACTCTTAACATAATAACTGAAGTTGAATTCAGTTGTTAAATAAGTTTAATATCAGAATGTGACTTCTACAATTTAATTAGAATTCTTACAAACAATTCCCTTCGTTCATGTCTTACTTAGCTTGTTTTGTTCATATCATACCAAATACAGCACCCTTACATAAATTCCTTAAACGTTGCACTTTGTTATGAATGAATATGATGCGGTGTTATTATAACGCGTGCGATATTAGTTTTATTATTAGCAATTCCGTCGCAAAGTATACACGTTTACAAAATGTAAATCAATTTCGGACATAATTGCGAAAAGATGCTGTTAGTTGAGATCATAAGCATGTTAGTATCAATTCGACCCCAAAATTACATCCGCGCTTTCCTTCCTTCATGCTGCATTATCATCAAACACAAAACAGAAATATTAATCAAAACAAGCTAAAATGGAACAGAGCAAATCAATATGCGCCCATACATGGGCAAAACATATCGCACTTATCATAGAACTTAGTCGATTGTTAATCATTTAAGCTATTTATCAACTCCAAAACACTGTTATTACCATTGCCTCCTCCCCCACATTATAACCCAACACAAAAATTAAGTTTTTGTATTAACAAAAAAATATCAAATTAAGTACGAACCAAACAACAAACAACGGATTGCAATAAAACCACACAGAAAACAAACGTAATCTTATCAAGTAAATAAATGCGGTCATCGGGATCCGTTTTGTTATTCCTCATACTCTCACCATATCCTAATCTAATTCAACTCTTGTGATCAATACTTAATACTTTTAGAAACGCAACTATTCATTTATATAGTAAACAATAGCAGTTTTATTTATTATTATTTTTTCAAATAATTATTATATAAATAATATTCAATAACAAGTAAGTGTGTGTAATGTGTGGTTGTTATGTTAAGTGTTAGGTATCTCACGTTTTTTGTGAATATGCAAGTGCGAGTTTGCAATAAAATCCACTACCAAAGAAGCATATAATCATGCGGTTTACTTAATACCACAATAGAATTTTATGCAAATTGAATTTTAAAACGACCTGCGCATTCATGCATTAATTGGGCAAAGCATTTATAATTTTCGCGACGACCATAGATAATTCGCAACTGTACTTATCTAACAACTTCTAGTATTGTAAAATTCTCATTATTTAAAGGTGTAAATTGAGTTTATCCTATAGAGAATGCAATAAATGTTCAACATGACAAATTGCCCCTTCTATGACATTTCATAATTGCACTAAAGAAATCCCTCGCTCTCGCTCGACTAAATTTTCGGTAAACCCCCTGAGTTGAATAACATCGAATTGCCGACGAATTGCATTCAGAAATTGGAATGTAAATTTAAAAGAATCTCATTTTGGCGCTCGGTAAGTTAAGTAAAGTTCAGTGTAATAATAATCAAAACAAACGAAAATGTTGCACTCAAGAATAATGTGTGTTTGGGGTGAATGTGTTATAAGATAATAAAAATATAATATGAATGATCACAAATGAGAATGCTAACTTAAAAATAAATAGATAAACAATAAGGTTCGCGTAATGTCCCGCGTCTCCTACGAGCCAAAACCAACTAAAAGAAAGTTGTTGAAATGTTGTAAACATTCTAAAATGATATACATAAATATAATACTTGAAGATGCAACGAAAACAAAACGTTGAGAATATATTTATGGTGATTGCATTCGACAACACCTCATCCATTGTCTATCTATTTATTTATAACATAAAATATAAAACTTAATTTAAAAAAGAGCGTGTGTCCCTCTAAAATGTTGTTAAGTGTTTGTGTGTTACTCTCTTCACTTAAAATCCGCTTGCTATAAGATAATTCGTTTTTCGCTTTCTTTCTTTCTCGTAGCTAGTGCTAATTTAATTAATTGTATCATGTCGGTCTAATGGAAATTAACAAACGTGTTTTAAGAGCTGGGTTTGTTTGGTGTGGGTGAATTTATTCCAAGAGCATTGAATAATTTCGTTTTCAGGCCTGCCGTCTTTTCGCCATCCAGCGATCGGGACGTATTGCTCTGCCAAAAATTGGGCACGTTGTCAGAGAGGTGAATCACACGACAAATTGTATAAATATAAGAGATAATTAGAAAATAACAAACGGCGGAAATTTACTCAACGTTGCGAAAACAGTACGAAAACTATTTTCGTCAAACGTTGAGCGTTTTTATGCGCGCACACTGGCCGCTGCATAATAATTTCCCGCAATTAAATGTTCTAATAAAGCATAAATCAAACCAACATAAAAGAAAAACAGAAAAAGTGACTAAATTATAGCAACATTGAAAAGAACTTAGTAATGGCTGACTAGAGTTGATAAATGCTTCAACTAGATTCGCTAATTTTAAATTATTTGCTTTTGTACTTTTGATTTTACTTGTACTATTTTCGGTGCACTTACCTCGTCTGTGTCGAAAGACATTTCTAAAGATTCTCGAGAACCGCGTCGCGATGTTCTCTCCTTTGTTGAACCCGGCTTTCTACCGGAACCAATAAATGCAGCCATCCGTGATTGTTTCACTATATCCAATGCCTACAATAAATCGACATTAGCATCGAAATTAAACAATCGCTATACGAACGCAAATCATTTAGATAAGCAATTTTGCCAGTCATTTGCCAATGAATACGAAATAAGAATGAAGAACTTACTTGTTGTACATGCTGCAGTGTATCGCATTAAACAAAATGAAAAAGAGTTGGTTAATGAAAGAATAAGCAGCGAACTAAATAAAGCGCACTTTTCACCGTACAATATAAGCGCACTGCATTAGATAGATAAGATGTATAGAAACTTGTGAAAAGTAGTTAAATTCATTCACCACATTACCTCTTTTCGTGAACGTAGTGCGCAATCTTCTAATGTTTCGGCGGCTTCGTATTTTCCTTGTCTTCGGTAAAGGGCGCCCAAGTTCTTAAGTGTGGTCGTTACCGTTGGCGAATCAACTTTCGCAGCCTTGTGCCATCCACCATACTCGCCGTACGGTGCGTTTTCTCGATTGCGGGCTTTGTTTTCTTCGCGTTCTTCAGCCACTTGCCAAATCGGCTTGTTATCACCTATGGAAAAAGAGCATAACGGCAGAGTTGAGACATATATGCAAACGGGTTATCGCACCAAGCCAGTATTAGCGAGGGAAATGTATGTACACGAGGTAGAGTTAGGGTGCACCGAAAATTGATAAGAAAAAAAAAACACTAACTGTACATGCTGCTAGAATATAAATCACATTTATTTTAACTCAACAGAACATAGCTTTTCTGATCTCAACTTAAATTTGCCGAATGATTCGCTTAACTCATAGATAAATTAAATATTCTTATAGCTAGTTTAAAAAATAAAGCACGACCAACGTACAGTCATTATTCATATTTAATTCATCTATGGAGCTAATTGTAAATTTAGTGGTGTGCTAAATAAGCATTCGAAATGAAATACTGAACAATTAACAAGATGGAAATGATGAAAACATTAATTTCGAATCAGGTACGAGAACATAACTTTATATTAAACGGCATAGTTAACGTCAAACACAAAAAAACAACATGCAAACGATCACGGACTGACTTTTCATTGGTTTTTCCTATCACTAGCTGATGGTGAAGTTGTCTTACCGTCAATTGTGCCGAATTCTCGCTCGTGTGCCCTGTTCAAAATCTGCTTGTACAACACCTCCGCCTCACGGTACTTGCTCTGTTTTAGATAGCAGGATGCAAGATTGTTCTTTGTCTTGGCTACATTCGCATCGTCAGGACCAAGACGCTGCTCGTAAATTTCTAATGCACGTTGATAATATCTTTCCACCTCCTCATACTTGCCCTGCAAAATTAAACGAAGACCAGAGTAAGAAAAAAATTCTATGGCGTGCTTACAACCTTATCAAAACATCTAGGATCTTACCTGATTCTGGCATAAAAGTGCTAAATTGTTAAGTTGCTTGGCGACGTCTGGATGCTCACGCCCCAAGACTTTCTCGCGAATTTCCAGCGCGCGTTTGCATAGCGGCTCAGCCTCCTTATACTTGCCACGCTTGCCATATAAAACCGCTAAATTATTCAGTGTCGCGGCCACAGCTGGGTGATTTTCACCAAGCGTTTTCTCTCTGATTGCCAATGCATCATTCAGAAGGTTGGCGGCTTCCTTATACTTATTCTGGTCGCGGTACACCAAAGCGAGGATGTTCAGCATGGTAGCAACGTCTGGATGGTCATGGCCGCTAGTTTTCTCCAAATCTTCTAAAGCTTGCTTGCAAAGTGGTACAGCCACTTCGTACCGGCCCTGCGAGGCGTATTGTATCACTAGATTATGTAGAGTGCGCAGACGAGCCGGAATCTCATATCCGGCATTAACTTGTTGTGCTAGTTGACTTGGCGGTGTTGGTGACATATCTAAATTAAGGTAGAAATAGTACATTTACGTGAAATCCAGAATCTAATTTAGTACATCGACATGGAGTGAATACAGATCGAGCGCTGAAACGTAAGTGGTCATCAATTTTATATCAATTTTATAATTTTATATCCTTTTGTGCTATATAGAATCCTAAATTTAAAATTGGCACTCCCACCATTACACCCTCTCCAAATCGTCACAGGATTTCGAACCAGCGATCAACCTAGATCTATATTTCTATCCTCTAGTCAACTTACTATTGCGTTCTTCATTGTCGTCGTCCGGGAACAAATCGACGACAGGATCACTCTTTTCAGTGCGTGATTGCTCCGACTGATTGTCCTCGTTCGCATCCTGATCGTAGCGGCTCACGGATGCCATGAATTCCAAATGTTTCTTTTCTTCTTCCAGCTGGGCGACGGCCTGCTCGCTGGCCTGCAGCCGCTGCTGCGTGGAGGCGAGCTCATCGCGCAACCATGCGTTTTCCTGGCACAAACGACGCACCTGCGTTCGCAGCTTCTGCTTCTCGGCCTCAACCATTTGTAAATGCGATGCAAGCGCTAAAATGACCTTAAAATAGAAGAAGCATTGTTGAATCTTGATTCCAGCGATACGATATCGAGTTCCACTTACTTGCGCCTCGCCGAGACCAAGTTCTATCATTTCAGCGCTTTGTTGCAGCAATTGTGTGCGCTCGTTCACAATGGAATCGGGTGCCTCGTGCAAGCCATGAAGGATACCCGTGTGCTCCGAACGAAGTGCCTCCAATCCCTGCGCAACCGTGCGCACCGCCTGCACGATTTCGTCCTGAGTCATTGCAGTCATCTTGCCCAGACTCTCTATTTTCTTGCTGTCATCAGGAATTAAAAGATTAATACACAATCACCGAAACCATCATTACCATACTACATCTACTTGGTGTGTTGCGTGTTAAACTTACATTCTATATGCGTTTATGGTTTTTGACATTGCGCCGTTATCGTGGATTAATGATTTCGATCAAGTTGCCTACTCTGTCTCTCCCACTCTTACTCTATGAACTTTGTTGAGCACCACAATTGTTTCCTTAAGTCTTGCCCTCTTCTTAAATATAACAATACCCTCCGTTCATATTCATGTATGTAATGTATTTGCAAAATAGTTTGTTTGATTACGAGCCCAAGAAATGCGTAAATTGTAGCAAATGTTAGCGGTCAAGTAGCAAAAATATCACAAAAGCTTCCTTATTATATTTTACAAATTCGTCTGTTTCGTGTGACGATGACGAGATTCTCTTACAAAGCGCCTTTCTGCATGTGTATCCTCTTTGTCTGACAAAGCGAATGCTCGTTATTTTTACATTTATATAAAAATAGTTGAAACTACTAAATATTTTAGCATTCAGCACTAGCGAACGAGCGCGAAGCTCTTATTATCGAACAGTACATGCGCGACCTCGAGTGCGTTATCATTCCGGCATTCAACTAAAAATCTGCAACGTCTGCATAATCTGCAACAAAAAGACAAAACCAATGACTCAATACGTGCGCCGCATTTCTCTCTTTTTTCGTCTTGCATGTGCATTCGCCGCACAACGCACAGCGAACGTGCATTGCATATATCATACATACGCTGCAAGTGCGAGGTGGTGCTGCTTCATCGGAGTTACAGCCGCAATAATAATCAAAACTTGACGGCGTAATTGAGCGTCAAGGGGGGAAAAACGCCAAGGGAATCGATTTCGTCGGCGGCGCACCGTTCGTTAACTATGTGATGAAACTACGTCGCGACGTGCACGAAATGCAAGCAAAACTTTTACTAGGCAACTAGTTGCAATCGATATATCAGGTGCTCCAAAACGCACGCGATTTCGTTTCCACGTCGATGCACTTCACACGCACGGCTAATGGCCATCAAGGATTATAGAGCGGCGATTTGATTGTCGAAGTTGCAACAATACGCGCCGAAGCACACAACAATGGCATGGGCAGCAAATACTCGCATTTGTTTTGTTTTACGCAAGTGTCACCGATCAGTCGCCGGCACAAAGAGCAAATCTATGCTGTGTATTATTATTATTACTGCTGGCGGCGGTATTGATCCGAAATTCACATTTTCTATTGCCCTTCGACGATTTTGTGCGCGTGCGAGCGTCGATGGCAGCAGGCGTCGTACTAAACTTGTAAGCCGTCACAGCAAGTGCGCATAGCGGCGTCGCGACGCCCCACTAGGTCATACAAAGTGTTTCCAAACATACGTCAACAATCGCGCGACTAGAAGCAAACATAAGGAGGCAAATTATATGTACATCAGTTACACACACACCTTTTGTTATCCAGGCGGGCCTTGCTGCGGGCATGAATTAATCAAAGGCCGACGATTATTTAACCAATCCTTGCTGTGCGTATCTACGCGTTTCTTTCTCTATGCTTGCTGTATGAAATCGTATTGAATTATTGGCCAACGTCACGCACGCCACGCACATATACGAAAACTACAGCACTGTAACTTTTTAATTACGTCTAATTTCTTTGCTCCACATCGATACATCCATCCACAAGTAGTACCTGAATTGATATCCTCCTCAGCCGGCGATTATGAGCAAGTACGTGAAACACTTTGGGTTGTCTATAAAAAGCGTATCGTTAACGCAAGTGATACGCGATCGGACTCGCAATAATACATCACCTCGGCACGATTGCAATCATAATAAACAATAAAAAAGCACAATATAACTAACAGCGAATGGCTGAATGACTCATGCACAGCGCGATCCGAGTGAGTGGCGAATGTAGATGCAAGCAAGTACTACATATTTCAGCCCCCCGGTCTGCTCTGCTCTCTTCCATTACGCCGCAAGCACCAAGTCGTCGAAGAAGTGTTTCTGCGATGATCGTAGAAATTAGACGTACAAGAGTATAACGCGTGTTTAGCTCTTAGCTGATTGAGTGACTGCAAGCGGCTGATGCTGAATCAATTGAATGAACGCGCGACGGAAACATGAACAGCACGCGATAATTTCGCATGTCAAGTAAATGCGTGACTAATGACACACTTGCAAAACATTTTAAACCTAATATCTCGTACCGCTTTGTATGCTGCGTTTCATCCTACACGAGAACTAAGTATTAAAACACAAGTTGAAATAAGCACCAACTATGTACGGCAGATATAAACGAGCGAGCAATGCACGAACAAAACGAGAAAGTCGACTGACTGTACTTGCACTTGTTTCATTTGTGCTTTTATCTCCACTTGCTCTTTATGCGTTTCTTCCTTTTCTGGTCGACGCTGTCTAGCGTTTACTAAAATGACTATAACATAATATTATACGCTCCGATCAACTTGTTAAAAGGCTCCGAATGGATGGTGCTCCACAAAGTACGTTGTTATTGCAACTATTCATGCGTAAAGGTTCATTTATAGAGATTGTTCCCTAGTGCAGCGGATGTACCTACAACTCTACTTGATGAATTGTTGATAAAACGTTACGATTGATGTTCCTTAATATATACGTGACAACATCCTAAAAGCAGCAGCAATATCTGAACTGCTGACAGATAACTCCATAGTGTTGTGTGTGCATGAATGCAATGAGTAATTTGTGTATTTTCGTGCTACGTTGCTAATGTTTATTAAATGTACTTACGTTTAGGGCATAAATGCACTACTTAACGACGCTGAATGCAACTTTTTCCACGAATACTTTCGTACTCTTCCAGCAGTACAAAACCGAACAATTTCTATTTAAACATCACTTTCAGACAACACTCGAGAGCACAATATGGCGTCAATGACATATGTTTCGGTCGGTAATGCAGGAGGCCATTGTGGCGAAGAGTGGGATGGACATGTCGGTAGGCAACCAACAAGACGGTGAATTGAAAATTATCTTAATTGTTGTTCAACTTAATAATCAAATATAACAGTTTGATAGAAATATTGCTCCATGATATGCATTATTGTAGCATTATTATGCTTTCGCATTAACAATATCGACAAATTCTGGTTTCAATGAGGCACCACCAACAAGAAAACCATCAATGTCTGGTTTGGACGCCAAGTCTTTTGCAGTACCGCTTGTTACAGAGCCGCCGTATTGAATACGCACAGAGTTTCCAACTTCCGGACTAACATTCTTGCAAATCCATTCTCTTAATGCTTGATGAACTTCTTGAGCTTGTTCCGGGGTTGCTGTTTTGCCAGTACCAATTGCCCAAACTGGTTCATATGCCAGAACAACATTATCCCTATTAAACCAACAATTAATATACTTTTGAAATAGTAAAACTAGTTCAACACATACCAGTCTTTGATTTTACTTGCCACGCATTGCGTTTGACGGAAAATTACATCTAATGTTTTGCCAGCCTCGCGTTCCTCCAGCTTTTCCCCGATGCAGGCGATTACTTTAAGCCCGCATTCAAGTGCGTGCTCCACTTTCTCGGCAATCAGCTCGTCACTTTCGCCAAAGACATTGCGTCTTTCCGAGTGTCCTAAAATCACCCAGTCGCATTGCACATCTTTGATCATCGCCGGGGAGATCTCGCCTGCAAAGAACGGAAGCAAAAGTTTAAGGAAACATCCGCAATCACTGCCAATTACAAGAAAAACTGAATCATTTCCATGAGATCATATTTACTGCTCATGTTTGCTTGCGCGCTGCGAGAAGAGCGTAATAAATTTGTGGCGATGCGCGAGCGATTAGCATTCGCTGAGCGATCCGCCGCGCGCTCAGATTCAAAACCGCCATCATCGCCATCAAAGCGCGCAGTGCATATTCTCAGGCGCGCTCCACACTCTCGTCAAGCATTTTCAAACGAATCCCATTCTGCCTCACAGTCACCAAAGTCAACTTTAAAAGTCGGCGCGGCGCGAAGGAAAGCCAAAGAGTAACTCGTCTAGAGTGTGTGCACAATTCTTTGTTTTCAAAACAAAACGAGAAGAACGGGTTATTTAGCACGTCTCAAAGAGAAAATATGTAAGTACACAGTACAACTATTTACTCAGCATACGCATTGAACAATTATCGTCAATTAAGTAAAAACAGCACAATAATCATGATCGGCACCCAGTAATTATTGCAATATAATGCAGACGACGCGAAAAAATGCATTTATTTACTGCATGCCAAGTGCAAGTATAATATTTATGTAGTTCTTCGTACACATCTTGATGACCTCCAGCATTGCGTGCATGCAACAACGTTTAAAGTGCCTTACCGTGCCACCGTCAAGTTGCGTGTTTTTATTTCTTTTGCGTTTACCTTTTTTATTAACCTCAAGTGGTATGCTAATCACGGAAAATACCGGATGCAAAAGAAATAATAAATATACTTGCATTTTCTACAACACGCCATTCCTTCATTTTTGCAATGGCTAGTCATCGAATTTAGAATCAAATTGTTAATTGATGCCATCAACACCAATTTAAACTGGTTGCGACTGGCTAAACTCGCCAAGAATCCCTAAACAATTATCAGCTTGCAAACGAGTTGTTGCCCAATTTTATTAATGTGCGCGCACTCGATTCAAGTGGCATTTCCAATCATTCTTTGATGCAATGAAGAGATTTGATTTCTTCATTAGACATTAGTAGTATGTTTAATTGTAAGCGCGAAACCCAGTGAACGAGTTTAATTTGGGTTAATTTTGCAAGATTGACTAGAAATGGAGGACGCTGGCACCGAAAAGCGGCAATATTATGTGGAATCACCACCAACGACGACAATATCTCCGCAAAGGAAATGCACGAATTGCATGAAAGGCAACTTGTTGACTCTCCTAACCATTGCTGGTGTGGTCCTTGGAGGCATTTTGGGATTTTCACTAAAAGCGGGAAATGATGCATGGACCGAACGTCAAGTGATGTATGTTAACTTCATCGGTGATATTTTCCTACGAATGCTCAAAGCTCTTATCCTGCCGCTGATTATATCATCTCTTGTCTCGGCCATTGCGAATCTGGATCTTTCTTTATCCGGTAGGGATGCATAACCTGTAAATTTGCCTTCAAGGGCAAAACTAATATGGCGGTTGATTTGAATTGCAGGAAAGATAGCTGCACGTGCGATAATCTACTACTTGTGCACAACATTTCTTGCTGTCGTTCTGGGCATCATCCTCGTGTCCGCCATTCGTCCAGGTGATAATGCGACAACGACCGATATTAGTGCGCCGAGAAGCATTAGAAATGTTACTACCGATGACACCCTCCTCGACCTGGTACGCAGCATGTTTCCGCCGAATTTGGTCGAGGCATGCGTGAAACAACATCGAACGCTCTTAATTCCACCAAAAACAAATCCATTCGGTACGTACGTTCAATATTTACGACTTAATTGTGCCCCTTATCACTTTATATGGCTGCTATTGACATATTTCATATGTCTCGTTGGGTATAAATTACAAACAGCACGCTATAAAGATTAAACATAACACGGTCGCTTAATTATTACGAACTCGTATTATTTTTTTGCGCGCGTGTTATTAAATGAGACAAATTAATTCACAGAGCCGGACATTACCAAATGGTCAATTCGATCGGAATCCGTCGATGGCACAAACATCCTCGGACTTGTTGTGTTCTCCGCCGTGCTCGGCATCACGCTGGCCAAGATTGGGGACGAAGGTCGTCCAATGACGAACTTCTTTCAGGCGATGATGACGGCCATGATGACGATTACCACATGGGTAATCTGGTTATCGCCGGTTCGTATAGCTCCTCTTTACACCCACGTACCCACGTGCTACCAACGTATCAATAATGAGTAATGCACATCTCATTAATCATTTTGTGGTTTCGCTATTGTAGATTGGTATATTCTTCCTTGTCGCGAGTAAAATCCTTGAAATGGAGAACTTCGGGGAAACCATATCTCAGATGGGAATGTACTTCGTCACCGTGTTTATCGGTATCGTCATTCAGGGTTTCGTCTTCCTGCCCCTAATCTACTTTTTCGTGACGCGCAAAAATCCCGTCGTTTTCATATCAAACATGGGACAAGCGCTCGCTACCGCTTTCGGAACCGCATCCAGGCAAGTGACACACAACAATCAACGTTAATTTATGCTAATAAGGATTATGCATTCCTAGACACAAATTACTTATGGATTTTCAATTGATCTTATTGATTTGCTTGCATATATTACAGCTCGGCTACACTGCCAGTGACCATACGTTGTTTGGAGGACAACAATCTAGTGGATCGTCGAGTATCCCGCTTTGCGCTTCCGATTGGCGCGACAATTAATATGGATGGTACTGCTCTGTATGAAGCCGTTGCAGCGCTATTCATTGCACAGGTGCGCAGAGTCAATTTGAGCATTGGTAGCTTAATTGCGGTGAGTATCACCTCAACGGCAGCAAGCATTGGGGCCGCCGGCATACCGCAAGCAGGTCTCGTAACTCTTGTTATGGTGCTGGACACCGTTGGACTTCCGGCTGAAGATGTCACTCTGGTGCTAGCCATCGACTGGATATTGTAAGTTCATTTACATTGAGCCACCGATATGTTTATGAAACCTGTTTTTATGCAATCCAGGGATCGATTACGCACTGCGGTGAATGTGCTGGGCGATGCATTTGGGGCCGCGATTGTCAATCATCTCAGCCGCCACGAGCTGGAGCAGTTGAAGATAAATGGACAGCCGAATTCAAGCCCGGACCAAACGCAATTCCAAAATAACGCGTATGAAATGGACGAAAACGTGTGATATCAACAAAAAAGTCGCAACCATAAACGGCCGCATATCAACTACATGCTGGATTTAGGTAATACGCAATAACGCAATTATTTATTAGCGGAGGAAATTGCGATTCGATTAGGTAATAATAATCAATTAAAACGAATTAGCTATTTGTAATCATTATGATCCGCGTTTTTGCGTATGAGCAAACCGCGTGACTCAAATCGTAAAATACTCTATGAAATAGTTTCAGCAGTTAGTTCATTTCACTCCGTATGCAGATAAATCAAAAGAAAACCTTGAGCATTGTTATTGTTGTTTTACGAAAACTAAAGTGAGATCACAATCATTGCTCCTGAGCAACACCTTCTAAAGCATTGTGTTGATAATTTCCATGTATGAATAAGTTGCTGAAGAATCTATGACGTCATTTAATGAATGATCTCCTCGTGAATACGTTTAAATATGTATTAATTTACATGGAATTTCCAGAAACGCCGATTAGCTTTAGAATTACGAAATGTCAGTATTAAAATTTTAAATTTAATAAAAACTTTAAAACAATTGCGGTGCGACATCTTACTTTAAGTTAGTAAACTATAGCCAATTTGTTCACAGCATTAATAAGTGGATGTCCTTGACTAGGTCAAGCAGATCATGCAAACTTGTACAGTGTACAAAGCAAGAAAATCTGGAATATTTGCCAACATACCTGTGAATGCGCCTTTCGGCACCTTGTAGCAGTTTTGTGCCGCCACACCAATAGTTGGAGGCAGTTGGGAACGCACCATTGCTAGATAAACAGCGGGCACACCGACGACCACTTCAGTATCGGCATTTAGTTTTCCGCTCGTCAGGAAGGAAATAATTTCGGCAATGCTTTCCTTGTCTCCATTCATCTTCCAGTTACCGCCGACGATAAATTTACGCAACATTGTGGTCGATAAACAACACTTTACACAAGCTACAAGTAAATAAATGCAAATTATAATTGGTAAACACTACGTGCGTTGCGTTGTAAACGAACAGAACGTCTGAATCCGCAAACTTACATAAAAGTTTCAAAAGGGAGTGGACGCTTAAAGGCGTTAACTAATTACGGATAAGGGTACTACGATAAACCGAATCTTATTTCTGTTTATATATGAGCATTATTTAATACATATGTTACTCTGTCACTCGGATACGACCTTTGTGTGGTCTAGAGGTCGGTAAACCCCACCCCATCTCCCCAGATGTAACAAGTGTGACCGGTGTACGTGCCATCGAACGATTAATCGCTTTAGCAATATGGAAAACTACATTGCATTCGGGAATTTAAATAATCGCTTGGCAATGCAAAGCTACCCATTAACACTAATTTATTTTCCGACAGGCAAATATTTAGTTATGAATACGCATAAGGAAATTGAGGAAACCTACCATCATCCATTATTTTGGAGTTTTGAATTTGCTTCATATACTTAAGTTGCCTAAATACGCATTTTAACATTGCGCTAGATAACTAGAATTTTGGTTATACATTTAAGACTTTAATTTGATACTCTTTGACACTGACGCCTTGATGCCAGATATCTCTCCAGAGTAACGAGATGTTTCTCGACGTACCTCACGAACCTAGAAAATTTTAACATAATAAATATGACAATGAATACGTCAATGATATTAAACTTACAGCGCCTTTTCTGCGAATGATCGCCTTGCGGAATTTGTTGCGATGTTTTACACGTGGATTACGCTGTTCCTTCTTTCTGTGTGGCATTAACCCTTTGTTCTTGGCAATTTGATAAGTAATTGCTCGCTTGCTATGTTCGCCATTTTCTTCTAAATTTTCTGTTTCTTCACCATTAGCTTGTTCTTCTTCCTCTTCATTTGGTGATTCTTCCTCAGAATCATCAGAGTCGTCAGCAAACTTGACATGCATTTGATCTTCAAATGATTTGGATGTTTCTGGTGCTTCCTTTGATTTCTTCAATATGGATTTCACCTCAGGTTCTCGTTTTCGTTTGAGTGAAGTTGGTATTTTTTCATCAGCATTCTTTTTGAGAATGTTGAGTAATTTCTTCTTGTTTGCCACTTTAATGTTACCATCTGCACCACTTGTATTCTGAATCAGTGCTTCCAGTTGTGGTTTTATCTGGTCCTTATAAATAGGATCTAATTGTGCCAATAATTTTCTATACTGAAATAAGCGTTTAATGACTGGATGATTCTTAACTGTGGTTCTCTTAGTTTTCAGCAATAAATACATACTTATGTTCACAGTGTAGCTAAAAGAAAATAGCATATTAAAACATGATTTTTTGATATTGTTTGAGACTTACTTTAACATAATTTTGAAATACGAGTCCATGAAATCCATTGCCTCACATTTCTTTACCTTTCCTTCATTGTATAACTTAACAACAGGCAATAATTCATCATTGCACAATGAAATTTTCTTCTGATAATCCTCAACAAGTCCAAAGAATTCTGGTGCATCTTTCTTCAACATGTGAATTTTCTCTCTTTTGCTCAACTGAGAAATGTCAGTTTTAATAACATCTGACTTTTCTTCTTTTTCTTTAGCACTGTCTTGAGGTGTAAACTCTAATGCAAAATCATCCTCATCCATATTTTTTGCAAGTTCATATTGCAAATTTTTGGCTTCCTCTTCTTCTCGTTCTGCCATACTGGCATCAGCACCAGTAAACCCACCATAATCCTGATCAACATAATCTGTTGAATAGAAAAGATTCTTCTTTTTACCCCAGGCCTTGGCATTGGGTATCCCATCATCTTCCTCCCCTTGTCCTTCAATATCACTTAATGCCAAATCACTTTGATCATCTGAGTCTGATTCTTCATACACTCCAAACACATCTTCCTAAACACACACACATGTCATTATACACAACATGTTATTATATAAGTGAATTGCATATTTTACCTCACTATCGCTATATTTCGCACCCTTGCTTCTTGCTTTCTTTAGTAATTGTTTATCTGTGTCAGAGAGTTCATCTTCAGAGTCTGTTGGTTGGTATTCCCCTTCATCATCATCTTTGAATCTGAGCTTCCAAATGGTTATAACTTCTTAATATTACATTGTTATTAAGTAAATATTTACCTGATGTGTGATGCCATTTCGTTAATTCACTACAAACAACAATTGAAGAATAAAATTCCTGAACAACTTAATCACGCTGACACTTTCTTGGTTATGTTTGGTTATGTTATAATAACATAGCCTTGCGCACCGCAAACCCCGCAAACGCATGAAATGCGCATCGACGTCATGGACGATGTTACGCGATGGTTTACGATAACATATTACTTTAAATTTCTTTCCGAGCAAAATTAAATGTTAATTATCTTACTACAAATTAGTCGGTGTTTTAAATATATAATATTGTTATATATTTAAAAACTTAATTATTTTAGTAATGTAATCAAAGGCCACATATTTCCAATTTCATTGATAGCTTTCACGTGTGGGTGAAAAATTTACATATAAGTTTGCATATATCATTAATTCATATGTTTTACATACTTATCAAACTTATTGCAAATGTACTTTAGTATAAATAAACGCGACATATTCCACATTATTTATTCAATTAAAACTTACAAATTGTGTAACATCGACATCACACAAAATGAACACCAAAGAATTTATTGAAGTTAATGAAGCCATAGCCACATTAATTGTGGACTATAAGAAGTCACTCAAACAAAAGTAAGTAAAGTTATTGCTATTTTGTTTGGTATTTCATTCATATGGCTTAGAAATTTAAAGCTTGGCGTGAAAGAAGGATTCCTAAAAAATAATATGGAGGAGGAATGTCCAGAAGATGGGCAACCAATAATGGATATGTTGGAGGAGTTTCAAACAAAAATGATGAAAGGAATTGCTCCAAGATTATCGCCACATGAACATTCCCAATTACCACTCAGTATTAACTATCAATCAATACTTGCTGAGTTGTTAATTGGTGGTTTAAATGCCATCAGTGTAAATTGGGTATACTTTAAGCCTTATTCCCTTTTTGACAACACACTAATTCTATTCAATTTAGGAATCATCACCAATTTTAACTGAATTAGAGATTGTAATACTGAACTGGTTGGTCAAATTATTTGGCTTGCCTGATAAATTTCTGCATAAAAAGAATCAAAATGGCGGGGGTGTTTTTCAAGTAATTTCATTTAAATTACGAGTTTTTCATGAATCTAATAATAACATAATTTTAGAATACAACCACAGAAGCTGCATTTCTTGCATTATTATCGGCGAGGAGAAAATCAATAATTCAATATGTTGAAGAAAACTCTCAAACAACGCTGCGCCCTCTAGAAATAGGACTTAAATGCATTGGCTATATTTCATCATTGGCAACCCCATCAATATTCAAAATTAGTGAATTATCTATGATGACCTTACGCATTTTACCAGCAGACAAACAAGGTAAAATAACAACTAAACAACTACGTCAAGCATTTGAAACTGATTCGGAACAAGGAAATATTCCATCTTTATTTATATCCACAATGGGTACTGCTGATTTATGCTCTTATGACAACTTGCAAGAAATTGGTCCATTGTGCAAAGAGTTTAATGTTTGGCTACATGTTGAAGCTTCATATGCTGGAAATACTTTACTTTCCCCAGAATTCCGTTATATGAGTGACGGTATCGAATTTGCAAGTTCGATAAGTTTAGATTTAAATAAGTTATCATTCATGTCAATGGACGTAATAGCATTCTGGGTCTATGATAATACATACTTAGTGGAGACATTATGCATGGATCCGTTATATTTAAAGCACAAAAACAACAGTCGAGGTCGTAATTTAACTAATTGGCAATTTGGCACCGGACGTAAAATTAAAGCACTCCAAGTATGGATGGTTCTCAACAGTTTGGGGTTGAAAGGCATGCAGGAGAATATTCATAAGCATATAATGTTTGCAAATACATTCCAGAAGCTTATCAATGATGATAAACGATTCAAGTTATTCAGCAGTCATTTAGGCGTAATATGTTTTGGATTAACATGTGGTGACGATGAGACAAAATCACTTTATAATGCGATTAATGACCAAGGAAATATCTCAATTGGTTGCATACAGTTCAATAATCAATTTCTGCTGAAATTTGTAATTAATCAAACGATGAATAGTTCAGATGTTGATTATGCCTGGCAAGAAATTATCTCACATCTTAAGTAAGCTAAGATAAGTAGTCTTAATGGTGATTGAGAGATCGTTTGTATTCTTTTAAACGAATAGCTTGAATATTGATAAAGCCAGTTGCATCTTCTGGACTAAAATCATCATGTTTATCCATGGAAACGAGATTCTCATTGTATGTTGAAAATTGAGATTTACGGCCTAGAATTGTTACTAAAAACAGAAGATCATGCATTTAATTGTTTATTTATTGTTTATTAAGTCAAATAAAGTATCACTTACCTGAGCCAGGAATGATTTCTAGTTTAACACTACCAGTAACATTCTTTTCAGCCATGTCGACACAATTACGAACGTAATTACCTTCCGGTGAAAACCAGAAACCATTATAGACGAAATCTGCCAATTTCAACATTAATTGATGTTTAACACGAAATACTTCTTTGTCCATGCAAAAGACTTCGAGATCTTGATGAGCCATATGTAAAATGTATCCTGCGGGTGTTTCATAGACACCACGAGACTGGAAAACAAATAATAGCAAAAATTAGGTAGATTTATGAAGGGGTTATTTGCAGTTTGCCGGAGTTTTCAGATTTTTTTATCATGTGCTATGAATATATGTTTAAAAAGATTTATCTGCATTAGTTAGTACATATCTTTATCTACTTGGTATGTTTCTTTCATCTAAGAAACATAAAATTTGTCACATAATGACTAAAAATGGCCTAATTACATATGATTTGCCAAAGTGCGTTTCTTCGGTCAGCATTATTTGAAAATGGTTTATGATAATTCAAAATTTCAAAAAGATTTTGATAGTACATTAGTTTATTTCACATTTGAATGAAAAATTTGTTAAAACTCACATTCAAAACGGAATGGTGAAAGTTTGAATAAAAGTTTTCCAAGTAAACCGTTTAAAAAAGAAAGTGATTTTTAACTTACTTTTAAACCGATAAAACGATTTTCAACAATGTCAATACGTCCAACACCGAATGCTCCTCCAATTTTATTCAACTCCAGAAATATATCCAGGCTATTCATGAGACTCTTCCCATTTTCATACGTCAGCCTTTTTGGTGATCCATCTTCAAAATCAATAACAAGACGCATTGGTTTAGTGTTATTTCCCTTTGGGTTTTTGGTCATTAAGAACAAATCCTCTGGCGGTTCATTATCAGGGTTTTCCAGGATGCCAGATTCATAGCTGATATGCATTAAATTAGCGTCCATGCTCCAGGGTGCTTTAGGCGTGACAGGAACAGGAATACCATGTTTCGACGCGTACTCAATCAAATCCTGACGTCCTTGGAACTTTTTACAGAATTCTGTATCTCTCCAAGGCGCAATCACACGCACTTCCGGCCATAGATAATATGCGGATAGCTCAAAACGTATTTGATCATTGCCCTTGCCTGTTGCACCATGCGAAATGAATTTGGCGCCGTATTTCTTTGCGCATTCAATTAATCCAACTGCAATACATGGACGTGCAAGTGATGTTCCCAAAAGATAACGATTTTCATATAATAATCCAGCACGAATTGCCGACCAAACGTAATCTTTCACAAAAGAATCTCTGAGATCATCAATGACTATCTAAAAAATTAACATATTATGTAGTTGGTGCTAGTAGTAAAAGAATAGTTTATTATTTACATCACGAGCACCAATTTTCATTGCTTTTTGACGTGCTGCTTCAAAATCCTCTTCTTGGCCAATGTTAGCCATGTAACAAATGACATCATAGTTCTTTTCCAGTAACCATTTTAATATGCAACTGGTATCTAAACCACCGGAATATGCGAGAATCACTATATCCTTACCCATTGCTGTTGTTGCCTAAACTGAGCTAAATTATTGAAGCTGACCTTTCATCAGAACAAATCTTTTACGTAACAATTACATATTCTGCAAAACATAAATATGGTTTAACTGATATTTAATAAGGTCGTGATAACAAGTGATAATGATTGCATTTTAGTAAATAACTTATTATTTAAATCAATAATAATTACTTTATGGTGAATTAGCAGTATTTATGCGATAAAAATTGATAACATATTTTAAGTTAAATGACTAAAATTCATTTTAATAATGCTCATTATCCTCCTAGCTCATGAAATTATTTACTTAATTAGAAAACTATGTTAAGTTTAGATAAGTACATTGTTCTGTTACTTCAATTTTAATTTATATGGTATCATATAATATTATAACAATTTTTGGGGTGATTTAAGGAACTTAAATGATTGAATTTCGCCAATTAATAATCTATTAATTATTGTTCAGTGAATTATCTGTATTTAATTAATACAAAAGTAAAATTTGACACATAATTTAAATACAGGAATTTAAGGAATATATGTAATTCAAGCAAGGAGTTTAAGTCATTAATTAGGAATATTCCTTTTTGACTTTCCTCTTAATTTTTTTATTTTATTAGTTTATTTATTCAAATGTATTATTTATTCAAAAACCGTAAAAGGATTTTATGAAGTTCGAATTATTTTAAATAATAATCGATCGTAGAAAAACGCGTAAAATTCGTGTGTCTAGACTAGAATACTCCCTTAATGCTCATTATCCTCATAGCTCATGATTTTTTTAAATTAGAAAACTATGCTAAGTTTACGCAAGCACATAGTTTGTTTATTTCAATCTAATTAATATATTAATTGTACTCAATTGTGACATTATATTGTCATTCGAATAATCACAAAATGATTCTGAAAATTATCATATGACATTTTTCTTCATATGGGATAGTTTTAAGAATATAAATGATTGGTATGCGAAAATAATATTCTTCTATATTGTAAAGGGGTTGTTGTAAAGGGGTTGGTTTGAAGAACATTAATTGAGCTTCGAAAATTATTCATTAATTATGGAAGGTAATTCAATTTCCATATTTTCATTATATTTATTCGCAATCGTATATAAATGATAAGACAATCGTTCGTTTCTTTTGTCTAAAAGGCACATTTCTAATTTTAGTCATTTCTGACTGACTGACATAATAACTAATAGTTATTGGTGATGCTTCGTATCAGGAAAAGAATGATTTGTCATATGTCTTGCAACTTAAAACGATGGCTATTACTAGCAAGTCACGCGAATCATTCGTATCACGCAAATTCCGTAAACGAGAACACACCCATTTGAGTTTTCATAAATTTGTTATCCGGTTCGTCCAATATTTTGTCTTCTCGTGTTCTGGCTTATTCTGCAGTAAATATTAATTCTTATACATTCTATGAGAATGTTGAAAGAAGAAGTTAACTATGATGGTACATAAACCATTATTTAAAGCTAGGTACTAAAGAGAATTGTTTATTTGTTTTAGGTTTTGAGTATGTTATTCACAAAGATTCTCAGGCAAGAATATGTTTTGGGTCAAGTCAACCACGAAAATTAGTTATTACCCATTTTAAACCATGCTCTACAATTGGACCACCTCATTACACCATTACAGAGCCTGAAAAGGTATAAGTTAAATTTACAATAAAATTTATATTTCAACCGAGCAAATATTTTACCGTTGCCCAATTCATAATGGTCATTAAATCGAGTGATTTTGCATTTTGGGCCGCCAAAATTTAAAAATGTTTATAGCTTCTTGCCGAGACAAGAACGGTTGATAACCACTGATCTAATGTTTGCTTATTATTGGGCAAAAGACCATATTCTAAAGAACCTAATGTTGCTCCAGTTGAAACTGTTTTTGTTTGATTTGTTTATAGATTTATAGTAAACGTGGTTATTCGAGCTTGGCAAGTGCAACAGAACGTGTAAGGGAAGACGCTCATGGAATTATTTCACCTGACCCTTGTAAATATGCAAACTTGGGTAGCTATGTGACGAAAAAGAATTGTGCACCTTTTAATTCTTTGGCAGCTAGAAAGACGTTGGTTATTTCTAACAAAAATCCACCGTTAGGAAACAAATTAATAAAGCTGCTTATAGAAAATCTATACAACTTTTAAATTTTAGACCAACTATTTATCGCATAGAAAATATCGACTTGTGCAAGCATACAAAACTCAGCAATAATTTTGGACGACCATGTATTGTACCTGCAGTTGAAATTGTATGTATTAATTACCCAAACAAATGGTGCGCAAAATGTGGAGACCCATTTGAGTACGGCGATTTTTGGCATCGGAACTATCAAGAATACTTGTGTAATTCATGTATGTTTGAGGAACATAATTTACATGAATTATATAAAGAGAAAGATCTTTGCTCTTTTAAGGTATATTAGTAATGTTTTTCTGAGAGGAGACTAAGCACGTTTTATTTCCAGAAAATTCGAACATGCACATTTATGCATCGTCATGAGGGGACGTCAGCAGCAATTCGAACAATGCCTGCAAATAAAATAAAGAAGAAGTTGCGAATTGAGAATTATCTATCATTATACATGCAATGCTATTGCCCATTCACCGGCTTGGAAATAGTTAAATAACACTTGATAATAATTTAAATTTTAAAAGTTTACTTATCAAGACTACCAACACTAATTATTCTTTTATACATTTGCTTGCATGACATTTTAACTGATTTCAACGCAAGAGGCGCTGTTAACTGGATTCTTTATTAGATTCTTGTCGGAATTCTACGGGATTCTTATGGGCTTCTAAATGGTTTCTTATGAACTTCTAACTGGATTCCTATTGGATTATTATGGAATTCTTTTTAGATTTTTATTGGCTTAATAACTGAATTCTTATTATATTCCTATGGGATTCTTTGAATTTAAAAAACTAATAATTTGAAATCTACTATTAATTATTATTTATTAACTGCACACAGCATATCAAATTAAATATAAATTACCATTATCAGTTATCATTTTGCTTATCGTCACTGCTTTTATTACCCTCACCTTCGGGCTCGTCCCGTACTTTGTGCGGCAATTCATCTCCCGCTAATTTCAACAAATTTAAATCTTTAATACCTGATGTTAAAAGATTGCATGCAGACTGCATAGTGTTATTCTCTTGACTTGTTGAACAGCCACTGACATGGCGATTGTTGAATACTTCCGAATCAGTTTTTGACACAAGCGTTAAATTTTGAAGCATATCATTTATATGTTCTTTTCCAGCAGCCAATTGTTGGGTATTGATTTTCAATGACTCATTTAAACTATCTGTACATAATTCTTCACTCATGTCTGAGACATCAGAGTCTTGAGGTTCCGTATAATTTAGTGGAAATGATGGATAATCTTCAGCACCTCCTATTTTACTAAGCTCACGAGCCAAATCCTTCCACTCAACTGTACCGAATGGAACGGGTTGCATTATCTCGAGTTTACTAAAATCTATGTACTGATAATCTTCAATAGCCGACGTATTGATATCTTTCTCAAACTCATCCGCAATCTGATCATTTATCGTATCACCATCTTCTTCATCTGAGCTATCTTCTGTGATATCGTTAAGTCTTGTCTTTAATCGTAGATGAATTTCATCCAGTTCGATTAATTTACGCTTCAGTGCCCTACTTAGCGTTTCGTCAGCTTCATCCAGCGCTAAAAGTTCTTCTGTTAGTGTCACGTCGATCTGGGGATCTGACAAATCATCCAATAGCGGATACCCGTACTTGCCCAGATGTTCCATTGGAGTTACATGTATCTGGAACAATTACTAGTGATTATACAACTTCATTAATTATCAAATCCCTTACCCTAATTTGACCATTACGTGTATCATTAAAACCGTCAATACTGTACCATCCATGAATCGCAGATAATCCAGTTGATAGCGCAGTCAAATCCACAGTTGCAATCCCAATAATTGTATCAATTTGCATATTAGGAATAGTCGAACCATTATTGCTTTTCTTCCATACTTTAAATACCAAAGGCTTGTTTTTCTACAATAACAGTTATTAAGACTATAGTCAGATCAATTGATGCTTTGAATATTTACATTTGTTAAGTAGTCCAACGAAAGTGATACTTCATGACGAAGACCCCAAGCTGGGTTTGTACTTTTTTGTACAACATGCGTTGTCTTTATAACATTTTCATTAATTTGATAACTGACATAAGTACTTGGCAGTAATTCTTCACGTACAACTTTCCCCTTTACTTTCTTAATTCGACACTTCTTGCGCACTGGTAAATTGAATGCACATTCAATAAAAATTTGTGTTTTGAATGTATCCTTTTGTAAATCTTCAGCAACTGCATCTTGTAGTGTTGTTAGCAATTCGGAAGTACTTTTTGTTTCATTTTCATCTGAACGTGTTTCAGAGTGTTTCTCTGATGAGGCATTCTCTTGACTTGTCATTGCAACAATTTTCTGTAAATAGTTCTGGATAGATTCTAATCTATTATCGACCATATTGCATTGCTCCACTTTATGTTCTTTATCGTTAACTACTTTTCGATTTTCCAATGACGAAATACTTGTACTTCTATCAATCTTTTGTATACGTGGTGTATCAGTTTGCGTTTCTTTAGTAATTAAACTTGGCTGGTATTTTATATCTTCTTTTTGAACTAGTGTTGAAATTGCTTTTGGCGATTGTGTAACTATCCTTTTAGTTCGTACAACAATGTCATCCATAAACCCACGCTCCTTCTGTAATCCGAGAATTTGATGTTCTGTTCCCAGGGCAACTAAGATTTGTACGCTTCCTACAATGTCATCATTGTAAGGGTTTTTTATTTGCTCATACCAATCTGTACCAATGACTGGTAGTGAATTGCGACTTAAATATTCAACAATACGTGGATTACGATAAGCCAAATAATACTGATGTAATGGTATTCGAGCAATACCAATAACTTTATCACCGTAATTATATTCCTCAGTGCCTCTTTCGAAGAATTCGATTATCATGAAATTGTCACGTAGTTTAAAAAGAAACTCTTCCTCATATATGTAGGGTATTGTTTGGTGCAGGTTAAATTGCGGTTTAAAGCCACCTCTCTCTACATTACTATATGAAAATTCATTCTGGCAAAATGGTTGGAAACTACAGTACGTCTGTTGATGATACTTCAAGTAATTCACCTCCGAAATGAATATAAATCCGAAGAGAAGAGGTTTCTGTAACAAATAAGCAAATTATTAACGTTACCCGATAGTAAATAATTCTAATTACTTCTTCAATTGGTTTGAAAATTTCCGGAATAATTTCTTGAATTTTTACTGTACTTTTAGATTTCACAGTTGGTGGTTTCTGCTTTACAGTGTTATTTGTTTTTGGGATGTCTAATTTTGGGACAATTAATTGCTTCTTGGTACAATGAACTAGTTTTTGTGGTGATTCGCTTAACACAAATGTTGCATCTAAATTATCTGGTGTTGAGAGAGTTCTTACAGTGCAACTTTCTTTGCTTGTTTGAATTGATTCTAAAAATAATAGATTAAATCATAAACTTAAAAAATGTATGCAACAAACAATGCAATACCTAAGAATTCAGTGCCAAAATAAAGTTTATCACATCCCAATTGCAACCCTAGTTTTAAATTACCAACCACAATTGGAGAACCTTTATTCAGAAATATGGGTACTTTTTGTGTACATGATAAAGAAGGTGATTGATAGAAATCACTAAAATCAATGCTGCCAAAGCCCAAAATATTTGGTTGCTTCTGTCCAATTACTCGAAAACTAATTTTATAATTCATAAGAATATCATCAAGTTCAATAACGTTAGCAACGTCATGAATTATTGTTTGTTCAAAAATAATGACTAAAAATAAAACAAAACTACAATATTTTCAATTTTAATTTAAATAATTCCAATTTACCATTATCTAATATCTTCTTGGAACATGTTTTGACTGAATCACTTGTGTAAAGACCTGTATCCACTTTTGATTTCCTTTTGCCTGATTTCCTAATCTGCATTGGTATTTCATACTCAATAAAGTAAGTGATATTAATTGAATTATTAATATATTCACTTTTCTTGTATTTCTGTTTAAGAACATGATTTAATTTTCTTACTCCTTCCGTACTTAAAGTGAATTTGTATAAAAGCACTTTGAGTGAGTCAACATATTCAAGAATATTGTTCCTAGAAGTAGTATTACTACGGTTCAATTTTAAATTTAATGTGGGCACTTTTGCCATGTTAAAGTTTGTTTTGTGGTATACTTTACAGGTGATACATCTGCAATTATCTTGAGTCAATTTAAAAGATCTTGAGGTTAAATCACAAAGATCACTTGTTGATAGAGCTCTAAAAGTATCCAATATTTGGTTTTCATCATCAATTGTGAAAGGTTCACCCTTCAAGTATGCTAAACATTTATGTTTATCAGGCAATGATATGTTATTGCTTGCATTTGTGGAAGTCTTTTGATTTGCAGTCTTAGCGTTAAGAAAATAAAACGGATCATGTTGTAGAATTGAATCAACAATAGAAGAACGTAATTTTTGACCCTGCTGGTAGACTTGTTTCAATAAATTCGGTTGCTTATCGCCACTCTTATATGCGTATGATGACTTCATTTAGCTATGGCATCAATTCAACAAAAGTAAATAAGGATAACTTAAGATAACACAAAAACAAAGCAACACTTCACAGACCCAAGCTTCTTTATTCACAAGGGTAACCTACTTCCCACAACAACTTTGGATACAAGATTATGATAATCATAACTTGATTAAGCAACGTTTTTCTATGTTAAAACTCATACCAACGGTGGCGCTGAGATACATTTCATTTATCTACAAGCTGTAGTGTATTTCCTCAGACTATCAGCTTGACTAGCATAGAAAACAAACAATGTTTCACCAAATCGAAAAAAGCTACTGTTTATAATTTTACAACGTATATTGAGGAGACATACATAACAACACTTTTTCAAGCTTACCGTCTAATGCCACAACAGATTTATGTCCTTTAACTCCTTGATAATGCGGGTTTAAGGCCAATACACACAATAATGCACAGGAGAACACTAATTCAACACAGTTCAACACACAATGATCATTGATGATCTTGGTGACTCACAGCGCCTCTTGCGTGGAAAGCAAAACCACAAAGAAAGGGTAGTGTTGGTACTTCTGATATAAAAACTTTTAAAATTTAAATTGTTATCAAGTGTTATTTAACTATTTCCAAGCCGGTGAATGGACGATAGCATTGCATGTATAATTGCATGTATGCTTATACATTGCATTGCATGTATAAGCATTGCACGATAGCATTGCATGTATAGATAATTCTCAATTCGCAACTTCTTCATTTTATTTGCAGGCATTAATCGAATTGCTGCTGAACTTTATTAATATATATTCAAAAAACAAAGATCTTTCTTTTAATATAATTCATGTAAATTACGCTCCTCAAACCATGAATTACACGGACATAAATTACACAAGTATTCTTGATAATTCCGATACCAAAAATCACGGTACTCTCCACATTTTGCGCGGATCTCCACATTTTGCGCATACTTTAAGTTTAGATGCGTTCTACATTATGTTTGCCGCATTGTTGTAAATTATTGTCACTAACCACAGAACAAATTATGTTGGCCTGGTGGAAAAGCCGCATTGGGCCGCATTAGTTAATTTGATATTGTTTTATAGTCACCTCTGAGTCCGTCTGAAATTAACGTGTGCGATAAAGTAGGTTAAACATTACTTGTCTTACTCAGCTGTATACACTTGCTGTCAACCAAACTGTCAACATAACAAGTATCAGCTGTTTTACAAAGTGCGAAGTAGAAGTGGGTAAATTACAAAGTGTTCATGTTTATACATCTAAGTAAAAGTGTTTTTGAGGTGCAGGTGAATAGTGTTAATAAGTGATCTTTTAAAATTTATTGACAATGGAAGCGATGGAGGAACGTCCCCGTACAAAATCCGTAAGTACATCGTGCTATTGCACAACATTGAGATCGCCGCAAATCCTATTTAATTACAGCGTAAAAAGCATGACAGAAGAAAATCAGCCAGTAAAAGTAGTGATGCCACTGAAACAAAAGACTGTTATGATGAACCAAGCACTTTAAGTGAACTCAAGCCCCCTGACATAACTCAAAATGAGGCATTATCTCCAATTGGAGGGCCATCCTGTGAAAATGTCATGGAAAATGATTCCAGTGGAATTAATATTGTATCAGAGTTATTGTCCAATATTACTACCACTATTGAGGTGGCAGCAAGTGATGAGGAAAATAGTGAGGCCATTCTATGTAGTACGAAGTTTGTTGAATCAGCTCCACCCTGTGAAGATCAGGAAGAGGAGGTTTTGATACCAGTTGCAATTACAGCGCCCATTAAGGACAAGAGAGCATTAACATTTCAAGAAATTAATGAGCAGTTTGAAAAAGAAAAGATGGAAACTCTGAACCAGCTTGGTGACATGAATGTTCAGATAATACCATTCTCACAAAGTCAGCTTGCAGAGTGGTACACAAATACTGAACTCAAAATGCTTGAATCATTTGTTACAGATTTTATCCATGCTGAATTGAAGGGCACTGCATTTAAGCGGCATCCATTATATGAGTTGTTGTTGGGTAATTTGCAGGCACGTAAAAATTTGTCTAATGTTCTGATTGAGATCAAAGAAATATCATTAAATTATGAAGTACTGCAGCAAAGTTTGTGGACTATTCAGTCTGTTGCTCAACGCAAAGAAGGTGAATGTGCAGATGGGAACACAGTATATGCAAACTACACCTTCAATAAAGCAACCTTTAATCATAACAACTTCAAGCGACTGGCCAAAGATAAAACTAAAATACAGGAATTAATCAACACATCTGTTATATTTTACAACTATTTAGTTCGTACAACATATATGCAGGTTAGCAGTGTTTTTATAAGTATGAGTTTAGTTCATTATCAATAATATTTTAGATTGAACATCATCTTCATAATGTAGTCAATCCTATTTTAACGTTGAAACATATACATCCAAGTGGAGATATTGCTTTAAATATGGAAACTCCAACATCGCACGTTCAACGATTCATTGGTGATCTGCGCTTGTGCATTTCAATTCTTTTTCAGTTCCAAAGAAAGGCAATCAATGATACTGATTTTGTATCAGATGTACGCAAATGGCTTGAATTATTAATCGCTGTATTATTGCGAGTGGCAACTTGGCAGGATCATTTATTTATCCTCAATCATGTTTTACGCTTACCTCCTGGTTTTGGAAGTTGGGCTGTGAAATTTATACAAGCACCAATACGTGAAAAGAGCGATTCTCCTTTTAGCAGTTATGAAATTAATCACGTTGTTGTAACATTAGCTACCATATTACTGCCGATTGAAAAACGAGATCAATTTCTATCAGAAGTAAGTAAACTGAATTGTTAAAGGGATATTTTACATGTGTTTTGTCTTCCCAGTTAACGCAACAACCGGACGTTGTTGAAGCGTTATGGATTGTTATTGATTCAGACGGCGAAGATGACGATGATAACTCGATGATATCTTTGAAAGAAAATGATTTAGTAAGTTTACTGAATCAATTACCATTGGAATTTCTTTTCCGGAAAGTATTATGCTACGATCAACGACATATTGAGGTAACTTATATTGTACATGTAATATCTGGTGATTAGTTTAAAATTGTGATATTTGTAGGAAACTGTAAACCAACAGCATATTTTAAAATTATTCTCGTTTTGTACAGTTATTTTACAAATTCTGCATAAAGGATTGTCAACGTATAATCAAGCAAGATACCTGCAATTGTGTAAACGTCTCAGTCGATTTATGAGACATATAATTCAATATGCTACTGATCAACTGGAGATATTCTGTACGAGCTCGAATTCTCGCAATCCAAGTGTTTATGATCGAATACGCATTGAATACGATATGTTATTTATGCGAGCATTTTATTATTTATTTATATCGGAGAAATTGGGATCGTGGCAATTCCTTGCTGTTCTGCCATATCACGCAATATCTGGGAAAACTCTCTGGAAGATATTTTATTTTTTGCATGATTTTGACAGTACTACTAATTCTTTATTAGGTAAGTCGATTCCCTTGTAATAACTAAAACGCTGTAATTATAATTCATAATGCAGAATCGACGGAACATTGCAATTACCAATCGAAAATGTGGACAACATCATTTCGCTCTACGTTTGAAGAAACTTGTAGTAAAATGCCCGAGGATGAATGTTACTACTTTCTAAGTACGATTGCAAATATGGCACTTAGTCGCAAGGACAACGATATAGATTTTCTTAAATGTGCGACTTTTGATATTTTACATGTAAGAAAAGTGCGCAATATATTTGGACATTGTACATAATTTTGTAATGTTTTAGATTGGCTTTATAAGTGAGACTACTCAAGAAACTTGCGCGAAAAATTGCAGGATACAGCTAACTCATATTGCATCTAAATATCCATCGCTTTTGTCGGATATATTTAAACAAGTTTATGAGAATATTGCAAAAATTGGTACGTTAGGCCTCTATCTCTACGAAGAATTACCAATATCTGTTTGGAAGATTGAAGATGAAGACTTATCTTGCCTGGAAACATGGCTTGTGCAAAAACCATTTGCAACAGTAGAGAGTAAACTTGCTCGAATGATAATTGCACGGTTGAACTGGGATATGAACTCGAATGGTGAACTGTTTTTACCTTTCGAATTACACAGTAATATTGCCCAATTACTTGTGAAAGTCATCGAAATTGATCAATCTTACGCTAATTGGGCTTGGCAAACGGCTGTGCGTTTGAGACTGCATATTTCCGATAAGGGTGTGAAATCCTTTGACCAAGTAAAGGATATTGAATTCTATACAATCATTGCAAAGGGTGTGCGTGAGCAAAATCCATTGGCATCTTTCTTCGCGGTGCTGGTCTCTTCATGGGGTCATTTAATTCCCTTGATTTGCTCTAAAGGATTTGATCAATTATTATTCTTACAAGTACACCAGAAACATGAAGCTGTGTTATTTGCTTTAAACCACATCATGCCTCTATTTCTAAACTGCCAGGAAAGTATAATAAACTTAGACAGATTTGAAATGGTTTTAGTTGGCTTATTAAATGCTGACCGTACTTACATAAACATGGCGAAAAGTTTAGTAGTCTCACAGAACACGATCTTGGAGCAATTTGCAAATATGATTCACTCACAAATTGCAAATTACAAATCTTATAAACTTGAATCGCCTCGTTGCGTTGTGCGACTGTGGGTTGATTCACTCGTGTCTGTAACAAATTGGAAAAGTGACACAGGAGTAATGTATCTTCTGAACATTATTATTCAAGCCAGCTTATTCTACCCAGATGCGATGGATGTGATATGCAGTACCTTGCGAGACCTTTTACAAGCAACTACCCCACAGGAACAATCAAAATCATTGACAAGTTTATTCAAATGGTCTACTGGGGGAGCGCAAAACATGTTAATAAACATTTCCCTCGCAACTTATCCATATCTAGCAGTCGTGATTATCGATTTGGAGCACGAAGAGAGAGAAAAGTCTACTAATTTGTGGACGGAAATATTACAGCAAATAAATTCACAAAAGGGCAAGATTAATGTTGATGCAGCAATTAAGAAAGCGTGCGCAAAGTTGAAAATTCCGGCATTCGCTTCCAGTTCTTTATGCATTTTCCGATGGGCGCAACAAGCACTTGATACCGCAATGGATCATCCGATTGCGATATTGTTCTGGCAGAAATTCTTTTGTTTATATCTTCATCATGTGCAAATTTCACCGCAAGAAACAGTTTGCGTGGGTGAAAAGTTCTTTGATGGAGTAATTAATCAAAACTTTCTGAAGAAAATGAAACGGAAATTGCAAGATACGATAAGCTTTTATAAAGAGAAAACAAGGGAAGCGGAATTTAAAGATTTGCAACCTAAAATGCAACATTATTATATAAGTGCGCATAAAGTTTTCAATGCATTTGGCCTATGGTTGGAGGAACCACGACTTCAAGAACCCACTTTATATGTGCAGGGAATTCCATCGCAATATGAACCGCACTTGTTGAATATAGTTTTGCAAGGCAATTGCTACATTTGGCTTGAATATATAAACCAAGAAGCAATTCAAGAAGTTTTGGTAACGTCCATCAAAACTTGGAATCAAGCAAACTATCGCGAAAGAAAGAATATAAATCAACCATGCAAATCTTTTAATAATGGCGAAGGTAGTGATCCTTGGGAGCGCATTAAACATCGTCTCGAATCTTATGATAAACCTCAAGCAGCACCGCATATTGCAGTATCTGATCTGGCATTTCCTCCGTTAGATTTAAATGACAAGAAGGAATTATCCCGAATTATATCAAATCAACTCGAGCTGCTAATAAGCAGCGCGCAGTAAGTAAACTGTATATTATAAGATAATTGGTATTATCAGTATTTTTCTTTAGTGAATATGCAGTTGAATCTATAAAACATACTGATATGGATAGAAAATATGAGAGCTTAATAGTTAAATTATATATATCCACGTCAAAGACGTATATGAAAAAGGTTCTCTGCACAAAAACTGCCAATAATGTACATTGCTCCGGACCAGCGAAAATTACATATAATGTAATTGAATCGAAAATTAACGATGTGACTATGACAGTGCTAAATGATTTTAATACAGAATACGAATCATTTATTGAATATCGCTTGAAATCTGGAACCGTCTTTTGCAAAATGTGTTACGCATCAGTATTCTTGGAGCATATTATAACGTAATAATAGGAGATTTCGCCTTTGAATTTGATAACTTAAAAATGTTTTGAATTGTAGTTTACTTGAAAATCAAAAAGTCATTCAACGTGAAGCGAATTCCCAAGGAATTGAATTGTTTTATCAGATTTTAGCATTGATAAATGAAGAGACATCCAATTATTATCCAACTAAGAAATTATTCGGCGAATGTTTAGAACGCTTGGGACAATCGTATGTTCATGGCGTGGAGGAAGAAACTCCAAAGTTGTTGGATAGAATCCTGAAGGAACCCAATTTGGGAACATATCTTGCACCGCACTTTTCTCCGGTGCATGCTGGAACCGCTAATTTTCTAATGATGTATTCAATGATTACGAAAGGACTACGTCAGAATTATGATCTCTTGTATTCATTGTTATCTAAGGTTTATCGCTTTATTTTATTATGAAATATCTCAAACTAACATTTTAAATTATAGTTTGATGTTACCAAGTGGTTGCAAGGAAATATGCCAAAATTAAGCCAAAGATCTCAATTTATTGAACTAGTTGTAAATGTTCTTGTGGAAATGGGTCCTGATCCGCAAACGGAAGCACAACCACTTCATGAATTGTTTAGAAAACATTTAGTTGCCGTGTTTCAACATTGCTTTCCAGAGCATTATGGGGAAATTCTAATACGCATTTTAAAGGCGAGCAGTGGTGCAGTAAACGATTGTATTGCTGTTTCAGTTTGGTTGGACATTTTAAGTGTGTTAGCTCATCCAAAACAAATTGTTCTGAAGAACCAAATGCGAAATCAATTAAGGCATTATGCACAGAATCAAATTTGTTTAAACTATCAAGTACTTAGGGAAACCACATTAATGTTATCTCAACATTATACGGCAGAGCGACTTCAATATGGTTTATATGGATTATATCCAAAAACTATTAACTATGTTGAAGTTATCTCTCTGTTTCTCGGAATGACTGGACATAGTTTTATCGTTAGTGCGCTTAATACGCATCAAGGAATGCTTGGTATGTAAATTCTGCTAAGAATAGTAAAGGATATTTTAAAATGATATTATTTATCAGGTGACAAAGTCTGCGAAATAATATGGCCTGATTTGAGAGATATGTTTGCACCATGGCTTGTTCCATATTGGACCAACAATATTAAGGATGAGATGGCTACTTGGATTCAACAATTAACGGACGACCGCGCTGTAATTTTGCCTTGGATACCGGCAAATACACCCTATGCCCAGAAAATGATGAATATGTTTTCTGAATGTATTCTCTTTATAATTCAAACATTACCAGGTATATGCAATTATTTCTTCTTAGTTTCGATTATAAACTTATGATTCTCAGCTTCAAATAATATTATGAGTTACCTATGGCAATGGTATGCGACTAATTTTGCGTATACAGCAATTAAAGACCATGTATTAAATGTGATTCATCAATCACTGATCTCACTGCCATGGCAAAAGTTTTGGCCATCCGTACATGACGTGGAATTAATGTTAAAAATTTCGGAACAGTGCTTGCCAGAATCGCATTCATTTCTCGGTCACGTCTTCCTGGAGATTTCTTGGTCATCATGGGTAGCTTACTTAAGCACCAATGCCCAGCAACAAGTAAAAGTTAGAATGTATCATTGCCTACTGAATTTGATTATTAAGTTGGGAAATGAACCAAATATACGCCGAAATGCAAGTGAAAAGACGTTAGCTTTCCTCAATCAAGCTGGACAGTACGAATGGCAATTTATTGAGCCGCAATCCATACAACAAACAATGGATTGGTACATTATGAGCTGTGATTCAACGGTTATATTAAAATTGAATACCAATAATTTGGATGAACAACTTTTAAAGTATGATAAATCTTTTCTGGTACTTTCAAACAATTTATTTAAACTTTTTTCAGCTTTATTAAAATCGCATGTTGTTATGACAAACCATATTCTGGAAATGATATTATAATTCTGCAGAAGAGACAAACTTTTGTCAGAACTTTTGCAAAATTAGTAGGTGTTTTTGCAAGTAAGAACAAAGGGAAGATAAACGACTTATTAGTGAGCAAAATACTTGGACCGCAACTTGCGCACCTTGAACTTGTAGTACTTACAGAACAAGAAATGAATGTGTTGCTTGGAGAATTACTGGTCGTATTGAATAAAAGTTGTCTTCAAGAACATGCTCTCAATTTTGTTGCAAAATGGGTACGTGAGAAAGAAGGAGGTGATATGATTATTCGGGCAATTTTGCAATCAATCGGAAATTATGTGAGTGATGTTGAGCCTGTTGCAACTTTATATGAAACAGCAATAGATACATTTTTCACTAATAATGGTAATCGATAACATTTTTTAATTGCATTTTTTTAGTTATCTTTAATTTATTTTAGTGGGTAATCTGGATACGGTCTCTTGGAAATTTATTTCTCCAGTCTTGAAGCCGCATGCAAAGTATAATTCTTTGGTGGCCAATGTGATTGAAAATGGACACTTGCTTACATTGCATGCACTATTATTGGAAAAAATTAAAGAATGTGATGACAAAGTATCATTACTGAATTTATGCCTTATGTGGTTTGGTAAGATAAAAGTTAAGTAAGTAACTAATGATACATTCTATTTTCAATAGAGTGGTAAAACTATAATATTTCACAGTGATACAAACGAATTTAAACTTCCATTATTATGGGTAGACTTTTTCCTTATTATCTCACAACACATTTACGCCAATGAAGCGACGTGTGGTGAATATCTACAAAAGTTTTCTGAGTATTTATGCCAACTTGCGGACCAAAACGATGGTGCAAAGTGGGCTGGACTGCTGGGCGCAATTGGCATTGGGAAGAAAACTGATGATAATTTACAGTTTAAATTTATCTGTCGAGCTCTAGCGGGATATATAATGTCGCAATTGCCTGAAACAAAGGGTCTTCCACAGACGATACGAAAAGAAGCAGGAGCGCCTTGCGCTGTGGGGCAACCAGGTGGAAATACTGATGTCCCAAAGATACTTCTTAAAATGGATTTTGGACAAAGTCAAGGGAAAATTAAAGAACAAGCTGAGAAAGTGTTAACGCAGGTGAGAACATAATTGCCACTCTTTTACATTATAAATATTTGATTTCATGTTGCAGATTCAAGATCCACAAAATTCTTTGCATAATTTAAATCTTTTTCTTAAAAAATTACTTTTAGTTTCTTATACAAAGCCATATCTAAGAGAAATATAAGTATGCTATTAGTTGTTTTTATACCAATAAATATATAGCAATTCGCACTTATTTACTTTATAAAATTATCTGCTAAAATAACAATCTTCTTGACTAAATATGCCAGTAGGGGAAGCCTACTCCCCTATTCTTCGACCGCGAGAACTATTGCGGTAGGGTACTCTAAAAATTACTATTCGAAGTTGGAAACATCGCGGGTTTCGTTATTAGCGATATTGCTAAATATTTAGCGTATAGCCACTTTTACACTTACTCAAGACTGATGGCTACTCATATCAAATAAAAGTGGAATTTCTTAGAAATTGGAAACAGTGAAATATACAACAACAAATGCAACGTTCGCATTTCTATCTAATTATCCCTGAAATAATTAAAATAAATTCTTCAAGGCAATTGTCAAAAAACTTTTTATACAACGATCCATAATCAATTAAATGACATAATAAATGGCTTAACAATGTTTTGTACATAAATAAATCATGAAGACATTATGAAGTAAATAGCAAGTAGTTAAATAACATACGCGCATTACGAACTTAATATTTATATATTCACACTAAAATAATAATTCAACATTAGTCACTTATTCTCCGTCCCGAGTAATGTCTGAATATGCTCCTCAAGTAAACTGGCTAAGTGCTGCCGCTTGAAGCGCAATGATTCTTTTATCACCCACTTTACTACCTCCACTTGAACATCAACATTGCCTCGCAACGTTTTTAGACTTTCAAAAAGTTCCGTAAAGTTTTTACCCGGCCGGCGCACTAAACGGTTTAGCACTTTGCGCACCTCATAATTAGCACTATCGACCTCCTGTTTAGTTTCCGTCTGTAAACAAAGAAAAAGAAATTTCCAATATACTTTCGTTTGCAAATTACGATCCAGACTTACTTTAACTTCACGCCTTATTTCGTTTGGTACGACGCCGTTGCTTAAATTATTTTGCACGTTGTTATTGTTGATCATATTCGCTTCCTTAAGTATCAACGAAATTTGTCGATCGTCTTGCGTAAAATTATTATAAATATCATTGTCCCTTAATTGAAATTGTGCACATGAATTAGAAATAGTCGATTCCGTAGGCGGCGCAACATTGTTCGATTGCACTTCATGCGTTGGAGATGGTGAACGCGGACGTTCCGCAGGTGCACTGTCATTTCCATTCATCACAGGGTGGTTCACTGGAGGTTGCTCCTCCACTGGCTGAGGCACTTTATCGTAGTTGAGCCATGGGATGGGCGATGGCAGCGGGGAATGTATGGGACTAGCTGGCGGTGTGACGTCTGTACTAGGTCTCCGCACGATTAAATCGCGCGGCAATGGTCCCGGCTTGCGTTTATTTGGTATCCGTGATAACGCATCAACTGAGTTGTTATTGGCCCGCTTTATTCCTCGATTAGTACCGCCAGGCGATCCTGAACCCACCAGATCAATGTCAGCTTCATCCACCTAAAACAGTATCAGTTAAAACCTTATAGGAGTCAATATTGTATTCGCCATACCATCATTCGTTTATCAATCTTAAATGGATTTCCAAACATGTGCTGTCGAACTGGCGCCGATTCAATTTCACGTAGTTGGGGTGTTTGCCTCTTAAGATACTCCTGGTAGTTGCCCATTTGTGAAATTGGAAGAGCATGAGTACTGTCTTGGTCCTGCACGACAAACTCTGACTGTAGAAAGTTATTTCGCATTAGGGCAACCTGTAAAGTTAAAAGGGTTAGTCGACACTCTCAATGACAGTAAGTACTCAGAAATCTACCTGTTGAATTAACTGATGTTTTGGAATATCAAATGGATTCCTAAACTTATTGCGGCTGTCTTTGCCCGTTGAGCAAATATACAACATCCCTTGAACGTTGTACTTGCTCGCAAGTTCAACATCCATATTCCTTATTTGCTCCTTTTGTGCATTGAACTTGTCAACTAGAAGAGGATGACTAATTAACTCTTTTGTAACTAGCACCTTGGGAAGAACCACTATCTGTTCAGGTGTATTAAATTGGTTCTTCAATACAGCCATCTAAAATAAACGTGATAAAATATAAATATAAAAGAAATCAACAACGCTTGTTTCATACCCCTAATTGTCTTTGAACAATATCGATACACATCTTATCGTATTCGACTTTGGCTAGATTCTTCAATTTCTTAAGATAGTTCATCACTGAATAGCTCAAATAATTCTCGGCATTTTCTGGAATAAGTGTTTGGGCAAGTTGTAATGGCGTTCCCATGCGTGTCAATGCTTTTCTCATCGGACTTGCATAATACGCTGGCAATGTGCGCATATAATTTTGGAACTGATTTCGCCACTCATTAGTTGGCTTCCATCTATGCACCTGTTACAAAATATAAATTATTTCAAACACATAAAAAAATCCAACTAAATGTGTTTCTAACATACCTTTGAAAGTTCTTCCAAAAGAGGCAGTAGCACTGGATAATTATACGGCATCACAAATAAATTAACACAGCTTAAGTTTGTACTTGCTTTCAAATATCCAAACGGATGGCCGACTTCCGTATTTTTATAACTGTTTGCAACAAACACTTGCCAGCAAACGGTTGGTTGTTTCCGTGCTAATATGTATTGCGTTAACGGTGATGGCTCTAATTCGTACTTGTCGAATGGTAAATTTTCAATAACCATCGGGTCTAAACTAGTACATGTAAATTTTACATTGGGGTGTGCAGTGCGTGCTGGCAATACAGATGCGGTAACTTCTGGCCAGAATGATTCCGGTATAGGCCAGAAACCAACTGGATATCCTTTTTGCATTGCATTTCGCGCAACGTAGATCATTTTACGACACGTGTACCACGATGTATTCGGCGGCATAGCCACCATCCGATCATTATCGTTATTGAAATCACTGGAATCATTGACCAATTGCTCATCCTTGCCTTGCAACTCTTCGCCCTTGTCGTTGACCATTGGAGGGTCGGGTCCGATTTTTTCAAAATTTATTACGACTCCGTTTTGAACTTTTTGTACTAAACTATCAATGCACTGATTGAGCATTCGCTGCGATGTTATTGAATAAGAACGACCACCCGTCACTTCACACATTGCATCTATTGGACTACTATCACTTGGCACTAAGCCTGCATCCCTTTCCACAGCTGGTGTGCCCGCTAATCTCAACACCAACGCGAATAATCGTTGATCCCATCTAAATGGTTCTCGCGTCATCTCAGATCCAGGTATATGATTGTTCATTGGCAAATTGAAATCCTCATGAACCCCATTGACTAAAACAATTGTAAATTTCTAAATAATGAAATCAATAGCTATATTGATACGACATACCTGTTGATAACTTTCCTCCATCTGTTATAACAACAATAACTGCTGTTTCAAGGAAAAATGGACACCTTCCTTGCCCATAAGTATCAATACCAGAGATCATTCTATTGATATTCAAAATATCAAAAGCTTGTTTTACTGCAACACCCATTGTGGTCATGGAATAGCATTGCAAATTCTTAAGTTCATTCATAAATGTTGCAAGGTTTTCCTTCCAGCCTAAAAGTTTTAAACAATATGTAAAGCACTTGTGAGACTATAATGCTTATGTTTCTTACCTGCTTTAATATTATTTGGTGGCTCTTCAAATGTTAAAAGCATATATCTATCAATTCGGCTATCGGGGCTTCGCTGGCGAAGTTTAACAAAAGTTTCAACAGCGGATTTCGCGACATCTAGTATCGTTGTGCGTCCACCGATGTACGTCCTACGAGTTCGAGCAATAGTAACAATGTATAACCTCATTTATGACAAGCGTCAGCTATCAAACTGAGCAAAATGGAACAATAGCTTACCTTTGAAACATTGAGGCCGATGTATCAATTAAGAACACGATTATGGTCATTTTAGCTTCTTAAAATGTCTTTGCACTCGTCGAAAACGCGCCTATTGCGGTCCGAATCTCTTTCAGCCCCACATCGGAATAGTAAGATGTAGTAAACATTGCCCGTCGCTTGACAGCTAACTTGTAGCGGCCATTTTATATTTTATCTCTTCACTAGCGCTTACCAGAAGCGCGCAATTCAAAACACTACAGCTGTGATGATGTTAGCACTATTTCGTATTTGTTTTAATCACCATATAATGCACTACTTTATTGATAAGCCGCCCGAACCGGTTGCTAGTGCGTCCTCCTTATGAATTAATGATATGTCGGATGTGTGAAATTGAATTAGGTGATTAAAAGAGTAGAAACTCATGTGGCAAGTCAAGGTTATCAATACGGTATTGTAGTGTGGATGCGTTCGCGTGTGCATTTCGTTTGAGCCTGCGTTAGGCTCGTATCGAAAGAAAATAGTTAACTTGACGTCATAACTGTAGCCGAACGTTGCTCTGCCGCATAACTGCAGAGAGCAGCAGCAAGCTGGTGGAGGCAGCCACTGCCGACAAACAGTCAGGTGGTCGTTCTCGTGTTGGGAGTAAAACAACCAGTCCCGAATACGCACCGTGTTGGACGGTTCTGTCCTAAACACGCCGCTTCTTTGTTCTCCAAATTCGTTTACGTTTGATTTGAACAATGATTGTGTATAAATAACATTTCAATTACCTCAGACCAGCTATAGTAACAATGTATTCGTTAGATAAAGTAATGTTAATACATCCGTCTATAAAACTGATAACTGCGCAAGTTCTTGTTTGACAAAAGTGATGATCACTTCACGTTTAAATTCACCTGGTTTTTCTAACGTATTTTCACTGTGATTATCGTGCGTCTGTCTGTACACGGTTTTTCTAAACACCGCGTGCCTTTTCGGTCAATTGGTGCATCGTTATTCAAGAAGTAAACAACTCATTTTTACAATGACTGTCACATACACCGGTGAAGTAGCCACATGCCGTGGTTTAGGATGTTTTTTAAAATTACTCAGAAGGTACAATTATTATAATTCTTATTACAATTATCTGAATTAGTAGTCGAAGGTAATCTTATGGAATGAAGAAGTTGATGCGAATTTGCGTCTATCATTATGTAATGCCAGGGTTTTATTGTACTCGCTGTTGCTTTTTCCCTGATTAGAAAGTAAACAACAAATACGTAGAAGTTTGTTGTTAAATGAATATTTACAATAGCATTGTTCATTTTTCGTGAATCGGAATTCCCATTAAGTCTGTTTTTCGTTTGTCGTAGCAAGAATCGGTGACTCATATTCCCAGAATTAGTACCATGATAGTTCAATAATGGTATAATTTACGTTTCATTGATTCCGCTTTTACGCAAAAGTGTTGTTACTACATATTTGCATATTCTTATCATGTATTATTTATACACCGGATTGCGTTAAAACCACTTATCCACTCAGAACACGAAATTTGGCAAAGTAATTTTATGAATTAAATCCTTAAAAGTTACCAATTCTTACAGGTTGCTGTAAATATCGTGGGATCAGATGATTTATGGTGATAAATTTAAATGTCATTGACAAAACAATTTGTTCAAAGGCGTTCTTTCCGGGTTAGTTCACTGCAGCAATTTATACTCTCGTGTAGGAGACAACGCGTTGCCAAACAGGTTCATTCGATGATTAATCAAACACATGTGCAAACATATTACCTAATTGCATCGGGAAACAAACTTCATACATGTTACTTTATTACACGCATAAAAATGCGTTTGCATGCGCGTGTGTGTGCGTGTGTATTTAGTTTCATATTAGGAGGAGGCCTTAGATAAGCTTATCAAGTTGATATAAGCTTTGCTATTGATGGTCTTTGCTGTATGAAAAAGATTTTCAACATGGAAAATGCACTATGGAAAATTGTTATGTGTGTCAGTAGGACATATGATAATGACACAAAGTAGCAATCAATGCATTTTTAATTCAGATGCACATTCAATTACGTCAACAGTTTATTAAAGTGTGAGCACTATATTATTGCAGAAATGATGCCTGCAATTACCTAATAACGTTGAAACTGAGCAATAAAATAAATATTGCTCTTATTGCAGAGAATTTAAAGCTTAAATTGGTTTGTCTCGCAGTTATGGCATCCGCAACTAGGAATTATTTTCCAAGGTCTGTTTCCGCTGTTTTGCAATACATACTGCAATTGATTTCAACAATACATACTTGAAAGATAATGGCATATTGCTTGTTAAAGTGACAATAAATAGGTTGATAAACTTATTGAAATTTTAAAATGTGCATATGAAATTATTGTAGCAAGATCAATAAGCGATCAACTATTAAACTGAATATATCCATGTATAATATGCATGTTAGTAGAAATTGTAGAAATAGTGCGGTCATTACACCTGTATTTTATTGTTTATGTTGTTTGCAAAACTTTTGCAAGTTTCTTTTAGTAGTTACATCAAATTACAAATGAATTCAAGTCGTTAATACAGTTGGCCTTTGATTTTTTATAGTAGACTAAGCATTGCGTGTTACAATGTTTTTCGAACAAAACTTTCATGTTGCCTCCACATGCACGATAGAAAAATATGTGTTGTGCATATCAACTTGTAATTATATATAGGAGCAGTGGCAGTGTATTAATATGTGCATGACATATTTCATGGGAAACCCTCGGAGGTGAAATTAAAAGCAATGTCAAAGAATTCCAATGCCAATGAAAGTGATAGGGTTTATCATAGATTTTTTTCTAATTCAATGTCAATTTGAATTAATTTTGATGGTATGCTATGATTGTGCGCAATTTTACCGACTTTGATGTTTAATTGCCCATTTACATGCAGCTTTTTTGGCATTTTTGCATATTTTCCTTTTTGAATACACCGGCATTGTGCAATTTGCTTGGCAAATATTAAGTCATTATTCAACGTGGCTATTTATTATTAACATGGCAAGCACATGAATTCAATTTGAAAATAGCAAGTACAGTTGTGACTAATAATGCATTCATTGTTCGTTTCAGATGGCGAGGAAGCATTTACAAATTAGTTTGGCTCGATCTACTTATGTTTTTATTTATTTATTATACGTTGAATTTGAGCTACAGATTTCTACTAAGCGAGCATTATAAAGAGTAAGTTGTGACATGCTGTCGATATTGTAGAAGTTCACTAATAAGTTTCTTTTTTGTTTTAGAGTATTTGAAAGTATTGTTAAATACTGTTATGACTATAGTGATTTGATACCATTATCTTTCGTCTTGGGTTTTTACGTTTCCATTGTTATGACCCGCTGGTGGGGTCAATATACAACAATTCCATTTCCTGATCCCATTGCGGTGTTTGTAAGTAGTACGATACATGGGAATGTAAGTTCATTTGTTGTTTTGATATGAAGAGTATTTAATGCGTTATCATTGACAGGATGAACGTGGACGAGTGATGAGACGCACAATTATGCGTTATGTTTGCCTTTGCGTCACAATGATGTTCACAATGATCTCACCTCGTGTTAAAAAACGATTTCCAACATTGGATCATTTTGTTGAAGCTGGCTTATTGCAACAAAGCGAAAGAGATATTATAGCAGATTTGGATAATAAATTTCCGAAATACTCTAAACATTGGTATGTTTATATGCTTATAATTGCATTCAAATTGTTTATGAACATTCACCTAAAAATAGTAAAGTTTCCTGAAGTAGTTTGCAATGTTTGAGTAGGCAAACCTTGACTATTTAATGTAGCATTGCAATCAAGTTAATTGCATATTTAACTGCAGGTTGCCAATTGTTTGGGCGGCTAGTATTATTACCAGAGCACGTAAAGAAGGTCGAATTCGCGATGATTTCGCTGTTAAGACGCTTATCGATGAATTGAACAAGTTTCGAGGCCAATGCGGTCTTTTGCTTAGCTATGATACTATCAGTGTTCCTCTTGTGTATACACAGGTGATGTAGTAATTATAAGTTTATTTGAACTTTAATTAATAACAAGTGATATTTTGATTTTAGACTGTTACGCTTGCTGTTTACAGCTATTTCATGACCACTTTATTGGGTCATCAGTGGGTTGAAAACTCCAAGTACAAATTCGATCTTTACTTTCCAGTATTTACTTTACTTCAATTCTTCTTCTACATGGGATGGCTTAAGGTGGCTGAAACACTCATTAATCCCTTCGGGGATGACGACGATGATTTCGAAATCAATTGGATGATTGATCGAAATCTTCAAGTATGATTCAAATAAAACAAGGGATAAGTATGAAAAGATTGAATGGTAAATTATTGCAGGTTTCTTATTTAATCGTTGACGAAATGCATCATGATCATCCACAACTTGTAAAAGATCAATATTGGGATGAGGTGTTCCCACCAGATTTGCCGCACACTTTGGCTTCGGAGCCGTTTAAGGAATCACATCCGCTCCCATCGACAGCTAACATTGCCGTTTCGACACCCGCACAAGAAATTATAATCCCACCGCCAACCACCAAGGTTGATGGTTTTGGTGATATGCAAAGTGGTATCATTTTTACAGCAAAGCCTAGTACAGCAAGTTTGAAAGCTTCTGGTGCTTCTCAAGCGAGTAACTTGGGCACCAGTAATCCTGGTAATACACGAAAAAGTAATTCCGCTTTTTATTGCTTCTTTTCTGTTGTTTCTTTTTCGCAAGTTTTAGAACAGTTCGCTCTAGTTTTGAATTTTTATATGTTCAATGATATTAACCCGTGTTATGACTTCAGATTCCATGCAACGAGTTGCTTCAGTTACCAGTATGCTTAAGAAAATATTTAATCGTGAAGACAGTCGAACTGATTCTCGAATGGACAGTCGTCGTGGTTCAGTAGTTGAGCTAAACAATCTTGTCCCACCGAAAACTCCAACTGCATTGAAGGATCAAGTGATTGAGGAAGTAGATGAACAAATGACAATAACTTCAATGAAAGATGGTCCGGAGAGACCAAGTGTAATTGGAATGTTTGGCCCTCCGCCAGCTTCTGATCCGGTACCAGTTCCCATACCAAAAAGGTCTGAAATATTGTATCATCTTGGTGAATTGTATTTGATAAATCTGTTATTAGATCTGCTGAATCAAGCGCTCGAAGCCATATGGAGTCTCATGCTTCTTCATTATCTAAGTCAGCTCCTATTAGTGAAGTAGACAATATTAGTATTGGCTCAGAAACAGAGGGTTCCGAAGACGAATTTACTCGACTGAAACAACTTAGGCAAGAGCAGCGCAAGAGTCGCTTAATGCTGAATCTTGCGCGCTCGCTAAGTAATCAAGCAGAGGGTGATACGGAACTTTTGCTGCAAGGAAGATCTGGAGAAGTTTCACCTGAAATTGCACGAATTGATATACTAGCTCGGTCCTTGAGTAGTCGAGGCAATGAGGGCGAAAGTTTGATGTATCAACATTCGAAAAGGCGTAAATCTGTACCTAAGACTGAAGGCACCCAAACTGAAGATTGATTCACTTCGCAGAAAGAAACATAAAGACCAATCAAATCTACTAGATGCATGGCATGTATTATTGCAAATGTGATATTTAAATAATTAACGAGATAAAATACTATTTCGCTGTGTTGTTTATATGCGTACTTATCTAAAAAGTATTCATCGTGTTCGAACAATGAAATAATCTCTTAGTGGTAACCTGCATGTAGATTTCGAACCGATAATCTAAAATTATTTATTAACAGTATTCTCATGATTCATTCAGGCTAAACGTTTAAAATTACTTACCATTATTAGCAAATATAATATATTTTAAGATTTATATGTTGTTTGTCCTTCTTAGTCCTGATTATAACTATTTTAAAATATGATATCAAATACTTTTTTAATACATGACATGTGGCAATTGATTAAGATAGCTCTAGTCGGTTTTGGTAGCCCACCTTTGTTTTGAAATAGATTAGATAAGTATTGAATTAAACATAGTAGCACACTAATTGGATTGATATACTGCATATTTCAAACATATTTTGAGATGACAGTTACATATACGAGTGAAGTTGTTACATCCAAGAAATTAAGTATATTTCTTAAACTTTTAATAAGGTAAAATCAAACTCAATTCATTATCAATCAATTCACTTATTAATTTTTAGATGGAAAGGTTCAATATACAAATTAATCTGGCGCGATTTACTAATTTATTTGATCTTTTATTATGTTATCAATTTTGCTTATCGATTTGGCATGGAAGGAAAGACAAAAACGTGGTAATATTAAACCATTTATAGGATATTTATAACTTTTGTTTTATTTGTAGAAATTTTGAAAGTTTTGTCAAGTATTGTAAAGAATATCACAGTTTTATACCGTTATCCTTTGTTTTGGGATTTTATGTTACGCTAGTAATGGATCGCTGGTGGGGACAATATACTTCGATCCCATATCCTGACAATATTGCACTATTAATGAGTGCTAGCATTCAAAGACAAGTAATACTAATTACACATTAATTGAAGGAGAAGAATTTGTGATTTTAAGCATGTTTAAGGATGAAAAGGGAAGATTGATAAGGCGCACGATTGTAAGATATGTTTGTTTAACTTTTGCAATAACTATGTCAATGATGTGCCCACGAGTTAAGAAGCGCTTTCCAACTTTGGATCATTTTGTGGAAGCTGGGTTGATGACTCCGGATGAGATGAAAATTTATCAGGATATGGAAACAGAGTATCCCGGATATACAAAGTATTGGTTGCCACTTGCATGGGCTTCAAATGTTGTAACTAAATCACGTCATGATGGTTTAATAACAACGGATGTATCAATGAGAAATTTATTTGAAGAAATATTTATATTTCGCACCAAATGTGGTAGTTTGTTGGATTATGATTGGATCAGTATACCATTAGTTTATACACAAGTATTAATCTGTTTTTATTTGATGGGTAGCTTACAATTAACTATTTTAGGTCGTAACAATTGCAGTCCATGCATTTTTCTTCACCGGCATATTTGCGCAACAGTTCACAGATGCGGATAATGACATGTATTTCCCGTTTCTTCTCATCCTTGAATATTTCTTTTATATGGGATGGTTAAAAGTTGCCGAAACATTAATTAATCCATTCGGCGAGGATGATGATGACTTTGAAGTTAATTGGTTGATTGATAGGCATATGATGATTACCCTTTTGATTGTTGACAAGATGCATAATGAGCATCCAAAATTAATGAAGGATCAGTATTGGGATACTATTGCACCGCATCATTTACCTTATACTTTAGCTTCTGAACAATGCATGAAAGAGCGTGCAGTTGAATCAACAAATAATGTTGTTATTGGTGCTACCGATGGTGATATTTTAATTGAACCCCAAAGAAAGGTAAAAACAGGGATACTATTATGTTATATCCAACTAATTATGTTATTCGCATAATTATAGATAACACAGGAATATGTTGATGGTAAAAGAGGTATTGATTATATAATCATCTATCTTGAATTTTTAATATCTACTTATTGAAATAGGTGCTTGGAAAAAGAAACACAGTACAGGCAAATTACGTCATCGACCTGTTGGCCGTATTCGGTCTCAAACAATTGATATTGAAGTAAGTTAAAAAGTAAAAATAAACCAAATGTAACCATAATCATTGTAATTATCTAGATGGAGCATATACTGCTTCCAAAATGTGAGAAAATTGTTCCGGAAACACGGTCATCAACTTCTGATTTGAGCGAGTTTGAAAAATTGAAACACGAGCGGCAACAAAATCAAAAGACCAAATTACAAATGTATATAAAGCTCCTGAGACAAAGAAGCGGCAATCATACTGAAGAAGATAAACTTATTAATGAAATACTTCAAAGTACTTGTTAGGAATACATTGATAATTTATTAGATTAGTAATTATTTCAATATATATCATAGCTGCATTACAATAATTTGGAATGAACACAACAGATTAATTATAGAGTTTTAATAAATTCCACTTCTTTTCCAGACTTTTTAATCACTTCTAAAATTTCATTTGGACTCAAATTTGTGGTGACTAGTACTTGTTGTTCTTTCAAATTAATCTTTACTTGTTCAATGCTTTTACCTGCAAGTAGAAGATGATTAATGGAGGCTTTTTCTTTATTTATTTACTTTACCCAATTTTCCTAGAACTTTTTCAACAGCTCCAGAACAACCTCCACAACTCATTGCAACTTTATATTCGTGTGTTGGCTGTTAAAAAAACAATTATCATAAATAATTTTTGCATTTTGATTTTCTTGACGTAGACAATCTAATGAACAATGTGTATTCTAACCTAGCCCGATACATACCATTTTTAATGTAGAATTAATAACTCGAAACACTACAAGTACAAAGAACTGAATTTATTGTTAACGTATCACTCGAATTTTCCCAGGACAATGAAATAATTGCACTAACACACGCGTACGTATAATTTTATGGTTTGATTTTAGCAGACTTGACTGATACACAGCACTCAATATAGAATAAGTGGGAGGTGTTTATTATTCCTAGATAAGATTGTTGCTTCAAATGGGGTTTTATTTGTTAAAATTTGTCATGCTTTATATACAAAACTGATGCTTCACCATACATTAATGATTTATTTCTTAATTTGCAACCAAACTCATTTCAAAAGCTATTAATTACTCTACAATAACTAAAAATACTAAAATTTGTATAACTTATATTAGATCCACTACTAAAAATTGTTTTTAGTCCCCATCCTTTTTATCTTTCTCATCAATATCCATCTTAGATTTATCTTCAGTAGTTGAGGATGGTGTTGATTCATGATTATTTTCAGATTCTTGAGAGAAGCGTTCTTCATTCATATGTGAATTGCCATATCCTGGCATATGTTCTGGGGGAACTTGCCCTTCACCCACAGGATGTCCATATGGATGTTGTGGTCTTGGCATATGAGGTGGATACTGAGGATATGGTTGATTGTAATATCCGTGTGGCGGATACTGTGGATAAGGTTGATGATATCCCTGCTGTTGTGGATATGGATAAGAAGGATACGATGGTCGTGGAGGAAGTTGTGGGCCTCCAGGTCCGTACTGTTGATAGGGATACTGTCCTGGCGGCATCATCGAGCCGGGAGGCGGAGCATTGGGATGTCCAGGAGGTGCATTTGAATGTATGGGTGGCGTACCGGAATGAGGTGGGCCAGGCGGATGAGTTGCTGGAGCTCCAGGATGCGAAGGAGGCATATTCGGATGAGATGGTGGAACATTTGGATGAGTCGTAGGAATCCCTGGATGAGATTGTATTCCAGGATGCGGTGGCGTTGAACTTGGATGTGAAGTTGGCATATTCGCATGACTGTTAGGGGATTGACCAGGTGGATGACCCGCTGATCCAGGTGTATGCGATGCATTAGTACTAGGAGGGCCATGTGGCGGCCCAGATGGATGTGAATGACCATTTGAATGAGCCGGAGAATGAGGTGGCCCTTGTTGATGTGGGGGGCCTGATGGATGCGGAGGTCCCTGTTGATGTGGTGGACCGGAAGGATGCGGGGGCTGATGATTCATCGGTTGAGAATGGGGTGGCATTTGTGGATGCGAAGGTGCCTGAGTATGTGGTGGTGGCCCTTGAGAATGCGGAGAATGATGAGGACTCATATGCGATGGTGGTTGTGAATGTGGAGAGCCTTGATTATGTGGCATGCCGTGGCTACTCTGACCATGAGGAGGTCCTCCTTGCATTCTCGGAGAATCTTGTTTATTGGACTAAAAACAACAATTATTTAAAATGTATCTTAATTACTCCAATAATTACTCACTTCATGTTGTTGTGATTCTTCAGAGGGTGATGATTGAGCTGCAGATTGATTACTTTGATCGGAAGAATTTGTTGACGAATTATTACCACCAGAATCGTCACGCTGTTTCGACTCTTCTTGGGTTTTCATACGTGGATAGCCACTATGTGGTGGACGAGGCGGCAAAGGCACTGCCTGATGACCACCTGGGCCATACTGTTGATAAGGAAACTGACCAGGTGGCATCATAGACGGCGGTGGCAAACCGGGTGGACCTACCGGATGCGAAGGCGCATTAGTAGGAATGGTTTGTTGCGTAGTATGTGGTGGCATCGAAGGATGAGGTCCTGCGCCACTAGGATGCGTGGGCGGCATTCCTGGATGAGATGGTGACATATTATGCTGCGTTACTGTATGCGGGTGAGTAGTGGGTATTCCTGGATGCGATTGTATGCCTGGGTGAGAAGGCGTCGTAGTCATATGCGAAGTTGGTGGGCCTGCATGATGAACGATGGGTGGATTCCCAGTGTTTGGCGGATGAGATGCGATAGTGTTCGGCGCCGAATGCGGCGGTCCGTTTGTTGGCGAGTGCCCGTTAGAATTCATTGAAGGCGGTTGCGACGGAGCTTGAGAGTGCTGAGGGTGCGGCATCCCTTGTGGATGATGCGAAGGAATTGTCGTATGTGGCGGCAATCCTTGCACATGGGTAGCACCTTGACTGTGCGGTGGTTGCTGAGGTGGCATTTGTGAATGAGGCGGCGATTGCAAATGTGATGAACCTTGTGAATGCGATGGTGATCCTTGCGGAGAGTTTTGTCCATGTCCCTGTGCATGTGGAGAATCTTGTTTGGGCTAAAAAGAAACACAGTTAGACAAACAAGCTAAGAACAAAACATCGAGTAAGCTAGTCTATGGTAGCGTGCAGTAAGGCTCACAAAAAAACATAGGTATAGGTGATGTTACCTGAATGTAATGAAGTACTACGCCCTGTTTTGTTAATTTGCAAAGAGAATGCCACAGCATTATACATACAATCGATAAAACACAATAACACAATGTTGGAATGTTCAGGGAGAAAATGTTGCCAGCAGTTTTGTAAGCACACACAAAACGAATGCAGTATTTGATTCATGTGAGACTTCTACCTTACCAGGAGAAAAATTATCAGTGCCGGCCCTTATTATTGCGGAAGATATGTCCGACATCCGATAGATTGAGAGAAATCATCATTTAAGAGGAATCTATATTATTCTATAAAATTTCGTAATTATCAAATTCGTCATATTGTAGTCTGATGAAATGAAGATGATATGAAGTCACTTTTAAGTTTTCCCCCAGTAGCAACTCGTTTTATCTATGTACAACCAATGAACACACTCGCATGACATTTCAAAACACTTACTTCTTGCTGCGGCTGAGAATCCTCGGACGCCACAGAGGTTGGTGGTGGCGGTGCAGCAGGAGCAGCTGCTGGTGCCATATTCGTTTGTGGTGGCTCAGCTGCACCCGGAGAGTTTGCAGTAACTGTGCCATTAGTAGTAGGCTCTTCTCTCGGTTTTTGTTCATCTTGGCCCTTTGTGCGTTCCTTGTTAAGTAATTCATATTGACGATCAACAAGTTTTTGGAATGTTTCATCATCAACAGCAGGCTTGCAATGCTACAAAATAACAACAAGTTACAGTGAAGTTTCTTTGTTAGTACTCTACATACCTTTTTAAGCTCTTCTTGAAATTCCTCACTGCTCTCAATAAATTTCCTCTTCTTCGCTTCAAACTTCTCCTCAATTTGCTGCAATTCAGCTTCTAGTTTTTTCTGGTGCATTGTCAATGATTGCACCTGACGTTTTAAAACCTGCATGCGTCCAGTTGTTACAACCGAACGAACATCAGGAACAACTGTATCCGAAAATATTTCGTTAATCAACCGATGATTGCGTAGATATCTAGCATATGCAACGTGTTTCACTGAGTAACCATCATCTTGATCTGAAAAGTAATATTATAGTCGATTCTTTAAATTGTGATAACAATAATAATACCATCTTCATCTTCAGCAGGTTGAATATCAATTCGTCTATCTGCTGCTTGTTGCTTATTACTCTCGCTCCGTCTATCGTGGGTATCACGCTCTTCAACACCCAGAGCAGCCCTTTTGGCGCTAACGTAAGCTACATAAGCAGGAGAACTTTGATACGTTTTGAAACTCTTCTCATATTCGACCTTTTCAACTTCGTATTCTTCAACATATTCATTCTTTTGGTTCTCTGGCAGTTCTCTCCACATTTGTCCGATAATCTTTCCAATCTCCCATAATTTCAATTCTGGATTTTGCGCTTTCACCTGATCCCAAACTTTGCGACTATATCGCATATAGGGCATCAGCGGTTTTTCTGGTGCCTTTGGAGGTTTCGGTGTCTTTAGATCATTCTGGAAGAAGCCAAAGTCTAATGAGTATGCATTTTAGTGCAATATTAAGTAAACTTACCGGTGTTGCTGTCTTGCCAACTTTTTGAGGTAAAAAGTTGGAATTCCCACTTGGTGTAGTAATAAAAGGACTCGATTCTTTCTGTAAATTTTGGAGTTTATAGATGATTAATTCAATTATGTATTTGTGACATACCCCTGATCCTGGATTCACACCTCCTGACGCCCGCAGACGTTCTATAATGAAAAAGAAAGCCATACTTAAAGATATTATGCCTTGCAGTAAATTGCTGAGCAATGATACATGGCATGCTTTTCTAGAATGTGCAACAAACTTCTTGGAGATGAGATGAAGTTGCTTGCACCTTAACTCATCAAACCAAACATAAATGATAACCAACTTCAAATGCAGAATTGGCATACCATCAAACTTACCAATTTATTTGTGCTATAGTTAATTACATGGTGGCACATTGATAATGAAAGCAACACACATTTAAAATGCCATTAATTAAATGAATTGAATAGTTTTAGATGGATCAGTCGAATGGTCACCGATCGTAAAACCTTACAATTATTATTATGTGTAGAATGTATGTTTGTTGAAGCAATAATCTCTAATGTACAAATTATAAGCAAGAAGCATCTATGCTCAATTCAAAAAAAACGGTCATATAAAAGCATTAAAGCATGTTTGTTAAATTACTTATGATTTGAATTATGATTTTAAAATGGAAATTTTTAGTCAGCTAGAAAAGAGAGAATATGCGTGTTTACCTTTTAATATGTTGAAAGTCATCGGAGAACCTGCGAACAACAAATCTGAACAACAAACACAAACAAAGCAAAATTCATTGCCACTAAAACTAAGAAACTACCAAACACAAGCACCTTGCAAAATTCATGTAAAACAGCAAATATATATATGTATGTATGATCTAATCATAATCAGAAAATGCAAAATGCTTGTGCATGCTTACATATGAAATCTAATTAACGACTAATAGAGATCTCAGTTATTTCATGCAATATACAACAAAAGAAGTTGAAGTCTGCCTCATAAAAGAAAGAAGGCAGCATTAATGTTTGTAGAGATATTCATAATGCCATGGAGAGTTTCATGGCACAATTCTGTTAATTGCCTTTTGGTAAATTAGACTTGTATCAAAAGCCAGTTTACTCAAACATTAATCAACAAAGAATCACAAAATACACATGCGAGCATGGCCAAACAAGGCATCTCATTCTGTTTCCTATTGTTTTCACATGGGTATAACTTTAATCCTATATCGATTAACAACGGCTGCTCGATATTCAGCACTTTGTATTATATTATCATAGAAAATAGAACCATGTTCTTACGGTTAGGCGTTTGTGGTCCTCCCATTTGCATGGACACTTGTTTATAGTTGCTGGGCAAAGCCATTTTGCAGCAATACACTAAAGAATACAACGTAAATTAGTCAACTCTGTGGTAAGACGATTCACTGTCTTATTAATACCTGGATCAAATTAAAACTTAACACAAATCTTCACTATTTATTCAATATTCTCGAAAAGCATCGCCGGAATACGACATCATAGACTACAACGCGGCGGCCATAGTTTGGCCATTTGGTGACTAAAGCGCTCTGTGGTCTTAATTATTTAATTCACAATGTTGTAAATAAAAATTAATATAGTATAGTATTGTTTATTAATTTATTAACATTTTCATTAAATTTCTGTATTTAATAACACTCGGTAATGAAAATCTAAATTTACAAAGAAATAAATTTTGAGTATGAGTTAAGTTCAAGCAATAGGTGGCGCAACAGATATGGAAACTTTAACAATTCTTCATTTTTCAAATAACCAAGAATAGCTCTTGAAATATTTCTTGCGGAAACTTTACATAAAACGCCAAGCAATTTTAGTATTAGAAATTATAAACGGATGCATATGAATGTCTGAAATATGCAACGTTTTGTTGCCAATGATTAATACATTAATTAATGCATCAGATAATACCACACCGGATAGAATTTTTCCTATAATTGAAATAAAGAATAAAATAAATAATTTATTTGCTAAGATATTAGTTACTTCTAATTATTCGTATTAATAAGACTTTGTAATTATGAGATAATTACCTAGGTTTATAAAATGCTAGCAAACTTATATTATAAAATATATTTTCAATCATTAATGTCTGAGTCATTACCAATCAAGTACTTATTGTTAATATTCATAAATGGATAAGAAAATAATCACGGTGTTAAATTCGCCAATAGTGGTTAATTATCAAATAGTTTTTTGGCCGCATGATCAAAAATATAAAAATTACATAAGCACAACCATCTACTTTGTTCTTTCAATTGGCGTAATTTTTGGACCAATTAATTATGCTATTAAACAATATTGTAAGTAAAATAAAATGGCTGTAATTAGCTCAATACACTAATTAATAACTTTTAGTTGACAATGCGCCATTTGTCGAATTGGTATTCAATTTATCAATTGTGACTTCAGCTGCATTTGGCATAAGTTTTGCAGGAATGATCAAAATTTCATATGAAAAATGTTTAAAATCTTTTAAAGCAATGGACGACAATCCTTATATGGCTATTGACCATCCAGTATTGCAAAGCAATTTAACATTTTATAACCGTTTCATGTTTACTTTAGCAGGCACAGTAACAGTATTCTTCGCATGTTATTTTATTTATGCAGAAACGCAATCTTGCGATGAAAATGCTAACAAAGATATTTGCGGCTTGTTTTTCCCTAGTGTACTGCAAGCAACTCGTTTGTTTCTTCTGATTATATTTGCATTTTTAGTACTACTTTATTGATGTGTCTGGACGTCCACTTAGGGATATTGTGAATCTCATTTATTTATTTTCATTCCTTTATCTGCTTGATGGAGGATCGAATTCGATTATGATGCTCTTAATGGTCACTTCATACATGGAATTTGCATACGATTCAATGTGTGAATCACTGGAACAATTAAAAACTATAAGTAGCACAGATAGGCGACTGAAACATTTCATTGCTGTTTATAAACATCATGAATACCTGATGAAGTAAATTATGACTCATACATACCTGAATTTAATGACATTTCAGCTAAATATTTCATTATTTTGTAGAATTTGGGAGGATTATATGTACATGTACAAATGGCCTTTGTTCTTTCAGATGTTTCTATGTGCAATGATAGTTAGTTTGATTGTTATCAGCGAATTTATTGTAAGCTTCATCCATTGTATTGACAGTTAATGTATTATTAATTCCATGCTTTTTAGGAATTCAATTTTATTTCGCTTGGTCATAGTCTCGTTTATATTATTGGTACAGTGGGTTTTGGCTTGGTCGGTGAAAAAATTCAACAAACAGTAAGCCAGGTTAATGTTATGATAATTTGCTAATAACTCACAACGTTCTGTTGTTGCTTAGAATGAAAAACTGCGATTGCAAAGTTTTTATTCTATTCCTTGGGATGGTGATATCCGTTTGGCAAGTCGAATGATGCTTATGAATTTAAGATGCACACGGCCGGTAATTTTACCTGTGGGAAATTATATGGCGCATTCTAATGTGTTGGCACTTCAAGTAAAACAAATTTAAATTATTAGAGAAGATTAATGCTAGTTGAATATGTTTCAGATATTGAAAACATCATATTCTATAGTTATGTTCTATATTAACGAGATTCTATAATGTGAAGTATTATAAACTTTGCAACATTTGAACACTTTGTTTGCATGAAAATGAAATAAGATTCTGGTGTGGCGCCCTCTGATCATATTGTTCCTTCTTGTGTTCACTTGTGTTCTCTAACCTAAATCTTCTGCAATCGTTCTTTTTAATTCTGATCTAAAATGTTCAAAAAGTAATTAGGCAAGCTATTTACGTAATTGTAATTGGTTACTTATCATGTATACTTCCAGGTTTGATGAGAAAGAATCGGTCTCCGGTGTTTTACAACTTAAGTCATCAGTGCAAAAAGGCATCAGAAGCAAACTGTTAGAGCAGTATGAGCATTTAGAGGGTTACATTGACGCAATATTGCCTAAAAAGGACAATCTTAGGGTTATCAAATGGTAATTGAATGTAGCAACATATTTTACCACTCATTAATTTGCATGTACTTGCAGCCATGACCATATTGAATTGATAATAAATAATAATGGAGATCTACTATTCTTCAGACATAGAGAAGGACCATGGATGCCTACACTTAAATTATTACATAAATGTAATGTTGTGCATATCTTTTACATATATTTTACATTCATGCTTGATGTGGTTTCAGATCCGTTCTTTTTACCAATGCAACAAGTAGATAAAGGTGCAATTAGATTTGTTCTAAGTGGTGCAAACATTATGTGTCCAGGGTTAACTTCACCTGGAGCTAGAATGACTGACGCACCTAAAGGGGCAGTAGTTGTAAGTTTTAAAAATATGTTTGTTTAACATTGTTGGATTATTTCGATGATTTACAGGCTATTATGGCTGAAGGTAAAGAACATGCACTTGCTATAGGTATAACATCCCTATCAACTGATGACATGTAAGTGAATGTTCTAATTGTCACTCTTATGCTTTAGTGGTATTTTATTTTCAGAGCCAAAGTAAATAAAGGAATTGGAATTGAAAACTGTCACTACCTAAATGATGGCTTATGGCAGATGAAACCTATTAAGTAATATGCCTTCAGCTGAATGGAGTGATATTTTTTAATTTTATGCATTAATTAAAAAGTATTAAATTTACATAAACAGTTATTAAAAGCAATCAGGCGTCTTGTTATAAAAGAAACTTTAGTTATTTATTTATTCTACTTGCATATAAGTCTGCCTACCTTACACACGTATTTTGTTAAATGTACGTCGTAGTGGGTCGTTTGCAATCGATATACCCGAAGTCCGCTTAGACTCCTGCTGGCGCATGCGCCATAATTCCGGTAGCGTACGCTAGTCAGCAGGACGTTGCTTTTGTTCAGACGTATCCAATGAGTCTGTGCACTTTTCTGCTGGGTTTGCGAGTGAATCAGTGGGTCGAGTGCGTCTTCGAGCTGCACTTGTCCTGTCACGTGTGAATTAGGAAAGTACGAGCGCGCGATAGGTTGTAACAAGTTTAGTTGTAGTTGAACCCAATTGCAAAACGGTCGCGTGTGTTCAAAACGGTTGGTTTGGTACGTTGTTGAAAATTGTTTACTTCAGCAAGTAGTAATAACAGTGACTAAACGAACAATCGCGTTATCATCTTATCTACACGTAAAGTAGATACACGTTGTGCGGTTTTTCTGCTTGATTCGTAACGCGAGTGTTGGCCGATGATGACAGGATGACATCGACGACAACGACCACCACGACCATTCGCAAATCATATGGTAACAGGAAGATTAGCACCTGTGCTGAAGACTATTACAGACTGTTAAAAACAAAGCCGGCTACTACAAGCACGAGCACTCCAAGGAAGCATGAAGAGGTGTCCAAACTTATCAAATACATCGATGATAATATCGTGGGGAAGAGTAACGCCTTCTTAGGACCCTTTGGCCGGAGAAAAGGTTAGTGTCAGTTATATCCAGACTAAGTGTGTATGCTATTGTTTTGTTTTAATTTGTTATACGATTGTGGGACCAGTTTAAGCAGTGTTATACCTGCTGACCCATGTACATAACCGTTTTACGCTCTATGTTTTGTTGATGCGCAAGCTTGGTAAGGTGCATACGAAGAGTTTACGAACGAGGTCTTCAAGGTCATCTACATATAATTCATTCCCAATGTATAAGCGATAGGTGCAATATATATGCAGTCAACCACAACTTGATGCTAGAGTTCAGCAACCATAACCATTCCAATATTTATTCAACTTTATAGCACCTTAGAAAAAAAAATGGCGTGGGATCGGTAAAGTTACTTTCTATTTCGAAATTATTACAAAATCGACTGTCGTGGTAAATATTCTTCGATTTGATGCTGCAATAATATGCCTAAATCTTGCTCCAACGTAAGTTTCAAGTAAACATAACCCAAAAACGTAAATTGTTAAAAGTGTTACTACGTAGTACAATTGAAGCTGAAGAAAACTTCTGGAAACTTCTCGCGTAAATGTGACAAGAAGAAAAATACTAACCGTGTTAAGCAAGTATTGAGTCAATGAGGAGATAGGTGAATTTGAGAGTAATCAAACAAAGAAGCATTGTTCAGGATTGGGGGTTTTTGCGATGTTCTGCAGCTTGGAAAATTCGGGCCAAGGTTATGTTTGCCATCGATCTGTGGCAAGAGTCAATGCCTTCATCATCTGCAGTTAATGCGTTAAAGTTGCTTGCGTTTTATGTAAGAGTCATGTTGTTCCGTGCTATTATCCCTCTGCATTGCAGGTGTACGAATCGTAATTTCTATTATGGAGTAAGCGATGCAAAACATGCAAAAACGCATGCAATGTTAATTGTTGCATATCCACTGAGAGTACATAGTTGCAGAGACAATACGAGCGTAGGTACATAAACCATAAAAATGTATGAAACACGTAGGTACGAAACAACAAAAAACCGGTGTATTCCGGATACATGAACAAAGCTGCTGCTATTACCAAGGTGATGGTAATCAGTCCAATAAGAAAATAGAAAATCCAATAAGAACATTGAACATGACTAGAAAAAGTATTTGCTTAGAGGTTATCAACACAGTTTTATGTAATTCATCAGCTGCTTGAACAAGCAAAAATCGTAATTATTTCATCAACAACAAAAACATAATTAAAAGCGATAGCGGCGAATCAAATTAACATGAAATGAAAGCTCATCAGTTTCATCAAAAATTATAAATAACAACAAGTAACTGACATGGTTCGGCATTATCGGTGGTTTCCTTGATGTAGGTACAGAAATTTTAAACATTATTCCGAGTATTATTTTAGGTAATACAGATAACAAGAACACGGATAAACTGACGATAAGGTATTATAATAGAACATGATAATGAGATAATGATAGTTATTATATTTGTTGCTAAAGGTTAGAGAGAACAATGGCATTGTGGTGATGGATAGGATAATTGTGATATACAAAGTTAGTTTACATAATTGGAACGTAATTCATTAATCATGCAATATTAATGCGACTTGTATTTTAAAATAACCAAATTTTAGTTTTTTCCTTAAATCGTGAGATTTTAAATTTCGGCAATTAATTAATAAATAGGGAATGTAATCTCTTAAGCAGAGATTAATGATTTTGAAACATTTGCAACAATTATAATTTAAAGAAACAACTCAACCTTAAATGATTTCTGGATACTTCATCATTTTCTTCTCGACTCAATATAATTCAATTGGTGATGATATTACAATGGATTTCACTTGTAACCACTTTGGTTATAAGGACACTTTAGTTATTGCGACGTGAAACACTGGTATTCATTGTTATTTGAGTAATTCGATGGTTTTATTTATTACATATTCGGATATGACGAAAAATAAATTGTTGTATTTTTGTTTTGCGTATAAATCACCAAATTTTACTTAAATTGATAAAGATATGACAAATTGGAAAACTCTTTACTTGAAGTAAAGAACGATTAATAAGTAAAGTAAAATAATTTGAATAAATTGAATTTACGCGTGAATAAACACATTTTAGATATCGTTAGACAAAGGAACCGATTGACTTAATTCCGTTTGTAATTAAAATACATTGAGACATGATTTATTTTGTAGTGGTTAATGTTACAGTCAATTTCACTTTTCATCACGACAATTTTATTATAACAAATGCTTTAAATATTATTTAATTATAGCAATATAAATCAAATTTAAGCTCCGCGAAGATAATTGTGGTCTGTATTTCGAGAATCTACTGTATGTTTTTTATGATATCACTGACAGTCTATACACGATAATGATAATGTTTAATAACAATTCGCACATCATAAGAAATCGCAAGTGTGAAAATTGACGATAATTTAAATAATCAATTCAATTGAAACCGTAATGCGATGTAATAAAATGCACGCGCGTAGATTTGCAATTGATAAGTGCAAGTCATGACGTTCAGGAAGCATTTGCAAAATGTGGGTAACTAACTTTTCCTTTCGTCGCAATGCATCCGAATCGCCACCGTTTTGCTGCAGGAAGACTTGTTGTGTTTTATTTGGCAGCGGTCTGCAACTTTCTTTTCTCAAATTCAATGCACGATTCGCAACTCGCAAGCGGCGCGTGATATTCAAATGCGATTAGCGCAACGGAAAAGCGCATGTAATAAACTAACTAACAGGCGAGGGAAATTAAATAACTCGATGGCACATCCGACGTGTAAAAATAGCTGCACGGAGATAGAAGCAGAAGCAGACGTAGTCGTGAATGAAATGACAATCAAATGGATTGCACTTTCCATTCTTTGATGTTGTAGGTACTTATTGGATTAAGTGCACTGCAACATTATGCATTTCGCATTAAATGACGTGTGTGTGCTAAGCTAAGCTATTGCATGGCGATTGCAATTCATGGAAGACTTAGTAATGTACAAAGAGTTTGTCTTATCCTGGATGGATTTCAACGCCAAATAAGTGCATGCGTGTTGTGACAGACAGCTTGGCGTCAAGTTAGTCGGAATTACTTGAAATGTTTTGTGGTGTGTTGTTTACGCATTGCCTTTCATAATGTACGAGAACATTATGAGCAGAGCTGTTTTTAAAATAGTTTCAAGCGTAGACAGACAGCATGACTGCCAGAACAAAAGATGCCAAAAATTACTAAATTACAACTCAAAGTTGTGCGTTCAATTATCATCTTGAATTAATTACGAATTTGAACAAAAATATACGAAAATATTTGTTTTTGACTTAATAATAGGACAATGGAGATTGATATCATGAAATGTATTGCGCTAGACAACAATCTAATTAATTTGCCACGTGTATGACACATTTAAAAGATTTTTGCGAATTTTTTTAAAGTGACACATGACACATTAAAAACGCGAGCACATGGCGTGCTACTTTTCTATTTTTTGCGAGGCGAGTTTTAGTGGTAATTCGCAATTATCCGTGATGAGCTTGTCATTTTTTTGTATGCCGACGAAATGGAACGCGAAAATATTTATTATTTAGGTTAATTGATACGTAGTTGGTGTATTATGTATGATTGTAATGAATGGCTTTTGCATATTAGAACGGCTCGCCAATTTTCATTATTTTTGTTATTAATTCGCGCTGGTTGTGTACTGAGCGTACTTTGGACTCGTTAGTCAAGTAAATTATTTTGCGCGGTCTCTTTTTGTTCTATGAGTTTTTTGTTGTTTGCAGTTTATTTTAATACGAATGCGTGTATGCTATACATACTATGAAATAAGGTCAAGCACTTTGCGGTATGATGGATGGTTAAACGTGCTAATTTTCAAGGACAGACATTGCCAAAATCGTATCGTCGTTCACCATTTAGCCTAATCGCTTGGCCGCATTTTTAACGTAAAGTGACAGACAATTGATGACTGAATGTGTTTTTCGGTAATCGGATTCCAGGGTGGCTAAAAAGTTTATGGACGTTTTGAAACATTAACGAATTGAGACACGTTTTTCCAACTCAAAGGTAAAGATTCAGCCGATTCTCATTGCGCGCCACGGTATTCTAGGCAAATCAGTAAACATTTATAATAATTCGGAAAATTAAAGCGTAATGCATGTTGCTCCTCATATTTTTAAATATCGTGAATACAACTTAATTACGGAATAATTTAGATTAACCTAAAAATTCGGTACTTATCGCTTATGCAGGGGGGATGAGAAGGCATTTTCTTAGTTTTCGAGATAATAATTTAAATATGGCGGTGATCCCCATTGCCTGGATTTTCCCGATTTGTTGTTGATGATACGTTGAAATTAATTGAGTTTTGTTAATTGCTGGAATGAGTTTTATTCACTTTTATTTTCACTTGTAAAAACAAAAGTTAATGTGTTTTCAATTAGGAAACAAACTTGGCATGAGTTTTTGTTATGTTAAAAGCAACATTTCTATTCCTAAATTTGCTGAAATAATTTAACAAAACAGGAAGTATTCATTTTACAGCAGTTTCACCGGAATTTATTGTGCTTAAATTAGTTGTAAGCTATGGAGCAAGCAATAGAAGAATACACTAATGTGTATTTAATATTCACAGTTTTTTCGCGAATCATTTGCATATTTTGACAAACAGGAAGTGCACACTTGTCAATATACCAGTCAGCACTTGTTGTTATTGACTTGATTGACGAATCGAACAAAGAGCCAAATTAATTAAAAGTCAATTTACATATTAAACTACAGTCGAAAGCAAACTGGAAAAACACGTACATCTGCATAATTTAGCATAATAATGGTTATTACACTTTTTTTCTGCAATATTTAAACAAATACAATGTTTTCGTGAATACATTTGCATGAAATTATCGTTTGTATATCATAAACTTGTGATATTTTCTTTGTGAAAAGTTTCAACTCGAAGGAAAAATCATTTTCAAAAGTTTTAGGGTAAACAAAATTAGAGTTCAACCCGAAATATTTAAAAAACGAACGTTTCATAATATTAATTATTTTCAAATTTTAAGGGATTTTCATAAATTGGAAAATTATTACTTATTGCATAGGGGGGAAGGAATGAAGGGGTGGCCAACGTGCTCAATAATTAATTAGATTTTCGTGTTTTTGTTCGAACACGTCCTGGATTATTGCGACGCGTGGCGCCATTTGGCTCGTAAAAATTCCGGATTTTGACCTACATTAAAGTACGTCCCGTGTGACGCAGTATGCTGACGCGTAGTTTCCCTAAGTCGATGAACTGCATCCCGCAGGAAGAGAGCAAGTGGGCGCAATGACGCTACCATGGGAACGGCAATGCCGTGGGGGGATCAAAAACAGGAATTGTGAGGAGTTCGTCCAATGTACCTTCCGTGCGCATATTGACGAATGTATTATTCATGTTCCCTTGCTCCTCTTCTGCGGTACGCAGTGAGTATGCGTGTGTGTGTGTGTGGATATTAGCAAATGGTGTTTGCTGCTTCCTATATAAAATGCGCATCATTTGAGTAACGAGTTCAATGAACTTTGAAACAAATGGAGACCAAAAAAGCTCGATTTACTATTAACTCCTATATTCACACATTGCGTACGAGACATTCACAATGGCCAACAACAAATACAATACAAATACAACGATAGCACGTGTAGCGGAACACACGCATATGATTTAATGTAATAACACTTTTACTAGCGTATGATTCAAGTAGGTATTTCACTATTGATTCGACGATTACATCAACATCAACATCAACGTGAACATTGAGATTGTACAAATCTGCGTGGCGAATTGCGCGAAAGTTTTTGTTGTTATTTTTATGCGTGTGACGGTTTGGCGCACGCAAATTGAATTTTGGCAAAAAGCGTAGCGTGTATGCGCACAGACAATAAACTCTTCGATTTATGATTGAGCAGCAGCTGAAGCTGTTGAAGAAAAGCAAGCACGTTTTCCACTGAAACGAATGCGTCGTTCGATGCTGCTTTTAGCGTACGGAAAAGCACTTTATTTTGCAACAAAGGTATAATAAGATGCGTACTGAAAATGCACACGGCGAGCAAATATTTCGATATTGTATCCAAGGGCAATAAAAACGCAAATAGTCTTTATTTTTCCTGTCGTGCTGTAGGAGCTTTGCCTAAATAAAGAAAAATGTATTTATGAATTACTTGCTTGCGTCGTGTGTGGGCTTGATTTGCTAATTTCAAAACATTCAACGCGGTAATAAACATTGTAAGGCGATTTAAGTAAATGTTCGCTTGAATCACCATAACATTTTTATTTTTGATTTAAAAATGTCTTAAAATACCTCGCGGAGTATTGCAATGAAATTTTATATTATTAATAGCACATATTTTTAAGGTGATTTGTGAGGGAAGTTGAATAGTTTTATAGAGTTGAAGGATCTTTTAGATTGAGCATGTATTTGTGATAAAGTATGAAAATAATTATCTTATTTTGCATATGAATAGGACTAAAATCTGAAGATAAAAAGTCATAATATTTAAACGGGGCGTATGAAATATTTTATTTCCTGGCATTTGACCTATAGCCAAAAGGACCTACGTTTCATTTATATGAAAATGTGCTTATTTGGAATATGAATAACCACTAATTGAATTATTAATAAAAAATGTGCTTTACAAAGTATTATTACGAAATTTTAAGCGTCCAACATTTTGTTATGCGATTCTTCTATAACATATACTGTAGAATTAAAACAAACAAAAATTACTTACTAAGAAGGAGGCAGTAATGAGATAGTTGAAGATGAGACAAAAGGTTGAAAGGTGAATTTTATGACCGACTTAGGAAAGTCTCTGATGGAAAGTAAACAAATGTGTCTTCTAGTCCACAAAATACAATAGATACATTTAAACATATGGAATAATGAATAAAATAAATAAGTACATTGAAATACATACATTGTTGATAAAAGGATATAAACAAAATATTAGTATGCATATTGCTAATCTAAATGCATTCGTTATAATAACAAACATTTTAAAGTCTCGTGAAATATGGAAAGAAAAATCTGAAAATAACTTGGGAATCGAGATTTATTTATTCAACCTTAATCGGGCAACACACTTGCTAAAATAATACTAACGTATGTTTAATGGAAATTACTTGTTTGTTTAATCGTATTTTAAGCAGGTTTATGATTTATTTAAAAGACGTGTGCTTGAAAAATTGCCAAATATTTTCATTTTTAAAGTTCATCGATTGGTGAATTTCAATTGTTATTGAAATATCAAAATAACATTTCAAAACAGAAAATTGAAAGTGGTTTGAAACGTTTCAACCGCTCACCTTATTATTCTTTTAGATCTTTATGATTTATGAGAATAATTCATTATGAGGAAAAATGAAAAAACAAAATTTGAATGTTTTAAGCAACGTTTGACCTGATTAGTAATTCTCAAAGTTATAATATATAGTCAAAGATTATATAAACTTTAATTCAAAGGATTATTACAAAATTTTACCATGAAAAATGGAAGTTTACACATTATATGCATAAATTTGAAATGAATTATTTTATGTAACTTTTAGGTAATTAATTATTCGTTGGATTTATAAAAAACACAAATTCGTTTGAACATTTAAATATTAGACATCCTAACGGGTTGATGATTAAAGTTAAAAACAAGCATTTTATCTTTATAACACTCATTTTGAGAGATAATTAAAAGCACGTTTAAGCGATATTTAAATGAACAAGATAACAGGATAACATTGTGAGAAATCAAAAGCTATTCATTCGTTTAATAATGTACGCATGCATCGCATTAACTCGACAGTTATAGCGTGTGTCTAACAATAAATGCTAAATGAAATAGAAGAAAGACGATGGCTATGGAAAGAAAGTAAACACTTTGAAAAGGCTTTCTTCGTAATATGTGGTGGACGAGCACGCAATGCTAACGTTGACACGTGTTTACGTGTTACCTGTCAATGAGTGTATCCTTTCGTTTGGAATGTGCGCTGACAACATTAACCACGATATTTATTAGCCAACAGTCAGTAGTACATTTCCACTGACACCGAAAATGATGTGTCTTCACGCATCAGTATCATGTTTTTTGGTTGTTGCATGTCGACGACTCTTTAATATTCATTTTTTACGCACGTATTTCAAAGTAATAAGTAACAAGTGAATAAAACCACAAGATGTTATTAGGAATTATTTCGTGATTTGGAAATTTTAAGAGCAGGTAGTAATTTAAGCGAGGAAACTTTTATTCTAAAGAAAAACTGTATTTTTCGGACTCCAATACTTATTTTTTTAACATACATAATGGACATAAACATAAAGGAATTTAATACAAAATTCAGATACGTAACGAGACTAGAAAGGATCGAGTTAAAGTACAGGAAGTGAAGATGAATTATGCTGACAATAAATTCAAAAAAACAATTTACAAATAACATTCATATTTTTATAGTAAGCATCTTATAAATTTAAGATATGCCTCAAAAATACGATAGTTGAAAACGTTATAGGAAATAATGCGGAGATATTAAACGATTCAGTAGATACCTACATCAACTGTTTACATGAATGAATAAATATTATCGCGTGGATAGTTGTTGGCTGGCCAATTCTTGAAGGTCGGAGAAAGACGAAGATTCACGAAAACACTCTGGATGATTGAGAATTGGATTTACCATTATAACTTTTTCGGACCCGGAAGCTGCGTGGGGGTACTTCCATCCCCTTTTCAGTAGGTGCTTGTGCCTAGCGCACATAGTGGGTAGCCCCTTTCGCCTTCGTTGTCCGCAAAAGTTATAGTGGTGAATCTAATTACTCAAATATTAGTAGTGCTTCCGTTCGTCTTCTTTTTCCAATCTTCAAAGGATGGCCCGCCAAGGATGCGAGGTACGTACCCAATATGGGTTTCTATAGTATTAATTAATCTCATATTCAAATTGGTGTACTTTGTGGCGCATTTATTGAGATGGATGGTTATTGATGGTGTGTTTTCCGGTAAATTAATTATAGCATTCGCTGTTACAAACGAACGAAATCATCGTCTTTGTGAGCAAATAATTTCCATTTATATCACATGAAATCTCTTTGATTTGAACTAATCACCGTATTTTGCCGACTATATGTCATTTTTTCATACAGAAAGATGGACTCAAACTATGTTTGCGTTTTATAGTTCGAATAGTATATTAGGTAAAATTAATATAATTATATTTGTTTTAAAACCATTTTATAAATTGGAAGTGCGTCTTATCTTTCGGTGCGTGTTATACAGCCCGCAAAATGTGTCAAAAATAATAATTTGTTGCTTCATTAAGGTGAAATATCAGAATGGTTTGAGCGCACTATTAATATAACATGAAAAATTCAGGTGACAAATTATACGCATTTCCGAAATAAATCAATGTTCGCTTAGCACGAACATGAACAACAAATAAATTGTTTTATTATGGCTGAACGCGTTGGATGGTGGATAATAATGATTGTGTTAAAGCAGCATGAATTGCGTTGAACATGATAAGCGACAAATATTCCAAGTCGTCTCGCGCCAAGGCCGTCGACATCAAAATAAAAATCGAAATTGTGCGCGCTTCGCAAATATTCAATAAGCGCAAACGCGCCTCTATGTACTCTCGGGGATTACTCGTTTTATTAATGCGTTTCCACGGGGAACGCAGCTCGAAGCGGAGCGGAACTCGAATTGAATGGATTTCGCATTGAAGACGACAGCTTTATGTGGCATGCGTGAGGTCAACATTTCGTATTCAGATTTCATGATTATTATTTTAATGTTTATAAAATATAACATATGGTCACATTTAATGCTATAAGGTTTAAATATAAATTTAATTCACAATGAAAATTTAATAATTTGATAATTAGGGAAACAGTAAATCTTAATAATTTAACTGCAGGATTTATATTAATTGTGTTCTTGGGATGTGGGATTTCAAGGGATTTCAGTGAATTTGGTTCACATGTTGTATTAAAACCCATCGTTATCGTAATATGAAGTTTAAGGGTTGAAACTCGGGTAAAAAAGGCTGCAATTTCATTAGCATTAGAAATAATTTGCATTATTGTTGTATTGGATTTTAAAAGAATAATTTAATAGCCGTATTAAGTGGGTTTTTATATCAGTTGTTATATGCGGAGAAGATTTCAATGAATTTTCTGTAAAGGCTATATTAAATTCTGTCGTTCAAGTTTGAAGTAGTAAACAAGTGAGTATTAATTAAAAATATGTGGCAAACTCTCGAGCATGGAAAAGTTGAAGATTTTCAGTCATTTGATACAAATGCTATTTAAAAGTTCGCCGATATAAAGTTTGAGATTGTAAGCAACTGAGTATTATTTAAGTGTGCGGCAAATTCTTGGAAGAAAATATTGTGAATTCTCAGTCTTCAGTCTTAATCTCCGGAAGAGATTTCAATGAAAAGCTACATTAATAGACATAATAAATAATATTTTTCATTGAAAATATGCTTAAAAATTTTAGGTAAAAAGGTATTTAGAAATGTAGACATTGTAAGTGAAATCTATTATTGGATATTGTAGATGTTTTAGTATAATTTGAAATTTATAATGAATATTCAATTATTAAATAACTGAATACGACAATTGACAATTAGAAATACAAAGGTAGATATGCATTTTTCCGAGAAAAACAAACAAAAACTTTGCAATAGTTAGGTACATGCAATCGTCATTAGCTGTGATTACCTACTCGACAAACATAAAATGGAATCGGATATTAAATTGTTCAACGCACGCGATTTTCTTTTCACTTTCAGTGTCACATTCAATGTCAAATTGATTTGATTGCACTTTTATTGCATGCACTCCGCTCGGCGGCAGGTCCATTAACATTTTCTGTATTCGACCAAGCGCATATTGAATGTGTGTCTGTCTATTCATACGCGAAAATTAAACGTGCGACGCAATACGATTAGAATTAATTGGATTGCTGCTTGCTGGTGCTGTTGCTGCTACTCAATTCACATGCGGTTGGTTATTACTTGTGATCGCAAACAGGCGAACGAGAATTGCGCAACAACAGCTGATTCAACCGAGCAAACGCGTTCGTTGAATGAAGGAAACATTTGTTATGTAACCTTTGGCCCATAAGTAATGCGCTCGCGTTGGAAATTCATTTACTCAATAGTCATGCTGCAAATATTGGTAATTAATTCATTCATTGCTTGAGGTATAAATCTTAAAATACATTTAAACGTTATTTCAATTATTACAATGCGCTAGATTTATAGAAATTGTTTGTTTTACACTCTACTTTTAAGGTTTTGAACTTTTCTTTAGAAAGTGCGTCAAATTTAAAAACGGTTCGGAAAAATCAAGTTAAATCGTTTTCTTATATCATCTTGGAAAATTCAAGATTATTTCATTCTTTTAGAAAGGGTAGAGAAAAATTAAAGACAAACGTTCCTTTAACAATTTTAGTATTGGTTTATATCTCCAAAGTATTAACATGTAACTCTATAGCTTATTCTCGAATATTCTAGAAAATCCAGGTTATTCTAGAATATTCTAGATATTCTTGAAATTTTGTATGGCATACTTAAACTCGAATATTCTAAAATGTTCTTGAAACTCTGGATGTACTTGAAAATATCGAGATAGAATGTGTGTCACTTTAAAGCAATCGTAAAGAATTTGCGATTAAAATATCATTAAATTGAGTGGCTTATTATTCATCTTGCGTATTTGCAAATATGAAGTATTTGTTTTTGATCAGTTGGCTATTTAGCTTAACAATACAGGTGTCAGCAATAATAAATAAATTAAATTCCCACGTATTTCGCGATTCTTAATGATGTAATTAACTTATTTTTTTCACGTGCCAACGTCGATGAATTATTATTTTATGACGTTCAATTAATATTTTAGAGTGTTATCTTGCATAAAACTAAATTGACATACTTATTGCAAAATAATTGGCCCACAATAAATATTTATATTAAAAACAAATTTTGTGGTCATCAAAAGATTGAGGTGTTATTGACATTTGCTTGGTGATTGCGTCATAAACACAGAAGGTACTTAAATAATAATTGTATTTTTCTCTTGTTTCAGGTATGTGTGTTTAATTTCGATCCAATTCATTCTTCTACATTGCGAATCCAAGGCTGTTGAATTCTTAATAGGTAAATCACAAATCGTAAACGCAGAACAAACGTTTTATTAGCGCATTACATTGCACAATCTAATAACACACACTTAAACTTTATACGCAAGTTGGCTTAACTTAATCGATAAAATAGCATTCGTTGGGTATTAATTATTCATCATAAATTTGATAAAAAATTGATCTTTTGCTAAACGTTCCATTTCAAACAATTTCAATAATTTTAAATACCATTGAAACAGCATCGTGCTGCATTATTATGTAGATAGTTAGTGGTACTGGCAAATTATTGTTGAATCATAATGAATTCCATGCAAGTTAGTTTTGCGAAAGCAAATACGCAGGTTGCGCGATACCGCGGGGCAACTCGTGGCGTGTTTGTTGTTCGGTCGGCCAGACGCGGTGTCTCCTTTCATGGCCGGAGGCATTCATCCGGAGAGCACTCGTTACCAATTTATAAGTGCTTCGGTTATGATCTAATTTTACACGTGTAACATGATTTTTTGTGGTTTTTTACGTTATGGCAGCTGCGTCATCAATTGGATCATTTCTCAGGATGAAAAGAAATACCTGGGATAAAAACATTAATAATATTTGACAATCAATCCATCTCGCGTTTTACACGGTTCTTCTTGTACACGGGTACATGGGTTGAATGTTATTCGCGAAAGTTTTAGTCATTGACATTTAATCTGCAACAATTACGCCGTTTGGAAACTTTTAATTTTAAGTTATAACGTTTTTCATTTATTTATCATTCAAGTAGGTACATTTTTGCGGTATCATTTTGATCAATAGAATGATTTCTCAGGGTAAAAAGTAATCTCCGACCGAGAAGGATAATAATTTTTGAAAGTACATTCCTATCTTGCTTTTCACGCGGTTCTTCTTGTACATATTTCATAATTCAAGAGATATAAATGAGAAATAGGAAAAAATTGGAAATTTATGTCGATAAAGTAGGACTTCTGATCAAAGTTGATTTCCTAGGAATAAAAGAAATTTTTATCGTAATATTTGACAGCCAAAGCCAGCCATCTCATCAATTACGCGATACTTTTTTTACACGATTAGATGTTTCTTTCATACTTGGAAAGAAATAAATTGAATTTACGAAGATTATTTAAATCTAATGGAATGAACAATTTAATTTGATACAATTACGCTTTTTTGCTTCTTTTAATTTTATATTTAAAATATATTTTTTCTTTTGTTCCTTGTGAAAGGACAGAAATACATATTTATAAAGGATGAGAATAATTTAAATTCAATATTTGCCGTTTGCAAGTTGCATTGTGTTTCATGCGTAGAATGCAAATTGGCAGTGAGTATTAATTAAATGTGTGGTAAAGTCTCAAGCATGGAAATGTTGGAAATAAGTTGGTTACGGTTGAAATGGTACCGACCGCCGCCACACCACTCATGCATTATGCACTCGCGTATTGCACGCAATGGGAGCACAAGCGCAAGTAAATTACGAACGGACGAGATCGAAGAAAAAATGGCAACTGTGACGGCTTGACTCGTTTTTCCTCGAAGTCGACTGCCATTAAGTGCAATTAATCATGTTCATGTTATGCAATCGCGTTTTTCTCGAAACTTCTTGCAAATGCAATGTACTGCATTGCATTGTTTTACTGTTGCACTACTTTTCCAGTGCTATTTTTAATCGGTTAGTGCAAATTCTATATTTAGGCAAAAGAAATCAACTAATAACGTTTTTAAACGACATTTATGCGATACACTAACATTATCTATTTAATTATTGGTATTCAGCGTATTCAAAAAATTGACTGAGAATTTACGAATTCTTATTATAAGATTAAATACCAAAATAATCCGATTTTAATTCACATTTTGTGAACTTTATCTTATCATTATTAAATCTTTAATTATTGCTTAATCCCTTAATAGTATCCTTCAATTCAGTATTTGTTTTTCATTTTGAACAAACGTTGAAAGGGATTGATAATAAAATGTCGAGGACCTTCAAGTCTATGAGCTTTTTCGATAGATAATAACTAATCACTTATTTATAATGAGATCAATAGATTTTGATCGGAATTTAAAGAGAAAATCCATTAAGTTTTTTATGGTAGTTTACGTGAATTGCCACATTAGGCTTGATATGTGCTAAAAATATTTGAAATTGTTCTGTTTTGGTTCATTTTTATCAACGGAACGAGGAATTTATGAATAGTCCTTTGTTTGGTGCGTTGCGCTTAATGTGGGTATTAATTTAGAGTGCGGTTTTATTACGAGGGGCGGCAAGGCAAGACCAAATAATGAAACAAAAAACAATAAATAATTTTACATGCCTGCCATAAAAACGCCATATAAATAAAGACGAAATGTATGTGTGGCTTCGATTTTGTGGAAAAGCTTTCTATTTTCGCGGAAGCAGGAATTCGGTAGTAAATGTGGAATTGGTTGAAATGTTTCTGGATAATTTCAAGGTTAGGAAACTTATGCATTTATTTATTCTGTTTTCCAAATATTTGGATGCGGCGCTTAAATGTATTTTCGAACATTTGCAAAATGATGGCGGTCATGAATTTAATTTCCTGTTATAGTTGAGTTAAAAATAGTTGTAAATATTATTTAATTTTGTTTTGCATTTTAAATTTCGCATTCTAGACAATGAAATATGAACAAAACATGTTGTACAGTGGAATTCAACATTCCTGTATGATAATTTAATGTTTTTTAATGTTGCTCGAGGGTGAGCAAATTCTGCACTACGGTTTTTAGTCGGTTAGTGAAAATTCACTTGTGCTTAGGGACTTTGATTTAAAGGTTAAAGTTCAGATATGGGGATAAAATTATTGATTTTCTTTTGACATTTATTTAGTCATACAGTAGGTCAAGCGAGCTGGTTTGAAGACAAATCGCTATTATTTGAAACCAACAATCCGCAAAATTTACCTTAAAATCGCAAAAACATTGTCAAATTTTCAACTTTAAAGCCCAATAACTCAGTTCGAAAACAAGTCACAAAGTAGCACAAGCTAGTAGAAAGAAGTCAATTGGAAAACATTTATTTTAAGAAAAAGCATAAAATCTTGAAATATTAATTTCTACATCAAATTAACTTCTAACATAGGTTAGAAGATATGTCAAGCTTAGTTGATGAATTTTCATTCTGGAGTAAGTATAGTTTTTATTCTAACAACCCAACAACGAGTAACGCTGATTTTAACGTTAAATTGCTACTGAACCATTAGTTAGTCCGCTTTGAATTATATTTTCTTGTGTTGTTGTTGTGTAATAATTTGCGGATATAACGATGAATTTAGTGCTTCTTACGGTCTTAATAACCAATATTTAGAGTAATCTACAACTCAGTTAGTTAGTTAAGAGTTCATTGAATGAAATGAAATTGCGGCTTCCAATTAAATCAATCAATCAATAGACTCTTGATCAATGCACGCGCGATGAACGCGACGAGATGGCAGAAAAACAAATTTAGATGCTATTCGTTCTGATCATTGGGTATTCGTCATGAACACACGGCCGCACCAGTAATGGCATTTGGCACGATTGCGACGAAAATAACATGGGAATAATAAGACGATTCATCGTCGCGCGATCTCTGATCATAATCAACAAATCTGCCAATTTACCGTGTCGTTTAATACGCAAATAAATAATTAATACACCATCATATTCTTTGACATTTAGTCGTGGCAATAATTAGCGACTAATCTTCTTTTTTATCGATTAGCAATTCACGTTTTTTATGATTCATCATCCTGTATAAACAATTTGCAAAAACACATGTTGTGTGTAGTTTTACTACAAGAGCATTAAAAAGGTCATTGGCTATTTTCAAAATATGCGCCATGCACAAAACAAGCTATTCAGACATATTTTGTATATTATAAAATTATCAAAAAATTTATTGCGAAATGGAAACAAAAAACTTTTTGCGAATTATACATATTCACAAACAACAGTACCCAAGCAATTTTTTTATAATCATATTGTTGTTGGATTTTGACTAATTTAAAAATATTTATTATTGCTATTCGTTCGTTTCATTCGATAAAAAACTTACTTATTCAATATGTTGGCATAAATAATATATTTTTTGCGATGAAAACAACTCAAACAGGAATTTAATTGCACTTCATCAAGTTTTATATGCTGCTAAATATTTTTTTACACTCTATCTGCTGCTTGCTGCTACTGGCGTTGAATTGAATTGAATTGAGCACATCTGTGTGTTTGCCATGTTGTGTTGTGCTTGCTATTGGCGATGAAAATAGCACACATTTTGAATAAACCACAGAGTTAGATGATATTCAAATGGCTCTTATGTTAATGACGATGAAGTAATCATCACCGTAATGTGAAACTTCCGCGTATTCAGTTCGCATATCATGGAATTATATTCATAACGAATGCAAGTGAATGCAAATTGCTGCTCGTGCCGCGCCGATTGTGCGCTTCATTCTCGTTCGTTATCAACGCGAAGTATGTTATTTAATAAACACATTTTGTAATGTATTCGCTTTATTGGCTAATCGTTTTTGAGTTTGGAGATTGTATTCATAATATTTTCGTTTCATCGCTGCCCAACTTGGGCTCGAAATTCAATTCTTTATTAGTGGTTCTTTTGATTATTTATTGCTAAAATTAGAGTTGTATATTATACTTGATTTCAGTTATGACAGACAATAATGAAGAGATTAGACCGATAAAATAATATACTTTACTTATCTGTCAACTTCATTTATACCTACAAACAAAAATTATAAAAGATAAGAAAAGTTTATAATTTTGGAGATGATATTTTAGATATATTTTAGTTAGAAATTGTGAGAATCTGGGACTAATATTTAATAAGATTAGGACTTTAATTGATTTTAATCGGCGGTAATATTAGAAATGGGCGCTAAAAACGAAATAACTGGCATCAAATGGGTGATAATGAATGAAATAGTCTCTATTTTGATACGAGAAACGAAATAGTATGTATAATTCGACGTTGTATCAGAAAATGACGTTATATCCGAAGTCACAGGGATCACTTAAGTGAAAATTGGTATGATGTCGTTATAACCGGAAGAAATTCAAAATGGGCCTTAATAATTGGAATACATTGTGTTTGGAATACAAGACCAGAAATAAATAATTGCGATTGGTCGGTATATGGACGTTATAGCGGAAGTTACGGGCGGTTTGTTCAAGTAAATTTTCATCTAAACTAAATAGAATTAGGTCATACGCCATTATTGTCAAAAACATTTACAAACGAGTCGTTATAAATGAATTATATATTATTTAAGTCCTAAAAACGATCGCTAAGTCTGAAATTGAAGTTATAACCGAAGTTACAAGGGGTCCAGTTAAGTAAAAGTTCATCTAACTTAAGCAGAAATAGGTGGTATGTCGTTATAACCGAATAATACTATTAAATGAGTCTTATAATTGGTCACTATATCCGTAATTTACGTTAAAACCGAAACTGCAGGCGCTTCAGTTAAGTAAGTTTGCATCTAACGTAAGTGGAAACAGGTGGCACGTCGTTATAACCGAAACACATTATTTTACTTATAGAAACAAAGCACATTTTTAATTGTACTACATACTTATAAAAATGTGTGGTCTTTTTATCGTTATTTTAATCACACACTATTGCATTTTCTTATCACCTAAGTAAATTATTTAATGAGAGTATAAATTTTCTAGAACACATTAAAACTATATTCCTAAATAAATGATGATAATAAGTATGAGTTGATGTTGTTCGTTTGCAATACGCGATCATTATGTCAGAGCGATAAGAAATTTTTGTAAAGTATGTGAGCATGTTTATTTCTATTTTAATTACATTTAAAACAAGTTGTGTGCTGATTTCCAGTCGTAACCAATATAAATCATAAAAAGCCTACATAACGCGCTAGACATCGCGACTCCAGCGAATTAATTAATGTGCTTGATGAATGTATTTGTTTGTTCGATTCGAATACGCAACTAACTGAGTTAAGTATGCTATTTTTTCCCAATGCATTCATTACGCTACTGTGTTTGTCGAGTTGCTACTTGAACTTGCTTTGCTGCCCATACGAACTAACTGAATAATGATTCAGACGCGGTTTAGAGTGCAGTGCAGTGTGCTGCATTCAACTTGAGATTTATGCGTGACACGTCAATGATATTGATGATTTTATTGAAACGTCTAATCGAATCAGTCAAGTAGCATAGCAATTCATCTATTTGCTAGCAAGCAAGCAAGCAAGGCTTGTTTGTGCTGTAAAAGTATTAAGTATACATTTTGTTCAGCATGTGGATTGAGAGAATTGAGAACTTAATGCTCGCTGACTAGCTAGCTAACTTGGCGATTGTGTTGTGTAAGCGAATGTGGGTCACTAGTGGGTTTATTAGTTGGAGAGCGAGCTGTCAATCATTTCAGTATTTTCGATTGCCGTTTCTGTACAGTTGCAACATTGCTCGTAAATTCACTTAATATGGTCAGTGTGCTCTCTGCTCGCGCATTGATAATAATATTGTTTAGCTTAGCTTTAATTTTTAAAGTGACAAACATTTAACAATTTATATATGGTTTAATTTCGAAATGAGCATATAAAATTCAATTAATTTTTGCTTTTTGTTTGGTTAGATTGAAGATGGCTTATTTGGTGGAATCTCATTATTTAAATTTACATGGAAAATTGGGTTAACAATATTTAAGTTTATTTCACAAGATGACTTGTGGTGTCTTGTTATTAATAATGGAATGCTATTATTAGCATTTAAATGGTAATAAATTATGTAGTTAATGTAAGTAAGTAAGTTGACAAAACAAACGCATCGTACTTTTCTTATACTTAATGAAGCGATTTGTTTGCGCATTATTTGCTGCTCCTCAGTCTCAGAAAACCTTCAACTAAGTAATTTATGTGATGTTATTCCATCTTGAATTATCATTTTTCTCTCTTGATCTTTCAAGCATTAAAAAATAATTAGTGGGTTGATTAAGTTTTTAATAATCGATGCCATTTTTACAAATGATGACAATCGACTGGAAATTTTGAAATAACGAGATCGATTTCAAACATTTCATCCATACATCAAACAGTGATTTTTAACGTTGTTATAATCAAGTGAAATTATTATCAAAGTATGGTTTAAGTACACAGAACTCATACGGTATACGTCGTTATAGCCGAAAAACGATTCCTGGAAGAGGAGTGATAAGTAAAATCTCTAATATTTTCATATAAAACAAAATATTACGATTAGAGATTGGTTTTCTCGTGAAAGAAATATCTTTTTTGTCTTTGAGTAGTATATAAATGGGAATGACAATTTTCGAGATCAATTTTAAGCATTTTATTCTTTCTAATGTCGTTATAGCCGAATGAATGCACAATCAAAGTATGCTTTACGCTTATAAAACTTTCCTGATGTCGTTATAACCGAAAAGTCATTTCTAGAAGAAGCGGAATAGGTATAATCCAATTTATTTAAATAGAATAAGTTAGTTGTTTTTCTCGCGAGAAAATATAATTTCTTTGTTATTGAATAATTTATATGTACATGGCAATAACCATTTTCGATATCAATTTCAAGCATTTCGTCCATAAATCACGAATTGTTTTCTACGACTAGAAGTTTTATTTCACAGCACGTATGTAGTATTGACTTTTGTACACTTTTGTTAGATTCACTATCGCATTTGTTCTCTCCACACACGCACTCAACAAATGTCAATAACAATTATGGTTCTTGATTTGTTCTTTCACATTATTATTGCATTTGTCTCGGCGCATGTGGTTGCCTGCTTTGTGATGTGTTCACGTTGTTGGTTGGTTGGTTGGTTGTTGCTTACTTGCGGACCTTGAAAAGTTCCCAGAGGAAAATAGAAATTGCGGATACAACACTCGAACTCGCACGCACATCGCAACGTTTTGAATTATTTGTTTGTTTGCCGTCTGCTCCACATTGGCTTCGCGAAAACAAAAACCGGGATTCCTTCCTAGAACAAAAAGTTAGTTTTAACCTCTCCCAGTTTTCCACCACGCATGTCAGAGTGAGAGAGAGAGAGAACCTTGATGATACTTTTCCGCGCATTAAAAATCCGGAGACATTTTATGAATGCTTCATGAATATCAAATGTTTAGTTTTAGGCCTCGTTTCTAGGACTGGATATGCATAATAATGTTTTATGTCTTTGTTTTGTTTATTCCATTTTTATTCTACTTGGGAATTGTTTATGGCTTATTGCTTATTTACCATTAGGCTTGTCATAAAATTACACGGTTTCGGATATGCATGCATTTGATGTGTTTTTTGTTTGGGATGCTTTAATAAGCATATTAAATGTCCAAAAACATGGAAGCGGCCTTGATGAATGTCAACACACAATACAATAGATTCGGATGTTTAAATATTAAGTGTGTTTTCAAATGCAGAGCAACTACATACAAAATGACATACAAATGAAAATTGTTGTTATTCGATGCCAATTTCGGCGATGATGACATGAAAAACATGTTCTTTTGCAGAAATTGTTTTTCGTCCTGCTATTTATTCTTTGACTCATTTCGTGACCGACGTTGCTTTAATGACACGCTGGTTTTACTGTATGACTTGAAGTATTAATTATATGGGTTAAGTTTATTATTTTATTGCTGGTTTGTTTGTTGAGTTGTCGTTTTTAGACAGGTGGAACTTCAAAAATATTTTAGAGGTAACTTTCACGTCTACCAAACAAATGAGGAAACATCATTCAAATAATTATCACAAATTATCACAAATTATCACTCAAGTTTTTTGCGCACTTTTCAATGTAAATAACAAGCACAGCATTATCATTATGAGTCATTGACGCCGGTTTTTTATCTCGAAAGTTGAAGGACTTGCAGGATTTAAAAAACAGATTTAATGTATTAACTCTATTTACATAATTATTTAGATTACCATGTATGAATCTCTGAAAAGAAAGGAAATTTTATTAATTAGCAAGATATTCTTCAAAAAGATTACTTAATTTAGGAAAGAAGAAAGTAAAAGTGGAAAACGACTTGAGAATTGACAGATGTTTTTGGATTTATTTAATGGACATTCTGATAACATGAGGATTTCTTGTTATTGAATATTTCATGCGTTATGTAATAACTATTTTACTCCCACTTAGTGTAATTAATTTATTATTCAATGTAAAAAACTTGTTTGTTGTGTTTTTTTTTCTTCTTGATTGAGCTAAAATCATTGTTTTTTTTTTACTGCTGCGTGATTCATTTATGCTATTTGCAGTGTTTAGATTACTGATATCATTTTTATTGTTGTGCATAAAATTGTGACATTAACTAAATTAGTTTTTCCGAAATTGCGCAAAAACAATTACACTTTCTCTCTTGCTGAATTTAATTTTAATTAACTTTTCCGAATGGGAAAATACATTTTTTTGATGGCACGTTGACAAGGAAAAATTGAAGTATTTTTTCAGTTAATTGAAGTACGTTAATGATTTTTAGTGAAATAATTAGTCATATCTTTCGACTTAATGAGCATTTTATCCTTAACCCACGCGAATGCAGTTTATTAATAGGAAGAATCTTGATCTACGCATGCGACACTCTCACCTGGAGAGTTTAGTAGATTAAATATAGACCATGAGCCATGTTTGCGTCTTGCATTTCCGGCTCTTTTCTTTCGAATCGCACTAAGAAGGGCGTCAAACTTGTGCGCACAAAGAAAGTCACGCACAAGTGAATGAAATTAATGATGTGTCGTGCCCTAAAAGTAGTCGCGAGTTCAATGCCACCTTTTATAACTATTGTATCTATGCGCAAATAGCAAAAACGCGTATTAATTCGTGGAAGAATAAAGCAATGAAGTGAAATAAAGCAATAAAACACATGCCGATTCATAAATCAATACCAAAGTGTGCTACTAGAGAGGTTATGAACATGAGAGCATTGCAAATAATAACTAACAGACATTTCTTAATTATACAACTCGCGTAAATGTAACAACACTGCGTAAATTGCTAAAATATAAATGAGTAATGAAGCAATAGCACGAAACACAAAGCTAAATTTCATCAAGACACGCGCATGTAAGATGTACGCACGATAGTAGCAAATGTAAAGCATCGACTAGAAAAGTTTTCTATGACATCATCCAGCAAAACACAACAGAACACAACGAGTGTGTGCGAAATAAATAAAACGATTCGATCGAAATGCGGAGCGAATGAGTGTTGAGTAAGTGAGCAAAAGTGTTTTGGCTCATCGTCGTTCGTTGTTGGATGTTATTTGCATTCGACTCAAACACGTTTGGCGGCAGTTTAGAATTTTGATTCAGTTATATTCGTTCAATTGAAAAATCGCCATCATCAACAACACATTCGCACGCGAGTTCATTAACGTTTGTTATTGCAAATGTGCTCGCGTGTGCAGCCGGAGTCGCAGCCGTCACTCGCGAATTCATACAATAATTTATACATACAAATGCTATTTGATTCGTTCGCCATGACGTCAGTTTATATTTCTATATTTTACAATTTATGTTCTTGCTTTTGTTTCGCCTGCGTGAATATAAAAAATGTTTTTGCGTCGTTTTCAATTCGTAGCACACTTTTTTAATATGCGTTGAGCTTTGCTCTGTTCGATTAAAACACATTTTTGTTATAGAGCTTCATAGTTTTATGAGATTTAGTCAAGTTGGCTTAAAGTTTATAAATTATTTCATCTTTCCGGGAAATAATATGCAATTTGTGGTATTTAAAATTTAAATTGAAGAGTGAAATTAATTTTACATAGAAATTTGGTTGGTAGATAGTTTTTCCGGGTGAAATAATACAATTTAAAATTTACTACGAAAAGTAAAAGGCAGGTTTTTAGGTTAATTATATATTTTCTTCATACGTTGACTCAATGACTAACGTGAAATTTATGACAGATGCACTCCATGCTATTTAAAATTTATGTGGAAAATTAAGACTAATCATTTACAGAAATTTAGTAACTTTGAAGTTGGTAATTAAATTTTATACTATCTACTTACTAAGATTTAGGACTTAAGTTATTAACATTTAAATATTAAACCAACAAGTATTCTATAACTAGAAATAGCAAAGTGAAGTTGGTCTACACTATTATTAGCAACATAACATGTTTTACCGGATACACCCAGATTCAATTAGAGTTCAGGTGTAAACTTGACATTACATAGTAGATACTTTATCTAATCTCATTCGGAGGAGACGTCGCCGTCGGCTGAGTGCAAGTGAATTAAAATTTAATGCAGCAAATTGTAAGCAAAATGCCATCTCATGGTGCCAAAACTGCATCAGTTATATTGTGCAATCATAGATTTATATTCAGGTCCTTAAATTCGTTCATTTCATTCGACGCAGTTATAGTGTGGATGTTATAAATAAAAGTATTTGTTTGTGGCATTTCGAAACCATAAATTTATTAGGCTATCTATAAATTTCAGTAAAAGAATAAATAGTTATGAAATTCGCAGTAAAATGAGAGATCAACTTGTTTTTGGACTATGAACCGTATAATTAATTCGCAGGATGTCTTTCGCCATGGCAATTATGTGGCTAAAATGTAGATTTGACGCTATTTTGTGCAATTTTGGCCAAGAGACATCTGCGTACAGCAACGTCATAACCAAAATAATCACAGATAGTTTGCCAAGAAGTCTGGTGATGAGTATCAAATGTTCTGTCAGAAGATTTAATTTATGTGGTAAAGCTTTTTATGTTGCTATGGTAAAGTCATAAATTTCGAGTTGTGGGTGATTTACTCATTTGAATTAATATGAAATTCTAATGAATTTGATAGCAGGAAGTGAAAAGTTCTCTTCTTTGATCACCATGTGATATTTTGAAGAATTTGAATTTTTATTTAAAAGTTAGAAAGACTCTTGTTTTAAAGTGTGAATTAATGAATCATTGAAGTTTAACATGCAAATTTTATGACCGCCATCTTTTTGTTAAATTTAGAGAATAATGGCAATTCACTGCTTTACAATATTTATATTGTGAATCACAAATTTTTAATGCAAGTTGAAAACACTTAGGAATTATCTACGTTAGCGATTATATGTGAAAGGATTTTTTAACATATTCTTTTGGTATATTTAGCCAATTAACAAATTTCAGAAACAATAATGCAATACGACCAAAGTTATTGCAATTCATAGTGCACTAGCTGCATATCGGTACTTTACACGTGATTATCTCATGATTACTCAAGAACTATTAATCGAATCAGCATAAATTTGTTACCAATTATTTATTATGAGATGAGTAGATAAACAAGAGATTTTGAATTTTCTTGGTAAATGTTTATTTGAAAACATGAAATCGAAGAAATAATGGTATAAAAACTTAAATTTTATTGTTCAAACTTTCAGTGTTTTTGTGTGAACGTACTTTTTGACAAATCCTCGGTTCAACGATGAAATAAACTAAAATACTATCAAAATCTTTTTGAAATTTTGAATTGCGATTAATCGTTTCCGAAATATTGCGACCAAATCAAAACCTCTTTTGAAAAACGCGCATCGACAAATCACCTACAATTTCACCATTATTAATAAATTTTAGATGAAAATATACATGAAACTAGATAAAGAGATGTTCTAGTTGATTGTAATAAAATTTTAAAAAGAAAATTCATAAAGCGGGAGAAAAAATGGTAAAGTTCCGACGATTAAAAAAAAAGAAAGCAAACTGGCAATTGACTGATCATTAAAATCTCATCGTGTTTATTTTATGAATCAGAATTTTTTAACATACCTGATTGGCAAACACTTTAAATAAATAAACCATAAAATCCAACTTTCAAAGCTATATTTGCAGAACAACAATATTAACTAATTGCTAAAATTAATTAGCATTGACATCAAACAATTGAATCAATCGATTGATTTGTTCATCGACTATTAATAGCCGCGCTCGCTTAACGTTGACGATTGCCAGCCGATATTTAATTGATCTTGATCGGTGTATTATCTGTTCATTGCCATTCGCTAGCAAGCACTTGCAAAGTGTGCACAATGTGTTTGATAATAATTACAATGCAATTTATTCTCAACTCTGTGCATTAATACCTTCAGACCTGTCTGCTGTGCTGAATCGCTATAATTAGCTCCAATTAAATGAGCATTTACTAAGTAAATAGGAAATGAGTAAACTTTAATGCTTCGAACGGGAATAAAATATCAGTTAAATATATAAATAATAAATAGGTCAACTTGAGGTGTTTTCACCACGCTTATCAGTTGAATTGTTAAATAATCATTAACGATTAAACATTTTGATAAACAATCATTTTTCATGAATTTATTCTTGTAATAATGAAAGCAACGTTGATGTGCGCGGCGCCTACTCAGTTGGAGTTGGTCATTCGTATGCGACTTCTATTTTCATTCGGCCAAGAGTGCAACAGAAATTGTGCACTTACGAATTTTATTACTCCGCTTTATAAATAAATACACGGTCGACCTATTGGCCCATTGCTCCAATGCACTTGCATGGCCTGCAAAATTCCACAATGCAATGTTGCTTACGGCTAAAGCTGCTTAAGTATGACAATGTATAAAATACGCAGACAGATACAAATTTGAAAAAAAAAAACACGTAAGGATACATTGAGTGTGTATCCGTGTTCTCGTGTTCCGGAACGCAATGGATTCGCATTCGTGCCATCGTTTTATGGATTTGATTTAAACGCGCGAGACGAGACGTTCGAGCAGATGTGCTTTATTTAACTCGTTGCTCTTCGATTAAAGGCCTTCCAGCTAAAAATAAACTCTTTACGGCGTTCGCGCATTGCAATGTTGCAATCTGCACGCGTGCGCAAGCGTTTGAAGGCGTTTTGATGCTGTAAGCAAGCACCGTTAAGACGCCGCGCGCCGCCGCCAAGACAATAAACACAACAAGCTTAAGCTAACTGGACGTCAAGGAAATTGCGCGCAAAGGTTGCCTGCTAAAGAAGTTACCTACATAGTACAGAAAAGAAGAAGCAGATAGATAAGGATAAAACGTGAGACGTTTTTGGAGAGTAATAAAATTGAACGCGTGTACAAATAAAGTATCGTATTTATTATGTGTTTATCTATCTGGGACTATTGTAATCGTGCGCGCATATGTGCTACTGAAACAGTTTTCTTCGTCTCCGGGTTTTGTTTTGTTTTGTTGTGGTCATTCGTGCAGGATTCGCGCCACGTGTCACCGCAAACTCGTTTCGTGTTTTATTGATAAACGCAATGACTTCAAATGCAGTCTTCTGCGTGTTCTTTGCTCCCCGTGTTTTTGTTTTGTTCTAATGGCTTTTTTACATGCTATTAAAACGCCTCACTGCCAGCGTTTGTGCAAGTAGAACGTTGGAAAATGTTTTCAAGGAAAACTTTGGGGGGAATTTATGAGTATTTGAATGAAAGAATTACTTTTTTGTTTTTCGTTGGTGGTAAATTTTCAGGAAAATACAATAGGGAAATTTTGAATACAGGAAGACTTTACGTTTCTTTGAATAATGTTAATAAATGATTGGGAAAATAATTCCGAATTTTCAGCATTTCCTAGGGGTCGTGGGAAACCATTTCCTAATTTTTTCAAAGGAAAACAAACTAGAATTTGAATTTCTGAAAGATTTTGGTTGAATAAATTTCAAGATTTTGTTATTTGTGATAATTGTTTACTGAAAAATAATTTTCATTGAGAATTTGAATATTTTTTGGGGAAATTAATCGAAAATAATTTGCATGCAAAAGTTTCATAACAATTCAACATTTTCTTAAGCAACCGATGGAAATTTCTAGGAAATTTTATCACTTTCGTAGATTTTGAGATGAAATGATTATAAATAAATTTGATTGACAAAGAGTTAGTTCATTGTGCAATGAAACCTTGCCGTGTGTCTGAAATAAATATTATCGTTACCATTTTGCATATTTCAAAAAGGCCTAATTATCTCATATAATCTTCATGGCTATGCAACGCATAAAACTGAAAATAAAACGAGTTGAATTTGACAAATTTTACGATGTTTACGTACATCTTGTGCCTGATTTTCCAAACACGACTCATTTGAGAATGCATTTCCAACGCATTCACATTTTCCTCTTTTACCAAGGCAAAGAAAGAAAGAAACGTGCGAATGAGTTGGCTTTGCAGCAATCAAAACGAATCAAAAATAGATTTTTCAATCCAGTTCGCTCGCCTCGTTTTCGAATGCGTGTTTGCTCGCTTTGTTTACCGATTTTCCCGCAGCAATCACGTCGTTAATCATCTCGCCGCCAACTCTGCGAAATTCCGATTTTCCGCTGCCCGATGAAAATAAACGGCGAGCGGCACGATTGGAAACAATTCAATAATAGTCCGGCGCATGTGTCGTTCGTGTCGTGTTGCAATAATCGCTCGGTCGCTCGCTTTCCGCAAATAGAACCGGAAGTATCGGAAATAAACTATGCTCACACTTCAATGCTCTCCATATTTAGCATCAACGAATACAAAAATATTTCTATACTTGTATTAGAAACCGATTGCAATGTTTTACCTTGATTAGACAACGAATTGTTCACTCACCGGAACGGAGCAACAAAAAATACGTTGGCACCCGAACTCAGTGTTGCCAACTTTTGCCAATTCTCAAGCACATTCAGGGTTTTGCGAGGGGCTTAAGCGCGATTTGCAAATGTAAATAAGTACGCACATTCGGATTTAGGTCATGGCGCGTTCGAAAATCGTAATTAATTCGTCGTTTAATAACCTCTCATATCTATCTGCTTAAGCATTCTCGTAAAACACACTCAAGAAACGTGTGCTAATTGGGCGTGTGATACATTCCGCTTAACAAATGCAAATTTTTATTTGCCTTTTCTCGTCAAACAATAAATATTTGATATTTAAATCAGTGGCACTTTTAAAGTCATTACGGCGATTCAACATTAAAGCAAATGTGCTCCATGTTTGTTGATTGTATTGTAATTTTCATGTTGCAAAAATGTTAATGTGCATTAAATATACTAAAACGCAATAACATATCTAATAGCGTGGTATTTAAATTAGATTGTGTTTTATTTAGATTTATGCAAATTTCGTATTGAGCAGATATCCATAAAATAGCTATTAATTTTACTATTTGATTTTTTTCTGAGAAATCAGAAATGTTTAAAAGAAAATTAATAGTATTTTTACGGTAAATGTGATTAGATTATCAATTGTGCATAAGCATAGCTTAATTATGCTTAATCATCGTAAAAATATTGGAATTGCGATATATTTTTTAATTCTTTAAGGATATTATCTGATGAGATTATAAAATTATTCATTCTTTAGGGTTTTAAGAGATTTAAAGGTTAATTGTCTTCAAATTTCGTTTTTGCAACTTTTCTAAACTTTTTACATTTCTTCCTGGAGATTAATTGATGTCAACAGTTCTTAGAATGATTTCCTTTTAAACTTAATATCTCGTTAAATTAATTATAAACAGGTGATTTGAAATCGCTAATAAAGAAATAAAATTATCTACGTTTAATTTTTATACTTGACAAGTCACTTAATGCGGACCAGAAACAGCTTTATTTATTTATTACTTAGTCGAGTTTTAATAACCTAGCAACTTTCTACATGTTACATTAATATAGACATATAATTTGAAATGAGAATTAAAACATTAATGCGTGTATAATAATCCGGTTTGTTTCGCGTTCAAGTGCGTACGAAAAACTCGAAACTTTTTCAACAGTTTTAAGGCTCAACCTTGAATCACTGGAAAGAAATTGTTGGTTAATAGTTTTTCGAAAATATCAACGTGATGAAAGTTTACACCTTTGAATCAAAGTATAAAAAATTAAAACACTTTACTACTTAGAATAAAAGAATGAAAGTTGATCGTATTTTTATCACGTTGACGATGATGTAATTGCTGTAAAGATTTCATTTGTTTGCGGCGACATTTGAACAAAGTTTCATATTTTACGGATAATTGATGAATTTTTAAATTGTTATGTACATATTATTATTATTGTTGTTGTTGTTGCCAAAAATTATTTGGATTTCCGAGTATCATAATAAGTTGTTGACAAAAGCGGAATGCAATCTTAATTAAAATGTAATGAATGAATGAAATCATTAAGCTTTATGTTCTGACGTACAAACTAATGTTTTAATTGATTTCTTATCGCTAATTATCAGATTGGAGCATGAAAGTATCAACTTTTGTGTGTAACACACCAAAACAGAGATTTTACGTGTTTTGTCGTCGGTTTTATCACTATAAAAATCGCACGCTATCAAAGTTCAAATAAACATTACTTAATGAGTGATGCACTCGAATAATGAGTTGAGTTAATGCCACTTTTCGTTTGTAAACATCGCGCACTAGCGAGATGAAATTTATTACAACAATTTTGACAAACATGCCATTTAAGCCGATCTGTCTGGGCTGCGGTGATGAAGCAACGAGGAAAATCTCCGCGGATTGTAAATGTTTATACTGATAACGCGCTTTAATGATAGGCTGATAAGAAATTCAGTTGAGTTAAAATGTTCAAAATTTAGTACTTATACTTAACGTATACTTAACTATAGTAGGTAATATTTATAAATAAGTACTCACTATAATTCATCTTCGATTTTATAAATTTCGATTGATAATAAATATAGTGATTATTTATAATTACATAAAGGGGGAGGAAATTCGCTACTTATTCAAGAGAGAAAAATATTTCTCATCAGCTTATTAGACAACAATGATAGAGTCGTTTGAGATAATTGGCAGTGAAAATTGACATAACTTTAGATAATAAAGTAAAAACAATTCAAGAGGCCACAAGAAGTGTTTGCATTTTGATTGTGTCACAGTATCTTGTATGAAAATCTTCAACCCTCATTCATTCGTTTGAAGAAAAAAAATTGGACTGTTTCCTTTAATTCTGAAAGGCTCATTTTGCGTGATTTTTTTTCTTGCAACCCTTCAAGAACAAATTCGACACAACGGCTGATTATAAGTCCGGGTTTATAAACATTACTCCAGAAACCTGCAAATTCTAGAAATTCATCATAGGTAACCGTTCCAGAAATACTCTAAAAAGTAATATTTTTGTGGAAATTACGTCTCCTAAAACTATAATTATTCTCAATTGAAGATCTAAAGAAAGATTTCTTCCATCGAGTACTTTTTTTAAAATTCCCATTCAAATCTTAAGAAGGTATTTTGTCCCACTCTCTATTAAAACTGGTGGATAATGCATTAAATACGTTTGTTATAAACAAAGCTAAAATTTCATTCATGTCAACCTTCAACCAGACACTTATTAGACATTAAAAAATACAGAAAATTTGCAAGTGTAATAAATCTGTTGATTCACTGCACGCGTTTATAACTTGAATGCAGACAGCGAATGAACATTTCATACAGCTCAAAGTTGTATGTATGTAGTAGGATGTTTGCTTGACTTATTTTTTAGATTGACTTCCATCAATCACCAAGCATGTTAGCAAGTTCTATGAACTCGTGCGGTAAATTAGACGCGCACAAGTCGAGTCGACATACTGGCATTTTAATAGAGGGCGGAGATTTGCAATTTTGCTAATGAAATGCGGCGTCCTTTAGTAAATTAAGTTTCATGTTATATTAAATATGTACCTACAATAATTCTACATGTATGTAGTTCAAGGCAGCATTTTCGTACGCTGCGCGCACTTTACTTAGCATATTCAATATGCTAATTGCGCATATTGCATCAACATTTTCTCTTTTATAATCTATAATTACCGAAAATACAACCACTGAAATTATAGCGTGAATTAATTTTTAATTAGAGTTTAATGGGCGAGTTATGCGAAGAAATGAAAAGTAGGATTTCCGTACAACGAGCCGGAAATGGTTGATGGTTGTAATTGTGTTTTTGTTATGATATTAAGAATATTTAAGGCCAATAGTCGTAAAAATTATTTGTGTTCGCGACGCAATATGTAAATATTCTTTGCAAAATTGAAAAGGTTAAAGGCATTAAAAAGCGAGCCCGCAATGCATATGGCAGTCGTCTGGGAAAATCATTTCCTGGACCGTAAAACACTTGTTTATGCGTTCGAGTTTTAGCATTCGGGTCGCGTTTTCAATTGAGCTCGCAAGTGTTGTTTCTTTTGCGTTGCAAGTAAGCTGCCTGCTGCTGCAAACAAAGTTTATGCGTGACATGTGGCGTTATGACCGGCAATTCTCAATGCATTTGCCATTTGATTCGCATTAACTTCCCGGCCGCGACGCACGGCACAGACAACGCGCTCGCACGCTTCGTCATTTCATTTAGCATACATGCATTTTATGCGCGCCGCATACGCTTTCCTAACTAAATAAACATGTTCACGTGTTATTGCATTTTACATGCAAACTTTTCTAACTCGGCTTGACTTTTAAGTTTATGTTGACTCAGCTCGATTGCTGCTGTATGAATATTGTAGTTGGATATTAAGTTTTGAGAGATCATAGTGGCTGATAATTAATTATTGATTGAATTTGAGTAATAGTGAAGATTTATTGGAAAATCGTGGAAATTCAGATTGTAAATTTCATACGGAAAAGCGTAAAAGGTTTTTCCGGAACAAGTTCATTGTATAAAAACAGGAAATCGTAAATTTTCATACGGAAAAACATGCAATTCGAATTTTCGTTAACTTATTTTTACACGATTTTTTTGGTCTGGGTCTAAGGTAAAATCGGGTAATGGGAGTCAGCTGTAAAATATGATAATCAAGAGAAATTACATTTAGGATCTTTGAGATTTAATTACACTCATACCTCGCTATTCGGCCGCCCTTTATACGGCATTTCGCTATATCGGCACTCATCAATTAAGGCACGTTTTCGATTTATGGCCTAAAATGTTTTACTATAACGTCAAAAAAAAATTTCGATGTCGATATACTTTTTTCGATTACGTTGCCAATCTTGTGTAAGCAATCTGGATAAACACTCTTTTCTATTTCCTCTTCTTTTTTCAGTCTGTGCTCAAAAAGCGGCTGGTTTAGACTTGTCTTTGTGAGTGTTTTATGTGCATATTTATTAGTGATTGTTTCACATCAACGGAAAAATTAGAAATAATTAGGGACATTTTTGATATGCAAGTACATATATCTGTATCTACAAATTAAACATTTTAAAGAAATTATGTGTGTAAACATATTTTATGTAACATGAAGTTATGCTGTTTTTGTTTATAGATTGATTTTTTGAGTCAGTTATTATTTTATGTACAAATGTATGTGATTGCTATGTATGTATTTTTGATTTAAATATTTGATTTAAAAGATAAAATGCATTTTGAATGATAAACCAAGTATACGTATTTAACAAATTTGGAACCGATCCCATGGAATTTATATGAATTTGTATTAGAATAATTGATTCTTTATATGGCATTTCGCTTTGTGGCTAAGTTTCGTGGAACGTATCTAGGCCGAAAAGCGAGGTATGAGTGTACTTAAATTTTGTGATGACAAGTTATTGACTAAACAATTTAATGAATCTTTTGACATTTATTAAATTTGAGTGAACTTTATGTGTTGCAAAGTTTAAAAATCAACTTTCTCAATAATAATGATGCACAGATTCATCATGAATTGAATTGAATGCGCATTACAAACCAGTTCTTGCGCGAAACCTTAATTAAATACAATTTAAAGTGTCAAGAACATGATGGATTCGCAAGCGCAAAGAACAATTTGTCATAATATGAAAGTGGTTCTCATTTTTTTTTATGCGCGTGCAAAATCCACGCGTAACCTTTGCGCAGAAATTGAAGCAGATTGACGTAAGTCTCCATCCAGCGAATGAATGAATGAATGATTGAACATTTGGCATTTCGACTTAAGTAGCACTCGCTGATTGAGCGTTTTTATCAAGTATTCCACTTTACAATGCGCATTATACAACAACAAAAGACAACACGCAAATCGCCGAAATGCGAACACAATCAATTTCTCGCAATGTTATTGCAGTATTGTGCGCGTATTTTATTTTTTTATTACAGCTGTTAAATGCGGTTGTAAATTGTTTATACAAATCAGACACGTGTTGGAGAGCTACTAGCCGCAAATGCAAATACTAGTCACAGATTAATTTATTTTATGATAATTATTAATCAAAAATTAAGTAAGATGAAGCAAAAACAATGTAGTTCACTAATTTCTTTAATTAGTTTTTTTGTCTAGTTACAAACTTGCACTATTTTTGAGGAAAGTACACAATAATTGAATTTATTTATACATTTTCATAATAACTTAAAATTTATAAGAAGAATTTGCATTTTTGCTATTGTTGATTAAAGAGTATTAAGTCAGGTACTCGTGGAAAACTAATACGCGAAAAACTAATAATTCCACCCGTATTTTCAAGTTAGAATTAATTTTTTTGTAGATCACTTAAGTGACTTTTAAATGCAAAGTAAACGTGATGAGGATTAAGTGCGCAAAAAAAAACGTGCGCTAATCAGCTATTTAACGGCAGCGTACAATGATACGCTTCTTCCTGTTATCAGTGTGTACGTTTTTTTGCTAAGTAAACGTGCTTAGCGTTATTTTATTTATTATTATGGTTGGTTAGGTAGCCAATGAATGACGCCTTTTTATTGTACTACGACGCAGTAGTTTGCAAAAGTGCACTACATTTCCCACATCATACGTCACTTTGAAACGAAACAAAACAAATGCATAAAAACAAATTGGCAATAAAGTTTTGCTCAACGCGTGCTCGTGCTGATCGAATCCTTAAGAACAGGACAGCACTTGTGTTTAATAAATTTCGTCTAGGCGATGATTGTATGATTATAATGCTTATCAATAAACAAACTCGTGGATATATGGAAAACTTCTAAGTAGTCAAGGCTGAAAACATATCTCACATGTTGTCGACATTTTGCTAGCTTACATTCGGAAATTTTCTATTGGCAAAAATACTAAACTTTCGCAGTTAAGTTTTTTTCCTCTGCTGATTCTAGGAATACTATTAATTCGATCTGATCAAAAACATGTTTTCCGTAAAATTTATCCGATTGGGGGCAGCTGCCAGAAAGTTTTGTTGTGAAGGGGTTTTCGATGTTATCTTTTGATTAGTGACTACTGCCAAGAAAGAAATAAATTGTCATGTATTATGAGCCTTATCATGCATACGTTTTCAATGTTGTACTCTGCTTCTCCTTGACTTTGATTTTATATTGCTGATTATTAAATCAAGGGCAAGAGTCTGCTACTTTTCGATAAAACCACAGAGAAATGAATAAAACTCTTTGTGTTTCTTGACCATTACGACAATGTTGTACATTTTATGTTTGGATTTCTATTTATTTATAGATTTTTACTACGCGTTTTATGCATTGAAGGCACTTTAAAAGTAAAAGTGAATTGCACATAAAATTTTACACCATTTTTGAAATTTCACCCACTAAAGCGCGATAAACTTGGCACTCAATAATTGACGAGCCAGGGAACAATTATAATGATAATACCTACCGAGTGGAGTGTGCTATCAATATTAATTGTTCAACTCGGCAAATAATCCTTGCATTACTCATAATCCTTGTTATTGTTGGTGGGCTGTGGAGAAAATACGAATCCATACAAACAATACGCAAATGAGAATATAAACATTCATTATAATTCAATGGTAATTAGCATCAAAGTGTTAATGGATATTGTCATTAATTAGACGAAGAAAAGAAACGGCAATTAGCCATGAGACACACGTGTGTGTTGAAAAAATTAAAGTGAAATCAAATTCACCAACTAAAATGAATTTTCATTCATCATTTGATTGCGAGGAAAAGCAATTACATCAGAAATAACACCTACTTGTTAGTTGCTGCGCGAAAAGGAAAAGTTAATTATACGTTTCGAATGCAATAAATTATTAACAGATTGGTAGATTGCACTTTTACTTTCAGCAGAACAACGAATCAACCTGTGATTATTATTATTGTGGCGAATTGCGCATTAATTTTTCAATTTGCTACATTTACAAACACAAATTTACAGCAGCAGCATGCCTATGTTCATATCAGTATGCTATATGTGCGTATTATCATTACAAAAGGCAATTTAGTTTACAAAAAACAACAACAAGCGAGCGACAAGCCATTGTTTCATGGGTTATTTGCTTATACTTTTTGCGCCTTTCAATGCAAACGATTTACTTGTATTTAGTTCATTTCCGAGCCGATTGATTTCTTGAGCCTTGCATTCAATGCGATTAGCTGGCGTGAAAAATAAACAATGATTCATTCGACCATCTTTAAATTACAATTACAAATATGCGCACATTTTAATAATAGATGTTGCTGGTGGTGTGGTGCAGCATTGAAGTTGACATTTTGTGGGTGTTCATTTAAATGAGGAAGCGCAAATAATCTTGTTGCGTTGCATTCGTATAAATGCGAATTATTTATTTGTTTAATCATATGCGTGTCTATTTGTAAACTGCGTGGTGGACATCGGCGTGAAATATGTGCAGCGAAAGTACCTTGAGCCAAATTCGTTTCGTCGTTGAGAGTGCAGCCGCAATTCGCATTATTGCGTTGGAATGCATCTGTATTTTTGATCCTTGCATGCATGCGTGCATGAATGATTGCGTTATCGCCCTGACCTTGCTTGGAATGGTCATTGTGCTCGTGCTGCACCTCGTTAGTCCTGGGCGAATCCCACGGGTGGCGATGGCGCTCGCTCGCTTGCTGGCATTGAGCCAAAACGGTGGCGGCAACTTTGGACTCTTCCAGAATTTATCGATTGCATTACGTAAAAACAATCCCAGGCATACCGAAACACTTGATAACAATCCAACATACATAAAGCTACACTTGCTAAATATATAAAAAACGAAGCGTAACTAACGTTGATGTTTTGATTTATTTGCAGTTGTCTTCTGCGATTACGCAGCATCCGGCCGCTCGCTGCAGTTCATCGAGGAGTATATCCTGCGGGAAGTGTTGCCCTGCCATGGCAACACGCACTCAACGACGAATATCACATCGCTACAGAGCACATTATTTCGGTAAGCTTTGATGATTTGATCATCATCCTCCTCCTCATCATCAATAGATCAACAAATATAGCGCACTGTATGATGCGTGTGTGCTAAGCAGGAAATTTCAATGTGCGTTTTCTGCTGTATGCACTTTGTCACAATCTATGTACTGCCTGCCACTGTTACTTGTTGTTCATACACAGTTGATGTGTTCATTTCGATGTCTCTTTGATATACCGTTTAAGCCCTGCTAGCGTTATTTAACGTTGCGTTGCAGATCGAAGGAGGAACTTTACGCGCAAGTGCAATCAGCCAAATAAGGATATCCTGCCGCTTCTTTAAGGCGAAGACATAATTTATGCGTATGCAATTTGTAAAGTGAATAATTGCATCGCGCGCGTGCAAATTTCCTGCTAATAAATTCATCATACAAAGTAGTTGCTTATTATTTACAATTTAGCTGGAGTGTGTCCGGAACAAGAGACGCGCTCGAATAAATCAATAAATGTCTACTGATTGATGAAGACGCACCGTAAATATTTAACCGGCACGTGTTTAGTGTCAATTGCATTGGCTCAACTCCAATATTCGGTGTTCATGCTCTCTAAACACAGTTTCATTTTACTTGACTCGGGCTTTTATCCAATTTAAAAGGCAATTCTTTTCTCTCAAAGTTCAATCGTTAGCAAGTGACATTAGTCAATAGCAAACAATATGTTCAAACGTGCTCTTAAAGGCAAATATGAATCATGATGAAACATCAATCTCAAATCACGTACGCCTTTGTTCTTCATTCGTCGACTAATCGGTCTTTGTCTGGAAAATTGCGATCAAAGGAAGATTATCAATGTACTTAGAGTTTATGATTTGGGCTTGAAAGTTAAGTTGAACTTCTGTTGCAGGCAAGAAGCGAGGGAGATCATTAAAAGTGCTGTCAATGCCTCCGATGAAGATGCGGTTATCTTAGTCGGTCATGGATGCACCGGTGCCATTCGTAAGTTGGTGAATGCACTCGATTTGGAATCACCGATTGTTTTCGTGGGCGCAAGTGAGCATCAGGACAACTTACAAATATGGCAAGAGATTGGCGCTCAGGTATGTTGGTTGTGGAGGAAGTGGGATAAAGAGTTTGATGTAATTGGGATTGGATTTTTGTAGATAATACGGATAGCCGAAACCAAGCAGAATTTTCTGGACTTGGACGATCTGGAGGAACAATTGAAGCTGCACGAACAATCTGGTCGGCAATTAATTGGATGTTTTGCGGCGACAAGCAGTGTGACTGGCATTCTTGTGGATGATGTCGCAGCCACAATGCTTTTGCATCAATATGGCGCATTAGCATTCTGGGACTACAATCTGGCAGCGCCATATGTTACGTTGAATATGAATCCGAAGGTTCCCGGCGTCGAGGACACATCCTTGGTGTTCAAAGACGCGATTTATTTCTCCGGCCATAAATTTATTGGTGGCGTGCAAACGCCCGGTATACTAGTCGCGAAAAAATCATTATTCAAACGTGTCAACAGATGTGAATCTGAAGGATTTTTCGCATTACACGAACAAAATAAGGTAAGCCTTGTTTTACGACACTCGTTGCATGAGAAATATTCATGAAATTTGATTTTTATCGATAGAGTTTTGAACTGCAAGAAGAGGGAACTTCAGCTGCAATTATTGAATCAATCCGAGCTGGATTGGTAATGCAGCTTAAGGAGACTGTTACAGTTAGTAACATTATTTCAAGACAGGATAAAATTATCAAGTAAGTAAGAATGCGTTTGAAGTATTCATAAAGTATATGAATATTGTTTTCGTTTATAGACAAATGCTTCAGCATATTCGAACAATCCCAGAAATTATCCTCTTGGGAAATAGTTCTACCGGTTTGAAACGGATTCCAGTGTTTTCATTCATGGTCCGCCATCCGCGCGGTACATTCCTGCATCATAACTTTGTGTGCGCTGTGCTCAACGATGTCTTTGGAATTCAAGCACGCGGTGGCTGTCCTTGTTCGGGAGCGTACGCTCAAGATCTGCTTGGCATTGATGAGACACTCGCTAATCAATACGAAAATATTATCCTTGAGGATCAACGTCTGAGCCGATTGAATTTGTCGATGGAGAAGTCCTACTTGGAATTATTGCGGCCGGGTTTCACGCGCATTAGTCTTCCGTATTTTATTAGCGATAATGAATTGGCATTCGTTATGGAAGCTGTGAAGATGGTTGCGACCGAGGGGTGGAAGCTGCTGCCCCAGTACATTGTTGACTTGGATACGGGCGAATGGCGCCATCATACGAATCCAATCAGCCGCGATCGTAAATGGCTGGGCTCCATACGCTACGTTGATGGCAAGATGACAATGAACGAGCGCCGCATTTCCGGGCCGGGACTGTTTCCCCAAAGCTATTCCGAATGTCTGCAGACTGCACGCAATTTATTCAATCGTGCGCGAAAGATGGCAATGCGCAATTCGTTTGAGGATCAGGGTATCTCATTCGATGTGCGCGCTGAGAAATTGCGCTGGTTTATGCTGCAGCACGAGGCGCAGGATATTCTCACTGGTAACTCGCAAAATATTAAGCATACGGTGCCGTTTAATCCATTAGGCTTCAGCGGGTCGAAGCGGACAGACAAGGAGAATGAGAAAATCAGTATTAATAATTCCAATAATCCAGTATCCAATACGAGCAGCCCGAGACACTTTAGCTTGCCGGCAATTGATGACGCGCGCATTCTAACGAGTTCTTCACCTGTGCCATATTTCGTTCATGAATTCTTCTTTCCGCCGGCGTATACGACGCACCAAGCGCCTGTTAATTTTGCTGTTGGCGAATGCGTTAACTCGCATGTTATGAACCCAATGCCGCAATCACCGATGCCAATGTATCGAGAAAGATGTCTCAGCCTTGGTGCACCCATCACAACGCAGGCACCCCCAATGCTTAGTCCTCAAACGCAAATGAATTTAGGTCTTCGGCAGCGTAATTGCAGCTGCAGCAGTGCTATTGACTTCCAATCACTCGATTCCGATGCGACGCAATCACCAACGCACAGCATGAATATGGGCGGCTTTGACCTCGGGCGCACATCGCCAAGTGACCTGCAAACGTATGTCACTGAAATGACCAAGGAGTTGGCCACCAATATAAAATCAGAAATTCGCGAGGTAATCAATAAGGTCGAGGATGCTCTTGACAACACCGATTCAAGCTTCTCCAAGCATGGAAGCGGCAGTGAAGATGGGCGCAGCGATTCCATTTCGGCAGTGGAAGTGGTCGAATATATTGAAAAAGTTACCAAAGAGATTTCGAACGAGGTCAAGAGCGAAATACGCGATGTCGTTAGCGCTGTCGATGTGTATTTTACTCCGGATAAGAGATCTTTTTCGCGTGCATCAAGTTCCGGCGATAGCGACAAAGGAGCGACCAGCGCTCTCAGTACAAATAGTGCCAAAGATGAACATTATACGCCCGGTTCAAGTAGCGAGACGATTATACAAATGATTAATAAGTCGAATAGTACGAATCGGCTTGCAGACGACGAGGAACATATTATGGCAATGAAGAAATTGATGCCATGTTATCCGAGCTTGAGTTCGCAGGATAGCGGAATTAATATGTCATTCCAAGAGCAGGATCAAGATTATGGAAGGCGTCGGTCCGATTGCGGACGTTTTGAGATCGGCGGTAAAGTTACAAAAATTTTACAAAGGCAAAGTGAGAGTGAAGATAAACCAGAGGAAGTCAATGCGGAGGATATTAGTTCGTGCAAGTGGGCATGCCCACCAAGAAATATATGGGATCCTACTATTGAAGCCATGGAAGAATATGAAATGATTAGAAATGGCGATAAAGTGATGGTGTGTCTAAGTGGAGGAAAGGACTCTTTAAGCCTCCTCCATACTTTATTACAATATCAAAATGTGGTATTGAAGAAGGGGATTATGTTTACAATTGGAGCTGTAACTATGGACGCTGAGAATTCAGGATGTGATCCTTGCGTTCTTGTACAACATCTTAAAAATTTGGGCGTGCATTATGTACTTGATGGGCATAATCAGACAGCAGAGGATGTAAATCCTGATCAAGACACTTATTCTAGTTTTGGAAACCGTTCACTTCGTAGACGATTGTACTCAACAGCAAAGAGTGGAAATTATAATGTTCTTGCCATTGGACAGCATCTTGATGATATAGTTGAGAATTTCATATTGAATTTATTCCATACCGGAAAGCTTCATACACTCAAAGCCCACTATTACATTAAGTAAGTTATTGTGTCACATTAAAGTGTTTCAGTCTTGTAATACAAATTATTTGAATTTGTAGGGAGCATGATTTGCGTGTCATACGTCCATTTGTCTACTTACGTGAGAAAGTCCTACGCAACTTTGTCACGCATCAAAGTCTTCCTGCAATGCTCAATAGCTACGTTTGTCCGGATATTTCCAAACAACGGCAACGAGCTAGACAGTTGTTGGCGCAGCAGGAACTCAATGTGCCGAAGTTATTCATTAACATTCGTCAGGCATTGCATCCTTTGATTTCATTTCAGGAAGACAACGCAGAGACTCTTGCGCGTCTGTTGCATCTTAAAAGCAAAAATGACTCTGAATCAGAAACTGATGAGGAGCCTGTGTTTTTGCAATGCTGAAATATTTAATCTTAAGATATATGGAACCATATAACAGCAACAAAAATTAAATTTACATTATGTATGAAAACAAATGTGATGATCCGTGCGAATCGTGAATGTTTTATCATTTGTTGTTTTTCGGCTCGGTTCGATTATTCAACGAATATATGAATTTTTTATTATTGTTGTTGCATCAACGTTTTATCATTTTTTACTTAAGGATGATAGTTACGGTTCGAATATGTTTAATATCAATTATTTTTATTTATATTTGTATAAAGCTTAAAAAGCGCATACATATTCGTTTGTTGTCGTTGATTCATTTTTGAATCGAAACTTACAAGGATGTGGATTTTACCAAACGCGAATGATGCATTGGTAAGAAACATATTCGAGCGCGGTCGGTAGCTACTCGTTTGACTAGATTTTATAAAATATTTAGCCACTATATAACATTGTTTTAATAATTGATGATTCTCTTTGAAAATGGAACGCATAACAGCTAGAGTGTAAAATTAAGTTGTGCTTTTAAGTTGAAGTTTTTCATTTTATATACAAATTTTTGATGATAATACAGGCTGATTGATTGTTTATGATTGTTTAGATGTTTTAGTTAGCTAATTTAATTTTCTCAATACTTTCAAATGAAACGAATGTGATCAATAATTATATAAGATATATATTAGATTATACTGTATTACTGATATGAATTGAAAAGATTGAGGATTAATGAACGAACGGACACAGATTTGATGCTGGAATACAAATTATACATAGAGAGTATATATAATTGTTAATGTAGACTTTAAGATATTTAATGAAGTGTTATTGAATGATGCTATGTGCTGCAAATATGGAGTGGATTTTATTTTTAAGCCAAAATATAATTATCTAAGAATTCCACGAAACTTTTTCTGATTTCACCCAACATTTTATTCAAGCGATGCCTGTAGGTGAATATTCATTATTATTATAATTCATTAATATTTTAATTCATAATCTGCAGTTAAACTTTGTTTATTACTGAATACAATCTCATTTGCATAAACTTTTTACTGCTGATAGAAACGCAATTAAAAGATTGGTTGCTTGGAAACAAAGTAGCCATTTTAAATCAAAACGTAGATAAACTTTTATTATAGTCAAACATATCTTTCACGTATAATTATAAATTCAAATACAATTACATTATGCGTTAGAGTTATAATTGGATATATAAAATAATTTTGTAATTGGCTTCTGAAATGTGCGGCAACAAGCAAAAGCAATTGCTGTCAATTTAAAGTAAATATATTCAAAGCACATTATGCTCGTGCGCAATGCAAATTGAAATAATTCAAAGCTATGATGCAGGAACTATGAAATGATTAGTTACGAACATATAAATACAATATGCGGTTACACATGTTCGCAAACACAACAAAAGAAGTCAAAACATATCGCTTATTTAGTTATTTCGAGCATAATACAATGAATGCCATTGCGTGCATGCGAATGCGCGCAACTTGACATCAATAATTAATATCATAAAATTCATATGGGCATCACCAACATCATCATCTAAACACTAATAGGATTGTTAAATAGGTCTTCCGTTCTCTCAGTTCTTTGACTCGTGCTTGCGTGTATGCGATGAACAATTACTCCTTCTTGCCATCACCGCAGCCGCAGCCATCGCCTGAAATCAATAAAACAAACGTAAATGATACTGTGGGCGCACAACACAACGCAATACAGTACAATTCGATTGTTATTGTTTATTGAGAAATGAGTCATGCATTGAAGTAAATGATAAGACTTACCTGTATGAGTATGATCATGGCATTTGCAGTCATCACCGCATTTGCAGTCGCTACCGCAGCTTTTGCCATCGGTACAGGTGTCTAAAGAAGAAATACGCATTGTAAACTTTTGAAGTATGTCTTAAAGTGTTGTTTCTTACCTTTACAGGAATCGCAAGGAGACGGCATTGTTGTTGCACTTGAGTTGGCTGTTGGTGAACTTGTGAAGCACTAACTGTGATCGGCGGCGCGAATAAATCTGCTCTGGATCTATGCGAGCGGCGGCGCGGCTTTTATAAGAGAAGAGCGCACTCCCTACTGCGATCCATATCCATTCGCCGGTCGCCGGTTCATTGCGGCGACGCGCAATGGAAATTGCGAACGTTTCACGACCGGCTTCCACTTTCCGCACAACTCCAACGTGTCTGCAGGTATGTCGAACATTTTTCTATTCATCTTCTACAAGGTGCAAAAAGAGCGCAAAGTAGGGAAAAAGTTGTATTTGTACAAGACGTCATTACAACTTTGCTGGAAGCGCATTATCAGCGCACTTCCGCAATTACTCTTAATGCGCAGAAGCGCGATAGGAATCGTTTTGAATTAAGACAATTTCACTGCGAATGTATTTGTGGAACATTCGGTGCATGCTGAATATGGAAGTTTGTTAGTGTTAACTAGAGAATTTTCTATTCATCGCCCACACGTATTCAATATCATAGATGCATGCATGCAGTCAGCTAGCCAGTGTTTAGCATTTCAATGGCATGCGCCTGTGAATGAAATCAAATTGAGTTGCATTTCGCCGAAGCAAAAACAAAAACAATTCGTCTCGAGTGCTGCTTTTGCGGCTGCTGTGCTTGAACTTGCATGCCAATCAAGCGCATTGCAATTGCATCGCATTGCATTGCATTCGGGAAGAAAGCAGCGCGCTTTCAACGCCGCCATCCTGCAGAAAGAAAGGGAAAAATGCTGAAACTAGGCTGCGAATTGTCTCCTTATATGCATTGTGCGATTGATTTATGCACTCGGACTTCATCTATTCAATGTGCAATCATGGATTTTTCAAGTTCTTTTTGCGTGAGCGTACGTTCGCAGTGTAAGGTGAAATTGCGCATTTGTCATGTGTGAAATATGTATTTGAATGATAGATTTAACTTGTGAATAATTACCAGAGGCATCAATATTATTAATAGCCCATTGCGTTTGAAGCTTGCAAATGCGTGCTGCGTGCAATTTCGGGGAACAGCAAGTAATTGTTTGTTAATTACAACGTTGATCATTGTGGTAAATTTTTTGCAGCTGCTTAGGTTCGTAGGATGCACCATTATCCGGATTCGCATTGCTAATGGCAATAAGCAAGCGCACACTCGCGAAAGAAAAGTTAAAGATATGTGCGCGTCTCGCATGCGAATATATTATGCCGGCATTCGCGGTGCTAACTGTAAATTGACGTTTGGCGTTTTGTGTTTTCATTTCGTAGGCTTTTGCATGTTCCCGTGCCAGCGCTTGAAGAAAATCTAATGTGCATTTGTTCCCGCCGCGGTTGGTTTTTGCATGCGGGAATAAATTTCGCGTGCTCGCATTATTGATGCCTGATGTCTGACATGCAATGTGTGTGCGCTGCCCACATTCTGGCCGCTGCTTGAGACGATTTGCATGGACCCGAAACGCAGGTCTACTTTTTCTCCAATTCGCGCATTGTTAGCTGCTTACGAGCTATTTATTGTAGTCATTGCACTTCGAAAGCGCTTCTCTTGCGCGCACCAAACGTTCATTTGCATTCCTTAATAAATTTATAAATAATGGCATGCATTAATAATGCATACGAAGGTAGGTAGGCAATGCACTGCTGCTGCCAATTGTCGAAAAAACATCAACGCAAAACAATAGCACGTATTGTTAATAACACGTGAATTATGTGTCACCAATACGTTTCATAATGAATTGCTCATGCATTTCTATCTGAAATTATATTTCGTACTGCCTGCCTGTTGAAAATGATAAGAAGTGTGCAAATTTACAAGTTAATGCAACTTGAAATTGAGGGCCACCCATTAACATTAATCGTCGTTAATTAAGTTTTTATAGTTTCTTGGGTGAAATTTCCTCTAATGAGCTGTATGCTTTACAAATGTTGCATACAAAGCGTTACCTTATATGTGAGATTAAAGCACAGTTCATTTGTGTTTCATTTTTACTCCAAATGTGAACCACATGTTGATAAGCTTTTAATTATTAGACATTAAGTAGTCATCTCCTTTTACTTCATATTATTTCAGTCTTACTGAGTGGATTGAAGCCGTGCTCGTGGTAACAACAGTTCAGTAATAATCATGAAATTAAATGTTAAAACATGATTGCAATTTTCAAGATATTTTAATAAGATATTAAAACGTTAATATCTCATTTCAGTTCAATCCTTACGAATTTAAAACAAATTTCACTTCAAATAAGTTTAAATGAGTAACGCAATATTTTGTTTGTTTAAACATTGCCTGATTCTGATTGGTTATATTCTAAATATTTGTAGAGAACATTTGCCAAACAAGTTAAAATGCCATTAAATAAATATACTGTGTTTATTAAGTTAATGGAAGCAATGTTAGAAATTTGTAGCATATGCCAAATAAGTAGTACTGCGTTTAATGCATTTAAAGTTTTTATTACTTTGTTTGAACACGTTCTTATGCATATGTGGGTTTTTAATCAAGCAAATAGAGCATTTAGGTACAGTTTAATGAGGAGAAGCTACCGAAGAGGAGATTTTCGAAAGGTGATGTTGTTTGAATGAGGTGCGGTGCGGTGGCCGGTTGGACATTCGAATAAAAAGTGAAGCCTTAAAAGTACCAACGCCTGAATGCCTTTGCGGTTTTGTTTTACACATAGCCTTCGCGCACGCATGTCAACAATTTACAGATAGACTGACAAACTGAAATACAAATGAGTGTATACATGATAAGTACTTACGTGGAATAACCAACAACAGATGCAAATACGAAAAATCGGCACGCATAGAGGATACTTATGTAGAATGTCATGTGTACATTTACCTGCATTGACATGTTGACATGCCTCTCAAGTTGGTGCATTTTGCGCTATCTGCGCACGAGAAGTTGAGAAAAGAATCTCGCGGTTATAAATTGTGTTCTGGCACAGTGTGTAATCAATATCAGCAGGAATATTATGTCATATAGAATAATGATTGATAGCCGACTATTATTTATTGAGATAATATTTCATTTCGTTATTTAGCTATGAATTGTCTTGTCACAACAAAGTGTTTAATGTTTTCGAAAAGCGCAAAGATGAAAATGCTGGACGGTATTAGGTCACTGATCGTAACGCTATGTTGGCCTCATAGTCATGCTTCTAAATGTAGAATAAAGAGTGTAATGCGCAAAAAAACAACAACTTCATGAACTTCTTATACAACGAGCAAAGCGCGTTTAAACTGCGAGATGATTTTTGTGCAAATTGCTCGCCCATCGGAAATGAATGCGTGCACGAACGTTCTTAATTTCTCATCTCGAATCGCCTCCTTCGCGGCGCGCAAGTTATAAATCTCATCGCAAGACGTTTCTAATGCAATATGCAAATACATGCTTGGGCCTAATATCGCAGTGCAGCTTGCAATGCAGCTAATAAACTGTCTTCTTGCTATTGCATTTCATAGGTGTGTTTATGCATTAAAATTAAGCGAATCACTTACTTACATTAATAAGAAATTCACTGCATTTACATCAAGCTGTTAATCTTCCACTTAATTATGGTCGCAAGTTAATTTTCTCATTATTTTTTTCAGAGCGTGATCATAAATAATATATATAGATGAGGTAGAGTGTGGTAGGTAAATTTGTTTTCTAGTAATTAAACATTTCTTAAAATAGTTGAGTTAATTCGACAATTAGTGACAAAACACAAATTCGTTTTATATATTTTAAGTTATCCAGAAAATTGGTGAACGATAATTACCATAAATCGGGGATTTTCTTTATTAATTGGGTAAAAAGTACATGGATTTAATGATATTAATTTCTAGTAGATTTCTACATTATCCTCTTCTGATACATTTATCAATTACTGGATATTTGCATTACAAAGTGCTGCAGTTTCCAACATGTTGCATTATTAAGTTTCCGCTTATGCAATTACACTTCTTCACCTTATTTTACGGTTATTATTACTTTATCCTTTTGTACCTACATGAATTTATTGTCTTTAACCCCTATTAAGAATTTGTTATTCAATTATCTTAAACCTTATATTCCTTAGTTATGACTGAATAAATCCGAAACATTTTTGCCAGACTTTATTTGGGATTCATGGGTCACCAAAGAAGTCATATTAGTGCAGGCATATAAGCGCAAATTAACGAATAAAGGAAGTAATTAAAAACGTTATTGATTGCATATTGTTCTAACGGTTCGTGCCCAGCGAACAGCGCACGACGCGCAAACAAGCAAATTTATGAAATCGCAAGGCATCGTTTATAGCTTCATTGCTATGTCTACCAACCTCCAATCACAAATTTCAAAGTCTGATTAGCGTTTGAATTTGCATTTGATTGCCTGTTGATTCTTTTTGTTTTGGTTTCTAAACCAATGAGTAAGTCAGAAAGTTATGTAGACATTGCGCATATACTACAAGTTTTATTCGTTCGATATTGATACAACAAGTAGATTATTATACCAGACTATATTTCAAAGCATAATTGCGTGGATAAAGATAAGTTGCTAGACCAATAGGTTGTAAATTGTGAACTGATTTCATTCAACAGGTTTATTGAGTTCTGGACTTTAATGCGTAAGAATAAAGAACGAAGATGACGATTTTCCTTACGAATAATAACGGTGATTTATAATTTATAAATTATGATGCGTCATGTTCAAAGCATACTTTGCTATTCCCACTTAACCATTGAGGATATAAGATGAAGAAGTTATTTGAACGTGCAAATATGTGACTTGGCTGTGCTCACTGATCATAAGATTAAATATTTTATAATGGCAATCTTAGAATATTGATTGTCTTCATTTATTACATTAGTAAACTTGCGTAGAACTATAAAAGTAATCCAATTATCAATGATTGTATGAGTAGAAGATGAAGATGGATGATTTAAAACGCAATTAGTTTAATCACACGTTTTTAATTAAAATAATGGGTTTCCAATTACATTACATGCTAACTATAGTTCGGTAATCTGTTTTTTTGAATGGTCTTTACATAACTTTAAATTATTGTCTTGGAATGATTATACATAGAAGGAATTCCAGCTAGTTAAAGCAGTTTGAAGTCTAACTAACCATTAGTAGAAAGCAAATCTTCTCTGTTTTTATGAATGATTGACGGTGTACAGAGTGATGTTCTTTAACATTTGCAGATACACTTTGGACCATCTGGTGTTTGCTTAATGCCAATACAGCAATCAGTGCATTCCTTGCCATCCTTGCAGCACTGGCTTTTACTTGTCTTGCAGCAGCAGCAATAGCACACACGACCATCACCAGTCATGCATTTTGTCTTACAACATCCTTCCTTCGGGTTGGTCTCTCCACAACCAGATTTACAGCATTCGCTCACGTCTAAGTAAATGCACATTTGAGTTATTTTATTGTTTATTAAGGATGTAATGAAATTACTTACTTGTAACGTTTGTTTTGCAGCAAGTTGAAGACATGATGATATTGGTTTTTGTAGATTTGTTTGTGGGTTGTACTGATAACTTGAATTCACTTCTTGTTTCTATGATCCAATGATGTCGATTGGCGGCGTTTTATACTTGCCGCCGTTGCAGACGGCAACCTATATTGACTCATTCTAGAAGTGATTTACAGTAGTGTCGTGCGCAAAATTTTATCAGGAGCGTTTAACGCACGTCGTCCAACAAACGTTCCTGAATTTTGACTAATGCATAGCACACGGCTTGAATATGGTTTAACCGAAGTTTACAGTATTGCACACGGCACTACATTATTCGCACAAGCTGAGTCAGCTAAGTGTTTATTGCAATTAATAAGAAAATATATACATAATGCAATAGAACTATTGTTATAATTCACTTTTAAGGAATTCATCGTGTAATATACTTTAACTGAAACTGATAGGCATCCGTATCCCAGAAATTTTTGTGTTTTATTTTCAGAAATAATTATCAAACTATGAAATTTTAGGACAGTAAATGTAATAACAAATAACTACTCCTTTCTGAGCTAAAACAACAATGTGCGACTTGCTAAAAAGTATAAATTTAATTTAAACATAATTTAAACATCGTAACATTATTTTGGCGAGTTTGGTAAATTGTTTTCTACTTCCGGTTAAAAGTACTTAAAAGTTTAGAAAGATGTTTTGTGGGTGGCATAAAGTCTAACGGAATGCCTTCGTGCATGATCGTTCGCTCCGATATGGAATGAGTGCACTTCAATGCAGTTAATGCGTGGGTGCAATTGAGTGCAATCACCTAGTAATGTGTACCGGTGTACGCGTATTGTTTTGGTTTGGTATGTACCCGTTATTAATTATTAATATAATAATCCTATCTAATATTGTTGATTATGCCAGGCCCTTTTAGATATCTCACTTGGAAAATAACAAGTACAATATTATCAGAATCTTTTTGATGAAGCCGCATTAGTCGACGTAAAATTGCTCATTAATAAAGGTTATGGTATATGTTCCTGCAAGCCTTAAAGAATTAATTATGTGTTTGGAAACTTAGTGCTAATTATTTACGATGGCAGACGCTTGCAATTTAAATAAGGTATGATCATTATATTACATGTTGATCACTCTGCAAAGAAACACATATATTCAGATGCATGAATTAGCAACAAAATCTGATGTATACAGGCAGAGTTATTATTTTGGCATTTATGTTTAATACACTATATCACAATATATAACTACGTTATTTTCAGTTTATATTTCCAATTGGACAACAATATTATGAAGTTGATCATAAAGCTGTAGACTTGTTTATCCTGATGCTATCTTCCTTCTGGATATTTTTGCTACTAATATTTTCTGGTGTTTTGAAATTCGGTCTCCTAGGGTGTGAAAGAGCATGTAAGACAGCCAAAATCTAAATTAGGTAAGATAAATATTAAAAACAACTTTCTTACTTAATATTACAACATCTGTTTTAAGTATGTAATGTTAACATTTTTGGGAAGTGATGCAGTTAACTTAATTGTAAATTTGATGTGTGTGATCTCAACACCAAACAAGATGCTTTTAAGCAAACAGTATTTTTAACAGTTACAGTCAGCAAGTTACAATTGCATTTAAAGTTATTGCAATACTCAATTCATGAATATTCTTTCTTTTAGAATATGAGTTTTATCTATATAGATATTCTATACAAACAGTTACTTGCTTAGGTCATCCAGTGCCTGTTCTTTTTCAACTAATAATTGACTGTAACTGTATCTTAAGTTGGATGGCCATAGTACAAATGTGTTTGTACATAAATATTCATACCTGTGATAAAATGTATTTTATTCATAAAATTAACTGTTTTAATTAATATTTGTTTGATTCTAGGTGTGGAGTGCATTGTATTCTTGTTATCTGCACAGTCTGTTATCATCATTAGGTCATGAAGGATGGAGTATCAGTAAGTTCCAGTTAATAGCTGGAAAGATTCAATGTGAGTTCGTATTCAATCTACCAATTAATTTCGTAAGTTTCTTTATAATTAGTAATTCATTAGTACTTGCCATAGGCTAAGTACTTGGAGTATATACGTCCAAGGACTTCTAACTTGTAACAATAGCCTAACTATTGATGCCGGAAGTACATATTCCAATTTCCAGTAACGAAAGCATTATATAGCACAGTTGATATAGCGCTTGACTCCGACTTGGGAGTACGGGGTTCGAGTTACAGCACGTTTGAGGAGTTTTTTTTTTAAATTGAGTAGAATAACTCTGGTTCGTAGAATGGCCATTCAATCAGCCTGGGCGCTTGAATTCAACTCAAGTACTTAGAAACTAAATCCTATATAGCATAAAGTACCGCCCCTCCAGAGTTGCTAACACGACGTCAGAATACGCGGTCTGTTGGTAACGAAAATCGGGAATGGGGAGGCAGTTGCTAGTCGGACAGCGACTGAGCTGGTCGACAAGCAACCTGCCGGGGAGCGTAGCTTGGGGTGGGCCATCAGAAGACAATCTTAATACGTACGGGCTTCAAAAATTAAAAATGGGGCCGTTGCAGGTCTCGGAGAGCCCCACTGGATATATAAGTCCATTGGGACCGCCAAACGTACGAAGAAATGAAAAGAATTCGAATTACTTCACTCGGGGCTCGAACCCGAGACACTTATATCGCTTCCCACCGACTTTCCCACTAGACTACAGAGCGTTGCTGCAATAGCTAAATTTGATCTTGGCCTTATAGTCACAAATTCAAAACTTAAATCAAAATTTCCGATCACGTGAATTGAACCCAAGACTTCCAGACCACGGCCATAGTCTTTACCACTAGACTATACAGAGTCGATGTCGTAACCAAATTTAATCTTGGTCTTATAATCTCAAATTCAAAACTTTAACAAAATCTGCCGGTCTCGGAGTTCGAACCCAAGACTCCCATACCACAGCCACAGACAGTACCTCTAAGCTACGGCTTGCCGCTGCTGCACCGAAATTTGAAGTTCGCCTTATGCAAACATTTTTGTTTAAATTTTGAGAGTAATTTAATGAGTATATACACGGCCAGCTAATAATTTTAGCTCCTCCAAGCTAATTAATTGCTAATTCATAGACTGTTGAAGTATTTCACTTTATAAGCTATTGATTGATTATGTTTGACAAGGATTGTAAAATAATTGCTACCACCAGTAATTAGACTCGCGTCTAATCCACCATTAGTAAACGCTAGCCGACATTGACTTCATATTTTTGCGGTGAGTTTATGGTATAAATTTAATATAAAGAACATACTAACCATCTTAATATATTATTCCTTCGTTTAGATAAATAAATTGATTATCTCACCTTCATCTGACGACGTTAGTGGAGCTGGTTACACTTAGTGAGTATGTTTGCATGTGCCTTTTAGTACATGTTTATTATTTAGCTAAGCTTAGCTAACACATTAAACTTTTCGTTTAATTAATCATGTGTATTTTCAGTAAACTCATTGTAATCCCACTTGTCATGCAGCTGACTGTAACAAGTTTTGTGAGTATATTGCCACATGATTGCCGCTTCAGTATGCCTTTGCTATTAGAGGATAAGATTTATCACAAATTATATAAGTTTTAGGCAATGGCATTGTACTGTTGGTTGGAACAAACTTGGTAAGTACATTGGCACATGTGCTTCTGTTCATGTCTGCCATTTCATTTTGACTTAGCTATTATAGTATAAGATTAATCAATTACTAATCATGTATGTTTTCAGTAAAAGCATCATAGTACCTCATCTAATGGAATGAATTTGGTGAGTTTGTTGGCTTATGTGCTTTGGGACATGTGTGTCACTTGGTTTTATTATAGCTAGTATAGTTTACTTACAATTACTAATTATTTATTCTTTCAGAAAATCCATTATAGGTTTCACTCCTAATGATGTCAACTGAATTGAACTTGGTAAGTATGTTGGCACTTGTTCTTCGGTACATGCTTGCCACTTATTTTAATTCCAGCTATTATAGTTTAGTTGATAATGACTTTTAATGTATATTTTCAGTCTTTTCATCATAGCTCCACTTCTGATGCACCCAGCTGGAACGAATTTGCTAAGTATGTTGGCACTTGTGCTTCGGTACATACTTGCCACTTCGTTTTATTCCAGCTGTTATAGTTTAGATGATAATGACTTCTAATCTATAATTTCAGTCTTTTCATCATAGCTCCACTTCTGATGCACCCAGCTCCAACGAATTTGGTAAGTACATTGGCACATGTGCTTCGGTACATGCTTGCCACGCATTTTTATTCCAGCTATTATAGTTTAGTTGATAATGACACCTTATATATTTGTTCAGTCTTTCATCATAGCTCCTCTTCAGGTGCACGCAGCTAAAACAAACTTAGTGAGTATGTGGGCACTTGTCCTTCGGTACATGCTTGCCATTTAATTCCATTCCAGCCATTATAGTTCAAGAATAATTACTAATTACGTGTTTTTTCAGATGTTTGGAAGTATTCCTGGCAACCCTTCTTTAGGATGGTGGCGGTTAAGGGATCTTTATCAATTTTTGGCAAAATATTGTAGCAACTGTGTCTTATGCAAATAAAAGCCATATTAAATTTGAATTACAAGTAGCGACACCTGTTAGATGTCGGTAAATTGCATTACAGGTATCATTATTTTCACTTTATTTCCGCCCGTCACCCAGAGATGGCGCCACCCGAGATGTAGTAAAGGTTGCCTATAGAAGGACTTCAATATTTTCTCTCTACCGCTCTATGCATGTCATTGAAAAAGTTTCAATGTTATCAGCACTGATAAATCGAAAACTTTTTCGTCACAAAAGTGAAATTTTAAAAATTGAATAACTCTTAAACTACTTGTCCTACAGTGTTGTGTGATAGCTTATTTTAATCAGCTCATCGAGCTTACCCCGTACACCAAATTTCAGCCATGTTCATTTCATATTCTATTTGAGAATAGTTTGTGCTCAGACTTAGCAAACATGTAAAGCTCATCAAGCTGATTAATATAAGCTATTGCACACGACTGTAGGACAATTAGTTTACGAGGTATTCAAGTTTTAAAATTTCACTTTTGCGACGAAAAAGTTTTCGACTTATCAGCGCTGATAACATTGAAACTTTTTCAATGACACGCATAGAACGGGAGATCTAAAATTCTTAGTTTCTATTTGGATTCTTATTAGATTCCAATTGGATTCTTATTAGAATTTAATTGGATTCCTATTAGATTATAATTGGATTCTTATTGCATTCTTATTAGATTCTCATTGGATTCTTATTAGATTTTTCTTATTGAATTCTTATTGGATTCTTATTAGATTCTCGTTGGATTCTTATTAGATTCTCATTGGATTCTTATTAGATTCTCATTGGATTCTTATTAGATTCTAATTGGATTCTTATTGCATTCTCATTAGATTCTCGTTGGATTCTTATTAGATTCTCATTGGATTCTTATTGCATTCTTATTAGATTCTTATTGGATTTTTATTAGATTTTTCTTATTGAATTCTTATTGCATTCTTATTAGATTCTCGTTGGATTCTTATGAGATTCTCATTGGATTCTTATTAGATTCTCATTGGATTCTTATTAGATTCTAATTGGATTCTTATTGCATTCTCATTAGATTCTCGTTGGATTCTTATTAGATTCTCATTGGATTCTTATTGAATTCTTATTAGATTCTCGTTGGATTCTAATTGGATTCTTATTAGATTCTCGTTGGATTCTTATTAGACTCTTCTTATTGGATTCTTATTGCATTCTCATTAGATTCTCGTTGGATTCTTATTAGATTTTTCTTATTGAATTCTTATTGCATTCTTATTAGATTCTCGTTGGATTCTAATTAGATTCTCGTTGGATTCTTATTAGATTTTTCTTATTGGATTCTTATTAGTTTCTCGTTGGATTCTTATTAGATTCTCGTTGGATTCTTATTAGATTCTCATTGGATTCTTATTAGATTCTCATTGGATTCTTATTAGATTCTCATTGGATTCTTATTAGATTCTAATTAGATTCTCGTTGGATTCTTATTAGATTCTAATTAGATTCTCATTGGATTCTTATTAGATTCTCATTGGATTCTTATTAGATTCTCATTGGATTCTTATTAGATTCTAATTAGATTCTCGTTGGATTCTTATTAGATTTTTCTTATTGGATTCTTATTAGTTTCTCGTTGGATTCTTATTAGATTCTCATTGGATTCTTATTAGATTTTTCTTATTGAATCTTATTGGATTCTTATTAGATTCTCGTTGCATTCTTATTAGATTCTTATTGGATTTTTATTAGATTTTTCTTATTGAATTCTTATTGCATTCTTATTAGATTCTCGTTGGATTCTAATTGGATTCTTATTAGATTCTCGTTGGATTCTTATTAGACTCTTCTTATTGGATTCTTATTGCATTCTCATTAGATTCTCGTTGGATTCTTATTAGATTTTTCTTATTGAATTCTTATTGCATTCTTATTAGATTCTTATTGCATTCTTATTAGATTCTCGTTGGATTCTTATTAGATTCTCATCGGATTCTTATTAGATTCTCATTGGATTCTTATTAGATTCTAATTAGATACTCGTTGGATTCTTATTAGATTTTTCTTATTGGATTCTTATTAGTTTCTCGTTGGATTCTTATTAGATTCTCATTGGATTCTTATTAGATTCTTATTGCATTCTTATTAGATTCTCGTTGGATTCTTATTAGATTCTCGTTGGATTCTTATTAGATTCTCATTGGATTCTTATTAGATTCCAATTGGATTCTTATTAGATTCTAATAGGATTCTACTATTCCCAAAATAAATTTCAAAGTTTTATATTTGAGTCTCTATATTTGTCATTGAAAAAGTTTCAATGTTATCAGCACTGATAAGTCGAAAACTTTTTCGTCACAATAGTGAAATTTTTAAAATTGAATAACTCCTAAAGTAATTGTGCTACAGTGTTGTGCGATGGCTTATATTAATCAGCTTGACGAGCTTTACCTGTATACTAAATTTGAGCGCATTTTATTTTAAACTCCGATTAAATTCAAAACGGCTGAAATTTGGTATATTAATAAAGCTCGACGAGCTGATTAATATAAGCTATCGCACAACGCTGTAAGATAATTAGTATAGGAGTTATTCATTTTTTTTAATTTAACTTTTGTGACGAAAAAGTTTTTGACTTATCAGTGCTGATAACATTGAAACTTTTTCAATGACATGCATCGAGCGCGAAGTACAAAAATTTTTAAATTTTATTATAGGCAACCAGTGAAGCATTTATTGGTGGCGCCATCTCTGGATCAATGGCGGAACTAGTCGTAAAATAACGATACCTGTAACATAATTTTGTACAAACAATAGATGTCAGCACCAGTAATTCAGATCATTCCACACTTTATTATTAAAAAACAGCACAATCATAACAATGTACCAATATTATATGTTTAAAAGAACCCTAGTAGCTCCCACGATGAAGGGGGTGGGTTGACTAATCGTCAAATACCTGTACATACATAATTAGTAATAAATCTTTAACTGTAATAAAACAAATTGGCAAACATGTACCAAAGCACATGTGCCTACATACTTACCATGTTCATTTCAGTTGACATCATTATGAGTGGAACCTGTGATGGATTTTTTGAAAGAATAAATAATTAGTGATTGTAAGTAAACTATAATGGCTATAATAAAACCAAGTAGCACACATGTACCGAAGCACATGTGCCAACATACTTACCAAGTTCATTGCAGTAGACATCATTAGGAGTGGAACTATGATGGATTTTCTGAAAGAATATGTAATAAGTGTTTGTGAGTAAACTATAATGGCTATAATAAAACCAAGTAGCACACATGTACCGAAGCACATGTGCCTACATACTTACCATGTTCATTTCAGTTGACATCATTATGAGTGGAACCTGTGATGGATTTTTTGAAAGAATAAATAATTAGTGATTGTAAGTAAACTATAATGGCTATAATAAAACCAAGTAGCACACATGTACCGAAGCACATGTGCCAACATACTTACCAAGTTCATTGCCGTTGACATCATTAGGAGTGGAACTATGATGGATTTTCTGAAAGAATATGTAATAAGTGTTTGTGAGTAAACTATAATGGCTATAATAAAACCAAGTAGCACACATGTACCGAAGCACATGTGCCTACATACTTACCATGTTCATTTCAGTTGACATCATTATGAGTGGAACCTGTGATGGATTTTTTGAAAGAATAAATAATTAGTGATTGTAAGTAAACTATAATGGCTATAATAAAACCAAGTAGCACACATGTACCGAAGCACATGTGCCAACATACCTACCAAGTTTGTTCCAGTTGACATCAGTAGGAGTGGAACTATGATTGATTTTCTGAAAGAATAAATAATTAGTGATTGTGAGTAAACTATAATAGCTATAATAAAACCAAGTTGCACACATGTGCTGAAGCACATGTGCCAACATACTTACCAAGCTCATGATTTGGTAACACAAGCATCTATCAATATTCTTTGTAAAATAAGTCTGACTTATTTTAATTAAATAAAAGCTGATTTAAACTGCTTGTTTAAATTTCCAAATAACATTACAAATGTTGATATTGATTCTGTCATAGCAAATAATTCCTATTTAAAGTGTGGTCCAAAGGTTCAATCATTTAAAATTGCAGCAACTTGAAGTACAACTTATATGCACATTGGAGAAAAATATTTAGAAATGATCTTACCTTATTAAATTTCCAACAGTTACTGCCATGTAGAAGTAGAAGCCTTGAAAGCACATCCATTTATGTTTCACTGCATACACCATAATAATGCCATTTAGAAAATTGCATTATGGTGACATAATAAAAATTAATATTTAATTTATCTAAAGCTGCAATGGTTTGAAATTGCAGCAATTTCCAGCATAACACTTACCCATTAAGATAAGTGAACACTTGGCGTAGAACATTTACAAAGTATCTGGTTCCTTACCTCATTAAACCTGCAGTAATCGCTATCATGTAGTAATCAAGGAAACATCTCCATTTATGTTCTAATGTATATGAAGTACTGTCTCTGCAGTTTGAGAGGGCATGAATCAGAAACTCTAGTCAGATCAACCATATTGCTTGATCATATCTTATCCAATTCAAGACATCACCATTCAAGACTAAAAAGTAAACACAAGTTAATAATACTATAACATATTTAAATTAAACCCAAAACTGGGAAAAGGCAACCCTTCGTTCTGTTTACCAAATTACATTACACATACTGATATATTGATTCAATTACTTTACGTCATAAATCAGACTACATAGCAAATATTTCATATTTAAACTTTGAATCAATCATACATAATATTCATAAAAATTGCTTAAAATTGCAACATGAAGCATATACATTATGCATTAATACAAGTACATAAACAATTTGAAAAAGATGCCAATGAAAAGTCTTACCTAATTAAAGTTCCAGCAGTTACTACAATATTAACATGAAGTGGAAGTCATGGAAGCATTTCCAAATATGTTCTAATGTATACAAAACACCCTCTCAGGCTGCAGGAGGATAAACCAGGAGGTCACAGCCAGTGCAATTATAATGCTTGGTCTTCTTCTTTCCAATTAGATCACCATTATTGAGCCTAAGAATAAGTAAATATAAGTTACAATACCATAAGAGTTTACAATTTGAACAAACACTAAAGACGATTCAAGTAATTTACAGCAATGGCCTGTTTATAAACAGGCCATTGCTGTTTGCGCATATTTATAAAGTGTCTAAAATGGTGGCAATATGAAGCATAACTTTCAGACATTAAGCTAAGTGAGCACTAAGAGGAGAATGTTTATGAAAGTTCTTACCTTATTAACATTGCAGCAGTCAGTCCTACATAGAAGTGGAAGTCATGGAAGTATTTCCATTTGTGTTCTATGTACCCTCAACAGACTGCAGAGGCGGGAATCAGAAACTCCAGGCAAGATTGTCATATTGCTTGGTCATCTTTTCCAATTAGATACATTGCAGATGTATTTACAAATAGGGGATTGCATGCTACTCAACTGTAGTATCTTGCATGCAATGAGCGGAATCAACATGCTTACAATGATTTAGAGTTTAAATGTTCTCACCAAGTATGTATTATGTTGTCTCATTATAGTGAGAGTTGTCATAAGAAAAATGCTCCCTGACTCAATAATATGCTACTTCCCATGATATAACTGTAAAATTACATTAACATTAGAAATAAATCATATATTCTAATGAGGTAAAATATGGTGGATATAACTTTTATGTTCTTGTTCTTAATGAAACAACCAATTAATTACAATTTAAATTAAAAGTAAATGCCAAATCTAGAAGGCAAAATGATTCTGGATATAAATTATGACACCATTGTTATGTAGCCACCTCAAGTTTCAATGAATTGATTAGAATAAAACAGAAATCAATTAATGATAAGAAAGAAATGCAAATGTAATACCCATATACTCACCACCTTTCAGTGGACCAGGCCATCTCAAAGCAACACAGCAAGTGTAAACATGTATAAGCTTATTGGTTCTAAATCTATCCAAACGGCAAGTTTATCAGAGATGATGTAAGCATGAGAATCATCGCTTCAGACCATAGCAATGCCGAAGGAACACGAAACACTATTGCCAGGACGCTTGTCACACTTATTAATCCCTTAATACATAGTTAATCCTCCGAGATTTCTTAAAATATCTAAAACACTTGAAACCATTGACACACAGAAACCGGCGAAACGCTGAACATAACCTCTAACCGCTTTCAGCGGCATCTGCAATTAGCAATAGTTCTCGCTATACACGTCGGAGCGCAATTGGCACTAATTTAAACAATCTGAATGTTTTATGCAAATTTGGAAAATACAATTGTTATACGTTGCATTATTTGGTATTAATTATAAATATAACTGTTGAAATACTTTTACACACGTTAAAGAGTTTACAACTAAGCAGCTACTAAAACAAATAACACAAATGCGGAATTTATATACAAAAATAATACATCATTTTGAAATAAAGCCTAACGTATTAGTTAATGACTTGATATGATTGCAATGCATTCTTTGATTACATTGCATGAGTTAGGTACAAATATTTGGTATAAAATTAACGACAAACACAACATTACTAAATCGAACGTATCCAATTGTGCGATTCGCAATCATTGGATATTCAAGTCTCCAACTTGATCTTGGCGGCTACGTCACAATACAGCATTTTATACTAAGGTATCTAACAATTCTTTGGTATGATGTGCTTTGTAGGTAATACGTTGATGTTGTTGTACGTAAAGGCCGTGATTTGCATGCTGTATCCTCTGCTGATTGACACTCTGCGTGTAGAGGAGCGTCTGCAGCATTTCGAACTCTTGATCTTCGTTAGTGAGATCACGATGGAGCGTTTCCAAATAGCCCCGACGTTGGGCGAGCGCATCACACGTCTCCTCCAGGACGACTTCATTGTGTTGCAGCTCACACGAACTTTTCGCTAACTCAGTCCGCAATTGCGTCAAGCTCTTCGTCAGATCATCTGTCGTGCTGATCGCTTTTTCGTGCTTGCGAAGGTTTGCCTCGAGCCGTACCAGCGTCTCCTCTTCCTTGAGTAAGCGTTTGTTCAACTTGATGATTTTATCAAACAAATCAAGTTGCTCGCGAACAGTCGCCTCACTAATTGTTGAACTCGTATCATCGTCTTTGATATCTTTGTTAAATTCGTGTGATGACGGTGAAGAGAATCGTTCAAACGAACTCTAAAAAAGAACTCATTATAAATCTGAAATACAGCTAAACGTTTCAACGATTCTTACATCATTTGAATTGCTTGCTTTGTTATTGTTGGATTGCTCACTATCGCCTTCTGTAACGACTCCACTATCACTATTCTTATCACCCAGTGGCGTTTCAGATGTGACTACTTCCGTCGTTTCCGCTAAACCTTTCAAATACGTTTCCAAAAGGTAATTGCTGCCATGTTTCCTTACTCGAGCGCGATGCGTTTTATCTTCCAAAAAACCAATTTGATGCTCACTATGTCTAAAAAGGCCCATTTCAAAATACCTCTTATAAATCACGAATTAAGATCCATTTACCTCAGCTTTTTAAGTTGTTTCCTTATAACTTCTCCTTGCGCCAACACCAACTTTAACAACTCCTCCGTACTAGATGGCTGTTTTTCATTCTGCAATGCTGTTAATCTCTTTGGGTGTACTGTTTTGAACGCATTTTTATCGGACCATAAACTGCTGTCCGACCGACAACGCGAACGTCGAAGACTTCGATCATTCTTGATGCGTCGCAATGAGATTTTTACCTGGACAAAAGCAAAACGTTAAAAGTTATTGTGTTGTTGAATTCGAATTGCTCTATTATCTTACCTCAGTTTGTGCTGTGCCCCACGCATTCCAAATATCCAAAATATTTGCTTCTGACTCTAATGGTTGTTCAACTCCACGCCAACGCTCCGTGATATGATATTCTTCGGGTTTTCCAACATGCTTTCCCTTTAAATGCAATAAATATTCATTAAGAATTGTGCCTGAATAATAAGATGTTGTAATCTTATTGTTTGCTTGGCACTTACTCGATTTTCTTCGTCTTGCAATAGTACTTTGATAACGTCGAAACAGGTCGTTTCCTCGACAATGCCAGACACCCATCGTTGTTCGCTTCGAACCCAGATTGGTAACTCTTCTCCGCTGCTTGCGCTGTCCACGCTGTCGCTATCGTTAAGTTTCTTGGACGTTTCGTCGATCCACATCATTTCACTATAACCAAACAAGAACTACATTAGCTAACGCCACATAATCTTCCATATTTATAGCATTATTAAATGTGTCTTCAACACAAGAAAAGATAACAAGATTTAAAGTAGGCACAAACGTTAACATATTTCAAAAGTAGACTTGTGTATGACATTGCTCATCGTTGAAAAATTGTTCCTGGAGCAATTAACATAATTAATTGCAATATAATTGCGTCAAGCTTGCTGACTTTTCCATTGCAATTACTCGCAAGAAAGCAATTGTCTCTCGCCTTGCGCCTTAATTACAGCTACTTGTGCTTCCTGCACGACAATAACGCTGATGCAAACTGGCATTTGTGGAAATTGTGTAATCAGCATCAGCAAGGTGTTGAAATAGTGCAAGACATTGAGCGAAAATATTACTTCAACCACGACGGTACAAAGTTTATGACAGGACAAAGTCATAATAAACGGAAGTACACCGAGTAATTTTGCTGTAACATGTTGGCTATCTTGTTATATTGAATAAATTGATTTTCAAAGACAATGGAAATTTGATTGCATAGTAATTTCGAATACCGTGCTACTTACACAAACTTCATAATAACGCATTTGACTAAATTACCATCTCGAAAACGATGTGCAGCACGAATGCGTTTTTAATAAAAGTCCAGGGAGCGCGCATTTCTTTGAGATGATTACAATAAAGGCTTCATCTGCGATCACCGGAAGCGCAAGATGCAACAGCAGCAGTAGCGGCAGCAGCCACCGTCCGCGTGCATGAATGAGTGATGCGATGCCGTGCGAGTGTTTAAAAAGGCGCTACCAGCGAACGCATGGCACGAATGACGGGTCATAATGTAAATTATCCGAGCGCGGCAAAGTGGGCAGTCTCGCATCCTTGGTAAATGATGCACGAGCCTGCTACAATTTGTCTTCAGCCGCATGCCGTCGGTGGCTCATCACATTATTACGTCTCAAACGCGAGCGCATCCCGCGCGCCACCGCGAAGAACGTGCGGGTCGCCGTCGGCGGCAGAGCGGCGTGCGGCGAGCAACAAGTAGCTGCGAGCATCGACTTCTTCGGAGCTTCTGGTCGGCGTCGGTGCGCGCCCTAATTACATACGCCGCGCGATGATTATTTGTTTTCGCCGATGTTTCACTTCGCTTTTTCTTCGTTTGCGCCACGACGTTGATTATACCCTCTTCTGCCGCATCCGTAGCGTGAACCCTTCTGCGCTGCCTGCCTGCAATTTGCGTCGTTTCGGATGATCCGCACGCAAGTAGCGTGCATAATTTACTTAAGAAGACAACAACGAAACCAAACAATAAATACTCCTAACGGCAATGCCAAACAATCACAGAAGATCAATGCCAATCAAAAAGTAACGGCGTACGACAAAAATATCTCTAACGAGCTAATTGAATTTATTTTCTCGCTGATTGCACACTCAATTGAAATCTCGCATCAATCCGCAAAGTGTCGCTCGCGTCTGGCTGTGTGTTAGGAGGGAAGAAGGTTATTTACTACGTGCATCCGGTGCACAGTCCTGTAGTGTATTCTTCAGCTCCCACTAGATAGTTTTCATACCTTCTATCATCATCGTCCTCGGCGTTCGCGTTCGTGCGCTCGAGAGTTACGTGATCGACCGCGCTACTTGTTTCCCATCGTCTTACAGACCAATATACCCACACCATGTCTTTGAGTTCTTGCGCGTCGTAATACCGCGACGAACGCGTGTTATATTGAATTTGTGATTAGGCGAATGTCTAGCGCCATTCACTGTTTATACACCTGCAAAAATTGCTTGGCAAATTGCTTTCAAACTTTTTTCATTCAGCCGTACAACGCAAATAAAAACTAAATAACTTGGAATAACATCACACAAATTTGTATGAAATTGAATTTAAATGTAACTGTATATTCCATTAGCGCGCAAATAACATATTTTACATGTAAATGATACAAAACATGTTGTCAATTAACCTTCTCATAATTAATTTGCAATATGCCTGCAGAAAGATCAGATTATAATCATAAACAATGAATCTACAAAGAAATTACTTTGCAATGTAATTAATGCAAATCCGCATAATAAATTTCCAAATAAATCCAGCAGGATGCCAAGAATAATAGAATTTAAAGTACGACTAACTCGTTTAGACATGGAAAGAAAAGTTTATGATAGAAACAGTTAAAATTTACTCATCAAACCAACAAGCACACGGCGTGGTTTGATGTAATTTAAAATAATATTTAATTAATCATAAAATGTTGTTCTCTTGGAAATTGCTTAGTTAGTTATGCTAATTTAATGACGAATTGTTTCGGAATTACACAATTAACACAAATCGAAGTAAACTGGGTCAAACTTTATAGTTTGCTGAAATGGGTCAAAGCTACATCGTTTTTCTCCGATTGCCAATTTGAATTGTATATGAATGATATTACTAGCGATTAAGCATAACTAACACGCAAAGCGCGTGTTGCCTCTCTGCATTCCTCCGCATTCGATCCATCAAAGCCGACTCTAACTAATTGGCATTTAATGATCACCTTAATAAAATTTGCTCTACATTAAAATTGCGACGCAATCAGCAAGTTGTTTTTGCACTCGGATTTACAACTAGATAGATTTCCACTTTCCACCTTACGTCATCTAAAGAATTTTGTTTTAAAATTCACAAATAAAGTCTTAAGCTAAACACCTGGCACCATAATGAAAATTCTAGCATTATATTTTTTACCAGGATTAATGAATTTGTTGAATTAATGGGTAAAAATGGAAAATTTCATATTGAATCACTCTGTACGTGTGTTGCAACGAAATGATAATGTTTATCTATTGCTGCCGTTGGCCGGCCGCAAATGGCATTTTATTGCATTTCAACGTATTTATTGATTTGTTACTTAGTACTCATAATGGCAATAAAAGTTGCAATAACATAATATTAGAAAATTATGCGCTGCTGGGCGCTATTATTAAAAGTTTCGATCGGACTGCGGCACGCACGATTAAATGCCAGTTAAGAGATGCAATAAAATTGAGCGAAACACGCATGCGTTTTGCGTTATTGGAGTATTAAAAAACGATAAAACGTTTGACTAATTAGCCAATCAATCGATTCGGTCGCTGCGAGCGCGGTAGCCGATGTGTGCGCGCGCGCCATTTAAATAATAATTATACGTGCGCAACATTTTTATTCGATTTTATTATTATTGGTTTTATCGGCTTTTAATAAGTTGTTAGCCGGCTAATATTTTATGTTTCATAACATCGCTGGACAACTGGATTGCAACACCATTCGCACAACTCTCGATACACTCAATACACGTAATCTAAAGTGTGTGCTGTGGAAAAATTGCATCAAAATGAGGAAACAGCGCATGCAATCACTCAAAGATTAATTACCTGTTGCGACAACGTTCTCTAATTAAATTATATATAAAATTATACGTCAATTTTATGCAACTTTCGATTCATGAAACACGAATGCGTTAACAACTCTTGAGAAGTCTTTGACTCCAAAATAAATCGATTAAAAATTCAATAAAATTCCATAAAGCATTCAATAATTTGTTCTGAGAACTGAATAGAGTTACAAATCCTTAAATAAATTTAATGTAATGTTGCAACGCCACCATAAGAGTGAATGATATTTTCAAATAATGTCAGTAGTGCAAATTAAATCTATAAGGAAAAGTGACATTTACAGTTTTTCAATAGAAAGCGATACATGTTAAAAACCATAATTTATAGTGTCTCATAATCTAATATATAATTTTACGGTTTGAATTTCCATTTCAGGTAAGTGAAATATTATTACAATGCTATTGTAACAATAAGTCAACTTGCCCGATAGATAGTGTATAACTTGAGATATGGCATTAGTACCTACATGAATTAATGTCAAACGCATTTCACTCCTTGTTGAACGACTTTCTGGTCAGGGTAATTCATTCTTAAAATGTTAGTGTTAATTGTCAATAACACTTGTAAAAAATGAGACTTTAATTAAAAATGTATATGATAATTTCATTATTAGAGGAAAATCGGGTAATTGGAGTCATTTTCTCTCGCAAATTCCAGCATCGCTCCTACTGACGTCACGCGTGTTAATTCATGAATGAAAATCTTGATAGAAACAGTATCCAGAAAAATTGTATTTCAAAAGCTGTTATTTTTAAATTCCCGCTAAAGTGACACCCATTACCCTTTGCTCCCGAGTTTTCTTAAAGTAATTCGAATGATCTCCCTAGTTTATTCGTAAAGTAGATATATTATAAAAATTTGGTACTAAATCCACGTCTCAATCGCATAAAATTTTTCGCAAGTCGATTAATACGATTAGAGAATTATTTCTGTAGCTAATATCATAAAATATCAATAATTTATTATTTTACCACAAATGGTGGATGAAATTAAGCAGTTATGCATTGAAACTGAACACATTAACCTAATATGACATAGAGAAATTTAAGCAAAATTTATTGTTAAGCAGAATCATGAAGAATGCTTATTTAAACTTTGTTGGCGCTTCGACGATGAATTTATGAATATTATATTATGTAGGCTTGTGTATCCTGTCTGTTGGCCAAGCAGCGGACATTAATTTTTATTTCTGCCCGTTCATTGATTCTATTGTAAACAGCGCCCGAATGACATGCGGCTCGTTGTGTGAATGATGATCGTGTTTGCTCTACGAGAAATTTACGTTGGTGGTTTATCTCCTTATACAGGGCGAACCGAACACTACTTAGTCATTATCCTATTGTTTTCACCAATCAAAGCCACATAATCACCACATTCGAATGCGGGTATAATAAAAACGGAATTTTATTGCTTTCCTAATATCCTTCGCGTTTGAATGATTACGAATGCACTCTTTGCAATAAATTTAAAGACTGGCAGCTTCTTGTACGAATTATTCATCTGCTTAGCATGTATGGCACGTGCCCGTCTCGCGTTTCCAAGCACTGGAACTTCTTCGCGCGACGGTGACGCTGACATCGATTGGCAATTCACAAATTCCATCGCACTGTGGCGCGAGCGCAATGCCATTATGCAAATGCAACCGCCACCATGCATTGCACAAACAATATGCTGTGCAAACAGTGAACACGTCAGAGTGTTGGCACTGATCATTAATGTCATGCCGGTTCGTTTAGCAGGCAACGAGGAATCAATTGTCAGCACTGCTTGCGGATCGCGCTAATGCGAAATGAAACGGATCGTGGCAAAGCAAATAGCATTGAAGCACACTTAAGCACTTAAAGTGATGGTTGAGTGAAGACTAATTATCGATATGTGCGGCTGCGACTGCGAAAATATCAACAAATTGCAATTGCATCAGCGCATGCTAATTACACGCTGATTAGGTGATGAAAAACACGCACGATGAGAAATAACTGTCCGTGCAAATTGACTAATGAGCGCAAATATGCTGCGCACCGTACATGTAGGCAGATCAAATACAAATCATTTTAATGGAATTGTCAATTACGGGCAGCATGCACATTCGCTGATATTTTCATCGTTGTCGAAATCGCAAATGCGCGCGCTTTTCGTTGGGAAATCGCCGAGTTTAGGAGTTTAATTGCCCAAAAACTCGTAAATCGCAAGATTTAGTTCAAAGATTTTACGTGATTTTCGATTTTCATTACTTACTTCACCGACTATTATTAACCGATTCCGTACGTCGCGCGCACCATCTGATCGAATCGCGTATTGAATGGAAATAATTGCGATTCGCATAGAGTTATGAGAGCGCACTTCTTTCGGCGCTTGTGCGTTTATCGCATTTCGGCGGCATTTGAATAGCGCGACGCGACGTCGGACGCGAAATGCACGAGTCAATGAGCATGAAGCGAAGTGAAGTGAAAGTGCGCCAGATTCTAAGGGCATCTAATTTAACATTCTTTTTGAAAGTCGTCCGCGTTTATGAAGAGTTCACATAATGCGTTTGTCAAAGAGCAACGCGCAACGCAATTTGTTATGCAAAATTCGACTAAATTACTACAACAAAAAACGAAACATAATTAAGCCAAGTTATTAGAATGTGAGTTCTAATGACTTTTTCACGTTGCAAATTTAGAGAAAATATCATATTTTAAATATTTAATTTCTGAACTGTTGCACAAGAAATTATTTTTAATTATCTTGGAATAATAATAAAAGGCAATTTGACTTATATAATACATAGTTTCTTTAGTGCAAAAATCCGAAATATTCAAATAATTCATTTTTCCATGAAAACGTAATATTTAAAAGAAAATTTGTATAGCACCTGCAAGTTTATTAATTGTACTTGTCATAGATCTAATTAGTTTTAAAATTGGACTTCCCTATTTTCGGGAAAATTAATTTTGATTCTACTTCTTTTAAAACTCAATCTTTTCAGATTAAAATATTTCTGCTTTAACATTAAATTATTCCTAAACTATTTGATTACTTTAAATCGTATTTTAAGATCTATCAAATTGAGTTATTCTTGAATCTAATGGCAAAAATTAGTCATTTACTGCTATTCAATTCAGTCGCAATTTCCGCTTTGGTGCCACTTAATGTTGTCATAAATAAGCCGCAAAAATGTGTTTGAAATCGATAAAATTTAAATAAAACATGAAACACGTTTAAATTGGATTTATTTCACTTGTGATTCGTTTAATTCGCTTTATAGCCTTCAAATTGACGAAGAGTAATGCTGAGAATAAACTGCGATCGCTCGTGGGCAAACACTTTGCGCTTAAATCTCAATAATTATGTTATTTGTACGTGGAAATGTGAATGACGTCAGCGACACAATGATTGCCGGCGGGAAAAATGCGTTTGTCGTGCGCGCGCATGAAATAAATATAAATTTCTAGCATTTTTCAAGATGATTTATGGAGGGCCCGCACACGCAGCAATTGAAGCCAATTTGGCTTCGTAAAACGCGCGATGCCGAGTAACACAATCGCAATTTAAACGCGTACATGTGTACAACAATACCACGAAGCCGCTCTGAAGAGAAATCACATGAAGATGTACGGACTCCTCCGCCGAGCATTGGTACGAGCGAGTACCACAAGTGCGCGTACAACGTTATTATTACCTAATAATAATTATGATATGAGTATTACTTTATTCTCTTCACGACGTCTGAAATCGTTTACTCCAAGCAAAATCGTGATCGGTTCACGGCGCCCAACTCTTCACAGACTTCATCATGCGTCTTCGTTTCGTTTGCTGTAATTCAAGCAAAAGGCACTTGCTTGCTTTGCCCGAAAAAGCAAAAGCGAAATCAAACGCAAACCGCAATGCATATAAATACCATGACATTTTACTATTGCAAACAGCCAGCCGGCAGAGTAGAAAAGCGCAAAAGATCCTTTATCATCATGTTCCAGATACGCAAAGAAGAATTGAATATTGAAAGCTGTTTAACAAGCTCTTACTTATCATACGAGATCGTCTCTGATTTCATTCGCGGCGCATTCAAAGTTCTCATTTCTTCGCGCTTCTCAATTCCTATTCAATTCAACATTCTTCACACTCAATGCGCGCCAATGCTGCTTCTTATATAAACATAACCTAAGCATGAAGAGGTAGGTAGGTGTGGACGACAAACTGTCGAATAACAATGAGCGTTTGTAAATAGTAATTATAATTATTACTTATGCGGCGGACGGACGTGTGCATGTGTACTTTCATTTCATTTTATTACACACAATGAAATCGCGCAATGTGATTCGCACGTCGGATTTGCATTCGCTGGCATTTATCACCGACGAGCGCGCGTCGGCCCGGTAATAATAATAAAACGTCGATAAACTACAATTTGTGTTTCATAAATAATAAGTAAATTATTATTATTAGCTGCGTGTAAAAACATTAGGAACGCGCGCAATTTTATGCAAATCGCCAGCGCGCGCGCGCGTTTTGGCGTTGTTTATAAATAATTTCCTAATGGCGAAAAGTGATGAAACGTAAATTATGCACGATTAATATTTATTACACCGTTTGTAGCCGTTCAAATTGATTTAAGTAAACGATTAATAGTTGTCAAAAAATATTAAAATTCTCGTGTGCAGTTAGGTGAGTTATTTATTAGCGAATCATTATTATGCAAAGCGAAAAAAACTCTTTAACTCTTTTTTTTCCGGTGACATGATTGTACGAAAGTTTGATTAATTTCATTTTCAATGATGTTTTTTCACCTTGGCGCAAACAAACAAAGTAACTAAATATTTACGAAAAGAAGAAATACTTACTCAATTGTTAGAATCGCCATTAATTTTATACGAACGTCAAATTACGCAAGAGTTGCAAACTCACCTGCAAGAACAGAAAAACATAATAAATAAGCGTTAATTAGACGATAATGATGATGATTCACATTAATTAAAAGTTCATACACACTACACATTTTTTATGAGTTTCTAATGCAAAACCAGTGTTACTTCTAACGTTTAGCGTGTAATTGGGTGTTGCTAAAAATCAGCTAATTAAAAGCTTGGATGCCGTTGAACCTCGCACCTCGCGCGCCTCGTACTAATTAAATCGCCATTTTATTTATTGTTATTCATTAAATCGGCAATTGCCGAGATGTAAGTGGCTGATAAAGCATGCGGCCATCTGTGTGCCGCGAGAACATGATCCTAATTGAAATTGATCGCAGAATTATCTAAACATTTAGCAACCAAACAACTCCAATATGAGATAGAGTCGTATCAGTCGTGCATTAATTACCTGCCGGCCGAAAGAAATTAATTATATAAGAGCCGCACGCCACTATTTGCATAAACAACGTTTAGTACAGTGATCTCTTTAGATACGCGTAGCTATTGAGCCAGCTAGTATGAGATTTTCACTTGGATAAGCAGTGTTTTCCTACCATCATTTATATTTCTCTCAGCGCGATTGTGGCTGACGAATGATACATGTGAAATGGCCAGTACTGGCCGTGCTCTAATTGTTGCGCTGCGCTCAGAAATTAAGATTTACACGTTAATTAATGTTGCACATATGAGATTAGGAGATTAGACCGCGAATGAGTTCGCTTCCTGCAACAGTACGTACATTTTTTGACAGCCGCACACTATCGTAATTTGCATCTTAATAAGGCATATGGCATAATGCACGAAAATACCCACTCGTGAAAATTATTATTACTTATCGGGCTTTTTGTTTATTAATTAATTCGCCACAACACAACACAACACAACGCATGTTGGAGGCGAGCGTACCCATAGAGTAGGTATAATTGAAAGTATTTTGTTATTGCAGGGAAATTGTTTGCAAGAGATAAATCTGCAATTTGCATTGCGATTTGCATATAGATTAATCGATTGTTGCATTCAATGAGCCTTTTGCGCAAATTGCAAAATTCCATCAGGGAAAAGTGTACAATTGCCCAATGAGGATCTTGCTAAATCCGTTTGCTTCATTATAGGCACAAGAGATGCTAACATATCCACCAAGGTAGGTACTTAATTATGCAACACTTAATGGCATGCAGTACGTTTGGATGTACGCGAGTCGTAATAAGCGCAAACAGAGATCGTTAAATTTAATTGTTGCTGGAATTTTTGCGCCTTGTATTTGACATTTGCGATTCTTACGGGCGCTGTGCGAGTAATAAGAGTTTGGTAGTCAATAATGTGTGTCAAGTTGTTCAACTCAATGCTATCATAGCACAACAGTCATAATTAATTCAATTTTATATTGTGTCGAGGAAACAAATTTACTTAATTGTTTATGCCATTGACGATGTAAATATCAATTTGCATGTTTCCAAGCTTGAATGGTTTGTCGTTTGAAGTACAATCATCTTTTTTACATGATTTTAAAGTAGTAGTCTTACAAATTGGTATGCACTAATTCTTCTAGAACAATACAAAATTTCGTTATCCGTTTTTGTTATAAGTAAAAGTGTGCTAGTAGTAATTGATGTTCAAATTATTAATTTTGCATGGTTTCGTTATGAAAATAATTATTTTGCTAAATTCGATTTGATATGCTTGTATATACAGTGGAACCTTGCATAACGAACATTTCGCATAGGAAATATTTCGCTTAACGTAGAGTCATTTAGCTTAAGTCATTTAGCGAACGTCGTTTCGCATAACGAACGAATTCGGCGATTCCTATATTTGCGTAAATCCCCAGAACTTTCTTAACTATTATTATCGTAGTTAACACACTTATACACCCTTATGATATGAACCTAGCCTAAACTAATTTTATTATAGTAACGTTGGATAAGATCCAGATTTTAAGTTTATACGATGTGCTACGCGCCCTTTTCTAAGAAGAATAATCCGGCAGAAAGCAGCTCGAAGAGACTAAAAATGTCCGCACAAATTTAACTAGACCTTATTGCAAATAAGGCACAAGGTGTGACCGTGGCTAATGTAGCATAATGTACCTCTTTCAGGATGGAGAGCATTAATGTATTTTACATGGATTTATAGGGCAAAAATTGTTTCGCTTAACGAACGTTTCGTTTAACGAGCAAGGCTCGGTACGAATTAGACTGTACTAACAAATAATGGAATTTAGAAGAATATTAGTTGTACTTCAATTTAAATACAATGATTATTTTGTATTTCTTCGTCCTGAGAAAACAACCGAAAACTTTTTAAACTTTAATTTAGTCGGAGTATTTTCTTCTTCAGTACTTATTTTCTTTGAAATTATTCAGTTTGTAGGATATAATAAATATGTTTCTACTTAAGATTTTGCTTGAATAACGCAGCTTTTAAAATATACAAAATCTGCTTTTTAATTTGCAATAAGATGTAAATAAATGATGCGTGTAAATGAAGAATTGACTGTAATTGTTTCTAGCATTAATTTGCATGCTACCAAGCTTGAATGGGTTTTGAACAACTCATTGTCGCTTATAATACCAATGCATATAGGTACAGTGTGAACAAACGTCATAAATTTTCAAGTAGTTGCGTTTGATATATGGCCGAATCGTTGTTAAATGCCAAATTTTCGCATAAATTAATTTCGTTGCCGCGTACGATTGCAGAATCGTTAGTTGCTGCATTCATTGTTATTTATTGCCCACGTCCATTGCGCCGGTTACACAAACAACTTCAACATTGTTCGTACGTTCATTCATTTCACATCAAAAATCGCAAGCGCGTCGTTTTTATATCCGAAATCGCTAAAAACAATAACATTATACATTTTATTGTTCGTAATTGTAGTCATAACGAAATAAACTTTGCAATTAAGCATCAGGACGACATAATTAGCAACATTAGCGGATTTTTTCCTCGTCCATTACATGCGCTCAAGAGAAAAATCATTTGGTAGCAAAATTTCTCAGTATTTTACATGTTGAAAAGGAAATGTGTTTTACGATGAAAACTCATTGAAACACGCATTTCCTTAAGAGTTTTCTTAATAATGGTTGTTAGGAAGTTTCACAACAGCCGCTTACTTTCTATTAGCAGACTTTTTCTTTTTTCAACTCTTAACTAAAGCACAAAATAGGTGAAATTTCAAGCAATTATCGTTGCTCATTTCACTCAATATTAAAACCAATTCGAATTGCGTTCTATTGACTTTTAATCGAATTGCTATTTAGCAAATTTTTCATTAGGCGTATGCTAGAAATAATACTTATTATAAGCCAAGACCGCTTTTTGCCGAATTAAAGCGTCAAACAATTTCAATCAATCAATCGCATTTTTTCTACGAGGCGTTTTATTAATATTCAAGAAAAACTTGATAGTCACAGTGTGTAGCAAATTGATTGTCATACACAGAGCGTTTACCTCGTTAGCTATTCAAAGAAGACAGGAGCGAGAGAGACTGGAATGAAATATGCAAGAATTCAGGTGAATTACACGCATGTAGTAGGAAAGTGTTCCTGAACGTTGAACGTTTGTTGCAAGAGACGCTTTTTAAAGAGAAAGTCGTCTCCTTTTTTTCTGCTCTCAAAGTAACACCAGCGTGTATGTCTCCGTAAAAGAAAGCAATTTCAAAGTGTTTTGCATGCAGTGTTAAAACACATTGAGGTGAATAGCTATCCAAAGTACCAAACACAATTGACAATTAACACGCCAATAGGTGAATCGTTGGCATTAAATGATGTCGACACCGTTTTCAAAGTGCTGATTGAATATCCAACGAAGCATTTTTATTACTTTCAGCTACCAATCTTACACAATTAGTGAGCGAGTGTTTCCATTTAAAATTTCTCCTCTCAATACGATACTGCGACTTCTGCAATATGTCAGCTCGCATGATTTATCTTTATATAAGCAGGCAGCTTGTCATGTACAAACAGAAGTTGTTTTGCTTGCTTTTTGCACTAATGAGTTAGAGCCGGATGCTAATGAGTATTACTAAATGAAACAATTTGCTGATTATATGATATTATACTGGATTATACCACTAAATATGCAAACGAACAAATTATTACTAGACTATTAACAACTTCTTTTTATTAAAGAGTTATCGACAGTTGCGCAAGTGAAATATCGTGCAAACTGAATTTTTTTCTGCTGTATTATGAATTATTGTTTGAAAAGTTTGATCAGTATCGTTCAGTACACCTTTTTATCTGCTTTGTGTATTTTTTTCATAGAATAATTATTAAAATTGGCCAAACTATATATGATTTGCCAAAACGCGTTATTTAAATCAGATTTTGTGGTGGTCACAATAATTTGATAATGGTTAATCATAATTCAAAATTTCAAAAAGATTTCGTTAGTGCATTAGTTGATTCCATCGTTGGTCGAAGGATTTGTCAAAACTCACATTCAAAAAGAAATAATGATGGTTTGAACACAAAATTTTCGTAGCCATTTTTCTTCGATTTTACTTTTTTAAGTAAATATTCGAAGCAAATTCAAAATACAACGTTGAACTACTAGTTCATCTTAATATACATTATTGTGGAAAATTTAATGCTGATCGAAGTTTTTAGTAATTCTGACCAATTGGAAGAAATAGTTTTCGAGATAATCATGTTTAAATTAAGCGTAAGACGTATGAAGATAGTGTTTGTTTAAATAGCACGATTTCGATAAATGCAACTGAATAACTACATACTTAAAGTGCTACTCCTCATTGCTTGTTTTTGTGTGTTATGAATAATTCTTGTGTTTATCATAACGTTAACATATTTATCCATTTATCAATACAATCATTTTCCCGGCCATCCCCATCTCAAGTGCGAAAAAGCGTAATTATTAGCTAACTGTTGGAGCATGCAATTTCCATTCGCATTGCAATGCAATGTCCCAGAATCCAACGCAGTTAGCTGTTTGCAAATGTGCATAGCGGAACCAGAAGCAAATAGAATGGAAGCATCTTCAATGTCATGCACACACTCGATATAAAAATTTAGATTAGCACAACGCGCTTGAGTGGAACTGAGTCAATAGATTCAACAATCAAAGTACTATAAACAATTACATTAATATTCATAACAACGCAAAAGAGTAGGTATTATTTAAATTCTGCGCGAAGCCAGTTTGCAACTGTAAACTACGCGGAATGATCATCTCGCCGAAAATTCAATTTATCTCATAGGTCACCTGAGTTGTCACTTGATTTGACAAGTTGGTTATTAATTATCACGACCATCTGGGACAATCAAAACATTTTTTCGCAAATTAAACACATAAATTACATTCCAATAAATACTGGTCCAATCAATCAGACCATACGACCAGCATTAATATTAATACATATTTATGACGTGAATATTACCATTTCGTGTTCTCTTAATCAGCAGCGTACGCACAAACTTTAAATCATTTGAATAAAATTTACCTCAATATTATCACAACAAATCGGGAACGCGTGACAGTTATATTGTAACATAAATTCTCTACATTTCGCGCATTAAAATATCGGCTCGAAATTGATCGTCGAACGCATAGCATAGCATAGCATAGCAGCCAAGCTCTATCATTATTCGTTGATTTCCATCTTGGCGAACAAAAACGACAAAGATGCAATAACAAGTTGATTGGAAAATGATGACAACTTATAAGAAGGCAGAATAAAAGTGCTTATGAAAATGTAAAATTGAACGTTTAAACTCGAACAGATGCTGCATTACAGCATCATCGTTTTACAAGTGTTTATCATACGCACATCGCATGATATTCAACAAGAAGAAGTAGTAGCGAGACGCAACTGATATTTACATAAATCACATAAATTACTTACTTATGCGCCTATTTTATCTCGTTCGCAATAGGTTTACATCTTTTTCGAGCATTTTTACGCGCGTTTATTGCGTTGAAAAACGTAAAACGTACCATTTTTAAGATGAAAATATTCAAACTCGAATTCGTTCGAATAAAGCTATTTCGATGGCGCGTTACATTTGCATAATTATTGCCGCTTATACGATTTTCAAATTGAATACGGTGGTGTGTCGTCGAAATAAATTTTCATTTCGAGAAATATTGATAGCGCAAGAGCCTTGAATGTGTCAAATCGTAATAAATTCCATTTAATTAATAAATGAACCGATAAAACTAATAAATTTCATTCATTCGAGCACGTTTTTATCGCGTTTTTTAATTAGAATATGTATACAATTTCACAATTCGGCCACAACTTTAACGGCAGTTGCATTAATTGGTTGTGCTATTCATTAGACAACTTGCCTGCTATGTGCAATCGCTTAAAGCAAATATGAATTTTTGGTGTTATATTGATTTATCGATTCTTATCGATTGGATGCAATGCAATGCGTGGTGAATTGGTGCTGAAGCACAGTAACGAATCCAATTAAAGCGCGAATAATTCAATCAAAGCGAGTTGATTAATGCGCATTGCAGTTATGCGCATGCGGAGACAATTAATTAGCCGGCTATCTGTAACGTTTAGCCTTTAACATTAAGACGCAGCCGGCGATAAGGTAATTTAATCCGCAGCGTGCGCGTATTTTTCGTAATTAATTAATTTATGCAAATGTCATTTAATATCTTTTGCATATTGTAAATATATCTGGTGTCCCACTAGCGTAAATAAATAGTAATTTATGAATGTCTCTATCCATTCACGTTCAAATCTCATCTGCGCACTTCCTCAGCGCTTATAATACGCATCTTTTGCTCATAGTTAATCGTACAACTTGTAGTAAACCATTATAAAAATGTGTATGCGTTTGATTTGCTCGCTTTGCTTGATTATCCTTCCAAGTGCAAGACAAGCAGCGTACTGACGTAATTTGAAAATCTAATGAAGCAACCAGCCAACCAAGTTGCAAGTCCACGTGCATGTTGCTTATTATGGACATTTCGTTATTAGTGCATCTCGCATGTATGTATGTAGTTCAAATCGATGATGCTGGTTGATAGCGATTGCGCCTACCCGACGACTGCAAACCACTTTTGATATCGAATAGTTGGTTGGTTGCTTTTCGCTATTTTCTTATTAATTATTTGTTTCAAGCGCCGAGTGCAAGAAAACTGCCCTGGCGAATCGATGGAAATTTATAGAAAACAAGATGAATCGGTCTGAAAAACTGGTCTATCCGATGGAAAAACTAGTCGCAAACCTGCTGCGCAAAATGTGCAGGAATTATTTAAAATATTAAATTGAGATGTACATAACTACACGCGGATTATAATTAATGTATAATTATAATGTTTCTGCGTTGCGTGCGCATCTTATTAATTGCATACGGATTTAAATCTAAACTTTTCCAATTTCAATTCTTTCAAATTGTACACTTATTCGCCATCATTACGCTTAAAACTGGAATTTTACCGCAATAATCATCTTCTATCTCTAATCTTCCAATAATAAGCAGGAAAAAAAAATCCATGTATGAAATTGCTGTGACAATGAGTAATTCACTTGAAATGTACTATTGGCAATTCCATCAACCATTTCTCGCTGATGGCTGGCTTGTAAAGAAATTTAGGCTAATGACCTTTACATCAATGAAAGGAAATGATTTCGACGTGAATCACTCAAATTTTGCACAATGCGGTCGTTTGTTTATATGTAATTTTGTTGCCATACCTCACTCATTGGCTTTTGCTTAGATTATGATTGCGTTTCGTCGGCTACGAAAGGTGCTGTTCCTAGAAAGACAACAATAAATTACCCCGCCTTAGTGGTTTTGTTTTGGCGTTCTGAGTCACCCTCATTTTTCTTACACGAGATCATCATCACAGTTCATCACATGCGTCTGCGTTTGCGTCTGACACAAATCACCATAATCGTTTTTCTCGGATTCTCGTCGCCTCGTCTGAAAGGGATGCACACCGTTTGCATCTCATATTTATGGACATGGACGTGCATCCAAAACCGGTGACAACAATGACTGTACCAGCAACCTGAGCGTCGTTATCTTTGTTTCCACCGCATCGTAATGCGCCTTCGCTACCTGCACGCATTCGTATGCATATAAAAATCAAAATGTAAATTTCCTGCAACCCACATGTGTTTATGTTCGCTGTAATCGCTTTTATGATATTTGCCTACTGCATTTCTGTCTCCATTCTGATTTATTTCTTAAAACGTTTCACAACTTTTCGTTTTCACCACATCCTTAACAATCCGTAAACACGCGTCTGCCAAACACCACTCACTGCACGCAATGATCTGTAATTCTACAATAAGATCACCGGCATGGTCACCCGGCTCACGTGATACTTTTGGCGGGAAGTCTCAGCGCGTTGCCACCCTTAGCCGTCAGATGGAAGTTTAATTCACATAAGTGAGCAAATTTAGATTTTTAATCATTAATAGCTTCGGTGTTTTTACTCCTCGTAACTACGTAATTAATCAACTATTAGTAGACTTAAATGGTCTATTTAACAAAAAAAAAACATAGATACCCTGATATTCTAGAAACTTCTATGCTTTCTATGCAATTAAAGTTTGTATCTCATCTTTTTCGAAATGTTTAAATACCGCTTGTTTATCAACAGTTTGATAGTTTCAAATACTAGAATTTTTTAATTACTAATGCAACATTTTACTGTCAAAAGTGCGCAACTGTGATTTAAACGTTTTACTTTAATTTAAGTATATTACAGATGCTTGCACGTAGCATGGGCAAACACCTTCTCAGACAGACATTGAAAATTGGCTGATGGCTCCCAAGTGTTATGCTCGCAGCCGTCGAATATCATTATTGAAACCGCGTCCGTTCAACGACGTTTTGCATTCACGGCGCGGCTCCATTCTGTTGCCACATTTCAATTATTATTCTATTAGCAATGCGAGCGAAACAGTAGCGCGGAGCGTACACAGCAGGCGAGCGAAGACGTCACGCGAGCCGCAGTCACTTTGTAATAAACATTCAAATTCATTAATCCCGTCGGCAAATTTAGACGCTGAAAACTCCGAATCGCACGCCACACACATGCCTATATGTAATCAGACTAATTAATAAGTTGATCAGTGTGCAATTAAGACACTCGCAGACGCATACACATCCGGAGTGCGCAAAACGCGAGGACGCGTCGCGTCAACCGATAATTAAAACACAAAAGTGTAGCAATTATAAACTCGCACAATTTACGAATGAATTTTTGCACGTTTGCAACACTGCAAGGTCTTTCTCTCCACTTGTGTTAGAGACAAAACTTAATTACGCTTTTTTACGACAATCGCCCGCTTTTTAATTAGATTAATACGGACGTAAAATCGTTTGACAAACATAAATTTTGCGATTAATACGTATAATTGTTGCTAATTCACAAACAAGTACATAATTTATATCCCATACGCAATGCAAATTGTTTTTGATTGAATAAATAATCGAGCTAATCGATCGATTCGGAATTGATTGTAATTACGCGCGCTCATAATTGTACATTGAATGTATTAAGTGCAACTTTTACTTTAATTGCATTATTAAGAAGCCTTGTTCTGGAAAAATTATTTCATCAACGCTGAGAACGCGCAGAAAAAGCGCGTTTATTGAGCACCAAGATCATAAATTACGCACTTTAATTGTTTGCTTTATTATTTATGAACGTCAATCACCAGCGAGCGAGCGCTCGACCGACCCGTAGCACTTGCAGCGTGTGTAATTGCGATTGCTAAATGGCATATGGATGTTTATTTCATTCAGTTCACACTTGCGATTATACCGGGCGTTTATGGGTGATCAATTGCCAATTATGCAGGAAATGACTTTCACCCGAGTTCATAAAAAACTACATCCAAATGACATTGCCTTCTTTATTACCAATTATCGTTAAACTTTATTAAGGTATTAGGTGGCTAACCTTAAGTTATTAAGATGTTCATGTTGTATATGCTTGCATATCATACTTAATGATGATAGTTAATAAATGTTATCAATCATAGTTGTACTTTTCTCATAAAATATTGAGTGTTTCATAATATTTTTTTAAGTTTTATTTTAGACGTTTTTGCATTTTCGTGAGAACGCAATGTAAATATTAATTGACAAAATCTTGATGTACTTTTGTAATTATGAAACCATTTACAAGAAGATCTAATTTTACACGTGTAAAACTGAGTATAGTCACTAAATCTTTTGATATGATAGTAATTAAATAAATTACTGCATTACCTACATTCTTTTGACTATTAATATCGATTGAAAAATAATGATGCATTCTTGTAAAAGTGATTTAGCCTTAAAAAATATCATTATTTTAAACAAAAAAAAAAGACAGCGCTTGCTAGAATTTTTAATAATTTATGAATAACTGCATTACCGACATATTTTATGATAAATTCTTTCAATAAATCAGCTGAACCATAAAATACTTCGTAATTATCGTGAAAATCAAATAAAACACTACTTTAAAACGTAACGCATTATTTTATCGAGGTTATGTGATCCAGGTTGAAATCTAATAAAATTTAATGAAACTAATTTGCAGTAGGTATGCCACACTCGTGTTGCATTTCCATATAAACAAACATCTCATACGTGGTAGTACGTAATTAATTAATAAATAAATAATTCCATAATATTCACATAATTCAATTAGCATAGCTAACGAGCTGCCACTTTATCGCTTGTTATCCGCGCGGATAATTTGCGCGCACTCAATACCGATATGCGAATAATTTCATTATCATTTAAATCATTTTCATTTCCCATAAATTCGCCATTCGTATTTCATATTCATTAAACTATTTATTGATTGGTCATGGCTTGTCTAATGACACCTGCATTGTATTAATTCAATGGCAATTCGTTTAATTGTTTCGCACCGAGACTTTAAATATGAATTTGCAACCTACATTACATCAGCTTTGATTAATTAGCGATCATGTGGAATTTTTGCATTGTTGCACATTCCAATCGTTAATAGAAGTTACCGCCAACTTGATTATTTGCATGCAATTAAATACATTTAATTGTTCTAGATGTGCACTCAATACTCAATTCATTTCATCGTTTAATCGATTTCAAATTCTCCTAGCAATTTCATCGAGATAATGATTCCACTCAGCGTTCAGTAACTGTTGTTTTTTGCATCTTAAACAACCGTGTTTAAACAACCGAATAAAGGCAAAAGCAAAGCCAAACGCGAAACCATTTCTTTGTTGTTTGTTGTTCGTCTTAACGCACCGCAGAAGCGCAACGGTATTGTTCTCATTTTCGAGCGTCCTCATGCAGAGCGTTTCTGTGCATGCTGCTTCATGCTTGAGGGCTTCTTTGTTCTTTCACTGCTTCTAATAGGATATCCTTGAGATAAGAAGTCATCAATGCAAATAATGATCGTGTAATTAGCGCGCACTGATGTGATAACAAAGTTTCGTAATAGCTGCAAAAACCCGGCGCGAAAATTGCAACAATGAAAGTCTTGTTTTGGTTTGCACTTGTTTCGTTCTGGTTCCAATCGTAATTATTTGATTTAATCACAGCTAATTACATTGCTGCGTTGATTATAATGTGGAGTGGAGTAAATTCGAACACGGGGTAAATCAAATTTAAGTCTTATTTATTCGTTGCATTCATTGCACCAAATGTTTCATTTTTTCGAAGGTTTCTCTAAAGCAGAGATTTCTCTCTGTTTTTCGCGTTAAATTTGTTCAAGAAAATTCGTGTAATTAGCGCGCACTGATGTGATAACAACGTTTCCTAATAACTGCAAAAACTCGACGCAAAAATTACAACAATGCAAGTCTTGTTTTGTTTTGTTTTGTTTTATACTTGTTTCGTTCTAGTTTCAACCCTAATTATTTGATTTAATTACAGTTAATTACATTGCTGTGTTATTATAATAATAAAAAAAAATGAACATAACACAAGAAATTTCGTAAATTCTGCATGCGCGTGATGAGCATTTACATAACTCGGTTATGATTGTGAAGAAATGCAGTAATAATAACAATGATTTAATCGGCCGCCCCGACAAAGAAATTCGCGAACAATGCACGCAGCGCCTGAAGAACCATTAATTATTTACATTTTGCTTGCTGACTCGCTGGCTCGCTGTGCGAAGAGGACGCATTTCGTTAGCGCAAGCAATTCGATTTCTTTTCGCATGAAAAGCGCACAACACGCACGAACAATGCGCGAAGAGAAAAATTACAGTGAGCTCGCGCTCGCGCGCGTGTTTTGTAAAACGGACAAATGTATGGACAACAGCATAACAGTTGGCGCAACGAAACAGAAGACGTTGAATACTCGCGTGACAGGTGCGTTTAAGCCATACGCGTCTGTGTGAATGCGCATGAAAAACGAGAGCTAGACGAAGAGAACGCCAACGAAGATTAGAGCATTGCTTGTCAGGTGGTTGCACTTCCTGCGGCCACTGCGTTATAACGTCCTCAACTTTCGGTTGATATTTTTTCATGCGTGCACCACAACTGCCATGCAGTGGCAATTGGAATAATGATAGTATTGCTGCTATTGATCCAAGTTTAACCTCAATGAGAAAACAATCAAAATATGCTACATGAGCTCTGTCGTGATAGTGAAACAATCAAGTGACTGAATATGAAAGCACGCGTCCGGAACCAACGTAGTTTTCTTTGCATACTCGACTGCGTTCTGAATCTTAAGATTTCGGAATGAATCTTCCGGGGCAGTAATGCATAACAATGGCAGGTGCAATAAACGAATGAAACCATGTTCCAAGCAAACAAATTAAGGAACTGTGGTTTGAGCATGTTAATCATAGATTTTATGTGTTTGAGTTCCAGTGAATTTCCAAAACTACAAATTAATTAAGAACACCAGGTGTGTACCAGAATAATTAATTGAATTATTACGGTTTAAATACAATTTCTCATTATTGTACCAAATTTTCAAACGATTTCATTAACGATTAGATCAGAAATCTAAAGAGAAGTAAATGTATGTCAACTTTTTATTACGAAAACGCTGTTTACTTCTTCGATTTCATGATAAACTTTACTTAATATGAATTAAATTATGGTAACCCTTTAAAGGGATAAAATCTTCAAAGAATTTATTCACAATTGGATGTATTAAATGATGGTAATCCTTGAAAGGGTTGCAAAAACGTGGTTAAAATATACGCAATTCAAAATATTCCTTCAAATTTGTTTCAAACCAAGTGGTATAGTGCTCAATTTAAGTAATGCTTTTCCAAGTGCCTACTTTCTGAAACACTTTGTAAATTAATTAACTGATTAAAAAAGTAATAAATGCAGTTAGCCTGTGGCACCTGAGTCATGGGTAACTAATCAGTGCATGCAGAACAGTACACTCTATCAAATTTCGCGACTAATTGGCGCACCGGATGCGACTAATTGATTAAGTATAAAGTTTCGCGCGCGCTTGAAAAACTGCACTCGTCTTGTAATTGTGCGTTCGTTCACACATTACCTGCAACTCGATGCATGCATGCTTCAACAGCCACCAACGAGGACAGCAATGTCGTCGTATTAATGTGCATAAACTCATAAACCGCGTATAATTTTGCTTCCTACTTTGCTTCTCTCGTCTGCTTGATCAAGTGTTAAGTCGCTTCATGTACCTATCCTATCCTCTGCATGCAGGCGTATGCATTAGCGCTCGCAGCGAACCGTACTGATGAATTGTGAATGGAAACTCCATGGGAACTCCAACGGTCAATGGGGGATCAAGATATGCACAATGAGTAGGCAAAGCGCGTATGCGAAATGGCGAAAGAATAACGAAGCATATGGCATCAACGCGATGACGCATTCAACTCCCTTTTAACGGACTTTTTAAATGGACTTCCTGTTTCCGGTCGGCACCTGCTTTAACTACCTGTTCATTGCCGCATGCATTCCTATCGATCGATGCATTTATTGCACTTGTTATTAGACGGGTTTCTAGAACGTTCCTCATGATTACACTGCGACTTGAAATTGTTTTACCAACTCGCATAAACTATCAATCAATCACAAATAGAGCTTGACATTTTTTTCGCTTGTTGACAAACATGTTGTGGCTTTCATTACGTACTTATTGCAAACCTAGATTATCATAGTGTATGAGAAAAAATGATCGTACGCGCTTGCATCACGATAACAACAAAACTATCATTTGCACACATCGCGCCTTGTTGCAAAGAAAATAAAATCTAAATCGCCCGCTTTTCCCTACATAATTCAATCGCATGCGTATCGTATCATAATTTAATGAGAACTGGAGCAGTCTCAGCATGCAGTGCTGCTGCTGGCTCTCAACAAGTCCAGCCGTTTAGCGTGCACACCTCATCATCGCACAAATACAACGGCGTAATGATAATGATACGAAAGCAAAGCAAATGCATGCAACAAGTGCGTAAATGAGCAAGTTCCTCGCTCAGTGCCGAGTTGATAGATAGATTCTTATGAAGAAAACTCGGATGAGTGAAAAACTACGCTGAGAAATAAATGAAGATGGCTGAAGAGCAATGTTAATTATGACGAGTGTCATGCATATATGTATTATATACGGTAATGTTTCGTCTCTCAACAATGGCGAATTGTTTTTTATGTTGGATTAGATTAGAAGAATTGAGACATTTGTTGTTATTTATTGTTTTTCATTTGGACATATGTTATTCCTATTTCAATTGTTGTTTGTTTAATTTTATTTCTTTGTTTCACTTTGTATAATTCAGATGTCTTAAGTTGTTTTGTTGCATTTATTCATAAATGTAGGTAAGTAAATGACTCATAACATGAAATGAAAATGAAAATATTTTCTTGTTCTTTGCTCGCAGCAAAAACTTGGAGAAAAAGCTCTCATTTGCTGTTATGATAAATAAATTACATGTAATAAAGTTGAATTGTGAAATGGAAATGATTTTTCTCTTGGCATAAATGACATAAAATTATTTTACAACAATGACATTTTTGTTAAGTAATGTGCCGCTTTAATTTTACTTAATTAAATCGAAAATACGAATAAGATGTTTTGTTCTGGGATTCGAAACAAGATGTTTGCCATGGTTGCTCTTGGCAATCAATTTGTTGTTTAGCTTTGCCAACTGTTAGATCGCGCATTTATATGTGTTGTTCCAGTTGTTTACGGTATGAAAATGCGCACGACGGAATAAAATATTATCTAACACTGACTGAACAACAAACAGCTTAGCATTCATTGATGGTAGTAACGGTTTGTTGTACTCCGCAGGAGCAGAGCAGAGCAGAGCAAATTGCATACGGGTTTAATGTGCGAATGTTCAAGTGTTAATAGAAATATCGGCCGAATACGACCGACTGCAGTGGCATTCGGTGGAAAAACTAGATAAATGATTGCATATCGAGGCAAACAATGCGCATTACATAAAACTCGCAATCGATTTATCTAGCAAGCAAGCAAGCAATGCAAGTAAACACAATCACGTTCAACAACTGGAAATTGTTTATGTGCTCCTCGAACGCCAAACGAGCAATTTCCCAAGGGCATATTGCACAATGATGTAATACAACCAATGGTTAATAGTACTTTTCCTTTTTCGATTTCGAGATCGAGAGCATAGCAAAGAATTTCTACGTCTTAATCACGTTTGTTGTTGTTTTTGCTCCAACCTGGTATTGAAATTATTAACTGCATATTGCATTTCTATCTTATGCTCCAACATGCTAATAACCAACCTCTTGAATATTCTAGAACTTATCATTATTTATTAATCAAATTCTATTGTCCTTTTAGATTATATTCGTGCCAAAATATATCTTATCTGATTGCAAAATAAATTACTTTCTTGTGCGTTTGTTGAACGAACCAAGATTCTTAGAATATTCTAGAAATTATCATTATTTGTATTCAAATTCTATTGTCCTTTTAGGTTATGTTCTTGCCGAAATATGTTTCACTTGATTATTTGCATATTTAATTTGTATCTCATGTCCTGAACTATTTGGATATTCTAGAAGTATTCTATTGTCCTCTTAGGTTAGGTTCATACTTTTCTCTGGCTATTGTAATATATGTCATCTGATTGCAAATCGGAAAATTTAAACGATAATATTATTCGTTGAGAAGAAAACAAATAGAATATATAATTAGCACATTCTATGCGTATTTCGACGAACATCTAAATGTATATTAATATTCAGCGATTGCATTCTATGCAATGCATGATAAGCCGACCTGAATAATAAAACAATTGCACATGCATATCATATTAAAGTAAATAGGCGCGTGGGTGTTGCATACAATACGCGAAGAAAACTGAAGAGAACAATGATACATAGAGAGATCGCTTACCTTATTGAAGATGTCAAGTCTGTTCGGAAGTTCACGTCCAGTCTGCAGACGCATAGGTCAAGTCGTATATCCTCATCCGGTAAAAATCCTTAAGAGTTATAGCACACTCGATCGATGAATGAAATGTCCAGTCATGCGGTTGCACACTACGCGGATTGTGGATTGTTTTTGCACCACGAAGAAGCAAACAGAAAAACACAAACTGTCCGTCAGTCACTTTGAAGAACGAAGCACTCAATGAACGCGAATTGCACACACGTGTGTGTTTGCTTACTTTACTTATTGCTTCGTCGCGTCCGTATTCACTCGGATAAGTTAAACAAGTCTCACGGCTGTCTTGAGCGTTGGATTTCCAAGAGCCGACTGATGTTAGCGCCGCGCTTGCCTCGGCTGTTTCTAGCGTGCCGCAATGTTTATTTCCTCTTGTGGTAGAAGAGGTGGCCCCCACCTTGCTATTTTTCGGTATTTGATGCATGCTTTTTTATGATGCTTCACAGAAGGGTTAAGTGATTTTACACCGCACTGCGCACTGCTGCACACACACACACTCACCGTTGTATTCTGTGGAAAGTTCTAGAAATCCTGAATGCTCCATGATGGATTATCGTTGTTGGTGATTTTCACGATGCACTACAGTTTACCACGGCACAATGTACTTTAATTTATTAGCTTATAGCAGTTTGTAGGTTAAACAATGTGATATTGTTGTTATTACGTTGGGAACTTGACTAGACTGAACTTGACCGTGCACGCTAGATGCACGCTGCTGCAATATGTCAAATTGTGCCGAAAAATCAGCTGATTGAAATAGTAGGACTCTACATGTTGATAATTTGATTCGCTGCACTTTTTAATGTCACATGTTATTAGCTATTGTTTGGTTGCCTATTATAGAAATACAATTATTATTATTTTTTACAATGATAACTTTTGTGTTGGCAAATTTTAAGGACAATAAGATGAAAGATAAATAAACATTAATTAAATTACATATGAACAAAAAAATTAGAAATTTCTCTCCAAATAGTTTTACTTTCAAAGATTAATTATAATTTCATATTGTTTAACCTTTGTATATGTGTTTCGCAATGATGAAAGTACCTACACGTTTTTGTTAAATATAATGAAAGTTTGAAGCAATTTGTTGACAGGTCATGACATCATGCGTATTATTTTTTTGGCTAAACATTATAAACAAAGAAATGCACAAATTTACTAAGCATCCACGCGTAAAGAGTAAAACTGGTAGTTTACTTGAAAGATGTTGAAACTTTTGTAACAACTCACAATTTTTTGCAGACGCATAATTAAGCTTGTCATGCAATTAAATAACACTTTATTTAAAGCACAAACTGTCGTTGGTTTGAGTCGAGGACGGAGCAGAATGTAAAATTACTTGTTTTTAATAATTTGCACTCGTCATACATAAAAACAACAATAAACTTAATGACAACTGCAGAAGCACAGTGTATATCATTTATTCGTCATCATTTGGAGACCTTTGCGTGCATTAGACTGGTTCCTCCGCAGTTCTTGTTGTTGTTGTTGTTGTTAATGCACGTATGTAGTTTGTAAATTATTGGGGTTAATTGCGTACAGCATGTTGACGATGAGGCAGATATGCGCGTATTATTTTTTGCTGCAATTTGCTCGCGCAGAATGCGCTAGGCGCACCAAGAAATTAAAACTAAGTGAGTGTGTAATGGGCTAGGAGTTAACTTATCAGCTAATGAGACGCGCGACGACGCTCTCCGAACGGGTCGCACAGGAAATCGCTTTTTCGTTTCTTGCCCAGCAAATAAATGAAGATTAACTTGATCGCTCGATCGTGCGTTCCCATCAAACGCCAATCGACTTGTTGCATGCCACGCACATGCATCGTTAACCAAGTGAACCAGAAATCATCGGAAATCACCGTTGTTGAGAGTAAAAGTGAAATTTTACTGCATCTTTTCATAAAACTACTAATTTTACAGCTTTTATAGCAAAGCAAGTAAAGCATCTTAGATATTTATGTTTAACTAGCTGTCTCGGCGAACTTCGTTTCGCCAAACGGTGTTTCGTATGGATATAGCCGCCCGGGCGATCTCTGATCTCGTTATTGTCACTTACGTAGATATTTGATTTTATGCTGTTTATAAGATTCGGACTCATTTTCTAGTGCTTATATTATGTTTTGCCAATTTCTTTCAAGCCTTCCTGCCCGCTGTTTGTTGGTTTTATTAATTGTCCCTTTCCAATGTGCTGCTAGTTGAAATCTTTGTTCGTTATATTGTTCAACTTTTCTATCACAGTAGTTAACATTACTGTTTTGAAACAATACCAATTAATATTTTACTGTATGATTGATACAATTTAAACCTTCCCTATCCCGTTGTCTAACAGAATAAACCTAATTATATTGTTAAATCATTTAATATACGTCAAATCTCCCAGCAAACGTCGTATCGCCCTTGGATTGAACATTAATTATTTTTATAACCAACCCGCGTTCTTTTATATAGTTTCAGTTGATTTGTAAGCGTGGTAGCTACCAAATGAATTTAAACCGCAATATTTCAAAAATTTGGAAAATAGCGTAATGATACTGGTTAGAAATTAGTTTTGTTAATGAAATTTAGTCTCATATCTTTCTACGAAAATACCAATAAAAGTCGCTATAAAAGCCGTCCAGTAGTTTTCATGAATTTCTTAAACTTTAATATAGGAAATTGCTTTATACATATATAGATTAACAATTTCACTCAATTTCTAACATTTTCTACAAATGAAAACAATTTGCACTCAGTGTTCATATTATCCTTAGTCTTACTTGCTACCTTTGCAAATCTTAAAATGTAAACGTAGTATTTAACTGATGAAATTATGACTAACATCTCCCGACCCTGTTGTCATTCTCTTTCTTTAATTTGGTAAAAATAACTTCCTTAGTTTGCTTATTCAAGTTATATCATTCAGACAGTGTTACACTATATTAAGTTAAGCGTGTTATATGCTTTCAAATATCGACATGCACACATGCCAAGCAGGTAAAACTATTATGAACTCGGGTGGTCGATTTGGGTCGCTTTGAGAAAGGAAAACGTGGTGAATGAAGGCGTTGCTTTAAAATTTCGCATCTGTGGAATCACACCACTTTGAGCGTTAAGTCTTCGTCATCAGAGTGCGCCAGGGGTATTAGTGGCGACAAACACAAACATCGCAGCATTTTTATATATATAGATTAGCTTTGATTAGCTTCTTAAAGTATTATCATCAGCTTATGTGATTAAAATGAGATATTAATATTTTAATGATTTTATTAAAATATCTTGTAAATATTACAATCATGTTTTAATATTTAATTTTGCTATCACCTGTTCGGCATTAAAAGGGGAATTAGGGTTAGGACTGCATTTTCTCGATGATTTTCTTGAAATTTTTAGACGCATGAGAAATGAATATAATTTATTGAAACTTTGAGAATATTTTACACACATATTTAAATGTAAACTATAAAATTTTTGAAGAATTTCCTTCAAAAATACCGAAGATATTTGCGATCCTATGTTGCAGGTCACAATCAGACTCAGTATTTTGCGTACGTTCTAGAAGCCCCAATTTTTATCTGAAATTAAAAAAAGTTGGAATTTACTCTTATTATACGTCTCTCCTCGATTTGAACCTAATGCTATAAAAAATTGAGAATTCAATTTGTAACAGGGGTCAAAATAAAATAGCATGATTTTTACACATTTTTACAACTTTTTTTTCTCCAAAAAAATATTTTTTACATGGTCTTATTGTATGAGTGAAATAGTGAAAAGTAAACAGAGAAGACAACTTAATCAAGTGTGTTTTGATTGCAAGCCTAATGTAACGATTTTTAAATAGATTTCTCGAGAAGGAAGTTTCACTTTAAAAAGTTGTTTATTCTGTGATTTATTAGAACAACAACAACATTTTACAGTTTAAATTATTGAATGATAATTATATCGAAACTGACATTAGACACGAAGGCCAGATTAATTCTAAAACTAATCAAATTACTTGTAACAGTTTAATGAGTTAATAACTGCGTCATTTCGTCGAATTGTTTGCGTTCCGCTTGGGCCGAAGTAGTCGTGACTTACTTACCGAACACACCATCAATAAATTACACGCATGTAATAAAAATGTAAATTCGCACACATTTTTTGGGAGCAGCACATCGCGCATCGGCTTAGGCAAACACGCACACGTGTGTCTGACGGCTTTGTTATTAAAACTCCGCATTGATAATCATTTACCGTACGTTAACAAAGCACGTATTTCTTCCGGGCGTTAAGTGTTTCTTTTTTCGGGGGGGCATCATCATGCGCAGCGTAAACGCATTTTGTGCCAACTTTAACTTCGGGGCGTTGAACAGTGGTTCCATCATACCATTTTCAAGAAAATTTCTATGTCGATTAATAGTCAAATAAATTTTGCATATGAATATGAAAAAGTTACTTTTTAAAGCTACTACTTTAGTTACAAGTTATGTTTATTATTGAACAATTAAAATCAGCTAAGATTTTATCAAACTTTAAAATTAATTATCCCCAAGCCTATTAAATATTTTCGGGAAATTTTTTCAAGATTGAATTTGCTATTTAATGTACAATGTACTGATGTACTGATAAATATATGTACTAATATACAGTACATACTGACAATGTACTGATATATATTCCTCTCTCTTTCATGTAACGAAATATTTTTGTTCAAATGTTAACTGTTAAGCCCTGGATTTTAAAGGAAGTGACCACTGTGCTTTAGTACCGCACGAGCACAATGATTGTAGGTGTTCTCTTCAGAAGTTTTTCTGTTGTTCTCTCAAACAACACACAGATTATAATGCCATTATTTATTGAACATTATTTTAACCTCGTGATAACTTCTGCGAATTTTACTAAAAACTTCTCGTACTATTTGGGAAATTTGCTAGTAATTTAAGTATTTTGTAATTTAAAGTAGCCGCACTGTATTTTATAATAAATATATGTAATTTATAAACGCATATGCGTTCTGTTGCTGAATTTGGGTCAGAGCGAAGAAAGAATAACAACTTTTTGAGTCGTCGTGCAACAAAGTTGCACACAGTTTTATATCGCTAATAATCGCTAATTTATTTCTCTTAACTGAATTTTGCGCTTCCTCAACGTGAAAATTAACGTTGACTTGTTTATATAACGAGCAGATGTTCGGCAATAATTATTTTAAAATATTTTGCGTGCAGCACAAAGAACGCTGGCTACGTGAAGAAGAAATAAAGAGTCAAAGGTTGAATTTCTCGCGATTTCTTTAACGTTTCCCCTTTTGCAACGTGCGCAATTTTTCGTTCGAGTGCAATTCATATTTATGCGCGGCTTTATTTATGCGTGCAATCGATAATTTCGAATCGCCTTGATATTGACCTACAGCACAATGCAGAGTCGCGCAATGTAAGCTGAAGATGCGCACGCAAAATTTATAATAAATTACACACGTCTATGTACTGTGTAATTGAATTAAAGTATGGAATTTAATTGATGCGTACAATTTTAATTTCGGGTTGTCAACGTATAAATATATTGCGCTACTTCACCACGTCTCTTGTTGCTTTTTAGCAGCGTTTTAGTCTTTTGAATTAAACGTCTGTTATTATTTTAAATTATTATTTACGTACACATGCGTATGATATAGCCAACTGAATCTATTTGACTCTTTAATTAGTGTAACCTTATTATTTCATTTGCGCATTGTAAATTAAAAGGATTTTCATGTTCGAGCAATAAAAGTTATCTATTTTAGCATTTCGAAAAATTATCCATTGTTGTTGTATAATAAATGGTGTATTAAATATTATGCAAATAATGTTAAAATCATTTTCTTTCTTTGTGTTGTAAAATAACACAAATTAATGGATTTTATTATATGCAACCAGGCGTGCAATGCAAAGAACATATATGAAGTTGTTTCCTTGACTTTCCTCTAAGCAATTTTTCATTGACTGGATGTACCACATCAACAATAGTCTTTTTGGTATTTGATTATCATTAAATTATGTATTGTTATTGGGGATAAATAGCACAAACATTATGCCAATCTATTTTTTTTTGCTTACAGCTTACTTCATGGACTCGACTATATGCAGCCAGCGAAGCAGATACAAAACTTTTGGATTTGTTTGGCGCGCAAAACTTTAAGTAATCGCATGAATGAATTGAAAAGGCCACTTCAATAATAGTTATTTTAATATTTCATCATCGTAATAATAAAAACTGTAACATTTATCTTCTACTCGTTTTTCATCTACGTTATACAAACATACAAATTGTTTATGGTTAAGATGATAGTGATACTGCGGTTGATTTGTTTGTTTTGTTGTATTTTGAGCAGCAAACTTAATCGAGCATGAATATACCTTGTTTATACGTCTGCCTGCATGGTTCATCTACTGATGTAACAGATAAATTAAGTTAAAAACTAAATTGTACATACACAAATAAACAATGCATCTATACAATAAAAGTGATGTCGCAATAATTGCGCGCACTAGCGTTTCATATATTTATACATTTGGCTGATTCGTCACTTTGCCTAAGTTGCCACAATCATTAAGAAATGAAGACTCAAATCATGATAAAGAATTCAGAATTCATACGCATTCTCTTCTTCTTCTTGCATTAATTATTATAATTTTTCGATTGGTCCAATATCTCTTACTGAAAATATATTAAATCTCACAAAAATAGATATCAAATAATTATCGATAATATAAAGTATAAAAACAACTTAATAAGAGTGTTTATACAAAAGTAATTTTTGTAAATATCATCGTCATAAATTTGTAGCAATTCATTTCTTCAACATTTCTGCCTCAATTTCTTCATGTGTTCTGCTTTGTAAATGTTTAAAAAATTACAGATAAAATCAGTTCGACTCGTTCGTTACCTGTTTCAGTCGCTTGCAGGTTCCAGTATTATATACGTTTTCTTTATTAATTCGTAGTTTAAAAACTAATTAATGCGATTAACCAATTAGTATGGCAGATAAAATACGTCTCAAGAATCCATGAGATCATTGAGATGCTCAGTGGAATTATTCGTTCATCTAGATAAAACGTGTCTAAAAGCTTACAATTCTTTGTAAATATGAGCAAAACACTTTGAATAATTGTGTTCATTACTGGACTTTATGCCATCGAGTAATTTACTGCCGGCGATTGCCATTCGTAATTACACGTTCACGACTATCATCGCGATTCGTCGAATTTCTTCGCGGTGGTGAATTGCCGGCACCGATTTTGTTCTTGCGCGAACGCTTGAATTTGGCAATATCTTCACCAAATACATCACCAGTGCGTAATGCCGAAATCAAGTCATCAAATTCTCCTTTAGCGTCGTTTGATTCGCCATTCTTCAGACCTATGGTTTTACTAATACTGGAAAGTATACCTTCACGACTGTGTTTTCGCTCTAATGTAAGTTTCTTTAATTCCGCTTCCTGTTTTGCGCGCTTTTCTTCCTCTTCCTGACGTTTGCGCATGTTTTCGTTGTCTTGACGAGCTTCTTGGAAAGTTGAGAGGAACGTATCAAAGATGCCAAAGAATTCATCAGGTTGGATTTGACTTGGATCTTCTCCAAACAATCGTACAGCACGTTCAAATCGTGTCTAGAAATAATGAATAGTATTGTATGATGTGTTCAAAATGATTATTTGTTCATTACCTTCATATCTTGATACTGATCTTCAATTTCTGCCAATCTACAAGTAGCTGTAGCTTGGAATTCACGCATGACAGGAACAAATTTGTCATTTGCCAATGGGCTTTGCGTGCGATGGAATTCAATTTCTTTGGCAACGTCCTTCAATCCAGCGCGTAATTGCGCCATGTCTTTGTTCAATTCCCCTAGAGACACTTTAGCTGCTTCTCTGACATGAGTTAGATCTTCGTCCATGCGTAAAATATCCTTGAACTGTAATCAATTGACTGTTTATTATCTAATCTATGGCAGCTCGCAGGTAGAATTACCTTCTTTTCAAGAATTTGTACCAAATAATGCAACAAAGTTGTGCCTTTAGCCGCACTGGATTTCGTGTCAGCTAAACGATTTAATGAAGCCAATCGGAAGCCAGAAGCATTTCCTCTGGCACCACGATTCATGTAATTACCCAATGCAAGTACAACTTCCAGCAATCGACGTAATCTTCGTGAGCGAGAAACTTCCCGAGATGCTTCCATTACGTTTGCGATTCGAGGGATAATTTCATTGATGCTTATTAAGAAACGCTTCTTGTAATGAAGGCTTTTTAGGCGCTGTTCATAATGAGGAACCCTGCAACAAATAAACATTTAGTAAGAAAAAGTCAAATGATTCGTGGCATAAAATTACTTGGAAATTTCATAGAGAAAACGATCAGCACGTGCCAATGAATCAATTTCATCGCTGTGTTCCTCTAGGAGAGCACATTCTTCTGGACTCGGTGTGAATTTTAAAAGTTGTTCAACCATATCCATTGGTAACTGCTCTTTGTGATCCATACTTAAGATGGCTTTGGTGATATCTTCATCAGACATTTTCAATTTCGATAAGAGAATGGTGCAGTTTTGTGCTCGACGTCCATCAATGACTGAAAGTACTTTTGTCTTCTTTGCGGATCCCAACTGTCGTAGATCTTCAATGGAACCATCGTTCTAGAATAAAACGCTTTGTAATAAGGAGCACAATAATTGATTAAAGAAGAAACATACGGTAACTCCATTCTTTTGATAAGCGCAGAAAAGTTTATCAATATTATCAAGTTCCATTGCAGTGTATAACTTGCTATCGTCCAATTCACTCCAAATGGTTCCATTAACTTTGGCATCTGGCAACTTGGACCAGTTGAATGACTTGAGTGGATTTCCAGGCTGTGGCACGTTCTTCTTGGGTAATTCCATGCGGAGAGGTGCTGGAGGCGCCATAGGGGCACAAGGTGGTGGTGGAGGACCTGGTGCTGGAGGTGGTGGTGGTGCTAGAGGTGGAGGAGGTGGTGGTACGGATTTGTATTCACCATTTATGTCACCATTGACTTCAAGTGACTTTAAGCCAATTACTTTAGCATCATCAGGAATGTTTCCAGAGCTCACCAAACGCTCAAGTCGGTGTCTTTCACCACGTTCATAAGCAACCTGCCTGTCTAAATCAGCGCTGCGATATTCGATTTCATTAAGACGTTGTCTGGTTTCAATATGGGTTGAAGTCTCTTTTTCAAGACGTTCCTTGATTCGCAATAAGCTTGTTTCTAGATCTTCCTTTTCTTGCGTGCGTTGATCTAGTTCTTGCTCCTTTTTCGCCAGTCTATTGGACATGTCCGTGTTTTCCTTTTCAAGCTCTTCCGCTTTTTTACGAGCGGCCACCAGCTCCTCTTCTTTCGCCAGCAAATGGACGATTTCCTTTACGTTGATGTTGATCGGTGCGACATCAGGATTCGCAATTTGCCGCTTGCCATCCGGCGATTCGTTCTGCTGCAGCACGATTTGCTGGACGATGCGATCAAACAGCATCCAGTATTGACCGTCGCATCCGCTGGATAAATGCAGACAGTGCGTGAGGAGCGAGAGTAAATGCGGATATGCCGGTGTGTGGCTCAACTTGCGCCGGATGAGGTCAAACATTGTCGTGGCGCTCTTCGTGTCAATGTGCTCCTGATCAAACTTCTTCGCCAGCTCCTTTTCGTCATCATTGCGCACCATCTCGAAAAAGTCCAAATGACGGTCGAGCGTCTCGTTCTCGTGCCGACGCAATTTGTCAATGACGGGCTGAATGCCGAGCATGAGAAATTCGTAGCGTAAATGCAAACGAAACTCAAGGTTCTCCTGACCGAGGCCATAATTCAGCACTGCGTTGATGAACGACATAATGGCCGTCTTCAGGTTGACCTCATCGCGATAGACGCCCGTCGAACGGTCCAAGTCGTTGATGATGCCCTGGAAGCGAGTACGCTCAAACGCATACTTTTGATAGTGCAGCATCGCATCCAGCACCTTCTTGTGCCCGCCGGCAACGAGACACACTGCGCCCAAAATCTCCAATGCCGCAATCTTCGTCTTAATGTTTTCGGTGCTTAGCGATTGAGCGATCGTATTGATGCTTGTTGGATGAGCCAAAACGTGAGCTCTGCCCGTCTGCAAGAGGAGCGATAAGTTAGAAGACATTCACATTTTGCCATTGCTTAAAGAGCAAGACCAATGATGCAATAACATCATCATCAACAGCAGCAACAGCCGTTGCAATTGAAGATGAGACTTACTGAATTATTCATGAGCGCCTTAACGCATCCAATGATGCTAGTGTGAATTGAACTTTGAGCAGTAAAGTAGTCCATCCGCTCCAAAAAGTCCAATAAAGCTGGCAGTCCTTCTAATTCTATAAATTTTATCACAAAGCTATGCGTTGAGGTGCGTAGCGCCGTCTTAAGTCCGTCGATTTGCTTTGTCCTGTTGCGTACTTCTTCATCCACATTCGTTTCCGGGTATTCTAACTGGAAATTCATTTAATTAACCTACATTTCCTTTACGAATTAATCAATTGCTTACATTCGCAAGCGTTTGCAGCCTTTCGATGTAATGCTCGGGCCCTTGTGCTAAATCCACGCTGTCTTCGCCGCCCTTTCTTGAGCAATAGATTTGCCATTTCTTCTGAGAAGGCAAACTAAGCATTGCTGCTTTATTTGGCGCTGTTAAGTCAAGTTCCTCCTGTAATACAATTTGCAATTAATTAACAATGAGAGAAAGCATTAATTGAATAACTAATAAATGCGGAAAATCAGAAATATGTCATCAATGCTGAAAATGCGGGTGAAATGTTTTGTTAACTTATGCGAAATATGCGGAACTTTGAAGAGAAATCATTCATGCGTTGTACATAAACTTTGCAAACTTAATACAGATAATTATTCATTAAATTCAGTCTATTAATGAAAGCATTCCATAGATTAGGTAAACTAATGACTTTATCCACAATTTCGCTGTTGCATTGTACATGCGAAACAATTGCAATTGCGTCACGTAAAATGCTCTTTATCTGCGTGATGAATTTTATCAACTTCAAGGTTTGAATCAAGCGAACAATTAAAATTCTTTGCAGATTCCACATCAATTGAATGCAGTTTCGTAATGATAGAGGAGTTATGGCCTTTAAATAACGCCGTTAATTTTCAGCAACACGTCCGCGCATTCTTTGCACTCTTTTATGGAGCGCGCTCGCAACAAAGCGTTGCAAATTATTCGCCGATTGAGCAAGAATTGTCAAACGAACGAACAAATTCGCATGCGCGTGTGCATTTTACGTGCATGTTGCAATGCCAACCACTCTGTCATCTTGATGATCATCTGCTACATCCTTGCGATTGACAAAGACCGCCGTGCCGGTGAAAGTGAAATGTGAACGCATTCGCGAATAGCCACCGCAGACGCACAGTGATTATTTTGTTTAAAATTAAAAGCCAAACAACATTTGAAGAGATTACGCTCTAAGTTTAAGTAATTGATTACGATAATTTCTCAATTTTAAGACTTTTTTGCAACATCTACTTATTTCCAATTTTAGCTCAACAAACAACAAATAATACAAATATTAAAAGGAAATAATTATATCAGCATATTGTATATTAAATTCTTAATTCAATATCGAAAAAAGTTTCTCAAAATAATTAATAGCCTTTGTGATAATTAATTTTAAAATTTGATGACATTTTAGCTCATTTTAATTGTTCAACTTTAGCCTTAAGTTATGGATAAACTAATGGTGGCGGAAAATTAATTTTTTCATATTCACATGCAGAATTTAATTGATTATCAGTCCGCTTATTTATTGATTTTTAAAAATTTCAAATATCAAAGTTTGATAATTAGTTTGAAAGTTTAAAGAACTTTTTATTCATTTTTATTGTTCTACTTTAGACTTAAATTCTGGCTAAACTAGTCGTGATAGAAAAATACATTTATCATATTGAAGTACAGAATTTAATACAATATCGAACGGCAAATAGAAATTTTCAAAAATTTTAAATCTCAGAGAAGTATCATAATTAATTTCAATTTTCAATGGAATTCTCGCTCAATTTCATTGTACAACTTTAGCGTTAAATTCTTGCCAAATTAATTGTTATAGAAAACTAAATTGAATTTTTCAAAAATCTGGATTCTCAAAGACGATTTAAACGAACTTGAGAGATTGAAATTGAACCACTGTGTTAGGATTCGTCTTAAATGTTGTTAAATCATTCCGTCTTTCGCGAGCAAAGCATAGAGCGTTATTCAAGCCTTGACACAAACAACATTTCGCTTCTTCATCTTATTCAATTACTTCGGACTCGCTTGTGAATCCACAATGCGTGCAGCTTGTTCTTGTTTTTCGAGTGTTGGATGGTATTTAATTTCAATTTCATACTCATCCGCAAGTATCTTCTGTTTGTTGTTGTTTACTTCATCATTAGCGGATGTTCTAACACTTCCTTTCGTTTTGTATTTATCATAGTAAAACCTCAAAATGATGTAACACATTGCAAGTGGATAGTTTTTCTTAGACATCTGCCAAGTAAAGAATAATTAAGTACTTACTTACTTAACTATCCTTTTTATTTTTATGCTAATTTAATCTACTGTAATAGCGTTAAGTCGTTTGAAACTGCTTACAATAAGTTGAGATTTTTTGAACAGATTTTTCTCAACTATAAAATTCGCTTGCCAGCTGACTGCTGACTAGATGTCGTTTCATGTGATTATATCACTTCCGGTGAAACTGCACAGCGCAGAATGAAGGATAATCACTCTGATTACGGTTTTGAAGTTTAAGCTTGTTAATTATTTCCATTGATGCTCAAGCGCATGTAAGCAGGTACCTTGATATGCGCTTTTGTGCGAAGCGTGATTTCAGCGAGCAATTGAGCATCGAATGCAATTTTTCTAACACTCGGTGCATGCGAGATTGGTCTGCGGCCGGCGAGCAGTCGGTGTAATAATGCAATCGCGCAATTTTGTAAATGTGTAATCCGCGGAATACCGCAACGAGTAGCTGCGCATCGGCCATCAGCGAAACCATTAGCCGTAGTAATAATGGTAACAAATTCAATGGATGCACTTTTATGCTTCGTTTTCTCGGCTACTTACATCAATCATTCGTTTGCATCCATGCAATATGCATCTCATTTATTTTTTATGGGGCGTTTTAATGCAAAAAAATTATATTTGAAACGCATGAAAAAATCTGGTCGGCAGTATAATCATTTCTTTTATAACATAATTAATCGCTAATAAGTTTAATTAGAAGATATTTCAAAACTTAAACGTAGCATAATTCCAGCTGTGTTGGAAATTTGAAAAATTTCTTGTGTTAATTATATATGCGTATATGAAGCTGAAAGCTGGAAAAACGCGGAAAAATAAAAATTATTAAATCAAATTTGGAAAAAGTACTGGAAATAGCCGAGAAAACAATATTTGTTTATAAATATTCGAAGGTTGTTTATATATAGCTGAATTTGTCTGAATTTTTCGTCAGAATAGTTTAGAACATCTTTTCACATCATTTTGACAAAGAAGTAGTGATTGATTGGTGTTAATTGGATTCATAATATTCGAGAAATCCTGAATATAGAAATTGCAAATTCGAATAACAACGATAAAGTGACAAAAACTGTGAAGATTCTAAATTCTAGAATTTAGTATAAAATACTTGCAAATCAATAAATTGCAAGGAAATAGCTTAGAGGAAAATTGTAATAAAAAACTACACTGACAGAAAAGGGTTGACATTTGAAACTGGAAAGGAAAAGCAATCGATTGAACTGGAATTTAGTAGATACATGGTACTCAAAGGGGCATTATAAGTTAATTACTTACCACAAGTTCAGCAAACTTGGCATCCAACTCATCCTGTGGTGGCATGGGTTGAGTTGGTGTAATTGCCTGCAGAGTTCCTGAATTCTCCACAACACAGTAGGTAATTTCAGGAGGTTCGTCATCCTGAAACAAAAAAGAATTTCAATACCATTACAACAGTTCACATCCAATGGAATATAATCTTATAATAATACATTTAATTTATACCCTTTAGCATAAGAATGTGTAACGAGCTTTAATAGCAAACGCATTTATTTCAAAGCCCGCAAACGTATAATTTTATCTTTCCACTCTGCAATATAATTGCGTTTCGGTAAGCACTCTGTGCATGTATTCAATTACAATACCACCAGCTGCTTTTACTATTCAACGATATAATAAAACTTAACAAATATTTATTATTATTATTATTCTCTATGCAAAGGACATTTTAAAAGGCCTACATTTTACCGTTTATATGCCGTGCAATATTTGATTGCCAACTTTTTATTACAGTTTAATTTGCACTTTCAACTTTGGAATTTAAAATATTTTAATAGAAAAAGAAACGACATACACAAAAAGTTTATGAGTCTCCCTCACGTAAGCTGGAAAGAATAGTTTTTGATTTTTTTCTATTGTTGTGAATATTTAGGAAAAAAGTTTTATCACTATCATTTAGTATCTCTCTTCATCTACTTTCCAAATTTTTTTCATAAAAAATGTATGAAAAATGACCGAGTTACAGGTAATTTACTGACACGCGTTTCTTAAAACAATTTTTTCGGTGGTCGTATGATAGCTTTTTACGATGGTATTATTCGAAAATGGTTCTTTGAAATTCCAAAATTCAAAAAGATTTTTTTAGTAATTAATTTATTTCATCGGTGATTAAAAGATTTGTCAAAACTGAACTTCTACAAGAATTGAGGAAAGTTTGAACACAAAATTTCAGCTTTCTAACCCTTTTCTCAACGATTAAGTAAAAGTTTCCCGAGCAAATTTAAATTACTCAATTACTCAATCATATTCATAAATTCTGAGTAATGCTTAGTTTTTGAGTAAAACTACCGAAACTGGCAATAACTCTTGTTCTATTGCATTATTCATTCTAAAACTTATTGACAAAATTCTTGACGAAATCAACTAAACGAATTTGGTTTTCCCTTTTTCTACCAACTCATTAAAATTGCAAAATGAATTTCACTTTACCAGACAATACACAAAGGTATGCAAAAGCGTCTTATCAATTGTTATTACACTAACAACGGCAATAAAATGCTTTCATCTCCTGAAACATAAAATGCCTTCAGCTAGCATCTTGTTAGGCGCTGAAAAATGTTTAATAATAGAATAGCTATATCAAATAAGCCAGATGATTTACAACGCTACATTGTTAATTATCATTGCGAGACATTGAACGCTGGATGGTTGATGGCTCTCCAAGTTTTCTTCTTCTCCATCTTCATGTTCGCTTCTAATACAGCACGTTATTGAATTAAGCACATGCGCATCAATAAAATAATGGCTTTGCGTAATAAAACGCGGAATTTCACGTCTACAGCCGAGTCGTACCGTTCATTAGTGTTTTATTATTATTATTCATCTCTAAGCCGTTTCGATCGGTCGGCCAAGCCGAGCGAAAAATGAAATGAAAGAAGGCGCCAGCCAGCTTTGGCTTTTTTGTCCACTCGTACGCCACATGGAAATGAATTATTATTATTCGTGCATTGTGCATATTCATAAATTATTCATAAAGAGAGGCGGCGAATTTATGAATATTTTTTGCGTAATCGCAACGTGGAATTTGATACGCATTCGATTGATTATCGGTAAATTGATTTCACAACGCGCGGCAGTTTCACTTTTTAATTTATCACAGCTTGTCGATCGCTCCAAACTCGACGGATTTCGTCGCATCATGCTTGGTAATGGCGATTGCAATATTCAACGTTGCAATTGCGTTTGATTTCCAGTACTTAAGCAAGTAAAAATTTATCAGATTGAACGCGTTTTTGCATTAAACCAACCAACGCCGGAAGCTGTAGAACGCGCACCCGCGAGAAGAGAAAATCAAATTCCAAACTTGGAAACTTTGCGTGCATGTGTGTGAAGTGATTTACAAGCGTGGCGCAAATCAGTGATAAACAAGCATGCCATAAACGGACATCGTTGATTAATCATTAAAATCATTGCAGCAAATTTCGCGCTAGAAATTCAGATCATGGGTGTTACGGGCGTGCGCATGCGCAATTTGATTAATCGCCTAGCTGCGCAGACGAACTGCAGTCATTTGCGCGAGGCGCATAAGTCTTCTAATTGCTAATTGCAACTCGCGGAAATCAGAGATATGAACTTAATGCACGTTTCACGGTCATTTGAGGCATTAGCGCAATGATACGTTTAGTCACAGATGGAATACACAATAGATATTAAGGTGTGATACATCAAGGAAGTAAATGAGTTATAACCTAATTTTATTTCACTGAATTTACGGATATAAATGCGTGAAATTGACCTTTAAGTTCTCCTTAATTTATTGCCGCTACTTTATGTCTTTTAATCCTATAAAACTACTTGAAGCTTAACATTTCAAAGCGTTTAAAATTAAATAATTTTTAACAATTTATTATTACTTACTCTATGTAATAATAATAACTGATTTGGAATTATATAATATCACATCTTTCGTTTTATCTTCAGGTAGTGATAGAGAACAAAAGAGCAACTGTTTTCTAGGTTATGAATAATAAATAGCATTATATCATAGGATTGGAGGAATTATTAGCACGATTGAACAACAATAAGAAAGGCAGTTTTTCGTTGGTCTTCGTTGATTCATTCAAGTCCTTGATTTAAACATTCATCGACCACACACACACACACACACGCCGGCATTTCATGCACTTCAATCGCATTCGAAACGAATTTAAATATCAGCGTCGAAATAATTAAATACCAAGCAAAGCCGAATAATGAGAATCAGCAATGAACAACACAATGTGGACACTCCTCTGATGGCGCTCAAAACGTTCCTTGTTTTTTACATAAATGCAACATATTGTTATTGATTGTTTATTGGGAAAGATCAAGCAAGTGTGCCAATTGGAATCATATATCTTAGATAATTGAAGTTTACAAATTGAAATGTTTTCTGTGAGAGTGCCTTAGTAAGATTATTTCACAGCTAGTTAAGTGCGTTTACAAGATTAGAGAATATTTAAGAGTTATGTAAATTGTTATCTAGAAAAAGTTCCCACAATTAAGTATGGTTTAAAAGTGTTGCTAATTTGTTAATTAAATTGTGGATTGTAAATGAAATAATGTTATCTTAAATATTTTTCAGATTATGTAGGGTTTAATTAGAGTTGTAGAAAAAATGCTCATCAATAATATGAATTCAGATAAAATTATAACCAAAAGAAATGTTGAAAGAAATGCCTGATTCTTTGATATAAGTATTATTTAATTAAGAAAATCTAATAATTAATTTACTCATTCCATTAATATTCAAGTTTAACTTTCGAAGTGACTTAAGCTCACTTAAGATTATTAAGAGTAAGAATTTGATAGAAGATTTAGTTCTAATAATCTAACAATGAATGTATAGTACAATTAAGTCAATTTACGTACTCATTATTAAAAATATTTATTGAAGTAAATCGTTTATGGTGAGATGTGTTGTTTACAATGTTGGATATAAGCTTACAAGATTTTTGTTATCAGTCACTAAGCTGTAGTAAGAGTTAACTCCCTATTAACTTCTTACTATTTCACTGTTATAATAGACTGAGGATCTATTATTTTCTCTCTCTCGAACGAAGTATTTTAAGGCTAGTTGATAACAACAGCTCTATGAATTTTTTAACATTACCAGTAATGATTATGCAATTAAATATGAAATAGATTGAAAATTTTACAAGATATTTCAATAAGGTAATGAAAGATAAACTTTTAGAAATATGACTGATAATTTTTACGAATATAAACAAATTTCACTCGTTTGCGAGCTGATTGGAATGAAACTCACAAATAATTTAATGTCAAAGAACTTTTATTACTTTTACTTAAAGAAAATCGCATGAATTATAAATAAATTAGATTATATAATTATTTTTTATGCTATTAACGGGAAGTGTAATTATTTTTATCTCGTGTTTCCTTGTTTATTCAATTCCGCATCTTATTGAATATTATCCAAATGTTATTACGTGTAGTTAAACTACACCGTTGTGATAATTGCATACAAATACGCACATCTGTTTGTCGTCATTTGTTCGTTCGTTCTTCTCAACATTTGCCCTTTGGCCATATTCTAATTGCATTCGATTAAACTCTGAAATTATTGTGAGTACTCAGCGATGAATGCGAAAAGCAATTAAATTTTGTGAATACTATTTTTAAACGTGCGCCCAAATTTTTTATTTGAATATTCTGCCGACTCATAATCGAAAGAAAGAAGCTGCTTTTACATTTCAATAGCTTCTTAAACTTTAATAATTATTTATTAATTGAGTTATTAATGCTTAATTATTACTTAAAGCAATTGCTTTTACTACCCACAATTATTTTATTATTTTGTTTATTGCATGCGCACTTGACATAGAAATTTCCACATCAGTTTCTAGAAGATTTCTTTTCAATTACGAAATTTCAATTCGATTCGTCGCGTTCCAAATCCACCAACACAAATTGTAATTGTATGTGATAATAATACCGAATCAAAAGGCATCATCAATGGTTGGTTGGTTGGTTGGTTGATTCGTGTGTTGCTTAAAGTGTTCAACACGTTCGTTCGATAATTTCATCAAATTTCTGTCGAGATTATGGATAAGCTGCAATAATAATTTTCATGTTTCTCCTACAAGCATTAATTATGCTACAATTGAACCCATCATTACGTTTTGTTTATCTTCATTTCGGCAGCGCAGTTTTTTAAATTTCATTCTTAGGAATACAGTGGAACCTCGCATAACGAATCGAATTCGTTCCGAGTCTTACTCGTTAGAGGAAACGTTCGAAACACACGTTATTTGAGATGTTCGTTATGCGAGGTTCTACTGTACTTACTTAAAAATACGTTACGACTTCCTACTACACATACATACAACATTCGAATACTTTCTCTGTGCTTCGTGATTATTATTACTTCTCAAACCTGTTGAGGTGCAGGAGTAAAAGCCAACTGACTGACTATAAATAGAGCGCATTGCATATATTTCGCGTTTTGCATCTTCATTGGGCACTAGCAATGCTGATGATGACGATGATGAAAAGTTAGATAAAACGTGGAAATTACTCTATCAAGATTTGCAAGTCTAATTTCGTCTAATAACTAGTCCAATAAATGAGCATCGCAACCGTTTTGCTGGCAGAGTATATTTTAATTACATCTAATGTCACTCATTTGCGAATGTTGCGCCAAAGGGGCCACATTTACAATTTATCTTCTGATTTGCTGTGTACAATGCAATGAGTGAAAGAATTCGCCGCAGGCAGGCGAATGAAATCTTCGCTAAACTTTGTATTATATTGTCTAGTCAAACATCAAGAAATATGATATGTGCATGCATTTTCACAGCATCTAAATATTAATTTTGCAAATATTTTGATAGCTTAAAGATATTACAATATTCTCTCTCTCCAACTTGACTTGTAAATGCTCTTCTTCATAGTAGAAACTTATAATTAAGTAGGAGTCAGGTAAGTGCATACAATGGTTGACTTTGAATCGAAATATCTTTGATTTGTTTTTAATATTTTAACATTTATTGATATCAACAAATACTTAAGTTAATATTCATTAATTAACATTCGCGAAAACGCCAATTTATCGGGTATATTTGAAGTTATTTAAAATTATAAGTGAAGTTTCCTATGCTGTACGTTCCAAGAAAATTTGGGAAACGGAAAACTAACTATTAATGGCCCAGTCGCGTGGAACAACTTGATACAAGATAATTGGTGTTTTTTCAATACAAATTATAGAGGATTAAATGTACTTTACGTTGATACAAATATATGTTAAATATTTAAAAAAGAAAATAAAAATAAAAGTGGAACTTTGCAAAAACTGGTACGGTCTTATCTCACTGCACACTGCTTAATATTTTACAGCACAGTGGATCCTCGTCTAATGATCACCACGCATAGCAAATATTTAGCTTGACGAGTGACTCTCTTAGCAAATGTCGTTTCGCATAACGAACGAACAGCTCGAAGAGACTAAGAATGTCTTTGTAATTTTTTTTACTTTTGTCAGGATAGAACGCGTTTACATAGATTTATATGGTAAAAAGTGTTTCGCTTAACGAACGTTTAGTTTAACGAGCCAGGCTCTGGACGAATTATATTATCTATGCGAGGCTCCAGAATAATTAGCAAAAATAACAACATAGAATATACAGCTTCATCACGCTCTATGATGTTTGCAAACTAATCGCCATTAATCAGGTATTTCCTTAATTAATTGAGCAAAAACCACTTGGATATAATGATATTAATTTCTAGTAAATTGTTACACTTTAGATATTGCAATTTCTCACATATTAAATTAACCTATCCTCACTTTGCATTATCGCATTTCATTGTCTTGATTATAAATTACATTCTATTAAATTAGGTTAGACAAAAACAATTTATTGAATATCATAGATTCATTTGAAAGTCCAATAAACTACGCGCTAATTAGTTTTTATGTTTCTCTCTATGAGAAAATTAATGCGGAATAATATTGAATGCTCATATTCTAATAGCTTATTGAATTTCTATTTGTGATTAAAATATTGGAGAAAATTGTTTGTTCATATGGTTTGTGTGTTGAAAGCGCGTGAGTTATTCGCCCAATTATCAAAAGTTTATTACGAATTCTTCAATCAACGAACGGCAAAAACGGCGAAACAAATTTTCATAAATATACAATAACAAAAATAATGGTTTACAAATAGGACATTTAACGAGCTACTAAATGGATTTTTTAATTGTCAGAATGCATGTGATACACGCGATAATAATCGTTAAAACACCAAACTCAAGAATATCTTAATGAACACACTACATCTATAAAAAAAAGAACGGAATACTATGTGTGGAACACCCAGAAATATCTATTAAAACACGAACATTTTCATTAATCTTTCATTTCTTGAGCGTGTTTTGTAATAATTTCACCGAAATGCACGAGCTGCTTTTCTAATGCTTGTTAATGACGAGCATAAAAACATAAATAGTCTGCTTTATTACGAAATACGGCAAACTGCACGCAATTTATATGATAAACTCTTGAGATACCGACAGGAGCTGACACATGCACGAAGCGATCTCGTGTGACAATAGCGGGTTAATGTAACAATATTTCATATGCTTTCTTCGTTGGCGCTGTTTTGGAAACCAAATTTACGATCGCTTTCGATGATTTCGTGGGCAATCAATCGCGTGTTCACGGATCTCATTGCGTCTGCATGGCGACACGACCACTTTCTTTCGTTCAATCTGCACGAATTACTCATTTTTTTCTCTTTTTCAACATTAAACATTCTTTTAAGTATTCCATTCTTGAATAAGTATCTTAAGCTGTATGCTATAATTGGTTGCTTGATATGTTTGGTCAAATGGGGAGTAATTTAGTAATTCATATTTACTTTCCCTAAAGAAGGGGTAAGTTGAGTGAGGCTATGACTTTTTGATTAACATAGAGTATTATTACAATTTAGAAACGACATCATATGATTATACATTAATTTTATGTTGGTCGCAGGAAGCTGACTAAATAGTTTTTACAATATTTCAATTCCTAATTTGCACGTTGCACATTAAGCCAAGTAATTTCATCTTCAAATCAAAATAACTCGATGGTGGACAGGATTAGATCAACACAAAACTAGTTCACGAGATGATTAAAAACTTTGTCTAACGAATGTAATGAATTTGATGAAAATACAACGTACCACCCTTACGAAACTTCAATTCAAAATTTATTTCACTCGCATAATTTGCTAATTTTTAAACGCAAAATATGAATGTAATTATGTATTTAAATGTATGATATTTTGCATACTATTATTGTACTGTAAATAAGATTTTTATAGATGTAATTTGTTTTCTTATAACTTTTCTCAGTCTACAGATAATGAATTTTAAATTTGTGACTCGTTTTTGAAGCAAAATTCGACTTCAAATTTGGAGCAAAATCGTTGCTAAACTATTGGTCCGATTTAAACAAAATTTTCACATTCGTAAACTCCTTTAACAACTCATCAAAAGATTTTTAACCTGAGATAATTTTTAGATAATTTATGATGACTTTTCTTACCTGTAAACAGCCGCACCAGCCGCGCCTGGAACGCACGGCCGGCATGGCTGGAATATGTAATCGAGGCAGGGCGTTGGTGAAATTATCCCAGGCAGGCAACTTTAGACTGCACTTTGGAAAACCCTGGAACAACAAAGAACACTTTTAACTTTTGCAATTCAATCAACTTTGACAAAGAGCAAATCAGTGATGCACTTGAACTTTATGTTTGAAGCGTTTCATTCCCACAAAGCGCCATAAAAGAGCAATAATATCACCGCACGCGATAAAATGGATTACAATGAAATTGTCACAGAGATTGAAAGGGGGAGTGAACTGCAATTCAATAAAGCTACATCAACTTTCCCAATGGCTTTTCACGGGAGGTGAACACACATCATTAATGTATGCACCCCGAACAATAAATCCACGCGAGGAAAGTAGGAAAAACGGTGACATTAGCGTAAAAAACACGCTAATGCACTTACCACTCACCGAGTAGTACACATGATTACATTACATTCGAAAAGTGAGAGACTAGCAATTATACTACATACATTGATTCGAGAGTATGAGTGAAATGTGTAAATAACGAAAAATGCACACACCACACGAGTCAAAGCTTCCGAAAGCAATTTGCATTTGAATCGCAATGGAAACTTGCAAGGAAACGTAGAATTATTGCATGTAATTCGGCAGGTTTCTACTTAATTCCATCGTCCGAATGCCATTCGTAGTGTTTGCTTTAGCCCAATGGCACAGATTTTGAGCGCGGTTAACATGGCAGCGAGTAATTTCATTAATTTGTATTGAGGACATTGATACGCGATGCCAACACTAGACACGCGTGTATTCACTTGTTGCGTACGGGCATTTAAATCGATTTTTCTTGTTTTCATGCAAGTAGCTGCCACTTCCACGAATCGATTGCTCATCACTCAGCAACAAAATACACAAAAAGAAGTAAGCATTCCTTGGAAGTATTCGCAAATTAGCGTGAAACAATTTTCGGTATTAGAAATGCATTAAACTAATGAGCATGGCTTGGAGAAATGCAATGCGAATAGCAAAACGTTCACAATCAGACGTTTGTTGATTATCAAGGTTCGCTGCGTGCAGCTACCGCATGCATACACGTTCTGCAGTTGATTATCTTATTATACCGTTATTATTATTATAAATATTGCACGAGTGCATAACGCATACTTTTGCTGATTTGCACGATGCACTTGCGATGTGTGTTTATCTTCCTTCTAAAAGTTGAAACAGAAGATAGGAAATAGGTATGGTTAAAATAGAAATAGAAAATATTCTAGAACCATTCTTAAGAGCAACAGCAACTTCTTTAACTAAGAATCTGTTTTAAAAATGTTACTACCAAACGTTATGCTTGACGTGAGATTGATTTGTGTCCAAAATTTACTTCAGACTCAAAATCATCAAAATTTAGTTATCATGAAATTAATAACATTAATAGCAAGCCTAAATTTTGGACATTGCCTAATATCTCAAGAACCACAGAACCAATTTCAACGATTCAAATTTCGTATGAAAAATAAAATTTTGAAATATTACAAGCAATTCAGTCAATGAATTCCAAGTTACATGTATAAAGGAAGTGTGTGATAAACATACCCTTCCTTAATTAATCAATTCATTTTTTAAATATTTTTTATCCACTTAATAAAAATAATACGAAGACTAAATTGGGAAGATAAAATCTGGATTTTTGATCATAAACATGTTTGCCAACTTGTAAACGTGTAAAATTAATTAAATCAAATTACGTTAAACATATTATAACACTGATTAAATTTTAATTGCCATTAGCTAAATGAATTTCAATGATTTAAATGTTAGATTTACATTTGCATCGTTAAACGCGTGCAGCACGCAGCAGCAGCTGCAATAATAAAACGAAAATGTCAAATATGTAATGATCAAAACAGTTTTGTGCAATATCGCCAACAAACACACATTTGGCGGATTAATTAACATTTCAATCCATATCGGATTTGCAGTTTGAATGGAACTTGCTGATTATTTTCTACGCATGGTTTAATTAAAACGCTGGGCGTAAACACAGCGCGCGAAATTGAGCTGCTTGAGCGATTTGTTTTGATTTACACAGCGTTAAATTTAAATGCATTTAGCCATATAAGTTTGCTCTATGCGATATACGCAAATGAATGTGTGTTGCGGCATAGTTGAACAACAAATTGCATTTCAGTTACGCACAGTTTGCACTTGAAATCGCATTCTGCAAGCATTCTTCGCGGCAAATTGAATTTAGTTCTAGACGAAGTCGAGTTCAAGAATTTGTTCGCATCTGAACCGTTTGCACTTTACATACAATTAGAAAATCATAACACGTAACGGTAATGAACGGATCTGTACATGAGTTATAAGTATAATGCACTTTACCTAGTATTCATCTTGCATAAGTCGGTAATTAATATTTTTAGTCAAAACATGTGGCTTAAAACAGTGTGTAATGCAAAGAGATATTTTACTTAACGTAACCTCATATTTCAATGTTATAGCTGTAATATTTCACAGAAATTAATAATATAAGATGTATTTCAAGGTTAGAAATCTTGAAAATTAATTGTTGATAAATCATTAGTTGTCGTTTATTATGGAGAAAATTTTAGTTTACCACAACCAGTAGTTTAGCTACAATTTCGGTTTAAAGTTGAACAAATTTTAAGTCGAGCGAGGTTGGCAACTAAGGTAATTTTCAAGTTTAAAATTCATTATCTCAAGTTTGTGAAAAGCCACAAGAAAACTAATTACACTATAGAAAAGCGCGTTTAAAGCACTTTAATTTGATGTCAAACATGATATATTTAAGTAATTCATTCCTTTCGTAATTTGCATTTAAAAATTGTCAAATTGTTTGAGTAACAATAAATTTTAAATTGAGTTTTACTAAGTTGGATTACATTATCTTGTCTTAAGACTTATATCATTCAATAGCTAAAATTCTAATTAATCTCAACACCTTATTTACTATTTGCTCAAACTGACCTTGCAACAGTTATTTTGATTTATGTATCAAAAATTTGCTCAAGATTCGTAGAGATTCAATTAATATTTGAATACAAAATTAAATGATTTAAGTCAAGTACAGTTTTACGAACACACTTAACGTGAAACACGTGCTCAAAAGCAATATATTATAGAAATTACTAGAAAAACATGCACTTGTTGATTAAGAATAAAGGTGTATCAAGGTGATCGGTTCACTTAAGCAATACTATTACTGTACATGAAACGTCTCGGCGCAATAACCGCATAAATATAATAATAATGTCGTACTTAGCTGTAAATGACTATGGGATTTGTGCATAAAATGAATCGATTGACAATAACGCAGCCGGTGGCAGAAAAAGTCTAGGTGAAAGAAAGTGAGTGCATTGATAATAATTGCAATTCGCTCACTCAATTGAACGCTATAACAACTTTCAAGAACGTGTTTGTCAAGTTAAAAAGTAGTTTTTATTAATTTATTTCGAAATGTCATTAATAATAGAACGTTTATCTCTCGCACTATGCTATTCTGCTGGTTAGTTTGTTAGGCTGACTCATTAGAGATGCTGATAATGCTGAATATAGTCTTCACTTGCACATTCCGCGTGCAATTCATGTAAATGTAAATCTCCGATGGAGAGTACAAAGTAATATTAGTAATTTCGAATTGATTTATTATGAGCGAGCACTCGGCGGACGTATTTCCTCGAATATCTTTATGTCATCATCAGTGATAGTGAAAAATAACACGGAGGTGCTCGCGCGCGCATAGTTTGTGTTATCAATGCGCCCACCGGCAATCATCACATGTAATAAAGCGAGTGAATGCGCTCACCATGAATGTTATTATTCATTCATTCGTTTGCTCTGATAAATCTATCAAAAGGCATTCTACATAGATGGTGGCATTGAGACAAAGAATCACTTGAAGCTTTTTCGTGTTCGAAGCACGCATTCCAGGCAGTGGAAATTTACAGAATGAAAGGAAATGATGATGATTATACAGGCTGCGGCAAAAATCTCTTCCTAGGTTCGAAGGTGAATTGAATGAAATTTACTTGGGATGTAAGAAGATTTTTTAAATCATTTATTCAATTTAAGTTATGCAGTAATTAAGCAAGGAATGTGATTCTCAAGTTCAAAATTAATTATCTGAAGAGTTGGAAAAGATTTAAGAGAACTAATAATGCCGTCGAAAAGGGCATTTAAAGCACAATAATTATGTAGCAAATAGTACACGTTTAAATAAACAACTATAGTAGTGATTTGCGTTTAAAAATGGTCTAATTATTCGAGCAAAAGTAAACTTTGAATTGAGTTTTACTAGATTAAGTTACATTATCCTGTTTTAGGATTTATAATATTCGATAGATAAAATTCTAATTAATATCGGCACTTAGTTTAGTACTTGTCCAGCCATCCCTTTGCGGAGATATTTTGATTTATAGATGAAAATTTAATAGAAAAATTTCATTTAATTTATTTGACTGGCATTAGTTTTAAAACTACCCAACAGAAAGCTCTTATTCTAGTTAATTAAGGATGTAAAGGACATTTATTGTGTCTCGAATACTTGTCTTTAAATTTAGCTTCAAATATAGGAAAAGAATTTTGCTTCGCCCTGTAAAAGCTTAAGGAAATGGACAGAATGCTGAATTAATTAATAATCTGCAGTATAACAAATGTGAGGATATCCTTAGTCATCAATAAAACGGTTTGCAATTGCAATTCAGGTGCATTGATAACTATGATTAATTAAAATTATTAAGTATGCAAGTGTTTAATTAAAATATAATTATTATTTAAATGTAAAAAAGCAATTATGGAATGGAAAGAAAACGAAAGCATTGATGCATTGAGGAATTCGTTAAGATGTTTAAATGTTTGGTGGACTTCAATCAAAGAATGATAATGTTAATGGCGTTTTTTTGTTGTGTTCTACTCGTATGTCAATTGTACACATATGTTCGACTCGTTTTATTTGATACGCCTGCACACAATTGAAGGTTTCGCTTTCTTGGGTTTCAATTGTCTATTCTTTTCGGACGCTACTTAACATGTTTTAAGTCTTTAAGTCTTTTAACAAAGGAGATAACATGAGGTGAGGTAGTAAACAAGATGGCAAACAATATTCAAGTTTAGCGCATTGAAAACTTATAACTGCAGATAGTTTTAATTACTTCCTCATTACTATGGAACAATATGTCCTGTTTCGTATTTGAACAAGTTTTAAATTACCAAGATGGAATTTTATAGCGTCTTAAACTGTTTCCTCGATGTTACATTGAAACAATTTAATGATTGTTTACCTTTTTAATAAGATAATAATATTTTATTTTAAGACAATGTTTGTTAAGATGAAATAAGTACATGTTACGAAGAAATTTAAAGCATTAATGAACTAATTTATGAGCTCAGATTAAATATAAATTTGAAAATGTAAGACAATGTAAAGAATTATATTTATTTTGTATTTGATATAACTAAATTAGGTTTCCACATTTGAGGTAATGAGGAAAAGTATTTTCTTTCATTTGTTGAAGAACTTCCAAGAAAATTATTACATCAAGTAAATCACTTATAAAGTTTATGATTTTGTATCAAGAATGAAAGAAAAAACAGTAAAGAAATATAACGGTAAAATAATTTAAATAATAACTGAAATGTATGGTAATAATTACTGCATTTTAAGGACAATAACACGCACTATTTTATAACGAAAAATGTAATCAAATTTTAGGACTTATCGCCAGTTGTTAACATTAAAATATTTTTTTAGTAAATCATTTCTAAATCTCTTTAATGAGAGATTAACGTGAGTGACTAAGCGTAAAATGAAACTAAATACATATTGCTAATCTAAGTTATGTTAACAAGTAATAAAAATTATAATCCAAATATAACATAAAAACAAAGTTAGAAGTCTATCTTTTCGTTCGCAAAATAAGGAAATTTATCAAAAATTAATCATGATTTGTTATAATAAAACTATGGCATATATTTTATGATTACTCTTACCACGAGAATAGATTAACAAAAGAAAATTATCTCTTTGTCTTTAAATAAAAATTAAACATAAATATTCATTTGAAATCACAAGATTTAAATAAGTTATCAATTTGTGATGGATATAAATTAATAGAAAACCACCATTAATCCACGTTATGTTTTTCCTCAGTGAACGTAGAAAAAACTTTGAACATCTCTTAATGGTGCAAGCAACAGGTGATTGAGTTTAATTGCACCTGTCACTAGGATGTTCCTAACACATTGATTGCAAGTGCATTGAACACAAAGAAAGAATGAAAGAAACCAGAAAAAGCATTATAGAAGAACCATATGAAGCAAATACCTAACTTTCATCCTACTTTAAACCCACAATGAAATATACATGCTTCTTTGTTCCTGGATATTATTCATAATCATAGATTTTAAGGCATGATTATCAGGCTTAAACGCATATAAATTGCATTCTATCTATCTGCATAATGGTGACGCACCCTGAATGTAAAAGTATTGATCGATTTTCGCACTTGATGCGATCGTCGAGTGCGTATATTATCAGCATGACAACGCAGGGCAGATAATGAGATGCAATAATGTCGTACAACGACGACAACAAATGATCACTTTGTACTTGTGCAGCATGCAAGTGCACACTCTGGATGTAATTACGCAATGGCTGTGCCTTGATTAACTTGACTCAGTTGTACATATTAGGCAGTTGGAAAAAAAGACATCCGAGTGTACCCACTACTTGCGCTAAAGTAATAATGAATATTTATGATTCGTCGAGTCGAGTCGAGGAGTGCGAAATATTTTACTCGGATAATGCACCACATAGCCTTCCACCAGCCTACGTTATTATCATAAATAACTTATTCATTAACGGCACGCAATTGAATAATTGCAAAATAAGGTGGTTCATAATCGCATAATCTCTATTCGCAGATATATGTGTCAAAGAAAAATTATTTAAGTTAAATAATTTGTTTAATTTACTCGTTTTGCCTTGGTATGGAATGTACAAAGTAAATACCATCAGATTATGCGTGTATTTGCTTGATACTTTTTTCTTCTTCTCGTTTCAGTTAGAGCGACTGGCGCTAATTTAGATGTAATTTGTAAAACTATTCTAACCTTTACGTATTTAAATTTTCGCATTTATGGAGTGCAGCGAAGAGGTGAAGCGCGCTCGTTTTCTCAATTACTTGCAGCGCACGATTATTATTATCTTGACATCAACGTCAACTTGATGTTTGTTTTTGTTGAATGCAACACGTTTAATAGTTGTACATTCTGCGCAGTGTTACTACTTTAATGATGTGTAGTAGAACAGAGATTAAAAACGGTATTAAATTTATTGTTTTAAACATTCTACAATTTGCTACAGTTAGGGTAATAAATACGTTTTTAAATGTCAAATAATTTAATTTCTTGAATGATTTTAATAGGTTTGTTAAACAAAAAGTATAAACTACAAGTGATTTAAAATAATACTTAAGTAAATCTTATCTAAACAATGCTAATTTTAGTAATTTTACACTTGTTCTAATCTTTCAATTTGAAAGTATCGGAAATTTTTTTCCAGCATGACAGATGATGTAGATATTGAAAAATATCTCTCTGAAAGAAAATTCGAATTATTTTAAAAGTTATAGCCATTTTAGTGCCATTTTAACTCGAGAGTTTTGAACAAATCGAAAAGTTTTCGTACTACGTTTTTCGATACGTTTGTCACAAAATCTCATGTTCTAATCATCCGATTAACTTGAAATTTGACATGAATATTCTATATATGTTACTCCATGGTATGAACCAAAGAAATTAAAAGTTTCATATTGTTATTACTATTTAAAAATTGGAAAACTTAATAAATGACTGAAAATTATCGACTTTTTATTTTGAGTAACAGCCATCTGGCGAGGAAATTTGTTATTTTCATTTTTCATGGTTTATATCTAAACGACATTTATATTAATTAAGAATCAACCCTGGTTTTTGTTTTTGGACGAAGAAAAGGGTAGGAATCGTGACCAAATGAACATGGTATTGTTTTTCTCTTTATTTCAACGACGCATAATTTTAATTTTACTATTCATTTTCTTTAATAAATAATTTTTTTAAATACTTAGTGAATACTTGTTTAATTTCAATAAATTTAAAAAATTATTAACAACTTTATTTTTAAAAGAGAAGAAATCTGTCAAATCAAGCAACAAAATACGAATAAAATTAATAAGTGAACGGCCTAAAAAGATAGCAGTTTGAGATAATTGCACATATCTAATAAAAAATGAATCAAACAGGTGTTAACCTCTTACTTTATTAACAAGTCAGAATTAAACATTCGGATGGAGATTATACGCAAGACGATAATTCTGCGATTCAAACAAACGTAGAAAAACTGTCAGAATAGACACTCGTACTGAATGTAAATGTATAACATGAGTTAATAGGCACCTTGCTCGTTTATTTAATTAATTGCCGACGATTAATCAGGCCACGAATGGTCATCCTTCGCGTTGAATTGAGCTGAGCTGAGTTTAAATGTAGTTTAGTCAGAAAAAACCCGTTCGTGGTATTCATACGGGTATTGTTTGGTTCGTCGCATTCGTGAAATGTGTGCCAAGTTTCCGTAATGTCACAGCGAACGCAAGCAACGCAGCGCGTAACTGAAACTGAAATTAAACTTGGTCGTGATCGCGATGCGTACGACCAATTCCGAGACGCTCAAAAAGGAGTTCAATGTAATTGCCAACCAAACTGGTTAAATCCTCACCATTTATAGACGGTTTAATCGAAGCGAATTGTGTACGATGAATGGACCACGGCGTTCGATTTTCTGCAATCGACAGCCGATCGCTCACAGCGCGCAAAGCGCAGGAGAGATTAATCGAGAGCAAATTGTACTTTCAATTTTTATTTTTACATGCATTCCATAACAGTCTTTTTTTCTTGCTTCGCTGCAATTCTAGAACATTCTTTGACGCGCATGTATGAATTGATTCAATTTCATTTTGCTCCAGAAATGGACTTTTTCTGAATTTTAATTGCTTTTGTTGGAATGCAAATCTAATAAAAATTCAGCATTGAACGAACATAAGGTTGTAAAATAGAGTTAAGCAAGATATTATCTAATGGAAAAAACAAATTAAAGATCCTAATGTGAACAAGAAGGAATTTCGATTTTTATTTCTTCCTTATTACTTATTAATGAGCTAATTATATAATGAGAGCTTATTTGGAAATATCAAATTATTGACTGTTTAAGATAATTACTAATTTGTTAAGGTAAATAAATGATTATACAATGTATATTTTTAATTTAAAAGAGAATATGTATTCTAGAAATAACGAAAAGTTCTGGAAATATTCTAGAAATGTTCTAGAAAGAGAATAAAAAGTTCTAGAAATATTCTAGAAACTTTATCTTGACATTATTCCTTTTTTCATTTTATTTCTTTTTCTAAATTTCCTTATTTTCTATTTTTGAATGATGTTCACCAATTAGTTATTAATTGATTAATTTTGATCATGAAAGAAATGAGTTTGAGGTATTTATAAGTAACCTATTTGTATTTGAATTGTAAACAATCACAAATTACAGTATTATTAATGTTAAGTTGGTGCAAATAGCAAAAGCAGCGAAAAAGTGCAATCTAATTCTTCCTAACATAGTAATTTAAAACTAAAAGTATTATGTAAATGTTAATGCTCTATTTGATGTACGTTCAAACACACATTGCATTGCATTGTTGTGTGCAGTGGAAACTAACGCAATCAGAAGGCGTTCGCAGCCAACGCAAATCCAATTCCAATTCAATTTCCAAACGCAGCAACAAAACAGCGAATTGCTCAGCTTTTATGCAAACTGTATTATTCCCAATATAAATACACACACTGACTGACTAACTGCCAGCATGCTTGCTAGATTGCGTGCAAACATAGGAAGGTATATGTTTGATTATGATACGCAATTTCAAACTCGACGTGTTATAAAATCACTCGTGTTTTGTGCTGTTGACTTGTATAGCAAATACAGACAGACACTGAATGGCTTGCAAGTCAATCTTATGAAATACGTTATGTACTTGTTGGTGGAATTTTTTCGTGCGTTGCAACGCGTTGCTTCATCTTGCACAAATTCGCAAAACAATACTTTATTGACTATGTAAATGTAAATCGAGATTCTGAGGCGAAAATGCATAAATTTGCGATGAGGTTCAAATTATGCAGTGACCCAAATTCTAGTTTATAAATGTTTTCAACTTTTAGTACAAACTCTAATGTTAATAATTTGTCAAGTACTTACTTAATTTTAAGTCTTTGCGTGTATAAAAGTAAAAAGTAACTGAATTTAAATGAAGGTAGGTACTAGTTACTCAAAAAGTAAATTTTTAGAAAATTATTAACAAAATTGCAAATATAATTGAGTTACACTTTGCGAGTTATTTAACTTTAAATTAAGTTTAAATTGTAAATACCTTTTATGTATATGTAAATGTAATATTTGTTTTTTTTAACCAAAATAATTTATTTTTTCAACCAATAAACTGATAACTTGTTATTATTGGGTTTTAAAATTACTTGTTCCTCTTTTCTTAAATTATTTAACATTGTTTATTAAAATTGATTTAAAGCACTCAAAAAAGACTAAGTTAATACTTTGCTTTTCATAGTTTGTCTTTTAAAGACAAAAACTAAAATTCTAGTTCTTAATCTGTGCTCATTTTTAATTAGTAGTTATTTTAATACTAAAGCTTAATGTGTTTTTATTCGTTTTTCCTGAATATCCTTACTCGTGTCTTAAAATGCACATAATTAAACAATGATTAAGAAAGAATTAAATCAATTATTCAATGAATCAACCTTTAGAAATTTCTTAATACTTTTTGCAACAAGTACTTGATCAGTATTCTGAATGCAATTGGCTGTGTTTGAATCCACAATAAATATTGATGAATGAAGCAAACTAAATAATAAAGTTAACATTTTCACTAGTTAAACAGCGCTTTGCGAGCGATTGAGTGAAATGCCAGAAAAAAGCGCATCCGACAAAGTTGCGCGCGCTAAAACGTATGTATTGTAATGCGTTGCTTAAAATGTTTTGGTATGAAATTTATTTGGTGAGCCGTGCGCGTCTGCATTTCTTTTACGGTTATTTGTTGTCGGCTCGCTTGAGCGCGCGTTGCATTGGAGTTGGAGTGCGAGTGTATGTGCGATTGCGGCATAAATACTAAGCAAGTGTTATGCGCGTATATGTGTAGATGATTTTTCGTACTATTATAGGTTATTGGGTCATCGATAGGTCTCTTCTTCGGCGGCCGTGCGGCTGCAGTGGAATTCAAGCAATGAGAATGTTGCGCTTGCAAGCTATCTGTTAAGTTCTGTTATTCGACTGAATTTTACAGCAATCACAACACCAACGTGAAATAAAATGAAATAACATTAAATATTATAAATAATAACTTGAGAAATACATGGTGAGGCAAACGTTTAAGTCTGCCTTTAAAGGTTCATTTAAAGAAAAGTACACTAGATAGAAGAGAAGTATTTTTTCCTATTAAATTAGCAATAATTGATACTTAATTGGAGGTGTTTTGAAGATTTATAACAGTCAAGTAACGTCCGTAATTGACTAAATAATTTTGTAACTCAATTGTGTTCTTGACTGATCATTAGAGAATTTCATGAATTTGCAGTGTAAATGAACAAAACTTTTGATATTCGAGTAAAAGCAATCAAAAATTCAGGATAAGTTTGTTAATAATAGCCATGTGCTAGTTTGGGGTGTAGCATCATGAAATGAAATTAATAACCCTTATTTCTTAAAAATTGAGCAATTTTCCTCAATTCTGAGCGACAATTTTACAGGATTCACAATTGTTTGTAACAATTCTTAAAAGGAATGGCCAGGAATATCGCTGATTACACGAAATGAGGCTATCATTCATACAACACGGTCTTTAATGACATAAACTAAAAAACGCTTCCTATAGTGTCCTGGAAAAGCAATTTTTGTGGAATGGCGCACGTCAGATTTGACAATATCTAATTATTTATGGGATTATATTTAGAAACATTGCCATAATTTTTAGAGGAAATAAATCGAACAGAAATTCACTGTCTACTTTAAAAAGAGACTTCTAGAAAAACTTATACAGAACTACACAAGTGACTAGCAACAATGTTTGGACAATGATGGTCCCTACTTGACCGACATCATCATTGCAACTATTTCACATAAAACTTCAATTTTTGTGAATTTAAAAGTTGGAAAATTTATTGCTCTAGCTCAAATACTTTTTTCAAATTTAGCTTCAAATTTGAATTGTATCGCACCCTATACTAGCATTGATATATTTAAAAATAGTATGGACATTTTCAAAGAAATCTCATAAAACAAACAAGATTTTTGCAATGTGCTAACTGCTTAGCAACATTAATAAAAGTTGAAAAACAGGTAAGCAAGTAAGTAAGTAAACAACTAACGATTAATTCTTGGGAATCATTTAACAATTGCTAAACTACAAATTCAAATGCGTTTTATATGCAAATTTAACATAACAAATACAATCTTAACATGAATGTCCATGTTTTATAATATGGAGAATTCGATGAGTAATTTTACTGAATTTTTCATCATTTAAAATGCAGATTTCTTTTCGATAATATAAATCCAAAACAAACTCAATTAGAGATTTCTCCTTTTTTTCGTTTGTTCAACCACTGCAAGGCTAATTAATTATAATTAAACATGGAAATAATACAAACATTTTCATCCTTGACTTGTGCCTAGAAGAAATTATTCAGTTCATTGTTTATTTCATTTCATTATGAATAATTTTCTCTCGATAAGTATTTTTTTCGAGTTGAACTGAGTAAAAAGTGAAAAAGAATAAGGTTAGAGCATTTTCTCATTACGTTTCCCAAGATTGTTAGCGCATTTCAGCGCAATAAGAACAAAAAAATTGTTGATTGTCATTGGCCTTGGGCATCGTTCAGTTGACTTGTCTTGCGAACAAATAAATAGTGAGATAAGTTGCGCATTACACTCATAAATTATCATAAAGTACCTTTTTCTCGTTTGTTTTTAAACGCCAAATGTAGATAAAGAGGACATGCAATAATCACATGCGTTTGCGCATGAGAGTAACTCAAGTTCATTAAATTTTATAAATCCGCGAGTGCGGCGAAATGCGTTAAGTGAATGCTTAATTGCCGCGTGTGCATTATGCATTCAAATAAAGATGTGCAATTTGCTGATTGTCTCCTTGCGTTTTTGTCCGGTGGAGATTTCAGCGTGTTGTGCGCAATTAATGCCATGTTAATTTATATTGCACGTTTTGAATTTCTCTTCAGAAGCCATCAACACTCGTCAATGCTGATGCATGCGAGAAAAGATCAAGGATAATCATTACAAATATTATCTTTGCTCAATGCATGATGCTTTTTCTAACTTTATGAACACGTGCTTGACAAGTTTGTTTTAAGATTTAGAAGAACATTAATGAGATAAAATACTTTATTTCATGTTTAAATATCATTTAAAAAATTGTTAAACAAACAGTGCTATGCTAGGGGTGTCCAAAATTTACTCTCAATTAATTTTAGCTCAGATCTCTGTTTACTTATGACTAGTTCACTCAGCTCACGTGATAACAACAGCCCTTTGAATTTGTAATAAAAATTATTGGAATTTTTACAAGATATTTACCGATGATAATATTTTTAAAAGAAAATCAAAACTAAGTAAAGATAAAGTTTACTTAAATATTACTTAATAATTTTGTACTTTTTAATTGATATTTGTTAATTAATTAATTAATTAAGTACCTTGTGCATTTTATCCATAATGTCATTCAACTGTTCCTTGCTGCACATAATCGAATCCATATTTTACGGTTTTCACCCAAAAATAAAAATCAATAAAATCACGTTAGGTGCACTAATTGAACACAACTTTCATCGAGTATAGTCAGTCACTCACTCACTGCTTTCATTTTATAACATTTTATTTATTGCGCTCGATAATATTTTTTATTATCGCTGTTTATTTCGCCCGTAAAACTGAGTTGCTTTACTTGATGCACATGTTGCTGCTGCTGGTGTGTGCACTACATACATACGCACAATTCGCAAATGCACGGAGAGACTTGTGCGTGATTCGCGCGCGAGATTCGCGAAATGTTGAGTGCGCGCGACCGTGTTCGGTGAGATCGCAGGTGCGTTTGACGCGGTGCGCGCTTCTTGTGCGCCATCGACACCGCTCAAGAGCGCACCGTGCGTGGTGGCAGAAGGAGCGGAGCATCGCCAACGGCTTTTGATATTATTGCCCGTCGCGCCGCAAAACGTGCACCTTTCTTACATGCTCACTTATTCTTCGTCGTGGAGATTCCCAACGTGTGCGCGCACTTCTGCACCAGCAGCAGGTGTACTGCATCTGTACACAGCGGTACAAAATATTTTTAATTGTTACTTTAGCCTACTTTTAGCATACATTTTTGCATCTATTTATTTTCTTTAATATTCAACACAACTAAGGCTAAAATATCTAGATTTATTTAGAAAAATTAAAATGTTTTTAGGTTATTTAATCAATTTTATAGGTTACTTAAGGCTTTTTGTGTTACGTTAGATTTTCTATCAGATAAAATGCAAATTAACGGTAATTTAATTGTTTTAGGTTATATTTCGGATTAATAATTTATTTCACTTATTTTATAGCTTACTTCTTTAAGGTAAAGTAACCTTATTTTTTGGTTATTTGTTGGATAAATTAACTTAAAATTTTGATTTATACTTAAAGTAATGAATTTTTTTATTATTTTGCATTATTTAATGACAAAATTTCAAAATAAGAGAAATTTTGTATAAGTGATTTAAATGATAAATTAATTATGATATTTTTTATTATTTAGTATTTATTTTAATAAACAAATTAATCCATCTTTTCAACTCTCGCATTCAAATTGAAATAACTTTTTAAAATCGTGACTGAAAAATACAAAGAGCCTAGAATTGAATAGGAAATTTAATCCGTTAAGAAAAATTATAGAGATATTTCTCGAGTAAAATTAATGCATTCGGAGAAAAACGCACGTTTATGAGAACAAGCGATAAACGGCATTCCGCACTGGCAATTTGATTCAATCTACATTTTCTAATAAATAACCATTCGCCGTTTATCGCTTTGTGTTATCAGCAAATATATTTTATAAATTTTACGCCGTTTTGTATCGAGAACCGTCAACAACAAAGCGAAATATTCGATGAGCGCGAGTGACCGACCTACTTGCCGAAGACGACGACGAAGAAGTCGAAGAAGTGGCGCCGCGCACGAAAGATGAGAAAGTCTTCTTTGGATGCGCATCGGAAACGATCGCCCGCTTTTTACATACACATCCACGTGCTGTTTCCTTTATTACTTTATTTTACAATAGCATATTTCTTGCTATTTAACCAGAAGCAATAACATAACCTCAAAACAAGTGGAAAATTCTTGGCATTGTTAATGTTTTTAAGCGATTTTACGCATTGTATTTGTTAAAGAATTTAATTACGCGGATGTTTAATAAAACTTAATAGAATTTGGCTAATTAACGACAAGTAATTATGACGCAATAAGGAAACGGTTAATACAACACATTCTTAAGTGTTACAAAACAATTAAAGTGCGTAAGTAATTACTGGCTATTGAATTTATTTAAATTTGTGGTGTTTGGAGAGAAAAGTCCAATGTTGCAATTAAATGTGTAATAATAGTCTAATTATTCAATAAGCCGGAAGTGTATTTGGAAATACACACAATTTTCTCACCTTTTCGAATTCTTTCGTTGTTTATTATGAAAGAGAGTTTTGGATGCGTGCACTGTATTAACGCATTAATGCGTTAACATTACACACACTCTCCATCGCATTTTGTAAATAAATAAATATTGCGCTTTATGTGTAGTAAACTTTCTTTCGAAAAATGTCTGAAGCTGCGATATGTGATGATTACCTACATGGAAAACCATTTCGAAATTGAGTTATTTATTAGATAAAACACACTTGCTGAATATATATGTTTATATGCATTTTTAAATGTTGTCAACTAATTAATCACGTTCACACTTTTATCCGAGCAATTCGATGAAATTAGCATATTTGAAGGTATGGTTAAGTGAGTATGCATTTTTTGTAGAGTGCTGTTTTTAGTGGTTTTCATCAATTTCGTATTTGTTTACGTGCATTTAAAGGTCATTTCGTGCGGTGCATCTTTTGCGCTGCACTTGCAGTTCGTGGGTGCAGTCCCCTGATCAAAATGTTAAAACGCCTTTAACGAGCTCCGGAGGACAAAATTCGCATGCTAAAAATTTGCTAAGTGCACATTGACTAACAATGGCAGCAATGCAAATGTCAATAATGCACGAATGCATTATCAAACAAGACTGACTATTGACAATAATGTGAACAAATCGTAGAAAACGTTTCAAATTGTTTCGATTTTGTGCTAACAATAAGCCATTATTGACGGTGATTACGTTTTATTGTCCTAATCGATGATTAGACTTGAAATAATATTTGGAAATCGTTCAGGGTAAACGTAAAAACATAAGGGAAAGTTGTAATAAATGTAATGGTTGTGCAATTGATAAATTTACTTAAAGAAATGAATGTTACTCTTAATTTAGATGATATGAGAGATTAGAATTGTTAATGAAATAATTTCTTCGTTATTTATCGTGATTAGTTAGTCACATATAATTCACGTGATAACAACAGCTCTTTGAAATTGTCTGCATTATCAGTAATAATGATAAAATTATTAAACATAATGTTTGTCATCTTTACAAGATTGAGATAGACACTAAAACATTAATATTTCATTTTAGTCAACATAAATCGACGATAGTACGTTAAGAAGAAAATCAGAATTTAGGAAAGATAAACTTTAACGAATATTATCAATAAATTTTACTAACATAAAAGAATTTTCATTTTCCTCGCAAGTTAAGGAAGAAGCTGTAGGGTAAATCGGAACTAGGTCCTTATTTATTGCAATATACGTGGCAATACATGTTGCATTGTATCAACCGTAAGGATCTAGTACTCTCAACCTAGATTACTGCTATGTATTCTGGGATTTCCCAGTTTAACTCTTTCAGCAAGTGCATAGTATGTTCAGGTAAAGAGCAAATAATTCTGTTTTTGCCCCATAACACAAGAAAATCATATTTAATCATTTTTAAACAGGTTGGTTCGGTTTTCCCCCAGTCAGAGTCAATTCCACCCTAGTGGTACTAAGTTAAATAAAAACACTGAGATTATTAGGTTTACTGGAATTAGTTCGGTTATGCCATATTCCACCTTACTAATAAATAATTATTGATTATGAAGTAAACATTCTTCCCTTAATATGTTATCCATTTAATGCTACTAAAGATACGGGAAGATAACATATTTTTGTTAGTTTGATGTTTTTTGATTGTTTAGTTTATAATGAGAAATGTCTCATAAATGAAGAAAGTATTATAGATCGTGCGCATCATGGTGGTCGATCGCAAATATGCAAATCGTGAAGAGGATCGATAAACAAATATGCAAATGAAATCATAACGTTTGAAGCATCACTGATATATAAAGACATGCTCTACGTGAAATGGTAGTTAACGTTCAGTCGTTCAGTTATCGGCAAACTTTACGATGTTTATGTTTGCAAAGATTTATTAACAAATTTATGCGCTCAAGTCGCGTATAAAACTTGCAAACATTATGCGCACAGTTTGCGCATGTTTTTCATCTTTTCCGGTGCGGTTTTACTTTCTTTTCAGCTTCCTCTCCTTCAAGCGCTCCTTGCTCTTAAATAATTCAACATTACAATATGCAAATACATTTAACTAAGATGCAATATGTGTAAGTACTTTTAGTTATTCTTCTGTTTAAATTGCAAGAAAATCCTAATTGAATTTTACTTGAGATTTAAGTATAAACAATTTAATCATGTATAGGAACAGGAAATACGTATGAAATTGAAAATATTTTGAGGTGTCAAAGATGGAATGCAGTGTGCAAATCCATGAAGTGTTATCGAGGAAACATTAAATTTAATGAAGGAATGAATACTTGTTGGATCAAATCGCACGAGGTGTTTAGTTTATTTTTATGCACCCAGAACGTTTAGATTTGTAGGAAAATAAAATTCATCGATGGAACGCAATTGCATCATCATTATCATCATCGGCCTTTCATTTAATTATGAATTATCGCACAGATTTATTCACGCTGAAGTTCGTTGGCTTCCTTCATGCACTTTTATTTTTAACTCATTGCATATTCGTACACACTTCAATGAATTTTGATATGCAATATTTTATTTCTTGCATAATGTTATGCCAACGAACTTTATTTCGTATTCGTATTACGCTCTCCAAAAAAAAAATATTCGCTTGTTTCATTTTACAATTCATGTATTGCTTAATGGTCTAAAAGTCTTCTTAACTTAGCTGTTATTAAAGTAACGTAAATTTTTATCAAATATTTAAGTAAATTACTTAATGATTAGAAATGTGATAATTTGTAGCAAACAATGAAAGAATTAAAATATAAAATTGAACATTAAATAGCAAAAATTGTGCTGTTGTACTTGATCAAACTTATATACAAATTACTTTAACAAAAACATTAAAATCTTTTTAAAGAATAATTTTGGGAAAAAAAAATTTAATATCTTCACGTATAGTAAGAGTTTTCCATTTTATTTATGAAAACCAATTTCTTATTGATTGATAATAGCCTTTGAAAATGAATTTAGAAGTTGAATCACAATTTTTAATCAAAGTTTGATTGATTATCTGTTAAATTAGAGTTAAGATTATTAACCCGACTTAAACATTATTATCTGTTATTATCAATAATCAATTGATAAAAAGAAATTTAGAAAATTTAATCATCCACTAAAGATTGTTTATTATGAAATCAAATGATTTATCATTACTGCAAGAAGATAAACATAAAATGTACACTTAGAAAATGTGTATGTGTTGGAAAATTTATTAGAGGTGTTTGATATAAATTCGAAGAAAGTGTAAAGAAGAGAATTAATTAAAATCATGAGCAAGACGAAAGGAATTAGTTTCCTTGCAGTGCATTACTGATGCGTAATATGACACTGTGGTATCTGAAGAAGTTGATTTGCTAATGATTGTCTTCTTCCTAATGGAAAGTCCCGCAAATCAAGTCGACACCACAAGCACGCAAATATGGCTTACGCATTTGCGTAACGATTATTATTCAAACAACGCAGCTTTCTGTTGTTCCTTCATTAAACAATTAAATAAAATTATTTATAATTTCATATCATTGTACACTTTTTCTTCTTCTTCATAAACCTAATTAAGTAAGTTAATGACAATCGTCAGTTGGCAAATTAGTTTAATGTGACAGGAAAAGTTGATGAAATAGAATACAATTCTGTCATTTGTTTAACTTCTCTTATTATTTTTTTCTCATAATTTTATAATTTAAACTTATTATACGTAATTTACTAATGAATATTCAAAAGTTACCAAAACTTAGATAAATAAAAAGACGCGGGAACGTTATTCAACAGAGCGAACAAACGTCTTAATTTTGGACATTGCTTAATATCTTACGAACCACAGAACCGATTTCAAGGATTCAAATTTCGTATGAAAAATAAAATATTAAGTCTTACATCATAAGAAGGTTCCCTTAAAAAAGTGGGAGAATCTCTTGTTAGCGAATGATTTATGATTTTTCGAATCGCTAGTGAGGGAGTAAACAATTGAGTTTATAAATAAATAAAATGTGTTTATTCTTCCTCTAAAACATTCATAACACCCTCCTAACATAACCAGGACCAAATTTTCATTTGAAATCGATCTGTAGTTTGTGAGATTATTGATCACACTGTGGCTGATGGCTGATTTTCATATTTAATTTCATCATTATTACTGGTAATATGAACGAATTCGAATAATTGTTTTTATCACACAAATTGCTTTAATATATTCAGTCTATTGAAAGAGTGAAATAGTGATAAGTAAATGGAAATGACAGCTTAATAAAATCAAGTAAATTTAGTACATTAAGTTTGGAATAAATTTTGATTACAAATCAGTGCTAAAGAAGTTTCACTTCTCTTCACTAAAGAAGTTTCACATAAGTAATTTTCATGTCAAGTTTGACGTATCTTAATACTTCTACCCATAAGAAATTAATTAATTGAAAGTGACTCATTTACTAATTAAAACAAAAAAGCGGTTGAAGTTAATATAAGAAAAATACTTACATATACAATCGGTTGATTTATGATTATTCGTATTTGCCGTGTATAAATTTACGTTAGCAGAACATACAATTATCATAAATATGCAATGAAAAGAAATCACGTGCAATTAACGCAAATGCAATAAAATTGCGAGAAAAAATAACACAAAAATAATAAACGTGGATCGCGCGATTGCGCAAATCGCTTGCGCACAATGTAATTAAATTATGTGCTTTTATAAATGCAATGCATTTAACGTATTTACAGTTGTGTTTATTCGCAGTTGGATTTCAATCGCGACGCGCGTATTCGCTGAAGAGAGAAAAAAGTTATCAACATTCTAAATTGCTCCCGCGTTGTTGTGCCTTTGAAGCTCTTGACTGAAAGGAGCAGGCGCAGAGAAATATAAATTAATTAGTTAATTGCTAGAAAGGCGCTTTTTGTCTTATCAATCATTTCATGATAAATATCTATTTCTCTTAAATGTCTATTTTTTGCTTGCTTTTACATCAAAGCGGTCTCTGTACGCGATGCAACTGCATGCGTAGATAAATCATGCAAAGTCAGCTTTAAATGCATTTATATACAGTTTTTGTTACATTTTCCCTATTTTAATTGCACTTGCCTTCGTGCAATTCACATATTTGCTGCATTTAATGCAGTAATGTCATGTATGGAATTTCAAGACTATAAATCTTTGAGATAAAAGGTGATTTTGAACTTGATATAGAAGAAAAATTATTTTAATGTTTCAAAATGTATGTAAATCAACAAAAATCTTGCAAACTGATTGCCCTTTGTTTTCTGGAACATACCTGACATATATGAATTAAATATCAATATTTTCCCAATTTTCTTTTTACCAATCCATAGAAGAATAAGTGAATTTTATTGATTAAAACGTATTATTTAAATCTGACCAGTAGTTTAGCAAGAATTTCACTTTATAGGTGAATAATTATTAGGTTAGAGTTGAAAGAAAAACTATACCTTAGATTCAAAAATAATTTTCTAAGCTTCACATGGACCAATAACAAAATGGTTTTCAGATATGATAAGAACAACTCGCGTAGAATTAGATTATGCTAGAATTATCATTTACATGATATAATTTAATGTAGAAATTAATTTTTCAAAAGTATCGGTTGTTCTCAAAATACCTAGTTTTCAAATGTACTTTTATTTGGTTGTGATATTATGTGCTACAATGAATTTAATAGTGACAGATAATAATGAAAAACTAAAGCAGCTAAGCACGATTAAAATTTTGATAATTTTTTGCCGATAGCAAGAATTTTAAGCACATTACTTAATTCGAAGAATGACACAAATAATCTCAGTACAATTCTAGGAATTTGAACTCAAATTATTTCGTGATTTGCACAGGTTCCTTCGAAAATTATTTCGAGTTTTTGTGTTATAGAGATTTTCCTTTTTGTTCTAGAAAGTTCTAGAATGTTTTCCTTATTGTACTATACCTATACCTCGTATTTTTACAGGATTCTTTTTACCTACCGTATAAAAACAGTTTTACATATGGAAATGTAATAATAGTAAGTATAAAATTTAATAATCATTAAATCATTTTATATTAAATGAATAAGTAATAAAGTCATCAACAAACTCTTAATACATCTTTATTATTGCAACACGCATAACGCATAATGCATTCGCGCCAGGAATATTTATCAAGTCGGTAGAAAAGAAAAGCACCGTTAAGATGGCTGTTAATTGTAATTTGTAATTAAAATCGGCAAATGTGAAAGACACACGTAAAATAAAAAGACGAGGTGTGAATTGCTAATGAAAATGACACTTTGCTAAGGAGCGTCACCGCGGCACGCGAGTGCGTCCTGCGCGCTAACCTAGAATGACAAAATTCGAGTTGAATTATTGCATTGCACTTGCAACAAAACAAGGTGCGAAACATTAAAGCACACTCATTGAGAATGTGTAATGCATGCCAGCCTACTTTGGCGCAATTATTACAATAATGAGCAACGTTATGTTTACTTATGTTTTGTCCTAGATCATCTCAGGACATGCAAGCATTTTATTAGTTATTGTTTCTTTGTGTGTTTATGTTGTTTTGTTGTTTATATCAAGTAATATGTTGAATAATAATCACTTGTCAACACTTAACACCAATTCCAATCAAAGCAAATTATTCCTGGTTTTACTGCATTTTATCCTGAATTTTATTTAAAATTCTCATATACTTTGTATATCTTTTACCAGTTCTTTTAGGTGGTAAACTATTAATTAGAATGAACACTAATAAATCTTGGACGAAATGAGCGTTCAGTTTAAATTGAAAATTAAACAAATTTCTGAAGCAGCTAAACGAGTGCAGTCTGAAACTCTCTAAGCGCGTAATTGTTATTTGAGTTGTTTGTTAGCGCTGAGATTTATTATGCAGATTGCCACATCAGAAGTAAAGGCTTGTAGATATGCACATATATGCCGAATGTACATCGACATTGAAAAACGACGCGTTTTATCATCGCCTTTCTTCCGTTCACTCGCGTCCATTCCGCACCAGACATCATTCACATCAGAAATCTTCGCGCGCGTGCATGCTGCACTTGAATGCTGAATGCAATGCCATGCACTTGCTGCAAAAAGAGATGTAGATCGCATGCATTCATTCGCCTTCGAGATGCATTCTCACTGCTGCTTTTTGCCTATTAATGAAGCTTTCAGTACCAGGGAGCGTCCGTCTAATCATCAGGCAATCGTCAATTAAAGATCCATGTCGGTAGCCGTAAAGGGCGGACAGAACAAGGTCGAAGAAAGTGAAATCGATGGATTTATTCAATATTCTACATTCTGTGAATCAAGTGTGAATCAGTTTTTTCTTATTCACGTAAAACTCATTAAACAATGAAATTTTGCAATAACTGTAGATAATAGTGACGTCAACCAAGTTCATAAAATTGTAATCGCATATTTAATGATTTTAATTTTTCGTAATTACCTCGTTATCCTCGTTAATTGAGGCTTATTTCAATGCGATAAAAACAGTATTTAGCAAATATATCAATAATTAAATTCACGACCCTCAGCATATGAGTTAAGGGTTCAAACCCTATTTAACGGACGGTTTTGCTCCTGTCCCACTACCAGGAAACTGGATAATAGTTGGATACCTTTACAATTTCAAGAGCTTTTGAAATTTTTCTCAAAGAGTATTAACTCAAGTATTCGTTGATGTTAATTAATATTAAATTATCATGAAACAAATGAATGATATATGGCTTCAAAGTCAAATCAACGAAAAACCTGTGTCCAATTTACTTAATTACTTTAAAGCTCATTCTTGTATTAAAAATTCTTGTAAAAAAAATTAATTAGTTTTAGAGTTAATTAACTTATGTAATAATACGGCCAACACCTAACAAACTTGTGTGTTAAACATGAAAATTAATGCATTTTATGCATTTACTCAACTTAACCTAGCATTGGATCAATTCGCTTCACTTTGTTGCAAAGTGAAAAGTTAATGAACCCGGAGTTGAAAAAAAAGTCAGGACGAAATATTCGAATGCGCTACGCATTTGCAATGAAAGACGCGTAAAACCCATCGAAAGCGTACGATTTGTATGCAAATTGTGCACTTAACATCATTGAAATGTGCAAATAATAAAGAAATAAATCTGGTAAATGTACACGGGCGACACGCCCAAAAATCATTCGAATTATAAGAAGCGTAATAAATCAAATTAATCAGAAATATGCGTGAACGATGACGAAACTGCGGTCAAACTAATAAAATTCAATGGCACGTTTTTTCTCGCTGAACCGCAGCCAATTGACTTGGAAACGCATCAAGTGCCATCAGTGATGATGATGATGATGAAGAAGATCATCATCAGCGATGCGCATCAATAATAAATGGTAAACATTTTTCTAATTAAATGACTACCGGTTATCAATCACATTCCATTGCGCATTAGACGCGTTGATATTCAAGCAAATATTGAAGTTTTTTAAGTATGTGAGTATGCATGTGGATTCTACATGAGATTAATCATGCGTTTACAGCTGATTTAATCGCTTCGGATAATCTAAATCATTGAATTATTAAATGCTATAATTTGTTCAAGGTGTTGTTTATTCAACGAAGGTATTTAAATTGGAATTTTTTATTATTAATCATCTTGATGAGAAATGCATGAAATTCTCATAAATGTAAGCATAAGAGATTTTAATTAGAACAAATTCTATTATAACAATTTTTCGATTATAACGACGTAATGTTTAAAATAGATATACATCACACACTGGTCTTTTTCTTTTTCTTGTTGTCAAATTAAATACTGACATTTTTGGAATTATTTTTTTACTAGCAAATAAAGGAATAACTGAGTTTTATGAAAGTGAAAATATACTTAAAATCGGATGGATAGTTTAGCAACAATTTAGCGACAAAGTCGAACAATTTCCGGGTCGAGATTCATTTCTCATGCAAACGTCATATTCAAACTTAATTTTCTAAGCTCGTAGTAATCCAACATTAATATTCTTTGGATATGTATAAACTACAACTAATTATCTTTCGAATGGCTCAATATGGTCTTTTAGATATTATATTTTCAATAAGAAAATAAATTTTGAAAAATTTCCGATTTTTAATATACGGTAAATTTTCAAATCTACTTCTACTTGTGTTTGTCAAGCTGTGTCAAGGCAGTATTACCACTGGCAGATAGATAATTAAATGGAAAATCATCCCTGCTATGTCCACTCGCGCCCAAACCCGCCCTTATGAAAGTTATATCAGTTTAATTTTAAATCTACTGATTCTCATTACCCGCCACAAAACCGAATTTTTAAATTAAATTGAATACCATTCAGTTTATATTACGTTTTAGTACTCATTAAATAAAATATTTATAATTATAAATTAGTTTTATTTATAGTTTACATTAATCATAATTTTAGATTTGAAACTCTTATTGTGAGATTTTGAAAAGTTGAGGAATTTTTATTTGAAGAAAAGTTAATCTAAAACGCACAATAACAAATAACAATCAATACATTGATATTGATAAATGAGCGAAATGGTATTAACTTTCTTTCATCTCGCGCACGCTTTCGGATGCAAAGTGGGCTTAATGGAAAACTGCGTTCGCGCGAAGCCGCCCAAACTTTTCACTTTCGATTCTTTTTCCATTGCGCTTGCCGGTGAAATTATATTACGAAAGACGGCGTCGTATTGTGATTAATTATCACAAATAGAAAACGGCATCGCTCGCTGAATTTGTCAAGGCGAATTCCTCACATTCCTGACGCACCGAAATATACCTACTTAATTCTTCGCAAGAAGAACACGCCGGAGTCAACGCAGCGACGCGCAGATGTTGCGTGTTGTTGAACCCGGCTGTTATTGTTGCACTTAAACGTAAATAAAGTGCACCGCACAATTTCATTCACTTTTCGCCAAGGTAAAGTTAGCGGCGGATTTTTGGCAAGTGGCCAACTTTATGCGCATTTGCATGCATATCCACGTTGCACAACAGCCGCCCACTTTTACTTGAAATATGAACATCACTACCAAAAATACATCGAAATTCATCGGAATTTTTAATAAGAAATACTGTATTTTGCCAACTATAAAACGCAATTCTTTTAAATAAATTTTTTTTTAAATTGAATTTCCCTAAGTTATGCGTCGTTGAAGTAGAGGAGGAAAATACAGCGTGTCCATTTTGTCACGATTTCTTCCCTTCTAGTTATCCGAAAAACCACAACGGGGTGGATTCTTAATTAGCACAAATGCCTTTATGGTAGGAACCAACAAAACTGCATATTCAAAATTTTATTGCAAAATGGCAGCTATGCAAGGATGAAATGTCAATTTTACGCTTATTTTATAACTTTCTCAAATTTTTAAAACCTAATAACAATTTAAAACCCTTGGTTCGGACCATAGAGGGATATGTCAAGAATATTCAGGCCAAATTTCAAAGGAATCGGCCTACTACAACTTGAGCATTTGTGACAAACCGTTTGATCGTTTTGATCAAACAGGTCGAGTTGCCATGACACGAAAAGGGCTGTAACTTTTAAAATAATTCGAATTTTCTATTATCCTTTCAGGAAAATATTTCTGAATAACTAGCCTATCGAAATATATTAAAACCGTTTCGATTTTTTCAAATTTCTAAGCTAGAACACCCCCTCAAATGTCTTTTAACTAAACAAAAGTAAGCAAATGTGTCACGTTAAGAGTAAATTTTAGACACAAATTAAGTGAGCTTACACCTAACGTAAAGCTTTTGTATGTAATATTTTTAAAGCAAGAAGTCTCATTAACGAAGTTTTGTTGCAAAAAGTCGAGAGTTGAGTTACATTTTCTCAAGTGCGCAAAGTGCGTGAAAGTTGTCTAAATATTTTCCCAACACGCCATTTAAGTACATTTTGCATATGACCACTCAATAAATAAGCAAATTTCCAAAGAAATTGCAAGAAAGGCGAATGTAATGCACAATATAAACGAGAAACAAATCGCCAGTTTATTTTACTGTCCGCCGCTGTCATGTCGCGCGGCGCTCTCGCAATTGTTTACGATCCGCTTGTTGGCGAATGTGTATTGGCGGCAAGTGAATTAATATCGCCGTCGATAAAGTAGAATTTATGAAAATCAGGAAACACACAGCCCAAGGTAAATAATTGACTGATTTGTTTTACCTAGACAACAGAATGCAAGATAGGAGCAGCCTGCTTGGTTCCATTTTAGTGCCGCGGGAGATAAACTGAGATTGAATTCATTGCAAAACATGTATTAATATTTGTTTTTCGCCTTAATGTGTTATGTTTCTATTAAAATAGCATTGCGAGCAGCAAGTGGGACGCGATATAAATGTAAACAGAACTTGATAGAACTTCATACAGACTAAGTAAACTTCTTCGTTTCACTTGTTCAATTCAAGAGAGTAAGTACTTTGAATAAATTATTTACTTACAGTTTAGAAGTGTGATTATCTTTATAAGAAAGTTGCCATTTGTGTACTCATCTATTTAAATGCAGAAATGTTTCCATATATAAAGAAAAATGTAAAAATTATAATTATTTACTGTAAAATTAAAAACATCCATATTAGTTTTCTTGGCAGAGCGGGTTATGGAAAAATTCCGTTTTTAATTTAAATAACACATTTGTTAAAGCGTTCTTAGTTAGTTATTGCAAATTAAACAACTATTTCGTGTTTTTCAAGCGCTTGAAAGATGTTTACACTAATAGGAATCTGCAATTTTATTGCTAATTTTGTTTTTAAAAATGAAGTACTGTTTAAAACTTAGTGATATTCATAAAAATTATTAGTAATATTCATTAAAGTTTACCTTTCATTAGTTTTGTTTCTCTTTTAAAATTATTACTATCGAATAGGGTAATGGGGGTCACCTATGCGAGATTTCTAATAACAGTTTATTTTAAACTGATATTTTTCTAGAAACTTTTTATAACTAAACTATAGTTATCTACCTATGAATTGAGATAAATTTTAAATATTTAGTCAATCAGCTTTGGGTACAAATTAAATTAAAAAATAACAATCTTGACTCCTATTACACTCTCCTAACTCATGACTACTATTAGCATTCTTCCTATGAAAAATTTAAATAGCTATTATTATCTCATGTCCTGCTTAATATACTTGACTATTGTAAGGGTAAAGTAGTGAAAAGTAAATAAAGATGACGGGTTAGTGTCTGATAATCTCCCATTATTAGAAGTGAACTTGTATGTCATGTCTAGACGAAATTTTGGACACTAATCAACTTGGCTTTCATCTCACATTTAGCATAACGCTTTTCAATGTAACATAAAATTAAGTACATAACAAGTACAATCTTTTAAAATTAAAAATCTCAATTAAGTTAATCAAAGAAAATGATTTTTAACGTTGAATAGTTATATATGCGTATTATCAGGAGGAAATTCAGCTTATGTCGAGTTTGTGTAAAATGATGCAACTGTTAACTACTAACTCGATAATAATTAACTGTAAATCTCTCAACATAATAAAGTGAATAATGAACAAATGTAGATATAATAAACATAAAGCATGTGAGGCAAATGCAAAAATGCATAAAACCGAGCGCGACACGTTTTCTGCATTCGCAGGAAAAAAACTAGCACACGTATTAACGATTATTGAATAACTGATCTTTTATAACACAACTGCCTTGAATTCATTCCTGATCAATAAGAATGCACAACCTGCATCCCTGCGTCAGATGTCAATCGATTTTTACGCCTATTCAAATTCCTCCTCATCAATCGGCGCGCAATGTGCGCATAAAAGAATAACATTAATCGCGCAATACACAGTTATGCGTTACACATTTTATTACAACTCAATTAGAAGTATTAATTAGCAGTTAACTCTTTATGATTGAATGCTTAATGATAGATTGCTTTGAATGAATCAAGATCATGCATATGTATACGCATGCTGTGCATTTTAAGGCCATTGTTTACACTTCCAGTCGGCCTTCAAAGTCATCGCAAAACCTATTATTAACCCAGTGGTTTCTCGTATTCCTAGACACATTTTTCCAAAGAGTTTTATGTAACAAATTCCAGAAGTGTATTAGTATTTAATAATAAGTAAAAGAACAGTTGTAATAGAGTCTTTTAATTCAAGTGCGAAGCGTTTGACAATAATTAGTGCACTAATGAAGTATCATTAGATCTAATTTGCAAGTTTATCTACTTATTGATTTATTAAGAGATAAATTAACAGGAAAACTTAAACAAATGATGTAATATTCGTGTCAGGATCTATTTTCCAACAACTATAACTTTAAAATCAGTTATCAAGAAAATCAAGAACTTGATTTTCCATATTTCCAAGGGAAAACTAAAAGAAATTATGTAATACTTTGTTCCATTTTCCAATGATAATATCCAGAACAATGAAAGTACTTGCAATTTTACGTCAACTTAAATTGCAGCAAACGAAATAAGATAAAAACCAAATTACTTTTGCAATTATTATCTCTTTGTACTCTTTTTTTACGAATAAATTACTCAAAAATTAAAACAAATAATGTAATCTTTACAATTATTACGTAATCTCAAAATTGATAAAGAAATTAACAAATTTCAAGCAATTTCAAGCAAATTATTTTAATTTTTAATACTAATAAATAAAACATGAATAATTCGTAATTTAATATGCGTGTTGATTTATTACAGAGATTAGTTACTAGAAAAACTGAAACAAAAGAATCGATACCTACTTTTTCATTTCCCAATTATGCTCTTAAAACCTCTCAAAGAAATCAACAAATTTTGACCAATTAAGTACAGACGATAAATAAAATAAATTATCATCATTTTTAATCTCAACAATGTCAAATTAATTTAACAATAGCTCCATGATTAATCAATAAGATTCGATGAAAGCACAGAGAAATAATCAAAGAATCAATCAAAATTCACACAATAAAAAAGCTGAAAATTGATAAATCACGACGTAATTATGCATTCAAACTTATTCTTCATCATCTTCTTGTTTAATGAGCAATCATATGCATCCATGCATATGATTAGAAATGTTAAATTTCATCGAGAATGACCTCAAGAAGTCAGCAACTCGAGTTTTATGAATGAGAAAATTGTTTTGTATGTAATTTCAATTCACTAATTTGTTTTTTGCTCAATTCATTGCCCGTTCTCTCATTGCGCACTTAACCAACTGGTGGTTTTACGTGTGAATTATTATTATTCAATTATGGATGGTTTACTTACATGTATCTTCTCTAATTTAACATTAATGTCGCAATTTTTGGTACAATTCTAATCCAAATGAAACAAATTCCACATTAGTTTTAATTCACTTAACTTGTACTTCATTAAAAGTTAATTGTCTCCTAACGTGTAATAAACTTAGCAGGGACTGTAATAACACGAGTGAAGTATGGAACGAGACTGAAACAATTGCTAAATTCACAATGCCGACTTGTTTGCTGGCATGCCATTATCACAAATATGTTTTTATCAATACAACGCTCATCCATATTGATATTATTGTATAAATATGTGTAAAAGCATGCGTTGACAATTAAATGACGCGAAAATACCTGCGCTATGAGTAAGTAATTAGTCCTTGTTTTATGCATGGAATTTATTGTCAGAGTGTATGTAAATGTTTAATTAAGCAGGCAAAAAATATCATCGTCGTGTTAAATACACTAGAAAAAGTAATGTTTATCCTCTTTCCACAATGATATTTGTGCATAATTACAAAATGTTTATAGCGTATAAGTACTCGTGTCAACTGTAAAATTAAGGTACAGTTCAAGTTCAAATTTGGAAAACAGAGTCAGTTCAGTCTACTTTTCTATTTGCATGTCAATCGACTTATTTATTTACGCATAAACGTGACTTGATTAATTCCGCGCACGTTTCCATGGCAAACGGTTACGGAATTTTATATTTTTGCATAAACAATGCATTTCTACAATGTCCTTGACGACTATTTACGTTGCTATTGAGTCTATGCCTGCACTAAAAATATTTAGTGTTGCAAAAATATTCAAGATTAAATATCAATGTTTTTCAAAACTTTATTTTATCAAATGAAAGAGGAATAACTAAAATTTATTGAATCAAAAACATTATTTAAATCAGACCAATAGTTTAGCAACAATTTAATAATAAAGTTGAATAACTAATGAAGCATAGTTCAAACAAAATTTATAAATACCTCAGATTCAAAATTCATTTTTTAAGTTTCAGAAGGACCAATAAGAAAATGATTTTCACATATAATAAGAAGAACTCATGTAGAATAAGATTATGTCAGAATTATCATTTTCCTGATAGAATTTGATATTGATATTAATTTTTCAAAATAATTTTTCTCAAGTGCACTTTGTTCTGGTGTTTTGGGTAAGATTGAATTTAATACCGGGTTATAATTTATGTCATTTACTTCTAAACTAAGTAATTGAATTATATATTTGAAATTTTGTCGATTTATTGCTGATTTTAGGTCAAAATTAGCGAATTTCATAAGGATTGAAAACATGGTTACATTCAGCCTATTGTAAGAGTGAAATAATGAAAAATAAACAGAGATGATCTTACGACTATCATAACGCCTTATATGTAACATTTTGAAAATAGATGCAACACTAAAATACAGTTGAAAAATTCCTTCACCTTGGTACTAATACAATGTAAATAGATTGTATATCGAAATAAACTTAATTCAAGCTGTGCGTTCTTGCAGTAGCAATAAAAACGCAAAACATATGATTGAGCATTTAAATTTAATAATCCATTCGAATGTAATAAAAGGCCAACTGTTCTAGCAGACATTATCATAGTTTAGGAATTTTATTGCAGCCACGGAGCCGCGAAGAGAAAAGCTTCCGGATTTGATGAGCACATAAAAAGAGTAGCGCATGGGCGAAGTGCACTAAAATGCATGGAATACAAATCGAAATTCATCACGGATTATATTGCGTTACTAACAACGCAACTTCTTTTTTGCTTCCTCTATTTCTATTGCATTTCGCGTGTGTTTCAATGACCTGCATGAACAGTTGCTGCGTTGAAACCATTTTCGGTCGTTGAGAAGAAGAACGCAATCGATTGCCATGCAAGCTTCTATTGCGTTTTTTTATTGAGGTCCGCATCGCGCGTCGTGAATAACTAATGCACATTCAAAACTCGAGTATTATGTTTAAGTATTATGCACGTAAACGGATCGCGGATCATTTATTTAAATAATGTGTATTGAGTACACGCGAAGACAACTTTTGTTTACTACGTCAATTTCAGTCGGGCCGAAATCGATTTCGTCGCGATGAGATTTACTGTTAGAATGCTCCGGTGGCCGCGTTTTATATTCTTGTTTTGTTTACATGATTGCAAATTTTATGCTCTGTTCCATACAAAAATATTATCAAATTATTACCAATTGCATTTCTGGCAATAAGTAATTTATACACGACATGATGTTCCAGAGATAATTATGGCTGTTAGACAATAAAACTTGATTGTAAGACAATAGCAATGACAACAATATAAACATTAAATCGAAACAAAGCTTCGACTTGAATTTAACGATGCACCAGTAAAGGTTTTTCGCCGCGAGCAATGAATCTCGTTGGGAACTTTCCGCTTTGCTTTTCTGGTCTTCAGTAATGAAAAGGCGAATAGTTTATCGTGCTGATTGTAGGCGTTATTGTCGTTTTGATAGCAATGAATGTTTAATAAGTAATTACATGTGAGAATTGTTTTAGTGATATATAACTTTATTCAAAGTACTTGTAGAAGGTAGGTACGTACAATTTGATAGAGTATTAAAATTATATGAGAAATCTTTAGCAATTAAACCATACAATTTTGGTAAGCTGAAGTGGGGCATGTCATAAATGGCGTTTTAATATATTTTGTGAGAAGTTGGAATGTCGAAAATATACTAAGCTACTAGAGGTTAATATCATTTTGACATAGTGGTTTTTCCATAGTTACTGAAGAGAATCCAAAATTAATTTGTTAATTAATTTGCAAGCAAAACTTTATGATCATCACAAATGTGCAGTAGTTTTTAAAGAGAATTAAATGTTGCGTGTTATTACTGCTACTAAGTACATACAATAAATTATTATTTCTTTTACTATTGGGTAATTAATTAGAATGTAATGAAAATATTAGTAACTATGTTTTAAGACCGTTAAAATTGAAACATGGATTACAACGAAATAATTATCATAAGGAATGTGAAAATTATTTTGACAATTCTACTAATAGGTTAATTATCAGCCTCAATTTCCCATTTCATAATCATAATGAGTTGAACGAACTTCATTATGTTTCAAATATCGTAAATCGTAAAAGAATGACTCACTTAACGAATGGAACGCATCAATATATTTTACATAGATTTATATGACAGAAATTGTTTCGCTTAACGAGTAGGGCTCGAAACAAATAAGATTCGTTTTGCCAAGTTTCACTGTAAATAATGATTTAACAACATTTCATTGGTGTTCTTAGCCTTCGAGTGTCAAATAAAATTTAATAAATAATTACACGCTTTTATAGTTACGTTAAAGGTGATTACTTTATTTATTGTTCATAAAATGTGATAAATTCTTGAAAGATTATGAAACTAGCAAATTTTTGCAAATCTTGATTATATGAATTACCTTTTAGAATTAAATTAAAATGATTACATTTTCATCTTATCCAGCACTAGGTTAAAATATCAGTTTCAACTTCCTTCATAATTTTTAAATTTCTATATGAATTGTACAAACGCTTGCTCCATGTTTCAAAGACAATATTTATTACCAACATTCTAGTAGGTGTTATTATCATTGTTATGGCAAGGAAAGTTGAATGAATAATTGCTCAAAGTCAGCGCATAGAACAAGCAATTTATATCTTAATTTACAATGAACAAAAAGAATGAATGACTTGTCCTGTCTTTCGAATAGCACACGCACGGCTATTGATCATTCTCGGAAATTACCTTTTATTAACAGCATTATTACGCTTTATTATTGTATTGAAATGACGGCATAAAAAATCGCACGCAGCAAATTTAATTAAGATATTATCACAATGCGTTGAATGATGTCATTTCGCATACCGTTCGAGTATGCGTTCGAAATTTATTTCAACGCACCCATCCACTAAACGTGATATCTCTCGTCCATTATCTACAAAAGAAAGTTATGACTAATGCACACCAGACACACGAACGTCGAAAACAAAAAATGGCAACAACAGACAGACAGCTCAATAAAGCGTCGATTTAAATATGCGTTGTGCGTTCGTTCATGATCAAGATCGCGATTCGCAAATGAGTGCAAACGATAGCATTTGCATTGTGTTGTAAAGTCATCCTGGTCAAGAGTGAATTTCGGAACGAGGCGTGAAAGTTCGATAAAAATCCGCACTGACAATAAATTGTAGCAGACTTGAAACAACAACCGGAAATATCGGTTCGATAATAGCGCATTAAAGATTTCATAAACTTGAAATATTATTTTTAAGGTGAAACTCGTTTAATAAGCTATCAGCTTTAATACAGTTATGTATATAACAAGAGACGGGGTAATCAGAATCAGCGGGCAATGGGAATCATCCTACAAAGCTACACTCTCGAAAATTAAGAAAATGATTTTTCCATCACTTCTGAACCCAGGGCTATCACCCTGCGTTTGTGATTCAGAATGGTTCTTATATGCCAAAAGAAATTTAACCATAAAGTTTTAAGTGAACCAAAATTAAATTTCTACTCATTTGCTTGCAGTCCCGTGTCGGGTAATTTTGTTGTTTCTTTAAACTAGATTTGCACTCAAAGTAGATTATGCAAACAATTATAACTCATTCTAATAAATAGATAAATAAGTAAAGTTTTTTATCAACAGTTTCCAGAAAAGTATTATTTTGATATTAAGCTGCCTTCTCTCTTTACTTCTAAGTATTTCACTCTTCCAATAGACTGAGTGTATTAAAGCAGGTCATGTGGTAACAACAGCTCTTTAAATTGGTCCACATTACTAGTAATAATGATCAAATTTTCATGAGCTAATGATAATACTTTATGAAAAAAAACAAAACCAATGCAAAATAAACTGTGAAGAATATTACTAATAATTTTAAGGAATATAAGAAAAGTTTCACTTCCCTCGTGAGCTCAGACAATAAAAGACGATTTCAACACATGCGTCTTTGTTGTTCAATATGCATTTCGATAATTGCAGTGTACGGCACAGCAATGCGAAGAAAAAAGAGAAATATGATTTGGAAATCCGCCAGGTACATCCAAACGCTTCAATCAATTGTATTATCGATAATCATCGGCGATGTAATCGACGAAAACGAAACGTGTTTCGCAATGCGTGCCCGATCTACAAGTGATGATCATTACATTTTTTTCCTACATTTATTATTTATTACGGCTATTACGTACAAACGCAATTTGCAATCGACGTAGGTACAGAATGTTTTCGCAAGCGCACGCGCATCGCACATAAATTGTCGTTTTATACGCCGCAAGATATGGCCAATGGCCATTTTCGAATGACACTTACGATTGCATCTCTTGCATATCGTTCGCCGTTTTCCACTTTTCCATTGCAATCATCATCATCATCGTGATCATGATGATCATCGGTGCATCGTAAAATTGACGCTTTCACCCGCAGTGCGCAACTGCAGCCAAATTGAAATGCCCAAAATTACGCATGGTAATCAGCCTAACAAGTAAAGTTTATTTTATCCAAATGATTGTTTTCCTGTTCGTCCATACTCTTGAACAAATTATCTTTGCGTTACATGAGGGGAGCGCCCACATTGGCGATGGAATGAAACCATACACGCATTTATTTACTCGTCTAATACTTTTTCCCCATTTGTTATCCATTTTCTCAGTGCGTGGAAGTCTTAGAGCGGAAAATTGTCGGGGAAATGGCAAACGCGCAGGGGAATTACAGCAATGGACCGACGACACGCCACGATTCGAGACGTAGTTATCGATCAGCTGGTTCTCGCGCAGGCGGCAGCGGCGGTGGAGGCGGCAGTGACCGCACATGAAGTGAGCTAACGGTGAATAGCGTGGGCGAGGGTTGCACGAGTGCAGACCTTGCACACAATAGTCGTTTCGTAACATTTCTGCAGACTAGGCAACTGCCAGACGCCTTTTTACTACTGTGCACTTAGAAAACATGCATTTACGGTTACGAAAATTACATTGCGGAGCTGTTCCTTCTTTTGTTGCGGGACACACCTTGTAGATGTAGGAAATCAATACACCACACAGCTTCTAGAACTTTAGAACTGGTGCTCGCAGCAACCCTGCATGACTAACACGGAAGACAATGGAGGAAAAGTTCGGAAAACTTTTTGTGTAATCTTGAGCATCATTCATTAGTCATTGTTTATCTCCCCGCAAAACTAAGCAAATTGTTAAGCCGAAAGAGCATATTGTGGGTTTGGGTCTTCTACTTTGATTTAGTGTTTACTCACTTTAGAAATAAGTAAAATTACTGTAGTTTAAGTAATACTAGAATAATTAGCACTTCTATAAATTATCAGCATATCTGTGAATTGTCTCAGAGATTATAGGTAAAATTACTATAATATTAGTATAAAATACGTAGGAGAAGTCCTTAATTATCCACCCACTCAAAGCCGAGGAAATACGAAGTTTCACGAAAACAAATGAAAAGCTAAAGAACAGGATGTACCATCCGAAGTTTTTAGGATGGTTTTTAGGATTGCACCCCCATCCACACGCGCATGCATGTACCTCTTATGCATGAAGCATAGGAGGCACCCTCATTTAGCTTCGAGGTCTGAAAAAGTTGTAATGGTAAATCCAATTATTAGAACTTTAGCAGTGTTTTCGACCATTATCTTCTTCCAAACATCAAAGGGATAGCATACATTGGAATTTAAGGGGTAAGTACCCATTATGGGTTTTATTTATTTGTAATTAACGTAATTAATAATGTGTTTTCCTGCATTACCGACTCATGCGTATGACTTTTGTGTCAAAGCTTATTGATATATCCCCTTCAAATATCATAATGGCTTTTTCAACTGCCCAATATTATTATTCCATTATTGAATGTCCACTGGGCACTACTTTATGAAAACAAGGAACTCTTAAATAATAATTAACAGAAGGTAATAATTGCGCAGAGAAAGAAATAATTATTACTACCAAATTGACGTTTCATGTACCAACGAAATTACTTAGCCATAAAACGGAGGTCTTAATCGATGGCAAAGAACAAAAATAGATGCAAACTTTCTAAAACTAAGAATAAATTTGGCATGGTTAGATCATCACAAATAAATGCAAAATGACGTCAATGCAATGAACGAACACACATTGTGCGTATTGATTGATTGATTTGGATTTGCGCGCAAATGCTGTGAATTCTAATCATAACTTGAAGCAGATAATATGCAAATATTTATAAAACTAGATCGAACAGACGATCACGCATAAATTAACTGTGTGTAGAGTGATTCATGCAGCAATAAGAAGTAAATCAATAGAGAAGAAGAGAGGATGACGAAGTGGAGAATATCGAATTACCTCCGGGGAAATTTAGTTCGTGAATACGAATTTGCGTGCTGCGTGCACGCACGTCCAATAAATAATTCAGTTTATTGTCACCAATTTAGCACTTGCTGTTTATTCGACTTTTACGTCTTGTCTCATCGTAACGTGCAGATGCCGCTAGAAAAATGTAATTTATATCAACAATAAACGCTCGAGGCGCGCTTTTTTATGGGTTTGCGCGTGCGATAAGTGTCCGCTTCAAAAAAACTCTTTGGCGTAACCGCGCATTGCTCGAAGCAATTAACACCAATCAATTTAATCGTTGACGTTGCCGCCATCGTCGTTCTTGTTGTCGTCCCGTTGTCCTGTCGATCAGATTTTGTTTATAGCCCGACTAGCATTCACTTGTTCAACGAATTTGTTTGACCTCAAAAATACTCACAACACAATTCAATCAAATTTTAAAGATTTATACTAAAAAATCTATTAAACTCTCAAATAAATGACTGCTATTTTCTTGCCTTAATAAAAATTATTTTATCTCATAACTAAATGACTAATAATTAATTGACTTATACAAAATTTAATATTTTTTTAGGTTAATTAAATCAATTGAATCAAATCGATTTTAATAGTAATTTTAATTAGTAAATTTTAATCAATACTTCCCATGTAAATTACTTTCAATTCATTTTTAAATTCTATTGTCTTCTCTAATTTTACTGAATTTCATTATCCTCACATAAAAATTGTTGAAGAGACTAAGCTTAGCATTTAAAGTTTTTCTAGGTAATTAATTTTTAGTAAATAAAAAGACTTAGTCATTATAATTATTCATCAAGTGTCTATTTTAATTAAAATATTTATATGCGTACCAAATCTATAGATAATTATCCTCGCATTATTTATTCATTATCATAAATTAGCAATCAATTAATAGCAACCAAACCACAATATCACATTCGATAAGGCACCAATTCAACACACATACCACCTGAATGATTCAGAGCGATAGGAAATAATCAATAACTGTACGTAAGTAATGCGAATTATTAAATATTTGCAATGCTTTCATGAAGACCTTGCACACACCTTAATACTATTAGTATTCGAATATCTAATTGTTTTACGTGACAATTCCCACAATAGAAATTGAGAATTTCATTTGGAAAGTCATTTCTTAGATCTTCAATTAAACAGGTTAAAAGAGCTGAGCTGAGCGCGATGACGAAACTGAAACGGTTTAAAGTCTTTTTCCGCGTCAACTGCTCCCAAACGTTCAAACACTTTTCGAAATTATTCAAATTCAAAACGCTTTGCGGTTCCGGTTTGCCGCAATTTTATTTGCGCGTTCGGCACGCACGTTGTTCAATTCACATTCGGCTATAAATTACGCAGCTAATCACTGCTTTGAGTGCGCCCGCCGGCGATCGATAATTGTCTTAGACATGCGATAATAAAATTATCATGATCTATAGTCTTCGCGCTTGAGTTCTGACGGCGCGCTGAGAGAGACTAATGGCCATTGTTCGACTGTCACATCGATAAAATCGTCGATTATAATAAAGCTATAAACTTATACGCACCATACGCATATGAAATTCAAATTTATTAGACTTAAGTAACTTTTTTTTCAACAACCAATAAAAGAAGGAACGAAAGAAGCAAGTAGCGAAATTTTATATACTTTCATATAGTTAATTTATAGATCATGCGCAAATCATAAAACTATTTCATTCGATGTATGTCGCTCGTGGTCGTAAAGCAATTGCTCGTGTGATTTATTAATTAATAAATTTGTTTATTGGATGGAATCGAACAGCTAATAAATCCGTCGCGCATGCGCGTGCTAAACATTGGAATTTCACCATTTCACCTGGTAATTTAATACTTTTCGAGTCAGCATTGCAAATCTAAGATTTATAACACTTTCTGGATTTTATTTATCTAACTGTAAAATACTTTTACTTTTTAAATAACTGCATACAAATTCAGATTGTATCTCTAAAATGCATTAATGTTAATGCATCTTACCATCGTTTGTTGCTAAGGGGAGTGACAAACTAATGCAATCAAAGTAGTTTTAGTTTTTCATGCAGGCATTTCAACAAACTAACTACTATTAAAATAGTTAGAAAGTTTTCCATGATAATCACGCTTTCTCATTAAGTTTTTGTCAAATGGTTTGAGCCATTTGAATTGATTAATTATTTAATTAAAAAGCACGTTGTTGTTTCAATGCATCGTCGGTTGAAAGATTTATAGGTTATCGAGATTAGAAATGCGCTTCTTATAATCAAAAGTGGCCAATCAATTTTTACCTTTTGATATCCACGAGGTGTCTATTTTTGTTCCATGTTATCCAATGTGTTCTAAATTCACAAAACTGCACTGTTTTCACGTAAAACTATGAATAAATATAAAAATATGGGTTAGAATTTTATTGTTAGCACAGTGAAATAGTCTGAAGCACGAATCAAACGACACTAGACGATCAAACATCTGTTAGGTAGCGAGGAGACGCGTCGGATTTGTTTCGGGAACGGGCGCGTGCCGACTGCATTCATTGCACGAGCGCAATGAGCGTATTTTTGACGACATGTATGCTAGTTTCATGTGAATATGACCCTTGCGATAGGGACTTGCTCCCTATAGCACGCGTCCCCATTTGCGACTCCCTCCTAATATTTTGGCCCTATTTCTCCAACTGCTCTCTGTACATACACACACACACAATTCCGATTCCGATTCCGATTCCCGTCTCTATCTCACTAATCAGTTTGTTTTTCCATCTCCGGATGCTTGGTGCAGGGTGTGACTCAATAAATATAATGCGTTGGTTGTACATGCTGGAATGAGGAAGTGCATCGCTTGATGCGGATCTGTTGGTGGATGTAAGGAGGCGAATAAATGAAATAGACCAAGAATTACACACTTGCACAAGATGATTTGTGTACACAGCGGCTTTGAAATCTCAATGATTTTGATCTTTTTCGAGTGTCTTTCAACGTATACGCGTTGTGGGCGTTTGTACTCGTTTGGGCATTGAGTATTTGCCCATTCATACTTTCATGCTTAAGTTTATTCAGTTGCTTCAAGTATGAATGGCTTAGAGTACTTCAACATATGGCCAATTTTTACAATATTGCTTTTGCTAGTTTGAACAAAATATGGAGAATTTTTGATAGCAATTGATAGCAATCAAATAAATCAAGGTTCTATTGTGTTTAAAATTCTCCCACATAAATATTTCACGTTTTAATATTTCTAATCCCAAATGGTTTGATGGTAATAACCACCATGCAGTATGCTAAGCGTTTCGCATCCCAATAAGCTGAATTCATCATTGGGGTGCATATTAATTTACATCAACCCACAATACGTATTGGAATCTCCCCGGTGCATCCAGTTCAAACTGCTAGAAATTAAACTAAATGACATTGAGGCAACGCAAACATTGCCGGATTATTTAAATTCCACGTTAGATTAATCGCCTTTAATTAAAATACTCTGACAGCTTTACAGTATGGCTATAATTACGAATTAATTAAAAATTGGAATGATATTAGGTACTCTTTGATATTTCACGTTAACAGCTGGAATGACGAATTTAATTAGGTGGTAGGAAAATAACGAAAAATTAGGGAAACTTCCAACTTCCACCCTCAAAAAAATACTTTCATGTTTTTACACCCAACTCAACACTACACCATAAATTGCAATTTATGATCGTAATCATTGAAGCGTAAAGTATCATGTTTAACATATTATGGTGTAATTAGGAGTAATTTTTGATATTTCTATTCAAAAAATGTCAGTTAAATTAAGTACTTAAATTAAAAGCTATTTTTGGAATTAGCCCGATTCTCAGCATATCTTATTCAGATATAGTTTATTGAACTCGAGATTTTTATTCAAAAAATGGAAAAGGGCATAACTGTGCTAGTAGTTAGAGTATAAAGTGTAGAATTTCATTAATTTTGAGGAAACGCCTTCGTTTTGTAGCTAATTAGTGAATACCAAAAATAAATTTAACTGCGCTCGAAATATACGAATGAGCGTTACGCATACGGCGTGTTGCATGTGCAACATTGCAGGTCGAATTGCATTATGACATTACACGTTTAAATTTACATTTTGACGCCGTTTATGATTTCGTGGAAAGCGCTGCAGCACTGCACTGCATGCACGCGCATTACAAACAGAATGGAACCGCAGTGGACTGCGTGAAAATCATCTAAATCTGTAATTTTCACGCGTCCGGCTATTTTTAACGTTTCGCAGATATAAATAAAAGTTGTTCAACTTTTTCCACGGAAAATGTTGATAGCAAAAAAGAATAGATTCCCGGATAAATTTAGAAGTTTAAACAAGCAAGCAATACGGGAACTGTGCAACTGTTTCAAACCCTCGAAAACTGACGAAATTTATTTCTATTTCTCCCTCGTGGCTTTGAAAGCTAAATAAACTCGACATGAAAGTTAAATTACATGTTCGATGCGAACGCATTAGCCAACTGAAACATTTCGGAGCCGTCAAGCTGTGCTTTCATTTAAAACACGCTGAGAAGTCATCCAAACTATTCGTGAGGACAATGAGCATTTATCTTGCTCCTCAGAAAAAACAAAACACAAATAAAATCCAAAACGAAAAAAACTAAAGTGCATTTCTATGCGTTTCTAGAAACAAATTTGTCAAGTGACTTCTGCCATCCAAAGATGCGGGAATAAATTGTTTTTCTGACATTGCAAAAGAAAAACAACAAAATTTTCTAAACCGTTAAATGGTAATTTCCTTTTGGAACTGAACGTGATCAAAGAAGAACTCATTATTAATTATTGCATTTTGCAAATGTGTTGAAACATTGAATATTTATGGATACAAAGTACGAAACGCAAAACAAAATTGATAAACATGTTATTATCAATGCAGTTATGCAACTTACATTTTCACAGCGACGACGATATGCAAATTTCTCGAGTGAGTAATTTCCAATGCAAATGTCGCACTTAATTGTTGTTTAAACACTAATTAAACTGCACTTCTCGTATGGCGATTGGCAATGTAGAAATGGATAGTGCTTGATTGAACTTGCCAAGTTTTATATTCTTGAGAGCAAGCACTTCGCGGAAAATTGCAGAGAGTTGCAGAGAGATGAAGTTTGTCACGGTTATGGATTTTGAGGCGGCGCGTTGCAGGTTGTGTTAGTAGCAGGTTCAGAGAATGAAAATTCACTGTGTGCACTGCGGCGCGGTACTGCGTTGGCGGCGGCGGCGGTGTTGCGAGCGGCGCAAGCTCGAGCTGTTCTAGTCCTGCGCATCAATTTCCGCATTGATTTTTCCGGCCGCACACACCGGCTGGAACTTTCCGCATGGGTTGCTTAATATTCCTGTGCTTGCGAGGAATGTTCCTGCTATAGATTGGTCAACGTAAAAAGTATTGCAGTTTATTTACCATGCATTATTTAAATAATTGCTTAATTACTAGGCAATTACTCGTGGTAAACAATAATAACAAATAATATTTCAAGTCACCTATAGCCATCTACCGGTGAAAATTACCAGAAGATATTAACATGTTTAAACAAATTGTACAAAACAACACCTGTCGACATCTATATTGCAATGTAAAATCAATGAGAAAAAGTTTTAAACTTGCTCAAACTAATTACCATTGAAAATACTTAAAATACTTCCAGGAGTTCTAAACTAATCAACAACTTCTTCGGTTTAGTCTTCTTAGCATATTTAACGATAGAAGCTTACTGAGAGTTTAAGTAGAAGAGCGGTTAATTCTGTAATTATGCATAATGAATATTTAAATTATAAATTAATTAATTTTCCACTTCACGGAATGATTAAACATTAACCAAAATGTTTGTAAATTTCATTATGTCAGTTTGACATGCTTCATTGCTCGACCAACAAAATTACAATTTATGTAAGACGAACGCGCAATTTTTGAGCCTGAGTGGGAGAACAAATTTCTTGTAACTGCTTATGAGCGTCCATCGGATTGCAAGCGATCGCCCCATCTAATCAACCATCATCACAGTCATCAAATTAACCAGTTTCGTAGTAAGCGTTCTACACTTATGGAAATTCCACGTTTAATAACTGTTTCACGAAAAGCGCTTATCATTTGGCCGTTTGGCTAAAATAAGTGATTTCCAAAGTGAACACCATACGAACGAATTGACATTTAGTGTCAAGCGCTAATTCGGCTAAATGTATGGGAAGAATGGTCAATAATCACATACAAGTTTATGCTAGAATTAAGAAGGAAGTTGACGGGCACAAGGCGCGGGTATAAATCTAATAACTTTCAAATTTGGATGGTTAATTCGTGTTTGTTTTCAGTATGATGTTATAACTGATACCGATAATTATGATATTATGAATATTTATGAAAGTGGTAACACTTTCAGTCGAAAACGTCGATCATTTAGGTAGTAAATTAATTAACATTTTAAGGGTTATATTCAGTTGCGACTGTCCAAAAAACAAAAAAAATTTATTACATATTCTTTTAGTATATTTTGTCAAGAATGATATCAACAAATAACAGTGTGATTAATGCATTTGAACCCAAGTTATTGCTATTTATAGCGCACTTTCTGTATGCTACTTGCCTTAAACTTGAAAGTTTAAACGTATTTATCTCGGAAACTTTTATTTTCAATTTTGCTGTTTCGCTGCTCAGGATTACTCAAAAACTATTCATCCGATCAATGCCAAATTTTCACTAATTATTACTACTGAGACGCACTAGTAGATGACTAAATTAATTTAAATTTGATTGGGAAACATTTATTTGAAAAAATAACATTTATTTGAAAAGGAGAAAATAGTTTAGAACTGAAATTTTGTGTTCAAACCTTTATAATTTCCTTTAAAACGTGAGTTTTCACAAATGCTTTATTCAGCTAATAAATAGATTAATATACTATCAAATTCTTTTTGAAATTTTAAATTTGGATGAGTCATTTTGGAATTATCACGTCCAGCGTAAAACGTGTTTTAGAAAAAGGAGCTTTGGTAAATCACATGTAATACTGTCATTTTCAAAGAATTCTTCGTGAAAAAAATTATCAAAGTAAATAAAAAAATGTACTAAACGATTATGGTATAACTTTAAAGAAATTATTCATAACTTTTCAGAAAAAAAAAAAAAAAAAGTTTTGACAATTTTTCACCTGCGCAACTGAATATAACTCTTTAAGTTTTCGACAAATCAAACTTCTTTTTTTAGATTTAATAAAGTTTTTGATGATTACGCAAATCAAGACGATATCTTCAACATGATTGCCAAGCCAATTATTCACGAGTAATGTGCTGCAAATTAAGTAATTGTTTAAACGTCAATTAACTGATTTTGTTTAGTGTATTTGAAGGTCTAAATGCAACCATTTTTGCATACGGAGCGACAGGAAGCGGAAAAACTTATACTTTAACTGGTTCGCAATCAAAATACAGTGAACGCGGATTAATACCACGAACAATTGAATACATGTTTAAATTGGTCTCGAATGTATCTTTCTTACATCTTTCAATTCATCTTCAGATTTCAACTGACAGAGCTTTACTTACAGAGAATGAGTAATTTCATGTTCTTCATCTCATATCTGGAAATCTATAATGAAAACGCCTATGACCTCTTGAATCCGAAACAGGGGTTTACCTGTCTGGAGGATTTACCGTATGAATAATCAAAAGGGTAAGCAATTTTGAAGTGCATTGAACCTTCCTCAATCTGTTGCAGTCGCGTCGTTGTTTTGGAGGATGAGAAAGGCGAAGCGCATTTTAAGAATCTATGTCTGAAAGAAGTGAATACCGAGAAGGAAGCCATGCGTTTACTGTACTCGGGTGACAGCAATCGGTGAGGGTTCTTAGGGTTGGTCAAGCATTTGCAGCTACCCTCATAATTAAAGAGTTCTCTTATTGATATATTTACCCTTTTGTTTATGGAGGGTGCTATTTAATGATTCCTTCTGCGTAGGACGATTGCTGAGACGCCCCTCAATGACTACTCTTCACGTTCGCATTGCGTTTTCACCGTGCACGTCATCTCCAAGTGTCACATGTCAGGGAGTATAAAGCGTTCGAAATTGAATTTAGTGGATCTGGCCGGGTGAGTTGATGATGATGATTATTATTATAGACGCCCTCAATATGTGTTGCTCATCAGATCCGAACGATTGCATCGCATGAATCTGCAGGGCATGACACTGAACGAAGCACGTCACATCAACCTGTCGCTGCACTACTTGGAGCGCGTGATCCAAGCACTTTCGGACAAGAGCCGCCACCATGTGCCGTACCGCAACAGCATGATGACGTTCATCTTGCGAGATTCGCTCGGCGGCAACTGCCTCACAGCGATGCTCGCCAATCTCAGCATGCTGCATTTAAATATAGAGGAGACGATCAGCACGTGCAAATTTGCTCAAAGAGTCTGCTTAATCAAGCTCAATGCCAACATCAACTACATGGCATCTCCAGAAAATGAAATTGACTATTTGCGCAATGAGCTGCGACGGTTAAGGAGGCAGATGAAGAAAAGACAATCCATATCATCTCATTATGTACAAAAATCCACTTTTTAAAATGTTTCCTTAATCTATTTTTTCTAGTTAAGTGAAAAATTGACACGAGCTGAAGAAAGTGAATGCAAAATAGCCGTTAATCAATATCTTCTTGGGAAGGAAGACTTAAAATTGGATGATCCACGTAAAGTTAAAGTGTACATTGATTGCATGCGTGAAAAATTGGTAACAAATAGTGATAATGATAATTACGTACGTAGTGTTGAAGAAATTAAGCGTAAATATCAACAACTCATCGACGAAAAAGATCAGGAAATCAGTAAGTTCCATTTAAATGGTAAAATAAAAAAAGGTTAAACTAAGAGAGAATGGGGTAATGGGAGTCACTTTCGCGAGATTTCGAATAACAGGGCATTTTAAAATAATACTATTCTGAAAATTTTTGATAATAAAACTTTAATTATCTATCTATGAATTGAGATAAGTTTGAGTTATTTAGGTCTTCAACTTGGCGTGAAATTCAAGTTTTAAGAAAAACAATTTTGACTCCCATTGCACTGAGGCTACTGTCATTCATAAATGCGTGAAGACAGCAGGCGTATGGCATTTATACAAAACAGGGTGGGTGTAGAAGGGGTACACGGGTCATTTTCTTAATTTTCGGGACTATAGTTTAATAGATATGAGGCTGACTTCCATTGCAGGACTCCAATGACCCACTTTTTCTCCAATATTGTCTAAAATATTTCAGGTGTTTGGATGAATGTTTTTGACACCAAAGCAATGTTCAAACCCTTGAGCGCGGAAAGTCTACTTAATGATAATAGCATTGAAGATATTGATAGAAATGAATTTAAGAAATATCTAAATTCGAGTAATGTTAAAGCTTATTACGATACGTGCACGAAACAAATTAAAGCAAAGTATCATGAAGCTGTAAAAATTTCACAAATTATTGCAACGAAGCAACGACAAATTTCACATATTAAAGATACAATTTCCAAAAGCGATACGCACGATATTGATATGAAAATGCGTTTAAATTTGGATCAATCATTCTATCGTGAACAATTGCGGAAAATTCATAACATTAAGGGCGATATTGAAGATTTGAAAGTAAACATGGATAAAATCAAATTGCGAATACTTGAAGAGTATAAAACATGGGCGTATTTAAAGAACGAGCACAGATTGATTGAATCGGTGACTCCATCGAGAAGTTTACCCCTTCTTGAGGGTGTAAGTCCTCTAGCAGTCAATAAAATTGAATCGAGTGGTAATAAATATATCATTGCATCGCCGTGGACTTCAATTACACCTTTAAACACATTGCCTATGTCAAAGACGAAAAATGCTGCAACTGGGAAGAATAATATTACTGATGAAACGCAATGTTTCATTGAGAAACGTCCAAGTGTACATAAAAAGAAAATTACTCTAGTTCAAACGCATTCCCTCGAAACATTACATCCCTCACCTGCAAAAAGATATTATTTGGAACAAGTACCGCATGTTCAATGCGATATTAAACCCAACAGTAAGAAGGATAATACGAAATTAGAAACGAATAAAGTGCAAACTCAATTCACACAATGTTCGAGTGAATCTTCGGAATCGGTGGGTTCGTCAAGTAGTGGAGATTCGGTTGTAGAATTCAAGAATAGGGAAATTGCCAAACTACCAAATTCCATTTTAAAGTATGTGAATGCCAATGATAGCTACGATCTTCTCATATATCTTAAGTCAATACCACTCACTGGCGATGAGGAAGTTGACGATGAAATTGTTAAGTTCTATAGATTAAAGTATAAGCGAAGAGAGCGAACATAAATGTAATTTTTATCACACATACATACATTTACGATTTGATTTACTTGATTTTAGTTAAAAACGTAGTAACAAATAACAATAAGCATTAAAATAATAGGAATACTAATCCAATGTACATTGTACATCATCCATATCGAGTTGATCGCCATCCATGACTGCCTCGAGAAGAGTAAAATGATTTCTATTCAGCAAACCGACAAATGATCTGGATTTTTGTGAGTTGCCTTCGGGCAGACTCAATGCAATAAGTTTATTCGCTTCTATATCTGCATTTGCGCGAAATTTGAAACCTTCAATGCCTTTGTATTCGTAAATTTGCAAGATTTCTTGGTTTTCGAGGAAGATCAGCAAAGTTTCACCATTCTCGCCAAACTCTAGAGAAATCAGAGATGATGGTTTATAAGTTGCAATTTTATGGAATAGTTTTCCATTTAGGGCATCTTCATAGATTTTAATAAAGTCCAGTTTCTTCTTGATACTGCTTTTTTCATGTGAGGCTACAGCAACCATGGTTTTCCAACGAGGATGACCAATGTTTAAGAAGACAACATCTTCACCATTTGATGGTATAAAGTGATTGTTTAAAACTGTGTAATTCCCAATGGAAATTACTTTCGTATTTAAATCATACCCTTCCGTAAATGTAGTTTCCCTTTTCAATTTGTATAAATTACTTGGTGTTACCACTGATAATCCTGTTTTTAATCCTGGCTGAAGGAATATTGCTCTTGATAAATCAGTAGGTAAATTCCATTTTTGTACTACAAATGTTACAAATTCTGGAATAGTTGACATTTTATATTCTAGTACAGAATTATCCTTAATGGCATAGAAAGTTCCTGGTATTTGCGATTGTTGTAATAATGAATGGTCATCTAGTTTATGTACCAACTAAAACAATAACAAATAATTAATTTCAACCATTAAACCCTTAATTATCTTTCGTACTTCAATTCTGTCTTCGATGAATTTCCAAACATTAGTTCCTTCAATTGGACAATCACTCGTTTCAGTGGAATTATCACGAGTTATAAAATAAACATTTTCACTCTCAGAAACTGTAATGATTTGAACGTACAATCCAGTATTGAATTCATTAATTAAGAGGAATTTGTTATCAATCCATTCGAATAATTTTGAAGAACATCCAGCATCCTTAATCAGCAGATAATTCTTGTTGTCGTAAGCAAATTGATGTACTAGTTCAATATCAGATTCCAATTCGATGAAATGTTTGTAATCTAAATATTTAAAGCGATAAATTTGTTTCTTTGCTGCATCAATTGTGTTATTAACATCTTCGCAGATTGCCATGTAATTATTCTAAAATCAAAAACAATAAAAAGCTAAGAAAAAGAGATAGCAATTGTATACTTACAATTAATTCAGTTTCAATTGTTGATTTAAAGTGTCTTCGATGTTTAATTTGATCAGCAAGTTCTTTAATGTTAAAACCATTAATTAATCCATTTCCAGAAACATCTTCCTTAAAATTCAAATCATTCTCCAACTTCCATGGATTTGAAATCACTTGCGGTGATGTTGAATCTCTCTTCACTGCTTCATTCATCCAACGTGTTAAATTAATGCCATTTATCAAACCATCAACAATTAGATCATTGTTAATAGAAACTTTATCTAGAAAGCGATAAGACCCATTAAGGATTTGATCCGTATCAGTTGTAACTATTCTTGAAAAATCATGTTCATTAACGTGCCCGTAAATGTCTAAATTTCCACGGACAAGAACATTTCCCTTGAAGATTATGTTACCGGAAACTTCTTGAATGCGATTGTTCTGGAACGTTTTAAAATAGATATTAATATTTCATTAAGGTAAAGTGACTTACCACGACAGTGTTTAAATATTCAGGTTCAAGTTTAACGCCATTTACTAAACCATCAACCCTTATATCTCTAAATGCTCCCAATTCCTGAACATCTAAGGTTTGATTAATGTAGAAATCACGTTTGAGTGGAATTAATGTATCCATATCAATTCCATTCAAGTATTTGGTTTTCACTTCGTTTTCGATTACGACTGTTTCAAAATGCAATTCCCTTGCTAGTTTGCCCTCGTTGATGAATAATGCATTGTCAATCCACTCGGAAGGGTTGACACCGTACAAATCTTTAGCGAACAAATCCGTATCGACTTCGACTATTTCTTTCACAATTACATCATCCTCAAAAACAACTGAACTCTGTACAATTCCATCTTCAGAAGTCAATACGATTTCATCCTTGAGTACATTCAAATCAATACCATTGATTGTCTCATTTACATGCAAATTGCCTTTGATATGCACCCCCGAAGTGAATGTAATATTATTCATTACTTGTGTTTGATCACTGTTCAAATAAACAACATCGTTGAAAAACTTGTCTAAGGATATTCCATTAATTCTCTTTGTAATTAATTCCCGAATTATTGGCGCATTTGTAAACACAACATCACCTCGTATCTGATAAGTGTTATCATCAAGAACTTGAAATGAATTTATGATCTGCTCCATTGGCATTCGATTTAACATTACTCCTAATTGATTTTGACCATGCAATGCCACATCACCATAGATGACAATTGGAGAATTCACCTTTTGATGTTCATTTTTCCTCAAAATATTATAAATAGATATTTGATTTAATGAATCTGTTTGAATATATTGTCTAACTTCAAATCCATTGAAGTAAACTTTTGGTCCAAATAATTCCAAGCTTTTCTCATCTTTAAACACCAAATTGCTTCGGAATTCTTCAAATTCAATGTTATTGAACTTGTCAACAACTAGATCACCAAATCGTACATTTTCAAACTGCATATTTAATGCCCTTTCACCATCTGGATTTGATAAACAATTTTTCAAGATGTCATCCATACGTTTGCCATTCACATTCTGAATGGTCATTGAATCATCAATGATTAATTCCTTAATTGGCAATTGTTTCGCAAACAGCATATCCATTACTTTATTGGTGTAAATGTCAGCATCAAAGAGTTCATCAAATGATATTCCATTAATGAAAGTTGTCTTAAAGTTCTCAATTTTAGATGCATTAAGTATAAATGGTGCGGTGATTGTTTGGTCACGAGTTAGACTGAAACGTTGCTGATCGTAACTGTGAATATCAAAGTTGCATTCTTTCGCGTCTAAATTCTCCTTAACGAATAAGTTTTCAACGGTTAATTGGTTGGCATTTAAATTATTCAAATTAACTTCTCTATTTGAATGTAAATACTGATCAAGTGGAATTTCATTAAGTGATCCACGTATATCAAGTTGATCCAATGCTATGCCATCTTCAAAGACAATTTCTGCAGATATAAATTGTTCGCCTGTTAACTTAACACTTTCTTGATCTAATTTATCAATGTCCACGCCATCCCAAGTGCCAACAAGTAGCAAATTTTCAATGGTAACGTCCCCATTCAATTGAGGAATGTGCAATGTTTGTTCACTGTCTGTATCAACAAAATTGTTTATATCGATATTATTGATTGAGTTGGATTCAATACGTAAATCTTTCATTGCATAAAAACCATATGGAAATGTTTTTAATCCGGTGATTGTTGCTTCTGGCTCATCTCGATAGACAACATCTGATAATATTGCTTTCAAGTCTGAACCATTAAATTTATTGTCAATGAATATCGACCCAGTGACTTCGAGTTCTTTAAAGTTGACATCAGAAGTTATGTCAATAGTGTCCAAAAGAGTTGGCTTCTTGATCAAGAAGTCACTTCCTTCCGTGGATACAATTTCCCCAAGCAGCTACGAAAAATAGAAATAAATTTAAAAAAATGTGAAATGAATACAATTTTCACTTACATCTAAACTATTAGTGACTTCTAAATGTGCAAATGTTAATTTACTATTAATATCTTGTTTGGTGGCAAGATTAATAACATTTTTAGAATCAATTTCATTAATTGTTCCTGCTGTTGTCAACTCATCAATTTCCAATTCATTAGTAAATAGTTTTTCCCCTGTAAATCAATGCAATGTCATTAGTTATGGGATTAATTAGAACTCAGTAAGTTACCAGTAATTTTAGTTGGAGAATTTGATTTTGCCAAGACATAATTTTGTGGATATTCCAATCCATTGAGGAAGAAAGTTAATGCTTCTTTTACTTGAACATCCTAAAAGTTTTAAATTAGTTTTTGAATTTTCCTCTTAAAATCTATATTCATACCCCTGTAACTGTTGTTTTTCCGGGAATATATGTCCAAATATTTGTTAGACATAATGAAGATAATAATTCATTGAAATTTTCACCATTCACCAAGGTGACACTCAGATTTCCTGGTAACATTGCTGATTCAATTTCAATACCATCCAGAGTGGAAATCACTTCCAGAGGCGCATCCTGATAATTCTGATGAATTGGGAATTTGTTAACTTTCTTACTACTGATTGCATCACGTACTGATAGATTTTCAAAGTTTAAGGTACCTAAAAACCATTAATACTTTAAAATTGGGTAAAAATAATAATTCGATATTTACCATTGAGTTTTGTATCAGGTGAAATAGAAACAATTTCATCTTTTACGACTAAATTATTGATTCTGGTAGTTTCAATATCTCCATCAACGATCAATGGCTTATTGAGTTTAAGATCACCATTGATAATAAGTTGTTTTGATTTATATGCGAGTGAATCTGCTGGTTGACCATTAATTGCATCAAATTCCAGAGCATTTGCTCGTAGACTAAGAAATGTTTTATGACCAGTTATAGGTCTCTCATCATTCACACTGCAAGTAAATTATATAAACAAATTGTATATTTTAACAGAGCAACATTTAGTTGGTTTCAATAATGTTCCATTTTGACTAGATCACATCCAATTGAAACAAAACTAAACGTGGCTTTTGGTGAAAACGGAGCTTAATACATACTTGTAAATATTATTCAATACCAAATCACTCATTTCACCATTGATTAACCCTGCATTGACTTCTTTAATCCTACTTCTTCCCATAACTTGAACTGGTCCATTAAGTACAACTGTATCATATTCCTTAACATCCGGAGAAAACGAGGGAATATTTGCTGATTCTAACATTAAATTGTTGATTTTCTCTTGCAATTTGGACACTCGATCTGATAATTCTAAAGTATTCAATTCTATTATAGGTGCAGATTGACCAAGTACAGCTTGTGGTTTATTTTCCGTTGCTTCCATTACCATAGGCTTTTCAGTAATAACTGTTTTAATTGGCATTGATACTTTTTCATTTTCCATAAACTTTTCCAACTTTTGAATAATGTTTTCCTTTCTCATATCCAAACTCTTAATGTGTTCTTCTAATGGACTTGGCAATTCCTTCATTTCAGTATGAATTACAAACAGGCCAGAAACTTTCTCATAACGTGGAACTAAAACGCCGATAGTTCCATTGATATTGAAAAATGCAGAACCAAAAATCCCCTGGTCATCATGATCTTCTTCGACTAGGCAATTCAATCCGTTGGATATCTCACCGTAGAAATCGCAAGTCATCTCATCATGAAGCACAAAGCTGCCACCGTGTTGAATAATCACTTGAATCGCATGTGATTTATGTGGATTGTGATTTAAAGTGCGTTCCGCAATAAGTACTAACTCATCACGATAAGTACTTATAGGAATTGACAGCCAATAGTCTATACTTTTCAAATCTGCTTGCTCTATGTGTCGTTTAACTAGACCTGTTTTAGTAAATTCATAAATGCCTGCTGAGAAGCCATTAAGTGCAATGAATGATTGAAATCCAACTTTGAAACTTGTAACAAACGACACTTGACCAACGGTATGATTTTTGTATGATTTAAAATGACCATCTTGATCTAATTCAAAGATTCGTAATGTTTCGTTTTGTGGAATGCTCAAGTATATTTTATTGCGGAAAGTATTGATTGCCGTTGAATTTGTTGGGGTTTCTAATTGAATTGCCTGCTTCAACCTGCACAGGAAATTATTTACAAGACAAGTGACAACTTTTTGCTAAAGTAGTCAGCAACTATACCAGAAATCATTGTGCTGACCTAAATGGAATTCGTATAAATCAGCAGTGGTGTAATTACGATAACGTTCGTTTGCCAATAGAATCGTGAAACGATTGCGCAATTCAAACACATTGAAATGTATGATTTTCTTGTTGTTGCCCCATTTCCAGATGTTGATCTAAGTTGAAATAAGAAAAATAATACATTATGCAATGATTTAGTTCACCGTTTTGCTATTTCACTGCATGCATTGCTTACCAGCTTGTTGTCGTTGGAATTTATGCGAAACCAAACTAATTCAACATCGGACTGATTTGCATTTGAGCTGACTGCAACTATTGCGACGATTTCACTTTTCGACGCCTTTTCGTTCCAGTATTTAAAGATGGAAGCATCATAAATTGTTCCATTCATTGCTAAATGCAAGTTTATATTAATTATGCATTATGCGCTTGTTAATTAAGAGTTTATTCTCGCTTTTAATGAATATGACTAAACTCTCACTTTACTAACCTTATATAAACATTATGTGCTTTGCAATTAATAAAAATAAGATTACTTACGTGTAACAGTTTCTTGAACTGAAAAGATTTCATCTTTCTTATGATTTGGGACAATTTTCAAGAGTGTTACATTATTTCGATTGAATCCCAAGGCATAACTATAATTATTGAATGATAAAGTACGCCATTCCAAGACCTGTTCTTGCGTTTTGAAATTATCAATTGCATCGACCTTGTTAATTATTAACTCTACAATTACAAGTTAATCGAATCACGTGTTCATACTTGAGTAATTAGTCAATTACCTCGTCGATTTCCATAACCGCTATTGAATTGATACGAATACCAAAGATCATCTTCGCCAAGCACACAACTGATTAACATGTAATATAATAAATAATTTAAATATTTGCGACACATTGTTCTAACTACACATGGTCTTTCTATGAACTGAAATGCGTATTGTAATGTAGATAAAGTGCTGAAATTTGTAGAGAGAAAATTGATAAGAAATGCAATATTAAAGCATGCGCAATCGCTTTTATTTTATTTACATGTTCATCCAGTACAACTAACTAATATCATACAAAAGTATAAATAATAAATATCAAATTTTGTTTAAAAGTATTTTGATTTTTGAGCAATATTAAAAAGTTATATTAAGTTACGCTCGTGAAGATCGGACTTTTAATGAATTTTTTCCTGTTACATTGTGTATATCTTTTTGAAAAGTATTGCGGTGTTTGTCACTACAATTCGAAAACTATTCATCATAACTTTACTTTATTGTTGAACAAAGAATTTGCCAAAAACTTGCATTTTAAAACAAATGGTGATGGTTTGTTTACACACATACTTTTTCACCCTTTTTACTTCGATTTTATTTTTTTACATAAAAGTATTTCAGGCAAATTCAAAATTCCATCTTCCAGTCACATTTTAAATTATTGATGAAAATTCAATAATGTTTGGATTCATAGTTTTTGAATAATCTTTACCAACAAAATTGCAAATTCCAAAACAAAGATTTTGAGATAAATCATATAAAATATCATATGTAGCACAAATTGTATACAAATTACGCGCAATAAATAAGTTTTACTGCGTTATTCGCTCTGAAATTTAGTGACAGTATTTTCTTGACTCTCGCAACTGTATATAAACTTTTCGAAGAAACATCTAACTTTATTATACACTAACAAATCACCAATGTATCAATTTATACTTTAATTAGTGTTTGACTTTATCTAAGGAACACTCACGGACAAAAATCGTTTTGGATCACCAATCTTGGGTTGGAATCTTAAATTAACACGCTTACCCTTTTGATTATCAATATCAAGGAATGTATTCCAATCAACCAAATAATAAAATCCCGTTTTCTTCGGTGGCTCAGTTGGAGCTGGTGTTACTTCATCTGCACCTCCAGATGGTCCTCCAAAAGAATCTGCTAATAATGCTAAATTTGCGTTCTGATTTTCAACTGGTTTCTCGGTTGTTGTTGTTGTTGTTTGTCTTTTAACTTCATTCTTAATTAAACCAACATCATAATCAACTGGACTGGGACCTTTCTGTTCATCCAATGGCACATTAAAACTATTCACTAATTCTTTAAGCCCTTCAATATCGATATGTTTCAAGTCTTCCTCAGTGGCTGTACCATTTAATCGCTCAAACTCTCTAATTACAGCCATTAATTTGTTTAGTCGATTAATTTCATCTTCGGTTGCATATTCGGAACCTGTTTCTGCAGGCACAAATACATGATCTGGTTTTCTTGATTCTTCAGGCACAATTTCTGGTTTTGATGTTGATGGTTTATAGTTTAATAATCCAATATCTTCAAGTACTCCTTTATATTGATCGGGCACAGCATCTAAGTTTGGTGTTGGTATACTATTCTCAGGCTTAGTAATTGAAATTGCCTTTTGTCCACGTTTACTTCCTTTTTGATCAACCAAGCCGAATTTTGCCAGAAAATCTTCCATATCTTCATTAGGATTTCCTCCAGTAGCTACGGGAAGTGGTTTAAAACTACTATATGAATTTGGATTTACCATAGAGCTTGGTTCCATAAAAATTTCAGGTTCGAGAGTGGTAGTTTTATCCTTATTTGGGTCTGGCAATAGGCCAAATGTCATTAGCAATTCTTTCATTTCAGGTGTTAAATTGTTTGCTACTTGTAAGACATCGGGTTCCGAAGTGGTTGTTGTTGTTGTAGTTGTTGTTTGTGCACCAAGAGAAGCAATGAGTAATTTTAATTTATCATCTTCGGTTAATTCATCTGATGAAGTTGCCAAGGTTGCTTCGGTTGGTGATTGTTTGATTAGAATGTCTAAACTTTTAAGTACTTGTTTAAAATCTTCAGGTATCTGCATTTCATCGACTAAAATTGGTGCAGTTGTGGTTGCAATTGGTTGGAATGCATGTGTATCCTTATTAAACGTGGGAGGATCAACAATCTTAATTCCAGAAGGTGAGAATGTGGACGTGGATAATTGAGGAGCAGGGGTTGTCCTTCTTGTTGGTTTTCTGGTTGCGGTTGTGGTTCTCGGTGGTGCAGTGGTTGTAGTGGTTGTAGTTGTGGCAATTGTTGTTGGTCTTCTCGTTGTTCTTCTTCTTCTTGTTGTTCTTGGAGTTTCAGTTGTGGTGGTTGTTGTTGTAGTTGTTGTTGAACTATACTCTTCTTGTTTTTGTTGAACAGGGTTCCTTGTTGTTTTTCTGCGACGAATAAATTTCGTAAAAGGATTTTCGGTTGTTGTTCTAGAACTTTGCGTTGTAGATTCAGTAACAACTTGTTGTTGAAATTCCTCAATCAAAGCTTTCTCTGTACTGCTTGGTAGTTTAGCCACTTTAACAGCACTGTAATCTAAATAATTTGCATCCGAAGAATGATAAGGTTTCTTTGTAGGTCGTCTCTTTTTACTTGGTACTTGCTTATCAGCATCACCAACAAGTTTTGTAATTGGTGGTCGTGTATACAATGCTTGGATATCGCCGTTTTGCACATTATCAGCAGAGTATGGCATTACTACCATAATTGCCTTTTGATCCCGATTACCCACATTCGTTCCTTCAAACGCATGTTGCAAATCGCTTCTTGTTATATTTTCAATGATATCGAGAATTTCGCCTCGAGTAAGTCGTGGTAAAGTTGGATCTGCAGCAAGCAAGTGTTCGACTTCTTTAATTGTGGAATCCACACTTGGAGCACTTTGCAGATTAAGCAGCGCAGCCAAATTGTTAGCTTCCGCTGGCGCAGCATCAAATGCTCTTCGGGCCGGCAATGTCCATACGGTTTGCAAAAGACACGCGACGAGAACAAAAACCTGCAACCAGTCAAAACAAAAAACACACACCGTTATCAATTGACGCTCTTAACATATTAGAATGAAATATTTAAGAAATGTCAATAAAGTTTAAGAGGTTTACAAGTTCATTGGACTTTCACATCAAAATGCGGTGCTTATGCGCACTTTCTCTTTCGCATTGACGTCGCAATGAAGATTCACCGGTTTATTATTGTAAAACACACTCAAATTCTGTGGTCGCGACAAAACAATAACAGTATTTCATCGTTGCAAAATATATATTTGGATTTCCTAACTATGTTAAAAGGTATTCCAACTAAAATTGACATAGCGGTTTATTAATTGATAAGTTAATGAATAGCATAAGTGCAGAAACACATAAACCTAAATGTGATATTTTCATTCAATTTAATTTTCAACTAATGGCTCCTTCAATTATAACAGTATGAGTTATAGATTATCAGTAAAGCAATGAAATCATCAACTTTCCAATTAGTATTGACATGACTAATTTTAAAATGCGCTGTTTATTCCTACACAAAATAGTTGCATGCACTTTCTTGAGTGATTGCAAAGTATTCAATTGTCGCATTGCCAATGTAATATTACATGTTGCATGAAGTGAAGCAAACGATTTGCGTGCTACTAAAGGGCGAAAGTAAAAGTTTCACAAACTATTCTGCATATTACTATGATTGGATAATGTTTCGTTGAAGGCCAATCATTTATTGCAAAACATGCACAATTTATTTCTACATTTTCCCATGATTTAAAAACTTGTTAAAATTGCATAGATTGTGGAGGACATACCTTCTTGTAATATAGTCCCATATTAATGCACTTTGTATTATTAGATTGTCATTTGCATATTAATAATCATGAAGTTTACGCAGAAATCATTATTGAACGTTGTTGAACGCACGTACAGTTGTTCACCGTTTAAATTTCTTTCATCAACTGACTCCGTTCACCTGGTTTTAAATGTATAAGACGGAAGACCCCACCAGCACGTCCGTCCCAGAAGAACACCGCAATGCAATGTCTTGCCATTTGCCTCAGACCAGCTCTAAAGCGTTCTTTATAAGAGCTGTGAATGAAGAGCAATTAGAAAAACAAGACGTTAAACTTGAACTACTTTTCGAGAAGAGTGCTTTAGACAATTATTAAGGTGTTAGACGGAAAAATTCGACGTTTTTCTGCTCTGTAACTTTCAATGCGTTCAACTTTCTTGACATTATTTAATGCTTGTGTAAATTTTACATAAGCTTTCAATTATATTAATATTTCCAGATTTGTCATGAATACTAAATAATTTAAAAGGCCACATTACAATTACCAATAAAATTACGTATTGTTAAGGTACAAATATTTTGTTATGTAAGAGTACAATTTTTAGAAACTTTATTTCAAGGCATTGTGTGATTGTAGGGTATTGTCTGTAATCTAAATTACTAAGTAAGTTTTTTACCTATTTTTTTATACTATGCACTTTTACATTTTTCCAACTTTCTGCCCTTTTGACTGCTAAATTAAATTATTTACATTTATTCTAGCCACCAAACAGTGACAAAGTAGAATTTTTATTATCTCTTTGAATGTATACTTTGCTAAAAAAAAACAACTTGTTGTAGCGTTTATTAATATTAATAAAATTCAATAAATCATGAACTAATTACAATGTTGAATAGTTCTGCCTAAATAAAAATATTTAGCCATTTTCAGCGAATATAAACTTTGCAATTGGTAATTGCTGGTGATACAATTATCCATTAGACATTGAATTCAAAGTTCCTTATCATCCTTAAATAATTTTCCCAGAATTCGAATCTGAAATTAAATTTTAATAATTCGTACAATCATTATTAAATATTTATGATTTAAAATTTGTTAAGAGCGCCCTCATGTAGTTCACGAGCTAGATAGAACTTTATATTATTGTGGACGTCTCTGTATACATGTTTCTAGCCTTGTTGATAATGAGCAGCTGATCGTAGTGACTAAGTTTACACATATTTAAAAACAAATTTGAAAAGTAATTAAAGAGGCTAGCAATAATGGAAAACGCAGATAATTCTGGCGACTCTATAGCTAATAACAGTGCAAGTGAATTAAGCACTGAGGCTGAGAAGAAAGATAAACAAAAAAGTAAATGAGTCTTGCATACTAAAAATAACAATATTTACAGTGTTTGATTTCAGTTGATATTCTACTAAAGCCCACAGGAAATGCGCCAATCATGAAGAAGAAAAAATGGGCTGTAGATGCAGAGAAAACTATTGGCTGGATTGTAGAGTTTATTAAGAAGTATCTCAAGTTGGAGGCAAACGAAAGAATATTCCTGTATGTAAACCAAACATTTGCTCCATCTCCAGATCAAATTATTAAGAATTTGTATGAATGTTATAATACTGAAGGAAAATTAGTGTTACATTACTGTAAAACACAGGCCTGGGGTTAAATGAAATCAGTCACTATAGATCTAGGTTGTAAAAGAATTGCTTTTAAAGAAATTGCTTATTTATAAATCATATATGTATATGGCCATGATATATAAGAAATTATTAAGTTATTTTCTATATCACATATTACTATAAGCAGTGGAAAGCAATTTGCAATCAATCATCTTAAAGATGATACTTAAATCTTATTTACACATGGCAGCTAAATAATGAAAACATATTAATGAGCAATTACAATTCTCAACCTAATTCTGTTTGCATTATATAAGTATGTGATAATTTAATCAAGTGAATTATTTGTATATTCCTATTATTGCATTTACCATTAACCTAGAGGAGTCATATTATACTATAAATATAATTACAGTATTTCAAAAAATTATTTGTTTGACTACTATACTTCTAAATAAGGAATATCACCTTTTACAACAGGCGTTTCAGTACGCGTGTGCCATACATACACTTTACTGCAATTCTCTGCCAAGGGTTCCAAATTATCCTTTGTGGTAAAGTATGATAAGAATTCACTTTCAAGCAGTCCATGACGCATCTTGTACGAAAAAATTGCGTCACGTTTTTGCAGCACAAGGTCCAAATTGATAGCAAAACCTGCCATATCAGTTGCAAATTCACGATTGCTTTTCCAACCAGTTTTGAATCCAATCACTTTACCATTACTAACAATTGGTGCTTCAGCATTAAGCCCACCAACTAATCCAACTGGCCATATACCAACATTTTTTACCTTTGAAATCTAAAAATATATAACATTAGTACATCATTCTAAAGTCACTCATTGTGAATACCTCCTGAAATAATTTTACACTATAAGTGTTATCATCATCCATGAAATAGACAATGCCTTTGTCCTTTCCAAGTTCCAAATTATCCCTAAGCCATTCAAGTCCAGCATTTCTTTGTTCAACTCCTCTATGTTTGGTCCACCTTTCATCCTTTTTCTGAATTTTCTCAAAGGGTGGTGTTTTTGCATTTAAATGTGTATACATAATTTTTGAATCATTCATCAAATTCATGACCAATTCTGTTTTTTCTTCAGAATCTTCCACCAAAATCCAATGAATATTTGGCACAAGAGCCAGAGTTTGTGAAAGGCGAACTAATTCAGCTTTTTGCACATGCCTAGCATATGTTGGTGTAATAGCATAGATGATGGGTAATCCTTGACCAACTTTATTCTGATACAAATGTTCAATCAACAATAATTGATGTTCTGTTAATTGCAATTGTTGCTTATTCATAGCTAACGTTTCTTTCAAGAAGCGCAGTTTTTCCACATCTGAAAATGCTTATAATGTAATTGTAATGTCCCAATGTAGTAAGCATGTGATAATTTGTAGGCCATTTAACTAAATCAATATTTACCTGACTCAATTGCATTCAATTTGTATATTATTACAAAGATGGAGAATCCTAAAAACCATATTAGAATCGTCCGCAATCTCATATTATCAATACTACTAAATTCCATTTGTTAAAACTTAATTCACTTTAGAATGAAGAATCAAGTAGCTAATGTAGATTAAGTGTGAATAAAACTAAAGTAATATTTATGTACTTCATTGTATATTCACTTATTATAGACAATTATTGTCATTGCACAAGGCCACAAACAACGCTTTAAATTATTTTTACACACTAATCAGGCAAAGATTGCTAAATTGGGTAGATATAGAAGTAATGCATAAAGGTTATGAGGATATACCATACGAAAACTCGCTACTAGTGTTCAAAGCGCCTGCAGCCTAATATTAATACTAGTTTAACATGTTTATTCTACTATTTGCCAATAATACATAATAATTCATAGGTCTAGAAAGTCATTTGGATTACTGAATAGCAAATTTATTTAAAAACTTAGTTTTAGTATTGTACTTATGATTTAGTAAACAATAGAATTCCTATTTGCATTAGTGCTGCACTCTGTTGCGAATGAAATTTTCAATGAGAAAATTTCATTATGTATTAAGTTAGCTCTTCTGAGAAGAAAAATCAAATTTTTATGTAGGTTTATTAAATAATATATAATTTTAAAATTATAGTTCCTACTTTAACACCAAACTTTAGTGTTTTGAGTTATTGACGTCCAATAAATTAATTGTTTATTACGTTATAAATCGTTTTAAACAATTTCACAACATATTAAATTGACTGATTGTCATATGCAATATTTGTAATATTTTTTTTGTGGAATTTATATACTTTTTCAGCATTTAAAATGCAACGTAACGTCAATTTGGTTTTACAAATGTAAATTATGTAACACGAATACAAACCAATTATATTATTAATATCTTCTTTCAGTAATAAAGCGATTTTGGCACGGGATCCGAAGTACCCTCCAATGGAATGTGATCCAAAAGTGCATATCGGATTAAACCCATTTATTGCAACCATGAGTTTTGAACTATATTATTTGAAACAACTTGATCTCAATGTAATTATCTTTGTAAAAATACAAAACATTTTTAATTACGCCACCCATTTTAATTTTAACATATTTTAGCAACGACGAAAACGGTTAAGGGATTTATATATTGCTGATTTTATTCAACAAGACAAAGAACTACGCGAAGCAGGACTAGCTATTATGAAAACAGAAGACTAAATAGCTTAAAATATTCTTTAAGCTTATTACTTATAAGCTAATTTAATTTTTCGAACGTATCTAAGATAAATAATTCTCAGTTTTTCAAGTCATGGTTGTAAGAAGAAAGAGAAAACTAATCTTGTACTCATAATTAAGTGAACAATAAAATTCCCATTTGATACTAGTTGTGCAATCTTTTGCTGATTTCAAATATTGAATCACCAAATTATCAATATTATACCGCTTTCCTAAAGCTGAACTAAATGTATTAAATAATATACAATGTTTAAACAAGTCTAATTGTAAATTTAAAGTTTACGCACTATTGACGTCCAATAGATTAATTATTTACATTATAACTTGAATTAACTGGAATGAACTTGTGAGTACATTGGCACATGTGCTTCAGTACTTTTTTGCCACTTGGTTTTATTATAACTATTATAATTTATCCATAATAACTAATTATGTATTCTTTCAGAAAATCCATCATAGTGCCACTTCTGATGCTGCCAGCTGGACTGAACTGGGTGAGTATGTTGGCACACATGCTTAGGCACATGTTTGCCACTTGGTTTTATTATAACTCTTATAGTTTACCCATAATAACTAATTATGTTTTTTTTCAGAAAATTCAACATAGTTCCACTTCTGATTCTGTGAACTAGAACAAACTTGGTGAGTATGTTGGCACATGTGCTTCAGTACATGTTTGCCACTTGGTTTTATAATAACTCTTATTGTTTACCCACAGTAACTAGTTATGTATTCTTTCAGGAAATCCATCATAGTGCCACTTCTGATGCTGCCAACTGGAAAGAAGTTGGTAAGTATGAACCAACTTGGTGAGTAGGTTGCCATATGTACTTCACTACATATTGGCAACTTTGTATTGTGCTAGCTACTATGGTTTATTCGGAAATATTAACAAGCATGTTTTTTTCAAACAGGTCCTTGTAAATGCACTTCCAATGGGCCTTGGTGGAACTAATTTGTGAGTATGTTGGCACATGTGCTACCATACATTTTTGCCACTTGGTTTTATTATAAATCTTATAGTTTAGCCACAAGACCTAATTATGTATTTTTTCAGAAAATTCACCATAGTGCCACTTCTGATGGCACTAGCTGGACCAAACATGGTGAGTATATTGGCATATGTGCTTTGGTACATGTTTGCTACTTGGTTTTATTATAACCATTATAGTTTACATACAATAACTAATTATGTATTCTTCAGGAAAATCCATCATAGTGCCATTTCTGATGCGGCCAGCTGGACCAAACATGGTGAGTATGTTGGCACATGTGCTTTGGTACATGTTTGTTACTTGGTTTTATTATAACCCTTATAGTTTACATACAATAACTAATTATCCATCATAGTGCCACTTCTGATGCCATTAGCTGGACCAAATGTGGTGAGTATGTTGGCACATGTGCTTTGGTACATGTTTGCCACTTGGTTTTATTATAAATCTTATAGTTTAGCCACAAGACCTAATTATGTATTTTTTCAGAAAATTCACCATAGTGCCACTTCTGATGCCACTAGCTGGACCAAACATGGTGAGTATATTGGCATATGTGCTTCGGTACATGTTTGTTACTTGGTTTTATTATAACCCTTATAGTTTACATACAATAACTAATTATGTATTCTTTAGGAAAATCCATCATAGTGCCACTTCTGATGCTGCCAGCTGGACCAAACATGGTAAGTATGTTGGCACATGTGCTTCGGTACATGTTTGTTACTTGGTTTTATTATAACCCTTATAGTTTACATACAATAACTAATTATGTATTCTTTAGGAAAATCCATCATAGTGCCACTTCTGATGCCATTAGCTGGACCAAATGTGGTGAGTACATTGGCACATGTGCTTCAGTACTTTTTTGCCACTTGGTTTTATTATAACTATTATAATTTATCCATAATAACTAATTATGTATTCTTTCAGAAAATCCATCATAGTGCCACTTCTGATGCTGCCAGCTGGACCAAACATGGTGAGTATATTGGCATATGTGCTTTGGTACATGTTTGCTACTTGGTTTTATTATAACCATTATAGTTTACATACAATAACTAATTATGTATTCTTCAGGAAAATCCATCATAGTGCCATTTCTGATGCGGCCAGCTGGACCAAACATGGTGAGTATGTTGGCACATGTGCTTTGGTACATGTTTGTTACTTGGTTTTATTATAACCCTTATAGTTTACATACAATAACTAATTATGTATTCTTTAGGAAAATCCATCATAGTGCCACTTCTGATGCTGCTAGCTGGACCAAACATGGTGAGTATGTTGGCACATGTGCTTCGGTACATGTTTGTTACTTGGTTTTATTATAACCCTTATAGTTTACATACAATAACTAATTATGTATTCTTTAGGAAAATCCATCATAGTGCCACTTCTGATGCTGCCAGCTGGACCGAACTTGGTGAGTATGTTGGCACATGTGCTTCGGTACATGTTTGCCTCTTGGTTTTATTATAACTCTTATAGATTGGCCACAATAAACCATTATGTATTCTTTCAGAAAATACATCCTACTGCCAGTTCTAATGCTGCCAGCTGGACCAAACTTGGTGAGTATGTTGGCACATGTGCTTCGGTACATGTTTGTTACTTGGTTTTATTATAACCCTTATAGTTTACATACAATAACTAATTATGTATTCTTTAGGAAAATCCATCATAGTGCCACTTCTGATGCTGCCAGCTGGACTGAACATGGTGAGTATGTTGGCACATGTGCTTCGGTACATGTTTGCTACTTAGTTTTATTATAACCCTTATAGTTTACATACAATATCTAATTATGTATTTTTGCAGAAAATTAATCATAACTCCACTCCTGATGCCGCTAGCTGGACCAAATGTGGTGAGTATGTTGGCACATGTACTTCGGTACATGTTTGCCACTTGGTTTTATTATAACCCTTATAGTTAACCCACAATATCTAATTATGTATTCGTTCAGAAAATTCATCATAGTGCCACTTCTGATGCTGCCAAGTGGAACGAACTTGGTGAGTATGTTGGTACATGTGCTTTGGTACATGCTTGCCACTTACTTTTATTCTAGCTACTTTAGTTTAAGAATTATTACTAATTATGTATTTATTTGCAAGTATTTGATAATTGTTCAACATAACCCATTCGTAGGACGAGCGCCCGGGGTAGTTTTAATCATTTCATATTAAACATTGTTATGGATATGCTTTTTTAATAATAAATTCAATATAAAATTTGAATTACTAGTGCTGACATCTATTGTATACGGTAAAACTAGTTACAGGTACCATTATTTTAACGACAGTTCCGTTAATAATTCACAGATGGCGCCACTAGTAAAAAGCTTGATTGGTTGCCTAATTTTTTTTCCAAAAATTAAACATTTAAATCTTAAATAACTCTTTAACTATTCGCGCTACAGGGTCATGGGATAGCTCATTTTAATCAGCTTGTTGAGATCTACAAGTACACCAAATTTCAGCTGTTTTTATGTTTAATTAGAGTCCAAAATAAAATGCGTTGAAATTTGGTACACGGGTAGATCTCAACAAGCTGATTAAAATAAGGTATCGCACCACCCTGTAGCACGTATACTTAACGAGTTATTAAAGTTTTAAAATTTCACTTTTGTGACGAAAAAGTTTTCGTCTTATCAGCGCTGATAACATTGAAACTTTTTCAATGACACGCATAGAGCGGGAGATATAAAGTTATTGGATTTTATTTGAATTCTTATTAGATTCTTTTCCGGCCTCCATGATTGTTCGCGCCAAAATTAAAAGTATCTCTTTACGTTTATGTAATCCCGGTACAAAAAGGCAAAAAATGAATATAAGAAATTGAATTTCCCCATGATTTCTTCATTTCTTATATTCATTTTTTACCTTTTTGTACCGGGATCACATAAACGTAAAGAGATACTTTTAATTTTGGCGCGAACAATCATGGAGGCCGGAAAAGAATCTAATAAGAATTCAAATAGAATCCAATAACTTTATATCTTCCGCTCTATGCGTGTCATTGAAAAAGTTTCAATGTTATCAGCGCTGATAAGACGAAAACTTTTTCGTCACAAAAGTGAAATTTTAAAACTTTAATAACTCGTTAAGTATACGTGCTACAGGGTGGTGCGATACCTTATTTTAATCAGCTTGTTGAGATCAACCCGTGTACCAAATTTCAACGCATTTTATTTTGGACTCTAATTAAACATAAAAACAGCTGACATTTGGTGTACTTGTAGATCTCAACAAGCTGATTAATATGAGCTATCGCATGACCCTGTAGCGCGAATAGTTAAAGAGTTATTTAAGTTTTAAATGTTTAATTTTTGGAAAAAAAATTAGGCAACCAATCAAGCTTTTTACTAGTGGCGCCATCTGTGAATTATTAACGAAACTTTCGGTAAAGTAATGGTACCTGTAACTAGTTTTACCGTATACAATAGATGTCAGCACTAGTAATTCAAATTTTATATTGAATTTATTATTAAAAAAGCATATCCATAACAATGTTTAATATGAAATGATTAAAACTACCCCGGGCGCTCTTCCTACGAATGGGTTATGTTGAATAATAATTAAATACCTGCAAATAAATAAATAATTAGTTAATTCTTAAAACTACAGTAGCTAGAATAAAAGTAAGTGGCAAACATATACCGAAGCACATGTGCCAACATACTCACCAAGTTCGTTCCACTTGGCAGCATCAGAAGTGGCACTATGATGGATTTGCTGCAAGAATACATAATTAGATATTGTGGGTTAACTATAAGGGTTATAATAAAACAAAGTGGCAAACATGTAACGAAGTACATGTGCCAACATACCCACCAAGTTCGGCCCAGCTGGCTGCATCAGGAGTGGAGTTATGATGGATTTTCTGCAAGAATACATAATTAGATATTGTGGGTTAACTATAAGGGTTATAATAAAACAAAGTGGCAAACATGTACCGAAGTACATGTGCCAACATACTCACCATGTTCAGCCCAGCTGGCTGCATCACAAGTGGAGTTATGATGAATTTTCTGCAAGAATACATAATTAGATATTGTGGGTTAGCTATAAGGGTTATAATAAAACAAAGTGGCAAACATGTACCGAAGTACATGTGCCAATATACTCACCAAGTTTGGCCCAGCTGGCTGCATCAGGAGTGGAGTTATGATGAATTTTCTGCAAGAATACATAATTAGATATTGTGGGTTAGCTATAAGGGTTATAATAAAACAAAGTGGCAAACATGTACCGAAGTACATGTGCCAACATACTCACCAAGTTTGGCCCAGCTGGCTGCATCAGGAGTGGAGTTATGATGGATTTTCTGCAAGAATACATAATTAGATATTGTGGGTTAACTATAAGGGTTATAATCAAACAAAGTGGCAAACATGTACCGAAGTACATGTGCCAACATACTCACCAAGTTTGGCCCAGCTGGCTGCATCAGGAGTGGAGTTATGATAGATTTTCTGCAAGAATACATAATTAGATATTGTGGGTTAACTATAAGGGTTATAATAAAACAAAGTGGCAAACATGTACCGAAGTACATGTGCCAACATACTCACCAAGTTTGGCCCAGCTGGCTGCATCAGGAGTGGAGTTATGATGGATTTTCTGCAAGAATACATAATTAGATATTGTGGGTTAACTATAAGGGTTATAATAAAACAAAGTGGCAAACATGTTCCAAAGTACATGTGCCAACATACTCACCAAGTTCGGCCCAGCTGGCTGCATCAGGAGTGGAGTTAAGATGAATTTTCTGCAAGAATACATAATTAGATATTGTGGGTTAGCTATAAGGGTTATAATAAAACAAAGTGGCAAACATGTACCGAAGTACATGTGCCAACATACTCACCAAGTTTGGCCCAGCTGGCTGCATCAGTTGTGGAGTTATGATGGATTTTCTGCAAGAATACATAATTAGATATTGTGGGTTAACTATAAGGGTTATAATAAAACAAAGTGGCAAACATGTACCGAAGTACATGTGCCAACATACTCACCAAGTTCAGCCCAGCTGGCTGCATCAGAAGTGGAGTTATGATGGATTTTCTGCAAGAATACATAATTAGATATTGTGGGTTAACTATAAGGGTTATAATAAAACAAAGTGGCAAACATGTACCGAAGTACATGTGCCAACATACTCACCAAGATCAGCCCAGCTGGCTGCATCAGGAGTGGAGTTATGATGGATTTTCTGCAAGAATACATAATTAGATATTGTGGGTTAACTATAAGGGTTATAATAAAACAAAGTGGGAAACATGTACCGAAGTACATGTGCCAACATACTCACCAAGTACGGCCCAGCTGGTAGCATCAGAAGTGGCACTATGAAGAATTTTCTGCAAGAATACTTAATTAGTTATTGTGGGTAAACTATAAGTGTTATGATGAAACCAAGTGGTAAAAATGTACGACAGCACATGTACCAACATACTCACAAGTTCGTTCCACCAAGGTCCATAGAATAACTAATATAGAAGTGACTTTTATCAATTCGATGATCTTTACGAGAAACAATGCAATGGCATACTTGAACATTCGGTAAAAAACTTTAAGAAATGTCAAATTATAAATTAGTCGAACATGTAGCCTACATTAGTTACGCGCAAGTGCGGACCCCTAGGAAACCATTATGTAACCAAAATCATAAAGTTTCTCATTTCCTATAAGCGTGACAAAAAAAAGACTAAAATGACTGTTTGTCATATCGAATATTTATAATTTGTGGAGTTTCTACAATCTACAATTTAAAATGCAGCGTAACAACAATTTACTGTTACGAATGTAAAATCTGTAATACTAATCAAAAGGATTTATTATTAATATTATTGTTTTAGCAACAAGGTGATAATGGGCGCAGACCCTAAGCACCCACCAATCGAGCGTAATCCACAAGTGCACATTGGATTAAACCCATTTATTGCGACTATAAGGAACGAACTGTATTATTTGAAGCAAGTTGAAATGAAAGTAATTATTCTAAACTTCATTGTATTTTCAATTATATCAATGATTTTAATTATATTTCTTAGGAACGTCGAAAGAAATTAAAAGATTTATACATTGACGACTTTATTAGAAACGACAAAGAATTACGCCAAGTCGGACTGGCTTTTATAACATTGGATTAAATAGTACAAAAATATACTTTAAACTTTTAAGCCAGTTTAATTAAAGTATTGAATTTGCATAATAGAAATATAAAATATCTTGCACACATAACAAGAATAGAACCTATTTTATCTAGAGTAATTACTGCAACATTAATGGAAAAGATTGTTGATTATGATTATCTTTGATTGGCCACATGTAGAACAGTCATACATTTAATCAATGGACCTATACTGATTATATTTTCAAGCTGAATACCATGCTCAGGAATTGTTCATAATGTATTGTTATCACACCATCACTATCTGTGTCATGTTGCCTAAATGATGCAGTTAGTGTCTAAAATTATCACAAGTCATACACCAAATTAAATAACAAAATATATAATACTCACATAGAGCACAATACAGCATTGGATGAAATCGTCAAATAAAATAGTACCGCGTCCATGACGATCAAATTTCCTCATCAATGTGTCAACTAGACCATCTGATAATCTATAGCCAAATGATGTTAATGCAGTTTTGAGCTCATTTTTATCAATGTTTCCTGAGTTGTCTCTATCAAATGATCGAAAACAGTTTTGCCAATCTGTCACATACTTCCATAATGCACCAAAATCTTCAAAGCTAACTTGTCCCTTGTTATGCCTATCAAACATACCTATGATCATGTGATTATAAAAATGCCAAGTAATTGTATTTGCATACTATACCAATCATAAGACGAACAGTTTCTGGATTGAAGGGGCTCCATGTACCATTAGATAATGCACTACAAAGTTCATCTGCATTTATGAAGCCGCTGCGATCCCGATCAACTCTGAAAATAATTAAAGACATAAATACCTCTTGTAATCTGTTGTATTTTAATGCACCTTTGAAAAACATCCCACAAAAAACCCCTATCAGGCATAGCCGATGAGAAGGCCATATTGACAATTGATAAGTATGGATACAAATGATTCACCCGTATTAAACTTGTCGTTGTTATGTCGATAACTTACTAGCGACTAGCACAATTCTAGAAACCAACAATACATGTGAACGCGATCAACAAACAAATAGTACACGTATTCGAGCAACACCGTGAGTCGGATAACCTTGGGGAAATTTCATGGAGTAAAATTACTTCACATTGCTTACAGAGAATTCCAAACTTATTTAAATTGAATTTACGGATAATACGAACACGTTATACCTAATTGCTACAAATTTAAAGCATTCATAATGTGTTATTTAATTATGATATTTTTAAGTTAGTTGCGTGCATTATCACGTTTCGATTGCGCGCCACTTTATGAATTTGAAGTTCAAATTTGATTTGAACTATGTATTATTAAAACACGGGTCTACCTTAAAAATAAATATGTATAATACTTGTTCAATAATCAATTTTTACAGTTTTAAAATACATGGTTTACAGAATTATGTTATTTATATACGTTCGTGTACTCATTTTCTAAATGCATAAATTCACTAACTTTTGCATGTGCTAAAAGGGACCGGCAAACATTCGCATATTTCATTAATTTATTAAGTAGCATATCACATTTTCGAAATTCGGTAACGTTACACATTGATAGTATGAGAATTCGTCATTAAAATAAAAAAGGATACACTTGCGACGTCCTACCGTTGAGATTCCTTTAATATGATACTTAAGTGGTTATTATGTTACGTAAAAAAGTTCGGCAATAGATACGTAATAGTGTAATTACGAATAATGTTATTTGTTAGACACCATCGTGAGTTTAGGGACTTTGTCGTTAACAAATTAAACGCTCTATCAACTACGAACGTCAAAAGAATTGGAATACGCATCACGCAAATCACTGCCTCGAAATAAATGGATTCGGGGATTCGTTGAGCAGTAAAGTTGCATGTTGCAAAATGAATACTTAGATAAATAGTCCCCAAAGGAGTTCTCGCAATTTTTTCATCTGCACCAAGTTTAAACGTGTCGGAGGGGGACTTCAATTAGTTTGCAAGAGATTTTAGTCCAGTCTGCGTGCCATTCATCTACGGGGACACATATTCGGGCAAGCTTCCTCGCCCGCGTCCTCGTCCGCGACCTCGTCCACGGCCTCGCCCCCTCCCACGCCCGCGTCACCTTCGTCCATCCGTCATTCCTGCCACCAAATCTGCAAAGTTCGAAAGGTTAATGCATCGTCATTAAATTATGCTAAAGCAACTCATGCATCGTACCTATATTACTAGTGGTCTTCTCCAAGTATGCCAGGGGCCCTTGAAGAACACCTCCTACGCCAGGAACGCCAGCCGCACCTTGCTGCGGACCAAATGAAGGTCCACGTGGACCACCCATAGCTTGCTGCTGCATAAACATGGCTTGTTGCGATGGCACCATCAGGTTGTTAGCGTTGCTCCCCATGCTCGACATACCAGCCGAGACCTGCATCAAAAAAATATCGCACTCGTGAGAAACGAGGGTAGAACTACATTGAACAATACATCTTAATTTCATCTTCCAGTGGGGTTTATTCAAATGAACTAACAAATAAATACAAAGATCAATTTAAAAAGAAATGTAACAAATATTTATCATTATCAAGATATCCCACTCAATAAGAAAACACTAATTGCATACTCTCCTAAATCATATTAATGTTAAATGAGCAAATTTTCAATGGCAATAAGCAAATCTCAAAAAGTAAAATATTTGTAAATAACATCACTACTATGCAAATTTCAGTAGTTTGCTTTATCAAAATGAGAAACTTTATAGTTCTGATACAATGGAACATCCTATGCAAGGCACACTTGTTAGGTTTTGCATTGGCAACATTTAAACCTGAGCACCATATATAAAAATAAATAACAATTTGCATAATCTAATCCTAGCTATCTATCAAGTATCCTTACTTAGCAATCTATTGGGTTGCATAAGTGAGTTACATATACATTTGTAGCGCTTAGAGAAATAGGAACATTGTTGGCAATTGTACAATAACATTATCGGCGATCTACCTGCATCTGTTGTTGCATTTGCTGCTGTTGTAATTGCTGCTGCTGAAGTTGTTGTTGCATCTGCTGCTGCTGAAGTTGCTGTTGCAACTGCTGCTGCATTAAGCCAGTGGCCATAGGATTTGCAGTGGGCACATTCGGAGGAATTCCAGCATTTGTTAGTGCTGGATTGATATTTGATATGCTTGTTGGCGGCATCATGGCACATGATGTTGATGAAGTGCTACCAGCTGGACTTTTAGCATAGCCTTGAAGATCATTTAACAAATTCTGCCAAATATTTATCTTCTCATAGTGCCGCTTCAATAATTCGTCTTTACGCGCTAATTCGATTCGTAATTCATTGATATCTTCCTTCACAACCATTTCTGGCTTAAGGGCTGATAACAGAAAGCGTTTTTGCAGGAAGAACGCCTCCATTTGTCGCGCAAGATCAACAAACCGCAATGTGGTTTGTTCAACCTCCATACGCACTTCATCTTTATCGACGGCGGGTACTGCTTCTTCTTTTGTTAAAATATTGAGGCAATGCTAATGGACGATAGCATTAGAACATATAAACGTGTAAAAGCTTCAATACTTACTTGAAACGCTTCCTCAAACTCATCAACGACATTGCCACTGCTGTTGGTTGGTGTGGCCATAGCAGACACGGGTGGCGATGATTCCTTCATTTGTAATGAATGTTATCCGATACAAATGTGAAATAAACTGTTTTACACAAAGGTTAAACCGGAAAATATGAAGAATAACATAGCATGGTTCTGAATTAATATATAGCTCAGATAATTAAGATAAACGGAGCAACACAGCACTTCAAGCATACGTAGGAACAACCATGAACAACCACTACCAGATGCTACAATACACAAAAGTGCAAAACGAACAACGTCTCATGTTTCGACATTAACGCAAGAGGGCGCTGTATGACTCATAAAGAGATTATAAATATTTATTTAAAGAATTAATAACATTATAAAAAGTATTTCACTTTTGTGGCGTTGCTTGTTGATTCATATTATTCCAGTCAATTTCAGTAAAATCTATAACAATTTGTTTGCTCTTTGGAATATACTGCCAATATTTAATGTTAGCTGCGTCAAACATTTTCTTAGAAACCACTGTGCTTGATTTATGAGCATGTTTATCTGACATGTAAATCACCTCTTTAATTCCTGATTGAATTATCAGCTTTGCACATTCATTGCAAGGAAATAAAGCAACATACATTGTGCAGTTTTTTACATCAGCAGAATTCTTATTAAGTATAGCATTTAGTTCAGCATGACATACTAAAAACAAACATTTAGAAAGATAAATATAAAATTATCACTTGAAGTTATTTACCATACATGTATTTTGTATCCATGCTACTTTTAGCACCTTTTGCCCATGGGAATTCATCGTCACAACATCCATAGGGCATGCCATTGTAACCAACTCCAACAATTATATTCTCTTGATTTACAATACATGCTCCAACTTGTGTCACTGGATCTTTGCTTCGTTTTGCTGCAAGAAATGCTAAGGCCATAAAATAGTCATGCCAGCTTAAGTAATCTGCCCTCTTTGTATTATAAACAGTATCGGAACTATCACTAAACATAAACAAAGGCATGTGTTAGCATAGAGTTATAGTGGTACATGGATATTTACCTTGTGAGTCCAAGTCTGGAGATGTCTATGTCATTGGCTACGTCCATAACTAAAAATACGTACAATAACAAAATACTGGTAAATTCTGTAAAACTATTGGGTTATGTTAAAAGAGAACGGAGAGTAGAAGGTTGTATGCAACCGAACGTACGACTAGGCAGTATGACCAACGTGACCTTGTAATTAGAACAATATTACATTGCGAAATTGTTTGTTTATAGTATTAAGTGAATTAACTCATAATCACACTGCATATTGTTCAATAAAGATGCTACATACGATATATAAATATTTATGGTTTCGGATGGAATTCAAATTAGAATCGCCAACTGGCTATGAAATTCCCTGCTGTTGGTAGCATGCCCATTATTGATAAGACTGAGAGATGCCGTGCCGGTCGGTCGGTGGTTCTGTCAACAGTGCTGTCAATTTCCAACATGGCAGAATGTCGTCTGTGCTTGTATCATGTGACGATTAAATCGACGTCGTACTCGCGAACGCAGTGACTTTTTTTTGGGTGTGCAGTAACATTGTAAATATTGTGCGCGCCGTTATTCGCGATGGCGATGGCGGAGGGAAAGCCGCCGCCGATCGGCGACATCAAGCATCCCGAAGAAGTGATAAAGATGACTGTGAATGATAAACTCAAATTTGCCGTGCTGATTGGATTCATTGAAGTTGGCCAGGTGTCGAACCGGGAAGTTGTGAACACCGTACTGCAACTGGTAGGTGCATCCATCCCATGTGATTATTATATGCACCGGCCGACGATGCAAATGAGGCTTCCGCAAGCATCAATTTTGTCTACGTGTAGTTTTTATGCACTGCACCGTGTTATCATTACCGAACACGTTTGAATCGAGGAGGTGCACCTTGACGCTAGTGCATACAAACATTGCATACACTTGTCATGCCATTACCTATATGTCAGCATTACAAACATAACCATATCACTTATAGATTATGTGGCAATTTGAGCAGGCGGAATTATCACATGTAACCTAGAGACGGCAAGACCGACGATAAGGTGAAATAGTTGAGGATTGTATGGCAAATTGTTCGACTTGTTGTAAACATCAAGTCATTATGAGCAGCGTCGTTATAGCAACCAAGCGTGTCATAGGCATTTGTTTTCTTGCACGCATTTGTGTTTTGGATTGAATGCTTGTAAACCTGTAACGAGCTGAATTATTTTATACCAAACATTACGGATGATTGCTAATTGTAGGTGGGCGTGCCATGCACACGATTTCGTTCAGTTGAATAATCTCAAGCATGGAATAATGTTTATATCTGACAAACCGTGTTGGCAACGAGTGTTTTCATTCTGGATGTATGACTCTTGTTTGTTTACGGATTTGCTTTAGTTGCATTGCATTCTGGCATCGAAATATGTTGGAGGATAATTTACCAGCGAGTATATTGATTTGCACGAATTTGTGCAACGTGCTCAGTTCGCAATTTGTCCAACAACGACGGTGATTCTTTTCGATATGCCTAATTTGTTGCATGTGCTCATTTCCGCTAAAATATATGCTCGGCATGCGAATAGCAAACACGTCGGTTACGTCAACAAACATTTGTTTCCCTCCCGAATGCGTTTACTGCGTATGATAATCCCGTGGAAATTCGATTATATAACCTGCCAACCAACACGCGTAGCTCATACGCTATTGAAAATTACTGGCGGAATACGAGGTTGGGATAGGTTTTTATACTATAATGCGGAAATTTAATAACTGCACAAAATTGGCATCTGCGAAATGGGTATTAATATTGCAGTTGCAATATGCAACAGGAAGCCTCGTAAAAAACCTATATTGCTTTGCAGTACCTCGTTGAGTTTATGTATTAATTTGGGGAAAATTGCATTCGATTAAGAACTTTGGAATAATAGGTAAACGTTTATTACGTACTTATGCATATCTAGTTCTTACGCCTCGTTTGTGCTGTTTTCACCTACGTATTGGTTAAAATACAAGTACATACATAAATTGGTTTGATTTTGTTGGAGCTTAGGTAGGTTTTTGTACGTAAATCGAATCTATTCTTACAAGGGACTGTAACCTACCATCATACGCAGTATTTGTTATTTATTAATGATACTTTCGTGTCATGCAAATAAAAATTTACTCATTTGTTTCTGTGGAAAACCTGAAAACCGGATCGTTTGTCAGAAACGGTTTTATGAATTGACGATACGTAACACCAATATTGTCTAATATTTTTGCTGATGCTTTGAATTCGTCTCTGGCTGCGTACTTGTTAGAATAGTAAATAACTTCTTCGATTCCAAACTGACTGATGAGTTTGGCGCACTCGTTGCAAGGAAATAATGTTACGTAGATGCGACATCCCGTAAAATCAGAGCGATTCGCATTACGAATGGCGTTCAATTCGGCGTGGCAGACGTACATTCTTTTTGAATTCATCGGGTCATTATCATCATTAGTCCAGCTAAATGTTCCGCATGCATCACGGCCTCTTGGCATGCAGTTGTAGCCAACACCAACGATTCGGTTATCCTTGTCAACAATGCATGCACCGACGGTCGTCTTCGGATCCCTACTGCGTAGTCCAGCAATGATTGCAGTCCCCATGATACATTCTTCGATATCAATGGGCCTACGATTCAAATTATGAAGTGTGCGTATTTGTTAAACTTGGACTTACTTGGCGTGCATTCGAACAGTCGGATCCATAGCTTGTGTAAATGCAACTGATAATGAACTAATCGCAATCATAGTTCCGAGGTATTTATAATACTATCCCCAGTACATCATTTCCGATATGATTCATCTTGAAAATTTTCCCCAAATAACTAATATATTTGGTTAATGTAACTTATACATTTTTATTGGATAATCGTTGATCGTTGGTTTGCAATTACGATTGCAATTACGAACTTTGAATAATTATATTGTGGATCTGTAATATGAGGGAACCTGCAATTATTTTTAGTTTAATCACTTTAATGGCTGCTTGAAACGCATTTCGCGCGGATAAAACAATTTATTTTGGCCGAAGAAAATTAGTTGGATTAAAACTCAATGTCGCTTGTTTACATGGCAAATACTTTGATTGCCGCGGAATGCATCAATATTTTCAACGTTCCTTGACAAAGACGATCGTGAAAAGTTGACAAATTACAGGAAACTGTAATAATTTCATAATCATGTACTATTCTTATTAATAATTAAATAATCATTTCATTACGATCCGGATTGTATGAAAAATATTCCAGTATCAACTATGTTCTATGGTGAATGTAAAATAACGTTTTGTTTAATTACTTTGTGCGCAAAACTTGAATGATAAATTTAAAATTTATCTTGCGTTCGTCTGCTTTTTGCGTATCGTCGTCCAAAGTTGCAACTTTTACGCGTTTTCCTTCCAGCGTCAAGTCCAAGAGGGTCGCGCGGATGCGCAAAGTTTTGGGGGCAGTAAACTTGAGAGTAGGGGCGGGCGAAAGTGTTACTTTCAAAGTAATTGCATGTAACAGTGAAATTACGTGCGTTTGACGTACTTAGCACTGTAGTTAATTATTCCTCATTCGTATTATACGAACGACGTTTCAGTTCAGCGTACTTGCTTATCCTTTTAGATAATTAGCAATTAATTGCATCCATTTCATTGAGAGTTATTGATTAGCTGGTTTAGATTAATAACCAAATTTGTTTGAATATTTTTTATTAATTTTTATTTTTCTATTTGTTGCAGGTAAGATAGTTCAGCAAACTTACAATGGCAAGGTCGTACATGAATAATTATTGCCTTCTCATTGTTCGTAATTTTTCGTTATATTCATTTCGCTAAAAATCCCCAATAGATTTTCCGGATGACGTCAAGTTGTGTGCAGCAAGCATATACTGTTGCTTTTAAACTTTCCCATTTACATATTTGATGCATTTTATCGATTTTCCTCTTATCATAACTGGAAATCAATAAGCAACTAACGTAGCATTTTCTTAACTAGGTACTAGAAGTAATTAACTGGCACATTTTCTCGCGTGCGATTGACTCGCTTTCTGTTTCTGTAACAGTGCGCAACATAAATCAACGTTGAAAATGAAAGTTACACTCGGCTGGGTTTTAGCCGGCTGCGAATTTATCTTGCGATGACATTGAATTCGCTGCAGCAGTCGCTCTAATGACTTTTCTGTGCGCGCGCAATCCGACAATTTAATTAATTTTCTGTTAAGCTGCTCGCTAATTTCCAAGACTAAATTGGATGAACAACAGCCAGTTGCATTCACATTTCTATTGCACCGCTTGCTGCGCGAATAATATTAAGATTTTTGTTTGTGGTTGCTATTTTTATCGCTTAGCTTTACCGTACGCAAAGTTTGCCCTCGGTATAGTTTGCGATGTTCAACTAGTTGTTGCAACGCGTCGCATATTTATACATGATGCACGCGAGCTTTAGAAGCATACTTGGAAATTGTTCGTTTATTTCATTTTGTTTGCTTTTTATTAAGATGATTCTTTGTTCTCTATTACGTTCTATCCACACTAAGTTTTCCTCCCTACCCACACTAAGAAGCAAGAATTTTGAATTTGTTTGGAAAATATTTACGGTGGAGTGGAGCTAACCCGACCTATTTGCTCGAATATCTGTTGCATTGTTGCACATTTTGGAGTCGGATCTTATTTGAAACATAAAATTTAAAAAAATATTGTTTAATGGAACACAAAACCAATTAGTATCGTACCTACTTAGTGACGATTTTACACTAGAAATTGAAATGGGATTTCTTTGGAAATATTTAAAGAGTAAATCATGAGAAGGACATGTTTGAAAATTGTTGAATTATCATTGAATGCGCGAATTGCATTTATTTACAGCACGGAATAAATTGCGGCAATTTCACTCGGCGAAAGCACACTCGGTGTGCGAATTGAAGTGGATTTTATTTTATATTATTTTCGCTGACGATCAATTCGCTCAATGCGTTCCGTTTTCACTAACCACCACCACTACGACTACAGCTGCTCGCGTTTGCTCCGGCTGTTCAATATTTCATGCTCGAAGTCAGTTCGTCTGCATATTATTCTTCCTCGTAAGTAAATTGCGCCCCCTCGTTCGGTCGTCGATAAACGTCCGCGGAGCGCATGAATAATTTTTTGCCGCCTCTCGCCTCTAAATATTTATAACGAGCGTGAATTTACCGTTTTGGTTATCGAAACGTACTGCTGCTGCTGCTGCTGCTGCTATTGCCGTTTATTGTCGTAGGGTACAAAAGGGCGCAATGATCACACACGCACCCGTTGGCAATTCATCGTTGATTTACATACTCGTTTCGTACATTTGCACGCCGACTGATAGCGTATCAGTTGTCCGGTGGCGTGCGGCGATGTTTAACTGAAATGTCAGTGCATTGACCGGCGCGCACATTTATTGATTCGGGCAATCGACGAGGTGTTTTAAAGCCATTCGAACGCGCGTCGGTTACATATTTCGCACCCTGTTGTATAACATGTGTACACGTGCCACGTGTACCTACCTACGAGTCATCATCGTATGTTCGCTGCCTCCATCGCTGGCGCCGCCGCGCAATATTTCATAATTAAATTTGCGCTCTCGAGCGTTGGTGCAATTTTTGAATCGCTCTTTTACCTATTCCGAATTGATATAGTTTGCTTAGGAACTTGTTACGTAACTGCATTATTCACATGTGAATTTTTCACGAAATTGGCAAGGAATATTTTACAAATTGAGTTACGCAATTGAAGGGATGATTTTAAAGAAGTTTTAAAGTTGTACAAAGTTGACATTAATATTTTAACACTACGCCAATCAAAAGATTCATCTTGATTGTTGTGACTTTTAGGTATGATTTTGCTGCTGCTGCTGCTGCTGGTGCTTTTACCGTTTATAGTCGCAGGGTACAAAAGGGCGCAATGATCACACACGCACCCGTTGGCAATTCATCGTTGATTTACACACTCGTTACGTGTTGTTTGCTGGTACTGTCGGATCCATAGTGTAAATGCAACTGAAAATGCACTATTGACAATCCGAGTTTATAAACAATTTATAATACAATACATCACTTCCTGAATACATCACTTCCGATATGATTCATCGTAATATTTTCCCATTCAATCAAAAAACCTAGGATACCGCAAAGTACTAGCCGAGGCGAGTTGTAATGACTAATTTCTGCTCGTACAGTGGAACCTCGCATAACGAACGCTCCACATAGCGTGTGCATCGTTTAACGAACAACATAAATCGTAAAATAATGACTCACTTACCGAACGTCGTTGCACATTACGAACGAATTCGACGATTCCTATATCTGCGCGGAATCCCCGAACTTTGCGTTAGAACATTTTCTATCTTGTTATTATCGTATTTAATGCAAACCTAGCGTATACTAATTTGATTATAGTAATGCTGGGACTTCTTAGTATAGAAAAAAGTTCAAATTCAGTAAGAACCAGATTTCAAGTTTAAACGACGTGCCGCGCGATCTTTTCTAAATGTTTACGCGTTCTAAAAATGTCGCCGAAAAAGAATCCATAAGAATCCTTACAAATTTAATCAGACATTGTTGCAAAGAGCTCTTAGCTCAATGTACTTATTTCAGCATGGAACGCATTAATGTATTGTACATGGATATATATGCTAAAAACTGCTTCGCTTAACGAACGTTTTCTTTAACGATTAACGCTCGCAACGAATTAAATTCGTTATGTGAGGTTCCAATGTACTCTATTTTTCGACCCAAATGTCAAAACAAAAAGGAATGGTTTTAACATTAATATTTGAGCAGTCTGCCAATCAAAAACGTTCAATTTTATTGGTGTTTTGATGCGAAAATGTGGCCGATTCAAACAGAAGTGGCTAGAATGTTAAAAAAAAATAGAATGTGAATTAATACAAGGTATGAATCTAAACTTAACATTGATAATTGAAATGATAATCGTATATTATTATTTAAGTACTGGCCTCCAAATATATTGCATGTTTACGTTAAGAAATAGGTATTAACGGAAGAAGTATTATCGTGATGAAATTGAAAGTCCATTAGCAGCAGCATAGAAATTGTACCGTATCGGCTTAATGTTGTGCATAGAGAAATTAACAATACAGGGAGACACCTAATGATGGTAGTGATGATAAAATTTAATTCTTGTTGGAATTACGGAAATTGGCCAGAGTTGGGCGTAAATACGGAAAATTGAACTCTGGGAACAAATTGGAGAGCTAATAATTTATATTCTCGGCGTGCGCACGTAACAGGGCGAATTGTTATTCGCGGTGGCGCGCACCGTTGCTCTGGTACGCGTCATGGTCCCGCAAGTCGTTACTTACCGCGAGACGTTTTGCGGGTTTTGCCGTTTTGCGCGTTTTCGAATATGTATCGCGTATTGTATAAATCAGTGTTTAGTGCTGCTCTGCGCGCACGCCGCGACGCATATATATTTATTGCACTATGCCCTAGTTTTCACAATGATGCTAAACGAGCGAACGCGCAGGGCAGAAGCCACCATCCACCATCGCGTGATTCACCCATTTCGCTCCGGTTGCTATTCTTGCACGGATGGATGTTGCCGGAGCCCCGGAGCATTGTGCCGGAACAATGTGTGTGCGAACAATAAGCGATTAATAACGAACGCGCTTCATTTATTTCTAATGCACGTAGAGGGTGTGTGGCGCTTGCGAATTGAAATCGAAACACGTACATCCGGCTCCGGTGTGTGTTTCCGGACTATTTGTTCAAATAGTTATTTCTTGTTGGCTAATCATCGACGCGAATAAACAAAATACCGTCAATTTTGTTTTTGTCAACACACCCTCACTGTTTCGCGAATATCGCTGGCGGCGGTTCACGATAGTGACGTGGAACACATTCGAGAATTATGTCATGTGCGTTATCCGCACGCGCTTAGGGGGGCGGCAGTGCCGACCTCGACCCAAATACCATAAGAAAAATACGCGTCATACTGGTCGATGGCGTCGCACGCCTCCTTCGTCACAACTACTATGTAATTCGATCGAGTTTTCCTCACTTTCTTAAAATATTCACCGCGGTAATTCTTGTAATTGTGGCGAGTGTGCGCTTAAAATAACACTCAACGAAAACGAAACATGCGGCGGCGGGAAATAAGTATAAAAATATCGATTTCATGGATGCGCATTTTTATGGAAAGTGCACTGAAACAGGTGATGGAGGTCTTGCGAGCAGCTAAAGCACTCACTCACGATTAAAGCCTAATTATCTGCTACTCGGAGCGGAGACTGTTCAATGTTCTCGTGCGCGCTGTAAGTAAGGATAATTAGATCCCTCTAATAAGAGGAGATACCCTTTACGGTGCAGAAGCGCAAGAAGCATGTATACGGGCACGACGGAGGCGGCGACTACGTATATTTACTCTAAAAAGCAATTAATTGCCCATTGCCACTCCTTGCTCGTGCAAGTGCAACTTAATAATATCGACGTTACCGAATCGCCAATTCCAGGCTGGCATGCATGTGTGCGAAACGCTTCTTGACTTAGCTTGTGCCACGTGGCAAGTCGGCTCCTACGTAATCTATTAGGTTGTAATTGCGTCGTTGCGTCCTTCTTGCACCAGTCGACTATTGTGCAATGCAATTATGAGCTTATAATTGAACTTATTAATCGTTTCTCTCGGCTCTCTTTACTATCTGACGACAAAACAAATATTTTTGTTGTCGTAAGGGAATCAATTCAAATGTTAATTAATTTAATTACGTATCAACGTGGCAAGCCGGTTTTCTATGATGTGAAAAATAACTAGAAATTTTGAAATTCTCTATTTTATGATCATTATGTCCGCTGGTATTTCTCAGAGTTCGGTGGAAATATATGAACGTGTTATGAAACCTTTTCTAGAACTTTATTTATTTTGTTCGTAATAAAAGGGGAGTGATTAATTTAAAAAATTAATGATTAATTGCATTGCTTACAATATTCTAAGTACTTTATAAAATTGGCCGCATCATAAAATTACTAGGTGCGTTAATAAAACAAATAAAATATTTAAGTAAACCTAAATCATTCTGTAAAATTAATTTACAGTCATGATATTAGAAACCTGATGAGCACCTTACGTTACAATTTAATTTCCTAAGTTATTATATACATTTTTTACTGATTTGCCTGGAGTACATTGGCTAGCAAGGTTAATCAGCTGTTTTTTCTTTTGCATAATCTATGTAGGTAGTAGCTACATGAAATCAGAAGAAATAATGAGATTTGGTGTATCGTATGCCGATGAGGGATTTTGTTAAATTGGTAAACTAATTACCAACACACTCATCATTTCTGCACTTACACTTACATCAGCGAAATGGGAGTTAAAATTGTTTTTTAAAAACTTGATAAACAGAAATCAACATTGTCGTCGCACGTTCCCACATCTTCCGTCATGTGCATTGCGGTCGTAGATAATATTATCCGACGAATATTTTGCAACTTTAAGAACATTGATAAGTACATTTTGGAAAATGCACACGCGCATAAAATGATATCATTTGTTTGTTTTAACACATTTAATGATAATATTCAAACTTTAATTCCCATCTCTTTCACAATAATGACACTATTGATTTTTCAATGAGTATGTATTCAGTTTTATTATCTTGCAAATGAATAATATGCATTGAATTGATAATGTTTTCGAAAAATTACATAATGCGTCATGTATTTGCTGATGATGAGATTATCACCTTTATTGACAACTTTTATTTTTATTTTAATTAAAAACAATTTTTGAAATTGCGTGATAATTTCAATCTTTGATCCAGCAACTAATTGTCTCATAATTTCAACATGAGCATAATTCAAGTACCTTTATTGATAACGTTTAGTAGCTACGTGGGTGACATTAAAATTAGTTGCGTAATTAGCTGTTTCAATTAAGTGTTATGAATTTAGTTCGTAGTTATTACGAACGTGGACATTGTTTAGTAGGAAGCGCGCACTCATTCGAGATTATTAAATCGCTTTCAATTATTTCTTCGTTCATATGTACGATACGATTGCATGCTGTGTTGATTGATAAATCAATATAGTTGTGACTTTGTCATGCAGTAAACAATGGCGTGTGCTAATGAATTCGAGCCGTATGCATTTTATGAGTTTACATTTTCCGTAGTGGGTAATGCACGTGTTTCCAATGCAATATTATTTGTTTTATGTGCGTGATGTTTTTAATAATTGTTTTTTGTTTTTGTGTTATACTCATAAAATGAAAGTTAAAATGTATGACTGCTTCTATTTAAACAGTGGAATTTTTTAATGATTTTTTTTTTATAACGACGCATGTGTGAAAAGGTCTAAAGTTAATTAAATTTGTTTCGCGACTTTTCAAGCAATGATTTTTTTGGACATTTATGCAAAAAGTATGAAAAAAAAAACAAAAAAAAAACGTATGTGTTCTTTAATAATAGGCACCGAGTTTATGAATTATTTGCTAAAAGTGAGTTCATTTTTATGTCAGTTTACATAATCATTGGAAAACTCATTAAAAATTCGTGGAAAATTTTATAATTTTTCTTTTCACGCTTGAGAAATTTTCTTAGAAAATGGTCTGAGCATTAATGTAACAGGTTAAATTTTTTATCTTAAATGCAATATATCAAAAACGCAATGGATAATTGAAGCGTAGATATCTTAAAGAGTGAAGAGAAGAAAATTGTAAGGATTATAGTGGCTAATTGCACATAATTGGAAATATATGAGATTTCCGGCGCTGTTTTACGTTCGGCGAGACGAGGAGTGCGTTGGCGGTGCGGTGGCTGAATGAAAAGGCGCTACTTTGGCGGGCGTTGTTCGTAATTGCGCAAATAAAAACGCGTGCTCCCTTCTTGGCACGCTGCTGCTGGATGGGGGCGGCGGAGGCGGCGGCGGCGGCTGCTGCCTTAAGCTATTGTCTCTCTGGCGCGTGCTGGAAATGGCTGTCGGAAGGGAACAGCCTAAACGTCTTTGTATGCTTGTGCGCGCGAACGATAAAACCGGACGAAATTGCATGCGCGAATTCCCCGAGGCTTTATAATTTTCGCCGCCCGGAACGCATGCGGAGCCGTAAAGTGCGCGCTCCACATACGCTCGCCGCGCGCTGCGAATGAATGAATGTGTTGAGAGGGTAGTAAATAAAGCATTTTGTAGTGGCATGCAGAGTGATGGGGGGGCTGCATTGGAAAACGGTGAAATTGGCGCACGAGTGCGGAGAAGAAAAGGGTTGATTCAACTTTAATTACGTTTTGCTTTACGACTGATTGCTCGTCGACGGACGGGTCCCGCGCGTGCGCCCTTAAAGAATTGAAATGTTCCGCGCGCAATGTTTTTATTGCCGTCCAGACATTTTCATCTGTCCGACTCGATGCGCTTCGTTTGTGTGGCAATTGGCAAATAGACAATGATGGCTTGTCTGTCGACTCGCATCGGCCATCCGCCACTGCCGTCTCCGACGATGCGTAAGAGATTGTCCGTTCGAGCGCGTTTCCGATAACATTCTCGTTGCACGCCCCCACATCTTCCGCCATGTGCATTGGCGGCGGCAGCATCCGTACTCGCGCACTTACATCTTCCTGCTTGTCTCATCAATGTGTCGTTTCGCCCGTTATGGTACGCACTGAATGCACCATCAATTCGAAGCTGAAAATTAAGTTTTCAACGTGATACTACATTGTTTATGAGAATATTCATAAAAATACTTCAATTAATATTTCGTCGCCTTATCCAAAAGTTTTCGCTTAAGTATGTTTCTTAATCATTCATTCGTCAATAAATTCAAAGAGAAAAATGTTTTCGAAAAGTTGGTAGGTATTACATTTTAAAATTACGAATTTAAATCGGTACGATTATTGGGAAAGTTTGCAAGTCTTCTTAAGTCGCATTATATGCGCGAGAATCATAATATTTTCCCGCAGAAGAATATTTACAGCATGAAAGATAAATCCGGGAACGTGAAACACTAGCCGGGAAATTGTGTTCTTTTGCTTTTCCATATTTCATTCCAGACAGGTAGATAAAAAGGGCTTCGCTTTCCGGCGCGCCGGAGCGCTCTGCCATTTCATTTTCTTGGCGTGTTTGCTGCCGTTGCACTTCCATCTCGGATTTCATCCTTGCGCCGCGCCGCGTGCCTTCTTCTTGCAACTCAATTCACCGCAACTGTCGACAGCGCGACGCAATGAAAATGTCTGTTTGTTTGATTCCTTGTTCCTCGCTCACTGACTGCGCGCGCCATTGAAATGTGACGTGCACAAACATTCTTATGCATTCGGCAATTTTTTTTCCGTTTGCGTCCTTTTTACTTCCAAGCGAAAAGTTTTGCCTGGCAGTCGGGAATATAGGAATATTTTACGCTATTACGGTAATTAATTGAATAAGAGTTGTACAAACACACTCCGGTACACACCCTACAGGCAAGCAACCCACCGAGGCATATTTCAACGTGAAGGAGTGGCGGCGGCAAGCGCACTTTTCCGTGCTACAAGTAGCTGTTGACTAACACAGTTAATTACGTGCCATCTTAAAGGATTTATGACTCCGTTCGACGTCTTTTCGTACACAATTCCGTGCTTTTTTCCTTCTCGCCTTTCGCTGCTCGCCATAATGCTTGAGGCGGACGGCTTTTGTAGGACGAAATCAGCATCTTTTTAATTCTGCGGCGCCGGAGGGAAGTGCGCACTTCCTGTGGGTTTCTAATTATTAAGGGCGCCAGCGTGGGGTTAAGACTTTAATGCGATTAGCCTTGTGCCCAAATCAATTTTCGTTTCGTTTTTACGATTGGCGAACGATAAAATTGTATTTGTTCTGTATTCGAAAGCGTTACAAATGTTTGGACATAAAACGACGATGGAAAGAACAATGCAAACAAACATTGCTGGCAAAAAAGAGAAGACGAAATAAAGGTGAGTTTTGAAACGGTCTCGTGACAGACACCTGGATGTTTGCGGATGGGATCCAGTGGGATATAACGGGATAGCGGTAGCGGATGGAATAGGATAAAATAGAAGTCGTCACTGAGCTTTTGTGTGCACGTGACTTTTATTTTCGCCAGCCGGTGGCGGTTTAATGGACGCTGCGACGACGACGACTGTGGCGGCGGCGGTGGCAGCGATGTCTGTGGTGGCGGCTGATGTCTGGGTAAGCAAAACACTGCTCGACGTGGTGTTGTGCTGCTCAAGAAGAAAAGAAGATGCATGAATATTCCCTCTCACTGTGTGTATTCACGCTTGGCGAGAGGATGTATGTGTGGCTGGATGTGGGGAGGGTGTATATGTGGCGGCGGTGGTAGCACGACGGGCAGCATCCGTCCCTTGAACGCAATCGATAATTCTACACCCTAACTATGTAACCGAAGTCGGCGACACGAGACGCTACTGCCGCTGCTGCTGCTGCTGCTGCTGCTGCTGCCGCCTCACGCGTACGTACTGCCTCTGCTGTTCTTGGTGTATCAGATCGCCTTCGCAGCCGCCGCCAATGCTGCTTTATGCACATCTAGCATTAGCCGTATCACAATGACGGCGGCGCGCAGACGGCAGTGACTGTGCATTGTTCGGGGTGAGGCGGCGACGCGTCGCTCCTTGCTTGCTTGCTTCCGGCTACAATGCCCTTGATTATTTCACGACAATGCCGCCCCATTCGACGGCGGCTACATGCGTTAATATTACAGCGTCTTCACGCCGTGCTTGTTTCGCACATAGCGTCAAATTGGCCGTGTAAAGCAAGTCCAGCGTTTAATTCGGTGGGATTTGAGGAGTATTGTGTTTGTTGAAAAACGTTTAGATTACCATTTATAATGTTTTAAGGTAGAACGTGGAAAGCTTTTCCGGGATACGCTCTCGGACAAAGTGGATACGTCGGGTAAATGCATGTTCCGGTTAAGGAGCGTGGAGATGCACGGCCACTAAAGCCAATTTTCTTCGTCGTGCGCCATCGCGTTGAGCACGCAAGTTGTTGTTGTCCGCCTCGGGGACAAAGAGCCACCGAATAATTCGTCTATTTGTCAGAGCGTCATTGTGCGAAGGGCTTTTATTGCGAAAAATTGAACGTCCCCCATAAAAGATCGGAACGACATTTTTCTTCCGCGTGCGCCCAAGGGTTATTTATTATTTGCCCTTTCCGCTTTTGTTAGCATGCGTTTCCAAGTTTGCGAATTATTTGACCAATTCAAATAGTCTCCAATGGAGTTTGGAGTGATTAATGTATTACATGAAGATTTTGAAATCTCAATTAATAAATGCGGGGCGGAATTTACGTGTTAGGAGTATGTTTTGAAGCAGGAGTGGATTTGTAGAAGATGGAATCTGAATTGGACTAGTGATAAAAATCAGATAGTTTGGTAAAAATCTGAAAATAATAGAAATCAATGACACTCGGGAGGGAATGCATCCGAAGTCCGAAGTCTTGCGTTCCGGGAGCGGCAAAATGTGTGCGCTGGGAACACAACAGCAATAAGGGTGGTAGAACTCGGTCGAGAGGTTTCCTGATAGAATACACACGATAGTCGATTATAGTTTCAATAAAGAGACATATTCCCGGGCGCTCGGCAATTCAGCGCACATCCCGACGACCGCCTGATGCGACTGCCGAATGCCAGCCGCCTCCGAGCTCTATTACGGCGCGCACCCGCTACCCCAACAAGGGAGAATCGTATTCGAGCGTACGCAGCAAAACAAACCGCGTACCGAAACGAAACGAATGAGTGAGCCATTCGTTGCTGATGCTACCGCCGTCTCCACCGCCGCCGCTTGCGCGAATGCAGGGCGCACAAGTGTTGCTCGTGTTTGTAGCCGTATGCTATGATTATTTCATTTCACAGTTTCGCACCGTGTCGCCGTCGTCGTCTCAGACGCAATGTTGTTGTTGCATTTGAGTTATTATGCGACGCAAAGGGATGAAAAAAGAAGGCGCACGACGAATTTGCGACACAGCCGACGAAGATGAAGCGCATCACAACAGGATGCACAAGTAATAAATTCTGCTTCGGCGACGCGCAAGAAATATGAGTTGAAGGAAATTCGCCAACGCGTGCGCGAATATTTAAAATTGCATAGCGATGGTGATTTATTGAAAAGTATTTTTGCCTCCTTTCCTCTTCCGGGTGTTACATTTCTTCACTTTAATATTATAGCACATTATTCATGAAAATGTAATAATACACTGTTTGTCAACCCTTTTCTCAAGGAATTTTAATGGTGCGAGGTATGAAGTGGTGGCGAACATGAAATTTAATTATTTATGCTTTATTTTCATTCTGAGGGTGGCTTTTTATACCATTCTTGTTACTTATGCTTGAGTATTGATGATTTTTAAGTAAACATTTTACATATTTAATTTCTTGAAGATGAATTTGCGGGTAAAGCGCCATTTTAAGTTTGGTATAACGAATAGTGTGCTGAAATTAATATTTCAACCCTTTTTTAAAGACGACTTTAATGATGCAATGTGTGAGGTGTTAGATAACAGCAAGAATTAATAATTAACGTTACATTTCCTTGCTTTGTGAATTTTTCATGTCGGAACGCATTTGCTAATAAACTCCCTTATGCTTTATGTTTCAGGTGAGTTCCGTTTTTGTCTGCGCGCTTTCTCGACCTGTTCGTGGGATGTGCGTGCGCTACGCCATTTCGTCGTCGTTTGCGGTTATGCTCTTTTGCGTGAGCATGTTTTTTGCGCGCTCAAAGGTAACGAAGGTAATAATTCAACATTTTTGTGCGCGCCTTGCCGCCGCCGTCGCTGCCGCAGACGTCTAATTCGGATGGCACTGCTGCGTGATTCTTTATTCTGGGTTAATAGCATCGGTACATTATTCAGAGCGTGCGCGCGCGCGCCCTGCTCCACTGCTGGCGATGATGATACGCACGTTTCACCCTCGTAAAAATGGCTTTAATTTATTGTAATGACTGCCGAATAATAATATATTTTAATTCTCTTATAAGTCGTTTCGCCACGCGGCGCCAAACAGCGCAATAACCGGAGGGTGGTTTATTGTTGTCTTTAATTTCAATTTTATTGCCTAACATCAAAAAACCAAGTGTGTTTCGGTGTTCAAGTCATTTTTCAGCACGATTGAATTTTAGGCTCATTTCCTTGAGAGATATTAAATTCGGGAAACGGTGTAATTATCCTGTAAATGAATTTTATTCTTAAACTGAAAAAAAAATATGGGAAGATAAGTACTTCACATAATAGCATTGGTTTCGACCTAGTTTCTACTGCTTTTTATTAGGATTTTGTGATTAATTTATGAAAAGTAAACGTAAACATTGTGACTGCGTCCCAGGATAAAAATAAGTCCATAATTTTCTTATCATTTGTTTACATGTCAAGATTATAAATATTTTGGGTTTTATTTGAAGTTGAACACGTATGTATTGTTTCATAATTATTAATTAAACCCGGTCGCAGATTTGGACATGAAATTACTGAGGTTATTTCCTGTATCGTCGTTATAAGCGAAATTTATCGTTTGTCGTTATTTTTATTTTACGATGAAAATGTAGAATACGCACAGCGCACTTTAATTTCAATTTTATTACAAACTATAAAAAGTCGGAGATATTTTAATGGTAGGCTTCGCGTTTCAGTATAATTAATTGGAAGCGTAATTGTAATTGTAATTGCGACGTTCGACGTTTTACTATCCATTATTCGCGTGCGTGTTTCTCGACGAAATGCGTGGGAAAAATTGCTCGAGTGAATTTTCATTCATTTTTCATTCAACTAATATCAACGGCAACGAATAACGAATTGCAATGAGAACTATCGATCTGCCTGCGTCTCGGATAAAAAGTCATTGACGTAATCAAGTGGCGCTTGAGGGATGATGATACACTTGGCGTGCACGCGCTCTGTTTGTATCCAGATTGAGCACGTTTGCATTCATTTGCATATTCGTTTGTTGTTTCGGAATTCTCGCGTACACCTGCTGTGTTTAAGTGTATTTGCGCTACTGTTTTATACACGCGCATGGCGCGTGTTAAACTTGTAACAATTGCTTGCGCACTTGATGAAGTTATTCATTGGCTGACGATTGGAATTAGCTTTGGTGCACCGCAATACATTCCCTGTTATGCGCACTACACGCTCAGCATACACGTGGATGTGTGCGCTTGTTGCGGGTAGTACATATTAATTATTTATGCATGTGCGTACCGCCAACCAACGCTTGTCACAGGATGAGGTGGTATGGAATGACTGCTATTCGCACACACTCATTAAAATATCACGCCAATTCGATTCAATTCAATTCAATTCTAGCTCGAATTTAACGCCGATTTATTTGTTTTGTTTGTGATTATCTCGGCTGTCGCATTATGTCCGATGATTGCCTATTAATTAGCGCGCATGTAATTTTTCGCCAACTAGTGCGGAGAAGAATGAATAATGCATAATGGTGCGGAAATAATCACGACTAGAAATTTGTCAGCGAGTGGGTAGACAAAGCGCTTTCAGTTTGAGTTTGGAGTTGGAGGACGTACGAAAATCACAACTCAATTATATCACCTTTGCAATTTGAGGTTGAATGATAGCGACGCACAACTTCCTCAATTGCATGCGTGTGTCTGTGGAGAGAGCATAAGTTGTAACAACATAGGCTGGCAGTGCTGCCGCCGGCGCTGCCCCCGCTTCTCGATGTGGCATTGTCGCAGGCTGCCGAAGGTGTCACTGTTTGCGCGCTGCGCCCAAACTTTGCATACACGCGCGAGAGCGCTGGTTCGCTCGATGAAGTCCCGTGCGGTGAGAGTCGCCTGTTTATTACGGACGCCCGTGCGCCCGCCCGCCCGCCCCCGGTCCTCGGATAATAACGCCAGCCGGCAGCTTTTAATAGACAAACACGCCGCCGCACGGCTGACGCGCCAGACGGATAAATAACTTTGTTATTTGCATCGGTTATGCATTATACAGTCTCTCACTGTTTCACCCACCTCGTGCATATCACCGCCAATCAGGCTTGCTCTCTGTCTCGCGTTTGCTGTCGCCGCCACCGCGTGTATATTTATCATGTATGGATCGTCGGCTGCTGTCATTGGCTTCTTCACTGTATGTGTTCTCGTTCGCTCGTTCGTTTGCTTCATCATGTTTCATTAAGTTTACAATGTTTGTTACCAAAAACAACGTGCACGTCAAGTTCCATTATTTTTTTGAGGGTGCTATATGTATCCGCTTGTTTTTCCGTTTATTGTACAAATTGATAGGAGATTATGTACAATTTGTACATTTTAACAACCCCATCGAGAATAAAAATAAATACATTGGTTACATATATTTCAAAGTACTTTTTAACAGCTTTGGATGTTTGCAATTCCCTAATTTGTATAAATGCGGACGCTTTATGTAATTTACTTTTTTCACTTTGCAATTTTTTGAAATGATGTGAACATTCCTTAATTCATTTTATATTTAATTTGATGTTTTTGTTGATTTTTATGATTTACGTTTTTTGTATGTTGTCTCGAAATTGAGAGCTGTTTAAAGTAAGGATCAATTCGTAATGGTAAATGTTATAAATTTGTAATGAGAATAATTTTTTTTGGGGAGAGTTTATGAAAGTTTCAATGAATACTAAATGACTTGACTATTTTGATGAACTTGGCAAGTGTAATAAGTTCATTAAAAACGCATGAATAATTAAGCAGCCCGAGGGAATTGATGAAGGTGTGTTTAGTGGTTTGTACGTAACTAAGTGTCATATCCCTCGAGGACTTCTTGCAATTTCCTTTCAAATTTCCGATATATTCGCGTCGCAGCGCCAGCGTTAAGGAGTAGGAGGGTATGATGAAAAATCGAAAGTTGTATCGTATCGTATCGTATCGTATCGTCTTGCTTGTTATTTAATGTCGTGTTATATGCATTACGGTTGATCCATCATTTTCAGATCAATTTAATGTGCATGTTTCGTGTACGAGTTTGGTAGTAATACACGTAATAATGTTGATTTAAACAGCTGTATCAATAAGCGTTCTTGTTCTGTGCCCTGCAAATTTTACGTAAGGTATAAATAATTCATGAAATCTTCGTCAGAATTCTATTAACGTGCTTGTATTACATTTACATTATTGATGTAATAATGTTACGTCGAGTAGGTACTGTGAACGTTGCGCGTGTTGTTTTTATTACACATTTTAATAAAGTGGGTTGCCTATAGTATTCTTTGGAAATAAGGACGACGAATGGGATATAAAATATCATTATCATTGATAAGCCTAAGAGAATCTCGTTGAATGCTATTTGATAATATAAATCCGTCTTTGTGTACTCTTGTTTACTCACTGTACACGTGATAGACATGCTTCAAGAAGAAATGCAACGGATTTTTGAAGCGTTTCCTGTTAGCTGAATGAATTTGAAATAACTTGAGTACATTTGAAATACCAAAATAATAATTCAGCAATGAAATAATAAATTAGGAATTGATGACGTATGTTTCATTTAATAATCAGATTATTAATAATGAGTAAGTAGCTCGAATTGATTAAATACGTATTGAAATAATCGAATTAATTCTTCGATAAATATTTTCATACGATTGAATAATGGAGAACCCTGTTACCTCACTTGTCTTCGCGCGTTCGAAATGTGTACGTAATTAATCTAACGATTAATCAATAACACTTTAATTAAAAATGATTAATTAAGGTTTATTCGCACGCATGCCTCGTGAAAATGGCAGTATAAAATTATGGAATTGCGCGACGCACAACAAGTAGCTATGGTATATTCAAGACATTTTGAAAATACCGGAGAAGAGGAGGAGTACGTATTATTAATGAAGCTTGCGCATTAATTATGTAATTTATTTTACCTCCTATTAGCGCGGTGAGTGATCAATAAACAACGGCCTTTTAGGGTTGGCGTTATTTATGCATAAACTCGTTTGCATTTATGATACTGAATAATTACGCAAAATGTTTTCTTAAATTTGGTTGTTGCTTGTAAATTTAAATTTGATGATAATTAGCTATTAATTTTTTTTTGAGGAATAAACTCATTCCTGATTTATACGATTAGCGAAAAATAATTTACGGATGTTGAATATTTAACAAAGTAATTTTTAAATGCAACATTTCATTAAAATTGGACGTTGATATGCAGAAACAAAATAATTATTTATCTAAGTATTGTATTTGACAACAATGTGTCAATCATGATTAAAATAATTTTCATTATGCATTAACTCATTAACAAGAAACGTAGTGCGCATTATGCGTTGAAAAACTAATTTTAATTTAATTTAACTTTGCGCTTTATATCTGGCGTTTTTTGCTCGTAAAGCGGAATTAGCATGCGGATATTAATGAAATTATTTAATAAATCCAGCAGCTCTGCGCCAAACTTGCATACTCTATTATCATCAAATAGGAAAAAAATAGATATTTATTTGCATCGTGTGCAGTTAAAATAGATTATTTTCGCCTTGACAAAATTTAATTAATTTTGACGTATTTGTAGTTAGTGCAGTGTCGAATTGCATTATCCCGCGCACGCCGAGTCAAATTTATTAATTAGGACGCAGTAATTAATTACAGCGCGCCCGTGATTTATTGGTGTGGAATAAATATGAATAATATCATAATGGACAGACGAATTTGGCGGAAATGCAAAATTCAATTGCAATTTGCAGTGAGCGTGCAACTCTAGCAATAGAGGTGGCTTGTGTAAAAAAGTTGCCGAGTTGCATTTCCGGTGCATGTGCGCATTTTAATTAATACTCTTCTTTTGCTCGCACGTTTAATGAAATATCCAGCGCATGTTGAAATTAAATTTGCAAGCACGCCGAAAAACACGCGTTGCGTTTTTCTGCACGTTCTTTCTTCTCTTTGGCGCGAAGCGAAGGCGCATCCCGTTGAAAAGAAGAAGACGACGAAGAAGTTGAGCTTTTTTCGTTTCGTTCGTAGTGTGGCGTTTTCTTTTGCGCTAGTTCTGGACGGATGATGAAGTTTATCTGCGGAATATTAATGTGTTTCTTCGGCATTTTCTTCTTTTCGCTTCTTCAGCGCGGCCCGCCGAACGCGAAGTCTTGTAACAACTGAGAGGCGCACTTGGGTTGCTTGCAGAATATTAATCGCCAGCCGCCTCCCGCCGTTGCTGCTCTGCTGCCGCCGCCGCTGCCAGCTGTATCAACATGCAACGCGTCTTTACGAGTTATGTGCTTGGCAGTTTTTAATAATGTTGCTGCACGAATATTAATCAAGCCATTTACAGATCAATAATTAAATATTTCATTTACAACTACACATTTTCCAAGGCAGAATACTCCTTTCTTGAAGGTAAAGAAAGAATATGCTAGAAAATATATTTTTGCTGAATTTTCTGGAATAATAATGAAATGATAACATTTGCTTTAGACCTCTTGAATTTTCGCTGAAAAAGAATTGCAAAATTATAATACTGTTATAGTGTTAAGTAGAAGTGCTTAAACGAGATTGCACATATTTTATTATTCATGGATTTCTAATGAGTTTTCGGTTGGCATGTAAGTAAGCAGGAACGGGGGGGAGTTTTATATGTTTGTTGGCTTCCGAAGTCAAAGTCGTTACGTTGCGTCATTATTCTTCCCAAGACAAACTCGTCGACCCGAAACGACATCTGCCGATGTGCGGCGGCTAAATGGTTATTGAATCCTCAGGTGACGCATGTGTGTGCAGCAGCAGCACGCATCCTCCCGCCCCAGGCACGAAGCGGGTAGGTAGCGGCGGTTGTAGCAAACTCTAAGATGTGTGTTTTCGCGTCGGCGCGGTTTCAATCAATCTAATAACGGGGCTCCATGGGGGCGGCTGCCTACTCGCGCTGATATTCTCGTTTTGGTTTGACATGGATTTCGCCATTTAACGCGTCGTCAAAGCGAACGATATCTTTAATGTATTTCTGGAGCATTAAAAGCGAATTAATCTTAGATTATCCTCCGTTACATTGCATCTTGTTGCTTGCGGCAACAAGATTTTTATTACAATTTCAAGATTGACATTACATGTTCAGCAGGATGATGTTTAAATTACGTTAATGAATTGCTTTGCGTGATTTAAAGCTTTGGTTGTATCTGAGAAGAGGAAGATGTTATGAAAAATTAATTACGACAGTGAAATAATTATTCCAGGGAATATTTTCTGCGCGTGTCCAATTGTCATGCTGTTCGGTATCTGGAATTTTATCATGAGCATGATTAGCACTTTTTTCCGTGAGTCGGTCTGACACGTGCCAGCCGAGGACGAAATGACATTCACCAAAACGAGTGGCTGCTGGCTTCACATTTTTGCGGTCGGTGGCGGCTGGCTTTGGTTGCTGTATGTGTCTGGTGCGCGCTAGGGTTACATAACATTGGGAAAACACCAAATTCCCCAAAGAGAGGAGCTGAGCGCTGATGCAACGCGCGCGTGAATATCGGTTTTCCATTTGCACGCTTCTAAAGTCGTTTATCCATAATCTCGCCTAATAATGCAGCAGCAGGGCGGACGGATTTTTTTGCGTCATGCTACTGCCGCCGCCATCGCCGCCGTTCCCGCCACTGCCATCCGAATGGATGGATGGATGGATGGATGGACGGGCAGAGAGGCGGGTTGCATCCGTAAACGGCTTCGGAATCGATTATGGTGAGCGACGGTGGAAAAAAGCTAATTATCCGCGCGATGAGTAAACAACAATTGCTCTCGCGCGCGCGCTTGCATTCACAGGGTAGATGCACCAATTATTTATCATCGAGCGGATGGACGGATGGCTTCATTCAGCGATTCAATTGTCTAAGCGTGCGTCGCAATTAAATCGCGCGCGCGCTTGCGTAATTAGGCCGTGAAAGGAATATTAATTGCTAAATCATTTCCTAGCGCGCGCGCGCGCGGTCGCGTGAACGCCTGCACCACTTGGAGGTTGAAGAAAATTCATTTTCTCGACGTGCGATCCGGATAACAAAGGGCGGTCTTAATTGATTCCACGGTCAGAAAGTAAGAAAAGTTGACAGCAATTAAAACACAAAGCCGAGCGAGCTCTTTGCGCTCTTCGCGCGGAAGAACTTGCAAACGCAAGTACTTTTTCCGCGAGTTTCCACCGAGAGTCCGCCAGCGCGCAAAGGGAATTGAAAATATCTAGCCGAGTTTAGCACTCCTAGGATTTAACTTTTTTCCTTTTACGAATTTCCCTTTCGTTTATGATGTGTTTTGTTTAGTTTTTTCACAAAGTTTTCTTGGAAAGAGATTATTTCTTGAAAACTCATCTTAATGATTATTTGATATTTGAATTTTATGAATTTATTTATTTCGTTTTCATTTCATTTTTTTTTTCATGTTAATATATAATTTGTTGGTTGATTTGCATTTCTTTTTTACATCCGCGCAAGACGTAATATTTTATGAGATATTTATGTTTTTAATTTAAAAATGCGGCAATGTACAGAATGTGTTTTCTTTTTGGCATGATTCTCTCTTTACTTTCCGCCTTTGGTTATTTCTGGAAGAACAATTCGCCACTCTTCTTAAAAGTTGTTTTTCCTCGCTTTTCCCGTCGAGTTTCGGTCGTGCTGCGTAGTTGCAACTTTTCGCCCGAGTTGGCCTGCGGGTCATTTACTCGTCGTGAACTTATAACACTTTTGCGTTTTTAATTAGTTTTTGCGCACTTTAAGTTATTAAATTATAATCTGTAATAACTTAAAGGAAGGCAGGTCAAAAAGTTTCTCATATTTTAGCCATAGAAACTTTTCAATGTTGCTCGCGTCGCGACGCGTCCTGATGAATTACGTTTTTAATCAACGCACGAACCAAAATTATCTAAGTTGATTTAAAATTGCTTTGGTTTTTCTCCATCAATTTTGCTTTTTATGTGGCGTATGGTCGAGTGCACACGCTGAATGGAAGAGCGGAGGCGGCCGTGAACGAATTCCCAAATGGAGTTGGCTGCTGTCTTGTGTGTAGTCTTTCATTATGACAACTGCTGGTCGTTTTCGGAAAAGCGGATTTTTCTTCTCGCTTTGATGCTTTCCATGCTTGCGCGTCCGAATGAATGGCGTCCGCGTGCTTATCGGAGTCCATTGCGGGCACGTATTCAATGCACGTGCATTCACAACCCACTCGCGACAATGAATGAATGAGCCCGGGAAAATCATTTGGTGCTAATGTAATATTTTTCATTATATCATCTGCTTTGGTTCAAAGTGAACATTTCTCGCCAGTTACGATTATGATCTGAGAACGACTAGAGCAGAATGTGCTGCGCTTTGCGATAATGCAGTGCGCATGTGCTGCTGCTGTTGCTGCTGTTTATCGCAAATGATAATGGAGAAACGAGAAGGAGCAATTCGGGAACGCGAAATGTGGTTATGAAAGACAGAGCGCGATTAAAGTGAGCGTTTGCTTGCTCTCCTTCTGAGTTTCCATGTTTTCTTGGCTTCGTTCAGGCTTCAGGTTCGGAGAATTCCCGACTGGTTCGTTCTTTACGAATTATTGTATTACGAGCGAGCCGTAGTGGGTTTCTAAGGCGATGCGGATGATCTGGCGTGTTCCCCCTCGGTCGCTAAATGCGAATGCGGAAAACTGATGGTGCTCTCCACCCTCGGATTATTTATGTAACTGGCAAACGTGTTTCCGCATGTGTGGATGTGTGCGCGTTCAAGCTTTTCAGCCATTGAATATTTTATAAATATTACTCGCTGCGTTTCGTATTTACTACCAGCTAGGAAATTTCACCAAGGGCGAGAGGGATGGAGGGTGGTTTTTTTACGGCGCATTTTCCACGTGCACATATGCAAATTATATTTTCATGTCCTAATTCATCCAACCAAAATTGGAAAGAACAAGAAGAAAATAATAACGTATTTATGCAATTAATTTACTTTGCATAAATGTTTTTCAACGGTTGTTGGCGTTGTTCATTCCAAGGGGATAAAAGTGGAGTATTATCTCTGCTCCTTTATTGTATAGTCGCTTTGGTAGTCGTTAAAATATTGCAAGCAAGAGAGATCAAAGAGCAACTTTAGCTGTTCTTATTGTCTTCCCGTCGTCGGTGGCGTTTCCCCCCGATTTCGCTGCGATGCGAATGCATTGTGAGGAAGATGGAACGGGATGGGATGCGATGCGAATGTTGGTGCACTACTTGCAGCGAAAGCAGGAGTGTGCATACTCAGCAGACATTTCGCTGAAAGGAGCAATCAATTCAATAACTGTTGACAACATTGCACAATGCACACAGCACTTAGGCGACGGGAGTTTATTTACATTTTTATTGACATTTCCAATTCGTGGGTCACGCGATCGCTGGCACGCTGCGACGCATTTGTTTAGGGGTTGTGCACGCGTTAAGGGTGCTGCATAGTTGTTGACATGCTAAGATCTTGGGTTTATGATTTCGGGCCGTGGGACTATTGACTTGTAAAAAAGTGATTTTACTGGATGAAAATGAAGGGAAAATTCTTTTTGAGACTTGCTGAATAATAAATATCTTTCAGACGCTTTTTGTAAAAAGTTTAAGTATAAATCGTGGATGAAGACTGACGGATATTGATAGTAAACCGGTCAAGTGTCATGAAATTGTTGAGAGTTGTGTAAAATTCCAGTTTTTGACGTGCGCCGCGAGTGATAAGGGCTAAAGTTGTCAGGGCGAAATTGAGTAAGGTCAACCAAAATGGTAAATACAAGAGGACGCAGGGGCATATTTTCCAAACCGCAAAACATGGTTTATCCCATCTTAAACGACCGAAATACTTAGCAGGAGCACTTGATGAAAAAAGGCAGAATAAATATCGCTTTGACAAATATTTAATATTGCTTAAAATCAACATCAGAATTCTTGGCGTTTTCATAATTTGAGACGAATGAACGTCCCACAGGCGAATGGCAAACAGCAAATGTAAATCTGATTATCATTACCATCACCATGACACTGCTGCGGTACGCACGCTCTCTTGATGAACTCGAATGGTGATGACTGACAAACTCCACTCCACTCCACGTTCAGGGCTTTGGGGTGGTGTGCGGGGCGTGCGGATAGGGAAGTGCGTCGTGGGCCAAGATGCTGACTTGTAGGCTTTTTGCATTGATTAAATAAAGGGGCGAAACGCACGCGTCTCTCAGATTAGAGAGACGTTCGCCGTGCTATCGCGGTTGCCGCCGCCGACTGCTCGGCTCGCAGTCGTCATGCTTATGGTGGCGGGCGGCGCGCCCGTAGGCGTAGGTGGTAAATTAGGTGAGTGCACTTTAACTGACAGAATTTAATCTCTAAATCCCCTAATGCCACCCCGCGCTTTGCACTACTCTCACGTTACTTCCGCGTTGCGCTTAAGGTGAAATGATTGCTAAACGTGCGAAGCCGAAGTAAGTAAGTAAGTAAGGTGTCTGGGCTAGCGTCTAGAAAATCCTTGAATACACTTGGGGTGTTTTGTTACTCACGCCTCCGCCGCCGCCGCCGCCTTACTTACGTTCGGTAATTGAATGCCGACTGTAATTATGCTAACGAACTGCTTAACGCTGCACACTGCACTCGCCGGTTTTTTTCCTTATTTAATGATCCGCTTTCGATATTTATTTTTATGTCTTCCCGCACAGCGTTTGCAATTTGGCATAAATTGTTTGTTTCCAACGCAAATATTTACTTGTTTTTCTTAATTAGCGTGCAAGTAATTAGAAGTTGAAATATCAACGTATCGCATCTTGTTAATTACTTGGAAAATAAAATTAAAAAAAGGCAAAAGCAGGTTTTAATGTAGGTGTATGGCGGCGCAAATGCAAACGATGAAAACTGGGGCAAAATAAAAGAGAAGACGCAAAATAATAATGCGATAAGGATAATTTTCAAGGATTAAACGTGGAATTAGGTTTTGTCCTTGTAATGCATGACTAAGTAGTGCGCTAATCCATTTCTTGCACAACATTTACATGATACATGTACGTGTTCCGTTCGTTCAATGCGTGCAGGGCGGGGGCGGCGGAGCGCTTATTTAAATAGCTCGTCTTTATGCATATGAAAGGCTTCGGGGGGTTGGCGTACACGCCAAACGAGAATGGGAATTGCGTTTTTTTCCCGACGTGCCCATTTCTGTCTTTCCCCAGCATGAAAAACTCCCGAATGAAAAGTTTCCATCGCGCCCGCCACTGCCACCGCCGCCGCCGCCGCTCCCCTTGAATGGATGGACAAAGCGAGCCTGCGATATGCCGGAAAAAGTTAGAAGAAAAACGAGTTGGCATTGGCGAAAGTAGGAAAACGAGAAGCGCGCATATGCCACGCGATGTGGATGGAGTTGATCGCACGGAACAAAGTAGACCGCGGAGAGGAATTACGTTATAAATAATTCAAACTCGCATTTCCGGCTTTTATATGCACAAACGAGCGGTGCGCTCGTGCAGCGATGAAGAAGCAATTGATACCGAATGCACCACGCTGCCTGCTGCTGCTCGTGTGTTTGATTAAACCGTACTGCGCGCAAAGTGCAAACATTCAAACCGCCCCCGGGCTATGTACAATGGTATATTGCAAAACGCTAATGAATATTCATTCATTTGGGTGTTTTTGTATTTTACTAATTTGGTAAATTAATTTTTAATTTTAATGTTTCCATCAAATATGTAAAATATTGCGAATGGGGTGGTAATTTAAATTTAAAAAGCACATGGACAAGGGTGTTTTTCTTGTCAATGTAGCACATGCAGCGACCTCTAACGTTATCCTGCGTGCAATGTAAGTGATCCTTTTATCGTAGAGGATCGAATCCTGAAGTGCACGTCTAGTGTTGAACTAGATGGCAGCACCGCGCTAGGACGATGAATTTATCAGCAAGGACTACTCGAAAGAGGGCGCTTACTTGCGGTATTCGCGCAGTGCTGTTCATTTTTCAATTTTATTTTATTGAACCCTCGCATCCCCTTGGAATTTATTCGCAACCGTGCTATTTTGTATTGTAAATGCATGCAAATAGATTTATTGTTTCCGGCCGCCCCCACTGGAATTCTGTCACAAAGTGCTTTAAAAGTTTTTTGCTAACTGAATTTAAAACTAAGCTGCTGTATTAATTATCCTTAAAGTTTTAATTCACTTACGTTTCTTCGCTTAGCGTAAGAAAAACTGCACGTTCTTGGCGGCGTACAATATTGATGAGCTTTTTTTTGCTCTCTTGTTGTGTTTGGAAAAAGTTTATTTTGCAAGCTTGCAGCACGCACATACGCGTGCGGCGAGAAGCATATTGAATGAATCGATTTTACTCACCGAATTTTGCGTGCGTTTTTCGGGCATATTCTCATTCTCAGGGGGTTCGTGCGCGTTAGTGTAACGCTTAGCAGTGTACGCTCAGGGAGGGCGGCCGATTGGCGTGGTTGAGCGTTCGCTATTGGCGGTCAAAGTGATATTTATGAGGCGCACACATTTTCTCATTTGCAAATTAGCGTCACGACGGCCGACGCGTGAATTATGTGTGCAAAACTTGACGCTAAATCAAATTAGTCGATGGGGGGATGAAAATGTATTTGACTGCAAATGTTTAGCGTGTTTTGCGGTACTTTTTTTACGCGCTTTTGTATGCGTTAATTCATGATTACAAGTTTGAAACATAAATGTTTTTGTTTATATTTTGGGGTATATTTGACGTGAAAGCTTTTAGAATAATTTATTGTTAATTTTTGAATATGCAATCTTGTGTTTTAGAGCGGAAATATGGGTAGTTAATTTTTTATGGTACTTTATGCCACTCATTACGTAAATGTCTAGGTATAATAGCTGTATTTATAACACTTGAAACTTTAAACTTTTATCCCTTATGTTATTTAGGTTTCATAATTTTTTATGCTGAAACCATAGATACACCGCTGGCCAGTGAATTCTGTTTAAAAACCAATCGCTTAAATGACTTAATCGTCTAATAAATTAAAATTGCTCAATTACTTGAACAACTTGCTGGTGAATCAATAACAATAAAATTGAAATTTTATAGTTAAGTATGATCATTGTTTTTTTATGAGCGAATTTGATTGGATCACGTCGTGCAAGCGTTGCGTGTGCGCAATTTATTCATAGATTTGCGAAGATAGCAAAGCGATTGAAATGATTGCAGCGCATAAAGTGCAAAATCACTGGGAATTATTCTCCGGAATTCGTGCACGAATCATTAACTCCACCGAACTGAACTCTCATTTCGCTTGCTCGCGGGGGGGGGCGGCTGCCAAACGAACCAACCAACGAACGAACGAACGAACGCGAATCCTTATATATTTTCAATGAATACTGCACAGCTGCACGCGGCGGCGATGGCGTCCGGGGGTGTTGGTGTTCTGCTGGTGGTGGTGGTTGGCGTGCGTATTCCATTACGATATCAATTAAAACTTTCACGATTCAATTACGAAATTAAATTCACCGTTTCCTAATGGCCTGCCCTAATTTGCACATGTACTGAACTCTCTTAGCAGGACAAATATACACACATAACGAATTGCGAGCATTTTCAGGGATTTGCGCACACAAAGCGAATGCTCAGAAAATGTTTTTTTACGCGGATGCAGCATAATCATAAAAATAATTGGAACGTAAACTTTCGTAATTGTTTTCATATTTTGTGAGGATTTTTTAAAGTCAAGCGCTTGTTTTACTTTTGTTTCTTATTTCTCATCTGCGGCCGTCTTGTGAATTACAGTGTGTGATTAATTCTTCCTTTTTCCCCTGTGTGGATGGTTTATATCTATTTTTACGTATGTCCTGAATGCTCACTCGCCAAAAGCGATTCGCAGCTCTTTTACAGTGTTTCTTCGCGCGACTTTATGCGCGCACAAAACTTTTAGTTTTATGGGCCGTGAAGCGTTTGCCGGAATTGGTGGCGCGTACTGAAATATTGTGCCGATTTAACTAGACAAAAAAAGAGAACACATTCACTTTGAGAGAATTGGTTGTAAAAGAAGGATAAGCGATCTTTTTTAGCTTCAGCAATTGCAAAAATTTACCACAGGAAATGAATAAATACAGCACTTTTTTTTAACAACAGATTTTTCAATATAATGACGTAATCTCTTTAATTATAAGTTTTTGCATGTAGAGATTTTAAGTAACAAATCTTAAGAAATTACTTAAACGTAAAAATAATTCAAGAATAAATTCATTAGGGACAAATAAATTAGTAAGTACTTCAGTGTCTATTTTATTGTTGTCCTAACAGGAATATATATTTGTTAGAAACAAAAAATTGTCTGCGATCTGGGTGGCTAATTATAATAAGAAAAACATGATTAGAATTTCAATGCAAATTTATTGTGAATATGATAACTTTACATAAATATTTCATTAGACACAGAATCATAATTAATTTTGTGAAATCGCAAATGCTTAAGTAAACTTTGAGTAAATCATGCGCCGCGTATGATTAAATCACTTAATAATATCACGTGTGAACAGATTTAACTAGCATTCATTTATTCATAATCACAGCGTATCGGTAATCGGCCTGCCTCCTGCTTAATGATGCGATGAGCGATGGTGTTCTTCATAGAGATATCGCGCACCGCAGCGCGCGATGGGATGGCGGCTGTCGAGATCCGCAAAGTTTAAATATTTATGAGTAGCTGGGTATGGTAATGAGTTATGGAAATGCGCGCCATCGCAAGGTACATTTGCGCACGGATTTTTTGCACATTATGTCACTCACTTCACCAACTTGAGTTATTCACTCTCTTCGGCAATGGCTACGACGACGTCGACGACGCAGCTGTTGCAGCGAATCGCCGCTGCCGCCGCGCGCCGCCGTCTGGTGCGCTACAGACAATCAACTGCTAAAGTTGGGCGACGACGGTATTAGATTAACTCGCAAAGTAGGCATCGCGAGCAGTTAATAACCGTATTAGCGAAGCCCTTCGCGCGCTCAGTGCTCGACTAATGTATCGCATCGAGTGCATATCACAGCAGCACTCTTGTCGGAATACATTATTAGCATAAGATTTACACTGGCGCAACTTTTAATATAAACTTCACTTGGCGCTTCGTAGATTGCATTATTATGAGAAAACTATTATCATGTAGCCTATTCTTGCACGAGTTCTTTCTAAAGTAGGGATTTTTGAATATTTTTGAAGTGCAGAAAGTGCAGAATATCATCTAGCTTTTTAGTTTATTTTTTCAGTGTTTTCCGTTGAAATTAATTTCATTAGGTCTATAACTAACAAGTCATGGTTGACTATCAGAATTGTTTTTGAATATTTTCTTGTAATGAAAAGTAATTAATGATATTAATATTTTAGTGTGATCTCTTTTCTAAATTTGTAATTTATTTATTTCAGGTGAGTAATCCTTTTGCTACCTAAAAACCGCACAAGAAAGTAAGTAATTACGCAATCATTATTCTGAATGGGAAAAAGACGGAGAATTGCCATGCGATATTTGAAAGACTTAGTTAGTTGAATAATTAATTATATTCCATTCGTGATGCAAATAATAATAATTTACCGCATGATGCTTTGGGGTGGTTGATGGCGAGAGAAAGCGGTACTTTTTGTGCGCGAATGCATTGAGTGAATCAGCAATTTCGAGAAAACCCCTTGATGGAGGTTTATTATTAATTAAGGTTGCGCTTTATTTAATTAAATACAAATGGAAAACGGAGATGGCAAATTAAATACAAATTTGTGTTATACGCGTATGCGTCAAGCTGTGCATTCGCCTCGGTTCTTTGCTTTTCATCAAATTGTGCTTTCAGCACGTTATTGTAAGTGGAAATTCTTTACGCACTTACATGCTCACCAACTTTTCCACAAACTTTATACGCGCGTGTTTCATTTTTATAAAGGTAAACAAATGGCACTTTAATGCATATTAGAAAATACGTGAGTGCTGGCGTGCAAATTGAATCAAAGAGAATAGTGAAAAGTTTGAAACTTGACGTAAAAAAAACTTTAAATCAAAGCACTTTTAAGATGAAAATATGTAGAAAATAGTGGAATACTTATAAATAATATATCAGCATTTGATTGAATTTATTAATGCTATATTTTTATTTAATTTATCATTGAATATTCAAACGTTTAATTGATGGCTGGTAGTTGCAATTGAAGTACGCATTAATGCATTAATAAATATCTTATGGAATTATTTATCATGTACGAGCTGTACAAATCATTAATGAATAGATGAATGGATATTTGAAAGCAGGATTTTAAAATGTAAGTTGTGGAATTAATAGGTAATCAGTACAGTACATAATGGAATGAATAATTACTCATTTAATTCAATTGTGGGCCACTTCTTGAAAGATTGAAACAGAAGAAAAATCATAAAGACTATGAATTTACTATTTATTACAACTTTTACGGACCTATTTGCTGAACGGCGGCAACGGGGTTACCTCTAAGTTAATGCATAAGTGATGCACAAGTCATCTCCGCCTGAGAGGGGGTACCCCCGTTCGGCGAAGAGCACCGAAAAAGTTGTAATGGTAGTGTTTTCGTGATTTTTCGTTTCCTTTCGACTTTTAAGAAGTGGCCAGCCAAGGATTAAGGAGTAAGTACCCAGTATGGGGTTTAATTTTCTCTTAGTATACGTTCTCTGACATTTCATATGCGGTTTATTTAATCGGACGGGTCATGATTTTGCACAAAAGGCTCCTTGCTTTGAAAACGTGCTTTATCAATGTCTGATATGTTTTACAAACGTGAAATATTGGATTTCCATGTCGCTTTCGAGCAATTGTAAAATATTTCTTTTAAATTTGCGAGCAGACGATTTTTTTTGTCCTAGTCTTTGGCGGTGACTGACTGACTTGCTTTGTAGATTCTTATTGTTCAAAACTGTTGTTTATCAGGTTTAAGTATGAGACATTGTAAAAAGGGTAATAAATTCTCTCCAATATTTCTCAGGGAATTTGGATTAAATTTTTTACCATAAGTTTCTTGCTTGCATGCATTTCTTGTCGCTATCACGCGAGAAAAATACACCGTATTATTTCAATTTATAAATGTACCTACTATGCAAAATTCTCTCTCGCATCAAAGTTTTACTTGCAATTTTAATATTAAAAATTAAATTACCTAGATATTTTAAGTAGAATGTATAAAACTCTTCGTGGAACTAACGTATGAACGTGAGTTATAGTTGAGCAGATTTCTTTGTCTCCTCTTTAGATTTGCATTCTGGATTTTCCTTTTCTTCCAGTGCACTTCCAGTGTGCCTCGGTTGTTGTTGTTCCCGTTGAAAGCAAAGATCATAAACTCGACTGAAATATGAAAAGCAAACGTCTGCTTCTCAGCCTTATAATCTGTATGCTCTCTCTGCGCGCTCAGTTTGCACTGCACTTGCACGCGAATTTTCATTTTCTTTCGCGAGCCGAGCTCTCTAACAGAAAACGTAATGAGAACGCGTTTGTCACGCGAACGAACGAAAGAAAGTCATTAGGAATCGTAAATTGTTTGTTGCATTGCGTATTCAAATATTATCTTTATATCTGCCACGTATTTCAATCGCTTTTCGCAAAACTTGTGATAATAAAGTCATTCATAGTTGCTATTGTTTTACGCTCGCGATTACATTGTTTGTGTTTTTTGCAGTGGAAACTTAATTGCAGCCACTTTAGCAAGAAATGCACGCATTGTGTTGTGCATTGCATTCATTTATTCGAATGAATGCAATGGCATGAAGTGACATGCACGACGTCAAGTGCTGGAACGGCGCGGAACTGCAACAAACAACTTGACCTTTTCATTTCCTCCTTTTTGCCTTCTTTTCCCTCAATAGAAATCCACTTGTGCGATGCATTCACACGTAACATGCAAGAGACACTGATTTTCATTTCGTTTTGCTTCGTTCGAGCGAACGGGTAGCAGGAAAAAAGCACGTGAACATGACGAATAAAGTGAGGAAAAACGGGAGGGCGAGGAATGGAATTCTCTGGATGCAGGTGTCCTATTTAATCGGAGCGTTTGTGCATGCTACCATTTTCCAGGCTGCACACGGCAACGCTGTCAATTCAACCCTAGACGTTCCATCCCTCTCAGCAGCAGCAGCGTGTTGAATAACTACAAATGTCGCGCAAATACATGCGCGACTATCCACTAAGCGTGCATGGAGATAAGTCCGGGAAGTAATGTTATGCTAGGATACACACAGGTCGCTGTCGCCAGCAGGCAAAATCGCATTCATGGTTCTTCACTGACTCGGTTACACTTGTATCAATTTCCATTTGGATAAAGAAACGATTTAATGTTTTTTTCTATTTTGCTATTTCTCGATTTTCTCGTGGAAATGTGTAGTCAAGTTCTTTATGTATATTACGAAGAAGTCATCAGGAATGGAAAGTGAGAAGCTGTGAAAGGTAATTTTTCGCGATTGTCTTGAATTTATGAAAGGAAAACTTCGCCTAGAAGGCGAGGTAGATACCTGGTTTAAAAATGTCACAGGGAAAAGCTACGCCTGACATTAAAGATATGTGTCCAAAATTTACTCTAGACGTGGCACAGAAGCTTGCTTTTGAGTAATTAGACATTAATTTGTCATAATTGTTTACTTTTCACTATTTCGCTTTAAGCAGGTCACGCGATGAAAAATTTCAGTTTCCCCACGACGCTAATTTATGTTGGTGGATCAAATTATGTTTAAGCCATTGCGAGAGGTCAGAAATTCATTCACACAGTGAAAATTGATATTTTCCTGAAAGTGAACAATTTCAATTATTTTGAGTGCTTCTTCGCTAGTTTCATTTTTATTTTTGTATGTCTGGCTTTAATAAAATCTAGCATTTCAATCATATTTTTTTTGTCTACGGAGGCTTGCGCATTCGCAAGAGAAATCTTCGCATAAAAAAGCTTTAAACGAAACGCGTGTATTAATATTTCGCTATTCCTCTAGAAAATGTATTCACTGTGAGATTTATTTCTCTGTATGGTTTTGCAGCTTCTTGTACTTATTGAAAATGTTCTTTATGCGCCTTGAGAAAATTGCGATTTCCACAATTTGGACATTAAACGGATGAAACTCGGTTTATTTTTGACGTTAATGAATTCTTTTCTAAATTTTAATTTGTATTGAGCGAAGGAAATTCCTTGCTAATACGAAAAAAGTTAAGCATAGCCCTAAAAACATTTCCAAAGCGGTAACAAAATAATTCAGCGAGAAAATTAGATTAATTTCGAGTTTATAACGGTTTGATATTTCCCGTCTGTCGCAACGTGCGTATGCTAAGGCTGAGGAGCAGTGGCGGCGGGAAGGAAGGCGGGTGAAAATTAGGAAATTGAATATATTACGCAGGGAAATTTCAATTGTTAATGCGCTGCCAAGTGCGCCGGCCGCCAATAATGTGTATTGAAGCGGGGGCGCGCGCGCACACGCTGCTGCTGCTGCTGCTGCTGCTGCTGCTGGCGGCGGCGGCAACGGCAGCAGTAAGGGAGCTGCTTGGAACAACAACGGTGCGCAGCGCTAGCGATGCGATTAAATTTCTTGAATTTAATTTCGCTGATGTGTCACTCACTCTCATTCGCCGCCTCTCTATGGGATATCAATCGCCTTCGATGTCGAACGCGCGCCGGCGGATTTTTGGGGAGGCGGGCAAGTGGCAATTACATCAGCGTTTAATTGAATCATCCGAAGCGTCGCTTTCATCCGCCGTCGCGACGACGACGACGACGACGAGGACGAGTCACGCGCTCGTTCTCTCATATATTTCCATCCGGTGTGTTGGCCTGCGCTACTGCCGCCGCCCGCTCGTTGACGTCGCTTTGCATTAGATGGCCATCGATGTTTTTGACAGTCCTGCCGAGATACGCAGCCGCCCTCCACAAAGCAGAAAATGTTCAATCGATTTTGACAAATGGCTCTCTTTTTTGCGCCAGCTTTTGTGAAAGTTGACCATTATTCGGCTGATTAAAAATTTAGGCGTTAGTTTAATTTTACAAATTTGCCACGAGCGCAACGATAATGAGGCAGTTAATTAGAATAATTCGATTATGGTTGAATTTTGTATGAAATGTTGGTGTTGGTGGTGAAGGTGGAAATAAACTGAAACCGCAACATTACTGCCTGCGCTGCCGCCCATCCCTCCTGCAATATATACGTATAAGTGAGCGTATGCTGTTCGCGTCAGTGCAGCAGGTCCATGGGGGTGTAATTAGCCTGACGCGACCGCACCCCTAATGAGCCTATCCAAATGTTCGGCTTTTAACACTCCAAAGGAACAATTAGTCGATGCATAAATATTCAAAGCAACGCGCAAACGAAGCTTATTGTAATATAATTGGGCCACTTGAGAAAAGATAAAATTCTTGGCGAATTTTCTATTTGAAAATTCAGTTTAAACTAGAGATAAATATTGATTTGCATTTATTGTAAGCGTGACGCGATTCTACCCCCTATCCGATGTAAAATATCCCGAGTATACCAAGCATAATATTAGAAATGTCCTGACTAAAGTGAGAGGATGAAATCACGATGTGGTGCTTTCTGCAGGAAGGCTAAAGCAATATGAAAAATCTTCCGCTTCAGCCACGCGAGTACGCGAACTGCTACGTGACAGGATTAACTAGTGCGTTCGTCGTCGTGGCCGTCTTGATAGTCCTGGCGTTCTAGCGGAGTCGGTTGCGCGGATTGCTGGAGCAGCACGCGGTCCGAACGGCAGTCGGCAGTTGATCCCGACGCGCATACCAACCAGATTGCTTTAGTTAATAATCGAACCCGCCCGTAGTGCGTTTGCTACCGCTCCTGCCACCGCCGCGCCGCCACGATCCTCATGCTCTGCTTCTCCGGAACTATTTGATTTATTTCTTCCGTACTCTTAGCAGCTGACTTCACTCTCGGTATTTTCCTCGACTCTATCCCGTATTCCGCTCAAATTTAGTACAAATATAAATAAAACGAGAGAAAGCACCAACTACAAAGAAGTAACCTCACAATGCAAAGAGAAAGAAAAAGAAGTTGACAGGCAGGAAGGACGATAAAGATAAGCGAGGAAGAAAAGTGCTAGGAGACCACTGAAACTAGAACCTAGTTTTAGTGGTGGCAATAGTTGAAAAGTTTCAATGGCCGGAAGGATACTTACGTCAGATTTCAGTTATAACGACGGCAGTGTAAGGATTTGTCTTTTATCTAAATAATCGTCGTTATTGTCGAAGTGGCTCTGCTACGAATATTACTTAGCTGAATATTCCAATTATTTGAAGATATGTTGCTATAATCGACAAGTTATTGATGCAATGCAAGGTTTTAGCATATTTTTTTGGTTTATTCACATCATAAATTGAAATTGTTTCGATTCGTGGCAAATACACTGATCGAACATGATGTTCAATGGCGGTTCCGGATTTACATGCATGATAAATCATCAAACGGTGAAAATGTGAATCGAAATGAACGCGATCGCTATCTATTTGCCAACAACACGCGCGTGTGTATCAAAATCGACGCATTGGACCACAACAAGTGCGCGTCAGCCGAAAATTTCATATTCATTGGCTGCTTTTTTTTTCTCTCTGGCCGACACGCCGTCAGCCCTCGACGGATCGTGGAAAATACTTTGCACTTTGTTTCCGTCGTCCATTCGTATCAAAGTTTCCAAATTGCATCCAGATTCCGCGTAACTGTTGCTACTTTTTCCCCATTCGTCTGCGAATGGTGGATCGCTTGTCATGTCCACTTCAAATTTCATCCCATCGGACATTGAACAAAAACACATACCGAGTGTTATTAGATTACTTGTTCCTTCTCTCATCCATCGTATTTCTTTTGCCAATATATATTCCGCATTTTTCCTCATTTTCTCGAACTGGGAATATCATATTTACGCTTTGCGTTTCGCGCATGCAATACTTGCTGGGAATATGGCAAAGTTGTTTGATTATTGCATCGCTCCACGTATCGTGACATGGAATGCCGGATATCAAGTTATCCCTTTTTTGTTTTCGGTACATTTGTAGTTTATACTCGGGCGCTCCGGGACATGGCAAAGCGCGTGTGTCCAAGTTTTCCAATCTATATTTCCGGTGCCTATCGCGTCGCCCTCTTATCCTCGACGAGGCTTGCGCGCGCGCGCGCCCATATTACATCACTTCCGATCTGTATTTTTCGCATCCGGTCGGCTTTTTGTCTCTGGCGACGGGAAGCAAGGAGTCGGCAGGTAAAGTTGTCCTTTGGCGTTTTTTTTTTGCTTTACGGATTGCGCGTCTGCGATGACATTCACCCGTCGTATTTGGTTCGAAGGGAAGAGAGCGTGCGCGCAAAAAACGTCCGGCTTTCTCGTTCGAGTGGCGTGGGCAGCTGGCAAAGGGATTTATACGATTTTAGTTATTTGATTTCTGCGTAGCGTAAGCGATCGAAGTACACAGGCGATGCGCTATAAGTATTTGTCTTCATCTTCAGCGCGAAGCCGGAAAAAATATGATGAAAAAATGTAATCGCGAAACTCGTGCTCGAATTTCTTTCTCTCCAGATGTTTGACCAACGTAGTGTTTACCCTCGCATTCTATCTATTCTCTGATGGTCTTCACTTTAGGTTAATTATTTCGTGCTCCTTCAGGACGTGGTACTTACTTATCGTCCGGAACAAAAGTTTTCGGGAAAACTCCTTGTAATAAATAATTATTTAGGTTAAAGTATTAATAACGTAAAACAATCGAGTCCCATGAAAAGTTGGTAATTATCCGGGGTTTTTAAAACATTAAAATTTATTATTCCAGAAAAACGTATTTTTGTAAAAGAATAAAAGCCGGGGAAATATCGTGTAGGTTTTGATTGAAAATGAGCTAAAAATAGACATCGTAAAAATATTTTTTTTTCCTCGCTACTAACAAAACAATAAATATTAATAAACTAAATAATAAATCAAAATGTCAATATGAAATGATTCGTATTTATCGACTTTCCACAGAAATTCAACAATTATTCAATTTCCACAGTTGAATTTTATGTCAAAAATCTATTTGTTGTACTAAACTTAACTGGAAACAAGAGCATAATGTGAAGCGATAAAAACTATTAACGAGGTTGAATTTCCTTAATGTTAAAACTGGATGGAACTATGCGTTTATGAAGTTATTAATTACTTTGCGGAAATTAATCTTGCAACAAGTGAAAAAACTTTGGTTCTATTATTATTTCAACTTTCTTAAAGTGCATTCGCCGGGGCATTGTTCTCTCTATTGAGACCGAATAATGATGAACGCGTAATTGAAATTCCTTCTTCTGATGTAACGTCAGCGGCCAGCGTATAAGTGAGGAACAGAAGAGTTTCATAACTACAACTCTTTCATATCCCGTTTCATTCATTCATTCATTCATTCCAGAAACTGCAAAATTATTTCATTCCATGGAATAAAATTGCACGCGTAATATTTTTCTCTTTATCAATGTTGTTGGATTTGTTTCATTGTGAATTTTCCGGTTTTCCGCTTTTTCAATGTCCCCTCGCGTTTGCGTGCATTTTATGCAAATTATTTATGACATTCGCACGCGGTTCCAACCGCAGATATGCCCTGTCCGCTACTGCCGTTTGGAATTTCAATCAAATGGCTATTTTACATGTGTAAATCGCCAATAAAAAACACGGAGTGCGTGCGTGCGTACATCCGTTAGCGTCTGTCGTTTGTTGGCGGCTCGTACATGCTAATGCATTATAATTTATTTCGTTTAGCAGTTGAGGGGGCGGCAGCGACGCTCGTGGCACGAGTAGTGTGCTGCTGGATAGCTACATTTGCTAGGCATTCAGATTTATTGTCGGATTAAATTTCCACCTCTCCGGGGAGCGCATCGTTTTACCATTCGCACGTACACACATGCATGCCACCAAAGCCAATTTCCCCATTTCCACGCGCATAAATTGCATGACACTCGCGCAAAGACTTTTACCGCGCAACAGCTTGACAAGCGTCATTAATTTGTTTTCTTGTATGTTTCAGGTGAGTTTTCTCTCTGCTCGCTTCTTCGGCTCCTATCTCGAGTCTTGCCGCTCATTATTCAACTGTCAATGTTGGCGCGAAGAGCGTAAGTGAATTTGAAATATTACGTAATTTATAGTTTGCGGCTTTTCTACGTACTAAACTACGCTGGAATTATTTCAAAAATGTCCTAGTAAATTACGCGACGAAGGTGAATAATTTTTAATTATGTTTTAAAAATATTTTCATAATGAAATGCAAACATGACAATCAATCTTGGAAAGAGGTATTTTTAATTTACGTGGAATTTAGTTGAACAATTTCCGGAAACTTTATTTATAAAATGCTAAATCACCAACTAGTTGGAACACCGCACACCGAGCGAGAGCATCTGTTGAGAGTTGACAGGCAAGAAATATTTTTGCGTGCGCAAAGTTGCTTTGAAACTTGGCGTTGACTATCGCCAAGACATTCCGGGCGGCATATTGAAATATGCATAAGCAAAATTGTAATTGAATTTCCTCGCTTGCGGTCGATCGTGTTTCACTTCGCAGAACCCTTTCTGCGCGCACTGCGGAGAAAGCATAAGGATGACATACGCTTGGGGGCGGTCGCGGTAAGATGGAGTGTTGCAATGTTCGGAAAGAAGGTCCCACGTCGCGCCGTCAGTGGCATACGCATCTGCGGCTAGGTGTGAATAATTAATTCTGGTCGAAATCAATACCACCGCCCACCCCCTCGCGCGCAACCCTACAGCGTCTTTAATAAGCAGCGGTAGTGCCGATGGGCATTACTCCGCGTTCGTAAAGCAATTGGGCGCGCGCGTTTGTTTAGCGACCCCGTCAACCGCCGGCGGTATGATACACTTGAACTTTGCTTGCCGCCGCCGAACGATCGCCAAAGGGACATCCATTGACTATCAGTCGCATCCGAATGACTAATGACACAGAGTTTGTCAATGCATCGCCGTATCGACGGCGGCAGCGGAGGCAGCCCGGGGTCATTTGCTTCTGACATCACAGGAGGGCAAGCGAATTCTATACGTGCTTGTTTTTTCCTGTGGCGCTTCGCGTTTCATTCATTGGCCGCCTCCTGCTGTCAAATTGTCGATCAAATTGTTTGACAGTTTGCAATTTTTTCCCTTTGAATTCGTGGTATTAATACTTGAAAAAGTGATTTTTGGAATGCGAATATTCAACAATTGTTTCATCATTTCGGAAAGGAGGTGCAAAATTTTGGGCCGCAAAAGTCATAATATTTTTAGAGTGGTTAGAGAGGCCAGCTGTTGTCGATTTGTTGGGGTAGCATCGAAAAAGCCCATCATCGACGGCGTCACGGCTATATGATTGTATATGAGCGCCGCAGCAGTTGCCACAGCCGCCTCCGACATCGAATTGGAAAACAGCGTGCGCACATCACGAATTAATATCGTGTTAATAACTTTGGCGGCGGCTCTTGATGATTTTGGCGCTACGCTCATATGCATTTGGCGGCCGGTGGCGGTGGTATGAGGCGGGCTGGTGGGCTGGTGTGCCGCCTCGCCGCAATGCATGTGCCGTGTCAATTTCGAAATGAAAATATGCAAATGTATATTGTGCAGCGCGGCGCATGTTTGTTCGTCGCGCGTTGTGCGCATATGAAATAGATTGCGTAATCGAGTGCTTAGTTGGAATTATCCTTGCTGTATGGACTGGCATGAAGGACGTACTCGCATATCTAGTCATGGTCATTTCCGGGCCATGACTAATTTATTAAAATATTCCGTATGCGCTGTATAACATCCGAGGGCTTGTTGTTGGAATTTAGTCATGCATTTCATTAACTTTTCGTAAAGTTACCTATTTAATTTTTTGTATTTTCAATATTTCAAATTTTTTGAAAATATTTCTTTAATATACGTGTTAGGCTTTGCCGCCGTCGAACGATCGAAACGATCGGTTCCTCTCTGTAAAAAGTGTATTTATTCAATCGCAATGTAATTCTGAAGGGTGTCTAAAAATCTCATATTAATGAGTTTTCATTAAAAGCAGACCGCGTCGAAATGAAAACATTGTAATCGTGCGCTGAAAAGCGTGTGCGCGTATGCGTGATGGGAAAACCAACAGTCGATATGTAGAATGTTTTAATTTCGCTGCTTAATGCACCGAAAAGTGCGACTGACGGAGGGATCGCGAAAATGTGTATCAGTGGGTCTGTTGTGCCATTGGGGGGGTGGCTCTCTTGGCCAAAAATGAGTGAAGCTGCTGCTGCTGCTACTGCTGGGCGCGCAAGTGTGTTCCATTTTCCGTTCGCTTCGGTTTTCGATTCGTGCGCGTTCGCGCTCACAGCATCCCTCGGCCGTGTTGGCGGCGGCAACGGCAGCGGCGGTGGCAGTGTTGGCGCCTGGATACTCGTCCCGATCCCATCGTGCGAGCAGTCTACCACGTTCATCCAGGACGAGATCACCCTGCGCGCGCGTTCGGATCGCGTCTTGTTTATCTCTCGCTTGCGTCATGTTGTCATGCGATATTTACAATAATAACACATGAGAAAATTGTTCGCAAATCTCTGCTGCTGAATTCTTTTTGGCGTTGCTTTCGAAAAGTAATTGGAATCGAAACACTCGTTGTGACTTGAGCGATTATAGGAATGGAAACGTTCATTATCCTTGGCATGTGCTTTTTGTGCTACGAACTGTGCGAGTTTCTCTATCAGTGCGGTGGTGGCAGCAGCGCGACGCCGTCTGTGGCGACGACGACGACGTCGGACGGCGGAGAGCCGGAGCCGGAGGCGGCCCACGGTCGGGCGGATCGGCGCCAAGTGATTTACTCGATCAGCGAACAGCGGCCGCAGGTCGGCGGCGAGCGCGACTCTTCTTTGTAAACGCTTCGTCGTAAATCAGCTGCGCACGGCCGTATCGCGCGCTTCGCCGCCAATTCGGGCGCGCTCAACTATCGTCGAAAGCCGTGGCGGCGCCCCTGCACCCCTCAAGACTCATTCTGTTTGTGCGGAAAATTTATTCATGAATACGCGTTGCCCCATAATTGTCCGACACGTGCGTGCCGCACACCGAAGAGTTTGATGACAATGCGCCGCATTTGCGTAATCGCTAGCCGCCGCCGATGATTTGCGTGCGTGCGTGTTTGCTGCCTCCAGTCGGCTGCTCCCGAGCGTGGCGTAAATCTTGACGCCCTTGCGCCCGTAAAATAAGCTCCGGCGGAAAGAAGGGAGTCTAAATAAACCGAGCGCGAAGAAGGATTGGGTCAGGTGGTGCGTTGAAAGCGTCCAGATTTGGCCCGGATCGTGTCCCTAAAGTGGGATGATATCTCTTTCTCTCTGCGACACAACAATTTACCCTCGCGGCGCGCGGCTTACTCGACTCACTTTCGCTCGGCCTAACGAGTGTAACTTTTTTCGGCACGTCGAAACACTAAAGCAGTTGATTCTCCTGCCGCCTTCTCGGCGCGAATAAACTTGTGCTCCCGGGCACGTACATCCCAGCACAATATTGCGCGCCCTCCGGATGGGCTGAATAAACGCTACGTTTCGCACACTTGCCGCCTCACGCATTTATTGAGTGCGTGCAACGAACGAACACCACACACGTGTCCCAAAACAGCTGAACGCGCCAGCACGGAAACTGGATACATACACCACGTATATTCTTTCTCCTCTGAACTGAACTAACCACCCCGCGCTACGAACTAACAACGAATTTACGTGTGCACACGTGTGTGTGTGTATGTGTATGTGCGTGTACGCTTCTTATCAATAATACTTCCGGATGAGTGATTGTGTTCGTGGCCTTCATGTGCGACTACGTCACTGCCACGTTTTGACGTCACGCTGAAAATTGTGCGACACAAACGAATGGTGATTGTTCGTTCTGACATATTGGTGTGTGGCATATTGCAAAAAAAGACAGATTTTTGCCACCTACGAAAAACTCGCCGCCCCCTAAAAGCCCATGGAAAAATATATGCGTTTTCATTTATCATTTGCAATGTGGTGGAATGATTGTGTATGAATGCTTGATGAAGATTTTTCATGACGTTTGAATAATTTGATTATTTTTGAAAATGTCATCATTATTTTTTCGGATTCCATTGAAAATACTCCTGAATTAAAATTACTATGTGTTTTTTCGAAGAGAAATTATTTAATCCTGGAGTAATGACTAGCTTAGACAGATTATCCTTAATATTATTTCAACCTAGAATAATTTGATAACACTTTATCATCCCTTATTAATTTTGCAGTATTCTTATGAACTGAGACATTTTTCAGTTCATTCACTTTCTGAACAAACATCCATTGTTTTGCATGGAGAGCGAACAGAAGCTTAAAGAAATCTAAATATAATTCACTTTTCTTTTTCTTTTGAGTAATGTCCTCATTTAAATCTCGTCTTTTTTCTCTGCCTCATTGCATTCACTTTTCCAGCAAGCTGTTGTGATGTAAATCCACATGGCGAGTATTAATCTACTGCCGGGCGGCAGCGGTAGCAGCGGCGGTGGCGTATAATATACGAAAACGGCATTGCATTAGGTTATCCTGTTCCTCCTCTTCCTTGCCGATGCGATAAACGCAGGCGAACGCTGCTGATAAGTGGATGCAAACAGAGAGTCCTTCCTCATTTCACGTCGTGTGTGGCGACGCGGCGGCAGCGGCAGTGGCAGTGGCGGCGGGAACACAGCCAGCCCTACAAATTCAATGAAGCGTTAACTAACTGAATCTCAACGGAGAACGTGCGTCCGCGTTCTGCGTACTCCTTACGTGTGTGTCTGCCGCCTCTCCCGATCGACAGAAGAAGAGAGCCGCGACAGACACTGACGTCAGTGAGCGGCCCTCGCCCGCCGAATGAAAAACGGAAATCTGCCCCGGCGCGCATTCTTGATGCTAATGGGCGGCTGCGCTGCCGCCGTAATGAAGAGCAAGCAAAGACGTTTGCGAAACCGTGCATAATAATGCCGAAAGAATGGGCGAGCGCGCGCGCGCATCGCATTCACTCGGCTTCCCTTCAAATTGGACGACGGCACGGGGGCGGCGAGTTTTTTGCCGTTTTGCAAAATTGATCGCAATCAATTCCAATCGTGTGCGCGCACCGCATCGCATCGCATCTTTCAGCTTGAATACGTCTTCATCTTCTTCTTTCTCCTCTCTTCTGGCGCTTCTTGGCAAATCGAATGAACTTGAAGATTTAATTTGGATTTGACATAAATATGCGGTCGCATGAATAAACAGTGATCAGGATAATGATGGATAACGCGTAGGACACGCGACCAGCCACCACGCAATTCACACACATCGAAAAATGGACTCTCTCGAGCGGCTGATGAGCGCTGCGAAACCGTTGCCGGCTGCATTGACGGCGGGCAGCTCGCTGCCGCGAAGGGCGCTAGTGCATGCGAGTCTAGCGACGGCGGCGGCGGTCGGACGGCGCGGCAGGCATCTGACGGGCACTTTTTGTCTCACTGGCGACACGATGGAGGGCATCATACAGTGCCTCGTCTTCCTCAAGGCATTCTCGGTAAGTTTTCTCGTCGTCCTTCGCCACCCCCCACAACGATTGCTCCCCAAAGCCACTCGGCGCGCGGAATGAATGAAGATGTATTAGCTCTATCTTGACGCTCACGACCAGATTACATCCATTACGTAAAGACGTATCGGACGCGTAGAGTGGACACGTGCTTCTCGATTACATTTCGTCCATCTGCTGCCGGATTTAATGTAGTGTGGGAGCTGGGCGCGCGTGCACTCTTGCGACCGGAAATGATGAGTTCATTAAAAACTCACAACATGCGCGCGCGAACCTTTTTTTTTTGTTGCTGCTTGCTTATTTCGCGCTACGGCTTTATGATATTTTTTATTTCGCGCCAGGGCTGCACGTTTAATGGCTGGGGATGTTTGGGTATATTAGGGGGATGAAATATATGTTGTACTTTCGCAATAGCAGCGCGGAGAGAGTACAGTCTGCCGGATGGAGCAGGAAAAAGATGTAAAATCTAATGAGAAGTCGCAAAAAATTAATGAGTATTAGTTGTTGTACTTTTTAGCACAAGTGCGGAATGTACTAAAAGAATAGCAAGTGCGCACTATTATGAAATTGTAAATTGTAATTAGTTATCGCTATTATTTTTTATACTTATGTCTTTTCCTTCTACATATTTCAATTTTTTATTAAACATTTGCACCGACGTCTAATAGTGAAAAAATCATTTTACTTATCGTCGAAAGTTTGAAAGGCTTTATAAAGTAAAAAGTTTATGACGTCGCAAAATTTTAATTAATTTTACTATCAAGAGCCAATAACTTTGAAAATGACGTCGCGCCCTGAGTGCTATCGCAGATTGCAGCGATAAAACGATGGTGAAATTGTCGATTTCCGTATTCGCGCGTCCGGGAAAAGTTGAAAGTACAACCTCCCCAAGCGTCAAGCAAACGTGATTGACTCGTTATCTCGATATATCAATTTTCATATTTCGGTCGGGGGAATTCGTTCTTTCGCTTTCGATTCGTTTATTTCATCGACAGCATTCGCGCGTCTCATTATTGTGTGACAAGTATTTTGTTTTTGGTGTGCCGCCCTCTTCGGTGTTGCTGCTTTTCATGCCACTTCGCGCCCTGAAGGATTCGTGTCATTTCTGTAATAGGCAATAGCCATCCCATCTCGGAAAAGTTTTCCAGCTTGTTGATCACATCGTCATCGCATTTAATGAATACATAAGATGACGTGGACGGCGTCGTTGGCGTCGTACAATGAAACTTTGTTTTACTCTTGTTCATTATAATCGTGCGCATCGCGACGCGAGAAAAATATGTTTTTGATGAGCTGTAAGTAGGAAAAAGAAGCGCGCGAAGCGAGCCTTGGAGGCTTTTAGACTTATAAAGTTCCAACGCCTTCGTCGAGTGTTTTTTATCCTGTCGGCGATTTTTCTCAGCTTGGGCTGCAGTACGAAGCTCGCTGTTTTAATCTGTATTGACTTTTTTTTGCTCTACGTATTTCTTACGGTTTGCTACTTTGCCGGATTTCCTTGCAGTCAGTTTTCGATTAAGTTTCTAATTACCATATAACATAATATTTACTAAATAGCAACTTTTTGAGAGTTTGATACTAAAATTGCTGCGAGAAATCGGACTTTAGATTCAAAGGAAAAGTTAAAATAACTAGAGTTTTCGAATGATTAAGAAAACTAGGAAATGCTTTGGTATAGGTTAAATGTCGTTATTTAGAATAACAGTTAGCTGTTATAAAATTTCCATGAATAATGGAATTTTTATTTATTTTATGCGTTGAATTGTAACTTGAGCGATTGATGTGATTGGTGAGCACGTGCAGCGAATTGTTAAACGAGGAATTGGTGTGCATTTTATGCACGATTGCGTATTGCGGATTACGTCGTATTACCGTTCGTTATCTGCGCGATTTTTTAATGTAATCCCCGGGAATGGTGGGCGTTTGTTACACGGGACGTATGACGAATCAAAAATTCATCGCTGGTTGCACTCCTGCGTTAGAGTAACGTCGTTAAACAGGAAGCAGGCAAAAATGCAAATATGCGTAAGCGTTTCGCATACAAATCGCCGTGTTCTGCTCCGCAATGCGAAGATATTCATGCAATGCGACAAGATGTCAATACTCGTTATGATACTGCGTCATTGCATCACTAAATGTTATTTAGTTCACCAACTATTTAGTTTAGACGCAATTTAATGTGAAATTTGTGCACATTGTTATTGAATTTTGATTATGCATTGGCACATTGAAATTGTAGATGAATAATGATTAGAAATTAATTAGCGGCATAATTTCCAGTCATTGTTAAGGAAACAATTATATTTCATTCATTCATATTTCTAAATGCATGTTTCCTACTGTGTTTCCTACTATTTAGTTGTGGAATTCTTTGTTTATTCTAACTAAAATAACATTGTGTATTGAGGTAGAGTCATGATTAAATTATACCTAGCTATATTTTATATTTCCCGGAGGATACACGAAAGATGAGCGAGTAAATATTAATATTTATTTTAAACCAAACAATAACAAATATTGATATAGTCTTGATTGAATCAACTATATACATATATTTTGTATTTCCGGTTTGCCCAAACTAAAATATAATTACGCGCTGTACGTCCAGTAAAATATCAACAATAGTGCAACGTTAAACTAGTAAAAGTTTTACGTGAAAATGTCACGTAGATGTCATCAAGTAAACTTTTTGATATTTACTCTTTTCGGACTTTAATGGTATTTTCCAAACTATATCTCTCTATTTGCTCGTAGAAGCGCTCCTCGTGAGTATCACTTTGGCACGGCAAAAATGAAAAGCTATATCAATATCATTTCAGCGTTATATTCGGCAAACTAACCGAAAAGAATTTTGTGCGCGCACAGTTCTGACAAGAACTAAAGCACGGTAAAGCGAGGCGAATGCATGAAGGCGGTAATATAATAGAGTGGCGGTGGTAGCGGCGAAGCGTTTCTTTCGAAAAGAGGGCGGCAAATCGCCGAGGTGCGTGCGATTCCCACGAGAAATTTATCAATTACTTCAAACATAAACGCGCTACGAATGGCTTTATTTCCGTTTTGGCGCGTTTGCGCGTCCGCGCGTTCTTTTCTTCATTTATCATTTGCCGTTTTTTCCCCCCTCATTCTCTTAGCCACTTTTTGCCTTTAACTTTTTCTACGTATTTTTTCTTCTTCCATTTGCGCCAAGCAATCAGCACCGATTTTATGCATGTGCGAACTGCTGTGGTTTGAAATGTAAATTGCAGATAATTCGCGCTTAATTTACTTTCATCCCTGATATTTATAGAACAAAATTCGACATTTCTATTTGCAGCCATCGTAAGAAAAGATCAAAGGGCGAATATTCTTCTTAAATGTCGGATTTTCTTGATGGATCGAGGATTTTATTGAATTTTTTTGTGCTTTACGTTTTCGAGACATGTCTACGTCCTGGTATTATTCAATTAGACTTTCAATAACGCGGATATAAATGCCATTTGGAGGTTGCTTAGTGTCGTACAGATGGATATTGATTTCGAGATTGACTATCTATATCAATACATGCGGGTGTCGTTTGTTCGTTCTCGCACGCCGGAAGAAATTGAGCATCCGGATTAGGCGAATTACACGCGGGTCGCGTGCAAGTACGTACTCAATGGGGCTGCTCACTTGCTCCTCGAACTCTCGCAACTCTCTCTCGTCGCTAGGTTTTTCTTTTTGCGGGATCGTATGTATGTGCTAGCAAATTTATTTAATATCGCGCGCAGCTCGCTCGCTCGCGTCTAGTCACGAGTGCACGTAAGCACTTTGTAAGTGCACGAGAATTTAGTGCGCTAACTACGGCTTGCCGAACTTGAGGAGCGAGTATGTTGTGCGCGCGGCAAGTCCTTGGGAAATGCACCTTCGGCGTTGCGCACCCTACAAATTCCATCCGCGTGTTCCTCGTGTTTTTTTTTTCGCCTTTCTTCCGGCTCGCACGAGCGTAGTGAGTCAGGTATTTGGTGGAATTTCAAGCTCTCTTTGCATGTTCGCTGTGTGTTCCATGGAAAGTTGGCCTGAAATAACCAGACGGGAAATTTGGTTAGGCATTGTTTTTCACGCCTTTTTTTTACGCATTTCCTAAATTCTTTTGGAAATAATCCGAGCGATGAATTACGTTTGTAATCATTTTTAATCACCTCAAATGCAGGATAATTTTCTAATTTGAAAATGTTGAAGGATTAGCTTAATCTGGATCCTTTTTAAAAACGCTATAAAATAGTACAGGCTATTTTATAAGCAGCAAGCTCTTGCTGGCATGAAACTAACTTCCATTTATCCTGGAGTGCGGCAACTGATGAAACCCATGTTTATTAATCAGCGCGCGCACTCAAACGATCCATCAATATGCATTAAACGTCTTTACTCACTTCGGGGGAGATACGCCCTGAATGCTTAAATGTGTGTGTGATCGATGTCCTGATTGATACGCCCGCAGGCACTTTACTCGCAACGTATGCAAGCCAAAATTACCGGACAACAATATGCATGTTATTTGCATATTTCTCAAGCTTGCCTCATCGTAATTTTGAATTTAGAACGGGCACTGCGCAATCATTAAATCTTTTTGTTTCATAATGCAATGTGCATTAGTTATGTTTAGCTTAATGGATATGATGCGAGACACACGCAGTGCGGAAGCACCGCATCGTGATATTAATGTACCTGCGTCTAAATGAATATTTATGTCTAAATCTAGGCGGCAGTGGCGGTGGCATAGTGATGGTGGCAGACGTAATTGCAACGCATGTTTCGTATTTTTCTTCACGCTTGCGTTACGTGCATCCCCAACGCTTATTTTCGCTCACAAGACAACGCATTTCGTACGCACTTTGCCGTGTGTTCCATTTACCTGCCGCTGCTTAATCTTGTTAGAGACACCAGAGACACCCCTGCCGCTTCCGCCAGCACGGAGGCTCGATCTATCTGGATCTATCTTGTGTGCGGCGCGTGATCGCTTCGGCTACGTGCCCTTTCGTCGTAAATCCACTCGGTGCGCACCTCTAAACGGCTAAAATGCTAATAATTAAGAGCTTTGTTTGCCGCCCTCGGCGCCATTCGTTTTAACGTTCGCGGAAACACAAACACTGAGTGTCATTTGTATTAATTTGCACTTGTACACAATGCCTCCCCTGACGTTCAGATTAAAATCGTGAGATGCATCTGTAAACGTATATAGCATTCTAAATGTACACTGGATTTCAGTTTCAGACGCTAGATAATTTAACCGTCTTAAAGGCCAGTCTTCCTACTGACCTACTTTTTCCGTGTTTTGAGCAAATTATCTGTGGATATAAACGTATCAACTCGTATAAAATTCTTGTGAATTTGGTATAAAATGGTTGTTAAAAATTCATATTGGCAACTATTTTCTCTAAACACATATTCAGAGTTTTTAAACATTTATAAGTTAGTAGGTACTCTTCTTTATTAGTGAAATTCACGGTTGTGACGGAAATATTTAAAATTAAAAAGTGTCAAGTTGTAGTTAGTTTTGCGCTTGTAAAAAAAATGTCATAGCAACATGTGACAAACACAAATTCATTTTTCTCTTTGAAGTCTTTTCCTGCTCACAACTATTTATTATTGCAGTTTTCTGTGTGGTGCAGTTTTTTACGTCACGCGCAAAACTTCAAGTTGAAAATATTAAATCATTTTTCACAAGCTTCTGCACACTTCCGAAGAATGCTGCGCTGCGTTTCCTCGGCCTGCTCCGGAAATACGACGTGCTTTTCCTGCTCACTCACACGCAAAGCGCGGGGGCGTCGCGACGCGCATAGACGTGATATTAGCGTGCGTGACTTTGGAATAATTTTTCGAGGCAGCGCAAAGCAAACTCGCGTCTTCATACATATCGCACAAAACCAGGAAAACGAACGAACGAACAAACGTCGACTTCACTTCTCGATGCTGCACGTTCAAGAAACAGGCACCGCGTCTCCGTATCTATCTTTTCAACTTTTGCACGTGATGTTTCGTTGACAAACTTTTGCTGCCACGTGAAGAAGCAATAGCAGAACTTTATCTTGCTGCAATTTCAGTCAAGGCGTGTGCCGCCGCAAAACAGGAAGTTGGGACTTTTATGTCGACTTTCAATTTAATTTTTTTTTAAATAAGTTTAATCCTTGTTTTTTCATTTTTAATTATATTTCGTTTATAACGACGATGATAGTGTCACAAAATATCAAGAGTGTGCCATGTTAATAACACATAAGAAACGTGTATAAAATCATGAATTAATTCTTCATTTGGGTGTTTTGGTCGTTATATAAGAAGTTGGAAGTTTTACATCGTTGTAGCGTATAAATAGGAAGTTATTGCATTTACTCGGGTGTTATAACAGAAAAGTAATGTAATTTAGAATTTCATTTAAAGGCGTTCTAAATTTGAAGATTTTTATTTTGATTGGTAAAATAGTTTTCTTTTTTAGCAATCAATAGTTTAAACGCAGGTAGTATTTGAATTCGGGATTTTATGTGTACTTGAGTAAATAATAAAATTTTTATTGCGCCTTAAAGTTAATTTAATTCTTTAGCCATAGATCGAAAATTGTTGAGAAAGCGTTTCTTAGTTTCTGACGCTTTTGTTTGAGCGCAATCAAGTGGACGAATTGCTGAAGTAGGCCGCTGCCGCTTGCCGCTCCCTCGATTTATCGCAATATTCGTAATTTTCAATATCACGTTATGAATGAGCGCCGCTCAAGAGGCACGAGTGTGTGCGTGCGTGCAGCGGGTCGGAGGCGGCAATGTACGCTCGCATGGCACGCATAGAAAACGGATTTATTTTATGTGCGCACCGATAAATCTTTGAGCGCGCACGGCTTGTGAATTGGCGTACATTAAGGACGGCCGCCGTCGACCTACCCTCCCCTGCCTCCCGCCTATGAAAACCCTCGCGAATTTATGCGACGACATGCGGAAAATATTGGATAATAATGCAAAATGCATTTGCGCATTTCATTATTTTACGGAACAATTTTTACATGTGTTTAAAGAACCATTGTTAATTTTTTTTTATATGCAGTTAACAATTATAATTGTAACGTAAATAGGTCGGAGTGAGTAGAATGAAACGAAAAGATTTACTTGCTTGGTTGTCGTGCGCACACAAATTGCGCCATAATGGAGAGGCGTAAAACGAGAAAATAAATTGGAAACATTTCGAGTATTTACTACTAACGCGGGAAAGCTTTTCTTCGCGACAAGTTTGAGAAGCGAGAAATTGACAGACAAATGAAATTGAACACGCACGAAACGCGCGAGCGCACATTGCGCAAATTGGAAAGCAAATGGGAAATCCGGAAATCAATTGAAGTGTTATTTAAGTTTGCCGAAAGAATCGCAGGCGGTGGCTGCGGCGGCAGTGCGATATCCCGGCATTTGCGAAAAGGGAAGAAATTGTGTGATGTGGGGGCGAAGGAAAAAAGTTTTATTTGTGTTACACGTCTGTTTGTGAACCACGAAAATGTTCCCACATCATATTTCACTTGGCATTATTACAATTTTACTTTGCTTTGTGTGTAAGTACAGCAGATGGTTACAGTGGAAAGTTTATATTTGTTTAACATTTGCAAATTTAAATTATAACATGTTACTTTATTATTATTATTGCTATGAGTACGTAGAAAATGCATTTAAAATTTAATTTGGCAAAATTACAAAATATTACGACAGAGGCATAATTACTTTTTGAAATTCGGTTTCGGTTAACGTTTATATCGCAAGTGAAGTGAACGATAAAAAATAAATGAGTTCAACGTGTTTTTCACCTCGCCGGTCGTCCTCGTTTTCCTCATCGACTCGACTCTTGGCTGGCTCATAAAGCCAACGTTTTTATTATTTTTTGTTTGTTTTCTTTAACGCGCGCTGCGACTGAACGACGCGAATATTTCTCGCACCGAAATGAAATGTGTTTATTAGTTTTTCCCCGCCGCCGCCCCCTTCTTAAACGAACCAACGTACGCGCGCGTAGAGTTTCTTCATCTCTGCACGGGGTTTTCCTCGTTTGCTTTTTAGGATAGCTTAGAGAAGCTCGCAAATGCAGCGCAGCGCGATGTGCTTAAAAGTCGTTGTAACTTTGCGCACTTAATCATTTTCGTTATTTGCGCTTGGGGCGACGTTGAAAAATTTAATGAAAAAATAACAACCAATCAAAACTTTCATATGAAAACTCGCGGCGCTCATGCTCATTCAAACTTGACTCGTTACTCGCATAATAAAATGATTATTGTTGAACTGAATGTGTTTTGCAAATTATTAATTATAGTCAAGTGCTCACTATGATTGAGTTAAAAGCATGCAAATAAAGGGAAAAATATATATGAGACGGCAAGTGTCTGATTTTAATAAGAGTAACTAACTTGTCAAGTGCTATTTGTTACTTTTCTCTGACAGTGTCACGCACAAGGGCGCAGGCGGCGACAGCAGCAGTTGAGATAATAAGAAACGGTGGGCGCACTACGTGTGCTAGCAAGATGAAAAGTGTTTTTCACCTGCTTAGCATTCGTTGTCGGACGGACTTTGTCGTCCTCTCAAGAGTTTTCGTCTAACAAACAACACGAATATGAAAAATGTCTTCGTCTTCATAACGATGAAAAAGCGCGAGGAAGTGTCTTGAACTGCACTTTCATATTAAACTCATCTGAAATTACATTTATATTAGCTTAGTTTGCATTTATGTTACGCAATACTTTTATTACGTTTCGTCTCGAAGATGTGAAAAGTTTGCGCTCTTTCGTCACGTTCTTGACGTTGTTTGTGTGCAACGCAACGTAACGTAACACAGCGCAAGGCAGAAACTCAAGTGGTGTTCATTAAAATTTAAATATAAGAAAAAATCATCCCGGGGAAAAACTTGGGTCTCCTGATGCATTGGCCGTTATTTCATTTACATATATTTTTCAGCCGGTTTATTTATATTTCAGCGCGCACTTTCATGGCAACTGAAATCGAATTTGCTTCATTAGCTTAATTTGCGGGCGGTTGGCGCGGTGTAAAGTGCGCCTTCGTATTTAAAAAGTCGGCTGGCCTGGCTGGCAGCGCACGAAATATAAAACTCGAGGGATTTGAGGCTTTGAGGGCAGCAGGATGGGGCGGCTGGCTGCTTGCCTTGCTTGCTTGCTTGAAGTTGTTGTGTGGTCGTGGAACAGCGCTGAACATTTGTTAGTCTTGCTCGAGTGGCGAAGTGAAGCAGAAGCAGAGCGAAAGTGGAATTTTTAATCGCTAATCGTGAGCGTTTCGAGGGCACCATTTAAAAGCCCAGAAGACGGCGGCAACGGCGTTGGCGGTGGCGGTTCGCTAATGATCGCAAAAATGTTTCCTAACAGCCAAGCAACTTGATGAGTTCCTTCTTAATGCTCCTCAATTACGTCAACCGTCTCAAGATGCTTTCTGCAAAAAATTATACCATTAGAAAATCGTTAATTAGTTTTTTGTGTTTAACTGAATTAAAATTAATCCAAGAGTAAACACCAGCAATTCAATTCACATATGTGCAAGTAATTCATGGAAAACTCTTTGTTGCAGTTGCGAATAACGTATGTATACCGATAACATGCATTCGAAATGAACGAATTGGAAACATGCAATTTTCCATGCGAACCAAATCATCGTTGTTTTTCATTAGCCGAATATTATATGATGGCGATTCGAATGAAGTTCATAATTGGATTAGTACATGGTTCGATTTTCAGTTGAATTAAATCTTTGCATTTTACAGCGATTGTGTGCATTCGTGCTATTCGTTTTTCAATGAGGAGCAAACGCTTCGCTGGTTTCCAATTTTGCTCCAGTAATTTGTCCACGTTTTAATAGATTTTTATTAAATATTCAAATTTATAGCCACTGCATCCTCACATTTCACTGAAAATGTAATTTCAATTACGTACATGACTGACAATTATCGAAACTCACCATTGTGTTGCAAAATGAATTCATTCATTTATTTTCATTTCGCTGCAAAATTCAAGCACTGATCAGCCAGTCCAGTCTTCTGGTTTGTAATTTAGGAATTAATTTTGCCATTAATTCTCATTTATCTGGATGGCATTATCATTTCCTTGTCATTGATTATATCTGAATATATATATTTGCCTTACTCTATGAACGCATGGAGCTGAAATGAAATAAAGTTGAAATACGGGAGCCAGCCAACAAAAGCGGGATAATGTTATTTATTCCCTGACCGGTAAATTAAATCGCTCCCAAATGCGGCGCTATTCATTATCTTTTTGTTGGTCCATAATGCGATGGCTATGAATTAATTTCACTCAAAGGTCGTTTGCGTCAGGCCTGAAATATAACATTAATGAGAAGTTCCGATTTGAACAATTTGTGGTACTTACATTACTGGCGTCCAATATAGTAATGCGTGTTGTTTATAATACCTACTGGTTATATGGTTATATGATCATATGGTATGTTGCTTAAATCAAACGCTGATGTCGCTGGTGAGCACTGCAGTAGAGATGAAGTCAGCTATTGTACATCTTTGCATGTACTTTCTGATGACGTAGCGTGACGCGTTCATCAAGGTCAGTTGCAGTTTCCAGTACATCGTCGTGTAGTGCAGTTTTTTTCTTCAATTAATCTTTCTACGGTAGTGCATCATTAGTGTTTGAATATCATCCCAGGGCATTAATTGGTATACAGACTTTGTGATGATCCGATTTGATTTACCATCGGTCACGGGATTAACATGTTTTGGTAATAGCTACATATGCAACCATGTGGAGTTGAATTCAGGTATGTTTATTGTTATTTTATGTCTATTTGCGCCTACGATCTTCATCACAGCAATTATTTCGTGTAATTATCATCGATGTTTAATGGTTAAATGGTTTGTATAGACGTTGATTGTTAAAAACACTGCAGATATATCTTATACGTATTTTAAGGTTAAAAATGTAGAGATCATCTCACCATAGAATTTAGGCTTTGTGTTATCATCTATAAGCCAGTTTACTAAACAGCTTAGTGTATATGACTGGCTAGCGTTCCTATTGTGGCTTTAATGGTATAGCATATTGAGTGCCTTCACATATCAACATTCCCTGATAATTGAAAATATGTTTTGCTGTATACCTACTAATCAGAGCTAATCAATAGTATGAACCACAGTACTGAAAGGTAATGAGGAATTTGAAGCCTAACGTTTATCGGTGGAGTCAACAACTGGTTCATTAGCAAAACATAATCTTTTCCTGTGCCTTTGACAGTATAACATAAAGCCTGGCTTTGGAATGTTTTGAAATCAGCTTGTGCTGTGGAATTGATAAGACGATTTACATTTGCATTGTAACAATGAGATTGCAATGTTATTATTGGGTTTTAAACATTGAAACTTATACTTTCGACACTGGATATTTATTGCATTCTATTCACGTTTATGGATTGTGATTATAATACAATTAACAATAATTAATGCTATAACAAGTACAACATCACTGAATGCATAACTGATAAGAATGAGTTGCAAACTCGTAGCATACTAAATTTAATTAAATCCATCCGTAATAATTGGGTTTATATGATTTATAATATTTGAGCAAGAGTTATTATCATGGGCGTTCGCGTGTGTTACGCGCACACAATAAGCAAACAGTGCTGAATTCATTCGCTTTTTTTATTTAACATGCAGACATATATTGTCGAGTTGAATTGCGCATACAATGTAATTTTCGGAGCAAAATGTGTGTTCGGCGCCAAGTGTGTATTGCGCGGAAACGGGGAGGAGAGCGAGAGAGAGGGTTATGTAAGTACACATTTACCGGATATAGAATTATACCGAAAAACCGCCCCTCGTAGAAACGGGAAATGTGCGTATGCGAAACGAGAAATGATTAAAATTTATGTACACTACGCACACTTTTACGTTGAAAATATAAAAAAAAAACGGAGATAAGCGCGGCCAACACTGCTCGGGCATACAACTGTAACGTTATTCCGTTTGGTAAGAAAAACGCGTGTACCTATTTCGCATAAGGGTTGGAAAATATTAAATCACAAGGTAGCAGCCAGCTTTTTGCGTTTAATTTGCCGCTGCATTTTTTCGCATGGCAAAAAACTAGGCGGAAAGGCATAAAACATTGCACATTTAATCCAGCAACCCGATTCGCTGTACGCTTGGTCTGTATCCACGGTATGTGGAGGTATTAGTGGTGGGTTTTGTGCGTTTCGGGCAATTCAAGGAAGAGGTCGACGTCTGGCCTTGTTGTTTCAGGTTTAGTGTAGCATGCTATTTATTCGTTTCTTTAGCAACGTCTGTGTTTTTGTTGCCGGTTTGCTTCGTTCGCGTTCAATCTTTACGCCATCAACGACAACATCGCGAATCGCAACGCAGACCTAGTTTTTGTTCATGCATGCAATTCTGCGCTGCGTAGGCGCGGGTGAGCAACCGACCGAAGGGGTGGCATAACAATGGATAACGGGCATTTTTTTCTCGGTCGCATTGTGACGTTGCTGTACTTGCACGGTTGTTGGTTGCGCTTTTATTTTTATCCTGCTTTTTCGGTCTGGATTTTTTCAGCATTTTAAGTTTTCTTCCAAGATGAAAAACCACTTGGAAAAGGCAAAGAAGAACAAGAATGGGGAGGAGGTGATGTGTGCATTCAGATACGATTTTGTTGTTGTCGCGATCTTTTGCATTCGTACTGTGTGAGCGCAGATTGTCAATTTAAAATGAAATGTATATTTGAAATACACATGAAAATTGCCAAAAGTAATTCATGTTGACGCCCATAAAACACGAATAAAAGATGTCGTAAAAGTTGAGATTAAATGAAAGCAACTTTAATGGATTTCGGTTATAACGACGATGAAAATAATATATTATTTCATCACCACATTTTGTTGAATAACATTTCTACCCTTAATTGGAGTCTGCAGCTAGAGAGAAATTATTGCAATTTTTTCAAATGTGAATGTCAATTGTTTTAACGAATCCTTTTTAATTAATTACTCGGTCGTTATATACGAATGAATAACTGATCGCATCGCATTTTGATGGGTTGAAATTGTTTTCTATTGAAAACGTATTTCAAATTCAGGAATTTCAAGTTGCACGTCGCTATAACTGAGATGAAATATATTTTTCGAAGAATTTATAATTTTAGAAAAATGTCATATTTGAGATTAATTTTAGCGATGCATGAGAAACCAATCATCGTATATCAGCATAGGAAATGTATAAAATTTCGAATTGAATTCGATTCATTTGAGGGAATGTTTTGTATCGAAATCGCAATGTGCGCTTGCGACTTATCGAAATTCCTCCTGTGACTTTTCAATTCATAATAAAAGTAAAAGGCCCCTCGCGTGCGCTTTCGCTTCATTCGTGCCGTTGGCTGTGGTGGCGGCGGCGGCAGCGGCGGCGGTCGACGATAGAAAATTGCATGGCAACGACGCATGCACACTGAGCGCGCATCAGCGTTCCAGAATCGGCTCGCGTTCATCCCGATTCGACGCTGATGTGTAACATTATTTTTGATTCGCACGCCGCTTTGAACTTGGATTTGATGATTGCGCCTCGCTGCTGCTGCGGCGGCGGCGGCTCCGGCTTGAGGCGTTGTCGACTCGGTCGCTCACTCGCATTTTTCCAATATCGAAATCCATGCGGATCAATGTTACGACATATGAAATATTAAACATCTTCGGCAATGGAACCGGCAGGCAGCGTTTCTCGCCCACCCTCGGCAATCGTAGGCGACGACGCGTATTTGCAATTATTGACAACACACGCGACTAGGAAAAGCGATTTACTCTTGGAGCGTGTGTGCGAATCGTTTTTGTTTCTGTGTCTTATCCGTGCGGATGCCCTCGAAGCGCACATTTCACTCGAGCAGCGAATGAGTGTCTAACAATGAGGGCATTGTCATTGTCGTACATTGATGGGGAGATAATGGAAAGTGAACGCGTATAAAACCCATCTTTGACAAGTGTGTAATTTATTTAAGCACTCAACGCCATTGCCTCTCAGTCGTCGTCTTCTTCTTCATCGTAGTCGGCGTCGTCGTCGTTCGGCCTATCATCATCATCAACATCCCCTTCGTTCGGGCGATGAGTTCTTTTGCGTGCACACGCTTATACATGTTCGGCCACGGTGGCGGCAAGAGACCCCTTGTGTTACAGGCGGTTATCGGGCGTGCACGGGCTCTATTGGATGAATAGTTCGGTCTATTGTTTTCGGTATACTCTTATCGTTTGCGTTGACGATATTGTTCGTTAATGGCTTCCGGTTTTTTTCGATAATAGCAAAACCCACTCGTGCGGCTTGTTCCAATATTTATTTACACTTGTGCGTCGTCGCCAGCAGCGGCGGCGGTTTTCTTAGTAGGTTACTGGGAAGCTCGTTCACAATGGATGGATGGAGGGTTGATTCATACTCGAGCAAAAAATAATATTGATATAAAAGAATATTAATTCTATAAATACAAAAGGAAATGAATTTCGCGAAAAACATCGTAATAATATTTAATTAATTTTTAATGTAAAAATTCTATTTGTGGATGAAAATGAGAAATAATGAAATTTTATTAAGGCTTGCAATATACTCGTGTCACTTCGAGTTTATTAGAAATTTCATTTTCCAGAATAGCTATTGCAATGGTTTCATAACTCAAAGAATTTTTAAATTTTTACGCCATATCTATTGAGGTAAATTATATAATATTAAGGGTAATTTAAAATGGTTTATGCATATTTTACTTAAAATATGGCCATTGTTATATGAGTTTGAAACTTTATGCCTTTAATAATATTCAAACATTAATGCGAACTTCCCGACGGAATTGAAAATAACCGGAAAGTGAAAAGTTTGAACGTCGATTATGAATATACGCTAGATGAGAATAAGCACATGTTATTATTGCATTATTAATTACAACGTGCATATAAAATCAGTGCGAAACGATTTGAATGCCAGCAGCACACATGCAGAACGCGTAGTCGAACATGTGCATGTTTTGGCTTTAATGGTAAAATCCTCTACTAAATATATGTGGACGAAATAATATAATAGCCAGCTAGCCGTAATTGCAGAGCGCACTGCTATTCATGTCCATGCGCTTGCAATTCCGATTTGTTATATGTATTTACATGAATTTATTCCGACTAAAGTGCATAGTCCCTCGCGGACGAAACGTTGCATAACAAGTCGACCAACGACCGATTTAGTTAAAAAGTTTGTTTGGCTTTTGCGTTAGCTTCAGCTGTTGTTTGTGTACAGTATGCATTCACAATTAGTGTACATCGTCGGATGGTAGTAATAGTTGCGCATTGTTATTCTATATCTTTACACGTTATGCGTTTACGATTAATTTTATGCGATGTGCTCAATGAAAATGAGCTAGACATTTATTGCATATTGCATTAACGACACGTTGCTGCATTTGAATAAATCATTTGTTGATCGCAATTGCATTATCATAATACGACAAGAGATTTAATTAATTCGATTAGAGTGTTTTGTATTACATGCATTTGTTGCATTTATGAAATTAATTTTAATACAGCCGGACAGCGCGCAGCTTGATTTACGAATGTAGAATTTTAAATGGATTACGCAATTATGAAATCACACATATTAAATCGGATTTTGTTGAATTAATAATTAAAATTCGCAATTTGTATGGTAAAATCTATTGCGAGCGCATTTGCAAATCGTATAGAATTATTCGCCGCCGTCGCTGCCGCCTTCGGCATTGTTCGAATAGGTATTAGCAAACGTGCACACGCGCCCAACCGGCCTGAAACTTTGTTGGCATTGTAATCGTCCCAAATGCGCAAACTTTGCATTGTTTGTTGCGAAAGTGCATAATGCGCTCACTGCAACTATTATTTTATTAGTTTTACACGCAGCTACTGCGCTGCATCCCTGAAATGTTATTGTTTTTATGATGCAGCCAGCTAGCGAGCGTGCGGACGAAGGATTTTCATGGGTTTACATTTTTATCCCGAAATTATCCTTGCCGAGCGCGACGCTCATAAAGTGCTCAACGCGAACGCATTTCCAGCGTGTACTGCTTAATTTTACATGTCTCATCAGGTGTAATGTCTGCCATTAAAATGCATAATAGAAGTGTATTGTGAAAATGTTTGTTGCGCGTACAACGACTTGACGGGAATGCATTACGCCGCGCTCCTGATGCATGGCGAATAGTCGGGAGATGTTTTAGCTTTGTGTGATAGCTCTGTACAAATGTTTTTGTATTCATCGTATTTACGGGAAGTTAAAAAGTTATTGCGTTGTAGAAAATTAATTGAAAACGTAACAGAAGCATAAAATTGTTTTGGTCATATACGGAATTATATAGTAGCTGAGAAGTTAATTAGGTAATTACCAATGTTGACATTAAAATCAACTAATTTTCTTGATAGGGTATGAGTGCTTTAAATTATTATGATGTGAGTATAATCATGAAATTTATTAGAAGTAAATTGTGTATTAACTACCCACATAACCTTTATGGCAAAATTTGATTTTATATAGCTAATATTTCTTTCTTTCTTGTTGAGTGTTTTTTCACGAAAGAGAAACGATGTTTCAAAAGAGACTTAGGTGAAATGTTAATTTTGAGAAAATTGTTTTTGGCTTCCATGAAGAGTGAGTCTGTTTTCATGTAAAATGCAATGCAATGGAGTAATGTGAAATTTCCTTCATGGATGAAATAGTATGATCTTTGAAAGTAAATAAATAAAGATCGCGCGCAGCAGGAGTAATGCATTCGTGCAGTGGAAAGTGTCGGGAGAGCAACGTTCTGGCTCTATATACGTATACGATATCAAGTAATGTATCTTTCTTGTCGTGCGCTGCCTGCGACTGCGTCTACTCTGCCGAAATGGCTTCAGGTATCATCAAAAATTCCTTCTGCTATCGCACGCGGAAGAAGCTCTATGCGACAAAAGAGCGAAAAACTACATGCATTGCAATGAATCTCATTCGCCTGCTCCTGCTCCTGCTCCTGCTTCTTTCTGCTCTGCTCGCTGTGCCCCAGTTGCATTGAAAATTACCATAGCAATAAGCACTATACGGGAAGCGTTGAATTGATTCGAAAATATATCTACGTTTATGATAAATATCATATTTCACACCTCTTCTTCACTGCCGCCGCTTTCCACCGTAAGTGTTTTCGTCGTCACGACCGCTCTTATTTTACTCCATTTTCAATTTTACGGCGTGCGCAATCGCGCGATAAGACAAAAAGAAGTACACGTTTTACTTTATGACCCTTTTGCTACTGCTGCTGCTGCTGCTTCACCACCAGGTACAACATTAATGCATTGCCTCATCATGTCGGAGTGCATGTTGCAACATTTATCAGCGGCCGCTCGCGCGCTCATAAATTGCAAGCGCACGTATGAATTTCACTTCCGCTTATTTTAGTAATACGCGGAATTGCGCTTGCTTCAATGTTCACTTTTATACCAACCGTATAATAATGTTAACAATAATGTTGGTTTACCTATCAAATTGCGTCTTGGAATTTCATCGTCAATGCCTCCAGGTAGTTTATTTATTATTTCTTCGAAGGGGAAGAGGGATGTTTTGTTTATTATTTAAATGGAGGCAAGATGAGCGGGGGAATTTAGGAAGTAGATGTTTAAATTTCATGGCAATGCATAATAATCATGATATGATTGAGTGGCTACATAAATGCATTTTCATCATCCGCCAACGCCACCGCCTCCGCCACGTGTAGTCGACGAGTGTGTGCGCGGGTCTTCATCGGAAGACGTGTGCGTTGCCTCGGTTTTAGTAACGCACCGTTGCCGCCGCCACCGTCGACGACGACGCATGATTGATGACTTTAGCTTGGCGTCGCAACGCGGCAGCTGATAACAACATTCATGTGTGATGCTTCGCATTATCACTTCGGCTGTCATCTTTTCCGCGTTCGCACTTCTTGTATTGTCGCACAAAAGAAATTCGAAATTCACACTTGAATGAGCATTTGCCGCCCGCCCGCCTATTGTACGAAAATGCACGAAATGGAAAATGTGCGGCTGCCGCAAGCCCATGCCAAAAAATAAAACACAAAACAAGACGTATGCTCGCTGATAAAAATGTAATTGATTTCAAGTTTAATTCTCTTTCGTTTCTCAGCCATTTTTTTGCCAGCTTGTCGGGAAAGATGTAAAAGTAAATTGATTGATTACTTTCGAACATGCGGAAATTAGATTTCGCTTTTTAATGGCGTTGTTATGCATTAGAGAATAGAAAGAAAGTTCATAAAGTAGCCGCTGCCACCGACGCCGCCGTCGGCGAACATAAACGTGAGGCGCATTTTTGCGCGTCGCACGGCAGATAAAAGTTTTGCGGCCGCAAATGATAAATTGCAAGCGCATTTCGCGAATGTTTAACTTTTACGGCGTGTTTGCCATTAAAGGCTTATGATGTTTGTAAAGCAGAATTTCGTCTTTTTACAATCGGCGTAAAACGAGACGGCGGCAAAATTTTATTGCGCAATTTATCATCAGAACGAAATAACGCGACAGTAAATTAAAATTGTGCGAAAAGTTTGCGTTGTCCGAAACAGTAAGTCGTCTTCCATCCGGTGATAAACTTTATTAACTCGTGTTTAACTTTTGCATTGTTGTTTTTTATACTTTGTTCGATCTATCATGTGTTTTACTGCGCCACCAAGAAAGTACGAGACAAGCCGATAAGGGCTGTTTATACATTGTACGCTACGGTATTTATTTGATGATAAATATTTTGGCGATATTTTCACGGTGGATCGTATTAAGCACGCAGGGGAGAACGGAAATAAAATCATCCTGGAAGTTGACTTATTGTCCATCCACCCCACATGCGCGTTTTTTCTTTTTTTTTCGGCCAATGTGTACGCATGCTTTTTATGTTTATTTTATACCAGTTTATGTCATTTTTAGGAAGTTTTATGCGGCAACAATTTCATTCTATCGGCTTCCGTATTTATGCTTTATGTGCGCTCATTACTTACGTTTATATTTAATTTCTCGCAATGCGCTACCACCGCCGCCGCCCCCGAATATCGTTTGATCAATTGCCATCGTTTAGATCTTTATTGGTACGGCATGCGATCCCGGAAATTGCATGATATCATGATTGTTATTGACGGTAGTAAAGCCTGACTTTTGTAGCTTTTACAACCATGCGCGTACATATTGAAACACTGTATGATGATGATGTTGCTACCTGTTTGCTGCGTTCAACTCTATAAAAAAACACCGCGGGTTGCTTTGCACGACATGATTTATACATTGTACATTTGCATGCAGTCAACGCTGCCGCCGCCACCGGCTGGCCATTTATGCTTTTTTTTATCGACTTTCAGAATGCATTCAGCAATTGTCATGTGCAATTTTTCATTGCTTTCCGATAGACTATTTGTGTCCACGCATATTTCCGGAGTTTTTAGTAATATTTATCATTTCGGTTGATGATGTGAAAAAAAAAACAGGTATTAATATTTGGGCATTTTGTTAAATATTATTCAGACGATAAACGATAATTGAATTACCAAATTATTTATTCAGACATGTCGCGCGTAACGCGAGTTTAATGCGACATGAGCAGTCAGGCTTAACGATCTTACATCCGGCTCAAAATAGCTTCGCAATGTGCGCTCGCTCGGAGAATCAAATTTGCTCGGCTTGGCATGCAAGGAAATCAGAAATTATTATATTACACATTACGTGGCAAAGGTGGGTGGCTGAGATGCGAGCACGCTCGTGGTGAAAGTGCCAAACGGCAAGATTTTCACCGCCTCCCCTTTTTGATTCTCTTCCCGCTGATGGCACAACTGTGGTGTGGGCCGTGCTTCGCGTTTCGGTGTGTCGATGTTGAAATTTTGAGAATATGAGTATTTTACTTGCTTGCGCCAAAAGCATACTCTTTATTGTCGAAAATGTAGCAAGCTTTTGCGCACGTTTGCCTTCTGGTTGCGGGGGTTAACCAAGAATGGAAGGATCGGTGTGTAATCACGTTTTCTTTACATTCCACGGACTTTTGTGTATTTGAATTTATTTCATCATTTCGGAGGGGTTAGGAGAAGGAGCGTAATGAAATGAAAATAAATCAAATGGCGTAAAATAAATAAGAAAGTAATTAGTGAAAACATTTGCTCAATTTTTATTTGTTATTTTATTTATTCGTTCGTATTTGTTGAGGATTTACGAATGCGAATAATTTTTAGCAACTGAGCTTGGATTGGATTGTTGTACCAGATGCGACCAGCAATTTGCAGCCAAAGAAGGGCATAATCTATGTTGGCGGCTGGGGGAGCGGCAATGTAACAAATTGGAATTTAATTTTTACCAGCAAAACAGTTAAATCCACAGGCGGCACCTGCGTATGAGCTTTGGCGGTGGATTTATGTATGTTGTACGCCATTCCCTTCCCGTTCCGGTTGGTTGTCTTTTTCTTTCTCGCGTTTTGCATTGTCCTATACATTTATTTCCCTCACGTGCCGCCGCCGCTGCAGCCTTTAGTGAATGGGGTCGTTGAAAAGAGTGCCGCCTCACGGCACGTGTGAATGCATTTATAAAAATGTAGATTTCAACTAAGAATTGAATTTAAATCACATGCAATGTTGGTTCTACGAACTGAAATGATCCCTCCGACCACCATCGTAAAATCCGTGATGGCGCCCCCACACCCGCCGCCGTTCTCCAACGCTTGAAATCGAGACGTGCAAGAAATGCGAACAATTTCTTGGCACGTGTCGATTTCGTTTTTTGTTTACAGCGCTCGCTGCCGCCACTCCACGCGAAAACCACATTTTATTCGAATGTACTCGCGTTTTTTCTTCTCTTCTCGCTTATGCAAAAACCTGATTGTATTTTGATACGCTTGTCGTGTAAGATGTAATCTAATATTTTTTCTTTTCATTGTTTCAGGTGAGTGTGTCTTCCATTAAATCGATTGCAACATCAAAGCGCTTTTTACGACACAAGTAATTACATGTGTAAGTTTTTCGCGACGTATTAATCAATTCGCGGTTTTGGTCACTGGTGAGTTTAATCAATCATGCGCCATAAATAGATTTTTATTGAATGCTTAATTACAATTTTATGATTATGTACTCGATATGTTGGCAATGGTTCAAACGACGAATTAATTAAGCCGGCTGAATGTAGGTACGTGGTGGGTGTATTTATCGTTGAATTCATGGAAATCGTTCGCATGTTAACGACGATTTAATTTCGTCGGCGGTAAGCTCGAAATATTATGCAGTAGTGCATCGTACGGGTGCGCAGCCAAGGTCCGGGCGCTGAAATTCATTTAAAATTCCGGGCACGAAAACCGTGCAGATACTTTGGCTTCTTCGTCATCCTGCGCAAGCTCATCGTCGTCGACATCATCTCTGAACGTTGGACGTTGGCAGTCCGAGTAAATTACACTGAATATGTGCGGCTTTGTTGTTAATTATATTGCGACTTGTTACTGCTACATAATTAGTCCAATAAACGATGGACATTGTACGCTACCAACCGCCGCTATATCGCACAAAGCCCATGCGATTCTCATTATCTTTGTCTGCATCTTTAAGTTTTCATCGCCACTGCGCCAGCCACCGCGCCGGTTATGCGGTAGAACCTTCCACCCGCCAAATACACAGCTCGCTGGGTAGATAACGTGCGCTCGAACTTATGCATGCACTCGCCTCCGAGTGTCGTGATGGCGTGCGCAGATTGCACTGCTGCTGCTGCCGCCGCCGCCACCGCCACCGCCAGCACTGCCGACCGACTAACTTGCATAATATTTATTATGTATGCTTCTGCGATCAGCAAACACGCCGATGTAAACGGCTTTGCACGCTGCTCTACGTGCGAGAGATGATAATCTGTGCCAAAATGCTGAAACATTGTTACGACAAGTGTTAGGAGGGTCATTTAGTGAGCTTGGAATATGTATGAAAATTAACGTCATATTCATACAGCCATAGATTGAAAAATTTATTTTAAATAGAGGCGTAAAACCAGTGTTAGTTAATGCCTTAATGATAGATATTTTTTGTTTGACTATGGAGCAAATTTAGGTAAAAGGGGTGGAGGATTACTGAGTGAAGTGATGGGGTGGTGTAATTGAGAAATCCAAAGTCGAATATCTCTAGTTAGATTTTGTGAAATATATATGATTAACAGATAAAGGTTAGAACATGAAACAAATTTACAGTCTTGTTATCTTGAATGCAGATAATTCATTTTACGGATGACAGGAGAGAAACATCTATTTTTGATGTCAAATATCACGATATGTTGCACATTGCAGTAGTTATTTTAGCGAAGGGATGGAATAATGGCATTGCTGGCATCAGGAGAATTTCGCATGTCTGTCTATTGAGCACACTTTGCTTTGATTTTCTCAATGCAGCGATTCCGATACTACTCTTGCTGAATTGAATGCTTACCCGCATCGTGTTTGCGAACATTTTGCGTCACGAAACGCGCCGCCGCGCCGGAGCGTCGTTTCTGCCATTTGGTGATTATGATCATTTGCTTCGCGCCTCAGTGCGCCAGCCATCCACTGCCTCCGCGTTTCCACCAACATGCGCGACACACGATGTATGATGCCGCATCTGCACTCTCACACTGGCGCTGGTGACGTTTGCAATTCGCTCAAAAGCCTTGTGCGCCGGTGTAGGTGTGATATTCGCGTTTTGGCATTTTCCGTAACATTGCACTGCCGCCACACCGCTGGCGGCGGATGGCTTGTATCCCACGAATTGAAATACGTTGTTTCTATACTCATGTTTGTTTGCTTGCCGCCACCGCCTTCTGATTATGCCGCGCCGCTGCAAGATGATCCATCGCGCGTATGCAGACGCGTTTCAGTTCTCTGATTCCGGTCAGATAATTCCATTAGGCGTTCCAACAAATGCCACTCCATTTGCGAAATTAATGCAACTGCGCGCGCTCGCGTCCTGCTCATAAAGGCGTCGCACCACTCTACTCTACGCTCAAGTCGCGTTGTTTGCTCGATTCCAATTCATTTACGAGTGTAACGCAAAGCAAACGTAACTTAATTACGAGTTTGTTTTTGGGTTTTGCGTGCCGCGATGTGTTAATTGCATATATTGCTATATATTTAAAATGTGGCGCATGCGACCGGCTAATTGAATAACGCAAGACGAGAGAGAAAATGCATCATGCGAGAATGGAACTAATTACTGTACGAGTACCATGAATGCAAGGCTTGTAATACGCGCATTTTGTTTTGCACTCGGTGCTGCGGTTCAGGAAGGGAATTGTATCATGATTTTTTGTGTGTTTTGTTTTCAATTTTCAATTAGTTCTTCACGCTGTGCTGGGTGCATGGCGGGAGAGAGCGATGCATATAATGTCCAATGGCATCGTCCTGCACGCTGCTAAATATAGCGTAATTGTACACCCACCACACCAGGTACATTGCGTGTGTATGCATTGAGCGCGTTTTATACTTACATTATTACATTGTACGTGTAGTGAACTGCACATGAAACCACCGCTTGCAAGAACACATTCCGCACATCGTCGTTCTATACAATGTTGTGGAGAGCGCTGCGGTTTACTGATAGAGTTTGCGCACAATGCGAACATATTCAACAAGCTTCTGTTTCCGGTTTCCTTTTTGCATAACTGAAATGATAAAATACGCTTGACTGTTTCGAAATATTTTTAATTTAAGAGGTTTAAATTTGCTCGGCATTGCAGAAAATGCAATTAAGGGAATTTCATTTCATATAGTTAAAGGGAAGGAAGAGAAATATTTTTCTTTGCTGATATTTCTGCGTAATAATTGTTTTCGTTTAATTATTTATGAAATACTCAAGGAATTATAAATGAAATTATTCAGATGGTAAATCAATTTTGCTCTTTGAGAGGTTGTCATAGCCTACTTACTTTAAATAATATATGTAAATGTATAAAAGTCGAATGTATATTGCAAGTTCTGATGTACAAAAGCTCTAAAGAAAAGCACACATAACACGTTCGACACGTTTGCTCCACTTTGGCAATGATATTCTCAAGGGTGTAGATATATGTGTTGTGCGAGAAATACCATCCGCATCAGATGCATGCCACCGCATCAGCTCTTCTGCGAAATAATGCGCGTGTTACGTGCGGGGGTGTGTGTTTGGCATTATAATCAAAGGTGTTCGCGTATTACAAGCGTACGCTTCGTATTCCAATTTCACTATTACGCCATCTTATCGCTCATCACACTACGCCACGCGCCGCCATATGTGTCTACCGTCTGCTTTGTGCCCTATTGTAAATTGCCAGACTAGTATATGCCGCCATCACCGTCGCCGACGCCGCCACCAAGGCTGCGAGCTCCGTTCATTCTCGCCCCCCGTGTCGTTGCATTCTATGACGTTGTTTTGCATAGTGTAATGTATGCTATCATTCAGTGCATTCAATTCGTCCTTTTGGCGTGACCACGTGATGATTATGATGCGCCTTGCACTACTCACATTAGCGCACAACTCAGCTCTCCAGGTGGTGCTTCTTGTGCTCGCTTGAGCCTTTACAAATGTTTCGAGTGCGTCATCGAGTGTAAAGCGAATCAACATATGAGCAAACGATCAAAGTGGATTTTCTTCTCCATGTTCTTCTGACTTTGCAAGTTTTAAAAAAGTTGAAAAGTTGGAGAAGTAATGGAAATGTTTGAAATTTGATTAAATTCCATAATTTGTGAAATAAAAGTTGTCGGAAATGTGGGGGGAACATCTTAAACGTTTTGCTCCTCGAGAAAGCGCGGTAAACGGATAAAGGGAATACGTACGCTTTGCTGAGATGCCAAAAGGGAAAACAAAGGAGTAAATCAACGTGAAAGTAAACACAACGACATTTAGTTTAGAAATTTCCCAGTCGGCCGCTTTGTTCCTTCTCATTCCTTTTCCACCGGCTTCACATTCATACATTGTGCGCGGACGAAAAGGACACGCTGGCTACAGTCAACTTGTGAGCTAGTTTCATTTGGGAAAATGAAAATTTAATCCCGGCCGACGGCATTTTCAGATTTTACTTGACTTGCTATGACGCGGCGGCCAGCAGGCTAATACGCACTGACACATTGCAAACTATAAAGTAAAAATAGTGCAGATAAATATGACATGTTGTCAAGTCGGTTTACCGCATAATATCACAGAGAAGTAATGCATTATTAAAACATTGCCGAGCAAAAAAAAATTGAGTCAATTTTAAATGAAAATATTCAATAGAACGGAGGCGGCGTAGCGCAGGCTTTACTTCATTTAGTTGGTGAGCAGGCACGTATCATAAATTTGAATAATTTGGAATCCAGCGTGTAATTTGTTCGCATTTACATATTTCCAAGCGCCACACGTCTAGAAAGAACACAAACATCTCTCTCGCGCATTCGTATTTTTTTCTACGCCATTTGCACGCAAACAGCGCAAATGATAGCTCACGTGGGTTCATGCTCGTGCATATTTCAACGTAATTAATGCATAAAATTAAAAAATGTAGGTATGCAAACACACGAGATGAAGTCGTCGGCGGCTACGTGCGTGAAGAGTGTTAATACACCATTGGGGGGTGCAATAGCAGAGTAGCATCACATGTCGAAATTAAAATTTCACACACATTCAACTCGTACATCCAGCGAAAACGTCATGCTCGCCGCTATTCAATCTGCATATTCGCCATACTGCAAAGTGTGTGAAAGGCTTGAACTGTTTGTGCACGCGTCTGGCAAAGAGCATAAAACAGCTCCTCTCGCATGTCCAAGACACCAGACGATAATCCCATTTCCCCATGGATGGCGTGTGCGTGCAGCACAGAGAGTGCACCTTTCGTCCCTTTGATTCCTGCTGCTTCTGCTTGCTCTGTGTACTTTTGTATCTACAGCATTCACCATCGTTAGTTCTTAGTTGCTGCTTGGATAGTCTGCTTCAGCTTCTGCAACAGCTACTCCCTTTTACGCGCTTTGTTTGTCATGCACGTCACGAAGCACGTTGTGTCGTAAACTGCGCGTATACACACGAAAAGCCCGAAGTGGATTAGGCACACAGCCATTGCTTTTCAGGCAAACGCGAATGAAAGCTCTTTGCTTCTTCATAACATTCTGCAAGCGCGCTTTGGCCCGCATTGATGGTGGACGGACGAAGGCGAATATCCAAGAAAACCGAGATGTCGTAGTCGTCTCTTCGATCCTTTTTCGTCCTTGCTGCCAGTGAAGGCGTTCAGTATTCCGTTTTCTATTCCATTCAGGATGCGAACGAATCATTTGGTGAGCTATTTCAGCGCGGTCACGTGTTGCAATTGGCGCACTTTTAAAAGTAACGTCTTTTTATTATTTACCCGCCCACCTATACAGTGTGTGAATATTGCAAACGGTTTGCCCTAAGTTTAGGCCAGTTCTTGCGGCTAAGTGCTTTCGTAAATTGACTTTAATTTCGTTGTGCGAGTTGGACGGAGAAAGTGTTTTTCATTTTCCTTGGCCATTCGTCCCAATATTCGTCAAAAGATCTGCGACATTCCATTTGGCTGATTACGAAGTGAAGCCTTTTCATTAATTCATCGCATCGCGTACGTGTCTCTTCGTCATGCGGTGTGGCGGCGTTCGATTACGTGAGCGCGCATTTTCGAATGCTTTGCCATCGCTTCAAATTGATTACGCCAATCAAATCATAATCGCGCGCACCGCGTGAGTGCTAAAGACATATTTCAAATATTTATTGGTGTGGCGCAATGGCGAGGCAGCAGAGGGTGGAAAAAATAGTTGGGGAAAGATTTGGTACTAATGCGAAACTTGAAATTTATCGGATTGCGAAGTTGGAATTTCTCGAATTCTTTACGAGCAATATGTTATAATCTTTGCCGTCTTATCAGTGCGGCGGCATGGGAGCGTATTAAAAGTTATCGCAATTCATTAGGCGACTGGCGGCTACGGCTTTGGCGGTGGCGGGCGAATGTTATAATAACACCCAGCATATCTATTGGAAAGTAGCGCGAGCAAACTTGCAACTTTGGATTATGCAACTCTACAATTTAAGTTATAATCGAATAACAAATAAATTCAAGCACGCCACATAATAACTTTGGAGCGGAGTTGGTTCGTTCTTTTTTCACTAGATTTCTTACGCATTTGTTCGTCATGCTCAATTATTCATTGCGGGATTCTTTTTGTTGCTGTCGTTGTTTTAATTTTGCATTCTGTACTAAAATTTGGATCGTCATATAGTTGGCTCCATTCCAGCATCGCGTCTCTGCTGGCTCCGCTGGCTGTCGTTCTGTTAGTTTACTGCATTGAATCGTGCAGACATTCATAATATTCACCCGCGGTGGATGATGGCAAACCGACCACATGCATATTATTCACATGCGACACGAACGAATCGGTACGTGCGCAAACTGCTAAAACAGAAATCTTCTCTCTCTTTGCTCGCTCGCCGACAATGCATGCATGCATGGATGGATGGAGGCCTTTACGACGAATGTGTTTGTTTGTTTGTTTCATTCGTACGTAGCACACTCAGCAGCGGCGAGTCGCGCGCTGTTTTCCAGCATTTGCGCGCATTTCTCTCAATCCGTGACAGCCGCCCTGCTGGCTCCTGCCGTCACTCGCGTGCGCATTGTACGAGTCGTGTATCGATTCGAGTATGCGTTGTTTTCGCGCATCGCATACAGAAACATTACGAGTGCTCAATGCGCGCTCTTCGCTCGTCTTGCTGCTTGCTTGCTTGCTCTGCTGTGCTGTGCTGGCTTTTAGCTTTTGTGTACGCTGTGCCAGCAGGACTGCAGGACGGCACTGCTGGCTGGCATGCGTCATTGTGTTAAACATGTCGATTGTTATCAACAATATAATGGGGGCGGTTGGAGTGATGGCGGCAATGCGACACAATTTGTTGCTCTCTTGCTTGGCTGGCGTGGCGTTCGCATCAGTGCGCATTTTGCGAATTGAGAGAGCAATGCGGCGACGTCGATGCATATAACGTCGTCGTCGTTGCCGCCGTTGCCGCCGATGCCGCCGACAACATCGTGCGGGCGTAATTTAGGTGCATTGTGTTTTGAAAGGCATCCACACCGCCGCTAACAAACACAATCAATGATGTTTTATACGCTGCCGTCGTGGTCGTCGTGTGAAACCTGCTGGAAGCAATAAGTATTCATTTACGCCACAGCCACCGCCGCCACGTGCCTGATTCATATGCATAAAACATGCGTCTGATGGAAAATGCAATTATTCTTCATTACTTTTTTATTCTCCACCCACCTGCAATTTGAACTGAACTGTTTTATTGATATTAAAGCCAGAGACGCGAAAGTATTTGACGTAAATGTAGTCGCTTGAAAAGTTAACTTATTCACTTATTTTGCATTCGCGTTTCGCTTCGTTTCACATCATTGCGTTTGCTCGCTGTTGATGTTTCATGTTGATTGGAGACGACGATGGCGGCATGATGGCGGCAACGGATAATTACGTTTTCGGCCTTGGCGGTGCGGCGGCGGCAACCGTGACGGACACTCAATGAGCAATAGCAACCGGTGCGCATGCTGTAATTCGATTTTACAGTTTGTTTACGATGGCCTCTAATTGCGCGCGTCAATAGCGTTTATCAGCTCTTCGACGACTGCCTTACTGACACATTTATCAAATTGCCATTGCCAGCTATTCAAAGTATGCAATGCTTTCATTTATTTTTAGCTCAAAGCAGTGGCGGTAAGAAGTAGAAGATGATAAACAGCAAGCAGTGCAAAGTTTAGGCGTAAAAGCGCTCCCTCCCTTTTTGGAAGGAAAATTTGTTTTCCGGTGTTTTTCTCTTCTTGGCGGTTTTCGCGCTTGATTTGCCCGTTTAATGAAAAAAACGGCACTTGCTATTGTCACGCGCTATGCCGCGGATTTTTGGGGTCACGTACTGCTTTTTAGAGTGTTTGGTTGACGCAAATCCTCGTTGCATTATCGGAGGGTGGTTGGCGGATTTTTGGCAATTGCTCGAAACTTGCGCGTTCATAAGTTGGCTTCGGTTGTTGTTCGAGCAGTAGAAGCATCGTCAGCGGGGCGGCAAAGCTCCAATTTCGCCAAAACCGCCGGCAGACAATCTTCAACCGAGCGACGTTCGTCCGTGACACTAAAGCCACCACCACCACAGCCACCAGAAACCCCCACACGACCCCCTCGAACACAAGTCGCTTTTCGTTTCGCGTATTCAGTTTAGTTGCGCCACCGGAAATAATCGGGCAAGTCCTGCCAACAATATACATACGCTCGAATAGAACGCCACGTTTATTCTTCGTGGGCGGCAGCGGTGGATAGATTTTTATGCTGCGCCATGAGTTTTTTGCTGTTGCTGCTGTTGTCGGCGGCGGCGGTGGTGGTGGTGGTAGTGTGTGTCTCGTACTCGACGAATATTTGCTCCATGAATTCGCTCTGCGAATGACATATTTCTTTGATTTTATTGTTTTCCCTCGTTTATTCTTGGAAGTTCCTATTTTCTTTCACTCGCATTTCGCTAAATACTCGCCCGACCTAAATAAACTCGTGCGGCGCACGCTACTCAAAATATTTTCTTTGCGCGACTCACGGAGAGGATTAAGCGAATTGGATTTGTCCGTTTTCGTATATGTCATCTGGAGTGTCATCTGCTTTTTGCAGTAAGCCGTCGGCGGAGGCGGAGGCTGCGGCTGAGCCGGTGGTAGTGATGATGATGGCGGTGCTGGTGGTGGTGGCAGTGGGCATACAAGCGTAATGCGAAACAATTTCGGTATGGCGCAATGAATTCATGTGGTTTTGCAACAATCTTATTTTATCCCAGCGGTGACATTTCATTATGCGGACCGCCCGCGCTTATGCTCCACTCCTGTAATGCCCAGCTTGGTCGCGCACTCCTAAAACTCTGTCGTCGTTTGGACTTTGGGGACTTCCCGACAAACGCGCAGCGTATCATCATACACCATTTGCGCATTATGAATAAACGGGGAAGCTGCGCCGTCATATTTAGCGCGGGCGCACGTATAAATTGCGAAGTTACATTACCGAACTCAAATTAATCCAATCATAAAGTTAAGACACTTCGTTCATTTGCGAAACAGCTTATGAACTGACAGCCGTACCAAGAGTGGAGGCGGCAGCGGTAGCAAGTACTTGCTGCCTGCAAAATATTATTTCACTGAAGCACCGCCACCGTTGGCGCACAATCAATGCTGCTGCTTTTGCCAACTTTGCAGATGGCTTGTCTGTCTGTCTGCCTGTCTGACTGTCTCCACTAGTGCGATATACATGCGAATTATTTCAGCGTAATGATCATCACTTACGTAATTAACAAGGATTTCATGCTTTATTTATTCGCTCATTCACTCTTTCGCACTCTGCGCGTGTCTCTTGGTATCTTGGTACTTTTTGTTTGCTTTTCCGACTTTTCACTAATGCTATTTATTTTCAACTAGAGTTGCACTCTCTCTCTGTCTCTCGCTCGTCTCATTCTCAATGTTCTCTCGTTCTATGCTTTTTGTGTGCCATGAGTAAACAAACAAGCAAGTAGTCGTTTGAAACTTTTTTGCACTCTAGCACAGAGCAACCGACACATTTCACATCTTTGGAAACCCATTTGATTTTCATCCATGATGATTAATGATGATGATTTCCATTCGCTTGGCGTGACGCATTTTTGTTGATTTTCTCCTCCGTTGTGCAAATGTGTTTTTTCTCTAAGCTCGGCTCTCGCCGGCGGAGATTTAGACTTAGCTGGCAACAACACAATCCGCTTTTGAATGAAAGGATTTGCACGTCGTATTCAAACGGGGGCGTGCGTCCGCCGCCCGCCTGACTACCATCATAGTTATGAACGGATGATAGCGGTATTGAGTTATTAGAACAAAAACACGAGCGGGCATGATGTGTTTTCTTTGGATTCGCTCAAAGTCCTGTTCGCTTTGTGCATGCACTTTGTGCGCACAGAATGTCTTGAATGAATTGCCCTAATGCTTGGGGTTGGTTGCTGGTGGTACTTTCGTCGAAAGAGCGGCCAAACACCATCATCTGTGAGTGATGAGCTAGGATTAGCGGGTGCGCTTGTGCCCTTATTAAAGTTATCGCAGCGGCAACAGTGGAAGCGAAGCGGTAGCGGCGAGGGTGGTGGCGTACATTTGTCTTGCGACATTCACGTGATTTCGCCCCCAAGGCAGGCGTAAACGTAATTAATTTATTTTTAGTGCTCGCTCATTAGGACGACATCCGCGCTTTAATCCATATCCACTTTGGCGTTATTAGCCTTCCTCCGCGTTCCGGTTTAGTTTCTTATTAGTCGCCGCATGTGCAGGGTTAATCAAACAAATTAGTTTAAGTGCGAGTCGCGTCGAAGTGAAGTGAACTGAAGCGCAATCGAACACATGCGCGCATCGCGATGATGATGATGACGATGACGACGATGGCAGAGGAGATGCGGCTGTACAGCAGCACCGGGTAGTACGGAATAATAGAATTGCAGAGAACATGCAAAGTTTGCGAGCGTGTTACGACTGCTGCCGTGATCAGAAACTTGCATTTGGTTGAGCGCGAATGCTCCTCTGATGCTACTGCGGTCGTAAGTATGTTAGTGTAGCACGAAGTAGTTGAGCTAATTCTCGGGCTGAGAGTGCACATCAATGTCTTTTCCTGCATATTGCGGCCAACGTTTCCACATTTTCCTCATCATCCTCGTGCTGCCAAGAACGGGGAACGAATTTATCCAAAATCCCATTTTCCTTGAGCTATTTGTTCAATCCCGCCGCGCACCGCGTCGAAGCAAACGTGAAGACGCAGTGCGAGCGAGCGTTTCAATTAATACGCTAAGGATTACGCTGAGGAGACGACGGAGGCGGCAAATAAGAATGACGAGGACGTTGATGACGGGCCGAAGATATGTATTCGTCGCATAAAGATGCGACACGCGATGGCATTTCGGAGGCCGCCTATTCATTTAAATGAAGTTGAATTAAATTTTAATTGAATATCTGCGTCATCTTAGATGAATGCCACCCCTTTATGTAGTTGGATGCCCGCCCGCTGCGGGTTTAACGCATTCATATATTCGTCGTTTGCCATTAGGTGGCGGCGATTCGAATTTCGGTGACGGGCTGAACGAAGAAAGCAGTGCTTGTTTGAATTTGTCGCCTCCCGCCTCCTGAAAAGTTGTACAACTTGTTGGAAATGCAATTTTAGATTGAAGAACTTATTTAATTAACACAACTATCACGACTGCATTGGGGGCGAGCACCAAAAAAAAAAACGGGGAAAAAGGAAATTAAAATCTTTGCGCGAGACTCACAATGGCACACAACGCTTTCCCGACACTTGACGTCCTCATTTTCTTAGTTTTAATTATTCCTCACGAAAACGAGCAGAGCGCGAAAAATGCCAAGTGGGGCGGTTAATTTGGTAAGTTGCTGCCGCCGTAGCGTCGTCGTCGTTGTCGTAGTAGGTAATTAATGCGCAGTCTTGCGTGCATAATTGCACGGTTCCTCATTATGCAATGTTTGCCAATATATGCTATTGATCAATTATGCGCCTGATTGACACCTTGTAAAAGTGTTTAAATTGAGTGAAAAGCGGGGGCAAACAATAATTTCAAATTAAATCGCCGACGTTTAATTTGTGTGATTTCAAGCAGGTAATGTAAGATTTTTTGCTGCGGCGAAGTAATGATGTAAAGTAATTGATTTTTTATAAACACTCGGTATGTGCACGTTGCAATTCCATTTGGTTTTGACTACGGCGGCGGCGGCAGTGATTGCTCCACATATTCGTGCTCGGCTTGTCGAATGAATCAACGTCGTAACGCATAGTATGTGTTCATTTTGCTGGTGGGAAATTCTTCTTATTAGTCGTTTCGCCGCCACATGCATTCATATAGGAGACTGGGCGACAGGTTCGTGGGGGGCGGTGGTGGATCGACGTTTTCACGGAGCAAAATTAATCGCGAGCGGCGTACTGCATTTCTGCATGAATTGTTCTAATCAAGCCCGGTGCGCGCACAAAAAGAGGTTCGTTTAACATGCAAACGAATTCCCATTCTATTTACCTAATTAATTTTTACCTCCTTCCAAGGATTCGGATAGAAACTGTGCGCGCACCACCCGCCTCATCAGAATGCGACTATGTGCTCTCGCGACGTAATAGGCATTTACCTTCCGTAACTTTTTCCCCAAAAGGTGGTGCGGTGCGCGTCTTTATCTCTTTGATTTTTTACTCGCGCGCGCGATATTTTTTGCTAGGTGTGGTTCTTTCGACTACACCCATTCGAGCCCAATTTATTTTCGCCGGGTCGCATTTGTATTCGACAGTGATGGGTCTCTGATGTTAGGTTAAAAATGACTCGAACGTGTGTATGCTTTGCAATTTTTAGACTATTGTATTGCGTGTCACGTACTCTTTAACCTAGCCATAAAGAAGCAAAAAGCATCAGAAATAGAAATGACCTAATATTTTATGGTCCTTTGATAGAAGCGTTTAAAATGCTTGAACAATTGAGGTCTTTAAATTGAGAATTTACTAATTAGGAATAATAAGAAATGTGGTTCTTAAGAATCAAATTAATTAGACAATTATTTCATAGCATTTATCATAAGAACAATGAACATCAACGTTTTCTTTACGTCTCTCATTCAAGAATAGTAACAAACTTGAACAGAAACAGAATGGGAAAATAATACAAATTTTAATCTAAAATTTTGAAAATTATGAATTAGATAAGAAACGCGTGTGGAATCCAAATTATTTTCTATTCCGTAAAACTCTAATTTTTGGAGTATGCATGATGATAAGAATTTATTCGTCCTGACAAAAAAATCAAATCGATTGGGCTTTTTGCTTCAGCCATACTTTCTTATCACCACACAGCAATATATATTTCAGGCTGGCATTTTTGGGGCTTAGAAGTACAAAGTTATCTTTTACAGCCTAGGCGAGCGAGCTATTCTCATCCAAAGTGATGAAACCCAACGTGTACGGCACTCGCTCACTAAAGGATCGAAACCGCGCTCGACACTCTATTCCCGATGAGCGCGCGCGCACGGGCTTTGCAAACTGTAACTTAAGCGTTAATCATTGATGGAAGTTGGGGCAAAAAAGGGCCACGTGTAACAGGATCGCGGCTCCTTCTCGTGCCCACTTTAACACACCTTTGTACGTGTGCGGCAGTTTTGAGTTTGCCAACTTTCAAGCTCGTGGGGCGGCGGCAAGCAGGCATACTTGTTCCTCATCGTCGAGAGTGAATTATTTGTTGAAATATTCGCCGAGTTTTCTAAAGCTTTCCATTGCCGTTCGCTATGCGCGTCGACCACAAGCGAACAATCTGCAAGTGAAGAAGTGTGCGGTACTTAATGAATGTTTCAAAATATTTGCGCGCTCGCGCGAAATTCGTATTAATAATAACCCTTCCTGAATGTTACAATACTCATCGCCATTACGCAAATGCACAAAGTTAGTATTCAGTCGATGGATTGTGGTTTTTAGGGGGGTTGGCTATGATGCTCGCTCTTGCCGTACCTACGTATGCTGCGTTTCATTCCGAGGGATGAAATCTGCCGCCACCGGAATCTTGAGCTCGTGTTGAGCTGCTATACCGCATATGATTTATTCATACTTTGTCACCCATTATGCGAACGTGAGATTATAAGTGATATTTGCAGCGCAAGTCGAAGACGAGTTTAAATTAATTATTAACTATTAATTTCTGCCCCTTGATTAATGAAATCTATGCGCTAGACGAGACGAGTTATTTGATATTGTCCTAGAGCTATTCATCCGCAGTTTATTATTAACTTTGGCAGTAAACTAAATTTGATGTTCTCACCTTTATTCATCTGTTTGTTGGCTGGCTGGTTGGTTGGTTAATAATATATTTTCCTTTTCGGTTGTATGCGTTTTAATGCATCTTTCATTAAAGTTTATGACCGGCGAAGCGCAATCTAATTGTAAATGTTGGGAGTTGAATTAAAATTTATATTTTAATTTATTTTGTGCATGCGGAATTAATTTATTCAGCGTTTTAAATTAATATTCGTTACAGTGAATTCTGTACGAATATAAATCGATAAATGTAATTAATTTATTATCAAATGGAATTTAATAATTGACTTAATTAAATGTATAAATGAATCACCTAAAAATGTGTGGGTAGATGCCTAATTATTTTTTATTGTAATTCTGTATAGTTATTCAGTGTTTTGTTGGTGGGAAAGTTGGTTAATTACGGTTATGAGGAAAAAAAAAACATAGAAAATAACGCAGTATAATTTAATTAATTCTCTAACGAACACGCGCGCGCACCTAGAACAATGAGGAGCGAGCGTGTTGCGTAAAACTGTATTTAAATGAGTTGACGGCGGCGGCAACGGCGGCATTGACGTGGAGGCGGCATCGTGTTAATTTAATTGGGTCGGCGTCGTTGTTGAACACGAAAACGGAAAATAATTGCCAATACTTTGGCAATCTGAACGATTGACGAGTTTGCCACTGTATTCTTGTGACGCATGGTTTAAATGAAAACTTTGACTACCATCATTGCCGCCTCCGCCGTCTCTTCACATTTCATTTCACGTGCGTACGTTTCCGACTATTGCTCTTAACGGCTCTTGTTACGAGGTGGAAAAAAATGTATCATTAGTATCGACTCGACTCTCACGAGGCAATTAGCGATCGATCAATTTTCCAATTCCCATTACGTTTATATGCATCTCGCCTCTGATGGTTGGAGGGTGTGTGAGAAAGAGAGAGAAATTGATGTTTGGATGGTTTTAAGTGCATAGATTCGCAATGCGTCCACTCCCGGAGTATTTTCCGGATGGCGAGGGTGAAATTAATAGTTTCGTACGTAGATTACAAGGACGCGCGCATCGTTTTTGCGCGTTTCGATCAGATTAAGCGAGAAGTACACGTACGTCGGATTTGCGTCGAAAAGTTTTGCGCAAAAGGGCGCTTTGATGTTGCATTAAAATTGCAAAAAGCGTCGCGCAAAAAATGTTTGCACGCGAATTTCAACTGCGACGCGTCGTCTGCTTTTGCCTCTTAATTAATCCGCCACATTTCCGAATGGATTTTTCGTACGGTTCACGTTTTTGATCAGCGGCGCTGAATTGAATGGCATATTATTTACTCATGCATTGTTCTCTTTGTTGCAGTTGGTTGGCGGCGAGTTCGACATGGAGCTGAATTTCGTCATACAGGATGCTCAAAATATACGGCATATGCTGGAGTTGCTCGATCACTGCCCGCCGAATCTTCAGGTCAGTTTATATTACATTGACTATTTCTTTATGCGCGCAAAATGTCAAAGAATATTTCTTTGAATATTGTTTCTTTGTGACACCCCCGCCACTCAACTTCTTTTGAACGCGTGCGTCCTTTGAAGTTGGCAGGCATTAACAACAATGCAAGTTATTGCAGTGGAATGCTTTTTCGTGAGTTGCATTTCGGACGTTATTAGTTGGCGCGAAAGCGGACGTTAAATAAAGGCGAAAAATAACATGGCCGAAAAGGCATTCATTAACCGAACGTTGGCTTCCGCTTTGTTGTGGTTTCGTTATAGAACAGACGGTTGGCGGCGTAGGCAGCGCCCGCCTCTGTACTAATGCGACCCTCCATCAGATACATATGTAAAGGTCGCGAATCTAGGGAATTTCAACATTTTACTATGTGAGATGCGTGAGGGATGAGTTTTAGACAGTTAGAATTCATGCCGTTTTGCGCTTTGAAACGTTTGCGCAAATTGCACTGTTGCGATATTTATTTACATACGTTTTATTCTACATTCTTCACATTCTAGAACAACTCGCGAAACGTGAGTGATGCGAAACACATTTATTTGTTGCTTTTGAACCAGGGAATTTTTGGAATTAAGTGTTTGTTTCCTCGTAAAACATTTATTATTATTACTTGGCGCATGAATATAAGGGAGATGTGAGTATTAATTAATTTATTCATATTTCTAAATGTAACAAACAAACACGAGGGAATTTATTCATTTATTCATCTCGAGTTGATGCCAACTCTAATTAGCATTGATAATTACGCGAATTAAAGTAATTGGCAGCAAATTTATATTCATCACGAGTTTGAACGCGAGACAGTTTTACCGTATTAAATTTTGCAGCCGTTCTTCGCCGCCCTTCCCCCGCCCCCCCCCCCCCTCTTTTGCGAACCACTATTCGCAAACTCATTAATTTCCAATTACATGTTTTGCATTAATCACAGCACAGTTGCGCATTCACTATACCCACACGAGTTTGGTTTAAGCCCACGTACGTACCGATCACTTATTCACTCCGTCTCGCGAGTATTGCAAAGTTTTGGCGTTATTGCAGTCTAACGCGTATAGTGCATTGACAAGGCCTTGTTGATTCAATGCATTAATAGTGATTTGATTTATGGGATCAATTAATGGACTTGCTCGCTTCGCCGCGTCGAAGCGCGCAGCTCGAATTCGTATTCTTCGCACGATTAGTATATCATGCTTTTATTGTTTAGTAGTTGGTTGGTTATGTTTTATTGCCATTCGGTGTAGTTCATCACGTTGTGCACGTACGTCACGTACGCGTTTCGAATAGTGTAATTAAATATCGTAAAGTTGCATCATTTGAATTGCAAATTATTGCGTGCCATTAAAATAAAATAATATTTAAATTTTTAGCGCGAACCCCAATTTTTAGTCATGAATAATAAATGGCTACATGGACATTTTCGATTCGGTTGCCAATTTATTTTCACATTTAAAAATTATACGTAGAGTTTTACAGTACCTATGTATTCGCAGAAATGCGAAAAATATTTGGTCAAACGTGAAATTATACACGTAATTTAAAAAAGCGTAATGCGATGTTCGACGTGTTGGAGCGTCTATTATTAATGCTATTCGAAAGGATGATAGGGGCGTGCGTTGGATGGGTGGCGGTCAATTTGCACCCCCGGAGAGTTGTCAGGGCGACATCACGGTCACGTCACAATCATCAACTGTAGCGAGACGCGGCGAGTCATCGCGTTTGGCGGTGATCACGTTGGCGGTAATTTAATTTTGCAAAATTTAGGCTCGGGCACTGGTTTCGATCTCATTTAAATTGCGCCAATGCTGCCGCCAGCCAGCCAGCCAGCAAGCTAGGGAGGCACATAGTTGTATGTGTGGCGGTATGCATGAGGTCCATTGCCATCGCATGACCACCCGGTGTAATTTACTAGATCAATGGAGTGTGCATTCATTTGCCGCCACCGTGCGTGTTTTGCGCGTGCGCGGATATCCTTGGCGCTGCGGTCTGATTAAAAATAAATTCAATCTAAATTTATCCGCACCATTACTCTTTGGTGCGCGCGTACGCCCGCCCCCCCCGACGCGCGTGTGAACACCGCATTAGTTGCATATCCGTATATCCAATTATCTTGCGCTCAACGGCCGACGGCGGCGCCGCCAATGTCCAGCTGATGTCCCAATGTATGGTGCATTACGCGCGCGCACTCACATTTATCTCGTCCAAGTTTAGGGTTTTTCTTCATTTACTCTACTCGCTACGTTCATCCCTTTTTACATGCGTGCTCGTTGTTGATAGCGGCACTCTACGAATGTGGTTTATCCGATTTTAATTAACATTTCCCATCTCGTCGCACAGTGTTTTCCCAAATACCCAAATACTGTGTAGAGCCGTTTCGGACCGAATTAAATTTATACGTACGTACGCACGTGAATATTAATATATTAGTCTTTCAATTGCCACGTAAAATACGCGTATTTGCTTTTTGGACTGACTCAGTTTTGCAGCAGCCAGAGAGAGCAGTATTTTGACAATGCGATTTCGTACAAAGAAATTTAATTAAAATTTAATTGTGTTGTTTATTATTTGAAAATTGAATTTGGACTCTTGAATTACGAATTTCAATGAATTACGTAGCTACGTGATTAATTATGCAACATATTCCATACATGCGAACAAACGTATTTATTTACCTATTTGTTTGTCGAATGTTATTAAATATTTAACAAGCTTTATTCGGTTTGTGCATAATGATATTTTTTTTACTTGCACTCGAAACATAAATTGGAAAATTTAAAAAAGATAGGCACGGAATTTTTTTCATCAAAGTCTTCTTAGAAAAACAAAGTTAATTACATTTGTAATTGAATTATGTGTGGGGGGAAATTGTACAAAATGAAAGAGAAATATGATCAATTACGAAGGGTGCGTATATTCTGATACATTTTGGCCCAGTTTCTTTTTTCCGTTTGTTGACTTTTGCGAAAATGACTTTTCGCGACTCAATAACGCTGCGTCGTGCCGGCTGCTTTTTATTTCCTTCTCGTCTTCGTTTTTTTTTTGTCGGCTTTGTTACTTACTGTAAGCCACCTCGCCGAGAGTTTTTGATATTATTTTCATCTTTTTGTCCACCCAGCCTCATTGGAAACTTGCCCTCTCGCCGCACCAATAAAGAGGGGGCGGCACGCGCATACATCATTCGCGCTTAACGCAATATAAGAAAATTTATGGAGCAATTTCGTTAAAAAATTTTATCGAGCTCAGCTCGCGCACGCGGCAGCTGAGTTTTTGCACATTTTCCATCCATCGTCTTATTATGTTTTTTGTTCGCCGCGAAATTTTATTAGTATTGAACGAAGGCGGCGGTTTTAATATTTTATAGTTCGTCGTCGATGCAACATTGCGACCAATACTCTCCAGATATTTCCACCTTATTACGTCGTAAATTGTTTATTAGCCGTTGAAAAGCAGTGTGCGCCTTGCTGGAGGCTGCGGCGATGGAAGAAGAGTGGATCGACGGCGGCGATGGTTGCATTTTACACTTTGTAATGTTAGAAGTGCGCGGCCGCCCACCACCGCCGGCGGCGGGTATTAACAGCTTTTTGCCGTCGTTCAACTTTGCTATCGCCGGCGATATTCTCGAAACGAAATCGCGCCGAGAGAAAACTGGCGCATGCAGTATACAGCATCATACTCTAGCGCTCGCTTTACATAAACTGCGTTAATTATGAAACAACTCTCGAAAGTTGGAAATTGGTAGCGCGTTTGAATTGCCAATCGATATTTGATTAGTGCTGCGCATGCTCAAAATATTGGCAATTTAAGTGTCCAATGAATGAATGGTTTACTTGAGAAGGGTAAGAGAAGAGCATGAACAATTTCATTTAAAATTCATTCCAATCAACAGGTTTTCTCTTAGCCGGAGAAACGATAACCTCGTTGCATGATGCAATTTACGTATTCTTTAATAACATTTACTACTGTACATTCACCACTGCGAAAAATGATTTCCCAAACGTTCAGTTCGTGAACGAATAAGAAGTATTCATTCATTGCGCGATAAATGTTGAACGCGGTTTGCTTGGGCGATGCGAACATTGGAAAATTTTCACTGAAACTTATGAAATTCCTGACTAGACGTGCATTCATTCCGCTTTTGTTCGGAACGCAAGCATTTTCAAGGTTTCCTCCCTCGTGCGGTTTTTACTGCTAGTTAAGGCTGGCTTTATTAAAATTAAGCTTTCGCTGTCATAATTAATTACACAATAGACGAGAAGCTGTCTATTGAGAATGTGTAATGTAAAATACTCTTCATTCCTTTGTTCATTTTTTTGCGTTCTTTGCTTCAGATGATTTTTATGGAAATTTTTTTGATTTTTTTGTGATATTCACTTTAATTCATCTATTATTCAATATAATATTTCATGAAATATGATATTTTAAAATTTTGGTGGCGCTTTTATAATAAAAAGCTTTGTGCTTTTTCCTGCTAGTGGATTTGTGCTTTGAAGTTTTAACAAATTTTGAAAACTAACATAGATATAATATTGCACGCGAAAATTTTTCACCCTAATAGAGCAAAAAATGTGTATTTCTCTTTATATTCAATTTGCACAAAAAAGCACGTAATACCGAAATTTTGCACGGGAAAATTTTATGAATTTTGAAAACACAACAACGCTGCTGGATAAATAATACCTAAACATATTTTACATTCCTCATTGTATTACTACGTGTTTTTTATTCTATTCATTGTCGGTTTAACGCCAGCGGCGTACACATTCGTTTCTGTCATTTGCTCGTGTAATTTTTTTGGCGCCCCCCAACCGCGATGCTCAACCGCCACCCTAAAATGGGGAAAACGTTGTGCGGCGGTTTCGCGTCGATGATTTTATGTTCGTTTATTTGCTGCTCATATTGCAACATGATGCAGTTGACGGCAATCAGCATTTTCACGTATTGCGGAAATTTATCGAAATGTTGATATATTTTAAATGTCGATAAACAATATTTAATTAATTCGAGATGAAACATTTGTCATGGAGAATACCAAAAAACGAATATTCGCTAAAGTAGGATTAACGCATAGATTGCAATTGGTGTGAAAAGTTTTATTACAAAAGAGATTTTGAATTGAAGAACAGTCGATGCAATATGCATTGAAACTGTTGAAATCGGCTCAGTCATTATTAATTCTAGAGTAGACGTTGTTGTTGTATAAAATGCACTTCAATCTCATGTTAGAGTTGCACGCAACAAACGGAAATCCTTACTGGAGAAAATCCGCCAGCTTTGAAATTAAGCGCTCGCCAACATGGAGTTTCAAACGGAATTTTCAATTGGCGTGAGGACGAATGATGCAATCCTTGCACATTTTTTTGTTTGTATTTTTTGGTGTGTGTACGTCTGCAAAGTAACAACGTCCGACCGACGTTAACGAATTCGGCGCAATCGATTCGCACGCCTGTTTACCGAGATCCAAACACGTTTTTACATTTCAAATGACGCAAACGCGCCCGCCCTCCCGCCCGCCTGCTCAATGAATGTCAATACATATTTCAGCACTTTGTTTTCCCAGTGGAAAACGGGAGATCGTCGCGCGCCGCTTTCTGTATTGGCTTTTGGAATGAATTTGCAATTACGCTTTGTAAATAAGTATGATAACGAACGAATATGAGCCCACTGATTATCTATTTGTTTAGCCATTGGACATGCCGAGTGCGCGTGCTTTTTGATGCTCGACCGCTCCGACCGCGCGCGCATTGAGCGGATAATTAGTGCATTTCTGATTGCACCGCTCTAAACATTTATATTTAGTGCCAAATTTCAGATTACTGCTACCGGTATTGATTAACAATCAAACATTAATGAAATTACTTGCCATTGTTCACGTACGTTGTAATTAATTTGAAAGCGTGTATTCATTCAAAATTATGATTGCTAATGTATTTCCGCACTTCATAAAATTCATGAAGTTGTTTTCAAATCGAAAATCAATTAGCAAGTGATTTAAGTCGTGATTTTGTAACGATAGTAAATAATCTCCATTTTTACATTATTTATTTTGGCATTAAAAAGACTTAAAATGTCGTTAACAAGACGAGCGATGATACAGAGATTAAAGATCAACTGAATATTGTTGCTACGAGTTATCTATAACAATAAATAAAAAATATGATGAATTATGAAGTAATTAATATTCAAATATATTCTTGTAAAAGTTCGCAAAATACGGTACCTAAATTATTTTGAAATTTAGAATGTTTCAAAGTACATTCACATAAAAATTAATCGTGGATCAGAAGTAATTCATGAGACAAATTAATTATAAACATCTCAAACACTTAGGTTTTATATTTCGCGAGAGTTATAAATTAATTATGAATAATTTACGTGAAGCATAGCGATGCGATTACCTTGTAAATTATAAAACACATAAAATATCTCTCTTTATAGAATAAGTATTTCAAAGAATTATTATACGGCTTAAATTTTATATACATAATACATATTTACATACATAATTTATACCTCAGAATACGCGCGCGCTTTTAGCTCCCTGCCACCGAATGGTGGTCTTTTCGACTTAATATTTCTTTCTCTACACAGGAAAATCCTCCCTTTCTTCGTACACTGCTTTCTCCTGGCGCGTTGTTACATGGACGTGGCTGCTTGGCCGAAAATACATTTTCTTAATTTCCTCTCGCACGCTAAAAGAAGATCTAAATTTTAATCTCTTAACGACGCTCGTTGTCTGCCGCTCCCGTTTTGTCTTTCTTCTCGACGCTGCCGCCCGCCATCGTCACTATGTACGGCTTCAATTGCTTTTTATTTCTGCTCGTCTCGGATGGCTGTAATTTACACGGTGCGAATACCTTAAAAATGTTGAACGAATGCAAAAAACGAGCATATTCTGTTTGCGACTGATGAGAAGAAAGAAATAATAAATAAAAACTGCGGTTTCAGGCAAATAAAAAGCGGGAATGACGTAAAGAATGACGGTGCACTTGAATGAACCACCCCCAAGTCGGAGACACTGTCAGCTGGCTGTAACAGGATATAAAATGCAACGGTAACACGAAGAAGGGTAGGGGGGTGGGGGTGTTGCTAGCTTAGCCTTGCATTTTATGTTTTCTTTTTTGCGTATGTTAACGTATTGTACATCACGGACAGACTTTGAATCTGTGGATTCGTATGCATACGCGTATTTCCTGAATGCACCACAAGCATACATTGAACGAATATGAAAAGCGCCGCCGCCGTGCACCAATGTTGGTTGGGTGTTCGTTCACTCGTACGTTCGCTTGTTGGAACACATGATAACGCTGGACTTGATTTACGGCGCATTTTCCGGGATTTACTCTTTTCACTCGCCGAAAGCGATATATCACCAATGTGCCACCAGCCGGCAACCGTGTGTATTTTCCGGGCGTCGCGAAAAGAGGCGGCATTGGAGGCAATGGAGCCAATGTTATAACATTATAACTGCTCGCGCCGTCCGACTGCAAAAGAGGAAATACAATTATTTCCTATTAATGGAGCACAACCAAAGCAGAGCATGTGCCAACTGTGTTAACAAAATTTAACAATTTTATTGTATGCCCGCAAATTTCACCCTTAAATTGGAAAACTTGAAAATTATGACTCTTTAATTAAACGCCAGCGTAAAGTTTAGGCCTCTAAAGGCATAAGTCATTTAACATTTATAAAATTTCATAAAATATGAACAAAACGAGCGTCTGGGGAGAAATGTTATTCATTTTATTCATTACGTAATGATTCATATATAATCCCCAGCGCGTAAAATAAACCTTTATAGGGCACGGCGACGCGTAGGTACTGTGAAACATATTTCATATCGAGATAAAACTTTTACGATATTAAATCACTGGCGCGCAATCTTTTCGTGGGCAGCGCGTGCAAAGTAATGTGAATATCATCACACACGGTCTCGTGTAATAAAGTTAAAGACATTGCCTTTCGAATGGGCAATGCGGAGATGAGGATGATGGTGATGATGATGACGGTTTATTGCGCGATGTGTGTTGTGTCTGATAAATGACGGAATGCGTTGACTGGTTGAATCGCAAGAAGCCGGAAACGTTTGGCCATCATTTGCACGACGAGATGTCATTGGCGCGCTGCGTCCATTTGTTCCAGTCACACCCGGAAAGTGCAAAACCCTCGCTCGACGGCGCCAAAGCGGCAAGAACGGCCGGAATAGATGTCAGTCGCGCTGGCATCTCTTTTATCCGCACATCATTCACGCGCAACCCCTCTCGAGCAGGGGGCAGGATATTCATTAACGTCAATACGAAACGAATTGGCAGGGTGGCGTACGCTATTATTTTTTGGCTCGCGGGCACACTCTGTCTCCATGAATTATTAAACGGAAGGCGGGACGAGTGTAAACGCCTTGTCGGATTTTTGCTGCCGTCCCCGAGAATATCTTGTTGAACCAGCAAAAGAGGAAAAATACGGCACGACGCGCGCCTGCCGTATGTTCGTGGACGTGGCGGCGGCCACGGCGTGCAAGGACCTTTCGTTGAACGTCCTCATTGTTTGCTTGATTTACGGTCGAGTTTCTTAGGACGCGTTCGTCCTGTTCAACACTTTCTTGCGTCCATGGCAAGTATGCCGTGCTCACCGTTCTTATCCTGAAGGAGCATTGCGATTGCGTTGGGTATTGTGCGAGTATTGTTTACAATTGAGTTAGTTCTCAATGTTGGTGCGCTATTTTCTATTAGAAATCTATCCGCGTCTCGGTTGCGACAAGAACGTAAGACGGTTGATGTGCGCCGTCAGGAACTCCCCGAGGAGCAATCGCAATTTTTTACCACCGCCGCCACTGCCGCTGCCGTTGTCGGTGGGTACGAAGCGTACAGCAATAAATTATCCGCAGTGCGGCTTATTGTCACTGCCACTCGGCCTCCAGTATTGCGCGTGTTTAAAGCAATTAACCTAGGTAAACAACAGTTTAATTGACATTGAGTGACTGGTTTGAGTGACATTATTGTTTTTGCCTCCCCGCCCGCCCCCCTTTCAGCGTTATGTTTTACATATTTTTTGTGCCATTCGAGTGATATTAAACTGTGATTGAAATTGCTATAAAGTGATATTCATCCTATTCAAGTTTTATTCACTTGTCGCATAACTAAACGAACATTGTGTGTCAAGTTGTCACAACAATATGCTCGGAAGCAAAGTAGCAAAGTAACATTTCGCTTGTGGCACACTCGTTGTTACATCTTTGTTGGCATGTCTTGTTATTGTTGTTCTTGTTGTTGTTGTTGTTGCTGCTGCTGCTATGCCATCATCACAACATCAGCATCGTCGGTAGCTCGAGACGAAATTATCCATTAACTCGAAGAACCTGTACACGCCCGCCAGGCAATTTTAATGAATTGTTATTACATTCCACATTGCATTACGCCTTACTACGTCGAAATTAGGTTACTAGTTATTCCATTAAGTAAAACGCAAAAGCGTGCAAAACTCACATCGAGTGACATTACTGTGCAAAACATTTTACTTCAATTTAGCTTCTCGCACGCGAATGTCATTTCCGCTGCACAATTGAAGCATTTCGTAACAAGATGGAAACAACCGAACCTTTTGCTTTTCTTTTGTTTTTATTTCCGGTTTTGTTAATTAGGTAACGACCTCCTGGGGAGTTGGCTGTGTTATTTTGAGACGATTTCGTGGATGAGATGGCAGGAAGAACAAAGTGGTGGTTTTCTCTCTAATTTAATTAATTATTAAATTCACTGATTAAAACGTATTTTAGCAACATGGCTATTTGCGATGCTAGTAGGAACTTTAAGTCCTTCTGGTTTTCGTCGGGTCGACGATTAAACTTTAAATCGCATGTTGACCTTCGCTAATGACCCGCTGCGTATTCGTCCTTGCGCGTAGGTTACCTACCTACCTACCTGATGATCATCACTGCGTATCGTTATCCTGCTGCTGGTAATAGCTTGAGCGCACTTTGTGAATTTCTCCCCAAGAGTTTAAGTTTTGCCCACTTGTAGAGATAATGCGCAAATAAACATTTTCTCCCGAAACAAGCCATAAATTCCACACTCGGCGTAAGGCGCACGAACGAGCCAAAAGTCGCACACGGGGTTCAAACGTCCCTTCATTCTCTCCGTCTGTCTGCACGTGAAACTTTATCGCACGAAGCGTAAAGTTTTTGCAAAGATAAACAGCAGAAGATTTTGCGTAAATTTTGAGCGCTGCACGGTTTCATTGGCTTGTAGACGACACTCAATTAATTTTCAATTAAATTTTTACGTGAATCTGCAAAAGCCGCTTTCTCCCTCTGCGCTGCTGTGCGTTTGGCTATATGAAAATCATAAATTATAATATTTCATCCCTTGTAAAACTGTTGCGGCGTTTACATAGGATTTCTTTTTATTCCTAGTTCCAGCATATGCGATATTATTCATGCTTGTCATACATTTCATTTCATCCATGTGGTGCGCGCTCGCCACGTGAATTTCCCGGCAAAGGGATTAAACGCGTCGTCCCCACAATGGGCATTGAGGGACGCGGTTCGCGGAAAATATTTCTGAATGTACGAGCGCCGATTTATTTCCATGCCCAGAACGCAACAAAGGATAAATTGAAAAGGTTTCATTTATGTGCAAACTACAATCAAATCTATCTAACTTGGAACTATCTATTTAGTTATTTTCGATATGCAATTTTCTTTCAAAGAAAATCAATTTAAAATGCATAATACAACCAATTTTCAATCGATATGTGCGTGAATACATTTCCATCATGTAGCTGTGAGTTTTTGCAACATTTTTGCGCGTCACACGAGACATTCACACGCATCGATCAATTCACTAAGGGATGACGGCGCCAGCAGCAGAAGGATAGCAGTTGAACTAGGCGGGCGCGTCTCTGGAAATTGTTGAAATTGTGTATTTGCTCACGGCCCGCTTCCGTGTCGCCAAACTCCATGGCGAAAGTTTTGCACCCTTGGAATGATAAGGTGGAAAAGTTTGCGTTTCTTGGCCTTGCTTTGGCAATATTGTATGTACACGTGCGTAGCCGAGTGGTGCGCAATCACTGAAAGTGTAAGTTGATGTAGGATTTTCTCAACTTCTTCTTCTGCTTCTTTCTTCGTCGTTCTCGTCGTCGACTTGATTTTCTCTGTATGCTAGATGTAGATATATGTCGTTCCTTGGTTAGTTGGTTGGTTGCATGGGTGCGCGCACTCACCAAGCGAACAATCCGGAATTGCCCAGGGAGATATTTGCATGCGCTATCTTGTGGATTCAGGACGTCCGGCCTCATCCATCAGGATTTAGTTTAGCTTGCGTGCTTCCATACTTCATACACACATACACACGCACGCACGTGTAAGAAAACTGGTACGCATACACTGGTGACCAAGTATTATTATATATGCATGCCTGTGGCCTCAAATGTTGGTCCATTCGAGACCACATCGTACGCACTTGTGTGGCAGGGGCGGCATGTAAAGCCGATCCTCATCGGGGGGATCTGCAGAATGGACACATTGTTAGAGAAGCGACCCAGCCGCTGATGCTTTTTGTGATAATATGCGTGTTTTCGCATTGCCTCCTCCGCAGAGACGCAGATCCGCACGTGTAAAACGGCATAAGCTGTGAAATTGGTCTCGTGCGCTCAAGGTTTTTGCGAAAGGAAACGCGGTGCGTTGAATCAAAATGTACAATTAAGTATGTATTTTTAATTAGATGTATGTGCGCTAGTGTGTGTTGTTTATGGTCGATATTAGATGAATTCGCAATGAGGAGGAAATGGTGATGTAATGAGTTGCCACTAAATTATTCAAAGTGCGCGAAATGGAATCGCAACCGGGCAATTGGCGCTGATTGCGCATCAAATTCGCGTTTGATTATCGTGCAAATTGGCTTCGTTTGCGCATATGGTTATTGCACACCATAAGTGTTAAAATTGCTTAAATGTGTATAGATGCAGTAGTGTTGAGAATTTGCAAATTTGTGATTATGACAATATCATTTGCATTTGCCGATTACTACGTATTTGACCTACTTTTGCTTTTTTCCTTCTTCAACGAGTTGTTTTCGTTTTGCTGAATTTGCTTGCGGGATGGCGAAAACTCATCTTAATAATTTACGAAAATCCCGCCGAGCGGAATTTTGAGGCATCATTATGTTCATCTGCTAGCGTGCCAGCGTGTGCTTGATTGAAATACACCTCTGCGAGTAGATTTACTGCGCCGCCCCCCCGTCGCATACGACTAGGAGCGCCAAATGTAGTCAAGTTGTTCACCGCACATTTTTCACTCGTATATCTGCCCTATGCGCACCCGTTGCGGATTTTTCTCATCCTTTTTCGCATTCCGCACACGCGTGTGCGGCAGCAGCTCTCCATGTTTATATTCGAAATGGCGCCAAATTTACAACTACACTTTACATCCCAAGCAGGAGGTTCTCTTCACTTCGTCGTTTACGCAGCTCTTCCTTCCGGCGCAGTGGCAATTGCGTTGCCTATCGCTCATTTCGAGGCATCTGTTACACTAGCAAACGATGCGCTTCGTTGCTATTGCCGCTGCTGCTGCTGGCCGCCCTCACTTTGTTGATTTAGCGCACATCCTGCACCACGAATATCCTTTACTCTCGAAGCAACCCCTCTTCATCTCGAAATGGGTACTGGCGGCAAATTCTGCAGTTCCGGTGTCTTGCACGCTCGTGAAGCAATTAAAACCACCGCTAGACATTGAAAAGATAATGGCTTGGCGGCACATATACACGCAGCAGGGCGCACACGTGTTTTGTCAGGACGTGCCCGCAAAAAGGTCGCCGCTGCCGCCAACATTGAAGACACAACCGCAGGTGGATCATTCGAAAGTTTTAATTAGTTGCCGCCCCGCTTTTCTTAACAGCTGATAAGAAACACGCTCTAGTTTTTGCAAGTTGTGGCGTATGCGTTGCGTTTTCCCTGTTTTATCCGAATTCTCTCGTGCTGCCGCCTTTCATATCGCGCGTTTGAGTAGGGTTGCGCGAATATTGCTTGTATTTGCCCGATAAGAATCCGACCCGAGGGTAGGAATTTCGAGCCGAACGATGCCAGCCGTCTCCCTCGCGCGCATTCCTGAAGCAGGACGAAGGTGATGGCGCAGAGGGTGGTTGTTTGTATCTATACATCAGGCAATTTCATTTTCTGAGTGTTGTTTACGCATCTCTTGACATTCATACGCTTTTAGAATGTTGCAAGTTTTGCTCTTGTGTTGCGCCCGCTTTTTCCTCGGATCTGCTGGATCGAGCATAACTTACAAAAACGGTGCTGTTGCAAGCAAGAAATTCTTAATCCTTTCAAACTAATACGCGTCCTTGGAAAATGATAAATTTTCATCGCAATAGCAGGAAGAACCGCGCGCTTATCTACAATAGAAAATATTTCGTTTTACACGCTGCGCTGTCCCAACTTGTTTTCATTTCCACACATCTCTGCTAGACTGCATTTCACTCAGCAGCGGCAACAAGCACCAAACTAATCGAGAGATAAGCCTTCGACTCGCAACACCACCACGTTCATCCCTACAACAGGAGAGGCAGCATTTGCATGAAAGTGGTTTGTTGTCGGACTATATGGCGCTTCGGCGCGCTTACTGCTGCCATGTGATGCGCTCACACGAAACAGCAAATTGCGACGACAACTGTGCAAATGTCGTGCTGCCAGAAATCGTTGGGAAATCATTGCATTTCCCCGCTTGTTGTTGTTGTTGTTGTTGTTGTGTTATCCTTATTTGACATGCGAGTTTTGATGATGATTCTAGCGAAGGAATGCCAACGAATTATGCGAGATTAAAGTTCAAAGTTTAGCAAGATTCACAAACGCGGAAAATCGGCTTCATCTCTTTTGTCGGATTTGCCGTAACAGCAAAAGGATGTGTTTGTTGTTTGCGTTGTGCGTGGAATTGCTGAAAGAATTTCGCAAAATACCATTCAACTGCCGCTCTGACTGCTTTTCTGCATGATGGCTTTTTGCAAAGTGCGTGCCACTTTTGAAAGACATCGCGAGACCATCATTCCGCTCTCTCAGTCAATGCAAATATCATTTGGCATAATGTATTCACATGCATGTGTTTTCGTTTTGCCGTGTTTGCCATGCTTTTTGCACGAATCCATTTTGCGTTTGATGTCGTATGCCATACTCACATAGCCATTGTGCTCTGATTTACAAGATTTCATTTCAATGCTCCACGTTTGGCGGTCTCGGGGGCGGCCGATGTGATGTACCGCAGAATGCGGAATGTACGGTCGGTCGGGTTGAATTCGAAACTATGTGCTGTCGCAAGAGATTTACTTCAGCTAAATTATTGCACGAATTATTGGTTAATTATGTCCGACTCGTATTATTATAATGGTGTTTGCGGTCTGCTTAATTGGATATACGTACGTGCGTATTGCAAATGTTTATGTATTATTAATGCGTGGATAGATAGCAGTTATTGCAGCTGACATATTTGGTGGAAATTGATTGGAAAAATTGAAATTTAATTTGTTTTTAATTGAAAGTTATGTTACTTTTTGTAAAAATCGCTATGAGCTTGGAATTGAAATTTCAATTAATTGTAATGATTGATATTTTATGAAATTGCGGGATTTTAGTGTATTGAATGAAATCAAATTTATTGACATCAATATATGACGTGCCCCTTGGATATATGTGAAGGGCACTCACATAATATCTCATTTTAATAATCCAATATGCAACGAGCGCGCGCGCTGAGGTGGCTGGCTGATAGAAATTGGTTTCGTTTTTTAACGAAATCCAATAACGGGCAAGCAAGCGCATGAGACGAACGCGAGACGCGATGACGACGACAATATTTGATACGCTCAGCAATGCGTCGCCGCCACCGCTACCGCCGTCACCGACAACTCATGCATATGTTGAGCGCAGCATATTTCACTCCGGGAAATATTATTCGCGCGCGCACTTCCTGATTGATTTCGCCGTTCGCGAAATGCAAGATTTAACCGCATTCGAGATTGCATACGCTTCCCGCCCTGCTCTGGTTCACTACACTAAACTTTTCAACTTTTCCAGCATCATTTCAGCATCACACGTCATTGCTAGGCCATGCGAAGTGATTGCAATAGTGCTGCTCTTCTCGATATATCCTTATATCCTATTAGAAAACAGAGCTGCTCCTGCTCCTCGCGCATTGTGCGATGCATTTTTAATAATCTCGACTTATATAATAATGTATGCAATGCACATATTTCGGAATATGTACCTACCTACCTAGCCAATATCAAGCGGATGAGGGATAAAGTAAAGAAGAATAAGGGAGGAAATATTCAACAGTAAAGTAAAGCGCCGACTTTGGCAGAGGGTGGGTGCGAGCTGTAACGTTGCGTTGCGCGAATTCCACATCGGCGTAAAGTAATTTAACTTCTTTGATCTCGAGCATCACAGTTGAGAACTTTAAATGGTTCCAAAAGATTTCATAATTGTAATTACAGCGCTGGCAAAGCACGCGAAGAAAGAAAACGACGAATGAGAGAGGCATAGATCTCGTTCCGGTTGCCGGCAATGGTCCTTCGAATAAGTCGCGCGTAATCGCGCACTCTACTCGCTCTCCGTAACGGTGCATTTTCATTGCATTCGCGCGCCGCCGCCGACTCGCCAGGTGAATTTTGAAAACTTGCAGTGAGCGTGAGTTTAGTTTAGTGCTTCTTCAAGTTTCCATTCACATTCTTCTTGGGTTTTCACGCGGCGCTCTTCTCTTGTTCGAGAAGAGACGACGGTGCGCGCACTAATACACCATCAGAAATTAATTAATTGAAGTGGAGTAATTAAGAATAATGAGCGTCGAATGATTAACATTAAAACGCGCGCGCAATGTTCGCGAATTCGCCGAGTGTGCGCTTTTAAGCGTTGTGTTCTGACCCGCATGTTTACATTTTGCATTTTACGGCTCGTTTTGTAAACGATGCCACCGCTGCCGCTGCCGCCGTCGCTGCGGGGAGAATTATACATTCTCGGCGCACACGCAACGTGCGACATTTCAGCGGGTATTTATTGTGCTGCCGCCCGCCACCATCTTCTCCTCGACGATGGAAACTGATTGCGTTATCCGACTGCCAAATAATATCATGCGGGTGAACGCACATTTCGCCTTTCTCTTCTTGGTTGACGCGCGTTCGAGATCAAACACACAAAATGCCATCGTGATGGATGCTTCACGCAGGAGGCGGCGGCAGACGTAGCGGTAGCGGTTGCTATAGTGAAGAAAAAGCGCATGTAGGCGCTCGTCTGCCCTGTGCTTAGGAAAAATGCAAATTTTGCGAATTAACAAAACGCGCGCACGCGTTTACGCTTTGTGCCATTTTGGCCATTAGCACTCTTGTCATATTTTATCAGCGCATTTGCCGATACTCGAAATGCGCGCACAAATTCGAATCTCACCCTCTTTCATCACCATCATCCCTTGGCGTGCGAAACGTAAGAGTTTAGCCACAATGTCGACCGCATTGCGCTTCGCTCATTCCGCGTACTTTCATCGAGTTTTATTCAACTTGCGTGCGCGTCAATGAATGGCGTGCATTTGCGGCGCGCTGCGCAAACTTTTCCGGAAAACCACTTGTGATTGCAGTTTTGGACTTTTCTCGCCTTCGCTCGAAATCAGTTGTGTATTTCCTCCGGTATCTAGCGGCTGTCACGTTTTCAAGGTAATTGGAATTTATTGATTACGCTCTTACGTTTTCGCACAATACGAATATTCTTGGTGAATTTTAATTTTAAAATTCCACGATTTGGAATTTATTATGAAATTCTTGAAGCTATTATTTCCGTTCTTCGTATTTAGCTATTAAAAGTCAAATGCATTTGAGAATTGTGCACGTCCGAGAAGTTTATTATGAGCAATATTACTAAATACGGGAATGGATAAAAATTGGAATTCAAATAACTATTGAGTGAGCTTCCTCGATTTGATTTCGCCGCCTCCACTATTCGCATAATCAGGTGGAGTGAAGTGCATTAGACGGTGATTCGCTTTGTGCTTAATACGCTTACGAAACGCAAACGAATCAACGATGTCATTGTCGTTGTCGCTGTATTCGCGAAATATAAAGAGCGCTCTCAATTTATTATCTCATCCATTGTGTGTCTCTTTACACGCACCATTGTCTATCGATCAAATTACGACGACGCTGCCGACGGCGGGCGCGGCAATGGAGATGATGAGTTCGCGTTCAACAACGGCGGCGGCGGCGACGGCGGCAGCAGCAGCAGCGGTAGCGGCAAACTAGTAAAGTACTAAAGTGCCTTCCTGCTTTCGCATCAAAGTCTAATACATCATTTGACTGATTGACACTCCACGACAGACGATTTCATTATTTTCATCAGCTCACTCAAACTTTATGCGCGCGTATTCGTTTATCATTGTCTTGCTTCGCTACCTTGTTTACCCATTGACTCTTTTCAAGTGCACTCAATCGTGCACTCAAGTTTTATTCATCGGGTGCAGTGATTTATTCATTGTGCGAAGAGTTTGAAAGTTTTCTAATAAAAAAATGCATGGATTGGTTATCGGACAATTATTTTAATTACAATTTGCAACGAGTTTTAAAATTATTCTTTAACAATTTTATAGGTAGGTAATTAATGATTAATTAATGATATAGGTAATTAATGGAAACTTTAAAAATAATTTTAAAATTGGAAAATTGCAAACAAAAAAAACAAATCTCTTCTGTTTTTACTCGAATACATATTATTAGGGATTATCGTGTGCAAACTAAATTCAAATAATTTATGATAAAGTAGTTCATATTTTTATGTAGGAAGGTACATGAATATTTCAAACAGCTTCCAATAACATTTACAATATTTTTTGAATATTCACAGAATAAATAAATGTGAAATAAAATATATTACACGTACATTTTCAAAAAGCTATAGATATCTGAAATATTAGCATTTCACCATTTTGTTAGTTATTTAATTAAATTGCAATTCAATATCGTACTGCAGCACGTTTTTTTGATATAAAAAATATAGTTTTTGAATTGATATTTGATGCATTTTCATGTCCTGATCATTTTTTTAAAATTCGGACAGTACAAAGAAATAATGCAAGATTGGTACGTCATTATTATTGCGATGTTTATTACGAGTGATGATAGCTTGATGAAGAATTACGTGAATTGCGAAGCGAAAATGGAATGATATAAATTCGCGTAGTTGTACTAATAATAGGAAGGGAATGTACAAATCAGGATCGCGCGCGCTTGTACTTGTAAGTAGCATTGTTTCCGGTCTCTCGTTAACGCTGCATCGCATTCGTTCGCTGGTTCGTCTTTGCGAATTTCTTTCTGCGCTCCGTCAACTGTGTGTTATACACGGTTTGCGCTTTTAAAGTCTAATAAAACCAGTAGCGCAGTAACGCCGCCGTCAACGTCGTCGAGATTAAATCACAGCGCGCCACGCCATCCACCCATCCATGCATTGTGCGCACATTTTATATCCGAGCGTAAAAGATTAATTGGAAAAATTACTCTTGCTTGCGAAAATTGCATACGTATCTGCTTTTCGCACAATGCACAAGATTTCAGAGTTTATTCGTTTGTTTTCCAAATTATACATACTTACTTGCTTACTTACCATTTAATTTAAAAAGTTATTCAAATATTAAAACTTTTCAGTTTTAATAAATAATAATTTTTTATTATTTGCTAGTTCTATTTTGGGACATTTAACAATGCAAGTCAAATCGGCACCAAGTCCTGATAGAACATACTGACTTATTTCACAAAATTTCGCACATTTAGCAATTACTTTGCGAAGTTACTACAGTTACGGTAGTTACTTCGAGTGTAGCGACCTCAGCTAAGTGTTAATTAATGCTCAGGAAAGAGAAATAATTTTTCCTATCAAACTCGCTGAAATACAAAAATTGATTTATTAAATAATTCAACCATCTTAATTCTGCTTTCTTTTATTACTAGTTTGTTTGCTAACCCTCCTAATAGAAGTTTTAAGATTGCAGTTAATATACCGATTAATAATATACTTGGGAGTGAATAATCTAAACAAGTTTTGAGGAGTTGTTGATGAACACACGCATTGCGAAAATTTATGCACGAATTTGAATTTCCATTTCGTGCAGCGCGTTGTTGCGTTGCGGAGATAAGACTTTCCAAAGATGGCACACATGGCTGCTCGCTATGACAGGAATGCTTCTCCTCCGACTTGTTGTGTGTCGCGCTGCCTTTCGCAAATGCAATCATCGCAGTCGGTCCTCTTTGCGCGTCTCAAGATGCGTCGCTAAACACAATCATAACCGAAGTAATAGAATGAAGATTGGGTAGCTTAATTAAAATGCTCGACGGCTGCGCATGGTGGGACTTCCCTGCTGGCGCCGGCGAAGGCCGGGTGAATCAAATTTACATCAATTTGCAAATATTCACCGCATTCATCATCTCATTGTGTGCAGTGGAAATTATGTTCGTGAAAATAATAGCAAATTTAATTTCCGACGAATTCAACAATCAGCGCTGCCCCCCGCTCTCTCTCTCTCCCTCCCTGTCATGACAAGAGAGTGCTTACCATTCCCGCCATTCGATGAATTATTCTCGTTATTTTATTTATAACTTGTGCAAAAAAGCTCATTCTCGACTTTGATTGAAATGTTTCGCGCTCATACATAAAATATTTTTATTACGTGCGCGTTTTAGCATAATCTCATAATAAATTAAAAACGACAACCATTCGCTGATAAAAAATATATTTTTTTTCATTTACGTCAAATATTATTTTCCATGCGGGGAATGTTATTATAAACCTAATAATTGAATAAAATGGAAAATTAAAATGAATTTTTATAAAATTAATGAACTTGTCATGTTTGCTTCTAAAGGCTAATTTTAGTTTCAATGAGGTGTTTTCAACATTCTTATTGTTGGCAAGTAAATTAAGAATGATTATGCAAAATATTCATTAGAATGTAAAAAAAGCTAAGTACCTATATGATGAAATTAATTAATTATTCAGTCATTTACAACAAGTTTCAAATTTTATGTCTAGCAACTTTAGGGAAAGAAAAACAGCGAATGCTTTATGTTTATAATCACTTCACTTATTAATATTTACTTTGCCTACATTGAGTGTGGGCTTTAGAGGTGGTAGTGTGCTTATAAAGGGGGGTTGGAAAGTTTTGTACATTTGCGCACATCAACAACTTGCAAAGCACAGTGCTTTGTTTCGACGTACACGTTAGTGGAGAAGTGCGAATAATCCGACTTCTCAAGTTGCGTGCAAGGAACGCAAGGCCGAAGAAGGAACGCAAGGCCAACAACAACTAGTAGAAGCGACCTGCTGCTTTACGTAATAGTTGCGGATAGTTTAATTCGGCCTGAAGCCCGAGAGAGGGATAATGAATTGCGCCGTTTTGCACGCATTACGCCAAATTTTAATAAGCCTAGTGGAGCTATAGTCATTAGTCGCACACTCGGGGGCCGCGACGGCGGTGGCGGCATCGGCTTTTGTCATTTGCGGTGTTCTCAAATGAAGAGCATCAAAGTGCCACAAGGATAGGGGATGGAAAATTCTTTTTCGACTTTACATTAATCTATCATGCGCATTTAATGCTTTGTTTAAGTCATTTTTTCAACGTCTGCAGATCAAGCGTATCAGGCACAAAAGATCATTTTTCAATTTCCTGCGAGCGTATTCGCAGAAATGACTATTTCGAAAAATCCAGGCTACCTACGCTACGTGCGCTTTGCATTGTGATGCTGGAAAAATGCAAGTTGGCGGATTATCCGAATGCAAACGTGAACATGGAGATTATCTATGCGAACCGTTTCCGGTTGATGCAAGTACAAAATCGGAAAAATTTATTATGCATGGGAGAATGATGAATTAAAGGCGGAAAAATATACGAGGAAAATGTGACGCATTCCTTTGCTTTCGCATGTGTGTCATCAACACATTTGGCAAATTCTTGCTTTATCATTCATCATCCATTGACGGCGGCGCAGCATTCGCTTTCGTTGTATTCACGAGCGATCAATAGCATCAGTTCATTGTTGTTGCCAAATTTCCTGGTCGCAGCGCCGATATCAATAACCAAATTGCGCACAAATACGCGGAAGGAACGAACGCATAGTGTCGCCGCTTAAGACCAAAATGACAATAATTTCCTATTACAATAAACTCTCAATCGCGTCACGTGCTGCGTGTAATTAATAATGCATCAATCATGTGATTGAATCTGTCAGCGGTTGGCACGCAAGTGATTTTGAATGGCGTTCTCGTTTGTTCTGCATCCACAAGAGTGAAGGGTGCTTTTGTATCGGATGAAAAATCGTGTTTGGTCAACGTTCACGCAGCACGACAATTATTGAAATTATATTCGCACTTGCGATAAAGTTGAGCGATTTAATTAAAAAATTGTTTAATGCCGGATATTTTTAATCGATGAATCTAATTGAATCTATTTATTAGGATTAGATTTTACATGTTCCACTCGAAATGGAAATTCAATGCGCAATCATTTCGTATTCAAACATGAAATTTGCTGGTGAAAAATGAACGCAAAATCCCGAAACAAATTGATTAATCAAATTTGTTTCTCACGGATTCCATTTCCATTTATCTTGGAGCTAAAAGACAATTTGATTGACATTTCGGTCTTCGTTTTTCAATCAATGCAAACATTCAACTTTTCGAACGAGACTTGTGCGTATTTCTTCTTCCATTTGCCGTGCGGAAATGGAATTTCAATTTGAATATGTTTCATGGAAATGTTTGTTTTGTTTGTTTGCATATTTTTAATATAATTCAAACACACATTTTCCCTCGATTTCCCTCGATGTGAAATGGATGCATAAATATGAACTGTTGCTGACTTTTATAAAATTTAATCCAGTGACTGTGATTAATTTGTGGTATAACGGCAATGTGTTTAATTATTGTTAACGTCTCTTTTACGTCACTGGAAAATATAAAAATTTTACAGATACTAAACGTAATAAATATTTTTATTACAAACATCATCAAGAGTTCAGGATTTTGCAATGCGAATATAATAAACGTATACAATAACCGTAACCATAAAATAAGGGATGTATGATAACAGTTTCATGGTCTTTCATTTAAGAAGTGTCTGTATAACCACAAATGTTTTATTGAGTAAATACGTTAAGAGCAATGAATATTTCCATATGTTGTAATCTCAAAGCAAGTACTTTAAGTTGTCTTACTGTACAATATTTTGGCAATGCACAGAATTTCATGAATGAATTTAGTTGGTGCTTGATAAGAAATGAATTGGGATTTATGCAAAACATAGTTAACGGTATAATTTTATTGGATTTATTCCATAATTAACATTTTAAAAAGGCGTTTCGACGTTGGAGTATTTTGCATATGAGGTCACATCTATTTGAAAGCGCGAAATTGATCCACGTGTGAGGGGCACGTGAGATGTAATTACGAAATGGGCTTGTTGGATAAATTATGCTAATTACGTATCCGACGATAGAGTCCCGTGGCTGGGTGAAATTTGAATAACAGTTGATTAGAGAGGCGCAGGTTGATCATTACGGTAATTTTCATATCATTCGCAATTTCATGCGCTTAACATAACGATGCATGATGCATACGTGTGTTATCAAAGTGTCGATCATAAATTATGCATAAGCTGTGTAGCCGCGAATGGCACGGCGGTGTGGCCGTTATTGTTCGGAGGCGGCGAACTATGGAGGGGTACTATGGGCATTATTCGTGCACACGCACATAATGCGACGATAACGCGTCCGCGGCCGAATTGGCATTGAGCAATTTTACGGCGACGCTTTGTGCATGTTACGCATTTGCGTTGGCATATAAAGGTGGTCGCCGCCGCCACACCAGGGCCGTGGAATATGTTTGCCATCGGACGGGGAGTGGTGCTCAACAGGCCCCAATGGAGTTGTTGGCAAGTTAATTGCATCATGGCCATACGTACGTACGTACCTACCTACACGCGGATGGACGACATTACAATAACAATAATTTCCGGTCGAGTCCTTTTTGCACTTGACGCGCGATGTTGGAGCGTGCGTTGAAAGTCGGAAGAGGGATGCGCGTTGTCCGTGGCTGGTTTGACAGTATCTCACATAGACGAGGAGAAAAGCCATCGTGCTTTTCTCACTTTGCCACCGCCGCTATGGCTGCTGCTGCCAACGTTCGCGTTGCACTACCCCTTTATTATTATGAAAGGGTTCGTGTGGCTTTGGTTGCGCTCTGAAGATGATAGCTTTTGTCGTGTTGTTAGGCATGGCTAGTTAGGCCCTCTCTTTGTGCGTGTACTCACTCTTTAAGGATTTTCTTGATGTGTTGGTAGCAATGCTGGTGGTAGTGGTAGTGGTGGTGGTACTTTCCGGAATGGTTGCGGCTGCCTTGTAGTTCATGGGGTTTGCTTTGGTTTTGCCGGACTCAATAAGGCCCTGCGGATCTCTGTAATTAGCATTGTGAATTATTATTGCCCGGGTTCTCGGGGACCCGAGGTCCCCATCCTGTCATCCTAAAGCAAAATGTGCCCAACATGAGAACAAGTTCATTGCTTTTGTGCACTCACCATACCACTCTGCATGTTCATATCTCACATCTCATATTTGCGATGGTGTTTTGCCTTGTGCGAGTTTTAATTAATCTAAAATCCTAATTAATTAAATTTCGCAATTTACGTCATAAACACATCTTTTGGGCCGAAAAGTATTTATTACGATTGAAATGTGTTTGCACGATTGAAGTGATGCACTCACTACATCATGATTTATTTACCAACCACCTGCTTGCTGTTGCTTGATATTTAATTTGCACACTACATAGATTTGGGATGTTGTTAATGAACCAACTGAAATATGATTTATCATCGAATAACACGATGATTTTTAACAAGCACTTCATAGCAAACATATTTGATCGGGATCAGTCAAAAACCGGTGCTATACATAAACAACAAATAAATCAAGTACCTACATGCAATTCTCATTTTAGAGTACAGTGCATCAACAACCAACCAACCACTCACTCACGTTAATTAAATCAAACAATGCATTTTGCTTTATTGCACAAACACTTCAGATATTCGTATTATTATTATTATTACGATTATTATTATTATTACAGTGCGGATGAAAAATATTCCAAATATTCAATAGCATAATTTGCGTATTCACGTATTGTTGATTGCACTCGTGCGCTTATTAAACTGATTTTGCGAATGCGAATGGCATGCACTATGCGAATAATAATTAGGTATGTCAATTGAAACATAGCGATCACGCTGAATAGTCAAAGCATGATGAATATTATTATAATTATCGGGGTGCATTCAATGAAAAGGCGTAGTATTACAAAGGAAGGTAGGGTTAAAGCCAGTGCCAGGGGGTTCGCGGGAAGACGGGAGATGACACATAGGTACCTGAATCCTGGATTATTATCATGATTGTAATTATCGGTGCGGCTGAGTCATATTGTCAACACCTGATTCAAGCCTGATTACGAACAGATTGAGCAAGCACAACGGTATCACCAGGATACTGCTGCATTTGGTTGCCAGTGATGATTAGGTTGTTGTTGATGCGTTGAAATGGACTTAATTAATGTCTGCTATGTTTTAATTAATTAACCGTACATTGACATTAATGCAAAGCAGATATTGTCGATTCAGAGTTGGTTGCTTTCCGAATCCGAATGAATTGGATTGGAAATTGTTGTGATGGTGATAACACTTAAAATGAACCAAAACAAAAATAGGAAACGAGAAATAGATGGCATTTCATCCAGGTTAATATAGTCAAGATTCACGTGGAATGAAATTGAAGTAACTGCGCTCATGCGTGATATTGAAAGACTCGCTTTAGCATAGTGAATCTGAACTCATCAAACAAGTTTATAAACAGGAAATTCTAGGCAAAATTTAATAACATGCGAGCAGGTATCATTTCTTTTAATATCCAGTATATGAATCTTTATCCTGAATTTTTATTTGTTTTTTAGTCATATTAATTTACTATCATAAATAATTAACAAAATATTGAGATCAGTTTCATCTGAAAAACGTAAAAAATCAATTTGTTACTGCATTAAATAGTTTGATTAGGCAATTTTTAACGTAAAATTATTTCTGAATATACCGAATTAGACGTAATTTGTCTTTTTACTCAGTTAGCTAGATTTAGTCTGCACATTAACTCGTTTTTTCAATCTAACTTTATTTGGGGTGTTTTAATTGCTTCCTTTACTGTATCAATTCTTAGATCTCTATGATAATCACTATTGCGAATATACCACGAAGTTGAATAGATGTGCTTTGAACTTTATTCTAGACTCGTTAAATTATCTTAATATTCATATATATTGGGATGTTACTCTATTCCTTCCGTTCGTCAAAAGGGCAAAAAGAAATTGCCTCACTTTCTTGGCGAGTGTAAACATGTCCTGAATTCAATTTTAAGTAAATAGGGAGCTTTAAGATTTATTACGTATTTTTAAAATGATTTACCTAACGACGAGAGGTTATTATCAGAAGAGCAAACAAACTACAGTTGTTAGTTATATTTATATTCGTCAAAATGTTGACTGAGTTCTCACATTGCATATAGATTTTCACGTGCATTCGCAAGAGGCCACTTTAAAAATTGCATGTCGAGAAGTACGGAGGTACGTAGGCATTCGTATGGGTACCTAGTACGCTAGTTTGCAGTTAAATTTTAACAGGTAAAAGCTAAAACTTGGCAGCAAACGTTTGCACAGTTTGCGTGCTAGTTGGAAAACTTACTCAATGTACCAAGAGTAGACTAGAGAGAGCTCCGGGAGCACATACACGTACGCAGTCTTACATTTCATGTTTGCTGTTCCGGAAATGCAATCCGTATCTGTAATAAAAACGAGTATGATCATTTGCTCTTTGCCGCGCGGATCAACTCGGGATCAAAACTGCATATCCCTGGGGTTTTTTCATTTTTATTCGAATGCATCACATGAGTAAATTACATATTTCATTTGCAAAACGTTCGTCTTAATCACTTTACTTAGCCTCTCGGCCTCGTGCTGATGTTTCTGTATGCGTAGCGATAAATTAAATTAGTTTTTAAACAATAAAAAGTTTGGTGTGAATTAAAGCTATCTATCGCATTGAGAAGTTTGCGAAGGACAATCCTTGCAATTGCACGAAATCTGAACGAACGACGGATTCTCGCTCAGTGGGAGATTTCCACCGAGAAGCGTCGTCGTTCACTGATTGGCAAAAGTTTGCAAGTTGAAACGGAGCGAACAATTGAGATTGTTTGGAAATTAATTTCGGAATACTTGCGGCAACGACGATTCGTGAAACTATTGTTAGCGTCTCCCTGCCAATACTGGAACCGAATCAATCGATTCAGCTTTGCAATTTGCAATCGAAACGAGAGAAGCTTTCCAACAAACTAAACTGCAAATGCGAAGTGCGGTCAACTTTTATCGTCTCATAATAAGCCTGTGCCGCCTTCATTCCACTTGCAGTTGTAGGACTAGATGAGTTTAAAGAGCTTGGTGTGTTGAATAAACACGAAACTGTTGGACGCTTTTACACGTTGCGTATTGTTGATACAAACAATGATTGGCGTTTGATACTGTATACGAATTCCATTAACATTGTGCAAATACGAATTTGCATTGCTCGCGTGGTGCGCAGCAAGCATTTCATACGCGATTCAATTTACTACCGCTCTGCTGTGTTGGCTTGCGCACTCTCGCGCTCCTTCGTTATTAACACGTGCGAGCGTGCCTCTTGCGTGTTATGTTTTATGTACAGTTGAGGAAACACCACCGCTTTAGAGTGCCTGGGCAAAGACAAATATTTGCGTGCGCTTTAAGCATTCAACTATAATTTTGTTTAATTATTAATTAATTGCAAACTAATTAATTGACAACTCGTCTGCAATTTACTACTGGGATCCTAGAAGTAAATGGCAGTTGGCAATGTTCTCTTGGAGCGGATGGATGGCTTTTTGTTCGAATTGATTAAAAACTCTGGCAAACTGTCTTGAAAGTTTGCGTCGCGAAGAAATTGAAGAAGTTCATCATTCATTATCTGATTTTGGTGTCTTCTTTGCGCCGATAACGACTTGGGGTGGTACTGATGATATAGACGACAGCTCCACCCCGATAATTGCCTTCTCTTTGAGCAATTATCAAAGGAAAACCCATCTCGTTTTACTTCACTGCAGGAAAATATTTGGAAATTGCTTGAATTGCACCATAGATTAGGTAGTTGTAATTACAACGTTTCGAATTTTCTTCTGAAAGAATTCTAAACTTTTCCATTATTTTGTTTTTTAAGCAAAAAAATTGAGAATAATTTATTTTCTATAGTTGGTAATTAATTTTACAGTAATTTATTTTCGAATTTGATTGGATTGAATTTTTTTGCTGTTATGAATAAACACTCGATGCTTGCTGTGGGAAGCTATTTTAATCCCATGGGTGTATTTAGTCATCGTTGAAGGCGGGTGAGGGAAAAAAACGCATTCGGAAAATATGTCCAAACATCGCTCCGACTAGATGGCAGATTGCGATAAACACCTTTCAGCAAAACGCACTCGCGTGTTCCAGACACGTGTCACTTGAGTTTCGTGCCATGCTCGATGAGCGTATGTGTACGTACGGATTCGCGGAGTGAAGAGAATTGCTCCTGTATTTGCATGATGATGAATGTGATGCCATTTGCGTAAATGTGCGTCTATCACATCCAGATCATCATCATCATCCTCGCATGCTGCTCGAATATGCTGCGCTCGCCGTGCTGATTCGTTTGTTCGCAGATGTCATCATCGTCGAAAACGTTCGCTCTCATCTATTTTCCCTTAAAACACACCGCGTATATTCCATTTCTTTATTTCATACCAACCTGCGGACCTAGCTATCCACCTCTCGGCACGCGATCGCATAAATTCTAATAATACCTACATTCTCTCATGTTCACCGCTCGCATGTTTATTGATCTCTTGTGCGTTTGTTTGTTGCAGGCCGAAATATGGAGCGTCTTCATTGCCATCCTCAGGAAGAGCGTTCGCAATTTGCAAGCGTGCACCGACGTCGGCCTCATCGAGCACGTCCTCAAACGGCTTCGCAATGCGGACATTGTCGTCGCAGGTAACGTTCCCACTGCTGCAACAAACACTTGCCGGTTCGTTCGCCGTGAACGCTTCCTGCCCTGCTCGTCGTGCTAAGCCCTAGGAAGCATTTTGCTCCTCTCAAATGCGCGTCGCTCTGCGTAATTGTCCTTCTGCCACCATCACCACCAACACATGCGAATGTGCTGCGCAGCCCTCCTCGTTTTCATTTTTATTTCCTTCTTTAATCGCCATAATAATAACAATAATGGGGGCGATTTCTCCTGGGAAAGGCGTGCGCACAGGTGAAATGGAATTGTCTGTAACTGCAGAAAAATGCGACGTGAAAAGCATCCATAAAAAAAGCCCATCACTGCAACAGCCTAACTGAACCATGAACGCGCACAATGGAAACGAATTAGAAAAACACTGCACGTTATCATCATATCACATAAAAGCGTTTCATAATGTTGCTATTACAATGACTATATTAAACATTGAATGCACAGTTTTGATCCTGTACGAGAAACGGTATAATTTTGCATTTATGAAGTATATTCCCGCGTGATAATAATATCTCTTGGCTCTGCTGACGTTTCATGCCCTAAGAGAAAACTTGTATACTAACTGCTGCTCATTTGCTTGTTGTTTGCAGATCTCCTAATAGAAATGTTGGGAGTGTTGGCGAGCTACAGCATAACAGTGAAAGAACTGAAGCTGCTCTTTGGCGCCATGAAGGCGGTGAATGGCAAATGGGTAAGTGTGTCCGCCAAACCAAACCCCTCGCGCGCGCTATGTTATAATTAATCATTAATGTACGCCATTTCCTCGCGCTTTCAGCCGAGGCATTCCGCCAAGTTGCTCAACGTCCTACGCCAGATGCCCCAGCGGTCGGGGCCGGACGTTTTTTTCAGCTTTCCGGGACGCAAAGGATCGGTAAGACCCTTTCTTGAAACACGCATTTCTAATCAACCCTTACATGGGGCTTCCTGCGCATCTTTGCCGCACGAGCTTTATGAAAATATGTTTATCCAATAAATCTACATTTGGATGTAAATGTTGATGGCGTGTTGTTCTTGCGAAATAGGCCATCGTCCTGCCGCCCTTGGCGAAGTGGCCGTACGAAAATGGATTCACGTTCACGACATGGTTCCGCCTTGATCCGATCAATTCGGTGAACATCGAAAGGGAAAAACCTTACCTCTACTGGTACGTGTTATTGTTGTTATCATCGCAAAATAAAGAAGACGAAAGAGAGAGAAAATGGATGAGGAATTTTCACTGACACGGAGTGAACCAACAACTTGTATGTTGCAGTTTCAAGACGAGCAAAGGCGTCGGCTACACGGCACATTTCGTTGGCAATTGTTTGGTATTGACGTCGATGAAGATTAAAGGCAAAGGATTCCAGCACTGCGTCAAGTACGAGTTTCAGCCGCGAAAGGTAGCGTGAAATATTTACTTTTGTCTGGCGAAGCAGGCTATCTGTAAATTGTCTACGTACCGTATCTAAGTCTATATACTCATCACAATGTTTATTTTTGCTCTCTTTGCGATACGTCCTCCAGTGGTACATGCTCGCCGTCGTCTACATCTACAATCGATGGACGAAGAGTGAAATTAAGTGTTTGGTCAACGGGCAGCTCGCATCCAGCACCGAAATGGCTTGGTTCGTTAATACGAATGAGGTAAAACCAAATAACTCTTATACGTGCTGCCAATATGTTTCAGCCATGCACTTACACGGTCCGTGAATTATTGATTTTACAATTAACAATTAAATTTGCATTACATTTAGGATCACTTTATAGTGCAACATACCTATGACGTTAAACTATTCATGTGTGTATGGCATGTGCATGAAGAACAGTGCTCAAATATTTATTCACTTTGATGTTGGCTGCGCACCGGGGAGAGGTCGAAGAGTTAAAATTGCAGAACGAAGCCATTACATACCGAAAACGCCATTAAAAGCATTGAACTTTATCCTTCGGAGAATTTGTAAATTTGTTGGAACTATTTCAATAAGTCGGTAACTTTTCCATGGGGCCGCCAGCCACCACCGCTATTGCAAATTAGGTCGTGCGAAGAGCAGCTTTTCAGACTAGACGCGAATGTGAAAATGCATTGCGAATAGATGGGGAGTATGCGCATAGCTATTTTGAATGTGCCCCCAACGAGCTCTTCGGCCGCGAGCTGAAACGGTTTATTTATTTCCCATAAGACTGGTGCGCGGCGCGCTCAAGAAGAGTTAAAAAACACATTCGGAAATGTCAATGGCGAGTTGTTCAAGTTATTTCAGCATCCACATGTAAATGGTATTCAAATTGATTTCGGATGCGCAGCACCAGCACATAAAAATTTTGCTGCTTTATTTCTTTTCGCTGCGCGCATCCAGCGAGCTCTGTACAACGTCGTTGTTTATTCAATTCGTATTTTGTTGTTGTTGTTGTTGCCCGCATACACTTTATGTGCTTCTCATCACGTTCTTTCGTAATGGTTTGCAGCCGTTCGATAAATGCTACATTGGCGCAACGCCTGAACTGGACGAGGAGCGCGTGTTCTGCGGGCAAATGTCTGCGATCTACTTGTTCAGCGAAGCGCTGTCGACGCATCAGATTTGCGCGATGCATCGCCTCGGGCCCGGCTACAAGGTATGTACCAACATGCAGTAATGCAATATCCCGACCACGAACCGGAGCGACGTGCCCCCCCAATCAAATCAAATGCAAAACAACACCCCCGATGCCCATCCGCTGCAATTCGACTATCATACACCCATTACCTGGGATGGCCGTTGCTTCCGGGCATCCAGCTAGGCAGCAATTCGATTAATACACACGCAACGCTCAATTATCTCGTTTTCCAACAGAGTCAATTCCGCTTCGACAACGAGTGCCACTTGAGCCTGCCCGACAATCATAAACGGGTGAGTGATGCAAGCGATGAAGGCGCTGCTGCCGCCGCCATCAGCATGAGCCAGACTCTGAATCAGAACCAGAACCAGATCCAGATACAGAATGCATCCGATGCACGTGCAGTAAGCATGGTTTTTATTTATTATTATTATTCGTAGTTTGTAGTTTTATTCGAATCATTATTATTTCGTTTCGACGTCATTATGCTGTACAAATTATATAATGGCGCAGATTTGTCATTTTTCCCCATTACATACTTCTCATGCTGCTCGTCCTTTTCGAGCACAAGGACAATTGCAAATGAGGTCTTATTGCCATCGCAACCATACATCGATAGGCAGCTTTAAACTGCAAAGCCCGAGGAAGTCTTAATTAAATTTTGCCGCGCATATCGAATTTGCAAGTTGCAAGAAAGTGCGCGCGCGTGCATGCACGAGCAAAACGGCATTTCCGTTGGCGGTCGAAGCCAACTCGATTTGTCACTAAAGTCCCCAATCTGCCCCCTCTAGAAATCGAATCCTCCGAGCAGATTAGTTAATGCCGTACACGTACACTTTTGCATTCATCGTTACGCATTTACATACACACACACACACACACATGCACAGCCCCATATTGGCTTCTGTTATAATGCCGCCTCCCATTAGTAGGCAATTGCTTTTCGAGTGCAAAGTCATTCTATTAGCAAACAATTTCGACCATTAAATTAGTAGTCGGTTAAACCTGCATTAATTGCCTAACTGGATAACTCATAATATCACAAAGTGTCACTGATTTGGCGTAACTGTACAATAGTGTGCAAAATTGTCCTAATTAAATTCATCCATGTCGATCAATTAATTGAAATTGACTCATTAACTTGAATTTTTATCGCAGTGCTTTAATTAAAATCCTGTATGCATTTGCCAATGGTTACATATTGAAATTTTAAACAGATCGGACATTTAATTAATAAATTGCATCGCTTGTAATTAGCTAATATATTAAACAGGAACACCATACCATTGCATTTTATTTATAATTACATGGACCAGCGGCATTATCGTATACATTGAGAAGCAATGTAATTATTATTGATGCGCAGTGAACAATCCATTAACAGTGAATGCCTATGTGTTTGCAAGTTTAAACAAACCCATTGGAAAATACTAATTAACATGTTCATAATTAATATTCATGGATCACTAACCAGAATATGATAACGTGAACTGATTTTGTTCGATGAATATTTTAGTTATCGTAAAATACACTTGTTCCCGTGCAATTGCACACAATGTCGAATCGCAGAGGAATTTCATGCACATAAAGGTATTTTAAGGTGGACGTCCAAAATTTGGTTACTATTTGATGTTTCATTTTTTTTTTTAGTATGATTTTTGTTGAAAATATTACGATTGTGTAGTCTTGTTGAATGTTTCGCATAGTCTACTTAATTTGAATTGCTTTTGAACCTGACCATGGTCGTTGAGTGGTGTTTTATTTGTAATTATTTTTCATTTTACCCGCCTGGTGGTTCACTTTAACGTATCGCGCCATCCAAATGAAGCGCACGAGTGGCGCCTAGAGAACCAAACAGCGATGAATGCCATGCTATAGAAATGCAGCGCAATTAATTTTAACTGAGTTTTACCATACGCCAAAGAGTAGTTCCAGCCTTGTAGTGTATCATTAAATAATCATCATGATTCATGTATGTAGATTTGAAGCATTCATTGCCTTTTGCAGTTTGGACCCTTTTGTCTTGCTATGTACTTTTGTATCATCTTGTCCTGAATGCTTACGTATATTCATCATTAAGGTTGTGAATCTCGTGTCTCACAACTAGCAAATGTATGAAATTCATTAATTAATTCCACTTTACTGTTTGGCAGGTTCTCTACGATGGAAAACTATCGAGTGCGATCGTATTCATGTACAATCCGGTGGCGACCGACAGCCAATTATGCTTGCAGTCCGCACCCAAAGGCAACATTTCTTATTTCGTCCATACACCACATGCATTGATGCTTCAAGTAAGTTTCAGTCCCGGTGCCTAGCGCTGCAAAGTTTACAGGACTAGCGGCGCGCGCGCGCCCGGGAGATGGGATTGGTCCTTTCGCCCTTATATTATTAGCTTTCGCGCGCGGCGAAACTTTAATGAATTGGTGCTTGAATGGAAATTGCTATACGATTAGTCTGGTCTCCCATGGCAATAAATACGAGTCGCGTCAGAAAGCGCCCCCGAATTACGCTACTAACGTTACGCATTTGTGCGCTGTTGCAGGACGTGAAGGCCGTGATAACGCATTCCATCCACAGCACGCTGAACTCGATCGGCGGCATTCAGGTTCTGTTCCCATTGTTCTCGCAGTTGGACCTGCCCTACGAGTGCGTCGGCACAACGGAATCGAAACGCGATCCGACGCTATGGTAAGCGAGCACATACGTCCTGGCTAATTGAAACGCCTTTGCGCGAAACGCTGCTAAATGCCGGACGGACGACATTGTTCGACTAGCACATTCTAATTAGGCGCGCCTCTGCTTTGCTTTCTTTTCCAGCTCGAAGCTGTTGGGATTCATTTGCGAGCTGGTGGAGACGTCGCAAACGGTGCAGCAGCACATGATCCAGAATCGCGGCTTTCTCGTCATCAGCTTCATGCTGCAGCGCTCCTCCAGGGAGCACTTAACCATCGACGTGCTCGGCTCGTTCCTCAGCCTCACCAAGCACCTCGTCACCTGTTTGAGCGCGAACAGCGAATTGCTTTTGAAGCAGGTAAGTGCCAGCTTGGCCGCGCCGCACTAGGTTGCCGAGCTCGAATGAAAGGTGCCACTTGTAAATATTGTGCTAGCCGTACATATGTATACACGACGACGACACGTAATCACCCATTGTGTTGGCTGTGTGCCGCCTCCTCATCATAATCAATAATTGATGAGCAGGCCCAGCATACGATCAAGTGTGTGTAGAGCGTAAACGTAAAAAAGAATTAAGCAGGGCGAATACCTCGTAACAGAGATACGTACTATTTGCGACAACACAGAAATATCCATTTAGACATTTTTCGATGATTGTTTGATGTATCTCTAATCGTGTTTTTTACAGAATATTATTCAATAGGTGGTATAGTTGATTTAGGCATGCGCCTCCCTCCTTCCCACTTTGGTCTTTTCACATTGCATCTTTCGATTGCATTGATTGTAGTTGTTGTTTCTTTCAACATTTCGTATTCCCTCTATTAGCAGTTTAGTTCGATTGGCGTAGATGAGATGATATACTATTGTTTGCGGTGCGCACGTTCGTTCAAGCCGGGTCACTTTCAATATGTATGTTTGTTTGAATGTATGCGATCATGATGGCGATGATGAGGATGATGACGACAAACCGCTGACAAGAAATTTGCATATAAATTAAATTGTTTTAATCGCACATGCTCTCGAGTAAAGCGCATATGCTGACAGCTAAGACCACAAGCTTCCTGTTACAATTTTCCACTTTTCACGTAATTAATATATTCAGGGAATTTTTTATAGTCCGGCAAACTAAACTTTCATATGAATGGCGCAGGCCGCATGGTTTTTAATCATTTGCAATTTAATATTTGATATTTTTTGCGCATCGCATTTCATTATGAGCGCAGTTAGTTATTTCATTTGTAACAATAACAGAACGCGACCAATACATTCGCTGGTTGTATGTTTACTTTGCAACAAGCTGAAACTGAATAGCTTGTTAAGGGATACAAATGCCCTACGGGCACTATTTTAAATTCAATTACCGTGTACAACGAAACAAGACGGGAGTTGCTCATGTACAAAATTGGCCTGGATTTGAAAAATGCGCAGTTCCTGAACAAATAGCAGCATTTTTCATAATTTATTTTATTCGAACGTAACGCATGCACATATTGGTAGCTATAGCCTAGGTAGCTGAGCTGGTAGAACGGCTTTTCTTCTCTAAATTGAATTTGCGTTCGCATTCATTCGTATAGTTGAAATTTATGTTTTGGAGTCGTTTATCCCTTAACTCTTCGTAGTGTAATTGTTACTATTGCGTGCGTACAAAAATCGTATTTGAATCAATTGTCATATATGTAATAAAATTTGGTAAGTACGGGAGCAGGTTAATCCATTTTGATTTAGTTGTTTTGCTTCTCGTTCCTGACGTGGCAGCTCCTGGACCATGTGCTTTTCAATCCAGCGCTGTGGATCTACACGCCAGCGCCAGTCCAATCAAAGCTCTACTCGTATCTCGCCACCGAGTTCTTATCGGACACGCAAATCTATTCGAACGTGCGGCGCGTCTCCACCGTATTGCAGACGGTCCACACGCTCAAATACTACTATTGGGTTGCTAATCCTAGATCTAAGAGCGGCATCACTCCCAAAGGATTAGGTAAGTTGCTCGCTTGCGCGCCGAGATGGTAGATGCGCGACCGAAAAGATTGACGCCACCCGGCGACTGCGCATCCGATATAAACTAATCAGAATCATTGATGTTTGCTGCCTCAGATGGTCCGCGGCCGGCTCAAAAGGACATTCTGGCGATACGCGCATACATCCTGCTCTTCCTGAAGCAGTTGATCATGGTTGGCAACGGCGTCAAGGATGACGAACTCCAAAGCATCCTTAATTACCTAACCACCATACACGAGGTACGTGTTCATTTCATGAAACTTGGCATGGCAGCAGGCGAAACTAATTGCCGCGTCCTACGCAATGGCGGCTGCAAATTGTTAGATGAGCTACTTTATGCACCAGAGATATAACTATATGTATGTATTTCCTACAGGACGAAAACCTTCATGACGTCTTGCAAATGCTAATCTCGTTAATGTCGGAGCATCCCTCATCGATGGTACCAGCGTTCGATTGCAAGCATGGCGTCCGTACCATATTCAAACTGCTGGCATCGGAGAGTCAATTAATTCGTCTGCAAGCGCTGAAATTGCTCGGTTTCTTCCTCAGTCGCAGCACGCACAAGAGGAAATACGACGTAATGAGCCCGCACAACTTGTACACCCTATTAGCAGAGCGCCTGCTGCTCAACGAGGAATGCCTCTCGCTGCCGACCTACAACGTGCTCTATGAAATAATGACAGAGCACATTAGTCAGCAGATTCTCTATACGAGACATCCGGAGCCGGAATCGCATTTTCGACTGGAAAATCCAAGTAAGCGCGCGTACACGCCGTTTTCATTATAGTCGTCGTTGTTGCGAAGCGGACGTGCTGGCAGAGTGCCCTAACCATATTTGCTGCTCTCTTTCTTTCAGTGATCCTCAAGGTTGTTGCGACGCTAATCCGACAGTCGAAGCAGAGCGAGCAGTTGCTGGACGTGAAGAAGCTGTTTCTTAGCGATATGACGCTATTATGTAACAACAATCGGGAGAATCGTCGCACCGTGCTGCAGATGTCCGTTTGGCAGGAGTGGCTCATCGCGATGGCGTACATTCATCCGAAAAATAACGAGGAGCAAAAGCTCTCCGACATGGTTTACTCGCTTTTCCGGATGCTATTACATCATGCCATTAAGTACGAGTACGGCGGATGGCGTGTGTGGGTTGACACATTGGCCATTGTCCACTCAAAGGTACGTTTTCTGTAACGAAGAGCGGAGGACCGGCTGGCGGCTTGGTGTGGCTATTGGCAATTTTATTTCCAGGTCTCCTACGAGGAATTTAAACTGCAGTTTGCCCAGATGTACGAGCACTACGAACGACAGAGAGCGGATAATATTACCGATCCGCTCGTGCGACAGCAGCGGCCCATCAGCACGATCTCCGGCTGGGAGCAGCAGAATGAAGGCGTTGCTAATGGCTATCATGATGAGAGCAAGTGGAGCAATTCAAACGCAGCCCTTCAGGAGATCGATCAAGCGTCTGTGAAGACCGAGCCGATGTGCAATTGCGAATTGAACACCCCGATCTCGGATGGCAGTCCATCTTCGTTTATGACGAAGCGCGACGACAGTGAGGGTGTTTCATTAGATTCCAGGACTAGTGATTTATATAGTGACGTGAAATTAGGTAAGGAATCGCCGCTGTCCGTCGAGGAGTCACCGTCGAAAGTGTCCTCGGAGCCGATGATTTGTAACGGCATACATTCGGCCGACAGTTGCACTTCAGTAACACCTGAAAAACACCCCATTGAGCTGCGACTCGATGACGAGGACGATGATTACGATCCGAAATCAGAAATAATTCAGGAAATTGTCAAAGAAATCCTCGCGAAGAGTGAAAAAATGTTAGACATAGTTGCTCAAGACGCTGTCAACTCGTCACCTGTAGTTCAGGACGAGGAAATCGTCCAAGCTGTAAACGAGGTTGTGAATACCGTGAACGATGTAGTTGAGACATATGCCCAAAAACCCGACGAAATTACCGCGGACGATTCGGATGAAAAGCCCTCGTCTTCGGTGGAAGGTAGTCCGAAAAAAGAGATAAGCATTTCCGTTATCGATCCAAAATTATCGGACGTTTTACCCACGAGCCCGGAGAAAGACAGTGATCTATCGGAAAGGTATCAAACGCCCACAGACATGAGTGAGGCTGAGCGCAAAGATGAAGAATGTGCTGCGCAGCACAAGAGCACTGATGAACTGAGCTCAAATGAAAAAGTTGAACCGACCAAAGCGGAAGACGCTGAATACGCTGAGGCTGAAGCTAATAGCGCAATAATGGAAGTTGTTGCAACTGATGATGAACAGAAAACCACCGAAGAAGAGGTTGCAGCTTCTTGTGATGAAGAAAAAATGTCGAAAAACGCTGAGAAGCAAGACGAAATTGCACAAGATGTGCAATCACTTAACGATGTGCCAATTGTTGATAATAGTGCTGTGTCTGTAGATTTAGAGCCGTCCAATGTTGAATCTAGTCATAGCGAAGACATTCTAGACGATACATTAACAGAGAATACGAAGAATGTTGCGAACAGCGTTGACATCAAAGCAGACGTTGATGACGTGCAACCGGAGCAAACGGATGAAGCGTCCGAGGTTGAAAAAATCTCGACCATTTCGCAAATCTGTGATCCTAGTCATTACCCATCAAGCACGGAAACCGGCAGCAGTGAGCCGTCCGTTGCAGACAGTCCAATTAAACCCACTGACGAAATGAAACGACGCAACAGTTTACCTCTCAATTCAATGGACCAGCCGCCCGAAGTAAACGGCGGCAGCGTGGTGCACGGTTCGCCACAGAAACGTCCACGTAGCGCCTCAACATCAACGCAAGTCGAGCCGAACCACTTCGATGCCAAACGCAAATCAGGCTCGGCTTCCATTCGCCCGATGTTCAGTCCGGGACCAACGCGACCACCATTCCGTATACCCGAATTTAAATGGTCCTATATCCATCAGCGACTGCTCTCTGATGTATTGTTTTCACTGGAGACGGACATTCAAGTGTGGCGCTCTCACTCCACGAAATCGGTCCTTGATTTCGTCAACAGTAGTGATAATGCCATATTCGTGGTCAACACGGTCCATTTGATTTCCCAGCTTGCTGACAATCTGATTATCGCTTGCGGCGGTTTGCTGCCGCTGTTGGCCTCGGCAACTTCACCAAATGTAAGTTTACGGCAACGATGATAATCGAATATAATTGTCCTAACTTCTATGCGCATTTTCAGAGTGAATTAGATGTAATTGAACCAACTCAAGGAATGCCAATTGAAGTCGCCGTCTCATTCCTGCAGCGTCTTGTAAATATGGCCGACGTTCTTATATTTGCGAGTTCCTTGAACTTTGGCGAGTTGGAGGCGGAGAAAAATATGTCAAGCGGTGGCATTTTGCGTCAATGCTTGAGATTGGTGAGTATTATAAATGTTGTCGTCACACATTGCAAATTGTACATAGTTGAAATGATATATGTAATGAATATATTCACGTGTGTGCGTTAGGTATGCACTTGTGCAGTCCGTAATTGTCTGGAGTGTAAAGAAAGGAGTCGCCCGCATCACACTCTTGCACCGGCACATAACGCTAATCACAAGTCCGCACATTTACAATCATTTATTCGTGGGGTCCACAACTCGCCCAAGGTGAGTGTAATAGAGCAGCGCAAACATTTACAAATCTGGGTCCTGAAAGTCCGATTTGAAATTGAATACTCTTTACTATTTTTATCATAATTTTTGAATTGAATTAGTGTCATGGTATTAATATTAGTCTACGCGGTCTGAAGATAACTTCGATTAAGCGCGTAAATGGTTTTAAGACTGAGTATGACTTTTGGGACACTTTATAGTAAGACTCCTATTTCCCCAATACAGTCACACTCGACAATTCACATGGAATTACCTGACACTAACATTGTATTACATTACCAGAATATTGCCGACAATTTATCGAACGTGTCGAGTCCTGTGAAAGATCCAGAAAAACTTTTACAAGACATGGATGTGAATCGCCTTCGCGCAGTCATCTACAGAGACGTGGTGAGAACGTTTATACAGGCACACAACACAAGCACCCTGAAACTAAACTCTCTCTAACTATTACTATTACAGGAGGAGACGAAACAAGCGCAGTTCCTTTCATTGGCAATCGTCTACTTTATATCTGTACTTATGGTCTCCAAGTATCGAGATATACTCGAGCCGCCCGTTACTGTGCGCGTGCCGAGTCCAGTTCCTGCAATTAGAAATAATGGACCACATCATATAGATAGCCCACAAGGTAAAAACTTTTTCTTTATCGCATACGAATACTTTAGTTAGCGCCGAGTAACAGATGCATACATAGAAAGCTGCATTCACAAATCACACGCTTACTCACATACTGGCAAAATATGCCCACGAAATTGAACAATTTTGCAACATTTAACATATGTTGTTTGAATGTCAATGTATATTGTCAAATTGCCCATTTACTAACATTGTTTTTCTTGTCTAATGGTACGGCAGAAGGAAGTGCAAGACCTCTTTTCCCGCAGTGGTCACATCACGTCTATCCGCAGTTCTTGCCCGGTTCACATCCCAATGCGGCACAACCATACCATAACTATCCTAGACATAGGCATTCCTCCTATATGAAACACCATTATAACATTAATAATAACCACCATTCCCATCACCACAACCACAAAATTGACCACAGGTACCATAGAAACACGATTGCCAGTCATACAGGTAATTGGATCTTTCGAATTACCCTGCACGCATAGCATCACTTCTTAGTATGTTTTGTGTTTCGTTTTAGTAATAAACTGAACGATCATTTTCCATTTGTCACATTGATCTATCACACATTCTTGTCGTTGTATACTTGAAAAACTTTGGAAAGTGATTTAGATTTGTAACTAATTAATAATAATTTCATAAATCTAAATAGTAATAACACGCTTTTTCAAAAAGTTATGAAATTATAATAATCATTGTATTTTCTGTTAGATGTTTATTGCAACAAATGCCAATATGCTAATACTTATTTAATATTTTTAGGTTCTAGAGCAATCCATAGCCAAACGCATGAAGATGCGGATTACGAAGTAATCACTGCATACGTAATGGATGATAATCATTCCGTGCACGATCCGGATTTGCATTCGGGACCTCCGTCAATAAAGGTATGTAGTATTTGCACGCAGTAGTATTATCTTAGGCGGTATTATTGACATTTTCTAACTAACGTACTAAATATTTGAATCGAGTTTCAATTGTCTTGTACGATAATGCATGGTGGTTCGTGTTATGTACAAGAAACAGTCTCAAAATGAATGCTTATGCGGTATTAGCCTTGATTTAACTCTATTTCTAATTAACTCCAATTGCTTTCTTTTCGCTGATTGTGCGCCTGGCAGGTTAGCGCAAGACAGCGTCCGAGTATTGGGCACGGATTCTCTGTAGATTACTCAATGGATGGGATAAGGCATGCTCGTAACAGTCGTAATCGTACTGATATAACTACTCGTAACAATAAGGTAATCCATATTGCATTAGCTGTACTCTATTTGATGTGTGTGTGATCGTCGATATGGCATTGTAACGATGGGTGGTAATTGCACACTTTATTCTATTTAAATTGGTAATGCTCACTAATTTGTTCGACTCTAATTGGCAGTTTCGATTTTATTTCCAAGTAGTTTAAATAGCATGTTCATCAATTTTGTGATTATTGCAGAGTGTTGATTCCATTGAGGAAATCACTTCGGTTAATTCGGCCGACACCAGAAGTAACGTCGAAAGCAACGAAAATATTGAAGACAATAAAATCAATAATGACGAAAACTGGACGGACATTAATCTGAATGAGGATGGTGAAGTTCATCATAAGGAAGACGCGCGCAATATTCAAAATTTGTCGCATGGCGGTCATATTGATATTGAAGGAAATATTCAAAATGAAAGGGGCGATAAGCAACACTCTGAGATATCTGTCGTACGCGTTCCGGAAAATATTATTCAGTCGACCACGCAAGTACGTCCTGACGACCTACCCGTCAATAATTTAGTGGAGCATATTTCCATACCCACGCCATCAAGGGAGGCATCTCTTACGCAAAAATTAGAAATGGCACTGGGTTCAGTGTGTCCATTGCTGAGAGAAATTATGGTCGATTTTGCTCCCTTCTTATCCAAGACTTTAGTGGGGTCTCATGGTCAGGAACTGCTAATGGAGGGCAAAGGGTTAACGACTTTTAAGAATAGTACCTCTGTTGTTGAGCTAGTCATGTTGCTTTGCTCGCAAGAGTGGCAAAATTCATTGCAAAAACATGCCGGCCTGGCATTTATCGAACTCATAAACGAGGGACGCTTGCTATCGCATGCAATGAAGGATCATATTGTTCGTGTTGCCAATGAAGCTGAATTTATCTTAAATCGGATGAGAGCCGATGACGTGCTGAAGCATGCTGATTTTGAATCACAATGTGCCCAAACACTTTTGGATCGTAAGGAGGAGGAACGGATGTGCGACCATCTGATAACAGCTGCGCGAAGACGTGACAACGTAATCGCCAGTCGATTGCTGGAAAAAGTTCGAAATATTATGTCGAACAAGCACGGAGCTTGGGGCTATATGGATCCATTGGGAGCAAAGTATGTGGAGATGTTCTTAACCAGTTTAAAGCAGTAGTTAAAACTTTGCTCCTTCTAACGCAAACCGTAATCATTTTCAGATTAAACGAATTTTGGAAGTTGGATGCTTGGGAAGATGACGCTCGCAGAAGAAAGCGGTTTGTTCATAATCCCTTGGGATCAAGTCATCCAGAGGCTACATTAAAAGCCGCTTTGGAGCATGGTGGTCCCGAAGACGCCATCCTTCAGGCAAGTGCATTATACAATGTGTATACTGTGTTGCATACAGTTGACACCAGCAGCAGCTAAAACTATATTTAATTCTGTTCAGGCAAGGGAAGAAATTCATGCTCAACTAGCGGCTACTCGTAACCAACAGCAATTACAAATGCAACAATCTGATTTAATGGACGATAGTGAATTATTGATTGATGACAGGGATATTGAAAACGATTTGACTGGTAAATGGATGAATTAACACGGCTGAATGTTAAAATTATAACTTTTGCAATTTATAGGACCTGTAAACATTAGCACGAAAGCCAAATTGATCGCACCCGGCATTGTAGCACCTGGAATTGTATCTATCACCTCCACGGAACTTTACTTTGAGGTGGACGAGGACGACGAGGAGTTTAAGAAATACGACACTGAGGTAAGTCCCGCATTTCGCATATTGTTTACATAAGTTATTTGCTAAAGTGCGAACAATCGTAAACGTTAAAAGCAAATGTCTCGTTTTACCAAGAGAATATGAAAATTACCCATATTTTCATTATTATTGCGTTATAAAAGTAACACGCCGGACTTAGGCAGTCGTAAATGTTTAATTCGAATATCTAATTTACGAGGCAACCAATGGAAATTTGTGCACACCGAATCGGGGATCGTACACAGCGCATAATTTCATAAATAATCGTGAATTTTCGATAATAAATTATTCTTTAATAGTTCACGATCGAGTTGTCAGATACGCAGGCCATCGTCTCGCGCCGTTGTATAATATTTCAATAATTTCTTTTATTTTACGGTGGATAATCCATTTATCATGTCAGAGTTTATTGAAATCCGTTTGTGTGCATTGCATATTCATCAGTTCTACCATAAATCATTATATAGGCGGATCCACTGACAATCTTATGTAAACATACTTTAACTTATTGCCTTTTAAAACGGCTGGGATGTTCCACACTGCTAAAAGCAGGCAAGTGGCTTGCTTCAAAGCCTTTGAACCTTTTTTTTTGTTCTTTTGATTTTATTCTTCGTTCCTCGGTTTCGAGATTATGAACCGTCTACATAATGGTAATTATCGTGATTTTCATATCAACTGGACGCAAATTTAATTCAGGAATTTGTTGAGAAGAAAACTTGAGAAGAAGTTGAATGTACCTACATGTTGAGATGCGCGCGCATTTATCGAAATTGATAATTGCGCTCAAGAATGCTCTGTTTTCTAACTCTTTGAAACGTTAACTATCATTTATTATTCTCCAAAGCAACCCAAATGAAAATAGATTAATTTCGGAAGTGAGGTAACGCATTTACTTATGTAAATTGAAAATGGTATTTGTTTCATGAGCTAGTGATTGATTGTGTTATAATTACCACTTTTCTGGTTGGTAATTACACCGGCTTATTACTCAAAACAGAGAACACACGCGGAACACACGGAAATTTCAATTGATTGTACAAACGCATCAACAGTTGCAGATGCTACCATGTTTAAAGATGGTACCAGATATACCTTACCTACCTGCAGATGCACGACACGCGCGGACCCATATAATTCAAATCGAACAGGGCAGATCCATATGCATATATATATATATATGTACTGAAATAATAAGTATAAGCATTACATTATCGTTTGTAAATCACAATATTGAGTATCACGGCCGCGGATGAAGAAAAGTGAATTCGTGCGCGCCACGCGGTTCTCGTCCGATAGGTTTGTGGTGGTCGCGCGCATTCCGCGCCGCGCTGGAGTCGGCCCAGCATGTCGTCCGATAATTGGTCGTCCGAAGGGGCACCTGTCCAGGGGGCATTCTGCTGCTTATGCCCATGCATTTGCGCGTTGCATATGCATTACATGCATGAAGAGAACATTGCGCACGACGTACATTGCTTTACAAGCGATCAACGAGAGAAGAAGACGACTCGGAATCAGAGAGTCGCTTTGATTATGCGTTCGAAGCGAGCGCCAGCAATCCGATACGAACTGACAATCAATTGTTGCAGTGCAGCCAATGCACATCAGCTGCACACGGTAATATATAAAGTAATAAATATTAAGCGATTTGTTGCTTGGATTCGTTTGCGTTCTCTCGGCCACATGGAGAAGGCGCTCGCACGTCGCGAGCAACTCGAAACCGCATAAACTTCTTTGTTTTATGATCAGCTGGCTGCGTTGTCCGGCTGGCTGATCAGCAGATTGTTTATTCGCGCATCGATAAATTGCTCATTACGCTCGATTAAAATCACAATTACAATTAGATTGTTATTGTTTTAAACGCGTACGGGTCGTGCCAAATCGTTAAGCCGTGAATGGAGCAAATCAACATGTTGAATATTTCTGTTGCCAAGTGATCTGTTGCCGTTAAACAAAGAAGAGCAAAATGTGTTTGCAAGGGCATTTGCGCAATTTTGCGTCGCGTCGCCGGGAATTACATTGCAAGAAGTTATTAAGGATGAAGTGTGCATTTAAATTTGCGTTTAACAGCCGTAGGGTTGACTGTATAATAAAATCAAATTTAAACGTGCCACCAGACGTATACACGCATACGTAATATATGCGCACGTACGCATGAATTGCGAGCGAATCATTCGATGCATGGGTATTTAACAATGTATTTATTTTAGTGCAACAAATGCAAGGAGAAAAGGGCGTGTGCGCGCGTTACATTGCCGCATTTCAGCGAATTGTTAAGTAACATGGAACGACTTTGACGTCGCGTGTACACACACGAACAACATTTATAAATATCCCATTTAAAGCTCGTTTTTCACCGCGTTTTACCTGCGTCTTCAATGTGCCACTTCCGAAATTAAATTGATACGGGCCGATATGCAAACGGCGCGCACAAGTGGCAAGCGCGCGCATTTTTAATGCGGCAGCGAACAGGTGCAAATTTGCAAAATGGCTAAACAAACAGTCTGCGGACGCGAAGAAAAATCGCAATAATTAAAACGACTGCAACAGATCCGTTAACGAGCGCGCTCGCTATCAGCGCGCGTTTATTATTTTAATGCAATTTTCTGCTCCTCTCTTGAATCAGCGCGCACTGATGATAATTTGGTGCGGTCGCATGCAGCACTGCAAATACATAGGTATGGGGCACATACAGCATGTAAACGATGTAAGTTTGCGCCTATCTTGTGGTAAACCAGCACTGCCGTAATCCATCAGAGCGAGAGTCGCTCTCGCGTTCGGTAATCACTGGCATTAGCGATGCACCATCTCGGTGGTCTACTACTGAAGTCCCACGCATCTCATCACACCCTGTCACAATTGCTCTATAATTATGTTATAAATTATGCCGATAATCGTTTAGCGGAGCAACGCCTCCGGCTATTTGCTGGCTCTCGCCCTACGCAACCACATATAAAATAATTGATGGCCGCCGCCATGGCTAATTGAAATTGACTCGGCGGCGCAATGCGCGCACGCGAGTACGCGCGACTGCACGAGCTTAAAAAATTGATTCCAAACGAGCCCGCGATTAGATGGCAAAAAATGCGAACGAGCGCGGTTGGATCTATGTTTATTGCGGGATGAAATCAGCGCTCGTAACTCACGCGCGCTCTATGGATTTCAACATGCGCGTAAGGACGAACCGTATATGGCGCTCTTGATTTTTCTCCTGGTGCGCGACGCGACCACGACGACGACGAAGAAGAAAACGTAGACGAGGACGAGAGAGACTATTGAGACTATTACTCGATGCTGCTCATACGTAAACGATCGTCCTGCCCTATGGGCAGTGCCGTGACATCAGCAAGTCATAACTCATACCAGGTGGTTGAGCAAACAAATCTTTTTTGAGCGGATAACAGTTATTAGGCGCCGTTTAGCATTTCGAGACCGCTTGAGCCGGCCGCATGTGGGCGGTAATTATAATAAGAATGACGCGATGATCGCCCCGGTGCATTCGCAATCGGAAATCGCACACATCGCATTCGAATGAAATTCGCCGCATCCGCTGCGCTATCATCATGCAGTCAGTGAGCGCCAACCTTTCAGCGTACGTTTGCTCGGTAAATACGCGCCGAGCGCCAAGGGTGCTCACTGCACATCACATGAAACATGCAACAATTTCATATGCATGCTCAGCCGCGTACACGTACGTACATGAATTCAAATTCAATGCGGATCCATCCCGTACCCGGCATAATGAACTGTCCGTCTTTTCGTTCTTGTGGTGCCTATCAAGGAGCACGCAATGCTCGTCAACACTGCGGATGGTGCGCGCGCGCGCGCCCGCTTAGCGCCGCCGCAGCCGTATTGTTTTGTACCTATCTGTGAAACGCGGCTGAAAGCTTCCTCCGCCGCGGCCGCGCCGATGATAAATGCACTTTCGTGAACTGTTTTGGCAGTGGACCCACAATAATCGAGCGTTCATCCTCCCACCGATTCTTTACGTTAACAAGCGGATAATGGCGCAGGTAAGCGACCTGTCAAACCCTACACAACGGGTGGCCCACTAACATCATATCAATTAAGCGAACGCGCGTGTGCGAAGAAGAGCGAGCCGTGTAACTACTGCCAGAGAGAAAATGCGTTGCTGCATACTGATTGCAATATCACTTCATGTCTTTTTCACATACTCTTTGGGCACTCCTCATCTCATCATCATCGCGTACTCGTCATGGTCATCTTTACGCACGGATTTCTGTAAATATTTTCTGAGATCATATGAATAATGAGTCGGCTCCCGTTTCGATTTTCCTACCTGTTACGTCCAATTATCGTCATATTTCTTCTTTAAATGCCTCGTCACGGTTTGTTTAAGGAGGTGGAAATGAAGTTGCCACTTTTCAATTAGCCCGCGCACAACAATTCCGAAAACTAAACGGCAATTATTCGTGTTTGTTTGTTTTTTTCGTTTATTTGAATGACATCGACATAACGGAAATGAATATTTTTCGTGTTTTTCCACGTTGAGTGACATCTGCTATGCTATCCTGTCATGCATTCGCTGGTCGCGATACCGTGCTGCTGTTGCAGTTCCTGGAAATTATTGAATGCGTACGTACGTTAAACGATATGCTAATTAAGTTGTAATAAATGCATGCATTCGGTGTAATCACTTTGTCATAACGTCGATCGCAAGTCGCTGGAAGGCGAATTGTTGTATGCAGAAAATGCATCGGTGGATCACAGAAATATAAATCCATCAATCACACGGCGCACGCGAAGAAAAACGCAAGCATACGCGCGACGTTGTGAAGTTGGTTTTTTAATAATTGTTACTGCGGGATGCCACCACTCAATCATTGTACCTGCTGCGCTGGGACATTGCCACTTCTTTGTTTTAGCGTCGCGCAGCGAGAGTGTCCCTTTTATTCAGCGTTATTCATATTGTACGTGCGCATCGCTTGCGTTACATCAGCATTCCGAGACAACAGCAAGCAAGCAAGCAAGCACCACGCATACATACTATTCTGCTGCTCAGATTTCCACCAGATTGGTTTTCGTTTCTTGAAATTCGGTTTTTATGCCTGCGTACGCACACGCTTCTCATGCGCGCATGATAGATTTAACGCATGCATATACAGGTTGGTGGATCTTCAGCAGCAGCAGCAGCAGCAGCAGCAAGAACAAAACCACAACGAGCATCGAAAACAAACGCTGAAGCATTTCGGTTGCACACCGCGGTGCATGCATCATCGTGCATTTTCAGCGCCAGCGAGATGCGATGCGCTGCGTTTTATGCATGTGTGCGCGCTGCGTGGCGAGTTGGCGCCGGCGACCGCCTGCCGGACACCAGACTACACGCATACCTATAACTACCCGCAGTGTTTTATTGTTTTACCGTTATAGATATCAAATCGTCTCCGTAAAATATTACCGCGTGGATCCTTTATGGCTCGACCCTGCTAAATCATTAGTTGACATCGTGCCATCTCCGCTCCAGCCCCAACCGCAGCAGATTCTTATCTCCTGCGCCTCGTCCTTTTTTACGTACGGTTTCGCATTGCAGGTGTTGTGCACACCACCGCACGACACTGCCATGGGAAATGTCACAGGCAAATATTCGCGCGCCCATAACAAACGCAAATCGCAAAATGCAGCGAGCAGCTTTGCATTGGTTGCTGTTGTTGTTCGATGAAATACTTGAGCAAGCAAACGTGTGCGCGGACACACCGGGTATCTTATCTCAATTATGGGCGCGTTTAAGTTGATATTGCTAATATACAACCATCGGATTGCCCATCACGCGCAGCAGCATCCTCTTGGAAATATTGAAGTAGCCACGAGCTGATAAAAATAAATACGAGTCGTACAACCTGTTGCCGCAGCTGAAGTGGTAATTACTGTTTCGAATGACGAGTGTCAAAACGGGCATTGCCTACTTCCCCATTGACGATGGACGACGACGCACTGACAACCCGGCCGCAGCCGAAATAACATGATAATGATAGCCTTAATTAGAGACCCTCGCACGTTCAACGCGAAGGTAAATAAAAACAAACGATGCTCACTTCATCTTATATATCTCTTACCCACCCAATTCCATCATGGCAAAGCTGCATTGCGATGCGTTGCCGTTGCGTTGATTTGCAAAAGAGTGTATGAAATCAGGCAACGCGATAATTATATATAAATAATGCATACGTGTCTTTCACGAGAGCCGTTCGTTTATGACTTGTTGAATGTTACAGCTTGTGAAGAGCAAATGCGTTTGCACTATAATTACAAAAGATGCAAAGTGCGCATTTGCACGCGCGCGCGCGCATTACAGAATTAATAACATCATTTGCGCCTGGCCCGATTTAGTGCTTGTAAACGAGATGTTGCAAAGAGACGTCAAGTCATCAATGCGATACGATGCGAGGCGATGCGCGATGCGTCGACCGTAAAAATTAAGTTGGCTTATTTGTGGCCCAAAGAACCTCTTGACGTGTCCACAATGAACCCCAACCGCGTGACACCGGCCCCCAAGGTTGATCCGTACGATCCGCCACGTAAATTAGGACGTTGATAGAAATAAATGAACGATAACTTCACATAACTTTACGTCACAACGCTCTCTCGGCCACCATTCAACATGTTCATTAAATCATCATCGATGAATTTTGTAGATTTTCGCAAATTCGCATAGCACTCGCAGAGAGATTGATGATCGTTTACGGTACACGCCGACGATTATCGTTTGATTAATTAAAAGATCAATTAAGTGCGTCGAAACGGAAAAAGTAATCGCATTTTTCGAACGTAATAAAACTGTCAGCGTGCGTGTTTGTGAGATGCGCGGATCGTCTGGCGGATGGAGAAGCAACCGATTTTTTGCGCGTCGACCGCGAATGCACCTGATCGGATTCCACAATGGACGACATCATCGATGCGATGCAATTAAATCAAAACGTCTCCGATGCGTCGGTGTTAATAATGTCCCAAGTGCCACCACAACGCTTGATGCACGGGCATGTTCGGCGAGCCGCGCACCACGGCCCGGTTTTTCAACTTTTCCTTTATTTATTTCGCAAAGGAACGTCTTCTGGGTGCGTGGCTTTCTGCGGCTTGACAACACACATAGCGCTGTTGCTGCTTGCTTTGCGCAAATGCGGCGACGACGGCACAAACTTCTTTGCTTGTTGCTGCTTCTTTTGTTTTTTGTTGATCGCTCCTCGTGCTCCTCAGCGTTTGTGTTTCCATTGTTTTCGTGCGGCAAACGCATCTGCGAGCAATAAACTATTTCGTCTCAATTTCGTCGGCTGTGCTCGCTTCGTTCAGTTTGCTTGTGCAAACAATGGAATTATTAAAGCTTTTTAACTTTTCCCCGTTTCGTATTTATTCATGCGTCAAAACGAGTTTGGAATTTACTACCCGCGTTTTGCTTGAAAACGTAACGAAAGAAAAGATTATGTTGAAAATAATGTTGAAGAACATGCCGGTAATGCTGTAATTGATTATCAATTAACATTGGGGGAAATGCATAAAAATAAAATTGGAATTAAAACAAAATTGATCGGTATTTACGGGATTGTGAAACGATCGTGATCGATGGCGCGGTGCGCACTCTTTGAGCGCTCATTACGATACGTGTACGATATGTATGTGCGGCACGCAAGTCTTCGGCTCGCGTCAATTCCTCCGGAGTGTCTTAGACGTTGTTGGTTGTTGTTGCGTTTTGTTGGTGCACGTCGAATGCGCATCGTGCATGTATGGATTCATTCGTTCGCATATGCGCGGCCGTCGTCGGTGCCTTTTGCAGTCAAAGTCCAGCCGTGTGATTTATACGCGCTATCTAAATAATAGTCTGATATTATTTTATGTGGGATGCCCGAGGGCAAATGTTCGTTTACATCGTTTACTCCAATAGCGTATAAATAAAGAGCGCGAGTGAACGAGCGGTTCGCACAAGAGCCATTCAAAGTAAACGCACAACAAGCCTTTCAGCACAAGCAACGCAACGTCCGAACACGAGGAAGAGAAAAGGAAGACGACGACGTCGATGGCGATGCCGAAGAAACTGAAGAAATCATACACGGGGTATTTGCTAAATAAATTAACTCTCTGTCGCACCGCCGCCGCCGACGCCATTTTCAGTATAAGCATGGGCGCCACGAAAAGTTATTTCATGCGCCATTGAAGCGTCGCGACGCTGTACAGGATCCAGCATCCCCACAAACGCGTGATTTCGTTCCGCAATGACACTCGGTGCACACCACACGCACCCTCGCACGCGTTTGCGTATGTACTTGCTGATGCTTGGATGGCTTTTTGCGCCGACATGTCGCCCTCACAAATCAACTGGCATTACGTTTGACACATATCTAATTAGAGTTTTATTCGATTAAAGTGGTGCATCATTAGTTTCAACTTAGTCATCGAATGGCATCGAATGTCAAGCGGATGAGAGACAAACATCGTTAGAATGGAGCTGCAAAAGTTATGTTTGGTATTTGACAGAAAACATCAATACCAATAAATTTCCATACATTAAAATTCCCCAATCTTAATTTATCTATGCCTAATGCGACTTTTTACGGCGGAATTAATTCATAAAAATTAATATACCCACCAGCAAGCAAGCGTTGAATATCAGTAGATTATTTATGTGTCATCAGTTGCCAGATGAAATTGTGAAATTCAAATTTTAATGCTGGTTTAGCATGTCCAAAACGTAGTCAATCGACTAATTGATCAGAACAGACTTGATTAGTCACTGTGGCACCCGTGCATACGCATGACAATTGTTTTTTGTTGGTATACAAATTTAATGATTACTCAGCAAGATTAAAAATCTTGATATTCATTCTCATCCAATAATTTTGTTGCTTTAACGTTGCATTGCATTCGCGGTAACTTGTTCGATGGTTTGGTGAACAAAAAGGCGAAGAGATGTGGTGGAAAAAAATTTGCAGAAATATTTTCCAGCATACCACGCATAGTTTTCTCATACGCGACGCGACGGTCGAACGCTCATCGAGATCTTTATTCTCGGTCGATTGCCGCAGTTGTTGCGGTTGGAGAAACTCCATTCGCTCATTATTTACGCGATGAGCTTGCATGCACCGCGCATTAGTGGCCGGTGCGCGTAGAATCTCTCTGTTTCTTATAGGGCCGGTGCGCGCTTCAATAATTTATTACGAGCGAATGTAAATAAAACGCGAACGCGCGATTGCGTTTTCGGGATCCGACGGGTAACGCCTAAAGGGTGGCCGATGATCAAACGCGGCGGTACGTGTCCAGTCCGCCCTCTAATCGGCCCCGCATTGCTCATTAACCGATCGTAAAAGGCAATCGCGTGCCCTATTACCGAAACAAACCTATTTGTTACTACACTCATACCTCGCTTTTCGGCCTAGATACGTTCCACGAAACTTAGCCACAAAGCGAAATGCCATATAAAGAATCAATTATTCTAATACAAATTCATATAAATTCCATGGGATCGGTTCCAAATTTGTTAAATACGTATACTTGGTTTATCATTTAAAATGCATTTTATCTTTTAAATCAAATATTTAAATCAAAAATACATACATAGCAATCACATACATTTGTACATAAAATAATAACTGACTCAAAAAATCAATCTATAAACAAAAACAGCATAACTTTGTAGATACAGATATATGTACTTGCATATCAAAAATGTCCCTAATTATTTCTAATTTTTCCGTTGATGTGAAACCATCACTAATAAATATGCACATAAAACACTCACAAAGACAAGTCTAAACCAGCCGCTTTTTGAGCACAGACTGAAAAAAGAAGAGGAAATAGGAAAGAGTGTTTATCCAGATTGCTTACACAAGATTGGCAACGTAATCGAAAAAAAGTATATCGACATTGAAATTTTTGTTTGACGTTATAGTAAAACATTTTAGGCCATAAATCGAAAACGTGCCTTAATTGATGAGTGCCGATATAGCGAAATGCCGTATAAAGGGCGGCCGAATAGCGAGGTATGAGTGTATTAGCGTGCTGCTGCAAGACAAGCCAGCCAGCCAGCCAGTCAGCCAGCCAGCCAGCAGGCAACAAACTTTTTGCTCTGCGTGGTTTGTTCCAGGAAAAAGTACGCGGCGCACATGCTCACTCGTCAAATGTGCGCTGATGATTAAGCGTTGACAGGCCGACATTAATTTTTATAATACGGTAGCATTATGTTAATGCTAAGTAACTAATAATCATTACGCGAGAGCAACGAACATGTTTGCATGTACAACGTACAACGTGGACATGTATCGATAAGTGCGTGTAAATGACTTGTTGTAAGTAATGAGTAAAGTATGGTTTTCGTACTTGTAGCTCGCACGCACACGAGGTAAATCTGAACATGCACGAATTAATATTGCATTTCGAACGGGCGTATGACAGAAGAATTATAAGCATAAAACATAGACGCACACGTTGTTGAATTAATTGTGCGATGGTTTTTGTGTTCGATTATTGTGTAGGCCAACGCAGCCGTCTATAGCAACAAAACACACGAACAACAATAATACGAACTATAAGCACCGAGTTTAATATCAGATCTCTGACAAGAGCATAAACGAGTTGGTAACCTGAGACGTTTTACTATCGCATGAAGCAATCAACAAGCAGGGTGAAGTTTCTCATTGCTTTGTGTGATGCTTGAATGGAGGAGATTCAAGCATCATCCCGAAACGGCTGGTTCATTTTTATTATTACAACACATACTCTATTTTTCTCTATTGTATGTAGAAAATCAAAAGTTTTATGGCATTCATCACGAGCTATTTTATTTCATGGTATGCATGCTTTGTTTTATCGAAATTAACAAAGGTGGAACATGTCGGTTTTAATTAATTCACATTGAGTGGAAAAATTCAGGAAGCATAAAAATTAAATAACGTTTACGATTGTTTGCCACATATGTGTTTCTTCATGTGATAAAGAAAATGATTTATCACCGTAATTGAAATTCATAAAAGAAATACTTGATAGTAAACTAATGTTTGTATTCTATTGTTACAGGTGAGTTCCAGCGGCCATTACTACTTGTTTCTATCTTTGCTTTGCGGATGAGGTGATTCGCTTGCTTGCGTGGTTCTTCCACGATTCGATTAGTTTATTGAATAAATGAGCAAAGCGTGCGCGTGCTTGCTCTTAATGCACCGAGCGTAATGTCAAAATAATTTTACGTAATTTACGCGCGACGCGTTTTAAGTAAATGAAAAGTGCGTAATTGAATTGCACTCGCCGTCCAACATTTGAATCGAGGGCTAGGTTAGCCCTTTCGTGGCGCGCGCGGGTTGTTCACTTTGTGATATATCACTAGCAGTTGCAAACCAGCAGCAAAACAAGCAACACAACACTTTTCGATCAGTAAATGCAGTATGCGAGAAGCCGTAGCTGCCACCCTTCTCTCGTCGCCGCTGCAGAGTGCAATTACGACGGAACATCGGATTAATCCAAATTTGATTACCTCCCGAGTGGTGTGTCCCGCGAGGGGAGGACGGAAAATGCATCAAATGTACGTATGTATGCGTGCTACGCAATATTTTTGTAAGTAAGTAAGTGCGCAACGCGCGCTTCTTCTTCTTCCACTCGGCTGGCGCTGCGAACGCGCGCGGAGATTTATGGCGGTTGTCAGTTGGAAGCGCCGACCGGAACCGGCCCTTCTATCGCCTCCCCCAGAGACCAACCACCAGACAAAACATTACATTACTGCTAAGTGGTGCTTTGCCACTTTGATGTATACATCCCGGATGGTGGTGGTGGCTGGCTGGCTGGTGGGCTATCCCGTGTTATATTCACACACTCGCTGACTAAACTAAATATGCAACAGTTTTGTATCGCGCACTTCTTCGTCCAGGAAAGCATCTCGCGCGCATACAGCAAGCTTTTGCCGCCTTCCTAATTGATACGTAAATTTTGAATGAGCCGCTTTACGTTGCTCCTTAGCGCGAGAAAGAGGCGCGTCTGCATATTACAAAGCGTTAAGTGTATTATTATGAGTCAAGTGACATTTATTCATAGTTAGTAGCAAGTTATGGCGCTGATGCTGTAGACTCGGTAGCATTCATAATAGTGCACTTTGGAAGAAGTGCTAAACATTCATGAAGGTGCTGTCGGTAAAGAAATTGCGCCTGAATGTGTCTCAGCTGTTGCGCGTTTATCACAAGACGCGCGCACACCTTAAGAACGAACAACGCGAGTTTACATTTACATCAAGAGCGCGTCTTGTTTGAAATCTCGTTGAAATCTCGCATTGCTCGAATGCCACCAATTCGAGGTGGAAAAGCGGTCGTCGGCGGGCATCATGGCGAAGAAATCAAAATCGATTCATCATTTCTCCTCGACATGTGCGCTTCAAAGGCGGCCGACCGTTGACTCACGGCTGCCTCCTTTTTTTCCCCCGTCTTCCTTCTTTCTGACGGCCGACTGCGTGCGCGCATATTTCGTTTGCATACGAAATAATTCCCCAGTTGTTTTTCGTTTATTTATGCGTGCGCGACCGCGCGCGACTATTTTAGGGTTGATTCAATGAACAAGTCGTCGAATGTGACAACCGTCGTATTTCATGGTGCGCGCATGCAATAGCCGCGCGGCGCGCTCGCACCCTTTCGAGAGAAACGTATTTGTTTTCAATCGTAATTAACGGCGCCATCAACGCGATTTATTGCATCCCGAATCGTCTATCGCGCGCGGCAAATATAGACGTAATATTTAAAATATGTATTATTAGCGTGCATCCATTAGATCGTTAGGTACTTGGCTGATGTTCATGAATGCAACGCATGCATACGTTACAATGTCGCATTAATCTAAATCTACAGTACAGTTTATCTGTAATCACATTAAAAGCTATCACAAAATTTCGTATAGGTATACGGAAGTTGTTAAGAGAAACGAAGTAGTTTAAATATTTATATTCCTGGGCAGTAAAGTTGATAAAGAAAAGTTAAGATCTCCATAAAGGCTGTTAAACAGTAGCAATTTTTCTGATTTTGTTTAAGTGGTCGTTATATCTGCAAGGCATTAGAAGAAACATAAACGGAAGAAACGATTGTTGTCGCGAGTAGTCACTCAATTTTAGACTAAGTGAATTTTCATCAATTTCCTAGCTGCTTAAATTTCCAAAATCATTACGTGAAAAATCGGTATTATAATTTTGCGTTCAAAAGGATAATTATTATCTAAAAATTGCTGTAGTATGATATACGGTCCTATAAATGCAGTCGTTGATCCTGTAATCAACATTTTAATCAAAGTTTTAGTCGTTATAACCAAATAAATATCCGTGAATAGAATAGGAATCGGTATAAGTAAAATTTACTGTTGGTTTTTTACTGAATTGTTTTAGGAAAATATTTTTTACGAGGCAACTATGTATGCACTTGAATTTCCATGAAATCATTCGTGTGTGCTTAGAGAAGCAATGATGTAACTATTCGATTTCGATCTTGTTAGTGCTCGTTGTTCTTTTATGCTCGCGTAGTTAAATCCGTGTGCGCTGAGGGCATGCGCCGAAGGGGGTATAAAGTTTTTGGTCTATGGCGGCGGGGGGTCAGGCGCCAGAGGTTCACATAGTACGCGGGCGTGCGCGCACCACGACTCGATGCACAGAAGCCCAAAACCTAAATCACCTTATTTTACTAAGTGCTAAAGGATTCCCATTCATCCATTAACCTCAGACTTTTTCATAAATTAAATTCAACCATCTACCTCTCCACGAGCCGCGGCCCAGCCCGGCACGGACGCAGCCAGTGACCATGGGGGTTAATATTCAATTTTCTGGCCGCTGCTAATTCGATGCTCCGACATGATTTAATCTTTTTTATGCCTTTCGAAATAATAGAAATGTGTACTGACTCGCTAAGTGTTTGCTTTAGAAGTTGGTTACTTAACTTAACGAAAGCAGCGCGAAAAAAACGTGGCGAGCGAAGGAGCGTGAGAATTAAGTTAAACGCATTAATAAATGTCAATTTCGCGGCAATCGATATATTCGGCGATTTTAATGCAATTAATTTAGTTTGCAAAATGATTTTATAGCTTGTTTCACAGATAGCCGTGCGTGCGCGCGCTCGCTCGCGTTTCTTCTTCCTTCGTCGACTTTGTATGAGCAGCCGCGCTGACATTAAGTTTTTATCGTCTTAAGTGGCTTCTCAACTCAAGTATGTTTTTCGGTTAGTGTATAAGCAGCTTCTTTGTGTATAATATCTACCGGCGACGTCTATTAGTTTCCAAACACTTATCCGCATATTTTTCATCCAGATACAAGCAGCATGTTGTTGAGTTGTCAAGTGATGGAACGGTGTGACAGATAAGGAGCAAAACAGTAAAAGACACTTTCCGCACATCTGCGGCTATCGTTGGCTCATTAACGCGATCGGAAAACTAAAAAATTTAAATGTATTTGCAAAGGCAAACGATTTATGAAGGGTGGAAAAAATTATTATTTGCGATTCTCTATTCTTTAAACGACCATCGTATTTTTCGCACTGGGTGCGTGTAATGATCAGAAAGTATCATTAAAATATTATTTCAATAAATGGTCAAAATTTGAAAAGTATGAGGTAACGAGAAAATTTGATTCCGAAAGAAACATTAAAATATATTTTTTTGCAAATCAAGTATAAATTTAAGGAGCGTCCTCAAAATAAGATAATAATAATTTAAAATTATTGATGACCAATGGATGTAAATGATGGATCTCCGCAAATGATAACTAACCAATTGTCAAACACGGGGAATTTCAAAATTTATTGACGCAATCGTTTTATCCACTTAAAATGAATTTGAAATCATTTGCTATGCTAACAAATTTATGGATTTGGTCGTTATATCCCTAAGAAATTTTGATGAACGCTTAATAAACGTGATTATTAGTTGTGTATCATGAAATTGTTGTTGCAACTGAATTAAGTTTATACCTACTATCAATTCACGTGACGTCAGTATTGCCAAAAATATGATAAGAACAATAGTGATTATAACTGCATTCGCGTGTAAAATTAATTTGGAACATGAATACGAAGAAAAACAATTTTCTTAGAGCAAGGATAATACTTAAGGACGAAAGTACTCTCAAGGGTATTCCCCGTGCATTTATAGATGATGTCTGACAGTGCGTGCACTTGCATTTTCTTTTCCCCTCAATGAAGCAAAGTGCACACAATATTTTTGAGCGTCGCGCGCAAACCCAAACACGAGCAATTTGTTTTCATTTAAGAGTTCCCAGAATGACGCGCGTGTGTCCAAAAAGAAAACGCCGAGGGGAGTAAGCGCGCGCGCGCGCGCAACGTATAAAAAACATTATTTAAGCATGTTATTTTCAGTTGATGGCGCTTTATTTTTTCATATATTTTTTTTTCTCTCCGTTGCCTCTTCTGTGTGCGCTAAGTGTCGTGCGGATAATCGTAAATCTTAATAAAAAAAACTGCAACGAGAACGCGGCGACGCATTTGTAAAATTAATTATCGATTTTCGCTGGCCGAAAATTCTTGAGAATTTTTATACAACATGCAGCCGAGGCAGCAAACTTGTTAATTTATGTGGTAAATGGAGGTTTAATGTAGTTTAAAGTTGTCACTGGTGGACGGCAAGAGTTAAGATGTGTTAGCGTTTACGACTAAGCGCGCTACATTTATTTCGCGCCGGTTACGATGGAAATTCGTGTGCGACATTTGTGCGAGCATTATATTATCAGTTTAAGTATGCGTGGACGGTAAATTTTCGTGGAAAACATTGAAAAGCTAGACTAAAACAAATAAAGCACTTAATCCACGCTAATAGCCAAAGTTATTCAGCAACTCAAAACATCATCGTCTCGTTGTTTATTTTTATCACTATGCGTATGAAAATGCAAGTGAAACGCATTGCTGTATAAATGCAGTGCAATTTACGTGTCGATGACGTACTGTGCGTGTTTGCGCAATTTCACTAGTAAATTAATTAATTAGTGCGTTTTGCAAATTGGTTGTAGGAATGTTTCTGTCAATATAAATTTAATTTCCTCGCTCTTGCGCACGCATAAAGTGTCTTTAGCTTGCCACTAGTTGTTTGAATGTTTGATCAAGTGCAAGTTGTGGTTGTCGTTGGAGCCGTATGAAGATAAACGGTGCTATGAATATAAAATAAAGCAATAAAATGAGAAGCTGCTGCTGCTGCTGCTACTGCTCGAGGTAATAAGTATCTGTATCTATTAAATTGGGATAACGTGTTCATTTACATGTGCCTATCGGCTGCTCCATTGCAAAGTACACCGCGAAGAAATTCATTTCGAATCGATTCGATTCGATTCGATTCGTATTGCATACGACGCGTGTTTGTGTTTGTTAATGGCGTAGGTAGTAATTTTTAATTGAAGTAATTATAAGCCATTACGATCGGGAAAATGGCCGAGATAGATAGCGTACGCATTCATAGAATGCACTGCGCTCACGATTGATCACGGCTTGGCGCAGTAATTAAGAAGAGATCGTCGCGCCGGCGTTTTTTATGGGAATTATCTCACCGTATACTACACACTCATCATCATCATTATGGTTGTTGTCGCGAGTAGTCACTTAATTTTAGATCTTTCGATCAATTTACGTATCGAGTTAATTGCCATTAATTTGATTGAAACGCAGGTTTTTCGAATAAACAAAAACGCTTGTATTTGTTGATAATATAAGGTATGTACGGCAATTGCATGTTTACATTTTTTACAGTCTCATATTGGATCAAACACAAAAATTACATTTAAATGTTTTTTTTACTTTTTTTTTCTCAAAAAAAAAATCATATCATATAATTTACAAGTAGAGTAGAATCACAGTCTTGAGTTAATAAAATAGTCGACAACGCATGAGAAACAAAGACACAAATTCGGTTTATGTACACGGTATGTAGGTATAAAATACACATACACACACACAAAATAATAAATTACTAAACTCTCCTTACTGGCTAAGAAAATAGTGCGGGATTTGTACTCGTGTCCTACGTCGCGAATTTTTCTTGCCAAAGTGCACGCGCCAGACTCACTGACTGACTGACTTTTGACGTCTCTATAACTTTTCAAAGCATCGCGAATTGGTGAGCATTTCGCGCGTTAGCCGCCACACCTGCTTCGCGGCGTTCTCCAGCGCACTGGGCGACTTGCCCTTGAATAGATCCAAATTCGGGAGGAAGTAGTGCGGGCAGCGGCGGCATTGAAGGCACGAGATCAATTGCAGGAAGATGCCATTGATGCGATCGGCAATGCAAGATTCATCCCATTCGGTTTCGCGCGGATGTTTCTCGCATTCGTAGAGCAGTAGCATCTTCATGTGGTAGCTGGTGACTGGATTGCCGGGTAGATCCAAGTGGCGGTCGCGCAATGTCTTGAGAATGCTGAGACAACGACGGCGGCAACCGCCTTGAAGCAGGCGGTTTTCGGCTTCGAGAAAGGAGAGCGCCCATGCGTCACCTTCCATCGCCGATTGTTTACCCTGTAGCGCAATACACTCCTTGGAGAGGAGATCGAATCCTTCGGTTTTCACTTCAACGACGAGATTCGGATGCGGCCACGGGATCTGCGGGAGCGGCCAATGTGCCGCCGAACGTGGCCATAATCCTGCGCACTTGAATGCGGGCGTAATTTGCACAATGTACCGTTCGCGAATGCGTAGTTTCACTTCGGTCGTGTCGGCGATCATCTTCACCGAGTCCCGATACGAACACTTGTCACATGCTTGCGCCACGAGCGTCTGGAAGCGCGAACGCATTTTGCGCGCGGACAGATATCCCGATGCGGTGATGAATTCCACCCACAAGGACATGGACCGCTTGCGGCCGTCACTCAGCTTGAGCACCGCACAACCGGGCAGTGTGCCGTCGTCGACGAAATTCAGCACACCCATTTGATTCAGATAGATGACCACTTCGAATTCGGTCGGCGAAATCACCTCCAGCCCGTCGTAGCGGCCATTGTAGTCGCTCAGCGACGAGATGAAGCGCGGCTCCTGCACCTCCACCTCCTTGAGCACGTCCTGCACCACGCGGCACACTTCCTGTATCGTCTTGCTGACCTGCAGCTTGCGCGCCTGCACCTTTTCCGTGTAGTACTTGTTGATCTGGTAGACCATCTTCGATTGTGCAGTCAGCATGTCCGGCGGTACGAGCATGTTGTTGGCGACTCTAATAGCTACTGCGGTCATCCGGGCGGCTTCGATGTGATATCTTCTTCGTCTTTGCCGCCGATTAGAGAGAGCGCTCGCGATGGTGGGGAGGTGGTGGTTGCGTTTCTTATCTCTCCACCGCCACGCGCTCCGCAAACCGCCGTGATGGATCGCAGGAGTGAATCCTCCGGAGTTTTGAATGCGTTTGTTTGCCGATGCGCGCGTGCACTTGCGATGCGCAGCGCAGATACGAGATACACACGTTACGTTACGTTACGTTCGTTCGCAGCAGCAGCAGCAGCAGCGACTCGAAGGATGCGGTGTGCACGGCACACGGTTCGTGGTACGTACAACAAGTTTACGGCGTCGAATGGCAGCTTTATAGCGGACAAAAAAATGCCGAAGCCACTTCAGGTGAGAACACCCCTCCTTCTCAAATTGGAGGCTGGTTTTGAATATTCCTGCTGCGCCAATCCACAAGCAACGGTCGCACGCGGCGCGCTGTTTTTCTCCTTTTATAGTAGAAAAATCGGTACGCGCGACGGTCTCCGCTCGCTCGCAAGCGCCAGTTGTGATCGAAGAGCCGTTTCAATAAATTTATAACGTTTTGCGGTCGCGAGCGCGCGTGCGCTCTCTCCAGCCGCGGCCGAGCCTTCTTTCTTATTAGCAAATTTTTACGCGTGTGCGTGCCTTTGGTGAATTTATTTATTTAATGCAATACGCTGGGAACGCGCAGCGTTTTAACGTAATGAAATTATGGCGCTGTTTAAGCTCATATAACGATAAATTACGTTATGTTTAGAGTGGTAATGAATGCAACATTTTCATAATTCATTCATTTCTAGCAAAGAACACTTGTTACAACAAAAACACTAAACACAAGGTACACACATGGGAGACACAACAAAGTAGTAGTATTATGTACTTGATTTATTTTATAATAATGGCGTCAATAAGGGAGAAATCACACTTAACAATTTGATTGATACAAGTCAAAAATTTGTAGGTACAAAACAACTATACAAAAGTATTTACAAATGGATTACAAATAGATAAATTAACTAAATTGTTCATAAATTATCACTTAAAGCGTTTTGTTCAGTACTGGAGCGCTACAAAATGCTAGAAACTAAGTTTGTTTTTCCTAGCAAGGGGTCTTCGGAAAATACGAGTAGATTTTACAAGTTTTATGGCACTGGCAAGTAGAGAAACAATTGCAAAAATTACGCTAACATCTACGAGCAAATTTTGAGTGGGAATGCATTCTTGCTTGTTTTTTGCTGCTCGATGGGGGCCCAAAATCGTGTTGGCCTCTTATAGTTTTTCCAAGCATCTTGTGTTTGTGAGCATTTCGCGTGTCAGCCGCCACACTTGTTTCGCGGCATTTTCGAGCGCACTGGGCGATTTGCCTTTGAACAAATCCAAATTCGGCAGAAAGTAGTGCGGACAGCGACGACATTGCAGGCACGAGATGAGCTGCAGGAAGATGCCGTTGATGCGGTCCGCGATGCAGGACTCGTCCCATTCGGCTTCTCGCGGATGTTTTTCGCATTCATAGAGCAGGAGGGTTTTCATGTGATAGCTGCTCACAGGATTCCCAGGTAGATCCAAGTGTCTGTCGCGCATTGTTTTGAGTATACTGAGACATCGCCGGCGGCAACCGCCCTGCAGCAGTCGGTTTTCAGCCTCGAGGAACGATAGCACCCAGGCATCGCCTTCCATCGCGGATTGCTTGCCCTGCATGGCAATGCTCTCCTTGGAGAGCAGGTCGAAACCTTCAGTCTTAACTTCAGCGACGAGATTCGGGTGCGGCCAAGGTATATGCGGAATGGGCCAGTGCGCTCCGGATCGTGGCCATACGCCGGAGCACTTGAACGCAGGGGTGATTTGCACCACGAAGCGTTCGCGTATCCGCAGCTTCACCTCGGTGGTGTCGGCGATCATCTTGACCGAGTCGCGATAGGAACATTTATCACAGGCTTGCGCCACCAGCGTCTGAAAGCGCGAGCGTATTTTTCGCGCGGACAGGTAACCGGACGCGGTGATGAACTCCACCCAGAGGGACATGGAGCGCTTGCGGCCGTCGCTCAGCTTCAGAACGGCGCAGCCGGGCAGTGTGCCGTCGTCGACGAAATTAAAGACGCCCATCTGGTTCAGATAGAGGACGACTTCGAACTCGCACGGCGAGATCACCTCAAGTCCCTCGTACCGGCCATTGCATTCCGTCAGCGACGAGATGAAGCGCGGCTCCTGCACCTCGACCTCCTTGAGGACGTCCTGCACCACTTTGCACACTTCCCGAATGGTCTTCGCGATCGTGCCCATTCGCGTCTGCACGCGCTCCCCGTAATATTTGTTAATTTGATAAAGCATCTTTGATTGCGCCGCCAACATGTCAGCGGGGACGAGCATGTTGTTGGTGGTAGCACAAGCAGAAAATGCCCGTATTTGTGTATGGCGGCGGGCCACTCGATTTGCCGGCCGACGGTGCAACACTGCTGCCTTTCCGCTCAGGTAACCACGAGCACGCGCAGGCGGCACTCCTGCGGGCTCCTGCTTTGCGCGCCTCGCAATTTTCGCGCGCCTGCTGGCATGCGTACGCGTTCGGGGGCGGGTCCGCACTCCCGAGGCCAGCAGGAATTGAGCATGCATCCTGCTGCCAAGCGCCGTGCTTGGCACCGCCTCTTCCTCGGCTTGGTCCTGCCTTCCTGTCACTGGCGCCAAGATTAATGGGCATGTCCAGGAAGCTCATGGAAATTTCATTCTGCGCGCGCGCGCGCGCTTCACTGCCTCTTATTCTTCTGCTTCGCATTACGTAATTCGCTTCCATTGTCTTTTTCGACAATTACGACCAAAATTTGGGAATTGGAGGGCATTGGCAACAGCAGCAGCATCTGCGCTCGTTCGCCATGATACACCCTTCGAAGACAGTGTATCGAATTACGTCTACGTGAACAACAAACAATGCGCAATGCAAACGTTGCTCGCGCGCGCATTGCGCTTTTTGTTCGCATTCAAGTGCAGCGTATCATTACCTTGATCATGCTCACAAACATTTTTCTCGTTCTTTTCAAGTCGGATTATCTCTCCATATCCCTTTCGAATGCGCACAACTGGCTGGCGAACCATAATGCAACAACGAGTCTTTGAAGTGACGTTCATTGTATCTCGTTCGAGTACGAGAACGTACTCGAACACATTTCATAATCGTGTGCCTCTTTGCTAATTCCTATTTCGATTCTTTGTTGAACAAATGCACATTCTGACAGTTGCGTGCATCATTCATGGTTTGTATGAAGTTGTAGTCGGTTTTTATTGGCGTGCGAGAGTCGTTAAAAAACGAATCATTTCATTTGTAGCGATTATCATGTCTTAATTTATGATTAGAAAAACAGCAGTTAAATTGATGAAGCACGAAGTTATAAATGCTTGTAATTTTTTGCGGCGCAACTCAACTGCATCAAGCACGGATCTCTTCGGTGATGAAGAGATCTCGACTCGAAGAAGATGAAATGCATTGATGTTTGAAGCGCAAGACGAAGCTTAAGCTGCTTTCGACATGCCGCATGCGTGTTCCTTTCGGTTTGAGTTCGGCATATTGTTTCCGACTATGGAGCGGGCGAGGTTTACACCCCGTAATGCGCTTAATCTCTTTGAGTCATTGATGAATATTTTTAAATTTTACAGGCGCCACATTTTCAGGCGCAACATCTCTGACATTAATACCACCCCGCACTCATCACATTCCGCACTTCCTACAACATTATTGAGATTTATGAGTTCCGCATGCTTGCCGCGCGATGCGAGGGTGCAGTTTTCTCTCGATCAGGCCCCCCGAAGGAATATAGAATTTTAATGCGTTCAATTTGGGCGGTTAATTATAGTTGTGTTGGGCAAAACAGTTTGAGATTCAAAAGGAGGCTGGCGAAGACTTCATTAAATTCACTTAGAATGAGTGATTATCTTCGTCTGTGCTCTGTTACCTGCAGCTTTGCGTTGGGATGCGCTGTTGAAAATTTCTCACTAAATATTTAGTTAATTTTATAAATGGGCTGCGTGTGTCGTGAAATTATAACAACATGTTTCTCGATGCGCGCAGATATTTGAAATGCAACCGGGAATTACTCAACGTAATTGAATATTGCTGGTGGCGCTTCCACATCCGGATTGTTAACTGCAAACATATGTTAACTTTAAGTTGATGTGGGGTCTTGCATATTTACCATTCCGGAAAGTCTACTCAAGAAAATTACTTTATTATGAGAACGTAGGATTTTCGTTGCATTATAGAATTATGATTTCAATCAATCAATATCATTCTGCTGGCGGCTCTATTTTTCTATTTATGGTCAGAGTTATAAGCAGCACTGCAATGTTGAGAAATTGTATTAACTTAACCAGTCATGCAGAATGCGAGAGGGATGTTTGGAGTTTGCGACATAAAACAAAATTACTGTCACTTCTTGTGCGGAGGACTGGAGGACCTTTGCAATTCATGCATGTCGCCCTAAGGCTGCTGCTGCTGCTTCTGCTGCTGGTGCTACTGCTGCCTATTCTAATACTCTGCAATTCAGAGACTAAACGAATTAACAACGAATTTACAAACGTTGCGCGTGCGACGAGATCAATGCGATGATGATGCCGTCGTCTGGCTGTAGGGAGAGTCAGATTGAGTATTAGTTCAATGTTAATGAAACAAAAATTATATTAACGGCGTGTTATCGTCAAGGATGAGATACAAGCGGAGAGTTCTTTAGCGTGTTTCGCAGGTAATCAAGTTCGGGGTGACAGAATAAAAAAGCGCGCTAACTGCGAAAGGACCAACGGCCGTGTAATCTTTGTCGATCAGGTCGACGTAATTAAAACGGACAGCTCGATGCCTTTTTCGTCTTGTTTTGATGAATGCGATCGGATCGTTTGTGCGTCTCGCGTGTGCGGATGGCTCGCTCAATGAATATTTATTTTTGATGCCGTGACAAATTCCAAAAAGAAGCACAAGACACAAGCTACCTTTATCGACGTTCCTCTCTCGTCGACGAGGAGCAGCCGTTGCGGCGGACAGCCGTAGATGCATCCCTGATAAAATCAATGAATATATTTGTATTTATTAGATTTTTATAGTTGTTATTGCGGTAGTTGTTGTTGTCGTATCAAAATTGACTTCATTTGGTGGATACTTTCAAGGTGTTTTTCAGCATTCGTTATCTTTATGTGCATACATTTGCTGCACGGTTTTATCATCATTACGAGGACGAAAGATCCTCGCGTTGATGCTGATGATGGTGATGCTGGCTGGTGTGTCTTTGCGTCGCGAGCATAAGAGTGTTTCGCTCGTAAACATTGTTTTGCCTGGTACGTTTAAGCAGCCGAGGAGAATATATATGAGACGACGTCGTCTTTTATGATTATTATGAGCGTTATAGGGAGCTTTAAAATGTTTATACGCGCGTATAAATCAATTATAGTATGCAGTGGACATGGAAAAAGTTTATTTAATTACATCGAATGCCAGCGTATTAGGCGATGCATGTATGTGGAAGCCGTGCGCACACACGCACGACGGACAACCTACCTACTAGGGCGTTTCGAAAATTATATACACGCGATCGTCGACCATTCATTAAAAACGTCAATTAGCATTCAAACATGTTCGAGGAGATAAAAGCGCGCTGTGTGCTTAACTTGAAATCGAGATCTTCCAATTAAATTTAATTTTATCAACTTATTTCGTCCGCCGTGCTCTGCTTAGTGCGCGTATTCGCGCTCGTGATCGCCGATTTCGCGAGAGGACGACATGGTCACGTTTGTGCATAAATTTGCACTTAGAAGTCGTGTATATCGACGAGCAGAGTGCTTATTTCTGCTGGAGTACGGAGCGAGTGTGGTGTGAAAGAATAATTAGCGCAAAAGCACCGTACATTTTTACAAACAACGAGGGACGAATGCGCGCTATTACGTGGAAAGGACGATAAATAAACGCGCGCGCACGATCGCCTGCGATAAAGTGTGCGCCGTTGGTGACGCTGTCCAGCTTGTTCGGTTTGTTAATCATTTCTTTAATGCTAGCCATCGCGACTCTCACGCACTCGCTTGTGATAGCGAGTAAAGCGTGTCGCGAGCATATTTCGCCTTCTTTTTGCTGGACGAGCTCTTCCATCACCACAGCCAGCTAGCTAGCCTTTTAACAAAGGCCGAAAAGGTGGACTAATCAATCTTGCCACTTCCATTATTTCGTCTCTTATCTGCAACATAACACAAATTCACACCTGACTCCTTTGTGGGGTGGAAAACGCAGCAAACACTTTGTCTTGACGTCGTCGTTCGCATGCTAACTAAATCAGCGACTAAATTACATTAATGGGAGAATTTCGTGGAACTTACTTTCAAATTGATATCAACTCGAAATTTATTCGCGTCGCCGTTGAAATATGTATGGCCATGCATGCATATATGCGCGCGATGCCTTTCACATTGTTATTGCCAAACGTGTTTTATCTATCTTTTACAAGAGCACTCGACGCATTGTACAAACATCGATAGAATACAGCACGTGACTCTATTTGCTCATCGGATAGACGTTTAATACGACCATATCCAGCCTTCTTTGCATTAGGCTTGAGCATCATTGAATCACACATCTCTAATAGCAGGGGTGTGAAACGTATTAAGACCCAGTTAATGCACCAGTGCACGATGCAATACGCATTTGTATGTAGTACCAGATTCACTGATTCAAAGTCCATTACATTCTCGGTAGAATGTTATTCAAAGGGATTTTTGGTAGATGAGAAATCCAACACGTGTTTACCAAAAATGCATCCACATTTTGGTTGGAGCATCCAGGTGTTTAATAATACACCATTAGTCAAGAATAATGGTATGACAAAACTTGGAGTCGATATTGCTTTTTGGCACGCAGAGACGCGGGAGCAAAGGAATCGAGTGATTAACGAGCAAAAGTCTTGCGATCGCAGTTTGCATTTTTACCAAATTGTGTAAACGATGCATACATTTTGAGCGTTAATTAAAAATAACGCCAACGATTTGATGCTTTATTTTATTGTCGTTTTTTACGAGTTGTTCGCCTGCTTGGTGCGCAGCAGTATTTTAATCTGGCTTTATAATTCCTTCGGGACAAACCAGCAACGCAATATTGACGTGTGCACGCTCCCCAATCTTTGGCAGGAGAGCGCTAACAAATGACTACAAAGTAATGGGACATCATACGTGCTGCAGTGCCAGCACAGTGCAGCAGCGCTCCTTGGTGATGAGATTACAACAAGGGATCACCGCTGAGTGCGGACAGAGAGACAATGGATGCAACCCTCGATTACAACGCAAACACCTTTCATTTGTCAATCATCTGTTGTTTTGTTTGTGGCATTCAATGCTCCTCTCACCGCGCACTTTTATGATCTGCACGCGAGATTGCATTGGCTCGATGAATTTCTACAAATTATGATCATTATTCATCAGAGATCAACAAACACGTGCAATCCGATGAGATTTTTAGTTAGTTACCTACGTGTGTATGTCGTCGTCTTTGTGTCGTTTCGATATTTTTTCAACATCGTTGTAAATTTATTCACGACAGAAGCGTAGATATTTGAAATTTATGCGCATTTAAAAGGCATTGCCCATTCTCGTCAGGTAAAATGTTAATAATTTTAGTTATGGGTAAATTTTCATTTTATTCTGGTATTCCTTGGTGCACTTTGTTGCTGGCTTGGCTCGGTTTGGATGAAATCTACAGAAACATGTATACAAACACGCGCGTATATAAATTTTTACCCCCTTATTTATATTTCATTTGAGACCGTCAGTTCGTATTTTTAATGGCCGTGCTTTTCAGAAGATAGAGCTTTTTGTAATTTATATCCTCTTCTTCGAATGACACTGTGACATTTACTTTATGTGGACCTTTCCAGATCGGAATGCTCTGATAACGGACGGATATTCTAGAAGCCCATTGTTTTATTCTTTTCTACACGGGCGTTCGCCGTTGTCTTTCGTCTCATTTAGCCCGGTTGAATGGTTGTTGTCGTTTGGCTCTCAGTTTCAGTTTCGATCTCGAATTGTGTACTCCTGCATGAAACGCATTCAGTTTTAAATTTAAGATTCGAAGCTAATTAGTTTCACAGAGATACGTGTAATAGATACGCGCGAGAGGTGACTAGAAGGCGGATTATTAATCTATCTCTAATAATAAGTGTGGCTGATATCATAAAATGTGGATTATTTCTTAATTAAAGTGTGAATGCCCTGTAGATTATTTATTGTCGTGCCGACGATGCGATGGTGCAGCAACAAGAAGGACACAAGTAAATGTTATTAATGTGTTTACAATGCCCTTTATTTGTTTTGTCGCGTTGTTTGGTGAACATCAAAAATTGATTTTACGTGTTGTGAACATGTGTTAATATATATTCGCGCGAAACAAAATTAATATTCGTGTTGTAGGGTTGGGAATGTCGACGGGTTTGCGTTTTTATTTATTTTAATGTAAAATCTTGCTATTCGCGGCAACTCAACATGGGGTCGCGCACTCGCGCACACTCCTCGAGTTCTTGCGCGGCGCTCGCCAATCTCGCCCGTTCGTAGCGGATCGATGCTCGCGATATTAAATGATAGCGGCCGCGCGACTCCACCTCTTTGCCGCGTCGGCCATATTTTCCGTCTGCAAATGGAAGAACTATGCAAGCGCACAATTTCCTAACAATTTCGCAATTCTCGTAAATAACAGCAGTGTACTTATCGTTTCTTATCTTGCAGGTGCTCAAGTATTGCGATCATCTCCATGGCAAGTGGTATTTTTCGGAGGTGCGCGCCATATTCTCGCGACGTTATCTCCTGCAGAATGTTGCCATCGAGATATTCCTCGCAAGCCGAAGTAGGTGTTTGGCCTTTGCTACTGCCGGCCGGCTAGACAAATCTATTGATTTTTGTTGTTTTTTTTTTCTCCCCACAGCTTCGATTCTATTCGCGTTTCCGGATCAAGCCACCGTGAAGAAGGTGATTAAGGTCCTGCCCCGCGTTGGAGTCGGCATTAAATATGGTATTCCGCAAACAAGGTAAAGCTAATAATAAACACGGACAAAGAAACCGTCGTGTATTTACAGTGGAATGTGACGTTGAAAATTGGTTTTCATGCTCTTTTGCAGACGCGCAAGTATGATGTCTCCGAGGCAATTAATGCGCAATTCGAATATGACGCAGAAATGGCAGCGACGCGAAATTTCCAACTTCGAATACTTGATGTTCTTGAACACGATTGCAGGTAGGAGAGCAAAACGACGATCGCTTAAAGCAAACAACATCCGGAGCGAGAGGAAATTGTCAATTAAGATTGGCGAAAGTGAATTACTCCGCGCTTTGGATATAAATAGCGCGTGCCGTTTCTAATTAAGTAGCTGTAATCGAAACGAACGAGAGCATTTAAGCTCGTGCAGCATACCGCGTCGAACATTTCCACACGTTGACAGCATATGAACTTGAGTAAAATGTCTCATGCAAAATTAACAGTTGTCACGGAGGGCTGGAACTAAATTAAAAACGAATACATCAAGTCATTTGCTGCGCGACGCGTTTGCCATAAATAGATGCAAGACAGTCGGTGATTTACTCGCATGCTAATGGTAACAATTAGGACATTTTTCAACTCGTTGCTTTATAAATCATACTGCCTTTAATTCCATCCGTGCGTTTTACTTGTTTCCGTTGAAACGTTTGCTTTGTTGATTTTCCATTCAAGTTTAATTCTTTTACGGTTTGCCCGCTTGTTATCTTACTTAGTTTGTGCGCGCGCTGGCGAAAAGGCGCATCCTGATCGGTTCAGTTCACCGGGTGGAAATTGTCAGAACGAATTAGGCAGCACCTCAGTCACCGTAACCAACTGGGGATTACGGCGCCCTTTTTCCACGTTCCAGACCCTTGTTGATCCCAAAATAATATACGATATTTCATTCTATCCCCCCCGTTTGTTGTTTGCGCTGCTCAATGCTGCATTCGCATTGCAATTTTACAACGCGCCGCGTGCGCATCGTATTCCAGGCCGAACCTACAACGATCTCAATCAGTATCCAGTGTTTCCATGGGTACTCACGAACTACGAGAGCAAGGAGCTGGATCTTAGCCAGCCAAATAACTACAGGGATCTTTCCAAGCCCATTGGCGCGCTAAACCCGAGCAGACGCCTCTACTTTGAGGAGCGCTTCAATACTTGGGATCACGAAAGCATACCGCCGTTCCATTACGGCACACATTACTCGACGGCGGCATTCGTTCTCAACTGGTTGATACGCGTTGAACCCATGACCACAATGTTCCTAGCACTGCAGGGTGGCAAGTTTGATCATCCGGATCGACTCTTCTCATCGATTGCATTGTCCTGGAAGAACAGTCAACGTGATACCTCCGACGTTAAGGAATTAATTCCCGAATTCTTTTTCCTGCCGGAGATGTTTGTGAATGCCAATCGATATCGATTGGGCAATCAGGATGGCGGCGCCGTCGTTGATGACGTTGATTTGCCGCCATGGGCTAATTCGCCTGAGGAGTTTGTGCGCATTAATCGCATGGCTCTTGAATCAGAATTCGTTTCGTGTCAATTACACCAATGGATCGACCTGATCTTTGGTTATAAGCAAAGAGGGCCGGAGGCCGTCCGCGCGACCAATGTATTTTACTATCTTACGTATGAAGGCAATGTCGATATGGATTCGATTACTGATAAAGTAATGCGAGAAGCAATTGAAAATCAAATTCGTAACTTTGGCCAAACACCATCGCAACTTTTAATGGAACCGCATCCACCGAGAAGTTCTGCAATGCATTTGGTAAGTTTGATTGTTACTCAAACTTATGACAGGAAGTTTTATAATTTCATGCGGTATTTTATAGTCACCAATGATGTTTTCTACAATTCCGGATGATGTATGCATGACTATGAAGTTCTTATCAAATTCACCGATTGTCCATATATCTGCAAATACTTTTCCGCAATTACCATTACCATCGGTCGTTACCGTAACCATGCATCAGCAATTTGCTGTAAACCGGTGGAATTCGGGCTATGCCGCAATGTCTCAAAGCCCAAGTTATGCGGAATCTCCGCAAAGTGCAGGTGCAAACCTGCCACTCTCTATGGATCCTGTGTTATGTGAGCTATTATTTGTATGTTGCTGCTACGGGATGGTAATTAATAATTAAATTTTACAGCTCAAACAAATAATAGTACAAATCCAATGTTGCGTCGACATTTGGGAGACAACTTCAGCCAAAACGTTCGCATTCGATCCAACTGCTTCGTGACGACAGTCGATAGTAAATTTTTAGTCGCGTGCGGCTTTTGGGATAATAGTTTTCGCGTATTTTCCACCGAGACCGCCAAGATTGTACAAATTGTATTTGGTCATTATGGCGTTGTCACCTGCTTGTCCCGTTCAGAATGCAATATCACATCTGATTGTTATATTGCATCTGGATCGGCCGATTGCACGGTTTTGCTGTGGCACTGGAATGCAAGAACACAAACCATTGTCGGTGAAGGCGAAGTACCAACACCGCGCGCAACTTTAACTGGTCACGAGCAGCCTGTTACAAGCGTTGTTATTTCTGCGGAATTAGGATTGGTTGTGTCTGGATCAATTGGTAAATAGTTTGCATAATTATTACAATTTGCAGTTTTGAACTTAAATGATTTAATAGGCGGTCCAGTACTTGTGCACACAACATTTGGTGACTTGTTACGATCATTAGATCCACCAAACGGCTTTTCATCGCCTGGTAATATTGCAATGTCTCGCGAAGGGATAATTGTTGTTAACTATGAAAAGGGAAATATTGCTGCGTTCACTATAAATGGCAAACGACTACGACACGAATCACATAATGATAACTTACAGGTATATTCTGTTTAACTGCTTTGGGGGGTATTTATTTATTCATGTTGCATTTATTTATAGTGCCTAATATTAAGTCGTGATGGAGAGTACTTAATGACTGGAGGCGATAAAGGCATCGTTGAAGTATGGAGAACATTTAATCTTGCATTGTTATATGCCTTTCCAGCATGTGATAGTAGCGTTAGGTCTTTGGCTTTGTCACATGATCAAAAGTAAGTGACTCTAAAATAAGTAAACTATTTATAGATCTACTTCTAAATTGTGTACATTTTAGGTTTTTGCTAGCCGGTCTAGCATTAGGTTCGATCGTTGTTTTCCACATCGACTTTAATAGATGGCATCATGAATTTCAACAACGTTATTAAACTAAAACTACTTTTTAAGCAAAAACTTTACCAAATAAGGGCAAGTATTACATTACTTTTTATGCATATGGTTGTGCGCATTTACTTTCTACGCATTTGTTATATTTTAAATTGGGGTGGAGTTTACTTGAAAATTTACTTTATTAGTTGTATTATATCTAGTGCAATATGAGATTAAGTAGCTAATGTACTTAATTATACCATATGTGCAGCTAATATAATTAGGTTTTATTATACTGGGTATTAAAACGCCATGGACGACTTCTAAGACTAGTAAAATACATTTCTCTTTGAAAAAGGTGTATTGGTAATGTGGATGTGTTTCTGAAAAGAGATAGCGGCATGAACGAGGTAACTATCACAAGAATTTTCAGGATTGTCCAGGTAATTTGCATATAGTACTTAATTTAAATCGTTTCCTTTTGAATCATTTACTTGTTATAAGTAATAATTAATGAAATGATTAGTATTGAAATTGTTTGTTTAATAACTAGCTTGTACAAGTTATTGATATTGAGTCATTAATATAATGCCAACAGCGAATTGGCTGATATAATACGCATAACTACTTAAATACATACATACAATACATATGAACCAGCAAAAGATAACAAAACACAGTACACAAAACTTATAAAGTACGAGCACTTCCTTACAGCTTACAAGCTTGCACGATATTCCTATAAGGCAAACAAAGTTGTTAAGCCTCTCGTTAGGCAAAATGTTTTTAATGCATAATTGCATGTACACCAAAGCGATACGTAAGTCGTGGTGTGTGCTAGCAGTTCTGTATTGTTTTAAAGATAACATTCCCTCCAGCGTGTGTATAATAATAATTATAATGCTAATAATAATACTATATAATTATTCTAATAATGATGAATATATATTGCAAATCTGTCCAGATGAATCAAACTTATTGTAAATAAGTAATATTGTTTTTTACATAATCGCTACTATCATACAAGAAATGAGAAAAAAAGTAATAATACAAACAAATTATGTGAGGAATTGTACTTACTGTAAGTAATTAACTATTACAGTGTATGTTTGATGTTAGTAATAATATAACTTCTTTGTATACACGCACGTGCGCACAGAATGCGAAATTTATTGCCCACTTTACGAAATTTTGAATATGTCATGAACTTTACTCGTATGCAAATTTATCCAAGAAACAATGCTTTTTTTAACCCAATCGCACATATGTAGTGGCATGCCGCTTGCAGCTAAGTCATCAACAGTAAAACACTTACTTAAAGAAACGTATGCCAAAAACTTTACAACCTCTTTACGATTTCTCCAAATACGTCCCCCTCAAATAGAAATGTTTTGTTTTCTTTTATGATTCCATGAATTTTGTATCTGCCTCCAAGAATGGATAGTGATGGTGTGTTAACGTTAATGGGATATGTGTTTACATAGTAATTTCCCTAAGGACGCGGAAGGTTTATTTAAATATTAAAATTATTTTTGATACTTACAGGTTTCATCTTTCCACAAAACTTTACATTACTAAATTTTCGTACTTCTGACCATTTCATAAAAAGCTCCCGTTTTGATTCCGTACAGACATTAACTGTCATCATGATGGGATAAATTTTATATCCAGTGCTGGTAAATTTATAGACTTGTGCTTGGATCTAAAACATAAGGAAATAAAGTTATTGATTTAACTCGAAGATTTTTATACCGTTATATAGTCCACGTTGACAGATTTTAGTAAATTAAAGGTGCAGTTTAAGGCAAACGTAGTTCGGTTCATCTTTACAAACTTTAAATTTACATTAGTACCATAATTTTTATTGTAATATGTTAGTTCGCCATGTTCAAATCTAACTTTATAAGAACCCTTAAATTAACGATGAAAAATTAATAAGTTTTATTGGACAAGTTTAACAAACAAACCTGAAAACTTAATCTCAACATACAGGCTAAGAATAGAGCGAGGAAACAAATAAAGTTCTTCATTTTATTTACTCTCAAATAAACAATAACAAGTTTAAATATTAATCCGAATGAATTTTTGATTATTTGACCATATCAAGGGCATTCAATAATTAATATGTTTAAATTATTCTTTCGCGCGTATAAATTTCCATGGTCGATCGTGATAAAACAGTCATTAAATGTGCGTAGATTGTTTTTGCAAATTTTGAATAGGAAAGCAATTTATTTAAAGGGCATTCAGAAAACAACCAAATTAAACCCAACATTAAAAATTGTTCTTTGTATTTGAAATACTTTAAGCACAAAGCAGGGGAGTATTTAATTTTATTTTATCATTAAATCAACTTTAATTATACAGTATTGTTTTCAGTTATTTAATGAAGTTGACAGTTATTTAATAGTAATATATATATGTTAAAAATTAAAACACCTAATTAAGGAGAGAAATTAGTAGTTTTAAACAAAGTATAAGAAAAGTAACGGTCCTGATAACCACCTAGCTTCAATTTATTGAAACGATTGAAACAAGCTGTCTGAAGCAGCTGTACTGACATTCTAGGTTATAATCCGTTATAATCAGTGTTAATCAGAGCTGTTTGTTTGTGTGGAGTTTGTCGAATCTAAATTTAGTTGAAGTGCATTATATTACCAAACAAAGTCGAACAATTATTCCAACCACATAAACAATGTCTGAACGCGATGTGGAGAAGGGCAAATACTACAAGAAGAAATATAATAGGGTAAGAGCAAGCACAACATGCCACAGTACACACTAGTAGAACAACACCATATAATAAGAGATATTTGTAGAATGAACAAAAATTGTTTGGAAGAAACAATCGTTTATTGCTAAAAAATGACAAAGATGGTAAAGATGATGTTGGCCATAAGATTAAACTGAAGCAACCACAAATTCTTATAAAGCCACGAGAAAAGATAGAGGAGCATACACTGTCTCCAAAACATAAAGACAGAGAAGATCTATGTGCTACAAAGGAACCAGTTCAAAATACAACTGAAGGTAAGCCTAATTGCAAATAATATTTTGTTATCTTAAACATTAATTTTTAGGTCAACTGTTCCATAATGCTAAACAAATGCATAAAGCAGTTAAATTGCTTGATGATGGCATTCTGTATAATGATAATCTTCAAGATTATATGAATGAATCAAGTGATTTTCTTGTTGTTGGTGTAATTGGAAGTCAGGGTGTTGGAAAATCAACTGTTATGAACATTTTGGCATCCGAAAAGTATCAAGCACAATTATGCAAACTTAGAAAGGTATTTATAAAAAAGTATAATTCACATGTATTTTAATACATAATTTTAAGGGATCGGGGGAGAATCTTGAGGACATTAAAAGTGCCCATTGTATCTTTAAACAAGAGACATTTGAAGATCTTGAAAATTGTACACATATTACAAATGGAATTGATATGTTTGTAACTCCAAATAGGGTTAATATTATACCTGGATATATAATCTAATTTTAATATTAATTGTATAATTTTTAGATGATACTTTTGGATTGCCAACCATTTATGTCAACTTCAGTTATTGATGATTTAATTCACAATGAAATGAAACGAACTAATCTGCTTGATTTCTCAACAATTGACAATATTGGTGAATTACAAGGTTTGCAGCACATTGCTTTCCTTATGTCTGTATGCCATGTGGTTATATTCATTCAAGATTTTATTTTGGACGTTAACAATATACGATTTGTGCTAACAGCAGAAATGCTTAAACCAACTATAACAAACAATGAAGAAGAATACTCTGAGCAGTTCCCCCATATGTTGATCTTGCATAATAAGGCGCAACTAGAAGACTTTTCTTTGTCAAAGTTCAAAAATCTTCAGGAAGTGAGTACTATCTGTGAATGTATGGCTTGGTCTTAACAAAAGAATCATTTTGCAGGCATACCATAATATCTGCAAGGGCAGCAAGTTGCACATGCAATCAAGTATGGGTCTTGGAAATGGAAAATCAATTAGAAATTTAAATCCCACCACTTGTGGTACTCCAATCAATTTATTTCTACTTCCAGATTTTGACTACTATGATGGTAAGAATTTAATACACAATTGGTAATATTATTAAAATATAATATATTTGTTTATAATAGGTACATATTCAGGTTATCCTCCTCTGAGTCACCTATTACAAACACTGAGACGAAGTGTTAGTTGCGTAACAAAATATCCACTTTCACATGTTAGCCTAACAGAAAAAACCTGGCTAGTATACTGCACCAAGGTGTGGGAGCATGTGAAGAAATCATCCTTCTATGTGGAGTATGCCAAGATTCTTCCATAATTATACTACTATAACCAGAATTGAAATTACTTTGGTAATCGTTTCAACTCATGAGTTAACCATAATGCTTTGGACAAAAGAATCAAGGAGCCACTTTGATGGGCAGCTGCAATTGGTACAGGCACATAAGTTAACAATGTGGTTATTCCCAATGCAACTTGCAACCAGGCCATTGCTGCCAATGCATTAGCTGCTTTGTGTGCTCTGCGTGGAAGAATACGTCTCCGCGACATAATCCATAAAATAGAAATTAAAGTAAGTGTGGCTGTTCCAAGAATACGATGATCAAACTGAACAGTTGTTGGATTTTCTGTTAAATTTGATAACTTTGGTGAGTAAGCCAGTATGTCATCAGGTATCCACTTATCAGCCATTTTTGGAAATGAATTATACAATAAGCCAGCATCTAAACCAGCAACAAATGCACCTAAACAAAAATAATCAAATCTTAATAAATGTACTTGACAATTACTTGAGTTTTACCTGATAATGCTGTGAGAAACACCATTAATTTCATAGAATGTGCAAAGAAGTGAAATTTCTTCAATGACTTCACATTAACGCCATTGAGAGATGGCAATTTTTCAGCTGGCATAAGAACATGTAATGCAGATCTAAATAATCCACTGAAAAGCAACAGTGCTAACCCTAAATGAGCTGCTAATCGGTATTGAGAAACTCTGGGTATATCTGATTCACCTTGGAATCTATCTTCCAAGCCAGATTTAACCATATACCACCCCATTAATCCCTGGGCTGCTACCAATCCCCCAAACACAAGAATTCTGACCTTCATTTGTGGTTTAATCTGCTTAGTCACCCAAAAATAAGTTGCTGGGAGGAAGAATGCAGCTCCAATTAGGCGGCCCCACATCCTGTGTCCATATTCCATATGCCATATCCATTTGAATTGTTGTAATGTGATATCTTTATTTTTTCTACAGCATTGACTATTTAATGCAAGTTCACATTCAACTAGTAATTATTACTTACATTTTGAATTCTGGATACTCTTTATACTTTTCAAATTCTCTAACCCACTCATCCTCTGTTTTGGGCATCTGTTCACCAAATAATTTCCATGTTACCATTGATAAACCAGATTCAGTCAGTCGTGTAACACCACCTATAACCAAACCTTTACTTGTTAAAAACATAAAACCATTTACTTATTTGGAGGAATTTATTTTCCTTTTGTGATTTCAACAATATGTTCAATAATAGCTTGTATATTAAATAGGGCAAAATAATAACCTAAGACAACAGCAACAAATACCATTCCACTGCAGCCCATTAACCAATATCCAATTTTTTTATTAGTTGGCTTATTTGATAAGGTAGCATGGAGCCGAAGAACATTCTTTGTACTTTGTTGAAGCAAAGCACCCTACAATTAAATATGGTATATTTATATGTTAAGAGATATCACACAAAATGTATGATACCTTTTCTTGTTGAATGAATTTCTGACATAACAAGCTGAATGATTTTGAATTAGGTGCTCCCTGAACAAATGAAGTACTTTTAAGTACTGTAGCAAATGTACGAATATGGCAATTATTAATTAAACGTAACATAATTAGTTGCCAATTCTTAATAAATGCAAACACTTCACAATATTGCTGATTCAAGTCAATGTAAATAATAATTGGACAACATATGTTTTTATTGCAGGTTAAGCTATCGAATAGTACCGTTGTTTGCCATTAACTTACTGCCGGCTAACTTCGGAGATTCTCAATAATCCTCATTAATTCTGCGAATGTAGGTGTCCCAAGCCATATATGTCCCACGCTATGAGAAGCACGGAGAATCGGTTGTAGCCCTGTTCGTGTAAATCAACAAATGTTAATATAAGATATCAAGTATACTTTATAAGTATGTTCATCATAGTTACAATTCCAATGCAGCTGGTAGAAACGAACTTGGTGAGTAGTTGGAATTTATATTTTGGTACATTATTGTCTTATACTTTTAGTCTAGGTATGTTTGTTTAACAATGATCACTAATCATGTATGTTTTCAGCGCTTTCATTTTAGTTGCAATTCAAAGCTATTTCATAAACTATAGCATGTTTTGCGGGTAGCATATAGTACTGGACAGTGGTTGTAAGTTGGTGAAAGACTTGTTTTCTTTGCTGTGCTTTAAAAACATTTTCCAAAATGTCTTATATGTTAGCACATTTACACAACGGCTGGCAAGTAGATCAGGCAATATTGTCCGAAGAAGATCGTGTAGTTGTAGGTATTATAAAAGTCTTCAGCAGCTTATTTAATGATAATGTTTTTTAGGTTATACGCTTTGGTCATGATTGGGATCCTTCCTGCATGAAAATGGATGAAGTTATGTACAGTATTGCAGAAAAGGTCAAGAATTTTGCAGTCATATATTTAGTGGACATTACTGAAGTACCAGACTTTAACAAAATGTAGGAATTTATTGAGAGCTATATTATTATTATTAATTAAATGTGTTTTACAGGTATGAATTGTATGATCCCTGCACAGTAATGTTTTTCTTCAGAAATAAGCATATCATGATTGATTTGGGTACTGGCAATAACAACAAAATAAATTGGCCCCTTGAAGATAAACAAGAGATGATTGACATTATTGAAACTGTATATAGAGGGGCAAGAAAGGGTAGAGGTCTTGTTATTTCACCTAAGGATTACTCTACCAAATATAGATATTAAAATTGGTTAGTACTCATTTATAAGCTACATTAAATTATTGAAATAATTGTGTAAAATGCGCAATTAATATAACTATCATAATGTGGTTACAATTTTGGATTGTGGTTAGATAAAATAATCTGACTCAAATATGTGAATAAGTTTTAAAATTAAGAAGAGACACAGTACATTGCACTTGGTTCTGTAGTTTACTAGAACAATGAATAATTTAAAAAAGAAAATTGACAATTTGGTTCACCAAAAAAATAATAAACAAGCCATTCAACATTGCTGTTGTGATAATCCTTGCTGCACCCAAAATGTAAGTACTTTTAATTTTATACATTATGAAAGTTTTCAAGCACTATTAAAATCAACTCTAGGATCACAAATGCCTTGAAACTTGCGCCACACCAGTGAAACGTGCTGAGTATGTAATGTGTGACTTTTATGCTAATAACTTGAAGATTTTGATTCATTTCTAGTCTAAAATATCGACCCTCGTATTCAAATATTGGAATAGCTGTTGTAATAGTTCTTCTGTTAAATTTGTTTTACTATGTTGACACATATATTGTTAATGGAAGATGGCAAAAGGAATTTCAGTTTGATGTGAGACGAAAACATGAAATTTGGCGATACTTTACGTATTCGTTTTTTCATGGCAGGTTTGTGTAATCATTTGATATGATGATTTATAGATTTTCATACACACTTATTTTAGTTCCATTCATCTATGGAGTAATTCAATCGGTTTTCTTATTTTCTGGATATTTCTTGTTAATGTTCACGGATTTTTGCGTTTAATTTTCATATATATCTGCGGTGTTATTGCTGGAAGTCTAGCCGCTGCGGTTTGTAATTCCCGGGCCATTGTAATTGGATCCAGTGGCGGTGTCTATGCTATAATTGTATCTTGGCTTCCAGATATATTTTGGGTAAAGTTTAAGCACATTTATCTTCAATGTGATAATTAATTGGTACTTGTCTTAGAATTGGTCACAGCAACGTAGACCTTTAATATCTCTGCTACCTCCATTTGGTATTCTTATATATGATGCCATAGAACACATGATGAATGTAAGCATTGGCGCACACATTGGTGGTTTTATGGCTGGATCTGTTTTTGCTTTGGCTGTATTAAGAAATGTGGGCTTTAGATCATATGAAACAATCATTAGATGCATTTGCATTGTTATTATAGTAATATTCTTTTTGCTATTAATTGAACTAAATTATCATAATCGCTCAATAATGTAAATTGTTTAACACACTTTCTAAATTATTTGTGGTACATTGATGTGGTTCATATGCTTGCATATTCTAGCCAATTACATCACCAGAAAATTGGACAATAACAACTGCATATGTAGCGAGTAGATTTATAAAAGTATAAAGCATGTAATAGTTTAATTCAAATATACCACCACAATAAACAATTAATGGACGATCCCTACTTTCATTAATAAGTATTTTCATGTAGCGACGCATGTTTGATGAGTTAAAATATAATTTTACGCCTTTATGTGCCATGACGATTATAAGACTTGCTTCACTTTTAATTGCTTCACATTTATAAGCAAGTATAAACAGTTGACACTAAAATAACATATAATCTAAGACGACATAATTTAATATTAAAGTTACATACCACATTAAATATGTTGGTATACATAAATTGCGTTATACTTTCATCTAATTCTTCGTTGGTCTCTGTATCAACAATAACTTTAATGACGCTTAATATATAAATGAGCATATAAGATACGAATAAAACTATGTGCCATCCAAACAGATAATTAAAGATGTCAAGTATGTCAGCCAATTTTGAATACATGCTCGTTATTTGCATCATTTTCATTTCAACTGTAGTCGTTTCATGACTTTGCGTTAGTTTGTACGGTAGAATAGTCATCTTTGCCATGCTTATTACTTTATCCAATACTTTTTTCAAGATGATTAAATTATTTTCTAGTCTTCGCAATAATAACCACATCAGTAGTACTGTTAAGTATAGTAGATAGCCCACATAAAAGTATGATGCTGTCGCTAGCCATGAAGTTTGCCAAACGAAATATTCACCGGCATAGACCGCAATTATTAAAAGATTTGCAACGAATAGCTTTAAACGATTCATAAATACCATTCTTCTATGAATTTCTGGCTTGTTGTGCAAAGTGAATTTTAGCATATTACCAAATTCAACAAATTGTTCCATCATCTTAATGTAAGCGTCAACACTAAGGTAATTTAAGCGAAGCACAATTAATATTAATGAGAAATAAATAGCGCTAACGTAAAGTATATTCGAGATATATACTGCGCATTTTGTGCATTTAGCAATATGTTGATATTGATCATATGTTACAAATGCAAAAATTGTTGTTAAAACAATACAGAAAAGTAATAAGCGTAATTTTGCTAATCTTGAACGATACTCATGATCCCAAGGTACAATTCCGAACACTTTCAATAATATATCAAATGACGCGTATGGTTTCATTTTAACAATTAGCCGTTTTGCCGCAGATGTAGTTTGAATTTTAAGAGAATGAATGTAATAAAAATAATTTCCATCATTAAAGTAAATAACGACTATTAATTAAAGTAATATTACAATTTATAATAAATTTTAGTTTTTCATGGAATAATGGAACATTAAACTATGCAAATAAAAGGAAATAATAGTAGTACGAAATATATTTCCATGATTAGCTAATGAAATATATATTTTAATTACAGAACTCAAATAGGCACATGTATTTTTTATGACATACAAATAGAATTAGAATAAATATTTGTGTATATTAATAAGTATCTACAAATACAATCGGAGATAGTTATCAACGAATATTTTATGAATTGTAAATGATATAATAATGAATTTTATGTTTAATTTTAATGAATTTATTTCACGCAATTTTGTTTCGATTTTGAATATTAAGCTATTGTTATCTGATAGAAATTTTATATTATTCATAGTTGTGAAGTGAGTATAAAATGGTTCTGAAAGTAAATGAAAGTAATTTAAACCAATCTTTACCCTTTCCCATGTGCCCATATCATATAACGCGAACAAAGGGTCGCTATACAACTCAGCGCCAAGATAAAATTGATATTCCAGCAATCTTAAACCGTTTAAATGATTTAACTACAAATATTATTTCTAGGGAGCTTATGATATCAGAAAAACACAAATTTAATATTATGAATGGAAGTTGTGAAGTAACGTAACTACAAGTGGACGAATCTTTTTTAATTTGTTTTTCTTACTATCAAGATACCAATGAAATCAGAATTCAACATTTATTTACGTCAACCTCTATACTTACAACTTTGAATCGGTGTAGGCTGCTTAAGAAGACGCAATTGATTAGTTAATTACATGTTAAATGAAAAAGGTTCTTATGTCAGAAAAAATTACAAAATAGTTTTCTTGTTAACTGACCAATACATTTGTTCGAATAAATGTGTACATTGTGATTCGTTTATTACCTTGTTAAAGAATAGCGCAGATTTGTTAAACTATAGCGTAGATTGACTTACAAAAGATTTACTTAACACAAGTGCACCGTTCTTAAAAAACATTAACTAACTGGACCTACTTTGGCCATCTTATTGATCTTTCCTTGATATGCACTGGAGTATTGTATCTATATAATTTCCTGTGCGGGCGTATCTGCAATTTGGCGATCACCCGCTATAAAACCGATTCTGGAACCACGTAAAAACAATGTCCTTGTAAGAGTTAAAGGGTTTTTGAAAACTTTAAAAAAATACTATATAAAAAACACATTTCAGTTGATTGATCAAGAAAGCCATAAACAAAATCATTCAATCAATCAAAACTTATCATAAACAAACATTCATAAATCAAATTCCCGCATCAAATATAAGCAATGTTAAGCAATAATAATCCTAGTGATCCACCAACTGTGCTTTATAATGCTAGTCTTTATATCATCTACAATGCTCACCTGAATAACATCGATCTGACCTACTTAGGACTCATTGCCATAACTGGAGTGGCGTCGACGGCCCTTGAATCCATCTTTCATCGGTACCTAAAGGTAATTGTAATGAGACAAGTACTTGTATTCATAACTGCTGGTGTTACCGTCTCGGTGGCTCTTACGACTAATTGGTTACCCAGTGTACTAAAATGGGACACCAGATATTCCTCCAAATCATTGGCTTGCATTTTCATGCCCATATTTCTAATGCACGTGTTTTCCAACATGGATGTCGTGACCTTTTTCAAAAACCTACACGTGTCAATCATAACTAGTACCTTGACTGTGTGCTTTGGCTTTCTTATTGGATATACCATTAATTTTCTATACCCTACCATTACCAAAGATAGTCTTTTGTTTCTTGGAGCTTGCATGACGACAATACAACCTACCGATATGATTACCTTTCTAATATCAAATGATAATTATAAACATGTTACTATCAATCTGAAAGTGGAATGTATAGTATCCTTGTTTTTCACCCTGCCCATTGTAAATTATCTGGTAAGCACCACTAATACCGACGAGAAAAGTATTAAAAGGTCGATTGAATTGATATTCTTTCTTCTTGGACCAGTGCTCGGTATAATCGCTGGATGGATTGCCGCAAAGGCAATCATTGTGATTATGAAACATAGCATATTAAATGTAGAAGTGATCTTTGGATTGTTTGTGGGAGGTTGTATGCTTCTTTATTTATTGGCCGTAAGACTTAATATGAGTGGCTTTGCTGCAAGCTTAACATACTGCATGGTATTAAGCACTGAAAAAGACTTATTAATTGGAATGTACGAGACGCATGTTAATGCAGTTATAAATGTAGTTCACGAAATTCTACACACTGCTATTCTATTCCGGCTGACAGTTCAAGGATTCATTTTTACATTCACAGCACATCATATGGACAACTACTTTTATTCATTTATAATTCTGACCATTTTACGAATAATGGTTGCTTTATGTGTGTATCCGATAGCAAAGAAGGTGTACGGAGAAGGAATTGTATATGTATACTTAATAGCTATTGTATCACCCTCGTGTATATTTAGCTTATTAATTGCATGCGAATTATTTGAGACCACAAATGAACATGGTCAATACGCATATGCTCATTCCATCTTCAACATTGGCGCATCGATGCTGTTAAACAATATTATTTGCGTGAACTTTTTAAAATGGTCCCATATTGGATACATTTCCGAAGGGCGTATTATAAATATGGAACACATTCTGCGTCACTTAAAAGACCATAGAGATAATGAAATAATACGCTCAAAGTTTGACCGCACATTTAGTGCGGTTAATTGGAATGTAGTTTATAAATATGCACAAGTATCTTTGGGCTACCCATATCCACCACCACGAAAACCACTTGATTGGGCTCATTCAAGGAACCAGGATATAAAGGAATGGGACGTACAAGCATGTTGCGGGGATGATTGTCCATTATTAAGTGATCGCGTAACGAGTGATCGCGGAAGTTCTGGAAAAAGCTACGGGTAAGTAATTGCTAATTAACCATAACCATTAATCTACATTCTTCCATCATTATTGGTAACAGGCATTACAAGAAAAATATGATTTTTACAATGTTGAATATTCTAAAACGCATGCATGAACATTGTTTCATTGATAATGACTGCGAACACACTTTGCAAACTGTTGTTCGATTATATGAAAGTGACGATCCGGATTTGCCAATGAAAGTTTTTAAACAACAAACTAAAACTAAAGTAAATATATACTTAAATCATCCCTTCCAAATATTACAATATATAATGTTTCCAGGCCATTTTAAAGTTTTTGAGAAAAGTTTGCAAGTATTTGCTGCATCGAAAGGAAAACTTGGTTCCAAGAAGAAAATGTTATCGAGTATGCTACTTTATTCGTACGAATAAAGTTTACCAGGCGAGTATCTATTTATTCGCAACGGCATGCGTGGTCCCTACGATAATAAAGTTATTGGTTGGACAGGAATCGATTGAAGGTATCGAGCAACCCCTATATATCGCTCTCGCTGCATTCTTTTTTGTCGAATTTCTGATTACAATATGCTCTTATTCATTCATTAAATTACACGACGGCATAAAAGTATATTTTTCGTAAGTAAAATGCCCGCGTTTTCTGATTACGCGCTGCATATTTTACATTTTAGGTCATTTTGGTATATTGTCGATTTTGTATCTTTAATCGGAATAATGATGGACTGCGTATTGGTAAGTGGAGGATTTATTCGCGAATCTGGATTAGCTCGAGGTGTTACTTGGTTAGCTGTGTTACGAAGTTTTCGCCTTTTGCGTTTTTTGACCCTTTGGCTACCGATTTTACTAAACTTTTTACAATATGGCATAAACAGACGATTGGAAACTGCATTCATGTCAGTGCTAGCACTCAATGATTGCATCAATGAAATGATTTTATATATTGAACGCTGGGATATTAACATTAAGATAAAGAAGCACTTGATCATAGCACTGCGAGCAGATAAGGCAAAGCTTCATCATTATTTGATTAAATTAGAAGTTAATAGTGCAAATAATATCCGATCTGTGAAAACCAAAACTATGTCTAGAGCTGGGCGTTGCTTCCTAAGCGATTACTTAGGGAAATTGAAATTCGAAGGTCTCTTAAACATAACTAAATTAATAAGCCAATTCTATTAATAACATCCTTTAATAGGTAAAATAGACGCGGATGAGATCCAGATTCTAAGAAACATCATAATTGAGAAGAAAGTGTTAGTTGAGTCGATCACAGTCATTCCGCCTGTTAATCCTTCAGCACTATTTCATAATGTTTATTGGGTATCAACAAATCAGAGCGCTGCGGAGTTACTCAAATCTCGGGCAGAATTAATGAAATGGTCAGCTTCTCATAGGTTGACATTAAAGGGTGAACCGGTTAAAGGAATCTACATACTTGTAAGCGGTCATATGAGAATTATCGAACGACCACATATCCCAATTACAATTTCTGCACCAAATCGTTATGAAGAATTTGAAAATGATTTCATATTGCAAGGAAATTCGATCGGAGAGATTGAGCTGCTTACCGGAGCACCATATTCTTATACAATAGTTTGCAACGTTGATTGCCGCACATACTTTATTGATTTGGGAACATTAGTTGAAGCAATGATGTTAAGCGCTCATCCAATTGATGGGTATGAATGTATTTTTAAATGTTAAAATAATTACATTCATATTTTCTGCAAATAGGCTTGAAGCAACACTATGGAAACGTAAGATGCTTCAGTTTTGTATCCGTATATTGATGCAACAAAAAATTTATCGACATCTTGATGTGTGGGATATAAAGAAATTAATCCAGCGTGCATTCGTCCCTGATTTACGTTGTTATAGAAGAATTGTATTCACTGATGCTATACGGGACATGATTTTGGTAGATGGGCAAGTTATGGATTTCTTTACGAAACGCGTTTATATCGCACCATGTTACATCCCAAGGTGAAACTCATTAAGTTATTGTTAGAGTATGAACTTATTATTATTATTCTTGCAGAACGGTAGAGCAATTTATTCTTCAGAAATCAACAAAACACAAGATTGAAGGGGCCAATATTTTTCATATAACTTCTGTCAAATTATTTATCGTTCCAATGGGCGATTTAGAACCGCATGAAGTCTTAGCACGCATAGAAGGCACCTCCATGCTAATCAAACACAATTTTGCCATGTGCCCATATCATATCACGCGAACAAAGGGTCGCCTTGCAACTCAGCGTCAAGATGAAACTGATATTCCATCAAACTTGAACCGTTTAAATTATTTAACTACAAATATTACTTCTGCCAGAGAACTTAGAACATCAGAACGACATAAATCAAACATTATGAATGGAAGTTTTGATGCAATGAAAGTTTAATTAGATTATAGTTCCACAAGAAATGCAACCATTGTTGATTTGGTATAATTAAGGTGGTGGTGGTACTGGCATCACTCCCATTAGTGGTGGCGGTGGCGGCATGGGATTGAACATTGGAGGCCTTGGTGGAGGTGGAACAGGCAACATTGGCGGTCCTGGAATACCAATCATATTTGGCCGTCCCATGAGCTGTCCTGGCTTCTTTGATTCATTTTTAAAAGCAAATTGCAGAAAGAATTGCTTTGTGTCCTTGTTCCAATGAGTCCAGAATTTACTATCTGTTTTTTCAACTTCCCTGCTTGGAACCTTGAAAGCTATGGTTTCATATGGTTCAGCAGCAAATAACAGATACTGCCATTTTCTATCTGGAGGTTCTTGTTTTTGTTCATAAGCAGACATAAATCTGTGACGTGGATATACATTGTCTTGAATTTCTGTAATAAATAAATATCCTTTAATGTTTGTATTTTTAGGTTTGACTGATTTTATACCTGGATAATCAATTTGAAAGAGTAAGCTTTGTTGTCCACTTTCAATGTCTCTCTGCTTTGTAACGCGATAACCTGGACGTCCAATCTTAATGAATTTCTTGGGTTCAACTCTTGGCTTTTCTGGAGCTAACAGAGCTGGTGTATCTTTAGATTCCTTTGCTGCTCGTCTAGCTAAATTAGCTTGATGTTTCTTTCCTTGTGTGTGTGCCAAGTAGCTTCCTTCATTATTATGTAGCGTTAAACAAAGTTTGCATTCATATGAACCCAGATGGTTTTTCATAAAATATGGATCCTTTTGCAAATCTATAGTTTCCAAAGCCAATTGCCTTAATCTTTCACGACGATCTCGATTGCTTTCCGACCATGATGCAACACCACCGCCGCCGGTTTTTCCACCGGGACGATTTTGAAAATCCATTTTGTATTACACAGAAGTAACAACAAACTATGAGCCAAGTGAGCCAATATTTACTAACTTCAACTAACATGCGCTGACGAATCACACTGAACACTATGGCGGAGGTGGATAAACATAATCTGCCCAAACATAACCAAGCATTGTTAGAGAGTGCTATAAATAGGCAACCATCGTCACGTAAACAAGCTTCCCCTCCTAAATTTCTTGGGATCTGTAGTTCAATGCGATGCATCAACACATACTTCCTGAAAATAAAAGGCAGCAATAATATGCAATGCAATAGTTTCCGAACTTTCAATTCAAAACAGTTTATGACTATAAGACCAAGATGAAATTTACTTCATGGACTGGGACTGGGGAAAACAGTCCATGGCTTAGTGGTACAACGTATGAGAGTGCTTTGAGTGTCTCGGATTCGATCTCCGAAGAAGGCACTAGATATTTCAGGATTTTATTTTAAGCCACTTTGAGACTAAAAGAGAAACATCAAATTGAACTGCCGCAACAGCGAACACACCATAGCGTAGTAATTGGGTTTCTGGAAGTAACATGAATGTCTCAAGTTCGATCCTCAGGCAGCTCTTATTTAGGCAGGCAGCTCTTATTTAAATTTTTGACACGAATTGACACTATAAAGGGAAGATTAAATTTCGCTGCAACAACAATACTCCGTAGCCTAGTGTTATGGTCTTTGAAAGCGGTCTGGGTGTCTGGAGTTCGAGCCTCCAGACAGAAAGTTCTTATTTGTTTTTAATTCTGAATCGAGTTTAAAAGCAATATCAAATTTGGCCACGACAACAATACTCCATAGCCTAGTGGTACAGTCTATGAAAGTGATCTCAGTGTCTCGAGTTCGATACCCGTGACACTGAGTCGTGTTTAAGTTTTAAATTCTCAATTTGAGTATATAAGGGGAAGATCAAATTTGACTATAGCAACGGCACTCCATAGCCTAGCGGTATAGTCTGTGGTTGTGATTTAAGAGTCTCGGGTTCGATCCCCGAGAAAGACAATCCGAATTTATACATTTTCAATTACTTGTACACTCGGGGGGGCCCCAATGGACATAAACTCTATGTCCAATGGGGTCCCCGGAAACGTACAAGGGCCCCATTTTTAATTTTTGAAGCCCGTACGTTAAGTTCGTTTTCAGCTGGCCCACCCAAAGCTTCGCTCCCCGGCAGCTTGCTTGTCGACCAACTCGGTCGCTGTCCGACTAGCAACTGCCTCCCCATTCCCGATTTTCGTTACCAACAGACCTCGTATTCTGACGTCATTTCTTGAAACCTGGGGGGCTTGATTTGAATTCAAATCTTTGGTCAATTGAATGGCCGCCCTCCCCCGGAGGTTCGAAAAACCATTCTATTTATTTTATTGAAAAATTGTGGCTGCGCTGAGATTCGAACCCAGGACTCCCAAGTAGGAGTATGGCACTTTATCAACTGTGCTATTACGCCTTTACATCCCAGGCATTGGAACATATACTTCTTCGTCGATAACTTAACTGCTTCTAAACTTATATAGTGCATGGACCTATATTACAGAAAGTTGTATGAATTACAAGAACTTCCCCATTTGCGTGTTATGAAATTCTCCACACTAGTTCTATAAGGATAGTTGTGATAGGAATTAAATATATTCCAATATTTCAACACTTCTTGATGTAAATTAATGTTTATTTCAAATTAAAGTCTCAAGATGTAAGTAACGACAAGTATAACAAATTATTTAAGAATAAATAGTTTGACATCCAGATCTGCAACTTCAATTAAAAATACAACAATTGAAATAACACTACCAATGAAGTTTGCGCTGGGTGTAGTATTAAAATGATACACCACATTTCTCTAAAGCAGAGCCTTTTCAATTGTACGTGACTCAGATCAATCTTTTTAATTTAAACCAGTGTTGACAGAAAACAACAAAGAAATGTGCAACAACCCTAAAACTAAAAGATTTAAGAAGAAATAGATTTAAATGTTTTTTATTTATGTATTCATGTTGTAAAATACATATAAATTAGCATAACTAATAGAGACGTTGCGCAGGGCCCATTGATGATTTTACATGAAGGGAACGAACATTTTGCCAATGTTTCTTGAGCAGTGATACCAAGAAGTTAATAGCCAAATGCACATTTTGAACCAGCTCATCCTCAGTCATGTTAATGTGACCAACAGCAACAGACAAGCACAATACCTAAAACAATTAAAAATGAATAAATATCAAATTTTTCTAATTACTTGTTGAAAATGTATGCATATACTGAACTCATTATATATTGTATAATAATGATATTAAAGCAATTGCAGTTAATTTTGCATCATAATTCCAAACAACCTAATATGGGAATTCATTAGTCTGTTGGCTTTATGATGCCCATATAACAAAATAATGTATATAAATTTACCTTCTTCATCTGGAACTTGATAGTTGCTTTAACTTCATCAATCTTTTGGGTCATTGATTCCTGATGAGACAGGAGACCAGGGAACTTGCCAGCTTTGTTAAGACCTGGACCCAACAATCTTGGAATCTGTTTGATGAGAGCTTCAGATGCAAGGAAAGCATCATATTGCTTAGCCAGTTTCTTGACCAACTTCTTATTTTTGTTAAGTTTCTTCAATGCTTCAACATCCATGCAAGGAACATTGTTAGCCTTAGCTTCATCAATATGCTGTTGATCTCCCAAAACACAAACTTGCATCTTTGGTCGAGGAATATGCTTCAATCTATGGAGAAAATAATGACAAATAAATATTTGCACCACATTCAAAATTGAACCAATTTTGACTGAGCAAGTGAAATTTTATTCTTCTTACCAGGTTAAAGAAAAACCTGAATATTAAAAAAGAATAGTTTCGATAGGTCAATAATGACTTATCTCCCCAATTATTTCAAGACCCTGGGTGCAGGTCAGCAACATGTGAGTCCAAATTGTATGAAACGCTGGTTTCACCACAGATGTACATACTTGACGGTACCGCTGAAACGCTTGTCCTTCTGGGGATCATAGTTCTTCAAACCAACCTGGATTTCAACAGTTTCCAGGAAGTTTTTCCTGTTCTTCTTAGCATGTTTCAACACAGCACCCACGCATTCATAGAATGTATCCCTGGACACTTTTGACCTATTACGGAGAAAAAATACATATTAGAACAGCATCTGGCATATTAATAATTAACGTAGAGCACGAAATAATATTTGGAAAATATCGGATTGATGAAAGAAGTAAAGATTTTCACTTACGACATTGCTACGGAATAGCACACACGTTACACGGTCACTATCCAAAACGTAAAAGGAGCACACGAGAGTGCGTGTTTGCCAAGTTAGAATACTCAAGGATAAGAATCATAGACCTCAATTTCCCACTACTGAACGTAATAAACTAGTTAAGCGCCACCATTGCTTTGTGCATTAAATACCAGTTCTTATTTGTTGTTCAAACACAATGCACTTGTAGGAAAATATCAAAAAACTTTCCAGGAATGACACTGGGTTATCAATTAAACGAAAATCATAAATAAATTTTCTAAGCAAGCAAAATATAGTTTATATTAATGTATATATTGCATATAATAATATACTTAGATTAAAAAGTTATTAACTGCATAATATTTTTATCATGAATAAAATTTATAAAGCATTTTAAATTTATAACTTATTATTGATAATTGCAAATGCAACAGAGCGCTCTTCTTCTAATTCGTTGGCAGTAGCATTCATCATATGCTTTGAATATGTACTGATTTCTAAATCGGACACAATTGTCCACTTCTTGTCTTTAATTGTTACTGGGAATGAGTAAACAATATCAGCTGGAATTCCATAAGAACCATCACTAATAACACCCATGGAAACAAACTTCCCTGGTGCAGTGCCTTGGAACCAATCTTTCATATGATCAGCAGCAGCTTTAGCAGCTGACATTGCAGATGACATTTTCCTTGCCTCAATAACTTTAGCTCCACGCTTTTGGACAGTCTCTAAGAAATAACCCTTGAACCAAGAATCATCTTTGATCTCATTGACAACATTTTTGGCAGTACCCCCAACAGTCACAACTGCATGGGAAGCATCAGGATATTGTGTTGAAGAATGATTGCCCCAAATAATAACATTGGACACTGTTCCAACAGGCACATTTAATTTGGCTGCAACTTGAGCCTGAGCACGATTTTGATCCAAACGTGTCATAGCTGTGAAGTTCTCTTTCGGAATTGATGATGCATATTTTGAGCAAACCAGTGCATTAGTATTGGCTGGATTACCAACCACTAACACTTTTACATCTTTCTTAGCAAACTTATCAAGTGCCTCACCCTGGACCTGGAAGATCTTCACGTTGGCAGCCAGCAAGTCTTTGCGTTCCATGCCCTGTTTACGCGGCATTGAGCCAACCATAAATGCCGCAGAGACATCCTTAAAAGCAACTTCGGGATTGTCGGTCGGTATAACCTCTCTCAACAAAGGCAATGCACAATCGGTTAACTCCATTACGACGCCCTCAAGAACTCCCATCATCGGAGGTATGTCAAGAAGATGTAAAATAAGTGGTTGTTCTGGGCCGAAGACATCGCCCTTGCTAATGAGGTAAAGCAAGGAGTAAGCGATTTGACCGGCAGCACCGGTAACCACAACGCGAATTGGTTCAGACTGCAAATAGTGCGTTGCGCAACAAGCACCTATTAGACAATAAAATGAAAATAAATGTTGTACGAACCATTGTTGTTAGATAGATCAGCAGGTGGGTAAATTTGTTGAATGTGCTTCCTTGTTGGTCGCTTGCCAGTTGAACAGTCAGTGCTTAAAATATGCCAAGCAATGCGTCCTACAAATATTTGTCAAGGTGAAATTGTTAACTCTCTCTCTGCGAGTTGATTGCCTGGCTGAGCAAGTCATCCAACACTCACATGCACGATGACGTTTATCATTTGAACGTTGAACTTATTAAGTACTTGTAAATATAATCCGAGTGCAACAGAACGAGTAGCAACCTAATGAACAGGCACAGGACGAATTAGCCGGTTTGCCGGTATATACAGGACACGTCTGTATAAATCGTAGTACTTGTTTACCGTATGTATTGATTTATGATAAGACAACTTAGTGTATTATATAATAATTTTACTATTAAAACTGCGTTGTGTTATAACATATGTTATAAACATTTTTAATGCACAAGATTCTTAAACGCTTATGACGTCAAAGGCGATGCTAAAGCTTAATGTGCGTATTTAATTATAGTAAAACGCGTAAAAGAAGTATATACACAATTTCATAATAATTGTGACTTATTAAAGTTACTGTAAATATTTATAATAAATATTGTCAACATATTCCAAACAATTTCAGAGGCGGTTGTTTAACATTTATTGCTTTTTTTTATTGTATGCAACACGCTTATCTCTGCTTGGGACGAAATGCTATGCAACTTTGCAGGCGGTTAATTCTGAATCTAACCTCTAAGCATAACAATGTCGCGTGTTGATATTGGTTTTTCGGAAAAGTGCGAAAGTTGGCGTTTAAAAAGTCCACAATTTCCTAATAAAATTGGAGGACAACCGGCATGGCTTTCTTATTCGCAACTGCCAAAAGCTGACGAACTTAAGTGTAATAATTGTGGAAAACCAAAGACATTTCTGCTCCAGGTATACGCGCCATACGAAGAATGCGGAAATAATTTTCATCGTACGTTGTTTATTTTCGCGTGTCGAACGCCAGAATGTTGTAGGAAAAACGATGCGTCCAGTTTTATAGTACTGCGTGACAATCTGCCACGGCGGAATGAATATTATTCATACGAGCCGCCGTCTGAAGAGAGTCCCGTTCCTTTCGACTGCAGCCGGTGGGTAAAGTTGTGTGCGTTGTGTGGCTGTGCAGCGGAAAAAATATGCAGTAAATGCAAGCTGACACCATACTGCAGTCGAGAACACCAAGTACTTCATTGGAAAGAACAACATAAGACAGCATGCAATTCAATTGAGTATAAACACGCTGAAGATGAGTGTTCACTGCATCTGTTTCCAGAGTTCGAGCTCGTTACCGAACCGGAGGAGTTGGACGCGCATGAAGAAGTCGATGTTGATGCACAATTAAGAGAATACGAAGCGTTAAGGTCAGCTGGCAAGGCTGGCACGTTAGCCGACGTGACGGAGAGTGAATTGGATGGGCATGCAGCTGTTGATAGCGATAAAACTTTCACGCAGTTCCGTAAACGAATTGCACTGAATCCTGACCAAGTGCTGCGCTATGAAAGGGACGGATCGCCGCTATGGATCGCAAAAGAACCGCTACCCAACGAAGACGACATTCCACCGTGCGAGCATTGCAAATCTCCCAGACGTTTTGAGTTTCAAGTGATGCCCCAATTACTGGCGGCATTAAAAGACACCGTGATGGATTTTGGTGTCTTGGCAATATACACTTGTACCAAAAGTTGTTGGGAAGTTGCTGGTTATAAAAAAGAGTACATTTTTAAACAAGACGTTACTGATTGAATAAAGCGATTAAATCAAATGACATGATTTTCATTCTCTGCATGCACCTGTAATTGAATGCGTAAAGATGTAATATCACAGATGTTGCACAACCAAGGCAATAGCGTTAACCACTTTCTCGCTTAAAACGCGACGCGAATTTGAAATATTATTCAATGCTACGCGTTGTTTTTAACAAACTGGTACTAATAATGCCTTTTATAAAAATCAGCCAAGGTATTTGTGCAATGTGAATGCGGTATGCGAGTGAAAATAAAACAACATAAAAAACAAGCGTTGCATACAAGTAGAAATGAAAAGAAACAATGTGGACGTGAAGCGCTTATTATTCCAAGCATAATAGCTCTGTTTCATTGAGCAATTAACGGCGCACGTTACGCGTGTAAACTGTATTGTTTGTTCGCATCTTTCTATCAAACCATTCGTACTTTTTAATTATTCAGCCGTTTTGTAATCTTACTACATTGTTTCATGTAGAATAAGAGTGGAAACGTTGATCTGTTCTTCATGTTTGAAGACACACTAGAAAGGTAGTCAAGTAGCAAATGCAAATGTACAAAATGACAAAACTTTCTCCGTTAAATACATGCGACGCATTTTTGTTGTGATGCATCCGATCATTATTCTTAATACGTGTACGCACAACGCATTACTACGCGCTCGTTTCACGGCTCATGAGAATGAATATGCGATGAATCTATCGTTCATCCGTGCTGTATTTATTCCTCTATAGATTTACGGTTCTCATCGCGCGAAGAGTTTCGTATTCTGCGAGGTTTCAATTCATAATCACGCTCGCGGCCGAGTCGGTTCCCCATCTGTATGTATGATGTGCTTGTATGGATAATTTTTTTTCACCTTTGTTTTGTTGCAGCGCAGAGTTTGCCGAGTCCTGCAATCGGGGTCAACACAGGCCATACACGACTAACAACTCGATCAGCAACCAATGCTCGTGATGACGATGGCTTATGATGCTGTTGGCAATGTGATGCTGATGGTATTTTCAAGGCAAAGCTACCAAATTGTAGCGAGGTCAAAAGTTGGCAAAAAATATATGTCATTCGCAAATTTCGTCAACCCAATACGTGATTGTTAATTGGATGGTCAATTACAACACGTGCAAATATTTTGTTGAAGTTTGTACAAGGTTATTTCGCTGCGCTATCTGCTAATGCACAATATTGATAAGATGTTCAATTCTTTTCATATCAAAGGTGGCATTTAAAACGAAATTGCGTTATCAAAATATTATTCTTACCATTTTGCTATCCTTACCAGGTATGTGCTATCACATTTATCGCATATTTGACTCAATGGACTTTAATTTTCGCAAAATATCATATGCATTTAATAACTATGAATATTACGCCATGAATGAGTCGGATATTGCTTATCATAAAATTCTTATCATTATCTAATAATAGCCGCATATAAACATTACGTGTGTTTTCTCTTTGGCTATCACGCTGCGAATCTATTATCCTTGCTTAGCAATGATAACACGCTCGCAATAATATCTATGTATAGATACTTATTGCACTAATCGTAAAAGGGCTTAAAACGCAAGTGTTTTTACAGCATAATCTGTCGATGAAAGGTGATTAAATTGTAGAATTTGGATTTCTTGGCTTTGACTAATTTAAATGATTTCACAGCTACGTCATTTATAGCGCTATTATCGGCAGATAGGTATATTATAAATAATTGAACAAAAAGTAACAATATTTGCATAACATTTTTAACGCTAACAGCGAGTTTTAAATATGAATAATTTAATTAAGACTACGAAACATAATAAGTAATTTAAGCTTTTCACTAATAAATATAAATGGATAATCTCTTATATAAATCAGTTATTCAGTAATTGTGCAATAAGCATTAATCAAGCATATAGGTAAGTTGGTGATGAAATCGTGTGCAATAATGATAAATGAAAATTAAAAAAAATATATAATCAGTAGAACACGATTACTTTGTTTTCAAGTTCCTCCGTCGGTTTTCCCCAATTAACTGTCATATCCCCAATGTTCATTATCCGTAATTGAAAGGTCGTTACGTTCTGCGCAAATTAAAGAGCATGAAAATTAAGCAAGGAAAAGAACGAGCACGCTCATAGATAGTTAAACATGATGAAATTAGCTTATATCACAAGGTTGTTTACAAAATTTTCTCCTCGCCAAACTAGCAAATCGTGTGGTTTACGTGCGACGCACATCGGTACAGCTGCATTACAAATTGAGTCTTTTGTGTCGTGTTCACGTATATCCGAAATTGGAACACGTTACGGCGTTAATGAGCGCGACATTCTGCACGGCGTTGTTCAAGTGCGTTTCGATTCCCGATTTTTCTCAATCATTTGCTCGAAGCGCATAATTAACGACTGGGATGAGCTCACTCCATCGTCTTTGGCATCGCATAATTCGGCCAGCGAACGAGCCGGTTTAAGGCTGCAAGGTGCAGATGCGGCGGCAAGGCAGGGTTCGTCCAAACTATTGTATAATTGTGCCATCGACTTGGATCCGCGCAAACCACCCATGTAATTAGGCAGGGGCGCATCCAAGATTTCATCGTCTAAAAGCGTTAAATTACCCTGCGATTGCCGCAAAGTTTTAAGTTCCGTTTCCCTCTTGTATGTATCCGCGATATCTCGCTGAATTTTTTGCTCGGCGGAAATGAACCCTTTGCGGGCACATTGGCCTGGCTTTAATTTGGGAGGTAGTATATCGTAAGTTTGCAAAGTGTCAACAGAGAATGGCGTTTGAAAAGAATTAGCACTAGGTGCGTAATTAGTGTTACCGTTTGACATTGTAAGGGCGCTAACCGCCTGCACTTTACCACGCGACTTCAGGAAACGCTGCATTACACCTTTGGTGCTTGGGCTGGCCGAAACAAAGCGCCGGAAGCTCGGTTTCGTATGCCCGTTGCTCATTCCGTTGCTGATGTTGTTCTTGAGTACGGAAGTCGAGTTTGCACGCAGCAGCGGTGGCCGAGCGCTTGTTGTTGTTGTTATATCCTCGCTTCCGTTGATTCCAACATCTGCGGCTAAATTCCAAGTGTTATTTTCATTGTGATCCACCTCACAAATGCCATTCTCCTGTTTGTTGGGATCGAAAAATCCGTTCTGCTTGTTGTCCAAGTCGCAAGTACCATTTTGCTTGTTGTAGTAGTTTTTCAATTCGCGTTCACGTTCCATTAAGTCCTGGATTTCCTGCTGAATGAGGTTTAGCGTTGTTTTATTTTCAGTCGACGACATCTCCGGTAACTTTTTGCAAACTCACTATTCTTAATTGCGATCAAATTCTTGCGCGAATTTAAATGCGGTCGAAACAAAAGCGGAACACGCGAGCCCGCTGCACAGCCAGAAGAAATGTGACTGACTAACTATTTGAAAGACCGTTCATCAGGAGGTCACAAACCAAGCAGACCGACTTATCTCGCAAGTATCTAGAACAGTTATACCGGCGCTCAGGTAACGCACATCTGGCGGCCTGCACGCTCGTAATATATAATTACTTCCACTCTTGATAAAACAAGCAAAGGTAAATTTGAACGTGAATGAGCGCGCGTCGGCCGTATGTTGCATCAATTCCATTTCGAACGTACAGACCGCAGTTTACCTTGAGCGGATTTCTGTATTCTTTACATTTTGTTGTTAATTTCAGCCGATTCGTAAAGAGCGCGCTAGTTAGAAATAAAAATATCAGGAGTTTTCTATATGCAACTATTGCAGCTATTCGCTGTAAGTATGTTAAAGTGTACTGTTATCTTTATCGAGACCTAAGGATGACAGCTGATGCAAACAACGTAGTATGTTAGTCAAACGTGTATTAGGCGTGTAATACGATTAAAAGCTAATTTTAGGAAGTGATTCTTCACAAAAATGGATTCAACAACTGCAGTAGACAGTGCGACAGTAACAGTGAAAACTCCAAAGAGAATATTGCATTTTTCTGATGGTACTTTAGAGGAATATAGCGATGAGGAAGTAGAGCCAAAGGCTGAAGTCAAACAAGAGGCTGTAATCGATCCGGTAGGTTACTATCTTGAAAATGTAGATGACACCCTGAACGCGAGGGTGGTAAATGCGCTAGATGTCTCTAACGTTAGCAATTTTCAGAAAACGCTGACTTGGGGTCCTTGGATGTATTACATGCTGTGGGCAGCAGGTACTTCATCTATATCTGCATGTGACTACGTTGGTGAAGCGCTGGCATCTGCATTTGGCATCACCACCCCCAAGTATTACTTTGAAGCCGAGGAATTTAAACGTCGTCGGGCGGCGGAACTAAAGTTGGAGGAGAGCAGGAAGGGCTGGTGTGATGCGTCGCAGGATGGAACGACATTGGTAACAAAGGAGCGCGGTACTTCAGCTTCAGTATCGTCCTCATCGATTCTTCCCGGCGCTACTGTCGCAAATACGGCTGTAGGCGCTGTGGCCGATGTTTGAGCATTAAAGGGAGATATATGTGCGTATTTGTTGCCTGCTTACCATTTTCGCTTTTGTGTTGTACACGTTTTAATGTCCCTACTGGCTGGATATTCATTATACAACATGGTGGAGGTGGTTGGCGCGCGGCTAATTAATCATTCCGTACCGCATTGAGAGCGTTTCCCTGTCTGGGGGGTTATTTATCATCCTGGTTCGCGCATTGTGGGAGAGCGCGCTTTTGGCGTGCGCTATATATGCCTGCTGGTACTTTGGGGTCCATGGGATAATTACCGCGATGTTCTCTCCTGCGACGCGCGTGTGGCGAACAGACTCCGCCCGACCAATCGCGTACAACGTGTACATTGGCGGCGGTGGCGGCGGCGGCATGCACGTTCTGCATTGATTAGGGTATGCGGGCCGACGGACAATGACCAGCTAGAGGGTCAAGGGTCATGGCAGGTACTTGCCACGAAGGGTCATACCCTGACACTCCCTTATGCACTCGACCCTTCAATGTACATAATATAGTACCGGTTTGTTGGCCCTCCACGCTAAAATAACACCCGGAAAGAGGCATCGCGCCGCTATAAATCTTGCCGCTAACAAATTAACACAGCGTGTCGTGTGCCCATGCTGCCGACGAGTTTTCGTTTTCGTTGCCCTGAAAAGTAAAACGGGGGCGCGTCACAGTTTGTTTTGCCGACGAGGTGAAGAACGGCGGCGGGCGCGTTAATTTCTTTTTACACGTGGCAGCGACTATGACGTCACATCGCGGGACGGGACCCGCGAATGAAGGCGAAGTGGCAAGCGCGCCTGCTGTTTTCGAAGAATGAATCGGAGACGCCGTAACGTGCGCGCTTTTCTCGCAAGTGGCGTACGCGCGACGCGGAAAGAGAGCGACGGCCTCGTTTAAAAACTCCTGCTAATTATGAATGAGACGTCGGCGTACAGCAGGCGCGTGCATATAGTAGGGCTAGGTCAGGGTTCTTTACGGCACTTTATTTTCTTTCCGTACTTTGCTCGCTGTTCCCGCCAGCAGCGTGTGCAGCATCGTCGCTGCTTTTTTTTTGCGCAAGAAGAGGAAAAAGTTGGCTGCCTCGTTGCGTCGTTCAAATTGCTGTTTAAAATTCCAACTTTGTTTTAGTGCTTTAAAATCGTGCAGTGCAGAACAGCAGTTTTCTGAAAACGAGCTCGCCGAAGAGTTAGACGCTCAGTAAGTGTGCCAGCAAGGAAATCTCTTTTTAAAAATACAAACGAGTATGAGCGTACACTCAGCTGACTTGCACTGCTGCTCTCGGTGGTTACATTTGCCACCCATAACCCATAATAACTCCTACCACTTTCTTCGCTCGTGTTGCCGTCGCCGCCGCCGCGTTGTACTTGCACTCATCGTCATTGCCGTATTCGCTTCTTTATTTACAAGGGTAATTTTCACACTTTTACTTTCCTTCATACTTTGCGGCGGAATTTCCAGGATTATAAATTAATTCTTTCTCGCTGCAGTCGCTGCCCTTGAAAGAAACTTGTACAAAGTTGGCATTTGAGAAACTATTCAAATATATTTTCATCACATACTCATTTTTCTTGTATTCAAGAGCAAGGAGTGAACATTTTCGCATCTCTATAGGCAGGTGATTAAGGGTGTGTTCATGCGTGCTGGCGAAGTGGAAGGTATTGATCAATATATATGTGAAGTCATCCATCAGTGTATCCCGTGGGCTCCCAAGCAGGCCGTGAGTGCGCGTGCTGGGCGGTGGATAGGGGGGAAGGACGATGGCGGCGATGGCAGTGGCGGCGGCGGATCGAGGAAGAGAGGAGTGCTCCAGCGGCCCTGTGCACAGCAGCCGTACGTGTGCTTCGTCCTGCCGGCAATACGCAGCAGGCCGACTGGTCCGACACACGACAAAGACGTGCCATTAGCCCAAGCTTGTGCGCGCGAAGTTGCCGCGCCAAACTTGACATCGCGCGTCATGGCTACGGGCAAATCCGCCACCCCTTGGGCTATCTTCCTCGCACAGACGCGGGGGATGCACATATACCAGGACGCGATCGGCGGGGGCATACACGTGCTCCAACACGCAGCAACCATCAAAGAGCGGCACACATGTGTGTTGGCCTCTTGCGCGCATCTCGCATGAAGTATCTTGATGTTCGCATATCCGACGCGAATGAGGCGCGATGTGGTGTTAACTTCGCCCTTGGAGAGGCGGCAGGGGGGGCATACGCGCGCACAACGTCAATTGCAAATGTGTGCTCGACAGCCCAGCGGCAAGGCAACTACTTGAAACGTACACACATTCGCGCGCAACAAATACACGCGCACACGATAACATTCGTCCTCGGCGATCCTTCCTTCCCTCCTCACTCTCTCTCAGCCTGCAACCGCCATATGCAAATGTTGTAACCAAATTATACACTCGCGCTGTGCATATATAATTCACGAATGGTAAGGGCATGGTACACGTACGGCCGCGACGCGCGTTCCTTCGTCGTTATCTCCGTTTGACATCTGTACGCGGAGCGCTTTGTATGCGCAATGTGTGCACACACAATATACACAACTCGGATGCATACAGTTATGCGAAGAGTGCTGCGACCTGAGGTGGAAGGCTTAAACGCTAATCACGAGCTGATAGGAATATGGAGTGCTATTGCTAGCTCCGGCCCGGGCTAGGATACGATAGCAACAAAGAAACATGAAGACCTTCATGACATTTCGACAACCCTTTCCGTTTTTGGTGTTTGGGTTGGTGGCGTCTCTCGTTTTTTTCGCGCGCTCGAGAATTGGATGCAATTGTGCACTCAGGTATATACAGCTGCGCGGTGCGGCGCATGCATAGCGTATGCAAATTCGCCGTTCGCTCGCAACTGTTCCGATTTGTGCGTTGCCCCGGAACGGAAATGCACTTCTGCATTTTCTCTCTACCTGATGATGCGGCCCGTTTGCGAGCCGGCTGATACCTGATTTCCAAACTCAAAGCCCTTCGAATGCAAATGAGCGCCACGTACCTACTGAAAACGTTTTCGATTCAGCGCCACGCAGGTAGTGCCTGCTCGCGGATCGCGCGCATACGTTCAAATCACGAAAATCCGAACCGGAATTATCCAATCGAACACATGGACGTTCGACGGTAATAAAATTAACCCGTTCGTTGCGGCTGCGATGAAGTTGCAGCGTGCAATAATTCGTCGAAAATATTAATTCGACGCAAATAATTCTGCAATGCATCTGCGTCTACTCCATGTACGCCTCACATGTACTGCGACGTGCATGAATGAGCATCCAGACAAGAGCGGCAACATTACCTGCAGAGGTTGTTAGCAACTGTGCTGGCGTCATTTATGCGATGTCCTGATTACTGTTGGCGTGTGTGCGCTCGCGCGCGCGTGTTCTCTCGCTCTCGCTCTAAGTTAATTAGCCGCCGCCAGAGACTAATTAGATGGGGTTGCATCCGATGTGTGCTGGGTGGTGCTTTTGCTTTTGCTAGTGCTTGCATCATCATGTGCTACATGCAGCTGTATCTCGCCATCAGTTAAAGGGATGCGCGACAAGCTCGCGTGCTAGTCGTCGATGCATGCACATTCATTCCGCGATGCAGAAGACAGCCAGCTAATATGATGTGCAGTCAACCCTGCTTCGCCCGTTGAGGTGCATCGTTTGCATCCGGAGTAAAGTCGAAAATTGCACCAAGTATCATCAGTGTCAGTATCAGCAGTTCTGATATATCAAGGATGCTGGATGTTGATTACCATTTTTAATCTGTAATAATAGAAAAAGATTATATTCATAGAACCAACCAGATGCACAGGTTATCCTGGCAATTATTACGTCATTTTTCATAGCATTTCATCTGAAACAAACGAGTTGACGTTGGTCTCGTGTCGGCAAATAAGTGCTGACCACAGTCCAGCCCAGCACGAGTCCATTGAGGTCCTATTACGAGCGAACGCGCGCGTTGAGGTGCAATGTGAAATGTCAAAGGAACTGCAAGGACCGGTCTGACTGTCCTTCAGTTCATAAATCATATGCGCGTGTGTCCACCGGTTTTACGGGTCCCTCGCGTGCCATACACACATGATTCAGCGATTTCTAGGATTGCGCGCACGAATGGTCAACTCGCGTCCACCCCATTGGGCACAACGCCCTTGTTTACTCATAATATTTGCACATGCTTCGTTGCAACCTAAGCAAACACTTGGAATTTGATTAAAATTGGCTTGTCTTTTTGTTGCAGATTAATGCTCCAACGCTGAACTACCCAAATGCTGCTTTACCTCTAGAATAACTGTGTATGCCAACAATTTAAACCAACTTTTTCTCTACATACTTATTATACATATTTACATATTGTGTACGCTTTGAAGTAAATAAAATGTCTGATTTAATAGTAAATTGCAGGCGCCATTAAATTTCAAACTGAATTTCTGAATTTGGCTCGCTCTCCATATATAATAAAATCTTTTGTATCACATTTTATAACTTTTACAGCGATGATGCGGGGATGACAAAGTCGTCTCGCTGAATGGGCATTATTTATCTTCGGCGGCGTCATCATTACGCAACGTGCGCTGCCGCTCCCGAGGAAAATCTCTTTGTCGGCGATAGGCATGTGTAATCTAAATGGACATCTCAGTGGCGGCGGCGTTGGGCGTGAATCACTCTCTCGTGAAGGGGAGCTCTCCACTATTCCGCGTATCATGGGCTATCGGGCACGAATTTCAGAGCGTCGTGCCATGCATGCATGCGTGCTTCCTCGTCCGATGCATTATATCGCCGCCGCTGCCGCCGCCGAGGACGACGTTGGCGGCAACGGCGTGTGTTGCCATGGAGGGGTAGATAATGCGGGGGATTATATGCGAACGGGCTCCACCCAATAGTAGCCCTTAGGGTCCTCGCTTCCACCCTCTTCGTGCTATGGTCATTGCAAGGACCAAGGGGCGAGGGTGGCATGATGCACGTTTCACATGTGCGCAAGCCACCCTCGCTGCGTATACACACAAAAGGAAAGTCGCTGTGGAATAAGGATGAAACTCTGCCAGAGTGCTCTTGGTGCGGAACGATGGATGAATAGCTGGATGGATGGATGGATGGATGGAGGTTTTTAAAATGGACGTACCAACTTTTTGCATTAGTTTACTGTTATCAGGAGACCGCCGCGAAGACGAATTTCAAGGGAAATACGTCGTTTTGCACTGTGCTGGGATGTGTGGAACAGATGAAAACACTTAGAAAATGAATGCTTGCGAATTTGAATTTGTGTCGATCAAAGATCCCGTCCGACAAAGTGATTGATTTTTTCGACATTCTCCATCTTGCGGCACGGACGGATTCGACGGATTACACATATGTGTATTTGCCGGGCACGCGAATTCGCCGAGGCGTGCGTATAGTCGACGAGAGAGCCAACGCGTCGAAATGATATTGATTTGGAAATAGAGTAAGTAAACTAGCTGTAAGCGGCTTGAAGCTTCTTGCAAGGACTTGCTCTCCTCGGTTATTCCTTGCTGCTGGTGCTGCTGCTGCTGGGCCAGGTTTCCCAACTCCCTCGGTTACTTGTCCTGAATAATAAGGAGCTCGGAGGCAAAGTAAAATATCACAAACCTAAAACGTTAGCTGCACGTGACCCGGCGATTGATTTTATTTTATGCGACTAGCATGTAGTCGACCGAAAAGAACCGCCGCCAAGCACATACACTTGCTGCGCATGCACATGTGTGTGCTGTCCATACAATCGACGCGTCGCCCGCCGCCCGCCGCCGCCGCCGAACTTGCAAGTACGGCGCGCAACGAGTGAGAGAAGATTCTTCGAAGGTAAAATTGAAAATCGTGTTCTCGGGGGGAAAATTCTTTGTGTATATACAGACAGTATGCGCTGGGAATTTTATAATAACTACAAGCTTCTTCGCTTCATCCGTCGTGCGCATGCAACTCATGCGAATGCAAAGAACCTTTTTATTTCGCCGCCTCATATTACGATAATATGTATTAGACGACGTCCCTCTCCCTGCAATTGCATAAAAAATAAAGACGCGTTATTGAATTCGCCTCACAGCAGCAATCAATAATAGGCAAATGCATGAATAATTCAATTACAGACATCTTAACCCCTTTAAGAAATCCTCACACCTTGGTGGTTGTTTGTATATCTCTGCACGTTGCACAACCCCTTCACAGCATACACGCACCGAGATTTCTTCGATTTCTCTTCCATCAATAATAATAATACATTGCGAGAAGGGATGGTATTGATAATCCCACTAAAGAATGACGCTCATGCATATTCACACGATACTTTCGCGCACCTTTAGTGCCAAGCGACAAAACGTAGCCAGCTTGACAAATCAATAGCGCAATAATAACATGTATCGATTCTTCGAAAAAGGGTTTACGCAAATAATAAGCCAACCGGGTGCGCGTCTGTAATTTGAATATGCAATCGCTGAAATATTTCCCACATCTCAACGGAAATCCTTTATGCGATTTCCGATCGGCAGAGTTTAATACGTACTCTCGCCAATACCCTAGTTTATAACCTAGGAAAGGTGCTGCTGCTGCTGCTATTATTATTACTATATGCAAATTTGTGCCAACTGCAACCCGCCATCGAACGTACAAAAACCCAAACGGTGCGGATAATTGCTCAACGCAGCCGTCGGATCGCAGAAGGGAAGAAAATGTGATTTGTACTCATCGCGAATGATTCGATCAATGGCAATCACATCAAATTCAAGTTTATTTCTCAGCATCTGTATATCAGTTCACTCTATTTTGATTTACCGCCACGTTTTTCTTCACTTACAAGGTGTTTCATTCCATCTTCTGCGCTAGAATGACTTTCATCCGATGGGGAGGTTTTAGTTTTAGTTTAGTGTAGATGGAAATTTCATATTTGGTTTTCATTATAAACAAAGCAATCGAATAGCATATGGGGGTGGTGTGGGGGTTGGGGGTGTTTGAAAACATGTAGCATGACTTCCTGTCTCGCTGCTACGGTATTCAGCTGGCATCGCGTTATGGCGGGCGGCAGCGTCGGCGGCAGGTACATCAATTCAAAAAGCCGAAATCTGACTTTGCGCACCAACGTGATGTATCGGATTATGTTTGCTCGCAGGCGTTACGTGTACGAGCGTATGTAAAACGTATCAATTTTACGATCCGCCGATGAAAAGCCGCTCTCGCGCGGAAATTATGTCTGCATCCCAATGCGCCTCTTTGCCACCGTATAACAGGCGCATTTGCATACGGGCGTCTCAACACAATGCGTTCGCAAAGTCATTAAATGCGCAATAAAAACTTGAGCTTTCAATGAAATTTTCATCAAATCATGGAATTTGCAAGCCGAATTTCTTACGAATTCGTTAATACCAATACGTATGCATGCACTCATTTAAATGCTGAATATTTTTCCAGTTTATTGACATACTTGGTATACTGTCATCAACAAGATATACAGTGTAACACTGTAACATTATTTATAACTGTTGGCTGCATATCTGAAGAAGATGGGGAAGTAAATAGCAACAAACTATGCGTGCAACAAAGCGCATCAGAGTGCAAAAGTGCACAATGCTTTTATAAATAATACCTGCATCAGTGCATCTTTTATTAGATTAATAGATTGATGCTGTCTAGCGCGTTCGCTTCTTCATTGTGTTGTGAAAGGGTGCGCTTCCGGTAGGTTGCAATGCGTTTGCTACTGTTGTGGGATCATCACCATCACTATCATTTTTCTATCTCGCCGCTGAAATGCACTCGTACAATAGGTGTACCTACGATGCGAGTGTAGATATGCGATCTCTGGAGTGGTTCATGGTCATTGAGAATATATCATTATTCATCGTATAATTAAATTGATTGTACTTTGCGCTCTTTTTCCACGCTTCTCGCGTCTGCGGTGACAACTCTATTGGTGCTTGACGCGCGTTGAGAGCCGTTGAGATAATCGCGCAATGTGCGTGCGAATCTAATATGTACGAATGCCTAATGCATGCGAGCGTAAAGTTTGATTGAATCGAACTAATGGAATACGCTCGAGCTTCTTCAAGCTTCCAATATGTGTGCGCTGCAGACGTGTGAGAGCGTGGTGGGCGGCCAAAGTACATTAGAGGTCCCTCGCTTTATGTCGTCCTCGGCGAGGCAATGCTACCGTCGTCGTCGTTGCCGCCGTTTCCTTCGTCGTCGACATAAATTTTCCAATTTCGAGCCGCGCGTCGTCGAATTCGAAGAGACGCGCGGTCGACCCTTCTTGTAGCAACTGCTGCCCCGCTGTCGCCGCCGCCAGGAGCGCGCAGCATCCCTACTCTGTAGTTTATTTCGAAGGGCTTTTCGCCTAGCTCCGCTCCGCAAACTACTTCGAAACTAAATTAAGCCTTGGCGGAGAGAAGGCATCTGTGACCACACCCTGGGCGCGCGGAGTGAACATTTGCATGTGACGTATTTTATTGCTGCCATCAAGATAAACTCGCCGAGCGCCGTTTTCGGCTGTGCCCCGATGGGTGCTTCGATGGCTTCTTCTCTCCTCCGCTACCGCCACCGCCACCGCCACCGCCGCCGGTGGAGCGTTTACATCGTATAGTATATGTGGAATTGACGACGATCGCAAAGTTCTCTTTCTCTCCCTTCGCGTAATCGCCGCTACACGTCTTTGCGTGTCTATTTGCAAGAAAGCAACCCTTAAGTGCTGCGACGGCAGAGCGCGCGCATATTGCTTCGATCGGTAATAGAATGGAATGATTAACAAATAACAGAAATTTGCCAAGAGTGCGCTTGTGCGTTTTGCCATTACCATTCGCATAATGGCAAAAAAGCACGAATGTGCAATGAAGCGTACCACGAGTCGCGTCGATACGTTTGGAGCGCATGTAAAAAACACACATGCGTATTTTTGCGTTATTTGAAGCCGCTGATGCGTGACGACATGTAAATTGCGAACGTTGCGTACGACGTATAAATCACCGATTCGCGGTAGAGCGCACCATTCGCATTTCGAAAATGAGAAACTCACAAAAACACACACGCATCATTGAAATGTAATCGACATCCGATGCAATGAATGTGAACGCGTCGGCCATCAATTCTTCATTGATAATCGTTCAGTTATGACAGTCTCAATACGCGTCTATGAATACATCTAGTTACGCATTCATTTTTACGCGCGATGGGGAACAAAGAGTTGTTGGTGAATCCCCTATTTGCGCATAGGTTGTACGTGCAAAAATCACGCGACGCATACAACATGCAAACGTCGCATGGGGCCCGCGTTTTGCATACCTCAATATATCAAAAAACCCTTTTTCGCGTACGCACATGGGGGGTTGTTGGATTCCCACAAAAAATAACCGAAAGCTCCACGCGGTGCCTGCATACCGCCGACTGATGTTGATGTCTTCAGGGTGTTTTTCGCCATTATGCATTGATTATTATTCGAATTGTTCGCGCGACGCTCTAACCCTTTCACCCCAAAAAGTGGGAGAAGAGCGAATCTGACACCGTTTCCATTATGCACGAAGATGCGTCGTCTTTAGTTTGCTGGGGATGCTGTCCTGACCTTTTTTTTTCTAACTGTACTCGCATTTACATTCACCTATTGTGGAACCAAATCAGGGTCAAATACGTTACGCACATTTATTATCGCATCAGATACGTACATGTTTCGATTCAAATCGATGATGCGAGAAGCAGGTAGCCGGGGAATCCCATTGACATATTCATACGTGTCATGTGTGTCAAATATTTAGTGCTGGCACTAATCGAATATCCATTTTACCTTCAGCCAATATTCGGTAAGTATCTAAGTAACCTTACTGTTCGCGTTGTACTTTTTCCGCTAATTAGTGCGAATTATTGCTCAGAATAGAGGGGAAATACCGGAAGCACAAGGAGGAATTACGAATTTGGTTTTATATTCCAAAAAGGAACCAGCATGCGCTGCTCTCAGGTACAAATGGGCCAAGCAGCAAAAACCGCAAACGCGATATTCAAGTAGAAAAGGGATGATAATCTTCGTTTCAACGTTGCGTTCGCTTTGGGGAGCGAAATGAATATGGAGAACTAGAATTTTAGGGTAATCTTCGTTCGCTCTGTGTACTAATTACTTTCTAATTTCCTAATTAAAGTACGCTTTGCCTTTGCGAAATGCTCAATAAGAAAATGTGCCTGCTCTTCGCCTGCGTGAATTTCCATATTCGTTTATTAATTAGTGCAATGATAATTCGTATGAGCCTTTCGGGTTTAATATTCCAATGCAGCTAGGTATATCAAATTTTGTAGATTTTGTGGTGGTTTGTTCTTCACCCCCATAAGCGGATGTGCTTTGATGTTAACGTTGAACTCTTCCCGGAAAATTTCATTTTCAGTCAGTGTAACCATTTGCTTACTTATCAACGGCGAATGAACGAATGAGGGAAAAAAATACGAAGAGAAGCAAGCGAATGCAAATCGTGGAAGCGCATTTATTTGATCAGTCAGTTTAATTATCTTCTTTATCTACCTGATCCCCTTTGATTTCACGCTGGAATGGTAATGCTCAAGCGACTTTTTCTTCAATTCTTATTATAGAAATAGAAATCGTAGGAAATCTTCTACATTTTCATCTTATTTTACTGAATTACTCTGTGCAGTAATAAGATTTACCTTTTTGAGATGCAGTGATAAATGCAAACTTTTGACTTTGGATTGGGAGTGGATGTTGTGACATTTTGTGATCAAAGTGTAGATGCTCTTCAGATGCAATCGTTTCAGGTAGCTGACATAGATAAACCACAATTCCCCGTTTGGAAATTGCACCGAAAACTCTTGAGTAATTTTCAGCACAGTGCAGCAGTGAATGCACAGTTTTCGCAACAATAAGGGGATTAAATACTCATCCGCAAATACAATACGGAACGATTGGAGAGATGCAGTAGCAAAAGATGGATTATTATGGTTTGACACCCGTAGTGTGCTAACATCATTAGTGGTATGTGTTTGTTGAATAGGTGAAAACCTAATCAAAACACATTTACGCCACTTGATATCCAGCCAATATAAACATCCACCTCAATAAGATATACTTCCATCTATCGATGATGTTCTCATATAAAAAGGAACATACTGTAAAAGGTGTGTGTTTGTTTGTATTATTTTTCTTAAATAGAAATAAAATACTTCATGGTATGATATTGCATGCGCAAACATTTGAATATTTTGATGAGATCGCAAACATATTCGTACGGCTGGTGGCGGCAACGGTGGCGGTCGTGGATGTGTTTGTAATTCAAGAGCGATTCCAATTTTTGAAAACACTTTCGCTCGACTTGCCGTCGCAGTAATCTAAATCCCACGTATATATGAGCACGGATGAATGGCTCCGAAAGCCAATTCGGCGTATTCGATTTCCTTTAGAGACGCGCAGCAAACCAGCCGGCGCAAGCGTTATGCTGGCGGGCATCCTCATGCCTCCGCAAATGTGCGCAAAGTTATTTGGACTTATTTTCCGAAGAAAGAACTGGATCTAATATCACGTATGCGCGCTTGCGCAAGTCTTTGCTGCCGATTCGCAATTTCGTTTAGCTCGTGTGCATCCAAATCAAGAGATTTTTCTTTGCTAATTTCAAAATCCAAGTAGAATTTATATACCAAGATAGGTAGGTACTGTCAATTTAATCAAACGTTTGGTTTTATTTGGACTTTAAAGAAAAGTAAAATATTTCTCATCTTGCTATGGTTGATCCGCATATATGTAAAGACAAAATGTAATTTTGTTATTTATCTTTTTTTGCGAGTATAATATACCAGACTAGAGAGTTGTTTTTGGACAAATCGGCACGCGTTGTATTCCGAGTTGTGTCCCATTCAGACGGTTAAGCATTCTTGGTATTTTGCCCTTCATCCTTAGAAATGTCCTCGAAACGTCGAAATTACGACGCGGCAGTTTGCTGCAGAGGCATTTCATCGCACACACAGCACGAAGGGTGAGTCTGGAATAGAGGAACTGATTCAGCAAAAGACGACACCACCATCCCTGGCTGCAGTCAAAGAGCGTATTGCACAGCATGGCAAGACACACAACACAGGAAGCAATGGGGAGCAATAGAAATCCGGTCCATATATGAACTGGGAAGACAGCAAAACGCCACGCAGTGTGACTGACATGACAGGAAGAAATAGCAAACACACCCCATTGCGTCTGTCAATCTCGTAGCAAAAATGCGCGAGCAAATTAAATAAATTAATTAAATAGCAAACAGAGCAACCGAATTCATCCATCCATCCCCTTAATCCGTCCGTCTTCTTTTGCTCATCCAAAATTCATAAATTACATTCCTTGTGTATTTGTGGCAGCGTGCTGCCGTGTTTTTGGACTTTCTTCGTCCTATCAGATCCGTTCGATGGATGGGCTGAGAAGCGGATGCCGAGAGGGAATGCTGGATACGTTTGCCATCCCTACGGGTTTGCACATTCGAGTGCCCGAATGTAACAGCGTAACCGCTCGCTTGCTGGATGCTTTCTGTTTGATCCGAAACATTTCCTTCGATGTGATCACCCACCCCGAATCGTCGCCACTTTTCAATGCTGGATACGACGAGAAATTGCAATGGGCCACCGCGCTTGATACCTAAAGGCACGCTCAAAGACTTGCATATTATTTATTGCGTTTCTACGGCAAACATTATATCGCTTGGCTCTTAGAAATAAGCCCCTTAGGGTGTTAAATTTTCCTTGACTTTTGTTTCGTTTCGTATCACACATGCTCCGAGTACAATCTCGTTTATACCGAACGCCTTGCAATTCCTTTTTCCTCCATTGTTTTTCATCCAAAGTAAAAAATATGACCTGCAAATAAATTACCAAAGTAATCGTCCTTTTGATCGAATAAAAGTTTGCGTAGACAAACGCAAAAAGCTTGGTAGAAGTCCTCAAAGTGAAAAAAGTTGAGCAAGTCATGCCAAATTAGATTAAGCAGTTCATTCACGACGGAACACAACGCGCAACGTCTCGTTGTTAGATAATGAAGGCGTACTTGGAGGCTCGTTGAACAGACGTCTAAGTAACCTATATATTACCGTGGGGCGCGGGCGCGACGCGACTTGCGAGTTTTTTCCGCATCGCGTTTTCCCGCTTCGTAATTAACCTACCCCAGTGTAATTTTTCCTGCGAGTTGCGCGCGAGTGTCATTCAACTGGGGAAAGAATGTACCGCGGCGCTTCGTGCACGGCGTCTCATTGAAGCGCGTCGGCGTCGCGTAAGCGTGAAAATGTTTTTAAAAACAGGTGGTTGCTGAACGCCGCTCCATTTGTGCAAAGCGTGCACAACGCGTACTTGCATATTAGCATCCTATCTTCCATTCTTTCATTCCAGCCATCCGCCAGCTCGCGTGCGCCTCGCTTCTTTTTTTCCTCCGGAGCGCGTGCTACTTTTGTTCAAAAGTTTGCGGGAGTCGTTTGCCACTCATTCAAGACTTTGATTAAAACCTCCCCAATTAACCTTATGTCCTTCTCACCCTCGCAGCAATGTGCAACAGTGCAAACGTGCACTAATAACAAGTGAACCACACCAACAACAAACAAAAAACGATGGATGGAGATAGGTAGGTAGGTAGGTAAATGAAATATTTTCAAAACTCTTTCGTGATTCTATTGTCATCTGGCGCATTATTATGCTTCCATGCAAATGGCGAGAAGTTCCTTTGTTTAAAGGCTGCGTTGTTTGTGCTTATATGCGATAGGAGTATCCACGCGCAGTTTCACAAAGAGAGGACAGCAAGAAGGACGTACAAAGCAGCTGGGAAGGACGAAGGAGTGGAGGAACGAATACTGCAACAAAATAAACGCAAACGCTATAGTTTGTATCTATCCGATGGTGAGGGTGTATGTGTTTTTGCAGGGTATGCGTTGGATCGGATGGTTTTTGGGTTGCGGATTGTAGGAGTGTCCCCCCGAAGGCACACGGCATGACATTATACTCGACTACCCCTCGCAAACTCAAACTCAAACTCAAACATACACACACACATCCAAACAATCATATATAAACATCATATATAAACGCGTGTGTGTGCATGTGCCAAACACAGGTATCTCCAAAACGCCGACGTCGTTGGCGAAAGCGTCCCAAACACACGACTTCTTCGTCAAATGGCGAAAGCACTCGCGCTGCCAGCGAGGATAAGCATTGACATTTCGGGCTGCTTGTTAGAATGCGCCTCCACCTCTTTGCTTGCCACCTCACGGCGGACCCCCGGTAGAAACGACGGGCCGCTCCTAGTTGCCGGTCGCCGCCACCGCCGCACATGTTTAGCGCAGAGTTGCGGTGGGAACGGCGAGCAGGAGGCGGCAGGGGGGATGGCACACGTCGAACTCAGGACAACGACAACGCTGAAGCCCGCCAGGGATATCCAACGCATTTGTGTGTGTGTGTGTGTGTGTGTATACTTCAGAAAGCAAATATAAATACCTTCGCATCGCTTCTTTTGCGTTTCCGTTTTCGGCGAGAGGGACGCCGTTTTCCATTTTGCTGCTGCTGGAAATGTTTTATTGGGATGTAAAACTCGGCAGGAATTTCATGGGAAGCCCATCTGCTTCTTCCTCCAATTGCTTCTTCGCCCACTCGTACCAAAAATGCAGTCCGAACGATCCATTCCCGCGAGGTTTCGCATAAACTTTATTGCAGTGTTTTGTCTCCCGTTTTAAGGTGCTCTTCGTGACCAACAATGTCGAAATAGTTTCATTTCTGCAATCAATTAATTAACGACACTGTTAAGAGGTTCATACTCGTTGCCCCCCCAGGACAAAGGGGGGACTTTCTTTGTTAGTATTCTCCATTTTACATTCGCTATTCACGGCACTGATTTATCGACTCATTCGCCAAGAAATGTTATAGTCTTGCCATCCAGAGGGAGAGCGGGCGCTCGCACACAACCAACGACTATCAAAACTGATGATATATGCGCAATTTTAGATTTAAGGCGATAGGTGCGCCGGATCGTAAATAGGCAAAGTACCCCGAAGGTTGTGCGCCAACCACACACACGTGATGGAAATAAGGTGCTAGTCGAATTTTATGCCAGCGGTTATCTGACGAAGAAGAAGAAGCCATTCGAGTGCAGCAAGTGTGCGCGCACTAAGCATGCAAATTTTAATCAAGCTCGTTGCCGTTCTTGTCGTTCCTGCCGTCCTCTCCAAACGACCTTCATTTATGTAGGTGGCGTGCCGTAATGGCAATTGATTTATGATCACATGGGGAGGAATTCAATTTAATTGCCCTACGCGAATACGAAACCACCCTTCGTAATACGTGTTTGCGTAAATATCACGACGCGTTGTGCAAATAGCGTTTGCGCAAGGCGCCGAATGCAATGCGAAAGGGTGGAATATTGGGATGCTGGATGACCACTACGCATCAGGGATCGGCCACACCCAATTCGGGTTCGATCGGTTTTGCCCGGTCGTTCCTCATGCGCTCAACCAGGGTGCGATGGCCACCCATCCTTATCGTGTTTGGAAGCCACCCTCGTTTACGCACACATGTAGGGGCGGTTGCAGCATGGCAAGTAGCACGCAGTCACGTTCCGAACATTCTGGCATTTATCGTCCTTTTCCGAAAAGAAGCAGCAAGGTGAAGAAAAGTTTAACAATTACGTATGATTCGTTGCTTTGAGAAAAGAAAAGCAAAAAGTCGCTTAAATGAAATTCAAAGTGTCACATGTTCATAATCTAATTGCAGCAATATTCCCGAGAGATACAACTCTGACAAATCTGAAATAAACACGCACGCACAAGACGCATTCCGGGGCTATCCTAGCCATACAACAATGCAAGGATGAGGGTGGAAAACGACGACGAGTAAGGCAACAACATAAAATATGAAATTTCATTGTTCGTGTGTGAAAAGGTCTTCAGTTCAGCGGCGTGCGCACGCTAGATTTAGGCAGTGCAAAGAACGCGCACAAGGGATGCTAAACGACATTACCCTACCCTCCATTTCAACATTACTCTAATAAAACTACGTCCAGTTTTATCAAATGTCAAAAATCTCTAAACTTTAAATTATAATTTGTACTTGAATAAATACTATTTCTGTGTTCAGGAATATTTCGTAATACCCTATATAAGCATTCACTCATCCCAATAGTCGTCCGCAAAAGCAAACTCATCCCTTGCTGGCAGAACATCTATAAGAACGAACGTCTTCGGTTGAAACGTGTACTGGCTGGAGGAAGAGGCAAGGGTCTTTCAGTTTGCAAACGTAGCAAGTTCGGCTCGTTCGGCAGAGGGTGGCGGCGGTTGGGCTTTCGGTGCGAGCCAGGATGACAAGCCGCCCGCGCTTGGGGTGGCCTGGTCTCGCCACCTCCCCCGCAAACACCCGCGGGCGCGTGCACTGTCTCCCCGCGCGCACATGAACCGAATGCGACTCCCCCGAAGCAACCTCCAAATACCACCGGCCTTCACAAGCCTTTCTAATCCCTATGCTCGGGGATCTAAAATCCATAATCCTCCTTTTGCCTCCGCACGAACCTAAAAGGTGTATCTATGCGAAATGTACCATCGCTCTTCCCGAGTGCACGGGATACATGTTGTATCTCTTTTCGTTCAACACCAACCATGCACGCATATGCATTAAAACGTGAAATCGATTTGCATAATAATTGATTGAGTTTTTGCGCTTATTTTAATAACCTAGATATAAAATATGTGCCATCCCAAATATAAACAGTTTTAAGACGTATTTTTATCACACAAAATGTTGTTAACTTTTCAAAATTGAAACTTGGGCGAGATCATAATCATTCTCAAGAAAAACAACCAACAAATTAAAAGTTGTAATTCAATTTTCGATTATTTCTTGTGTCATCAAGCTAAACTAAATACAACTTACGAAGAGTGCCACCTCATCGATAACGCGAGTGGAAAAAATGACAAGCAACTAAACATAAAGTTTCAACTAGTTTAGCGAACGCTGCGTCAAAGCTTTGAATGATGAATGTGAGATGAAGACAACATTCGCGCATCGCTTGTTGGTATACATTTTATGTGACATCGAACGCTGACGTCGACGACGATATTACTTATATTTTGTAGATGAAAGGATATTAGATAATCTTGGCTTGGAATATATTAGAATACGTTTAATGCATGCATATACATTACGAGGGCGTGCAAACTATCTACACCAGGGTTAATGAAAATTATAGTCATTCATAACCTCGATACCAATATTTTAAGACATTTTTCAATTCTGGATGCTGGCTTTATGAAATGGGCAATCAATTGGAATAATTAATGAGTGTTTGGGTGCTGCACCGGGGGAGATTTTAATTTTTGAGTATCCATAAGGTAATTCTGTAACATTCAGGCGTATGTAATTCATATCGAAGCTATGGAGACGTATATTCTTCTTGTTGTAGTTCAAAGCCAAAAGGAAAGCATGTACTCTGCGGCGCTGCTGTTTTGTCGAAGAGCCCATAATATGGCCGCCTCCGCGCTAGCATCTAATATAATACACATAACTCTCCTCCAACCGATAGATGATATAGAGTTACAAACATGTAAGTGTATCATGTGAACGCGCCGCGTACGCCATGCATGCGCGTGGATCGTAATTAATATTTCATGCAGACGTTCGCAACGCGCGCGCTCACCGCAAACTTTCCATCCAACGCAGGTAGACGCGCGCATATTCTGCACAACCCTCGCATCAAGCACAAAGTATCTCTTCGTCGAGAGGAGAACATTATGAGACATGCTCGAATTTAACTCGTATTGATATTTATATGTTCGCGTCTGATGCGCGCACATTATTTGCCTTTCATTTTTTGCATCAACGTTTATTTGCCTCACATATTTCAAATTTATTACTTTGTTCGCGAATCGTAAAGTTTCACTTCTCATCTTATTACACACTTTTAACGCGTTTAATTTTTGTATCAAATGAACCGTACATGTTGAGCTGTTAATAAAACAAAAACCGCCCCTAAATTATATTTTTTGAATATTACATTCGTGCTGTTTCACAATTCAGTTGCGAGGGATACCAATAATGTACATTGTAAAAATTATTGGCAATATTTATTTATTAATTTTGATTTTCCTTTAAAAGTAGGCTTGTCATAACTAAAATGTGATACTTATTAATATTTTAGTGTTTACTAAAAATGTTAGTAAACAAAAAATGTTGTAATATTCAATTTCTAATAATGTGAAAAAACTCAAAGAGACGTTGTTATCACATGTACTGCCTTAATACACTTAGCCTATTGGAATAATGGAATAATAAAAAATAATCAGAGATGACCGCTGAATATCTCATAATTAAAATCAAATGAGCTTGTGTGTCACGTGTGGGGTAAATTCTGGACACAAATCAAATGTTCATTAATCACACGCCTAGCGTACCGTTTTGTGCATAAAATTTTAAAAACAGAAACCTTACTGAAAAAGTTACACTTGAAAAAGCATAACCGAATCCTTCTCTCATTATCCTTCCCCATTTGCGCCCTCTTTACATAACAGTTTTACCATGATATTTTAATTGCTCAACTTTACCTTACACTCTACTGGTCTTTTTCAATTTTTGTTATTAAAATCACTTATGAAATTTAATAGAAAGAAGTATCTAATATAAAAAGCGTAGCAAAACTGCATCTATGCTCACAGGCAATGAAGGAGCTTCTTCGTCTTTTTTTTTTTGGTAAAACGTCTCAGGAGCGCGAGTGAACTCGTTGTTAAGCCAAGTTGTTACGTCTCGTAGAGTTTAATATTGTTGATAAAGTGAGAGGTATTCGTATTGTACGCGCTCATGTAATCTTGCACGACTTGAGCAGCTACGAGTTGCATAAACGCGCGAATATAGTTGTTGGACCTCAAGTTCTTGGAAGGCGCACGTAACCGCCACGAGCACAATCAGCCCATGGACATAATTAATCTTTGCATGAAGGATAATTCATGTGTGCAACTTTACAAGTACGCACGCCTGTAATCTTCCATCTGGCTGAATAAATTCAAGACGCGATCACGCCGATGAAACTTTCCCCAACTTTGCCAACATTATTTTTCAGTTTGCGTTGCGTTCATGTGCATGGCTGTGTGTTTGTGGGTGTATGGCGTTGACATTAAAACGTATTTAGAGGTACGTTACGTGTGGCGTGCGCGGGCCGATTGAACTAAAGTGAAAATGTTCATCAAACCGCCATTGAAACTTTGTAGTCAGCCGAGCATGCTGCAGACATTGTTGTTACATAGTGAGCGCGCGCGCGATGGCAAATGAATAAATAGCTACGGTGGCAATACCGCTGCCACCGTTGCCGCCCTAATAATAAATACGCTTTTATAAAGGGGAATAGAAATTGTGTCCCTTTGTTTGGGGGCGGCGTGCGCGCTCGTGCTCCTTCATTAATATTATTAATTGTTTAGTAGTGCTTTTGACTTCGACATATTCAATACGCTCCACGAACATTCGTTTGTGCACCGCGTCGAAGAGCGAGGATATGAATTGTTTAATGTTCTAGATTGCAACAAGGGATGCCTTTCAAGAATAGTGGCCTAGCATATGTTATGCAGACGAAAGAGTTGTTACAATATACCGCACGCGATACATCTTTGTGACAATAGGGAGTATTACAACTTTCTATACACTAAGACTAATTGTTTCCTTTGAATATGCCTTACATGCTAGACGATTTTTGTTTCCAATGTTTGCCTTTGAAACTGTAAATTTTAATTTACATCTACATATAGTAGATATCAGTGATTTCAGTAATAACGACCACAAAGTAAATTCTTTGTTATATTCGAAAATTAACTCAAATAACTATATTATTTTATTAAAGAAGTACCAGGTAATAGGAATCAACGGGCAGTGGAAAAACTTTACTCCTGAAAATATTAGAAAATGTTGTCTTCATCCCTTTTGCACCCATTCCGGTATGATACACTTAGTGAGATACTGGTGGTTACTAACAGGCTGACTCCCATTACCCTACTCTTTTTGATGTCTTCTTCCTCATCCTCTTTTAATACAATTTTACCAACAAGCGGTACAGAATCATTTCAGTTATGATATTCACATGAAATAATGGGGATTATGTTAGATTTATCTGAATAAATCCAGAGTTTAACCGGAGATTTATTGTTCTTTTAACTAATGTTGTAGTGGATGTACGTAAATAATTCTTTATGTTGTATTTTGCTGTTGAATAGCTAGTAAATATAATATCTCAGCATGACAAAACGGTAAAACAAAAACGTTATAAACCCAATGATAAGGCAATTAATTCTAGAAATTTCGCATGTCAGGTCACCTCGGGGCATTCTCTAATTGCACGCCGAGTTATAGATCTCAACTCTTTGTTTTAGTCGTACAGTTTGGCTGGAATTGTTCACGGCATACAAGCTATTATTATTCACGCCGGGACATTGCATGGTTCGCTCCGAGAGGACCACGTGGTGGTGGTGGTGGTGCGGGGCGGTAGAACGCGGAATTGTTCCTGGCAGATTCGTAGGAAGTGCCTGCACACGTCTCCTCGAGTTTCGCGCGACGTCGACTAAGTAGCGGCAGCGTATTTGCCCTTTCTTCCCGGTGGCTCCTTCGCCCGTGCAGCGCAATGGCACGTCGTGCGGTGACATTGTTTAAGTCAAGGGGTGATTTGTGTCGTGCCGCCCCACGTCTGTCCAACGTTTTCTGCATACGCACACCATATTGTTGCGCTGACACTGACACTGAGCCGGGCTGACAGTTTGACTTTAAAACTGCACATTTACATTCGCTTCCACCAGCACCAACCACTTCCGCTCATATTCACCACTAGTTTAATGCGAGCGCGTGCAATATGTTTGCTTATTTTTCAAACGCCACAATACGCACGCTGGATATTAACGTCTTAATAATACGCAAATGTGCGCTGGTTATAAATCACTTGCCGTTCTAGAACTAATGAGTAGTACTCAACGTATTCATTCTTTCTCGGGTTGTTTTAAACTTTTTTTCGCTCACTTTAATACGCGTTCACTGCGAGTATGAGCTGAAGATGGGAAATGTGCGGTTTACTGTCTGTATGCGCTGACGCTTTAAGATGCTGCTGGTGGAATGTTAAGGGTGCGCACTCGAGGGAAGGAAAATTAAAAATTACTCCCGCGAATGAACGGCAACCTGTTGAGTGGCGCGCTTACTGCCATAATTAGAAAAATAAGCAGTAAGAAAAGACGCTGCGAGACGTCGGGGATGAGAGCACGCGCGTAACGCGAGCGAAGAATTCGAGGAAAGCGAATGCCAGCAAAGAAAATAAATTGAGTTACCGGCAAACAGTTTACGCGACTTCTATTTTCATACTAATAATCATCATCATCAACATAAAGAGGCAGCTGAAAAACGACAAAGAAGAAGAAAAGAAGTACTAAAAAGACGAACCCCGACAGGAAACTTTATAAGACTCTCACTTCGTTTCCTGTTGACGCTTTTTCCGCAAAATGTTTTCAATTAATTTACAACCACTCTATTTTAATGCCATAAATTTCGCAATAATCTCCAACTTTAATCCTCAATAATTTTTTTAAATCCCTTGCCCTTTTTCCAAATTAAAATTTGAATAATTTTTAAAGAAGTAATGTATTTTCATAAAGGGTAGTTGATCCAGGTAGTCCTTGTTGGTCACGTGATTTATTTAATGTCCGGTTACGGTCAGGCAAACAAGGAGGGCTCGTCCAAATTCGATTCTAATATGCGCCCGTCGCGTATGATGGATGGCGTGTTTATATGGCGAGTGGCCGGCGGGACAAAGGTCAGGGGAGGTATGCTGGTCAGCGTAATGCCGGTGGCGCGGGGCGCGACCCTCATCAGGGTCAATTGGCCGGCACGGACTCTGGACATGTGTTCCGCACTTCATCCCTACCGAAAAACGGGTTCCAATGATTGAGTTGCCACATTTTCCGCTTAATGCTTCCTGAATAAAGGGTTATAACCGTCCAAGAAGTGACGGACTTCCTTAAACTACTTCTTCGTCTTGTCAGACACGAGTTCAGACAGGTCAATTAAAGGGGCATAAATCAGAATGTGGTGTATCAACTGTTTTGACCTCTGGCCTTACATGTGCTCGGAAATCAACGTTATTACCGTTTTTCCGGTAAAAAACCAGAGTAGTTTATTTGATTATAAACTTGATTTAAAATGTCGTTTTCTGGATATTAATTCGAAATCCAGTTTAAATTTCTGGAATGAATGGAAAAGTGGGTTACACGTTTATAACATAATTGTAAACGCATTAATTCAATTATATTTCCATAAAGCTCGACGCACATGTGTGGAAACCGTGATTGCGTGACGCGAATGGCGGCTACGCGTCGTTTGTAATGTTTGGCAATAATGTGATTCGCGAGCGCGCGAAAATAGCACGACGGCTAATTTTCGTGTAGCGCCGTCGAAAGTTAATATATATGTTAATAAGGGGATATACGACATGCACATACACAAAACAGAGCTTATTGGCTGCTTTATTACTTCATCATTTAATATATCGCCTCGTTCGTTATAGTGCTCATTCGTTCCTGGATTCGTTTGGCGGTGGTGCCGCCGCCGCCGCCGCTGCCTCACTCAGCGTGTGCATGCGCCAACAGTGAAATGCGCGCGTATAATCGCAAAATTGCTTAAGCAAAGTTTTACTGCGGTTTACACTCCTAAATGAAGAATGAGCGCAGCACCGAACGAACGAACGAACGAACGTACACAATCTCAACGCCGCGTCACGCCGCCACCGCTAGCGTGCGCGTCGTCAAATCTCATTCTTCGAAAAGATATATTATACACATCATTCCGTAAGCAGCTCGTTTTATGTTCGAATTACGGTCTGCACTATAATAAGTAGATATGATATATTGCACTGCATGCATGCTCAACTTGTACTCGAATTTGAGTGTCTCGCGAGCACATTCGGCGAACGCATTCACCAAAGAACGTCGTAAACTTGAAACAGAGCTGATGCTTTTTTCGACGCTGTAAACTTACTAAACAAATTCCCAGCTAAAGTCAATTTCTACGAAATTTTGTTTACATTTGCAACCTTTAATTGCTCTATTGCATTTGCAACAGCCTACACAGTTTTCAAGTTGTTATTTTGCGAAAATAACGTTCAAGATAAATTTTATTTACATTGTTTTAGATGTGAAATGTATTCAATTCTTTTAGCTTTCGCTGCATCAAATTGTGAATCGCGTATCAAACCCTCTCCGCTCGAGATGCGAGTGGGAAGAAGTTTGAGTCTAATGTATTTCAGGGGTGTTCAAAAGGCTCGAAGGAAAATGATGGCATTTATGAAAATTCTGTAGATTGTTGAAGGCAATTTGGTTGCATACGCATCCTCAGCTCGTAAATTTATTGCAAAGCAAGTCTCGGTTGCGCACTCTGCACACGATATACCCGGGCGGCGGTGGCGGCGGAGGCAGCGAGCGGCAGCAGCTATGCTCATAGGTGAAGCGTGCAGTGGTTCGAGGTAGTGAGGATGAAATAGGATCGAAGTGGATCTAACCTGCGCCGCTCGTCGTTGCGAGCAGCACTAAATCTACATGAGAGCATGTATAAACTTAGTTCGAAATTGAAAACAAACAAGCCGCGCAATGTATATGCGCACACATAACGAGTGTATGGAGAGCAAGAAGAGAGGCACATAGAGCCCCCGATGTGTACTCGAACCGCGCAAAACGTACGTGAAGAGGAGGCGCGCACACATTCCGCACTTTGGCGAGCGTATGTGTGTAGCAGGTGGGTAAACATGGCCGCCGTGACGCCATCTCGCCCCGTCTTCTCCCGCGCAGCACAGTACATAGTACCCCCCGAGGGTTGTTAGCGACCACAGTGCCTAGCAACCCACCCTCGCCCTAGCAACCGCTAGCCACTAGCCGCGGACACTTATTGATTACAGTGTGTTCCGCGCGCCACACGCCGTACTTCACCCCGCGCGCACGCCGTGTGCCACCGCGTCGCGCCGTACTAGCGAAACGGGGGTGGTGCGGGGGGTGCTGCGCGCCGAAAGTCCGACGAGGACGGCGGCGGCGTGCGGGCGGGCGGGAGAAATGCCGATCCCGGGGCCGAGGAGGGACGCGCACACACACGTGTGCTCGCTCCCACTCGCGATCATCCGCAAGAGAGACGGCATGGATGGACGCTGCCTGCAAACTGGAAACGGCCATAGTCCTCTCCTGCCGACCAGGTTTTATGTCCTGCCATTGTATACAGCCGCAAAAAACTCTTCAACCGCCTCTCCCCCGAACGTTGAGTCATCCGAGACACTCGAATCTATTTTATGGTAATATCCATCGCGAGGGCAAAAAACAAAAAGAAGGGAATGAAAAATCGAGAAAAAAAACGAAATAAAACCCTTTCTTCAATTTGCACTTGTTATGATCATTAAAGTCATAAAAGCTCGAGCGTCAAAACAACAGCAAGCATAAAAACGGGTGAATTTAATCATTTAATGATCGTCGCGAGTAATTGCGACGGCGGCGCCGCATAAAAGAATAAATTACAACTTGCACTCGTCGAAATTTGTGGTCTCGCGCAAAGTCTCATTGCCAAGGCGAGAGACGTGGCAAGTCAATGAAGGAAATGAGTGGCGGCGCGCAAGGAGGAAAACGCGCGCGAGAAGAAGAAGACGAGGCTTTTCCGGCTTCACTTTTCGCGCGTGTACGCGAAGAAAAGCGCGTACTACACGCCGACCGAGTGCCAAGTCGTGTGCCTGACGCTGCAGAATTTTTAAGTTATTTTACTTGTTGATTGTGTGCCGTTGGGTTAAATTATGCATCTTCGTGGCGTGCCGCCGCCACCGCTGCTGCTGCTGCCGCCGCCGCCGTTGCTACTGATGACGATGCGCACTTATTTACTTTTTAACACCGCGTTCGCGTGCCGCCAACTCGAGCTCGTCACCAAGCATAATTTAATCAACGCGTAATTGCATTATGTAAAAAAGCTTTATCTTCATCTAATTTGAACTCGCGTTTCACCCGAATGTCTAATCGCTGCTTTACCACTTTCCGCGTTTTTTCTTCTTCCATTTTCAGCATGGTGACAAATTTTAATTTATTTTATTGAAACATAAAGTGGCAATTAAAATAATATTGAATAGTTTATTGCTTGCAATACGCGGAATATTACCGTCATAAAAATAGTTTTAGTTGTTTTCCAAGTTGCCTTTTTATTCGAAGCAATTTACCATAGTTCCTAAATTATTATCTGCATTGCGCGTGTATTGAATTTATTCGTCTGGTAATAATCCAATAATAAGCAAAAAATTGCAATATGCACGCGTGAGTACAGCACGTGTCCTAAAACGTGTTTCTAAATTTAACAAACTTTTCAACATGTGAGTAATTGCAAAAGGGTTGAGTTTAAGTGACCATGGGTCAAGGTTTAGCCGGTAAATTTTGCACACAGCATGCGGCATTGGTCACGTCGTGCGCCGCCAAACGACAAAATGGCCGTCCGCGTGCGTTCACCCTGAGGGTCCAGCGCGTTCATCATCCCTTCATGCTACTTCGTCCAGCATCCCGATGCGGCGGGCGTCGCGACGCCATGTTCAACGATGGCGTTTTTCTCTTGCTTTAATGCGGGAACGAAATGAAATCGTATACTTTAAGTACACCTTTGGACGCATACTCATCGCCGGCAATTCAATGCGACGCAACGCCTCGACTAAAGAAGATGCGAAACGGCAATTTTTACAGCTGATATAATTCGTAATGAATTTTAAAGCGGCAGAGTGGCGAGCAATCCTAGTCGAACGTGCCTCGAATGCAAGTAGCGTGTTGCGCGCAAAAAGAAAAGCACTACGCGGTTTTTCACTTTTTACGCGTTTCTTTCTCTTTCAAAATACTTCATTGGCTTTCGCTAATCCGCAATGATTTTATCCACAGGAATTAAATTGAGATCTTTCTTAAAAGCATTTAATTATCAATTGATCTACTTGCTTATTTATTTTCTAACTGAAAAAATTTCACTTAAATGTAATAAGTATTTAAATCTTCTGAAATGTGAATCTTAAAAAAAGAACTTGGGTTTTCAACATGAAAAAAAAAAAAGGAAATTTATCTAAAGAATGAAGCAGATTTTCATTTTCCGCAGTTTTGCTTGCTTGCGTTTGCACGACGATATTTTATGAGCACAACGAGAAAAGGTTATCTCGCGACGGTCGCGGGACACGAACGCAATGATCAAATAAAATATTAAACCGGAACATGATTTTTATGCCGTGTTCGTGTTAAGAGTTCTAAAACGTTTTATCTCGTCTTGCACCCGCTACTGTTTCGATTTTGTGCAATAAACTCTCAGCACCAAGATGCGCGCGCGCGCGCACTCGCAAAATCTTGCACTTGCCTGCCGTTTCTCGTAAATACGTAAAACATTTCTACGAATTTATTACAAGTGTTGAACGTACTTACATGCACTTCCTTGTCATCGTTCCATTGCATCAAAACACTTCACGTAACTAACAAACGTTGCACATCTTTGCGTTTTCATAATTGACATCTTATCAAGTCTTTAACTCCTTTTGCTGGTTGTTGATCACGAGAAGTGTTCACAGCTTCCGCCTGTGAAATCAACTGATTGAAAACTACTTTTCGTACCTGGTAGTAAGTACTAAAGTGAACATATGCAAACGCGGTTACCAGTAGCGACGAACAATGATGCTCTTCGCTTTCTGTTTTTTACGTTTCGCTACCTACTTTCCTATTCGCCATCGCATACGTGTGTGTGTAATGTATGCACCGAATATGCAAAAGCTGCGCTTCCTATAACTCTTTCCTTCTATTGTACGCGTCAAAGGGTACGTTGCGACCCCCTTACTTGAAAAAATTCGGGATGAATGTAGTGCGTCCTCCTCTTCCAACACGTATTTGATGTAAATAAATATACCTGACTGCGACCTGCGTGTATGCATTCAATGTTGCATTCACCGTTTTATTACATTAGATCACATATGAGTAATATGTGTTTGCATTTGGGTCGCAAAAAAAAGGTTGACGGTTTAGTATTATTCTTGAAATCACCATTCAAATACATTTAAATTAACATTTTATGTACTTCAATATTTTATTGCTTCGTTTGCTTTGCTAAATATTTGCTATTATCCTGCAAAACTTTTCTGCATGTATAAAACCCAAGAGAAAAAGAAATAAATCTAACTTTTTCGGTTGGAAACTTGTGAATCAATGTGACATTTTGAATCAAAGTGTCTCGCACATTAGAAATGCAAAGAAAAAAGTATTCGAATGGAAAAAAAGTGTGTTTGCAATAAGTTTGCCATCACACAATCGATGTGATGTGGTTGTTGAGGGTGTGATGTGCTATTTGGCAAAAAACGAATTGCAATTATTTCCAGAGGAACGCGTCCATCTGCAACGTATTTTACACGAATGTGATTTTATCATAGAACAACCATCTACTTCCGCATATATTACGCATAAATGATTTTATCAGTAAATTTGCAGCAAATTTCCAAGTGTCACCTAAGTGTTGCGCCCAACGTCAAGTAGCAATTACGCTCTAATGCACTTTCTTTCTCCGCAATACTCGACATGCACTGCACGCAGTCCACTCGTATTGGCAACTTGACAAATCGCGATAAGAACGAGTGCACTTTTATTCAACCCTTATTATCAAGCGTTTCAACTAGTCTAACGTGCAAATAACTCATGTATGGCAGGCCACCTATTTATTTTCCATGTAGGAAAATGTGTTTTTCAACATTTTACGCGCTTAACAGCACGCTAATTATTTCCTTTGTTTCATTCGCACAACGTGCATAACAAGGATTGTCTTTGATATATTTTCTCTTCCTGTACGGCGCTGCAAAGGAGAGCGAACAAAGAGCTAACAATTTCGTGTGGTTTCCCTTATAGCGTGTGTATCGGTTGGCAATTTCACCGCGCGTGAGTATATGAAATGCGTATATTTATAAGGTCTGTCATTAAAATAGAGAGAAGCACTCAGGAGTAAACACACCATGCCAACGTTGCCGCCGCCGCTGCCGCTAAAGAAAACGAAGAAGAGGGCACACATAGGTACCTACGTATTTGCGGCGAAATTCGACTGTCTCCAGAACGAACATTTCGTCCCGAATATCAGTCGTGCTTATTATTTGATATTCCTCCAGGAGCCCCCATCGCTTTGTATTGCTAACAAGAACGTTGCTCTCCGTACAAGTAGATGACAATCGCATTGTGTTTTACATTTTCGCAAATATCTCTCGCTCTATATGGGAAAAGCTGCGGTGTTCGCGATGTGCTAACGAATTGCTAACTTGTATAAATACGCACAGAGCACATATGTGTGCTTTGATATACCTAGCATAAGAAGAAGAAGATGATGATGATGATGAGGGACGCAAAGCACCTTACGCATACATACAGACAAAACGGGAGAGGAAACTGGGAACCGATACCTTTGTGCCGCGAGCCAAATAATGGATCCAAACAAGGAATATAATATATATTTCTCCATTTATTGTCATTGTTATTATGTTATGCGGAGTAAAATTGATATTTACGAAGGGAATATTGAGAGGTTTGCATTAGTCTTGCAGCATATAACGTGCGAATGACACATGGTAATAAAGCAACCCCCCATGGGCCAAGATTAGAAACGCAAACCGTTATTGGATGCTTTCCTTCGAGCTGTGAATTTAATTTGCTCCTTTGTTTCGAGCTTAATGCAAGTCACCAATGACACATTTCCCCATGCTCTCTTTGTTTTCGCGAGTTGTGTTTTTCACAAGACACTTCCTGCTATTACAACCTCAGGCTTTTTCCGCGAGTTTATTCCGCCGGAAGTTTGTTTGCGTGGAATTAGTACATTTGCGAATTTTATGAAACTTATATAAATATAACCAACTAATAAGTGTAAAGTGAAAGTAATTTAGTGAAAAGCAAGCGTAATAATGGGTCTAACCCTAGCAATTTAGCTGGGGGCCTGCCAGCCGGTAATTAAATACGCGGCGGCAGAGAACTAATACGCACACTTTGGCGGCGATATATGCATGGTGGTATAACTACGAAGAGCAAATGTGAGCACGCTTTCGGCAAGATGGCGGCGACGGCAGCGGCGGCGGTTGGCTTCGGTTGGTGCTCGCCTAGGCGAAGTAGTTTTGGACCTAAATTAATTTCAACTTCCCAGGGCCCGCACACCCATCCCACATGCACACGTCAGGCATGGAACGCTGCAGCCGCTGCTGCCGCCAACGTGCGTCGCCTCCGAACGCCCTCGGTCGCAAACCGCAACTCGGCGCGCGCTAGTTGAGTTTAGTTGTTGCGGCTTTCCTCTCTTCCCTTATTCAGCATCCGCATCAGCAGCAGCACGAGTAGCACCCGCTTTCAGATCGAGTTTTTGCCCAAATGAGTCCTTCGCTTATACTGGCTGACCACAAATTCCCGCCCCTCCGAGGTGATTAAATTCGACTAAAGTTGAACTCGGCATAAAATTCAATTGCGCTGCGCTACAGTTGGGATGAATAGATAACTTGTCGAAATTAGACTGTAAAGTTTTAGATTGAAATTTGAAGCAATTTCGAAATTTCGTAGGCGGTTGCGCACATCCTGTAGGGAGCATGTTCGAAATAGCGAATAGTGGCAACAACAGCCTTGCAAACGCACATGCACACCGACACAAAGAAACTGATTAGAGGCACTAGCTTAGAACTTAGACGCGCTTTCTAATAGGAAACTTGGATGGCTTGAAGGAGAGAGGATCTACGCTCCAAGTTCACCGCTCCATTTTCGCAATTTCGCTCCAAAGTTCGCTGCTCCGCTGGCATTTTTGCCAGTGGCACGCTTGCCAACCACAGCGCCGAATTCCTAGTTTGGCCCCCCATTGTTCCTTCGTGAAGCACACTCGCAAAACAACTTTGTGCGGCGGCGGTGGCAGCGGCATACAGCTCAAAGGTTGCTTTGTCCAAAATTTGATCTTTGAGGCAGACCCAAAGTACACAAAATACGTCTCGTTGAATAATTTCCAATTTTGCATGCATCAAAATTGGATCCCCAACTCGCCCTCACCCTTCGCCCCGCACACAACGATGCCATTTGACTGAATTATCTCGCAAGATATGTGTGCACGCTCCGCAGAATAGCCATGGTGATTCAGGGGAGGAATTTCTCAACGTAAAATACTCAATTCCGCAGTCGGTGCGCCACCACGGGAATTAAGGGACCGGCCTGCGACATCCGCGTGTGGTGCTACGCGCCGCCAGCATGCAGGGAGCAACATAAGATAAGCTGGATGTGTACATATCATTAGTCACTTGAATATTCCTCTGCCACTACCGCCACTGCTGCCGTTGCCCGGGGGCTATGAGCGAGGAGCTGGCTGCCTTCCTGCTTAAGCCAAAGGCTTTCCGGGGCATTTCCATCGGAATAGGAGGGAGCCCCCCATTATGTACTTGTACGATCCATGTGTCCGTGCGCGCACACTGTGTATTCGAAAATTTCGTCCCGAGGACCCCGAATGCGAATTAGGAGTCTTTGTCGTACGGCACACATACGAACACGGGGGGATGAACGGCGAATGTGGTGGCACTTGTGTTGAGGGGGTGGCAAACACATACCGTACCGAACGCCGCCACCCTGCCACCCACCGCCACCAAATTCCTCCCACATATAACACATACACGCAACGTTGCACCCGCCTCAGCTCTCCTTCAAGGTATATTGCTAAGCCGCACTAGTTAGAAAGTTTAATTAGTTAAAGCGGAGCTTGCCGTACTATTGTAGGTTCTCTATGGGTTAGTATTCCTCCCTCCTAAATTACATTTCAACTACATGCATGACAATGCCAAAACCACCCCCGGAGAGCGATGTGTTTTCCTAAAACGCCAGCCACATTATCGCAAATTTATATCCACAAAAATCCGCTAAAAATTGACTCTTCTGAACCTTGAAAATTATTCGTTCAGAAATATGCTGAAGGAAATGAATGAAAGTGAAACGCATTCTCTCCGTTTCGTGGCTGGTAATAAAGTAAAAGCAGTGCAAAAAGCGCGCGAAAAGTTTGAGAAGTACGCGAGAGTTTGTCGAAAGAATTTAAGTTCATAATCTTATTGTGTCACGACCTATATTTTTCAAGATCCAAGGATGTTAATGAAAATCAACGGCACAGCGGGCGCGAACTGAGTCAAGGCGAAGGCTGCAATTAAAAATCGATCCCCACCCCCCTCGCACAAAGTCGCGGAGCGTTGGCTTCTACCGCCGCCGAAGAAAGTAAGCACTCTACGAGCGCGTACGCCGCGTCGCTACGTCATCTCTTCTACTTCTTCTTCTTCTTCGCGTGCTACTTCCGTCGGCGTCTACGCGTACTTTTTTCCCCCGTATCGCATCTCACTCCTTCGCGCGAGCGCGAGCAGCGCAGCAGAAGAGTTCCAGACGCTTTTTCTTACTTTCTTGCATGCTGCAAAACTGCTACACTGCATCTCGCCGGCAAATTCGCGCAATTCGTGCGCCAAGTACGCGACGAGCAATATACATTTGCTTCTTCTTCGTCTCATTCTTCTAGTTGTGCGCTTACGCCAAGCAGCAGCACTTTCTCTTCGCACTCGTAAATAATAGGGGCGCGCATTCAACAGATTGTTGCTCATCACCGTTTTATTATATTTTTTCGCCGTCGAGAAAACGCCAACTTATGAACGAGCACTTCTTCTTCGACTTCTTCTTTAAGAAATTCTCAAGACTATCAATTAACTTGCACTTGTTGTGCGTTTATTGTTGTTGGCGAACAAGCAGGCGACCGCAAAGCGGAAAAAGAAATACCTGTGTAACAACAACGGCAAACAAAGAATCGCCAACTTTACGCAATGTCTTAATTGGGCTTCTTTACTTGGAGTGTATCTTAATTGCTACCGCAAATGTTAACATCAAAAGGCTGCGCTTGTTTGCCGTCTCGTGCACGCCGAAAGAAAATTAGCGAATAACTTTGATATGTATTCGCGAGGGCCGCCGCCGCCGCCGCCGCCGTTCTTTGTGCGGAATGACTGGAAGAACGGAGGAAAAGAATAAAAGGGAACGAAGAGCGCAAAGTGAGCGCGAGCGGCCGTTTCGACGCTTTAATGCTGTTAAGGGAAGCTAATTTTAATTTTATTGCGCTGGTTAAGAACCGGAATAATTATAATATTAAAGGCATTTACTTGAGCATTTTAATGCCGCATTCCTATTGCTTGTTACGCTCGTCGGCGGCAGCGGCAGTCGGGATCGTCATTGCGTCTCATTCTCTTCACGCGTTTGGTGTTTTTCTCTTTTTGTCGGCCCCCTTTAGCCGCCCGTCGTGCCGTCTTATTAAGAGAGCAGCCACATCGGCTGCGAATGTTACGGCCGCCACGATAAACTCTGTCTCACTCCTTCGGCGAGTGGAATTCGGATGTGTGTGGGTGTGGGAAAACAGCGAAAAATAAATGTCGCACTCGCCGAAAAGGACAACGCACGCAAATTGCTACGTTTTGAAAATCAATAACATGGTTTGGAGCTAGGCACGTATGCATGTGACGACGCCGACCTTTCAGTTCATGCGTGGCGCAGCGCATAAATCACGTTCCGCGAATGACTCGAGAATGATTTATGCAATATCATCGAGACCCCGCACCGCTGCCGCCGCCAGCCGCCAGCAGCGACACGCCGAATCCTGAATATTTAACAAACAGGTAGAGTGGATATCATTGTTGTGGTTTCATTTGCATTTCGCTCTATTCCACCCTGGATTTTTCGCTCTGCTTTCTAACAATGTAGCGTGGGAGTCGACATAATGCTCCTTCGCGCGAGCGTTCGAAACGTGATGCTTTGTTTTGTCCTTGCGCTGTCCGTTCCGTGATCGGCTCGCCAGCTCGGTAGTGTTCGGCTATGTGTGGGCGTATCACTTCCGGTCACTGCCATTTGCTGTCCGTTCGAAAGCCCTAATAGGATCAGCAGCCCACCCTTCTCCGGCGCGCGTCCCGAAAAAGCGCCCTTCGCTCCCTCGTCCATGCGTTGTGTATGTGCGCGGGCCGCGTATGGCCGCCGCCAGGATTATCGAACCTATTGCGGAGCACGTCCAGCCGGCGCAGCACCCTTCGATTTGCGGGGGGTGAACGCAGCACACGCACGGGTCGAGCGAACACGCTGCAGCATTTTTCACTTTTCTCTCCTTTATACCCTCGCTTTCCTCATTTATGCATGGCATTTCAATGGCGAATTTGCAAGCTGGCGGCAGGCGCTGTTTGCCAAAAGCAAAAAAGACGTTGGACGGTTTGGGGGCGCTTATGTGTGTGTGCGTGGGTGCGAGGGTTTGCAAACTTCTTCCAGTCGGGCGTGTAGGTATTAAATGTAAATTGAATTTTTCTATAGATGCAGGCGTAATATGATTTCTAGCGGATATCGATCAGACTGAAACACGTCATGTACAGGAGAGCGCTTGGGGAATTCCCTAAGAGGCAACACAGTAGCGGCGGCAGCGGTGGCGGCTGCAGACGACGCAGGCGAGGGTAGCAGGACAAAGCTTTTGATGGTGTTTCTTCGCCCCGGTGTTATTCGAAAAAGCTTTAATACGAAGCACAATATTTGCGTTTTTTTAGAGGAGGCGGCCTGCCAAACGCATTTTTCCACCGACGCAGCACTCAGTGCCTTTTATCCCCGGACTGTATGTACATGTGTTGTCGTTCGTGCGCACCGCGGCGGCAGGACGAATGGAAGGACCGGATGGTTAATGTGTCTATTTCCAAAATGCGCGAACCCATTTATCCGATTGTAAAGAGAAACGGCTCCAATTAATCTCCTTACCTCTGGGAGAGATATCCGCTGGTTGCCATGACGCTGCCACCGCCGCCGTCGGCTGTAGTGTTGGTGCCGGTGGTGAATCGCGGAGGCGGCTTGAAAGCCAAAGGGGGAGCGTGTTGCAAAACGCACCGTGGAGCGGCAATTGTTACACAATGTATTCTGCAAGCAGCTCGGCATTAGCGTACTCATATACTCATGGAAAATTATACCAGAAAGATGCAAAATGAAATTCCACCCTCAAAATTAAATAACAATAAGAACACCTTAGCCTCAAATTTTATACAAACGCTGGTTACAGATCATAAATTATTTGTTTGTCTTTAATAATAAATTACAATTTAATTCTTATTATTCCGATTATTAATTGACCGCGTATTAATGTTTTAATTTTATTATTAAATATCTTACGTGTTAAAATTGAAATTTTGCCAAGTCCATTTATTACTTCCACTACATCTTACTTTTACTTCTTACTTTCCAGTGTTTGCAATTTGCATCCAAGATGCCTCATTATGGTTTAAAGAGGCATTACGCACACTTTTCTAAAGTAGCCGTAATTAAAATAGGGGGAGGGTAGAACTCGGTGTAATCTAATTAGAGCAGTTAATGTTAATTAAAAAATTGTGGCTGGCTGACTTGCTTACGATGGCAACGAGTGTCGAGCTTTCGCGTGTTCCACTAAAGCACCGCAATAAGTGCCCGTAATGTGCTGCCACCACGTGCAATCTAGGAGTAACTCTAGCAAAGGGCTAAACCTCGAAGGGCGCAAGCACCGAGCACGCACGTCACATCCGGTTACCCCTAACTCATCAGCGCGCTACCCCTCATCAGCCGTACCGCATCAGGGGTACCAGGTACGATCAAGGTATGCTCGTAAAGTTGCCTACCACAATTTATTAAAATCCAAGGTATAAAAATAAAGTGTGAGCTCTTCACAACCACTCAAACTTTCTTTAAGCGCATAGATTTAACTGTCAACAAAATACATTTGCTAAATATAGCTGGATGAAATATGTTACAGATGAACATCCCCCAAGCAGACGTAAAGGTCAGACAAGGTGATTTCCTCCAGACAACTGGGCTTACACCCTCTAACAAGCTCACACGTTTTATTTTTGACTTGTTCTAATTTTAAAATTACACTATCGCCCCCTTCGTCTTTATAAGTAGTCTATTTATTTTGACTGCTCACCCGAGTCTTCTGCTTCTTTCACCAGCTTGCATTTCTGACCGTTTCAGATTTCGTCTGAATGCGCAAAGATAAAATTCGTAGAGATTCTATTAAGAAGTTTTTAGTGAAACCGAATAAAATCCTTTCATCACATGTCACGGCAACGCAACGCGGCGCACGGATGCTGATACGTAATTCAGGTCAGCATTGTCCACCCACCCTTTCTTTCTTCTTTTCTTCGTACATTTTCATTCTCTTCATACACAGCCCGCTCTTCTTTTGCGCAGTGTGCTGCTTTTTTATAGAACGCGCGCTGCTCGCGATGAAAAAGCAAGCATACCGGCGCGTTGCTGTTGTTGTTGTTTTGTATGCGCACATAAATCATAAAGGAAATTTAACCAAGCCCTGCTGATGCGCGTGGATTGCATCTTTGAGGTGAAAGATTTTTAGATCACGATCCCTCCGATGCGCAGCACTCAACGCACGCCAATCCGATGCAGTGCTGACGAGCGGACGGACGGCTCATCGGCGGCATAAAAGAATTATCGGACCTTTCACGTCTTTTATTTTTCAATATAATCTTGCACAATGAGCGACGTGTAAGATTACATCTCGGAGGACAAGCGGCGCGTTTTTGCACACGGGCGGCAGCAAATAACAATATGCTGCACACACGTTTGAATCAAATTCCAATAGACCATTCAATTCGTGAATTGACGAAAGGAAAAGCGCGCAAAAAATATGTCGGCCTTGATGCTAGAGAACATTTAGCATTAAAATTTCTTTCTTGCGTTGCGCGTGCACATCGCAATCCGAATAAAATTAGTGGTTTGTTTGGTCGATGTGGAAACTTTTTCCGAGCGCGTTTTGTTGCTTTTAATATATGTGATAGTTTCAGCCGGAGAGGGAGGCCAACACGGCTTGGTGCCGCTTGTGACCCGTGGGCATTTGCGTGCCCGCGTTCTGTTAACCCGTGTACCACCAGGTGCCATCTTGCACACTAATGTGCGCACTCAGCCGCCCCGGCGTTGCGGTGGTGCGCGCGTGTATCACGTGACCCGTGGCTAGTCGCGTGTGCCGCGCCGCGCCGCCCCCGCGCGCCGTCCACTCGCACGAGGACGACTCAGGTGCGCGCCGTCCGCGTCCGGTCGGCACCAGGCACCGCCGACACGGATGTGCCCCTAGGTGAGCGCGCGCGAATGCCCGCAACGGGACAGGGTGTTCGAATCAATAATCACGCCGGATCGGGATCGGGGGTGCCATCGCCAACGTGTTCATTTACACGGCATTTAAATAAATTCCACGTGGATATAAATATCACAAACCCACCCTTCGCAGCGCATCATAAATTTCCAGCAATTAATGCTGATGGTAATCAAACGATGAATATTATTATTGTTGCGTGCGCCACAGCAACCCTTGCGTCGCTACTTTATAGCGTCGCTTGATTTTCATTTAAGCAATTTCACCCTCTAGAAAGTGCCATGACGTCGGACCGTGGACAGGTTGCAAGCGGCGCATAATTTCAGCGCGCTCACGATAATAACAATGATGATGGAGGGTTGAAATTAATGTGCGTTGGTCAAAGAAGAAGAAGCTACTATGATGTGTCCGATTAAAAAAAGACAAAAACCAGGCAAGACGTTTTCAAGGGCAAGTTAGTTCTACACTTTAAATTTGATCAGTCGAGTGAGAAGAGAAAAAAATAGCAAAGAAGAGAATGAAAAGTAGCAGAATGTTGAAAGTTTTGGATTATTGCATCGAGACAGGTGGCTTTGATTACTTTTACCGTCGAATTTCCTATGACCGGACGACGGACGACATGCTTCATCTATTGTAGATTCACGTATTGTAAATTTCCTCGCTAGAATTGAATAGTTTTCGGAACGTACGCATTAGAAAAGAAAGAAAGGCGGAAAGGGATTAATTATCTCTAACGAAGACGCTCGTCTTTGGCCACGTTTCGCGTTCCGTTTGAATGACTTTGCACACGTTGCACGCGCACCCTGCTTGATTGGCGATGGTCGTCAATTCAAAATTTTTTACACAACCCCGCAGGATGCGTTTATAATTTTTGGCAAGTGGTCATTAAGTGCAACACCATTAAATACTACTACAACCTGTTGTCTAACACTATATCTAATCATATTTTTGACAAGCAACCCTTTTGTGCTAAAATACCATTAGATATCACATTAATCTACCTAGTCGCGTGCATGCTAGCTTATTAGATTTTTCTCACATGTCCAATCTCGAAACGAAACGCATTGTACGATTATGAAGATGGGTGCACAATGTCGATGGCATTCTGCGCTCTCGTGGCAAACGTGCAACGTGCTCGTTAGTGCCCGTGCTGAATTGCGCTGGCCAAAAGACAATCGACACTCTCTCACAATTATTAACCGGAAGCAAAGCGTACGTCTCGTTCCTCGTTCGTCGTCCGCTCATGTGCATCATGCGACTTCATTCTTTCGCCGTTTCTGTAGCTGTTCATTGAGTGCGGTGCGCGCGAGGCGCATTTGCAATCGCGCGAAGCTGATGAACGCGCGGCGCGGTACGAGAAACGGACCCACGGACACAATAGTGTTGGACACGACGTTTATAATCTAATACACATAGCATGGCAAACGAAGAATAATAAAAATGCCAACGTACACATGCGCACACATAATGCGTGTACAAGAAAACAATGACCTGTCTAATTACACTTCTATGAGGAGCCATCGTCGTGTTCTCGCTCGCTTTTTAATGATTTTACAAGCAAATTGTAATAGACGAGAAGACCGCGATCTAATAATTAATCTAATACCACACTCTCTCAACTATGCTGAGAATTTACACAAGTAAATAGCAATAAATTGAATGAAATGCTGTTTCCAAGCAACTACAGCAAATGCCCAATGAAGCAAAAGTGACAAAGTGGACCTATTTTGAGAATAACAAACCACTTGAAATAACATCCCACTCAAAGCATTCTCATCGCATGCATTCAACGCATACTGAAGAAAACGTAAACATTCTCTGCTTGTGCTTTGATAAACATTAATACACGACCTCTTAGGGATGGTCCATGCAGACGATAAAGTAATAAAATCGTTTAGAAAACGCGTATTTGAAGGGCTCAACGAGATTTGCCCGAGGCTTAAGAGGGCCAAATGCGCGCAACTACTTATTAGTGTCAGCTGCACATCACTGACCTACGATAACGTTTTTTTCTTCAAGCGTTTTGCGTTGGCGCATTTTTAACATATTAAAATGCTAATAAATTAAGTACCACTGAATTTCATAATCAAGCAGACGCGCACACATAAATTAGATAAGACTGAAGGGCTGGCTGTGTAGTGTTTGACCAATTGATTATCGCTTGCACACTACACCAAGTGTGTTTTGAGCATCAACTAAAAGCACTCGTTTCGAGTAAACTTTCGCACTTTCGTGCAAATGTTAAATTAAATATAAATAATTCAATAAGTGCAAAACTACAGCGGTTATCGTGATTTATGCGCAATGTACCTGCGTTTGCGTTAAGCAAACACCACTCGACGATTAATTTAATTCTTCAGGTACAAAGCTGCAGCGCGCTTGGGTAAATATTTATACAAATTGGCAAAGCATCCACTCGGCTGTTGCATCACATAGCTGGCAATGCGTGGTGGGTCTCAGCACTAATCTAAACTGGTAAATTAACTATCATAGACTTTTGTGAATGAACACACGCTACTAAATCGAAATAAAAAAGTAACCCAAAACGTGGCGAGAAAAATGAATGTCAGCCTACACCGCCTTCACAATAAGCGCGCATTGCGACGTAATCTGCCCTTAATGGGAGCGCATTTACAATTTTTCGGACGGATTGCGGTCGAGTTCTCATTCTCAGCGCACTGCCAGTCTGAGGGTGGTCCACGCATTAGCGCACAGCACGTTTGCTGCATTATCTAAGGTGTCATAAGTACGAATTGAACCAAGTGAGCATCTTGCGAATTAATCTATACTTGAACGCCCTTTTCACTGAGTAAAATTACATTTTGGTTTCCATGACAATTATTATGTAGGTATGTATGTAATACGTTTGGATTTAAAGCGTGCAAACCATTTGTAAATTAAAAACGTAAACGTGATGCGTGAATGGTCATGCTATTGATGATCACACTCAGTGACAGTGGCTGGGTGCGAATAGATCGCGACGGATTAATTACGTGTAGTACGAATGCTGCCCGGAGGCATTTGATTACCATACATGCGTGACGCTGATGCACATTGCCGGTGATTTGGCTGATGAGCCGAACGTATAAACGCGCGGGGACGGCGGCTGACCCCTGGCCATGCGCATCCTGATACGCGCTCTCGTTACGTTATTAATAAATTGTCATTACACGCTGTGAGGCTGCGATCGGCATCAACATACATTAATGGCATCATCCGCTGCCGGATTTGTGTTAATTAAAATTGAGACCACTGCGTTTGTTGAATATGCACTCAGGACATAACTAATTTCATTTGTTCTCTTTACTCATTGCATTTTCCAACACTCTAAATATTGCTACATATATTCTAAGTTTAATTCTCTATAAGAAGTGCTCACTCGTTTTTCGTAAATTTGATTTTGAACTGATGTCTCTAATTTGTTTCAGATTACTCTTACATTTATTCATATCAATCAATAGGTACTTGAATTAATCTTATATACGCATTTTATCTTATTACAAAAATTGCAAATAAATTACCTTGCCCTTTCCCTAAAAATGGATCAAATGTAAAACCGATTATTAATAACCGATTTGAAATAATTGATTAAAGTAAGTAAATCAACCAAAGAAATTAGTAAAATAAGTACTTATGAATGACACGAAACAATCCACATGCTTCTGACTTGTGGTAACAGTGTTACCAGATTAACCTAAATCGGGGATTCTTTCTATTAATTGGGCAAAAACTACATGGATAGAATGATATTAACTTCTATTAGATTTCCACGGTTTTAATTTTGAAATTTTTCAAATACCTATATGAATAACTTACCCCACTTTAATAATGGAAACTTTTTTTTGGGAATTGTAAAAGATAATTTCAAAAGTAAATTACTAAATAAAAAAAGCAAAAATAAATAAAGCCCCAGTATGAATGTGAATGCGTTTGTGTGTTTTGATTGAATTTCATTTTGTGCATGCGGCCGGGGTCCCATACATAATGCTTGCGCGCTCCTCCAGACTTGTGGTCAAACGATTCCAATCTATTCGATTAGATAAAAGAGCGACGGTGAAGACACAGAGAGCTCGCGCCGCGCGCCGGCCCCCGTCAGAACATAAAGAGCGCAGGCGTTTTTGTGCTCGCGCTGCTTGCTTGCACTCACTGATTATCATCCCTATTACGCTTGTAAGGTCACGTTTGTGTCGCAAACGCAAACGCGTGAATTGAATGGCATCACGATTTTCGTTTCGTTTCGTTTTGATCGCATTGGCTTCCACGTCGAGTGCCAGCCGCATAATATAGCACATGCGGCCAACTTGTCATTGGGAAAAGAAGAAGTCGCATTGGCAATATTGTCCAAAAGACTTTTGCTCGTGCGGTGTCGCGTTATCAGCGCAGCGCTTCTTTCAACAGCTCGCGGTTATTTACGCTCTACATTCGAGTTAGATCGATAACGTGTCCTCGCCGGGCAATCGATCAATGCGTGTCTTCAATGCCTATACGTTGATCGATCAACAAACAGGCTCGATCGATTGATGAATAATGTTTGATCACTACTTAAAATACCACAGAATTTAACATGTGAAACTCCTACACTTTAAATTAATTATTAAAACCAAATTTAAAGTTTTCCCATAAAATTACGAAACATTATCTTAAAAATTTAAATCATAGAAACAACAATCTTTCAAAGCGTAAAATTTATGCTAAAATAAAGAAATACGTTTGTTCTGGTTAAATTAAAATTGATAGCAAATCCTGATTAGATTTGCCTAATTATATCAATTTTTTTCCTACATCATGTGCCTCGTATCATTGTTGAATCAGTTGGCTTCAATGATAATAAAACCAACAAGAGCCCCTTTTGCGATTAGCGGAAATTAAACAGCAATTATAAAACTGTTACATTTTTTTGCTCCTACAACTTTGTATGCCAAACAATTTTTTAGCTGCGGGTTTACAAAGTGTAGAAACGTGTGTGACCGACCGTTGCACAAAAGTGCAATACCGTTTGTTTCATCTCACGTGCTACCCCACGTGAGAAAAAACTTGCCACCGCTAAAAATTACCTACGATTTATTATAAGCGCAATGCTTTTTTTTTGTAACCGTTGTGCATTTCCATACTTTTTATCCATTATGCAAATTGGTTCCTCCTTACCGGAACTAACCATAGCCCAAGACCCGAACTAGGTACTTAAAAAACGTGTATACAAAGGGAAAAAAATAAATTTGCATTATGACATTTATTTTTTATGCATGTGAGACTTCTAGTCCTAGACAATCTCCGTGTGTCTATGCCGAGAGACCTTTGCTAGACCAAGAACTAGACACACCTTGTCTGGAAGAGTATAGTAAAAAACGGCCGGGGGTAACTTTTTCCCACAAAGTGGGACCACTACAGATTCGCACTTCTCGCACGTCGCTAAAAAACCAGGCACCGTGATTTTCTACGTTTTCTTTCATCATAGACGAATGCAGCACGCACATGCTCCTTGTGCACCTAGCTAGTTTTGACCCTCAGCATTTTTTTATCGGGTTTGCATTTCTCACGGTAGCTTAAAAAAGCGGCTGCAATGCTAACTTGCCCGATGAGTTGGATATATTCGCATGTAAGTAATCTATATGTTTTTCTTATTGATTCAATGACTTGAAATAGGGATGATCACAATAGAATTATTATTGCAGTTTGCATCTTTTGGCAATTATCTTGCATCTGCTGGCAAAATGTCTTATTTCTTGTTGCAATAAAAAAAATGTCTAGCAACTATTAATTTAGCTAAAGTTTAGTTTGAATAACAATTAAATAAATCAAAATTTAATTAATTAAATTATTTATGACATCAGACAAGCATAACCGGTTTGCCAAAAATGTAATTAAGTGAGCGAATTTAGAGAATGAAACTTATTAACCCCTTCTATTATTCCATTATGATTTTTTGCAATCCAGACACCTTTTCTACGTATTGTTTCCTACCCCACATTAACTATGCACCGTAACTTTTTATGTTGATTTTTTCTTCAGTAACAAACCCTTTCTTCCATTGATGCATTGATGCATTCATTCAATAATTCATTACTTCTTGTACAAATATCATTTACATTAAAAACTCAGAGTGTTCCTCTGACATCAATTAATCAAAGTTATTTAAAAAAATTCGTAATGTTAGTCACCCTGTATATTTAAAATCGTTTAAAAACCCTAAACAAAAAATGTATGTCCTGCACTAAGGTCTCTGTACCCATTGTGCCCGCATACTTAGCATTGTATTACCTTGAAGGGTTTTAGACCCCGAATGCACTAAGTAAATGCACAGTAGCCAGGTGCGTATAAAAAACCCTTTAAAAAACCTTTCTGTCCTTTGCGTCCAAAGCAACGACACACAATCGTAATGAAAAAACGCGGGATGGACGTTTTTTTCTTCTAATGATTTATTTTTTATTTCGGGTCGTCTCTTAAAGTGTGTTGTCCCCAAAAGTAATCCCAATCCTTGCCATTGCATCCTTTAATGCATTCGCGTGTGTGAGTAGTATACAAACGTATAGATTGCACGGGAATATTAAATATGATTTTTTATATCAAACGATATTTCATTTGTGAATGTTAATGGCAGTCATTATTTTTCTTTCTGGGAGGTGCAACGAAAAACTTTACCCTAACGGTTTTGTCTCCTCAAGGAACATTCGTAATCCACTATAATGTTTTTTCATTGGATGTAATAACGAAATGATTTAATTAAAAAATACGCTCATTTAGAAAAAACTAGTCTAATATAACGCTTGTTATTTGATTAATTTAGCAAGTTTTATAGTTTAAAAAAGTTGAATTTTATTACCTTCTTAAAAACTCTTAGTTATAGGTGAAAAGTAATAAAATACAAAAGATGTGATGTTTATGTATCTAATTAATTAATAATTAATAAATTGAGTAATTCAATGGAATTAATAACATAATAGATACTTTTAAAGCGATGAAATGACTGTGCGTTGTATGCAATAAACTTTCCAGTATCAAACCAATTAGGTAACAACATTTTGTATGCGTGTGGATATATTCAATGTGTAAACAGTGTGTGAAACATGTGTTTACTGTACTTTTCGACGTTTTCGGTCGCGGTCGCGGTGAGGTAGTGAAGGTATACAGCGCGAGCTGACAATGCTCGGAATTAAAAGGGTCGTCAACGTTTTATATAATAAGCGATAAGATAAGCAAATGCTGTGTGCAATGGCAAACATGGGCATGCATACAGGACTGTCCGAGCCAGACGGGACGCGAACGAACACAGCGCGCCGCGATAGCACGGCCGCGCGGCGGCGAAAAAGCCGTGCGCATACTGCTGTAGTGATAAGATAGGGTCACCTAAATACGGGCGGGCCGCCAGCGCCAGCGTGCCAGCGTCATCCGGATAATAATAATAATACGCGCATGTTCGTAATGAACAAGCAGGCGAGCCGTGAAAACAATTCCGTTTGCACATCAAACAAACCAAACGCATCGCATTCGCCAGGTAAACGAGCCGTACGCGCCTTCCGTATCGTATGGCAAACAACGACGAAGCAATTGCGTCAGACCTGCATTTCCACTTGTTTTCGTTTATTTTCACCTTGTTTATTGAAAATGTACAATCCCTTAATTGAAAACCCAAAGATAATGCATACTCATATTCTATTTATGTCTTGTGTTTGGAAAACGCTCAATAAGTGGTTGGAAAAATAAATTTAGTCATTCACGTAAAGCGTATGCATGCATACATATGATAAATGCCAACAAAAGCACCCTCTTTTTACGTATTTTTGGCGTTGAGTGCGAGGGGTGAGCGAATGGTCATTTTTCGGGGCAATCGACGGAAACTGGACAACTGCCCGGCAGGAAGGAAGTTGACCTTTAAACTTATAACCCCTGAGCATCCGGACCATATAGTATCCCGGTCTCCCCCAAAAACGCAGATAATAGTCATGCAGATTTTTATTGTGACGCTCATAGGCAAATAAAGAACTTTGCACGAAGCATTTGACCGGTGCTTCGACGAATATTCGAATATTCGCATTTTGCTTCTTTCTCTCGATAAAAACACCCCACATGTTTTTTCCTCCACCATAATTTGCGTCGCGTCGCATGCACAATTTCGTGTAATTGTTAATGGTAATGGTTTGATTGCTTATTGCCCAACGAGGGTGCACATCAGAATGAAATCATATTGCTTTAATATGTTTTCAATAACAATTCCTAACGTATTTTCAAAAATTTAATCAAATTTTCTATTTTTTGCAAAGTTATACGTTACGAAAAGGATTTATCTAAAAACATATATTAGAATTTAAAACAGTAACGGCTGTTGAAAAGAGTATTTTGTTAAGTTGTTTTTTATAAACTTATACCGGTTGATAATAATACACCCTATAAAGATCCCCACAATTAGCAGAAAAAACATTGCATCGTAATGCAAATAAGTAAGTAAAAAAGACACCTCAAGCCTTTTTTGCTCCTATTTTTATAATTGAATGATATACCGAGATAGTTTTTACGGTGCACCGATGTTGGTATTGCAGTCAACTAGTAGTTACGCAAGTTTTTATTCGTCCGTTTTTTAAGTTAGGTTAACAAGCGACTGGAGATTAACACGTGCAATAACTGCATTTAGTTAGGTGACGCATTATCAGATTTGTTGCTGCGCAACGTTGCTACACGTTTGGCAATCAACGCATTCATTTATCATCTTTTTTCAATACCTATGCTTTGTCTTCTTGGATATACAGAACCCCAAAATATTTTGAAATATGCAACAGAATCAAACTGCATCTCTATCTTGATAAAAATTGTGATCATATCAAATGATCACAATTTTTATCAAATTTAAACAAATAATTAGCAAGTTTTTAGATACAATGAGTAAAATTTGGTACATTCCTTAATATATTAGTTATATCTGCTAAAAATTGCAATAAACTTAGAAAATGTTTTATTCAAATTGATTCTTTGAAGTTCTGCTTCTATGAAATAGTGTTTTAAATTAATTTGACCTAAGGGTTGGTAAGAAGAGTAATTTTCGCTAGAGCTTGAGTATCCGATTTTCATTCAATTAACGTTATTTTTATATGATCAAAATGAATTGAAATTAAGTATAAGAAATCATAACGTGTGAAGAAATGAGCACGTTTTGTTCTTGCGTTCTTTGCGCACAAAAACGCTTGGCCGCTACGCCAACGCAGAACGCACGGTCCACTATCTAACATATTGCGTAGGGGTTAGTTAAATATCAGCGGCAAACAATGCGCAAACACAATGATAGCCAGCATCATAGACAGCCGCTTATCAAGCACTGGCGATCGAGATTGATTTATACGCGCGCGCGTTCAGGAGACGCCCGATGAACGTCCACACAGATGGACTGTGGGGCATTTTTTCCCATTTGCGCCTTGCCTTTATAGCTAAATATTGGTTTGATTTTTATTTCCTCTCTGCATGCAGCCAGTACGCCGTGCTTTGTCGAATTACGCAAATACGTTCGCATTTTTGCATGGTCATGCTCGTGACGCAACGTAGGCGAATTCACCCTGATCAAATTGATGAATGAATACCGCACGAGTTTTATTCGATATAATATTCAATAATCATGCGTAATATTCATTGAGCGCCTCCAGCTGTTATGCAGTGGACAGTGCACTGCGAAAAGAAGCAGTAGGTCAATAGTGAATATGCGCACTGCACTTTTCATCTGCATAGGGGACACACATCGTCAACGTTCATAACAAAATCCCTAGCAACGAATGCAGGGATGCAAAAAAGAAATCATGTGCGCATTCAGTTGTTGTCGCGTGGCTCCCTTTCTTTGTGTCCGATCATTTTTAATGCGCGTCCACCCTAAACGTCCAAAAACTACCCCCAGCAAAGAATCATAAGGAAATATTCAAAACTACTCATTTCGTTAAACTTGCCTAATTATATTCAGCAATAACAAATATTCAACTCCAAGCAGATATCTCTCCAGCATACCAATTAAATGTAATGAATACTTCTTGTTGGTTTGCGAATAACATTAAAGTATAATAAATTATAATCGAAATGCACGGCGTGTAATAAAATTCAAATACCTACAACTTGAAATACGAAGAAGAAGCGTAACTGTCTATCGATGATGACGATGATTATCATACCGAAGGTCGCATCCAAATATGTGCATGTCCGTACAATAAAACAACACTTAATCAAAATCGCCATCGCGCATTTTGCAAATTTTCTTATTGTTATTGTTGATGTTGTTGGTTCTTAGTTGATATAACTCATGTATACTGCGTCAACATTTATTTACAATTAGCGAACCATGTACAATACATTCCAGGTTTATTATTCAATTATTTATGAATATTATTAGACATTGAGTGGTACGCACCAAAAATGAAGAAATTGCTAAAGATGCGATTGCAAATCGTAAACACATAGAGGTATCTCGCTGGTCCATCATCAAATACGCCAATGCAATCGCTACGTGTCTTCGGTCAGAGATGAATAAGTTGCCTTAACATAAATTAAAATATCGCCCACGCGCATGCGCATATTTGATTATAATCATTCTCATTCTCTTTCGCCTCCAAAACTATGAATAAGCGCATTGATTGTACAATATATGACTTGTTCGCTGTGCGTTCTGCTGCAATTAGCAATTGTATAAAAATGAATCGTAAAATTGTTGCCGAAATTACACAAAACGTATGATTAATTTTTCGTGATTTATTCACGCATCTCCGTCCGTGATTGTTTTATTGATCCTCATGCCGTACGCATTAGCGCCACAGACTTTCAAATCGCACAAGGTAAGAAATTGATAAAAACTTTATGGACTTGTAATTAGTCAATAAAAATGCACAAATTCGGCGTGAAATTACTCAAGTCTTCTGATTGAAAACTTCATACATGCATGCGTTATTTGGCATTTAAATACGTGGATGGCTACGCGTGTATTACGAATAACCTTAGATGAATACATAATTTTGCAAGATGGCAAAAATGCCGGCGTATTATTTTAAATAATAATGGGAGAAGGCGAAAAGAAGGTCGAAGATGACCTCTTAAGTCATCTGGGAGCGCCACAGCACGATACCGGCATAAGTATCCATTGTTTCTACGCATGCGCGCAAAACTTTTTGAAATTTTGACAGCTCAAACTGCTAATACGCGACGAATAATTAACCGTAATTGGCGTAACCTATTGTTACACAAGGCAGGAGGAAATTTATAATTTTTTTTGAGACGCAATCGAAGCAAAGAAAAAGTTGAAAAATGTGTCTCAGTTTGAGTTGAAGTTGTTTGTGCCACATAAATAAATAAATAAATAAATAGTCGGTTTGATTTGCCATCCGCACCTTTGAATAGGTAATGAGCGTGCAATGAGCCATCTCAATAGAATAACCATTCTTCTAATTCGTATGAAGCAATATGCAATACGCGGAGTGACTGAGCGTGTGGTCACACTCCCTGCTGGCCATTCGACGACGCTCCGCCGTGCATGATTGCTATCTTAAGAAGAGCGATCTCTCGCGCGCGCGCGCGCGCCTACCTACCGGGCTTACGACTTGATTAGCGTCCAGCTGCGCGCGCAACCGATACTTACCTACTTATTACATTACATAAGCCGTACGCACGAATTCAATCATCGAGTGAGTCGATCCGACGAAATGACCAACGGTCGACCGCACCGAATAACAAGCGCGCATCGTGAGACAAATCGTCGGCAAATAATTTTTGATACATGCGGAAATCTGTACGTACGTACGTACACCCACCGCATGAGATGTGACCATCATCCGATGCGACTTGATTCTCGTCTCTTGTAGATGTACCCGCAACGAGCAGCAAATGGATGTCGAGAAATGTCGGCGGGCCGCTGATCCGCATGCTGTGATAGCAACCACGTGCAGGCATGTTTTCGATAAGAGGAGCATGAGAACTAGGAAAATCGCCGCTCACTTCTCGCGGTGCTCGCTGTGCGCGAAACGGTAGAACACGCCAAATTTTTCAGAGGTCATTTGTTTCTTCATGTAACCTCACCGCATTCAAAAATCCGCTTGTGAATTATTATTCTGTTGCATTTTCAAACCAAATTCTTGAATTGCATTACTTGATTAAATTTATGATTAATAATTCATTTTCCGTTTTTCAATTAATCGATTGCGAATCGCCAAGCAAGACCAATAGGCGATTGACGCTGGCATAAATTTATTAATCAATGATGATCGGTTATCCGAAGACGACAGACAGATGTAAAAAAAAACATTAGCGGACAGAATGCAATAAATTAAATTTTCTTTGCAAATATGCGCACGCGCGTCTCGTGTGTGTATTGGTGTATTGGCTAATCTGACAGCGAATTATACGCGGATAGCTTGTACAACATTGTGCCACATACATGCGACAGGCCAAACAGGCGCGACATGCGCAAACATTAAATATTTCCGTCATCCGCGCTTAATAAGAGCCGAACGTATAAGAAACATGTACCATTCGTAAAGCATGCGCGAAATGTCGCCGACTGATTCCTCGCCCAACAAGCCACTAATCGTCGTCTTGTTAAGTAATTACTATCAGTACGCGCGCGCGTCGCCAATTTAATAATTTATCAAATTTTTAGCGCGTTTAGAAAGTTTTTCCAACGCTTCATGCGCGCAATTTCATTCGATTGATAATAATAAAGTTTATTGATAACCAATTAGACGCTATGCGCCTCAATGACACGTGTTTCTGCAATGTCTTGGCTCATATCTGAGATTTATGCGGATTTTATCTAAAATGCACAGTTTGGCAATTCATTAAACAAATAATGTGTGCATTATTGTCGCTGTCGTTCGGTCGTATCATAGTGGATGGAACGAAACGGTACACGCTTTTTCTTCTCTTCCTCAACGTAGTCGGACACTTTTCTCTCAATTCTCTCGCGCGCACTCCTTAACATACTTTGCCGCTTCGACGTTTTACTTAACGTAAACTTTCAGCGCGCATCTTCTTGCCTCCTGCTCTTTATAACATTATAATGCAAGCGAGTCGGACCGGCGAAGAAGAATTATATGCAATCATAGGTCAAACAGTTATAGATTTTTCTACCTTTCCAATCAATGTTAATAAATCTCGGCGGGCAAGTGCTCATTGTAAATTTCGGTCGTAAAATAAAAACATGCAAACGCATTAATCAATTTGCCTCGTCGTAAATTAACGCGTGTCCCGCATGGTGGCATTCGAACACCCTGTATACAATGTCGAATGACTCGTGCTTGTGTGTAGTTTATACGTTGTTGGCAATATCCCATCGCTGTCAATATTGCAACACACATTGACGATCTCACGACCCTATCGCGTTCGTTCATTCGCTCGCTTAAGAGATTTAAGCGCTATGTGCCGATTCGCGCTATTATACATTGATTTGAAGCGCTATAATTATGCCGCCGCTTGATCGCTGGACATAACTTTCTACCGCACTACGAGTCCCTCTTCTCAATGCATTGCAAATCGTGTGCTATGCGAGCAATGGATGAATAGAAGACGGAATGGATGGTGACGACCACGACGACGCAATGTACTCGGCGGCGGCTGCAATGAACAGAAAAGTGCCAATGTGCCAACTTAAGATCTATGCACTATCGACTTGCAACTGTAAACGAACGAGTATTCATCATGATGCATGCATAAATAATCATATTTCTGCAAAAAATTTAAATATTTCTTATCTATTTCTACCGTTAAGTAGGTACCGAATTTTTAGGTAGACTGAAATTATTAATTTGTTGTCTTATTATTGAAAAATATGATAATTACCCTGCACTATGATTTAAATAACTGGGTTATTAAATGTTGCCTAGAGTACTCACTGCCGGGTAATGAGAATCAAGTGAAACCTTTCCATGGGCAAAATGGTAATAATACTAATGAGTTATACCAGAATGATGATGCAGAACATAAATTATAATATGCCGTGAAATTGGAAGAAATAGTGAGATGTGGTGTATTATATGTGAATGTGGCTTCATCTAGATCCCAGTGCAAACATCCTCAGTGCAATGAGAGTCAACATTGCTTTTTTTAAAATTTGATTTGTACCCAAAGTTGATATTCTAAATAAATAAAAATGATCTCAGATCATAGATAGATAACTAAATTTTGTTATAAAAACTAATAGATAATGCTGTTATTTAAAATCGCGCTTGGGTGACTCTGATTACCCTCTTCTCTCATACTTTAATAATGATTATGATATACCTGATGATTATTTGTAAATTGAGTAAAAAGGCCAAAGGAGTCTGGCAATTTATTGAAAGCGAAAGCTTTAAATAACTTAATAATCAAATTATTTATCTGTCGATCTGCACGCTCGTCCGACATTCTTATTATTATATTGAGTGCGCGACTGCCACGGGCATCAACGATCAGCAATAAAGCGATGATTGAAGAGTACTTAGCGAGCAAGAGATGCACTGACCCATGATTTATGACATGTGAAATTACAAAATATGAAATGCATAAACATATTACGTTTATAGTTAGGTACATACATCTATGTAGTTCTAATTCGGCTTCATAAACCATATAAACAAATGAAAATATTGCATTATATTGCGGTGTATTTAATAAAGATGAAGACCTGGACGGTAATTTCAAGACAAACGCGACGGCCTTTAAGTAATGCAGTTAGTTGTTAATAAAGGCATCCGCGATTTGCTTCTGTTACTTCTCATAGTTTCTAAACTATCCATTCAATTGTGCACCGAGTGTTTAGCGAATGGTCACTCCCCTGCTTGAGGCACGTGTTCTGCGCTGATTACTACGCATTTTCTATGAAACTCTCGGTGTTATTGTTCAAATTTCATTCGGCAAACGTAACAACAATGGTGTAAGAATGGGAGCCGTGCGATTGCTCCCACGACGTCGTGTCCACGGCGCAACACTTGCACTGAAGAGAATACTCGAACTAGAACGCGCCGAAGAAGTCAAGGGAAATTGTATTATTCATTGAATAAGTATAATGTGTACATTTGTTCTAGGCGCACACGTAGCAAGACAGCGCAGCGCAGAGGATGACCACACTGACCTCGCCTCGCAATGACCTGACCTCTTCCTTCAAACGCCGGATGTCCCAACAAATATTTAATTCCTCAACTCATTTCGACGTTTGCGTGTATCTAACAATATGCTTATTCATTGTACAAATTTACTTAGTTCAGAGTTTAGCATTCATAATGAAAAATGACCAAGCGAACGCGAACGTCTTCGACGGATGGAAATTAATGGAAATAAATGTAATTTGATCCAAAGAGATATGCGAACAATAATGACACATTCAACAGTTGACAAATTGATGTCTTGGCAGCGAACAAGTCAAGCGTGAATATTGATTAATTAGTTAAAAATTCAATTCATACAATATTAAAATATTGCATAATACAACTGATTATGTCTAATGTGGATAATCTCTGCATTACAAAATTTAAAGGTTGAAATTTATCAATCCCTAAAAGCCTTAAAAACCAAAAAAAAAAAAACAGCAAAACGATGCAAAAATCTTGATTTTATGTCGCTTTTTCATGAATCAATTATTTTCTTTTCTTTGGCTATATCCGAATCCAACATTCAAAATTAATAGGGTAAGGTCGGTTAAATCACACCCCTAAAACAAAGTTGTCTCTGAATTGGAGTATTTGTAAAATTGTAAATTAAACTACTTATGGGGAGCTTATCAGCAATTATGGCAAGATTTCTTTAAAATATCTAATTTTAAAAAAAAAGTAATCGGTACGATTTAAAATTTGCGTCCAAACAGGATATGAATGCTACCCACTACTTATATTTCATACTTAAAAAGAAAATTATAATTTAACACTCAATAATGTACGATAGAATATTGCAAGCACGAGCCGAAGATACAAGACGAGAAGGTGGAAAACGTGGTCAGCGAAATGCATTTGCATAGTTTCGTTTCGATTGCAAACGCGCGCATTGAATTAGAGAATAATTCGCATATATTTTACAGGCGAGCAGCGTGCGATGTAGGCGCTGGGGGTCAAAAGGTGCATGCATTTAAATTTAAATCCGACGAAAAGTCGCGAACAAGCAGCGAACAACAGCAACGCACCACTCTCGAAATGAAGAAAGCATGCGAGCAAGGTAACAATGCAATCGCAAAAATTGAATGAATGTGCGTGCACACAAATCGCACGAATATAAAACACGCTCTGCCCGCCGCGCGCACCGATCGTGCACTGCGCAGGCGGATGCATAATGCATGTGCGTATGAATGACACGCGGTTAGCTTGCTGGCAAATTGGAAAGATATCAATTTCGGCTCAAACTACGCGAAAATTTAATTGAAATACCTTTGCTAATTGCTTGCCGAATTAACGGTAGTCCGCGATAAATTGCGAAATTAATTTAAATTAAACGAACGTTCATCGCACGTTTCCATTTCGCAAAAAGCAAAATTGACGACGGCGACGCGACGCGACGCGTGGAAAAACGAACACGTGCGCATTGAAAATTAATTAAATTTAACGATTCGCACATTAGGCTTAGTTTCAAATTCTAGAAAGAATTGCTCATTTTAAAAGTGCTTACCGACTTTTTCTCTCTCAATTCAATAAAGTCTAATTACACTGAAATATCTAGTGAACAACTTGACCCCATAATGCACATTATGCGTTACTTCATCGTTCATCATCTCGGCGTCTAAAGCGCCTTTTTTTGCTATCGCATTCCGCAAGCATGTAAATGACATATGAATAATTGTTAATTACTGATAATTACGGCATTTAGGTAGGTGCTCACGACTGGCGTTTGGCGTTAACAACACGCTGGCACTGCACGTTAAATTCGTTGTAATCAATACGGATTATCATCTCTGAATAACGTAGTTGTTCAATTGACCAGTTTTTCATTTTTTTCCTCTCATTGCACGTATGATGCGTACACGCACCTTGCAATTACGACGCAACCTTCAGTTTGTTTTTCGTTTCGTTTTGTTGCATTCGATGGAGAATTTCTTTGGATTTTGCCACTTTGGCATACATAAATGTGCCCATTCGCAGTTACGATCAATTGATTGAAAATACGTATGTCAATTTTCAATAAAATATTTCTAATTAACTTTTTCAATGCAGCTACGCTCGTGCATTTTGCTTTCAGAGTCCTTATACGATTGTAAAATTAAAAGATCTAATCAACTTGTGTGTCTTTAATGAATTTGACATATTAACATAAAATTAATTATTTTTTAGCGTGTTTTCAGACTACCTGCGATAGATAATAATTTCCTTAATGTTGTAAAATTAATTAAAATCTTTACAAATATTTGTAAGTATTTGTTGAACAACAAATAAAACGGCGGATTTTATTGCCGGCGAACGGCTGGATAATGAGATTGAGCAGTGTGCGCGCGCGGATCGAAAATGTTGAAAATGTCAGCAGTTCAGTTCGCACATATTTTTATCGGGAAATCGCTTGAAAAATCGATCGTTCGAGAATCGTTATATCGCGCGGATCGCATCTTCGGGCGATGCGCACAGTGTGCGGACGATAAGAACACGCCGCTTGTGCTGCTGCTGCTGCAGAAGGCTTCTTCTTCTTCGTCGTCGTCGTTGCGCGTTACATTTCATGGAGTGCACCTCATACAATTTCAAACCGCAATAGTTACACGAATAAATATCAATAGCTTATTGCTTATAACGTGAGACATTTCACGACGGGCTCGCGCGCATGATAATCTCGCAGGTTAAATCAATCCATCTACCGGCGTTTAACTTTTGCAGTCCACAACAACAACAACAACAACCAACTTTTTCTTTTCTATTTTCTAATATAATCAATTGCATCATGATACAGTGGGCTTAAATTTTTCCTTTGATACATCCATGAATTTCACTTCAAAGTTGAGCAAATTTAATTCATTAGTTTAAGACTGCGAAACGATTAACGAGAGCCAATTATGCCATTTGAAAAGGGTGTCTAAAGTAGAATAATAATGCAAAATAGGTACAACAAATTCACTCATGCATGAGTGACTTGAACCAATTCCTAATTTATTATCATCTGTTTTCTTGCTTGTTGTTGTTGTTGTCCTTTTTGATAGTTAAAGTAAAAAAGCAAAAACCAGGCTAAGAGAGAGAAAAATGCAAAGAAAACGTAAAGACACTCAAAGTGCCATTTCCCACACACAAATATACGATTTGTATTTTAATATTCTTTTAATGGCGCACGCGGCAGGAGAAGTCGATGTACTTACAACAGGAGCGCTAGTAGCAGGCGAGTGCAGATTGTAAATAAAATGCGAACGCGAATGCTTGAATTTGCAGCAGCAGCAGCAGCAGCAGCAAGAGGAAGCTGCCGTACGGGCTGGACGGCAGCAGCGCACGACGACGTGACTAACACTGGAATTACACATTTTAATTAACATCTAATAGGCTAATGGCATTCGTAATTTATTTGCATTTGACTTACGCCTATTACAGTTATAATGCTAATAAGAACGCTCGCGAAAAACGCGCAACAAGAGATGCTCAATCCTCGTGAATGGTGGTGCACGAACGAACCGATCAAAGAAACGACGACAAGACCTAACTGCATCTTCACTTTCACCACGCGCCAAGACAATGACTGTACTTTGCAAAAACTGCATATATTTGCGATTTTTTTCGTTACTTCACCAAGCAACTAATGAAATGACTGTATTGAGTAAAAGTATTGCATAAATTAATGCAATAAAATCCTAAATTGTAATTAATTTGTTTTCATTTTTTGAGAAATAAACAATCAACTGAAAGTTCTTAATTAGTTATTAATGCCCGTAGCGGAAAATTAAAATGCTTATTATGTAAAATTCAATTGCAAATTATTATTACATAATAAAATTGAACAAGATTTTTACTGTTCAAATAGGAAACTAATGTCCATCTTCGAAGTAAAAATGCAAAAGCTGATGTATTATTCTTCTTTTGTGATAACTATCAAACAAAAAACGAACGAGAAGAGAAAAGTTCGCACAGCTCTCAAGATATCAAATGACTTCCTAAATGAAGTTAGGAAAACTAACTGTAAATTCTTTTGGCCGCGATGGCATCCGAGATTATACGCATTCAGAATGAGAAACGCATATTAAAAGCTACCCTCACGTAAAAAACGCGCACGGAAAAAATTATACCCCTGAGCGCGCGGGTTCGTGGGGTCCACTCTGAAAGGTCTTGACCACACCGCGATACGACGATCATCATCATCATCAGCAGCAGCAGCAGCAGCAGCAACGGCTTTAACCACACGTGCATTCGTTGAGTTATAATAGCAAGGTAAAAAGGGACAAGCAACACCACTGACCGCTGATGTTTTTGATTAGCAGGTATTTATTCGAGCTGGTCCGCACGTTGCGAGCCACCAGAAAACTTAATCTGTTCGAGAAGAAAGTGAAGCATGATAGAGGAATGAAACGTGATGGCTAGAAATAGTTTTGGCCGGAGAAATATGTGAAAGAAAGGCATGGGGCATCAAATTCACTATACGAGCAAACGCGGCGCAGTGGAATCTCACTCGCTATTATTGATGCCAAAAACGGCGTGAGATTTGTGAGATTTTGTGAGAAGCGACACGAAAATGAAGAAGAAACCTGATGCATGTCCACAATAATAATGGCCAGACTGCATGAAAGTCTTTATAATAGGAGCGCGCAGATTTATAAATCTAATTTCGTCTTCATCTTTCCACGAGCCTGCGCAAAACTAATAATAATAAAAAATCACAGAATTAAATCGTCTCGGGCATTCCCATGCATTCACCTACCAAAATCCGCTACAAACCCACCAACGAAATTAGAAACTTTTGTTTTTGTTTCATTGCATTAATGCTTAATGTCATTGTGTGTTTAATTTGCATTTTGACCCGTCTTCATCGGAAAACTTTCCTGCAAATCGTCATAAAATTGGACAAACGCGATGCGCATAGATGTGCAAGGCATCGTTGAAAAATCATTAAAGTTTGATTAACGACTTTGTAGTCTGCCTATTTGCACACCGAATCTTTATAGTTGTTATTTACTGGCCAATGCGAATCGCCTGTCTAGCAAGACGGCATGAAATTGGCAAAGATTGCGAAAAATTGTCAAACAAATTAAACCGCACCAAACAACATTGCAATGCAACGTTTTGTTGATGCTCACTTTCCATCGTTGACGAGAGCTACTATATTGACGCTTCTGCATTTCCACATTGCTCATTTGTCTTATGAATACTGCCGTACTCACTTTTCATATGCAAAAAAGTTATTATCTACAGCAATAATATACGCAAGAAAATTTCACTGCTTAAAAATTAAATTCTCAAATATGTTTTGTTGATGTTTTGTTGGTTATCAAATTACACTGCAAAATAGTGGAAGGAAGCGCATTTCTGGCGGTTGTTAAAGAATAATAATGACAAACAACTGTGCGACAAAACGCTGATGATGATAATACCGGTGACCGGATATACGAAATTTTGTTAGAGAAAGGTCCGAAATTCAAACGCATGTGCGCACATGCGTATGTATTATTATTGATCAAATACATACGTATTCAATGCTTTTCTACTTGGGGTGCGTATGCCCTTCTTCAATAAAGTGTAAAAATGATCTCAATTCTTTGCCGAGCGTAGGCGGGTTTTCCGTAAAATATCACATGTCTAATTCAAGTTTGTGACAAACAGGAACCTGTAATTATTTTATACAGGTGTCTCCAAAATACTATCGAAAGTAAAAATAGTGTTGTTATTAACATTTAAATAAGGTGGAGTGGTGTAAAACCGACCCAAATATACATAGTTTATTTTAAACTGATTTATTTTCTATCTACTCCACTAAATGGCATTTTTCATAGAATTCAACGTATTTTTGAATAAATAATGCCCATAGATCGGATTTGTTCCATGTTAGGATTTGCAGCACTCCACCTTATACTTAATCATCAATCATAAACTAAAGATAATTTTGTACTTTTTAAGTAAGCAAAACCCAAACAAAAAACAGAGTTGAAAAGATCATTAATAACTCTCTTAATACTTCTACGAATATCTCCCAGTAGCCGCACAAAGTCAATGCAAAGCAAAGCAAAATATATATTATTGCAACAAGAGCAAAACAATCAAAGTGTAAACCGAGAGCAAATCTTGGCGAGTGCGCAAATGAATGGCTCTCTGGACATGAAACTCTTTGTGCACATCACACACGACGATACGATGTGCCGGTGAGTTATTTGCATGCACATGGGTCCTGTCATGGTCAATGACACTGCAGCATCGTTTGCGTTTGATTTCTTTTCGCGCACATGGCCATCAAAAAAGCGCCGTATTTTCTGTGCGCAAAAATAGATTTGCTCACGAGCGACATTACATTACGCATCGTGTTGTCTGGTCAGCATGGTGCGCATCATGAAAGAAATACAGCTTTCCTGCTAAAGCTATGGGAAGAAAGTTAGTCGACCCCTGGATGAGGTTTTGTTGCTCTTGTCTGCACTGACTTTCAATATTAGCGCACGGATCAAACGAGGAAATCTTTGGCGGAAAGTTCTAAATTTATTAGCGTGTTGCGTCCAGTCCGCTGGCAAACTTTGTTTATTTCGAGTACACGTTTTAAAAATAATGCCCTCATGCGGTGCATCACGTATTCGGAGCATGCGACGCAGGCGAATTGCCGGACGCCCTTTGAATCAGAAACACATCAATCCTATGGCAGACCACAATGATGTGCGTCGCGACGCTTTTGCACTTTGCGGTCTATCTTTCTTCCACGGGAACAAAGCGATTTGAAGGACTTGAACGCGGGCCAAGAGCAATTAATAATTCACTAAAGGAAATTCTTCAAGTCTTTCAACTTCTTCACATTTTTTACTCCTTACTCTTCGCAGAATCTTGAGATATTTTCCAAGTCCAGAACGCAGAAAAGAACATTTACGATGTATCCTGTTTATCATTTGTTCCATATATGAGTAAATATGGTACGAGGTAATAGATAAGTGAAAGAGAGACGACGAGAACGCGTTTGCATGAAATGAAGTTAATTGAAAACAAGCGCGATAGGATCTGAATTAAATTGTTGGCGGTGCAGCGAGCATGGCATGAATATAAAAGAGCAAAACACACGACGCTCTTTCCATACGGGTACGGACCTACTGCACATACATTCATAATCCAAATTTCCTTTATATTTGTCATTCTGAACCAATGAAAATATCAATAACCTATCAACAGAATGTTTCTAAAACACTTTCCTCTGATGATTAATTAATCTAAACTATCTTGTAACCTCCAAAATTGAATAGTTGTATAAATATTCAAAAAGAATTTGAATTAAGTATATGACAACGCTCATTGAGTTTTAGCAAAGAGTGAAATGCGCGCGCGCGTACACAATTTGCTCGAGCGTCAAGCTCTTCAGCTGTTTTGTTTGGCATGATTTTGCCGGGCATGCGGCTCGCTCGCCGCTGAAAATCAACAGCTAAATATTGCGAACCGTGTGCTCTAATATGCGTCTCTTCGGCTTACAAACGGGCGCAACGACACATTATACGGGTCTACCGGGTCAGAGCCGCCTATCATTCACCTGCATTTCGCTGATAACAACGAAAACGAACCGGCACCTATTACCGCCGTGCGCAACGCCGTTTATCGACTAAATAATTTACGTGCACGTTCCACACTTTTTCTGCCATCGTTTTGTGCATATACAAACAACACGAGACTAGCAGGGCACAACAACCAGAAAAAAATCGACGCCATTTAATATTTACGGGGGAGAAAAAGCACACGCTGTCAATATCGATAAAGAAAATAAAATGGGTATAAGAAAAACGAATGCTTCCGCGACGCGTACGCGTAACAAGATTATAGCAATACCGCACCGAACGCAACTTCCTTCGACGGCAGCGTGCGGTTTGAGTCTTCTGTGTCCGCGCCGAGCGCGACGGACAATGCAATCGACATGATGGATATTGCCATTCCATTATAATTGTCTAAGGAGATTGGTCGCGGTTGACCTAGTAAAAAAGCATTAGGGAAATCTACCGAAAATTCGATATGCTGCTTTGCCGATTCCAATAGTCATTACCGAGGATTTGGCGAACGTGAACACGCGCGAACGTACAGCGTTAATTCGGCGCATCGGATGGACGTGTGTGCAAAGATTGAAAAGAAATCTTGTTTACTATTTGGCTTCGTACCGTTTACTCCGCTTGCATTCACCATTATTATGTCAGTCAGATTCGACCAATGCGCATTGACACTCTGTGCTCGGTGCTTTTCTATAATATTTTGTTGTTGACGCAATGCTCTGGGCAGTGTGCAATACAAAAGAACTATGTGTGCAATGTTACGTCCATCCATCAAATGATTATGCCAAAAAATGAAAAGTAATGGTTTCATACTAGGGTCAAGAATGCAATTTCCAACTTAATCCTAGCCTAAAATTATCAAAATATGGCTCATAGGTTAGGATAAAGTTTAAAATTACTCATTAGCACTAACAAATATGTGAATGTTTCATTTTTTCCATATTATTAGCAAGAGTGTAACTAACTCGCACATATTAAGTGTGACGATTCAATTTCCAAATCTAAACTGCAATAGTTGAATGTAAATCGTTAAGCATCCGGCAATGATTTGCAAAAACTTTTATCACTTTGTACTCTTGCGCATTTGGATAGAGAACCATATGCCTTTTGCATATTTTGGTACAGAGCTACCTTTCTTGTAATACAATGAAAGAATTTCATGACGCGTTTTCATTCGATTGCCTTATATTGCATTCGGTTGCATGGTGACTGTGACAGATCCACATATTATAAATGATATAATTTTTGGGCTCTTCCAAAATTTCTTCTAATCTACAAAGTGTCCCAATGTATTGCCAAGCATAGGTTTGATTTGGATTGAAAACACTCATTGTATATGCACATGAAACATAATAATCGCATACATATTTTTGAGAAATTTGATATCTATCTTTAGCAGAAAGGAAAAAGTGACCCACACGTATTTCTGAGTGTAAGAGGTGCCCAATGCCAATGCTACGCGATTGCCCGATGTGAGGAGACATTGATGCTTATCGTTTAATATTTGAAAAATCACGTCGTAATCTGTCGAAAGCCGGTGTACGCGCTTCGGCATATAAAATCTCTCGTAAATAAAATACCAGCCAACTAGCCGTACACGCGCAAAAATACAAACGCACGCAATACGAGTTTATGATAGTGTAACCATTGATTACATTACATACATGAGCTTCTTGCGTTTCGTCCACAAACTCACGTGCCTTGGGCACTTTGGCAGCACCCAGAGTGCTAAGTGCAATTCGTATAGCAATGCTTCTGCTTTTTCCACAACCGCTTAGAAACGCAATGCGAAATGCCAATGCAACTTCCTTATTGAAATCTACTGCATGATTGCTTGCTAATTTCAATTGCTGTTTGCATCCAACCAAATTTCTCCTAATATTACCTGTTGGTCACGGGTTCCAACTGGCCACATAAAAGCCAACTACCACCACGTATCATAAACAACAACGTTTAATGTTATTTCTACTCATTACTGCCGCTTATTGCCAAATAACTAAATATCTTCAACGCGTGAAAACCAAAATATAACTTGAGGAATACATCTTTAAAGAATTCATAACGAATTCGTATACTTACTGCGTTAATACCATTCAATTGTTATACTTATATAGGATACACGATTCATTGTAAATGCGCAAGATACTAAGAGATATATGCACTCGTATAGAGCACATAGAGCTCCAAATTGTAGATAGATCTGGATACAGTTGTGCACGATGCGCACGACGATCCAACTACCAATGCGTAATTGACCGGATTTATTGGCGCTACGATTCAACTATGTACGTGTACGTTATAGGTTTCTGACGATTCTACGTAGATCCAACGATGTTGAAGATATGACGCTGCGTATGAAATCGCAGCCGATCTCTCCTCAAATGAGATGCATCAAGAGTTATGACGCGGTTAATAGAATACAATAGGATTTGCGCATTGTAGTGTTATGGTGGTCTCCTATTGTAGTTGTTGCTGTGGTCGCCTCTTGATAGTATAGGTATTAGCGCAAGACCGATGCACGAGCATCAAACTAAAACTAAGCGGATGTTACTCACCTGGAGCAATTGTTAATGCAAAATTCCAAGTGGTCTGCCTCCGGGATGGATAAACTGCAAGTTGATATTCCTGTCCAAATGTGGATGCATCATGCTAACAATATTGATTCTAATCCATGACAGTAACAATATTTCTTCCATATGGGAGATAGTCCATTGTAAAAACAACTCTGTAAACAAAAATAATAATTGTACTTTGTAAACGCAACTTTACTATCTTGTGGTAATTAATATAGCTCTTTTGTAAGTTACACATTTCAGAAACTGACCCCCCTGACTGTTCAGTTAGTAGACACAACTTGATGTACTTTGCCAAGTTTGCAATTCTTATATGATTACTGAGAGGGTTAACCTGACATTACCAGGTTACCTAAGATTGTTCTTGTCTAGACAGAATAAATTTGTAGCTTCAACCAATATACGCTTGCAAGAGCTATTCCAACCTGCTAAAACTAGGGTCAACCAGATTGTCCAGTAATCGTCTTACACAATTGTATAACCTCCTTACATTTTCTTATGCCTACCTACTTGTATCCTCATTAGCGACTGGTTATGACTGATCTGCTGGTAAAATCACTACATCAGGTAATACACAGTATAATTCCATCGGCTATCTGAACCCCTTCAACCTGTATCAACCTGTTACCATTTTACATAACATGTGTTTGACATATCTCTATAGCCGAATCATACACACTACTCTATCAACTATTTCCTGAATCTCACGCCAATAAGAATAGAAAAATCGGGTACTTACGATTTGCTGATTGTGTTGATGTTGAAGGCCGCCAGTGTATGTATATCACTAATCACTACCAAAAACGTGGTTGAGAATCACTTAGACTTAACCTGTACTGAAACATCACTACTGACCACTACTTTAGTCAATTGTAAACATCTACTACGTTACTCAAGTACAGTCCTAGTGAGTGACCAATAGATCAAAAATAGAAATTATTTGCATAAATCAGTGAAGCGTTGAGAGCGCCACCTCTAACAGGTGGTGCAACACTCATGGGCAGTGTTGTGATGTAAACAAAACATGTGATCATCAGAAGTACACCTCAGTGTACCTCAGTGTACTTGTTGAATAACCAGTCGCTAATGCACAATAGCCGTACAGAAACCAAATCAACTGTCTTGCCACATATAAATACGGATATTGCATAAGTAATTCTCAGTGATCAGTGGAGTGACTATAGGATCTCAAGCAAATGCCAGCAAACCGCCACCGGACGACCTAACGATTGCCAATCCGGCTACCGGTTCTTTATGCTATACCGATGAATAAATAATTATTTAGAGCCGACTAACGACAAAACACACGAAACCTATGGCTATGAGCAGGCATTGCGAAGCAGCAGCACAATATGAACGCTTGTCTTATTAGCGCTTAACACTTGAAGAATTCGTACCACAATTGACAATAGCTGCAAGCTTGCCTTGTGTGACGACGACTTTCCTTGCTCGCACATATCAAAGCAGCAGCCAAAAGAAGCATGGAAATGAGTACACGCGATCTGCTTTTTGCACCAGCTGATTTTTTCCTGCTTGATGTCGTCACCATGGTGGCTGCTGCCGATTTTACAGTTTCCACCGTGCGTTTCTTGTGTTCCGCTAGACGCCGACGTTGTCCACGGTCCACGCACCAGCTGAGTGCACTTCCGGAGTGCCATTTCGTAACATTGCTGTTTTTTTCAAACGCGAATGACACTCGCACGCATCCAGCCAGCCAGCGGCCTGAAGAAGACAACTTTGGGTAATTACGCGATTCACAGGAGATTGCTCAAGAGTAAAGACCAGCCGCGTCGCCGACATGTCCATACACTATAACGTCAAAGCGGCCACCGACGAAAAGGATGATGATGCATGCAACGCCAGAGTACGCACGAGTCCATCGAGCATGCAACCGAAGCGGCTAAAGAGCCACGACGCATTTTCTAATCATTTCATGCTAAATTTGCTCAAACGCACACCTAACTGGCCCGCAAATAAGTCAATAATTGGTTTTTGAAGAGCTGCCAATGCTCTCTGGATCGTTAGATCCATCAAGTCTTTTCATGCTCCATAATCATTCTCGATTCCAGAATAACATTTTAGACCAATCGCACAACTTGTAAGTATGGTTTGTATGAACTAATAATAAGTGTGAAAGTCACTAATGCCTTTGATCTTTAGATGATTCCTCATATTGCCAAGTCGAATACGATTCAAGTGCATAGAGTCCATTGTCAATTCAGCATCGAACAACAACAACAACAAGCGACAAGACATTTAAACAACATGCACACCGGAATGGATCCCCGCATGCAAATATGATGTATGCTTCTCTGTACAAGAAGTACATAGATCCAGCGATGAAACAAGAGGTGAAATGCAAACACAACTGGGAAGAACCGCGAACTGCATGCTTCGTTTTTTCTTCACTTGTTCATCGTCGTCGTTGTCTGCATGCAGTGCGCTATCATGAATATGACTGCGTGTAACTGCATCAAGGCGCACACCGATCGTTCTTCCGCAATCGATGATTTATGTACGAAAACGATTCAATGACGCGGTGTCAGTGTCCAATGCGGCCCCAGTGGGTGGTTATTTTCCTATTCGAGTCGATTGTTGCCGATATTATGTTTCGATGGCATTGTAAAATTCTTATGCGCGAAGAGCCATCTTCGGCGGACAGATTCAGCTATCACACACCAGCCATCAACCTAAAGAGCTCTCGTCTTCTGGAGATTCTAATTGCGAATACCTTATCGTTAGTGGCTACCCACAAGTACTGTTTGTTTTAGGATTGTTCAGCATAACGCCAACGCCTTCACAATGAACTTTTTCGCCGGACAATTGCAATAAAGCAATAATATTTTTCATACGAGAAGAACATCTTAAAAGGTGCAAATTAAAACAATGCGCTAGAGGCACGCATTTTACGAGTGTCGAATGCAATTGCAACACGATTATGATTTCCTACGAATGTGTTAACGGCGCATTGCGTATTACGTGCATTATCTTTATTGCCGCGAAGAGAACATGAGCACTTTGCGCATGATTACCAAGCCGTTTAAAGCGAAATATGAAATGCACACGTTTACGATTATTTTCACAAATATCGCCAAATCAATTGAATTGAAATAACTTCTTTGCACTTGTGCTTTTTACTCTCGTACGCTTTCGAGCCTGCCAGCTTCTGCAAGTGCAAGAAGTTATCTCCACTTAACTTTCATCAATTTACAACATCAGCGTACAATTTAACAATTTGTGCAGAATTATTTATTCAACGAGCAGCACGTTTGCCAATATTGACTAATAAACTTTACAATATTTATTTGTCTTCTCAATAACAACTTAATTCATGCGTGAAATTTTAATCATCATCAATCACTCCGCCATTTCGACTTCTTTGTACATAGTTGTCTCTAAATTTATGGGCAACCTCAATAAGCATTAAATTTATAGACAAAAAATTAAAACACACTGAAAGAATCGTAAAACTAACATGATTGTATTATTTTTTTAGCCTGGTGGAAAATTGACGCACAACAACATTTGAACTACTTAATATGTTCGCTGGAGATGATAACGACATTGAAGATGGAAAATGATTGCGAGTGCGCGCGGAGACAATTAAAGAGGCATTGTACTGGTCGAAACGCAACGCTTGGTAGAAGTACTAAAAGATGACAACGATGTGGTTCTTGTTGTTGTTGGCGACGCAAGACAAATTCGTCCAGCGGCTATGCTTGTTGCTCGCAAAGAGTGCTTCAAGCGTAGCATAAACTCTCGAGGAGGAACTCTTTCGTCCAGGAAGAGGAATCAAGAGCAAGACGTTTGGGAGACAAGAGTGAAATTACTACTGAGTTACGGTATTCTTCTTCTTCGTGCGGCACTCGCGATTTATTTCCATTCGCACTCGTTGCGCGATGCCATGAATGATGAGCGTCGATAACCATCGAAAGCGCGCACCAACTTTGTCTTTGGCGCTGATGGCTTTTCGTGATAATTCGTCTTGAATGCTCTGAAACCTTCACGAGGAATTACATTTAATTGGCACCTTGCATGAACTCTGCAATTAGTGCTATAAGTGGTTCGATCGTCTTAAGATGTTGATTGACAAATTAAATCAATTTGCAGTAGCTGCAAACTAGGACAGAATGAATTGACCACTAGCTGCTAATTATGGCAATTAGTCTATCAGCGATGTCATAATACATGCCTCAATGTACGTAATTTGCAAATGCAAAATTAATGCAAAAACGTGTGTGTAATTTAATTTTAATGAATCTAGTTTACCGTATATCATAACCCAGATTGCAACCAACGACCCACTAAAAAACGACTGAATAACAAACAATAAAAAATATTCATTCAACGGGTTAAAAAGTGGTGTAAGGGTTGCGGGCTCTATACCGTTTGTTCTAATTCCTCTCATGGTCTATCTCATTACCGAGATAATTTTTACGTTAGCGCAGAATGCGTTTCATTAGCATAAAAACCATGCAACGGTTACCCAACAATATTTTTTCTCATCTCACACATATGTTGCCTGTTGCACAAAGTGCGTGCGCGGACCGGCAAAAGGGTCAAAGGAAGAACTTGAAGGGAATGAGCGCGTAATGCAGAGACGAAAGCTGTGGACCAGATGGCCCCCAGCTTTCTTCTTCATCCGTACCCTGACCGTTTTTTTTCCTTCTATTACTTCTCCCTTTACTCTCCTTCTTGTGTATAGAAGCACAGTCTTCAGTTCTTCCTCCAAAGGCGCGCGTACTGGAAGCGTTTTTTATTCTTTTACTTTTTTACCAACGCACACGTACCCCAGATTTTTTTCTTGCAGCATGCATGCATGCATGTGCGGACAGGAAAAAGGGGGCAGATTTTTTCTCAAGTTACCCCCATAGTTACGCTTGCAAGAGTGCAAAGCATGAAAGCATAATGCACTGACAATGTTGATCGGACGAGAAGAATCTATTCACCAGATTGCAGTGGAGAGTTCCGTTCCTTTTTATAGATTAATTTCATCTACCTAGTTTCACGAGTGTGGACCATGAGAACCACCGAGATTCAATGAAAAACTTTTATTTCTTATTAGCTAAATATTGTAATTATTTACTGGACAAGAATAAAACATAATTAAGAAATTGAATTCTAAAACAGTTAGTTACTTATTTGGTTAATCAACAGTTAGACAAATAAAATATGAGATGTGAAACAAGAGACGCCCTGATTTACAGTTATCCGAAGCTTAAACCTGCCACCGAAACAAGATTTGTGAGAAAAGCAAATTTCTTAAGCGTGTTTCTCTTATTTAGGCCATTCGAATCCATTGAGAGGAAGTAATCGAGACATCGCATCCCGAGCGAGGGTCAGCGCAGGAACGCGATTGAATACGTAAAGACGAGGGATTTTGAGTTGTACACCCTCGCAAAACCGTTTATTCTACCCTCGCCCTCGCCTCTTGGCAGTTAATCGAGCACAAGTGCAGGCCATCCGGGTCCATTCAACGAATTGACCACAAGCAATTCCAATGTTGTCAAAACAAACTACAAATCCTCAATGAATATATCTATGTGTATTTACACCTTCTTCGTACCTAAAAGATGGTCAATTTCGTATTGAATTCAATGAGGCAAAAACCGCCTACAAGCAAACAAACGAATACAATGTGTTAAAGACATTTGACGCTACATGCAAAAAATATTTATACATTTCCTGTATTGGCGACGTTTATTACTCGTTTTAATTTATTAGACAGTGCTTGATTTTCTAAAATCTTGTCTTACACGTTATTAATTCTCTTATGAGTTCTCTGCGTTACTGCATGTTGCATATGTCAAATGGCACGAGTACGAAACGCAAAAGTTTCATTATCAAAACTTCTTTGACATAAAGTACCTGAGATGGAAAAAGCGCGCACTGACAGTAAATACCAAACGTACACAACAGACATAAACTACAAATAAATTAAAACTGCAAATAGAAATGCAATTTTCAACTGTGCGCTGCGAGTCGGTTGAGTAGAGTACCGAGCCTAAAGTGAAAATCAACGAAATTGCGCGCATTGCAACCATTCAATTTTTGTCGCGGCAGCAATGGCATTTTATTAATGCGTTTTATTTGCTGTTAAATGCTTCTCGATGGCAATAATTAGGCGTGCTGCATGCGATGCCACTTAATAAAAGCCGTATTGTGCTCAAAATGTGAGGAAAATTGTGAGAGAATAGAAACGTACAATGCAATTGTATACATGCACTCACGGCGCGTAAAGTAAGGTAAGGTGGAAGAAAGAAAAGATGAAAAAAGGTACAAAAGGTCTTTAAGATGCGCCAAACAAACCGGCAATTTCTTGAGCGTTTTCCTCTTTCATACTTTTGTGATCTTCACACATACGTAATGTGCAGATAATTGATATGACATTATGCAACGAACAACATGAATATTATTTCGAGAACAGCATGGTCAAGAGACTTGCAAACTGATGTTATCATTGGTTCTGTTTTCTCCATTCATGTACGAAAGTTAATTACATGCCTTAACAGAACATTATAATCTGATGTTTTGTTGGAATTTTGAAAGTTTTACTCTAAAAATATTCATTTTCTCGCGTGCGTGTTATTTAAGGTTATGTAACATTCAAGCTGCTTTTTGGGATGCAGTGGCTCAAGATGATGCGTCAAGTTCAAGGTCAAACTGCAGAAGTGCGTATAGGATGAGGGAATTTACGTAAGGGCGGACTGTATTGACAGATTGAAACCATCAGGCCGCCAGACGCTTCATACTGAGCAACAAATGTGTTTAGTCTACGATAAAACTTCATTCTGGATGGCGTTCGAGACCAACGCGCGACTTGATATGAAATCTTATTGGAACAATGTGTTGAACAAAAATTAAGCTTACCCTCTTAAGTCCAACTTGATTAAAAAGTGACTTAAGTCTTTTTGTACTCAGACAATAAATTATGAATAATTAATGCTTAAGTAAAGATGTAAGGAGCATGTTTCTTGGTAGAGTTGATCGCGCAGGCGCAAAGAGCACGAATCTCAGCTGGTTATGTAATTAGAGAGATGCACCCATCGAAAGGGTCACGTCGAGGTGTCAAAGGGTAACTTCTTCATTGGGTCAATATTGTTATTATTAATTATGTCTTACTTTCGCGAGCGCGCCGCTCTTCCGCCCTTCAAGTTCCTCGTCCATTCCGTATGCGCACTCACGACATTCGTATTCACAAAGTTTACAGCTATAAATGCACAAAGGCGCTTAGCGAGTGTTAGAAGAGTGCACAAAATACTTTTGCATTGCGATATCGAAGCGAAGCGAAGAGGAAGAAGAAGACGTCAGAGCGTAAAAGGCGAACACGCGATTGCAAAATGGTTATTCAAAGCGCAGAGCGCGCACGATAAAAATCCACATCATATAATAAACGAAAACGGACGCGCGATGGGCGCGAAGTGAAACGTCTCGAGTGCGTTTTGTGTTTTGCTTCATGGGCTTCATTTCATTTCGCTATTCATTTGTGTCAGTAAGAAGGTGTACCGTACATGCTACGTGTACATAATTCCAATGGTTTTTGCACTGAGTACGAGATGATGCTGACCGCATCTGCATTCAGATGAAGGTGGAATGCGGGCGATTATAAATGATTTGAATAACATCTCGGCACGTCGCGAGCTTTTACGCCGCGCAACGATCATAATAATAGCTCCGTACAATGCATTCGCGGCGCGAAAGAAGGATGCAGCGAACGCGTGCGAGATGATGTTAGACGGACAATAGAGTGACCCGGGCTCGCCTTCCTGACGTCATCCTTCTGAAACGCATTCAATGCTAATGTGGTCATAGTCGAGGCATTCACAAATCTCCAGATGTGTATTTAACCTCAAAGGATATCACTGAACATCTCTAGGATCAAAATTGATCTTCTTACGTCTAGATCCCAAATTGATCTGTATTGATAAATCAATAAATCCAAATAAATTCAATGAAAATGTGTTTAGATCCAAACATGGTTAGAAATGTGAGAAATTCGCAGAGAACATGCAAAGAATGTAGTTAATGGTTATGTTAAGTATGTAGCGATTATAAAGTTAAGTAACACCTTAAGTCGACTCTGCTTAAATAACCCATCTTGTTAAATGTATTGAAGTCAACGTTGCAACGTTTAAAAAACACACCTTCAACACCCATTCAAGCCTTGCATACTCAAATAATATCTAAATAAATACATTTAGATATTCATACTTGCTTAAGTGCGCATGAAAGTCTAATTCGTAATTGTCTCGGAAATCGCGCGCTGCGTTTGAACGCGTGAAAAAACTAAACGTTGGTAACTGCTACTCGCACTCTTATTTCATATCATTACCTACTATTTTTCTTAACCGAGCGCACTCATCATGGACATCACCAACATAATCGCATTACTTAGTACAGTTTGTACAATGATAAGACGCGGATAAAAGTCGTAAAAAGCGTAAAACTCGTATGTGTACGACGTGATAAAACGTAAACACTTCAACCTGAGTCAGATGAGACTGTAAAACTTGGATGGACAAATCGTGCATGTTGGATGCCCATGTAACACGAATATATTTGTACTTTTGACGATGTATATTACCTTATCGCATTTCATGCTACCTACCCAATGCACAGATTGACTGGACAATATCGATAAAACAAAAATCAATGTTTTTTCAAATTTTCTATTCTCGCCAATCGATAAAGAAATAACGGACTTTTATATATGCGAAAAATGATTGAAATCGGACCAATAGTTTAGCGACAGTTTAAGGACAAATTGAATAATTATTGGGTTATATCATGGACATAAAAACCTTGATTCAAAATTAATTTTCCAAGGTTTATGTGGATTAATAACAAACCGATTAAGCATATAATAAGAAGAACTTACGTGGAATAAGATGATGCTAGAAGGATTATTTACGTGATATAATTTGTTATAGCAATTCATTTTTCACAATTTTCTAATTTTCTCTAAAATATTTTTTCACGGAAATTCAACTTGATTGTGCTATTTTGAAGGACATTAAATTTAATACTAAGTTATAGATGATTTTGACAAAAATTAAAGCATTGGATGTTTTTATGTTAATTCTTATTATTATTGCAAATCAAATAAATTGCATATTTAAATCGATTACCAAATGATTGGCATGTTAAATTAAAGCGTTGATTATGTTCGGTATGTCCACTTGTTTTCGACCAACATTCCACATTACAAACCAATCGTCCTTATCAGCATGGACCAAATCGATCACTGTTGTTACATTGAGTAGTATTAAGTATCGGAAACGTTGATTACAAGTGAAACAATTGCTTACAGTTGTAATTAAATTGCGTTTGTTGTCCAAATTAGCGCATGTTCAATAAATGGCTTTTTTCGCGGAGTATTATTTAATTACCTATTATCTACATAGTTAATGGTGAAGTATGGCGCAGGAGAAATATCGTCGAATCTTGCCAATTTTTTTTGTAACGTCATGACTTTTTTTTATTGTATCAGTACCTACTTTTGTCACTGCTTTACATCTCTTTATTTTCTTGGCAAATTTTTATTTATTTGATTTACTTGACGGAACTGCACGTGATTTGCAAAAACGCGTTTCTTTTTATGATGGTCACAATATTTCTTAAACTTTTCATCGTATTTAAAAATTTCAAAAAGATTTTGATTGTATATTAACTTATTGCTCCGTAGAACGGAAAATATGTCAAAACTCACGTTCTAAATGAAATGGTTATGTTTTGAACACAAATTGTCAGAATTTAAACACCGTTTTCTTAGATTTTATTTTTCAAGTAAATATTTTACAAGTAAATTTAAATTCCTTTGTTAATCTAGGAGCTTATCTCATTATAAATAATTAGCGAAAATTTGGTGTTGTTCTCAAGTTCAGCGCAAGTAAGAACAAATTGAGTTTTAAATAACATAGCTTTAGTTTTATTGCATTTTTCATACTTTTATAATTTTGCTGATGATATTTTTGGTTAAATATATTAAGAGAATATGACATAAAAAATTAATCCTGTAAATAATCAATTAATTATTGTTGGCGACGTCATTTCCTCCAAGATTGGTGAAAAAGTTGTCGTGAGTGAAAAAGTGTTCCGTATAGGAAGTGAACGCACATGTAACACATGTGTTTTTGATTGTTTTTACATATTCCTTAATAATAATTAATATATTGCAATTATTATCATTGATTTGTGTTTATATTAAGTATGACATTTGCTGAATTTCCTTCAAAACTCTTATTTGTTTAGTCTTGATAAATTTCTAGGAAATTTCTAGGCTGGTTATGTTGCGTTTTCGTTTTCAACTGCAAAACGAGTATTGAGCCCGTGTTACTTAAGCGCAAGGGACGCAGCGTAAAAATAACCAAGCAACCCCACCCGAAGTCAGAGTGACTTAAGGCTAGACAGCGCATATACCACACACGTACACACACATACAAAGTATTTGAACGAGATGCATAACATTGTGTGTTGCTTATAAACCTTACTAAACCGCACTTATTCCAAGTATTGCCGTTGATATAACGTTGGAAAGTGAACGCGTCCAGGTCCAGTGCGTGCAAGAAACGCACATGTGTCTCCGGTTCTTCATTCCTTCGTCGTGGACGCATTGGAGATGACTCTTGAGAAGAGGGACGCACATGTGCTCCCCATGCATGCACGCACTCAATTAGCCCAGCAGCAACGAGCTGGGCTGGGAATTGATTGTAATATTGAACAATCTTGAGCTGCAGGAATGAAATGGAATGGAATGGAACGAAGAAGTGATGCATTCGCCGTTGACACATCGCCCAGGCACGAAAAATCGACATGTGTTTCGCTATATTTATACGCGCGGCCATCTATCCGTCCGCACATGTGCGCGTTGCATATGCACGACAAAAAGTACCTACTCGTTCAACAATAATAATAATACAAGGAACATCACACGCCGTTTGTAAAACAATCGGCTGCGGGTCGAGCTGATTGATAGGCAGCGAGGTGATGCCAACTTTCTATTCAGCAAATTACTTTGACTGACCATAAACCCGCGACGCGTTTTTCGTATACATTCATAGCTGGTATAACTGTGTTTATGCTGTAGTCAAACATGAAAATGCATCAATTTCGTATGCGAGATTAACATACTTGCAAACACTTCACACAACAAAGTGTAGACCAACCAAGAGTATAATCCTAGGTTATGTAGCATGTTCTTAAGCCATCCGACAATTTGTCAAGAGTCAAAGAGTTGAAGAGAAGAAAAGAGTAATTTTCCTTTGACATTTATCCGCTGGGAATGATCAAGAAACATGGGCGATCGCCAACAAGAACAAGACGTAAACTGAAGACATTGCTTGCAATTGATGAGTAGAAAGAATAAACTTTTAGGTGTGTTTGTTATGTTGTTATTGCACATTGAAAAGTGGAAGTGTCAATGCTTTGTGTGTATTAATGCGTGTACAATTATTATGTAAAGTTTTTTTTACTTTAGCTTGTTCCAACTTTGATGAATGTGATTCATTATTCTTAGTGTTAAATGATAAGTAATAATGTCAGAATGTTTATAATATTGTGCCATGTTTGCAATAAAGTCCGATTGAATTTGTAAGGACATTTTTAGACATTTCAAGCTGCTTTCTTGCTGATTTTTCTTCTTAGAAAAGGGCGCACGGCACTTCATTTAAACTTGAAATTTTGGTCTTACGCAACATTACCATAATAAAATTAGTATAAGCTAGGTTGATATCATAAAGGTGTTTAATTGTGTTAATTACGATAATAACAAGATAAAACAATTCTATCGCGCAGTTATGGGAATCCCCGAATTCATTCGTTATGCGAAATCATGTTTTATGCGAGGATCCAATATTTTTAAAATTGAAAACTTTTTCGAATCATGCATATTCTACGTTAGAAAACGCTGTCCTTGATTCATAAAACTGAGTAAAGTCGTCTACCTGGAAAGTTTGAATGAATTCGTTATCAACTGATTTTTTCTCCTATTGAACATGCGAAACTCTTTCAAAGAGAGTAGGTAAGTATATTTTCAAGAAATGAACATGACACAAAAGAATGAGATATATGGAGCGAAATTGACCAGATTACCTGTTTTAATAGGTACAGCAAAATCTGTTTTCGGCGCTAAAAGGTGATACACAACTTAACCACGCATTCTAAGCACATTTCGACAAGTGATGAAGCAAAATCAACTTATGGAAAACATTCAAATGAAAAGAAATTTCCAATTTCCTGCATTCGCTCATCATAAGATAATAAGTAAATCTAAAGAATTAACCACTATATCGACAGTAACCTGAAAAAAAGAAAAAGTGAACGTTCGCATTCCACGTTATTGTCGTCGAATTGTCGCTTGTCATAACAAGCATGCGAGGCTTTCGCGTAGTGAGCCTAGGTATGACCACGCGTCGTGTGTTTAATTGTATTTAAATAAGAGCAACAACGATCGCGAACGTGCAAATCGGCGGCAACGAATGCCATTTGCGTTCCGCTGGGGCACAATGCATAATGCGTTGAGCGCGGCCATACGAGTGTGCCATCCGTGCGCAATGCGCATTCGAGAAGTCATGATTCCTCTCCGCGATTGCCACACTTTTGATTTCTAAATAGCATCATCGCATGCTTTGTCATTCGTTCACTAGGCAATTGCGCGCACGCTGCATACACGTTGCTTAATTATCTTAATTAGCCAAATATCCACGAAAAATGTCTGAATTTGCCCAAGTCGTAAATATAATCATTTCGTATTTACGACATACCAAACTGATACTAAATAATATGAATTCATCGTGTATGTTATGTAAAAATATAAAATTTGTGCTTTGCAAAGGACAAAGTTTCGTATACGTAAAGTTTAGTCATTCATATTGTAAATCATAAAATCGTAAAGCAAAAGAACATTTCTTATACGCATTTGCACCTTTTGTTATAATGCAATCTCATTGGGTTTGTCGTTCGACTAATAAGATTTGCAAATGCGCCAATAATGCTATTGATAAACAAGCAAAGGTGTTGATTTCAAACCATAACGCAAAACGGCACACGATATAAAATCCAATAGAAAGTTTATGCGCAACATGCAGTTACATGTTTGCCGTTAGATTATGTAGCGCAAAAGTTAAATGAAGTAAAATATTTACAACTAAATAATAAATAAAGTACTTGCATTGTTTACATTATCCTTTATCAATTATTTCGTTACGCACTAATAAGAAATAATGAAGAATTTGATTAAGTGCGACAGGTTTTAATGTTTTCTAAGAGTTTTATGCACGTTGGCGTCGCGACGCACCCGCATGTGGCGGCGCATAGCGGTGGGAGGCGGCGTAACCACCCGCATTGCCGCCGCTCCAAGTTTGAGCGAATGTTCCATTCATTACATCTGTACTTTGCTCTATATATACCATGGATGCATGTTTTTTCTTCTGCTTGTTATCGTCATTGGCCTTGGTATTAATTCCGCTACTTCGTTTTGCTCTTTTTCTCCAGCTGCAAGCGTTGCGGGCGTCTCGACGCCTACTTAAAAAGTCGGTGGGAGTTAATTAATTATTTTAAACGCGCTTCTGACAACTTGATTCGTGATTACCGCGTGCAACACGTTGATGATTCTTTTCCTCGCCGCTCAAGTTTGCAATTATTTTACAAGCGCGCTTTTTGTTCTGTTTCTTCATGGACCGCAAAAATAAATCTTCCCTTATGTATCGCACGCGTGCACATAGAGGAAGCTCATATGTTCCGAAAAGGACAAAGACAAGAAAGTGTGTGCTCGCAGTGCGAGCAGGATCGTGGTCCACGTACACGTGTGTGGATGTATGCTGGAAGGTAATGCGCAGCATCATCCCTTCCTCGACGCCGCTCGCACGGGGTGAGTATACACGGCCGATGGCTAGCGCGCGGCAGAGTGTCCCCAACGGCGGCGCCGATCCTAGCCGAGGTTGGTGGTTCGTGTGCGATCGGCACGTTGGCGGGCGCCCCGATACGCCGGTTCGCTCCGTGTCCATGCCACACACACGCGTTCAGGCCACTGGCTACTCAGCATCATCATACACGGCAGCCGCGCTCGCGCTTCGTCCGCACGCACACACATTTACACGTGGCGGCGACGTCGACGACGACGAGGAGGACGCAACACACGCCGGACGCGCACACAAACCGTTCGCTTGCGCTCCTGCACGGAGCAGCCGCAGCCAGCCGACGGCAGTGCGCGTACACTACAACTCGAGACGTCCAAGAGACTCGGCCAGCCGCTCACGCGCGCGCTCGTTCTCGGACTTAGAAAATTTTCGCCACGCGCGCGCGCTCCAAACACCTGAGCGAATTTCATCACAACTTGCAACAAGACCAAGAAGAAGAAGAAGAAGAACAAGACTTGATTCTTCATTCAACATTCAGCCGGCAAAGGACTTTGCTGTCAGCGTGCAATCGAATCGACAACAACAAACAAACAAACAAGCAAAAGTGCGCGCTGGAGTTTGACAAGTTTGTTAAAAGTGTTTTATTTTGTTTCTCGCGCATGTGACGATCGCACAATGCTGCCGAAAGGAGGTTTACTTGTTCGCATCAGTTGATTACAACAGTCCACAATGTTATTGGAACTTGGACAATTTGTTTTTTGAGTTTTTCCGTTATCGCTTCCAGTGTGCGGGGGGTGAAGAAGGATTTGTTATTTTATGTGCGAGGCGAAAGACTAACAAACCGCAGCCAAGATGAGAATTAAAATGCCTGCAGTGCGCATTGCCCAAGGTAAGAATTTTCTTCTTCCTTTTCGTATCACTCACACCGCATAAAATTCAAACAAATAATTTTAAGTTAATAACAAATTATGAGTACGCTAGTAGAGTGACAGTCAAACCGCATGGTTGGTGAGTTTTAGTGTGTTTTTTTTCTCTCGTCCTGCTGACGTCTCTCCTGCTGACTTGGCGTGCTGGTACATCAAGCGCGGAAAATTCAGCAGTATGCAGCGAGACGACGTCGCAAGAATATCGTGCCGCGTTAGCGCCATGAAAACGTAGCAAAAATACAGCATTTCCGGTAGATTCGCATAAATAATGGGGAGCAAGCTCAAAAAGTCAAGTGCGCGCTTTTCAAGTCACTGACCATATCATGCAAGGGGTGCGCGTGGTCAGGCGTGTCGTATAAGAAACGCAAACCCTTCTATTAAGACGCGAGAGATTAACTTCCAACTTGACTCTGTCAGGGTATTCAACCATCGGCTACCTGTGTGCGCTATTTATGTAAATTATGTTCGTAATTTGTGTTATCTTAGAACGGAGCGGAGGACGCGTGGCTTGAAGACGACGTGGAAAAGACAAAAAACGAAAGGGTTTAATGGGGACTTTATAAAGGGTTATTAAAAGAAGATGTAACGCGTGCCATGAAGAATTCTTTAGTTCTTTCAGCACGCTTTTGTCACGTTCTCTTAATGTACACAACTTTTTGATTACTAACAATTTGTTTGGTTTGACACGATCAGTAAAATTCTTTTTTTTTTGATACTTGTAAAGAAAATTCGCTAATCGAGGAAAATGGATGAAAATCAATTACGAAATGGAATTTCTTTGTATATAAAGTAAATTCACTTGGTGGTGAAAGGTCCTGAATTGTGTCCTTTGCTGTTGATATTATTAATTTGCCCTCCACCTGGCCCTAAACAAATATTGATAAAACACGAACTAGTAACCGTTTTCGTCCTTGTGGGTTTGTCCTTTTCGCTAAAACTGTTTGCGTGGATTATATACGCCTCATCAATATTATGTTCGGTAATTTACGTAGATTAAAGATCGCTTATTCGCTGAAAAATACGTAATAATTTATTACCTTTAATGAGCTAATTAATTAAACTTTGCGCATGCAAAATTAATCGATTGATAATGCAGGTGCCTAGAACAGGACGATGTCTAACCTCGAAATTTTTTTCGCGGCTGTCAGCAATTTGGTTCGGTTGCAATTCCAATTGTTCGGAATCCTCAAGGACGCGCGCGTAGTATTGTTTTTTGTTATCACTCTTTTTTGCGTTCAATCCTATGGATCTAATTAATACATGGGATGTTTGTTGTTGGTCGTAGGTACATGAAAGTTGAAGAGCGATAAAATTGTTTGATGGGGTTGAGCGCTTCATTATCACTTTAGTGCGCGCGTAATGCGAAATCATGTTATGACGCGCGTGTCCGTGCGGAATTTCGCGTTTTACTGACCGCATCGAATCGAGCTGCATGACTGATGCCGGCCGCAACTTTTCCCGCATTGTGTCCGAGCAAAGACAAAACATTCAAGTGCATTATGAATGCGCGCCAGCAAGATAAATGCCACTACTTCCTTGCAACAAAGACGCTTTCGCGCAAAAAAAGGCGTAATATGCATCATGCGCTCATGAGTTGTGCGTTGTGTTTCCGAGAAGCAAACAAATGATATGTGCAGCGCTGATTAAACTAGACGAAAAACGGCACGTACGGCGTCGACGACGTTGTTGGTCGCGGGCGCGCACTTTCTCTGATTAGTTTAGAGCGCGCGTGTAATGAAATCTGGGCGATGATCGCAGGAGGGCAAATTTCTTCCTTATTATTGCCGTTATTGCGGCGAACGCCAACGTCGCTCCCCAAAATTGGTCATTGCATCGCATTGGCATTTCGCTCGAAGAACAATATATAAAACTGCGCGTCGTGTGCGTGCGCATCTCGTTTAGAGGAATCGGCCAATTCCAATTGCTTCTCTCGCATTGTTGTCTTCCTACAACGCAACGCGGCCCAGGCAAGGATGGCTCCGATGTCCATGCACGGCGCGCGCATTATTTGCATAACAACCTCTAAATGACGTATACATGTTACTTTAGACGTTTGCAGTGTCACCGCTGTTACTGGCCGATGCGCGTATTTGTGGGAAAGAAATTGCATGTATTAAAATTCTATCAGATAACATTTAATTCAATCTCGTCGCAGCGAATTTGGATGCATTTGTGTCAGTCACAGCAAGCGGGCTCTGGACATCATCAAGCGGCGCGATGCCTTAATCTGCGAAGCCGGAGAATAAAGGCATCATGCGTAAAATTTCTGCCCATAAGCGTATGTGCATCTAATGGGTATTAAAGCATTGTCAGACAGCCGTGGATTGAATTATTCGAAGAGAAGCAGAAGAAGCCATCTACGAGTGCAAATCTCGCTATGGCGCATGCGCAATCAATTTAAATGAGCCGTGTTTCAATTCATTGAAAATTCCAGCCGACTTTTCTTCTTTGCTTTGTGAAATAGCGAACAAAATGTTGATGATGATTACCTATTGCTTGGCGGCTGGTTATCTGCTTACCTTGGTTTTTCAATCACGCGCAACTCTCAAAACACACATTTCTAAAGTCGCGCGCTTGCTTTTGTTGTGACTCGCGCCGTTCTGTTGTTGGCATGACCTTTTCGGACGGATAATAACGAGGGTCACTCGGTCTCGCTGGTCAGATCTCCAAGGAATTAGGGTTACGGATGGTCACGCATCGCGAAAGATGCCTTCGGAGTGCGCGCGTCGTGCTTGGAGCACACGAGGTGTTGGAGTTGCTTCTTGTCACTGCACTCCTGATGGCGATGCTCGTTAATCGCGCGCGTGCTAAACAGCCTGTATGTGCCTAATACACATTGGGCAATTGTCTATTCGTACTTTGTCGTGCTCGTTTCGCATGCTTATTTGCTGTTGCGCTCACTTAGTTGCAGAGTGCGCGGCGCGCGGTCGCATCGTTTAGAAACGCGTTTTTACCGTGAAATGTCACGCTTTTGTGGGCCTAAGTGAAAACCACCTACAACTTGATGTACGCAGGATGCGCGCCGCTTTGATTAGACCTCCGAAAAATCCGGCGTGCTCGAGAAAACCGCGGGCGCATGATGTTGTTTTGCGGTATTTTCACACGCAATTGCGTTTCCGGCGCGTTTTTCGTGCTTTTCTGCAGTTAGCTTAAATGCTCTCAACATTTTGGGAGTTTCTAATGCGTTAATCCAAAAAAACCGAGGTTATTTGTACAAAATTGCTCTATAAAATTTATTTCTCATTTGTCTATACGCGAAAAACAAGTTGGTTGAACAATGGCGCAGCAAAAACAAGACATTAACTGTAACATCTTCTTCAATAAGCTTTCATTCATTAGGAAGTAATAGGGAACCATTTTATTTAACACCTGAAAAACTGGCTCAAGACGTCTTGCAGTTCTTTTATATTCGATGACCAATCACGGCCGTTTGGGGTACGCAAACAAACGTAAAAGTAGAAGTTGCAGTTCCTGTTTGCGACTCATTTAGCTGTTGCACAATAACATCATGCTGGGTCACACATCCATTTTGTTGACAGATTCATAATTAAGCAAGATGGCCGCGGCGTTTGTGTAAATATTTAAAGTTATTCTCCATCGTGGGATTTTCATCCATTTGTGGTGATAAGAAGGTGCGCGCACCTAAATGTAAACAGAATGCATTAATTGCATTCGAATGCGATTATTCATTAGTTGTCGGTTGGCGGGGAGGGAAAAATGCGAGGTTTACGTGTAAAATCAACCTTGTATTGAATTTTGCGCACTTGAGTTGGACGTATTTTTTTTTGCGTCAAAACGTGCAAATATATAATGAGCGACCATCGTGTCGGTAAAACACACAAATGCGCAATCTTATCAAACTGGGCAATTTTTTCATACATTCATATGTATGTTTCATTAGATAAGGCGTCCGTCACGAAAAAGGTATACAACGAGTCACGTTTACGACGTAATTTTGCAATAATAATGCTCTCTATGTTTGCTAATACTAGGGAAGTAAATGTGAATTTCTTGCTGAAATTTACCAGCAAGGATAATTCAAAACACTTACAATTTATCTGGCTGTGAATTATTTACGCTCGTTCATTTTTTAATAAGTAATCACATAATCTTAGTGTACAATTAGATGATCTCATTGCGAATTCTATGCATTGATGCTAATTTGGAAGAGTTTTTGGGGAAATTTCAATTTCCAATAAAAATGAAAATTTCTGCAAGTAAACAAGCGTGGAATTAATTTGTCAGACGTATTTATTTATGAGCATAAATGAAGCAATAAACAATATATATGAATGAATTGTAGTTTGCGCAAAGAGGCGTTAAATGCGCAATTGTCGCAATGTAATGTTCAAGGGACATTTGTTTCTTAGCACGGGTGGGATTTTTGTGATGCGTCACAACGGGCCAGGCCGGATGTTTCCTCATAAGCGTGTTGCAGCTAGCCCGCTGAATTTGTTCGCCATCGAATGTGCGACAGCTTGTTAAGTATCCAGGTGAGGCATGTTTACCGATTGATAAGAAAAAATGTTACCGAGTCGGGTCATACGGTCGCCTGATAACGGCCGACATGTCGTTATCGTTTCCACACACAAACACACAGCCTAGGTGTACACTGGGCGGCTATGGGCGGCTACATGGTCGTTGGTCACATGCCGCACTCGACACGTACTTGTGCGGTCATAAACGTGTATTTACTTAAACAAATATGTATAGCATATTCGCGTCAGTATGCGTTGCACATCAATGATATCACGTTCTGTACATATATTTGTATAATTTCCTCAAAAACGCGTTCATAACACAATAAAGACGTACTTCAACATTGAGTTATAAGAAAACTTAATTTGTAAGAACACTTTTTACTTGAATAACAAGGAAATCAATTGCAACTTGGAGCTATTTATTCGGTTATCATAATTGATCAAGTGCCATGCGCAAAAATTAAGGTACCTACTCAAAACGTGGAAATTTCAACTAATATAAGTTTTAGAGCTTCTTAATGAGTAAAATTAGAAATTACGAGGCAACTGATAAAATGACACTTGAAAATTTTAAAGTATTCAAACGCATTATTTCTATTCAATTCAATTTCAAAGTAACACTAGTCACACAGAGAGTGTTGAAATGTGTTTGACTCGGCAATAATACAAACACCTTTTAGGTGATTTTTAAACCTTTTACGACATTCATTCATTCATTCATTCCTTGTTTGAATGAAGTGCTGGACATTTGCGGAAACACACAGAGAGAGGGTCAGCAACTCTTTTGCTGAATTTTTCTTGGTCCAGAAAGTGTGAGATCAATATCTTGCGGTTCCCACGTTCATATCATCGTTTGTTTCCAGCATTTCTATGCTGTTGTGTCTTAAGCGCGAAGAGGAGTTTCTCCTTCTGGTGTTTCACAATTCTCGACGCGCATGCGAAGCAAATATATCGCCGTCGTGTTGTCTTCTTGGTGCAAACGCACCGAGCGCTAGATAGGGATCTGAACTCAATATAAACATTGCGCGCGCGCGCGCGCGAGAATTTTTATAAAAATCTAACGGAAATCATGCGCGTAATAAATAAGCGCCGAGTGTTTATGCTGTCTGGATTTATGCGGCTGCAAGAAGACGCGTTGGGACAGTATGAAAAAAGTTATTTATTTGTGCTGCAGCTGAAAATTACGACCTAGGAGCATCCATAGATGTGCATGCGTATTTTTAGGCAAGATGGAAATGATTAAGCAGGACAACGACTGTGCGCTTGAAACTTTGAAGCCCTTGACCCTCTGCGCAGCACTCGCGCACGCTATTTTTAAATTTAGTTATAAATAAACCACGCGCTCGAGTGCAAGAACACCACTCTTGGGAAAAATGTGCTCGTACGAAGGGCACACGCATGTGCAATGAGGAAAAACTCATGCAGGAGCAGCAGCAGCACAACAAGAAGAAACGTAATGCAATGCAATGCATGCATTCTTCCAATGTCTTTTGCATTTGTACATGAAACACTTCCAGATGTTTATTATCGCCTGATGTGGGTGGCCATTACGATAGAAGATTTTGTGTGGGAACATTGAATATTTTACGAAAGTTGCCAATTGTGTACTGGTCAACAAAACCAACACTATTGATTAAACTCATAAAATTCTTAAATTAAGAATTGCTTTAATTTAATTGAAAATACTTTTAATAATTTTACAAGCTTTTCCTCAACTTCTGAATTAATAAGGATTAAGAATTAATTATTCGTTGATTTCCGTTACAATTTTAGTAATTTATAATAAATTGTTATTGAAAATTGTACTGCAGTTTAATAAGTATCAAAATTTAGTATAGCACTGCAGAGGCTTAATGCATATATGTGAGTGGCCGAAGAAGAACAAATGCCCGTTCAACAACGTTAATTAACATTAATTAAAACGTACGATGGCACGGATTTTAATTAAGCTCCGGTGCTGCGCATGTGTGAAACGCGCCAGAGATAACAGCGCAGCACTAGGCAACTTTTTCAATTATTCCAAAGCATACGAACACGCAAACCAGGCACTCGGCGTGTTTGACGAAAAACAATATTCATATGGTGTATATTGTAATTCGCGCGTACGCGCTGCGAGAAGCACTACGCTAATGGCACAAATTAAAAATTCGTAACAAAGCGTTGGGAAAATCCATTCATCGCTTTCTGTTCGTACTCGCATCTTGTTAGCAGCGTGCTACAGTTTTAAATGGCTCTTGGTGGAATAGCGAGGTATCAGCGGCATGATGAACATCTTCGCGGATGAAGATGCGCGCGATTAGAATGCCTAACGGTACGTGTGGTAAGTGAGCAACAATTGCCGCTGCTGCTTGTAAATGTCATAAAACCGCGTGCGCGCGGGTGAAAGAAGCGAGATTGATTGAACGCCGACGAACAACAGCAACGTATGAACCGAAAGACCACGACGATCAAGCAGCCGCAGCACCAGAGGAAGATGAAGAAACGGAGTATGTGCAAGGTGTTCGGACAGAGATTCTCCCACGCTCCACATGAGCCATTCAAGAGGTTAAAACGTGCACGACCGCCGCGATACACGGGTTAGAACGAGGGCGACTCTCTTGGGTCATGGCATTTTCAAAGCGCATGAAAGCGAAGGTCCATTCATACGGTTCGCCAGCGGACAATGGTCAGCTGAATCGACCTGTCTGCCCTTTTCGGATATGCACGCTGAATGTCTATTATGCTCTTGTTATTGATAAATAGCATCATATCGGAGGTGATTTGATGACCATGGGAGATCTACCTGTTTCCTTCAACTCTTTTTCATTATGTCTCTTCAGGTGGTAGTTTGTTTATCAGGGCGGAATACACATGGTCAATTTTTTAATCTTTTCAAATATTCATTTTCCCATGGAATCGAAAGGGTTCCGATTATATCATTAATCAAATGGAATTTTTCACAAATTCATGAAATTATCTCGTTTCGAATATTATCAGCAATTTGATTTAATCAAAAATAGTAATTAAACTTTAACTATTTATTAATTAAAAATTAATCTGGCACTTGGAACATTTTACAGTTATTTTCTAAGCAAGGTTCAAATCACATCCCCACCACAATTTCAGGCTAGGGTCAAATCATCCCCTAATTTTTTCGGCAACGTTCTTCTTACCTGAGCATTTTTGAGCTTATATAAAATCACATCCAGCATCAGTCGCATCAGTTGCTTTCGGATGTTTGAAGAGCATGAACATCGGAAATCTTTGCTGCGCTTTTAATTGAATTGAATTGAATTGAATTGAATTATGTCAAGTGGTGGAAAGTTGTGATAAAAATTGCTGCGTGTATTTGTTGCAACAATGCGAATGTACGACGAGGAGGACTTATTAATAAAAATGCAATACTTCTGGTCCAAGTATGTGCGGATGAGTCCGGGTAAGTTGGTAGCGCTGCTGCGTTTTACGATTTTCGTTTTGCCCGGTTAACCTCGTTGTGCGAATTTTCGACTGCTCTCCTATCTTGTTTACTTCTAATAGATTCGTTAGCATTCGAATAAATTGATTCGAGTGGTACGCGTGGTGTGCGTTGCATCGTGCGGTGTGGTAGTTTGTGTCACGACCTGCGCTTCATTTATCACGGTTAAAGGAGCAATAAAACGCTTGAGAGTTTCGCGTCGTGGATACAATCGTGCCATTGGCGGTGCTGCGACATTACGCCGCCGCCGCGCGCCGAGTTAATCAGTGCGGAAACGGAGGGCTATTTCCAATCAAGTGCGCTATGGCGCTTCTTCTTCTGCGCTTAATAGGCATTGCTCCTTTTATATTACTTAGCTTTATCAAGTCGAGTGACTTGTTTTCATAATATATTCGCGACGTAATCAATAACTGCATTCAAATCTAGCAATTTTGTGAAAGTGAATACTACAAGGGATGCAATTAAAAATATGTATAGCGTACATAACAAATACAAGTTGTTGACATCATTTGTCGTTTGTCTTCGCCTCCTTTGGCGATCGATGCCAATCGATGCCCATATTTCTGGCTGAATGAGCGACGTATTTACTTGTTGGGAGATAACCCCGAAAAATTATATTGCATATTCCAATCTATTTGGATCGCCGTCGTTGTCGTGCTGTTGGCAAAAAGGGGCCGAAGACCAAGCGGATTATTATTTAGCGACATGTGTTGTAATATTTTATGTTATTCTTCGACCAGTCAACAAGCGCACCCAGCCAATGTGCAATTGTGCGAATTGCAAGGGCGTGACTAATACAACCCCAAAAATGTGGTAAAAATTCAGAAAATTAATAACGCAACTTTGATATTAACTGCTGAAATATCTTAATTTTTATCAAGGAAAAAGCAAGTGATATCGAGCTACCCTGCACGCCCCCAGTTTGGTCAATCAATTTGACTTATTCCGTTGGGGTTATCGATGGGTGAAAATCAATCCAACTTTTTTCCCTCCAATTTATACAAGTGAGGCAATCACCTAATAAAACAAATAAAGAAACCACAACACATGGAGTTGGCTTGGCAAAAAAGAGGAAAATATTATTAATGACATTACATGTTCGGTCATTCGATTAGATGTTGTGTGTCAAGTTGTGCCATTGCGTGCGTACCTTGCTCGTGGCAACGTTGTGATTCAATTACTGACCAACCTTTGGTAACTTTAGTCGTGAAGCTGATGCTGTTTGACTTACTTTCGCACTGTCTTTTGTGACATCGCCAGGAGAGAGAAAAAACCACACACAAGTGGATTATCTTATTAGGGGAGAAGCGCTGCGGCACTAACGCGATCACAATGTGACATAACCGGAGGCGTCCGTTGCGCGAAGACAACAAACTCGTGAAACAAATAAATGTATTGGCTTGCCATAACGATTTTAACGTAACGGCTTTTCCGTACATTGCGCGCAAAACAACAACAACAACAACGCCTTCTTCGCCACTCATTGGAGTACTTCGTCTCGTTAGTGCTGCGTGCTGTACGATTGTGAAGTACGCTACTCCATGCTGCATACTTTGGGAGGAAGGAAGACGATTGAATCAGCATGAAAACAACCCCATTGCATTGAACTTGTATGGTGCGTGGCTTGTTTGGTCCATTATTATGGCACATACTGCGTGGCGCGCACCTGGACCTTGTCAAAGAAACAAAAAAGTGTAAAAGGGTTTTGTGCTTAATTTACTGGACATTATTTTTACTCTCTGTCCGTTTTTGCCCGGGCGCTTTGTTTTCAATGCGTTCGCGACGAACAGTTGGGAGTGTAAATAATGTCGGATTGTCGGGTAATGGAAAACCGCAATTGGCAATTTCGGCGAGTCCTTTCTCCCCTTGTGCGTTTCCGGCGTTTCACAGCAACGCGAAATATCAAAGTTTTGCGATGTCTGCGTGGCAAATTGCTAGTCAATAAGTCAATAACTTTCTGATACTCTACGCACTCGCATATCGTTGCGACTAACAAGGCGATATCAATAAAATATACATATAAATCGAAATTTGCCCAGAATACGTGTGTGGTGTGTGTTATCGCGATAAGAGTCATTTGTAAGAGGGAATTGACTGATAAACCAAGCGCATGAATATTCATTCATCCATTTGTAAACTGTATACAGTTTTGCGCGCGTTTCCGGGAAGTGCAAGTGTGGGAATCGGCCAAAGGGCAGTCGGTGTTGACCTATCGTGTTGTTTGACCTCTGGCCAGCCTTCGGCGTGCCAATCACGACCCTCCGTCCGAACGGTCAAGCGTAGAGATTGGCCAAGACTAGAGGGGTTCGGCCACGAATGTATTAAGCGCACTGGTCAGTGTAATAAAGAAGGGTTTGTCATTCCGACTGGACATTGGATACTTAACTGACCAAAAACTGGTTTCTTTCCATTCGTATTCATGCTCAGGTAGAATTAAGAAAGGGTTATACCTTCTTGAAATACGTATTTGTGTGGTCAATTGGGCAGCTTGAATTTCAGTTGGCTGCTGTTAAGAGCACGAAAGCAAGCAGTAGGTGGTGTTGTACAGATGAGAATGTGTTTAGGGTTATGCATGTGTTGATTACCCTCCGGACGCAATATGAGGGTTGTTTGGTTGTGCAGCTGTTTATTTGAAGCAATCGATATGTCACCTTGTCACACTCCGCTCACATATGATTATTGTAATCGCAAATGTCTACAAATAACCAACTAATCAGCCCAGCTAACTAATTGCACGATTAATGATTCGATTGTTATCAATTGCAGACACGAATGAGGGTCTTACGAACGACAACCATCAGGACATCCTCACGTGCGGCACATGCCAGAAGCCGTTCGCATTGGCGGACATTGTGCGCTTTATCCAGCACAAGATCACGACGTGCAATAAGGAGAATATTGGAAACTGCTTTACGCACACGGGCGATCGGGATCGGGAGAATGACAATGATGGCGCATACCCGCTGTCAGCGATCAACTCCCGCCGACCGAGCATATCGGCGCCCATTTCCGGCAAGAAGGCGTCCGGCAGTGGCACGCGTGTCCACACGCCGCCACCGGCCTCGCCACGTTTGCCTGCGCCCGGCGACCTCAGCGTCGACGGCGCCGCCTCCTCCACGCCAAAGCACCACGCTACCTCATCGCCACTCACCTCGTCCATGGAGGATGGCGAAGACATCAAGCCAAGCATCATCAAACAGGAACGCATGGACACCTCTTCGTCGGGACCGGAGGAAAGCTCCTCGTCGAAAAAATCCCGCACGGAGGTCGCTGACGCCGAGTCCAACACGACGCACAGCGGTGAGTGTCATGAAGTCTAAATTAGAAAGCTGTCAGCCTTTTTTCCGCGACGCGTACGTCACATGTGTGCTAATCTTCACCCTTCCAAAGTGTCAGGCGTGATACGAAAAGATCGACGTGGACATTTAATAACCGCACCACCCTTTCGCAGTCAGGCACCAGTTGCTCCTTTCTTACTGACAGTTTCTTACTTGTCGAATAGAATTTTGCAATTATAAGATAACAAATAAAAGATGAGTAACAGGAAAGTTTTTGAATTTGAGTCATTAAAACGACAAAAAATCGATATAAGCATTCCGCGATTTCACGGTCTGGCGAGTTCATTAAGGCGCATGCATAATGCTTCACTTCAATGGGATGTCAATAGCAATTGCAGCATGAGATGCGAAGGGTTGTCTCCGCTGCTTATTATTATTTATATGCATTCATTAACGTACGGATGAAATCGATGGACGCGCCGCGGCGTTGGTGTATGGACAATGCCCATTGTTCAATCTCCTGAAACCCTCACCCAGCCTCCTCCGAAGGACATGCACAATGCACATTCAAAATGCAAATGACACATGCGGAGGAGAAGCAGTTGTGATAGTGGTGTTGGTGGTGGTGGTGGTGGTGGTGAAGGGCCGGCAGGCACAGCATGCATTTTATCGTTTTCACTTGCGTTTATTAAAAGTTTCGCCAGTTTTGGGCGAATTTAAACCGAACACCCCGCAGTCAGTGCCCGCATCATATGGGACATCACACATGCATGTTTACACCATTATTATAGGGAAGTTTTGAGTGACAACACATTTTCATAATATCGTTTTTTATCATCATTAACAACAAATGTCGAGTTTCAACGCAAATGACCGCCAATAAAGTGCGCCAAGAAAAAGAAAGAGGGCAGTAACAATGGATAAAAAGTTTAATTTAATTTATTTACTTGTCCAATCTTCAACCGGTGCTGCTCGTGCCGAGTTGTGTGCTGTTGATCACGTTGAAAGGAGAACTCGTTTTATTTGAATGCGGCGAGCACGCGCGTGCATGGCACGAGGATGAGCAAGCAGAAGAGTTAAAGCAGATGATGATGATGATCATTCAAGACCAGTAGTGCGCCTCCGAACTTACCTTTCGACGATGCGACGACGCACGCATCGCGTCGCTCATAAAAAGCTATGCATAACCAAACGGCTTCAACTCTTCTTTTTATTCCCGGACGGAGGCCGCGTGCGCGATGGGTGCCCGGTTTATTAAGGTTTACATAATCGGTGCGCGTGCTGTTTGTATACGAACGGAATCTCCGTGCAGTACCCTCGAGTGCAACTCGTCCTCGTCCTATCTGTTTCTCTATCTATTCCTGAAGCTTGTCGAGTACGTGTACGACACGCGTGCGACACGAAGGATAGACAAACGTGTGCACTATTTACCTACAAGAAAACTTTTTTGTTCCAACTCCCAATTCTATTACCTTCTTTCTATTCATTCAAACTGCTTGTCATGGAGATAGTTAGGTGTTTATTTATTCGACATACGTCTGCACGTGGTGGTTAATTATCCAATAACAAAGCGAATAAACTCATGCGTATTGAATGTGGGGTATTGTGAATGCTGCTTATAAAGATTTCTGGTCACAGACGTGATTCTTTATTTTTTATTCCACGTCTGACGGGATGGTGGTGGCGGTAGAGGACATTTGCATATGTTAGGCGGGAGTGTGCAACGTGCCGGCCACAAAAGACCGCCACGAAGCCGCGATTATTTATCGCCGCCTCGACACAACGAATGCGAAAAAATGGCACGGGGAGCGCGAGCCAAGCCCGTTTTAAAAAACCATTTGGCGCGAAGGGTCCGCTCACGATCTGATGGAAGAAGTACGAGGTGCGAGACTCGCTCTGCATACGACTCATATCCACAATATGGTGTTGGCACAGCCGCCTCCCTGCGAGAAACTGGAAACATCTTGTATAATTCGAACGCAAAGTGCCCGTCGAAGATTTTTCATTCGCTCCCGGGTCCTATTCATTCTTCTTAGTTGGCTTGCCAGCGTCCAACAATAGCGGCTTAAAATTTGAATATCGCGGTCATTTCCACAGTGTATATGGCGGGGTTCCTCTTATCGTCTTATCAAATATAATGCCCCCCTGCGCTCTATGCTGCCTTCCATCCATCCTATTGGGAATTATAAATGAGCGATGACTTCTTTTTCGACTTTGCATTGGCAATTCAATGGTCAATCGCCGCCTCCGCCGCCGCCACGGCTAATACAATTACGAGATTATTTTTTATGCTGCAATGCGATTATTATGTCTATAAAGCTTTAAAAGGCCGGCCTGACATCTGTTTGCATTCCATAAACGCGTCACGTCCTTCAAGGAACAATTTTATCTTCCTCAACAAACATTTACTTTCGCACTGCGCGCATACAGTGCGTTTAAACGCGGGCCGGCTTGTGAATTCTGGGAAACGCGGAGGCTACGAGCGGGTGGTATGCGAGGGAAAAAGTGGAAAATCTTATCTTATCGTTATAATTGCTCGAAGGCTTATTGTAAACACGGCCAACAGGAAATTTTCCAAAACAATGAGTCGATAATTTTAAATTTTATGAAGCGTTTTTTCGCATTGCTTCACTGGACTTGGACCAGCGTGATGTGGGAGTCGGATGGCGATTTGCTACAGCAAGTTGAAGATTGAAGAAGTATGGATGGAGGAACAATCGTCCGACACGGAAAAACGTCGCGCGCGCGTCATTAAAATGTTGACCCGCATAAAGAAGCGAGACAATGCGGTGTAATCACACCGGCTCATTGCGCCCGCGCGCGTATTTCGTTGTTCGATGTGCAGTTATCCATGATTCCTTCTTCTGCTTCCTTCTTGCGAGCGTCCATTGTGTCATCTCGTGTTTGCGGCCGCGACCACGTCTTGGTCGCGATTGTGAATGCATCGCACGTTCGCCGCACCCTCGTTTTCTCCGTCTCGCTACAGCATTGCAGCAGCAATGGAAACTCTGAGAAGAGTTGCGCATTACTGCGCGCCGCACACACGCATCGTAAATGTCCGAACGATTTTTCATTCGAAAGGCAGGCAATGTGACGATTTTTCACTCAACTATTAAGACCACATGTGTCCCCGTCCGGCGTGTTACGCACCACGGTTATTTTTTGATATTTCGAACCGCGGAGGGTCCGCTAAACTACACTTGCTTTGAGGGTTGTTTGAATGCAGAATTTTCAATGTGTGCTTATTGTTTCAGAACCAAGCAACTACGTGTGCTCCACGTGCAAGGCACGTTTGCATTCCGCGTGGCGTCTCGTCCAGCACGTCCAGCATTCGCATGGCGTGAAAATCTACGTGGAAAGCTCGCCGACGAGCAGCAAGGGTTCATCGAGTTCTTCGTCATCGTCGAGCAGTCATAATAACAATAACAACCATAGTTCAAGCAGTACAAGTAGCACGTCTTCGGGATGCTCGTCCGCAGGTGTACCGCCGCCGGCGAACATTAGACATCACCTGCTGCCGCCGCCGGATATGCATAATCCGTTCGGCGTGGGCAATTTGCTGCGGCTACCGATGCCGCCGCTCAATCACGGTTTGGTTCCTCCGGCGCCGCTCTTTTCGCGGCCCGACCATCACCAGTTCCGCATGGAGCAACTGGTCAACGAACAGGTGCGCCATCATAGTCTCAATCTTGCCGCCGCCGCAGCCGCAGTGGCAGCAAGCGGAGGCATTCCACCGCCGCATCCGAGTTTTCCGTCGCCCGCGGACCGTCAGCCGCCGGTCCCAAATACGCGGGAGCGCAGCACACCCAACCAACCTTTAGCACTGGAACCACAGCTGGATTTTTACTCGCAGCGGTTGAGGCAACTCGCTGGTACCACCAGTCCGGGCGCGGCTCAGGCGAGCTCGCCGTTGCCCCGGAAGCACTCACCGCCGTTCGCAAGTCCCTCGCCTTCTCTGCCCGCCAGCGCGGGCAACACAAGTAGTCTGATCTCCAGCAGCAACCATCACAATAACAACAATAACCATAGCAGCAGCAATAACAACATTAGCAGCAATAGTGGCGAATCACGTCCGGAGAGCGTGTCGCCACAAATCAAATGCGAAGAACCTCAGGCACTCACCACAACACCTCGATCAACATCAACGCCTGATGGTAAACCAATGTCACCAAGAAATAGTACCATGGACGCGTTGCACCATTCATGCGACCTCTGTGGTAAGAAATTCCGCTACCAGAGCAACTTGGAGGTACATAAACGAATCCATTCGGGTGAGTTACCCTACAAGTGCTCGGTTTGTGACCATGCGTGCGCACATAGCTCCAAGCTGAAGCGCCACATGAAAATACATCGCACACCTGAAGACCGCACCAGCAATGCTGGATCGGTTGAGACCATCGACGGCGAAGATAGCGACGAAGAGGAAGATCTCGAGGAGGAGGAAGAGGATGAAGAGATTGAGGCGGAGGAAGAGGCAGAAGACCTTAGCGTTCCTAGTCAACTTGATACCAAGAACAGTCAATCGGCCAGTCTTGTGGGTGAACTGATGGACAAATTCGGCTTGAGTAATATTGCTCAGTACAGTGAAGCGTACAAGCAAGCATTGCAAGAGTCCGGTTCGGCGCTCAAGCTTCAAATGAACAAAGACCGCGACAATAATAACTCTACGTTAGCGACCCAGTTGAAGCTACGCGATGAGTTCGCCAAGGGGTTTCTGCCAGGACCACCTCCGCAGCCAATGCCGCTTTTTCCGCCCTTCAACGAATCCTCCTACGAAGTGAGCAAACGACTGAAGTTGGATCTTGACCGCAACGACTGGTGGCTGCCGAATTTGGCGCGCGATAGCAAAGGGTTGCCAGGACCAAGCGCACTCCTGCAGGGTCCGCTCATCAAGAAGGAGTCTCGCCGCAACGATACCTGTGAGTTTTGCGGCAAAGTGTTCAAGAACTGCTCGAATCTGACCGTCCATCGGCGGTCACATACGGGCGAAAAGCCGTACAAGTGCGAACTTTGCTCCTATGCGTGCGCACAAAGCTCGAAGCTTACGCGACACATGAAGACACACGGCCGTATCGGCAAGGATGTCTATCGCTGTCGGTTTTGCGAAATGCCCTTCTCGGTGCCGTCGACGCTCGAGAAACACATGCGCAAATGCGTGGTGAACCAGGGCAAGGGGCATCTGCTGCAATCGCTGCCGATGCTCTCCGGCGACGAAGACTCCTCCACCAGCATTCCCTCCAAGGAGGCCACATGACTCTTTCCTTGGGGCGGAATGCGGCTGCCACCGCCCCCACCGAGCATTACGTACTAGTCCCAAAAAATGCTTGAAACGCATTTAAACCATCACAATAACGTGTAGTACCATTTGATTACCGATGACGAAGAGACGCAAAAAACACAACACTCTTCATAAAAAAAACCATGCGAAGGATCGTCACGTAAAACTAAATTTAATTGATAGATAAAATATGTGTGTAAGCGCCCCCAAAAGTGTGAGCACCAAACAAAAGAACTTTAACGAAATGACGGACAAATGTTCCATATATCGTGCGAATCGTGCGGCAACATTCCAAGATAATAAGTTGACTACTCCGTCGACGAGACGCCCTCTTGAGTTCTACAATTTTCCGTCGTGGAAAATGATGGATAATTAGGAGTTCAAGACTCCGACTCGAGTGGATTGTGTAGTAGTTAACTTGCTATATTCGAATGCGATGAAATACATTTGTATATAAATACGTAAAAGAAGCGCCGCCGTCGCACATTTAGTTTATAACAATTTGACTAATAAGTAAACAAGTAATATATTAAACTAAACTATTATTATTATTATTGTGTATTAAATTTATTATTATTATATTATTATTGCACATTATTATTATTATATTTGTTGTAACTGATACCAAAGCAATGTTTAAACGTTTTTTTAGTGAAAAAGAGTTAAGGGACACACAAACACACTGAGCATGCGCACAAGAAATGTCTTCTTACTTAATTTACAGTTCGTTGTTGTGTTGAGACTGAGAAACGGATCTCTTTATGGTGTGCGAGAGGGTGCGCGCTTGAGAGATCCAGCTGTACATTCCCGGATCATATCAATTTTATCAGCAATTGATAACAGGAATTGAAGGAAGAGACGCACGAGTGCATTTATCGATACGTCGCGAAAATATTACCGCATCGCGCCGTCTGCGCGGCATGCGAAAGAAGCAAATAATAATAGCTGCTGCTCGAGGAAAATCGATGCGCTCGCATCTTCGAGGACATAAATTGGCCAGTAATAGAGCAATGCGCTTCGCCGGCGCTTCTTCCTTCCCTTCGATGACTCGTTTTTGATGACTGTACATAACCAGTGTTTATTGTCCGTATATGAAATGAAAATGAGCAAAAAATACGAGAAAAATTGTAGAGTAAAGCAAATAAAACGTAATAAATACAAAATATATATATGGATGACAAGACGAGAAATGATGATTGTGAATGAGTTGTGTGTAGTTGAGAGAGAGAGAGAGAGAGAGAGAGCAATTTTGTGAACTGTGACGAACTGTTAAACGAAAATTGAATATTGTACAAATTTTGCAAACGCAATGCAGCTAATCATTAAGAACGTATGTTCGAATTTCTGTTTAGGAACAAATCACAAAACTGGCGTCAACTTTTAAATCTAAAATTATAAAGATAATGAATGCATATTATATACGATTATGAATTAATGAAATACAAATTCATTGATTGGATGTTTCTTCCTATAAGAGAATAAAACGTATAAGAATTTAAACCAACTCGAAGAATGATTGTAATGTAATAAAAATTCTGATTTTCCTACTTCACCGATGTACTTAAAATTAAATTTAAAATGCAAAAGATGCAGAAAAAAACTTGATACCAAATTGAATGCTAATGTTGATGAATTGATGAATGTTTAGTTCAAGAGAGTAACAAATAAATATTAAAGATAAACAAAATAAATAGATTTCATGTTTTTAAAACTTTAAATGTTGGTGTTTTAAACAAATGATTCGGCAAATGCATTTGCAGAATGACTTAATTATGTCTCTTACAAACAAACAAACAAACAAACAAAATTACACAATACCAAGAGAAATGTGAATATAAATTAAATAATAAAACTGATTATGAGACCATGTACAACCAGACACATGCTTACACAATACACGTATACACATGAAAATGGCAAAAGAAGTATGGAGAAAACAATTTAGAAATTAAAGTTCCATTTATTAATTGATATCCAACCGTGTTTCATTACATTGCTATTGCATTATTATTCGATTTGATTTTGTTGCGCTTTGCTTACTTGCACTAACTGCTCACTCACTTCCTACTTTCCTGCTTTTAAATGCCATGCATTGTGTCATCATCATCTTCATTGCGTTCGCATGGATGGCTTGACGCTGCGCACAAAATGCAAACGCGCATTATTGTTGCACCGTGAATGATGAAGAGACTTAATTGAATACGACCAACACGATTTGCCGCCGCCACCACCGCATTGTGTTAATTGCAATAGAATGGTCTATGACAAAAAGGAAAAATCGCATTGGAAATCGTTCTGGAATGCACACGGATCGTATGTACATTTAATTACTTTTTATTGCCCATTGTTGAGACGCGTACGTTTCACAGATTTGTACTTTTTTTATTTACCATGAACAAGTTTAATTGCAAATTTTCCATATTTGTGAATTGTGCTCCGCATTTTCACCTGCGTAGATTTGACGATTTCATCTTGTATTCAATTATGGATTAATTAATTGCAGTCATTAATTTCACAATTAACAAGCCGCATATTAATTAAATGAGCGTCTTACTACGAGAAATTCTTGCTTTTATTAACCATAACACGGTGTTTAATATTGACATGATTTATATAATAAACCATTACCTACTACTAGAGAATGGGAATTAGTTGTTAGAAACTGCAATTAAGAAAATCAAATATTTTGTGTTTTTCTCCTTGAATATTTCACCTCTGCATTATTTATCCTGAAGGGATATATATGATAAGTGTAACTTTCACCCTCGACGTACTTTTATGATGCGGCAACATATGCACTTCAGCTACTTGTACTTAGATGCACACCCTCATGGATTATCCACCCTCATCTTCACAGTGCTAACCCTCTTGTAGCGCTATATGTTCCATATTTTTATTTGGATATTTCCATTTGTGATAAGCCAATTAATAAACCACGTAGTTTCTTTTAATGATCACAATTTATGATCTATAGATCAATACATAGATCCATAGACTGCACTATAGGCAACCAGCAGTGACACTTGATTTGAGTTGGGGTTAATTGGAGGGGTACCTGAGTTATTTAAAGATTACCCCAACATTAGTTTTGACTAGTGGCCGGTAGAGGTATTATTTCAGGTGTGCTGGCGGTGGTACCAGCTTCTCCTACTTTAAAAATGAGGGGTAGATTCAGGGTTGTCCAAACTTGCAAGCCTAACGGACTCAGGTAAATTTATAAAGTGAATAGGGAAATATTTCATGATTATAGCAGCAATGCCTTGCGTATTATTTTCCAAAAACAGTTATAGTAAAATAATAAATGTTAATTCATAGATAATTAGGTTGATTAATTACCATATAAATGAAATATTTAATTCGTCTCAAAATAATTAGATTTTATTTTTACTTAATTACATAGAACATTTAAAGTAACAAGCAATTGCTAATTATTAAAACACAAAGCCATTTATATACAGGTAAATTAACTGCAATGCATTTGTTTATGATGCACAACCATTTTCAGCATTTGTTGTCGGCTTAAAGCTATATGATTCACCTAAGTCTGATGGATACGATTCGTGAATGGCGGTGGGGAACAAGCGGCGAATTTTGTTAAACGGCTCAATGGAACGCCCAGCAGTGTTTATGCGTATGTGCCCAGAGTGGTGGTGGCTCCTGTGCCGCCAACTCGAACTGATCGCCAAACAAAGCACGCGCAATCAAACAAGAGACGCGAATCCATCTCTTCAGCTCCGACATAATAGCGCCGGTGTTTTTCTGGCTCGCGTGCTGGAAGGGGGCGGCGGTTGGCGGAACGGAGTGCTGCGGCGGACAGGTTCAGATTGAGTACCCTCTCGTGAGTATGTGGAGGCGGCCAACAATCACGCATATCCCAACATGTACGTTAAAGACTATAGAATAAGAACTGGTCTCTGGAATGAGAATATGTGTTGTTTAAATGGTGCTGAAGACTATTAGGCAATATACAGGGTATTGCCACTGTAAAATCAAACTGTTCTGCAAAGAAGTACATTCATCATATCCAATTTCTCATTTTGTTTATTCTGGCAATGTTTTATCATTATAACTCTTTGTTGAAAGGGTTAAAAATAATATGCTCAAAACGAAATTGCGTAAATACCTATAGCAGTGTGTGCGTCTCAACAAGTCTATTATTTTAAAGGGTGGCGAGCGGGGAGTGGGTGTTGAAGTACTGCTGGTGGCAAAGACCACCCTTTATTACCCTTTCACTTTACTGGAGCACTACACGAAATACCTAGGATGCGGCGCGCCGTATGTAGGCAGAAGTCGAAACTCATTACGTCTTATATTATTCCAACCTTCCGGATTGTTTATTTAGAATAATTGAAAATGGAATTACCTATTTCGTTTTGTGGGCGCATGAAGAGCCACGGCGCGGCACGGCACGGCTGTTGTTCTTCGTCAAGTACAAGTGTTGAGACGCGGGGAGTAAGAATAGATAGCGCATGTTTATAGGAAGAACACGTAAGGAGCTGTCCTCAACGTTGAATCCTGAATTTACCCTGTAGGCATTCATAGCCTCCTGCACATACAACAGAATTCAACTACCAAAAAACCTATTTTCCTCTGTAAAAAGCTTTCAACAGATGTTGTTGAACAATAAATTAATGAATTGTAAAATACAATAACTAATTTTAGTCACGTGTTGTGAAATTTAAACTCTTTATTGATTTGCCGCTTCCTTCGGCAACAATGAATTCTATTAATAAAAGAGCGAAATTCTGCTCGATTAACCCGAACTGAAGCAAATCGAACGCAATCGAATTTAAAAAGTGACTCATAACTTCAACCCCAACGCGAAATTAATTAATCTCCAGATAGACAAAGCCGCAAGATTTGTTCTTTGGCCACGAAAAACAAGTTTGCATTTGATACGCGACGGCGATTAATCTTCGCTGCTCGATGGTTCGCACTTCACGTGCAGAAACGAATTCTATTCGGATGCGATGAAATTCCGGAAAATCGTCGCTCGATTGCTGGAACATTTAGTATAGTTGTTTGTTAAGTGATTTAGCGAATGTTAGGAAACCGCCGCGCACACTTTGCATGTGTGATAGAGAGACGAGCGAGAAGAAAAGGTGGCGGTGAAGTGTGCGGGCGATGCGGCTGATATGTGCGATATGCGGCTCCGGGGGGGATGGAAAAGAGCGCGCTTCTCTCGCGGGTATGCATTGTGGCGCGCCCACCCTCCCCGTCTTCTTCCTCTGCCGCCGCCAACGGCATTCATCTAATTAGCTGACTGCGTGGAGCATTCGCATGCAAGACTTATCGCTCTTACACTCATTAGCAGCAGATTAATCCATCAAGAAAGCATCGAGCAGCCTACGTGTGCGCACGCTTGACAAGCGTTCAAAGTCGAATTCGAATACAGCATGCATTCCTAGTCAAATGTCCCACAACGCAAAATATGCAAAATAACCGTACGAACTATTAATATTAATTAAAAGACGAACATGATTTCTGCGATGGAAATCAGTTCTTGGACGTGGCAACACTGTACGCAAAACGCACCCTTTCAACCCTTTCTCCCTCCCGCCGCTGCGTTGTAATCCGACGAAGACGTACGCGCACATTATTGCTGACACAACGGACAAGGGTCAGATTTCTCGCCCTCGATGCGTGAGGGCGACTGCGATCCAGACTGCTGTGTTCCTTTTCGCTCCTGCCGCGTCGATGAGAAACCCTGCAGGATGAGGGGTGTGACTTTGTGTTCTCGCGGACTCACGCCGTTTCATTGGACGGCTACGGCCACTGGTCAATCCATAAAGCACCCTCACCCTTTCAGCTGTGCTGTCGCGCACAAATGTCGCGTTTCGACACTAATTACAGGAGATTTTATAATAATACGGAGTGTTTTTATTAATTGGCATAAAGGATTGAGGTAATCAATAATGTATATACAGGTGATACATGTGGTTGTTTGTCGATTGAGGGTGGCGGTGAAGCAATGGACGCGACTCATTAAGATTTACGGCTCGCGGAGCGGCGAAGACGGCGTTAACTGGAGCGGAGAGCGCGACGGCGAAATTAAAACTGAAGAGACGCACCGTCGTGCTCGCCGCCGGAGCAGGCCACCGCTGCATGCGAATGCTGAATAGAAAATTTCTCTCTCGGCATTTTTCGTGCGCTTTTCGCACCCCAGAAACTCATCCACCTACACACGCAGCCGTGCTCGCCAAGCGTTGCACAATTTCCACTCAAGTTTTCCCTCATTTACATTAAGTGTAGACGTTCTTGCAGACATTGCGTCTCGACAATGTAAGTCCTAGCTTTATTTCTTCTCTTTTTAAATGCGCGTATACAACAAGTAGCTGGGTATTTTGATTTACAATTTCTTTATTAATGGTGTTATTTCAATTGTCATTAATTGTTGATACTTAGACCTTTTTATCACCTAAAAGAAAAACATATAATTTATCATTGAAATACGAGTATATTGCTTGGAAAATGATGTAAAATGTTAAAATTTTTTTAAAATAAATAAATAGTTACTTAATTTAAGACAAATTAATCCAATTTAGTGAAAATTTTATAAATTTTAGGTAAATCATTTATGTCTTAAAGTTTTAAAAAATTGTTATCCATTCTTGAATATAATTTATCACTAAACTCATTACGCTTGAGGATTTGATAAATCTTATCTTATCTTATAATTAGGTATATAGTATATCCAATTAATACACAATTAGTATTTTTCTCCTGATAATAAATAAAAACTAGAAATGAATGAATGTTTGAAAGTCAATCATACTGAAACAAAATCAACGGGTAATGGGAATCACCCTCATATCTAGTCAACTTTACTCCAGAAAATTATGAAAATACCTTTTGTATGGTCGCCTCAGGCCTGTGGTCAGCACACGTATGTGTTTGACAGTGGTTTTTTTGTTTTCTTGATATTCAAACAGAAATTGAGTCCCATAGAATTTTTACTCACCTCTGTACAATGGAAGTCAAAATTGTTTTTTATTAAACTTAATTTGTATCCAAAGTTGATTGCTTAAATATTTAAAAGTTATCTCAATTCATAGATGGATAATTAACGTTTTGTTGCAAAAAGTTTTCAGAAAGATATTAAATTAAAATAGGCTGTTATTTGAATTCTCGCCTTGGTGACTCCCATTACTCTTTTCAAAGTTGGCAAGTTAAAATAATGGAAAATATACCTTCTTTTGTTTCTTTATTCTGCCCATATTTTCAAAACTATTATTTTTATAACGACTTACTTTTATTATTTCATTTTATAATACCTAATGAATTATGATTTTCCTATTGTGGCTTATAGAAATGTAAAAGTCAGCAGGAAAACTGAAACAAACAATAGCTATTAGCACAATAGACAAGTAAGTATTGCATTGCGAATGGAAACATACGCGTCGCATCCGATTGCAGAAGAGATGCATTTGCATATATTTATATTCGATTAGACGATAAGCATAATCACAATCGCGAATTCATATATTCGCGATGCAGGCGCGCTGCTCGCCCGTCTGGAATCTGGATCGGAAGCAAACGTATTGTTCATTCAGACGCAAACGCCTTGATAAGTGCGAGCGGCACGTGTAAAGCGGCTCGACGCGCGCGCGCGCGCGCCAAACAAAATGCGGACGACAGTAGCGAGCGAAGGTACGAATAGATTTTATCAAATAAATAATAATACGACACGAGAGGCGGTGCACTAGTGTGCATCTCTCATTGTAACGACGAGCGTCGCGCGATGCAATTTCACTCAAGCGGTATTCTGCTCTGCTTTGAAGATGCAGAACATATTCTTGAAAATGGGCAAATTTTTCTATAAGAACGCGGGCGCCAACTTTTGTTATTCGTATGCGTGTTCACCATGTCATATGCGCGCATATTTCTATACTGGCATTTCACTATTCTCTATTTTGCCGCCGCCTCCGTGATGTGATATTTTGTAACGCGGATGCATTCGGCTGCATGCCGCGTCGAGGAGCGAAATATCATAACGGTTTGTTAGACTCGCCCTGCCGCTTTTCCACGTTTCTGACTTTCTTCAGCGCGCGCACCCCGAACCTATGCGAATTGCTAACACGTTCATAATAGCTTGCTAGATGCCATTGTCAAAGACGAACATCACGCAGTTGGCTTTTCTATTGATATTTAAATTTAGTTAAATTTACGAAAGGTAAATAATATTTTCAGCAATGTACGAATGAAATATTGATAAGCTATTTAAACCATTTGCTATGAGCTATCAAATTACTTGAGATGTTAAAATAAGTGGTTGGAAATCTAGGACAGGATCTTGATCCTAATATATGAGGAAATCTGCTTTAACGATAATTTCTACCCCGAAGATTTCGGATTTTGCTGAAGCAGCAGAAACAACAGCCGGCGAACGAAGCAGAACGCTGAATATTTGTATTCAATGGATATAGTTTTGTCGATCATAATAGAATTCCATTAGGAGGGGGCTGCAGCACGTGAATAATAAATGACGAGGCGAAGATGATGACGGCGGGTCCAGCGGAAAAGGGTTGCCGTCCATAGGCAAGGACTGCGCCCGGGAACCGCTCTCTTCTTCTTCGCCACCCTTCCCCGCCATCACGGAAGCACCACACATTTGAACTTTGCTGTAGCAGTGGTGGTGGCGGCGGCATGGGGCCGGTTGTGCTTGTACTTGTGGTGCCAGCAGCCATGTCGGTCCGGCGCGGACTCTCTCACCCGTCCTCCGAGGGCCTTTTGATTAACGATTCATGTCCTCCGCGTACTTTGCATACCTCTGCTACGTCCGCCCTTGATCGCCCATTTTCACCCGTTGGGTTTGCGTCCATTCCGCTTTCTCCTTGCACCCCCGCCTGAAATTCTCCAATTCTCATAAACTAAAAGTCATATTTTATTTGGCAACCGAAAATATACTTAGTCAAGTAATATTTTTACTTTTTATCAAGGTAAATGAATTTATTTCATGGCACATTTAGTCGGGAACCCTATAAGGACGCTTAGGTTGTAATAGAGTTGTGTAATTGGTGTGCAGAATGCATAGAAAGGGCTGTGTAATTAGAAAAGGTCGATGTCGAAATGAATGCATGTCGTCGTCACACATGGACGAGAAGTGTTTCGGGGTGGACGACAGTCCTCAATACATACACGCAGCATGTGGATGTAGGTACAAGACGGAAGAGCGGGAAACGTGCTCCGTGGATGGCAGAGTAGCGTCCGCGCGAGGAGAGCACGGGGGTGGCAAGTGTAGCGTGTAAAGTACGCGAATTGAGGCGAGAGGTGGCTGTCAGAAGGGGAGCCAGCGAAAGACATCAAGGCATTGAGAGTGCGGAATGAAAGGCGCACACGCGATGCTTTCGACGGTGGCGGCGGCAACATGCATTCGTAGGCAGTTCGTCGACGCTGCTGCCGTCGTTGCCGGCGAAGGTGGGCGAAAGGAGAAAAGGGAAGAGGCCAGTGCCAGATCTCCGATTGCAATTAATTCGGCCGGCGTGAGCACTAATTTACATCTGTGGACACCCCGTCGCATGGATTAACGAACGAAGAGGCGCACAGACGCGATGAGTACACGTCGATCGCGCCCCTTCTGCCGCCACCACTCCGACCGCCACTAACACACAAAATTTGCAATTCCGAATTTAAATTAACCATCGAATTTGTGAAAATTTCAATCATTTTACTTAGCCGTATCGTATTATTTCACACACTTAAAACGTTTGTTTAACGAGTAATTTCTTTTGGAGATTGCCAAAGTTCCGGAAGATGTGTTTTAACCATAGATCTGTGTTTTGGTGTTGGGATGCCCCGGAGGCGCTTTGACTCCGCACTCGGAACTACATGTGCGCCGCGCGTCTGTACTGAGGAAATGCCATTACTTATATGCGGTCAGTGCAATCAGAAGTGGAGCGCTGCCGGGTGCTCTAATTGGGAACACTTTGGAGTTTCCTCGCTTGTATGGGCGCTCGCTCGGCCTCCTGATAAACCCTCCGGTCATATGCAGCTCCGGCCCTTTCGCCACCATTACATTACGCCTTTGCCGAGGCGGAGGCTTTGGTCTTCTCCTTCGAATTAAACTTTTGCGACAACAAACACGAAATGCTTCAAGACTCGCTCAAATTTTACATCTAAAGTAGACTATTTGTTGAAAGTTTACTTAGTTTAACAACTATTGTTGAACGTTACAAAATGTGGAATTTTAACGGTTATATGGTCAGATGGTCAATCCGACCAATAAGCATCTAACATGCCCACCTTGCAAACTTAGGTATAATTTTTCTCTACCTATGAACCTTTGATGACCCTATAGGTCCGCATTCGGGGAAAGAATCGATTCGTTACGCATCCCTTTCTCCTGTTATTTTATTTTCAGGTAGAAAACCTTTCTACCCACATTTGCATCAAGGGATACACCAAACTATGCCCGATATGTTTCAAATTGAAAGATATTTGTTAGTCCTTCAGGAAAAATGGGATAAAAATAGGAAAAATTGTATTTTTCTAATGTGGAATAGTTTATTTGACTTAAAACTTGGAATGATTAATATCAGTACATTTGTGTTGACATGTGGAGTAAACTATTATGGGTTTTTGTGGCATGCTCACTCCTATGTAACGCATGCGACCTCTGAACTGGACGACCAGGTGACCACCCCAAAAATGTAAAATGTATTAGCCATGTGTACACGTGGCGCGTACAAATAACCAGTTTTTAGTAAAGTAACCAAACATGCATGGTCGACATATAATTGAGCCGCTTCCAGAACCAGTTAAACAACAACCGCGAGCATATGCACACGCATGTAATTTCCAACAATTTGCCAACACGACAAACTAATCTACTGCCCTAAATAACACGGCTACCAAATAAAAGGTTAAATAAAGTTACCATAAAACTAAACGGGAATAAAACGTGCTCTAATCGCAAATAATAAATAATAAACTTCATAAAATGATTCATCATCGTTGTTTATCAAGGTATTAGTACATTTTGATTATATTGAAAGAGGGTTTTGTTTGTTAATGATGCTAGTCGTTTTTGTTCGTCGAATGAATCATTTTTAGTGAATTGCGGTAGTTTTTGGTTGATGAATTTTGCGAGCAATGCGCGAATAGGTTGAAGAGCAAGCGGGGATGCCGAAGATGTTTGACTGGAGGAGCACTCTGTTTAATTAGTGAAGTAGTGGCTGGCGATGAATAGAAGGAAGAAGGAAGAACGAGCAGCAAGCAGCTAGCTGAAGAACAAGAGAAACGTTTATATGAGTATGCTCGCCGCGCCTCACCTCCTCTTGCCTTGTCTTGCCGCCAACTTGCCTCTTCTCGTACCTATATTCTTGTTTATATCCCTTGTGTAGTCAAACGTCCACAGCATAGTCTCGCTCTGATAACAATTCTGTAAACACGAAATTAGACCGTTTCGTAAATGTATAAGTCGCAATGAACAATTAGCAAATGAATAATAACTCACAACAATCTATTCGGGTCGAGTTAAATGACTTTTAGCTTTTCCATTTTTAATATCATTTAAGTAAACTAAAGAGACTTAAATACATTTTCACACACTAGTTTTTCGTAAATTTGAATTTGAAACCAAAAATCTTTAAATTGTTTAAGAATACTTTGTTGTTCAATGACAAAAACGAATAAATAAGTTAATGATCTTCAATTAACATTGACTCAAACTCCAATTTCCCTAGCATATTCTAAGTTATTAAGAAAATTATAAATAAATCTAATTTTAGTGCACTTTTCCCGAAAATGGTGCAAATGCAAAATTGCCCTTTAAAACTAGGGGGCATGAATATAATAACAATTGTACTTATATTGCTGTTTATCGCCTTTAAGTATGTTATTTAGTTTTGGATTTAAACATCCCTAAAAGCAAAATAATTAGTGAATTGAATTGCATTCCGCATATTTCATTTGCCTTGTGAATTGTAAATTTTTAGTCAAATATAAACAATATTTTATAGCACTACCTAATAGATTATTACATTCATCATTTCTAATTTTACTGTATGATTTTTGTTTAATTTAGCTTGTTTTATATATTGTCCATTTTGGTGTTTTAATTGGAATTGTAGTTGGTTCTATAATACAAATACTGAGTCAGCACGTAAAAGTTTTGATGGCATTGGCGCTGGCATTCATTAAATCCAAGCGCGCCGAGATTAATGCACTAATGGCGATTGGTCACCCTTGTCGACCCTTTCGCAATCGTTAATGCCGCATAGATTTATACGCCATCCATTGTTTTGCCGTGCGACGTGCACTGTAATCGAAGGAAGACGAGGAGGGCGCCTGAGGAAGGGCGGCAAATGTTTCGGGAAATAGGGGTCCAGCATGGCCGCTGCTTGTAATGACACTTGGACTCCGTCGTCATCGGGTAGCGCGGCCAAACGGTTGCCCGGACGAGAGGAGTGCAGCCGACCGTGCCGAGGAACAATTGTCCTCCCCGCGCAGCGCACCGCACGTCTTAGTCTCCTCGTAAAACACATTCAGCCGGCCGCCTTCGTCGTCCTGCTCGAACCCGTGCAACCCTTTCGCGCTCGCCAACACCGCGCGGACCGCTCGCGCATTATTCTCGTGTATACCCCCTATTAGTGAGGGACGTTGGCAAACTTGTGCTTCGGTCGCCCAAAGACCAAAGAACGGGCATGCCAACTGAATTGCGAATCTACGCTGTTGCCGCCGCCACGCCATCATCCACGAATGCGTTTTGCGCATCTCACTACGTTCGCGCATAACTACACGCAATCAACTGACAAGCGTGTCGCTTGTTTTGCAGTAATGAACGAACAATTCCAACTTTAAAAAAAAGTACCAAAATTTTACAATACAAGTTTAAAATATAAAAAGGCTGAAATTAGCCTAAAGTTTAATTACTTTGATTCATTATTTACCGGTCCAAATATTTCGTAAATAAAATGAATTTTCTTATTTAAATTTATTTGCCATTAAATTGTCTTTTCCCTTTAATTGTGTGGTATAAATATGTGCATTTAAAGGTGTAGCTACAAAAAGTGATGATGGTTTAACATTTGACCCATGATTAAGCGGTCCAGACAAATTGAATACACATCATCATCATTTTTATCCGGTACTCGTGTTGACCTCAACCTATGAACTGCGACCTGGACGAGGCCTCCGGAGGTCCAGAGGCAGTCGCAGAGTCAGCATCCCTCTCGTCATTTATTCAACAGTGGCATGAACATAAAACACGTTTGAGGAGATCATTTACAAGTGAATTTCATGGGCATTTCATCTACCGAAAACCTGTTTTCATCCCTCATTTAAAACGTAAACATTTCGATGAATTATTAAATTCCGCGCTTATAAAATTCCAATATGCCGAGCGAAATCAGCACTGAAGAGGCAGAGCAAAATCTCGCAAACTAAAAGAACAAGGAATTCATAACAACTCATATCGCATAGCGAGCGAGCACTTGTTACGCGTTTGACTCATAATAAAATTCATCAAAATAGACATCCTGACAATCTTGCAGGCTTGTCTGGCAAGGAGCAATCTTTTTCCACGTACAGCCCGCCGCCGTCGCTGCCGCCCGTTAGCCGGTCGCAGGCATCATCCTCGAACATTTTCCCTGCATCCATCTCGACAAGTCTCGTTACCTGGGTGACGTCACAAAGGGTGCTAGCGCGTGTTGCCCGTGGAGACGGTTCATAACAGCTAAGAAGCATCCTCTTCTTCTACTTCTTCGGCGCGTTTCCCCGAAAGAACTGCACTCATACCATTCGCAACAGATTTGTCTGCTTGCGCATATGAAAATCGGCAAGTAAGTGGGGCGGACTATTAATGCGCACAAAAAATTGCTTTGAGTCTTAAAAACTACGATGAGAAGTAAATCTTCAACCACACGCGATTCCTGGAAAAGCATAAATGCGTGTATTCTTCCGGGATCTTATTAAATTATTCACAATCTTATTCAATACGCTTTCATATACTTTCCTTATCCTGTCTGAGGACATTCTCAGCTTCGACTTATCAATTAATTCAACTAACAAAGATATTTTTGAATGTGTTAGCAATGTGCGTTTGACTTGAACGTTTTGAATAGAAATATAAATGCGTGTTTATTTGAATGCGAGAGGGAACTAGGAGTTGGAACAATGTGCAAATGGAAAATGTAATACATAATGGGCCATCGTCCTTCGCGCCTCATCCCCTCATCCCTCCGCCATTGCCATTGCGGATGCGGGGTGTAGTTTCTTGGTCCATAGTTTCACAGTTGTATAGAGGTGGCATGTTTAGCCGAGCAGAAACGCGCGCGCGCTCGCCCAACTTATTATATCTTCGCCAGAATGGGATGCCCGGAGGCGGTTGGGAAGTTGCTGTAACTCTGGTGTCCTGTCGTCCTCTGCCCGGCAAGAGCGCGCGCGGACGGGTTGAGTGCGCGTCCACAACTCCCGCGCGCGCTCGTCCGTTCGAGTGTCCCTTGGCGCACCCGCGCCATATAACAGAGGGAACCGTCCATGAACAAAGCGCCAACCGCAACACAACACAAGAATACAACAAACGCAGGATAGAAATACTGGCTATGGCAGGAAAATCTCCAAGGGATTGCAAATTTCATTTCGGGTTGATTCACTATTCAGCGTTTCTTAAGAGCCGCTGTCAGCAAACTCATAAACTGAAACTGTTGTAGCATTTTCCGGCGTAAGGTGAACTTGCAACATTTCGGCAAAGAAACGTGACTACTTTTAGGGCACAAGTGTTGCAACACTCTGATGGTCCGTGCGAATGGTAACAAACGAATGAATGCCTTGGAACTTGGATGGCGTGAAGACAATGTGACATGGCAAGGAAGAGCGTAGTCATTTGCAATTGTTGCTCGGCGGTATGTCGAGGAGGCGCGCGAGCAAACGAAGGAAGACGTGAAGAAATGTGTGTGTGGACCAGCCGCATGCACGACAATGGCTTTAGGGGGGCCAAGCTGGACGCTTCATCAACGAAACTATGCGCATTCGTTGAATTACCCGCTGGCATGTGCGCCATTCGCATTCCTGCGAAGCGAAAGGAACTTGCCGCCCGCGTGAGCACCCAACTTTCACATTCTTCGACCAACACTTTGTATAGGACACACACGCGCGTAATACGATTAGCAAAGAAGTCTTGACGACGCGTCGTCGTCGGCGGCGACGGAGGCGTTGCGCTGCAGCACTTCTCTGGCCGGTCGAGAACTTATATGCACCGCGTTCGTACATCGTTGCTGGTGAACAAATTGAATTATCAACTTGCACACGCCGCCTCGTATTGGATGCATATTATAATCGGCATCTCTTGGATGCAACGCCGAATGGCATCAACCAAACTAAATATACACATTCATGAATAAGAACACGCCGCCAACGAACTTCCTGATGATATCAATATGCATGCATTATTGCAAATTTCTCTAATTTTCTACGAATGAGTCAAACACTTCCAGGACCAATTTCAGAATTGTAAGTCACTAATTCAGTTTCACTGCATTCTGAAGTAATTTCCAGCAGTTTTTAATAACAGGAACTAAGCAAAGAAAATTACATAAGCAAATACTGAGCAATAAATCAATCAATTTATCTTGGTACATATGGGAAGGATTATTCGGTACGTAAGAACTAGACCCATTCTGGCCATTTACCCCTAAATTCCATCTTGGACCGTTCTTTTGAAGATTGGAAGAAGAATGCTCCTGAGGACTGAATAATTCGATTTACTATTATAATTTTTGAGGACTTTTTTTATTAACCTTAAGATTCACATATATATTAGAGATAAGTCTTCTCTACCTGGAGAGGGAAAGCACCACTATTCATATAAGAAGTTCAAAATAGTTGTTATAAAAAATTGAATTCTTCAATATTTCGTAGTGCTTCTCTTGATTTTCGATTGATCAGTCACAGAGTAAAGGGTAAGTACCCAATATGGGCTTTAATTTTCTCTAATTGTCAATGTATGCACCTGAATGTTAATACTAAGATGAAGAAATGTCAGTTGAATACCACACTTTTAACCAACTTTTTAAGTAAATTTGAATATTTACGGAATAAGAGATAATATTCTGACACTTTATAACTATTTCTGAATGAGGATATTGAACAATTTAGTTTTCTCCAAAGTATTTACATCCTTTACACTATCGTGAATCATTCAGATTTATTTACATTCGGAGCAATTGAGTTGCACATTCATTCGGGGCGGTTATTAAATAAATTTGCGTGCCACCTCAACGGAAATCGAAACTCGCCCACAGCGTGCGCGCCAAGTGATCGAATTTGGGCCCCTCAATTTGATGAAATTTACTCACCATCGGCATGGCGGTGTACATCGTGTCGCCCGAAATCGAATTTACGAAACTACTCGTTTTCGTAGGCGGATTCCTCATTTACGCGCTAATGAGTGCAGTCGTCTTCTCGAATTCGATCTTGCAATGGGTGTCCGCGCTTCCGTCGCATGAAGGATTGCGAAAGAGGGTAGCTAAACGAGCAAACTGTTTATTATGCGCGTCTGGCAAGGCGAGGGTGTCCTCGAAACGTTCACTGCCCATTGGTTGCATGCGTTGATGGCGTCGCTTGACAATTTAACCCTTTGCATCGCGATAACAGAAACATCACATTGCGCTTTAAGAGCGTTCTATTTCAACTTGCAGCTCATGAAAAACAATACAAAATCACTTGGCAAGTGTTCGCACATGTTACCAAAGTTTCAGCGCAGCGAATGGAAGTGAATATTTGGTGGTCAACTATATCGAATGCCTGCAGGACGCGCGCATCTCTGCAAACGGCCGCAACCACAACTTTTGCATTTGACAGTTTCGCTTGCTATGTACTAACAACTTAAGACTTTGTTTGTAAAGCACTCGGAAATAACCGCCATAGTTGCTACAAATGTCTCATGGTTTGTGGTATTACAAATTGGGGGTTGTACTTTAACCCCCAAAATCTCAAGAAGAAATTAAATTATTATCAAATAAGTTTTAACATTTTTTATGTTTTAAAATGAATCGAGTAACCAACACATTTTGTACATCAAGTCCACCCTTTCCACCCTGGTGGAAGTGGTGTTATGTTTGTTGGTGGGCATTCACGAGTCGTCGTCATTTTAGGGACGCCGCGTATGAAGAACGAGGCAAATTGCAAAGTTGGCCGCCGCCGATGTGAAACAGAACAACTCGAAGCTGCCAACAATTTCCACTTTGGCGGCAACTTCCCCAAAAGCGCATTGACATGTCGAACTGTACATCGGCGGCGACGACAACGACAAAAGAGGGGGACCGCCAACCAGCCAGCTGGAGCACTCGCGCACACGACGTGATGGAAGCGCAAAGTTGGCCGCGTGTGCGATTTGTATTGCTTGTAATTAACGCCGAAGAATTGATAAGTTTCCACCCGGGGGATGTATTCACGGTGAAGAATTATCGGCGCGCGTCGACGATGATGATGAGATACTTTTACACCTACAATACGTACGCCCGCTCTGAATTGATTCATAACCCTTGAACAGGAAGGGTTCTTATTTCTTCGTGCGTTGGATTGCTGACTATTGATGCGCTGTGTAGCTGAACGCGTGAGCATCCCTTTAGCTTTTGCGCCGATTTGCATATTAAAGGCAAACTACACAATAGTTCATCATGCGTGATACATTCAAGGGATGCGAAATTTTGGGTTTTCACTCACCTTAAACGCGTGTTGCTTTAAAAAATTGCCTCCCTCACAAGTGTTTGAAATAAGAAAAATCGGTGGTTTTATAGACAAACATTGCGCCCCTTCGTCAAACCCCTCGACTAGTGCTTCTTGCGCGTTGCAATTTCAAGACCATTATTTGCACATTCCTCCTGCATCGCAGCATTTTGTCTATTTCAGTCTATTATCCTGGGGATTCCTGGAAAATCACAACGTTTCATCAATAATTTCACGGTTGAAATTTATCAATTGTTCATGAATTTATCAAAAGTTATTGTTGCTAATACGTCTCTGGCAAAACGCTCATAGTCAGTGAAATTATACAGCAATGAAACAAACCCCCAAAGGGTGAAATGAGACTCAAAGCTAGCTTTTCCTAGTTTCGCGCAGATGGCGTTTGTGTAGATAGACAAGGGTTGAACGTGGCACAATTCAAACAACAGCACGCGTCCAAAGCGGCTTTGAACAAAAGTTTTGGAGGGTTGGATGTATATACACGCTGACACGTGGGGATGAATGCGCAATCCCTACCCACCCATTGTGCACCTATTTACCTGGCCACGACTAATATATAAGGGTCGAGAATTCATTCGATCAAAGAACAGACGTACGTTTTTCATTTGAGAAAAAAGAACGAGCATCCAAAGCAACGCGCGGGGTTGGTAATAATCATGAATTTCAGTTAGCGCAAAAATGTTTGCCGGACGGCGATCCCGAAAATGTTATTTTAGGGGATCCGCCGTCAAATGCAATGGATGGACAGCCAATACTTAAAACGTTTTAACGGCAATCATAAATTACTTTCACGTCAAAAGTCGTTTTGAGCGACTTGGAATGGCACACGCAAATTGAATTGAATTGAAACACAGTATCGATGCATCCACGCACACATATTCGCTCCCGCGCAAGTTCAGGGAACGAATTCCCTATGCGTTCGGCTTGGGCGATGTAAAAATTCGAGAAAATTAAAATAAGTGGACCGTATCGGGTTGCAGGCGCACATATGCCGACAGCGGCGGCAAAGTAACGCCGGGGTCCATGGATACTTGGCGTGGATATTTGCAGGGAACGACGGTCAGGCCGTCGGACGGCATCCGGCGTGCACGCTAAGGGTACGAGCGGCAGCAGGAACGTGATCAAGCGGAATGGCAAGCAGGAAGACAGAGCATGAGCGAAAGAAACAAGAGAAAAAAGGATAACTTTACGAGAACGAGTTTCAACTAAAGGAAAATGAACGCATCCAACACCCGATCAGTTAGATGTACATTTTCCAGAGTTGTATTTGTTTATTCTCATTCAACTTTATATAATTTGGAGACTAAAATACCTACTACTTTTGATTATAAACTCGAAAAATTTATTATGAGAATAAAACATGAAAAATTCACTGATTTATTATTAGATTGTTTAGAATTTTATTGATTCTTTTATGAAAGCTTAGAATTAAATCCAATCCTGAAAGAATATTTTCCGATCATTCGGTTCGGACGTTGTGGACCGTAGCAAACGAGCAATATTTTAAAATAAATAAGTTTAAAAGGAATCTACGATGCGTTCGGGCATTTCCAGGGGACTGCAATTACACCCTTAATCCTTATTTATAACATGGCAACCCGTGAGTCACTCCGCATACTGCTGCCGCCGACTGGGAGCATTAACCAAGCAAATCAACCATAATTTTTTGTTGCAAACTTTGGCGCAATTGCGTTTTTTGCGTTAATAGACACATGAAACAAGTTTGCGCGGACATGTTGTTGAATACATCGGCTTTTATTAGGAAACTTGCCCCGAAGAGTTTTGATGATATTTATATGCGTCCAATGGGGGCACGCGTTGTGGGTCCTTCCGGGTCGGACCGAGCACCAAGAAGCCGGAAACTTCGTAGGCTTCGGCGCGTGACGAGCGCCGTGGAACGCGTCCCTCGGACACTTTCCGAAATTTCAATGCGTCCGCTGGGATTCTTTTAAATTTTTGACACATCGTAAAGTAGCGAACGTGGTCATCCCGCAAACGTAATACGATACCCTGCATTCCACGCGTGTAACCCCATTTTCGCATAGAAATTGCCACATTTTCTCCGGCCCTTCGTGCCTCGGATAAATATTTTACTTTTATTTCAAGCCGGAGACTTTGCTAAACACGATATTCATATTTATTGCATACGTTCGTTTCGTTTAAAATTGATAGATTAATTAGTAACAACTAGGTACTTATTGATGTTTTGGCTTATGCGAGGGTTGTTTAAATGAGTATGTGGATTGATTAATCATCGAGCGGGATTTAATAGTTGTTTTCGACATTTCCGGACGACCGGAACGATTTTTTGTTCGCCTGCCAGGAAAAACTGGGCACATGGGCGCGCATTTATCATAAAAGATCTATTTCTTCATCGTATGCCCTGGCGTTCCTTCGATGCGAGTAAAAAGTGGCACGTCGATCCTTTCTCGATCGTGTATTTACTTTTATACGGGCTGCCATCCAGCAAGAAATGCGCCCGCCTGTTTGCTGATGCCGCTTTTTGTCTATGATTTTTTCGCCACCGCCGCCGCTCCGGCATTGGTTCTGGACCGACGTGGCCGTGGCGCCCGCCAAAGAGAAAAAAGTTTCATCAATCTACTACTCCAATGCCTTCGTCGACCGCCAACGATGAAAAATACGCAAGTCATTGCCATTTTTTTATTATTATCAAACTATAAAATTCTAAGCAAGCAAGTATAGATTTTCTCAAATGTAATTATCGATTAATTACTAAACAAATACAATGATGACTTATGGCAGTTTGGTGAAAGTCACCTGCGTTTGGGGAGAGTTTGGAGATTGGATCGTGGCATCATCATACTACACGAGGATTTGGTCCCGCGTGATTAATCCGACCGGTCTGTACAGTAATAATTAATTTGGCGTAATTGATAGGAGGCCAGGGTGTTCGCGTCCGTAATCAAACAGTGGCATTAGCAGTAATATTTCGGCGGCGGACTATGGGGACTAAAAGTTCCTTCGAAAGGCTTAGGAGCTGTTTTGCGCGCCCAATATCAGCATGCTGTGAAATCTGGTCCCACCTTGCTCGTGACCCGGGACCATTTTGGCGCAACCGTCGGGGAGAAGGCCGAGCGAGCCCCCACAATAAGCGCGATTACAGTTCTATGTCACATTTAATCTGCCTGTTCAAACAGAACTGTTTAATTAAGGGATATGGCGAGTCCTGTAACTTAAACACAAGTGTCCGCTCGTCGAGCCAGCCGGTTTGTGCGAATTCCGAACGCAAACACTGCCGCTGCCACCGCCACCGCCGCCGAGTGTGTATAGCGATATGCCGCTGGCCGAGGGAGAAGCGAAGCCACTACAATTCCATTCGCGCAAAACTTCAAAGTCAATAACTTAAGATAATTCATCTCTCGCCTGTATTTGCCCGTGTGCGGTGTACGCGAATGGTGCTCAGTCCAACAACGTCATCATATCTGCTCGCTACCTCTTCTGCCTCTCGTGCCCGACCACCACAATCGTCATCAAAACTTCCAATTCCGATGAGTAGCGCTAATTTGTAATTGTGTTGCGCCACGAATCGATTTCATGCGATGATTGTTTTCCTTCTTCAATTTGCAACACAATGTATGCAGATAGGTATAAATCACTTGGCAATTTAATCTCTGCAAATGAAAAATGACAAAAAGTATGTGCCTTTCAATTCGTCCTGATCTGAATTGGCAGAATGGAAATAAGGCGCCCGCTTTATCCCTCTACGCGCAGCGTATCCAACCCTCGTATTTCTTGTGCGCGTTCTTCTTATCACTGCCTGGACAATGGTCCGGCGGGAAACGCTTCCTAAAGCCGCAAAAACTAATCTTCGTCAGTGGATTAGGGCCATTCCTTAGACGCCCTTCAAGTATATAAATCACACTCGACTTTTATACGCAATTTCCAATTTACGAATTGATTTACTTGGAATTTGTATGAAATTAAATTAAATTGAATTCAATAAGTAGAATAAAATTTCATATTGCAAAATCTGCAAAATTGGGAAACTTTAGACACATTGTATATGAATTGGGCGGGTGTTTTTGTGCGTTCTTGTTCTCCCCCAATTTCACAAAGTCCGCGTGGCTGGACAGCGTCCCTCCAGGCCACGTAGCAACCCTTAAAGTTGTACAAAATGGACGACATGATTTCCTGATTAAAAGTTAGTATTTCCTTCGAAAAAAAAATAAAAGCAGAAATTGTAAAGATGTAAAAATGTTGAGTTTAACAAACTGTATGAAAAATAAATTGAATTATTTTGTAAATTTAACTTGACCACGCGTGCAGCCGTTCCTTAAACACAAACGAGTTTAAAGCGTATAAAAAAGCCTCCAGACTTCAATTACAAACGTCCCATATGTGGATGCGCGCATTGAATGAAACCGTAAAATGATAAAAGAATAATAATCGAGGCATACAACCAGTTTTTTTTCGACAGATATAAATTTTCCATTCGGAGCGAATTGAATGTGCGCGCAACCCTTTCACGCTTGTTCCCAAAAATGCAAACGCAAACTCTACGGGTAATCGTAGCGCATCAGACGGGACGCGTGCCGCGCACGATTTTAAAGTGAGCCAGCGAAAATACACGCCAACTGTGCATCCATCGCCGCCAACTGCTGGTATCTTGATAAAATTCAATTATCTACTTCAAAATGCAACAATAACCCACAATTACACTCGTCGAGTGCGCGCCAAACACATTTGAACTTAATGGACTTTAAATTTTTATTGAAAATGAATAAAATCACAAACGGGTGATCGAGTATAAAAATTGTGATTAATGGCTTATCGGAAATCAATAAAATTGTGCGTTTTGATTAAACTTTAATTGCTTATTGAATTATTTTATTAATGTATAAAACTCTAATTAAATTAAGTACTTATGTGATTTTTAAGTTATAATAATATCTTTAGTTAAAAACATAAAATAATCAGGTAAGTGATTAATTTTTTTAATTTATTTTCTGTTTAACATTTTCTAGAAAAAATAAACAAAATATCGCGTTGAAATTCTCAAATTTTGATAAGAAATTAATTTGTTTACATGGTAAAGTAATGGTAAAATAAAAACATTAAACACTTTAAAGCTATAAAATAAATAAATTGAATTACGATGCTTTTTAAACTGAAATAAAAGCAACTTAAATGAATAAAATTCTAATGGTACATTATATAGCTGAAACTATTCTCAACGCCGATTGAGAAAAAAATATAAAACGCGTGATTAATAGTATTTGAAATCAATATAATACCCGAATAATACGTAATAAATTTCTTTGACATCCATGTGAAACGTAACTGAAGTTGTGCTGCGCTCAGTATCACAACGCAATTTTCACAATTCTATTGATTGAATCTACATTGATATCTTTAACGCATCAGTTGTGTAATGCGGTTTGTTTCGAAGGGGATTACAGTCACCTAGAGAAGAGCATCATACGCAATTCGCATTATCCTCATTGACTTGCAGCAATAATACGGAGCATTTTTTTTTTGCTGAATTTATCTATTGGCAATGCGAAAAAAGCATCACCCTTCGAATGCCAAGTGACAAAATAAAAAATAAATGTACACAGTCAGACAAAACGCGTTTTGTTATACGAGTGCTTCGCGTATATACACAGAGCGTAAAAAACGGAGAAACTCAGGTAGAATTTATACGAGGAAAGGGGTTGCAATTTCATCCCTGAAATTGCACTCGTATTAATACGAACATAATAATGGTATTTTCTGCAAATCTACAAATCGCTAAATTTTACAAGTGCCTTTCTGACGCTTTTTTGGGGTGCAATTTTCAAAAGAGATTTTTGTTAACTTTTTCTACTTTCTCACGCAGTCAAAATATTTATTAATCTGTAAAATTCAATTTTCTATAATTTATCGGCATTTTATCCTAAAGCAAAAGAGGTCAGTGCACATGCGTTCAACTGACCAGTGGTCACCCTTCGCATGACGCGCGTTAGGGGATGAAAAAGGACGCGGACGTCCAATGGAGTGCGCGCTCCACGTGCCAACTTTTGGCTATTGTGTCCGAGCGTATGTCGTGCTTCCAGACTTTAAGAAGTTGTTGAATAAATTTGATTAACTTATGATAGGCGAACGCTCCCTTCGACTTGTACACTTATGGGGCATCCTTGTGAAAGATCGGACGCTATTGTCCTCGTTGTTTAAAGCTTTGTGAGATTTGGTGCAAGTGAGCTGGCGGGCGGCGGGGCGGCAGTATGAGTAGTTATAGTCTGGCGACCAAACACGTTTCGAGCGAATATTGCGCGAAGCACTTTGCCAAAAGACATAACCATTTCGAGTAATGATGTTTGCGGCTAGCGGACGGGTCATCGCGGCATAGTGGCTGATAACGACCCTAACGACCCGAGCGCTATGGTCTGCCACCCCCTTTGGCGAGAGAGCGTCAGCATCGGTGGCGGCAGCAACGGCAGCGGCCACTATCGAAATTGCAAGGGATGGCCAGTTATCGCGTGCGCGCCATAGAGTATTGGCACCCTTAATGCCGCAATAAAACAGATACTGTTAATTAGCACTCCGTCGGTGGCCCTTTTCTATCTCCTGACGATATCTCGTGAGTATCAGCGAAATATCTGTAATAATTATTATAACGGCTCAACTAATATACAATGGCAACCCCATTGTTATCATGGCATTTAGTTTGAGTCTTTTGTCATTTTATGACTTAAGCATTGAAAAACTTCTTCTTGTGATAAATTCAGAGTTTACTTAAATTTGCTAATAAATTATCCGTTATCATACGCTTGTAAAAAATGATAGGCAACAACAAAAGCAATTTTTGCAATTTATTACTTTACATTGCAATGCGAATTAAGTGTACCGAAAACTCTATCCGTTAATGCACCGGATCTTCGCATATTGCAACCCTTTTTCCTAATGGGAAAAAATACAAATAAAAATTTCCGCATCAGCGACTTGTCTTTGACAATCGCAGAATTTCTACCTGGACTCTATATTTGTAACAAAGTGTACGTACGTACATAGCGCAAAAAGCGAAGAAACGGGAAATTGACGCAACCCTTTTTTGCGCCCTTTTGTCATACGTCACGTAGGTACGCTTGATATGTTTTTTGGTCCCGTTACCTGCATGTCGCGTCCCGATCAGGTAGATGAGCCGATCAAGTATGAAAATCGAAAATACGTTAGGTACTCATACACCGCACGTATGATTACAACGTTAAACCGTGCGAACCATTTATGATCCGTGCTCTCAACGAGGAAGAGAAGAGAAGAGTTAAAGGTTAAAAATATCAAAAGTTTAAAGTTGTAGGTTATAAATTAGAGATGCTACATCGAAGAAATAACTTTGGAAATTTTGTAGTTTTCTCAAGTTTTAGAGATGAAGATCTTGTCATTAATATAGAGTAGGTTGAATTGATTTAGTTAGGATGTTGGCCCGGCTACCTTGCGTTATTTGACAGAACAAGAAGAAGAAGAGGAAGAACAAGAAGAGAGTTGCGATGAAATTCTCATACCATTCAGCCGCCCTCGCCGTTCACCGGCGGCCGACCAACCGACACGGCAACGACCAGAGCTAGCAACGCGCTAGTGTACACCGGCATTTTCCATCCCCGCTTTCCCGCATCCCGACTGCCGCCACCCGTGTAAAACACACGCCGGCCCTTCGCAGGACCAATGCGCGCGCATCTGACCGCTTGGACACTGATCAATAATAAGAAGATTGCAAAGTAAGCAAAAGTTGTGTGTGCGTCCGTTATGGCCACAAAACAAGGTCCGCCGGACTCGCCCGCACTCACTTCCGCACACTGAAACGGCGGCAGCGACGGCGGTGGCGGCTTTTCCTCCCACCATCGCGTAGTGAAACTTGGTAGCAGCACGTTTCGCTCTCTCTCTCTCTCTCTTTGCGCTTTACAACTACAATGCTAATTTTAACTTTTCGCACAATGTCTGTCGTCTTGCAATATTCGTTGCGAGGATTTAGATTTTTCCATGATGCCATCCATAAAGAGATGATTTTTCATGGATTCGCGTGCAGTGTATTGCGTGTCCATTTGTAAGTGTCTGCGGATCGGCTGACTGGCATAATTCTACAATTTGCTGGCGTGCGCGCCGCCGCCACCGTTAACGCGGGGGAAGCAACTCGAATAAATGGTCTGCGCGTGAAAATTCGAAACTCAATTCATCGTCGCGCCCATATCTTCGTCTCCCAATACGCGGCGCACCAGTGCGAATGGCGCGATGTTATTGTACTTTGTTCGAATCGTCCGCGTAAAAGAAGCGATGCATCAAAAAATCTCACACACTTTTCTATCATGCGAATAATGCCAACCAAGCGCGCTATTCGAATTCCTAGTCGAAGCCTATAGCTGGACTGAAAACGTTTATCAATGTTTTTCCAAGCTTCCAAGCTTACAACCTTCTAGAATTCTACATTTTCTATCGTAATTCTTTTAAAAATTGCTTTGCTTTTTACTCATAAACATTGTTGCTTTATTTTACTAACAAATATATTCTTACAAAGTTTCCTTTAACTGATCAACAAAAAATAACAAAAAAATTAATTTATATAAAAATTTCTCATCAAATCAGGATTTTCAGATCTTTCCTTTAAATTTGTTATATTATGAAGAAGTTGCCTATTATGTACTAGGTATAATTGTACAATATGTACATTGTACATTTTCGATTTAAGTCTTCATTTACTCATTAGAAACTCGATCGGTAATAATTTTTCATTTGGTTTGAAATAAAAAAAGTAAATGAGATAATTGATCCTGCTATTTGATATTGAAAAACGGGTCGTTTTACGAACTCGCAATATGCTTAGAAACATTTAAAGGATTCAAATGTCCTTTTAACACATTTTTGAATTCAGCGCGTATTTTACAGTGTATTGCATGAAGGATGTGAAGGTATGGCACAAATGCATGGACGCGTGATGATGCGTCATTCTAAAAATCTGTAATATGTCAGTGTCTGGACCGGCGTTTCGGCCGATATTTCACATGCGTCCACCACCCGCCGCCGCCGATGCGTCCCGCCCGCACAATTCTAGCGCGTAGCATATGTTTATTCGCAGCAGCAGCGATTCAAAAGGCGCGACGCTTTCTGCTCACATGCGTTTTTTCCTCTATCATGCTTCCTTGCATCACCGTCTTCTTCGTTTTCTTTGCTCCTAGCTCGCCCGCTTCAATATCCATATAAATACGCGCGTTTGCCGGCGCGCCCAATAAGTAGCGCATTTAACCGGCTGAAAGCTTTCACTCGCAGCGTCGTCTGTCAAAACGCAAACATATGTATATAAATATGTATTATTTGCTAATGCACAACATTATTCAATTTCCCTGCATGCATGTGCATCAAACACCCTGTAAAATATATTTGTATGGTTCTTAGGTAAAGATGCGCAAGTTGTATGTATTTTGCTTTTTCTCGCACTCCGAATTGAGCGAAACACACCAAAGGTAAATAAAATAAACAAACAACATTTTAGGCGGGCTGAAAAGTGTATCTTTGTACTTTCCATTTCCTTCTTAACTTTGCTAAAGTATTATAAACATTAGCTACTAGACGCCATGTAGAATTATATGGACACATGGAGTGAAAAACGTAACTGAGGGTTGAGCACCCTCGCAAAGTAATGCTCGGACAGTAATTAGTCATAGAGGGGGTGGTAGATGGACGGCCATCTTGTTCGTATTTGACACAAGTACAAAAAATGTTTGCAACATTCGCCTATCGTCGTGATTCATCAATGGAAATGTAGAAATGCATTACGAAAGAGGAAACTTAATGGACAATTTCCTTGTTGGGCGCGCAAAACATGACGTTGTAGATTTCGGTTACGAATATTCTAACCACTTTGCAATCGACACTTTGCAAACGCGAACGCTTTCAACACTTTGTTACGTTTTCAAGGTACATCAAGGAAGCCTTTGCGTTGTTGAAGATTTGAGAGGATAATTTATTATCTTCATTTCCTCCACTTGCAATCAATATTTCGTGTTGCATTACAATAATATTGGAGTAATAAAAATTAGTACTTACATTTACTTTGACTTCCAGCACATTTCAAAATCTTGATAAGTTTAAACTTTAGAGTTAAAGTGTTGAACACACGTTGAGAGTCGAATGCAAACTGAATAACGCTATAAAATTAAACTCAATCGCACCATCGAACAACATTCTAATTCTTTTGCTACCTGCGATCGCGACCTTTTTCCTTCCGGTATTGCATGCTGAGAGACTTGCATTCAGCATAATCACAATGATGAATAAAAAAGTGGAAGCAAACTGGGTTGTTCCATACGTATAACACTATTAACCCCTTTAACCGTGCATCGGTTTCCTTTTTTACCTGCGTCTTAAGCCACACATGACATAATTTTCAATGAACGCGCACGGCAAGAATGCAAGAACAGGAAGACAGTTAAGTTGAAGTTTAGTGTGAAGTGGTTCTTCCTATCAAGCACATCGGAAATTATTTCAAACTCAAATACGGTTAATTTACATAATTTATTGAAGTAGTTATTAAGTGCAAAAATTAGAGATATAATCATACTTCAGAGTTTTGGGTTCATGAAGATTTTTATCAATTTCGAGTAGTTTATCCATCCATCAGATGTTCTTTTAAAGCTTTGAATGCTTTATTGTCAAGCAACCAGCAATGAGATTATTAATTGGTAAGTTTTATTGTACATGTTCTTGAAAATGCAGTCATTGGAAAATTGGAAATTGTCCTCAAAGGGTTGTACTTAACTTGTAACAATTAGCTTATCTTTTGATAATTTTTGATGAGAATTCACGTTTGGTATCTCTAAAATCTCTTTTGCAGATGTATACTATTTTTTAATAGTATTCTAATCGATTGGCAATATGCATGCGGCAATTTATTGATTTAGGTTCACACTTTGAACATGCTGCATCTGCTCTTCTTCAGTTGTTCTTGTTTTGCATGCCGCATATGCATTTTTAAACGCAAGTCCCTTACATATTGCGTAATGCAATATTCCCTTGCAAATCAGCCCGAAGCGTACGGAAAACGTCCCGATCAAGAATCCTTTTACCTGAGTGCGAATGCATATGCAAGGCGTATTTAAACACGAGGGCAAAATTATGCAAAAGCATCGTGTCAAATTCAAATCGTGCACCCCTTCGATGAGGCGCAATGTGTGACCTAATATTGAACAATTTTCTACCTGCGTACTAGGGATGTTTCCTTCGCTCTCAGATGATGAGTGGCACGGTTAAAAAACGGTTACTAACTTTTTGGGTTTCTGGGCTCGCCAAAAAAAGGATTAGGTATCGTATTTGCCTAAAACCCTTCAGCGTATCCCATATTCACGTTGCGTTTTGCGGCACTATCACCCGTTAGTCGAACGGTGGATGAGAATGTGAATGTGTGCGCAGTTGGGTTGCTTTTTTACATTAGTTGTGCATACGGTACCTATGCACGTCTCCTCGTTTGGGCGCAGCAACACAATACGAAATATTGGCAGTTGGAGCATTTAAGTGACATTTGAATATGCAGGATTTGCGCGTGCATGTTAAACGCACGACAGACGACGACTTTGGCGATTGCGAGAATTTGGGGCGTCGCGACGCATACATGGCCCGCACGCGCAAACGGCATATGGACGATTAGTTTCGGCGCACAGCTGAGCCACAGTTTCCAATTTGAATCTGTTTGCCAAACATGTCAGGAAATTATATGCACATCCAGTACAAATTTCAATAAGTTGTACTTACTTACAGGAGTAGACAAACAAATTTTACGTAGGAAGTGAGTGAATTTGTCGGAAAAATTATCAACCCCTAGAAGCGTTGAAAACCTCAAGATAAACACTGCGGAGGAAAACTTATTCGGTGAGCTAAGAAAATGGACAAATAAATAACGTGGAAATGGCATTGACAGAAGCCTATTTGATGATACATTCGGAATGCATGCGTGCGGGGCAGCACCGAAGGGGATATCCTCTTATATCCTAATATCCAAAGTGAATATTTTCCAAGAGATAAAATGATGGAATATTCTTACGGTCGGCAAGGTAGCCGGTGATCCGGGGATTTAAGGCAAGGGATGAAAATAAGGCGGCCAGGACGACGAGAGGCCGAAGCTTGAGGGAGGCCGGGAGAGGAAACGGGGGTGAGTCAGTTGGTGGTGCACACGGCCGGCTGGTCTAAGACGATGGCAGCGGCAGCGGTGGCGGTGGCGCGGTGGCGGAGAACGAGGGATCTTCTTCGTGACGGACGGCGACCCTCCGTTATCAGCGGCCGGCCAGCCTTTGCGGGGTGATATTACGCCGCATGCATGCAAAGCCTGCTCTTGCGCCCGTCTAAGCTGCTCCCGCACAAAAAAATAAAATGTTGGCCGCAGCGCCAAAGGAAACACTTTCCATTCTGCGTCACAGGGCCAGCGCGTTGAATTGATCGTAAAAAAAGCCTGCAGCGCGTACGAAGATTAATTGCGTTTTCTGATAACGCCGCGTATGCAAAACGAGAACACAACACAAATTCTAATTGTTGCAAAAAGAACGAGTTTTAAACCTTTTTTTGCTAAATATTTCAAGTGTATATTCTTTAATGATTAATATTATTAAAATAGAGTTAAAGAAAAAATGTTATCAGCTATTTTTGACAACTTTTAAAGTTTGTTTGAAAAACTCAATAAAAGAGAAAATTTGGAAAGCTAATGAAATTCAAAGTGAAAATGTTTCAAAACTAAATACATTTTAAAATGAGAATTTTCTTAATTTCTAATTTTTGTAATCCTGAAAACCCCGATAACACGATAAATTTGAATTCGATTACAAAGCGAAAAACTTATAACAAAAATGTTTTTAGATTTGATCGAATATTTAATGTGTTTATGTGTTAATTTAAGAATAATCTGAATAATTGAAAAATAAAAAAGTCGATGAGAGAGAAAATATGAAACGCGAATGAAATACAAAGCAAAAACTCTGTTTGAAAGCGAAAGAGGCGCGTGCGAAACGCGAAACGTTATTATTCCACTTGAAAGAATGCCTGATATTGAAGCGCTGATGGCCGTGAAGAAAAGGGAAGGAAACGCATAAGGAGCAAACTAACCGAAGAAGATTCCATATTCGATCTAATGCGCATTATCTATTCGATGGCACAAATAATGTCAACATATGTTTTTATTTTGTGCCAAAAAATCTGGGGGCATTTTTGAATGCGCGCGCGGTGAACTTGCAAAAACGTCTTCTTCATCATACATGCGCATACAACACACACACTATGGAAGGAGAAAGTTTATTTATTAATCGATTTTTATGATTTATGAGCCATAATGACCTACGCAAATATCATGTGTTCATCATAAGCGCAATGAGTTTGGACTTTTTCTTCTTTTTTAAGTTTCAGTCTGCCATCAATGGCGATTGACATTGCACAAATAGTTTTTGGATGATGTGTGCGCTCTTCATTCTATTCATTCCGCTTTTTTCTTTCGTCTTTCATAGAGGCGCAGAGGCTAAAATATACACAAACCACCCCTTTCATCATCAGCGTGAAGGGTTGCCAATATATATTAGTAAAAATGCGCATTGCCAATTGCCAGACAGATAGATCAACTGAAGAAAAAAAACTAAATATAATCGGCTTCGTATCGAGGGGTTTTGTGGCTGAATGGAGTGCGAATGTCTGGTGGTGGTTCGTTGGCATTTTACCCCCTTTAGGCTATTGAAATACATAAGGGGTTGGCAGCTAACGGGTTACCTGTAAATGAACATTTTCAGTCTTATCTAGCACTTTCAACAGACAGCTAGTTATGATAAAAATGTGTGGTTAAGTTCAAGTGAAATTTAAATTTTATGTTGCTTTACTGGACTTTGTCATGTCAAACAGGAAGAATATAAAGTGTTGTGATGATTGGAGGTATGAATCTTTCAAGTAAACTCATAATTTAGTTAAAATTGCTGTCATTTTTCCATGTCTTTGCTCGGAAAGTGTATGATTGTCCTAGGTATCAATCAAAATAGATATTTTTAGTTTATACTAAGGGTTGAAAGAAAATTTCAGCTTTAAAGTTATGAAATAAATATATATTTTTTGAAATAGTTTTAGAGAAGGTAATTTTATATTCTAACCTAAAACAACAAGCATAACGCGTTCAAAATGTAAAACAACAAGACGAAATTCCCTCGGTTTTAGGAATAGCGGGGACGACAAACAGGCACAAAAAATGCATAAGAAAAATATGGAGTGCGTGGTCGTGATACATCTGATGGGGACATAAAATAACTGCGTTGTTCTCGTCCAACGATTTCTTTATGTTGTCTGGCCACCCCATATTCACCCACACAGTCGGGTGTCGTAACATCCCTTATGCTTCCTTGCTAGGGAGTGCATAAATGGCCACTCCCAAGTCCGGCAAACATCAACATATTCATACAATACATTTGCCCCATCAGCGTTTGGGGGGGCTAGCAGGCAAGCAAGCAAAGCAATGGATGCGGCCGTAATGCACACACAACGCACAGGAATGGTGCAAGAAAAAATGTGTTTGGATAGACTTTGCGTGTGTTGTGTTTGCCTTCATTGGATTTCATTCCCTGACGTTCGCCGCCACCGCTACCGCCAAGAAACACATTCATAACCGCCGCCACCCTCTCCGCCCGATTGCGCATAGACGGATCAAGACGTCCAGCCAGAAAATGGTAATTTCCAAAAAGAGCGGAAATATCATATGATCCCTTGGTTTATGCGCACCATCATGCTGAATCACGCCTGCAATATTTGCATTTCAACTATGTATTTTGACTTTTGAAAAACTTTAGCCATTTATAAAATTGCGGGGAATCACAGCCGTATTGATCTTGCATAAGGAGTATAAAGTATAAATAAATAACACGACTAATGAATATAAATTGGACGCAAACTAAGTCCCACAAGTGTATTTAGTTTGTGCATCGACATTCCAGTTAGCGGCACGCATATAAACCAAAGCAGGTTTAATGCTGGCGGTCCGTCCTGTTCCTTCTTCTTCCTCGTTGTTGCCGCCGCTTTAAGCTGCACTGCGTTCACATTACACTGCTACTGCTGGTGCTGCTGGCCGAAGAATGGGCTGCACGGCAAAGCTGACCCTAGGATTAGACGGTCGCTGCCGCCGCCAGCGTTGCGCTGACAACTGATGTATGTTTGGGACCCGAGCCATTCCCTGATATTTATAGTCTACTTAAGCGGAACGAGCTGGCTCTCGCTCTCGACCGCCACTTTGTTTCCAAGGGCATTAGCTCCGAAACTAACTATGCAGACGTGCAACAACGTGTGCGTACGAATTGATTTTATTTCGTGAAATTCACGCAATTCGGTTTTTCCTTCCCCGTTGATTCGTTGATGCTTGATGCGCTAGGGGGTCTTCTTTCTTTTTGCCACGGATTCACCTTACCTGTTCGCATACGATACGCAGCAATAGACTGCCTTAACTTATATAACCAACTGTGGGAAACGTAAAAAACGCAAATCCGGTCTTTGCGGCAAAAGAGGGCAGGAAATATATATCCTTGCTGTATACACAGGGTGGCAGCAAGCATTCCTCATTATGGCAAATTCGTTTATTTCCTGAGGACGTATGGATGAAATGCGCAAGGACACTTGGTAGGAGCGTTCAGTTCTATAATATTTTGTGTTCGGATTAGGTGCAGCCAATCTGTCGTGAGCTCCTTCGTGTGCACCGCGTCCACGGGCTTACCTTTGGCGCGCACCACTCTTTTGCATTTTTGTTTCTTTGTAGCGTTGCGCTACGCCAGCCTCCTCCGCGTTGGTACTTCTTATTTCGCCACCAACGTTCATGTGTGTGCGTCCGCACGACCACCGCCACCGCCACCGCTGCCGCCGCGACCGCTTTTTGAACGAAGCGCGTCGTGTATAACATGCTCTTCTGCTTAGACTTTTACAGCGAGCTCCTTCTTTTTATCAACGTCACAACGAACTACCGTAACTACCCCATAGTAAGTAAGTACAAAACGACTCCATACAAAACCCACTTTACAACCTATACCATCGTATTTCGTTCGTTCGCTCGCCTCGCCAAAGAGCCTTTCTGCGCGCTCCTTTTTTTCCCTTCTTATTGCGACTATCACGACAATTTTCTCATTTTTCCGTCTTCCACTCTTCAAATCTTTTATTATATGATACATTTATTTGTTCGTCCTTCTTCTTTCATACATCCCGGAATCCGCTTATTCTATTAGCGTCCCGCTCTTTTACAATTTTTAATTCTAAAACGCGCACAAGTTTGAGGGTAAAATTTATTTTATTTTTTATTTGCAAAATAATTATTTTATCAAATAAATAAATAACCTTATAAGTTTTACACTTGTTATTTGTATGTTAAAGGGTAGTTTTACGTATTAACACGCCATGTAACCTAAACCCTAATTAGCTACTAGTTTTACCCCATTTTACGTGCATGCTGTGTTTACCCCAAAACACCAAAAAAATCGTAATCCCTATATCATTATTTAGTGGCGTTCAAGCTGTCAATACATGTTTGTTATTTTTTGTGATTTTAACACCCAAAACACTTTTTTGTGTGTTGAAAATCAACGGGGCGGGTTGTTTTCCGAAAAAGTACCGAAAAATTGCACAACACTTGCACACTTATTTTTGGGGTGATTTCGTGTCATTTTTGGGGTGAAATATCAATTTGTACTATGGGTACATAGATTTAATCACCCTACAAATAAGATGTCAATATTAATAAATATTCAGCAAGTTTTAAAAAAAATGTTTTCCACAATTGATAAATAAGAAAACTTTTCGTTTTTGCCAAGGTTTAAAGTGATTGAAATTTTGGACATTCATGAATTTGGTGTCTATTAAGATTCACCGAAAATAGGCCGTCCTTTTGTTTCGCCTGCCAACCCAAGAGTCCCTTCTTGCCTATTGACTTGATACCTTCTGGTCGAGTTAAATGACGTTGACGTATGAAGTGCACGAGGAAAAAAGGAGCGTCCTTAGGGAAGAGTATGCGAATGTCCGTTTTTGAAGGCAAAGAATTTATTTACATACAAGAAGAAGGAAACCCCAACTGATGTGATTTTCAAGAAAGGCAATTTGATTTCGCCCTTTTATTTTGTGTCGTCTGATATATCTTATCAGTGCGTTGTTTTTATGTGGTGCCAGTTTATGGTAACTCTTCACATTTAATTGGCTCGGCCATCAAAGTTGGAAACGGCGTTTGAAAGCAGAGTAAAATCCTATTTAAATTTAAATAGCCCACTGAATATTTGCCGCCGTCCGCGTCTCCATTTTTTACAATCGCCAGCAACACTCATACACGCTTGCCACCCCCATCTTCAGCAGATAAATAAAATTTATGATGACAGGATATGAAGTTGCGTGTTGCGTCGAAACTTTCAACCAAGATACAACAGCCCTTTGTAAATTTACAATTTTGTAATTTTGAACGAAAATTAGCTACCATAAAATATATAAGTAAAATTATAGGTTATGTTGTATGAGTTAAACAATTTTGTATAAATATTTGCAATGTGATATATTCGTGAAGGATATATGTGCAAAAGTGTGGTGTTGTACCGAAATGTAGACGCGTTTGGGAACACACATTAGCCGCATCCTGTACCCAACTCGCACACTGGCAATAAGAAGAAGAAGCACCCTACTCGCCAGTCCTTGTCATGCCGGGCACGAAGCGGCGGCGTTGGCCATTACGCCGGTCCAGCCATCGATTCCCATTGCATTTCCCTAGCGTGGCGCGCATTTCACGTCAACCCCCCACACGCCGAATGCCGACATGTGTTCCCGAATACCGGACGTTAGTTTTCTCCATGGACAACTCGCGTTTCCCATATTGCCCAGACCCTCCGTATCATCGCCGTTTGCATTTATGTGCGAATATTCGACGACAGCTTATATTGGAATCTACCTATCTACATCTAAAACATTCGAGCACTTTCCATATTTTACGTGTATCTTTGAAAAACTTGTTTCCATGCACACAAAATATTATGGGCACGCGTGCATATGACCCTCAGGAATTTTCTAATATTACGTATTATTATGTAAATAGGCAGCATCCCTTCATGTTACATCCCCATTTTGGTAAATTTACCAAAGTGTGGCAGAGATGTTGACCTCTGACACTGCGGACACGAGAGACACACATGGATTTCTTTTCACTAGCGCATAACGCAACTGGTTTCACCTGACTTTTGTTAGGATACGTGATCTAATTTTGAACTTGGCACGCGCGCTTTCCCCTAAATTTATCTAAAGGTCCATTCACTCTTAGTGCACATTCCAGCATCATTGACTGACCGCCGAGTAGCATCCCCCTTCTTCCATGACTGCTGATCCAGTTTTGACCTTAACACTTCTCGTTTAAGGGTGTCATCACATAATCAGAGAAGAGATCCAGTTATCATGTTACTCAATGAATGGACCAATTGTGATGCTACACTTTATATTGCACTAACCTCTAACCTTAACGTCAGGTGAATAATTTAGGGTGAAATAACGCAAATAGAGAAATAAAGGAAAAACTTTTGATTAATGATCCGGAATGATAATTGCCTTTTCAACACGATCAATGATCGATTATTTCAACGAAATAAAAAAAGGGTTTAAATCGAAAGTGTTAATAGGCAACCATATGTTCTATTATGTTCCAGACTTTTTTGTTCTTGACGCAGATGACGGTGCGGTAATGTGATTAATTTCGTAATGAAATGCAATTATCTATCAAGCATGAAACAGGCTACCGAGTTTATTAAATAAAACATTAAGTTTTTGTGTCCTTCTATTTTATACCTACACACATTCGCATGGGGGCGGCTGCTTATTGCGCTCGTAAATTAACTATAAAACTCGGCCGAGAAAAACGGCAACGTACAAATACAGCCAAAGGGCAGAAGAAGAACGACGCGCTGGCGAAAAACAAGCAACAATAACAGCCATGCTGGATGAGCATCTTTATCTTGTTCAACATTATCCCGGCCGGCATGGTATATGCGTGCGTATATAGATAAAAGCAAGGGGTGGGTTTTATATGACTAAAATCCCATTTCGTTCGGGACCTCCGCCGCCGCCGAACGTACAGTAACGATGGTCGTTGTCGTTCCTGTCGCGGGAACTAGCAAATAAACGAAAAATAGTCCAAACGCGACTCCATCGAGACGACGCTTTATGTCCAGAAACTTTTCGAACATTTGTTGTCGCGCGAATACATCCAATAACTAAGAGGGGTTAGTTGTTAGGGTGGTTGCCGGGCGGCTGGACCCTACACCAAAATAAATGTCGGCGTCGCCAGCACATTTCGCACATTGCTCGCATTTTTCAGGGATGGACGTCAAAAAAGTGCTCCCACTCTTTCCACCGAAAGTTCCTGCCCTGAATGGCAGGCGGACAAAAAGTTGGTGCATTTGTTATGTCCGTGTTGGACCTTCCACTGATTTATGCGTCGAACTAATATATCAGCCGATAAAACTTTCCAGGGACAGCGGGAAATGGATGAATAACAACGTCCAAACAAGCAAAATAGATGGAATAGAAACTTGTGATGGATTTGCAATAAGCTTACACACATGTTCTTAAATAGTTTTATAGCTATGGCCTTTTTGTTTTGCTTTTACACAAAATTAAATCAGGAACAGGCATCTTTAATAAGATGCATACGATGTCATAGAATATTTTCATTCCACATGACAAGGCATTTCCTACGATACGACGAGAAGAACGTTGCGTGTATTGCAACGCAATTTCTCCGCAAGGAATTCATGCGCTTTTACGTTAAAATCAAAAGTTAATAAAATCGTTAAGAGGAAATTGAATTCCACACCGCAATCTCGTCGCAGCAACATTGGCATATTTTGCGTTAGGAAATATGTCGAGAAACAAATTTGTCACAGAAGCGAAACAGCGATAGGTGTATCAAGGTAAAACACATTCAACAATATGTTATTTACTTACAAGTCACATTTGGTATCCTTGTGACCATTGGTGCGCGGGTTGCGGCGGAAAGAGTAGGAACAGTACAGTTTGGTTGGCTGGCTTTCGCATCAAGCATCAACTCCCGATGGAATCGGAAACTCATTACGGTCGTCTTTGACCCGAACGTCCAACTCGGTTACCCATGAGACCGGATCAAACTTGAAAGAAGGGACGCGGCGCGCCCGCGCTAACAGGAACACGAACTCAATACACGTTCTTCCCGCCCAACAAATAGACTCACAACATGACCCGAAGACAAACATACGTAGCACCACTGCCGCCGTCGCCGTCTCCGCTGAGAACAGGAAAAAGTCGATTGGAACACTTGCTTCCCGAATAACTCCCGAGCGCATGGGTTTATAAATAACTTATTCCGGACGTGTCCACCACATGGTACCCCCAAATATTCCATGTTTATAAATCAACCTTTCAATGCAATCTTTCGCCTTTGCCGGCTTGCTTTACATGTTTGAAATTTTTCATACTTTTATTCCAGTCTTGTATTTGCTTATTGTTTTCATTTTGGGCGTGCGCTCTTCTCGAAAATAGCGTCATTGTTAACACGTCTTTATGCCCTTTTCTTATGTCCCTAATAAAGAGGGGCGCTTGTTGTATATTTATTTTTAAAACAGACATTCCACTGCATGATAACAAAGCCATTCGGTTTTATAGTGGTGTTGGCAGAGTGCTTGCCACGCGCACAACGGGCACGCAAACATTCGCACGTAACTACAGAGAGAGCGGGCGGGAGCGCGCGCGCGGGCCGTACATTTATGCATTTACAGAAGAGACACAGGAAAGAACATCGGAGAAAAGTCGTTTGCCATAACAACCCAGCCGTAGGACATGCAAAACTTTGCGCACATATTTGTACAGGGTGGCTTGCCAAGCAGGCATCCGGCACGAATGCCCTAAGACATGAGAATCGCTCCCAACGCGCGCCTGGAACATCAGGTGTTCGCCGCGAGTAAGACTTTTGCGGGCACGTTAAGGACATTGTAGCATCGCGATCGTAATGCGAAACGAATATGTTTGCAACTGATGGCGCTAAATCCGAGAAATCCGCGAAAGACATTGCACTACCCTGGACACATATTGAGTTACTCAAAGGAGACATGCCTAAAGAAGGAACATTTATTAGATGTGATATTAATCACTTATGGTTTTCATTTCCTACATGTATGCAAAAGTCTATAGCATAATGCAAAGTAAGCAATAAATAATTCAAGTAAAAGTTTGCAGGAATCATCCATCCCCTTGGTTTCCAGCAGCTGTATGCTGATTCTTTATTCCAATTCGATGTGATTTTATGTTCGTGCATGGTGGGCATTAAAATCAAAAACGGCATTAATTCCATCTCGTATCCCCCGTGAATGCAAAGCCACCAACGTCGTCGGTGGCGGCAGTGTAGATGTAGGAGACATGAAATGTGTGTGTGCGTGTGTAGTTTCGGTTGCATAGCATTTTCAAATCACTGCCGTTGCAATTCAATGCCACGAGCGTGCTTGTATTGCGGTTATCACATCTTATTACCCACTCATATACGCGTACCTCGCCGAACCCACCCCCCTGCTTGCCGTCAACTTTTATTCGCTCGTTTTCACATGGCGCCGCGCTTCGCCGCCACATATGATTGTACGCGAATCGTAAAAAAATGCCAATTCCTCGCGCAGTTGCATCCTGCGCGGCAACTAAACGCGCGTGTGCTTTCCCTTCGCGCATCGTACATCTCGCGCCGCATCGAAAGCAATGATGTCTGGGCCATGATCTTTTTTACATTTTTACACACATCGAGTTTGTGTCAATGCATTCAAAGTTTAGTGCACCCTTCGAGCACGAACACGCCCGCAACATTTCCGCGCGCATAATGTGCGATATTCTGATCAAGCTATAAAACAGACGCCGCGCGTCGCGTCCGCTGAATTAGAATTAGGTTCGTATTTGGTTCGCATCGCTTTTTTCTTTATTCGGAAACGATGAGACGATATCCGTCTGCTTCATTTCCCCATATGTATTTCGTTTGGCAAAAGCAGTATGTGAATAATGCAGAAATCATACCGGTGACCCTCCGAGAGAGGAGGAAAAAGATGATGAAAACAATATCATGAATAATGCATTGGTTTTCTGGTTGCATCTTAATAATATTTCGGCGGTGGCGTCAATACATCGGCTGCGTTTCACTTTTGCCAATATCTATACGCCGCGTATTCTTCCCGCCGCCGAGTGACGTGTTGTGCGCGGTATGAGAAGAGGAGAATGGGAACGTGGGAGATTTCCATGTCCGCAACATCTGTATTTGGGTCGACGCGACGGATGCAAAGGGTCGCTTTTGCGGCCGCCGCCACTGCCTCCACACTCGTTCACATAATGTCGCCGCGCCGAAAAGATGGAACGTCCATTTACTAATGCATCTCGTCAATCTTATGAAACCCTTTCGTTTAAACTTAACTGAAGAGCAAATAACTCACTTGCTCTTCACATTCAAGCACTCGAAAAGATTTATACGTCCGTTACTAACTATGCAAAAAATTTATTTGTAAAATAATCAGCAATTTTAATTAATTAATAACTTATTTTTCAATTGCAATAAATGCCGCATGGCCTGGCACGTCAACTGATAAGGACTTAGTGATAACCATATGTTTAATATCACTGAAAAATAATGCATTAGTATTACATAAATTGCATGATTCGAGGAAATCGTAACTACCTGAGATTTGATGAAATTATAATAGATAAATCACCAATTGATGGGAACACTTCAGATAAACTTAAAGTTTCGGTGGAATCAGCCAAATTGAAGACGAAAACAAGATTATCATTTTGCTCATCGTGATATCTTCGTACAAGAAGCACATTATTTTTATGTTTAATTTCCATTTTTCCATCCTTTAGAACTGCAGATTTCCACCTCAAATTAGTGAGTGCTTGATAGATGTTAAAATGGCTATTTTCTTGTGCTTTTTGCTGTGCTAGATTGTTGGTTGTATATTTAGAACTGACTGGTAACCATGTGCTGTCAGCTGTGCTGAATCCAGCATTTTTTGTACCATCCCAATGGAACGGAGTACGTTCAAAGTCTCGACTTGTTTTATCAAAGTCAGTGGGTGGACCATTACATGCACTTGGATCTTGGCCTTGTTCCCAACTGACATTGCCATCTTCCATGCCAATTTCTTCGCCTTGATATGTAACACCAACGTCTGGAAGAACTTGAACCAACATGTTGAATCCATTCACGTTTGCTGGATCGGCACGTGATGCAATTCTATGATTATCATGATTACCAATCTAGAGCATAACAACAAAATAATTTAATAATCGGTATTGTATACTTATTTTGTTTATAACTTACAACCCAATTTGCTACACATCCTTTAGGCATATTATCCATCCATTCATTCACTTTCTGAACAATATCTTGAGCAGTGGTTTGTTTATTTATAGGAATGAGTTGAAAATTGAAAGTGAAATGACTTCCTTTATGAGTTTCATTGCCATACCAAAGCATGGTTGATGAAATATTCGCATATGCTTCAGTCATCATAATACGATCATCTTCATCAGGATGTTGTTCATTGTACTCATCCAAAAATGCTCGCATTTTGTAAATAACTTCATATGCACCTGGTAAATCTTTGGTATGATAATGTAATAAAGAATCGTACTCGTAATCGGCAGCATTTGGATTGCCAGGTGGTTCATCTTCGAATCCTTCAGATTCAGCAATATGTGGCACGGCATCAACGCGGAAACCATAAACACCTTTATCCATCCAGAATTTCATAATATCCTATTAAATAATCAATTAATTAATGTAATGCAATCATTGAGTTTAGGTAATTTACAAGAATTTCTTCCATAATTTTCGGATTGCGGAAATTCAAATCTGGTTGCTCCTTCGCAAACTGGTGCAAGTACCATTGACCTCTCACTGTACTGTACTCCCACATCGAGTACTTGAACAGACTGATCCAATTATTTGGCGGCGTCTTGTCATCGCCATTGCGGCCGTCGCGCCACACGTAGTAATCCTCAAAGCCGGGCGTGCGATTTTCAGACTTGGTGAACCATTCATGCTGGTTGCTCGAATGATTCGGCACCATGTCCATGATGATCTTGATGCCCAGCTGCTTCGCCTTGGCAATCAGCGTGTCAAAGTCCTCCATCGTGCCGTACTCCTCTTGAATCGCCTTGTAATCGGAAATATCGTAACCGGCATCTACTTGAGGACTCTTGTAGATCGGCGACAGCCATGCGGCGGTGACACCTGCTTCCTTGAGATGCTGCAGCCGGCTGATGATGCCCTGCAAGTCGCCGACGCCGTCACCGTTGCTGTCCATGAACGAACGTGGATAGATTTGATAAAAGAGCGCATGCTGCCACCATCCGAATGCTGATGGCACACAGCCAATCGCCGCCAATGCGACAACAACGTGCATCAAGTGCATGTTTTCACGATTTAATATGCACTACTAAACTTCGTTAATACGAGTTCACTATTTATAGCCGATTTCTGATTCGAGTGATGCGTTATTTAATTATAACGAGCAGTTTACACTTATCGCATACAGATAAGTAATTTAATTTAATCTTTATTTAATTTCACATCAAGGGGACATTAGCTTCAAGTTAATGTTTTTATAATACATTGCCAACAACAAACTGCATAACTGGTTTTCTACACAAAAATTAACTGAACAAATTGAAGATTTCCGCTTGTTTGTAAAGTATTTAAAGACGAAAAAAGCGCACCGAGTTTCGAGCGGCTGGCAGCGCTCAAGAGAAATGAGTTGACATGTCTTTTTAATTCGCTTCTTTGTTCCGCGCAGCACACGAAAGGTTTGTTTTTTACGCTGGAAATTGTTAAGCGACTGCCACGACAAGAGGATCGAATTACATTCATGTGCGTCTAGCACGGCTGCTGCTCTTTGGTGGGCTGTCTGTTTGCCCGGTTTCGTCGTGATGTAAGTTAAACAACCCCGATGCGTGACCCCGACATTCGATAGCGTCTTCTTTGACCTTCTTTTAATTCAGCGCACGATGAATAACACGAAATTATTATTAGAGTTTCTCTCATAGTGTAAATGGAAGTTTAATTGCCCGTGTAAATACTCCACTTGACTATTGTCGTGATATCATCATAGATATGAATCGAAAAGTGTTTGCTAAAAATCCATCTAGGCAGCAAGAATTTGCTAAACATTTACCGACGGCTTGGCACGCAAAACTTCTTAGGTAAAATTGATTATCCATTAAACACGGATCCAAGAAGAGACAGTTAAGTTTGGCAAGTTGGGCGCTCAGGAGAACTTTGTATGTTTTCTCTCAATAGCGAGATCTGCGTTTTGGGGTTGAATATAATGGACGACCGCTGAGCCGAGCGGTTTGGGGGGACCTGAGGGAGCTGAGCTCTCCCGGTGTGCTCCTGTTGGAACATAGGTGTAGGTGCGTGTTGGTGTGCGTGGGTGTGTGCGTGTGCGCGGGAAAGGTAGAAAAGGGGATGGATTGGTCGGCTGTAATAATCGATGATGACCACCGGGCGTGGGACGGCGCTCTCCGGCCTTCATCCGGCCATCCAGACACGTCGAACGCAGCCCTGTCCTTAACGACGTTAGGCGCGAGGCGCGCCGGTACGAAAGGACGAAGGATAGGAGGACAGCGGTCGAGTTGGAAGTTGAATGCATTATTCATGTCCCGCAGATGCGGAATACGTGTATGCCTGCCTTCGTCCTACTGCGTTGGGCTGTGCTAAACGCTAACGCATCGACCGTCCGTGTCCGTCGTCGACCCTTCTCCTGCATTTAACTATCTATTGAGATTCTACCTTTCCTTGCACCCACTGGCTAACTTACCCCTTGTCAACCTAAGGCTACTCTCGCTGCTGGCACGTATACGAAGGGTTCGAGCACGAAACGCGACTAATGCAAATTATAAATAGGGGAGCAATTTGTTTTCTTATGCCCTTCGCTGTCTCTTCAAACCAGAGCCGATCGAATCCGTAATTAATCACTTTAAATGGACGCGCATTGCCACTGATTTTACAATGACATAGAGTTTCTGAATAAGCAACATTAAATCTTTCATTATTTGGATATGAGTGAAAAAAGTTTGGGAAACTTTCATTAAAGTTTGATATGAGTTAACCTAAAATTTGCATCAAATGTTGCGTGACCTTTTTGGAATGCGTATCTTCGCACGCGAAATTTGTCGAAACTGTTAGGCAATGATAAATATGCATCAGATTGCTAATTTAACAATTACCATTGGCAATTTCGCGCCCCTGAGACAGTTCACATGCGAGCGCAAGTGCACTGCTTCGCATTTCATTAGAGCGCTTGCCGCCAGCCGAACAAGAGAGTCGGCAAGCCGCCGTAGCCGCCAACAGTACGGTTACCGTCCCCTCATACACACAAACGCTGCATTGGCAATTTACAATTTGTCGCAGTTAATTAAATCGCGTGGCGTCTCATTTTCGCATTGTTAACATTATGGGAGCATCAATTTAACCGCAACAACGCGCCCGCGAATGAAATTGATTATTAGTTTCTCGACTTGTCATTCTTAAACTTTTTAAACTTCCAGTCTTTGTTTACTGGACGAGTGGGGTTGATTTCAACATGTTGTCTGGTGTAAAAAATGCACAGAGATGACGTGCCCAAAATGCGCACGTAGTGTATTGAAAAATACGCCCGTGACATGTTTGCGTAGCGGTTGAGCGCTTTTTTCTTGCAACGTGTGCGTACGAAGTTGAAGAACGGTAAGGTGGAAATTCTTCACAACCTGTATATGCGCGCATAAAGGGCGCTGCCTGGACGTCAAAGCCGCGTGTGTGTGTCCTCTTCAGATAGCCCAGAGGGTCGTCACATACATGCTCACACGCAGGAGCAAACGGGAAGCGGTGCGGCTGGAAGAATGTAATTTTGCGAGGACGAGTCCCCGGGGCATCGGTGCGGTCGGCGGCGCGCGGCAAGCACGCCACTGGCCAAACAACATTCCCGCTTTTTTCTCATTTTATGTAAACCAACTAGAAGGACATTTCCGCACCGCAATGGCCACGAACGTGTTTCACATATTTCAAATTTCCACGCACATTGCTGGCGAGCACAAATTGTTTTGATGCGGCAAAAACATATTAAGAATACAGTAGGGAAATTTAACAGGATGTCAGCGATGGTTTTCGTCGGTCTACAATGGTTGTAGCAAATCGCTTACGTTCATCTTTCTTCATCGCCGTCACTTTGCACCTCGGATGCCACCGCAATTGTCGATTTCTGATATTATGGCAGACAAATAGCTCGAGGTCCCAACGTCCCAGCACAATATTCACGGTCTTCAGCTAGCCTATTCAATTATCTCTTCGACAGGAGGAACTAGTCTGCTAGTTACCCTCCAGCAATATCACATATATCACAAGTGCGCCCTTATCAATATGCGTTGTTTTCGTTTTCTTATCAGAAATATACGAAAATAAACTGACATGTATGGAATATGCTTTTATAATAAAAGCAACTCAACATGTAGAAAGTGAAATAAACTAACAAAAACAAAACAATATTAAAATAAAGACGATTTAATACATATAGCGCTATCCTTAGAATTTATTGTATAAGGTTTTTCCTTGCAAACAGCCCCACAACCAATATTTTAGATTGCGCGCCAACTTCGTGCCGGCGATTTACCCTTTTGCGCGTTCGCCATTGCATCTCTCCATGCTGTAATTATTTTCATGACATCCCCTGCGCGCCAATGTGGTTTATGCAACTTGTTTCCTGTTATAACTCTTCTCAGCCTTTTGCCTCTTTCGTATTACATACGCGGTCGGAAGAAAATGCACCATGTACCTATATAGCGAAAGGGGTAAGGTCGGCGGGAATCCCAACAAGATGAAGTTTGCTATAAGCGCACTGGGAGCCGTCTCAGGTGCGTCCGGCAGCCGAACGCCGCTTGGCGTGAGCTCCTGGCTAGTTTTATGGTGTCTTAGTGTATTTTATGCTGTCCCTGGGGCAGCATTGCTTTCTTACGAGGGTACGAACATGCTCTAGAAACTCGCACTTGCCATCCACTTAATTTACTCGCTAGGAATATAGGGAACATTTAAAACACTTTAATGATTACTTATCTTAACGCTTTTATTCTGTGCGCCACAGTAATACATCGTTTTGCAAAAAATTGAGCAGTGAAACATTGGAGTCATTATCTATTAGTAAATCAGTAGTCAACGAGTGACCTCGTCGCTGCGGTCTTATGATTGTCCCTGTCTTTATCGCGGTCACGCCGATCATCACGTCGCCGCTCATCCCTGTAACGCCTGTCATCGTTACGTTTATCATCATATCGCGGAGAACGCCTATACCTATCACGATCTCTATCCTTACTACGATCACGTTCTCTTTCCCTGTCGCGTTCACGACTGGTTGTGCGATACCTGCGCTCATCCCTATCAGATCGATAACGATAATCACGCTCTCTTGATCGGTTGTTCCTCTTAGGTGATGGGCTGCGACTTTTTCTATGTCTTGACAAGGGTGATTTGGACCGTGAATGAGAACTGGAACTTGAAGAGTCACTATCATATGCATGACGTATTTCACGGTGCCTACGAGGTAAACAATTAATTAAGCCTCACTGCCATTTAACTTATTCTTACTTTTTCCGAAACTTTAAAGCAAGTTCTCGTAGTTCATCATCTCGAGTTTGTTGTTCCTGCTTCTCACGTTCAGTTTTTATTTGTTCCGCAATTTTATCAGCCTTAACTGAAACAAAAATGTACTATTAATTAATACACATAAAACAAAAGCAATTGAAATATTACATTGCTTATTTAATTGTGCTTGACGTTTACGCTTAAGGCGTTCTGCTAGAGTCATCCTTGCATTGGAAGGAGTATTCTGAAAAATAGCAACGGATCTTATTTGATCCAATAGTACAAAAAACGTGTAAATGGCGAATTAAGAACAATACTTATTCTATCTAAAGGGACCGTAAATATACAATAACATGATAATTTTATAATTGCAGTACATTGAGAGGTTCTTACTGACTTTGCTTGTTGCGCCTGAATTACCAATCTTGAGATTACTATTACTCATTTGTGTGTTCCTGAAATTAAACGAAATTTTAATCAAGTATTGTTGATGGATATCTTGTTAGATAATAGACTTACTGATTAGGACTGTGTTTTGCTTCATCGCTACTCGAATCTTCAGTCAATTCAGAGGAACTTTGATCGCTTCGTTTCCTTCCATAATATCTTGGCAATGGTTTAGTTTCTCCGCTACCAACATTTTCCCTTTCTTTTATGGAATCTGAATGTGTCGTTTCAATTGGCTTCGTATCAATGTTACATGTTGGCTGGATATCAATTAATGGTTTTGGTTCGACTTTTATCGGACTAATTGATTTTCTTGGAGAAGACTTGGATGACGACCTAGATCTGGACCTCGATTGGAATTTGCTACTAGTTGAACAGCTATTAGATCTACTCCTACTTTTGGAAAGTGATTTCGATCTTGATCTGGACCTACTGCTACTTGAGCGTGATCTTGATCGACGTCTCCAACGTGTTGATGAATCTTTTCTTCGTTTTCTTCGATTCCGATCATTGGACGAAGAACTACTTGAATAGCTTCGACTACTCCTGCGTCCTCGTCGTCTACGTGATCTACTAATGGATCTTGACCTAGAGCGAGAACACGAACTAGACGAATACGAACGTCGAGAATTTCTAGATTTAGAAGCTGTTGGTCTGCGATCGCGAACTGGCGGCCTACGTTTGAATGATACTTTTTCTGCGCTTCCGCTTCTCCTGTGTTCCTTTTGAAGAAAAACCAGCGCGTCATTTGGCTCACGGCGAAGCTGCTTCAATTTTGTCCCGTATTTGACTTTATCAGCATATGTTGGCTTCTCGGGCATTTGCGATTCTTCCTCATCGCCAAATGACGTAATAAAAGTAATTTTCCCAGAATTTTCAGGTGATGGAGGTGAATCTGAAGCATCATCAAATTTAATTGCTGGTGATTCTTTAGCAGCATAGCTAGGCGGACTAATTTTTCTATTCGCTAGACGCTTTTCACGATGGGCTCTGCGCTCCCTTCGTGATTTGCGACCGGAAAATAATGCCTTTTCATGTTCTTCCTCTTTGGCCAACTTAAAATTTTCAGCTTCCTCTAGGTCATTAGTCAGGAAGGAATAAAAATCATTTGAACTCATTCCAAAACTTCTACCATGTCTGTTCATCTCATGAGCTTGAGTTTGGTCGATTTTTGATATGTTAATAGAAAGGTCAACATCCAAGTCACTATCAGAATTATCATCTGATGCTTCCTCTTCTGGTGGAGCAGTAGTATATGAAGTACCTGTACCATCTTCATAGTTGAAACCAATTGCAACACCTCCACTTGGCTTTTTCTTCTTCTGTTCACTTTCTGTGTAGCCAAACTGTTCCTCAAGATGTAATTGCTTTAGAAATTTCTCCTCATTGATGCCAAGAAATGCATTTTGAGCAATTATTCTGTATCTCTCATAGTTCATTTGTCTTTCTTCATATGTTGCTTCATTAGCTTCAATGGGCTGAACATTTGGAATAAAATCCAAATGAGCTCTTACATCAAATCTATCAATCATAGTGTCTGCTTGTCCTTGCCAAGGCATCCTATAGAATTAAATAATTAATATAAACCCATTTTCTTTGAAGGCATTCATAAATACATTGTAGCTGGTCCTTCTGCAGCAGCAGCAATGTTTGGATCCAAATGAATTTTGCATTGTCGCCCGTGTATTTGCAAAAACTGAGTAGGATCGGCTTTCTAGTTTAAACAATAAACACCTTTTATAAATACACGTGATATACGTATGTGATTCACTTACGATTTTTTCGTAGAAATCGCGACGTCGTTCTGCTCGTTTTCTATAATCAACAAGCATTCCTCGTATTTTACGTTCCTGCTTTCTTGCTTCGTGCCACATCCTGACTAACTATATTTTAACTCTAAATTGTTAATTAATACTACATTTAGCCATGAAGAAAACACTTATTTAACACTTCGCCATCATAGAACAATATGAATCAATGAATAATATGAAGATATTTGAATTTATGCCGAAAAACTACCAGACCCATCAACACTAGCGTCTCCAGTGGTAGTTGTCTGTAAATCACTGAATTAATTACCGATATCAGCCGAAGCGTAAAACATCTGTGTGTCATGTTGACATGCATGATAATAGAGCTTTAGTATGCATGCAAGAAAACATTAACAATAACCTCGGTAACCAGACGAAACTAATTATTAATTTGTTATCAAGTGAGTTTACAGTAAACAAATTAAAATGGGCTGTTGCTACAGTTTCTTTTGTAAGGATGACGGCGGTTCACAGGTAAATGCATGGCTGGTTGGATCATAAACAATTTAAATAGTTTTAATGAGTTTTAAATTCTGCATTTTATAATTGTCCTTTTTATTTTGTAAACTAGAATGGCGAACCAAATGAACGCACCCATTTACTCATCAATTCGGCAACAAATAACGTGATAATCCAGCGACATAACAGTGAAGATTATTTAAGCCAGGATTCAAGCACAATCCCAAAGAAGACTGATGAACAATCTGCACTCAATAGAATATTACAAGAGACAGCAACGTATGTAGACGTATTTTTATCATATCATGCAACAGTTTATGTTGTAATCAAGTGATTCATGCATATATGTAAACCCACATATGTTTATTTTTTATTTAATAGCAATGTTATTGATGTTGCTGCACTGGATCCACATAATCTCCAGCACACTGAATATTTGGAAAGGAAAAAAATATACAATATGAGAATACAACAAGTGAATTCTGTTCAAGCTAAGCCAGTTACAAAATTCAAATGTATGTTGTTGCAAGATGTTCCTGCTGTTGATAAAATGCTCTCTGCAAATCCAATTACTGAAGACGATTACAATCTGGTAAGTATAATGGTATTGAGTTTATCATTATTTGACTAATATTATAAAAAGTAGGTCCAGTAATCACATGTATTGACTTTATATATTTTTTTTTGTAAACTAGATAACAACAGCTGTAATGAAAGCGTCAAATGCTATCAAAGCAATTAAAATTGAACACAAAGAAGACCTAGTCGTACCGTTCCGCATACCATAACAAAATGATTATTTACAATCAAATAATTACTCAATAAAACAAATTGAATCCAAATAAATATACAATTTCATTTGAGTACAGCTAATCAAATGGTAATTGTTTATTCTATTTGGGGATATGAGAGTAATATACTAATTAATGATGATATTAATAATTGAAACACTTGTCATAAATTTTATATTGTTCTTCTGTTTCTACATATATTATGATTATAGAATCTTTAAATGTATTATAAGATATAAAAAGGATATTCAATTACTTCTATGTTTCAATGCATAGCCAACTTGTAATAATAACTATATGTAAATTTTGGAGTTAAATCGCTGATATAATATTTAAGATCTAAATAGTCCTTTATATGAAAGTGAGGAGAAACTTGAAAGGATTTAATTCAGTTCCTTTAATTTATTATTGTATTTTTGAACATTTGCGCAGCAAGTAATTCTTGATTTTCTGATCAGACTTCGTAACGAAATAGTGCTTTTTTGTTCAAATGTGATAAAAGGTATATTCAATGCAAAATAAGACTAGGTAGTTTCATAGCTGAGCTATACTAATAGTTCTTGTTCTTGCCGTCAAAATTAAGTGGCGTGGTTTTGTTTTGTAGAATCTGGTTGGAGAAAAGAGACGCTCTATAAAGTGTGCATTGGTGCGTACATACAATAAGTACGGTTTACTTTTAAAGTTTTGAACAGTTTTGAATTAGTTTTTCGTAAGATAATTAGGCATCATAAAGTGAATAGGTTATCTCAACATGGATTCTGAATGTTGGAATGTAATGTGATCAAAGCATTGGAGTACAGTTACAAAATAGCAATGGTTAACAATAATCTCATCACAATAAACCAATTTGATGGTTCAACCTCAAATTTAGTATCTTTATACTATTGTTCAAGTAAGTTATAATATCTTCGGCTCAACGGCTTTGGGCTAAATGTATTTGTAAATATCCCTAATTAGTGCTGTTTGAACATTACTTAATGCTAATGTTTGTCCAATTTTTACATACATTCTCTGAAATATTTAAGCCCTGATTTGGGAGCTGAATCAAGGTATAACTAATCAGCCATGATTCAGGGTCTGAATCACATTACCTTTCTACCCTATTAAATTATATTTAATTTTCAATTGTTTCTTTTAGAGAATGGCAGTAACAACTACTCAATGCATCAAACTGCTGAATAGTTGCACTATCATGCAGAATTACAATTTTACAAAAAAATTTAATGGTTCCAGCAGCATGAAACAAAGTTAGCACAATCCTATTGACATGACTATTCGTATTAATTATAATTTATCCTTAATTTAGGTGTATCTCTTTTCATTAGTTTGCTGTTAATGTTATTGTAATGGAGCACACATCATTACACCTGGTAAGTTCATAATATTTACAGCCTCAGCTATTATATTGTTTTCCAAGGGTTCTTTTTTGATGTGGTATTTTCTCAGATATTTGATCATCACTCTATTCAGCTTAGTCATATGGCACAGATAAATCAGGAACTGCATTGATTTTGAGCTTATAATTGCGCCAATATTAGGAAATTTGGTGAGTGCATTGGTATGCCTGCAATTAAGAGCCCTTTATTTTACCTGTATTTAATATTGTGTTTGTGTTGCCTTCTAATATTCTATTTTCACTAATATCATATGCCCATTCAATTACTACCAGCATTTTCATGTCTACTAATGTAGCTTATGATTTATTACTAATATAATTTTTTGTTTCAGTTATTTCCTGATCACACTGCTGATTCACATCACAAGGATAAGCAGGAATCATTTTGATTTCAAAAAATAAAATGACAATATCTGAAGCACTGATTTGGTCAGCGTTATCAAAATTAGGTGAGAACATTAGTATTCAAATGTGGTTCATGCTACCTACTCAACTACCTTTCATTAACTTTTAGTTTCTGAGTTGTTCATAATTTTGTGCAACGTTAACAGTTCTGATAGCGTTAGGAGTACAAATATTAGGAGGGTAAATGGGTGTTGGTTCATTCATATTCGGAATTCTAGTGTTTATCTAGCTATTATGCTTTAAGAATTATCAGTAATTAATATTTTTTCAGCAATAAGATTGTATTTCTTCTCATGTACCCAGGTGGAATGAACTTGGTGAGTACATTAGCATTTATGCTTTGGTACAAGTTTTCCGCTTAGTTTTAATATAGCTGTTGTAGTCTATCTGGAGTAGAGGCAGGCAGATGAAATCTTGAGAACTCAGACAATGTGCCTCCAGCTGACCCTCCAATGTGCCTCCTCACTCCATCGACTCTAGATCCTCGATGAAGGTGATGAGGTGTCGGGCCAGGAGTCCTAGATTCTCCATGTTCGCGGAATGGCTGTCCAACATGCCGCAGATGCCGCAGAGATGTATACACTACATCACCACTGTGTACATGTGCCATCGTCTCATCTGTTTCATTGTATCATCTGCAAGGGGTCTCATCATTGTAGACCCTCATGTTGTAGAGGCTTCCTAAGACCGCAGTGGCCCGTGTATAAACCAGTGAGGAATCTTAATTGTTTCCTGAACAGCTGGAACCATTGATCTACAGTGTAGAGCCTATTGTGCAGACTCTACACGATGAAAGTCGTGGTAAGCCCGCTCTCGGGTGTTTGCAGCCTTTTTGTCGTTTTCAACATACAGACATGTTGACTTGTGATATAGTCTGTTTTGTGTTTGTTTGTTAAGGAGCGGGACGACAGTCTGATACCAGGCACCGGTCCTATAAAGCTTTGCTGTCTTTTTTACAAAAGTATCCTCACCATCGTTTCCGCTGTTGTAATTAAAAAAGAACTAATTAAATATTCTTTCAGTAGACGCATCATAATTCCTCATGAAAGGGATATAGCTGCATTGAATTTGGTAAGTACACTGGCACTTGCATTTCAGTTCATCTTTGACTTTGTTTTAATATAGCTGTTGCAGTTTAAGAATAATAATTATTTGCAACAATCAGTATTTGCACTGCAATACACAGCAGGGAAATATGGACTTGGAACAGGTGAAATAAGTTAATACCTTCAAGTAACTTGAAGTCAATCTCCAATTGAACAACAACCTCACAGAAGAAGTAAAAACAGAAAGGACTTCAGAATGCAGCTGCAATGAACACCATCTTCTTCTGTAACAACTATATGATTACCAAATCAAAGGTCAGAGTACAAAAGAGCTACATTCTATGAAGGTTATTGAAGAAGACAAGGGGAAACCTCATCAGAAATGAAGTAATCACAGAAATATGTAATATCACACATAACACAATTTGTCAGCTCAAGACGCAAAGAATGGTGCCTATATTTGATCAACGAAATCAAGATCTACTTATAAAAGGGGCAAAGCGGTATTCCAGTAAATTGCAAAAGACCGCCAGATAGACCCCCAAAATGATGCTGCCAACTGGAACGAACTTGGTAAATATGTAAGCACATGTGCTTCGATACATGTTTGCCACTTTGTTTTATTATAACTCTTATAGTTTACCCACAATAACTAATTATGTATTCTTTCAGAAAATCGATCATAGTGCCACTCCTGATGCAGTGAGCTAGAACAAACTTGGTGAGTATGTTGGGACATGTGCTTTGGTACTTGTATGCCACTTGGTTTTATTATAACTCATATAATTTGCCCACAATAACTAATTATGTATTTTTTCAGAAAATCTATCCTAGTGCCACTTCTGATGCTGCCAGCTGAAATGAACTTGGTAAGTATGTTGGTACATGTGCTTCGGTATATGCTTATGACTTACTTTTATTGTAGCTACTGTAGTTTAAGAATTATTACTAATTATGTATTTACTTGTAAGTATTTGATGATTGTTCAACATAACCCATTCGTATGACGAGCGCCCGGGGTAGTTTTAATCATTTCATCTTAAGCATTGTTTTAAATATCCTTTTTTAATGATAAAATAAATATATATTTACTAGTGCTGGCATCTATTTTATATGATAAAACTTGTTACAGGTACAATTTTTTACCTATAGTTTCGCTCATCATTCAGAGATGGCGCCACGAATAAATGCTTTACTGGTTGCCTACAAAAAAATTCAAAAATTTGTATCTTCCACTCTAAGCGTGTCATTGAAAAAGTTTCAATGTTATCAGCACTGATTGGACGAAAACTTTTTCGTCACAAAAGTGAAATTTTAACAATTGAATAACTCTTAAACTAATTGTTCTACAGGGTCGTGTGATAGCTTATTTTAATCAGCTCATCGAGCTTATGCCGTGTACCATATTTTAATTCTTATTGGATTCTTATTAGATTCTTATTGGATTCTTATTAGATTCTTATTAGATTCTTATTGGATTCTTATTAGATTCTAATTACTTTCATATTAGATTTTCATAGGATTCTTATTAGATTTTCATTGGATTCTCATTGCATTCTTATTAAATTCTCATTGGATTCTTATTAGATTCTCATTGGATTCTGATTGCATTCTTATTAGATTCTAATTAGAATGCAATAAGAATGCTACCAGAATCCAATTAGAATATAATAAAAAATCCAATGAGAATCTAATAAGAATGCAATCAGAATCTAATAGGAATCCAAAAAAAATCTAATATGAATGCAATTAGAATCTAATAAGAATCCAATTAGAATCTAATAAGAATCCAATAAGAATTGAAATTTGGTACACGGCATAAGCTCGATGAGCTGATTAAAATAAGCTATCACACGACACTGTAGAACAATTAGTTTAAGAGTTATTCAATTGTTAAAATTTCACTTTTGTGACGAAAAAGTTTTGGTCTTATCAGTGCTGATAACATTGAAACTTTTTCAATGACACGCTTAGAGCGGAAGATACAAATTTTTGAATTTTTTTGTAGGCAACCAGTAAAGCATTTAATAGTGGCGCCATCTTTGAATGATGATAGAAACTATTGGTAAAAATGGTACCTGTAACAAGTTTTATCGTATAAAATAGATGTCAGCACTAGTAATTCTATATTTAATTTAATATTAAAAAAGGATATACAAAACAATGCTTAATATGAAATGATTAAAACTACCCCGGGCGCTCGTCATACGAATGGGTTATGTTGAACAATCATCAAATACTTACATAATTATCAAATACTGACACTAATAAATACATAATTAGTAATAATTCTTAAACTACAGTAGCTACAATAAAAGTAACTGGGAAGCATGTATCGAAGCACATGCATGTACCAACATACTTACCAAGTTTGTTCCAGCTGGCAGCATCAGAAGTGGCACTAGGATGGATTTTCTGAAAGAATACATAACTAGTTATTGTGGGTAAACTATAAGGGTTAAAATAAAACCAAGTGGCAAATATGTACCGAAGCACATGTGCCAACATACGCACCCAGTTCGGTCCAGCTGGCAGCATCAGAAGTAGCACTATGATGGATTTTCTGAGAGAATACATAATTAGTTATTATGGGTAAGGTATATGAGGTATAATAAAAGTATGTAATTAGCAAACATGTACCGAAGCACACATGTCAACCTGCTCACCAAGTTTGTTCCAGCTGGCTGCATCAGAAGTGGCACTAAATTCAACTTATTCTAGATTATATATCAATTTTCCAACACTAAAATTATAATCATGGCGCAAGCATTTCACACAACGTAGAATCCGGTAGAATCGTTGTAAATATTTTATCCAGGATTCAAATTCAAAGTACCTAAGTCTTTAGCATATTGTGAGAGGTTTCAACATAAATATATGATGTTTTATAGCATTTCACTTTTCTTTTGCTCAACTTTTTTATTTCTTTAATTTATGTGCGGGCATCTAATATTTGTATATAGTATTTGCAAATATATTAATTATAACATTATTTACCTTAACATCAAAGTACATACATATAATATATACACCATTCGTTTCTGTTTGTTTATTTCGCTATTGAATCTTCCTCAAGCGCAATGCACTCTTATCTTTAATGTCACAGATAATTCGTAATGAAACCATGCGAAAGCTGCCAAAACATGGATTTAAAATTACTAAACTAACTAATAATCCATGAATACGTCCGCAACATCATCACATACGAAAATGATATTCAATCGGAACATAAAATGACGTAAATGAGAAGGAAAGTTAAAACTACTATTTCATATGAAATTAATATAACAAAATTGTCACAAATGAAGCATAGTCCGCAGTTGGAAATGATTAATTATTATTAGTTTCGGTTAATCGATATGTATTTGAATAATATTAATTCCAGCTTTAAATTTTTAATTTGGTGACATTCTCTGTAATGCGCAATTGAAATTCATTTAAAAGGCAATTACTTATTCATACTTTAGCAATATGTAATAATATTGCTGGAAGTATTTCAAAAATAACAATTAGATGAAATTGCAACTACATTTTGTTTAATTAGAAGAACCTAAACTTTTTATCTTATTATAAAATTCATTATATATTCCATTTTGTGTATATGTATATAGAGCTTTTATATATTATAAGTTACATGAAAATACTTAAATAGTATTTACTATAGATTCGTTTCCTTCCTTTACTAATTATTAAATCATTTGATTTAACCACGAGCTATAGCCTGATTAGCATCATTTATTTTAATTTAAATGAAAGCCTTTTTCTTTAGTGGCGGCAAGCAGTCTTTCTCTTAAAATATCTTCGGTTGGATAATCAGGTAATTTTAAATAATGTACGCACGTATTAACAGAGGGATATGATCCCTCGCCAGCATCAACCTTTCGCACCACGGTTAGTCTTGGATATAAATTAGCCAATCCACCAGGAGGCAATGAGCTGCAGCCAGTGGTGAATTGTAAGAACGCTTTACGCTCCTCAGCTGTCATCTCAAGTAAGACGTTAACAAATCTTAAGAAGCCAGGGCTGCAAATAAAAAGAACAACATTGTATTACAATTAGCTTGGTTAAGTTAGTCAGTGTATTACCTATCCTTGTTGTATCCTAGTTTTGGCTCGGTATAATTTAGCAGATCTTCTCTGCTCCATTGGGGATTCTGATCACCACATAACATTACACGCATCTCTTCTGAACTGAATGCAGCAAGTTTCTCCATCAAAAATACTGTGTTAAAACCTCTATGGAAGGCTTCCAATTGACGATTGATTCCCTTGTCCAGACAAAATGCCAATGTGAGATCAACATATTCTTCAATATTTTCAATGTTCACTTCAATTTCGCCTCCATTAGGAACCAAATCAATTGTAGTAAAGTCAAAGACTGAAGAACTCGGCATATACGTAAATGTTAATGCCAAATCTTCAAGCATTACAGGCCCAGAAGGGTGGCTTAAACACAAGTTTTGAATTTGATGAGCTTTAGTTTCCGCAGACAATGTATGATCTTGTATAATCATCTGCTTTTGTTTACTCAACTCCTGGAGTTGTTTCAAGAAATTATATCTGTGCACATCAATTAAGGATAAATCGTCCTGGTTAAGAATTCCATTATACCAAACACGCTTTTCTTCTAACGCAGCATTAGGTTTTGGAGGATCTAATTCCAGTTCCTTCTCACTTTCTTCAGATATTAAACTTGAGGTCATTATATCATCATCCCCAGCTTTCTTCATGTAAGTTGGAAACCCGATCCGTTCGTTAACAGTATTCTGTATTTCTCCATGACACATAAGTTTCAAAAAACTCTGTGACAATGGCAAATCAACAAGTCTATTATCTTGTAATACTTTTGCCAGAAAAACGCCCAGAAACCAGAAGTACTTAACGGCGTTATCACAAGCTTCAGAGTTTTGTGGCAAAGGCGCCGGAAATAAACCATTTGCCCGTCGTACATAATAACCTGGTGGTTTTGCACCTTCTCCCAAATCAATTCCAATTTCGGAATTATTGATAGGATCTTCATCATCACAGATCCACATTAAAAGATCGCGCCGTTGTAACTCGGCAGCAATTAGTGCGTAAAATTCCAATGTAGGTCCTAATCCAGTACCTTCTTCACCTTGAAATTCAACTTCTAAGATGGACTTTCGATCACAGTGTAATTTCATCACTTGGACGCCCCATTCGAGCAACGAATCGCCGCGTGGAACTTTAACACGTTCATGTTTTAGTCTACCAACCCTAAATTCGTGTGGGTCATCGCGACGAGGTGACAAACCAGGCGCTCTTTGACGTTCTATGGTAACATCTCGTTGAGTCTGCAGCCAAACGATACTTCTCGACGCACCGAAAGCAGTACAATTGAAATACAACTGACGAGTTTCAAATGGAAACAAAAACGGACACGAATGATTCAACTCTTCGCACCAAACAGGCAAGCTAGAGCTTGATAGTACTAGTGGGTCCTGAATCTGTTGCAACAACTTATTAGTTATCTTCTTGCTGGAAAACTCTTCCGGAGAAATATCAATTTTGTCATAATGATGGTTGTTCTCAATAGTTTCATTTGATGTCGTTATAACAAACAAATGGCGTAGTAACTGAAGAACATCTTCAACGGTGCAACTTGATACAGACGGAGTTCCTGGAATAGGCGTGCTCGGAGAAAGAGTTGTGCCAGCAACGGAACTACTTCCACTACGAGAATATAGAGTTACAACTGGTGTGGTGCGACCTTCTTCCTCATAAGTATAATCGTCTTTAACTTCCTTGTAAACAATTCTGTAATAGAAATAATTGAAAATAAAAAGTTTAACAACTAGTATGTAAATACTTACAAGTATGTTGGCTCCCAAATACGCCGCAACTTCTCTTGTCTGGATCCTAATTCACTAAGTTGGACCAATTCCTGCACAGCCTTAAAAATAGTCCACGATGGGTCAGTTAGGTCAATTTCTACATCCGGTATTCCAGGTAAATTTGGGCCCCGTAAAACCAACTGTAGCTTGGGTTGTGGTAGCAAGTCAAATTCGGTACTACATCCACTTTCCGTTTGTCCTGGCGCAGGAACCTCAAGATCAGTAGTTTGATTTACGTTTGTCCTACCAGGTCTTGGATCAAAAGCTGGAATAAGCGCGGAAAATTGTCGTTTGAGAACGAACTCGTCATCCCAGGACCGTCGCTTGCTTGGGCGTGTTTCGTAACTTGACTCTTCTTCCATAAATGCAAGTAAATTCCGAGACACCATGACTTCTTCGTAATCTGCATCATCTTCGTTTTCTTCATCATCATTTTCGTCATCCTCAGCCATGTCTTCATCGTCATCAAGCTCGGCCAACAAAGTGGGTGCTTTGCATGATTCCAAGAAGTCCTCCAATGATACTTGTTCACTGTCACTACTCGTTGAAGTTAAACTCATTGTTAATGCTTGGCTTAATCCCTGAGCAGCTGCGGTGGTAGTTGGTATACCGCATGGTTGTGGATTGTTGCTCGAAGATAAACTGGGATAACTTTGTGCTGTACTTAATAAACCACCCGGAAAATTACTGGACAATGCCAAACGGACTAAACTTGTGACTGAATTAGGACCACGCGGATAGATAGAATTTGCATTTGCGTTATTTTGAGCATTAGTTGTGGCACCTGTTGCGTTATTAGCATTTGCATTAGAATTTGAGGTCGTAGACACGGAACCTAACGTTCGTCTACGAGCTAATGCTGCAAATGTTTCTAGCAAACTTGCTGTCGATGATGGTTCAATTTGACTTCCAGCATCTGTTGTTAAGTTCGGTACACTGACACTCATAGGATTTGTTACAACGATTGGACAATTTCTAGCATTATTTGTACTAGTAACTGAAGACTCTTCTGATGATTCCTCCGACTTGCGTTTGGAACCTTCTGAATCAACAACTAATTTCACTGTTGGATTCGCCGGAGCAGTATTTATTGCACTTTGATTCTGAGTACTATTAACACCCAAATTTAACAATTCACCAGAAAGGAAATTGTTTGTATTATTTCTGAAGATATCAGTACCTTCACGTATTTTATCTAAGGCCTCAACAAAGCTTTGTGCTGTTGCTGCTACTACATGACTTGTTTTAGATCGAGCCTTGTTAAGATTTGATGGTGCTGCTTTTGCATCAGCATTTGCAGTTTCTTCGTTGCAAGAATGTTGTTTCTTAGATATATTACTAGGTTTGGTATCGGCTAAAGCTAAAGATTCCACTATTGTTGCCAAATCGCTTGACACTGAGTTATTAATCGCAGAGAGGTCTTGAATAGGATCCCGTAATGGATGTACAACAACGGATAATTCCGAATCGTTATTTGCAGCCTGACTTTCAGATGTTACCGATACGATTGCTTTGGCTTCTGCTCGAGCGACTGATAACACACTTTCAGCAATCGTTTCAGCTGCATGCTTAGCAGCTAAGTTGTCGGCAGAAGCTGCCTGTTCAGTGGATGCAACGGATTTAACGTCAGTAGCCTCTGGCAAACTTGGTGTTGAACTACTCTTTCTGCTGGTTAACACACTTTGCTTGTCTTTTTCTTTTTTGCAACCAGTTTTCGTTTGTGCAAGAATTTCAGCTTCGTACGTATTAGACAGACGCAAATCGTACTTGCCCTCTGCACCCATTCTGTAAGAATTTGATCCTCCATGATCCCATGTGACATCGATCCAGCCGCTATGCAATTCACCAGTTACAGTACCCTCACCCTGTGGCACACCATCCTGATCGCGCCATTTCCAATCCATACCGCGAATTACTCTCGCACCCATTGTAAGATGTTTTAACATCTGGGTCTTCAATAGTTTTCTTTGTTTCTTCAAATGTGCGTCAGCTTCTTTAGCAGCCTTGCTTAAGTCTTCACACACTCCCACAATTTGTCCATAGATTTCAAAACCGGAAAGCGAGAGATAATGTGTTTGCCCAGATGCATTTTTCCCGGCCTGTTGTATCCTAACATGTCTCCATCCCTGGTATTCATCACTGGGAACTGGAATTGGCCAAGTCCATGTAGATCCAGGTTCATTTAACATTGTGTCGTCGGTATGTGTAACCAAAGTTGTCCATGAAATACCATCCCGGGACATCTGGAACTGCCAGTTTCGAAGAGCTGATCGTCCATAGCCACGCGCGTGTCTTAATGTGTAGCTAGTTGGTATTAAATATAAACCCAAATCAATACTGAACCAGGCTTTCTTATCATCGTTGGTATGACAATTTAAAGCCGAACAATCTCTAGAGAGAATATCTTCAACTCGACCATACGGCAAATTTCTTCCGTCCGAACTTGTCACGGTCACTAATCCATATTGAGCTGGATTCACCCACTCTGAGCTAGTGCGACCATTTGTTCCAATAAAAAATAAAATACCGTTTTCATCAAAATCATATGAATGTTTAAAATTTTGATATTTTGGGTCTTTAACTTTTTTCAGAAACTGGAATGTACTACGATCAAAATCGTACCACTGCTTAGCAACCATTTTTAACAAGTAACGCTCTAACTGTGCTACTGTGCTTAAGGGTTCCATCTTTAAACCTCGACCGGTTCTGTCAATCAATGCACTGTCGCCTGGTGCTTTTTCTAATCGAAATCTTATTCGGCGTGTAAGAATTTGCAGTCCATATCCGGTTCCGGGTGTATCATATAAATACACTGGCAGTTTTTCTATACTTTCCAAAACCGAAATTAATTTATGCACTAATATTAGAATAGAGTTTTGCCCCTCGTTTATTTGTTCCTCGAAACACTTTTTGAAGACTTGTACACGCTGCTTCTGATATTTATTACTCTTAGATGACTTCAGGCCTTGATCCCAATAATTTGTTGATAATAGTGACAAAAGTGCTTGCACCAAACCAGAACTGTGCAGTTCATATGCACTAACTACGCCGTCTTCTTTGAGAATCTGTGTCAGCTCGTCGAGAGCATTACGCAAAATTTCTCTCCACGAATTGCCGCCATCTCGGTTATTTCCATAAGTACATTGTTTCTGACAAGCACGTTCGATATGTGCCACTATATTACCTAATTTAGCTACAACTCCTCTTGGCTGCGCTTGAGCTGCCTTAAAATATTGCTCATAAAGTCCTTGAGCTAAATTTTTAACTTTTTGTTTGGTGGCTTCAGTTTTGGAACGAAGTCTTTTGCCACGTTTACTAGTCCAGCCGGCGGAAAATTCAGGGCCTGTAATTTTTGACGAATATCATTATATCAAATTGTTTCATTATATCTAATTTTTTTAATAGTTACCAAGACTCGTTTCCGCAGTAAATGAATGCTTAGTACCTCGATTTGATTCAAATATGAAGCCAGGGAGATCTTCACGAAGGATGGTAGCTTGTTGCTGCCCGTCAGAATTATGTATATGAAGTTCTGCGTCTTTCCTCGATGTTAGTGACCAATTACCCACAACTAATCTTGTTGGACCAGGCTTTGATAAAATGGGTTGCGAATTACCGGTATTCTTAACAGCCGCCCGAGCCCGTTGTAATTTCTCCAAAAACTCTCCACGATTCTCTAAATAAACAAATAATAAGTGAATGTTTAATGAATGAATCATAAATATACTGACGAATATCATTTAAGTATTTTACAGTATGGAATATGAATGATAGTTATAAAATTATTCAAATTCTTAGCTTACTTGTAAGCCTTATATTTATTATTATAATATAAATAATGTATATGAAAGCTTTAATAATAAAAGCTGAAAATAACCAATGTAAGCACTTACCTTCAGTTGCATGGACATCGGGCGTTCGTCCCTTGCCTATCAGAGAAAACAAAAACAACAATCACTTGTGTTATAACACAATGTTGGTAACGCAAATCAAAAATCACTAAATAAATTATTAGCCATGTTCCAATATACATACAATATATAAGGGGGCATACTCGTATTCAAAATTAAGAAAATGCTATCCATCCCTAACAATCCACCCAGTCGATTAAAAATGATACCATGCATGTTGTACAAAATAAATTGGAAAGCAAAGTAATGCTGATATCGTGAAGATATAACGAATACATGAACCTACACTTCTAATAACGCTCAATTAAAATCTGATTGTGATATGGGCTAACATGCTGTTCTTGATTTACGTCTAATAGTGAATAGAAAGATTGGCACTTACCGGATGTATCTGCACCTCCTTCGGGCGATCCACTTGAATACATTGTTGCTAATTTTCCATCCAATATAAATCGGAACCAGCCATTAGACCCATTTGACAGTTCCAAAGCTGCAGCATCGGACCATATGTATAAACAATCACGGCCACGGCAAATACACCAATCACGCCAATTGTACGCTTTTCCCGCGAGAATCTCCTTCGCATCGTCTACCGGTGCCGTCTCCATGGTCTCAACTATAACATGATTCGCTATCAAACAGGTAAGATAAACACTGATTTTTTTTCTAATGGTATTACCTTGTTCTGGAGCTGGTTCATTTTCATCAGCGCTACCAGCAGGCTCAGGTGAACCAGCGAGCGTCTGAACCTTAGAAAATATACCCAACCGCGCAAAATGATCAAGAAATATATCTTGCGCTTTGTACATGAGATCCTGTATAATGCCAAGAACGACAAGATGACCGTCTTCATCCTCCTATAAATAAATAAACAAACCGATGTAATCTATTACGTCGCGCAAAGAAATCATAATTTATAATCAAAGGAATAAAAACTTATACAGGCACATCCGATGGTTGGTTACTTGATTAGTGTCGGCACTGCTTCACGCATCGCACAAATAAAAAAATCAACAATTAGCAAGCACACGTTATGTTTGAAAACGACTGTTAATTAATTCTTGATGAAGCCCGATATTCGGAGCTAATATTGGGAGTAACTAACCATAGGTTGTGACTGTATAATCAGCTTGTCATTAGCCAAAGAAGCTCTCACATGTCGTACCAATGCCCCTAACGGGGAACATCGTATGCTCGGCCAGCTATACGCTATCTGCAACACCGCACCGATGTTTTAAATTTACATTTCGCGCCATTCGTAAATTCAAGCCAATTCCCAATTAGTGTATTTTCTTAATACGATACATTAGTACTTCATGCTTTGAATTAAATGTAGGAATCAGTGTAAAATACTAACTCACCTCGTTATCTAGTACAACACCAATAACATCAACTAACTGTGTACCGAAATGATGAGTACTGGCCTCTGGATGACACAACTCCTCCAGCAACGACGGTTGAATGTAGTGTATCATTTTCTTAATTAAACCCAAACTAGCACGGCGCACAGACGGCAGCATCGTTGCTTGGAAAGTCGAGCAAAACACCGGTAGTAAACGGCTAAGATAAACTGGAGCCATTTCCGGATCACCCCGCGGCTCAACACTCTCCTCGCCCTCTTGATCAGCTTTCCGCTGCTTATCCTTGTCCAGTGGAATCATCCACTCTCCGGGCGATTGCAAGATAGCTGCCACTTCGCGATGGCCTTCATCAATTCGTTCGCGAGCTTTATCCAACGGTGTTTTGCCGTCTTCGTCGCGTAAGTCAGGATTAGCACCATAACGCAACAAAACTTTGGCAATCGCCGGGCGGCCAAAGCACGCAGCGTAGTGTAACGATGAGCTGCGCTGCCCTTTATTCACATCAGCACCCTTCTCGCACAAATATTCAACCATTTCCTGTGTGCCAAATGCCGACGCCCAATTTAGCAAAGTCTGGCCAACATCATCCATGAAGTTCACTTCGACGCCCCCGTTTTCGATCGCCTCAATGAGTGCATCCGTGTCTTTCGAGCGAATACAATCGATTAGCTGGCGATGCGACTTCTCCGCTGCCGAATCCATTCGACGCATACGTGGCATTAGTTGCCCAGTGCTTGATGAGGGTCCAGCTTTGCCTAAAGCGCGCCGACCTTCGAATAAAAGCACCAAGAGCAAATCAACTAATCGCATAGAATCTAAAGCACAACGCTCGTCGCCCTTCAGGGACTTCTCGATGGCGTCTGGCAATTCGGAACGCAGTAAATCCTGTAAAGTAAAATGACAAATAAGAGGATAGTTTCAGCGTCACAGGTTTAAATTATAAATTACGTGTGTAATTGTTGGAGAACCCCTGCAAAGAGTGGACAACAAGCTGATGATGGTTGAGACCGAGGCTGCTGTTGCCTTAGGATCGGGAATGGGAGCAGTTGAATTCGTTGTGGTCACAGCCTTACCAGGCGTACCCTGACTGCCAGTAGCAATAGTTGGTCCCGCAGCATTTGATAATCTATGCAACAATTCGCAAACTAATCCTGCAAGAAACAAGGCAAACAATAAACAAATAGTCCCAACGCAAGGAAATAGTCCATTCATACCATGCTGCGCTAATGGCGCTGGATCCACACCACGGCGAGTAAATCTATCCGCAACGGAGGCAAAACACCGTAGAGCACCATCGGCGACCAGCGCGTCCTCATGGCGTAAAAGCGTGCTGAGTGATTGCACACACGAGGGCAATTGGGCATCTGCCGGTTCCATTTTAGTACACAATCTCGAAACAACAGCCATCGCCGAGTGCAGAGTATCCTTGTGCACGCGATTGCCATTATCACGAATAAAGGGCAGAATGTTGCTGAGCCCGTTCGCCTCGAAGACGGCGCCTGCTTCACGCGTGCATATCAATTCAAGTACCTTGACGCATTGCTCAGCCAAATCCTTGCTGGTGCGCGATGACAATTCGCAGACGGTGAGGCGGTTGCAAATTGCCTTGACTGCACCGTCCATGGACACGATGCGACGGGTGCATTCGGCGGACACATCCAGGTAGTAGGTGATGGCACGTGCTGTCACTTCAAGGACATTCTCGGGCGCTTGGTCGTCCAGAAAGATGCGACACAATGCCGGCAGGAATGTACGAGGAGGACAGCTACACGTAGAACAAAAGCTTTATTAGAATCCTGCATGTGTGCATGTGTATTGTTCAGCTGGCGGCGGCGGCAAGTACGTACCTTTCAAAGCATCGATCCACATTGTCTGACATAAGCAACAACATGCACAGTTGTTCGAGCGCAATCAGCTGCATGTCCCGCTCATCGCCAAGACCGCTGCTCAGCCATTCCAGCAGCGTCTCGGGATCCGGATCCGCCATCTGAAATGAAATAAAGCGAACCCATTACGTTTTACAGTCAGCACGAACAAAGAAATACACGCGACGATGCATCTTATTAAATAAACAATCTACCTGTACGCGCGCGCGCGGCCAAATCAGGAAGGAGCAACTTTTCTTGTTGAACATTCATGCATCAAGGACAACCGTATATGACTACTGCATTTTTGCGTGTTTTTATTTGCGTTAATTTTACAGGTACGTTTCGTAGAAAAGGTTAATCACCTTTTGGCGACGCGTAGACATTAAGTCTTCGGCGAAATTGGATTCTGCATTGATTCAAACATATAATTTAATGAATAACAAACAATAAGCATGCCAACTTTTGATTGAATAGAACAATAAATTATCTTTGTAACTTATAAGAAACAAGGGAAGTATGAAAGTGACATTCGTTCATTAATCGTTTGATAGATAACTAGATGAGTCGTGTGTTTATATAAACAATATACATACAAATAATAAAGCCGTATTGTTTATTCAAATAAAACTCAAAAAGACGTTTAAATCATTGATTGATTATTGAATGGATGCACCAAAAAGTTACGTGTATGTTCGTGTTAGCTTAAATGGTCATCAAATAGACAAACGCCCATACGCGTACGCGTGTAAGAGAAACTTCAATTAATTGCAATTTTTCAGTAATTGTACAATAATAACGCTACTGAAGTGGACGGCAACGATACAATGCGCAGGATGTTTGTGTTTTGAATGTTGTGCGATTGAGGTCACACCTAGAGGCAAAAACAACACAACGTCCAGTATAGACGCTCAAAATTTCTAATTTTTAATAATACGCCATTGGGTGCCTACTTTTAAAGATGATCGTATTCAAGGCATATCGGACAATACATAGCTCAAGTATTTCACGTGATAAACCAACAAATTACCGTTGAATGATTTTAATAAATTGGCACGTGTAAGGATAACACAATCGACGCGCATGCACTTATAATTCAATTATGTATAATAAGTACTGGCATTCCAAACATCACTTCTTTCTTCAAGTTTGTACCTCTGTATAATAAGTACAAGTCAACCAAAATATATTCATTACAAGTCTGAATAACCCTATCATTTATGCCATCTAAAATCCCATAATTTTACAACTCGATAGCTATCTTAAAGTTTGAGGTGTATTCTTAATACCGGAAAAATTCGCCTTCCACACAGCGAAAATACGATAAATACGTATAATTTAACTCGCATGTAGTTTCCTCGTTACGAAAATTATCAGCAAACCTACGCGTCGCGGAGATGTAAAAATGGAATACGCAACCAAAATAGATTCGTGTCACAACACACATGCGAACGCTTCAAGAATTCAATGAATGCTAAAAAGAACGACGACTCGACTCCATTGATTTTTTCCTGGACGATAACTAAATTCACATTAACGCATGTCGCATGCGGCAATTTGCCGTGAAATAATAGACAACCGTCGCAAACAAGTACGATTCACTTGCATAGACTCTTTATGCTAATTACGCAAAGGTGAACATCTGCTTTGCAATTAAAAGTTAACTCGGTAATTTCGCATGCGCGCGGCTTGTATAATAACAATGAATAAGTACGCGCCGTCTCGCAATCAACGAGAGCGCGTATCGTAATGGAATAAATCAAACATGAACGCGTGAATAACCAAACAAATCTTTTATTGTTGGAAACGTAAATTCGAACAACTTTCTACAAACCGATTCAATGGCGCGGAGAGATACAGAAGTGCGTGCACTTAATACATGTTGCAAGAGACGTTTGTAAACATTGCGCGAGGTATAAAAAAAAACGTAGTAAATAAAGAATGTTAGCGGATGAAAACTTGAAACTGACATGCGTTTACACTTTCACTCATCGTCATCATGAGAAAACTTGTTTATTTCATATCAAAAATTAATTTGGAAATCATTTTATTTACAAAACAAAAAACACCGCAAACGACCATTTTCATTCCGACACTGATATACACAATACGTGATTACACTACAATTAATCTAATATCCAGCATTATAGTGAACAATGCCTGTAATTAAGGCGGTAGTATTTGCTACAAGAACATACGATAATTGTCACTTCTTGCATGACTTTAAAGCACGGCAAGAATATTTCCAGCGGCAGAAAGGAATGTTTCATTTTAAATGTTTATTTTTCTGCTGGCACGAAGACCAAACGGTAGTTTCTTTGTTTCACAATTTCGTAGTGCCAAAAATAAAGCTAGAGATTCACAATGTGTACTAGTACAGCAGTACATACAGTACCTACACCTGTCGAGTAATAAAAAACGTGCACGCATAAGAACGAAATTCCCATGAGCCGTGGCTGCTTCCTTTGTATGCTAGGCCGACATCGTTCTTGCTCACGTTTTCCCAAAATAAAACGCGTTTTTTGGCCGCAATGCGAAAGCGAGCGAGTGAACGGGTCCAAGTTGAAGTCGCGCGCAATGCATTTGACCTCTTTGGTAATAAATACACACGCGGTGTGTACGTAAAACGCGTGCGCGCTGGCGATCAGCTGGTTATTGGCTAATGTACAAAAATTGTGCGCTATGGAGCGCAATACGTTAAACTGGTTGCAATCGTGTGTGCGCGTTCGCGTTGCTGCTATTCATACATCAGACATCGTCTATTCGCATGAGTTGCGATGATGTTGAACAAAACAATACACAATATCAACAATAACAGCCATCTGCTGCGCATTGCAAATGAAAAGGTGCCTGTGCGCTCTATTCGTGCGCATACCACGCGCTCAATGCTTGAACCGAGCAATCATCCATCTATTGAACGCTGTAAATGACTTACATAAATTACCATTTGATTGCTGGCGAATTGTTGTATGCCGCGCGTCCACACCGCAAGGAACGAACGAATATTTGCAAGCTAAGTTCAGGGATTTGAATCGTTCGAAAAACTTGGAGTGATTTCAAGGTTTTCGGGGCGCGCGCGAGCTTGCACGCACAAATGTCTTAAAATTGCACGAAATTTTACGCTTCAATGCCAGCAAAACCAACACACCACACAAAAAATCCGCGTGCATCAATTCGGCGAAAAATCAAGTGCATTCGAGTACCGCTAATTTTGGACTCGGATTAATGTTCAACACTTTCGAATGCGTAATTCAAGCGCGTCCGCGCTATGAATTAAATACGCAACGCGCAAGCCGGTAGGCAATATGGCTTGCTGCTCGTAAAACGTATAAATTCATTCGAATCGCGCATTCTCCTCGGAAATGGGCAATTACAAGCCACGAGATATTAAATTTAATGACACGCCAAGTACTATAAGTATCCGTACGTGCGTGATTGTCCGCCGGGATGGGAAATAATCAAGCCAAGTAAAAAATGCAAAGTTTACACAGCGTATCAATGAATTAAATATCGGCCGCGGTGTGCGCGCACGATTGCAGCGTGTGTGTGCAATGACTTTTTGTATTATGGTATACCTGTATTATGGTATATCCTCCTAGTCCGGCGTGTGTTAATTAACTATGAAATTTAATGGTCTTCGCACTTGCAGAACAAATTACATGATACGTTAGTTTCCAATGAAAACATCGTTACGTTTACGGCGTTTGCCAATACAGAGCGCCATATCGCCGAAAAGACTTTAATACGAAACGATGTCAAGAAGAGTTTATTATTAACTCAAACTTTATCCAACCAACTTTCCCGCAACCATAACAATGACGAACAATGGCGCCTAAGAAACTTCTAAATACCATTCGCTTTAATACGACCGCCCGCTCGGCAGGACGAAGAAAATGATGCGTCTTCGCCGTCATTGTCGTAAAAATAAACGTCGCATAAAGATACTGACGTATCTCAGGTACATTTGCATTTTTATACGGCGATTCTTACGCGTGGAAAATATTATCATACGCGTAAAATGCGCAAATACGGCGGGTTTTTATGCGCTCTAATAAAGAAGTTTGTTAATTAATTAAGTTGCACATCAATGGGCAATGAAAATATAAGTGCGTACTTTCCATGCGTACTGCAATTCTCAAAGCACTTCTAATGGAATTGAATGAATCAGCAGTTTACCTAAGACGATGATTGAAGAAAATTGAAATTTGCGCGCAACGACAACGCAACGAGTAGTCACCGTGTACGACAATAAACTGCTTGTTCGCATGGAAAGTTCAATAATATTATATTGCATGATGTGCGCATGCAATGTCATACTTCAGCGACAGAACAAATATGATAATACAAGAGATATTACGCACTCGTTTGTGCACATACACAAACTGGTTCTCCATTTGTGAACGCGCACTGTACAAGTCGGTACGAGACAATTATTATTATTATCATGATAATATTAATATAAAGATGGAATAATTGGCTGGAAATGCATGGCGCGTTCGCGTTGCCGGCTGGTTTGTCATTGCCTGTATATCACCTACGAGTGAATAAACAATAAATCGATAAACTGTGCATGCATGCGCCCATGATAAAATATACAAGAACTACTTAGTTTAAAATCGCGTACATGCTACCTTTCGCATAATAGAGTACCTACCGATAATAATAAAGCTTGAAAGATGTAGTTCTGCACTTTATCTAAATCCCATTTCTCTTATGTTAATTTAATTGTTCATAAATGGTGCTAGTATTACATCAAAGTTGTTACTTTTAATTAAAGGATTTGACACAGTTGCGCAGGTCAAAAAACGTTGAATAGTTATTTTTATTTTCTGCTGCTTTAAGAATTTAAGTTTAAAGAAGTGTTATCAATATTGATTAATACATCTCTTTATTGACTTCCTATAGTTTTGTCATTTAAAAATGACTCAAAATAGACAAACTACACCTGAACCGCGATTTTCGAAACACGTTTTGCGGTGGTCACGATAATTCGAAAACGGTTCATCGTAATTCAAAATTAATTAATTCCGTCGTTAAACGAAGCATTTGTCAAAACTCACGTCCAAACCAAAATGGTGAAAGTTGAAACACAGAATTTCAATTTTAATCTTATTTTAAATTAATATTTTCCAAGCAAACTCATTTCATTATAAACAAATGCTGAAAATTGGATGCAGATTTGATTCATAGTTTATGTATGGCTCATAAACTATGAATCCACAAATTACAAATTAAAACAACACTTGTCATGATAAGCATGTTTAGTTGACTGCAAGTATATGCAAAATGCTGCGTTATAAATTGCAACAACTTGAGTTTTATCGCATTATTCAACATGAAGTTGGTTGATGTTATTCTTGATTAAATATACTAAAAGAATATGCAATTAAAATTTTGTTTTGACAATCGCAACTGTATATGACCCCTTAAAAGAATGAATATCATTACATTGTTATTTGAATTTGACAATAGGCAATTTTCAACAAGTGGATAATTCAAGTTAATCTACATATAAACCTACATAAAGTGAAGAATATGTATATGATTTCTACGTTTTAGCGGCAAAACGTAGGTAGGTCGTATCTACTTGTGAAAATCAAAAAACAGTAAACTATACGGTCGGCCCATTTCCACACAAAAATAAATTTGCATTCGGAATGAGTAAGGCAAGAAAGCTTAGTCATTCATGCATTCGTACATCGTAGTTCGCTAGTTAGTTAGTTACCGCATTGCAAAAATACGACGAGCACGCGCATAAAAATGGAAATAATAGAAGAATTGCACATAAGCTTCGAAACAAATAATACACACGCTACTTCTGTATCGCTTCGCGCGCGATCGCGAAACGAAAATACACATAATCAGCTCTATTGTGTTCATTGCGCGACGTGCGTTTAAATGAGGAACAGGTAAATTTCGTAAACTAAAAAAAGAACGCGTTTCACTAGTATACTATTATTGCTGCGCTGCTGCTGCTGCAGCTTGTTGTTTTGGTTGCGTTTTATGAGAGCGCGATTGTGATAGGCGACTAGTCCAGTCCAAGGCTGGCACACTCGCAGTTAATCGCCGATATTTGTATTCACATTTCAATTAATTCATTCACAATATTTTCACGAGACATGCCAACATTGTGCAAAATACATACTCGCAACGATATGCATGTAGTACGTCGATATGACTAATACCGAAAGCTCATCACGCGCATATTGATGTTTCATAAAAATAAACGCTTACTACCAAGAGCCAGCCACCAAGTCTGAAATAACAAACTGGCTACTAAATGCAAGATCAATTACTTATCGTCGTGAGTCAGGCGTGTGTGATTAGTAGTCATTAAGACTCTCACGCTAATAAATCATACAAGTAAATAAACTTGTGATTACGGAATAAATTAACCTGATTTCTTTTCACTTTTTTCCTCAATTAATGTTTGCCATCATTAAATTCGAGTACAATTCCGCATTACGCCTAAAAATCAATTAATAACAACAACAGCATTCATCATTCGATAAGAAGGCGCGATGATAATGAATAATTTAAACAATTCCGTGCAGCTCACAACCGCACCGTGAATTTTTCAATAAAAAGCGCGCAAAAGGTCATCGGCCAGACGGCGATGTGTTGCTTTGGCCTGTCCGAAGTTGCACAGCCGCAATCTGTTTACTTGCTCAACGTGCCAGCAGAGCCAGAATCAATGATAAATGATTGTTGTGGTGTGTCCGGCGAATTAATAAACTCTGTGCGCGCATAGAGCGTATGCAAAATGATTTTCGTCGGTGGTGGCGCTCCACATTATTATCCTTTCCGCGAGGAGAGCCTGCCTGCCTTTCACTGACCTTTTCAGCCCGGCACTGGCAGGCACAAAGAACGCAACAGAGCCCTGCTGGCATCGTGCTCTTCCAGCCAGCCAACAACTAAATGCCGCAGCAATAAAACGCCGACGAACAAAAGCATAGCGGCTTACTTTCCACGTGCAGCTTCGTTAACTTCCTCGAATCATTGTCGTAGTTGCTCGCATTGTGCGCGACATGCACAGGTGGATAAATGAGCGAAACGACGAACGAGCCGCAACACAGAGAAAATTCTCCCCCACCCATCCAATCTTCGCGAGTCTTAATCATTTCGCAATACTGCACAAGATAAAAGAATAAGTTGTTCACCAACCATTGACAAATACAGATAAATGTCAGCTGGCATATGAGCGCGCGGCGTAGGTATTGCTTAACATTTTCAATTTCAAATGATCACAAGACACGCATGCATCCAGCAAGCAATCGCCAAAGCGTTTCTAGAGAGAAGCCGTGCATTACACGCATTGTATTTGCAGAAGTTTTTCTCGAACGTGCTAGAAATGACAACGGTAAATTTACTGTATGCCGAAGAGCCGCAGTAATAGCAGACTTTTTTCTTGTTTTTTTTTTCCGCGCCTTCCTCCACTATTCCAGCAGGCTCGCGAGTGCCGCGCAAAGAAGCGCACTAATAGATATTCCCACTTGACGTGGAAGCGCTTGATGAATTTCGTGCTGTTCTAGTAAGCTGCACATGGCTCACCGTGCCTCGCGCGCACGACTGCGACATGATAAAGTCATCCGCCGTTGTCATCGTATACTTAATTCCACTATAATTTGCCTCCTTTGTTTCATTCGATATCGAGCCAACGCGCACCAACGCCAGCAGCACAAAGAGCGAAATTTCGATTGTTGCACATTTGGCAAAGTGGAAACGCGTGTAAAATATGAGCATGGAATAAACAGCAAAACCGTCGGAAAATACATTTATTCGAGGCGAATGAACGTTTCGGCCGCGTAAACACACGTTTTCTTGTCAGTTGGCTGCTAGCTATACGCGTATAGCCTGCCTGATATGATTAAAAATAGCATTTTGGTAAAATGGCCACTTGTAATTCGTTTCATGTCTACATATTATTAATCGATCGCGCGTATAATCAGTCGCTGCAGGAGAAGCCATTGAGATAAAACACAAGAATGGAGATCTTGACTTACCTCGAAAGTGTTCGGTGTCTCTCGACACTCAGGCTCGGAAAGATGTTACCAAATCCTGCAACAAAAACACATCGTCATTAAGATACATCTCCACTCTGAATTTGTTGCAACATTTAAAAGCGATATTGCATATTATCTCTTGTAAATACGAAACAACAACAAAATATGACAACGTGTTGACGTTGTTATAGACTTCCGTATTTGTACGACCACTCATCATTGGTAGATAGCATAAAGTCCTTGCAAACGACGCGTAGGCGCGATTGCGCGTTTGTTTGTATTGCTCTGAGACATTTTACGAACAGGGCACGTGTTCCAGAAAAATCTTTGGAAATCGCAAATGCGCTGTCAAAAGAAGAATGGCAGACCGAGATGCACGGTGTAAACCGGTAACCACAGAACAATAATCGTGGATCTATTTATTTATTAATAACGTCCATCCTCACATGTGGTGGTCGGGCAGGTTTACGTTGTGTGCGAGCGCGCACGAGTTCAAGGTTCAATTTTATTAATAAACAATCAAGCGAGCAAGCGAGACAGACCAACGCGCGCGTTCGGGCCACGCAAGAATTCGTGCGGATATCGCGCAACGAAATAGAACGAGAGTTGATAAATACCTTAGCGAGCAACAGGAAGACGCTCAACTTCCTCTTGTGCATGCGGTCACGAAAACATGCTTAATTATCGCTATTATCTATCGCGATGGTTAATTTGTATAATTGCATGGCAATTTGCGGAAATTAAAGCAACTTTCATTCCCCAAGTTCATTCCCTACGTAGCCAGCGCTGAGGACGCAAATCTATTAAGCTCAATCATACTATCAATTATGCAACCTATTAATGGCGGCGTGAATAACAACTTTTCCTCGACGAACATATGATGATTGGTAAACAAACAAACATCATGATGAAATGTTTACATTTCACTCACCATAAATATTCAATGTTATTTTGTGCAAATATTCTTTGTGTGGCAAAAATAAAGTTGGCAGAGCAATGCGCGCGTTTAAACAAAGATGTCTTAGCTAGACTAAACTTTAGAGACGCATTAGCAAAAGATGACGAAAAGCAAGTAATCAGGGCAACGGCATATCGGCGAGATTAGGTGGTGTACGTGCAAGTAGCAGGACAATTATCTTGAGCAAATGCCACAGTAATCACGATTAATCACATGAAACCGTAATTTCACTTGTACGTGTAAGTACACATGCGAAATGGGACACATGCCAAACACACCTTGTTTACATAATCAAAACGCACAAGACTGTGCTTTGTTGACTTGCATTATCGCTTCCAATGTATGCTTTTTGGATGCAACAAACGATGATAGCTTGGAGTAATGGAGAGAAGCCACTCACCGTTTTGGATGTTGTTGCGCGTGTCTTGCGACACACTGGAAATGCACCCAGCTCTTGATTCGTATCCTAAAATTAATAATAAATAGATGTCAATTGAATTCGCAACACTTTAAAGTTTTACAAGAAGAAGACACATATACAATCTCCTCATATGCACGCGCACCTTCATCGATGAGAATGCTAACGCATTCTGAACAGGCGTGCTAAGGCACTAATAGCAAATGTAATGCAAGTCGAACGGAAACCTGTGCACTTCACAATCCGTCCGGTATTGCTCTCCACGCGACGTATTAGCAAATGCGTCCGCTTCGTATTGATTGATTGATCGGTCATCAATCGCAAACGCTACTCCCGCTTTCGATTAAGCGACGGAAAATCGTTTTGACCGAACAACATTGAAGGCACACTCTGCAATAAAAGTTGGACTTATTGACAGATTGTGAACGACGCATGTGATTGACCATTGGGAGTACTGTGACTGCTACCTCTTTCAATATGTTGCACGACAAATTTACGATTCGGGTGACAGTCCGTCGATCGCGGCTGAACAGTTATCGCAGGCCACAAGAATTTGGAATGGACGCGCACTACCCTGAATTTCGAGGAACTAGACTACACGGCATATGTCAAATTTATCGGTCACGGACGTACAGTCACGGGAGATGATATGAGAGATGTGCACATATATACGCACAATGTGTTTGCTTGCTCCTTGCAAAATGCGTTCGTCGAGTGTTAAATGTATGGATTTTGCTGCGACTCGCTCTCCTGCTGGCTGCCTGCCTTTCTTGCCAATTCACTCTACATACAATCACACGCACGCAACACATCCATGCCAACGCAAAGCGACAAAAACACAGACGGCACGTGAATTGCTATTTACACGTTTAATGACTACACTTACTTTGTGATGGTATCGAGGTGTTCTATTGTTGTTTGGCTTTAGAATCTCACATAGCTTATTTATTCCATGTCGATGTAAATCGCCATCGATGCAACGGGCACTACACACACACGGGCATACTTGGCCACGGCGACCGTAATTTCAATAACGGACGATAAGTACGAACGCGCTGCACTGCGAAGGCAAAAAGGGCACACGTTCACGCTCGGAACGCAAGCTGCTTTTTAGTGTTATTTATAAATACACTGATTTCACAACATTCGAGTATAACCACGCTAAACAGCTCGCAATCGTATGTCGTCGAAATCCGTACGCTACTGACGAACTTTGTGCCCCACCATTAGTCGGTCGGAAATGTCAAATGTCCAACGACGCGCGCGACCTCTATATTGATAAATGAAAAGAGCGGGAGATTTAAATTAATTTAAACATTAAATCAGCTGAAAATTTCATCAAATCGCCGTTGGCAATTTATATAATTTTGACAACGCCATTGCAAAATGGATATTGACAAATTGCTCCATACATTGGATACTTGCGGCCAACTGGGCCTTATTCTAACAACCGAAGAAAGCCTTGTGTTGTACAATTCCTTACTCCTCTTGCAAAATGAGAATCATTTTAGGAAGATCTTTTTATGGGGCCGAATTTTTGGAGTTGATAGAGATTATTACATTGCATTTGGATACACTAAAGATGTATTACAAAATAGAATATTTTACTACAGCTTTAATTGTACAGATTGGGGGCTTTTACCTCAGTCTACTGAAAATGCAAAAGTCTTAACCCCTTTGTGTCCCACAAAATTTCAAGGTGATCCAGCATTAATTGTGGATATTGTTATCGAAGACGACGAGATCACTATTCCCAAAAAGCATCGCAAACCAAAGACCAGACAATTGAAAGAAGAGGATAGATTGGCAGCCACTGTTACACTTATCAATGAAGAAGCTGTAGTCCTGCCACGCGGTGTTCTCTTTAAACGACCTGATGGAGTTGTTGTTGAGAATTTAAGTTTTGAAGGATTGAATGAACAAGAAGCAATTGAAGTGAAAACATATTTGCATTTTCGCCTGCCTGAAAATAAATGGAATACTAACCTATTAACCAGAAATGACTATAACTATGCCATTGATTTTCTTGATAGTGCAGATGAAGATGTTCCTGAAGGATGTTTTGTTGTCCAAATGTCATCAGGTGGAATATATGTAATTGTCAAGTCACTTTATTGGCCAGGATTTGTGCTGTTTCATCGCATCAAGACCCCAGAGTATGGTTTTGTGTATTTTGGTCATGGTACAAAGTGTTTAGATATTCCATTTATGATGCAACCTCTTTAAAAATGAGCAATTTGTAATACATACTTTATATTTTGATTATAAGAGATTCATACAATGCAATGATATTTAACCATCAATTTATTCATGACTGCTCACTACTATATTCTCTCAAGTTTTGTCTAAAAGACATGCACAGTATGTTGTCAGGCCAAATAAATATTGTTTACCAAAAATATAGAAAAATCATAAATTTTAATTTACCAAGATAATGCTGATTAACGGCAGAAATATGTTCCTTCACCAGTCTTCATACGTTTATTGTTTTTCAGAGTTGTAAAGAATTCGTTGACATCTTCAACTGTGACAATCTTTTCTGAATCAGCAAAACCTTTGAGGAACTCACCAAGTTGACCTTGGAATTCTTTGTATTCTGCAAGAGCATCTAATAGTGGTGCCCTGGGTAATGACTTAATGATATTTTCTTCCACTTCCTGTGCTTGCTTTTGGGCATCAACATATTTCTGTTTGCCCTTTGTCTCATAGAATTCCACTGTATCTTCCATATCCAGTAAAAACTCTACCTTATTCTCTTTATAGACAGCCACACAATCTTCACAAGAGCATAATTGTTGTCTCCATGAGAGTTCCCTCATGAACAATGTTTGGGGAACAGCTGCTATTTTAGCAACTGGTTTCTTACACTTTTTATTTTCATTCACTTGTTCCGCCTCAGTCTCACTCTGTTTGTCTTCAACCACACTCTCTGTAACAGACACATTCTCTTCGCTGGTATTTTGAGCAATTTTCACAATTGCAAGACCAATGTAATTTAACAGAAAATCATTTTCTTTTACGCATTGCTCACAAATCATTTCAGCAAAATCATCCACAGCAGGCACATTCAAGTGTCTGAAATGATACCAATCTTCGCAAATGATACATTGGATCATATCATCTTCTATAGTGTCTTCTGGATCAGGGTATGGCTTTGAACAAGTGCAATATAAGCCACTAAAATTTTGATTGTAGATGTTCTCGTAGTTGTAATCAGCCTTGTTTGCATTAAGGTTGCAAGGAAAATCAGTGAACTTCAGATTACCACAGTCACAACGGAAATGCCGTTTTGTGTACAATTCAATCAAATTATGCCCGTCATGGCAATGATAAGAACAGGCAAGACAAAAGCCAGCTGCTTTGGTAAAATCTTCTTTACCTTGAGGAACACATGTTAAGCATGCATAGAGAGCTTGGCGTTTCATGTAACCCTAATAAATAGGTAACTCTATTTACAATATCTTTCAGATAAATTAGTTGTGTTTACTTACATTCGCATAGCTACAATTGAAATCGTCACCGGCACCAAGAACGGCTGCCACTTCCTCCATCATTTCATCTTGGTGCTTAATTATATCGCCTAAATTTATTGTAACGTCTCCACCATCAGCAGTTTCAGCTTGACTGCTACTCGGATTTTCTTCCTTTTGTGATTCGGCCATAATTAAATCAAAATTTTGCACAACACAGACTGTAAATTTTTAGGGAACGTAAGACTGCGCCAAAGATACAACTTATAACCTCGCAAAACACAGCTTGTCAACAAAACCGGAATACTGGTGTAGTTCATTAGACTGTCACTGAGGGCAACACCTTACGGCTTGTCTATATGGATCGCAGGCTTTGAAATCTTGCACTTACATACTTTTTGTATGCACGATTCTTCACGATAAAGATGCCCCTTTTGATAATACACGTAATAATGATTACCGATGCTGTTGTTTTCAGGTTCTATCCGTGAGTTTACGTTAGATTAATAAAATTATCAGGTATATTGAATAAAGTTGAATTTATTTTTAATTTATATCTATGATTAAGCTTCCCTGAGTAAAATACGAAAGTTGTAAATTTAGAAACTTAGTATAATGATTCTATGATAAGAATGTAATAACTTCAATCCAAGAAAATTAAATTCAAACTATAAGAAATACTCACTTTTTCTTTATGTAAAGATTTTAGTAATATTCATAAATCGATGAGTGAATTTCGAGGGTAGTGAAATAGATTCATATACATTATTCACCACTTCAAATCTATAACATATCTATCTATGGCAAAATTTAACAGATTATTGATTTTATTATAACCAACCAGGAGTTCAGCGTCATTGGTGTAATTGTATGCTTATTCCTATAGCAATAATCCACAATTACACGTGCAATGCATACGCTGGAACTCCAACACTGTGTACAATATTTTTTGCAGGCGTCGCGACGCCAGATGACGTCGGGCTGACCTGAGTGCGCAATCTCATCATTGATTCGGCCGGGCAGGACGCGCTCCTTCTTACTCGTGTGCGAGGACCCGAAAGGGTAAGTACGTAAACATAGCCAGAAATATATAATTCACAGCCAAACAAGAAAACCGAACAACGACTAAACACAAACATATCTCATGAACATTCACACCGCTTGTTAATTGTGTTAAGTAACATATGTGACACTGTGTAATTTATTGAAAGTGCGCAAGCCAGTGAATCCACATATAGACATTTTAAACATTTTCCAGCATAAAAGGTATTTCCATGTTACAATATGTGCTACTTGTTCATGCAGCTTGTTATCGTCAGCTTGCGCACTTTATGTGTCTGTTGCATCTTTTTTAAATGCATTTAAATGCCGTACCCACAATGCGCCTTCATCGATCTCAAATAACAGGTGGTTCGTTCATTCATGAATTTGGTCACAAGCTGTTTTTTGTTGGGATGTGGCATTTAGTAAAATTATACTTAATTCATTAATTCAACAATAATTATTCCTTCGCCGAATCATCGATAATTAAATTGAAATGAATACATGGAATATAAAATTGTATCATTAAATAGTAAATTGCAAAGACGAAGACAGCGGGGAATATCAAAGATTGTCCTGAATGCGCGAACTCATTACATTATCCATACATAGATTTGTGCGTTGTCATTGAAATTTCTTTGGAAACTCATTGTTAGTTGATATTGAAATGAAGATCAGTTACGCCCACCGTCCATGAGCACCCACTCGGAGTGTCATCAAAGCAATATTTCAAGAAATTCATCTCTAAGCTGAAGTGTACGAGCGGCAATAAAGTTTTATTCGAATGCGTGCGATATCATCTTACGCAATGCGCACCTTTGGCATTTATAATTTTCATGTATGCGCGCTGTCCGGAAATGGCAATAAAATGATAAGCATGCTATAACAATTTCTATTTGAACGCTACATCGATTTTCATTTACAGGTCTCTGTTGAGCGCACACGATGAGGGCCATTATATTGTTTTTCGGTCTGCTTGTCAGCGTTTATGCATATATCCCCGTGGATAAGGTGAGTCTGCAAATGAAATGAAATGCAATTCAATATTTTATCTCCATTGTGACAAATCTCTTACCAGCAAGGCGCATAAAGCTCGCTGACATATTGACTGGAAATTTATTATTTATTAATAGGCTCGTTTGCAACGCAATAATTCAAACGCATTGAAATGGAAACGCGTTGGTGCATTTGCAAACATTCGGTGTGCGTGCTGGCCGCTCATTCACAAGTTTATGCTTGATCGATCGCACTAATTAGATAATTAGCTTCGTACGCGTTTAAGTACCTTGTAAATGTTTTGCCAGGCGACGGTGATAAAATTAATGTGTCATGTAAAATATTGGCTGCGATAGTGCGAATTATAGTCAAACATTATCAACTATGCTTTATAGGATAATTATTTTCCGGACATTCTACGTGATGTGGTCAGTCGAATGACAAAGGATATTGATGCTTCGTATTTGGACTTTAATGAACCGCGCATTCCATTCGGACCTCGCTCCTTGTCCAAGGATTTGGAAGAGGAACAGCTGTATTCCTTGGATTATGATGGTTTGGGTGATACTGGGCAAGTACATCCAAGCCTGCGGGATAGTGAATTCCTTCAGCATAGTTCACTTTGGGGTACGCAGTATATGTCGGGCGGGGCTGGTGAAGGAAGTCAGCGTTTGCAACCAGAAGGATTATTGAAGAATCATCAGGAAGTGAAGACGGATTCAGCATTGCCTGCTTATTGTAATCCACCAAACCCATGTCCCATTGGATACACAGGTATTTCTTGGGTAAATTGAGAAGGATTAAGTCAGCAATGAATCTTATTTTAGGTGAAAATGGATGTATGGAAGAATTTAAGAATACTGCTGCTTTCAGTCGACGTTATCAAGCTGATCAGGATTGCATGTGTGACACTGAGCACATGTTCAGTTGTCCAAGTTCGATGATTCCACATATTTCCAGCGATAATATGGATTCACCATTAAATGATTTGGAGTTTAACAGGTTCTTTCAAGCTATTCAGGTATTTACTCAAAAATAATAAGATTACATGTACAACTATCACTTATGATGATTTCAATAGGATGCAACAGGAGTTGAACATAAGAATTTGGTTGCTAAAAAGTTTAACACAGATAAGGTAAAGTATTATTGGATATTCAAAGAATTAGTGTGTAATTTTAATGATATTTTCATAGAGCGTTAGAGGCAATCCTTTCTTGACTGGAGAACGTTTGCCGGTGGCTGCAAAGAAAGGTTTTAATGCGAGGGAGTATTACTTCGATTAATTTAACCCCGTTAATTATAACGTATTTACCAATTTAATTAATTTCTCGAACAATAGCCAAACAAATCAAAACCTAATACCTTGAAACATACCTAAATAGCATTTTGCGTTATCAAAACACAAAATACCTCAAAACTTATGATTAAGGACAGATGAAAGAAGCAAAGTAACATAAAAATTGTAAAAGAATCTTATTCTTGTTGACAATAATCGCTAATATTTTTATAATGCAAATAGATACAGCTGTTATTGTCGATAGGAGAGAGAAAGAAACAAAACTTACACACAAACCTCAATCTAAATTAGCTTATGTAATATGATCACTAACAACAGGATCACGCAATCAAGACATTGTTAAATTCTGTATTAACAATGCACAAACAACAAATCAATTGCTAATTGTGGATTTCCGGAAATGACCCTTAGCTATGAACACGGTTGTACGATTTATGAAAATAATATATTACCTATTAGTATATAATTATACACATTATATCTCAATGGATTATTATAATCTTAAATGATATCATATACGATATACATATATCCAATGTTACGTGCTGGTATATTTAGAATATATGGAATTTACGTCCTGTTTTAGTGCTTGATGGTGCACCTTTGCTTCTTAGGTCCTCAAAAAAAAAGAATCAATGTTTAGTGTTTAATATTAATATACGTTTAAGGTAAACTAATAAAAATTAAACATCTAACTAATATCCAATCAAGCAAGAAATGTAGGAAACGGAATGTGCAAAGAAAAAGCAAATCACAACATGCACATAAGAAGACCCCATACTTTTAAACAACTCAACAGTTCTCTTAATGAAGCACTTCGTGGACGACCAACAATCCACGAAGTAACTAAAAAAAATACCCAAATTGTGACAAGAACAATATTTAAAACTCAAACACTACTTGACGAGGACCCACTCTGCATGATTGAATTTGTTTGCGTCTTTTTAAGTATTACCAAGTGGTAATATTAGTTTAATCATGCAGATAATTACCAAGCGGTACCTTAAATGATATGACATATCATTATTTACAAATAATGCATAAAAGTAAAGGCATTTGTGGAAATTTTCACTTCATGTAAGAAGGCCCTACTGGTTTTTCGGTTGACGCTGAATGCGAATCACGAAAGTCAAAATGTGATGAATACTGAATGCGAAAATTGATAAATTTAGTTCTCAAAATTCAGATTTGCATTCAGTATTATAAAGACTTTTTGTGCTTTGTTTCGGCTAACAGCTGTTAAATCATTACGTGATTTGAAAATTGATTACGGAATTTATGAAAATACATTAACAACAACAACATCACTTACTTGTGTATTCAAAAATACATGAAAGTACACTAAATGATTAAGAATTTATTAATGAATCTATTGCAAAACAAAAGTATCAAATGTATTTTGGAATGATTACAAATGATGATTATAGCTTAATAATTGTAATCGTTAATTATTCAGTCCAATAATTAATTCATTAAGATACGTATGACTTTTAACTGTGTTTTAATAAAAAACCAATAAGTATAAATTTTAGGCAACGTTTTTAATTAATTGTTAAATGAAAAATCTAATGATTCGTTAACCTTCACTAAATTCTAAAAAAATTTAAACAATCAAAAAATAAAGAAGAAATTACTTTTAGTTAAATGTAAAACATATACCTAATCTTTAACAAAATATTTATGTAATAGACTGTAGTAAAAGTTACAATTAAATTTAAATAAACTCTTGCATGTACGTACATGCAGTGGTTGAAACATTCACCACTGTAAAGATAAAACATCAAGTAAATATTAATATAATATATAATTACGTATAACAAAAAAAGAAAGAAGGAAATTTAATCCTATTATTCAGAAAGATTCACTAAATGATGTTATTACCTACTTGTATTTAATTGATTCCAAGTAATTAAGCGTACATTTAGATGATTAAAATATATATGATAATTGTGTTACTGTATAACAAATAACAAACAGATAGAAAAGCAGGATTTAACTGGATAATTGTGAATTTCGATTGAGTTATATAACAGGAGATAAATGAGGCAAAATCCGTGATGTCAGAATAAACATGTTAAAAATTCAAATTTAATAATTGTGTTGTGAAAAACACATGAAAGGATAAAATTACGAGTGATGCGTTTTCACACGGAAAAGAAAATCTTATGCTTTTTAGATATAACATAAAAATATATTATATTCATGTGTTTAAATAAAATAAAAATATATAATGCATAATTAAACAACCTATTTTGTCTATAAATAAATACATAGTGGGGAAAAATTCCGTGTTTATTTTTGAAGTGAATTTAAGGACTGGAAGTACTGGAAGTAGAAGAAACAAATTTCCATATCCTGCATTGATAAGAATATTCGCTTCCAAAACTGATATTGTCCTAATCGTGGCTGGTATTTTCCAAGCACATTTACAAACAGCCTGTGCAGTTGCGCAAAGCGCTTCTTCCTCCTCTTCTTCCTGCCGCACTGCTGCTTGCGGCTATCCGTACGGCCTGGTTTTCATCCAGACTTGACTGGGGACTATGAGCATATAGGTACACTTAAATTCTTTCATCAAGAGTTTGTAGGTCTTTTGTGGAATGTTTATAAGCCGCATACTGTTCTGTTCTATTACAACCAGACTTTCTTTCGAGTCTGTTCTTCTGTTTTTCGAGTTGTGCCAAAAATGTTAGTTTATGCGGCAATATTACATTTCGTTCTTCAAAAAAATAAAGGTGGATGATGTCCATTTGGGAATCTATACCGAAAACTAAGATTGATCACTAGGAAGAAGTCCTTGGTTGAATTTTAGATTGCTTTATTTCAATATCAAAATTTGCGTTCGGTTACACTGCAAAAAATCTGGAAAAGCAGCATTTTAATGAAGAACGTAGATCGCTTTTCTTATTATTTTGACGATAACGTCCTGAAATCTTTATTAGTTGTCTATTTTGGAAGTAAACAAATTTTCATCTATACTAAGTACTTACTTCTTTAAATGGACTTTCAAAAATAGAAATGGCGTTATGCCGCATTCTGTATTTATATTAGCAACATTAATTTTTTTCATGTTTGCAATTAAATTTCACCTGCAGCTGTATTGAAGTAATATTAAGATGTAAATATATGTAGGTACGTGTAAATTAATTAACATTTATTTTCTGCGCATTCACACAGTAAAATCACATTTTCATTGCTTTCCAAACGGATTTCAAGCCATTACGCAAACGTGAGTTCCAAGTAACAGTGTGATCATCGCCTTCATGTTCTTGTTTCTTGTCTCAGTGCGTGCGCGCACTTATTTATTTCTCTTGCAAGTTGCGCGCGACAAGCCAAAGGCCAAATATGAATGAATATGAAGGAGTTGCGCAGCTAGGAAAAGCCGAAACACCCAATGTGTTCACTCTTGATACTTTATCACAAACCTCTTCTTACACAACGCAACGTCGTGTGTATTGCGAGCTTTTTGTAAATCGGAATAATAAAGAGGCAAAAAATGAAGTAAAGCGCTTGTAATTTGTGATCGTGGGCAATGCGGCGCGTCAAATTAACAAGTTTTATTGATTCGATCGTAGACTGCTTGCCTCTTTCTTCCTTTTGTGTATTCAGGTCGCATGAACCGAGAAGAAGGTAATCACTGGAAGTAATCAAATAATTTAAAAGCGCATGTGGTCGTTGTTGTTGTTGTTTTTCCAACATCAAATTAAATATTCAATCAGCGATTTATTTTTAGCGGAAGCGAGACGCATCGTGCCCTAATTACGTCGAGGAACAGAGTAAAACTTTGCAAACTTATCGCTGGCGATTGCTGCTAATTGGTAGAATAGATAATTAAGCATCGGTGCATGCAAATAAATTTATTTCAAAGTTAATGTGCGTGTGCTAGCAGCAACAGCAGCAGCAGCGTGCGTTGCATTTGTCTAGCACATTTTCTACATAATCGTTTGTCGCTGAGCAAATAGATGGATATAAAACCCACGCGGTGCACAAGTCGTGCGCATTCGCAGACGTAAAAGGTAAGAACGGATGTGTGGAGACGTCGAGGATTTTTCTGAAAATGCGGCGACGACGCCGAGTTTTTATTGCGCCCCAAGAGTCCTTTGCACTCGGCGCAGAGGATGCGTTTGTTGTTGGCTGCTACCGCGCGGAGCAAATTTCAAGCATTAGCAAAGCAAATTATCTGATCGCTGCATTAAAGTACTGCACATGCAAATGCGATTGCAGGATTTGGCGCATGCAAAAGTGTCTCCAACACAAATCTCTTCGAGTGTCGTCTTCTTCTTCGTCGTCGTCGTCGTCGTCGTCTCCTAGCTTCTTAGTTGTTTGCAAAAACTTTGTATGCTGCCTGTCTGGCACCCAACCAGTTCAGGATGTTTACCCTCGCATCCAACGCACAAACTGCTTACTATGTGGATTTTTCTCCTGTTTATTGCTGTTTACGTTGCTGAAAATTTTCATAGTAATTGACTATCTAACTCTTTAAGATAACGACACTTGATACCTATTTGTTGTTGTTGTTGTCACATCAATTGATTTAATGTTGCAAATATGAATTATGATGAAACTACGCATATTTTCGTAAAGTTTTATGAGCATAAGTGAAATAACTCATAAAAATGCATGAAATTTTTCTGGATGAGTTTGTCGAGCCATAACTCACCTTCTATGGTACTTTTAGAGTTTGGGTAAGTGCGAAAACAGAGCATTGAGCACTTTGCATATGGAAATGGCACACCTCCGGCAACTTGAATTTAATGCTATCCTATGCGACGAAGACGACTTGTTTATGTGTGCTTCATTTTTCTGCAATTTCAGTGGCATCTTCTTGGCAATCGTCAGCGAGTTTAACTGCCGAATTATACGTCGCATTTATCAATTTGTTTTCATCCATGGCACGCTAGCATGTCCAGAGATTACACACGTTTTGCAATTTCTTTTTACCCTGATTTATCATCAACCGGTAACGGGGTTGCATGTGAACAATAAACAGTTTTTTTAAAATGCTATTTTCCTTTGATTTCCACCAATTTTGCCACATTTCCTCGCGATAAATTATCTAAATGTACCAAGGACGCAATCCTTCGTTGGCAGGATTTCATAAATTTATTTCTTCCAGAAAAATACTGCAGGATGGATAATGCAGGTAGTGTACGTTTTGTTTACGTGCGATGACAAAAGGAATGAATTTCATAAAGTAAGTGGAATTATTTATTGTATTAACATGTCGAGACGTAATGCATTGGAACAACACTCAACATGTCTCTATTAATAGAAATGCTGCGTGTTTGCGATTAGAAGGTGTCGAATTTGAAGCAGGACGGCGCGCGCGGCGGCGCGGCGTGCGAATCCAATTAAAGTTGATTGATTTCCCTAAAGCAGAACGCAGTACGCGTTAGTCGTAAATATTGTGTTCCACCCAGAATTATTGCGAGCGCGTACGTGCACACGCTTTCGATTTATGCGCATTGTTGATGTGTTTTCTTTAAGTGCTTGCTTTCATACAACACCACCGGATCGGATCTGCTATCACACGCGCCCGTACAAGAAGCAGGCTGCATTGTTGTTGTTGTTCTTGTTGCAAAGTCGCGTGTCGTGTTGTTGGTGTCTGGCAGCCGCCGTCTACTGCCGAAGACGTAATAATCGTTGGCGCCTGCCGAGCGATCGAGCTCAGCAAACACCGCACTTATGCGCTCAATGCGCGCACTTAACTTGACCACAACTTTAACATCAATTATAGACCGGCGTACACATACTGAATGTTCCATAATTTATCAATATGCCACCAAAAACGTACAAATAACCACACGCACACACATCCATTTCATGCGCCCGTAACACTGGTGAAAAGGACATTGTAAGTGGGATGGAAAATCTCAGAAAAGGAATCCGAAATTTCAGTTTTTGCGCGTTCGATGATGGTCAATCTATACGGGCGGACAAGCGCAAAAATTACCGAAACGATCTGCCGTAATAAAGCAATAAACAATCAAATAAAGTCACTGCAATACGAGCGCAAACGGCGTGGCGAACAATGGCGCGAAATAATTAAATTTTCTCAATTTGGTACGGTCGACGTTTACGTCGCGTCGTTTTTCAAACCTCCAGCCATCTGATTGATTGATGACCGCATAGATTTTCACATCTTCTTGTTACCATAATTTTATTCAACTTCCAAACTAAATTACAAATATCTACACACACTGCCTAAAAACTCATAAACCGTACTTATTCTTAAATAAAAAAATATATATTAACAAAGCTTCTACGCGTAGATTAAAGTCTTTCTTTATAAATATTTGTCATTATTATTCATGTGGTTGTCCATTAAACTGAACAAATTTGTTATGAAAGTTTAGACTAGAAGAGAATCTTATTGCCTAATTGTTAAATATTAAGATGTTAATCTTGTTAAATATTGTGTTCGTATATTGTCCTATGAGAATAAATATTACTGTAATACTTTTCATTTGCGATTGCAGAATTGCGTTGAGAACTCTTAGTTTAAATCGGTTGCGATGCACTTGCACTGTTTGATGCGTTGAATTCGCTTCTTGCGGAAGAGCGGCGTACTATTGGGACACTTGAGGGTCACTGTAATCCACGTGTACTTTTTGGGTTTACAAAAGGCACAGCTTTTGAATGCTGGTCCATTGACATCCTCATCCTCGCTCTCCTCCAAATATCGATGGCGATTACGACGACGTAGTTTACGTAACTTCTTGGGATTCTTTGGAATGTAGAATGAATTGCACTGCCCGTAGCAGAACTTATTGATGATGGTTCGGGTTAGACAACCATCCTCCTTGATTTTCTGGATGAGTGGTTCCGTTTTGCACCAGTCCCTTTGAAGGTATTCCATCTTGGTTACCATGAGAGCGTTTTTGCTAGATTTTAAGATCTTGCGACCATGAAACCCTCGTAGGTCCGAGATTAGATCAATGGTTCTGTATGGTTCACTCAAGTTTTGTCGACGATAGAGTAAATCCACTTCAATCCTTGGATTTTTGGAGGTGTATTCATTGTGTGACTCCCGGACATCGTCAGCTTCGTCGAGGAGTTTGACACGCTCGTGTTCGTATTCGATGTCATACTCGTTGGGCGCGTAGGAATCGTCGAGCTCGTTCTCCAGAAGGAAGCGCTTCTCTTCAGCGTTTTCAGCCTGCCGACGCTCGGCGATCATCTTCTCCACCTCCTTCGTGTTGATGATGTCCAGAATGGAGTCGGAGTGTGCGGCGGCGACGTGATGCACCAGCTGCACTTCGATGAGGAGGAGGACCAATTGCTCGAAGCGCATCTGGAATAAAGAGCGCGTTTTGAATGACGATGAAGACAAATTAAGCGCGCGCGGCGGCTATGAATGAATGAGCTGCTCGGCCCCGCCGAAGAAGCGTTCCGTGTGTGTGTCTTCGTTCTGCGGCGGGCGCCCACGTGGCGCGCAATGTAGGAGACCGCGTGGGGCGTCGCGCATTAGATGCACTCGCAACGCACACTCACACAACCTGTTGTCAACTTCTTCTTCGGCGGTTTCTAACAGTCTTAATTGGTTTTTACTATAAAAGCCCATCAAGATCATCATCAGTCGTGCCATCAGCAGCAAGTAGGCAATAAACAACAAACGCATTAAGCCAGCGAAAAAGATGATCTATTGAAACGAAAACATTGTTTACCCATTTGTTTCGCACATTAGCTGATGCGCTGCGCGTCGCTTTAAAGGACGAGTCAAGGATTCGTAACCAGGCCCAAAATTTACACAGCAAAGAGTGCTCTTAGTGTCCGCGCTGGCGAAGAGAGTGTCGTACGCGGCGCGCAGTTATTGTGAAAGGTGAGCTTGTAGGCGTCGACTCAATGGAAGCAAAGACCGTAAAATGCTCGGAAAGGCGAAACGCAAGAAACGCTGGAGCAGATAAAGAACTTCTGCTCGTTTTTTGTTTGTGTACGAAGAGCGTGCTCGCGTAGTAAGCAATCACCGCGTGTGTATTGCTGTCCATTCATGCATTCGATTCATTCACGAGGAGTTTCACTCAGTCGCGGCGCGCGCCGTGCTTGCGCCTCTTAAGTAAGCGCATGTTGATTGAGCAATTTGCAAAATTCACCCACTTGCGTGTTGTTTTACTCTATGCAAATGCAGCGCGATTTTTCCGTCCATTCAATCACTGGTTGCTGGTTGCAGCGCGCTCGCAGTTATGAAACCGATGAAATGAATGCTTTCGCTAATAGTTTAAGACAGTTTCGAATTGTTTTCCACCTTCTTGTTTGCTGCACTCGCCTGGCGTGTGCATGCAAGACAAACATGTCTATTATTTGTGTCGCGTCGTCGATTAAAATGCCATATCCGGCCCCATAGGCTGATAGCAAAATAGTTTTATTTGCCTTTGCGCAATGCCCACACGGCTATAAAGGTAAATCGCGAAAATTCGCATCGCGACGAGTTATTACAATCATTACGTCTAATTATACGTCAAGCGCGAAACACATAATTCATACACAATTTGCATAAATATTCCATATCTCATCGTGATATTTATGGTGTTTAATCTGTTTCCACACACACGCACGCTCGTCTAATTCATCAGCGGATAATTTTCCAATTAATTTTCAATCGCGTACATTTATACAATGATTCAATCCGTAATTGTTTAAATCGAATTACAGCAGCAGCAGCAGCCATGTGTGCGGTAATTTATTGTCATTATAAAGTTGAAAGAAGCGCGCCCAGATTCAGCGTAAACGATGGAAAAAAATGATGACTGGTATTAATTAACAATCGGACATGCGGCATTTTGACGAGAACGTGGTAATTGTAATCGCGTGTGGTGCGCGCGAATGAATAATGAATGCACTCGAGGCGAACAATCAATCAGTGCGAATGCGTTATTTATGATTTCAATCAAACCGAGTTTCGTGATTTGTATTGGCAAGAAGTACGTAAGTAACTATGATTGCATTCGCGCCGCAAACAATTAGTTAAATATAATAATATCATTCGTTGCTCAATGATAATGTAAACAATGTATGTGCACCTGGCTTGAGCAATTACATCAGCAGCAGCCGGATATGGGAATTAATATGTTTCAAAACACATTTTCCAATGTAACGCAGCGCTCGGCCGCGCTTACCTTACCTTTATTGGCGGGCGCTGGGAGAAAGAGAGAATTCGCAAACGTGAAAAATCGCTAATTAATTTCGCTCGCACTTCACATTATTATCGAGGTGCTGATTGATGAGCTGGATGTAATCGTTCTATTGTTGTTTAACGGCGATTAATTGCTGGTGGTGATAAAGACGACGCATTGCTTGTAGGAGGCTAAACTAACTGCGGTCGATGTGTGTTTTCGTATTGGGTACCGTCACATACGGCGCGTACGTGCGAACTGTTTGTTCAAAATCCGCGTCTTGTCTCGAACGACTGGAGATTCGAAACGACCGCGCACACGTTGCTTCCAATGCGTCTCCCCCGCAAAATCCTAATCCTACACGACACACACACGCACACATACAGTGCATGCATCTCGTAAACGTGTGTGCTATTGGCAGGTATCTGAGCTTGGTTCCAAACACATCTTAAAAATTGCGCGTACTACGTGCATAACGACACAGAGGATAGAGTTGAACGTGTATGTTATTAAGAACAATTTCTTCCTATGTTATTATGTTTGATGACGAAAACATTTTCAGTCAGCTGCGACAAGTTTGCTGGTTTCTTGGATGTCGATTTCAGTATCTCATAAATCGTATATTTGGGAAATCTTGATACGATTGTTGTTGCGTAACCAATGCTTAGTGGCGATTGTCCAAGAGTGCACGTAGCTAAAAGTAAGTTATAGTAATTGATAAATTCTAATAGCATGTATTATTGATACTTGGCTTGCATCTGTAGGTTGATTTGGTTCCACCTGATTTGCCATCACTGTAGCCATAACTCCCTGGATAACCACCACCGCTTGAACGAGTCCCTTCGTACGGTTGACTCGCATCACCTGAATATCCGTAAGCGGGTTGTGGTGATTCAGAATAACGTTGACTTGATGAATACTGACCACTGTCATATTGGCGACTGTATGGTGGCGACGACGAATCCACGTATTGCGCTGTTGGTTGTGGTCCCGAATCATACATTCCGAAACCACCCACCATCGCTGGTGCACAGCTGCAAATGTTATGGTTACCGTTGCACTCTACATTACCGCACACTTTGCATTTATCCGAGCATGGTGTGAAAGGGGCTGTTGTAAATGACTTAATTTCAGAAACCCTTGAACTCCTATCCTCCTCCCCACTTGCTCGTTCAGATATTGCGCTCTGCCTTTTGCGCTCTGCGCTCCTCCGCTTTCTCTCCTCTTTTGAGGTTTTTCGTTTATTGGAACTGACTCTTTGCAAACCAGATGGTCTAGATTCGCTATCAAAGCAAACTTGGTCTACCTCATCCGATATAACCACACGCGTCAAATGTGATGATGTCTGGCTGGCCATCATCGGGTTGCCATTACTCCCTTGTTTGTAGATGTTCTGTTCTACAGACTTTTTATTACTCCTGAATCGATGCATGCTAGAATCTGAAGGTGTTACTGCGTATGATTTTTGGCGTTGCAATTCGTCCGCTGCTTTTGGTCCAGTGATTTTTACAGATTCTTTGGTCTCTATTCGTGAAGAATACCTTCCCTCCCCAACTTCACCTGGTTGTAGTGCTGATGGTACTTGAACAAGAAACGACTTCTGTTTCGAGTCTATTGCAGGATCGTCATCTTTATTCATAAAAATACTTGCAATTTCCTGACTCTGATCTCCAGCTAAGCTAGGACCGAGATTGTCATTTTCTGCTAACGCTGATTTGAAACGTTCAACTGACGTAGATTTTGAAATTGCCGATCGCTCGTCTACTAACGGCTCAGTTTTGACAATTGTAACGAGATTCTCAGTTTTGATAGTAGTGGACGTTTTTTCCATATTGTCCATTGGCTTTTCACGCATGAATAAACATTTCGAAGAACATCCACGGTTTTCTAATTTTCGTTCTAACACAGAAATTCGTCTCTGTACAGCCCTCAAACCCGCCAATGAGTGTATTTCAAGTTCAGGTTGAGTTGACAAGTTGCGTTCTATTTCAGGAATTGAACTTATTCGGCCTTGACGTGAGGTCTTTTGCACAATTTTTGTTTTTTCCCTAGTTTTCTCTGTATGGCTAGGATCGGCGCTTTTAGTGGTCCTCATTGAGGCGTTATATTTTGATGTTCGTTTTGTTGACCTTCGTCCGCTTGTCCGAGTTGGTTCACTGCTTTCACTAGACCGAAAACTCTGTTCGCTTTTAATGGACCTCCTAGCATTTCGAGGCTCTCCTATATTTGTACGGCTTGGTTCAATTTCTACACTTAAACTCTCTTCACTTTCACCGGATTGAATTGGTTTTTTTGTTGGAGATTTTTGCACAGTTGTTTCACTTGTTTTTGTACGAATTTTCTCTTTAGTTTTAACACTTCCTCCACTTTCCGCGGACTTTATAGATTTAGTCTTTTTTGATTTAACTGTAGATTTTCGTGCACGTGGTCGTTTCGAGTCAAGAACCTCATTAGATCGAATGCTGGATTTACTTTTAACAGCTTTGGTAGATTTTTTGGCCGAAGATTTACGTGTGCCTTTTTTAGGTGACTGATCAACTTGGACATTTTCGACAGTTTCACGAGATTTTATAGTTTTTGTTGAATTGCGACCCCGTTCGTTTTGTCGAACTTTAGAATCACGATATTCTACATTTCGACTCCGACTTTTCGATAGTTTTGGAGTCGATGTAAGCACCGCGTTCGGTACGCTGGGTTTATTTAACATTCTTGATGGAGAAGACATTTGACTATTAATTTGAAGGTCTTCGAGGAATTGTCGACGACACTTTTCCGGACAAGTCGACTCATCTTTAGGAATCGTTCTAGATAAGGTACGTTGAATTGTGTGGTATGATTTAGAACTTTTCGTGTTGATGCGTGAAACTTGTGGTTCGTCCATATCGTCACCAACGGATGGATTTACCTTGCTCTTCATAGTGGTTCTATAGGATTCTTTTGTACGTTTGGTAAACCGCGAACTTTGTGGGTCTTCTATTGCTGTTATAGGTTGTTCGATTTCAGTTTCCATAGATGTTGTTCCTGCAAGTCCCAAATTTCGAAGTAACTCAAGTGTTTCTTGTCGACAACGTGAAAGGCAACTATGTTGCTTCGGTACAGATGGTGATTTCTCAGCGATGTTTGATTCTTCAATATATTCAACTGTTTCAGCATTATCATCGATAGTTGGCACGGGCTCAAAAGTTTTACTAGTTGATGTTGTTGGCCTTCCAGGACATTTTCGACTACATTTACTTTCGTAATTTGGTACATCAGCTACAGATGAATGTATACTATCGTTCTTTATCTCCTCAGATATCATAGATTCTTTAAATGAATCAATTGCGTCTGCACTTTCGGTGGGTTTGAGTTGGCCTTTTCGACTTAAATTCGAGCATGGTTGAGGACATTCTGGATGGCATGGAGCATTCGCTGCTACAGATGAGATTTTACTCTTAATTTTTTGGCTTGCGTTATATTTATTATAAGGACATTTTGAATCGCAATCGTCTGATTTTTGCTTTAAATTTGGTATTTGTTTGTAAGTTTCTGCTTCTGCAATAGATTCATCAGATCCAGTGTCTTCCCGAGGAATATAGGATGATTTTCTTTTAACGGAAGTAGATTTACGTGAAGTCACCCTCTGTAACCCACTGCATGGTCTGAGACACTTTGAACCACAAACCATTCTGTCACATGACTTTACACGTTCCGTTTTAATATCTTCTGAACTTGCACGTTCTATAACAGATTCCATAGAATCTGTGTTTGTTACAGATATAATAGATTCCATCTTTTTAATTCTTGATTTAGTCCTAACTTGTCGATCAGATCTAGCATTATTGGAATAGTAACACTTTGGGCCACAATCCGATTTTCTTTTTTTCCGAGGACGAGGAGGCTCAGCAATAAATTCAATAGATTCATCACTTTCTTCAGGTTGGAGAGTATCGATTATTTTTATTGTAGAAGTTGGACTCCTCCTACTTGGTTTTTCTGGTTCTGTATTATAACGACATAGTGAATGGCAACTAGACTTGCGTAACAATGTACGTACACTATGCCCTTCCAATGGTTCATTTACAGAATCTATTGAATCTTCACTCTCTGATTCTCTTATCGAAACTCTTACTCTGCTTGGTCTGTTTGAACATGTAGATAAGCAACGACGCTCATTCATTAATTGTGCTCTGCTTGTTAGTGAAGATATTCGTTTATCCACAATTGCTTCATTTTCCTGGATTTGAATGGAATCATCACTGTCATTTGAATAACGAACATATTCCTCTCCCGCTTTCCTTCTGCATGTGTTACATTTATGTAATAGTCTTGATGATCCTTCACGTCTTATAGAAATACTCTCCACAGGAGCAATACTGTATTTATCGCCTTGACGAAATGATGTTCTTGCACGCCTTGTTGATTCCCTGCGTGATTTCGAGGAACGTGATTGAGATGATCCCCGTGTTTGTTTTAGAGATGAACGTGGCACACAACACTTTGAAGAACGTGATGGACAATCCCTCGGGCAGTTATTAAATGAATATTCAGGTGGGTTAGGACACTTTGGAGCTCTTAAGTAATATTCATTTGGGCACAGACTCAGTATACCGTTTCGACTATTGCGTATTGTTTCCAAATCTTCACGTGTTAGTTGCACTGAAGGTAATATTATATTTGATACTCCCCCTTGAGTGCTTTGATCTACTATTGTTTCCTGGTCTTGAGTAGATCGACCTGCTGATATTATTTTTAAGCTATCAGTTTGTTGATCAGTTTGCTGATTAAAGGACTGTGTTAGTGCAGGGCATTTATCAAAATACGTAACTTTTTGTTCCTCACTACGTCGAAACAAAGAGGATTTTTGATCTGGAGCACGTATATGGAGGGAAGGTGTTATTTCTCGCAAATCCCTTGCCATGGTGATTCGGGTATTACCAGGAACGAGGATTTCCAAAGAGGGTCGTTTACTTTGATTTAATTGTGCATAACTATTTAATGCCATTTCTTCGACGTTTATTCGTTCCTGTGCAATATTTTGATTAATTGCTGTGAGTTTCTTTGCCAGTGGTGTGCAACAGTTCGGAAGTCCTTGTATTTGACGATTAGGATCAAGTTTTATTGCAGATGGTTCCCTTTCTTCTGTCTCCTGCATAATCATGGACTTTTTCGCATCAGCTGTCGGTGTGCAACAATCTGAAGTAACTGGTACACATATAGGTGGCTCTTTGCACTTGTACATTCTCTTACCAGCTCTGGGTAAGTATTTGTTGTTTGATTCATTGTAAATAAAGATGGGAACTCGTTGAGATGACCATGTTCGCGATGTACGGACGTGAACCTTTGGATTTGAACTTTGAGACTCGTCAGAATCTGATCGTGGATAATGTGCTTTATTGGTGAGTGGTGGTTTTGCCTTTTTTCGCTTTTTTCCATCATGTCTAGGTCTTGAATATTTTGGAACTGAATCTATTTTTGTTACCGGAGCCACAATCACCTGTAGTAACATTAGGAAATAGAGAATAGTTATGAAATGTATTAGGTACTTACATTTCTATCATAAAAGTGTCTATCCGTATTTGGCACATTACTTCCACTTTGTACATTCAGACAGGAGTGCATTCGTGGATCGACAAACCCTTAAAATATAAATTTATTCTAGTAACACAATTTAAAGGCGTGCTCATACCATCAAATAGGTCATCATCTAAACCCATTTTAATAATATTTACAGTCCATACTATAACCAATAAACTATGTTTACCACCTTCTATCACCTTTTAAAATAGGTGAGACAACTTGGCGATTTTAATTCTTTTATGTAAACATAATTTCTTAAATTTACATCGAAATTAACATTATAAATTTCTCTTTTGAAATTTGATAGACAACGATTGAAATTTAACGTCACTTGAAAATTGAAAGTTAGAAGTTTGAGTTCCGTCGTTTATGTTTTAAACCTATTCGTATAGATGTCTCGTCTGCATGTTATATTTTGTATTTAAATTTAGACTTCTAAAGAGGTTTACTGGAAATTTAATATAATTATTTTAATATATAAAATATTATTGGATGGTTATTATATACATATTAATAATTTTAGGATATTATTTTATACAAAAGTGACACATTTTAATCCTTTTCCATATAGATGTCGCTCGAAGTGTTTTAGTCATTTTATTGGCTTGGAAATCATATTGTAACTAGTTTGGTTGGAATATTTAATTATCTTCATAATTTTTCCATATATTAATATGTGTTTAATTACACTGTTATATAATTTTTCGTGTTTCAAAAACAAGAATATAATAATGTTTTGCTAGGAAAATGGGGTATAATATAGCTAAAATATACTATCAAAGTTGTTGAATATTATTTTACGCTCTCATTATTGATTTTGCATTAACAACAGCGTTCAACTGTGTTATTTTTTCTTTGTAACATTTGTTGCAGGACATTAACTACCCTGGACGCATTCGCTACGAATTCGAGTTAGAAACTTTTCCTTGAACACAAACACATCACGGGAGTCCTTCAACATCCGCATATAAATACACTACGTTTACTTTTAGGTATTTCTTGGAAGGAGAGAAGGACCCACAATGGGCGTTTCGTCCTTTAACTCGTTCGCCCACCCACTGTAAAGTTGCCGTTTGCACCACCGGCTGGGCGCAGGGTGATATATTGGCGTTGTACATGTAGAATTTGCAGCAGGAATGAAATTGATACATACACATATATAGCGTAATACTCATAGGTGGGAATGAGGAGAAACTCAATATAATATAATATTACGATGATCTCGCTTGCTCGTGCTTTTATATGAATTTCATTACTATGTGCATGTGCAGACGCAAATTGAATATTGACGAAACAATATGCTTCTTCCAATTTAATTAGCTTCAAAATTAATATTTCCCTCCTTTATTCCAGCATAATTAGCTCTTACTTTGGTTTACTCTTCTTTAAAGTCATTTTCAGTATAACGTTTGTTTGGACCTGCAACAGCGATTTGCAGCAGCTATCGATTCAGATAGGATGTGCAGTCAAGTGTGATGGATTCATTTCATGAGCGTTCTTACCCGTGAAATGGAAATTTCGGACGCAATGGGAAATTTCGTTTAAATATTTTCCGGGGTTTCTGCTTTTAAGTTTTAGACTGACTCAACAGAATATATCCATTCAATTCATTTCACTTATTGCGATTTTGTTGCTTTTTGACATGTTAAAAATATTCATTTATTTGAAAAAGAATTAAATGATTCTTTTATGTTAAAATTTAATTCATAATAATATTAATAAACTGGAAATTTAAAATAATTTTTGAAATGTAGAAAATTAAATTAATTGAGTGAGTTAGATAATATTTTGACAGCTATTTTAAGGAACGAAATCATAAAAGATATAATATGTAGCAAAGTTTGAAAGCATGCTGTCAGAATATAAAGAAACATTTTTGTATAAAGAGGCAACGAATTGTATTCAAAATATAGACACGCGCCGGTTGAAACATTCGGGACTGGGGAGCAGGGAGCTAGCAACAGAAGCCAGTTCCCGAGGGATCAATATAGGTCCACACAAATTCCCCGACCTATTTCAGTCGAAACGCAAGCCCAGCATCCACATACGAATGCAAATGCTGCGCACCGCCCAATGGAGAAGTATTTCTGCTCTTGTCAAATGTTTGCAAGTCAACACACATGCACACACACACCAATAACGTTAAATAAAACCGCACAACCCGGAGAGACAGAAACGAATCGAAAAGTGCGCAAACTCAAATTGTATATGTACAATACGAATCACAATCAAATATCAAAGTAAATAAATTGTGACATGCGAAACTTTCGGGGAGAATTTATTGCGCAAGTTAAACATTCATTATCTTGTTCATGCGACATGTTTGAGTTCATTACATTTCTTGATGACAATATGGCGAACTTTAAAATGAATGTGGCGGCAATTAAAAGCAAACTTATAAGTTTTCTGTGTTGAGGTCTCACGTTTAGTTGATTTCTACAGGTCCTTGTGAGCTTCAGGATAATTATGTTTTACGTCCCTGCCATAAGATGTTTGCATATTTCAAATTGAATTTTCGCTGAACGTGAAGACGTATCAAGATCAGAGTTTTTAGTAATTTGGCGAGTGTGTTGGAATAAGCAAATATATTCGCGCTGACGGATCACGTATGAAGAGATCTTGAGATAAGTAAATTTCCCCTTTGGATAATGTGTTAATCGGAGTTGAAGTGTGACTGGGAAACGGGAATGAAGTCATCACGAGGGGATTGCTTGGAGACACCACGTTTAGTGACTTTTATCGTTGCGATAATTTCCACACGGTTACACCACAACAGCGTCGAACAGTTGATGGCTCTGTGCTTGCACTTTCTGCATGGTTGACGCATTTATATCATATGAATGCATGCGTACATTGAGATTGATTGCACGTGCGCCAAGGAATGCACATGAATAGAAAACATCATTGCTATTTCATATCGCAGCAAGACATATAACATATTATTACGTTGATACTTTTTCAGGTATTTCAAGACCTCCAAAATTCTCATTAAAAGGTATAGAGAAATTACTAGCAGCAATAATTAGTAGGTATTTACCTTGTTATAATTTCAGGATTATTTAAAAACAAATATTTAAAATAACTAAATACTTTTATTATATAATATAGACCAAATATAATTCAAATATTTTTTGGAACGACATAGAGGTAAAATGAGACTTGATATGAAGAAATATTACCCATTATAATTTCTCATCTTTTAAACGAGCTAAATTTTTCAAGAAATGTTAAATTACCCGGAAAACAGTCTTCTACTGGCTTTTAGGTAATAGAGAATTTTTTTTTGTATTTTACAAGTAGGAGTTTAGTCTTAAAAACTCACATTAATACTACATTATGTCTAAAGCGGTGTTTTCAGAGGAGCGATATTTTATTTATTGCCTCCATGGGAAAACCGTTTAAGACACAAACAGTTTTGTTTTATCAAATTTGCAATTAAATAATATTGGAGGAAGGTTACAACAAATATACAACCTAAGAGCCAAAGTTTCCTAAGGATTACAGTACAAAATTGACCAAGAAACAATGTTGAGAGATAATATCTACAACTAATTATTTATCATTTATGACATTTATGTTTTATTAAAAATAAATGTAAATGATATCTATACGTAGTGAACTACATAGTGAAATTTTAAGTAATTTCATATGGCTATCAATAGAATTTTTGTACTACATATATAATTTGGTTTTGGTTACATAATTATCAAAATTATCAAAATATTTCAATTTGGTTTGAATTGGGTTGAAAGACCAATGGTTGATAGTCAGTCGCGGCGTAACAATACCACAATATTATAATGTAGTCAGGGAAGAAAAAATAGTAATTGAACAAACACTTAATTCGTTATTGCGTTTTGTAGAATTTTCCCAATTATCATCATTTATTTATCTGCAATCACAGGGAACATAGTCGAATTATAAATTTGATTCATAGTACATATTACTAAGGGTAATAGGTTTACTAATATGGATTTTTGCCAAAAATTTGTGATACATTATACCTAGGCTTAAAAATAGACATATAGCAACAATTTCAAATTTTGTAAATAACTTTTCGAATCCCGCCTGATGACATATTGAATGACATATTCAATTTACATATTTAATATTTAATTTAGTTTAAATTAATGTTGTTCTCAGAGTTAATCAATGTAAATCTGTTATTTAAAATATAGAATTATTTAAAATATAACCATAATTATAGCATGCTAATCCTTATACGTAATGGAGTAATTCAAACTTAATCTGAAATATTGATTTCCATAATTTTTGATAAATGGGAAGCCAAACATTTATTCAAACAAATTATTTAAATTAACATTATTTTCCGATTTAATGTAATCGATGTATTTACTGCGCATTGCACGAGTGTATAGTGAAATAATGATTTCGAGTGAAAAACTAGAAATAATTCTCATTCGGCAACTACTTTGTAATAAAACGGCATCAACTCGTTTATACAGTTTCCCTATCTTTCTAGGTGAATAAATTCTTCTTCCTAAGTACCAACTTTTTGCTTAGGTGTCCTATCAGTATATTTTATAAATCCTACTTGTCAGCCCGCGCAGGGAAGCGCGAGTAGACAAAGATGCAGCGAGGCGAAGGGAGGAATATCAGGGAACGAAATTAAATTCACTAAATGGGACTTAAGGAGTCAGCGGAAAATCAGTTAATAAGATCTCCGAAAACAATCGGTCGTAGGGCAAAATGGCCGCGTGCGTTGGAAAAGCAATGCGCTGCGCTGCCCGGCCGGGTGGTACGAACGGTGATAACGTTACCCCGTCCCAACCTGGGCAGGTTTGGGGCCGGCATACCATCGCATCGTCGTGCCGTTTTGAAACAATTGCCTTCCGCCGCCTCCAGCACGCGCCCCACGCCGCCGCCGCTAGCCCGCCCCTTCGCACGTTTGGTTGGCGGCGGCTTCCATCCAGGCAACAGTATCAGTTGTAGAAGGGCGCCAATGGAGGCGGCGGACGGGAGCCGGCGCCCGGAGCCTGTTCTGCTTTCTCCGGGCAGCATTACGGTCGCCCGCACCGCCGTCTCCTGCAACTAGGCCGCTGCTGCGTCTCAACGGTAAGTGAAGCTTTTCTAATAAATTTCCCAAATTCCTCGCAAAATCTGTGTAAAATCACGTCAAAATCACGCCAAAAGTTTTATTCACACATAATTGAATCGAATTCTCATAAAATTCTTTCCTGCTACCAAATTCCTTTATTATCCTCTCCAGCTCTTGAAAAATAAGAATTGGCGGGAAAACTAAGTTTATATAAAGTCTTAAGATGTTTGATTTTGTTTTATGCGCAGATGACGGGTGGCTGGAGACTCACGAACGTGCGCCGACAGTGAAGTCAGAAGAATCGTCCTTGCCGATCAGCAACTTGGCAACATTCACAGGACGAGCAGCGCCGCCGCCTGATTCGGGTGGTTTCTGCGCAAGGAGGACGTTCATCAAGTCACTCCGCGCTTGCAAAACGCACAAACGTAGAAGTAACGTAGACGTAGCGAAACGATGGCGGGATTCGAAAATCTGAACGAGATGAAGACAAAGGCAGGAGGTGTCTTCAGTAGTTGGTAAGTACAGTTTTTTCTTATCCTATAATATTTATCGTAGAAAATAAATTATCGTATAAAATTGCACATGTAACATATTATAAATTATTTTAAAGTCATAAATTGCGATTTGTTCAGGAGAAATTGTTTTGAAACTGAAAATTTTGATTCATATCGGCAAACGATCTAAACAAATTGATATAGAGTAGAAAATGTTGTTTGGCAGTCGAAGCTTTCCGAATATAAAGTCGGGTGGCGTGTACAAAAAAGTGTTAAGAATATTCTTGACACGTTCGCAAAACGTTACGAGCAACTCCACCGCAAAAGCGGCCTCGTTTCGTAATTCGGTCACGCGACCTCGATCTCCCATTACCCATTTAGCACTTAAACGAACATCTTTTTTCCTTCGCCCTACTCAGCCGCCCTCCCTCATTCTCCAGACAGACAATACAAGAGTAAAATGACTAAACAACTTTTAAGAAGAAAACTCAAAATATTAGTTATTGCAAGTAGAAATCTCGTATTTTAAACTAATCTTGGAATAATTTATGTTGTGTGATTCACCCTTAATTTGTGGAGTATTAAATTATACAAATCATGTTAATTCAGCAGTAATTCGCTAGATTTAATTTTTTACAATTTTGCGTGGTGGCTAGCGACGCAAGGGAGGTAAGCAGTTGGAAAACGCATTTATTCCTCGCGTCACGGGGTATATTTCGCGGCGATGTAATGGGGTGTTTACGACTCAACCGAGCTCAACAAATTGCCCCGCCGGGATATGAATTAAATCTCGAAGTCGTTGCTTTTCCTACTGTATCGCTTCCTTCTCGTTTCTCTCTTCACTCAGCAAAACAACTCTCACTGCAGAAAAAGGAGGAGAAATGAAGTGAAAAGATTAAATCATCAAAAATCGGTAATATTAAGTTGAGTGTTTTTTATAAACAACAATAAATGTTTATCATGATATGGCAAAATAAATAAATAGAGAAAATGCTGCGGGTCTGCGAAAAGCGGATTATCAACTACCGACAACGTTTGTAGGGTTTTGAGCATTTGGGGGGCATTAGTGGGGGCTTTGCAGGCTTGAGCACCTAGAGGGGGTTGCTAACTTTGTGCCAACGTACGTATATTGATAATGACGCATCTCCCTCAACTCACTTCCTCGTTTCGAGTATGACGAAAATGAAGCATGTGTGTAAGTTGCAGAAAGGGAGACGCTGAGAGGATTGTACCAATTATATTCGTATTATCAATTTGCGCGGATTTGCGTTCGGCGATCTTGCACATTCGTAGAAAGCTACTTGAGAGCAGCGTATTTGCATTCGTGCTCGAAAATGGATTTCCAAGTAGGTATGTCTGGCGTATTGTTTGTTTATTGTATTGCGTGGTGTGTCCTTTGCTAATACCGCAAATACGGGGAAACAGCACGCACTCGCTGAGAGAAACAAGACGCTAGACGCGTTGTGAATGTCTTCAACACAGTCTCGTTTTGCTGACGACGCGTCGCGACGCCGAATGCGTTGACAGACGCCGGCAAATCGGGAAATAACATAAATCCCCGGATTACTGTCCCGCACTCCTTATCGGCGTGGAACCAGTGAACAGTAAAGTGTAGATTAAAGCACAGTGCGGAAATTCAACTATGCACGTCTATGCGAGTCAATGATAATAAAAACTAATAAGGATACATTATAGTTTGCTTCTTATTGGGCAGTAAAACTGATCAATCAATAAAAATACATAATACATCTATGAAATTCCCAAAATGGCAATACAACTTGACGGTCATTGGATATATGCGCATGGAAGAAGAATGGGCTTGAAGGGGGAAATAAAAAGCTGGGAAAGCAAAGCGATCGCTTAAAAGCTGGGGAGACCGGAAGTCTGTTTCGCGACGCCGATGTCAGAAATGTATAATGTTTAGTCGTTGTGCTCGGATAACATTCAAGAGCGCCGCGGCGCGCCGAAAAGAATTGCGAAAATAAGAGTTGCTGTGCATCCCCTTGAAAGAGGAGGACGAAGAAAACGAGGACATATAAGGATGATAAAGTGCCACGAAATAAAATACAAGACCCAAAAATAAATGACAAAGTGACTCACTGCTTTTCGAAGGATTGAATGGACGAGATTTATTGTTGTTAGTTAACAGGGAATTTTATAAGTCAATCAGTTACCTAATAATTTGGGGCTAATTGAGTAGAAGGATTCTTATTCCTGTATGTTAACATCATACAGGGTGAGCGGACTTGAAGAAGGATAAATTAGAGATAGTTGAACATCGGAGCAAGTTGGTCAAATATCAGTGATAACAGGAGAATGACTGTTGTTCATAATTTCATACAGGGTGATAGCTATGATATGAAGAAGGACGAATAGATTTTTAATGGTTAGGTGCCTGAAAATTTTCTAACCCACTCAGTTACAAATTTTTAAGATTCTATGGTATTTAACCACACTGTTGGCAGTTGATAAACTTTAATGAAGTTGTGAAGCTCATTTAATATGCGATTAATTATTTTTTTATTCAAAACCTCCAAACATAACCTCACCATACGTTACTTTAAAAATTAATTAAATTAAACGGATTGCATTTCTGTTTCAAAGTTTAAATAGATCTAGTTGTGACGGACTAAATTAAGTTAATTGCAAAGACTTTTTTAGTAAACGTAGGTTCTAACAATTTTATATCTAAATTATTCAATTCCTATTTAAAAAAGATTATTACATTTTTAATGAAAATATCTTATCAAATATTTGCAATGCATTGATATGATAATACCATAAAGGAAAAAGCGGCTGATGAACGCATAATGCATTGGGCGAAATCTCTTAATCAGGCCATTAGTAAGGATCGAGCGCACTTGTATGTACATTGCGTTCTTCACGGTGGCGACGATGCATTCATCGAGAGCAGCACAAGCAGCAATGAGTTACAAATGCAGAGACAAAGCCTCCGTTGCATCGTGGGGTCCGTAAAGCCCATTATGGTATTAAGCAACCCTCGACGGCCGTCCACCGGCAATGACAGCATCGCTAGTCATTAGAATCGCGAGCGGGCATCATTGTCATTCTTGTCAGCATTTGCTCTCTTCGCCAAAGTGCGTATCAGCTCTGCCACTTGCTAATTACTCTCGCATAATATTACTTAATAATGAGCGCCATGCATTTATACGTATATTAAAATTCAGTGTAGAGTTTCCGTTCATCAATCACAATTAACTGCGCAGTATTAATGCGCTCTTCACGATGTTAATGAAGACTTAGTATAGTCAAAGTCTTAAGACGCTTGAAAGAAAGGCAAAGAAGAGAAGAAAAATGTTAGCGTTCAGCTTGATTGAAGTAAATGTAAATAAATCTGTAGCTGCACGCAATTTTTCAATTGTGCTTTCAGCTTCAGCAGCTTTGTATCATTATTCTCTGATTTGACTGAAACATTGTAAATTAGCATTTAGATTAAAGCCCAAGAGAGTGCGTCGAGTTGCTCTTCTGTTTCAATGTGTGTATTTGTTTTTTGCGCTTCTTTTTCGGGGGCAGCGGACTATTGTTACCCTCGCAATGAGGGTAGCATTGGCTGGCAATCGTAGGAAACATCGCAATGGGTGCATAAACATAGCAGGTAAATGCCGGAACATTTAGTTAATTGAAACGTCTGACTGCGAGTTGGGGGTGCATCGCCAGCATCCCCGAGCATGCCGAGAACAATTACGCTGAGTGTTAAATGATGATAATGTATTCAAGCGTTCTTCGCGCGTCGACCCCTTTCGCGCCGTGCACATCCGTTGATGTCGCTCCCATTGTGCTCTTGCCAGCCACTCTGTCGCCAACGTTTTATCACTCTTTGCCAGTAACATTCATTCAATTTGAAGCATTCCACAAAAATCAGGACAAACGTGCCAACGCTGAAATTTAATATCATCCCTTACATAAGTACGGAAAATCTGTAAAGCGTTAACATTTAATAGAAAAACTGCAGAATCAACAGCAAAGCATGAGATTTAGTGCAATAAAGAAGATTTTGTTATTATTCTGGAGCATTTGAAGGATTTTGTAGAATATCCGCTGTATTTTAGCAGACATAAATATAATGATGATACTGCTAGCTGGGTTATGATGCGCGCTCTATTTTTAAACATATTGATAAATACAACGCTGGCTGTTGTTCGATTCAAGAAGGATTTATAAAGAGTGGACGCGTACGCTCGTTCTCATTCCGGAAAATACGTAATACAAGCGGGAACAAAGGGAGCTTATGATCTATCGCCGATTATATTTCATAGAGTTTGTGCCGTCTTTCGCCTTGGATTTCCCCTTCGTCATCTCGTCAAACGCGCTGAAAAAAACATCCGTAGTCGAATGCGTGCAATGAATATGATGAACGCCGACAAATATTACTCGCATAACATGTCTGACAGAATTATTCATTTATCTTCTACGCTAATAAGGCTAAAATTCTGAATATATTCTCAATGATTCGTTATGTTCTCAACTGTAAAAGAAATTTAACCTCAAAATACACGTTTAGTACTGGGACACATTGAAATTACGCACGTTTCACAAATAAGGGTCGAAATCGCAATACTTTGATGCATTTTCAATGGATAAACTTAATTTCAAGTTTAATTCCAGGACTGAAATAACAAATTTAACCTTAAAATATATACTTGGTACTGGGAATAAATGGAATTGCACAAACTTTTGAATTTTCTTCGATAATAAGGGTGAAAATCGGAATACATTTTTTATTTTCAATGGATAAATTTAATTTCACTACTGCAAAGCAAAACTAACCTTAAAATATTTATTTGATACTGGGGTATATTGAAATTGCTCAGACTTTGTAGTCTTTGCGCGATGAAGTAGATTGAGCGATATTAAGCTACCGATATTAGGGATTTTGTTGACACTACGTAGATGAATTCAAACTATATAGGGCGTATGTTGACTGGGCAAATATTTGTAGAGCAGAGCGCGCTCTGAGAGTGCCAATATCACAGCCGGAGGTCATCTTCATCCATGTTCGGCAAGAGCACAGACAACTCCACTCCTCATCGATTACATCCGCACGGCACTCATCATCGCTTTACGCTTTTATACGTTATGATTTGCCCTTGCATATATCTAAACTAAAAAAGAAAACAATAATCATCGCGCTAAACTCGCTTTAATGCAATTAGAACGCGCATTACGGTGTTATTCCGTAGTTTGGGGAAAGCAATCAGCGGGCTGGCGCTTGGAACAAAGTCTTAATCGAGTTATACTGATCTCTCAACGCGGTGCTGGTGGCAGTTGCGAACACCCCTCCGCGATGTGAATTGAATGAATGCTGACGTTTTGCCTCAAGCACTTCCTCGACGCCGATGACGAGAAGACGCTGACAATTAGGCGGGCGAATGCGACGTTATGTGATTGATGATATTTCGCCTCTAATTACACTAATTAATGCTACGTGAAAAACTCTTAGCGTAATGCGTTGTACAATGACAATGCGGCTGGTCCTGCTTGTTAGCATCTGCTTGCTTTTCATGCTGAATACGTAGGTATATAATTTCACATATTGATTACGCAATTATGTAGCAACACCTGAGGCACAATTTACTAATGATGCAACTTATCAATGTTATCGTCTTTACTGTATGTGATACGGTCCAGCTGATATGCACAATGGGTGAACAGAATTATAAACTGTTTGTTGATAATAATGCTAGATTTTTGGAATACTTTCTGGAAACATTACAAAAAATTGAACGATTGCATTTACTATTACCTATGATCCGTTCAGCCAAGAGAGCCCGTTCAGCCGAAAATTGTAATGATAAATAAAATTATTCATTTTTTAGTGGTTGTTTCCTTTATCTTCTTTTTTACTATTTTTAAGACATAGCGTTTAAGGGGTACGTACGGGTTTGATTTATCCATATTAAACCAAGCTGTAAAAGACCTGTAACATTTAATAACTTTTTAGTTTATTTCAACAAATAAACCTTAAAGTATCTGATATAAAAACATTATCTTATCAAAAATCCAGTTATTAATTGAACAGAATAATTAACAAAATATTTAATGATTTAAGTAAATATTCAACATTTGATACTTTACATTAATTTTTCTGATAAGTTTTTCATACATTTTTTGATGTGGAAAGTTTGATTCATTCCAATGGTCGGTTTGATGTGGATTGACGTTAAGCGTCCCGTAATCTGCGTAAGTTTCGTATCATCGTCATGCTCATGGGAGACGGGTGAGGCGGCAACCCATCGGAGTCAGCGAAGCGAAAGAAGCGCAATGTGAAACGAGGGGATTGCATATTGCGGTGTTGGCGCTCATACACTCAATGAATTTCTACAGAGTGTCCTCACTTGATACACGTACGAATTTCGAACTGCATTAATATGCAGGATTAGTGCGCATTTACGCCAGGATTCGGTATAGATTCAACAAAGCTAAATAGAGACAATGCATTCCTATCGAGATAAAACCTCGCGCTCGCACTGAATGCATCAAGCATTTAGTATTGCGCAGCGACATGCATTACCAACATGCGGAAAGGGGTTGAGCCATCGGGGGTGAGTTGTGAACGCAGCACGCGTCGAAACAATAGAATTAATGGGCATGAAAGCTTTTTTTTACCCGATGTTATGCGCACGAAACTTGCTGATGTTACAAATAATACGCATTTATTTTATTTTTTAAAATTATCATACCGTCAAATTACTTTTGCTAATAATTACGTTGAGTAATTGACAATTTCTACAATTTATAGTAGAATTTAATGAGAATCAATTGGTTTTATGATGCATTGCATTGAATGCGGCATAAAATGCATCGTTATATCTCCGCATTCCTATCAGTATGATGATGCTGCAATAGTAGCGTGGAAAACAGGCGAAACGACTTCAATTCTCTGTTGTCGTCGAGACGGCTGGCGCCACGGCGACCACCCCCGAAAAAAAAACTATTTCCTGTATTGTGCGCTTCTCTCGGATCAGTGAGGGGAATGTGGTGGTGGCGCCAAAGTTGCCAAAACAGCAAAAGCGCTCGCAACTCTCAAACAGCCTAAACATCAACAACTTTATGTTTCACCAACTAGAGAATAACAAACAATCCATCCACAATAACAAATTGACAGCGTAATATTCTAGAACTTATGATCATTTTAATTTCTATCAGAAACATTGATTTCCTCTTCTTGGCTAGACAAAGTGGCGCCACTGCATCGAGATAAAATATTAGCTCGCTGCTATTATTAGGCAGCTACTTCGAAAGTTTTGCACGCTCTAGTTGTTTGTGGCTGCTTCAGTCTTTTGAGAGGAGGAGTAGCAAGAGCTTGTTTGCTACTGTGGGAAATGTTTTTGTTTGCAACGCACGTCGCCAGCATATTGAGACGGCTGCAACCGGAACCAAACGGAAGCAAGCGGAAGCGATGTGCTAGAGGAGGCTTATTAGATGTATTTTGTAAAAGACTCCCGCATTATTATGTGAACGCAACGCCATGAAGATGAATGCGAATGAGCTGAACGCGTCGTCTAAGAGAGCACATTAAGGACTTCTAAATGAGCTAACTTTTTAAAAGAGATTATGCACTGTACCCTCTACAAAGGCATTAAAAAGCCACCGCAACGCATATCAAAAGTAACAGACCATGAAAACCACCCCTGAACAAGCCAATGTATAAAAAGTTGTTACTTTTTATATATTTTAATTTTGATTGAAAGCGTATTTTTTTATTGAAACAAACAATGTTGTATTTGATACCCGATAATTGAAATTTTAATTACATTGCCTGTCAGGCTGTTTGCATTGGAGGGTATTCCTCATTGAAGGGCGATTTGCAGTACATGAAAACACTCAGAGGAGATGTATCCGCAACGTGTATGTTGGTAAATTTAAACAGGACGTTGACTGAAATATAATGGAAGCAAACTTAATTTGGCTTCACTTCATTTAATGGAGTAGAACGTTGCAGACTTGCTGCAATGAGTGCCTTCGTAAATCAAATTACTGGTGAGCTTTTGCTTGCGTCTCAACCACCAAATATAATTTCCTACTTAAGACCAAATATTCAAATATTACAAGCAATTACAAGTGAAGCTCTGAAGATGTAATAGTTTTTTGAGCACTGATAATGACTTGGCGCATTGGGCATTAGCGAAATCTGCCTTTTGTAACTCGGTCAGCGTCCTCTCGGTGGGAAAGCTATCAACGCCGAGGTTTTCCTGATTTCCCATGGGACTGCGTGTGCACGCTGCTGCATGCAGCTTGTTGGCGGCTTCGCACCGCCGTTGCGCACTGCGGTTCCCCGAGCTTCGCCGCCACCGAGCAGCGTTTTTGCGGCACAGCTATCGTGGTCACACTTGAATGGGCATGACGATCGCGTTCATCTCCGTGATGGGATCGAAAGAATGATACCGGGATAATGTCTGCACGCTACACGTTCTCTCTCGCGCTCATTGCACGAAGGCGAACCTCATCAGCGTAAAAGACACGAGCAGCATCCGGAACGAGTGTGCATTCAAACGCAACCCATTTTCGAATGTGAATGCAACAGATCAAAATCGGTAAATCCCCGTTATGACGCGGATGGATTAGACGAATTCGTTTTGCATTCAGCTTTTATGTAAAAGGTTATTTGATAGTCAAATCCATATTCAATACAACAGTAATCAATATTCCAAAATGAATTTCGTATTACTAAAATTAGATTGATCGGTCAGACATGCAGCGTTGATTTTTTGCGATTGTTGAATGCAACAAAATCATTCCGATTGCTCTCGGGCGAATTGAAGTGAAATATAATTGGACACAATGGCCTGGACTGTGCTGATAATGCACTTGATTGTTGGAGGCACCAAATCTGATCTGTCATCCGAATGCGCACGGGGCTGATTTCATTCGCAATCATTTCGTACGGATGTGTCATCGGAGGGAGATTCAATAAATCATCATTTCCAGTCGTCCGATTTGATTTCATTTTTATCAAATAGAGCACACGAATGCAATTTATTAATTGTTTTACTCAGCATAAATGTAACTATTCACTGTACTACTTGAAAGTAGGATTGTCAATTGGTTTGAAAGAGAATTTAAATATATATGAAACGAAAAAGAAGGAACAATTGTTTAAAAACGGATATTTTGAATTTAAACCATCAAACGTGTTTTAAAAAATGCTTTCCGACAAATCACGTGTAGTTCGGCCATTTTCATTAAGCAGATAAAGTGATGTAGGTATGAAACAACATTAATAACAATATTCATAAGGTAGTCCAGAAAATTACTGATAATTAAAAGATTAACAATTTACCTGCAGGAAATGAAATAATATCCCGAAAGTTTCCTCTTGGCAAGAGTTTAATAAAATCATGAGTGTAATTTATAGCAAGGAAAAAAAATTGGCGTTGTTGAAGTTTAATTACACGCTTTGCGAGGGTGTCTTTGAGATTTTTCTTCCTTCTTGAGAAATGCGTTAATTGAAATCGCTGAATGTTAAACTGACTCTCTTGATGCGCTGACGAAACGTGCTGAAAAACACGGAAGCGATTTAAAAGCCTAGGGCAGAGACGCTTATCTAAAGCTATAACGCTATCGTCGCGTCGATTTGGCAAAGCCAGAAAGCTCCTGGAAACACTTGGAATACGATTAAGGATCGTGAATACTGATAGAGCAATTGTACGTTGATTGCTTTTTCTTGTGCGTTGCTTTGCTTCGCTTACATTGAAACTGAGTAAATATTTGAGCTGTTTCAAGCGCTAAATTATATTCCAAATGTGTGGTTGAAGGTCTGTCTGCATCAAATGCTATATAAATCCAGAGCTTGATTTTTATAAATCCATGTTGATAGATGTGATGGATGTGGGCATTCAGTTGAATGGTCAAAGAATAAGGAAGAGAAAAAGGTTTTCTCGAAGGATCACATGGGGTGACCTCATGAAAGAAGTCTATTCATGATATCAACGATAGAAGATTACTTGAAACCCTCATAGAAAAAAGGATACTATTGCAAAATAGTCTTCGAACTCAATTTAATATGACAGAAACTCACTCAATTTAATTTTAAGAAAGTTTATGAAGGAACAAATAAATATGATGCATATTGCTGTGTTTGTTTGCCCTTCAAGCGTATAACCGGGCGTCCTGGCAACAACCCTCCTGCTACAGCATCGGCAATTTTCCTGCAAACCCCTTGAAGTGCGCCTCCAGCACCCACAAAAGCATACGTTTATTGAATGCGATGTCTATTAGAGACTTCAGCTTTTATTAAGTCACTTGGCGCAAAACGGGAGACTAAAAGCTCTCTCTACTCTCTTGAAACTTACTTTCCAACTTCAATATGAAGTTGCAGCGTGATTGCAGGAAATTCTCAAACAGTTCGTTTTGTTCCTTGAACGCTATACCTAACCTAGAAAGTCTAAATTCGTAGAGATGCGATTTTGTCGAATGTGTGGTGCAACTTGTTTATAGCGTTTATGATAATTGAATGGAATGCATTAGAAAATTTGCCATCAACATGATTAAATCGTCGGTGCCAGGCTCCATTGTTGTCGGGGGAAAGCAAGCAGAGGTCGTGTGTTTTCGGCGCGTTGGAAAACAGGACGAAAACAGGACTAGACCGCAGCAACAATGCACGCAGTTGGAAGTCGAGACGGCATTGTTCGAATCTCGTTCGGTTGAAACCATATCACTTACGCTAAATTAAAAATTTCCTTTTTGCCTTCACTCGTATTGTGAATGAGCGTGGTGGTTTCACATCCTGAAAGTTTTATTTTGTATTTTTATATTAAATTAAATCTTGGGTCTTCCTCTTTTTTTTGTTACTCAAAAAAGTTTTGTAAGAACCTGGTGGATGGGCTAGATTCATGAGGCAAATTGCTGACGTAGATTTTTAATTTACTTGCGCTATAAAGCAATTCAATTTCAATTAATTTACTCACTACTTGAACCGCAGCGACGTTGCGAAGAGCATACGACCAGTCAGCAATATTACTGCTGCATTGGCGTGGCTTTAGCACTTCATTCAAATGAATCTCGGCACACAGTCAGCACGTAATTGTAACGCATTGGTTACGCCGAACAGCAGTTGGAATTATTTGCGGGTTTCGGTTGCGTTGAAATTTAGATTTTAAATGATTTCTACCGAGTGTTCTCTCTGTATAATCTACAAATGCGGGGGGATATTTGAATTCATGGGCGATAGAGAGCACTGTAACACTCAATATGTAATTGCTGATAAAGTCAGAGCGCCCTAAACGTCATGTATCATGTTTGATATTACAAAAAGGGCCTCCTCCCTCTTGGAGGACAGAGACACATTGCCACACGAGTATGATCGACGAAGGGACTGACTAAAAGCACTGAAATGGGTCCTCTCTTCGTCTCACTCCATTCTTCGCTCATGAATAAAAGGCCTTGTGCGGAACGAACGTTCCTGCAGGAGCATGATTGTTACAAATATTTTATTACAGTTATTACTCCATCAGCACGAGCGCGCGTCGCTTGCATATTACGCATGCATTGCTTTTAATGTTCCGCCACTTTGCTAAGCGTCGCGCACCCCCATCATTCATTCAATGCATTTGCTATATAACTGCAGATACAGAAAATGTAATTTCCAAGGACTTTATGCCTTTTTGGCCGTGGAAAATATCATTTTTAATCAAAATTTGGTGAATTCATTTCGGCGAAATTTTGTCAGATATTATTTGAATTCTTTTTGAATTCAACCCTTGATAAATGATGGGCAGATGTATACAGATTACATAATGCCACCCCTCGTCATATCGGGCAGTTAATAAACCCTGTTTTACTGATTATTATCAGCGAGTTTATTAAAGTCTTCTTGTCCGCATTCACTCTTTGATGTTTGCCTTTCAACATGTTGCATGTTTGCACTAATTGAGGATTCTGTTCGCTATTAATATCAATACACTATACAAACTTATTATGAATTTCAACCCTCATCAGGTAAACAAAAAAGTTTTATATTAGAGAGTTATACACTTACGATTTTTTATTACATATTTTTTTAGTAGATTTAATCAAGAGTTTTCTTTGAATTTCCAATGGCAAGTATTGCAAAAATCAATACTAAATTTTCATCAGTAAATTATATTGAAAGCAAACTTGTTTTTGAACGTGAGTTTAAGAAAATCCTTCTCCCAGCAATGGAATAAACAAATTCATTGACTTCTTTAATTTTTTTAGAATTATCCCGATTTTATTATATTTGGATGATAATGTTAAGCTAAATTGATAAAGGGATCTACTAAACCACAGTGATAAAATTTTAAACTATTATTCATAACACAGTTGTAAACAATTTCTCAGTTTAAATCAATTTTGGATTTTATACGCACTAGACAGGAGTGAAATTGATGAAAGCAATACTAAAGAAATAGAGAACATGAAAGAAGCGTGGCTTTCATGCAATATACGCACACAAACGCAATTCGTGAAACGATTGCAATCGAATTGAGATGCAGAACCGTCACAGAAGAATAAATTTGCTTTTATTTGATATTCCCATTTGATTCACCCACCCCTCTATGCGCCCATGGTTTTCTTTGTGCGATAAATGCAAGTTTAGAAAAAAGTTCAGCGTCTACGTTTTGCTGTGAAACAAGTAATTTTTCTTAAATAACACTAGCCTAAGTGGTCGTTGATGCCCTTTTCTGGTCCCACTTCAAGCCGCCAAAAAGGAAGTGGACTACGGATTGAAAAATCACCGTCAAAATGCAGTTTTTGTGTAAGGTCTTTGTCCCCCTTTTCAGCACTGAAATGTTTGCTTCAATAGCCACTATTTACTACTTACTATTAGACGTGTTGTAAATAGCTCTCTGGAGAAGATTGAAGTGAACTCTTAAAAGCTTTCATTGCCCAAGCAAACATGATTTTTCATTGTCGAATTGACCAAAGTTTAACTTGCAAAATTTAGTTAAGTAAACAAAAAATAATCAAGAGTAATGCTTTTACAATAAGATAAAATTCGAGAATATTCCATGAATTCTATTATTATTCTTCTTTACCACGAATTTTAAAATAATGATTTTTTCTTCTGGCTTTTCCAATGTGTTAAGTTTAATTAACTAAATTGTAAATAACCACTAATAATAGTTACATAATAACACATAATTTATTATACTAGAATATTCCATTAATTCCATTTTCATTCTTCTATCTTTGTTTATCAGATCTTAAGTTAATTAAATTTTAGAATGATTATTATTCAATTGGGCAATAAGAAGAAAGAAAGCTGTGAATACATCCTGTATTTTCCATTCGAGGCAAACAGCGCGCGCAATAGTCCAGATGGAACAACACATAAGTAGACATGAGAATTGAACTAAAAACCGAGACGCAAAGTCACGTGACGACGGCTCGCTTGCACTAACAGGACGCATCGCCGCCTGCGATAACGATAAGTTTAGCGGCAGGCGGCGAGCGGCCGAAGGAATAAAGCAGAGGGAATCCTGCGTCGGCTTTCTCCATTTCGGAGCACAGTCAGTCGGTTTCCGGGTATATTGTTCACAGCATCCATCGTGAGGCGTAAGCCTTCGCATTTTTCCATTCGTACGCGTCGTTCATCCGATGAAAATATAATAAATCTATTAGAATTTTCGATTAAATCGCTTCGTTATTGTGCGAAGTTTATTAATATGTGTGTGGCATAAACTATCCCTGAAATCCTGTGCTATAAAATTATGGGTAATAGAAAATGGTAATAGTGTTGTAAATTAATATTATATATAGTTTAAGTGATTAAGAACATTACTCTAACTTCATTTTATTAACACGTTCAAGACATGAGTATTGTTGAAATAATTCAAAGCAAAGGAAGAAAGCTAATCAACAGGTTGGCAACGGGTCTCTTGAGAGCATTTATCACGTACCTTAAGGCGTGTTCCTTTGCTACTCCTTCTGGGATTTTAGATCAGGTTGTAAAACACATTTCTTGTATTTCTTCATAAAATATTCTTCGAACGCGAACTTGAATTATTCAAATTGTTAAATTTGCTTTACATCTCCAAGAGATATAAAGAATAATAAAAAAGGGGAAATAAAATAATTCGAATTGAATTTGGTGATTATCAGCTTATCATCAATAAGAAGCTGATCCTTATCGTGTTATCCGAGTATTTCTTTTCTTCTTCTTCGTTTGTTGCTGCTTCATTTCCATTTGAAATTGAATAAGAGCAATAAGCGAACAGTAATGAGCCTGATCACATTACCTCAATAACGCGAATTTTCACGCGAGTTGCTTTACTCGTTTGAGTTTCATCGCATGCATCGCAGGGCGCGAAAGAAGAAGTAAAAATTTCTCCCCTAACAAAGCACGAAGAAGAAGCGCCAAAAATAAAAGTAAAGTATAACAAAGTACTGGTCTTAATTTTAAGTGCTCATTCAGTATTCAAGTCAGCTGTTCTAGTCTTGGATCCCACGCAATGCACTTCTTAAGCAATATTAACTTCACTTTTATTTATTTCCACGAATTTACATGATCAATACGTTGACAATTTTATATTTATATTTTCCATGAGTTTTAAAATCTGAAATTATATTGCTAATAATTGTTAAAAGAGAAAAAGAACAAAAAGCACTTTAATCACGAATTGAGAAATAAGGATAAATATAGTTTGGTAGAAGATATTGATCTTGATATTTGATTTCACTCTCGGTTTGTTCTCTGATATACAGGATGTTAATATATAAAAATTAATTATTCTAATTCAACAATAAAATGATCTAAAATTAAAAATTATTACCTAATTTAATTCAAAGAATCTTAAAAGTTTATTATTACAAATATTTTAATTAAAATGATTAGAAATATTAATCGAGTTTAGAAATTGAAAATTGAAGAAGTGATTTGAATATGAATTTTTCATTGAATGAAATCAAAGAAGTTAATGAACATCCTGTAGGACATTGGTAAAGATGTTTGTCACAAAACTAGGGTGCGAACGTATCGTTGGCGCGACATCCAGGCTACTGCATCTGGATGAAACGAGAAAGCAGAAGAACGCCGCCGCCGTCGCCGCCACCACCGCTGCCGGCGCCCCTCGCTAGTAGAAATGCTTGTTGTATGAATAAAGGGCGCTATGAATACCGAAGCGATGCGGAACGAGCGCGGCGGCAAGTGACGTCGAGTGGACGCCGATATTAAGTCTTGAAGATGTTCTTCGAGAGACGCTCTCACACGAACGATGCCATTGTCAGCATAGCGCAAGCGAAGAAGAGCGACGCGTGCAATTATCGTTCGAGTGCTATTCGCGCGCCCAGTCAGCAACGCTAAAATCATATCTAATTACACGCGAGCTGAAAAAAAAAATAAGGTGACGAAATAAAAGACATGCAAACGGACAATTCATATCATTGAAATAACTAACAAGCAATTAGAGATTTAGTTCTATTACGAAGAAGATGAAACTTTGGTGTTTCATTAAAAACTAACAAGTGTTTATAACAAATGAACAAAAGTCGTAACTTTGCTTGTTGCCAAAGTCCAAGTACAATACAAAAAAGTGTTCGCAATACGTCAATTCGCGAATATAGCCTTGTTATTTGCGCAAACGAATCGAACGCTTGCAGTGGCGTAAGTGCGAATGCTGTTTTTTTGCTGGGAGACACACGTCGAAATGTATAAATGTATAAGCGTGATAAAGGACGCCAACAGGAGCAAGTGTGTGTGTGTGTGAGCGCATGTATCCTCGAGGATTACGACGCAAAGGAGCTGGCTGAACGCTCGGTCACGTTTCGAGCATCAGAAATGAAATACGCCACTTATCATTCGCAATCGCAGTGTGCGATGCTCGCGACAAGGAGCACGCGCCTTGCCAGAAGAATAGAGCGATAAATACGGGCTCAGAATAGCCTCATCCTGCTGAAGAAGCAGCGCCACTGCCAAATAAGAAAAGCGATTTTCTTCTTTCCTTCACTCTTCGTCACGTCACCTCACTATTCATGGAAAGATTACACTTGTTTGCGCGTTATTTACACAATAACTACAACTAGCAACTGAAAGGATATTGCATGAGAAATTGCAAGTTTAGACGACATTTAAATATCTTTTATAATTTAAATAGATTAGGGGTGTTTACGTGTATTTTGCGGATATTTTAATTTTTTTGTGTCACATTATTTCCCCTCGTTAATAGACTAATGCAGTCAAATGGATGTTATCATAATGGATAACATTAGTAAAATGGTGATTATCATATATGATAATCATGGTATTCATCCCCTGAAAAAGTTTGTTACCCTATGGACGTTGCTCATTTCCGTTGCGCATTCACCCTTTTTCTATGGCGTCAATTTCCTTTGATTTCCTATGATTTCCCACATTTCCTCCGCGTGAACGAAACCCCTCGTCAAATTTATGGGAAATGTAACTTTAGTGTTTTTATTTTGTTGATTAATGATAAAAAGCAAACACGCTCGATGGAAGGTGCATTAATTCTGATGTCATCTTCTGCCTTGCAGGAAGACAAGCGGCGTTGGCGGCGGGCGCTATGAGGAGTTTGGACTGTCACGCGACGGTGAAGCCGCCGACGATGCAAGCACACCAGACAGCTTGCCGGAACCAGAGCGACCGCCACTGCGACACATCGACAAGTACATACGTCCTGAATGCCCGTGCCTCTCGAAACGTGTCACTGTGGCGCTTCTCACATGCCTGGGCTTCATTGTCATGTTTGGCATGCGGTGCAATATGGGCCTGGCCAAGCTTAGATTAGAAAAAGAAGTAAGTCCAAGTCGCCGATCAAGGATTTTATTAATGAAACAATTTGTTGTATGCAGCGTAATGAATCGTTGGCGGCAGTCGATTCGTCAATTTTCTGGGGATATCTAGTCACGCAGGTGCCCGGCGGTTTTCTGGCTACTAAATATCCAGCGAATCGATTATTTGGCGGCGCCATTGGGACATCATCCTTCCTAAATCTACTTGTCCCCGGTGCCCTGATGCTTGGACCAGGTGCTATTATTATTGTCAGGGTGATGCAAGGATTAGTTGAAGTAAGATTTTAGTATGCGCACACATTATTTGAATTCATGTTATTTATTTCACAATTTACAAACTATGATTTGTTTTTGTTTGAAAACACAAATTGTAATGAAGCACAAAGAGCACAAAAAGCACATGAAGCACAAATGCACCGAAATTGATGCACCTAGATGCAAATCACAAATTGCACCAAAATCACGAAAAGCACTCAAAGCGCACAAAATAAAATAATAATTCATTAAAATAAATCATGGAAGCATGAAACAGAATTTTCAACAAATTATTGAGCACCAAAAAGGATGAAATGAATGAAAGCACTGAACAAATATGATACTCATAAACAAACAAGTAAAATCTAATTTTAAAAATTATTTATTGCACAATTATGGCACTAAACGTTCTAAAGAAAATGCACGTTGATCGCTAATTATCTAATTCTGCACCATTTATTTCAAGTTTTTTTCTACTATCCTTCAGTAAATGTTTTTATGAACTAATTGAACAAAAATTGTTCTTAAATGACTAATCAAGTTATTGCAAAGCAGGTCAATAACATATTCATCAGAATAAGGTAATTTTTATAATATTATTTTATATCACACCAACGAAAATTCAGAAATAACTTAAAAGTTTTTAATATGAGGTAAACATAAATTTGCAATTACATATTAACACCTTAATTGAAAAAGCACAAGAAGGAAACAAAAACACACAAGACGTGTTTGGTATTCGCTTTTAGTCTCTCACTTGTAAAGATAACATACACTAAAGAAAAAGCTTCCGTACAACAAATCAACACATTTTAAATATTTTCGTTTAGTTACTTAAGTTTTATTATTTGAAATTCATTTGAGGATAGGGATTTATGGTATTGTGTGCGTGTTTACAGGGTGTTACTTATCCAGCATGTCATGGTATATGGCGATATTGGGCACCTCCATTGGAACGTTCCCGACTTGCCACTTTAGCGTTTTGCGGATGTTACGCGGGTGTGATGGTGGCCATGCCACTGTGTGGTGAGCTAATCAAAAGAATCGGTTGGCAAGCGCCGTTTTATTTCTACGGATGTGCTGGTATTGTGTGGTTCATCAGCTGGTTATGGTTAGTGTTTGAACGGCCTAGTAAGCATCCAACAATTGAAGCGCGGGAGTTAAGGTATATTGAAAGCTCACTGGGAGCTTCGGTGCAATCGCACACGATGCCCACCGTCGCCAATACTCCGTGGCGTGCCTTCTTCACGTCACTTCCGGTGTGGGCCATTTTCATCGCGAACTTTTGTCGTTCGTGGAACTTCTACCTTTTGGTGCTTTTCCAAGCATCATATATTAATGATGTTTATGGTATAGACATCGAAGAAGTAAGTTGTAAAGCTTGACTTGGTTTTCAATTAAGTAATGATTGCTTGTGATTTATTCATTAGAATGCCATATTAGGCGCACTGCCGCATCTTCTGATGACAATAATTGTACCGAGCGGCGGCATACTTGCAGATTACTTGCGCAAACAGGAGATTATGACCACAACACAGGTGCGCAAAGTATTCAATTGCGGCGGTTTCGGTATGGAAGCGACATTCTTCCTTGTCGTTGCATTCTCAAAGTCTTATATGCAGGCGATCACCGCGCTCACGTTTGGTGTTGCCTTCAGTGGCTTTGCCATTTCCGGTTTTAATGTTAATCATTTGGACATTGCACCGAAGTACGCTAGTATCTTGATGGGGATGTCCAATGGCATTGGCACTATTGCTGGTTGTATTTGCCCAATTGCTGTTCATACTCTCACCGATGAAAAACGAGTAAGTATTTTCCATTCTTGGACATTTAAAATTTTGTTGAAACATTAAAAGTTATTCAACATTTACTCAACATTTACTTCAGATGTGGCATACAAGAGAATTTGGTTTTTGTTGTTAGGGATTAAGCTATCATCTTCCGTTACTTCTAATTATTTTATTCTTGCAATAGGGTGTATTGGAACAGATGACTTTTTAATAAGTATATGAATATTAAGCAAGATACAGTTTCGGGCCGCAAATTTTTAAAATTTTAAATATGATACAAATGGATGAACATAAAATAGCAACACGAATAATGCGATTTCCTACGACTGATGCATTTTGAATGAAGGCATAATATATGAATAAAAGGACGTGTTCATTACAGCGGAATTTGCGCGGCCGTGCGTGACGCCGGCGCCGCCAGCTAAAACCGCGCTACCGCCCCCTAACTCTGACTATAGCATTGCTTCATGCCAAAATTCACACTGAACAATCCCTTCCCACTCGTGCAGTGGATGATGTATCACTTTGACGGCGCATGGGCACCAACACCCTCGCCTCCCTCAAAGTTAACTTCACGGTTATCATAATAATCACTGAGCGTGCAATTCACATATCAATACCCAGCGAACGCGTCAACTTTATGACCGCTTTAACGCCACCCGTAATAAAAAGCTGGCGTCCTCATTAAAACAGCGACGGGCTTGAAATGCTTATCTATTTTTTCCTGTCTTCCAGAATGGGGAAACGTGGAAAGAAGTATTCATCCTCGGTGCCGTAGTCCATTATCTCGGTGTTATTTTCTACGGACTTTTCGCGTCCGGTGAATTACAACCCTGGGCTGATCCTAAGTTGGAGGAAGAGAACCAATGGAATCCAATGGACGAAACAATTCACATAAAGAAATCCTCATCGGTAAATCAACTTTTGTTATTTAGAATTTAACAAGAAATTAAATGTTTAATCTAGGTACAGAGTAATGGAATGGTGCAAACATCATTCACAAATCAGCCACCACCAAGTTATGGCGCTGTCGAACAGCCGCATGAGAAACCACCGCTGCCGCCGCCGCCTACGCAAATGTCTTCACAAATTCCCGCACAGCCGGCAAATCCATTCGTTGCGGCACCACCGCCAGGCGCACCAACGAACCCTTTCAACAACCCGTTCCGACAGGAAGCGGTGCAACCCCCGCCCGAAGACGCCTACATGCACGGCGGCGTACAGGAACGGCACTATTAATTGAGCGGCATATCCCTCCGCAATCCCACAAATATACGAAGAACCAGCCAAGGATACGAATAAAGGAACATATGAAGAATTGAATGCATACTGTGGACAACGGAAGCGACTTTCACTCATACGAATCAACAAGGTATTCACACTCAACAAATTACATCAAACACTAAACAAATTAAACAAAACAACAGTACACACGACAAGACACAATACACTTGTGGAAAACTATTCTGTGTGTTCACGTCATTCAATTTTCTGTTATTGTTTAATTATTTAGCGATAGGAATTTAGCAACGTAGTACGAAAACGTTAAACGTTTTCTGTTACATAGAAGATTATCCATTGTTAATGAATCAATTAATTATAGCATTGTTATTCATTTAGAGCAATTATCACTGAAACTCATCAAATGAAATACTTATATGAATGCTTTGAGCAAAAGAAAAATATAGTCAATTTCGACTGCATATAAATGCGTAAGATTTTCTTCATTTTTTGTTTTGTTTATACTTAGTTGAGTTTAGATTACAAAAATATATTTTATTTTCGATGAAAATTTTTGATATAAAATGAAAAATACAATTCAATCTTAGATTAGACATCTGTAACGTATGTTGTTTTAAACTTTTTACGTTGCAAAATTTTCGAACATTTTTCTCGTTCGAAAATTGAATTACTGTTTTGAGGGCGCGCCGCCCACGACGCGCGCATCCCTCAAAGGCTGTGCTGACAATAATAAAACGGTGTTCGCGTTAACGCTTTTCAAACTGCATTAGAAATAAATAACTAAACAAATAACAAGAAAAATACTACAAAAAATCAATAAATAACAAGATGATGGTGCGAAAAGTTGTTGAATGCGAAACCAAATAATAATAATAATAATTAAGATAGGGAATTAATAATTACAAAAAAATGTGCTATATTAAAAAAATATTAATTGTTTATTCTGAATGTATTAGAAATTATGATTACGTCAAACTAAATTAATTATTAAGTTTATTTATAGGAATGATAAGTACATTCAGCATAAATTATTATATAATGTTAATGAACATAAGATAGTTCTAGACGTTTTTAATTTACAAATGAACTATCTATACGTATGACTGGCAAATAACACAATAATTGTTTGAATGACAAACGAATGAAAAAACAACACGATTTTTAGCTTTTTGCGCACATTTCGTTAATGCACCTTTAAGCACTTTAAATAATTGCATAATTGCACATTTGCACAAAAAAAACTAAAAATAAAATAATTGCAAATGATATTTATCTATCATTGTATCACATCACCTTTGTAAGTAGTTGATAAGATTTGCACAACATTCACAAACGCACTTTATATTTGTTTTCAAGCAATGTTTCTGCTTCACGCACCTTAATTGTAAAGGAATAATGATTGGATGTTTAAGATTAAGCTAAATGTTATGCACGATTATTATCATTAATCGAATTAATTAATTGATATCATAAGGAAAGAAACAACAAATTAAATTGTGTTGAGTCTAAATTGAAATTGACACAAATTATTCTACTTGATTTCAGAGTTGTCGTTCGATTCGTAATCACTTTCTTCTTAAAATTACTTAAGTAATTTCATTATGTTGTATTGTAAATAACTTTGAATTGGCATCATGATATTAACACAACTAAAGAAAATAATGTTACTGTAATGCAATGATTATTGCTATATTTAATCAGAAACTATGATGCAAACAAATAATTAATGATGTGGAAATAAATGGAAATCAATTTGACAAATGTAAACATTATAATTATGGCGTTAAAGATGGTATATGATAACAACAAAATTTGATTATAATATTTCATGCAATATTCAAATTAAACAATTATAAGCAAACCAAAAATTTTATCACAAAAACAAATAATACGTCAAACAGTTAACTAATAAATAAGTATTGTACATACGTTGGTAAATGTAAATAATATTTTTTTTGCTTAATTTATTGTTATTACGTTTTGAATATGTTATCGTCGAAAAGGGTTAGATAAAAATATTGTTTTGTGTACAAAAAATGGTAGTGGTAGCCAAAAAATATAATAGGAAAGAAATTATGGACAAAGGAAAGATAATACACAAATATATCTCTTCTCTCTCTGGTCAATAAATTGCGAACTTCCAATCGCAATCAGTAGTTGACTTTTAATTATCAGTATCACGTATTATTATAATATCTACTTAAATGATTTCCTTAAGATATTACAATGAACAAAAAACGCAAATATCAACAAATATGAAAAATATGTAAATTTTATGATAATTTAAAATATTTAAAATAATTTCGTTATAAGTAAGCTGCATGCAATTGCTTGCGTTGAAATAATGATGAACATTGCAAGGAATTGCATTAATTATGCAAATTAAAGGAATCTATATCAACACCATAGTGTAGCGGCAATAACTAATCGTCATTTTGCAATATTAATTCAAATTACTAATGTTATAAATGCAAATGTGTAAAGCAAAACAAAAAATGAACATTCTATGTAAATGATGACCTAACTGAAAAGTAGTACAGTCAAATGCACATATATCTTACTTATCTAGTAAATTGATATAAAAAATGTTATGATTACAAATAAGATTTCTATTCGTATAAAGACATCAAAGCCAATTCATTGATGTAATTAATAAATAAATATACTACATTATCTAAGTATCTAGTTCAATAAAGAAAATTAATAACAAGTTTTGGAGAAATGGAATAAAGAAATAAATAATGTGAATGAAGATAAACATAATAAACACTGACAATATATAAATAAATATATATTAATGAATGAATGTTCATGTAATAAATAGATATCACAATTGAAAATACGAAAAGTGTGTTTAAAATGATTAAATCGTAAAGCGAATAAAAGTAGTAGAATAATCTAACTAATAATTGTGAGAGATATGACATTTGTAAATTCAAAATATATTTGCTGAATATACAATATTGTGAAAATAAATAATTAAATACCAATTGATATAAATGTTTAGATACGTGGTTTATTATTGGATTATTTATTATAAATAATAGCTAGCAAAATAATTACTTATTACTTATTTATCTTCACAAAAGTTGTTCTAAGCTAATTCTAAGCAAAGCAAAAACTCAAGTACATTTCTTGTGTGTGTCTTTCGATGTTTTTGTCTGAATCATAAGTCATATACCTAATGAAGATAATAAAAGTACAATATGTATTAAACTAATGAAGGATTTATTAATAAATGTCTTGTTTTGCTGGTATACTTCAACTATATGTAGTATAAAAAATAGAATAATTTATTAAGTTCAAAACATGATTACATTTTCTAATATGTCGTAAATAAATATTTTTCCGTTTCACCATCACAAATAGTTAAAATTGCCAATTTCCACATTTAGGAAAATGCAATGGCGCATCAGGCATTTCCCAATTATCGCCAACTTTTAAAATTAAACTCATGCCGTCGCCAGCGTGTAAATCTATGTGGCAATGCATAAACCAATAACCTAATGGCATAAATACTTATTAGTAATTCAACATTATTCTTTCATTATGCTTACCAGGATTATCAGCTATTAATCTAACAATGGTATACCCACCTTTAGGCACTGATACAGTGTCTTTTAAGGGAGGATTTTCATAATTTCTTGGTAAACCAGATATTCTATCTAGGTGCATTACTTTATCTTTGGTGAAATTGCCATCAACTTCGCCCCAGCCAAGAACTCTAAATGAGTAACCATGCAAATAAATTGGATGTAGTACTAGTACATCATTTTTAGTCCATTCTTCAATAAAAATAAATTCAACTACAGAATGTAAAGGGACCTGTAATTTAACGAATTAACATTTTGTGTTGTTATATGTTTTGAATTAGTAGTACTTGAATTAGGTGAACACATTGGCATAGATTGTTCATGCAGTCACTCTGTTGCAATGTAAATTGATTACAGAATTTATCATTACTGATTTCGTAACGATTTGGTAAAATGGGCCTATCCAAAAACTGATAAGATATGTGATTAAATTGTGGCGTAGGTACTTTAAAATTCGGTTCCACTAAATCAAAGATTAATTAATTAATTTAGCAATAAGCTGTTTTGCAAAACCTCACCATAGTAAAACCATAGTGGTAAAAACCATAGTATGGATATCTATGAGTAGGTAACCATGCAAATCTATGAGTAACCATGCCGTGCATGTAGGCGTCTTCGGGCGGGGGTTACTATTATAAGCTGGATTGTTCAACGGAGACATACCAATTGTTATATAATACTGATAATTAGTTATTGCATTAAAATCATGGGGAACGTCAATAATCGACCGAAGTTCTGCAATACTGATTACGTTCGTATATATAGTCTAGAGTCTATAGCAGTTTTAGCGCTGATTGGATTTAATAACTAGAAAAAGGAATAATTATTTAAAAAATCTAAATTTTAACTACCAGTACTTACAACACCTCCCGTGGGAGCAGCATTTTCATAGGTAGGTAATCTTTTGGTTGGACGTATATTTGAAGATCCGTTATACTGTAAAGTTGCGACAGTATAAACACCTGAGTTTTCGCATGATAAATAGCCTTTAATGCGTATCCAATATGTGGATATTGGTTAATTCGCATTAATAACAAAGTCAAAACGTTCTCCTGCACTAGATATGAATGAATCAACAGGAGTTGGTTCAACATCTTGTCCATCACTTGCTATTATTGTTAGATTGTGACCATCTATTGAAAGTTCCACAAGGCAATCAAGAAATCCTACATGCATGAAACGAAACCTGTATCTGACATTCTATAAAAAAGAGTACTGCATGTGAGTAATGCAATTAAATAGTGGTAATTATATAATTCGTACTTGTTCTACGATAAAATTAGCCAAAGGCGTGTTAGTTACATTGTCCTGGAATTGATAACCTCGTCCATTTACTAAAATACCACTCGGTTTCATATTTTCTCCATGTAATGCATAGGCCATGTAAACATCAAGACGTGGACGATTACTCCAATCGCCAACGATCAATACATGATTATTTCTTGAGTACGCACAATAATAGGACCAAATACACCATCACCGATTTGCATTTCTAATGATGTTTAAAATATTGTATTCAGTGTGGATTGTTCAAATAGGTTGGATAGATACTTACTGACATGCGAATGATACCAATGGGTACCAGGCTCTTTGGCGGTAAACTTATAAGTGAAATTATTATTGTAATTCACAGGACATTGTGTAACATATGGAACGCCATCAAAGTACGCATCTTTTCCCTTCATCTGTAAACCATGAAAATGTATTGTTGTGTTTTGACCATCGAGTAAACGATTTATTACGTGCACCATAACAGTGTCACCCTTGCAAACTTCAATGGTTGGTCCTGAAAGTTGCCTGTTGACCACCATTACTAATCTTGGAACTCCATCGCCAATAATGCAATCTGGCCGGAAGCAGTCACTGCGCACTTTCGGGCAAAAATAACACGCTTTGCTCATTGTATAAAATCTTTCCACAGCAAAGTTGAAATAACACTTCATGGATCTACTTCCGCATGGACGATTACAAGTAGCGCCATCAACATATCCTTCAGGATAATGATTTGCTGTTTTATTGGTATTCTTCAGCGCAAAATTTGCTATAATAAAATTTTATAATATAATGACATAGAACTATTACATAATGACCTTACTTTCTTTAGATTTTGTAACATTGAATGCTGACAATAAAAGCAATATATTCAGTGAAGCAAACACGTGCATACTAAACTTTTTCAAAAATGTTAAATTTGCGAGCATAGAATGTATAGCGCGAGAATTTGCAAAACAATCTTAGGTGTGCACCGGTATATATACCTACTTAATTCAAAATTTTATCAAAAAATTATCTCTGTAACATACTTAAAATTTATTGTTATATTTGATAAAATAATATTTTATCATAACATACCCTTTTTGTCAAATATCCACATATAAACAGATTCTATTAAAATACAACAACACATTTATGATTAAAAATAATGTACGACAAAGTATTGAATGAAAACATTTTATTATTCAAGTGACACTAAAGGGTTTAACTCACTAATTTCCTGAAAATGAATTTGTTATTTATTGTGCTTAAGATACTTACACAATAATATATTTTAAAAGCGCCAATTGCCACATTTTGGGAAATTCTTAGGTGGATCAGGCATTTCCCAGTTGTCGCCAACCTTCAAAATTAAATCCATACCTGCTGAGGAATGCACATCAATATGACAATGCAAAAACCAAAATCCTAAAAACAGATTATTGACGAATTTTAACCATATCCATAATTATTACGTGTTATGTACGAGCTTACCAGGATTATCAGCTACAAACCGGACAATCGTGTATCCATCTCTAGGCACTGATACAGTATCTTTTAATGGAGGATTTTGGTAGTTTCTTGGTAAACCATTATCTACATCCATACTCATTATTTGCTCTTTCGTACTATTGCGACCCAACTCGCCCCAGCCAAGTACCCTATACACGTAACCATGCAAATGAATAGGATGCAGTATTCCCCCAATTTTTTCATTCCATTCTTCAATAAATATAAATTCAACTAGGGAATTTAATGGTACCTGTAATTTGTCAGAAATAATAACAACGCATTGTGTGTAGGTTCTTTTAACCATACATAAATTACATGTGTACATGTGCATAGATTATTTTCACAATCACGTCCTTGCACGGTGAATTCATTGCAGAACTCATCAAAGTTAGTCTCATAACGATTTGGTAAAACAGGTCTATCCAATGGCTTGTAAGAGATGTGATTGAACTGAGGCGTCGGAGCACGTACACTTTTATTCACTACATTAAAATCAAAATAAGATTAGTTGTATAAACTCCTAATATTTATAAATCTTACCTTGGTAGAAGCCGTAGTATGGATATCTATTAAAATCAGGGTTATTAATAGGGTTCAAATCAGTAGTTATATAATATTGATAATCAGCCTTTCCGTCAAAGTTTAAGGGAACGTCAATAACCGAACGAAGCTGATCAATAGTGATTATTTTAGAATATCGTTGAGAAGCTATAGGATTCATAATGGCGATTGGGTTCAGTAACTAGTGTTAAGATTAATTAAAGATTAAATGGTAGATCGCCTAAAGTTATTACTTACAACACCACCTGTGGGAGCTGAATCTACATATGTTGGTACAACTTCACTTGGAATTAATTCTATGGACTCGTTATATTGTAATGTTGCAACCGTGTAAATTCCTAAACGTTCACAAGTTAAGAATCCTTTAACACGTATCCAATAGGTTGATACATTTTGATTTGCATTAACAACAAAGTCGAAACGTTCACCAGTGTTAGACATAAATGAATTAACAGTAACTGGTTCAACATCTTGCCCGTCGCTCGCTATAATAGTCATTTCGTGACCATCAATTGAAACTTCGACAGGACAATTAAAGAATCCTACATTAATAAAACGGAATCGATATTTGATATTCTGCAAAAATAAAACTTGAGTACTACATTGACTTAAAATGACATTTTCAAACTTGTTCAACGATGAAATTCGCTAATGGAGTATTGGTAACATTGTCGACAAATTGGTAACCTAAGCCATTAACTAAAATACCAGTTGGTTCCAAAATGTCACCATGTAATGTAAATGCTTTAAAAACATCAAGACGTGGACGATTATTCCAATCGCCAACCATTATTATGTGTTCTGACAAGTCTCTGTCGTAAAGTTGTTTGTGGTAATCAGTAAGTGCAGTACGCACAATCAAAGAACCATATATACCATCGCCACGTTGCATTTCTAATCAGAGATAAGTCAACTTAGAATTTGGAAGGTAGATAGACTTAATACATACCAATATGCGAATGATACCAATGAGTACCAGGATCTAAAGCGGTGTATTCGTAGGTAAAATTGTTATTAATAAGAACGGGACATTGAGTAACAAATGGGACTCCATCAAAATAGGCATCTTTTCCACGCATATGCAAACCATGAAAATGTAGACTTAAACTTTCACCATCTTCCAAGTGATTTTCCATATGTACCATGACTTTATCTCCTTGACAAACTTCAATGCCAGGAGCAGGCATTTGCCGGTTGATTACCAATACTGTCCTTGGAATCCCACCCCCAATAATGCAGTCTTGTCGGAAGCAGTCACTACGTACTCTTGGACATGAATAACATGCTTTGCTCATCGTATAAAAAGCCTCTATTACAAAATTGAAATAACAATTCATGGGGCTGCCGCCACATGGCCGGTTACATTCGACACCATCTACATATCCGTCAGGCAATTCAGTTAATCTCTCATCATTTTCCTTCGGCTGGATCTTTACTAATCATATTATAAAAAGTTTAAACATATTATAATTGGAAGCAATTAATGAAGGTTACTTAACTAACTTTCTTCGGCATTTATAATTATTGATGCTAACACAAGTAGTAGTAAATGTAATGGAATTGATATATGCATGCTGAACATACCAAGAGAGTTATATGTAATTCACAAATTCAGCATGAATTTACCGAATGATTACGGAAAAGTTAATGTGATGCACTAGTATATATAGTTAATTTGTTCATTATCTGCAATTCCGTGCATGTTTTGCAAATTTTACCAAATTAGTTAGTTTCAATTGTTAAACTGTAACCATTATACTTTAATAATTCCTTTAAAACATAACATTTTTAAAATCACAAAAAATATGATTAGATATTGCCAATATATTTGTGGTTTTGGTGGAAATTAATTTCTCTAATAGTTTTAATAGGGCAACATTGTATTATAATTTCAATTGCAATTCGCAGTTTCCGATTAATATCAAATAATAATTAATTTGCTTAAGAACGAAAAATAGTCCCATTGACCTTTTCAATCTTATTTATTTTCGCAAATACCTGAAATTTCATAAATTCAGAGAATAAATTAATAACTACAATTGCATGAAAAATTACTCACATATATTTTATTGTTACGTAGGTACTTAACGTATTTTCAGAAGTAAGTGTCAGACGCGCCTGACGATAAGACGCACTTGAAATTTATAAGATGATGTTTAGAATAACATATTTTTAAATATTACCTTCGCACCAAAAGCAGCGTACGTGCGTCTTAAAATCTTAAATGTAACTCATGCAGATTTGGTTTTGACACCTGTAAAGAATGGCTAAGGCAGAGGTCTCCCAGTAACACTGGAGGTAACTTTTAGAAAACGGAAACAACGTTAAATGTAGATAGTCCTGCCACGAGCAGACTTACAAAGTAATGGAGCCTGCGCTGATCGAGAAATCTTAAGAGTGAGTGTAGGTGATGGCTAAGCAACTCTACACAAACCGGATTTTAATAATATTAAGGGCTGACACACTATTCTTCCAAAAATTAATTTGTTAATTCACTTTCAATTGTAATTGCTATTATAATAGAGATTTCTAGATTATTTTGCTGAACTAATTGTTCAATTAAACTAGAAAGCAAATCATAATACATAATTAATAATAAATCAAGTAGGAATTTATAATCTTAAAAAATTATGTGCGAAATTAAAATGTTCATTTATTGTTAATTTTTAGTTAGATTTATTAATTTGAACGAGGAATATTCATCGTGATATTGTGAAAAACGAACAGTTGGTTTAGCTACTGCCTAATCAGTACATACCAGTGAATAGTATTTCACTACGCTAAGCATATGCGAGCTGTAATTTTATTACAACTAATTCGCTATAATTTACTTCATTTCTTCAAATTTAGATGGTCAAACAACTGTGAGATAAGTCTCCTAATTTATCTAATCTATCATACAGAAACAATTCAATTGCATCTCTTCAATTAAAACTTTATTGGCGGTAACATTAATAATTATTATGTGTTCTAAAATTTCCACATGTAGGGAAATTATTTGGTGCGTCAGGCATTTCCCAATTATCACCAACTTTTAATATTAAATCCATCCCTCCAGAAGAGTGTATGTCAATGCATAAACCAAAAACCTAAAAACAAATTCTTGGGATAATTGACAAATTATTAATAACATTATAAAATATTCATTAATGTATGATATCCAAATACATTTTATGTGAACGCATACTTACCAGGATTATCAGCTATAAACCGGACTATAGTGTATCCACCTTTTGGAGGAACACTGTTCTTGGAACTCCACCTCCAATAATACAGTCCGGTCGAAAGCAATCACTGCGTACTCTTGGACACGAAAAACATGCTTTAGGTACACATCATATAAAATGCTTCTATTGCAAAATTGAAGTTACACTTCATTGGATTGCCATCGCATGGCCGATTACAATTGACACCACCTACGTATCCTTCTGAATATTGCCCTGATCTGACGCCATATTCCTTCGGCATGGAATTTGCTAATCATAAGCATTTAGAAGTGTTATGACACAAAAAACAATAACTGTGACGCAATAACCACTCCCATTATGCTAATACCTCTAATTGTACGAAATTCTCAAGCACAGCGAACTTGAAGCTAAAAGTTAAATGTTAATGTCATACGTTAATATATATATATATATAGATAATGGGACATCATATCTCTAGTTCTTTGCATTTTCATACATTTTAACGAATCAATTCGTTTAATTTCATTCGAAATGTGTAAAAATTCCTCGAGTATGTTGATATATTTTCATAGGGCAGCAATTGTCACATTCAACTTAACAGATAACATTATTTTGAAAAACAATTCAAATAAAAAACAATTCATCGGTCATTTACGCTTTTGATTTTTTAGCAAATTGCCCTGGTATAAATTCAGTAAGATAAATTGTATGATTTAATTGAAATTACAATTAAAATATGTGTTTATTGTTAAATATTAAGATAACTTTTTAATATAGTTAAATACTAAATTTGATCTTTTCATCCATTACCACTAATTTGCGAATAAACATATTCATGGGCAATATATCAATATTACAATATGCATAAAAAATTACTATGATTTTTTGTTTTGTATTGTATTAATTTTTATGAATTGTTTATTTAAACTTGCTTGGAAAGCTCACAAACATGTGTTGATAGCTTAAGGAAGCATTCACATTAGCGTGCTTAAAATTTTTTAACATTTCACGTTATCGTGAAACATTTCACTCTATAACAAAATAAGTTTGCGATTTATATTGGCATCAAATTAGAATGTATTGAGAAATCTAATTAGTATTCAATTAGCATCATATCGGAAACAAATTGGAATCTAGTAACAAATCTAATTCAAATCCAAGTGGAATCTGTTACAAACACCGAACAACAAATTCACTTTTGCAGCCACACCAATGCCACACGAATAATTAGCTGAATTTTCATTTAAACAGCTATGTTCTCAATTAACAGTCGTCAGTACAAAAAGCACAGCATCTTTTATATAGAGAATATAACAACAACTGTGACAACATCAACTTCAGCACAGGATTTTGTACTTCCATACAAAAATACCAAATTTGTACAAACACTTTCCAAATGTTCTAAATAAATATTATGTGTCTCAACAAACTACATTGAACATTTAAAAAATATTATTGGAATTGAACTCGTACAAAATCTAATTAGAATTCGAATGGAATTCAATTGGAATCGAATTAGAATCTTTCAGAAACTTAATTAGAATCTGAATTCTATTGTATTGCCATGAAGTGTAATATCTCAGAATGTATTAAGAACGCTACACCAGAGTATGTTAAATGACCGATTATCGGGGAATAAATCTTCGGGTAAGAATTTCTTCAATAAACTTAGAGTGAGATTGTTTACTGCGTTTGCATCGCAAGCGATAAGCGCGTGTGTTTGCATCGCAAGCGACATAAACAATATTAAACTCGACTCCGATAAAGGCAAGGGCGAATCGAAGCAGAGTGACGATTGACGAGCGCAAAAAGAAGTGTCTTAAGCAAGGAAGTTGAGAGTGGAATCACGAATGACTTTGGCTTAGGACTTGGTGCGATTCGTAATCAGTCCAGATTGTCGGTTCGTACCTTACGGAGTGTCCCGTGTGTATTCAATACTGTTTGCTGAACTATTTGTGGGTATGCGTGAGTGCTTTGCTTGTGATTTGCCTTTTTGGGATTATTCTTGCAACTACTAATAAAGTAAGTTCCTGCTTTTATATTGTTGGGGAGTAGTTTGGTGAGTGTGCATAGGTGTGTGAAATGTAACTGTTCCCTACCCGTACCTTACCAACAACTGGACAGTGGCCAACCAAGCTATGGCGATAGGCTTGGCGTCTAGTTGTCCCAGATATGCTGAAAGTCTTATGTGGTGCACGGTTTGATAATATCGGGAATGTTTGAGATATCCGTTGCGTGTGCGTACGTGTTTTGTCCGGTAGGACTTACTGAGCTCTCGCTCATATATTTTATACCTTTCTCAGAATGCCAAGCCATAGGGAGGAGTCGAAGAAGAGCCCTCCCCAGTCTCATCATATTAGTATTATTTTAAGTTAAAGTATTCATTTCAAACAAAAATCATCATAACATGCCTACAAAGTACCTACTTGCACTCATTCGTTTTCGAACTTGTTTATGTTAATATCTGCCGGGTATTAACATATCGCCTGTGACATAACTATTCGATACGGTTGTCAAGTATAAACATGAGTATTGTTTGGATAATTAACGAAATAAATAAATACTAATCACAGAATCTATTAATAATAGGTACTACAATTTTTTTTCAAATAAAGCATTATTGTTCAAGAATATTTTTATATTCTAAAATAGCCAATTTCCGCATGTAGGGAAATTCTCTGGTGCGTCAGGCATTTCCCAGTTATCACCAACCTTTAAAATTAAATCCATACCCTCTGAAGCGTGTACATCAACATGGCAATGCATAAACCAAAATCCTGAAAACAAAGAATTAAGAAATAATATTCATGTATATATTATATCACAGTAAGCTTACCAGGATTATCAGCTGTAAACCTGACAATAGTGTATCCACCCTTAGGCACTGATACAGTATCTTTCAGCGGAGGATTTTGGAAGTTTCTTTGTAATCTATTGTTCCTATCCATATTAATTACTTGAGCTTTCGTAATATTACGATCAATTTCAGCCCAGCCGAGAACTCTAAACGAATAACCATGCAAATGAATGGGATGTAATGCTGGTGCATCATCTTGATTCCATTCTTCAATAAATATAAATTCTACTATGGAATTTAATGGTACCTGTAATTTGACAACACTTAGAATAGCATCCTTCATATGCTACATTCTTTAAACTTACGTATATTACATGTGTGCATGCACAAAAGTTATTTACACAGTCACGTCCTTCCAATGAGAATTCATTGCAAAATTGATCGTAGCTTATTTGGTAACGATATGGCAAAACAGGTCTATCCAGAGGCTTGTAAGAGATATGATTCATTTGCGGCGAACGAGCAGTTAAATTTTCATTCACTAAATTAAAAGTAACATAAGATTAAATGCATAAGCCGTTCACTTTAACTAAATCTTACCTTGGTAAAAGCCATAGTATGGATATCTATGCATTGCAGGGTTATTCAATGGGCTCATATCCACAGTTATATAATATTGGTAGTCTGTATATCCGTCAAACCCATATGAAATACCAGTAAGTGCACGAAGTTGAGCAATTGTGATTACTCTTGAATATTGTCCAGATGCTGTAGCATTTTTAGCGCCGATTGGATTCAATAACTAAAAATATGTCATAATTAATTAAAGAAATCTTAATGTAGATGTTTGCCTCATCACTTACCACACCCCCTGTGGGAGCAGCTGTAGCATATGTAGGTACAGTTCCAGTTGGAATTATATTTGTAGATCCACTATATTGTAAGGTCGCAACAGTATGAACTCCTAACCGCTCGCAAGTTAAATATCCTTTAACACGGATCCAATATGTTGATACACGTTGATTTGCATTTATAACAAAATCAAAACGTTCTCCAGAGCTGGATATAAATGAATTGACAACAACTGGTTGAACATCTTGCCCGTCGCTAGCTATAATGGTCATTTGATGACCATCAATTGAAAATTCTAGAGGGCAATCAAAGAATCCTACATTGATGAAACGGAATCGATATTTAACATTCTGAAAAATAAAATTTAAGTAATACATTCAAACATAGGACTATTTTGCATACTTGTTCAACGACAAAATTAGCTAATGGAGTGTTAGTAACATTATCTTGGAATTGGTAACCTAATCCATTAACTAAAATACCAGTTGGTTCCAAAAAGTCGCCATGTAGTGCGTATGCCTCAAAAACATCAAGTCGTAGACGGTTATTCCAATCGCCCACCATTACTATATGTTCTGACAAATCTCTATCGTAAAGTCGTCTTTGGTAATCAGTAACTGCTGTACGTACAACCAGTGGTCCATAAACACCATCACCACGTTGCATTTCTAATCAAATTAAAAATTATATTTACAATTGTCGGTATTTGAAAATTTCGTGAAAATCGTACGCACCAACATGCGAGTGATGCCAATGAGTGCCAGGGTCGTAAGCAGTAAATTCATAAGTAAAGTTATTATTCCAATGAACTGGGCATTGGGTAACGTAAGGTACTCCATCAAAATACGCATCTTGTCCATACATGTGTAAACCGTGAAAATGTATGGTTGATCCTTCACCATCTTGCAAATGGTTTTCCATATGCACCATAACCATATCTCCTCTACAAACTTCAATGCCTGGACCTGGCATTTGCCGATTAATTACCATTACTGTCCTTGGAACTCCACCACCAATAATGCAATCTGGTCGGAAACAATCACTGCGCACTGTTGGACACGAGTAACATGCTTTGCTCATCGTATAAAAAGTTTCCAATTGAAAATTGAAGTAACATCTCATGGGGGTGCCACCGCATGGTCGATTACATCTGGTACCATCTACGTATCCTCCTGGATATTGAGCTGCTTTCACATCATATTTTTTTGCCTTGGGTTTTGCTAATTAACAAATTTATAAATATTATAATCTAACGCAATTAATATAGTTTAATTGAACTTACTTTCTTTGGCATTTATATAATTTACTGCTAACACAAGAAGCAATAGATGTAAAGCTATAAACACGCGCATGATGAACATGTAATTACGTGAAGTTCTCAGGCACAGTATGAATTACCCGTTTGTTTATGGCAACGCTAATGTACTTCATTAGTATATATAGGTAATGTATAGCCATTATCTGCGATTCCGTGCATTTTTCTATATTTCAACGAATTCATGTGCTTCGTACGTTTATTTATTATTGATAATAGTTGATAAGCCCACGCAAATTTTATTTGTTGAATTTTTATTAGGGCAGAATTTATCAAGACATTCTTATTGTTCAATAGGACACGTGCTGATGTCGCAAATTTTCAATTTGTCGTAATTTATTTTTAATTTGTCAGAAAACATGATTTTGCGAAACAACAACAACACATTTACAAATAATATGCTACGACATTTAAGAATTTTAGCATTATCAATGGTAATATAACAACAACAAAGTACTGTCGCAAATATTATTTACAAATTATAAGAAACATAATTTGTTTTTGTATTTCTTATTAAAATTTGAATTGCAATTTTCAATTTGCGTGTATTTTTAAATATTTAAATAATTTATTTAGGAAAAGAAAGTACGTACTTTGAATTTTTCTATTCCATACATTTTCACAAATAAATACGCAATTCCATGAATATAGTTAGGGAATAAATCAATAGTTTAAAATTCCTAACAAAATTAGTTACATTTTTTGATAATTCGAAGAACATGAAAACTATAATTCGTTTGAAATTGTTTACTAAAAATTGAAAATAGTAGCATTCCGTTTGAAAATAAGTAATAATAAATCAAAATACAAAATATGTAGGGTTTTCATTTGCCTTTACATTAATCTTTACAATGTCTGATTACGTATTTTTTATACACTATTGACGTTAAGTAGGCAATAATAAACAGCCTGAATTATCGTATATTTTTTACCTAAAATTATTAAGTATTGTCGAAATATTGTCGCAATATTTCGTAAACGATTCGACGTAACCAAAAATGCCTAAATAATTTTTTTTTTTTGGTATATAAACTTATTCCATCATTGAACACAGGATTTGTCAAAACACACATTTAAAGAATTGGTGAAGGTTTGAACAAAAAATCAAAGTTTACTTTTTAATTTAATTTTTTCAAATAAACACCTATCACAATCCTTGGTTCATCTATTAGTTCGTTTCACTATACATAATATGTCAAAATTTGGTAGTGATCCGATATACAGTTTCTGTGTAATCATGTTCACAAAAATTGCAAACAGGAAGAATAGCTTGAAATATAATCATATTTAAATCTCCAATTTGAGCGCAAATTGTATAAAGATATTGTTGCATTATTTTATTGCATTATTCGTCTTAAAATTTCTGTACAAAATTCTTCACAAAATGTATTAAAAGAAAATATAAAGATAAAAATTGTATTCAATAATCAATTAACAGTTTTAACGTTGCAAATAGTCAAATCATTATACATTGTTATTTTCTCAATACAAATCTAAGAAATCAGATTCGGACTCGGATGACTCAAATGAATCTAAATCCGCATCTGATCCTGACTCATATTTTTCCTGATATTTGCGACCTTGTCTCCGCCTACGTGTTGAAGGAAAGTTTCCGCAAGTGGGGAAGTTTGGTGGTGCATTTACCATTTGATTATTTTGGCCTACTTTAACAACAACCGCCATTCCTTCAACAGCATGATTCTCAATATGACAATGCATAAACCAATATCCGGGATTATTGGCAATAAATCGAATAATTGTTATTCCACCTCTTGGTATATTGACGGTATCCTTAATGGGTGGGTTGTTGCGGAGATTTCTTGGGTAACTTTCATAGTTCTTAATAATTCCTTCTCTGGTCAAGTTCGATCCGAGTTCAAGCATGCTAATCACACGGAAATTAAAGCCATGCAAATGGATTGGATGAATAACAAGTGGAGTTTCTGTGGCACCAACGTCAATGAGAATCATTTCAACAACTTCGTTAAGTTGGATCTAAATAAAAAATGAGCAATTATTTGGCAATGCAATATTAATATAAATTTGATTTATACTTACTGGAACCACTTGGGTGCAACCGCAATAATTATATGTACAATTTTGAGAAACTACTGATTCTGGGGTGCAAAAATCATCTGGGGTTAGATCAAATCGTGCGGGTAAGAGAGGCACCTCGCTAAATCTATAGGCAATACGGTTGACTTGCGTAGTGAAAATTTGGAATTGGGGTGCTACTTGGTAGAAACCATAAGGTGGTCGTTGATTTCTTGGATTATTAATCGGACTCAAGTCGAATGTTAAAAAGAATTTTCTATAGTTTGATGTTTGGAATCCACTGGGTAAAGGTCGCATGGCACGAAGCTCGTCAACGTTCATTGCAGGTCGCAAACTATTTGCTTTGCTAATGGGATTCAAAATTAGACCATTTCTATTTGCTGAAGTAGCATAAGTAGGCATTGGTGCTGAAGGTATATTACTTCTAGCTCCTTGATATTGCAAAACACCAACTTGGAATACATTGAAAGTGGCACAAAGCAAGTCACCTCGAACCCTAATCCAATATGAATCAATGGGTTTATCTGCTTTCACTAGAAAATCATATCTTTCTCCTGCATTTGACATTATTGTCTCAACTTCTACAGGTTCAACATCTTCACCATCTGTGGATATTACAATCAGCGTGTGATTATCAATCGAGAATTCAAATGGGCAATCAAAAAAGTTAGCATTGATCATTCGGAATCGATACACATTGTTTTGTGTAACATTAAACCTAGGCAAGGGAGTCTGGGTCACGTTATCAACTGGCTGAATACCAAGACCGTTGATAAGAATACTTGTAGGAAAAGCACCCAGCCCTGCTTGAGTAAATGCTTCAAAGACTTCAATTCGCATGCGGTCATTCCAATCATTAATAACCATTGTATGCTCAGACACGTCATGCGTATAGAGCTTCCGATGAACATTTGTGCGAGGATTTGGACGAACAATTAAAGCACCAAATACACCATCACCTCGTTGCATCTCAACATGAGAATGCCAAAAGTGTGTTCCAGCTAAATCTGCTGCAAAGGTATAAGTAAAATTGTTATTGTATTGAATTGGACATTGTGTGACATATGGTACTCCATCCATATAAGGTGTTCTAATCATATGCAACCCATGCCAATGAATCGTAGTTGATTCGCCAGTAGCCATTTGATTACGTACAAGGACTCTTACGATATCACCCTCGCATACTTCAATTTTTGGTCCTGGTAGTTGTCGATTGACGACTGTTACCGCTCTTTGGATGCCACCTCCAACAACGCAGTCTGGTAGGAAGCAATCTGCCATATTTTGGGAACAGTTAAAGCATGCTTTACTCATGGAGAAATAGCTTTCCATTGCAAAATCAAAATAACAATTCTTGGGTCTTCCATCACACTGACGATAGCAGCTTGTACCATTTACGAATCCTCTAGGAATTTCATTTGCAATGGCAAGTTGGGCCAATGCCACAGTCACGACACAAACAAAGTACAAATTCATTATTCTGAATGAGTTTAACACAAATTGAATAACAACAAATTCATGTATTTATGCATTAGTTGTTAGAATTAGTTACCCAACTACTTCGTATGATGAAAACTTTGAAAGTGAACTCGTTTGTTATGTGACTTTGTATTTATACCATGAGAATTCAAAATTAGTAAGACTACAATATAACGTACACTGTTATCATTAATTATTACCTTGATCATAAAATATTTCCATCAGATAAAAAACTGTTGACATATAGTTAAATTTAAATCAATAAAAGCATTTTCTGCAAATGTCTGCAAATTTACTTAAACTCATACGCAGATATATGTAAACGAAAGCTCTCCTATGTGATTTACAGTGCTAATATAATCACTGCAATTCTTAGAATAATTATTCATGTATATCTCGGTAAATTATAAGAGACCACTGCAAGCAAATGGTCTAGTTTTTATTCATTATTGATATTAACTAGGTATTATATGTTTTTCGGTTTTTATAGCCAACTTCGCCTTACGGTCTCCTGCTTTCATGCCTGCCTCTCTCCCCACTCTCCTGTAGATATGCTCCTCGTTTTTCAATAGCTTGTTCTTCTATTTACTTGGGATTTTATGACACTTTGTTTCTTACGGGAATTGGTCCTAAGCCAATCGCCCAACCTGATTTCAAATACGAAACTTGGGAAACTTGAACAGTGGGAGTTCTGCATAGGGTCTGTCTGCATAGAGACAACTACTGTACAGTGTAGTTATATATTCCCTATATTTTTTATACAACTTCCCGAAATGATCGCTTAATTTTTTTAAATTACAATTATTAAAAATTGTGGAAGAATTTTTGATATACAAAGCGCGTAGCTTTCTAGTTTTGTTAGAAAATTTGAAAATGGTTGATAATGTTTTAAAATTAAAAAAAAAATTGTTAGTATGTTAGTTTATTCTGTTGTTTAAGGAACTATTTATCAAAAGAGGCATTCGAAAAAAATGGTAAAGGTTTGAATAGCTGAGTTCATGAAGTGAAATCAGGTCTTTTTGATTCTACTTTTTTAAATAATTATTTTTCAAGCAAATTTATTAAGTTGTATTATCTCGTTAGAAATAATTGGTAAAGATTTAGTAGTAATCGGATTCATCATTTTTGAATAATACTCTCTGTCCATTAAAATTGCTAACTCAAAAGAAGCTTTTGAGATAATCAAGTTTAATATTCCAAACTCAGCGCAAAAAGTATAAAGATAGTGCGCCTTAGATCTGATTTGTTGACAAAATTCCAGACCCAATGCAGTAAAAGAAAATATGATAAATAATTCGACAATCGCAATTCTATAAAACTCTTTGCGTCTGCACAGGTTCGTTTACCAAAAAATATATCAAATATATGTATATTTTTCAGTAGTAAATGTTTATTACTAAATTAACAGGTTTAACAGGTTTAACATTGCAAATAGTCAAATAATTATATATTGTTTCCTCAATCGAAATCAAAGAAATCAGTTTACAGACTCCGATGACTCAGATGAATCTGACGACAACCTCGATTCTGATGAATCGCTAGAAAAGTCTGGCTCGAAATTCTCTTGATATCTGCGACCATATCTATGTTGACGTGTTGAAGGGAAGTTTCCGCAAGTCGGGAAGCCTGGTGGTGGATTTAACATTTGATTATGTTCACCTACTTTAACAACTACCGCCATTCCTTCAACAGCATGATTCTCAATATGACAATGCATAAACCAATATCCGGGGTTGTTTGCAATAAATCGAATAATTGTTATTCCACCCCTTGGTACATTCACGGTATCTTTGATTGGCGGGCGGTTGTTTAGATTTCGTGGGTAATTTGGGTAGTCCTGAATTATTCCATCTCTGGTCAAATTAGGTCCAAGTTCAAGCATGCTGACCACACGGAAATTGAAACCGTGCAAATGGATTGGATGGAACACAGCTGGAGCTGCTGTGTCACCAACATCAATGAGTACTATTTCAGCAACTTCGTTGAGTGGGACCTAAATAAACAAAAAATCGATTAGTAATGCTATATTTAGTGTACTTGATATAGTTTATACTCACTGCAACGACTTGGGTGCAACCGCAATAATTAGATGTACAGTTATGTCGAACCTCTGTTAGTGGGGTGCAAAAATCATCCGGTGTTAGTTGGAAACGAGCGGGCAACAAAGGCACCTCAGTAAACTTGTAGGAAATGCGGTTGACTTGCGTAGTTCTCATTTGAAAACGGCGAGCTACATCGTTGTAACCATAAGGCGGTCGTTGATTTCTTGGGTTATCAATCGCACTCATGTCGAACGTGAGGAAGAATCGCCTATAGACGGATGCTTGAAATCCGATTGGTAAGGGTCGCATGGCACGAAGCTCATCAATGTTGATTGCTGGTCGTGCACTATTTGCTTTGCTAATAGGATTCAAAATTAGACCATTTCTATTTGCTGAAGTTGCATAAGTAGGCATTGGAGTTGAAGGCGTATTACTTGTAGCTCCGTCATATCGCAATACAGCAACTTGGAATACGTTGAAAACTGCACAGACCAGGTTTCCTCTAACCCTAATCCAATATGAATCAATTGGTTGATTTGCTTTAACAAGGAAATCAAATCTTTCTCCAGCATTTGACAAGATTGTCTCAACTTCAACAGGTTCAACATCTTCACCATCTGTGGATATCACAGTCAGCGTGTGATTATCAATTGAGATTTCCCATGGGCAACCAAAGAAGTTTGCATTGATCATTCGGAAACGGTAAACATTATTTTGCGCAACGTTGAACATCGCCACGGGAGTCTGTGTCTCGTTATCATTTGGTTGAATGCCAAGACCGTTGATGAGAATACCTGTGGGGAAAGCACCCAGTCCAGCGTGAACAAATCCTTCAAAGACATCAATTCGCATGCGATCATTCCAATCATTAATAACCATTACATGCTCGGACAGGTCATGCGTATAGAGGCTACGATGAACATTCCGATGAGGAGCTGGGCGAATAATCATAGCGCCAAATACACCATCACCTCGTTGCATCTCAACATGAGAATGCCAGAAGTGTGTTCCGGCTAAATCTGCTGGGAATGTATAAGTGAAGTTGTTGTTATATTGAATTGGACATTGTGTAACATATGGTACTCCATCCATATATGGTGTTCTTGTCATATGCAATCCATGCCAATGAATGGTCGTTGATTCGCCAGTTGCCATTTGATTACGTACAAGAACTCTTATGTTATCACCCTCGCATACTTCAATTTTTGGTCCCGGTAGTTGTCGATTGACGACGGTTACCGTTCTTTGGACGCCACCAGCAACAACGCAGTCGGGTCGAAAGCAATCTGCCATATTTTGCGAACAATTAAAGCATGCTTTGCTCATGGAGAAGTAATTTTCCATTGCAAAATCAAAATAGCAATTCCTGGGTCTTCCGTCACACTGACGGTAGCAGCTTTGACCATCCACGAATCCTCTAGGAATTGCATTTGCAATGGCAAACTGGCCAATTGCCACCGCGACAACAACACAAACAATGTACGAATTCATTATTCTGCAACAAATTAAAAACAAATTTATCAACCACAAATTTGTATATTTATGTATTAGAATTATTAGAATTATTTACCCAACTACTCCGTACGATGAAGACTTTGAAAGTGATTTCGTTTGTTATTTGACTTTGTATTTATACCGTAAAAATTCAAAATTTGCAAAACTGCAAAATAACGTACATTCTTATCATTAATTATTGCCTTGATCATAAAATTTTTCCAGCTGAAAACCGCACCAACTTACATGCATCAGATAAAACCAGTTAACATATCGCTAAATTTAAATCAATCAGACATTTCCTCCAAATGTCTGCAAAGTTACGCACGTACGTCAGTATATGTAAACGAAAGCCCGCCCATGTATGTTACAGTGCTAATGTTATCACTGCGATTCTTTGAATAATTATTCGCGTATAACTTGGTAAGTTATCAGAGACCTGTGGAAACAAATTGCCTATTTATTGATTATGTATAGTGAACGGCTGGAGTACATCACGCCTACTTTGTCAAAAAAGCAATAAATTAATATTTATTGCAATGCAAACCATCTTATCGTTCCCCTTGTGTTGCTGATGTGAGAAGCCTTGAATAAACCAGTAGGATAATGATATGTGTGATTCCATGGGTTATCTATGCCGAAATAACTCTGACGTTCACCTTCAATTACATATTTATTTATAACAACCAAATACATTTCTTGCCCAAAAACTGGCAAAACATTTAACAAAGATCAGTTCAGATGCGTTTTATTTGCTTGTTGTGAGGTCAGAGCAGGATAATTGCCGCACTCTGGAAAATTATGCGGAATAGGTGCCATAAACTCATTTGCACCAACCTTAATTACCACTTCCATACCTTCAGTCGAATGCACATCAATGTGACAATGCATCAGCCAATAACCTGGGATAAACAAAGAATGTAATAATACATATCATCTCGTAAATATTGTTTCAATGATTGGCACTTTTTGGATAAAGTAACACTCACCTGGATTATTTGCAACGAAACGAATAATAGTCACACCACCACGTGGGACATTAACAGTATCTTTTATTGGTGGATTGTTGAAAATATTTCGATGATAACCTCTCGAATTTTGCATTACTTGCGAACGAGTTAAATTTGCACCGACTTCTTGCCATGTGACAACTCGGAATCCATGCCCGTGCAAATGTATGGGATGAATTGCGAACGCATCAATTTGATCAGCTTCTTCAAATAAGATAAGTTCAACTACTTCATTGTAATTGACTTCTAAAACATGTGGACAGTCACAAAAGTTGTTCTCGCAGTTTTGTCCCAGAGTGCTCTCGTATGTGCAGAAATCTTTAGAACTATAAGAAAATCGATTTGGAAGAAGAGGTTTATCGAAAGGTTTGAACGAAATGTGATTAATTTGTGGAGTGCGTGCCTTAAAATCGTCGGATACTTGATTAAAACCGTATAAGTTAGCACGATGATTAGCTGGATGATCTACTGCTGCCATATCCAAACTTAGGTAAAATCTGGTAACATTATTTGTAGTAAATTCTGGAAGAACAGGCTTCATTGATCGAAGTTGATTAATTGTGATTACTCTTCGAGTTACATTGGTTCTTGTTATAGGATTTAGCAACTGTAGAAAAATGATATTAATGTTTGCTATGATTTTTTGGTCATTAACTTACAATTCCCGTTGAATTCTCAGCAGTAGCATAAGTAGGTGCAGGACCACTAGGAATTGGTCTTCTCGAACCCATATAAGTCAGAGTGCCCATTTGGAACGTTCCCAAGCGTTCACAAAGTAATCGTCCCTTAACTTTCACCCAATATGTATCAATTGGTTGTCTAGCTTCTACTAAAAAGTCGAATCGTTCACCAGAACTAAATGAAATTGAATCGACGCGCACAGGTCTAACATCTTCACCGTCACTCGAAATTACATACATAGGATGATTATCTATGGAAACTTCGAATGGACAATCAAAGAAATTTGCATTTATCATTCGGAATCGATACACATTTCCCTAAAAAGTAAAATCTCAATAGAAGTTTTAAATTAGTTACATTTATACCTACAAATTCAACATTAAAATTAGCCAAAGGAGTGTTGGTTGCATTAGAACCAGCTTGGATACCTAAACCATTTATTAGAATACCAGTTGGTTCAAGAAAGTGACCTGCTTTCGTATATGCTTGAAATACTTCCATTCGTGGTATTCTGTTCCAATCAGTTAAAATCATTAAATGTTCTGGACGATCAAACGCGTAGAGATTTCGATGAAAATTATTGAGATTACGCTGACGAACAATCATTGCTCCGAAAATACCATCTCCACGTTGTATTTTCACGTGAGAATGCCAGAAATGTGTACCTGGCGTATCAGCCCAAAACACATAAGTGAAATTATTGCCGTACGTAATTGGGCATTGTGTAATGTATGGAACACCGTCCATATATGGATCTCGTTGCATAAGCTGGCCATGCCAATGAATTGATGTTGATTCACCGCTTTCCAACATATTTTCAACTTGGACCATAACTTCATCGCCCTCGCATACTTGAATAGTTGGTCCTGGCAATTGACGATTCACAACCTGAACCGATCTTTGAATTCCGCCACCAATAATGCAATCGGGTCGAAAACAATCGTTAAAGTTTCTAGGACAATTGTAGCATGCTTTGCTCATGGTGTACGATGTTTCAATCCGGAAGCGGAAGTAGCAACTCAATCTGCCAGTGGAATCGCAGTCGCGATAGCAACTCGAACCTTCCACATAGCCATTGGGAATTTGGCAATTGGCCAAAAACACTTTTGCTACAAACACCAAGCCAAACAGTATTGCCTTCATCCTGTAAGTAAATGACAAATTGTTAAGCAAAAACGGATGAAAGTTGTTTCAGGAAATTACCTTCCAGTCGATTGCCTACTGGCGCGTCTGCATTAGGTGAAATTTCTAACCGATATTTATATTAAAAACGTTTATTGATGTATGTAGATATGTGGATTACGGATTTGCATACACTTATAAATTCTGCGTGTAACGCAAATAAAGGTTTAACGAAATTGCGTTAAGCCACGAAAATATCAAAAATTCATCATTTTATTATCATTGAATTATTATCAGCTGGTCCCCAAGGAAATCATGTAAATCCCAAAAATTGGCAATTTATAAACGTGATAATATAAACAACCGATAAAGTCATGATCTTATCACTGACAACGTGGAATCCATGTCCATGTTGATTTTTAAATGTTTGTAAGTACTTAAAATTTACTTAAAATTGAAAGAAATCTTTCAATTATATATATTATATGAGTACAATACAAGTGTCTATGACTTTCTTCCTTTTCAGTATAGGCGTTTTAATTAATAATAATTTATTATAGTTTTGCGTCAGTTTTCATAATTATGTAAAGAGTGTGAAAGTCGTAAAAGTTATTTAAATAATAAGATAAAAAAAGTTGATTTATGTTATATTTATTTCATTAAAACATAAGTAAAATAAGTGGCTATTAAATTTTTATATTTAACAAATTTGTATTTACTATATATAGTTTAATTGTATCGTTTTTTAGGAAAACTACCACATTTTGGAAAACCATGCGGAATTGGTTTCATATCAGAATTTTTACCAACTTTAAATACCATCCTCATTCCATCATCTGAATGAATATCAACATGACAATGGAAAATCCAAAATCCTGTAAAACATTTGCTTAGTACATTAAACACTTGATTTCCTTTTGCAATTCAACCTGGATTATCTGCTTTAAATCTAAGAATTGCATACCCGCCCATTGGAATAGCAACAGTATCTTTGCGAATTGGCGCATTGAAATCCCTCTTAATTTGACCGCTTCTATCCAATTCCTCAATCTCGGCTCTATTTAATCGATGACCTACTTTCTTCCAAGCTACCACCCTGTACCCATATCCATGTAAATGCATTGGATGGTGCGCTTGTCTTCCTCCATCATCAAAAACTATAAGTTCAATAACTCTATTCAGAGGCAGCTAAAACAAATTATTTACTTTTCATTTCTCGCATCGCCAAATAATAAAATTACTTCAACCACTTGAGGACAATGGCAATATTCTATCGAGCAATTCTTCTCGGCCCAGGCACTTTCGTTAGTACAAAACAATTTTGATCCAAGCTCATAGCGATAGGGCAATAAAGGTAAAGGAGGCTCGCCGTATGCAATATCATTGAGCATAGGTGTAACAATCCGCAAGTTTGCGCTGACTACAATAAATGTTTGCGTATCGCATTAAGGCGGTTAATAATAAAAGAAGCTAATAATAATATGATTGTTATAATAACGATTGACATACCATTGTAAAATCCATAAAAAGGGTATCTGTATGATGTCGGATTATTTACTGGGTTAAATGATATTTTAACATAATGCCGAACTACATCATCAGTTGCTAACTCGCTGTCGAAAGGTTCAAGTGATTGTAACTGACTTACAAGAACTGTATTCGGTTCTGTTCCCAAAAGAGGATTCAACAACTAAACATTATCATCATTAGTAAGTTGATCATATTGTATTCATTTAAATGTACCAAACCAGCTGATGGAGCGGCTCTTTCATATGTAGGAAACATATGAACAGGCAAATCGTTGGAACTGCCTTCATATTTTAAGATCGCAACTTGAAAAAGACCACTAATTTCACACAGTTCTTGACCTTTCACCCGCATCCAATAGGTGTCTACACTTTGGTTAGCTTCTAATATAATATCATAGCGTTCACCTGCAAAAATATTGAAAGATTCCACTGCAAATAGAATAACCATATTTAATTTGTTATAAATAATATGTTAAAATAATTTATACCAGCAAGTGCTTTCACATCATGTCCATCTGATGAAATAACAGTCATTGTATGATTATCAAAACTGACTGTGAAAGGACAATCAAAAAATTCCGCATTAACAAATCGGAATCTATAACGTTTACCCTAAAGAATTCGTTAAATTTGCTTTGCAATTAATGTAGAAAATTATGTAATGTTACCTTCTTGACGTTGAACGTTGCCAATGGCAATCGCCAGTCAATATTGACCAAATCCATAAATCCAAGAGCATTGATAAGAATGCCATCAGGTGCAGGAAGACCACCGCCATGTACGAAATCACCATAGGCATCTATGCGGGGCTTGTTGGTCCAATCGGTTATCATTACATGATGTTCAGCCAAGTCTTCGTCGTACTCATTGGCATGTTGATTGAAATTCTTTGGCACGTTGACCACGAGCATGCCAAACATGCCATCACCACGTTGCATTTCTGAAGACATACAAATGTTTAAATTATTTAAATTCCTGGTCATGTTTGTTCATATTACTTTCATGCGAATGCCAAAAATGCGTTCCAGGATTCGACGCAATTAACCTGTAAGTGAAATTCGAATTTGTCAGTATAGGGCATTGGGTGACTATTGGTACTCCATCCATATAGGGATTGTCAGCAACAAATTGACCATGCCAATGGACAGTTGTTGATTCATCATTCATTATTCCATTTTCCACTGTTACTTCAATCGTATCTCCGTAGCAAACCTGCATTAATTACAAAGCAAATTACACTTAGATTCACAGTTGGTTTTGAATACTTACTTCAATTGGAGGTCCAGGCATTTGCCGATTTACCACTACAATATTTTTACTTATTCCACCACCAACAATGCAATCCTTCCTATAGCAATCCTCTCGTACTTCCGGGCATGAATAACAAGCCATTACATCCATACTGTAATAAGTTTCAACGACAAAATGATACTTGCAGTGCATATGTTCTCCTTGAATACATTTTCGTTTGCAGGGATGAGATTTCTTTCTCAAATTTCCATTCACATTAACACTCGCTAAAACCAATTCAAATTTTAAAACAATTGTAAAATGTTTAGACTAATAATTACCAAGAAATATGAGAAGTAAAATACGAAATTTTTGCATTTTACTTGCTCAATTTATTAATTTAATTTTTACACTACTAATTAAATCAGCAATTGATAAAATTATAATCAATTTTCGTTAACCCACAATGATAATTTAAATATAAAACATTTACAGGTGTTTTCAATGGGTAGCTTGGCTGTAAAGTGTGTGCTTAATATCAATACACATTTATATATCATACCAAAAATATCAATGTTTATGGTATTCTGCCAATAAATTGCAATGGCTATAATTTAGAATAAAAGGAGAATTCACACAACGGTTATGACACAACTTACGTATTTGCATTGGTATAAATGCGCCAAGAATTTAAGTATATCGCGTTTTATTTTTGGTGTGTCAATTACTTTAATATGTGAATAATTTATAGTTTATAAACGCCTTAGTATGTTGCAATTTGAGATAATAGGCTTTTGCACTTTTACGCAATTATGATTACCTATCATACATAAATCACGTAAATCACCATAAAAACTTTAATGTGGAACCCAATTTTACGTGTAATTTATATTGTGGAATTGGTCAACATTGATAACATACTTATTGTAAGTACTTACATTTCATTTACAATCAATTTTACTGGTAAAATACAAAGATTGTAAGCTCCAGCGTAGATCGCAAGGTAAGTGTAATTTAATTATGGTGAATTATTAGTAGGTAATATTCCTAAAACTTTAGCTTTTATTAGATTTGGCTTAGGGTGTTTTAGGGATTTTACAGACGTCTATTATTAAATCTATTATTACAATTACAATGTTTTAATATCTAAATTCTTCTTTATTATTGATAATGAAGACCAATTTAAGTGCTGTTGTTATCACATGATATGCTCGAATGCACGCAAACTATTGTAAGAGTGAAACAATGAGAAGTAAACAGAGATGACAGCTTGTCATCTGGAGTAACTCTATCGATATAACATTTATTATAGCTCGCAAATTGTTATCATTAAATTTTAGCCACAAATTTGGCTCTAATATTCTTAAAACAGGTACCTCACTGTAGAAATATTACTTCAGTAATATAAAAAAACATTCTGGATACTTCGTGTGGATATGCAAACGTATGACCTATTAAAGAAGTTAAATAATTGAACAAGCCTTAATACTATTTCGTTAAATCAAGGTTAAATTAGTTCTATTAATTCAATTGCATTAAAATCACGATACTAACGCAACTATTAGAATTGTCAGATTACATATACCTAATATGTTATATGCAAATAGATTTTTTATTAATTAATGGGTGATAATTTATAATTATAATTAGTTATTCATACGAGATACTTGTATACATAGTTAAGAAATTATATAAAATTGCAAATAAATTGAGGCGGACGTTTTTTAATCGGCAAATCGCATAAATTGGCGTTTTATACATAAGCAGCATTCACGATGAGCACGTAGTCTTCATTTCTTCCCACGCTTGATAACACGCTTTGCGCCACGTTCTTTTCCTCACTACAAGCAGTCTGGATTCATCCACGAAACGAAATGAAACGAAATCAAACCTTAAAACCTGATACCTATGATTCTGCCGTATGTGAATGCAGCTTTTAACCGCGTCGAACACATTAACTCGCTTTGATATTTCTAAAATATTATACAAAGTATCTTTAAAATTACCGCAATCACTTATGATAGATATACCTGAGAAATAACGTACTTAATAATTGATTACACTCGGTATATGCTGCGTCTGAGGGTACGTTTCGAAAGTATGTGGTCGAGGGTGTGCGATTAGTTGTTTGTTGATGAGTTTCCAGTAAGGCAGGTAAATCCGTCGTGTTCTCAGCACAAAGAACGAAGCAACAGGGGAAGATGTTAATGGAGCATGGAATTTAAATGCTCCACACGGGCATCCCTCGCATTGTAATATGTTTTATTTCGTTTTATTTCATTTCTAGATTTATTTCATGCGTGCGAGGGTGGCAAGTGAGTCGAATCGAATCGCTCCATGCACAATGAAAAAAACTGCAAGTGTTTCTTCTCTTCTTCATATATTTTATACGTTTTTCTTGCAAAGTAATCCAGGAAAATCAAAGAGCGGATATTGACTATTCTGATATATGAGATGATTTGGCAAATATCACAATAGCAAAATGGCTTAGCAAACCAAAAGTTCCCACAAATCTCATAAATTTCTTACTTCCGCAAAAATGCCATGTGTGAATTTTTTAAAACGAACGCCTGCAGTTTTACAAAAACGTGAAATAGTTGACAAAATATAACTGAATACCAATATAGACGAATAGAATTTACATAAATTGCACAGATAATTTTTACCTCATGCAAAATATTTACCTCATGATAAACTTTAGACGTCGTGATAATCGGTATATCTCTAACCCGAAATATTATAGTTAAAATATTTAAATTTTTAACGTTTTATTCTTAAAATAAAAGTTCTAGACGCTATAATATGACAGAATCTTTGATTTGTTAAACTTAGAATACGAATAAAAAGTAGATTACTAAAAATTTAAGTAATTTAAAAAATATGTTTAAATAGATTAAACTAACTAGACGTAAATGGCTTTAACCGAATTGGGTAATAAAATTAACAAAAATGATTACAAGTACAGGTATTTCCATAACAAATAAAAGTATAGCAATCTGATCATAAATTAAATCAGTTTACGATGGTTGTCACCGCTTTATGACGTTATGCAACTTTGTGCAAACACTTTGCAAATAAATTTTCGTTTATTTGCTTAAGTACAACCGTCCATCATTGATTTGATTTGTACCAAAGTTATTACTTTTTTATTAGTTGTGTAGGTAGGTAATTGAAGAGCAAGTAGGTAATGAAAAGAAAAGTTCAGCACGCTCTTCAGCAAGCAGTAAATCTGTTCGGCTAACAGGCTCGTCGTCAATAAGAGTGAACTTGACGTAAACTAATAAACTCATCCTGCAGTGAAGAAGATCGAAAAGAAGCACAGTTATCCGGCGCTCAAGAACGATGCTTGAAAATTAAACAAATTAACATTCGCCGTACTTCTTTGTCGCGCTTGCCTTAGCGGCTCAAAAGCATTTTTGGCGATTGGGCCTTGAGCTGGTGACTCGGACACAAAGACGCAGTTTGTTTGGACATCATCCAACGCGCACTCGTTGATCACATGATTAAATAAAAGCATATTGAATATTGACTTGAACTATTACGCATTTCTTCACGTTGTGTGTCACACTATAACGGTTGTTCTTTTCGATTGTTGACTCGTTGGGTGTTTACCAAACTTGTTCCGATGACTCCAAAAAAAGATTCCGCGGTAAATTCATAGAAAACATTATTAATTTATAATCATTTAATTACATCTACAGATAATTAATTGTTGATTAAACAATAAGATAAAATGACTGATTGATTAACTTATTTTTTTTGCAAATTATATTATTTCTCGTCATAAAAAATGCTTGATTAATTGTATTATATTAAGATCGTATAGGAATTTGAGTAAGTATGGCATTAACATAATTTAACTTTTTCTTAAAATTGTTGTGTTGCTCTTGGGAATTAAGCAGAACGCGGTTGGTGAACTTTATAGTCGGTAGTTTCGTTTTTATTCGGGCACACGGAATGTTTTTAGCGCAACGTATTTTTTCATTAATTAGCGAGCGACTGTTTTAGCATCTGCATGATGTTGGTTTGCATGCGAGCGAAAGGCCAATGTACCTGCGAATTGTAACGACCGTGAAGTATCGCGTTTTCTGTAGAATGAGTAAACGAATTTGGAAGCACTCTTTGAAAAATTCATGCAGAACGCTTCAAAAAATTCTAATAACATTCACATTAATAAATAATACAAATCAAAGAAAATAACTCAATCGTTTAAATTGCTTCATAAATGATATGATTGCTATATGAACTTCAAACTAGATAAATTATTAAGATACACTAATCACGAATATTATTTTTTTATCCCTTTTACCTTCCAGTTTTGCCAGGACTAAGAATAATTTTTATGAATCATTAACCTTGTGGTTTTGATTAAGAATTTAAAATTCATCAACAAACAATGTTATACGTTTTGTATTTCAGGACATTCAATTGGTAATAAAATTTGTCACATTTAATAAATCATCTTCATAATAATAAATATTCATCAGCTAATAAATCTCTTAAGAATAATACACATAATTTCTTCGTACTAAAGACGACTTTTCATACTGCGTGAGGCAAAACTCATTCCCTAGATAAATTTAAAGAAAAATACTATAGAAATTTTATTTCGTTTACTTCATTGACGATAATGTTTCACCTTTTACCCTGTCTTCTTACCTTTTACCCTCTCCTGGTGTCGGTAGACATTAATGATAATTGTTAAAATAGTTTCAAAACTAATATCAATCATGTAGTGTCCATCATTGGCTAAATACTGCTGCTTGCCACTTGCGTTATTCACGGAAAACGGCATTATCCCTGTTACTAGATGTGAAAATTAACATTACTTTTCATAGTAAGGTGACAACAATCAGAAAGTGTCAATTCGCGGTAAACAAATACAAAAATTACAGGATGATCCTCACAATTTTTCAATTTTCCTTCATTCTAAAGGGCCGAACATGCAATAGCATGTTCCAGAATTTTTAGGACAGAACAGAGATACAATCCAATCAGTGCAGTCTTTTGACCGATATTGAGGGAAAAGATTCCCGAGAGTCCAGGGAAAGCAATATTTCGTGACCGTCACGCTCACAAGATTTGATGCTATGCCACTTTTCTATTGGATTATATCAAAGTTCTAAACATTGTACAAGAAACCTACAAACTCTTGAGGAGGCAATCCGCCGAGAAATTCAATGTATACCATATCAATTGATCCATATCAATTCTGGAATTATAACTATGTACTTAAACAAAATCTTTGGTGTTACACAGGAGTATCCCTAATAGAGATGTGGCACAATATTTAATGCTTATAAACTTTATAAAACTTTGGATAAAGAAGAAAATATTATATTTAAAAAATATTTCTAAAATTTAGACATTTTTGTACGCCTTAAAATAGTTCAATTGGATAAGTTTGAAATGCTTGTTAATTATACCTACATTGTACTCATAGTTGAAGTTATTCATAAAAACGTTGCACGCTAAAAGGCGTTTATGTTAAAATAACAAATCGATGCAAAATTTAGCGAGCAATGGCCTTGGCCTTAGACAATGAACGAATCGCATGGTAAGTTAGCGTTTAGAAGTCAAGCTCTTGGTAACACAGCGCGAATCAACAATGTGTTTCTTTCGTAGTGCTTGTTGTTCTTGAAGCATGATTCGTACGCAGCTATCGTCCGAGCAGGCGCGGCGGTAACGTACCTACAAGAATTGCAACAGTAACAACGACAGCGACAACAACAACAACAACAACAAGCTCGAAATCGGGTACCGTGGTAAAGCCAGCCGGTCGGCCGGTTACGGTGATATAATCATCATCAAGTTAGTGCTGGAAGAGAAGGCAGGCGCATTCGCCAGGACGACATGCGATTACGCATTCTCGGGCGGCTTCTTCGTGAGCTCGCGCGGTTGCTTGCATGCTTGACTATGATGATGATGATGATACTTTTCCACTCGTGCTATTACGAATGCTAGCTAGTTGGTTGCGTTCGCTGGCAAATGTGGCAAAAGCCATCAAGCATCGCGAGCGCTAGAGGAATCGGCGGATTCAAGCAGGAGGGAACTCGGTGTCCAGGTAACTTACAGTCATTGACCTTCTACTCTACTGCTGAATGTTTTTCCAATGTTAAAATGTTGCTTGCGCGCGCGAGCTGCATGTTGAAAGCGCCTTCGATGTTCTTTCTTGCTGAATGCCGTCGTGCCTTTTACCGGCATGGCATTACCTTTCCTAGTTGTTTGCGTTTTGCTTTTCGACTGGCTGCCTACCTCTTTTCTTGCCATGCTAAATGCCATCATATCTGAGAGACAAACAAGACGTGCCAATGCAGTCATGAGAACGAACGAACGAACGAACGAATATTCATTGACAGCCTCCTCTTCAGCGTGTTCTTTGACTTTTTAATAAATCATTATCTCCAATAACAAGACGGCAAGCGCAACAACTCTTTCTGCTGCATTCTTTCAGCTCAATTTACAGGTGAACGTAAAAGGGAAGCTTTCAGTACTTACTAAATTGGTATGTTTATACATAAACAAGCAATTGTTTTGTTTCAAGACGAGTAATGATAAATACAAATTGCATATATGCAAACTGTTGACATCTGGTCAGAATGTAAAATGCAAAATGCATAAAACATTATGCGGACACTCCCAACGTAAACTCATTATTTTGCAAGACAATGTCGCATTTTCCCTTCAAAAAAATTACATAACACTCATTGCAACTCTAATTCTCTCAAGTGGATTTGTAATTCCATGTCATTAACACTTCATTAACTCAATGGATAGGTAGATATACTTTATTTTCCATTTTTATTACACGTTCTTATCTCGTTTTCCTATAATTGCATGCAATTCAAATTATTTATTTGGTTTTTCTCGTAGAAAACGAACCAACAACAAAAGTATTTTTAAATCCATAACCCTTGTGTTTTACAATACCTGCATTCATTCAGTTTTATGTCTGTTTAATGATTATTAATCAAGTGAAAAATAAATCAGTGTAATTACTTCATGTGATCTCCAAATAAAGCATTTAAAATGCTTACGCAGGTGGTTGAATCAAAAACGAACCATTTATGGCCATCATCAGTCGATAAATAAATTAATTACGCCCGAGTACAATGTAAGGTACAATTTTAATTGACTTCCAACATGTTTAAGATAGCCATCCACTTCTTTTCATTAGGGCTCTGCTACTTCTTTAGGCCATATATGTTAATAGCAACTCTTCTACTACCATTAACAGAGTGGCGCTTTTATCACTTTATATTTCATTATACGTTTTTTATCAGCATATGAATAATACGGACGAGTGTATTTGGTTGTCTAAATCAAGTGCGCAAAAAAAACAACGTAGGTATAAAGCTGCAAGTCAGCTTAAATGGAATTTCAGCTCGAAATACATAATACCAAATGGAAACAATTATTTTTTATCGCTATTTCTGGCGTTATGTAATTTCGTTTATGGTGAACGCAAAAGGCAAAATGACTTCTTCTTTCTAGCTGAAGAGTTTGGTCTCGTGTTTGGTCACGGTCAAGGACTCGCTTCGTGCGCGCTTGCGCTACACGCTCAAATCGCTATTTTAACAATAAACAAACTTTTGCTTAATACAAGTGCTTTTTCTAATTACCGCGCGAACGAATTGTTCATGCACAAAAAACACATTTTCTGCTACGAATTGGTAATGACGATGAATTTCATTGAACTTTGGACGCGAACAACGCAACGCTGAGAAAACGTTCTTCTCTTGGGAAGCATCAAAATTTTTTGTATTTGGTTACGTTTGGCAATTACACTTTTATTTGTCTGTGTTTTATCTCGTATTTGCCGAGATGGAATGCAAACATTGAATTTTAATGTATTTTCAATAAGTTTTACGTAATCTCGTATTGACAGCTATAAATATTTGCATAGATTTCGCAATTTTATTAGCACACATCCCTCCGGCCATTTCCTTGATGATTTTTCTTCGTTTTCTGTTCGTGCTCCAAACGATACCATTTACAATTTAAATGTCTATTAAACATTCACGCGAACGACGTGTTGATTAACATTTATTAATACGCGATCAATTAATAAGTAGTATAAAGCAGCTCTATTTATTCACTTTTCATTGGCGTGCTCTTGGCAAATATTTAATTGCGACATTAAAATCGAATTACAGTTAGTTTCAAACTAAAACAACACGTCATCTTAAGGATTACGCTTCAATTAAGTAATATTATTAACAGTGTGATGTCAATAATTAATAATAAACTTTTAGTCATGGGTTTTGAACAAAAAGGAGGAAAAAGGAAAAGAATTAAAAGAATTGAGGTAAAATGTTGTGTTGCTTTTTTAGGTTATGGAATTTATGAAGAATATAATGATGAAACATTTGTGTGCAAAGATAAAGAGTGAAACCGCACCGCAAACTGTTCATGAAGAAGAATGCGAACACGAGCATACATATGAAGTGAATTTCAGTTGTGTAAATTCGGACTGGAGCAGTTTACAGTGTATTGGTCGGTTGGTTAGTAAGTAAGAGCGCTGAAGAGACATTGTGGCGAGTCTACAACTCGAGAGCGAGGTTACTTTCGGAACCCCGTTATGGCCTCCTCCATCGCCATCCGCGAAGACGAAACGCGCGTTCATGTTTTGCCAATGTCTTCTTGTTGCCGCCGACAAACACACGGAGCATGCCTTCGTGCCTTCATGCCTTCGTTTCGCATCGCGATGGATGGTGCATTACGTGCGCAAAGTGCAGACCGTTTTGCAGACTGAAAAACAGGATTTTAATCAAATTCATCTCGTTGAGCGCATCATGCAATGCTTGCTTCCAACATGAATCACGAACGACTTAAATCTGCCTGCATTGTTATTGCCATTGTTACTGTTTCGCTTCTTTCGCAGACGCTGAGGAATTATTAAGCTACCTCAGCGTCTATTGAATGAACAATGAACAATAAATTAATAACTCAGATTCCTAAGAAAAAAATGTTTTAGTAATTTTATAATACAATTAAACTGTAAACCGTATCTTGAAAACATCTTTTTAAGGTTGTTTAAACGTGCGTTTAATAAAGGGTTAAACTTTATGATTTGATTGTCGGAAAAAGTAAAAAATGTTTATAATATTTACAGACAATTACAGTCTAATTTTCTGTTTACCGATATTGCATGTAAGTTATATAACTCTTGAAAAGATATTGAAAGTGAGATGCTGTTAAGAATTGCGACGAAAGCGAAAGGGTGTCGTTTTGTCATTTTCGTTTCTTTGGAGTCTGATTGCGCTAGCAGGTTATTGAAAGTTATTGCTTTTTTGTAGGACTCTAAAGCGGCAACCCTTTTTTTATGTCATGCAACCCCCAAAGACGAGTGGAAGGAAATGCGTAACCAGAGGTATACGAAAGAACAATGCGCGTTGGAGGAAACGTAAGAGACGTTGTTAAAGGTGAGACCTTGAAATTATACATCTTACCTACATGTCGAAGAAAAATGTAGATTTCTTAGCAGCGCAACGACTTCGAGAATGCTTTTAAAGCTGTAGTTTGTAGGTCGCAGACGAAAGGGTTGAACGTTATCGGGTCTGGATAAACGGTGAGTTGCTGTTCTTGGCGCTCTGATGATGTGAGTCAGCTGCAAGCCGGTTTCTTCATGTCTTCAGGGTGTGGGAAAAACACACAGGTGGTATATTCACCGTCATTCTCAAAGAAAGGAAGAACATTCAGATGCACAATCGTTAGGAAGCCACCTTTTTGTTTTTCAAGACATTAACAAGCCAATGAATTAATTTTCAATTCAATTCAAATCTTTCAATCACGTGTTGCTAATCATTTTCTAGATTTTAAATCAAATAATATATTTAATTTTTAATTGACTGTAATGTACGTTTTGGAAATAAAAATTTTATAACGAAAAATCTAGAAAAAATGTGAATTGTAACAGTTGTCTATAAATTTTTAAAAAACAATCCATTTATCGTTACGGAGTCAGTTCCTTATTTTTAATACTTGCCTTAACAAACCAATGCAATGAAATAAATTTGAACTATATTCAGGTCTCTCAATCACTTGTTGCTAATCATTTCCTTAATTTTAAAGAAAACAGCAATAAAATTGACAATAATGTAGGTAACATTTCAATTCATATCACGTTTGAATTAAGCAGCTATCTATAAATCTTTGCAAAACAATTTATTTTTAGTTTTTGATAAAGCTGAATTAAAACATCGTCCAATAAATCTCTGAAAAACAATCAAGTTTCAGCAAACTTTCTGTCACTTTTTTCATTAATATGCTTGAGAAGAATTCAAATTAAAGTATGCACAAAGAACCAAATGATGATTTAGTTTTCAAGACGATAACAAGCCAATTAATTAATTTTTAAACACGCAGCGTTGATTGCCATCTCAGTTCTTTCAATAACGAATTGTTAATTATTTCGCGGATTATGAAGCAAAGAATTTAAAATAGTCATAAATATAATACTTTTGATAAAAATGTGTAATAAAACATCTGCCAATAAATCTCTGAAAAACGATCTACTTTTAGCAAACTTCCTGTCGTTTTTCAGCCAAATTTTGTTCAATAGAAATCGCGATCAATTCAAAGTAAAAAATTCTCATAAAATGGATTTAAACCTACATCATGATTGATACCCCTTCATTGATCACATAATTGCCAGACTACCTGAAAAAGCTAGCGAATGAACAGCTTGAATATGTACCTGTTCGCAGAATGTTTGTGTTAAAATTTGCGCCCTTTTCTATGCACCTCTCACATTTGAAGAGGTCTATTGAGTGAAGCATCTATGAGAAACTGAAATTTAGTGCGTTCCGTCGATAAAAAGTAAAAGGGTTTCCTTTCAAATGGTTTGGGATGGTCCATGGCCCATTTTCCAATCTGCGCGCATGCATGTGCGAGGGTGGCAACGAGAGCAAACACAACACTTTGAAAACACTTTGAAGATGTGTGGGAACCAAGATTCCGGCACATTTGGCATCCGATGGGAAGTGCACCGCATGCAAACACTCAATTCAAACCCAAAAAAGGGTGAAATAGACCAACCGTGTGGGTGTCGTACATATTTGTGAATTTTTTCTACTTCCTGTGCCACTTTTTAAATGGCTACTTCCTCTGTGAACATAACAAGCGCGCCATTCAATGCATACAGGTAAATAGTGCCAATGTTGCTTGTTGCATAAGATTACCGAAACGTGTTAGGTAATTGATAAGCCCTGTTGAGTGTGTTAACGATCCAATTACGTTTGAATGTTTCACGTGCAGACTGCGCTGCGAATTCAAGTTTCCAGCAATTTGTTGTACATTGCTAAAACGTTTTAGCGAATTGGAGCGCGACGAACTTCATATGCGCACACATTCCACGTCGAAGAAACAAAGTTCAAGGAGTTGACAAAGAAATATACTAGAAATAACATACTTTTTAACATAATTTATTATATGTACATTCAAAATAGATTTATTACTTATTCTTTAATCAAGAATACCTACTTTAAAATTATTTCAGGATAATTTAAAAAAACGAAGTTATTGCTGTTTATTTGCTTACTACTTCTGCTGAATTTTAAACATGATTATGTTGCAGTTTTTAGCAAAGTTGCAGTTTTCGTGGTCAGGATTACTAGAAACTATAAACTTGATCAATATCAAATTTTCAGCGATTATTTATTATTTATATTGACAGGTAATAGTAGATGAATGAGGTTATTTGCTTGATAAATACAAATTTAGGACGAAATGGAAGAACTTTGAGTTAAAGCTATACAATTTCTGTTTGAACTTGAATTTTCCTGAGTTATAACTAAGGAAAATAAATTGTAGTGCAAGGTGCTCATTATGTATTTGATCTGTGACGTTGATACTGGGCGACGAAGGGAAAGAAGGGATGAAGAAGGGGTTTTCTTCATTTTCGGGACTATAGTTTAGTAGATATGGGAGTGACTCCCAATGCCCGCTGAGGCAATCAGAGCCTGCTTTTTAACTACCAATTAAATTAAACAATACTAATAAACCTATTAGAAAATCATTTATAATTCCACGATATGTCACCTCCACAGTACTTTAAAATAAGTTTTGATCAATGATTCTTCAGTTTTAAAGTGTAAAGTATTGACGATGAGGAACAAATAAAAATTGTCATTGAACCTTATTTTCTTTACGCAACAAGCCCATCGACACGTAACGCATATTGACGAAGGCGACATTTCAAATTAGTTAAAATTACCATCGAGATGTTGCTCAAACGCAACCGGATGGCATGCGTAAGGATTTCCTGCACGACACGTCGATTGCGTTGCTTATTTTGGCTTACAACCTGCTGTCAGTATCGATTCAATCGTCAAACGTTATTCATAAAAACATACTAATCAAGAAAACTTTCGGAAATTATTTAAATTGCTCCTTCCAAAACTCCTTCCAAATTCTATGATTCAGAATACATTTAAGGTTAGGTACCAAAAAAGTACATTACAACAATACGCATTGCGTTGTGTAAAAAAAGCAACAAATTGTGCTTGCGCTTCTTGCGTTTTGCTGAACGTGGAACGGGTTTGTTTCACTAGGCAATATGAGGTCGTTGAATCCATGGCCGTGGCCCTCACCATCATCATCATCATCACCACTCTTCGCGCATTCGAATCGCCAAGGCGTGCTCGCGAGCGCGCACGATCTAGCAGTGGGTTTCAAATGCGGCTGACGAAATTCGTTTGCATATTCACGCATCCGAGAAGAAAAAGAAGTTGCTAAGCGTTGGGAAAAGACAAAAAGCGCAGATGAATGTTAAAAATGCTAACAACTGGGCAAATATGCGCATCGAGTCGCGATGCTAGCTAGACGAGCAACGAATTACAAGATGTGCTGTGCGAGCTGTACGAGCATGCGAATGGAGTGGAACGAAAACGAAAGAGTTGCGGAGTCGACGAGTGTGAAAGAAGAAACGAAAAGGAATGGTACGATTGCGCAATTCACACGCCGCGCTCACTACTTAACAGTTACGCGTGTGCTCGCGAGCGCACGAAAAAGAAGTAAAACTTATATTTTGTACTCGCATTTTTCAAACGCATTTTAATGACTTTGATTAATTTTTCGAATAGTCTCCGAGTTTACTTTCATCATTAATTAAATCAATTTATTACATCCACATCGTTTCGAATTCAATCTTTTTATGGGAGTTTCGAGGCGAATTAATATTTGTTATTCGTATTATGAAACAATACTTTTATGACAGTTGCATATCCATACGGATTCCATGCATGTCTTACACGCATCGCGCATACGGAATAAAAGAATGGGCAGATCCATGGAATGGGAAGGATAAAGTCGCATGGCAATGGAAGGATGGAAAAACGCTCTTGAACTTTATGTAGGCCAAACGTTACTTAGCGTGTTGTGTGTGCCTTTTGCCGGTATTGCTGTTGCTGCGTATGCGAGCTCACGAAGCGTCATTACGAGTTGAAAGAAGTCGCATGTCGACTTCTTCATTGGGCTTATGGATGGATGATGGGCTTTCAACAATCACAGCCATTTATTACCTTATTACCTTTGCGATTCTATGTATTTGATTGCAATAATTATCGACTATAACATGACCTATCTGAATATAAAAAGAAACTCTTACCTCATGGCAATCCTATAATTATCCTTTGATGTTTAATATAACTCATTATTTAAATATTCTAAAACTTTATAGTATCTAATTACAACTGAGAAAATTATTTTTCCTGCTGTGGCAAATGTTGATTATTATTTTGACATCAAAATGTAAATTTGTTTCTCTTAAATGATTTGTTATACCTAATGGACAGAAACGAACGTTCTTTTTCCTGTAATTGCAAAGATTTTTCATAAATATCGTCGGCAGTGGATGGATCTTGGAGATGGCTTCAAAATAAAATCGAAATTAAACAATATTAAAACTAGATCGATAAATCAATAAATCATTAATTGTAATGATTGATGAAAACACTATCGTCAAATCATTAGTTACAACTCACGAATATCATGATTTTATTTTAATCCGATCTGTAGTTAAGCGACAAATTCCCTCCAAAATTGAACAAATTTGAGATTAGGGTTAGCATGATAAGTGATTCTCTTATTAAAAATTCATTATCTCAAAACAATAAAAAAAGAAAATCAATTAAGCCAATAAAATTAGTGTCTAAAGTAGAACAATAAATAATTATATTTCTAATTTACGTTTAAAAATTAAAATCGCTTCCACGTTTCTTTATGTTATCAAAAGGGGAGTATTCTTTTTCTAAATAATTAAAGGACCATTTTGCAACCGCAATACTTATTAATTAATTCAATTATTTAAATAAATTGGTAACTACTATGCGTTGAACATAGGACATTGATACTAGATAAGTAGGTATATAAAATTAATTTAGGCTTATAAATTAATTAACAATTCAGAAAATCGAATCAGCGATTTCAACCAACAAAACGGTGCCTTTCCTCTTTTTGTATTAAAGGGAAGATGCACGTATAAGCTGAAACCGTTAATCGATTTTTTATTGACTATAAATTAATAGGTGAGCAACAAGAAACGGAAAACTATTTCTAAAGGAAGAATGAATCGTTTTATAAAAAAAACCCTATATAAAATATGCATGATAACGCGTTGCAGGGTATTTAATAAATATGATCTCATATTTAAAAAGCTTAGATAGGTACGTATATAATTAACATAGTGATTCATACAGGAAGTCAATAAACTGAAATACGTAGCAATCGCCAATCCATAAATTCACGTGTGTATAAAACTTTTTGACTTATCAATAGCACGAGCATTCCGGGATGATTTTTGCGCACATAGTGCATTCGCAAACGGCGGTGAGCAGTTACGGATCGTAATAAATCGAGCGAATAATTTGCATATTGTTTAAATAAATTGCGCGTGGCGTTGTAATAAAAGCTTGCATGTCGAATGTGCACCGCTTAGTGCACTAACACGGTCATTAGTTGTTACCATTCGTACTCAAAGAGCGCTTTTGCAAACTAAACTATACGAATACCTACCGCCTTGGATTAATATGCGTATTAAAGCAAGCACTACTAAGTAGGCATAGATGGAATGAGGAAAATCGAAATTATGTAAGCGAGATAATTAATATCGCCTGCGCGCGCTAAACAAAACGAATGCATTTAACGAAAGGTCAGCGTTGTTGCACTTGCCATTCGCATTGAAAATGTCTAGGCGCATTTGCAACATACAAAGCCAGAGACCTTTAACAGTTTATAGATTGCAAATTATTATTACTACAATGCGGATAAATATAATCAGTCATAATTCATTTCAGCTAATATTAATTCATACAGCTAATTAACATTTATTCAGATTAAATTGTCGTGTTAATTACATTAAAAGATTTAAAGGAAATGAATATTTATCATGATGTGTTACATAATTTTTATTTTTAATTAATTTTTTAATTTTTGCGAAACTACATAAATTATTGCGACAGAAAACAAAACTAAATTATGATCATAAACAGTTTATGAAATTAGTGTTATAAATACAAGTTATTAAAAATTGCAAAATAATTGGATTGTACGAATAAGGAAAACATTTCCAGACGTTGAAATAATCGTATAAAACAAATTACGAAAGCAAGCATTTATCTATTTATCATTCAGAATGGGCAATTCCGGCTGCTTGTTGGATGCCAATGCAAAAATGCCAACGCTCAAGCGCACGAGCACTTCATATTGCATTATCTTACAGCGCGGACTACATAATATGGAAATTTAATACACTCGGAGATATAAACATAACTAAGAATACAATCAAATAAAGTCTCAAGTATTATCATCTACCGGGTGAACGTTTAATGCGCTGCGTTTGAGCGCAATACACGAAGGAAAACTTTTGCGCTCGGCATTGCTATCATTATTATTACACAGATTTTTATGCGATATTATGTTCATGTTATGCATATGAACAGTTATAAAGTGCCGGCGTAATGCTGGCAATAATAGACAACAACAGCTGAACAAGTTTTCAGATGCAATGAATTACCAACAGCACGCAACTACGCTGCATTTTGTTTATTGCATGTTAGATGTGTTTGATCATCAGATTTATATGCATTTCAACATTGTTTATAGGTTATCATCGTATAACTAAATAATATCTGTTACAAATTATTACAATTTTTAATTGCAAACAAGTTAATTATTATTAATTTTGTTATAATTCAAATAAACAATTTCTTTCGGAGAAAACAATTCATTTAAAAATTATCGTTAAAATTATCAGTGCTTCTTTGAATAAAGGACGACATAGTAATAAATTTAATTTAAATTAATAATTTAATTCAAAATTCTAACTCGTTACTAAAACTCAACCCGAAGTTTTTTTCTTGCAAAATTTGCGAGAAAACACAAATTACGAATATATTTATTTATCTAAATATATTAAATTTTCCATATTATTATTCTGCTTTAAACACCCTTTTAATTAATATAAGAAAGCCTCTTTGATCTTTTCCCAGTATTGAGATCTGGAATAGTGGCCGGTGGATGACATCCTTGGCATCCTTAGCACTAAGGCCACATTAGGTCCATTGTGCGTCCTGCTGGCTCCTCGTCCTTTTACTCCCTCGATCCTAGACCATCAATGAAGGCGATGAGGTGTCGGGATAATAAATTCTTAAGATAATAAATTTTTAACTTTGACTTAAAATTTGTTCAACTTTGGAGCGCAATTGTTGCAAAACTAATAGTCGCATGAAAATAAAGTTTTCACATTCATTAAATTATAGATGTGGAATTTCATCAAAAATATGTTTGGGTTAATAAAAAAATTAAATGTTGATAAGTATGTCGTTTCACAGTAATGTGCGACCTCAGCCCACTGCACTGTGCAACTGTCCGTGGCTACCCCTACATAAATTACGCGTTTAATGAAAATCACTGTGTATCTATGTTATTAATTATTATTGATCAAGTAAAATTATAATTAAATAATTAAAACTGCAAACCGGAATTGACACATATCCTAAATATGTTGATAATGAGATTCAATAACTCATAATTAAAAATAAATCAGAGCAAACTGAGAAAACTCCTAATTAAATACAAAATCACATGAACGCTCATCATCATTTATCAAAGTACTCGTGCAATTATACAGAAAATGCTGCTTGTTAATTCGTTTATTGCCAGTTAATTTGCGAAAACAAGGTCAAAAATCTTGTGACTCATCTTCCCAGTGACCGGTAATTCACCATCTCACAAGATCATCTTCATCCATCATCAATTTAATGAAGAAATTATCATTAAAACGTTAATCGTCTGTGAAAAGTGTACGAAATAACTGTACTCTACTAGTGACAGTGTTAGCAAATGAAGTAAAATGAATTAATTCCAAGAAGTTAAACAAACAGACAAAAAAGCAAAGAACATGAATGCCGCTTTGATAAAAAGTAATTGAATAACTTTATTAAGAAGATTAATTATCTTACTTATCAATTCAAGACACAAACTCATGTTCCTGTTAGATAATAAGTAATACAAAGTATGAAGAGTTATAGGTGGGTGATAATTTGCATTAGACAGTTCTGGATGCAACAGTTTTAGTCCAGCAGTTAATATTTATTAACGGAGCTCAATTGCTGATCATGCCCTCAGCACGCCGCACGCATTTGATTGGCAATTGCAGTGTACGTGCAATTAGACGTTATCGTCATACAGTGAATGATATAACATTCATTCTCTTGCATTATTCATAATCATGCAACTATCGGGCGGTAGTAAAAGAATTTTTTTCAAAGCGCAGCCGCGATCGGAAAACGCTTAGAAAATATTTTGCACCAGCGAGTCCTTGCACGCCAAACGCGCAGCGCTCTGGTTGATTGCTTCATTTCAGCCTCACGCAGCGATGAATAATTTATGTGCAAATATGCGCAGATAGTTATTAAAATATTAATTAAAACGCGACCATCGCGATTACGATTTGATCGCCAACTTGTTTGATTCTGCATGATTAGCTTGTTTCTAACTGGACATGTTGATGAAGTTATATAAGCGAAGAAACGTTAGCGCGTCAAATATTTTATTGATTGCGTTTATGTTTATTTTTGATCAATCTTCAATTATTCAGTTTATCTTGATTACAAGAAAGTGTTGTTTTACGAACACGATAATAACAAAAAGTTTGGATGTAATTTTATATCTTGTGCGATTAATACCTGTTTGTTTAAAACATATAAGGGTAAACAGCAAAGCAAAGAAATTAAAAGTAGATGATTGATTACGATTGATTGATTAATTTATTGATTAATTTTTGTCAAAAAATTTAAGTTAATGGGAATCACCTAAGCGAGATTTGAATTAACAGCCTATTTTAAAATGATTTCTTTCTGGAAACTTTTTATAACCAAACTTTAGTTATCTGTCTGTAAATCGAGATAATTTTTAATTATTTAGGCAATCCACTTTAATTATTATGAGTACAAATCACCCATGCTTGTAGAGGAGATGTAGAAGACTTTTTCTCAATAAAATAAAATGACATAGTGCATTTTATTTTATTGATGCATTTTGCAAATTGTTGCTAAACGATTGGACATTGGAAATCAAATTGTTACATTCGTAAACTATAATTAATTTTGTATGACGTTAAATCGGGCAGGTTGGATACTCCCTGCAGTGACCATTGCAGTGGTGGGTTTAGTTAAGCAAAAACGATTAATTATTAGGTATAATATTAATTATGGAATGATATTTTAAGCGTTCATTATTATGTTTATAGAAAAAGATTTGTGAATTAAATTCAATTAATCTAGCAGTTACTTGCCAAAGTAAAAACATAATTAATTCAATCCAATAATGAATTAATTGAACTTTGTGCATGTTTAGAGGAAACAATTGCGTTAAAAATGCTCAAATAACCGCATTTAATAAACATTACTGGTTTGTAAAGTCGATTGACTAACAACAGTGAATGATACAATTTATTTAAAATAGTAATGATGTTTTGAAAGTCCACAATTTGTTAGTATTTGATTTGGTAATCAAAATTTAAGAAGAAACCAATGAATCATTCAGTATTGTTTTGCAAAATGTAACTTCCTCTGGAATTGTTTCTTCCTCTCGAATGTACCTAGGTTTATACGATGCAAACGAAGACGATGACTCCGCATTCTTTTTAATGAGAAGAATTCACTTGACTCGTGAGTCGGCTTTCCGTTCTGTTCATCAAGCAGGCGCGCTTGCACGCCATTCGCAAAAGCGGCAGCATTTATTCCAAGGTCATTGTTCCTCTAACGCGCACTTCGTTAAATTTTGCTTCGTGACGTACGGCTGATTCAACGCAATGCCATTAGCATTAGATGTTTCATTGTAATTCATTGTAATGGTGCGCTTTATAATCTCAAAGATCAAAGCATGAAAACCGAGCGACTTCAACAGGACTAAATTATCCTTGCTGTGAATATTTATCAGCATACAACTGCTTGATAATGTTTTGGATTTCTTGCAGTAAACCAAATGGTTTCCTTTATTGCTAATGCGCTCTTGTGCGCAAAAAGACACGCACTTAATGAGTAATGACGATGGCGAGTGGCAATCGGGCAAGTGCAAGTGCAAGGAGTGACTTGGACGCGGCGCTGCGACGTCGTCCTGCTCGTCGCCGTCGTCGTCGATGTCGTCGCCGTCGTGGCAGATGCAGAATGGCATTAGCGGAACCCATTAGCGCAATGTAACGGTACGTTCGGCACGTCAGTGGCCGAGAGTCGCCATTCCGTCAGGTGCAATGAACCTTGGGCAGCACGAGCTCGCGCGCTCGCACTCGTTCAACATGCAAACCACAGCATCGCGCCAACAAGCTTGCTGCTTGCATTATCCTCGTTGACAGTCTTGTTGGTACCTTGTTGGTACCTTGCACACCGGCCCTGGTAACCTTCATAATACCAATGGTAACACGCCCTTGACTCTATCACTTATCGCAATCAATAATAATCTCTGCTCTAATATTTTGGAGGTTATCAAATATTTGCGCACATGCCTAGATGTCACAGCTTGCCGAATGAGCCAATATTGATAACGATGAATTTCCGTTTGCCAAATTTGCATTGTTGTTAAATGAATATGTATCGGCAGAGTGATACGTGCGCGAATGTGTTTGCTCGCGCATTTCGCGAAATGCTAATGAAATATACAGTTAATAGTCAAGGTTGTTGCTTGTTCACGCTGCGACGCAATAAACTCGCGCGCGCACAGCCGAACAAAGTAAACAACGCCTCGCAAAGTGTCTTGTCTTTTTACGTTTCCGCAGCAATTTCGTTTCGTTTCGCTCGAATTCAATGAGCAGCTCCCGCTTGACATCGCCAACGAGTGCGCGCACGCATTCCATGCGCTATGGTAATAATGTATGCTCTCATCATTTCAAGTTTACCTCGACTTCTTCGTTTGCATTGCGTTCATTTGCCTTAACTTTACATGCGCGGATGACGAGTCCGTCGTGTTTGTCCATTTGATTGCCGCATGTTTGTGGGCGCTGGACGTGCTCACCTTACACGGTGTTTGAACTGAATGTTTTCTTGATGACAAACAACCACGCGGTCATTGAAAACAATGCTAAATTTTAAGATTATCTATTTGTTTAACCAAATTATGTATTTTACCTTGTCATAACAATTCCTTGCCCACCAAAGTTAGTTTGTGGGCTTGTTGCTTAAATGTTTACAGAATCTTATATAATTCTTCTCGGAAAATGACTGAAAGATAAAATGAATCGTTTTGTTATAATTATCGATTAACTGAAAGCAAAAACTAATCGAGAATCAAGTTTTCTTTCCTAGTTAGTTTTTGACAAAGTTCAGAATTTCAGTTGCTCAACTAGCTCCATCTAGCGAATTTCTTTTAACTTGCATTTGAAGACAAATAAAATTCAGTTTTGCAAATTATTTTGGTAAGAGAGTTAAGTAAACTTTTTCTGACGTCAATAAAATACGAATATTTTAGTAAGCTCACTTTACTCGTGAAAATAATAAAACAACAGTTACGTAAAATAAGTAGAATTTATTTCATTTCATTTCATTATTATAATTTAGTGTGCAACGAGCGTTGCATTTCATGTATTTTTGCACCAGTATTTCGCTGCTCCATAATTTATTTATAAATAAGTAATTTTTGCAATTTACGAACGCTTCACTGATGCCGCCCGCTATCCATAAAATTATCTACGATGATTTAAAATATTGATTTATTTCATATTTTAACAATAACCTGCAAATAAAAATAAAGTTGAATGGGAATCGACAATGGTCGACTGATTTGCTACGCTATGCAATTTCATACAAAAATACCGCGCGGCGCACGTATATGTTGAAAATTAAATGAAAAGATGTGCAACAAAAACAAGAGTCAGGAAAGCAGCAAAAAAAAAGCCGGCGCATAAAATACAAAAATGTTAAAATGTGAAAAAGCCGGATGAACTTGTAGATGCACGGATGATGCTCTTTCAATAAATTTCCGGTTTGACGGTGCGCACGCCATAAAGTTTGTTTGTATTCGCTCTCTCGCGTTTATGCAAAATGTTGAGTTGAGTCGAAAATATCGAACACGATTGTAACATTGAACTTCGTCTTCGACTTGCTGCAAAATGACAATGACCTCGCGATGTCATTTGAACTTTATAGCGTGTCTACGGAAAGATGGGAAAAATCCGTGGAGGATGCGCGCTGATGACTATTATATCATCATTATTGTTTTATAGCCTTTATTGTCTTGCAGATGGCGTCTGAATAAATTAAATGCTGGATGCTGAGCGCGAGTGATTAAGGCCTTAATGATGCGACTACTTCGCGCGATGACTTAATGTTTGCAAACAGCGGAAAAATTAACATTGCGCAAATGTTTTTGCGTACTCCTTAACAATAAGTCAATTATAACTTTTTTCTTATCATTTTTGCTTGACTTTGACTGCGTGATTTAACTTCACATAATGTTGATCCTGAAAATTCCTGTAAGATCAAATGGGTTGGCAACATTTGACATTTTTAAATCAATTTTTGTGTTTACAAGTTAAAGTGAAGGGATAACTTGAGCATGTGTTAAATTAAAGCTTAATTAACTAATGATAAAAAATTGTTACAAGGGAAGCAAAACTTGCAATGTTTTTTGAGAGTAAATTTGTTTCAGTACATTTTCAGCTTAGTAATGAAGTTTTCCTTCAATTTATGTTGCCTTCTGATTTTCTTGTTAAATTAGTTACTAATTACTCGCCACATCTACAATAAACCTGAAGAAGTTTTACATTCATTAGCAAAATGTTTTATCCTGATCTTAAATAATTTTTCCTATAAAGCATCAAAAAGGATCAAATACAAGTTGATTATTGAACAAACTATTGCAGGACTAGTTGACCAAACCCTGCATGCAACCTCATCTGAAGAAATTTGTAATTTCAGCTGTGCAAGAGTGCAGAAATTTATTCCGTTACATTTTTGCTTTAATTATGGGTATTGATCTTGACTTTGACTTTGTGTCTGCTTTCTTTCTCTTGATGTAATGTTATTATGTAAACGCAATACGTAATCGGTAAATTTCGTAAGGAGGCGCACACATACATATTACAAACAGGCGAACGAAAGTTGAGCGCGTGAGCGAGCGCGCGAAGAAGAGAAAGGACTTTCTTCTGTTGCTGCTGCTGTTGCTTCTGCTGGCGCTGGTGTTGTTGCTGTTGGTTCTCCTTCTTTGCGCGATGCGGTAATCTTGTGCGTCAATCAGTTCGCGCGTTGCCACCCAGAACACAGCCCAAAACAAGAGCACACAGCACGCTTGTTGCGTCCGAGCAGCAGCAAGCCCAAGAAGCAGAAGATGCAAGCCAGGAGAAGAACTCGCGAGCGTGATGACCAAATTGAGCCGCGCGGCGCAACGAAAAAGAGAATGTGCTCGTGCTGTTGTTGCACGCGCGCACGCTCGCTCGCGGATGGAAATCAAAAACGCTGAAGAAAGCACAAGCGAACTTGCAAAGCGTCGCCGCGATTGTGAATGTACGAACATGCATGCTGGCAACCTTTCGGCTAACGGTACATTGGCAGGAACATAAATAACCGATTGCATTATCAAAAATTATATCGGTGACCAGTCGCAACGCGCGCCGCCCGGTCAGGAATCGCCCATTCTGCGAGCTTGAGCTTAAGCTTCGGCAAAAGTTGCATCAGCATCATCAACGCAACCTTCATTCATTGTTGGCTCTTTTAATTAAGTTCTATCAGGACCATCGAAAAATCCTTGGGAAATATTTACATCGGCTTATTTTAAATGGTTGCATCCGATTACGGCTTCAAGTCCAGAAATTCCCAAGCCACAGTTAATTTAAATCTCTTAATTAAAATAAATCAAAATTCTTTTAAATATTCGCATTAGCACGTAATTAAAAAATAACTTTAAAATGAAAAGAATATTAGGGAGGATTACTAAATAAATAACTAATTATGGAAATACGCTTAGTATGCACAGGACCATCAAAATATCCTTGGAAAATGTTTACATCGGCTTATTTTAAATGGTTGGGTTTAAGCCCAGAAATTCTCAAGCCATAATTTTAAACTCTTAGTTAAAATAAATCAAAATTCTTTAAATGTTCGCAGTACCACGTAATTACAAAGTAACTCGATTCAATTGTTCCAAATAAAAAGGATAATATGCTCAGGTTTCTCCGTGAGCAGCGCGCTGCAGTCAGTGGTGCGGTAGGAAGAAGAAGAAGAAAAAGGATAATAGAAAAGGTTGTTGAAGAACTGACCAATTATGGAACCGCACTTACTTTGAACTTATTACAGTCTTTATAATCAACAAATGTTGATAATTATTAACTAATCGTTTATTTATTTATCGATTTTGAGACACAAAATTACTTTTTGGGTTAATTTATTGCACGTATTATAGATTTCTCTATTATTGAGAGAAATAAGCAATTAAAAGTTTGCAAAGTCGATCCTCAAAATAATCACACGCTAATTATTATAATATTTTCAAGTAGGTTCGAAACTGCTTAATTATGGAAATGTGCAATTAAACGTTTGCAAAGTTGATCCTTAAAATAATCACACGTTAATTATCAAAATATTTTTAAGTAGCTTTGAAGATGCTTAATTATGGTACTAAGTCAAAATTTCAATTGATAACATAATTAAATATTACCATTTTAGTTTACTGTTTATAGGTAAATATCTTCTAATTTTGATTGTTACTACGTTTGTTATTAGAAATTTTAAGTTTTTTGCTAAATTACATGACATAACTATTTAGTAATGCTAATTGAACAGACTTTTCTAAAATAATTAGCGGTTTTGAAAATAATCCTAATTTTATTGTTAATTGCTAACAATTACTAAAACTTTTGTGTAAGGACGAAAGCAATTTTACAACTAATTTTAACACTACATATCATTTAAGAGTAATTTTACTTTACATGATTCTTTCACTTTAGCTATATACGAAAATATATAACTTTCTTAAAATTTAGCAATAAAACTAAAAGTTTTATAAATACAACAATACCATATCCAAAAACATTAGTCATTGAAGAACTATCCAAAAATAAACCTCTTTGTAATATTTATCAGTCGACTGCTCATTATACATTTTGCCTTAATTCTTTCGTTTCGTATCAAATGCACCTGCATTTAAATTATTCAAATGAGCACACGACTGGCACACGCCCGATAAGCGAGTTACAACTAGACAATGCTGGAAACTATGCGTTTAAAGATATCGCAGAATGTTCTTATCACACAGTGTTATTAGAACAATAAAAACGTAAGTGCATCGCATGAGGGTTGAATAAACAATAATCAAGCCATTCAAATACAAACAAATTCCTATCATTTAAGCTGCTTAACAACGAGCAACACGGTCAAGAATTTACGAATAACAACAAAACCAAAAGTCATTGCAAAACGTAGGTATTCCGTCTGATAGTAGGTAGGTAGGTACGTCTAACGGAATCGACCAACATTTTCCACGATTTTCCACTATTTCAGTGCGCCATGTAATTTGCACGTAGTGCAAGTCGTTTCCATGCTAATTCATGTGAATTTAATGTATTTCATTAAACTTTATGTCTGCGAGTGTGCGCAACGGAAGAAACACGCTGGAAAATTCGTGCATGACAAGATGGCGTTCGTGACTCCTGTCCGAGTCGCGCATGCTCATATTGTCGCGCCGAATCAATTTTGATGATTTAATCTAATTTTCCGCATACTCTTCTAGATGCAAAGAACAGAACGTCCTCGAAGAAGAGAAGAAGAAGTTGATGGCGCATGTTGAGGTGGGGCAGATGATCTAATGCTCTTCTATAATGTGTGCCTGCGTTGTTTATGCGCCGCAAGACGATGGCGAACGACGACGAGAATACGAAATAACGGTGAATCTGCGACCGGAAGTTCACGTAGTTTTCAATGCCTATCTCTCTTCTAGTAGATTTTGTGTTGTTGGTTGGTTGGCGAGCGCATGGAGAAGTCTTCAGGACTTTAACCTCGCGCGCGTTGTATGCCAAGAAGTGGAAACGCGTTCCAGTCCTGCGAATGGATTTCATGCTTACTCTTTCGCGTTAAATGTCGTGTTTTCGAAGAAATTCCCGACGAAAACAGCGAAAAAACCGGCGTCATTGCCATGTAAAAATATGCTAAGCAACTCGTACAAGTGCTTAGTCACATAAAGAAGAAATTTGCTTATTTAGTCAATTTTCTCAGTACACTCATAGACAGGTACATAAACGACTAGTGCCTTCCACTTGTTACGCATAAAAAATATTATAATGTACATTATGTTTGTTACTCTTTAGGAATAAAATAAAAAACTTAATGAATATTCGTAAAATAGAGTTTTGAAAAAATCTAATTAATCTACTGTTACTTGGTGCATGTATCTTGATGATTAATGTTTATAATTTGAATATTAATTTAATTATTACTATATGCTTAATTACTATTTAGAAAAAATTCTGAACAAATTTTATGGCTTAAAGTTATTTGCATATAGAAATTTTAAGATGAGTCAAAGATGGAAGTAGTTTTGAGTTATCAAACCTAAGAATGATTCATGTTTCAACTTTTTTGGAAGATTTCTTAATCGTTACAAAAGCTTTACGCTAGGCGTGAGATTCATTAAGTGACATAAAAGTTTACTGATTTTAATTATGAGGCAATATTAAATTATGGTTGTGATTTTTACAAAATATTTGAATAAGGCTTTAATAATTATTATTGTATGTATAATGCGATTTAAGTCAAATATTCGTCGTTTTATTCGATGACTTGTTGCCATTTTGAAGGTAATTTCATTATGCCTCGTTCATTGAAAATAATCAAATTTCACAAATCTCTCTAGAAGTGAATTTTCACCAACAAAATTGTACACCATGGACAGGAACAGATGATAATTACATTGTGCCAGAACGAAACTATAAGAGGCTTTGCTGCCATGCTTCCAGGACTTCCGGCGAGTCCTTTTCTATGTGTGTGACCTGAGATTATCCTGATGAAACACAATTTCTCTCCCAATGGACGATTTCTTCCTTCGGGCAGTCAAATGGTTAACAGTAAAGTTCTAGAATACCGAACACAGCTATCCTGGCTTGTCCATCCTCGCTTTCATCGATCGTTTGTCCATCCATCGATTCCCGTAGCTCACAGTGAGTCAATACCGAACATTTTCGCATGACAACTTTTCAGAATATTAGCGATAATTTTTACGTATATAAAACAAGTTTTACTTCCCTTGCAGATTTATATAAATTTTGAATATAAGCTTATGTTTAAAAATAACATACCTACTTATCATTAATCATTAATTTTGTTCAGAAATTATTATCCACTTTAAGTAAATAATTTAATAACATAGACATCTTAAAATGAAGATTACACGGATTGAAATTATGACAAACGTAATTATCCTGGAATGAGGAATGTGACGCCGTTCATTTCATACCTAATAAAATTTTAACTTTTAATTTGACCAACAACATATGAAAAAATTACTTAATCCATCGCGTGTTAATATAATAATTTTGTGAAATTCATTTTTAATTAATTATTAGCCATAATAAATTGAATTTCCTTTATTTAAAGATAATTCGTTTTGTGCAGAAGAAAATTTTTCAATCACCAATAATAATTGCGCGTGTTTTTCGAATTTTTGTTCAATCCACGTCATATGTTTGCATCGAAAAGCCGACATAACGGTACGATTGGGTATCCATAAACCAAATACGCACGTTCGCGTTTGCAATGCACGCGCCATTTATGTGCATCGGTGACATAATTGTAATGCGAGTCACTGGAAAACGCAAGGAGTGCGAAGACACTGGCTCTACCTTCACACAATCGTTGCGTTGCGCACGACGGCTTGACCTGCATTGTAATTGCATTCGGCGTATGAACGTGAGCGCCATACCGAAGCGCACGCATCTTTATGAAAATTTATAAAAATGCGCGTATGATCACCGCTCATTACGCATGCGTATTCCAGGGAGCGTTGTTCACGTTGTTCGTGCATAAAATTAACGCAATTACGAGGCGAGCGCGCGAACACATCAGTGACTTCATTAGGAGAAGATGCGTGCTCGCTTGCTTGTCTCTGCGACTTGTTTTTTTCTTCTCTCCCGCTTGCGCGTCTTGCTCGTTAAAGTTCATTGTTATGGTGGAAGAATTCATTAGCAGGTAACGAACGGGCATAATTGAATTAATATGAGCGTGAGCATAACGGACTTGATGCATCACTTCTTGTAAACTTTTGCGTCGCTTCTGGAAATTGTTGATGAGCGCGTTGAGCAACATGAATACCTATGTTAAATGCAAATGATTGAGTTGCACGTGTAGCATTAAATAGACAGCCGTGAAATTAGATTATGCGATGTAAACAATTCGTCCGCCGCGGCCGGGTGTACGGACAATTCATCCAGCAATTAGCTCAGCGGAGACGCGTACCGACAGTTTCGGGGGGCTCTACATGGGTTTGGATTAGTATTTGACGTGAGGTATGAAATGAAATTATTGCTGATGTGCGATCTCCTCGTACCAATGTCAAGGTCAGAACATGCCAACTATTACTTAATTATACTACACCTACTGGATCAGAGGTTCTCAAACATTTTCTTTCTCATCTCACTTTATTTCACGACGATTTGAAACATCTAAAGTTTCCAATATCCTGCTTAAAGCAGTTAAAAAACTTGTTTCACTTACATTTTAATCTTATGACAAAACTAATAATTATTTCAACACTTAATTGAAATTTCAAGTGTTCATTTTAACACTACTAATAATAATTATCATTCATCCCTTTGAATTTGGTTTTGCTTATCAGGATTAAATATATTGTGGGATTGTTTAGGGATCTTGTTGAAGAGGGGTGGAAAATGCATGTAGGGTCCAAATATGAGAGGAAAATGTTGGCAGTTATAGTAAATGAGGAGTAAATTATCGTCCTGTGAAACTGTGGAGGAGTAACAGTTGAAGGTAAACAGGATCAGCGAAAATCACATAAAATAGGAAATGCTTATCTGTTGATAAATTTCCTGTTTTATCTTTTTCAATAATTTTTAACTACTTTTTAAAACATAAATCATTCTTTTAATGTTTTATGATATTATTATTTAAAAATTCTATAAAATTAAAAAATTTCACACATTTCCAACATATTTTTTTTAATTACTTAGCTGTTATTTTTTTCTATAAGATCTACTAGAATATTATATCTCTCAAGTACAAACAATGGAAGTAGGTAATTACGATTGGTTACAATTATAATGAGTTTCCAATTGCTCTCAGATGTTATACTCTAGGAAAAACCACAGGAATGTTAATAACATGCATGCGTTAAAACTTAGATATTCAAGAAACAGCCGCTGAAGAATCAGTTGGTAAACTAGCTTTTATTGTATGCGTTCATAATTTCGCTTTTTTGCGCTGCAGAACAAATTCGTTCGATTGTCGTAATGCGTGTTTTGTTCTGTTGTGTGTGGTGGCAGTCAGAAAAACGCATCTAACGTTTTCTGAGCGTGTGCGCATCTGTTGTGGTTTGCAATCTGCACATAATAATAAATAAAATGCACCAAATGTTGCTCGGCAGTCGTGTCATCATGTTGAACGCACGCTGCCATCATCCACTTAGCTCGGCGCGCGCGGAAGACGGAATGGGTTGAATTAATCAAGCGGAAAGCAATCGAGCAGTCCGCATCAGGAAAACTGCGATTTGCTTAGGTTTATTACGAGCGTGCGTATTCAGCGACCAACATGGACGTACAACACGTGCGGTTTTGCACACATCGCAATGCGCAATCGCAATAATTAATAAGGCAAACACGACGAAGAGTGCCATCGACCATGAAATGAGCTACCATGCCGAGCACATCATGTAATATCATTTCAATTTCAATAGGCAATGACATCTGCTTCTTCTTCTTCTTATTCTCGTTGTTCATGTTCTTCATGCCGTTTGCGTTTCCTTAAGCACGCGTTTATTCAATGCTTTGACGCGCCATCAAAACGGTGCCTCCAGCTTAATTTTGAATACTGAATGCGCGTTAATGACGTTCAAGCTATTCAGACGACTTGTAAAGAATTACGTAAGGAAACAAAAGCTATTCAGCGCGATAAGAAAGTAAGCTTTGAATGCGTTTGATGCGTTCAACGCGAGTAGTTTGAAACAACATCGAACAAACACGAGCAGGAGATTCTTGCGAATTGTACGCGCGACTTTCCGGGAGCATGCCGATGGATAGAAAAAAGCTGCAGAAAAAACTAAAAGTGCATCATATTGAAAACGTGCTTTAGATTGGCACATCAGGCGCAAGATCAACATGTGTTTGACGGTTAGTTTTACAGTTACAGATATGTGCGCGCTTCTCCCATACGCGTACGAACAAACTATTCATTTACCAATCACAAATTGCATTTACTTAGGTACTTACTTCACTAATCATTGCAAATGCTGCGTCGCGTCGTCGCGCGCAATCGCAATTCGATAAACGTCTGACGAACGACGACGAGCAAATACTGATGACAATTACTAAACGAAATATAAATTATATTTTTGCGAATGATGTGCTCATGCTGTTAGCGTAGGTTATTAATAAACATTCCTCATTTATTTTTATTTTTAGGTTTTTTCTTTATTTGCGTATGCTAATTATGTAAATACGTTTGTATTAAATTGAATAAGCAAAAAAATGTTACGGCAAACAAGAATTTATTAAGTTATAACTGGATAATTTTTTATACTGCCTACAATAAGTATAAAAAATATCAAATTTATACCCCAATAAGATCAAGGGTATTGAATTTCTAAAAAATGTAAAGAATGCCGCTCGGAAGGGTTAAAAAAGAGTTGAGTTTTATATTTTTGTATTGAGGAAGGGGTTGATGAAGCTGTAATAACACGCAATAGCTAAAAATGGCAGAAAGTAATTGAAAAGGGTTGACGTGACGGTAAGATGAAAAAAAATGCCGCTTGAAAGGGTAAAAAAAGGATTTGAGGAAATGAAGGTGTTATTAAAAAGTTTGCATAGTACCTAGACTTATTTGTAAAATGCGTTAAGTAAATGTATTTTAACGATTTGTTTATTTTTTCGATGCGCTGCTAAATATAGCATGCAAGTACTGAAATAGGTATGCGCAAAAGTACAGTGTGAATTAATTATATTTGCGATTGCATAATAGCGCGCACTTGATTCTCGACAGTTCAATGTTTAAATGTTGCATCTATTGTAAAACTAGTGGTATTCGTTGTAACGTGTGTGCTCGTGCTCGTACCGCGCGAACACGCGGTAGGTAGGTAAAGTTCACGGAGGCTCCGCGCGCCGTCATTGCATTCATAATCGTAACGAAGGCAGTGAACGGTTTTCTGGCGCGTCCTGGCGCGAGTGCAACATGCATGATGCATGCGCGTTTTGCGAATCGCCTAGCCGTCGTCGTCGTGGTTGTCGTGGTCGTCGTCGTCGCCACCGCCGACACGCCATCCGTACTATCAATCTGCGGCAGCAGCAGCGGCAGCGGCAGCAGCAGTAATAATAAGAGAGTGCGGTTACGCTGCTTCCATGTCCGCGTCACGCAACCAACGCTCACCGCGCGCCGGTGCACCTATATAAACTTCACCGAGACCGTGATCTTCTGATCTTGGCATTCCGGTCTCTCCTCCGCGGCATGGCGCGTTCGCGTCAGGCTCCTTTCCAATCGCGCAACGCGTTCACTGACTGAACGCATTGCAACGCTTGCGTTTCGCCTTCAGCGCATTGCCTTTGCGCGCCGAAGAATATTACATGAATTACGTCAAACAGTCTTCGCCGAACGGAACGCACTTGCATAACGCCGCAATTGCATTCGCCAGCGGACACGAACCACATGCAAGAGGAAGAAGCTTACAATGCACTTCAGTTAGTCCACATGCAAAGTGCATCATCAGCACATAGTGTGCACTTCCACGTTGCGTTGCATTGCGTTGCGTTATTGTCGTTGTTCTTCCCCGTTCTTCCGTCAATTGCCATTGCGCACCTGTTGCGACCGAAGTAGCGTATAAATGCCATTCTTCTTCAACCGAGCGCATTGTTGTAATCCTATCTGCCTAAGACATTATATTCATGCACGTTAGATGTAATCAGGAGATTACACACCTTCAATGTTTCCCGGAAACTCGTCATGGCAAATTGCTTTGCAATCTATCTATCTATCTATATATATAAAAATGCTGCGATGTTTGTGTTTGTCGCCACTAATACCCCTGGCGCACTCTGATGACGAAGACTAAACGCTCAAAGTGGTGTGATTCCACAGATGCGAAATTTTAAAGCAACGGCAACGCCTTCATTCACCACGTTTTCCTTTCTCAAAGCGACCCAAAGCGACCACCCGAGTTCATAATAGTTTTACCTGCTTGGCATGTGTACATGTCGATATTTGAAAGCAAATAACACGCTTAACTTAATATAGTGTAACACTGTCTGAATGATATAACTTGAATAAGCAAACTAAGGAAGTTATTTTTACCAAATTAAAGAAAGAGAATGACAACAGGGTCGGGAGATGTTAGTCATAATTTCATCAGTTAAATACTACGTTTACATTTTAAGATTTGCAAAGGTAGCAAGTAAGACTAAGGATAATATGAACACTGAGTGCAAATTGTTTTCATTTGTAGAAAATGTTAGAAATTGAGTCAAATTGATAATCTATATATGTATAAAGCAAATTCCTATATTAAAGTTTAAGAAATTCATGAAAACTACTGGACGGCTTTTATAGCGACTTTTATTGGCATTTTCGTAGAAAGATATGAGACTAAATTTCATTAACAAAACTAATTTCTAACCAGTATCATTACGCTATTTTCAAAATTTTTGAAATATTGCGGTTTAAATTCATTTGGTAGCTACCACGCTTACAAATCTAAACCAACTGAAACTATATAATGGAACGCGGGTTGGTTATAAAAAAATTAATGTTCAATCCAAGGGCGATACGACGTTTGCTGGGAAATTTGACGTATATTAAATGATTTAACAATATAATTAGGTTTATTCTGTTAGACAACGGGATAGGGAAGGTTTAAATTGTATCAATCATACAGTAAAATATTAATTGGTATTGTTTCAAAACAGTAATGTTAACTACTGTGATAGAAAAATTGAACAATATAACGAAGATTTCAGCTAGCAACACATTGGAAAGGGACAATTAATAAAACCGACAAACAGCGGGCAGGAAGGCTTGAAAGAAATTGGTAAAACATAATATAAGCACTAGAAAATGGGAGTCCGAATCTTATAAACAGCATAAAATCAAATATCTACGTAAGTGACAATAACGAGATCAGAGATCGCTCGGACGGCTATATCCATACGAAACACCGTTTGGCGAAACGAAGTTCGCCGAGACAGCTAGTCAGTTATAAAATGCTAATCTCTTCATTCCGTATGATTACCGCCAATATTGGCTTAGTTTTTCCACGCTTTAAATATAAACCTGCTCGGACTCGCTTAATATGGTATTCCCATTTCGCAATATCTTGCAATAGCAATTTGGTGACCTTTGGCCCTCTTGGTTGCATGCAAAACTCAGTGGTGCGTTTCCTTCGCTGTTTCATTGTATCCTTCGTACATACATAACGTTCTTCTTCTGCTTCTTCGTGGTAACCTCGCGCTCTTGTATTGCATCTAATTCAAGAGCCGTGTCGTAACGCAACAGGTGCTCCGTATAATGGCGTGGTGCGCGGTTTAATTATTCTTAATAATAACAATAATTGTGCGCATCCATCAACGTGCTTTGTTGAGCATTTTCATCAAGAGAGCCCAAGTCGCACTGTCAACGACACTTTAAAATTTTAAATATGATGATGAACTTTGAAATTCTTAGAGTTCTTTGACATTTGCTTAGCGCATGTTCAAATCACGTTTAACTCAAAAAAGGGTTGAAAAAAATGATCGTAAATGGTTTCGGTAATACTTTGATGTTTTCGATTTATGGCTAGTTTTATGGATTATTTTTATATTTCAATATAGTGTCATGACCATAAACAGATTCACTGATATTTTAAAAGTTAGGCAACTTTGTGGGCTGTGCAGAAACGTAAACAAATCTCAAAATATCCAAATAACAAATGACAATACAAAAGTGCCATAAAATAAGAGAGAATAAATGGTTGTCCCAATAACAACACTAAATTATAAAACATATTGATTTTGGCATGACCGTGACTAAAAAGTTTGTGAAAATATTTGCTATAAAAATATTTAATAACAGTCAAACTTAATGCAATTCTAGACTACTACTACGTATATGAATTAGTCATTTATTCAGTGTGACCAGCGTACGCGGTATAATTATATAAAAATATTTAAATATATGTAGTTGAATTGATTTGGTTATTTTTGGTTTGATTACTTGGCCTGCAATTAAAGCTCAAATGACCATAGTGTGTACGTTAATATAAAAATTATGTTTGTACATGTGTGCACCTACTAAAAATATCTCATTACGTAATGATATAATGATATAGTATTTTTCAAATCATGCGCAACGTATTTCTAAATAACAATTGTGTAGGCTTTGCTACACAAAAAAAAATTAAGGAAGCATCTGATTTTGGGTGGCCCAAATTCATAAATGTATGTCACTTTTCGCAATAATTTTATCAATTCTTAGAAAATGTCATAGAAATGTTGAGTACAATAATATAGGTGTTTTAATACAAAATAAATATTTAGTAGAACACCCTCTGATTAAAGGGAAAGTGTCATCTGTTAAAAATATTAAGACATTTGTCATGTCTTCTAAGCAAACAATTTTGTGAATTCCACCATGTATACATCATTTTTATCAAAAAATGAACAATGTCTTAATCTCGTGCGACGTCCCCTTAGCTATCATAATAAATATTGGCGTCTGGTCTTATGAGGTAAGATACGAAGGGAGGAAAACAGTGGATGAGGTAAAAACAAATCGTTACACATGGGTCTGGTGCAACATAGTAAAAATTGAAAGAAACGTAGGAAACAACAGGTAGATGATGATGGTGCCGCGAGCATACGAGGTGTACCATGCACGATCCCGCATCACGTCCTACCTGTGCGTTGTTGTCGCTCCTTGGTTGGTTTGCTCCTTCGCTCCTTTGCTGGGCACGCACGCAAGAAGAACAGGTAGGCTGTGTGCCCGCAGTTAAGTTGGTGCACGCTAGCAGGTAAAACGTTCCTCCGGAGCGCCAACCATCGCGTACGTGTGTAGTCGATGTGCGAGGCACATAAAAAATTTGTGCGCGTACACGAATGGGGGAAGGGAGAGCGAGACAACGGTTCACTTCAATACCTTGACTAGCGGTCAACAGTCTTGGTAACGAGCTCGTGGAGTAAACACGCGTACCAGCACATACCTCCATTCGATGGTATACAGCTAAGTGTATAACATTGATCGATCAGTCACTCAGTCATCGCACATGCCGGTTTGAATTGTACGAAGGATAACCGAATTATTGTTTCAAAGTGTGCAAAACTTGTTAGTGTACCAATAAGGATTATTAGTGGAAGGAAGAACACATCTAATGAGGGATTATGAAGGATTGTGCAGTAGTTTGAAGTGACTCAACTTCATCAACTTCCATCTTTACCATACCTTTTGGATAACGCTTCACCAACGGGTGGTGGTGCAAGATGCCGAAGATCTTTCTCATCAAGAATCGTCTGCATCAGCAGCAATTGCGCCTGCTGGAATCGCAGAATGCGGCGACCAATAAGACCAACGACCTGTTGGGCGATTCCCAGCCACTGTCGCTCATCGTTCAAAAGAAAGAAGGTGAGTGCTTTCGCAATGCAGGAGCCACGCGCCGGAGATTTCAATGCTCGGCTTGTTCCTACACCCCACCAGCAAACTAACCCAGATATGCTCTTATCACCGCAGCGGCCAGTAATCAAAGCATGAATACAATAGGTACAATACGAAACCAAATTGCACAATTAGCATACCTTCAAGTATCAATGCCATTGACATTTGTTTATTTTCATTCTTAATGCGCGTTTATTGAATATACATTATGTCAATCCAATGTGATAAGTTATCATTGGCTTATTTCACGTTGCATTAGTCAATTCTTCAATGATTACACTATCATCAGGTGGTCGTACTGTAAATGCGTAGCGTTCTTTTCATTGTATTCAAGAAGTTTGAAGTGGGTTCTTGGCGTATGATAAACTCTACAATTCATCGTCGCGATGTCGCGTTTGCATTTCGAGACAATAGAGGCTTTCATATCTATGACTAGTGTTTCAAAACGGGTAATATACATATAAAAATGCATTCATCTATGCACACAACGACCGGAATATCAATAAATGCGCGCAGGTAATCACGCGTTGGTTGTTGGTACACAAAATCTGTTGTTTTCATTGTCACGCTCCGACAACAGAGGTCATTTTTAGGCTTCAGGATTATTTCAAATGTATTAAAATACCATCAATCATCATGTAAAAATATTCTGCTACCCACTAATGATAATCCAATGAGACCGAGAAGAATACTCAGTTTGTTGATTGTTTTTTTTGCGTATAATTTTCCAAGTCATAAACCGCTTTGCGGTTTTTCAAACAACAATTTGCAACCGGCCACTGACGACGACGCAGTTACGGTTCTCATTAGTGAGATATTATTATCCGCCGACAAACGCAAGCCGAATTACAATTACCGGCTAGGAACCTACAAGTGATTTTTATGGCTGAAGATGCGCAAGTCGAAAACATTTGCGTGTTGGCAACGTGGTTTTTGCATAGGTTTTTCTGCGGTTGCTTTTTGTTTATGCGTTCCCAGCATGCAAGCATCAAATTACACTAGGAATTCGTTGGAAACCAAATAAAATGATCAAATAACGGAATATTCGTATTCACTTCCAAGAAGCTGCTCTTCATGCGCATCAATTTTTAATGGTCATTCTCGGAAATGTTCTTTGAATGAAAACGAAATCAAATCTTTAAGGTTTAAGGTCATTTGCCTTTTTTTGTGGAAAATTGCATCATATTACGGAAAAATTTACGACCGAGGAAAATTTTGCGCAACGTTTCGCTACCTGCTAGTCGGGGTTTAAAAAGCGAAACTCATGGTTTGTGGAATTGCATTCTTGTATTTTCATGCAAATAGGTTTTATTGCTTGCTTTGAAGGGCTCTATATGTATGTACCTCTAATCCACAATGTTTGCACACTGCAGTTTAGTTATTACTTCTTGCATTATTGACGGTTATTCTTTGAGCATGTACGGTGTAATAAGCGGTACCAAATATTGCGTGCACCTATTGTAATCGTTCCTCTTGAGCCCGTCGCTCTTGCGCAAGTGCGTTGTGATTTGCTTGCTGCTTCTCACACGGCTCTGCGGCTCTCAGATCTCAAGGCCAACGAGCCGCTCCATGTCGCGCAAATGATCCTCCGGTTATTTTCAATTCGTTTCGAATTCGTGCCCGCCGCACCATGTGTCGCGCGATGACCGTTGCTTCGCGTCGTAAACTGAAATCGGGCGATTTGAATGCCCGCATAGAGATGCTACCCACCTACCTGCCATATCGTTTTGCTCTTTGCATTGATGCAATATCTTCATAATGTTTTTCTTCTCTTTAATAACTGTACAATTGTAACAGATTTAGTTTAATATTCATCTCAGAATATTCACTTGCCCAAATACCGCTTGATGGCGCTGATTAAAGATGTCAGAATGTATGAAAAAAGTTTCAAAGTTTCTGGTTACAGAGTTCAAGAGGAATTATCAAACTAACATCTAAAGCATGAACAAGTTGCAATGTCATTGAGTAATTGGAGGAGAAAATGCATTCTTGATCATGACCCACTTGTCGATTACATAATGTGACATTGTACCGCAGAAGAACACATTTAATTCTTAAGAACGTTGTCTATTGACACGACTAGGAGTATGTTGCGCACGCGCACGGTCATGGTGAAAGTTTCTTCTTTCTCTTAGTGCATTTGTCTGTTTGTTGTTGCCATTAGATTACCATTTCTACATATTACGACATACATGCATAACACTCGAGTAAGAAAAAATCCGTCCGTGAAACGCTGAACTTTCTAAAACGCCGCATCTGAGATGATGGGCCAAAGAAAGTTTTTGAACGAGAAAGGAAGCACACTGCAATCAGTCGTAACATTGAAACGGATATTATGACATCGATTATGAGTGCACGAACGCGCGAGAAATCTTAATTTCATTCAAGTCAAGTGAAATGCTTGCCTTGAACTTACTACATAGATGCATCTTCGTTGAGAATTTAATTATTGAGAAATTTCTCACTTTACTGTGAATTTAAGTACATAACATTGATGCGATAAATTACATTGTTTTCCCAATAAAACCGGAAAATTGTATATAAAACAAGTATAGAACACAATGTACCTATGTTTATTGTTGATGAAGATTAAACAAGGGACCAAATAACACGCTCTAGTAACGCGAATGAAACCCGCAGGAAGAATGCGCGAGATTGCAAAGCGTATTTTGGAACAAAAGTGAAAATATTTAAATTGAATGGTGTTTTATCAGGTTACGCAACGCGTGAGCTGGTTTTCAGTGATTTTACAACGGCAACAACAACGAACCCCATACCTTGTAACGGTTGTTCGCAATGAATGGCGCAAGCGGGCCTATTTTGTAAGCGTACCTCAAAAATTTGCACGTATGAAGCAACAAGCTTTGCGATGATTCAATGGAGCGTTAACGACGGTTTAATTACAATAAAAAGGTATACGCTTTGCGTATTGCAAATCTTTGGTTATGTTGCAACATGGCACTGTGCAGATTGTAATTATTTGCGTATGAAATTCACGCATATTGTGAAATCCTTGCTGAATTGCGTTAGAAACATTATCGCAGCTCAAGTAGTCCGAGGACTTTTGACGCTTTGCAAAAATTATAATGTACTTAGGTACATAGTTTATGGAGTAAACGAAGAAGTTACAAGTGCAGACAATGGAACCGTTGTTGTCTCGAAGGTAAAACCGTCTGCGGGATTTTTTCTGCATGCGAGAACAAACTTGACATTGCTGATAGTTTGCATAATATCCTGTGGGGCAGACAGTGTAAATGTCGCGAGCCGTCTGCTTCCATTTGGAAGCGAATCGTGTCAAGGATAACGCAAGCGCAGAACAATGCGGCAAAAGCATACAGCGCTTAAGAAATCGTCCAGTATCGAAAGACAAGACACATAAAACACCTAAATTTGACCGCAAATTGCTACAGAATTTAATTGCTAGGATTTCTTCGTAAAATTTATTCGTTTATTGCCAGTGAATCAATCAAGATATGAATGAGAAATAAACATCGCTAAACGCGTATGCAAAACTCGAACAACTTGCTGTTGCTCTCGTTTGCCATGTTCATGAACTGGTTGGTCCTGTATACTGTGATGCTAAAGGCCACCAAAGAGAAGAACTAATGAATGACTTTATCTTCAGCACATAATTAAACGCGATTAGTATCGCTTTTGGTGCTTGAAAGAAAAAATCAACGCGTATTTCGTCCGTCCGTCACCTGGTCGAGCACCTCAATGAATCGTACGAATATGCAAATTATGTAAGTGTCGAATATTTCGTTGGTGATATTATAGTTGTAAAAATAATGGTTAACCTTGATTTGCAATTCGGATACACTGACCCCGGCTTTTGTTCGCAAAAAAATATCCTTGAAGCGCAAAAACGTGTGCGCACGCGCTCTGTTCGTTCGTTCATTGGACGGATGTTCGTTTACTTCATCCAAAATTGGTCACTTTGACTAATTGCAACTAATGCTTATTGAAAACCCAGTTAAATTAAGCCACGTGTGTTTTTTGGTTGAAGGCACCTGTCACCCCTTAAAGGTGTCTTGTTTTTTTGGCGCGTTTCTTTTGAACAATTGCTGTCCCCTTGCATCTGCTTAAGCAAGAATGTTTTCGGGGCAGTTGTTGCATTCATTCGTTTAGTGTTCGTGCAGAAATTAATTTGACCGACATCTTCCTATACTAAATTTGTGTATTATGTGCAGGTGTTTGCGCTAAATTATATGCAGGCGTCCTTATTGTCAATAAGACAAAACACACCTGAACGCGCTGCACATTTCTTGCAAAATTTGCGCAGAAACAGCGCGTGCGCCGCGTTGATATAACTGTGCACCTTGAAATTTAAGTATAACTGGAAATGATGCAAAGAAAACAAAAGCACGCGTGCTAAAAAGAGGAAGAAAACCGGGTTGGCCATGCGACCGGGACAGGAAGAGAACCTAAAGGTTGCTGGATAGTTTTACTTCATATTCACAAGAGATTTATTTGATTGTACGCTATAAATAATACAAAATAAGATTACACACGTCTTGGTTTCGCCTTGGAAAAGAACCCTAAAGCACCTGCAGGGTGGTATTAAAAGCGACGTTGGTCAAAACCGGTCTTTGCTTTTTTATCCAGTCCGTTCGCTCGACGTGCTATGGAATAAAAGTAAAAAGCCCTTCTTGCATTCATTTTTACAGTGGAAAAAAGCGGCGTTTACAGTTGGTCCAGCAGGGTATCTGTGGCAGTGCTGCGCGAACGGCATTTTGAGTCATGCAATCCCACAACAAAATAAGTTTCGATAAATATATTCCATTTTGATGATTCTTGCTGACTGTATTTGCTATCGACTCGCAGTCAAGGTTATTCACACATTCCCAAATCATGTTGTGCATAATTTAGTCACTAATATTATGATTTTTTCGTATTTTGACTTGCGAGTTATTCAGTTAGTATTACACCTATTATCAATATATGTTAATCAGTCACGGGTCAATGAAACATTTACATTATACATGTTTTTTAAATTGCTGCATCGTTAAAAAGTTAAAAAGTCACCAAACTTGCCGCATTTCTACTGCTGGTGTTCTTATCATTCAAATTATGCGGAATTATTATAAAATTATTCAACAAAATACTGGTACCGTTCATCACTAAGCAATAGATAAAATATTTCCAATAATTCATTAATATTGAATGAACCATGCTGTGGTTTTTGATAAATTAATTCTTTGTTAAAATTTATTGAAGTTGACAGAGTGCGCATACTTACGTATGGTTTATTTTCGTGTACTACATGCGGTTCTTATTTATTCTTTTTCACATTTCTAGTCGTTACTGACCTTGTGTGCAAAAAGTACATTCGCAAACGTGCTCGAATGTACCACAAGCAAGTAATAAAATGTACAAGAATTGTGTGTGATTTAGTTACCGCGGTCGTGTGTTTGGCCACTTGAGCAGTTCAAGTAAAAATCAATGTACGTACAACGTTATTCAATAAATGATCGCGTCTGACGCAAAGCGTGCGCTTATAATTCATGCTGAAGTACAAGTTAACGAATGCTAAAATTACTACGAAGTTGGCATTGAATTAAACGCGATAATCTTGTTTCAGACAAAGAGAAGAATGAAAAGCCCGAGAAGCTAACAACAACCACAAGCAAAGAGCAATCGCCGACGAAAAAGGAGTCAATTCCACCGCGTCGTTTTATTTCGTCGATATTAGGTGGTGACGTTCCGTATGGCAGTCGAGGACACGTGCTTACTCGCGCTGAAAGAAAAGAATATGCGCCGATTGTTCCACCAGATAAGCTAACGCTTCCTGTAACGCAAAAGCCCTCCGACAATGTACCGTCAGCACCTCAGAATCTTGCACCAGTACGGTGTTCCGTCATCCAGCGCACACCAAAAGCTACCACCAAACGGGAGGAAGACACGGAGGTGCGGCTGCCGCAGACGCCAATGGTGATCCAGGAACCGGAACAGGATCAGCCGATTGACTATCACATACCGAAGCGACGCGGCGAGAATGAGGATGAAAATGAGGAACGACGTGAGCGTGAACAGCGCAGGAGTAATTGTCATAAGATCAACAAGCCACTAATTTCTGTACGAGCGATTGTGGGTAAATTACCGGCGGTAATGTCGGCCGCTGCTGGTCATGGTCGAGGAAGCAGTGGCAATCAAGGCAATACGAATCAATCATCTAATACGACATCGTCTGGAGGTGGTTCAATAAATTTCTCATCCGTTTCTTCCGGCGGTGGAGGTGGTGCCCTAGGAAGTGGCACTGGTGGTGGCGGAATGAATCCGGGTAGGGATGGTCGTCAAAACTATGGACCTAGTAGTCCCCCAACTGGTAGTCTGCCGCCATTCTATGAGTCACTTAAGGGTGGTAATAACAACAACAATTACAATGCAAACAGCAACTTCGGATACAGCCTGATCAATGGTCATCAGAACATGGATACTGGACAGGATATGGGACTGCATATGAATGGAAACCAAAGCCCACCAAAGCAATACTCAACCTTACAAAATGCATCTTATGGATTGGTGATGAAAGATGAAGTGGATCTGGATTTATATGAAACCAAAATTGATCCAATGAGCAATTTGCTGCCGACATCATATTCGGGTTATGATGATGCGATGATGGTTGATATGGTTACGGGAACCGTAGTAGATCCTTTGCAGTTTACTGCCACATTAACATTCTCCAGTTCGGCGGAGCATGCGCTATTGGAAAGCTTATCAGACGCTGCTGACTTAAGTACATTTTTGCAGAGGCTACCTAACGAAGAGGCTGAAGATAATGAAATTATACATTCGTCCCCATCGATGACACCTGATACAGCACAGTTACAAAATGTCGAGAATATGGATCAATATTCTGATCATCTATTAAATCGCAATTACCAAAATAACAATGATCGTTTCGGAAATCCGTCCAATCAGCAACAGCAACAACATCAACAGTTTCCGAAAATGTACCAGGATAATTTACCGTCCTACCAGGCTGCCGTCAGCACTGATAACATGGTACCAATGCAGGCGCAGCAAATGTTATCGCCTAGCTTATCCTTCAACGGAAGCGCCCTAGAGATGGATTCCCCAACAACGATGTCGTTGCCGTCACCAGGTGCCGCATCATGCTCAATGGATGGCAATTCGCACAATGACGGCGGCAGCTTGAGTCCACCGTCTAACGTGAGTGTGCGTAGGGATTCGTCTAGTAATGAGTCGCCTAGTCGTGTTGTTTTGCAACAAAGGGTAAGCAAACGAATTGATAACGATGTTGGCACGCGCGTTTAACGCCAACACGAAACTATCAAATGAAATTTGCTTTCCTGATAAATATATCCGCACTTGGCATCTCTAACCGTACGTCCATGTTTTAATTTTCAGTTGGGATTATCATCCGATGTGCAATTGGAGTTTGTGAATGGTGGACATGGTATAAAAAATCCGCTGGCTAGTCAGGAAACCGTACGCAGTACATCCAGGACTGAAGATAAACCAAAAGTTGCGGCGATTACCACAGAGGATGGACAATCACACTTCTGTTGTCGCATCTGCAATAAATCCTTTGCATTGCAACGCTTGCTGAATCGGCATATGAAATGCCATTCTGATGTTAAGCGTTATCTCTGCACGTTCTGTGGTAAAGGATTCAACGATACCTTCGACTTGAAACGACACACGAGAACTCATACAGGTAGATTAATTGCTTGACAGTTGAGGCTTGTTTTAACTAATGATGGAAATTTGTTTCAGGCGTCCGACCATACAAATGTAGTTTATGTGAAAAATCATTTACTCAAAGGTGCTCCTTAGAATCTCATTGTTTAAAAGTACATGGCGTTCAGCATCAGTACGCGTACAAGGAGCGTCGAACTAAAGTATACGTTTGCGAGGAATGCGGACACACGACGAGCGAACCAGAAGTCCACTATTTACATTTGAAAGAGAAGCACCCCTACAGCCCTGCCTTGCTCAAATTCTACGACAAGCGACATTTCAAATTTACGAATTCCAACTTTGCTAACATGCTGCTACAAGTACGTAACTAATATTAACCAACCAACTTGTATTACTTTCCTCTGGCATCAGCGCCGTGTTCTTTTCTTATTTATCTAACATTTTCATGACTATATTGTAACGGAAATATACGTGTTTCTATTGCTTCCAGTGAGTATGATGTACCTACACATCATTGGAGCAACCAGAAAGAAACACAAAAGTAAGACCTAATGAAAGAAAGAAGCAATGCCATCCAGGACTGGATGGAGCGATCTATTACGCTATCTTTACTTATTTGCGAACACACTCAGGCGCGTACTGTTGATATTGATTAACTGATGACCATATCTCTCTTTCAGGGCATGAAAGTTGAGCCCCATTAAAAAGTTGCGTTCTTTAATGAACGTTCGAGCGAGTGGCAAAAGAGCAAGCATGTCCGCAAATCGATGAAAACACTACTTTTGTTGTATCTTTGTGTTTGTTTATTATTTTACTTCTGTGATAATATTAATTTTATGAATTTTTTTAAATGGACAACAAAAATCCACACGATTGAACACGAATCTTTATACGAGTTGTTATTAATTTTTTATATTATTATTATTTTGTGAAAAATTTATGTACTTACTTCAAACAAAGACAAAACGAAATGTTATCAATGCACTTATATTTATTACTAATGTGCTCTCTTCGAATGAAAACGGCATCTGAGCAGCTTTCGAACTGACAAATCATATACGGACGAATTTTGAATCTTTTCACGCATATACACATTGAGCATAATAGTTTTATGATAATAAACATTAAAATCGGGTTATTTGTGCAATCGGTGACAGGTTTTGGGGTTTATTTTTATCGTAGTTTATTTGTAACAAGATGTTGTTTGTGCTGCGATGGTTTTAGAAGCGATTAATTATAATATTTATAGCATTCCATAATGAAAGACATCATGTGTATAGTATTATCCCAAATATATTTAATATTACTCGACAAGTTCATACACTTAATTGTAATTTAATAGTGACGTACATAGAAATGAACTTTTTTATATAATGATTAGCAGCGGAGCAATGTTAGAATATTGAAAACAATATTATGTTTATGTTTCGATGGTTATTGGTTAAGATGCTGATAATGTTTGAAAGTTATATGTTGTTTGGTTGGGGTTGTAAAAAAATAGTTTTGGGATCTAGTTTTCATAACTTTAACAAGTTCCGCTGCCCGCTGACGCGTTAGAATAAAATTCCGGTGCTTGAAGATCTCTCTGGTGCTGTAGAATTTTAAACTATATTACTGACTAATTATATTATTTAATCGATGGATTTTGTATCTTTTACTTACAACGAACATTGCAATATTTATTTTAAAGATATTAATGTAATTATTTTCGAAGCGTTTGATGTGCTTTGATTGGAACATGATCACTGTTCTTGCATGTAAATAATTTCGATAAGCAGACACACGATTAATGTAATAAGTATGTATTATTTCATGCGAATAATCCATTATAAATTCATTCGAATAAGACAGCAACTTTTCGTATAATCAGTATTTTAATTGTTGTATAATTTTGTGACTGTACTAGAATTTATATATATATATATATATTACAATTATTTGTGTATTTTAAGATAAACTGTTAGTGTCTTTGATTTGTTACGTAATGGAACATCACATATGTTTTAACAAATACGTAATTGTAATATTTGTTTTTGTCTAATGTTTAATTAATTTTGCAACAAATCATTTATGTAATATTAATCAAATTACCTTCTACGACAATATTAAAGTGTTTGATGATTACTATTATTGTAGATTCAAAATTATCATCTTCCATCTACAAATTGTTAAAATGTCAAATAAATTATATAAATCACTTAATTTATATTGCTTGGTGTTGAATCCAATAAGCAAACAATTTGCATTATTAAAAACCTGTAAAAAGACACTAGTTCAAGAAAAGAGGCATTTTTTTAACAATACATGGCAATGCACTAAAGACATTTTCATTAGGTCAATATACCTTTCTATCATTTTTAAAGCTACAAAATTTTGATGACTAATTTTCGCAAATGAATCGCTTGGTTCATAAATAATCATCAAATATTGGTGAAAATTGGTTCCGGTAGGCAGGATTATTACCCACTTTTCTAGCACGCTTGCTTTAAGAGTTAATCTATTTTTAAAGTTACTGTTGTGACGAAAAGTTTTGAACTTATCATGTCTGATAATATTGAAACTTTTTGAATAGTACGAATATGCGCGGCTTGGCAAAATGGCGCCATCTCGAGTACGAGAGTTAGAAGTGGAATTATGAAAATAATGAACTAACAAATATAAATTAAAAATTTTTATTGTGCCTCTTTAAGATACTATGTAGAAAACATCAATGGGGGCATAAATGTTCATGTAGTCAATATGTTTCATGCTGGTTCCTATTACAAGCAAAATGATTGTCATATAACTGGAATAATGCAGGAATTTATTAATATTTCTTCAACTATAATAGTTGAAATAAAATTAGGTAGTAAATATGCAGCAGGGTAATGCAGGAATAGTATTTTTTTGTTTCATCGTCAGTACCGAAAGAAGGATGGCAACCAATATAACTTGCTTATGTTTGTCACTTTGCCAATGTTCATAACCTGTTTTTCATACGATTTGCAACAATACACGTCGATTAGTTTTCATCGATCAGATTTGTTAGGCGAAAGTGGGCACAAATAAACATATCTAAAAATTATGACCGAGTTAAAAGAAGTACCAACAGAAGAGTTACTTTCGTTCCAAGACTATCCAACAACACACTCAGCATATGGGGATAGCACCCAAATAAATTTGGACATAAGTCCACAGAAGCCAAACTTTCCTGACTTTGTTGATTCCAGTGGACCTTCTCCGGAATCTTCAAAAGATAATGATATAGGTAATTATGATCAGAAATGAGGCTGACATAATGAGGTATATTAAATGTTATCAATTATAGATCCAACCAAACTCAAATCATTCTGGTCTGTGGAGTATTTTCAGCAGTTTTTTGATGTTGACACAATTGATGTAAAGTCAAGAATACTTGGTTCAATTGTGCCAACAAAAACTTCTCTTTTAAGAAATGAAATAAAACTTAAGCCAGATTTATATGGACCCTTTTGGATTGCAGTAACTCTGATATTCACGATCGCAATTAGTGGAAATATTGCCAATTACTTGCAATATGCTAATACAGAATACCATTGGAAATATGATTTTCATCTTGTATCTTATGCAGCCACTACTATTTTCATTTATATTAGTTTTGTGCCCATCTGTTTGTGGGCATTTTTAAAATGGTCTTTAAAAACTGATCAAATGGAAGAGCTAAGAGAGTCATTACCAAGTGCTCTGGAACTTGTTTGCATTTATGGGTACTCCCTATTTATTTATATACCAATTTCAATATTATGGACTATTCAAATAAATTGGTTGCAATGGATTCTGGTATTGGTTGCAACTGCAATCAGTGGTTCAATGCTATTATTTACATTATCGTTTTCTCTTGAAAGCACAAGACATAAAATACCATTAGGTGTGTGCATTGTTGGCATGCACTTGCTGTTGGCTGCAGGTTTTATGCTATGTTTTTTTCATGTACCAAATAGTGCAAACAATAATGTTACAATAGCCAATGTTGCAGCAACAATAAGCAATGAAGTTGTTAAGCCCACATTAGCAAGTCTCACCAATAAGACACATTGAATCTAAACGATTCATTATAGGGCTTAATAATCTATATTTATTCATAAAATTTTAACCAGCAATGATATATAAATATAAATAATTATATCTGAATTAAAACATGCTTACAAGAATTTCTTTCAGTGATTCAATAATTTTTGTGTATGAACACACTGGGTTCACAATTTGTCGCAAATATTTAAAAACCTGAAATAGAAAAATCCAAATGACACGACCTATTTAATATATGCACTCGGATCTTAAGGTTGCATATTATTTAGAGATGAGTAATTGAATATTTGATTAGGTCGCGTATTTAAATCTATATAATAGTAATCTAATACGCTTTCTCGAAAGCCATTTGTTTATTTAACAATTAAATCTATAGAACAGACTAAATAAGATTGAATATAAATAAATTACAGTTTACATTTTATTCTAATTATATGTGATAATTTAAACAAATATACAAAAGAACATTTATGTCAAGAGATTTCTTAAATTGTAACGAATAGTATTGTATTTACATGTATCGCATGATTTATAATAATGACTATGATTATTTGATGTTAAATCAAGCCTCAATCTAAAGCTTATTTATTGCAAAAATATTAACATCTTGTGTTGTCAGAAGACAAAACCCCTTCAATTTGATTAGTTTTAGGTTCACTGCTAATTATATTCTGATTGCTATTGCACTTATTATTATTATTATTAATACTAACAGGTGTATTATTATTATTAGTGACTGGTTGTTTATAACCATCACTATTGATAATAGAGCCAATGGTTGTAATCACGCAACATGGTGTTTCAAAATCTGGCAAAACTTTTTTATAAAGCCATCGTGCAATGTACCCCAGAAGTACCATTTCAATAAGCATCAATGCATTGTGAATAACTGCAATTTTAATAACATGAATACTAATTCCAAATGCGTAATAAACGTAATTAAACAAAAGATAGTTACTGTTGCCATAAACTTCTGATGAAATCGGCGGCTTGCATGGTAGAAGGCCAGACCATGCAAAAATTTTCGTAATTAATCCTTGCATTTTTGCGAAGAGAAGTACCAATTGCAAGACCATAAATTTTGCAGGCATGGAAAAGTCCTTCAAAACATCCTTAAGTAAGTTTATCGTCATAGACATTCCCCAGACGCCGAAAAGTATCGAAATAATTATCACTGGTTGAAAATACATGTAGTTAACCCGGTAAAGGCTCTGAAAATGTCATTTTTAATACACATAATTTCATATAGTGTAATTGTTATAATTATTACTTCTCTTTCAGCCCACATCACCAATAATGTCATATAGACAAGTCCTTGAACCACTGGCAGCTGCAGGACCAAGAGTCGTAAATATCTCACACGATTTCTGCCAATACATAAAGTGTTGGTAGTTCAAATTATGACGAAAGTGGTAGCAATATGGTAGATGTACATACTTTGTGATGTCAAATTGTGGAAGACAACAACACGGCCAACAACAACAGGGGCCCACTTTCGGATTCAATGCATCTGGTTTCACTCTGCGAATAAGTTCTGCCTCACCTCCGCAATACGCAACAAACAAGCAGAACAATTGATACATGCCGGCCATAAAAATACCTTGCGTCACCGCTTCAGCCAGAAGATGAGCCCTCGGTACTAACGTTGCGCAGAATGTGGCTAAGGCAACGACCTGTAATGAAAAACACGTTAGGAGTTTGTCGTTAATTGGGGGCTATTGTTAGATAACTCATTTCATAAGTTAATGAAGTCAATTAAATTCGCATGTTGCATGTATGTTTGCAACTTCCTTCTAACGTTGCCGCGTGAAAATTGCGTGAAAATTGCTTTCGTATGAAGCATCCACTAATTATACACTCTAAGGTTGTTAAATTATATACAAAACTGAGAATTAGATATTGCATCACACTAATAACTGGGTTAACTATATAAGAATTTGGCAAACTGCAATTATTAATTACTTACCGGATATACACCGATCACAAACGCTGAATGCGCTTTCACTCTCGATGAGGAATTCTTCATGATATATTTCAACGTGTCGATGAAGAGAACGAGCACAATTATTACGGCTATTCCTCCAAGTGTGATTAATGTGATGCCATAGATATTTATAGCTGTCAAACATATAAGAAGAAATTGATTAGAATGTGAAATTTAAATGTTTGCCATTTTGCGTTTGGTTCAAGTATGAATTGGTTACAAAATCAAAAATGGCATATGGATAAATAGTACAAGTTTGAATTAATTATATGCAATTCATTTGCTTGGCGTGTTGAAACTTTACTTCATTTTGTGAATTGTCCAGTCAATTATGCTTTTAGCTAAAAAGTACTTTGAATAAGTAATGGCTTTTACATGTCGGGTCAACGATTGTGTGCAATTCTCGCGTGAGTTGGCTAAAATTGCAAACAAGCAAGAATAAATTATTTACGAGTTTGACATATCATGTTGTTTAGAAATATAAATGCGTCAAACGGCGATTTCATCATTTAACTTTAGAAATATTTTCAAAATTCGCAAATATGACATTGAATATTTCCATTTAAAAATTATAAGAATTTTACATAAGAATTTGAGTATATTGTGCAAATTCAGGGAATTGCACAATTTTCTGGAATTGCAAATTCCAGAAATATTACAAAATGAATTGTTGCTGTTTCTAACGCTTCTGTACCCTGATTTTGTGTTAATAATTATTATTTAATAAAAGAAGATTAACCTAGTTATACTTTGGTTGTCCAGAATTTTCACAAGAAATTTATAGTAGTTTTAAAAACCTTGTGAGACTCATTATAGCAAGTATTTGAAACTGTACGTGCATATAAATTTAAGAAAACTTATTTGGTCAACGACTTACTCCAAGGGCAAACAATCTAGCAACCATTCTTTTCTTAGTGGAACAGTAAGAGTGCAAATTCATGTATTGCGTAAGAATCATAAAGAAATTGTGCCTCTTAAAGTTATGCAAAAATTGCACGTTAATGCAGTGTTAATGTTCAGTGTGCGGTTCTCAAACTTTCCACAAAAAGCTATTTCTTCATTCATTGAGAATTTTGCCGCGCTTGTGCAATTATCGACCCGAATCTCAATGCGGCAACGAACAAATTAATGCCAGAACAAAATCACATAATATTTTTTTCTGCACATTTGCATGGATTAGATTTCAGTAAGTATACGGTGGCAAATTAATGTTTGCAACTAATCGCTAAATGCCGAATCCTTAAAGTTTCGTCGAATAATTGCCAAAGACGTGATGGCGCAATTTCTTACGAGCGCCTTGACCTAGGAGGCCAGGTTTGTCGAAACGCAAATGCGATCGTGTTGGATTGCATCAACAGCAGCGGCATGCTTCTTGATTTTTCAGCATATGCCATACCATACATATTATTATACCATACATATTATTTTGCAATCCACTGAATTGGCCTACACCGTAAACACAAGCATGCGCTTATGCGCGCGTAGACCATACGAATTTCGAAAAGATTGCAACAAGCGAGGCGTTGGAATTGACGAACGTCTTGAGGTTTAAGTACGATAGCAATGACAAAACGTTGTACGAAATTGTTTAATTAATTTAAACGGTGTTAATCATTTGCTAGTTTAACGCCAAGAAGAGAAATTGTCTTTAAACAAACGAAAATTGTATAGATTTTGCAACTATATTGGCACTCTTTAAAACTATTGCATAAATTGTTAGCATAATTTGTGAAATTGTTTTTTAATGCGCGCTGAACTCAATTTAACTACGAGTTAAATATTATATGTTTCTAATTTGTTCAAAAATAGTGACTCGTTAGTGAGATTCTAATCTTCAATTAAATTTAAACATTTTGTTGACATTTAATTACAATTTAATTTATTTATTTTATTATGTCATAATCATAGTTAAATGCGTCTGGTTTTAAACGTTTATTTGGATCAATGATTAACATGAATTTAGTGCATGTAAACTTTAAACGCATAAACGAACGCGTATTGTGCCATCGAATAAATAATTATGAATTATTACTTGATAGCTCTGAATATTTAAGGAGATATTTAAGCAAACAATGTATGTGCGTTTCGCGAAAGTACAAAACATAAGCGTTGTTCTAAAAGTCACATATTTACTTTACCTAAATAAAAATGAACTACGTTACTAGTAAGTACTAGCATGACATGCATATTCTCGGAATTCGGATTAATTGTACCTATAGCAATGACGAAATTAAGAAATTTATTTACTAATTACAGATTAGAGCATGGCAACGAGTAAATGAAAGTGCAAAGAAGTTGAAATAGTCATGCATATTCAAAGAAACTGTGCGTACTTTTGCAAATACTCTATTCAATTATTATTTCTATGTGGTTTCACTCGACATGATTGTTTAGTGAATGTTTTGTTGGTTAGAGTAATAATAATATTCTTTTGTTTAGTCTAAAGACTTTTTAAATTGCGCACGTCATAATTCACACCACTTTGTTGACATAGCATGTGAAAGAGATTCCAACAAAAGTGAAAATCAAATTTTTACAACATATTCTCATGCTATGTGTAGAGAGACATTATGTGGACGCTAAGTAACAACGAAAGTGAAAGTAAGCATGCTCACCACGAGATTACCATGAATGTACCAAAGCTCCAGGAAGAAAAACCCAAATGTGGTTCGCAACAAATAATAAAATAACAATTGCAATTGATTATTACCTGATAGATACTCGGAAATAGATGGAATATCCTTTGGACAAAATGTTGCATTATCATTTAATTGCATTTTTGCCAAACCATACTTTTTAATCTCTTTTGATATCACTTCGTCAAATTGGGTATCCGTACCCATTGTGTCAGTCATTTTTGAATTATTCTTTAGGTTATAATTATTACATAAACTAAAGGGTGTGAATGGAAATATTAATCTATTTTATACAATTAAATAACACTTGCAATAGCATTCACTGTGATTGAATTTATCTCGTTATCTCGTTCGTTACACATATTTTATCCGATTGAGCACTAGGCGAACGCAAGGTTTAAATGTTTTTGCCGGCATATATGCGCTTTCTTTAAGTACTCTCGGAAGCGTGCGCTTCAACGTAATCAAGCGCGTACCTTAACGCAGGTGATCACCAACTGCATTTGAAGTAATTCAACGCTGAACGAGTTGACTTAAGTCACTTGGGTCGATTCACCTCTCATTGCTTTTTCGCTTTATTCGCTTTTTCTCCAACCAACGCGGTAAAGTGGGGCTACACAAGTAGTATGTCGCGCGCTCGCTTAAAAATGCCCACTGGCTTTCTGTCACTTTCATTCTTTCGTGTGAGCGAGACCAGTGGCTTTATAACTTTGCGTTGACAGTAATCAATAATTTATCATGTCATGGAATAACCCAATGCATTGGGTTAGCCATTGCAATGGCTCTCGCACCGACTAGAACACTGAAGAAAATGATGATGAAATTGCGAATTGCTTGCAATGCACTGCACATGCTTGCAATCTACTTTGCTGTGCTCTTAATGCAATTTTCTTCTTTATGGCTGTTTCAAAGTGCACATGAGTACCGGGAAAGTTCAACTGTATACTTCTAAATAAAGTGTATTATCCAACAATATTTCAACTAGCAACAAACTTAAAACTTATAATTAGTCAATATGAATATTATTATTGATAAAATATAGGTTAGGTTTTCTGAAGTGTTTGTATGGAAATTTTTGAATCAAAATTACTTGAACATTCTCACTTCAAACTTGAGAAAAATAATTATTGCTTGTATTTCTGCCCATCAAGTAAATATTTACCGTATAGGTGTAGATTGTAGCAGAAATCGTACAGACAGATGCAGATAAACTTAATTTGAGACAATTAATTATAGAACAAAAACAAGATAACAACTTATTAAGCAATTCGAAAAAATATTCAAAGTCAAATAAGAATTGAAGAATCTTTCATGATTGTCATAATTTTCCATCATTGTTATTTAACTCATTGAAATCAAAAAATTAAGATTTGCTTCTCCCTGAATTGTTATTGTTATTTGGCATATTTTTTATTAATGATCAGTGTTTGATTAATAAATCCGATTAAATCAAATGGTTTTGCGTCGTATTGTATGGTCACTAAAAATTGAATTATCTTTATAATAGGTTATTTTATCTTTATTTCGTATTAATATTCTTATGAAATCCATTGGCTATTAATAGTGGTACCATTTTGCAATTTAACCTAACGAGAGCATCTCGATAGTTTTGCACCTTGGTATCGTAATCAAGGAACAGTTGTAGTACTCAATGAACTGTCTCGATGGTAACGCGTCTTGAAGCAAGACCTGATGATTTTTCCGAATACATTATCCTGCCGTATATCTTATCAGCTATTTACACACAATTGATAGTCGCTAACGTAAAACATTATATTAATGAAATCAATTACGTTAAATTTAAGTACAGATTACTCGTGATCCATTATTAATTGTTTAGAATGAGTATAACTCACTCTTCGAATTGTTCAATAATACCTTAATAAATAACTCACTTAATTTCATATTATTTTTCGCACTTCAATGTAAGTATTAAATAACGTAATATATTTATAATTATGTTATTAACGCAAGTAGATAATAATTACTCGAAGAGGTAATTAGAGCGTTAAATAATATTGTCTGTAACTGTTATGTTTGATGTTATGCAATTATGTAACACTGACTATTCCGCATTGTTTAATTCTTGGATAATCATATTCGGCAACTAATTACATTTGCATTATTAAAACAAATGCAATTTGCAAATAATATTATGATAATTTTTTATGGATTAGCTTAATCAGTTTGATAATCTGCAAAGCGTGCGTATATAAAATGATAAAATCTACGTAATTGTAAGTGCGTCATGTGTGCAAAAAAAATTGATAGGAACTAACGGTTAAAACCCAATAGTTCATAATTAATTAGCCTATGTGCTAAAGGTTGAGGAGAGTAAGGAAACCATTTTTGCTCTGATTTATACTTAAAATATAAATGAATTTAATCTGTACTTAGTTATACAGTGACGTTGTATATAAGTTTGAGAAAAGTTTGAAAAAGTTTTGTGGAAGAAGTCGTAACCAAGTCATAATACAATGCGAGGGATGAAGGTCGAGAAACGCGTGCTAAGTAAACAAATCAACACTTACTTGTCAACGTGTTGACACATGCCGACGAAAGGCATCTTTTTAAATATAATAATCAGGCACGGATATGCTGATAGCGCGTTGCTTGCTTCAAGCCGCGCAAAAGCATCCATGGATTGATTGAGCGCGCGAGACGTTTGCTGCTTCGGTTGCTGGCGTTCGCCCACTGTAATCGAATGAAAGGTAAATATTCGATTTTTAAATCGACGTCGTCAATCGACCGTAATTCTCATCGTTCAAATGCAATCGATTTCTCATCAGAGATAAGTGAGTTTATCGGTTAGAGGCTGAGGAGGAAAGGCCGCGCTCGTTCGATCGTCACCGCCACGGCTATGTCTACTTGCAGAACACCAAATAATGTGCTTAATTTGTATTATGTGGTTGCCGTTCGAATAATATAACATCGCGAAGAAAACAGATTATCAGCATCGCGTGCCAATTCATCCCCACGTAGAGAAAGGGATTAAAGCTGCACGCAGCCATTGTGGACAACTCCACGTGCACGACCAACCATTTAATGTATATCCGCGAATTAAATTTGGTGAGTTTTGCCATTCTTTCTATGTACCCATAACCTACACACCCTTAGTGTGTTTATTGTGAAAAAGCTAACTGATCTCGGAAATTTTCAGTCGCATTGATAATGATAAAATGGAGGGCAAAGTGATACGACAAATCGTGAGCGTGGTACTAGTGACGCTTTTGGCAAGTCACACAAGTGGGACGGAATTCAACTGCGAAGAAGGGTGCAGGTGCACCGGCATTGCGATTAATTGTAGTAGTTCTGATTTGGATGCAATTCCAGAATTCGAAACAATACAGGGTGCAAATATTGTGGACCTATCCGACAATCACATTAATGAAATTGACGATGTGCTACCATGGCAAGGAATTGAACAACTTCAGTTTTTGTATTTGAATGTAAATAGTATCTTTTACCTCAAAGAGAATGCATTCAGTACACTGGTTAATTTGGAGTATGTGGACTTGTCGAATAATTACATCGAAATGCTACCAGGTGCGTTATTTGCCACCAATATGCGAATGTCAACACTATTCCTACAGGGTAACGCATTTCAATACAACACCCCAATCATTGTCTCGCCAACGCTGACCTATTTGGATATGTCTTTTTGCAAACTTTCAACCTTCACGTCGGAAAATATACGCTACATGCCCCGCTTGCAGCACATTAATCTACAAGTAAATAATTTGGTTTATTTGGAGCCGACAACCTTTCAGCATCATCCTGGTATCTATTTGATGCTCAATTTCAACTATTGGGCGTGCAACTGCAGCACAGTGGAATTGTACAGATGGGCATTAGACAATCAACCACGCATCATCATTGATGAAAAATGCAATACGAAGAATAACATTCATGTGAATTTGTTCAACAAGACGAAAGGATTTCTTACCAAAGAAGGGTGCGATATTAATGAAGATACGTTCGGTTCAAAATCAATGAAAAACTTAAGTCTCACTAAAACATCTTCGACTGTGTCGGGCAATTGTACGATGTGCATCAATGATACTAAAACTTTTAAAATTGATGCCTCGAATGGTCTCTATGACCACGCATGGACTGTATTTATCATTCTTGCTTTCGTTATAGTTTTGGTAGCAATTGCATTTGGTGTAGTACTGGGAGTATCTGTTGGACATTTTTTAAATCGATATTCCTACGACAAGTGCAAAACGAAAGAAACGATATTCGTTTAATTGTTATTTTTTTGCGATAACAATCAGTTTTATTAACATATTTGTATTATAACATAATCGTATAAGTACTAACATAACATAATGTCTGTTTTAATCTTAAAATTAAATTAGTGTCTAGTAATACTGTAAATAGTCTGAATAATTTTATATTTTAAGAAATAAAATATATTATAACAAATTATTTTTTGTTTTAGCATAATAGGTACATCTGTTTAGCTAGTTTGTATATAGTTTTCATATAAGAATTATTAAAAATGGGCGAAATACACGTGATTTGCCAAAGCATGTTTTACAAAACAAGTTTTGTGGTCCTCACGATAATTCGAAAACGATTCATCGTAATTTAAAAACTCGTTGTTAAGATTTCGTTGTTCAGTGATGAATATGCCAAAACTCAGCTTTGAAATGAAGTGGTGAAGGTTTGAACAAAAAATTTCAGTGGTTGTACCCGTTATGATTGGATTTTGTTTTCTTAAATAAACCTTTTCCAAGAAAATTCATAATTCTTTGTTTATCTACTAGCTTGTCTTATTAATATAATAATTCATAAATAATTGATAAATATTTAGTCTTTTTCTACGATTTGTTTTTCAGTCACACTTTGCCTTCTTTACGATAGTCAGTTAACTACCAGGGCGCGTAGACATCTGCTCTACCGAGATTCGAACCCTGGTCTTCTAGCATAGCGCGCTGTTGTTTAACGCACTGCAGCGGCTGCCACGCGCCTTTTTTTACAAACAAATTTGGAATTTTTGTCGAGATAATCACCTTTAAAGTTTCAGAGTTAGCAGTAGTGGTATGAAGAGTTCCGATAGCAATCACGTTGATTGCATCCATTCCTTTTGTAATTTGTTGATAGTAGTTTAACTAAATATACTAAAAGAGCATTTTCCTTCTGTTCGTGTAGTGCTTTATCTCTTCATTTAATGAGTTATCTCTTCATTTAATGAGTTTAAAATATTTACAATTGGTATTGTCATATTTCCAAAATATTATTATAATTTTTCACAACATTTTTATGTAGTTATGGCACGCTTTTATTTCCTTAAAACTGGGATGAATGGCTAACTTTTAAAATATTGGACTTCAGAATCGCTTAACACTTGTGGTTTTATATATACATTTGATTCATTTAATTTATATTTCTCTCGTAACTCTTTTTCTCGTTTCTTTATCCTCCGCCTATGCATTCGTCGTCTCACCGTGAATATTACCAACCCCATGATAATTATTTGGATAATAATCGACGATATCAAATAAATTAGAATAATATGCCACCATTTGTCAAAATTTCGTTGTTGCAATATTTCAATAACAATTTTCCACTCTTCCTGGGAATCCTTGTTCAGTGGATTGAAAGACAAATCAAGGTGTTGTAACATTGGTAGATCATCGTTGATAAATAAATGATAATTGAAAGATACAATATTGTTACCAGATAAGTCGATATATTCAACGTCCGGAAAGTTTTTGAAAATATTTTCACTTAGTGTTTCATTTTCCAAATCCAAAATCTTGAGGCACTTAATGTTACTAACTTTAGTTAGAAATAATAATTTAATATTCTTTATTATTAAGCAGTCTTCAATATAATTGATGCTACTATAATTTGCTAAACACGTCTCAGATACAATTAACAGTAAACTTATTAAAATATGAAAGACCATTGCGGGTAAACTAGTTATCGATCCTATACGCAAATTGACAATTTTAGACTAGACGAAACTTGCATTTAAATAAAATCAACATGATAAGTTACTGATAAATACCTATATATCTCAACTCATATAAGTAGATGATAATACAATAAAAACTTAATACATTTTCTAGGAATAGAAGATTAATATTTTTTTACTACACGTTGCGATTATAACCGATTAGTTTATCAGGGTACATTTATTTTGTTTATAAACAGAATTTGGCTATTTTATATAATTTATATGGTTTATTGTTATAAATGTTTACATCAGTTTACATGCCACGCGCCCTACCATACCTTTATATTTTCAAATGTCTACATGCTCGCATCTAACGGCACAGAGTACAATTACGACTCTAACTTCGTTGCCAACAATGATGGTTACAATTATGTAACCAAAATCATAGCTCAGCTGTTGGTGCTTGTGTCCATGCCAAAATCATAAAATTTCTCATTTCCCATAAGCGTGACACAGCCAAATGAGAAATTTTATGATTTTGGTTACATTATGGCTTCTAAGGGGTCCGCACTTGCCCGTATTAACTAATGTAGGCTACATGTGCGACTAATTTATAATTTGACATTTCTCAAAGATTTTTTTCCCGAGTGATCATGTATGTTAATGCATTGTTTTTCGTAAAGATCTCCTAATTAATAAAACTCAAATTATCAATACATGTGAGTGACTTCTATATCAGTTATTCTATGGGCCTTGGTGGAACGAACTTGTGAGTATGTTGGCACATGTACTGCCATACATTTTTACCACTTAGTTTTATCATAACTCTTATAGTTTACCCACAAAAACTAGTTATGTATTCTTACAGAAAATCCATCATAGTGCCACTTCTTATACTGTGAGCTGGGACAAACTTGGTGAGCATGTTGGTATATGTGCTTCGGTACTTGTTGACCATGTGGCTTTATTATAACTCTTATAGTTTGCCCACAATAACTAATTATGTATTTTTTCAGAAAATCCATCCTAGTGCCACTTCTGATGCTGCCAACTGGCAAGACGTTGTTAAGTATGTTGGCATGTGTGTTCCGGTACATATTACCCACTTGGTTTTATCATAACAACTCTTATGGTTTACCCACTATAACTAATTATGTATTCTTACAGAAAATCCATCATAGTGCCACTTCTGATGCTGCGAGCTAGAACAAAATTGGTGAGTATGTTGACACATGTGCTTCGGAACATGTTTGCCACTTGGTTTTATTTTAACCCTTATAGTTTACCCACAATAACTAATTATGTATTCTTACAGAAAATCCACCATAACTCCACTTCTGATGCTGCCAGCTGGAACAAATTTGGTAAGTATGTTGGCACATGCGCTTTGGTACATGTTTGCCACTTGGTTTTATTATCACTCTTATTGTTTACCCACATTAACTAGTTATGTATTCTTTCAGAACATCCATCATAGTGCCACTTCTGATGCTGCCAACTGGAACGAACTTGTTAAGTATGTTGGCACATGTGCTTCAGTACATGCTTACCACTTATTTTTATTGTAGCTACTGTAGTTTAAGAATTATTACTAATTATGTATTTATTTGTAGGTATTTGATGATTGTTCAATATAACCCATTCGTAGGACGAGCGCCTGGGGTAGTTTTAATGATTTCATATTAAACATTGTTTTGAATATGCTTTTTTAATGATAAATTGAATATAAAATTAGAATTATTAGTGCTGACATCTATTGTATACAATACGATTTGTTACAGGTACCAGTTTACCAATAGTTCTGTCCCTCATTCAGAGATGGCGCCACTAGTAAAAGCATTACTAGTTGCTTACAAAAAATTTCAAAAATTTGTATCTTCTGTTCTAAGCGTGTCATTGAAAAAGTTTCAATGTTATCAGCACTGATAAGACAAAAACTTTTTCGTCACAAAAGTGAAATTTTAAAAATTGAATAACTCTTAAACTAATTTTCCTACAGTGTTGTATGATAGCTTATTTTAATCAGCTCATCGAGCTTATCGCGTATACCAAATTTCAATTCTTATTGGATTCTTGCTAGATTCTCATTGGATTCTTATTAGATTCCAAATGCATTCATATTAGATTGTCATTAGATTCTTATTAGATTCTAATTGGATTCGGGTTGCATTCTTATTAGATTCTCATTGGATTCTTATTAGATTCCAAATGCATTCATATTAGATTGTCATTAGATTCTTATTAGATTTTAATTGGATTCGGGTTGCATTCTTATTAGATTCTCATTGGATTCTTATTTGATTCATATTAGGTTCTCATTGGATTCTAATTAGATTTTTCTTACTGGATTCATATTAGGTTATCATTGGATTCTGATTGCATTGTTATTAGATTCTCATTGGATTCTTATTAGATTTTTCTTATTGAATTCTTATCAGATTCTCATTGGCATCTTATTGCATTCTTATTAGATTCGCATTGGATTCTTCTTACAGGGTTCTTATTCGATTCTAATTGGATTCTGGTTGCATTCTTATTAGATTCTCATTGGATTCTTATTATATTTTTTTTATTGGATTCATATTAGATTCTCACTGGATTCTTATTGCATTCTTATTAGATTTTCATTAGATTCTATTAGATGAGAAGCTAATAAGAATGCAACCAGAATACAATTAGAATCGAATAAGAACCCTGTAAGAAGAATCCAATGTGAATCTAATAAGAATGCAATCATATGCCAATGAGAATCTGATAAGAATTCAATACTAAAAATCTAATAAGAATCCAATGAGAATCTAATAAGAATGCAATCAGAATCCAATGATAACCTAATATGAATAAAGTAAGAAAAATCTAATCAGAATCCAATGAGAACCTAATATGAATCTAATAATAATCCAATGAGAATCCAATAAGAATGCAACCAGAATCCAATTAGAATCTAATAAGAATCTAACGACAATCTAATATGAATGCATTTGGAATCTAATAAGAATGCTATTAGAATCTAATAAGAATCCAATTAGAATCTAATAAGAATCCAATAAGAATTGAAATTTGGTATACGCAATAAGCTCGATGAGCTGATTAAAATAAGCTATCACACAACACTTTACGACAATTAGTTTTACAGTTATTCAATTTTTAAAATTCCACTTTTGTGACGAAAAAGTTTTTGTCTTATCAGTGCTGGTAACATTGAAACTTTTTCAATGACACGCTTAGAACGGAAGATACAAATTTTTTGTAAGCAACCAGTAATGCTTTTTCTAGTGGCGCCATCTCTGAATGAGGGACAGAACTATTGGTAAACTGGTACCTGTAACAAATCGTATTGTATACAATAGATGTCAGCACTAATAATTCTAATTTTATATTCAATTTATCATAAAAAAAGGATATTGAAAATAATGTTTAATATGAAATCATTAAAACTACCCCGGGCGCTCATCCTACGAATGGGTTATATTGAACAATCATCAAATACCTACAAATAAATACATAATTAGTAATAATTCATAAACTACAGTAGCTACAATAAAAGTAAGTGGTAAGCATATACCGAAGCACATGTGCCAACATACTTACCAAGTATGTTCCAGTTGGCAGCATCAGAAGTGGCACTATGATGGATGTTCTGAAAGAATACATAACTAGTTAATGTGGGTAAACAATAAGAGTGATAATAAAACCAAGTGGCAAACATGTACCAAAGCGCATGTGCCAACATACTTACCAAATTTGTTCCAGCTGGCAGCATCAGAAGTGGAGTTATGGTAGATTTTCTGTAAGAATACATAATTAGTTATTGTGGGTAAACTATAAGGGTTAAAATAAAACCAAGTGGCAAACATGTTCCAAAGTACATGTGTCAACATACTCACCAATTTTGTTCTAGCTCGCAGCATCAGAAGTGGCACTATGATGGATTTTCTGTAAGAATACATAATTAGTTATAGTGGGTAAACCATAAGAGTTGTTATAATAAAACCAAGGGGCAAACATGTACCGAAGCACATGTGCCAACATACTTACCAAGTTTGTTCCAGTTGGCAGCATCAGAAGTGGCACTATGATGGATTTTCTTAAAGAATACATAACTAGTTAATGTGGGTAAACAAAACGAGTGATAATAAAACGAAGTGGCAAGCATGTACCGAAACACATGTGCCAACATACTCACAAAGTTCGGTCCAGTTGGCAACATCAGAAGTGGCAGTATAATGGATTTTCTAAAAGAATACATAACTAGTTATTTTGTGTAAACAATAAGAGTTATAATAAAACCAAGTGGCCAACATGTACCGGAACACATGTGCCAACATACTCACCAACGTCTTTCCAGTTGGCAGCATCAGAAGTGGCACTAGGATAGATTTTTTGAAAAAATACATAATTAGTTATTGTGGGCAAACTATAAGAGTCATAATAAAGCTACGTGGTAAACAAGTACTGAAGCACATATGCCAACATGCTCACCAAGTTTGTTCTAGCTTGCAGCATCAGAAGTGGCATTATGTTGGATTTTCTGAAAAAATACATAATTAGTTATTATGGGTAAAGTATAAGAGTTATAAGTGTAATTAGCAAACATGTACCAAAGCACATGTGCCAACGTACTTACCAACATCTTTCCAGCTGGCAGCATAAGAAGTGGCACTATGATGGATTTTCTGTAAGAATACATAACTAGTTTTTGTGGGTAAACTATAAGAGCTATGATAAAACCAAGTGGTAAAAATGTATGGCAGTACATGTGCCAACATACTCACAAGTACGTTCCACCAAGGCCCATAGAAGAACAGATATAGAAGTCACTCACATGTATTGATAATTTGTCGTTTATTAATTAGAAGATCTTTACGAAAATCAATGCAATGGCATACTTGATCATTGATCAGATCAAAAAAACTTTAAGAAATGTCAAATTATAAATTAGTCGAACATGTAGCCTACATTAGTTAAAACGGGCAAGTGCGGACCCCTAGGAAACCATTTTGTAACCAAAATCATACAATTTCTCATTTCTCATAAGCGTGACACAGCCCTGATCCCATCCATCTATCTTATTTATATCAAAGCCATTTGAATTCATTTTCATTCATTTTTATAATATTTGCAATACAGAAGATATTACATCATTTGCAACGTTTAAATATTAGTTGCATTAATTTAACTATTTTCAAAAGAAACAAAAACCTACGGTATTTAATATGACGAAGAACATCGACTTAGAATAATCTCTAAAATATAATCAGTAGATAGTATTCATAGAAAGTATGTTGATATTAAATAATGAAATAAATTTAAATATGCTGTCAAATTGCAACGCTATGGTTGGAGGACACGTCAATTGAACCAAATTGACTTGTTGGTGCTGGCTGTTGGATGAGTATGTTGTGCGGCTCTCTCTCCTAACAAAAAGAAGTGAGTAGTAACTGACGAAGTCAGTCAGTTAGTAGGAGTGTAATAGAACTTATGTTGCTGACCTTTAAGCTACAAATGGATGTTTTTTATACGGCACACTAATAGAACGATGGTTAATTAATATATAATGTGAATCGGCGAAAGGGGCACCAACAGGAAGCAATTCCACTACAATGTTAATCAGTACGTAGCGATTACAATCTTCGCGATCAATCTATACACAGAGGATAACAATAAGTCGCCAAGATGAATGTGATCATGCGGCAAATACATAATTTGGGATGGAAGCGGCTCTTCATACTGTTCTTCACATTTTGGCTTCTTATCTTCATCTTGACTGTTCTGCCAATGTTCAATGCACAGGTATCAAACAATGATGCAAAAAGAGCAGAAAGATTAACAAGAGCACTTAGTGAACTGGAGACTTTAAGGAGACAAAACAATGAGTTGCATGAATTATTTAAAGACATCAACATAGGGTGAGTTTTGTGTATTTAATCTGTATTTAATCTACAATTCATTTGTTATCAGGGGTCTAAAGGCAGAAGAGAAAGAGGCATTAGAGAATTTTCAGATGAGATTAACAAAAGCTGATAAAACAGTAAATAGCAATCAAGATTTAGGCTATATAAGGCAGCTGGATGAGCCCAACTTGCAATATGAGGTCACAAGACGAAGAATTACCTCTAATATCCAAGAATTGTGGTCCTATGTGCATTCAGAGCTTGTTAATTTGCAATCACTGTTAAAGCATGCAGCACCTGATATGATTGGTACAATAGGAAATATTTTAGATTTAGGATCACAGCATAAAAGGTCTCTAATTCATGACATCCGTTTGCTGAGTGAGGTTGATGGATTTGCCACATGGAGAGAGAAAGAAATAAATTCCCTAAGTGACTTAGTGCAGAACAGATTTAAATATCTACAAAATCCCAAAGATTGCAAGAAAGCGCGAAAATTAATTTGCTACTTGAATAAAGTGAGATGTAGTATCAGTGTTAAAAGAAGTATATTTTCATTGCTTATTATTATTCTAGGGATGTGGCTATGGCTGCCAGTTGCATCATGTTGTCTATTGTTTTATGGTGGCTTATGGAACAGAGAGGACATTAATATTAAACTCAAAGGGATGGCGGTACCATCGTCGAGGATGGGAAGAAGTTTTTAAGCCAATAAGTGAAACATGCACAGACGCCAGTGGTGAAACCATTAAGAACTGGCCTGGGACCCCAGACACCCAAGTTTTATCATTGCCCATTATTGATTCTTTAACTGCGCGTCCACCATATTTACCACTATCTATTCCGGAAGATTTATCTCAACGTTTAATACGCATACATGGTGATCCAATTGTATGGTGGGTTGGGCAGTTTTTGAAATACTTGCTGAGACCACAGGATAAAACTGCTTCATTTATTCAGGAAGCAATTACGAACATGGGTTTTAAACGTCCTATAGTTGGGTGAGCGTTTCTGTATTATTAATGTAGCGAAATTACATTTTCCGAATTATTTTTTTACTTTCTCTGGCATGTAATTTACTTCCGTTTGTCATTGTGCACCTTGCATTGTGATTTTCATTGTGATATTATAATATAAACATTTTTTATTCATAATTTAGAGTTCATGTCCGAAGAACAGACAAAGTGGGGACTGAAGCGTCGTACCACGGCGTCGAGGAATATATGGCCGCCGTCGACGAGTATTATAATCAATTAGAACTGAAAGAACGCGTGACAAAGCGTCGAATTTATCTAGCATCGGACGATCCAAAAGTAATAGTAGATGCACGACACAAATATCCGCATTACGAAATTTTAGGAGATTCGGATATTGCGAAAACTGCAGCAGTATCAACACGCTATTCGGATTCGTCATTGAATGGCATCATACTGGACATTCATATGCTCTCAATGAGCGATTATCTTGTGTGCACATTCTCATCGCAAGTGTGTCGCGTTGCGTATGAAATTATGCAAAATTACTTTCCTGACGCAGCCAGTAAATTTAAATCATTGGACGATATCTATTATTATGGTGGACAAACCGCACACAACCGGATGGCGGTACTTCCGCATGAGAGTCAACGGCAGAGCGAGATGAATCTGCAAGTGGGTGACCTCGTTGGTGTTGCGGGCAATCATTGGAACGGTTATAGCAAGGGCCGTAACCAACGTACACAACAAGTCGGTTTATATCCAAGTTTTAAAGTAAAAGACAAAGTTGAAATTGCCAAATTTCCTACATACGATAAAGCTGTGGTACAGGATAAGAATGTAAACACAAACGACGCGCTTTACGAAAGTGCCGATGAAAATTAACATGATCTGTTTGCTACGGAGCAGCAATACTCAAGTGAAATTATGTTCCTGATTGGTTCTCGTTTTATTTCGTCGCAAGTAAAGCGTATCGAAATCTATTTTCGGTGGCATTTAAATTAAGCTTTAACATAATTTATGTTTTTGACAACATCGGAACAAGCTACGAAAACTTCCATGATTATTGTATATTACTCTCATTACTCTTTGGGTACACATATGACTAAATTATTGCATGTCAATAATCATACGTAAATATGCGTAATCATTTTATTATTTTTAAACTAGTTCGTAGTAAATACATAGTTCACGCCTATGAGCTTTTAGAAATTGACGAACGCAATGATGATATACTCTTTTTGTTTTCAAAAAGCGAAAGGACAAGTAAATATTTGAAGAATGGTAATTATAATGCATTCAAAATGCTTTACTGTGACAATATTTTTATCTGGACGATTTATGTGACACTATTATCTTGATTTGTTTACTATTTATTTTTGTACATTTGTCGTAAGGGATAACGTATATACGTTCAATCTATTTAATTGTAAAAAATGTATAAATTATCAATAGAAATCACCGCAAGTATAGAAATCACACAGAGTAAAACATATACGTTAAATGTTGCCATCGAATATTCTACGGTCTTAAAAGAGTGCGTGTAAACAAACAGGAATAATTGTAAATACTATTTAAGTACAGTGACTGATTTAATAATTCATTGATTTAAATCGATATGAAATCGTGCAAATGCATATAAATATTTAAAATTAATGTGTAGGCAAGTATAAATATTGTTTTCGAGGTGATTGTGTGGTGACAAAATGTATTTAGCAAAACATATAGTTTGTTAGATTGATATTGATAATGAAACAATAATGAACATTGGAACTTGCTACAAAAACACAGGGGTAATATAATGATAATAAAGATGCCAGATTAAAGCGTTGTTAAAATATGTTAAATATTGTTACAACTGTGTATACTTTATGAATTCCAATAATTTTACATTTGACGACATGCGTGTTTCCATTTTCATTTATAGAAAGGAAGAAACGTGATTGAAAATCCACTTTATTAATAGCTTTATTTATTATTTTAGTTATTTAAGTATTACTTTGGAACTGGGGTGGCAAGTGCAATAAGTTTGTTTATTATATTTAGTTGCTGATATATCTCAAAAACAATTCGAATTATTTTATACAGAAATTAGTAGGTTATAAGTTTTATAGAAGATGAACCGCAAATTATGATTATTTCATTTGCAGTGATTTTGTGATTTGTTTTGAAAACTTTTAAGTAATTTCCGTTTTAATGAATAAAAACAAGTTGAAAATAATATGAGGCAAGATTTATTGCTAGTCTGAACGTATTTTCAGGTTGGCTTAAATGGGTTGACTGCAAATTGCACGTGTTGCTTGTTACGTTCGTGCGTTTGAAGCGACAGTGATTGAAGCAGTTACAATTAGGCTTTAATCATACGGAACAATGCATTTGGATACGTCCCAAGTTTCAAAAGAGTCCACTGATATTGGTTCGGTTTATGTGCTTGCGGTATATTTTATTTGTAGCGGAAATTTGTTTACATCTAACGCATTTGCAACGTAATCCGCAACAATGCGGCTGTCGTTAGGACTCTGTCGACAAAGCACCAAAATATATTGGATTTGCTATGTGTTCGACATATTTGCTCGACGAACTGTTTCACATGCGGTTGCAAATTACTTGAAGCTGCATACGCGAAGATGCCGCGTTCGAACGTTTACAAAACAGCTCAAAGTGGAGGCTGCATCATTCTTTTCGCGGCTCTGCTCATCATCATGGTGGGTTTCAGCTTGGGCTACTTTGCCATACGCAAGTCGAACATTCTGGATCCGCATTGCGAAAATTCCACAAAGATGTATGATTCTTCAAAATAGGCAAGTACGAAGTGTAACTGTATAGTAGTAATTCATTAAATTTGATGCACTGTTTTATTTATTTAGGTGAGGCTACTTTAAATATTACTAATGAGTTCATCAGTGAAAACAAAAAGATACGCAGACGAGTTGACATGCGCAAAGATACATTAAGATAAAACGAAAAGAGAAAGATCTTTCTTACATCATTTATACGCACTTGCGTCTTGTTTCGATTTCAAGTTTGAGTTGCATGTATTTACCACAGTCTGAAATGGATACGAACAAACAGGTTCAATTTCAATTCTTGTTTTATGCAAACAAATCTGCCGATTGTTATTGATTTTGCTTGCATAATTAGCACAGAATCGAAGATTCAACTTCTTGCAACACTTTCTGGTATTTACTCTTCACGTAATCGATTTAATGTGTTCTTTACAGTGCCAGCGTGAGCTGCAAGATCTCATTTTCGAAAATGAGCCAAGCAAGGAGAACAACAAGCATTGATTAAGTGAAATTGACGGACAAAACTTTCTCAAAAATTAATAATCTCCAAAGCGCAAAAGAAAAATTAATTTCTCTTTAGGCTGATGAATTCGTTGATGAGTTTTGATTTTTAGATTATTATCGTTTATTTACATAATTCACTTTTGATTATATGGTTTGTTAAAAGCACATATTTAAGTAAGTAACTCTATTTGTTTTATAAAGTGCTTTATGCGCTAAGCCATAAAAATGAATTACCTGCCAAAACGTTCCGGATTTTGGTATCGACAAAATGTGTTTATTACTAAGATACAAATCTATTTCATAAGCACGTAAGAAAACGTGTTTCCTTGTGTGCCAATCAAATTTGTCATGCATTTCAATAAATTACATGAATAACAATAAGTCTCCAAAATTTCCTAATGTATTAAATGCAAATTTACACCAAATTACAATTATTTTGCGTATTAAATCAGTTTTATGTATATTAAGTACTGTTATGAAATTATCGAATTAATATATTAATTAATAGCAAAAGTTACGTAACCTCAAAAAACTTTTACCCAATTTCATTGTAAATGTAAATGGCGAATTTTGTATTGTTTATTGTTTAGTTAAATAACATGATGAATAGTCGAGAATAATTATGCGTAAAATTAAGAAATTTTATTATATTGCATTTACCTAGAAGAGATTAGTAGAAAAGAAATTGAATTTGGTTTATTATTCATAGTTAAAATTTTTATTATATCGTTTAGTTGCTTGTTATTCTTAGAATATTCAAAATAAGACTTGCTTATGTGGAAAATATTCATAATATTCGTAAAATATTCGAAAACATGTTTTTGCAGCTCCAAGTGCAATTATTTTTTATTGTTATTATTAGTGGTAAGTTTAGATGGATAACGAAATTATGTTAGTACTTGTACAGGTATTGCTGTTCAATGTTCCATTTAACTGAGGAGATAAATTTGTCGAGTTTCTCACGCACAAAACGGGCAATTAAAGTTTGTAATCAAATATAAATGCAAGTTAATAGGAATACATTTATATTACGACGTTTATGTGTAAGCATACATAACATTTCTCCTACTTTCCTTGACGACGCGTACCTTCCTTCTTTGAGCTGTCTTTTCTTGAGCGCGCTTGCTTTGCTACTTGGGCATACAACTTGGCGGTGCTTGGAGTGGCCAAACCAATGTACCAGCAACCAGATTCGTACGCGAGTTTTTCATTTCGCTGCATTGCAAATCAAGCCGAAACCGAAGCGAAGCGAACGCGAACGCGAACGGTACACGCGCCGAAGTCAATATACAAACTTCTTGTATAAAACGATCCGATACGGCGAGTTTACGCACAGATAATTAACTTTTACTTGTACTGCACGAGTGTATTTCGCGTATCATTGTCAGCGAGTGAATTCGCTCAGCAAAACAGTAGTAGTCGAAGAAATCAAACCAATGCGCGCGCTTTAATCAAACGTTTTCAAACGAGTGCGTACAAGCGAAACGCGTGTTGGAAAATGCGCTACAGGAACTGTGACCTAATGTGATTATTACTGAAAGTGCTCCTCATCTAGGATGAAGTTCATAAATTAGGTGTTTATTTGAACACACCTTTCTTAACTTCCAACTAATATCTTAGCACTTACTTTTCCGGAAGAAATTCTTCGAGTTGATAATTTTATTGATCAATCTCCTCTTCCATTTGTAAGTATTAATGCAAATTATTTTCAATAGGTCCACATTTAAAAAATGAAAGTTGTTTACCAGTCATCAACGAGTTTCGCTTTTATTTTTAAAAGAAATGACAAGAAATCATTCCGCGCAAAATACTGTCATTGACAGTATGACATATTCGCGTCAATGAAGCGATTGAAGAAACGTGCTAAAAACTAAGTAAACTAAAATTATGAATTAATTTCTTATCTTATCACATTTGTAACTAGTGTGAGTACCTACGTACAAAGTAAACAAATTATGTATTGGAGAATCGTCATATTACATGATGCATTACCAAAGAGGTAAAGGCCACATGATTTATAAGTTGTCATTAAATTTTCCGCTTTTTCATTAAACCTCTTTATATTAAGCTAAGAGAAATCCTTCATCGTTTAAATGGTAATAAACCTTCATTGTTTAGAGGTATATACGGGTAAAATAAGATGATAAAAAACGCAGTTTGTTAGTGAAAGATACTCGTAAAACAGAATAACTCTTCGCGTAATATAAATTTATGAATAAGTACAGGATGCGGCAAAATTCTATACCAAAGTTTGAAGCTGAATTTGAAGAAAAATACTAGAAATATGGATAGATTTTCGCCACGTCATAATTTGATAACTATGGAAGTTTTATCTGAGGTGGTTGCAATCAAGAAATGTCCGTTATTGTTCTAATACTGCTTCATGTCGCTTGGGTTCTTCTCTAATTTGCCGCACTTTCTTGTTTTTGGCAAGGTATATTGACAGAATTTTTGATATTTTAGTGAACATATTACAAGAGTGCATTAGAAGCTTTTCGGCATAGTATCTCGAATAGACATTATAGGACTTTCTTTTTGAAAATTATTTGAATAGCAAAATCAGGGAGTCACTCTCAATTCTAAGGGGCATTTTTGTATGATCCAGGATTTTTCTGTCGCAACTCTTGAAGATCGTGAGCGGGAAAACGTCAAGTTTTGGAACTGTCTATGCAGCACGGATCACGAAATGTACACATTCACGAAAATATGGTCCTGGGCTTCCCTGGGGAGCAATAATCCTGGATGCCCTCTGGACGGATTTAACGATATGTGACTTTTTATGAGATTTTCTCAAATCCGTGACTAAGAAAAATTACCTACTCAAGAAAATTGAACGTATCATTTGATATAAGATTTGAAAGCATTTCAGAGAAAACTGATCAATTTATGGAATTTTGGCGCACCCTGTATATAGTTTACTTTTTACATGTGATTTTTAAGCAGAAGGTAAAAGTCAAAGATCAACAGCTTTAGCCTTTCCAATACGTTATGTTCCAATAAATGCTTTTCTGTATTGTCGATTCGCGGTGATTGCATTTCCTTGTTGCATTCGCGCAAGTTCCATCATTGCCGCGCATTGCTGCACACTCGCGCATAATAATAGAAAGAGCGTTTGGAAAATGAACAACTTTATCATTCCCTTGCGAATGATGATGACTTTTATTAATGCGGTTCGCATGTAATTAGCGCAATTGCACAGATTTGATTTAATGCAATTCGATTGCATGTATTAATCACTGCCTCATTCCCCATAAATAATTATTTATTTACAACTTTCAAGAGTGCTGGACTTGCAATAAATACTTAATGCTGTTAAACAAACCAACTGCAAAATAATGATGGAATAAGTAAATACAAGGAGTGAACGGTCTCGTACTATTCTAATTTAAATTTCTTCATTAACGCATACACAAATAACGCGATATTACATAACCTTAATGTTTAGGAAATAAATCGAATGATTTACAATTTCTGCACAATTCATTCGCGGTTTCGTTCGAACGGACTGATGAATAAATCATTGCAGAATGATGATGAAATATTTTTTACGCTACTTTCTTAAACACTAGTGAAAAATATTCCAAAGTGTCAGTGTCAGTGTTATTTGTTTGAAATGTGTTCAGTTGCATAAGAACCTATTGAATTATTCAGCTCTTTTTTTTTCGGTTACTTTCTTCATTGAAATTTTATTTTATATAATATAATTAATAATGCTGCTTTTGTTAACAATAAAAAATTGTAAAATTATTTGTTATAAATATTAAATATTTTATGGCCGTTGAACGTATAATTGCAAGGTAATTGGGCGCAATTAATAATTAAAGTAGAAAGTGATTAACTATTTTACACAAATAATTTCAAGCCTGCTAATGTTTTGTTGCGTCTCAGGTGCGATTTAATATTCTGTTTAATTACTTTAAGATTAGTAATAATGAAAAGTTGTAAAGTTAAAGTAATTTTAATGTCTCTGTCGCTGGCGGCAAACGGTGCAAAAAACATGCGTACAAACATACGTAATGTTGGACCTGCACGCCTTGTAATACTTTTCATTTCTAATTAATGCGCGCTGCATTTAAGTTATTCAATCACCATCTCCGAATTCGGTGTTAAACTAAATCTAAATATGCGCATTTGACATATGTATCCTACTCTCTTTGTATGTCAATGAGAATTTTAAGATTGATTAAAATTATTGCTCAATCTTTTTTGGACATTTACAAATATTACAAATCTAATTAATAGGCTGGAATATGTATTTAAAAATTGGCAATTGAATGAAATATTTTTAAGTGGTTGAACTTTAAATGGCATTTTATTTTCTTAGTTTGACATTAGATTGAAGGGAATGATGAAATTATTAATGGAATGCACGAATAAAAAAATTCTTAAAAATCTCTATCTCTTTATATATAAAAATGCTGGGATGTTTGTATGTGGAGCCAAATCAAACAAAATTTCAGCGGGCATCATGTTGGAACGGAACAATTAATAAAACCGACAAACAGCGGGCAGGAAGGCATGAAGGAAATCGGCAAAATATAATAAAGGCACTTGAAAATTGAAGTCCAAATTTTATAAACAAAAAACAGTTAAAAAATTGCAAAGCCTAAAAACCAATATCTACGTAAATCACAAATAGGCGATCAGAGTTCATCGCGACAGCTATACATATCAATACGAAACACCTTTTGGCGAAACGGAGTTCGTGGGGTCAGCTAATTATTTATAATATTCCTAGAACTGTTGATTATCGTCTAAAAGCGTTATTCTCGGCTTATGATAACCAAAATAAAATTTAAATATTTGAGTGTTGTTTTTGTTGTTATCATATTTTAATATTTCATGGACATTGCATTCAAATTTTAAAAGCTGTTGTTATCACGTGACCTAATTTGATACACTCAGTTTATAGTAAGAGTGGAAATGAAATTCTGATAATAAAAGTAAATTTTGAATATATATCAAAAATATTTTTATCTAACGCTTTAAATAAAATAGGACGCCAAAGAATTTCGACGTGAAAAAGTGTTTTCCTTCGGTTGTTTAGTATTATTTTGCACGCATGATAATAATGTGTAGGTTGAAGGATTAGCGCATTGTGTTTATTATTCTTGTCAACGTTTGAGCAATGAGGTTTGTAACATTTTGCAACGATTATGTTTGCATCAGGAAACGTTCGATGTTTAAATGCAACAAACACGTGTATTCATTATTCTCGTCCAATTCTGTCAACGCTGGTAAAAAGCATTTGGAAAATTGCATACGAGTCGTTAGTGCTGCTTCCACAAACAGCGAGTGTGCAGAAGAAATACGTGTTACATCATACACCTATGCGGAATATCACATGTGCGAAATGAAGCAACAAAACCAACAGCTAGACACATTGTTTGTCATGCAATTTTGTGTATACTTGCATCAATTTTTCTTAATGAGTTGTTGCCTCAAGGTGTTTGTAGAAATTTGCACAAGTTGCATATTTTTTCCTATCTCTAACAATGCTATACAAGTCTACATTTCATTTTGTTTGATTTAAATTTAATGATGTTTTTTCAACTCGATCATTATTATTTTTTCAAATAATATTTAGTAATTTCATTGAGGATTTCCTTCAATTAAATAAACTATAGGTACGTAGATGTAATCTTTCTGATTGAATCTTGTTATGATAGCAATCGTTTATTTTTACATAATTACACCCAATATTACAAACCAAGTGGTATAGTCGCATAAAGTTTGAGTTAATTGTCAACTGACAGAAGTTGCGAAATAGTTCCAAACGTGCGTAATAATTACAAATAACGAAAGAGGAAAAGGAGAAAGTAATTAATTGGCGGTGTTAATAATTGCCAAAGTAAGCAAGCGAGTGTTTTATGTGAAATCCCATCTCAGGTACAATATCCAAATATTTTGCGACACATGTGTCGTAAATTTATTTCTGCGTAACGTATTAAATTAAATAACTTTCCTTCCGAATATTTTATATTCAGCCAGCTGTTGTGTAATTTCTATAAATACTGCGGAATATACTTAAGTATAGAAAAAAATAATAATAATAAGAGTAAAAATATAATTTTTATTATTGTCTCCAATATGCGTCGGATATTAATAGGAAAAACAAATAGTAATGATTTAATTAATTTTTGATTAATGTTGCATTAACGGCTTTGATTTTTAATTAAAACTTAATTATGAATTATTTAATAATTCATTATTTGTCGTCATCTATTTTGAATGACATTTAATTTAATTATAATATTTTACAGCGTTAAAAAACAAACCAAGTGAAATTTTATAATGAAAAACTTATAGTTAATTACGGTAAGAAAATGTAGGCCCAGAATTTAATTTTAATTCTATAAGTTGTTTTATGAATTATGACTTAAGTCAGATGCGTTATTAACGTGCTTTGTTTATAACTGGCAACAGCCGTTCGCTGATTTTTAATTTGCAAGTAATCATTCAAAGGTGCAAGAGTTGATTTCCTGTACTACTTATCCAACATATGGCTTCATCATATATGTTAATCAATATCCTAATGCAATTTATTTACAGATTCCAACTATGTTGACCAGACAAATTCTAGTAGCTTCCACGTTGGCTGTGATAAACCTGTGCAATTGTGCAAATATTCTAATGATAACAATGGGTGGTACAAAATCACATAAAATTCCATTTTGGGAGCTTGCACGAGGATTAATACCTCGAGGACATAATGTTACATTTATTAGTCCATTTCCTGCTGATTTCTACCTATCTGGTCTTGACGAGATAACACCTGCTGGTCTAGTGTTTTACGTAAAGAATTACACAAATTGGGATCTTGTTGGTGCACGAATGCGTGGTGAAGAACCCGTACATCCAATTGATGTTTTGAAATATCCTTATCAGGTAAGAATAATTAATCAAGAGATTGTTAGTTAATTGAATTTTATTGTGTTTTATTTGCAGTCATGCGATGAGCTTTATTCAGACCCTGAAACAAAATCGTACTTACTCTCAAAGCCACGCATTGATCTAATTATAATGGATGGTGCATTTCCTGAATGCTCCAACGCATTAGCCTACTACTTCAAAGTACCTTACATGTACATTAATACGGTAGCCTTCCATCCATTTTCCCTATCGTTGGCGGGCAATCCTTCATCGTATTCGATCACGCCGTTTGTTTCACTTCCGTTTACGGATACCATGAATGTTTTTCAACGTACGATAAACACATTGATGACGACAATTATGGGATTTTTGCACAATATTTGCATGCGTGTGTTTGTCCAGAATGTACTCCGTAAACATTTTGGTCAAGATATTCCAAATACCTATGATATCAATCGAAATGTGAGCTTCATCCTACAGAATGGACATGCAACAGTCACCTATCCACGGCCGTATTTGCCCAATGTTGCAGAAATTGCCTGTATTCATTGTAAACCACCAAAACAGCTTCCAAGTGTGAGTATACTTTATAGTCATATAAATTAACATGCACCTAGTAATTAAGCTTAAATTTATATCTGAAATTTAATTAGATAATAATTAAATATTGGCAATAGTGTTACGAAAGAAAGAATGGCGCTGAATTAATATTTTGAGCACTTTTAGAATGCAGAATGCAAGTGTATATTTTGTGACTGTGAAGAAAATTGTTTCAAGGATAACGCACAACTTTTACTTTTCTTGTTGCACCTTAACTTGAATGTGCAATGAAATGCAATTTATGTGCGAGGTAACGTGATTTAGATTGGCGACATAATCTGATTAATTTGGTTTACCAATACTGTTATGACAGAATTATCATTTGTGCAATGCGAAACCCACTTTCGACTAGGCAAAAGTACAAGTTGACTGCAATTTTTCTTGGAAACAATTACACAATATTGTTTACATTTGAAAGAACTAGGCTGAAAGAACTAGACACTTGGGAAAAATTTGTTGACTATTGCCAAGGTATATTAAGAAACACAAACGGGTTTTTAGTTTAATCTCGGTTACGATAATTGCAGACAGGAAAATTACATATTATTTTAACTAAATTTTAATTTGCTTAAGCATGACATGAAAGTAATAACAAATTAAATTTATTCTTCAAATGTCACCATGTCACCATTTATCACTTGGATATTCTAAAGAGAAATTATTACTAAAGGATTGGATAACTTTTATTTATGGTTGCATTTTATTTGTAATGTGATCTAGAGTGAAAATTGAAATTCCTGAACGCTCACATAATTTTCATTTTCACATAACTACCGTTACTTTGTATACTAGTAGAGAATAATTTACGACATATTAAAACACATTTAATATGTATTTGCGTTATGCAAGAGTCACTAGCACAAAATGGCAAAACAACGTGATGTTTGCCTCGTACTCGTTCAGCACAATAAACATGCCACGAGACAAAACGTGGAAACGATAAACGACGTTATATCATTATCAATTTTGCGGTATCTCACTTTTTTTTCTATTTGTTTATCTTGTCATTCAAATAGGAAAGCAAATAACGCGCACACTTTTTACTTTTACTTTCATGGCTATTTGTTACCGTATAAATCGATTGTTATTGATTTTTCTGCAAATGGAACAAAACAATTCAAGTTTGTTGTATTCCTTGCAACTAATAACATAATGATTTAATTAGCACCTACCGTTGACTTTCTTGTCGATAAGTTGTTATTATATTTACCTAATGCGCGTAATTCACACGCAGCATGCGGTAGAAGTGAAACAATGAAGCCGTAATAAAGGAAAATTGATTAGGCCCAAGACGTAATCGTTTAACATTTGCATTTCTTGAGCATTTATTTAATGCATAAAGCTGTTACTTTCACTGCTCGCAGGCGCGCTGATTCTCTCTGCAATCTGTGAAAACTTGCGATTATACGTAAATGCTGAAATCCATACAGTCAGCCATTTCTAACACGATAGGTTGGCAAAGCGTTAATGCAAATTTTACGATACGTTTTGCACTTGCATGTAGAATTTGGAAAATTTCATAAACGGAAGCGGTGATGCTGGATTCATCTACGTAAGCATGGGCTCATCGGTGAAAGCTGCAAACATGCCAGAGTATCTGCGTCGAATGTTCCTCGTTGTCTTTCGTCAACTTCCACAACGAGTTTTATGGAAATGGGAGGCAGATGATCAAATGCCAGACTTGCCTGATAATGTAATGCTGGGTCATTGGTTACCTCAACAAGATATCTTAGGTGTGTTGGGTTGCTTACCACTTGCGTATTTGCAAAATGCAATAAAATGCCGTTTTCTAGGTCATCCTAAAATTAAAGCATTCGTTACTCATGGCGGTTTATTGAGCATGTTCGAAACCGTCTACCATGGAGTACCAGTTGTGACAATGCCAGTTTTTTGCGATCATGATACGAACGCAGCGAAAGCCGAATTGGACGGATATGCTTTAAAACTGGAACTGTCAACGCTTACACCAGAAGCATTATTATGGGCGATCAATGCTGCCATGCATGATCCAAAGTACAAGAAAGAAGTGTTGAGACGTCAGTACTTGCTTAATGATCAGAAAGAAACTGCACTTGAGCGTGGTATTTATTGGACGGAGTATGTCATTCGACATAAGGGTGCATTGCATTTGCAATCGGTATCAAAGGATTTAAACTATGTTCAATACTATTTATTAGATGTTTTTGCAATACTTATATTGGCTGCGTATCTCTTCTACGTGGTCATGAAGTGGACGCTTAAATTTATTTACAAAATACTTGTGGGCAACGTTACCAACTATCATACGAGCAAAAAGTGTATGAAATCTGATTAAACTTTAGCACATGTAGTCTTAGATAAAAATTCGTTTTTGATTGTTTTGTTTGTTCACTGACTGAGTACGCTGATTGATTGTTTGCGTGTCTGAATTCTGAATGCATGGAGTGGTTCGTTTGTTTGAGTGTCACAAATATGATAATTTTAGGACACTGTACAGGTACTTAATGTTAATTATTATTACAATAAAATTAAGTATCTATAGCGAACATAACCTTGAATTCCATGACCGTCAGCACATCAGAATTTATCCACTTCGTTCGTGGACATGGCATGATTAATTTCGCCACCTGCAGTTCCATTACGGTCTTTATTTCCTAGCATATTGATGAGATCGTTGCGTTGCTTGTCTGATGGATTAACTTGATGAATTGGTGTAATTTGCACCGTTCGCTTTGAATAATATAAATATCCAGCAAATCCCATGCCTCCGATTGAGGCGCATAGGATTAACCACTTGATGATTTTAACGATTTTGAGCACTCTAAAGAGTTGATTATTCAGTTGTCCAGTCCATGTTGAATTTAGTTCAACACCTTCTTCGACCCAGAATAACGGAAGGATCACTTCCGGCATATTCTTCATTATACTAATTTTTGGAACTGCTTCAAGAGGCATTGCAAATTGCATTCGTTTTTTAGCAAACACTGGACTACCAGTCATCTGAAATTAAGTGATTTAATGTTATTGAATTATCTTATTGTTATGTTAAACATACACTTTCGAAGAGAATGACGATTTCGTGTTTATCTTTTTCCGGTTGAAGTCCACGTACTCCACGAATATAACTCTCATCACTGAGATAGAAGTGTGGTAATGATGCAACAACTGGAGCACCAGCACATTTGGACATGTCGTGAATTCCTTTCTTATAGCAGAAAGTTTCGCTAGGACAATAACAGCGTTCTGCCTTGACTGTACTTTGATCACCAAAATCAGCAGTGTATCGACGAACAGGTACACCATCATATTTTGAATTTTCCACATAGTAAGCAAATAGACTCCTATGATAACAGTAACAATATATTAATCTGAAATTTATTCAATGATTTTTAGTACTTTACCTGCAAATATCTGGAGCAAATGACATAAGACCATCTTCTTCTTTTAAGAATGGTGGGAAAATTGTAGAATCAGTTCCTTCGTATTGATTACACTTTTTGGTGCCCCACATTTTTAATTCAGGTTTACCCTCAAATTCGACCACTCGTCCTAAATCCATAATATTTTTAATTCCTCGTTTAACTTTCACTCTCTGTCCAATTGTTCCATTTTTCTATTTACAAAATAGATTAAAGTAATATAAGTAATTAAACATAATTTCAGCTTACCGGTCCAAACATGGAAAATTTAAATATTCCTGGTTCAACTTCTATGAGATCGGCTGCTTCAACTTTAAGTTGCGAACAAACTGCTTTCCCTGCAAAGTCTGTGACATTACAGGCAATTTCAATGCCATCAAAGAGGAACTGATTAATTGTTGTTGTTAAAAATGGAGTTTCTGGATTCCTGTAAATACTTATTATCGCTTTATTCAGAAGTGATAATGCTCCTGGCTTATCCTTTAACACGGCCATGACAACTCCCTAAAAAGCATCTAATAATTTAGAGTGTAAATATAAAATTTTAATTAAATACCCCAATAAGTGGATGAATAGTTGTAATAACTTCATTTCCAGTTACAGCTGATTCTTTCTGATTGAAAATGAATGTATTTTTAATGCTATAAGTCATAGTATCCTCTGCTTCATCTTCTTCAATATTAACCTTTTCCTTCCATTCACTAAAAGCAAAATAGTTTAAATTCTGGATAAATTACACATGTTTAAGCAAATTTATACTCGTAAATTATTGGGCCTATTTCTTGTACAATTGGTGTTGCTCCTCTTTCAGTAATATCTCTCGGATTGGTTACATTGAAAAAGTAAATTTTGAAAGTCAGCGGAAATGGCACTTTTAAATACATATCCCGCACATCATTTCCCTTTTTCAAACTAACCATCTAAAATTTTAAAATTTTAATAAATCGCAATTAAAACAGTATCACAATACATTTTTAATTTGGCTCTTGATTAGCTTTGGGAATGCGACCCATCCGAAAATCAGGATAAAGAGACATGTTGCAACTGATCCAATGCCTACTTTTATTGGTAAATTTAATTGCATTTTTTTCAAATTTTTGGTAAATTTGTAGCAATTAAATAATGTCTGAAATCGCTTCCAGGCTTTGCGCACAAACTCAAGGACTCGTAATTGCGGAAAAATAAATTCAAGTAAACGACGAAGAAGTGTGCTCTTCACCTTCATGCAAACTGTAACCTTTTCACGTTCCTGACCGCTATCGTACTGAACAACTCGGAGGATAATTGCGCGCTGTTATAGCTGTAATCAGCCCGGATAGACGGAGGACGCACGGCGATATGCTGCTGTCCACTTTAACGAATTGACGTATACTCTTTCGATGGGCGCCTTATACGGTGGGAAAAAGCGGAAAATGCAAAGAAAGCACAGGTGCACTCACTGCACACTCTCCGGTACGATTATGAGTATTTCTTTCAACGAATTACTCCCCATCTATAATGTTGTATCAATGTTATTAATTATTTTTTGCAGGAGCATGAATGATTAACCGGCACTAAATGTTTAATGAATTGCTTCGACGAACTGCTTGAAAGAGGCACAAGGGCGCAAATGTCCTAGTTAATGTGCATTTTTGATGAGATGCGCTTTGCTTAGCGATTATACGAGTAATTCACGGTTAAGTTTAAGGTGCAACTATTCTCATCACTAATTATTCACACGTGTACCGCATTCGCTGCACGGTCAACTAGATGATAATTACGCGCGACTAAACATCAACTAATTAATTGATGCTCCACCGGACAGATAAGGCTTTGAAAAACTTTGAAGACTCTGGACAGCTGTCGTCACACTACTATCTACATTTTATGCCAGTATTCCAATTTAACCACGACTAGAAGTTTATCAAATTATGTATAATTGAATCTATTACCTTTTTTTACCGCCGTTTCTTTGATCGTTATTGTTGTCATATAGTTTAGAATGGAATCATATTGTATGTTTTTCAAATTGAAGAACACAATCATCTTGACCTTGTTTATAATTTTGCTACATTGCAGGATAAATTACATGAATGTAACAGGAAATTATGATATTGGTATTGTAATTAGCAATTAATAATTGTAGTCTTCATTAACGATGTATGTGTATTATCAAAAATTGCAAATCATAATAAATTATTATTTGCCTAATGCAACATGCTGTAACATGCCGTATAAAGCTGAGTAAATAAAGTTATCCTACAAAATAATTGTCACGCAAAATAATTGTACGTTTGTCTATTACATTCATAAAATCCTAAGAAATTATGTTTAATGTTAATAAGTAACACGTTTTAAAAGAAGAACATTATTACAAGCAATTTAAACACTAGATAAATAGATTTTATAAACAATTGAGAGAGGTATTAAAAACATTTTTAAAAACACTATAATCATACTTAAAACAAGACACAAATATATACAAAATTAACTTTAATGATGGCTAACGATAAACTGAGAAAGCAATTAATAAAAATATCAATAAATAGAAAATTACTAGGTAAGTAATTCCAAGTTAATTAATAATTTATTTTTATGTGTATAATTTTCTCTTTCAATTGTCTAATCTAATTGAGAAACATGTAGGTTTAAGGATAAAATAACGTATGCAACTTAACATACTCATAAATAATAAACTTTAATTGTCTCAGTTCCAAATAATGAAAAACATTATAAATACAATATTATGTCCATGATCTTAACATTGGTATTGTCTAGAAAATTAACTATCATATTGATTATCTTTGAATCATTAGAGAAAGATGATGCATAGTAATAAATAAATCAGATGATTACGTCTTTCATAAAATGCAGGTGTTTGTAATACATACACGTAAAGTTATGTCTTTGAAGATGATGCTGACGAATTGTTATAATTATGGGAACATATGCGATCGCATTCATTGGCTTTACGACACTGCCAATCAGAACAATGCTCGCTTTTCGCAAATAGCTTCTAATCAAATTGATTTTTCAATTTTCTCGTTTGTACACTACATGGAAGCTATCAATTAGTTGACATTATTTCGCAATTTGAAATATCAATTAATAGATGGGATTATCCATTATCATGTCGTAGGTAACTGTTGATTCTTCATCAGAAGATGATTAAAGATCTTTGCGATGCATGATGAATTTTTATACAAGATAAGTAGGTACTTATCAGTTATCCATTTGTTACAAGTTGAAAATCCAACAACTAGTTTAAAGCTTTAATCTTTATTGTTAAATATTCCAGATGCGTCACTTTTTATGATATTTAGCTTGTGTTAACGTCTTTTTGGCTGATGGATGTTCATCTTCAAAATATCGATCGTATCCTCGTGCACAATCAACAATAAAACACCTTATCATTGATAGATTCCTCTTTACACGATTCACGTTATCGTTAACAACTTTAACAGTTTTCATTTTTGTTTATTGCTTATTAAATGCCAAGAAAACACAAGTTCTAGAAGATTCTTCTTGTTCTTTGGCAAATGCAACGTTGCACCGTTTGAGCGAGTGCACTAACTCTTGAATGTGCAAAAGGAAGAGGAACGATTTCAACTGAAGGAAGCCGAAAGACTTTCCGAACTTTTATATGTTCGCTTGGCGCAATAATATATTAACCGGACGATTTAATTTGTTTAGAAGAGAACAGAGCATGGGTTGTACACCTTGAATACGATTTGTGCAATGTCATGAGTATTTACAAGTAATAAATTCCTCCTGTGGACCGGAAGAGTGTACGGTCATCGGTCAATGTTGAGGAAGGACACCTATGAATGAGTTGGGTAAATACGTGCATCGGTGAATGAATTTGGTTAATTTGTTTTAATTTGTTGTTTGTTATTAATTTTGGTATTTACCTATTGTGTCAATGTTACGCGTTAGCCACAAAAAAGCGTCCATAATTCAGCAGCTGACGTGATTGAAACAAATTTGTTTTGGCATTTGTGCAAATATCTCATTCGGTTTTATGGAAAAAAACCAAAGAAATTCCATTACGCTCTTCCGAAGTCGCGAATATTCTCGCTATAACCAGTCTAAAAAAGTTGGAAAATTGTTGAACGTAAATAGTAATAGCACTTTGAACTTTTTAAAATACATGTTCAAACTATTAACTAATCTCGCACTTATTATTGATGGAAGTCTTTACAATTTTGTAAGAAAGATTCTAATGAATCTGAATAAATAAGGATTAAATGATTATAAATTGATATTTTTGCTGTAAAATTAATTATTATGGAATAGGTACTTATTCTATTATTAGATTAAAATGATGTTACACTATAAATAAACAAGAGTCTTGATTTAATTAGAACAATAAATCTGTGTGATCTATGTACCATCAAAAGAATTGCGTTTAATTTTACTTAAACATTTTAACACATTTAAATACTCTTGAACTAAGCAAACAAACGATAAAATTTTATAAAAACAATTAGGCAAGTGGTAGCATAGACTCGTAGTAAAAATATCAACATGAGCGAAAAGTTTCTCTCTTTAAACAAATTTGTTTAATAGTTGCGTATTTGAAGAGTGAAAAACATACGCTAGAAATATGAAATTAAAGTGGTACATAAAAAATATACCTACACACCTATGTGGAGTGAGTGATCCAAGGACTGAGATTTAAACACAACAAACGGCAGAAACGAAGCGAAACGAAATGATGTGCATGAAACAAGCAGAGACGTACGATGAATCTATCCGCGTTTAAAAATCAACACGAACCGCGGTGAATAGACTGAATAGTGAAACGCCGATTGTTTTTAAGCTACTGGTGCTGACATCAGCGAAGCACAATTAACTGTTTCGTCTACCATTCCAACCTGTGAATATGTGCGCTACCAGCGAGTAACTCATGCGCGTTTCGCTTTGTTGATTTGAAGATTTCTACTCCTCCAAGTTCCTCGTTGTCAAAGTACGATTAAGTGTATTCGTCGCATACGACTTGTCTTAAAAAGGTAATAATCAGCACTTAATATACGCAAATTAATTTAGATACCTGTTATAGTGGAAATCATTAAACAAAGATATTTACAACAAGTGAAGATGTTGCAATTAAAGAGTTTCTGCTGTGGATTAAACCTGAAACATGGCACCATCATCATTGGTATTACGACGAGTATTTTGTCGTTCATTATGCTGATAATGAGCGCAGCATACGCAGAGAATCCGCATGAATTGCTCGACCTTTCAGATCCCTCAATTCAGCCGGATACAAATGGTAAATCACATAACGAATTAATTATTAATGCATGTGGGCATGAAGATCCATTGAATACGTAATACATTATGCATATACAATGCGCCTTATATTTATGTCATCCAACTTGTTGATAAGCAACAAGCGTCAGGTGTATTGTGTGCGTTATCACCCACGTTTTTATTTAACGATGTTTATTATTCGTTCTTACATTAAAGTTTTACGTATTATACCTTGGGAACAGTTGTAGGATTTTACCGCGTGCAATTTTCATAGCAAATCGTTAATATCGGATGAATTATTGATGACTATTTTGAATTATTCTAATTTCAGTTTTGAGAGCGATTCTTATCACTATCGCTGTTGGTTCTGCATTGCAGTGCGTATTCTCAATTCTTCTAATTTTTGGTTCTGAGACAGTGAGTATTTGATCTCTTAGACAGAATGAAAAGTTTAAATTCTATAATTATGTATTTTAGAATCGACCATTGTTGTTGCTTCCTTGGATTTCATTCAGTCCAATTTGTTTAGTTTCATATGTACTTGGAACACTTGTTGCAATCGTACACCATAGCACTGATAACAATGCTATATTTATTGCAACACACTTGATTGTTTCCTCAATTTGTACAGGTAAGATTGGCATGAAATTTACGCACAATATAATTAAAATTAAATTTTCATCTTTTAGCTGTTGCTTCGTACACTTTCTTAGTTGTGTACAGTCTTTACAAACACCTAAAAAGTTTAAACTTTTAAAATTTGCTATGACACATATCTAGAACAAAATGATATTAGATCCTGAGATTTTAAATATTAACTACATTTTATTGCAATTATTTAGTGACAAAGTGCTCTAGTAAATAATTTTATCATCGAATAGAGTTACCTTTATTGATTTATACAATAAAAGAGTATTATTATACATATAGGTATTCATATATGAATAAAATTTGAATGTAAATTTGGAATTCTTTATTTAATTTAATCTTAAAATATATTAAAATTATTTAACAATAGATGGAGATGCTAGCATTCGAGATTATTTGCTTTAGGTTTTGGTAACTTAAATATCAATTAGCTTGATTTCAATCAAGTTAATAATACTTGTGACCTAAAGACAATCCACTAAGGTGTCCATGTCCAGCTCCTAGAGCATGACCTCCTAAGCTGTAGCCACCCAGGCTGTATCCACTGAGACCGTGATTTACTCCAACAACAACTGGTTCCTCAACGACGACTGGGTTTGGAACTCTGACTGGAACTGGTCTGTTGATGGTAACTGGTACTGGATGTGGTACTTCGACTGGTACTGGTTTGGGAACGGGGACTGGCACAGCAACGGGTTGTGGGACAGGGACTGGACGGGTGACGGTATAAGGTACTGGACGTGGAACCTCAACAGTGTATGGTTGTGGTACTTCAACAGGCACAGGGCGTGGGACATCAACGGGAATGCGAACTGGGAATGGTACAGGCACTGGGCGGTTAACGGTGACTGGGTACGGTTGTGGCACAGACACTGGAACAGCTTGGTTGATGGTGGTAACTGAGGCGGTGTTACGTCCAACTCCTGCAAGTCCACCAGCTCCAATAAGACCTGGGCCTCCGATAAATCCAGCTGAGCCTAATCCAAGACCAGAATATCCTCCATAGATTCCATGAGCACCATGGGTCAGTGCTACGCTACCACCATGTCCAATATATCCACCGTTGAGCACAGAACCACTGTAGCCATAGCCCAAATCCAAAAGACCACGCTTTTCTGGCTTTGCCTCCTTGGCATTCAAGGATCCGATCACAGCCAATACAACCAAAGAAATCTGAAAATTTATTTCAAGTTATTCCCAATCTTCTTGTAAATTATCTTTCAGTCTCTTGGTTTACCTTAAGAGCTCCCATGTTGATCACTTCACAGTGCTTACAGAAATAATACAATCACGGCAGTTGCATATCAACTTATATAGTGATCTTGAAGTTGCTACCCAGCATTTCCACCACTGTGTAATCGAATACGAAAAGTAAATGTCTTCGGCACACATGCAGCGCGTGTATCAGTCAAACATGCAGTGGATGTTGGTCGTTACGAGATGAAACCCAGGCACGTTATATTGGGTGTTGTGTCTTTGTTAAATTGCGGCTTTCACTCTGATGTATGTGACTGCCACCTGACGAAAAGCATACCGGAAGGTTATAAGACACTTGCATTTGTTTCTTTCGACATGTCTTTGCACATTTGTTAAAACGTGCACCAATGCACATGCAGTATGGAGAAACCGCAAATTGATATTGTGCGCTGGTGTATCATTCATTGCTTGTTCTAGTTGATGTCAATTGCATTCTTATTGACGCGCCAGTTAGTCAATATATCGAAGTCACTTCGATTACCTAACTATGTAATTGTATAGATGAATAGAAACCTTTTATAAGTAGGACTTGAAATCACGCATCGACGAAAATTGTTAAACTAATGAAGAAGTTTCTACAACTTTATAGCGCATTCTGCATTTGGTAGTGAATAAACAAGCATCGGTTAACATATTGCCAATGCAATAGATAGGTTGGTTGGTATATTGTTGCGATTGAACAAAGAAGCACAAGAAGTGAAAAAGTTTAAAAAGTTCAGCCGCTTACGTAACGCATTTGTTGATGATTGTTTCTGCTTCTATCAGCTTTATTATCGGCCGTGCCATTAAAGATTATTTATAGATAATTATACGTCTGTAATAAGAAATGATTTTGTTGTATCAGAACCCATTTTATATGGAGTTTCAAGTGTGATAATTGGTTTTTGAATGTCCCAGTTCTTAGACAGTTTTAAGAGGAATTGAATTGAATGTATTTGCTGATGAAACGTAAAAAATGTGGTCTAATTTTTTCTAACGTTTCCTCATTGGCAATTATTACCAAACTACCTCCAATAGGTTTGTAATTATAAATCAAACTTATATAAAAGATACATTTGGAAATATTCGGTATGTCATCGTAAAAGATTGTTTATTGCTTCAAACTTTCTTTTGATTATTGACTGGTTCATTAGATTCTTTTTAAAAGCATTGCTTCAAAGATGATCGCTTTATGTAATAAGTAAATTAATTAAGACTATGTTGCTCTCATGATGACAAAAATAAGAATCTTGCATAACGCAAGACGTAGCAAAAATTGGCAACAGATGTGAAATTTTGCGATAAGAATTAAAAAGAAAGTGAATAAAATTGGCTGAAAACCAATTTAAGATGATGTATAAAATTAAAATATTAAAATTTAAACAAATGCGTCGTATTAGGTAACAAATATAAGTACGTATGTACATTGAAAGTAAAATGGCGCATTAATTTACTGTATAGACATTCGAATATTACACTATCTTAAGGTTGTGGGAAAACAACACTTGCATTTACAAGTTGCAAAGTCGCGCGTATTAATTATCAGACCATGAAAATTCTTTTATTCTTCGTATGAACATAATGCATAGCTACATATCCGCCTCTATTGGATTATTTGTATATTGGAAATTGCTAGAACAATTGCTACTAATCGATGATATTTCTAGATACACACGTATGCAATTTACAACGATCACATTCATTACTTATTAAAACTTCTGCTTATGCGATTAGTCCACATTGGAAATGCTAAAATAAGAGATGTATTGATGAAGCAATTCTTGAATAAACGAATATTACTCAAATTTAGTTTAGAATTACAACAGTATTTGGAATGCTACATAATTCTGGGATAAGGTTAATTTATTAAGTGAACACGTAAAGTGCAATGCTCTAAATATACCTAGATGCACAAGAAGCATGTGCAAACTGTGACTACAAATTGCATAATCGCTGTTAATCCACATATCGACTTCAAAATTTATTCTAAATATTTTTGCAATCAAATTTATGCTGCCGTATTTACCTACGTGAATGATAATAATAACCTAGTAGGTAATTTATTCATGCTAGTTAACAACTTGTGTACACGTATAAACTTTTAAATCTACAATTATAAACAAAGTTCATTAGTTTTTTATACTCAACACTAAGGTGATGATTTGACAAATTAATGTAATGATTAACTCGTTGAAATATGAGCAGATAAAATGCAGTAAGTGCCAGTGTAAATTATTTAATAAATTAATCGCTTAGCGAGAAATAATATCTTTCTAATATCCACAGACAAATCAATAAAGAAAACGTGCAAGACTTTGTCAACCATCCCTCCTCATAAGAAATTCCAAGTGCGCCAGGTCGAACAGAATTGAACATTTATTAACTTGTTATAAACTTAATGGCAAATGAAAGTCTAAATAATTAATAATCATAGGAATCGACGTGGTTGTCTCAAGTATGTCGCATGTTTACAATCACATTTGTGAACTTGATAATATAATAATATCACATGCAGTTACATGCATTTTTATGCTTTAAAAATATAAAAATGAATAATTAATTATTTTGATACATAAATGTTAATCATGTAGAATACTTAATTTCTTTGTCTATCATCGCATCATCTAATCTTTTAATTATTACTATCAGCAAAGTCGATATTGCTTTCTGAATTGAATTTTCATTTCTGTACTGCACTAATGTTAGACGAACGAAACTTGCATGTTACGAAATGCAAAAATTGTGTCTACTTGCAACTAATGCAGTTTCTTGCGTCACTTCTGTATGTTTTTTGCAAGTCTCTCATGGAGTTATAGTCTCATGGATTTATTTATGAATTCTACACGAATTTTCTATTAGATATCATACCAACTACAGTTTCCTATCGCATGAATTAAGTACCAGGTTGATTTATTTAATCAAAAATTTAAACGAATAAAGATAAAGTTGTCGATTCATATGCGTTGGCTTGGAAAGTATGCTGTAATAAACTGCAACTTATATAATTATAAATAAATATGTATCGCGTTTTCCTAATAGGGTAATTGAAAGATATAATTATAATTACATAGTCGTATATGTAGTGTTGTGTAGGTTAATAAGTAAATGCAAACAATTGTGACATTTGTAAAGATTTGCTAGGAAATTGATAGACACAAGGACAACAATCAAGTCCGCATTGATTCATTTTCTAGCTTGTTGTAGACAAGAAAAAATGTTTCAATAATATATGCGTGTAATAAACTTGTACAAAACTCACTATTTTAATTTATGCATGTCCTTTTCAAGATTCTCAAGTTTATAATAACCAGTATATTTTGCAAATATTTGAAAGTAAGGATAAATTTTTTATCGACAATTATTCTATTATTTTTGGAATTTTCACACTCAGCATGATATTTTAAATTAAATTATTATCTAATACTAAAACATCTTGCATAATGCAATAATTGAATTCATTTTTATCGTTCAAGTAACGTGACAATTTGTTATGGTATTTAAATTGTTGATAGGAAAATAACAAAGAAATATTATTACCATAAAAAATCACAAATAATAATAAATATAAAATAATGTTTGCGTTTTATGTGAATTTCGTTAAAACAACTGTAGTTTTAATGAACTTGTATTGACATTTGTCAATTGTTAATGCAAATTGCAATTTACTTTCAAACCAACGCCTTCGTCAATCACGTTTTAAATCTTACTGTATTGACGCATAATTTTTTACTACTTTTACATAATTAATTATTTAATTAGTCATTTTCTTTATAGAAGAACCCTTTGAATCCTTAATTGTTTAAATACTAAATTAGTTTCGGAAACTTTCAATTGCCATTAATGTCCATGCCATTTGCTGTTTAATTATTGTTATACAATTTTATGCAAGCTGCAGTCATCTTGCATAATCGGCAAAGGATGAGAGAATCTCCGATTGCAAGATGTTGTCTTGACGCAATTGCGCTGAAAGCCAAACCTTAATACCTTTATACAACAAGCCATCCAACAACACATATGTTTATCTTGGCATAATTGAGTCAATGCAAAAGCGATACGTTTTGCATCTTGCTGCAATAAATTGCGTATCGCCAATAGGAATAAAGAACTCTTTACGTTTTTCCATTCATTTTTATCACATGCTCGGACGCAAGAGAAAATGCGTCGATGGACAAGTGGGGTGCACGAGTATAAAACAAATGCACCTTTACGTACTTTTACCTTTAGCCCTGAAACTTGATTCGCTTTAGTTTAATTGCAGTCGTGCAACCACAAGAAGTGCTTCAACATGAAGAGAGTAAGTATACGTACTCATTACCGATACAATTACCATAACGAATTTTGTTTAATTGCCCATTAGTTGTTTATTTTGGTGCTGTTTGTGGCATTGGTGTGTGCTGATGAGAAAGCCGACAAGAAGAAGGATACCAAAGAAGTCAAAAAAGATAAACGTGGCTTGTTGGGATTGGGATATGGATATCATCATGGTGGTCATGGTGGTTTGATTGATTTGGGACATTCTACCCATACGCATACCACCATTACCAAAAATGTTGCTGTACCCATTGCATCACCATATCCGGTACCAGTTGATAAACCAGTACCTGTACCTTATCCAGTTAAAGTAAGTGTACCTGTTGATCGTCCTTACCCTGTGCATGTCCCTGCCCCATATCCAGTTCCAGTTGATAGACCTGTTCCAGTTCCAGTTGAAAGGAAGGTGGCTGTTCCTGTACCGCATCCGGTCAGCGTTCCCGTCATAAAACCATACAGCGTACCAGTACCAGCGCCGTATCCTGTACCAATCGTTAACAAGGTCCCAGTACCTGTTCACGATCCAGTCTATGCTGGTATTCATCACGGCTGGTAATGAGAATGAGATGCACGCATCTCTAGGAAAAACGTATTTTGCGCCATTTGTAAATTATCGCAATGTATTTATCTGATATGGTATTACACTGTCTTCAATTGTAAAACATCATCGTTCTTTATTGCTATGTGTCAATTAACATAAGAGAGGCTATTCAGCCGTGTTTGTAAAATAATTTAAGAAAAATAATGTTTATGTAGAATAAAGTGATTCTTTCTTAATGAATGCATACGAGTTTCATCTCAATGTGCGAATTTTTGCGCTTAAATGAGTACGGATGCATATATTTATTTGGAGTTATCCTTGAGTGATGCGCTGCAAGGTCTCAAGGTCCTGCTGTAGATAAAAACCATTCGTGATGATTGTGTTCACCATTTGGCAAGTGATTCGATGAGACGGCGGAGTTAAAATGAGTTTTGGCAGGACTAAATTCAAATTGTGGCAGTTTCTACTAGTTTTCGAATGTTTAGCGTGTTTTGCATCGGGGCAAAGTAATAATGTGTGTAAAACGGTTGAGGATTATCGATCACTGGAGGATAATCCGAATTGTTGGTATAATTATGTAGTTAACTTTACAGTGGTAAGTTTTTAATCAATTTAAGGATTTGCATTAATGCTAAGGGTATAACAATAAATAATATAAATTGTTTATAAGCCAGATATTATTAAACAAAGTGGGAGACCGGTGGAAATTCATAAAGTGACCACAGATGACGGGTATATTCTAACTATTTTTCGAATACCAAATAACAAAAGAAAAAATCCAATTTTCCTTCAACATGGACTAATAACAACTAGTGCTAATTGGATATCTCTCGGTGATGATTCCCTAGGTAAAACATTTAAAATTACACTAATTAACATTACTCAACTAAGTGTATAGGATAATAAAAATAATTAAAAAAATCAAGCTTCAAAACAAAGCACTTAATTTACTATTTATAGTATAATTGATTATTTATAATTACTTACTGTTTTAGCATTTCAACTTTATGACAATGGCTATGACGTTTGGATGGGAAATTATAGAGGAAATCAATATTCTCAGGAGCATCGAGATATGAATGTTGATGACAAGAAATATTGGGATCACACGTAAAATTATCGCTTCTTTTTTGTACATAATCATTAATTAAATTTAAATTAATTATAGCTTAGATGATATTGCTCTTCGAGATATTCCAGCCGTATTACAATATATCAGAAAGGAAACTAATAAAGAGCAAAATAATGGAAAAATTGTATACATTGGTCATTCACTTGGTACCACAATGGCATTAATGTATAGCTCAGAGCAAGTTGCTCAAGCTTCTGATCTTTTGGAATTGCAAATTTTGACAGCACCTGCCTACACTTTGATGAATATGCGTGGAATTACTCGGCTTGCAGTGCCATTCGCCGATATCATATACGTGAGTTTAAATTAATTTATTGTTTTGTAAAGCAAATAAATTTGCATTGACGTCTAACATCAAGGCAATCTTCTATGTGCCAATAATTTTTATTAAAAGAGTTAGAATTACACGTTGTACCTACGGGCGACATATTCAAATATTATTTGTCAAATGAAATTTGTTGAATAGTTGTTGTTCTTGAATACAATCTCTCTATTATGGAAATATTTACTTCCTACATTTGTTATAGAATACTGTACGCGGGATTGACGGATTAATGAATATAATATCCAAGGAGAAATCCTCCAAAGGAATTTTAAAACTGATTTGTATGGACTCTCCGGAAATGATGAGACAGTGTATGTCAATGCTCATGCTGATTTACGGTCCTAAAACAGGAATTTATCCGGTAAATCATTTACTTACCTATAAATTTATCGATAATTATTTATAAATGAATTCCAGGATAAATATCCTATTTATTTTCAACAACATCCAGCTGGAACTTCATTGAATATTTTGAAACATTGCGGTCAAATGGCAAGAGGATCCTTTGAAAAATTCGATTATGGATTTTTTAACAACATGCAACATTATGGTACAAATAAACCTCCAGCTTATGATGTTTCAAAAATTCAAGTACCAACAATTGTTATTGCTGCTCGAAATGATTGGTTAACTGCCAAAGAAGTAAGTTTTATTACGGCACTTTATTTGAGATTTTATAATTTAATTAATTCCAGGATGCAATTAATTTGTATCGTCACCTTTCACCAAAAGTTCGCCGGGCTATGTTTGAAATAACAGAAGAAAATTTCAATCACATTGATTTTATGTTTGGAGCTAAAGCCAAAGTATTATACGTAGATAAAGTACTCACAATTCTAGATAAATATGTCAATTCTAACTCAAATTCTAGATAACGATTAACAATTGAATATTAGATGGTACCAAATAGTTCAAAACTTGAAAATTATACGTATACTAAGTTATAATCAAACTGTTATTCAGGCTATAAATTTGGATAAATAATGTAAAATAATTAGAGCTTCTCTGGTTTTGATCATTTTAATAGTTATCTAAATTTAACAGTTATAGAAGCCTAATAAAATTGATGTAATTAAGTTGATCTTATCACAATAATAAATTATGTATATTAGTCATATTAGACACTTATTAAGAACATAATGACTGGTGCTACCAGCTTCTTGACTAGCAAAAACAAACTTGTTGGAAGAGAGCAATGCACTCTGTGCGCACTGCGACCAGCGGTTGTTCTGTGTACATTTCGAATGACATACTTCCTCCTCCGTCGAAAGTGTGCTTCAAGAAGGTCAGCAACTTGCTGTCAACGTTAGTACGGTCAAGTTCACGGCCAAGAAACGTCTTCACCTAACGCAGCTTCGTCCAGTTAATTGAAATTCGACGTCGTTCTTCAGATATTCGCGAGCGTTCAATAGCACAGCAACGCCCTTCCGAATGAGCAACTATGGATTGCTTGAATAGACGGCTCTGGTTAGCCTTGTGTTTTTTTGTAGTAGCTCTTAATGTGATTGATGTTGCATTTGGAGCGACAAGATATGTGCCAAAGTGGAAAAAACAGGTTTGAATTATAACGCATCATGGAAATGTCAAGAAATCGTCTCATTTTCTGCTCGATTTCATTTTAGGCTTGTGAAATACCTACATCCCAAAATGAGCATTCGCATTACGTGTGCGACGATGATGGAGAAGTGAAATGTTTACCTGGATGGATTGGTGACCTGTGCGATGTTCCAAAATGCCGCTCGGGATGTGATCCAATGCAAGGATATTGCAATCGTCCCAGCGAATGTATATGCAAATTGGGTTATTATGGAGATCGTTGTAATAAGTGTATTCCTCTACCGGGTTGTCAGCATGGCTATTGCAATTCTAGCTTTGAGTGTTTATGTCATGAAGGATGGGATGGCATTTTCTGTTCAGAACGTATGTTAATGTTTTATTAATTTTTGGATTTGTGTAATATTTTTGAGTTTATAGCATTATGTAAATTGGATTGCCACTTAACGAGAGGATATTGTGATGTTCCGGGTGAATGCAAGTGCCGTCTAGGCTGGAGTGGAAAAACGTGCAAAGAGTGTCAAACTTTGCCAGGATGTCAACATGGCTACTGCGAAAAACCGTTAGAGTGCAAGTGCTTGCCAGGTTGGACGGGAATTCTGTGTCAATACCGTAAGTATAAACTTTCTAGTGAATCACAGCCGTCATTATCGTTTATTGTGCGTTTCTCTTGTAGCAATATGCGCAAAGACGTGCCATCGCGAACGAGGTTACTGCCGAAAACCAGGCGAATGTCGCTGTAAAGTTGGATGGTGGGGAAAGAACTGCGATAAGTGTTATCCGTATCCGGGATGTATGAATGGCAGCTGTAATCGTCCATGGGAGTGCAACTGTCGTCCTGGATGGGGTGGCATGCTGTGCGATGAAGAGTTGAATTATTGTGAAAATAATCCAAACACTTGCAATAATGGCGCTAAATGTATTAGCATTCCAAAGGACGATGGACAGTATCGGTGTCTATGTCGCGAGGGAACTTACGGACGCCATTGCGAATTGACTGAAAATCCAAACCATCCGATTGGGTTAATGCCCCCACCAATTAAGCCAAACACGGTCAGCCATAATACGAACGGAATGAAACCAACTACGCTGTTAATGAATGCACAGGCGAATTTAGCGAACACAACGCCGAAAAATATGATTGGCAATCGGACCACAACGTATATTCCACTTGTGAGCAGCACTACCGTTAAGTCAACTACTTCTGCCAAAGGCAATAATGATCAAACAGTGACAACAGCATCGCCAATTGTTGATACTGCATTAAAGGTGACCACGTCCAAGATGACTAGCGCAGAGAAAGTTAGCATAATTAACGCCACATCAATAATCGACGATAATATACAGAAAAACCAGATATTAGCTAATGATAAAAACTACTAAGTGATAATTCAGAATATACAATAATTGCTATAATGTTATAACAATTAAAGTTATTTATTTATTACTTGTTATATTAATATAGAATATTATTTATTTACTGTAGCGTATATAATAGTAGAAGTTAATAGAATGGTTGAACATTAAATAGACTAAGTTAAAATGTATTGTTTTTTAATATCCATATAGGAATCATACCATATATGACATCCACATACCAGATGTATTATTTCCATGATATAAAATAAACAATTTAATCAAACATCCGTTTATTGCTTAAAGTATAATCTTAAATCATTTTTTATAAAGTCATAATTTAGAATCATTTAAATTATATAAAGAAAAGTGTCTACTTTTGAAGTAAAAATTCTTTACATCGGTATCTCTTTATATATTGCTTTGCCTTTCTATCAAAAATTTAATACAGATGGGACATTTGTGTTTAGTTTTCAAACATGAAGCTGTTGTTTCTGTTTACTGATTACTAATTCACGATTGGAATATACAATTAAAGACTATTAAATCAGATCACGTATGGTGAACAATAAGTGATCTGATTGTTGTTTTTATAAAATCTTTAAGTAACGTTAACACTTAAAATTAATATCTTATCTAAATTGCTATAATATCATGATACTTTTAGAGAAAAGGCAAAATTAATAAAAAAATAAACTACATACTACATAGTACATAGTATCGATCATTTCAACATATTTCGCATTCCTTGCAAGCTTATTACGTTGAAACTCACAAAATTTTATAGCTAAAGTAATTAATTTCTTAAGTCTTGTATACACATTAATAATGTTTACACTTTAGGAATGCACCTAATTAAGTACCTTTTACCAATGATTCAATTTGATTCTATTGCACTTAATCATAACATGAATCAAGAGGAAGTTAATAAAATTGAATAGAATACTTTTAAACGTATATTTCCTGCTTTTTCGATTTCCTAGCATATTTATGCGAAGATGTTAGCAATTGACCACTTGCGTTAGTGAAACAGCAAAACATAGTAAGTAAATACATTTATCGAATTATTCTATGTATTTAAAATTTATTCATGCATTTGAATCGGTTTAAACGAATAGTATAGGCAAGTTGTAAATACTTCTATTGACTTTACAAAGTGCTGGCAGCCATGACTAAACTTGTAGTGTATAATTGAACACATGTCTGTGAATTTGTGGCAATTTGCGCAATTTATTTCCTTCTTTCACGAACACAAAATATGAGAATTCGTTGCGTGAATTTCACTCGATGCTCTAGAAGAAATCTGGGTGTGCAATGCAAGTTTCGGCAATCAGTATAATAATTTAATAATTTTATGTAATAGTCGAATCGAATCAATGATTAATATAATGTTATTAGATTCCATTTCTACTAGTTTTTTGCTGTTAATATGTTTTGAATAATTTCTCTTAATGCATCCAACTGAATATTTTAGGATGAAAGTGTTAAATCTTCGCAAATTATTTGAATTGAATTCTAAAATTTATCGAATGTTTCGAATAAGAAAATCGCAAACATTGAATAATTTCTCGTCGTCGAACGTTGATTGCAATACGATTAAATTCAACATTAAAGTTTAAAGTCGAGGTGGAGCCGGATGGAGAAAGTTGCATGCAAACTTCTTTTATAATGCATTATTTTACATCAATATTCACGAAGCACGCGCAAAGGTTAATGTGTGATTCATTAAATAATTTATACACAATTTGCTAAGAACTCAATTAGCAGAAATATGCTCATTGTGTGCATTAAGTCACAAAGAAAATCTGTGTACCATCATAGTGCAAAAGGCATTGTTTGTTCTTTATAAAACAACTATCAATGTTTTCAATCAATGTTACGTTATTAATGTCATAAGTTCACGTCGTGCCTTCAATAAGGATACAAAGGTTCATTTGCTAACAATTGCTTGTCATTTCAATGCTGAAAAAGTGACAAAAGAGCAACGTATTTGTTAATCTTTAGTGCGCAATTGCATTTAATTAATAATATGTAAGATGATTATAGATGGTAATTAATTAGCTGGGAAGGTTTTGTTGCTCTGCAGTTTTAGTCGCACTCAGCTGTTGTAATGAAATGGAAAGCGTTTTGCCATTGCAAGTGCACATATGCGACGAACAAAGAGCCTTCTTCAAGGCACGTTGATCAGAACTAATGCCAATTGCCATGCAAAACAACGCTTGTCGACAAGCAGGCCAATGCAACGGCTGGCAGGCAGGTGAAGAACGTACGAAGAACTTTGTGGAAGTGAAGGGGTAGGATAAGCCATATAAGTTCGAGTGCAACTAATCATAAAAACACTCCTTTGCGCCATCATAACCAGCTTACTTAACAATAATCACAAATTATTTAAAGTGGAATTAAACAAACTAGTCAAAAAAAGTGTTCTCGTTTGAATCAGTTTTCATATACTACGTTAAAGTGGAATAATTATCATGATGCAAAAGGTAAGTTTATAAATTATTATTGGTAAAAGTTGCTAAATAATAATATATCATTTTAGATGTCAATCAGTGTATTTCTTGCTGCTCAAGTGGTTATGACATGGGCAAGTCCTGTATTTGATCAGATCAGCGAAGAAATTCCATTAGATGATGCATTCAAAAGTGATTATGACGGGTTTAAACAGTTTGGATCTAAAACGGAGACCTTATTGAAAAGTCTCGAACAAAAACCAGTGCCTTTATCTCTAAGCCTCAATGAACATTTAGGAAACACGTTTGAACATAATTTAATTTCACCGAAAATTCCAGATACTTATCCACCAATTAAATCGACAATCAGATATACGAATACGCCATTGGAAACGTACGAAGTAAAGGAGGAAGTTTATGAACCTAAACCAGTACCACAATTATCCTTGGCAAAGCCGATTGGGGCAAAGGAATCATACATTTTGGGATCTGGTTCGTTGGGTGTAGTCAGTTTGGGCGATGGCAAATATGCCCTTGGTTCTGGTTCACTTGGTTATGCGAAGTCGACGGCGAATAGCCAAAGCAGCAAAGCTCAGATCGGAGGTGGTTTGCATGTTGTCCAAGCGCCGCATCTTGGAAGCAGCGAAGCATTCGACGCCGCTTTCAATAATTTCGATTTCAAACCGCTGAGCGACTTCTTCGGCCATGAATAAATCATCATTCCGACGGCAATTGCCGTAACTTTAACAAAAGCAGGAATTGCTTGCTTTGATAATTAGTGCATTTTTATTGTATTAACATGTTCATATTGAAACAGTTTGCATGCTAGTCTTTGTCCGCTTATTTCCGCTGTGAAATATTGTTGCTTTCTTTCCTCCATTGTTAATATTATGTGTTATGGAAATTGTTGTTAATAAAAAAAGTGATTAAATATATTTACATTTATTGTACTTGATAATCCAATCATTAAGTGTAATTTTATAAAACCGTACTTCCGTATTAATTTCTTCTTTGATTAAGTCATTTAGAGTGCATACAAAAACGTAATTTTTTAGGTAATAATTTATTTAAAGTATACAAGTAAAATTTTCAAGCTCAAAAGAAGAACATAAATTATTTCGCCGATTTCTAAAAATGATTTCTTTTCTGAGTGACAAATTTAATGCAAAAATTATTTTAATGTAACACAATTTTGAATTTATTTTATAATTACTCACCGTATAACCTCGTGTAAGGAAAAGATTTGTCTAACTATTAATTATCCTTCAATGCAATATTCACGCTTTTTATCGGATATTACAAATATATTGGCCATTAACTTAATAAGAAACATAATTGTTGATGGGCAGCGATTATGTTTTATTGTAAAAGTTTAATTATATTACTGTTTATAATAAATAATGAGGTTTCCTTGATGGCAATAATAATGAAATCGTGACAATGTAACTTAAATGTCGTTGGGCGAGTTCCGTTCTTGCTAAGAAGCTGATTTAGTGCTTGGTACCGGTCACAAGATAATCACCGCGAATTACATAATCCGATAGCAGCAATGCGCAGGCCGAAAGTAGATCGGTTGCCATCTTTCCTAGCAGTGACGGCGTTTCTTGCGAATGCTGTCCACGCATCAATGAAAGAAAAACATTTGCGCACGTCCAACTAGGAATCTATCTCATGTATGTGGTGTCGCGTTGTGCTAGAAAGGCAAAGAAGTGCTTCTTGGTTGCGGTAGTAGGCATGGAGTGTATGTGCACCATATGGGTAAGTCGCATCCGCCCCTCTTAAGAAATCGTCGCGTGTGCAGAGAGATAACTACTGCCACTCTGCAAGTATTGCACATTCACGAAGTGGTATAAAAGCGGTCTCGCACTGAGATGCTGTATCAGTAGTCTTCAGTCACTGCTATCAAACCAAATTCAGCTCAGCAGTATGAAGTCTGCGGTAAGAATATTTTTCAATAATTTTTTTATTGGAAATTTCTTGATCAGTACCTAAATACTCATTGACGTTTCCAGATATTTTTGACGGTGTTGGTATTGAGCGGCGCCCTGGCCAAAGAGGCCAAGAAAGCCGATGATAAGAAAAAAGACAAGCGTGGCGTCTTCGGTGAGGCAATCATCGGCGATGGGGGACACGGCGGAGGCGGCTTGGAGTTGGGTGGACATGGAATTGAATTAGGACATGGAGGCGGCATCAGTCTAGGCGGCCATGGAGGTGGTTTAAGCTTAGGCGGGGGTCTAGGCGGCCACGGCGGTCTTGGTGATGGAGGCTTTGGCGGCGGATTAGGCGGTGGACTTGGCGGTGGTGGCGGCGGCGGCGGCGGCGGTGGTGGTTTGGGAACCATCGATCTTGGATCTTCTGTGCATCGTCACATTACCATCACAAACCGTGTCGGCATTCCAGTACCACGACCATATCCGGTAACCGTTACCAAAGATGTGCCAGTACCAGTACCCCATCCAGTTCATGTGCCAGTAGATAAACCGTACCCAGTACATGTACCAAAACCATACCCAGTGCATGTCGACAAGCCAATTCCGTATCCAGTCGAGAAGAAGATTGCTGTTCCGTATCCGGTTCATATTAAAGTTCCCGTTCCGCATCCAGTCGCCGTGCCAGTGCCTAAGCCAGTCGCCGTTCCCGTCTACAAGAACGTCGCCGTTCCAGTGCACGAAACAGTCTACGTCAAGAAGCCAGTGCCAATCATCGTCCACTCACACGACCACGGACTTGGTGGCGGACTTGGCGGCGGCTTGGGCGGTGGCCACGGAGGAATCTCTTTGGGCGGTGGCCACGGAGGAATCTCTTTGGGCGGTCACGGCGGGATCTCCTTAGGCGATCACGATCTGGGTAGTTCCATCTCCGGCCATGGAGGTTGGAAGACCTATTAAAATGTCAGCCTGTGATTTCACGCAAACAGAAAGCAGCGAAGAGGTTTCACCGCTAAATATCATCACGTCATAATATCATTTATTATTCCAAACCAATCAAGTAGATTTATAAGCTAGTCTAATAAGATGACCATGAATGTATAAATTTATTACCAGTCAAAAGTTTTTCAAAAAATGTGCGCAATATTTTTATGAATATACGTTTTGATACAACAATCAAAGTTTCGTACTGTATTAACAAAATATATTAACCTAACAAGCCAAACAATATTAGATAATCCATTTAGTGACCATAACACAACCGAAAAGATTTTTATCATTTTATTTATAAACGGAGCTGCCATCTGATTTAATAATGGGCAAGTAGAACTAAATGTGGAAAAAAGAAACAGTAAAAACTTACACTTTCACAAGATAGAATACAGAGAAAATCTTATTTTATTATTCGCTCATAGAACAAATAATCACTTTCCTTAAAGTTTTTACTAGAACTTTATGATATTTAAGCAAATCTGATTGAAATATTTATCCAGTGTCTCGTTAAATTTCACAATGACAACTAGAACAATGTTTAATTCAAATGGTTTTCTGTCTGTAAGTTGATGAGTGCTCTTAAGTGTATAAGTTTAATTAATCTTTTTAGTTGTTGCTCAATCTATGCGCATTAATTATGTTCGCGCATACAATTACTGCTCTCACATTACCGCAGAGTGAACCAAGATTTGCGGATCAATATAATAAAAATCCAGCAGCGCAGTCGTTTCTGTATAATGATCCACAAGTTTATCAAACGTTAAAGAAGCCTATTACTTTTTCGCAAGTACAATCACCACAAACGTTTCGACCTCGCCCCAAAGTGATACCGCTGCCAAAGTACAAGAATTATGGGAAAACTAAACCGAAAAAGTATACGAGCATCGCGTTACCAGTGAGCGTACCAAAACCACTGGGCGTATTAAATAGCTTAGCTCCAATTTCGAAGGGCAACACGTACGAAGAACTTGGCAGCTTTGAGGATCAAGGTGTAAAGGCTTTTGGTATTATTAATCAAGCATACACTTCAGTGCTGTCGCAATTCGACTCGAATAATGATCAAGCTGCGAATAACAACCATTGGAATGGATTGCATTTGCGTTGAGAACGTACTGCAATTATTGCAATTGAATCGTAAGCACTGTTAAGTTTTCTTTTATGCAGAATTAGAGCATGCAAAGAAAATTACACTTGCATTTTTTAACATTTACGTGTTAGATACCTATATTTTTTAATTTTTAGAAAAGATAAATTTTGTAATTCCTGTAATGTACTTACATAATACTTTTTCTAATAAATTTGAATCACAATATGTGCAATATTCTCGCTTTTCTTCTCGAGAAGCCGCTTCTTGAGAATAAAGTAACAATTTAAGGTAGAGAAAGTAAAGTTTTAATTAGCAACAAGTGACATAATTTATTCGTATTATGCATCAATGAATTAACATTTAATTTCCTCTTCATTTGAGATGGATGAGTTCCTTTATTCAACTTAGGTGTGAAAAATTGAAATATTTACAATCTTTGCTTAATTTACGAGTAAATGTACTTAATTAATTTTATCTAATAAAATTATTTAATTGTACAGCGACTAACCTATGTCAACTTTTTCATAATGTATTCTAATTTATTTTGCAATTTTTCAATTAATAGATAAACATAGTAAAATTGCAATTACATTTAATGATAATCATAAAAAAAGTAAAATCAGTATTACAGTAGCAAGAATCATTTAAGGATTACTACCATTTTGTATGTGCAACATACAACTTTCGTACCAGGCTATGCGTTAAACGAATGTATTTGCTTACGTATGGATGATTCGCAAAACAATCAGCACATAAAATTTGCGGATGCTTACATTGGCTCGATATATTGCAAAATTGTTCCCATTCCAGCACCTCATCCCACAAATCAGCAAAAAGTATAAAACGAACAATTCTTTTGTTTTTTCATCATTAAACTGTCTTTGGTCTTCATTAAAACAACAACAATGATAACAATTGCAAGTATAAGCAAGTATTGCATAACTATGTATTAAGTGTAGTTTTTACAGCTCCTTGTAATGGGATTCACCCTTGGTGTTTCCAATGCGATCAAAGTTGATGTGGATCTTCCGAAAGAAAAACGAGGGCTTGAGCATGGTTTGGGCGATTTTGGGTCTCTTCATGGACATGGTGGATTATCATTTGGAGGTGGCGGCCATGGTCATACGGAGATTAAGACAATAACACTTACCAAAGAAGTACCATATCCGGTACCGCACCCAGTGCCTTATACTGTTATCAAAAAAGTTCCTTACACGGTAAAAGTACCTGTTCATTACGAAGTACCTAAACCATACACAGTTCATGTCCCAAAACCCTACCCGGTAACTGTTGAAAAACCATACCCTGTGACCATCCATAAACCAGTACCATATCCAGTTAAGGTGCCAATTAAGGTCCCAGTCCCAGTGCCAAAACCATACCCAGTTGAAAAACCTTATCCCGTTACCATTCCCAAACCATACCCAGTAAAAATCCCGTACCCAGTTGTTGTTGAGACAAAGATTCCAATTATTACTCATCATGAAAGTGTCGGTCATTCATTTGGCGGCGGCTTGGAGCATGGAGGTGGTTTAGGTGGACACTCAATTGGCGAACACTCATTTGCCGCCGGTCATTCATTTGGCGAGCATTCTTTTGGAAGTCATCATTAAGTATTTGACATGGTTAAGTTGTAAAGCATGAAATTGTTGACTATTTTTGAATTTTATATACACATATTTAACTTTATGAATAAATACGTAAAATATAAACATTTTGTACTCAATACTTTATTATAGTGCAGCATTTCCTGGGTATAAACGTAATGGCAAATTAGCGCTTTTTAAAATACATAACAAACAAGCAAAAAACGCAAAGAAAGAGTTGACATTTAGACGCGATAACACAATTTCTAGCGGGCATAAAAATGTGTAGCATTTGGAGATCTACTTCTGCACTTTCACGTAAATACTTAATATTCATGAGCTAACAAGCACTCTCAACAAGAATAAACATTGAAGAAAATCAATGTAACCGCATGTAACGTAGTTTAGCACCTTTGCAATATACCCAAATGCTTTTACCACTTTATAAACAATAACAAATCTGAACAAATCATTTCCTCGTAGCGAACAATTCATTTAATAAACTAGCTTTTTGGAACAATTGAACAACGGACTTCCATCTAAATTTTGGTGTTCATCTTTCCTAGTTTACTTTCAAATTACCCGAAGCAAAATTTATTCAATTTTCTGCAACATATTAATAATAATAAATTAACAGAAATTTATTTCAATGTATTATTCAAATGAATAGGTTAACATGACATCGACAATGTATTAGGTAGTAAAAACAAACGAGTAATTTTACGGTACATTAGATAAAATTTCGACAATTTCGACCATTCTAATTATCACAGCCGCAATTTTAGACATTCCATTTTTGCCATATTGCATCAGAAATGAAAAGTAATTACTTAGTTTAAACTATTAGTTTATAATTTTCCACATAACCTATTTATGATACGAAGAAAATGTCAGCACAATGCATAACTGATTGATGACTAACTAATATGCACATTTCAATTAAAACAATTACTGCCAGCAATATGAATAAATAGTGCAATACACCATATTATTTCTTACGGTACATTGTTGATGTTGTAATGGCAATTAGGAACTCAAATTAAATGGATGAAACCTATCACGTTTGAATTAAAAGCATTATAAATAAATAGACAATGATATGTTGTAGCACATAATATATGCGAGGGTAACATAATGAAATGTTTATGAAGAAAAACTGCTAGCTAATAGTTAATGGATAGTTTTGTAAAAGCTTTCTCTTGAACTTCTGGCAAACGCTACAAACTTTTTACATGTTTATTATTCAAGAGTTATTATTTTAAATAATTTCAATTCATGATTTCGTAATGTTCAGTTGTCTTTCTAGCGTCGAATAAAATGCAATTTATTTGCTCAAATAAGAAATTAATGAAACTAAAGAAAACACTCGAGTGAAAAATGGAATTTCCTAATCAGTTTAATTAATCGAAAAAGTTGTAGCTTACCTACTCTTTGATTTAAACAGAGAGTGTCTAAATGCAATTTGCATGATGAAGTAGAGCGCAGAGGTAATTAATTAATTACATAATCAATTATCCAGTGCACTCACAGGTAATGTAAGATGAGCGTAGTGCAACGCAAATGAGTGCAATGTATTGCAATCTTTTCGAGCTGCAATGCTTAAGAGCTGTGCAAAAATTGCACACTAGCTGATTAAACAGATAGGAAAACCATGTGTAACTTTAATTCTGTAATCCATGGGAAAAGTAAATCACACATTACTACAATAGTGTGAATTATGATTTTTTCGTTGAGAGCAGCAAGTTTATACATAATTCGCAGTTAACTGCTGTCACATATTAAATCAGAGTTTCTTCTTAAATAACTTCTTCATACAATACGTCTGCACAGCTTCTCATATTAACAATATTCCGTTGCGTTTTATTATACCTAATTAAAATACATGACATTCTTCGTATTCTGGAATTCATTTATTTTCTAATAAGTTAATTCTCGTTCGAATTGTAAATGTTATTGTCATTAAAGCACTGATAATATAGCATTAACTTCTTAGTGGTATTTATTGTGTATGGACTGAACATAAAGTGATATTCCATTTGAGAAATTTCGATGCCTTTGCAGTAGATGTATTATTGTAGTGCTTGTGTCTTTATGAAGTAATCACACACATTATTGAGTGAATCGTCTTCGATGGAAAGTTTGGCTTTTCAACTTTACTGGAGCATCGAACGCCCACCACTCCTTGTTAGCAGTATATGAATAAAAAAAACGTATAAATAAGCCTGACGCCCTAGGCAATAACAACAATCTTTGTTCATCCATCAAGACATCAAAATGCAATTTCAAGTAAGCTTTCGTTGAAAAAAAAAGGAATAAAAGTACTTACATTGGAAACTTACATTAATTAATTAATTTTAGGTTTGCGTAATTGGGTTCCTTGTAGGCCTCGTGTTCGCTGAAAGCAAACCAAAGGCAGTGGAGAGTACCAAAGTTGCGTCAGTTGAAGGCAAGAAAGAAAAACGAGGATTATTGGGTCTTGGTTACGGATACAGTGGACATTTTGAACATTCTGGAGGACATGGATTAGAATCATACGGCATCGGAGATCATCATGGATTAGATTTTGGACACAGTTATGGCTTAGGACATGGCGGTGACTTGGGTGGCCATGGGGGACATCATGAAGTGAAACATATTACAATCACCAAGGAAGTGCCAGTGCCAATACCTCATCCAGTTCCATATCCAGTCATTAAGAAAGTACCCTATCCAGTAAAAGTGCAAGTTCCAGTTCCAGTGGATCGTCCCTACCCAGTACACATTCCAAAACCATATCCAGTCACTGTTGAAAAGCCAGTTCCAGTTCCAATTGAAAAACCTGTACCTTATCCAGTGAAAATTCCAGTTAAAATTCCAGTACCAGTTCCTCATCCAGTGCCGTACCCAAAACCAGTACCCTATCCAGTTCACAAACCAGTACCCTACCCAGTTAAAGTACCATATGTCGTAGAGAAACACGTGCCCGTTTATATCAAGGCTGGTGAACATCATGAATCATTGGGAGGCGGCTTGGGTGGACATAGTTTTGGCGGACATGGTTTGGGTGGTCATGGTTTGGAACATCATGGATTGGAATCTCACGGATTAGAACTTGGCCATGGCTTAGATTTAGGACATCATTTTGGACATGATCTTGGACATCATTAATCTAACTACTAAAAGAAAAATAATTAACGAATATCGAATGTTGAGGAGAAAATTGATAATTGATGCACTGCGTAACTGAACATTGTACTGTTGTTTATTTAATTTATGACTTGTATGAAATACTTTATTTTTTTACTCTGAATTTAATAAAAACTTATCTTTACTTACTCTATTTTAATATGAAACAGTAAATAATAAGGTTTTCTTTTAAAAAAGATTATTTATTTTGTAAATAAGAAATAACAAAGTATAACAATAATTAACTACAAAAATATAAAATATTAACAATTTTCTACAAAGCGAAAAGGAAATTTGCAACAAAATTACTGCTGCTGCTGATGATCGTACTGTTCTTGATTATTTTGTTGGAAATCCTGCTGGTATTCAGCGGCTTGCTTTGCAATAACCGATGCATAATTTCCCGACTCATCGCCATGTCCTTCGGAAGTGAAATGTGCAGACTCGCCATGGCCGCTGGCGATTTGTTGCGACCAGTGCGGTTGCTGATCCAAGTGTGCTGAAGGTGCATGACCGCCATCGTTACCAGAATGCGCAGACACTTGCACGGATTTTACAATATCAACATGCACAGGTTCAGGTACTTTGACAACTTTAGTGATTTCAACAGGAACCGGTTTCACCACTGGCACAGGATATGGAACTTTAACGGGAACATGCACAGGATACGGTTGACTGATCTTAATGGTGCGAATCACTTTAATTTCCTTTTCCGGTATAAATTTATACGTTTCTCCCAGTTCTTGTACTTCTCCTTGTGGATACTGTATATTAGCGTAATCACTCAACTTGGGGATGGTTTCCAAATATCCAGAGGAACCCGGATGTCCTGATTGACCAGAATAACCACTTGGAAATGCCTGTGCTATCGTAAACAACCAATAGCACACTGCAAGTGCAGAAATCTGCTGTAAATGTAATGAAAACATGTAAATTTCCATCAATTAGTATTTGAACATTCTTTACTTACGCTGATCTTGTTGGATATCATCGCAAAAGTGTGGCTGTTTGATAATTGTTAATGAATCGACAATTACTTCACGTTTATATACGGTGGCTAGCTGCGAAGCTGAAGTGAGAGGAACAATGCACTTTGTTTTATGCATGCGAATGGATTTCAATTCAATTCCACTTCACTTTCTTCCAAACCCTGACCATGGATTCCTGCCCAATGTCAATAACCGGATGCGGCATCTCCGTCTGTAACACTAATATGCATATTATTCCTATTCATGCACTAGAATATTCACGGCTGCAAGTGGGAAAAAGTTGACGCTCTCTTTGAACATTCACTTTAATTGGTTTAGAGATTTTTTCTTCAATTTTTGCTTGATACATTTTAAATTTGCACATCAACTGGTTAATCTTGTTTAGCAACAAAATCATGCCTATTTAAAATAGCAATAAGAAAGTTAATTTGATTTTAATCAAATAAAAATTCAAATTTACAAAGTACCTACTTAATTAATGTTTGATTTAAATTTATGACTATCATTTATGATAAATCGTTTAAGAGCATCATAAAATTTTCTCTGATAAGTCATGCGATAAAAATATGTGATGCAGCGGGAAATTGATAGGCAAACTGAGAAAACGAGAGTGGTTTAACTATCTTACATATTTCTATATGATAATCACATGGAAGAAGCCGGGCGAACGTACTCAATAATGCGGATGTAATCTCATCAGATACGAATTCAGTTTATCATTACGAACTGTAGAAATTGCACTTTCTCAGCAGGAAAACATCGGACGTTCTAGGGATTGCTAAAAAAATGTATGTACTTATTCCTCTTGCGTATAAATTACTGATTAATAAAACGGACAGTTAGCATTCATGATTATTATTATTTATTATGCTGTTATACGGCCATATTGCCTTCTTGATCTTTGAACGCTTAAAGTGATATATTTACTTAATGAAAATGTTGTAGAAATCAGCAGTCACGTTCGATATTTGCAATGATAAATTACTTAAAATATTTCATCATACTAGCATTCACAAAGCAATGATAAAAACGTTGATTTTATGTTATTAATAATTGCTATATATAACGTATAAATAAATTAAGTTAAATCACTTAACCATAGAGTTTGCAATATGTTAACAATTCCAATCGGCAAACATGAAATAACACCTTAAAAGTGGAGAAATTATCAACATTGCCATATATACTTTGAAAATGTAGTAGAGAAGGAAATAGTAAATCATGAAAATACTAAATATGTAAAAAATAATAAATGTATGAGCCAACCAAGTATGAAGTCAGAGTCTTAATCAACGAGAATGCCCATTCGATGAGAACAGTTTATGAGATGTGAAATGAATTAACCTGAATAGTTTCAAACTTGATGTGTCGTTTTATGGGGCATGTGAATTGCAAGAAATCCGCATGTATAAAACGTGCGTGAAAAAATTGAACTGAATTAGGAAAACGCCACTAAAACCAACAGCGAGCATTCGTAGCGTGAACAGATTGAGAAAAACTAATAATTTCGCTTTTAAAGGCGATTTGCTTCAGGAGATCGCAAACTAATTTCTTGGAATTACAGTCTTTAGTAAATCAGCACAATGAGCACACTTTGAGATCGGTTTGCATCCACATTTAAATGCAATTAAAATGTAAATTTATGCATTTTGCCAACTATAATTTTGCATTTAGTATGGGTATGTGGAAGAAGTGGAAGCAATCGTTTGGCAAAGATTATCAATTTGATGACATAATAGCCGTCGTATTTCAGCAAATGTTGCAAAATGCATGTTGCAAGATGTTGAATTGATAATTGTGATTTAATATTTCCAACGCTCCCAACCAACCAACCAACTTTAAAGGGAAACATAATGAATTGCCAAGTACTCAAACGTTGAATTTGATTTAACTTTTAGATTGCTCATAATGAATAGATTAATTATAGTTACTCATTTGTAATTTCGCATGCCTAAGTCGATTAGATACGCAATTATACGCTAGTGCAGTGAATTGTAATGGATGGACAGGATGAAGATGTAAGTTACGTGGTATTTAGTAAAAAATGATGGTAAAGTTGTAAATATCAACGGACTGGGTGACCGGTATAAAAATATAATGCATTTCACTTTCGTTTGTCGCACTAATGCACTTCTCCGAGTACGGTCGGTATCTCTTCCTTTGTGCGATAGTAATGAGGAACTAAACTGTATTAAAGAGCAACTGCGATTGTGCTCTCGCCTCGTATGACTCATGATCCACACTTTGGCTAATATATTGCTGCACTTACAAAACGTGCGCATATCAGAATTGAAGCATCTAACGCGATCAAGAATACGGAAAATCATTTACGCTGTCCGCATGTGTATCATTCGCATTGAATAAATCACACGATGTTGAACCGTTTCCTGCATGTCGTAATCACCGTTCTCGTCGCACCCGATTAAAAATTCCCGTGCGAAATTTATATTTCGGACGTTTATTGCAATACTCGTATGCACATTCATCGATTCAGGGAGTACTACTACCGTCAGCTTGTCTGTTTTAATGTTTTTATGCGCTTTGCCATTCGCATTTAATTTAGTGCACTGATGCGTGAACGAGTTATTCGTCCGAATAGCACAGGCTGCTATTATTCATCTTGTTTCGGCGCAAAATTATTGCACATACGAGCACAAACCGTGTTGCAAAATAGGCAAACTATAAATTAAACCTAATTCAATTTTCATATTTGACTTTATGCTGCTATTGCCTACACACTCGAATGTTCTCTCATGCGATAGGTACGATAGGTATAGCCAAAAGAAGTAAGTAAACTTTCTTTGGATCGTTTACTTTTTATTGATGAGATTCCTCGATTTATGATTCACACGTAATAGGTACTATTATTATCAATAGAAATAAATCAAATGCATTGCATTATTGATAAAAGCAATTATGGGAAATAAATGCCTTAAATGGATGGATATTACCTATATTGTGTTCTCAGTTGAAGATTTAAACAAACGTAAAGATCACATCTATGAGAAATGCACCTATTATCAGACTATTGAAAAGCATCTAACGTATACTTATTAGAAAAGCGAGATTATTCACTCAAAATGATTCGAAACACATATTAAGCGATTATATAAGATGGACGAACAACAATGCGGAGCGCGCGCATAACACATGAAAAATGTTATAGAACTTTTCCGCCATGCGCGCTGAAAATTGTCGCAATATGATGAATGCGAGCGGACAAAAGAAATTGAAAGAGTTGCATGCCAGTAAAACGAGCGTTTCTCATTCAGTTGCACACCATTGATGATAAATAATGTGTCGCGTTTGCTTCGTTCTACTTCTTTCCCCAGATGCAATTGTTGTGCATTTTTTCTCTGTTTCTCTATTTCTCTTTTGCATCAAGTATGACCGTTATGGCAATAACAATAATGCGTCTGTCATACGACAAGCGTCACCAATGCGTGCTTGCTTGCTTGCTTGCTTGATGAAAGTGTGCGTTCTTTGTGCGATGTTTGCTGTTGTTTGCACCACGTAAAAGTAGCTGTTCGATAATGGCACCTAATTAGATTAGAAAGATTGAGTTGTAATTTTTTTAGAAGGTAAAAATTACATTACTACCAATTCTCAGGAAGATATTAATATTTAACTCGTTCGCGCGATGGTATAGTTTGCTCGTGGCGAATCGCAAATTGCTCTTTAGTAATTTTTGCCAAAGTGCAATTTATACATACATTTACAGCTTCGAGCGGAATTTGCTTTCAACATTTTTTCTAAGTAATTTATCCGTAATAATAATAGCCATAGTAATTACAGTTATATAAATTTGCTTAAAACTATCTTGGAAATTGCAATATTGCGGAAATACGGAAATAGATTGCTGGAGATATCTAATGCATCGTTGCAATTTACTCGTAATGGGTTAATTTAAAGTCTTCTCTTGTTTCAGCGCGTATCAAAATGTTTGCGATGTCATAACATGAATGACAATTAAAAAAGTGAATATGAAATCTATGAGCGCATTAGATAGTAATCAAAACGCAACGTTATAATGAATGGCTGTAACAGATTTCCCACACGGATTGAATTTTATACAAGTTACGCAACAATAAATTCAAATAAACTTGCAAACTTCCACGTTCGGTGCGGTGTGGAATGAAAGCGACAAAAATATAAAAGTGGCGTAATGGAACACCCTGAAGGGAAGTAGATAAAACAAACATGTAATTTCCACCTAACTAGACACATGCTGTGCCGTTTCGAAGGCACTTTATGAAGATGGAAGCAAATTTGCTCACAATCAGTCGATTGCACACTCTTTCCGGATCTCCATTTATTAGTCTGCTTTCCCTTTAATGCGCTCGTCTGCATAATAATTACATGCATATATATTTTAGAGGACCATTGTGCTAACGAAGACGCCAAAGACGACGACGACGACGACGACGATTGCGACAAAACGTAATTTCCGTCTTTCGTGCATTGCTGCAAAACAAGTTGAAAGAATGCGATCGTCGCGATAGGTAGATAGATAGATAGACTGAGTTCGATGGAGTTATATTTATTGTACAATACGCACACGCGGCTACCGCAACATAAAAAGTCATCGACATAGACGGAAATTGTTAATTGATCAGTTTGATCAGTTTATAAATGCAGGCCTCTTGCAGCACTTACGCAACGCGCGAGTTTCTTCTGCGCTAAACTTCTTCGCAGTGACATACCAAATGCATTGAGCGTTTTCCCAACATATTTGTTGCTTAAATTATTGCTGCAATTATTTTTTTTTTCGCTTTTGCATCGGAATTAATTATCCTAGTTTTGTCATTCTTGCAAATTATACTAATTGTTGGAAATGCATATTATGCGCTATAATAATTATTATTTAAATTTCTCTTCTCACTTAAATGTTTCTACGTTGTTATTAAATGCTTTTTTTTTATTATACTTGCTAATGAAATATTGCAGTAGGTACAAGATGTAAAATAAAATTTAATTAAGTCGTTAAATAAAAATTCAATAGAGCAAAAAAAATACTCTAGGGAGTTTTAATCTCATTAAAGTTTAATGTTTTGAGGAGTTTTTCTTTCGCATTCAGATGCAATTCACACAATTTGTAATCAACCAGTTTTATTGACACTTGCGACACACGCAGCATTTTTAGTTCTTGGTGTTACGCAGGTCGGTGCAACTAATTAAAGTTTGCATTCTGTGCAAATTCATACATGGCACTTATGCGCAAATTGCACATTTAAATTAGAGCAAGGTAAAACGCCTAAATGCATAGAAATTATCGGTCGAATTTTCGCAAATGATCGGCCAAGAATTTGAAAGGAAAATATGATTATTATTTATTGCAGTTTGAAGCAATAACACCAGTAGGATGTTACCTAATGCAGATATAATTTTTGCGCGGCGGCATTCAATTTATCCTAATGCATTCCTTCCTCTTTGTTCCTTATTGCGGAGAATTCGAACGAAATTGCTCTTTGACTTATTCACTTTGCGGGTCAACAGCGTTGGCTCGCGCTGTAAATTAAAATGCAGAGCAGTCACGTTTCCTTCTCGGTTCAGTGCGTCTACATACAGCTTGCTGATTATGTGTATCATACCGATAGAGATTCCGTCATATTGTACGCGTGCACGTAAAGTGTGCTGCGAGTGCGCAGCATATGGCTTCTTGGCGGCTGCGGCGACGACGACGATGGCGATGGAGATGGTGACGATGGTTAGTTTGAGTACGGGAGATGTCGGTCTTACCGTACGTTTGCCGGATAATCTTCCCACCCAGTGAAAGTAACATAGAATGATTTTGTTCAAAGCCCACCATGCATCTACGCTTGGCATATAAATATTCGACGCCAACGGAGGGTAAGTCACTTGATTCGAGTCAAAACAAGCGCAAAGATGAGGTCTTTTCTTTTGGTAAGACCGTCGAGCAATTAAAGTCAACGTTTCAACTGATAATACGATTTATTTACTTTTTTGTTCTAGATCGCGCTTGCGTTATCTTCGCAAACGTTTGCTGAAGACAAACAGCCAGAAAAGCGTGGAATCATAAGCACTGGCTATGGTCACGGTGGAGGATACAGCGGAGGTTACGGTGGTGGTCATGGCGGCGGCGGCGGCGCTACTATCATTCTGAGTGGAGGCCATGGGGGCGGAGGCGGTGGCGGCGGGTATGGAGGTGGTTATGGCGGTGGATATGGAATTGGAATCGGCGGAGGTGGAGGATTCGGCGGCGGATTCGGTGGTGGAGCTGGAGGTTTTGGCGGAGGTGGTGGTGGAGGCGGCGGCGGAGGCGGCGGCGGCACCACATCCGTCTCAACCGTGAATCAAGCAATTCCAATCGACGTTCCACAACCGTACACAGTGACAGTGAACCGGCCAGTTGCTGTTCCTGTTGCTGTTCAAGTACCCGTCGAAGTGCCAAGAGCAGTTGCCGTTCCAGTGCCAGTACCACAACCCGTGATCGTTCCACGGCCAGTGCCAGTCACAGTCACACGTCGTGTACCGGTACCACAGCCCATCGCAGTCCCCGTGCCAGTTCCTCAACCCGTGCCAGTATCAGTACCACAGCCATATCCGGTCACTATTACCCGACAAGTGCCAGTCAGAGTTCCGCAGACGGTCGTTGTACCAGTGCCACAGATTATTGAAGTTAGCGGAGGAGGTGGCGGCGGCGGCGGCGGTGGCGGAGGTCTTGGCGGTGGTTTCGGTGGTGGATTTGGAGGAGACATTGGAGGTGGATACGGCGGCGGATATGGTGGTGGCTACGGAGGAAGCTACGGAGGAGGCGGCGGCGGTGGTGGTCATTCTGGCTACAGTTTTGGTACCAGCCATGACATCAGCGGCGGAGGCCATTATGGCGGCGGAGGCGGACATGGTGGTGGACATGGCGGTGCAGCCAGCAGCTATGCCAGTATTTCGTATGGCGGCGGCCATAAATATTAATCATCTAGTACCGTCGCAAAGCGTGAACTCATCTTACATCTTGAATCATTTTAATATGTAACTTCTCAATTATATCATCATTGTAATGTGATACACTGGCAATTGTTTTTTATTTTTTATATATTTATGTAAATATCAAAAGATGCGCACATAATAAAGCATTAAATTCATGGTCTATAAATTGTTTTCATTATGCTTAAATAAATCAAGTTTATTTGAAAATCACACAAAATCATCACACATCTTGCTAGCCCAATCATGGACCAATTGTTGATATCAATTTGAAAAATATACAAGACGTTAAGACGTTAATTTTTAACAGATATATATGAACAGTGTTAATTTGGTAAAAAGTAATTAAAAGCTAACAATATCACACAAAGAATATAACAATGTTTTTCTTTAAATCACAAGTATTGTACCATAATTGATTGCGATCAAAATGTTCAATTAAAACAGTTTACTTACCAGATTCTGCATTTTTCACGATCTGGATTCATATTGCTTCCTTTACGACATTTAAATGCGTCTGCAAATTCCTTTGAGTTTTGTAATGCACCAATTACTCTGTTACGACTTGGACTGTGTTCGTCATGTTGGAGTTGGTCGTGAATTGAGCGACTATCTGTCGTTTCACACCAAATCTAAAATATTTCATTAATTATACATCGAATATCGATTAGTGAATAATTAATCTTACACTTCCAAAGGCAATGAAAAACATTTGTTCATTCGTATAATCTTCAAATCCTGGTAATCGGTTTTCAGCACCATTCTTTGTTATATAATTTTGATAAGCATTGTAGGATTGATGCACTCCGCCATTATCCGCTAGATTTTCGCCCAGAGTCAATCGACCATTAACTGACATATTCAATTCCGGGTATTTAAAAGAATTGTACTGGTCGATAAAGCAATGTGTTTTCTCATCAAATGTTTTTGCTGTTTCATTTGTCCACCACTCAATCATATTGCCTTCCTTATCATAATTTCTCCCCAGGTTATCAAAGCCGTGCGTTAGTTCATGTCCCAGGACACTTCCAATTGCACCGTAATTCAATACTCTGAAACATTTACAAATTAACATCGTTGCACATTGATTTATAGACGTGTACATACTCGAGTCCCAAATGATAAATGGGGAATGTTAGAATAGCCATTGGAACATCTAAAAGCAATAAAAAGTACAATAAATATCTACATTGTAACGAGTAAAATAGTAAAACAAACATACTTATTGAATTATCAGCAACATAATGAAATGCATTCACAACAACTGGATCTGTTCGCATTTGTTTCACATTTACTTCGTTGTATTGCGCCAACATGTCTGGAATATAGGTTGACACAATGCCCATTAGATTTTCTAGGAATTGATCGGGGACAATAGTAATCTGAAATCAATAATTTGAATTATAATGTTATATTACTATTTAATGCGTAACAAAAACTCACATTTGCATAGTATGCTTCAATTGCTGTTTTATTGTTCAACCAACTTGGATAACCAATCCAGCCAATCATCTCATGACATTTATCAATAGCAGCTTTTTTCGTTTCCATATCCATCCAATCCATTGTCCATACGTTCGCCACAAAAGCAGATTTTATATCAGATAACATTTGTTCTACCTTAAATTATATTCAATAAGTAATAGTAATTTTTTCATATTATTTCATACATTACATAAGGCAAAGTTTCATTATTGAAATTCTTATCAGCAATTCCATATGTAACGGCAATACCCATGTATGTGTTGACAAGATGTGCACATTCCAAGGATCTAGAGCGAGCAAGATCAGGATAAGCAAAAAACTCTATATTTGTATGCTTATAGATGAATTCGTTGATTTCAGAAGTTGTTCCAGAAATCATAGATTCGACAACTTTCCACCAAAAATACAGTTCTACGTCAATTTCATTCTGTGTCGAAATATACATAACAAGTTGCATTATTTCATGCATTTCTGATTTTACTATGTAAATGTAATCTTTGTCCATGTCAAAATGTGCCACTGAATCTTTAAATAGTTCTTCTAAGTATGGTCTCCAAATGACTACGGGATCCAGGCCGTTAGTTTTAAAGTATTCATCAGTTAATTCTTGTAGTTTATCTACTTTGTACTTTACAATGTCTATTTCATCAATATCAGTTTGATTTTGGTTGACAATCTAAAACAAAAGACAATTAAATCAATTAAACAGATGTAGTAATAAAAATAAGCTATTTACCCGATTAATCTCAATTGTGGCATTTAATATAATATTAATGGCTAACTCCAGTGTATCTTCAACTAATTCCACACTCTCTGTGCTATTTTTGATCACTTCAATTACAATTTTCTCCATGGCTAATTTCGGTCCTGATTTCTTCTTTGGTACTTCTTTGACTGTTGTATTTTTGTCTTTGTCTGTTTCCGGCGCTTCACCTCCATCTTGAGGAGATTCACCATTATCTTCACCATCTACAGCGACTTCGTGAAATTTGAACTTACTTTTAAAAGGACTAAAAATATATTAATAATGAGTTTAATTATTTCAATTAATTTTATGATGATTTCAATACCTAGGAAGAGGAGATTCCCCCAAGTTTGAACTTAAATAAAGCACAAAGTGACTGCGATTGTAAATATCAGCATCAATCGCAAAATTGAACACAAGATCAGTAGCCATCAATTTTTTAATGCGTGCCATGTGCAACACCCAATCAAATTTATAGTCTTCATCTTGGCTATTGGTCTTGAATAATTCGGGGACAAGCGGTAGACCCAATTGCTTAATATACTTGTGTATCACGGTGTAGCCGAGACGATCCGCCGCAACTGGAACAACAACGACAATATAAGGCAATGCAGGTGTCATAGAAATGCAAATACGAAATTAGTCAAATAGCTCATTAATTAATCATGCGTACCAATGTTTAGACAAGATTGGAAGAGTGCACGCGCGCCCTTCACCGGCCCCGGTTCGTCCGCGCTGACATTCGATTTGAGAAACTTCAATGTCGCCAACGAGATGCGCTCATCGATGAGCCGAAACGATGAGAACGTGGGATACCATCCGTGGTTGGGATGTTCATCGCTCCATTGTCCGCACGTAAATTGATAGAAGTCTTCGCACGGATCGACGTTCGAATCCATCGACAGACGCAAATTGGCCGCGGATCGCAAACACTCATTGCTTTCACACAAGTTCGGCACTGACTTCTTATCTGAAGAAGCAACAACATATGCGTATCGATTATTTGCTTAGTCACCACCATTCAACGTTCACATGACTTACTCTTTGCTATTAGTACTATAAGGCCAATAAATAGAAACAGGATAAGCAGACAGAGAAGTATAGAAAGTCTTTTGTAGAAGTCATTTCGTTTAAATCTAAAAAATACAAAAAAATTGTATTATTTACTGCAGTTGCATACGATTAAAGAATATTGCATCGTATCTCTATTGTCGAGTTGTTGTTGCAATTCGTCCTTCGTTAATATTGCCACTGTTTAGTGGAATACTTGGAAAAGTTAATAAAATTCGAATTCGTTAGATCACGTAGAGCATTGAAGAATAAATTTCTTAAATGAAATCACTCACTTAATTAATGAATTGAGAATTTTATTGGAAATCAGTTAGTTGGATTTGCCTTAATGACTTTTCATTCGATGTAATATTCTAATAAAGTATGTACTTGTGTTAATGTTTTTCAATCACTTACATTGCCCTTGTTGATTTGATATTTATTAAATTAAATCGATTTTGGTTTGCCGCCGTTCCATTCCTTTGTGTAGCAGTGCCTATAAACAAATAGATTGGGTAATTAAAGGTATTGCTTGATATATTCTGGATATTTAAATGATGTTAATCACGTTACCCACTTTGCCTAGCTGATCTGGAATTATTTGAAATGGTGTAAACTCGACTAGGATCCTCCATGTTTGAACAAACTTTAACGAAGTGATCCTTCGATTGATTCGCCAGAGTCGTTAGTCATTCGCATAAAAGAAATTCCATACAGCGACGCACATTTTTGCAATAAGTTTCGCACGATTCACCTTACTTTCGGCAGGATACTTGCGTCATGATTGCTTAAGGCCGCGCGCGTATGATAGTAATTTTTATTTTTTTCGCAAAACCGCCGCGGCAACTTACAACTTATGACCAAGCTGATAGCTGTATTGGAATATGAATGTTGTTTGTACCTTACCGGAACGACTCAGCCGGTAAACTGTAGGACAGTCACAACAATTCCGGTGCTATATCGCACAAACGCGTTTCCTTCAATGGGACGAGTAATAGGACGGACATACGTGGAAAATGCGCACGATTACATGTGTGTTTCAACACATATTAAGCGGCGCATTTACTCGGACATTATATCTACTTGGTGCTCCAGTAATTGATCAATAATTAATTAACGTACTCGTGAGCAATGAGCGCGCGTTGCAAGTCACATGCATTATATGCTTTTAGTCTATATACAAATACATTCAATGGAAAATTCATTTCGTATGTATTTTCATTTAATATATGTTCATTTAGCCGTAACGAAAGCGAAAAACATACGGTATTGTAATGAATAAAAATGTTTAGAACTTATTAGACATGAACGTGGATCGATCGTATGAATATTGATTTGCTATGCCTCATATGAGTTACAAGTTGATAATAATCAATCATAATGTATCTCGGGAGGATGGCTTAAACAATAAACTTTTGTTTAATTTTACATTGTTTAAAGGCTAATTATTTGCTTATATAAATTGCACGTTAAATATGTCTGAAATGTCAATGCAGTTGAAAATCGATAAATAGCTATGCTGCGAAATGCAAAAACATGGTGGTAAAGTGGTATCTTATCTGTAAAATGAAAAATTTACGTGCATATGACACTATTTTAATACAATGTACAGCCTTGAATTTATTGCTAATCTTTTAGTGCGGATTCAACGATTTGTCTGTGGTTAATGCTTTAACAACTACATTATATCCAATTCTATTTATACTCAAAGTTGCAACAAAAACAAATGATTCAATTGAAGATTTGGTTTATTGAATTTACATTAGGTGAACTTATATGAAAATACTGTCTGTAATTTGTCACGAAGTTGTTCAGACACAAAATATGCCGTTTAAATGCATAAATTATGTATGACCCACAAATGTAACATTTTTTTGTATTTCGTGGAATTGCTAATAAAATCAAACAATACACCAATATGTAGTAACACATATAACATTGTTATTGATTAATTATATACCCTAAGTGAAGAATATAAGCATATACTTTCGTTACTTCGAACAATTGTATTTGTCTCTAATGAATTGGAATTACATTTTATATGGTAATATCTAGGATAGAAAGAATATTTATTACATAACATGTCAAACTTATTTATTGTTATTCAATTTTTGTTCAATTACTTTGGATATATTAGATATTATTTAATTTAGTTCTATTTCTACAAATTCCATGCATTTAAATATGCATTTAAATAATATATAATCTATAATAAAATATTAAAAAGAATACATATTAATGATAAAAAATATTGGTACAATATTATTATAATTCAATTTTTGAGCTTCGTTAAAAAGTAAATAGAGAAGTAATTAATCATTCAACGGCATTTTGTCCTGGCAATTATGCAACACGAATACTTCCTGTTTTAATGGTGATAGCCATGACCACCATAACCAAATCCATGACCAAAACCACCATGTCCATAGCCTTGTCCAAATCCATGTCCAAAGCTATACGAGGGTGCAATGGTCTTTATAATAGTAGGTTGTGGGATGATGGCCTAAGAAATGTTCGATTGAAAACAGCTTATCATATGAAATATTAATGGGGCGCTACTCACTTTTACCACCGGTTGAACGTGCGCCACTTTATAGGTTGTTACCGTTGCATAGCTTGTCGCTGGCGCAATATGTTTAACAACAGGCGCTACTTTGACCACGGGGGCAGCATGAACAGCTTGTACAACTGGTGCTGCATGTACTACTGGGGCGGCGTGAACAATTGGGGCAGCATGTACAACTGGAGCAGCATGCAATGATCCACCAGCCCAAGGGTTACCAGCCCATGGTGAACCATGACCGAAACCACCATAAGGACCATAATCCAAAAGGCCGGGGGCAGCATAAGCACCCGCAACGATTACACAAAACGAAACCTGAAACATTTAAAACATGTAGATAAGTGATTTGTTTTTGGAAAGTAATTGTTATAAATTTTGTATTACATGATTGTATTGTGCTTTAACTTACCCAAGAAAACATGGTTATGTACTAGATAAATAAATGATATCGAAATGAAAATGCGACAAGAGTTTATCAGTGGAATAAACGTTAGATGCGATTGGAATCACACTATGATCAATACTAGATTAAAAATTAACGCCATTTGCTTTTTTATACCCGGGTCGATCCCGCTGTAAGTTCATCAAAGCAATCTCCACCTATGAGATAAACAACAGTTAGAATGCAAGTGCATTCGCAAAGAAAAAACCCATTCGCGATGGCGTTGTAATTACATATATGGAGTTTTGCCTTAAAATTGCTAAACTGCAATAACCAGATGGATGTTATAGCACTCATTGAAGGATGCCTGTAATGAGCACCGCGGAGCCATAGTATCCATTATTACGCCAGAGCTGATAGACCTAGATCTGGTTAATTGAAATTTAAATGAAAAAGCGAAAAACTCTACTCTACTCTAGATTTTCTTGAATGTAGATCGAATCCCAATTTGAAGCCGTGTGCGAATTAAAGGTCATTCATACATTCAGTCACGTCCATTAAAACCGAGAGTAAATGCTAACTCTTGATTAGGAATTGCTCCAGAGCCTTTTTTATATTAAGTGTACATTTTGAGTGAAACCAATTGAAACACGGGTGTGTACTGAATAAATTAAGATGGCCATGCCCATATTATTAATGAGTGGGGGTTTATGTATTTAAAAAAAATATTTATGATGATCAAATCATTAAGTACAACGCAACTAATATTTAGTATTACATTTAATTTCAGTTACAGTGCTACTATTTTAATTCGAATAGATTTATTAATACACATTTGAATAAAATAATTTTAGCAATTTTGTTTGATTACTATGTACACTTTGAGTAGAACAATTAGAATTCAAAATAGTGGGTGAATGTCTATTTCATTTTATTACTGTAAAAACATATATCATTGCGACATCTGCGGAAATTGACTGTAAACAAAACCAGGCTTTTCTAGAGTTTAGTACAAAGATGGCAGTGCATGCTCAAAACTCTTATTGATTTATTATTTAATGTCGTATTTGAAATTTGCGCATATGCATGTATTTGTTTCAAAGCAATTAAAAAAACCACTCCTAAATTTATGATATTAACAACTTTGAATTGGCAAGCTTGCGACATTATAAATTACTTATGTTGAAAGTGATAATTTCACTTTTTGACACAGATGCTCATAAATTAATCTTTAACTTACTTAAAAAAAATCTAGAGACTTTAAGCGAAAACGAATAATATTTGGTTTCAAAGTTTTATTTAATACCTGATTACAAATTCTTAAATTCCGCTCCCAGTCTTTAAATTATATTTTCTAGTGTGCATAAAATTGAAGCAAAAGTCTTCTGAAGAAGGAAGTGAATAACAGGAAACAAATACAACCCAACATGCATAGTATGTAAATATTCACGAGGCACACAATCCCTGCAAAGATTATTATTATTGCTGCATGTTTCATGCATCTATTAATATTTTCATCTTATTCTTGAGCACTTCTCTTACGTGAAAGAAACCTGCAAGCAATACCTTGCAACTATAAATTAAAATCTATCTTAAAACTTAATTTCATAAATAATTATACAGTAATGTGTAATCCATCATACTAATATTACGTGCAAGTACACATGAAAGCTAATGAAATTTTAATTTGCCAGATATAAAATAATGCCAAAGTCATATATTAATCACACAAAAAAATATTGTAACATTAATTATACTTTATACCATATCAGATATGAATCATTGAGGTAAGTAAGCGTTGTTTGGTTGTACATTTTACCATAAACAAAATCAAAAAATAAATGAAGTATGAATAATTTTCTAGTTAGCGGCGACTTGCTTTAGCAAGAATACTATATTCGCACATATGTTAATACATTAATACATTCAGTATGTGTAAATCTTGCTTTATGAAGCTATCTAAAGTTGAATGTGCAAATTATTTGCGCTTAAGCAGAAATAATTGTTTCTCATCCGGCGGCCAAACATGCGATCATAAAACTACATTAGGGCTAACATATGGATCACCTTCACGGAAAAATTTAGCGAAGTAAAACCACATATAATTGGAACACTAAGGCTATGAGCAATAGGAATGTACTTTTAACATTATGCAATTTTGACGTTGAATTGAGCCACAGCTATACTATTACAAACTTCCTAATGCACGCAACTTGTTAATTCACATTTATGACACATCTACCTTTTCAATAATCTATAAATAATGTTATAATTATTTTCGCATGTTCTGGAGCTGCTTAAAACACTTCTAAAAGCTACCAAAATTATATAAATATGCATTTAGAGTTATTTTTGGAATGTCTGCTTTGACGGAAGAATACTTTACATTCACTATGCTCTCAAAATGCAAATAAGATGTTTTAGCATTTGCAAATCTTCCATTTAGTACTTTTTATACGCCTGTTTCTAAATCCCCACTGCAAATTCACCGATGAACCAGTTTCTCCATGATTTTTACCTAGTTTACTACTTTTTACTACATTTCGGTGCTTCTAATAACGAAATATTTAATTCGGTTCGTGGCGCTTTTAATTAAAACATATAGCCATAAAAAACATTGTAAATGACAAATCGCGTGGGAAATTAATTCAAGCATGTGAGCATCACACTTGACATTTACAAAATTCAAAATTTAAAATAATCCTGCCTTGTAATCATCCCAACTTAATTGCATTTCTACGCACTGACATTTACGCTATATCAAAAGAAGCAGGTATACCTACTTGCCAATTATAACTGTATTTAATATTGTTTACAATTGAAGCAAAGTTATGTAATTAAATATTTCATCTTAATGTCTGATTTTACAGTTTAATTACGTAGATTAGTTGAGCAAAATAAACATTCAATGTTATTCGTTATTCTATTTCTACTATTTATGCAGTCATAACAATAGGATTGTTTTACATTATACGTGACATAATTATTATGGAATATGAATGACATTTGCGCCAGACGAAAAACGTTAACGAAAGCGAAATGCTTCTCGCAGGTCCCATTAGACTGAAACGCATTCATTGAAAAGGAAAGTTGGATTCAATGTGGAATAAAAATGTAACTCTATATTTATTTAATGCTTGCTTAATTAAATTAGATACGTGAGCAGATTTTTATGCGAGTACGCGTCCAAATTTAGTCATAGAAATCGGAAATTCTGTTCGTACAAAGTAAGTACATGGATGCGATTCACAAATGAGTTTCCATTCGGGTTCATTTGTGCAATTGAACGGAAAATGTACGCAGGCGTCGAAGAAGCGAAGAATTATGCAAATTTATTTGAAGTGAATTACTGCAAATACACACAGTTTCGTTATTGTTTGTGAAGACGATAGTTTTCTATCTGAAATTAGTGGTATTCGCACGTACAATGAGGCAGTAATTTTATTTCCGAACATCTTTTACGCAACATACCGAGTGCTAACTACATACTTGATGTGGTGGATGCCACGATATGTTGTTCAATCGCACAACTTGCCTGATATCAAATGATAGAACGGCTGGTGTGCAAAGTGTGTTCCTTGTCTTTCAATTCCATAAGGAGGCTGCTTCACAGCAAAAGGTAACGCCAACAGGCAGACTAGGATGCGTTATTGATTTTAGAACTGCTTATGTTTATATCTATGTTTAATTGTTCCCCTGATGAGATAGCATACCATCCGGTATAGTTAACAAATTCAGTATGCATTGTTCGCCAACGCTTGCAACAATGGGACAATTACAATTGTTGAGTGTGTGCAAATGCTGGAGAAGTTTTCGTACATTTCGCCTATTTACATATAAGTAAAAGCACAATGCAATGCAGAGATTTAAGCAGAAGTAATGAACCAAGACAAGACACAACAAGAAGACAACTTTGTGTTATGTTATGTCTAGTTGTACTAAGATTCTATATCAATAGAAATTTGCTAATATATTATAGAATTAATCACAGTAGGCAAATGTTTTACATGTTTTCCTGAACCTATTTGGATTGATTTTGTGATACTTAATTTATTTCCGCCTTATGAAAGTAACAATATTTTCTCGTAAAATAACTTGTAAAATATTATTATTAAATTTATAATACCAGAAAATACAAAGGAAATTTAGATACCTATACTATGTATGATCTGGTAAAGTGTATATTTACGTACTTCATCGTAATATAATTTTTACCTCTATAACCACAATTTATTAATACATGCTCGCTGTTTTTCCGCTCAAGTGCACAAATTGCAGAACTTGTTTGTGCACACTCGTTTTAATCAATTAAATAATAAAGCGGATGCGATGTTGCATGTCGCCCATCGATTTGTTTAATCAGCGGCGCATTGCGTTTAATTACTTTGTTCAATTATTCAGATTACGAGCATGCGCGCGCACGGCTAAATGAGAGAAAGGTAAAATATTCCAACGAACGTAATTTCTAATGATGAACTTTTGAGCGCGTCGTTACGCTGTTTTGACTTTGTGCAATTTTAATTCTCCTACGTACTTATAACCTCCTTATTTATACGAGACACGTTGTTTCAGTTGCTAATAATAGCTTTTGATACATATTGCAGAATAGAGTTATTAACTAGATATATATATTCTCGTCTAGAAAAAAAACTGGCGCTATGAAGTAAACCTCTAATGGTCTTGAGTATATTAATAAATTTGTGGCCATAAATTCGCAAAAGAAGTGTGATTGAACTGTTTCCAATAATAATAATCATTTTCTAGATGACTAACTAGCATAATTCATTTTTTTGCACTTCAACTCACTGGCGTACTCAACAAGGGTATTTAATTTTAGCGAATTGCACTCAAAGAAATTTCCAACGCGTAGAAAAACACTAATTGAAAATAATGCTTTTTGCTCGTCTAGTAACTGTGTCTACTTTTTCTTTATATAATTCACAGCGACTGAGTTAATTAGATTGCTATTGATTCATAAGTTTCTCCTTTCTTTTTCGCACACTTTTGGCAATTAATGCCAATATTATGTCGAGTTAATGAGCTCTTAAATTGCTAATTTGTTTATAATACATTACTCACATACTTTCGTTTGCCAATTGAATTTATTTCATCGTGTATTCTTGAAAAACAAGGCAATTAGTTATAATTTATTTGTTGTTAAAATTTTTGGTTTTAAAAGCGATTTAAGTTGAAAAGGATTAAATGGCTATCGGTTTACTCACATTCGAAATCCATCGTTGAGTGTTGACGACCAAGAAAAACAAAGAAAGGTCTTAAGTTCACGTTGTGACATTTATGCATGCTACTTACTGCATATTCAAATGGATAAAGAGCATGCAAATGCATTTACAGCCAACCGAACAGCTCACTTCTTCAGTTCCTCTACAGCATGTCAACAACATGCACTCAAATGTCTTGCTTGTAGTGTGGAATAACAACAATCATAGACGTAGTACTAGTAATTGCACTTGGCGTAATTGCCATGAAATCCGTAATTATTGAATCACTCGTGCATACAGTCATTGTTCTAAACGTTATGCAAATTTAATTAATAATCAATTGATTATTTACTCTAGAGATGAATCCGGTAAACGCACCGCTCGCGGTGTTTTGTAACTGCGTGTTGCATTTAGTCATTGAACATTGTGCTCATTTTTCGAATGAACGCAAGAAGCAAATTGTTACACGCGCGAGCACATGCAATAGAACAAAGTGAACATCTCATTGTCGTTTACCTCATCGGATTAATTTATAGCATATTATTATATTATATTCGTTCAAGAAAAGCATACTCGTAGGAACTTTATGTAGTTGCTCGAAAAGCATGGGAAGCAATGTGTATTTTTGCATAGTAGTTATCTACGACTCCACACGCATTATTTCTTCTTGTTATCTAAGCGTATTACACACGCAGAGATTCAATCACTGGTAGCCTGGAGAACAATCAATGGGATCATGATTATGATGAAGAAGACGATGATGGTGCTGATGATGTAACATATTACCTTCGTGTGATTGACTTTGGCGATTTCTTATCGTGATGAGAGTGTGATGCAATTGCATGGTACACTAACTGAATATTTTCTACTATTCAATACTTTGATATATTCTTTTAATAAGTACATTTCACGCTATTTGAAATGAGTTTAGTAAAGCAGCAAACGATGTTTCAATTGCATTTTGAATTGAGATGTGATTAGAATGGATTAGAATGAAGATGGAAAAACAAGCATGTAATAAGAAGAACGCCATTTCTGTCAATCGCTGACGTTGAAGATGAACGATGAGCATTATTGAAAGCACAACATTTATTGATTCGTTTAATTTTCTATTGCGTTTCATTCGTAAATGCACGACTTGAATTGAGTGCGTGAGTAAAGTGTCTTAATATATCTTAGTCACATAATTGATTAGATATGAATTTAATTAAATTGTTAATTTATATGAAATTTACACTTTGTATCATAAATGAATATTTAGTAGTCTTAATGAGGTTATAATCGACAAGTGAGAAAACTTACTGACCGAATTATTGAGAGAAAATCACAAGTCGAATTTCAAGCCATAAAAATGCAAGTTAATGACATTTTAGTGCCATTTCTTTAATGGCATGTGCATTAGTTTTAATGCAATTACTGTTTGACTTAATAAATTATTGTGTTTAATGTTGTGAAACCGCATTTGAATAATTTCAACAGCAAATTCTTGAACTTTGAGAGATGAATCAATCAAGCCGAATTGTTTGTGCATAATTCGGCCGGGCAACATTTTTCGTCTTCTATTGCGAGGACGTCGCGTCGTATGTTAAATTTAAGTGGCATCGAACATGTTATAGATTCGTTATAGTATAGCAGCACACACATAGGTGTGGTGAGAGAAAGGAGATCACCAGGAAGTCGTCGGTATATAACCAGCAGGTACCCTCTTGGTTTGAACACTCTCACCTTCAGTGCGGACGCAAAGCATCGTCGAAAGAAGCAAACATGAAAGTAACAGCTGTGAGTAGCTTATTAATACATTATATCTACAAAGAGAAACGCAATTAATTGAAATACAGTGATCAGTGAAATCGCAAAGTGACAATCGCCAAATGGATCTAGTGGATTAATAGCTCTTATCGCATTGTAGGTAATCCTTCTGGCTGCCTGCTGCTCCCTGGCCATGGGCAAAGAGGAGCCAGCCGAGAAGGAAAAGCGCAGTGCCGCCGCTGCTTACACCACGCCAAAGACATATTCGACGGCTAGCGCGCCGGCGAATGCCGATGTCGCGTATGCCACCGCCAAAGTCTCACCGCAAACATTCGCCAGCAATGCCAAGGAGTACGCAGCACCGCAATACCAAGTGAAGTATGTGCAAACCGCAGCCCATCAGCAAGCCGCCCCCGTTCAGTATCAGTACGAATACGAACAGCAATATGCGAACGCTGGACCTCAACAGCAGCACCAGCAGTATCAGCAGCAGCAGCAGCAGCAGCAGCAAGTTACCAAATTGGCTCCAGTTAAAGTAAGTCACATAACTCTTAACGCAACCGGCGTTTTAAAGCAAAAGCAGTTCACTTTAATGAGGGCATTCGTTGTGCCACTTTGCGAAAAATTGCAACGGAGCACGTCCAATGATTAAAGAGCATTTACGAGTCGCGATTAGAATTGAAATTGGTAAATGTAAATTTGCGTGCGTGTGAATTACGCGTGCCCTCCTCTCTTGTGATTTATTCGCTGTCGGTGGCTCAAGGGGAATTGCTTCTGTTTGCAATCTATCCGAGGTTGTATTCTTCACGATCTCACCGCCGAACCTTTATGGCATACAAACAACAACATTAAACTTAATTGTAATGCGACGCGGATAGCAAACAATGTGAAATTGGCGATGCGCAGAGGGCGCAACAAGCCTCGTGCGATTAATAATCATCGTTCGGTGCTCAAGAAGTCTAGAAATTCGAATTGCTTTTGAAAATTTCTAATTGCGTTTCGGGTTAAGCATAGGTATTACACACAACGTGCGAGAATCGATTATCCATTTTAATTGCTACGACCATTATCATAAAACTCATTAAGTAGATTTATCTGTTTGTTTACCGAAAATTTAATTCATTAATATGTTAATGCTGGGAAAAAATGCACAGTGGCGAAAGCTCTTCGGATGAGAAAAATAAGACAATATTCAGAAAGTAACTAAGTAATAAATTTACTCAATACGCCATAAAATTCTTCGTTTTGAGGAAGTAAATGTTGTCGAGCTTTGAAATGCAATCAGTTTTTTCTTTATTTCTATACGAATGGAGTTGTTGCAAGCGCGACAATGATGGCAGGATGCATTCCAGCTTAAAGGTACATCAATGATATTTGCTGCTTCCACTTGCCAACTTTCACTATGAAACTTTAGCTTTACGATGGCATGGAAGTATTCATTCTACTGACGTGTGTTATTAATGCGGTTTGCAATCGGACGTTAGATATAATTTATTATCAAGATCAAGGTGAATGCGTTCCGCACGAATCACTTTCGTTTTCCGAAACGATTCAAGACATCCTTATAAGAGGACGACGGAACCGATCAACGCTGAATAAAAATTTAAATCAATTAAAAACTCTCTCTAATTTAACTGTCAACGATAAAATCAAGTTCAGTGAACTCGAATACATTATGAATTTTTACAGAACTATGCCGCCGCTCAAGCAGCTCCAGCACAAACTCATTTCTCGTTGGCTTCGGATGTTTCTTCATTCAGCTATACCAGTCCATTGGTTTCTTACTCAAACTTGGGATTGTTGAAACAAACAATTGGCAAAACTCCTGAAGCGCCTGCTGCTCATCAACAAGCACAATATCAGCAGTACACTAGCGATAGTAAGATTGCTTATTCACCACAACAGTTTGTCAGCTATACGAAGCAACCACAAAAAGTCGTGTTGCAAACAGCGGCACCTCAACCCCAGAAGGTTTCGTATGCTCCTGTTGCAGCAGCACCTGCTCCACAGAAAGTTCAATATGCTCCTCAAAAAGTAGTGTATGCTCCAGTTGCTCAACAACCACAAACGCAGTACAAAACTGTTCCAACTGTTGTGTATGCATCGAGCCCTGAAGAAGCTTATGAAAAAGCTTATGGCAAGGCGTACGAAAAAGTCAGTTACGTTCCTCAGCAGGTCGCTTATGCAGAGGCACCTCAGCAGCAACATCAACAAGTAGCATACCAGCCACAGCCGCAACAAGTGCAATATGTCAAGGCGACACAATACATTACCCCACAGCAGTTTGCCGCCTATGCACAGCAGTTGCAATTGCAACAACAACAACAGCAACAACAGCAACATCAACAGCAACAACCACACCAACAGCAACAGCAACAACAGCCCCAGCAACAATACGTTGAAGCTCAACAATACTCGGCGTCCCAAACTGAGGGAAAACCTGCTTATGTTGCCCAACCACAATATTACCAAGCTAAATACACAGCTCCCGTTGCTGCATACACCCAGCCACGGCATTGAAACATCAACGACGACTAAAGTAATTTAACGTATTATTTTATAGTTTAATATCTCGTACTGCAATTCGTACTGTGTGGAGAATAGCAAATAAGTAAGATTACTTACCTACTTCTAGGCAAAGAATATGAGACTTTTGTATATATTGTTTTCTGTGTTCATGTTGATATGATACATGTTGATAACTTGCTTTGACTTTGTACTATTTCTATTAACTTTATTCTGTGTTTTAAATATTAGTAGAAACGAAAATTAAATAAAAATTATTATTAATTATTTAGTGGAGTGTGTCTATGACTTTTTTGAATCCAAACAAGAGTGTTTGTCGAGCAGTCTTCTAATTTTAATTAAGCAAATATATTAACGAAAAATGCTGAACATTTAAATAAGTAATATGTTGCAGTAGTTTAGTAATGCGATTTGACAAAAAATAGAGTGAAATTACATTAAATCCTTCAACGATTTGATCCTCTTTTAAACTTATGCTTTAAAAGAGGAGTTATAATGGCGTCCATAATGTAGCATAGTTTTGAAGATATTATTCCATCTATGTAGTACGAATCTAATGTTTTCGTATGCTGAAATATCATTTCCTAACGTTTGTATCTACAGTCTAAAAGAACTTCAGTGAAATATTCAGCTGATTTGGAAATCCACATCTTGTGGCCTCGATAACAACACCTGCACTGAGGGAATAATGTCTTACCTTAAGTTTTGTCAGACATCTAAACGAAACATCTGTGCTTACTCTGTTAACAACACTCTGCTGTGAATGTGGATAAGAAATGAAACATGGAAATAATTTTTACAAGAAATAGCTTTAATTTTTAACATTTTTTAGAAACAAGTTATATGAATAGCGCTTCAATGCAGTTCTAATGATGTTATCATTTTCTTATAATCACCTATACTCGTAATGCTCTTATAGACTTAACCATAAATAATGAAACATTAACTCATAATACATAACCTTACGATTTTGTTTATGTATATTTATAATATATATTTATATATGTATATATTATGATAAGTACATAATTAATAAGCGTATGTAAGGTATTCTCTTCTTGTCATTTATCAGTTTACCTCTTTATAATTTTATTATTACAAATATGATTAGACTTAGATATTAGTAACACCAAGGTTATTTATAGATATTGGTTTTAACTATGTTTGTATGTATATCATTTCAACTATGGAATGTCATTGTAGTGGACACTTTGACGCGATTCATTAATAATTCTACATTAGTTTTATACACATTGTAGGTAATATTTAGTTGCTCCACGGATGATTGAACTGATATGCTGTTCGTTGAGAGCACATTCAAGCCATTCGCAAAACTCGGAGCTCAAGTAACAAGTAACAATCAGTATGTCAAATACATTCGCTGAGAATAGTGAGTGTTAGTTGCAAAAAGTACATGCAAATGTTGAATGCGTTCAATCACCGTGTGTACTTTTGATTAATATTTCATATGTTCACTTTTTACATTACATTAAAGTTTCGTATAAAAATCATAAGTGAATGGAGCAATAGAGAAGTTGTTCGCGGTTCATCGCTCATAGTGAGAGTGTGTGTGTGTTTCATTATCATTACTAGGGTAGGAAAATATACAGTTAATGTACAATATTTTTTAGCGTTAATTAGATAACATCACATTCAATATAATTTCATTACTCATGCGTACAGCGAGTGGCATTCATGATTCGAAAAATGCAGCGATATTTCCTCTCGTAATTTGTGTTACCTATAATACTGTTGATATTTACAATATACATACATTTCAATTAGTATAGTACTAGCATAGTTATGTAGTAAATTACAAGTATATTATACTAATATCCAACGCGTATAACTACATTTCTTAATATTTACATTAAATGCAAGTGCAATGCAATGTACAAGGGGTAATAACGCACACTTTTACATCTTAGGTAACTAGTTAGTTGTTTGACTATGTTTGTTTGGTTCAAAATTACATTCTGAAAACTTTATTTCAACCTAAAAAATGTGTATATTACAGTTATATGTTTAATGCGGCGATTGCATGTAATAACTGGGTACTATATTGAATAATAATAATGTTCTATGATGAGTTTTAAATTTTCATGAAATTATCAGGCGAGGTTATGTACATCAATTGTAATGGTAAGATTTTAAGGATAAATTAAGTTAAGATAGTGAAAATCGCTGATTAATTGTTCAACAACTAGTGATTTTATGTAATATCTGGTGATTATGTGCAATTGTCGGATTAATCATATTATAACTGCAACATTTACACTATAAACGAACGCCCGATTGATTTTTAATCTATTATATTAAGCATTCTACCTTTAGTCTATGGTATGTGGATTTCTACTCTTAAAATAATTAAATTTTGTTCTTAATGGACGTTCGTGGGTTAATTTTGTTTTTAGTAGACTTCTATAATTAATATGCAATGGATGCATTTATATGTTTATATCTGCACTAGTTTAAAAACTAGTTGTAGTCAAGATCTGATAACGTGTGATATTAGTTTCTATTGATTTTCGTTAATAGGTAGTTGGGGAAGAACTTAATATTTGAGAAGTATAATTGGTACATTTAAAAGCTCATTGTGTTGCTGAGTAGGTATATTCGAATTATATCGCATTTAATTTATCTACTCTTCCATATTTTTACAAGAAATGTACAAGTGATGCTCATCGTTTCCACGTTATTATTCTTTGGGGAGGGTAATTTAATAATGTTACGCATATAGCAAGTTTTGTGATATGTCTACGATAAATTCGGTATGTGTTATTCGTTTCGTTAGCAAATTTTCATTAGTTAAAATGCGTTCATGAAGGTATGGTATGATAATAACGCTGAGTGAACAAAAATCGCATCGAACCTTTATGTTGATTGAAAACAAACAATGAATGATGAAACGGGAGGGCTTGTGGGAGTCACCAGCAGGAAGCACATTAAAAAGCATCGAAAATTAGAGCCTAACGTTTGTTTGGTGCCTATGCTTGCTTTACAATTTGTAATGTGTTTGTGTAAATTTGCGCCGTAATTATGCGTTAGTTTCAATTAGTTTATATATTCACATTCCTTAAATTGAGCAATAACAATAAAAATATCATCGCCAAGGTTGGATTATGCGATTACCCTTTTCGTCTTTGGCTTTTGTGTGCGATGTAATTTGGTTTCTTTTGTGGCGTGGCGGTGTGCAAATTAGGGTCCCATGCACATGAGCTTCTTGAACGCTTTGCGGAACTCTGGATTGAAAATCGTGTAGATGACTGGATTAACGAAACTATTCATGTAACCCAGCCAGGTGGTGAGGAGGAATGCAGCGACTCCTGGCTGGCAGGATAGACCCAATTTGCTGCACATTGCGTCCATGATGTTGCACGTGAAGAATGGCACCCAGCAAATGAGGAAGACGCCTATAGAATTACAACACACAAAAAACGTTTTACGCTCCGTTTTCACATAGCAAGCATGCATTGTTAGCGCGCAACAATAAACGCAAAACGAACAAAAGCGTTCGCGTGCGAAGAGTGCCTTTTTGTCTATCGAATTAAATATTCATATCGGGGGCGGCAAATAGGTACGGTACGTCCCCAAGGACGGCGGACTCACCAAGGACGATGGCTAAAGTTTTGGTCGCCTTGCGCTCCTTCTTCGCCGACGACTTTTCGCGCTTCTTGCGACTCGCCTTGTTCACCTTGTAGATGGTGAAGCGTGCCGCCGCCGTCGCCTTCTTCTCCTTCTTGGACCCGGTGGAGCCGTGATTGTCAGGGCCGAGATTCGATATGGTTGCCACGGTCCTGCAACATTGTGCACCATAAACAAATAATCAAAAAAAAAAGGCATTGCCGGTGCCGGCCCTAAAACATAATCTCTGCACTCGGATGCATAAAGTGCTCCTTGGCGTTTCTTGCAACTTAAATTACTTTCGTTTCGTATGCATAATAGATAAACTACTTCAAACATACAGCTAAGCTTCCATTCGCTAAAAGCTTAATTTACTTTCGCACTACGTTCAATTTAATGTCTAGCCTCGCGCTAGTATAGTGGTAAAGTTTTACACGCTATTACATAAATCTACTCGACTGGTGCGTTTCGTGTAAATAACTGAGTGGCTTTTACTTATATGACCGTGAAGTATACCGTACAACGTAGTTTTCTTTATTATGATTTATTGAAGAACAATTAGGAACCTACTTTAAAATCTTTTCCGTAATAACGCACTTAACTTTGAAATTAATGTGAGTATTAATTAAAACTTAAATACAAAACGATATAAATTGGATACATCTATACCAAAATGTTAATGTTTTCGTCTCCATTTTTACGTAAAATATTGTTAGATAAAATGAATTGAGGTGTTATAATTTGTTATCATTTATTGAGATCAACAAATACTTGAGTTGATAATCTATGATTAACAATCGGCAAATGAATCCAATGTTTACTTTACCTAAAAATGGGGTTTATTATGAGACATCAGACTTAATTTACCTATCTGCTGTATATTTTAGTAAAGCTTGGAGTAGCACAAATAAATATATTAATTTTTTATTCCATGCCACAATATTTACGCGGGAAAACATGAATTTAAATTTTTTAAGGCGTTATTATAATTCAATGAAAAATTACGGATCTATAGTGAAATGTATAGAGAAAATGCAATATTTTATAAATAATTCTTGAAACCACAAATACCAAAGTAGTTATTATAAATTTGCAATAACCACAAAGTCAACATGTTCTTTGCATCTGGTGTTTTTAAACTAATTCCAATGTTAGTGTTAACATTAAATATTACTTAGTGTTAACGTGTTAACACTGAATATCAAGTAAATATTAAAGTAAAATTCCGTAAAAGTTACATAAAATGCGAAATTAATTGAATGTGAGATGAAATAAAATAATAACTGCCATTTTTTTTTGTTCATAATGATCATGTAAATAAAAATAGATGCTAAATGTGCTGAATATATCACAAAAAAATTAGAACGTTAAAAATGCAAAATATAGCTGAATTATATGTCGTGCAAATTTACACAAGCGTAACATCATTTCGTCATCTATCTGGTGAGGTATGTTTGCATATTATTACAGGTTATCCTTTACGCCAGGAGCACATTGCGTGGCATTGCGTTACGCGATGTTCCTGCAGGAAATTACCTCGGTCGCTAGAGGACGAGAAAAAAAGCAATGAAACCCTGAAGACGACGCGAGTTACTTGTTGCTATAAGTTTGCTCCGAAATGAAAGAAATGTGTGCGTACGTTTTGCGCGTATGCTGCACCGCGTTCGTAAAGTATTAATAAAAATTACATGAATCTAGGAACAATTTTGCAAATGGAAAAGAAGTACAATTTCATATAAATGTTGAAAGAGGAGGGTTGTGTACTCTATTCCAATGTAAATAAATTTTTCATTTGCAACGCTGAGAGATTAAAATGAACTTCATCATACCAAGAGTTTAAAAAACCGTAAATTTTTGATACATAAAAATAATTACTGCATTAAATACTTATAGGTGGTAATGAAATAAGTGATTAATATGCAAATAAGCTGTTTTTATTAGCTGTTTACAAAATAATAAAATTCACAGAATAAACATTGTTATGATAGTTGTAAAATTTTTATTACGTACTTAGTTATGTTTAATTATCGCATACACCCTATATTTTAATTATGGTGCAAAGTTAGATTTTCTATTGCATTTAAATTGCGAATACTTGTCTCCCGACTTATACGCCAGTAACTCCGAAACACTTACAAATGAAGCAACGTGGAAAAATTTCTGTTCACTGTGCGCCTAAAGTTGTTTATGTTTATAAAGCAGGAGAGGTCCGAATAAATGCTACTTGCGCGAAAACACGTAAATCACCGAGAATAATAAATTAATTCGCAATGTCAACGCAGTTTGGGGCTGCGCCAGGATTTATGGACGATTTTCAATTAAAATTATTAGTTACCTAAGCTCGGTGTCTACGGTGGCGCCATTCTTTTTCGACGTGCTGCGTGCCCGTCGTGGACTGCCCTCCGACGGCGGCTCCGGCTGGCTGGCCGCATAGCCAGAATCGTTGTTGCCGTTCGGATCAGCTGCCCGCGGCGCCGGTGCTGCCAAGCTAGCCACCACCGACGATATCCTGCAGGATAAAGGCGCACATGATCAAGAAAGCCAACAAATGTATCTAACACAAATATTCCTTTTTGTTGTGCAAATCTCATGAACGAAGACAAATATGACAATTGAAAATTGATACAATTGTTTACCATATTTCATGAGACAAAAAGTGAGAACTTTTTGAGAAATTGTAGACCGTATGTTCACACAAGCAATTTATAACGAGACAAATCCGATGTAAACTGGGATACATTCCGGGTGATACTTTTTGCCATCTTGCTTGATTTACATGTGGAGCACGTGCACCTAGAGAGGATATGTACATATTTTACACGTTGCGCTGCACAGATATTTCGCGCTTGTGCGCCGGCGACGTGTGGAAAAATGCAAAAAGTGTACATCAGCATATTGTATTGCTTGGCAAAGTGCGTGCGCTGAGATAAAAGAGAAGCACATAAATTGTCGTGTGTTGCTGCCGCCTCCGCCACCGCCATCGCCACCGGCTGGCAACATGTTGGCATAATGCCGCGCGCATCGAGCGCTCACATTTACGGGTGTTTATTAAAATTTCTTGTCGTTTGCTCGACTCTATAGCGCTTGATGTGCGATGATAGAAGCTACTCATCTAACGTCAAAACGCTTTAATGACACACGGCGCTCAGCACTTTTTACAACGTGTCGTAGCGTAATTTTTCTTCGAATACACTTACGAAATACGTGGCGTCATTTCCCAGGCGGCAATCAAGTTACTCGTGTTCCAGGCGCTAAACATAATCAGGAAACAGCGCCTCAGATTCATGTACATTAACATGATGTCACGAGCTGTATAAAAAAGGAAATGTTGCATTTTTTATGCTACGACTTTTTCTCAATTTAGATGATGAATATGAACTTTTACTATAAAAAATTACAGAAACATGACACCAAAAAATAAATTTGAATTTGTAGTAAAATACTCATATTGAGTTTCCCAAAATCGTTATTTACTTAGGTCTTGACCTTAATTTAAGCAAAAGATATAGTCCTCTCAACTTTTTATTTATCTAATTTAGGATTTGAGTAATCATATTCCTGTTTAATCAGGGATGTTATTATTTTTTCAGTATTTTCGCGATTATGGTTTAAATTTATTATGTTAAGTTCTTCAACTTTATAAAAGTAAACTTTAAGTAAAGCTTTAATGCCAAGTAAATCTTTCAAGTTTAGGAATATGCGGTATTTTCTGGAACAAAGGTAATCAATTCATGAAACTATTAAAAAGGACAGGACGAGCCTATGGGAGCGTGCTTATAAGTTATTTAATCGTCCTAATTAGTTATTAACAATCTCTCGTGACAGAGCGACGCTGGATAATTGCCAACAATGTACAATTGGAGCTCTTTACATATAATTAAGATTCAGGCGGGTTAAATTGATGCATTTTCCTGGCGGCGAGCGAACAATTGTGCGGTCCCAAGGTAACTAAGTCTTTCAACCCGCTGCGTCTGTATTTTGTTAGACGATAAATACCCGTTCAGGTGGGTTTTGCCGTGGCAGGCAGACAGGAGCGTCGCGTTAGTGCGCGCTATAAATCCCGGAGAGATTCCGGGATGGCGCGTTGCGTCTGCATTGGGGAAATACGACAAGCCGCATAGCGAATACACAAAGTAACCCAATTTCAATAGCGCACCACGCGAGACGTGTGTTTACCTGCGATTTTCCTTCAAATAATTTTCGCACTGTCTCCAAGGTGTAATGGGCTTTGAAGGAGGAATTGTAGTTTCCTTGCATTAGTGTTTTAGGCACAATAGGGAATTCTATTAATTAATACACGTTTATTTTACATTTAAAAAATTGTAAGCATAATCTATACTCCTGGAAGTAAAATTTGTTTTATATTTTTGCTTCATTGTCTTTTGATGACTAGAAAGCAAACTTTTTGTAAAAGGCACATTAATATATGAACCAATTGAAACCGCTGTAGTTTTTACGTGGGTTACTTTAATACACCCTGTATTTTGTAAAGAACTAAACAGAAATGACCGCTTAAAGCAGGATAACTAAAATCAAATGAGTTTTTCCGTCGCTCTGTGATAAAAGTTGAATCAATTAAAATAAGGGTTGAAAAGAGCTTTATAATTTATTAAATTTACCAACAGCGTTAAATTACGGAAAACCACAATCACTCTGCATTTACATCACGAAATCCGATGGTAATTGATATGTCGTGTCGAGCGAGGAAATAAAATAGTTTTGAAGCTTTCGAAATATAAATGAAAAGCTTTCATACTGTATTCTATGTGCTGTGTGCAGTAAGTCACTTCGGAAGTTCTAAACCGCTAGAGACAATGGAATTATTCACGTGGAATATGATAATTTGATAAATTGCATTATGTGCAGTGCGCGCCCGCTCGTGATTTTGCAAACTGCTCGCAGCGAGCGCGCCACTTTGATGTGCATTAGGGGTGGTCACTATTGCTTGCTTATCAAGTTGGTGGTCGGATGGCATTCGCATGCAAATGCGTAATCGGAGCGCAAATTGCATTTAACTAATAACTGTAATTAATATTGAATGCTCAATATGTTTATAGCAGGCGATTAACATTATTAATTAATTTGATAACCCGCTGTCAGTCGCCAGCATTCTGATGGTATCGGACGACTGGACGACATGTTTACTATCAATTCGTATTAGATTTTCATCAATTCATTAGAGTACACATGCTATTTCCTTCGTTAATGTATTGTTTGCTTTTCACGAGACTGATTTATGTGCAATATTTATGTTTGGTAATTTACCAAAATATGTCTTACGATTAATAGCATAATTATTTAAATAAATGCTCGTAATTTGACGAAAAGAGCAAGAGAAATGAGGTGATTTTATTTTCTATAATCCTATTTTGGAAATAATTAATTTGAATAATTTTTTATAATACAACACAAATTTTGCAAACGAGGTCACCAATCTCGTTATGAAAATGAAAGATCCTTCAATATGCCGTCAGTTTGTAAAGGATAATGAAGTGAGAAATGATTTGTTAACTTTAGCCGAAACAAAAAATCTAAATTCGGCCAGTATAACAAAAAATAAACTCAACCGAAACTCACTAACGAAGACCTTGTTAACTGTTTTCTAGCACGCGTATCTGGGACTCGAATGATTTCGGTGGGTCTAGAAATTCATAAACATGTCAATCCCTTTACGCACAAGAAAACAATTCTGACATGTTGTGAGAGGATGGCTAATACCTATGAATTGTTTTATTGATTGGCAGAAGGTTAAGCGATTGGGCAAACGGACCGGGTATTTTGTGAGCGTGGCGTGTGCTGCGCTGACCCAATTATTATCAGAGGGTCCCTAAGGCATGGGCGAACGTGACAGTTGGTAAAATTCAGGCAATTGTCCAATGTGTGTGAATGCATAGGCTATTATTATTGATAATGACTAGGCCATGACGTGCAAACTCAACGTTGACCTCCAGCGGTCCACAATTGGCTACAAACAATTTATATCACTTTGCGTGTATGCATAATCACTGATTGCTCAGTATGCGTACACGACATAGTTGCTTGCTTGGTCTATTGCTTGGCAAGCAAAGTGGGTGTGTGGTGTAAGTATAGATATGGAATGTTTGCTGATGAAGGTTAGAAGCACACCAAATTGGCAGAATTAGGACGGGTGAGCAATAGGTAAATTGGACACTTCGTAAATAGCACATTCCAAGGCACACGTCAAACGATTAGAGTGTGGAGAGGCCTAACTATTTCCGTCTTGATGACGGCTTGTTTGTTGCGCATGGCATAGTCTCAGGTGATTTGGGTGGGCATTTCCGGGATGCTCTATAGTTACAGTTTACAGTTTAGTTATTATAACGCATACGATACCTAAGATTACAAAACTGAACTTTCCTTTGTGGTGAGCGTGTGTTTGGTGTTATGGTGAATTCGGTGGTTGCGACTTTGTGTTTCTGCCGTTGGCTCCTACAACGGAGAAGCTGAGAATGATTAAGCGTTCTGAATAAGCGGGATGTGAATGTTTCTCTTGTTGTTGATTGTGTATTTCTTATATTCTGAGATATATTTGTGCGGATACTTACGCAGCTTCTTCGACGACAGTTGCAAGTATAAATTCGGTACTCTTGTCGTTGGAGATCACCTGACAATCGTCCCCTTGCTCTTCGTCCTCGTCAGCGGAACCGGAACCCGTGTTGGTCGCTGGTTCCTCGACGGTGGTCGGCCCTAACGCCGTTTCGGCGAGGCGGCGCGTACTCGCAACATTTTCTATCACCGATCCCGGTTTGATTTCGCTCGGCAGCGGCTTCCGATTGAATTTCGATTTGATCGCTCGCCGTCGCAGCGCCTGCAAAAACGCAAGATTGTGACAACATGCAGGCGTAGGCTGTGTTTGTCTGCGAATAAATAAAAAATGAAATCTCGAAGAGAGCAGCAGCTCGTTGGGCAAATAAGATGCCAATGTATACAGAAGCACAAAACGAACAGCTTTGCAAGGAAAATAACAATGTATTATTTGTTTTTGACAAAAATAGCCGAGCCATCTCTCCCGGGTTTTTGTTTATTCAACAATAATATTGTCGGAGGAGCAATGCAAACAAATTTGATGAATAAAATAAAAGCACAAGTTGGCCGGCTGGTGCGCGCGATCGCCACCAGAGGGGCACCGCAGGGCATATTTACCTTGAATATATTATAATAGAGGAACATCATGATGATGCACGGAATGTAAAAGGAGGACAAGCTCGAATATATAATAAAATCGCTATTGTAGAACAGGCAGGCGTCCGGTATTCGATTCGGCGTGTTGTTCAAACCCAGCACAATCGGCGAGCCGATCGCCACGGATATCACCCAGACGAGAACAATGGTCAGCCAGACGCGTCGATTATTCTTGTGTTTGGCGTATTTTATTGGTTGAGTCACAGCAATGTATCTGCAACATAAACAATACACATTATCAACTCGAATGGCAATCATCACGTTCGATTGTTAAAATTATTCATGCTCGTGCATATTTGCTTTTTGAGGTTTACTTTTTAAATTCTCCTAAATGATCGTTTGCGGTTTGATTGCAAATATGAAACAACGGATTAATTAAATACGATCAAATATTCAAGCGATTCATTCGTGCAAAACATTGTAATCAGCACCGTAAATTTTGATTCTGAATTACTTATCCTGAAAATGAAATCTAACCTTAAATAACTCATAATTTGGTCGTTATATTGTTTGCTTTAGTCTAGTTAAATAGTTCCGAAACTTTAAAATCTTCATTGTTTCTTTGAACAAGTATTAGGTGAAAAGAAATCCATTAATCTCTATAACCAAATGAAGATAAAATAAACATTACTTAAATTGTAATTAAAGAATAAGCTTATTGTGTGTTTTTGGACATTTTGTTAATATTTGTTGCGAATTTTTAATGAGTTTTTGTTTGTCTAATTAAGAGTAAAGACAATTAAAATTTCGCGGAATTTCTAAAATAATCTTGTGCTAATTGTGTTAAAGTATTTAAGCCGATTAAACTGAATTTCGCACTAATTTCAGATTCAAATGAGGTGTTATTGAAAGCTTCTCCACTTCGCAAGGATGATACAGCGGCGATGGCACGAAGAGTGTGTTGTTGAAAGGATAAGAATCCTGAGAGAAAAACCCTCTTGTGCTGGATGATGGCGGTGAAGAATATGCAATCGCACTCGGCGTGTTTGAAGTGCGCACGCGATGAAGCACTCGAAGCGCACTTGACAATGCAAACGCGGCTGTGGCGTTGATGAGGTGCGCGCACGCTTTAGTGGCTTGCTGTATCAGCATTTCCACCAATTATCGATAATACCAATCATGTTGCCGCGCACGTTCGATGCATCCGATACGCGTGCTATAATCAACGTGCACAAGTGCTTAATACTAATATCACCCCCGCGCTGCAATGCAATTGATGCAATTGCGCTTGTTCGCAAAATTGCTCAGAGGTACAGCAAGCGCTAAGAAATTACAGCTTAGCAGCCGTAATTATCGTTGAAACCTGCAAAGCTTGCATTACACAACCGATTAAATCGGACGTGTTTTGCAAAGTGCAATTATCCAAAACATAAACAGCATGTTAATGAGAATTCCGCAAATTGTTCGTGATTTTTGTGACACTAGGTATTCGATAGGTGCGCAAATGGTGTGCGTTTGAAGAAGACTTAATTAACATCATTTTTGCATAACTGGATACACTCCAGAAACGCGCAAACGCATTACTTGGAAATGCATTAATTAGTTAATCGCTCAGTTACTGCATTGCGCATTTTCATCATACGTGCAATATAAACACGTACGAGTTGTTCATAAATATCTACTTCATTATTAAATAATTACTAAGCCGCATTTACGCTGCCTTCAATTAATATGTATCATAATTATTTATTCAAACATTTGCCAGTGTTGCTTGATATATTAATAAAACATGAAATTACGAGGCTGCGCATGATAATGATTCAGAGTTGTTTTGTTCGCGCATAATATCTCATTAAATATACAATTAATAACAAACCATCTGCAAAAACCACCGTTCTGCAATGTCAAAAGCTGACGAGATATTCAACTCTCTTTGTTTGCTTGCTTGCCTGCTTGCTTGTTTTTCGCAAGTGAGGTTAAGATGATAGTTTTAAGGGGTTTAACTTGACAGCTCCACTTCTTCAACACTCATTGAAATTCATGCGACAATCAACTGGTTGCTCCTCTTAAATTCATTCATCCGCGACACGCGTATCGATGGCAATTAATCTTTACATTGTGCGACGAGCACTCGGTAAGAAATGATTAGCAAACGCGGCGGCGCTTCCGGCATAAGAAACAAAACTGTGTTATCGCTGCTCCATAGCGAGGAAGAATGAATTATGAACGCGCGTATCGAAGTGTTCGAGTGTGATGTAAAATGCTGTGCTCGACGAGGCTAAATGCTCTTCGCCGACGGCGGCAACGGTGGCGGTGGTGTGATAAATGGCTGCCAGTTTGCAGTGAAATTGATCGAGAGGGCGCTGCGTGATCTCGTCACTTTGCCTAATATCATCTAATGAAGACACTCTCGCGTCGACATAATGAAGTCATTAATGCCAAATTGTGTCTCATTCGTGTTTCTTTTGCTCGCGCATAATTCATTCGTGAATTGCACATTTGCACAATTTACAATGCCCGTTTATACGCCATTCGCGCAACGCAAATCGAGGTTTAATAGTTGCATTTGCATAATTAATAACGCCATCCGATTTCGATTCGTTTCGAAATTGTACATGCAAAATGCAAAACGCTGCACACCTGGCATTTTCATTAATTTTTTTCGAGATAATAAATTCAGTGACCCGACATTAAGACCGGAATCGTTAGAAACGGTTTATGGTTAATAATTTTCAATTTTACAAAGGTCAATTAAGTGAAATTATTGTTAGCATGTAGCAACTTTTACGCTGTGAAATTAAGTGAATTGGAACATGCAATAAATGTGCTTGACGCAAATGCAAATAATGTGAGGTGACATTTAAAAATAGGAAAACATTAAAATTTATGTAAAGCTAATGGCTATCCGGCGTTGTTGGTTTGTTTTTGATTGTACGTGATTGAAGCGTGTTATGTGTACAATACATTTGCATACGCGGGGGATGTGTGAAGGATGGGAAAATCGCAATAGTTGGTTATATTCGCTAGGAACAGAAATTGCCAACAGCTGAAATGATGTCACGTCGTATTAATTTGCATTGATCTGGGAGGGCATTTATCAATCATCGCTTTATTCATCGTAAATCCGCGTCGATGCTTTTACATGCGCGAATAACCATTTACGAAAGTCGTCATTTTGTGCGAGATTCGTTTTGTTAGTAGGATTTTATTGAATTACTAATTTATAGGCATAAGCCATTATGCTTTTATATAGGAATTTCATTTTAATGGGAACTTTCGAAATGTCAGTAAAAGTTAAAACATAGATAGAGCTAGGTTTTAAACAATCATACACAAACGAAATGATATGTCTCTTACCCCTATAGTGTAACTCACCCTTATCAAATAAAGGATTATCCCGAAAATTGTAAATTGTTATAAAAGTCTAAAGCAGAGTCTTAAAAATAGAAATTCAAACATAATTTTCTGTGCTGCCCGCATTGAAATAGAAAATTATGCTCATTGCAAACATTACGATTATAGCGATCGCATTGGAACGTAACTGATATTGCCGTCCATAGATTACAATGAAAAGTGCAATTGGCATGAATTCTCCTTGAGGAAAGTTGAATATAAACGGAAAGCGCATTTTTTGCATACATTTGACGCGGAAAAACTATAGGGTAATAACACACTCTGTTGAATTCGAAGAAAACTTGGAGTTGCTCAAAGGAGCCGTGCTCTCTCGCTTCGAGTGTGCATGTTGAATTAACGCAGATGCGCGAAAGAAATGATGTCTTTTTCGCCCATTCGCAAGAAGCGAAGCTCGGCCAATATCTGATCTGTAAACGGAGCGTCTCGTGCCGGTTTCCGACGCTGCTTGCTCGCAGATATTTGCGCCGTCATCCTCCTTGTCGTTTCGTTGTCGACGTTGCGCCATTTCCGTTTTCCGCCGACGCCCAGCCAAGCGGGAATTTCTTTTATAGTCGTGTGCGCCTGCACTATCGCAGATAAGGTGTCCCGGAAAATCACAAGCGCACCGGGCTGAGAGGATAATTTACAAATGCCAATTAAGGCAGTAAAAATGTGCGAAAATCGTACTTGAATCAATGATTCAATGGAACATCAACCCCGGCAAATATTTGTACACATTGTTCACGGCTCAAACACAGATTGCGTTTGGGGGCGGCGGAATATTAAATGCTTTATGGCTGGCTGGTAGAGCGAACGTTATCATACATAATGTATGCGAATGGAGGATGAAAATTGTCATATGGTTGCAGAATCGGTCATTATTTTGTGTTATCAAATTGCAATAAACAAGATATTGATTCGCAGTTTGGTGTGTTGCATAACATTGCACGTAATTGTTTTTCATTTATTTGCCGTATTTATTCGTGATTTATTATGTTAATTGAATTTTGATTTGTATAATTTTAGGAAAATATTCAGGAAATTTCGTCAAGGTGAGTGCCCTAATTTCTTATTCACCTTGTCTGATTGTATCTAAGCATAAAATAATATTTTCACTGAAATCAGAAACCAAAAATGAAATTCTTCATCTCGCAGCAGGCAGCGAGAATATTTGGTGCAATAAAGGAATGAAACCCTCATCAAGTGCTTGATTACTTGGGCTTAGAATCTGCAATATTCAGGCGACCGCATACGCGTGCGCGGCTGTCCCGCTTTGAAAGACAGTCAAGATTGTTTAAGGTTTTGCCATGTCTTGTCGCGTGTTTTGTCCGTCCTTCAGAAGACGACCGCACATTTCTGAATGCTGCATGCGCGCCATTGCAAACATAATCTGATGGAGCCCCTCAGATATGATCTGAGGTCCGGCCGTATCCATTAAGAGGCGGAGGATGGCGGTAAATGCCCACGCTGTATGCTGAGTCGGAATCAAAACGAAAATTTAATTCCATTCCGTTTACCGCGCAACACCCCATCCGAATATTAACCAGGCATTGGACACGCGCCACCGCCGCCGCTCTCCACCGCTGAATGGAGACCACCGCTGAATCAGACGTCCATGAATTTCAACTAATTTCGCTAATACTCTCTAATATTAGGTCGACAACGCGATCTGGGGGGTTAATTTTCATACCCATTTTAATTATCATCTTACTAATCTTATAAAATCTCATCAAACCCACATAATATGCGCGTGTACATCAGATATCTAGGACTACATTTGCGATGAGTGCTCCCTTTTTCATAAACGTAATTTATCCCTGAGAGTTTTCATTGAAATTTTGTAGCGTTGGCTCAATTGTTCGGTAATCACCAGCACTATATACCTATCCCGGAATATATAACGCGAATGTAATTAAAACTTTGTTTGAGTAGGGTTGAAATCAAACACGGATTCGTTGTAACTAATTGTGCTTCCTTTTGTAAACAGTGCTTTATTGTGAGTACGGAAAATGGCCCAGGCGGATAATGCAAGTGCATTTTGTAATTAATTATGAACGGAAATCAATATTGAATTACTCAAACTTGTTCCTTCATAAATTTCAACTCTTTGATGTCCCTGATTACTCTGAATTTCAATGCAGTTTCAAACAGATTTATCAATTATTTGTTAATTCTACAATCGTTGTTCGTTCGTCGCAAAACTTTCAATTCGACTGTTCTGGAAGGCATTTCAATTTGTGCTTGTAACAACATGCATCTAGGTTATATGCAATTATTTGTTATTGCAAAAATAATCAAAGCAGTTACCTGTCAATTGAAATTGCAACTAAATTGAAAATTGATGATGTCGAACAAGTAACATCCATCGCAATGTAGAAATCACAAACGAAACTTGGCAGCGTCCATGCGCCGTTTACCTGTAACAATAAATAAATTCAAATAAGTTACAGTAAATGTGTAAATAAATGAACGTTTGTATGAATTTACATAGTAAGTAAGTTTTGAAGGTAAATACAATAAACAAATTGTACAATTCATTGAAAATATTGTTTTAGCGTACGCATGTTACGAGTTAGTGTAATAGAAATGGCATGCATAATTTTCATATTTGCGCAAACAAAGACAGCCTAGCAAAATAAGATGAATAAATAAATTAATATTCCGGGCGGCGCGTGAAAGGCCACAATAAATTCACGTTTATGTGATTTATGCATGTATGATTTTATTAATATTTACTCAAACATTTGGCAGATTACAGAAAAAATGTTTTTGTACATTTGTTGGTACGAAATTAATTATGTATTCGGTCCTAAAATAATACCACAAAGCATTTATTCATAGGGTAGTTATTAATATCAAAAAATATTGAATGAGATTGCGATTAAATTATTCAATAAAGATTCCAGACGGTTCACAAAAAGTTACAAAGTAAATTATTAATATTTTGAATTTCTCCATGAAAATAGAAAAATTGTTATTAAACATATCAAAATGCGAATGAATTAAACATTATTTTGTTCACACGAACAAAAGAGAAAAGTTTTATGAAAAATAACAAGAATGCGATAAGTTGAAGTTAATGAAATAAACAACATAAACATAAACTAAAAGTGGCATGAGATAGGGGTAGATACGATGCGCAAGTCTTCCTTCCACTTCACTGTTAATATAAAGCGTAAATTACGAGCATGTTGGGGGTGGTGGCGGCGTCGGTGGTGGTGGTGTTGTTAGTGGAAAATTTTGCGGGCACTAAATATGTGCGAATGTTATACGTATGTTTGCGCGTTGCGACGCGAGTGTGTCCGAGCGAATCAGAAATTCCAAATGGATGAAGCGTTCATAAATATTATAATAACTTTTCCAAGTTTCCAATTTGCTGCAAGGGAATTTCACGCGCATAAACTTTGAACACTTCATGTTTTCAATGAACGCATTAAGAGTCTAGTTTTTAATGTTTTACAAATTACTTAATCTTCATTTATTGAATTATCATAAAATAATTAAATTTCCACCATTAATGCATTGAAAATTATGTTGGCAACTTGGAGTTTTAAATAAAATTGGAGGAAACTACTTTGGTATAAATTTAAAAGCAAGTTCTAGCACTTAATAACTTAGAAGATTAGCAAAGCAATTTAATCGGTCGTTAAGAAAGGATTAAAGTTATTCTTGGTGAAAACAAACATATTTCAATGATCAGTAAATCTGAGCTCTTTTGCTCGATTTGCTTTCGTTTGAAAATTACTAGAGAGCGAATGCTCCAGGTATTAAATTTATTAGTAAAGTAAGTTTGCCACTCACTCATTCACCGCGATTTCCAATCAATAATAATTACCATGATGTGAAAATAATACGATAGAGAGAATGCTGCTGGCGCGTAAGAAGCAAAAAAAAGGGCATGATAGGCGAAGCTGAAATGAATGTCATCGAGGCATATCATCAATCACCTTCTCTTATGAGGGCTCGTTAATGATATTACACTCTTCAAGTTTATATAAAACATTTTCGCGCGCTCACATTTCCTTGCGGCTAAATGAATGTGAATTGCTTCCTGCATCAATGAACATTCAACTGCAATTACGAGCAGAACTTTGCGCGCCGCAGCAAAAAAGTAGGAAGAAGTGGTGCGGAAGTTAACGTAAGATGAAGAATACGAAAAAGAACCCGGAGAAAACGACGAAGCACTGGAAAAATTCATTTATATCTATCTATTTATACAATCATAATTAATTTTTCTGCGCGACAAGTGTACTTGCCAAGACTCGATGTTCGTGTAATTAATGAAATGTACAAAACTTTTAATTAAAGATTTTCGAGTGGCAATGCGTATGCTACTGAATGGCAAAGGATAACGCAATATTATCCGCTACAAGTAGCTGGATTCTGGAATTCCAAGAGGAGAACATCAGATTACTAGTTTTATTATATGAAAATCTTTATCCTCTTTTGCGTTTAATTGTAAAAAGCAAGAAGAGGGTTTCAGAACATTAATAATTCCTAATTAAAATATCTACTTAGTTTCATTAGGAAATATTAAATTCCGAAAATATGGAAATTGTAAATTATTTCTATATTAGCGCAGAATTCCTGAACTCTTCGAGAGAACTTTTTTTATCTTATCATTATTGTATTTAATAGAAACGTAACTTATACTAATTTTATTGTAATACAATTGACAATGCATTGTAATATTGTAATATTGTAATTTTATTGTGGGACCTTCTAGTTTACAAAGACGTTCAAGTTCAGTAAGAACCAGATTTCAAGTGTAAACGTAGCTTGAAAGTAGCTCGAAGAGACTAAAAATGTCCTTACAAATTTAATCAGACATCATTGTAAAGATTTAATTTAGCAAAATGTACTCTTTTCAGGAACGCATTAATGTAATTTACATGGATTTAGATGATAAAAATTGCTTCGCTTAACGAACGCATCCTGTAACGAGTGAGGCTCGAAACGAATTAGATTCGTTATGCGAGGTTCAATTGTATAATGCATTAGAGATTGACGTTATAACCGAATTCATGTTAGACATAATTCTCAGGAGATATGTCGCTATAGCCAAATCATTTTACGATTATTTGCTAATTTAAGTAAATAAGATTTGGTAACTTAATGAAGTAATTAATTTAGTAATCTACTAAATACATATTGTTATATTGATAATTAGTTTCTGACTTCCGGTTTAACAATATTGATTAGCGGTGCTTTAGGGTGGCTTGACATTATTTTCCCGCATGAGTGGATAGGTAGCGTAGTAGAACTAGCCTCGTATATCCGCACAAAAGGGGGGCGGCAAGGTAGGTGTGCAAAACGGCATAAAAAAATTAAAGGAAACATAAAGCCTCTCATGCGTATATAGAATACGAACAATAATGCTCTCCGACATAAGAAGTGCAGCACCGCGCAAGGACAATCGATGCCCAAGGGTAATCTATTTTGTCCTCCACGCGGACGAAGTTGCAGCAATCGCAAATATCCATTTAACGTTACGTCGTACTCGATGAATGCATCGTGTTCTCCTCTCTCGTAATCACGAAAGCTCGCAGCTCGCAGCTCGCGATCGAATGCATTTCTAATAGAGTCGTCGCATCAATGGCGCCGTTCGTATTGTGCGCGAGCAAAGGAGATTCATTCAACTGGTTGTTCGCCTATCTAGTTAACTACTAGGATACAGACGGCGGCGACGCGTCTGTGCGTTCGCAACTCTAGCGCACACACTCGCGTATCGCACCCGCCGAATCTCGAACGCATAATGTTATCGTCATTTCCCATTTCCTCGCACAATGCCCGGCTGAAATTGGATGATTACGAGCAAATTTCGTCGACTTCAAAGATGCGCCGCTCCGCGCCTGGATGTTGTTGCAAAGCGTTCCATATTAGATTTCGCACGTCACGACTTCACTTGCATGTGCGACATTGTTTGTCGCTTCGCATTCGCTGCTTGAACCAAGTTGACTGAATATTTGGATTGTATTCAAAGCTTACAATCAACTAATAATGATCAAGTTTACGATTAGATATGTCTGCTTCAACAATTCTCATTTTAACTTACATCTGCGATTACATACATGCGTTTGATAAATTTCAATTGAACTATTTTTGGAAAACATTTAATCTATTTTATTTTATAAAATTTGTTTGCAAAAGTGAATCGATCCCTAGGTAGCTATTTTGTTTTATTCCATTTGGCATTTCTCCGAATAGGTGAAAAATTACATGACAAAAAAGGGAGTTAGTGAAATATTTAAATATTTAAATATTTAGATGCGAAAGATGCAGGGATGCGACACTTAGCGAGCCTTTTTCTAGGCCGATTTGACGGGCGTGTAGTATCAGCTAGTAAAAGCTTATAATTTACATATTTGCTAGTCCCAAAGTAGAGATGAGTTACGAGGTAATAGCATACGAAAACTTAAGCATGTGTACGATCTATATGTGAGCATAATATATGTAGGTGTATCAAGTCGTGGGACACGGGTTCGTACTTCTCCCATGTTTCGCTCAAGGGGGGTGAGAGGGAGCGGCAGAATGCGACACATTTTCGGTAGGAGACGGTGGGCCACCAACTCTACGGATGGCATATATTTGTGCGCCAGCAGTCGTTTCGCAGCGGTGGTGTTGGAGCGAAATAAAGCGGCATAGTTCAGCTGGTTGCTGCGGAGGCGGCAGGACCGACCCCCGAAATGTATGGAAAGCTCCCGTGGGAGCATTGCCATTGAAAATCAAGGCCTCGCCGGGGCTAAAAGAACGTCGCGTCCGCATGTTAACTCCACCGGCGGCGGCGGCGGCAACTTCCATCTAAATACTCGTCGCCCGCATTCGCAAAATGGATAAACGCTACTCGACTACATGGCTTTCACAAGCTGCAAATGCACTGCTTTCAAACTTATTTCGGGCTGTGCGTTATCAATTGCCTTGCAAAAAATCTGTTTGCGGGTCGTTCGCCCTCCTACGCATCGCATGCGTTCCGAGTGCGTATGTGTATCACTTGGAATAACTTTTTTGATTCTATTTGTGCCCAACTTTTTGGGTTTAATGTGAAAGTTCTTTTAGTTTGCCTGTTATTGCATTTTGTTTGTTATTTTTTCGATTTTAAGCTCCAGCTGAGTGAGGATATTTCAATTTGTGCGCAATTCGATGAAAATATGGAAAAGGTGGAGATGAATTACGATTGCTTTGCCAAGAAATAGAAAATAATACAAAATGAAATATTTTGACAAATAAATATATTTCCCTTGTTATTTTTTATCATAAGAGAAAATTCCTTGTTATATTGAAAAATATATCATTTTTCTTTATATGATAATAGGTCAAGTAAAAAGAAATCCATTATTTTTGCTTGAAATTGAAATTTTCAAAAATACAGAGAAAATGTGATTTGACTGTAGTTGTGAATCATAGTCAATTGTAATTCTAAAATAATGAAGTCCGTAGGGTAGTTCACTAAGCAATTAAATTAACCAACTTGACAAAATATTTAAATTGGGTTAAGATTTCGAGCATTATTCATGTAGACGGGCAAGAGACACATCAGCGCAGGAAAATTATGCGCATTGCGTTGAGGGAAATAGAATTGAAAGAGGAAGGTCTTAAGGGGGCGGATGACTGAGAGTTGCATTTGTCGAGTGTCGCAGCCGGCGGCGGGTGCGGTGCATGGGTCAAGGAATTAAGGAAGTTTCAGCCAAAGGTAAATAGCATTGTCAACCGTTGTTATACGCTATGAGGAAACTTGCGGTTAAATAAACACGATTCAATTCAGCATTGCGCATGCGCTCTGACGGCCTCATTATTTGCGGTGTGCAATATTAATACAATTACTCAAACTGCGCAAATTGTTTGTCAACGTTTGAACAGCACCGAGCACCAACTGTCCTGGATAGTTTCGCATTGCGTGCTCGATTTTCTGTTTAATGTTTATCATAGCGTATTATATTCGCCCATTGCCTATTAATTTAATAAGCATTCAATTAATAATTCGCTAGTCTGCATTAATATTCAATGCAACAGAATTGCAATATATCTACCTAATTTTAAATTAAATTATTACGCTTATGTAGGTATCTATGATAATTATGTGGCAATCCGATAGAATAATAACTGGAAATTGATTACTTTTATTAATGTACTTTTAATAATTAAAGTGAAGCACAAAAATTTAGTTAAAAAAATTGAATAATATTTATTATGCACCCAAATTCATTTATTCCGTATTTTAAACTAAATAAATTTGAAGCATATAAAGTGTTGGTATATAATAGGATGGATAGGGGACCTGGCTTTAATTAGTCCTCAAAGTTGTCTATTAAAGCAGGGGAATCCCACAATATGCAAAATATTTCAAACTTTTATCTAGAAAACCAAGTAAATTTATAATTAATAAACTTTAACTCGCTTTTACAATACAATTTTAATATAAGTACATTTTTTGTAAGAAACATGATAGGTAATTGAATTTAATAAGTTTTCCAAATAGAAATTATAAACTATTGAAAATGTTTGTTAAATTTTCATTGATCTACCTAGGTACGTAAGTAGATAAACTCGAACATCTCAGTCATGTTAGCAATATAAGTACCAACTTAATCCTTCATTGAGATCATAATAGAACGAGAGTAATACGCTCAAGTACATTGTCGAATTTAGCAATTTAATGAATTTCAAATGTATTCACAGCAGCAGCGTGCTTGCAAACTGTACACGAACGGATGAACGGTGAATGCGCGTTGCAGATTCTAATCCCAGTGCAATATATCTTCCAATTTGTAATGCAGATATTATTAATATAACCAAAATATATTCATAATATGATTGCATATTTTTGTTGACATTGAATAAATCTAAATCCATTGCAGTACTTAACATTGCGAAAAATACATTTTTATCGCGCTGAAATATATCGTCATTCAATCCCAATAACAACACAACAACAACAACAACACAACAAAACCCACATAAATCGTCAGAGAAAGAATAACGTATTGCGCAAATAAAATTTCGCACTTTGTGTAACCGTGATATGATGATGATGCGCCGCTTACGAAATATTACAATCGAGAATGATTGCATTTGAATGGCAAAAGAATTTAATCCCATTGCTATTTTCGTAAAATTGAAATAAAAATGATTTATTTGTGTCGTGCGCCTCATTGCCGATGAAATATTGACATAATCGCAGATACAGGTGTTTTGCGTGTGAGTTTTTGTTAACTGAAATAGTCACAAGTGCTGCGCTCGTTGTACGGTTAATCGCATAACGCCGTGGATAATTTGCGTAATGAATGTGAGCACGAAACGCCTCGCAGAGGGCGCGAATAGATACTTATTGAACATGGATAAACATGGAGTAAAATGCCATTTTCGTTCACACGCATCCCATGGCGCGCGCGTCTCGCACCCTTAAACTGATTACGTGTTATCGCATTAATGCGTAATTATGCGAAACTCGTTTATTGCACACGCGTGCGCAACGCGTCTAACTAATGTTTATTCGAGCACTGTACAAGCTTAATTAAGTTAAGCCTTCAAATGAAAGGTTAATATTTGCTCTCGGTAAAAATTAATAAACTTTTTTCTAATTCAACTTTTGCCCCGACGAATTTTAATTCAAGTTGTTATAAATTTCGAACTTAATTAATTTCGCATTAACCTCAAAAATTACCGCAGGGAATTCTGTAACTTGCGAGAAGCCGTACGCGGTTGAGCAGCTCAAAAATAATGAAATTAAAAATGAAAAGTGCGCGTAAAAAAAGTTTCGTTCGAATCGACAATAAATTAAAGCTACCTGCGCCGAGTTTTTATTGCCGCTGAAAATGTTCTATTAAAAACTTTAAATTCTTTGGCTGCGTTTGATTATAACTTTCCTTCCGCAGCTCCGAGTCCGAGTTTTTACTGCAACAATAAATGAAACTATTCAATAGAGCACTAACAGTTAGGAGTACATGAAACTTTAACGCGCGTTGAGTCGCTCAACATTATTTTATTTCATTTTCTTTTTTTATACCACACGCATGCGCGCGATAGAATGGAATGTCTGGGTATTTCCCAGTGCAATTTATTTTTTTCCGCTCGCATTTTTCTACGCGATCCTGGACTTTTTCGCTTCAACATTAATTTCACGACAACGAGCGCGCCGAATGCATTTGCAAAAATTTCGCTTTTGTTTGTCGGCGTTATTCGTGCAATTCGATTACGATTCATTTTTGCGTGTGTTGCGAATAGTATGTGGAAGAGAGGACGAAACAAAGAGTTGGCCTTCTCGTCGGATTGAGGCGCTGCGCTTCGGGTGGATGGATGGATGAGAGGGATGCGTGCGGACGCGAACTTAAAGTGGATCCGGTGCGCGGCGGTCCCGAATAATTTCCGGCTGTCCGACCAAGAGCGCGGTGCGGACATGCAAAATGCATGCGCAGCTTTCCGATGAGCATATCAACTACACAAAGTGTGCACTTTTAAAGGCCACGGGGAAAAACTTGGTTATGTATGGAGATGTTTTTTGTTATGCATTGAAAAAACTACCAAGTTAATTAAGAGCTTTTGTTTGATAAGCGCTAAATTAAATAAGCTTTAGTTTTAATGCCATCTCAATTAGTAAAATCTCTTTTGGATCTTAAGGGATGTAACCTCCTTAGGGGAATGAATAAATATATCATTTTTAAATTCAGTATGTTCATTTATTATGTATGAAAATACAAGAATCAGATTTCACTATTTTTTTCAAAATGGCCGCCGTAATAACTAATCTCCTGAAACGCTCAAGGCGAAAGACATCAATCGGCGGACATTGTAGCATGTATTACAGCGATCGGAATTCAAAAATTTTAATTTTAGCATATTTAAATAATATGTATCTTCCAGTTGAACTTTTAAAATTACAAAACATTCAAACACAAATGTAAATTTGCACGCCTAAAAAAAGTCCAATTTCTTCCGATGATTTTTGGATCAAAATTGATGGCTTTTAAATCTATTTAATCAACTATTGGCTCAACGAGTAGCAAATACTCTGGGAAAGACGTGTACCCACTTTTATATAAGTCGGATGATAACTTTTGCAGTTATATCGCTCGCAATATTAAAAAAATACATAGCACTTAAATGAGATTTTAATCGATAAATTATACGAATTTAATTATGAAACTTTGCAGGCTTATTTCTGAGAAGTAATTTTAACTATTTATGGGAAAAAAAAGTTTTTTTATTACATGTATTGGCCGCTTAAGAGACTTAAGGAGAAAATTATGAAATTCAATTTTGTTTCATTTGAGAGAAAGTGAAAGAAAGAAAAATAGAAAGTCATCAGGAAGGGAAAAAACCATTCCCGACATAAGTATAAACACCCTAGAGGAAACCGGAAACTGGCACCGTCATGATGATGCAAGCCTTAGTTTTACTGCTTGCTTATGCGCTGCCGGACTTAATGAAATATCATGCGTACCTACTCAAAGTTTTCAAAAGCTTTAACAACCCGGCAGCAACCTTTGAACTTTAACGCTGTTATTTATTTAATTCGGTTTTATTTCGTGCCCGGAAATTACATAAATAATTTATTTGCCGCCCTGCGTGGAATTCATCGTTCGTGGTAGCTCTGTGTGAGAACTTTACGATCAGCTGAATGGTATTCGTGGAATCCTTAAAAATTGCTATAACTTCATATTGTTTAAAAGAAATATGTCAACGCGCCGTACTTGGAATACCAAATGAAAACGTACGACTGAAGGGTGCGCGTGTTTTTTCGCGACTTCAAAGGCTTGAATGTCGTCTCCGCCACACCGCCGCCGCCGTCGCCGCTGTTACCGCCGCCTCCATCGTTTTCTCTTGTATGAGCGATATTTTACGAGCCGTGAATTTATAACAGCTTGTGACTTGGCATCGCAAGGAAATCTTTCTTCAGCCGTGTGTTGAAAGCGAGAAATTTCCACGCTCTGAAATATGCAGCCCTTAAACGAATTCTTCATTCGGTAGACGCCTCCTTCTTGAATACTTTAATCAAGCGAAAGTAAATCACTTCAATATTCGCCTCTCTTGCTAAGAGAGAAAAACACGCAACTAAAGTGAGAATGAATCTTAATCTGATTTTTGTCTAATTCAATGAATCAATTCCAAACAGAAGAGAAATCTACCTATTCCTCGAATCGACAAAACATGCGAAGCGTTTCATTGATTATTGGCAGATTTCTACAATAGGCAGATGAACGTGCCTGTCTGCGGTTCGAGTGCTATTCTCGTGAAAAATAGCAAAAAAATCGACGATTTGTCCAATCGAGGATTCATGAGCGTCATTCACGTTTGTCGCTTGTCTTCTTCCATCAATCCGCCTCGGCGAGGGGCTAATCCTTGGACCGTCCCCGCGCATTCAAATATCAATCAATCAATGGAAACAAGGCACTAACCAAACAATGTGCTTCTTCCCTTCACGCATGCAGTGAATGCACAAGTAAAGAAATAAAATCAAAATACCTATGGCACATGAAAAAAAAAGGTTCAATGGAGGCGGCAGCTTTATGCCGTTTCGATTGTTGCTGGAGTGGAAATACACGCGGATTGAAAAGTAATAGAATTCAACGCAATAAAAAGGAATCAAGCCGAAACAAAAGGTGGAATTCGCATAATAATTTATCGCGTTTTTGCTCCTCGCCGACATTTTTTGCTATTAGCCGCGCTTTATCACTGTCGACCTGGTGTAATAGTTCTCATTAGTTATAAGTGTATATGCATGTTTATCGCGTTTTCCCATCTGCGATGACTAGCTGTGTCGCGCACATAAATTAGCGCAAATTTAGTAAATTATCATGTCGTGTCGCGTGCGAATCCTCAACGGCAAGCGGCACAACCACCTCGTACCTCGCCCTGCGGCACCTGTACTTTTCGGCGCGTGTTCGCGAAAGTGCGAATCGAGACGTAGTTGGGAATGCTTTTGTTTTTGTTGCAATATGTTTTATTTGGATGCGCGATCTATCACTGTCATTTCACGCGCCTCCCTCGGGAGCCACTTACATTCGCCGAGATAATCTGCGATGGAACAATCACAACACGGTCCGTGTCTTAATGAAAAAATGCTTCCGGGATAACTCAATGCGAAATATAAATAGAGAACAGGCGTGTTTTGTGTGTACTAATGATTTATTTTTTATACCGGAAATTACTTTTCCCTTTCTTTGCTCTGCTAAAAAAATGTGTTTTTATATTTAAGTCATTAGGCTTTTCTTCTAAGGCTCATCAATAATAATTTGATTGAAATCAAAGTCTTTTTATGCTCAACAAAAATTGAAATATTTGTAAATATTTTCTCTGTTTGTGGCAGTATTTATAAAAAAATTTACATATTTTATAAAAAATAATACGTATTTTTTATCTTCGAAATCAATGTTTTGGGTGGCGTTACTGTAACAATTAATTTCTGTTCATCAATTTAATGACTACTCTATTAATAATCGAATTTTGCACTTTATGACGCTTGTGATTTTTAAGAGATGTAAAAAAATGGAAAAGGAAAAGATTTATCTAAAAATAATAGAAGGATCCATCCTAATAGAGAGATGAATGGTAAGTATAAATGTCTGGAATTTTGGATTCAAACCTTCAAGATTCCTAATAAACCTTCAATAACGAGAAATTCTTCATTCCACTACGAACTAAACTAATGCCTGTGCTAACAAAGTTTTTTTATAATTTTTATTTACAACAAACCGTTTTCGAATTGTCGTCAGCATTGTCAACCATGTTTTAATAATGCGGTTCGAAATTTACTCGTAATCCTTTATTTTTAATCATTTTTAAATGAACAACAGATTTTAAAAATATTAAATTCTCTTCAAATAATTGAAATTTCTTCCGGTTACTTTCAACATAGTTATCCGCCGTATAAATGGAGATTTGAATGTATTAAACAAAAAATTATAACAAGTACGGACTCACATGTATTCAAGTACAAATTCACACTTGGCTTTAGAGTGAAATTTGGTAAATCTACTTCTTTAAAATACGTTCGCTTTCTATACGGATTTCTATCAGGGAAATTGCACACTTTGTGCCGATTATATGCATGGCATGAGAATATTTGTCGAATATTTACTCAGAGCTAGAATGCGTTCGGCGAACGCTCACTATTCCTCTCTTCTCGTGTGTATGCACGAAATCCTTTTGAAAGCTTTATATCATTCGCGCGCCCTGCTTGCGAGAAGCGAAGAGCATCCGAACGAAGAAGGTGCTGGCTGTATGATACACGCGCGCGTGCACGCAACAAGAAGCACGCATCTGGATAATGCATCTTTCGTTTTATCGCTCCCGACGTTAGGACGAAAATATACATTGGATTCGTATTCCCATGTCGCCCACATAGATCTACATAGTGCTGTTCGATCCAGCTTCGAGTGTCTTAAATGCATACAAATTAGGTTCCCTGTTTCATCCTCTTTTTCCCTGCTCTCCACGTAAACAAATCGAAAATCCAACAAATTTTTAAACCTGGATATTCATGCAAATAAAACAACACGTGCGAACTTTAATATAGTGCGGAATAAAACCTCTGCCTGCGGTGTTCGTTTGCAATGATCATTAAATTAAAATTAAGTGCCTAAAAGGTATAATCCCATCTGCGAATAACATTAAGCTGTACTAAATCGACTAGTGGCACATGGAGCGCAACTTTCTTCGCACACATTGTGCAAACATGCGACGCACAAGCGAACGGTATTCGCCTGCAGGGAACGTTTGGACAAATCGCTTCACAAATTCGTTGTCCTCGATCTCATCCGGATTTGCGACTCGCTAATGATTGCGAAAACTGCCGAAAACCATTTCATAATTAACCGATAAGTTTCCCGAAAGCTTTCTCTAGTTTCCTAATGAAGCCAAAAATTTGTATTATTATTCATTTTTCTATTTTTTCACGTTTCTTTTCAACAAAATATTTAAAAATCATGCATATATTATTACACCAAGAATAGATTCAAAATTAATTCTCCCCTTCATATTTCCTCATTTTTATGGTGGCTTGGAACGAAATTTTTGGTACGTTTAAGAGTATTATTTTCGCATTCTCATTTCAGTATTTTATGATACTGTTTATATTCTTGGATAGTTTCCTCCAGAATATGATATTCAATTATTCATAAGTTATAGCAATATTTACAATCGAATGATTCCTTGTAATGAATATTTCATAATACGTTTGTTCTGGACATTACATTACAATGTTATTGACCAATAATTTCTAAAACTATATATTTTAATTATTCAATCAGATTTTTACAGTTGTGTAATAATCCATTAAACTCACTTTAGATTAGTTTTCATTTCAAATTATTTTTCGAATCATCTTACACCAAATGCAAAGAATATTTGAAGTCACATATTTTCTGTATCTCTGTATTTTTTTTTAAGACATGAGAAATAATCTAGCTAAATTTGTCTCTTATTAAGTACGTACATTATCCACATTAATAACTCGGTAATTTATTGCAAAAAGTACACGAAAACAATTTTAAATAAGTCTTACCGTTTGAGAAACGGTTTCTCAAGTTGCCAGTAGAAATCACCATAAATTTTAGCTTTCCTAATTTCTAATTTTTGAGATTTTTTTCCTACGCAATATTTTGAAACGCCTGAATACATTATTACACACTTTGGCATGAATATTTCATGACGCGTCTGTTCTATTTGAGCATAGTTTCTTCACAAACTTGATGAGCAGCCTGATTGAATTTTGCTTTTATACCGTAAAGCGTCTGTTACGTCTGCATAGATAAGTTTGATACATTGCAATATTGCGAGTGCACACACGCTTTATGATTATATATGCATGAAGCGTGCGCGTGTACGCGGCTGAGGAATAGAAGTGTACGTTTCATCAAAGTGCTCGCGGAATACAAGTATTATGAGCTAGTTCAATCATGTCGAATTGGATCAATGAGTGCGTCAGAATATTGTCTTGAGAGACTTTCTGCGAAACTTTACCTAACTGGCATTTTATTTCCGGATATGATATCCATCTACTTTCCATTATGTTCTTTTCAAACTATTAAACTTTCTTTTGCAAAACATTCTGTTGACTTGCCTTTTGTCTAGACTCTAGACAATTTTATTCATGAACCTACACATGAATTTAAAGTATGTAATTGCGAGTTAATTAAATAGATTAGAATTCTTGATTCATGAATAACTAAATTATAGAATTAATGTACATTACTGACTACAGGTATAAATCCATTAAGCGTGATAGAATTTCGGCTTAAATGTGTTATTACGATAAAGTTTGAACAACAACACATCGAGCATGACTCAACGGGCGGATACAGCCCGATGACTCCACTCTCATCATCGCGGAAACTGGATGGCAATGCAAACTCTCATTGGTGGCGCCAAGATTCGTAGAATGTTGATCAAAATCTCAACAGACATCATCTTTCTCTTCGAATTAGTTGTGCACGCATGCAGCAACCCGTATTTCATCACTAATAGAGTTTCGGTTACACTGCACGAGCCGGAGCGCTCGAATGAATGTTGAAATAGGCAGCGAAAGTTTGCTTCTTCCAGCATATTAGCGCAACGCGCCATGAAAATGGTTTGGCGCGGGTGGTGCTCGTTGCAACCACACATTCTGAAAATACATCCGTAAATGCCTATTCGAGTTTCAAGTGCAAAGCGTAAAATGTTCATGATTATCTTCATCGTCATGTTCATAACTATAATTCGTATTATCTCTTTGCATTTCTATTTCTACGTGTTCTTTGATGGATTTCTATCTCTAGTTTCATCATTTAGAATCAATTTGTATCAGTTTTAATTTTCACTTTATGAACATCAAATATATCTTCTCAAATGAGTTGCATTAATACTTCTTAAAGCTAATTTTAGTTTAATAACATTATTTAAGGTTTAAACTTATTAAACCAAAACAAGTATTTCTGATCAAATTGTTGCTGGTATTTCAAGTCTAGGGAAATAAGACAAAACAAAATTCACTGTTAACTTGAGAATGTCATATATAGATTATGCATGCATATCTAATGCACTCATATCCAACCAACTATAAGCAATTGGACTAAAATTGACTAACATCTGTTGCTGAATATTCCCAAGCTGTTTTGATAGTTGTTTCAAGGAGCTGAATCTCGCTAGACATTTGTAATGCAAATATTTGAAACACCATTTGTTAGGAGTAAACATGATTTATATTTGAGCAATATTCGACTATGAAACACATTAGAAACATGCATTTCACCATATGCATGCTGCTATGCTTGAATTGATTTGTGTGATGCCAAAACTTGTGTGTCGTAAATTAATGTAATTGCAATTGATTGTCGTAGTTTAGAAGCAATTATTAACGTCAATAATTCATTAAGTACCCAAAGTTAACGCATTAACCTAACTAATATATCAAATATATTCATTCAAGATGAACATAATTTTTATGTTATGGTTGAGTTTAGGTTAAGACAGCTAAACACGTAGTAGTTTATTGTCAGTAACTTTGATAAGGTCCAGTATGCCACATCCCTTGAGACTGTAGGGCCCAGTGGATATTTGGGTATTTCGTACAGTATCCAACTAGCGAGTAGCCCCTTCATCGTTAACGTAACCAGCGAGGCTTGTAATAACATGACCGACGTCGCCGGTTGTTACAACAGTGAAATTGAAATTCTTGGGATCGACAGCTCGTTCCATGTATTAAACCGCATAAAAACTACTCTCTGCTTCTGAAGATAGATTAACCGAGTGCATGAGTTTACCTTCTGGTATAATTATTAAAGGAGTTGGCAGGCCTCAAACAAGTCTTGCCTATTATTACATTTAGTTATGAGTATTACAATCACACCTTTCTCTTCTTTGTTATTCCCAAGATGAAGTGATAAATTATTTTATTATTTGAACTTGATTGAAGATTGGAATCGCGATCGGAATTCACACAGATCAGTGGTGATTCTTTTAAACATAGAAATTCAAGTATGAATGAAAGCCAAGTCAATGATATCGTGCTTATCTACTTGCTTCAAAGTATTTCCATTCGGAAAGAAAAAGATTTGCGCGCGCGAAACAAACGAATAAAACAACTGAGACATTCCAGTGACGGGGGGCAGTTTGCATGAGCAATCCATTTATTTGCAGCTTGTTACTCACGGCATGGCACGGCAGACCATGTCAAGCGTTACGCGAAGAAAGAGCAGCACGAAAGAAGAATTCATTACGTGTCGCTTTTCGTTGAAATACTGAGCAGAGAGACATTCCTTCTGCTTGCTGCCTCTCAATACTCGTGTGCATTACTCGTCCTGGCGAAATGCACGGAACGGCGACAAATGCTACAAATGCGACTCAACTTTGCACCACTGCTGATAGAAACGTTTGTCCTGCGCGTACGCTGTCCGTACACATCGCGGCATACTCGACGCTGTTGTTCATTACATCCGGTTTGTTCGACGTCGCGCGTGGAACGCTTTTATTTCCTGTTTTGTTAACATCTTTGCGCGCTCCGGATGAACGATTGCGACATACTGCATAACAAATCGCACGCGCGCGCGAGTGTTTGATGATTATTTCACGCGCGTCCTCGTACGGTGCTGCCCTCTCATCATTCGCAACGGGTGTGTGCGTGCATCGCATTGTTGCAAGCCGCACACACAGCCAACGGCTTTATTTATTAATGCGGCAACGCTGCAAATCTTTCTTTCCACCCCTTTACGAGGGGAACGCACAAACGAGCGCCACGTAAATAAATGATTTGTTTGCTTTGCGAATAGCGAATGCACGTCTGCGTAATGGGCGTTAATGAAGCTCTTTCAGCTAACAGCTAATAATTGGCGTTAAATGCGCCATTGTTTATCGTTTGTTAAAATCGTAAAAAGAACGTAAGAAAAGCGTTAAATATTAAATTCGTGATACACGCGTATTCAGTATGCGTAATGGGAAAACGTCAATAACATGAAGGCGGCGAAGGCGGAGGCATTCGCGCTTTTATCTATAACAAGAGCAAATGTTGATTTGCAATTTCACCGAAAGTGTAGTAATTTCCAGGACGCGTTTAAAACAAGACATATAACTTTTACGGCGCTATCGTAAATTTTTTGCGCATGCGCTCGCAAATCAGCAAACGAAATAAATATCAAACCTGGGATGCGCACTCGCTTCCCACAGATAGGCAGACAGACGTTCAGCAACGTTGGCATTCAATCAAACTTTTAAAGTTTAATCGTTGTTTGCCAAACTGTTATGTCTCGAGCAAAGCAGGAACGTTTATCACGACAGTCCTGGAGTTGTTGTAAATGCTCATTTTAGCATATCTTAAATTGCGTTTTATTAAAGTAGATAAGTAATAATATTTTTATTAATTTGAAACTTGGTGTGAATGTTCAAGTTGATTATTCGCATTGGGCGCATCGCAATATTAAATATAAAATGAGGATTTATGGATCATAAACACATTTCCGCTTAATTAAAATTTTTTTTGCATTAGATTATGTGCGCTCTAATAGACAATGAAAATATAATTACCTAGGTATATGTTTTGTTTATTATTTTAGCTGTCTTAAACGCAATTCAATTCAATGCGTTAACAACCTTCTTATGATAATTGTTTCTCGAATTATGGTATACTTCATCTGGAACACCGGCACTATGCTATAATTCAAACTCGAATTATTGACAATTATTAGTTTTCTAGATACGTAATGACGCATTTTGGCAAGTAGGTACTGATATAAGTAAAATACCATTATATGATAGGTATTGTTAGTTATATTACTAAGCACTTATATTATCCTGTATTTTGCTGTAATATAGACTTGTAAATAAAAACTTTAGAATACATATCTATCATTAATTCAAAACTTTCTGGATGTAAGTTTCTTAGTACCTCGAAAATTATCTCAATATTAATATAATGATTGATCTCTGTTGTTTTGCTACCAATATTTTAGATAAGTATAAAATGTTTCTCCAATCAATTGACTTCTATAAGGAAAGGTCAAATCGTATCCCAAATCGTACCCCAAAAATACAAGTGGCTCTATTTGCAACAAAATTGTTAATTATAAAACTTATTGGACTTACAAAGTGTAAACGGTACCACGTAACTCGTGGTTTCGTAACTCGTGCCCGTTCTAGCCCAAGTCGTACGTGGGTTAAGATGATATATAAAAGTTAAAACAATAATTTATTCATTTACAACCAATACATATGAATTTTTAATTTTTTTTGAAACACCATGTACCCAAATTTTGAAAAATATTAAACTTTGCTTTGTTTAATTGTTTCACCAAGATGATTTTAGCCAAACTGATAATGCCTCATCCGTTATAATATCAATTAAATAGTTTTTAGTGATAAAAAAATTGCTTGCGAGATATATAGAAGAAACACAAAACCGGTGGTACGATTTAAGAAGCGCATAAAAATGCGCTATGGCTAATAAATATATAACATATATTCAACATACAACATATATTTTGGTAACTTTTATTCAATATGGATGCTTCCAAGTATCTCTCTAAAATTAATGAGCACGAGCTTCGAAACGAATTATTTCCATGACTGCTCTAATCTTGTGCGGCGGGAACTGATAATTGAATATGCACTAAGTATGACCTTATGCAATGTGTTTACAGTATTTTTAGTTGTAGGTAGCGTATACAAGTTAGCTAAATCACTGAGATACGACTTAACGTGGGGCACGACCTGACCGATTCTCCCTTAAGAGATGAAATGCTGTAATCTTGTTTCTGCGTTACATATTTATTCTAGAAGTTGCAATGATGAAAGCGTTCTTTATTATTAATAATTAGAGCACCGTAATTAGAGCAAAAAGTATTTACGTTGGATTTGAACGTGCAATGCAGCATACTTTCATGGATAATTTATACGCGTTCGCAAAGACAAATTTGCATTTCAAATGGCAGCAACGTACAACGACGTCGCGACGTGTCGCCTACGAGCGAATTTCCCAATCAATTAATTTGAGCGAAAATTCCACGCACTTGGACGTAGCCGCGGCATTCAGCGTCAGCGCTAACGTCAGCCAGCCAGTGGTAGTACATTAAGGGTATTGCAATTGAATTAAAACGAATTAATTATTCTGTATTCTCGTTTACACTCCCATCGTAACCGCAGCGCCAATGCTCGACTTGCATTGGCTTTCAAACCGCAGAAATGCGCATGTAGAATGAGGAAACACATGCATAACTTACATAACTTTTTGTTGTGGTGTTATGCATGTATTATGCATTTTCCTCGGTTTCACGCTTCATTCCCAATTGTATTGGTTTATGCTCAAGCATAAGTATGTATACATTAATATTTGAGTACCCAAGAAAGTTGGAAACTTTTCAAATAATTTCCCCCCTCATTTAATATTTATGTTAAAACAATAAGTTTAAAAACAATTTATAATATATCAAGTTGTTGAAAATATGAAATAACATTCAACGCAATTTTTAAAATATAAATAATTTTTATTACAGTTCATATGTAATTTTTCAAGTAATTCGCCAGCAAATTTATCTTAATTTGAAAGAAAACAGTGATATAATATGCTTGAATTAATTAAAATTTTGGTTATTAGCAAATAGAAGAGTAAATTTATTAATAAGCATATGTTGTTGTAATAAGCAATTATATAGAATGCATTTTCCGTATGGTCGCAGCCGAATACAAAATGCGTATTGTTTCAATCATAGAATTTAATTAAATTTCAGCACGTCTGCTACTAATGTTCCAATATACGCCGTGCACACAGAGCGCAAATGTACACAAACACTAACAATTCAACGAAGTGTATATAACAAAATGAAAAACTTGGATAGGCCGCCAATTAATTAATTTATTTGTTCGAAGTTGGATGCTTTTTCGGAATTCGTTCAATCAATGTCAGACATTTTAAATATGCAAAACCTCGTAGTGTAATAATTTTTCCACTTTCTGTTAGACTTGATGTAAAGTTGGTGTTTGTCTGGAATACACGTAATATCTGATATTCGCTTCGGCGGGCGATCATCGCATGACATAAATGGAAGTGACTATTTAATGGAGCGTAAGAGCTCAGGAAAAACACGCGCAAAGAAAAAAATAAAGTATCATAAGTTTCTTGTAGCTTTCGTCATGGTTCATTGGTCAGTCGCGTTCGCTCCAGCTATTTTTCGTTCGTTTCATTACTTGCAAGTATTTCCCACCTTTATGAATGCAAATCAAAAGATGGAAAAGACCAAAGAGATATTTATTTGAAGCAAACATAAATGCATATTTAATAAAGTGTTGGTAAATTCGGATAAATTTTCATAAGATTGGAAATTGTAAATCCTGCATGTACAATTACGAAACACACAATTCATCCCCAGTCACTCCTTTGGTGCATATTTTGCAATCTTGTTTCTGGCCCGTGATAGAATTTAGTAAATAACAAGGGCGAGTGAATGCGAAAGCGAGGAAAATTAACGCGAGCAAACGCTTCGGAAGGTAAATTGGATAAAATTGCATGTTATATGACTAGAAATTGTCCAATTTAAATGCAAAACCCTAATGGAATTGTCCGCACAAAATGAATTTCTGTCAGAGGGTATTACAGAAATATTTTCTGAACATTCGGGATTTTTCTGTTTAACCCGAGCCCGGCGCGCCGGATGCGAACTAAATGATCGCGTGTTAGCTAACGTGTAATTTCAGAAAGCAGATTAAGAGAAATAAAAAGGGGTTGTTTATATAATAATTATATTGCAAAACCACACAGTCCGCGGCCGCACGCAATGAGAAGTGGAAATTTGTTCATTTGGAAATAGACTGCGCACATAAAAGAGAAAAAACTTTTGTGTTCAATTGACTACGACGAGCGACGAGCAAACGAGCACAAAAAGTTACCTCAGTGCGTGTGTTTCGTTCCTTTTTCTTTCCTTTTTGGGCGTGCGTGCATTTTTCTTTTGTTTTTTTCGGTGAATGCTTTTTCATTTTACCCGAACAAGGGGTCCTATTGTTTCGCATTCGTTCCTGAACTTATCATTATCACTCGTCGTGCGTTATCACTGAGTGCGTTTCGTAGGGGCGGCAGTAGAGGTGTCGGCATCGAGCAAAATATGTGTTTTGCAAGAGCGCACAGTAAACTTGCAGTGCTTACTGCTTTATCTTCATATTTATGAAGTATGAAAAGAATGCGCTTATAAACATTTTATTTTAGCTTATATTTTATTTTTGTTCTTTATCCGTCTAAATTATTACGAAACGTGAGTAAAATTTTCAAATTAACATGAGGGACTTTTCATTTCATGGCGTTTTTAAGTGTAGTTCAAAGTGGTAATATCTGCTAAGTAAATGTCGATTTTAAAATTTTATTTAATTCAAAAATTCAAAAAGAATTTCCAGTTTAAAATGTATTTACTCACTTAAGTAACATGTAAGTAAATATGTAAGTAAAGATACTTATAGCATGATAAACGTAGGACGACTTTAATCTTGGGAAGGGATTTTGAAATATGTCGTTTACGTGAAATTTCGACACATAAATTGATTAACGTTGGCGTCAATTGTTGTTAGACACAATTAAAACAAAGTTAATAAGTTATTCCGGTATGTACCATGTAATTATTCTGGTATGTGGTGAGAAGTAATAAACAATTTCAAAATTGCCATCATTTACATTCATCAGAATTTTCACTCTTAGCTCACAGTGACTTTAGTTTCGAACAAAGCAATTTTAATGATAAACTTGATTGAAAAGTCTCTAAAATTAATTAGAAGGAATCCTTTATTCAAATTCCTAGATGCAGTTTTTTTTCATTTCTGCAAATTAGCGAGGTGTACTGAGATTGGTAATTAATTTAGTTATATTGTCATGTTACTAGTTAATTAGCTCAAATTATAGACAAGTTAAAGTATCTAGTAACTTGTAATAAGGGTACCTCTGTAATGGTTGTTATAAATAAACTCGCCATTCATAATTGATAAATTAGTGTAAAAAATAAAATTAAGCAAGAAATATTTAGTCGTGCAAAAAGTTATTAGGTTAAAACAAAAACTAACACAAAGTTCTCGGAGAATATGTAAAAAAGGGAAAAGTAATGAGAAACGTAATGAAAACGCACAAGTAAATTATAGTTCAAGAACAAATTGAATTTCTGTTTGAGTTGTGCGGCAAAAAGTGCGCAATAAATGACGGTGGGCTTCTTTGTTTTGTGCGAATAAGATTCAGCAAATTCGCAGCCTACAAGGATATAAACACGCGGAGGGAGAATAAGGCACCGTTAAGCCGCCTCTTGCCGCCTCATCTCTCGAGTCTTGTGTTTGACGCGCTTAACGCTAGATTTCGTTTCGTTCATTTCGCGTTGCCTTCCGCGCGCGAAATTACAGCCATCGAGGAATGAGGAGCGAGCGTCGTAATATCGAATATCAATGTAGTCTATAATCTTTTCAAGCGTGAATCAAACAAGTCCAACATGCCACTACCGTTCGCTTGTCGTCGGCAGCGGCGTGTCACATTTATTTGACTTTCTCTCCTGGCAGCAGAGTTGCGCCCGTAGGGGAAACGACGCGTCGATGACGTTGAGCGAGTAACTCAATACGTTTGCCGCCTCCGGCCGTAGGATACACTCACCTGGAATGAAATTAAAGTAATTAAGTTTCTGGTGCACTAATTAATTACAACGAATGAGGGAGTGAATTGTGGTGCTTTATACGTGACTGAACTAAATTGAAAGTAAGAGTGACACATTACTACTACTATTCGATACTTGCACATTTTTCAATTACATACAAACATTAAAACCCACAGGACGAAAATCCTTGCAGCGTATTGATCTATTGAACAAACGATTATTCGCATCAGTGATGTACGGATTTTCATTAATTTCTTCGCGGTAAAGTGCGCGCACGACTTGATTGAAAATTAGTTGGAATTTCAAGAATTGAAAGTCTGTTCTTCATTACAATCGGTGCGTTCATTGAGGGGTTAAGTCGATTTGATCAATCTAAATATTCCAAGCTCGGGCGAGAAACACGAAAATAAAATATTGCCGAGTACGGAATTCGAAAGCATTTCGTTAAATACACGTAAACGCATTTAGACGCTTTATTCCCACCATCCACGCATTCGTTCAATAGCCTGCTGAAATATTTATCCTGTTCGCATTCGCTTTTATTTCGCACGAATGCGAGAGTCAGCGCTTTCTTGCCGTATTGAAAAACACGTTCAAGGACGACGTGCGCGTGGAGATCAAATATACGCACGCAAGGTACATGCGATGAATAAATACACCAATTCAATATCGACGAAAAAAATAATAAGAAGGAATTCGATTCGCGCTAAACTTCTTTATCGAAGGATAAGTTACATGAGCTTTCACACAAACTTGGCATGTAATGTATTCAGCTGGCTGCACACCACATAATACATCAACGCTAAAATGAAAACGATGATTGCATTAATAGAGCCATCATATACGTAAACCTTTCATCGATAAGATGATACGCACACGCAACGGCCTCTCAAACTTCATTACGAGCACTGATAAACCCCTGAAGAAATGGCAAGATACACATAACACGTTACAGCCCACTATTGGATGATGTGTTAATTATTAAACGTGTGTACCTGGAATAATTGTAATAAACTAGCTCATCCCGCGAACTCCGTTGCGCCAAAAGGTGTTTCGTATTGATAAAACTGTCCTGGCGAACTCCGATCGCCTTATTGTGATTTAGACCATGTTACTATTTTTTAATAACACCGATTATTATTTTATTGATATGATTGATACGATTTATCCCTTCCCGATCCCGTTGTCAATCTGACTAAAATAATAAACTTAATTATATGGTTAAAAATCATTCAATATATGTCAAACTATTTATTAGGTTAAGGTTTTTAATATCAATTGTTTGTGTTTTTCGAATTTTGTTTTATTTTATATTTGGCGACGCACCCAATCATCCCATAATAGATTTTCACTGATAGCGAGAATCTTCAAAGAAAGCCGCTCACCAAGAGGTCACCTGGAGATTACCAAAGCATGTGATATTTCGTAATCCAGTTACCTACCACACAAAAGGCATAGGCATTAGCATTGTTTAATGTCAGTTTAAAGACGTCTTTGAAAGACTGAATGCTCCCAAATTTGAAGTAAGGGCTAGTGATACTGGTCAATTAGATTGGCTTTAAAAACAACTGAATGTGATCCCCAACGAAACAACCAGCACGGATGCATCGCCTTTATTTATTTATTTCTTACGAACAACTAAAAAACTACAAATAAAACAAGCCAACCCTTTCTAAAAGAAGAAGAAAAACACCTATTTCGATATATTGACCAACACGTGGCAGCGCTATGCTCTATTATGAAGTTCTTGGCATTGAAAATTGCCGTTAAAATATTGTAGGTTAGAAATGGATTTTAGTAATAAATTTAATAAGTAAGTAACTAACAAGAATTGTCTTGAAATAATGATTTCTGAGATAATTGCCAAGATGCTAAATAAATTGTAATACAGTGATCGCTATACATACTTATTATAAAAATAGTTGGGAGATATTTTCTTAGAAATAAATGTTACCGAAATGATTCGTCACCATGATACTAAGCCAATATCGACATTTCGGAAACATATTCTTCAAAGTGGGATTACTTTCCGGTCTGTTTTCCACAACCTGTATTCAATAACATTGAAAATGTGGATTTTCTACCTGCCAACTTCTACTTATCACTTAGTAAATATTTTCTTATGAAACTAGTTATTATTAAGCCTCATTAAACAAATAAACTTGTTATTACCCAACTAGGAAGGTGTAAATATCTGTCCAAATTGCTTTTACATTTTCTGACTAACCAGACGCATTACCAACCGCCATAGCACAATTAAACAAGGAAAATGTAATTAGGTATAAAACAAAAATGAATGCGTGGCATTGTTCTCGTTCGAGAGCAAGAAACGTTTGATTAAATGTGCGTATTCTGTACATTCTTAATTAAAACACTCATTTCAAATAGCCTAGCAATATGTAAACGCAACGTTTTAATTAAACTTTTTCTTTCCTGCACCAAATTTATCACAAAAACATATTTTTTATGAAACAAGAACGTGAAAACTTGTATGGATAATGGATGAAACTTTAATGCGGAAAGTTTGATAACTGTAAAATATTGCTACGTATAATAAAAACTTGTTGGAATTTAAATTACATTAAAATGTAATTGGAAACTCATTTTTCCTAAAATAATAAATTTATATTACTCTTAACTTCTACTCTGAAATATAAATAATTGTTAATGAAATAAATTGAAAATGCAATGTACGTATTTCATAAAACATTGATTATATATTTATTCATGCCAGTGGAAAGTTTTAATCAACATATTTTCGTTGAAATATTTTTAATTGACATGCTGTGAATGGCAAAATGATACCAAGAACAATAGAACAATGAACAAATTTAGTACTTGATATTGCGATACTTCCATCAATAAATATCGAATAAACAAATAAATATTGATAGAGCATGACAGCGTGAATTCATTGCTAAATAACTCGACGTATGTTTTGCATTTTAATTAAAATACGTTTCCGCCATTTTTCTTGGTAAACTTGGTGGCTAATTGTGAGTTGGAAAAGTTTATTGAGCAGTCAGTCTATTTTAAACGCATTCGAGCACCATTTTGTGTAATTCCAATATAAATTATTCATTAACGCGCAATGTTTAATTAAAATCCATGAATATGCAGATGTGCCCGAATTGATATTCTTCGCTGAGAGTTATGACTGATTTTCTCTTTGTGTCTCTTGTTTGATTTCCTTCCTTGATTATGATTTCTAAGGCAAGAAGCGAATTTCCTGTTTCTTACGTCTTAAAATTTAAAATATTTTGTTGCTAAATCGTTACAACAAAATCAGGACAACACTTGCTACTAGGAGGTGTAAAGGCGGCCAACATAAGAATTCACAGGAACCACCTGGTCTGTGGGATCTGGGCTTGGACGTTCACTGCATTCGCGCAAACGCGCTAAAATATTGGAAATTCTACGTTCCTCCTCACTGTCAGATTCTGGATCTCTGTGCACAACTGGTCGTACGAGTTGACTGGGCGATAATGGTTCAATAAAAGATGCGAAAGCATGCTCAAGTTGGGGCACAACTTGGGCTTCGTTTTCGTTGAATGTTGATCCTGGCCCAGAAACCGTAGGTATAACAACTTGTGGTATCAACACTGAGTGCCTTCGTCTAACTCGTCGATTTGGTGAACGTTGCAATGTTGGTAGTATTGGTCCATTATCAATGTTATCTCGTTCTATTAAACCCAAACGGTACTCTCGTACCAGTGGTCCGTTCATATTGATGAGCACTCCACCATGGGTATCACGATAGTCTTGATACCTTTGCTGTGGCCCACGAGATGTAGCTCTTCCGCGATGTCTGAATGCATAGAGCACCTCATCTCTTTGGTGACGACGTCGACTTGCCACTAAATTCCGATACTCATTCGTGATTCCCTGCTCCAACTCCTGAACCCTTGCAATGGAAAATCCGTATCTTCTGAGTGGTGCTAAGGTGATTAGTGGTCGCCGATTTCTATCTCGCTCAAGTATATCACGAATTCGATAAGACATGATGAACAATTTTTCAATACTAAATTGATAAACACAGATTGATTCCAACTGAACTCTAACGCCAAGTAACTTTTAAAATTACATTATATACCTTAGTAGGCAATAGCTAATTGCTATTATGAAGGTATAATTCTAATAAATTATACTAATTTTTGAAGGGGTTAGGTAGCTCCACCTATGAATGTTTGATATGTAAATGTATTGTATGCAGTTTGTTAACGAACCAACAACACAGAAGGCATCTTATCACATCAATACTCTTTTTCTTAGAATTTGTAATTATCTATATCTGGTACCACGTGATCACCTTCAAATTCCTCTTCGCTATAACTAATGCTACGGTGCTGCCTAAATTGACTTAACTGTATGTTCCATATCCGGTTCTGAAGTTGGTTTCGAACACGCACCTGAACAGTAACGCGTACCGGTTCGTGGTCTTCGTTTTCAGGAAGCACAGGGTTCTGTGCGCCACGCGACATCCTTCTTTTGGCTTCACGTATCGCATGACGGAATAAAGTGAGATAGTCTTCTTGGGATACTGGTCGCGAATCTGCTCTCGTTTGCGCACTGTTGTTTGTTGGATGTTGCGCATCCCCAACGTCAGTTCTAATATCTTCAGTAACATCATGTCCCAATATTATGTTGACATTAATTGGGTCTTCTGGATTTATTGACATTCTTAAACTATGTTCTACCTATAAAAATGAAATCATAATTTAAATGCAAATATAACCCTTCAAAAATTTAATCTTTCCATCTGTTCGTATAAATGTAAAAAATGTGTGTGCAAATGCGGATTTTGTGACCTATTTAGCTGAATTAAAGTAAACCCAGTGAACAAAATAATATCATTTCATGGAATATTATAAATTCCATGGCGTTTTCTTTCGACACGATTTTGCCATTTGCTTTGTATTTTTCTTATGTATTATGCACTAACAATTAGTGCCGTGTGTCGGGTGCAATATACCGGATCGAGTGAATTTCGCGCCAGCATCGGCGTCGGGTGTTTGTTTTAATTACGACAAGTAGTAAGTTTTGTTTTATTGAACTTTCGATAAAGTTTCCGCGTTCATTTACACGCTGCACGCCGAGGACGCGCCTCGGCGATGTCGTCGCTTTTTGGTTTTGTTTCAGAAACAAGCAGTCAATACAAAGAGGGCGCAAGGCAATTTTAGTTCTACTTTATGTTTAACCGTCTATAAATAACTATTTAACTTTAATTTGACACAATAAAACTTTGATAAGTAATTCTGCAAAATATGATTTTATTTCACAAACCATTCTGTAATAAAATATGCACCACAAGTTTAAATAAATATTAACATCATTTAATTGTTTCATACGTGGATCTCAGGCAACAAAACAACACACGTAAACGAAGTGAGGTTATGATTTCAACCATTTAAACGCAACACACAATTTTAAGTACACACATTTTTCTTCAAGGTAAATAGCCAGAAGCACTCCAGAAACCTGCATAGCAAGTTTTCAGAATAAATAACAGCAATTTGTTTCTACGTTCGTTGTGTAATTTTTCTAGCGACAATTACGCACGCTTGATACTGACAGATGTTAGTACATCCTTTGTGCACTTTGTTCGCGTCCTCATTGCATGTAGAACCAGTGGTACATGTGTGTCACCGGGATAAATTAAACGCGGAATTCCCTTAGGGATTAATTAATTAGTCTTTTGTGTTACACAGTATAATTTCAAAAATTCCTAAATGCAAATGCACTTTGTATATTAATACGACGTTTCGTTGGCGGTGTTATTTCAATTTTGTGATGCAACGATTTATGAGTGTTGGTGCTCCTTGTTAGCGGCGTGCTTGTTTCGCCCGGTCAAATAGCAGGCGGCAGATAGTGTTCTCTAATTGCCAGTATAAATTAGTCATCTAATTCGCTTCTCCTCGGGGGCGTAATCCTTCAGACTGAAGAGAGCAGCCGCAACCAGAAGGCAGGCATTTGATGCTTGTACTCAGACGTGTCTAAGGAGGACAAGAGTTGTGTGTCTCCAATTTCGCGCTCTAGTGTTCATGATAATAAGGTTTCAATTCTTGTAAAAGGGTTAATGATATACCCTGGTAAAATAAGATATTTTATGTATTCTTGTTTAATTTGTTCATTTCTAAAATTTAGTTTAAACTACAAATCACGTAAGTATTTGCAAGTACCTAATCTTTACAATTTTTTCTTCACTTTAAAATAGACTCATATCAAAACATATTTATCTAATTTCAATTGTCATCAATAATTCTATCAACAACTTGGCGAATTAGTGCACAAAAAGGAAAATATACCTTCTCTACCCAAAATACCCAGATGGAAATGTAAATTTTCCTCGCTTTATTTGCCCTTTCTTCTTATGCTTTTAAATCTTAATACATTAATGTTTCATTTTACTTATGAAAAATTTATTGAATTACTTTTTGAACTTATTCTATCGGCAACAATTCTATGAACATCTGATTAATTATACAGATAATACCAACGAAAAATCAAAATATGAGGAGTGAAATTACACATTTTCCAAGAATACAGAAGTTGCAGCCTCTTCGAAAAAAATATTCAACGTGTTTCTCGCTTTAGTTGACTCACTCCCCAGCCGTCAACTTCTCCAGCATGCTTTTGAGTGCGGAGACGCGATAAGAAATAATTTTTGCTTGTGCCGCGTGCGCGCAGAAAACACGCGTGTCCCCTACACACCAACAATGCGTTTCTTAGTTGAATGAAATCGACGTGAGTGCCTCTTTTGCTCAGCGGCGGCGTGGCTGCCGTTGTCACCATTTCATTGCGCGCCCGCCATTGCCGCTTCCGTCATCACTGCCATCCAGAAGAAGCGCGCGAACGGTGTGGCGGCTGCACACGCAACGCAGAGGCTGAGGCTGTGCGAGATCAATAAACGGTGTGTGCGTATGTGTAAAGCCATCTCTCCGGCCGGCTCTCAACGTCGCCGCCACTGCGCGCTGCCATAGACAGGCTGAACCTGACGCTATTCAGACGCCAATGTAATGTGACCCAATAGGTCCCACAGGATCGCGCAGCTTTGATGACAACCATCTTTTGATACCGTGCATGTGTTTGGCGAGTGCCGCCAATAAATATTCCAACAAATCAACTATTCATACGCAGGTGCCCGCCCCCATTCATCGCAATGTCCGAATTCACTTTAGCCCCAAAATATTTTTCGTCAGCAATATTCGATCACGCGATTAATGTACAGATATAAAAATATTATCTATCAGTTCAGTCAATGTGGCAAACTAATAACGCGCCAGTTTATCGCACAATAAAAAGTGTTTTCTTCGGATTGTTATCATTGCCAACAGTGCGCTGAGCGCACACAATAAAAATTACTAATATAAAAGTTTCCTAATTATCGGAGAGAGAGAGTTCTTGGAAAATTGAGCGTCGGGAAATTGTACTTGTTTTGTATTTTCTTCTGTGTGTTTCGAACGCACCAAACACTTCTTCTCCACCATGAGAAGATGTGCTGAAAGACGAAGCAAAACGAGACGAGGCCAGTCTCAACAATAGCGTTTAATATCAATAAGTTACCTAACAACGCTTTAATTAATTTTGTTCGAGAGCGCGTGGCGCACAAAGTTTCGGCTCTTGACTTGAACGGAAGCTGTTTGCCACGCTTATGCCTTATTGCAGGACGAAATTCGTCCGAAATCTTCATCCTGAAAACTTGTAATCGCGTGTATTTTAATCTGCCGCTCAAGAGCACCCTCCAAACATGTTATTCTTGTTTGTTGTTTCAAACAAACAACACAAAAAACGCACAGAAAAAGATAACAATAACTGTTATAACAATTACCATTTGTGGCATTTTCCACAAAACGAGAAAACACGCACCCTTCAACAAAAAAGCAGTCCGTTCATTTATTTGCGAATTTCTCGAAATGAAAGACGCCACCACCGCCGCCGCCGATATCAATCTCCCTTTGACCACCGCCGGACGAACGGCCGAATTCATCAGATAAATATTGGATTATAAAGGAGAGCCGCGCACGGGCAAAAACCACACCGCGAGTTTCATTGAAACCATAAACGATCACTCTTTCATTCGCGCACACGCACCGGCTGTAAATGTTTTATGGCGCGCTGTTGCCACATCCGCACAAAAGCATAAGTGCGTACGCAATTCGCGCACATTTTCGCTATACACCACCCACCCCTTTCCATTGCAGGCGTCTATAGAAATTCCACACGTCACAAGCGCGTGGACGATTGTGTGTTATTCTAGCGAAATATTTACGCGCTGCGCGCATATTTTCACGTTGTTTTTGTACGCTAACAAATTGGCCAATTTATGTTTTTCTTTTAGCCGGCCCTTTCGATACGGCTAAATAAGCATTTGCAATGATGGTGCTTTGAAGCGTTTGAATGTCGTGTACCTGCAAATTTTCAGGTGGCGTTGAAAACATTTTCACTTTGTCGCGGGAGCGATTCAACCTTTTCGGGTTTGTAAACAAGCCGCAAATAACCAATCGATCAATACTCTTATTTGATTTGTTTACAACTAGCCAAAATTCTAAACTTCTTATGAATAAGTATTATTCATTATTTTGTTTTAGCATTATCCCAAGGAAATAAAGCGAAAGATATAATTAATATTGCTGTTATTTGTTTAATATTTCCATGCGAAATCGCTCTGTTTATTTTTAAGTAATTATGTTTCATTATCCTGCTTTTTACAAATGATCTACCTTATTAATCAGAAGTAATAATGCTTTCCTGAGTAATATGCCAGAATCAAATTAAAAAATTAGCAAATTTGGTCCAAATAATTAAAAATTTCATCTTCAAACTGTCATAACTTTCTTATGGGCGGGTTTGGACCCTAGTAAACAAGCAGAGGTGATTCTTCATTTAATTATATATCCTCCAGTGGTAATACCGCCTGGACACAGCTTGACATGCACTAGTATAAGTCAATTTGAAAATTTTCCATAAATCAAAAATCGGAACTTTTCAAAAATTAATTTCCAATTGAAAATATAATATCTCAAAGACGATATTGCAACCAATCGAAAGATTATTACTTATAGTTTATACACATCCAAAGAATGTTGATGTAGGAGGACTACGAGATTGGGAAATGAATTTCGAATATAACATTCACATGAAAAGCAAATTTTTAGGAACAAGTGTGCGCTGAATGAATTTAAATTCCACATTTTCTTTATTCTCGAAAATTGATGTTATCCTTTTTTACGCAGTACCTCAAGAAGAAATTTATGAATATTATATGCAAGTCGTTTGACTCAAATTGTAGGATCAAATTAAATAATTACAACCTACTTATTTTTATCCCCATTTAAAGCCCCACGTATAAGGACTCCGGATATCCGGTATACTGAAGGTACGCGTAGGCATTCGCATGTCTGAAAGGTGTAAATGGAGTGTCCTAAGAGAAAACAATGGCGTTGTCCGGTAACGAGAAAACAATGTAAATTAAAGCGACCATCAAATACCTAATTATCCCAAAGCCCGACTCTCCCGGTGGACGTATTAATTTGCTTCTTTTGCATTTCACTCACGCGTGGAAAAATCTTTCTGCAATTCGCCTGAATTCCCCACGCTACTTTTAATGCCCGCGCGCTTTGTGATTAACTCCACGAATTAATTTATTAGCTGCTTATAAAGTATTAATTAAATGGAATTATACAGCGCGAGGAATTTTAATGCATCGAGATTATAAAGTTGAGTATTGGGCGTTTCATGTTAACCGATAACTTTCAATAAAAAGCGCACAATGTGCTGATAGATAATATCTTCTAATATGGGACGAGTGAAGGATTAAATATGGGAAAATCCGCGTTGATGTCGATGACACAGCAGGATGAACAATCGCATTGTTAGCTCTTCGCCGGCCGAGCGCGCAAGATTTATGTGCGATCGTGAAGCGCAAGCTGATGCTGCCCGCTCGCGGCGAAAGCATCAATAATTCGCAAATTATGCGCTTCGTTGATTTAACGGCGAATGGAAAAGGAAACACTATTCTCCTTTTCGAATAATACTCCGCTGGACGATGCACGCCCATATAATAAACTAGATTTAGTCGTAGACAGCGCCCTCATTGAGTTGCGCAAATTTCAAGAACATAATATTATTTCTAAAGAAAATCCCATTTCCGCCAAAAGAAAGCCAATCTGCTTGAAACAATATTATCCTGGAATAATGTGATTCTGTTTGGTTTTAAAATTCCTTCATTTCATTTCCGAAACACTCCGATAGTCCAAAACTATAACAAAAGCCACAAAAAACTTTTTCGCACGCACCATAAAAAGGCGAGACGCTTGAATGAGAGTTGAAGACTTGCCGGAAATAAATATTAGTGAGATGTGGATGCGTTTAATTTAGTGCGCCACTCGCCGCAGGACGTTGGCGGCGTTTATGGGGTGGAAAAGTGGGCGGCATGCTAGGGCCAGGCAATGTGGCACGTCGTCGACGGCGGCAGTGACTAAGAAAACGGCGATCTAAGCAGCAATTTAGCTGCGCCCGGCGAGATCAACCTAATCCGTACGGTAATTAGCAGGAGATTTTCGGTGCGGTCTGCACGTCGTCGACACCCACGCTCGTAACAATCAATGTTAAACATTGTAAATTTTAAAACAATCTCACGCGATAAGTGCCCATTTTCATCGCGCTCTTCGGCCATTAAATCTGCATAAAACGTGCAAAAGTTTATAAAATAATTTATGAAACTATTTCCACGCGGCGTGGAAAGCAAACACATTTCTTGGCTGAATCAGATAACTAAATGTCTCTTGTCGTACTTATGCTAATTCATTGAAATTTATACCCGCTCTAAAATAAACGACTGACAACACAGCCGACTGCTGTGTTGACAATGTCGACTAATTTCACATTTCGCGAATAGCATTCAAACGATGCACTTAGAAAATGCAACGCACCGAGGAAGGGATGAGGGTGCGTTCTTCAAATATAATTAGTAAGCTAGTTTCGTGCAAACTTAGGTTAAAATGCGGCAGCGATGCACATGCGGCAAGCAATTAAGAAGAAGTTTAATTAATCAAGATTAACCGGTAAATACGCTGCAAAATGTTTGCACCATGCGTGCAACAGTGAAAATGACGTCTGTAAACAATTTTAATTGCACGAGTTTTGTCTCGCCGAGATTAGCATAATTATTACTATGCGCATCGCATATAGCTATCGCGCAATTATATAGTGCACTACACGCGAATATTGATTTAGCAGCGAATAAATTCGCCTTTGACCGCCTAATGGCTCTAATTAATGAACAACTGCGGCGGAATTGAATAAAATTTTAATGAGCGCACTTCGAGCGCACACAGCGCCGCCACCGGAGGTCTTATCATTTGTAAATCTGTGTTGGCGTATGCGCCATGGCGTACAATGGCGTGTGCCGGTTTAATTAGACGCTTTCATTACGTTTTCATTCGAATAGCACTGCTCGTTCATTGTTTAGTCCGAAACGAAAACAACACGTCGGCGGTGCATCTGTAACTTACTGATTGCTGGCCATTTCGTTAAATCAACAAACTGATTGCAATTGTGTGAAACTTTTATCTGTCGGTACCTAAATGCAAACATTTATTAAATTCTACGCGCATTCTTATTTTTTACCAAAAATGTTTGCTTGATGAACAAAAATTAAATTTTTAAAAGCTTTTTCACTTTCAGGAATTTCCAATGTTGTCCGTAGAGAGAATAAGGTTTTTAAGACGACTTTGTTGTATGCGTGGAAATCAGTAATGGGCTTTCGGGGAACTTTAATATGTTTACTTTTGACAAGTGTGGGTTGAATCCATCAGACAGCGGATGTTTTTCGATGAATATATTAAACATCAAGTTTGTAATGTGATTGCATCCGTAAATTTTCATACTGCACTGAATTTTGTTGCTAAAAGTGCGTAAACAACTATATAGTATTGATGTAATCTAGGATAAAGTAGTGTTTCACGTTCGTGGAAGTGGTAAAGTTGAAAACATGTTTATGCAATGAATTTGTAAACTTTTTACTTAACCCGAGGTGAAATACCTAGAATATATGGTTTAAAATATATATTCCGGAAAATGAGTAATTTATTTTTCCCATTAATTATAAATTCAAAACTTGTTAAAATAATGAATTAATTTTATTTTGTTATGTTTCCATGCATTATTATATGCCATTTCATATATTTCAGAAACAAAATAATTAGTCTAATTATGCTTTAATTCTATTTAAATTCGCTTCCTCGTAATTATCAATACAGATATGGATTAAACTTTAATCTAATTATATAATAAATAGATAATCTTTAAAATGAAAAGTAATAATAAATAACAAGTTTATTACACAAATAAAACTTGTCTTAGCATTAAATAAAATCCTTTCAATGTTTTTCATCTTCCCGTCGGAAAGAAACACGCACATAAATCGTCGTATCCCAACATCGCGTTGCGATTCAAGTACAATAAAATGTCATAGTCTATGAAAAACACCAAGACTTTGTGAACACCAAGGTAGGAAAATCATTTCGGGGCGGAATCCTTGTGCCCGCAACCCTAAGCGAGCTCTGAAGAGCACATCGATGGGGTGCGCACAACGCGCACTTGAACATGGATGAAGCAATATCTTTTCAATACTGGACGGTAATAAAGAAGAAACGTTCGGAAGGAAAAACTGCGCATCATATATATTTCCCGCGATAAAATTGATCACCTTGGCAAATAACTTCGCCAATATCGGACACACTTTCTCACCGCTTACTCGAAACATTTTGCGGCTCGAGTTTGAAGTGGTCACCGGTTTTTCGCCGCCACTTCAACAACATCAGCAGCGCCCTCATCATCTATCCTTCGTCTGAGAGTTGCTGTCCGTTGCGGTTCTTGTAGTTGTTCTTGTTGTTGCTTGTTGTTCGTATGATACGAGCACGATGAGCAACTAAGTAAGCAGCAGGTCTGATTTATTTCAAGTGCCACTTTTGCACCGCACACCGCCAACCATTCCGAACGATTTGCACTGATAAAATGATCAAAAGTTCGATACTATCCAGTGGCTTTTTTCTACTCGTACGCATTTTTTGCGACTACCGGGCAACTTCCATTTTCCCGTAATATAAATCCCATTTATAAAATTTTCAAGGCATTGCCTGCGTATAATGGATCTTTTCACAAAGCATCAACAATCGGCATCTCAACGTGCATGTGTCTTGCGCACTGATTCGAGCATTTTCACGAAGCATTTCCTTCCAACGTCAGAGTGCTGTTCATTCTTCACACTGCGCATTGCTTTCTTTCAGCGGTGCGCTCGCGAAGAAAAGAAAACGCATTGTGCTTCATAACATACATAACAGTGCGCGATTCGTCATCAGCTTGCGAGGGCGAGAAATTCATAGACAAATGCCAACTGTTTCCTGGTGTCTTATTACCTAATTTATTCAACAAATAGCTCAATCATAACATGCAACCAAGTAGAGAATTACTCTATGAGATTCTTTGTTTGCCACTATAATATTTACTACGCCTAGAATATCAACAAATTTACCAAAACTAATTTTAATTTAGGAAGTAGTTTATGAGAAAATCTCAAGAGGATGATAACGATGAAAGTCCGCAAATAAACGCTTAGTTTCTGTAAAGGTGAAAATAACAATTCTTCATTAGTTATGTTCATTGGTTTAGCAACAAAATATATCGAAATATTAATATTCAATCAATTTTGCTTCATTGACAGCATTAAGAAAGTTATTTGTGTTAAGTATTCAATCAAATAAGTGAATATTTAACCATCTCTGTATTCTACATTGATTTTCAGTGATAGTGATAGATTTAATATTAAACAAATTAATATTTTGGTTCTTATTTTAATTTTACATACAACTATGAAAAGAAGAAGATGACATCACAACCCAGCCTACTTATTATTAATTTAATTTGATGAAGTACAGGCATAATTATAAAATTTTTCTGGAAATTGACCCCCAGCTCCCTAAGGATACGGGAAAAGTATTTAAATAGTGTTTGTACAGTGCTAAAGTAAGCAAGGAGTAAAAATATTATGCGGAGGAAATATTTTAATAACCTTCGTATTGCGAGTGCAGAACGTATGTATAAACTTTTCGCTGGGAATAAAGTTTATTTATTTTTCAAGCGCAATACGCGAAACTTGCCCTAAGCTATTCGAGTAGATTAAAGTCATACGCGCAGGACGGCCATGTCTGCCACACATTCCACCAAATTGCGCCGCACGTGAAGAATTGTCCTTAGCGCGCTTCAGGTATGAAAATGAAAATTCATAAATTCCCAAACGCGACGGCACATTTCAGACGAAATTACCCAGCTTGCGGGCGCAATTGCGAAATGTCGTGTAATTTAAAATAATCATCCGATACTCTTTTGCTCGTTACGAAATGAATATTATTTGAGCAATTAGCTTAATTAACATTCAGTTGACGATTCAGCAACGTACGTATTTTTTATGATCCTATTTCAATTACAAACTTGATCCGGGGATGTTTAAAGCTTATCAAAATGTATATGGAAAATATGGTTGCTTGCGATATTTTTCGAATATTTAAAAGCTTAAAAACATAACATGTAAATTGGTCTGTTTTTATATGTTATGCTCGCATCAACAAGGAAAATAACAATGTTTTGCGATTACACATTCCGCTCACGTGCATCGCAATGCACTTAGCAATTTGTTTTGTTTTACGCATTCGTTCGTATTTTGCATCCCCTAGAATTGTAGCACAATTGTAAGTGGGATTTGATCAAATGCGCTGTGAATATTTAAACACTACTGACGCGCGCGTCGCGCAAACAACACCGATGATGGGTTAGTGTTTGTGAACGATTCGTCGCCCCTGTTTTCATCCCTACGCATCACATTCCCGATGTTTTGTTCGGTTTGTTCCCAGCTATCCGCAGTAAACAAGCAAAGCAACATTGTGGTGTTGACACAGGTGGAAAGTGTACGGACTATCCTGGACTGCACGTGCAAATAGACAACAATGTCACTGCACGTGTGATAATTCGTTCACCAACGCCTCCATGTTTATTGCATCTCTATGTATTTATTGCACAATTCATAAACATACAATCAATCACTCAGTGGTGGAGTTCAATTATCAAGTGATTAGTATTCACAGGTATCCGATTATCTCCGGGTTTTTTTTTGTACGCATTGATATTGTTGGTGAATGTGCAAAGGAAATCACAAATTCACTCAGTTATTTCTAAATTACTGGCAGATCTATTAATATTTGAGCATTTGCAAAGACAGTTGCTTAAATGACATTTAGGTATAGGTTCTTATTATTTGATTAAATAATCGTTTAATTAATTAAGTACTACTTACAATTATCTGGTAATAATAATGTCTTGTTATCTCACAGGATGATTCAAAGGTAGATTTGTCGAAAATTCGCGTGGAATCTACCACTCGGATCACGTGAACAGAATCAGATATTGCAGTTTATTTGTGTGCCAGTTAGTTGTACGTCCAGCAATGTCAAATTTTCAAAGGCATATAGATCGAAAATTATTGAGTTCCTTGTAGGTAAATTCTTTTTCGCATATTAAAACAGATGGCATTGGCTAATAATTTTCATTTAATAAATTAAAGTTGAATTTTTTGATAATAACAAATTTATTTTGTGGTAACAAACATTTATGTTTGACAAACATTTAAAGTAAGTTGATATGCTGACGGTTTTATCAAATGATGTCAGGTCTGTACAAGAATAAATATTTAGAGGATGTAGAAATATTTTTGGCAAAACCTAGTTACATGTAAAGATTTAAAGAGAATAAGCAGACATTAATAAATAGCAAGTACAAATGAGGAGGTATGGGATTAGGTTTCAAGTTTGGCGCTCAGTTTTAGGTTACAATGAACTCAAAAGACGCTTGCTGCCTGTTTGTTGTATGGGGATGCTAATCTTTATAAAAGATGTTTTGAGTAAACTGCCAACTTTTGATCTTATGTGCGGCGCTACTTTCGGAAGAGAGATTTAAAATCTAAAATAGCAAGCTTGATTTACTTTCGTTATGTTGGCATTCGTGAATCGTTATATCAAAATTCTCGTTTTGAAAAATGGGTTTACTAAAGTTACTTTAGCAATATCTAAACATTGCCAAATATCAACTTCTTTGAGACGTGATACTATACCAAACTTCAATTACATTTTTTGTGCATTTAGGACATTCACGAATGATTATAGGTATCTATGTACATGAAAATATTTACAACTTAGTTGATATCGCGATTTAAATGGTTATTCAAAACAAACAATTGGTATTTTATATTTTTTATGAAATAAAAAATATAGTCATAATTAAAATCAGTAATATTTTTGGTAATTGTTTTATTAAATTTCATTAGCGTAATAATAAGAATCAAATATAAAATTAAACTAGAAAATTTTATGAAAGATATAACATTTTAATAACTGAAATACTTTTATCAACAATTCCCTAGTGTTATCTAAGAACTTGTATTAAAAGTTTTACTTACAGGTAGTAATTTTTCATTATACAATTCGTGCAATTTATTTATTATCGTCTGTAATAACATTGAAATGAATTCTAAAATCGCCTTGAAAATGTTTCTGTCTCAAAGCCTGTAAGACTTGTTGTAGTGTTCTGTAAAAGTTTATTATTATGTTAAAGCTCTTGCTAAATTCTTCGTCATATTTCACTCAAACATTTTGATGAATGTCAGCTGCGATGATAATTAAATTTAGATGTAAGTACAGTATTAATTTTATTCGAATTTTTATTCCTTCTCCATTTAATAAAAGACTTTTTGTTTTTTATAACTTTCGTTTAATTGCGAATTTCATTTTTATATTGCCCATGTGTATGACACTGCAAAGATTTTTATTATTTTGATTTATTAACTTTGTCAATAATATTTTTACATAGGTAAAATGTTTTATACATTTTTATTCATTGAAAGTACAATAAACACAAATGTTTATGTTGGTTAATATAACTTTAACCGTAACAAACAATCGTTGCAAATAAAAAATAGAATAACTTATTATTGGCTGTTATTACTTATTATTACTCGAAAATATGCAAATGCAACATATTTTCATATAGTTCCTTTCATTAACGCGCAAAAAGTAATAATACCGTATTAAATTTTCATTTAAATTTTGCATAAATTGAGTCCGTGCGTGGATGTACATTTAATTAATCATTGTTATTTAACGTCAAACTGCATAATAATTAAATTGCTCTTCCTGTTTAGCTTCATATAAAGTGAACATTTTAATTATTAATGCATAACGCACAATGCACAAACGTGTGTGAATTGTATTGAAATGATTTAACAATTTATTTTATTCACATTTATTTTATAACCTCCTTTATGATTTAAATTAATGGTGCAAAACATTGCTGTAAAATGAGAATTATTCGCAAATTAATCACTTAATCTCTTTGTTCTTTATATTTCATAGTTCTCTTAATGATTATACCATTAAAACAACCAAGATTACGGTTGAGTACAAATTAATTATTTATTGTGGAATTAAGACGTAATAAAACAACATAGTAAACATGTATTATTAAATCATAGAAATTTTTTGTTTCATTTTTATATGCAAAGACTATGAAGGAACAAAAATTATGTATGAAGGAATTGATAATTGAATTTTTTGTGGTTGATGGATTAACGCCTCTCGTACTAAAAAGGTTTTCATGCTGATAACCATTACGTGATTACTCCATTCGCGCTCATATCAATCACCCAGTGATTCGTAATCATCGATAGCGAATTGCAAATTAGAGGGCTTAATCACGAACACTTTCGACTACTGATTAGCGCCCGCTCGTGGGATGAGGAATTTTTTTACTGCATGGTCAGAAATTTAATCACACGCTTTGCTCGAGGCTTCGAGATGCGCATTTGCGTGGTGGGTCGTGTAAAAAATTGTTTTTTCCTCAATTTTCCTCAACCGAATGAACCTGAATTTTATTTATTCTGACCACTCGTGAATTTATGAATTCAATTTAATTGCATTAGTGATGAGAGAAGGAGAGTTCCATGAAAATTGAAATATCAAATTAATTAAATGGAATTTAATAATTTTTATTGGGCTATCAAATTATAACAACTTTGTAATTGCTTTATTCATTAATATTTAATTTTTGTGTATTGTGCGACAATGTCATATGCGCTGCTTCAGAAATTGTTTTTCGTAAGATTTTGCGCTCGCAGAAAATGCCATTATCCGTTGAGCAAATTGCTTTAATTATTTTCAGCATCACGTTTAATTTATTCATGAGAAATGTTTGTCTCTCTTAGAGCGCACAGTGGCGCGCCAGTGCGTTGTAGCACGATGCGCGCTAGTAGCTCAAGAGACACTCGCGTTTAATAATCAAAAAGTTTTAATAGATTTTGTTAATAGCTTGTAGACGTCTTGTGAATTGCCGTTGAGTTGCCGGATTTCATACGACCAAACTACTTTGTTCTTTTCCAGTCAAATCTTTGAATTGTTTCTTGTTCTAGTTTCATAAAAGTTTTTGCAATTTTCATACTGCTATTAAATTAAAGATTAATTATAGTTATTGCTATCATAATGACAATCGGCGGAAATCTTGTCGAATATTTATGTGGAAATCTTTATAGGGTAATTTTGTGTGATTAACTAAATTAATTAATTAATATGCCTTAAATCTTACTTAGGCAATCCTCGTTTAATATTTATAAAATACAATAGACCATAGGGAACGATTTCGACTATAGTTCTCACGTCAAAATTGCTTGAGACTAGTACGATTGCGAATCAGATTGAAAATTGAGTTTGTCTTCACGATAAATTAACCAAGAATTATTAACCAAGATTGTCAAGATTAATCAAGATTTAATCTTGATCACTTAATCAAGATTTCCATATTTTGCGAAAATACATTATTAGGTACCTATCAGGATAATTCGGGTAATGCGAGTCAGCGGGCAATGAATCACATAAAAAACTACATATACTTTCAAAATTAAAGAAAAATTTCACAGCTTGTTTGCTGTCCCACCCTTTTGTAAACGCCTCCCGCCGCTACGGGTTTGTGATTGAGAGAAAGTTTTTGTTTTCACGTCTCGGCGATGTTATTTTATTCCATAAGAACTTAATTGTTATCTACCGAATTTTTGTTATGCAGAAACATGATAATTACCATGAACAACGATTTAAGTTCCTGAGTCATTCTTTTGATTAGCCCCCAGATTAGCGCCGGATAATGAGAATCAGTCGTATTTTGCAAAATGTAACTTTATTTTTTCAAAACTTAATTTGCACCTAAGGTAAAATCTTGATTTAAATAGTTTTCAGAAAGATTTTATTTTAAACCCGGCTGTTATTTAAAATCCTGCTTTAGTGACTTCTATCTTCCTTTCAGCTATTACCAATAGGTATAGCCGATTTTAATTTATCCCAATTTATTAATTTTGATTCATCGATTTACTAGCAATAATCTCAAATATGCTACTGCAAATGTCATTATAAATGAAATTCATCATAATTATTATTGTGTATGGGATTGTCTAATTATGCGGCATGAGAATGAATTACCTAATTAAAATTGGAATATTTACTCGAATAATTAAACAGGCGGTGTAGATATTTACATACAAATTATAAAATAATAGATGGAAATCTCATTGAATTTTTGAATTTTGTAATTTTACATTCAATTGCTCTTTTAATCTTGTACGCGCTCGTAAATCTATGATGAATACTTTCAACATTGTTATTTAACGAACAAACATTCAATCACGCCATGGCAGGCGCTTAATTTTACGAATTATTTGCATTTCAATTTCGGACATTTGTGCACATCAAGCAATGATGTGAGATGACTGTTGTAACTTTAATGCGTAATAAATAAATTTTGTTAACGATGCAGCAAGCGGAAAATTTTTGCAAATTTCTGTTTGTCGAATGTTTTACATATTGTCAGCGTGTTTTAAACCGCCTCCGGTCACGATAGGCACGTACTCAATGTATTCATAAACTCTTTACATATGTAAATCTATGGGCGATTTGTTTAAAATTCGTTTCATTTGCATTTAATTATAAACAAAACACGTAGGATTAGATGTATTTTTACAATGGGGTAATTTTCTATTTTGGTTATCTTTTTTTCAACAGGTAATCAAAATTTTAATAGCTTTAATAGCAAATCCGAATGACCAATGAATAAATAAACTATCATTATCATAACGTAAAATTTTAATAAAATCTGATTTATTAAATAAAGTTTTAAGGGTTGAAAATTTCATATATTAACGCATACATGTGTGTTCAATAAATTTCAATATATTATTGAAAACTTTCAGCAATGTTTGCATAAAATATCCGGATAAAAGTGATGACTTTTATTAATGTTTGATATTAAATTTTCCACACTTTCCAAACATAAAACTTTTAGCTTTTTCCTTTAAAGGTCAACTCACCCTTATATATTTACAGATGTTGAAATAGTTTCTTCGTCCTTATCTCACTTGCAATTGCTATTTCTCTTGCAGTGCCACCCCGAAAAAGTTTACGTACGACAAAGGTAAAAACTTAAAACTACTTATCTTCGACCTTTAGCAGCGTGATTAATGTGACACCTCTTGCCCAAATTTATCATGCGTCTGATGCACCTTCCCTTTTGGCTATAAGCAGAGTTTTAACATGGCAGATTAGGCCGGTCGGTTGTATTCCCGCCAAACTTTATTCCGTCCCACAATTACTCATTTTCTCCCACGTGGTCAGGAAAACAAACTCCCGCGAAATATTACCCACTTATCTCAACTTTTTGCGGATGTCGCTTTGTTTACAAAGTACAAGGAAGAGTATTACTCAACTGGATGCTCATTAAGTGTGTGCTGAAAAAATGAGGAAAAGATAAATAGCAGGACTTTTGAGGTTACAATATTAGTACGATTTATTACCAAGATGCTTCATATTTACCTACTTTACGTTAAAAAACTTTCAAGTATTTAAAATAAATCCGATTTATAACACCACTATTTGATTAAATAAAATTTGGTTTGCGTGTAGTTTATTATATTTGTTTAAAATTAGTTTCAAAATGGGCACAAATTATCGAACAAAACGCCGCATATTTGATCTAAATCGGTTCACTATAACTGTGTTGATGAAAATTTCAATTTCAAGTAGAAATAATGGATTTCCTTTTGCTTGACTTATTATTTTTATATTTTGAAACTTTGTTAAGAAAATTTTATTAACAATCTATTCTATTAACAATATAGTTAAATTTTATGTAAGTACTTAATATATTTAAAGAGAAGATTTAAATTTAAAGCGACATAAGTGCTCTTTATCCTTTATTCACACACGCAAATAATGAATATTTCAAATGCATTTTCCTTTTCAGAAATTGCATACCGCATTATGCAATTTCTTTAATAATTGATACTGATATTATAATTTAATTTTCCTTCATTGTATTCAATTGTATTATACAGACATTCGGAATTATGAAGGCAAAGGTCACAATATAAAACCGGATGACGGCACTGCAATAGATCTAACAATTAAATCCGTTTATAATCAAGGAAGCAATTAGCACGCGTTGGCAATTTCAACGACAGTGCGCTCGTGTTGTTACTGAATGGCAAGCGAATGTTGTAACGTTATAAAAGTCGGTGCATTAATAGCGCGCAAATGACGTTGGCGGCGGCAGCGGTCACGGGGACGACGGAAAAAGCAGAGGGAAATAAAAGCGATGGCAGTTCTTAAACCGCTTGGCGCTCGGCGTTTGTATTGCAGCGAGCCGGGTAGTGTATTCGTTCGAGAGAAAACTCCTGTCGCTAACTACCAAAGTTGCTAACTTTTAACTCGTCAAGACCGCAAGCAAGCACACGACCAACTGTTATTTCACGCGTACAACGCCGCCACCGCCGCCACGCTCAAGACGTTGATGGGGTTGCAAAGACGTTCGTCCGCACCGAAACCCCAAAGTCGAATAACGCAATTTGCATTTACTTTATTAGAAACTTAAGTCCGTAATGAGTCGAAGCAATTTCCACTCCCTTGCAACGCACGCGCGTCTTGGCTATTAACGCGCACTCCTCGGGGAATGGAAGGGAGTTGAAAAAAGTTGTACGGTTTGATAGCGCAAGCCATCCGAAGCAGATTAGCAAATGCGATTAAAAATTAGCAACTTAACACAGTAAATTTATTTTGAAATTGACATAACTTTGATTTTGAAAAATTCAATTAGAATAATTTAATTTATCGTTAATAAGTTTCTACTTAATTGAATTGAATGTCAAAGCTCTATTAGCAGATTATTATCAAATTCATATCACGTCATTAATAATAACAAGTAAATTTCGTTCATTATCTAAGCAGTGGCACTTTTAATCAAATTATTAATTAATGTGAAAAGTTGCTTTGTCTCACCCTCCTGATTATTCATTAGCTTTAATTATATCAAGTCATCAGCATACGGCATTCCCGTGCTCTTTTTGGTGGTTTATCACATTTTAGATTTCATCAATATTTCCGGCGGCGGCAATGGCGGCAGCGAAGGCGTTTTCGTTATGAGCACACCAGTACAACCGCAAATATTAGCGTTTTTCACTTTTGCGGCGCGCGCGTTTTCCCATTTTAATTTATTTCCAAGCGTATGAATCTTTTAATATTAATGACTCCGAGTTGACGTTGAAATGCGCAAAGTGTATTCGAAATCTTAGTCACGACACAATTGTCGTTATCACTTTTGCGACGTTGCCGGCGCGGAATGTCCGAAGATTTTGCCTGTTTAGAGTTTAAATGCAATGGTGAACGTGCGGCAACAGCGCGGGGTCAAAACTAATAAATTGCAAAATGAATTTTTAATAAAAACGAGTCCCGCCGTCTCCACAGCCGCCACCGAAGAAGAATGATGCTGCTTACGGTATTGCTGCTCGTAAACCTTAGAGATTCTCAGATGGCGCGCGCGCGCAACACCGCGTACCGGGAAAATTGTTTCGCCTCTTCATTATTCATTCGGAAAATTCGGTTTTCATATTTCAACGCGCATATGCGCATTGCATTCATAAAATAATCACAGCGCTTATAAATTTTCTACTCAGCTGTACATGAGAAGCGGAAAAAGGTGACGTGCAATAACTGGATTTGCTTACTGGGGAAAAATCTGGGAAATGTGGTGTTGAGAAGTGAATTAACTTTCAACTATTAATTGAGCAGCTTTAACTGTTCGCCTGAATACATCTAAAGTTCTAGAAGCCGTAAAAGATTTACATAGTTGTGCGGCAGGAAATGCGCGCATATAAAGTTTTAATTACGTTGATGCTGTAAAATGCAGATATTTTTTTAATTAAAATTCCTGGCGGATGAATGAATAATAAATTTTGCAACTGTCGTGCTGGAAAAACTACTTACCATTATGTGGTGCTTTAATTAGTATACTAATATGAATATCAAATTATTATTTTAATTAATTTAAAATTCTTCTTTAATAGGTAATAAGTAATAAGTAATAAGTAATAAGTAATAAGTAATAAGTAATAAGTAATAAGTAATAAGTAATAAGTAATAAGTAATAAGTAATAAGTAATAAGTAATAAGTAATAAGTAATAAGTAATAAGTAATAAGTAATAAGTAATAAGTAATAAGTAATAAGTAATAAGTAATAAGTAATAAGTAATAAGTAATAAGTAATAAGTAATAAGTAATAAGTAATAAGTAATAAGTAATAAGTAATAAGTAATAAGTAATAAGTAATAAGTAATAAGTAATAAGTAATAAGTAATAAGTAATAAGTAATAAGTAATAAGTAATAAGTAATAAGTAATAAGTAATAAGTAATAAGTAATAAGTAATAAGTAATAAGTAATAAGTAATAAGTAATAAGTAATAAGTAATAAGTAATAAGTAATAAGTAATAAGTAATAAGTAATAAGTAATAAGTAATAAGTAATAAGTAATAAGTAATAAGTAATAAGTAATAAGTAATAAGTAATAAGTAATAAGTAATAAGTAATAAGTAATAAGTAATAAGTAATAAGTAATAAGTAATAAGTAATAAGTAATAAGTAATAAGTAATAAGTAATAAGTAATAAGTAATAAGTAATAAGTAATAAGTAATAAGTAATAAGTAATAAGTAATAAGTAATAAGTAATAAGTAATAAGTAATAAGTAATAAGTAATAAGTAATAAGTAATAAGTAATAAGTAATAAGTAATAAGTAATAAGTAATAAGTAATAAGTAATAAGTAATAAGTAATAAGTAATAAGTAATAAGTAATAAGTAATAAGTAATAAGTAATAAGTAATAAGTAATAAGTAATAAGTAATAAGTAATAAGTAATAAGTAATAAGTAATAAGTAATAAGTAATAAGTAATAAGTAATAAGTAATAAGTAATAAGTAATAAGTAATAAGTAATAAGTAATAAGTAATAAGTAATAAGTAATAAGTAATAAGTAATAAGTAATAAGTAATAAGTAATAAGTAATAAGTAATAAGTAATAAGTAATAAGTAATAAGTAATAAGTAATAAGTAATAAGTAATAAGTAATAAGTAATAAGTAATAAGTAATAAGTAATAAGTAATAAGTAATAAGTAATAAGTAATAAGTAATAAGTAATAAGTAATAAGTAATAAGTAATAAGTAATAAGTAATAAGTAATAAGTAATAAGTAATAAGTAATAAGTAATAAGTAATAAGTAATAAGTAATAAGTAATAAGTAATAAGTAATAAGTAATAAGTAATAAACTAAACTAAGGAATATTTAAACTACCTAAAAAATTAATGTAGTATGAATTAGGTAACCTCCCCTAAGAATATTTATTCTGCTTATTTCCCATATCATTTAAAAATCGAATAAAAGGGTTTATATGATCTGTACAGATATAAAAATAAACTACCACGACTATTTAATCTTCTTATATATTTTATGTTAGTAACTTTTATTTACGATGGCTTCTTTACTGGCATGGGAATTGAGATAATAATTCAGTTTCCCAAGAAATTTAATTTTTAAGGAATTATAGATAAGTTTAATATTAATGGCAAAAATCTATTTTGATAACATTGCTACTTAAGCAGATGAAATTTTTTTCGCGAAACTTTTACTTTGAACCATTTACGACCATATTTCATGAATGTCAGCGAGTATAAAGTGGTAAAATAGTTGGTAAAATATTCGTTTGGACAAGTTATGCGCACGAAAGTTGAAAACGCAGCATCGCGATGCATAGCGAATACCGGAAGACTTATGCAAACGATGCAATATAGCTGCCTTTTAGATAATTGAAAAAGTACAAAAATTGCATTCGACATAAAAATGGGCGACACGCATATTTCGCTCACGATCATCGCATCAAGCGCATTTGCGTTTAGCAAATACAGTAAATTGCGTTCGCAATCTACTTTGCTTGACTTTAGGTAAATTGAACGCGCACATGGTGCTGCGGCTGCTGCTACCGCGCAAGCTCTCGCTCGCTCATTGTTATCTAAATCGAAATGGTTTCATTAAACGATTCCATCGGTTTTTCCGATCCGCTGATCTCGTACTACGAGTGCTGCAGCAATTTGCACCCGAGTGAGTCGCACGCAGACGACGATGGCGAAACATAACATTTGCAAAGTGTGGCTTTCCCTTCGTCGTTATCGGAACGTCGCGCATTGGAATTGTGACACATTGATGCATTTTAATGGGGCGCACATCGATATTTCTTCATGTGATCACGAGTCCCACCAGAAAACGAAACAAAACGTAACGACCCGATATCTTTTACGTTTCGTTTCATGCGCCTTCAAACGGTGGGTTATCCCTTGAAGGTGAATGTTAAATTACGGGAAAAATCTGCGTATCTTTGTGTCAAATTTCCATTATTTTAATGAAATACGCAAAATATTTACTATTTTACTAATGTTTCAAAAAGCTTTTAGCTTTTCAAAAAGAAAGTATAATATTTATAAAAGAATGATAAAAATTTATTATCACTTTGATAATTCTAAAAAAAACTGTTAGTAATAGTAAAAATGTTAAACTTACACAACTTACAATTTATAACTGAATATAATAATATTTGCCAGCTAAAAACTTTAGCATCAAACAAAAATATAAATAAAAGTACTATGACACAACATATTTTATAAAACATGAAATATTCTGGCCTAATTCGCAGAAATTTAATTCTACTCGGAATAGAAACTCGATTATTCAACAGTTTTGAGGGGCACATAAATTCCTCCCTTTGTACGCTCCCGACCAATTTAGTTTTTTTCTATCCATTGCAGACAGCAGCACATAAATAATGCATGGGCATCCCGAGCATTATTTATGTATTTCTTTAAGGCGTATTACTCTTGTAAAGATGACGATAAATCTCCACCTTTCGCAGAGATATACAACGATCGGGAAACGCTCCTCTACTTATTGCGTTTTGTCGTGAACGTTTTGCCTCTCGATTGCGGGCAATGAGTGAAGAAGCAGCAGGTACGCTGATGTTGTTTTTTTTTCAAAACTACGCTGATTTCTCTGATCTGCGTATGCGTATACAGGAATACGTGTATAAAATGGTAAATTGCTAAAGTCACCCGAGGCGTGCTGAGGTACATGTTTGCGTACGGGAATGAAGCATGGGAAATTGTGGATGAATGTTTTCTACCTGGCGCTGCGATCGCAAATCGATGCTTGTGAAGGATACACGATTTGATATAGGCATGTTATTTGTTCGGATTCCCATAAAAAAATGCTACTCCCTGATTTTTTTACGCAAACTGTGCACATCGATATGAACATTATGTCTGTGAGTGCAATTGATTTATCCAATTAAAGCCGTCGATATGATACGATATGAATTGGTTCAGAAATAAAGTTGATGCAAAAATAGCAGACTGGTTACAACATATATGTTACTTAATGATTTATTTTTTAAAGCATATAAATTTATTCGTAATCGACAAGTACTAAAATTTAATCAAATTTATAATTAAATTTACTACGTATTTTGATTAAAATACATTTTATACAGAAGCGGAAATTATTAACTATGCTTTTAAATATAATTCATATTTGAAATGATTGATTGTTTAAATACTTGAATAAGTAATATAAAATTGAAGCACTTATAAAATTGAAATAAAATAGACGCATATAGTATTATGTTTTGTGCTATTTACTGGAACGAAAATTCGTTGTAATATTACATCTATATTTGTTACAGCAGTTACTAAAATCAATAATATATTATATTTCGGAATTAAAACATGTTCACCAAGGTATTTGTTTTTAAAATTATACACCAAAACGTAAACATGAGATTAAACCAGACTTCCTTTATGTCTGAAATTTATTCCAGTCGTGACACCTCTTTAAATTTGTTCATATTACCAGTAATAATGATATAAGTAATCAAATAAAAACTTAATCACAATTTTTACAAATGATTTGAATAATAATTAGTCAATAATTCATGGTAAGTAGTCTCACAAATTTTTTCTAATAATGAAAGTCATTGATTAAGTGATGACAATGTTATATTCTCAGAAATTTCCTGTATTAATTAACAAAACATTCCAGAAAATTTCCAAATGAGTTACTTAAAATCACCCTTATGTAAATTACGCGGCATTTATTCGAAGCATATTTCGTAATGTTATAAACTCACCGAAGCACGCTCGTGAAAATTATGCCCGTGCCAATAAAATATTCCGGGAATTCATACTTTGTTGTGCATTAACCAAACAGTATTCGTGAGAATGGCAATTCCACGTGAATTGCCAATGCGGAATTTTCTTCGGTAATATAAGTACAATACATAAATATTCGGCCTATACTTGAATATGCAAAGACGCATTGATTTGGGCGTCATTACATTATGAGCTACTAAGTCAAGAGTGCGGGGCGGCTGCGGTAACGAAGGGCAAAAACTTTCCGCGACTTAAATAGCGCGTTTCGCATTCTCCGAAGCTTCGTCCGATAAGAGATGAATGTGTATGTTTTATGATCGTCGATCTTTCGGGGGGTGGGCGGGCTGCAACTGTTCGAAATAGCTCAGCGGCACGCGATGTTGCGTAATCGGTTGATGGCTTTCCTATAAATTCATTCGGGCCGCGCGCACACGCTCGTGATGATGCTCAATTCCTTCTTCATTCGTCGTGGCAATTGGATTTCGATGGCATCGTGATTGCCCTCATTGTGTGCGCGCACGTTGCGCGGTCATTATTATTGCGTCGCCGATTGGAATTTATGAATATTAACTTTTGTGATTCCCCATGAGCGACTGCAAGAGTTTTTTCCATGTGCCAATTTGCATACATATTCTGTCAGCGTTCACGTGATGACATCTATTGTTAACTCAAAATAAGAGTGCAAAACAAAAGAATTTTTATTCGTTTATGAATTCTATAAGGTTTGCAAAAAAATTAAAATCCAGATTATTCAGTATTTCCTTAAATGAAATTCCAAAATTACCAGATATTCCAGGAATAATTACTCAATTGACAAGATTCTTTAGTTTATGTACAAAAAATAAATAAATTAAATAGGAGTAACATATCGACGACCTTTCCTAGTATATTAATTTGAAATTGGAAAATGACGACATCTGTGTTTACTATAACTATTTTATAAAAACATAAAAAGTTGAAATAAATCAAACATTGCTTAATTGCCAATTGTTTGGAAATATTTAGAAATAATAAACAAACAAATTGCGTTTCCCGTCTGCGTATTTAAAAATATAACATTTATTGTCAACAACGTTTGTCCAGTTTTATTCAATTCTCTTGAAATTTTCAACCGCTTAAAATTTAATAATGAAACATTGTATAACATTTATAAATTGTGGACCATTGTTTTGTATAGATTTTAAAACAACAAATAAGCAAAATGTCCGCAGCATCTGCGTGAACAAAATGCGAAAAATATCGCATCTATATTGCAAAGCACGGTCCGTAAAGAGGGCGCTGATGCGAGTCGAAATGCGTGCACACATGCATACAATACGCTTGTTAATGGAATATTCACAACGTTCACCGGAAGTGTACCTCAAGCTTTCGCCGTCGTAGCCGCCACCGCCGCTTTATTTACATAATTTATAGTTAACTTATAACGGACGAGTGCGTACCGTCGGTGGCAAGAGAGGCGGCAACGACGCCAGGCAGATATCAGCGAGCGATAAGCCATCAAAAATTAATTACCTCCGAGCCGAGTCTCAACAAGCCGGATAATTATCCGGGGCGTATTAACATTGGATATACACGCACACACACGTGCCAAATAAATGTTTATTGCGACTTTCACTCTATACTTGTACGAAGAGGATGTCTGTGGTTGTACCCTTTCTGTACTTTTGCATTTTGCCTCGCGAATATTCCCGCATTCAAATGCGTATGAATATGAATGCAGTTGCTGTATCTTTGTCGCTCAGTTATTCTTTTACGAGTTTTGCACTCGAGCTCAAACGCTAATTACGTTATTATGGTGCGTTAATAAAATAAAATTAAAAACACGATATGCATCTGATATGTGCACCGCTCTATTAGACTCATGTTTTACTTGTTCGTGTTCGCATTGTAATTACAATGCACTTTTTCTCTCAGTATGAAATTACGATTTTTCATGTTTGCATCGAAAAAAATTTAATGAGCTGTAATTGTAAAGTCGGTGAATTATTTCATCTATGAATTAATTAAAGGTTTTATTTTCATAGTTTAACCCAAGTTATAGGTAAATTATACTAATTATTATATGTAATGTTCAAGTCAAAAGTTATCTTGATTTTGCAGTGCTAGGATTAATGCATTTATTGCATTTTTAATTCGCTAATGAATTATTCTAGGTGAAATTCAAGGATATTTTAAGCATGTTAATTCATTACAATTAGCTATTTTTAGCATTAGGTAATATTAAAACATGATATTTCTTTTTAATTTTTTTCGGTAAGGATAAATTATTATTCAAATATTCGTTCAATTTTCCTTAATTTAACTTTTAAAATATTAAAATTCCTAAATATTTTCATTTTGAATAAATGCTATATTTCATTGCAATTACATTAGTAATTATGAAATTGCAACTCACATTTTAATTTAAAAAACAAATTTGTTTACTCTTTGAATGATTAATTAACACTTTTATTAATTAAAATAGCGCAAAATATTCAATACAATTTCAAAAGTTTAGTGCATCCACAGCAAAAAATGTACACAATTAAAATCATGAAATGCAAAGGCAGTGTACAATTTCAGCAGGAAAACGCAAAATATAAAATATCTAAGTAAACATTTACAATTCGCAATGAGCCAGCATGAATGTTCCTCTTTGGCGATTAATCCCGGGTTTGCATTTCGCTCATTAAAACTTTTCAAACGCCAGATAAACAATTCCACTACAAACAAAACTAGCGTACGCTCGCTCTTTGCACATTGCAAATTGCACGTTGCGCTATGCCATCGACCGGACGATGGATGATGCGCACTCTTCGTCAGCTCTTCTTGCTGTTCGATGTTGAATTGTGCGCCAAGTTTGCTCAAAAGATTTCCAGCGTTGAATTACGACCGCCGCTATTTAATAAATGAAAAATTCATCAATGCGCATCCGCCTCGGCTGCCCAGCCGGCTTTAAAATGAATAAAACAATGGCGAAGCCATTTACGTGCTATGCATAATGCAATCCATGAATAGCTTGTCGGATTTATAACACTATTGTGATTTTAGTTTCGTTGAAAAATGCAAATATATAAAATAGTTATGCAAAGATAATGACTTTTTCTACACGCATTTATTTATGCAACACTGAAAAAAATTGCATTTGCATGATGACTGAAAATATCGTACACGATACGTAATGCATAAGTAATATTTGCATTCAATTTTGCACGCGAATCAATGCATGTGTGCAGTTATATTTAAAAATGTGTACGTATTCAAGATAACACAATTTCCATTTAAAATAAACCACCCCTATGCGGATGCAGCGAATGCCGGAAATGCAGCCCCTAGATTTGCGCATGCAATTTGTGTCTTTTTTTTTGTCAATTTGTGTTGATGGCGTTTTCGCTGATTGTTATTGCAATGTTCGAATTCGCATTTGTTTTATCGATTGCCGAATGTGGATGCGAATTAAAATTTGTACAAATTAATAACGATTCAGCTATAATTAATGGCATGGCATGCGTTGAATCATCGCTAATCTGAGGTTTGCTTTACTAATTAAAATCGATGAATAGTTAAATTTTAATTTTTAGTATGATTGGCTTTTAAACCTTAATGCTTCGTGTCACTATTAATGCATGTTTTATGATAACGTTTAGTATTTCGTATATTAATAAATTTTCATTAAACAACTAAAATTCCACTCAAGTACCGTAATTTGTGAATTTCGCTTCAACTATTGAGAATTTAATACCACAATGTCTTCTACGTTGGCAAAGGATTCAAAGCAGGATCATACAATTACTTCTCTCGTCGTACATGATGGCGCTGCTTTCGCAACACGGAAGACAATGATTCCACATACCTGGAACAAGGAAAAATCTAATTAGCAAACACACTTTATTGTTGCACAAGTAAAGCGACGCTTTCTCTCTATGAGATGAGCACGCATCGGTGAATGGATAAAATAGGTGTCCGTAACGACGAGAGGAACATTTAGTCAACGAGCTTAAATATTATATATAAACAATAGCAATTTGCATGTGCAAACTTTGCCTTTTGCACGAGTCGCCTCAACATTTGCATTTTAATTCATCCATCTACAGTTTTCATTCTGTTTGCTTTTCAATGGCGAAATGGAGAAGCGCCACACATGTCGTCGGTAACTTGAGCAACCCACGAAAACTGCAAAACGTTTCGCAAATCCTAGATCACAGCAACGCTTGAATAATTAATGCGAAGCAAAATCAGAATTTTGTGCGCGGCAAACCTATGTATGTCTCAATATCAAAGAGTGCGGTGTGTGCACTTTGTAGATTCTAAAATGTACAGGACACACTTCAAGGGAGAGCATTTCCTTGCCTCGCGTCCAGGAATGCATAGTTTCCCGAAAGTCCGCGCTCGTATTTGCGATTCGATTTGTACGAGAGCGCGATGGCGGTCTTTACGCTTCGCGGAGTTTTCCGGCGCACATTTCACGTCTTTGCAATGTAATGAAAGCTCGCTGCGCATTGAAACTCATGCCTGTATGCCGTCCCCAGTTTGCATATGCAAAATAATGACGTAAATTCGTTTCAATGTATGTTCCTACAATGGCGGCGTGAATGTCGTTGAGAATTCAATTTGATGGCATACTCACATTTCTTGGTCATCGTAATGAAAGTGCTTGGTTATGTTGCACTAAAGTATTTTATGGAATGACTGACGGATGTGAGAATGTTATAAAACTTATCTAAATTAAGTAATCGGCTTTATTACCAATTTCAACCTCATTAAATTTAAGTTATTTTTAAACGATGAGTAAATTTAGAACTAATTTCCTTGAGTTTGAATAAATCGCCCGCAGGACAACATACCCTCAAACCAAAGATGTAACGAGAAAGCTATGCTAACAATGAGTTTTTACATCTGGATGTAGATTTGGTAGGAACACCTTCAATCAATTTTCAAGGATTAAATAAATGGAGAAATATTACCTTCATCAAACACTCATTATAACTCATTACAACTTTAGCGTATGTTTATGATTTTTATTATTTTGGGATAATAAAATAAATGAATAAAATCATTATTTTATCATAATTTTTTATAACGTTCGAATCTCCACCAATGTTTGTCATTAGAGTATTTAAAAAACACCAAAGTCATATAATTCGAGGTTTGACAGGATACAAATCCCCATGAAAAAGTCGTTTTTGTTAGAAAACATTCATTAAACTTTTAGGATTCTAGAGTACGTTTACAGCGAATAAAACAACAACAAATTATAAAGAAATTACGGGAATTTTAACCCAACTTTTTCTTGTTTTTCTTTTGTTCAATTCAATACTTATTACATTTGTTCGAAATAATATTAAGCAATTGAATTGCTTCAAGGAAATATTACTAATCCCAAACAAAAAATTGTTTCCGAAAATAATGTTTTTATATGAAAAAGTTATAAATCGATGTCAATTTCTTATATTTGAACCAATTCGTTAATATAAGATTAAATAAACTTCAAAGATAAATTCTGAATGGATGTAAAAGCATAAAGTTGAATTGAAGTAGACTCTTGCGTGTTTGTTGCACGTTATTTACATCAACACCCTCGCAGCGTGCAGATATCAAAGGAGAGCTTTCGATTTTCAATACATAAATCTATAGAATTGCTAATCGGCTTAAAACGAGCATCACGAAGGCATAGAGCACACACATGCTTGCCGCACCAAAACGTGTAGCAAATTTAGTATAGATTCTTAATACAGAATGCATCATCACGTGAGTGGTGTTATTGAGTGCGCAAATGGAAATCGTCGTAGAGTCTTCAATATTATTCCATTTGTGTATATCCTGTATATGCAGTAAGCTCAGGAAACTTGGAAGCGTGCACCAAATGCGGCGTCCTGTCAGTCGCAAAGTCACTTTCAATGCGGTGGTTGGGAGCAGTACGAGAGGAGAGGAGATGAATGTATGTGACTGATAATATAAAAAAAGATTTAATCTTCCCGGTGCGCATCAACTGTATTTCATTCCGAAAAGTTTTTCCGCGCGCTGCGAGACTTGCACGGAGTCCAATTTAATTTTTAGGCTTGACGGAGCAATGCGAACTCGCTGACTGTGCGCATTTCTTTTATCCGTGACGACAGCGTTTCGATAATGCGAACTTTGTGATCACTGAGGCGACAGAACTTTTGCGTAAAACTTTTAATTACTTATCCATGCTTAATTAATTGTATCTTTAAATATTCAATGCACTTTTGTGCTCAACTCTTACTGAAAGGAAATGAAGTCAGAAAAAAGTTTACTACTATTTTTATTATTTAGAGAAAAGTTCCACTTATTATTATTTAACAATGCTCACTAAAGGAATTGTATTTTAATTGGCTCTTAACGACATCACAATAAACTATTCACGAAAGAAAATTAGTTATGACAATATTTTAAATGGTTTTGTCTGAAAAGTTTATTAGTTGAATATTTAAGAAGCCGGAAACCGAGCCTAGAAGCAAACAAGGATCATATATCATTCGCTCGGTCACCAAAATGTGGCTGAGAAGGGCGGCTCAAGTTGAGCAAAATCACAGCACTCGGGCGTGATTTATACATCTATAAAGTTTTTCGCAAGCCCGCGGTTGCGTGCCAGTGTGCGGCAGCTCGCTTTACTTTTTCTTGCAGTCGTCTTTTTTATCGAGCATGCAAAGAGACTGATTCGGTCGCATGCTGAAACTTTAGCCAAGTTTGTCGCGCCATACATTAGCCTAAACATCAACATGCTTCATTCACCACCACACTCTCATCGGCCATCATTGCCACCAGCAAGCAAAGAGGCTGACAAAACACAGCCGAGGAAGAAATTTAAATTCAACGCACTTCCCAGTCCTTTGCTACGCAATGGCGCGTGTTGATAACACGGGGAAAAAGTTAAATATGTAAACTTAAATCTTGAAAAAGTGTACGTAATAAATAAATTTCTATGAATAAAAAGTAACTTATACATAGGGTTACATTTTTTTAGAGATTTTGATAGTAAAAGTAAAACGTAAACATATTTTAAATTCAAGAAAATGAAATTAATTTTTATCAGTCGGGAATAGTGGATTTCATTTGCGATGACTTATGTTGTCCTGACATTTAGTTTACCACATAATCTAGAAGTATAAAAAAAGTTAAAATAGATAAGAGAAATTAAGCCAGCCATTAAATAATTTACTTATAAGATATTAATAGATATATTGATTTGATAATGCATAACAACGGTACTAGGGAGAAATGTAATCCAATCCTAAAAGCTGTTCGTTAAACCCCCTTTGAGATCAAGAGTTTAACAATAGATTAATTCCAAAACATTCTTATATTTAATACCTTTTAATGATTTGCATTAGTAATAATAGTTACTTTTGTTCCTAAGTAATGATTAAATGGTTAAATAGCTTTAGTCCATCGTCCTTAACCCCTAATTGAATAACCCCTAATGTTTTATTAAATTCTTTTACAGTTGTTATTACCGCTAACTACAATAGCTGCCGATTCAGCATGTTTTAATACTAAATAATACAAATGTTAGGATTATCAATCGAATTGATTCAATACGTTGTCTGCTAGCATCACGACTATCAAATTTGTTTTATGGTCAGAGTTTTTCCTTGAACGTGTATTGACTTATAGCTTTAAGTCATTTACGCGCATCGATGCGTTGCGATATTTCCTTGGTTCGTGCTGTCGTGCGCACGTTTTCGATAAAGTGGTTGACGTCTCTTTGTGCTCTTCCTCGTCCTCATCTTTGGCCCGATACACGGCACGCTGCAAGCCTTTGGAGGATAGTGAAGTCGCGGGTCGCGCCATTACGCTAGTGACGTTTTAACGTCTCAAAGCTTCCGTAGCTGCTGCTTTTACTTTTGCTCCACGTCGCTTCTACTGCCGCACACACTTCTCGTCTGTTTCAATGCCGCAGAGGCAGTGGCGGTGGCGGCGGTGGTGGCGGCGAATCAAATTTATTGCTTGGTGCTCACATTTAAAGTAGTCGAGTGTACTCTTTTTGAATTTCAATTGAATCATTCCCAGAATATGTCAAGCGACATTTGATATATGTGAGGGTTTTCTATGGCCGTGCAAAAAGATAGATAGCGTTGATGCGTTAGTCAATATCATGAACAGAATGGATTGTTCTATGTTTAGATGCATTTTACAAATGAATTATTTGGATTGGGTGATAATATTTGACAGTTACTGACGCGAATGCGATATAAATAATGTTGAAATATTAATACTCTTATATTTGAATGGATATTGGGAAATATTATTTTATATTTCATCAAAACTTAACAGTATATGGTTCCCAGTAAACTAAAACCATATCTGATGATTATGTTTACAATGTAAGACAATTAATTATAACCAAATAGAAATTACAATTGAAATATTATAAGAAAATAAAACATTAAATAGATTAAAATTGCTTCAAACTTTATTCATTGGATTTTTTTAATTGAAACGATACTTAGTGTAGGTATATAATATTCTTAGATCATAGAAGTTCTAGTAAAAAATTCAATTGGCCACACTGCTTGTATTCCAGCTCTTATATATGTCTAATTCCCATAGGTTATTAACTAATAACCCCTTTTTCAAACATGGAAGAGAACAATTGTACAGTTTGTAGCGAAAATTGGGAATTGGGAACAAATCAGACAGAGTCTGAGCGGAATACCAGCGCCACTGAAGGGGTGAGTCCTCTGAAAACAATGTTATAAAGAGGAGACTTGAAAAATTAAATAAGGTCTTCCGGGAGCTAGACTGCACGTGCATCATTGCCCATAGGTGCTTCATATTGAAGAAACTATTGAAAAGTTGCACTTGTCTGACAGTTCTCAAGAATCAAATACAACACTCCTGATTCAATTTCAAATAAGGTACAAAAATTTTTATACTATAACTTTAATACTTATGACGTGGATGCATAAGGCTCTTCATGCAACCTCTATTCTGAGGAAACTGTAAGGCCAATCGCCTTAATTTGCATATTGAAAGACCGATAAGTACCGTTAAACAAAATAGTATAATGTCAGTATTATAATTCTGGTAAGAAAATTAATGCGGGGTATTTGAAAACTTTCTGCACTAGGTACTCAGTGAATGTATCAACAAATGTTCAGAAACAAAAAACACATTTTATCACGTAAAGCAAGGCATTTTATCATTTACGTTATAATAAAAAGTTGAAAATGAAGCTTTATGTAGAGCATGAAATAAAGAAGGTAGCGAAACGCCAAAAATATATTATGAATGCCTCTGAAATAAACAGAGTAACAATGTGTTGGCTCTCTTCACTTTTGCTTAGCTTTTCTTTGCTTTGCTGTTATTTTTTTTGCTTTACATTTCTGTATATGGATGATGTGTATTTCGGCAAAAAAACAGGTGGCAAAATGCAAAAGAGCGCCTCGAAGTACAAAGCGTAGCTAGGCGGGAAAGTTGCTCGTTTACATTGACGTGGCAGCAGCGGTGGCGGTGGCGGTGGTAGGAGCAGCAGCGGCAGCAACTCGCTGCAGTACCTCGCGCTGGAATGCTTATTGTTCTCATTTGCTCCGTCTGCAAAACGACTACAAAAGGCATTTCTTCTTGCCGTGTGCGCATAGGCAGCAGTGCTATGCAAATAGTTTGACATTGTGATATTGTTTGAACGATCATCAACAAGAACACACCTCGAAAAACTCACAACAGCATCGCATGCAATAACAATTTCAAGTATTACAAGCATCCGTAAAATACGACAAGAGGATGAGTAAAATACGAAGAATGAAACTTAAATAATTATAAGTTCGTAGACGATTATTTTTTGTTTGTTGCGCGAGTTTAAATTGAAATATGTTCAGAGTAAATTAGTTTCTTCTACTAATATCTTGAGCTGATTTAAAAGTTCAACTATTTATGCAATTATTTATGTAGATCAGGGGTTCTCAAAAATGTATACTTTTTTTTCAAACTCTAAATTTTACCGCCCCCAAATGTATTATCTGGAAAAAATTTGGAAAAAATTAATTTAATGGATGATTTGACGCTATTTATGAAATACTTGTGATTATATATTTCCTACTTAATCGGAATATTGTTTGGAACCTAGACTAGTATTAATCACTTAATTTTGGTCATTACTTTGTAAAAAAACAATATGCTTAAATAATGTGACAATAGTGTACAGAGGATAATGATAATGGTTGCTTTGGTAAACGTTTGCGATTAGTTACGCCGGCCATTAATATTCAAGTGCGCTAATCCATTAGGACAGTTTAATCATGCCTGAATGCAAACATTATGCACACAAGTGCAGCGTACGTGGTCGAAAATGAAAATTGATTATGCTCCAGCCCACGAATAGAAATCTCCATTAAAATTATAGTGCTGTTATAATAAATCAATGAGTTGTTCATTAAATATTAACTAGTTTTGCAAATGATTCCTTTTGACGGATCGGATGTATTACGATTGAGATTATGATAATACGCTTGATCATCTTGAGACAACAAGTCAAACGCATTGATTGCATGCTGAACAATTGCAGTTGGCAGAGCAAACAACGCCGCCCCGGCGCAAATGTTGCGCACACAATTTGCGGTCGGCGGCGTTCTCGTCCAGGTATTATTACACGTATAACATGACGGCGGTGGCGGAGGCAGCAGGCGGCAGGCCCACAACTAACTATCCAGCTGTGGCAATGGCAACAGGAAAGCAGGAAACCGGAATTGAGGCAAGCATGCTGCGACCCACGCATACGGCATTTGTGCAGAGACAAGGCCCATGGTGTCGCCAGTACCCGAATGTTTAATGATCGTATTCAGATATGGGGAAATGAACTCAGTTTGTGCGCGACGCGTACACACGCGATTTCGGGTGCGTTTGCAAATTGCAGAAACAGTTGTTGTTCGTAATTGATATTCGCTTGGCTAATCCATCAAATGTGACATTTGCAAGTTTGCCACAAAGATGTTATATGTTAATGATTATCGATTATCTCACAATCTTAATGTTTGAGTTTATAACCCGTTAAATTCACCATAATAGTCCATTAAAATATAAATTTTTAAGAGCTAACACCCACCTGTATTTTACAGGTTCATAAAATAGATGACATTTTTCCTAGCGTTATGTTTGATATTTAATGAGGAACAAATTGTAACCGATAGTTAATACCACAAAGTCAGTCAGCTATGCGCCTGCTTTTGCTATTCACGTCTTTGATGCTTCCGTCAAAATATGCGCATCCCGCTGTCACGCGCGCGTTCCCGCTGCACATTAACGGCCATTTCCTAGAATCATAGGTCGCAGCCGCACCGCAGATCGCAGCAATGGAATTTCCTTTTATTAATTTCCACCGCCTCCTGGAACGACATCGAGTGCTCGCTCGGAAGTATGAAGAGGCAGGAGAGCATAAAGGCGTCGAAGATCAAAATACTGCGGCAGCTGTCAAGAGAATTTATTCAACGAGTGGTTTTGCGCCAAGAATTAAAAGCGCACTATTCATGAGTTTTAAACGTAGAAAAATAACGTAGTTGAAAAGTAATTGTTGCTTTTAAATTGAAGTCACCTCTCACCCTTCCGCAGTGCGCACATTAAATTTATTGCCGGTTGTTTTCCAAGTTTCAACTTTTCGGTTAGTTTTAGTTTTACTTATTTACTTGGCAAGTCTTTCACTTCTTCGCCGCGGCGGCCGGAGAAAGTTTTAATAAAATTTCGCTACGTTTGGCATACAATAATACTTGGCGCGCAATGGAATTGCACGCTGAATATTTATTATTATCAAGTGGCGCAAGAAATGTAATAACTTGCGTCAACTTACGAACCCGTTCAAATCGCAATTATTATGCAAGTGCGCGCCGCTCTTTTACACGCCGCCTCTTCAGCGGCATCTCCGCCAGCTTTGCGGATCAATAGACAGCGTGTCGCGGCGGCGGCGGCAAGCCGGTGGGTGAGAAAGATGAGGCAATAAGTTCTTACGAGTCGGCAGTGAAACACGCGCACCCAAATGCGCCGCCTCCATCGAATGCTCAATTCTGCATCTATGCGGGCCGATGACACTTTACACTGGAAACACGACCGAACTGTAACCAAAGTTTGCACGAAAGGCCCGTTATGCGGAGATCGATTTATCTATCTATTCGTCTATTCGTCAATTTGGGTTATATCCCTCATCATGGTCCAATATTGTTAAGTGCGCCAACAACTATACTCAACTAAATATGAACGCAAACGCAATTTCCAACTCCTGCCCAAATTCGCACCAATTTCGGTGCTTTTGTACGTGACTTGCCTAAGTTTTCCTTATTCGAGGGTGCCAAGGGTTTTGCAATCTGACACCACAATTGTTCACCAATTTAATGGTAACAGTTGGAATTCTTAATGGGTCTTCGTAATAGTCTCGGAAAAAATTTACTCTTACATTAATAAATATTGTGTCAAATAATGGCAAAAACAAAAACATAATTACGAATAGATAATAATTACTTAATGTCGAAAATGTACATTTGCAAGTATGGCAAATATTATTTTTTCATTTCCATTTTCTTATTAAATTTACGACTGAAAATGAAACAATCAAAAAGAAATAAATTTCGCAAAGCCGTTTTATAAAATATACATCTGTAATGATATTTTTATTTTTTTGTTGCAGATGGCGTAAAGAGCAGTTGGCTGGTGAGTTTTTCGCTCTTCTTTTTGTTGTCTTTATATTTGTTTTATATTAGTCTAAGTATACGCATTTTACGAGTCATATGGCTACGTGAAAGAAACAGAGAATATTAAAATGAAAAGGACGCAGCGACGAACAACAACGTAAACAGAAAATATGAAAAACAGGACGCGCGACAAGATAACGCATTAAATACGTCTTCGTTGCCAGTGTGCTGAATCGTCGTTTGTGATTGTTTTTAAATTAAATTACACGAAACTCGGTATTTGCATTAAAGAACAAGGTGCACGGAAAAAAGATGACATTCGACGGCTGTTTCCTCTTTCGCGTTATATTAAAAAATACACATCCGTGCGAAAGAATGCGAATACATAAATAACTTTATGCAGTCGTAGCGAATTGAAATATAAGTAAGCATGGATGATGTCGGTAACAAATTGTATTCCGCATTCAATAGATGCAAACACATGGCGGTGGTGTTCGAATGCAGCAGCGTGCAGGAAAAAGGATTCGGAAGTTAAACGTAAGCTAAGACGGAAGAACGAATTTAAATCGCGACCGCAACAGCGGCCGGCGAATGTGCACGATTCGATTTATTTTCTAGCTATTTGTAAGTGCCTCCTGAGCGAATAGGCGATATTTCTCAAGCAAGCTTTAGCGTACATAGGCAACACACCTAACTGTTGTTGTGTGCTGAAAAATTCCGTACGTAAATGCTGTGCGACTGAATCTCATTTTCGCCTCCTGCATGGCAAGAACGACGAAATCGGATCGTTTAAAGTCAATTTCCACATGCACCTTAAACGCCGGTGATATTTCTTGCTGGAGTTTTTAGGTTTGTGCTCAAGTACATATTTGTATGTCAGGTAGAGATTAAAGAGTTGAAATTTTCTTGAACATGTCACATCATTGAAATTTTCTTGAACACTCATTTCAATTTCTAATTATTTCTTAAGGGGAACAAAATATTTACACAACATGTGACAGTTTAGAAATAATTGAATTCAATTTCGCGCCGCGCCTTTCAAAAACTCCCAAAGCCAACAATAATCCAGGAGAAAATCATTCAAGCGAGGGAAATACACGTCCAATTGAAAAGAATAAAAGTGAAACGAATGACAATAAAGTTGGACGTTTTGTCAACATTCCTTCCGGACGTTGAGCCCGCTGCAAACAGCTCCCCAGATATTTAATATCTTCTTGGGGAAACTTTTCCAATGTGCTCCTGCCGCCGCACCGACTTCAATCACAAATGCTTCCAGCCGATTATTTGCGGAACGAGCAAAGTTTGAATTTCTAATTTCAAGCGTGACGTTTGGCTTTTCAAATTTTTCCTGCCGAGACAAAAATTTCGCGCCCTGAAAGTGTTGGCTTTGGTAAGTTACAGAAAAATATTTAGTTTCATAGAACATTAGTCCTTTGGAATGTGTTTTCATTCAGACTCAGCGAGTTCAAACAAGAAAAAAAGTTGATGGTATTTAACCATCAATTACGAGAATTGTGGGAGTTAAAGTAGTTTGCTGGCGGCGGGCTGCGTAAGACGGAAAAACGATAGAAGAATGGCATAAAAAGTGCAGACTTCCTCGACTTGCTCTCATTGAAAATACGGTTAAGAATGCACTTGCTCGCTTGAATTCACCGAGCACGGAGGTGCAAGAACAAACATTCGTTAGACGTTGGCGTTCATGTTCAGCTATTATGTTGCAATTTCTTCTACTTTTCTCGATTTTGTTACCATGTTTTATTCCGGTCGCATGTGTTTTATTCAGCGCGCTGATCGAGAGGAACGAATAGTTGTAAGATTACTGAATTTATTTCAGATGGTATAAAATTGTGATTGCTTTGAGAATTTTATCAGTACGTACGTGCTTTTTCGATGCGTCAATGAATGAAAAGACATAGATGTTTTGGAGGTGGCATTTCGGGGGCAGTATGCGTTCGGACGTGTGTCCTTCGTGTTTGTCTACACTCATGGACTTATTAGGGCGAGTATGGATGGCGAATGTGAGGTCCTGCCGCTGACAGGTATTGTGAGTATGCTTTGAAGTGTCGGGTGGCGGCGAAGAGGAAATTAACAATCGTTTAAATTGCGGCTGCGTTCGAACGCGTCTACCGCACGTGTACCAGTGCATAGTCGAACAACCCATCAGACAACTATCAGAAAATCTGATATTTTAATATAATACAAAAAGAAAAATATTTGTCATTATTGCAATTAGTGCAGAGAAAATTATTAATAATTGATTGAAAATTAATTTAATAACTTACAGAATAAACAAATCATTTACTAATTTGGAAATCAGGTTTGAATAAACTTTTTCATTAATTTTAATACCATATTTGATGATTAAACATATTATTTGAATCTGAAAAGCGTAATTTTGTTCGAGTAACTTTTTGTAAAGCGAACCGTTTCAGTTAATTTACGTCAAATGCCTCATAATTCATTCGATTAATTGCAGGAAATGCAAGCCAGCTACGTTAAGCTGCTCCTCTACGTGCCGAGCAAAAACTCATTTTGCGCGTCGAACTTTTAACGGAATCAATTAGAAGCGCGAGCATCGGCCGGAGGCAATAATTGGGCACTCACGCTCGCCCTTAGCGCGCGCGCGCCTGGTGCAAACAAGTTGAACGTGGAATGAGGACAACCGCCTCTGCTACCGCTGTTGCCGCCACCGCCCGGTTTCTAACAAGTTGTTCATTCGTTCAATTCGGTTTATTACATATCCACCATAACAACATTACACTCCTCCGCGGCCCGTGTTGTCACTCTAGCATGTTTTGCATAGCGTCCGTGCGCGGCGGTGGCCTTCGCAGCTGCCCCCAAGGGATTTGGCCAATAAGTACGCTTGCAAAACACGAGGCGATTCAATTAATTATTTAGCAATGATATGATATTCAGGTGCTCACGTAAATAATTTATACCTAATTGCCTTTCAATGCATGCAATTATCTGCGCATTGAATGTGCTTTAAATGAATTTATGTTTGCTATTTTCATGGGCGATAAATTAATATTACGAGCAACTTTCGACGAGAAAATGATAATAAATAAATAATTGAATGCGTAATAAATTAGATAGATGCGTTCTTGGTTTGCTCGTACCCACCTCCGTATTTTATTCGTCTTAATAAAAGCTTCGTAATCACGCAATTGATTAATTCATCTAATACTTGGTCATTTTTCATCAATTTTTCCGTCGTAGATTTGTTATCAGACATATTATAGAATTGAATAAAGCGTTGATATTAATTGTACGACACCAAGGCAAGCAAACCGCCCCCTTGCTTGCCATGTAATAAATGGTAATTCGGGCGTACCATTGACAACGACATCGATCTCAGTGCGGGCCAACATGCCGATATTAACATCCGAGTTGAAATTGCCGCCGCCACTGCCGCACGCAATGCGAACGCGAATGAACGAGCGAAGAGCAAATATTATCACTCGTAGTATATAGAGACGTCGAGATGGATATCAGGATATAATGCGCGCACGCTGCCAACGCGTTGCTTGCTGCGATTATTTCAGGGTTGGCGCGTCAATTTTAATTAAATACTAATGAAATTATATTACCCGATTTATTCAGGCGCAAAATATCTCCACCATCCGGCAATGATTACAGAATATGCGCCACGTTATCATAGACTTGTTGTTTTTTTCATTCAGCATATTAGAGACCTGCCACAGGCGGCAAACTGAGTGAATTGTATTTTAAGACTAAAGTGAAATCCTTGGGACCCATGCGTCAATCAAGCGCCGACTTTTATCTAGATAAACTCCAATGGTCTCTCATACAATGCGCTTAATTAAGATTAGCACATATTGATTTCCGCGACCTGCGAGTTTATTTAAGTGAAACTCGACTTGTTGTGCTCGCCGCCGCGCAAGTGTTAAATTTGAGAGCCGCGAGAGGTCAAGGTGGCTGGTGTCGTGAATGAAGCGTGAATGTCGCACGCCGCCTCCACACATCCGTCAGAATGCATGCGTTTTTCGGTATTGGTAGGTGGCAGCAAGCAACTATTTTTAGCATCACGTTCTCAATACAGCTCGCTCCTTATTTATTACCACATATCACCTGCCGCCCCCTATGCACTCACACACCTTCATTCGCTTGATGGGCAGCCTGCACCAGCAGCTACCTTTTACGGCAATTAACCGGTATTTAATTATCGTTATTTACCCAAGATTTATTGCCATTCGACGGAAATGCTGTGCCCGTGCCAACAAATGCGCGCTCTTTGCTCTCTTATTAACACTATCATTAGCTGCACATCAAACATCAATTTACCTCAATTTTGCATATAGTTGTTTGTGTTTAGGCACCCCTTGTTTTTTTCCATACGCATAGAATAAAGCGTTTAAGTCGCCCCCTCGCCGAAATCATTTCCGAAATTACATCACAACGCGTGTGTTTACATGAAATGTATTCATCAAGGCTGAAAGCGAAATTAGCATGCCGCTAATCACATTGCATCGCTTTTTTATGCGGTCGCAACTGAAATGTTTCAGGCGTTTACGAAATTTGTTTTTGTTGTTCATGCTTGCTTTGCTTTTAGGCGCGAAAGCGGATGGAAAAAAACGGCAGATGTGTTGTAATATCATTTACGTTGAAAGTGGAACATTTGTCCGGACGAGATGAGACCGGAAAAAGTTTGCCGCTCGGTACTTGTTCAAGGGTCGTCTGCCTCTCCGCACGGGAAAACTTTTTAAATGAATGCGAAAACCTTGTTCTTTATGAATCTTAAAAATTACTTATGCCTAAAGACAATAATTTCATATTCAAACTTTTAATGCAATATTTCCTCGTGCTCGTCGCATACGACAGAGAATAGCGAACGAGACGACTTGTTATGTGCTTGAATCTAAGACAATCTGGATGAAATTTAATCTATGCTTATAGGTACATAGGGTGTTCTCAAATTGATCTGATAAGCTGATTTTCAAACAAAAAAATCACGAACATTTTCGATGATAAATTAATTTTATTGATTACCCTCTATGGCAAGCAGGAAAAGAACATTTTCTTCTTGGTGGATTAAGAAGGAATTACGTGCTACTCAAAGATTAAATTGCATTTACGATTCCGGCAAAAAATCAATGTGCAATCAAATTTTACGAAACGTATTCGGCTCTTCTTGTTTCTTACTTTACTTTTCGAGCCTCATTTGCAATCTGCAATAGGAAAACGCGCAGTTCCGGAAATGTATACAAATATTAATTAACTGTGCTTTGCTGTTTGAGAGAGATAACCGCAAAAGATTTCCGTTTGTTTGCGCGTACTGCAATGTTCTTTTTCTTTGGCAGCAAAAGCGGAAAATAATTAAGCTTATATCGCGTCGAAGTGAACAAGCGGCAACTTTTCACTTGTGCGAACGCGCTTGCTGCACAAAGCCAAAGAAGGAAAATAATTTCTCATTACGTAAGCCGTGAAGCCCGGAGTAAACGCATTTGCGTTGCGCGCAACGTGACGACCCTTTCCGAAATTTCGCCGCTATTATGAAACAATGTGCAGCGACGGCGAAATGAGTCCCAGCAGTCTGATACAAAATTGGCAAGTTTTGGACGCTTCGAAGTTGGCGGATGTGTCTTACCGGGGAAGGGGCGGGTGGGGAAGTGTGCGCCGCATATACTCACCACCTTCCGCCGCACTACTCGTCGGCAAACACGGCCCGAAACGATAATGGCATAAATGTTTCACGATAGTTGTTTTTCGGCAATAAAGTTTTGATTTAAAGCGACGATAAATCCGCATTTAGTCCCATCGCCGCCGCACGCCGCACACACGTGAAGCCGCCTCCCAGTTTCACTGCCGCAGCAACTGCCGCCGTCGACGCGCAATGCTTTACTTTCGCAAACTATGGGCATAATGTGTTTATCTTCCAAATCAGAACGCCGCGAGAAGTACACAACAAATTTGTCGAAAAGTCCGGAGCAATTGCTATAAAATTATATTTAGGTTATATTTCTTCAGGATTCCTTCAGAAATATGTGAGTAATTGAAAAAAGTGTTTACAATGAAAAACATGCTAAAGTATAATTTAATTTTACTTCGTATTACATTTATTCATATTTCTATTTATGTTTGTTAATAAAGACATCAAGCATTTTTGAACAAATTGAATTTAACGCATTCATATGAATGTAATTCAGAATAATTCACATTGAGTATTCATCATTAACACCTTGAAGATTTATCGCCAAATAAATTTAAGACATTCTAAAAATTGGTGTGATAAAATAGATATTAAATTTTGATATAAAGCATTATTATATCACATGTACATTAACTAAATGTGAAATCGAAATTCATTTACGTTGTTTTGTAAGAGGTACCTATTTTAAAAACCAAATGAGCCGTAAAAATTGCCAATAAAATGCATTATCATCTTTACAAAGATTCCACGTTAAACTGAAGAATTTTTTGTCTAGAAATGTGGTAGAATTATACCAAATATCACAGCGAGTTCACGTTAAAATATTAAGGGAAGAAAAGTGAGTCACCTAAGTGAGTTGTCAAATAACAACGTTATTTAAAACAATTTATTTCTGATAATTCATTGTAATTAAACTTTACTTATCTATCTATGAATTGAGATTACTTATAATTATTCGCGTCGCGATAGCAAACGTGAGGAATTCATACAAAGCGGGTAGGCTGCTGAAGGGGAGAGAAGGCATTTTAATAATTTTTTAGACAGTAGTTTTCATTTTCCCGCTAAATTTTGCATTAGGGCTTGTTAAATATTAAATCCATTTTTAAATCCAGTTATTAAGCTGGATTAAATCTCTGCTTGCATCTAGCAATTTGACCCTTAGGCCGTAATAACAACAGATTTCTTTCACAATACCATTAATAATGATAAAATTTGATATTAAAAGCATACAAATCATAATTTGTAAAGAATATCTGAATAATATTGACACTAAACTTTAATAAATAGCTCATTTAGTTAGCACAAGCAAATCATAATATTTTTGGAGAGGAATGAAACCCAACTAAAGAAATTACTGATCATTTTTATGCAGATAAAAGTTGTTTTATAAAAGTAGGCAACTTTAAATTTTGCAATATGAAAATTATTTGTATATCATTTGAAAGATACAATTATTTAGTATACATACTTCTTACATAAATTTTCCAATCTAGTCATTCTTCAATACAATGTTTGAAGAAAAATTGGCAATGTGCTTTAACATGCACAGCGCATATTTCAATCGGCAAAATGTATTTGATTTCCCGTTGAATGATTTGCAGCTGTACGTCTTCCTCGCGCGCTTCCTGCATTTTTCATCGAAATGCATTTGAAACTTTTTTCCATATTTGCATGGCATCCAAACGAGATGGTTCATCTTCCATTATACGCGAATTTCGTATTGGAAGATCGTATATCAAACAACATTTTTCCCCCATTCGGCGCGTGAGTTTTCCTTTATGCGCAATATTCGTACGCGTCCACCGCGAATGATGTATCAAAGAAATTGATGCTAACTGAAGCAAAGCGATATGAGCCTATATCTAAAAAGATCTTCGACAATCCATTGATACGTACGCTTTGCGAGGCTTTTTTGAGTGGAATGGGCCAAGAATAAACTGGGCAAGTAGGACACTTGCTAGCAAGCAAAACGCGGGCGTGCGTGCGTTTATGATATTGGGGCTCACTTGTCTTGTTACAATGCAGAAAAATATACGAATCGGACGAGATAAGACTCAAAAACTGTCAATGTTCTTTGTATGAGTATCGCGCTCGCTACGGGCGCTTAAATTGTCAGAATTGACATTACCAATATGCGTGTTACTTGCTACTTCCAATAAATCAATTCCTTATCAGAGCTGCTCGTGGATTTATTCGCAACAAGCTGGCATAATATATCGGAAATTTGGATAATAATTTACTATACCAAAGAGGGCGCACGAAAAAATAAATAAAACATAAATTATTGACGATTAAAGCACAGATTTGCAGCGGGGCAAAAACGAAAATAAAAAAGGAAGTTCAACCTCTTTTGTTGTAACGAAAAGCACGCCACTTTATTCTTGGAAAGCCGGAATGCAATATCGTCAAGATGCTTCTTGTTCAAGCAATAAAATTTAATCAAACGTAAAATAATCTTTTCAACATGATACGCGTTCGTACTACGAACATGGCTGGTCTATGTAGTTACTGCTATTGTTGTTGTTGTTGTTGTTATAAAACTATCGTTTTCCTTGAGTGAGTCTTCGTTGAATTTGTTGCATTCAACTAAATAATCTCCACTCGTATACATTGAGCAAGACAACCAGCGAGTAATTTTGTATCCAACGAATAAATTAATTTCCACATACCGTATTAACTACTTCCCCATAGGCTATCGTAGTTGGTAGTACGCTCGTTCGTTCAGTGAAGTGGAAACTTTTACCTTTTAAGTATCAGGTCAATGTTTGCCCATTCTTCGACGCGTGCTCGTTTGCGTTTGATAGCTGCACATGATATGCGGCTATAGTTTATAGCTAGTTGGATTTACGCCCTCGTGATGCTCGTGCATATTGCACTCACTCCGGCATCCATTCTGAGTTAGTTTATTCAATGTCTTCCTCTTCATCATCTTTCCGCCTTCCGCGCCGAATATACGAGCATAAAACTTTTCAAATATGCGGCCAAAGTGGAAAGTTGCGTAAAACGCACGCCGCACGAATTTACGTAATCCTTCTTCCTTCGCTTCTACTTATTCTTGTGCTGCTTCTTCTTCTTCTTTATCGGCCGAGTCTTCCTTCGCAGTGTGTTCCCCTTTGCGTGCGGATTTTGACCTCTTTATTGGAGCGAAGCATTCAAGGATATTGCGCAAGCTTCAAAAGAGATTAGATTCGCTGCCAGCCGAAAAATATCAATTTAAATAGCTCGAGTCGGTTTGAAAACAGCAGCAGCAGCAGCATGGCGCATATTTTGAGGGTGCGGGGGGAAGACTAGAGAATGGAATCAATCGAAATTGCCTATCAAATCGGCCATAAAGTTTCCATAAAACACTTAAAAATGCGTTCGTGTGCTTTGAAATCAAAGTATGGCAAGTCAAAGCACTCCCTTTATGTATGTATTTATATCGAGGACGAAGAGTATAAGCAAAGTTTGATTGAAATCGAACGCATTGAATGGCCAATGAAGCGTGTTTAACAAGCTTTTATGCGTTCCGAACGTGAATAGAACGTTAAGATATGCTCGCGTACATCGTCGATGATGCACTCGCTGGCTAACTAGGAAATAACTCGGAATAACTAAGAGGGAAGTAGTTATTCAAGATCAAAGATGCTAGATTAAAACCTATTCAATATAATGAACTTGATTCAAGCATTTGGCAACGGATGAAATTTTCTGGTCAATAATCATTCGCTCAAAAACACATTGTGCGTTTGACATGACCAAAATACTCTTGCGAAAATAATTGCTCAAACAAAATCTAATGCGTTTTTGAACTGTTTTTTGTGGTTCGTAAAAAGCGTCGAAAAAAGGGCGCGCAATTTATATTTCTACATCGCTAGTTTTATTTTATTGTGTGCATTTGCAAGCGAGCAGAATCCGGGGAATGTTCGAGCGGAAGGACTTTTAAAACGCATTGAGTTGCTTGAATTGAAATGCACACACAACAGCTGGAAAAAGGACAACACGTGTACACATAAAAAGCGCGCATAAAATTCGTCCTTTTTTCCTTTTACTCCTTCACTGCCTCACTGCCTCTCTTCCTCTTCCATTCTCTTTTCGCTTATTTCCAATTCGGTTTTCGTTCTTTGCACTTTTAAGTGCTACGTGGATCTCTCGTACAAACGAGAAACCTGCATGACCCTCACCAGAAGAGGCGCTGCAGTCGTACCAGGAAAAAAGGAAAAGGGCATCAGCGACCGGGAAGGACAGTTTAATTTCGCATTTTATTTGCGCGTAGAAAATTGGAAAGACCAAGAGTTACGTTTGGTGACCGCAAGGTTTTCCACCGTATTATTATTAGTGCGGGTTTACTGAATGCTGATGACAAATGGTTTCTCAGCAGCATTTCCGCGAAGAAAAAAAACGCTGACTTTGAACACTTTCTGTTTTATAGATTAAAGGAAAATAAATATAATGAACAAGTTGATGTTTTTACATGGTCTTCGCTTGCTATTAGATTACTGAAAGGGTCGGCGTTTAATTGAACATTTACTTCCTGTTGTTCCTGTCGCTTTGCTCCCCTTTTGTTCGCGCACACCACCCGCCTTGGAAAACATTCCCGTAGTAATCATTGCACGTGCTACACGTGGACTTTATTGCATCTTGAGAACAAAGCAAATACAAATCCGTTGATCGTTGTGTTTATTGCGAAGATGTCCTTGAAAATTTTGAAAGGAAAAGAAACACGACACTTGACTGACTGAACGTAACGAGAAAGTGCAACACAAGCAAATTATTTGCGCCCCGAATATATTAATCCACAAATTTCGCAATTTAATGCGCGACGCTCTTTGCGACAACAACAAACAATGTCGGGCGTGAAGGACAAGTCTTAATAAGTATACCGAGTCACGTCTTTGCTGTCAATTTTGTACTCCCCTTAGTGTGTTTTTCGTTTGCGTCGCACACAATGCGCATTTTTCTCCCTGCTTACACTTTTACCCACTGCTCCAGCGATGGCATCTTCGTTATCTTGTTAGGTGGTGGACTTTTTTCATTTACTTGCTTCGTTTCTCCTGCTCTCTTTCTTTCTCCGCCAAACTTTATTTCATCGTTTTCTCCCGCTGCAGCGAATGGCAATTTTAAATTTTGTTTTTCATGACACTTTTCGTTCGAGTTCGAGGACACATACGTGTTTTAAAAGCAATTTTTGTAAATAATTTTCCGCATTAAATATTTATTAACGTGCGGTAATATTTTTTACGAGCCTTTTCCGCACAACTGTGCCAGAATTCATGCGGCAATTGAATTCGTGATAATGACTTGCGACAATAAAAAAAACTCAATTGCTACCTCAATCTCACCCCCCGCCGTGAAGTGAAGTGCTTGCGTTCTGCAAATATAATATTGAGACGGAAATTCCTTTTAATGTCGCTCGCTCGTGGTGCAGCCATCATTATGCAATTACATTACGCTATAATTTTGTACATTTCTCCATAATTTCGCTGACGTTTCATCATTTGTTGAGCGCATCGCGATCGTCAACAGCGCAAATGACGACTACTGTTGAAATGGCACGCAATTTACTCAACGTACTCTCAACGGGTGCTGATGTAAATTACTTAACTATTTACGAACTGAATTCGTAAATTTAATCCCTTGCAAGATTTTATTTCAAGTGTTCCGTAAATTATAAATTGCATTTGCAATAACTTTAATTGTTTATGGTTTCACGTGATTGAGTTTAATTTACACCGTAAATTTATAGCAAATGCAATGCAATTACGGTTATAATACTTGATTATTCATTTAATGAAGATAATTTAATTATTGTTTTATTGAACAACGGTTTTACAAATATTAAGTACACGTAAAGAATTATAATAAATAAGATTAAATCACACTTGATTTCTTTCCAAAATTTACTCCAATTAGTACTTTTTCGAATTTTAAAGAAATTTCACCACCCTTTCGAACCTTTTTTCGAGTAAAGGTATAAATTAACTGATACAGGACTACTAGAATTTTATATAAACAAATTTTAAACTTAGTTTTGCTTTATAATTTTTATTTACTTACTTAATATTAACATAACCTGTACTAGCAATATTCCTGTACTAGTTCAACGTCATTCTCGGTTCCTACTATCACTTTTCTTGTTAATGTCCCATAAATGACGTAGGTACCTCAAATTTATAGACAAATTATTTAACAAAGTATTTTAATGTTATGTTGCCACCATGAGATGCACCAGAAATTTTAGTCCATTTGTCTGTATAAAAACACACATTTTATAGTCCGAAAGAGACGGTGGTGTTATTATTGTAGTCATAACAGAAATATCCTTATAATGTAAATGATAAAGTAGAGTAACATTCATTGCGACATGTTAACGTCAATTTAATTTTGAGAATAGATACAAAATGTAGGTACATTGCACACATTTAACCTTCATCGAAAATTTATCTCAATTGTTACTTTTCCTAGGGATTTTGAGCTCTCAAACAAGCAACCGCGATGACTGTGTAAACCCAAAAGCCTTTATGGGGTTCCGCGCTTCGGCGAATTGAGTGCGCTTCCCCATATTTTATTTATGTTACATTATGCGAGTATGCATATGTGAATCGCGCGCCTAATGAATTTTAAGCTTCCGCCGCGATTAAAATGCCAAAACGAGCACGTTCTCATAAATTTCCCTCGGCAAAGCGCGCTGTCCTCATGTACGGTTGGTCGTTGTACCACCAAATGCGGCATTTTTGCGCACCGTTGTTGCGATAAAAAATAATATTTACCGATACGCCGCGGTTTCCATTCCTTTTCCGCCTCCTATCGCTCCGCCATTTTCTCGATTATTTTGCGCTGAATTGTTGTATGCGACGAATATACATGCGGATTCAATGGTGTTTCACTTGGTTTGCTTTACGAGTAGCTTACCGTTCGAATGGCTGAACGTTGAAACAATATCGTTTCGGAATGCAATGAATGCTTAATGAACTTTTTCAATCTCGTCGTTAGATTATATGTGCCAAAAAAGGTTGATATTGTTTGTTGCTCCAGTTTATTGTTTATTATGTTACACGAAACGAGTTCTTCTTTATTCATAGCCAGGTATAACATTTCTAATATTTACGCTTAAGTACATAGTTGCACACGGTTATAACATTCGAAGAGAGCGCAATATTTCATCAATTTAATTATTTATTTGGCAATTTCTATCTCACCAACTACTTCTCATTTGCAACAACTAGCATTGCTCTGAGTATACATACAAAAGATAAGATGCTTTTTCTTGATGCTTTTCTTGATAGTTGTGCTCTCTTTATGAAAAATTTGAATTCGAAATTTTCAGTCGTTATCTGAGCAATTTCAGGATTTCATGAGGGTTAAAACTATGATTTAGTGAAAAAAAGTTTAGCAAAAGTTCTTTAAATAAATGTTTTATTGCTAGCTTAGTGGTAATAACGTTTTACAACTACACAGAACCTAAATGCACATACCTACGTTTGCAGTAAAATTTAGGAATTACACAGAAATTTAAACAATCATATCTACTAGAGAGAATTCCTGCCATTACTTTTCCGGTTTTTTTAATTATTCAAAAATCATATGATAATTTGTAATCTGCTTCCTTTTCGGAGTGCTCTAATTATTCAAATGTATGTTATGAATCTCTAGAAAGCTAAAATTCAATTTTTTTTCTAACAATCTTGAAAATGCATTAATACTTTACAATTTATAATAATTTATATCGCTAGATCAATTTAAGTTATTGTAAAAAAGCTCGATAATAATATGAAGATGATTTAGGTATTTTTTACACATTTATAAAATATGATTTTATCGTTTATATTCATTTATTTTAGAAAATCAATATTAAACATATGAGAAGAGGAATGTATAAATGTTTCAAAATTCTTCGCACACATTGTCAAAAATACATACTCACTGATTTAAATATATTACGCTGAATCGCCGGAGCGCGAATTTACAAAGAATTTACACCAAAATGCTTTCTATACTTTGGGGCGCGGATTATGCACGTTCAGGGAGCATACAGTGAAGACAATTTCCCTTCCTTTCCGAATGCGTATGCGCACGAAGGGATCAAAAAGCGGGCGCATCCAGCAAAGCCACGTCACTATCACATTCGACGAAGGTGGATGAATAAGTTATTTGAAAACTTACAAGTACGGGATAGTCATCGATGAAGTAGCAAACAGGAGAAATGCAAGAAAGATCAAGTGTCGGAATTGAGATGGGCGATATTACTGAAAATGGAATCAAATACATTCGCATAGTGAAAAGTTAGTTTTGCAAAGTGCCTTCGAACGAACGCGAGCCGCTCGAAAATGTGTTTACTTTTATGAAAATTCCACACCGCTTGCCCCATATTCGCACATTCTTTCCATGCCTAATACTCACGACGACGAACAACAACAAACTGGAAAGTTTATAAGCCAGCTGAGAAAATCACTATGAGCAGCTTATGAAAATACTTAGAGACGCTTTCGATGTTGTCTTCGTCGAATGAGTGAGTGATGATAAAGAATCCTTTGCGTGTCTCGCACACGTAATTCACGCGCGTGCGTCACAAGGGTATTAAAAATCAATTTTATTATAGCTAAAGCATCGTCTTACATGTATGCTAATTAGATTGGTAGACACCTTTTTACTGTATCTATAATGTCTCCTTTTCGTTGATGTTCTTTTCATGCGCATTTTATGTTCGCATCAAATGAAATTTTCTTTGCACTTCTTGCCTTATCAATTTAGTTTTTCATCCCTCCACAAAGTTTTTACACGATGCATACACGTAAGTACTTTATGAGCTGATAATTCAATGAAATTTAATTAGCTTATGATGAATAATGAAGTGAAGAAAATCACAAAAAGTGCACAGCTCGCACAATTTATTTAAATTTGCACTTTTCGTATGGAAAATGAATGATGAAATTTATATACATGTGATATATTTCAAAATATATCACCTTGCAATTTTTCTTCTTCTTTTTCGTTTTTTTTTTGTGTGTTCGTTTTCGTTTTCTTGTCGTTATTTACCTCTTGCTACCTAACTATTTTGCTCGCATGCGTTCATAGAGAGGATTTTCCACTTTTTCAGGGATGCGCAGGGGTGTTTTACTCAATTTAGCAACGACCTTCCGGGCAGACGAGTTCACTTATGTTTATCTTTGCGCATCTTCTTGAGCTTTTAACAAAATTGGCCCGTGACGCGACGGTGAAAGTAAGACGCACGCTGACAGGATCACATTTTAAAAATGATGTAAAGTGGCATTTTTGTAAAGTATTATCGCACGCCGATTCAACTTATTTCACATTCTGTTTAGCATATCTTAAGAGCTGGATGGCAATCAGCAATGCAATTTCGGGTTTATGTCGTATTTGCAAGAATGCGAAATGTATTAGATGCTCACTCCGAGAGAATAAATCATCGAATTATGAGTGTATTGTCAAGAGACGAATAGTCGTAAAAATATAATATGATAATAAATATTCCAGTTATTTTATTTGATTCATGCTTATTTATAAATAATTTTGCTAGATAAAAAAAGGAAATATATAAAATTCAATGAATAATTTTAGTCGAAAAATACATACGAAAACCAAAATCTTCTAGAGATTTAACTTTACTGCCATTTTATAACACCGTTATCCTTAAACATTATAAGGATGCACGCTTGTGCATCTGTGCAGTGTAATCTGCAATGTCATTTCATGACATGATTGACATGCATGAAAATTGCATGCCATCCGCAAGGAAAAATGATTATCGACTTATAGACGATGCAAAATGCCTAGCCGGAAGGACACTTTCGATGGAAAGTAAAGCCGGCAAAGAGTGTTTATGCGATGTTTTCGTACTGCATGTAAGAAAAGAAAATGTATGGGTAATGACGTGCACCAGATGCATAAATTTTAATCGACAAAAACCTGCTTGTAAAACTGAAATATAAATCGATTCAGGATTGGAACATTGAAATTTTTAGATGGAACAAAAATACTTAGAAATATTATGAATTTACTTTAATACATATTCAAATAATTCTTCTTCTTAAAATTGGAAGAGGTAATGGAGATCACCCAACCGCGATTTTAAATAACAACCTAGTATAAATTGATTTCTTTCTGGAAACTTTTTGTAACTAAACTAATTATTCTGAATTATTCTGAATTGCTACCCTGATTTAAGCGATATTAGGGTGATTCCCACAGCCTGCGGACTTTTACTGCCTGGTTGATCTCCTTAATAATAAATTTTCTGATTATTAAATCATTACCTTCGAATTTAAGGCATATCTAACAAAGTTATTAAATTCCCATTCGGCTATAGCGACAGATAAATACAGTTTGGGGAATTATCGGTCGCTTTTTCCCACAAAATATTTTTGTACTCGATTGGATGGCACTAATAACCTAAATCCTATTCTTAGCATGCAGAAAGTTTTTATGAGAATTTTTATAGTAATTTTATTTGTTGTTACAATGATAAGAAATCGGATGAGAGTAGCAGAGCGTATGAAGAATTCCGTGTTCGCTGCAAAACGTGAAAACAGCCTTGCCACGTGCACGCAGTACAGCGCGTTAATAAAACGACGGCAGCGGCAGAGGTGGCGGGCGGCAAGAACGCTTGCAAACGAGAAGTTTAAACTCGAGAGGATTGCCATCATCGTGTCATAAAGAATTTTCTGTAGCACGCGCGCGTGAACGCTTACTGCAACGCCGCCCACGCATTCGTGGAGCCGGCGGCGGCTCTCGCGCGAGTTTCGCATCAAGTTTATTTCATTGTTGCGAAATTATACACAAACTTGTCTCGCGCAAGACTCGCACTCACGCACGCAATCAAATCAGATAGAACTTGCTTCAAACGCTTACAACTTGGAACTTTTAAGCATTAAATTATGTTCGAACAATTTTCACAACTCATTAGTAATAATAATAACATTTACTTTAAACCGACTATAGAAATTTCCTAATAAAAGCCGAAGAAATAAGAGATAAATTATTCAACTTTATATTAAATAGACGAACAGAAAAGTGCCATTAAAACTTGCATGGCTGAGGATGACAAAGAAAAGACTGAAATAACTGAATATGAAACGAATTTTGATTGCGCTAATTGCATAATTCTGCATAACACTGCATGCCATAATCAAGTTTCAGCCGCCTCTTCAGCATAGCGCATCCGACCTGCTTTTATGCGCCGAAATGGACGCAATGCAGTCTGACGCGATAACGGAACTGAGAGGAAAGGTGCAATCGACCTGCGGCAATCGGAACTGCCTCTTGAAGGGGGCGGCTGGTGGCTCTGAAGCACTATAGCAACAATAACAACAAGAAGTAAACTGCCAACCAAGTCCATATAACGAGCGGGTGTCAAACGCGCAGGGATAAACCCAGTTATCTGACGATACGCGTTTAGCAGCGCGTTTCTCGGCTCGCTTTTATTGTCGTCGTTGTTAGTTTATTGCGGATTTGCTTAATGACCACCGCGATAAACCTCTGCGGAGCGTTCCTTTATGTTCGCGCTCGTCTCGAAAGCATCTTCGAGTCATTCAACCATATTCAATACGAAGCTGGTGGAGCACAACGGGAAAAAAAAAACGTAGTAATTTTTATAGTTGCTCGAGGGCAGCACCTTGCTCACCATGGGATTAATGCATCTTTTTGATGGATATTATCATCCGAGATGGCGCATTTCGCCATTTAACTTTACGAAGCTTTTTTGCACGCTTAAAATGTGTGCCAAACTTTTACCTATTTACTGCGCGTGCTAGTAAAAAAGACCATTATTGAACGTGATGAGATCATTACACACACAAAACGCAATCACCAAACAGGCAGTAATAAACTAATTAAATATTTAAGCGCTGCGCGTCTTGTAAACCCGATTGTTAATATCATCGCCCAGCATGGGAGCAGAAGGTGAAACGCGCGCGCGCGAGTAGTTAAATCAGGACGAGAAGAGTGGAAGAAATGCGAAGGAAGAAGTTGGTTGACTGCCTTTGTTTCGACGGGAGTGCTTCGCGTACTTAATTAAACCGAATGTAGAGGTAATAATGAGAACCGCAATTATGCACGTTCGCCTGGTTTTTGTTTAATTAAAACTCCTAAATCTTGCGGCAAACTTAAACAGAACGAAATTACAATTAGGCATTTGCCATTTCCGTTCGCTGTCTGCGGCATGTTTTCTCGTCTACTTCCACTCGTCTGCTTCTTCATTTTCTTCATTTGCGCTAGCAAACCAACAATGAAACCGTGAATTTCAATAGAAACTAAACGTAATAATTCTACATTTAGCGACACGTCCTCCACACGAGTGTAGTAGTTTCCTATCAAGATGTTTCAAGCATACGGCTATGAAAAGGGTTAATGTTCACTTCACTTCTTTATCCACCGCTACTCGTATTATCCTGTTGGCTGAATGGTGCGATCAGCTGATTATAAGTGTGTGTTGTGTTGCCTGCCTGCGTGCAAAACGTGCAAAAGTTGTTACTGTTCGGCGTGTGTACAATTTCGTAAATTTTCCGCAAATGCGCGTGTACTCGCCCGACAGCAGGCAGCGCAGTCATGCACAACAAAGGCGAAATTAAGATAACGTCCTTATTGTATTGCATCCGGTGTTCGTTAGCTGCGTAATAGGATTGCAAGACGCCGCGCGTTGCGCTGCGGTAATCGCGTTTATTGCTGCACCTCCTCCACCGCCAACGCAAGGGGGCAAGAAGCGAGCAAACAGGCCGCCCAACTTTTCGCTGATACATAAACTGCAGGCAATGATATAAAATTAAGGAATTGCGCACTTGAGCGCGTGCCATTCGCAAAGTTTCACGAGTGCTTAGCACTCGAATGCATTCGTAAACTTTTAATTTTATGTTCTGCAAAGTGTTTTAAAATGCTTTTTTCCATAATTGCCCAAACACTTGGATTGCTGCAAGCACTCAACTCACAGGACGTGGTAGGTAAGTCCTTAAAGAAAATATAAGTACCTACTCAAAACATTGGGAATATATAAACAATACGTAAATGCAGAATAAGGAGTATTTGGGCAACAAATGGAAGAAACATGATATTTTGCAAGTTTGTGAGATTATCAGAGGCCAGACAAAGTGGCGCGTGCTGGCAAATAAAGGAAATTATTTATAACTAAAATGGCATTCGATCAAACACGTGCCATAATCGCCACGACGTAAATCGTAAACATCGACAGCGCTGTGGAGACATAAAGAATTGAGATTGAAACGTTCGTGCTCTTTGTATGCATTCAGGCGGCGCATCTGAGCTCAGATGCTCTTGAATATTATATTGCATTATTTTCGATGGCTGCGATGAATATAACAAATGCGTTTAGATCCCATTTTGCTGCGCGCAATATTCAGCAACAATGCGCGTGTGCTCGCACATGTATATTTGCTTTAGATTACGTTTCTATGGAACGGGAAACGTAGTGCGCTCGATGGCCACTCGATACGAATCTCTCTGCTGCGGTGCTGGAGCGCGCCTGGAGCATTTCCGGTCATTGCACGTCCTACAAATAAATTCAAACCATTGTGAGCCCTGCGCCGTACAAACATACGCAAGCCTGCTCCTGCTCCTGCACAAGCTTCATATTCATGTGCAGCCGACGTGCAAACTCTGACGCCCCAAATATTTTTTGCGCGTGGCTAACTCTCCGAGAGCCAAAGACTAATGTACTCCTCCTCTTCTTCTTCTTCTTCTGCTTCTTATTCTTGGTTGGTTGCTTCCTCAGCCAGACCGTGATCCTTTGAGCGAGGTCATTGCGCAACCGAAAAATGCTTAAATTTCTTCCGCGCACGTTGCACACTTTTTCTATTTATCACGAGCTCAACGTCGTGTTGGGGTTGAAGGTACACATAATATCTTCAGCTTACTCTTTGTTTGTTTAGGTCTTTGCTTGCACATACAGCGAGGACGGAATCCTTTTTTATCCTTCACGCGTGAACATGCCGGAGCATCCTCTCATAAATTACAGGAGCCACCTACCGAATTGTATTCTAATTAAAGCATCCAGAGATTCGTCTGGCTATTAGCGAGCAGTGCATTGCGTTTAATTAAAAATGGCTAACAATAGCACCAGCATGCCATTCCGTGAGTGCTGAGTCGAAATAAATTAGAACGAATGCCAAAATAAGAATAAGAAGACGTAAGGGAAAAACGGAATAATTGCTCGTGAAAAAAAACAGGAGCATCCAGCAAGCGCGAGAGCAAAAACAAATTAAAAATTAATTTATCGGAAATACAATGCGCCAATACAACGATGAAAAAAAAATTAAACATAAATTAAGCGAGAGGGCGAACGCATGCATAAACATTCGAAGGGAAACCAGCAATAAAAAGTTTATAATTAGCGCTTATAATGCATCGGCTTTTAATTGACTGCTGCGTTCTTTTTATTTTTAATTTATGAGCGGCCATAACGAAAAGTTGTTCCAAACTTAATATTTGCCAACTCGAGCGGAAAAGAAGCAACCCGACTTTTTCCGTAGCGTAGGTACGTCACGGAAAAATTACCAGGGAGAAGAAAAGTTTCAAAGCACGCGCGCGTTTACTTTGAAAGCAAACGCCTCGGGACACACACTTGACACTTCAATCCCGGTTACGGCCAAAGGATAGAAGTGCATCTTTTAAGAAATCCGCCTTGCAGTCATTTCATGTTTAGATTATTCAAGAGGCGTTTTCTTTAGGTTTTTTTAAAGTTGCATGTAAAGTGGGCAGACAGGTATGCATTACGCTGCGAAATAACTATTTTAGTGCTACTAATAATTTCATGTGGCCTCTGAACGTAATTATGTTTCGTGCAAGGATAGAAAACACATTTCGAAAAGACATTGAATAGATGGAATCTTCATTAATTCACTCACAGCGCACCGGGGGCATTGTAATTCAAATTGACGCTGAATTGTACTAACAAAAGCACACACAAAATAATTAATTACTGGCGCGTTGAATTGGTGAACACATAATGCAACAATAACGATATGGTACTCACACGTCTTATATGGCGGTGGTGGCTTCGGTGGCGGCGCTTCGTAAATAAGGAATGCAATAATAAATCGCGAAGAAATGGCACGCACGGAAGGCGCACGAATCGACCGTGAGAATTAATTCCAAGGGCATCGCGCCGTAAAAACCGTGAACTGCGGACACTTATGCGCTAGAATACATTCACAACGTGAAGATGCATGTGTGGGGCGGCAGGAAAAATGCGCCCTCAACAGCTGTGTGCTTGTTAGACCTGACCCTGAGACACACTCGTGTTTTGCGTGGCGCCTTGCGTGACTTCTTTGATTAGTAGCAGCAAAACGTAAGTAACGAATCTCGCTTAATATTATTTGCTCGGCCCCTGCGGACGCCACCGCCACCGACACCGCCGCCGCCAACACGTATCGAATGGATGGATGTGTATCGTAAAGTGGATGATTTACACACGTTCAGCCGTCATCCGCGTGCAATAAAATTACCCCATTGGGTTATACAGCCGCGAGCACGACGGAATGTGGAAGTGAAATGTAGAAAATACTCGACTGCCAACGTCGATTAGCATTCGTAAATTCTCGACTTGCAAATGCATAAATTTACATGCTGAAAGAAAAAATTGAATGTCACTCCATATAATGGTTAACTTTTCCACGTCCATTTCACTTTAATAATTATTCAGAAATGTGTTTATTATTCACGCACATTCAGACAACAATAAAATAATATAACAACATAGTCTTTATAATTCAAAACGTAAATTAATTCACCTTTTTGCTTGCTTGAATAAGAAAAATCACGTACATGTTCTTGTAGGTTATGCCGTATTAGTTATCCTTGACGTAATTCGTCTTTAAGATTGCGTGTAGTAAAACATATGCGTGCATGTATGTGCAAATTGGTATTCAGCGACGGCATAATGAATACGTTTTTGGACGCTTATTTAATGTAATCCGGAGCGTTTAACAATAGCCTAAAAAGTGGATTATCTGAAGAGAGCGAACGCGTAATATGCACTGGCGCAAGTTGGTGTAGTTTCATTACTTCATAATTGCATCCGGATGACACGGCACCACCAAGGACGAGGCGCGCGCGCGTACGTTTTGCCGAAAGTAACTGTGTGATGATTACACATGATTCGAGCCGCGTCAACAACATCCACTGCATGAGAACAAGGCTGAGGGCGCGCTCTTAATGATATAAAGATAGAAGCCCAAATTCGTTTAGAGATAATAACATTTGTTTGGCTTTTGCCGGAGCGCAAAAGAGAACAGCTTTTGTTTTTCTGGCTGGTGCATTGTGTTATATAATATCTTGATGTCGTTCATTACAATTTCTTTATATCATTTTCCCGTTTGTTGTTTGCTTTTTTGCTGTAAAATTTGTAACTGTTCACCAAGTTTTTCAATTAAAATATATGTAGTAGGTGTATGGGAAAAATATTATGTCTGAAAAGAGACCATCGTGAGATTTAGAAAGATTGTATTAAAAGTTTGAAACTTTTCAGATAGTTTTGAGCTTAACTTTGTTTTTATATATTTCATAGCTTGGTTGACAGGCCAATAAAGTCGGTGGAATATGGGTAAGAATTTTTTACTAGTGTTTGAAATTAATTCAAAAATATGGTTGTTTGTTTATAAACATTGTTTACTCATTAAAAAGTTTAGATAATTTATGTAGTGATGGGAAATATCACAATATGCTATAAAATATTGTCCTAGATTACGATAAACTTTTAGCGTAAAAGTTAAATACACTTCCTGCGTGGGAAAAAGTGTGTATATGACAGGGCTCACATACTTTTCAAACTTCTTTTTCTCTAAGCTTCACCCTGCGCAACTTTCATTCGTCGAGTAGATGCTGACGGACTTTCTCCAAGCGATTTCAATTAATGGATTCCGAGAAGCTCAAAGCCCAAACCCAAAATATCCCCAGCTCAAGATTACACGCGACCAAATTGCATCACCTACATTGTTCAACCACCGCTCATCGCATGCGCAGCTTATTGACAACGCACTTTTTCGATGAGAGCTGTAAAGGTGCCGAGCAATGAATATATGAAGCAATTCGGTGTCCTGTAATCAATAATCGATTAATATCCTCGTGCTCCAACTCCAGCAGCCGCTTGTGCATCGCGGTTACCGTTCAGAGCGTCGTGAATGAAACCACCCCCGAGAAGCTTTTAACTACTCTCTCTACCTCTGCATAGTTGAGCGCTGAATATGAATATTGAGCGGGATGCTTGAAGTAATAGAGGACACGCCAAGAGCGAAATATGTCAATGCGGTTTTTGCACTTTTCGCAATTATTTATCATCGGCTCCGATCCGAGTCGGGCAATTCGTTTCGATAGATATATCTATAGCTTTCAACCGCAACGTGTAGAGCTTTCAGATTATTAGCGTCTTTATCCGGCCCGGGGGGCGCGCGCACGCTCACCGCCAATTGCCTGGATGATATCCAGAAGGGACTTTTGCAATATGCTGCTGCGTTTGCCAGCTGCCGAAGAAGGTGCTCCCATCCCGATCCCTATCCCAATCCCGATCCCCGTCACCCGCACCCCGAACCACATCGTAACCAATTTAGTGCAAATATAGATGTAGTAAGAGATCGCGTATATACATTAGCATTACAGTTTTATATTGGGCGCACATGACCTCGCCTTTATCGTCTAATAAATTTAAATAATCCGCACACTAAAATGCCGGATTCTCGCATACGTGTTACCGAACTTGTTCCAATCGCGCGTAATTTACTAGCTAAGGTGCTTATCGGACCGCTATTTATTTATTACCCAAATCCACGCACTTAATTCGCACAACAATTATGAATAGTATCTGTAAATTAACCAATTTGTTTAAACTCATTACGCAGCTATTTTGCATTTTCTGGCACTTACGTTTGATTTACGAATATGAAAATTACCATTGTAAAATATTTACAGTTCTGTCATTTGTATAAACATTCACATGTGAGGAATGGGGTTAAAACTGTTGCGGAATTAAAAACTAATTATGATGATGCTTTAAAATACCACACATCCTGCAGCGCACAGTGCGCAACAATTTTTTTATTTGCTCTATTTAGTTTTATTTTGCACGTTGCAGTAATGCATCCTGGGAAAACTATCTGAAGCAAATGAAACTCGAAATAAATTCCAACGTGGTACAGTATTTTAGCCAATTTTGCAGTAAACATGTAATTGGAGCATAGAGTTTTCCGCTGTATTTTCAAGCTTACCTATTTTTTTTCTAACTCTGTGCAAAATAGTTTGACTGAATTTGCATACGTGCATCTGATTTCATTCCGCGAATCTCTTTCCCACTTTTTTCCCAGAGTGAAGTTCAAACGGATTACTAACTCTTTTCGCTTGCGCATATCTGACATACCGAGTTTGCTTTGTACTTTGTAAATGGGGTTTTTATAATCTAAAAAAGAATGCTTAGTGTTACATGAGAAAGAAAAACTTGGTAATGAACGAATTGCTTTTGGGTATAATTATTGTTTTTACGAGGAAAATTATTTTTTCTTGATGGCCGAGAAATAAAAAAGCAATTACTATTTGGATATCAGAATTTCTGGTCGATTTAGTCTTGGAACACACAAATTGCTTTCAGCCTGTGATCATTTGCGAGGAACGGATGGATATTAGTAGATTATGAATGGAAAATCTCAAGTCATCGCCTTCGGGTCTATCTACTGATGTCCTCTCGTCCTGGCGTTGGCTAATGGTGACTGAGTGAGTGCAGCTACACACATGTGTGGAGGCGGCACATTGGCTTTTCCAGGATGGTGGCTTTGCGCACTCGGTGCGAAGAAATGCGAGCGTCCGGACCCGCTGAACTTACGATCCTCGGCAAAGGCGCAACGCAACGGAACGCAACCTGGTGTGGTGTGGTGTGCGCCTCGTTGCGGACTTGATTGATCGTACGGCCGACCCGAAGAGCATTTTTGCGTTATTCAAACGACTGAGCGACGACTCCATTTAGCGACTGCGGCATTCCGAACGACCGAACCCATCATGCCCACCGGCCGCTTGGACCTCTTTGGCCCTATCTCGGTCAGCAGCCCTCTCTCACCTAGGCGGCTTGCGCACATACAACAAGCGCCCTCGTACGACCCCATCGCTTCTGCTAGGTAAAAGTGAACCCCCCCGTAGATTCTCTCTTCGCCCTTGCACAATATTTCACACAGGTGAGCCGTGTTGTTACACGCTCTCTCACTCGCAAGCAAAGTCCGAGGCCAAGTGAGCGTATTAAATCCCACTGTAATCAAATTAGGAACGCCAGGCTGCGCGGCGCGTTACAGGAGATGGGCCCACTTTGAGTTTTCCTCACTCTGCACTCGCGCGCTGCATGCACGCCAGCCACTTGATATGCCCAGCGTTGTGCTCGTTCGCCCCTGTGCTCTGCGCTTTCAATGCGCGAGTGAGCATTGAACGTATGTATTGGCTTACTCGAACGAATAAATGTGCCGCAGCCAGCGTGTGCACGCCGATGAATAAATGAGCATATGCGAAACGCGCACGCCGCCAGAGTGCGCGCACTTCTTCCTCACTTCCGCCGACGCCATCGCACACACGCGGCATTTGCATTCAACGCTGCACGCATCGTCGACTTTCAGCCACAATCAGTGTCTGCAAGCACTTGCTGTTTCACCTTGTATTTTATTATTATTTGCTTCTTTTATACGAACCTCATTTATAATGATAGCGCATCCTCCATTGAATTCAATTTTGACCTATTTCATTCCACCGTATTGTGGTTCGTTCGATCCTGCCACATCGAGCCAGTAGTTAAGTGAAATTTCGCTTAAATAACCTTTGCCATCGCACTAACAATATACGATATGGTTTGATATTCATAAATACCCACTATTTAATATTTAGGTAGAAATATACTCAATAATTTCCCGAAATTCCATTCATGAAATTAACTATTTTTACTCTATTATTTTTACCCAATGAATCTTTGAAATTGTGCAGAATGAAATCGAAATCCAATAAAAATTTCCTTATTGTAAAGAATAAAACTCAAGTATTATTATCCTTCATTGATAAAGAAATTCTTTTAAAGGAACTTATCCTATTTAAAAATAAGATTCTTCTATGCTCCTTTAAAAATTGGAAAATTAAGTTTCTAATAAAAAATGAATTAATTAATCAACTTTTCGTATTTTCTGTTTGGTGTATAATCAATTCTGAAACACTTTGTATAAATGTAAAAGGCAAAAAGTGAGTCCTTAGTGTCTTAAACACGCAACGGTTGTTCATACCGTCTTCATAATTTAAAGTTTTATATTGTCAAACTTGCTCTAAGGAAAGTACGGAAAGTTTTTATATTACAAACTCGCTGGTAAAGTTTATATTTGCACGAATTGAAAATAATAACTGTGCGCTAACATATTAGCGAACGTTTTAATAGATAGCCTGCTACAAATGCTTGTTAAGTACGAAATTACTGCAAGGCAATCGCATAATTTTCGCAGCTCGTTAAAACAAAATCCGCCCGCGCACGTAGGTAATATAGCTTCCACCTATATTAATATTATTAACGGCACCGAAGGCAAAACGCAATTAAGTTATATCGCAACAAAATTTAAGACGTAATTCACTTTATGGAAAATTTCAAATTAACTACGAGCAAAAAAAAACGGGGACCAAATGAAAAATTAATGTTTCACTAGAACAACAACGATACGAGACTCATAATTGTAATTAGAATTTTATTACAGCCATTTGCTTTAATTTACTCGTACCCTAGCTTGTGCTCTTATGCGATTAGGCATTAATATTCAAGCGGCGTACACGTCGAAGTGGATTTGCGAAAACCGCAATTATTTTGCACACATTACACTCATAAATTTATTTCAAAATTGCTGCAGCGCAATACAGAAAATACCAATTTATCACCTCACATCGTACGCGCACACAAAATGACATTTGTGAATATTGTTGATGATGCAGATTACTCATAATTCATGTGCGAAAACAATGCACGAACACGTAAACTAATATTTTCCCATTGCGGAAATGCGTTTTTAAGCATCTCTCGCTCTTATTTTTCCGGCGCCAACGTATTGTAGGTAATCAGAAATACGAAAATACGAGTATAATGAATATGCAGCGAGTAAATTTACAATTTAAATAAATCTAAGAAGGCCTATTCTTCGCAAGACAGTCAACAACTGAAAATATGAAATGGAATGGAAAAAAGAATAACGGGGCCAGACAATGCGAATGAAGACGACGGCATTGCGCAACGCACAGCCGCAGAAGAAGAAGAAAAAACAGACACTCGCAGATTTTAATACTGATTTATGAAGATCATTCCCGTTGCTCGACCGACTATGTTCGAGTGCTATTGTTGAATAAGCGTACGAGAGGAAGAAGTGCCGCAGCCGGCGCGCCGCGCTAACTAAAAGCTTGATTGATATGCTCGCACATTACCTTTTGCATTCATTTTCCCAGCATTAAGTATTCCGAGGTCTGTGCGAGCTGCGAGCTGCGGAGACAGAACATTCGGTCGTGTTGCATGCGAAAAGGAGGCGGCGGCGACGACGACGAGAAGGGTGGTGAGTGCGCTGCGGTTCGCAGGCACTCGTAAATCTAAGTGTATCACCGCGCGTGCTGGAAAAGTTTCAATTTTTTCAAGCGCGTCTCGCGTTGCCGTTCCTTCCTCCAACAGCACTTGCAAATGTTGCGCGATTTCTCAGCTCGCCTGGCATTTGCCTTCTGGAGCGAGTGCGCGCGTTGAAGGACGTGAGGTGTGCAAACTCGACGACCAACAAGTAAAACAACTACATGCGCCACGCTCAAGAAGCACGCGTTGCAACCCCATGGATTGATGAAGTTTACGCGAGCGCGCGTTCGCCTTGCATGGAATGCTATTGTGTTGAGTGTTCTTCGCCTCCCGAATGCGTTCCGAAAGTTCGCGTTTGAGATTTAGGTCGATTACAATCGTTTTAATGTGCCTACTTCTTTTTTCTCATACTATGTTGTACTTTACTTTTTTTCCCTTTCTCTTATTTTCACACGTGTGCGACCATCATACAATAAAACTTTCGTTTCTCCGGGAACGCCATACCACTCACAGATTACTTAGCGCTTAATAATATTGCAGTAATGCACGTTGAAAAGTAATAGCTGTAATCAAGTTGCTCAAATTACAGCCAAAAATATTACTTTCGTATAATATGAATTACCCGAATGGCGGTCGCAATAAAAGCTCCAATAATATTGTTTTTCCTCGTGAAAAATGTGCGTCAGCCAATGAGACTTCCTATAATTCATTTTCGTTTACTGAAACATGTAATAATGATAATAATAATAATATATGTTATCGTAAATGTGAAATACAGCTTGGCAATGAATGTGAAGAGCACAAAAGAAAGCGAAATCGAAAGCAGTATGTTGCTTGGCATTGTCCTCAAAATGTCATTCACTTGTCAGGAGAAACTCGCAGCAGTGTCTGTGCAAAATTTTCCACTCCTGGATTTTTAGCCTAGGTATAGGTAGATTCTAGGAAGAGCGCATAACCAATTAACGTTTACCGCATTTTTGCTGATACAAACGTGTGTCAATTGATTCATTCGAATGCAATGAACCGTAAAACTGTCGGCGGTCTGACGAGTGCTCACTGCAGTCGCAATGATTTATGCATTAAACTGGAAAACAACGCGCGTTTCGCATGAATGTGTCAGTCGCATTTTGCAACTGAAAGCTTCACTGCTGTACGAGCGGCGCTCATAAAAGTCTATCAGCAATTTATTTGTCAGCGAAATAAGCTGAAAATATTTATGTATAGTGTATAAGCACTTAGAGACTTAATATATAAATATCATAATAAAAAGAAGGGGGCAAAGGGAGAAAAAGCTAGTCGGCTCGAACGAGGAGCAAATGAGTGAGGTCAAAGTTGGCGGGACGTCTGTCGGGAGCTGGGGCAGCAGCGTTAATCTCGACGCGCGCGCTCGTTCGCTGTGTGTTTGTGCGCGGCACTGAAAAGGAGGCGGCAATAAAATCCTTTTATCGTCCGTAAATAGACTGGCGGAGCTGCGCGAGTAAATTATAATAGAGAGGCTTGAGGAGCTCGTCGAAAAACCGCCGCCTCCGCCGCAGACACTAGTGCAGCGCACTGCAAGATGCTTTTAATAAATATTAAATGAGTTTATTAATTAGTCGCCGCCGCGCGTCCTGCACCGCAATATGCCATAAAGCACACAAAAAATCGCATGGGTGTTGGCAAGGTCGTGTGCTTTTTTTCAGAGAAGACTTGACTTTTGCGGCTTTACAGATTTCTGCTGCGTGTGTTTTTTGTCTTTGGGTTGACGCCGACCGAAGCCAAAAAGGTTCGCGCCATACAAACGCAATCAAAGAAATAGACGTTTGGACTGGCAGCGGTCACAGCGAAAGACATGGCGGTGACTGCCAAATGCCAACAACACACAGCACACAACACGTATGTGTTTCTCGCAAACGAAATCGTAAGAAAAGCCAATTTGTTGGCTTTACGCTGCGTTCATTTATCAATTCACTGACTTCATTCTTAATCTTCACAATTAATTAGCTCATTTCTTCCGTTCGAGTTTTCAATCGTACACATATGTGCTCGTTGTTCATATTTCAATCTGAACGTCATCATTAAATTGAGTATTTTCTCGACGGGCAGGAAACAATTAAATTTTCCTATACGTTACTCTCGAACGCATGTCTTGGAAATTAATTATTTGCGTTTTCCGTCACGGAAAAGAAAGCAGCCGAGAAAAAATACATTTATCATTCCACTAAGTTGGAACTATTCGACGTTGGTTTCTTTTGCGGTTCATTTTCATAAAAATACCATTAATAATGTAATGTTTGAATGCGCCGACTAAAACCATTATCAACGCTCACACAAAGGACTATTGTTTCGAAAATGTAATTACATTTCAATTATTTGTATAAGTTTCAGCGATCTTCTTACATTATCTTCATTAATTACTGCTACATCAATTAAACATTCATTTCGCATGTGCAGTGTTGCATAACGCGAAGAGTTCTATTGATCTCGCGAGGGTGCATGATCAGCAAAAGTATTTCCGTGCAAAGATTGCTATTTGCAAAAGTTGATAGGAAGGTAACGTAGGTACTGAGAAATTTCAAGTTTTATTTATCTAAGCAAAGAACAAATTTTATTACGGCGAGTTTCATGGCGATGCGTTTAATTCATCGTAAAATTTATGTGAGTGAATTGCATCTTTTTATTTGATGAGAGTTGTGGAACGTGCTGGAGTGGCAAATATGAAAAGCAGATTGAAATGAAAACGTTGCGAACATACAAATAATGTCAATATTAGCCATTTTACTTTAACGTTGACGCATATTGAATCAATGACGATTCGTAGATGAGTTTCGCATACGTGGCATTCGCGGAAAATTTTGTCGAAATTGTTAAAGGCAGCTGTGCTCGGTAAAGAGACAGACTGAATGCCATCCGCATGCTGCACTTGGACGCAATTTTATTGTTGCAGCTTTCATTCAGATAATTTGCTTTATTTTTATTTCGAATTTTATTCCGACGTTTTGCACTTTGCTGCTCGTTCCAGCGGCGTTATCGATGGCTGGAATGAAGCGAAACATGTGCGTTTGAAGGAGGAATGCTGTGATGGTGGTGCACGTAGTCTGAATCAGCAGTGGAGGCGGCTGGATGGACACATTGTATATATGTGCGTTCGAAATCGAACAAGTGATATAAACAGACAGCGAGTTCGAATGAAACGAACGAGAATCATGAGAGGAGGCCGCTCTTCCTGGATTTATTTTTTTGCGAGCGAGCGCGCTGCAGACTCCAGGACGATATATACGTCAACAACTCAATTTCACGATAGTAACTTATCCCTCAGGTTGCATATGTGTCCGGAATGCGCATTGGTTCTTCATTCCTTGCGTTTGCAGACTTTACGAGTGGATATATTGTTTGGCAATGATGAACAAATTGAAAACTTCCACGTCTCACAATAACCCCGAACTAAATCAGTATTTGACGGGCTGTACTTATAGCAAACCAATTTTGTAATACTACTTGGGTGCATTTTTAGAAAGTCGTACGAAACTAATCAATTTTCATTTACACTTGGGTGTATTCTTAAAAGGGGTGGAAAGTGTTTATTGATTTGCTATTTTTAAAACTTGAAATTTAATTTGGGCGAATGGCATGCGGGAAAATTTACCAATACGGCGTGAAAAAAATCAGCGTGTTTACAGCCAAAAATTAATGATTCACTGTACATCGAACAACTTTTCATCGCGAATGGTGAAACGCGCGCGCCGAACGTGATCAGCAAAAGCACTATGCAATTTTTCATTTGACCACTACAATCGGGATGTCGCCGGATTTATAATAGATGAGGGTGTACAAAAAACTAACCAGCAAAACATCAACCGACCCATGTCAAAAATATTTCGGTTGTAAAAGACCGCCACACTTTTTCCTCGCGTTTTTTCACCGCTAATTTTTGATAAACGTTAAACCAGGCCTACCACTATCAGCAAATTTCTCTAGCAAAATAAATATCCTGCATCCGCATTTGGCATGGACAGCATAATTAATAGTATTTTAATTAAACAGTTAACGCGACGTAAACAACCACATGCCGAACTCGCGAATAATAATGAATTTGACGAATTGGAATTCATTTAAATTATTGCAATTAAATTCCCACTAATTATTCATAAATTATTTACGTGCCAAATGAGTAAATATTCCAGTGTTAATTTTATTACCCTCCAACCAAACCAATTGCAAATGCACAAATACTTTTTAATTAACAGTATTAAACTTCCGTAACAAGTAGTATAGATATTCATTCTCATTTTGGATGTAGACAACATAGTACAACATAGTAAAATATGTTATAAACCTAGGAACGTACAGCAAATATACGTTGGATGCACATGTAAATTACATATGTACGTTTAAAAGTGATAAATGATATTTGGTAATTAGCGATGTGCCAATCAAAAATCACGAACAATCCATGGAGAAACAGCATCGAAATACGAATACTGGTATGTCAATTTTGACATTTCATTTACGAATGCTGCGTCGAATTATTTATGCATTGGGCATTTTGTACTTTTTTATAACATGGATCACCGTCGAAATCATTGACCTAGTCCATCGATAGCAGCATAACATGCGTACATATTTTAGATGTGTTTTTGCAAAGGAACGCACTGTATAAACACGCAATACATATATAAATCACAAGTTGTAATGGCAAGGATAAACATTTGTTCAGTGCACACCATGAATGTGTGTGATTTATCTGCATACCAACACCTCAAATCGTGCAAATTACGAATATATTTGGAAAACGTCATCCCGCCATACATACAGGACTATTAATTTACTTTTTATTATACATGAATGAACAACCTATTTTCGTATGCGAATATTTGCTTATTATTTTGATTATTATGCAATCCATCATAATAATGGAAACTTTAATGACTTTTTTCGGGTATTATTTATTAAAATAGTATTAAGTATTAAAAACACAAAATAATTTCGAATAGATATAAGTAAATTTTTGCATTTTTTTAAATTATGCGCAATATGGAAAAGTTATCGACGGAAATTACAAGTTGATCGTTACTGAACTGAATATGAACTGAATAATTAAAATGGAATAAAGTTTTAGTAGTAAACAATGTATTTTTTTAAATTGGAATATTCTGATATAGAAAACCTGTGTTATTGAAGGAAATTGCAAACTAATCACTTGACAGTTGAATGAAAAACAGGATAATTAAATTTTAAAGGAACGTATAAAGGACTACATACGCAGTATAGTAATAAACTAAGTAGTTTTAACTATGATTAATAAAAGCCAAAGATATTATGTTACTTTACTTGAATCATTTACAACTACGACTACTCGAGAGTAAAATCAAAAATATTATGAAACTGAAGGAAATTACCAATTGATTGCTTGTTCACAAAATTCGTCAAACTCTGGATGAAAATATAAAGGATTGCGGACGGAATATAGCAATAAACAACTTGTTTTCATGTAAATATTACTAACCAATAACAAAAACCAAAAATAATAAGTTATTACACCTAAATCTTTTGGTAAATTGAATAATTGAACTCTGCCTGAACGTATAACAAATTGCTGACGCACTATGGTAGTAAACAAAGTATTTTTTTAAATTACGCACATGATTGGACAATTGATAATGGAGTTTTTGACTAACGTACACGAGTGTCACAAGAATGATGTATAACCGCAGGATTTCATAGGCCATTGCCATATCATAGATAGCATCAATGTCGTCCATTGTAGCCAGCGCGGTGTATGAATGAAGCCATTAAATTAATTTATTTAGTAGCTATAAAATGACGACGTTTACGATATCAGTCGGCGGTGGCATGAGCACGCACAACAAATCTGATACAAGCCGATGATAATTGACGTGGCCCGAGCGCACGCGTGTGTTTCAAACGAGAGCAGGTAAATTAACAGCCAGAGGAAATGAAAGCCTCGAATTTTGGCAATCCTAGTAAACAATTCACCTGCACGCAGTTGTTAAGCGGAAACGTGTTTTGTTACGTGTTTCAAGGGTTTCGATTTGATGCCTTTAGCTATCAACAAACTACTGTACATACATTCAAACATAAACCCCGCACGATCGCTTCCACTTCTGCATATTCTTCTTCTTTTTTTTTGGTATCGCGTCAAGAGCGTATTTCAACAGTGAAATTGGTTTGCGTGTGCAAGGTTTGCTTGCCTGCTTATATCGCAAAACATTTACGCAAGGATATTTTCTTTCGCGCAGAGAATTGAATTATCCTTGTTGTTGTTGACATGATCCACTTACCAGAACGTAAACGGCGAACGGCATCACCACGACGGCGACGAGCAGATCGGCCAGCGCGAGGCTGACGATGAAGTAGTTGGTGACCGTCTGCAGCGTTCGCTCCCTGTACACACTGAGTATCACAAGCACGTTGCCGAAGAGCGTGAAGATTGGAAACAGCACGAGGATAAGTGCCCAATAGTTGCGTTCGTAGACAGGCGATTCGTAAGAATTCGTCGCGTTCACGCAGCCCGTCACATTGCTCACGTTCAAGTAAATGCAATTGATTAATTGCCGGTCAAAGGATTGCGCGTCGGTGTCATTGCCGAAGACGCCGCCGCTGCCGGACGTGCCGGTGAAATTCAAGTGGCTAAAGTATTGATCGATGTCTTCGAAGATCAGCATGAAATTGTTGCTGCCGCCGCCGCCTCCGCTGATGCCGTCGGATTGATTGCGATCGGGCATTGAGTCGTAGCCCGTCACGACAGAGTCGTTCTGCATTGCCACCGCCGACGGTGCGTCCTCTGATGGCTGCGCTAATGACGATAATGAGGTGGCATTACTTGTGGTGACTCGCCTCAGCAGCTCAGACATAGTGCGATTACTATCAGTATTCCACTCGGAGACACGTTCGTTTCGCACGCTCGTCGTCGTTACCATCTTTATCTCCTTCGGATTACGGGGGGCCAGATGTATTTCATAGATTTTTTGCCCCTGCTGCGGGGAGGATGCTCGGATTTTCCGCTCCTTCGTACTCCTAGCTCTCTAGTACCATTGGCGTCTGTCCTGATACTTCAGCCCATCCGCATGTTGGCCGTCATGTTGGACATGTTGATCGCCGACCATGGTCCTCATGCATTGAGAATGAACCTCGCAATGGGAAATCAACGTCCAGCTGTTGTTTTGCGTCCGAACAGCACGGACCAATCTATGCGCGTTAGTCATTCGCGATCACTCGGTGCAAATCAGAGAGCAAATAAAAAACTAATTGGTTTAAGAAAATGGGCAGTATGTAACACTCTCTCGTAGATTTTTTACTCAATCAATCATTTTCCGCACGCACAAACGCACAATCTCTGCACCTCTCGAGTTTTTCAACCACACTCCCCATTCTGATGATCAAAGTATTTCGCGCACAATTTCTACACCGCAGAACCGTATAAAACAATCACTTTTATCCTACGCCAATTTGCAAATTTTACATGTTCCAACCGAAAACTTTCAAACTTGTACCGTGCCAACGACGACACGTGCTGCTCATATGTAAATGCGCGAGTGAGGTATGCGAGTCACATTTTAATCGTAATTTGCAACAGCAATCCAGCCGCCGACGTCGTTCGGTTTTGATGAGGTATTTTCATTGAGATGTAGGTGGCGAATTGTGTGCGAATGCAGTCGAGGAGAGAGCGTTGAGGGATTCGCGTGCCGACGCGCTTGGTACAGCGGAACCTAGTGGCGGCGGTTGTGGCGCTCGCTCGCAGGACGAACGGGAAAGGCGCGCTGCAGCCGTGGGGGCAGCAAGGGCTGTGTTATGGGATACGCGTCGGCGCCGCCTCGTCTCCGAAAACCTCCGAGCACTAGACGGAGAGAGTGCGCACGTTTCTTCGCCAGTGCCGAAAATGAGGAGCAACACGAGCGCGCACACCGTGCCATCGGTGGCGGCGATGCCAAGTGGTTGCGTGCGACGGTGCGTACACGTGCACGTGCGAGAGAGACCAGCGGCCGCACGCTGGAGACGGCGTTAATTTTTTCTGCCATCATATTCTATTGTTCATTACACCCTCGCAGCTGACTTCTGCCATCAACGTTTTGATGATGCTGCATTCCTCAAATTGTATTTCTTAATGATTCATCTTTACGGCCAGCACTGCACAAAAGAAACGACCTGATATTTATACATTCTGCTTTACATGCATTTTTCTTGCCGAGAAACAAAGTTTTTTCATTGGTCTCATCAATAATCCAAAATCGTTAGATGATACCTAACGATTCGAGCATATTTTTTTCTTCGCCAGGGTGGTAAAGCATCAACCATTAATCATTTCCTGATAAAATTTTGCACGAAATCGCGCAACGAGCCAAAGGTAACAGGATTATATTAAAGTTTGAACATTCGAACACAAGCCGGTTCGATTATTAATAAATGAACAATTTCAGTTCGGTGGCGAAAAAAGTTTGCCCACCTTATTTACCCATCGGTAGATAGCGGATGAAATATAAGAGCGCCGAACAAGGAAGGATGTGTAATAAGGTTTTCATTAAATGATTGAAAGACGAGAGAAGTCCAGGGTTAAGCGCACATGCGAGTACATCCGGCCGTGAAGAAGGCAGCAGCGAGCACGCGGGTGAACCTAAGTGTATTAGAAGTGGAATTGCAGCGCGGGAAGGTTAACTGGTCGGACATTGGAAAGGTTTCCATTTCATAAAATATGAGTCTGATTACTGAATCCGTACAGGCACCGAATTTGTTCGTTTTTGGCCACCCCATCTTTCCGCCTTCGTCGCATTCGACATTCGCAACCTCCGAAAACGTCGAGCGTACGACGAGCGACGCGAATTGATCATACGGCTTGCCCTCTAGGATCGACCTACTCGTCGTCGGCGGTGGCGGCGTCGTCTTCGTCGCGTTCGTCGTGGTATGAGGAAAACCCCTTTACAAAATCGTAATGTACACTCGCCAATCTTCCTCTCCTTCGTTGCCCCCGCGTATAGATTCGTACAACATCAATAACCGTAAGTCAAATATCTTTCAAATCCGCTTTCTCATTTTACTGCTGGTTTCAATTGCGCTCGGCACGTTTTATAGAAGCCGCCGCCAACACAGCCAGCTGCTGGAGGCTTCGACACGTCGCGGTCGTATGCTTTCCGCGTGCCGCGTTGCGAATTTGGCGGCGCACGCATTTTCCAGAGTGTAATAAATCAGGGGCGGCGCAATCTAATTTTCATCCTAATGTACACGCCATTCAGAACGCATACCTTACAAGTGCACGTGCGATTCACTTACGACATTATGAGCCATCAATAGGGCGCCTGCTCTATTGATAATTATTCCTGAAATGGAAAGTCACCAACCCGAATTCAAAATTACTAATTTGATCGGCTTAGCTATGAAGAAAATACACAAAAGTTCTTTCTGACTTTTCTATGGGCAAATTAGAAAGTTTCAGTGAGTAATGCAATTTCATGAGTAATGAAATTTAAGTGAAATTATGTGAAAATCAATAGTAATCAACAAAACAATAAATTCATTGAATACAGCATTGATATAAACCTTGCCATTGGCAATGTGGTTTATAAAAACTATTAATTAATATCATGTCATGTATAACTAAAGTAAACCTCTTATACTAAATTGATTTTGCCGATATTTTGAACTAAACAAATACCACAATCTGTTTATTTAAAAGCCATAGTGTATCAACTCGTCGAGTGATTAATTTATCTAATTTAAAGGGGACATAAGATCTGATTGTAATTAATAATACAATGATTGTAATCCCAGTAATTTAATTCGAAGTAGAAGCAAGTAGAAAGTGGCAAAGGTAATGTTTGCTAGTCAATAATGCAATCAATTAAATTAAAGAAAATACTGCGCAGGCTGAAGGTCATTCCAGCCGGCTGAGAGTATCACAGCACGAAAATACGTTGAAATCTATCTAATCCTGGTTAATTTAGTTTCCTTGAGGAGCTTACACATGGAACAAGGGCTGCCTTTGTGTATCAGTTTGCTTAGATGGCAATTTGCGCACACGAAAATAATGTTAACGTGACAAAGAAAAAACCGCCCGTATCCTGTTTTCTGGAAAATGAGCGAAACCTCTAGCAAACCCAATGTGACTGCAAATCGTCATGTTTAATGGAAGGCGTTGATGGAGTTAACATCCGAAAAAGCTTGGAGACAGTTGGCCGATTTTAACTAAATACCACTTACTCGAATTGTCATTTGTAATCGAAAAAATGGAAGAATAAATCAAAGGCGTTTCTTGCGAAACGTGACATTTTTATCAATGTTTTTCTATTCTATCAAATGGACTTTATAATAATGGGTACACTTTTTAAATGGACAGGATATTAATTTAAAAGTCCCTGCAATTGCAATAGTATGAGGTATATGCTTAACGTCATTAAAGGTAACATTTACAGACGTACTTTAGTAGAATTAATTTCCAGAAAAGTTTTTGGGAAGCTTTTAAATCGCACACTAAATTAACGCTCATTAAGTTTAGCATTGAATATTGAGAAAAGCCATTACAAGTACATAGAATACTAATTCGCACATTCTTCGCTCCCGCGTACGCTTCTTAGTAGAGTTACTGAGGGGTTGGCGGGAGGAAAAAGAGTATGAGATTTCCCAATTAACGAAGTCATTATTGAAAAAAGCCTCAGGTAAGAAGCGAAGCAAGCACGCCCGCCATTCGTAAAGCGACTCACGCGCACGTATTTGCCGGCACCGAAGAGTTGTGACGGTCGAGAATACCGACTGGCAAGGGGGGTGGCAGATAAGAGTGTAGCTTACACGTACTTGAAGAGCGCACTCAGTAGTGTGACATTGCTATTCCATCCGCATACACATGCATCAATGTCAATGTATATACTTCATTTGGTGGAAAAGGATTATGCTCCTGCGTTCAGATATTCTTTTTCGTTACGACAATGAGCAACTTAATGTGCTTGCCTTTGTTGGCGTAATTATCGTCTGTTGTAACTTCTATGCATTGCGTCTTATCCGTGCTTCGTTCAGTTGTAATTTGTATTGTTGTTACTCAAGCAAATCCGTCGACCTGCACATAGAAGGGAGAACACATTGTAATTATATTTTTAATGAAGCAAATGAATTTGAAATGAGCTACGCGAAGAACGCACAGAACAAAATTTTGCTGTTATTATTTTTCCTGGAATATTTTAACGCTTGAATTTATGTAGTCCTTTCATCCCTTCGAAGTAAACCGAGGATTACTCAATTAGGACAATGTTTATGCAATGAAACAAAAAAGTTTTATATTTTTCAAATAACGCAACATTATATAGTTTATCAAATTAATGTTTACATTTTATAGCAAGCATAAAATAGGAATTACAAAACTTGCATGATGAGCATCTTTACGTATGCAGAGTATGTTTAAACAATTAACACTCGCTTAAATATATACTGAATACAAAAGTAACTAAAGTTCAGTCACATACATTATTTTTTTTTCGTCTTTTAAGGGTTGTGTTTAGCATTAGCAATTTATGTAAACCCTCTTAATGGTTATCTTACAATATAAAGCAAGCCGTAAAAGGTAAACTCAATTAAAATAATAATGAAGCTCGCATTTAAATCAAGCGCTGCAACGTGGGAACTTTGAAATTGTGGGTGAATCAATGCTCGAAGAACGTTACCGCCAAATCGTAAAACGAAACAATCAGAGAGCAATTACATGGGGCGTAATTCACCGATGGTCCAGCCATAAACAGTGATAAGTAATTTAAAGTTGGAAATAAATACAATAGCATAGGGACCGCATATTGGTGGCCAACATAACAAAGCATATTACGAAGAAAGAAGGACAAAGCTTAACGTTACTGAAGACCGCTTGTAAATTGTATGAAAAGCGACCGGTGCTAGACAACCTTAGCTCTTTAAACCATTTCCAAACGTTGCAACGCGTTCCTTGTTCCAAGCAAATACTTCATTTGCTCATGAACTCCCCGTAAACATACTTGTGAAATATTCTCGTTATATCAGAGTCGCTAGAAGACGATTATCGAAAACCATTGTCCTAATATACGCATAACTTATCTTTGGGAGTTTAGTAGTTTTTCCAACACAAAATACGCAAATGCTAAAAAAAAATGGACGTAATAATTGAAAATCAATGATTTTTTTACTAAACTACTATAAATATCATGGACACTAAAATCTTATAAATTGAGAAATGAAATCAACACGTTTATCGTGCAATCTACGAATTTGCAAGAGAGTAAACTACGATTCTCCTGATCTCTACCCACCCGCGTTTACATTCTAGAGATAAAGACGTGGGATGAAAGGGATATGGAGGCTTTAAATAAGAATTATACTCATTTATACGTATTCAGGAAAGATAGATGTGAAGTAATGGCAAATATATATGAAACCGTATCAGGACTAATTAATGCAAATATTATCTTTTAATAAACCAATAGTTTATTAAATTACCCGTGATTGGTATAATTTGGATGAATAAATTACTTATTCAGAAGTAACAAGTTGTAATATGGTATCAATAACGCGTGCGCTTTTTGCATTATTTTGCAAATTCAGCAGAGGATCCTTAATTTTCTCCTCCAGCAAATCGAGAAGCTCAATACGAATCATCTTCAACATTTCGCCGACCTTAAAAAGTAGAATAGAATAATGTCAACTTGGCAATCCTGAATTGTTTTTTATATCTACCTTGTGTTCTTCTGCTTCGAACATAATCCAATTATCATCCAATGCTAAATATGTAGCCCCGTTAAGAATACGTATGGAAACTTCGAAACCAGAAAATAGGACTAATGGGATAGCAGGCACGACGCAACAATCCCTAATAAACACTTTGGATGTTTTAACTTTTTCTTGATAAACCATGAACGGGCTTGGAAAATATTTTAATTCAAATGTTATTGAACTTGGATGTAAGAATACCTAAAAATTGTAAAATTAATATTAATCCATTTCCTAGAATATGATAACATACTTCTTCCTGCTGTGTACGGAATCTAAAATCTTTCGATCCAAGCTGTTTGGGTACTGCGCCTACTGCACTCGACACATATGTTTTCTCGGGTTGCAAAACTTTTAGGACATTGGGGTACAATGCTGCACATAAAATTGACGATAGGACACGTGTATTGGAACCATTCTTGTTAAACTGAAACGTAATGTTGAATTAAATTTGTGAAACTTACTTTAGATCGGTTCAATATTTACTTACTTCAGGACCGGTTAATGATAAAACAAGGTCTTGTCCTGATGGAGGCCTCTTTGTGATATTAATTGGTATAAAACCAATGCTAACAAGCAGCTCCAAAAACTGAAATTTCAATTCACTTATGGTTATAAGTGTTTTGTGTGATAAATAATTCTCATTGGCAAAATTTAACCCTCCAAAATAGCCCTTCTTCGAAGCTTCTTGGAATTTCTATAAACAAAAAATAAATTAACGTGAAACAGATTTAAACATACATTGTAAACATACGTTGTACGCTGTTAACACGGTCATCTGGTCACTCATTCCAGTTGCAAACTTTTGCCTTTTAGCATTTGCTTTCTCCTTTTGCCCAAACGGAACAACAAATGGTGATTTAAAGCTCAAACAAGCAGCCATTGTGAGAGCACTATCAATACACGAAAATATAGCGCCAAACAGCATCAATTTCCCTATGCGAACGTCAACCGGAAGTGCCGCCAAGTGGTGTCCCAAAGGCGTTAAATTAATTTCCCCATCCAATGCGCCTACGCTTTGCAAACGACATAATGAAGAGTCTATATTGTTCGCCAATGGGGGTTCAATTGTTTTGCCTGTTAATTGATGTACGTATTTGTAATTATAAGTAAATATTGATTATAATAGCATACGGCACCTAATACGGAATGAACATCTTGATCGGCAAAATTCGGAAGCACTTTTATATTTAACACCAAACGTTCTAACGGAACTCGATGAATCTCCGGAATTGGTTGACCTAACATATTGTGCATAAATCGTTGTGACGTAAATAAATGAATGCAAACACCAGAGGTAACACGGCCAGCGCGCCCCTTTCTCTGTTGTGCATTCGCCCGCGTCACCCACACAGTTTCTAAACTCTCCATATTCCGGTTTGAATCAAAGTGTTTTTCCTTCATCTTCCCTGAATCAATGACAAAGATGCAATCTTCGATTGTAATAGATGTCTCTGCAATATTCGTAGATAAAACTATCTTGCGCGTCTTCGAATCTCTCGGTTTCCTGAAAGAGGAGCAAAAACATAGATAACAGCTCAAAGTAATTTCCGTTGGCGCATCCTACTCAAAAACTTTAGCCTGCTCTTCACCGGTCAAGCTTGAATGTAATGGAACTAGAATATAGCGGCCGTATTTTGGATTAAATTCCGAATGACATGCCAACTTATCGTGTAAAGTGGTGATTTCAGCAATTCCGGGCAAAAAGACCAATATGCTTCCATGCTTAGGATGCGAATGTTCACCACTGACAATCCACTCAAGAATTGATTCGATAAGGTCCAAGTTCACTTTCTCCGGATCCATTAAATACAGAGTACGACAAGTTTTCATACTATAAGCTAAAAATTAAAATTGAGTACTATAATTCTTATAAATCCTATATTTACCTTCATAACGGGCCATTATTTCGGAAAATTTAAGATTTTCATCTTTCACCACATCTTTAGGTTTTGACTGAGACTTCATCACTTCGCCGTAAAGCAACTCTTCTTCAATATATTTATCCTTTACTTTCCGAGCAAACTGGGATGTTTCGTCAAACATATAATTACTCTTTTCCAAAATATCTTCCAAAAATATTTGTTCTACGGGGTGCGTACGTCCGGGTATTTCCAGAACTGGCACATTGCCAAAGTAATCAGCGAAAACATTAGCATTTAAGGTTGCGCTCATCAGAATCACTTTGAGATCTTTTCTGATTTGAAGCAAATCTCGAACAATTAGCAATAAAAAATCACTAAAATTACATGTAATTATCAATGTGCAAACATACGAATATTCGACAATACCTATCTTCACTCCGTTCATGAACTTCATCAACAATTATATGACTAACATTAGCTAAAGTGGGATCCATTTCTAATCGTCGCAACAATATTCCTGTGGTACAAAACGTAAGCCTTGTACTAGCTGAAATTTTATTTTCCAAGCGTATTTGGTAGCCAATTGTATTTCCTACTTTCTCAGTGCGTTCTTGAGCAACACGTTCAGCTACGCCAATTGCTGATATACGTCGTGGTTGTGTGCATACTATTTCAACATGTTTGCTCTTTATACTATCAAAGGATTGCATCCAATCATCAAGTATAAATTGTGGTACTTGTGTGCTCTTACCACATCCAGTTTCACCACTAATAACAATAACTTGAGCTTCCTCTAAAGTTTTTAAAATTGTATCTTTAAAACTCGCGGCCGGTAAATTATTTCGTACATTTTGCATTTTCTTATAAGCCAAGAGTTCCTGCTTTCTGAGAAATTGCTCCCCAATACGTTGATCCTCTTTTCGCGTCTCCTCAACGCTGTATTCTTTTTTGTTATCACGATTCGTTGCGCCACGTTTATAATGAGTGGGACGATTCCGCTTATTTTCAACTACAACTTTTGGAAACAATGATTCATGAGGCAGTAGAAAACTCATTTCATTCGTATTTAAATACCGTAATATTTCTTCTTCATTTTTCAGCAATTCGCATATAGAATACACACTTGGCATACCATCACCTGCTAGGCTAGCAGCCTCTGCTTGTAATCGCTTACAAATATGCAAAGGTATCAAATGTGGCAGAACTGCATCAGTTTTCAAAAATATCAATGGTGGCTCATATGGATATTTTGTACCTTGAGGAAATCGGATTTCCAATTCAAATTTAAAATTATTTAAATGGGCATCTGCATTTGCCTTCTTTTCATCTTCATGTGAGAAACGGCAATTGTCACCATATTTACATGTCTGATTTTTTAAATAATACCTGCACTTTTCTTTCTTCTTTGCATTATTTCTTTTGGTAAAATTATTGTTGGTTTGTTTTGCTGGTTTAGTCTTGTGGTACAGGGTGACCAAGTAATCCAATTTTAAACTAATAATCCATACTGAGTTTTTCAACTTTTCTTTAAAACTTTCCTCATAAATTGACTCTAACACACCTTTTTCATCTATTTGTTGTTCAAGCAGTTCCTCTACAGTCATTTCTGGCATTTCATTGGGACCATTTGTTGACAAATTTAAATATTTTTCATACAGCAATGACAGAGATAATTCCACATCACCATTGCAGTAATCTAATGCTTCATGACAGTGCTCCTTATGAAATCCATAACTGAAAACAGAAATTGAATATTTACAGATAATACAATTTCAGCCAATTACCTTTCAAGTCTCATTGCAGCAAACATTTTCATTCTATCAGCTTCATTATCTGGTTCTTTACTTGAATTTGAATAATCATAGCAACCTTTAATAACTAAATTTCCGCTACCTATCCAGTATTTGTTATGAATTTTATTTCCTTCATCTTTGTAGGCTGATGCATCACTTAGACTAAAATCCTGAAAGTATAATCATGATTGCTTTTACATGAACAAATGTAGATGATTTATACATACATTACCATGGATGAATTTTAATGTATCCATTACATTTTCCTGAGTTTTTGCACTTAGCCTAAGGACTTGAAGTTCTTCTTTGGTCCTAGGGCGTGTTGGCAGTGATTTTATTGGTTTACTAAAAAAATAAACATTTTAGACAAATTGAATTCAATATGGTGAATTAATATACCTGATTTTGGTATTGGGCACTTCGCGTAATAATAAATCAGCATTATTAATAGCTTCCTCAGCGTTCATTCTTACGAATAAAATAATTGCACAACACTATGTAAAACTGTGTAAAACGAAACAGTATTGTTAGCGATAGAAGTAAATTTATAGGTTAGGGTGGCTCACACATGTCACTTGTACTAGTGGGTGCCAGTGGGTGCTTAACAGTGCTTATAAGTTAAATAATTACAAGAGCCATTAATTTAATTGATAATATTACTAATTATGTAGTGACAACATGTTGGCTGTTTATCTACAGTATTTGACATTCATTCATTAGATGAGTCATTACTAAAGATAACACCCGTAAACTATATATATGTCCGTAAGTAGATAACGACTTATTTTGTTTTTATTTAGTGTTGGTAATCCATTAATGTGCGCTAGTCTCAATAATGAAATTGAATATGAAACATACATCGCAGTTAGAAAACATTAATTTTATATCCAAATCATTATATATCTTGGGTATATTTCCAAATTTTGGTAATAACTTCAATCAACGTATAATTAACTACTTTCGACTGCCACTATATTGTACAATCTGTATTGTATCAAGCATTGTACAATATTTTAGAGAAGACTTCAAAATATTATATAAATCACATTTGGTATGGAATTTGGCATTATCATCTAGAACATTTTCTTCCATATATATAATCATCTGTTTACTGAGATTTTCAGTGTTCCACATTGACAACACCATAAAATTATTCAAATTAATAATTGCTATTGATCTACAACTTAAGAATGTGTTTGAAGTAAAACAGTTAAATTATTTCATAATAAGTTTCAAGTATATTTTGGGAATTTATGGAATCGTATTTGGTCTATTTTCTGTCTATGGACTATATGCATTCCAATGGTTGAATTATACTACAATTTTATTGGGTGGTTTCGACCAATTTCAGCTTGTAATTCTGGAATTGATTACATTTCTTCAAATTCAGTTACTGCATCTCATGAAAAATCAATTCAAGCAAATAAATATGATTTTGCAAACATACAAGATTAACTCAAATTTACTAACTTCGCTTACACACATGTTTAACAAATTATATAATGCGTGTAACATTTATGAAACAATCTTCAGTTGGCCCATGTGGGCAATGTATATGCAGATGTTCTTATATATTTTAGCAACAATTAGCGTTTCTCAAACTGCAGATATGTTTGATCAAAATTCAATCATAAGTCTATTTACAATGGTCACAATTATTGTGGTAATAATGAATTTACATGTTTGAGCTATTTACTGATGCAATCTAATTGTAGGTTCCTGGCATTGTTGTTGCTTTTTCATGTCAAACTTTGAAAAATGAAGCTAATAAAACAACAAGTTTTCTTTGCGATATTATTACTCTTAGAAGCGGCGTTAATCCTACAATCAAATCAAAATTAAAATTAATGTTGCAATATAGTATAATTAAAGTACCACAATTCACTGCGGGTTCCTTTTTTGTAGTAGATGCGACTATGGTTTTTACATTTGTAAATTTAGTGGCTACTTACACTGTAGTCATAATACAAGTTCAGTAGTAATGTAATTTTAACTTCAGCATATTCCTTACACTAATGAACATTTTAATATAAGTAACTAATTCTTATTGGTGTTTCGATTTATAGCGTAAAACTAATATTCTATTCATTGAATGAAAGTTTTGAATCCGGAATTCCGGATCCTATCACTAACGCTTTACCATACACACAATTTGAAGCTGTTGTATTGTTGAATTATAGAAACTTTTTAAATCCTGACTTGGGAGTATTTGCTACGATTGCAATTGAAACACCGGAATTTGGAATTTACAGCCAAAACTATGTAAATAATTCAGGTATCTTGAATCATTAAAATTGCTCATAATTAAAACATGCCATTTAAAAAATATTACTCAGGATTTAGCAAACATATTGTTATTAACAGCTCCTAAAATACTAGACCTGTGATTTTCAACCTGACGGTACACGATCTCACACAGTTTGAACTAGGGCTGTGTCACGCTTATGGGAAATGAAAAATTTTATGATTTTGGTTACATAATGGTTTCCTAGTGGTCCGCAATTGCCCGTTCTAACTAATGTATGCTACATGTTCGACTAAGCTATCATACAACACGGTAGGATAATTAGTTTAAGAGTTATTTAATTTTTAAAATTTTATTTTTGGACGGAAAAGTTTCGGACTTATCAGTTCTGATAACATTGAAACTTTTTCAATGACACGTTTAGAGCGGAAGATTTTTTTTAACAATAATAATTTTTTGAAATTTATTGTAGGCAACCAGAAATGCATGTACTAGTGGCGCTATCTCTGAATGATGGGCGGAACTATTGAGTAAGGAAATGTTACCTGTAATAAGTTTTATCGTATACAATAGATGTCACAACTAGTACTTCTAATTTTATATTCAAAATATCATTAAGAAAGCATATTCAAAACAATGTTTAATATGAAATGATTAAAACTACCATGGCGCTCGTCCTACGAATGGGTTATATTGAACAATCATGAAATACATACAAATTAATACATAATTAGTAATAATTCTTAAACTACAGTAGCTACAATAAAAGTAAGTGGTTAGCATGTACCGAAGTACGTGTACAAACATACTCACCAAGTTCATTCCAGCTGGCAGCAACAGAAGTGGCACTATGATAGATTTTCTGAAAAAATACATAATTAGTTATTGTGGGCAAACTATAAGAGTTTTAATAAAACCAAGTGGCAAACATGTACTGAAGTACATGTGCCAACATACTCACCTAGATTGTTCTAGCTCACAGCATCAGAAGTGGCACTATGAAGGATTTTCTGAAAGAATACATCCATAATTAGTTATAGTGGGTAAACTATAAGAGTTATAATAAAACCAAGTGGCAAACATGTACTGAAGCACATGTGCCAACATACTCAGCTAGTTCAGTCCAGCCAGCAGCATCAGAAGTGGCACTATGATGGATTTTCTGAAAAAATACATTATTAGTTATGGGTCAATTATAAGAGTTACAATAAAACCAAGTGGCAAAAAAGTACTGAAGCACATGCGCCAATATACTTACCAAGTTCACTCCAGCTGGCAGCATCAGAAGTGGCACTAGGATGGATTTTCTAAAAAAAAAAAATAATTAAATAATTTCTGAAAAAATACATAACTGGTTATTGTGTGTAAACAATAAGAGCCATAATAAAACCAAGTGGCAAACATGTACCGATGCACATGCGCCAACGTACTTACCAACGTCTTTTCAGCTGGCAGCATAAGAAGTGGCACTATAATTGAACTAGTTTTTATGGGTAAACTATAAGAGTTATGAAAAACCAAGTGATAAAAATGTATGGCAGCACATGTGTCAGTATAGTCACTATGTTTGTTCCAGCTGGAAGCATCAGAAGTAGCACTATGATAGATTTTTTGAAAGAATACATAACTAGTTATTGTGTGTAAACGTTATAATAAAACCAAGTGGCCAACATGTAACAAAGCACGTGTTCCAGTGAGTGTACTTACCACTATCTTTCCAGCTGGCAGCATAAGAAGTGGCACTATGATGGATTTTCTGTAAGAATACATAACTAGTTTTTGTGGGTAAACTATAAGAGCTATGATAAAACCAAGTGGTAAAAATGTATGGCAGTACATGTGCCAACATACTTTCAAGTTCATTCCACCAAGGCCCATAGAATAACATATCTAGAAGTCACTCACATGTAAAAACAATGCAATGGCATACTTGATCATTCAGGAAAAAAACTTTAAGAAATGTCAAATTATAAACTAGTCAATCATGTAGCCTACTCTTAAAGTTTTTTTTCCCAAATGATCAAGTATGCCATTGCATTGTTTTTCGTAAAGATCTTCCAATTAATAAAAGTCAAATTATCAGTCATAGTGAATCTGTGTGTAGAAAGATACATTACTTATTGGTATATCAGCAATATATTTCTCAGTAGATTAAGTTATATTGCACTATCATACAAGAACCAGAACAATATCATACAAGAACAAACACACATGTAATTGTATTATTATATATTGTGACCCTACACCGAGAAGCTATGCCAAGAAGTGGTAAAAAGGGAATTGATTATGTAATGTATATATTGTAAATACATAAAAATGCATATCCTTAAATAAATTTGAATTTAAGCAAAATGATTCTATGGTTTGCTATGATGGTTTGAACACTTGAATATGCTTGAATATAAATTTCTAAAATTTGGCGGCACAATGGGTGAGAATCGCTGTACCAACGCTAGGCATACCAATGCACACTACACGATACTGCACAAATGGGTACAATATTACATTATTAAATAAACTATACACGTTTAGAAATTTCACAAAATGGTTTTATTGTATCATTACACGTGTATAGTTTATTTAATAATTAATATCATAGAATTTCTCACAACTATCATAGTTAATAACAATATTACACAATACGCTGGTGGTTTCCGAACATTTACGATGAAGTTGATGTTGACCGATTGGTTTCGGATTGTAATGAACAACAAAACTTCTCTCTCTAATCAATGGTTCTTATGGTTTCCAAAACCAAGTCTCGTCTAAGAGTATTTCGTTTTTGCTGTGATTAATTGTTAAAAATGAGACGCCGTGCAGGCGTAGGTGCAATACACAAGCAAAAATTAGAACAGGAAAAATATAAGGATAAAGGTAATGAAATTCAGGAAAATCAGTTTGAGCAAATGACCAGACAACTGGAAGTGTTTCGTACAAACCTGGAAGAATTTGCAACTAATCATAAGCAAGAAATAAAGAAGAATGCCGAATTTCGAAGACAGTTTCAAGAAATGTGTGCATCAATTGGAGTTGATCCATTAGCTTCAGGGAAGGGCTTTTGGTCAGTCCTTGGTATTGGTGATTTTTATTATGAGCTGGCTGTGCAAATCGTAGAAGTATGCATGGCAACAAATGACAAGAATGGTGGACTTATTAGTCTTGATGAACTTCGAAAAAGACTTATCAAAGCAAGGGGCCAGGGTAAACAACATCAAGAAATTAGTCAAGATGATTTATTAAGGGCAGCCAAAAAGTTAAAAGTATTGGGTAATGGATTTACAGTTGTGAATATGGGAAAAGGGCAATATATGGTGCAGTCTGTGCCAGGTGAATTAAGCATGGATCAAACTGCAGTGTTACAGCAAGCTGGCAATTCAAATGAGGGTTTTGTCTCAGTATCACTACTTACTGAAACTTTAAATTGGGAATTTGAAAGAGCTGAAAGAGCTTGCCGACTTATGGTTGATGAGGGATTAGCATGGATTGATTTACAAGACACTCGGGAAAAACTTTACTATTTTCCCAGTATGTTTGCTGGTTGTGTAGATGCTAAGTCATAGCAACACTCAAAGGTATATTTAATTTTCTTATCATATTTACAATTTATATTTATTTATTTATTGGTGACTTGTAATGTAGTAAAAATCAATGCTTAGTTTAGTTTGTCTCATGCTTCTTTAGTGTTGACTAAACTATTAAATTCATCATAAATTGTCTTTAAATTTTGCTTATATTCTTCCTTTTTATATTGTGTGTGCTTTAATTTTTGCGTTAATTCTGAATTTTTATGTCGCAAATGGTTTATCTCAGACTTTAAGGTGTGAATATGTGTTTCTAATCTTTCAGTAACACTTCGCATTTCATTCTTCCATTTTTGATGCATATGAATTTGGGCTGTTAACTGTTTTTTGAGTTCCTCGTTAATACGTGCATTCACACATTCCACTTCATTTAATCTGTCTGTTAAAATTCTCTCTGATTCCCTACAAGTTAATTACATTAATTTAAATTATCATATAAAAATGTCATTGATTATTACGTCTGTTTTAGGGCTAGTTCTTCTTTGAACTGTGAATCCATGGATGTTATCCGACGACTAAGGTCCTCAACTTTTGCTGTTACCTGCTGAAAACGTGAATTACTCAACTGCAATTCATTCTCAAGTGTGTGTATTTTTGTCTCCAAACTCTTCTTCTCAATTTCTAATTTACACACTTCATCGTTATGTCTTTCTTTTACTTTGCTGATATTAGTTGTAAGTTCTTTTATTTCTTGTCGTAATTGGGTATTTTTGCGTTCGCTGATATACTGTTGAATAGAAATAAATAATACATATATTTAAAATATGTTATTTACGTACTAGTCTTTCTTTATTTTCTTCAACTTTTCCATTCCACAATTGCTTTTCTTTGCTTGCAATTTTCATTGTTTGTAATTTGCCTTCCTTAAGCTGTTCAAGTTCTTCCTCTAGTTGCTTACAGAATTCATTGCGTTTATCTAATTCTACGGATTTGATTGATAAGTTTTCTTGACATTTCTTTAATTCAAGTTTGTATGAATGCAATTTATTGGCAAAATCTTCCTTCGTATTGCGTATTTCAGCTTTAATTTTACTCTCGGTTTCTTGCACCACATCATTAATGGTATTTGTTAAACGTTGCACTTCATCAATTGCTTCTTTTTCACGTAATAATGCTGCATCTTTTTCCAGAAAAGCTGCTTCAATTACGTGACATGCTTCCGCTACTTTTAGTTTTGCATTGTAACTTTCGAGATTTATTTTTTCAATTTCGGACTTGTTCAATTTAATAATCTCTCTCAGATTTTCATTTTGTTTTTGCAATTCACCTTGTTTCATGTGTATATCTTCAATGTCTGTTTGAAGTTTGCGTATATGTTGTTGTGATTCTCCCTGTAACTTGGTTAAATTTTCTAACTCTTCCTTTTTGGTTGCCAAAGAGGTTTTAGAAAGGGATGCGGTTTCCATTAGTCTATGATGTGATTCTTTCAGCTTTTCGCGTAAATTTTGTACTTCGTTTTCATATGTTTTCTTCATCTAAAAAAACATATAAATTACTTTCTTTGCCATATTGGAGATCAATCGTACCTTATGAATTAAAGTTTTATTCACACTGTCTGTGCCAACCGAATAAATTTTCAACTCACTTTCCAAATAATCGATTCGTGTTATCGACGTTTTCCATAATTCGACAACGGATTCTTTTTCCTAAAAATGTGAATTATTAATTGTTGCCATGTTAAAGAATATACAATATTCAATACTTTTATTGATAAATTTAATTGGTTTTTTAAATTATCAATTAGATCCACGTCCCTAAATGATTGCTGTGTTCCAGCCATGTGACTCGTTGCACATTCTTCTAGCTTCCTGGCCAATGTTTCATTTTCCTGCGTTAAAGTTATTATTTCCCGTTTCAATGCGCTGTATTCTCCCTGGAATTATTACTCTTAAGAAATTGAATATTCTGCTACAACCACGTACCTTATAAAATTGAAGTTGTTCGTTAATTGCTGGTATAACTATATCATATTCTTTTACAATTTCTTTCAAATATCTGAAACGTGAAACATTTGTAAGAAAGATTACACATTATTTGGTTTAATAGTAAGTACTTAATATCATTTTGCTGTTCCATTGCAAATTCGATTGTGGATGCTTCTGTACCTACATAGATAATTAAATAAATTTAAAGTACACATAGTTATTCGTGAATATGTCATGTTACAATTGTTAGAATTTGACAAGGAATTTAAATTACCTTCATTCCGAGTGTGGTGCCAGCTCAAGTGAAAATCCGCAACTAAATCATCGTGGGAAACTGTGCTCTTCACTGCGCAGTCCTTCTGCAATATGATGTGCTTGTTGTTGATCTAGTTTATCTTCGAGTGTGGCATCGTTGCTGCACCAAGCAGAAACTAGACTGTATTCAAATATTCGGCCACGTCTAATTCGGGCAGTGGCTTCAACATTGGTTGCTAGACCAACTGGTCTCAAATACAAACAAATTCATAGTGTACGCAATTGATAAAAGCCTGACCGACGTCGATACAAACTTGCTACAAACTTGGGGATAAAATGCTATAATGACTGAACTGTACGTTCACAAAGTAAATATATTATTTATAATATATTTAAATTAATAAGTGTTTTCAGTCACATATGCGGACTCTTTATTGACATTGAAGATAATCAGTGGCCTATTTTATATAGGCGAGAATATGATGTCAAATTCTGGGGATTGGAGAAGATGCACCCATTTGATGCTCGGAAATGGGGCCGTATCGCAAATGTGTGACATGGAATGAGAAAGACATTTTTCATGACCATGCCTAACATAAATGTTGCAGTTTCTCGTCGAGGACGGATTGTTCAAGGTTGAGATGCTGGTCAAGCCAAATGAGGCCAAAACTAATGACTTGCTACTTGTACATTCCAAACGGTATTTGAAATCATTGAAGGTAATTTACATCAAAAATGAACAACATTACTTGATTAAAAATATGATATATTTGTTTCAGTGGAGTTATAATGTTGCATATATATCCGAAATTCCTCTCTTAACTATGGTGCCAAATAAATTTGTGCAAAGGCATTATCTAAAGAAAATGAGGTACAATAATAACAATTTATAAAACTAAATGTTAACGAATTTGATTTGAAGATATCAAGTAGGAGGTACAATTTTATCTGGAAAATTGGCATTGGAACGTGGATATGCCATAAATATCGGCGGTGGATTTCATCACTGTAGCGCACATCGGGGAGGAGGGTTTTGCCCGTATGCAGATATTACTCTTCTAGTTAAATACCTCCGAATGTATTTCAATGTTGATAAGATAATGATTATTGATCTGGATGCACATCAAGTGAGAATTTAATATACAAACGCTTCAAAAACCTTGAAATATTTTATTTCAGGGAAATGGATATGCCCGAGATTTAATCGAAGATAGATACGTATATATTTTGGATATGTATAATGCGGCAATTTATCCGCACGATCATCATGCAAAAAAAGCTATTCGAAAGAGAGTCGAATTGCACAGTGGCATTGGCGATGAGGAATACTTAAAACTTCTTGAAAAGTATTTTTCTTTGCATATTTAATAAGATTGTCATTAATATTGAAGCGTTTACTTCAAGGAATTTGGATGAGGCATTGGATGAGTTCCAACCAAAGTTTATCATTTATAATGCGGGAACGGACGTCTTGATGGGTGACATGTTAGGCCTCCTAATGATAACACCCGATGGGGTGATACTCCGTGATGAAACTGTCTTTAAGAAAGTGCGTAGTTTAGATATTCCTATTGCAATGCTAACGAGCGGTGGATATTTGAAAAAATCGGCAAGGGTGGTTGCCGATTCAATAATCAACTTAAAGAAGGCGTGCCTGATTGGGCCAAAAACGTAATGCAATATTATTCAATTTGTAGCAACCAATCAAAATATGACATAAAATTTAAATGAATGAAGTCATTAACTTATCTGGCAGTTTTGTTAAATTGATCGTAAAATTCAGGACTGGGGCAATTTGTGTAAACGACTTTCTTTAAGAATTCTTGCTGCTTGCGATGTTCCTTACTCATACGCAAATTCTCCTCAGCAATAGATCGACTCAGCTCCCTAAAAATGTTGTAATAAATGTATAAATAAATGATATTAAATGAATAAACTAACTGTTTTTTGCGTATTAAATCCGCGTCCAGTGCTGCAACCGTTTGCGCCACCCCATAGGCATATTCATCAAATTCTTTATTGCGACGTTTTTCCCATTCCTTGCGTTCCTGCATAAAATAACCAGGTTGCGATAAACTGCATATTTATAGTTATACTTTTGCAACTTTAAAAATTATTTGAATTTCATACACAAATAGTTCTTTCGCAAAACCCAGCATTGCTAGTTGTTCTAGTTGTATAAAGGACTTCTTTGTTTTATATACTCGCAGTTGTTTGCAATTTTGGTTACGACCTTTTATGGGTGTAATATCCGTTTATAAACCCAAAAGTTATGTTGTTTTTCATTATGTGTACACATATTCATGTGTCCGATTATGTATATTTACGTGCACAACATGTCTTTTTTGTTATCAGAGTCACCCCTAATGACTCTTGTTTATGTTGTTTGTTCACTTTGGGCTCCCTTATCTCGCAACTAAATGATCTGTGGCAATGCAGTGCGATAAAGAACGTGGAAACAATGGCCAAAGCGGTATAAGCGCAGAACAAATGGCATTAAGCAAAAGCTTTTTTCTGTAGGTGCAGTACTTACGCGAACTTCCTTTGCCAGTTGTTTTTGTTCCTCCAGCAATGCCATGCGTTCCATCCGACTGAGACCTTTTCCTTTAACGCCAGTAGCTGCATCCGTGGATTCCAGCATCATGTCGCTCATCATGACGTTGTACTTGTGCGCCAGGACATCCTGCTCCTCCTCACGCTTTTGCGTCTGCTTGATGCGCTCCTGTTCGTCGGCCTAATCATCGATCACAAATGTGGACGTTAAGTAACAGAAAAACAAATCGGACAGCGCAAATCAATCAAAAATGTACTACCATCGCCTTGTTAAAGTCCATGTAGGCCATTGACAGTCTGTGCCTGCATTCATTCTCCAACTTCTCAAGTTCGCGCGCCTGATGATCTCGCGCATACGTAGCTTGCCTATATGCTTCTGCAGCATCACGCCGCTCCTGGTCGGCGCGTTCTTTCTCATCCATCTGTTGATCCAGCCATGCTTTTGTTTGCTCCACTTGTATTTTGCGTCGATCCTTTTCAAATAAATCTTCGCCATTGAATCTAATCAATGCCAGTATTTACATTCCGTAACGCATTGAGTAAAGAAGAGGCAGCGAGCAAATGAAACAAATAAAAAATTATTACATTAACTGAGTAAATTGTGCAATGAGCAAGCACTACATTTGCATTGATGACAAACCGCAGCGTGGATCGTCGTCAAATTTTCGCGCCGCAATCGACTTACTGTTATTAACATCCGCTTCGCGACGGTCTTCTTTCTTTTGAAATTTCAGGCGATATTCGTTGATTTCTTTCATTTGCTTTTTACGTTCCTGAAATGACAAAAACGCATTATTTCACGTCTATAAAATATTTGTTAATTTTTACAAGTTTCTCTTGTTCCTCAATTTCTTTGGCAAGTAGGGCATATTGGCGGGAGCGTTCTTCAAAAAGAGCATCTCGAACGCGCTCTTCCGCCTGAAGTGTACGCTTTTCCTCGATCTGCTTGGTGAGCGCATCATGATCAATCTGAAAGAGTCAACTAGTATGTGATAAGATATATGTAAATCCAAGACGACAGCATTTGTGCGATATCAAGAAATCACACTCGTGAAGCAAACGCATGCAAATCGCACAAGCTGAATGTGAAGTTTGACAAAATTCAAGCTGCATGCTGACACAGAAATGCAAACCACTTACGAATATTTTCGCCTTTGGTCCAAAAATTCGCTTTTTGCGTTCCTCTTCCTGAGCGCGTCTACGCTCAACTGCAGCCGCCTCTCGTCTTTCCGCGTCGGTGCACAATGCAAAGTTTAGCATTTTCGTTCACTGCCAAAAAGTGAGTGCCGCGATAAGACAAGGCGTAAACAACACCAAACAAGTATATACCTTCTATATGTATAAACTATGCAAAACGTGCAATATAATCGTTCATAAAATAAGCTCGATAATGCAGAAACGTTTCGCGGAAAATGTGAAAACACACTTGTGCCTGTCAATGTTCTGCCAGCCGCCACCCGTATGTGAATGTCGACAAATAGGCTTTTGGTTTCTCCGGCAACGACCCATCGCAAGGCAGGGAAACGTGCCACTGTTGCTTGATGTAAAGACAATAAAGAGAAGTGGTATTGGAGGGTGTCGCCGTCGTGGGGGGCAACGAAATTTGATCAATGCTTTTATAAACAACGAAATCAAATACTTTTCCCAAGTGCTTCCGATATTGCATCGTTCGAAAACGTTTTTAGATCCTTTGTATTAGCCTTACCTTTGCGCATACATCAATGTAACGGAATTTTAATTTTTATTTATTGCTAAGGATAATAATATGCTATTTTAAAAAAATTATTTGTTTAACCTAAATATAAGAATGAAAGTAAGTTTTGTAACTATGTATATTAGGGATCTTGTTTCTATACCAATATAGGTATGTTTGAATATGATAATTAAGTAGATGTAATGACAAAGAGAAATAAGATATTTCAATAGATTAACGCAGTATTATTGTTGCGCACTTCATATACTCTAAATTCTAAATAAACAGTTTGAGTGGTGCATTCATGTCCCATGAGACAAAGGAGTCGAACGATGGCAATAAAATAAAGCTCCTCTTCAGGAAACTCTATACACTTTACTATGAGATATTATACATGCAGCAATAGTTGGATATTGTTAATATGCATTCAAAGTGCCACTGGGTTCTAAAACCTACAGCAATTGTTTTGGTGCATTTCGGTTGAACGAGCAACCGAGGAATATTATTGTTGCATAAAGCTGGAAGTGTTCCTTAGATCGTCCCATCACATTCATTTGATTACTCCTTCGGGTGTAATAATAATGCTTTGATGAACGTCATTATTTCATGTTCTAAATTGTGGAAATTCAGTTAGCAGCTATATAGCGTTGTCTACTCGAAAACATATCATGTATCAAAAACGAGAAAATTATTTATTACGATCATACTAACCTTAAATGGAGCAAGAAGAACAGTCCGTTCAAATTATAATACATCCACTGAGATTTGTTCTTTGAGAAAATATTGGGGCTGACACTGAAAGAACATAGGGTGGATGTATTATCTTTGATGCATTGTTTTGTATCCTTATTCTGACAATAAGGTTGGGTTATTCCAGAACATCTATTTAATTCAATTATGATCGAATAAACCTAATGATATACTTAATATGCTTTCCCTGAAATGCGTTTTCATTTTACATGGAAATTATTTTCCTGTCAGTTGTGTCTGAAGGTAATGAGACTAGTGTTTGGAATATTCAATAAGTTAATAGATTCGTCACTTGTTTATTACAAGGAAACAAATTAATTAAAGTGTACAGAACAATTAGTTTCTAACAACAAATTAGTTAACATTGAATCGTAATGAACATAATTGCAGCATTGTTTGTAACACAACATTGAGTAATCTAAGTGGACAGAGTTGTAAATTATTTTGTAACGTGTTTATATATAAATTCATCATCTTTCATCAGCAATAACTACGCTTACAATTATTAATCTTATCATCGTAGATATCATACTTAGTGTTATCTATGTGTTGTGGTACATTTGGGCATTTTAGAAGCCATAGTTTATGTTAGTTTGCAAGCATACATTGGTTTCCTCTTTGCTGATTTAGTCGCGGATGATGTCGAATGACGTATAATTATCTATGCTTGTTTATAATTCATGTCATTTTCTGCTTTAATTAAACATATGCTTGATTGCAGGGTAATTTAGGTCATGAATCTTCCACAAAAATGAACAGCATATTTATACAATGTGTTGGGGTTGAAGCAGTATCACAATGTTAATTACTAGTGTTAATTGAATTATACTGTTATATTAAACTAAACAAACAAAAATGAAAGTTTTGTAGAAGTATTTTCAATTACCAAGTTTTAATGGCTAAACAAAAAGCGAATAAAGCTAAAAATTTAGTATAATGCATAATACATGTTGAAGTAATAATAATTGAATGAAATTATTGCAGGTGAAGCCACAAATGCGTTTCATCGTAAGCACAGCCGTTTTGAGTGAGTGAACGCGAAGGGGTTGGAGAAAAAGCCCGCTGCTCGCGCATCTAGAGCACTTCATATCAGCTCGTTCACGTTGATAACTCGCTAAAGATAATCATCATCCCGTCGTGCAGGAATGCTCATGAAGTATGCATACGGGAGATACATACATCAGGGTGCTCGTTGATGAAAAGCAAGGGAGCTGTTGCTTGAAGTACGTTTATTGTGTGCAAAATCTACTATGATGCGCCATACTAAACGAGCGGATTAAGTACGTGAAACGCGCACCCGTGAAGAATACTCCTACTAATGCTAATGCATAATTGTTATAACAGCGATGATGATGCTTTCGCATTCCCACTTTTTCAATACATCTAATTACGATTGGTGGTAATGCTAACAATGCATTCGTCAATGATTAGCTCTCTAAAGTTTTAGAACAAACGCTTTTGAAGAAGATTCGCAAATTGTCGCACTGTCATGAGAGTGTACACAATCAAACATGAGATTTAAAACGCCACCCTTAAGGGCTGTTTAATGCTTCAATGAGTCGACCGTTACATCTCTTGAGATTCTTGAGAATAATTTATAGGTAAGTAGTCTGGTAATTTGTTCTAATATTAAATTGTATGACATCGTCTTCTTTAAGTAACAATCTCATGAAAGTATTTGGGTATTTCAATAATAATTCCTATATAGATAGATAGATCTTATGAAGTATGTACATCAATTCATCGTAATTGTAAATTTAAAATCTCATTTGAGCTGTTTTCCTCCCATTCTTTTTGTTAAATTCTTTGATTCAGACTCCTAGTACAGTCTGTATTTTAATTTGATATTTATGCATAAATTACTTTACAAGTAGAAAGCTCTTCTATGAACGCAATCAATAGTTTCAGCTATAAACCACTTTACAGTACAGTTTAATAGCATATTAATAATTTAGTATAATTCGCATTATCACTTATACATTTATGGCATTCTCATAACGCTTCGATAAATTTCTAATCTACTTAGTGACTATTTTATGTTCAAGAATAATGTACATTTAGTTTATAGTGTAAAAGTACCCTTCAAGAGTGGCACCCCGCAATAGAATTTAATGTCATTTAATTATTTATTATGTTTATTACGAGAATAGCGAGTTTAGTTAAAAATGTTGGTCCTTAATTTACACATTGCTATACTTAACAGCGCATATTTTAGAGTTATTTTTTTTACATCGCACATCTCATCTGATTTGATGTAAATTAGAAATGCAATTTGCAACTAATAGATATATTTTATTCAATTTCAAATCGATTTTCATGTAGCTCATCTGACGCGCAATTAATACTGATTAGTTTGCATAAATTAGCATTTCGCATGAATGCCCGAATGCGATGCGACGATGGCATTCCATCCGGAAAATAGCGGCGCACACGAATTTCGCCTCGATATTTCAATTAACTTTCAAGGATGATGGAAATCTGGCGCGTAATTTACGTCAATAAATGAATTATGCGATTGCTTGCTTTGCTGAAGCATCACACACCTACAACGCAGCCCACTCGTATTCGCAAAGAACTGATGATGAAATTGATAAGTGGCCACTGCGGTGCAAATGGAAGAAATGCTGAGTGGAGTTCACGGACGTCACCAAAGAAAAAAAGTGCAGCGCAACTAACTTCAACTATGCGAAACCGATAGCTCAGCATTTTATATTTGTTTGCATTTTCTCTCCTCGACGGTGCAAAAGTTTTCCGCGCCCGTATATATTCCCCGATGCAGATATCTGCCGTTATGATCTCGCTGGAAATGTTTTTATTGCTCGGCACAAGTTGAGCGAGATATACGTACACTCCTGTATAAATGCGTTGCGACGAAGAAGTATTTTTACGACGCGCCATCACATGATATATTCGCTTGCTGGAGCACTATATTCTTGAATATCGATATCGACCATCAAATGTATGCGATGCAGCGATAAAAACAAACGTTGCTAGTATATTATGCGCTTACCGAGCACCATCACGATTCCATCAATCAGTTTAAAATATGTAAATGCTATTACCCCAATTCGGTTCATACTCGTTTAACGACCGCATTTTAATGCGCCATCTATTATTTGAATTTTTCAATGCGCCATAATTAGAAGTCTATAAACCCCAAGAGCGTTATGGACCATTTTATAAGCAGGAATAATTAATTAAACGCAATTTGTTGCTGTTTTACGTTACGCCGCGTGGTGTGAAACGCATAAATATATTATAACTCTTTGACTTAATGAAGGGAAATTTAAATGGAAAGATACTGCTGCTGACAAATAAATCAGTAGCTAATTCAAATGAGGGATCAGCCAGGCATTACTGCCGCTATAAATAAATCTCTACGGTGTGATATTTCAGCACGTTTTTAGCGGTGCCAGTATTGAGTGTCCTGAATCCTATTCCTATCCGGTCAGCCGAATGAATGAAAGCAAGGACCTTTCCCGATGTTGAACTAACGGTCGGATATCAAAAGCAGAAGCGCAACTTTTAAGCTATCCATTACTGTCATGCTGTTTTTGAAACTAAACAAAAATCCCCAGGTTTTGGTTTTTTCCCCATTGCCTGCCTACACATGCTGCATATTTATGATCCGAATTTTCCCCGAAACTGGTTGACTAATTAATTTAACAACAACACAATACGTCCATTGTGCGACGTTATATTGCCTATAATCAATTAATAGTGTATATATTGGCTTCATAGAATGGAATGCATAGCAGATTCAATACTGAAATTCAATCACTGCGCGGACAATAAATGTCAAGCCCCTGTGATTTATAATTAGATCAATTGAACACTTTAAAACCAATTAAATAGGCCTTTGTTTTCCCTACTTTCAAAATTCGCTTTGTTTTATCTGGAAATTAAATGGCGAGTGGTCTTGAAATGCGAATAAATTTGTGCGAATTATTTCGAAACAGTTTTCACCGTTTATCATCGCCAGCGACTGTGAGTAATTGCTGATTACTTGATGTAATTAAGGAATTATGCTTATGCTCAGCTGTTAGTACTGCAGATGAATTATAGTTTATTTAAAATTATGACGACAGCGCGCCCGCTTACGCTCTGCGTCTGGCTTATGAGTAATTGCATTGTGCAAGGGTACATGCACTATTAATTCTTATATTTTCCATTACGGATGCTTTTTTCCCATGCACATCTCACATTAAACTAATGGCGGAAAGCCGGAAACGTGTGCACTGGCTTTATGGCTTCTGCGGAAAGCAGAAGTGGCATCTTTGAAATTGCAAAGTCAGACCCCAAACGTGTTTTTGGTTCAAGTGTAAACAGAGCATTCCAAGTTTTTATTAAAAGTGGCTGTGTTTTTTTCCCGTTCTCTGCACGACTTGTACTCAACGCCATTTCTTATGGATGGTGATGTATGATGACGGATTGCTTTCTAGTGCGGTTAATATGATATTTTGCTCAAGATTAAATACACTCCATTATATTTCCAGCGTCACTTTACGTTCATTTCTTTTTTTTTAGTTGTCGCAACGCTTCGATGACATTTTCATGCATTTTCCTCAATAAAATGTGTCAATGTCATTGATAATATCATGTAATTTGTAATACAGAGTTGGGTATAGCCACTTTTGGCCGCCGGAATTAAATTGGTAAGATTTTAAATAGCTTTGAATCAATTTCCTGACTGGGGAAATTTGATGAGATTTTACTGAGGGTGCGAACTCCATGTGGTCGCAATGGGTCACGCATTTTATTTGCGCACCACGCCAGTTGATTAATCCCAGGGACTAAAGCGCGTGAAGCTGGTGAGAATTAATCGCGCCGAACCGCCTAAGCGAAATTAATTAAGACGACACGCATCGCAGGCATACGCACGCAATTGTGCGAGTCCTTTCGATGCCAGCGAGCCATGTGAAAGTGCACTCGACGTCGGTGGCCCATTCGACATAAATAACTTTGGTGATGCTATTTGTCGGCGCAAGCAATTTGTAAAATTTAATAAAGCCTAACAACAGGGAGGAGGACTGGCACAATCGGCGTTCCGTCATCCTTGAAAGTCTGATTCGTTACACGCTACAACGCCCGCGTATATGTACAGTCATTTATCTTTTAATCCATTTGATTCAAATTGCAATTGTGGGATATTATACCACTTGAGAGCTAATAAATCGCGTTAATCAGTCGCCTCGTTAGTTGCGGCTTTATAATAAGTTATTAATAACTATTAATTATATAGTAGGTATTAGAATCACTATATATTTACAAACGTACTTAAAATGATTTGGCCAATTTATTTCTTGGTTAATACTTTTATCATTAAGTCATTAAGTTGCCGCTTAAATCTTTTCCCCTTTTTTTAAAAATTTACTTTTTTCCTATAATTTTGTTTTAAGTATTTCATGCATATAGAGTGCATTGAAGGGTTTGAAATGTCATGTTAAGTAAGTAGCACTTTATTGCTTCATGTAGGATGAAGTTGATGGAGAACGAAGAGGAACCAATAAACTTGATAGAGACCTAACTGAGTTTGCCAGCAAAGTACTACACGAAAGTTTCACTTGTGAATATCGTGTTTGCGCTCCAATTTTTTTTGCATACGTATTGGCTTTGCATTTGCGTTTTTCATGCGTGGCTAAAATGTGCGCTTAGAGTCAATAAAATCCGAGAAAAAACTTCCTCCTAACAGTGATGAAAAACCAACAACAACACAACAACAGCCGTCTCAAGCCTTAATGGCTATGAGACTTTTATAAATGAGGAACGTTTACGCGCGCTCAAACTTTCCGAATTAATCTCATCGCTTTTTGCGGCGCCGCTGTAAACTTTCACTTGTTAATAAATTTACCACAGATGCATGTCTTTTATCGGTGACACAAAAGCGCGTTTGCGTGAATTTGTGGTTGGGTGAACATACCTATTATGTCTGGTACTTGCTTGCACGCTTGCTACGCTACGCGTTTGAATAATTAGACTTAAATTAGTTCTGGTCGGAATTGAGACCGATATCAGCGATGCCGACTTCGACGTGCTGAGGCAGCGGAGCGTCCGCCGGTACGTCTGGGTGCTGGTAGTCGAGGAGGAAATGGCATGTGCCTTCCACATTCGCCGGAAAATCCTTTGGGAGGTAGCTGCGGTCGCGTGCCTCAAAGCTGAACCCCTTGCTGTTCACCAAACGTCTGTAAACAATCCCAGTACATATTTATTTATGTATTCGATTTTGAAGGATTTTACTTCAAATACGAAGACGTATAGACAAATAAGCAGCGATGATGAAAATTTGTGTACAGAGGAATAATAAGGGTGACTTGAGTTAGGCATCCTTTTACACATAACTTTAAACTGGAGTATTGAATTCGGTTTCTGCAATTAGGATCAATTCTGTCATTTAATCTTCTCTTAAGGGGTTTTAAGCAAAAATTAGAAAAGCGTTTTGTATCAAATTAATCAATCCCTCAAGATATTTCAATAATATTTGGAGTATTTTAAATTCCACTCGTGTTTAATTAAACTCATGCACCCTCTATAGTCAACAAGAATTTAATAATAAAACGGGAAGAAGCAAACGAACTAGGATGACCTTGTGGCCTCGAACGTGGGGTTGAAAAGCATCAAATGACGCCAAACAAGCCATCCAGCGACAGTGTTTAGCAATACTCTATAGATAAGCTTTTTTCTCTGTTTGCTTTCGCCATTTATCTACGTCGATAGATAACCCTACTCGAGAGGGGTGATTTATGCATGTGCTTTATTATATTAATATAAATTTCTCGCATAAAAATCGTCCCAAGGGTAGGAAAAGTTTTAAACGAACTGTAATAAAACCGCGACTCCAATTTGTAAAGTACATGCGACTCGTTGTTGATGTTCACACCTATTATTTATACATCGTCACAGTATCATCAATCTAGTTGGAGGGGCATAAAGCTATTATAATGAGATTAGAATGAACGTTGGCATCGGCGTCGTCGCCGTCGGTGGCGGCGGCGGAGCTGTCGAGGTCGGCGGCCATACTATCACACCACCACCACCCATTGCGTGCACCTCTGTATTTTGCAGAAGTTGATGTCTGAATGCCTTGATAGAGGGGTTGGTTGTGTCTAGAAAGAGCACTGGAACGAGGTGCGCGAAAAGTTGGAGCACGTCGCCGGTTATAATAGTACGTGGTTTTTCCTCATGTGTTATATTCAAGACGCAAACGAAAAGAAACGAATATTTCGTGAATAGAAATTTATAGATAGGTAATATTTATGATGCCGACCTGATTCGTCTATGAAATGCAAAAAATGTATGCTTTTTCCCAAGAATGCTGTTACAAAGAGACCAAAAAATACTTGTCATTGTCCGCAATGTCCATCATCACAGTGGACAGGATTCCTTTTATGTTCCTGTCACAGAATTTAAGGATAATATTTCATTTCTCCAATATGAGAATTCAATCAAATATGTAGGTAATAATTCATTTCATTTTTTAGTCAAACAGCCAGATTAAATTTGATATTCAGTTCTCGTTATCCCTGTTTCACGAGATACTTTAAATGAATATAATCTTCATTTTGTATTTGCCGTGATCTTAAATAAGGACAAACGGAAAACGTATTCTTTGTGTTGCTAAGTTTTCGTCCTGTTTGATCATCTCTAATAAACTAGTGCATTTCTATGAGAAACATGAAAGAAAATCTATTCTAGTTGCCAGAGATGAAACATCAAACAATATTTTATCCTGGTTTCCAAAGGGAGCACTCTCGATTTTTCTTATCGTCCTCGTTGCGCGCTGTTTCCGATGAAAAATTGCACAAACGCATGCGTTCTACACGAGCGGAATCGCGATTGTCAACACCAGTAAGAAACTAGTTTTACTTCATTTCAAATAAATAAATCCTCGGACTTTCGTGGAAATGTCGCAATCGGTAGTCGTGAGAGCTCTTTGGCTAGCCACCCTGCAAAACGAAAATCTCGCGCGTTGAGGTAAATCAAACAATATTTGCTCACGTTTTTGTCCGCTCGCATCGATGAAAAGCTTCAGCTTTTTGTCCCAAACACGACGCCTAAACCATGAGGTTCACTGAAGAAGTAAGGGTTAAAATAAGCTGGTTTTGAAGCAGTTGTGCCACGGACATAAAAGTCGCACCCTCTGCTATGCGTTAAATGAAAACCCTGAATTCGGCCAAGTTTGAATGCGCTTTCAACCATTGCGAATTATTACTGTGGGGTTGCACATGCGGAAAACGGTAGAGCAAACAGGATGTGGCTTGAAAATGTAAGAGATGTGCAGCGGAATGCTTTTTGCTTGCGTTTTATTTGATAGTCTAGTGTGTACTCACATGTGTGTCGTTGGACTAACGTTGATTCGGAGCGGCTCGCTGCCAGATTCAAACTTGTTGGCGACGGTGACGTTGTGGCCGAACATGCAGTATCTTGGCATTATAACGCCAACGACGCCGGCGAGCACCGTCCCAGTATGAAGTCCAATGCGCATCTGGAACAATGATAAATGTTCAAGCAACGTCGATAAGTGAATAAACGTCCAGTTGATTCGATTACGTTTGCCAACGTTTATTGCATTTGCGTCAATTATTTATGTTGCTTTCTTGCGCAAATATTGAATGAGCATTTGTATGGCAGCCAAGACTAAAATTTATTCAAAAAGTTTCTCTATGGAACGCAAGGAAACGCATTTATAAAATATTTTAGTAGTGGAATTTATTTATCATAAATCAGATATACCTATTTCCATCTAAAATATATTATTTAAATTTCCGGAATGCAATTTAAAATATGCTCTACCTATCTATTCAAAAATCATGATGTGAAACAGATAGGTTATTTCCATAAATTATTTCCTCAATTGAGTAATGCAATTTTGGATGAATATTTACCAAATAATATTTCCGTGAATTTAAACAAATATGAGAACGTTCCATTAGCAATCGCATCGATTTTCATTTTCACACAATGATGTCACTCATCATCGCGGGTGATTAGCCAAATATACGAGGGGAAAAGCGACTTTCCCCTATCGACTAAATCACGGTAGAGATTTATTTAAACTAAGTTGGATTATTTTTTTATGATTGTGTTTATGGAATGCAATAAACTAGAAAAAATATTAAATAAATATTTATATCGCGTATAAAATATGCATCGAAATAAATTTGAATTTTGCCGCGCGTATTTCTTGAATGGCTCGTTGCAAACATATTCGAATCGCAGCATGTGCGGTTGGCTTTCATATTTAAATTTTCATCAGTGGACGTGTCATGATTCGCTGTTGATTCATTCACATTGAATCCTGCGGGTCCGTCCATTGTCAGGATAACAATTTTCAGTGCCGTAATCCAACTTTATATCTATGTATGCGCGCATTCGTTCTAAGGCAGGCCTAGATGTTTATTTTTTGTGCATAGACAATTTCGCAAAAAAAAAACAAAAAAAATGGGGTTTATGTATCAACAGGGGAATGTGTCACTGAGAACGAGGAATGCACCCATGTAGTTAATAAGTATGCATGGACGTGGCAAATTTATTGGGCAGTTCGCATGTTTTTTGTGTGAATTATTTGCTTGGCTTCTAGGGGAAAAATTTCTAGCCAGATATGTTTTTACGTGAGGCTGAGTTATTCTAAAAATCGCTATTGTGTTTGCTCACATGACATGCGTCAACAAATTTTCATCAGTTTTGATGTTGACCAAGTTTTGGCATTCTTTTTGCAACACAATTTTTTTGTAGTCCATTTGTTGCGAATTTTTTTCATATTTATTGATGTTCAGCAAGGATAACTGAATTATATTTTTGAAATGTTGTATGTTGCAATATAAAGTACCAATACAGTGGAATCTCGCATAATGAATTAAAGGATACGTTCGTTAAGCGAGGCAATTTTTACCATTTAAATCCGTGTAAAATACATTAATGCGTTCCATGTCAAAAAAAGAACATTGTTCGTTTGCAATGCGAAACAACGTTCGTTAAGTGAGTCACATTTTTTTTCGATTTATGTTGTTCATTAAGTAAAACACACGTTATGTGAGGTTTTGCTTACGCGAGGTTCCACTGAATTTATTAATTTTAAAAATAATTGGAATTCTTATAAAATAAATGGAATTTTTGATAAATTCAATATATTTCCACTAATGAAAGTAATTTGTAAAAGAATTAATTAATAATTGTATGAAACTAATAATTATTTTTTCAAATTATGAAACAGGTGTTTCATAAGCAAGGAGAAAAGGAACACAATTAATCTTCAATACCATGTTGGTAGATTATTTAGTAATTAAAAAGTTTTTCAGTATGCTACATTTATAAGTCTTGATTATTTTTTAATTAAACTAGCATCCTAATAGAAGAAAATAAATAATTTTTTGTTAAAAAATATTTTCCACATGTACAGAGATTAATTTTGCATAGTAGATATATAAGTTTGAAATTACTAATTAAAATCCTTTGTGATGAACCAGGATTATAGGTAATATATATAGTTGACCGAATTACTTATTATGGTTCTATTTAATTTAATTTTATATTCTAAAGTTAGTCGAGAAAAATTAGACAAGCATCTCGCCGTGTACGTACGGGTGTGTCACTTTGCATGATCAAACCCCAGGACAGGGAGATTAATTTAATAATGAAACAAAGGACTTATCAGACTTAATTACCTATCTTGCAGCAGCTGAACACATTGTGCAGTAAATTAATTTGTACACATGGTGCAAATCTAATTATTTGTGTTTCACCGTCTTATACCCATGTGTGGGTGTCTATTTCTATGACAATGTTGGATAAATCGTTGTCGTCTTCTTCGTATCGCGGATATTTTTCCCGCAGTGCAAACAAAACGAATGGAAAACGTGTGTAGTCCTCGAAGTGAACGCATTCAGTATCCTCGTGTTTATTTTGGTGCGCACTCTCGGCTATTTGCAGGAATAATAAATCAGCACACCGCATGCGGCAAGGACTTACCCTTATCGGTTGGCCGTCGTGCGTCTGATGCAATTTACACGTGTCTATCATACGCAGTGCCATCCAGGCTATTTGCTGTGCGTGTGTCGCTGACTCCTTGTGCAGTCCTCCAGCCACACAGTATGCGTCTCCAATCGTCTCCACCTGGAATATTCCAGAAATATGAGATAAAATATAATATGACTAAAATTAATAGCATCCTCATACAAATGACAATAAATTAATGTGTCCTAATTTGTTAAGGCTCTGGTAAAGCTGATTAGACTTTTAGTCATTATTTATAGCAAACTGTGCAATAAAGATTTTAATTCATCATAAATACTGATCTCATTCTTCACCATAAATCATACAATTTATTTTATGTACCTGCTATCTTGCAAAATAACTTAAACTAATTCTATGGCATTTTATAACTTGCTTGCTACTTTGAAACATTTTTGAAGACGTGAATTAAGTCAGTATCCGACATTTTTACCAGTGTCTTCTCGTCGTTGCGTTTACAAACGAAATAAAACTTGCGTTAAGAACACAACATGGAAGCCCTAGAAATTTATAAGCCATTCCGTATAAAATATAAAAGCACTATAAACCGCCCGAATGCGCACATACAGTTTGCAACGTGCACGTATGGCGGAATTAGGTGTGTAACTCAAGTACACATGGAGAATGGAAAAAGTGTACACATAGAAAGCGAGCGAGCGGGAAAAAATGCATTAGAGAAAAGTGACGAGCGCGCAATATCCTTTCAGGCTGGTCAGACAACGGTATTGCTCTTGGAATTGCGGCAGCCTGCAAGGAATAATGAAAACACGCGGAAAGGGCACAACATCTTTGATGCCAGTGAAATTGACTACAGACAGGCCAGCTTAATATTACAGTTTCTACAAAACTAAATCGATTTCGCTTTATATTTCACGCTAGCACTTTACTCTTACGTCAAAGAGAAATAGCTATTTAGAGAATGTTTTTAAATATGCAAATATTAAAATATTGAGGTTATGGTTGCACGAATATGTTTTAACAAAAATATAGATTTATGCAGAGTTTTACACGTAAAATGAGAGTTATTTGAAATATGCATTTCGACGTAGATTTGCAAACACGCTGGGTAATCAAGTCTATTGGAATATTTTAGCAAGTATAAAAAATGCAATGGACTAGGCTTGTTGAACAGGAACGCAACGTGTTTCGGAATAATTAAGCGCGCTTAGAACGGTAATAAACATTCCCGTGCATGCTTCTTCACTTAATTGAATTTCAATTGCAAAGTTGCTAATTGCACATGGATTTGTATACTCGTTAAAATGTACTTTCATTGTATGTACAAATCCGCTTTTCATGAATTAGAATTCTAAATTTACAAAAAATTGAACTGAATTTAAATGTGTAAATAAATACTAAAATTAATTATCCATGCAGTCAATAAAACGTAAATTATTGCTCGGTATGCAAAGAACACCCATTAACTAACGTTTAAAACAAGAACAAGCAAGGAATAATTATCCTCGATTTCGTCGTGTTTTCGCCAGGCTCACCTGAATGCGCCATTGAATCGTGTTGTTTAACCGAAAATTGGCGGAACGTCCTATGAATTTTCCGACCGAACGCGTCCCGGCAAACTTTTCGTTGCAAGTGGCGAAGAAAGGCTGCACGTCGCGCAACGGACAAGGAAAAAAGACGGCAATTGCAGAGGTAAAAGAATCGAAAAAAGAGTCGGAACGCAAGCGAGCAGAAACACTGCACTAACTGTGTTGAGGCGACAGTAGGAGCAATTAATTATCGACGAATGTTCGAATTCCAACGTAATTGTGTGCGCTTTTAAGTGACGCAAATTGTGAAAAACTTTACACTTTGCGCTTGCAAACAACTGTAAACTTTTACGCTGAGATCTATCGTCTTTTTTCGGTCGCTCTATTCGAATGTTTTATTGCGCTTTTATTGGTCTGCGCGCCGGCAAAATTTTCATCAAAAGTGCGCACTTTTCTAGAGTTATCATTAAGCAAGCAAGCGCAAACTTTATGCCAAATATTATTACTTGGTTTTAATTAATTTCATTCATTTGCATTCGTAAACAGCATCGAGTTTTACAGCATGGGCTAATTTAAGTTTTCCGTTTGCTTTTCCGCATTTTATGATTAATTTGTTTAATCTATGTTTTGCAACTTTCTTTATTAGTTCTTTCCGTTCAGAATTAGTTTTCCTGCAAGCTAAACAATTTATCAGAGAGAAGAAAAACAATGTTTGCAAACGGGTTGAGTTTAATTTCTCTAAACAAATAATATTTTATGACTAAGTAATATGCATTCAAGAGGAGCGTGGAAAATTAATTAAAAACGCGCCGTGCTATAGATGGCTTTAACAAATAGCTTCTAGTTTTCCGGGCGAATTAATTTTCCTGACGCGCGCCACACGCGATGTTGGCGTTAATTTTTCATCAATGCACTCTTCCACTGAGGTTGCCTTTTATTAATAGATTTTTACTTTATGATGTTTGCATTTTTTTTTGTATTTGCCTTAAATTGTGAAATGATCTATTTGTTTAAACATAATAATTATGAAATAGTCATGTCTAAAAGGTAGTAATCTACTAGAAGTTTCTATCAATGTAATTTTTGTCTAATTAAGAGAATCATTGGCTCATCCGAATTAGTACGAATTAGTTCAATTAATAAGCCTATATGAAAAAACCAGTATTCTTGTTCTTACTCCGTAATTGTCGAGTCATGGGGGAGCAAGTGCAATTCTAATGTTTTTCACTAGTTCCTCCGCCAAAACGAAGCAATTAGTTAAATGCAACAAAAATCTATAGGTTCTTGTTTCGCAGCATAGGATATTAAATTTTTAACCCATTTTAATGGTCGCTTTTTCACTTATCCAGAGAATGTGTTCACTAATTGAAATTTCTTACTTACTTCAAATAAATAATAATTGACATCTTTGTGAATATTAATTAAATAGTATTAATTTTATTATTCTTTGATATCAATATTAAAGTATTATGCAACCAAACAAACAATTTTTGGATTAAATACCAAATTTAAAATAAGGAGAATTTCAATTTTTTTAATGGAATGAAATTTGTAAAACGTTAAAGTTTTATAACCATTTGAACAAATGTAACAAATAGCATATAATATAGACGGGAACAAATGAAGCGATTTTTTAAAAAGTTTTCCAACTTTACCACACCCATTGTGACAGGAAATTATGGCGCGAAAGAGCGTTGAAAGTTATGAATAGAGAATGAGGAATGGTAACCAATGATTGGTTGGATACGCAAACGCAAATTGACATTTGATGATGATAAACGTACCTTATAAACGTCCAGCTGCCCGCAGTAAATGTCGAATTGATTGTAGAGATTCTGTAACATATTGATCACCATCATCGGTGTCGCCGTTGCGCAGATTGACGTGAAACCAACGATATCGCTGAAGAGCATTGTGACGTCTTCGTGGTTCTTGGCCTCGATCGTTTCACCTTCAAATCGAAATACCACACGTTTCAGTTCAACATTCAATCGTACACGAGAGGATGGAAATCAATAAAGTTAAAAATGTATCCCAGCGACTAATGCGGTTTATTAGCGTGTCTCCATAGCGTCGCGTTGCAGAATTTAATTAAGTTTGATTGAATTCCAGGTGGCATTAAACTAGTTTAAGACCTTCATTTCAGTCAGCGGCTGGGCGCAGTCAGATAACTCCTATCAGCTTACAAACAAGCGCAAACAAAAGCGCGCCATGCCGCAACATTCCGAATGTCACCGAGCGCCCATCTGTGCGAAAATGAGTGATATTCTGCCATTGCAAACATTTCGATATTATACCGACTTTGACTCTCTGGCATTAATCGAGTTGCGCGCGTTTATTATTTCCTTGTGCAAATCTCGGCTGCTCAAAGCTTGCATTAGATGGTATTGACTGAATGACGTTCAGCGCTTGCCTATTGTTCGCGAAACTTCTATGGTTTAAGCAACGGATGCAGTGGTCCAAGTACACACACTTGGAGTGAATTTGCAGGTTATGCGAATGAATGAAATCTCTCTATATTTGTGAATGCGCGCACATTTCTATAAATTTTCGTGTATTTGTGCTTGCATAAATGCTTACCGAGCCATAATCGCTTGGCGATGTCTGGAGGGAAAATCAAGTGCAGCAAGCTGACATTCTTCTCGCGCTCTTTGTCTACGGCCCGGTTTCCCTCCTCGATAGAGCTTTTCAATTTGTCCATTCGCCTTCGTAAGCCATCCTGAAACAAATTGAATAATATGAACGCTTTGATTTCCACCAGAAATGTGTATTATGTTCACTGTATACAATTTCCCCTAATTATAACCTCAAACAGAATAAGAATCAATTTAAAAAGCCATTCATCTTGAAAATGGAAATTTAAGAGACTTAATCTATCTAAAAGCTTTCAAAACGTACTCAATATTGAAGAAACAATTTGCATTAATGTAAAAAATGTGGGAGCGCCATAAATAAAAGTCCAAATTGAATTTTAAATTGTTGTCCTTTTTCCTCACTAACCTACTTGTTAAGGCAAATATGCACGAAAAAAAATTCAGTGTTTGTAAACATGTGTTGCAACAGCCGAAAATAAATATTGCAAATGTTTTCGCGATGTAACAAATGATTGAAAATTTATTACTTAGCCGAGTGTGAAACGCGTGCGTATGTTTTTCAATCGTGTTCCTTCTTTTCGTTTTGTTCCTGATGGTGGGCGCAAACAGTAACACGCGCAGTAAACTCATGAACTCGAAACTGTAAAGTGAGAAGTGACATTGGCTCACGACAATGGAGCCAAACAAGGGCCGATGTAAATGCGTGCTGCGAAACGGATTGCGTTCCGGTCGTTCGCGAAGGATAAACGCGAGGCACGCGAGAAGTGCTATTAGCACTTCGCGTTTCCCTTTTCCGGTTCTTTCGTGCGCGCATCTCCATTTGAGCCCGAATTGCGTCTACAGTTACACCGTCGCTCGATGTAGTGTCTATTATTGCCACATATTTTTGCCGCCCCCGCACTGTCGCGTCTTTTCATGTCGCCGTCGTCGTCGTCGTCGTCGTTGTTCCCCAATACGTTCGAGATAAAGCGTGCGCCTGCTTGCCGCAAATGCGACGCCATTTTTTGGGACAATGCAATCATTGCTGCGATATTGTTACAGGGGCATCAATACCAGACCGAGCAATCAGGAAATCAAAGCAACGACAATAAGATTTTATATAGACATAATATGCGTTGAAATAAAACAAGACACTTGGCCCAAAAAGCAAGCATTTTATAACCAACGCGTATATTTTATTTATCTTGTGACGTTTGGCTAAAAATGTAACTTTTCATTGTTTTCACGTGGTGCTTTTGGACGTGTACCTACATTGAAAGAAGGCTCAAGCAAGTCCAAGAATAATATTCCAACTTTTCATTTCGGTTTGCAGACAGACAGACAGACATTCGTTCACATCACGATGGAATATTTGATTGAAAAACGCAAATTTGTTCAGTGACCTTTTATTGTGTATTTGTTTGCGGGCGAAACTTTATGCCGCTTTTTGTTTCGGCAAGTCAAATATTTAAACTTGAGCTTTATGCGCGACCATAAATAGCTTTCGTTAAATTTCCTCAATTTTGCGCTGCTGGTTATGGCAACAGAATGTTGCTGTGTAAAAACAAGAAAACAAAAGTAATTTAATTTTACTGATTTTTGCAGCTCATATTTCACATTCCTTTCGCACGATCTGGATACGCCACGTTCGGGATACTCTTGTATTATTTCTATCTATTGTTCGGATGCATGCTTAACCATTCAGTACGCTCGCCTGCATCCGTGTGCTTACATATTCTATACGTTCGTGAATGATATAATAATGTAACTCTATTGGCCGTAAAAAGAAACCATTTTTGCAAGACGTCGCACACAAATCACGTCCATTTGCGTATATTGTTCGAAAAAGTGAAACGCGCGAACGCAGTGAAATCAATAAATTTTTTTGCTTTAAACATATTGCGTGCCAACCCACACAAGCGAAATAGATATATAAAATTTGGTTAACAAACCAAGAAAGCCATTTATTTGCATTAGCGTTATCGTGATTTATATGCGCGTTTTTATTAAAGAATATATTCATGTGGGTGTAAAGTATGGTTTAATCATATATGCATTTATATTCTAGAATACTCTCAACACTCAATGGATTTTAATAATTCTTAGATAATAGGTTAATTCATAAAATGTTATTTGTTAGACTCTAAACTTGTTTACTCTCTTGATTTTTATAACCAACAACCAAAACAGTTTTTACGTAGCAAACAAACATCAAGAGATTATATTAAAGTTAGAATTTGTTTTCTGTGTATACTTTGTGTCTTGACCACATCAATTGCAATTCAATCCACCAAATATAAATCTTTTTATTTGAGTTTAATTGCAGATTTTTAAATTTCTATAGCTTCATAACATTGAATTGCCCTCTATATTGAAATGCAGGGACCTGCAGGAACGATGAGTTGATAAATATTAAATTTCCCATGAGTACTCACAAGGACCAGGACTTCTTTGAAAGTAGGGAGTATTCCAGCCGGCTATTTTAAGCGCACAATGCAGCACTGCACGACATGCGCCGCTCATGGATTTCCATGGAAAAGCTTGGCAGGCAGTTGCGCATCGTTTGCACGAAACTCGCATGAAACTCATGAAAAGTCCGTGAGCATTAGATAGTTGTGCAACGAGCTGTTGATATGGGCAATATTCATGCAAAACGTGCACGCTGAGAACGGTCGTTCAGTAAATATTTTGCAGAAAACTGCAGCTTTATGATTATTTCATTGATTTTATGAGTACATAATGCTCAATGGTCCTGTATAACATTAAATTATATACCTAGTTCAAAGAATCAATATTATCCCGCGGTGTATGAATACAGCTAAAAATATTTAATAAAGTGGTTTTAATTGTGCAATATTTAAATATTTTATTACTTATCAAGTTTATGAAATTGTAAATGGCGAACTAATCTTATTTTCCTAATTTATATCCAATGCCATTATGAAGAGTGCAAAATAAATCATTTCGGCACGAACGTTGGAAATTAACGCTTACAAACTGGAGATGCAAAGAGTCTTCAACTCGTGCTGTGGTGTGCCCTTCGGGCTTGCTCTTACTTTGTGCGCCACTAAGAGCTCCGGTTTTGGGAACGCGGCCAACTGGTCATTCGGCCATTAATACTCGCACAAGACACGGTTGCGCTGCGTTCGGAGAGTGATGATTAGATTTTCGCCAGGATCTGTAAGTGACGCGTGACAAATTTCCAACGTGATGAATTTACACCGCACGCTTGAGCTTTCACGCTTCCGGCTTAATAATAAAATATAAAAACACTCCAAACTTCGGCGGGCGAATGCTTAAAAAACACACGCCAAGTGCCCCTTCAGCAAAAACAACTTAATTACATTTTGTTGACCAGGCACACGTATGGGAAATGTACACACAAATTTTGGTTGAAAATTTGCAAGAAAATTAATTATAACTACAAAAAATGCAACCCGACGTTAAATCTATTGAATTTATATTTGGCTATGGCATATTTAATAATCATGTATTGATTATGTCTGAATGAAAATAATTCAAGATATTTTCAGACAGTATTAACGTTATATAATGTTAATACCCGTAAGCTTCTTTTGTCTTTATGAGAATACATTTGTTTGTTATTTCTGAATAAAGTATGCGTGAAAAATGGCGCAATGCGAAATAAAAGTTTATGATGGTATTAATCATATAATGGAGGTGTATAAACAACGATGATGATATGATCAACAACCATACAAAAATAACAATGATAATGATAACTAAATATCTGTAACGCATTAATCATTCAAATTGAATGCTGCCTCCTATCATCTGATGGCAAACGACACAAACATAATTAATACTAACGGTGGAATTATACAAGTAATTTCATTAAGGCGGGAAGTATTTATGGCGAGTCAGAAATAATAAAATGTTCCGTCGACAATAACAGGATTTATAGTTTCGGCTGTTCATTTCAAAACTGCGAACGCAAAACAAAAAAGGCCATTTGTGAATAAATCAATTTCGGTCGGCGGCACAATGTTGCTGTCAATATTTGGCGGCATAAATCTCGACTTCAACAATTTGATTTTCTACATTTTTAGCAGTCGGTAGTCGGCAGTCAGTGCGTAGTTTTGTGTGTGCGCCAATTGTTGCAAATTGCTACAAATTGCGACGCAAACGAGTCTTGTCGGCCGTAAATATATACAAATGGTGCGCATATTGCGTGGGCTTACCTGCGCTCGCGCCTGCTCTCCCACGAGGATCACATCCCTGGTGGCATCGTGCAGGGGAATATCTGATATGAAGAGGCCATTTCCGGTGAGTCCTTCAAGCCCGTCCAGAAATGGCGAGCCGATGAAGAGGAGTGAATCCGATTCGGGACAGTAGACCATTTGTCCTTTGAGTTCCAATCCCTGAAATACAAACGAGCATGTTAGGGATGACTCTGTCAATTTTAATAGATCCCAAGAAAAAGTGCTGCATTTGCTTATTGCCTTCCTTATTTGTTTGTTGCCCGCTGCTAATTAAATCTAAAACCTGCTGTGTAATTACGAACAAAGAAATTGCATCTAGTTAGCCAAAGGTGGCTAGAAACATGTGTGCTTTGCGTTTTCTTGAGGCGATTACCACGTTGATGGCGGACATTTAAGAGTCCCATATCAAGGTGAAATCCGGCCATATGGACATAGGTCGGCTCCGACGTGAAATGTGCTTTGGCCAAGTATTTGTCTTCGAGGGGTCTTCCCGGTATTAGCAAAGGTCCGATGGGACGCGAAGTGCTCGACACGCTCGCACGGGAAGCTTTTAATTTCGAAGGAATTCACGTATACGCCTAGTTGGCCGTGGCGTTAGCGTAAAGCCCACACTATAAATTTCTGTACAAGGTGGATCCACAAGTCATTTTCATTCCTTCCGTATGCGGAAACAATAAAGCTGGGCGATTTTTTGTTTTTTTCCGTAGCATCTTCGCATCAAAAAGAGCTTGGTGTTTAATGCGTTCACATACGTAGGAAAGAAAAGCGCAATTCGCTTTTGGTTTTTATCAGTGTCACTTTTGCTTCGGGACTCGTGCATCTTCTCATGGATGGCATTTTCAATATAACGCACAATAAATCTTCCTCGGGAAAGAGGGGGCGCCAAACCTTTAATGTAATTTATTTTGGAGTATATCAGGAATGCTTCTTATATTTGAGAATAAATGTTTGACTATGTTTAAGCATAGGAAATAGCAAAAACAGAATGAATTTTATATCATATCAAATTCTTCACCAAAAATTGTAATCAAACATTTTCGTGGAAAATGTGCAAATAGAAATAACACGAAAGTTGGTGGGGTACGTAACATAAAATATAACCGAGATTTCGCTATTCAAATGCATAGAAATCTTGAATTGATTTCGAAATGTAAAGCCAACTGAAAAGTATCGACAATACGGATGGCTGTCTAAGTTCACGCAAGACGTGGATGCGAAACACGGAACATACATCTTGATGCGCTCATTCCGATTTAACTTTTGTGTCGCGTCGCGTCGCATCCCTTCTGAGATATTCGTTTAAAAGATAAGTGTTCGCACTGCTGCTGATGCTGGTGGAAGCGCGCACACGTCGGTGAAGATTGTAATCTTATTCTAAATATATAAGAGCGAGTGTATCGAGTGCAGTATTCCGAATTCGCAACGCAGCGCGCGAATCGACGAAACTCCCGAATGACGATTTGGCACTGCGGATGTGATGCGACCTCGACGTGGGAGAACTAGTTTTCCGAAAGATGGCAATGCACTGATAACGAAATTGTGTGCTAGTGGCGCACGGCACCAAAGCACGTCGGCTTCGATCGAAGAGAGCACTTTCAGATCAACGTCGAAATTACCAACAGCGTGCAATCATCAAGTTAAACTAAACGTTAATTGCATTTTCGAAATATCGCCGCTGCTAGATGCGATGCAATCACGAATACCCTATGGATCAATATTTATGATGATCTTGTTTTGATATTGGTTAGCAGCTCAAAAGATTTGTAAATGTCAATATGATTGTGTTTGTTCATTTTTTACTTGCGTACGCGCAGATTATATTTTCAGATGAGGATTTATGTCTTCCTCATGGGGTGTATTCAGACATGGAATGCACATTCGGCACACACAGGTGAATAATGGATCAGGCGAATATTTATAAGAAAGCGATCGAATATGCTGCAATATGAGAAAATTTCTGATTTTTCGTTTGCATCTCTTATACCTATTTCAGCCGGCTGTTTTCTCTTGCTGCTCATTTATACAAAGATTTTATATTTTCCTACTTCCTGCTTCCCACATACCCGAATGAACCTTAGGCAAAAAGAAAAAGAGCTTTCATATTTGCCATTTTTCAATTCTATTTCCCAGAAGATTTCTTCATATTGCAGGAGGAGCTCAATATAAGTAGGTTTATAAATAGATATTTGGCATTCTTGAGTATGATTGACTAACTGCAACAATAAGCCAAAGATGTTTACTGCGTACACAATGGAGCGCGCATTTCGAAGAAAGCAGTAAAAATCCCTGTTTTAAAAGTCATTAATTTTAAAGCACAATATTAATGTTCCAAGACGTGGCGCTGGCAAGCGAAATGGCATTGAAAGTAAAAAAATAATTGATGAGTTGAAAATATCGCCTGGTAATACGTTTGGTTTCTTCCTCTGGCGCCAATAAATTGCCTCTCAATTGATTGCGCGTGCTTCCCCCTTGTACTGTTCAATTGGTTATCAAGCTCTTGGTTGCTCAATTGTGCGGTGGAAAATTATTGAGGTTATGTCCTCCTCATCATGAAATTTCATTTTCCCAGTTGCTCGCTCCACATAATGTAAGCTGCATAATTAAGAGTGTTCATTAAGTTTGATGAAGCTAGTGTCTCGTATTCCTTCATTTTGGCGAATAATAGAGATATCCTGGAAAAGTGGGAAACATTTGTTTCGTTTAATTGAGAGATGTGTGCAGCACACTAGCAGTTCTCCGTTTTGCCGTAATTGCTAGACGTGTAGTATTATAATAGTATGGCTGCCCTCTTCACTTGTCTGGCTTAGAATTTGCCGTTTTGTTTGCACGTCTGGCACGGTATGCGAAATAGTTGGCGTTTAATCCATGCACGCGCCAAATGCGATTAGACACTTCTTGTACCGCATGCCTCGTTCATGTGCGAGGAGCTTTTAATTTGACAAATTTCACAAAAACGAATTCTATTATTCCATCGGGTACATTCATTACACCATTTCGCAACGGTGTTGGCTTATCGCAAATGCTATTCATGCATTTTATATAAGCTCGTAACGTTACATCGGATGAGAGAAGATCTCGTGTATTCGTCTTCTTTTTTCTTACACACCATCTCTGTTAATTTCTTATAGCCTCATCGTACGTTGGTTAAGAGGATAAATTATTCTTGTTTTTCTGGCTTTCATTAATTTTGATACGGATCGTGACAGTGAATACTTTACTTTTGTTCTTGTGCGCTTATAACTAAAATCTTGACAGGAATTTAATTTCCGTCTTAAATTTAGTTGTTTATAATTCCGTAGCAGATTTTATAGCGTCTCTCTCATTATTAAGCAGTAGATAGATAGGTAGGTACTTTATTTCTTCTTTGTAAAAATAAACCAAATTACATTCAAGTCCTTGAAGTGCATAAATATTTATTATACAAGTTTAGAGGCGAGGAAGTAAACTCAATAGCGAATGAATACCGAATTCAATTTGTTGGGCACGGTCGAAATTGCATTTTAGCATTTCTGAATGAATAAGTAGAATGGCGGAAGCCATAACGCTATTTTCCATAGTCTAAAATCGATTGGTTTTTAATGCACCGGAGAATTCGCCCACAATGATTGTCGCTCGGCGTCCTTAAGGAATATGCACTGAATGCGCATGCTGGTAAAACATTTGGGACTTGCCCAATGTGCTCTCAAATCATTGTGTGCTATTGCTATGTAAATTATTTAAAGGATTTCGCTATATTGCCCAAACAGTGCCGCATTTATATCCAAACAAATAATGTAAATTTAGCAATTTCATCTCCATAATATTTTCCACTAGACGCACTCATCCTGCATCGTGCACAAATTGAATTTTTTGCAATAACGTTAAGAGTATTAAAGTTTCACGTCGGTAAGCTGATTTAGTATTAATATGAGTAGGCTCTGTGCAAATCCATATTTTCATTGATATATTTCTCAGGTCTAGGCGTAGCACTCAAGGAAATTAACCAGACAGCTTTTTATTGCACGGAAATTTAATCGCATTGCGTAACTTGCACGAGGTAAATATCATTAATTTTTATTAAAACTTAGCTCCTGTCAATGCTACTCGCAGTAGAGCAATGTTGAAATGTTTGTCTCTTTGGAAAAGGCGGATCGTGCATTCCATATGTACATTTGCGGTCAAAGACAAGAGCGAGAATTGCTGGAATGTTCGCAAAAGCGGAAAGTTAAGTGTTCACAAGCGCTATTTCATTCGGAAGTTTTCGATTCGTGGTGCCCGCCACCGTACACCGCGCGTAGTCGAAACGCAAAAGCGAATTGATGGCTAACGCGCAACCTGTGGAATATTGCGTTTTGTTTCACTCGGGGCTCCAATAAGAGAACAATTTATATTCGTACGCCGCGCGCCGCATTCAATTTCCAAGAAGCACTTATATTTTTATATAAATGCTGCTGTGGTGCATTCAGTAAATAAATGTGCCTGCTTTCACGGCAATTGTGTTCCTTGCTGGGAAAACATTAATCCTGCGCGCACCGGAGCCGGAGCGTTTATCTCACGTGAAGGGGTCGTGCGCTGATTAATTAAGCGTAAAAAATGTCCTGAGCATGTTTTTGTCATCGTTTATCGAAGGGAAACCGACCGAAGGTGGCAAAGAGATGTGAATGAAAGAAAAGAAGCGGAAGAGAGAGGAAAATTATCGATTACTCACCGCACCGACTGAGGGCTCCTTCGGCAAATGCCGGATTGCGAAGACAAACGTCGTATTGGCGCGCTTTAGAATATCCTCGAACGTTAAATTGATGTTCTTCGGGCGATGGCACTCAAAGTACGTGTGAATCGCCGCCCCAAATGTCTTGAGGTGGCTGCCGAATAGCCGCATGAAACCGGCACCCAGCTGCACCAACTCCAGCCGCCGATCCATTACGAAGTGCCAAGGAAACGCTCGGCAGAAGGTCGCGACGCCCATTCGCAGATCGGGAAAGCCAGAGTGGTCGGCCGCAGACGCAGCGAATACTGCAGCTCGGTTTTCCGGGGTGATTATATACCTGATTGATCAGCAAATGGCCGGAAATCAGTCAAATGCTCCCAGAGGTCAAGGTGTACACGAGTAAAGTATCATTGCACAATATCATGTTGTCGATTTGACTGCATCGCAGTGCATCGGACACAGATTGCAAACCTACCGGAATTTCCGGGTGTCGTGCTCGTTCTGCTTGATGACGATGTCAACCTCCGTTGCGTACAGCATGCTCGCAAGGGTTTGCAAGCTGCCAACCAGCAGGTGCGCGACGGCAGGTCGCTCAGTTGTAAAATCAAGCAGCAGATCTGGTTCGCTGCTGGTGCACACGAATCCAGCATCCGACGACTCTTCGTTGTCGACGTCCTCGGCCTGATGCTGGAGCACATCATGGACGCCGTCTAACGTCGTGAGAAACTCGAGCAAATTGCCGCCGAGGCAGGCAAACGCCCGTTCCATCTTGCTGCCGGTCGCACATGTTATCTCTATCAGCGTCGTGCCCAATTTAGCCATGAATTCATGCTCATCCACGCCTGTAAAGCAGATTGAAACATTAGTCACGTATCGCAATCATGAAGTTTATAATTACCTGGAGATTTTGTCAGAGTGTCATAAATGTCTTCCAAGTACGCATAATTTGTTGCCGCGCTAATGTCCTCCGGCAATACACTCCTGCAAATAGAAGCAAACAATAAATTAACCAGATTGTTAAGTAAAGCGATTCGCTGCGAGCGCTTCAAAAGATTTGACATGAGTTTAATTAAAGAACTTGCTGTGCGAGTTTCGAGAATATACAGCAAGGGAAAATAAAAGAACATCGTGTACATAAAAGACGACAGCGACGACAAAGGGGGCGGCGGGGGCGGTGTGCGTGCTATGATGGATAAACACCGGAAATGCTGCGTGTGTGCGAACAAAGCCTATTTGCAGATAAACAAAACTACGAAACCGTCATCGGGGAAAATACGAATTGAAAGGCACGCAACAAACATCATTCTCGTATGTTATTGTCTGCATTGGCGTCGGCATCGGCGTCTTCAAGAGATCAGCGAACGAATGCTTTTGACGTGCGTTCTCGTCTTCAATTCCGCTTTGCCGCGACATAGGAAGCGAATTCACCAATGCGTTCCTGGCGCATGTTCCAATTTTCTCGAGCAATTTGTACGCCTCGAGCACAACACAACAATAAAAATTTCGAATGTTTTCTGATGCGCGTACGCATTGAAACATATTCATATTCACGAGTCAAAGACACACTCGCAATGCCATAAAAGAAACGTGTGGATTCGCACGCACGTGAAACGCCTTTGTGGCAAATTTGAAAAAATGCACCATATTTTTGTATGATACGCCCACATGTGATGCACTCAGTAAGCGCAGCAAGTTTTGATTAAATCTCCAGCCAGGCGTGTGCAACAAGCATTAGTGTCGGCCATTGTGCTGGAAAGTTTTACAAAGGGAAAATATCTAATATGCAACAACGCAGGATCATGAGCATGAGGATGCGGATGATGATGATGATGACGAGTCAGTGATGCCTGCCATATTCGGATGAATAGTTATGCGTGTTATGCCTGACTTATAACGTGTACATGCACAAATCAAATATTGACCGATATCCCTCTATATCCACCAGTTGGTCCTGTATAGAAAGCATACAGCGTTTTACACTTTCCCGCCGTTCACGCTCGACGGCTTTGTAGTTTGGATATTGGGCAAACATGCACCAGTTTCACATTGATCCCAACCAGCATGGTGAGGCGTGTATATGCATTTTGATATTAAAATCGTTGCTCGGTGGCTGTCGATATTATAATATTGTCTGACAACATAGTTTAACTCACTAAGCCAATATGGTGTTGACATATTTTCACATTCATACGCAAACAAAGACTTTGTGCCAGAGTTTATTAGAATTGTTTGCAAATAATTGGTTTCAACTTCTATTAATATAATGATTAATATTGGTTCAATATTCGCGTTTATGATGAGCTATTAGGTACGCAATATTATTTGAATAAAATGACTCGTATGGCAATTGTTTAATCAATTAGGTTATTCCATCGAATAATTATGTTTTAAGGTATATTTTATAATAATGTGAAATTAAACATTATTTTAATGATGAATAAATGTAGCCACGTATTTAAATAAATTATTATCATGTATGAATTATTATTCACGAATGAAATATAATGGAAATATTGTTTTATGAAGCATCAATTATTATTATACTGAATTAACTGTATAATTAACTTCAATCAATATGGTCTATGATAAAATGATTAAAATTTAATTTACTTTATTTACTCTAGAATAAAATAACATGTCAAGGAATAAAATGCTGCAGTGAATTTAATTTAAATCTCTTCTGATTCTCGGGAAAATTATTTAATTTAATTTACTTTCTCACTATTCTATTGTTAATTTATCTTTCTCTAAATGGTTTTTAGATGAGATTAATGTCTGAAATCTAGGTTAAAAGGCATTACTTATATCTTAATTGTGGAAATGTATAAAAATCTGTTTATTTCTATACAAGAAGTGTGTATTCGCAAATCAAACGCCTACGATTAATTCTTCTTCGTGCTAAATGCTAAATTTTAGCAACAAATTATATTTTTAATTATGCATATCGGGGATCCGGGGATCCTTTTTTATATTAACCAAGTTTGTGCTGTTTCAGAAACATAATGATTAGTCTTGAAATATTTAAAGATAAGTATGAATATCTTAGCCGTTAAAATTAATTGAAATCTTCTTTTCCAATTAAAAGTTAATAGTGAATTTCAAAATTGTGATTGAGATATTTGACCAAGTTTCTCGTTGCCTATATATAGCAGAATAAAAGTTAATTTATATCAAACTGTTAAATGAAATAAGCACTAAACTAAAATTTTATCTGTTTGCGTGATTGAATGCGATGCGTATATTCCTATTTACGAGCCATCACAAAATTCTAAATCTTACATTCTATCTAGTATTTTTGCCAAAATGCGTCCCACACACTGTGATTGACAAAATTATTAAATGTAATAACCATATCTAATAAAATGACATTAACTGCGAACATAAATTGCGCTTCGAGATGGTCTTGACTCACATCGACTCTTTCATGCGGAGCGAACAAACAATTCGCCACTCCAACTTGTGTAGCGTCTGGCATTCGCATGGTGGAACTGACACGTGCGCGAAAAACGCAGGACAAATATCCACGCAATCATAAAATATTTATTATCATTTTATCTCTACAATCCGCCACAGTGTCCGACGATGACTTCATCATCGAAATCAATTTCGGCCTTAAATAACACCAAACTTTAAGGCTTCATGTACCAATCAATAAATCCGCAATGAACATAATTAATCCATCATTAATAATCATTTCGCCATGGAACAACTCTATACAAACAGAATATTGGATTGAGCAACCATTAATTGAAACAAAAGAAATCTTATGATGTATACGCAGCTAATTGAATTTAATGCAAGTTTACTTAATTAGCTTTGCGTTTCATATTTCCCATTTCTCGTTTTAGCCTTCGCAATTTGCATCGTGAAATATTACGCGTGCTGCTTTTGCTGTTTGGCTTCACGCCAGAAATCGTACGTTGTTGATGCGCTCACCGAGTAAATGAAGCAAAGCTTAAGAACAAGTGATGCTCTCTCGAAGGCAACGCAATATTCGAAAACTTGTTTGCGCTACTGCTGCGCATTGCCTGTTGTCTTATTTAACCCATTTTCTCGATTTTCCGTCCAACGCTGTTTGCTCTTCGTTTCCGTCTATTTACTTGCTTTGGCCAAACTTTAAGCATTCAACCGGCATGTCGTCGTTTTGAGCGTTGCTCTTGTTTCAATTAAATTCCAATTAGCAGGAGATGCTCTCAATTAATACCTTTTCTAGTGGAAGCCGGTATTAGCTCTTCGAATTATTCCAATTCGGATATCAAATAATTTACTGCCAATTATTCATCTAAATCATTAATGCCAAAGCATTCCTACGAGATTAATTTGTCTTCATTAAGGAGTGATAAATAAAGGGGTGTCTCAAAATTTCAGTTAAATAAAGAGAAGTACTTTTGTTTGTAAAAATGTTATTACTTCTTGGTACTTAGGGATGACATACACTTCTAAATTAGCAAACGAGATATTGCTTTAAATGATGGAAAATTAAATTAGTTCACGTAGTTAATTATTCTTAATTATTCTGCGTATTCAAGTTTCTTTCAGTGGACATGATTTTGACTCGCATTAAATAATTTATTAGTTATACTTTCGACTGAACGAAGACGTAAGAAGAGCTGTTGTTCAACTTTTCCTGTTTCCGTAATATCTTGTTGTCAAACTGTAGAATGTTATTGATTTGTTGATTTGAATGTACCTAAGACTTGAAATACATGTTCTTAATGATTGATTTTATATTTTAGTATCAAAAATCTGAATGTCAAATATTCAATTGGGATGCGAAAATGCGCTATCATTCAGGACGCGAACATGAATAGCATGTCACTTTTATCGGCCAATAAAAATCGTCAATTTTCCTTGCGTTGGCACGCAACGTCCATCATTACAGTGTGACGACGACAACAAGGCGCTGAATGCGGCGCAGATTTTCACTAATTAATTGCCTTCCGCCCTCGCGCTAGCGTTCGCCAACAAGGCGCGAACGTAGTACGCACGTTTGATTCCCCTTTTTCGCATCGTTTGCGCGCCGCATTCCTCGTTCGCACTTCGTTTATAGCTCAACATTAATTCCTACACAAAGCCGTATATTATGAATAAGCAAGCATGCGAATTATTTGCTATTGGACTTGTACTTCCGCTCGTGCGCTTCATGCGGAAAATTTCAATAAAGAAGGGAATAGAAGATAAGCGCGTTTATTGAAAAGCCTTCATAGCCCGTCCTTCGTAGGTGGAATAAATGAGAATATATTGGAATAAATGCCATTGAATGGTCAAGAAGATCGACGATGCTGGAATTTCATGAACACACAGCTGTGTGCAACGCATTTTAGAATTGGAAAATTGCTCGCGCCGGATGAGAATCGAGAGAGTGCGGCAAGAAGGATCAAAAGATTTCGTTTCATTATTTGTTCGCATCGAGTCGGCAAGAAGATTGGAAAACAAATCGAAAATTAATCAATTTTGTGGTCTTATTTTCGGCTCGAAGGAATTTTTCTTTGAATCTTCTTTCCGGGTACGTCGTTTTTGTACGCGAACGACTATGATTAATTGCCAAAGTTTTGGGTTCAACTTTTGAAATTCATGGCGTTTTTGAAATTATCAAATAAAAACGTTAATTAAAGCTTCAAATTTATGAAATATTTTCTCTGCCAAGTTGGGAACAATAAATTTCAAAATATACACCCATTAAAAAGTTATTGCCTTACCATTTGTTATCTATAATTACTGGGGAAAGTGAAAATCATAAAAGAAAACAATAAATACTCAATAAAATACGTATTAACGCAACATAAACTTGTAATTTGTCAACCCTTAAAGTTTCACATGGCAATAATTGCGTTTGTAACTCAAGACTTACATCTGGCTTTTCATTACAAACCCTCTCATAAAAATGAACTTTATAAGTCTGTGAAATTAATTAATTAAATAGCATTCCCCATGATCCAGCCTTAATGATAATTGCTTCGTTAATTAATTAATTAAACGCGTAGTAATTATATATGCTCGATGCGTACCTACATGCGTGAAAGTATGTATGTCAAATTTGAAATTTTGTATTATTTGCTCATCCACCGATTGTTTGCAAACGGCTTACTGGCCAATCAATTTGCTTTTAGCTCCATGAAATTTCCGCGAAAATGAACTGCAAATTGAGCGAATGGCGTGCAGACAGTGCATTTAGGCAATGCAATATTGGACGAGAGAGTGTAATACGCAATATCTATATATTACATTAATACGATCTGGTTGTACGATAACGAACTGATTGGGCGGCAGCAGCAAATCGAATAACATGGAATTTTCAATCAAACTCAAATCCGCTCTTGGCATCAAACAAAAAGCGCAAATACGCACGTAGCACATGGTTATAAAGAGTGATGAAATCCAAACGAGAGACTAAATATACTTACAAACAATCGTAGCGTGTTATGTCCTTGCCGAGTTTATCCTTTTCGTTTTCAAGCAGCTTGCGTAACGCATCCTGGATGTCCTCATTCTAAAACAACAAATAGAACATGAGAAGAGAGAATAATAAATGCAAATATGGTAATCTGTGTGCTTGTTTTTAAATGTATTTCCGCATTTTCTCAGAATATCAAAAATTTGTTAAATATTTATCCGGTTAAGAGGTGAACGAGAATTGTAAATCATTATTTGTTAAATATTGTGTATTAATAATAAAAATGTGGAAGAAATAACCTAAATATTATGTTTTCGTGTTTTCTTCATCAAGGAAGCAAAATTTAGCGTTATCTAATAACAATAATCAAATTCCGAAAATGCGCCTCCTGCTGTTGCTCCCTTATTTCGCATAGTTATATAGGTATTTTTGTTGTTTGCTCAGATATTACGAAGTCCTATAACAAGAGAGTGGGGGCAGAGGGAGCTTCATTGCGAGGATAAGACATTCAGCTCGCGCTGCATTCGGCACGTGCAAAAAGATAGGGCCCGAGGACGCCTTTTTGCGCCGTTTCCTCGTGTTTACATTCATTCCTTTCATTCCAGTCATTCAGCTACGCGTTTTTCATCATCTTACACGCCCGCGTGTAAAAGGCTTTGTGCGAATTTACGCGAAATTTCCGCAGTTAGTTTGCCTTTGCAAGCGCTTTGCTTCTTTTCTCTGCGCTTTCATTTGCGTCGAATGCTAATTTAATTTGTGTGTATGCAATATTTAATGTTGCTTGTGTATTCTTTCATGACATCTTATTTCATTCTATTACATCTTTATTATTATGAATACAATAGATAAACTTTTATTTTTATGACACAATATTGAAGGAAACATTTATGGTTTGCATTATTACTAATTTTATTTATTTTTTCTTCAAGGAAATCTTCAAGGAAACAATTATGACCTTCATTTACATGGTTCGTATAGTATTTAAAAAGTTTCTGGTGTATTAATAATAAGGGAAAACCAGATAACTTTGAGTGGGCAATGTCGATCAGACTCATCTATGATTTTTTTGTTTTTAAGCCCCACAAATTGTAACTTGCTATATAAGTACCCAAAGATGACTTTTTAAATTAATTAAAAGTTCTCTCAATTCATAGATAACTAATGTTCACTGATAAAAAGTTTCCAGACAGATATCAATATCATTTTAAAATTGGCTGTTCGCTTAGGTAATTCCCATTATCGTATTCTACCCTAATAATAAATATGTAATACCTACTTGAAAAATATTATTATCGGATTATAATAATTCGACTAAGATATTTGTATTTTAGTATCTACTAAACTCAAATACCTCTTAAAAATTGTAATTACGTTTTAATATTTAATTTGATTACTATTGGTGCCAATGTGGACAAATTTAAAGCACTATTATAATCATTATTAGAACAAGAGTTTAATGTCCGATAACTATGAACATTTGGATTACAAGAACATCAATAAATAAAGGATAATATTTCAAGTAATTAACATGAAAATATTTAATTACAAATTCTCAGACTTTCTCTTAACGAGAAATTACTCCTGTCATGAAGTACCTGGTAGGTAACATAAATTGTAATTTAAGAAACAAAATATTTTAAATATTTTTTTTTATTTAATTGAAGAGAAAGCTCTTCAATTAAATTGACAAAATTGAAATTAAAAACAGAAAATACGAAATCAAATTTTGTGCCTAAATATTTGCGATATATTACATCTTCTGATGCGAAATGATTTAGCAGGATAAAAGTGTTTGTCATTCCATTCGAAATAAATCGATACACACCAAACCGAATTTCACTTGCACGCCCGTCGGGAGCAAACGCAAGAAAATCGTGCAAATGGGATTTTTTTGTTTGCGCACTTGCCGAACGAATTCACATGCCCATGGCATTAATGCACGGAGGAAAAACAAGCAACCAAAGGACGACAACCAACGCAGGAAGGCAAACAAACGCGCAATATTCGCACCTCTCTGGATGCGAAACAAAAAACACGCGGAAATAATCGACACCCCGAGCAGCAGCGGTCGTTGCAAGTGAGGAATGAAAAGCAACAGACTTGCGTAACTCCCTGTGGACATTACCATTTTTGAGGTGAGTCGCATTTTCCTTTTAATTCCACGCTGATGAATATGCAACATATTTAAATTTGATATTTTAATTAATCGAAGGCAGAGAAAAAGGGGACAACTTTGTGCATTAAATCGCATTAGGCAGATTAAAATAAATTGTGACGTATTTTGGCTAAACTTGAAACTTTTGTTCGCGAGGATGTGGGACGAAGTGCATTCATAACCATTGTGATTATTATGATATTCGCTGTTTGTATATGTATCACTCTATTTGCAGATATATTTGTTGCGAAGGGTTTCGAGTTAACTTCTCGTTAATACACTTAGTTTGCGTGCCTTCCGCTCGCATCGCTTAAAGTAAGTGTCTATTGGCGCAACCTTCTTGAATAAGTAATTCGTGAGCTGCCTGCAAGCAGACTCCGCGCGTAACTTATTCGCAGTACGCGCGCTTGCGGAGCGAAGCGAATTTGAATGCGAAATGTCGACAACTTTTCCATTTCCACTTTTGCGCATGACGTTCCATAATATGAGAGAGACGCGGCCTTACGTAAACGTCCATAGTAGGCGAGTACGCATCGGGGAAATTTCATTACGAATGGATGCAAACTTTGCGGTTTTGTTTACATTCATGTTGCTTATTACATTATTAAAGTTGGGCCTATGCGTACGCCGCAAACAATAGATAAAGTCAAATTAGTTGACAACCGGGTAGCGCTCAATGGTTTTATTTTGTTGGATTAAACGTTCATTAAATTTTAAGTTGCAGGATTGTTGTGTTAATTTGTTCAATTCTCATTTTATAAAATCACTTTTTTCATATTATTCGAAATACCAAAGTTTTAGATAGTTATACCAATAAACAAATACATACCTAAATTATTTGACATGAATGTAGGTACATACCTACTAAATGTTTAAAATGCATAAATGATGTAAGGTATCTCAGAAGTATGTATTGCAATTACATTGTAAACAATAAATTAATTGTTTTGTTTTGTTCGATTAATCGTTAATAGAATCTTAATTTTCAGGAACAGTAAGTATGTCATTCCGTTTAACTGTCTTCTTGTGAATAACAAACATAAGATAATTTAGAATTACTTCTTGTTTATTATGGTAGCTGGTTAAATTATCAGATTTTAGGCATAAGTAGGTAGGTTCGCGATAAGTACATAATAGATGAGGTCAAATTATTTGACAACCCCCTGGTTCTTAATGGTTTTGTTTTGTTTTGTTGGCTTAATTGTACATAAATTTTTGATTTTTAGGATTGGTAAATAACAAGACACAATTTAACAACACTGTAGATTTATAATCTAGAATTGTGTAGTCTTAGTTGCTACATTATTAAAGTCAAATTAACTAAAGATGGACACATCCGAAAATAACAGATTAAGTCAAATTTGTTGACAAGTTAATCGTACAATTTCTTGACCACTCTTAAATCACTTTGTTTTGTTGTATTACCCTTTCATGAAATTTTAATTTCTTGGATTGTTATTTCTGTTTGATTGATTGCCTCAAAAACGGGCTAACAAATTTTTTAGTAGCTTGTTTCAGACGGTGAATATAACATTGAATAACTTGTTGTTTATTAGACTACTAAAGTTGTGCGTGAGCGTACCTTGTAAATAATAGATAAACTCAAATTAATTGTCCACCCAGTTGTCCTCATTGGTTTATTTTCTGAGCTTAACTGTTCATGAAGTTTTAATCCACATTAGTATGACTATTGTTAGGTGGTTGCTTCTAATATAACATGAAGCTACTTAATTTTTCAAAAGCGACTGATAATTTAACAAAATGTAGTAAGCACTAGATACCTACATATTGTGCATTACTTCATTAAAATTGAGCATGTGCGTAATTGATAATCATAGTTTTTATCGATGGATTAGTCGTCCATAAAATCTTTATTTTCTCGATTGTTGTAGTAACTTGTCGAATTTTCATTTAAAAAAATAACAAGTTGTTACTCAATTTTCCCAGAAGGAAGATTACTTTTGAATACATGTCGTAAAATTACAAACGAATAAAAACGTCCGCTGCTATCTTAATGACCAAAATGGTAATAAGTTTTGTAAGAAGTACTTTACTTTGTTGAAAATAACGATAATGATGATGTGATGAAGAATTACTCCCGCTACTTACGATGCGCACAAGAACGACGTAATTAAAAATGGGCATGAGCCTTCCTCCTGCTTCGTTCGTCTCGTGAAGCAGTAAAGAGGACAATTTATGAAAATGCGCGGCGCGCAGAAAATGAGTTGTCTTTGGCCGACGAGCTGACTCGTTTTACCAATCAAGGACGCCGGTCGTGATCCATGATAACGAGGAAGATGAGGAAATGAGCACGGTGAAGCGCAAAAAAGAAGCGTGGCGTCTCAAGAGAGCAGGACAGAATTAATAATCAGCGCAATTATATAACCGACAACGATTTTATAAAACTGCCCAATTAACCCCGCGAAACTCTGATTAGTTTTTAACTTTTGCTTTGCTGCCGCCAATGAAACGAAATACAACACAATAAAAATACGAGTAAAAAAGTTGAGATAATCTTGCACTTGCTAATTTAGGCTGCAGTGCCCTTTGTACTTGTAGAAAAAGGTAGGAAACTTTTGAACAATGGTTTTACCTGCTTCATTAACACCTCGCAAAAAGCGTTCTTTGGGGGAGGATTACTTCAAAAACACGATGACCGTAATAATATATCTTAGGCGAGGCAGGAAGTAAAAGTCCCACAGCGATAAAACGCCATTGGAAACTTCTCAGCATCACGTCGCGTCAAGTCGGGTTGGTCGGATAAGGCGAGAGAAAAAGTTGATTAAAGATACGCGCCCGAAATTTGTCTTAACACTTCCAATTAGATGGCAATTAAGAGTTTTTTACTTTTCGTTAATTATCAGCGCACGATAGTATTACGCAACGGATGGAATTTCATGGCGTGAGTGCGCAAAAGTTGGCGCGTGATATCGTTTCGCGAACAAGTTGAGCTCGAAAGACTTATAAAGAGAGTCGAAGAGAAAAAAGCTTGCTTCTTATCATTCGGCAGAGGCGACGACGACGACGCGCCTATTACTAAGTGTATAACTTAATGTTGCTGGCAAACTAAAACCCCAGTATCCGAGATTACGAGCGAACCGTCTTAGAATTAGTTTAATCAAATTTGGTATGCCGCCTACGCTTTGAAAGCAGCGGAAGCGTTGCTGCCGTCGCCACGGATGAGATGATGATGATGATGGTGACGACATGGAGCAGCAGCGTGTAACGGAAGCAAACATTCAAACAGCAAACAAACAGGAGCATGTTGTGCGCAAACAAAACGCGAATTAACCGAACAGTTTGCATGAACGCGCCCACCCTTCGCGCATCACGTTTTCATTCTAAGCAAGCAAGGTCCATGTCAAAGCGCATACATGCTCCAAGTCAATAACAACAAATTTCCGGAGTATCGATATTATTACATGCGTACATTAATAATCCATACGAGACTAGGCACTATACGCTTGTTGAATCTGTTGAATATGCTTGCTCAGCAATTCGAACGCCATAGAATCAATGTTTACCTGCCGACAATTACGTATCGCAAACTCGCTTTATTACGATTAATCATCTTTCGGGATGATTTATCTTCTTTTCCGGCATCCCTATATGCATCATCATTTCATCGGAGATTGGTTGATTTTACAGAAGTTTGCACTTAATTAATTAAACTGAGTTTGTCTTTAGATTACTCCAAAAAATAATTAAGATGAATGAATTTAAAACACACAAATGTTATCTCATTCGATAAATTGAAATAATATGTTAAATTTTAATTAAATTCCCATATTAGCTAGTTAATTAGTGTTTATAAAAAATTGGAATATGCCGAGTAGAAAATGAATTTTCAACAGTGGGCATTAAAGTAATCCTTTTTAAAATGTATCCTGTCAGTCAGGTTTAATTACAAATGTGACGTGAGCGTAACAAAACTGCCAGAAAATAAATGCAAATGCAAAACGGGAGGTCCTCCACGCTGGGGTGCGCAGGGAAGAAAAAGTGGGGAAGCACGCAGGCGAAAAAAGTTTGAAAATATCTTTTATTTTTACTACGCGATCCTTTCCGGTATGCAAAAGGATAAAATACCTATGCGAATGAGGCATATAGTCTCGGCGAGCTGGGCCATGCACGGTTGAGTTCACTCCAGTGTGCCGACTGTACACCCATCTGCATTTTATAAAAGGCATCCTTTGCTCGCCGCCGTCTGCGTCAAGGACAATGAATATTCAATGCTATGCAAATATAAGTCGGATAAACGCAGAATTCGCATGCTCCATTCTTTATCCATGCACCACCACAAACTCTGCCATCTACCTCTATAAAAGATGGTCCTCGACTGAGAGGATAAATACAATCAATTCCACTCTTTCCATAAAGCTCATGCGACCTCTCTTTTATTTCATTTTTTGAGTACTTTATCACCCTTCTTTGCCCAGCCAAGCCGCAAAGTGCTTTCATCCTTATACACTGCGTATCTATACCAATTTTATGAACTGTAGAACACTTGCTTTGTTTCTAATACATTTCGTAATGGTTGGCGTGTATGCGGGGTGTAAATGCATAAGGAATGAACGAGTGCAGCGCCGATTACGATGCGCACTGGTGAACACTTACTTAGCGCATGGTGGAATATCATTATAATTTATGAACGTGATGCACATGCACGGCAGGAGCGTCATTAAATTCACTTGACATTCAGGTGCGCCGTGCACGTTGGCAGCGCGATCCAATAAATTAAATTGTGCTACCTTGGGAGCAACCGGAAGGAGGCGTGTGGATCAATCACGCTGCAAACGCACCCGCGTCGTTTGGCTAATGCAATTATTTATCTATCGAAGAGCGCGGCCAAACTGCTAAATGCATTTGCATTTTGCTAAGCAATTTGTTGTACGTTTTACTCAGGCGTAAGGAGCGATCGAAGTGAAGTTTTAATTACAGGCGTAAAGTTTTCATGTTCCGCATCATGTATTCGTCCACCAATCGAGCGAGCGCTTTTAATGGACAAGTTGCGAAACTCTTCGCACGCGCTGAAAGCGTCTCGCTAATGAAATATCTTCAAAGCTGTGTGTACCTGTTGATAGAACGTTCGATACAGATTGAGAGCAGCTTGTATAAATTTGCATTTTTATGTTGCCCTGCCGTCACTTTGCAAAACTATGTTTTGGTACAACTTCATCAGAATCTTTGATCTCAAGATTTGAGTTTCAAAGTTTCACTGAAACTTAAATTATTTCAGATTTAATATTCTATTAAATTTCTCAACTTTAGAATTTATATTATTGACGCATATCAAAATTTCATAGATAACTGAAAAGTATATTTGACTTGCATATATGTAATAAACATCTTTTTTAACATGTTATAATGCTTGGTTGGATAAAAAAAAACATATTTACTAAACTCAATTCCATAAAAATAAGAAAATACTTCCCACCCCTGCTCGTCTTCTATGAATTTTTGGGTGCTCAAAGTTGATTACCTAAATAATTAAAAGTGATCTCAATTCGTAGATAAATCAGTAAAGCTCTGTTGTAAAAAGTTTTCAGAAACATCTCCCTTAAGTAACTTCCTTTTACCCTTTTCATTTTAATTTTATAAGAAGTCAATTCAATATTTGCACTTTTATTTCAGGTTATGAGCTCTCTTACATACTTAATTAAAACTAGTGATAAATACGTAAACACTAAAGAAATTATTGATAAATAAATAAATGTTGTAATATTTGGGGTAAATTTATACAAACTCGCAGAAAATTCGGAATTTCCTCTTGGCCTAAAACTAACTGGCATATTAAAAATGAATGCATACGGGCGTCCCGAAAGTTGAGGAAACAGCTCATTTATAATTATTTAAATATTAATTTTCCATCAAAATGCGTACGCGCGCTTTGCGTATTGCAAAGTGACCGCAAAAGCGGCCCCAATTGCGAGGCTGGTTTCATCAGTTGCTTCTTTGTGCGAGCGTAATTAACCTTCCCTGGCAGGCTTCGTCAGCCGCCGCACACGACCCAAACCATTTGAATGCGACGCAATCGTTAGTTATTCATAATGGAAACGTAATTAAAGGCATGTCCCTTGTTTAGAACGGCCGGACAGAATACGGCCACCACCGCTTGGCGATAATGTACGTACATACACGTATCTTTCTAACGAAGTCAATTTAAGCTCAATAAGTATCGGAGAGCATGCACACGTGTTTGGCCCGACGGGCTTACCTCATGTGAAAAACAATTTTCCGCCCGTTAGCGAACAGAAATAATGATCGCACATTTGAATAAGTCTTCGTCGGAACGATTCGCAACCGACTGCCATGGAAGAAGTAAACAAGTTGGCAAATTGCGAAAATAACATGCGTTGAGTGGAAAAACCCGTAAACATTTTGACTAATGCCATTGACAATCGCGCACAATTGGAGTGCTCAAACGTTTTGCGCCGCCGCCAACCGTTTTCTACGAGTTAAGTTGCAGATACTTTTTCGACAACGCCAATTGCGCTGCGTCGGAAAGCGTGTGGCAGAAGACAAGATAATTAAATTTGATTTATTGGTCTGTTACAGTTGCCAACAGCCATCTTTTAAAGTGTTTTTGCCAAGTGAATTTTCGAAATACTTTACTTGAAAATTACTCTACTCGAATTGTCGTGGAATTTTCAAAGACACTTCCCATTCTAATTAAATACATTAAACTTCACATTTAACGTAAAGCGCATAAATATGAAGTAAATTACGAATTTAATTAATTCAAGCCGCATTATCTTTAATGAAGTGAAGGAATCCATCTTAAGATTCATAATTAATTCGAGCCTTTAAGGCAACATGCATTAAATGCAGATCACTTCCACCTTAACAAGAAGCCGAAATAATATACCTATGCGGATCATATTCACCGCCGCCGATTATGACATCATTAAATAAATAATTAATAACTCGATTTGAGTAACAGCCTTTTGGCGGGCTTGAAAATCAAGAAAAACGCTTTCATAAATGGTTTTAATTCAAAGTTTCCAGCCGCCGTCAAACGGGGAAAGTTCACAACCTCGGAGGCACGCAAAATCGCCCCCTAAACGCCATTCGCAGTGCGCGCAACTTTTTTATATCAACTTTCGCTTTTTGCGCTCATATTTTTGCGCACAGCCACTCATTGAGTCGCATATATTTGACAAAAAAACTTTATGCTTTTGACTTTTCCACTTTTTCTGCTCGTCGCAGTTGTTTTAAGTAAATTTTCCCCATCAGCGAAGGCGAAAAGCCTTTCAGCGGGCCGCATGTAATATACGGAGAACAAAAAAAAGGGAAGAAAATGCAAGTCAAAGAAAGGTGTTCGTTCTTCTCTACTTCGGCGCCTCGTAGTAGGCCAAATGAAAATATTTTAAATTCGAAATGACGTCGGGCGTCCTAAGCTGATTCCGTCTCGGCGGAAAAATTGCACAGGCGCGCCGCCGCCGCTGCCACCACCACCGCCTTCGCATCTAAAAATTGTTTGCGAAGAATTGTTCGTAAAGGGGCGCGACAGCGATGAAGCAGCCGAAGAAAAAGCGATTCCATAGTAGAATTGAGTAAAAATTTTATGCGAGGGTCGTAGTCCAACTCGGCCGCCGCCCGGCATTAACCGTTTTGCCGGCGGCAGTGGCGGCCGTGCGTATAACGAAAGAATTTATTATAAGCGACAACACGGGAGAGCAGCTCCTTCGGCCAATTCGCGCATTACACGCAAATACGTTCTGGCACTATACTCACGGTACGTAAAAAATGCGCCAACTTAATGGCAAATTTATTAGCCCGCCAACTTTCCAAGAGTCCGAGACAAGAAGACAATGGAATATAGATGGGTTGTCTTGTTTTAATGTTTATGTTTACTGTCAAGCGAATTGAATTACACTCTATTGAAAGTGTCTCGAAGTTTATGTCATCGAAGAAACACAACACTTCATTCAATATGCAGCAGTCAATGATGTTTAATGTTTATGATGGCACTTACTTTGATCTCACTTTTATTTTCCATTAGATGCAATAAGTTGTTGTTATTCAACCGGCTTAAATTATTCACATTAATAATGGAATGAAAAGCTCGCGTAAACTACTTCGCTGGAGGGTTGAATATGTCAGGAAATTTGACTATTTTAACGTTGTAACAAGTTGAACCTGACGGGAAAGTTTGCCTGTGCTACTGCTGTTATCTATTCCACCTGTATCTACCTAGGCTTGATGGCGTGTTACATACGCGAAAAGGGGTGGCATTTACGGGTAACATTTGTGACTGACAGCTTTGTCTACTTTTTCATTTCATTGATGTCAGAGTAATAGTTTCACTTCAAGTTCCAAGTTTTTTCTTTCGCGTTTTTCTAACAAACAATTTGCGTTGTTTACTAGTCATAACTGTGAATTCTAGGAAAATAACAAACAAGAAGAAATTTTCGCCATTTTGTGTTAGGAAAAACATGATAAGCAAATAAAAGCATCCCAACTTTTGTTCACTTATCTAATGAGTCTAGAAAGTCGAAAACTTAGTAAAGCAATTTACCTAACAAAAACACAGGTACATTTTGTTCATTTATTATACGCAGACAGATAGCTAATTGAAACACGTTGAACAACAGAATTCATTTTGAAATTCATGGTAATTTTATTTATTGATCAGTTGTTTTTTCCACGCCTGCGAGCGAAAGTTAATTGAGTCATCTATTGTTGAACTATTGATTTTCCCGATCCGGCAGACATGCATTGTTGGCGTGAGAATAAGTCTTATCATCAAGCGGCGTTTTCATGGTGAAAAATCAAAGCGTGATGGAAACCCATCAAAAACTGGTACCGAAAAACAGTAAGGTAAACATGCGGGTGGCTTGACGACGAGGATAAAAGCGCCCTGAAGGCCGCCTGCGCCCGTCTGTGATTCCTCTCGTAACCCAAAGAAAGAAGAGCGCTCATCAAGCGCGGAAGAAACTTTTTCAAGTTTGGTAGCCCAACTTTTTGAGTTTTTTTTTTCACTGCGCCGCAAATCTCCAAGTCTCATATCACATTATACGCGTATGAGTGCATGTTTCTTTTTCGTTTGAGGTCGAACGCAGCAGCTCTCTTTCGGAAAATCTTTGAAGCTTCATTGCGTCTAATGCGACGAGTGGGCTTTGGCCGGCTGCGGAAAACTTGCCAAATATTGCGTCGTTGGCATGAGCATCATGGGCCGATAGAGTTATCAAGGGTATTAAAGTGACGGCGTCTGGCGCAGGCAGGCAGTCTAACCGCAGAATGTAGAAAAATCTATATAATGGACTAAATTGGCGAGGGAATCAAACGATGCGGACCGATGCAACGACGCCGTTTTTAATTAGAACCAGATAATAAACTTGTCTGATGGCATTGGTGTTCGCGGCCATGGCAAGCAGAAAGTTGAACTTTCTGCTCATTTTTCTTCCACGAGTTGGCTCGTTCTTCACGAAAAGTGTTGTTTTATCGTCTGCATGCGTCTTGGAGCACTTTCAGTGTCCTTTGATTTTATCACCAGTAAGTCGATTAGTTTGATAGTTTTTGTTCGTTTACTGCCACTTCTTTTTGATTACTAATCTCAAATTAATTAAATATATTTTCACCACTCATTAAACAGATAATTAAATGGTTGGCATAATTAAAATTTATGATGTTTTAGTACATTTATAATGAAAAGTACTGTGAGCTCAAGAGGAAATTAAAATTACGGCAGCACGTTTCGAATGGCAATTATGCGAATTATATGGATTTTTAGCGAAATTAGAATTGTGTGGTGGAATTACAAACGCAAAATAACATTATAATAATCAGTAATAATGCGGCGCGTCCGTTTTTCAGCCGGTTTAATTTATATTTGCATAAATTCAATGCGTACGCCCGAATGGTGAGAGATATATTGCATAGATTCAACGGTCATAGCATTAACAACATGCGGATATCATATCAAAGCGATGACATAACTAATTAGGCTTCATGTTACGTATTCAAACTGTGCGATAGTGATGCGAGTGGTCGATTGCGACACATTTCCGAATGGTTTATGGTCCAAACACCCACCAGTGAATCTCAACCCTCTTTCGATTTTGAATGCAAAACGTGCATTGAATTCTAATGTTACACAACGCGCGAATTCGCGGTTTATCTTTGCAGCCATAACTTCACCCACGCGCTGACTAATGATAAGAGTTATCATTCAATGAATAAATCAATAAATTAATACCCAACACTAAATCTCTAATCTCAACGCGAACGCTCGTAATCTTGAAGAAGGTTACTGTTAATCTTGCTAATATGAAAACACGAAGAGATAAGACGTAATGTGATAACATAAGCCATATTTACATCAATAAAATATTCATAATAAAAGTCATTAGTGATGCAATTGGGTCATTGTTTATGATTTTGTATGGCGTAGAAACACCCCCAAAACGCTTAATGAATGTAAGAGTGACATTATGAGTAGTAGAAATAGTTGTTGGCTGAGGGGATGCGCGAGCAAAGTGAAATTTCGTATGCAAATTGGATGATTATTCCAGTTTTCTCTCAGTTCTAGTGCGCACGACCCGTTTGCACTTGCTGCACGAATTCTTCATGCATTATTCGCCATGATTGTGGATGGCGGCGGCAGCGGCGACGGCTGCGACGGTGGCAAATGGCAGATATCCTCGTTGCATTCACATGCATCGCATGTGATCAATAAATACTAATATGCAGCAAATATGTGCGCTGCATTGGCAAATAGATTTACTTAGTGAAATGCACTTACCCGTCGGGCGCATAAATAAATTCGATTCATGGACTAATAACGTGTTTTATAGAGAGTTTCAGCATTCGTGTTTTATTAAATTCTCTTCTCATAAACCGCACGACAAGTTGGCCCAGAGAGTTTTAGGTCATGCAAACATAAAGTGCTTTAGCCTTTTGTGTTTACTTGTGCCTAAATAAATTTGAATTTAAATTTCCGGAATCAATTATTACGTGCATTCAAAAGGTTATGTGTTTCCGCTTTTTGTGTGCACATTACAAAAACAAAACTTGAATTTTAAAATCTTTCATAATTTAAAACATTTAGTACGATCTCAATTATAATAATCGTTTGTTATACCAGGGTGTAATAAATGGATCCATTAAATAAGTTTCATAGGAAATTCAATTTTAAAACCAGTGGTTCCCAAATAAAATTGAACTCTTTGCGTCCCCCTAAAAAACGAGAAGAAGATTTCTTTCTGGCTAGGTTAAATTAACACAGGCTGGGGGACTCTGAGAAGGGTGTAATTTAAACTAAACCTTCACTTTACGTCAATTTTATTTACGTAAAGACAATATAACTATTTTGAACTGTATTATCTCCTTTTAACCGAACATCTAAAAGCTAAGTTCTCTTATTCACTGACTTTCTTCAACAAACTAGGAAAACTTATTGCGAGTAAAATAATACAATTCTCTTTTAAAATACCATTACTCTACCGACTGTATTTTATGTTGTCTACTCAAATGCAATAAGTTACCTATTGTTAAATATTATTTCCCGGGGAGCTTTATAACTCCAACAACTGAATTAATAATAAATAAGCATGTACCATGTTTTCCATGTATTTTATTATACATTTTATATTTGTCAATGTTACAATACGAATATTTATTTATTCCCGAGTACCATTAGTTATTAATGAAAAAACAATAAAACAATACAGCAGTAACAACATAAACACGACCAGTCGCAAGCAATGTGAATGTAGGTATTGCAATAATATACAAATAACATGGCGGCCCTCGCATTTCCTGCCGGATGCTATTTATAAACAAAACTCGTTTGAAATCAATAGCATTTCCGGAATAATTTATCCTGTTCGTTAATTCGAAACCGTGTGACATTTATTAGCATAAACAACACAATTGTACAATTATCCATTGCGTACGCAGCGCGGAAACACAATAAACAATAAATTTTAACTTTTTTAAACACCAGAAGTTACACGCGGCTTTAATTAAAGTGAAATAAAATGATTTCTATTGTAAAATATTGCATCTGTTTATGTTACACAAATTTAGCCTTTGTCGCGAATTTGAAACTCTGTGTCTCCATTCTAACCGCGGAGCGGACGTGAAATGTTAAATTGAATTTCCGCAATGGCCTTTCACAAATTGATGGCTTGCATTACGCGACGCTAAGAAGAAGTTATGTGCATTAAACTCCTTGTGTAATAATATAATTTAGAGCAGGTATTAAATGATATAAAGCGCAAGAGACGACGAAGAACTATTCGTGAATCAGTGAGCATTTGTCTAGATTTCTTGACGCTGAAAGAGTCCTTGAACGCGCCGAGCGTTGGTAACACGAAGAAACGTAAAATTTAATACAATTGTTAGTTGGCTGACGGAATTGATAGCGCGTCCCGTTTGAGTACAGTGAAATGGAGTGGAAGTTCTTCACGTTTCACTCTTCTCGCACTGAAGTCTACATCAGTAATGTAATCAGTGACGACGTGCAAGGATCTCATCTTGGGATTCATTATGAGTTATTATTCGTTTTGTTTGCACGCTGGCGAGCTTTTAATAAAGTTTGAAAATTAAAATTCGAGGCTTGCGTTTCGCTATTTACATACACACTAATTGCAAAAATCTAGCCAGCTCACCAAATTGCACGATATGAAAACGAAACAATTGTTTTTATGCAAGCCGACTGAAAACCGTAGAGGAAAATGGAATGTTAAATTGAGAATTAAATTAAAATTTGCGCTATACCATTCAATGGGAATCATAACAAAATAATTTTGACTTTTCGGTAATTAAATATGAATATTTTATAACTTAATGTCATGTTCATTTTTTGGTATATAAAATAATATAAATGATTTATTTTTTCATTAAAAAATCAAAAAGAAAAATGACCAAGCTCAATGACAGAAAAGCAAAGGCATTAATCGTGCTTATTGTGTTGTGAGTAAACTGCCAATAATATTAATGACAAAATAATTTCTCAGCATTGACAAATCGTTGGGCGAAATGAATTTTTGCGCTTATTAAATTTCCAAGTCGATGCGATTTTGTTCCAGCCGACTGACAATATTCGCATGATGCGTTCGTTATCCACACACTTCATTCGAGCGCTTATCGTTTGGACGCGCACGCCTGCCATCAGTGCATACCGCAACCGCAGCCGCCACCGCTACCGCCGCCGAAAACATATACATGCAAATGCAGAGGCCACATCCGTCTTCTTCGTCTATACATCACTAGCAGGCGAACACGACACACATTGTGTACTCACTTCCAATACCCCTATGTAGGACACGCAACATCCCTGCTGTAAGAGCCAGAGAATGGAAAGGATGCGGAAGCATTTGTCTCAAAGGACTTGTAAGGACTACCCCCAGGGATCCACTTAAAAAATATAGTATGCAAAAACGTATTTCAAAACTTGCTCAAATCCCAAAAAAAAGAAAAAGAAAAGAACATATTGAACAAGATTCTTCTCGATTACAAACAGGATAATTAATTTTATGATGAAATTATCCGCAGAAAATGTCAAATTTTAGTTTATGATAACATTATGGTTAATGCTTTAATAAAAATGGGATAATTTGCGATTGAAATATTGTACACTTAAAAATATGAAAGCTAAGGACAAATTTTACGAATCATTATTAGAATATACATTAAAATTTAGTGCAGTTTCAATAAGCAATTTGATCGTAGGACGTGGGACGTAGGAGATCAGCAACTTTAACGAGAATAAACCACGAACAGTTTTATTGCTATTTCAACTACATAACTATCAAGAGATTGATGTGGGAGAAAAGAGCGAGGGCGAGAATGTGCGATGAGAATTTTGCGCGATAGCTTCCATCACGCAAAGACGATCGGCAATCGATTGACGGAACAAAGAACCTGAAGGCATGAAGATAAAAAGCGAAGCGGATTTACGTGTTGTGGTGGTGGTAGTAGTCGTGGCTTCTTTTTCTTCTTAAGCGGCCATCGACGGCGGCTGGGAAATTAACCCGGTCGATGCGCTTGATGGACCGTGGAGGCGCAAAGAAGAGAAGCGCGCGCGTCACAGAAGAAAGCATCTGGACGACAAGAGCGGAACGCAATTGACGAATGAATTATCCTCAACGAGAACGGAATAGCCGGATGAATATATTGCTTCTGGTGGCTATGTTCAATTCGCACGGAGTGCTAATCACATTTTCCGGTTTCTCCTCGCATTTCTTCCCTGCCTCATATAGATATTTTCAAAAATCCCTCCGGAGGATAAAATTCCGTCTATAATAACAGCCAGACACTAAGCTGACATGCGTGCTGTCTATTTACGAGCCTTTTTTCCCGTTCTTTTATTGTTTTAATATTGAACAAAAAAAAATGGGAAATCATATTTCTCAACTTGATTTCCACTGAAATTTTAGCGGCATAAAAACACGTCGGCGTAAACAATAGCAGTATGCAAATTTATGACTAGCAAGTCAGTTATTTCAATGTTAATAAAAAGAATAACTAATTAACAACATAAAAACAAAATTAACATAAATATAAATCTTGCAGAAATGAAATACACCAACTCATCTGTTTTCGCATGAAAAATGTGCAGGCGCATAAAAACGCAGAGTGCAAGTGCAGCAGGACTGCAAGTAAAAAGTTGTATGCATTTTATGAATTATAGCGCCGCATACCAAGCATTAAAAACTATTTGAGAGTTGTAAAACGGCAGTAAACAACCTTGCCCGTCCTGCGCACAATGTCAACTAAGCGCTCGAACGGAAGAGACTAAGGTGGTTTTCGCTTAAATTAGCTTTCATTACCATCTGTTGTTGTTTGCCCGCCCCATAATTCTTCTCAATTAAACTTTGCTAATCTTTCCGAATTGTTTTCCAGCAATTAAACACCCTACTTTATTATCCGTTGCTTCGTTTTTTTATCATCTTATTTCGGTTTAAATATTGAATTATGTACTGACAACAAATAGAATTTTTCCACAATTTCCCTTAATGGAAAAAGTAGTAAATAAATTAAAGGAAGAGATAGGGCTATAAAAATGTTTGCGTGAAGAAATTCGCACACAAAGGAAAGGATAATTTTTGCAATTTATGAAGCAGAAACTTTTTAAAAGAACGCAAGAAGAATTTTCGCATACGAGCATAATAGACGTGCTAAACCTCGAGAGTTATTAAAAATGTTCGAGTTGTCATCGTGGCTGAATTGTTTTGTTCGTTTTCCAGCTGCTTTCTCGTCCTGCGAAGCACTTGTACCGCAAAGCCATGCTAAGGGTGGTGTCATTATCGCTCGAACTAGGCCATTAGTATATCCGAGTACTAAACTCGCATATCAAGAATAAAACCAAAAAAAAAGGAAGAGAAAAATGTTGGAAGAATGCAATATGAAATGATAAAATAGAATTCGCATTTTTAAACAAGAAAATATAGCACGTATTGCTGTTTGAGATGCATTCGTGATATATGGAAAAGCTGTTCGAGTTGCTGAAAATACGTATGAATGCGGCTGGCAAGTTCACGTCTGCAAAAGATGGAAAGTGGGAACTTGCAGAAAATTCGCGGAGCTGAAGAGCAGCTGGCAAGAACGCGCTGGAAGGAAATGCATGCGAGTGAAACGTGCAAACTTCGGAAGGCGGCAGGAAATACGTATGAATGGTGGCGGCGACGGCGGCGGCGGTGGTAATCTGTGCATAGACCGCATACATAACCAGCTGCAAGCGTTCAGAGCTCTCACGTGTATGAAGAATGACATGCGAAATGAAGAAAAAATGTAATTTGTTCGCCCATAGACTTGGCGGCAAAGCGGGAGCAGCTGAAGGCGGCTAAAACAAGCCGGCTTAAATCCGCGCGCGAACATTCCGCATAATAAATCAGTCAGTTAGCTTTATTGTGTTTTATTCGACGCACTTATTTTTATATTGTTTGCAACTTTAAATTGCTTTCATCAAATAAATTTGCATACGTTGCACTCACATAATTTTATTCAGTAATCGTAAAGTGAAAACTTTCCAAGTATTAATAATTTTAAAAGCTTTATTTTATATTTACTTCTACTCCAAATGCGCAAAATATGTTTAATAGTTCTTTTACTAAAATTTTCAGTTTAATGTTTAAAATAACACTAAATATTGACATAAACAGATCCAATAATTAGGAACTCTAATACAAGACGATGAATAATAATTATTGATACAATTAAATTTCCCTTTGATATTCGCGTTTGACCCCAATCACCATTGCGGATCAAGTGCTTAACAGTGCTGTTCGCGAATGGAAACTTGACGCCATAAATTCATTTTACGAGTGCGTATTATATTAGAATGTTGTTTGAAATCCTATATCGGCGCGCAACCCAATTATCCGCAATGACCCTAAGCCTCCCGCGAATATCAGCGGGAAGAAAAAATTTCCAAAGTAGGATTGCCAAAACGTTTATGCTTAAATAAAATCTAATGATATATGAGTGGCGCTACACTGTGACAGGTTAATCTTTAATCAATCTTATATTAGGTTTAAGTGTCTACCGCCAAGAAGGCATTAGAGGGCTGAGCGTGGGCGCGAGATGCTCTCGTTTAGGCTTCAATTCCCAGCCGACGTGCGCGTGGAAGTTTTCCCATTTGGTTGCAAATCGCGAGTACCGCCTAATTTTAATATTCCCTGCCGGATGCTTGTATTTTGCACGTGCGAGAAGCGCTTGTTTGTATACACCGGCACATTTTTATTGCAGAGGACAAGTGATATTATTATAAGCATGTCGACGCATTTTGAACGAGTCTCTGAATTGCGGGAGGCGGCATGCGGCACTCGCCACGCAGTTATTGAAGAGGAGGTTTATCTCTATCAATTTCCCGCAAACTTTACCGTCTTTCAAACTTATAATTATATTTTTTATAAGTAAGAATATATTTTCAGCCTGCAGTAAATTTATGTTAAGATAAATTATGTTGACTTTTATTAAGAGTATTTTGTATACTTATTTTTGGTGCTTTTGTTGTTCTAAAAATGAAATTTTATGCAAGAGCGACTTTTTTAAAGATGACAGCTTGGGTTTATAAAGTTAATTAACTTATGTTATCTTTTCGTTTTCTTGTTGGTTTGATGAAGTAAAATACAAAAGTAATGTTGTTTTGCAATTGTAATATGTTTTTGAAATATTCTATTTTCGTTCATTAACCCCGGATATTTTGTTATTTTGTGTCAAGACTTCTTATTATCCTTTCGTACACTTTGCCTTGACAAGAGTGCGAGTCCTGTCACTTCGTTGAATTGTGCCCTTTGCTAAAATATTAGATGATTTTCTTTTGGGTTAACTCACCGTTGGCGATGTCAGCAACAAAATCGCCGCATTGAGCGTTTTGAGATTGAGCGTGTTGCGCTCCTCCTCGTCGATGTCATCGGGGCCGCCGATGTGGACGGAGCTCTGACGATGTGTTAACGTTCGCTTCAATTGCGCGCCCGATGAAGGCCCGGTACCTGCTGCACCGATGACATGTGAGGACGAGCGGCGAAATGGACACGACATTGCGTCTAGCACATAATCTTCGGACGGCACTCGCGGCAAATGAGACAATGAATGCTGCTCGCCGCCGACGGCGTCTCTTATACCCCCGTCGTTTGTTTGCTTTACGCGTATCAACGACCAAAAAAACACGCAGCACGCAAAACCCGCAGATGCGAAGTTACGTACGTTCGTCAGTTCGTGCGCCGCCGCCACCACACGACAACGTAACTGCCTCGCGACACACGCTGAACTGAATGTTTGCCAGCGTAAGCATCTCGGTGGCGGCGTGTGCACTCCGTTCACAGTTGCGCACTGTTCTGCCGCGCAATGTTTACAACTTTCTAACAATTTTTTAAACGAAAATCTTTAAGTTTTAACAATGAAAGAAAAAATATTTAATCAGCTTTGGAGGTTATAATTCAATTAATTTGAGCTTTGTGCGTGCGCTATTTACATTTGTTGCGTTCTCGAACGATTTGCATATTTGGCTCTTGCTTGCGTTCTGTTTCTGACACGCTCTCCAAATCTCAGAGCGAAAACAAGCGAGAAATAATGAAATATTAAAATCTCTGACGCCTTCCACAATAAGCTTGCACATATTTCATGCAAAAATACGTATTGTCGTTCTTCCCACCCCCTGCCCAGTAATAAAATAGTTTCTACTTTATATCCATACTCTAAATGAGTATGTTTCTTATTTTAATTTAAAGCACTCAAAGTACCAAAACTTCTTTTTATCTAGAAATTTGAGAACTTGCATAATCTACTCTAAAATTTAGTTGGTGCATAACAAACTTTGGCGACTCCTCTTGTAGTTTTCAAGTCAAATTTTGACGTCAACTTTGCCTCACCCAAGATGCGATAATATTAATAAACTACTCTTCAAGTCAAACAAATGATGATGGTTTATTTGTTAAATTTAGTGGTTAATTTCGTGATGCTCCCATTAAGTTTATTTTTCTGTTCATTTCTTTCCCTCATGTCAACCTTGACTTTGTCTTCAGCCCTCGAGCGCTTCCAACAAGCCATTATAACTACGGGAGAACTTTTCCAAACGATAAGCCATCAAGGATATAACATAAGAGCTGAATACGCGCCACAATACGAAGGCCACAAATTATTATTTCTCGTGCACTTCCAGGTGAAGTCTCCAAAGTGCAACTTGAAGATGAAAACTCCAAACACGAATGAATGAAATCAAGCAGAAAATGGCTTCAGTGTTTGCAGGCGCCTGGGGCAATTGATTCTTCTCTTTTGCGACAGCTTTTACTGCCATAATAAAAATATGTGGATTTATACGTTGCTAAATAACAAACTATTAAACTGTAGTAATCTGATCACAAGGATTACGCTGAGTTGCATTGAGTGAAAGTACCTATTATTTAAAGCTCATAAACATTAAACTTTTTGCCCCATTTTTTTGTACGGTGTGTGGACCTCTTGTTTCTTGCGGTGTGCAAACGTTTGAAAGCGAAACTATTCCGTTTTTCTGCCCTATGAATAAATCGAATGAATCCCGGTCCCGAATATAGTCGTTTCATCGGGCAATAAATATTCCGATTGGCGATTTTCCGTCGCATACTCGAACGGCTCAATCTCTAGCTTTTGGCGCAAATAAAGCAAACGCGCGTTCTGATCGCTTTGGGCTCTTCAGGCCTTGCAGAATGCATTTCCATGTTCGTGCCATTTTTAAAGGCTATTAACGCAGACGCCACTTCATGATTTTTCTAGTGCTTCATTCATTTTCAATGTCAGCAGAAAATACACCTAGTGTTATTATTTCATCAAGAATTCCCCAAATCCTTTCAAAAAAAATTTAAGGATCATCATATTCGGAATTCAAAAATAAGAGCAATAAATGAATTATAAAGCCATAAAACAATAAATACAAAATAAAAACTTGGCAAACTTGTTGAAACGGGAATCCAGCGGGAACCCTTGCAAATCCGTAAAGTTTGTTTGACATTCGTGCGTTTCTGAAATTGTAAAAGTTATTGGTTTTAATTAAACCTTTAGGGCGTTCGGTGCATGTACAAGCATTAAAAGTTGCACTCAACTTTTGTTATTTGAGTAGAGGCAGGAAACCCACCCTGTAAATTCAGACCCAATTTGGGTTTTGCACGTAGTAAGCGCGCACGCAAATGAAATAATAATCTGTAGATAATGCGTTATCACATTCGTCGGGTATGAGTCCGCATCATCGCGTAAATGTGCGTTATTTTCCTTAAAAAAAATGAAACGAGGAAAAAATAAAAATCTGCTTAAAAGCTTATTTTATAGGGTGCTCCAAAAATTACCTGCTGGTCCCGAATGTGACAAGCATACCGTACAAAATCTGGAACAGCAGAGTGTTCTAAATTTAGGCTTTTGGGTCAAGCAATGCATGGTGGGAAAAAAAGGGAATGTATACATAATGAATACTTTTGTACACGGGAAGAACTCCTTTTTGTTAATTGAATTACACGAGGGTGCGTATCGAACGCGTCGATCTCATGAATCTGGCGTTACGTACGTACGTCCCTCGCAGCATAACTGAATTTCCACGCGTATCGTCGATGCGGAAAAAGGAAGCGCATGCATTCAGCGAACGCTTCACCAAGGAAAAAAAGTAATTCATTCTCATTGCCGATGAGTGAATCGTTTAGTGCGCGCTGCTATCAGTGCGCGTGCCTATAACCTTAGACTTGCATTAGGTATCCGAAGGCGGCACACGTTGCGGAGGCGGAATACAAAAAATCTCTGTGGAGAATCCCAAAGCTGAGCTGACTTTTTGCGCTTTTAGCATAAAATTCTGCATCTTAATTAACTCCCAGCTAAAATTAATTAGTTTATCTCACCTGCAGTAGATAATGTAAACCTAGTTACTTTTAATTAGTTTTTTAGTTTACAAATCCATTACAGGTAGATTTAATGACATCTAACAATTTGCTAAGTAAATATTGAATGTTTGTCTAATAATTATATGTAATTACGCGTTGTTTACTCGGAATAATTACGAAACAATATTGATTGATGAATATTAACCTAAAACACGAAGTTCTCGTCTATGGAGTAATGAAAAAATGTGCAGTAAAATTCCTGGCGAGTTAAACATTTGTGTGATTCCAAAATAAACATTTTAAATGCATGCAGTGCCTTCAATACGGAATAGATTAAAACCGCGCATACAATGTTAAATAAACATGGAGCGCACTCACAGCTTCAAGTACTCGCCGCATTGTTGGAGCAGGAAAACCGCAGTAATTATTCCCTAAACACGAGGCATTCGCGAACCAATTACCTCTATTATTATCCAACAGTTCCAATTAGTAATTGGCAACGTACACAGCGCTAAAGCAGTGGATAAATGTCAGCGCATTTTAAGTTGAATTATCCCGTCGAATATTCTCCTCTTTTGTTGGTTTACTTATTAAGTAAACGGCAAAAATGCGCAGTAACATTTCCTCGGTGTTTAATGTCTCAATAGATGAACTTAATTGAGTCGGTGGTAAATGAGGAAATGCAGTAATAATTAAAACGTCACATACTTCTTTGTAAAGTTGTCTATTTGCTCGATTGCAAACACTAGGCACTGAACGTTTTTCCCTCGAGCGTTTGAAATAGGAACGTATTGTTTACGTTGCTGGACGAGAATAGTGGCAAAATAATTAACTGTAGGAAAAGTAATTAGAAGGTTCAGTCGCAATGTTTATTCTCTTGTCAGTACGCACATATGGCCGCTTGCGCGCATTGTTTGCGTGCACAAAACCGCCAGCAACAAGCTAATAGACCGCCAGATACGCCAAATCCGGATGGACGTTTCGCAATGAAACGAGCGCACGTTGTTCGTCCCCTTTCGGGCCGCGCAAATCGCAGCACTGCTATGGAGCTAATGCACATAGATAATGTTAACATATAGATTGGATCATTATGGCGCAAATCCCTGTTGATAAGGTCGCTCGAGCTGAAGCTTTCCGCAATATTCCCGCACGCGTATAAATAGCGTTCGCAAATCGTTTGATCGTACGCAAAATTAGGAGCCAATGTGAAAAGCTTTGATGTTTTTTCTATACCCACAAGTTCAAATTCCAAAGTTACTTCCGTGTTTTGCTATTAATTATTCAAGTGAAGACTCAACTTGTTTAATACTAATTTATATTGGTTTGCTATTTCTATCATAGAAAGTATTGATTATAAATATTATCATTTTCTTATATCAAGTAAAATCATATTAAATGAAGGATCAGGCATGTTTTTAAACCACTTGGCTAAAATGTCCTCTGCAATAAGAAGATCACTTGTATTGTTTTTATTAGCTCAAGTAAAAAGAAATCCATTATTTTATTCAATTGACAGCCTTAGATAACTTTAAGTCGAGTTGTATCAGTTTATGTTCCTGATATTGACAGCCGATCCCACGCAACTATCAATAAACTGAGTTTTAATATTTTAGAATACGAACTTTGCACTAAATTCTTTTATTAGAATTATTAATTATTATTAGATCCTCAAATTAAGTTCCACTTGTTCTATTCTATCTGTACTATTTTCTACTAGTCCAAGAATCTCTAATAAATGTTTGTCATAAAAGTAATTACTAACACAATTATGAAAATATGAGGAAATTAATAAACTCAATCAGGAAGTAGCTTTCGATACGCAAGCTGGTGGTATGGCACGTCTGAATTGTATTACGAAAAATAATAGTACTCAATTAACTTTTAAATTTCCTCTGAAAACTACTTTTCATTCCCTTAATGAAGTATTGATTGGCACGCGTAAATAAAGGAGGGAAATGCTACATGTACATTTTCAATAACAAGCTGAATTTCGAGCAGACTGAACACGCTTTTATCATCAATCAATTTGTGGGTGAAATTGAAAACAAGTGAAAAATGAGATTTAAATAATAGATTTTGCATTAGTGCAACGTTGCGAACATTTGGAGGTAACAACACAAAAACTTGTTTTCACATTACGTTGTATTTTCACAGATATACTGAGTACCCATAATAATTCACTTTCCAATAATCAAATGACAAATATTTCTTTCTCTCTAATAGGTTTAATAAATATTTACATCCAGATATCACTTTGTATGTTACGAAATAATTTCTGGTTTTATTGAATTTAACATTTCAAATCGAATTTTGTTGCAGTGCTTCTTCCCTTAAAAACAGAAATAAATTCCAGGAAAGCAGGAACGCAACACGTGTATCGAATTTCCAGAATATACGTGTGCAAAAAACATGCTGATTTAACATATTGAAAGTTGGAGGACTAGATGAGGACATCTCGCAATATTTTAAAGTAAAATCAGCGAGGACAGCACCAACGGAAGCAAGACGCATCTGGAATTCGTCGGAGTGGAAAATGCGCAAATTGAAAATGTATATAAGCCAGGTGGAAATGAGATCCAAATGCATTCGCGAAACGTTTAGTTGGCGCCGTTGCACTTTACACAATTATTTTCTCTGCGGCGACGCTGGTAACAACGGCGGAAGTTCGTCGCATCTCTTCCCTTGGCGGCGGCGGCGGCAACCGCAATACGCTCCACTGGCAGCATGCCAATGCATCGCTTTTATGCCATGTCTTTTGTAACTTTTATGCACGCGAATGCGCGCATAAAAATCCATTGAGGCTCTCTCAACGACGCGACGCGTCGAGCAAGCAAATCCAGGCACAAAATAAAAGAATGTGGCGATTCTCTTTGCGGTGAGAGACAAAAGCGTCGAGACGCACGCTCATCACTTGCAAATGTGGCTGCCACGACGCCATCAACTTTAAAAAGACGCTCGCCCGATTCTGCGCGAAACCGCAATAATTAGACGAGAATATTGCGGCGTTTCTATCTGAATTATTAAAACAAAGACATGTTTGATGTTGATTATTCTTTGTTTTTGCAACTTTCACAAACAATTTGCATTTTATATTCTTTGACACTTCTTAACAAAGTTTGCCAAGTTGACAATTTTTAAATTTATCATTTTTTACTTGTTTCAAACTCATAAATTAAAAGTAAGTAGCTGCTTCTTCATTAAAACGGTTGAAATTTGATATTTTGCGCAGCATATCAGTGAAATATCTCAAATGTCACATTTTCTCAATTCCTTACATTTGCATCTTTAACAAGAAAATTGACATTTCTGTGATTGCTTGTCACTCGCAAAGGGAAACAAGTGACACTCTTTTCCCTGTTATGTAAAACAGGAACTTGCGCAGAAATTACAAATAAAATGTAAGAAGAGCAACATACTGAGTGAAGTTGAAACAATTTCGCACATAAAAAAGTTTACGATATGTCTGGATCACACACAATTGCGACGTAGCCAAGAATTTCACCACGAGATATTAAATTTTATTCTTGAATAAGTGATCATTATATTGACGAACTGATAAAGTTTGCATTCATGTCGCTGACGCCCATATAAATTTGATAAAGGCGACGACATCCATCTTAATATAATACTTTGGTTATTTCACACACGTACCACGTGCAGTTCGTGCCCGAATGGAAAGCTAATACACACTTCGTTTGCCACGTCTTTCGTTCGAGCTGAGAAATTCCTTTTCGTAATGCCAAATGCAAACCGAAGAAAGCAAAAGAAATTTTCAAGATAATATTTGTCTAATGCCAACTTCTTCGTAACTCATATATCAAAAAATACGTAGCTACAATTGAACTCAAAAATGTCGACATGATTTCGAGTATGACGCTTTAGTTTAAGTAGTACTTAAACGTCGAACAAGCAAGCAGTAAACATTTTATTGATAGTTAATCCGTTCGAAACGCTCTCATGAATTAGAACTATTGTTGAGAAATTTTGTGAGTGAACGATTGCGCGTAAACAATGAGCATTGAATGAAAATCAATAGCAAGAAAGGAAGACGACAGTTGGGTGGCGGTGAAAAGCACGTCAAATTCATAATGAATTCAAAGGGTGAAGAAGGCCCGCTTCCGTCCCGAAAACGCTACAACACACATATTAGGCGGCGTAATGGTTGATTCAAGGGGTGCCCTTATTTAGAATTAGCCCAGCACCGCCCACACGGTGTGCTTGTCACCAAGATCTACGCGTTCACTCTCCTGTGTTTTCAATTGACTAATTAGTTTCGACATTCGAATAGTGTAACCAACGTCTTCACTCGTAATTTATTTAAGCGGAAACACTTGGGAATCGGTCGCACATTATAGTTAATTATTTCGCGTTAGTGCGCAAATTTATTTGCATAAATAATTAAGACGATGAATATTTGATATAATCCACGCTTATTATTTAATTATTGTTCGTAATAATAAGAAATGCTAATAAAAATTAGTTGAATTACTTCTCAATCAACAAATATAAGCTGAGATCAATGTTAAACTACGCACTTAATGTGGAAAAACTAATCTAATCTTGTGTTAATCTTGAAGAACAAATTAAGCTTGTAAATCGGGATTAACAGCATCCCTAAACGTGACAAGGGACGTGTGCAAACAGCGAAATAAAACTTATTTCAAGTCAGGGTATTTTATGTTAGGCTACACAAAGGAGAAACTTTCACCTTCATTTCGCGAATAATACAAGCTATTAGCACATACGACGCAATTACCGAATTAAACTTGCATAGGCACTTGTAAATCTTCGCAAGTGTTTGGCCGGGTGGTGCGCTTATTGTTACGTTCAGAAGATAATCCGTTTGATAATTTCACTCATTCGCGGCTAGCTCCCGCAGCGCAGCCGCTTCCAGCCGCCCCCCGAAAAGCACGTCGACGTTGGCCTGCGCACGTGCGTATCCCACGAGAGCGTCCTATTCGCGAAATTTCGCAACGAAATCTTCTCGTCTTGCGTGCATGCCGACGAAGATTTAATGTGCGGTTTTAATGCATTTACCTTGTAATTTAACCAGGAAGATAAACTGCTTCTCTTGTTTGGTGTTTATTTTCAAATTTAAGACCCGGCAGAAAATTTTTAGAATTTCACGTCTCATGTAAATAGGAACTCAATTTATATAGCATTATTCTCAAATTATATTACACGAAACAAACATTTTAAGGGTTGCAGGAGCAATTTATTGTTATTAGTATAGGTTTACGTTTCTTTGGGAAATTGTATCCTTTCTATATCCCGGAAATGTAAACCGGAAAAGCAACCTTAGTGATCTAAGCCAGGGGAACGTATCCTTTCCTGATTATTTGATGCAGCAATGTGCACCACTCGTTACGTTCGTGAGTTTGTAATTTAATTGCGTTGCCTACAATTTTGGCTTAGCTAGAATTACTGTAACTCCATAGTATTATTAAGCAGTATTTCTAGCATTTCTAGAATTTACATTAGCTTTGAAATTAAGATTGAAAAGTGTGGACTTTTCACATTTCAAGTTTTATATTTATTAAAAATATACGTTGTTTATTGGCGTGTTGTAAGTGTTGACATTTTAATCAAACTTTAGCGCACACATGCATTTCACCCGTATGAAAAACTTTTACAATGCCACAAAGTTTTTTAATGCATTAAAGGATCACGGAGCGCACAGGATTAGGTTGGTTATCCTCCACCCGGCGTACATGCACGCCATCTAGCTCGTCACCCCATGCACTGCAAGGGTGGACTGTGCGTCGACTCTGTGGAAAATCGATTTGTTTTCCCACAATATAAGAATTTCCTTTCGACGCTCGCAGCAGTCCTTTCCCGCTCATGAAACCGTGCTGAGCGTAAAGAACACAGCGGCAACACTCAGCGCTTTGACGTCGTATTGGTGCTCACCGTACGTTACCATCATGGTACGTTTCGTTTCTTATAAATACACAGATCGCGCGGTAAATTTGAAACTTTGTGTTGCAGTATGGATTCGTGAATTATGCATTGGAATTGCTCGTCGTCAAGAGTTTCGGCGAAGAAACATGGGAGGCTATCAAGTACGTATCATGAAAACAAATTTAAACCAAAAAGTGTACGCTTTCATAACTGGAATCTTGTTCGTTTTTTTTATGCAGAAAAAATGCCGAATTGCAAATGGAAGGGCAATTTCTGGTACGACAAATTTACGATGATGAGTTGACTTATAATTTGATTGGGGCGGCCGTTGATATTTTGCGTATGTATCTGAATTTTTGTTTGTTTACAAATTGATTAGGTACTTATTTTTGTTTCTTTTTGTATCCAGAAATACCGGCAACAGCAATTTTGGAATTATTCGGCAAAACATTCTTCGAGTTTTGTCAGGATTCCGGCTATGATAAGATTTTACAAGTGCTTGGTGCAACACCACGAGATTTCCTCCAGGTAAATTTTTAAATTTGCAAAAGATTACGTAATTTATTTATTCAATGATGAATTTTCCACACCCAACACATATTATTGCGTAAAATTATATACAATTCTATTGTACTGTAACGTCTTCAAGAATTTCTGATTTTTAAAACTTTTAAAATTTACTCGTGGAGTGTCGTAAATAATTAATATTACAATGGACAAGTTAAAGTAATTGCTCAAGAGACGTCAAATGCTTTACCATTCTAGTCGATTGATTAATATTATAATTAAATTGATTGAAAAGGTTTTAATGACCCTAATTTTCTTATTAATTCTTAACCTATTTACGCAATTCAATGAACTTATTAATTAACTATAGAGTGTATTCAATTAATACACAAAAATAATAGACAATACGCGTTATATTATTTCAAGAACTTTATGGCCTGTGTTATAGGCAACCCACAGTTAGCGCCATAAGAAACTTGTTGGTTTTTAAATAATTATGACGAAATTTTCTCAATACGTATACAAACGGTTGAGAAAAATGTAAAATTCTTGTATTAACACGAAAAGATTATAAATATCCTAGTACTTTGGAACATCCAGGGAAAAGTTTTCTCAGAGTAACACTTATTTTTTCAGAATTTGGATGCCCTACACGATCACTTAGGAACATTATATCCTGGAATGAAAGCGCCATCCTTTCGTTGTACAGTACGTCCAGAGGACGGAGCCCTTATCCTTCACTACTATTCTGACAGGCCGTCCCTCGAGTACATCGTTATTGGCATCGTGAAGGTAACAGATTTTGATATTATTTTCTCACGCAATTTGCACGCTTGTTATCATACAAGATTGCCGTTCATAATAACAAAGCGTGAACAAATTGATCGTATGTGGTATCCATTAGGCGGTCGCTAGTAAACTGCACGGCACCGAGGTTGAAGTGGAAATACTCAAGACGAAGGAAGAATGCGATCACGTACAATTTCTGATAACGGAGACTTCGGGACCCGGAAAACAGCAGCTGCCCGAAATCGACGAGATCGAAACGCTCTCGCTCGGTGAGTGTTGCGTATCTATTATCGCTAACAATATTTCACGCCAATTGCTCTCAGCGACTCGTTCTACTGCTGATTGCGATTGCTTATTTCTCTTTGAACGTGACATGCAATTACATTTACGCCAATGTGCATTACACGTAGCGGTTGTACGACTTGTGTGTAACACGTACGTAATGGCATTTTGCAGAGCCCAAAGTGAGCGCTGCGACGTTCTGCAGAATCTTCCCGTTTCACATAATGTTCGATCGGGAATTGAAAATCGTGCAAACTGGTTCGACCGTTGCAAGAATCATACCGGCAGTCGCATCGAACAAATGTCGAGTCACCGACATCTTAGACCCGGTACAGTCAACTTTTCTAAAACTCTTCTAAAGTGTCGCTTATTTTCTCTTACCATTATTAGATATATGTTTGTTGAAATTCATGACTATTTATTCAATGCTTTCGACACGCACAAAGTGCTCTTGCACAAATTCGTGGAAACAGCAAAAACTCAGTGTTGAAATTGTATAAGGCATAGATTTACTTCTATTACATAATGTTTAGCTGCTGTTGTTGTGTACTCATAGGTAGGTACATAGCAATCTCAGCCGAAAGATGAATGCTAATGGCCATAAGCGCAGCTCGCATGCATGTGCTAATGTCGTGTGTAGCTCAATTATAATAAGTTTAAATGGATTTGCGCGATTGTGCAAAACGTAAGCGAGACTCTCAAAACATGACTCTTCTTCTTCTTCTTCTATAGGTGCGTCCGCACTTGGAGCTGACGTTCGAGAACATACTTTCACACATCAATACCATCTACGTGCTGAAGACGCGCTCGGGCGTGATGCATGTAAATACACCGCCAGAATATCGCAATCTACGCCTGAAAGGCCAGATGATGTACGTTCCGGAAACCGATCTGGTAATATTTCTATGCTATCCGAGCGTCATGAACCTCGACGACCTCACCAGGTACGTTCCGCGCACATGTGTCATGCAATTCTTTCGCTTCACGTCAAATTGATACCGGAATCAGCTAACAATGTGCCACTGCAGTGCAGCCGGACGAAAGGATGATAATTGCACTTGCTTGCCCGAAATGATCTCGGAATGATTCAGAGCATGCACACAGTGAGCGATTTGTTTTCGAATTCTAACGGATCAGAAACTCAGATATCTTATATTAACTGAGTGTTCAGTTTCAATTCATCATTAGGTTAATACACACAATAATACGGTTTATTTTAATTGCCAAAACTTTTTCCAAATCTCACGAAAAAACGCATTGTTTTTGGGTGAAATTTTTGCGCGCGCGCTTTGTTTCAGCGCTGCACGAGCATTGAAAATCGTGCTGGAGATTTTTGTGCGCATGCCATTAACAAAAACACTTTGTAAGCGATGAAATTAAATGAAATTCCAGGCGCGGATTGTATATTAGTGACATCCCACTGCACGATGCTACGCGGGACCTGGTTTTGATGTCCGAGCAGTTCGAGGCTGATTACAAACTCACGAGGAACCTCGAATTGCTCACCGATAAATTGCAGCAGACGTACCGCGAGCTGGACGGCGAGAAGAAGAAGACGGACAGGTATGAATGATAAACACTTTGCTGTTTGTTTGTTTGTTATTCATATGCATGTTTCTGGGAGTAAAATTACACGAAGCAACTGTTGATGCAATGCGCATTTTCTCAAGCATTACTCTAATCAGCGAAGAAACTGTAAACGGCGCAAAAGAGATGACAACTTTTTAATGTTTCTGCACGTCGCTTGCGTAACGCAAAACATATTTAATTAGTTAAAAATTTTAGCGTGTTTCTTCGCGCAGGCAACGGCAAATTGATTTTTACCGTTCGTTCATGTTGAGATTCACTGGCAATTATTTGAAATTAATGCTCAGCACGAAATTCCCCTTACGTACCGCAATCGTGTTCATCTATTAATGGTAATTCAATCTGTTCAAAGGATTTTAATACCTTTCTGCAATTTCATCAACATATTTTGTATTTTGCATACAACCAAACAGATAAATACAAGCCTAAAGCGATTGATATTGGAGTAAAATCTATCTATGGCAAAATTAATATTGGCATAACGATGCAGTTCATATTATTGCTAACGGCGTAAAAGTGCCACTTGTTGTTGTTGTGCACAAAACGTGAATTTTCTTGGAGTGGAATGCATCATGAGTAATAGCAGGCGGTGCAACCGGTTGCACAATCGCCACTTCTAATTATAGTTATTATCTGTTACTTATAATTGAGTTGCACATTCGTTGCACAATTATCGCTTCTTTTACCACTAGAATGCGGTACTCTGAGACATCTCTCCAAACGCAGATATCACTTGCACATAAATTGTATGGCTAAGTATGCAAGTAGTGAAATATAAATATGAGCTAGTAAAAAGTAACAAACATGTACAAACCGCAAAGAATGTATACAGAAGCCATAAAAGAGCACGGAGAAAACGCAGGTGCACCTCACATTGTACCAAGAGCTTGTTGTTGTTTTCCCTATTATATGTTATATTCGCAAGAGCAAAATACGCATTTCTGAGCGTATCAGAGACATTTGAATTTGTGATGTGGAACGATGAAAACCGACACCACTAACATTTTTCAAAAGCGACGCAAGAAAGGAGATCTTATAAAGATCTTAACAAAAGTTAAATATTTCCTTGCACAAACTTGAAATAACTATCTAATACTTCTGCATATCGAAAGGGTTAATTAAGAAATCGTTACTTCTTTTTCTAATCCTTATATACAGATAATGAAAACTTTGGCAAAAAAATGACACCGTAATCGGATACCACAGCAGGCAGGTGGCAAATAATTGAAACAAAACTTTCTAATATTATAGCGTTGTTGCTCTCCATTCGAAAATAAATTATTTATTGCTTTCCTATTGTAGGAAATGTAAATCGCATTAAGGAAGTGTGCGTATAAAGTGACAATCTTTTAACATTTCAGTGGAGCACAACCAACTTAACGATTCGCGTTACCAAATCAAAGCTAATTAATTTCCTTCTTTCTAACGCGGCATAATGTGCATTAGAACATTCCTCAAATAAGTAATTGCCTATCTCATTAATCTATGATATTATTTTTAGATTGTTATACTCCGTATTGCCAATAAGTGTCGCCAACGAGTTGCGACACAAGAGACCCGTACCAGCCAAGCGGTATGATTGTGTCACATTACTTTTTTCCGGAATTGTTGGATTTTCGGCACTTTGCGCAACCAGAACAGATGCCGTGGGCGTTATGAAAATCGTCCAAATGCTCAATCAATTGTACACTGCGTTTGATACTCTCACCGATCCAAAACGCAATCCAAATATTTACAAGGTACGTACGTACGCATGTGTGTTAGCTAATTGATATTTTGACTTGGTAATTGTGAAATTGTCCGCATCAAAACGCTAAACATCAATCATTAACACATGAATTGTTCTATTGTTGATCGTAGAAATAATTCACATACCGATTATCTTCCATCACATCAAGATAAATTCATTTAAAAGCCACTTTAACCATTAAGAATCAAACAAGCTGACATGAACATATTCTAGCATAAATCAAATAGGTTATTGCGTAAATGGTAAAATAATTATTACATACCAATTATTAATTTATTAATTAAATTACCACCTGGTGTAGAATCTTCTAATTAAGGATAATTTACAAATGAGAAAAGCTTGCTTCTTTAAGCGGCTTTATTATTAAACGAGAGCAAGCAAAGAATTTGTGCCATTGTTTCACTTATTTGTACTTTAGCTTCAATGAAAATATTTTCGTAAGTAATTCACACGTATTTTTCTCGACGAGGCATTCTTATACTGAGTAGAAAGTACTTTGAATTCCACTAAAAGCATGCTGCGTTTGATAATAATAATTCACTTTAATCAGGCTTTTTACTTGAACAAATTAAACTAAATTTTGAATGGCTCACTGATGCTAAACATTAATGAGCAGGAAAAAGTGCAGATTTCTCTACGTTTTACCTAAAGCGAGTATATTTTTTTCTTTGCACAGATGTTTGATTTGTACCAAAAGAAGTCATCACATTGTATCATTGTAAAAATAACAGATTGTTGTTAATTTAATTTAATTATATTGTTAGTACAATGTATAGTCGAATGAATTGAAGAATCAATTATTCTAAATGAAAAGAAATGAATATTTGAGGTTCAACTCGGAAGACGTGACCTTCAAGATGAGCAAAGGTTTACGAAAGAATGAATTTCGAAATAATTTCTTAATACGAACAAATAACTATGGCACTTATAGTGATTTAAAACAATTACAGTTGTATACATTTTACGGCATGCGTGCAGCGAATTAATTCTTACATAATTTTAAATACTCGGTAATTTCAGGTGGAAACTGTTGGTGATAAGTATATGGCAGTCAGCGGTTTACCGGAGCAATGTTCAACGCATGCACGAGATATGGCCAGGTTGGCATTGGACATGATGGAAATGAGCAAGGATGTGATGCTTGATGATGAAGTTGTTGTGAGTTATTCTTGCGTTTAATTGTTACTCGCATTTGGCTGTAACTTGTTAACATTTTCCAGCGCATCACAATTGGTATTCATTCTGGCGAAGTAGTAACGGGTGTCATTGGTCACCGCATGCCACGCTACTGCCTGTTTGGCAACACGGTGAATCTAACAAGTCGTACCGAAACAACCGGCGAACCGGGCAGGATCAACGTCTCGGAATCGGCATACAAGTACGTTGTTTCAATACCTTGCTGCCGCATGTTAATCCTCCATTATGTCGATGTACCTATGCATCTTCTCCGGCACGGGCAGGCTTCGAATGCCGTTTGGTAGCTGATAATTCTGCCACAGGCGTTGTCGGATCGCGCAGCGAGCGAGGTGCTTCAACTCTGGCGGCGCAAAGCCGCATCGGTTCGCGGGCAAGATGCAATCTTGTACCAAATTTGGAAACACGTCCATGACGATGTCGCGCTGCAATCGATCCCCGGACTCGGATTCGCTTTGCAGGCGAATGGTTGGCACGGTGCGAAGCAGCAATTGCAGACAATTTACCAAGTTGTACGGATAGCTATGATCCTTATGCTCGTTCAATTTATTAAGTATCAACTCAATTGCGCTATCTGGCAAGCACCAAGGCTGCCCAGGGTCGACCAAAGCGCCAAACCGTAGCAATATCTGTACTTTTTCCGGAACACCCAAATGTGTAACAATTTTCAACACGCTCATTCGAGAGCAGCCTTCAATTATTGTATCAACGAAACGCACTCCATCGTATTCCCAACAGCCATTCGTTGCATGATCCAAAAAGAAGACCATAGCTCGAAAGTTTTCTTCTTGGTTGTTAAAGTCAGACTTCCAACCGGCAATATAATATGGCGCGCCATAGCCAAAAATCGCACCAATAAATAATCGTTCAAATGAATGCTCACAAGCATAGATATCATCCAGTAAAGAAATTACTGTTGCCGTGTCTTTCAATTGCCAATCGTAGCACAGTTTCAACGCGACATAAAGGACATTGTGAAATTTACCCATCATGCAGATACCATAATTTTCCTTCCGGTTTGCCTCATGGTATCGCATTATCCCGATAACTGCCTGTCGCACCGTATCTTGCACATCAGTATTGTGACCTGAAAACAAGTACGTGATTGATGTACCATTAACGGTAACACTTAATTGATGCTGAATTAATTAGCTGTAGCAATACGCAATAGGTTCTCAAAGCAAAGATTAATTAATCACCCAATCGGCAACCCTCGATCAACGTATTAAAATATTCGACCATCGCTTTACGTTTGTGTCTTGCATGCAAACTATTTCGATCGGCGCTTTCAAAATACTCGAAAAAACAATTCAGTATCACCTCCATTTCAAATATAACGTAGAACGCACTTTTCGGACTCGGTCGAACAAGTTTTTCGATTAAAACTGAATGACAGTTAAATTCACGTTGTTTCTATATTCCGAAGCCCACTAAGATTTAATGAATTAACAAGATTTACATTTATACGGATTTACTTAGACGTCGTTGAGCTTATGCGTTAATACCATTTTGTTTTTAAGGTATTTGTCGCTTGAGGAGAACTACGACGAACAATTCGATTTCAACTATCGTGGACCAGTCACAATGAAAGGGAAATCAGAGCCAATGGACGTTTGGTTCTTGAACCGTAAAGAATAAATCATAAATTTTTACTCAAGTTATGATTTCGCCTTTCTTAAATTTACGATATCATTGTTGTTTAATCTTGAGACTAAAATTTACAAATGCTATTAAATGTTTTGCACACAAATGTTTATGAAAAATTATTATGCATACGAAAACAAATGTTAGATGTAGACGAATAAATATAATTCAAGAATTTACGTTTTTGATTCAATGAACTATCATACAAAACTGTTGAATTTCAATTTTGAACAAAAGGTCAGAAACCTACAAACAATAACTACAATAAACATGTAAAATTACTTAATTAACGCGTGAATCTGTATAATACTAATTGTTTATTAGTTAGTTTGAGAATAAATTTCAAAGAATTATTACAAAAGACATAATTTAGTAATTTTAGGATTATGTGAATTCCGAAATTTCTAGCATACTTATAATGTTATCAGAATATAATTATGATGCATTGTTTCTGTTTCACCTTTAGACTTGTAACAAACGAATAAAAAAGTTTATAATTAACTGATTCGCTACATTGTAATCCCTAGAAATCATGAATATTAAACTCGCCAAGTTTTAATTAAACACCAAACTGCAATAGGTACCTACATCCACGATGAATGACACTTGAATATGCAATTTCAAACTTTTTTAATTTCAATAAGTTAGACTGAAAGCTTTAATGTGACCAAACGCAAATTCCATACCGTATGTGCTTAACGTACTCAGAGTAAACAATCAGAGGAATACATTTTCATTGCGGATATATAAATTATAATGTTAAATATGCATACAACTATATTTTCGTTGACCAATATATTGATATTCATAATTCATTTTCTATTCTCGAATCCATAAGCGTATTGGAATATTACTTTTATTGTCCTAAATCGCCATTCAAACAGAACCCACAACAACAACTAGTAATCATTTTCTCTTTGCTTCTTGAGTTTCAATCATTGACTCGTTGTATTACCGTCGGTTGTTTATAATTATTTCTGAATTTGCGTGCATTTAAATGCAATATTTCATACTTCACAGTTCATGTGATTCGAACGCACCGTTCTTGATATTTTAATAGCATTGTTGCTACCGTTAATCAACAAAAACGCCAACGCTCTAAAATGCTTAAAGAACATTTCGAATTTCGTTTAAAATTTGTTATTCACACATACACTCGGTTGATTAATGTAATGACTATATTTAGACGAGTACTAAATTAGCATTTCATAAATGACGATATTTCATAAAATATTCGGCCTGCGGCACTGTATAAGGGAAAAAATTAAATTTCCGATGATTGAATTTTATATTTGTTTATGAATATATTGAGTTTGTGGGCGGATTATATTGAAAAGCTTAGACATCCTTGCATCTGAAAATTAATAATGCTGAAAGCGCGTACATGCAGCATGCAAGATGAAGCCATAAAGTAAATTTAATCGCATCTTCTCTCAAGTTGTTCTACGTGGATATTTTATAAATAACTATCAGGAACGCGAGCGACGCATCAATCTGCGTCTTCAATTAAAGTGAGATTAGACTAGATTATACACTACCGCCGTCTAAGATGAATGCAAAAGAGACGCCTCCACGCAATAAATATATTCTAATCCAATTTAATTAGTGTGTCGCGCGGTTTAAATGCGGCTTCAATGAAATTAATTAAACTTATTTATTGTAATCGATCCAACGGTCACTCGGCGAACTAAATTAATACCAAATTGGCTATCTATTGAACTATTGATTCGCTGCATGAACGGAATTCACATGCCAACATCCACATTTCGCATATTAAATATCCTTTACCATATAAAATCAAGCGTATATTTACGCTCCGCGAACTAATTACATATTATGCATACGATTGCCATTGTTTTCGCCATAATACTCCGAAGCGGAAATCCGAGTAAAGCGTCGAAACCGTAAACGGCATGTTCTGTGATTGAATTCCGTTCAATTCCTATTGATGCCTGCGTTTCAATACTGCGCTTATAGCTGAACATGTAGTAGGAATTCTAAATCCAGATTTAAATTGTACACAAATATTGATGAGCACAATCTAAAAAACAAACATAACTGTCTTGATATACCTACCTAATGATGAGAAATCAAAGTCGATCAATAATCAATTAATCAACTAAAAATCTGGTCAATGATCAAACATAATGGCAACAACAGTGATGAAACTAATTCAATTTGTATTCGCTATTCCAAAGTTGATTTATACGATCAACTTAACTTGTTATTGTTTTTCTATTCCTCAGGAACTTAATAGAAAGGCATTGATATCGATCAGCCAAGTATTAATCAGTTTAGTTCACCAACAATCAATTTCATTCGCGTTTGGCATGCTTTTCGCCATGTTCATGAAGTGAATACCATGGAACTTTTATTTCCTCCCACATTAATAGCACTTAGGACTTTTTCACAAGGAAATCAACATAAGTTAATATATTATATTAAACTGGTGATAACTAATAGTTAGTTTTTCAATTATGCTCCTCAATTTACTAATCGATCTTTCTAAGTGCCAATTACTTTATCAAATATTGTGTTACATTGCAATTTGCATTTTTCAAAGAATATTTTTCTGTTTTCTGTGACAGGCAAACGACAGTCATTGAGTGTAAAAATCGAAAATTCCCTCTCGTTCGACTTTCACCTGATTTTGCTTGCCTTCGGTACGCGCATATTGTAATTTGCCGATTTTTATTGGAGTCTCGCATAAATTCGCATAAATAATGCATTCGATTATGAAAAGAACGCGCGTTGCGGCGTTGCTGCCGTTTTTACACTGCACGCCGATTTGAAACTTTCATGAAAGTTGAACGTTGTGGTACGCGTGCTCGCACTTTTTAGAGAGTATTGCCGGAATCGTAATCGTCGACTAGAAACATTAATCGATCTCATATGGCGATAAGTGCAATATTCACAATATCAGACACTTAGCGTTGCAGTTGATAAATAAATATTAATTGCGCTTTGAACACAATTGCATAATGCACTTCGCTGACGCACTGACGCGAATAACTCACTGGAATTTCATTTAACGATACTTCTCGCATTGTATGTTGTGATTAATTACGTGACAGACTTGTCGCTTCTTCAGGAACAACATCGACGACGACGACAACAGCGAACAGGTCCACGTATCGAGAATGGAATCAGGAGTACGAACAGGAAATAACAGATTAAAAGACAGCTTGCTTTAATTGTGTTCTCGTTTGTTGCTTTTTGGAAAAGTTGAACAAAACCGGTGTTTCATCAATAGATTCAAAGGCGGAATATCTTTTTGTTCCCTGCGCGCTGCGTTACGGAACTCTTGATGACTGTTATCACGAAATGTGCTAAATTACTTTGAAATTGATTCACAAGCATGAAATCAATCAGCGAGTCAGCAGTTCTTGCTCATCTTATATCTCGTAAAACGTACAACGTTATTTACGCACTTGGTTCAAGTTTAAGTATTGCTCATAAAAGACAAGTTTCTAGAAAATGTTTTACAATTAATGCCATGAGAAAATCAAATAAATCTTTGTATAACATACCAAATTTAAAAATTAGATCATTATTATCATTATTAATTATGTGAAAATTAAAGTAGATACCTCATATAAATGTGGCTATTTTACTGATTAATTCATTGATTGGTTGATTACAGGTTGTCGCGAAAAATATGTTTTTACATTCACCCGAGATTCAAAGCAATTCCAAGCATCACGTGTCGCTTTTATCTGCCGAAGCTCGCAAACGTGCGCGCACATATTTTCCTGCAAATCATACGCGCGTCTAGATAATAAATTGTAACAGTAAAATGCATACCAGGCGCGTATCTCGTGGCACATGTAACACACTTGTAACTGGAAACTGTTACATCGTACCTACGAGAATTAACGCGCTGCATATTCGTCATATCGCGGCATCAATGTTCTTGCATATTTTACATATTTTGCTCTTAATTATTTACCGCGTCGCGTCGTAGATTCACGTGTTGTTAAATGAGATATGATTTTTAATGCGCGTGTTTTATAATGCAGTTATAAAAAGTAAAATTTACTGCGCACTTACCGCGTTTTATATAGGTCACTTTGCATTGTCACTAATTAAATTTTAAGCATTAATGGTATAATGGATAATTGCCTGCGATAAACCCTATTGATTTGATTTGGTAATAATTGATAATAAAGTAGCATAATGCATCATTAAGTGATTAAAATTTAGCGATTGACTATAATTGTGACGTAAAATTAAAACATGTGTTTGCGGTACTTGGAGCAAAAAGCTGTATTTTGAGGTCGCCGCAATATTCGCACTGCTAATTGAATCGCAACTAGAAGGCAACCGCGAAAGCGCAAGCAATTAAGTCAAATGAATCAGACATATGACGATTATGATGATTGCAATCATCATCGTCGGCGTCGCAGGCTGGCAAAATCGCATCGTGCGGAGAGAGAGTGTGCGGCATGAGATTCTGTCTTTCCCTGCAGCGCGCGCAGAGAAGACTCGGAGTACGCGGCCGCTGTCATTGAGAAAGCTGCCTCAGCAGGTCCGCCGATTAAGCTAGCAAAGTGCCCCAATGCGCACCGCGGCGATTTTGACGCTCGCACAACAAGTGGCACACGCACACATAGTCTACTGAGTCGCTTCGGCGCGCGCGAAGAAGTCGTGCGTCTACTTAACGAACGCGGTGCGGCGGCCTTCTTCTTGGACGTGGTGGTGAACGCGTTCAGTACGCCGCGTGTCGGACTGTGGAGCGCACGTACAGTTAACTTCTTCTTTTCTTATGATTGCCGCCGCTTCTTTTTCGGTGTCGTGTGTGCATGTGCATTGTGCTTAAGTCCATACAGTTACGCATTGTCCTGCGCGATTCAAAGGCAATTGAATGTACTCTGTTATACGAGGGGGAAGTGAATAGTAATAATTTTGGATTATCACACAAACAATTGAATGACTGACTGGGAATTAATCAGTGATAACAATAATCAATCGAATGTGCATCTAGGCGCATTATGGAGCAAGTAGTTGCGTTCGGTCCGCCGCCGTTGCCACCGAAGACGCGAAGGTCCCCTCCAGACTCCGCAACGGTAGTATCAGCGACCGCGGACGTCTTTGACGCCGGCTACAGCATCACCAACGGCATACGCGAAGAAGTGCATCGCGCCGAGGTCATCGCTAAGCACGCGCCGGCCACGGCGACGACGACCACCACGGCGGGCAGTCATGTGGTGAAGATACGTATCAACCCGGACGAAACAATCAGCAGCTGCGCCAAGTCGCTCAGCTCCTTTGCGGCGAATGGTGATATCCTGTGCACCAGCAATAATCACAACAGTGAAGTGTCAAGCCCTTGCATACGCATCAACGTCAACGCCGACAGCGAAATGATACAAACGAACCCCGCCGAGCGCGCCTTCTTCTACTACAGCCCCTTCAACTGCAACACGATCATGTCAAGCGGGCAGGTGTCCCCTAGCGACACGCTGGACTCGGGCACGTGCAGCGACCTGGACAGCACGCCACCGCCGCCGCTGCCCGCGAAAAGCAAGAGCGGCGCCGGCGGCGTTTCGGTCACAGTCATCGGGGCGCAGCACAAGCGCGCAGCAAGTCTAACATCCAGCGGCGCCGACGCCGACAGCGATGATAACGAGAGCAACATCAGCTGCGACTCGCTCAACAGCGGCGAGCTGCGCGCTGAAGAAAAGGCCGACTTGAAGGAATGTAAGGCCAGCGCGTTCCTGCCTCAAGGTCTCCTCCAAGACATTCGAGAGCGCTCGGTGAAATTATCCCAACCGATTGCAAGACATCATAACAAAGCGCCAGACGCCGACGAGCAGCAGCTCGTGCATGACACTAATGATGCGGCCGAACGCATTTCCGATGAGCCCAACGAATTGCTGGTGAACGAACAACAACACACCGGGTATGCTTCCGAGCTCCTCGGCAAGGTGATCATCGAGGAATGCACGTACGAAGAACGCCGCCGGCAACAGGTGCCCACACAACCGAAACACGCCGAGCCAAACATAGTCCTCACTTACGAATCGGACAAGTTTATTAATTTCCACGTGAATGAAAATCTACCCGGTCGGCTGGAACCGATCCGGAAAGACTCTGTCTACGAGGAAGATGAATCGTTTGCCGGATTTAAAGACTTGCTGCGCGTTGGCGAAGGATCCTCGACGATCCGTAGTGCAAAGGGGACGATTCGTGGAGTTAAAAATCGCGTCCGTGCTGGAATTGCCACGTTTTTAAATATTAACGACCAGGCAAAGGTAAACCGACACAGTTTAACTTATTTTTTGTTTGTTTTACCGCTCCTTGCGCACACATTCCGGTTTGTTTGCTTTTCAAGGTCCACACATGATATTTACGCGTATGCTAAAAAAAACTTTCCGCAAAGATTTTTGCAAAACAACCATATACTGCAGAATCTCATGAATAACAAATTAGGTAATTAAATGTTTATATGTTCTATTAGTTCGAAAACCATCTATACTTACTTGTTGTTTACTGAATCGTATAAAATTGCGTCAGAAGATACACGTTTTGTAGCATACCTACACGTTGAAGATCTAATAGTTGTTTTTACACATTGCAAAATTCAATGTGGTTGTCAAGACTTGGAAATACCATAATGTACGCGAGCTGTTAATACTTTATAATAATCTTTATCTGAGACATTCACAAGTGATCATTGTGAATACAATAGAAAAAAAATAAGACTGCAACAAGCGCTCTTTGAATGAACTACTCAGTCGTTTACACAGAAAAGTCACAGAGTGCATTGTCATTTAAAAAGGCCAAGGAAACCGTACACAGCGTAATTATTTCAAAATCATTATCATCTTTAAAAGGCCGCCACTGCTCCAACCTACAGTAAAATGTTTTTTAGAGTTTTTATTATCCAATGTTTGCGTCTTCTTTCAATAAATTCAAATGCCAGCCTCTGCACGCGTGCGAGCAGCAACATTCCAAGGAGGAGTGCGTACGACCTTCTTAATCAATCGAATTCCGCACGGAGCATACTTTCATGCAGGATGTCAAGAAACTCTCGTTAATACAAATTAGTAAGTCATAAAATTCGCCATAACAGTGCCATAATTTCACTGTGCCCGCGTGGAAAGAATTTTCGCGCACTTGAGCCGCCGACCTGCTTAACACGATAAACATGATGCTCCCAGAGTTCAAAGACACTCGATACGCGCATTAGAAGTAGAAGAGAAGATTGTCGCACCAGTTAGTTAGCATCTTGATCAAGATTGAAGGTGCACGCACGTTCAACTCATATGTAGGCCAATTGCTTGCACGTAGCGACAAAAAAATCAACGCGTCGTTAAGCTAAATCTCGTGATGATGCTGTTGCGACGCATAATGAAGAGTCGCGTTCATAAACGCGTTGTTACCTTTTGAGTGCAACTTCCAAAGCACGCGCACTAAACGATTTTTTATTATGGTCTATTGACGAAACAACAATAACAACAACAACAACAGCAACAGAAATTTGCACACAAATGTAGTGACTACATCCTGAATACAAAAGAGAAGAAGAGTTATTATGACTCAAACAGGTCTATAAATATCATTTCAAAGTTGCAACCCTAAAGGAAACGTTAATTAATCACAACGGGCGAGCAATTCAAGTGCATGATTTGTTTGCTCATCAGACGCAATTGAGCTCATCAATCATGAAATGCTAATGTTTATTCAAGCCAAAGAAAATCATTCATTCGTATTACGCGGTTGCTCGCTGCACAGAGCATAAAATTTTTGCTACAATTTTACAACATGAACCTATTTAATAAAAGCATGCGACACCATTTGAAATACGTATAAAAAGCATGTACGCTCGTAATAAAGTACGCTGTTTTACTGATGTTGAATTTAAACGGAGTATTAGTGAAGAGAAAAAGTACATGCAAATAGTACTCTCATAACATGCAAACTTCTTCAATTGCATCGCGCCAAACGAGAGGAGTGGAGTAGTTTTTCTGTCGCCCGTGCCATCAAAGTGTGTCACTTGAACGTTTTGTCTTTCCCACATTCCACAAACATTTCAAAAATGACGCATTCGCGCATAAGTCTTGCCTTATTAGCCTATTATGCTTTATTTATCTCAACTAATTAGAAATGATGGTTTGTAATGGCCGCAATTACACTTGAAAAAAGTTGAGCGAGTGCACGAAGGGAAGATGAGAAATTGCCATGCGATGACAATTTCACCGCTAGTTGCAGCCATGATTAACCCACCTCGTTTTAATAATGACTATTTGTTTATGCATCTAATGACTTTGAGAAATTATTGGGTTAAGTGTGTTTCATTAAGTAATCAACTTTTCAACTGAGCGACTACCTACTATAAGAAATAACCTTGAATATTTTACGTTTAACAGGTAGCCAATCAATACAGTCAGTGTTTTATTGAAATATCAAAGAATTCCGCGATTGCTTTTGCTGACATTTTCGATTTGGTTATTAGCAATCCATTGAACGCTGGTGTTGCATTATCGACTGACTAAAATATTCGAAAAATTGTGGTTGGCTTGCTTGGGAGGCAGACAGGTGCGTTCGGTTTTAAGAAAGAGAAAGCGGGTCATATAACGAGATGAAAATTAAGCAAGAAGTCGCCTCGCGACGAATACGCAGTCCGAAAAAAAGCGAATTGTTAAAAGTTTGCCAACGTGCGTAAGAAGCATACAAAATGTACGGCACATGACGACGGTGATCAGTTGTACGCATTATTGAGCGCAGTTTCATTTCTTTTTCGGCTGCTTAAAGGCATGATAATGTTTGTTAATTATCAGCTTAACGACAGGTCTGCACGAGACATGAATATACGCTGCCCACAAAACATATTCAACTCAACTGCCTGCAGTCAATTCAGACTCGATTCGTCTGAAGTTGAACAACAATTATTCGGTGAAATTATGTCGACTGCCTGTAAATAATCGAACGTTATGAGTTATATCAAGCTTTCGTTTAATACTAACGAGTAGTTTAATTTTATGATGAACTACATTTTCATATTTAAATTTCTATGAATTTGCACAAAAATAATTATCGGAAGTGCAGTATTTCAATTGTCCGAATTTAGTACAAAACAATACCTACGTGTAAGGGAGACTGCTATTGATTTTCGTCTGGTTGTGAAGGAAACACAACAACAGACTCCAGTTGCATGCGCATAGACGCTCGAGGCGTAATTAATGCATTACAATCAATTTTTATGCAACACAACTCGATAATAATCCATTGAATTGCAACGCGAACCGTCATCGGGTGGCTTTCAACAGGAAATAAACCTATTTGATCACAACGTCCACACTGATTAAATACGGCGCAATCACACAAAGTGCCATTAAAACAAGCTGTCGTTGTATGCATTAGAAATTAATTCGCAGCCGTTGAACGTGTAATAATATATAATATCTAATGCAAAGCAAGTGGTAAGTGGCAACCACACTCTAAGTGGATAATTTATTCCAATGTGTGCCACATAAGAAACGCATTTGACTATGCATTGGAGAAAATTGCGCTTGGCTGCAATAAAAACGCTGCGAATGGGAATTGCATAAAAAGGAGTCGGAAGTCATGTTCACGCACCAACGGAACTCCCAATCGTGGATTTACATTAACAATTATTCCGACGCATAAAAAGCATGGAGAAATTATTTCATAAAAACGTGTAAATGAATTATTCATTTAGCAACACGAACATTGAACATCAATTTGCAACACCGAAATGGGAAATAAAACAATTGCTGAAACAACGTTATACGAATCAAGTTCCTACAATTCCATGATATTGATTAATATTTATAAAATTTTAACGGTACGCCATGAGCCAATTATAACGTTACATAAACAACCGAATAAAAAACGTGCAGTCGAATGAGCACACATGTAGTGACATAACCTATGTAAACAGCCAAAATAATATTGATCAAATAATACGGTACGATACGATATGTTTGTTATAAAATAAATAATTAACCGTCTATAATAGCACAACACACGTTTTTTTTTCTCGGCGGCATAATAGCTGTACGCACGCCCAACTAGGAAGGAAAGCTGTGTGTTGGTTTTGCCCAATTAGACGTAATTATTTCAGCCAAAATAAAACGCATAATTATTACGTAAGCCGTAATAGACGCGAATGACAATTGCTCCCATTTGCAGGCACTTGTTAATCGCTTGTATAATGATATAATTATAAGCTGCGTGAACAAAATGTGCAAACAGCTACCAAATAGGCATTTGTAAATATGCCAACAGCAATCAGCTGCTCTCTTTTTGCAGTTTAATCGTATTCATGCATCACCGAATCATATAATAACCGCCGCCAACATTATCGATTTATATACACGACGAAACACTTTCAATTATCCTGGTTAACGTTCAAGAAAATATTTAATTAAATATTAACTCACCCAATGTACTTGAACAGAGGTTATATCGTGTAAATTCGATGTATACAGATATGAAATCCAGACATCATATTGTGACACTTTTGATAGAGTTAATTATTGATGTATTTCATGAAATATTCACGCACTAAGTGGACAATGTTGATTCATCAATAGTAATAATCACTACATTACAGATGCCTCCAGGGAATGTTTGTGTTTGATTAAATTATCATGTCCAACCATGTTTGCATCAAGTAAGCAAACATTGCTTTAGTTTTTTAGTACAGCTATTAATTGAGTATTTTGACCTCACGTTGTTTTGACTGCAGGCGATGTAGAGGAAGATCAGGTAATGGCGATCAGAAAATGCCTTCTCCACCTTCTCTAAACCCTTCTAGTCTTGTGTGAACGTCTCGGGCCTCCTGCTGCCATGCGTTTGTCATTTATAGTAATTCTGCTCTTGCCAATGTAATTATACGCCATAAGAACTTAAGCTATATCTACCGAATATTTAAATGATTCAAAATTATTCTATAATTAATTTTTGCAGTCATGAAATTCAATAACATGAAGAACACCCTATATTACGAGTTAATATCCTGAGTTATTATAAATATTTACTCATTTGCCTAAAGTATCCTGTACGTTTCCAGAGGAAAAATGTTAATAGTGGTCACGAGTTGTGCCAGAATGATAATACAAATGATAAATAAATTTAAATCTCGCTTAGATGATCCCCATTACCCTAGTCTCCGCTATATCAGTCAGCTATTTCGGAAAGTAATAACAGCTCATTATAAATTATAAATCTAATTGATTATTGGTTTAATCTAATTAACATCCCACATTTTCACCAAGTTTCCGGGAATAGAAATTTAATCATATTATTCAATTTGCACGAATCTATAATCAGACAGTGTACGGTGTAGTTGACCGCATTGAACAATTCGCATAATTACAAACGTCGTGTAATTCTCTAGTCACTTCGCTCAGTTATCAAATGCACACGTTGCTCAATCATCCCATATGCATGCAAATGCACCATAATAGGTGAGCAGAGTATGTGTTTATTACATATTGGTGTATTGTTTTCTTTATTGCAAGCTTCTGACTCGCCACAAAAACAGGCAACGGACGCTGCAACAATGCAATTGCAGTTGAACTGCGCATAATGATTACGCGTCAAATGCGTACATAGCAAGACATGTTGCAATATGCAATTCATATCCATGCATCGTCTGTTCATCATGATGATCATTACAGCATGCGGTGGTCAGCTGCTGGCTGTAAATAGAAGCATTTCATTGTCGTACAACAACTTGGTAGTGCACAACTGTACGATGCAGCTTCCTGTCTTCATAATACTTAAGAAAACTTGCTGATAATACAGGAACTCTCTGGCAATTTTCCACGACCTCGTCGACACGAGTTTGTTGCGCGGAGAAAATGTTTCGGATACTTTATTAAGTCCATATTTCAAGTCAGGCAATGAATTATTAAATTTATTTCTTAATAAAACAGCATAGTGAGATTTACTAAAGGAATAATGAAGAATGTTTTGAGTTATTTGCGAGGTAGAAATTAATTTGAATGTGTGCAACGTGAAGATCTTTTGTGTTGCAAACGCAAGTTAATTATCTACTGCAATAATTAAGATTTCAATGAAAATCTAATCTCAACACACGTTCGGCTGTGAGATATTAACGCTGTGCGCAGTATGATGAATGAATGTATCAATGGAGTTAATTTGCTTAATTATTACTGCAAGTTGCTTATAAGTATGTGAAAGTATAATGCGGGAAATAATTTAATTAAAACTACATATTTCACACTTTGAAGTTCCTTAAATCCTTGTAGAGATAACAACTAATTATTTTAGTAGGTGTAAAAGTTTCATATAAATTAACACCTGAGCAAAGGCGGATAATGTTTTGATCATCGTGAAAACAATGAAATCATACGAGTTCAGTTCGAGTAAGTTACATAATTATTTCATTTAGCATCGTGCACGCTCCAATAAATCACAGCGGCTGGCAAAGCGAAATTTTGCAAAACGCACCGCAACGCATTGCGCCAAGTACGCGCGCTGTTGGTCTTAATGCCCACATGCGCTTGCACTAAATGCGAGTCTAATAACACATGGAGCAGCTTACGAAGAGACCGCGGTTCGCATTACCGTCGAGTTTGATGGCAAAAATACCATGACGATTCCGCTAGATATACCGCTAGATTGTAAACTGCCATATGCGATGCCGAACAACCTTCTGCAGCAGCTACTCATAATTTCCACTAGCGCGTGCTGCAAATGTGCAATGTGCATGCATATGCCAAAAGACATTGCCAAGTTTATTAGCAGTCGCTAAATGCAACATTCAAAATGCACTTTGCCATGCCACTAGCTATAATCGATAGTGATAGCATTCTTTCTACATCGTGCAATTTTCATTGCGGCGAAAATGTTAATAAATGTGCCTCCAGCAAGGAATGTTGTGTAAATGACCGATTGACAACTGTTTATCTCTATACACTTAACGCCATGATTTTCATGTGCTGCCATATGAGTTTAATTAAATTAAAGCCGCTTATTTCCACTTAAAGAATGTTACTATCGAAACGGTTCTTAAACGAATTTTGTGCGCGGCACATCAAGTTGCTAACTGTATAATTTTTTATGCAAATATCGAAGGCTTTACACTTGGAAAGTATGTTATTAATGAATATTTAAGTTTTCTGAATTTCAAGCAAGGTGATTGTTATTGTTCCGCTTGCCTTAATTCGCTTCACTGCAAACATGTCAAATTAAATAAATAATGTACGTAGTTATAATACACATGCGTGTGTAAATATTACGAGCACCCACGCCTTCAATCATGATTAAACTCGCATAGTTTTAGCAATTATGCACTTAGAACCAACCTTTAATCGAAAAAATGTTCAAACATGTGATTAAACTCACATGCACAAAACGTGAATTGAAAGTAAAACTATCACTTACCAAATGGTTTGATTATTAATAACATGAATCACGTAACTTTTACTATTTGCATTTTAGTCATTTGTTTCCTGGTGATAAAAATTAAGGCTAATCCGAAACGAAGGCATTGTAATACATATAAACAAAACGTAATTAACTTAATCCATTTTTAAGGTGCAGTTATGTTGCATAAAAAGCTGGAATCAATTGGTTTCGGATGTGCGTTGAAAATTATTTATTTAGATTCATATAAAAATTATAAGTCACTTATGAGTCACAAATCATAAACTCATAAATCAAATTAAAGTTTTGCGCAGTAAATTTCTTGCTAGTACTTTATAATACATTTTGTTACGACCTTGAAGTTTATTAGCCTTTGTCTAGATTTTTATTAAATTCTTTAACAGCTCCACTAATGTTCTAATAGCAGCACTTTGAGATTAAGTTAGCACTTGACATGATTTTTAGCATTTCTTTCACGTTTATGCCATGCATTTATTTGCATGCAACAAATGGGTCTAAAAATAACAGTACGGAATTTAAATATTTGCTTTGTGCGTCACTCGTAAACAAAAATACAATTCAATTTGTTTCTATATATAACTCAACACTATTTCAACCCTTCTAGGAATTTTATACAGTTTTCATGGTGCATGAACGAACCATTAATTTAAATTTTATTATTGTGATAGGATTTTTATGTATTTTTGTGATATCCGAGTATGATACTCCATAAAAACGATAAATTTATATCCACCGCAATTATTTATGTGGTTTCTAAGTGGTTAGTTCAATTTATCTATGTGAAAAACGCGCGTCAAGAATATCATCAAGCGTACTGCAACGGTAATAAAAATCTTCGCTGCATCATCCGCTTTATCCTGGCCTGTCGATCGATTCGTCCTTGCATCACAGTCCTGGCTGTTAATAAATATTTAATGGTGACCATTATTGTCACGAACGCACATGAAATTAATCACACGCAAGTAATACACTCATAAAGCGCAATTGCAAATGTAATTAAACGCGATTGCGGTAAAAATTGAAAAAGCGTAAATTCGTGCCCAACTCAAGGGAATAAATATTTCATTTCCGTTTTCACGAGCGAATTATTTATCGCAGATGAGCAAAGAAACCTTCATCAGAGCATAAATCAAAAAGTGCGCCTTGTGTTCGCATCTCTCCAGCTTTTACTAATTTAGCGCAGCCGAAGAGTTCACTGTGCGCGAAATCGATTCACAAAAGTGTTGCAAATGAACGATAGCTTATTAAATTACAATTTTTCATAGAGCTTTTCTATGTTGCGCTGTAATTTTGATTTCGGCGAATGGTATGAGCAACGCAAACTCGCATAATTTATGCAGGCGCAAAAACAATTTGATGCCTGAGACTGAGCAAAGAAGCGAAAAGGAAAAAATCCTTTCACCGGAAATATCTTAATACGTATCTTTCACTTTTCGTACATTTTACAATCACGTCATATTGCACGATAACTTTAAAGAGCTGCCATCAACACGTTGGTTGTAAACTTATATTTGATATTTACACCTCGAGCTGTCAACACTCTTGTAGATAATTATATCACGTACTAGTGTAGTAATACATGCTACCTTAATATCTATCAAAGGAAAAGTGAACAGGTACAAGTTAATTAATTTGCTTTACTTGCAATTCACATAAATTTGCTGCACCAATAATTTGTGCATATTTGCAAGTGCAAGTGCCTTTTACAAATACTCATCTGATGAGCTATTACCTACTGCTCAGAGCAAGTGTAAATTACAAGAGAATCGTTGTTGAACTAATTGTTTGAATTATTGCTTGATGTGCACCGATGTGAACAATTGTAACACTAGCTAATTGCATAATTAGACAAACTATTATTGCCACGCTGAGATGTTATAATTGGTGCTCAAGCATCATTTAGAATTCATCATTATTTGTTGATTTTACCTTGTTCTAACATATTTAAAAAAATTATAATATTAAGAGAAATGTTCTTTAAAAATAAAGAGGTTATTGTACTTGTTGAAATTTTGAAAGCCAAGGATGATTGAATTTGAGACGTTTGCCTTAAATTTATAGCAAAAAAATATAATATATGGTTTTACTTTTGTAAAAATACTATTTATATGTATATTTTTACAAATAGTTAGGCACCGTGCATGGAATATATTGCTATTCGTAAAGCTACCCAATTTGTTGCGAATCCATCTTCGAATTTACGATATCCAACGTGTTTTTCAATAAGATATCTATATTTTTATTATTTTAGGCGGCATGCGCACTACTTGTATGAGACGCGTGATAGTCAAAGCGAAGTGAAAGCGATGATCGCAAAGGCGGGCGAATAAAATTTATATTATGCATGCATTTCATTCATGCCGCCTATGCCGAGAAGAGACGCTCTAATAAAACTCGGTTCTGTTCTAATGCGGAGCGCGAACGAGCGAAAAAATGAATTTGACTGATATGCACTTGAAGCAGGAAAAAATGCGCACTGGAAAGGCGGTAGGCAGCACGGCACAGCAGGCAGCGCAAGTCGGGAAAAAGTGTGAAGAATAGGCCAGTAAATAATCGCTGCTCGACTTTGGTCATGTGAGCAAGCAGCCTAGAAGCCGAAGAAGTGCAATAAATTTTAATAAAAAGTCAACCATAAGACTTCGAACTTACCTATATAGGAACCATTCAAACTTGAAGATATAAACAAAGGGCGAATATTAAACCAAAATATTTTATAAGCCTCATTCGCATAAGCTCGTAAGGGAAATTCAAAATTATCCGTAATCTGCTCAAAAGTTTAACTTTTAGTAGTTTTGATTTTCTTCGAGAAGATAATTCAAATGAGAAATAAATATTTTGATATCCACTTTACTAATGCAACATCAAAGATTTGTTCAGCAAATCCGAAAGCTCTGCTGCTTAGCCCAATATTTAAATTATTAGGTCCAATGTGCATTATGTCCATTGTCTGTGGTTAGTAACATGGAAAATTTAGAGATGAAAATTTACCACAATAAAGAATTTTTACTTTGTAAAGTAAGAATTTGTATATCTCAAGTGCTCCACAAAACTTGAGAAAAGCACCAAGCAATAAGGGTTAATATTTAATTTTGTCATTATTACTAGTAATGTGGATGAATTAAAAAAACTGTTGATGAAAAGATTCACTTCAAAAATAAAAGCTCAAATTAAATAATAATTGGAAGCACACCAAAGGTAACATTTGAGTAATACTGTAATGTGATAAAGCTTCGAGTTCACTTAATTAATGTTTTTGTTCGACATTAATTAATCCGTTTTTCCATCATAGTCATGAATAAATTATATTCAAGTTTGAAAATATTTTACAGCTGGGATTATGTTCACTTTGTTGAGCACATTGACTCAATAATTCTGAACGCATCCAGCGATTGCGTAATTATCTATTTTTGTTGATTAGTAACTTGTCACGTGTACAATTAATGCATAAATAATCCGTAAACAATAAAACGCATCCATGCAACCAATAATCGTGCGCAATGCATTAAATTTTACAGCGAATTGTGCGCTCGCTTGTTTGCACAATATTTTATTACATTTATCGCCAGCATTATAAATGCATCATTCACGCAATTGAATTGTGCGTTTACGTTTAATAGCAAAGCGTCCAACGCAATTCTGAATAAGATAATAGTCTACAATTAGATACTTGTTTACCACAAACAAGTTATTTGTCCGCAAATTAATCAAACTCTACTTATCGGATAAAATACAACTTCATTAATAAATTTATTAGCATTCTTAACTCTATTGTAAGCTAAGCTCGCTTCTTTATTAGTTCAATTTTTCAAACTTTTCATGAGAAAAGAGAGTAGGTAGGTATTGAAAAAGTTTATCTAGTAAGTACGTTTTTTTCCACTGAATGTTTACGATGCCGAGAGAACCACTTGAAATATATTGATGCATGAATTTCCACTATGCACACCTTGAACTTTCGGTGGATGAATCGTGAGAACAAAGCGTTTTTGCATTACGTAAGAGCAATAGCGACACGCGGCGAAGAGCGACGATGAAGATGTGGCCGAAGAGATTGCTTGAATACGGCTTTACCTAAATAGCATCGATTTTAAATCCATCTTATTATTACGTTTGTCCTTTCGACCAGCGCAATTGCAGCCACGTAGCACAATACGCCATTTATCTCTGTACTCCTCTTTGGCGATGCGGTGAAAAGGCATGTAATTTGCCTGCAAACTGGGTGCAATCTAGATTCAAACATTCGTGCGCATCTTCGATTGCTGCAGAGTATTATTTTACTTCAATTACGTTATGTAATTATTAAATTATGATAATTGCGTTTATTCAATGAAGGATTTCTTCACATGCTCACCATCAGAGAATCTTCTATCATCGTCAGTAATTGCGCAGAATTGGTGTCATATAAATTTCATGCACAATTTTTACAAATTAATTATGATACGAAGCAATAATAATAATAGCTCTGTGGCATTAAGGTGCGGAATAATTAAGATTATTTTTAAATGTGCAAATGGTTGGTTGTTAAATATTTAATAAATATTTTCACATTTTGTTTTACACTTTCATAAAAACCAACGTCACGTCGCGTCGTATGAATAAATATTCATAACGCATTGTTGCTATATGTGTAAACCTTTGTTTATACACTGAAATCATTATAATAATAATAAAACTGATATAATAATTAAAGAAAATAAAATATGTCCATTTTAATAACAAAATAAACACATATATTCCACATCATTAATTCATAATCAAACAAAACGTACGCCTGTTTGAATTGGGGGATTTGTTTATTGTGCGATGCGATGAATTGAGTTTTCTAGTCGATTGTGTTCAGATAGGTAATCCTTGTGCGAAGTAACTGCGCACAAAGCAACAATAATAACATCACCTCCACATCATCATCATCATCATGATCATTATCATAGCTATTATTGATTCATTGCGTGCAAACTGCGAATGTGTTATGAAAGAAATGAACATATTTGAGACAATAATATAATAGGCATGTGCGAAAATGAAAGTGAAAGTTTAAAGTACGTACTTCTCAGGAATCCACACATTGTATACCAAACAAAACGTAAAACGTACAAATTCGTATTTACATCCATCTTATTTCTACGTATTATTCTCGTATTTAAATGCAAGTAGGTACGCAGTTGTTCTGGAATAAAAAGTTGATGTTGTTCAGTCGTTCAACCTACCACAATCATTTTCCTTCCTTCCTTCAGCAGTCATCCACCTCGATGCATGTTGCTTTGTTTACTTCTTGAATCATTACATCTACCATTTGTTTGCTGTTTGCTTTATTCCGCAAGTTTTTGCAGCTTTAATTTCTTGTTTATTCATTCGCTTAATTCCCTCATTCATTCGAGTCATTCGTTTATTTCGCGCGTGTTCATTACACTTGATTGTATGCAAAGGCAGCGCAAACAGCATGAATAAATGAGGAAATGGCTAGCGAGCGGCAGTGTCGAGAAATGGAAAAAACGTATGAAAGTAATTGCTTTTATTGTGCATGATGCGATGCGTCTACACTACAATAAACTAATGTCTTAATAGAAAGGCGCTAACTAAGCTTCAGACAATTAGTGAACGTGCAATTCACATCAGGCGTAGTATGAGTGCACTCCTCGCCAGAAAAGCGTAAAGCGCCATAAGCCGCATAAGTGATAGTGAAGATTTGACTATTATGTGTCTTTGCGCTTAAGCTGAATTGATGATAACTTTGACGACGACACGAACAATGGCCTCTTAAGCATCTAATGCCTTTAATGAGAGATGAAAGTGGCTCTATCAGCCAAAGACAATGCATCGAATTATTTAGCAATAATTTTATTAATGCATTGAATCTTTGTTTCTTTTAAACTTTCTTAATACAAATCATTTATATGTTAAATGTGCTAATAAATTACTTAATTCGAATTTCGCAATATCGGCTGTGCCTTCGTAAATAATGAGCACTATAAAATTTATAATTGCTGTGCGTAAAACTTTAACATGTAGTGAATGTAATGTGCTTTTAAATGCACGTAACTCAAGTATTAACAAATAAGGCAGAATTAATAATACTTTATACAATAATTAAACATGATATATTAATTAAATAATAAATTTAATAAAAAGTGCTCATAAATATTAGCAAACAATACTGCTTGAGTCATCTATCGGAATAAAGGACAAGTAATTTTAGTGAACCCCAATTTTGTTAGTAAATTATGAAAGACTAATTACAACAAGTGTACTCAATGTACTCAAGAGTAATTTTAATAATTTCTTAACCAAATATTGTGCAGGAATATTAAAGGTCGTCATTAAAATGTGCAATAAACTCTGTTGAAATAGTGACTAATTAAAATAATACGATTATAATTTTGTGCTATAAAATGCTGCATCATATTTTTTCGAATGCAAATTTCAATTAAAAGCCGCGCGTGCTCAGTTCATTTTCATTACGGTAGAATTTCTTTGAAAGGCTAGCAGCTCATTAAACGATTCAATTAAAATCACAATCGCTGCGCATCGCCTGATAATTGCGCGTCGATATTTATATGGGCGAAGAATAATTGCGACGCGCACTGCAAGCACTGGTTTCTTCGCAGCCGGACTTATAAGCTATGCACAAGTGGCATCTGAATTTATTACCATCATTATAGGACAAAGTTAACAAGCGTTGCATGTGCATCTGCTTACATACTCGTTGCAGTTATCTCAATGTGATGAAGCTAATGCCTACTTGTTTGCAAGTTCCTCCTCGCATATCTATGTAGTTGTCGAAGATGTATTGCATAGATAATGGCCTGCTTACTTGATTGTTTGTTGTTCATTGCGCATTGATAATGCAGCAGCGCGAAGGGCACACCTCTGGAATATGCATTTTATCATCCTGGCATCTGGATGGACGCCACTTGAAAAATCGCAGCAAATCCTGCTTGTAATTGACATCCAATTACTTGGCGAGTTTGTACAGTCGACTCTCAGATTAAAAACTTAATTTCCTCATACAATTCATGCATTCAACAGCATGCTTTTTGTCATGAGACCAATACAATGTGTTAATCGATTTCTTACCTCAAATCTGATCTAAATTGCTTTTCTTATGTAAATATTGAAAGTTTACTTTATTATAGTTTTTACATAAATTCAAATCAAATTCCAACTCTTTTAGAATATGAGACAATAGCAGTGAAATGAAATATCAACAAAGCGATATTACATTTTTCTTGTTATCGACGAGAGTTAAGAAAGTGAAATTGCATTTTTCTAGAAGAAAAAGAACAAGTTTTTATTATTTAACAATAAATATGCAATAAAGTATGTTGACTTGTTGATTATACAGTTTATTAAATAAACTTTAATATTAATTATTTATAAACTTGAATTGACTGTATAACGTAGGTTTAACGAATCAAGGCTGTCACAAAAATTAATTGATCATCATGTTCAAGCTGACCAAAGTTTAATTGAATCGGAATTGATTAATTAGATTCGCAGCTCAAGGCTTATCTGATAGGAATTCTTAATTTTAACGTCTTGAACATGATACTAAGAATATTCATGTTCCAGCAAAGTTGGAAACAAAATTGGGACTTGTTTGAGCAGTTTTACATTTACATTTAGCTTATGTATTCGTGGAAAGCGTTTCTAAAATTTCGTGCAAATGATTTGGATTTGCGTGAAATTCATAAAATGTTTTCATGAAACCTCATCACTTAATTTCGCATAACGCAAATCAACAAATTTAAAATCAAGATGTGAATTCATCAGCTATGTCAAAGCAAGTCTAATTGTATTGTAGGCGGATGTTTGTAAACAAATGTTTAAAAACAAATTTAATAGATAATTAATAGTCGTACGAACGAAACCTTGATTCCTATAATGCGTATTCAAATTGTAAATAATTGATTTTGGAGGAATTGACGAATTCAATTTATCACACTGGTATAAAAGTGACTTTCGATCTTAGCAACAAATAGAATTGTCATGCAACAATGTGCACAGCTTTTGAAAATATCAAGGACGTAGTTAATCAATGTTTTTTTTCATAGATTTAATTTGAATTGAAGCATTCCATCTTGTCTAATGCGTTTTCTACGATGTTCTCAATGTGTATTTAAGCGCAACGCTTGTAAATTGCACTTTTATAACCATAAAACCACTAGGTACATTTTTTGTACTTGCCAACTTCAGGCGAAATTGTTTTTGCCAATTTATTATTATCAATGGCGCCTGTCTATTTTTGGTCATTTAAATGGTCAAGGCAGACTATTATTTCTGACCTATAAATGCTTTTATTGTGAAGCACAGAAAGTGACAATAACGCGAATATCTTTCACTTAAATGCACTCATTCATTCAATGACAGCTTTTTTGATTGGTATTTGTTTCGTTCACAGACGTACAAAGAAAAGGACGCCGGTAAAGTAGTCGTATACACGACAACGATGGGCATTGTTCGCGACACGTATCAGTCGTGTATGAAAGTAAAACAGATTCTTCGCACGCAACTAGTACGCTTCGAAGAACGCGACGTCTTCATGAGCACCGACTACCAGGCGGAGATCAGGGATAGGATGCGTGCTGACCAAATCCTAGTGCCCCAGGTCTTTGTTGATGGCCAACACGTTGGAGTAAGTAAACCCATTTTATTTCATTTCAACCATTTTGTTTCGTTTTTCAGCTTAACCATCAGCGCATTAAATTCCCAAATCGTGCTTCACACAAAACGCTTGAAAAGCGTCATAACAGTTTTCATACGAAACAAAATGTGAAATCTGCTTTTTATACGGCAGTCTCACGAAAAAGAGTTTAAGTATTTATGCATAAACAAAGCGAAACATTGTTGATGAGCCAGATGCGAAATTTCGTAGTAGAATAACGCAAATTAATGATTAGCCTAAACGTGCGACACATTCAAAAAATAGTAGGTACGCCTGCTCTTCAGGGCAATAAAGTTTCATTTCTGTTACGTGATATGAATTATCGCTCGGCAGTCGTTAAAACGCATTTTATGAAGCTTATGAAACGCGCCCCTCATTATCCCAGCGACTTCTGCGCGCTCGTTATCCTTGGATGGGTTCTAATGATTTTCGCAAAATTTATTAGTCCGCTACAATGCCATTTATCAGTACACCCCGGCTTTGTCCTTATATAATACAATATTGTCATACACATAAACAATACGTCGAACGTTCGAGTTTGCTTGCACCCTAAAAAACAATTGCGAAATTGTCGACCTGCTGTGTGATTGGGCGCTTCGTTGGTTGCTGCTTCAGTTCAACAGAATGGATTCAATTAATCTCCTCGCCCACTGTCAACTGTTCCATTCACCGCTTTTCCGATTTTCTCACAGCATCATAATATTCTTGGCGTTTGCAATTGACTTGTCAACAATACAATGTCACTTTACGCACAGGCAGCGATCACCCTCGTAACGGTTTCAATTGCTTTTCAATCGAGATATTTGCTGCTATTTTAAGAAAGCTAATATTGAGACGACTGAAATAGGAAAAGTATTAAACTAAAGGGTAAAGTTCAATGGAATAATAACGCATATAAAATATGGAATAATAATAGATATCGAGATAAAAGGTTTCTGTTTCAATTTTATTTCTAGTTTAATAAATACTACCTATACACCTTGGTACTTCGAGTAATATAATCAAAAGTTTTGTTACAATTTCCCCTGATAGTTCTCGAACAATTGCAAGTCACTATATTACTTTGGCAGGCGTTTAGAAAACAAAATTGAAAAAGGAAACCCGGACTAATGGCGGAGTACACTTTCTAGATCAGTTGGCGCGTCCTTGACCTTACTCCGGGCTGCAGCCTCGTCGGACGCGTTGGGTGCGCGCCGCGCTTTGCACACTCTCACTCGCGTTGGATTTCCTCGTTTTCCAACTGCGCTCCTTGTATTTTCCAAACACACACATCTCTTTATTATTTTCTTACTCCTTACATCGTTGAGCTGTCGTCGTTATGTGAGACGGCATGGTGGAGCCCGCAGAACGGTTACTTTTCATTCTAATGCTCCCAGCTTCTGGACGGGATAAATGGCCGGGACGCACACATGCGTCGGTGATTTATATTCAAAAACCTGCATCCCAAGTGCTCCTCCGGTTCGGCTCCAGTTACATCCTAGCGCACTTCATCATATCTCTAGCGCCGTTTTGCACCTGGGTCAAAATGCAACACAAATGCACACAAGGAATTCTTGTGGTGCAAGAAGCTTTCATCAAAATTGCTTGCCTTGTCAAACCCGTAGACATCAAGTGCATTCGAGAAGTCAACATATAATATAATGTTGAAACTGTTGAAAACGATGGCGAGAAGGAAATGGGAAGGAAGTAAGCGACTTTGTTATTCGCATTTCGTGATGTCGCGAAATGCTGCATCCGCCAACGACAAGCAACATGTTATTAATACAGTTAAAAGATCTTCACTGTCGAGTCGTGCAAAATGTGCACTCAAAGCGCTCATAAAAGCGCAATGCGTGAATATACGGAGCGACATGTAATTAGAAAGCTTTGTTGGCACATTGCAAATCCGGCTTCCTTGCGTTTTTGTGCAAACAGGAATATTGCGTTCGTGTCGTGAAAGAAAAGTTATTCAATTCTCCGTCGAATGAATATTACTTGCTTGGTTATGCAGAAGAAGTATGTTTTATGTATATTTGCTTTGCACAAGGATGTTCGAATCGTAAGCGAATTGATTAAACACACGCGTCGCCTCTCCTTACTTGCGGCAAAAATCGCCGCCGTCTGGCATGACAACTGAGCCCAACGCTTTCTTCATCCCAACAAATTGTTTATTATTAATTTTCTTGAATGTTGTTGCACGCACTATGTGCAAACAGAAGGAAGAGTAGAAAGGATAGGGTTTTATCATTGGATTATTCTTGAAGACCTTGTGGCACAAATGTAAATATTTATCAGGTAGTAATATAAATACACATCATACTTACATATTATTTAGTAAAGTTGCTTAAATTTTAATATTTGTGATTAAAACTTTTGAGGCATTTGTACTAATTATGCGCTCAAATTAATTGAAGTAGTTTAATTAGTTCAAAAAGTTGAAATTCTGCAGTAAGACCGATAGCAATTAAGCAAGTGGCTCAATTTCTTCAACTTTATAATTAGAAGAATGTTTTAGTCCCCAAAGTAGATAACGATAAATTAATTGAAGTGGATTTGATTCATATGCAGTTCAAAAACCTTTAAGTAATTCTGTTATTGCTCTAATGTGATTGATTTATTTATGGGCAGCAAGCAACAACATTGACTTGTTTTGATGCTGCCTGTCCGCTGAACTGTGATGGCGAACCAACCGACGACCAAAAATAGTCAAAGTTAACACGCCGCTTTTTGAAGTGTGGCGAGGTATAATGACCAAAGTGACCTCCTTCTAAAGCGAGCGCGCTAGTGACCAGCAACCGGCTGGGTTTCATTCCACTCTTTGACGCCATGAACGCTAAAAAAATACCGCTTTATCAGAACTGTACATTTTCCTCTTTTAAACATACAAATCCCAGAGAGCTACAAGATATAAATCATCTCTCAAACTGCCAGGTATATAATATCTTCATATTCACATTTGGAATATTATGCCGAATCCATTTGAATATTAAAAATTGAATGGAAGTTATGCAATTGCAAATGCGACGAACACTCACGTTAATTCGGCTGGAACGAATGAATCACATTTAAGCAGGTGAATAAAATTCATAAGAATTAGAATTGCATTGAATATATTGTAACGACGCAAATTGGCGAGATTTATTACGCAATTATGAATAACTCAATTATAATAATTGAGCCACTGAAGACGCGTGAAACGCGAGATGGAAATTGAGAGTTAAGCCACATTGTTCCAATCCCCTTGAAGATCTCAGGTTAGACATCGCTTGAATAGCCGTGTTAATTAAGCAATCTTCCCGAGCTCACCAAACGACGAACGTGCTTCTTATTAAATTACCTTTAAGTTCAAATTGAATTGTTTACACGTTATTATATTTAATCGAGGACTGACAAACATTTTACGAATCTGTTGTACATTATGATCGTATCATTTTCAATTCTCAGCCAACTTTGGATTCGCATTAATTTTAGGACGGCGCGGCGCGAAGAGCGAAACAATAACAGACGCTCTCACAAAGTTATGTTCGGCTCCGGTCGCGCCGCGAGTCGTTATCCTCGCGTATCCTTGAACGCGTCCTTGACTCGGCGCTTGCGGGTGCGCCCGTGCCGAACGGATATGGGACGAGTGCAGGAAGAGCGCATATTCCCGTCCTGTACGACATAACGAGCCAGCCAGCCAGCCAGCCAGTCAGCCAGGTTGAAAGGAATGAATATATACGAAACAGCCGACGGGCGTCTGCAATTTAATTTCGCTTGTCGGCAACGGGCAACAACCAAACAATGAAAAAACCGACAAACGACCAAACAACAACGACGAACGACGAAGATCTCAAGATGAAAAACGAAGGACTTGAATAATCGCGAACAATACACTCAAATTGTTTGTGTCCGTGAGAAGACTCATTATGATAAGCGCTGGATTGCAATAAGGACATTCTCGATGATGCGCGATCGATACAACAATGGTCCTTGCATCCGATGCGTACCTGGCCAACACAAAATGTTTGCGTTTATGATTAATGCTACAAGCATGTCAATGTCACCAAAAAAAGATGGCAATATTTTTTGTCGGATGTGTCAAAACAACCAAAATTATTGGCATATAATTCTCGCATTCGCTCTGTTGGCTTTTCGAACAAATAATTCAAACCACCAGGGCACGGGTGGAATAAAAAAGCGGAAATGCGGGAATGATAACGTTACGCTATGTTTGACGCCACAAAAGCACAAGCAGTGTAAACATTGACGTTATTATTTCTTGTTCGCCAGTTTAATTTTTACTTAAGCGCAAAAAGCGAATATAATTTCGCCGGAGCTCAAGAAACTGGTGGTGCTGCGGGTCCGGAAAAAGGAAAAATTGCATCCACCTCGTTGCAGCATCCTCGACGCCGGCGGTAACGGTGCCAGGCAACAAAAACAGTGCGCACGGTTACGGGGTGGCAATGGCTCACGGAGCGAGAGCCACAGGTGCCAGTTGTTTCGGTAGAGATCGATACAGCTCCCCGCGCGGCCGCCTCACCGCCACCGCGATTTTAATGTGTTCGCCACTTTACGCCGCCGACGACCGCAACCTGCCTTTTGTTCGCATACGCCAGACGACGAGATGCACTAAAAATGCTGCCATCAAACTTATACCAACACCCGAATATCATTTAGCCGCCAACAAAAAAGTGCTACTATTGCTATTCAATTAACATGTACCATATGAAAAAAAACCATTAAAACTATTTTTATTATGATTCACTACTCTACTGCATAATAAGCCCGCGTATGAAAAGTTAAGTATTATGGCTTTTAATGCGAAGAGGGTGAACAATTTTTCTCTTTGAAGTTGAGTGTGCATAGAGTTTTCAAACGCTTTTCATAACGCACTCATACGCTGTGCAAAAAGGCACTAGGCGGATGTATTTAAGTAAGTTAACTGACTTATTACAGCGTGTTCTTTTTATTTATTTATGATGCATTATAGTGTATCTAATAATATATTAACATAATTAGAAATCTCCTTTCTTTCAATTAAATTTTATACGAATAACATATGCAGAATGATGTGATTATGATGAGTTGTTTCGTTTTCCTGTGAGAAAATTGATGAAAATTTTATTGTGAATCGCGGCCAACAGCATCTTTGTTGAACATCTGTTTTATTCGCGCATGTGTAATAACTATTCGTACATCTGTTGCAAAGTTAACGGTAGTAAATAGTTATTATGCTCGTGAAAATAATATTAGCAACGATTTTTGAATTCAATGTAACTATTTTGCATAGAAAATTTACTTTCGAATAAAATAAAACAAAATATAAACAGTGGAGCTTAAAAGTCAATCGATGAGAACGAACCCTGAAAAATTCATTCCGAGCAAACAATGCGTTTTCATCCGTATGAAACGCGCCAGGCAACCGAAACAATAGCGTCGTAAATAAATGCTCTGGGCATGAACAAAAAATACGCAAAAAGGAAGAGAGGACTAAAACAACATTGTGTGAGTGAATTTACGAGAGGCATCCATAGCATGTGCGTGTAAAGATGAATATTGCAATAGGCGAGCGGCAAATGGATGCATTTTATTGATTTTCTGGGAGGATTGCCTAGAATTGCGCAAAAAGGGGTGCTAATTCGCGATTTCACGCGTGCAGAATACAAGTGTTGGTTGCTGCGACGATTGCTGGGCGTCTGGACACAGGGGCAGCGACCTTATTGCCCTTTTGCGCGCGTGGTTTGATGGCGTGTACACTGCCAATACACCACCCGCAATTTTCGGTCTTTGAGCGTGCCAAATTGGCACAAACTTGCCACCCGCCAAAAATTAACCCCTCGTGCCTGAGGTGAATTACGCAAAAATTACATCGACGTTGTTTTATAATTATCCGGGCACGCGCTGCCGCCGAACGTTACCTGATTAATTAATTAATTAAACCAACGCAGCCGCAAGGTGGTTGAACGACCCCCACATCCGAATGATACATGGCGTAATTGGTTCACTTCGGGGCGTTCGATCGAAAGAAATGCTTTGATTTATGAAAACGCCACGAACAAGTATTAGATAATTATTTTTTATAAATATAGCCAACTGGCGCTGATGGTTTAATTCAGGCGTAATGCCTTTTCCACCTCTTTGAACTTTATCTACTCGCGAGAAGAACGTGTCTGCGGTAACCAACCAAAAGGTGCTTCGAGAAGCAGACGCGTTCTCATTGTGGTTTTCTTGCAATTCATTGCTGGATTTTGTTGCAGGACGCCGAAACGATTGAGAAGTTGAACGAATCCGGTGAGCTGCGAAGGATACTCAAGCCGTACAAGGTAAAAGGATAATTCGGAAATCATTTTTCTCTTCTCTTTTTTCGCTGCCGCTTCTTCATTCTTCTGCTTAAAAGTAACAAAAAAAAGTGACCCAAATATTTCATCTGCAGCAATATTTTTTCCACATACCTAAGTGGCAAAGTTATCAATCATTTTACTGCAAATTGCCCGAGAAAAAATCCTATTCGGGGTTAACCTCAAGAGCAATTGCAAAGCAAAATAAATTGCCGTGGAAAGTCATAAAAACGCATTAAATTTTTGAAGCCTGAATTTGAACCTAAAATGGAATTAATGAATTTATGATTTATGTTGCTTTAATTTGCTTACTCAAACTTGAATCATTTTCTGTTATTTATTAAACCAATATAGGAACAGTTACGCAGATGAAAATACATCTGATCTTTTTCTCTTGCGATATCAATATATTTATTTAAATTTTATAATTTTTAATATTTTGTCTTTCTTTATTTCGTGCGAAATCTTATTAAACATTTTTCAAACTACTATTCACAAAGAATTAGTAAAGATTTGAACACAAAAATATTGTTCTCGTGTTGTATTTTCTTGCATTCGTTTACCTTTAATAAATATATTTCAAGCAAATTCAGAATACTAGCTCGTCTCATTATAAATGATTGATGAAAATTTGTTGTTGATAGTGCGCTATAAATAGCAATAACATTTTATAGCATTATTCATTCTAAAGTTTGTTTCAGGATTTATTTTTCACTAATATTATCTTTTTTTCCATAATCGGTTTATACAACGGCAATTAATAAATAACAATCCTATTATGATTCAACATTTATGTTATTATTATTTTAATAGTACATTAGTAGAACTAGTCGGCAAATTAGCAACATGAATAATAGAACAATTATAAGTCCTAATTACAGGTTATCGAGTCTAAAACCTTTAATTATGAGGTTTAATTAACTCACAAGAAAAATATCATTTATTGATTAACAATACGTTTGACCTTGATGTCTCGCATTATTTTTCAATACTTTGCTCTGTAATTCGGATTAATTTTTCTAACTGCACTTTAATTAACTAATAATTTACTAACACACTTTTTTATACAAAACTATTCATCGATTTATCATCTGTTTCATTATCATATTAATGTAGAACTGCATAATTTTAGTTAATTTAACGCTTAGCTGGTCACAAATAAACGATCAACAATTCGAATATGCATTAATTCAGCCATGTGCTATTGAATATTTACAGACGATGGATGCATGCACCACGTGCAAAATGTGTGGCGGATATAATCTACTCCCCTGTCCCGTATGTAATGGCAGCAAGAAATCCGTGCATAGAAATCATTTCACCGCCGAATTTGTAGCTCTGAAATGTATGAATTGCGATGAAGTGGGTTTAGTGAAATGCACCTCCTGCGCATTATAAAATGGAATAATACGATTCAAAGCACCGCTCAAATTTTCAGCCCTTATTAACACGATATTATCAACTATAGCCTTCACGAGAACACGTCCGATAATAATATAAATCAATAAATATGTATTAATAAATACAGAAATTACGAAGGATGAATGCAAATTGAATGATTGAATTTTATTGTACAATATATTTAGTAGATTGAGTGTCATTTTTAAATTTTACTTGATATGATAACGATGATTGAATGATTAGTAATTTAGCAATTATTGTACTTGTAGCAATAATCACAATATAACCGTATCAGTTTGTATACATTTCGAATAATAGATTTGTTATGTATTAATGTACTTAGTTCAATTCAATGTAAACGCAGATCGCGTTTCACAGGATGCAGTGCGGACGATTTTGTATTGTTGTAGGAGGTAGAGCGTTCCCGCCAACAATGTTAATGTAAATAATTCCAGCGGGTTTAATTAATAACGAATGTTTATGTTGCTCGTCCTGTTTTAATTTCGTCTATTTGCGGCGTACGTTCCCTTTTCAGGACTGTATTATTAGGTGAAACTAGTGAAATTAACCACCGACGCTAGTAAAACGTAATTCAATTTCCATTAAAATTGTATTTGCATATACAATGTATGCATAACCGTACGTTGTTGGATTCACAACTTAATATTTTTGTTTTTGTTCGGTAGCTAGTAATGTTTTAATCATTTTATTACGCATTCTGCAGCACAACGGTTATCTTCAATGAACTGATAAATTATAATCAATTCTATGTTTTAATTAAGTATTCATAATGTGCTAATGTATTATAAATATTTTTCGAAATGTATCAATAAAAGTTTTAATCAATAATTAAGTACTTAAGTACCAATGTTATTCATTTCCTGCTTGTAAATATTAAACAAATATTCTTAGTAATGCTTTTTGGATGATAATTACGTCGTGTATTGAAAAGTTTGTTTAACTTATTCAAAACGAGAAAACTTTTAAGTCCATTTAAGAAGTTAAAGTCTACTTAGTGAAATATTAAGCATTTCCTCTTTCTGTAGGTATAGAGAAAAAAAAGTTTAAAAGGTTAACATTGTTGAATAATGTGATAATAATCTATTTTCCAACTCTAAACGTAATTTGATATTTAATCTAAAATAGCCATTTTCAATAATAACATGATGGAAGCGACAAAATATTTTTTCCGCATCACAATATGCAGGTATGGGTTGAAATTCAAGACCAACCTGACACACATGCGCACAAACACTCGTCCTCTTGCTGATATCATTTATGTCAACCAGTTTGTGGTGAAATATGTGGCAGCGTTATGTACGAAAATTCTAGATGGATGGATATAATATTGCATGAATAAATGTATAGAGCCCTTCATAGGACGCAGGATCAGAGGAGCAGCTTCAGCGATGACAGTATTTGATGTTGTATTTCATGGCATTTGCCTTGTTACATTCATCGTTCCTGCTTTACTGTTTTATTTTTTATCGTGTTCCTTCTTTCTTACTTTCATTCGTTTCCTTTCTGTGTGTCACATCATGTATGGTGTGTGGCATTGCGCGTCCTCGCAGGAGCAACCTGTGCGTGTTTTTTCACCATGCGCTTTTCCGAAGCGAGCGCTATTATTGCGCTCGGGGCGTGATCGTAAACGCATAAAAAGCACGCATCCTTTACCATTTACCTCCATGTTGGACACACTGAACTAACATTCTCCCATTCTCTTCACTTCACCCGCTTATTTTCCATCTAGAGTCTGCTTTGCGCTCTCGCATAATCTCTAGTGCTTGCCAATAAACAAGTCCTTTGTAAACAGTATTTATGAAACTAACAATGAACCAAATTAATATTGGAATAAATACTGTAGAATTATTGAAGTTTGCCATTATAAAGTTGAATATTTAATAACACGTATGAAAACGTGACAAAAAATTACATTGTACTAATAGGAAGTTAATTATTATGTACAAACTTTTTACATTTTTATTCAAATTCTCTGAGAATAATTTAAAAGTAGTTTACATTTTATTTATTTTTACTAAATTATATACCAAATATTAAATTACGAATTGGTTACTTACGATGATTAGTGTTTAATGTAAATTATATGTATTCAAAAATCAATACTTTTTGAATTAAAAGAAATTCTTTCGATAATTAAATTTAAAATATATCGGTCGAATGTTATATTTTCCAGTAAAATTGCTTTTATTCCAATGACAAAATAGAGAAATTGTAACAAAATTCAATTGAATACAACACTTTAAATAACTACATCGTTAAAACAGAATTGTGAAAATATCATTCGCGCCACGTATGTAACTAAAATGTAACAATTGATCATTCGGGATGAATCGTCCTTGAAAATAAACATCTGGAGCAAATGCAAGGACAACGTGCCTGCTGAAATTGCCAATGCATACGTCATTAATCACGCGTTGTAATTACTATGGCAATAGGTAAAATACAATCGGATGAGTGCTTTTTCCGGCAGGACTAGACGTAGGTACGTGGACGGAAGGAGTATGCATGTGATGTTATTAATGATGATGATCCAGCGAGTGCATCGTGCATGCTGCATCTGGCAGGCAGGCAGGCAATGCGCGTCGTTCAGCATGCGGCGGCATCCCGGTTGCTATTGCCACCGCCGCCGCCGCCGCGTCTGTGCGTGCGAATCCGGGATCCTACCTTGCACGGACTACCCTTAACCTAGACCTGACATTGGTGCGGTCCAATCAGGTTCTAGGTCGGCGCTGACGTCAGGGGGTGCGTACACAGCCGCCGTAGCCGCCGCCAAGTTCAGCGGCGCGGCGGTTGTATAAGGCATCAGCAGCTCCTATACCACACGTACACTTCGCCGAAACTCGTCGGGAGCGAACGCACGTTCTTCCATCATAAAATCCCTCGGTCTTTTCGTGCGTCTCGCAGTTTCGTTCAGCCAGCACTCATGTCGCAGCGATCATGGGCATTGTGCGGCCGCTAAGCGACCAAACTGAATCCAGTGCAGAAGTCGCGACCACGACCAACTCGCTTCAATTTGCTTATACTGGACTAGTTACTAAACTATCAACAGGTAAGTTTCCACGCAGAAAATATTAAAATTCTTATAAAGTTAATTTTTAACTTTCAAAATTAAAAAAATTTCTAATCTCTTCTTTGATGTGTGTATTATTTTTATGTTAAATTCAACAAACATTTTCCAGACAAAATAAGAGTGCAAAGCAGCGGAAGTAATTAATGAAAGGGATATTAAGGCAAACTTTAATTAAAGCATAAAAAACACGCGCATTTTTCCATGGCACTGCGTCCTTAATGTAAAATTATCCTTGCAAACTAAATAAAGTTTCATAAACGTTTAAAGGATGTGCGAAATATTTTGTACGTTTTGCCATCGCAATTAGAGTTCTTACAGTCTTTTTGTAGTCAAACAAAAAGCAAACATAATTGGCCTTGCTTTTCGGAAAAAGAGAAACTCATATTGTGCACGCGTAATTGAATTGAAGGAAAATTTAATTTTCAAACTGCATACCAAGCGAGCGACTGGTTGTGTTTGTTTTGTTTTCGAGTTTGATCTGGAATGCAATATTCGGGCAGTGTATTGTCCTTTCCGCCGCCACCGCCAGCGCTGTGAATATGATCGTCGTTTTTATTATCAAAAGCGTCGCGACGCGCTTCCAACGCAAAAACGAGTTTGTTTTTATTTACACAGTTTCCACGACGTTCGTGCATTTACCACTTTGGGGGGAAGGGATGAAGTTGAAAAAAACATTTACGCCGATCGGTTTCTTGGCCTCATTGAACCTGTTGCATTAAAATGAGGCTCTAAGCAACAGTTGGATTTTCTCGCATTTCCACCGCGCGCGTCAAGGTCAGACGCATTGATTTTGTGCGTTGCATATACCAACGTAGTATGCACCCCGTACATTCAGCCTACTCGTACCTATTAGCCGCAGGAACAAAGCCACCTGTGTTTGTGGACTCAATTACTCTCGCCGGCGCGCTGTGTTGCATTATCCCTTTTGTTTTCAAAGTAGTTGGCGCGGAAACTTATCCGGAACGAAAACGTAATATAAACGAAATAATAAAACACATCCATCCGGGTTGCCATTTCGCACATAATGTAAACAGCGACATGAATCAAAGACAATTTCTGAAAATACATTTTACCCTTGCCTTTTTTCCTCATGTTTTCGCTTTTACTTTCATCCATTTTCAAGTCCGTTACGTGTACTTATTTTTACTTCCCTTTGAAGCATTCTTGCTTTACATATTTCTCAATGCAACTTGCAATGTTCGCTCGTTGGAAATTGTTTCTCATTTATGTTTGTTTCTTTCTCCAATGTTGTTACATCATCGTCATCGGCTGGTTTATTCATTATGGAACGTTTAATGTGTTTCATTTAAATGGTGAGCAGGAAATGAAAACGCATGAAAATTATAATTGCATGCATCACATAACCTCTCATTTTTGACAGTGAATACAATATTGTCAAATATTGATTAACACGTAGTAGAAAGCGTAAATAGAGTTTTAATTATTTTGAATGCATATGCTTTATTTAATTAGCATTTGTGTTTTTGGATGATTTATGAACAAATTGTTATAATTTCAAATAATTTGAAATATGCACTTTCATGCCGCATTACATTCAATTTCCTTCCTCCTCAAGGTGGAAGCGCACCCACCTACACACACATACACAACGACAAACAATCAATGTTTAATTTGCTAAATGGAAGAAACCACCCTTCGTGATTCACACACATACAAGCGGACGGAATAAGTTTATAGCATGTTAGTGGCTGATTGCACAGGTGTATTTGAATAGCCCAAGTATTAATGGCAATGTGCAGCACGTGAATTAAGCAAATCACGTTGGGAAATGCTTCGGTGCGCAAACATCTGCCGCCTCCGCTCGCCATGTTGCACGCTTGGGGGTGACTGTGCGGCACTTTGCACGCACGTGGTGTTTTAAGCAAAATGAGTGACACCAGAGACAATCGCAAGAGGTGTGCAGGTTGTCGTTGTGTTTGAACATTTCATCGCTCTTGCTCCTACATCCATCCACGTGGAATTTATTAGCACATTGCCGTACACGTGAATGGGATAATATGCATCATTAACATGTACTTATGTCTAAATAAATTATCAATCAATTACTTGTCGTGTTACTCTACCAGTTTGTTACTGTGTGAATAATAATTCATCACTTTCTTCATGTAAAATTCAATTTGAACACAGTAGATAGGTACATATTATAATATTTTAATGCAATAACATGATTAAAGTGATTCGTCTATGTCATGAAACTACTTTTAACTATTTTAATACATTAAAACTTATAAGTGAATTAAGTTTTTGTATACGATATATCCATTTTGACATTAATTTTATTAAACAAAACAATAGAAAAACAAAGTGAATCAAAAAGAAAACATGCTAATAACCATCATCATATTTCTTTCCATAGACGGACAATGTACTGAATTATTTAGCATGTTATAAGTATACGATCTCTATTTGGACAAGTAAAATATAGTCAGATTGTTTGTAGTTTTCCTTTTCATATAAAAATTATTAAAAATGTATGAAAAAACGCCAAAATTTCAACAATAAAAATTCCAAATTGTATATTTATGCAAAGGTGAATGTGTTCAGTTTCATACCATTTTTGTTTAAAATTTATTTTTTGTATTTCCTATCAAATTTAAAATCTTCCAAAATAAAAATAATTTTGAGATAATCACGTTCAAAATTCCCTATAAATGGAAATTGCTTTTATTCTATTCCATCCTCAATGTTGAAATTCATTTATGATATTCTTGATTAAATATACTAATAGAATATGTAAAAAACTTTTTATCGACAATTACAACTATATATACAGTTATAATGCAACCCCTTAATTTTAAATCTTAATTAAAAAATATATATAGTTCCTTAGAAATATTTTACTACGTAAGAAGTAGACATCTATGTATTTTTATTACGATATACATCCACGGATATTATACCAAAGAAGCAGTACTTACATTTGCGTTTTATAGAAAAGCATAAATAAGATCTATTATAAGATATTCTATGCCAATTCAATAAATCGAATGCTCTATTCAACATAGTCCATGATTTCATAAGCATTGATCATTTAATGCTAAAGTTAAAAATAAACTTATTACCTACATATCGATAATATTCGCACATCTTCCTGCCTGTTACGCAATTGCCTTCGAATGAGTACTTTGATTGCCTTTTGCATGCTGTTTATATTAGTTTAGAAATGAGGTACCTATAACGTTGCCAACTCTAACTTAAATTACAGCAATTTGTATAACTTGTATCTTTGTTTTGTGGTTGCCATGGACAATCGTAGTGAATTGGAATTCACCCATTTTGATCAACTTGATCATCATTGCCTTCGTCTTAGTGATGGCAATGGTGTTGTTCGCGACCGTAACTTATCAGTGCGCAGCGACCTGGAGATGGATCAAGGACAGAACGTGCGGCGACTACACCGAAGATGCAGCCCTTGCGGTCCAGCCGGCCATCCGCATCAGCCACTCACTTCCGGACATGCAATCCGAGCAATTACAGGAGGAATACGTGCAGGAACATAAGGACAGCAAGAAGGTCAGTTTATTATTCATCAATCACCTTCAATTATTAATGCACATTATCCAAATATAAATTTAGTGCTATCCTGCCCCAAATACCGAATAAAAATGCAACTCCCCAGCCATTAATAATATAAACGTAATGACAAGGACCACTCATAACAATGCAGAATTGCATTGACAGCCACTTAGATACACTTTTATCATAAAAAGCTCTTTGTTACGTTTTCATTGTCCATCAATATACTTGGGTCATTTTATGTGCGGCGGCTCGTAAAAAACAGCCCCCAAACAAAAACTGCGTTAATGCGTTTAACCAAAAGCCACCGAATGTGAGATTATGTCGCCTGTGTATTCACTAAAGCAATTCACACTTAAGCGCGAAAAACATCAACTCATTTATTATTGGAGATCTAATTATATACACACTGCTAATTCGCAAACAAGTGAATTCGCCGACAATGTAAGCTCAAAAAAGGGTGAGCGTTTATATTTTTTAAAATCGATTTAGCAAGAACAATGCTACAATGTGTGTGATTTTCGTGTATTTTTATATCAGCTTGCACACTGAATTTAACCCAGCTCAGCTTTTTGCTTGCACAAAGAACAACGAGATTTAAATCAATTTGACATTAGATTTACTCTGAATATACACAGATTTGAAGGATTATGAAGAATAAATTCACAGTGTTTTGTTATGTTTTTTGGTATACATACTAATCTATTTTACATGTTAAATGCAGTTTAAAACAAAGTATTAACTAATACTTTGTGTTTCAATTTTGATCAACATTTAAGATAATCTGTGTATAGGTATTAAACCAATAAATTAAATGCGATAATCGCAGTTAGTTTAACGTGTATCTCCATGAAATCGGGGATTAAACAGTATATTAATTAAGCACTATCTGAACAAAGTGTAAGTTTCCAAGATTGAAGATTATCAAAGTTTCAGATAATTTAAGCAAAGTGGAAGGTACAACGTAGGAGTTTGTTTTGCTAATTTGCATGTTATGCCCAAAACAATATCGTTAGCAGCAGACATAAAGTTGCACAAAAGTGCACATCCTAATTCTACTGCAATAAATTTAACACCACGAATCACGCATTGAATTTCAAATCCCTACGCTCAAACTTGAACATGTTAATAATAAAGTTGGTATTCATGTTTGAGGAAAGGATATAATTTTGTATATCAGGTTCTGTTGAAGTTTGCATTGTTAGTAGTTTGATACGATTCTATCATCTTTTGGATAGCACGTGTGCACGAACATTAACGCATGAGCATGCAAACCAACTTGGGTAACGTGACCCATGCCTCCTTGGCTGGGGTTGATAACTCTTGTGTAAGCATAATTTCAATCAACACCCACTCTCGAGTTGTTCGTTTTCATATCATGTAAGGACCCATACTAATACTTTAGGATTCGACAAGGCTGAGCGTTCTTTGGCTATGCATTAAAGTTGATCTCAAAGTGCATTGCACCCTGAAGCTGGCTGGGATTTAGATGTACGTATGATGATCCCGAACATCAGCAGCAGCTGGAGCAAAAAAGTCTGTGAAGTTATTAACGAGTGAGCGCAACTTAAATAAATTTTGCAAAAGCTGTCCCGAGGAAAGCGGATAAAACTCTCATTTATTCTCAACTTTACTTCAGCATTGAATATATGTATGCATGTGCTCTGCTAATCTCAACGCACATGTTTCTGATGGGTCTCAGGTCCTACGGCAAACCACGCTACCAATCGTACCGACGAGACATCAGACGTTCCAGCGGCAATTATCGCATCGCTTGGACGTGATACCAACACCAATACAATTCAGCATCTGCAGCTTGGAGCACAAAAGCGAGTCGAGCCTAATCGGATTGATCAAAGTAAGTCCATCCGTATTGATCTTAAGGGTTCCAATGAATCCCGCAACGTTCCCTCTAACGATTTCAATTTGCCCATGTCGTTCTCTTTGCTCAATAAGATCCATCCACAAAACTGCGCAACGCTCAGAACGCTCAGAAAGTAATTTTAATATTAATTGGCAAATTAATGCTGCCAGTGCAATATTCTAGCGTCGCGCTAGTCGATTAGTGAAAATGAAATTCTCGCGTCAAAGCAAAGCAAGTCATGTGTTTTGAATTGTTTGCGATGATGAAAAGTTAAATCAGTGCACACCGGCACCGCCGCACAGCCAGTAGGCAGAACACATGTTTCCTATTTAATTATTTTAATTATCATCTCTGCTTTCTGCTGCCTGCCTTCGTCTACGACCGACTGAATCCACGATTCTTTGCGCACGTGCTCACCTAAAGCCGGAATTGTATAAGAAGGAATTAGTGCGCCAACCCTCGACGGATTCGAATGGCCCCGACATGGAAGTCAGCGGAATGCTACACTTCTCATTGCGATACGATCGGGAGCTGGAAGCACTAGTTGTCAAGGTAACTTGATTAACAATTTTTCAATGTTTGCACTACACATTCAATTCCCAAAGCAATGACGTTAAAATACGATTGAATGTTGACAAATTCTGAGAAAATTAATAGATTAAATTAACATCGCTGAAATTGAGTTGATGAAAATATTCCATCTTAAAATCTTAAATAACTTTATTTTGGTATTTTTTAGTACATAAAGTTTAATAAGTTTAAAACTTCTTATAATTTTCTTTACAGTTTCGCGATAGTTCCATCAAGACTTAATTAGTTTTATAATTATATATGATAGCATTACACTTTTAATTTAAAATTCCTCTGATAGAGTTCACAACAATAACCACCCTCCTTGAAAATTCAATATGCAGCACGCGGAATTAACTTCTTTTGCTTGAACATGAACATATTTCAGCGACTTGCAACGCTCAGCACGTGGCGCTTGCAAAAAAAGAAGAACTCATACATTTTATAACATGGCAGTGTTCCATTCTCGGAAACGAAAATCCTTTTTTACTGCATAAATAAGTTACTTTTATTCCGCACAATGTTTATACATTATACAAGAATTGAATGAGCGGCAGTATCCATTTTTTATTTCGTAAAATTGAATAATCGTTTTGTGATTCGATGCAAATCATATTCGCATTGAGCGAAGGGCGATTATAATTTGCATTCATTGGATGCGCATTTGTTTAAAAGCATGTACCTACCTATATGTGTATGCGCGATATTATTCATCATTCACTTCATGGAACGTTTGTTCGGGATCTCACGCTTGGGCGAAAAACTCATATTCTCCATTCAGGTATTCGAAGCACGCGATCTTCCTGTGAAGGACGTTACTGGCAGCAGCGACCCCTACATCAAAATCTACTTATTGCCCGATCGCAAAAAGAAATTTCAAACAAAAGTACACCGCAAGAATCTCAATCCCATCTTCAATGAGACCTTCATATTTAGGTATGTACACCCTTAAACTGTAATTATAAAAAAGTGTCTAATTTTTTGTGTTCATCCTGTATGACAATTACATCATCAGCGTCAGTGAGGACGATCTACGTATGCGATACATGCAGTTCTCAGTCTACGACTTTGACCGTTTCTCGCGACACGACCTCATTGGGCATGTGGTGCTCAAGGGCTTGCTGGATTCTACAGATCTGCAACAGGAGATGGAGTACACAATGAACATTCTCTGCCCACCCCAAGTAAGTGCTCATTACGCGTACACCTCATTCAAGTCGGTCCTTTATTGATACAAATTCCACAGCGTCACGACCACCTTTATTTCCTTATATTCCCTATTGCCTGCCACCCGGCGACCTTCGTCCCGGCGCAATGCATCGCCAATTTCCGGAACGATGTCAATGGAGCCTGTATATGTGTTCCCATTGCGCGGAAGTGTCTGAAGACGCGGCAGGCAGTATGCCTCGTCGCTGCCCTTGACCCAAAATACCCGCCACGCAGTTCGACTTAAAATAGGTCGTCTGGGTGGGTGTACGCACCCTCTAGAGCAGCCTCCGCCAGCACATGTCTGTTGATTCTGTTACACACACATTCACATGTCCGGCAGCAAAAAACGCTAGCTATTTACGCTCATTAATCAATGCATTACCCGGAAATATCCGCTTATTGATTTCGCATCAAGCGCGTAACACTGTTTCGGAAACTGTTTGACAAACAGCCTTTAATGAATTCTTTTTTGTAATCAATTACCCCAAGATTACTGCTAATACATTTATATTTACTATACGCGTCATTTAACTTTAAACAAAATTCAAATTTAATGTTTCAACTTGCTAAGAAGTTTTCAAGGAAGCAGAATTTTTTTTCAAACTTTTGCACCAGTTTAGAATCAATTTACAAACTGCTCATTCTTATGCAACTTGAAGAGTTTTATAAATCATCAAGGCAGTAATGAAATTATGCAAATTTTGCAAACGACAGTAATCTTTTGCATTTAGATTTACAGCACTACTTTATACGGACATTTTATAAATATATTTGAACAGCAGACAATTCCAGTTTAAATGAAATTTGCTGCGCATTTACGGACATGCTTTAAAAGTTTAAAGTCAATTCCCAAGTTTATCATCCATCGTCGGCAGTAAACTACGTTTTACTTTATGTGGATTTTAAGATTTCCACATGAAATTTAATTTAAAGAGTTATGAATTTACATTGTCTGAAGTATTGAAAAATAGTTAAAATTGTTGAAATGTAACTAATTAGTAATTGAAACACGTATTGGTGTGTACGATTAATTTTCAGGATAAAGTGGATTTGGGAGAATTGATGCTTTCCTTGTGCTATCTACCAACAGCAGGACGACTAACTCTGACTGTTGTTAAAGGGCGAAACTTAAAAGCGATGGATATCACAGGCAAATCAGGTATGCATGACACACACTACGAATTTTGAACATAAACACCAAAATAATCTGTGTACGTGTATTTTTCTTCTGGGTTTTTTCACCGCTTCCTTCTCGTTTGTCATTCGAATCACGCCGCCTATAATGCAATCGATTCTGTGTTGTGCGTACGCGCGTCTCAGATCCCTACGTGAAAGTCTACTTATTGTGTCAAGGTAAGCGCATCAAAAAGAAGAAAACATCCGTGATGAAAAACACGTTGAATCCCGTCTATAACGAGGCAATGGTATTTGACGTACCGGCGGAGAATATCGAGGATGTTTGTCTGATCATTAAAGTCATCGATTACGACCGGTAAGCAAGTTTTTTCCCATCTTTTTTATTTTTTACGCCGTTTGCATAATTAGTGTGCCGTGTAATCACATAACTTGCAACCCCTTTGGATGACATAAAATAGTCATTAAGTCATTTTTTCCAACGGTTACAGAGTTCTATTGATTTTAAGTCGTTGCCATAGAAATTCATTTTCAATGCCGCTCAAAGATTAAAGTAAACGCTTCGGCTACTTAAAATGCCAAACTTGGTACAAAAGCGGATTACCTTTCGTACTTGTCGTTCCTTGCGAATAACTTAGCACAAGTGTATTCAGTAGCTACGAGCAAATGTCACAAGTTAATTAAACTCTGATATTCCGCATGGAAGAACTAAAATACAATTCGTGTTCGTACAGAATTGGCTCCAACGAATTGATGGGGTGCACTGCGATCGGTTCAAACTTTAGTGGTGTTGGTAAAGATCATTGGCTTGAGATGTTGGACAACCCACGGAAACCTGTTGCGCAATGGTACGTCCTCACCGAATCAATTCCTGGCCATATTCCAGAAGGCTTCTCAGAGACATTACCAATTAGTTTGAGCTGCTTGCACAGCAGGTAAGTGTTTAATTGCAATTCGAACGATGTACTCTAGAACGAAGTAACTGAAAGGTTGGATGAAAACTGACTGCCCACATCTTTCGGGATGGCTACTTGCAGGTGAACGACTTAGAGCATAGCAAATTGCGCTCGCAATGTTTGATCAAACATTGGCAACTATCGGTCTTGTTTGAGTACTTGATTGAATTGCGGATTGCTCTAAGCATTACTAATTGAACGAGGAAACAAACCAAAAAAACGTAAAATGTTTACATACTTATTACAACTCAGCAGAAACCAACAACGTCTAATACACAATTTTGCAACACATCCAACTTTTCTCTACATTCAATAAAGCATCGCTTGTACTGATCATAAGAAAGTCAATCCACTCATAAGTTACCGTCACAGAGCAAGGAAAACTTTTTCTCTAAACTTAATACAAATCGAAGCAACCGTTGGCTATAACGCAATGCTGATGTGATCATAAGAACGAAAATTGATGGATAGATTGAGGGTATTAGGTATCAATATCGACATACAATATCCAATATCATTATGCGTATAAAGTATACGTGTCGGTTACATTTTTAAGTTTAAATTAAATTTTGTATCTTTGAGTCAATTACTGTTAGTAGTTAATCTCGTATGTAAATTTACTCAACATGTATACACAAACCTCTTCTCTCCTGCTGCCAGACTTTATGCATTATTAATGAAAACTGACAACTGATTAACTGATTAACTCTCCTCGGTGGCCTAATTATTGCTCAACGTTTCGGCGCCCTTCTCAAGGCTATGCAAACAGGATGAATAATTATAATTTGCATTTTAAGCGCTCTTGCATCGCATTTACCTCGTTCTGCTTACAATACCAATCCTGACATCTTGCGCATTTCAAACCTCTTATTTCTTCATTCGTGCCATCGCCATTAATTAACAAATTTAGCGATTCGGGAATCCTTAAATTAGTCAACTTAAGGTCGAATAACATTATTTATACCAGTTATAAGTTTAGTTACTTTTACGTGATAACGTTGTTACGCACTTCTTAGAATTAAGTCACGCAACAAACACACACACACACACTTTCTAAATGGCTACAAGTAATATAAACTCTTAATCCATAATGAAATCCCAAAACTTTATAAGAATGCGATTTATGCCCCCCTTGAATGAACGTAACAACTCCCCTGAACGTGTTGGATGGCCTTAATTAGGTTCTGTTATATAAGTGATAATCGATGGTCAAATTGTTGCAAAAAAAAACTTGTTAACGGATTGTTGCAGAATATACACAATAAGAAATTTGGACGAACATTTGGAACAATTTACAGTAAATGAAATATCTGTCCTAATATAAATTGATTGTAATTGTTTTAAGCGTAGCATTGAATACACTGAATGTACATAAATATATACCTACGTTACATTAGAATACTGACGACACTCAGTAGTCTCGTCTAAGTCGTTGTTGTGCTCAACAATAACGAGATATCATTTACTATTGTAATAAGACTAAGAGAAATAAGATGATTATGTGTTATTCGACTTAAATGAGATCTGATTCCACAATGCATGAAACGAGATACAACCTAAATAATGTATTTGCAAACCAAATATACGTCTATTGAAAGTAATTTTGTTATCAAAACATAAATCATGAAAAACTAATCAATATACTACATATTATTCTTGTATGTATAAACTATGTATAGTGATATTAAAATATAATTGTTACTAAACAAAAGTTGCTGATGAGTTTCATTTTGAACCCCCAAAAATAAATTTCAGATGATATACCCAAAACTTTTATATTCTGGACATGTTCTTCATTATTCTATCATAAAGTTTTAAATAAAACTGTGCTTGTGTACTCATAAACTTTAACTTATTTAATCGATGTCTGTCGTCATAGAAACGATGCTTTCTCATCGAGCTGAAATTCACGAACAACACACACGCCTGTCAGTTGAGTTTTCAACAGCTATATTTGCAACACATTTCGATTCTATCAAGTACTTTTTTGCATCAAATATTCAGAAGACGTGAATAATACCAACGACATGTCGCCTCGTCAGAATATGGAGTTTGCGCCATGTGAAACGAATGTCCAAAGATTGGTCAACGCTGTGACGACGTTGCTCACAAATGGAATTATTCATAACACAGGCACCCAGCACCAGCAGCAGCTACCACCCATCGATCCATACGGTGGAATGCCAGTGCCATACTTACCGAATCTGCGAGATTTGCTGGTAACGCGTCAGTCATAATCTATATGCCGTTTGGCACACTTGAAATGTAAATTATGTGCCGTTTGTAGAGGCGTACAACAGGGAGCGACGACCTGGCAAGCGTTACCGAGGTAAAGTTGAAGGTGATAACTCGCGACTTTGGTCTCCAGCATCTCAGCGTGCACACGCCGAATCTCTGCGAGCTGACACTTGACGGCAGCTTGATCAGTTCACTGCGCGATCTGGGATGCCGTTTACATTCACTGAAAGTGCTCAAAGTGAATCGCTGTAAACTGCGCACTTTGGATGGCTTGAGCGGTCTGCGAAACATTGAAAAACTTTATGCGGCTAACAATAAACTCACTGACTTGACGCAGTGTACATCTTTAGAGTTTGTACGGCACATTGATGTTGCAGGGTTAGTGCTTCGTAACTTTCCTAATGTTCGAATCATATATTATTCAAGAGCATTTTCAGTAATCTCATTGACGATATAAATGTTATTGCATTTCTGGTGCTTTGTCCGAACCTGAAGGACTTGGTCCTCGAAGAGAACTTTGGCATAGTGGATAGTCCTTCATACCGTGACGAGGTGAAACACCTCATTCCGCATCTGAAAACTTTGGATGGCATTGAATTTACAGGTAGATACAACGAGAAATTACTTTGAAAGTTCTCACTGTATTTTCTGAGGATTTAGTCGTTTTCTTTGTGTGAATTTCCTTACGTTAATTTGATTATTGTGTTTGTCCTTTCTACTAACCAGATGAATGCACTTCACTATCCAATACGACGTCGTCCTTAAGCTGGTCTTCAGGATCTGAATCGGTAAAGTCGGATTACATACGTAAATGTGGCCTAATTTCAACACAATTTTGCAAATGTTTTTTTCCAGCTAAGTAGATTACCGATGATACCTAATTGTAATTCTGAGCAACCAGCTAGAGAGGACCAGCCAACAAATAACACTTGCTACACGGTAAGCTTCACCCCAAGAGTTTTCTCACCACGCAATGAAAATAATGAACAACTGACGAATGCAAATCAGTCGGACGTGCAAGGTAAATGTTACGCTCACATTATCGATTACTGCCTACGGCGCACTCACAGTAGTATAAACAATAACATTTGAACATTTCAGTGAATACCAATGGGTTGCTGCCAAAAATTTAATGCGTCACATAGATCATGAATCCTGTGCATATTTGCAGCTATTATATAAAGGCAACAAAGTACAAAATTATTAAATTATAATTGGATATTCAATGAAAGCAGACTAATTGATATTTTTTACACAAAGTGTTTTATTCAAGAAAGATTATATAATATTTAAATGCACATGAATAAACTAATTGTTATTAATTTAGTTTTAAGCTCAGGTTTACCAATTTATTATATTTTTTAAAGTGTAAATAAAGTTAAATTTATCGTTTATGGTTTCGCAGTACTTTAAGTGTAATGTGGCCAGAGATACCGTTTTTGCGCATTTCGTCTCAATCTCTAAGAGACGCGCAATTAAGTATCACGTTTTCGCCAAGGTTCAAATTTCTTTGCTAAACAATGCATATTAATATAATTTTCTTCACTTGAAAATGTCGTTTTGTCTTCGAAATAATAACAGATCATAGTAGACGAAAAATACGAATTTTCTTAAGTTGTTTCTTTGTGGTGATATGATTTTTCCGGGGTCCAATCGTCGCCGCTTGAAAAATCTTGTTATCTTGCAATGTCTTATTAAATTATGTAGATTTTTTCAATATCCAGAAAAATACTTGCTAAAATATTTTCTACTTGCTAAAATACATCTATGAGTAACCAGGCATATTGGTGTACTAATAAGCGAGTGTGCATTGTAACACCTTAAATTTCAATTATTGCATCTGCTGTAACATCGTTAGAGTTGAACTTACAGTTTTAAATATCTAAAAAAAAACATACTTAAAAAATAATTAATATTTTATAATGAATACTTTGTTACATCTCCCATTAATACATGTCCAACTGTGGTAAATTTTCCGGCTTTCACACTCACTGGTTCAATGCAATTCAACAAAATAAAATTCATATCTTTCATTGTAGCTACATCCCCATCGATCGGTATTGAATTATAGACAACTGTATAAAGTGATTCGCTCTAAAAATTATTTTATCAATAAATTGTTGGTTACTATTATTCGGTAGGATTTTTTTTATTAGTAAGTAAATATATTAATTTACTTTCTCCTTTATCCTTTCCCCGCTTCCGCACGTGACAATGACTAAAGCAATATAAGTTATACCATGAATAATTGTGGATGATCCCAAATCCTGAATAACATATTATTATCAAAAATATCAATATCTAATTAAATGATTTCTTACTCCTGACAACATTTGATACATAATAAGACTCGTATTAACCGGGGTCACACAAAGATGCAAAATATATGCATTTGCTATCATATCGTTGAGAAGATTACTAATACTATAATCGAATATTTTTAAAACATCTAGAAATCGATATTGTACTTAAAATCTTACCTAATAATTAATACATGGTAACGTGTACAACGACCAATATATTGTTTACGTATTTTCCTATCAGTTAATTTTGGAATCTGTCGAAATAGATTTGCAAGATTTTCAATATTTAGAATGAGAATTTCATTTAAAAACATATATTGCGTAATTTGTAACACGATAACAGCTCCACCACTGTAGCTCGTAACGCATTGAACTGTTAGATAAATATATCTGTTCGGCTTCTTAAATACATCATAGAATTTTAAATATGGTTCAAATATAAAGCCACAGTCTGATGGTACTCCTGTTTCACAGTCTTCAATGAAAAAGTAAAAGTAAGTCAAGATTCCAATTATTCCAAACATATAACATATTCCGTATGAAAACTTTGCCATCAATTTATCAAGAGCTTCAACACCTGCTACCCTACCCATATCAGGATTTTTAAAATTGCCTAAAATTTCGTATACCTTCTTAACATCCGGTTCATTAACTGCTAAAAACCAAGACAATGTAACCACTGTTTCCGTTGATAAAATCACAGTAATATCATCCGCAATTTCAAGAAAGGTAAATGGATTATTAGCTAAAAAATAACCGACTTTACCATTTTGAGATTAGCAAAGTGTTATTCATATTTTTACACAAGTAATGAATAAGATGGCCATAATTTCCTAACGCCAAACCATTGAAAAAGATTCCCGTTGCAAGCAGTTTTAAGCACGCAGTTATTGTCAATTTGTCATTTACGAACCCAGCTTTACGAAGCAATCCAGTCCCTGTTTTATTTAATACCATTTCATCAACGCCCGTATCGTAACACTTAAAATAGTCACAAATTTTTTTAATAGGAATATCCATGTTTCTTCATCGGAATAAATATTTGGAATAATTGGAATCGGCAACCTTAGTGCATGAAAAGAGAACAAAATATAACTTCCCATGAATAACAAATAAATAAGTTATTAGTCTTTCAATCGCAAACAACATGGTATGTAATAAGCAGATGTAATTTAATTTTAATTTTAAGGTATTGACAACGAATAATAACTTTAAGATGCAAAGTTGATATTACGTTAATTAGGAATAATTAAAGATCTCTTGACTTCGCTCAGGAGCTTAATATATTATAATAATACTTTTTGATGGAATCCTTAGCAATTTCTGTTTTAAGTTATTTGCTTTAAGCCGCAATAATTATAAGTAATATCAAATCGATTTCTAAGTTATTACAACTAATTATGAAATGTACAAAACAGTTATGTGTCTTACCTACATAAAGTCGCAAGGAAAATGAAACTTATTATACATTCGTAAAAATTATGGACAATATTCCGAAAAGTTTGTCTTTTATTAGTATTGACTTTCGTGAAAAAATATTATTTTCGCCTAATGTTTTAGTGTCTACTATATTCAAATATCTTGTAAAAGTTACAATCAAGTTTTAATATTTAATTTCATCATTATTCCTGGTAATATAGACAAATTCAAAGATGATATCAGGTTACCTGGTTTATTACACTCAGTCTATTATAAAAATGAAATACTGAGATGTAAACAGAGAAGGCAGTTTAATAAAGATTAATATTTTACAAAGACTATTTTTGAATCATAATTTCCTGATCACTTTAAGCTATACAATCGTTTGAACTTCATATTTATTGTCGTAAACGCGAATTCATCGTAGGCAATTCACATAACAATTCCCACCAAGCGCTATTGACACCGTGGGCACCGTGTAGTTTGACGTGTCTTTTAGTGCAAGAGCATATCGTATAATTAGTTAAGTCGGCGAACACCTACTGAAGGAAAAACAATATAGTTTTTTTTATCAATTAAAATGCATTCCGTGCTGCAGAGAGGCAATGCAATATTTGCGTACGCCCTTAGTGTATTAGCATGTTTAACATTCGCCTGTTTTCTTTCTACAGTCTTCTTAAATTATAGAACCCAGGCTGATATGAGAACAGTAACTGTACTTGTGTAAGTAAACAAATTGTATTTAAATATTGTAATATTAATATATTTTCTTTCAGTAAGAATGTTCCCGACTATAGTGCGTCTAGAGAAAAGAATGACTTGGGATTTGTTACTTTTGATCTGCATACAGATCTCACACACTTGTTTAACTGGAATGTAAAACAATTATTCCTGTATTTAACAGCTGAGTATCAGACGAATAGCAATGAGTTAAATCAGGTAAAGAATTAGTATATTTTAGAATAAGCTCTACTTTAAACAAAAATTTTTTAGGTTGTTCTATGGGACAAAATCATTCTAAGGGGTGAAAATGCTATCCTTGATTTCAAGAATGCTCATACGAAATACTATTTCTGGGATGATGGAAATGGTTTAAAGTAAGTTGCTATAACCAATGATAATTATGGTTAATGCTTGTTTTTCAGGAGTAACAAAAATATTACTTTAACATTATCGTGGAACATTATTCCAAATGCAGGATTTCTGCCCAATGTATTTGCACATGGATCACATACTTTTAAGTTCCCCACTGAATATACCAATTCTAGAATGTGATATTCAAGTCATATTTAAAACATTAATTAATAAAGTAACAACTTAAAAAGTTATCAGTAAAATAAAATACATAATTGCATTTCTCCTCAACAATGCTATTTCCTTGCAACAATTCCTCTCCTTATCAAAATCTAAATATTGTGATATTTCCATTTAAATCAATAGCAACAATGAAAGTGTCAACAAAACAGGAAAGGTATGTCCATTAGAGATAAATAAAAAGATTATATTGTTTTAATTTAAGTTTTCTTATTTGATATAAACAAAATTAAGCTGACAATATACAGGCTCCACCAACAGCCTTAATTTTTTCTTCTGCAGATTTTGAGAAGAATTTTGCTTTTACAATGACAGGTTGCTTAGGAATGCGGCCTTTTCCAAGAAGCTTGTAGTAACCCTGAAAACAAATTTTAATATATTATTAACTGTTCAAAAAGAATATTCTAGTTATTAATAATACAGATGAGATCAGTCAAGAACAGTCACCATAATATAAAGTAAGTCCGCCCGTTCACAAAATCATCATAAAATTATGTAGTTTGTAATTTAACAAAGAAAAGCTAAAACAGTTACTTACAGCTTTTACAATGTCAATTACTGGAGCTTTGCCTTCAGCATTGTCCTTGTATTTCAGCCTTGTTTGTTCACTAACAAGAGTCCACAATTTATCCAAATTGATAGTTGGGCACCACTTTGAATTCTTACGCAAATGGTAATTCCTCATACCCAATTTACCAAAGTATCCTGGATGGTACTTATCAAAGTTGATGCGGTGGTGGTGCATACCGCCAGCGTTACCGCGACCACCGGGATGCTTACGGTGCTTACCTACAAACAAATAAAACAATTAGAACATGCAAAAGAAACGATTGATATAAAAATTTGTTTGCAGAAATCAGTAAGTACAATTCTGCAATAGAGTTAAGTCCGCCTGTCGCTAATAAATGAGTATCATCACAGAATGAATTGCTTTTAAATAAATTTGTTTAGAAACTTACCAATACGGCCATGGCCGTGGCTCACGTGCCCTCTTAACTTCCTGGTCTTCTTCTTTTGGGTGGACTAAAATACACAAAATAAATTACTTTTAGGTTAACCATACCGCGTACACAACAACAAATATTTTTCCAACATCGTTCAAGAATCTTAACAAAAATATTACATTGCCATTACACACATATTCATTTAAATCGTATATTGAATGCCGTTTAAATGAAATATTCACTGATGATTAAAATATTTCAAGATTCTTAAGAACGATGTTTGCAGCAACTACTCACCATTATGAGCTTGAACTGAAAGGGAGCCTAGTAGTTTTTACTTACACATGTTGGTATTGTTGATGTGCGATCGAGAGCCGAAGATGTACGACAGTATGACCAACTGAAACGAACCTCGATAATATGAAATGCCATGTAGTGCAACTATTTTATATTTTTTTTTAAGGACAAATACAAAATAATAGTTTAATTATAATAACAACGCAAATTGTAGACTAATAATTTTGACAAACAATTTGATATAAAATAAATGGATTACACAATCTTGTTCTTTGACATCCAACATGAATCAGCTTGGTGTACAACGTCGCAATATCCGCTTTCAACCCTTCGTATCTTGTTTTCCCGCAATAAATTTGTAAACAATATGTATGTGCTAATTAATTGAAAATCTATTCTTTACGTATGAATTGCAATTGGATTTAAACATAAAACTTACCAACGTGGGATTGTTAGTTTTACCCGTGCAAATTGACAATTACGGTTAAACAAAGTTACGGTGTGCTACCATAACCTAATAAACATTGTGTGAAAAGTTTCTTGGATAATATTAACATTTAGCTATGGCAGGAAAACGATCGGCGACCAGCGACTTAAATCACGACAACTGGGACCAAGATGAAGAAGTAGAATACGCTGGCACATTCCAAAAAGCTTCAGAGGAAGCTCTAAAAAAACGTGTAATCAAAACTGCAAAAAGACGCGCTCCACAAGTAAGTACACTTTTATTTCAGTATAATATGGCTAAAATATGGATTTTGTTATGCTAGTTGAGTACAGAGGACGGAGAAAAGAAATCGGTGTTTGATAATTTTACCGGCTTCTCTAAATTTGCACCACCAAATCCAAATGCTTCATTTAGCTTTCTATCAAATACAAATACTTCAACTATTACAAGTAATTCTTTAACAAAAACACCGTCAGGAGACCTGCTGAATGGATCAGTTGCAGCGGAAAAGAAAAGTCCACCACAAGTTGCACAGCAACAAACTAGTGAAACTAAGAAAGATGATGGGAATAATGAGTATTATGCAAAACTGAAAGGATTGAATGAAAGTGTGCTTAGTTGGATAGACAAGCATGTTAAAGAGAACCCTTTCATTAACTTAAAACCAATATTTACAGATTATGAACGGTATCTGACTGACTTAGAAACAAAATATATTGAAGTTGATGAAGAAACAAAAAAAGAACTTGCATCATTTTCATTTAAATCTCCAACAAGCAAGGTTGCTGCTACAAGTAGTACATCATTTGTCTCAACACCATCTTCAGTATTTGGTGGTGCTAAAGAAAAGGCAATGTTTGTAGGAGCACAAGAAGACCAGCCGAAAACAATTTTTGGTGCAACCGACAAATTTAAGTTTATGTCCACGCCAATAAAAGAGAAAAGCAGCACAATCTCAACACCAGGTACATTTACATTTGGATCAGGTCCAGTGAAAGATAAAGATAATACAACAACTTTAAATACAATCAAATTTGGTGCCACTCCACAGAATGAAAGTGATAGTTCAACACCCAAATTTATTTTTGGTAGTACGAATGCTGCTAAATCAGCTGCACCAGGAACAGATGTGAATAAACCATTTACGTTTTCAACATCAAATCCAATATCAGCTACTGGAGGTTCTCTGTTTGGAGGAACACCATCATTCTCATTTGCTAGCACAGCACCAGTTACTGCACCAGAAGTTGTAAAGTCAGTTGACGAAGACGAAGATGAACCACCGAAAGCCGAATTCACGCCAGTGGTGGAAGAAAACCATTTATATTCCATCCGGTGTAAAGTATTTGTTAAGAAGGAGGAATCCTATAGCGAACGAGGGGTTGGAACCCTATATTTAAAACAAGTTCCTGATTCAGAGAAGGTGCAACTTATTGTAAGAGCTGATACAAATTTGGGAAATCTGATATGCAATTTCATCCTGTCCGAATCAATTCCATGCCGACGACTGGGTAAGAAGGATGTGATGTTGGTGTGTGTACCGTCGCCGGAATCAAAGCCTCCTCCTGTGCCATTGCTGTTCCGCGTCAAATCTCCTGAGGATGCCGAAGCACTATACAATGAATTAAATAAGCATAAAAAATAGTAGATGTAAGAACAATCAATTGGTTTAAGTGGAATGTTATTTGTTCATGTTTTTACCTTCAAAATTATAATTTCTCAATAAGAATTAAAAATATCATTGATACCAAGTTTAACAAAAATATTCATACAATTTACATCTCCTTTCACTTTAATTATGAATGTTTAATAAAATCTATTTTTATATAACAAATGGTATTTACACGTTATTCTGTTCCAAAGCCATCACATGCTTTCTTGTATACAGAAAAGTCAAACGTTTGGTTTGCCCTCTAATTTGTTTGGTAAGTATGTATATTATAAACGAATTTAAAGTCGTATCATGTTTACTGAGAGGAATTTCTCAAACAAGGAGTTCAAATACAAGTAACTACTATCATTTTAGATCATTATCATATATTTTTGATTAAAATTCATTGCAAGTTTTAACGCTTTGTAACACTTTCTAATTAAAAATGATAAAAATTGGATAAACCCTATCACCTGACGAATTAAAAATATACAACTATCAACTAACGAAGATTTATACAAAAAGAGAAAACAAACTGCGTTTCAAAGGGTGAATAACATTACGTGGAAACATAAATAATAATAAATAAAGGCTATTTACTATGTATATAATATTTAAACGTAACATAAGTGCTTAACTTCGCAGCAATATGAACATATGATTGACATGCGTCTACAAAATAATATCAACAATGATCAATGGAATGTTGAGACATTGAATAAAATGGTAATATTCTGTGCATTTAAAAATATTGCACGTTTGTTTTAAATTTAGGTTAATATTATCGCGAAACGTAATGAATCCTAAATGGTCACTTTACTTGTTTCTTTCCGAAACATTAATAATGGAATGTTAACAATGTTTATAGTATTGGAACTAACGCGCGAGTACAATTTCAAGTTCTTCCTAAATTAAACGCTTAATCCCTATAACTATTGTAATAACAATTCATTTATTGTAATTCTTATTATTTATATAATAAAATAATTTCTTTCTACTAGCATTTGCGTTTTGTCGCCAATATATATTTAGTTCTCTATTCATTTGTTACTTATTTTCAATTTTTCACATTCGCTAATCAATAAAATTTCAAATTTTAATATTTAGTCAAAATTATGTTTTATAACTTTGTAAAATTGGACGGAATGTTGATTTCATCACTTAGATCACATAAGATAGGCACTCTAGGTGTTTACGTTGTATTCCTTTTCATTTTTTTTAATCGACGTTGGTATTACTTTGTCAAATAACTTATTAAATTGCATTAAATTCTTATTTACATCCTAAATATATACTTTATATGCCATTAAAAGCATTTGAATATGATTTTTCACATAGAGTTTGTATATTGAAGGCAATACTTTTCTTGTTTAAGGCCATATTGTTCTAAGTCAACTTTTGATTTTTTTCAGGAATTGTCTTTTGCTATCAACGAATTCAAATGTTATCAAAAATGGAATGTTTGATATCATGGTTATCATATCTAGTAATATCCTAACATATGTAAAGTAAAATGTGCCAAATTTAGCCAATTTATAACAATTTGTACATCTCGTCTATAACGCACTAAGAAATGTTTGTTTCAAGTTCTCGTTTTAAGAACATATGTTTAAATAATTATTGTACTATTACTCTGCCTCAGACATTTGTATCATCTTTCATTATTGGTGACTCTTACTCAAGAGATGCGAATTAAACTCGTAAACATTGCAACATTGCTCACCACAAATATTACACTTCCAAGGATTAGCATCCGAGTGGCAACCCTTATGTAGAAAATAGAGCGTTTGATCAGGAAACGCAATACCGCAAAAAGTGCATTGTAAGCTGGATAACATCCGTTTAGTGCCAGCACCACGCCACGCGGTTGAGTCGGACGGCTGCTCAGGGCCGGTTGACGTGATCGTACCGTTAGTCGTCGATTCGTTATTGTTGGGACTACTTTCTGGGTTATTATTATTGCTAGGAGATGCAGCCGCACGGTTACGGGCAGCAGTGCTTCGCGTCACAATTTTGCGTTTGAGGTCATCGCGCAGCAGCGATTTCAGCGGTGAAACCTTTATCAATGAGCTGAGACTGCTTGATGTTGCTGTTTGCACTTGGGTGGTAGCTACAAATATTCAAATACATAAATTAGCATAATATGGGAATAAAGCGTATGAATACAATACCTGAAGAGGTGGTAGACAAGTTCACGGGTCCATTTCGTTTCTCGAATTCTTCGTTCGGCTCTTGCTTGATGGGAATTAAAGAGATTGACGGCGTTATACTTGTTTCGTGCTCTGTTATTCGGATTGAATTTGCTAGCGAGCTTGACGGCGCATTCGAGTTCGAGTCGCCTGATTGCGGCGATCCAGGGCAATCACCATTCATGCGGTGACCTACTTCTCCGCTATGGGCTGGCTGCGAGTTTTGGCTTTCAGATAGCACTGGTGAAAACACCGGTGCTGGAGCATCCGCCATCGATATTTCGACGTGCGGCGTTAAAAAGTGCATGGGTGGTGTTGCATTATCCGTTGATCTTGCACCCGTCGAATCACCACTATCGCTATAATTTGTACTTGTCATGCTAACGCTTAGCCCCGACAAAGAGGTCAGCGTCCCATCCAGAGGAAATCCTTGTTGTGCAGCGGCGGCTAGAAGCGACGCGGATGAGCCAGCTGGTCCCGGATTATCCAAGTCAACTCCATGCCTATTAAAGAAATGGACCCGTAACGACTTCATTGAGCCAGCTCTATAACTGCACAGAGGACACGATTTAACTAGATCGTGTTGACCAACGTGCTCATTTTGGAAGTGTGCACGCATTGCGATCTGTCTCTGAAAGCCTCTATTGCATATCGGACAATGATACGGCAGTGTCTTCGTGTGGGTGGTGAAGTGCTCGGCTAGATGATCCTTTCGGAAAAAGCGTTTCTGGCAAACGCGACACTCGTAGGGCTTGACACCTGTGTGTCTCATTTTGTGGCGGCGCATATTAGCACCATTCGAAAATTTCATGTTGCAAACGTCGCACTCGAACAGCTTGCGGTGTGAGCGGTCCGGAGGCGTTTGGTTGTTGTTCTCGGTTTCGGCGGTTTCTGCCTCTTTGGTAGTATTATGCACTTGGGTGATATGGACTTGCAGCGTCGACTTCGAAGATGCCTCGAAGTCGCAGCTGTCGCAGCGGATGACGCCTTCGCTCGAATCATAATTGCTGCCGGTGACTTTTTGTTCGTTTTGTTCGATGTCCTCCTCCTGCTTCATCGACGACGGCGTCGTTTCATTGTTGTTGTTGTTCGTGCCGGAGTCAGCCTCATTATCCAAGATACCTGTGTCAGCCATGTCACCTGTGGTTCGCTGAAGGCACTTCTTGCACTTTGTTCATCTACAACAAACAAACAGATCGCGTTACATATGCATGACACAAATAAATTTCGTGCTGACACACTTTTCATTGATTGCCCATGTGTTTGTGTATCTTGTTAGTTGTTATTAAGTTTGCAATCGGAAATGTTTAGTGACCTATTTTGCGCTCGTTGTTACATCACGCATGTAGTTGTATGAAGCTGGCTATTGCAAATTCATTTCAACGTCCAACCGTGGCAATCATGCGAAGTAAATTGAACTTTAAATAGGAACACCTCGATAGACCTGCTGCAGGAGTTGGTGCGAAACATTGGCGATTTCTTCACTTCGTAATTCACAGCGGGCTGCTGCATGCAGCAGCGACTACATGACTTCCACTTGGTGCACGGGAGCAGCAGTAAAGAGCAAAACAGAACGCAACAAACAGCAACTGAACACAAACGTAACAACACCACTGGCAGTAAAGGAAATCCACACAACACAACGTCAAACGGCAAGCACACGCGCGCACCGTGTTGATGTATACGTGCCTTGTGCTCTGGTACCTGTCTCCTCCGTATTACCTCCGCACGCGTTCCGTTGCTTGCTGCTGTTGGACGTTTGCGTTAATCCGACAGGTAAAAAAGTAACGTTACTTTTCACGTTGCCTTCCTTTGTTGCTGCTCGCTTCGCTGCATGCTTGCCCGAGGTCGACACATTTGCAATAACACCCACGAAACGCATTAATTTGAAGTTGACTCCAGTATCATCCTTGCGTGATTAACCTAACTTTCTCCCTCGCAAATCTATTTCGTTTCAGTCGCTCTGTATCTCGTTAAAGTTTGTTTCGTCATCACCTCCATCACCAGCAGATACCACTGACACTGTACGTATGGTGCGTAATACACTTATGTATGTAGGTAAGATATAATTTAGGTTACTTACGTGTTTGCTGGCGTTACGGACGGACGACACTGCTAGCTGACAACAGCAACTGGAATACTGCCGCTGGAAAGTGCGTTCAGTGAAACACGCTCGAAAAAACACCTGTACCATTGCTTGACCGCTTTTCGGCCATTCCAGGTTTGACCTGTCGGCCAAAGTGGGAACGAGCGGAGTCGAAGTGGGTGCGAGCCGAGCGGCGACCGTCGATTCCTCGACGCGACGGACGCAGGCAACAGAGGCCAGGCGAAAGCTGCGTACAGCCCACGGCTGTAACAGGCATGCAGTACAATTGAGGCAAAAGTTTTACAATCCTAGCCCACAGGTAGAATAATTTTCAACCAATTGCTTTACGACCTTTTAAAAGGTTTCTTGTGAAATGCACCTGAAGTGCCTCTAATGCCGGCGGCTTTCGGGCACTCTTTTCTTTGCAAGAAATTTGGCATTACTGCTTTTCAAACTAATTCCCAGAAAATAGGATTAACTGGAAAATGACTCATTATTTAAAGGTTATCATGACATATTTGGTAAACTGTTGAATTTGCAATTTGTTTTGTTGTAACTCCAAAGAATAAAACACTTTTCTGCAACTATGACAATTTATTATTATGGAACAACATTTGCAACAAAACTTCAGCGACGCAATAAAAACGAACCTCATTTGCTTTGCATGTTTTCCTCACAGGTGCTTTTATATATTGTGTTATTGTGGCAATTTCAACCTTTTAACTCTGTTGGCGATATCTGGCCTGTAATCTACCTGGAAACTAAAAGTGGGACGCTGACAACGGCTGCATCCTCTCCTTTCCTTTCTTATGGTACGCGCGTGGATTGCCGATTTGCCCGGCATTCAGGTTAGCCATCCAACCATCCGGTATTGCATGTAGGTATGTGATCACGAGTTTGAGTAATGAGTTTGACTTCTTTTTGGTTCCATCGCTCCACAAATATACATCGCCTGTAAATGGCACACTTTTGAAAGTCGATGATCACTTTAAAGCGTTCCAAAGCACCCAGAGTTGGTAACCCAAATTTGAAGAACACAAAGTTTAAGACAATAAAATTTATGCGTACCTTTTAAATTGAATGCAATCGCTACTTAATTGCGTGTATTTAAGCTTACTGCACCGATAATTATAGTTGCCGCAATTGCATAAAATTTTGAAACTTTTATTTCAACTTGCAGATTTCTAACTTTCTTTGATAGTGTTGGGTTTAACACATAGATGGCGCATCAATACTAAATTAAGTTAATTTTCGTATATACGATGTAAAATTAATATAATGAAAAATAATATAATTTTTAGTTTATTACATTGTACATTGATTTTGAATTTAATTCCATTTTAAATATTTATTTAAAAATAATATAACTAAAATCTTGAATTCTCAAATACATGTGATTTTAATTGGTAAATTATTTTCATGCATACCGAAATACAAAACTGCCACATTTTATTTCCGACGTGGCTTGTTTTTTTAGAAAAGCTCACATGAAAAAGGAAACCCTATGGTTGAAAACGAGGAAATGAAGTTGTGGGAACACGGGGAACACACATTTTTATCTCAACACGTGTTCCATTAACACTGTAATTTACATATAGGAAGTTATATCATTAATTATATTCGTCCATATTGCAGTTAATGGAATATCCATCATTGAGAAGTAAATGCCTCGAAGTTAAAAGAAATATTTTGTGGAATTCACTGCTTTCTGTCGGAAACCGTACTGAAAATAAAGAAATTCTTGCACCGACTGAAGGGAATGCCAGGTGTTTAAAGTTAACGACAAGTGCTTCCGTTTCATTCCACGCTCTTTTCATGCACGAGATGTTGCTATGGCGCTCTTTACGCAGACAACAAACATAAGAATGGTAACGAAAGGAAGAAGTGTAGATTACAGTAAATAACTTCATATCCCCTAATTGAGGATGTCGTTTGTACGCTTATTTTCATTATATCATTACAAGTCAGGTGAACCATGTAAAATCCGTCAAAATCGTCGTTTCAATTCCAAGATCATACACCCTTCCTTTGAACAATTTTCCACATTGTTAATATAAATATTTAAATTTACTAGGTAGAATATATCAACAGTGTTTGTCCTTTCTCTGTGTTAAGTTAATCTAGCATGTTATCAAAGATGTTTACTGTGTAAACATAATTTGCGTGTGGGCGAAACATACAGCTGGAAAATTCCAAACAAAATGAAATTATGTCCAAAATGCATTCATGCATTCTAATAATGCAGAGAACAGCAAGCTCATGTGTTGCGAAGACTATTATATATGCAAATTATGCTTGGATGAAGTAAATTTTGCTAATGGATTTACATGCGCCTTCCACAATATCTCTGCGTAAAACAGTAGAGAGTTGTTGAGACATTGTTCCGTTGAATGCAAACATTTGAATTTCTTGCCACATTAACATCCAAGGTGCATAAATAGGCAAATGGCCATTAATTTTATTTTTAGGTGCATTTGGGATGTTGGTTTACAATTTGCCAGTTTGGCATGAGACATTAATATAATTTGCAAAATTAATAATGCTTGGTGTAGTTGTCGTCCTGTAGATCAAAGTAAACTTTGTTTCTCAAATTAATATTGGGTAGTAATTTTACAAGTTTGTATATCATTTCGAAATAATATAAATAGCAAAGTTATTTTTCCAAATAACTTATCTCTATGAGGTGTATTATTAGATGAAAACCACATGTTCAAGTTGTCACTTTCTATTAAACTCCAAACGTGAGAACAGCGATTTTCATTCATAAGCTGCGAACATCTTCTTGAGAACTATTTTTGCGTTGGGTTTTTATTGCCGGGATGCCACACATACGTTGTGCTAGAAAGTGTTGATGTGGTGAAGCAAATGCGCGACTTAAATTGACCGAGCAGATCAAATCTGGGGTTGGGAAACTTGTAGCAGATGAAAAGTTGAAAATCAACAGCGATATGGTGGTCACACAACTTGCAAGAGCCTTAATACTCTAGCAAGCCGAGGGATTTATGTCTCTCTAGGCTGAACGCTCATGTTCGTAACGCAAAGTGACTAAGAGTAAAGATTTCCGGAAACGTTCGATTCGTTCATTCATTAAAAGCTCATAAACTGGTTACGTGTCCTGGTAACTCCGTCCAGACACGTTGCTTGTACCGATATTTATAGAGTTAGATTCCAAGATTATTTACCAGTAGCAATTTATAGTTTTATTATCATCAAATGTTCCATCTTTATGTAGCAAGTATGCAACGGACACAACTAGAAACATAGCTATTTTATGAATGAAATTGTGTTCAAAACCTTTAATGACGATGAAAATAATTCTTTAGTAAAGCGTCAACGAGGAATCTCGACAACGTGGGACGAAAATAAATCTTGAAATCACGCTGAAAATAAATGACTTATAAAAACGTGTAACAGATCTGTTACTTTGAATAATGACTTGTAATTGAGTCGAATGCTGAAGCTAGCACGTGGCGTGCATGTGCAAAAACAAATACCAATCAAAGAACTTTAAATAAATACGAAGACGTATTCGATGGCGTTGCAGACAATCGTTAAGAAGAAAATTTCCATTAAATCTTCATTCTTTCTTTAGCCTCCGACAATCTGGAGATGAGTTGTTTTTTTTTCCTGAAAAACAAACAAATCCAGCTGGAAAATAAAATAAAATAAATTGCAATCCATCTAAGCATTGACCACATAATTGCATTTCTCGTTTGCTTGATTTTGTTGCATTCCTTGAGCTGATGCTTCATCTTCACTTGGCAATTAAGCTAAAAAAGTAGAATGCCTCGCTTGCTTCTTCCTCGGTAAAGTCAGGAGCCAGTTTTTATTTATACACCTTAACTTCGTAGTGACTTTTTGTACTGCTCGAGAAAAGTTACCAAAGTTTTGTATATCCACTCGACTGGATGAACGGATGAAGTATCAGATCACACTTCATTTGGGCGCACAACATGCTGAAGCGTAAAGAAAAAGTCCTGTTGCAAAGTTGCTAAGGCTAAACACACTCCATATGTATAGGAAAGAAAATCGATTGATTCCATGGATCACACTCGCTTGCGAGCCGATCGTGTGGACGTGATCGACGAATCCGTTAAGTTGCAGTTAAGTAAAGTTTGTTTCAACGTTTCCTCTTCCATCGCAGCACTCACAGATGAAGAGAGGCATTGCTACCGCATTTGTACTCGGATTTGTGCAAGTAATGCCTCGCGAAGATTTCGTTATTTGCTTCATTGAGCAATTCCTTACACACGTTCGAACATTAAACGCGCACACCGAATGCATTCATGCTATTCATGGTCAAAAAATGCGGCGCAACATCTTTTTCGATTTATTATCCTTTCACAAAAGAACTTTACTGAAGAGTGAAAAAAAGCATAAAAATGGAAGGAAGAAACATTAAACAGAAATCGGAAAAAGGCATTTGAAGTTTACAGTGAATATTAAGGACTCAAATGGATAAGTTGAATGATTAAAGCAAATATTGAATTATCGTACGTTTATTGATTTTCCAGGATTTATATTCAATTCATTTACGCGTCAAATATTTGATTAAACTATATATCAATTTATCATCAACTCTTTTTGATTTTCATTATATATCATTTTCTTAGTCATCAATCAATCAATTATATACGACTTTACTTAATGGTCAACAACACTTAACGTTAATCTACGAATTATAACAAACAAGTAGTGATAAATTAAGAAGACATACACATGATAAGTTAAACAATTGTACAGAGTTGTGTTACTTATACACATTAAATAATATTACATTCGATTAAATTACACAATTACATCTATTTTGCGATTTTGGTTTGAAACAGCTGAAGCAAACTTGCTTTGTTATTAATTGATATTATAGTAGAAACAGCTAAATATCATTCGTTCATTCATAGAAATAGATTGAGAAAGTTCTAGTAGAAATGTTTTGCTATTCTATCTTTTGCTGGGTGCAAATTAATGGTCCGCATGTACACCAGTTGTGTTTATCAATTGTCCTATAATATGCTATATTGGAAATTTAGAAATGTGAATATCAATCTATTTTAGTAAAATTGGAAGTTGTAGATCTCAAAATTATTGTTATTGTTTAATCGTCTATCTCTTGCTGAAATCTACATATATGTTGATTTATTACTCAAATCTTGCTTGGTTTACATTTTGTGGCTAATGATATAATAAATTCCATTATTATTAGCAATGAATGCATAATAATCAGATGATATGCATGTATCAGTAATTAATAATATTTTCATCGATTGTTAAATTTGTTAGCAGCCAAGGATATTTCGTTTATATGAGTTTAATCATTGATAACATGTATTTCAACTACCATTGAAATGATTTTATGTACATTTATTATTAAATTATATCAAAACTTTAATTAATGTCAACAAATACTGAAATGTTTGTTTTGAAATACAGTTGCTTTATGATATGACTTTTGTGATTTGTATCTCTACACCCTACATGTATTTCATATGTGTAGTCGCATCAGCTGTCAGAGAGAATAATTAAATAATAAATAAAAATAAGCTTTATGCAGATTCACAATCGTTATTCTACTATACATTAACGCTGCTAGCGATTTGATATTTACAGAAACATATGCGTTTGTTGTTGTTATTCTGCTTGCGTACGATTCCATTTTTATTTTACAATGTATCTATGTATAATGTTGTAATTATATAACTTTAATTGTTATTGCTGCGCATCCAGTTTGATAAATAATCCAATGCGGTTCGAATGCGCTAAAATCGAGTTTTTGATAAAATACAGTTCACAGATTAGTGGGTGAGTGGTGGTGGGTTGGTTGTTGTTGAGAAGGGCGGTAGGTCAACCTCATCATTCCATTCGGGTTTAATTAATTCTGGCTAATTATTAAAACACAAGCACCATACATGCGCGACATTGATATGGTTTATGTTGTCGGTTTTGATGTCGGCGTTTCCTCTATGTACACATTACCAGCATCTGCGTTTGGGTTTTTCTCTTTGCGTACTGCAACAACACACACAGGTTATTAATTAATTATTCATAATATAATTACGGATATTTTATGTATTGTCATAAATTTACATGAATATTTGTGAAAATTAATTAATGTAATATCGAATCGCGAAATATCAAATTATAGAAAGCATAAGCTCATAAATAATCCTGTCTGCGTTGGAAATTAGCAGAAATACATGAAAATCTCATTTTAATTTAAGATTTAGTGTTTCAAAGAAGATTCGGTTAAAGTACAGTTTCTAAAAATTGCCCTGGAGGTTAAAATTTCCCTATTCACTTCTTGCTTTTACACATTGAGCAATCAGGATAATCCCCATATTAACGACGATATTTCTTTATCCAGATATCTGCTAGCATTTTCAAAAATTGGTTCACTAGTGTCTGTGATGCTAATAAGTATAATAGTGTGAGATATGTATGTATTATTTTTTAAAATTTTGCTCCAAAGAAATTTTTACCTTGTATTAATTGTTCTAGATACATGCATCGGTTTTGCAGCTTCTTGGGATCCTGGATTGGGCCGAAATTAGGCTCGAGTACTTCGCCTTTCTCCTGGCTGTTCGCCGCCATCAAACTTAATCGCACTGAAAGTTCTTCGACATCTGCAAGCAGAAAAAAAATTTATGTTTAGTTCAGCTGCACAAGCAAGTTTTAAAATGAAAACTTTTTTACGGATCATTCGTTTAATTGCCGACATAAACCGTGAGCATACGAGCAAATGTTGTGTTCTGGCTGCGCATGCCTTTTTGTCGAATGTTAATTATTATCGCTCCCCAGTGATCGATTTGATTAAACCGATATATGTGCGCATAAAGTTCGAACGAAGGTTGAGTCAAGAGCTATAAATATGAATCCCAGTTATTGGAGGCATATTATTATTGTATGTAATCCGCAAACGGGAGACGCAATAGGCAAAATGAGCAGTGGAACATAACGACGTGCCAAATGTAACGCTTTATAAATTTTATGTTTACGTTTCACGCACTGAATTCGCATTTTTTTCAAGCTGCAGGCGTGCTTGAGCAAAAATGCTATGCGCTGACCGAAATAGCATCGCGACGTTTGGTCCATCAATTGGCAGGTTCATAAACCGGCAACGTGATGCGAGAAACTATCAAGAAAATGGAGCAGGCCGTAACTGCCCATAATAATATTCTGGAGAGATTAAATTCGCACAAACTTTCTTCCAGAACTTGTTGGCTGACTACGCAAATATTTAAAACGCCTTTCCGCTTAATGTGGATCTATGGGTCAATTGGCTCATTGAGAGTGATTCGCAATTTAGGAACAGTCAGGATGTTTATGGAAATATTTTGAAATCCTTGCCAGAATACATTCATGGAAGTGTAATGACTAAGCAGGATCTTATGGATTATTTTCGAATCGATCGTATTTTAGTTTCAGTCGTTTGACACATCGTTTAATCAAGGAGTTTGTTAAACAATCAGTGCATATATCCTTTAGGCACAAACACCCTGTCTCAGTATGCATTTTATATGAAGTGCTTGCTTGTTGCTTGAACACGAAGGTTGTAATAACACTAAAAGGATATTTTTAGCTTGAAATGCAAACTAACAACGAGTTGCTCAGCTTTTATTTGAAAATGAGTGCAGTTTGAAAGGAATACATTTATCAACAAACGCTGAGTTCTGTATTCTTCCGATTTTTGTTTATAATATTTTAGCTTCTGAAGGACTTGACAGGAAAAGTCAAAATATTTTTAATATCTAAATGAGATCACTATGCTATTTTTCAACGTTGAAATGATTAAAACTTTCATAGCACGTTGGGTATCCGTAATAAATGAGCAAAACTTACTGTCACATTCGTAATTAATCAATGATAACTATGGACGCGCACGGTGTGCAGTGTGTGTGAACAAAGCGTGATTAAGAACAATAAAAAGCAGACTGATGAATGATCATTATTAAATGGATGACACTCATTTGCATACGAGTTATGCATCAATATGTAATTATTATCCTTTCGTCATATGCGCGACAAGCTGTCGTAAATCATCGATCCGTAAATGGTCGGCTTGGGAAACATTGAAGCAATAGGTACGAGTTGCTAGATGTGATTGAAGCAAATTCATGTAAGTACATGTACTTTAATCAATTGAAGTGGTTCATGGACGACAACTTCGACATGATTTCTCTCAGTGGTTCATCTAATACTATTGCTTTCGAGTACGAGTTGTGTGTGAATTCAACTCCGAAGCAATGGACAGAACAGGACCAATTTCGTATAGTCGCGAATTCATACATTGCGCATTGCAATCAAGCATGCTACTCTGCTAATGCAAATACGAATACACATGCAAAGGCAATTCTTCAATTCAGTTGAAGTCACTTCACACGCACACAGTGCTTAATTTGAATACGTAATGCTTTTTAGATGATTTATCATGGCAAACACAAGGCAGGATGAATGAATGCGTTCGGATTGAATGCTAGGTTAATCGTGATACTCGTGGTACCAAATAATAATGTGTTGTTTGGCTTCGACTTTATTTGGAGCCGTGAAGGTATTCACTAGTTTATTTCTAATAAAAATCGTGCAATAGTCATACAACACATGTAAATGAAAACGTTAATAATAGAACAGTTAGATCAAGATTGCGTTATAAACACAGCATGCAGTGCACGTATTATTGACGTGTTTTACGTTTTTGAATGCGTTTTGAATGTTTTCATTAGACATTTGCCCATTTTCTGAAAATTAACGACGCGTTTCACTCCATAAAACATAGGAATTATAATCATTTATTTTATATGATTTTCTAGTATTTCTCGGATATGAGTCGAATATAAATAAGATTGTTAACGATATTACTACTAAATGTTATCGTAATAGATATTTATGTGTAGCTAAAATATCCATTTATAATATAGATATAATAAAATAGATAGTATTACTAGTACGATTTTTTTTAAATTGTGCTTATCAGATGATCGAATATGATATCCGTCAATCATCTTTTCCAAAATCGCAATGATGTAGCTTCAGGTTACATGTTGTAAAGTATAAGTGAGCAACACGTTTATATTGTTTTAATCGTTAAATAGTGAAAGCACTATCCTTCACATTTAGTGAAAGTAGATATAACAAATTTTGACAATGTCATCAAATCTAGATTTTCCCAGCTATACAAGGTTTTGTTAAATATTATTAAGATAATATGTACCTACCAAACTAGTAAAAATCCTACACCAGCAATGATAAATGGGCTTTTTTATTTTTAATTATTTAAATATTAATTTTTGTTCAATGTTAACTAGGCTATTAAAGTGTATCGCATGAACTTTGATAAATCCTTATTGCATAAAGCTCTGGGCTTACAACGAAGCAAGGTAATGCATCTTATCATATGTGCTGAAACATTAATATTGAATGAATGTAGTAGTGTACTACATTGGCTATGATAACTAATCTAAAGCTACCTGTTGGTTCATTGCATACATTTATATAATCTAAATCCAAACTTAATGCAAATCCACCTGTTATAGGGTATTTATATAGGTCCAGATCAGAGCTAAAAGACATTCTGACTTAGATCATTAATTGGTTTTTGGTCAATTCGATTAGATAAAATGTGTGGTATATGTGCCGGTCTCTGAAGATATATTAAGGTCTGGGTTATAGCAATTTATCCACAATACAACTACTATATAATTTCAGTGCTAGATTTGATATATGAATGAGCAAACAATATTGCTAAGTTAATATTGCAAAATCTCGAAATCCCAAGAGGCTTGGCATTAAGCTCGGTCTGATGGAGCTAGTGTTCATATTTGCAAGTATTTGCGAACGAACTCTAATACTGATCAGTGTGAAATCAAATGCAAATTAATAGTACAACTAACAGGATAGAATGTTAGAATAACAGCTGGAGTGAAGACTCTGAGGGTTTCAAAATTATTTCTTTACTTTAAGTTAGAAATACACGCAAAATGTGCGTTTCCCATGTTTTCAGCTGTTTTACTTGAGATACGCATTATTCATGTGAAGGTAGGTACATGATAAATAAATCAATTTTTGTGAAACAGCCGCCGTAATTTTGTATTAAAATAATAATTATGCTTACTTTTAAATTAAAGTCAAACTCAATATTACTCCATGAGTTTATAAATAAATTCACTTAAGCACAGCTTTAATTTCAGTATTGTTGAAGGGTTTTAAAGAGAAATTTGCTTGAACAAGTGGGACAAAACGTTCAATTAAATAATATGCATATCTGCTGAAACCGCACGGTTTATTTAAATATAAATCATATGCAAACAAAATAAATTTAATACGTTAGACAAATAGCCGCCGAATTAATTTCGGAATTAAACTCGGGAATAAATAGAAATATTTATGCGGCTCGTTTCATTGTTAGGTATTAATTAAAACTAATCCGCTTGGTGCTAATTGCGTGCCTAATTTCGCAGGAAGAATTAAACGTGTTTCGTCCGAATCTGAATGCTTTGCGCATTAAAACAAAGTTGGCACTTGGGCCGCTCGGAAAAAGGATTAAAACTTTAATGAGAATAAATGTTTCTCATTAGATGCTTGTGTGCGTGGAAATGCAGTTGAGAACTTTTTTCGCGCCTCGAGAAACGCAAACACGCAATGCGCAATGGGCAAATAGACTTTGCTTTCAATTACGCGTCGCGGCGGCGAAAATTCGGGCATTTTAATGGGCGATACCAGGCTGCCAGACGGCTAACAATGATGAATTATGAAAATTATGAAAAGTATGCTCTCTCAGCGGCTAATAACGTTCGTTAAAACTTGCAATGTACGCACGCTGAAAAGCGAAATCGAAATAGAAAAGTTTGTGCGCGACTTTTGCGACTTCTACCTGGGTAAAACAAAGTGGAGAGGGCTGAATTTGCTGGAAAGTTTTATGCATTGTAAATTGCAGATTAGTACTCCTGTTAGTATGAGATTCCTCTTTACAAAAGTTTTTCTTTGCATTGAGCAATGACCAAAAATGAGAATATAAAGCAGCTGTTTAAAAAGATTTTTTTTATACACTTTGCCTAAAAAATGCAATAAGCATAAAGTCCAATTGAAAAAAATGGTAAAAGTTGTTTGAACCTGCAGAAAGTTTAAATTAAAATCAACTATTTTTAAATTTTAGTTAGCAGTAGAAAGTATTTTTTATATAAATACTTTTTTAATCAATATGTTACCAAGCTTAAAATAGAAATATTTTTAGAACACATTTTAAAATGCAAATGTTAATTACGTGACGCTTGGTTGAAAAATAGAGATACAAGTTATGAAATATCTTCTTGGACTTGAGCCAGACATTGCGTGAAAAAGAAGGAATGAAAAGAATAGTGAAGCGAGATGGCAGCAATGCAATGAAAAATTGACGAGGATGAACAAATATAAAGAAACTGCGGGCGGGCAGCTGGATAAATGAGCGAAATTAATTTGCTGCACTCTTCTTGCGCGCTGCTGATGTATCATTCCGTGTTGTTTTGCTTTACGGAGCATTTTAAACAAAACTATTCCCAAAGCTTTCATCGTTCATTCCATGTTTTACTCGAAAATACCTAGCGGTAATAAAAATACGAATTGATGAATCTGAACAGATGAAAATATCATTCGTCTATGAAGTGCAGACAAAACATTCATTAATATTTATCAAAAGGGTAAAACGAATTCACGAAATGAATAATTTTAAACCAAAAACTCATTACAAGCGAAATGAAAATGTACAGAAACGAATATAAATGTAATGTTTAAAACATGCACATTGCGAAAATAATAATGATAAACTATCTCTTTCTTTAACATTTATTCCATTCTGAAAGAGTTGTAATTCTCTTCGCGTAGTTTGCACGCAACTTTACTTTATTAATTATAATTTTGCATAAAATAATCAGACAATGCTCAACGTTTAGTAAGTAGAGAAAATGAAAAGTTGTGGAGACAATTCATGTATTAGCAAGTAAATGAAGTTGGATGCGACAAGAAGTATTGCTTACGACAACTTTAACAATGTTGGGAATTTAATTCGGTTTTGTTTCCTCCTTTTATGATCCACGAAGCGAGCAGTGCAACGATGACTCTATTGTTGCTGTTGTAAAATATTTTATATTCCAATTCGACAACTGCGTAAATCGCAATGTGAAATGAACAACTTTTCCTTAGGGAAGCAGATCCTCAGGATGCGATATGCATTCGGCCATGAATCAATACACATTTGCATGTAGAGTGCACAGTGTATGTACATAGTTCTTAATATTTTAGCAGTGCTAAAGAACTTTATTTGGAAATGATTTTATAAAGTAATTTACTGTCACGAACATAAAATTACATTTGAAACGAACGATTTTTAGATGCAGTAAACAAGTCTGTGAAAATATAAAGTTGAGTTGAAACTATATCATCAGACTCTGGAAGCAACTACATATTAAATTTCCGATTAAAACGTCAATCTGAAATTGCCCGCTGTGAGTGTTTGCCAACAAAATTTATAAGTCTTCATCATAGACGGTGTAAGTTTGCGCAAACAAGCCGAGGTCGGTCATTTCGTAAAAAGCGATTTTCAGTCATCGCAAGTGTAAATTTCAGTAGCAAGTAAATGTAAAATTTACCCAACTCCTAAATAGGACGGATTAACTTCACCATATCTCCATTTCTCACCCGTACTTTCAACACTTGTGCGAATTCAGGCAGCATATTCAAGTGACACGAATAAATCATATCGCTTTTAGCTTCATAATGTGCTTGGATGTTGGTTGGGATTGTCCAAAGATTTGAGTAAAAGGCACACGCGCAGCACTCTGATTTACTTTATACTTGCGGACACATTAATGCATTCACTTTACTTATCTGACAAATTTATGAAATAATTTACAACCCGATCCAAAGTGTATGTACTCCATACTCCAGGCTGTCGAGCCTCGCATGCAGGAATAACTTCAATTAGCTAACACATATTTTCAATTACCATAAAACAGGAATACATCACATTGAAGCCTGCCTGCATGCCTTCTCCATAATGTCACGTGTTTGAAAGTTTCGAAAGGGAGAGTTTACGAACTTGAAGGCGAAACATAAACAAATTTGTGTTTTAAATTGCGCCTGGCACTTTAAACGTTTATAGGATTTGAAAAATGTTCAATCGTTTAAGCTCGTTTCAAATTCTTCCAAGCTCAAGTAAGTAAATTAAAACTTGTTCTAAATTTGTTAAGCATTTATATACAGCAAGTGTGAATTTATTACAGCGAATAATAAAGTGCGATTTAATCATTAGCTGATTGGTTTATGATTAATAAATTACAAGCGCAATAAACACGTATTTACGTCACAAAAATGAGCGTACGACGAAAGTTTTTAGTAATTCTGAACAAATGCCAATGAAATTTATTTCTTTATTAAACTGTCATGCGCCATAAAATAGTAATGAGATAATATTGAATGTCGCATTTTTACGAGCGTGTCATTAAACTGGGGTAAATGTCGGATGCTGAAATAAGTTTAATGTAATTTGTGCGCATAAACAACAATGCGCAACCGAAAAACGACTGCGTGCTCTTTTAAAGCGAGCAAGGCCTTAATTTAATAAAAATACGAAACGCGTGGAAAGTCTTAAAGCGCGACAGCAGCAGCATGCAGTTGATGTCTGCATAAATCTGGTCTCAATCTGTGCAAAGCATACATTTTGCACGTGCACATACAAACCGAGGCAAGCAGGGCACATGAAGCATCATGACATAAGGGAAGAGACACCATATTTTGCAAAAACGGCTGATGTCATGCACGCATGGAAGACACTCCCGCAAGAACAACAAGAGACACAATGAAATAGGGTGCGCGAATGTTTTCAATGTGCTTCACATATGAATATGGCTTGTTTTGCTTGCCTTCTGCATATTCTCCTCATGCTAAATTGCGTTGACATACAGTGAAGACATTTTAATTTAGCAGCCAACTTTCTATAGGTGCTTTGAACGCTAATAAAGTTAATTTTTCTGGAATTTTATCACGATGAAGCAGCTGTATTCTATGGGCAAGCAGCGGAACATAAAGAATATCGTTGAGGATATTGTGAGTGAGTTGTTGCTCCGTTTGCAAGCTCAAGCACTATACCATTTTCGCCAAGGAAGGTTTACGGGTCGTGAACCTCTTCTTTGCACACACCCAAGACGCTAAATGCAGGAGCAAAATATTCTTGAAAGCTTTCAATATAGAAGTAACAAAAATAGGAGTCAACAGAAATGTTGGGGAAGAATAGGATGCGGTTCAAAGTGAAAATAATAAAATCATTTTCTCCTATAGTTGAGTTATTCATAGCATTTTCATGAAAAGTCAAGGCAATGCCCGTGGCATTTTTTTTTGTTTGCATAAATATTCTCAGCTAAAAAATGTCACTTATTCCTTTGTAAAAATGGTGAAATTTTAGCGTATATTTAATTAAATACTTGGGAAATATAATCTGAATTGACAACGGGTAAGAAATTAACGTTATAAAAATAAGATATTAAATTACAGGCTTGTAAGAGAATACATGCATTTTTCGAATGATTTAGGCCGGAACGAAAACCGAGCACAGGGTAGAAATATGAGCGCGCATAGAAAGCAATATTGTAATACGTTCACTTATTGGATGCACATGCACATACGCTTGAATATTTACATGCAGTTGCATGCAGACAAGATAGTTTCTTTGGATATATTACACGCCCTTTTGCTGCTATTTTTAACTAAAGCGAGCGTCTCTTGCAGGAGCTTCTTCCAAAACTGCTCCAGTTCATGTCTATGAAATATTAATATACGTTCATATTTTCCATGTTTAATCAAATTCAAAATAGGTTTAGAACTCGACCAAACTATTTTTGAACTCTACGTCTGATAGAATTACATTTCCTCCCAAAAGCACGAAGAAAAATTACCTACTTCCTTTCATAGTCTTATAATTAATAAGGAATCTCATTGTACCAGAAAGCATTAATACTTACCTACTATTAATAATTAATTTTACTGCTAGAACGAAGAAAAATTCATTTGATTCATAGAACGGAACTGAGTATTCAAAGAATGTGATAATACGAGAATTGCTTTCATATTGTGAATAGAAAACTATTCGTTCGGTGTCAACCGGCAAAAGGGTCCAAACATTCCAAGAATTCTTGAGCAATTTATTAAATTGTGCACCTAGAGCAGCGTTGTTTATAATTGGTTGCAAGTTGAACATAATTTTCATTAACACATTTTTGTGATAACAAAAGAATTTAATCTTTATTACTTGGTAAATTTATTGAGGTTGACATAAATATTTGGCCTAAATATTTTATGTGTAAAATGCAAAACTAAAAATATAAATTCTAGATTATATGTGGATCATCACTATCGATGGTTGAAATTGCATTAAAATTAATTGGATTATGAATATCAAATGAAAATTAAAAATGCAATTATTAATTTAATAATGCACCGAATTATTGCATTAAACTATTTAATATTAATGCACCAATCCGACTGCAATTCTGTAACTCCACCACGCTTTCCGGACACAATTTGCCATCATGATTATGATTTGTTGTATTGAATATTCATTGCATTCGAATTGCATTTTGAACGCACTGCGCACGCGGTGCATATGCCGAGTTATAACGTAGAATTGATGAGACATTTATTTACTCATTACGTACACTCTGTTAGTTCCAAAAAGTTGATTCAAATTCCCATTTGGCCCTCGCCTCTGCATTTCCCTCATTGAAAGTTGCTCAATTACAGTTTTGAAATTACGACGAGCGATGAAATATTCAATTTCAACTTTTAAATATGTGCTAAAATGAACTATGCACGATGCACAGCTGGGAATAAGCAATATTAATATAGCTCTTTAGTAAAAAATTCGTAAACCTTTTTGAGTAATGTTGTCGAGTGCGCCTGGAACGTGTCTGTAAATTGTAAGGTTTCCAGTGGCAGAAGCAGCAAAGAAGATCCGTTTATCCGGCCTTGCGGTGCGCATCATATGCCAACTTGGACACATGATCCAAACATATGGCACATGGCACGTGCTCAGCCTCATCATCTTCGTCATAATCGTTGGCAACGTATGCATCGCGCACCCACATTGAGAGTACATTAAATCCGCTTTGAGTAACTCCTTCACATCGTTTCAGTTTGCTTTACTTTCATGCTCACCCTGCCCTTCTTCAGTCAGCTACGCTTTGAGACTCGATGCCGTTCCCTGTTCACTTGAATGTTTTTATAGCGATCATAAGCTCAATCAGTTCATCACTATTATACAGAGTGTTACTTAAAATACGTATCAAAATTATTATAAAATAGATTATTACACTTCTATCATATCAACAATAACCAGAGCTTGATAAAGTAGCAAAAGGAGCAAAATAAATTGGTTTAAATGAAATTTACTAAAACATTTTAGTAGGTATGTAGGAGACTCATTGTAATTATTGATCATATGCATAACCGTAGGAAAACAGTAATGTCAACGTTAATCGTTTACCGCATCATGCCAAGAACTTGCTTGCATTGTGATGACTTGCTGTTGATTTTAGTCGACTTCGCCCTGCATAATTCATAGAGATTGTAATTCGTCGCCGACATTATCATTAGGTAAATATTATGCCAGTGGCATGAACTGCCACAAACAAGCCAAAATTAGCTTTTCTATATAAACCCCTACTTTGACATACGCCAAGTAAAGGATATTATAATAATAAGTACAATATTTAAATAAAAATTATATTTTTAAATTATGAGTTGGCGGGTGACTAAGTAATAAGGATATCAGTATAAACATCCTGTGCAAAAGAAATAAAAAAGAATTAGTGTCCGTCACACGTCGCATATTTGTTTGATATGAATGATTAATTGGCCATCATTAATGATTCCGTTTGCATTGATGTGTTTGATGAGCGTATTTTGCGCGCATTGCGCGAAATGCATTCTGTCTTCGACAGATGGAAAATAAACGCACGCGCGTGCAAATTCTGGACAGCTTCACCTATCAATACGTCAGATAATAACAAATTGCCATCCATAATCGTATTCCGTGACGCATTATGCCAATAAGTAACACTTCATCTTTCATGTCCGAACAAACATGAATTTATTACCATTGATTGCGCAACGTGCGCATTTGCCGAACACACAAATAACAATTATCTATGCAAATACACACGATTGCAGTTTTTAATTAGACAAACGTTTACATCAGCATTCTGCGGACCGAGTAAATCACCTTCAACCGATGGACACAAATCGCATTAATTACACTCATTCGCATTAAATATCACTTTAGTGATGCATACAAATGACGTGGATTACTAATCCACTTAGAAGAAAATTATCAATTATTATCAAGAAACATAAATATAAATGCATCGGTATCCTGTGATGCGCTTCTGAAACCAGGTGGACTTAATGTGGTCAACCTCGAGGGAGGTAGTAAGCATTGATTAAAATTACTCGCAGTTATAAATAGCAATTACTGATAATTGCTACCTCGAAGGGATAAACCAACGATGCATTTATCATTGTTCGCCCGCTGAGCGTATTGTAAAATTGCTGCTATTCCAATTACACAAACAGTAATTTTGTATATAATTGCTGCTGGAATTTACAATGGAATCTAATAATGACTTCGCTCGGTATTAAATTGTTTTATTAATTAGTTTAGTATTACGCTTATGGCATTGTTCGAATTGTTGCTGCCTAACTTTTAGTCATCAAATTGGTGCAAATTTACAATTAACCAATTATAATAGTTTGGGTAACTGCTAAAATGAGCTCAAGTTTTGTGTTATTATTTTTGTAAATCATTACAAAATTTTGATTATATTTCACTATAAATCAACAATTTCCGTTAAATTAAGGAGATAATGTTCTTACCCCGTCAATAATGAGACATGGGGCAAGTGCAACATAGGGAATGCAATGTGTATTTTAGTATCACATTTGATTTATCGAGGTCACTATCGTGGCCTTCCAGCCCCTAGATAATGATGACTTAGTTGGAAGGTTAAAAAAGGTCAAGCCATTTGAACTGCTATAATGGGAATTCCATAAAGCATAAACTTATGCACGCTAAAACAGTATCAAAAATATGCTACTTTGTTTTCGTTGATTATGCACTTCGAAGCCAGATATTCATTGTAATTTATGATACAAACAAATAGCTTAATAGTGTCTTAGATTAGATTGTTATTACAAGCTAATACAAAATAATCTCATGATTTATGTGATATTGCAAACCCTATGTAATAGTCGGTTTTGTCTTGACCCATTTTCGTGGAGAGTACACTGAAAATCTTCTTTGTAAATTAAACTAAATATATGAAAGTAATTTGTGTTTTTGCCAATGTTATTGAAATAATTTTAACACAAGATTCCATTGCAATAAATAAACGTTGAAATATTATTAAACGAATTAAAGATGAGATCGGTTTAAAGTCAAAAAATAATATGGACTCCACCCGACTCCACCTATTATCTATTGTTTTTTGTTAATACATTTTATAAAAGCGGCAAATATTAACGTCTTTGAAAAATATTAAAATGAAGTACAAGAAGCACGCAATAAAAAGAAGAAACTCACTTAAAATGTAGGTAAGCAAGTAACGAAGGGTGCATATTAAATTTTACCGGCAGGCCTTCCGACGCGTTTGCTTGTCAGAATACTGGCGCTGCGTGCTGCTGCTTTTAGCCCGTCAGAATTTCGTCTGCTTGCTTATAAGGAAGTAAAAGTATCGTTTGCATTACATAGATACTTTAACCGTTAGCATAATACGCATCATCCATGTATAGACTTTCACTTTCTTGAAGATTTCGTCTTGGCTTTTGTTAGTTAAAGTTGCTCTAATTTCACCAAGGTTTCAATTTTGTTTCGCACACAGTACGTGCACATTATAAACAGAAAGGCTGTTGATTACAACCCTGCTTCCTGATTATATCTAAGTTGGCTTCTGGAGCTCTTTGTATCGTCAAATTATGCCTCTGAATATGCATAATCATTAAAAGTGAGTTTGTTGCACAGTTGCTTTCGGTGATGATATTAAAGCAATTTCTTTCTTTTGGCGTATGCTAAATTTAATAAACTTTGAAGGCTTGGTTAATAATTATTTGTAATAAATCTTCAGGTAGGTATAAGAAATTTTCTTAAAACAAAAGTGATAAAACTGAGAAGCAGATGCAGTAACTTGTATTTTATGAAAATTGATTATTCGCCGGTTTCTTAAAAAATAGTCTCACGATGCACAGTGCCTGACGAAATTCATGTGGTGTTAACGTAAATTGACTGAAATAAAGATCAAACGCTTAGGTACCGACCACGTAAACCTCAAGTCGCGATTGAAGTGGATGCTACTAATGCATGCGCAGTTGCTTCTTGTATACACATTCAAGGGAATAGTCAACTACCTTGGGAATAAATCGGGATAGTTGTCGGCTGCGTAAAAAGCGAGAATCCAGAATTGATTCGTAAAAATACACGCGGCGGAGGCGTCGGATGTCGCCAAAGTTCAAAGAAGTAAGGAGCATATCCTCTTTTTAAAATGTAGCAGAACTGAATTGATGTCAAAAGTTAAACATTTAAAAGGAGAAATTATATTTTTGCCTATTTTTTAAATTAATCAATTCAAAACTGAACAATTATTCCAAAATGCAACACTTAAATTAATTAAATAAATCTTTTTAAAAGAACTAAGTAGCTATCCCACAAAAAACTTTAATTAAAATTCGAAATGGAATCAAATTATTTTTTATTATCATCGCACTGCAAATAAATTTTGATGTTTGATTTTTTATAGTGCTCCTTATTTCGCATTCTAACGATTCAGATGTACATTAAAGTTTAATATCCAATACATGATATCCCTCTGGACTAGTTCTAGATCAGGTTTATTTCCAATTCTATTTGTTTTAATCTATCACTCTCTGACCCAACCTCCAAGCGATGTGAAATTTATATTTGTAAGAATTATCGGTAATATTTGAAAAGGTTTGTCTTTCATTAATTTCTGTTGAAAGTAGGTATTATCAATGGCTTATGATAACTAAATTGAGATATTAATGTTTTACGTAAGGTCTCATAAAAGTTATAATCATGTTTTAATATTCAATTTAATTATTATTGATAATGTGGATAAATTCAAAGAATTGTTTTTATATAGGTTGGACAAACAGAGATAGCAGCTTAATGTTTAATAACTAAATTAAGTCAATTTGTGAATCATTTTTTCGGTCGCTAAAGAAATTTTATTTTAAAAATCAATTAAGTAATTGATATTTCGAAAAATTAACAATTATTCCCAGTTGGATCTAGTAAATAGTAAATACTATCTAATTGTTCATAATTATTATTGCAGTTAATTGATTTAAATAAAGAACTGACCAAAAATAGTCTAAGTATTAAAAAAATTTAAAAAATAAAATCCTTGATTTTTTGAATATTACAGTACTGCATACAAATTTTGATGTCCTTCTGATTATTTGAATTTGTAAACAAATGATTTCAATTGATAAATTCAATTTAGTTTAAGTTATTATTAAGTTATTATCTGACCACAGAAACCACACAACGTATTACCAACAATCACTTATTACTCGTGTTTATTAACTACGTAGTTACTTAGTATGTATAGTGATGTGCACGAATGAATTCACTTCCGATTCCTTGACGACTCGAGCGAGCACAGCAAGTAGCAAGTAATCAGCAGTCAGTTATTGAGACTCATTTGGTGTCTTCGGACGCGTGGGGCCCGCAAACCTGCTGTTGTTTTCTATTCATCCTTATCGCACGCATTCAGCGCCAACGATATTTAATTATTCCACTCACTCGCATCTACAATTCGTAATGTGCTTTATGTTGTGTTAAGCAGTAGCCCATAGAATTTTATAAACTAACGTCAGCCATGTCCTTCTTCAACGCCAACGCGTATAAAACAATTTCGAACGCATTCATCCGGATGTTTTTTTAACGTGCATTCGGTCAGACATTGTCAAAAAGGCTTTTGGTCTATTGTTCACTTTCGAAATTTATTACTTTCGGACGCACCTGTTCACACGCATAAGTGCTTTTTGTTGTTCAAAAGCTACCAAAAACAACACTAAATGCCAAAACTAAAATTGCGCTCGAATACTTTAAATTTATTGCTGGCAAATCGATTGTATCAATATTTTATAAAATGCCAGCACGAATTCAATGCATTTCATGCGGCGCGATGCAATTAATAAATTCGCAATCATAGATGCGTGGCGTTGTTGTTTATGCGGTAGTTCATAAATAATATATAAATAATGCAGCATGTAATTTATGAGGTTTTAACGCTCTTTATAAACTTGCGATTGACTTCACCGGTAAATAAATAAAATATTTTAGAAGATAAAGTGCGGATGTTAAAATTCAATTCTTGCATATAGCGAAAGTTATGTGGTTTACGCTGGATTTAATAAAAAGTCTCTAACCATAAAAGCATTCCTGGTACTGTTATATTTTTATGATTTTAATGAAAATATGTGAAAATAGTTTTTACTTTAATGTATGCAATTTTATAGTATTATAGATATTTGCATTTTTATAGCATGCAAGAAACAAATGCGTTAAAACTGTTGATGTTTAATTTGAATATTTTAATTTGCCTAGAGCAGAAATTCAGAAGTAAATTAATCTATTTTCACAAGTTTAATTAGCAATTAAGGTTGATTGTCTTAAACCATATGAAGAAAACGGATGTTTTCGATGAGAGCATCCCAGAGTAAACACGTTGACTATTCGTACGCTCGCTTCACCTGACTAAAAACAGCGCTGCTAACCCAGTAAGGACAAACAAGGATAATCGTTAGTGGGTTACTAACGAGTCGCTCGCAATGCGTTTCGAATCAAATGCGCGTACTAGTAGTAGACCAAACAAACTCTGTGAGTTTGTGAGCGTATATCAGCGGTAAACAGGCGCGCGCGTGCAACTGTTCATCGTGCACGATGCATGATTGATTAATCGGGCGCATTTGCAGCAAGGAATGCGTATGTTTTCAAGCAAGAATGCAAGCATGCACCCCGCAGAGAGCTCGAATATTTGTGTATTTTCCAATAAGCTTAGCGAGACTTGCTCTACTTTTATTTCATTGCAAGCCAACTAATCCGACGATATTGGCATCGCAATATTTTTTGATTCCGCTCTCCGCGCAATTCGAGTATTCGAATCGCGATCAAAACACAATACGGATCGCCGGCGCAAATGCGGAATTCTTCTCGATTCGTAAAATATACGAGCGCAATTCGTTCGATTCTTATTCTTCGTGCCGAGAGCGCACATTTGGGAAATTGCCGACTGAAAACTGCAATAAGCGATAACGTGTTTCAATTGTATTCAAGTTGAAAAATATACTTCGATTAATAGTTGGGCTAATGAAAGTTCATTGAATAATGTACACATTCATTCGGTTACAGTTTCAGTTTAACTTTTTTCCAACTAGAAATCTCTTTAACGTTTATATCAATAGCAGCTGAAGTATTTCAGCACGTAGGCAGCGCTTACGAATATTTAACGTGCTTATTCCGTTGGAAGGGAATTGAAATGTACGTAGTTTGATTACCTGCGCTACGTGTGCATATCTAATAGAAATTTCCATCCAGCTCTCAAACATTTATCCGGCGGCATATTCGCGAGCGCAGTGCAGTCAGTGGTGCAATTCGCATGCGAAGAGTTAAGCGGGCGAATCTTGCCCGTTAAACTACAGATGCGGTCATACGGATGTGGGATGAAGAAGTAAAAGTTGAGTGTAAGCACTTGATGTGAAATTTCATTTCGCATCATGCCAACACGTATGGCACACTTTGCTATGTGATATCAGGCTTTAGTATGCAATAATAACAAGCAATAAAATTTCTTACTTTACCATAAATGCACTTGCCATTCACGATTATTATATAAAGTGTTTTTAGCTAAATTCATTTGCATATAAAAATTACCACTAAGTGATATCTTTCAGGAAACTTTTTACAACTAAATTTTAGTTATCTATCTATCAATTGAGATAGATTTTAATTATTTAGAGGGAGTAGAGAAGGCATTTTCTTAATTTTCAGAATTTTCAGGCCTGATTTACCCAACCTATTCACTTGTTATCAATTTTTATATTTAAAAGAAATGTAACCTTAAAAATAATCAACATTAAAGGCGAGCGTGCATTCGTAAATCCGACTTAACAGTGGCAATAGACTATTGTTATCATGACAAACTTGACACATATACGAATAGAATAATAGCGGACGATAGGAGGAACTAAACGCCCAATGGATAAGATCTTAATGCGCTATCATTGTCATTAGCTTATCGCGCGAATAGTAGAAATGGTTGAAACTCACCAGCGTCAAAGTTCTCCTTGAGGCGGCGCCACTGTCGCGCCTGGTACATGGAGTAGAGTGTGATGATGAGGAAGAAGAGAAGACATGTGAATACAGCCATGGTGAGCGCGATCGCTTGCCAATCCCAAACGATTGTCTCCACATTATTGAACGGCGCCGGCTGCGTGTCCTGCAGTTCGGTCGTCTCGTCCTGAGCTCCATGGCGCGGCCGTTCGTCCTCCGCCACACCATGGTGCTGGTGGTGCGCGTGATGCTGCCGATGCGTCTGGTGGCGGATGTGAAACACGCTGAGGAGCTTGCTCACCGGTCCGCAGACCGTGTCCCGATGCAGTTCGCACGGCTGAAGTGTAATCAGTCCTTCGGTGGCGTTGCATCGCGTACAATTGACGCATCGTTGCAGCTCGTGTTCGAGGTATTGCTGACCGTGTTCGCAGCGATGTGAATGCGAAAATGTTGAGGGTATGTGAAACAATACCACTAGAAGCACCAATACTGGCAAAGCAGCCCCAACCTGTAAATTAAAAAATAACACGTTTAACTACAAAAAATTGGCATGAAAACAAAAACATCTTTTTTTATATAAAGGTACAATGGCTAAAAGGCGGAAGTAGATTTATCGCACGAATTTGCGGTTATTTTAGGATCCTCCTCAAAATGCAAGGAAAAACGCGTGAAAAATGTCCCATTTATTCGATGGAGAGCACACCATTGAATAAAGTGCAAAGTGAATAAGCGACTGGTCGCAGCGCATGAAATCTCTAGGATGCGGAATCTCTTAAAGGTTGCCCGCCATCTTCGTTGGTGACAAATTCGATAGATTTGTTGTTGTCGCATTTCTAACATACCATAATGACCTTTTGCTAAATATACAACGAGTGTTTCTGAATTAAACACCTCTAGAATTCTTCGAAACACTAAACACTCAAAAGTCCTTAAGAAGGACAATAGAAACAAGATGGGGGAAAAGAAATTAGCGGTCCCAACAAAAAATGAGCAAAAAGTCTCCAGAGTTTTTATGCCAACTGAGAAAAAATGAGCGACAAAAAGAAAGGATTCCAGGATCCTTGGCGAAAGTGCGACATCTACAGACAGCATCGCTCAGTTCTTCTTTCTCCTATTTCTTATTTATATCCTGGCTGTGCAGATGAACACGGATTTATTTCGCTGGCATTTGCACATCATCGCAAACGTGCCAGCTTTTCTTGCCTTATATAAATTCAACCGCAAGCGTTCTCCGGCACATTGAGCCGATATTTAGTAACGCAAACCGCTTGCCGGATGCGAGTCCTGCTCGAGGGCGCTCTGACAAGTGCGACGGTACAGTAGAGAGAAAAAGCCAGATCGAAATCGCGCGTCGTCGAATGAAAACGTAAGCAGATTGAATTGAATTTTCACTCGGTTGATCGTCACTTGAAGCTCGCAGTCACGTTAAAAAAAGGTCACCACAAAAGCTTCAATACACTCTCCACGCTCAAATCTCCTCGCTCCCCAATGCAGCCTAGACGAAAATAGTTTCTAAATTTGTTTCTCACCGCAGAATAGTTTGCAATATCGAGATTAGCATCGATCAATCCAATTGCCTTCAGGGAACTAACTTTCCTCTAAATATAGAGATTAATCCAACGTTTTTTCTCGTTATTGAGAGAGCTGAAAACTCTGCGGTTTTCTATATGTACTTTCTAGATCGCAACTTTAAAATACAACATGGAAGAAACTTTTCTAATAGAAATATACGAGTTTCAAGAGTATTCTTCCTTGCTTCCCGGAATTCATGGCCCAGAATGGATATTCCAATTTTTATTTATGTGTAACTTGCTGATGAAAGACTTTCATCGCATTTGTCATTGTGAACGTGTAGGAAATGTAGCCACACGTCAGTGATTTGATTTATTTCTTCCTCATATTTCTGAATAAATCACTGAGGGATGCTAATCTTCCGACGCATAACGTCATTTAGTCAGCGCAATGTGCGTCCGCTCGCCAAATAATCGTATTTCCTCGCGGCGTAGATAACATTTACCGATTTTCTTGAGAGATGAAAGGAAAAAAGATGTATGCTTGAAGATTTGAGCGCCATAACCGCATAGAATGACAAGGGCGCGAGCGCCACAAGACGACAAGCGCTGAGTTGGGTTCAAGCGGGTTTCATGTGCGAATAAAACGTATCAGAGTTTGTGTAGGTCTTAAACGCTCCAGGGATAATTCAACTTCATGTGAGAACAATCTTCATCTTCAGAAACATGAGCTTTAGATATACACACATATGATAGATATCGCTTCAGGAAATTTTCTTTTATTCAAATACTCGCAAATCTTCCAAAATCATGATTTTTTTCATATTAAGTTGAAATAACAAAGAGCTTTGATAAGAAAATATATTAGTAAATTATATTTTAAAACTATATACAGGGCGATTTTGTTTATAATCTTCATTTTCAGTTATTAGGTATAACGAAGAATTTTCGCGAGATATGAAATTCTTTGGCTTTAACAAATCTAATTCAGGTTTCATTAAGTAAATAGCAAAATTATTGTAGTTTCTATACATTTTTGTACATTTTTGAATGTCGTTATAATAGAACTCTACTGTATTTTAGAAAGAATTAAAAACATTCTGAAAAACAAGAGTAAACATCTTGAATATGTCCAAAGGTTAGGAAATAATTAGTGCTTGGTTGTAATGTGGTCCTTGCGGCGAATTGGGGTTGTTGAAAAATAAAGTAGGAACATCCCTGGATGCGACCGGTAGAGTTTAACGCAGTTTCCGGCTGCCTTGTGGATTTGTTTGTCGTAGTTGGCGGCAGCTCTGGATGCTGTGTGTTCCAGAGCATTTGTGTTTTCACCTCGGTCACGTTCGAACATACGTCTGACACGCCGCCGCTGAATGTGGCGGGCGTCACGACTGCGGCGGCAATCGAGAGGTACGTGTACATCCCGACGTCCCGTGTGTTCCTGAACGCGCTCGGGAGCACACGTTGGACTGGTTTATAGTTCGTTAGTGCATTGAATGCGTCAAGTGCCCTCTCCTATTCACGCCGACATGAAAACTGAATGAGAGCCAAAGAAGTGCGCCGCAAGATGGGGAATAATGTAAGGATGTAATGTAGGTTGAAAGGGAATTATACGTGTTGTGCACACCGTGCCACCTCTGGGAATCGCGAAAGCAATACGAAAATAAAAGAAAAATGAGCAGGAAAATAATCATAATTACAAAAAACTTAGGTGGACTTTTCTTCTCCCTGTTTCTGAAGCGTGAAATAATGTAAAAATTTATGAGAGTTCTCCTTTTTTTCATGAGACATGAAATTTTTAATTAAAAACTGATCATTAAAAGTATGAAAATTTAAAAAATCATCACGAGCAAAATTACACTTGATTGTGAAACTTGAAAATTATGGAAAAAGTTTGCAGGATAATTAAGAGTTTGCTGAATGACAACCATTAGAAATATATGCGTCAAGACTTATGTCTAGGATAATTACGTACTTTGCCTTTCATTCATCCAGTAAAAAAAGAATAATTTTCCATGGCTTTTTGCATCGTAAAAACACAAATAGTCCGTGTACAAATACAAATATTACCAGAGAAACTTGAAGGATAATTAGCCATAAACGAAATACGCCATTTAGGTACGTGTTCAAGTTGAGCAAATCCTTTGGGAACGAAAAGTTAGAAAAAACATAGCAACTTCTTATTTCTGCTTTGCGAAGAAAGTGGTGGAAGGAAAAAGCCGGAAGAACATCGGGAGGAGACAAACAAGGAAATTAGAACAACCGCAGCTAACCGCAGTTAAGTAATGAGCCGTAATTTCTCGGTAAAATTTTTGCAGTGTTTGCCCCGTCTGCGTTTGGCTTTCGGTGGCGGCTCATTCCCCCGCGTTCATTTTCCCTGCTATAGTTCGTCGGTCGCATTTCAGCTGGCATTCGTACATGGGTTTCAGGTGGAGTTACTGCCCGTTTGCACGCGCCCATATTTACGTATTTATTCCAGGTGGGTCTCCGCCACCATCGGCTGCCGCCACCGCCACCGCCGCAGCACACACGGAACACACCCTGTGATATGGCACCGATGCAGGTCGGCTGTTTGGAATCACGCGCTTGCAAGTTATAGACCTCAGGAGGGAGCGCACCTTAATTATATCGCACGTTCATCGCTCCTTATTTTCAGCCGCTTTTCAAGCACGATTCGCTATTTTACAGCGATTTTTTGCCCCATTCCGCCCTGTAATTTATAGTTATTTTATGAGAAAAATTCCTCAACATGCACCGTGCGCTACGTGCACTATCGCAATAAAATTCCGATTAATTTATGGCTAATCTTCTCGCACGAAAAGTTACTGCATTCTGAATTATTCTTGCACGTGAAAATTTTTAACTTTTGCGTTTATTCATTTTTAATTCATGTTTAAAACCATAAGTTGCTAATTCTCTTTTAATAAAAGTCAGTCAATATTTATGCATATTCAATTAACAATTTAATTAATCACATTATCAATCGGTAATTAATTTAAATGTTATTAATTGCATTAACAATTCTATGTATTTTCTAGAAAGCATATCATCTATAAAAAAAGAACCATTATTGTTTTATTTGTTTATTTAATTAACTTTTTAATTAAAACAGACTTTAAATAACATTTCACGTAACGTAATACGTACTATGTGAAATATGCAACATTTGCAATGGAAACTTGGAAATGTGAAACTAACGATCAATTATCAGCATAAATTCTTGCTAATTGCACACCAAAAACATTTAATTATAGAAAGGATTCAAAGTTAGTGAGGCCGTCATGCGTGCGCTAATTGAATTATGTAACGCTTAAACATCAATAGGAACGAACAACTACACAGTGAATATGCGCTAATTGGCTCGTGTGCGCCGCGCGTGCTCCCGAAATTCACAAAGCTCGCGCGTTTATCCAACTGTTTCTTACGTTTTGTTTCGCAGCCTGCGAGATTTTCGCAGTTGAATACGATTGTCATTGCCTACACAATTCAATTACACCAGCTACCTGTGCGCCAGTTTCCGCTGAAACAACAAGTAGACTCGCAATGGGTAGGAAGGAATATGCGAACTCGCATTCACTTTGATTCACTTTACCCTCGATGCGCACGAATTAGCTTCCCAGCATCGCGCATCGTACAAATGAAACTTTAGCATTTTATGCACGCGCTTCGGGTTTCAGCAAATAACTAAAGAGCGCAGATATGTGTGCGTTGGGAAATTAGCGCGAATCAAAAGCGTTGACGCCGTAATAGACTCGGATTGAAGATCAAATGCACGTACATTTAAGGAGTTACTCAAGCTCTCTAAAGCATTAGATGTAACGTGAAGCAAAGAGGCAGTTGTAACTGGATTCTGCTGCTTCAACACAGACACTTATTGGGCTCGCTTTGATTTAGTTCTCTAAAAGTTGTGTGTTCGCTTCTCTGGTTCCCGATGGTGCTACAATAGTAGCAGCTGATAGTTCACTTAATACCTGTTTAATTGGACAAAGTCTCTTCGAAACGCCTATATTCGTCTAATTAAACTAATACCATTAATATCCGAAACGCTTAAATTGCCAATAAATCAGCGAGTATTAAATTTTAATTAACTTTCATTTATCAAAATCAAATACGCTGTGCGGCGGCTTTGATTAAACGCAATTACGGTGAGTATGAAACAACAAGATTGTTTGTGTGGTCTTTCTTCGATATAAAGGAGAGCCCGCGGAGGGTCAAGCCGCCTGCTTATGTATGCCTTCGAGAGATGGTCACCGTCAATTGAATCCAATTCAATTTAATTTAATAACGGCCGATGTGCTCAGGCTCCAGAGACCTCCAATTGTTGAGACAATAAGGCCCCCGATGGTTTGTAATATTACCATTTACGCACAGAGACTAGGTACTGATGTCGTAAAGTCAATTGCTTTGCTCCAAATGAGCCTCCTTAATATTACCCGCGCATCGTATTTAATCTGCTAAGAAATTACTTTTATAACCATCATAAATAATTTCTCCTTTAATACCTAGGAATAAAAACAACTTTTTCGCAACTTAATAAAGTAATCAAAATAGTCGATTTTTATTATAATCACATTGAGTGAACTGCAAAAACTACATACGAAAGTCGTTATAAGGGAATCATTTTTTTTATCAGTTAACTACGGAAATGTTTCTTAAAACACGAATGATAATCTCAAAGATATTCACAAATGATTAATATCGCTGCAAGAATGCAAGAAATAAAAATTGTTATTATTTATAGTTAAAAACTTATCAATCAAACAATTAATGACATTGGCGTATTAAATCGCATTTCATTTGCTTTTTATTTCTGAACCAAAGGAATAAATGAAAATGCATAAAATCAACGGCCTTCAGCTATATAAGGTGCTCCATCTTGGGTTTTCAAAAAAAGCTGCGAAAAGATTTATTGCTTAAATGGCATTAATGGCAATTTTTAACTTTTCTATGGCCCGTGAATGACCAGACACACTGTATATTGACTGTGTATGCACATGTTATTAATATGTTGATGATGATTTATTTAAGGTTAGATAACTTAAATAAATGCACCTTTCATTCTTAGCTAAACTGCGTCCAGTCCACCAATTGTAGATAATTTAAGCTTATGTAGGTTTTGTTTTAAGCAAAAAATATTACGTAAAAGCCACTGACTGTAGCGAGATAAAGGAAATTAAAAGTGTGATAACATTGCAGTAAAACATCTTTGTGACCGAAGGCATGACCACTACTGGAAAGGACGGGTTGTTGGAGGGTTAATACAAATTGTCCACTGAAATTCCCGTCCGTCGCCGAAATTACAAGCACATGGCGCCGGGAGAGGAATGTCGAGCAAATTGAGCAAGGCATGTAAATGTGTGTTCTCCAGCAGACTGCGTGTCATCGTCCCATGCGGTAATAATACGCGACGAGCAATTCGATGATGGTCTGCGCGCTTGGGAGACTCTCCCATCCAATAATGGTGCATTGCGCGTTGCGTTGCGTTGCGTTGGTTATTTGATAATTGCTAGTACATATTCATGAACGGCATATACCCTCGGCGTAAATGCGTATACCTGCATCATGTTTTGCGTTGATTATTCAATCTACTATGGCATGTTGGTAGCTGCTCTGCAAGTGTTGAACGCTCGCGAACGCGGCACACGCATATAATATTGACACAGTTTGCGGTGTCGTTCCGATGAAGCATGTCAAACAAGCAGAGGACTCATACGCAAATGAAATTTTCAATTTCATGACGGGTATTGCCTGCTTATTTCCATTCGTATGATTGGATTACATGTTATGCGGAGCAGGAAAAAATTTAATTAAACCCATACCAATTCAACTGTATGAATGTAGATGCCTACATATTTGTTAAACAAAAGTCGTGTTCAATTTAATTGAATTTTTGCACGGTTATTCAGCTGAATTGCATCGTGTCAATTGAAACATTTATTTCCGCATTCACGTTTGCAATGTCATGCTACGTTAAGAAGCCGCTTTATCAGCTCATGCTCGTATGAACGCATCATAAATCTAATTTTCAATTAGTGCGCCGGTATTGATTATTGTTTTTCCTTACGTCGATTGTGAATTTATCATGTGAGTGCCTTTTTTGCGACGTGAAATTGCCGAGGAAGTGTGCTTGCGACAACGGGGGGTTGTTGATAAATCATTTTAGTTTGGCCCCACTTTTTACTTTTTACTTCTTTCCGCTACCTTGCAAGCTTTGACTTTGCTTGATTTCTTATTTGCGCGAGTAATACTTGAAACTCAATATTTCTCCTCGCACCTTCAAGTGTCGATGATCGCCCAAGGATTCAAGGAGCAATAGAGTGAATTATTTCCCGACTCTCGATCAATTTCTTTCTTTCTCTGTTCAAAATGGATTAAAATAACAATTTTTATTCAATAATAAAAATAAGAGAATATTTGCTCAAGTTAAGGAAAATATAAATTTTCTTCATGTATGATTTTCTAAAGACTGTTGAGGAAAAATAATCAAGCTGGTAGCAAAATAATGAGTGCACGAAGAGTAGTAAAGTATCAAACCACCTGACTGCAATCCCCGGGCACTAGAACAAAAGACGACATTGTTGAAGTAAATCACTAGCGACCAGCCGTCCTGAACGCAATGGCGCGTGATGAAGCACACGAGCGATAATAGCGTTGACGCGTGCAGTCATTATTAATAACTAACCTCCAGCACGCTTTCGACTATTATTTATTAATATATCTCACACCCGACTTAATGAACTTTGAAAAGCTGCTAACTTTAAATCCAATAAAAACGAGCAGCTCCCTTCTTGAACTTTTATTCGCTTCAATTGGCGTTTTCTACGCTCCAGAGCAATTGAAGCAAGACTGATGGACAGGCTGACAGGACGAAAAGAGCGAACTTGATGGACGTATTGGACCCAAGTGTAAAGAGTCAAACTCTGAAAGAAGACATGGAAAGTTTCATTTCTATTTCTATCTGGCGAATGTCTCGACGTCTTGGATTCTCAATAGGATTGGACGCGAGACGCGCACCGACTGACTGAAAAACGCACGAGGACGAAAGAAACAAGCGAAGCGCGTAAGACAACCGCATCGGACATGCGAGACAAGCGCAGAGTTTCAAGATGAAATAACCCATCGACAACATTCGCAGAATTGTTGTGCAAACACTGCAACTGCTTCCTCGAAGCGATGCATGCACCAACGTCAATGAATATTTTTCTCCCATATTTTCCACAATATTTATTTTCACGCTAATTTTAACTTTTGTTTGATTCGCAACTAGAATTCACTTTGGAAAAAACTTTTGCTTTTAACTTTCAAATTTATTTTAATCTTGAGATCAACGAAACGTGCTCGGCATAAATTTCTAGTTCCTGTCATCGCATTTACATTAGGATTTCTTTCTCCTTCAACGTATTTGTATGCTGCCGCAGTTTGCTGATAATAATGCGAATGACATGTTGCTGTATTGTATGTTGCCGACATATTTGCGGGCATTAAACAGACACCGAAAAAGCGCAAAATCGTGTTCGCATTGCCATGTAAATTTTCGGCACTCATGTTCTTCTCGTGCGAGTGACATTCATGCGCATATTTTATTTCTCCATACGCTTCTAGCACTAGACATATCCTGTATTAAATGATGTACATACATTTTTCTGTGCTAAAAGTTTTGTTAATTTGTTTTTTTTTTTAATTCAGGCTTGGAACGATTTAACAACTTGGTTTAATGTTAAGTACCCCTAACGTTTTATATGTACAAATTAAACAACATGCAACAAAAGTAGGTAAGTAATATAAAGCAAGTATTGCACATGATGTCATTACAGTACATTAAACAAGCGAAAAAGTTTATAAAACTGCTTAAACTCGAATGCGTCACAAGCACTTGAATGTTGCAGTAATGTTTGATGTGAGAATTGTTTCCGGAACCATGAACATTGCATATGCATGCGGGAAAAGTGCGAAATTTGGTGACCACACGATTCTCATCCCTGGATTGCGCAACAGAAGAGCGAAACGTAGAGTAATGAACACTCATGAGAGCATTCCACGTGCGCCCAGAATGGATTTATGTGTTTGCACTAGTTGGGCGTAAAATATTAAAACAAAAATGCCGAGATAAATGGCCGCTCGGCAAGCACAAAGTTCACGATCAAATGAAACGCGAATTTATCGTTCTTTTTGTTTATTGCGCAAAGAAGCGACATCCCAACAATGACGCTATGCGCATTAAGCGCGCACATGTAAAGAATGCGCCCGTAAATTTTTGAACGACAAAGAGTCCCGTTCGCTAATTTGCTTGTGCCCGAAATAAAGTTAAGCGATGTGCACTCCAGCAGATACGTTTGTGATGCGTGAAGCTCATTATTTTACGCGATTCACGTGTGAGCGATAACAATAAAACACAAATGCGACGCGCGTGTAACAATGGTAAAATAAAAGTCGTGTTGATACTGACGTCGGGTAAATCAAAGCAACAATTCTTGTCATTGTCATTAGATCAGAGTTATATTCGCTGACGTTGAATTGCAATTTGTTTGTGCAACGTGTATGAATTATTAAACGACTGTTATTTTTCAATTTGTGCACAAACAATCTTAGATCAATTCAATTTGTCTGAATTACCGACTTGTTTATACTGAGTTTCTCTTTTTGATCTTGGCACAATTATTCTATTTTTAGCGTCTATATTATTTCAAGTAAACATTTTTAAATATTCCTCGAAGGTAAGGACTAAGGTCATTACCAAACTGACGAATTAATATGGCAACACTGCAGTGTACAGTGCACTGTACTGTTCGAAACCGGGAAAGTGAAAGTCATTACAACGAAAGGTCTTGTCACCCTTAGTATGGTAGATACTGCGCTGAACTAAAATAGATAAGATTCTATTTTTTTTTAAATTTAATTTCTTTCTTGCAAATATTTGCTCCAGTAATATCCCTAATTAAACTTGATTAAGTACTATTTTATTCTTCAAATTCTACTTAACTATACCGACTAAACCCTTGTTTAAGTTTTATCCTTTTAAGTAAATGAATTGCATCACTTTTATTCTACTTGCATCGAGATAAATTGAATTTCAATTAAGGCCACTTTATTCATTATCACAATACAACATTGCGCATACGGCAAAAAGAGAAACTGCAAACACGTTGACACGAACTATCTTTGCTGCATTATGTCAAGGCAAGTTTTTGCTATTTCTGCAAGTTACTTACTTTGGTGGCCATTACTTGTGCATCCAAGTAAAGAATACACGAGAAACTGTGTGATGAAACAATGGGCAAACTTGTGCGCTTCCAACAAAAGACTCTCGAATGACCAATGTTTCACGATGCATTCGCGCAAGAATGCTAAGAAGTGCACTTCGGCAAAGAACAAGAAGCATAATAACAGCAACAATAACATTGAAGAAATGAATGGGACAAACTTAAATGTAAAAGCATTCGTCGCGCGCAAATGCCCTATGGATTACACTCCAAAAACGGCAACTTCCAAATATGAAAATTTAATTAAATGAAAACGCGTTGGTTGTACGTATCTTTTGATACGTAGTCGCACACAAAACATGCCCCGAGAGTTTACGTGCTAATTAATTATAATTATGAAACAACATAATAAGCTTCCATCATTTGTTGGTTGATATTTTGTGCAAAATTAAATTACGGTTAAAATTAACAACCTTAAAAAAAGAAGAGCAATGAAAAGCTTTGTTCAGATTAATAAATCATAAAGTTTGCATTGGCAACTTGCGGATATAATTCATGTTGTATGCTGTCTAATTAAATTTATTAAAGCGCCAAAAGTATGTGGTTGGGCTAAAGCGGCATTCTCAGGAATTGAGCCGAATAGCTTCTTTAATCCAACTAAGCTACAGGCCGGGCAGGCTGCAGAATGAATTTCAAGTCAAGGTCTCTGCCAAGTTTCAATTCAGAGCAGCGATGAACACTAACTGCTGCTGCCGCCTCCGTTGCTGCTGGCAGCATGTTGTAATGTGCCATTTATCTCTCCGTTGTTTTCCCAACTGCTTGTTGCTCGCCGTGCAGCGCTCATATGTGTGTGCACACACGTTTTGGAATAGATTTGTTAGAGACGGTGCTGTTTTAGTTTCCTTGTAACCAGCAAGGCAGGAGACGAGTAGTTTTGTTTGATCTTCTTGCTTCTGTTCTCCTTGAACAAACACGCCGCGTATCTATGCGCTGTCCTAACAATGTTTGCTCTTGAATCTTGGCCCGAGTAATACATCAAGGTAAATAATACATACATTCGCCAGAAGAAGCCAACGACGATTTTTCGACAAAATTGCCGTACCTGGCATGAAACATGCGCGACGTAATTTACACATCGTAGTCGCGTTTTAGAAAAAAGTTTTGATGAGCGCACAGTACATTAGGCCCGTACAAATAAATCCAACAGGAAATCAGGCTTCGGTGCTCGTGTTGCTTCGCACTGCATGTAATAATGGACTAATGGCTCACGCTGGATAAGAGCAAATCAAGTTACGGCCAGCACGAATAAAGACTGTATGCGAGCAAAACGAATTGAAGAACAACATGTAATGTAATTCAGACTAATTTTAAACTTGGCCGTAAATTATCTAACATGTTTATACGAATTAAGCCAGGGTCTCCTCGACTCTCCATCACTAAAATCTTTATGTTGTGAATCAAAATAGTCACCTCAAATTATTACGTTTCGTGCGTGCTGCTATTATAACCACTATTTTCTACTTTTTTATTCTATTGCACAATAAATCTTTTGGAAGGTTTCCCAACCACATTGATAATAACCTCAGCGTTTACATGGTACATGTTTAAATACAAATCATAAATTAAATGATTACTATGTGTTTGCTAAGTTAAAAAACTATTTTTAACTCTTATGTTACTGTAAAACCCGCTGGTTAAGTTTAAAACCAGTAGTCGCTATATTGGCAACTAATTTACAAGACACAACCGTCTATGAGTAACAAGAAAAAAGTCATGGCCAAAACTTGTTCGGTCGTTAACTTTAACAACATAAAATCTTTTTTTAATAAACCAAGAGTCGTCATTGGCCATACGCTAATCAATTGTTGAAATAGAGGATGAATCAGTCAGCGTCATTTATTACTATTGCGACTTAATTAAACGTGTAAATCAATTACAAAATCCATGATGACGCAGGAATTAATTATACCGAAGGAAGTTTCCTCATTATCATTAGCATATAAGTAATTGAGTAATTAGCTGTTTATTTAGAACAAAATAGAACGATGAGAAAATATTGTCACGCAGCGTTAACGGTGTCAGAATTAGAATTACACGAAATTATGCAACTGCTGCTTAAAGTTTCAAACAGCGCGCGTTTGACAAAGCTGCGGTTTGTTTCGCGGTCTAATAACATCAATTAGCAAAGCGTATTGTCAGGTCTTGGCAAACTTGTTCAGGTTACCTCATGTCTTTGTGGTTTAGTATGAGATTTATGTGCTCTGCATAATTCCATTCGTAATTCCAAAAAGCTGCTACTGTGATTGATAAATAAATGACGTCTGGTAATTCACAATAAACAAAAGATCGGAAGACTGTCGCCACTAATCAAATAAATACAGCAGAGTTGATTGTTTAAGTAAACGATGTATTGTTTTAATTGTTCATAATATGATGAAACAAATAATAGATGGAAAATGATAATTTACTGTATTATTACTAGTCGTCGTTACAATTGCGTTTGAATAAATTAATTATCTTTATTGTTTATTAGCCCGAAGGGTAACTTGATTTTTCCGCTATGAAGGTTTGGGAAACGCTAGCCGCACAGCATGTTTGACAAGCGGTGACAGGGGACATAAATTAAAATTTTAGCGCTAAGGCGTATTCGTGAGCAGTTAAAAATTTGTCTCCACCAATAGGATTCAGTTTTGACGGAACCTGTGAAGAAACAATATCTATTCAAGAAGAGGGTACTTCTTAAGAATTCTAAACACGGTCGATCGAGCAAGCCATGTGGTGTCGTGTTAAAATTGTTACAAATTAATGCATTTTTGTGCAAATATTAATTGATTTATAAAAAATATGTTTTATTAGCTTTTGACTGGAATTAACAAGTTTGAATTTTTAAAATCGGTTAACTAGAGATTGAGATATTAAGAATGTATTTAGTGTTAAGAGAAAATTCAATTGATAATATTATAGGAAAGAATAGTTCGATGATTTCCATTCAAATTAGCGCGTAGATCTAAATTTTATGGCTTTTATAATACATATTTCACAACATGAACATTTATATTTAAAAAACTAAAACATTTTCTTTTGTACGTTATCATAAACATGCTTTTATGTTTCCATTGCAAATGTGTGCATGCATGCTTCATGGTCGCATTGGGTTTTCTCCAAAACTACCTGCTTTCTTGCTTCAGCTTCTTGCGTCCCGTTAAATGAGTGCTATTTCGCATGAATTCAATCTTATTCTGACTAAATATTCACTGTAAATTTGTAAATAACGTAATTGTTTAAGTATATCTGCGATATTAAATAGTTTCTTAATAATGCACACACTCAAATTTGAAAAAGAAATTATTTAAAAAAAAGAAAAATAAACAATTGAAGATACTATTTAAATAAATAGTGTGGTAATACGTTAATCTTGCCTATTTATCGTTATAGTTATATTCAATTGATTCCAAATACAGTTTGCCTTAAATAGAATCAAGAAACTGAGGCACAAAAGCGACAATTCGGAAAAAACCCAAGCGAGCTTGAAACATGTGCATTTTGAATGGAACAAAAGAATGTTTGTCATAAAATTGAAAAGAAATTATTGCAATTTGTTTAAGAAAAACGTTAATATTTTAATATATTATTGAAGGAATGTATTTTTCATTTTAAAGTTGATTTGAATGGTAAAAATCGGTTTATTTTTGCTTACAATAGCGTTCTATATTGGTTTAATTCGAGTAAAGTTCAATTACTACAGCTCAACGTCTAATTAACCGATTTTAAAAAGTCAAGTTCTCTAATTCAACTGGCTAGAAAGAAATTCATAATTTGAGGAAAAATATAAACATTTTCGTAAAAATGCATAAATTTATAATAACATCTTTAGGCTGCCATATGGTGTGTCACTGATTTCGTGCCTAAAATGGGAATTGATTTCATTGGTGGATGCAAAAACGTTTGTAAACATTAAACACCTCCTACGCTCCTAGTCAAATTGGGGGAAAGTAATAAATCTTCATAGCTACTCGATACCCTGGGGCGAAAAACTATAAAATTTGCACGCTCCACAAGAGCTCATAGCGGAAAAGACATGGAACCGAACCGACTTTGATCTCCTAGTAACATAATATGTAGATATATGAATACAATTAGCATAATTTATTTTTAGAGTGCTGTTTTATTAATTACAAAATTTAGTTTACTTGCAAATGAGAAAATGCATTTCGCAGTTGGTAGAATAAAACTTTTAATGCAATTGTATTTATGTAGTTTGCATACAGCGTTCATAAATTTATTTAGTTAAATTAGGTTAGGTTATATTGCATAAAATTGTGTTTATATAAAAAGTGAATCATCTACCGTGTAATTACATAAAAATTTACATTTAATTTATTGCATTTCTAGTATAAATCCATTCGTTACGTTTCGGAGGAAAATGTTTTTTGCGCGCGCCTTTTTGTTACTGCAATTCGTATCGGTTTTCGTGTTGTAATTATGTATTTGTTCCAGTTTCATGTACATGAAAGGCAAACATTTTTATAAAATTAATAAAAAAAATACATCTAAGCCATAATTAAAAAACGAAACAACAAAGTAAGTAAATTTATTCCGGTAGAAAATATCGTGAATTCGTTTATTTTTAATTTTAAATGAAAAATTTGAATATTTTTCAATATGTTTTTCCTTGCGGGCGCTGGCCTCTAAGCCGGCTTAATGGAAAAGCCACTTGATTTACATTGTTACCAGCTCGGTTGGTGCGCGCTCGACGATAACCCGATTTTCTTACGGTATTTTAGTATTTTTCCTGCCTTTTTCCTGCGAGACTAGCGCACACCGTGATTCGCCTGCCGGATGTTTGTTTGCTCGTCTGTTTACGCAAAAATTGAATATGAAAGAGTCAATTTTCGGCGTTCTTTGAATGGGACGTGTGCACTTCCAAAAATCGTTCAATAGAATTGCCCTCCTGAACAGGACGAAAGCTTTTTCATTTGTATTCGGCGTATTTATTTGGGTTCCTTTACAAATTACTTTTTCTTTCGGCTTCAATGTTGCACTTTCTTCTCTTTCAACTTCTTTCTTCCAAAGAAAGTGATACGGCATGTAACAAGATATTAAAGGATGTTACATGATGTATAAAGGATATTTTATTAAACGAGTTGAGAAAAACTAAATTTTCTTGATAATAATAAACCTGAATGTTATGTTAAAGTTCTATCTTTATTGTCAGTGAAGAAAAGGATAAAAAAATATAAAAGGAGAATTATTTGAACAACTATAGTAAGTGATCCTTTCTAATATATTATGGAAACGTACATTACATTATTAGATTGGTGAAAATTAATTAGTTAAATATTTATTGAAGTAAAATATTTTGGAAACTTTTGCGTTAAAAATCTTAGGCATCTGCTCTCTTAATTTGGTGTCTACAATTTACTTCAGATGTGACGCTCAAATTCACGTGATTTTAGATATCAGACATTAACTATTTCACTCTAACAATCGACTGAGCGTATAAAGCAGGTCACGTGATAACAACAGTTCTATAAATTTGTCTACATTACCACTAATAATGATGAAATTTAATATTAAAACATGATTGAAATTGTAACCAGATCTTTAAATAAGATTGACATTAAAACATCTATGGGTATCTTATTTTAAGTATCATTAACCGCCTTTCAAAAACGAAAACGTTAAGCAACTGTGATAGAACCACAAACAAATGTGATAGAATGGAATTTATTGTTTAAATGTAATTAAGCGCGGTCTTTAGACGACCAAACTTGTTTAGGAATATTACTAATAATTTTTCACCGATATTGCCAAGGGGGAAACGGTAGAATGATAAACCTAATAATTATTTTTACTTTGCCTTTTATCATCCCTGGATAAAACCCCCTCTTTTTGCTGGAATTACTTAAGTAATTATATGGATTTCTAAACGAATTTCTAAGAATATCATAGAAACCTATAATAAGGCACAAAGTTTGAGTAGTTTGGAGTTTGTTTATAATTCACACATGTGCATGACATGCTATGCTGATAAGCATTATGCACTTTTGATGCAAGTGCCTCCTAACTACAAAGTAGGCTGATAGTTCGCGAAACTTTTCTCTCTTGCATTATACAGCGTAATAGAGCGTTGCAGTGGATGCAATGAACAGAGTGCAAAGTGGATTGGAGTGCATTAAAGCGCATGAACTGTTGAATACAAATGCGACGCACGTGTCAAAAGCAATAGAGTTGCATGCGCTGAGTGTTAAACAACAGCAACAACAACAACCAATAAGATTCTCTTGGAATATTCTTTGTGCGGTGATGAAGAGGAGAATCCAAGCGTAATAAAAATGGAAATATGCATTTCTCCCACGATTATTTTCCATTTTTGCATTTTTTTGCACAGAGTGCATGATGAATGCACTTTAGTTTTGGTAGTCTCACTGCTGGTGATTAAACTTTGTACAACGCAATCAATTAAAGCCGTGCAAAGCGTAACAATGATGCAGCTTGCACGATAAAACACTTTATCTTAATCGCTCATTAAGCATGTGCGCACAAAATCCACTTAAAATTGTTAATGTCTTTATCACTTCGATTGTTTGCGAAGCGTAAATGATGCTTACTCACGTACCTACATTTCACAAATTTTCGTGTTTCGTTCGTGCGTGAAATCTTTCGTTCCTTGCTTCGTTACTTCAGGAGATTTATGGCATGTAGGTGTGCTTTATTTAAAAGTGTATAAAATGCAATTGCTCTCACAATGCAATCCCCTTATTAAGCAATTGCACAGATAAGATTTTCAAGTCACCGTTCAGTGGATTTTTCGCTCGGAATGCGTTTCGTACACGGCTGTTGCATAAAAGTAGCATGTATCATGCGATAAGGCGATTTCCAGCAGGTACAAGGAAGTGAACACGAGAAAAAGGAAGCAAACGGCTCGGAAAACGAAGTGTATCACAAAAGGGCCTTAGGATACAATACATATGCATGCAAAAAGAGCGCGTGTGTTGCATTCAAAAGTGGAAACGCACGCATTTGTAGTCGGGACGATTTGGCAAACAAACAACAATAGTCGCAAAAGTGATACAAAAAATATTCAAAGCCGAAATTCACTCGAAATAGCACAAACAACATCAAACGTCATTTTCACCTCGCGAAGCACTACACATGAATATGTACATTTCACGCCAGAAATATTTTCATTTTCTGCGCAAAATTTTCATTACAGGAACATTCGAGCATTCCTTTTATTGTGCATTGACAGAGCATGAAGTTTTGTTATCTGAGAGCTGTTGATAATCGTTGAAATTTGTTGAATGTGTTTCCGGTGGCTAGGAAATGAACATCGGATTTGAAAAAGCAAAAGAGTGGCGAAGTAAGAAGTCTGATTTGCATGTTAATTGCAAAGAAAATTCTCCACGAACGAGTGCGCTGACGAAAGTACTTTTTAATTGAATTTCATTAAGTTAATTAGTAACAAGCGGAGGCAGCGAACACAGCCACCTCGATTCGGACTCTTCGACGAGGCAGTGCAAAGAGTTTTAGTGCCTCAACGCGCAATTTTAGAGCAAAAAGAGATACAAAGGAAATAGAAGCCTAAATTAAATTATCTCCTAGATGGAGTTTTAATGAGGAGGAAATAAATAAGATTAAAGCAGTCTTAAAAGCAATGCAGGAAAATAAATTTTAAGTTCTCACAGTTTTAAGGTTAATTATTCTAAAAATAGGGGTTGCATACAGTTATGAGTTCAAACAAAAAGGATATAAGTTTTTTACCTACATATTTTTTAGTAAATTGAGTCAAAAATGCTATCAACACATTTCTTAACGGATGATGCAATTGAAGTAAACTAGTTGCAATGTTTAAAAGACTGCTAAGTGGAATTTTTTTGTCGGCATTATTCAGAAACTATAAATCTGATTAATGCCAAATTGCCACCATTTATTTATAGTAACACGAGCTAGTAAATGACAACAGATACGAAGAATTTTTAATTTGATTGGAAAACAATCATTTAAAAAACTTATTGAAAAAAGGTATAAAAACTACAATTTTGCGTTCAACGTTTCATCTTTACTCATTAAAGAAGAGCTTTATACAAATCTTTTGTTGAACGACGAAAAAATCTAATATATGAACAAAATCTATTTAAAATTTGGTTCTTTGCTAAACCGTTTTCGAATTATCGTGATAACTGCAAAACGTTTTTCGGCAAATTACGTGGAAATCAGATATTTTAATAACTTTTGTATGAAAAAAAAATATTAAGTAGATAACGAGATATACTAAATTCAACTACTTATTATTTACCACCAAAATTGAAGGAATATCACCTTTTAAAAAATTGTTAATTGCGATCGAAGTTAACACTTTTAGTCGCAGTGTCAATGTCAATCGAAATTTCGGTAATTTAAATTTTCGGCCATCACGAACAAATACCTAATTGAATAAACTGTGTGACATTTTCGTGTAATCAAAGTGGAACTTGTCACAAAATCTGGGTTAATTGCGAAAGCTGTAGAACAAATAACACGCGTCTGAGATTAAATTAAAATTTCCGAGTCTCTTTTATTGTTCTCAATCGCACTCGGCATATTGTTCGAAAATACGAAATAATTAATTGCATTCTATCACAATGAGAAGATAAAAACTAAATTTAGTTTGTAAAACTTTGTACGCCCTATTATTCTATGAACTAAGCATTTAAGCAACTGACCCACCACGCATAGGGAATGAAAGAAAACAGAATGCAAACGGGAAAGTCAAAGCAAACGGTATAAAAGTTTGCTTTATTCAAATGATGGCACGCAATAAAAGTAACGAAATGATAACAAAACACGAAACGGAATGACGCGAATGCGAGACGGTCGAACCATTCGAATCAACTTTGAAAGAGTTTTATCGACTTTTAATTGGTTTTTTATATGCGTGGTTTTTATACGTTATTTATTTCGGTGAACGATTAACACTTGAACGAATATAATTAAGTCGTCAATAACATTAAATATTCAATAAGTTCTTTCATTAACTTTTTAAAACTTTCCTAATTTTCTCTTTAAAAAAGCAGTTAATCACTGGAAACAATGAGGTTATTTCATAAAAAGACTGCTGAGAATAAAATTTTGTTATAAAAAGTTTTATTAAAAATAACATATGTATTAGCAGGATAGTTGATTGATGCACATTTTTCGTGCGCTATCGTGTCAGAATGTTCCTAAATTGTAGAATGAATGCATTAAGGAAAAAGCAAACCACGAAAAATCGGGGGGAAACACAACCCTTGTAATGAATATGTAACACAAACATTGCGAGCAAAACGCGCTCAAATGCAGGACTCGTTTCGACTGCAGCTGAAGTAAGTTTTATGTGCACGCTATTGCTAGCTGAAGAGGGAAATTCCACGCTGCAAACGCTCTCGACACGGCTATGAACCAAACGAAAACAAACCCCACGACCCGAGCAATAAGCCCTCTCGTCCTACGGCGATTTCGTTCCACCAGAAACGTACGTACATTCGTTGCTAACTAACTTCAAATTATTATGAATAGTCAAGAAGTTTTAGACATCTGGAATGCATACGTTCCGTTACTAATCGGCATTGCATGTAAATTATTTACAAACGAAAACAAAACGTTAAAAAAGTCACATGAATTTTTTATTACATGAGTTGTAATATCAAAAACTCTAAGACTCGTTAGATGCAATACATGGTAAGGGTTGATACGGTATATGTAATTCATTATTTTTGACGTTCTAATATCTAAATCTGTTTCTTTCATCTCGAAACTATAAAAAGTACCCACACATTATGCAACGATTTTGGTTAGGGTTAAATATTCATTTAAAATCGTACGCCAAATGTGTTTCACTTTAAACTAGATAATCATGCTGTTTCCATTTTGTTGTATTTTTTATCAATGTTGTTTTCTTTATCAATTTGAGAACGATCAAACAGAAGTACTTTTCGAAGCAAAAAGATTAGGAAAATGTACTCAACTCCTTTCGAGAATTTTCGTCTTTTTAGAACTTTCAAGGATTGGCCAGCCAAACCGGTAGGTGCCCAAAAACAATTTAAAAATTGTTGATTTTGAACAATAAAATAACGTGTATTAAGTACATACTTAGGTATGGAGTTCTAGGTTGCAGTAAATCAATTGTTGTATAAATGCGACATGACATCACATGACATTCTTGATAACCTAAATTTTGTTTAATATATTGTGTTCTTTGTTCTTATCATACCTACTTAAAACGATACTCATAAATAGTAAACATTAATTTGTCATTAATTTAACAACAATTTTGTCATAAATTAAAACGCTCAAATAAGTTTGTAACTAATTAAGAAAACATTGAGTTTTAATTATAAGATAATGAAACAGAAATATAAATAGGCGAGTAAATAACTTTAATTGACTAATTTTGGCAGTGTGCAAGCAATATCAACAGTTGCATAGTTTCGAGTCTGCACTGAATTTGACTATGAGCTCCTGGAGAGTCCTGCAAAGTCAGGCAATGTGTACTCGTAAATGCGATCTGTAAATAAACGGCACGTTTAAAATTAAAGACGCGTGCGCATGTGGATATATACGCAGTTTCAAGTTCGCGCGGAAGTAATTAAGCGCGTATGCAGACCCGGGTTTAAAGTTTTATGAGCTTTTCTGCAACTCTCTCCCACAGATGCGACCGCAGCGCGATTCACCAGGTGAAATTATTAAAATCTAATTAAATACAGCGTAACTTTTCGAGTTGAAGTAAACACCTTCCACTCTATAATTGAACGCTCTTTGTTTTAATGCATTTTACTCCACGAATTCATGCTGCATGGAATGTTGCAATTATTTTAAGTACACAACTGCAGCAGTAAAGCTGCAGAAAATTTGCGAGTCCATTTTGTATGTGTAAAGTTGGAAAAAACGATTGACGAGTGCGCGCGCGAGTTTTAATTGCATATTGCACGCTCGTAAGGCGTGAGAGCGAGCGCAAGAAACGCCAAAACGAAGGTAAACGCATTGTGCATGACTGACGGACGGCTTCCTCATATTATTTATTTATTCTAAATGTGTGCCTTTGCGCGAATGTTATTAAACCAGCAGTTCCAAACACTTATCACGTAAGACTCGCTTGCTGAAAGTGAAAATCTCATAACTAAAAATTGGAGAAATCAGTTGGTAGACCATTAAAATACACTAATTAAATTTTGCGAAAAACATTTTGAGAAATGCTGTAGTAAAGCATCAAATTTATGTTCGCAAGTAGCTACGACTTATGACCGTTTTACTTTCAACGACTTCGACTAACAGCAAATTGTTGGCAAACTTTGCATTTTTCGTAAAAACTATAAAAACGTTGTGTTGTAAACGCCAGAAATACAGAAATACGTGCGTTTGGGGATCGACTAATTTAATGGAAGTTTCTCTCAAAGGATGGAAAACCGAGTTATGAATAAAATGAATATTTTCGCGTTTCTCGTGTAAATAGCATCTTTGTGCAGGGTGAAATTCCCTCGGAATATTACTTGGTCTCTTGATAGTAGCGTAATTCACACCTTTTTTCACGGATTTGCGCAAAATAACAAACCCAGTGCGCGCGCGTAAAGTAAATGAACGTATAGAGAGTGCAGTCATAAATCTCGTTTTAATTAACTTCGTACGTAGTGTACGAGCCCAGTGCAAACAAACAAATATCCTGGAGCACTGGGAACGCGCACTGGACGCAATTGTTTTTCGTGAAAATGGCGCACCTGTAGCTTCCTAGGCTCCAATGCAGTGTCTCAAATATTCATCTCCTCGGATTACATAAATTAAATTCTAATTCGCATTAATAATTTGCTGTTGTTTTTCTCCGGAAATGTTGTAAAGTGATCTTATTTATTATCAATGAATTTACAAAGAGAATGCAACATTGCAAATTGGAAACGACCAAGTTAATTAGACTTAATAATGTGAGACAAACCTTAAACGTTGTAGAAATCCCCATAAATGATGATTCTAATATTCCGTTTCTAACTTGTTTTCCTCTGATGAATGTTGATATGAAATACCAAAATAGTAATAATCCACTTAATGTCAATCAACACTTTAATTATTAGCGCGCAATATGTGCAAACTTTTCTGCTGCGCTCTTCGTGTACAAAGTTTATGAGCTGCGAGCGCGCAGTTTTATGATGCAAGTTCGTATGTGGCACACAACAATCCTCCGGCTAGCGATCGCTTGTTGATGGCGGCGGCGGCAAGGGTTGATATTGTCGTCGGCATGTCACTTGGTGTTTTGTTTTATTGGCAAAGTTCAGAGACGCACGTTGCGGAATTATTAATCACGACTTGACACATTCGGACATCAGCCAAAACTGAAGCAATTAATCGCCGGCGTGTCGCATTAACGCCGTTGGTCCGGTGCAATGCCGTAATTTATTGCAGCGTGCGCTGTAATTAATTTGTCAGAGATTGTTGACGCGCACGTGTTGATTCGCGACGATCGCGAGTCCGTTTCATTAGAAGGAAGTTGTGATATGCGAGCGCGCGAACGGTTCGAAACCGACTGCCGGTGCGGCGTTGGATGCGTTGGTGTTGCGGTAGCGGCAAGCGGTAAAAGCGTCAGCTACCTCGCGGCGAAGTCTTCAAGGAACCCGCCACGAGTTGGGGGAGTTTACGGACTCCAACGCGCATTGCACAGGTCTCCTGCGTCACATGTGTTCGCCAGACTTGTAAATAAAGTTCATTCACTTGCGTTTCAGTCGGTCTTGCTTCATTCGATTATTGACAAACTGTCAATGCAATAATAATTGCTTAAGAAAAAGGTAACGTCATTACAATTTTATTTTCACCAAAACTATTATGCTTTTTTCAGTATTAATTTATGAATGAGTTGTCAACATAATAACTGTTTGAAAATTATTGATCAAACCAGTTTAATTTATATTTGAAAACAAATTTTTATAGGCTAAAGTAAATGATTACTTTTCTAATTGATAATATTTCGTTGTTGCCAATTTTATTCAATAATTTACTGCATGAATTTTATGATTTTCAGAAATTTTATGATTGTTCATTGTAAATTATTACACGGTGCAATTAAAGCTTTAACGTCTCTCATCATGGCAATGTCATCTTGATTCTTTAGGGTTTTTTTAGCCGCGCATTCCTTTGTTAAGTTTATGAATTGTTAAAACCTCGTTCGCTAGTTTTCCGCGATAGTTTTATGTTGCTTGCCGTCCAAATTACGCTTTGCGCCATGGTGTCTGCTGACATTGATATGTACTACATCCCTGCACACGCGCTCATAAAACGCGCACACAGAATAAGACGGCAGCGAAAGAAAGAACGCGGAATTAAACTGGAATGAACATAAACGCTGTCGCGCATTGCACCCGAACCAGACTTGCTTACTGTTGGTACAATTTTACGAGGGCAAAATGCAACGAAATGCACTTACTTTTATTAAATCCAGTTTAACGTCCATATTCTTCCAACACAATCCATAAATAGGATTTAAAAAAACGTAAGTCATTTTCCATTGCTTAATGGAATTGTATTTTAGCCAGACCTAATTAGATTTAACGAGATTGTTTTTTTATACGTTTCACATAATACAACAAATACGTAACGGTTTGTCATTGAATCAGTTTTGGTAATTTCATATTTCTTTCGCAATTTCAAAAGTTAACAAAAGCTAAAATCACATAAAAGTTTAATTAAATTTAATGGTTATAGCATGTCGCATTTCTATTTATTTAGTTCCAGTTTTCGGGATTTTTGATGACATCATATTTTATTGTAATCTTGTTTCGAAATAAAATAGAAGCAGTTAATGCAATACCAGTTTATCACAATACATTTACTCATTGTTTGTCCTGAAATTGAATTTGCTGTATTTTCATGTACGTACATTATACGTGCACTTGGGCTTTGTTCATATGCGCCGCTATTACGCTACTATTGGTTAGCATTCATTTCCGGGCGCTCCCGAAATTAGAAGTGGAATGCGCAAATGTAAATGGTGTAAATAATCAATTCAATAATGTGCGCCAAGCGTATAAGTGCCGTAATATATGCAGCAGGTAATTTTGCATAATAGGCAAACCTTAAGCAACTCATTTCTGCGTTGTATTATTTATTTTTAATAAGTAAATAATCTCTTTCCTCAATTATATAAAAGTATAATAAATTCTAACATAAAATTATATATTAAAAATGATATATAATTAACAAAGTAGTACAGTCTTTTCTTATCATTGGTAACATTACCTTGCATTTGAATTAACAATCAGGTCCACCCGCAATTGCGAGCTTAAATCAACAGTTTAGCACGATAACATTTTAAACTATATATGGACATAATATAACAAATATAAATAATATCCAATCAAAATCGCCGACATATTAATACATTTTTGGTGGATAATGTCGGTTTTTCTTCATTATATAACTATCGTAAGATTGTCTTCTTGTTTCTTCCATTGTTTGTATAAAATTATCCCTATGGTTACTTGGCTTCTCTAGTTGATGACTATTAATCCATAACAGAAATAGACTAATTGTACTATGTTCATACACGTTTTTAAATTAAAGTTGCATTATCAAAAATTGAGAAAATTATAAAATAAATGCAAATGTCTTAATATAAAAATATAAAAGAGAGTAAAGAAAACTTTAGCATCCCCACTAAAGCCCTGCGAAAGTTTTACAAAAAATACAGTTTATCGTTAAGATTCTGCGAGGGCATCCTGTCCAAATTCTGACCAATGAGATATGCTGCTTTATGCGCGTACTGACAAGGTGCTGGTACGCTCACTGCTCCTGACCAATTATAATACAAATGACAAAGTTTAAAACTCAACTTCTGGATACGATCCATGTTTAATTCTTTCGTGCTATTATGGAGGATGATGTAATGACAAGGGCTAACAGTACCAATTTTTGTATTCTGTGGCACAAGATAAAAGTCGTCGTAATGAGCACGTGTAATAGTGTGGTCAACCACAGTTCCGGCGGGAGGGTTTTCATTCCGCAACGCAAAACGTGTGTTGATACGTTTCTGCACTACTAGAAAACACATAGTGAAATTGGATCCAATGTCTTGGGCAACCTAAAAACATTGATCTAAATTTTTAAAACATCAATATAATTGAATGAGCATCCACTTACGCTTGAATATTGGGGCAATTCAAAGTCCTTCACCTGTTGCAAGCCGCCATCTGATACCCCATCTCGCACGATAAAAATGACTGAAGGATATCTTCCAGTCAAGCGTTTGCGTACTTCCATCGCTTCTCTAAAGTGTAATTTTAAAGATTCGGCAATCTCGTTTTGTTGAAAACTGAGACCTGTATAATATCTTGTATGGTCTTCATTAATGCTACACACAATTGCTCCAACCGATTTCTTTCCTTTGGCATGAAACGTGTCAATTCCACAAAACATAAAACCATTACATACACTTGGAAAAGCCAATCCCCAAAGGGAGCCGCCCAGTTTAGCTTGCATTTGTAAACCAATTTTCAATGTTATGGATGTAATAATTTTATCATTTTGTAAGGTTTGTATGCGCACCATTTGACTGCTTATCCCTTTCCGGCACAGTGTGTAGGACTTCACTTCATTGTAAAGAGATTCCCTAGGCATAATCATAACAACAAGCACCATTTGCACATTATCATTTAGATTTTGGTCCAACGCCTTTCGGTAATCAGAATCGTAGTATTTTCCACCGACAGGCACAAATCGTGGCAAATCAATTTTGCAGCCAAAGCCATTGGCTAAATCACGTAGCCTGTTGACGAATCGCTGAGTTTCTCTGCAAACATAAACATACAAATATAACAAATTGTGTAATTGACAAGCAAATCATACTTTAAGCATTTCTCAGGAAATACAGCAATCCAATTTAGCAAATCAACAGGATTAATCAGATTATCACGACCAATTTCACGTCCCCAATCAGGAACTCTGCTAACATCAACATTTTTATGCCTGAGTGTAATCTTGGTATCCTGAATAACTCGTGCATTAAGATCTATAACGGCATCTGCAATTGTAAATCCCCAATCTTGCAAGAGTTGGCTAGCTGCGGGTGTATTTTTTACATTTTCGATATATTTATTTAAAACCGCAAATCGTTTGCTTGGTGTTAATCTAGTATATTCAGCAATATCTTTCTTGAATTTATGTGTCATCATATCTTGTTTGATCCCAGTAACATTACAGAATTCTGGTACAAGACAAACATGAAACTCTTGTATTTGCCCAATTGTTGCAGTTTTCTTCTTTTCCAAGTGAAGTAACAATGGTTGTGACAAATTCAAAATTTCTAAACCATATCGTTTCTTGTAGTAATCGGCAAAAGTAATTGGTCCTGCCTTCGTTTCAAATGTATTCATTGGATTCATATCCCACAGAATATCATCTATGATATAACTTGCATTATTATAACTTGTGAGCACACTTTGGCCCATAATTTCATCAATTGCCTTTGTCTTGTAATTACTTGGATTACCACGTCTAATTTCAGTAAGAATGTCAAGAACACTTCTCTTATGTAAAAGTTTATGACAGGTATCGAAGCAAAGCATTAAACCATCCTCCACATCATTAACAGCAACAGCATAGCCAGGTATTACTTCCAAATTGTACTGTGGGATAAACTTGCTCAAATTCATGTTGAAATAATTGCGACCAATAGGATTCATTTGCAACTTATTCATAACGCGTTTAAACAGAACATTTATAAAATGTATGCTATCAGAACTGCCTAAAATATAATAACATTATATGATTCAGCAGTTGCAAATTTATACTTACCAAATGGTTCAAGTTTCTTATAAATTATTGTCATGGTAACAGTACATTCAGCATCAAATGGATGAGGATTTTCCAAAACAACTTGACTATTTGGTAATTTGTGAGGCAAATATAAATCAGTTGCACCATTAAACATGTGAACAGTAGATAATTTGGGCATAACAGCTTTAATTAATTTAACTCTAGCAGCTTTTGAGTCAATATCAGGAGCAAACTGAACAAAATATTTGTGAAAGCCCTTATCCTTTTCCCTGGTCAATCTAACAAAGTTTGCACTGATGGAAATATGCGTCCCAGATGTTCCCTTTGGTGCCTTTTGAAATGGTTCGGAAGGAATATTAAGTTTAGTCATTAAAGCATCAATTGATGTTGGCTCATTTTGGATTGTAGTTTCCGTTTTTGGCGCGCTTTGATTTAATTTCCTTAATTTTTCAAACAATTGTGCACGTCCACGAGGCTGCGGTCCTTGGGTAGCTTCAGATGTTTGGGTTGAAGTAGAAGCATCAGTTTCAGTTTCAGCCCCTGGACGACGGAGCATTTGAATTAAAGCTGCGCGGCCTCTTGGTTTCTCCATAATGCTGTCTAGACACGGCAAATCTAATTGGCAAATAGACGTACAGATGTAAACGTTTACATTATCTAAAATAAAAGGCGTTTTATCCAACTTTCAACTACACCAAACACTATACAGGCCGAACCCAGAGAAACGAGCCGCAATAAGCCGCAATGCACACTGATGCGCACAGCTCAGCAGCTTTAACCGAGAGTTGCAAAGGCATGCGAACATATCTAATGGAGGTGGAACCCAACCACTTTAATTCATGAACCACTTCCATTCCGAAGGTTCCGAAGTTCACTCGCTTGACTTTGGTTAATACGACCGTACGGTGGCAAATGCCGAATTAAAATGGTGTTTCTTCGGGTGTATTCGATGCAACGCGAGTGAAATTGGCGCCTTTGCTTCCGTTTTCAAATAAAGGTGCTGAAGAAAAATAAAATAATATTTTAAATCGTTTACTTATATATTATAATCTAACGAATATTTACAGAATAAAAATATAGTTCCACTCTGAGCAGAACTAAACAAAAGTGTCCATCATTTTGTTTTGTAGATTTCTCTTCTCCATTTGCAATACATATTAATCAATCAACGATTCCACTTCGTCGTATTAATTTTTTTCACTGCATAATAAGTAATTAGTTAACTAACTGCAATTGGTTTGCTGAGTTTGTATTATTTTCATATTTTGCGTATTTATTAATAACAACATATAATCAATGACGTGTTACATTCGTAACTTATAACATTTTGCAACAGTAAGGTAGCATTGCAATTTGTTCGTATAATACAATTATTGGTGGTAAAATGATAAACACAGCAGTACAGAAACATCGCGACCTAGAGAATTGATGGAATATCACTGCATCGTTGCAATATGTAAATCAAACTAGGAACAAAAACTTGTAATACGTATTGCTCATTATACGACATTTTCTTCGAGAGCATACTCCCTTCTTACTGCCGTTTCTCGTTACAATTATTGCGTTAAAGATGTTATCTTTCCACAGTGTTAGTTAGGTAGAACTCTAATGTCGATTTTAAGAATAAAACAAAACGAATAACACAAAATAATAATAAGCAATTAAATTTTAAATCGCGAATCACAATTTTGCAATTTTCATGCATTTTTACTTATGTACAAAAAGGTTTCTGCTTCGTTTATAAATGACAAGAAGACAAAGTACGTACGTGATTTTAAAATGATGTTTGCTCCATGCACATTTGTAGTCAAAAGCCAATTTAGTAACAATCTATTGGCAAGTGACCGTGCTGCGTGCAAAACTCATTAACTTTGGATGAATGATTACAGAGTGAGCGAAATTTTCCTATATTCATCCTCCTCATTTTATATATTTATATATATAATTGTTACTAAGTAACGCGCATATCAATTTCAGTTTTGCTTTCACATTCAATTCTTTAAATCTTTGTACAAAAACCTATGCAACTGCCTTCAACGTATTGACACCTAGGCATTGTTCACGCTCTTTTTCGTATTAATAATTTGATTATTTATCGCGATAAATGTGTTTTTGTTTTAGTATTAAAAATTTAGTAATCTTTGGTTCGAGGCGCCACCGATTATGCTCCATCATCATAACTCAGAAGTCGCGCATTTATCTTACTCAATGGACACAAACAATTAGCGACGGCGATTCGATGTTAACATTTTGTTTGCAATCTTGGATTTTGCTCAAGATGCTTTGGAGGTAAACGGGAACGGCATTCGTTTCGACTTCGTTTTCCTCGGCCTGCCGTTCGCCTGCTTACTGTTTCCAGTGCTCTGTAACACTCATAAACTCTCTCGCGATTGATAAAATAATATATAGCCAGTTTCCGAAGATTTTTGCGTATCTGACGTTAGACCGTAAAAATCTTCTATAGTTGACGCGTCAATTTTCTACAAAGCAAATCATTGGATCAGTTGTACATTAAACATTGAAAAATCACTTACATCCACTTGATCATCGTCAAACAACAGCCAAAATCCATGGCTCTTAACAATACTAATATAATGACCACGATTAGGGCCGCTCCCACAATGTATAACAACAGCTACCAGGTCATACAGCCGATCAGGATTCACTGCATCGTCAGACTGGAAACAACATCGTTTAAGTTTTGATAAACAACCCGTGAGTCACCATCAATTACTTACAGTATTAAATAGCCGTAGTTCTAAGGGAAAAACAACACGATGCGACACTTTAATGTGTCGATTGTACTGTTCCATATATTTAAAGCGCTTCAAATGTAACGCTAAAATCATCGGCAGTTTCTTGACACGCATTCTTTTCTGCGCTTCCTGGTAACTGCGGCAATTATCACACTTAAATTTGTTGTCGCTGCATAACGTTTCCGTGTTGCTGAAGCACCGCAAACAATGTGTAATGCTTGTATTCTGTTCAATATCTACTTGCAAGTCAAAGAAATCTTCATCTTTACTACTAACTGTCTCACAATTCAAACATCGAGTTTCACTTGTCAGGATACCCTAAAATAAATCAAATAATTTATAGATTTATAGATATATATAAAAATAATCTAGAAGTCCTACCTGAAATATTTCGTGCACCCATGTAGGCTCTGGCGTTGGTGGTGTGTGTATTGTACCATTTTCACCTGATTTTGCTTTTATATTATTGAGGGTTGCATTGTTTTGGTTCTGTTGGTGTTGTTGCTGTCGTTCGGCGAGGATTATTTCACTAATATGATTGATAAGAAAATTGAGAAATTCATGTGCATCTTGCTGCATGTAGTTGTCAAACTCCTCCTTTTCTTTTCGTAGCCTTGCTATAAACTTTTTGGGTGCGATAGAACCGACTTTCTTCTTCTGGGTTGCAATGCTGTGAAACAAGTCTGCTAGACATGTGAGTAATGTCTCTTTAGTTCGCTTGTTCTTTGCTTTGTACTCTAACACTTTGTCTCTAAATGGCTTACAAAAGTATAATGCTTGCAGCACTGAATTACTATAACAAGTATTACCAAACTGCAAAAGATCATAAACAGCAAAATGAGTATAAAACATGTTGATGTTTATTAAGATACTCACATTTACTAAACCAAAATAGTGCTCATTTGGTGGGAACTGTTCAGAACCTATATCTCGTTCTAATTGGGAAATATTGGCACCCTGAAATTGAGAAATCGTGCGTTATTCAATTACTACAACTTATAATCACTATAATGCGGCACTATTATGCTAATTGTAGAAGGTAGGAAAATATCTTCATGGGTGTTGTAAGAGATTGGGAGTTGTTTGCATAATAGTTAATATTTACATACCATATTTCGACTGCTAATCCATAGCATAGGTAGTGTGCGAATCGGCCAAATATTCACTATAATTCCGCGCAACTATCATAGACTCCATTATCGTGGTCGCATCATTTTTTGACAGCTGTAAAACAACCCATGATGATAACACCGACAAATACTGACAAACACTGCCAAACACCATGAAATGTCACCTGTCAAAGGTTGCAATACATAGTTTCGGCCGCGTCGATAAAACACGATTCTCAATTTAATTAAACTTGTGCGATTCGTTAAGAAATATCATAAATATAATATTACTTACTCGAATTTATATATTTAAAAATTATAAATGAGTATATGATTACATTTCATAGGTTCTAAATTTATTATCAATATTTCTGATTTAAATTAGTATTCGTTATATTGAGATATTAATTTTGGATGTTCTTTGTTTGTATTATGATATTAAAAGCAGCATGTTAACAATGTTATGAAAATTATAAATATAATACACCTTGATCCAGTAACTTCGATTATAATTATTTATGATAATTCAGGATGATATGATGCAGCGATTCTCAAACACTTTGCTGCTAACCTTTTGTGAGCCGCCGAAGTTTAGAAATGTATATAGTTATCATAGAATAGTTGTTACTGGTTGTTACATATCATGACTGCAAGAACATGTGTCGTAAACTTTGAAATCATTGCCGCGGTTGAGAATCACTGGGGTGATGGGTAATTATTAGTGCTATTTACTTTACAAATTTGCGTTTTACGATATAAAACAGTTGTTTCGATATTTCCATAAAATGTAATTTACTTTGATTTTCTATGTATTATTTATTAGGATTGTTAAAATATTCAATGCACGTGTTGAGAAGTTACTCACTATAATTATCACCACTTCCACATTTTAATATAGAAATCAATAAACTGCATAATAAAATCTAATAAAATATAAATTCCTGATTATATTTTACTAAATGCTATGTATTCAATTATTTTGGAATACGATAATTTCAAAATAAACTTTGTTGTCAGCGCCCCAGCAAGTTGTGTGACGTTTGTTGAGGCATAAGTGACAGTTGCTCTGGGCATAAACTATTAATTCATAAGGTGCTGTGTTTTATGCGCGTGCTGCAGTTTCGATTTTTTGGCTAAGGGTTTCGTGATTAATTTAAACGGAGTGTTTGTGTTAAATAACGGTTTGCGAAGTTTTGTGTAGTTTTCAAAATGAATATCGACGAATTGTATAATATATACGACACACTAACGAAGGCGGGAGAGACGATAAGCGAGGCAAGTATTGTGCATCAAGCCGTCTCAAAATGGATTTAGCAGCGGCCAATTCATAACCTAAACAACATGAATTTAATTTTTATTTCTTTGTAGCTTTCCAAGGAGTACTTAGAAGCTATTAAAGGTACTGAATGTGGCATCCAGGAGAAAAAGTTAGCAACCCAAATTATTACTAAGTTCTTTCCGTCTTTTCCAAAGCTTCAAGATGTTGCTCTTGAAGCAATATTTAATCTATGCACAGATGATGATAAGAATGTAATCATTAATCTTTATTTTATTTGGACTATTTTGATAAGCATGTTTTTAGATCCGCCTTGCTGCTATGAAGGCACTCCCAAATTTCTGCAAAGACTCAACTCACTTAAGCAAAGTGGCTGAAGTAATGGCACAAATGCTGCAGTTAGATGATCCGAGTGAACAATCTATTGCAAACAATATATTTTTTGAGATTTTGAAAAAGGACCCAGTTGCAGTCATCAAATGTATATTTAAAACTGCTGGTGATCCTGGTATGGATCCAGTAATCAAGTCAAGGTGCATTCAATTTATTTTAAACAAGATTAAAATGCTCGAATCCAGCATCATTACAACAGAGGTACAAGATCTAATGATTACAAGTGTCAAGGAAACCCTACAGGTACAGTGTCTTTGTTTTAATGCTCCTAGTTTATTTATAATTATGTTCATTTACAGGATTGTGCATCAAGTGAATTTGTGATGCTGATGACTTACTTAGTGTCCACAAGTTTAGTTAAGTCATTCACTGGACAAAAGGAAATATTAGATATAGTATGTGATCAAATTGAAATTGATAAGGACTTTGTACCTCATGAAAATGGTAACAATTTTACAGACAGATTGGTATGCTGTGTAAGATTTGTTCTTCCATTGTTTTCTGTAAGTTTTCAAATTAATTACAATTTCAAGAAGTATGTTTTAATATTGTTCTGATTTTTAGACAAAAGTTGAATCAACAGAATTTTTGAAATTTTATTGTAATAAAATTTTACTGCAGTGGGAAAAAATCAGTGAAATTAATTGTGGTGTTCAATATCAAACTGAACTTGCCCAACAGTTGGCGATAATATCACAGTATTGTGGCACCCTGGATTCTCCAACAACTGAAGTAGGGCAAATATTTGAAGTACTACAAGTAAGTTTTGTTTATATTATGTGAAAATTGAATATCAAGTGTCACATTTTCAACAGCGCTACATGCCAGAACCACCAGAGGATGCAACATCAAATGAAATGCCTGATATGAACTTTTCAATTGTTGAGGCACTACTATTCGCTTTTCACTCGCTTGCTCGCCAATGCCCCGACTTTCTTACATCTGACCAGCAACTTCTTAAAGATTTTCGCTCTCGTCTCTTATACTTCTCGCGTGCTGTGCAAGGTTGCTTGAAAGTACTTCATTTGTCTGACGGCGATAAAGTATTCAATATTGAGGAAAAACGCATCCGCGAAATGTGTCCAACTCTTCTTAAAAATATTAATACGCTCATCAAGGATTTGTTCTATCAGCCACCAATTTACAAGTGCAAGATTCAATTATCTTTCAATAAGAAAGAAGTCGCTCCAGTTGAAACGAAGGTCAAAGTAATTGAAAGTACGACCACGATCAAAAGACATGCACCAATTACGTATGAAACCAACGGTAGTTCTCCAAATAAAATGAAGCGGCTGGGAAATGATAAGAAAATCTACACGCCCCCCAGTGGTAAGTTTAGTCATAATTTTCATCGCAATCGTGGTGGTTTCCGAGGTGGTCGTGGCCGCGGAAGAGGTGGTTATCGAAACTAAATTGTAAGTATTGACACTTTTCTTGTGAATTAGGTTCCCTCTCGAACCGCAGAACGTGTTAACGAACACGTTTTATACTATTACGGTTTGACTAAATGTTCGGTTTTGTTTTTGTATAGATTGAATATAGGTCACTAATTTCAATAACGTTCTAGTATTCAAATATTTTGTTTCGTAATTTTGTAAAAAAAAAATAATTAGGATAGTAGTATTGATTCAAACAAAAACAGTCACTGTTTCTCCACTTATGGATATTTAGGATTTATAAATGGTAAAGTCAACCACTTAAAAGAGGGCTGCTTATCGTGGTACGGAAGCGTTCTTATGAGAAACAAAAACTCGTGTAAGTAATTCTTGATTTTTTAAACAGTCTTTCGCCCTTTAGAGCTGTTCTTAATTTATGGTAAGTATTGACAATTAAGACATTGTAAATCTTGGGGTGGCTTTTAATGGATTGGACGGATAATACTACAAAAAACTGCAATCGGAGTACATTTCACTATTTATTACAACTGATTGATAAACGCAGAATAAATCATAACAGTGGTGACGTAAACGGGCATTGCGAAATAGGAATCTATTAGATAAAGTTATTTACTGAGGTTACAGTGGCTACAAGTATCGTTCATTTTCATAAAATCATTTTAAGACAAATTAAATGATACATGTTGATCTTTTACAAGCCAAAACCAGTCAACAATTGCACCTTGTTTATCATCAGATACTTGCTCAATGTATAAATGCGTCTTATTGTGAGCTTTCAAGCGAGTGTATCCATAATCACTGGTGACAAACGCAGACCACGCTGGTTGTGGCTTCACAAATTTATCGGTACCTTCTTTGCAACCAGCGGAACCGGTGATGATATGCACGGGAGCCTTCGGATTAACGTAGGGTTTTTCATAACTGCCATTGTATACTTTGTAATCATATAGTGGCCAAAGTCGCTCATATGAGTGTTCATGTGCCCATATGGCTAAGTCAACACCATATTCATACATGAGAGGCTCGATCCCGAAGAAGTGCAAAAATGGCAGACCAACTCTAGTTAAAGTTTCAAAATGCCGACAATCATCACTATCGTCATCGCTGCAATACATTGGCCTATGACCCATTAAAATGATCCAAGGACGCACCGCACGATTCTGTGGCAAGTTTGCAAGCTTTAAATCGTTAACTAGCCACTCGTATTGATTTACCAGAGCTTTAATGCTATAATTCATAAAATAGTACAATTCTGTTGATATGCTTATAATATGCAATGGGCCCAAATTAAAACTGTACATTGGATTTTTGTTGCCCATGGGCATTGAGAACCGTGCCGCATAGTTGCTAAAATTACTGCAAATACATTGTTTTGTGTCATTAATTGAATAAACAGCCCTTTTATTAATTGTATAAACTTACTATTTCTCTTCATGATTCCCAGGACATGTCATATATGGAACATAGGCAGCAACTGATTCAATCTGCCTCATGAATTGATCACCAACTTCTGCATTGTTCTATAAAATGTGATAATTAATTTAACATGAGTAAATCATTACTGATTGGTTTTACAGTATTCATGTCATATGCAAAGTCTCCCACATGTAAAATGGTATCATACAATCCTCTCTGAGTTTCTTCTTGCAATCTGGCCAGGGATTGTGCATTTTCATTACCCATATCACCAAAAATTGCCAAGTGTGGTTGCCAGTCTTCATTTGTAGGTACTGTATTAAACCAAAATTGTGCAGACCAACCCAAATTGCTTCCACAATGATAAACTGTACAGAATGAATCAATTACTTGTCTCCAAAAATTAACAAATACCAACCATATTTAGATTTAGGTGAAAGATTCTTCAGTGTCACTGTATGGATGTATTGTGTATGCTTAGCTGGACCACCGTCAATAAACTTGTTTGAACTGCCAGTTTCTGACAATATCATACCACCAATTCCATATTCAACAATAGATTCTTGGGTGTCATTAAATGTAGACCAGGTAATGACAACTTCACTTACATTTTCTCCAAAACTAATGTGTACTTGCTCTGGTTGATACGCAAATATTTGCGCATATCCAAATCGAAACGCGCACATAAATATAAACCATCCCAGTGTGATCATTGTTGCTGAATGGTGTACCGCACCAAACTAAATGGATATAAATAAATGAGAGTTTTATGTTATTGCACTTGTATCATTGTTTATAATCATATATTCGTGATTAAGTTAGTCAACGATGAATAATCGTCCGCTGGTCGAAGCACAACGAATGAATAATGCGAACAAAACAATTATCTACTGAACAAGAGAAATCAATAGCGCTTCTACAATCATAGATTGATTATAATATCATACCTTAACTAATGCTTAAATGAAAACGATAACAAAACGTGCTATACTACAGCAACTGTGCACTCTGTTATTCTTCGCATTCTTTGTTACACTAATCTTTTCTGATAAAGAATTGACTAGAGAGAATAAGAAGAACGAGAATTTTATAAGAAATATAGATTTATTATTATTGTAATACATCCCATTTTCTCGATATTAATAATATTACAACAAATGATTAGATTACATTAATTTGAATAAACATATTATATATATTGTTATAAATTCATATTTGGGTATTTAATTGAAATACTATTGGTATGACTGCATAATGCACTATATATAGTGGAAATATTTTCCACCACTTCCTTTTCTGTAGAGTACTTTCAGGCGAGTGGTGCGTTATTGTGATCTACGGCTTGCTAGAGTAAGTTTTGTTTAAACTAATCTTGTTATTTTAAGTTAACCACAGTCCCTGAACTGATATATCATCTGTAGATATATTAGCAATTAATTTACTGTGGATATTAAATGCTTCACCAGCTATGTTTATTGACACGATTGTCAATGCAACACGTCGTGTAGCAACATAATTATTTAGTTAGAAGTTTCGTTATTTGTTATTAATATTTGTTCTCTTTTTTGTAGAATCACAATCATAATGGAAGTGTTTACACCACCATAAAGTTGAATTATTGTGGTTCAAAGACCACATGGCTAAAGCATAACCTAAATACCACATGGTTAAAGCATAACCTAAATACCACATGGTTAGTATGCATGCTTTATGGTTCATTCTCCACAGATCAATCCCCACATTTTTAAGTAACTTTAATCTTGTGGCGCTAAACATCTGTAAGATAAACTGCTGTAATAACTTTATTTGTTAACATTTATTGTTAATAGATTATACAATGCAGCTATATCTAATCTCTGCATATTATTATTTATATGTAAACTAATTGTGTGTGTTTCTAGGTGTTTCTGTGATGAAGTCCATTTCAGGATACAGGGCTGTCATTCATACCTGTAAGTATCTTTCTTCAGAAACCATTTTAGTTGTACATATGATGAAAGTATTATATAGTTCTTTCGTGGTTTCCACTGATGGCCTAGGCTGGGCTGTAATGAAGTTTTGAACGTCTGATTAAATAGGAAGCTAAACTTAATATTATGCAGTAATATTTCTTTGTGAATAATTGTTAACATTGTTTTAGGTGTGCCTTCATAATTCATGGTTTGGAAGCACAGGATCAATTTGAGTTTGAAAGTAAGTTTAATTGATCAGTAGATTTACTTGTTTAGTGTGATGAGAATTACATACAACTTTCGCGGTTTCCACTGAAATTCTTTTAATGAAGTTTGTGTATCCTGACATTTAAACAACTGCTTATTTGACTCTTCACAAATGTTAATTACAATCTGACATAAAACTTTGTTTTTAGAAATTCTGTCCTCCATAGGATTGGCTTCATGGTAAGTGAAATGCACAATTTGCATTTAAGCTATTGATTAAAATGATGAAAACTACTTATAACTTTCGCGGTTTCCACTGAGGGCCTAGGCTGGGCTGTAATGAAGTTCTTATAACTGATTCATATTTTAATTCATAATATATATTTGAAGTTTTTAGTTTACTCATTTGCATTTAATTTATTTTAGGGTGTTCACAATGCAGCTGAAAATATGATCTGACGTCCTATTATTGATTGGTTTGAAAAGTTCATAAATTGCACCAGTGTGTTGTAAATTTGGTTACAATAAATTATTGAGCTGATGATTATTTGTTGTACATTTGCCTAGCGTCTAGTTTTTTAATCCTTGTAAGTCTTGTATACTTATTTCCAATTTGCTCTCCTCACATAAATTTGCAGGTCCATAATGTACGGTGCACACTGGTCCACAAGAGCATATTTTTGGAAAAGGCCTTATTACTCAAAATTGTCCGAACCTATTTTCAAAATTCAGATTTTGTCATTATAGTAAAAATACGGCAAATCGGAATCTGATAAAACTTTCAATAAATCCATAAAATATTAACAAAAATTCATGAGAAACTGATGACAATGCTTTAATTAAATAAACTAAACATTTTAACGTTTGGATCATAAGCAACTTAAATTACATCGCACAGTGGGCCAAACGACCTGTTTTAAAGACAAACTGCAATATCTTCGAAACCAGTAGTCCGATTTTAAATATTGAAGTTGGTGAATATGCACTAAGCTTGCGCTACTCAGCTTGTATAGATTATAAACAATTTTCTTAAATTTGGGTAATTTCAACAAAATTCAGTTATTCCTCTATCGATTGGTAAAAAGAAAATTATGGGCGGGTTTGGGCGCGACTGGACATAGCAGAGGTGATTCTTCATTTAATTATCTATCGGCCAGTGGTAATATCGCCTTGACACAGCTTGACACACACTAGTAGAACTTGATTTCAAAAATTAATTTCTAATTGAAAATATAATATCTAAAAAACGATATTGAAACCGTTCGAAAGATTATTAGTTGTATTTTATGCACATGCAAAGAATGTTGATGTGGGATAACTACGAGCTTGGAAAATGAATTTTGAATATGAAGTTCACATGTGCAACAAATCTTGAGCCCGAAATTCATCGACTTTGTCGCTAAATTGTTGCTAAACTATTTACCCGATTTGGATCATATTTTCACATTCGTAAAATTCAGTTATTCCTTAATCAGGTGGTAATTTTTTTTTTCAAAAATGTCTTTTAATTTCACCACAATTTCCCCTTCGGGACCAGTGTGCGGTGGTTAATTCGTTGCCGGGACATTGCTAAATAAATTAACAACGTCTTGTGGCTATATGCATTATGCCTGCTGGCAGATGTATACATACAGGAATACCCCGCTTAACGCGGGGGTTACGTTCCATCAAAGTAGAGCGTAATGCGAAACAGCGCTAAACGAGACTATCTTCACATGTAAATAAGGGGGTTAGGGGAACATAAATAGAAAATTGATTAATTATTACATTTAATCATTTTTTTTATATAAAAAAAAGAACCAAACATTTATTTATTACAAAAATATAAACATAATAAACGAATATATATAAAACAAACAAATTATATAAACAAATAAAATTCTAAGACAGTCAGATTAATCAGTCTATTCTGTTTCAAATTTTCTGCCTTTTTGCCAAGAAGGCATCCAATGTAGTTTGTGTTTTCCTTTTTCGTTCTGATATAAGTTGTTGGTAATTAGATAAAGCATCTATGACACCCCGTCTTGCGCTTGAACTTCTCTCAAAATTTGGATCATTTTGAACCAATTGATCCATAATTTTAGTCATATTGGTCAAACTGCTTTTTAAAAGCGCCATGGAAAGCTCTTTTTGCTCTTCTTCATAATCACTACTACAATCACTATTTTGGTTTTCGGGTTGCTCTGTTAACTCCTTGAGGTCATCATTAGAATAACCAGCTGCTGATTCTTGCACTATTTCTTGGACGTCTTCCAAATTTATCTCATCTAAACCGATTTGCTTCGCCAACTCCACTATTTCATCCATATCGATAGCGTGTTCAATGTCTTCGCCTTTACATAAATCTGGCCAAATCTTCTTCCATACCCCCTTCAAAGATCTTGCTGTGACCTCATTCCAAGAAAGGTTTATATTTTCTATAGCATTCATAATGTTGTAGTTTTTCCAAAAATCTCTGACTGATTCCCTCTCTTCTCCATCTGTTTTTTCAAACATCTGCTTAAATGTTCGCCGCAAGTAGTAAGCCTTAAAATTTGATATAACGCCTTGGTCCATTGGTTGAATTATGGCAGTTGTGTTTGGCGGCAAGAAAACCACTTCGACTGGAATGCATGTTTCTAAGTCTGTTAAATTTGTTGGGTGGCTTGGAGCATTATCAATTAATAATAGTGCTCTTGGTTTAAGTTTTTTAATTTCGCAATAACGTTTTACCGACGGGCAGAAATGTTCAGTAAACCATTCCTGAAAAATTTTCATTGTTATCCATGATTTTTTGTTAGACTCCCAAATTACAGGTAACGTTGATTTTGATATGCCTTTCATCGCTCGTGGGTTTTTGGAGTGGTAAACTAGTAGCGGCTTTAACTTGAAATCCCCGCTTGCGTTACCACCCAGTAGCAGTGTTATACGATCTTTTGCTGCTTTGAATCCTGGTGCTCGTTTCTCTTCACGGGATAAAAAAGTTCGTTTTGGCATACTTTTCCAAAATAGACCCGTTTCATCGACTTTAAAAACCAATTCTGGAGGATAGTTTCCTTGTTCAATTATCGTTTTTAATGTCACTGGGAATTCAACCGCCGCTTTCGTATCACCACTTGCTACTTCTCCTGTAATCTTTATATTATGAAGATTATTTCGCCTTTTAAATCTATCAAACCATCCTCGACTAGCAACGAAAGTTGTAGTGTCACGTTGCTCAGCCTGAATATAATTAAAAATTCTTCTGGCTTTTTCCATTATGATAGATTGGCTTAATGGCATATTACGTTCAATTTCATCGTCAATCCATACGGACAGTCGTTTTTCCATTTCCTCTATAATATTATTTCTAGAACGGGTAATTCTAGTTGCAGAGCTTGGCGTAGTTGCAGTTGCCGATGAGAGTATTTTTTCTTTATTCTTAAGAATTGTTCTTATTGTTGAAGGCGCCAAATTCAATGCAGCACTAATTTGAATTTGACGTTCGCCAGAATCTAATCTTCTGATCACTTGCATTTTAGTTTCCAGTGAAATGCCTTTTCTGGTTGCTATTTTTGCTGGTTTTTTATTATCACCCATGATAAAACTAAAGATCGTATCATATGTAACGTTATTAATTGTTAAATTATTATCTAAATTTATACTTACAATAATTTCAATAAATGTTTCAAATGATAAAAATTTGTCCGTAAAGCACCGCACCAAACAAGAAACACAACAAAAAGTTCGAATAAGTACAATTTATGGTGTTAGAATGGATATTCCCAGTTTAATTTAAGTTATTTGGATGGGTATTCCCAATTTTGGGATATGAGCATCTGGTAGCAAGTAGAATTAGTTAACATGTTTACATTATAAGTCGCTATTGAATTTGAATTTCTATGGATGGTCAGCATAAGCTGTTATAGGCTACATTATTGATAAAATTATAAGATGATACAATATTTATTGAATCCTAATAAATAATATCCCCAAAAAATCCCATCCCACGCATTCCCCTCTCCCTAAATCTGGGGGGAAAACCTATAATTTGGCAACTCTGCATGTTATATATATACTTGGCAACCTAGCGCTGCGCACAATTTCTGAGAATCACCGGGTTGAAGTAAAAGGGCGCTAAACCGAAACAGCTCTAAACGGGGCAGCGTTAAGCGGGGTATTACTGTACTTATATTTTGCTTTATCCAGGTGTCCCTTTTTTTGCATCTTAGAAGGTTGGGATTTCTCGAATTCCCTGTTGGTCATTTGGGTCGACAATCACGCATATGAAACCATAAAACGCATCATCCGGCTTAGAATCATAGATTGCTGATCCTACTTCTATTGCCAATGTTTCTCTTCTCAGATTTGCTTTCAAAGACGAATTCTGGAGAATTCTTCGCGGCCAGAAAAGGCTTACTGACTTTGATAAAAATAATTTTGTTAATTTTGTAGCTGTACAAAGTTGTTGAAAACTACCAAACTGAATATTAAACAGTGTTCACTATTAAGTTGTGTCATACAAAAAATTATAGTTGAAAAATAAACTACTCATATTCATGGGTTGCCAATTTACGAATGTCTCTAACAGATATCAAAATTTCAAACTCGATAAAAACGGTTCAGTGGGTGAACATGTTAAGACATTTTAATTTCAATAACGTTACTAAAACATTTAAGTCCAAACCCCGGAGAAGTAGGGCTTGAATAGGAACTCTAGTTGAAAGTCAGAAGCAAATCTTCTAGTTCAAGATTGCGCGATCAACGATTAAGCTGTGCGAGCACTCAACAGCGATCTAACTTCAATAAAGTGAATCTGGTAGAAAAGTCTATTTTGTTTTAGTCAACTACTCGGACTGATAAATGCGGAGTCCAACAACAACGACATTAACTACAGGTGCGCCCGAACACCTGTTGTGAGTGGCAAAACATCGGACGCGTACTGGAAATTCGAGACAAAAGGGTGGCAACTATATGTTAGATCGCGCCTGTGAAGGAATGGTTACATTCATATGCATTCTTCAGTTTTATAGCAAAATTTTATCAAACTTTTTCCAAATGTTGTAACTCATGTAACTATTACAGTGTTCTCATGCACACTAATGATAAGTAAGCTTGCAAATTTGTTTCAAATAGATAAAAAATTGTTATTCAAATATTTAATATACACAATCAAATATAGTAACAATATATTAAACATAATTTTTAATCTTCATCAGAATCACTTTCATCTGTTTTTTTAGAGGTGCTAGCTTCATTGTCTTCCTTATAATGTCTATATTCTGGCTTCAGCTCCCACATATTCTTATGTGGATTTTTAAGATTATAGTTGCAAACATCCTTGAGTATTTCTTTTAAATAAGTTATTGGTTGTCTAGTAATTTTCACCAAATCTTTAATATTGTAATACTGGTGCTTCTCAAATGCTGCAAATAATATTTCAAGAATAACATCCTTATCGTCACGTGCTTTCTTTCCTTCAGCTTTTTTATTTTGGTGGTAATCAACCTGAAAAAATATTCAGTTAAATTGTCTTAACTTATTCAAAAGAAAACTTACATTGTGTTTGTGATTAGAAACTGGTTTATATTTTAACACAATTCCTTCAACTTGTTTGGCTTGCCTTATTGGTACAGAAGCTTTTTTAATGGATTCTAATTTTAGTTTCATATAGCAGTTGTCGGCATAAGGTCTACACTCTAGTTTTTGTACAATACTTCCCTCCATAAACAATTTTTCAGTCTCAGGTACAACAGCATCACTTTTAGCAGCTGTAAGATCACATCATTTGTAGAAATCATGTTGACAAATTTAAAAAATACTTACGAATCATATGTGAAAATACACCAAGTGTTTGTTGTGTTACAGTTGAAAAATCTAATCTATGATCTTTAGGAATAGGTTCTTCACCTGCCTCATTTAAGTCCAATATTGCTTGTGATAATGTTAATGAAACTTGGGGCTTCTGTCCTTGTGTACTACAAATTCTTTATTAATAGCAAACTTTCACTGAACATAAAAGCTTACTTTGTTATCTTCAATTTTCCAGCTTCTATGTCACTAGGAGCTTTCTCCCATCTGCTTGCTATGTATTTGGGTACTTTCACTAGCCAAACACCACGGGAAGCATTTGAAAGATCTAAATCCCTATCTATATGCGACATTTTTATTCAAAACTTAGTAGTTCTTACTAGTGGTTGTACACAGCTAGTACTAAGTACAACACGAAGATTTCAATCAGAAACAGTTAGGTTAACCTACCAAAAAGTATTGAAATGTCATGAAATCGGGGCAATGGTATCACGATTTATAAGTTCTCATAAAAGCTAGTTATATTGCAAGGGCAAAGAAATATGACAAATTAACTTAATTGTAATATATTTATATTAAGTACTATATAAATTTTCACACAAATTTAACTGCTGACAGCGCACCGGTGAGTTTTGTGACAGTAAGCCAACACTAAGTAGCATTTCAATTTTTGTGTTTAATTATGGAATTTAATATGGAATAGTTGTATTAAATAATAAATTTTGGATCTCAATATGACAAAAAATCGAAAGAATATTTAAGAAAGAAAAAGGAACATATTAACTGTTTCTTCTACGTTTTCAAAGCGTACGAGTATATGACGTATGAATTACCAGTTAAATTAGTTCTTAAGAGTAACAAAAGAACAAAGTTTGGTTGCGCTTCCTATTCTTCCTGTAATTTTCTAATCTTTCGTCTTTTCTTTAGCGACATTCCCAAAACAAACAACAATTGTGATATTTAAATTCGGGGTTCCTGATGGACTAGTCTGACTTGTGAAAAGTATTATTAGGTATTATATACATTCTAATAATATTCGCTCAGGATATAATATTGTAATACTTAGGGTATCATACTAACATTATTCATTATTAGGATACTCTTCAGACTGCTTACGTTTTCTGCTAATCAATAAACTTAGGCCCACAAAGAAAACTACGTTTTAAGGTTTTAAAATTTTAATAATTTATTTTTAGAAATACACATATTCACCAATCAATATTTTAAATCAGTCAATCGAAATAATCTGTTTTCGTTGAATTTCTAAGTGACACAAAACCGACTTTCAAGTTAGTTACAATATTAAATCACTATATCACAAAATTCTAATTACTTCTGTACAAAATATAGTTACATTAATTGCAACTTATTATTGAATAATGAAACTAAACACGTATTCATCAAGTCGTGAGCCGTGTTTGGAATGATTACTTATCTAAAAACAGAAAACAATTAACAATAAATTACGATAGTTTTATGACGTATCAACTTACACACTCGAACCAGTGCCAGAAGAACTATTACTCGTACGCCTATGTGGCGGAGGTGGTGGCGGCGCCAGTCGAAATCGCATAGGTGACGGTTGAAAAAATTCATCTCCATCAACGTCCTCACCAGACGAGGTCGTGGGAGAAGGGGACGGTGGTGAAAGCACATTCCTTTCTTCTTGTTCCTGAAGAATGTGGCGGAAATCCTGGATGGATTCATTGAGAGACCATAATTGGGAAAGCAGAGACAAGTCAAGTTGTCGAAGACTATACTGTAATAATAAGATAGATTAATTATTTTGTAAGAAACGGTAAAACTTAAAGGGCATTCTAATTTGCAGCAACTTTATAATAAGAGAATTCATATTTTTTCTTTCAAGAGTAATGCCTCAGATGTGAATTATTTCAAGATAACAACGCAAATCTTGCAGTTGCACTTTCTTCTTAATGATCAATTATAATGGCTATTGAATAAATTTATCCCGCATCTCGACAATATGGATGGAGAAATAATGCGATTTCATAGAAAAGCAAGAAAACCGAAAGCTATTAACACTGCAATATAATGTTGCAAAATGCACTTGGCTGCGAAGGTAGTAAAGTAAAACGAGAACACACCGTAATTTATAACTTTACCATCATCATCATTATTATTATTATTATAACTTATTTTGCCTTGCGTTCGTCCGTATTAACATCGCTATTCGTAAGTTGCTTTTTGATATTCCTCATGAATGCGTTTACGCGTGCTAAAGCGTATTATCATTTCGATGTTTGAAAGCGTTTGCGCGCACCGAGTGGAAATCTTCAGCCAGCTATGGTGCCGATACACGAGATGAGAAACGCATTCAAGCCGCGAATTGATTCTGAAACGATTAGAAATCAGATTTGCAACGGAGGGAAGTGCTTCATTTCGCTGCTCCGAAGAACACGTGAAACTTTCCATTTCTCGTATTATTGTTATTTGGTCATCAAATGGATCGAGCCCATGTGTTGGTGTTTAAATACACGCAAATCGGCTCGCATAGGTGATGAGCGCAATTCCTATATAATTAGGAATTGTTGTACCTTGAAATCTCTGCACCAATTGTGTAAATTCTGTAATTACACTGTTGCTATCATTAGTAGAAAGTAAATAAGAGTATCTGCTTGTTTACTCTCGCAGGAGTATGTGTCATCTGCTGATGACAGTCATTTAGCGTTAATTTACTAAATAATATTCATTAATAAATATTATCACGTTTTTCATAGCTCAATATAAAATGAGCGCAAAAAATAAAATCATAATTATTACGTAATGCGTAATCATGTTAATTAATTCGTTCAACACTAATATAATCATTCAATTAATACGATCAGATCAGAAATCTATATATATATAAAGCAAAGTAGTGTTTCTTTGTGCGAGGTGGACGTGAAAACCACTGGACGGATTTTAAAGCGGTTTTCTTCATTATGTTCGGTATATATGTCGCCAGGTTTTAGGCTATAGAAAAAAACGTAGACTTGCATAATTGTTGAGAAATAAACAAATTACTGATTTTAAGTGTGTTGGGTTGCATATTCAGTTACGCCCCTAAAAGATATCAAATTACCAAACTCCTTAAGGCGGGCACACTAAGCGCACCCTTTGTACGCCGATGATGCTGAGGCTGCTAAGATGAACTGAGAGTATTGAAAGAGCAAACTTTCTAAAATCGGGGGTGTGATAAATGCATATGGGCCGAGAAAATGTGCAGTTTTAATGTCGAGGGTGGGACAGATAAACACAACATTTGATTTGAATACATGTAGGAGCGCTTAAGAGAATACATCGAATGCAACTGAAGAAATGGAGCAATGTTGATGTTTCTAGATAATGTTGTAAATTTGAGGTGCGTCTCATCGTTCGGTGCGTGAATGCGTTATCAAAGAATGTAAATTTCAGTTCTAAAGTAATTTGTAATTAAAATCACAACGAACGGGTAACAATATGAATGGAAAACATAGGATGAAACATGAATTTTAATTCGGGATGTGATAGCCGAGTGCCAAATTCTGTACATATATAAATTTGAAATGGATATAAGTATTAATAGTAAATTGAAATTTGAAAGATGCGCGCATCAAGTAAATTTGATTCTTATGCACCGAGAAAATGTGAAGTTTTAAAGTCGAGGGTGTGACGGATGAAAAAGAGCGCATAAGAGAATACACGAATGCACCGAATGAAGATATGAATGGTGATGCTTTTAGATCATGTTTTGTTTTAGATTAAAATTGTAAATTTGGGGTCCGTACGATATAAATGAATTTTGAACCGGGATGTGATGAATTATTTTCCGAGCGCCATAATGAATTTTGAACCAGGATGTGATGAATTATTTTCCGAATGGATATAAGTGTAAATAATAAATTGAAATTTGAAAAATGAACTAAATTTGATTCTTTCAAATGCGTTATAGAAACACCAAAATTAAATCCCCGGCGAAGCGGGGCTTGCAAGGGGCCCCTAGTCCATTATAAACGCAAATATTTTTATTAGGTAGGTATGCGGCGCGTGCTTTCTAATCATTCTTCATTCGACGATTGGCAATATATTGGAAGCGTTCGGTATTGGGTGGTGCAGAGTGTTATTTTTATTAGTTATTAGCACGTAAAGTGCGCGTTGATTGCGCTGGCTTGCTGGAGTGTCAAGGTTGATGCGGCGATTTGTACTTACAGAGCGCGTGCATACGCCTTACATACATATATTGTCCTATTCGAAACTGAAACACGTTTGCATTGACAAGTACAACATGTTTTCGAATGCGGTTAAGTGTTATCTGCACACACACCGGACGTTTTATTAATACACTTCTTGTCATGCTATCTACATGCATACGTACGTACGTTTACGAAAGCAACGTGAACGACATTAAATATGAATGCAATCGCCGCGTACGCTTTGCGCCGTGAGGTATGTCTGTATGCCACGGCAACCAACCATATTACTTACTATTTGCAACCAATTTATTGCATTTGATCACTGAATAACTATTCGGTATTTTTATTACAGCGAATTGCACGGTTCAAGGTAAAGTAATCATGAACAAACATGGTAAATGCGTACACTTTTTCCATAATCATAGTCAATACAAAATGAAAACCTGCGACTGATGACGTTCTGATAAAAAAGTGAAATTCCGGAAATTACGAGAACAATTTATTAATATTACTTATTGCTGCATGTACTACCTGTATTATTAGACAGATTTAATATTCAAATAATTCGCTGTCGCCTAATCCATAAAGTGGCAACTTATAGCGAGTTCCAACTGTCGTGTTGTGTAAACTATTCATACTTAATTGATCATTACGTTTCATATAATTGCGTTTCCTGATCTTTTCAATTCTCCATAGTTACGTAAAGCAAATTGCAAGAGACAAATTCGAGTTGTTGCCTGCAGTTTAATTCATGTACATATTTACATGCGCAAAATCGATTAGACACAACATTACGGTGATCAAATTGTTGAGAACATTGAATGTATTCCTATTGATTCTATTGAAGTACGTATGATAACAGCACCTGTAAATGTTCGTAGTATAAACATAGGTACATGTGATGTGATCATTAGAAGAAAATTCCAACAATATGGAAAATTACACGTATTTGGAATCATTACGGTGGCATTTAATTAACTTCGCTTCGTACGCGCGCGGTCAACGTTTCAACTTAAATACACCTGCAATTATGGTAAATATAATGTATGCTATCTGGATAAACTTTGAAAAAACCCATCTGATATTAAGTTTTCATTAAGTTGGAAAGGTGTAATAACTAAAGATTTAAGTAGTCATGTAATTACATGATGACTAATTACAATGACCTTTCCTACGACTGCATGTAGGTGGACACTTTCCAAGTCTATTATTCATATGCAGAACTCACGTTTTTTGTTATTATTTTTGATTTTAGTACATTGTTTGTCATGTGAACAAAACGTATTGTATCAAAAGTTGTGAGTCCTTGAATTTTATGATATTTGATTCAATTGTTGTAATTCCTTATTTAGACGCCTGCCCGTTGTGCTATCATTCTCATGCGTTCAAAACATTCATAAAAACGAAATTTCTTTAATAAAGTTGTTTTTGTTATTCGGATTTTTTAAACGGATACAAAGTATTAACTTAATCCGTGCTGCAGCATTCGATTCGTTAAAATGAAACTCTTGGCGAGCGCAAATTGTTTTCAGTTTGAAGCGGAGAATGTACACTTGAATGAATACATTTTTATTGCTCCGCTGATTTTATCAGAAATAATTTACTAAGTGGACGGCGAGTGTCTGCGTAGCGTTGCAAACAAGCCACATCAGTCATTGTACTTTGGATTTGTTGTTGTTGTTGTCTTTGCATTGCACGCGGTACAAGATTTGCGCGTGCATCAGCAACTACAGGCTCGCTGCGGTTCACTTCCCCGGTAAGCAATAAGCAAACACGACAAACACGGGCTAGCGATGCGCAGAGAAGCACAACCAAAGTAGAAGCCTGCCTAGTAATGCGCCAAAGAATAATAATTCATGTAAGTAATGTGTTCGGATGGATGGAATGACCTTTAATTACGCAATCGTTTGCTCTGCTCGGTTGGTTTTCCAGTTGCGCATGGGGTTCGCTATTCGGTTTCGCGATAAGTGCAATCGAGAATATTATACAGATAGTAATACGAACTATTACGGCACAAACAGCAAATGCGTATGATTTTCTATGAAATCCACGGACGCGCGCAAAAATGGCACGTGAAATAAGACTATCAATTGACGGCGTCGGTATTACTTAAGCCAAATGAAAGTGCATGATGCGTAAACAACACGAGCATGCACGTAAAAAGTGTTTCTCACGCTTGAGCATTTCAATATCTTTTTCATATTCATAATTAAATATTCCGCGTGCGTTCGCGCGCATTTATTGCTTTCGAATACCACTAATATTCCAATTCAGTAGCTGGACTCATACTGTTTTAACACACTCATATGCTATCCTCCGCTAAGTTGAATACCAGAGTCTTTTGCCTCATTCAAAAATTTTTACTCTTGGTCTAATCAACAATATAAATATTTTAGAGTTGTTAAATATAAATAACATGCCACATGGAGGATATTTGAGCAAGTATTATTTAATGTTTCTTCATGCTCAAATAAACATGTGCATATTGAAACTTTTGAATACACATATTATACGAAAATTTTGCACATTAAAATACAATTTTCAGAAAAAAGAGTTGAATAAATTTTACGTCACGATAATCTTCGAAGTTTTGACCACACATATTGTTTTATATGATTAGCGTAAATTGCTTTTCTTCCCGATTATATTATAAAAAAATGTTATTATGAAGAAACTTAGGGGGAAAATGCAGTCGCCCAATAATTAGAATATTAAATTAGAGCATTAAATTCATATCGTAAATATCAAATAAAATGTCTTGTTCTCAATTACCACAGTAAATTATTTAAAATAATGTAAAATGTCACATTTATGTGTAACATTATGCATTGCGACGCATTATATTTGTATAGCAAGGCCGAGTAACAGTGAAAAGTTTTACATAAATTCGCAAAACAGTTGCCGTTCTGCGAAGAGAAATGTGTGCGCCAGCGAAGAATGAGAGCAATCTTTGATGTAAGATTACAAATGCGTATCGTACGTATGTACGAACGAGACACACGCCATTACATAATGTACATTTAATGATGCACGTTGTGCACATTTTTTCCATGCACATTCCTTGCAAGCCCCATTGTTTCAGCAATGCATCTTCGAGCGACTAAGTAAGTAATCCACTGACGTGCCGTGTGACACTATTAAACAAGTGCGCAAAGCAAAGGCAAGCATGCAAGCAAGCAACGCAATGAAGGAGAGTTGTTGTTGGCAGCGTGCTCGAATGTGCAAGATACTTCAATGCGAACGCGCGCGCGCGCGCTTGTGTTGTTGTTATTCCCTAGTTTCCGATACCGTTAGATATCGACTTTTAGAAAATATCTCATGGCCGCAACAGCTCCAAACACCGACATCAAATGCGAAGAACTAAGGCAGTGTGCGTATAGCGCATTTTAACATTCGCCAGGCAGCAACAACGCAGCTAGCAAGAGAGCCAGCCAATATTAAAGCGTGTATCTCGAATAACAATTTACGAATATTAATCACCCACACGGCTACGTGCCTGAACGATGCGAGTGTTGTTATTCAACTCAGCTTGCCACGATAGGTACGCCACAATTCGAGGCGGCGATTAGAAATTGAAATTTTTGCGTTTGATTGCGACTACGGCGACGACTTTGTGATTATGCAAGCGTGCTTGTAAAAAAGATGAATTATCGAGGCGAGAGTGCGCTGACCGCGTCGAAAAATGTTGCAGCAAGAAAAAATAGCAATGAATTATAAGGAAATTATTACGTGCTTGATTGAGTAGACGAGCGCACAAGGCGCGTAACTACTGAATACGCGCGCTGCGCAATGCACCGCGAACGCTGCAATCATGCTGCAGCCAATCGGCCAAGTAAATGGCGGAAATTCAACAATATGCAAAGTGCCAGATAAAGCAATAAGTATTTTCTTTAGTACACATTATACCTGCTATCATGCGTAAACATTTCCTACTCGCAATTAATTCGATACATTATCATCTTGCTGTTTGTTTATGTATCTATGGCGAATGATAATTTCACCTAACCCACTATCACGACGCGCCGAGCCGCATTGACACATTGCTACACATTTCGTCTGCTCGCGCTTGGCTTTATTTATATGTCAAACGTGTCGTCTTTGCGACCATTACCGCAGTCATAATGTACATTTGGCGTTCGACAAGCGTTACATTGCGCGCACGCAAGAAGCAAGCAAGCACAAGCGTTTAGCTTTGTTTCGCGGCCTCCACCACCTCCTCCTGCTGTCTTGTGTTGCGTTGGTGAAATTTTTGATGCGCTTCTTGCTCCAGATCAAATCCGGATTTTGTGAAAACGTACGTTTTACTTTGTATGCGTAGGCATAACGTACGACCATAGCGAAATTGATAGATATGCACTATTGGAGCAAGCAGGCGGCAGCAAAAAAATGCACGCTGCTGAGCAAATAAGTTCCTAACTGTAAATGACAAACACGACAGTCTTTGCAGGCCGTCGCGTCGTCTTCAGCGCCTGTAACTAATCCTCTCAATGTGCTCCAGTATTCGAGTGAGAAATGATGCGCCAATAACGCAATATAATACTAATCCGCGTACCTACGTTCCAACTATGTACACAGTTCTTGTAAAACGATATTTCAATTCTCGACAATACGAATTTCGCGTAAATTATAAACTTTATTTGATGGCAGGATATAAACGAACAAAGAAACGATCCGAGTAGCGAATGTAAATCGATACAGGATGTTCAATTAAAATGCGCATGACGATGATACGCGAATGCAGATTAGCAGTAGCTATTGAAATGCGCTTTTCAATAGCGATGCAATATCCATTAGGGCACAACGCGTTGCAATGCACGGTGCGGAGAAAAACAGACGCCGACGTTTAATTACGCGAATAAACGTCGTGGAAAACTCAATATGCAAAAGCGTAGAAAGTCCACCCAGCGAATCGGTACAGCAAGTGCGCGCGATTGCTGTCGTTGTCGGGCAATAAAAATTGCGCGTACATACACGCAATGCCGACGAAGAATATCATGCGGCTTTATATATTTATTTATGTATATGTTTTAGAAAATGAGCGGATATCATTAAGCGCGACCGTTCGTTCCATACGTTCGCGTTTGTTGTCTTTCATTGCGCACCGAGAGATGAGACGAAACGAGGAGAAGACGCAGAAGAGGAACGGCGGCGGCGGCGTTCACGCACGTAAACTGCTCCTCGGCCGAGGGAATGCAAAAAAGCGCGCATCGGTATTTTCACATCGTTGCTAGTTACATGCCCGCTGTGACGCCGCGAAGCGCAGATAAAGTTCGAATGGAATTGCGGTAGGAAAAAACGACGCACGAAACAAATTACAATTTGTATTTGCGTGTTGTTATCGGTCGGCTGGTCGGACGAACGACGAGTAGTACGACGACGATGAGCCAAGTACGCCATGGTGTAATCGCGCAGAGATTGCAATTAGTGAGATAAAATTAATTAATGTCTTAAATAAACTAATGCGACATAAACTAAGAACGCACGTTTAATGTTATGTGCCTTCGTTCTAGGGACTGACTGCACGACAACGAATGGACGAACAAACAAGTCATATTTTTGTACGCTCATCGCGAAATACCATCAGGTCCGCAACAAGTTTTTCTTTGTTTATCATAAATACCATCCGTCCGCTGTTAGCTAACTTTAATTATACGTGGAACAATGATGATAGCAATTAGTGGCATATAAAAATAATGTTGATGAGCCATACGGACGGCTGCCGTTCTTCAATGATTCATAATTATTGTTATTGTTATTTCATCCATTCACTGTTTAATGACAAACCCATAATAATTGTACATCGAATTGAAATGGCTAATACATGTCGCGCGCACCACCCAGGGACACGCTCTGAATCACCGAATTTAACATCGTTTACGCGTCGTGATCAATTAACACATATCAAATATTCGTAAGAGCGTTGCAAGCCAGCAAACGATTTTATAATGAGTTAATTACGGCATGCCTCAATTGTAATTACGGCTGAGAAGATAAATATTGAGAGCAGCACTTCGTTGCAACGCGTTTATATGTGAAACATCATTTCGTATTATAATGCAGTTTTTGTGAAAGCACTTGCAAAATTACATATGCAATTTGTCATTAGGAATGGCAATAGAAAAAAAAGAAGTATCTACACAGTGTTGGCAGTAGTAGTAATGCAATTGCTCCGATTTTCCTCTTGTCGTCGCTACGTTTTTCATGTTTGCAAGACGCTGCGTGTTCTTTGCGAAGGAAGGTGGACGCGGCGTGCAATTCACGAAGGAACGGCTCTATCGTTTTGTGCTCTCTAAATGTTTACAAAACACACGGCGATTATATAATTCGAAAGGTCATAACATTTATGTAACGCCTCGTGTACTACACAGAGCGTTCTTCGCATGCTGCTTGCCAACAAACAGCGTTCGCAGCCTCTTGCACTGGAGAGCAAGCAGGTCTCGTGGCGGTGTGCGCGCTTTTTTAGCGCCGCGGCACGCTTGCACAATGCATAGTGCCGTGCTCCTCGTACGCGATGGATTCAAGCTATGCGAATCAGTGTTGCACACATCCACTTTACAGGTTGGTTTTCAACATCTCACCGATAATGCGGCGAAATATTATAAGAAGCGCGAACATAATGCAATCGGCGACATAACAATAGCGCGCAATTTCATCGCCAATGCGAGTTGTGCTAATTAAAAACGTACCAGAGTTGAGGCATTTTGTTTTGCGCCCGCCAGGTGTGTGACAATCAATTTGCACCGTAATTTATGTACAACTGTGTTTGACTTATTAAATACAATTCATATATGGAAAATGAATTGACCGTTTTTGCGCGTACGTGCGCTCAGCATATTAAATACGTTCGAATAGGAGAGCAGGCTGGATTTTAATTTCAAATTTGCAATTGCAAAGTGCAAAAAAATCACAACACACGACCTATACGCTTCGATTGTGCAAAGTTGAAAAACTTGCAACACTTAAGTCATTCGCGAACATTAACACAGCCATTAAGCGTTTTTCACATAGCTCGCAACCAAGATAGAAAAAATCTATTACAAAACGCTACAAATACAATTTGCAAGGCGAATGTATAAATTATGTACGTATGTACGCAATGAGGAAGGTTTTATTATTAATATGCAGGTGAAAGTTCAATAACTGCGACATTTACCTAGATGTAGGTAGATAGGTAGGTAGGTGACAAATAACGATAACGGTATTCCTTCATTTTTATGAAAGTCCAAACTAATTAATCTCAGTTGCCGATTGATGTTAATTAATACACATATTAATAACAAGTCGTTCAGCAAGTGCAATCATAATTATTCCAATCACCGCCGGCTCCAACGTGCTCACAAACTAAAAATAGAGTGCGCACTCCGGCGAACCGCCCCATGTGTCAGGAAAATAACTCTATCAGTTAGCCTTGAAAAGTGATAATTATTTCGAGAATAAATTGAATTTCCCTGAATGGCGTTTTGTTAATGATCTAATTGCAGAGATTGCACGTACCGCATGGCTAAACTATGCAATTTCGTACGCTTCAACGGCGGATAAATTATGCGCGGCTATAAAGAAAAATAAGCCTTTCTTTTGCGCGTCATAAAACCAAAATTTTTATGTCCTCGCAAGCTCATGCCATGCTTTAACTGCTAATAATATTCATTTTTGCCTGGAATATAATTTCAGCGCCTAGAACCGTGGCGTAGCGTCAGTTGTAGTAACTTTTGTTGCTCACATTGTCTCGGAGCACATTAATTTCGTATGCATATCTGCGCACGTTTGCGCCCAATAAGGAAGCCAGAACGAATAAGTAAACTAAAACACCAGTGCAGGACTGAATTTTGTGGCCGTAAACGTGCCAACAATGAATAATAACAATGAGGATGCACACCGCACAGTTTTTTTTCGTAGTATTTCAACGCTTTACTTACTCGCTGTCGAGATAATTTGATGATACTCGCACGATAAGATAGTGTGCTAACAGACAATTAGATTTCTTCGTGCGCAATTTCTAGGCAAAAGTAGTAAAATATAGCGAAGAAAGTAAATTATTTTACATGTTGTGCTCCATTCTCAACCAACTCTTAATTATTGTTCGTTGAAACATTTCACACTTAGAGACGCACAAACTAAATTCTACAAATTCAACATTGCATGTTTTGTGTGCTAGGCAAGGCTACTGTTGCAATTCGGCTTGAGTTTCCATTGTTTGATTATAGCATTGCTGACTATTATGTGTTTTAAAATAAATTTGATTCGTGTGATAAGATAATAAATATAGCTAGCTACTCATACAAAACAATGTAATATTTACTCAAATTTAATTCGTTATATCAATCCAGTATCAAGATAAACTGGAAAGCGCATGAATAAATTGTGTTTTGATTGAATCAAATGAGGTGTTGTTCTTCTTGTGCAAACAAACTCAAGTTTCTTCACTTTTGAGTGCAGGATATTACAAGAAAGGTTAAAACCGCAAATACGTTCAGCAACATCTTGGGCATTACAAATAATTAATGCATAGTGCGCTCGCTGCTTGAGCACATAGGAAATACGCAGCCGTATTGCGCTGAACCATGACACAAATCGAGAAAAAAGTGTATTTGCAGTACGGCGCGAGTGTATTTTAATGGACTGTAATTTTATCTCAATTACGTTTGAATAATACGCGCAAAAGGACACTCCGCTTTGTAAAGGTTCGGACCTCTATCAGCGCGTCTTTGGCCACACAAGCGTCGACATATTTATTACGCTGCCCCAGAAGGGAACTCCGCATCGTTAAGCATGAATAATATAAAATACGGCATGCGTAGAGACGAGAAACTAACTCACCATTTCGCGTCGCAACAATGCCAATTTGGCGTCCAGGTTGCTCGTCTTCTTCAAGGAGCCGAGCTCACCGTTCGGCGCCGACGTGGACGAATGCTTGGAGGTTCGACTGGACGTAGTGCGTCCCGATGATGGCGTTTGCGGTCCGCCCTCAATGTTGAAGCCGCTGAGCGACTTTGGCAGCGGCGGCAGACCGTGCAGATTCGCCATCTCAAGTCTGGAAATAAGATTCGCATGCTTAGCATGGTGGTTGTTGTCGTCGTCGTCTTCAATGGTAATTTGACAACTAGACAGGCGAATCTCTTCGCCGTTTGTCACTTCAACCCAATCAGAATGCTGGATTCTCGATTCGGACGTCGGCGACGACAGTGAATTTTCCGATGGTCGACGTTGTCGTTTGGCTAGCTTAGAAGTTATTTGGCGTTCGCGCTTCATATTCGACAGCTCGCTGATCAGCAACTCATGATTAAGTTTATCATCGATTTTCGCCCTTGGCGGTGTACCACCCAGCATTGCCGGCTGTGTTGCGCTTCGGGCAAGTCGCGGCTTGATTGAGCCATCATCTGATTCGATGAGCACAATTGTTTTCTTCGAATCGTTCGTCTGTATCGTTTGACTACGCGATGAGTCACGCGACTTGTTGTTTATTAAATCACCATCAGCATCGGCGGCAGCGACCTTGCTCGTGGTGTGAATGGTGACTCTATCATAAGGTAACTTGAGATTTGGCGCAGCGCGAGCTTCCCTATTATTATCATTATCCTCATCAATCACAGCAACCGGTTCCAGCTTCTCCGGCTGATCAAGTACGCTGGCAAACATTTCGTCAATCAGCGTATTCACATGATTGCGATCGCTGGTCTCATCTAAATGATTCCAGTCCCGTTCGTCCTCGCTAATCACCGAATCCGAACTGTTGTTCGCATCCGTTTTGAAACTGTTTGAGCGCGAAATCGGCTCTGATTCGCCCAAAGACTCGAGACTCGAATCTCGATCGTCCAGCTGTTTCGACGGGGGAGTTGGAGGCACCGATGGCGGCGGCGGCATCAGTATCACCTCCGGCTTCGTTTTGAAGCTGCTCGTCCGCATGACACGCTGTCCCACGTCTTCATCTCCTATGCGCCGTACAGACTCCTTGCGATTAAGATTAACGCGTATCTCCTCAATTGACGAATACCGCTGCGGCTCCAGCTGCTTAATGTTCGCCGACTGGTAAATCAGAGTGCGCGTGGCCGGCTTGGGGGGCTCCTCCACCGTCACCCCGCGCTCTATTTTTGGCACTACCTTGCTGTACTTATTTATAGCCGAATACGACTGTGACTTCACCACGGGTGGTACACACGCGTGCCCTTTGCCGCGCGACTTTGCGAGCGCCTCCGCGACAACGTTCTTGCTAGGACGCGGCGGTACCGGTGGCGGCGGCTTGCTCGCCTTCGTCGAATTCGAGCGCATCGTCGTTATCATTAGACGTAGTATTAGCGAAGCGCACTCGCCGCACAAACATTAAAACCAAAACAATAAGAAGCGCACCGAGTTGAGTCACGCGCGCGCACATAACATTCACACCGAACGATTCGTAATAAGCGACTGAGTACAAACCGCGCAACGAGCGTACGATGTTCCTCGGCTGAGCGTGTACGATAATCAGTCGTAAGTCTCTCTGTTACCTTTCCAGTCCCCCTCTTTCTTACTATTTCTGACTCTCTCCGACTCAACAATCCGCACGCGGTGGATGCAAAGGTGACTTAAGTCACAATGCCTATGGAGTCGGTTGTTATTATTATGCAGCATGCATCGGCCACCTTTTTTCCACATTGCGTTGCACCGAATTCTAAACGCGTGCGTTTACGTTTTCGGGAAGCAGCTGACACGTGCGATACACCGCACCGCATCACCTAGGCCCGTCAGTAACAGATACCTATGCCTTCACATTTTACGTAAAGCAGCACAGGCCCTGCTGCAGCATGCTGCGGCAGATGCACCCAATCATATCGTAAAAGTTGCAATGCACTCGCCTCTCTATCGTCCTGACGTCATAAAACATAAAATTTAATCGCGCAGAACAAGTTGCAAATACTTTTCACATTTGTTGCTCGTTTTTGCAGTAGGTAAATGCCTACACCGAGTGTTCACTTCGTCTCACCACATCAATGCGCTTTCGAATTCACAAAAAGCTGATAAAAAATATCGCAATCCAATTCATATGATATGGTGGTTGAATTCATAATAAAGCGAGTTGCCGTAAAAGAAGCTGGCAACAGATCAATTCATGGCAAATCACAACCACAACCAACAAACAAAAAATGACTAGAGAAACGACGTTTGTTCGTTCTAATGATTCATTGACGAGGAAAACTGTAATGACAAAAAGTTGTTGGCAAAAAACACGCTAATAAATAAAACCGTAGTGTGACAAATATGTGAGTAGCAAGCGCAACATTTCTCTCCTAATTCCGCGGAACCGAATGAAATTATTAAACGCGATACCGTAAACCAGTCCGTCAAACAAAAAGAAAACAATTACATATTAAGCATGTATGTATGAGGCCTGCTACTGCCGCGTTGTATTCTAATTACATGTGTAATAGGCTCGCGCCGTGCACGCCTTGTTTCCTAATTCTCGCAATTACGACAAGTCTAGTTGAAATGGCCATGTTGAAAATTCAAATGCCATCCGCGTGTGCCTCATTCATTGTGGCTGTCTTCGAGGCTAAGCAGCTCATTTGGAAATGCGCAAATTACTATGCTCCACTCGCAACCGGCAAAAAATCGCTTTGATTCAACAAAAAGCAGGTGTATAGTTGCGTAAAATACCGTCAGCTGTATGTTCTTGTATCACATAATATTCATAATTTTGTATCATGACTATCACGCTATTAACATAAGTATACAATAACAAAAAATCCAGAACCCGAAGAGGTTCATTAATTTCAATGCTAATAAAAAACAAACACGCCATTAATATCAATAACAATTATTCACTTATTGTTAGATTGTAATTACATGAACGATGAGATCGGAATGCAGCACAGTTATTGTTTCATTATGAGCTTAACAGATTGTTATAGTCTGTTGTAATGTCAATGCAACGCATTGGTAAAGCACTTAATTACATGTGAATTTACTATTAACGCCAGGCCAAGACGAAAAAGAAAAAAAATGAATGCAATGAAACAACTATCGACCGTTTGAATCAATTTACCAATGAGTTGATTTCAAGAGCATCAACGCTTACTTTAACGATCAGGCGTTTAATAAGTCTTTATGCATATTGCACTTCACACGTCGTAATAGCATGAGGCAAGTCATTAGTCGATTAAAGTATTCTTTGCATATTTGCAGTGCATTAAAGCATACAAAACGCAGTGGGTAAACAATCTATGGCTACGCTTGTAAAAATGCGAACACCTGTTCTGTTGCCCCATTTCATTATCATTATCACCTCGCAATTAGCAGACACGCAACGCCTGTACGTATGCATATTACATACTAACGGGAGCGCAAATGAAATAAATTTTATAAAACCGAATGAATTATTAGCCTATCGAGCAACGTGGCAACTTGTCGATTTGCATTAGAGATTAATTAATTAAATCTGCAAACGTGCCGAGAAATAAACCGCGGCTTTTTGCATTAATTCATTTTTCTTTGCTTCGTGCTTTCCACTTGACTCGCATATAGTGTCGTTCGCAAATAATTTCAAACAAATATAAAAGTCACTGAACTGTGCTATCAAAACGAATTTGTTACGCTGAGTGACATTATTAGATATGGTAAAATCGATTTGTAAAAGTATTTGAATTATATCAGTTTGAATTGTTTTGATCATTGACAATTTGTTTACTCGGTGTATCTACACAGATTTATGCTGGAAGATAGAGCAATTGAATTAGAATCGTTAACACATAGCGTAGCTTGTAGGGTGTTATGCAGTCGTGGGCAGAAATAGAAGGGAAATATTTCACCAGCACGAATGGATTCGTACAGAGCGAATGCATAGAATGTCAGAACGGTCACGACTCGTCGACGCTCAGATTTGTTGCAAACGCGTAAAGTAATATTCTAATGCACAATAACTCCATATACAATTTATAATTACGATTTGCTTCGGGTCGAAATGCTAATGTTTGCCATTCGGTTACTATTTTCAGCCGTCTGTTTACAAACGAACAACGCCTGGCAACACAATAACATTGTATTTATTGAAATCGTATTTGCACTAGAGTGTATTAATGCTTTAATTACCAGCAGCCATTTCTAGCCAAACTCAATGCAATTCATTAGAGAAATCCTGCTGTGGGTCTTTAATTTATCCAGTAGTAAGTAAGCAAGCGAATAAATCTATGAAATGAATGCAAGCGTAAGTGCACATATGCACGTGCATCTTTACGTGACTTTGAAAAGGTTAACGTTGCACTTTGCGGTTGGACGTTGGTTTTGTACTTTGTTACATTACATGTATGACATTTACTTCTACTGCTCTTTTCTTTTCGTCTTGAAATAGATACGACGTGTGACATGCATATACGCGTACGTTTATTTAAGCTTATAAACTAACGAACATGATGCTTAGCATGAGCTTTAATTAAAATTTACATTCGTATATATACGCACTCTCTTTGCTTAATCAATGTTGCTGGCCAACATACGATGTGGTCACGCTAAATTTAATAAGTGCATTAGATTTCTATGCAAAGCGCCATGAACAATTTGTATTGAAAAGCGACATCGCGAATGGACAGCTGTTTCATATAATTAACGTGATCTAGTCACCTCATTTGTACATAACTTCTTAGTTTAAGGCAACGTCTGATCAGCGCTTGTTGTCATGGTGCTGACATAACTGATGAGTTCACAATCAAAAGAACATAAATTAGATCCATGTGCAACCGAACGGCAAGTACCAATTCGTCTTGTATGTTTGAAACAAACAAGTTGCAAGATTCCCACCATTCTATTCAAAATTGAGGAAAATTTATGTGATTCAGCTTCATATCGGCAAATCACAAGGCGCATAAAGTATAATAGCAAAGTCGCGTATTTGTGACTTTCTTTATTCTCCCAAGCTGTGATGTCTGTGCAGTTCATTAGATTATGGCTATTACTTAATCGAAACGTATGTGAAAGTCTGCTACCAATTGATGTATAAGCAGGCACACCATATATTTTTCATTAATTTAACAACTGTTCTAAATTGTAGCTGATGCACAAGCATAGTTCATAAATTAAACAAAGATGGGTGAGATGCAATTCTACATTATGGAAAAGGGTCAGCTGTTGTTTTCAAAATGGCAAAGTGAAATTCAGTGCTTGTTTTAGGCTTTGTAATATCAACTCTCTGACAGTGCATATACCAGCAGCTTGATTAACTGCTCAATGTGATAGTTTATCAATTCTATAGAAAATTGATGTCATTTATAACCACCCACCTTTTAATTAATATTGAATTTCCATTCCTGCCGGCACATGGGACAATGCTGATTTACTTGTTGTGATTGAATCCACTTAACAATGCAGTGCATATGAAAACAATGTGAACACTGACCCCACACTAATGGGCAATCATCCCCAGGTAATTTGCAATCGGAACAGCATGCATCAAAGGCCATTCGACAAATTCCACAGCTATCGTCGTTAGCAACCCATTTCCATGTGGCTACCCCAGTCCAATCTGCAAACAAACGATAAATTAATGGTCGGAACTAACCTTAAATAATTACTAGTCTGTATTACTTTTTATAACCACTTTCATTCTACACCCATTTACCACCAATTCAAGACACACTAGACGTTATCAGAGAGTCCTCGTAAATGTACCTCGCTAAGGATTAGGAGCTTTCCTTATTTGATAACCGCACGCTCAAAATTCTACTAGAAACATGGACCAACAATGGCCGACACCGGGCAACATTAGGGAACAGCCGTTCATGTTAAGGGGAATTTCTGAATTCGTTGAACTGTTAGCGCACTCTACATGTAGTTTTGCAACCACATCGACCTTGATTCGGCGAATGTCCTCGGGTGTGTTTGCGGGTTGTGTAATTATAGGCAACTGTATCAGCTGACTAACAAAACTTAGTATGTAAATTATTAAATAGTAGTTGTATGTAAATTTAACAATAAGTAATTCAAGCGCATTCTTGAAACTGATAAGGCGTACTCTAGTCATTCATTATGTTACTAACATTATATGTGTCAGTGTTCTAAATTCGTGTGCTTACACAAGAAAAACGCAAATACGCAAATATTGTAATTCAAAGGTTAAGAAACTACTAAAATTCTGCACAAGAAACATGGATTTTCAATATGTTTTACTAGACGCTGGATAGTTTGTCTTATACTGCTATTAGTATGTCTTTTAATCTTCATGAATTACCTGATAGAATTTACAACTAGTGAGTATCCACTTTATTGCACAAAATCATTACTAAATTCTATGTTTTAGTCACTAGATTAAATCATAATTACCAACATGTAAGACAGAAAGACAATACCAGAACTCATTTACTTCATGAAGCATTAAAAAGTGAAGAAACTTTCCAATTTATGTTCAACTCAAGCCAAAATAGCAAGCAGATAAAGTCAAAATGTGAAGTGATACACTTGGGATTTGTATGCTCAGGATACAAGCAAAATTTGTTTTTGCATACTATGTTGAAATCTGTTTTATTCTACAGACATAATCCTTTACATTTACATATTATAGCCAACAAATTCTCTGAGAATGTTCTGCAAACCCTGTTTGCAACTTGGATGCTTCCAAAATGTAAGACAAAACCTTGTTATATCAACACCAATGAATTTACTACAGAGCAAGTTTTTGTTTTAGTTAATGTTAGTTTTTATGAAATTAATCCATTGTTACCAGATGTGAGGTGGGTGCCAAATAGTCATTATTCTGGTATGTTTGGTTTATTAAAATTAGTATTTTACAAAGTGTTACCCAAAGATGTTGATAAAATCATTATTTTGGATACTGATTTAACTTTTATCAGTAATATTTATGAATTATGGCAGTTATTTAAAAATTTTAACTATAATCAAGCCATTGGCTTGGTAGAGAATGAAAGTGATTTTTATTTATCAAAAAAACGAACGGTATGGCCTGCATTAGGAAAAGGGTATATAATTTCATGACGTTTTAGAAGTATAATAATCAAGTATGTTTTAGATTCAACACTGGAGTGATATTGTATAAAGTTGATAAACTACAGGCTACTGCCTGGGATAAGTTATGGAGTAGTGTTGCAAAGAAAACAGCATTAAAATATGGTGCAACTTCATTGGGTGATCAAGACATAATGAATACTGTCTTAAAACAATATCCGAGCTTGTTGTATCAAGTGCCTTGTTTTTGGAATACGCAATTGAGCGATCATACGCGTAGCGATGAATGTTACGATAGTAATGATATAAAGGTAATGCCATTCTTTCGATATTATAGGTAATGTAGTATCGAAAATTATAAATAACGAATGATTATAGGTTGTCCATTGGAACTCGCCAAAGAAATACAATGTTGTAAATCCACATGGTGAATATTTTCGGAGTATTTACAATACTTTCCTTGAAATGAATGGTGATTTGGTGACCACCAGTTTGTATGACTGTGGAAACGTTTCCGAGCAAGTCGTAATAACAAATGATAAATTGTTTGATCAATAAAAGTTAATGAATTTTAATTTGTTATAGAATGTGACAAGAGATGTATGCAGTCAATTTAATCAAGCCAAGCAAAGTAAATGGCGAACATTGCTGTTCTTTCGAAATTTTGATTACATCCCAATGAAATATGATGTTACATTTGTTGCACAGCTTTCGTATGATAGATTACAAATGATTGAACAATTAGCAAAGCAATGGGATGGGCCAATCAGTTTAGCCCTCTATTTAACAGATCCAGAATTTCAGCAAGCATCTAATTATATTGATAATTCCGATATATTACAGGATAGAACAAATATTGCGTATCATGTAGTTTTTAAAAAAGGAGTAAGTTAATTTTAGAGTTAAGTTAAAATGCTTACGTCAAATTTTAGGATTACCATCCAATTAATATTTTAAGGAACGTCGGCCTTAAAAATGTTTGCACTCCGTACGTATTTCTTGCTGATATAGATTTTCTTCCAATGATTGGTCTATATCAAACTTTAACTGAAACACTTTATTCCATCAAAACCATGAATAAAAAGGTAAAAAATTTATTATTAAGTCACATTATAAAGCATTTGTTTATTTATGTGTTAATATCTTAGGCACTTATTATACCTGCCTTTGAATCACAGCGCTATCGTAGTCGGTTTCCCAAAAATAAGAAAGAACTTTTGAATATGTTGGACAAGAAATCATTATTCACATTCCGCTACGATGTATGGGCGTCAGGTCACGCTCCTACAAATTATACTAAATGGAGAACTGCAAAGGCACCTTACACTGTAAATATGAATGTTAAGTTTAATTACTGCGCGATAAAATGTTTAAATTTCAGATTAAATGGGAGCCAGATTTTGAGCCATATGTTGTAGTTAGCAAAAACGTTGTAGAATATGATAACAGGTTTATGGGTTTTGGTTGGAATAAGGTATCCCATATAATGGAACTAGAATGCCAAAATTATGAATTTATCGTTCTGCCCAATGCTTTTATTGTGCATCGTCCGCATTCACCCAGCTATGATATTGTCAAATTTCGATTGGATCCTAATTATCGAATGTAAGCTGTCCATTACATTTTAATGATTTATATTAATGTTATATCTATTTTAGGTGTTTACAAAATTTGAAGGAGCAGTTTGTTTCTGAGCTAAAAGCTAAGTACAATCGTAGTTTTGAAAATAGACAGCCCCTTGGTGCACCTAGTGAAGATGTACAACTACCTTAATCAGTATAGCTGTGTATTTAATTTCATATTGAACCAAATATGTATTATTCCTATTTTCCTTATTATTACGTATATATTCATTTTCTAATAATGTTACATAAATAAATATTCTTCCATCTCAAATCTGTTTTATTAATAGCAATACAACCAACGTGATAATTTGTTCATGTAATTGAGACAAATATTTTTTTAGGACATTTTAAAATTTTCTGACGTCAAGACTGTTTTTTCATTCTTGTTTATTTGTGCGCGCATTATATGTGTTAAATTCGATATAATATGCCAATGAAATCCTAATTAATAACAAGATAACGGTAAAATAAACAATAACATTATCATTGCCTGCGAATGCGTGTCATTCAATTAAACAATTTATATTCGTTACCAAGTGAGCCTTATCGTTCTACATGTGTTGAGCTGGCTTATAATGTGCAACGTGTGTTTGTTAGCAAATCCACTAAAGTTGTCATTTGGTGAAAAGTACCGCAGATCAGTTGCTTTCTAATCAGTCTGCTCGCGATCTTTAAATCGCAAGCATCACAACCAATAATTAATTGCCAGAAATAAGAAAATAATGGGTGACGACGTAATTCGCACGAAATCATTGGGAACCTCATTAGAAGGTGTCCGTGATCAATATGCCGATGGCAAAGCCGCGAAAGTTTGGGAAGTTTTCATTGGTGATAAGAAACGCCGCACTGAACAATATCGCACGTTTCTTATAAAATTGTTAAAAGCTAAAGGATGTAAAAGAATTCTTGATGTTGCCTGCGGCACAGGGTAAGTTTGAAATTTGTTAAGATTGCTTTTTATTTGTAATATTTTAAATTTACATAGAGTCGATTCTATTATGCTACTAGAGGAAGGTTTTGAAGTTGTATCTTGCGATGCATCAGACAAAATGTTGAAATATGCTTTGAAAGAGCGCTGGGAAAGAAGAAAGCAGCCAGCTTTTGACAAATGGAGTAAATAACCTTGTTTCATTTATGTTGGACATGTTTGCTAATTATTATTGCATCTATATAGTTATCGAGGAAGCAAACTGGTTGACTCTCTATGATGACATTGGGCATGTCGTTGGAGGTGGCTTTGATGCTGTTATTTGTCTAGGAAATTCATTCGCACATATGATGGATAGCTTTGGCGATCAAAGAGAACAAAAGTAAGTAATCATAAAATTGAATGTTTCTACGATTGTTTGTGCGAAATTGTTTTTGACGCAGCGGATCTGATGTAATTTATGATAATAAGGTGGTATCGGTGATATGACGTTCTTTGGTGGAGTTTATCTCTTGGGTCAATGTTAAGAATCCTTACATAATAGTCAACAATACGTGAACTAAACATTTTATATTTTCATGTAAAGCTTATTACACAAAGGTTTCCAAAGTATTTTGTGTAAGTTCGGGTTAAGAATTTAAAATTTATATATTCAGGAATAAGAAAGGCTGTGTTGTAGAAAGCTGCACAACAGTTTTATAATTGCTTAGATTGTAAGTAGAGGACTCTGGCATATTTAAAATAGAATTTTCTTGGTCTTTTAACTCTTAAGACACGAATTAGATGCCAGTATAAGTCTAGGATGAATAATTCACCTATTGAAATAAATGTTTCCAGGCAAGCCATTCAAAACTTTGAAAGATGTGTGAAACCAGGCGGTCTCTTGCTGATTGATCATAGAAATTATGATCATATTATTAACACCGGTCAAACACCGTCCCATTGTATTTATTACAATGTAAGTATAATAATTAAAAACAAGTTTCCTTTAGTGTGCAAATTAAATTAACATGATTTTTTGAAGAGTTCACATGACACCAAAATTAAAACCTCAGTCCTGTACGTCAGTGGCCAACCAGCCATGGTTATGATGGATTATTATATTAATACGGCGAATAGTAAGAGCGTACCTGAAGCAATCAAGTAAGCGAGTTTTTTTGTTATTTGGTTATTTAACTATTAATTAATTCAACTGTATTAATTTATTAGTGAATTCCGATTGTGCTATTATCCACATCGTCTCGAATCATTCAAGAACATGCTCAAGCATGCTTTCCAGTTGAAGGAGGATTACCAAATCTTCAAAGATTTTAAGAGTATCACCGATCCCGATGTAGCAAATTTCTACATTCACGTTGTTGAAAAGAAGTAAGGGAAGTTTCGTAATCTCATCTGTTAATGGTTTAAATTTGTTATCATTATAAAATGAATAAAATCTATTTTCGATTTAAGAGTCAGGTTATTTTATTGTTCCACGCATTGTCCTCAAACTATTGGGCAAATCATTTTTGAGCGTTTGTTCTCCCACACGGAAAAAAGTTAAATGCGCCTCCAAAGATGCAAGTTTCTCCCGTTCGACTCTCCATTCTTGCTTACTTTGGCGTGCGCAAGTTGCTTAGTCCGTTGTCAGTTGCGCGTTGTCGGTCCAGCTAGACGCTTGTCTTAAGTGTGCGGTGTGCAGGCGATAAAAAATAAGAAATGCTCTGCGACGAGTCTCTCACATCGCGTCTAACGATGCCCATCATCTACCATCAAAAGACGCCGGCGGCAACTGCCATCGACCATTCATACACAGACGCCAACAACAATCGCACCAAGACTGGCGGCAAAACTCTCGACAAGTACTCCCTGCGTCCGCGTTCAGTGCGACGACGGAAAGCTTCAAGTAACGATGCACTGGACCACGAAGATGACAACCCCAAGACGCAAAAGGCTAAGACGAAACCGCCGCCGCTCAGCAAGTATCGGCGGCGCACGGCGAATGCCCGCGAGCGCAACCGGATGCAGGAGATTAATCAAGCGTTCGAAACCCTTCGACGCGTCGTGCCGCAATTGGCCCCCGAGAAGACAACTGCCAGCAATGAGAAGCTCACCAAAATAACCACCCTGCGGCTGGCCATGAAGTACATCTCTTCCCTTAACGCCGTCCTCAACGAGAAGGAATCATCGATGGAGTTTTATAGTGACTTGGACACGTTGCTTGGCGAGTCCGATGGCGAGTCGCTACCCACAATCAGCTCGGACTTTTCTTCGAACGCGTCGGATCAATCATTGAACGACTTTGCGATGGACTTCGAGAGCGCCGACGACTCGCTCAACTCGGTCGATCTGCATTTGGAGCCGCTATCGCCAAGTGATATTCATTTACCGCATCACATCTCTTCGTTCGACCCATTTTTATCAGGTTTCAGTTAATGTTGTTAGTGATAGATTCACGACTACGATGAATTCAAACGTGTCATAATTGTATTTCTAAGTTTGCGACATGTTTGCACCATGCGCAGAATAAAGCACATTCCTAATTAGCAAATAAGTATTTTAAAGTCTTGTGCGACTATAAAACATGTTCATTATATGTATTTATTTTAATCTAAGTGTTGTAGCATTAATATTCTATTATTAGATTTTTATACTTCTGACAAAATGTACATAGTATATTAAAGTTTATATGATTTTTTTTTATATGTAAACTGTTTTGTTTTATTTGTTTGCAAAGTAATAATTCATAGAAATTATTAAGAGTAGATAGATATTATTAATGTTCACCAGAATCCAGGAAATTCGAATAAATTATTATGAAAGTGTGATTAACAAAACATTGCTCATTATGCGCTTTGTACGCATTGATAATGCTAATGAGAATAGCCAACTACTAATAATGCATTAGTCACATTTAAAATATTCTTTTGTTATTTAAAAGCAGTTGCACACGTTATGCAACCGAACACATCATGGATTTCTCCGTAAAATTTGTATTCGTTTATATTACCGTCACGTATTCGCGCATGTTTTGCTCTTTTTGTTTTCCAACGTGCATGCTGCCCGCAGGAGATGCAAAACGCTACCGTCGCGTCTCAAAAGTCCTTGCACTCGATGCATATATTCCTTGCACTCGTTCAATTCCTAAATGTGCATTCAAGTGCATCACAAAATCGCATTATATCATTACTACGTAATACATTTTGCTTAAATTATTCACGCTATAATTCCATTTTTTATATTCAACATTTTGCTAAAATATCACCGAATAATTTAGAATCTAAATTTATACACGAGCTGTGTGTTTAAACTGTGCCGAATAAACAACATGCAATATAAGTATAAATAAAAACTCGTTAATGTTGTGTGTTGTTTCACCTTTACCGTGTTACTAAAAATACACAAGCAATTTTTGCTGCATTTTCTCTGCAGCCGCAGTAGTAGTATTTTAAATCATTTTTGTGTTTTCACTCATAACATCAAAGCGTGGAGGCAACCGTTTTGTTAATAATGCTGAACGATTTTTGTTTGAAATTCCATGCTGAAGTGCTTTTGCTACCAGACGAGCGCGCAAGTAAACGTATGTTGTAAACGGCGTTCTTCAGCATCATCGATGATGTTGGCTAGTTAAAGGCACTCGTTAAAAGTATCAATTTGCATTGCAACAACTTAACTGTACGAACTGTCGCTGGTGTTTAAACAGCCACAACGCACCGTTGACGTGTTGCACGATGAGCATGTAATATTCCATAATTCAACAATCTGCAGCAAGGAGGAAGAAGAAGAATGAATGAATGAGCATAATGTTTGTTCATCACTTCATAGCTGTGCGCATGCAATGAGGCAGCTAGCTTCTGGTAACCGACTAACTGCCAACAAACATTTAACGATTTAATAGTACCACTAGCTGATCAAATTTTAATATACAGTTTCCTCAAACTCCAAACTACTACTTCTTAACATTGTTTTCTCATGTTGCATTTTCTTTAATTTTCATTTGATCAGACTAAACATTCATTAGCAAATACATAATTTATTAACTAAATTGCCACAGTCATAAACTTTATCTTGCCACAATATTTAACTGCATTCGGATGAATTTATAAAAAATATTAAGAAAATGTGGGCGTACTTTCACAACTTTTGAAACTTTGTAGATTACTGGTAAGTATAATGAAGTCGTCTTGAGCGCGTTTAAGATTTCGCTAATTGATATCGAAATTCAATTTGTTGCGTTAAAGTCAATGATGCGTTTTTATTGAGCCTATTGACTCGTATCGAGGGGATTTCCTTTGTTTTCACACATTGGCTAAGGCTGTGGCTGATAACTCGTTAAATTATGGTGTTTTGTGTCTGCGGCGTTGCGGCGGCGCGTAAATAAACATGTATCTAAGCGGTCGAAACACGAAAATAAACGCCGGAATCGAGCGCATTGGATGTCCCAGCTGAATGCGCCGTCTAATAAAGTCGAAACACGCCGTTTGCCGCCGCCAATAAACAGTTACGATCGCACTGAGGACGCTATATGCACACACACGCGCTCTTGCGCAGATTAAATGCTTGTTGCGCGAGCGGCCGCGGCGCACGAACGTTTCGCATTGGATCTTCTTGTTAAGGCACTTCTTTCTCTTCTTCCCGAACACGTCGTAGTTTAGATCCGTTTATATCTTTCTAATGCTCTAATGCTCTTTTTCCCTGCCCGTGGTGCAATGCTGCCATATAATTCCTGTTTGTTTGCGCAAACAAAACACAACCGTAAAAGGACTAGGCACTCAATTTTCAGTTTAATAAAATCGCCAAGCGTTCGGCGATCAGTTCTTTTTTTGCGCGTTCGATGCCGGTGTAATAAACAGTGCATGTTTATTTTAATAGTGTTAAAGATATAAACGAGCTATTTATATTTAAATATAATTACAATCTATTAAACAGAGAGACATTTTCTGCATTCGGGTTTTGCGTTAATTTATTTGAAAAATGTACTTGAACATTTCACTTTATGCACGCACTTCAGTACAAATTAATTTTGCACTCTAAGCTCCTTGCTTGCAGCGAGATCGTGAAGATGAAATATGAATTCTGGAAATTAATAAAGCATCGCATGCGATTCAGACGATCTATAACTTTCTATGGCAAGTGAGCAATTATCGATTTAGTTGCAATTCGAGATGCACGAATTGCATTTTCACTCGTCGCAATCCTGTTAGGTTATGAGGATAATTATGCAACTGGTACCTGTTTAATGAAGCATTTATTACATCGTTGCGTACGTTGCGCATTCGCAATGAAACGACCAGTTTATAATCTTATTAAAACATAATCTTTGGCTCGCATTTCGCGTTCGCAAGTGTACTCTAACTGTACGCAAGCGATGCGATTCAATGCAATGCAATGCGACATTAGTGCTAATATTCCAAGAAGCATACGCACTCTACGCGAGGATTTGCTAAATTGAAATCTTTAATTCCTTAAATTAATATGGAAGTGGCTTTTATACGCTTATAATTCATGATTTTCTTTTCATCGCAACATTATACGTATTCGTATGAGGATGAACGATGGTATTAAACATTTGCATGCTGAGATATTAATAAAAACATTTTCGCCATAAATGACGCGAATTTTCATGCTTAAATCATGCGCCTTTAGCATCTGTTTAGCGCGATATCAAAGTTTGGCGATCGCACACAAACGGCAACGTTGCGTTTATTTCTTGCATATCTATCATCGCGTAGAAACAGCACTCGCGCGCTCGCGCGATTCCTTCAAACAATTTCCTTCTTTCTCCCTTTTTCCTTATCTTATATTATATTGAATATTGCATCAGATGCCCGTCGTCTAGCGCATTCTACACCTGAAAATGTACAAAATGCTTTCTGCCCGCTTTTGCGCAAATGCGCGCGCACATTTCTATCGATCGATCGATCGATTCCGGCGAGAACAACAAACGGAACCGTGCATTAACCGCTTATATTTTACATTAATTTTTCCCATCGATTACAATGCAATAAATCTTTCGCTAGCGCTTTGTAAACGAGCCGAGATATTTCCATAAATCACCATTTATTATCTCGCATTTTATTACGAAATTTTGCGTTTTCCTCGTTTCCACTCGTCCCGCCATTCGTATAAATATGCGGCCCCAGCAGCAGCATCAGCAGCAGCAGTGGAGTTGTGGTCCAGTTCCTCCGCATCGCGATTATTTGTTTGAATCTGCGTGCGCAACGAATACGTACGTACGTACAACTTGTTTGAAAATAACAAGATGCATCCGAATGCGCACAAGATATTGTGTGTACCAACGCTGGAACCAGCAAACAAGCGCGCACCGAACAAATTTGAATACAATAATGCGAGAAATTCCTTGATTTCTTCTTCAGCAGCAGCAGCGGGCGGTGGATGAAGCACCCGCATCGCAGATTTGAAGTTTGCGCAGCGCACAAATTCCATATCGTTACGAGTTTCCACTGTTCCTGCGAAAATATTTACGTCTTTTTCAGCTCATTTGGGTAATTGACTCAAAATTCAAATTCTGCATCTAAGCAAACATTTACATTCAGCTATAAATACATACGTAGAAAGATAGCTGCTACATTCTAATGCAAAACTAACTCTATGTGTACCTACTTTGAATATTAGAATATTTTAGAGAAATTTGTAGAGTTGCTACTTAGGTTAAGTTAAAAATTGGTAATGCATTTCATGTGTTTGTATCAAACAAAGTCATGCAAGTAGATACTTACCTGTAGGGTTAAATGAAATTGCCCCCAAACGAAATGCGAAACAGGCTTCGATGCTGAAAGCATAATAATTTCTCATTTAGATGGCACTTGTACTGCTAGTTAGTCTGACAGTGCAATACGTGCGCACGTTCGCCACACTTGCGAGGAGCGCGTGCAAGTGTCCGCACGCGGGACTCTGATTAGCGGTGCTAATTGCCGGACCTAATTAATTTCGAAATCGAGGTGAACATCGCCAACCGCATCGTGTCTGCAGTAGCGCTTCTTCTTCGCGAAGAAACGACAACATGGCGAATGCAGAGCAATGTTGTTGTTGTTGACTCTGTCGTCGTAAGCGAATCGAATTCAGTGCTTAATTCGTTCATTACGGGCGTACAATCGATTACTAGATACGCGCAACAACGACCACGACAACAACAACAACCTATAAGTGTTACATTGCTCTCCTGAGAAAAATAGTACAAAAAGTTTCTGGTTTACAGTAAAACAAAGTAAACTGGATAGAGGCAGAGGTCACTTGGAATTAGATAATTGATTTAATCAATTAACCAATTATTTGTTCATTAACTTTCAAAGTTATTCAATTAAATGCTCGAGGAATCCAGAAGAATGTTAGTGAATTAAATATTGCATTTTTACTTGAGGCAGATATGCGATAAAACAAGAAGGTGGAAATTTAATAAATGCGCAAAGAGGTGCAAAACTATTTAAAAACTTTTGATAAAGAATGTTAGTGAAATGCGTTGGGCCTGGAGATAATTTAGGAGTGCATTCCGTACTGGCATCGCCATTGAATTCTTGAAATACTCATCAATGCTTCATGCTGGAACCGCAGAAGGATGGAGTTAATACAGGAAGGTGCAAAATGTGAACTTACTTAAGTACATAGCTTATGTATAAATTGCAGAGATTTTCTTCAAATTCCTTTATAATTATTTAACTTGTACAATGATTTAGTTAAAAGCATTTCTCATTTACTTTAAAAGTTTGATTTTTGGTAAAAAGGATGAAAATCGTGTAAAAGGATTTCAACCCTTGAATTTTGTAATTTTTAATATTGTATCCAAGTGCAGATAAAGTGAGCATTGACTGTATAAGCTTGCGCATAATGAACAAGAGTAATGCAATGTGAAGTGCGCCACTTGCTTGTCGCAATCGTCGTCGTTCAACCGGTGGATGTCGCGAGAACTCTTGGAGCTCTCCTTGCGAGCACGCGGCACTTAAGCGTGGCATTGAATAGACTCATAGCGAGTTATATGAATGCGTCGCGTGTAGTACACGAAGCCACAAGGAGGAAAGAGCGATTACTGCGAGCGCACAAAGCGATCGGACGGGAGTTGGTCGCGGGTAATGAGAGAATGTTACGCCTCATCACATGCGCGAGCATCGCATCGCGCCATCGGTTATGTAAAGTAAACGAAGCCACACGACGCTCGAAAAGTAATGAGTACACAATGCGGGACGCGCAAGGGAGTGCGAAACCTATTTTGCGTCGCGAAAACTTTGCGAGTCGCGCGCTAATGCCCCCGCTTCATTACTGCGCTCGCGGTGCGCGCATTCGCACTGCGGGTGTTTCAAAGACGGCGCGTGGCTTCTCGCAACTGACCCATAAGACCTAACGAATTGACCCACGGCGCTTGATGACCACGTAGGGTCATCCACATTGCCATTTTCATGTGCTTTTGTTTCAACGACTACAGTTATTTGCGTTGTGCAAAATAAAATTCATAAAAATATGATAGAAATGTTCATTTCAACGATAATAAATTACAGTTTTCTTCTCTTACGAAATAAGCATAATGTATTCTTGTTTTGAAGCGATGTAATAATCTGGAATATTGTAATGAAAACATAAATTCATTTGATGTAACGCGTCGTTTTCGTTTGAAAACACATTCACCGCCCGCTTGCATTCCAAATGCGCCGCGTTTTTCGTAAAAGAGCAACGCTTGTAGGTGTTAACGAGCTGTAACGAAAATATCGACATTTAATGTGGGAAACGTATGCGTGTTTCTGGACATCTCGCACCGCACGAGAAATATATTGAACGAATAATAGCTTGTTCGACTACATGCGTTTAACGTTCAAGTGGAGTAAAACGCGCATCGATGATACGTACCTACTATAATAATAATAATAATTCATATGCTTTTATTTTTCGTTGTTATTCCTACCACTGACATCCTGATACTGGAGGCACAATGTGGGAACATAATTATTTCATTACGGCACCACTCGCAAAGACATGCATGATATATGGGAATATTTTCGATGGATTGTGTAATTGTGATTTAGCGATTTCTATTTGATATTTAAATTTTCCACACGAAAAATTCAACAATAAAATTGCCATTCAATTATACACGTGATTTATGGGCGCAATGTGAATTCTCATTTGTTATGATTGCATTTCCCGTATTTCTCGTTGTGTTGTTCCCAGCCCAGGAGGAAGATGAATCTTGAACGCGCGAGCGGAGCGCACTGTTGCATTTGATGCCCAACTGAGAGTTGCGGATAACGTCTCAATAGAGAGACACGCTATTCGCAATATAATAAATGTAATAAATTGCCCTTTAAAACGGAGCCACACGTGTAAATCACGAAAATGATTATTAAATAAATATTGGGGGCCTGCCGATATAATTACGGTACGGGACGCGCTTGCAATCGAAGGTTAAAGTCCAACTTCGTGCTCGCAAATTCATTACCGACGGCTTGCCGAGTAATAACGAAATATTTCAAATTGTTTATTTAATGGAACATCAAGTGGTTTATTAAACTGAAATATTGCGTTCGTTTCGTTCAATTTATAGGTTAAACATCTTGATTAAATGATTGGACTGTAATTGAATTATTACTTGGGAAACGCATGATGATGGGTATCATGTTTTACTCGAATTTTACAACTTTTCGCAAAAAACATGCGAATTATTATTATTATCATCATCATCATCGGGTGGTTGATGCAGTCGAAAGGAAACAAAGAGGACAGTTAATGAACTTCGTAGAATTTCATCGAGGACTGGGACGAAAAACAATTTCTGCGTGTGGATTTTTGTGCGCGTGGTTATTGTTGTTTATGAAGTAATAAAGATGTCTTCATCCAATTTCAGCGCGTCGGACACGTGTCGAGGAGGTCGTTAGGTAAACGATTACCGTGCGCGTCTGCGTGATTGTATTGTATGTTTTGTGTTTTTAGTGGAACATATAAAATTTCATACTCATTTCGTTCGCGTGCGCTGATGACGACGAAGTGAGTTGGCTCGTAAACGCTGTCAACGCGTTCAGATATGAGCATCTTTGCGATGGTATCGAACGCGCTGAAGGAAGACGCACCAAGCGGCAATCAACCGAGTACCACCACTGATTACTTAACACCTGGTATGTGGCCGTCGTAATGGCAATCAACGCGCATGCCACACAGAATTGACATAAAATTCAAATATCACGCAGTCTCAATGAAATCGAACGAAAGTAAAATGACGTTTGACAATAAGTACAGCACATGAATACATCGTATAAAGATATCAAGCACGATTTCTGCGTTACTTATGTTACCACACGCAACGCCAGTGATCAGAAGGTAAAAATTGTGGCAGAGTTATTTGTAGGTGGCTAATTGCAGTACGAGTGGCTAATCGATCAAAATACAAACGAACGTGCGCGTGTAATGAGCGATTCCGGCTTCTGTGTGTTCTTGACGCTTCTTGAAGAGATGATGGCTCAATGCGTGCACGATAAATCACGAAATCAGCTTAATTCGGGTGGTCTGCGCTCGTTTGGCGTGCTGATCAAAGAGCGCCGCGCACCGCTAGGGTTTTAGTCGTTTAGTTTCTTCATTTCATTACTTAGTGCAACATTAATATGTGCTCCAACAATCGTGCATTCATTCGAGAATGAATAGCAAGAAATTCATTCTGCTCGGAGTCAGTAGCAATTGAAAAAAATGACAAATTGTTTTCATAAAGTTTCAAACACTAATAGATTTTAAAACTAATTTGTCATCCAAAAAGTCTTGACATTAAAGTACTTACACATAATTAATACTTTATTTGTATGGTAAGAGAATTAAGATAAATGAAAAAAACTATTAAAGATTGATTAATAAGATTTAATGCTTTTTTGCAGCCATCCCTGTTCGTCAATCTTTGTTTTCTTCCGGTTTTCAAGGACTCGCTATGCAATGATTTCAACGGACTAAGGACAATTGGGTAAGTAGGAACTCAAACAGTTATTTTAGTGCAACTTGCCTCCAAGTACCTACTTGAACTTTTAGGACTTTCAGGACTTTCAATATGGAGTTTCTTATTTTTGAGGACTTTACCGATTTAAGAAGGATACTTATGTTTGATGTAAAACTATAACAGAAATCACAATGAGTTTTGTGATCTGAATGAGATTCTGTTGCACATAAATACAAAGAATGAATACTGATTACATGAAGTTAATGGGCACATGACCAACGCATAATTGTACACATCCAACGGGCAATGTTTATTGTTATTGCACGTCCAGGATTACAAGAATTGTGTGACTGCACGTCGCACACGTTTGTCGCGTTTGCATACATTATTCCAGTTTTCGGCGGTCGATTCGCGTAAATCATGTTTTCTACGACGGGCGCACTCTGCACTCATTGATTTCTTCACTCAAATAACAAGCAAGTTCTTTCTCATTGCATTTGCAAATCACATTCGTCTCCGGTTGCCTTTCGAATCCTGCATTTACTTCACAAATATCAAATGAGTCAGAAAGTCTCTCACTTATTGTGATTTCACCTGCGTTTCAAGAGAAAAAAACGCATTAACTTATTGCTGACCTAATGAGTACTTATTGATAAGTATTGATCAATAGATGAGCAAATGTAATTTCAATAACAAATAACATATTGCGAGGGATTTGCGAATTTTAATGATGGTGATTGCAAGCAAGTGTTATTGAATTAATATAGTGAATGTTCAGCTAAATATTTTAATATTAATGTGGTGCATGCAATTGAATGATTGAAATTTACATGTACACTTTATACATTTACAAATTAGTTTTAGGCTCATTAGGCGCGTGTAATTTTTGATTCGTGAGAAAGCGCATTAATTTATTGAATGTAATGACACATAAATATATGCAAAATGCGAAATGTTCAAATAAAATTAATTAAACGAATAAATTGTGCAATTTATTACACGTTATACGCATTACTTGCATTATTTAAATTTACGGATAATTAATGCAAGCCGATTTAACTTTACCAAGGCAAAAATATAATGCAAGGAAGTTGCATAAAGCTTGAAACATCTAATTACAGTCAGTTCATTAATTAAGAGTATAGTGAGTGTAAACGAAAATTAATCAATTGCAACATCAATTGATTTCAAAATTTATTTAATTAATTATCCTCTCAAAATTAATAATAAGAAGATTTAAAGTGTTTATTAATATAATTAGCTTTTAGATAAATTCAAATGGTAGAAAAGAATTTGAAAGCTCAGTATAAAATATCAAGCGAGTCTGAGAAAATGAGTAAAGTTGGTAAATATTAAATCCCCTGCCAACAGAAATTAACGAAGCGCGTTGACGTTTTTTTTTTCTGCGATAGACGACGTCGACGAATCGATTGATTAAACGAGACCACACATTAGCGAGCCGATTAACAACACAACATGCACACCGAACACCAATCATAATATGAAACGCGCATAATAAAAAGTGAAACGGCGCGATTCTGTAGCCGGGGAAACGAGAAGGAGACAAAACAGAAATTACGTTGAAATAATGTTGAACCAACGTAATTTCTCGCTCTGCACAGCGCCTTTGTAAAAGGAGATGCGTATGCTCATTAGGCTAAGCATCATAAGCATTAATGCCATGTGTGCGTTGATAACTAAATTACAGGTGATTATACAAAGTGTTTCCCGATTGCTAAGTGACTTATGCAGCTCGAGGACGGCGAGCAATTTATATGAAATTGTTTATGCGCGGCATTCCTTAAGTAACTAGTTAATTATTGATTAATTAAGCTGATTTTATGGAAAACGAGGCTTCATTAAGAACCATAAAGTGCCTTAATCGAACTAGTTTTTTCCGTTCATTTTTGGTTGAAAAATTTTGAAAAGTAGAAAATACCAATCTTGATTAATTCTTAAGTCAATTAATCAAATTAATTAAAATTGTTTTGCAAGTTTAGTTCATTTTCATTAGGAATTGTGAAGCACAGTAATATGTTTCTCAATTCCATTTTGTAGAGGAATTAAGTAAACTTAAAGCTCCAATCTTGACGAATTGTTATGCTAATTAATCAAATTAATTAAAAATCATTCTCAAATAGCTTAAAACAATATGTTAATAACGGAATAAAAAGTAGTTTTGTAGAACGTTGATCTTAATTTCATTAGGAATCATAGTTAAATGATTAATTAAATGATTATTATTTCTTAAGATTAAAAGAGATGACATTAATATCGGAATAAAAAATATTTGTGCAAAATACTGATAATCAAGCAAGTAAACCGTTAGTTTTACATTATTCATAAAATTTTCGTCATTCGTCAAGCATTTATTTATTTACATTCGTTTGTTCATTGCGCTTATTGCGCTAGTGAATTATGTATTTGATTCAATTAAGCTCGCGAATTAATTATTAGCGCGCGCGTACGAACATGCGAACTCTTATGACGCGATTGCGTTTCGTTTGTTATTTATGAAAACGATGACATTCTCCACTTTTACTCTTAATTACCCAATCACGCAAACCGAATACGAATGCGTCACAGTTGATTACACACGTGCGCGCACAAACGGTTTACAGATTTCTGTAGATTTCAACTGCATAGGCATGCGCTCTCGTTGCAGTCGGCAGAGTGCAGAGGAGAGAAAAAAGGGTCATTTGATATGCGCGTCCCAAAAAAGCGATTTAGAAACGGCAATGATTTACGGATTACATGCGCAGGACGCGCTCGCATGCCAATTCATTTGATTACTTCATCAAGATTTCAATTAGCTCGGCGGGAATTTTAAGCAGGCGCACAATAATTAAACGATGTACGCGCGCTTAATTAGCTCGCATAAATCTATAAATTATGTAAATGCTTCGGGTGGTATTGTCGCGTAGTCGTTTGCGTATTCGGTGCACGTTTGCCTTCTCGAACACACATTTAAATCGCTTCAGAATTGTTGTTGTTGCGCGCACACCGAATTCGGCTTTTAATTAAGACTTTCTAGCCGATTGATTGCCGCCTTGTGTGAATTAAGTAATCATTTTCGATGCGCATACGTCACGATTACAGTTAGGATGAGCGCGTCTTAATGTGCGCTGATAACGTCGATGATAATTAGCGTTGCGTTCGCGACTTTGCCATCAAAGCGAATTAAGCCATGAAATGGATATAAAATCGACAAGCGCGACAGCCATCTCCGTCCTCAGCTTCTTTAGCGTGGTGGTCGAAGGGGCAAATGTGGTCGGTGAGCAGTAGTCTTGTCAAATGGGCTTTAAAACTCGACGAGCACAAGGTATAAATGTCAATTAAAGCTCATTTAACAACAGTGAGAGGAACTCGCCGCGTAAGCAAATTGAATTAAGTTGTTTCGTTATTGAAATCAACGTTAATTAGGCTTTCGAGGTTATGTTGTGCTATCATAAATTACTTACTTACAGAATTTTCGTCTGATTCAATTTTTAACGCGTCTTTGTTCACTTTCCGAGAAACACACAATTATCGTAACAATTTATACTCATGAATAAATAAAGCATTTTCGCGTACGCGAATTTAAAAAAATGTGATTTTTAAGTGATGCTGTCGTGTTTTACATTGAATAGGCTCATTGAAGACATAAATTTCCGTCGGCAGCAGCTGCAAGCGCTTTACAAAGCAGTGTGAATTTCGGCGATAAAATGCGTACGCGAAGCGCTAAGGAGGAGAGATTTTCCTTGAGCAGCGCAAAGCGTCTGGCGTGTGCAACCCTGCGCGCCGCTTGCATGCATGCGTTCGTCGGGCGGCGATTTGTACCCGCCACAAACACACGCAGATCGCTTATCAATTGAATAAAAAAGCGTCGCACGCGGAGCCGGAAAAAACGAATTGCTGTGTCCGCCGTTCTTGCATGTTCGGACGCAGATAATCGACACATTTGTAGTCTTTACTTGCAGCAACAAGTTTGCAGCATTCCGCGCCTGCGACGCCGGAATTCGCTCTCGCTGCGAGCGCACATTTCAAACGATGCAACGCAACGCGCTGAAAGATCGACAGGAGAGTGTAGACGGCGACTTAAATTATTCAATGTGTGAGAGCGCGGCTGGGATGTTCGCACATAATAGAAATACAAACACAGGCACAATGAAGAACGCGCGCGCGCGCGCCCCGTGTCGTTTCGCTTATTAGTCGGGTAATAAATATGTAATACGCATGGTGTTGAATATAAATAAGCAGCAAGCAGTTGGGCACCGCGCAGAAATATGATAAGCAATCATACGCACGAGGCGCGTAATGAGAAATCAAAATGCGCGTTTGATTTATTGGGCCGGATGGATAAATGGAATTTGCAGCAAACGCGCGTGCGAGAGATGAATGATGAAAATTGTAGAAATCTAATAAGGATCACAACGTGCAACCCTCCGGGGCTACACTCATTTGCTCGGCGTCGCCATCGTCGGCCAGCTAGAACTGTTCGGAGATCATTTAGACGCAGCGCGCACGCAAACGCTGCTGCTTTTGTCTCTTGCGCGCACAATGCGCGAAATGCACGGCAAACAAATTGCATGGTGGTTAACTCGGCGTTCGGGCAGTGCGCTCGCGCAAATTGCCAAGTACCAGCAGTAAAATGTGTTGAAAAGCGACGTGACACCGCCGAGAGTGCGCGCGCGAGTTCGCCCAAAGAAGAAGAGCGTATGGAATTTCATTTACGCTGCACTTCTTTTACGCGAGTCGATGAAACGCTCCAGCCGCGCCGCATCGCGCAAACGCAACGTTTGCAATTCGAATGCATTTGCGCACAAAGTTGGAACATTAGTCACTTCGGACAGGACAATACCGAAAGTTAATTTGCTTCTTCAGTTAACACAACATTCAGCAGTAATATAACTACGCCAACAACCGCAGGATAAAGAAGCGCGAGCGTTAAAGATGTTGGAATTGCACAAATATTGCATAAAAACAATAAAAGTTCAAGCTTGCGAAAGCGAAAACGTAGCTTTTCATTAATTAAGATTGTGTTTTGCATTTTAATAAGTGTCTTGTAATTGGTGATCATTTTTACATTTAATTTCTTGTATTAAGATAAGAAGATAAAGAATTTGTTGGTTTATTTAAATATTTATTTGTTAATTAAGAAGCTTTTACTGTTAATGTATATTATATTTGGTTTACCTTATAAATTTACTCTTAAGTTAATAAATTAAGCTACATTTCTAGATCTTTCTTGAAGGGTGCATTAAAAGAATAGATATAAAATAAAACAAAGGATAACCAACGAATAATAGATGATAATAAAGAGAAATAATGATACACTTTATCCAATTCTTACAACATGAAACTATAGAGATTTTCGAAACATTTAGAAGAGAAAATATGCAATGATATGATAAGAAAAGGGTTAATTTTTATAAAAAAATTTAATAAGAAAAATCAATATAATCTGACCCAATTTTATCAGTAGGTATATTTAAAAATTGATCCTCATTAACTTCAGAACATAATCATCAACTTTTCGCATCGTCATTGATGACCGAAAGAGAAATAAAAGTAAATTCAGCGAACGAAAGAGGTGCAGCACATTTTGCACGGAGTGCGGCGACTGAAAGTCGAAAATTTGTATTAATAACTTGGCAAATATTTCATATATCGGGTCGCACCCTGACGGGTTCATCTGCATCCGCTGCATGGAGTTGGCGCTGTTGCCTGCTTCTTGATCGCCGAATCTTCACGCGCGCACTAAGCTGCCGATCCTTATATATTGATGCAAGTCATAAATCATGTAAAACGCAAATTATTTTGACGTTTAACGTATAAAATATCACGTTTAATATACCCATCCGAAACTGAAATGAGTCGGTGATGATTTCAGCACAATTTTTGAGCCCTTTGCGAACAAACAAGGACGTCCACATTAAAAATACATTGTGTAAGAAAGAGAAGAGTGGTGCTTGAATCTGCAGGATAATTAGGCGCTTCGCACAAGAATTTCTTCATTAGTGTCAATATTATTCGAAAATTCGTTTGGGTTCGTCGCTTGTCCGGGCGTTGGAATAATCAAGGTTAATATGAATTTTATTTAATTTTTATATGCAAATTGACTTAGGTTTTCTTTATTTTTGTGTAATAAAACAGCAAAGCTATATTTCCGAAAATAAATATGGATATTAGTGATTTCATTTATAACGACCTTAATTGTAGTTCCTTTTTGGTAATAGTTATCTAACATTTATAATTTCAAAAAAAGTTCTCTTGATAATCACGTAGTCACCAAAGCTTTCTCTTCCTATGGAACAAGTGTTTGATTTGTAAGGAATTTACAGACGTCACATGAAAATCTACCCTTTTTCAGTGGGAAAACTTGAAGATTCCTTTTAATTCAGCTATTGTCTGTAGATTTCACTTAGCAAAGATTCCTCAATCATTAACAATTGTTAAACTACCAAATTATTTACAATAACATCGAATAGTAACAAGAGAAGTATCCTTGTGCCTTAGAGAACGTAATGAAATAAAGCAAAAATTAACTAGCTCAGTAGTTTGTAGTTGACAAGCAACATTGACGAATCCATGTCAAGTTTTCCAATCAACGAATGCGCATACCCGTGTAAATAAATATCATTATTGAAATGCAAGGGGCACGCACGCATAACATGGGGAATGAAGACGTGAAACGCAATAACTATGCATGCGGCGCAAGCGCATCAGCATCTATTGAATGCATCTGATATGCGCAATGCATTCAATAATATTATTAAGTCGACACGCCTCGACCAGTTTCCAATTGACAGATTATCGACGAAAGCAATGAATCGCCATCGAGCGCGAGCACGCTTAGTAAAATTCCCGCATCTCAACAGCAGCACGTTTTGCCATGCACCAATTGATTGGACCTTATAGAATTTCATATTACAATATATACAATTTCACTATCATTATCAATGCAGATACAGCTAATATTTAAATTAACTAATAATCGATTATTGGCTAATTTAATCACGGATATCTTCATTTTCATTATTTTTTTGCACTGCAATGTTTATAATTTGTAACAGTAATAATTATATCGAGAAAATAAGAACCAAGAATCGTTCATAATAAATAATACGCACAGTCAGCAATCTTCGTTTAGTGCTTTTGTTGCTGAGTGCTTTAGGGCCAAAGAAATGAAGCTTCTGTCTGAATTTTGCATGCATTTCATTGTTGATGTTTCGCAATGCTAAAAGCACAGGGCTAACAAACAATTCTGCAAGCGATTTTAGCTTTTTGTTCTCTCTTTCTTCGATAAACAGAACCATGAAAAATGAGAAGGATGTATTCGTTTTAATAACTTCATTTCACACATTATCTCATTTAAGATGTGTTAAAATAATATGCAAATATAAAAGCTCAAAATTTCAGGAACAAATTATATAGTAAGAACATTTTAGAGAGTGTGAATTAAAAATGTTGTAAAAATAATTTTATTTATTTTCCGGAAATTTGCATTTGCGTATATTTGCAAAAGTAAATATATCACACAACTATTTATTTGTAAGTAACAATTTTTGTATTTAATTATAATAATTTTTGGCCTTCTCTATTAGGTTCTATTTATTTTTAAAAAATCCGTTGTAAATAAATGTAAGTACCTACTGTAATAAGTGTAGTTTGAATAATTAAAAAGTGTTTAATATTAATGCATTCCTCTTCATCCTCCAACACATCATCAAGATCATCAAGTACATAATCACCGAGCGCGCAAGAATTTTCAACAACTACCAATCGCGTAATGAAGGCACCCGATACGCAATCATCGCATTGCTGATGTGTTTCGCTACGTTTTTAATTACTCCCCGAAAATCTCATTTAACGGTATTAGTGCCCCAATCGAGCAGCGCGCATCACTTTATAATATTTAACTGATACAGCACCCGATGCAAGGCCACTACAATGCGTTGCCGCGCGCACGAGCACAAGTGAAAAACGAGAAAGAAGAAGAAGAAAGCCGCCTGAAATATGTGCACCATCAGAAGCAGCTTCTTCTTCTTCGCTGCTTCAGTATCCTTTGGTCGGAGGATGCAGCAAAGCGGCGCACAACGGCGAGTTGGCTTAATTGCCGATAATGAGTATTGCAATCGAGCGCGCTGCGTGCAGATCACGTACGCGAAATAAAATTTTTAAAAGTAAAACTGCTTAAAATCGTTAATTACTCGCTTGAAATATTTTTATTTCATTGCGGCGCGCGCGCGAGCGCAAGACCATTTAAAATTGGAGCGCGCAATCAATGAGGAGAGCGCGCATTCACCAATTCGTGCCACATAAATAAATGCTTTGCAGAAATATATCTTTATTGTTGTATTTAGCGTTTTAAATCCTTCGTGCCGAGTATAATCGTAAATTTGCAAAAGCAATTAATTTGCAATTTATTGTAGCAAATTACTTTCAAATTTGTTAAATAATTATAAATTATTAATAGCATAAATATAATATTATTAAATATAAGGTATTTTTTATAAATTCGTCTTACAAAGAAGAAACCCAACTATTAGATTAAATTATAATGATTATAATTACTAACAAGATGGCTTGTTAACACGTCACTTCCTTTTGTGTTACCCGAAGCAATTTTATGTTTAAAATTATTGTCTGGTTGGATTACCCCACAAATTCCTTTATTATCGCAACGCAAACTCTTGTGATGTTGATGACGAGCGGCAGACAGGCGTTAATCTTATTTTCTATTTATGAATATGAAACAAAACACTTTTTGTGGCATTTACAGATTTAAAAACGCGTAAAATTTAGAGTTTCACAGATGATTAGCATTTATAATGCCTTTCTGAAAGGCGTTTGTGCTTGATTCGTTAATAGCCATTTAGTGTTTTATTATTTAGCGCGACGGGAATATTGTTCTTTAATTCCTTCCGCCTTTGAGTTGTGCACGCATCTTATACTCTTCTTCATTTTTGGGGGCAACAATTTTAATGAATTGGTGGGTGTAAATATGAAGGTGTTAAGGTGTTGAAGCACCCATTCGACTTAATGATCCACATCTTGCACGTGGCTGTAAATGCACTTGCATAACTCATGCACTCACTGCACTTAAAGACTTAAATGCTTATTAAGCGTACTTTTCTCGTGAGCATTTAATTAATATTTCATGAACGCTACGAACAATCATAAAAAATATTATTTTCCTGAATGAATGAAAAATCTTGTTAATTCCAAAAACAGCTTTAAAAAAATTGTACACCTGGAGAATTTTTCGTTTGGTTGGTGTTAACACATGAAATATTTATTCTTTTCGCTTTTTGCATGCGCACATTTTGTCGGCTTCTTCAGGCAGCAAGAAAAAAGCCTTCCGCTCCTCTTTGCTCGGTGCGAGAACATGCGATAAATACTTAAATGCAAGACGAAGATGCGTGGCGCATTCGCTCGATACCGTTGTGAAATTATTGGTTATTGATCAACGAATAAATGTCGCGCATAAATTCAGCGCGTCCGAAGACAAGGAGGAAGCGACGCGCAGCGTTAATAAATTACTAAATAAATGTTTTAACAGCGCGCCGGGCGAAACGTGTAAACGCAGTGGAAAAAAGTGTTGGACTACAAGTGTCCGGCTTAAGTGCATGATGCGCACAAAGGTATGTCGAGACGCGACGCCTGGACGAAAATACTTTAAACTTTGTTTCGAAACGAGTTCTCCTTCTAATTAATACTTTTAATGCGTATGCGCATTTATCAACCAACGCGGACAAATGCACCTGAAAATAATTACACTTTGTTGATGGTTTGTTTGTTATAACTCATCGTAATGACGTGCTCTAATTAATTTGTTTATTTACACTGCATTCAACAAGTCGAAACGTCAAGTAAAATTAAAACACCAAACGAAATAACTTCCACTTTTCTATTATGGAGTATAATAATTATACTCTTCAAAAATGATTAACAACTCTATTATTATTATTATTATTGTGGTGAAGAATGAGGAATTGTTTGGTTTTAATTGCGAACAGGTTGTAATTAATAATTTGTTCTTCTCAAGTATTTAATAAACGTAATAAAGGTGAATTCCTCTTTTATTGGAATGTAATTTTATAATGTTGAAAAATTGCTTAATATTTAAATAAGTAAGTAATAAAATAGAAGAAGCCTTTGGTTAAATTGCATTTCAAACAAGACTTGTGTACCTACATTTATTTCTAAATTCATGTTAAAGCTGTTCATTCGTTATTCACGTTTGTTTATTGCGTTCTCAAAGCAGGAACGCGCATCTTAACATGTTTTATAATAATTTAGCAGTATGTTATGCATGTTAAGCTATGCCCTAAACCCAAATATAATTCACATCCTTACCATAATTTTCCACGCTCCATTATCGAGCAACACGAAACACTTTAGATGCGTGAATCTAATTGCAAAAATACATAATTGCTTTTGCAAATTGATGTGCACCGAGCTATATTAATACTTAGATTTAATACTCGCTTATTTACGAGAGGATTTCAGGATTTATCTCACATATTGAAACGTGTATTATGTCAACCTAAGTGTTTTATCGCGGTTATTAGACATTTTTAGCATCTTCGTGTTGCACACGTTAGTTACTCATACTCGTTCGATGCTGTTGTGCAATCGATTGACTCGAATGGCATTATAGAAAACGCGCTGCGCTGATACTTCAGTTTATGTAATTTCGATTTATTTTCATTTGTGTTTTGTTGCACGTTGAAGTGATGTGTTAGCACTCGAACGATCAAACATGCGAGAAAGAAGAAGATGTGCGAGACCACACATGCAAACGCATTTCGTGTAAATGTTTTATACGCGCATATATCACCAATTTAGCGCCGTTCGATCAATAATAACACATTTACGTGCTCAATTTATTCTGCTTTAGAGATATACAATTTCACCGCAGCGGATTAGATTTCTCATCTTCCTTGTAAGTATTACGATGTGCTTCAAATAAATTTTCTAATCCTTAGGGTGTAGTTAAATTCAATACAGTGCTGTATGTTAAAAATATAAATTATCGCCTTTACGAGGTTATATTCTTTATGTACTATTTTTGAATTGAAATTTCTGTAGTGAGGAATATATTTTCAAATGTCACACTCAAAGGGTTACTCTAAGCGTGAGATCAAAACATAAAATTTACTTGAGCTAATTCGATTTTAGTTATCTAATGAGTTTTAAAATGTCATATTTGTTTACTTCAGACTATCTTACTCTCTAATCTAATTTAATCTAATTTGTTAAATTTGTCGAAATTATCAGAAAATATGATTAATTATTAATTAATATCTAATTTAAGTTATCAACATAAACCAATGATAACATATTTGGAAGAGATAAATGAGAAATAATACTGTTAAAAAAATCGTAAAAAATAATAACAAGCAAATAAGCAGAATGACTGAATTCCTGTTTTTTAAAAAAGGATAAGAATTTATTAAAGAAAATTGGTTGATTGATATTCGATTGAATAAAGATGAACTTTTATGGTTCAGATTTTAGCTGGCGGTTTGCTTGCACTGCACGTTCGGATGGCACATCAATCAAAGGACGCTTATTAACGCGGAATGCGGAGTGTGATAATTATAGGAGGCCGACGCGTCCATTCTTGTATTATCTTTCAGTACGGAGATGCGCGCACTCAACAAGCGAACGCAATAATAATGCAAGACATCTCTTCGCGCCTATAGAGCAATACAAAATGAAATTCGAAAATCACTTTCGAAATGGTTATCGGGCTTATAAACTGACTGGAGAAGACTGAGTGCATTCTCGATAAGCAATGATTGTTTATGCGGTCGTCAAATAAAAGTTGCTTTCTTCTCACGAACATTTTTAATTTATTGCAAATTGCAAACATCATGTGTCATAACTTCTCACTTTGAGCAATATGTAAGTACACTACTGCCAGTTGTATTGAGCAATTGGCAATTTGTAAGTAAGTAAATGCTAATATTGCTAATTGATCCAACTGCAATGCATTGCAACTGTGTGTCTCGATCAGATAGATTCGTTACGAATGCAACGTTCACGCCCTGCGTCCAAATTTGCCACGAGGCGGTGCGCGCAATTGTACTGAATTTATGCGATATTGTATGCATGTGCGCCATAAAGGTATTTTTCATTTTCACAAGACGCAAAGCCTTGCCTTGCATTTCGCTTTGCATGCCATGCGGCTGAATGGGCGAGTTGTCTAAGCATTAAGATTATGATTAGCATTATCATGATCGCGCGCGCGCGCATTGAAATTATTGGCATTATTGCCCTAGCGCACGAGTTATTCGCCGTTCGAACAAACGGCTCAAAGGAAACATTGTCACGCGATCAGATTTATACTTTTACTTTGTGCTTTCGTTTCTCCAGCGAAACAACTTAATTTCTTCATTTTTACTTTCCCATAACCCTTTGGGCCTGCGCGCATAATGCAATATTTATTAGCACGCCACTTGCATAATGCATAATTGTATTACAATAGGCCATTCGTGCATTTCAATAACTATACAGTCACATCTCAATAATTATTGTCCTTGTAATTAGCAAATATCATTTCCAATCTTCAATATAATTGCATTCAATAAACAAAATTGTAGCAATTATTGATTCTTGATTATGAATAGAACATTAATTATAATGACATAAAATTGAAAGCTTTAAAATAATTAGTTTATTAAATATTTTACAAACACTTTGGGTTTGCTGCTAGTTCGGGCATTGGAATAATCAAGGAAAAATTATTTCTATAACATTTCTTTAGGATTTTATGAATGATTCTTAATCAATTTAATAATTTATGTTATTAAATAATGAAATAAGTACTTTTGTATTGTTAATATCAGAGTTAGATCAAGTTAAGAAGCTATTAAACAAGCACTAAGTGAACGCTTATGAAATTCATCGATCGATAAAATGCACGTTTCGTTCATTTTGTCGTGACTTATTATCTAGCAACAAAGCCGACGTTTGTCTCCTGCGGCACGGAAGAGGTAGCCATGGGAGCGAAGGATATTTCAATACAAACAATACCCGGAGAAAAATGCAATGCAGCCAAGAACAACAACAACGTCAATTGGCAATGCACTTGACGCGTTGCTGTTGAACGGTGTGCGGTGCGCTTACTTAGCGCACACGAAAAACGTGCAAAATTCAATTATGCGGTGATTGTTGCTTTCGTCGACGCGCCGGCAGGCAGAGTTTGATGATTTTGCAATTGATGTCAATCAAACGGCAATAATCGAGTGATAAAGAGTCTACTTTGAATGTGTTTATCATGCGCATTGTTTTGTAAATCGAATAATTTTTTATGCGCGTCAATCACGTAACGGAATTCGTATTGGTTCATGTGTACGTACATTCGTTCTTCGCCTCGAAAACAAAACAAAAACGTGCAGAAATTAAATTAATCGATTGCCATTGGGCTTTGTTGTGTGTTCGGACGGTTGTTCATTTATCAAAAACGAACACACAACTTGCGGGAGGCAAAATTATTTATTCATGACGTGCCAAAAATTCGATGGACGTGTGAAATTTAATTGAATTGATCAATGAAAAAGTATGTCGTAAAAATCACTTGTAATTTTATTTAATTGTTTTCTAAATGTTTAATTCATTTCCGTGTTGGTTTCGAAACTTTGAAACTATTGCAAAATGAAGGTACATAATTCTAATTTTTTCCGTGTCCGAATTGAAATTTATGATTTTAAAAAGCATGCAGGCCCACAGGTGAAACTATCTCAAAAAGCGCTTCTTTTATAGCGTTTTAACACGCATCTAATTTGTTCAAAACCTCGGCGCTCGAAGACAACCACGAGTGAGTTTATTCATTAATAATATCAGACAGCGCAATGCAACGCAAAACAAGTGTCGAGCTAAAAGGTGTGCGAGGTGTGAACGTGGAATTTTCGTGGGCCACCTTTTTTCATCTTCTACTCTACTTCAACTGCACGCATTAGAAACTTGAACACTATTAGATGACAAGGTGTCCTTCTCTTCTTATGTATGCAACTCCTATGACTGATTACGACGCATTAGCTATCCCGACAAGTTTTTTTTTGTTCTTAATACTTGGGTTTGTTCACGTTTACTTTTGAACGTCTACGAGTTTTATTTTGTTTTATTTAGTTTCATATCGTGACGTCGCCCGCCCTTATCATGTCAGAAACAATACATCACCACATATAAATGCATGAATGCGTTATTAATAATAAAATTTGCATTTGCATATTAATAATGCATATCCCACATGTGAATAAATTTAAACTATGGCACATTCCATTGATTGTTTATTATGCTCAATTATTGTTCTTAACTAATATTTAGATACACATATTGCTTAACTTTGTATACTTATTTGCATTGTTGCAAAGTAATATACTTACGCTGTTATTATTGAATGAAGAAAAATATAATTGTGTAATATTAATTTGCTGCTTAACATATAATTGAGCTGTTTCCCTGCAAATTAAAATACGAAATACGGAAAATGGCAGAGTCGTTATCTCTTGACGGTTTACTTAATAAGCCACGAAGTGCATTAACGAAACACGAACGTTGGTCAGCTAATAAAATAACTGTAGGAAGGATATCAGTGAGTTTAATCTGTAAAAAAGTACAAATTTCAAAGTTTAATGAGCTCTAAATATTAAATTATCATGCTTTGTTTAAGTTATTTACTTACTCAATTCAACTGTATTTCCATCGTATGTAACTTTATTTAAGAATGATAAATTATAGCAATTTTAACAATGACATAATCCAATCTCATTTTAAATTATCTAGATTTATTCGAAATAAGGCGAATTAATTTATATTAAAAACAAAAACAAGCCTCACAATTTTTCAATCTAATAAAACATTAAAACGATTCAATTTGCGTAACGTAAACCAACACAGGACACAAGGGAGTGAGACAAAAGAATGAAAGTAATTTATGAATGAAATTATGACATTTCATAGATGAATTATTGCATGAACGCATTGTGGACGCGTGCCCACATAATTAATTTGATTAAAGTACAGTTGTTGTGATTCGAACGTCATTGAAAAGGCCACACATTCGGCTGTCATTAGATGAAAATGCAGGAGTGCGCCACACTCTCGCGTGTAATGCGATTTACAATAACAATTTATGCATTCATAGGTATATCACGCATACACGAAGCGAAACCATTACGTTGGATTGCATATGATTATTATGAAACGTATTTGTCTTCTTGGTCGGCCGTAAGAGAGATATCGATGCGGATATGCGATATGCACGATGAGATGGATGATTATTGTTATTATTTAACGCATATTATTATTATAATCCGAGCGTAATGTCTCTCTTGCGCGTGCGCGTGCAATACGGGCGAAGACATATGATTATCATTTTCAATTTTCAATTCACCCGATGCCCGAATTGTATTCAATGAAATCGAGCGCGCTCGCTGCATCGGCAATGCGCAGTGCAGTGCGACGACAGTATAAGAAGACAATTGGAGGATTGTTAGTCGACGTAATGAAATGTGAATGAATAAACACAAATATCGCGTGCGCAGCAGTATTTGTGTGCACCTTTTGTGCTTCTTTTTGTTTTTGTTCTCGGCGTTTCAATATAACAATGTGACACACCTACACAATTACCGTTCATGCTTATTTATTTTATCTGCCTGCTTTATGCTTATATTTATTTTATTATAAATAAATCGATTTATGCAGATTTCCCATTGCAATTGTGCACGAACCGCACACGTTCAACATTTGACAAATTTACTGACATAGCTGAGTAGGTAAGTATATTTTATTTACCTACTTCATAAATAAATATTTCTACGCAAATCGAGATTTTCGTAAGAAATTTTCTAGAACATATAGAACATTCCAGATTAAATATTCCACATAATATGCGAGAAGTTTGTCAAATGTCTAAGCTTGGAACTAAGCGGATTATTGAGAAATAAACCCAAATTTTATTACATGTGTATCAAATATCAACAGCACCCATCTCAACGCCAAGAGTTGTAATTCCTAACAAACTCAACATCAATGTGGCTACCATGTACTTCTATTACGAAGGCATTACGCATTCAAGTGCCATGCATGTTATTTTTTTGACAATGCACTGCTGCTGCTCAATGCGCATTCAATTAGATTAAGTTTTCCCACACCCACCTCGGCTATTCTCATAAGTATGATCACCGAATGATTATTACATTATAGCGCACAAACTCAATGCACTCGGAGTGTAATCAAGTAACGAGCGCGCATTCAGCGCAACAATAAAATCGTAATGACTTTCCGAATGTAATTATTGCCCGTCATCTAACCGAAAGAATACTCAATGAATTTGAGCATAATTTGAATTTCAAATTGACAGAATAATGATAAATACGATATGTGCATTCGTGTTAAGTTGCGTTTAAAGAGCGAGATTTAAACAGTTAGTTAACGTTATGGTTGAAAATGTTAGCGAGACTTAACGTGGAATAGATTATATTTTATTGTTCATGCTGATGCATTAAGCTGTCACATAAATTCTTCCAGTGCGCATCAAATTAAGAGTAATTCCATTGTCGCAAACGCGCAGTGACATTCTAATGACGGCGCGATGCAATCAAATGTGATCGACAAATAAATATACGAGCATTACACTTTATTATTACGCTCGATGCGAAGGCGACCACTCGAGGCTATAGGAGGCGAAGAGGAAAAAAGAACCCGCAAAGTGGGTTACAGAGACCTTGCGTTGATATTACTCAAGTGTCACTGCACATTTTCGCTTACGTAACAGCGCCAGCGCAGTGCGCACCGCCGCCAACGACTCGGATCGATGGAAAATCAAATGCCAGCTAATAAATCCAAATCAATAAAATGCGAGAAGCTGAATTGCGATTTGTCTTCAGGATATAATTCAATGCAGTAAGTACTTGCATGTTTGGGTCAATGTCATACATGTAATAATTCAATTTAATTCATCTTATTATTGAATATCCCACAGTGCTCTATTAATAATGTCATAATATTGAGTTATAACATCCGGAATTTCTAACAAGTGTAATTAATGAATCCTATTTAATTTAAATTAAATAAATTATTATAATTTTTAATAGATGCTTTGTTTAAGTAATGCGATATAATTTTTATTTATTGTTAATGTAATTTACAATATTCTAGCAATATATTAGCAATATTCAGTTCAATTTTCAGATAGGCTCGTCAAATTTTGAAACAATTTGTTCGAAACATATTTCAATGTTCCTTTTGAACGATAAGATGCCTCCAAAATTTGAGGTTTTTTGTAACAACATGTGCCCTATAATCCAGAAAAGACCCTTATATCTTTTAAGGTTTTTACCTTCTCATAAAACTGTCCTTGCAATTTAAAGGTTTTAGTATCCTTGCAATTTAAAGGTTTCAGCAATTTAAAGGTTTTAGTAATGTTTTAGTATTTTCAATTTTGAAATAGTCAGAAGTAAACAAAAATGACAGCTTGATGAATAATAACTATAGGTAATCAAGTCAGCTTGATTGCCACGTTTGGAGTAAATTTGGGACACAAATCAAGTGAGGTACACAAATCAATATCTCGTTAAATTTTTTGATAAATTTGCAAGGATTCAGTTTTTCAACTCGTCATACAGGGAATTTTGTTGATTTTATTACATATTTTCTAGTTAAATTACTTTTCCATGATACTTTACTTTTAATTTAAGAAACAATCAATTGATCAACGAAATCGACTATAACTTGTATTTTAAAAATTTGTAATCAATTTTTTATTAAAGATTCTACACCTATAGTTATGAAATTCAGATGAATGTTTATTTGGCATCAACACGCACATTGTAAATCGTGTTTAGCTATAACAAAACGCAATCCTCTTCGTCGTTGCTTTTGTGCAATGTTAAAATATTTAATAGCAAAAGTGCAATCTGCATATAAAGCATAAATACAGCGCGTCCAACGTGCAATACTTATTATTATTTGATCCCTATTTGAATATGCAAATGGCTCGCGCATTCGCCACGATTCCAACGTTATGGAACATCCGAAGGGCATTATAAGTAAATCAAGCGCGTGTTTGGTACTTGCAGTACATGACAGGACAAGACTAAATGCTCTCCGTACTTTATATGCTTCGGCAAGCGCATAAACTTGACGTACACTTGCGTTGCGTTGGTGGCGATGAAAATCAACGATGAAAAAAGCGTCTTGATTATAATATCTAGCCGCGCCAGTTGACTTTTACATAGAAAACGCATAAAATCAAAAGATACTTTAGTCCTTTAGTTTAAACGTCTGAATGTTGTCTCGCTGAGCAGGAAACGGCATGGAAATCTAATTAAAGCATAATAAAATCGCTGATGTGTTGTTGGTTTTTACGCGTGTCAAAGTCGTCCATGTCTTCTTCTTTGCACGCGCGCCGGGTATGATGTGTGTTGTCGGCGGCGCGCCGGAGGCTCGCGAGCTCGTAATTCAGTAGAACATGCTCGCGTTCGTTTAATTGGCGCGAATACGCGCATTGGGCAAAAACGCTGGGTGCGCAAAGCGTGGGCGTGCATCTTGTTAGCTTGCACGGCTTCTTGGTGCGGGGCAACCTTCACGCTTCGTCGCGGCATTGAGATGCGCGGCGCTCCGTAAACTCTTTGCACACGTTGCGTTCTGTTATTAGTCGCATTATTATTAGGTGCACGCTGCTATCAATTTGCATTGCAATCGACTCCGGCCGGTTTCGATTTCCTCGTCCAGCTCCAGCGAGAAGCTTTTGCGCTCTGCTCCAAGCCATCCGCCGCTCACTGACAAGCGCGACAGCAATAATCAGCATGCTTATCGGCGCGCAATCAATGCACAGCATCTTAATTATACGTTCTGTAACGAGCTAATATTAATTTGCCAATTATACGCACCTTTTTCAATGTAAACAAGTAATGCCATGTTTCATAATCTATTCTCACCTGTAGACTAAGCACTTTTCTCGCTTGGAAATGCCTAACCGTGAAATTTTATTATTTTAAAAGAATATAAACAAATAGTCGGTCATAAATAAAAATTTTAATTGGATTTGTACATTTCTAAGTCCCGAAAAGCCGCTTGAAACACAGAAGGCTGATAAATCCGAAAATCCGATTATGCTGAAGCCGGCTTTCAGGACGGCAATAATTTACACTTAACGCATTTCACACTCGAAGCTACTTAATTAAGTCATCGCTATTGCAATAAAGTTTCCAAATCCTCCGACGTCATCGGAAAACTATACTAATTCGACTGACTTATAACCGGACGAAACGAAGATCCCAAGGAGTTTCATTTGGTGATAAATGAAATCAATTGCTGGTGAAATTTATTGACTCCAATTATCCTCAGGAATTGTGCTTAATTCACTCATGAATATGCGAGCAATTTATTTCCGATTATATTAATTAAAATACATTGATTTGAAAATATAATTATTCCAAGTTAATCCTTTGAATTAGCTGCTTTTTCAGTGTGAAACATGGAGCTAGAGAAGGAGAACAATTTAATGCATGAAGCACCTTAAAAATTAAGCCTAACAAGTGTCGAAAGCTTACGACACAAAACACATAAAAATTATAATAAGGGTCTTAGTTGAAAAATACCTACGAAGAGAAAATGGAAGAATTAGGTTAGGACGCATCAATCTCTTTGGAGAGCGTGCGTCGAAATCTTTGAAGAAATTAATCGAAAGTTATTTGATGGTGAGCGCGAAGGCTTATTAAAGGCAATTTATAACCCGCTCGCTAACAGGTAGTTTCTGTAAATAAATTACAACGTGTTGTTTACTAATAATAATAATGATGCACCTCAGCCAATATTTTCATTAGATGCACTAATAAATCTAATAAATATTTATATCCGTCACACCACATTCTCAATCAATTTTTGTAATAAGATTAGACGTGCGGCGTGTTGAAATTCAAATTACGTTGAAAATTTAATAAGGATTTTTTGGAATTTCAGGGCGCGCGTTTGTAGAATTTTAAGACAATAAATCAGTGGAGTGCGTTCGCGCAGAGTTATAAAATTACAAATTTATTGCTCGTAATTCGACAAGACATTTGTTACCCCCCACAAGAGCGCAATTATGACAATGCGTATGCGCCGAAAGTATAAATCATTTCGCCAAATTTTGCACGCGTACGTGCAATACAAGAAACTGTATACGTTGTGGTAATTTACGCGAGGATGCTTCTTGATTTATTTTTTCAGCGAGACTCATAAGTCACATTTCGTGGTTGTTGTAGATTGCGAATAAATTTCGATCATGCTCATAAGTTATTTTGCAGAAATTTGGTGATAATTCAAAAGCTATAAAAGATATTTAAATTTTTTAATTTTGGCATTGGTAACCTTTAAGGGGTTAACATAATAATTATAAAAAATAGATGTTCCTGTAAGTCATTTGGTAAATCTCTTGAAGATTGTGGGCATTGTTTGAGCATGAGCCGTGCAATTGGAATTGATGTTGATGTGGTCGAAGCGGGCTGATCAATGACCATTGCTGCGTGAGTTGCGATCGCTTATTGTTGGGCTTCTTGAACTGCGCGCGCGCGAGGCCGTATTAGTGAAATGGGCAAGCGAGCAAAATGCTCGTATACAATGCTACTGCTTCTTTAACTTGCTGATATTGCCGTTGGACGGCCGTGGGAAAAGTAAAGTGCGCGAGCAACGCACGCACGTGAAGATGCGCGCAACTAGCACTTGTAAATAGACAAAATACAAATAAAAAGTTACTGATGTCTGCTCGTCAAATGCTTAAAATGTTTGATATACCGCTCAACTTTTTTCTCTCATGCCCGATTACTACCTACAATTAGTGTGCACAGAGATTTTAACCTCAGCGCACCTTTAGACCGCTCTCAGAGTTTAAATTAATTAACAAACAAACATTGTAATTTTCTAATTACAAATTGCCAATTATCACATTCTATGCCTGTTTGTTTGTTAATAAATTTAAAGAGAATTAGTTAATGTTGTTTGTTCTAAAAAGACTATGGAAATTCTAAGGATAATAAGTAAATTTTACATTATCTTTTAATCTAAAAGACATTAAATATTGTTCAAAATTTCAGTTACTTTGCAATTTTAATTAATAGTAAAATTTGTAAGAAGATTTGACTTTTTTTCGATCCATTTCATATTAGGAAACGTTTAGTACTGATTAATAAGTCTAGAATGATATTCAATTCGCATTCGATGAATATCAAATTCCAAAGAGTAGTGTATTAACATATGAATGGGCATTTGTTGTTATTAATAAAAAGGAGCAACAAGCGGTAGCACAATCATTAAATAAATAAATATCATCTCGGTGCACACACTACTTAAGAAGTGATTGACTCGGAGTATCGAACTGGGTGGCTCCATCAAACACGCATTTGTACATTGGAAGTGAACAAGTGGAGCAAACAGCGTTCATGATTTAATGGCGCATTTTACTTATGGAGCATGTGGAAAGATTAATAATAAAGGCGCATTTAATATATTTCGATAGTAGTCGTTTGCTCGCCCAGTCGACCACCTGTCGACGCGCTCGCCACGATGCCCAATTTATTTACAAGTCGAAATTCAAATTCAATTCTCGATTTCGTAATGTTTTGTCAAGCGCCTATTGAATGCACGCACGTGGATGATACGATTCACCAATAACAAACAGCGAGCGCATTATGTGCTCCCGCTTTGGCCATGATAAATAATCTTGATAGCGGGCGATTTGATGCCGAATTTGTTGCTTGGAGATTTAGTAATTGGAAATTTATAAGCTCGCGCGCGTGCTCGTAAGGGTCTCACTCACTCTACGCTCGCATTCCGATCTTAGGTGAGTTATTCTAATGAATGTAAATGCACTAATATGATATTTTGATATCATCTGATGAATTACATAAATGGTTTCTTCGATTTGTTATTACGTACGTCTTTTAGTCATGACCATCAATGAGTTATAAGTTTATAGCAATATAACATACAAATTCTTTGATTAATTCATACGAATTGTTATATGAATTTTGTTCAAATTATTATTATCTATTAGGGCAGGGGTTGGCAACCCTTTTTGGACCTTTAGGCGGGCCATTCAAAAATAAACTTTTTTAAGCGGGCCTCAAATTCCGTATTAAAAAGCTAATATGAGCTGTCGCTCTAATTTTGTCAATTTTTCATAAAATTATATTGGCCGGCCGCGCAAAAGTTGTGAAGGGCCGCAGTTTGCCGATTCCTGTATTAGGGGGATTGGTTCGTTAGACATCTTAATACGTTAAATTAAATATTCGCTTGTAACGACTTCCGGATATAGCAACAACATGTAGATATTCATCTGCTGTCTGATGCAATTTTAAAAGAAAATGTTAATAAATGTTTTTAGTTGCAATAATAAATTGCTTTATTAATTATGATTATTGCTCATATACGAATAAAATCCATTTGCAAAGTGCATGATAACACAAATTAACATACATTATTTATTTTCCAAGATTTGCGCTTGCTTTACACGTATCGAATACGAGTTTTGCGCTTATTTATGAAAATATTATTAATTTATGCCGTTTGACAAAAAAGAAAGGTGCATTGATATAAGGAGGAAATGTATATCAAAGTGAAGTAATTTGCAAGTGAAAGAAAATCATAAGCGAACGCGCAACCTGATATACATAACGCCAACGCGAATTGCAGCGACGACGACGTCGACGACGTTTTGTTATTATTAGACTTATTGACTTAGTGCTAACGCGAGAGCCTTTCTTTTTCGCGGCATTCGCGCGCGCGCCAATGCAATGTTGCGATGCTGTCAGCCGTAGTTTATAGTTGAAGATTTATCGTCGGTATCATGCCAGAAACACAATATCGCATAACATTCGCAGATAGTGAATAAATTATTATTGTGCGCGGTTCGATTCGCTAATTTCCAATTAATGCAGCCGGCTGGGCGCACAAATATAAATGCGCCCATATTTAATAATTCATCGATTTCCTATTGCCGTATTTGTATGCGCATATTTAGTGCGGTTTAATTGAAAACAACGGCTTTTAATTGAATGTGCCTTTAAATTTCTATGAAAAGCGCCGGAGAAAGTTGTGGATGAATGAATGAAATGAAATGAGTCGATAAATATTTGAAACTCCACTTGGTCGCATTTTAATGGAATCGAGTTGCGCTGTTGGGAGCTTTGCAAATGACTTCCTGATGAGCATGTTGCTTTATAGCTTGAAATTCGACACGATGGATTAACTTTAATTCATTTTTCTGCAGGATGCACCACAATTTCAGTCTGTGTTTTATTTCGTTCGTGCGATGTTGTTGTTGTTGTGGTGTTGTTGGAATTTCAGGTCTCGTATAATTCTTTTTCGCTGCTTCAATAAATCACAGTCGTGGTTTTAATTACAAGTAAAATATCGTGTAATTTTTTTTAGATAAATTATATCATATATCCTGTTAATTTATGTTTAAATTATTTGTTGTTTTGTACCTACTTTTGAAGGTTGGTGCGGTAAAATGCAATAATCATAAGGATAATTAATAAGGTAATTTCAGCACAACAGTGAAGGAATTTATTCAATTTAATTTACTCGAATGTCTGGATTCGATTCGCTGATCACTCTTAATGCCTTTTTATCAATTTCGTGCATGCCGTTTACGCATGCAGCGCGCTGCGTCTCATTCAAAGTCGACAAGCAATTATAATTATCGTCTTATCCTACTGCGTTTAAATTGCAAATGTGCCAGCTTCTTGCATCGATACGTATGCAAAACGGCACAAGAGAGAGATTTATTCGGCTTTAGCTAATTGGCGCCCTGTGTTTCCCTTCAAAACTGAGTGTCAAAAAGGCACTTTCTAAGCGAGATATTCATCAAGACTTGCATAAATTACGCCACAATAAAGCCATTTAATAAACGAGTATAACTCTCATTCAATAAAAAATCCATCCAGCGAATGAATGGCACAAAGCATAAACAGGATGATGAATATTTTTACTTAACTTGATGCAGGAGTAGGTGGTAACGAATGAAACAAATATGGCTTATGCGTTATTAAATACCCTACAATATCGTACATGTTTTTCACATTTTCGTATCAAATTGTCTGCGCGCGCGATGCGATATTTTTAATCGGGGAGTGGCAAGTGCGACTTGATGGAAATTAATTACTTGGCGTGTATCGGGTGTTACTCTGCTTGTTAACGAATAGCGTACACGTTAACACTCAAAGATATCAATGTTTGTTAAGCGCGCGGAGACATTCTTGCATCGCGTTGAAACATGAAAAACGATTTATGCATTTTTCCGTGGCGCGCGCGGCAAGCAAAGTAGCGCCGATAGCAACAAAGTCGTGAAGTTCTCGGCTGCTATCTAACAAAACTGAAAGGCCACTGCGAAGCGCTATTCAACTTGAAGTTAACAATGTCGAGTTCACTGTTAAGGTCTGTTCTTCTCTACCTCATAAAATTGCATTTCCTTACAATTGATCAACTAATTGAATTCAACCGACCGGGTAAATAGATGCATACATAACCTCTAAACCAAGTTTGCACAGCACCAAATGCATTGCAACAGAGTATACCATGTGATACTTTTAATATTTCCACAAAGGGTAGTGTACTCTACCGAAAAGAGCACTAAGTGTATTCTATCATTAGGAGGAAGCCGGTTTGGGAGATAAACCATGTATAGAGGAATAAAATGCTGACGACGCGATGCGATGGTCAGCGAGTGCCGTTTACGCGCGGCTGCGCTTTATGCTCCCTTCTTGTACGCGGCGCGCGATAAACGCATGCATTATGTGTTTGCATCTATCTACAAGTGTTAATGCTGCGCGTGCATTTCGTAAGATTAATTGATTAGAATCCAAAGTGCCATAAAGTTAAAAGCATTGATAATTCAAATTAAACAGCCTGCGCGCTGCGCACGTGGATATTTATTGCATTTGCTTCTTCGCTTTAAATGTTATTTATGATATTAATAATTAATAAATTTATCTCGCATTTCATTAGTTAGCATATTTATACCTATGTTGCTATAAGGAGATTTTCAATCAATGAATCAATAATTCTCTGATCTCATTTATCATGGACTTGAAAGTAGATAGATAAATAAATTAGATTTAAATTTCATTGCATTTGAAATAATCATAAATTGTTAAAGCAGGCTTCTTCTAAAATTTCAATCATTTATTCATAGTAAATGTATTAGCAATACATTGTTAGGATAATTGTTAGGATAATTGATTAACTTCTATTTTGCTTTGTAATTCTGCTGAAAATTTTCAAAATTAATATTAAGCACAAACATTTTAAGTAAGTACTTATGTGTAGGTAATAATTATTTAAACTTTTAATAAATGCATTATATTTGGACAAATAAGAAGAAATCCCTTATTTTATTTTTTACGAATTGTCGGCTTTAGATGCCTGTATCTCGAGTTGCGTAAGTCCGTTTGAGCTCAACTGAATGGCGTTTGATACACATACTCCAAAGCCAATTGAATATTGTCCATGAAAAAGAATTTATTGTTTCAAAATGGGAACAAGTGAAATCGCGTATATTTGAACCCATGTTAATTAAAGTTTTAATTTCAAGCAAAAATAATGAACTTTTTTTCACTTGACCTATTATTCGCAACTCTTGGAACAAGAGATTATAAAGAAATATAAATTGTATTAATTGTTTCGGATACTTCTTGGATTAAAAATTGTTTCGTTTTAAATTTTTAAGAAATGGAATTTAGTTTCGAGGTACTCGCTATGCCTAATCTAAAAGTTTCATTAAACATAAGACAATTTATAAAATTCAGCGGATATCTCGAGATATCGCAAAGTTGAAATAGTAGGTATATAAAAAGTCGATTTATCAACGTAATCTTGGTATATAAATAAAGGAATACTTATTGTTTCATTTGTAAAGTGCGCATTGATAAATTATGATTGTGCGCTGGGTGCGCGGCGCGCCGGTGATATATTGATTGTGTTGCAATGGGGCTTTTGAGACGCGGACGCAAAAATAATGTTTTTTAGCGATCGGCGGACAATACACATTTGTTCAAATTTATTGCTTTATATTACGTTATTTATACAGACTTGCGCGGGCCGACGCAACTTGCCACCATGCAGATTGCAATCTTATTGCAACGCAATCGCGTTGGATATTATTGTCTTCTCTTGTGTGTGCGCGGATGCCGACCGTATCGAACACATAATATTGCACCGTACGCTTACTGCTGATGATATTGTTTCGCGCACTGAGTGCCATCTTGTTGTTCTTATTTGCGAAGCTGTTTGGTTGCCTTTTCAATAAAGAGCGAACGCACCTACTTCGCAGATAAATAGAGATATTGAAAGTGAACATCACACACATCTGTTGAAAGCAGAAGCAACGCAGCGATTATAAATTTATGTTTCATCGCTATATATTCTTTGATTTATTTTTATCATTTTCTTATATGCATTTCAGCGCCCGCGTCTCTATATTCTATTATCACATCTTGGATATCTTAATTTATTACATGTTCTACTAGATTCCCATAAAACATTGAAACTTTAAAAATCTCATATTAATATATCTATCTACCTACATACCAACATGTTACGACGAATGTAATTAGTGCAGCTTTAATGCATAATTGCGAGTCTTTGGAAAGTGTGATAAATTATTAAATTTTTCTTAAATTCTTATGTTATAATATAATTTAAGTAGGCATATATCATAAGTTTATATTAGGTGCAACGCATTATGGCAAATGTGATTAATATTTTGACTATTAAAGTTTTGTTCTATTCAGATACGGTGAGATTCAAAATAATGTCTATTATCAAATACAGGTAAACTTCGCATAACGAACACCTCATATAACGCGTGTTTCCCATAACGAAGAACATAAATCGTAAAATAATGACTCACTTAACAAACGTCGTTTCGCATTACGAACGAATTCGGGGATTGCTATAACCGTGCGGACTCCGCAATAGAACTTTTTCTATCTTGTTATTATCGTATTTAATACAAACCTAGCTTATACTAATTTTATTAAAGCAATGTTGGGATCTCCTAGTATACAAAGACGTTCAAGTTCAGTAAGAACCAGATGTCAAGTTTAAATGACGAGCCGGGCGCTCTTTTCTAAATGTTTATATGTTCTAAAAATGTCGGTGAAGAAGAATCCGGAAGAAAGTAGCTAAAAGAGACTAAAAATGTCCTTACATCTTTAATCAGACATTATTGCTAATAGTTAATTTAGCACAATGTACTTTTTTAGCATGGAAGGCATTCATGTATTTTACATGGATTTATATGGTAAAAATGGTTTCGCTTTACGAAGGTTTCCTTAAATTAACGAGTAAAGTTCGGAATAAATTACATTCGTAATGCGAGGTTTAAATGTATAGGAGCAACATTATTCTCCCTAAGAACATTTTCGGGGCTCAATAAGTTTAAACATATTTTGCATGACCCACTACGAATTGAATTTATTATATACTAGTGAATATGAACAATTATCAGACTAACCACATTAAGGTAACCTTCATGTTTTTTGAATTCTTCTGCTGTAATTAAGATTAATCATGACACAAATTAAGAAGAGTTCAACATGATTTTTTTTATTCTTAAACAAATTTGCATATTGACTGAACAAGCTTGATAAGCGGGTAAGAAATTCTGAGAAAGCGCGCAGCAAACAAACCAAATTCGGTAAACAATAAAAGTGGCTCGAAAAGTGTGAGAATAAAAAACGGTGGAACGCACAGACAGCGAAGAAATAAAATATTCCAAATATTGAACAAACGACCCAATGACCTCACCTACAACATTTTTTCTCCTCACGTGAAAGTATTGTTGCTTGCCGGTGAGTCGACAAGAATTACGAGGGAGAGATGCGTCTGATGAGGATGCAGCGAATGAAAAAATAAATAAGAAAAAAAGACGAACAACGCTGGCTACTTAAACGCCTGAGCCTGTGTGCTTGGCTCGGTTCGCGCATGTCGGGCGCTTCTGCTTGATGGCAATTACAGTTAGAGCTGGATGAGATATGATGCTATTCAACGTGTGCCAACCTCTGTAATTAGCGCGTTCGGCAGAGGCTTGCTCGACTTTTTAAGTGCGACGCGTGCTGACAGCAGCGTACGCATTTAAATAATAACTTCAAATCACTTCATCATTATTACAGGGGGCGCGCACTTCTTGTATATTGTGTAAAACCGAATGAAATCCACATGATCATCATCATTAACCGCCGCGAACGTGTCATCATCACGCGGCCATGATGATAATGATGAAACTGATTGCGCGCTAAGGGTTTCTCGCTTATAGGTACATTGTACGAAATAACCTCAAAAAGTGCAAAGTGAAAACGCACACGTGCCTTGTACAACAATGCAACGCTTTATGCGATACATTACTTAAAATCTCGACGCACTTTGAGAAATGTACGGAATTCATTCGGTTTACTTCAAGTGCGCAGACTGGTTGAGATTTCAAGTGCAATCTCGGTGGAATTCTTTTGATTCGCATAATTTAAGCCGCTGATTTGTCTCGCGCAAGCATTGCAATCGCACGAATTACAATAGCATTGTGGGTGGTTTCGGTGTTCAGTGTTGTAATTTTTTTCTCGACGTTGGTCAAGTGATTTCGCTTTCGACTCGTTAGGGACGCAGCAAGAAGGAAGAATGAAGGACGTGTCTTTGCTGACACTTGTCGCGTCGCCGTTATCACCATCGTTGACGGCGAGTCACACACAAAGGAGGGAAATTTACGGCGCGTTTAAATTCATTTTCGTGCAACGACGGACGCTGACAATTCGACGCGCGAAGATAGCTGCTGCTGGTGCTTCCTCTGCTTCTGAATAAAAGAACGTGCGCGCGCGATGGCGCGTTTAACTAGCGAATGGAAATGAACCACAAATGATCTTATCGCCTTCTCTCTAAACTTCAGTAGTTGTTGAAAGTAATGTTAATGTCGGTGAGCGCCCGCTCAATGCGTTTGTGCGCCGCGACGTGTAGATGCGCGTCGGATAAGTTTTACGCGCTTTCAAGTACAAATCATCCGCGCATCTGATTTCAATAACAAATTCGGTGCGTGTTGCTTCAGTTTTTCAAATTCACTTGTTAGCTGTTCGTTGCATTATACACGTGTCAAGTAAATGGTACAATTAACTGCTGATTTTTTTTCTGGAAAGCAAGTGCAATTTATTGTTCTGGAATTGTTAAAAACTTGCTTTTCTTTAAGTCTTTTAGGTACGAGAAATTAAGACAAAAAAGCCTTTACGATACAGAAGAAAAAATTGCTTAAAAATTTAAATATTTTTGTTTACTATTTGTCATTTTGCAAATAAGATCATAACCCACCTAATATTTTTAGGGTTAAAGATCATCTTAAAGAAGAAGAGCTAGTGATATTTCACTTTTCATTTTTTTATCACTTCATATTTCAAGAATACGTTAAAAATTTCATGGACAAATTAAATTTTCGTCAGTTGTACGTCATTGAAGCAGAGGGGAAAACTATGTCTATTATGTCATGTATCCTGCCCTTCTGGTTATTTGAGAAAGAAAAGCAATGTTGATTCTATATTAGTACCTACAAATGTCATGTTATGGTAGGAGCCAAGAATACTGAAATTACACAATTTTCTACACAAGTGGCATCTACTAGAAGTCCATTTTTTCACTCATTTTTATAAATTTTCCAAAATGTGGAACTCGATTGCAATAACTTTTAAAATAATTCGAATTTTAGAAAATTCTTATAGACAGATATTTTTCAATATCTATCAAAATATAATAATAGTTTTATTGTTTCACCTAAAATGCACAAGCGTTGTTGGTTAGTTAAGAAACTAAAATATTGATTATACATTTAAGTATGCAAATGAAGAATAAAATAATAACAAAAAGTAATAGAAATTGGTTCAATACATTGAAACAACCTACAGAACGACCTTCTGAAAAACGCGTGTGCGAGAACGGAAATAAATGCGTTTTCGTAGGATTAAAACAATGCGATCACGTCGTTGTAACAAGAACGTTGGCAACCTTACTAATAATATGCGATGCGTGCACTTCGTGGGCATCGAATGGCATCCAATTCGAAAAGAAGTGAACATTGTGCGAGTTAAGCTCATGCTTGCTTGCCATGAATGACTTGAAACAAATATTCAAACGTCGATAAATTCGATAAATTATTCCAGTCAGGTGCGTTTAATATAGAACGCGTTCATTGTGTTAAGTGTTTAAATGAAAATTTAGTATCAAATATCTTTACAAAGCTTATACCTAGCAACATATTTTGCAATTGAAAACACGTATTTTCGTATGATATAAAAAATGAGCAAAATTTATATTTTGTAGTTATGCTCACGACTTCTTGAACAAACATAATAACAATGACTAATTATTAATAATATTCAATGTAGAACATTTATAGAATTACATAATATTTGATGATACAGATCAACACCAGGGGTCCAAACACATTCAATAACATGTCTAATAATCTATAATAACTACTAATGCTTTTAATATAAAACAGCATGATAAAGACGGAAGAAAAAATTAATTTTAAAATCAAAAGATACTAATAAATTATTATCTCTCATCATAGATGATGCAAATGAAAGAAATCAAATATTTAAGCATGCATAAAAAGGCCATTAAACTAATTTTTGTATAGTTTTACGATGACTATCACTGTCAGTGGCACTAATTGCTTAGCTATGATAGTTTAAATTTATAAATCATAATTAAAAGCGAAAAAATAAATTTTATGCACAGTAGATGATGCCTATAAGTATTAATAATTAATAAAGCTGTATTGAAAAACAAAACATGTAAAAAATGCTCGCTCGTATTGATAACTCATTAAAAAGCAATTTGTTTACCGCGCGCGCGCGAACGATAAGCATTCAAATCGCTTCTTCGCGCAAGCGACGATAAATCAAAAGTCAATCACGTCCGACTAATGAGCTGCGCTATTCGTTAATGATTAGCCTAATTAATCCGTCCGTAGAAATATTTTAATTGCAACTGTTGATCTCAATCAAGTCGGCTACTGTTTGAACAGTGCGCAACATCGGGAATGAGACTGGTAGCTGTTGTTCTTCTGTTAGCAATTTATTTTGTTTAATTATAATGATGAGCTGTGCGATCAAGAGCTCGATGGTGCAAGGTTGCGAACGGCTTAAGAACTTGCTCTTGATGATTAATCCAAAAATTATTTACTAAATTATTTTGTACTTAATTAACTATGTCTTATCTTAATGATGTATCTAATGATATGATATATATCGATTGCAACATTACTGAGTAATGTAATATAATTTTTATACAAATATAGGTATTTCTCGAGAAATAACGTGAAAAGTGAATATACAGCGTTATTTCGGGGATGGTGAAGAATTGTAAAATTTTTCTGACGTTTGAACAATTCTGTTAAAAAGATGTACCTATCATAATTTTAGAAAGTCATCTTAAAGATCATCTTAAAATGAATAAAAATTTGGTGCTGAACTGATTCAAAGTTTTTGAGTATTTCTGAGTTTTCAAGATAATCGATTTTGAAGTTTCAACTTTTGCAATAGTAGTGCGTTATAAATAGCGATAAGTTTCAATACTATTTAATTTTATCTCTCTTTGCAACAATTTCAACTACAGGTAACTTCTTAAATTAAATAAATCTTACTACTCATTAAGATATCAAAAACCATCATTAACGTAATTTAATAAGATAAAACTAAGGTATTGAGACACTAAGCAATGTTCAACATGTATCAAGAAGAGTTAGATAAACCTTCAGGTAGATAAGGATTAAACATCCAAACAGTGAGAAAACATTGAAAATGCGGCGCCTTCTGTCAAAGAAGCAACGAGTTAACAGAATTATAAATGAATGGATATTAACGAACGACTTGTCTTATCGGCTCACACTTATCAGCGCCTTATTAAAGCCGGTGCACCGCGATGTACGCGCACGTTAAGCCAAGAAAACGCGATAAAAAGCGCATTCATTTTTTGTATTTCTTATTTCAGGAGCGCACACCGCGCCACTCTTGTCTTGTTGCTGCACTCGCAAAGATTTTTCATCGGCTCTTTGTTGAGTGCTAGACGCAATGGCTAGGCAGCAGTGCTTTTGTCCGAGAGATTCTTCCGGTAGCCACGTAGTTACCTTAATTATATCAATAACGTGCGTGTTATTCAATTTAATTGGATGCGGCTGCTTGATGTTTTTTCCCTCTTTTTTTGCCTCGACGTACGCGCAAAGCGTCGGCATCTAATTAAACGTTCTCATTATCGCTCCCCAGCGGCTCGTGTTTCTAATTAATCATTTTATTATTTTGTTTGCTTTGTGCGTAATTAATAACTCTTTCTATTCACACCTTTAATCACTAAGAAATCTAAGATTGGAATGGTGCATATTTTTTATGATTACGTATTGACAAATGATTGGTTTTTATATGGCTTTGAATACAATTAATTTCAAAATTGTGAAGCATTAAAATTAAAACCCAATGAATAAATTGAAGAACAACAACAACCACAAGAACGGACAAATACACAACGAGTTTTCGTAATAAAAGCACCGGATTTCACTCCATATATGATGATGAACTTTCGTTTGCCGAAATCTGTTTCGTATGTTGCGTTTGTCTCTCGCCGGTGCCACTTTGCTGATGTTTTATAATAATAATTTATTTGGCATGCGCACGGATGTTTTTCCTTCATTTCTTTTGCTTTCGTTCTATACAATACGCAATGCTGATAAATTTCTATAATCATATCGAGCGAATCCGGACTACCAATAAATATTCGTAATCCTCTCCGACAAGCAAGACAAATTTTATATGATTTATAACACTCAGTGTATTATTTATCATGTATTTTAGGTCAAGGTGTTAGCGAATTTTAATTCATATTTTTATTAATATTTTATTTGTTAACTTTCATAATATTTGATAAACTCTACAGCATAATTATTCTGTTAGACGATGTATCAAATATTTCAAATTTCAATAAGGGATTATCCTCATAACTTTGAAGAATTAACAATAACTTTCTTTATATCCCCATAATTTATGGAAGGGACAATTTTAATAGTTAAGAAAATCAATGATTATGCAATAATTAAGTAGAGAAAAGTATTGCGGTTTATATAAATAAAACTGGATAAATAATTATATTTAGATATTACATCAGAATAAGTGATAAATTCTTGTAAAAGGAGAGAATCTATGTAAAATCTAGTTATGTTTTTACCTATGTTATAAAGTAATAGTAAAAAGTAGTTAATCGTTTATTAGAATTGTAAGAAGAAATAGATAGATAACTAATTAACAATTAATAGCAGACGGGCTGTTTGAATGCAATCACGTGCCATCAAACATAAATTGGTGAATTCGCCGCGATAAATAGCTTAATGTCATATTATTAATTGACTATTAGCGCCCCTTGCGAGTGCGTCGTTAAACAGGCAGTGCGTTGTTGCATGGAATGCACATTAAATTCCGCCGCTCTATGAGACTAATGGTTTTTACACTACGCGAAAAAATATCGTGCGATGAAAATTTGCGGCGCTTCGTTTGTAGTTAGTCTTCAAATTAAATTGACTCTTAGTAAAATTCATTTGCATTGCGCCGCGTCGCGTCGTGAGTAATAAAACTTCCCTTAAGATGCGCCTGAAAAACTGTACTTAAAGACTTGGTAGTTGGCTAGTTAGTGAGGTTTTTTATACTAATAATCAATCTTAGCAAATGATCCAACCTTATGCAAAACAAGCAAGCAATCATTTATTAACTTTAGTATGAGATAAGATTTTTTGCAACAATTTAGCTTGGTGCATTGGAGCTAAGTCAATTTATTTATTTCGTTGCTTATTTTATGATTTAATAAATTATCCGCAATTTTGTGTGTGCAGATACAAACGTCAAGCTTTGTTGCTGCCAATTGTCCTTTTAGTATGGGCGAATTTTACAGCTCAACGACAATATTTTCACGGTGTTTTATCATCGACAAGTTGCGTTTAACTTACTGCAATTGCAGAGAGCATTTTGTGGTCACTCCTTGCTGGAGTATTTTTACCCTTTATCACTGCTATTCTTGTATGGATTTAGTCGGCGCAACTACATTTATTTGTGCGCAGTTGCTGCCGCTGTCGGCTCAAGCAAAATTTTGCCGCGCATTGTTTATAACAATAACCAGAAGAATACGGCGCACAAACGACATCTTGTTCTTATTGTGTTTCGCCAAACAACCGTCTTGTTAGTCCGATTTTATACATACATAACTTATTCACCAATTGTTACTTTATGCATAGCGAAATCAATACGAATCAGTGCGGTTGAAATCATTTTCATAAAAACTCGCAGAAAACATTTTTTATTCGCATTTCTTCATTGAGATGATTTTTATGAAATACCTGAAATTACTTTTATATACATATTCATTAATAAATAAGTATACAACAAAGTGAATTGTTCATAATCAGTTGACAAAACGTGCCTGAGCATTCAATACGTGTGTGTCTCGTTGTTTATTGTTGGCATTGTTGGGGTTTTGTTAGACACAGTTTTTGATTAGAATTTATGTGCCATCGTATAAATACACGTAACGAGGTGCACTCTGCGCGCGTATTGTACGACGTGTTCGCATATGAAATAAAATCCATTCGCGTATTTATTGCATCTGCACACTTGCGCTTGACACGCATTTCAATATATTATTATGCCGGAGCGGAGCGCACCGCGGAACGCGAACAATAAACTAACGAATTGTGGTGGTAGAGTATCGCTGAAAATGTAACGACAAACTCGCGCATACATAGCTTACCTATGCGCATTCGTACACGTACCCGATCGCGGAGAAACCTGCCCGGAATGAATGAGCTATGTCTGTCCGCATGTCCCAATACATTGTCAATGCATAAATTATTCAATAAGTGCTCTTATTTATTTATATTTATTTATATTTATGTTTATTGCAATTGTTACAATTGTTCAATGTGATCAAACGCTCGTAAATTTGATTTTCTCTTGTTACCCGATTTTTGCGTCCAGTTTTTCTGTATAGAGTTGTTAATCTTACTTGTCATTCAAGTCAGCCGAGCAATAAAATAATTTATAAGATTTGCGACCGCAGAGACTTTTAAAGAACTGTAAAATCGATAAAACCAAACTTGATTTCAATTTATACTTGAGTATGAAAATTATTTCATAGTTTAAGTGTGTATTGAACGGTTATCTAAGCACAAGAAGAGATTTTAATAATGATATTTAAATACAAAAAAATGCTAGTATAAAATCGAGTACCTACAATTTAATATTATTTCCACTATTTATCACTTTAATTGGGCTGCTAACTATGAATCAAGCAAATTAAAATAATTGTGGTCACTAAAGAAATAAATAGAAGAGATATTCTTGAAACCCTATGGTTTTACTTAACTGATATAGGTAATTACAAGCAACTTTATCAACAATTTAAATAAATGATATACCGTTCTTCATCGTACAATATTGAGCCAATATTTTAGTAAACAGACTTAACTATAACAATTTTGATCATCAATATTTAATTTTGTTATTTTGCACGCTTGGAAATGTTTAAACTTTAAATAAATATGAATTTCTCAAGTAATTATGCGTTTTATAACGAACGAGCAAAGCGTATCGAAGCAACATGCACTTAGCATTTACGCAGTGTGGCAGCATTAATGATCGATTTCACAACAAATTTACAAACCGCACTTCCAGGCAGGGCGATGATAATTTTATGAATGAACCGCGCAACAGTGTCGAACGCATGTACAATACAAAATAATTTTCCCGTATGATATTTACGCGAATCGCGAGCGCGCGCCTGAGCGCAAGATTTATTGCCAAATGCATTATTACTTACTCAATGCGAACGTGCGGTGCGGTGGAAGCGTGTCGAGTAGGTTTTATGAATAAAATATTGTGAAAGTCAAGTGTTAGTCTGCGATTTTACAATAAATGCGCTCTGACTGAGCGGCGATGGCAACGTCAAGTGTGTTTAATTGCGTGGGATGCCTCATAACTATTAGCATCTTGTAAGTAACGCGCGCAGAGAAAACACGTTCAATCAGACAAAATCAATAAAGCCTTTCGTAATCGGCGACGTTTTTCTTTTCTTTTTAACGTGCACTACTATACTGCAAACTGTTGAGAAAACATTCTCAAGGCACTGAGTGAGTGAATGGATGCAAGACACTGGCGCCTCGGATGGCCAACGGCAATGGATTTAGCGCCAACTCTTTTCGAATTTGGGTGTTTGTTTAATGAAACGGCTTGTTTCGATTTCACTTTAATTTGTTATGCGATAATTACGTGAAACATTTACAACAAAAGATATTTAAATTTAATGATATTGCTTTCAGTTTAAGACTCAATTTCGTGTCTTTTTCAACGAGTAAATTAAAACTAAATTTGATATTAATTGCGCACGGTGTTCAATTCTCTTGTCAGTTTAATCTGATAAACAACTTATCACGAACAAAATCTTGAAGCATCAAGTGTAATCTAATTAAACATGATGCCCCACTGAATCACCTAATCAATCTCTAATGTGCACCAATTAAAACATAAATTCCATCATTTTAAACACGATACCCATCGATTTTTGAACATTCTAGATTACATCATAGATTAATCTTCATTTCAAATGTCTTTGTACCCATTACTTTTACCTCTTTTTTAAATACATAAAATTCGTAATCATTGTAAAAAAACATAAATATTTTTAGAATAAAGTTCAGTCGACATGTCTAAACATAAAAATTCAAAATTTGTTTTTTCTTACAGTTTGATAACCAACGTTATAATTAAATTGTAATTCTATTTAAGTAAATTATATAACATGATTTAAAACCACAAAACTGAATGTACAGTTAAAGATATTCAAATTTTGTGGATTTCTAACCGCAAATTACACCATAAATTATTCACCAATTCAAAACATGCTAGAATCTATCAATTTTTTTCCTAGAACTTTCAAGAACTCAAAATATCACTGGCGCCAACGTACGTTTAAAAAACATAATGTTAGTGCTAACGCTGCGCACTGTAATCGAGTGAATGGGTTAAACAACCACGCATTGCAATGCAAGAAATGACAGAAAAAATTAATTGCTCTTTAATGTACAGTTGTTGTCTCTGACTAACAAATACCATGGTTTCCTGCTTACTTTTACTTTGCGGAATTATTTACGTAGTTCATAGTTTGCTAAGTTTTTCTTACGTTTCTTTATCAGTATTCAGGCGACCTTTCGCCTAATAGAAGAGCTAATTAAGTCAACTCTGAAACAAGTCCTTTTACAACATTGTCCGAAGCGTAAAGAAAAGCTAACAATTTGCTTTTGTACGTAGAAATGCGCGGCGGAATAATTTGCAATGTTGCTCGTCGTAGAAAAACACTCGTGTTGTTCACGTGCGCATACTTAATGAGTGGACATCAATTAAAATGCATGCAAACAAGGAAGTCAAGTGAACATCTTTTCCTAATTGAGTTTTATCGTTTTGTTTGGTATGATAATTTGCGTACGCTTGAGAATTGTTTTTCTGGAATTATTTCAGCGAAATTTAAAAGAATAACAACATTGTTTAGTCTGACAAATATTATGAGTGTTCATTAATAACTTTTGTGTGAAATCGAATTTTTACGGGGATAACGTATTTTGAGTGAGATCTACCTGCGGTTGAAGCCGCAGGAAGTGAGTCGACCTACACGTTGAGGAGCGGCCCGTGCCAATGTTTCATCAAGCGTATTCGCTCGAGCATTAGGCGCACTTAATATTTGGTTCTTTGTTCTGCAATACTTCTATCGTATTGTTACCAGCGACGCTGACGAGGACCGCCTCGCGAAGACGTCTGCTGCCCACAGCTACCGCCAACGGCACTGTGCGCGCGCGCGAGCACCACAAAAGAAGCAACAACAGAGACACGTGCGCGCCGGAAACACGCTGCGGAGCTTCTCCTCGCATGCAGCAAGTGGGAAAAATCTAATGTGTCTATTCTCGACTTAATCTTGGCGCATTCAATCTTCGGTGACTTCCATTGTGTTGTCGTCGCCTGCGTTATCGCACTACTTCGTTCTTTACTGCGCCAGTTTGCAGTTTGCTCCTGCTACATTTCCGTACCAAGTTATCTTAACTTTACTTTACCAACTTTTTTAAACGCTCACTTGTTGCTGGACTATAAAGATTTGCTATTGACAAAATGATACCAGTTTAACTACAAGTTGAGGAGGTTTTATTTCGCAAGATTTCTCAGGAGTTGGACTTATTTTTAGGTTAGGTGGAATTAAATGAGTAAAAGTGCTTTATATTTCCCTAAGCAAATAAACACAAAGTTATTTAACGTACTTTTTTGTGCAAGATATCTTAAATTTTGACTATGTTTTAAGGTTATTAATTTCTTTAGCTAACCTCAACAACCTCAATAATTTTTTAGAGATATTAGATTTATTAGGGTAATTTTAGGCAGTATATTTTATTGGAAATAATTTGAGAATAATTTATTTAATTAAAAAAGTTGAAAATCTCTCCTTGTAATTTATTAAGTCCTGACGTAAGAAGAGGCTTGGTAGAAGAGAGGCAAACAAACGCATCGAATGAATGAAAACACTCGACTCATTCATTCGAACGCATTCACGAATGGATGAATGTTAATTAATGAATGCAATTAAAATGTTAGACGGCGGCGCGCACTCAACACACCTGGATATTGAGTGAGTGAATGAACAGCAAGCGCCAACTGAATGAATTATTTAATTGCGAAACTTTCATCATTTGGATATTGCCGATCATTAGTCCACAGACTGCATCATTAAGCACATCTTGAATTGATGTACAATCGATAAGTAACTAAAGGGAGATTTTACTATTACTTTGGACATTTTTTACATCAACAGTCGGTGCTTATGCAAACGGCGAGCTGCTTATGCGCGGCGAATGTTTACTTGTTTTCTATTTTATGAATGAATCGGCGCGCGCGATCGTGAATGTTGTATTGACAGGCAGTTGACGACGCCGTTCCAGTCGCTGAAGACTTGAAGCGTGCGTGGGTGGCGCGCACGTTTGCGGTTTCGCAATAATAACCGTGCATGCGCGAGTAAATAAATAAGAAGATAGATTAAAATTAACATTAGCGGCACAATTTTATGAGCAAAGCGTATAAGCACCGAGAGGAAACGGAGATGCTAGTCTTGATATAGCACGGCGACTTTTAGAAAGCTTTAAGATTTTCTTGAAATTTTGGTGATTCATTCATATTTTTAACAATGGTTTTAGATTAAAAGTAGGTAAGTAATCGTAATTTAGTTAATAACATCACGCTAGCTGTCTCTTATAATCCTGTGCAAATTTCAATTGAATTTTTTATCATCGAGACATGGAATACCGTGACAATGCAATTGGAATCCAACTCAAGTTCAATTTGATTCTAATTAGAATCTAGTACACTATTCCGTAAAATCTAATTAGTATCTAAGTAGAATCTAAAAATTTTGCATTTGGATTCTTATACGCATTCTAGTAAGAATTTGATTAGATTGCATTACGAATTCTAGTTGGAATTTAGCGTGCCAATGTGGCGAAATAAAATATCAACTTTTTCTATTCTTTTTCGCGGAATCGATAAAGGATTAGCTGAGTATTATGAATTTAAACGTTTTATTTCAATTGGACAATTAGTTTAGCAACAATTTCGCTCCAAATCTAACAAATTTCAAGTCAAAGTTGGTAGCAAAACTGTGTCTCGACTGTGTAATTCATTATCTCGAGACTGGGAAAAATTAAAGAAAACCAATTATACCAATGGAAAGGGTGGCTAATGCAGGATACTAATATATAAAATTTAGTACATTTAGATAAAATTATAGTCGTAATTTTCATTGCAATGGTCCAAGTGAAGCATAATTGGATTCTGTTTTTTTCTAATATATCTTCTTCCTATTTATATTAAATATTGGAATTGGAATCAAACAGCCAATAATTGTTATCCGAAATAAGATAATACAATGAAGTTTAAAAATTTGAGATCAATAGTTTCAAATTTGTATTAATTATTTTTTTCAATAAAATGTACGCTAAATTTAAATCTAAACTCAAGCCTCATACTAGTCCTGCTAATTACTATCAAATTCTGGGTCGGTATGTTCAAGTATCTGTTTAGTAAGGACTTTCTACGAAACCAAGCAAGTCACAATACTTGTTACAACTAAATTGCAAATTATTTAATGATAAATTTCACAATTTATTGAATAACATTGGTTAATAGGCGGAAACCACTAAACATATTCGCATTGCTCTTGCATAATTAACAAAAATTACTCATAACTAATCGTTTATTTCCTGTTTATCTCTGCTCAACTATCACACCTTGCAGATTTCTTTGACTCAAGTTTACTCATCTCCAACCCACATTAATTAATTAATCATTTCATTGTTGCACGTTTGTTGTTGTCGCTATTGTTGAATCACCCACAGAGACAAGTTCTAGTCTTACTAAATAATTTAAATATTTATTTAACGAATTAATTATTAAAAGTTCTAGAATTCATGAGTTGAATGTAGTTTTTGCAATTTAACCTTAATTTGTCCGAAGACATTTTAAAGCAATTTAAAGTTATAGCCGTGATTCATATGAATATAAAAGACTAATAAAATACATTGTAATTTAAACGAAACCCGGTTTACTTTTGGAAAAACAATTAATTTGTAATGGCGATCCGGTGGTATGAATTAGTTTTTAGCATTATTAACTAATCCGTGTCGAGTGTAGGAAGACGTGATTGAAGGAAAAGAACGAGTAAACGAGATCAAATAGCGAAAGTGCCACTGGAAACACGTTGCAACGTGGGCCGCAAAAGCATTTTAAATATGATCCATATGTAGATTATTATTTTATCATCGAGCCATGGTTTTTCCTTGATTGTCTAACGGCTTCGCGCGCTGTTACTGCGAGCGCGAAAGACAAGTGCATGCCGAATCGAAGCCTACATATTATCAAAGTTCGCAGGCGCATAGAGTTTAATGTGTGTGCATTATACAGCAGTGCTTTTGAACCTGCTCGGGCGTTCGTTCTTTCAAGCATTCGTTTCAAACTCAGGGACAGCAAGCGAGCGACCTACGCGATTTCCATTTCATTCATTTGACTTCAAGAGAGTTGTGTGGTTCATTCATAATTTAATCATTGATTTGCCTCGATGGGCCAAGCGCTTAGTCGCGCACGATTTACATTTAAATTTGCTGCTTAATATTATTATTCGATCGTATGAGATTAATAATGTCGACAACGTTGCGCACGAGCTTCTAATACTCATAGAAAGTTTAGGAATTTGTCGTAAATTTCTTTATTTACTGTCTCTTTATTTATGTGTATTTGATTACTGAATTATTAAGTAACTCGATAACGTACATTTAATATACAATTTCCATTTTATCATTTGCGCTACATTTACTTTTAAATTATTTAAATAATATTCAACCCCAATTTTATTTATTACACTGCACTACTTTTATTTTAGTCGCTTGAAATTTTAAATTATTTGGTTAAAAGGTAAAAATTTTATAATAAAAATAATTTATGATTGACACGATTTTATAGCAACTTTCAAAAGCAATTACTTACAGTAATTTGTAATACACAAGTACACAAGTGAGCAAGAAGCTAAGTGAAAATTAAAAGTCAAATAAAATATGGGCCAATAAAACATAATTTTTGCGCGCAATTAAGTTGTTTATAGTTTTTCGAGTAATTTCTTGCGAAGCGCGTGCGTAAATTATTGAATTTTTAATGCGGCGCGGATAAATAAGTGGGCACTTCTGCTGCTGCGGGTGGCTCGGAAAACACATATAACACACGCGGCTTTTAATTGGAACAATAAATATTTCCGGATCGAGCAGGAGCACCGTGTATACGTGCACATCGCATAAAATAAACTTATAACTAACTGCAACTGCTCTTGCGCCACGTACATTCAGAGATATCATGTGTTGTATTGCATTCGGAATTTGCAACTCGCTCGTGCATTTCGAATTTATTTGTATTTACTGCATAAGCTATGCACATGAAAGAATTGACTTGATTATTTACATCTCTTGCATCTTTCCCTTGATCAGCACAAACTAAATGTATTGCAATATATTTATTTTATTATTTATTCGTATTTATATCAAAACGAATGCTCAAATAAACTTGTATATAAAATAAATATCTATTGCTATTAAATATTTAATTTTGTCATTTACAAAATATTCTAATAAAATTAAAAAGTGATATTTCTAGTCAACGTTCTAAACTTTACTTAATTTCAAAACATTTAGTTCTTCATTGATACACTTTGTAGGTTAGTTGTATTTGTTAGTAGTGTAAATTGTTGGAGCAACTTTTGAAACTTGATGAGTGACTGTTATATATTTTGATCAACGTTATAACTCACAATTAGTCCACATATTTCTTTCTCTACTGCACTCTTCTCGTCGACAACAATAAGGAGCTGAGAAAGATGCAAGACGTAAAAGATGCCGTTCCTCAGGACAGAATAAAGTAGGAAGAGAATGCGCCAATTATAACAAAATGTTTTATATTCGTCTTTAACATGTTGCGCCCTCTACTTTTTTACTTAACGATTTATTTCAACAATTTCAGGTTCTCTTTTTTGTGTTCGTTTACAATTTACAATTTAAGCCATGAATGCACTTTAAATATAAAAACTTTCTTTTAAAATTGATTTCAATGAATTAATTATTTCATCTCTAATACTTTGTAAATTTAATTAATTACATGTTAGTTGATAGTATAATAAATTGAGGTATGGTAATAATAAATGAGCGCTTAATTAATTACATCCGGAAACACGTTTTTCGCTGTTAGAACCGAAATAAAAATGAATGGGCAGTCGTTAAATTTAATTATTATAACAATAATGCGAATGGTTTATTATCTAATTTTAATTTTCACTCAATGATGATTTAATGCATGTGTTTAATGCCTTGTTGTGGGTATCTGCGCGATGGGCTAATGAAGACATTACTCATTGTTTCTTCAGCACCGTTTTCCCTTCAGCGTGATGCATGTCTAATCGTTGTAATGTTCAGCGTCGTCATTGCATGCGATCGAAACCTCAAGAGATATCTATCGCTCGTTAGAGGCAAGCATTCATTCACCGATTATATAAATTTTGCTATTGTTAATACGTTTTTCATTTTATTAGTCGTGTTAATTTCAATTTGAAATATTTCACATCATTATGAATAGAAGATTATCCTCATATAAGTAATAATTTATGTACTTCGTTATATTAATAAACTAAGATTTGAGTAGGAAATAGATAAACTAATTTAACAACTTTGCGATTAAGTATAATTGAAGTAGAATTTAGTACCTAATCATAAAGTTCGTAATGAACTGCAACATAAAATCAAGCATGGATAAGACTACGCATACAATGGAATCATTAGATTTCCTCATAGAGTGCATCATTCACAGCAGATATTAGCATAATTTTTGTTCGTCAATGAGTAAACCGTGAAGTGCTCGCAAAGACTTGAGTAATCCAACCACCCACAACTTCCGCACAACGTGAAATCCACGTTTCTAATGACTACATCTACGTGCGTTTGTTTATCTACAAATATATTACGTTCTAATCTCCATTGCGTTTTTTAAATAATCATTCATTGATTTTTAAACACGACTCGCATGAGTGTTAATTCGCTTAAACCACAATAACAACAACAGCGCGAGCGCGAACGTGAACGTTCGTGAATGAGTTTCGATTCGTCGAAATCGCTGTGATTCAGCCATTTGCATTTTTGCCAGCAGCACTTTTCTGCGTTTATAAAATACTCGCAGTGCGCGTCTATGTAATAATAATCTGTACGCAGCGCATGCTAGAAAACGCTAATGACTGGCAACAAGTGAATGAAAGACGCCCACACGTGCACCGATTGCGTGCCGAAGAGAGAATATAACCTTGCACCACACATTACGATTTCAATCGCTTCGGAATAATGATTGAGCAAATCGGCTGAAGAAAATCCTTGCGTCGTGACGTAGCGAATTAGACTACTGGCGACTCGCCTTTTTTGGCGCGTGTTTGTTTTGCATTTGGCGACTGGCGTCAGGAGTTGACCTTTACAAGAATTTATTTGCTATTAGCATAATTTCATTTTTGGAGATGCAATATTATAATAATGGATGAGTTAACTCGTTTTCAATGTGATCTTTTATCAAGGATTATTAATTAGAAATTTATTGCCATTATGTTGTTAAGAAAACTTATTATAAATCACTAGACATTTTCAACATTTATGTGCAATTTTCAAACAAATTAGGCATTTTACCAACAATCTTTTGTGGGTGTAATTATGAAAACTTTACGATTCTGACCTAAGTTATTAATGCATTCGTTAGAAAGCTAATTACTGTCTGAAATGTAAGGATTTAGCATAATTAATTTTATATGAATGTAGTACATTGGTATTACATCGTTATAACAAAAGATATTACTTATTATAAAATCCAAAGTAATTGTAATAAAATATTTGTGTCGTTTATGACTTTTTATGTGATTAAAACACACAGAAGTTGAAAGCAATTAAAGAACATTTACTCATTTTATGCGTATTTAAAGCACATAAAAAGCAAGTTTATTAGGTTACATTATTTGTCGTTTTTTCAGATGCGGCGTGCGTGACAAAACGCAATCATCATTTGGCGAATTGGACTGCGCGACGCATTCAAATATAATAAATTACGACTGAATTGCAATCGGAAATATCGTTTATGCAAATCGCAATAAAAAGCCAGACTAAATACGCGCGAAACACGTGGAAAAAGTGCATTCAAACACTCGACTCGTGTGTTATTTTTTTAGTCGGTTGCTCTTCGACACGAATAAATTTTTCCAAACCGCGTGGAATTATTCGGTTGCGCTCGACGCCCGTATAAATGATGGCTGCTGAGATTTCGTGATGGAAAGACATTAAATGACACGCGACGCATGATGATCACAATTTAATTTCATCCATGCTTTTTAAAAGGCTCTTAAATGATGCCTGATTACGGCTGTTAACTTTTTCAGCCGTTTTTCCATAACAAAAACATGTAGAATACATACCATTAAACGAATACACCAAACTCAATCTGGGCGACTCAATTAAACTAACGTGAGTGACAATTTAGATGTCACTCAAATTTCATAAAATTAAGATAAGAATGCGCATGAATATTTATAATAATGAACGAGGATTGGGATTTGTATGGCTGGCTAACGATTCGTTTAGTATGCATTTTGTGTGGCTAATTGATGTATGTAGAAATATTCCATGTTTAAAATTTGTGTAATGTTTAGTAAGTGATTATGGGATAAATAATGTTATAACCTAAGATTGCAATATACGTAAGTAGGTATGTAGTTATTCAATCAGTTTTCTTTCACTCTGTCGTCGTTGCACTGCGGGCTATAGGTGCCTACAGTTTGAGGTGAGTTGTGTGAACAAAGTTGTTAGTCTTATTTTGTGAGCGTTTTTGATAGATTAATTGCCACGACTTGCAGGAGCTGGCGCGATGCAGTAGCAAAACGTCGAGGCGCTACTATGCTAATAAAGTGTCACACTTGGAAAACACACTTTGGTTTTTATGCACGTTTAATGAGCCCGGTTATAAATTATAATGATGTTTCATTTGCATCGAGCACGAGCTGCCGTCATCTTCTGCACTAATGACATTTTCTTGTGTTCTCCTCGAACGGCAGCATTTTGATATTAGTGTTACTATTGATGGGTGAACGTAATTAAAATATTGATATACGTTTGCTGTTGTACAACAGCTCTTAAGATGCTTTTACCTTACATTTACGTTTTGTACACGTTTCCTTAATACATCCTACGCGCTGCTTACTAAATTTCAATGCAAATACTTAAAACATAAACGTCACTAATGTTGCAGAACTATATTTGGCTTGTTAAAATGTTGTTTTGATTGAACATCATTTATATTTTAGTCGCTTTTGCGAATTTACTCAATTACTGCTATTGGTTTGACGTCATATTAATAATTTATCAAGTGGTAGGCACATCGCAAGAGTCGTATTTTAGCGTTAAGTAAATATCGAGAAAGTTGCAATTTTTTTGAGTCGTTTCGTTTCGTTGCAAACATAAGAATGCTTGGCAATTACGCGGCAATAAAACGTACGAATTTCAACCACACACATAAAGCTGGTACCACAATGGTACCATCAAAATGCCACAGATTGCCATCGTCGAGGAAAAAGAAGAAGAGCCCCATCTGCATCTTATGCACCCAAAAAGTCGAAACAGTAGCCGAAGCGTACTCGCACAAAAAACGGCTTAATACGATCTTAAAGAATCGGGCGAACAATACGCCCAGCGGATTTTTGGCGATCGTTTAGCTCATGCGAGACAAATCGATAAAATCGATTTTTTGCAACGCGAGTTTTATGTGCCGTGTACGGCTATATAAATACGCCATGAGATTTTAATCAATCTGTGCTAATTTTTGGAATACGCGCACGTTTAACAAGCAAATACAAATAATAGCGATAAAAATTATTTCAAGAAAGATTTAAGGCAGTTCCATATTAAGTGCCAATATTATAACCAGCGAAAACAACCTTGATGCCGACTTAGCAAGTGATCTCATTCCGAAAGCAATAAATATAAATAAGACTTAGTCTAATTGCTCTATTATTGCGATTCGAATTATGCATTATCAGCTGGCAAACTTGCTTTTAAATTGCGAAATTATGCAGATGTGATCGTAAGTGATAAGAAGCAAATAACTTTATTTGTATACGTTTTAATTCCTAAACGAGTATTAATGTATCGATAATTTTACCGCATAAGAAAAATACAATTATCATGCGAATTGAATAAGTTTATTGCAATTTCTTATAAAGAACTCATTCAATTAGCATCGTGGACGCTGAATGAGTAATCAGGACGTAATTATAAATGTGCATGTTTGCACTTTTAGACAGTTTATAACTCAATTATTTAGTTTATAATTAGCATGTTATGTAATATAAACGGATTAACTTGAACCGGAAATACTTTCTCTAATAATAGATTGCCATTAAATTTGTCATGAGGCATAACTATTTTATTTATGCGTTTTTTGACTACACGAGAAAAACATAAATTTTATAAGAGGCATTAATCATGATATGGTTTAAGGTAAGTTATCATTTTTAGAAGCCATTTTTAAGACTCTTATTGAAATTTCATTAGAATACTTATCACACAGGATGTTTCAAATTCCGTTAAAATTTAACCATACAGTGTGCATCTAAAGCGTTGTAGTCGATGAAATATAGATATGAATGTAAAAATATTTGGATATTTGCGTGAAATATTATCTAATAAAACTCAGTTATGAAACTAAGAAGCTCATAAAGCTATCATCTCCATTGTAGTTGTAGATATTTATGGCAGCTAAAAAACATACATTTCACACTAAAGCCTGCTCTGTATTGGAATTAGCATATAAATAATTCCACATACCCTCAAACAAGAAATACCACTGGTGAATAATAAATAATAACAAGAACTATTAAACTATTCCGGTTATTTCAGTTTAGCGCTCGAAGAACAATACTGGAAGCTAGAAGTCAAATCGAATCAATTCGATCGAACGACCAATAATAGATAACTGGAAGCAACAACAACAACAGCAACAGCAACAATTTCGAGTAGGTGCACACACGCATGAAACAAGTAGCATTCATGAAGAAAAAAACGACCCAACTATAAACTACAGATCTTGATTATGTTTCGAAGGCATTCCGAGGCGATCGATCACATTGCAATGTGGCATGTCCTGTTACTAAATTACAATCAAGTGATTCCTTCTCGGGCATTATGTAATTTTCGTTAGCGGCCATTCGGCTTGATTAATTTTGGCTTCTTCATTCGAATAATGAACTCGGCCATTGGGCACGCGTCCGTTTTGTTACCAAGTTTGGTATTTATTTTAGAGGTGCAGACGTAGTGATAAAGTAATAATTCACAGCACAGCGAGAATTAGCATGCAAGTGATAATTGATAAACTGTTGGACGCGTACAATGCGTCTGAATTGCAGATTTCACACCACGATGCGCGTGTTTTGTGACAATGGACACCAACCCAGCGATAAATCATTTGCGCGCCGCCGCTGTCTGCCTGTCTCTGTGCCTTCAAGTGAATATTATTATCACATCAAATCACTCAATAAAGGATTATGCTCGAAGGCGCCACGGCTGTGACGCGAAAAATGATTCTCGATGTGGTGTGTTTGTCAATAGTTAATTTCATGTTTTGCAAGGCAAATTTATTCGCAATGTAAACACAACGACCAGCGATCATTTAGTATTATACGTGAAAACATTTGTTGCTAAATGCTGAAACGATTAACATTTGTTGTACATTTCGTAGGAACTGATTATACGCGCTGCTTTCGTGGAACAAGTGAAGCAAAATACATAGATGTGTAGGGAATGTCAAGAGTTGAAATTGAAAAAGAAGTTAACGTGTTAAAAACACTAAAGCACCATAATTACATGATTGCTTGAGCAAGCAAAAGGTAAAAAGTATAATTATATACAGCCAGGACATGATGATTATTCATCAATATTATTGCCGAATAATCCAATGAGGTGTGACTTTGATATGAATGAAAAGCCATAATGCATTTCAGTATGCATTATTTCATTGAGAAAATCATAATCACGCACCCTTGAGCGAGCCATCACTCATCGGCTTTTTCGTTTCCTGTGCGCTGCAACGCGTCGTAGCTGTCAAAAGCGATAATAATGCTTAAGAGAACATTTCGCCGGGCATCCTACTTAACGCCGTCAATGCGCAAACGTGTGGCCGACGACAATATGTAATTACAAAACCGATAAAAATAAGAAATAATGCGGGTATACAAGTGTGCAATACAATTTGAATTTTTCACTCATTTGTAGCGCAATGAATGGCGCGTAAAAATTGAATTGTGTAGGAATAATGTTCATGCAACTCGCACACGAATTGGCATTGTCTCCAATGCATAGAGAGACAGCGAAAAGCTATTTTAAATGCATTCTTCTCACATAAATAAAAGCGCAAAAGTCACGTTTCACCCCGGGTCTAGTCCACACATATATGCGTTCAACATTTTACTCTGCGCAAAGCTTGGACAATTTCGCGTGTGTTGATTACACGTACCTCATACGATGCATACGTTCCTTGCGCTTCTTTCGTGCTATTGTTCTACACTCTTGCGTTCTTATATTATTATTTATGTTTTACACCTTTCAAAATCAATTTTCATTCGTTTTAATTAACAACTAAAGGCGCGCGCACACATTGTGGCGGATATCACCTAAGGCTAGAAGGAATTACCCGTACTTTAACCAAATATACAAAGTGTTTACCAAATAAAGTTCTAATACAATTATAATAAAAGTTATGACAAGTTTGGCTTTAGATTTTGAAATATCTTTCTTAAAATCGGAGATTATTAATAAAGATTTGTCTTAGCCTAAAAATACAATGGTTTTTAAAAGAGAGATGAAGTGAAACACTTGGTAAGTGATTAATACACATCCATTATGAAAATATTGAGGTGGTGAGTTATGTTACGTGTGTGGTGCTTTATTGTTTTAAATTTTCTGATGGTTTGTTTTTAGCTTGTGTATGCTGAAGGTAAATTAAGCACGTTTTTTCACGTTGCAATATAGGTATACCTACAGAGAGCTATCATCGAGCTCATAAAGTTCAAAGAGAACACAAAGTTCCCACACCTAATAATTCATCGAACAATTCATTATTGCTACGCCAAGGCGCTCTTAAATTTTAAGATCATCCACATCTTCGACAGTCAGCAGTAATGTTTTTAGTGTTAAGACAAGAATATAAAAGTCAATAACGCACGTTCGAATACCTTTAGTCGTAAATTTAATTAAGCTGATGCTTAGTTTATTATTTCGTAAATGAAACACGATTTTTATGAGTCAGGACTGTTAATTGCTTGAAATTTCAATTTTGATGTGTCAAAATAAGTTTAAGTGCTATCTCTTTAATGAATTATGTCTTTACACATATTGTAGAAGTGAAAATATTGTTAAAATGAATCATAAGGTAAGAAAGACAAAATTTCAGAATAAGGATAATATTATCCTTAATTTAATATAATATAAAAAAACTATAATTTTAATTACTATACACATACTGTAGATACCAAGATATTTTCAAAATGTAACATAACTTTAAAAAAAGAAATATTCCGAGCAAGGATAATATTATCCTTAATTTATTATGGCTTTAAAAACTATTATTTTACTAAGTAATTATTAATTATTATAAATGTAAATTTAAATAATACAAAGAAAAACAATAAATTGAATTATAATAACTACTTCCAAGTAGATATCCATTAATAAGTGTTAGAATACCAATCATTTAAAATAGTCAAAAACGAATTTCATGTGGCGTCTATAGAATAAATAACACCTAGCACGAATTATTGCATTTCGTGGTACCAATATTGGTGTCCGAACAATTTTGTTTTCTAGTCACGCGTGCGAGTATTTCACGCGAGGGTAACAACAAACAACACAAACGGCGCGACAAACAGTGACAAAGCGCGCACAAGCTAGAAAACATCATCGACAAATGTCGACTGCGCAAGAGGACAAGACGTTCGCATTGAGTGAATTTGTGTACCTGAATTCGTATGGTGTTGCTGACCTAACATAACAATGGGGCACGTCGCCCACGTGCCCCATCGGCGCACATGTGTCTACACACCGCATATTGATATGCGCGAAGAACAAAGCGCGCGCGACATTCCGTTTGACAAATAATTACATTTTTTTCGTGTTTGCCCCGCCGATGCGTGTCCGTAATAATGTCCCGTGGTCATTGTACCGCTTGTTCTCGAATTGTGCCTGTGTGTTCTTCGATCGCCGATCGGGGCGAACAATATCGAAACGAGTGCGCGATGCATATAAATTTCCGAATCGATTCCGTGCACTCCACCGCTGCCGCCGCCGTAGCCGCCGTCGCAACATGTCTTTTATTTTATGCGCGCGGTCCAATGTACAAAATTAGTATGCTGTCATGTCACTTTTATACCTTCTTATACACGCGCGCGCACTCCACCTACGCGTTTGCCTTCGAAACCGTCGAAAATTGTGCGCGACGTTCGGGAAAAACATCAACTTTTCGAATGAAGTTGTTCGTTCCTTGTACTCAAGAACGTTTCATAAACATAAAAAACTCCAGCAAACATGATGCATTTACACGGTAAATGGATAAACAAATTCTTCTTGGGAAAGTCTATAAATTTTATACGTTTATCAATAATTTATAACCTGAAAGAATATTTCAATTATGGAATAATTTACACGAGTTAAAATAATTTGTACTCGTCAAAGCAGAAATTAGTCCAAATACGGAGCGATTTAGGTACTTGCTTGAATTCAATCACCAATTGACAAGTCAACAATTAATGCCAGAAGAGCAAAACGTAACTCTACACTTTGTTGTTGCAATCATCCGTACGAATTCAAGCAACAAGCTCTTCGCTTGGAAAATGACGTGTTGCCTAATGCATATGCGCATTCCAGTAGCGCTTAAACCAAATAAATCAAAACGGATGGAACAATCTTATTATCGAGATGCAAGAGATGATTCGAGCGTAATTTAAGGCGATCTGCTAGCGTTTTATCGAATTTCTTGCGCAACGCTTGGAGTAACATGAAACACGTGCCTATAATTTCATCGGTATGCCATCTATGCTTTCACCGAAAAAATAATAATCTCCCAAAATATAATAAATGAGCCGAGAAATCACTGAGCAAAGAGCGCAAGATGAAAAGATGGATTTCTATCAATTAGTTAAACTTTTTCATGTTAAAATAATGAGCAATAATTGCATTTGCGTAATTAACAATGGTCGTGTATTGTTTCGAAGCGCAAAGTGATTTATGACGAATCACCTTCTATGATTTATTCATTGGTAAGTTGGAAATTTCAATATTCTTTTCGAGCATCTATGAGGAGCATTTAGCACATAGATCATGGCCGAGTCACGACTGACAGTCTTAGTTAACTATTCCTGTAAATCTCACTGTGCGGAGAGAACAAACGAAATTAAGCAAATCTCGACTAATATGCTCAGTCTTCACTCTCGACGAGAAATACTCATTGGCTAAACATGTCATTAGCATTGTTGTGGTGCACGTCCTACACCGGAGCTAGAGATAATAAACGAGCGAAATGCCACATTAAGCGCAAAAGCACTTACATGTCATCTGCTTTGCATTCCAATGCAGCAGTATCTGCGCTGTTCGCTGTACGCTGCGCAATTGTTAATACAAATGTGTTGCGCTAATTGATACGGCGAGCGCACGCGCTCCTTCCTCGTCCGGGTGAGCGTATTTATGGCAATCATGAATTACTTACTTTCGCATCGCGATAAGAGTTTTATGTGTTTTACATTATTGGTACGCATTCGCAGCGCCCCATATTGAACCGAGCGCGTGATAAATCTGCATACGTTTATTTCCACATATTATATTAATGTGTTGCCATCGTGTCAATCGTAAGTCAAACGTTATTGCAATCCTGGAATGAAACGGCGCACGATGGATGGAGCTGATATATCGCGAAGGCGCTTTTTTGCGCCAATAAAACGAAAATAAAGCCAAAGCTATTTGCTCTTTCCATATCTCGTTGCGTGCTGCGATTTCTCGCGAACAACAACGCCAACAACGACGCACAGTGCGCAAAGAATGTCGTAGTTGAAAAGAAGAACGTGAGAAAACCAATAAAAGCATTATACACACATTTTGATCGCTATATAAAATGCCAATAATACAAATGTTAAATGTACTTGGAAAGCGCCAAGAATGCCAAAGGAGTCTATTGTATGAATCTAAAACCAATGCAATGTTATTTTACGCGTTTTAATTTACAGCATGAATTCTATTTCAAAATCTACTTTTCCTCGATAAATAAACTACAGTAGAGATCATATTGATTTGTTCATTAGTCACTTTTCATCGTTCAGACAACAGTCGATAGATGTCTCTTGTTCATTAAAAGGGTGGTGAATAAAAATTAAGCAGTTTTAGCATATGAAATTTTAGATTACTTGTAACAATCTCCTTATGGGAAATCTACTGTATTTCTTTCAAATTTTCCTGCACTTGAAAACTAATAGAAATGATTAATTTACACTCATAGTTTAAATTTGCATATGACCAAAAATGGACAGATATAAAATCATCTCACACTCACCTGCGTAAAGAGAATCCAAAACCAATAAATAATTTACATAACAATAAATTAGACGTGAACTAAGTTGAAATCAATAAAACCAAATTAAATTCGTGATACACGACTGACGAAACCATTGAGGACTTGTAAAATTTGTTTCATATTTCGCTGTTGGAGGACGGCATGTAAAACCTGCTGGATATTTTTTCGTGCAGCCACATGCAAAGAGCGCACCCACGCCTGCTCGCCGCTATTAAATGTGTGTTATGGTGGCATCATTTAATTTATCAATCGGATTAACGCAACAACGGCAACAAGAGCCGCAAGAGCAGCTTCGGATCGGAAATCTATTGGGCGCGAATTGCACAATACGAAAATCTCGAGCGCAGCAAGCAGCACGCACATCGCGCGCACAATCCATAAATTAAGTGCCTTTTATCTTATTCAATTGGGGCCGTGCGCGCGATGCCATTATATACGAATTTATTTCTTTTATCTGGCTGACATTTTCACCCGGCGCAAGTCGACGACGACGGTGATATGCGTGCACGTATGCTGCTAGTGCACCACGGCAAAAAACACGCAACGAATTATGATACATCAAGTATGCACGTTGGTGGATAGACGGATAATTGCAAAATTATTTCGTGCATGTGCGCGCCAAGGTGTTAATGTTACAAGCGCGCCACGTACACCGTACGCGTCGGTGGGCGGCTTAATTATGAGTCTTGCCCTGGCGTCTGTGCATGGAAAATTGAAGAACCAAGGACTCTATTTTGTTATTTATTTGTTTATCTTCATGGCGTACGCTAAATATTTATCGAGTTTATATTAGAACGATATAATGAAATTTGTCATGTGGGTTTGCTTTTTGTAGGTTATGAAAACATGGATTATAGTTTAAACATTCTCGTAATTGTTCGAAGGTGAATTTTGAAAAGAAATTATGGAGAATTAGGAACAAATATGCCGACTTAACACCTCTTCTGTTAAGTCTATATTTTTCTATCATTTATAATGATTGCAAGCAATTTGTTCCAACACGTGATTGTGATTTGTACACTTGAAATAAATGTACACATATTGCACGTTTGATCAAACGTTAAGAACACATGATAATCGAACACGTACGTTGCGTACAAAGATGAATTTCTGTAATAATGCTCACGAATGTTCCGCGCATGCAGGAAAGTGTTTCATAAATAACCGCCTCGCACTATGGTATTGTTCGCTTGGCGCATTAGTCCAAGTACGTACATGCGCACTGTCAATTGCATCAAGTCATCAGGGAAGAGAAACAAACCCTGAAGGCTAGCACGTAGTGGAAAATGATATAAAAAGCTAGGTGTCAGTTGCGCAAGTTGCACAAGTGGCAGTGTTCGCTGTTGTCTACACGCATTGCGATCGTTATCACATCAACAGCGATTGTATTAAGTTACCACGTTAAGTAACTAACTAACTGAAGAAGAACATTACCAACACGTGTTTACTGATTATGTACACGTCTTTTTAATGGTCAGCACGGTATTGTTGCTAGATTGACGTACGTAACTGTTGAGAGTAACCGAAATATAACAGCGAGTGGCATAGGTAGGTATGAGAAATAATTGTAGAAGCAGAAGAAGTGCGCATTCAAGCATCACATCGGATCGCTTACCGAGTCGATCAATCAGCAAGCGCACTCGCGACTTGCATCTGCTTGCTGGAATGTTCACGCGACGCGACAAGCGCAAACAAGTCAAAGATTGCGCGCGCGCGCGCGAGCGTTTGATTCGTAATAAATTCTCCAATGTAAACTGTGCCTTCGGCGGCGATGTCAGCGTCAATTCGTGTGCAAACGCCGTAATTAAAATACGGCATTCGTACGTACGATCGGTTCGGGTTCGGAAACATTTTGATTTATACACGTGCATGCATCGCGCAAGTGCGCTATGATTTGAAGCGATGCGCGATGCGCAAACATTGCGCCGCGTTCACAGAGTCAATAACAAGGCATTTATTATGAATTACAATCGCAATCGCAGGCGTGAATGTGCGCGCGCGCGTTCGTCGTCGGGCTCATCAATTCTGTGTGCCCGGGCGCATAATGCACATAAATTCTTATAGAAATGCGGAAATATGGACGAGTGCGCGCGCAATCGTAAAATTTTAATGAAATGCCCTCAGGACGTCAAACGCAGGTTGAAATCAATTGCGTCAAGTGCATGCAAGCTTTGCCCGGAAGCACTTGGTCTTAACGAATTTATGGATTTTCATTCAAATTGCATTTTCAGCATTCTATTACAGGCAATTACAAAAGAATTCTCATATAACGACTTCTTAAACATAGTCTTTTTTTCTCTTTCATTATTTCTTTATGCGGATGTAGTGAGCAAACTGTCAAAGCCATTAAATTTTTTGAAAATCAAAAGCTAGATTCTTGATGGATAATTACAATTCTGAAACAGAATGGAACAACGTAAATTAATTATTGATCTATTAATTAAATTAGAAAAATTTTAAAAAAGATATGCAGATAAGTTTATTGATCCTTTCAGCAGCTTTCAGTTTTTCCTGAATCAAAAGGATAAATAATATTCCTTTCTTGTTTTTGAGATAGTTTTCACGAATGTATTCCAAAATCATTTTTATACCTACTTACTTGCTTTTATGAATAATAAAATAGTGAAAATGTTGGAATTTTGAGAATTGGCTAAAGATATATTGACATAACAATGTGAAAAATAGTTCAAGAATCATAAATCACTATCAATGATGCATGCTGCATTTATTTTCCAATTCCATTACGACTCAATTGTCATTCGTTGCATATCTGCACCTCTTGCATGCAAATAAATAATGCAAAGGCGAACTGACTGAAGAGGGCAAAAATATGTTTTATTGTGCCACGTGCGGCTTGCGCAAATGCAGCAAAATGCTGGTCTGACAACGCAACGAGCGAGCAAGCAGGCAATCTGATGTTATTTATTGACGCGAAATTGTTTTGCGAAATGGAAATGAACTTGTCATAGTTTTTTCGTCTGTCTGGAGTGCGATTGAGTGCTTTACGAGCACTTACTATGCATTCTTCCAGAACAAACTATTTGCTTATTTCTTCATAGAGCACCAGCAATTCTGTGAATATCTCATTTGAACAAATTTATTTGACTGATAGTGATTATCAATTGTTGCTAAACGAAAGAGGATTTTGCATAATCTTCAAGGAGACGAAGGAACCGAACAAGATTTATATAAGTAGTCTTCATATTAATAAATATCACATTCCATCGAATAAAAGCATAAATATATCGATAGGATCAGAATGTGTTAATAGATTTACAGCGAATGCAATCGAAATTGATTTTTAATAATAGATGCGTCGTAAAAAGCATTTTTTCTGAATGAGCATTCTCCAATCGACTTCAGCATGCACAGACGCATGAATATTTATTTACGGCGATTACAACGGTAATTAATTTAAAAAGCACGATGATGCGCAAGAACGAATCAAAACATATAAGCGATGTTAGTATACGGGCATTTTATTTTATGCATTTGTGATTATGTTACATCGCTCTAAACTAGAGAAACATGCATGAGCATCGTTAAGATATTGATCACGATACTAATCTATTTTATATATAAATTAGTTGTGTGGTAATATTTGCTATAATAATAAATTCTCATAAAATTACTATTAAAAGCACCTATTTATATTAATATAAAATAAATGATTAAATGTGTAATAATTCAATATGTACTTTCTTACTTCTTCTTTAAAACGTTTCAGAAGATAACGTGTGCAAATATTTTGTTTGTAAACTGTAAATTTAATTTTTGAAATAAAGCATGACATAAATAATGAAGCATTATCGTATAATCATTTATGTTAAATTTCGTTTGTTAGTGAAGGGACAATATTCATATGTATATCAAGTAAACACAAAGAAGACACGAGGAGAAAACAACGTTAATAATATTCAAGCATGTATCAGATATATGCATGTCCGGTAAGTGGACTCTGTTTGGAAAATGCACGATATTTGATAAGGAGCAATAAAGCAACTGTAACATTAACATAATATAGGCAAATAACCTAAGGGTCTATGAATATGTATCCAACTCTTACATCAAAAAGCCCACAAAATTATCGACAAATACAAAAATTGCTTCTGTATAAAATTCAAAATCAAATTACCAGATTTAGATGAATAATTTTGATTAAATTCTTGATTAATGTGAAAAAAGGTGAATGGGAAACTCAATGAGATAGCATTAATAGTTTTTCAGAACAAATTAAAATTTCAATCACTGCAAATTTTTTCGATTCCAGAACTTGATGAAAACAAAAAGCCTGTCATTGAATGCAGATTCGTAAAAATGTTTTCTATACTTTCCGACAATCCGTGAACGTGCCGCCGCTCAGTGGCGCAAAACACTCATGAATCTTCTAATTAAAGTCATCGGACATCAATCAGTGAGCGCATAAAAGTGCATCTTCATTAATTTATCTCGGAGCGAATCTCGTCGCAATTTTTTGCGGGCGTGCGGCAAGCGATTGCGCTCGCCATTGTGCACTACGCCAACGAGTCGCGTAATTATTTTTAATTAAAACCCCGATTAGGACAAAAGCCTCGCGAGCGCGCGCGCTCTTCTTATCTGCGCGAAATAGAAAAACGCACTACAGTAGTGCTGGCTGCGTTTATCGGCGTCGTAAAGCAATCGAGTGTGCTGCGGCGGTGGACGAAAAATGTCTTCTGCGAATGCCAGCAGGAACTAATTCCTCTTCAGCTTTTCCTCCTCGTGTTCGCGACGCGCGATATCGTCGGACTTTGACAATCACTGACACTCGCGCTCGCTATGATGATGGTTAATTATTTTTCAAAAGTGTTATGTGCGCTTATCGCCCATCGAAAACATTGGAGAACACATGTACCAAGTGTCGGCAATGCCGTAATTAATGCCTTGCGTACTTCAGTTACACTTGCGTTTCGAAAAGATGTTGGCGTTCCTCAGAATGTTGCATCGATAGAAGAAAGGAGTGCAAGGCAAGTGACTGAGTTATACCTTTATGAAGCATTTTAAATCTCAGTTTCACATTGATAACACAAGACGGAAAGGTACACACACAACACAGCAGGCCGCACCGGCACTGCGCTCACCATTTTTATGATGTGTGTGGCGATTTGTCCAGGAAATAAACGCGCGACTGAAACCGATAACCTGCCAATGCGACGCGCACTGCACCGAACGTATCTGACTTGCAGATGCATTCAGCGTACATACGAGCAAGCAGCCTGCTGGAAAATTATGAAAATGCATCGTTTGCAATTCAATACACACACGCCTTTTAACAACCGAACCGTTTGATGTAATGTCCTGATGTTTAGGCTACGCTTCAGACCTCTCCGCGCAAATATTTCGTACGTACATTTAGCATTTATTACTATTTGTATGTTGTACGTAAGTACATATAAAATAATTCCACACCTGCGTTTGCATGCGTGCTATCATGATTATTGCCGGTAGTTTGTGTCAGATGAAGTTAGTTTAAAACAATCAAGTAGGTGTTTATTTGCAAAGCTAAAGGTGATAATTATTTCTTTTCTTGGATTTGAATAAAAAAGCCCACGTCAGACTGAGCATAAAATAGTATTTACTCAGAAAGGGTTTGCTAAACATTCACTTAAAACGATCGAACGTATCGAAGAGAATGCATGCAATAAAATGTATGTGCAGTGCTAATTGTAATGACAGGAGTGAAGGCTTCATTTGGCGTTTGGCAGAAACATTCGCGCTGCACGAACGCGAATGGCAACGTGCGAAAACTTTTGCAAAGCGCGCATTCGGCTCGACACGTTTGGTAAATCTGGCATTAGTGGCGAACGGATGCGCAGATGCACACATTCACTGCTTAGCATTAAATCGAACAAGCGACAAATATGCGCGCTGAAAGAATTGAAATTGGACTGAAAACGGCACTGCCGATTGCGTTGCCATTCAATGCAAAACTTCTGGAATGCATTTTTACTTTTGGCGTGAGCGCACATTACAATGGACTTATATGCTATTATCTCACACAGCTAATTACTTGATTTTAATTAATTAACTCTCTTCGCTCACGACGCTGATGAAGAAACATTTACTTCTTGTGAAAATTCTTTAACTGGTTGCACCTTTTAAATTTTACCACTAAAATTGAACGACAAAGAATATTATTAGAGATTTAATTTTTTTCTCATTGAGTATTGAGTATTTCTTGGGAAAAAGTTAATTAATTGTCAGCAATAATAATTAAAAACAATAAAAACGCGACGTTTGATTGCGGAATTGTGCGCGTTTGTAATTGCGCTTCCTCATCGGTGGCGGAAAGTGTATTGAGACCTTAATTAAAAAACTTATTGCCATTAATTAAAACTCTTGCACGTTGCGCCGATAAAGTTTCCAGAGCGCCGGCGCGAGCGTTCCACTTCTTGTCGTATCCGCGTTGCCCCGTGCAATAGTAATAGATTAATTAGTCCTTAATTAACACCCAAAGGGGCATAAATATTAGCTCACCGGAATAGATTCGAACTTGGCGCAGCTTTGTCGGCTCGGTCGCGTTAGTTCGCTGGAACCTGTGGGATTTGCACGTGCAATTAACTTGTCTGCGCCGCTGCCCGTTAGTTGGCGATCCATTTTTTCCAGCTGCACTTTAATTGATTGAACTCAATTATCGGTCGCAGTTTTTTTACTCCCCTTTCATCGCCATCTAGCGAGTGACACTTGAAGCTGCGGTGCAGGTTGAAAAAAGTGGGATTCATTTATAACCGATAAATATTATTGTGTACATCGTAACTAATTACAGAGCCATTATTTTTGTTCATTTGTTGCGGAGGCAGCGTGCTGTGATTTTAAATACTTTGTCTTATTAGCGGTGAGATTTACGAGCTTGAGCGAGCGCGTGAGCTTAATTTCGAGAGCATGTGCACACCTCAAGAGGTAATTTAACCCTTTCGGACGGTGCGCGCTTTTTTACGTCTTGCCTTTTGTATGCGCGCGGCTACCGTTGACTGCGCGCTTTTATTGCCTCATCATCATCTCCACCAGGGGCTCCATCTCGTCTTGCACTTCTTTATTACTATTTTTCTCTCGTCTTCATACGGCGGAGACCGACCTCCTTAGCGCGTGATTTACGTCTAATTATCATCAGCATTTTAAGTGACACCCGCCGCTAATATTTATGAGAGTATTCTCGTAAACGGCACACCTTTTCAACTCGTTAATTTCCCGACTGATATTATGTGATATCATTCAAAATAAATGCCAAAACTAACAATTAACTGAGCTTATTTATGAAAAAATAAATTACAACTTGAGCATTGTGTGCAACGAGTGCATACGTAAATGGTGACATGTCAGGATGAATACGTCTCATTAAGGCTCAACGAGTTAATAATAATCACACTTCCGTTTTATTTTTTGACTTGTTAACGAGTGCATAAAGTCGGCCGCATTTTACGAATGTTATTAGATTAAGATTCATTTCGGTTTTCAGCTCAGGAGAAGTTGGGTTAGCTCGTTTTGCTTCGAAGATAAATGCGTTTGATCCGGCGCGCCGCGCTCTTATCACTCGTCCGCATCGTAATTGCTCGGCGCGCACCAAACACGCGTTCTTCTGTGTCGAATCCATTAATTACAATCCGAATGCATTAGAAAAATACCTTCCTTGACTATTTTCAACTTTCCTTAGCGTTTTATTTATTGATTATAACCAAATAATGAAACTTTAAGTAAATACCAACCACCCTAATTGTTTAATAAAAAATTAAATTTAAATTAGAAGAAAAAATATTTAGCGTTCTTCCAATGAAAGAAAACAACTTAAATGAGTTGAAAAAAGTCGTAATGTGGCATTGCTGCGCGTTGCTTATTAACATATTCAATTAATGCAGAGTAATTTGACTAAATTATCTCGCCTCTTCGATCGCATCGATTTGGTGGTTCTTCTGCTCTCAGCATACGCCATTGCTTATCTGATGTGTGCGCTTGATTCGGGAGAGAGATAAGAACGCAAATCAGATATTCACACACACGGCGAGAGCTTCTGACTATTCAGACGTGATTATCGTCCAGCGATTTATTTTAATCGAGTGTTTATCGCATTATTGGTCACATTTTTCCATGTCAAGCGCGATAATTTCAATAAAAAATACGCATAAATCTTCTAATACGTGCTCCATTACGAACGAGTTGTAATTAAATTAATTTAAACCCAAGTCGAGTACCAAAACATTCAATAAAAAAAATATGTACAAGTCTAGATGCTTGCTACCATTCCAAAGAAGAGAAACTTCTCTGAAAATAGATGCATATTTTTTTGTGTAGCATTCACATTTCTGGAAATCCTTTTTATTATTTCACCATTATCCATTCATTGAACGAAACAAATTTACTTCGAAGAGTCGCGGAGAATGAAGAAGAGCTGCGGCGAAGAACGTGTTATGCGGAAGCGAGGATGATTATTGCCCGTTTGGCAATGCGAACACGTGGGGCACTATCGATGCTCGCGCATTAAATATTGCACAAATTGCGCGACAGCAGCAGCGCGCCGTTAAACATCGGCGCGTACACGTCGTAGAACACTCGGCGTACCATTTATAGGGCTCGCGTGCAACTGCAAATGCGAATTTTTATGCGCGCACAAGGCTTTTTCGCGCGAATAATGCGCGCGCCTCGTTTTGGCGAATCGTCATCGTATTATAATTCTTCGTCTGCGACTTCTTCAGCCGTCCACTATTCCCTTACGCGTGCGAAGCGCACTGCAGCGCGCTGCATTTGGCGACGCGAGCAAACATATAAATAAAATTATACCAATGACCGACCTATCTAGGCGCGAGCGCGCGCGCGCTTCTGTGTGTCTTCGCGAGGAACAAGTTCAATAATAGATATGGTCAGAGTATGCACGACATTTGCACATGCACAAGAAGCTTCTCGTCGTCGTCGATGATGATAAAAGCCACCAAAGCTCGAACCAACTATTTGCGCTCTTCTTGTCGCTTCGCGCGGCACCAACAAAAGCACACAAGAGGATAGCTTAGAATTTAGATTGCTTTTGAATTGTCTATGAAGTTGCTAACAATACAGGTCTGTATTCAATAACATTTCATATCAAATATTATTATAAACATTACCCGGAATATTTATAAGTATTTAATACTTGGATTATACATTTTAAAGACAATCCTGTTAATATCTTTAATATTTACAAATATTTTCATTGCTAATTTCACAATGGCAATGAATCAAACATGCTCAAAATAGAAGCGAATAGTTCATGCGCGTTTAAAAGTATATAATTCAAACCATAACAGAATGAATGCTCTTATCGGTGAAATGCGCGCGAACGTGACTCAGATTACAATTAAATTCTTTAAATGGCAATATAATTCATTAAAATAAATCCATTAAAATAATAATGCTTGTAACGAATGCAAATAAGAAATGTAACTACTTACATCCAAATGCGTAGTAACTACTTACCTTTGATGTTATTTACTAAAATATAGTCATTTAAGGTAATTTAATCCGAAAAAATAGATGGTAACAAGTATTATGTTTCAATTAAAGTCACCTTGACGTTATGAAATATGAAATTCATTAAGAACGCGTTTTAGTTTCACTCTTGCTAATTAATGAATGCGCAATCTTTACCAAATCCAGGATACGCTTAATTTATTAAGTAAATAAGCGATAATTCAAAATTTTGTCAATTTTAATGGCGCATAAAAAATCCGTCTTAATTACAGCGTCGTAATTTATTAACTAGTAAATTGATATTTAATGGAATTTCCATAATCTGAGATGCGCTATGAGTGCCGCAGTCAACTGATACTCGTTTGCCTATAAATTTTTGGGTGGTCTATAATAAAATCCATGCGTCGCAAATCAAATCAAATTAATTGCTCATTAACTACTAGTGTTTTATACTTGCATAGATGTGAAGCGCACAGAGTTTCGACATCAATCATAAATCTTACGATTGGCTAGGATTGCATTTAAACCTTTAAATATGATATGTAATTTAAGTATATCTATTGGGCGTTAGGAAAATTTAAAAAATGAACAAATTGCATGGTAAACGAATAACACATTTAGTTTTGGAAATTGTGCAAAGTTTTGGACTTAAAAAGAACACCCTGTAATTAATTTGAATGTAAAAACTTGGGTGGTTGATGGCGTTGCAAGTATCAAAGTGAAACAACTGAAAACCGAATCAAGACGAACATGCATTGGGCGTTCATTACAAAGTGATGTATACCTACACGGTTTTTGTTAATCGACGCACATACACATCCAACGAGAGAAAACAAACGCAAAACAAGCAAACGGGACATGCGCATTCACTGGAAGAGAGGGCATAAAGGTGGTAGCACTCTGGTGGTCTTAATTAATCGGCAATTACGTTAAGTCTAATGCGTGCCCTCCTTTAAGCCACCATCGAAGGGCACGCATGCATTCGCGCCGACTACCGTTCCGTCGACATGGAAATTGTGCGCGAACGAATTTGAAAATTGTGACAAGGTGAAGTCACTTGTTAGCTCAGCGTCAAGCACACTGGCGAATGACAATCAAGGTGAATTTACGAGGCGGTTATTCGGTACGAGGATACAATTCCTTTTTCATTTCTTTTGCACTTCAAAAGATGCCTGCGCGCATTGCTTGTTTACATAAGAACAATTTCAATCAATTTGCAAAATCATTCTTGCATTACAAACGCACCTCATTGATGTAATAAGTGATTTAAGTCTCGACTCGAGCTACTTAGGTGTACCTACTACTAAGTAAGAATGCGCGCGAGTAAATATTTAGCGAGCGCATTACGCCACATTGATTGGCTGTGTATCCTGATGGGTTTGCGATAGCGTGTGAGCACCATTTGCATTTATTAACGATGCCGTAACGATTGCGTTCAGGTATTGTTTACGGCCACGATAGCTGTGCTGGTGTCGGCGCGCGCGAATGCAGGCACGTTTTTGATAGCGGGCTGCTTCGCGAATAAAAGTACGAAGAAATCAGTGCGCGAGCCGCGTGTCAAGAGGTCAGCGTCGTGCGAGCGTGCCCGCCAAGCGCCGCAACGAGAAGCTATGCAACGAAGAGACCTCAAGAAGACAACTAAAAGCCACGCCAATTATTGTTATTGTCCGCGCAATGTTGGCGCGCTTGCTAGAAGGAAGAAATAGAAATAATTGCGAACGTGCTTAGCTAATGTACCTATTCCATTTGTGTTAACGTAGAAATTCTTGCATTTCAATGTAATTAAATTTGTTCTTTGTGATATTTTTTGACAACAGCAAATATATGCAACCATGTTTACAAAAAATTATAATAACTGCTCTTTTATCACTGTCCAAAAATATTAAATAATAGTTTCCATTTGGAAATATTTCATTAATAGGTATTCTCGTTTAGTAATACAACTGTGGAACATAATGGATGGTAGATATTACCCTTGCTTATTACATTAAACACCATTTGAAATTAAACTCTCCAAGTGCCATAATGAAAATATAATGGGTAATAGAAGTTTGAAATTTATGACAAAATGTTTGTTTCAATAGAAAAAAAAGTGTAAAATTACTAATGTTAACGCATGTATCACTTCAGCGTTTCACAAATTATTTATGACGCATTCCGAACTTTAATGTGATGGAAGATTTACAGCCGTTCCTCGACCATAATTAACTCATTACATAATAATCTTCTGAAACGCTCGCACTGTCCGTTTGAATGTTCCTCATTCGGCTGGTCATTGAACGAAATAATAAAAGTGATACTATGAGGCATAAATAAAGAACAACAATAAGAGCGCCCTCTGCGCTGCGCACAACACTCACGCGTCGCGGCCGATTCGCTTTGAGTATTGTCAAAGCGGGCGTAGAAGAATAGATAGATGGAAGCAGGAAAATCTGCCGTTTGAAGAATGGAGGAAAAACAACACTACGCAATGAATGCGTCTGGAATGACTTGAGCGGCTATCGAAATGAATAAAGAATAGAGGAATAAATAAGAATAAGGACGACATGGGTGGCCGTCGTAATTTTTCGTAGCCGTGCATCGTTTTCACTTTGCATCGTTTCGAATTAGTAATAGATTAAAGCACGGCCAGTATAATTCAAATAATATTGTATAAATCCAGTGCAACTTGTAAATGTCAGCGCTCAATAAAAAGTTAACTAATCGCATCAACATTGCTTGAATTATGCTTGAAATAGGCAATGCATTTATAGCCTTTGCCTCCTCCATAAATGCGCAACTAATATGGTAGTATTTATTAATACATTTCGTTAATAAATTTTGATGTTTATCGCTCGACCGCACGAGAAATTTTGAAGAAGAAGAGCACTCACCATTTTATTTCAACACATTGTGACGTATACACATCTACATCTTATAAATTACGAATTAAGATGCGGTGTTTCTTGTGTTTTTTTCGTTTTTATTTGCCTCCCGCACAACAATCTCTTCATTGTTATCGCCGCGCGTAGAGACAAAGAGGATGTCAACATTAAGTCATTGGATTCTGCGTGCGCAATGAAAGAAAGCGTTTTTGGTCTCGTGCGTTTGCATAATCGTAATGCATAAACTATGATGATAATAACAGCACGATGCGCAGTTTATTACAATGCATACGTACATCTTGTTTAATGCGCGTATATTTTTTGGTGTATTATCGTTTTATTTTGTATCCGTACACTCTTATGTTTGGTTATCTTTTTCAGTTTACGTTCGCTCGACAGCATTTGGTTATTTTATTAAGAAATAAAATATGAAACGCGCGCGCCACGCATTAAATATGTAAATTTATCGATAGGTGTTCCCCGCAGGGGGGTCGCATCTAAATCTTAAACTCATCTTCATCGCTGCCTCCGACTTCTTGATCAACCTGCAGCAAAACCTGCGAGTTGGATGTAATTAGAATTATTACATGTGCAAATTTATACCAAGGAGAAAATATGGTAAATAAAGAATTCATTGAACTTTTGGTGAGTCATTGAGTCACCAAGCACATTCAATAACATCATTCATCAACTTGCCGAAAATGTGAAATAAGTACAGGAATGCACTTATATTTAGTGAGTCGAAACGGTTTGTTTGCTCGTTCCATTGCCGAAAAATTATGAGAATGACCCCAGCAAAGTAACCTAATTGGATTTATTTCCACACGCTCGAATTTATGCTTAATTTTAAGTTCGTTAACGTAAATTTCTGAACGTAAATACACACACGTGCTGCATGAGCGCACGCAAACATCGCCAAGCAGAATTCATAAATGTAATTGATTGCAAATGCAAATGAGACGCAGGTTTCATTTTCGGGGCGCACTCTGCCACAATGTTAGTCTCCATTTTTTTTTGGTCGCGGCTTGATGCATAAGTAGAAAGGCCGCGAGTGAAACATCCAATTAAGATAAATTTTCACGCCTCAAAAATGAGTTTGAACATTTCATTCATTCCCGGTTATCTTAAGAGACACGCTTCGATATCGCTTCGCGTTAAAATTTATTAAAATTTGAATGGCCCTGTGCTTAAATCTCTCGCGTGCAAGATACACGCCACGAAAAGTGTCAATTATTGTTAAAATTATGGTAACATTCCATAAAGTCGCATTTTTAGTTTAATAAATGCATGAGATTACTTAAATTGTAAGCATATTAAATGATGATATTATTTGTGATTAAAACGTAGCTTAATATTAAGAAATAACACAAATTGACAATTCAATTGAGCATCTGATGAAGAGCCACGTCGCTTGTCACGTGGACGAAAGTATGCTTTTATTAACTGATATATAAATGATTGTCGTCCATTAGAAGGACATCAAAGTCAAGTCGTGTCGCTGAATTCAATCAGAAATTGGTCACGATACCCAAGATTAAATGACAACACGTCATTCAGTATATGAAAAATGATGTTGCTTAACAATGTCTTCGACTTTCATGATTTTATAAAACTTGAACTTTAGTTAATCAGTAATCAAGGGCAATGTCAACAAAAGATTGAAAAATTATGAATTTTTCTTATATTTGCATAATATCTAGTAAATACTAAAATATATATAATATGTTCTAGAAGAAGCCTAGAAGGACAAATAAGGAAATTTAAGTAATACCTATCATGTTCATTACAATTATGTCTTTATTAGACTACGTTCATACAATTAATCCAGAACTATAAGGCGTTCTTGTTTGTCCAAAATTTCTAATATAGGCTACAAGTTACACTAATTTTTAAATGAACATTTCTTAGACTAAGTACGTTTTTTAATTATCAAAAAAGTATATTAATTATATCTGCAGGATTAATAATTCGATCAATTATGGAAACGAGATATATTTTTAAATCCTGCAAAAACAGGACAGAATTAATGTTTACGTTGCAACGCGTTGCCTCAAAACATCTGAAGAAGCTCAGATCCTGGCTATCTCTTTTAGATAATATAGAAATTAGTGAACTAATCTTAACCACAAGAAAACAAGCAAATTTGTTCTAGACCTTTTAGTTGATGAAATTTTGCTGAGGATTCTATGTCAAGATTAAATTTAAATGCTGTGCTACATATACATTTAAACGATATTGTTATTTTATCACATTATTGAAAATTTAGTTAATGTTTTGTATTTTTAGATAATTCAGATAATTGAATAAGTACTACAATTTCTTCTTACTTTTGTACTTTCTATATGTATTTGGTCCATCAGTTTAACTTTTAAATATAAATTGGATGCGTTTATAAAACACAACTCGTAGTAGTCTCGTCATGCGACTTTTTATTATTATTGCATACGCACCTCTTGCACAGCTAGCAAGAGCAACAAGCAAACGGGCGATCATGAATCATACGCGCGTACACAATTCCATCCCATATCGGTCGAAATAAATAAACATATCTGACCCAAAATGTAACCTTTACGGCGTAATTGCATACGAAATTGTTACATTGCAGCACTTTATTTGCCACCAACACACTTCTTGAGCGCGATGAATAACAAAACGGCGACGAGACCCTCGAAAAATTGCAACAACTACAACAACATGCAGTTAACTGCAATTTATTATCTAATTATTTAACAATTTCTTTGTTTATTTCTTGTCCGTTATTACGATTGATACGAGATAATTGTTGAACAAACGGACATTTTTATGGCTGCGCGGCGCGGTGAAATCATCAAAGCGCTCGCTCATTCATCCATCTTCTCAACTTCTTCTTACAATAGGCGACTCTTCAACGAGCGCGTCTTCTTTGCATGCATTGCTGCTGCTGCTCTTGCTGTTGCTGATGATGCAAAGTGGAATTGTTGTTTGCTTATTACAAACGGCGATTGCCGTATAAAGGAGCGCTCGTCGCGTTTCATTCTGAGTCATGTAATTGCTGGCGCCGTCAATAGACGAGTCCATCATCGTCAAATAATTTCGGAATTATGGCTAAACGATCGACAGTTTTGATGATACAATTGACACGTTTGCTATGCCATCGAGTTATTGCCCATTCAGTAAACACGGCGTTTAATTTATTATTCAAGGATTTATTTGGCAGCGCGTTTGAGCAACTTCCAAGAACTTTACCAAGAAGCGGAGTGTTCCTTATTAGATAATTAAATGTCTAAAATTACGCGCAGGATTTTCTCACATTTTCACTCAGCGACGACTTCCAAGAAGTGAAGACATGATAGCTGACTTATCACGCATTATCAGCGGACAGGTACTACAGTTTGCGATGCTCGTTCTTCACGCTCGCCGCGCATAAAATAGTGACCCAAGTATACGATAAACTTTGCGCGGACTTCTTCAGCAAATGGCAAACTAATTGTGGACTTATGACAGTAACAGCAAGAAACGTAGTGTACTTAATACGATAGTTAAATTCCTCCAGTTCTTGCACTGCAGTGCGCCCACTGCTGATTCTTTCACTTCTTCAGCGTCAACATATTTCCACACTGCAATTCATTGAGTCCAAACGCTTCCTGATCTTCTTCATCGCACATAATTCATAGCACTTCTAAACTTTGCTGTTGAACAATCCCAGGAATTTTTATTGCTCAGTTTTTTTGCTCACATTTTTGCAAACTATAAAAATGTTTCATCCGCTTCGTGATAAACTGACTCATGTTATCAGCGATAAAATCGCTGTAGTATTTTATTAATAAGCGATTTGAGTAAAGATGACGCGCCAAGTTATATGAGTAATAAATTCAGCTAATGAATACGTTTTTATTGTCTCTGATTATACTACAGGTAGTTTAATGCGCGAGGAATCTTGATTTCCCACGTCACGAGATAGATAACTATCGGCGCATCCTCCCTTCTTGAGAGAGGATGCTTGCTCGATTTGTTAGGAAGCGCACTCGCTTTGATGCGTTTCTCCGATTACGCTTGGCGCATGTGTGCTTTTTGCGTTTGTCTAACCGACTTAAATTCAACCTTTTCAGCAGGCGCCCACGTGGGCGGCGAGAATTTATGCGTGTGGTACCTACACGAGAGTGTGCCGCATGAAATCCTCTCGAATAGCATGCATAATTTCCGCATTGATGATATGTGGGAAAACGCGCATTTTACGAGCGGCATACTCACTGGCGGTTGCAAGTAGTAGCTCTCGAATTACTAATTAAATTACGCAAAAATTTGTTTAATGTTCTTTCTAATTATGCTCAACGTGTTGAGATCTTGTTTTTCTAACCTTTAAGTCATTCTCTTCCATTTCGTTATTTTTTCAATGTCATGATTTTTATCACAAGTAAATGAATTAATTTTTTTGAATTATTACTTTTATAATGACTAATATTTTAGAAGATATGACAAAAAATTCAGGAAAAAGACCAAAAAACAAATTTCAGAAAGAAATGTCAAAAAATCATTTTTTTATTAATTTGTCGTATTTTCGACTGATTGATAATGCAATTAGGCGTTATCGTCCTCTTCCCTGAGGGACTCTGGATCGACCCGATAGTATATTCTGGGAATCTAAGAAGGTTTCTTACAAACAATTTTTGTACGGTTGAAAAATTTTAAATTTCAAAAGATTTGTTTGAAAATGCAGTGTTTTCTTCCAAAAACGATTGACAAAAAAATTAAATAATTAATTACATGTCGTTTATAACGACTTCCGGATGTAACGACTAAAATTTGCGCTTCTTACAACGTCGTTATCATGGTAGGTTAGTATAGTTTGAATTAGTTCAATATTGAATTAGAAAGGCATCAACTTTTACTTTCTTCTTGTTGCAACACAAAAGTGAGTGATTTAATAATGTGACACAGTTTGTTGTTGAGACGGTGCATCGCGCGTCCTTGCGTTTCGGCAATTGCAACTAGCATGAGCGCGCGCGCACTTGTTGACATAAAACGCGAGCACATTGCGCGCAGCAATGCTCGTAAAATAAAACATGACGAAATCTCGCGCGTCGTCGTCGTCGTGGTCGTCGCCACGTTTCTTGAGCACACATGCACATCTAGACATGGTTTGTCGTCGCTTGGCACAGTTTTGCGATTGCTGCCGCCGCGCACCTTTATATAATAACAGCAGCAACAACAACAACAACCCGATGATAATAACGCACAAATATTCGCGCCGTGCGAGGTATAGAGAGCCAACTTCGGCATTACCATATAGGGGAAGAAGTTTACCTACTACTCCATGCTTGTTGTACACACGTCTTTTACATTTTTACATTTTACATATCAGACGCGTATTATTATCCCCGGCAGTAAATGCCAATCGTTAAAAATCGCATGATCGCATGCGCTGGAAATTGATAAGACAACTCTGTCACTTGCAATGATCTTAAGAAATACTTTTTAATGCCCGGCGCTTAATGTTTATTTCTCGTTTTATTCACGAATCGCTTCTTACGCAATGCTTTTCAAAGCGTTTTTTATTTTGTAGGACAGGATTTTTACGACAAATGAAATTATTCCAGCAAGACGAGTGCGACCACCAAAAAAAAACTTCAGATTTCACTTTCCTTCGCATTAATTCGTTTAATTCTCAAAGAATTTTATGCGCTATCATAAAGTGCAATCTCTCACAGCATACGCATACATAAATTAAAAGCCAGTGGCACTTTATTGAATAATTCAATGCATTCCAAAGCATTCCGTAAAAATGCGCCAGACTACCGCTAACTTCGATCGCATATTGAGTTATTGCTTTCTCCCGTATCGATCGAATCGGCTAAATCTTTGCCATCCGCATCTAAGCGACGCGACGCTTGCAATCATCGTGATGCATCTTTTGCGATATTTTGTAGATTTTGCACGTAAACGCGCGCGGACAAGCATTTTTAGTCAATGATAATAACGTTAAGTCTTCTTCTTCTTCTTCTTATTCTCCTTGGACAACGCTTCAAGACGTGCCTTATTCTTGACAACGTAGCTTCTCTTTTTGCGCATTGTGCTATTGTATTGGCGTTTCTTGCATTTGAGACGTGCAAGCAGCGCGGACAGTTAATCGTTACGCCAAGTAAGTACTTATTGGGAATGAGTATGCCGTGTGTTTGGGATTGTTCTAGGTGCAGTTCGAACATCTGTATTACAATTGTATCGAAGTAGGAAGCGCAAAAAATGAGCAAGCCACGAAGAGAACGGGAGAGAAGTTCAGAACATCAGGGCGTATTAGTACCGAACAATTCCATTCATTGTCTCACCTCACCCACACGTCACTGAAGCAGTTTTACGCTGATTTCGCTCAACCTTAACAAAAACCAAATTTCGCTCAAGTTTGAGGACTTTACACCTACGAGAACTTTCATAAAACTACGTAAAACACGGTTTCGTAAAATTTAACCTATATTTTTCAAGAACATCTTTTATGATTTCTTCTTGGTTGCAGAGGTTTTAAACTTTTAGTTGTGAGATTTTACTGAAGTCGCTTACAAGTGGATGGAAGTTGGTATAGAGCGTGAAAAGAAGAAATACAATAGAAGTACAATATTATTGCCAACTACCAACTGGGACTACCAACTTGCTTCAGTTGTCTACCAAGTTTAGAAGCAACTTGTTTACTTGTTTAACAATGTTGTCGTTTAGATGCCACCCCCGCGAATGCTTCGCCGTACGTCTTGCCGAGAATGCGCAGAACAAGCAACGATGTGTCTAATCTAAAATGGAATGAACGTGGCAATTTCTTCGTAATCCATTCAATTGAAATGTCTTAACGTATTGCCATACGCGAAAACAATTCGCACTTAATCCGATATTGATTTCTCATTCAATTGTCAACGGTTTTTTATTATCTCCTATGCTGGTTAACAAATTAATTGCGTTCGGGAAAACCATCAGTTTTTGATTGTTCATTATAAAGTAAAATGAATGGAAATTTGAATGAAAAATTATTGAGACACGTTGAAGCGCAAATCAGCTGTTGATTAATACGCACGATTGCATATGCAAATCCGATCCATAATTAGCAACTATTAACGTCGCAATAAATTAGCATCAGGGCATTCGCAAACGCGCTCGCCAAGTGTAAATTTGCAATCGGTACGTAATGCGCGCAATTGATTTTTATGTCGCTCCTGTGTCCTTTTTATGTTCGTATCGTCGCTGTTTCTATGACATCGGCTTCATTCACTACTGCTTTTCCTTTAATTATTTGCAACAACAACAGCAACAAGTCCACTTAATGTGCACTTAGGTTTACATTTATTACACGTGACATGAAGGATAATTATCAATTAAGCAGTTTTTCTCATTTTTCTCACTTCCTTCGTTGACCTCCATTAATTACCTCATCTAAATATACAGAGTGCTCTAAATATACAGAGTAACTATTATTAAGATCTTATTTTTCAAGTTCTATGGAGATCCTGTATACTTTTGACCTAATTTCAATTCCATTGTTCACTCTCTTTCATTCTTTTAATAATGTTTCACATAAATGATTAATTCGTATAATGATTGATTGATTACATTTTTTCATATGGTAATATTATACTTCGACATTATAAAAACTCATTAAAAAACTTTCATTAAATTTCTCGATAGTACTAAAGAACGCGGCGCTCACGTTCCGTTGTAAATTAGTGAAACTAATTAGCAGTTGTGTAATCGCGACGCATGCGCAGATGTTACTGGTGCATAATTTTGCAAAAATTAGCAATAATCACCGTTTGTTATGGCTGTCTGATAAGTGGAAACGTGCGCTGAGCGCAAACGCAAATCGGCGAAATCAAAGAAGCGCAAGATAACCTCTCACGGGCGAAGGAGACAACGATTTAGTTGCCGTTAGGTGGCTTTCCCGAACGCCGCGTATCTTATCTTTATTATCACAATAACGTTAGCGCAAACGACGGCGGCGACATTTCCACACGCACAATTATCATTCGCAATCATTGCCGAGGTATTATGATGAATGACCTTTCCGCGTTTCGTGTTTCTCCGCGTTTTGTACGTACCTCTGCCCATGATGATAATCTACCATATCAATCGATAATTGCCCATATAAACTATTCACCATGAGATGGAGGAAATGATAAGACAATCATCGTGGGATTCAATAAGTTATGAATATTGAAACATTTATCGCCGCATTTACCAAATGCACTCGCTGGAATACTATGTAGATGCCTGTAATATAAATTCAATATTATTGATTATCTTCTTATGGGGTTTTATTAAATATTAAATTTACTTTTCCAATTTCAATTCAACGCCAGCCCGCTGCATGCAAATGAAGCGGGCTGGTGAACGATGGAAAAAATCGATTACGAATGCACGTAATCGATGATAGTGATCGATATATCGACAAAGCGATGCAGCAGGCGTGATTGATTTTTGTTCGACGGTGCAATACTTGCACACTGCATGTGTTTAACACGCTTTCTAGGTTTAATATAATAGTTGCTTAATGGTCAAGGCGTTGAGGGTGATTTCAGAAGTGTGCTCAAGGAGTCTACGAGACAAGAGCAATCTTATTCGCAGCATGTTACTATCTAACGATCAAAAGTAATTTGAATGCATGTGATTTATGCCGAGTGGACTTAATTGATCGATGGTTAATAACGATAAGTAATAATAGAGCAAATTAATCGTTTAATAAATTAATATAATTACTTATTAACTCCCTAATGAGTTTAATTTAGTAATGGTGTGAGTTTATTGTTTAAGACAATGTGGATTTGAAACAAAACAAGTATAAATTGACTTTATGATTCCTCGAGTCATTAATAAATTGTCTAGAATATTAATTTTTTTCCACACACATTATTGCTCGCTTGATAATTTATATACTTAAAGCATAATCATTTATTACAACAAAACGTAAAAGCGTTAATGTATCAACAATCACCATATTTGCAGAACCGATCGAGAAGCACATTAAACAGCACTCGCATAATTTCTATGCAAATAAGCACGGAAGACACATGTTTATATCAAGTAAATTTCGTCCGAACATTTCGCTAGTATTTATTCGCGCACAGTTTATACACATATAAGTGAGTCATGTAACCTTTTGAACCACGTGAGTTACATACATGTAAAGAGCGCGCAGACGACACGCAAGGCGCCAGCGACTTTTCTCTTCGCGCGCGCGAAGAATAGCAGCGCATGCGAAGGACGACAACGACGACGAAGACGACAATGGAGTACACGAAACTGTACAGCTGTACACGCCGCAAACAAATGTGACGCGTATTTGTTTTGTGTAACATTGCAGTTGCATTGCAATTTGTTGCGATAAATAAACAGTGAACAGTTTCAGGAAACGCGCAGGATTTATGGATATTGCTAGGTGTATTGTTCACTCGCATTCACCAAACGAAGTCACAGAACGCAATTCCCTCGAAAATTATTGTATATTCTGTAACCAATCTATGCGCACGCTTTACGAGCAATCAGTTTTTTCCAAACCATTTGCTTCTTTGCCGCTACTGTCGTGGAATTTTGTTATTAACTTATATTTTACATCAGTCTTTTGACAGGCGTATGAAGTAATTGCTTCATTAATATGTACATACTGCAACTTTGTTCATGTTTTATGATCGTATTTGACTAATATCTTTGTTTTTTATCATTTATCTAATTGCTACCTTATGTTTTATGAAAACGTAAACTTACGTTGGTATGCAATACAGGAAATTACACTTTTAGATTAACAATTTAATTATTATTATGCTTTTGCCCTTAAAAATAAATCCTGTAACAAATGAAAAAATTAAATAATTTATTTGTTTTTTAATGATAGAAAGTTTTATTCAAAGTATTTAACTAAGTAGACAAAAGAAATTTATGTTCTGTTTTTCAATTTATTCGCCTTGTTAGAGACGTTAGAACACTTTTTTCGGTTGGTGGTGCTGTGGTAAATGTTTAAACCGTAACAACAAAGGTCACGACATGAGACACTGTAGGCGCTTCGTGTGCCGTTATCGTCGAGGGAAATCTTGTCCTTTTAATTCATCGTCTCTCTACGCAAACGACGTCTATTAGATGAGAAAAACGGAACGAAACGGAACCGAAAAAGATGAACGACGACCCTCGAGACGGAACACGATAGTCGATAGACGCGATCAACTGAATCAAGACAGCCTCGGGCTTCACGTAATTTTCAGACATAGAAAATGTACCAACATACAATAAATAAGTACTATAATATTTATTAGAAATAAATTGTGCGCCAATAATCATAAACTAAGCACTGAATTGTTCTTACTACCTTTCAAATTATGCAATCAATAGGTAACGTTTTTCGGGCAACAACCATATTATAATTAAACAAAATTGTGAACTACACCCACATAAGTTCGTTGGGGATGTGAAACTTATATTCATCAACATTTTCGTTTAAAAATATTATCATCGGCTTATATTAACGATAATGAAATATTAAAGTTATCGGGTCTCAAATATATTGTAAAAATTACAATCATACTTTAATATTTAATTTATTTCATTATTACTGGTAATGTGGACTAATTCAAGTACTATAGAACCTTGCATAACGAATGCTTAACTAACGACAAAAACCGTAAGAGAATGATTCACTTAGCCAACATCGTTTCGCATTACGAACGAATTCGGCGATTCCTATATTTGCTCAGAATCGCCGAACTCTGCGATGTAACTCTTTTAATCTTGTTATTATCGTATATAATACAAACCTAGCTTATACTAATTTTGTAATAGTAATGTAGGGACCTCCTAATATACAAAGCCGTTCAAGTTCAGTAAGAACCAGATTTCAAGTTAATCCACGTGAAGCGCGCTTTACTCTAAATGTTTATAAGTGTTCTAAAAATGTCACCGAAGAAGAATCCGCAAGAAAGCAGCTGAAAGAGGCTAAAAATGTCCCTACAAATTTAATCAGACATTATTGCAAAAAAAGCTAATTTAGCATATCGTACATTTTTCAGCATGGAACGCATTAATGTATTTTACATGCATTTATACGGTAAAAATTGTTTCCTTTAATGAATTAGGCTCGATACGAATTAGATTCGTTATGCGGAGTGCCACTGTAATTGTTGTTATCACGTGACTTGCTTAACAGCATTTCGTCTACTGCAATAGTAAAATAATTAGAAGCAAAAAGGAATGTTTGATAACTTAAATCTTGTCAGTTTATATATTAAGCCTGGAGCAACTTTGAAACGCTTAAGTTTTGTGCCTTACATTCTGTGAACTCAAGAAGTGAGTTCAAAAAGTTTTACTTGCAAATTGCTAATATGAAATGATGAAATAAAAATAAAAGTTGAACTAGGTATATTATGAATGAAACAAATTAATGTGCAACGTATAAATGGCACATAAATAATATAAATAACCAATTTAATTAGAATATCTTAATTAGATTAAGCCAAGTGCACCATTCAAATGTATAAAAGCGTTTTACGATATTTGAAGACGCCACACTGACTTTCCATTCACTACAGATTGACGAAGCAAAATTTTAATTTGAAAGCGGCAATATCCATATAAATATCCAACAATAAATTTCCTCCGTGGCTCAGAAGAAGATCTTGGGGATATGAGAGAATAAAATTAATTGAAAGCAGACCTGCGTTCGCTTCATTAACTGAATTATTTATTAACGACGTTTCATACATTTTTAGGCTGAAAAGCGAACAAACAAAATATGCATTGCAATATGCAAATTGCTTCATTTCTTCTCATGCTGACACTAATTTTAATTTTAATATTTTTAATCAACATGCAAATGTCCCACCTCTTTAAACATGTTATTTATTTTATGTTATTTTAGAGTGCATTTTTCCATACGTATAAAATAATTCGTCAATAAAAATGTAGTAAAATAGTTGATTCTCTTTTACGATTGCATTATCTCATCACAATGAATGACATGAAAGACCTATCCTTGACTTAGTATTTCTAATGCGTTGTTATTGTCTTAATGTAAAACTAAACTGTTTTATTGGATTGTCATCTAGAATAATAAAAGTTTAAATTTATTATCTGTAATAATTTCTGATTGACAAGTACTAAAAATGGGTTTTAAATGAATATTTTCTTGTGGTTATCGCAAGAACTAAATGTGGTAATAATTTATTTAGTATACATATCACTATAACATACTGGCTTTGTAAATTATGAAATATTAAAACATCCTGTGTCACAAATATGTTTAATTACAAAAAAAAACTAAATGTGCAAAGTGTTTATAACTTTAAGATTATTACACCATGTGCAATTATAATGCTAATGAATGCATAAATATCATAAGAATTTTTCACCGCATGTTAATGATGATAATAAATTATACACGCAAAGTAAAAACTTAATTTCAATTTCATCCAATATGCAGTAATTTTCTTATTCTAAACTCCTTGAAACTCCCAGGAAAGTTCCGTCGTAACATTGCGGCGCTTAAAGTAAATATTTACATGCAATTGCACATGCATTTTTAGATGTCAAGATAACTTTGTATGTCCATGCATTTTATTGTTATTATTCTGGCGCGAGTCGCAGATTCTGGATTCGAGCGTTTCTCAGGGCCAAATTAGGACAAACTCCAATCGGTCGCAAGTGCGCGTCGTCGACGTGCAATGCACGCTGAAATGTTTAATTTGTTCTGAAAAATCACTCACGATCGAGATGGCGCTTAACGCAGCATTCCGAAAAAGTCATAATTTTTTCCTTATTCCTTATGCGCGTACCGCATCGGGATCATGAATGGCATTATTGCGCGCGTCGCATGCATAAAACGGAACTTTGCGCACGCTGTTCATTCATCATCATCGGCAATCGCCACAAGTGCCGAACAACTGTAATCGATGAAGAAGATGTGCGATCGCACGCGGCTGTCACTTGCTGTTCATGAGAACGAACTGTCCGCTCAAGAAGAAGAAGATGAAGATGAAGAAGAAGCGCTCATCAGCACCTATTTGGCGATGTACACGCTAGCGATAAAAACGCGCCAGCAACGAGACGACTTCCGCACTCGTTTATTGCGAACAATTCCTCGCAAATGTTTTTCAAATGTTACGCGTGCAACGGAGAAATCGGCTTAGATAACGCCAAAAACTAAAGCAAATCGCACGAAATAAAACGAGTTGTGAGGAATTTCTTTGCAAATGCAAATTTGTCTTATCTAAATTGTGCGCGCATTCAATACGCAATGAATGATAAATAAGTGCACTTGACAAGCCGTAATTCTTGCACGTTTTGTACCTTGTTCTATAATTACAATATAAATAAATAAATATGTAAGTTGCATTTACATAAAGGAAATTATTCCGAGCTCCACTATGAATGGCTTCCTATTCACGAGCATCGATTATGTATTTAAATCAATGCCATTCAATAATGCAATAAGATATTTACATGGAGAACTTATTCAAGAAGATATTCAAAGAGTTAATTTAATAATGTACAGAAGAATTACAAATATCATTCTTCTGTCACCTACGAAAAAATAAATAAAATATTCATAGAAAATGTTTTACTATTTTCTTGTTAAATTACAAAATTTTCAAGGCAATAAAAATAAACATATTAAAAAAGAATTCCGTAAATCTCTTTTTATATCCACATTTTTTCTTCTTTGTGTGCATAGAACCTGGAAAAATTACAATAAAGCAAATTAACATTACATCACATTATTCGAATGCATTCAAACTATTCGAATTATTCCCAAGCAACGATAAATTATAACACGTATAATTGAAATATCCTGAAGGCATTTAAGCAATAATAAGTGACTCGAATCGGCATTGCCATTAGATTTATTATTATCTATGTGCGCGAACAAGTAGAAAGAAATATTTCACGTGAATGAAGTGCACACCGCACTCTAAGAAACAGCACTTCCACGATTACAAACGCTCGACGTCGTTTTGAGACGAACGAAGAAGTAAGCAGACGCACGGTGGAAGACGGCACGAACAGATCGAGCAACTCTTGGTTGGAACGTGTCGTATCGTGTCGTGATGATCGTGAAATTCAAATCTTGTTAGTAAAACGTACGAGTCAATATAGGTACAGAGCGCGCGAGATGCGGATGATGATGATGATGATGATAATAATAATGCGGTGCGCTTGTTCCTCCTTGTCCACTTCTTCGTCATGAAAATGTGCGCGCGAAAGGAAGGAAGACACTCGCCGTGAGATGATTAATAGCCGCAGATGTATTGTTATCAAGCGGAGCGCGTTTGCTTTATGTAACTTTAGATCTGTAATTAGCCGTCCATCAATATATCTCCAATCGCCAGGCGTCAATTATTTTATCAATTTAATTGCAGTGAGATTCACATTATTTGCAATATGGATATTATTTTGAGTGCACCGAATATTATGTAATTGTTATTTTTGTGAGTTTGTTTATCATGATCAAAATATCATTATTTAGTCATTTGTTTCATCAGATAGAAATCCACACTCAGTACTCAACGGCAGAGAGGAAACGGAAGAGCAATGTGAGTTTGAATATTTTTATGATCATTCATACTAATTACGAGTAATAATTTTTTGATTGCATATTTTTGCATTTTTGTCATCTACTCGTGTATAAATAAGCATGCGAGTTTAATCCAAGTATCACAAACAGTTTGTCTTAATTCCTAGTTTGCAATAATTACTAACTAGAAAATGTGGGCTAAAATTACAATTTTTGCAATTGCAATCTACGCAGTTTCTGTAAATTTCCCAGTGGGTAATAATTTTGCAATTTATTGATGAAAATTATATTTTAGGCTAATAATCAAGAAGGACATTTCAATATCAAATTTGAGAAATGCGAACTTGTCGCATATAATAAGGAATTGCTGAAAGATGTGTCAATAACCTGTGCAAATATCAATGAAACCCATTTTAAAGTCGATGGATCCGGATACTTGCAAACAGATATGAACTTCGATGAGGTTATGGTAAGAATTCAATTTCTAAAATATAGCTCAAGTATTAAAATTAATATGTTCTATTTTTTCATTAGGCAACTGGTCAAGTTTATGTCCACAACGGTCAAGAATACGTTATTAAACCGCATTTGAAGTTGACACTTCCCGCATGTGAAGAATACACTTCGGAGACGTTTGGTTATTGGAAAGAAATTGAGAACCACGGTAATATTAAAGGATGCGGCGTTCATAAAGCGGTGTGTATTTCATTTTTTATTCGATTCCAAATCGCTCGATGCGTGTGTTTTCTATTAATGAAAATTGAATTTTCAGGACTTTTATTCGGTGAAAGATTATGTGCCACGCATGAAAATCAAGGACATCAGCATTCCCAAAGAGTCGCGCATCATGCTGAGCGTCAAGTTGCTTCTGCAGAAGGTGGAACTGCTCGACATTCATTTCTTCGTCGGTGTACAACCACGCTCATAATTATTACTCAACTATATGATTACGAAAATTATATGACATTCAAATAAACATTAGGTATATTAAATGAAAATTGCATTTTAATACCTATTTATTATTACCTGAATTTTGATATTTTGCTTAAAAACATTATGGTGATTCAACAATTGCTTCATTCTATTTTTGAATCATGACTACTGAATCATGATTCATTCACAAATTTTAATTGCAATTGAAATTGTATTATTTGCATCTTGTTCTTCGGTAATTTAAAAGACTTTGAATTGTTTTTAAGCTGAAAAGTGATTGATTTTAGGAAGTAAAGTATAAATTCAGGTTTGATAGACTTGAACTGGTTGAAATAAACAAAGACGTTATTGATAATGTAATTGTACAAATAAAAATTTTAAACCAAACAGTTATGAGTACCTATGCAATTGACGTTTACAAAACTGTAAATTTAGATCAAACTCGTGTAAGTCTCAAATGTATTTTAACAAAGCTTTAATTAATTCTATGTTTCCAGATTACTTCTATGTTTTTTGTATTAGCTGCTAATGATTATAGATCTGTGCCGGTAAAATTAGTGAAACGTTTGTGTGAGGAAAGCAAAAAGAAATTTGCAGTTGATTTCTCAAAATTAAATCAGTATGGAAATATTACCACTTGTGGAATAATGAAACCAGTACGTACTTCTTTGATTTGTTTTGCTTATCACATTTTCTATTTAATATTTTAAGGGTCACTATGAATTAAAGGATTTTCCAGCATTCATAGTATCTCCAGACATAAAGGTTCTTGCTGGGAAATATAAAATGAACACAATTTTCGACAGTGGTAAAACATTTCTACTGAATGTAAATTTGTATGCGTCAATTAGCACATAAAATTTTCTTGATTTGCCTGATTTTGTATTGATGTAACCATGTTAGCAAAGCACTCTGAATATCTAGTAATATATAATCTGTTAAGATAAATCATAGCGACGCACAACAAAGCAACAATTATGAAAAATTATAAATATTGCAGCGTGAATGCTTATTAATTAAATTTGCATAATTATACATTAACTCGCTGACGTTACTTTCAAGCTTATCTCTGCTAATTCGCAGTAATAATAATGCAAAACCAATACTAATGCCTTCTTAATCACTATGCTCGAGAGACCGTTGCCTACTAGCTGCAGGATCTTGAAACATTTGCAATCAATCAAAACGTGATTGTTGTTTGTTTACTTGATGCGTGTTCTCTAGAATGTTCCAGTATTCTTATTGGTTCAATTATAATATCTATGTACTTACGTATAAGTAGCGTTAACAATAGATGTATTATTTTATTTCTTGAAATATACCTAATTTAATGATCATTTGCAAATTATTACTTTTGTTATTATTATTTAAGAAAGGTTATCGTTATGCATTTTCTCAATTTATATATTTAAAGGTAATTCTTGTAAGTGCAACTCCTATGCTTATTGAACACGGTACATTAACACACATATCATATGTGATTACAATCACTCATGAATAAATAGGAATGCATTACAGAACCGATAGGTGAATGCAATCAAATAATAAAATTATGCATAACAGCTTCATATCGTTCTCTTAAACAGAACAGGCGCGCGCTGTATGCATTAAGGCGTGCAATGCAACACACCACGAGATGTGTATGTTGATACATTTTTATTCACTTGTTTTCATGCTATCAACGAAAAGCGTGTCGCATTTCTTGTATTGTTGTGGTATTCGTGGCTCGTGTTGGCTCGAATGAATGAATACTCAATAGATTTACTACATAATCGAGCATCGAATGCGATACTTTATTGATTTCACTTCATTTTATGACTTTTTTGTTTCCTCGCACGCAGCGAGCGATAACACACGCATCAAGTGATAAAGCAGGCTGTAGGAAATAGAGAGAAAAGATTTTTATTGTAGAAACAAGCTATCTATCGAGGTGCGTTATAACTCACGCCAATTGATGATATTCGAGCATAGCGAACGCGTATTGCTGCTCGTTTATCGCTTACACACTTTATTGGAGTGATTTAGATTGTACGCCTATTGAATTTTATTCAAATGAGCGATGCAATTCGAACATTGGACACACTTGTTGGTCAATTATTGTTAGGTGCTTTCGAGAAAGTTTTATTGAAACATTTCCAATAGATATACCAATAAGAGCAATCATACCGTAGCTGATTATATTGTCAAACAAGTGCGTTTTCGAATTTCATTATGCTATACGCTCAATTATTTTCCAAACGCAAATAGACTAATAAAATGTTATTGAAATAATACAAGTATAAATATTGAGAGTAGATATCCAATGCGTAATTTATGTTATTATAAATGTCTCGATTTGGGTAAATAGATAATGAGCAAATAATGAATAGATTTATAATTAGCAAACAGGGTTAATGTATAAACAATATAACTTGTTTATAATGCTAGTTTTAATCAAGTTCTTGTTGAATAAAAATGAAGTTATATTTTCTCCATTTAATACTTTATTCGCTTGTAATTTACAATGATAATATTTTTGTAAGAATTTTAATAATAAGCGATTTAAAATTCAATTGGCATTTAGACTTTTAGGGTGCAAAATTAAACGTGATATTTGAGCATGCAATTGTGACTAATTACAATAAATCATTAGCAAATAATGTAAGAGGACAATTCATTAAGATAAATCGAACAAATTTTGCAATTAATGCATCTTTTAATCTGCTGGAAGATATGGATACGGATTTAATGAAAATTACTGGACAGATTTATAAATTTACTGCAAATGAATATAAATTGTATCCTTTGTCTATGACTGTGAGAATTTGTCAGGAATTTAAACGGGAATTATTTATGAAATGGAGTGAAGCATTGTCATACACGAATATTCGTGGATGTGGTATTATGAAAAAAGTATCAATTATTTAAACAAAGATGATGAAGAGTTAATTATTTATAATTTAAGGGTCATTATTATATTAGGAATTATGTACCTACATTTACCACCCCAAATATACCAGCTAGGAGTGGACGTTATCGTTTGCATTTTAGATTATTTCAAGAGAAAATGTTTTTAGCCGAAGGCGATGGCTATGGCAGTATTGAAAATAAATACATATAATTGGTAAAGTTTCATAAAATATTAACTTTATCGTGTATGAGTTTATAATCGAATTAAAATAATTATAGTATTCACATTAAAACAGCATTAATGTAATTGCTAAATAATTTTTTCGCATTATGATTGAATTTACCGCAAAACTATCATAAAGTTTTATATTTTACTGTGATAGTTTGAATGAGAAGACGTGGATATGAGAAACGTTTTTACTTTTGCATTTCTTGCAATTCTATTTCTCATTTCTCAAATATTATTAGGGAATGTAAGTAGAAAAGTTCTGAAATATATTTCCAGCAATAATTAGATTTTAGTGTGCAATGTATCAAGTAATATTTGAACGTGCAATGGTAACCAAATATAACAAATCCCTGGGAGGCAATTTACATGTGATGTTCTCAAAAATAAATCGCACCAGCTTTGCTGTCAATGCGTCATTTGATTTACGAACAGATTTAAATGTGGACTTGATGAAAGCTAAAATACAAGCTTACAAATTTGCGTCAAATGAGTATAAAGTATACCCGATTTCTGTAAGTGTTGGAATTTGTGCTGAATATAAACGTGAATTTTTCATGCCATGGAAAGAGGTAATGGCGTATACAAATATTCCTGGATGTGGACCAATGAAGAAGGTATTAAAACATGCATTCTAATGAGTTTTTCATTATAACAACGAATTTTCAAATTTAGTAATTTTAAGCAGTCTCAACATCTAATGAAACTATTGTGATTAGTTCATCTAATGGTAGAAAGTCAAATCAAAAATTACCTATCTTGTTCGTATACATAGTTTGGTAATTTCTTTGCTTTAAGTATAACAACTTAAGTATTAAGTGCAACTGCAGATTTCAAAACTTTTAAAGATACTAAATATCTTTGAAATTAGATGACAAAAACAAAGAATGAAATTTATGTTTTACAATAACCTAATATGTAAATTTATCCAAATTTTTATATTATCTGTCGTCATTTTAGCAGTATTATGTTATATTTTCAATTCACTAATTTACAATTTGCAGGGCCATTATTACATTAAAAACTACGTACCAAAATTCGGTCTTCAAAATGTACCAATGAGAGAAGGACGATATCGTCTCAATGGTAAAATATACCAAGGCGATATCTTTCTAGCTGAAGGTGATGGATATGGAACAGTTAAATTTAACATGCGCACATAGATATAAAATATCTCAAACGTTGTAATGATTCAATTAAATGAATTAAATAAAGCTAATGTTTCCTCACTTAATATATCCGGTTAAGAACAATTAATTTTGAATTTATAAATAGCAGTTTATTATAATCATTTTAACATTTCCGCAAAAAATATGCAACACTTAATAAAATGTGTGGTATTTCTGTATTCACTATTGCAAATATGTTGTTTAGTAAGTATGAAATTGAAATTATATATTTCTATTTAATCCTAATGCATTTTTTAGGAAATAAAAGATGTAAGATTTATATTTGATAAAGGTGTCATGATACAATACAATAAATCAATTGGCAATTCTCCAACTTATCAAGCCGAGAGAATTAATCGTAATGAATATGCAGTAAGCGCCGAGTTTAATATCTTGACTGAATTAAATGCAAATTTATCTAAAGTAATATAAATCACTCCTTCATTACATTCAACCAGCTATAACTTAATTTTTTAGTTGTATTTACAATTCTACAAACAATCAGGTAAAGAATATCATTGGTACCCTCTAACAATGGCAATTGATGTTTGCTCAGAATCGCAAAGAGGCAAATTTATAAATTTGACCAATTTCAGTAAACAAAGTAATCTCAAATTCTGTGGCACATTATCTCCGGTAAATCCAGCATTCAATTAATTAAATTACCATATATTACGTACAATTAATTTTAGGGTCACTATTATGTGAAAAATTTCATACCGCGTTTAAATACACCACGCTTGTCATTCGCCGGCGGCAACTATAAAATCCACGTCCTACTGAACCAAACCACGATGAACATCCTCGAGTGTCATTTATTTGGGCGCATCGTGAATGCAATTTAATTAGCCAAGTGCGAAGTTGTAATTGAATATAAAATGAGCATAAAATGAATAATACCCGTAGCACGAATTTATGCTTCTTGCACATAAAGTGTGTCAATGTCAAGAAGTGCGCAAAAATTATGAATGAATAATAAATTTTTGGCGTGCACGATGCCGAAATGCGTTTCTTTGCCGGGGCGGCTGCGAGGCATCATCGAGGCGGATGCAGTCCGTAATGGCATATGCATAAGCATCACTTTGCGTTAATTGATTCGCTTAATGAGCGCCGTTCGGACAGCGTGCGCGCTCGCCCGTCTTAATGAATTTCGCCGATTGTGATTAATCAAATTGTGCACAAAGCCCGATGGCTACATGTAATTGAATTTAATTCAATTTGTTAATGCACCGCGTTTTCGCAGGAATATCATCACTCAAGGTGGCAGCAGTTAATTGATTTTTTCGAAAGGTGTACAGTTAACTCCTTAAGATATTGCAACATTGCTCTTTTTATTTTATCATTTAAGCAAATTTGCAAACGTACTACTTAATAAAGCTCAATGCATAATTAAACGAGAGGCAAACAATGCATCAATTGAAATTTAAAATCTCTCAGAATGCGAGGCACTCAACGCAAATTGATCACTGTTTGCGCGCAAATAGCACTCAGAAACGCATTTGAGCGTTTCCCATGTAGTTGGAGGCAGTTTGAAAGCGTTAGTCGCGATTGTAATTGCTCGTTTTCCAATCAATTAGAGGGACCACAGCACTGCTCGCAGCGTGTACATGTTATGTCATGTTCTATGCGATGCGATGCCTTGTACGTAAATGAATGATCGGTGCAGAAAGGCATGGCATGTGTGGGTGAGTAGCGAGTGCGACATTGCGATGGCGCGTACGCCATTAAAGTAGCGCGCATGCATCGATCATTTGATCATTAGCGCGCCGGGTGACTTAGCGTTGCGAATTGCACCATCTAGCCACTAAGCAGCTAGCGGTAGCAAGCAACAATTGTCGTTCGCTTCGTTCGCTTTGCAGTCGTTCGTCGCGTTAATCGCGCCCGAAATGGCTTTTTACTACTTCTTGCTAAACTATTTCAAACGACCTAACAACTTTGCTACCTACAACCAATTATTATACCGGGTGCGCACAAATTCCACCTTATATACCAAAACAACCCTTAAAACTCACAAATTTCTCACTTAAACACAATTTACCTTGTTGCACTAATAAGTTGGGTTTGTATGATTAATTTTATTACGCAATTTGGAAGATTGTTCATAACTAAGGCATGTCGTTTAGAAAAAGTAAGAGATCCGCGATAAGCAAGCGTTACGCAGGCGTGTGAGAACGTTCGATAATCGATGCTCCGAAGACATAACTCACATAGCTTCGAGTATGTAGCGCGGTGGATGCATCCGCGAAGAGAGCGAAGCGCACATCACTTTGCGCACCGAAATGCAACGCGTGTGTGCAGGAGGCTCGCAGGATTTACGATTGCAGCCAGACTTAACTGTACCACATTCACATCGCGAAGCTCCTGCAAGAAACGCTTCGCAGCGCGATTCGCGAGTGCACGACGACGACGACGACGACGCCTTTTAATGTAATTGATGTCCTTTTTAACATTTATTTCCTGCTTTTACATGACTTTTCTGCTCGACGCGTCTAATTTAAGCCGCATCTCGTGCTCAAAATACGCGCATTAACCTCCAAGGAAGAATGTGGTGCGTTCTTAATGCAAAACATTTTGTGAAAATGCTATAAATTTAGTCAACTACTTGCGAAAGAAACAAATCGATTAAATTTAAGTCAAACGCAAACTTGGAATATTGTACATTTTCTCAAGTAGCGTAGAGCGTGCGATTAAAAATTGAAGTTGTAGACGCGCAACCGATAAATTCGCTTCTCTAATTACCCAAGAAAGCAATTTATTGCCGAACGCACGTACAGTAATCCTTCGCTCATAATTTATGCGCTCATTGATTAAACAATCAACATCGCTTTCCCTCGGCCGTCTTTGATTTCGATTACGCGCACCGACGACAATTAACAAGTGGCATGCGCAATTCAATCAAACTTACTTAAGTCTTAAGTCGACGTCTCAGCGATTTGCACACGATACTTATTAGCATCTAAAGTGTTCTCGAACGCTCGCGCTCGCAAGAAAGAAATATCCAGGGAATTGTTGAAAATCACGCACAATTTTTTCACGTGCATTCGCTACGAATCAATGCAAGACTCATAAATAATTGCACGTCTCATTATTTATAAAGAAGTTTTTGCTTGCGCACCGCAATTGCGGGAGCAAAATGATATCTTACTCCACATTTTGACGTTGGCTATTAGTAGCGTTTTATTAGTTATGAGTACGCTGCTATCAAGTCGAATACGAGCATTCGAAACAAAGAAAACGAGCATGAATTATAGAAATACGCATGCAAGAAGCAACGAAAACGAGCGACAGCGGCGCTTCACGACATGAAAACGAAGACACTTGCAACAATGCAGCTTCGTCTTGTCTTCTTGAGCTTCTTCGTCTTGAATAAAACGCGCGCGCACACAAATATCTATTGTTCGCATGCGCGCCTCGCGACAAGACGATAAACTATAAGATGATGAGCTTGCGTACATCGACGTGCACTGAATGCAATTCAATTTTCTCATGTTTTTTCTCCGCGACGGCCAGCAAAGTGGACAAAAAAGAGTAACTCTTTAAGCGGTATTATTCCAACTAATGAACGTCGCGCGTGGAAAAGTTTCATTAGACGCATGCGGAAAAAGTTATATAACTTTTGAGAGACCAGCGACGAGCGACGACCGACGAAACCAAGAGGAAGAAAAATGTAGGCAGCAAATACGGCTGATGATTTTGTCAAAGATTAGAGAGGCGACTCGCGGCAAAGATGAAACGCGCATGATGACTGAATGAAGAGATGAAGATCACAGAAGGCAGCACGTACCCGAAGAATGGCGATTGCTCGCGCGATGACAAAGGTGCGTGTCGCGCCCGCTGCGACCTCTATGAACTTTTCATTCTCTATCATTTTTCTTTGCTTTGGATTTATTAATTTATAAGTTAATACCAGGTTTTACATAACATATCAAACTTGCAAAATTACAAGCAATTTCTATCATGAAATTGCTTCTAAAACTAAGTAAAAGGGTAAAAATAATTTTTTATTTTTTTTATAAACTACACCAAAAACATTGAAAATGTTGATTGCAATTTATGATAAACAAAAAATAAGAATGCAAAACAAAAAACTGGTTTTGTGGTACTTTTCATGATGCGTAAGTAAAATGTAAATTTTTAATCTCGCCTTAAGAGCGTCCGGAATTTCACTAATTTCATAAAATTGCTAAAGAGAATTTTTCCATTAAAGTTTATTTCTTGTTTACCTCCGAGTCGACGAATAATTACTTACTTGCCGATAAAATATACACTACGTGTATTATTAATACGCGCGCTTAATTAATTTTTCTTTATTAATTGCAACCATTTTTGTGCAATTTACAAGCGCGCAAAATCATTTTGCGCAATAGTTTTGCGCGCAGATATGCAAATGTTGCGCATGCTCTGAAAGCACTAATTGTGTCATAAATTCACATTTGTCGTAAATTCCAGATTATTGCGGCAATTTTTGTTGGTCGCGCGCGCGCAAAACTTAATGACGCTGGGGCCTAAACGAATATAAAAGGATTATATTAATATCGGTGTCATTAATATCGAATTTATACGTTTTGGGTGGAGAGAATGGTTGCGCATGTACAAAGCGTAAACGCCTTCGAATTTATTGTCATAATCAAGCGAATCAAGCTCGTCGATGATATAAATGTTAAGTTATTGTCAATTGATTGTGCGTAAATCCACATTAATTTCAACGCAGAGCGGTGCAGTTGCTGCACTTTAATTAATTAACAATAAATTAATAACATCAATGCGCATGCGTTGAGCAAATACGACGACTTACGAGTTTCGCAAACAAAACGAAATTAAGCAAACTTTTAATTGCTTGCGCTCAGCGCGCTTGAGCGACTTGTGAAGTGAATGTAAATGAGCGCGCAAGCGAAAAAATCATGACACGCTTTAACGAAAAAAGTCGTCTACATTTAATTGGAAATCAATTAAAAGCCATATAATAATGGGCAGAGCGTAGCTACAGTCGGATTGCTTTTTCTTCTACTTATTCGTCCTCAACTTCTCCTCGTCAAACAGTGCACAGTCCTTAATCATATTATTAATTCACGTTCGCTTGTCCGCGCTCTTTTTCTCCTATTAGCCTTGCTTGCTGTACTTTTGCGTGCGTTTCATGCGTTTTTGCAGATTTTCTTTGCGCGCGGATGCTTCTTACTCATTCATTGCTTGTTTGCTCGTCGTTGGCGCGCTTTTTATGGCATTGCGTTGCGCTCCGAGAGTAAATTGACGAGCGATCAATTAATTCATTAAATTTATAACAAATATAAACAATAATAAGTATAATTGTAATCGATTTGGGCTCGCCTTTCATGCGCTTGCGCTTGATATATGCACTTTTTATGCTGATCTTTATTTAATTGCGATGCGTTTGCTCCTTTTATCTTCTTTACATTATCGCGAGATTTCTGCCGGATAAACTCGATTTTGCGCTTAGGGTTTTCGTTGTTTTTTGGTAATTCAATCAGCGCGTGTGTGTAGTGCTGATTTTGTTCGGCGACGAAATGCGTTGCGAAATTTAAATTTAAACGCATTACGTTGAGCTCACGCTTACTGCCCGTGGACCACCCTGTAGGCCAATTAGGCAAAATCGTACGATAATTATCAATTAAGGCACAAATAAAAGTAAAAGTGCGGAAAGAAGCGCAGAAGCCGCAGCGTTTTCCATTTTGCGTCCCGGCGATGTGCAAAGCGTATGCACGCCTGTAGTTTGCGCATCTTCATTTGTTTGATAATACCAGGTTTCGTCTTCCTCATCCGCAACGACTGCGGCGCGCGCGCGCCATCATTATCGTGTGTGCGCGCTTTGAAGTCGTCAAGGTGGCTGCCCGCCGCCGGCAAAATTATGCACTAAGTCTTCCTGCGCACAGTTTCAATTGCAATTCGATTTGCACTGCGAGTTTACGCTTAGGCAATGATTTAATTGATTTATTATTATACGTAGTGTTCTTCAATCATACAAAAAGCAATTCCGGAAATGACACATTATGCAACCAATTTCTCTCTAGCAATAAATCAGAATGCATGTTAAAATTATAGTTATATTAATTTCAGGAAATTATACTGTGGATAATGATTTGAGGACGCAGTATTTGTAGCAAATTTAGTGAAAAGTTAAAAGCTAGTGAGCTTTGAAACCCTTGAGCGATACGCGTCCGCTGTTAATGACTGAAATTATTAATTGCGGTGCAACGTGTTTATTAATTTTGCGCACGCGCTGTGCAGTGTATAATTTGCGTGCTCCGGCAATTTGCGTGCTTCCTCAAAAAAATTCAATAAACCGCCTCAACGAAAATATTGCTCAGGAGGTTGCATAAAAATGTTCACTAAATGAACTCGGAGCGAATATAAAATAAGGAAATATTTTAAGTTGTGTCAGAAATCTGCGAAATTCATTGCTAATAGCCTGATTACATTTGTACTTACATTTACTTAACACTTGTAGATTTGCGTAAAATGCGTAAATTACGTATTGCGATCGGCGAGCTTGTGCGCGTGTGCAATATGCAAATTTTATTAATTTAACGCTGAAAGTCTCACGGGTGGGCAGCGATGCCCGATGAATTTTATAAGGTTCTTTCTCTCCGGCGTCTCTCTTAGTAGATACACCTCCTCTCTACGTGTTGTTGCTTAACATATCGTCAGATTGTATTCGCTGTATTCGCGCTCCTGCGCGCTAAAGATGCACAGTTTTGGTTGCACTTTATTTCATAATACTACCACTTAAACCCCGCATGCAGAACGCGCACGAGCTTGAGAAAGTTGCGCATCTTTACTATCTTCAACCTTATACAAAGTGTTTATCAATATAATAAATATTATTACAATACCTCCTTCAACTACTTATTCGATCAAATTCAAAAATTTGTTCCTCTCATTGGATATCACATTGCATTATTAATTTTTTGGGACATTCATTAACGAATTCACATTTTTTTTGTAAAAAATGATAATAAAATAATAATATAAATTTCAAATTGATGTGGTACTCTCTGTATGCGAATGAGGAATATTTGATACTTCTTATATATAAGAAAGCACGCACAAAGTGCGCAATTTATGAACGCATTTAGTAATAACATATCTTGATGCGTGCATAAATATTAATATTATATTTGTATCATGGCAACCTAGCCTTTAAAACACACATTGCACGAAAGTCGCGCTCATGACTTTGAGCTCGTGCAAAAATGGATAAATAAAATCACGAATGAAAACAAACAACGCAACAACAACAATAAAAAATGAAAAGATCTCTGCTTACTTCATTCGGACATTCGTTCGCAATGATGAAAAAATTAATGCAAGCGAGCATAACACGAAAACATCATCTTTTAGTACGCGCACCATCCGCGGCGGCGCGCGGTATACAAAAATCTAAATTGATTTACGACTCGAATCCAACGTTTTGAAGCAACAATGGCCAACGTTCGGCTCCTTTCCCATCTACAGCTCACTTACTTGTAATTTTTTCAATTGCTAAAGTTCGCCTTGCTTTACTTGCAAAAGTGCTCGCTGCGCATTAATATTCTGCGTGTTCGTCGATTTACAAATGATTTTTGACAATTCGCCCGCAGTGAAAAAGTTTGTTTTATATATAAAAGTATTCATTAAGGAAAGAGTACATATTTTGTAAATGAAAAAGCTTTTCGTTGAGCCGAAATATAAATTTGCATTAACCCTGAAGAAAAACAATACTTTATTGTATTTTTATTAAGTCCCGAATACCTTTACGGTTTGCGAACGCTGTTAACACAACGAAGCTATAAAAAGCGGACGAAAAGTGAACCGGAAACAAAGTCGCGTTTTATTGAGTTAAACTCGACATTAACTTAAAACTTGATTCAGGTTGTCGTCGATAAAAAGTAACAGCATTTGGCACGCGTCTTTCATTGAAAAGCAGCATGTTTAGCATATAATTATGCACGAATTTAGGTATGTTTTTTAAATGACTTCCACACAATCAAATCTTCTCGAGAGTGTGTTTGTTGCCCGGCGAGAATAATACGCGCTTATAGGTGGTCTGCGCGCGTCATAAAGCAAAACGCCGTCAAATTTATTAATTGGGCCTCCTCCATTACATTACCATTTCGTGAAGTACGCTCGCAAGAAATGAGCTCCTCAACTAATCACACACGTGCGTTGTAAGGCTGTGCGAATCGAGTGTAGCGCAAAGTGTTTATGTATGTGCACTTTGCGTGATGTTCGTATGTCATTCGCGTTGGGCGATGTATGTGTGCATATTCGGCGGCGCGCGTCGCATCGCATTTCGCCGTGTAATTTATGTGACGGCGAACAAACGAGAACACGACGAACGGCCGCGGCCGCAGCCATGCGCTATCGAATAATTAATATCGGCCCGAATGAAATGCATCAATTCGAGCGACGAGCGCGGAATCAAAGAAACGATGAGGCGAACAATACGAGAGCGCATTCGAGAGCATGCAACAAAAACGCGCACACCATCGGCGAATGACAACAGCGATGCGACGGCCAGGACGAAGGAGATTAACGGACGACAACATCCAACAAGCAAATATTGATGCCGTCATTAATTTCGCTGCGCTCTTTATGATTATTTAAATGATCTTAATGTGCATACGGTGCATTCAACCGAACGATTTTAATATTTATATAAATACCTATAATAGATTTCACTTATAACAACTTTTCCGTTATATCAATCGACCATATAGCAATCGCGTTTATAATATTTCTAACATAAATGTTACTTCAATCAATACTTCCCAAAATCTGCCTCTCATTTCAAGAAATAAATTGGCGATCCCCATGAGAATCTGAATTTTTAGTAGTTTTTCTTATATACAGAATACTTCAACTCACACTCGATTGCCATTATTTCTTCATGATTAGTTATCGCCTCTTTGGGCAAAATTGAATGATTCATCCCCGGGATTATTCTAGCGCCCTCTAGAAATACATCACCCAATTTAGAATTTGTTCAGTATTAAAGTATTTCGAGTATTCCGAGTAAAAATAAATTTAGATACAATGACTATCATCATTTAAGTAATTTGCTAATGATCCGTAACTGATAAAATTTTATGATTCTTTCAACGTCGCTTTAAGAGAACTTTACTGTATGTATTTTCATAAATATGTCATTTTCATAATTAATTTATGATTTTGAATATTTCTATCGATAAATTATATGCGTATGCCTATTTGTCTAATAATCGCTTACTGTTCTTTTAGTATTCGATTGTTTATTGTTGATTTTACTGCAAATTGATGCGGCGCATGCGCCAGTGACTTATGTAAGTAAGCACGAAAAGCGCATTGTGTGTGGCACAATATGATGCATCGCTGTTTCATTAAATATGTATGATCAACATCAATGCGCGCCGGTTTCGTTCCGACGTGTTTATATTCCGATTAACAGTGAACATTTATATTAGCACTAGCTGTCTCGGCGAACTTCGTTTCGCCAAAAGGTGTTTCGTATGGATATAGCTGTCCGGGAGATCTCTGATCTCCTTATTGTCATTTACGTAGATATTTGTTTATATGCTGTTTATAAGATTCGGACTCCCATTTTCTTGTGCTTATATTATGTTTTACCAATTTCTTTCAAGCCTTTCTGCCCGCTGTTTGTCGGTTTTATTAATTGTCCCTTTCCAATGTGCTGCTAGTTGAAATCTTTGTTCGTTATATTGTTCAATTTTTCTATCACAGTAGTTAACATTACTGTTTTAAAACAATACCAATTAATATTTTACTGTATGATTGATACCATTTAAACCTTCCCTATCCCGTTGTTAATCTGCCTAACAGAATAAACTTAATTATATTGTTAAATCATTTAATATACGTCAAATTTCCCGGCAAACGTCGTATCGCCCTTGGATTGAACATTAATTTTTTTATAACCAACCCGCGTTCCATTATATAGTTTCAGTTGGTTTAGACTTATAAGCGTAATAGCTACCAAATCAATTTAAACCGCAATATTTTAAAAATTTGGTAAATAGCGTAATGATACTGGTTAGAAATTTGTTTTGTTAATGAAATTTAGTCTCATATCTTTCTACGAAAATACCAATAAGAGTCGCTATAAAAGCCGTCCAGTAGTTTTCATGAACTTTAATATAGGAATTTGCTTTATACATATATAGATTAACAATTTCCCTCAATTTCTAACATTTTCTACAAATGAAAACAATTTGCACTCAGTATTCATATTATCCTTAGTCATACTTGCTACCTTTGCAAATCTTAAAATGTAAACGTAGTATTTAACTGATGAAATTATGACTAACATCTCCCGACCCTGTTGTCATTCCCTTTCTTTAATTTGGTAAAAATAACTTCCTTAGTTTGCTTATTCAAGTTATATCATTCAGACAGTGTTACACTATATTAAGTTAAACGTGTTATATGCTTTCAAATATCGACATGCACACATGCCAAGCAGGTCATATTATTATGAACTCGGGTGGTCGCTTTGGGTCGCTTTGAGAAGGGAAAACGTGGAGAATGAAGGCGTTGCTTTAAAAATTCGCATCTGTGGAATCACACCACTTTGAGCGTTAAGTCTTCGTCATCAGAGTGCGCCAGGGGTATTAGTGGCGACAAACACAAACATCGCAGCATTTTTATATATATAGATTGCGCGTGACGGACGAAGAGAATGAAGAAGGACGTACGAGGCGCACGAGAAGAGTTTGTGAAGTTTTGATGAAAAATCGCGTACAAATTAAAATGACATTTCAATTCCGTAATCACCCAGAGGGTAGTGGACCACCTACGCCACGAACAAGCAGCGCATCGCAGCGCACAGGAATATTGGACGAGGCAGCAACTAAGCGCACAGTCGAGGTAGACAATAAAATAAATAAGGCGGCCGTTATGGAATAATACGCACGGCGAGAGCGCAGCGGAGGAAGAAGCGCGGCTGATGTATGCTGCTCATTACCGGCACATTCTGAACATCATATTAACAATGATGCGCTTTTCATATCCATATTTTACTTTAATAGCATACTGCACGACCTTTTTCGTCTTTCAGCGTTTAGCGCTTAAATACATCGACTAAACGTCGAAATCGTCAAATTCAGTGTTTGAATTACATCATGGCTCTATTGGCATTGATCAAATTAAATATTTAAACTACGTGGACGAATTCGGCGCAGAAATCAGCAGGTCACTGCTTTCATTACGTGCTCTTTGCTAAGTAATTCATGCCTATAATTGAATCACCATATTTATAAATTTATTACGTCCCAAACTCTGGGTAACTGTGTCAAAAATGTTTATGAAGCATAGTTGCGCTGTATTTGCGATACGCATATGGTAAATTTAATTAGGTGCGGGCAGATAGATTTTAATTTGTTGCGCGTGTCGCGGATTTAAGGCGTTTCGAGTACACAACGCCCGTTTTGTGTGCTACAAGATGGATTTTCCATCTTGCAACTGCAACCGCAGCACTCGTGTTTATGGCATTAGACGCCGAGATCTAAGCGTGCGAATTAACTGTAATTACAGCGTTTAAATGCTCACCGCAACAATTTTCCCACTTCGTCACTCGCGCTTTGAGTGCTCCACTTGCCATCGCGGCGCGCTTGCCGTGTAAGTAGCGACGATGATTGTTAACAACATTTCAATGAATGTAGGTCTAGCCAATCAAATGCTCATGCTCGGTGCGCTCCTCTTTGCTTGGCGGCGCACCAATGTTGTTTGCTCATTCTGTGTAACTAGTCGCACATACTAATCAGTGTTTATAAATAGTGATTATTGATATATTGTTTACGTAATGCACACTTTTCTCACTCGTAAAAAATAAATTAGGTTATGAGAAAGAGGATTCAAGGATTTTCTGTTAAAAAAGGAGATTGCAATTAAAATAAAATATTGCAGTTTGTGGAATATGAACAACCATTAAAAAACTGCATAACTAAGAAGCAAAAGAACTTAAGATGAGCATTGATTTTTGATTTAATACGAAATACAAATAAGATTTCTAATAAATATTGAGTAACTTGTTGTAGCACATGTGCTATAAGCCCTTTAAGAGTAAATGTACATACGAAATTTTGAAAGTTTAACTTGATAAAATGATTTCGAAAATTTCATCGTTTTTTAGATGTTGCATAACACTTGCACAAGAAAAGAACGCACGTCGAAAATACGACAAGACAAGGGAGTATCAGCCGCACATCGTAATGATTTAGGTGTTCTACATCTGCACGCGTGTAAATCGTTGGCGAACCGCCGAAAATCTTCACGCCTATATAAAAAACGCTTGGCAGCGCGCTTGCGAGCAGATATCAAGCGCAATAAGTTGAGTGGCCGTGCGTCTCTGATTATGGCTTTGGCGAAAATCGTCGGCGCAATAAATTATTCGCATAATGCATACGGCACTTCTTCGACGCTCGCGCAATGCTCATGTAAGCCACCTTCGAGAGACATCATCGATGCATCGGCAATTGTAGCCGAACAAGCCGGGCGAACAATTAAAAAAGGTGGAGGAAGGCGCGACATCGTCATAACAGTACCCTTTAATCTCCTTCATTATTTCCATTATGCATGTGCGCACAGCCGCGGCGCTAAATCAAGTGCCTAGTGTATCGTCGGAAAATACAGCATGCAGTAATCAACATAAATCTAATTTGTTTGCATTTCCGCAACGGCATAAAACACAGCAACACTAATGTTGCTGAATGGTTAAAAATCGCTGAGAAATGTAACCTTTGTATACTTGTAAATTGTATGACAATCACGTCTTAATTGTTTGTAATGCATAGTAAATACTTATTACTCTTTTTATGACTTATGCACGACAGTAACCATAGCTTTCAGCCAAGTTTGATGATCATTTTCTTCTTCGTGAAGCGCAACGACGCAACTTGACGGTTTGTCTACTTAGCTATGCTTCGTTCACGTGATCTGTGCGCGCGCGCGTGCACTTTTCTGTCGCGTTGAATTACTAATTGCCACGTGGGTTGAGCTGTTCCGTTTCTTCTTGCTTTGCCGATGAGCTTCTAAATATTATAACTGCTCACTTGGCTTTTGTTGTTCACGTTTTGCAATCATCATCATCACGCATAATCAACTGGTACGTTGATGTCTTTTCCTTTTGCTTAATTTCTTTCACGTATGAGAGCTGATTATTTATGTCATCTATTCATGAGAATTTTTATTAAGCAATTATGTTCATAATAATATCAATTATGTACTTACTCACTTAAAAATGTATTTCTAAATAATAGCTGCAACAATTTCATTCATTCATCAAGTTTATTAATGACTGCATCTCATTGGGATCTGCCTGGCAACTTTCTTCCTCCTAGTTTCCTCCCTAGAATTCTTCAAACAACAATTTGAATACCTACTCTGGAATTCCGTTATATCGACGTTAAAGATAACTCATAATATTGCTGCTAATTGCCCACAAATAATAGAAAATTTAATTACCAATTAATTATATTAGGTCAAATAAAAAGAAATCTATTCTTTTTCAATTGACAGATTTAGATGTCTGCATCTCGAATTGAATTCGATTAATTGGCATTTGAAAGATGAGAGCGAGGCATAATAAAATTAGTTTCAAAATGGGTAAAAGTTCTACAACAAAACGGCGCATATTTGATCTAAATCGTTTCATTACAACTATGTTGATTATAATTTCAATTTCTTTTTATTTGACCTGAGTGTTAGGTTAAAATAAATTTATTTTAAAAAATAGAGTTATAAATGAAATCTACTGTAGATGCTGCTTGTAAAACTCTTACACGCACTGAAAATTATTTATAGCACGAAATATTTTATAAGTCTGCTTGTTGCAAAAACATATCGCACCGATTACGTTATTTCGTCAGGTGCAATAATTCCGAATGAATGAGTGCCATTCTTTATACAGAACATTTTTCCCCCGCACAACAAACCGTTTTTTCATTGGCATATAAAATATCAATGCTTAAAACATATACAAAGTGCCCTAAACTTTGAAAGTCTTCTTAATATGTTCAATTCTGAATCTCAATTTGAAAAATTAATGAAAAACATTCAAAATTTACTGGATAGTTAATTCGGATATAATATTTTAGCAGTTCATTGTATATTCATAGATCAAGTTACAATAACCGTTCGAATAATGCAAGTACAACGCGTTGAGTTGGCGCTGAGTTGAATAAATGCGTTCGCAGTGCGTTCGCAATGCGACGGCGATGTTCGAAATTCTTATCAGATTCTTTCGCACCTCATATTCCTCGAGTGTGGCGCGAGTGCAGCGCGTATACAATTTGCAAATTTATTTATTGCCCTCCATCATCGTGACTCTTTAATCATGCGCTTCTTGCGCGCTGAAAAATATTTGTGGAACCGACTGTAAAAGTTGCATTCTCTTTGCGGTTATAGTTTTACTGACAAATACGCTCTATTCTCAAATACAAAGTATTGCAAGTGTTTAACTACAATTGTCAATAAACTATATTGTTGCAAATTGAATTGGCCCGCAGCACAAATTTAAAATTTTATTTGAATTACTCTCTCGTTGTTGTTCTTATCGCCCGGTTGGCTGTCGCTGATGGTACATTCATACATTTATGCCTCGTTTTTATCGCGCCGTTTCAGCGTAAATCTTTTTATTGCGCGCATATAAAAAGATACGCAATATGCAAATATCATCCCGAAAATATTTACATGTCGCGCGAGTGACTGCACTGCACTGTGCTGTGCTGCATTCAATTGCAATGCAGTGCACAGCATCGCTCGCTGATGCAGACCGACGTGATTTTTCGAGTATGTCACCGTTATACCGGATGATCCGGATAATAAAATGCGGCTTTATTAGTATTTTAGCACTCCCTGGAACCCGCAAGAGATATTTTTACAATGATGGCGTGACCCGTCAAAAACGTGCAGCAATTAATTTACTTTTTGAATTAATTATCCTGTTGCTCAATTCTATCATACCTAACCAATAAGTTATTTGCATAAGATTTAAACATTTTCAAATTTCCAATTGATTCATGTCTGATAAACGATAGACAGAATGCGCGATCGAGCGTGGCGAAGGAGTAAAGAATTGTGCGCTCGCACGGAGAGCAAGTAGTAAATGAAGTAAGCACCTAAGATTATGCGCGATGCAGGTGGGGGTCACCTGGCTGGGAGTCTCTCTACCGACGGCATCTTATGTTGGCATACTTGCCGGACACGGGCATCGCCGACAAACAAACAGTGACCAGCTCGCGGTCCAGCCGAGAAGACGTGCTCTCTCTCATTGCGAGAAGCGCACACAATCCCTCAGGAGCAGCAGCGTACGCGTGAGTGCGTCAAGTGCGAAAAAGTTAAGTGCGCGCGAAATTTCGTGGATTAAGTGCACGCCGAGAAGAATGGATGCGCTCCTGCAGCAGTACGACCAACGCGCGCAACTGCTTAAGCTGGCTGGCACCGCCGCCGCCACCGAAATGGCGTTTGCCGCCACCGATCCGAATAATAACGACGACTTCGACCCGACGACGATGACACCGCCGCCACCGACGGCCATCGGCAAAGAGGATAAATACTCGCTGCGGCCGCGCTCGGTGCGCCGCGTCACCGAAACGATGGCAAAGAGTGAAGCGAAACTTACCACCGCTGCCGCCGCCGCCGCCACCACTGAACCTCTAGGCACCCCAGCGCCACCGCACCCCTTAAAGAGCACCAAGGCAAAGGGGCACAAGCCCAAGCAAAAGCCAGCGCCGCTCAGTAAATACCGCCGCAAGACGGCAAATGCGCGCGAACGTAATCGGATGCGCGAAATAAATCAGGCGTTTGAAACGCTGCGAAGAGTTATTCCACAGAAATCGCCACCGGCGCATACTCCTTCGCCAAATGAAAAACTCACCAAAATCACCACGTTGCGTTTAGCCATGAAATATATTTCATCACTGAGTGCAGCTCTTAATCAGAACACATCGGGTGGTCATCAACCAGACTTTTCCTTCATGGACACCTTTGGCAGCGACTGTGGAGATTTGGATTGCCTACTGTTGGAATCCGACGGGGAATCACTACCCTTATCCGACCATTCTTCACTGTTGGCATCACCCGACTTTCCGGAAACTTCCCTCTCTCCGGTGGACTTTGGTGATCCGAATTCGCTCTCGCCGTTTCTACAGACGGACTATGACCATTCGGATTTCAGTGATTTTCTTCTTACGTAACACGATTTTAAGGACGATAGTAGTGATTCCATAGGTTTTTATATTCTCTGTGCATGTAATGCAAACACAAGAATCAGAACCGAGTGTGGGAGAGGAAGATAATGCAAAATGCGCTTTTTCAAACTTGGGGTGTGATGATTATTAAGTTATTTATCTAGTTCTAGGCGATTTGTACATATAAGTGAAAAACGAACTGACGACGACGTGAAGAACGCACAACTTGAGAGAATAACGTAATACGTGCAATTACTTTTTTTATTGACATGTTATGTTAAGGACTTGTTACCTATATTATTAAATGTTTATATTTGATAATTGATAATTTTTATTATTATTATTTTTTGCTTTTGAATCTATGTGTTATCAATACATATTGTGCATTATTTGCGATGATACGAAAAGAGCATTTGACAATGAACAATAATAAATTTTTACTTTTTTAAAACACGTTTTCTTCTTTACTCAAAAATTCATTTTTTCTTCACCTATACTAAAACCTGATGGGTTTAGTGAACGCTGCAATGAAAATTATATTAATGACGTGTAAGATTATATCATAAAAGTTGAGCGAGTCGAAAAAGTAAGAAGTAAAAGCGCAGGAAAATATTTTTACCTCATCTCGACTTTGACAAGGAGTAAACTAGTCATAAAAAGCGCATCTACAAGAAGTTGTTATTATCATAATCCGTAGTGCTTACGACTTGTCGCACGCAGTAATCAGCAAGTTAATCCTCATCATAACATCGGCGGACTATTGACAGAAAAACCAACAGCGAGTGCACTCAACATTGAGTTATGACTATAACTATTTATATTGACATTAATAAATTCGATTAGTCAAGGAGAAAAAGGCTTGATATAGATTGCTTCAAATATTTTATGCACTTTTCTTTCAAATATTCGAATTGAAGATTGAAGACCACCGTTGAAAATCCTATTTAAAAAAAAGTGAATTTTAAACTAAAGTTTCTCTTTGATATTTCATTTTTTCTATCAATTGAGTGCCAGTGTAAATTAAATGCGTAGGCATATCAAAAAAGGTATAAATTGTACAAACTGTTAACTGTAACATTTCTTCATATTTACGCAGCACATTCGTACATATCAATGAATTTTTATGATTTACAATCGTCGGTCAGCTACTGCAAGAGCAGTAGAAGTAGCCACCGTATGATACACATAGTTCTCTTTCATATCAACTACTAGTTTCAAACACGCGCGAGAAACTGGCTAAAAACTAGCTGTAGAGTGAAAATATGAATAACTTTCATGCAAGAATAATTGCACGTTTATTAATTTCGATTTTCGTCGTATCCATTTGGCAAAAATGACATTCAAGTAGACAAAGCACTAGGTTCATATGCTAAAGTTGTCCGACTTTGTAATGGTTGATTAATGATAGTGTCACCGATGTAAATTTATTTGGCATTAAAACAAGAGCGCTGAAATACAACACAACGCAACGCCAACAACTCAATTATTTTTTATGCGGCGATTCGCTGATAGCATAATAGAAATTATGCATTCGCAGACATTTTTATCACGCGTTTATTGCGCTCGCGCGAAATGAAATGAAATGAAACGAAACCAATGACATTTCGCCTTCGTAGGTGAAAGTCTCTCAGTCGCTGTCGTCGTATCAGTGCCATATTTCGTTAATGCATGCGCATTTTTACATGAAACGGCCCCAAAAAATACGCGTGGAAATGATATTGACCGAAATCGATTAAAGCGCGCAATCTTGATGCACGCAATCTACTTAAACCTTTCAACTCGCGCGCACTTCACGACTTGTCGTCGCTTTAATGAAAACTTCAACTTCGCGGATGCTTTTAATTAATTTATAAATGCTTTTTTGCGCCGCAAAAATGAATCCTTTCTTCGTCCGCTGTGCGCTGCGCTTACGTTAATGCTGTCTTAATGCCTGACATGTTAATTATTTGGTTTTAAGTCAAGTAATTGCCGAAATAAAACGTGCAACTAAATGAAAATGTTCATTTTTATTCGATGTGCAACTTTTAATTAACCTTTCAGACTTGTTTCTTTCTCCAATTTTTTGCGTTGCTTATTTACTTATCAGCAGTAATTTTTAGACAGCTACTTAAGTCATATTTGTGCTTAAATTATACCATTTCACCTATGTAAATTGAATTTAAAATTCGTCTTGAGCCGCTTTTGAAGAAATAATGTTGTTCGAAAAAGCACAAAAAGAGTTTCTGGCTCATTATCTAAACGATTATTGAAGGTGCTTAAGTAAACGACTATCAATGAGTTGAAGAAAGCATTGAGGTGAAGAACAATTCCTATAACAAATAAATACTTGGCTTGTGCGGTTGGTTAGTTAGTTGGTTGGATATATGTACGGACACGTAGCACGTTACCATCATGAAACCGCAACGCGTGCGCCCATAGTGAATGGCCCACGAAACACACATACTTGACGTAATCAATATTTATTGTTTCCGATTAGAGAATTAAAATAATTTCCGTCGAAAACACAACGCACGCGACGCTTGAAAGCGTTTTTATTACGCGCATTACTTACTTAAAGACAAGACTCACGAAGCGCGAAGTAACAAAGTGTGCAGTTCAATTACTCACTGCGATACCGCGTGCGCCATCTCTCGATGGACGAGCACACCTTGAATGCGCCAAAGATTTAAGAAAATGCAAAATGAAAATGTTTACTCATTGTGTTTTAAGGTCACTTGATCGTGTTGTAAGCAGCCATTCATGTTGGAAAAAAAGTAAAAATCAAGCAAGCATCATTTGATTTGGCATTTGTACGTCTATCTTTATCGTTCGTGCTGTGAGAAGCAGTAAATTATGAAAAAAGCCAGCCACAGCGAGCGAACGCGCATACATAGTTCGTGGGCAAAATGAAACGGCCCCAGGTGGGTGTTTTTGTGTGGCGAGCGCGTAGGCTACCCTTGCCAAAGTTATACGATAATTTTTATTATTGCGTCGCGTAACCTTCCACTGGAATCCGCATCGGCAGCAAGTGAAACTTGCACAGCTGACTGACTGCGAGCGCACTGTCACATCCAGCGCATATAAAACGAGGCGAAACGGCAAAAAATAAGCGCAAATGTGTGTGCCCGCTAATAGTGTTTGCGCTCGCGTATAATCGCGATGAAAAATTATATAAATTACGCGGATACTTTAATGATTATTATGGCGATGCTCATTTGCATACTTGAGTTACTTACTTTGTTCGCTGTCGTGTTTATTCGGCTTGTGACTGCGTTTTGTTATGATTTACGTAACTTGGAAACTCACTTGAAATGAAAGAAAACCATTATTAATAATCTTTAACCAGTTGGGCAAACATATGTAAATCATTTCATAAAATTGCAATAAAACTTGAGATTTAATATATCAATTTATGGATAATTGACGAATAATCAAGAATCGGGTAATGATGTGCGTTTAAATATTTGTCACTTCACGGGAAAAATACCGACGCATTCAGTTCAAATATTTGTAAAACTGTGCAATAAATTAACGTACATATTGCACGAGAGCAAATTACCTGAAAAAAAAAAGAGGCGTTGCGACAGGAAAACATAAATTTCGTTGTATGTGCTAAACAATATTGACTCAAAATACTCTGGCAAAAGTCTATTGTTATGACGTATCCACTTAAACTTCAAGAAGATCTCGCGAGCATTGCGACGAAAATAAGAAGCTGGTGTACTATTATGACAAGTAAAACAATTTGATGTAATTTAATACACTCGCCAGTATCATGAACATTAAATGCCCACATTATGGTCGTTTAAATCGCTGCTGCGCATTAGGAACGAACACACCTTTTATTGCAGCGCGCGCTGTTTTGAGGCTTTTTTAGTGTTTCAAGACGTTTTCATTTTTCATGCGACGCTTGAACGCGCGTTGGTTAAATATGGACAATAGGCATATTATCCATAATAAGAAAACGATCAGAGCTAATGATAAGGTGCGTAGCACGCGCACTAAACTACTGTTCGGTATCTTAACAGACCGCGTGCTCGCGCTCTTCATTTGAATTCGTTTTTTCATGGGTGCATTATGGGCATATAACGTATACGTAACAATGTAATCTTCAACGATAAATATTACATGCGCTTGTACAAGATTATGAACCATGTTTCACAAAAATAATAAATTTTTTACTTTATTATTTTATACGAAAAATCGTTTTCTTTTAATATCAAAAAATTTGTCATTTACATGATATTTACAAAATAGTCAAAAATTGTTTTTTTAAACTTTATTAGTACCGAAATTTAATAGCCTAAATAATTAACAGTCATCTGAATTCATGGATAGATAAAAAAAGTTTTCTTATAAATAGTTTCCACAAAGATTTTACTTTCAAATCCGCCATAATTTGAAATCTCACTTGGGTGACTTCCATTTGATTCTAGAAGCAATATTTTTTTAGATAATTTTCTATTATTTTCTAACTTTCATTTTCCAGTTTATTTTAGGCTTCAAGCACTTGAATCCTGGAAATTCGAGTCCTGCGAACCAAGGATTCGAATTATTGTACATACGTATCATTTAAACAAATTAAAAACAATTAGCCTTGCTCCCGTGAGTCATAAGAAAGTATTGTTTATTAATGATTATCTCAAAAGTATTAAAAATCGTTAAACTTATTGTTAAAAATCTTCTCTTGAAGGATAAAATCCATTTCAACATTCAACGGCCGATTACAATATTGCTTCAATGATTTGCGAAAAGAATACTTAAAAGTTTTAAAAATATTGAGTAAAAAGTTTGATATTTTCATATTATATTAAAAATGGTGATTTGACAATGACAATAACAAAAGCTCATAATAATATGAATATTGAAGATATCGAAAAGTCATAACGTAAAACGTTGGCAACCTGCGTGCAACCTGCGAGTGCATCGAAGAGAAATATAAAGTCCGCGTGCATATATATAAAGTAGTTAGTTATGAATACGGCGTGATGTGTTGTAGGTGGTCCGTCTAATCCTTGCTGTGAGGTCCTCAGCGTCGCGAGCGCGAGCACGCGCACGATGAAGATGAAAAACCGAAAACACAGGTTGAAATCCCATATTGCATCGCATTTTGCCGTCTCTTAGTTTATAATGCACGCCGGCAGATATTAGGTTTCCTCACGCTACCATCCCAACTACTAGTCATTTTCCAAAACTACTTACCTACTACTTGCTTGTTATCAAATAAATTTTTCTTCATTATCTCCTCGGAATCGCCGTTTAAAAATCGGGCGACAATTGGCTATAATTTACCAATGTCAATATAAACAAACACCAGTCGCATACGTAAAAACTTATAAATATTTAGTTCCATCAAGTTTGATGAGCACGCGCACTTTTTGCGCGATCGCAACGCGTCCAAAGTGATAATACATGCGACAACAATCCTTGCATAACAAGAGGGCTCATAATTCAGTTACGAGGTGACAAGATACCTGTTGCAACTGCAATTGTATCGCGCGGCGGAGAGCGCGCAATTTGCACGACACCGACGACGAGCGGCAGCAACGGCGACGCCAAAGAAGAACCAGAAGACGAAGAAGCGTTCAACGCCATCAAGCCGACCACCCGTACGTTCGCTAAATGAGATAATGTACGAGTGTCCTCCTTACACATACAATATCAACACACCGCGTGCGCATTTTGCCGCAGAAATCGATTTTTTATGCAACGCGTCGCGCTGCCATCTCTGCGCATGTCCATTGTCAATTCGTAATTTCGTATTTATCGCCGTTACACAACGTCAAATTCATTAAAACATTGCGTAAATCAACTTCTTACTATTCTGAGCAAGTCGCTTGATTATTAGCAAATAATCAAGTGAAATTATAAACCACCGAACTACTCATGAATTATTCGCTGTTAATGCAACAGTTTCTTTAAAATGTTCATTATCATCAATGATAAACGCTCATAAAAGCAGCACGTCGCGCGTTAGATGATCGCCTCTTAAGCACGTTTTTATGCAGCTCGCACTTGCGCATTCACAAATATTGCGGCAATGCGATGCGCAATAAAAATACATGATTTATAACGGCGATTGCGATGCGCAATGTGTGATATTCCCATATATCTGTCTGCATAAATCACACGCATGACCGTATTAAACATATTAAAATAGCATCTCATCGGATTCCCTATAAATTCATATCGGGTGGGGAATTTTGAATGTGCGCTATGCGCGGCTGCTGCTGCTGCTGCTGCAAGGTGCGTGGATATTATCTGTATAGATACGCACGTAGGTGTGGTACCATCTTCCTCTTCTTCTTCTTGTTCATCGCCGTTGCCCCGCGCACGAAGTGTCCGAAAAACACTCTGCGCCGACAACAATGGGCCTCCGACACATTTTACGACAATCCAATGCACCCACAACACTCGCCAGCAACAATAATAATCATCAGCAAACGAAGAAAGAAAAATACACGTATATGAGATGCGCATCGAAAAGACTACTCATATTATCAAGGCGCATATTGTTATTGCATCCACTCTGGTTTACATACAAATATCAATTGAATAGGATACTTGAGTGTGATAAATTTCATATGATATTTATATGTATGAGACCTACATCCACGAATTTTCTTCTTCGCATGCAAGCAAATTGATTCACAAGTGTTTGTTTTGTAGTATGATTCAAGGCAGCAGAATGAAAAATACGTTAGTAATTATAGTTTATAATTTTCAGAATAATGAGTAGGTACCTCTATTATTTCTTACGAATATGAAAACAATAAAATGTCAATTAAAATTTATACAGTCAATTTCATAATTTCCCTTGTACCATTTATAGAAAATTTCTTTTGGGAGATATATCAATTGATATGCTGATTTCAGAATTAACGACCATTTTAAAGAGTTTATTATACCTTTTTAGATTTTCTAGTTTTTTACATATTCTGTTAATAACAAATTAAGCCAAATATGCAATTTTCTTTATTGATGTTAAGGATTTATTAGTTTTTAGATTATTACATATTTCAGCTTTGAATCTTGAATTTAAAGCATAATTTATAGGAAATTTTTACTTAGTGACAACAATGATTGTGCTTATTGAATTTGTGACGGATATAGCTAAAAAATCTTTTTTAATGTTTAAAAGCCGTTAAGTTTTATTAATAAGGCTTATCAAATATCAACAAATCGCGTTTAATTTGCGTTTTTAGTTGCTGTTTATTAAGATGAGTGCCTATTTCCTTTCTAGGATTACCGGACATAATAAGAAATCCTTATACCATTTTAAATTATTCCAAGCTTTATACGTAAACTTCCGAATATTAATTTTATTCTTTAATTCTTTTCCCAACATTTATACAAGTTTAGAGAAGCAACTCATTTCAGTGAATTATCATTGTGTGACACATGTAGTTACAATTGCACATTGTTGCATTGCACTCATCGACGTGCAGTCATTTAAATAGCACCAGTTCCTCATCATTATCAGAAACGACAACAGCATGCAATCGCCGTCCGCAACAAAACAAAAACAGCGACTGTTACGAGCAACGAATGCAATTTCAAATAAAAATGCTGTTTCGCAGCTATTCTACCGCAAAATACACAACACGCACGCAAGTGATACACAACCGTGCAAATACTTCAGCAAATGCACTCGACGTCGAACTGGTTCAGCGTTATTGATTGATTCGCGCAACTCTATTGCTTTTAACGCGTTTGCATTCTTCGCGCGAGCATATTCAACGAATTTTAACGTTTTCTGTGCAAATTTCTACGTACGCATTGAAGAAAATCCACCGAGTCTTTCTATACGCTGCGCATCGTTCAATATTCCGAGTGCATTTGCTCCGAAATGCCTTGCTTTTCCCATTAAAAATTCCCATCGTGTTCTAATTATTAAAATTGTATAAAAAATCGATTTCTACTTCTGCAGCGCATTAATTAAAACTGATTGATTGATTTGTTACAGGTAATTGTCGCGGCTGTAATTAATTGAATTATAAATCTTAATAACGCGCTAATTGCCTGAAAGCCACCTGTTGTCAATGTTTATTTAAGGAAGTACTTTGCAACCAGAAAAAATAATTGTCTTCCATTTTTGGTGTAGAGTTGCGCATTCAATGGCATTAAACTTCATTGAAATGCTGATTAAAATATCTTTCAAATTAATATGTGATAGCAATAAGAGGCAATGAAACGTTAATCAACGTTAATCTTTTTTCTCGCTTTCTTCTTGAAAGCCCGAGAAACGTGGTTGACAGTTAATTGTTATGCGTGCAATGCGTAGACGCAACGTAAATTTATAGCATATTTGCGCAATTATGATGGTTTTATGCGTTCAGCAAATCGGATAATTGATAAGTTACTGCGTGTTCTCAGGTTACTGTTTATTTCAACGCTTTACATGACTTATTTGCAGTGCGCATGCGCGCGTATAAATATTTTCCGTTATACAATAAAAAAAACCGCTCAAAACAATATCTACGAATAAAATCCGCCTTAGGAGGATGCGCATAAATTTCTTAACGTTTTGTTGTTTGTTCAAACGTGAAAAGTGGGCAATTTCTCTTCCGATTTCAACGTACAATTTGTTACGCGACGAAATCCATTATCGCGCTTCTTCGTATTGTTGTTATCGCTGTCACATTAGTATTTTTCCTACGACGAAGATGCCCACATATTATTGACCGAAGAAGAAGAAGCCCCATGATTCGTCCACCCACATGTATGAGGAAGATGCTCACTTATAACCGCGCGTTTATCTGATGCTTGCTTCGTTTACATTTTTCAACGGTTGCAACATTTTTATATTTATTTGCGTTATCGCGACATCTAGCCACGTATTTAAGCATCGCTTATATTCGATGCAATCGCTGGAAACAAGAAGTCCGACGAGGTAAGAGTCTTAAACGTCCGAGATGCTCGCGTGATATGCGATGTGATAAAAGCTGCAAACAAGCTTACTTTTCTAGCCGCGCAGCGCAATTAACAACGCGATAAAGCGCCTAATGTTTTAGTTTTAATCGAATTTAAGCGATGTTTACGCTCGAAATTAGTTTTATTTCGTGCTTGAATTTGTTGCTTCTCGATTCCGCTTCGAGTTAGGAGTGATTAAATAGGCATTAAGCAAGTAGCGCGTAGATAAATTAACAACGTGACACTTTTTCGTATGGGCGTTGAAATATTTGCGTGAAACGACGCAAAAGTAAGTGGCTTACTGAGCGTCCCTAAAAGGCGACTTGATATTAATCTATAAAATGTCTTTGAAATATTTCATTTTCTATTTAACAATAATTGTTATTCGATTGAATATTCATTTAGCATAAAGTAATAATAATAAATGGATTTTATTGCCACATTTTTCTGATTCAAGCTACGCTTAAATGAATTCAGTTATTGCGTTTGTTATTGGCATTGACATTGAAATTGACAGCGCTGTTTATATTTGTTATACTCTCATTCAACTCTCTTCCACTTTGCACAACCTTTAGAATGAAGAAATTTTACCTACACGTTGTTGTTGTTGTTGTTGCTGGACGTCGTTAACGTGGCTGATCGTTTGCTTTGTCGGCGGCGGCACAAACACAATTTGTTACTATAGCATGCAATTGCGCGCGCGCGCGTTACATGATTATTTTTTATAATCAGCCTCCGCGCTTATGTCTCCGAGTATCATCTAACAACATCAAACGCGCATAAACCCACCGAGTGAGCGAACGAATTGCATGATAAAAGCCATGTTTACATGCGCGCACTAAGTGGCTCACTACACCGATTCTCACGCAGAAACCTATTTGAATCTGCCGCTCGTTTCTACTTTTTTATTGCAATGTGTACCTGTTGCAAGATAACAATTGAATTTTGCTTCTGTGAAATGAAAAACCCTCAAGCAATTAAGACCAGGAGATTTTGTTTATAACCAGTTGACTTTTTACTTCTAATTAAGGCATAAGAAAATTTATTTGTTTATAATAACGGTGATTTCGATTAAACACATTTTCATTCAAAAAAAGAAAATTCTTACTTGCAATTAGCATAAGACAATATCAAATATTTTCTTTTTGTTATGATAAATCTTTCTTATCCTTTGCCTACTTCAATGTCAATGGCTATCCGCAGAAAATTAACATTTCTAATTATTAGATAAATTAACGGTTAATTAACTTATCTACTCAGTTGCAACGATTTCCATAAATATCGAGGACATTTTCCAGTCCCTTTAACATTGTCATTGCCCAATTCTATTAAATTAGTGCAGGTATTAACTAAAAATTTCGAAAACTAATTTGTCTATGATTTATTAAAATCACAAAAGTAGCTTGTAACTGCCTCTAAGCATATTCGATAATTGAATCAATAACTGCTTCTTAATAAAAGCGCGTCTCTGAAGAAATGTGCGCATAAATCAATTTTTAGTACGAGCACGCCATGAGTAACTAGTGTCCAAGGGGCACAACATAATTAGATAATGAACGAACATTAGAGAATAAAAACGCTGCGAGTTCGAGTCGCGCTAGTAATTCATTTTAAATGGCGTGATTGCGCGCATGATTTAGTGGCGCTTGAAAGAAAGCATTGAGCAAAATGAGCGTCTAATTGTTGCGATTAGGTAGCGGCTTTCATGCAAATCGAAGGCGAATGCAAATAAATCGCGAGCCACTTCGTAAATCTATATTTAGCGCGTACGCACGCATGTATAGTGCGATGATGTCACGCTCGATCTGCGCATATAATACGCAATGCATAGGCGACATGTCTAATTAATTGTAAATTGTTTATTCAACGGTAGAACGAAAGCGAAGTGAAGTGAGTCGGGCCGTCGCGCCTTATAAGGTCATTCCTCATGCGAATTTGAATGAATGTTTACTATCGCGCAACCAGCTTACTTGTATTTGCTATAATGTAATAGATTATGACTTGGCGTGCACCGTAATGCAACTCTAATCGCGTATTATTTAATACTTTATGCCACACTATACCTCGTGTGCCATTTTCAGATGTATTCATTTCACGTGCGTGTGGTTGCCTATTGAAAAAATGCCACCCTTATTTTATGCAACTTAACATTCGCGCAAGAATGGCTTATCTTGACATATAAACACGAATAGTGTCATTGCATACATTTAATTGCCATGTACGTTTTGTATTTTTTAAGTTTGCACGTCGGAGAGCAAACGATAAGCCGAAAGTTAATTAGTTAATTAGTCATTTTGTCATATTGCAGGCGGCGTTCGAGCGGAAAATCGCATCGGCGAATGCATTGATTAATGCATGCGCATGGAAAAAATTAATCAAAAAGCGATGCAATTAACGCATTCCTACGATTACAGCGGCAGCATTATTGCGATATACAGCGCAAGAGAGGAGCAAAGAAAAGGATATTTCATATGCGTTCACACAAATTAATGCATTTATGTTTAATGAAGGTATGCGTTGCATGCAACTGGAGGAGAGAGCCACAGCCAACGAGAGAAAAAGTCATCGAATTCGTTTTATGATAATAGTTATTGGTATTATTGCTTCTGAGTGCGCTGCCTCGGCGCATGGGATTCCGTAAAAATGCTTTTAATTAATTACCACGTTGATATTGAACTTTTATTTCGAGTTTTAATTGAGAAATCTCCACAAAAATTTAAATTTCTTTCGACGCTCTCTTTCACAATACTCAAATAAATTTAATTCTTTGCATTTTATGCGTGTTTTTCGGCAGTTTCTTCATTTACATGTTAATTGCTTTCAAATGATTCAAATTTCTCTTTCGGTAATTGAAATTTTCCTGGAACTAGAAGCCAAGCAAAACAAACGAGTGTTTTTAAATTATTACACGAATGAATTATTTATCCGTCCTGTTTCATAATAAAGAATTTGATCAATTCAGCTGTTAAACAATTGATAAAACTTTTATTCTACGAATTGTGCATACATTATGCATATTTTTCCTAATAATTTGAACAATCAAAACTCTGAAAATTATTAACAAATACATCATGAATGAATGAATATTCGAATATGCGCTGATATCAGAAGATCTCGTGTAATAAATTTCGATTCATTACTATAACAAGAGAAAAACAAGACGCCGAGGACGAAGAAGAAGACGAATTAAAAAGTGTTTATTTAATGCAGCGGCACACCGTAAAGCATTCGAAAGCGGCCGCTGGACGGTGGATGAAAGTGGACTCAAAATATTTATTTATTCCTTTGACGAAACGCATCATTAATAAAACTCACCGGCGAGATGATGCAGTTAAAACAATAAAAGAGAAAAAACAACAACACGAGCGCATCCTATCGAGGAACGCGTCATATTTTAATAAAATCCTCGAATAGAATAATCGAGCAAAACACGACGTTGCTTTCGATTCCGGAGTGCGCTTGATTAGCTCATCGCAGTTTGAAATTCATTTGCTTTTAATGAACACCAACGAATGCGTTCATTTCTTTTCATTAGCCATTAAAAACGTATTGATTTCTCTATCATTAGCCACGAATAATACGTGAGTGCATATGTTATCAAGTGAAGTTGTCAATCACAGCAATCCAACTACATAATAAATACATATTGTAAATAGATTTTCATTGCGGCACTCTTTCTAATGATTGAGCTTCTTCATTTCCACTATGCGCGCATTTTGATTGACTTTATAAATTACTAATCGGAAGAGTGAATAATGCGCGAGTTAAGATGCTTAATAAATGGCCTTTCAAAATATTTTGGAGGGGAAATCACTTTAAATGTATCCAGAGTATGGGATTAGATTATGTCATAAATCCTGAGGGATTACGTTTAATTACTTTTCTGCCTCGTCAAATACAATTTTATGATAAATATTTGAATTGGTGATAAATCAATTTATATAAATTACAGTCACTTATAGTCATTCTTCTTACGATGCTTTTTTAGGTTATAAATAAATTTGTAGATTTAGGAATCACAACTCTAAATATATAATATTCTTAGGTATTATTTCTATATTTTTTTAGTAAAGTCGTTGTAATTCGGATATAACGACCACGTTAAGAAATAAGTAAATATTCTTAGGGGAAGGTTAGTTAAAAGTGTACCCCAAAAATAAAAATCATGAAGATCTTAGCCAAACTGACAGTTATAATGAGAAATGATGAAAATCTTTACAGGGTTATACACCCCTACATTCTACGTTTCGATTCATCTTTTTTTAAAAAGAAATTTACGTGTTTTGTTTTCCCTTCTCGGTGGTAATTAATTAAAATGTGCTCAGCCGCTTTGCACCCATCGCCAATGAGCCCCTTGATTAATACATACAATTTTTATTTAACACTATCGAAATAATTTGTTAATCAATTATATCAATCCAACAAATGTATGTACTTAGATCTATTTGTTTAGTGAAATAACTGAAATGAGTTCATAGTATACTCAGATTTTCTTTGATTTAACTCATTAATGCTAATTACTCAAGATTTATTAATTAATCAAGTAATAAATTTTAATTTCAATTGCCATTATGCATTATAATGTAAATTTTATTTTACAACAGCTTACAAAAGCGCATTGCGAAAAAAGAGAACCGTACTGGAAAAGAATGTCTTCTGCGTACTGCGAGTAAATCAATAAATTATTTATTTATTGGTCGAAATGATAATTTGCGTCATTTACGTTTCAAATTAGGCAATTGCGAGAAACTCTGTAGTGGTCGAGTGCGAAAGGCTTTCATAACTTGCAGCCGGGTACGAACCTGGCTGGTTCGTGGATCATTCATAAACAAGTAGCCAACTCGTACGGTGGTAACTTATGATTCTGGTGATCTTCGCGCAAGCGTTTTACAGTTGCACATTGCCGTTCGGCAGTGAAATAAATAAATAAGCAAATAAATGCGGCGCATTTACATTTCGCGTGCGTGTGGCCCACATGCGTGTGTGATAATTAAAAAGCGTTCAAGACGAATGGCATAATTTCGCCATTTTTTTCTTTCTTGTCGGCGGCTGCTGTGGCTTATCAATGAACTGTTACCACTGCTACCGGAGGAGGATGCATTCGCATTGGCATTGGCATTTCGTAAAGAATTCCGCGTCCGTAATACGCGATTTTATTTGCAATCGTCAGGGGCGGAGAAACGCGCATTGATGAATTTTCATTGGAATTTCATCGATGCAATTCGATAATGTATTGGTAAAGTATTAACGGTGTTTTCGCAAGTGGAAAATTTCGTAAATTGTTGCATGTACATTGACAACATTTCTTTACTTTTACATTCGCAAAAATACCACACAAGTTGATTTATTTATTTATGTCCAATTGTCGATTTACCAAATAAATTTCCAGAGAAACAGAATCAAAATTAATTAAAGAAGGGACACGTATAATTAGCAATTAATTATTGATTTCAAACGTTTTATTGTTGAACATTAAACGATTTGTACTTTGGTACATTTCACTTCTGAATGGCAGTCGATTATAGGTGTACATTGCTTTGATAGTTTGTGATCAATTTGCTTGCAGCAAGCTGCACGTTGAGACGAGGGACGAATTTTTATCGTTTTCACACGGCCGACGCGCGGCTATCATCGCGACAAATCTATTGATTTTAAGTGAAAATTTAATGCGCTCCGATCGTGTCGCGCACTTGGAGAATAATTCATTCCTCATTGCTCCGCTCGTAGGTACCTACTGTGCGCTGATTGAACGCATCAAATCAATTCAACGCGCATTGCAATTGTAACTCCAGTCAGCAGCCCGATGAGAAAGTTTGAATTGTCGCGCAAGTATTTAGCTTGTTTTTTTGTTTCGCGCGGTGGCGAACGCACATCGGTAAAAAAGCGCACCAATAACAGATGTTTTTTAATTAATGAGCAACGTGTCTCAACGATATACGCATTTTAAGTGCCAATAAGTTTTTTAGTTTTAGTTCAATTAGGTGAGTTCTCAGGCGAATAACTTATACTTAAATAAATTGGCTGGGAATACATTTTAATAATTACTTTACATACGTTTTTGAGCGAACGCATCCGATAATGCACCGATACTTTTATGCATAGAATAAATTTTGCAAACACGTTCGATTTTCAGTCAGTCGGCAAAGAAATATCTGCGCAAACATCGGAACGCTCCGTGCCCATTTATAATCGCAATGTTGATCTCTATATCTAACATAACATAAGAAAAAGCACGCGCGCGCGCGCACACACGCTGAGCCAACTTCAAAAACGGCAAAGAGCGCCAATGCGTTTATAACAGCTTTAACTACTTTACGCGCGTCGATTTGCTACCGTCGACGCAATGATCGTATATTTGATTGTCGATGATTCGACGCCGTTTTATGCCGTCGCGCGATAAGGCAATACGACACGCTCGCGCGCTGCGCGCTCCAATCGCGCAAAAATCACGAAATCAACTCGAATAAAATAAACCATTTTGCGTGTGTAATGTGCATGTGTCGAATACGACGTTACCAAGCGACGGACGTGTCATCATTCATGTCTTTTTTGCTTCTGCACGTCGCGATCGCTCGAGTCGTCACATTTCAGGACGAGTTCAAGAAGGAAATCTTGATAATGCATAAAAATATTTCAACCCTTTAGGAATTTGATCAAATGAACTGGCACAATCTGATTGCTTACGTTAATTTATGCAACAATCAAAAAGTTTATGCATCACTGAGTTTTTTATACTAATAAACAAATAGATATCGGAAATTAATTCAAGAGATAAATACCTAACTAAGCTACCGAACGAAACCATCATCATTGCCATCATCTGGCACACAATCCGAGCGTACGCTTTTGTAATCTCAATAATAATTAAGATACGCATGGATCGGCAATAAAACTTAAAATTTTTTCCACCTTTGGCAGCGATTAAAACGCAGTAGAAATGTTAAAAGCAAAAGCATGCTTCTCGCATCACCACTCGCATCTAAATTAATCTAATCAGATAAACGAGCAGCTCGCGCACATTGCACATGACTTTCCAACAAATTTCCTACCGCCTCACTTTTCGTATAAAATAAATCCGAATTCGTCGAATGAATTTCCTTTTCTTCAACGGCTTTGGAAGCCAAATAGAAAAATCAGTTCAGTTTTCAATTTCTTGGCAGTGTCTTCTTCGAACGTGCTCGGATACTTACGGTGCCTATAAAGAACGAGTTTGAGAGTAGGTATATTGCTCTAATTACGACAATTTATTGGTTCCGAATTCAGTCGAATCGATCGATGATTGTTACAGGTGTTATGCCGTGCCAACGTGATGGGAAACCGAATTCTTGCGTCCGCGCAGACGTACGCTAATTGCGCGCAGAAAAAATAATTGCGCAGCGAGAACGAGGAGAAAGAGAACGAGAGAGATAAGACTGGTGCGTGCGAGCATCGGAAGAATGCTGCGTTGCTCGCGTGTATCGATTGATTGATTGATTGAAATCCGCAGAATGAGCGTTATTGACGAGTGGACGATAACGACGCGCCGATGACAACAACGGCTGCGATCAGTGCGCGCACCGAGTTGCTGCGTTTTTCTTGTTAACTCTGTAGGAAAACGTAAAGAATGGTGCATTTTTGACATTATTGCGCTTTTTACCCGTTTGTTCGACGTTTGCGACGCATAGTTTCATGTTCAGATGCGCAGCGCACTCGCCGTACTTGAGAATGCAATGAAAATGGACTTAACTCGCAAGAAAATCTTAATTAAGACCAATTGTCACTTGGGAAATTTACTCAATTCGAACATCCACTTGTAATTCATTTAAGTATCAAGCAAAAGTCTTTTATTTCTTCAGCTTATTGTTAAATCATCTTTTCGTCTAAAACCAAATAAATATTTCATGTAAGTACCTACCTCTTGGTGGAAGTGATAGGAGACTGGAACCAAACTCTACGTAGTTGCATCAAATGTAATATCAGTTTGTAAGATCTTAATTAAATGCAGGAATTTGAACGAAATTTTCGTTATACGAATAAAATGAATGTACGCCGAGGGTATTTACTTAACCGGAGCAGAGCATCGTTTATCGGCTGGACATAAATTACAAGCAAATTTATTGACGCGCGCGCCACCGCCGCCGTTTGAGGAGCGAATAAATAATTATGCATTTCAAAAGCAAATAAACACTCATTGCAAAATAAGCATAAAATAAGCATACCTAACGCTAGCGCAAAGTGAAAACTGGGAACGCAATCGAAATCTCAATTAAAAGCGCGCGAACAATTTAGCGCATAAACTACGTGCATGGGTGCGAAAAGCGCAAAATATGCATTGCCGCATATTTCGCGCTTTTGTGATGGAAAATGCAAAAGGTGATTTTGTTTAGGTTGGCGCGCACCTCTTTTTTCGCAGTGCGAACCTCATAGGAGAGAAAACACTTAAGTAATTTACGGCAAGAAATGCAAATAAACATACTCTACGCCTAGTTATAACTGGCGTCGCATAGCGCAGGTTTTCCTCCTCGGCGCTTTTTTCCGCGGCCTCACATGCGAGAGGGAACACTTTATGTCTTTATGTAATCCGGCATGACGCTTGTAATTGAATGAATGGAAATTTACTATTAGTGCCTTAAACATTTCATAATATGTGCATACGCAACATGCCATTGCAATAAATGTACAACACGCTTGCTTGTGTTGTGTTGTTCGGGCTTGAGGAAATCAGAATCGCGCGCGCATGCAATTCATGCGACGCTATGCGACGACGACGCACTGCACTACACTACACTACACTGCAGTTGTGCAAAAGGCGCAAAATGTTTGCCATCCAATGAACGCCGCGCTATAAACTAGCGTAACGGGCACATTATACACTCCCCGGTCACAATAAACTCGTAAACTGCTTTGACTATTTCGCGTGTGTGCTCTGTGCTAGTGATAATTTACTATTTTGGTCTTGCATGACCACATAACCTCAAATTATCTTCAAAACTATTATTAATAAACTGCTTCTATACTTTAATTTCTAAATAATTTACATACAGTCGAATTCACTTAGAATATTTCTTGCAACAATTGCAATACAGTTTGTTGAAATTCAATAAAATTACTTCAAAATCTTTTTTCATCAATAAAGCCTCTAAAACTTTGTGTTCTGCTGATAACAATTAAGTAGATCAATTTTAATAATCCTTTTATACGTAAATTAGAATTCGAGCCTTTTCATCTATGTTTTAACTAAACACTACTGTACTATTTCAACGAAATAATTGTTTACTTACCTACTTATATTTTATTGATTCTGGGGGATGACTGTATTTCAAATGACTTGTTCAACCATCTTGAAAGTATCTATTTGTGGAGAATGCTTCGTAATTGTTGTTTTTTTACAAAGCGACCAATGAGAAAATCATCCTATCATGAATAATCAGGACAAGTTTCCTTATTTATACTCATAAGTCACTTACGTGTTGAACTTGCGCTGATGATTCATTAATTTATTTATTGTCTATCTAATTATTCATTGAATTGAATCTTTACTTTAAAGAAAAATAAATCAAGCATTTTAATTCCCTCATGAATATATCCACATTTAAATAATCATGTAAATGATTAAGAAAATTGATATTTTCGCTTACAGATTTCCATTTAGCGTATAAATTTTAAATTGAAACAGTCATTAAAAAAATAATTGGTAATAACTAACAAGTATAAAGTTGCGCAGCAAGCACACAGTAAGCAACAAGTAAAATGATAAAGCAGCACTTCGTAGCATCTTCGTTTTCTACAAGTTTGTTTTCTACATTAACACATACCAAAAATGAGCGGCAAACACCGTTCGAACAAGTGTTAAGTTTCACGCTCATGCGCGTTGGAACGATTAAGTTGTTCATCAAATTTCAATTACTCATAATCATTTCATACAGGCGCGCAAACGAATAGAATAATTTCACAATTTTAATTAGAATTTATTTTATGCGTTTTCTACCGTTAAAATCTTTTTGTCTGCGCTGTTGTTTAATTATGTGTTTGTTTTTTATTGTTATATTCTAATTATAATTTGTTATTTATTAACATTAAAGTTAAATCGTCAATAAACAACAATGAAAAATGTTTGAAGTATACTCAATCAAACATTTGAATGCTCTTTGAGGTATTGATAAAGTTTTCAGTCCGTCTAATCGATTCGTGTTGAGACGTTTGACTGCAAGAAAGATGCAAACAAATCGATTCAAAGTTGGCTCATCGTAAGGCAGCTAAACGAACTCTTTTCATTGCATTCAGCTTTGCATCTCTTTGACAGTATCACGATAATAGATTGGTGTAGTCAATGATTGATTCGAATGCGCTCGTGTGCTTTTTTCTACTTCGACTTTTAGCCCGCCGAAAAATGTCACTGTTAATTATCATGCGTTTAATTTTCCGACTCTCAATGAGAAGCGTATGCGCATGTCGTGGCTTCGTTTAGACGCGCGACAAAGTGTAAGAACAATTATTTTACGTCTACGAGATGCGCAGATAAGGTGAACGCGAGCGCAAGCTTGAAGAGTATCAAAAGAAACGAAAACGGCGTGATGTTGGATTGGATTTTAATTAAAATTTAATTGCTTCCACTTGGAAGTCACACTTTACTGCATGTCCAAATGATATAATAGCTTGTTGATCGTAAATAATTTGATTGCTCCTCGTTTTCTTTATTTACCATTCGTCGTCAATTTTCACCGTTACGAAATCTGATGTCCAATGCGCCCGCGTTATTAATTAAGTGGTTTGCTACAAGTCGTGCACTCCGTGCATAAAGTCATTATGCAGGAGAGAAGCAGAAATTGGTGGAATTTTATAATTTTATAAACGGCGTACGGTTTAATGAAGATAAATTAATCACTTGTGCGCCGAGTTAATATCGAATATATAAACGGGTAAATTATAACTTGCGTATTTTGAGCTTTCCTCAGCTGTGCATTCACCGTATAGTTTTTTATGATTATTAAGATCAATTAAGATAGGCTTCTTGCATATTAACGCAACCGCCGAAGATTCACTTGATATATTTTGTCAAGTTTTTAATGCTTTTTAACACACATTCAACTTTCAGCCAAATAACTGAATTTTAAGTTGGCATTAAACGAATTAAAAAGTCGTATAAAATATGAACAGTTGAATGTTTCTTTTAAAGTTATGACTATTTTACGATTGTTGTAAAATTTATTATCAATTTTCGTAAAGTTTCGATCATTTATTAAATATCACGAAACTGTAAAACTGGTTGGACAAATGCGCACGAATTTTCTGAATCAGTGGCTTTATAAGCGGCGATACAATAGAATTTGCTACTGTTTGAGCGCCTTTAATGCAATTTAACATAACAGCGCATCTTTGCGCGCCGTTTGCACAAGCAATCTGAAAACCAGAAGCGTTCGAATCGCTCTTGAGGGCTCATTACTAAGCGCAGCACGTACGAGAAGGTCGGCGGAACAATTCTCTATGTGGTAAAAGAGCACCTTGCTTAAGAAGAATCTCAGTCGGATAAAATACTGGCCGCAACGTTAAAACTAATAAATTTAATCCTTCAGCTCTTTATTAATTATTAATAGTCCATTGTTAATAATATTTGAAGCACTAGCATAAGTACAGAATTATTCCAGAACAAGTAAATCCATTACTAGTATAAAATTGGAATTATTTTGAAGGATAATATTAAAAATTAAATTAGGATTTTTAAATTAATTTGTAACACTCAGTGTAGCAATCTCGGGTGGCTTGTCAAAGAAAGGCAATTGTTTTCGTATTAAAACAATACGACGTTATATATAAACGCATACATATATTTTACGAAGTTACTGCGGTTGCTGCTGAAAGACAATAAAAATATATTGTAAAAGAGACAATAGGGAAGAGCGGGCCGCAAACAAAATAACTTTCCGCTTAAAAATAGAACAAAAGAAAAGTTCATCGATGGCGCCACTTGCGCTGAAGATTTATCGCGCTCAGAAGTCTTTAAGTAATAAATAAAGCGAAGCAGGAACAACAATAACTTGCACATATTAAATGCGCATTCGATTTTTTCGCGAGCGCCACGAATTTTTCCGGTTAACTGTACAAAGTGAGCGGGAGTCGCACTGTTATAAATAGCGCTGAAAATGCAATAAAAAGCGCTTAAAGCTTTTTCATTAATTTGTAAGCTGTAAACTGCTTAATCAATAATGCAAGCGAGGTAATTATAACTTAAGTGCACGTTTCACGCTGATGCGTTTGCGCGATAAAAAGAACGAACACTCCATCAAATTTCCATACAATATCAAGCGGCCAATTTCGCTGCCGCTTTTTTCATGTTGACTCGTCGAACGCGAGATATTTTTTCGTGCGTCTGAAGCACATTCGTCTCGTTTTGTCAGCGCACTTTACATTTACAACGAAGCCGCCGCGCGAAATATAATCGGGTTAAGGCTGCCATCGTCCTGGCAAATTCAAATTTATAGCGCGCAAAAAGCGCCATTGTATAATTAGTCTTTGAATAATGAAGATTGAAAAAGTCGTGGAGCGTCGGAATTTTTAAATTGGAATTTTCGGTTTTTAACCGACGATTGTAAAAACTTTCAAAAATGCAATTCTCTTGCGACGCAAGAGCGAACAACATCAGAGGAAATATGCAGTGGTGCTGTTGGCACGGTAGCTGTTTGAGTAAATTAATTATTTATAATTTCTCAGCTGTACAAACACGCGCACGACCAATACAAATCGCTTTTTTTCAGCGGGCAACGTGCGACAATTTTCATGTTTATCACGTTCGAGCATCCTCGAAAACACCTGAGCGGCGTTGGAATGTAATTAGAACAAAACTGATGGGGACCGAGGAGAAGTTGTTCTCTTCGAACCGCACGGACGACAATTGTCCAGCGAGGATGCGAGGGTCTGAGACTCTTGTCTAAGAGTGCTTATCGCGCCAGTCGCAGCATTCAACGAAAGTAAAGTGTTCGCTCTGTTTTAAATCACATTTATCTCGGAATGGCAACGACGAACCACAGGTGATTGAATTCCGATGCAGTGTCAAATTTAAAAGCAACCTGCTTCGCGCACATAACAAGCAATTCATATTTGAATATCGCTTCCAATTAAGAACCGAATCGTTATCGCAAGTGGATCGTTTATTAAGAAGAAGGCAAGCTCTTAAATGCATTGCGCGCGATGCTTCCGTGCAGAGAGCGTGCTTCGCTCGGTCTTGAGCAACTTTTAACTTGCGCTTGCATTTTTCGGCGTTTATATCGTGTACCAAATTAGTGCGACTCGAATTTTCAACGACACGTTCTTTATTTATGCTACACCAGGTCGTATAAAACTTGATCATGTTTTGCTTCATTTCGAGGTTAAATTTTACATGATTCACCAATATTTTTCTTATCGTCTATGCAATTTCTGCAAATTTAATTAAACATCCAGAGATTATTGAGTTGGATTCTTGAATTTTTGAATGCACCTTGTAGAATCTACTTCGTTGCAACTAGTGCCTAATTATTGAGAAAAAATCACCTACTAATGTATCCGATTACGATCCGCTTTTCGGTACGCGAGCGCGCGTAATGGCAACATCATCAATGTAACCGTTCTTCGCATCTCCTCTTCGTTGGATCATTGCCTTTTCAACGGAGGGTGCACATACTTTGTACGCGCCACAGTATAACTGAACATTTTTGCTCCTCGTTTATTTAACGCGCATTAATGAAACACTCTGAGGCGTCATTAAATGCTTCTTAAACTGTTTTCCAATACCGAAAACACGGGTATTATAAATTTTACATCGGCGAAATCAAGATTGTTAACTTGAACTCCATTTCAATTTGCATATAAATTTCGGAACGCTGCGACGAATACACAAATTTTCCGTGTAGCGCGTTTGAAAATTGAGTAAAAACTTAATTGTCAACCAATTTAACCTGTACGCATAGAGTAAATGCATTCAATAAAATATTTAAACACTTTCCGTGTCGTGATAAGTCGAAAAGTCACCTTGTAGGTGGTTTCTTAGACTTGATGGATTTACAGGCGTGTGGCAGGATGCTTGCTTTGTGACACTTCGTGCCCGAAGATTCGCTGATAGATTTTCGCGTTATCGATAAACAAGCATTTAATAGATAGCAGCACGTCACACGACACCCATAAAGCCTGCACTTTGACATCATTAAGACGTCCGACGGGCTTCCTCCTTCAGCAGCCGCGCATTGCGCACCTCGCGGCTTCTTGGAATTTAAGGATCACGCATGGGGTTTGTCATAAATTAAGTCGACTTAAGACACCGACTGTCTAAGCGAATAAAAATAGCGCTTCGGGGCGGTACGCACATTATGGGCTTGAGATTAACATTAAATATTTCAATTTAAGCATTGCACGTGCGCACACGTACGGCTGGTACGTATGAGGCGACCTCCCACGTGGAAAATGGAACATACGCGGCGCGTTATCAAAGAGTGCGCTCAAAGGCACACACTGTCGCCGCTCGTTTCGAAATCGTACTCGACATGAAACGTAATGAAATGAACAAAATGAATTAAACTATGTACACAAAGCACACACAACTCGTGTTTAAAGTAAAATAATAGAGCAATACAATTCTTACTCGTTTCTTTGTTTTGCGTGCATAATTAAATTTTAATTTCCCCGGTAAATTAAATTTTCTCAAGCATTTCACGATTGTCAGGTTTGTCATGTTGTTCTAACTATTTAGCTACGCATGTTACAATGTATGATAATCAAGCGCGAAACCCACACGCGCATAATTCCGATACAATTTCTTAAACACATCCAAAACGAAAAAACGTCTTCGGCTTGTCATGACGCCATCTGCAAATTTACTTCGGCCGTATATCTTTTGCGTTCGAGAGCGATTTTTGTCCGCGTTGATTTTAATCTCTCGCTGAAATGTGTGCTGCTCTTCTTCGCGACATTGCCAAATGATGATGACGCGATGCGTTCGCATGTCTTGCGAAAAATTTATAAACGCTTTAAACCATAGCAAATGCAAATTCGACAAACAAACGCGAAGAAGCGCGCAAAGAGGCGCGAACGTTAATATAAATTTCGGCAGAGTGTGACAACATTCGGAATTTGCTCTTCTTGCGAAATGGCGTGAAATTCGTGCGACAATAACACGAAAACGGCTTCAAAAGAACGAAACAACAACGTCTTATCAATGACTCACTTAAATTGAGCGCGTTTTATTGCGGGCTTGCAAAGTTTAAGGTTTTAAGCTTGCTCAAAAGGTGGAGAGTAATCGATGATCTTGTCGGCTAACACCCACTGCTCGGCTAATTTAATTATTTTGTCACGTTTTTACGTTTTTCTTTTTATTTCGACTTTTTATCATTCACAACATGTGTTTTTCAGAAATGCGATGTTTCTGCTTCGTAAACAAATCTGAAATAATATGTACTTTGAAACGCATGATCGAATATTCAGCCAAGGTGCGAGAAACAATACAGCCGGATGTGAAGACGAATTAAATACAAAAGCATGGTACATTCGTGTTAATCGCCATTATTTAACGCACAATGAATTGATTATTACGTGATCAAGATGACGCCCCGTTGAAGCGCGAGATGATTATCGCGGACGCTTTGAAGCGCAGCGCGTGCAACGCACACACGACTAACAAGTTCATTATCATCGTCGTTTAATTGTTGCATTCATCGCGCAATCGTATCAGGTCGGTGCGCGTGATGCATGAGTGGTGCTTTCTTTCAAAGTATTTTAATTGTCATTGTCGTTATCGATATTTCAACTTTCCACTTGCAACAGCAATTCTCCTCCTAACTGTTCTTTAAGTTTATTATTTTCAATTAATAAAATCAAATTTAGTGGATTTTACTTGGCTATTCGCTACTTTAAAGCAATCCAATATTTAATTGATTACTTTTAATGAAGATTTTAATGAAAGAATAAAAAAATTATTATTCAAATATTTTGTAAAAAATATAATCAAGCATTTGATTTCATAACAATTACTGGTAATACCGGCAAATTTAATGAGCTGTTGTCAAAGTCGTATTTCTGTATAGAAGTTTTATAGTGTTTGTTTATTTCTATAAGATGAATACATTTTAACCTATTTTAAGAATAAAACAAAAATGTACAATTGAACGTAAACAATTGCAAAGTTTATAGGCATAATTCATTAAAAATTAAGCAAATGTCTTCATGCGGTGGCCGAGCGTGTAGTGTAAGCAAGTCATTTATTATGTAATTATGTCAAGAGTGGCTAATTAAAAGCAATGCAATGCAATTACGCGCACTACACGCGTGTGACAAGAGTGGCGCTTGCCTATCTATCAAACGTCGATAGAAAAAGTTTCTCAATCCCATGTATTTCTTCTTGGAGACATTGCGCAGATGGAATATACAAAGAGTTAACAATGTTTCAACAAATCGTACTAGTATACTCACTGATTTCTTTTTCAGCACAAACTCAAATAATTTAAAAGTAGATCATATTGTTTTAAACATGGCAAGATAATTGGTAAATATTTCGATTAATACATATCGAATTGTTTTAGTGGCCACCCCTGGGAAAATATCAATCTCGTCAATGTACATTTTCGTCCGGCTGTGGAAAGTTTGAGAGCGGAATACGCGTTCGCGTTGATATCGCGATTAGCCAACTATGATCAATAATAATTATGGGAGAGCGCAAACTAGGCAAACATCTTCCCTAAAAGGCAATCATTTTCTATACCACGGCCGCGTCGCCAGAGCCGCAAAAGCGAGCAAAAAACACCGCAACGCAACGCAACGTGCGGTGCGGTGCGCGATTCTAATCGGACGTTGCGCTTGTGTTTCGAGATGCGATCCGTGTGAATGTTACGCCAAGCGTGCTAATCAGAAATTATTAAGCGCACATGATCAAACAGGACATGTCGTCTCGCGTGGCACACGAATCAATTTATACAAATTTGCGCACATGCTGTTTTGACAATTGGCCAAACTTTCATATTTTTTCGCGGGCGGCGTTTTATGTAACACTACGCTCATTACGAGCATGTTGTTAATGGTTTGCTTGTTAATAATTTATTATATAGGACGGCAGTGCGCGTATATGAATGGCACGCTTATTTGTTGCGGCTCATTTGCACAACGAGAATTTATGACGGTGCGAAATGCAAAGTGTGATATCAGTCGGCGATTAATAATAAATGCAGCAACGCATGCGAAGCGAAACGCATGATGAGATCGACTGCTACACGAAATCGGTTCTGCCACACTAAATTATCCTATGCTTCATTATTCGTACGAATCAAACATGAAATTGATTTCATTTCATTACGAATTATGCGTGAATAAACCAAATACATTTTTAAGGGTGCTGAAGCAATTCCAAAAGAATTTCACAATTGTGTACTTAGCTATATTATTAATATTCACTAATAACCAATTTACTCTCGTGTTCATTCAACCTTATCCACCTTAGTAATCCTTAAACAAGTTGCCAATTGCATAACGCACTGATAAAATTACCGAGTGTTAATTGCAATTCGGTATTCGGATTAAATTTAAATTACAATTGCATGTGCGTTTAATTAACTAGTAAATTAAACGTGTTAGAGTGATAAATTCAGCGAGCCTCTCAACTTGATACTTGCACGAAGAGTCTCCTTATATTAAATTACATTTAACTTGAGAGCACAGAGGTTTATGGCAAGTTCAACTAGACGCGTTAATAAGGAAACATCGGAGTGCAATTAAAAAATTGCGCAGGCAATGGATAAATAAGTCACTTATGAAAAATGAAATGTTTTGCGCACTTTTGCATGTACCTACAAAGTATAGATGGGTCTTGCGCGCGATGTAATTGCCGAGGAGGAAATATTTTAAAGTTAGAGGTGAAGTGTTGCCATTGCCATCGTAATAGAGTAATTTGATCTGGAAGAATGCCGACGATTCAACGTATTACGACCGGGCCGCTGAATGTTTGCTGTGTATGTTTTGAGTAGAGCGCGATCGCATCTTGCCAGTTAAATCTCTATGATTAAACGCATATCGCGATGCGTGCAATTGCGTGTATTCGGCGTTACAATTCGCTCGCGGGTATTTCGCATCGTCCGCTTTGCAAATGTAACGTAATAACAATAAATTTCCCGCCTAAACTTTTTCTGCGGCTTTTAACATACAACTACAGTCAACTTCGGTTATAATAACGTCGGCAAAACTTTAAATTTTAGTCACTATTCACAAAAGTCATTAAAAGTTACTAAATTAGCTAATTCCTTTTTTTAAGTCAAGTTAATTATCCACTTCTATGCTGTCTCTCGATGAATGTAAATAAAATTCAAAAATATTTCTAAAATTTATTTACTTTTTGAATTTTATTGATACGGTCACTATATCCAAATGAGTTTTCCATACATTTACGTAGAAATTTCAAGTTGTTATAACTGAACCTAGGGTTGCAATCAATGTTATAAATCAACAAATGTATTTCTAATCCGTTACGTGATTATATTCAAAAAGTTGTAACATTTAGAATGATTATAAGTGAAATATACTGTAGATGTATTTTATTGCTAGAATATTAAGATGACCGCAACAATTTTAAATTATTTAAGAAACAGTTAGTTTCCAGCTCATTGCACATTTGCAATAATCATAATTCGTACGAAGTTATAACTCTGATTACAACAATGTCATTGTGCGATAATAGTCGATTGTTTCACCGCTCGGGTGACGAAATAAAAAAGGCGAATGTTGACGCACGAAGAAACGAAGAGATATCTTTAATTATCGGCTCAATGCATTGTAATCACGATATATCGTGTATCGCCTAATTATCGTCACACATTGTCCTTCGTCGGTTCAACGTGTCCGCTCGTTCATTCTTCTCGCAACAAGTGCGTGTGGCTCGCGAGTTCAAAGGGCTCGTGTAGCAACAATGCTCTGATATTCTTTTGTGCTCATCGTGCCATCATCACCATCATCGTCTTCATTATCATCGTTATTATCAAAGCGCGCGTGTATAATTTCAATCAATCGTATGTGATGCCTTTCTTCTACCTTGCAAGCGCGTGTGTCGTGGTTGTAAGAGGTGGAAGAGTGCGCGATGCATTTGTAAACCTATCATCACCTCAATCACGCATAAATTATATTTATACATGCGATGCGCCGCAATATTGAGACATTAAAATCTTATAATGCCATGCTAATTATGTGACACGTCTTCAAGTTGCAATTAGTGATATATTTTCCTATAGTGACAGCTTTATTTCAAGAGAATAACATATTTATTCGCAATCAAAATTCAACAAAATTAATCTTCTTAATGTTTGAAATATTTTTAAATTAAGGAAGAACCCAAAATATATATTTCTTTTAATTTCACACTATTTTAATGCAAAATGATAATGTTTGAAACAAATATTTTCATAAAACCTTTTAATATATATTTTTTTTGTCAAACATGGATCAATTTGAACATCTAGATCGCTTAACTAGTAAATCATGCTCAACAACTTCCGTGATTCTGTTTTTAGTAATTATAAATGCTAAAATTAATTTCATAGTTAAATTTCATTAAAAATTAATAGTTAGTTAAGAAACCTCTAAGTTACACAGAGTTTACAATAAACTGTTACTAAACCCGCTCGAGTCTGAAGAAAAACAATGGCTCCTAGATGCGCAATAATAAATTTCATGGCAAAGAAAGAACTTAGCATAATAGCCACTATCATTATACGACTCTCAGTTTTTGTGTCGGTGTTTGTTTTTGTTCAATTTGTTTCCGAAGCATGGGATTTATGTTTGGAGGTCAACCCCCTTGAACCCTAAACGATAATCGTGGCGCGACGCACATCGTCGTCATCGTCGTGTTTCGTCAAATCGGCGCCCCTCGCGTGTGTTTTACGTGCGTCTTTATATCCAGGTATTAAGTGCGCTTCGCGCCCATCCCACCTATTGTCTTGTCTTGCTTCGTGCTCCACACATCCAAGAAGCGACTGAACCACTCAGTCCGGCAAAAAACCAGCATCCATTCGTATTCATATTCATGCGCACGGCAATATTGCATCAATAATGTCGCGGGTCAAAGACGAAATCAATAAATAATAAATATAACCGCACTGTCTTTCTATCTGGCGCCACTGATTTTCAGTAAACGTCTACCCGCCCAAAATTAATAGTTTAACTCCATCTATGACACAAACATGAAATAATAGCATTTTTATCTTTCACAAAATTGGCAATTCAACTTGTTGCGTGTTCTATAAATGTAATTTATGGCGCCAAAATTTCTGAATTTCTGGCGGACGCAAGCACAGCAAGTGAACGAATAATTTAAATCGCGCGATTTCTTGCTGCGTCGACGGTGAGCATAATTTTTGCTCAATAATCGCTGCTTGCCGTGCTGAAATTTTTCAAGCGCGCAACTCTTGCGCTTCTTGTTCGAATCCCTCGTTTTTTATTCGGCAAGCGTTGCATGCGCCTCGAGTGCCGACACAACACGCTTGCTTGCGTTCCAATTCGCGCAGCAAAGAGACAACAACACATCAAGCAATTTGGAGCGCGCAGTGTGCTCTTCCTTCGATTTCTTCGGCTGCGTATTGACAGCGTTCGATCCGTCGTTTAGCGGCCATTAGTCATCCTCGCCGAGCCGTGTAATCATCGTCATTGGCACGCATTCATTGCGCTCGAATTTCCACTTGCGCGCAAGCCAATACCTAACAAGACTTGAATTGTTGCCGATCGTCGTTCAATTATTGTAAACGATTCGCTGCGTATTATTATAAAGAGGATATAATCATATCACGTCTGGCACGCTCGCTCGCTCGCGTCCATCGTGTGAACTGCGCGCTCTGCTCTGCGAACCTTTGGCTTACTTCGATTTTATTATTTCGCATTAAATTAATTCGGGCAGATGCAGCCGGGTGATTGAATGGAAATTAAAAGACATTAGGCTTAATCGAAAAACGACTTCATTTGCTTTGCGCCAAATGAAGAAATACAATCAGTTTGATTGCATTCGATGCTGGCCAATAAATGAAACGCAATCAATGCGTTCGGATCGAACTGAATTAAAGCAGATTTTATCTTTTATAACTTATTTCATTCACGCGTTGGCTTTGAAGCTGAGCTTCTTATTCAAATATTTGCTTTTCTAAACGTAATAGAATAGACTAGTTTGCTCGGGAACATGAATGAAATTGTTATACAAGTTGTGTTGTATCTAAGTTCCAACTTCTGTTTCGGTGGCTCTTTTGAGCGCGCAGGAACGCGATGACAGTCACGCTGCATTCGCGGCGTCGACATCCCGCCGTGCGCATTGTGGTAGCCTCCGCATCGTTCGACACCAACTACGTACTTAACACCGAAGGTACTTATTACATTGCATTGCATTACACCACATTACATGACATTACGATGCTCATCGTCTCATTGCGCCCAGAAGACGCTTACGAGCGTATCGTTAACTGCGGTGTTTCTCCATCGGCTGCCACCAGCCAACAAGTAGCAAATTAAAATGGAAATTACTAATATTCGCAACTATCAATTTCGTAAATACATCCGTTTAGTTATACCAGCTATACTTGGGTGATCTTTAAGAAAAACGCCGCAGCTATGCTATGCTTGGTTTCTTTTTATTACTACTAATCGCAGGCAGGAAAGTGTAGCATATTTGAAATTATAGTTCATTACAATGCCACTGATGCTTCCATATTCATGCACCTAATAGAATACTTACTTCTCTCTTGACTAAAATTGTTGTTTGTAGTCAGTTGAAACAAACTTTTGAGTGACTGTTGTTATGCTTGTTGTATGCGAGCAACTTGAGTCTGGTAGATTGTGATTTATGTGCGAAATGCGCGACGTCTGCAAGCGACTTCTGCACGTGCATAACACGCAAGAAGTTCTCTTCTGCAGAGCAGTAATCAATAAATCGACGATATATAACCGACCGATGGAAAAATACGGCAAAGAAACGCGCAAACGCGATGTGCAAATGCGAGAAAAACTGGCAGTTATTTGTAATGTACATGCGGCTATAAAGAAAAATTTTACTCGTGCGACTGCTTCTCATATAAATCAATCGGCGACTCCTATTGCCGCATCCATCACGCATCATCACGCTACTAATTCGATAGTAAACTGTGCACAACAAAATTAGTCATTGACATAATCTGCTCCAATTTCTTCTCTCTCTACTACCACACGAGTACAATAAAGTGTGAAAATTGTTATTAATAGTGGCAAGGCGCGTGAAGCAATTATCAAATCTATATTCAATTCATTAAAAGCCTGATGACCACTCATTATCGGCCGACAGACGGATAAATCAAGCGGTCCCAGTTCGTTATTAAACAACTAGCACAATGCGTCCGTATATGGTGATGAATTTTTTGATTGCAGGCCCACACCGCGTAAAATTGCTCTGCCGAAAATTGCGCACTCATTCGCCGAATGGAGCGCAATTGAAACTACTTGTCTTCAATGTTATCGCGCACAAATCGAATTCGCATTTAATAATAACACGCAACCGTCTTAAGACTTTCGTAATTAATAAGTTGTTCGTTTTGCATAAGACTTTTATTAAAATAGTTTCTAACCGGCAGAGACATCTTTGAACTATACAGAAAAGCTGAGCACAGAAAAAACGTATTAATTATGTGAAAAAGCTCATTCATCAAAGCGCATAACAATTGCGACATTAAACTTGACCGGCCTTTGGAGAGAGCGCAAATGAAGAACGAGATCGTAAACAAGCTTGTGCACAACGTAGGTGCAATCCATCAAGAGGGCATAATATACTATTACAATGAATTATTCGCAGCGCGGCGCAGAGTTTAATTGAGCGGCGAGTTATTAAATGCCGTAGCGTCAATTTGTAACGACAAGCGAGCCGTGCTGCGGACACGTGCAAAGATCAGCCTCATTTGCTCTTACCGCGTAATGTCGCCTTGCATTGTGCATCGCGCGCCGACGACGATGACGGACGCCGCGAAATTCAAATGCGAGCGCAAACAGTGGAACATAAGTCAATTTTATTATGCACACACACCAATGGTACGTGTATGAGAAATGAGTGAAATCGTCTCGTTGGCAGCGAAAAAACGGCGGCAAAGTGATCGCGTTCCTCCTAATGAGTGCTTTCAAATGTCACCGATCAATTTGCTAAATGCAATTGCACCGCATGTAACTAGCCGGTAATTGAATTGCCGATGAAGTAACGAAGAATCCGCGCAGCAAAAAATCCAAATTGAATTTATTTTTAACGATGACGAGACGCCGTCTTTCTGCAAGCAAACTTTTCAAATTAATGCCATCATTCGTCGGGCGCTTTTTTAATTGTCAATTATTAAGGCACTCTTTGATCGATTTTGAAGTCGCTGCGTTCGACCGAGAGTTAAGTCATTGATGCGCCGATAAGCCGATCGAGATAATGTAAAACAAATTGAATTTATGTTTGCAGCGTTTTGCGGCAAACGTGCGCGTCTCCGTAAAGAGCGCGCCAACACTATTAAGGCGAACATTAAACTCTGGGCTGCGCAAAGTAAAGTTCGCAATTTTAATTGGAATTAAATTACATTCGAGCAGTGCGCCTAACGCGGACGAGCCTTAGATAATATATACATTCGGGCGGTGATCTCGCCAAGAGTTGGCCGGACAGACAACGCCGCGCGCCGCACTCGCGGTTAAAGGTAGGTGGTCGATTTTTCCATGTCAAAAGTCAAGCCAAGAGCAGGCACCCGACGACTACGTGCGCATCTTACTGTACTTTACCGGTATTGAACATGCGGCGTATTTTTGCCATTAAATGCCACGAATGCGCACCGCACCGCGGCCGTTCGATACACTCGATCAATCAGCTAGTCTACGAATTCTACACGCTGCTGTGCGCATCACCATCATCAGCATTTCCATCTTCATCGAGACATATTTTCGCCGAGCGCTGCTCGCTGAACTTCGGCGCACTTGACTCTTCAAGTCTGGGAAAATTAATGATGAAATGGGCAAATTAAAATTTCGAACCGACGCCCACCTCGGTCACTTGAACAATTAAAATTGAAATTCTATGCTGCGGTTATTCGTTAGATGTGCTATGGTTGCGAGCATGCGCATGTGAAACTTGAGCAAGTAAAACTTTATTGCAAACGGTTTATTATAAGTGCTTTTTGTAAAAATTGCGCATATAGATGAGTTCATCACGCGCGCGGCGAATGCTTGTTTATGTATAAGAAATAATAATTAGTCCCTCGGCTTGATAGTGAAGAAGTTAAGGCCCAAGTTTGGTGTCAGCGCGCATGATACATTGGGCAATTTCAACGTATTCGCGCCTGATTTATTGTCTGTAATGACAGTAGCGTTAACTACAGGGCTGCGAGTCATTTCTCATCATCGATATGCGCCGGCCGCCGAATCACTTTCTACAATAAAGCGCGCTTAAAGGAACAACACATTTTCGCACTGCGTTTTCGGGGTCGCTATTGCAATAATCGTTATAACGTGTGCAGTTATCGCATCGATAAAACGGCCCCATATCGTAAAGTTGCCACCCAAATAATGATTTAACACGTTTTGTATTAATACAGATTACATTTTAAAATGAGTGCTATTAAAATACAGCCAATACATATAAAATTAGAGTTTTATATGTATTATTATATGTTGAGGACAAACAAAATTGTACACTCATCTTATCGCCCTTGTCTATCCAAAAATAGAATTCATTGATTTAACATACTCTGTAGTTATATTTACGAATAAACGTTAATTTTTCCGTATTGACCAACCAAAATACTACCGACTATCAATTGAATTACTCGGAACGTTTCGCATAAAAGTTTACTAAGTATAAAACAGGGCCTACTTATCAAATACATTACTTTTCGGGAATGGTTTTTACCCGAAATTAAATACTGTTCACAGGTTCACCGGTTCATAGAAGTCTTCTTAATTTCGGGATGATAATTTTATGTTACCACTAATTTATCACCAATAATAAGTATTTATTATCCACTCTTAAATTTAAAATCCTTACCAATAGTTTCGTTTTAACAGCAGTATAGGTAAATTCTTATGATGATGAATATTTTAATTACAGATTATTTTGCTACTTGCAATTGTCTTTAAACAGAAACGATCATAATAAGCCAAGGACTTCGCGACATTGTTTTCTCTGATTGTTTTTAAGAAAATGATAATTACACGTTATACCTACATAACGGTTTAATTTTCAAGAAAAGTGCTAATATTTTAGTAATATAAGTAGATAAATTTATAATCGCTTATTTCTATGAATTATTGCTAACTCCAGCAGGCGTAATTAAATGTAGATCACAATTTTTACAAAGTTTACCTTCACAATTTAAAATTTGACAAAGCATGCAAATTCTCAAAACTTTTGAAATTCTAGGGTGATATATGTAAATCATAGTATAGGTGATGTAAATATCGCTCATCATTTATCTATCAAAATAATAGAGATGTTACTAAATTTAGTACTTATGTATTTTGGAATTGCTAACGTGATTTGCAGTGTGCGAATTTTGAACGTGGCCGTCGTGTTCACGCATTAATCAAAACCGACGGCATTTAATCAAATCGATCTGATGCATGGATGATCAATGTTGGTGCATGTTGTTTTCAACTTACGTATTGCCATTCCGGTTTCGTGTAACATTTACTCAGTGACCGTACAGACTTGTTCGCATTGCAATTCTTGAAGTGCAAGAACGAGAAGGAAAAATATGATAAGGCAATGTTATAAATTGTATCTACATTCAGTCAAAATTAATCGAAATGTCGATTTAAAACAGACGCTCTACAAACTTTTAAGCAAGATAAATGAATCACACAATATTTTAGTAATGAAGCAAATTCAAAATTTTTAACTGCAAAAAAACTAGGTGTAATTATAACAATAAACTAACATAATACATTTATTGTATCGCATTTAATTTTGTTTATTTATACAAGTTATTTTAACATCGAAGTAGATTTTTAATTTTTGTTTTGTTATACATTTTAATGTTTTGTTAAACTTTGACTCAGTGTCAATTATATGGGCGGTTATCGCAATTATTGATGATCCATTTTAATAATTCAAAATGTTCAAGTAATAGTTATTGTAATAACATTTCGATTCTGGCCGATATTCTCTTACAAACTAATCGCAAATAATATTATTTGTAGTTTTTTGTGTACATCAACATTTACTTGTTTTCTAAGCATACGTTCTACGATTTTTTATATACAACATTCTTGTACGCGGTTAATAAATTTCAGCTCAAGAATCAAGTTCGTGATTATCGCGTTTAAGTTAGTTTACAAGAATGGTTAAGCATCCTCCCGTTTTACGTTTCTCACTACAATACAATAGATTATACTCTCGTGTATGTTTAATTAGGACTAGTGGGTGGCTACATTCTAAACTTTGGTCACAGAACGTTCATCTTACTTCACTGTTCGCGAATATATTCTAATTACTTACTATATTCTACTCATTTGTAAATTAAAATATTTAGAGTTCAAGTACATAAATAGACATATGATTTATATATGATCATCTATTGATGATCGATATTCATTCGTTATGAAGTTAGATGGCTATAGATGTCTTCGTTAAACCTTCATATTATTTGGTAGTTTAAATACTGCGAGTTATTTACAGTTCTAACCAGTATAAGCTCACTACATACACGTTCAAGTACAATGCGTAATCGAGCGCAGTTCACATTTTTATATTTATAATAGAGATATGTTAAATCTTCCAACCTACACTTGAACATACTTCTATTCGTAATGAAGATGAGAATTACAAGTAAAAATAGGTCTCCAATATCAACTCAATCCGTGTATAATACATAGTAATTAACTTTCGAGAAAGTACGTGATTCTACGCAGAAAATTTAAGCAATATCCGATGCAGTTGAAAGTTTGTAAGAAGAATTATCGCACATGGAACGATTTTCCATTGCCAACGACACAGTTTCGCCGCATTGAATCTCCTCCAATTCGCTTTCTTCCAGAAGCGGAACTCCTAAAATGTCTAATAAGTTATCGCTGAATGGTAACCCCAAAGAAAAATTACCTTCAGTGTTAAGTACAGAGCTGGTGTCAAATGAAGCAAGACTACCACAATGTGCTCGGCAGGATGCTGGCTGGGAACCGCTATGTGATGAAGCTGTATCTAAAGTGACAGTTGTTGAATTTTCTGATACGGCCATTGTATCGGTGGATCCCATTGGATCCCCACCAGAACGCGAAGCACTGTTTATAATTGATACCAGTTGAAATCAATCTCTCTTTATTTCTTTTGTTTGCAACTTACAAAGATCCTTGGCGGTTGAAGAGCATTCCATCTGGATTTGGTGAATTTCTAGATCGTCTACCACCTAGGGAAGGCCATGGTGGTCTAGTCATTCGTGGTTGAACCGCAACACCCCGTCCATTCACTGAGCCTCCACCACTAATAGCTTCCTCGTAAGTTGGTAAACCAGACTACAAAAATTGAACATTAGTGTAACATGAATAGATAATTTGCATTTTAACCTGTCCCGCTTGCATGCCATCAGCAAAGGCAATCAACGCAAGTCTATCTGGTGCCTGCAGAAGAGTTGCGTGATCGGTGAGATCAGCTCGTGGCACTGGTGGTGGAAGTGTCACAGTTCTCGTCATGGGCTTCCGTTTGCGGCATACGATAACCAGGCAAGCAATTAAAAGAATAAGCAATACGCCGGCACCGGTTGCAAGCGAAAAGATAATCGGTTCGCTATCGTTGGTCTCGACTGAAAATCACGCATTAATATCATTCAAAAAATGTTGTACCATTACTGTAAACAGCGATAAGCATTTTGTAGAAATTAAATAAAGAAAATGTCAGAAAATAATGAAAATTGTAAACTATAAAATTTAAGCAGAAAACATATTCGTGCATAATTCCAAAATAATTCAAACAAAACATAAATACGCACTGAAACTTGGACGCGTACCCATCCATTTGCCTCCAATGCATCGAAGGCGCGCTGGCTCGCAAGGATATTTCGAATTTCGAAACTTGGGCAGACAATTATATTCCACTTCAGTGCCGGAAGTGACCATGTCGTCAAGCCGATTACCAGCGATAATTTTACTTGTGGCATGTGGAAAACTTTCAGGCAGCGGGCAATTAGTTTCATCGATAGTAGATTCACCTAAAAATTGAATATATTAATTTCAAACTGCGCGTCATAAAATATCCATTAATTATTGGAATAAAGTTGCTTTGTATAGTGGGCGTAACATAATGATAAGATTTATTTATCTCAATGGCAAATATTTCACTACATAAAAACGAGCATGATAAAGATGCATATAATGATATTCAACTTTATGAAAGAAGCAAATAAAATATATATTGTCGAGTTTGTTTCAATATGAACATACCATGTATTTTTCAACATAAACATGTTTAAATGCACAAATTTAGAACAATTTGACTGGAACAACAAAATAAAAGCTGTCGACTCGATAGCAAATAATATTTTTTTAAAGCGTGAAAACACTGGATAAAATTAGTTACTTACTTAAAATTAGTTAGGGTACTCAACATTGTTACAAAGTGAAAATAAGTTATCTTAACATGTAAGCATAATTTTATTTTATTTAACAGCATTTTAAATATATATTGTCACATATTGATTACATAATTTTTCGACATTGTATCCAATTGAATGAATCAATATAATTATTTTGAGTCATCCGCCCGCATCCGGCATGCCACTCGATTCATTTGTTTATTAGACAAATTAATTCTTAGACTTAATTTCATATGGATTCATATCCTCATCTGTTGCAAGTATATATAATTTCTGTAATATTACATTGTGTATATTATCTCTGTTATTTTGTTTCATCTCTCTACAGACTACACTTTACTTTTTATCGTAATTATATGTAGTTAAATATAATCTCTTTTTTTGCATTCAAAATTATTTTTGTATCTTCATGTATATTTCCAATTAATGACTTCGTCACAATTATTTTATTAATAAATCTCCGTTAATCAGTAAGTTAAGAAAGTAGTTTTCCGCTACACATGATCCTAAGGATTGATATAATTAATGCTTTTGTCTGTCTTCTTCATATAATATGTGGCGCAATTGCATTCCACGTGCCCTGCAATTGACTCGCAATCGTACGCAACGTGAATACAGTACACTGACATTGATGATGTTTAATTTGCATTCAAATGGAGGACATTGTTATTGTACAATATTACACGCACGCTCACACGTATGACTTTGAATTTTGCAATTACTGCTAGAGATGTATGTGCTAAGTAAATGGTAATGTTGAATGCATACCCATTTCGTTCAAGTGTACATAGAGGCAATGTGTGTTACACATATTCCGAAAGTTTTATGTTTATAATTAAATATATCATCTATATTTATATAATTATTTTGTTTGTTTTCTTTTTGTTTCCATTTCGCAACGTAGGTCAAGCTGTATCGCCCAAACGCCTAGCCAATCTTTCATAATTACTCCAATCTTGAACTATCAATTACTGCAACTTTTTTCGCAATACATATGTACAAATAGAATGCAGCAAGAAATTGCCAGTAATTAGTTTCAGAACTCGTATCTAGCATAGCCAATGAATTTTACAGCAACAAAAAAGAATATTGTTCTGTTTGATACATGTGCAACAAAACCGTTCACATTGTTAAATTAATACTGAATACACTATATGACAATAATATCGCTGGCTAATTAAGAGATTGCTTAATAAATACTTAAAATATGACTATAAAAATAAATAATATAAAGGAACATTTATGTTCATCAACGAAATTGAGATTTTCTAACAAATATCACTTGGGGTGCGTGCTCGTAAAAGTTCAGCAATACGAAGCAATTGCAAGTTGAGAACCACATCACACCTTCATAAACAAAGAGAATAAATACAATTGAGACTAGCGTGTGTTCAATTGCGTTTTGCAATTTTGGAATGAATTATAATGCACCTACTTAAGGACTCTGACGAAGTAAATAAATTATTAGCCTTGGTGCATCACATATAATGTCTTAAACTAGGATTCATTACCGTTTCCCGTTCCTTCTATATGATTAGTGGTGTTTTGTTTCTTATATACATCCCGAAACAAGAACGTTACCATATTAGCGAAAGCCCAATCAATAGATATGCAAGCAAATCCCCCATTTTGTTAAGGTACGAACTTATCGATAATTTTTGGCTTCACTTAAACTACGACTATAAATCAAAGTTTATGGGCAACCTGTAGTTCTCTACAAGTTGCCGAATGGATCAAAACTAGCCTCTTGTGTTGCTGCTGGTGGCTGCACTGGTGCTCCCATCCGTGGGCTGCCCATCGGTTGCATGCCTGTAGGATATTGCATCATTCCCGGTTGGCCGGCAGGTGCCATCGGGCGGAATTGACCACCAGGCACTGGTTGTTGCCATCCAGTTGTTGGCCCAGAAGCAACTTTAGGTTGATTTTTTGGTGAGTTCCATTGCCCTTTGCTCGAATCCATTGTTAGATTATCGACAAGTGACGAAAGGCTCGATTCCAGATCTCCTGTGAATATCTTATTTGGTTGCTTGGCTGGTTGTGGAACCTGCTGCACGGGTGCTGGTGCTGGCTGTTGTACCAGAGATCCTGGTGGATCGAAGACAGATGGCTCATTACTATTAAACACGCTCCCGGTTAAGCTATTTGCTGGGAACGTTTGCGCTTGTGGCTGTTGAAACATATTTTGCTGATTGAAGCCGTTAGTCCAGTCCGTGGTAGCCTGAGCTGGAACTGGTGCCCCAAATAAATTCCCATTGGCAGCAGGAGCTGGAGCCGCTGCTGGTTGACTTCCACCGAACATATCCTGAAAGGGATTTCCGCCTAAGCTGAGCAAATCATCAAGTGCACTGGATGGCTTCGCAGGTTGCGGCGGCGCAGCCATTGCGGGCTCGGCCGAGAAAAGATCCAAAATAGCCTGGTTGGAAACCTGTGGCAACGCAGCAGGTGCCGCAGCAGCTGGCTTTTCCGGACTGCTTAAGAATGGATTTGTACTCGGACTACCAACGCTAGCTTTATATTGATTCAAAGCGGCCTCTTCTTCCGCAACAGCTGCTTTAACTGTCTCGTCGATTTGACTGCTAGCAGCAAACGCGTTGCTAGTGTTTGAAAGCACCGAAACACCGCTCTTCAAACTCTTTTGATTGCTGGCCGATGTCGGAGTGTTGCCTTCAAGCGATGCAAGATGTTGTTCCAATGCATCCAGAAGACTGTTTGGAGCTTTCGTCAAGTCTGGAATATCTCCTTTGTCAATGCCTATGTTCTCGGCAACTTTCAAGAACTCGCCAACACGATCCATTCGTATTAGAAATTTCTTGTATAGATCTAACGCCTCTCTGCACTGTTTCTTGTTCATTTCAAAGTACTTTTCAAGTAAATTTATGATGCCATCGTTATAGCATGCAAATAATCGAATTAGATCCCTAAAAAGCAACATAAAGCACATATTGATAACACCGTTTGTGAGATCGTTAGCAGTGCAATCAAATTCTAGCAGAGCGTCTAATTGATTCTGGAGTACAGGTAGTGTCTTTAGGAGATTCTCCGAATTCATAGTTCTCACCGATCCTTCTTCTTTGCCTCGTTTCACTTTACAGAAGTCAAATGCCACAGCCCTGTAGCTGAGAGCTTTTTCATTCAAATATCGTGCGTACCTTCGTATAAATGGCGACATATCGTATCCTGTACGTGCGCCAACTGCACTTTGCACGCCCGATTTATCCACGAAATTCGATAGCTGGAATGAGACATTACTGGAAGCGAGATATTGGGTGAAACGCTCGTTGCCGTAGCACATGATGTGATGCGTTGTAATCAGGGCTTTATAAACGACCACCCAGCTGGTATTTTGTGAACGTTCGATGAGTAGATTGGCCATTTGCGGTATTGAGACATTGGGCTCATTTGTGCAATGTACAAGATAGTCTAAATGTTTCTTCTTGGGCCCCAATAACTCTTCGGTGGTTGCTTTGCACACCGATTTGGCGAGACCTTGGCCGGCGATACTGTGTTTCGCAGCGAGTAAACGATCGTTTATCGTTTGCCCAGCCATTCTCAAATAATTAAAAGCACTTTTGATGGACTCACTTTAGTTTTTCGCAAAACACACCGACACAGCTGAGCACAGAGATATTATTTTAAAGCGAACGTCTCTATCAATGTGTGCCGTGTTCAACGGGTCGATTAGGGAATCAGGCCATATATACAATCAATACGTTCGCACCGCCCTCACACGGCAAATGAATGATACAAAAGCGAATACAGCCGAAGGTGATGATCATCAATTAAACAATGTTAATTGAATGAATGATATAAATCTCAACAACAATCTAGCAATGTGTACTCACTAATTATTATATTAAAAACGTTTGATTAATGTTATCACAGTGAATATCACCACAGCAGCGCTCCCGTGTGCTGTATAAGAAGTGACTTTGTAAGATGAGCACCATTGCGCCAAATTGTTGTTTTTTCAAATTACTTATATTTATATAAACTAATCAATAAATCAATCATAAAATAACTCACCCGTCGAAGGGATGCACTGTGGAATTGTATTGGGATACCAGGTGCCATTGGACAGGCAGCGAAATTTTGCATCTCCTTTTATCTTAAAGCCCTTATCACAATAGTAGTGTCCAATTAATATTGCTTCAAACTCTTCTTGTTCACGCCGGTAATACCCGTTTTCTATATCTCTTAACTGTCTACATCGACTATTCTTCTCAAGCAATGCACATGTAACATCAGTGCCAGTCCAAATACCCTTTTCACACACCCTGAACTGCCCTCCCGATGGCTGTAGCTGATGATTATCATGGCAAGTATATGTTGCAACAGCCCCTTTGGTATATTTTCCATCTGAACCAGTCTCCATGTCAACATTCACATCTCCATCGGACACAGTAGGTGGAGGACCACAACGTAAAATGCACTGTGGATACTGTGTGTACTTCCACATACCATTTACACATTGTATTTTCGGTGGTCCAACCAGATCATATCCTCCCTGGCACTTTACATGCAGCACCTGGACATGATGTTCACTTTGCAACATTTGGATAACGCCATTCTCGATTTCATCAAAGTACAGGCAGGTTGCATTTGGATTGCCTGCAGTTATGCAGACTTCGCAAATTATAACTAATATCACACTGAGTATAAGCGTTGGAAATGCCACTGCCATGGCTAATTATAAACAAACGCTGGACGCTGTATACGCGTTGTTTTAATACATTTTTAATTGTAACAATCGTTTCCCTCGCACCGCGGCCACGTTACCCGCACTTCAATTACACTCATTTGTTATTTGATAAATCATTGTGTTGTTTGATATCTCTTGCCCACTAATGTGTAGCATGCAAACTCTAAAAATTCTACGAGACAATTCGTTTGTTGCTTGTGCATTGATCAGCTGATTGAGTCAAGGACGTCTTGCTTTGCTTTGGATGCGTACCGAAATCAGGAGTGTTATTTTGCTAACGCGAAATGGAAGCTCTAGATGGCGCTCCAAAAAAAAAAACAAGAAAAACTTTAAAACATTTAATTCATACTAATTCATACGTAAAAAATGTGTATTCCATAAGATTCATGTCCTTTGTTCACAATATGTTTAATGATTTATTATTTAAAACTTAATACTTTTTTAATTCTATATATGAAGAAAACAACAAGTCTCTGTCTTTCTTATATTTAAGTCTTCAAAAGTCATTGTATTCGGTGCGTAGAATTTTCACTGACCCAAAAACGTTTGAAATGGATTAGCAAAGACAGCGAAGGCGGAAAACGGGAAGCAATCGATGAATTAAAGATGAATTAATTTACAAAATTACGAATTCATTGGTTAAAATTAAAGCAGTCTACAAAAAGCAATTATTTTAACGAGAAGTCCTTAAGGACACACTGGTTATGTTTGAAGGAGTAAATATCTATGAATTAATGATCAAATGTATTGAATTTATTGTGTATACATATACTAAGTTTGAAGGATATAGGTATATGTGCAATGAGGTCAATTTTATACGGTCTGTAAGGTCGTCATGGTAACGATCTCGTAACGTGGAACGGGATAAATAGCACGAAGAGATGGCCTGCAGCAGGGACTATATTAGCATAGCAACGGACGCTTGTAGACCTCGTTGTATATTCCATTACTAGTGTACTGGGTATGCGGACTTTAACGATGCATTAAATTCATATTAAATTCTAATAAGTTCCAATTCAATCAAATTCAGATGGCTTCGTATCAAATAAAATCTACTGGAAGGCAGATCGAAGCAAATATCATGTAATTTCAGCACATTTAACCTATTAACGTCCTTATTATTGAGGTGTAACACAACGTAATGCATTTTTTGGTATAATATATTTTTATCTTAGATTACAAAACATCTATAAACATTTAATAAGTATAATTTAATAAGAAGTTCCTGCCCGGCTCAGTCCTTATATTTCTTTGATTTCATAATCTTTGGTACTTTCAGCAAATTGAACAATACATTGGGATATATGCTTTTGTTTTACATATAACAACATTTAATGGTATTTCTTGGCCTCTCGTTACATTGTAAATTATTATTTGTAGTTCGATGCACAATTTTACATTATGCATCCAACTATCTTGAAAATGTTATGTCTGCATGGCAGTGGCAGCTCTAACATTTTGTTAAGGGTTTGTTGCGTTATTGTCAATTAAATGGGTTGTTGCATAAAAACAATAACCCACCAAAATCGTTTAGATTTAGTTGCCTGATTTGCCACCAAGTTGCTTGACCATCACTTTGTAATATTCATGCGGTGCTTCAATCTGATAAATATGCTGTCCATTCTCATCCTGAAAATCTGCATAGCAAATGGCTTTTGCGGTTGTCAATCCTAAGCTTTCAGCAACACGCTGAGAAAATCTACTTGTTGCATCCACTTTCATAAGCTGTAAAATTAAAAGCTTTAATGACGTATGCTATTATAATTATACGCGTATTACTTTATAGCCACATTCTTCGGCAAGCAATTCACTGCGCGCAAATAATTGTTTGGCGATTCCTTTGCCCCGAAATTTCGAATTCACCGAGAGAATACGCAGTTCGAAAATTTTATCCACATTGTACTTGGAAAAGAGATCAATCTCATGGTTGGTGTTATATAGTAGACCAAAGATCTGTCTATATTGCACGTTGTCGATGTCCTTCATTTCCTCAATAGCTTTTTCGTTGTCGCCCTTATTTGATATGCCGTTTAGTGCGACACCGGCGATCTAGGAATGGAATGCGCTTGAATACCGATGATTATTACGAATGTGAAGCAGGAAGCAAAAGAATTCTGATATATAGGTTCATGCGCTGCGTAAGAAGGAGTGGGACAAAACGTTGGCATAGCATTCGAATGAACGCGCATTGTTTTCACCCCAACATCATTAGTAGTGGGATTTTTCGCCCTGTGCGGTTTTTATGGAGAGCAATGCAATGCGGAGCAAAGCGAATTCTAAGCGGATTATGATTCCGTGAAGAGGAAAACAACAAGTCAAGCGGATAAAACAAACAAAAGTGCAGCAGGCTGAAAATTAATTATGTTTTAATTAGTACGCTACGAAATTACTTCGCCTGTTTGGGGGTCATATGCCATTATTGAGAAACCTTCTTCAAGGGTTGCTAGGTCGTGGTGCTCAAGAAGTTCACACGGTTCGTTTTTCTTGCATAGGCCGACACATTCGTTCAGTGGTTCGTCGGGGAAATGTTCCCGCAAATGTTTAATTACTTCTTGAAATTTTTCAGCAGGAATTTGTGCGTAGTCCATTTTTAGCGATGAAGGATAATGGCAGCTAGAAGTTTAAATTGGCACATAAAAGTTTTAGTATAATATAATTTATGAAAATTCGATAATAATATAACAATTTTTAAATTTCCCTATATTTTGCATTTAAGTTCAGCGTATTTCAATTATCGCAACTTTTTAAGTAATACATACTTCTATTTTAAATTGGTTTTACCGAACTAATAATAAGTGGCCTTAAGTGTGAAAATTTGATTGTCAAATAATTGAATTTCAATGAACAGATAAAAAATATGATTAGATTTGCTTACGTAAACTTGATGCTTTTGTTGATTGTTATCGTTCAAGTGTCGATGCGCGATTTTTGCGAAGGCTTTGACTCGGCTTATTGAAGAGTGATTCTTTTCACTTTGGGATGTCGGCGTATACTAAACCAAAATGTGAATTTTATTTCGTACGCTGCCTGCCTCCCTGCCGCCGATCTGCAATCGCCCGCGTTACGAGAATTACTACGGTACGCGCGTGAGATTCGTGAGTCGCTTGCCGCCTCCAGCAACGCCCGGGATCATTACACAGGGGGCGCACTTCCGTCTGTCGGTTATATGTATAACGCGCGAAATATTCTGGGTAGACACTCAATGCCAAATGCAATTTAATCAAGCGATAAAGACGTTGAAGACGTGCCGCATTCAGAATGCGAGCCGCATTTTTGATCCACGAAACTATTCGTGGCATTCGGCAAATGTGAAAAGCATTTCTTTCATATTAGAAAATAGTTTCGTAATTCCCTGTACGTTGATTCCACAACTCGAAACGCTGCGGCGAAGATACGAAAAAGCGCCTTAATTAGAAAATGTTCATCAAGCTTTCGCCGCCAACTAATATTACGTACAATGTTGTTGGGGGTATGGCGCTAATATCGTGAACGCAGATGTATTCGGTGATCGCAGATGTTTTCATTGTGCATCTTGCAAGCAGGACTTTTCATTAAAAGTAAGTGCTCGAGGAAAATGAGTTTTCGTTTGCAATTTACACGAAACGACAAGTCATTAACAACCCACTAAAAATTTAAAAATATAATTTGAGAGAAGTGGGTAAATAAATTGTCGTAATAAGTAGTTTGCATTTAAAGTCGTGTAAGTAATATGTAATATCTTAAAAAAACGAGCAAAGTTTCGTTTACTAGCTAAATAAATTTTAAACTTGGTTCCGGTGACATTTTTCTAAATATCCAGCAATTGAAATTACATTAAGTATATAAGTTTACTGTTATAATTTCCATGAGGCGATGTATATGCTTGATTAAACGCCTTGAGAAACCCTATCGTAGCGGGAAGAAGACTATCAGCTAACTTAACCGAGTTTAATTAAAATTCATGGTGTGATTCGTAAATATGATTTCACCGTTGCAACAGGAAACAACGCGTTGCACTGCACTCTGTGGGATTTTACTGGACAAAATCGATAAATTAAATATCAATATTTTTCAAATTTTTTTTTACCAATCGATAGAGGAATAACTGAATTTTACGGAATCGAAAATATGATTCAAATCGGATCGATAGTTTAGCAACAATTTAGCGTCAAAATAGACTAATTATTGGGTCATACAAGGAACAAAAACTATACCAAAGATTCAAAATTCATTTTCTAAGCTTCATATGGACCGATAAGAAAACGGTTTTCACGTATAGAAAAAAGAATTCAAGTAGAATAATATCATGCTAGACATATCATTAACGTAATATAATTTGATGCACAAATTAATTTTTGAAAATTTTCTGATTTTTGTCACAATAATTTTTTTCTAAAGGAGTTTTACTAGGTTATGCTACTTTGTGCCACATTGAATTTACTACTAGGTTGTAGATAATATTCTGAAGAATCTGATCAGCTAAGTCTGATTTGTGCCATTTGCTGCCGAACCGAGTTATTGAATTTTTAAGTTGAAATTTTGATGATTTCAACGATTCGCTTCTCAATTCGTAACATATTACAATTGAGAGAGGTAATCTGATCGTATTTTGATATGAAATATGATCCGATCAACCGTCAAGTACAATGGAATACTTGTTATGATGTAGATCATTCGATGATTCATATAATTAATTATTAAATAAATTACCCAAATTTAAGAAAATTGTTTATAATCTATACAAGCTGAGTAAGCGAAAGTCATTCTGCATATGCACAAACTTCAATTTTTAAAATCGGACTACTGTTTTCGAAGTTATTGAGGTTTGTCTTTAAAACAGGTCGTTTTGCCCACTGTGCGTTGTGATAAAAAGTGCAACTTCCTAGACATTGTGCGATGAATTCGAAGGAAGCAATGGAATGAACACAAAAATAGTGAATCGTCAAAATCGGAAGGGATAAATGTTTATACATAAACTGATTTTATAACTGACCAGTAAAGACGGGAAAGGATAGTTGGGCGTCAATATCCGTAAAGCAGGACCCAGGATGAGTATGAATACACAACATAAGCCACCAGGCTTTCAATAAGAAGAAGAAGAGGAAGGAGAAGATTCTGTCATAATACGAGCAATGCGAAGTTTTGTAAAAATATTATTTATATTAAATTATAAGATACAGATTAAGTAATTAATTAAAATCTGTATGATCCCTTGACTCCCCACGATGCCTTGTCTCTTCCAGGACCATCAATATTTTTATTCCAATTTCCATGAACGTCGTAATTGTCATCATGCCTTTGAACAGCAACGCCAACATTAGTTGTACCATCGTGGCGGTAAATATGTGGATCAACCTGGGTTTTTGGTGCCGGCATAAATGTTGGCCTTTTGTAATCGGAATTTGGGGGATTTTCTGATCTGGATACAAATCGTCGAAAACGCCGTACCTCTTGATCTTGAACAGGCAGACTCAATACCACCGCCAGTATGCAGGAGAATACCACGAATTTGGAAATCTGAATAAAATAATTAAATTACCGATAAAGTGTAAGTTTCCTTGTTACGGTTAAGTTACCATTTTGATTGACTAGGTTTTGAATTAAAACTTCTTCTTTTCACTTCGTAAGAATCTTTTACACTGCAAATGTACGAAATGGGTTCACATATATATATGGTCGTACTTACGTACAAACAACACGTTTGTACTTCCCAATTTACGTTATGTTGTTTATCTAACAGAAAATTACAAATGCTTTATACTGCATTATTATATCTACCGAACCTTACAACATCAACATCATCTTATGAATCATTCCAAGATATTTGTTCAGTTTGTTTGGGCCAATGCTCTGATAAAGCGCAACTATCATGTAAAAACAAATCGCTCCCCATATTGGGTAAAATACATAGAAATTCCCGACCACTCTGTTTTAAGATATTATTCTAGTGATAAGGTTGATGCTTAGAGTATCGTATAAATAGCCACAATTGATAAATAAACGAATAAACAAATTCATAAATGTTCAATAACTTCATTAAACTAATAAATATTTTAATAGAATTTATTGAAGCTTTTTAACCATTTAGATATAGCTTTAATTTATTGTTTAAAACAGCACATTTCAACAATAGGCTTTAATTTTATCATACACTACGTTTTTTCAATGTAGACAACTATTTTCATATATATATAGTACATATTTTATAATATTTAAGCTACTTTATTTAGTGAATGATGTGTATTCAACTACTTTTTACTAACAACAAGTTATTACCAAATCATACTGATCAATAAAAGTGTACACTTTTGCATTAACGACATAAGAATCATGGAATTGTTAATATTTAGTTCAATTACAAAATATAAGTTGTATTCATATTTAACATGTTTACATAAAAACATAGTTAATTTAATAATCTGCAATTAGGTGTTTTAAAATGGAATAACTATTTATATACAGAGTAAAACGGATAATTACTTCTTGAAATTTCATCTTAGAAATTATCCCACGTAATGAACAATATCTTTCGCAATTCTGAGTGAAACTAAATATTTGTTTAAAACAAAATATCATCATCACCTTCATCAAGCATGTTGCCTCCGTATTCAGTTTCATTAAGTTTGCCCGCAGCAATCATTGCTGCTTTCAAAGCATCATTCTTTGCTCGTGCAATACGTTTCTTATCTTGAATTTTCTTCAAACGGTAGAATTCTTCTCTTTCCAACTCATCCAACTCGGAAATAATATACGCAAGAGTACGCTCAATTCTCGGAATGATCACTAAAATATTTAAATGTAATTTACTATAAGCACACATAATTTATAGAATTGGTTTAAACATACCATGCTCAATTGCATTCACTCTTCGGTTGGTAATTTTGATAACTTCATCAAGTGTAACAAATGATGTTTGTAAAGAAGCCAATTCCACCAAGAGCTTGACAGCACTCTGATAGTTTTTCTTCAATTTTGCCAATTGTTGGCCACCCTTGGCCAAACCAGCTAATTCATATGTATCAGTACCATCTTGATAGCTCTCAAACACAGGCAAGGTAACACCTAAAATGAAATTAAGCAATTTAAGGTGAGAATACATAAACATATTTTATAATGTCACATCATGCATACCTGCAACATTGTCTTTCTTTGTGCGAATTTTAGTCTGAGCCTTTGTGACATTCTGCAGTACAACTTGATTAAAATCCCCAGATGTAAAACGCGCTTCAGCTAATGAAAATGCTGCCTCTTTCATGACTTCACCCATCAATGTTTTTGTCTGAAAGTTAATATTTTTTAAAAATCAATGATGCCTTGCAGTACAATAAATTCGTGTACCTCAATAATTTTACTGAGAATCATACGGAAACGCATTTGTAATGCATCTGCCTTTTTCTTCAATAAACTATGACCCTTTTGTGCACCCTTTAGCCTGGATTTCATTAACATTTGGGCACTGTAATAGGAAATAAAGTGGGTTACTCCCTATTTCACTGTAACATAACTAAATCTTTCAAATTCTGGAGATCAAATTTATATACTTACCCTCGTGAGGGGAAAATGGGAAGTTTATCTTTACCAGACATCTTCTTCTATATCTTTTCACTTGCAAATATCTTTTAACAGTCAGCTGACCCGTGAGAAGTTTTCACAATTATGTTACCTTTGATGTATAGCAGTCATATGATGCAGTATGGATCACTTTTCGGATAGCTAAATATAACTTTTAACGTTGTCGCAACTCATACACGATAATGGTGGCGCCACAATAGACACCAGAGTTTAAATTTTTGAAAATTTACAAAAAATTTGTAATTATTGTCGCTCTGGACTATAAGCATTTAAATAGTAGTTCAATGTTAATGATTTATAACAATTTAGAGTTACGCTTGAGAGCGCTAATTTCTTTTTCTTCCATTTAGTTATATATGCATTTCTTTAATATAGAATTTGCTTTAGTTGTCGTAACCAACATGGTACCAATGCATCCATATGTTTGAAGAAGAACCTAACGCGAACACGTTCTACGTATTTCTGATAAATCCTGGCAGTTAGTTTTACTAACTAACACACTGTTACACTGTTAGTTATAACTGTAGCGACTGTGTGTTGGCTACAACTAGTCTAAACAATGCTCACGTTCGCAACTAGTGGGGGAACAAGCTTGGCGAATTTTGCTTCGCAATCATTCGACGTAGAATGCTCAAAAAACGACCAAGCTATGGAATCTTGGCCTCCAGAAGCCAGTTATCCGTGTCGTAACTTTTGTGACATATCCTAATGAAAACTCTTCAAAAGTATCGATAGGCAATGCACGGCCTATCGAAGCTTGAACTCCCTCCCGGCCTGGGAGTGCGCGAGGCATTTGGGTTATCATAATCTACACCAGGGTTGCCCAACATACGGTAGGCGACAACTAATGTCCGATGCCATAGCTCTCGCGTCAAACCAATGCATAGATTTTGGCCCGCACGATATATACCTCGAAACCGATGTGGCCCGCGTATAAAAAATCATTGGGCAGGACTCATCTGCACTAACGACTGTATAAACTTTCCACAATTGTGTTGTTGGCGGGCCAAAAATATATTTAATTTTATTGGTATTTGATTGAGAGGAAGCGTAATTCGGACAGACACAATGGTTTCTCTGTCACTTGCGTCCAATATCTGTGTTTATGTGTTTCTACGCTTATATCTTTCTATGGGATTTCTGTTGTTCCCGCTTGTCTTTATTGCCCTACAACCACGTTTCTTTTATGAAGTCCAATATCTTGGTTCGGATACCTTAGCCTCTTCTTAGTCTTGCGTGATGGTTTTACTGAAGGGGGTCAACCGAGGTTCGTAGAATGCCATACAGATAAACATAAAGTGTTGAGGATTTGCTCCTCTTCAATGCATCCGCGTCATCTCAATGTACTATATTGTGTCACAGTCTAAAATTTAAGAGTTCAAGTAGAACAATTATTTTTCTATGAACCATAACATGCCATGCATTTGTTACTCTAAATAAATAAATACTATATAATAAATTATGGCATCACATCATAAGAATAATAAAAATAACAATGTAATATTGTTATTTAAGTGGACACTCCTGACGGAAAGATCTTCCAAGCAGACACTCAGAGTTAAACTCTGGTTGTAGGCCAGCAAAACCGATCGTAATTAAATCCGCGCTAGCAATGGTGTAGATTTCTTCCAACATGCCCCCGGCCTTGGAATACCTCAGAAAGCAATCTAAGAAAATATATCTACATAAGCAACATTTTAACTTATGAATTCCGGATACAAAAGCGGCAAGGGTCTTGGCTACCGGTCGGTGCAGTAGTCCAGTGTGCGTACGGTGCTCTCCGACTTGCACTTGCCCATTCTTTCCAGGAAACGCCAGGGCGTCTTGAGGGACCGTGGTAACTTTCGCTGCCGCTGTGATACCAGTTTTCGACCTATAAGAAAGGGTCCCGGGAATATGGCAAAACAAAGGTCGGGAATTGAGAAATGTCGATCTGTACACGTACAGTTATCAATTCTTCGTCTCGTCTTCGTCTAGAGCGTCTAATGTCGCTGAGCATCTTTCTCAAATGCGTCTTTGCGCTTTTGTCGCCGGCCTCCCAAAGTGAGACGAATGGATGGCTAACAAATCGCTTTGGATCAACGACCTTACGCATAAACGCGAGATACCCGAGTCCGTGGCAGCGGAGCCATCAAAAACTATCCGCAATTTGATAGTAGTTCTATTATTTTCTAGCACGCCGCGGCCGTGGTGCGGCAATTGGTATGGCTTGGACATACACGCCGTCTTTTCCAAATTACGTATGTGGCCAAGGCGACGGTATTCGTGCATGATCTCTTCATATTGGCGTTCAAACGCCGGATTTGCTTTGAACTTCTTTTCTATGCGCAGCAAGCTGCATTGCGCACGACGCCGTGAATCGTCTAGCGAGTTCTTTGTATTTTTTAGTAGAATTTATACCACATAGCGTCCATTCAAGGTGTGTTTTTTTTGCTAAAATGCTGCTCGCAATAAATGTCCTCCCGAGTGCGCATATCAATGCCTGACATTTTCAAGCTGCCAAAACTTGGCCATCTGCTCTTCGAGACGCGTATAGAGTGCGTGGTAACATTTGAGATTTGGATTGCCGTCTGCCTTTTCAATGGCACCATTTACCACCCAACCAAAATTTGTGTTGATTAGGTTTGAGCCTTGTGGTATCTTGATCCGTTGTGTTTTCAAGATATCCCAAAATAATGGCAATCCGAGGAGCATATCAATAGTACCTTTATTGTTATAACTATTATCGGCTAGGATTACATGCGCAGGCAATTTGTAGTGAATATAACACATATGCGGCAACGGCAGACGTGCTGTACTTCACGTGCTTCGCCGATAGTGTTAGGCGCCCTTGTTTTTATCCCCCGCACGATCTTCTTCGCATCACCTTCAAGTAACCGCTTTGAGTAATACATTTTACTAACCGAGTTTATTATTGGGATCTCGTGAATTATTGCGAGACGGTGGCACGACTTTTGCGCACGCACCTCCCCTGGCCAAGAAAGTGACAGGTTTATGTACCCCTACTTTCGTTTTGGAAGCACCCTGGCCTTAGCATTAGCTGTTAGAAAATTTCGTTTAAAACCAATCATAAGTTGTCATTGCAAGCAGAGGCAAAAGTAACAAGAAACAGTTTCGGTTTATGAAGCGGCTACGACTTAAGAATTATAAACGAAAACCGTACGGCACACCATGTGATATTTTGAAAATAATATTTTAAAGAAATATGACTTTTTGAAAATGTTAATATTTTCGCTATATACATCTTTCACCGCGTTTTGTATTGAATCAGAAAATTTGAATTTTTGAAATCGGTTAATTATGCATTGAGATATTACGATAATATTTGAGTAGAATAGAAATTACACATTAGATTATTTTCTGAAAGAATAAACCGATTTTTACCATTCAAATTCACAACAAACTATAACATACATCGCATTTGCATCAACGAATGTTATAAGCATTGTTACTAAAATTAGTACCTAACAATATTTTCAGTTCTGTGTTATGAAAAAGATTTGTTACCGTTTCCACTGAAAATGTGCACATTTCTAACTTTAGGGTTTCTCCTACGGCTACCTGCTTTCTTAACTCAACTGCTAGAGTCTCGTTGTAGAGCGTTTTTGGAATTCAATTTTCATCTGAGTTTATATTTGAGCGTGAGTTGACCCAAGAAAGCAGGTAGCGTTTGGAGAAACCTAAACGTAGCATAAAACATGTGCATATTTTGAATGAATGTTTGTTAATCGAAATAACATTACTATTCTTTTCGTAACAATGTTTATATTTTACGATATTCCAAGAGGAATAATATTTTTGTATCCAAGGTAATTTGAACGGTAAAAATCGGATTATTATTTCTTCCAATATCATTACAAGCATTTTTAGAAGTTCCTAATTTTATTTACCAATTTCTCATCGTCTAATTAACCGATTTCAAAAATTCAAAATTGTTAATTCAAGTAATATCATATTAAAATATAATATTTAGAAAGTAATTAACATTTTACGAAAAAAGGTATTAATTTATAAGAACATTTTAAAGATACCATATGGCTTGCAAGACGGTTTCGACGTTTTCGCTTCCAATAGAGATAATAATGCGCTGAACTTGAAATTTATTTGCATTGGATCACAACCCACCAATGCATTGGTGGGTTGTGATTTTAAACCTACCCCCTAAACTCAAAATTTTACTCCTTGAAAGCCATAAATCAAAATTGGAAACGACTCTCGGAGGAGGTCCGTGCGCAAAAGTCATGGAACCTTGCGAGACAGCTATCTTGGATCTCGAGTCACTCCGACTGATTGCCGTCAAATTTAGGCAAGGCAATTGCTGGTAAACGTGCCCGGAGCCTGTGCTCGCGGAATGAGTTTTTGGTCTCTAAGTCATTCTCGTTGTAAAGTATTACTCCTCCCAATCGATCCAGACGTTGTTGCTGTGGCGGCAGTGGAGTATTGTTGTTGTTTTATTATTAAGTGGAAACACTAGCTGAATGTGATCCACGAGTGACTTCACTAGCATGGGGATTTTTATACTGGGTATTTTCAGTGGAGTGCACTGAAAAATTCTACTACGAATCACTCTTTTTTTGTCACAATTGCGACGGCAATTTGTCGCGGTCATAGCTTTTTTTATCTTGTTTGTCTGATAATGAAGTTACGCGGTGCGTATAGTTGCGTTAATGTACGGTTGCACTAATCTAGACGGTTCCACTAATTCTCCGAGTAGCGACTTAAAGTTTATATACCCAGCGGCAGGTCCAGCTGGCCTACCCACTGGGCCAATAGCGATTTTTTTATTTGGGTACACCCCCAAGTCTTCTTAAACTATTTGGGGCGCGAACACTTGTCTGCTAGGCGCCGAGTCAATTCATCAAATATTTCGAAATTGGGTGTTACTCGTTCTACGTCCATTTGTATGTTTATTATATGGGGCCGCTCTAGCATGGAAGTCTTTTTCCAGATCATACATGTTAGGAGGTTCCGGGTTCGCCCGTTGTGGGATGAGAACGCAGGACCCTCTGTGTAGTTCACGATAACAAAGTTTATGTTCTTTTCCTAAATTGTCTCGATGTATTTCAGTTTTACTGAGGCTGGTATCACTCGGAAGGCCTCCAATAGCTCTTCTCTCATGCTATTCATGCCTTCTAGGTGGAAGGTAAAGGTGTTAGATGTGTTCTTCAGACCGAGAACCTTCTTGAAGTAACGAGTTTTGATCTTGTCAAGTTGTAGTATCTGTAGTATCGTCAAATATTTTGTTATTTGTGCAATTTTGTTCCGTTTTTGTTTGATTTGTCTGCCTAAACTTAACTAAATGTTCTTTATTAAGGATGTATTGTAGTCATGTTCGCGTTTATTTTACTTATGACTGGTTTCGAACTGACTTCGGACACGTTTTGGACATGGTGTAAGTCTTTAATGGATTTCTATATAGAGGACCCAAAAATGAGGCCTGCTTATCTAGGCATGCGCTCTCTTCTCCGCGCAGCCGTTTGAGACGTGCTCCCACCCTTAGATGTCTATTTGGGGTGCCAACTTGCGCCCGGCCATGGGATACTCCAAGTATTCCAAAATAATATAAAGAAATCTCAATTAAAATCTTATTGTATATATTCTGGCTTCCGGAATAGATGTGGAATACCGGTCGGTGCAGCAGTCTCGTCTACGTGCTGAGCTTTACGATTCGCACCTGTCCATCCGTTCCGGGAAACACCTGTGAGACGCGGCTAAGGAGCCATGTGATAGGCGGCTGGTTCTTCTCATAGACGTCCCCACGAACTTGCAACGTAAGCAGGCACTCCTTGGATCATCTGCGTTAGAAAGTGGACGCGATGCCTTGGATCTAACGGTTGAGGGAGAGCGGCTACTTGCGGTGATTCAGTAGGATAATTAAATGTTTTACATGGTTATTTAATAGCGAGTATTCTAAGCGTTCGCCCACTCACACCCATCATCACCCAGAATGAGTAATAAGGAAGCAGTGCTTACCTTCTTTATCTTCTCGCCACACTTCAACCGTTTGGCACAAGGCTTCTGCCCCAACTCGTTTTCGGCTCGTTCGAGCTCTAGCGGTGTCATTTCACCAAGCGTCTTGCAATTATTTATAAATCGCAAAACATATGTGATTGCACGTCGCGACGCGCATTCTTGCAGGAATTGCAAGAATCTTTGAAACTTTACGACCTTTAAGGACCGGTATGTCGCATGCCGCTACAAATTTGCATGTAGGTCAACTTCGCTCATTATGTGCTACCCTCCAGTCGACTTCCGGGCTTCCGGATTTCCCTTAAGTCGGTCTGAAGTTTCCTCATTTTGTCTTCGACGAGTTCACCTTTAAACCTTTATCCATGCACCACCTTTCCACCCTTAGGCGGATTGCATCATATCAGATATAAATAAATAAATGTTTATGGTATAAGGTCGCATGGGACATTAATACATATTGAGATTGGCGATGACGCTTCGTCACCAACGAGTCAGTGTATACCTTGGATATATAGTATTCTGTACTAACTTTATTTACCTAAGCTTGTTACATGTTGACAAATTTGTGTTTTATTAGGATAAATATTCGATTTAAATGCGTACAATAGAGGATCAAATCATGTATCACGCATGTGCGTAGGATTTCAACCACTGTACGTCGGATTCTTTAGTAATGTATTTATTATATATTCGCTGACATCGAAAGGTAGCACCTATAATGATTAATAAATATATATATATATTATATATAAAGTAAGCTGTACAAGATCGTTTGCTATTAGATTTTGAGATCATCAAGTATATCGCAACATAACAAGGTTGAGAAATACTGGCACAGTACCGCAAAATTCATTTAACCAAAATCACTGAGGACGCTAGAATCGTTGTGAGTTGCAGTAGTTCGTTCTACAACACTTCTGGTTTGTGCCATGAAACCAATGGAATCAGTCTCACAATATTTCTTATTAAAACACGAAAAAATAAAGGGGAAAAAGAAATGCGTACATATTAATATGCACTAAAATCCAGCACATCAGTGAATCACACGAGTGAACGTGTGTTCTAATGCACTGCTGCAGCTGCATGTAATCTGCAATACCTTGCAAGCACCGTCGAGTTGCAGTAAGTGTTGCCTAATCTTTGATTATATTAATAGAGAACATGAAAATGAATTATAGTTAATAAATTACGAAATGAACCATAATTTTCAATATATATACAAAGTACCCTTTTAAGGTATGCATAAATATTTCATAAAACAATGTTATGTTAAGTATATTTCTGTCAAGTCGGCAACCATCCCGTTTCCCAGATTCACACCGGGGGAAAAGTGTTTAACATTTCACAGAATATAAATTGTGCTGCAATTGGGTATGATGAAATGGAATTTTGAATGTGAACTCTTGTGCCATGCGGTACTTTACCAAGTTTTATGTTTCAGTCGTACTGTACCTAAGATTTTCATGTATCACTAGAAAATGAAGTGCGTTTTATTCCTTCTTATTGTCATCGTAAAAGGGCATTGTTTAAGTCTTAAAGATTTGGAAGATGTATTTGGAAATGTTGAATGCATTGAAGGTATTTATTTCATACATATCTAAATCTATTTATGACATAATTTTCAGGGGAATTATCAATTACTGATTCTAATTCTGATGGAATAAAATTATTAAAAAATAAGGAAATACCATTAGGTATGTTCATTTGAGTACTGTAATATTACTTTTGATGAGAATATTATATTTCAGTAACTCAGATTGGAACGAAAGATGTTGATTATTTAGTTCAAGTGAAGCAAGAAGTGCTGCAAGATATACATGTTTTATCACTTGTTCATGAATTATCTCAGCTTAATGGTATTTCCTTAGATTATGTCTTACTTGCTGAATTTGGGCAGCCACATGACAGAACTTTTACAGTGCAACTGCAACTTGGTACAGAAGTTTATAAAGGTAATGGAAGAACCATTAAGGAGGCTAAACATAATGTAGCCGAAAAAGCATTGGAATTTACAAATTATGTTAAACCTGAGGTAAAAAGTGAAGAAACCCATATCCATGAGATACAAAAACTGACACCTACTGTTCATTTAAATAACATTGCTGCAAAATTGGGTGTAAAGGTGGAATATTTCACAGAAACAGAGAATCAGATATTTGTTAACAAGGCAGATAAATACATGTACTACTCATTGGACAGCAGTTCTAGGAAATACAGCAAGAAATTAAATAATTCTATAACTTGGAATTTGAATCCACCTGATGTGGAAAATCTGTCTCATCAAGGTCCATATCGAGTTCGAGTTGATGTTGGGGATGAGAGTTTTATAGGGACAGGTTGGACCATTAAATCAGCAAAACATAATGCTGCAGAAGAGGCCCTTGACAAGTTTAGAAAGATGTCCATAAAGGATGCAGATGAATGTTTAAAACATGGCATTCTTTGCAATAAATTAAATGTGAAACAGCCAGTATCATTGGTTTATGAATTGGCTCAAAAGCAAAAATTGAGTGTTTCATTTGAAATAGTTGGTGATTCTGGACCAGATCACAAGAAGATATTTACAGCACAATGTAAAGTATCTGATCTTGTAACAACAGCTGAAGGAAAGTCGAAGAAACAAGCAAAAAAAATTACAGCTGAGGAGATGTTAAAGTTATTACAGACTAGTGAGCCATGGAATTTAATTAATGTCCACAGTGATAGTAGTTCTTCAAAGAAGAAGAAAAAAAAGAAGAATAGAGTTAAACGACTGGGACTTTTGGATCAAGCAAAAATGAGCATCTTGGATGCATTTTCACCTCCAACTGCAAATGAGGAACAAAAGTCTAATATCCATAAGGTGGAAAAAAGGTCTAAAGATGAATTATTGGATTTGGGGAATGAGATTGGTATAAATATCAAGTTCTCATCTTATCATGACTCTGACACACACATGTCAGCAAGCCTAGTGACCTTAGAAACTGATCCAACATATTATTGTTTTGCAAAAGAGATCTCACAATATGATGCTGAGGATAAAGCATCATTACATGCTTTGAAATTTTTGAAACTTGTTGGTTTAAACCTAATAAAAGTGCCTCTAAGGAAAGAAGAAGCTGGGGAAATGTTTGTATTAGCTTGTAAACATATTTCATATAATAATAATATTTTTTTTAGTGTATTTATCTCTCTTGATAAGACTGCAGCTTCAGAAACAAAGATTGAAAAACGATGAAAAATTATAGTTAATATATTTTTATAACTTTGAGTTATTATATTATATATATATATATTATTCAACAAATGAAGTACAAATTGTTATAATATTGGAAGTTAATTTAAATACCAAATATAATATTGGAACATAATGAGGAGTATACTTCGTGAAGAAAAGTTACAATGTGAAATTTCATGGCTGTTTTATTTTATTCTTCATAAACAATACAAGCTGTATTAATGTACTTATTACAAGATGGAAATATATTTTAAAGAAAACAGGATAAATGATATGTGAAAAATTCTTTAAATTTGTACAAATTTAATAACGTAGTGCGGAAAAACAGGTGTAATGAATTATAATAAAATGGTAAAAGTTTAAAATTGTTACAATCATATTTTCTGATTTTCCAATAAGCAAGTGTATTAATAAGTAAAATTAATTACTAAATTTTTTGAGCGTAGCTTGTGAACTTTTTATTAGTAAACTTTGACACAGTGCCTTGCACATGAAACTTTCAACAGAAATATTTTATCGATTCCGTATTCAATAACAAGCTATGCCGTAACTTTGCAAGAGATGTCCACGTAACTTTAGTACGCAAACCATTTCATTTAAAACTTATTTACATAAATTCCATGTAGAATGAATGGATACCCCGTTGGAAACTAACCAAATACAAACTGGGCAACTGAAAGAGTTGCACTTAATAATCCATATCATCATGCAATATGCATTGAATTGGCACGCAGTGTTCGAAGAAATCAAGTAGCAAACTGCTAGTTATTCGTTTAATTAAAACTTTTATCATCATCTTTCTCCATTGAATTAAATCATCGCTTTGTCGTTGGGGGCATTCTTAAAAGTTTGATTGCTGCTTTGCCGGACGGGCAAATTGGATGAGCCAGAAAGTTCGCTAGCGCAGTCGCCGCAATTGTTGAAAAATTGCGACTGGGGTTCGAATTAATAATTCATCGTATTGATATATGGTAATTGGTTTGAGTGAAAATTGCAATCGGCCCGTCATTCGTTTCGCGCCGGATCAGTAACCATGAGAGCGCAACGCACAGTCCCTGACAAGATTTATGTAATAGCAATTTTACGTTTTATTTGTTTCTTTCGTGGCGACCGCCTTGATCTACTCACTCTGTTGCTAAATTACTTGCTTTACTAATCATTTTTTTCTCGCTGTTTGTCTGCTAATGATAGATCTTGAATTTTATTTTCAAGAGTGTAAAATTTACAAATTGAATTACCAAAAAAATGTTGTAGCTTTAATTGCAAATTCAATTAACAGAGATTCCGTAGTCATATTAGCAGGGTCATTCATTAAGAACTAAAATAACAGGTAATAAATAAGAAAGAGCCGAATAACCGCAGCCGCAATAAGAAAAGTCAAAATTTAAATGAATATTCTCAATCAGGATCGCTACAACTAACCACCAGCAGCAGGCATTTCCATTAAATTCGAGACTTTATATATCGCACGTCAATGTTATTAATTAGTTCGGATAGTTTATTAATTACGCTCATTAATTTGGGGCCTCATGGGGGCAAAAGTAGTCTGCACTGCATCTATAGGAGTGGCTTCAATGAGTTTAAGATCGGGAGGAGTAAGCAAACTCTGAATTTGGCCAAATTGTTTTCTTTCGCATAAGAGTTTCCGTGTCAAATTAATCAGTACCTAAGTCAATTTTTTACAGATATAATTTTGGTATAAAATTATTTATACACAAGTGTTGTTGTGTTTTATACAACGCAACGCATGTTACAAAAAAGCGCAACAATTTATAAGAAAATAACAGGAATTACAAGGAAAGTGCAAAATTTATTTAACACAATGCAGTCTGTAGTTTATAATTTCACTTAGCAGATTGGATACTCGGCCTTTAAGCGGTGATTACAGCGGGCACTTAGCACTCGAACGAAATTGTTCGCGATGAATTTATGAGCACATTTAAATAGTGGTTTACATAACTGATGTAACAACCATTCATTTGCGATTATTTACAATTGGCAATTGCCGTTTGCACCGTGCAGTTTTAAGAATTGGGAGTATGATGTTCCTAGGGCGTTTTAGTTTTCGACATGTTTATTTGCAAGCTTAATCTGTGAATGACGGCGATACGGAATAGATGTCCTAGAACAAATGCAAAGGCATTTGTAGGACTCGAAGCAGGATTGACGGCGAATAGGAATGCATAGCGTTCCGTGAGAGCCATGGCACATTTCGACCAATTTGGTTGTTTATTGAGGTGCCTGTCTGGCGCGATTGCACCGGCGGCGGCAGCCGACCTGCGGCAGTGGTGGTGGCGGCAGCACTTGGGTTCAAGTGTTAAGGGCGTTGGGTGGCCGACCCACGACGCGAATAAGCGGTGTTCGTGTAATGTTATAGCGCCGTAAGGTATCAGCCAAATGTGAGAGCTTCTGTAGATGCTTCCGATGTTGATGTGCACGCTGTAGAAAGCGAAGGGGTTGCACGTAAATGCCCGGCAAATGCCGTTGGAATGGTCGGATTGCGCTAATGTTACGACCTCAAGCGCCCAACATTCGCGTTCCTTGCAACTTCGATGCGGCACACGTGTGAGATATAGTAGTGATAGTGCCGCACATCGGATGTAACCATAGTATGTACGTAGATATAAAGCGTTTTGTGAAAATATGCTCAGGCGTGATGGGTAGTAAAACATTTTCAATTTCAATTGAGGAACTTTATTGTAAAGTACGCAAACATTTTGGAGACACTGGATACAGGGTAGAACTATAGGCCAGCTTCAGAAGCACTTGACGAACGCTCGGTGGATGCGCACGAATGTTTCAGATTCCTTTTTGCGCCCGCGTGGTATAACGGCGCGAATGCCAAAATTAATTTTCTTCACTTCGTTCCAATGTCGTCGCTTCGAGGAGGCGAAGGCCATGCTGCTGCATGCCAGTGTAGAAAATTCACTAAAGATGCCAGCGAACAAACACGGCGTACTAGGACGTGGCGTGTGGGAGTTGGAAGTAAATTAGATGCGAACCTTTCACACGATTTACGTATAACTAGCGTCGGCACATTTACAAATGAAGTGCAGACGGTTTGCTACTGCGGCGAATGCCATTCCTGCAGGATATATGTACAATGTCGAGACGCGTTGGGGCGCGCTTTGAACTTAGAAGTTGGCGCTTGCTACTTGCCAAGTTGTTGTTGAGTAAACAAAAATTGATTACGCTGGCTATTTGTTTATCTAGACCAGGAGCAGCTCCCCGAAATATATTGCCTTGCTGCGAGTTTGCGCGTGCTCCATTTGCCAATTGTGTGTAGCCAGATCTAATGGAGCTGAAACGCACCACCGAATGAGTTTTCGAGGCGCACGCTTGCTCTCTAATTGTGCACTTCTACGCATTTATCAATACGCAAATTGGGAAAACTCGCGGCAAAAGTTTGTTTCACTTCGATGTCGTATTGCGTGCACAAAGCGTACATTTATGAAACAGTTGCTGTTACGATTGTTTGTAAGTATTTTAAAGTATTCTAAAGGCGACAGAGAATTATCGTTGCGTACATTTCCAGTAAGGAAGTTCGAGTTTAATAAGAGGAATAAGTGGACGCGACCTGAAGACCTCAGGAGCTAGCAACATTGCACAAGAAATGTGCATGCACACCTTCTCCCTACATGCTCGTAATGCAGTTGGCATAATTTAAGAGCAGAGCGCATTGTGTTCCTGTCTTGTGTTATGCACTCAACATACACAATTCCTGCATTCCGCGTAGTCTCATAGTGCAGTAGGTTGCTTGTTCCTCCAAACATCTGCACGTATATTGTAAGTATGCTGCAATTCTTGAACGGCGCGTACACGCACTTTACGCGTACTGCGCTGTTAAATCAAGCCAATAGCAACATCTTTTGCATGTCGGATTGCTCCTAACTCAAGATTCAAAGCAATTACAGCGCGTGAGAAGTTCCGAATGCTCTTGCAAATGGTTATTTATGCTTGCAACTGGTTGGTTTCTTGTTAATTTTTTCATTTTGCAAAAACTAATACAAAACGACACACGCAGTATTAGGAATAAGAAATAAGTGAGACAACTCTCATTATTTACTCTTTATCATGTCACTTGTGCTCCTCCTCTTCGTCCTCACCGCCTTCTTTCTTGTATTTCAAATGAATCGCACATCATCATTTTTTTGTTGGTGAACGCACAATTTGCAATTTACAGCGCACTTCGTAAATGTATTGTGATTTGGGCACTTTCAGCGAACACGAAAGAGGAGTAAAGCTATTGTCGCGGGCCCCAGCGAAAAAATAAGCGAAATAAAATGTACAGCACTAAAGAAGGAAGAAGAAACTGTAAAGCGCTGTAAGATGAAGAAATGGGTGGAAGTGGTCCTTAGAGAAATTGCTTCTATGCAAATGTCTTTCTTTTATGCGTCTTGCTTTACATTCGAATGTTAGATTAATTGAAATTGTCTCGTATATAAAGATTTCTGTTTATTCGCGGCATAAACGCGTATTTTTCTGGTTGTTTTCTCTGTCGAGCGAGTCAAACACACCATTTTTTATGTATACATTTTTAGGACTGGCTATTTTTCATCTTGGTATTGTCTTTGTGGGAGCTGTCTTTTGATTACGAGCCGTCTATTCTGCGCATTAACTCTTTGACGTCGCCCGTGGCGTGAAAAGCTGGCTGCGAAATGTGTTAATTTAATTAACGCCGCATTCTTTTAGCCAACTCCGGCATGCATTAGTCCTCTTCAGCGCAGCAGCAGTGGTGGAAAGCGACATTCGTCATTCTTCATTCGCACTGCCTCCGTTACCCTTTCTCGCTGATTGTGCCGAACTTGGACGGAATGACATTAGGTGCAAAAGTAACACAGCATAAATACAACGGGGCAACTGATGCCACTCTCGTGCATTCATTTGCTTTGGCGCTCGCAATTACTTGCGAAAGAGCGAACTCTTTCGAATGGGGTTTTATGCGACTGTCGCCGGCTTCGCCATCTTTACGATGGGGTAATTTCTATAAAAGCACGACATTAATCAGCGACGCGGCGAATAGCTTTGCCGGCACGCCGAGATGAAAAGCGTTCGGATTTCTTTCCTGCTTTTGGCGTCAAGGCCTTCATCTCACAATTTCACAATAGCCTGACAGCATTTTTTGCTGGCTATTTGGACAAATGACGCATTTTTCACCCGCAACGATGCGGCACGCATATTTTTTGAATAACATTGACAAACCCCCAAAATTTCCAACTAATTTCATTAATGATACATTCCTTACAACTTTACCCTCGGCCCTCGTGTGCAAACTTTGATCTCACATGTCTTAAAGGAGGCGCAAATCTACTTGAATCACCATGCGATAAAAGATAAGAAGTGCTGATAACGTATGAAGACTTGGGGCAAAAGGTTTTTACCATCAGTCATCATGATGAGTGCGTAATCAATGCGAGGGAATGGAATTAAATCCAATTTTTGGACGTGCAACGCATACTCGGGGCGCGCACATCATTAATCTTTGATAAGAAAACCATCCACCGCCGCCCCTGCTGTATTGGCGGCACGTCTACGCATCGACGAATCAATTCTGTCGAGCGCGATCGAAAAGTGGAAATGTGAAAATGTTTGCGTTTGGGTTTGATGCATTTGAATGGTGCGCATCGTTCGAATGTGAATACGAATCAGGGGGCGGCAGCCGCGCGCTACTTCGCCTCGTCAATCGGCAGCGATAGATGGATTTCTTCGTTTCTTCGTGCAATTCCTAGCAATCGCGCGTGAAGCCTCTTCGTATTTGTGAGCGAGTACTTCAGCGCAAACAGTTTTTTCCGTTTGCTAATGCAACGCCAGCCGCCGCGACGCTTGCAAAAAGCATTGGCACTTCTTAGCGTCCAAGTGTGCTCCATCTAAATTTATTTTTGGACGCGAGTGAGTAACCCTTATGCTAATTCGTTAAGTGATGGAGCGGCGGATGAGTCGTTTCGTATGCAAACTGCAATCGCATGCATTCATTTCAGACTGTGCGCAGAGAAACATGTAGAAAACAGAATACTTCCGAGTTTCGAAATAAAAAGGCGCCGCGCATAAAATTACTACGAATCTAAATCACTTCGCAAATGCATTCGAATGGAGTATTTGATTGGTTTAAGTTAGGATTTTTAGATTTTTTTATTCGAAATTTATAGCCTTCTAAATAAAGAAATAGTTTTATAGGAAATTATAAAAATCAAAGGAAATATCGTTGTTCTGAATAAAAAGATATTCCATCTATTTATTTCTATTTTTTAGTTATTGATATTTAGAAAATTTTATGTCATTTTTGTTCAATATCTTTAAAAAACAAGGACACAAAATAATAATACTCTCAGTTATAATGAGGTTATCTTTTTGCAATATCTGAAAATGAAATGTAACCAATAATTATATTAAAATGACACCCTTAAAATAAAATGAACAAAATAAAATACTTTAAATCATGCTTTATTACCCATAAATATATTTTGAGTACAAAATTCACCGGATGCACTTTAAATTTGAAAAACGAACAAATAAAAGAATTGCAATTATTGCAATATATTACAATATAGTAGCCACTTATATCATACTTCTTTTGATACCGCAGATGAGACTTTTGAGAATATTTCATCAATCATTTGGAAGCAAGTAATGATTTGTTGATCTCCAAGTCGTTCCCAAAACGAAAAATCGCAGCATTGTTCTATTAGACTTCTGGTGAATGTACTTCGTATAGCGCCGATTTGCAATTTAGGTTCCGGTGCATTAGTAGGTATAAGAGTTGTTGTAGCTTCTAAACGTTTCGGATCATATGATGTATTTTGTTGCAACTTTTTCAGTAGTATGGACTTCATTCTCTCTTTGAACGTTTCAGCAGATTGTTGCTCTATTGACTGAAGAGATGTCAACTCGCAGTTATTCCTCGGTAAAATATTCGTGGTAAATGTGTTACGGTCTGCATGCGATTTGTTTTCCGTCAGTTCAGTTGTATTCTTGTTGGTTTTGATAATTGATTCCGAGTTTAAAGTTTTCGTATCCGGAGACTGCATTATATCCTTAAATGTGACCTTTTTCTTTCCTACCTCACTTCTTACATTTTGTGGTAATACCTCATTCTCAAATGAATAGAATTCTTCACTGTTCTTTTTACCAGAGTCAAATGACAAATTTGTATAGTCGTTTTTGATAAGGTGCTTCTTAACTATTGGTTTAGCACAATCAGTTTCCAACCTATTGTCTTTTTCATGCGTTTCAGTTGCATAATCTAGTGGTTGGATATCACTTCCAAATGATTCAAAGAGTTTATTTTTGCAATTCATTTTGTCAACTATTGGTTTAGCGTATTCAGATTCCAAACTGTCATCTTTTTCATGCGTTTCAGTAGCATAATCTAGTGGTTGGATATCACTTCCAAATGATTCGGAGAGTTCATTTTTGCAATTAAGTTTGTCACCTATTGGTTTAGCGTATTCAGATTCCAAACTGTCATCTTTTTCATGAGATTCAGTAGCATAATCTAGTGGTTGGATATCACTTCCAAATGATTCTGAGAGATCATTTCTACAACGAAGCGTTGCTATACCTTTTTTGCTATTCTGATCTTTAAATATATTTCGTGGAGTTTTAGCATTTAAGTGTACTGATCTTTGTTGTATAAAATCCTCAGGTACACTTTCATTGGTATTGTCCATATCATCGTCTTCTTCAAATGATACGTATTTCTCATCACCCTTTATGTATAATCGAGCTTTTGCAACTTTAGTTACAGTTTTTACTAATTCATGTTTTAACTTCTTCAATTTTGGTGCTGCCCTTTGTAATTCTTTTGGAGGCGTTGCATATAATTGGGGCTCATCATTATGTTGGTTTGCATCAAGTGGTTCCTTGATTAAACAATGATTTCTTTTCTTGAGTACACATTGTTTTCGTTTCTTGTATACTAAAAACCATCCATTTACCATGTTACGAAATTCTACGAATTCTCTTCGAAGGCAGTCAATTTGCTCTTGAAGCATGTCAAATCTACAGTCGAATGCTGGTTGTGAATATGTTAGCTTCTTTTTCGGAGTTTCACTAATTACATCTAAGGATCTCATTTTAGCACTTGGCATTTCTTCTATGGACATATACAAGTCAGGGGTCAGATCATCTAACAACTCGAGGAAAGATTCGTTATCTTCGGCTTCTATCTCATTCTGTTGTACAAATCCTTGGTTAAATTGTGATGTCGTTGATTTGAAACTGTCTTCAGTATTGTAATTAAAAGAAACTGTTTTCATTCGTTTTTCCTTACTTTTTAATGGCATGTGTGCTGAAGCGGTTAAATTAAGTGTTTCTTTATTTTTTCTTCGTATGTAATATTTATTTTCTTTTACTGGACTACTACTTCTTTTGACACCACTTCTAAATATTTCGTAAGATTCTGGATAGGCCATAAGATGATCCAGTGATGATTCGATAAACTGCTTCACATTACCTATTACTTCCTCCAGTGGTGATCTGCATGGATGCTTGAAATTTTTCAATAGTTCTTCACCTGCATTGGCTAATACAGTAAAGGCAGTTTCTTTTAGTTCCCGCTTGTCCAGTTTGGGTTTGTTCTTCTGGATCAAATTTGTTGTGTACATCCGAATGTCACGCATCAAACTACAGGGACACTTGCTTTTTGTTGTATTGGCACTCTTGTAGATAGAATTGATATACTCTCGCATCTTGGAATACTTGACGAAACTATTCAATTGGCAAATTACACTTGATACACTATCGCGATTAGACAGTAACTAAAGTAGAGCTCCAACTATTTAAGTAATGAACAAAGTGCCATTACCTGGCCTCTTATTCGTGGTGTGCAAAATCATCAAGTTCGATAAAAGCAATTATCCTCAGGTACGTATTATGACTTTACTCTTCAAATTAGTTATAATTCTAGATGGTGGTTTTCGGAACTAAACTAGATTACAATTATAGATGCTTTATTGTCATTGGTGCACCAATTTTCAGTTGAAAGTTTCAAAGTGTAATGTAATTAAATGAAATATGGTAAAAATAATATTCAATTCTAGTTTTATTTTTTAGAAAAAATAAATCTATAGTAATTCTATACTTTTACCGATTTATATTACAAACAAATAAACCTATATTACAAAAAAAATCCATACAAGTATTGAATAATATATAAATAAAATTTACAATGATTTTTGTTTGAAATTTAAGTAGTTTCCCTATGATTAGGACCATTTCATCGATATCCAAAATTATGTGAATCATCAATTTGCGTGCAGATATATAATTCTATCAACGAGTTCATGGACTTTCCCTAAAATATTTTGGATGCGTTTTTCTGGAATTATTTTTGATGTACATGGAGGCCTGTTAAATATAATATTATAGTAATTGCTGATTTCCAATTGCGTATATCTTTCATCATATTGAAATTTTTCGTTCGTCACATCTTGGTGCTGTTCTGGATTTTCAATGGAGCAGTTTTTTGAATTATTAAACATATCATCAATGCGACTTTTATCCAGAGAAGTGCTTCCATTTAATACTGACAATGAGTTTTGTGAATTGTTTCTAATTGCTTGTAGTCGATCATTCTTTTCATAAATTTCATCCACCCGTTTTTTGTTGTTAGAAATGCACTCTAATCCCAAATATAAAGCTTGCGTAAATTTTTGCTTTGGTGTCAAGGGTGCTGTTAGTTCATCTATCAGATCCGTTTCTGTTACATTTGGAACAAACCGTTCGTTATACGAGTTTTTTGGATTGTTGATTTCAGCTGCCACTAACTTGTAAGAAGAAATAGGTGGCCTTGGTTGGAGGTAGCGTTGTTGCCACCGTGGCATTTTGACACTAGGTTTCTGACTTGGAGATTTCTCTTCAGGGATGGTGGCAGATTCTTGAGTGTTGGATACTGCTTGCAAAGTTTCATTTTCAGAACGAGATTTTTCCTGAATGCGATGTTTTTGAATTTCGAAGCTGTCGTTTGGATTTATCTTGAACTGATCGATCGTGCTAAGATCTTCGATGCTATCGTAAATTGAAGATTCAGAATCATCATTTTCTTCTGGGACTGGTGCTGTTTTATATGCAGAAATTGATGGCCGACCTTGAACGACAAAATGTTTATGTACTTCTCTAGACTGCTTCTCAACCGCATCATCATCAACAATCGTGTTTTTATCTTGTATTGGGTCAATTTCATAATAATTGATGCGATTGTTGAAGGTAACACAATTATTCTTCTCTTCGATAGTAGCTAAATTTGCTGAACTATTAACTTCTATTAATTTCTTCACGAGTCCAGGGGATTTTAGTGTTTTATATTCAGTATCAGTTGCAAATATAATTCTATGCGGTGTATTTGCGACAACCTTCGATAAAATCGGCTGAAAATCGTCATCCTCTGTTAGGCTATCGTCGCTGTTTTGATCATTTTCTTGTTCATCAAAGGATACATATTTATCATCTGCAAAACCATGTAAACGTGCACTTGGTATTTTAACAATTTTAGTCGATTCATGCTTCAATTTCTTCATTTTAGGCGGAACACCTCGCATTCCCTTGGGTGGTGTCACCGCCAAGGTAGACGTCTCTATTTGCAAAGTTTTTAACTGTAATGGTTTTGGACGTTGGGCTTCTTCGGTCAATTCTTTGCTCTCAATATTTATATCAGTAGCGTATCCTTTACGTTCATAGTTTAAATCATTAGATGCATGCCTTTTAGGCGTGTTTCCAATTTCCTCAGCTCTAGTTTTATTCTTTCCTCTTTCAACTATGGCCGTTATTTCATTTTGTACTACGTTTATTTCTTTTCGCAGTGACTTGATTCTTAGTGGAAAACTTTCAGAAGATTTATTTTCTCCTAATGGCGGGGATGTCATATCTTTCAAGCTATGATACCTTGATGTTGTATTCTCTTCAATCTGGTTTAACGAAACGTAGTCAGTTCTTTCTGGTACCACTACTTTTTCTGAAGCATTATCAACATCTTCAATATTTGATAAATCTTCCACAGATTTATATAAATCAATTTCAGTTTCATCCAACGTCTGAATTCTATAACTAATAGATATAATGTGCAAATCATCTTCATCATCGCTTGAATCTGAATCTGGCGGAAAAACAATTCTTCTGCTGGACGAAGAATGAATGGCCGATGCATTGGCATATCTACATGCTGGGCTTTTTAAATCTTTTGCACCTGGTAAAGGAGATATTATCACAACTCCTTCCTCTTCTTCTTGTTCTTCTTCAGGCTCTTTGGCATCATTTTTGAGATTGTCCACATTCGTTAGAACTTCCTGCAAAATTTCTACTTTCTTTGAATCGTCTTGCAAAACATGTACCTTTTTTGGAGTTTCTTGCAGCATGTCCATATTTACACCGTTTTGCAAAATTTCCTTCTTTTTTTCATGCTTTTGCGACACATTCTCTCTTTTTCCTTCTCGTTGCAAAACAGACACTCTTTCTTTACCTTTTTTCGAAACACTCACCTTTCTCACATCTTTCTGCGAAACATTCTCGTTCTTCGCATTTTTCTGCAAAACGTCTCCTTTCTTTATATTATGTAATTGGAGTTCTCGTTTCACCTTTTTCGTTTTCATACGTTCTAGAATGTTTAGTCTTGGCTTATCAGTTATTTGTGCGCCGTTTTGTTTAGAGGTATCAGGAGTCTTCGGCGTAGATCTTGGGCTACTTATTGTTCTGACGCCTTTCTTAAAATCATTGTAACTTTCAGGAATTACCATGAGCTCATCCAGCGAACTCGAAATGAATTTTTTCACATAGTTGATTTCCGTTTTTAATGGTGAATTCATTGGACGTTTAGTTCCTCTCGTAAGTTTTTCACCCGCTTTGGTTACAACACGGATAGAAGCTTCTTTCACCTGCTTGTTACTTAACTGGGGTTTCCTTTTTTTAATCAAGTCCGAAGTATATATGCGAATATCCCGTACAGAAGAGCAGAGACACTCGGCCGGCTTCATTGATTCACTTTTATAAAGGGAGCTAATGTAGTTTTGCATTTTGATAGAACTTTTAAAAAACTTTTAAAATAGTCGTGGAAAACTGGATACAACTTACAGCATTACAATATAAAATGCATAAACTGCAACTTCTTACAATATGTGCAATTGCTACCGAACAAAACGTGCTTTATATTAGAAAATTATTACTAATGTTGCAGATAAAATTACCATAATGGAAGTGATTATAAAAATTAAACGCTAGGGGGCGAGTGCAGGTAATTTTAGCAACTTCTAGAACGGTGCAATTATGGGATTAATATAATTACTATGTAAAGTACCCTTATTACAAAGAATTTAGTTCACCCCAAAGTACGGATAATACAGGCAAACAAATTACAACCTGAAAGAAAATGTGTTTGTTCATTGTCTACATATCGCTAATACCACATTTTATATAGATTATTGTGTATTAGAATCATTAGTTATTTAACTTCACCCCTTCATCCCTCAAGTCAAGCAAGACTTGAAAGAAATGCGGTTTCAAATTTTGTGAATATTAATGAGCCAATTTGCTCATATCACAACTGTGTAATAATCAATGCGTATGCAAATTCCCCGTGGACGCATTGTCGATCTGTTTCGCACACGTTCCCATTTCGGGGCAAGCTAAAAATTTGCATATAAATTAACGAATTAATTAATATATCCAGCACATATCCATGAAGGTATTTCACAGTGCGTGCCCACCGCAGTGTTATCATCGAACACAGAGTTATTTGATTAACCATTGGCGCGTGCAAACATTTCTTTATTATTTAAATAAACGGGCGCCGCGCTCCGATGGGTCTATTTGCTCAGTTGATTACGCATATAAAAGCATTAATCCCAAATTAATTTGTTTATAAAATACACACCGGCTAACATGCGCATTAGGCTCCAGCACATTACAGCGTAGACCGCTTTAACAATTGCGCATCCAATCTCATAAATTCAATCGTTTCATGCTGCAAAAACAAATAAGCTGCTCTAAAGACAATGAACTTGATTAAATTATTTTTATATATGCGTAAACATATACTTTTTTGAAATTTTATTGCTTTACCAATTTACTTGTTTGGAATCTAATTAAATGCTTTTTGTTAATTAAAAACGAGAACAAGATATCGATCGCTATGTTTTTATGTTATACGTTCGGCATCGTTATAATTTTTTTATTGAAAATTATATAGAATCCTTAAGAAATAAATTTATTGAAGCATTAATCGGCTAATTAAGTTCTCCTTAATTAAGAACTTCAAAGCCAACCATGAGAAACCTCAAAAAGGATAGCGATTTTTATCAATGTGCGCAGGTATATTCGTACCAAGCTGTTAGTCTATACAAGTTACAAATTGATTACACCTTCTATAATTATTTTGTCATAGATTTAAGATCTACTCTAAAGAAATCATGATAAATGTCTTAATAACTGATGTATTAGACATTAATCTGTAATTAAGAGTGAGATGTTAATTAAGAGATGTTTTATGTTTAATGAAAAACTAGTTATTAAGTCATGCAACAATTGTTTATAATTCGTACGAAGTTTACATCCACTAACTGACAGCAAAAAAACATTGCCTGCGAGATTCTCGTAATAGTCTGCAAACTTTTCAGCAGATGCATTTAATGGAATATACGTCAATGCCACGCAATAGTTGAAGGTAATACAGTTAGCAAATACATTGCGAATCGACTAGGAGACGCGCCAGCATTTACGGCAGCGACCAAGAATGAACGACGTGCACATCTATATAAGTCGCAATGAAACCGCCATCACCCGAGTCCTAAACAAACTTACGATGCGCTGAATGCAGCAAAAGAAAATAAAATACAAAACGGCCGCTCGTCTCCGCGGCGAAACGACGGCCGAAAAATAAAGACCATCAGCAATGATAAATCAGGTACGCATTCACAAACGGCGGAACCGCAGATGCGATACGTGCGTGCATCGTGATGATGCCCAGTCACGTACTCGTCTTCTTATTGCGTTTTACCAACGCTGGGAGATTTGTCTGGGCTTCCTACTGCTTCTTTCCACAATGCAATACATTTGCGAATAGTTGCGATCGTGGTGCATGCTTTTGTATATTCCTTGAGATTATATTCAAATTCACGTTATGATTTTATGCAATTCAATGCGAAAATCAGGAAACAAATGTGTTTCTTGTACAATAGATTTCCTTACAATGGAATGTATTACTCTGCGGTTAAATAGAAATGTAAGAAGAGAACAATAAACCGAATAAAGTTTGAGGCATCAATGAAAATAGAAAAAACTTTTGCTTTACACCTTCAAATGTAGAATAGGTACAATAAGTTCATTAAAGCAGAATTAAATTAATAAAATTCTACATTTAGATAGTTAGTAAATTTAGCAAATTTGTAGTGCACTGCAAAAATATACATATAAGTAGTTAATCTATTTTATATCAAGTAGCTTAATGAACGCGTAATGTTGCAGTACTTCGGTTGAGTTAAGTGCCAAAACGTTAGCAATTTACGTCTGTTCTCCTTGTTCGTGTTGTAACTGCTATTTTTGTATTAATGAATGCACAAGAAGATTCATTCAGCAATTCAACGCGTAGAGAAGCCAGTGAACAAAATTAGAAACACTCGCATTGCATTGTTCGGGCCCTTTGCTCTCGAAATTGCGAACATCGCCCAAACGAGACGGCATAAGTCAAATGCTTTACAATTTCCAAATCTTTATACGCTTTGTATCACTTCAGTTTGTGTTACACGTTGCGAGGCATGTAAATTGTCTTCCAGTGTATATTTTCAACTTCATTGACGTCGCGAATTTGTCTCTTCATTCAAGCCATTCCTGTTTAAATAAAGCGCATTAGTATTAAGAGTTTATATGCTCATCAAAGAGTCGTTAACCTTTGCGAATGCTTGATTCAGTTTAATTATAATACATACACTTATTTGTAACTAGTTTCGTGAATTCATCTTCTATAATATTGCAACTTTTGAAAATAAAATTGTACATTCATCTACTGAAGATTTCTTATTTTATAATATTTTTCAACTCTATACAATATAGCATCTGCAGTACTTATTACCAAATAAAAGAAGTAAAGTTCCTCTGAGCTTTCTTCTTTGCTTTTAGATTGATTAACCGCTCCTCCACTTTGCTCATTTTTCTTTCCTGTAGTTGGCGTAGTTGTCTTTCTTTTTGCCTTTATACTGTGTGCGCTCTGGCACACGGGTTCTCAGATTCTCCAAGGAGAACCTAGAAAATTCGTCTTAGCACACAGGTCGAAATAAATAGCAATAGTTACAAGCTGTGCTCGCAGTTCGTGCAGGACGAGCACAGTGCCTATCCCAAAAGGATTGCTCGGCTCGCTAGCAAATCTTACGACAGTACGCCGCATGCATCATTGGTAAGAGAAATGCCGCCTTTGCGGAGGCAGACTTCAAGTAGCTCCTGTGTTTGTACACTGCCGCAGAAGCGATCTTTAAAGACAACAACCGTTTGGGTCTGAACCCTTTTGCACGGTCTGTATATTGCGCTCGCTGACTAGTAAGAAGACCAGAGAGTTTACTCTCCAAGCAATATCATTCGTATGACATGATTTTGTGGATGTTGGAGTTTTAGTCCGCGTGTTTGTTATCTACCCTCCGATCACTCTGTTCACCTATGCCAACAATGCCAGTTAATTATCGAACTGGAGCAACCTACCAGTTTGTTGCAAGATTTACAACCAGTTGGATTGGTTTCATTGCTTTTTTATAGGCTTGATATTGTGCAAAGACTGCATATTGTTAAAAACCGTTTTTGTTTAATTATGCTTTACTGCAGAATTCGATAAACATGATTTAATTAATTACATTCCAGAAATTCAGACAATATTGACTTGCTTTGAATACTATATAGGCACATAGTGTACTGAAATTGTTGCATGCTGCTCCGTGTTTAAGTGTCATTCGAGTGGCAAGGAAAGAAATTAATTTCAGTAGCCACGTATGACACATTCAATTTGCAATACCAAGGGGAATAAGACTTCAATTAAGTGCGACACTCTCCGTCCGGATTGCAACACTTGTACTCCTGGCACAAAGGCTAAAGCAAGGCAAACGCAATCCATATTCGTGTGTGTACATACTCAAATGTGAGTATATCGAGAGTTAATTGTCGACTTGAGCATGCCGCCAGCTTGCGCGCGGTACATACATGTCTACATGCATCAAACTAGCAACCCTCTTCTCGTGGTACTCTACGTCCAGCGAACAGCAGCAGCAGCAGCAGCAGCAGCAGCATCAAATGACTGAGTGACTCCCGTAACGAAGCGCATCCACCAACCCACACACGCTGTGCGCGAAGGCAATTTCAATTATATTGCGATGCATGAAATTGCTATTTTGCGTACACGTATCTATATACCTACCTACATGTATGTACGCCCTTGCCGATGCGGCCCTCGCTGTGTGTTCCACACTATGCGCAATTCAATAATGTCAAACGTCGGATTCGATTAGCGCGGCCCGGTTTTCAATTACGCAATTATCCATTGCGACACATTCAATTTTCATCGCCACTTTTGATACGGTTGTCCTTAATAATGTTACTGCATGATGTACTTTTCTCCCTGCCCTTTTGATGCCTGCATTTGTTTTACCAATTATTTTAATTTGTTCGGGTTTCCGATTTCAACCATACCACATTTTGTTGCTTTGTGAAACATGAATCCAATTTAAAGCAAAGAAAAAAAATAAAAATTAAATGCAGGTTTTTATGTAGCTCGGATAATCCCATGTTAGGATTAAATTCATGAAAATACATGAAGTAAATGCACAATTTTAGCAAATGTACCAACGTCAGTCATTTGCGCGCATTTGCCACTTGAATACTGATTATGATAATGAAATCCGGTTGTACCGACGACTCGTTCCGGGTTTGATGGCGCTGTTGCTGCGTCTGGCAGAATCTGATTATGCCGAATTACATCAAAGCCTATTCGTATCAGGGCTCAGATTTGCGCCGAGCGCAAGAACGCGACCGAATTGTCAGGAGAGCGCGCGAGCTCTATTCCATCAATGAAATATTCGCGTGTGTAGTAGTGGTGGCGTGTGCATGCGACAAGCGTTTAGGTATCGGATTTACCATTCCAAAATGCGAATTGCAGCTGATGGTGGTGGCGGCGGTGACGGCGGCGACGGCGTCGGTGGCTCATGAGAATGTGTACATCTCCGCGACTTTTGTACGTGTCACTGTATATGTAGAATTAGTGAGCGTATGGTACGTGCATGCAAATGTAGCGAAGATGTGAATACGTATTGAGCGAGCGCACGTTGCTTTGAATTCGAACGAATTGTTAATCCAGTACGCGTCGTCGTGTGTGTCACAGTCGAGCGAACGCCGGGTGCGCATTGTTTAAACAAACTGTTAAGCTTTCGCCGCCTTCGCATCCCATTCGCGTGGCTGTATGCGGGATTAAATTAACGCAATATTCGTTAACCGACGTGAATTAGACACATGCTAAATCGAAAACGCAGATGCAATGCTATTTGCGCTTTTTATGTGGGTTTTAATTTGAAGGCAGCAGGACCCTCGGTATTTATGTTAATAACACTGCCTGCGTTTGTTGTTAGAATAGAGCACAGATGGCGCATACTGTCTGTTCTCAGGCAAATCGAGCAACAAGCGCTTGAAACTTTCGTAGGTATATGATTTTCCGTTCACAGAAGTGCTTGTCGCTCCGGCTGTCGGCAAAGATGTTTTCTCTCATGTTTCATTTATCACATCACATGCCGTTGCAATATGTTGCCACCTCCGTAGCCGCTGCCGCCGCCCGTTCTAGTGATTGTGGGCGCGCATCGCATCTGTATGCATGCAGCAATTGCCGCCGACTCATTCCCAGCAGCTCGTATTAATTCTTTTTCGTTGGAAATGAGTCTGCTTCATTTAAATAACAACAATAATGGGGTGCGCTAACCGCATGCACGACGCCTTCGACCGCCCCTCAAGTTGAATATTGCATACTGATAGAAACAGAATGCAAGTCGATTTAATTTGTATCGAGTTTAATCAGAGTGAGCAGATGGACTTGTTTGAATTTCATTAATTCACTTGCTTAGTAACTTTACGCTTTGCAAAAACAGAATTGCATGCAACTTTTAACCCGTTTGATAAAAAGAAAAAACGAAAGTAATGTTATTTTAACTAGAATTTTCTCATGCTTTCGTATTTTTTCGTACTCTTCCAACCTTTGCGTATTATAAATGTTTTTCTATATCGTTTATGTTATGCCTTTTGCTATATCTTTCATATCCATCTGCAATTCGTAATTCTTCTCGGAGTATTTTTCCTCGCCATCGTGGCGGCCAAACAATTCGTGAATATACATTGCCAAACGTTATGTATTTTTTGCTAGAAGTGATCCCCCGCCCCGGGAAATAAATATAATCCCTTCGTGAATATGCGAACACACTCGAATATATGTGTGTGCCCTGTAAAGGAGTGGAAGAAGGAATGGAGGGCTCCTTGGAAAATATGCGGGAATTGCATGGATGTGCAGGTTTTTTGTTCGATTTTACTGCCTGGACAGAAGGCCGTTGGGAGCACACTGCGATTTTTTATATGCGCTCCGGACGCGAACGGCTTGTGCCCATGTTGCTTCTTAAGGGTTGCAAACGTCCACGTCGCGTATCGTACAAATATTGGGAGAGGGATGCTAAGCCGGCTCCTTGTTTTACTGCTGATATGGCGCATACGCACGCTCGATTTCTTCAGTTGTGCGCGCAGCTAAATCCGAGAGAGCGATTTCAAGTCGTCATTTGAGGACGTTTATATCGCACGGATTACATTATACTAAGGGTTTGCATTACAAACAACAATTTTCCCTTCTTAGGCGAGGCGATTTGTAAATAATGCATTTGTAGACATCAAAACGCTTATGTAACCGAATTCTAGAGAGACATTGCGACGAATTACGACTGTTTAGACGGGATTTTTCTTGGGTTACTTTTTTGCTCGATCCTTACTGGAGTAACCTTATGTGCACGTGGACCAAAAGGACGTATTCAACGAATCGAGCAAATTCAATAGTCGCATCGTGCCGGTGAAAGAAGGTATATAATTAATGTTATCCCTGTGGAACCATGAACCGAAAGCAATAACTATTTTTCCAAATGCTTCGTTTCTTTGCTTTCAAGCAGTGCATTCGCGCACCCGTTTTTGCTCACGGGGTGAAAGCGAACGGCATTCGTCCTGTCAATGCTTGACTAATGGTCAACGCGGATGAAACACCGATAAGGAAATCTATTAAGACGCAACGGTAGCGTAGACGATGACCGAATACGCACCACCACTGTGGGGAAGAAAATCGGGTGCAATTTATCAAAATTTCTAAATGTTCTCAATACACAACTTGAATTCCCACAAACGTTAATTTATAATTGTAATTAATGAGATACTTTTGTTATTAATCACCTGCTCGTTTTAAACCGTATCTTATATTAAATTTGAAGATGGTTTAATATTTATAATATTTCATTGGTTGAGACGTTTTGACAACCCTTTGCGGAACACATTTTTCTTTATTTTATTCAGTATTCTGAGCTAATTCGCTTTTTAAATAAGGTTTAGCGTTGGCTGTCTTTGCTGCTTTGAACGTTGTACTTTTTATTGGCAAAGATACATAATGAAGAAATAATGAAACATAAAATGATCAAAAGCTGGCATCAGCAACAGAGACGAGGACGTAAAGACGTGGCGAACGAAAATTATGAGTACAGAAAAAGGTGAAAAGGGGATGCGCGTAGCAGTGAACGCCGAAAGGAAATTAAAAATTATGTTGCTTCTTTGATAGATTACCTTTTGCTCGGTTGACTTCTATTTCCAGCGCTTGCCTTGAATAAAGGTCGAGTAGCACGCAAAAAGTGCAAAAATATATTTTTGCAACAAACGGTCGCTTAGTCGCTTAGCAATATACGAAGTCTTTCTTGTACCTACATAAGGCATTTATTTTTTGAAGTCATCTATAATAAATATGTTATACACCCTGAATATTTCATTTCAGTATATCCCTTGGTTTATAACAGTAACTAAGAGTCGAATCGAGTTAATCCAGCAGAAAATTACGAAAAATATCACCCTCCTTCATGTTGAGTTGGCGCTTTCCGGTTACTTGTTGTCCCGCTAGCAACTTAGTCTTTACTTTGTGATACAGGAAATGACCTCAAGGGCCATCTTGAAGTAGCAATTAAATTGCATTCCCATTTGATGCCAAGTTAAAAGTCTATAAAAATCTGAATTTGAGAAAATGTTGCAGAAATTAATGAGGAAAGAGCATAATCATGAATAAGAAGACGGAATGCCTGAAAAAAAGTTATAATCAGCTTTTCCATTCTTCCGCAAATCTTAAGGTGTTAGAGTTTTTCAACTCGGCGCGGCGATTACGCCCTAAGTGCAAAATCTTGAAGGGCACTACTACCCTTCGCCGATGGGAAAGATCAACACCTATATCAACAATCATCATCCCGCCCTTTACGCGCGTCTACGGTGCGAAAACGTTTATCGAAACGCGCAAACATCAATAGCCCATCGCATTTACTTCAAGTTGAAAACCCTTGTGTGCGGCTTTTGTTTGTTCTCGATGCGCGGCGGCGGCAAGGTGAGAGCTAAGACTTGCATTCGATGAGATGGTATTGACGGCAGCCCGGACGCGGTCTTCGAGGGGTTAGAAAATTGGCAAACTTTAATTGGTTATAGGGGAGGGGATCACGCAGCTTGTGTTCTCCGGAGGATCGGTGCTTTCGTGTGGTTGAATGTCCGAACGGTTTTATAACTCACGCGCATCGCAATGGCAACTCTCGCTAAACTGTTTTCATAACCGCCAAACAAAACCAATGTGTGGATACGGGGCACGACCCTCTGGTGGGCATCGCGGTGAAGAGTGTAATAAAGGTCCGACGAGGTACACGTTTAAATTGGGTTTCGTATGTACACAATGAACATGCGCTTATAACAACACTTTAATTATTTTGGTAATCACCATCAACGCGTTGAAATTTTCCAATTTATTAGAATAGTTTTGCTCAACACAATATGTACATTAGAGTTTCAAACTTTTAGTTCGTACAGAGTGTCTCGTAAATTAGATAAACGAGAAAAGTTGATTTAATTATATTTAATTCTCAGATAATACTAAACAGTAATCAATGAACCAGACATTGCGCGATTTTACATAACCCGAATGTTTGATTATGCGGTTCGCATTCAAGTTAAGCAAAGCAACTTTAGTAATTTGCCAACGTTAATGCAGAAACCTCAAGCGCAAAGGTAGAACACCTCCCGGACCTAATCCAAAACCATTGTGACATATTGAATGTGCGGTATGCGATATGCGACATTCTGGAACCCAACAAATTCCTGCTTTCCCACCTTCCGCACGCAGTTCATGAGAATATCGAATCAGGAATAGACAAGCTCTCCGATCGAAGGCGCGATTAATGCCGCCGCAGCAGCATTCTGGCGCCGCCATACAAGCGTGCTTTAATTATAATTAATTAACCAATTTGTCCGATAATCAATTAACCCATATTTGTGTAATCAACGATCATACACATGAGAAAAACAGTTGAACCATCTGCTCTCTCGACGCAGGAAACACGTTCAACCTTTCTTTCACGTAGCTAACGACTAAAAAAAATAAATAATGGCAATGACACTGCAATAAATAATGATGCTAACAAAAAAGTAGTTCGTTAATAAATATTAAAGAATAGATTATGACAAGACAAACACTCAACAAGGAATTGTGTAAAAAATGAGCAACTTTATTATAAATTCTAATCACCCATTGTTAAAAACGTTTCCACCTACAACAGCCACCTATTTGAAGCGTGCCTAATTCGTGTCCGCATTGTTAAAAGTTAGTTCATTATGCATTTTTCCACCATTATCTAATATTTCGTTCGAGCGTGTTGGCCTTGCTTGTTAATTTATTTATACTTGGCATTGTACATTTCCCCGGCATTGGCATACAATAACGCGTCGTACATGAGCGACCGCGTATGCGATGATATCCCATTGGCTTTGTTATATAATCATCTTAATTATTCAAGCAGTCAACCATTTTGTTTCACTTCTTTTCATAGCAACAATCTGATTTAAACGCACAGCTCGTAAGCGGCTTATATTCTCACTTTGACGACTTGCTAAATGGCTTTAAATAAGTTTAAGTCTGAGAAGTTTAATCACTCTTTCGGGTGGTTTTCTATTTCGAGTTGCTGCGTGTGCGTCGCACGAAGTGTAATCTCCCCCATCTGCAGCTACACCTTTCCATTAGTTTGTTCTATCGTTTCTTTTCATTGTATTATCTCCAAAAGAGTTTTTCTTTGTTTTCCCCGACGCTGCTATTGTGCACGCATTAGTATTGCATCGTCCAGCGGATGACTAAGTGCTGAGCGGCTTTCTTCAGTCGGCTAGCTCAACGTAATGGATTAATTAGGTAGCGCAGCCGAGTGGGATGCACTAACCCCCTAATTCGAATTCATGTTGTGTCCCTGAGTTAATCAATTTAAAGCCGCCGGCGACACGGCACTATACAACAATTTCTCTCTATCAGACAAAACTACTCAGAAATTGTGCTAGATGACTTCCTCTAATCATACATTTTGTTTGAGAACTTCAGGACATATTATTGTATTATGAAAATATTGTCTGTCTCGATAGATGTAAAAAAAAAATTAAAAAGATGATAAAGTGTAGAGTACGTCCATTTAACACTCGGGTGAATTTTTCAGGACGGTTGTAAAGCGCAAAAAGCTCGCAAATCATAGGAAAAAAGCATGTGTGCAGTGACTACACAGACTGTTGACTGTTTGACTAGTCACTGGTGGTCGAGTACGCGTCTTGTAAGTTCTTGTGAGTGAAGGCATCGCGCACAAGAAATGAACGGGGGTGGCTGAATAGTGGCGGCCTCTTCGCCTGCTGGAAAACTCATCGCCGAAAAGTTGTTCAGCCCTCGCCCAAGCGTACACACTTTTTCTTTCTTTGCATTCACGTCACATCGGGCCGCTTCTTCGAAATTGACTTTCGGTCCGCTGAGTCGATAAAACGCCCAAGAGGCATCCGTCCGTCTTTGCACTTCTTACAATAACGCGAGCCGCACGCACGCTCTTCGCAGACACTGCGATGATGGACATGTATTCATCATCAATGTGCATTGATGTATTAAAATGCAATATTGTTAAAATTGAATATCCAATAAGTTAGAGTTATTCATAGATTATCGAAAGAAAGGATAAAAGCTGTCTTCCAATGGAATTTTTCATTCATCAACTATTTGAAAGATTACACGTACAGCCGTTACTAAAGTTTTGACACAAATTAAACGAAAGTAATTTTTGGCCATTAGAAATTCTTTGTGCGAACGAAAATTACTGAGCGTATTTGCTATTGGGACGCGCGCTTAGCTGTAGATAAATCAGGACGACGGTGGCAACGCTGACGAATCGTGCCAAATGGGCCCTATGATTAAAGTAATAACGGAAAAACGGACTTCCGTTCAATGCCCGGCGCCTGCTTGCAGCTCGTGTGTATGTATCCAACTTCGTTCCTTGAGAGGATGCCGAGCGCTATCTTTCATCAGCACGAGCTTTCTGCGCGCTTTCGCGGGGGATAAATCTTCGTTTTTTACCTTCGCCTTCGAAAAATATCTATAATTCATACCGGGGCGCTGGATTACGGCTAAGAAAATGCGCAAACGAAAGAAGAGCGAAAAAAGAGAGATATTGAAACGCTGCTGCCGCATTGAGATAGAGAAATGTGTAATGCGGCAATGAATTAGGAGCGAAGCAAACCGAGCCAAAGAAGCCGCACAAGCCAAAACCTAAGCCAATACTGAACACATTCATTCATTTATCTAATGGTATCAAGTGCTTTATTTATGTCACTTGCTCATATATTTCACCCTCTAGATAAATCAGTACATAGCCGTGTCATTTCATTAAGATATTGCTGAATTGGTCAGTTTTTCCGTAAACATGAATGAAATTCTCATAAATTTTGTGCAAAGTTTTAACCTATTCACTAATGAATTTTAGGACGTATGCATTAGTTTTTCTTGATGTGCTTTAAGAATTAGGTAATTTGCTTTTATCAGAAGATAATCAAGCCGCAATGTGGAAAGCCAAGGATAAATGAAGAGGAGAAATGTTGGAGGAAGTGCGTGAGAATGGCACTCGCATTACTTTGAACACGCTTTAAAACATTTCGGTTAATTAAATTTATTCGCATCTGGAGGTAAATTAAACTCAAATAGGAAACGCTAGAATATATCGCATTTAATTTTATTTTACTTGACGTTCTCGCCAGCATCTCTCCGGGCTGAACGCGTAGCTTGCACTGTCGGTCCTGCTAGCAGCACGGAAAAGGTAAATTAAAGCCTCGCTTCGCGTAGAAGTTAATTAGTTCATTTCTCATTTCGCTTTTGCATATAGATACGGTAAATATGTACAAGTGCGCGTACACATCTGTTCTTCAGGGGGGCACAGAGCGCTACGAAAACACTTTGCGGGAAAACTCAACATTCCACTCTTGCTTTTCATAAACAAGCTGTGGGTATGCCAAATATCAAATACCAGAACAGCGTACAACAGCGTACAATTCAAAATTATACATACAATTGTTTTCATCTAATAAACAAATTGTTTTGTTTCAAGTTCCAAAATAACTTTAAATTTAAATTACTGGTTCATTTTGTATATATGTACATGACATTTGATTTTAATTCATGAATCTAATAACTATTAAAATTAGATTTAATACACGTTCGTGGTGGTAAGAGCATTTTATTCGTATGGATGAAAGTTGGGAAGGAAAACTCGTCCAGATGAGTGTCGCATGCAGATGACAAAGGACCCAAGAACCCGTTCACGTCCAGATTTACATCCAGTCGGATCTGCGAAGCGGATTCGTCGTACTTGCACTCGTGCATTTAACAGCATCTCCTCCACACGGATTCACTACTCGACTCGACGTATGGGTCTCGTTCCTAAACTCTGCTCACAACCTTCACGTACAGCAGCCGCCCTGCTCCTTCACACATGTGAAGAAATCCAACAGAAATGTGTCGCACGTTGTCGGACGAGCACAATTTCCACGGAAAGAAGGAATTCATTCCAAAGAATCCAAGGATAACGTGCACAGTACTACCCCAGATTTACCATGCCATGGCTGCTAGTAAAGTTGAGATTTACTGACGCAAAACCTTCAAGTCCAATTGGGGTCTAAAGTTGTTGAATCAAAAAAAGCAAGTTTAAGAAATAGAAGAAGACATTCAGAACGTTGCACGTTCGTTTCCGTGAGCCCAGTTCGCGCCAATTGTCGATAGGCAAACGGAAGCTGGTGCAATGCAAATGCGCGGATGGATTCACTTCCTTGCGACGCAGATTGAACACTGTCGTAAACAGATCGCATGTCACCCAATTGAACTGCCACCTGTTTTTATCCAACTTTTCCATAATATTACGTAGAATATTATTACATCAAGAGCACAAACTGAGCGTTTAATTTAATTTAGCAATGTAGTAGAAAAATCTATTTACACGAAAATGATGAATGTAAGCAATTAATGCTTTTCAAGCATGATTTGACCACTCTTTACACATTCAAATTAAATTTCCATCGGTGGACTGATTGCTCGACTGAGAAAGGGAGACTCACAAGTAAAAGGCTTCTGCATGTAGTTTATTCGTTCGTTTGCTTTCAACCCCGGAAAGCACTTTTGCAGTGAGCAAAGACCGACCCTTCACGCCCGATGCTGCCACCATTGGCATCGCCATCATCATCACCAGCCCTTCACCGAAAATGCACTCGAATTAAAGATGCGATTAATGCACACAAAACGGCAGCGTAATTAAATTGCATTCGTTCATCCGTTGTGCCTCTTTCACAGCGTCAGCTTTTCATTTAATGCACATTCATGCTCGCTTGATCAATTCAACTCATGCAAATTCAACCCTTCAGTGTTTAACTTCACACCCAGTAAGTTTTACGACTAATTGTTATTAGTTTTACTTTACTAACATTCTAGAAGTAAATACAAAATGTTTGGACCTATCGAAAAATATGTTATTAAATTTTATATAGTTCTTCCCCTATTTAATAGGGGTATACAATTTTCAAATATTAGAGACACGTGTCTTAAAGTCTTCAGCTGCACTGTTGGTGGTGACATCAATTGAATTCATTTAATTTCATTTTGATCCTTAGACCATCCCTTCAGTAAACGCAGTTCCCTTCCAAGTGAAAGCATCCCCAACTTGCCACCCAAGCATCTCGCATTCACACAAAGTGAGCACGGAGCATATCCTTGCTTCTTTCATTTCTCCTTGAGCGCTTTACATGTCCTAAGTTCTGCGACCGGGCTGTCGGATTTTAAAACCCGTCCCGGAGTGGGTGCACACCCTTCTTCCGGATGTCTTTTAACATTCAGGCGCACGCCTGTATTATCCAACACTACCCTCTGAATTCATTAGCATACGAAAGCAACGCACGCGTTTTTATCTGTTATTAATGATGAACACTTTGCTATAACATTTGAGCCAACAACGTCGAACAATCGTTGTTAATTATTTATTTACGTTCAGGTCCATCAATTGAGTACCTCTCTTATCTACCTATCAATTTTATGCGCAAGTAGCATTAATGGTTTTGTTTTAATTACTGCACTAGGTATACGGAAAAAGCTCCATAAAATTAATGGATCGAATGATTTAAATACGCTAGAATTAAAAAAAAGATCCTTCTAAAAGCATTTGAATACGGCGGGTGTATGGAAAAAAACTAATTAAGAACAAATGTGGTGTTTTAATTTAATTGTCCAATTGTCGAATGTGTAAACACATACCCGTTCTGTTATCCCTTTTCCTCTCAATTTCATTTCATGTTATTTCTGTCTAACACATGAACAAACATAAACATAAATATAGATGAACACACTCAAATGCATTAATTGAGTGCGCAATCGTTTTTTAATTAATTACCGTCTGGTGGAGTTTTAAGGGGGCGGCTCGTTCGAGTTTTGAATAAATACAAATACGTGTGTACAATTTTTCAAGTTAATAGTTTTTTACAGGGGTTATTTTGTTTTTATTTCGTTAGCAACGGTGCACATTTTTATTCAGTATGTTAATTTCGTACATGAAGCGGCGCATACGCGATGCAATTTCTCTATGCAAATACGGGAAGAAGAGATGCGAGTCCGCGCGACGCGAAATTGTCCAGCCGCATCATACAACATCAAAGTTTTCCCTTTTGCTTGGAAAGCTCCCAGCGACAGACACACGCATATACGCAATTTGCAAGTGAAATTTGTCGTTGCATATGCCATTTTGTCGACTATGACTGGCGAAAGCAAGCAAAATTAAAATTTTAATCTTCATAAAAGTGCGAAAAATTGTTATCTATGCATAAGCACTCTGCCTACGCAATTACCATGCGCAATTTAATTAGTTCCATAAAAATTAAACATTTAATTTTACTCTAAATTTAGCAGAATATTTTTTAAAGCTGTGCTATTACGAAATATTATTAAATTTCCGATTCGTAAGCGGTGATGCAAAAATTACAGTTCAACAAGTTGTCGAAAAGTTTGCAGCAGCCTTTTTTTATACACACATGCTGAGTGCCGGATAATTAATAACAACAATACGGGCGACTGATTTGCATATGCAATTACTACTCGGATTGATTAATTATACAGGCTTTATAACAAACATTAGTCCCACGCGTTGTGTGAGAAGCGCGCGCGCGCGTACCATGCTGGCTCCGAAGAAGTGCAACGCAAAGAAGCGCGCTCGTTTGGTAAGTGGTGAAAGGTTGATACTTCGACGGCATTAAAACACCGATATAAATTAAACGATGGCTTAAACAAGGTGCGCGCGCATGCATGCATACATACACTGTTAAATAATTTCGACTCGTGGGCGGCTTGATGCGCATCACGATTTTACGCAAACATTTCTTCTTCTCGCTGGCCGTGCGCTTGAAAGCAATTTAAACAATTTTTAATTAAAACTACAAACATACAAACACATATTTTAGCGTGATTTGTATTCATTTCAATAGCGCTTTGCTTGCATAAATGAGTTGCAATTAAAGTAATTTATGCTCAATTTAGACTCCTTAACTCATAACTTTTCTTCCGTTGTTTTCTTCATCTTCTTATTCGTTTCATCCTGGCATATCTATTTCGTAGTCGTTCCCTTTCCTCCATAGTGACTGATGATAAATTTCATTGATTTGCTTCGCCGATGGATGGAGTGAAGCAAATTTCGTCGAGCGCTGTTATTAATCGCCCGTCATTGCGCACTGACAGAAATTGTTGCTAATTGGATGAATTTATTATTCAAATTTACGCCGCAGTCTGTGATTAATTATCACTCCACGCTCTAGCTGATGCTACTTTTTTCAATTTGTCTTGAATAATCTACTTTTTGCCTTTGTCATTTTTTGTTTGTTATTTGTTCAAGTGTTAGAAAGCAGAAGGATTCTCGTTCTGCTTTTGCGTTATGAATTTTACAATTATTTATTCATGTCTGATTTAATATCCTTTTGCTCTTGATATTTTTTTACAGTGACTTTAAGTAATTTAAATTATTTCTTGTGAAATTCGAAAATTCTGTAAAGGAAAAAAGGCAAGGATTTCCAGGATCTTGGACACCACTTTCTGAACGAGCTAAGAGGGTTTTATGTGGACAAAGCGACATGCATAAACTCAACGATATGTAAGATATGAGTGGATGAAGTACTTCTTCTCGATTCCGCGTCCGCAAATACAACCGGATATATCAAATGACATAAGAGACAGTGCGATTGGTGCGGTGCGCGTCATAAAAGGATTCCATTTCGCATTTCGTTATCGGCGCCCACTGTCGCGTGCTTTATTTTTTGAGAGGGCGGCTTTGATCGGCTTGCCATTATCATCGTCGTTCGTATCATGCATCCATAAACATATATGATTAAAGTCGTATAGTTATTGCCGAATAGATACCTCGCCTTGTCAAGATAAAGTAAACTTTTTTCAATTTGATTTTAATTACAACTTCCAAGTTTGCAGCTTGAATATATTTTGCGTGTCAATTCTAATATTCTAGAAAATTCATTTGACATAGTAACCCTTAAATATGAAATGAAGATGTTTGTATGTAAATAAGTTAATTTAAGTTCATAAATATGGAATTAAAATGCAGTGAAAAGATGATAGGGTAATAGGAGTGAACATTATTGTGCTAACTATGGGTCATATGTAGATGCTGAGCGCATCTACAAAAGACGCGCGTACAATGAGTGTAATATACCTTCATGTACATTCAAGACCTTAATAAACTCGATGCGGTATGCCGCCGTTTGCCGCCGACGATGTACACGTGTATACGTGAGCGTTGTTTCAGCGTTATGATACTCAGGGCGACTCTTTGCCTTCCGTTCGCCGCCGTTATCTTAACATATTCCATGGCAATCCAGGATGATAGCGCGCCGATAACGCCGGCTTAAATATGTTCTGGGCCGCCCTCGTCTGCCGCCTCATTTTCTAACAAACGCGCTCTCCCGCTCCGGGTGTACTCTCATGGGACGCCCCAAACATGCAAATTGCCAAATTAAAATGCTCGTGTTTAACATAATATTGTTGTAAAAATAGTTAACGTGTTCTATATATTAACACACTTGAGTAATTTAATTTAATTTTAAATCGTCTCTACTTTAACTCTAAATTAGTTTTAATGATTTTCAGTATATATTCATGAACATTCCCAGTAAAGTAAATTCCTGATTTTATTTTTAACAGTTGTATACTAAAGCAAAGTTGCTTAAATTAAACAACAACAATGCAGAAAAAAGTAAAATAATGAAATAATCAAAAGAACAAAACAAAAAATCTGATTACAATCGAAACATTTTGTTGGTAATTTTTCTCTGTAGAGATAAATTTATTCGTAACGTAATAATTCCGCTTGTTTTTCTGTCTTCTGAATGCAACGAGTAGGTTATAATTAATGTTGATAATTATAATATTTAGCCGGGTTAAATATTGTAGAAGTGCTTTGCACACGTGTGGGAATCGCCGCTTCGCGTTTTTTCAATTATCATCCACTTTAGGCGTAAAGATGATTGTTTAACTGGGCGCAACTTGTTCCACTATTGTGTCTTCTATCATCGGCGCGATCACCATCATAATAATGATCATCAGCGCAATGCACATTCCACGATGTAAATCGCCGTTCCGCCTCCGCATTTCTTTGGCGCGATAAGCAAACTGCGCGCGAGTTGAATATGTTTATGTAAACTAGCATAATTTCCTTTCGACGGGTTCCACCTTTTCTCTACCTATCTACTTCCGTTACGCCATGCTACGCGTAACAACAGTAGTCGCACTTTAATGTCTTGTTGGCTCTTTTATATCATTTTTTATTGCGTTAAAATAGATAAGTAAGCGATTTCTGCGTTTCGAATGACAAATTTTCAAAGCTGTTCAATATTAATGACTCGCGCCTGTAAAGCCATTGTGATATCTCATGTTAATTCATAAATTTCAAATGGTAAATCAGATAGTGATGAAAATTAACTCAAAGTTGAAAGCCATTAACAAAGCTCAATATTGCATAATATTTCCATTCTTATCGCGAATACGCAATCTATTCATAGTCAAAGTAGCGTATCGCAAGTGAAGAGGTACGAATTGTTAAGTCAACGTAATGAAGAATATTCATTTATATAAGAGATACGCGCGCCGGCGGGCGAGCCGTTTGGAGAACAATGCGGCGATGAGCCATCGCACTGTTTGCAGCCATTGCCTTCGGGGGTGGCAGCAGATCGAGCCCCCGATGCGCGTAATGGAGTCGTGTGTGTATTCTCCCCTTATTAGACCGGTAATGGTGGTCTTTATGCCTCGTTACGAGCGGCGGGGTCCTTATTTAGTGTCTGTTTTACAGTCTTGCGAGCTGTGAGGAGGGCGGCGGCAGCGACGGCGGCATTAGCATGCCTTGACATTCATTCATAAACGCACTCGGTGCGCTTGTTTCACGCTGTTTGTCTGCGCACTCTTCACGATTGGGCTTCTTCAGGCTTGAGGAGCTCTTGAGCGCAGAGAAAAGTGCGCCCTTCGGTGCGCCTATCTCCACTATTCCAGCCATTGTGTCCGCAAGGGCTGCAAAAGCAACCCTTTCGCGTTTTGTCTTCCATTACAGCCTATCAGCATGGTTATTGCGCTCATAAAATGTACTTGCAATTTGCACGTGCACAAATTTACGACTACAAGTTGAGATAAGTTTTAAGATAATAATAATTTTTCATTTTAATGGTGGATTAATTAACAACTTCTAAATTTATTATGTTGGGGTGTTTATGAATATTTTATTCAAATTTATTCGATTCAAATACTAAAATCTAAAATCCAGACATTTTTAATAGGAAATCGTGAGTTTTCATACTAAAAAACACGATTTCAAAGAATTTAATTTAGGTGGTTGATGAAGAACGAAGACGTTAAATTGCAACGTGTTGTGGTGCTTAACGAAGAAACACGCCTGCTGCTTTTCTCGCTGATTGGAATCTGCGCTCGATTTCAATGAAAAGAAGTAATGATTGCATTTGACGTCGACGATATTTTTTTACAAAACAAAGTTTGTCCCTTCTAATTAAACCTCGGAGTTTTATATTTTTACAATGGAAATAAGTCATGAAATATTTTAGTGGCACTCTTTGTATAAACATTGGGATTGATTAATTAAAAATGTACGGAACGATAAGCACTATATGGCTAGATTTTGGACCATATTTCAACAAGAAAGAGACGAGTGGCGCGACACTAGAAATGGTTTGACGAATGAAAGAGGCGCGCACGCGAGCTGCCGCCGAGATAAGAACGCCATCAATAATCCCATCGGTGGCCACTGGCGCATAATACACATTGCTATAACGAGCCACAGCACCCGGCAGCGTATGTGCTATTCGATTCCTGATTGAATGCTGTACGCGTCTATTAACGATAGGTGCTGCCGGAGCCGATAAGCGAGTGCAGCGCCTCGCTCGCTTTAATAGTTATTAAGTGCTTTTATTTTTCATCCGCCGAATGTCGTGACAACTAATACCACTTACCACGGTTTGGCATTTCGTCGGATTTACATACCAGTGACATGACCGCGGACCGAACAGCTTTTTCATGCCGAATCGAAGAACTTCAGGTGCTTAATTGCCCTGTCGTGTACTTCTTATCTTCATGTAGAGTAGCATTAGATACGATTCTGTAACGTATAAGCGTATTATGTTGGTGCTTTTTCAATATTTTAAAAAACGGCTGCCTTTTTGGGTCTAAACTTTTAATTTTATGATCCGTTAGTAGGATTTGAATAATGCATGCCTAAGTAAAACGTGACACTTTTTATAAGTAAATCAACTTGATATTGCTTCCTTTAATAGAAAGTGAAATGGTTTTGAAGAGACTTACCTCAGTGCATTGGGAGTCAAAATTGTGTGTCTGTAAAACGTGATTTGTTCTCAAAGTTGATGAGTTAAGTAATTAAAAATCATCCCAATTTATACATAGATAATGAAAGTTTAGTTATAAAGAATTTCCAGAAAGATTTCATTTTAAAATAGGTTATTATTTGAAATGTAGCTTAGGTGATCCCAATTACCCCCATTTGTTATAGTGGATTTAATTTAATGTCATTTGAATTTGCAATGTAATAAATAAATAATCCAAGGACTCTGTGTTGATTCTTAAATGTATTTAATTTCTTTACTTATATAGAATTTTATTTATACAGGTCACATTAATTCATTTCGAATAAGATGCTGGTAGATAAATGTGACTTAAGAATGGCACTTTATATATTTATCTTTGCACACGATGTGCGTGCAATACCCGTTAATTTCTCAATTATATTTTAAGTATGCTGCGTGTGCGCGTGCCAACACTATGGCCACCGGTAGATACCTATAACTTTATTACACACGAAGATGCACTTTCTCTAATCAGTGGCAATCTGTACTTAGTGTCTACATTCTTCTCGACATTGTACTTGGTAGCGTTAAGTAACACAAAAGCGCTTACTCAATATGTGCGATGTCCAAGTAAATTTAGTTTGAAATTTATCTCCCGCGTGCTCCTTGTGCATAGTTGTATTTTTCGTGCGCGCTTCAGCGCATTACATTTTTGAGATTTTTCATCATTCGCTCGTTGCGGACAGAAGGCATAAATATTAGTTGGCACGTTCGCGTCGCGCATTTCTTAACGACACGTTGACGTCGCGCATATTTCGGCTATTAATAAAGCCGGAGAGCGTGTGCGAGGCGCGCAATGTGTGGTCCGCTGTTAGAATGATGCTTGAAGCAAGCGCGCAAGTGTGCTGGGCGCCTTTTTCTTCAGCATCTCTTGGCTACTGAACGTCCTTCTTTTTATACCTTGTGGCGTGCGCGCCTTTTTTTACGTTGCTTTCTCACAACTTTTTGATATCCATTATAACTTATGATGTTCAAAAATCTCTGACGTGTTGTTTGTCTTCCTGTTTGTGCTTTGGTCGATTCAACGTCTTGATAACTAATCTTGAGTCTTAGATTTAATTATAAACCAAAAGTTGTGTAATTATTCTGATAAGATGATAAACGGAAAACGAAAAGAAATTTCATTGTAATGATGAGACGTGAAGGTACGCAATGAAAACTATTTTAAGAATTCCCTTCGTTTTTAACAGAGAGATCTTTTGATTTAGCTTAGAGGGCGCATGAGCAAATGTAAGAGAAATGAATGCAATTTGTAATTCACTTGCAGCTCTGTCGTGTTTAAACATTAGTGGCGAGTTGTTTGCCTCGACAAACGTTCAATTTGTAAATGCACGCTAAGAGACAAACTAACTTTAACACCTCTAAGTGTTTGGAAGATGGAATACGACCTGAAGACGACGAGGACATGCTTCATGCAAGAAGCAGCACGAAGCAGCAATTCCGTCAAATTACCACGCGCATTTCTTATATTAACACTCGGGCACTAAATGACCTAACTGTTATAATTAAATTATAGAGTCGACAAATTGTCGCCTTTAAATTGGACAAAAGCAATATAAACATATTCTGCTCGCCCAAGAAAATTATGCTTCGACTTCGCTGTCAGATGCAAATTAATATTGTCACCGAAGGTTTAAAGCTCACAATTTTCACAAGTGGCATGTTTGCATATTTATTATGTGTTTGCCGATGTGCTAAGCAGTAGTTAGCAACCAATTGATGAAATAATTACTTACCTACGTGTACGGAATTAATAATTATATGGAGCGTAATTAGATTGCCGAATGCCAAAGACCAACGCGCGTGAGAATGGGCGAAATGCTAATTTGAGCGCGCGCCCCGCTTGAATGATTAATTATCGCTGCCGTGTAGGCATAATGAGTTTGTTAAAGTCTGGCAGGCGTGCGTAATCTAAGAAACTAATTGAACTCGCATCAGTATTTGAGAAAAGCCACATGCGTCTTCGTTGACTGCTGCTGTGACATTTGGTTAAACAACTCAACTTAGCGGATAGTTTGCTTGGAATAGAAATCAAGCGAGATTCGGATTTTCGGCTTAATGTTATTAGACTAACAAATGCCATCTTATATGATACGTGATGATTTATTAGCTACTTCAGATTTCATTTAAAGAGCCACTGCACTGGCATAATTGAAAATATTCCAATTATTTCAATCGGAATTAATTAAAAATATTTATTTTTCTGCTTCGATGGTTAATCAAAACTTTCTCTTTAATTTACATTGTTGTGTTTGACTGACAAAAGTTAAGTAATATTCTGAAGAGAATTTATTCACTGTTTGATATATTAATAAACTCTTTTGTAAATAAATCATAACAAAGATTTCAGCTTCTGTGGAGTATAAGAAAAGAAATCAACTTCAAAGCAAGTTGGCATAACGCATATGGGTCTTTAATGATTTGGAACTGATACCGTTTTATTCAGAGAACAAAACGCTCTCTTGTATTTCATGGCAAGTGACGGGTGGCTTCGTTGTGATATCTACCAGTTTTCGGACAGATAAGTGAAACCGAAAATAGTTTGCTAGCATTTGCCACCAGCAGCTATCAAGTCTGTTGGTTGAAACTTCTTCCTTATAACTTCTTTCTCGAACGGCTGTGCGCTTTTAAAAGAAATCTTTATCATTTGTTCTTTAGCGCAACGCCAGCAACATGTCTATTTTACTCCCGAGTTTCAAACGTAAATGTGAATCTAATTTATGTGCACGTGCACACGAAGGAAAGAAACGCACTGTGGCTAAAAGGAAGAGATGCTGAAGAAGTCGGTCGGCTTTTTGCACGTGCCCACACCGCGAGCAGCAGTAGCAGAAGGCGCGTGGTGTGAAAGAGTCGTTAAGTCGAAACGTAAAGCACGCTGCGTTAAAAGTTTAAATCGAAAAGAGATTAGATACAATTTGACGTAAAGTGCTCCTGATGCAGGCGGGCAGGCGCAATAAAAGTAATCAAAAGCACTGCTTGTAGCAGTGCTGCCGCTGGAATAGAGAGAGAGCATGATCGAATGAAATGAGTAATCAAAAGTGTGGTAATAGAAATGCAGGGAATTGAACGAATGCGCGCTTTGATAGCTGGAGTCAAAACGAAAACAACTGAAGAAGTAATTTGTGCGAAGAATCAGCTCTTCTATTAAAGTAATAGATGCATTTAGGTCGAGTAACGAGGAATAAAAGCGATTTAAACGGTTTAAATTTTATTGTTACTTTACTTTGTTTGAATTGAAACTAATTTCATTGCATGCTAAATACATTTAGATGAGTATACTAAAGATTTATGATTTGTAAATAAAGGTCTGCTCTTATTTAATAGAAAATATCAAATAGCAGTGGTCGTGTTTAATAATTTAAATAAATTCTTTAGAAGAAAGCCGTGCAAATATACTGCAAATTGAGTTTGCCTTTTCCATTTCCAACCCTGGTATATTCTATTCGTTGTGCACATGCGACAATAATAAGAAAAGAAATAGTACGTAAAGAAAAGGTGAAAAAAGTTGAATTTAAATATTGAAATTGGGTGAAACCGCAAACGTCGACCCCCATGTACCTTTACAATCGCGTGACATCACTTCCGGCAAATACGCAAAAAGAAAAGAGAATTTCTGCTGACTCTTGCTAAAGTTTTTCTGCGCAGTCGACAACTTAGGAAATCCCCGAAATTGTCCTTCGCGAGCAATTCGTCAGCTGGTTGTATCTCCGTTATTCGCCAATATACAACACGAATTGCAAAACTTATCTAATAAACCAACTGGGTATAAAACAAGTAAAACCGGAAATTAAAATAAGAAATGACACAAATACTGTTTGGGTAAAATGAAAAGCAGTAAAATTTTCCGCAAACGAAGGAAATACTCGTTCGATGCATGATTGTGTTTTCGAATTGAAAATGCAGCAAAGAAAGCAAGTAATAAGCGGGAAAGCATCGGTCACGGAAGTAATCGAACGTTTTTTCGCCCTCATAGAATCGACGACTGCTTCGAAACTCGTACATTCGATTCAGACGTGTTCTTCGGTTTTCGGATTTCTTGTCATTCGTTGAATGTGTACTAGTCAATGTCGTTGATTTTTTTCTTCGCGTTTCGCGTGCGCCTCGCTGACGTCTTGCAAAACTCTCTCTCGCGAATGCAAAAACGAAATTCATTAAAAGTTTAATGGGAATTCGACGACGAAGAAAAAGACTGCTTCTCATCAAACTGTTTGTATAATAATCCCCTGATTCATGATTCTTCAATTCTGGATTTTCAATAAAGTGAACTTCAGTCGAAGAAGACGAGTTTCCTTTGCATATTCAATTTTTCAATTATTCATCTTAGATAAAACATGCATCTGGAATGGTAATGCCAAAGTTATTTTGCTTAAGAACTTGTGCCTTTTACTTTTTTTTCCGAAGGATTTATTAAAAACGTGCTCCTAAAGTAACTTTATGAATTTTATAGATTGGAGTTTTAACTCTTTCTGTATTTCGTTCAGACATTATATTCGCATCTAAATTTAGTTCACACTTCATATGAAAGTAGATAAGAACATTAAACTTAAAATGTCATTATCGACACTCGTATAACTGAGTATAAAACTGACTTAATAATCTGTATTTCCGCACGATTGAATTTCGACAATTACGGAAACGCCACACACGTGCAAAGCGCACATTAGAAGTTGGAAAGTTATACACGTCGAAATATAAATTTTGAAAACGTGAGCACGGGCAGTACGTGCACTTTGTAGGAAGCAAGTTTATAGGTCGACGCATTTCAACAGCATTCCTGCTGCTCAATTGGATTCATACGCTTTTCATTCAATGCATCCGCCACGGCGCGCTCGGAGTGCACCGAGGGTCACATTCGTATAAATTGTGCGCGAATTAAAAGCAGTGGCAGCGGTGGCGGTGGCGGCGGCGCACCAACTGAGAATTCAGTCGAGTTTTTAGTGGACGATTGCATTTCAAATACGCTTCCGATTCCGATTCCCAAAGAGCGACGACGAAAAAATTTATGGATGCTTCAGAACGCTCGCATGCGCAAGATTCTTGGTTTGGTAATCTCGCTGCTTTTGGTGAATTCAACCAAAGGGAGAGCGCAAAAAGGGTGCACCTTTTTAGCCTTTTCCACGTACGAGGATTTCACTCGTAACGTTTCTATACCCTCAGCGATGTGACAGTGCAAAACGAGGCCGGCGAGCGAGCACAGCGGAACTTAATTCGATAAGGATTTTCTAAAGATACAAATTTATTTAGCTCCATTTGCGCGCGCGCTCGCGCTTTCGCATGTAAGTGCACACACATTGGAAAGCAGCCCTAATAAATCTTTGGGTGTGCGTTTCTTCCTGTCGTGTTTCTATACTAGATCCTTTCATATACAAAGTGTTTATTTACACTTCCGTTTCACGGATAACGTTGCAAAATTACATACTATTATTTTACTAGTAAAGGAGAATTCTAAAATTATATAAAATGCTTTCAGGATAAATTTTGGTGCTTCAGAAATAGCTGCAGCAAAATGCTTCTATGTAATACTCAATATATTAAATTGGGATTTTGTATGTGATTGGATAAGAGTTGCTTACTCGGATAAGCAGCATAATAGAAGAAGTTACATTCGAAGAAATCTGCCGGGCTAACTAAGGAAGTACAAAAAACGTAAACGAAAATCGCAATCATGCTCGTCCAGTCGGCCGAATTGAATGGATATTGGAGTCTTACATTTTATAGTTTAATACAGGTTCGATCACGTTAATTTTTTCTAATTTTCTTGAGTTTTTATTTAGACAATTACAGTAACTATTAACTAGCATGGAAGCATAATTATCGCGATCTTCTATTTAAGAAAATAATACTTTTTAGCGTTAATTAGAATCTCATTTCAACATTATTTGATTTTTTTCATTATTCCAAGCATCTTCTAAGTGGTTTCCTTTTAAAAATGTTTCGTAATTCTACAAGTGAAAGAATTTAAAACATAAAAATTGTTCAACTGATTAAAGTTTATTACATTATCTCAAGTTGAATGTAATTTAATAAATAAGAAGGAATTGAATGACCTTGATATAAGGACAGTCATTAGCTGTAAATAATTTAGCTTCTTGAGTAGTGAATGCGAACACAAAAGAATTATATCCATAAACGTCTGATTTATATAAAAATGGTCATTATCCAGCTGGCAGGGCAAAAAGAGGAGCAAACTTACGACGAGAACGACAACGACAACAACAAAGCTACTACCGCAAAAAATAGCATCATATTGAAAATGCACGGGCATTTAACCTGTATACAACGCATGCGCAAGGAGGACGTGAGCGACGTACAGTTTATTCCAAACTAAACGCACTATTATAACCATTAGCGTTGACATTATTTTATAAATTATAACTTACTCTCTTGCCCGTTTGCGTTGCGATGCGTTGGCAATGCCATTTGCAATTGTATTCGTCTGCGCAATGCTGCTGTCGACTTGTGCCACAATGCTTTATAAACATTTATCCGCCATGCAATGCGACGTCGACATCGACAAATATGTTACGATTCCACCATCCATCCATTGGGGCGCGCGGATAATGGATGGAAAAGGCAATAGCTTCAACGCGAACAAACCAACAAACGAAACGAACACGTACATGTTGAGTGACCATCTTTATATTATTGTCCCATTAAAGCGCGCAGTGTCGTCACTTTTTCCATTCGTGCAGGCTTTTTAATTCCACATAGGCACTTGTATTTGATCTACAAGGTGTTTTCAATCAATTTAGAACCAATGCCAAATGGAATTTTCTCTGGAAATGCATGCTGCTAATCAATGCGTTTATTGTTTTCAACACAGAGGTTAAGCGTGAGTCCTTTTCGAATGAAAAGAAGTAAAATTCTTAAAGTGAATTAAATATAAGTTGCTCATCTTGTTTCTTATAAAAGTCGACGATGATTGTCGTCTTTTGGGCTGAACAAACGCACGCATTTTGCGCATCTTCGTGGAGCGTTTATTTACTCAGAGTTCGAATGTGTTTCCAGTGTCTTTCTGTGGTCGTGCATGCGCTTGTCGATTTTTTCCAACGTGTTGGCTTGCGCTTCTTCAGCGGGCTTCTTTCTTTTCAACGTGCTGCGCTTCTCTTTGCGCATACAAAACGCGTGCACGTCGCCGATGCGTCGTTTGTTTGCAGCGCGCAATAAATTAAGTGACAAAAAATTGCGCGCCGTATTACTTGTATTATGGCGAAGAGCTCCCATCTCCGGCAAAGCGGTTTATTGCCACTGTTGCTGCTGCTGATTCAACAGAGAAGTAAAAAGACTGCGTCTGTGCTATTAGATAATAATGCCAGAGTCGCTCACTCATTCCACACATCGACAAATTAATTAGTTTAAGTTTTATCGGAGATGCTCAATGCTTTCATCTGTTCCGCCTCGCGCTTTTTGTTCTGCCCGAGAACATTTGCTTGTTTGCATTGGGACTTATTTTGCATTTTACATGCGCGACCGGCAAACATTTTTGCTTGTACTTTATGTAACGTTTGCTCGCTGCTCTTTCTTTGAGCCGCGCACAAATTGATGTTAAATAAGTTGGCGCAAATATTTCTCGAATTCCACCAACTTGCAATCGTAAGTTTCACGCGCGGACCGCGTTTTTCGGGCTCAATGCACTTTTACAATCGACGCTAATTACACGCCGCGAGTTTTCGGCTGCTGCGCAAGTGTTTCAAAACTACACTTACACAAATCACACGCTCCTTTTTCACTTCGTCTTTTTGCTCTTGTTTCCACTCGAGTTTCTTGCTTGTGCATTTGCCACAGCTTGCTTTCGATATATTTTTCCGGGAGCGGGCGAGAGGCGCGTAAAACTTGGAACTACAACTATATCGTGAATCGTTTTTATTTGCTAATTGCTCGACCCAGTTATAAGAAAAGTTTTTGAGTGCGAAAGAGAGAAACTTTGAAGAAGTTTAAAACATATCAACTTTTGATATTTGAATATCGTAAACTGGTTTTGCTCTATTTTAGCATTTAAAGAGCACTCTGTTCCTAATTTAATATTAATGCTCTAAAGAATATTCTCTCAACTTTTTCAGTTAGCTTTATATATTATTAAAAATACACCTGCACGTCAAAGAAATAAATTCATTACCATTACTTTATGAACGCAATGCGATCATTGCACTCGCATGCGCGAATAAAAATCAAATTAATCCTGCGAAACGACGACGTTTATTAGCCATATGAAGACAGTAAAAAACGTTTATTTTAACGTCTATTTCGGCAACGATGGAAATAATTTCTTTGTGGTGACATAACTTCCAATTGCATATTTCCATTCGCGTTCTTGACGAAGCTGAGGCGGCGCAAAAAGTGGCTACAGTTTTAAACTGCGCGCGCCCGGCATAAAAACATTAACAATGCCTAAGTACTTTTATATGAAGACGAAACGATCGCGCGAGCTGCTCTCATCGATGTCATCTTCTTGCGCGGCGCGCCGATGCCACGGATGCTCCGAATAATTCCGCAAACGCTTCACGTACGCACGTCTCGCCGCGCTTCTTCAATCCATCGCGAGCGTTTGGGGTGAACAAACGAATATATAACGATGAAGAAACGAAGCACATTAAAAAGTCCGCGGCCGCGAGCGCTCGCCGCTCGATGAACAACAATGGGCCACTCTCGCGCTCTTGTTGTGCCCATCGCTGGAGAGAGCGACAGGTAACGACCTGAAGATGCGTCGCATTTAAAGAGACGAATTCCATTGCGAAAGGGAAAAACAAGAGACGCGCGCGCACACGCACAGATGATGCTCAAGTATAAAGCAAGAAGAAGAAAACATTCGCTCGCGAAATGCACAAGATAACGGGCGAGAGCAAATATGCGCGTTAATTGAAACGAATTACGGGCGTGACTTCTTAATAGCACTAATTTCATTACCTGGCGTTTAGTTTTTTGTGTGTATTCTACAGAATTTTTGCGTGAATGTCTGGAAAATTACTTTTCTTTTTGCGCTGGAAAAATAGTTGCAACAGTTTTTTCTTCGTTCATTGCCACAGAGAAAAAAATCCGTAAAATTTATTCTCGTTTATAAATTCTTATTTATTTTTTGACATTTCTTTGTGATTTAAGAAGCACATAATTTTGAGGATTCCATAAATTCAGAAAACCACAAATAGATGTGAAAATTATACGCCATTTAAAAGGCAATCTCTCATAGTCACTTCAAATAATTTTCACGTTGTCATTACTCTTAATCTCCGCGCATTATTCACACGAATATTCAACGCGGTACGTATTATTAGATCAAAAGAATCTCCTTGCATCAAGCCACTTTGTGTTTCATAGAGCGACACGGTGCAAAAGACAAGCAAGTACACAGTGAACTAGATTCTCAGCGGCATTTGCGTTGTTCGTGCATAATTTCAATGATGCACCGCCACCGTTTGCGCATAGGTGGCGATGACGGCGGTAGCGGCGGTGGCGGCAGTTAAAGGAAGTATGTATGTGTAGATTTATAGTCGCGTTCGTTGTTATGTACGCGAGCTGTGATCGTACGTGCGTTATAATTAAACCTGGCAAAGATCTATAATGCTGTCAACGTACGCCGTCTTCGTCGTGAATAATTTACACACGCATTGCGGCTTGATTGGGAAAACTCATTTGGCGCTTCATCACATAGAGACGAAATTGGTTTGGATTGTGGTGCACTATGAAGAACCACGTTTCAGCGCTCTTGTTTTTTGTTTAAGCGCCCGCAAATTTGATGGTGCGAATATAATAATAACTTTCTGTAATCAACATTGCAATGAACGACACGTGTCTTCCAGTTATCAGCAAGTAATAATTAAGCATTTTCTCAGTTCGCTGTTGAGTCGTTCGCGTTGTGGATTGTAATTAAATAATTACAGAGGAATTGACGTTGTTATTCACTCTTGGTATTAATATTATATATAAACGTTTATGTATTTTCTTACAGAGTGTGGCAATAAACCGTTTATTAATTATAACGTTTATTTGACTTTGAAGAACTTTATGGTGATACTCATATGTTATGATTACATATTGAAAGCAGGATAACGACGGACGTCAAAGTGTCTCGCCTCCGGTGTTAGACGCATTAAAATATTGTTATTAATTTGATCCGAGACGTTCTTCAACTCGTCTTAATATTCAATGCACTTTTTATGCTCTGATTAGACTAAATTTGAATGTTGAAAAACTAGAGTATAATTTCTCAGTGAGTAATGAAGTCTCCGCACGCCGTAATAAAATACATGGACAATTATCATGATTATTCAATGTTTTTTCCGCTGTAATTCCTGTATTCGATAAACGTGCCCGTTGGCGATGTGTATGACATGCTTCTTCACTCTACAAATTCCAGTGCACTTCTCAAGACGCGACTAAAGTCGTCGCTCACGCATTCATCGCAAGTGAGTGGTTGGTGTGGGTTACTTTAATGGGTAGTTGGCTTTTTATGTAAAACATGCCGAATGCCTTCCAGATAAACGTATTAATTTTAATTACGTTCAATCACTGCCTACTTTAAATACCTTGAATGAATTAAAGTGTTTCAACTTTACATATTTTCATTAAACTAACTGCATAATACCATGATTAATTTGATATTGAAATTATTAACAAAAGTTCTAGATGATTAGAAATCAATGAATCGTAATAAAATTTGGTACAATATTCTTTTTATTGATTTACACACATTTTGATTTAGTTTCCGGATTGCAATACGAAGAACAAAAAGAACGTGCACTCTGGACAGAGAAGAAGTGCGCTCATTGAATTCGAATACTTCTATATAAAGAAGGAAAACGCCGTATGCGCCGAAAATTCAATAGCTATCGACAGCCGCAGCTAGCAGGAAGGCGCTTGCTTCTTTCCGAAATAATATAAAAATGAAGTGAATTATAACCGAGCAAACCGTATATTGCATTGAGCTGAGTCGAACGCAGTCATCGCACCCGCGCTCGCGGAACAAGCTCAGCGACGATCGGACCCACACTTTCGGCCATTGTTCGCCGCCGTATATAAATTATTCCGGCAAATAAAGCAAGAGGAAAAAAGATGTATAATAAAACGCAAAGAAAAAGGAATCGAGTGCTTCTTGTGCGCGCGCGAGAGAAGGAATCTCGAATGCAGTTATATGTATATGTATGAGATACGTTTTTGGCGAGGTGCATGTTCATCTTTTACGGATTTCTTTTATATTCCACACCTTTTGTCTTCGCCCAATTGTTTGCGCGAATTTATTTTCCTCCAGCTTTAATTTCACACAAAATTTAACATTTCCTTTGCCAACTCATGATTTTGTAATCTTTTTCTCATAAAAATAAACACCTTCATAACGAAAATATAAAAAAACGTTATTTTAGTCAACGTTGAATTAGGAATTGTAGATACATAAGTGAATTAATGAAGCGTGTACGAATTACACCGAAATAAAGAATGCAAATAGCACTTTTATGTCAGTTGTCGAGTGCATTATTCATTCGTGCGAGCGAATAAGCAAGCGCACAGTGCCGCGGTGCAATTTGTATTTGCCGAGCAGGTTAGGCCGAGCCGAGCATTAAAATCCGGAACAGGACATTCGTTGATTAATTATTCAGTAAACAAGTGTACATCCTGCTGAGTGCTCACCGAGCGGCCTCCGAAAAGACTAGACACATACGCGCACACTTTAACGTAGATTCTCGCTTGTTCCGCACACCTATCCTGTTCGTAGTAGGTATCTAAATACAGGATGTAGTTCAACATCGAGATCTAATAGAAATTCAATTTAAAATCTTGCACCAAGTGAATTAAAGAACATTCAGTGTTGTGGCTGAGCTCTTGTTTAGCAGCGTCCTGTAAAGCGTATACACTAAGATTCCATCAAGCGTATGAGCTGCGCCTGCATCCCTTGTAATGCAACAGGAACAATGCGAAATAAACAAGCGTGCAACACTTTCCGCAGCGCGCACAGCTAAAACCGGAAGCTCTTGTTGACTTTTGTTTATTTACCTGGAGTGGTAGCCAATGTTCGCGAAATTAGTTTGCTACCCAATACTTCAACCTCAAAGCGTGGAGCGTGCTTGGGATTGGCGAGCTCCTCTTGTTAAATCATGCACGGAGCTTGCGCTCATCAGAAGTGAATTAGATTAAGTCTGCGGACGAAAAGTGTGGACATGCGGAAAATACTCTGGAAAGTCAGTCATGTTTTCGACGTATGTGTACATGGAGGTTAAACAATGTACAATTTGAAATATAATTTGCTTACTGCGTTTACTTCGTTTATAAGCACTTGAATGCAACATATTACTAAACAAACATACAGAGGGCAATTGTTTCGCAGCCATTTGCATTCCGTGTTTATTTTCCGCATTTCTTCGAACAGGTTCATTTCGTTGGCGGTGGCTTTTCGGACGGCTAAAAATACATATAGCGAGCCGCACACATTTCATTTACATTCATCATTTCGACCTTTTCGCATGCACGCTTGAAATTACAAAACGTATTTTGCTTCAATTCACTTGAATGATTTTCTCACAGAGCGTGATCCTTTACCAACATGCTGCATCCGCTTGACTAGGATGTTCATAGATGTCGCTGTTATTGTGCACGTTTGCCCAGGCACTAATCATATTTAGAACAATCGTTAGTGTTTTAATTTTACACGCGAGTTTTAATGGCTTTGTTAGGTGAGTTTGAGCTTGCGGCATGCGCTTTAACAGATGCAGAGTTTCGAGTTTGATGTTCGAACAAAACGAGCTCGAGAAGCAGCAAGGGCTCTTTGGGAATACGCAACAAACGGGAATCGTAAAACTTTTATTATGCACCTTTCGGCGGGTGCGGTCGTTCTGTTTAAATCATTAAAGCCAGATTAATTTCAGAACTACGCACACATGATCTACTTCTAACTAATTGTGTTGGATTTTTTATATCGATGTTTTTATTAATTTAATTAAAGTGTCCTCGTAGAAATGCATAAATATCTGGTGGTCGTAATAGTTGCATTATTAAACTATGTACTTGAAATTCTTTTGCAGTATGAGAAGTCAGAATCACAGAACTTAATTAATCTGACGCTCTTCGACATGTGTCAAAAGTGTTGTGATAGAACATTCTCGAAATACATTCACGCAATGTACGAGAGTAAAAGCACCCAAGGCAAATATCAGCCAACCGAAGACGTCGACAAGAATAACAATAATCGAGGTAATGATTGAATAGCCTGTGATTGAGACCTCTCCCAACGTAAATAAACAAACATCCAGTCGACTTGTTTGCTTTATTGACATTGCCAACCAATGGAAGTAAAATAAATATTGCAGGAAGGAGATAAAAATGTAAACAATCATAATCAATTATTACATTAAATTTTAAATAAATCATGAGTATGAAGGCATAGATATTCAAAGTCCCCTATAATGGTTGGAATTGTTGCATTTGACATGCAAAGTACTTGATGTACTTTGCTATTATGATTATAAATTCATTCATGTCGCGTTGACTTCATAATCAGCTCACGGCCGTTGAAGACGGGACTTTTGTGCGCTTCGGCGAAACCACCTAGTAGATGGAGTGCGGGTGCCACGCGCGTCAAGTCTTCGGCTTTTAATTGTTGATTAATGATGTGCACCGCGCACAGACAACGCCATCAGCAACGCGCGCGCATTTATTAATTATCTGTTAGTGATGCGCCGCGCTCCTTCGACGTGCACCGCGTATGTGTGTCACGTTTGCTCATTCGGCGCAAGAAGAGGAAGGAGTGTGCCAGCAACAGCCGCAAACATGATGCCTAGTGAGATGAGATGATTAAATGCACGCCGTTCGCCTGTCATAGATAAACGCAGCTCTGTTTACTCATTAAGCATGTTTGTTTTGGGCAACATCCAGTAATAACAACTCCGATTGCCACACTCGTCGCTTGTACGCTAATGGTGCATGCTCAAATATAGTTTTAAATTAATTAACTAATTACCCATTTCGGAAATATTAATTGACAAGATGCTATTTTTATTTCCCATTAATTATAATCATTCGTTATGGTTGAAAGGGTGAAACATAATTAGAAGCGGAAGTGAGTATGCAATTTGAGCAATTCACCCCTTCGAATGTCCAATAACATGACGCGTCATTTTGTAATGTGTCGCGACGTGGCGCCCCCTTTTTAATGTATGTGCGTAAAAATGTCATTGCATCTAGCAATGCGTGACCGCATCCACATCAACGTGCAGAAATATATTTGACAGCGGTTTGCTGACCGTTGTTGTTACCTAAAACGAGCAAATGTACGTGCCATCGATAGCATGGCAGCGCGCAAATAACTGGACATTGACATTGGACGTGAAAATGTGCAACTCTACAAGGTATTTTCACAAAACAAACAGTTTTTCCAATTTAGTGTCCTAGTTAAATAATCCTTGAATTATCCTTTACAAATTGTGCATTACCTTGATTACTTTAAAATAAATGGAATTAAATAAATCGTTATGACTTATTAAACAATATCGTTAATTAATTTGTACACTTTGTGTTAATAGAGAGCTGCAAAAAACAGGATCAAAATTTTGCACGTGCATCACGAGATTGCAATGCATTGTACAGTGAGTGTGCAAATCCAATTTGGCATTTAAAAATGAAACGAAATCTAATTAATGTTAATGCAATTTTCAGGACGCGCACACCGCCCGCCACGTAGTGCACGTGCGCGTTTGTTGCATTTGTGTATGAATGCGCTTTTGCACAAATTGGATTTGGATGAATGCGGTTGTGCGTCTTTATGCATGCGTCCATTTCCAGCGGACATATTAGCAATGACAGCACGACTGGCGTTTAGGGTAAACTTTTCAATGTTGTCTGCGCATTTGCGTGTACATTTTACAATTCATTATCTCCAACTAAACACTATTAGTTTGTGCATGCGGTGCTTTTACAGTTCTTGAAACGGGAAAGACACGTTTGTGATCAATTATTCGAATGTTTAGATTTAATTATAAAACACAAACCACGAACTGGAAAATTACGGCTTAATTGTGATTCGCGTTCGGCGGTTAGAATTGCAATTGCTAACAACTATTCATTAAACACAGGTTTCACCTGCAGGCGAATGTAAACAAATTATGGATGACTGACTGAATGCTTCGCTGCGTTCGCTGGCGAATTGCGGCCTTCCACTTAGTTTATTTACACTCACTCTCGTTTCGCTTCCAATTGGATCAAATTTAATTACACATTCATGAATTTCTCTAAAGTCGGATGCTTCTATGTTTATAGTAAGGTGAGTTGAATGTGAAATGAATTTAGGTACCTACGATTATTGTGTGAATGTATTGACTACAGCGATGACGACGATGAAGTCGTAAAAAGAGAATTTCTCGGTCGCGCAATGATTGCGCATATGCACTCATCCATATCTTTATTCATGGGGATAAATAAATATCCATAAATAATCGTACGTTTTATGCTATGCTGCCATAAATTATAAATAAATACAAATGCGTATTTCGCGGCGTCGCCATCATCTTTGTGCTCGCCTGCTTTGGCTGTGCCCGCTCCGATTACGCTCATATAAATAATCATATATATTTATGAATGTGACCCAGTCGATCGGCTACCGTTTCTCGCAAATTATTGACAATTTATTGCATTGCGTTGCATTATGCGCGATGTCATATATTACACACTTCTTTTTATTCGCAAGAACATAAACTCTGTGAAATTTAATACTTCAGATATTTAAATTAAGTACATATAATTCCAACTATTGTTTCCAGTCAAATTTAAAATGTTCATTTTCATTTTGCTCTAGAATAACATCGTTTGCATAATATTGAAACATTTTAGTTACAAATAGGTACAAATGAAGCACCACAACGAGCGCTGAACATATGTAATGGACCGTCAATTGCGTTTGGTTCTAATTAGTCCTGGGAATCCGCACACCCGAGTGTTCGCACTGCCTCCAAACCATGCCGCCGTCGCGTTGGGTTTGCGTTTGTGAAACTATTGTTTTATAGTGGCGACCACTTTGCTACGCATTTCCCATTTGCTAGATTTGCATGAGGACGTGTTCCGACAATTATAATGAAGGTGCTATTACGAAGGCTCCCTTCGAGACTAGGAAAGGTATTAATTGTGGAAGTAACAAGAAGCTGTTTGGTCAGCGCTGCAGCTGGACGCAGAAGGCCCTTAGAGAGGTTGCACAAAGGTTAATGGATAAATATTAGTGTATTCCGCATGGTGTTACTAGCAGTAGTGGTTTACGCACTTTCAGGGAAGTAAAAGCAAAACGTCGGGATGAAAAGTATGTGGTTATTAATCAAGGTAACCAACTAATATTACGTTGGTGTTTTATGCGGTTTTGTGCAACGCCCAGTGGCGTAATGAATGTGTACGCTGGCGGTATGTTAGAAGAAGCGCTTAATTACTCGAACGCGGAGGCGGATTGCTCGCAACACCCACCCGAACGGCGAAGGAGCGCGAACATACTCGGATCTAACGAGGCGAATGCTTGAAAACCACCTGAACCCTTCCTTCCCAGTCGGCCGTCATCAATTAGTAACGAGCCATAAGTTATGACCAGGAAGTATTGCGCTACGTGCGTTTAAATTGGCCAATAAAGCATTCTCTTCACGGCTTCTTCCAGTTTGACGGTCATCATTTATATTCGGAATGCAAGCTAACGCTCTTTTTGAAGCCAACTATTTAATTTAGGGCAATTGCATTTGCCTGATCGTGAAGTGCAGATGAATCCTTCATTGATATCATCAGCTTGTTTAATTTTGTTGTTTAATTGGATTCAAGTGCGTTACAATTGTGCTCCCGGAATAAAATGCGCATCCCGGATTTGCGTTGACATAGCGAACGCGTACGTGCCGGGCGGCGGCAAGCGGACTTGCCTTATTTACGCGGCATTAGTACGTAATCCCCTTGATACCCTTCCTGTAATTGCCATTTAATCAGAACGCGCGCTGCACGGGATTAACCGATGGGGAAATTTAATTAGAACAAATCGAAATGATGTGAGCATATAATGCAAGATGCAGTTGTACAAATTTGAAAATTCCCAGGCATTTCATTTTCAACTGCAGCAATAATTTTTCAATTTTATCTTACAAATTGAAACGAACAAGTTGATAAACTGAACTACACAATTACCTAATTGAGCGTAATGGGTATGTCTCCGCATAAATATGACATCTTGAACATTTTACGATAATCATCTCCTCTTAGCTACTTCTTCAGAATGACTTTGAGTGTCATCCGCGTTCATCGTTCACGGGGTGGTTGTAATCGTTTTAATGGGCTGTTAATAAACGTTCGAAACGCTGACATGCTGAGAAATTCCTTCCGGATATCACATCTTACATTCCGTGCGTGTGCGCTCGCTGCTTTATCTATTTTTATTTTTAACGATGCCATGAATTGTCACTTAAATGAAAAAGGGGTTGAATCATCGTTCCTATACGGCTGGCAATAATACAGCTATGACATTGATATGGATCTTTACTCCCTATTATATTAAAAGACAAAATATCGAGGCTTACGAGTTCATGCTCCAGAAGAGATCTTTTTCATACGTTGCTTAAGCAGTGAAGCCAATTTGTATTATTTTAAAGTGCAGACCATGTATATGATTTACGTCAGGAGTGCAGGAATGTATTTCTAATTTGGTCCTTCATGCGCAAGTTAACCTCACCATTTTACATGCTAGGCACAGTAATATATCAAACAATTTTGAATGACATCTGTGCATATTAATCTTTCTTTATTAATTTTTCTTCTCCGTGGTGAAGCGACCGCATCAATGCGATTATTCTTTATTTAAATGACATCTACTTTGAAGGAAAGGGTGCCTCGAATTAATTATTGTCAGGGCGCGCTTTATTTGAACAGGTGTCTTTTAAAGTCTATTTATTAAATAAGATATTTCATTTCGTCAAACACTTTTTGTTCGACTTTCAAAAAATGTAATATTGTGCTCTGTTGTATATATTTAGCTGTTTGTAGAACATGCTGAGGATGGTCATTGCAAAATGGAATATATCAAAAATAAAGTGCATTTGGGTGGCATTTTGAGGCCAGCGGAACTAAACGAATGCGGCACGCGTCGCGACGCGATGGGACGGCAAGATGAGCAAGTGCATACGGTCACGGTGCACGTACGCACATCCGACATGGACGCCCACCCGACACGTCGACGTCGGGGCTCTATTACAGCGCGGACGCGACATCCCGACGTGTCCCGGCATCGTCGACGCCAACGACCACACACATCCCACATCCCAGTCTTCCCGAATGCACAATTGTCATGCTATGCGTATTTGCGAGCATGTGGAACAGCACGGAACATGGAAACCTTTTTGGTCCAATTGGATCCGATGGAAGGATAAGACGCATTTGTACCTGTCACTAAAAATTTTCTCGTGTGAATTTCACATTGCTTTTTACAGCTAGTCACACGAAATTTACAAGTCATGAGGCAAACACAAAAACAGGGATAAGAAGAACTAATGCCAAGAAAATTTTAAATAATGATTATAATTTCAGATATTTCTCAAATTGGACGGGCATCTCCGCGGCAAATTTAAAGTGACAGTGCTGCATTATATCAGCGCATTCTACAAATAGCGCCGAGGCATTGAAATATAATTCCGCGCGCTGACGTGTCCCCGGGATGAAAGAGGAAGCGGTGCCGGAGAAAAGTAAAGCCCGGCAAAGTGATACTGAGACACGACGACGGCGACGACGACGACGACAAACGACGAGCGAAATGTAATTGGATTTTCTTATCGTGCGCGCAGATTTCGACAATAACATCTTCGGCAAGAAGAACGCACTGACACCCTGAAATATATACTGAAGTCGCGCTGCCAAATTAAGAAACGAACGCATCAACTAGCACAAGAAGGCAACAGAGTGCGCCGCGTTGCTTGTGTGTATGCGATAGTTGGGCATTGAATAGAGTGAAAAAGCGTGGATGCGCGCGAATGCGAAGATGCCTTCTTCCGTCAGCGCGCCGGAAATTATTAATAAATTAGAATTTAATGTGTGTGCTCGAGTCTGCTTATCGGGGCGAGTTGATTTTAACGAATCGCCTCTCGTTTCCTTTCCCGGCCTCAAAAGCTTCTCCGTTTCACCGCATTGAGCATCCCTTACCGAAAGCCTTTTGGCTCCAACATAATATATAACTCATCTGCTTGCGTTCTTACAAAATATCTCGAAGCGTTTGTTTGCTTTAGTTGTGCAACTTATTAAAATCAGAAATTTGCCGGCAACGCAAAAATCCTTCGCAGATTCCATTAATGCTCTTTATTGTGCACTAACAATATTTATTTATTTATTCTTTTGCATTTTCTATGATATTCTACGTACTGTGAAAATAATACTCTCAGCGCATAAAGGCGAAAAACGAATGCGCGCTAAGCGGCGGCAAACGGATTGGTGTGTGCGTTTTCAGTGAGTTTATTTCTGCTCGAAATAATAATCGCTGCAAGTTTTATAATAAACTAACTGGATGAGATACTCACCGCGCGTTTTGTGCAAATTCCCTTTGTAAAGGTTATAATAATGTCCGAACGTTTTAACCAAAGTGCCGGAAGATACATGTACAAAGTGTTTCATAATGAAACATAAACTTGAAACAAGTTTTGTAATTATGAGTAACAACATAATTTTAGCGAAAGTAAGTACATTGCGCAGTATTTTTTATTTATTAATAAAATTAATATGTACTTGTATTTCATAAATGATATTTTTTGAGCAAATATTATGCGAGCAATGCCTCCAAGCGCGTTCCAAACTTCATTAGCGCGGAAATGTGTCCGCTGCAAACGCTTTCACAATTCCCATGCCGCCCCACAAATAGGAGGATGGTATTGCCGCCGCCGCGCTGCTGCCGCATTTATTCAACACAGTCGCACGTACGCCGATACAAACAACATAACTAAACGCCCAAAGCAATTAATATTTTTGCTGTGATATTTTTCATGCTCTAATAGTAAAAACAAGTTTGCTGCATTTTCATTAAAGTGTCTCCACCAGTTTCTATTCCAGCCGGAAAATATTTGCTGCTGGCCGATAAAATAAAAAGGTAACACATTTAATTTCGTTTTATTTATTAATAAACGTACTCGAACGATTAAAACGTGTTTGCTGATTTAATTTCGCTACTTTGTCATTTTGCGTGTGACTTTAATTAATAAGTTACAATCACACAGGCACGAAAAACATTGCGCTTCGTTCGAGCACCCACTGCGTGCTGCGCGATTTATTTTTAATTCGCCCTTTCGCAACCGATCGCTGGTGTGTGGCTTTTTGCTTTACGGCGCTCACGTTACAATCGCGCAAGAGACACATAAGTAAGCATCCTTCGAGTGCCATAAGTATCCGACTCGTTTCGTTTATTTCGCGCGCGCACGGACGCTCCGTATAATATAATAAGATTACGGGCACAAATCACGAACGGGGTCCAATTAAAATTGCAACGGGAGACATACACACTCATCCGACACGCCAGCAGCGCCATCTTCGGCGACATGTTATGCTAACGCCCCACCGCGGTTTAATTGGAGACCGACGATCTTTAATAATTAAATATGACACTCTTGGACTGACTAAGCTCAAGGCGTTTAATTTAAGATTTCAGTGAATGAATAAGTACATATAGTGATTTCATTATTTGTTTTTTTTTCTTGCATCGAAGGGTTGCTCATCACATAAATGTCTGAATAATGTTTTCATTAGAAACTTTTATGAATATTTATGTATGTATTAAATAAAATATTTGAACAAATCCTATAAACTTTAATTATCCAAATGACTTTTTGTAGTTGTGAAATATGCCTTGACATATTTCATTATTTTAGTGAGTCATTTAATGAATCACCATACATTTCAATAATCCTTGTAGGCATCTGCAGATATGGTAATTAAACTTAATTAAGTATTTGCTTCTGTCAAGCATAACTGAAAAATATTTCGCTACAAATTTTAATTCATCGAGACGTTTGTAAATACAAATTCGTATAAATTTCTATGAAGCAATTCAGCGTGTTTGCAAGTTTGCACATAAAAAGCCCCTGCAAATATATGTGTTGCATTTTATGATTCCATGTTCTTTGTTTTAATGCTATTCGCAGTTGGTTTGCACAACCGGTTAATACCTTAAAATGTATTGAGTGGCGGTCGGGTACATACATTATGCATGCGTGTGTAGCCCGTACGTTGGGGGTTTTTCGGTTTATCACTAATGCAGTGGGAGAAGCATAATGAATCATTGTTATACATTTAAATGCTTGATTTAAGACCTCTGTTATCGTATGCAACGCAGTTTTGTGTACGTGCAATTTATTATTGGGCGCTCCAGCGTATTTCTATATTAAATTGCAATAAAACGTGTCACTTTTACGAAATTTACGGTGGTGCCAACCACTGACAGATGCAAATTAATTACTCCATCCGCTTGTAGCGCAACAATGCGCCCTCTATCATGTCATTCATTGATTATTTAATATTATTGAGTTCGTGCGTTTGACAATCGGGCAATATCGTTAATTAATTTGTAAATTATTTATTGGAAATATATTTAATCAATCAATTACGCAGGAGCGAATAAATTTTTAAGTTATGCGCATATTTGTTGAGGAACCAGTGAAATATTTTAAATGCCATTAAATTGTACTTATTATTTAATGTCGGCATTAATAAAACTGAGAAAAAGAAGTTATTAACCTCTTTCTTAATTATATAATCAAGTTAAGTTTTAATGCATTTCTCTTAATATTTTAATGAATACTGTTGATTGTAATGCTGATTCACGATTATTGCTATATTAATCGGCGTTGTTTAAGAAACGCAGAGTTCATTTTTAACGATGCGACACAAAACGAGAAGCGCAATAACTGCACGGGAGATGCGATAAAGATCATAAAGCAGCGCATAAATGCGGAAGGAGTCCCGCTTACTTATCAATCTGTGCTGAATGTAAAACTGGAAGTCGTTTAAGTAGCAAGACGAAGTTCCCGGTGGTACGCGCATAATCCACAAGCATAAATTACACGATATTGTTATTACCATCATTATTATTACTATTACGATAAAATCCTTTTGCTGTTGGTGCGTGTGACGACCGCACAACTGCATCTTCTTACCGTTTGCACGTGCATCAATTAATGACGCATGAAATTCAATTCGTAGATATCGTAAAGTATTCATCGCTTTATTTTGCATACTTTTATTAACAATTTCATTGTTTCTTGTGTTTAATTCATAGAATCGTTGGTAATTACGTGTTATGATTTTAAAAGAAAAGTTGTAAAGTACGAGGAAAGTATCATTAACTTTAAGTAAGAAAAATTACGTAAGGAGGATAATTACTTCAATCCAAAAAACGTGAAACTTGTTAACACTCTATATGCTTTATTCGAAAAGGGAAATTTAGTGGAACTTGCAGTGCGCACACTTTCGGTACTATACATAATCTTGAAACCTAGTTCAACGACGATTTGTCTTCCGCACGAATTCCGCGCGCATTGGGCTCGTGTCACCGCGTGCGCGTATGTACCTTTGGGTTTACGCGGCATGGAACGTGAGGCTGTTGGTACAGCGAGCATTACCTTTAACACGTCATAAATTACGGTGCCGTCCTCCATAAATTAACGGCAACGTCGAAACATTTAAGATACAAAACGCTGTTATTTATTATATTCATTAAAAACAAACAAACTGATTCAATGTGCGCCAAGCAAAAGCCAGCAACAACAACAACAGCAGTTGGAGATACCCAGGCATTTCTTGTACCAAGCGCGCGCGCCAAGAACAAGAAGTGCTGCGTTTGTTTGTTACCTTCTTGCGATGTTTAATCGCTGCTTGTTTCGTTAGAGTGTCAAGCAACAAGATACTTTCCTTGAATTTCACTTTATATGTGTGTTACCCAAAAACTTGCGGTTTCAAACCCCATAAATTATTAAGTTGTATTCAAAAAATGTATTCCTTCAGAAGTTGGATGATCCAAAACGGAAAGCGTGCTTAAAATTATGAAGAGCTTCCGCGATACGTAGATACATTTAGTGGGCCAAGTTTAATCTTATTTTGTATTCAATTCAAACATAAGTTAACAATGTGCTCATCTTGTTAGACGGTTCAATCACGACGCTCTGGAGCGTCATGCAAAGTTGGCGCATTGTGTTCCGGGCACGATGGGCACGTATCGCGGCCTCAGCATTGGAGCTGAAGAAATAATACGAACGTGGCGCGCTCATCATCATCATCATCTTCCGCGCACATACCGTGCGTACGTAAACATATTGTACGCAGCGTGCGACACACACGTGGAATACGAATTCATCGCAGTCTTCAGCGTTAGGATGCGGACGCGCACCAATTCATCATACGTGAGCAAGAGCAAGAGTAATAAAAAGGTATGTCGTGCTCACTGAATGATAAAACAAGAAATAAAGACATTGCGCGCAATTCGCGGGCTACAATACGGTTTCGCTCGTTGAAGCGGCTCCTCTCTGCATGCACGCGCGAAGGAAGAGAAGACATTTGTAACTACAGGTATTTACAGGACAATATTGCGCGCGCGCGCGGCATATGGAGGACAAAATATGCGAAGCACACACTACGTTTTCATAGAAGGATTCTACGTGATTCGTTCACAAAATGACAAAATTCTTTACGAGTATAATACATCATCGTTGTATTATTTTCACATGGTTCAAATAGACGCATACATACGAAACAGTAGCAGACATTTTATATTTAAACGTAAAACGTAGAAAAATACCAATAGTGAATGAATAGAAATAGTAAATTGATGGAACGCAAAGACGAAAGTTACTTCTATAATACGTAATTGTTTCGCTTTTTTGTTTATGTGAAGTCGGATGCATTAACTGCTGCCGAGTTTAATTACAGCCGCACGAAGGCAGCAGGACGAGAAGCAAAGACGAAGACTAGTTGGCTGGTTCTTGATTTGGACACGTTGGCGACGTGTTTTTCAAGCGCGCGTCGCATGTTTCTTTCATTCGTTGCATGCGCTGCCGTTTGTTGTGTTCTGCGCGCATGCTTTATATATAAACTTATGAGAAACATGTTTTCTTCATTGGCAATTGCCAACTTCAAGCGACTACAATGTTTGCCTAGTCGTGCGCGTACGCCATTCAGCTGTACACTTTTTCATCCAAGTCGCCAACAATGCAAGAACTTTTCATCCGCGGCTGCCTCGCGCATTTACAACTATTGAGGATGATGATGAAGAAGACGAAGAAGAAGTTGAACGTTCAATTAGAAATTGTTGGGGTTTTACTTCTTGTCGCCAGTTCTTCAATTGGCAGTCGCGCAACAATAAAAGAGCAGACAATGGCCAAATTTGGTGCAAATGGCGCACCGCTTGCGGGGTGCCGAAATTACTTCATCGTTAATTGTTTCTTTGTGCAGCTAGCGCACGGCGGAACTGCAAAGGACACAAGAAGACGACACCCTCGTCCTCGTTCTCGTCCTCGTTCTTCTTCTTGATGCTGCACGCGCGCGCACACGACCATCATCTCTGCGGAGCAGTCGAGCGATGCGACGACGCACTTTGTGCGCCCGAGATTACTCGGCGTACTAATTAATTAAAGGGGGAAAAGTGAGGAAATTGCTTTGAATCAATGTTTGTTCGCGCTGTACTAACTGCCACCGGCTGGAGGAGTGTTCGGCCGATTGCACGAACGAGACGTATACTGGTATTACGATTGCAATTGCCGGGCGGGATTGCTTTAACTACCACTATAACTGCAAGTAATTTCGCGCGTTTTGAAGGTGGTGGCGGCGGCAGCGGCGGCGAGCTGTGGCGGTGCTATTCAAGACGCATAGGCAATCGCCTGGGACAACACACGCGTTCGGGTGCAAGTCGGTAGTCAACTGCTTAATGGCTTTGACTCAACTTGCACGACGTGCTCGCCTACTGAACGCATCCAATTTGCGAACATTACTAGTCTAGTTTTGTATGCGGGTTTACATTCGTGTATCTTGTAATTATTTTTAATGGCTTGTCACTAAGTTTTCACCTTGTATTTAACTACACCAAATTTTAGTGGAGTTTATCTAAAAACTTCATTTTGCACTTTCTTTTATGTAATAGATTTTATGGCGACGTATTTATTAAAAGTTGTTTTAATTTAATAAGTAGAAGCAAGGGTTATTATTAAACTGGTTAACAATATTTAAACATATAGAATTTTGACTATAATTTAAACATAATTACTTTCCTGTCGAGCGGTATTTGTTTAATGAATAAATAATCACGCAATAAGGATTATAATGGAAGGATTCGTGGCCCGTGGTGCGGAGAACCAGCGGAGCTTGGATTATTAATAGAATATCAAACTAGATGAGAAATTAAGTGGCTAATTGCAGCGCTTGAAATATTTACGCCATACGCGTGAATAATACACGAGCGGCAGGCACATGTGCGTCAGCCGGAAATTGCGCGGCCCGTGGATTTGGAAATTTTCGCGAACAACGCTGCGCCATGCGCGTATATTCAACTAGCGCTCGCGGTGCGGAAAAATGGAAAATGAAAATGTGCATCGGTTCGTGCCTAAAACCGCAGCTCGTTTGCGTCCGAACATTCCGGAAGCACGACGTGGTGTGTGTGTGTGTGACTATTGGATTTGGGATCGTACAGCGCGTACACGTGCACAATGCACGTCCGATGCCAGAGAGTTTCATATTAAATTCGGTGCGAAGCGCGCTTAATCGCAACGCGTACGCGTACGCGCACCCGCCCGCCCGCCTCCAAGCTTAGTGATTATTTAATGGCGAAATCCGGCGGATTAGGATATTGAAACGTGTCTATTGCCATCGGACAATTCTCGGAAATCATCCCCTAGCGCGGGGCGTGCGCATCACTATACGATATTCCAGCGCGTAATGATTTAGTCCTTTCGAGCGTGCAAACAATACAATACATGACAAAGCCGCGTTTATACTGTGTTAACTGTTCAAACTCTATTTAAATCTATTTGCATTTTAAAATAAATAAAGCTTATCAAATAATTAATTATTAGTTTAAATAATAGGTTATGGGAAATTGAATTTCATTTATTTCGCAGAAAATAGCAAAATCTCTGACAAAATGAAAAATGTTTATACTGAAAGAATCTCACAAAGTGACACCTTCTAACTTTCAACTTCTTGGATCACGTTTTGCTTCACCCTGCTGACACATTGACGGATAGATACATCTGGAGCAACATGTCACCGATATAATATCTAAAAGAAATCATCCCTTGGAGCTCTTCTACGAAACGGAGCGCCTTAGAGAGAACAATTTCGATGATACGTAAACGACGAGGGTGTGCGCGCCAAAACTTGTTCGATCATCCACTAAGCTTTCGATATGAAAAGCTCAAAGTTAAATTTCATCGCGTGAGATATGAAATATTACAAAGTGTTATAATCTTGCACGATTTTGCGACATTTTGAATGTTCCACGCAAAGATAGAGGAAAAGATTTAGACTGGATTTTAAAATATGTATAAAATATGGCAAAAGTAAATTTAGTTTTTATGTTCGGGTCTGCGCATGAAGCTGAATAAAAAATATTGTAGGTACGTGCATCGTGCACCAGTGCATCCAGACGAGGACATAAAATTTATCCTGTCTGGATGTCTGGCTGGTGCAGAGTGCAATTTCCAGTTTTCAATAAGATTTCGTTGCTTGATTCATTTTCAGAACTAACAAAATTCCAGCAAGTACAGGTAGACAGCATGGGAATGTACACGTGTATAAAATGCGAGTTGATGGTTGGGATACTTGGGAAGCAAGTCAATGGCCAATGAAACAATGAGGGGAACAAAATTGTGCACTGTTTCAAACTGGACCATGTTGGCTCGCACAATACACAGATCTATGCGCGTCATTTTACGAGAGAAAGGACTATAAAATGCACTCTCGGCATACTGCACGTTCGGGATTATGTCCGGGAAGATAGCAAGGATGGCAATTGTGCAGCGACACGGCGAATTGATGAGACATTTACATGTGTGCAAAGCTATGAAAAGATAACAATTTGCGTCCATGTACCTTTAATACCAAATAAAAGGAAATAATGTAATTATTTCTACTCCCGAATGAAAATCTTTTACATTGGAAGGAAAATTTATTTATAATCAAATTATCTATCAACTAAAGGAATGCTTAAGGTTATGTTAACACTCGTTTTATAACTATAGAAAACTTAAAGTTCGTTTGGCGTTCGCCCAAAACAAATACGGGAACATTGGAAAACGTATGACACGTCGTCCGTTTGCGGTGCGCATCCGTTTCGTATCCATCCGCATTGCCGGGACGAAGAAGCGACAAACAAAATCCTTTCTTCGCATTCAATATCTTGGCGAAACGTATAACTTCGACGTGTTATCGCCGAACATCAAACAAAACGCAGAAGGCAAAAATTCGAGCGGCGATGGCGGCTGAACGAATACGAATGTCAAAAATTGAGCAAAAGTACGCAAACGCGCATCGTCAATCGTCGTCCTTATTGCATTTTTATTCGCGCGTAATAAAACTTACATAAACCTACTTCCGCGCTATCAAACGGCCGGAATTCGTACCTTGCTGAAGCACATGAAATATTTACTCCAAAACTTACATATGGACTTTTAATGCATCATCAATTACGCGGCAATACTTGCATATAAAAGTATACTTTATGGGAAATCCACATCTTGCCGAAGACTCTTATACTATCCGCTAATGCAACCTAAAAGTTTAATGACGTTTTCAGGTCTGTTAAATTCACACAAACCACTAAAGAAATCATCTGCTAATACTTTTAAATATTTAAATATTTTATTTTTAGATATATCTATTCCCAAATATTTATTGCATTTTATCAGCCCATATAATATTAATATTATGGTAAAGTGCTAAACGTAATTTTCTTCTGCGCCTTAATTTAATTACCAAATAGCGTGCGGCAATTAGCCAAACCGTCAAATTTAATGCATTTGCGGGTAGAGTGTATAAAATTTCACGAGTATTTTGTGAGCATATTTTAGTGTTTTATGCATTTGAATACATTAAACGTAAACGCTAAGAAATTATTAAGGAAATATATTGACGCTAATAAAACACGTCAAAGAAGTTTTTCAACCCTTCTATGCACGAAATCGTTTTATACATTTCCGTGCTTCTGATTCACTGAAAGGTGGATGGTTGAAAACAAAAAGCTAATTTTATATCAATTTAAAGTCACGAAACTATCAAAACTGGCAAACGAGGAATATGAACGAGCCAAACAAAAGGTTTATCATCGAGTGAATTGTATTAAAGTCTATTCTCGTAGGAGAAATGAGTAAATTGAAAATTTGCCGACTTTCCGACAAGCGCCTCTAGCGAATATAATAAGCGGAACATGCAGCAGGAAACAATAACTGATACTAATGAGGTTGCAGTAACATTTAATGACGTTGCAGTCGTTGCATTCGCGCAAACGCCTATTGAACATGCAACCAATAAAACTTCTTAACTGCTTGTTTGTCTCTGCGTATTTAAATGCTAATTTAAACTAAATGCATGCGAGATGAACAATTACGTAGAATAAATAAAAACATTAAAACATACACTAACTTAAACAAAGAAATAAAAGTAAACATCTTTGATTCAATAGATAACAAGTATAAATAACCCAAGCATCGGAATTTTCTAGAGGATACTTTTGTGATTTACAAAAAAACGTGAAACTGGCATGCAATTAAAGTCAGATGCGAGTTGTAAATTTAGTGTGTTTTGTCGATTTCTTGGACCACTTTTAAGAGCAAAACATTCCAGCTTGCTCAACGCATTCGTACAACACACAAGCTGCTTGAAGAACTGTAAGAATGTGAGATAAAGAGACTGCGCACAACGTACTAATTAATTAGGAAATGTTCGGTCGGATTCACACAAATTAACCAGAACGTGAAGAAGATCAAGCACTGGACTATAAATATCCATGCGTTGTGTGTGGTCAGTAGATGCGGATGTATCAATGAGCCAAACTACAAATTGACCACTAAGTGCATATAATTTATGGAAATCTAGGACATAAATAATCAAAAATGCACAAAATTCTCAGTACCTACTTACTTTAGATGATTTATTATTTAAGTCTTAATTTCTCTATAAACTATAGAAAAAGTATACATTTTATTTTAAATTATTACCCATCAAATAATGAAAAGAAAAAGAATGTGAGTGATAAAAAAGAAATTATATAAATGTGATTTATGACATGGAATCTTATTACTTTTTGTATTAATACAAAGAGTTTGATTAAAATTTCGGCGCGCATTCCACTTGTTCCGCACCTGACAAACGCAGAATCGAAGGAAAAAGAATAAGAGAAGAAGTCGAAGGTTAAACGGAGGCAAGTTAAGTTCCATCAATTACGAATGCGCTAGCATAATATTATTACACGCCAGAAAATAAGCGAGGAGATCGAAGAACGAAAGCGATAGATTTACAATGGTGCCACACGCACTTGCGCTCGCGAGCGAACGGACACGCTCGCAGCTGAAAGATGAACTGAGTCGACATGGAAATAAATCCTTAAATGGCCAATGCAAGCGCGGAAGAAACGTGCGTGGCCAATGCAGACCGCATCGCGAGTCATTGTCAAGGCGGAGAGAGATCCGAAGCGCGCGACGCAGTCAAACTCGATAAGAATAACAAACGTGCACGAGCGTAAGAAATGCGCGAGCGAGAACAGGATGTGTTTTGAAATATTCAATTCCTCGCGCAGCGCGCGCCCAATCAATCACTCAATCACATGTTGTTACTTGTTACAAGTCCATTCACGGATCGCTTTCGCGTCCTACCGATTGAAATATTTACAAATTGTCTTATAGCTTGTGTTTAAATTCTTTTCAAATTCTTCAAGTCCCTTTTCAAATTAGAATGAAATTTACATAAGTGCTACATTAACATTCTTTTATCTATTAATTATTAGTCTCACAATTTATTTTATTCTAGTGCCGACTAAAACGAATCAAAAGTAAAGTTTTACATTGCATTTTACACTTAGTTTACATTAATTTTGTTACCCATATTGTTATTATGGATGTCAAATTACTAACTAAACATGGGTAAGTACGTAATTAGAATAAAATTATCACATAGGCGTTAGCCTAATTTACGGCTCCTTAAACAACGTTTTATGGGTCGCCACCCCAAATGAAATGGTTAAGTGAAATTTTGGAGTCGCCAGATTTTAATCTAAAATATTTAAATATAATATTAGCGAGTGTTTGAAATTGGCACATTTTGTGTAAAGACGTTTAAGTAGCCCTGGCTTGAAATAATGTTTGTCAAATGTACTGGTGTTGCAATTTTAAACTTTTGTTCAAATTTAAAAAATTTGTTACTTTATATGGACCAATCTGCATTTAATTTATTTCTGCTATGCCATTTTTCCAGTTTTAACAGGAACAAAATATGCTAGAATAATCTACATTAATGTTCTGCACACATATTACAATAATTCAAATAAATGACAAAATTATGCAAAGCAATCAATATGCATACATACTCTTTATATGGCCACGCCACATATTAATTTATACCATTTAAATTCATATAATTTGTGCACAATGTCTGGTCATAAACGCCATGGGTATAATTAATTCGTTGGATGTATACTGAGTCGACGATGTAAGTTCCTACTTTTTATCGACGCTTGCACTGAGATTTTCTTCTTCAGCTTTATAAAATGTGGGTATCTACTTACATGGAAGGTGGGTACAGATTTTACACGGTATTTAAATATAAAGTTTAATGGATTCAAATGTGCAATTAAATGTTTATTTAATGCACATTGTGCGCCGTTAATGTGCGAAATAATCATATGCAAGATTGTTATTATTTTGTTTACGGGTTATTAAGTTATTAGAATGTTATGAATTTCCTTGGAAATCAGATTGCAATTAACTAAATAAGTAAATAATTTTATTGTTAATACGAAAATGTCTATAAACTCCTTTCGAAGATTCTTATCTTCCAAGTCTAGAAATTCTGCAATGGCCATGATTGTACTCTTAAAAATGTAGTTAAGGAATCGTTTGGTAAGTTGCTCATCGTTTAAAATGATCGTGATCAGTAGCGATATTACAAACACTAAATATACTTTAACCGTGTGCAAAAAATATCTTTGCGCTGAGAGGCGCGCATTTTCGTAGGATGTTATTGCACGCTAAGTAGGCAGTGGAGATTGCGCACGTTTCACTCGCGAATACGTCGTGCATCTGCCTGACTCTCTTCGCTTATCTCTAAGTCAATAAATTGTAGAAATTGTTTCAGATACGCGAGAAGCGAGAAGCGCAGGTCTCAATATTGTGCGCACTCTACACGTATACGAAGATGAATGATACTTATTGCTCGCGCGAGCGTACGAGTATAAGTAGGTGCACTTTCTGGAAATATATATCATCGCCATTATACAATAATTATTGTCTACACCGGTGATAAATGGCACGCTCGTAAATAATACGGCGAGTGGCACGCTGCCGAAAAAATGATGCATTAGCATTCGCAGTTCTGCCCGATTCTCGCGCTAATCAGATTAATAATATTGCCAATGCAATGCAGCGCGGAAGAATTGTAAGTCGTCTGTAATTACTCATTCTTTTTGCGATCGTTTGTTCCAAGATTCTACCGCTTATCATTGTTGCCTTGCAGCAATTATGTTTTGTACAATTACATGTATCGAAGCTAAAATTTACAGTTTTTTAATTTGAATAAAATATTCGCTAAAAGCTTAAAATAAAATCAAGGAAAATGTATATTTCAGGATAAAGAAATTTTTCATTTTTAAAAACTTTTTCTGAAAAGTGTAAAAAATCACATTGTGATTGAACCTATACAGAAAAGAAGGATAATGCAATAATCTTCATGAATGCACTTGTGTGGTAGGTGTGATTCGATTAGGGCGAAGAGTCACGAGCTATGAATAGGACGCGTGATTGCGAATGCGCTCCGAATATAAAAGGACGCCGATGATTGAATGCTTGCTCGCGCTGTCAACGCGCACCGCACAAGTCCAGCAGCACCGCTCAATGCGCCATGTGACAGGCGCGTCGTCGTCCTGTGACATCTCGTCGAAGTCGCAAGCGAGCGCACGCGTGCAAAACTCTTCGATTCCCAAGGAGCGCGTCATGGCGCGTCTCTCCACCACCTACCCTATATCAAATTCGACGGCGGCGGCGACGCCATTCACGAACGTCATCCACGAATATCGCAGATTATATTATCTCGAGTCCCACAACGCCAGCATTAGATTTCGTCTCGTAGACGCAATTTCAACGAGTGCGCCCTCTACAATACGCCTGAGTGTAAAACACAAAATGTGTTTGGAGCTTGTTTTTCATCTATCTAAAAGTCGTTTCTTCTACCGCACCGCGTACCACAAAAATGTGTCAAATATGATTGAATGCGATTTTGACGTATGAGTAATTTTTATTTCGAGTTCGCACGTTCAACTTTTTCCGCGTTCGTGTCATTTGTTCGAATAGTAGGTATAAAGTTTTTCGGTTGACGCATGCACGAATTTCTCGCGCTTTGCGTGTATGCGGCTGAATAATATATGGGCATGCTCTATTGCGTTCGGTTCGGAGGCGGCAATATATTTGATAACAGAACAAGCTGTCCACCTATGTATGCCAAGCAGCGGCGCCCCCGCCGGATCAAACGCCACCATTCATTTTGCGATGAATTCCAGAAACGGACGTAATCGAAAATTCGGCGTTTTGCGGAGTAGAGTACCATTCATCAACTGCTAAAAAGTTTTTCTAGTGACGTCTCCCTAAAATGTCAGAAAAAAGGCATTTCTCACATTTGAATAATTCACTATGTACTTACATTTTATACGTTTTAAACTGCAATGCCTATAATAGTTGGCTAGGTGTATGAAATTATCCTGAACCGCAAGTGTTTCAGAATTATTGGAAAGCGTCTGGACAATCTTTCGGTTTCATTGAAATAAATTTATTATCAGCCATAAATTTCCCAGTGCTCCAACAATGGCCAAGGAAAGAATGGAGAAGTAGACTCTAGGAAACTGATAGCCTATGCAAAATTTCTCCTACGGGACAAACTAACCTGACATAAAAAGAAATGCGACAAAGGCGAATGGAAAGTTTTTCAATTCAATAACAATAAATATGAAATATTTATATTCTTATCTAATTTTTTCGCAAGAAAGAAAAAATATATACTAAGCAAAAGATATAAATAAAATACTGTTTTTTGCCAAGTCTATAAAAATATGAAACATATACCTATTGGATATGTACCTATTGGAGGTCTACCCATAAGACAAAGCGAATTCTTTAAGGAATTGTGATGTCCTTTGTACGTGCAGAAAGAAATACTACTAAAATATTAAAACAATAATATTCGGATGTGTTTACTTATCATATTGTTCTTTTTCTCTTGTTTTATATTGTTTCATAAGTCAAATTCATTATGGATATTTCTTGGTAATGTCGAATATTTTTTATTCTTAATATAAAATATTCAAATTGTTTCGAAACGTCCTAAGCGCTTTCCATCAAGGAAATATCCAAGCATCATGCAGGTCACATGTAGGTATAATGGAAATTGCTTTCATAAACTTGCGCTTTAATAAAAACGAGGGTTGCTTACAAAACACGACCGACTTTGCGTTCCCGGATCATCAAGGTATTTCATTCTGCTAACAAGAGGTGTGGTGCCATTTGTGACATTTCATTTTGTACATTGGGATGCTCAATGTGTCGCAACATTTAATGACATAGATCGGTCCTCAGCACCGCCACCGTCGCCGCCGCCGCCAGCGAATATTTGCCGGACTGAGTGCGGTCTCGACCAGCGTAGAACACTTAATTAAAAGCTCGCTGCTGCCCAACTAAGTGGGGCGGTGGCAGGCGGTTTTACAAACGACCAGATTACATATGCACTTAGGTCGGGCGCTCTCTCTTATGAACTGACATTGTCGAGTGCACAACGTGTCCGCTGTATTTAATAAGAAGAAAGGTGGTGACCGTTGTCAACGTTAATATCGGACATTCTTCGAATGGGTTGAAACTTGCTGCTAGCATGTTAATATTTACTGAAATGTTTAATCACATTCATGAAGATATTTTTTAATGATTTGCACAAAAGGCATGTTAATATTTAGTGAAATAAAATTACATGCATGAAGGTATTTTTTAATGATTTACAAAAAAGGCAATATTATAAGAAAAGCTTAATTATACTAATTAAAATTTTCTTTTATAGGTAAGTAATTACATTTTTCTATCATCATAAAATACAAAACTTTAGGGAATGAAAAATCAAAAAAATCAACATTGAGTATATTTCCTTATTGCATTTCAACAAAATGTTATTAGCAATACTTCGAAATTTACTACGTAAGCAAAGAAATACGGTTTAATAGAACATAAACGAGCAAATGAAATAAAATGTAAGTATACGCATTCGAAGCGCGACATTAACGCAAATGAACGCTGAATACATGTTGGGAATAAAATAGGTGAAAATGTTATACGAGAACTCGCGAACGCGAATGCCAAAAGTAGTAAAATATAATGGAATGTCGTAAAGTGTTTTCCACTTAATATGTGTACATAATGGCGTTGCGAATATGAGAGTTAGGAAGTCACATAATACACTTGCGTTTTCCTTCATTTAGTCTTGATATAGGTAGGTGCTGGATACGAAAACGTTCACAGAACAGTGAAGAGACGAATGGATACGGATGGATGGAAAGCTTGAACATTCATTGCGAGTGTTAATGAAGTTTCACCAGTACCGCAACATAAATTTTGTAAAGGTTCTCTGCATGTGCGAACATGCGCAATCCATCAGTCTATGAGTGAAGAATGTTTATAGATTATGAGGTTCTAACTTTTTGTATAGTTACTATGATTACGTTCTCACCAGTTTACATTTTATTTTAAGTAAATATTTATTAAAAATTTGTAAAAAATATAGTTAACCTCAAAACGTGACAACCCTTTAGGAGGAAACAAATAATAATAAAGATAATAATAATCTAAGAAAATGAACCATTATAAAGTCTACATCTACTTTTTCTTCATTATCCTTTCCTTTTCTGCCAACGCAACTTAACGCGTACAAAATAAAAAGGTGTAATTTACATGTCATAATGACACTCGCAAACTTTATATCAGTAGCATTTACGCACCAGGGGAGGTAAAGCGACAACAGTTAACTGATAGGAGATGTAAGCACGCAGCACGGAGAGATTTGAAATATGCGTGTCGCCTTAGAAATTTATGATACAGCGCCCTCTATTTTCATTTCCTCTGGGGCTTAAAATATTGCATACGATTTGAAGAATAAGGGAGACTTAAATAAAATTACAAACACCCTGCTGAATTCGTAACGTCGACAAAAGAAAATATAGGTCGACCTTGTTTTTTAATAATAATAAACTTGTCGTTCTTGTTTCGTTGCGACAAAAGCAGCTACAAAGACGCGGCATTAACGCGACTCGTGCATCTTCGCGCGTGCACTCCCTGAAGCAAATCGCGATCCTTGACGCCGATACGATTCAGCGGGCCAGGACGAAGTCGCTGTATAATGCGGACACACACGAAGGAAATTACCATTACCGTACACAAAACAAGGATAAGATGAGCGAGCGCTACTGAAGAGCACACTTGTCCTGCGCGACTTTTTGAGCAACTCGTCGTGAGGACACTGCGCGAAGAATACGGGTTCGCCTGCAATATTCATAATAGTTTCTCATTTCCCTGTGCGCCCATTCAATCTCGCGATACAATGTGCGCGTCCCGTGCGCGCCTGCCACAAAGCACTCCTTCGTCCGCTTTCGCGCGCGCGAGCGCCCTCTACTTTGTCCTCTTGTGCACCCATGCTTCACCGCCGAAAATTGTCGCGCATAAAAGCGACCAAGTACATCATTCAGGAGTATACCTCGAAAAAATATTCCATCAAGCGCAACCGATTCTTGTTATCCTTTTTCGTACTCGTTTCTTCGGATTAAAAATGTATCTTTAAAAGTTTCAAATTTAATCTGACACAGTAATTTTATTTGTCGAAATGCAAAAGTAGTCTAGTGTTAAATAATAAATTTGTTCAGGTTTAAATAGTTTTGCTAAACAGCCTGTATCTAAAAACGACTTTGCTCATCCATTGTGCAACGTCGCAATGCTCTAGACGGATTTACGAGTGGCCTAGGAATATGAAAATCGTCCAAAAAATGCGCTCGCACACAAAACCCTTTCAGTGCTTCTAAACTCTTGAAAATATGGATTTGCTAAACTAGACTCTCATTTTTTTTGTCGTCTATTTTGTTTCCTACTTTTTTTCCGCTGCACCTTTTTGTGGCTGAGGTAAGGCTTTATGCGAATAACTTATACATCAGTAGTTTTGTGAAAACATATTAAAAACGTTTAGTAAAAATGTTCGCGATGGCAAAAAAATAATTCGTCCTAGATTTTTGCCTTCAATGCATGCGCCACTCTTCAATATTTCCACCGCCGAGAGAGCCTGCCAAAGTTTTTCACGAATGGCGTGTTAGCTCACAAACGAATATGCTAGGCGCAGAACTTTGGATAGGTTAACTTTATGTAGATGAAACGAAAAGAGCGCAGAAAAAAACCGCATAGTTTCGACTTTGACGGCTTTTGGCGCGCCGCAATCATCAAAGGCGGTTGCAAAAATTAAAATTTGTTTGTGCTGCTTTATTATTGCATATTTTTCATACAAGGGTATTTACTTGAAAGGGCATAGAGGAAATAATAAAGTTTAACTATCAGAGCATTTTTATTGTTCTGTGCTTTTCTGTCTCCTGAAAGCAGGGAAATTGAAATTTTCCGATTTTTGCACACGAAATGAAATTGGAAATTGCTTCTCGTAGCACACATTTCGGTGAATTAAACACGCCTACTTTTTAATTGCAAATTTCCTCTTAAAATTAATTTCCGATTAGTTAAACTCATCAACTAATTACCCGATAGATGCTGCGTGATTGGCTCTCGTAAACTTTACGCTCAAAGTTTAGGAATGAGCAAGCCATTCTTTGAAAGTTTCACAATAATAAACTTTGCGCATTTTCGCAAGGAAATGCTGGAAAATTTCAACTATTTTAATCGTATTACCAAAGCGCTTTGTGCGTTTCGACGCGGATGAAAATAAAAAATTGTTTGCGTGCGGATTTGCGAGGATTTCTCGATAGAAGATGAAGAATTTGCGTGCTACGCATGAAGCGCTATTGTATTTGATTTTATTTGGTACGTGAATAAGAAATCGAGGCGCAGTCAAAGAATTGTGAAGGTTGTGCAAAGTTGGCGGAGGGCAAAACATCAAAGAGCCTTTTCACCCCCGAGAATGAAGAGAATGAAAACGGGGGAAGACGTTTATTTATTCCTATCTTTTGCTAGTTTGAATTTTGCCTTCAGCATGGAATTTCCTTATTGAATGAAGGCATAAATCTTTTCTTAATTTAAAAAACAAATGGTGCTAAACAATAAATTATAAGTTATTATAGCTGATTTCCGATATTCTATTAATTTGACTTACATGTTACAGTTGCATTGTTATCTTTTGTTAGTTTGCACTTTGCAATAACCATTTTCTCATTGAATAAATGCATAAGTCTTCAATTTTTTGATTTCAAAAACAAACAGTTTTTAATTATCTCATAATTGCTTTTGTATGTATTGTGATTATCATAAGTAATAAATAATACAGTGACATGCTTAATTGAATTGTAAACATAAATTATAAGTTATTGTCGCAGATTTACGATATTCTACCAAATTGACCTACATGTTACAAGAACAATAGACTTAGTAAGGACAATAGATAATTAAGTATGAATAGCGACATAAACATGAAGTGAAGTGCGGTGTTACCACCGGAAATGCATGCGCGAACGAGCACCGCCATTGACGAACGCGTGTCAACTGGTTACGAAGCGATGCTGCCCTGTCACATCCTGTCAATTGACGTTAATCATGAATCGTTTTCCATGATTGCGTCAGCCAATGTGGATTAATTTTCCAACACGTGTACGATATCTATGTGAAACATGAGCCTAACGTACGTTCAAAGTAACGATTCGGATATTAAATTACATTAATTAATCCATAGAAAACAAATGCAAACGGTGATTTAGTTATCATCTAGCAATGATATCAAGCAACTGACGTTGTAATCAATATTGACTCATTTTCCAGGTCGTAAATATCTAAACGAACTCTTAAATTTTATAAACAATGATAACGTTCAAGCGTTCTGCGCGCTTAAATAAAATATTTCTCTTTTATTATAACTAAACTTAGTGATATACGTTGTGTGCTATTTCCGTGGTCGAAAGGATTAAGACCATAAAACTAAATCCAATAAAATATGCCTTAAACTCTTAAAGCATGAAATAAGCGCACCGCCTCATGGCATGAAAGATGTCGATATAATTTTTAGTACACTACTTATTATTTTATTAGTTTTATTATTACATTGGGGAAATTGAAAATAAACCAAAATTGCTTAGGTCCCAACATACTAAACTATATTAGACGACATGAAGCGTATTCCGCGCATAAATCATATTTTATTAGTGGTACTGATGTTCAAATAATAATTCTTGTGCTTGCGCGTTTAAAGTTCATTAGCTTCATAAAAATTTTCATGGAAATTAATAAAAGAGGACGTCACATTTATAGGCGGACTTTCCATCTGTCGGAGAGCAAAAAAAGAGCAAGAAAAATAAGTTATAATGGAGAAAATTTGTAGGCGGCAGCTTCTTCGTAAGCCTACAACAACAGTTGCTGCCATTATTCTCTTGTGTTTACGCAGGCTATTTCTTGATTTTGTTATGAAGTTGTGTGTATTTTGTGGAAGTTATACGCGAGAGCGAAAACTTTCGCCGAGCTGTGTGTGATGTTTTCCCAGCGAGTTTATTGCCCGGCCGGCCAGGGCGCTGTAGGAGAAGAGCCGGCAGCACCAGCAGCAGCGTAAGGAAAATGAAGCAAGGAGCATAAAGTGCCTACGAAGTGTGCACTTCGAGTGGAGGTTAACAGCATGGGTAACGTGAGTAACGGCAATAAGAGCGCATAAAGTGTGCGAGGAAGGAAATCCGTGTACTTTTCACAGCGGCTGGCCTTCCGGGCCCGCAGCTTATTGTGCAGGACTATTTATCGCGCGTGTCACGCAGTCTTGCTTAATACCATTAGGTCAACATAAAAAATGTAACTAATTCAGGCTCCTCGGGATTTGCACCTTGAAACTTTAGATTCACTTGTAAAATTTTCTTCCAAAGGTGTTAATTTCTCATTTATGAATGTAAAAGTGTGAAAACCTTATTCTGCAGGAAATTTCATTATCCTCTCATCATAGAAGTAACGTAATTCAGAATTTGTTGAAGGAATCCTTGTGATATAAGACGTTTCGTAAATTCTTCGAGGCGTTGATGTATCACGCACGCATATAATAAAATCTCATGAAATACGATCGAAGACCAAATAAGCGACGAGGACGCACTTTAAGCACGAACTGGACACTTGAGAGCCTCTAATTTATTCCCGATATAATAAGCTTTAAACTGCGTGCGGTCTTTCCACTTGTTTGTCATTGCGGAAGATTGTTTTATTCACCTGGGATTAACTTGAAAGCGATTTATCAATAGGTTAAACTTATTGTATAATCAATGATCTCTTATCATAGAAAAACTACGAATGCGCATAACACATGACCAAAAATAGAAGAAAAATCCAGGTTTAATAAATTTAAAGCTTCAATACGATTGCACAATTTACAGTTGAAACTCTAAGGTTTAGAGTTTGAAGTGAGAACATGCACGAATTGTAATCAAATACTTGTTGCCTTCATCGTGACATGTGTCGCTTCGATGGTTCGATGGACAACGGCACAAGTTCCACTCTTCGCAACGCGAATTCCGATAATGTTACGAGAGTGCAAAGCAACGGATGTATAAACACAATTAAAAGTTCGCACGACTGTCCGTGGTGAGCCCGTACGGGATACATTACGAGCTGTGCATATTGTTAGCGCATAGATTCAGATACAAATTGGAAATGTGTCGTCGTCATTCGCTTGGAAATCGCTGAAAGGAAGAGGTGCAAAGCTGTATTCGCGTACGAGTGCAGCTAAACTGAGTTTCATGTCCTGTCATTGCATCTTGTTTCCAACAACTCGTTGTTGGGATGTTCTTGTAGCAAATACGTGAGTTGCATATATCTTCAACCTATAGACTTTAATGCAATCAAACTAAAATTTAAATTCATTAATTTGCCCTTAATTTAAATCGATTTGATTATGTTTAATAACAGATGAAATTAATAATATTAACTTGTTAGATTTCAAGTTCATTAAAGTTGGTTCAATTCACGTCCGCTTCTTAGCATTTCTGAAGATGTTGTAGGTGTCTTCGGCTGAGAAAATTATCATTTAGATAGAATTAGGGGTCGTCGACGACTTGAACCTATTTCAGTGTATGAAGCGCATTGTGCGCCCGCCATCTTAAGGAATTCCTCCTCATTGAAAGTGTGCATAGCGCGATAAGAGCGGAGTGATACCCTTGAGGCAAACGATCCTAACCTCAACCTTGCCGACTTCGACGTATTTGAATGAAGATGATCGAATTAATAATACAGCTATGTCGCATTGCATTTAAACGAAGGGGCGCTGCTCGTCCTTTGGCTTGTAATACAAATGACGCACAGAAAATCATCCCTGCGCTATTCTACGTGCAATAACATTATTTTTTATTGCCTTCAGCGCCCCCTTGGTTATCGGTATGAAGTCCACATAATGCAAGTCCACATACGAAATGGAATTTTGGTCGAGGGCGCAGACGTGAGGGGCGAGAAGCGTTCAAGACAAGTTGTGAGTTCCACACGTGGAAAACTTTTCACTTTGCTGCACGAACGAAGACTTTGCAGACTTTAGGGACGTGCGTAGCGTACGCTTGCGGTTTTGCGGTGCGCACACAATAGGGACGGAATCTTCAAGGGATGAAGACACCTCAAGGAGTAAAGACAGGAAACGAAAAAACTGCGCAAGAAAAACATAAAAAATAGTTATCGTTGCAAAGAAAGCAAACAAACTTATTTGCTATACTCCGTTCTCGCACGGGCCGTCCAATTAGGTATAAACTTTCTTCTTCATTTTATGGTCAAGTTGTGGTTCACAAGACACGTGAGCACCTCGAATGAAGGGAAACTTGATAGAATTTTATTGCTTTGATCCGACCAGAATACTAATACTCATGTGGTGTTTGCAAAGAGTTAAAACTCTCTAAAAATCCCCTAAAGACTTAAATATAGTCGTTAAATATACCTCAACCTAGAGCATTTTTTTGCACGTCAATGTGCGCTTTATTTGCGAAACGAAATCGGTACAAAAACCAGAATGATGAACGCTTTCAGGAATCCTAATAAACTTGACATAAAAGCCTCTGGAAATGCGTTATAAAACGATGATTTTGATGAGCACGCGGCAGTGGACACTAGCGACGCGCTCGCATTGTGCAAAGCAGCCGATTTAATGATGCCGCATTAAAATTTAATAACGTCAGATGATAATTAAGAGCGACGACAAAAACGTGGCGGTCGCCTTTCCCAACGTGCTTTTCCACGCATATTTTTTTTTCCACGTCGCATCTTATTTGTATTCCACGTTTATGGTTCGTAATGTTTTATTATTATTAAATCTCGAGGAGAGCGCGGCGCCGCTGTCGATAAATCCGTGCTGCGTTGACGATGAAAATTAAAAATGTGTCAATGCAATCGCTCAATAACCGCAAGCGAGCGCGTCTGATATATCATAAATGTTTTATTGCCAATGCCTTTTACGAGCTGACATTGTTGCTCGGTTGTTACAACACTCGTGGCCTAATCAATTATTTGTATAATTACTTTTTTACTTGGCGCGCATGCGTGTAAATTGTTTCATTAAGCACAGCGTTCCAGCTAGACGTGTGTTGTAATATAAATGGGTGTGCAAAAAGTTAATGAGATTATGTTCAGCAATTTGCAAACTCAACACAACATGGATATTAAAAATTATAACCTACAATTATTCGGTGGTCTTATTAAATTTATAATTATGTATTCCCGCTTGTAATTAAGAATTCTGTGATATTTATTTACCATAAATTCTCATTAAATATCTGAATTCTTGTAAACACGATAGTATATCACAAAAACACTGTAGAAAAATAAGCAGCGTATAACGATCAAAGTACTAAACGTTCGGCCCCTGCAAATATTTATTGCATTTTGCAAGTGCACTCAACTTTTACCAACATTGCTCTCAAGGAAAAAGTGAACGAAGCGAACCAATAAAAAGAGCGTACGCGCGCGCGCAAGCCTTGTGCAACTAAAACGGGCACAAAATATAAAAACGAGTTTATGATGCGACTCGGTGAAATTAGCAAGTTGTTTGTTAATTACTGCTTGCCTTATTTATCCACCTCGGGAGCGCGGGCATACCAGCGTGCTCTCTGGAAAAAACGCTCTCCCTGTCTACAAAGTAAATACGCGGGCAAGCGAGCGAATGTGCGCAAAAATACGTTTTCTAATTGACCACCACAACTGCATAAATTACTAGGCTAACTAGTGAGCGCTAAGCACTCGTAGGCCAAGGATAAAAATTCACGCGCACATTTCATTATTGCAGCGTGCAATTTGAATTTTTGTCACCTGGGTTCAAACAAATTCATATTTTGCCTTCCGTATTTGTAATTCATTACAACGTTGGGCTAGAGGATATACTTCGTGTCCGCGGCGAATTAGTACGACTAATTGGTACACAAATAACGCGTCGCTTTTTATTAGGCGAGTCATTCTTTTTCCGCCAAGTGCATGAATGTAATGAATGCACACCAACACAAGATGCACAAATGCGGACGTTGAGTTACTGGCGAAAAACATGAGCATATTGTGAGGATGAATTATGTGAGCAAAGCATTTTGCATTTATGCATGCAACAATGCGCAGAAATTGTACAAATGTTTAACGCAATGCTGTGAATACCTTTGTTTAAATATATTTCAATTTAATTAAATTTATATTATTTTTGTTTATAAATACCTAAATATACCTAAATTCTACGTTTAAATTAGTGATAATCATTGAAATAATTATTCATAATTTATAATTTGTAAATGTTTTGTGTCGATTATCGAGCATATTTTAATGGTTGATAAAGTAATAAGTATTAATTACTGAACTTTTCATACCAATCTAAATATGTTCGAAAATAATTAACTTAATTTTAATTGGGTTTAAATTTCTAATAATTTTGTTATTAATTAATTATTCCTGGAATTAATTTTGTTAGTCCGTTTAATTAAAAGAAATTTCAATCTTAACGTAGTAATATATTTGCATCCAACACCACTAAACATTTAACATAACTATTTAAACTTGGGGCATACGCCTGTGAAACGTAACAACTGAACATATAAAAAAAGAAATAAAATTCGCAACGAACTCACATTTTCGTGCAATGTGCTATATGCTATTCCAAGCACTAATTTGAAACAATAGCCTTAAGGGACAATCATTATGGAAATAGCCGCAGAGTGCGTCTGAAAACGCGTACAGTGCACAACAGTCTTCTGGGAGCCTGCACAGCAGGCGCTCAATGGCCAGTCACCGGCTAATTGCATCCCTCAGCGCATCTAAACACTCCGACCATGCAATCTAACCCCAAATCGACGCATTATAACCAATGCTTAATGTTACATAAAACTGTACTCTGCGATATTCACACTGGAACTTTTTCATTGCGTGCGATATATCTACTATGCGAATAACGCAGAAAGAAAAAATTACAAATCGCAAGAGGACCCTAATCAAAATCTCAAATTCAAATTATGTGCTGCTCAAAAATAAATGCATGATCATGGAATCATTGCTGGAATGTAAATAAAACAAAAAGTGCGAATGTCTGTGATAATAATAAGCACACGCTTTTGGTGAAATACCAAACAGGGAAACGCATATCACAATAGACGGGAAGAAAATACGATGTAATATAAACGAAGAAGTGAAGAAATGAAAGAAAGGAGGAAAGAACGTCTGCTTGATGCGTACCCGTCGCAAAAACGCATCGAGCGAAATGAATACCCTTGAGGTGCAATTATGAAGATGCGCTGCGAACGACGACGACGTCGATGATGGCCGCGTATCAAGCGAACGTTCGTTTACGTATATGCGCACCTCTCGACAATCACTATTGATATGTATGCGCTCGTAATATGAATAAAAATGAGGTCGGCGCAAATACACATGCGAACGAGGACGAAAAAATAGAAGCAGCATAAACGCGAAATAATACATCCAAATGGCAGAAGGAGCGAACGCATCGTGTGTTGTTCAGCGAAATTCCAACGTTGGCTGGGAGTACTCAAAAGCACTTGGCATTAAAATAAAATATAAATATACGGCCATGATATGCGCGGTGTTTATGTAAAAATAAAACATTCCGACAGCATGATGAAAAATGTAAAAATATTGAGGAAATTGTGGAAATAAAAATACTTTGGGTTTGAATGTATCTGCATTTAAGTAAAAATGTTTTTGCACAATATTTTATGAAATCACGTATCCAAATTAAAAGTTTGTTTTTATCATGCGGAAAATGATTTAACAAATATTACTCATAGGATTTAAACAAATGATATTTCTCCAACTCGTATTTATTTTTCAGCTGTACGTATGTATGTTTATTTGCATTTTTATTCATACGCATGCATATGAGTTTCAAAATACGTTTAGCCGAAGCGCACCTTCGTCTTCGATTTGATAATTTTGATGGATATTCGCTCCCAGTCGGGGGGCGCTTATGTTGCCCACACGTTTCACCATCCGACGAACCCAAACTCCATCGTACACGGCGTGCTTATCAATCAAAAAGTACCCCATGGACGTGCGCACGGCGTAAAACTCGTTTGACGAAAACAAAACGTATAAACAAAAAACAATTTTGATTTAATTAAGTTTCATCATGCATTCTGCGCTAGCAGCATCCGTTTATGGTTGGAAACTGCCCAAACTCATGCAACTTGATTATCAATCGTAAACAAACTGCTTTAGATGTATTTGACATGAAATGTTGTAAATATTCATAAACATTATGTTCCAACACGTTGTTAAATTATAATTATGTTTTATGTAAACGCAGACGCATTAATATAATTAAATATGCGCATTAGGAAAATAAACAATCATGAAATGTTTATTTTATAACCGTAGAAAGGACTAATGCAATATACAGAAATTTGCATTTATAAAATTATAATTTTCTTCCATGTACCTATTCCATTTTTAGTATACCTATCTAAGTAATTTTCAAGTAAAATTTTTCTACTTTACCATAAAAGAATCAAGAAATTATCTATTTAAGGTAAGCTCAATTTACTATTGTGATAAAAATATTAATTAAGTAAGTACAAATAATTCCAAAAAAGTAAATATTCATAAAATTTCTATATTTGAGTACATACTTACGCCATGCGTTTATATGATGTATAAATTTAACCGTAGTTCTCATTTTCTCGTACGTAGAAAAATTTGTAAATAACCTCATCTTACCGTTAAGGAACATTTACGCTCCCATTTCTATCCGGAGGGTTTCGGGATAGAAACCCCACGCTAAACTCATCAATGCAGTGCATGTCACTTGGAAAATGTTGTTGATCTAATAAGACGATCATCAGCACGCCATTCTCGAGCAAAAAAGGAATTCAATTAAATGATGTGTACGGATAAAAATCAACACAATATATTCTCAATCGTACAATCTCTCTAAACCACATATAGAAATCAAATTTGTCGATAATACCATCCATCCATATCAATATCCATATCAATAAGCGCATAATGCGCATCGAGCATGTAGAGATTCCAATATTGATTTCATTGTGTCGCATTCGAAGGCGTTCTTTTGCACATCTGCGGTCGATTTTCGACACATTTATTACATTTGTGGCGCACAATGCACCCTCCGTTTTCGACCGGCTTAGCTCGCTGCGTATCGCGCAATACAATTTACGATATTCAACAAATGTTTACATTACATTCGCGTGCGCAATGAATGCGCATGTGAGGAGGCGACAACATGATCGAAATTGTAGGAGGAGACGACAACGACCAACAAAACGGTTTCTCCGCGGGCGACGAGATGAAAAAGAGAAGAATCCGAATACGAAACGTATAAGTAAATCACGCATCTACATATCAAATACATTTTTATTTTTGATCCTTATAAATTTCTCCGGAACGAAAAGCACTTTAAAAAATATCCATCGATCATTATTTATTGAATGCGCGTATCGATTCCATAAATAGAAATAATAATAAGCATAAGAAGCCGAGGAATTAAAAAATAATAATAATAAAGCAAAACAAGAACAACAAATCCTTCTTGCCGTGTGCAAACGATGAACGAAGCAAAGAACACGCGCTTGGTGGGGTTCGCATTAACATATTTATTAAAAAAGTTGCAGCGTGCATTGATCGATGACGACTTAAAAGAATCATTTAGTGCTTATCTGCATGTTGTTTTCTTTGTAATTTGTTTCTGTGTTGCGCTTCTTTGTCTCGCCTTAACGCGCACACGTGAAATGATACACGCTAAAAAGAATTGATTTGCTTCTCACTGCGGGTATTACTGCTTATAAAGTGTTTTGACATCTTGAACACGCACATCAATCATTGTTGGATTGTATAATTAACCGCTTCTAACAATAAGTGATAGTTTTACGCAAGCACTCATTTGATATGCATCGAATATAAATGTGATTGATACTCTCAAATTGCTTTTTTCATTTGCTCCTTTTACGTTTATTTTAAATTCTAAACTACATAGTTAAGACTTATTAGCATTACTTCATAGATGGCAGATATTTTCTGATGTTAATGAATCAAATTAAAAATACTGATTTTGTCAAATGTTTATGTCCAGATTTTTTCACGTGCCGTTAAGAACGTTTAATGATCTACCCAGAATTTATATCCTCGTTAAATGAACCACATAGATAAAGGAACAAGAGGAATAAACTAAAGAATGAAAAGAAAAGAAGGGCTGTTGGTGACGCACGTGTCGATGTCTTCGCGGGAAATAACCGCAAATTTCATTGCAACGTCTTTTCTCTTCGTTGGCGACGACGTCGGCTTTGGAGATTGCAATATACGCACGCCTCGCTCTTTAATGAAATCCAATCAAGAGCGTCACCGTTACGAGCCATTTTGATTTCTTTAGTCTGGCAAAAGACTTTACCAACAACACATTTTACTTCAATTCCAGCAAGTTAAGGTACAAATTCAGAACCATTAAATAAAAACAATAAAACATTTTCTCGATTTTTATTAGAAAATGAAGTATTTTTTGTTTTTTATCTATAGTGATGTTACGTCGATGGAATAAATAAGAACGTGGAAAACTAATGAAAAACTTGACTTTGACCAGTTTTTCATCACAAAGATTTCATTAGCGAACTTTGGTCGGAGCAAGTTTGCAAAACACTTTCGTCATCAACTTTCTTGCGGGCTGGAGATAAAATTAGTTGTGCAAGTTGTGCTCCGAATACGGAATGCGCACGACACGTGTACGTTTCCAACAAGGGAGGAAGCAGAGCAAGGTAGATCACAACCCTGAGCACTAAATCGCAATTCATCTGGGGCGTGCGTGTGTTGGGATGAAGGTTGGAGAGACATCTGAGACCTTCGGCCGTTAGATGTGAACATTAACATTGGTGAAGAGATGAGGATGTTTGTTACGCGAAGAAAACATCAGTGGCACCTTCAACGTGTCGAACAACATGCCAGGGATGCGTATTAACACGTTCCACTAACAAAATTACAGCCGATTAAATTGATGACGATTACAGCGTGATGCACACACGTGCTTGATTGAAAATCAATGTGGAATTTCTCTTGGGAACCAAACTTTTCTTTTAGCAATAATTTATCGGTATGTAGTAGTTACTTATAGGCGAGCACTATTGAATAGAGTGGAATATTCTAGTATGTTCGACAATAAGTTTAAAAGTTTTAGTTTAAAATCCATTTCTCTATTCGTGGAAAATTTCAAGCATTTCATGCGACTGTAACAAAAAGTCTAGCTTGGTACCTAAAAGCGAAGTAATACCATTTCTAGAATTTTCCGTCATGCAATCTTCTTGTATGTTTGCAACGTGAGCGCATATGCAGCGTACAAGAACTGAAAGCGCGCAAAGGATAAAATATGGCAACTCGTGCGACGTTCAAGGATTATAATACGTCTTTGTCAAAAGGACGTAATCGGGGATTACGCGTATATTTCGTGCGTCCTTGTGCAAAAATGCAAACGGAATTTAATTTTGGATTACGTGTTTCTCTTTTTCTGTTTGTCGACTCAACTCATGAGCTGGCTGCATGCACAGAAAAATGATCAGATTTTGCAAAAGCTTTGCGCGAGCACTTTTTTATGTTTTGTCATGTTTGTCAGATATTTTCAAGCTGCGCATATAATATGATGGATTTCGTATTTATGCTAAATGTCGGCGCGCGCAAAAAGTTTTAAACAAATATGCGATGAGCTTTTCGGTTCAGAGCAAATCGTCCGCCGCTTCGTCTTAACTCACGCGCGCGCACCAGACTGGCGCAGAGAGTGAAAGAGGCAACCAAATTGAAAATACAAACCGCAGCGTGCGCTCCAGACGCAAATGTTTTATTCATAAGATGCTGAATTGAGTAAGGAGGCGAAGAACGAAGGAGTTCTCCTGCGGGAACGTATGCAGGACCTAATTACGAAGGGATGGAATATTCAGCACGGTCTGGGACGTCGAAAGGAAATGAAACCGGCGCAAGTGCGCGGGAGATTGGCGACAAGCCATAATTCATGTTAGCGAGCGGCGAATACGCGACCAAAGAGCACCCACCGCGTCGTTGCTCCGATCCATTATCATTGCAGCGTTGACCGCAATTTGTGTAATGCAAGTGGACCGCGGATGAATTAAGCGCGCTTTTCAGCTTGAATACGAAATGAGACGATTGATCTTCTGCTCGCTCGGTTGACAAACATTTTCCTAATGAATACGTTTAAATTGTTTTTTTTATTTTAAACCAATTGTTTGTTTCGTATAAAGATAAAAAATATGAAAACTCAATGAAATACAAAACAATGCACAAAAAATTACATTACGATAAAAACAAAATGAAACATACACCATTTACGTTTTTATCCGCGATTTGAAGCTTACACATAAATGAAGTAGAAACGCGAAACCGGCTTAATGATAATCGACCTTTTACGCTCGGGGTATCTGTTAAAGGGCCTGTAATCATTGGACTCGTCAATGCAAACGCATGATTGTCGTGTCATTATTTCGCGTTTTCCGCGGCCCATTACCCGCGATTCATGATTCAATTAAAAAAATATTACCATTAAAATGATTGCTCCATTATTGCGAGCTAATGGCTAGCGCGCCGCGATGCATTCAATGGCTACTCAGTCAACGCATTAACTGCAAAACTACACTAAAAACAAATCGACAATAACATTTTAATTCCATGCTCTAGCACTATGCACTAACCTGATAATTCAATTCGCATCAAGTGTGCGCATCTTCGATAAATGGTCTCAATAATACTAAAAATAAATGTGTTATAGTGCTATCAAATGGAGGTTATTGTAGTTGGAACACAAACACCATGTATATTTTGGTCATCAGATCAAAGTGATTACCATTTTATATGCATCAACGCATGAACGTCGCGCAGATGCGATGATTAGATCGATGCGCACTGCAAAGGACGAGCTGGAGTAACCAAGGACGAAGTGCGCGCGACTAATGCTAAATTATGATTAACATCCTCATACAAGTAAACGAAGGCAATCAGAGGACGACGACGACGACAATTGCGCTGCGATATAATGTAGACATCGTTGGTTTTATTAAGCGTCATTGCCCATAAGGCATGCAGCAAACGTTTCTTGAGCGCTCGCGTATGACTTAAGTAAGCATCATTGTGATTTACTTCGTACGCGATGCAACGCGCGACGCAACGTCAAAACGTTGAGCGAGTGAGCGAATAATTGCCTTTATGTGCGCGCACAAAACTTCTTGCGATGATTTCTGCCGAGCGCTTGATGTTCTAATGAATTTGTAAATTTCAGACGGGTAAATGCGCATGACGAATCAGCTTCCCACGATGCATCAAAATGGAATTATGGCCGCCGTGTACATTCGCAATGTTATGAAGAATAGAGTAGGTAACAAAAAGATTGGCTGTAATTTCTGACGGTAATCATTAACGTAATGCATTTGTATGACATTTGCTTTGTAAATATTTTTGTTGGTTATGTTTTAAAGGATTCGTTTAAAGTGTGTGACTAATGATGAGATTTATATTTATGCTTTACGCTAGTAATGTCTTTATAAACTTTATAAACAATAATTTTAATACAAAGTTGCAAATTTCCACACAAGTCTTAAACTTTTATTTGCAGATGTAATAAATTGATCAAGTCGAAACCTCCGTTAAACGCATAATTCGCTACAGCACGAACAAGGAAGAGCATTGAACGCGCAATTGCAATAAATAGTGAAAAGACCGGCGGTGGGTTGGTGACAAACGGCGCTTGATTCGACTAATTGGCTGTGCTCCTCGTCACGCGTTCGGTCCGAATGGTTTGCGAACCCATCAACCACACCGTGAGCAATAGATAAATAAGCAGCAATTGTAGCTCTGACCAAAATACCTCAATAGCGTAAATGAGAAAACAACAAATAAAGTATCCCAACCAAAGCACCGCAAATAAACTACACGTACAAAATGAGCAAATTCTGTTACCACTATTCGAACACTTTACGCGCCAAGGAGTGTGGGTGTTTTTATAATGCTTGCGTTTCGTTAGCGCGCCAACATGCACAACGTATGCACGAATACGAAACATGCATGGCTCTCTTGCAAAACAAAAACGAACGAGCTGAGAGAATAAGAAGAGGACGACGACCACCAATTTTATTGCTAGTTGCAAATACGAGATTTTTATCGTTAAAAAAGAACTTTATATGGCAGCCAACAAAGGAGCGCACGTGATAGCGATCGAAAATTAGGAGTGATTTAAGCTCGCTGTTACACGTTTTCATTGACATATAAATATCAGGCGAAATTCTTGTTGCGTGCGCGAATAAAAGCGCGCGCCGTAAATGCATCATTTCTTTGCGCTTGTGTGACTCGTGCTTAGTTAAACATGAGCCATCCATCGAGCATTAAATATACAAAAATACACACATCCGTTCCTCATTCCCGAGAAAACCTGGCGCGCGTTTGTGCAGCGCATAAACCTAAATATACGTGGAGGATGCATAAATTTCTTAATTACCACTCATTAATTACTCTTCCTATGAAATTATAAATTATCTGCCAACATCGCCCGACGTGTAATTGTTTTTCGTCGTTGCCTTATTTCATTTTATCGCAAGCATGTTCCTTTTGTCTTTAGTGAAATCTTTTTCTTTCGAGTTTCAAGCATTCCACACTTGAATTTTATTCTTACTCCGATATGAATTGGGGAAAGAATGAATAAAATCACCGTTGACTGCATTATTATTACATTTCAATGATTTGGCACTTTTTCGAAGTGTGCACTCGGGACTGAGACGTTCAAATACTCTGCGCTAAAAGACGTTTTGCAATGAAATGCTTTCTTGCAGTTGGATGGCGTCGATTAAAAACTTGCGCGCGGTGGCCCCAACTTTTTTCCGCCTGCATCTTCGACCTGAGTCAGCGTCTCTACGCTCGCGTCTTTTGTGACGATGAAATTGTACTTTTTCCTGGGATATTGGCAGCCAACTGTTAAATGCGTCCGGCGACCGTTAGCGAACGACGAACGCATATTCGGCTGTGAAAAGGGATTACAGTAATTTTCGAAATTAGAAAATCATCCAACGCCTCGCTAACTTAAAATAAAAACCTCATTTTGTAATGCAATTTCGTTAAAAGCTTTTTCGCCATCATCGCCAACGTTCGCAATTATGTTCTACTTAAAATTTATAAGTGATATTGACATGAGTATTGATTTTCAAGTTTCACTCTTTGATATTCAATAGCTATGCTGGCGGGAATTTTTGTGTGGGAATAAAATATGAAAATATAATTAAATCAGTGCAAAACAGCTTGAAAATTTGTTTATATTGCGTGATTCCTTAGAGTGTCAACTTAATTTACTTGACTCGAGCTGTTTACGCGAAACGCGCATATTTTTTCCCTACAAGAAAATTAAATATACGACGCTTTGTTGCTCGTCTCGATGCATGCGTCTGGGGCGTCAAGCAACGCATACGCAAGGAGATGTTGTTCCCATAAACCGGCGGTAAAAAACGCGTCGTCGAATTTATAACGCCGCCATAATTTCCCATGAGAAATCAAAATTTATTCGCGGCGAATTTGCGGCGACGATGGCGGCGGCATTTGCGTGTAAGCAATTCTTGAACTTCAATGCAGCCGCCGCCGCCGCCGTCTTCATCACCGCCGCGTCGTTGCGGCGCCCGTTTCTATATTTCCAGTAGCATTTAAACAAGAAAAGGGCTTAAATGTAATCAGCATAGCAACATGCATATGCCGCCCCATCATATACACATTCGTTCGCCCGCATTCGCGGCCGCCGCCTCGTGTGCAAACAACGCGCGTGCTCCGACATTATTATTTGCCGCTTTACGCACATTGAAACGTGCCCCCTTCGTGCCATTTCTCATCCGAGTGCGGCAGCCGCGGCGGCGATGGCGGAAGACGTAAAAATTACGTTTAATATTCGCCGCCGCTCCGGGCATGCCAACCGCCAAACGCTATTTGCTTATTTGCGTTTCATATGCGCGCGACCGCATAATGTATGCGCGCCGCGTTGTGGTCCGCCGCCCCCCATTTCGCTCCGGAAGTAAATGAGCAAACATATTTAAGATTTCCGGAATGCATCGGCACGCACGTCAAATACGCTATAATTAATTTGATTTTATTTAACTTCAATTTTATGCAGTGTTGCTGATACAACACTTGATACACGTTTTAAGATTTATCCCAAATTTTAAAAAAATGGTTTCTATCTCGCAAAACAAGCGTTTTAATTATAATACGCACGAATTAATGGTGTTAGTAACACATAGTTTTAATGCTTGTTGTTTGAAATGTTTTTGGGTGCGTTTAATTGCTTCATGTGAGTGCGCACAATTTTATGTTCTTCCCTGGGCATTAATACGTTTTATGATTTACTAGTTCTCCAAATGTCAAAGAAGAAGAAAGAATACTTCCCAAGAACATAATTTAATTTGGAGCGTGCGCATGCACACACAAGACGCAATTTTAATTAGCTCATGTAGTTTGCAACATACATCCCGCGTTTACGGCACAAAATCGCAAGCAAGCCAAACACAAAGTCTTCGTGATTTATTCCCAGCTGAACAAGGAAAGCACACATGCATACTCAATGTGACTGACGCTTCACTGCCTTTTATAACTAAGTAAGTCTTGTCCATATTTTTTTGAATACGACCCACTTAAGTAATTAAAATTTAAAAATATGAAAACTTATTAAATTATCCAGAAAATTGTCGGTGAGCTCATAAAGTATCAGTATAATTTGATTTTGTATACTTAGTTATTTAATACAGGAAGTATTAATGAATTCAGAAATGAGAGTAACTAATTTTAATTGTCTAAAGTAACATATACGTAAATGAGCACAAAGCTGTTAAATTAGTTGCACATTTATTACCCTTTCCTAAAATTCACAGCGACTATACTGCATTTACTGAGTGCATCTTCTTATAAACATAATAAACGAGGCGATGCTATCTCGATGCTAACTTGGTTAATGCTGCACGGTAATAATAATTATAATAGCAATAATAATAACGAGAACACAACACAAGATTCTTGGTTTTAATGGAGAACTAATTACGAAAGCTATCAGGTCTTCTCGAGCGTGACAATCATAAAAGTTTAGGTATTGATTTGACTTCGTTTTATTGCCAAAGAAAGAATTCATAAAATAGGGTTGAATTTTATTGAATATTTAGTTCTGTTTTATTCGGCTAACAACCTACTAATTTTTAATCGCCTAACATTTCATATTTAGGTTTCCTTATTGTGGCTAACCGAAATATTTTTGATAAACGAGGTATTAATTTTAGTATAGGCATAAATAATTTCCTATCACTATTTTCACAGCGCACCGCGGTGTTTTAAAGGGAAGGGCGTTGTAATTAAACTAAAATTACTCGATGCAACCAGCTGGAAAATACTCTATAAGTTATATCGCATTATCACGCGCTGGCGGCGATGTGAGTATGCAGACTGCAGCTCGTTACCAGCCAGACGAATTTAATTTACATTAAATAAATTGCAACCGAAATTCACTTATGTGCGAATGACTCAGCCTACAGGTTTTCAGCGCCGCCCACGTGTTTTATTGCTAGCGAAAACGACCGCCGCTATGTGTATTGTAATTTGTGTTCTTGGATCTTTACCAAGTTTTTCAACTGCAAAAAACAGTCTAGATGCAAAAACATAGTCATAATACATAGACTTAGAAACAATTACGGCTATTTCTTGTAATTTAAATTAAAGCTGAATGTTTTAATTTAATTCTATAAATCACTCATTTTGAACATTTTCAATGATAAATAATTATTTATTGTCAAATCTGGAAATAATTAACAATTTCCACAATAATTTCACAAGTTTCACTTATTTTATCACGATTCTAATTTCTAAATAAAGTTAGGGAGTCATATGAACCATTATAATATTAATTACTATCACTTCAATTAAACCATGGAATGATAGTAAATAAATTTTAAAATTATTGTGGCAAAGTCAATGCCTTAGTATCAGTTATTTTCAACTAAATTTGAGGTTCATTCAGTAAAGAACTTTAGAAGAAGTGAGAATGCATTTAGTATGAATATTGGTGTAAAATACCCAATTTTATTATGCAGCACATTATTTCATCACATAGGTATGGAATAACTCATTATAAAGAGGACGATAATTGCGGATTTACACAAAGCGAATAACGCGAAAGACATCTTTGTGCGCGAAACATATTCCGTGAGGTATTGAAAGCCACAGCATAAAGACATCTTTCAGCGCACAGTGCCATCCGTGCTTGCGATGTAAATAGTATGTTGCCTATAGAAAACGCAATTTGCACACACTCGCTACGTCGCATAACAGTCATAAACACGTTGAGGCAACACTGTGATGAAAACCACTTTGGCGTAATTTTCCACCATTTATCTATCTCCACCTGCATGCATGCACAGCATCCTGCACGTGCCAACAAAAGCCATGCATACAAGAAGTTCTATCCTCAACTACTGCTATTTTGCATTTGAGCAAGTGTCGTATTCATTTAATTTTAGCGACACCGCATGAATGCACTTTGCGCGGGCGAAATTAATGTCGACTGCGCAATTGTATGGCGCGCGTTCGCGTGCTGATAAATTGGATGTGAAATGCGGGAGAAAACACGGAAAAAACACACCACCACGCACAAGAAAACGCACAAAGCTTGCACACGTTTATTTTTAAATGTTGTCAATGTTCTTTCTCTTCGCTCAAGCGCATGTGAAGAGCTTTTCGTGGCACGGTTATAAAGCGTAATTAATTAACGACATGCATGTGCAACGGTTTATTTAATTTGGATGTTCAGAGCTGTATTAAACCAAAAAATCATGTAAACTTTTATTGAATTTACATCTTGAATTCAAAACTAAATTGTAAGAATTTTATAAAGATGTTTGGGTAAACAAGCTTAGAATTATCTGTTATTGAGTTTAATGCGTACAAGAAGTGTGTAACAACGATAAATGAACTGATGTCAACAAGCGGGTTGGTATAATTAACCGTTAATGGGTATCGTGTCCTTTTCTTCTCAAATATAAATAAATGCGTCCCCGTTTCGCAGGCAAAAGGAGCGAGATCATGAGATGGCACGCGAAGACAAAGTATGCGCTCGACAATGGCGCGAGTGCGCTTCGTTTGTACATGGAACGTAATCAAGTGCGAAAGCACTCTTTACGTTAAGAAATCATTACTCAAACTCACACGTTATCAACGAATGAACGGTCAACGAAGGAGCGCGTTCAGCAATCCACAGCTGGAAACTGTAAATGGCCCATTTACCGCACTTCCACTAAATCTACCAATAACGAGAAGTACTCCAAATCGACGTCCGAACCGTTTCGATTCAATAGGAAAGTCATTATTCTACTGAATTAACCCTCCAAAGTTGGTAGAAATTCACACTTAATTTTTTTAGATTCTTGTCTAGCTTGGATAAACTAAAGAGAGGGAGAACTTCTAAATTTTAGTTTAAAACATCAACAATTTAATACCAAAGTTGCTATTTATTGAAATCTATTAAGCAAAGCAACACTAGGCAAAACTTGTGTATTTGCAAAGGATAATCGAGCATAGTTTGCGTCTCGAGGATCACAGAAAGTAAATAGCATTGTCCTATGAGGACAACAGCAATGACAATGTCTGTTTGTAGCGCGCAACGCTGAAGATCTAACTAAACATGACCGTGTTTATAATGCGTTTTCGCAATATGGGCCCGCGCATTTATACGTTCGAAATCAACGTTGGCGAACACAACGCAAAGTTTGTTCTTGTTGTTTGTTTCGAAATTAGACGAAATTCGCATTCATCCGCACGCGTTTCATAATCGTGATGAGTTTGCTACTGCCTCTGACACGATTTCAATCATTGTTCAAAATAATTATCCGGTTCCTGTTTTCTGCACTAATTACATTTACTCAAATTAGCTAGAATAAAAGTTTAAAATAACCATGGCATGATTCTCATTAAAAAATTCTAATCAATGCAAAAGAAGGGAAACTTTAACGTTTAATTGGAATAATTGGATGAAGCGAACTTTCGGCATTTTGCATTTAATAACAACGCAGCGTATGCGCGCTTCTTTGAAGAGGGTGAGGCGTTTTGCTGGGTAATCTTTTTACCCAATTATACAAACGGCAAAAAGATTAAGCTTGCTACGGCTGTCCTTTTACATATCTAGCACGGGCGGCGAGCGTCTAATTCGAACACACGTAGTGAAAGACAGTACCGTGGCGACGGCGGCGGCGGAACCGCGCAAGGCGCTCGGAACTTTTAATCTCTCATTAGACCCCCGGACCTTTTGCGACGACTAATTGCGTTTGAGGATGGACCATCTAAACGAACTTCTATTCTATACGTACAATTTAGTTGGGTGATAAAACGGTACGGTTTCTATAAATGGATGAACTTAACTGGACATTCATTTCAATGCCAAACAGAGTAGTTTTTCTAAAAACACGTAATGGTTAAGAAGGTAAATAGGTAAATCTTTATTTACGTACATAAATAAACCAACTTCTATTTATTAAAATTCAAATTACGCTTATTATTAGAAAAATTATCAAAATTATATCAATAAAGAATTAATGATAAATGAACACTCAAATTTATCATTTTAAATATAAAAAGCCAAAAATTCGAAATAATTCACTTGACATTCATTTACAAGAATGTGATAAAAACAGTACATGTGGAAATGTATGTATGTACATACCTATCTAGATTTTTTATTGAACTAAACTATGTGAAAAATCTTTTATCAAGTATTACAGATTAATTTGTTTAATTATGATTATATATATTATTCCCACGTGAATCATTAATTTATTATGATATATAATTTTAGATAATTATAACCTACAAGAATAAATATGATGACGATATTCAGCACGAGTATAAAAAGGAGAATTGTTTAAGCCGAAAGTATCAATTGCAATTTCATTTGCATCTAGGCTGCAATTACAACAATAAAAATTCACAGTAAATAAAGATTAAAAACAGTATAAATTTGTTAATTTTATCATAGATTCATCTCAATGATCATATGTTATACTCTCGCAAATCAATAATTTATTATAATATATCATTATCATTTTTTGTATTTTTAACCTGCAATAATGTATATGATGATGATATTCATCAGCTCGAGTATAAACAGCGAATTATTTAAACCGAAGGTATCAATTTCAATTTGGTTCTCATCTATGCTGCATTTACAATACGAATAGAAATATGAAAATTTTTATTATATTTTCGACGATTTGTGCAATTTCGTTGGTAAAGCGAACCATATAATTGAGATATCTTTTGTATAATAAACTCGTATTTATTATTTTAGGCCAGCAAGGACCATGCTCATCACGTATACCAAGAAGTCCATAATGTGTGTATGAAGGAACTCGGTGTGGATTACTCGGCCCAAGAAGATCCAAAAGCAAAATGTGTCCCCAATTGTGTTTATACTAAGTTGAAAATTATCACCGCTGATGGTCATTTCAACGAAACTTCATATAGTACTGAACGGCGAAAGCAAGCAAAGGCTTGCTTTGAGACTTACAAAAATCTTGAAGCTTGCGAACGTGCTATCATGTACTACGTGTGCATAAAGAAAGCAACAGATGAGTTGTGAACTGCGATATTAACGAAATGCGCCAAAGAAAAACGCCAATCACTGTGAAATCGGATGATGATTTCTGGAAAGAAATGGCACATGAGAAAAAGGCCTGTTTTGCCCGTTGCGTGTTGATTGAAATGCATATTATTGACAAGGATCACCAAATTAATATGGACAATATTAATCAATATGCAGCTGGTAACAATAATTTAAATGTTGAACAAATTATTGAAACTTGTAATAAAGAGCATATTAGTAGCGACTCATGCACGCAAATCGCTAAGAGGCTTCTGTGCCTGCTAAATGCATTTAGAAAGAAGCAATAATATATATGCCAAAAATGTGATGGTTATTTTATAAGCGAACGGTAACCTATTGTGAACGGCTGAATGCAATAATAAAACAACAAATATGACAAAATTACAGGGTGCGCAAAAAGATAACATAGTTGCCTATATATAAAAATGAATCGTCGAAATGCATGTTCACGCATAGCTTCCGAAGGACTACATCGATTTAATTATCAATGCTTTGTTACATTTGTCTCTGCCAAGTGCATATCAATGGGGAGCGTAGTGCAGTGCAGCACATTTTCTTTAAAACGTTCATGCGGTCTTTGTTATTACTTTTACATTACCCTAACATTCTCTTACTTAGAAGATTATGAACGAGGCTGCATTAATATTTAAAAAGTCAGGGGTGGTACAGACTTTTACAAAATTTGGTTTTAGTACGTGTAACGGAAAAAACCGAGATAAACAAAGAGATATTGGCACAGCAAGAGCAAGTGAGGCCATAAAGTAATTTTAATGCATTGTTAGTGTAGAATTATTATCACGGGTAATATCACCACATAATGCAAATTGATGTTCACAATGGGCGATACGGAGTTCGTCGGGCCAGCTAGTATATTATATGATATATTAGATATGTATTTTTAATAACTAGGTATTATTCTCATTAGGAATTCTAATAAATAAAATAAAATCGGCCATCGATCATGAGTAATTTGTTAAATTAAATGTTTTATGAGTATTTCTACATTCTTAAGGTCATTAGGCAGAATGGGCTACTAACACCCTGAAGGCGGAAAAGGCCAGACGGCCTAATAGCTCCACTGAGGAATAAGTAAACCAGGGACAATCTATTCTCCAAAAGGTAGTACAGGTCTATTGAAGAAACTTCAAGAGTGGGCAAGAAGAGTGCCTTGATAAGTCTCGTTCCTTGGGCGGGTGAGAAAACGCAGAGGCGCCAATAAAGCGAAATCCTTAAGGATCAGCTTTCATGGGCTATTGTACACAGAATGATCATGGGGGGCAGCATTAGGCCAACCTATTGGGGCTTAATCGCGGCGGCGCCGATGAATAGATACCTGGACATTCCCCAGAAGCATACGGGTCCTGTCCCCACCTGCAGAGCTGCAGTCTGGCATCAGGAGCGCATCAAGTTAATAGCGTGTGCAAATCAGCGCCCCGCAGATTTGTACAAACTAACTTTAGATGAGTTGGGTACAAACTAAATATAGACGACTTGGGACATCGGAAAATATCCCTACCAGACCGAGTTCGATGCCGTGGATACGTGTCCAAACATGTAATGAAGAATCATGCGATCAAAAACTTTAGGCTTCTCTAGATCAGCAATGCCACGCTGCCGTCACGTGATTGGAGGCTAGCAAAAGTGTGTGAGGCGGCTGGCATTCTTAGGCAGACAATTCTTATTATCAACGAGGAATCTCGATAGAGCATACTATGTGAATATCACTCTCTTCTACCCGCCCTGGTAGTCATAGTGTGACCGTTGGCTATTGTTCTTCATCTTAGGCCACAGTAGCAACCTACCTAAGTATACCTATATGCTAGTCTCAAGCCAAATGAAAAATCATCTTAACGTAGGATGTTGTCCCACGTTAAGACAATAAGAACAAAGGTTCAGTACAAGTGGATGAGGTAGATTTATATATTATTGATTGGACTAGACGATGTGAAATACCTTCAATGAAGTTTTAGAGATCAATTAGTTTAAATATAAATTTATTAATGTTATAATAGATTCATCTCAATGATTATTTGCTATACTCACGCAAATCAATAATTTATTATAATATATCATTTTCTATATCTATCACCTATATAATGAATATTAATGAATATGATTATGATATTCAGCTCGAGTATAAAAAGCGAATTATTTAAAGCGAAGGTATCAATTTCAATTTGGTTGTCATCTATGCTAGCATTTACAATACTATTAAAAATATGAAAATTTTTATTATATTTTCGATGATTTGTGCAATTGCATTGGTAAAGCGATCCATATAATTGAGATATCTTTTGTATAATGAACTCGTATTTGTTATTTTAGGCCAGCAAAGACCATGCTCATCACGTATACCATGAAGTCCATAAGGAATGTATGAAGGAACTCGGTGTGGATTACTCGGCCCAAGAAGATCCAAAAGCAAAATGTGTCGCCAATTGTGTTTATACTAAGTTGAAAATTATCTCCGCTGATGGTCACTTCAACGAAACTTCATATAGCACTGACGAGAGAAAGCAAGCAAAGGCTTGCTTTGAGACTAACAAAAATCTTGAAGCTTGCGAACGTGCTATCATGTACTACAAGTGCACTAAGAAAGCAACAAATGAATTGTGGATTACGAGATTGACGAAATGCGCCAAAGAAACTAAAACGCCAATCACTGTCCAATCGGATGATGACTTCTGGAAAGAAATGGCACATGAGAAAAAGGCTTGTTTTGCCCGTTGCGTGTTGATTGAAATGCATATGATTGACAGAGATCACCAAATTAACATGGACAATATTAATCTATATGCAGCTGGTTACAATGTTTTAAATGTTGAACAAATTATTGAAACTTGTAATAAAGAGCATATTAGTAGCGACTCATGCACGCAAATCGCTAAGAGGCTTCTGTGCCTACTAAATGCAATTAGAAAGAAGCCATAATAATATATATGCAGAAAATATCATGATTACTTTGATATGATATTAGTGTAAAAAAAAATGGTAAAGATGAATATTAATAATTTACGTTTTATTTTAAATTTAAGCACTCCTCTTCCACCATAATTTGGTCAGGGTCTTCTACATAATATATTAGATATGTATTAAGTATTAGTTAATTTAAATATAATCCATAAAGTGAGAGTGTGTGTTAAAGATTGAATTTTATGTAGTAGGTAATTTTCTCATTAAGAACTACATTTATTTATTCGCAACTTATTCGCAACGTAATTTGCAGGCGTACAAATAAAATTTCCAAAGATAGTAAATAGACTACATATATAGATATGATTGATTACCCATGACATAACATTAAATTAAAATAAAATATATAATATTCTCAATAAATAAGATAAAATAGACGAGACCGGTCATCAACAATAAGTATTTTGTTATATTAAATGCATTATGAGTAGGTACTCCCACATTCAACTGAATTTTAAATCAATCTATAACTTATTACCATACATTGATACATTACTTACTTATGCCTAAATTAAACAAAATATATTTTGATTAATAAATTGTTTTAATTTGGATGAGATTCTATCGAACTCTGATTACCCGACAGATTAACCTCGGTGCAATGGAAGTCAAGAAGAATAGATATTCAATCCGTACGTATTTCTTTCTTAATACATATACCTATTTATTAATAACTTATTCAGCTTGTCATTCCACGTGTATGAGTTTTCATATTTTGGCGATACAGGAAAATATATTAACAAATTTAGCCACATTTAGGTTTTTGTTTTATATTGCGCTCTAGCAAATAAGTTGTTTTTTCTTGAATCATCTTACCTCATGTTGATGTCAGAAATATGAATAAATAATCAGTACAACTGGATGAGATAGATTTATAAATTAGTTATTGAACTAGACGATGCGCGATGTAAAAAACTGCAATCAAGACTTAGAGATTAATTTGTTTAATTATGGAATGATTAAAAGTAGGTACACAATTATTAAGTAATATAACAGGTTCATCTCAATGATTATGTTATATATCATACTAACGCAAATTAATAATTTATTACGATATACAATTTTAGATATCTATTAATAAATATGATGATGATTATATGAAATTCAGCTCGAGTTTCAGCTCACAAAACATCAATTTCAATTTCGTTCTGATATAGGTATGCTGGCTGCAATTACGATACTATTAAAAATATGAAAGTTTTTATTACACTTTTTGCGATATGTGCAATTGCGTTGGTAAAGTGAATTATATTATTGAGATAACATTTATACAATGAAGTCTTAATTGTTATTTTAGGCCAGCATGGATCCTAATGATCTTTTACATCTTCAAGTCAAGCAATGTTTCAATGTATCTGGTATAGATGTGTCGCCAAGTGTATTCTTACAAAAGCAAACATTATCACTGCTGATGGTCACCTCAACGAAACCACGTATACCTACCACTGATCAAAAGAAGCAAGCTAAGGCTTGTTTTGAAACGTACAAAAAGCTTGAAGTTTGTGAACGTGCTACTATGTTTTCCCATTGCATAACGAAAATAATAGATGAATTATGGGTCATGAGAATCACAAAATGCTTCAAAGAAAGTAAAACACTAGTGAGTATCATAACGTTTGAAGACATGTGGAAAGAAAGGTTTGATAAGAAGAAGGCTTGCTTTGCTCGCTGCATGTTTATTGATATGGAAATTGTTGACAAGGATCACCAACCTACTTTGCAAATATTAATATATATTTAGGTAATCACAATACTTTAAATGTGAAAGAACTCATTGAAACATGTAATAAGAAGCATATGAGTAAGGATTCATGCACGCAAATCGCAATGAGAATTCTTTGCGTGCTGAACTCAATTGTAAATATCAAACAATCATAAATATATATACAAAACATGTGATGATTACTTTATAGGCGAACGGTAATCTCGATATTATGTTATTGCGAAAGAAAACTAACTTTTATAAAGGAAAGACTATTAAGTCACTTTAAAATTAAATGCTACATAGCCAATTTTCTACAATTATAAGTTGATCAATGTTTGGTATATATTAAATATGTATTAAGTACCTACTAAATATAAATATAATATATAATACGAAACTAATCTGTGTTTCTTAATTTTAAGGAAGTACCACGATTCTCATTAGAACTACAAATCAAATCCTGTCTATTATTATATTAAATGCTTTATGTGTATTCCCACATTCTACTAAAATTTAAACAGACTGGATTCACGTAACCATAAATAGAAAGGTAACAAACATTTTGATTGATAAATTAGAAATTATTAAATTTTTGTATTAGAATCTTTTAATATAACAATTAATCGCTGGCTATCAACTGCCGGTGCTAACGTAATTTATTGAGTAGGTAGTCTAATTTGATTCATTATAATTCAACATTATAAGAAACATAAGATGTTTGCAAATGTAAGTATCTACCAAATATTTTCAAATATATTTTTCTAAATTTGTTTCACAGTATATGCAATAATGTCTAAATATCATAAATTATTTTTCAGTTATGTTGTATAGTATTATTGTACTTTAGTAATGAAAGTTTATTGATATAATTTATGGACTTATTTTCAGTATCACTACACCACTCGCTGCATCAGCATGAAACGTTTAATTGTAATACTTGTCATGTGCTCAATTTCTGTAGTAAGTTGTTATAATAGAAACATAATGATAATATCATAATAATTTCTTTTAGGCAAGTAAAAAAGAATTACATGTTTATCATAAGTATCATAAACAATGTATGGATGAAGCAGGAGTAGAATTTGCTGATCAAGAAAGTCCAAAAATGCATTGTGTGGCCAATTGCGTTCTAACTAGAAGTGAGATAATAACTGCACAGGGTCTACTAAATACTACTATATATCCTGAAGATGTTAAATCAAAAGCAAGAGCTTGCTTTGAAGCCTATAGATCTGAAGAGGTGTGCAAACGAGCCAATAAATATTCAAAATGCCTGGAAGATCAAATACAACAAGTTTGGAGCAGCCGAATTCCAAAATGCGCAAATGAAACTAATACCCATATTGACGCAAAAACTGATATTAAGACTGTTTGGAAAATAATACTTCGTGGTAATCATCCTTGTTTCAGTCGTTGCTTGCTCCTTTATACAAAGCTTATTGATGAAAATAATAACCTGGATATTGATACAATTAGCGTTTATACCTTAAGCAATAACAAGGTGAACATTGAAGATATTGCGGAAAAGTGTAATGTTGAGCATCATGAAAATAGTGCGTGCTCTCAAGTCTCCAAGATAGTAAAATGTTTTCTGCGAGGACTCAACTTAATTTCGTAAAGAATATGAGAATTAAACAATTTCCCGTTGTTTCTTTTCTTTTGTCAAATATCCAGTGTATCTGTAATCATCATTGTTATATTAATAAATTTATAAATGAAAATTGTGTCTGATTACTTTACCTGTAAATTAATATTAATTTTTGTTGTTGCTGTCACCGCTTGTTGAGGTGCTATAATATCATAAACCATTCACAACATTACAAGATAAGCATTTTTGTTACAGTAGTGGAAAAAACGTGATCAAGGAAATATATAAATTTACAGAATATATGTATATTCCTGTATATTCCGTACATAATACCTATTTAATGTGAGAACCTTCGATATCCACCTATCTGTATCCAAATATACTTATGTTAAAAAAAACTATACGTGGTTGCTTGATTAGTGATAAGAGTCACCTAAAGTCAAAAACTTGGCGTGATTCTTGACATTCGTTAAGAATGTAACATTCAAGAGCCAAAAACACGGAAAGAATGTGGCACGACCAGGTTTTACGAATGGGCAACAACTGGTTAGCATAAATCTGGATGCACGAAAAAATTTATAGAAAAAGCACCTCCAGGACGTCCTCCCAGGAGTTAGGTAGCAAGCTGCATTTCAATGGTCTCCGGGATCTCCAAACATGCTTTTATGGCCAACTTCGAGAACAGAAACAGCGTAAAACTGCATCGTAAATTAAACCATTACGGATTGATCGAAGATATGTTAAAGAGCATACCCTCAAACGACAAAGCATGGCAAGGACCAGATTTACAACTCAACCAAATACCCTAATATGTGGTTAGATTACAAAAATATAAGTAATGTAAAAGAGTTGTTGTGATTTAAGTTAACAATATTTCAAGATTCATTAGATCGAAGAAGGAATGTAGGCATTTTTTTCTTTCATAATATATCTTTACATGTGTACATCTGAAAAAAATATATTAACATAATCCAATAAATTTTACTATAAATTAAGAATTTGTTATTTTTTATTCAACTATTTCTATGTATGTATCAACGAAAGGAAAAGCGGAAAATATTATTTTCCTTGACACTGCAACAGTATCACAAAATATTTAATTCAATATGTCAACAACTTAAAACAATTTTAGAAAATGTGAAAGAAAAACGTAAACATTGAAATATTATTATTGAAATGTATTGGTTTCTATATAAAAAGAGTTTTGATCATAAAAAAAATTTTGATCATAAACAACAACAACAACAACAAATAAATTAAATATTTCAGAAATAGCGTAATCAATATTGAAGCTTATTCACAATGTATAACGAATATTATTACTTCTAGGTTAATCTAGGTTAAACTAGGTTAATATAAAAATATTACAATAACTGAATATAATTGAGAATCATCTGCCTGTATTCAGAAACCAGTATAAAAGCGAGCAACATCAATTATATTTTCAACAAATACATTTGATTTTAACAACTATCAAAATCTCGAGTGACAACCATGAAAGTCCTAGTTGTATTGCTTGCACTTTGCGCAATCTCTGTAAGTAAAATTAAATATGTCTATCGTTATAATTTCATAATATACGGTTTTTAGGCTGCTAAATCGCACCACAATCAATACAATGAATTCCATCGGGAATGTATGAAGGAAGCTGGTGTTACATATAAAGACAAGGAAGATCCAAAATATAAATGTGTTGCAAATTGTGTTTTCACGAAAATGCATGTTATTAATGTTGATGGTAAACTGAATGTAACTGGCTATCCGGATAACTTACAAGAAAAGGCCAAAGCTTGCTTTGAACCAAACAAGGATCTTGAAGCTTGCGAACGGGCATCAAAGTACTCCATATGCTTGAAGTCTGCAATGAAGGAAAGATGGACTGAAAAGATCCAAAAATGCGCTGAGGATGCTCATGTCAAAATTGAAGGTACTGACAAAAAAGCATTATGGAAAATGATGACCGACGAGAAGCATGCCTGTTTCGCTCGTTGCATGATGAGTCATATGAAACTTATCGATGAAAGCAATGATATTAACATGGATACCGTTAACATACTTGCTGCTAACGATAGCAGTTTGAACGTAGAAAAAATTGTTGAAGATTGCAATAAGGAGCACACCAACCCAGATATATGCGTGCAAGTTGTAAAGAGGGTTACTTGTGTGTTTAAGGCGGTCAAGAAAGTACATAAAGAATAAGTATTTGTAGGGTTAATTTTAAGTTGACTATTTTAATATCTTTGAAAATTTTAAAATAAATTAAAATTTTATGAACAGCATAGTAATATTCTTATTCAATCATGGATAATATTTAATTAGACTAGCTCTGTAACCAGCGTACACATTAATGCACGCTGCCTACACCGGGACTCGAACCCGGGTCGAGTTGGTAACAAGCAACGTTACCACTGTGGTACTACGTACTCTATTTCCTGGTTTATTCATAAAAATTATACCTAGGTTAACCTAAACAAATTTACTTTTTCCTCATTTATTAATTAGACTGTTAATCTTATACGAAATATGCCAAAATTATCCTACGTATAAAATATCTGATAAATTGTGATTTCTAATGCTCCCTTAGATTGCTTAACACCTGCCGATCGAAAATTAAATACAATATAGATAAGTAAAAAAATACAGTGTGAGAAAACATGCACACTATCTACTTCAAATCTATCCAATAAGGGTTTCAAAGATGTTCTTATAGAGGCTAAAATTAAATTAAGCATAAATCAATTAATTAGGTATATCATATTTATACCAACAAAAAAAATATATTTAGGCTGAGAACATCAATTACCTACTTGTTATATATACATATATACCTAAATGTGATTCATGTACCTGTATATAGTATACATCTTATCCCTCCCTGGGATAAGATCCCAAACGCCGTATGAAACTTAAGAAGACAATTACAATGGAACCTCTTATAACAAATCTAATTCATTGATTCATTGAAAACGTTCATTGAGCGAAGCAATTTTTAAGGATTTATATGGATATAAATCCACGTAAAATGCATTAATGCGTTCCATGCTGTAAAAAGCACATTGAAAATGCATTGTCCTCAATAAGCTCTTTGCAATAATGTCTGATTAAATTTGTAAAAAAATTTTGTCTCTTCGAGCTGCTTTTTTGCGTATTCTTCTAAGCGACATTTTTAGAACACTTCTAAAAATGGTTTTTTGTATACTAAAAAGTCCCAACATTTCTATAATAAAATTAGTATAAGCTAGGTTTGTGTTAAATAGGATAATAACAAGATAGAAAATGTTCTAGCGCATAGTTCGAATTAGGAATTCGTTCGTAATGCGAAACGACGTTTGTTAAGTGGGTCATTATTTTACGATTTATGTTGTTCGTTAAGCGATTTATGCTGTTTGTTCACACGGTATGTGGGGCTTTCGTTATGCGAGGTTCCCACTGTAAATAAATTTTATACATATATAACTCAATTGGCGTTACCAACGATTTTGGAATTGCAATCATTAAATTTAAGTGTATGCAAATAAATGCAACGAAATTTATTAATTCTTATTTACTATCAATAATCTGGTAAAATTGGAGATTGAACTGGAAAAAATTAATTTCCACGTTTATTTGCTTTAATTTAATTGAAATATGTGGCGGTCATGGCCTAGTGGTTAAATGCGTTAGCTGCTATCCAGTCAACCGGGGTTAGATTCCCGATATTTCTAACTTGTATACGGTCGGTCACCTTTGCAAGGCAATGACAAAGCAGCAAAGTATTCTGCAGAATATAGCCCTCATGTGATCGTTCGGAGCCGGTACAATTAATTGAAAAATTAGTTGTTGAAATGTCCCATATGTCTACGTAGAACTTATATCGCATAGCGAGGGTTACTTAATTTATTTTTATTTAAAAATTTATTTAAAAAGATTTAATTTATTTAAAAGAAATCATTTAATCAATATGCAATGCAGCTATGCAGCTACTATCAGAATTTTGAAATTCATTTTATTTTATTAATGTTAACCATATATAGATTCGGAATCATTTAACTTTTTTTATTGAAATTCAGAAAATGTTTCTAAATAAGTTGTTCTACTTTTATGATGTTTTGCACCTTATAATAGGTATGAGCACGTTATTTGTAAATCTACATATAACTGTAATTAACCACCATGTTAGTGATGGATTAGTATAAAAGCCCACTGTATCTTTCAAGTTTATATCAAATTCATTTGATTCGTATATACATCACAACCTAAAGTGACAAACATGAAATTTTTAATTGTACTTTTTGCCCTTTGTACCGTATCACTGGTAAGTACAATCAAATGTACCGTACAACTTAGTATAACAAGAAGATTATGTTATTTAGGCGAATAAAAATCATCATCAATACCATGAATTCCACCGCGATTGTCTGAAGGAAGCTGGAGTTACCTACAAAGACAAGGAGGACCCTAAATATAAATGTGTTGCTAGTTGTGTATATACCAAAATGCACATTATTACTGCTGATGGTCAACTAAACGTAACTGGATATCCGGAAAACATGCATGAAAAGGCCAAAGCTTGCTTTGAATCTAACAAGGATTTTGAAACTTGTGAACGCGCAAGTAAATATGCTAAATGTCTTAGCACAGCAATGAAAGAAAAATGGAACGGAAAGATTGAAAAATGTGCCACCGAAACACACACCAAAGTTGACGCTAGCAGCAGGAAAGCATTGTGGAAGATAATGATGGATGAGAAGCACGCTTGCTTCGGTCGCTGCATGATGACTCAAATGAAACTTGTCGATGAAAATAATGATATTAATATGGATTCAGTTAACATGTTTGCTGCAAACGACAACAATTTGAACGTAGAAGAAATTGTTGAAAATTGTAACAAGGAACATAGTTATCCGGATATGTGCGTGCAAGTAGCTAAGAGAGTAGGTTGCGTATTCAAAGCCCTCAAGAAAGTGCATAAAGAATGATTGTAATATATATAATATGTATTCCATAAATATTTTAAATGTTAATAAATAATTTTAAAAGTGAAACAAAAGTAATGAATATTAAATTCTTATATGATCATGTTCAATTTTCTATCCAATATTTATTGTACCTTGATATTAAATTCAAGCAACATTATAACAATGTTTAATAATAATTCAATCAAAATGTATCTAATTTAATAATATTTTACCTGGTTTTGACACTGTCATCATAAACAATTACAATTCTATTAAATTTTTTAATAATTGATTACTGAATGCTGAACGATATTTGTAATGTACAGCAAATATAGAGTTAAATAAATATGTAGCAAGAATGTAAGCTTCATTACAATTTGCAATAATTGCTTCTATATTCAAAATAATAATTACAATGCTACTAGTAAAAGACATTTTGAAAAATCGTATGAATAATCCTGCTATGAAAATAAAAAAATGTTAAATGCATTTGCTGTTCAGATAAAATTAATAACATATTTTTATATTGATTTGATGTTTCCAAAGTGCGTAAAATAAATGTTAAATTAAAACTCGCAGTACATATTTGAATATTTTAACTCACAATCAATGAACAGACAATGAATATTGTTAAATGCTTATTAATTCCATATCACATATTCGGTTTCCACATTTATTTGTCTTAAATTTAATTTAATTGACATAAAGTCCCAGTTAAAAGAAATTTTAAATTTCTCCAGTGTCCTAATTTTAAATTGAAAATGAATAGTAAGTAGAGTCACTAAAAATGCATAGATACGAAAATATTCAAAATGGAAGTCCTACCACTATACAAGATGATAACAATGCATCCTAGATTATTAAAAGGAATTTTCGTATTATAAATTAACAAACAATATAAGCAATTCGAGAAACCAGAGTACATTCGATGGCTAAATATATTCCATAAAGATACAATAAATATACTTACGAAAAATATTTGTAAAGTTTCAGTTTTTTATTAAAATGGTCTGGTTACGAAGTTTTAAATCATGTTTCGGGGCAATATTCAGAAACATAAACGAATATATAAAAAGTGTTAGGGGAGACCTAGGAGAGTTGGTACAATTTTTACTTAAATGAACATATCTCTGTTCAGAAACATTCTACGTTTACGAATTATATGGCAAAGGGTAGCTGAATTTATACTCTTTAAGATACAATTATTTCCATTAACGAAAATATTATGATTTCTGAGAAAATCAAGAAAATGTGAAATTGCGTTTAGTGTACCAACTCTCCTAGTATCGAGGTGAGTTGGAACAGACATCTAGGAGAGTTGGAACAGCTATGTTTTTGGATTAATTCGTGACGAAAAAATTCCATTATACACAGAATCACATTAAGAAATAAAGACGAACTCTAATGATTATTTGTTATACTTGTATGTATTGAAATAACATATAATATTCAGTCAAGAATCAATAATTAATTTTGATGAAAAATAAGAATATTGTTTAAGTAAAATGATTAAATAATAAGTAACAAATAATGACCAAATTAACTACAATTTCAAATTATTAATTAATATTAATTGAATTATTATTACTAGTGTTTTATATTCAATATTGCCTTTCATAAGCAATATTTTCTTCCTCTTTTGTAAAATCATCGAGCTAACATAAGCAAGTGATAGACATTAGCAAGTGCCTTTTTGTTCGATTAGCTTGATATGTCATTTTTTTTCTTAATATTTCTGTACAAGAACATATAGTTGAGATTGTAAGAAGATCCGGTATTTCCAAGATCTTTACTTCTTAATGTGATTTCTTCAAAGAACAGTTCATAAATTTTAACTTTACTTATGTCCCTAGCAGTCTTTCGTTAATATTTGGTTAATATTTATTTGGCAATCTAAACTAAAAAATAGCAATTTACCATGCCATATAATATTACAACCCAAAGAAAATAATTTTGCCAGAGATACAAACAATAATGGTGATGGTGAACCGGTCAGAATAAAAATTTGTAGCTTCGAAATTAGTTGTCTTATAAAAAAAATAAAGCTACTACACGAAACTTGAAAGACTGAAGTATACAGGAAAAAATATTAGAACAATACAAACATAATATATGTTGATATATATGGAATCAACATTTTGGTTAAAAAGTTACTTTTCGCAATTTTTTGTGTGCAAATTTCGCACAGTCAAAACCGCTTATCACACACTTTCATCGCTTACTCCATCAAATAGTGAGTGTTAAACAGAACAAATGACCGTTTTTCCGAGCTCGCTAGTAATTATAGTTTCCGAGATATCGACACTGTTCCAACTCTCCTCTGTTCCAACTCACCTCGGTCTCCCCTATTATTAACCTATTCTGTTAAAATGATTATTTCATATGTTTGAAACCTAATAATAATGTAATATATAAGCACGCTATTTGCAAATCAGCTTATAATTGTATTGTGACACGATGCAGCGCGAGATTGGTATAAAAGCCGAGTACATCTTTCCAATTTTATCAAATACATTTAGTTTGTATGTCCATCAATATCTAGCGTGCCAATCATGAAATTTTTCATTGTACTACTTGCCCTATGTGCAGTTTCTCTTGTAAGTAGAATAAAATATACCCTACAATTTGATATTGAAAGCACATTATTTTAGGCTAAAAAGCAGCATCAACATCATCATCAATACCATGAATTCCACCGTGATTGCATGAAAGAAGCTGGACTTGAGTACAAGGACAAGGAAGATCCAAAATATAAATGTATTGCCAGCTGCGTTTATACCAAAATGCACATTATTTCTGCTGATGGTCACCTTAACGTAACTGGATATCCGGAAAACATGCAGGAAAAGGCTAAGGCTTGCTTTGAACCTAACAAGGATCTTGAAGTTTGTGAACGCGCAAGTAAGTACTCTACATGCCTTAAGACAGTAATGAAAGAAAAATGGAACGAAAAGATTCAAAAATGTGCTACTGAAACAAAGACCAAAGTTGACACCAGTAGCAGGAAAGCACTGTGGAAGGCAATGATGCATGAGGATCACTCCTGCTTTGGTCGCTGCGTTATGATTCAAATGAAACTTGTTGATGAGAACAATGATATTAACATGGACACCGTTAATATCTTTGCTGCAAACGATAGCAATTTGAACGTAGAAGAAATAGTAGAACATTGTAACAAGGAACATAGTTATCCGGATATGTGCAAGCAAGTGGCTAAGAGAGTGGGTTGCGTATTCAAAGCTCTCAAGAAAGTGCATAAAGAATAATTTTAATTTCTGTAATTTTCCAGACATATTGTAAATTTGAATAAATGATTATGAAACTAAAACATATGTAATTGATATTAATATTTTCGTTAATTTAATTTAACAATTTGCATAAATTAAAAATTCATCATGCTGAACAATTTCATTTCAAATTTGGTGGACCATATATACAATCTGGCTAAAGTTTGATATTATTTATAAAAAATAAAGTATAACGTACGAGACATAACGTACCTATAAACAAAATAATGTCCCTAGAAACTATGACATAATCAATCATTTCGAATAAAATTATTTGTTCCAAGAAGATTTACTTAGTTATAAACACAATTTAACTTTCTAGAAACCGTATATTGTGAACTAATTCAAATTTTGTCATGGTAGTAAAAACAAAGCAAATCGAAATTTGATAAATATTAAATAACTTTCAATAAATCCATAATATATGAACAAAAATTGATGAGAAAGTGATGACAATGCTTCTATTAAATAAACATTAAAAGGACTTTCTGCGTATTATCAGAGGTTTTGTCGCAATCTAACTCGTTCATTTCTCATATTTAAATACGTCTCTCTCGCACATTTTAACTTTTGCATCATGAGACACTGTTAAATTACATCGGCACGACTTTAAAATCGGCAAAATTTCGTCCAAAAAACTAAAAATTTCATCTTCAAAGTGTCATAACTTTCTTATGGGCGGGTTTGGGCGCAACTGGACATAGCAGAGGTGATTCTTCATTTAATTATCTATCTGCCAGTGGTAACACCGCCTTGACACAGCTTGACACACACTAGTAGAACTCGATTTGAAAATTTTCCGTCCATCAAAAATCGGAAATTGTTCAAAACTTAATTTCTAATTGAAAATATAATATCTAAAAGACGATATTGAAACCATTCGAAAGACTATTAGTTGTAGTTTATGCACATGCAAAGAAAGTTGATGTGGGATGACTATGAGCTTGGAAAATGAAATTTGAATATGAAGTTTACATGTGAATCAAATCTCGAGCCCGAAATTGGTTGACTTTGTCGCTAAATTGTTGCTAAACTATTTATCCGATTTGGATCATATTTTCACATTCGTAAAATTCAGTTATTCCTTAATGTAGTGGTAAAAAAATTTTCAAAAATGTCATTATTTCATTTCACGACAATTTCCCCTTCGGGACCAGTGTGCACTGTTAAGTTACATTAGCACGACTATAAAAGCGGCAAAATTTCGTCCAAAAAACTAAAAATTTCATCTTGAAACTGTCATAACTTTCTTATGGGCGGGCTTGGAAGCGAGTAGACATAGCAGAGGTAGTTTTTCATTTGTTTATCAATCTGCCAGTGGTAATACCGCCTTGACACAACTAGACACACACAAGTAGAACTCGATTTGAAAATTTTGCGTCCATCAAAAATCGGAAATTTTTCAAGAATAAATTTCTAATTTAAAATATAATATCTAAAAGATGGCATTGAAACCATTCGAAAGATAATTAGTTGTAGTTTATACACATCTAAGAAATGTTGATGTCGGATAACTACGAGCTTGGAAAACGAATTTTGAATATGAAGTTTACATGTGAAGCTAATTTCGACTCAGAAATTGTTCGAATTTTTCGTTAAATTGTTGCTAAACTATCCATCCGATTTGAATCATATTTTCACATTCATAATATTCAATCCTTTATTTCTTTATCTGGTGGTAAAAAAAAATTTTCAAAAATTTTACGACAACTTCCTCTTCAGGACCAGTGTGCACCGTATATATGCAGATATATATAAATATATCTGTTGAAGTACAGAATGGAAAATACAGATTTAAAACACTCCTCAATAGGTGTTTAATTCAACGATACTAGCGGAAAATTCAACGGGTTAAGAAGTTTTTATTCTGAGAACAGTTTATACGGACAAGCCATTTGAATTAAAAAGAATAAAATTTCCAATTCTATCATTTGCAAAATTCTATCGCATTTAGCGATAGTTTGCCGGGACAGCTAGTTTATTATATTAATGTATGTATTTCATGTATTTCATTAATATAATAAACTAGCTGAACAGTTCATCTTAAATTTCAAATTGTACTAAATACGCAAATATTAAAAAAATATTAAATAAGTTGTTCATACCGATTCATAAATCGAAATTTATACTAATACGTAATTTCTCATATTATTTTTAAAACGTGTTATAACATAATGATAATATAATATCATAGAAACGTATAATGCATTATCGAAAAGCTGTAATCTGTTTTAATATAAAAATATGGGTAATTTGGGAATATTACCTCGAAAAACAATACGCTCGATCCTATTGTCGAACAGTATATAATCTCGTGAGTTTATTGATACTCACTATAAATATTTTAACCGCTTCCATCGCAATAACATATCGAATATGTTGAAACTTTTGTTTTTTATAATTAATCTGGGTTCACTTTCTTTCGTAAGATTATTCAATTAAAATATTATGATATTTGATAAATTGATTAAAAACATTCCTTACCTAGGCAAATATAATCTTTGATGCAAAGTACGTAGCGCAACACCGACTCTGCATGAAAAGAGCTGGCCTTCATTTCAAATTGAAGTCTGATCCAAAAGCAATGTGTCTGGACCTATGTGCTGTCAAGAGAATGCATATTATTACTGCAAATGGAGATTTAAATTTAACTGCAATACCTATGGATTGTCATAACGACTCAATGAGGTGTTTCGAACAAACCAAGAATCTGGAATCTTGTGAACGCGCATATGAGTTTTGGAAATGCTTTAAGCATGAACAGCGTAAACGATGGTCTGAGAATTTGCAAGAATGCGCTGCTAAATATAATATGTCTCTACCCAATGAAGGTAAGCACGGAATATTTTCAATATACACAAGCGATAAGAGGAAGGCTTGTTATAGTCGTTGCTTGTTGCGGCATATGCATGTTGTTGATGTGAATGATGATTTCGATCCAGAAACTATAGCTAATGTCGTTGATGGTAATGGCCAAAATATAGAGCATGTTATAAAGGGTTGCAATAAAAAAATTATTGACGACAATGAATGTCTCCAAGTAACCCAACGGTATCAATGTATTCTTGTTTTGGTTACTAATTAAAAACCAATAATGTATAATTAAATGTGACATTAACTATGTATAATTATTTTCTATTACCAAGGCATTGCACTTTTTTGTGGGGTCGTTCTGCCCTGATTCCCCCCTCCTTTTGCGGGTAGGGGGGCTTTTCGTTTTGTAGAAGGATTTCCAGTTCGCCTTAAGACTAGGTAATTCCTTTGAGGTAAACTGCGAGTGTTATTTTTTTTGAAGATGCATATTATGTGTTCGGGCTGTTCTTTGTACCTTTGATCCACACAACAACACAGTTTCTCCATTGATTATATGCTACCCCCTCTGCCAATAGCTGCAGGATTTTTCGTTTTAAAATCCCACGCTGACCAGGTGGGTTGAGGAGTCGGAAAGCGTAATGGTCTGAAATATATTCGCATTGACTTGGGACTCGATAACATGATCTGTAGCATAACAGATTAATTCGGAAGATGATCAAAATTCAGGAATAAATAATACCTAATACATAGAGTAATAATTTTGCACAATTGTTATTTTATATCGAAACCTACTGATGCCACGTTATGGCAAAACTCCTGTAATTTTCTATATTTTTTAAATATGTACTTATTTTTGAAATTCACCCATACCTCGCTTTGTGGCCTAGATATGTACGTGTCATGAAACTTGGCCGCAAGGCGAAAAGGCCGTATAAAGAATCAGTTATTCTAATACAAATTCACACCCAAGATTGGCAACATGTTGATGTATCCACATCACATAAATGCTTTTTTTTGCCGTTATAGCAAAATGCCGTATAAAGAGCCGCCGTATAGCAAGATATGAGTGGGCTAATAATCACACCCAACCACATAAGAGTGGCACTTTAACTTAACAATACTTTGAATACAAAAATAATTCTTATTATTGAGAATAAATGTGTCAAAATAGTATTGTCTTCTAATGTTCTACATACAGCTATAGAACATACAGCTATAAATTGGAAGTATAAAATATGTTTTTCATATATTTTGCGATATTTGGCAAATCTTGAGTAATTTTTTGATGCAATGCATTGTAATGCAGCAACTTCCAGAAGGCCCAAACCCAGTGTGTGATATGTTGAACCAAGAACTAAGTATGGATGTCAGTGTATTAACATGTGTGCTCTAATGGCGTTGAAAATATGGACTCCTGTATTTACAGTAAATTCAACAAACTTACCAGAAGCAGAAGTAGTGTCGATAGTATGCTTTAATAGGGCTAGGGCATTGAAGCCATGTCAACGTGCTAACAAATACGTGATGTGCTGTAATAATACGAACATTGATAAAAATCACATAAAAGCCAGCTGAATAATCTTTTGAGTAATTATGAATACAGCAAATGTGTTATTATATTTTCGGAGAAAAATTATCATAGATGCAAGTTTATTTAATCAACTAAATGCTGTTAAACTTTATAATTAAAATTTGATTTTCAACTTAAGTTGACTGCTACACTGGCAAATTGATTAATGAGCATCCCTACGCATTTTAAACTGAACAATTTTTTTCTTCGGCTTGAACTTACCGACTGGAAGTGCTGTCAAGATTCCGGTTAAGTCGTCAACGGGCAAGACGGGTCTTGTTTGCGTATACTCATTAGTCAAATTAGCCACATTTTCGGCTTGAGCGCACGAACCATATTCAATTTCGAAAGTGTCAAGCTCTTTTAGTTTCGTTTAACTTGATACACATATCCGCCTTCGACCAAGTGCATATTATAGAAATTATCTATATTTACAAATGCATTATCCACGTCAAGTCGAACACACATGACAACTGCTAATCAGAAATTTACTATACGAATTTTAATAAGAGAGACTCAGAACTTTTTTACTTCATTGTGCATTTCAGAATTATTACACTTCCATCTCTAAACTGCTACTATCATAAAGTAATAAATTTTTAAGTAGTATAGATACGGTTGGCGAAAGGACCTCTGGTCGGAGACCAAATGTATGATATAAACAAAATAAAAAATGTTTGGCAAGATTTAATTTTTTATTAAAATTGTTGAACGATCACATTCAATAAAGCGCAGTGCTCAGAATTAATCAAATGCGTACATTAGATAGTGCTGCTAACTAATCTACTTACTGATTACTAATTTAACAACAAACAATCAAAATGTCTTGGGTAAAAGTTTTCATCTAATTTATTTTCTTATATGTATTATTATTTAGTATATAATTTCATGTAGTTTGGAAATAAATCAATATTTAAGTTACATCGATTAGTGCGTGTAGTGTGTTCTCTCCTTATAGCACTCGTGGAATTTTTAACTCCACTAGGAGCTCCTTTCTCCAGCGCTGCGTGTGCACGAGAAGCATATGCAATCAATTGGTCCTTAAAACGGATCTGGCCCACACCCTCTTTGATTCCAAGAGGTAGTACATTTAGGCCGGCTCTCCACCGCGGGAACGCTATAACGAAGAAATCCCCAACAGTCGCACCAAGACGCCGTCCAAAGAACTCCATCACAGATATCAGCCGCACCAAGGGGAATCTCTGTCACAAGTCACAAAATATTGTCCAACTAAACTCAAGCATACGGTGATCAGCACCAGATCCCCAATTGATAAATTCCAAGGTAAGAGCTCTACGGAATAGAATAAAAGCCATGGAGGACGTAATCCAAGAGACAATTGAATTATTTCACAACTCTATTCTTCCTTGACAGATGTCATTCTTCCCTGAGATCCCTTGATCAATCCGAGTAATTCAACAACATTCGGCGCAAGGTATTTGTACTTCGCAGCACCTTGAAAGCAAGACAAGATAATCAACCACAACAAATTAGCTCCCACTTTAACGGCGGTTATTCAACATAGATTGGGCTCCAAAAACAAACAAAATAACGATGGTCTATACGACATCGAGAAGTTGCAGGTTTCAAAGCAACACACCAGAGGGGAACCAGCCAAAGTTATTCATCACCTGAACTTAATTGGCAACAACTATCTAACTGCTTATGAACTATTAAAGAACCGTTACAATAAGAAGAGACTGATCACACTGAAACTACTGGACAAGATATTAGATCAATCCGAATGTACCAGAGAATGTGCCGTACAGTTGGCAAACAACTTCAAGAATACCACTAATGAATGGAATCTAGCCAATCAGAACCTCGGTTTCAAACCTTCCACCTGTGGTGCAATCGCATCATCACTACGTTGTGGGATAAGGAGACCAAAATAGTATATACGAACAAGATTACTCTCACCGCTAGAAGACATACCCCACGTTCAACAAGCACTGAGACACGAAGATCCAATTTGTGAGAGCCAATCGCAAGACTCATTCAAGTAGAGCAGGGGTGCACAACTCAAATTGGGATGCCTCAAAACTAAGAAATGCACTACACAAATTGAAACCCCGCGCCGTAACAAGTAGAATAGGTGGAAAAACGCTTTTGGCGGCCTTATTTCGCGGACCGCCGCTTGCGTGCTGCCGGGCCGTATATTGCCCATGCCTAAACTAGAGCATAAACTTCCACAAGAGCCAACCATTAGGGCTCAATATCACAAGTTCATAAAAGAGTACATCGAGTTAAGATACATGAAACTAGTCTCAAGGGGATTTGAGGACCCCCGCACATTACATAACACACCATCTATATATATTTAAAGCAAAGTTGTGTTTCTTTGTGCGAGGTGGTCTTGCAAACCACTAGACGGATTTTAAAGCGGTTTTCACTATTATGTTCGGTATATATGTCGCCAGGTTATAGGCTATAGAAAAAACGTAGACTAATTTTTGAGAAATAAACAAATCACTGGTTTTAAGTGTGTTGGGTTCCATATTCAGAAACGCCCCTAAAAGGTATCAAATTAGCAAACTCATTAAGGCGGGCATACTATGTGCACCCTTTGTGCGCCGATGATGCTGATGCTGTTAAGATGAACTGAGAGTATTGAAAGAGCGACGTTTTTAAAATCGGGGGTGTGATAAATACATATGGGCCGAGAAAATGCGAAGTTTTAAAGTCGAGGGTGTGACGGATGAGCACAACATTTGATTAGAATACATGTAAGCAAAAGCGCATAAGAGAATACACCGAATGCACCGAATGAAGGCATGATGTATTGTTGATGTTTTTAGATCATGTTGTGTTTTAGATCAAATTTTTTTTAAAAATGGACATCAACTAAATTTGATTCTTTCAAATGCGTTATAGGAACACTAAAATTAAATCCCCGGCGAAGCGGGGCTTGAAAGGGGCCCCTAGTGCGATTATAAAAAGAATCAATCAGTTGTAGAAAAAACATCTTCTTCTTTCTACGCTCTCTCCTTCAGAAGGTTGGCGATCCATATAGTGTTGTCTCTGACACTGCTGCAAGAAAGATTTCTATTGATGTACAACCGAACCATTATCGTAGGTCTTTGAGCCACGAGTTCTGTCTTCTGCCGAAAGATCTTTTACCCTATATTTTTCCACCATTATTACTTGGAGTATTTCATATTTATAACCCCTTACTATGTGGCGAAGGTACTCCGACTTTCTTCTCATTATGGTGAACATAATGTACCTACACGTATCTTTAGTGTACCTGTACAACAAGAAACGTACGCACTTAAAAATGCTGCTTTATATCTAAGAAATTTAAAATAATGTTTAAAAATTATTCGAAACTACTATTCAGAAACTATTTAGAAGTACAAATGCGTATATGAAATGTGTTATTATTAACGTAGTCTGCTGTAATGATTATTTTATGTTTTTCTAACCTAATAATAATATAATCGATATGCACGCTATTTGCAAATCAGCTTATAATTGTATTGTGACACCATGCAGCGCGAGATTGGTATAAAAGCCGAGTACATCTTTCCAATTTTATCAAATACATTTAGTTTGTATGTCCATCAATATCTAGCGTGCCAATCATGAAATTTTTGATTGTACTACTTGCCCTATGTGCAGTTTCTCTTGTAAGTAGAATAAAATATACCTTACAATTTGACATTGAAAGCACATTATTTTAGGCTAAAAAACAGCATCAACATCATCATCAATACCATGAATTCCACCGTGATTGTATGAAAGAAGCTGGACTTGAGTACAAGGACAAGGAAGATCCAAAATATAAATGTATTGCCAGCTGCGTTTATACCAAAATGCACATTATTTCTGCTGATGGTCACCTTAACGTAACTGGATATCCGGAAAACATGCAGGAAAAGGCTAAGGCTTGCTTTGAACCTAACAAGGATCTTGAAGTTTGTGAACGCGCAAGTAAGTACTCTACATGCCTTAAGACAGTGATGAAAGAAAAATGGAACGAAAAGATTCAAAAATGTGCTACTGAAACAAAGACCAAAGTTGACACCAGTAGCAGGAAAGCACTGTGGAAGGCAATGATGCATGAGGATCACTCCTGCTTTGGTCGCTGCGTTATGATTCAAATGAAACTTGTTGATGAGAACAATGATATTAACATGGACACCGTTAATATCTTTGCTGCAAACGATAGCAATTTGAACGTAGAAGAAATAGTGGAACATTGTAACAATGAACATAGTTATCCGGATATGTGCAAGCAAGTGGCTAAGAGAGTGGGTTGCGTATTCAAAGCTCTCAAGAAAGTACATAAAGAATAATTGTAATTCCTGTAACATTCCAGATATATTGTAAATGTTAATAAATGATTATCAGATTAAAATATAAGTAAAGTTTCTTTGATTTAAATTTAACAATTTTATTTCAAATTTGGTGTTAAAGTATTTCAATTATTTATATATACACAATTGAAAAACAATAGTGCAAGTAGGTACGTATAGCTCGAAAATGTTTGATTTCATATCGGGCCTCGTATAGAATTATTTTTCTATACGAAAAATTTTTTCTCTAAGCTAATAGAGTATTTTTTTTTTCTTAACTTCAAATCTCTAAGCTAATAGATACAAAGAATACAATTTTACGAAAGCAATTATTCCAATTTGGTACAGTTTTCTAATAAAAAAAACAAACAGGTCAAACGGACATGATTGCCGTGTCAAATGAAACACCTATTTTCGGTACAAAGATATCATCACGTGGAGCCAATTACGATTGTCCAACATATCACATTCTGCATGCATTTTACAGACAATTTTGCTTATTTTAATTTAGCTGGTTAGAGTTGCACAGCATTGCACCGCGTGTAACTCTGACTAACATTAATTAATACGTGCTTAGTCAACATAGCTTGAGGTTTTAATTAAATACAACAGTAATAGCACAAGCTACGTATAGATTTCAATCATAAACAAATTAATTATAGAATGATATATTTTCAAAGAGTGATATCTTCTCTAACGAGATCAAGCTTTAAATCGGACAACCCGTTGCTGTTTGTGAGAAGGGAGGCTTCTTTCTTTCGTCCTTGGCAATTCGGTCAGCTCGCCCCCCACTGATTATCTTCACTGTATTCATGTTCAATGATCATGACTGCTATGCGACTCGTCCGGTGGGTTTCCTGGTCAGCAAAATAAATATACATTCGCGTTTCATTTTCATTATTACTTGGAGTAACTCGTATTCATACCCCCTTACTATGTGGCCAACATACTCCGTCTTTCTCCTTATGACTTGATAAAGTTTGGTTGCCGTGTGAGTGCAGCTGTGACAATAAGTGAAGGTGCCATTGCATGGGCACTACACACGAACATTCATCCTGAGAAAGTAAGTGAGAAAAAACGGTTTTCGCACAATTTAACCAAAGATGCAGAAGGCCTCAGAACACATTAGAGAAGCATTACTGCGTTAAATACGCAGATTGATTTCTTTGGTGAATGAGAAAATGATGTGATTTTAAGCCAATACCCTTTGCCCACGGCTTCACTCCAAAAAACTAAAATCACAAAAATTCTAATGTTTGTACCTTGATTTGAAAATCCACATTTCTCGGAATCGGAATTCGCCGGGAAAGCTATATCAATACGAAACACCTTTTGGTGAAACGGAGTTCGCGGGATCAGCTAGTGTATTATAAAAACCCTGAATTTTATATTTGCGCGCCAATTTGAATGGTAAAAATCGAAGTATTTTTTCTTAAAATATAGTCATATGAATTTTCTGTTATGACTAATTACGGTGGTCGAATCATCGCGGGCGTCAACTGGCATAATATTGGGGTACAAATCATCGATCGCTCGAATATCCGGGTACGAACAGAGAAATAGCTCAAAAGACTAGGGGCACAAATACCTACGGTTGTCGGTGGGCAATCCATGTTTCTAACCGTCACGGCTCGAAAAATTCTTACCAAAAACACTAAAATAATTTAAAACTATTATTTCTAAAAATTCTAATATCAAGATAAAGAAGAAACTGAGAAAAATGATAATTTATAACAGACAATTATACAATTAAAATTTATCAAGAAATACAATAAATAAACTAAACGTGGTGTTTATGAAGATATTGTGGATAGAATTCAATATAATTTTGAAATTAGAACACAACATTCCCCTACAATATTATTAACCACATTTTCGATTTGAATCGAATTATTATATAGGTACTTATACACTTGCTTTCGCAAAACAACATAGTAATATATTCAATTACTATGTACAATTTGAAATCTTTTCAATACGTAAATAATTTATTAGTAATTAATTTTAATCTAACATATGTGCTGAAATATTAAAGAATTTTAAGATTTTATTATAATTAATATTTTGCTTTAAAATTCAAATATTCATGTAATTACATGCAGGTGAAGAGGACAAGCCAAGGACAGAAAGAAATTGGATGAACTGATTAAAGAATATTATAGAGAAAATAACAAACCATCCTTACCCTCGCGAAAGTATGCATAAGAGATGTGAATGATTAAATGATTAATAATAACAAAAGCATATAAAATTTATGATATATTATTGACTTCCTAAAATTATTACCTATGTACTTATATGTACATATATGTATTTTATTGCATGTTCGCAAAGAGAACATAAAGAAATGAAACAAGAAAATATAGTAATTACATGGGTGTTGTTATGCATTTCATGAATATAATATAGTTGAATATAATTTAAAAATTGTTTCTCAATATTTCAAAACAATATTATTAAAATAATTCATTAAAATCATACAATAATCATTATTCTCTGATTCATGAGTATTAATGACATCATGCGAATAAAATTAGATTGAGTTGATTTCTCCATATAATTGGTGAAAACCATCAATGTGATAGTGCATATGCATCTATACTGGGATGCATATTCTTTCTGCTGATGGTCAATTTAAATTCAATGCATAGACAAAGATTTGCTTATTAAATACAGAAATCTTGATCCTTGCGAACGTACGCATGCGTAGCGGTGATACCTAAATTTAAGTTTCAATAGGAATCCGATTAACATATAATAATGATTACAGTTACCAAATAATATAATATTATTGTATACTTGACTAATTTCTTCCGAATAATAAAAAGAATATTTGAATGCTCCACTTTCCACTTATAAGGGCGCAAACATAAAACTAATATATTCTTTTCAATCTATATATGTAAGTATATTTATTATATTAACATATAGATTTGTGCCAGGATGTTTTTATTTGGCATAATGCTGCAATCAAAATTTTCAGATACACGGAATTATCTATCTAAGTTTTTAAATATTAAAACAAATCACAGATCAGAGTTGATCATAAATAAGAATTTATACAAATACATAATTTCTCATTTATATTTTTGAAATGATTTATAATATAATGATGATATGCTATCATAAACGTGTAATGCATTATCGATTAACTGAACTATTTTAATATAAAAATATGGGTAATTTGGAAATTTTACCTCGAAAAACAATACACTCGATCCTATTGTCATGGAGTATATAATCTCGTACATCAACAAACTCACTACAAATGTATTAACCACTTCCATCGCAATAACACACCGAATATGTTGAAACTTTTGTTCTTTATATTTAATCTGGGTACACTTTCTTTCGTAAGATTATTTAGTTAAAATATATATTTGATAAATTAATTCAAAACATTCCTCGCATAGGCAAATAGTATAAACTTTAAGGCAAAATACGAGTCGGAACATCAACTCTGCATGAAAAGAGCTGGACCTGATTTTAAATTCAATTCTGATCCTAGAGCCATATGTCTGGCCCTATGTGCTGTCAAGAGAATGCATATTATTACTGCAAAAGGAGAATTAAATTTAACTGCAATACCTATGGATTGTCGTGATGACTCAATTTTGTGTTTCAAACAAACCATGAATCTGGAGCCTTGTGAACGCGCACAAAAGTTTTGGAAATGCTATAGGCTTGAACGGAGTAAAAAATGGAATCAGGCTTTGAAGAAATGCGCTGCTAATCATAATATGGCTCTACCCATCGATGGTAAGTACGGAACGTTTGAAATATACACAAGCGATAAAAAGAAGTCTTGCTATTCTCGTTGCGTGTTGCGGTATCAGCGTGTTGTTGATGTGAATGATGATTTCGATTCAGAAACTATAGCTAGTGTCAATACTGGTAATGCCAAAAATATTATGCACATTATAAAACGTTGCAATAAAAAAATCGTTGACGATAATGAATGCCTCCAAATGACTCAGAGGTATAAATGTATTTTGGTTTCCTTGGGTTTATAATCCATAATTTATTATTTTATAAATCTCACATTAACAATCTATTTTAATTATGTTAACTAATTATATTAATTGCATAAGTATTTTGCTAGAGACTTTATACTTATTTACTTAAGAATCTGATTATGAATAATAACCAGTAGCAAATATATGACAGATTAATTAGGACTATCATGAAAATTCATTGCTAAATAATAATGCACAGAGTAATACTTTTACACAATTGTTATCTTATTTTACAATCTATTGATACCACGTTATGGCAATTGACGTGTAAATTTATTATTAAATAGTTATGCCAATTATTATTATTGCCTGGTAAATTAGTTTTTAAATTTCGCATAAGAGTGACCATTTTATTTAACAAAATGTACTTTGTTTGTCAAAATGTCAATTTAAAAATTATTCGAAATTACTATTCAGAAACTATTTAGAAGTACAAATGCGTATATGAAATGTGTTATTATTAACGTAGTCTGCTGTAATGATTATTTTATGTTTTTCTAACCTAATAATAATATAATAGATAAGCACGCTATTTGCAAATCAGCTTATAATTCTAATGTGACACTATGCAGCGGAAGATTGGTATAAAAGCCGAACATATCTTTCCAATTTTATCAAATACATTTAGTTTGTATGTCCATCAATATCTAGCGTGCCAATCATGAAATTTTTCATTGTACTACTTGCCCTATGTGCAGTTTCTCTTGTAAGTAGAATAAAATATACCCTACAATTTGATATTGAAAGCACATTATTTTAGGCTAAAAAACAGCATCAACATCATCATCAATACCATGAATTCCACCGTGATTGTATGAAAGAAGCTGGACTTGAGTACAAGGACAAGGAAGATCCAAAATATAAATGTATTGCCAGCTGCGTTTATACCAAAATGCACATTATTTCTGCTGATGGTCACCTTAACGTAACTGGATATCCGGAAAACATGCAGGAAAAGGCTAAGGCTTGCTTTGAACCTAACAAGGATCTTGAAGTTTGTGAACGCGCAAGTAAGTACTCTACATGCCTTAAGACAGTGATGAAAGAAAAATGGAACGAAAAGATTCAAAAATGTGCTACTGAAACAAAGACCAAAGTTGACACCAGTAGCAGGAAAGCACTGTGGAAGGCAATGATGCATGAGGATCACTCCTGCTTTGGTCGCTGCGTTATGATTCAAATGAAACTTGTTGATGAGAACAATGATATTAACATGGACACCGTTAATATCTTTGCTGCAAACGATAGCAATTTGAACGTAGAAGAAATAGTGGAACATTGTAACAATGAACATAGTTATCCGGATATGTGCAAGCAAGTGGCTAAGAGAGTGGGTTGCGTATTCAAAGCTCTCAAGAAAGTACATAAAGAATAATTGTAATTCCTGTAACATTCCAGATATATTGTAAATGTTAATAAATGATTATCAGATTAAAATATAAGTAAAGTTTCTTTGATTTAAATTTAACAATTTTATTTCAAATTTGGTGTTAAAGTATTTCAATTATTTATATATACACAATTGAAAAACTATAGTGCAAGTAGGTACGTATAGCTCGAAAATGTTTGATTTCATGTCGGGCCTCGTATAGAATTATTTTTACTTTTTCTTAACTTCAAATCTCTAAGCTAATAGATACAAAATGAATACAATTTTACGAAAGCAATTATTCCAATTTGGTACAGTTTTCTAATAAAAAAAATAAACAGGTCAAACGGACATGTTTGCCGTGTCAAACGAAACACCTATTTTCGGTACAAAGATATCATCACGTGGAGCCAATTACGATTGTCCAACATATCACATTCTGCATGCATTTTACAGACAAGTTTGCTTATTTTAATTTAGCTGGTTAGAGTTGCACAGCATTGCACCGCGTGTAACTCTGACTAACACTAATTAATACGTGCTTAGTCAACATAGCTTGAGGTTTTAATTAAATATAACAGTAATAGCACAAGCTACGTATAGATTTCAATCATAAACAAATTAATTATAGAATGATATATTTTCAAAGAGTGATATCTTCTCTAACGAGATCAAGCTTTAAATCGGACAACCCGTTGCAGTATGTGAGAAAGAAGGCTTCCTTCTTTCGTCCTTGGCAATTCGGTCAGCTCGCCCCCCACTGATTATCTTCATCGTATTCATGATCACTGATCAAGTGATTTTCATTATTACTTGGAGTAATTCGTATTCATACCCCCTTACTATGTGGCCAAGATACTCCGTCTTTCTCCTTGTGTCTTGATAAAGTTTGGTTGCCGTGTGAGTGCAGCTGTGAGAATAAGTGAAGGTGCCATTGCATGGGCACTACACACGAACATTCATCCTGAGAAAGTAAGTGAGAAAAAACGGTTTTCGCACAATTTAACCAAAGATGCAAAAGGCCTCAGAACACATTAGAGAAGCATTACTGCGTTAAATACGCAGATTGATTTCTTTGGTGAATGAGAAAATGATGTGATTTTAAGCCAATACCCTTTGCCCACGGCTTCACTCCAAAAAACTAAAATCACAAAAATTCTAATGTTTGTACCTTGATTTGAAAATCCACATTTCTCGGAATCGGAATTCGCCGGGAAAGCTATATCAATACGAAACACCTTTTGGTGAAACGGAGTTCGCGGGATCAGCTAGTGTATTATAAAAACCCTGAATTTTATATTTGCGCGCCAATTTGAATGGTAAAAATCGAAGTATTTTTTCTTAAAATATAGTCATATGAATTTTCTGTTATGACTAATTACGGTGGTCGAATCATCGCGCGCGTCAACTGGCATAATATTGGGGTACAAATCATCGATCGCTTGAATATCGGGGTACGAACACAGAAAAGGCTCAAAAGACTAGGGGCACAAATACCTACGGTTGTCGGTGGGCAATCCATGTTTCTAACCGTCACGGCTCGAAAAATTCTTACCAAAAACACTAAAATAATTTAAAACCATTATTTCTAAAAATTCTAAAATAATAGTTTAAAATTACCTAAATTATTAAATTTTTATTTCAAGATAAAGAAGAAACTGAGAAAAATGATAATTTATAACAGACAATTATACAATTAAAATTTATCAAGAAATACAATAAATAAACTAAACGTGGTGTTTATGAAGATATTGTGGATAGAATTCAATATAATTTTGAAATTAGAACACAACATTCCCCTACAATATTATTAACCACATTTTCGATTTGAATCGAATTATTATATAAGTACTTATACACTTGCTTTCGCAAAACAACATAGTAATATATTCAATTACTATGTACAATTTGAAATCTTTTCAATACGTAAATAATTTATTAGTAATTAATTTTAATCTAACATATGTGCTGAAATATTAAAGAATTTTAAGATTTTATTATAATTAATATTTTGCTTTAAAATTCAAATATTCATGTAATTACATGCAGGTGAAGAGGACAAGCCAAGGACAGAAAGAAATTGGATGAACTGATTAAAGAATATTATAGAGAAAATAACAAACCATCCTTACCCTCGCGAAAGTATGCATAAGAGATGTGAATGATTAAATGATTAATAATAACAAAAGCATATAAAAATTATGATATATTATTGACTTCCTAAAATTATTACCTATGTGCTATATGTATTTTATTGCATGTTCGCAAACAGAACATAAGGAAATGAAACAAGAAAATATAGTAATTACATGGGTGTTGTTATGCATTTCATGAATATAATATAGTTGAATATAATTTAAAAATTGTTTCTCAATATTTCAAAACAATATTATTAAAATAATTCATTAAAATCATACAATAATCATTATTCTCTGATTCATGAGTATTAATGACATCATGCGAATAAAATTAGATTGAGTTGATTTCTCCATATAATTGGTGGAAAACCATCAATGTGATAGTGCATATGCATCTATACTGGAATGCATATTCTTTCTGCTGATGGTCAATTTAAATTCAATGCATAGACAAAGATTTGCTTAGTAAAATACAGAAATCTTGATCCTTGCGAACGTACGCATGCGTAGCGGTGATACCTAAATTTAAGTTTCAATAGGAATCCGATTAACATATGATAATGATTACAGTTACCAAATAATATAATATTATTGTATACTTGACTAATTTCTTCCGAATAATAAAAAGAATATTAGAATGCTCTCTGTTTTTAGATTAGCAAAAACTTTTTTGTTTGTACTTTCCACTTATAAGGGCGCAAACATAAAACTAATATATTCTTTTCAATCTATATATGTAAGTATATTTATTATATTAACATATAGATTTGTGCCAGGATGTTTTTATTTGGCATAATGCTGCAATCAAAATTTCCAGATACACGGAATTATCTATCTAAGTCTTTAAATATTAAAACAAATCACAGATCAGAGTTGGTCATAAATAAGAATTTATACAAATACATAATTTCTCATTTATATTTTTGAAATGATTTATAATATAATGATGATATGCTATCATAAACGTGTAATGCATTATCGATTAACTGAACTATTTTAATATAAAAATATGGGTAATTTGGAAATTTTACCTCGAAAAACAATACACTCGATCCTATTGTCATGGAGTATATAATCTCGTACATCAACAAACTCACTACAAATGTATTAACCACTTCCATCGCAATAACACACCGAATATGTTGAAACTTTTGTTCTTTATATTTAATCTGGGTACACTTTCTTTCGTAAGATTATTTAGTTAAAATATATATTTGATAAATTAATTCAAAACATTCCTCGCATAGGCAAATAGTATAAACTTTAAGGCAAAATACGAGTCGGAACATCAACTCTGCATGAAAAGAGCTGGACCTGATTTTAAATTCAATTCTGATCCTAGAGCCATATGTCTGGCCCTATGTGCTGTCAAGAGAATGCATATTATTACTGCAAAAGGAGAATTAAATTTAACTGCAATACCTATGGATTGTCGTGATGACTCAATTTTGTGTTTCAAACAAACCATGAATCTGGAACCTTGTGAACGCGCACATAAGTTTTGGAAATGCTATAGGCTTGAACAGAGTAAAAAATGGGATCAGGCTTTGAAGAAATGCGCTGCTAATCATAATATGGCTCTACCCATCGATGGTAAGTACGGAACGTTTTCAATATACACAAGCGATAAAAAGAAGTCTTGCTATTCTCGTTGCGTGTTGCGGTATCAGCGTGTTGTTGATGTGAATGATGATTTCGATCCAGAAACTATAGCTAGTTTCAATAATGGTAATGCCGAAAATATTAAGCACTATATAAAACGTTGCAATAAAAAAATCGTTGACGATAATGAATGCCTCCAAATGACTCAGAGGTATAAATGTATTTTGGTTTCCTTGGGTTTATAACCCATAATTTATTATTTTATAAATGTCACATTAACCATCTATATTAATTATATTAACTAATTATATTAATTGCATAAGTATTTTGCTAGAGACTTTATACTTATTTACTTAAGAATCTTATTATGAATAATAACCAGTAACAAATATATGTCAGATTAATTAGGACTATCATGAAAATTCACTGCTAAATAATAATGCACAGAGTAATACTTTTACCCAATTGTTATCTTATTTTGCAATCTATTGATACCACGTTATGGCAATTGACGTGTAAATTTATTATTAAATAGTTACGCCAATTATTGCCTGGTAAATTAGTTTTTAAATACCGCATAAGAGTGACCATTTTATTTAACAATATGTACTTTGTTTGTCAAAATACCACAATAAATTTTATTATTGAGAATAAACGTGTCAAAATAGTATTGTCTTCTAATGTTCTAATATAAAATTTACAGGTATAAATTGGTAGGATACGATATGTTTTACATAGTTAATATTTCATAGCAACGAAATTGCTACTTTGGATAACATTCTACCATGAAAGTACTATTTGTTGCTCTTAGTTTTGCTTTATTTGGCATTACAATTGGTACTCATGTGAGTATCGGTGCACTAGGTATAAGTAGTTTGCAAATAATTTAATTGAACATTTTTTAGACGCAAAGCAGTGCCTTCAAGGACGCCCAAAAACAGTGCGAGACATTTGTTGAACCCAAGACGAAATTGGGAAGTCAGTGTATAAACATTTGTGCTCTATTGGAGATAAAAGCATGGACTCCTGTATTTACATTAAATGCAGCAAATATACCTGAAGCAGAAGTGGCGAAGGCAAAATTATGCTTTAATAGGAATAGAGCATTGAAGCCATGTCAACGTGCTAACAAATACGTAATGTGCTATAATAATCCTAACAGTGATAAAAATCACAGAAAAAAACCTGATGAAGAAATTGATGAGTAATTATGAAAATTATCATAGATGAGAACTTATTTGATCAGCTAAATGCTGTTAAACTTTATAATTAAAATTTGATTTTCATTTTAAGTTGACTGCCACGTTGGCAAATTGATTAACGAGCATCCTTACGCATCTTAAACTGAACAATATTTTTCTTCGGCTCGCACTTACGAACAAAACTGCTGGAGGTGCTTGTCAAGATTTCGGTTAAGTCGTCAACGTGCAAGAGTCTTGTTTGCGTATACTCATTGGTCAAATTAGGCACATTTTCGGCATGAGCGCACGAAACGTTCGTATTCAATTTCGAAAGTGTCAAGCTCTTTTAGTCTCGTTTAACTTGTTACACATATCCGCCTTCGGCCATCTCTTGAATGTGCATAAAGTGCATATTATAGAAATTATCTATATTTACAAAAGCATTATCCACGTCAAGTCGTACACACATCACAACTCCAAACCGGAATTTCAATATACGGAGAGTCTCAGAATTTTCTCACTTCATTGTGCATTTCTGATTTTAAATGTAGTAACACAAACAAACACTTAGTGTTAAGTATTAAAACCATTTTATCTTTTAATGATGGTACACGTTTTCTTTTATCATAAGTACGAAATTGCCTAAAGTTCAACGGGAATTAATTACATATTAATTAAAACTCAAAAATGTACAATGTCCAATGTACTGACGGGTATCTTCGTAACAAAAACTACAATAAAATAAAATAAAACGCGAATGAAAAAAGAATTTGTAAAAAAGACACTACATTGAATGTTGGGAAAACAAAGAAGGAAATAAATTCGCGAGCACCCTCCCTCCTATCAAATATCAATCTTGTTAGTGAGAACTCGCGCAATGTCAATACGTGCCATCGGTGCGCACACGTCCAACTAAATTGTAAATAAAGTACCAACCGAAGAGAAACCGATGAGCGTTAGGACGACGATCGTCCTTTGCCTTATGTGCCCATTACGTTTGGCGTTCATTTATCAGCATGAGCGTGACAGACGCACCTAGATCCCTACACATACTTGCTCAAAAGGGCAAGAAGACGTACATACTTCTTGTGGAGTCACTCAGCGTATACACAACTACAAGAAAGCAACTGCAACGAATTGAAATGCGGCATACGTATAAATGTACTAATGCACCTATGACAATAAATCACGATTGTTTTTCGAGTTTCTTTTTCTCGTCGCAGGCTCGGCGAGCGCATTCGATGGATTTATTTCGTTATTCGGCTGTGCGCAACATGTTCGTCACTCGCCAATTGCATCCGGAGACAAAATCAGTGCATAAATCAAGGTGTTGCAAATATCCAGCATGAGAAGAAAATATTTACTGGTTACCCATGCAATTGACTTGAAAAATAGTTACTGGGTATTTAAATTAAGAAATTCATAGAGTGGAACATAAAACCAAACTACATGTAACTACGAGAGTAAACATATCAATTATCATAAAACAAGGCGAGCACGCAAATTACGAACGGTTATTTAAACAACTATCTATTATAACAGCATTACAATTGTAAAACATAATAGCTAATAGAATATAGTCCTATAATCGTTCAACGATGTACTGGGTACGTGTAATGTGTCATTCCGTCCGCATATGGGACGCCGTGATTGCACGTTCGAATAGCAATGTGTATTTAGTTAGCGCACTCGTTTATCCAGATAATAGCATATAGGGCCGTGAGAGAAAGAGAATGCTGCAGCACGTGAAGTGGAGGAGATTTTAGCAAGTTTTACTATTTTGCTGTAAACGCTAGCGCCGCCACGATAGCGGAGCGTTAAAGCCGCAATGTCACATTAACATCGCGCTAAACAGGCATATAAAAGCTGCATAAACTCACGCACTTAATGTATTGTATTATTATTGTTCAGCCACAATCACCTCGTAATTCGCCATTCATTTGTGTTCCGATTTGGAAATCGTAACTAATTAATGATGTATTAATTTTTAATACCATTTCAGCAACTAATAATATGACAAATGCAGGCTGTAGCTACGGTTGTTTTTTAAAAATCAAATTACTGATACGAAACTTTCAAAAAAATTATAATATTTTGACAATAGCGATGTTTTTATTCAGCTATTTTCAACTCAATTTAAATTCAATGCAGCTAGTGAATGACTCAAAATTGGTAAAATTTTAAATATCCTTTGATATTAACAACACCATGAAAGAGAAGTAAATCACATAATATTAAAACTAAGTTAAATGTGTTATTAAAATCACATTAAATAAAATTGTAAACAAAATGTTAAATTTTTGGGAATAACAATAACAACAATAACAACTTTAAAATAAAGTTTCAATTCCTATCAGTCATATAAATATTTTTCATGGAGGCCTAGGAAACTAGAAAATCATATTAATTTAGTCATAGCAATTGTGCATCATTTCAAAATGATCATCAAAGCAATAGTATTATTTCTGGCAATAAATATAATTCATTGTGTAAGATTTTTCAAATTTGTATTTCAATAAATAATGTTAAGTTTTAGACTCTTTTAAGCTATGAGGATTATGAAGCACACTGTCAAGACGAAGTTGGCATATCTACAGAGAACGTAAAGAATAATCCGAAAATGAAATGTGTTGGTAATTGTATCATGACTAAGACGCAAATCATTACTGAAGATGGGCAATTGCAAGAACCTGCAGTTATTGACTATTATAGTAGCATTCGTGTAGAAGATGCCCAAACATGTTTCAATTTAACAAAAACAACGGACAACAAATGTGAACGTGCAAATAAATTTATAAAGTGCATGGATAAAACTTTGCTTGAAAGAATGAAGAAAGTGAGCCATTACTGTTGGATGTTGGTTAGTTCTGCAGTTGACCCCAAAACCATGATGGATTTTAAAGCATTCACAAGCTATCTTGATGCGAGTTTTTCTTGTACGGGTCGCTGTTTGTTGGCTCAATTGAAGTTCATTGATGCAAGACATAATATTAATACCGGCGCGATAACTTCATTTTATGGAATTATCCTTGATGAAAGCGTAAATAAAACTCGCTTGCCAATAGATTGCTTGAGTGAAATTCCACAATTGAGCAGATGCGTTAATGTGGCAAAGCAAGTTGCATGCGTAATGGAAATAATTTCACATATTAAATGATAGAATACCAAATTCAAAATATTTATCGAAGGTGAAAAAGGATAATCTGCGCAATTAATCTTTATTATTGTTCGTGCTGTCGCTAGGTGCACATCGTCATTTTGTTATCGGTCAATTTTGAAATTTGTTAAATAAAGATTTCTCAATGCAAACATTTAGCTATGTAGTGGTATTGCTACTAATATTAATAATGGTGCTTGAAATAGTAAGTTAATTTTTAGTGCAAGATGAGTATTAACAATTATTTATAGATTCTTTGTGAACTAACTTTGGCAGATTATGCAGCAGCAGAACGTGCTTGCAAAAATGAATTGAAAAATAAGATGCCGAAGAAAAATAGTAAAAAGATGAAGTGCTTTAGAATGTGTGTTCTCATTAAAGTACAACAACTACCAACCCAATCAGTTCCATTTGCAGATATATGTTTTAAAGAAGTTAAGAATCTAGAAATGTGTAAGCGTGGTATTGCATATGAAAAATGTATGAATAATTTATCTGAAAAATCAGTGGTTGCCACTGTAGATAATATAAATGTTACATGTATAAATCGTTATTCATTCAATAAAAAATAATACTGACTTGAAAATTTATTTCCTCATTTTGAAAGTTTTTACTATCTGCATAAATATGTGGGATCATGAAATAGACCCTACAGTAATGTATCTCATATCAATCTACCGATTCATTCTATTAAATTGATACTTAATTCATTATTTCTAACAACAATAACAACTCCATATATTTAAGTTAATAAACATTAGAAACTGATTCATAGAAGATTAATCGAAATGGAAGAAAATTATGATATATTCTAAATTGACCTCAAGAAATCTTTTATCCAATGTTGTTTAAAAATTATATTCGCCAAATGGTCGCTGAGATTCTTGAAATATTGTTGTAAGTAATTTGTATAATTTCGCTACTGCATGAGGCAAAAAGAGACTACAAATAAATATTATGTATAGCAAATAAATATTTTTATAATTTCTCCAAATTTCCTCAAATATTTAGATAATTTATAATTTATTGTAAACAATTGACAAACAATTTGTTATTGCACTGTGTAATATTGTTTAGTCATGGATCATGTATCGTATAAATCTATTGAATAAGTATATTTGCAAAAATGCATTCAACAATTTTCAAATGTTTAAATTTCCGAACCTTCAACTCATAGACTTTAGATTTACATAAACAAGGAAATTTAGAAGAATTTGAATTTATTTAACATATAGAAACTGTAATAGGTTCTTAATTTGTACATGCAAGCTTCCGAATAATTAACACTAGATTCATTTGACCTCCTTGAAAGATCGTTGCATACCAGGCACAATGATTACCTATATAAAGATTTATTCATTGAACGTAACATTACGTTATGAATTTGTTTATCCTCAATAGTTTAATTACTTACGTCTTTGGTTTGCCATTCTTAAATTTATAATTTTTATATGTTTATAATCTTTTAACCAACCTGCTAAATTCAATTCAATTTATTTCTCTAGATATTTTCACAGAACTGACAGGAAGTTCAAGTATTAATTAGAATTGCTTAGTACTGCTGATGTAAATTTCACAGGATTATTTTCTTGTATCTTCTTTCTCGCGAACAAACCTGCTTGGACAAAGAGCAAACCTAGGACCAATTATTTGAGCGTTAATCTTTTAAATAGAGAATATTTATTGTCTAATTTATCTAAAATCACTTAACTTGGAATGATATTGAGAATTAATGAATATAACAGCAGTCAAATGTAAACTCTTTTTGATGGATTCTAAAATTGCTACTTGTTATAGATAAATCAAAACAAAATAAGTACGTAATGTATTTTTATTTTTCGAATTCGTATAAATATGGGCTAACTTTCAAATTAGTTCAGTTAATTTTAAAAGTCAGTTAACGTTACAACATAGTCATGAAGCTCTTAGTAATTCTATTCATGATGGCAGTGCTCTGTAGTTATTCACACTATGTGCATTCAGTACGTATTGATATTTTACGAAGTAATAAATTACCTATTACTTGTCTATTAATTCTTTACATTACAGAGTGTTATCTTTAATCCAGCGATATACAAGGCATCTAAGCGTTCATGTTTGAAAGAAGGGAATATCGATCCCACGTCCAAGAATGATCCAAAACTTAAATGCGTTGCCTTGTGTGCGCTCATGACATTGAGAATTATGAATTCGATGTTCGAAGTAGATATATACCAGATGCCCCATAAACTAGTATCAATTGCGAAGAAATGCTTTACTCAAGTTAAACCTTTAGATATATGCGAGCGTGCTTCTGAATTTATGATTTGTGTCAGAAATTCAACAATCACTAAAGAATCCTCAGATTTTGAATAAAAATATAATTAAATTTGGTTTAATTATAAAAACACTGGGACGAAAATGACACTCAGCTTCAGAAATGGAGAATTATTATTAATAAAGTTATAGGTATATTTAGTTACCTATATATAATATACGTTAAATTAATTTTGAATAGTATAGTTTCACTGTATTTTGCCCATGAAAATCTAGGACCTGTCGAATGTGCTCTATTAAAATTGTTGAAAATACCCATTTGAATTTAAACATGAATATCCATAATCAAAATTAAACCAGACATATATTATCATTTTGACCATTAAATTATGATGAAATCATTTAATATATTTAAACATTGAAACAATAAGATTAGCAGGACCATTGACCCGATCAGTCAATAATCAAAATATCGTAAAACAATTAGAACTGAACTTAGTTAATTAGATTAGGAAGTCAGAATTGTGTAATAGCCTCAACGTGTTGTTGAATAAAAATTATTAATACCTACCATTTTCTTGAATAATATAAAAGAACAAGGCTGCAGGGCCACTGGTCGATGGCTGGGCATGAACATGGTATGTGATGTTCTTGTCATCAGAAATTGAATATACATATATATATAAGAGAATAAGTAATATAAAATATCTAATACTAATTTTTCAATGCCTAATATTTACATTGAGACTGGTCAACCATCATATGGTCGGTAATTCTCTAGTTAGGTCGGTGATTCCCTCCCTCCTTTGCATACTGATTATGTGACAGTTTTGAACTCAGCATCTTTATTGGAAATCAGCAGCTCCTATATTTGTTTAGAACCAGATAATCGGACAGTTTTCTTTAATTCTGAAAAGCCCTTCTGGGCTTGAAAATGCTTGATTATAATAAAACAGGGCTGCTGCCCATTCAGTGAAAACCTTTGGCCATTATTAAGGGTAAACTTCACAGGGCGTCCGTGAAGCGCGATATTTCGTGGTATCAACGCTCGCAAGATTTGGAGCCATTTGTGTTTTTATGTGGTTATTTCAACGTTGCGCTTTACAAATATTGCGCAAGAAACCTAGAGTGATTGAGACTCGTTTAAAAATATTCTTGTTGTCAATTTAAAATGTAAAAATACTTTTCCCTTATCAGGTTAATTTAGAGAAAACTCTAATCAAACCTAGGAAGGGAAATTTGTCCTACCGTGCATTTGCTGTAAGAAATTCATGTAATTTTATGCTTAAAATTCATTAAATTATGGCGACATCACTACATCATAACACTATTAATTAAGTAATGTGGAAGAACATGGATGAGATAATTATTTTTGTTTTGAATCCATTGAATGCTACTGTTACATAATATTATGAATTTGAATGGTTAAAAGTCATAAAAATAAAATATTCTAATTTAAAAATAAGTGTTGAACAATAAATATAAATATTATAGAAATAATTTTGATTGTAATGCGATTGTTATTGCATATGAATAAAAATAATACTATTATTAAAAATGCAAGTTTGTGAATTCATTTCATATAAATATGGGAACATGTTAAAATTATTTCAGTAACGTTTATACGTTACACTAAATTCAGTAATGAAACTACTATTAACTCTAAGTGTGATTGGGATAGTTTCAGTTGTCCCGTACAATGCACAATCGGTATGTATGGCAGATTTACTAAATATTTCTTATTCATTACCAATAACATTTTCTCTTAGAATAATTCTCCAAATAAAGGGCACAATTTTATGGCAGCAAGACATGCATGTATGAAGGAAGGGAACCTTGATCCTTCAATGGCAGATGATCCTAGAATGAAGTGTGTTCCAATGTGTGCCTTGATGAAATTGGGGACTATGAATTCAATGTTCGAAGTAGATCTGTTTAAGGTACCACGTTCGCGAATTCAGGCTGCAAAAAAGTGTTTTGCTCAAGCGAAGAGTCTTGATGTATGCGAACGTGGCAATGAATATATAAAATGTATGAATGGGATAAAAGGTAGTCCAGATGCCGACTTAAGTGAAAGTTGAATATTAATCCAAATATAAAAATAGGCACAATGTGAAATACCTTCGATACCTACTTGCTGCTTATTTCTTAAAGGTATAAGACACATTCCCAAACAAATTAACGTTTGCCATAAATATGATAAAATACACTTGTGCATAAATTACTTCCTAAAAAGAAATGATATATTCAATAATAATACATTCAATAATACATATATTCAATAATAAAATAACAGATTCATTGATTCAATGAGCAAAATATTTGCGAATTACAAAATACTTGCTATATCTTAATTACAGAAGTATTAAGAATTAAGAATTTATGAGTTATGATGTTAACTCCAAAAATATATTGCATCTTTAGGTTACTATTAAATTCAATAATGCAGGGTTAATTCATTGATAGCTTTTGAAACATAAGCTGGGACATACGCTGGATTGTTTTTCCCACTTAGAGTACTCGCGATATAGTTGATTAATAAACGACATGATTTATGAACAGCGTGATTTATTTGCGAAGATATTGCAAATTGCTAGCGAGTTTGCGTTGCAATTATGCTGCTCTTCCGGATGATGCATATTGCATAGAGCTACAGCCAACACGGCAGCGGCATGGCGGCACATTTTCCAATTTTCATAATTTTAATATTAATTCCTCGTAAATGCATGAATGCATGTTATGCAATAACCAAATATGCATATCAATTTGAATAATTTGCCAATATGGCTACGTGATTTATTAATAATCAGTTAATTATTAATAATGACAATAATTGCATTGCAATCATGTTTTTAGCTTGTTGTTTCTCGCTTCAATTCGATCACAAACGCTAACCGTCAATTACATGTTCATACATAATCTACATGTCATGTTATGCTTTAATAAATACTTTTATTGTTTCGCCGTAAATTACGTAGATTGTTTATCGATCTGGATTACAGAGTCGCTGAAAATAAATTCAGGATTAGGAACGCATTCAACTATCATTGAATTATCCAAATCTTATGTGACTAAATACGCGAGTCTGTGTTTGACACAATCTTGCAATGTTGTTATTGCAGGAGTTTGCCGCTCCCGGTGCACTCCTGAGATATTCCTATGTGTTTTGTGGTTTTGGGTGCTGCTTATGTATGCAGAGATTCAAATTGAGTCGAACTTAGTTGAACCGCGTATTTGCCCGCGTTGTTACGTTACGTGCTGAATGACTCGAGGCAATTAAATCTCCACGAGTTGAGCTCTCCTCTGTCTGCATGCACACATGCATAAAACGAAGATGCATAAGCAGCACTCCAGAGAAGACACACGAACTTGATTAATCGACCAACTCACTACAGTTTCTCTCACTCTCGCATTAAATGAAATGAGTGCTCAGAGCTGCTGGCAATTTAACTGTATAACCGTTAATATCACGTATAATTTGCACTCTCCTAATACACGACTAAACATCTATCAATATATTGAATGTGAATCTTGGTTTACCTTCGAAAAACAATATGTAGTAGGTATAATCTACTGCATATTTCAATTATAATTTTTATGCAAGTGTAAACTTAATATTCCTACTCCAACCCATAAGAGAGGAAACTAAAATTTATAGATAACGCTAAAAGTGCATTAAACAACCTGTAATCCTTAAGGATAATTTAAAAGCGATTTGTTATAAATGAATATTACATTTGCCTATTATGAAAGCGAAATGAGGAAACATAAAAGATTTATAGTCTCGCAAGTAATAATTTAAGAGACGATATAAATTCACCTAATAGTTTTAAGCGCTTTGTATGCCTTCTCGAATACTAATATTAAATTACAATTATTCTCGCATCTCTTCACGCAGCGATGTCAAATCACTGAGAACACATTAACGTACAGATTGCCTTCTGCTACAACAATGATAAAAGTTATACGTTCGAGTAATTGTAAAATAATACGCTAGCGAACGCTATAAATTCCATTCTTGGTTACATTAGTCAAAGTATTAATAAAGTACCTACAAGAAGGAAAAATATTTGATACCTGCTTTATGCATATATTTATGTGAATGCGTGACTATTTATGTAACTTACTTTACAAGCAATTTTATTAATTTCATTTTTTATGTGTCTTTATATCAAATTTTATAGGTTTTATTAGTTCGCGATACGATATTGACATGCTATTTATAGGACTAGTCAAGTTTTACGCGACGTACGCACGAAGCCACGCAATGAATGACGGCTGAGAAATTTCAACTTTACATCAATGCACTTCAATTTCTTGAGTTGAATTTATACGAGCCTAGCATGCAAGACGTGTGCGCATCCTCCAACATCTCAGCAGGGTGTCTCAACTATTTTATGTCCACTGTGGAAAAAACACATTGAAATATTGAAAATATTACTATGAACAAATACTTCTTATTTGTAGTTTATTTATATGATTAATAAACATGCGCTAGCGTGTTGGAGACTTCTTGTATTACGCGTTGTTCGTATGATGGTTGAACTTGTACTTAAAAAAATTGGTTGTAATTTGTTCTCTTGTGATTTAGAAATAAATTAAGTGGGCAAATTGCCAATTAAATTTAATTAGGAATGCTCGGAGCGCGTCTGACTAATGATAATGCATCCTCACTGAAATTGTAATGATAATGAATGAGACTTCAAACGCCCAAGACTACTCCAATGAACTACATGAATTCAGCATCTAGACTTGGAAGTTCTATCTCTATGTAACAACAATTTATTAAACAGGGTGTTGTCAATAGCTTATTAACCTAAATATCGAGATAGAAGGTAGTTTTATTCATGCGATTTAAATATTTTAAATATTTTACTTTTAATATTTTAACTAACGTTCTGTAGATATTGTAAAGTATTATTCTATCATAAGTGGCAAGGTCGTGATTTACAATAAAGCAAACTTCTTGCACATTGAAGTTATGTGTGTAGCTTAAGCGCCCACATTGGGCATATCATGCGTTGAAACATTGAAAACATTGAGAGCGTGCAGGCGTACCGCGGACAAATTCGACGTGCGCAATCATTTATCATTTTATGCGCTTAAGCTTTCGCGTTTCGACTTTCAGCTTCGGGGTGAATACTACAACACAAACGCATCGCGGAACACACTTTGATGTTCCATCTTTCGATGGATATCTATATTTCGAGCGTGCGCACACACGCTCATAACTCAAATGCACGCGTCTGCACAAATGACGTAAATGCATATTACGGCCTATGATGATATGGAGCAGCATTGTGTATGAAATCTTCACATGGCTGAATGTGCTCGAACGAAGGCACTATGTGTATATGTCTGTCGCTCTTGATGAATGACCATCGACTAATTGAAACATGATTACTTCAGTGAACTCATCGAGTCAAAGTCATCTGTTATTGAAATTTATGAGCATGTTCTTCGAGAAATTAACTTTTATTAGGCGTTTAAATATCGTATGTGTTTTCAGATTGTTTAATTCCTTCTATTTTTATGCGAATTGTATAAATACATTTTCCTGATTAACACATACTACGACATATGATACTAATTAGTGTGTCGAAAACAATTATTGTAAAATTGATTTTATATTTAATTAATATATAATAAAAAAAATTGAAAATTAATTTCCAGATTTAATTTGGATTTAACAATAAATTAATTCCAAATTATTTGGATGCCAATCACATAAATATTGCATTCATCAAAACAAGTATTCATTATTTATTCATTATTAGGCTACATACTTTTGATATTGTCGATGCATTTTATTTAACAAATTTTAATATAAAACGCAATTTGAAATTCACATTTAATTAGGCGGTGATTGCTCATACACGGATGGCGATTATAAACATATTTTTACGTATTGGGAACGCATCTCATGCACTCATGAGCGATATTGATGGGCGACAATAAAAGGCTAATAATTGCGCACGAGCCGAATTCAATTAGCGGCTTGGAGCCCGCCGATTCGCGTTGATAATCCCCTCCTATATATCGATCGGGAATTAGTTTTCAATTTTCTCCTATGTGCGATTTTTTGCGCATTTGCGTTCGGTTTTTATGCGGCAACATTTTCCGCTACCGACAGCAGCGCACACCGCGGCCGCATTCAGTATCATTTATGCTGGATTTGCAAATGTTTGTGAATTTATTCAACCGTGATGCGAATTTTGCATTCAATTTTCATGCATAAATTGCATAAAACAATGATACGCTTCAAATCATTTTATTCTATGAATAATAAAAATTATCTATTAAGACTGCAAATCTAGCAAAAGCTGCTGTTTATTGTTAGGAGTCGAAAATAATAATATTGATTCGGCAAGAGCAGCCAAGAAAATCAAAAAAGGAAACGTAATTTACTCTGAATGTAACTCACACCCTTGAAGAAATTTGAGAAGGAAAACGAGTCAGAGAATGTGGGAATTGATGCGTCAGTATTTATTTGCGTTTTCACACAAAGGAAATCTCATTATGCGCTTTCAATGTTGATCCAGGGTGATGTTGATGCATCGTACACGTTCCTCTATTTATTTATTTGTGGCAGTATACAACTACTCTTCTTAATCTTAATTAATATTTTGTCTTTCCATCTGTAGGTTCATGCTAAAATATTTTAGAAATTCACTAAAAAAGCTCTTTTAAACCATTTTATTTGACGTAACCATCACATGTCTGGCTCCATCACCTCTCCTCATACTTGTTTTTATTGCATATTGTGTGTATGCGTATACACATAGACCTAAGTGTATTTGAGAGCTGTCTCTGTATGCAGTTTAGTAAATAAGTGAAATTTACTCTCGACAGGCGTGTGCCAACGCACTAATAAATATCTGTCAGTCAATGTGCGCACTGCCGCCCTGACACCAACATTCCCCTTCGTTCATAGCTGAATTGCCGCCCCCGTTGTATCCCGCGCGACTTGAAATAAATACTCAACGCCACGTATGTATGTGCACAAACATTTCGATTTGGGCAGAACCCAATAGGGTAAAAACCAATATCGGTGAAGGATTTGAATTGCATAGTATTGTGTGCATCCTGATCATCATTTTAAATTAGACTTGGATATCATGTTTTACAAAGCACGATTTTATATAAACAACACTTATTGTTTCATTCTGTAATGGGAATTAAACAATAAAATATTAAATTGAACTCCCGTTAAATGAGCAGAAGAATAAATACTGTTTCATTGAATACATTATTGGCAATGCCAATATTTTATAACTTTTAATAAGATTCGCCATTGAACATATATTTTTGAAGTTAATTTTATTATTCCATTGAAAATAAATAAATTACGTACTTACTTACCCACTATTTAATTGATGACTTTTTTATATTGTCATTAATTTTCCTTTCCTTCAAATATCCAATAACTTGGTACCACTTAAAAAGCCAACCATAAATAACTGATAAGTAATATTAAAATCAAAAGTAATTATTAAATTATAGTATAATAATGTATCAAGTAAACCAGTTGAAAAAATTGCTTGTAAAGCTAATAGTTTGAAGCAGAATAAATTCATTTGAGAAGCAGTGTAAAGCAAATTGAGCGAAACGCAAATAAACGCATAGAAAGACAGTAATAATAACGCAAAGGCCTACACGAAGCATCATTATACCGAGTTAAACGCTCCAAATAAATCACGGCGGACATAAATTGGCGATGCAATTCGAAGGCGCGCGCGCGCGTCCAGCCTACGCAACTCATATTCGCACGACACAGCCGCAATGAAGCTTTCGTTTTCCTGTGAAGTCTTCATAAACGTGTGCTTTGCTCAAGACAATATAAAGCAATCGATGCAATAATTCTTCGCATTGTGCGACAAGCGCAGCAAACGCTCATTCATACATTATGGGCACTTATTAAACATTTATACATGAAGCGAATGACGCGCAAGACATTTACGTCCAAAGTTTATAGCATATTAACGTCGCTTCATATAATAAATACGACTAGCTCTATTAAAACAACAAATTATAACAATGCATGCGCGCAAATAGCGCATAATTAAAAATCAATGTCGGCCCTTTATCATCGAAAGGGTTTTGGACGTGTAATTAAATTTTATTCAGCGTCGCGCAAGTAGCACACTTATCCTGGCAAGGCGCAAAATTGCATCCGCTCGCAAAGAGCAAAAATTGCAACGAGTGAAGCGCGCAATGACAGAAGCACAAGCAAACGACATTAATGCTTTTAATGCGACGTTAAAACGAGTACACCCACGATGCTAAGAGCTGCCTTTTTCAATGCGCTGTGATACTTTAATAAAATTTTATGATAATTATGACATTATCATGGAAATCGCCGACGACGTCGTCTGCAAACGTGCTCGTCCAATGCGCACGCGGATGGAAAAATATATAAATAGAGCGGCGATGCATTCAGGAAATAAAAGAAATCATGGAGACAAAATAAAACAACTTGATAAAATATTTTCTTTGCTTTCCTAGATTTAAAATAATCTTAGTTTTAACTCAATTAGGAACTTGATCTAATTTTTCAAAATAATTTGAAAGTAATCCTGTAATATAATATTATTTAATTAGTCCTGTTGTTAGTGCATAATAACTCGAGTTAGCTAATTAACTTCTCGAAATAAAGGGGTAAGAATTTATATTTAGGTGAGTTGAAGGCAGACAGTACTTGTATTTTATTTTTGCATGTTCCATGCATATTAACTCCAAGTCATTCTAATCCTTTACATGCTCTCTTACTCATGGGCATGGATATTTGTCTATTTCCTGAGCATTTAATTAAAAGCAGCTGTTTTCTTTAATTTTCGACTCGATTAGAATCTTAATGGTGTATACTGTGCAGGTTATGAATATTCTTGTTCTCGATAGTACTAAATTCACTAAAGCTATTTTGGTTTTCTCTTTAATAGTTACAGATGGAATTATTTAAAAATAGTGTTTAAAAATAATATGGCTCAAACTAAGTGTTTTTCTGTAAATTAAGAAAATCGCTTATACGAAAGCAAATGATCTTTATTTTATATTAAACTTAGGAAAGCTGAACTCAAGAGCAACTATTAAATAACTTAAAAACTTTTTCGATTATTCCAATGCAATTTGCGCGAATGCCTCGAGGCAAAGTTGCATCAACATGACTAGCACTTTCCGCCTCATCCCTTTCAAAAACTAAGCAAGAAAAAGGATCACTTGAGAATTCGCATTACACCAAATTACATCGCGCATTCATCACGTGGGAGGTTGCTGAAATAATGGACGCGCGACAAGGGAACACTTACAAGGCAAATCTGATAGAAAATTAAACGAGTTGCGCAAAAGTTGCGCCAAGTTTTTCCATTTTGATGGCGTCGCTCTTTCGAGAGCAGACTTCGTTCTAATTGTCTATGCGGAGCAAGCGACACCGCCAGTTGCTGCTTAATTTTAAATGAAATGGCGCGTTTTTCAGCGTCGTTATATCGTCGATAGTTAAACCTGTCCCGTGTAATGTTTGAGGGCAGTGCTCAGCAATTGCCTCGGGAGCTGCGAAGATATTTCACGCGAGCGATGGAATTATAACTTGTGCTGCTAGTTAAAAGTTTAGTGCATGTTGCGTGCAGTGCATTGGCTCGCGCGCGCACCGCCGCCGTTTAATGCATTTCTTGGGAGTTATGAATAGAAATAAATTTGAGATTTATGTTCATTAAGGTCTTTGCGCACGCCGCCAGTGGCGCTGTACACCGGCGTCCATCATGCCGATACGCAAACACAATGTATCATAACAACTTTATCTATGAGCAACTGTGTTATAACAAAGTCGTGTGTAATAAATTCCCCGTATTGTTTTATGAGAAATTTATGCTAACTTTTGCAAGTGTTCAAAATTTATCTTTCCTTTATTCTTTAACCATTCTGCCATTTTCTTATCATAACGAGGCAAATTAAAGAAAATGTATTATTATTACAATTTAGTACTAAATGTAGCAAAACACTATAAATTTTACAAAGAAAAGTTGCAAAAGGGAACAAAATTGATAAATCAACGCTTGAGTAATCGGCTAACAATGCGTTAACATAGATGTTAACGAGAAAATGCCTTCTGTTATCAGATATCAAGCAAAGGATTACCTGCTGTAGAATACATGAAGCGATAAGACTTTCGCAATATATAAAGCACAACTTTATTTTGCATTCGGGTTGCCGTTTATTAATTGCGTTAGTGCATCAGCGGACAGTCGACGACGATAAACAATTTATCAGAAGCGCTCGCAGCAACGTACGCGGTAAAAGTTGTTCGTTGTCGCTAGCGCAGCGTACGCATTTTATAACAAGAAGCTCACTTCGAAGAAGTCAACCAACCGAAGCTACTTTTCATCTACTTTTGCTGTAACAAGACCAAGAACCGACCGAACAAAAAGAAACCGAGAAGTTTGAGTAGCTTTTGTAATTGAATTTTTGTTTTTGAAAGCGAACCAACGCACGTACAATTTATATAGCCTTGCGTTCCGCGCACGCTTGCGCGCAAAGTTGCAAACTTCCCTTCGAGTCCCTGAGTAATCAATTAAGAAGACGCAAAAGCGCATTTCACATCAATACAAAAGTTGGAGTAAATAAAAATATGGTTCATATGAAATACAATTGTGCGTATCAATGTTCATACAACCATAGCCTTTCGTATTGTAACGTTTTCCTCATTTTCGACACTCAGTAATGAAAATGCTCCCTCGATCAGTAGTAGTAATAAAGAAATAGCAATATCAGCTTTAATGTACTGTGCATATTGCTAATTGAAAACGGGTAAAATGACTAGAAATTGCAATGGAAAAATGAAATATTTATGGCTTGAGCGGCTCCATCTTCGTAGCAGCAATTAATCAATGTGCCCTCGGTTTTATTGCCGGTTGCATTGCATGATGCATCTAGTAATGAATGCAGGTTCTAGTTAGTGAGTCACTCTATCAATTCTACAAGGCTCACGGACAAAATTACTAATCAGCTATATGTTCCTGCAATTCTGAAATACATTTTCCAATTATACTCTCATATTTCAATTGCATTTGAATTTTGATTTTTTAGTAACTCCAATATCTATAATATACTTATGCATTTTCTGCGTAGCGAATCACTCTATGTATGAATTTTAACCAAACAGGCACAAGATTTATTGGCAAATATACTAAGCGATATTATGCAGTTTTATCATAGACAGCGCCTATGTTTAAAACAGCACCAAAGAAGCACATCTGCATTCATAAATAAATAAACAAACTGAACATTCACGAATACGCATAAACGCATATTTGCAGGCACTCATAAATTTGTAAATTGATATAAAGTTGTAAAAATTATAATTTACACACGATGCAATGTGACTCAATCATAAATAAGCTAATTTACGGTTGCTTGATTGGACAGATTTTATGACGTTCAGTCGCAAAAATAAAGGATATGCAACGTCTCCATATAATTTACTACATTAAAAGTCTCTTGAAACTACAGCGCGTTACAAATTGATTGTTGTATAAAATTGCTTTCTTGCAGCTATTTGTAAAGCATAATTTAATAGCTACAAATCTTGTGAGTTTCGTATGAATTAATCAAAATCTCGGGAATTATTTCCTTATTAGCAATATTAGAGGAAAGGCAAGGTTTTTCATTGGACAATACCGATCACTCTCATATCTCCTAGACTATAGTAACGAAAAATAAGAAAAATTCTTCGCCCCTTCTCTCTTCGATGGTATGAACATTTTCTGAGTTATTATAAATTTTGATTGAAAATACTTTGGCGAGCAATGGCGGGCAATCATATACCTCTGCATAAGAAAAATGAGATTAGGTGCATCATGTGTGAATGTGGGCTTATGTATATTACAGAAGGTGAGTTACATCTGTGATATATGTTAAATTGAACGTTCGCGGGAAGTATTGTTTTTTTGAAATTCAATTGTAACCAAAATTAATTGCGCAAATAATTAAAAGTGTGTTCAATCCATACATAGATAATTATAGTTTAATTATAAAAAGTTTCCAGAAAGATATCATTTTAAAATAGGCTGATATTTGAAATATCGCTTAGGTGATCGTCATTAACCTATTCGGTATACTCCATATTAGAAAATTAAAATCATTACAAATTTTGTTAATTAAGTTATTTTATTCAACGGTTAACGCACCTAAAATTATGATAAATTGTGCAGTTTTGAAAATAATTAAATTTAAATTTAAATGTTTTTCACGTATTCTTGGTAATAAATCACTTATTTTATGCAAATCAAGCAACACAATTCTGGCGAGGCGAATGCAAGAAGCCAAAACATTAGCAAATGAATTTCATTTCGCAATCTGCAATATTATTAAGATATTTACGCGGAGTGTCGTGCTAATGGTGATAATTTATTATCATCCTTATAAATATTTATAGCACCTTCGAATTTGCACGTCTCGCTAGGGCGCATTGCAGCATTAATTCGTCTCATCGCCGCCAACGCATTCATTCCCCCTCGCGAACGCGACTTCCGTCCTCGTGCACTTCGGAAACGCGGCGCACAACGAAAAGCCGATTTAAAGTGAAATCGCGTCGAATGCGCGTTCCTTTCCGTTTATTCGTTTACGTGTGCAGCCGCCTCTACTCGTTGCATTGCGCAGACACGCCGCTCATTTGCATTCGCCGCTCCCGAAAAGAAAACCGCTTATAATTGAATTATTCATTTCGCAGCGAATTGTTTTCCCTCATACTGCGCGCTTTTTGCCTATTCATTCATATTTCCGGCGCACAAATTTTTATCATTTCCACCAGCGCAAAATATTTTTATCTCTAGCTTGTTTGCATTTGTAATTTATCAACGATATGCGCACAAGTTTTGCGGTGGCGGCAATGCGCAACGTTCATTTCTACTTGAAGCGCAAACATTTTAAGAGTGGGAAAATTTCAGGGTGAGCACGCGGATGGCGGAAGTGGTTATAAACTAAACTTCAATAACTTTCGAGTAAGCAAACATAAACTGCGTTTTGTTTTTATATGTAAGTACATAGCATATACGCGTACTTATTTCATAGACATGTGCGCGATGAAGAAGTGTGGCAAAAGCGCGATGTGCTTAAATTTCCCTCCGGAACGTTCATCGTTCTTCGCGCCATTGACGCCGCCACATACTGCGTGGTTGGAAGAAATGCGCGTCTCGCTCTTGTTATGGCCATTTTGCTCATAAAAGAAAATCATAATTTTACGCGCGCGTAAAGCGCACACTCATAATACTCGATATACGATTATTATTAAGCGAAGGCGCAAAACGAAAAACGTTATTTACTGTACGTAGCGTGCTTCTAATTTTAAGGGTTTCCTGTTAAATTTATTAACCTCTGTGTCATAATTGTTGGCAATTTACGCAGCTCCAAACTGTACGTTCTAATTATAAAATAAACTATTATGTTCCGACATTATTTTATAATTAGATCACAAACTCCGAAATTAGCAACTATAATCAAGTTCATTAGTTGAATTTATTTGCACGCTGCACCTTTATTTTATTTATATTTATTTAGAGAACATAATTGATTTTATTGAACCCTAATAAAAGCAGAGTCTGATTGAAATTTACAATGCTGCACACACAGCAAGCAAATTTCGAGCGCGACAATTAAACCAACTCGTTCATTACAGACGCACGTTTCTGTGCGCTTCTTCACGTTTCGCGTTTCGTATTTTGCAATGAGCACACAAGCGCGTATGTGTGCGGTTTGTTGTTTTTAAGCCCAATGCACATTTGTCCTGCAAGGTACGAATGCACATTCACGGTGGTGTCGCATTAAAACTACACACACATCCGCGGGTCGGTGACACAACAACGCCATAAGCATTAACAACATAAAGTGGGCTGTAAATTTTCCAATTGGCCAGCGAGCATGCACATTCACGTACATGCTAAGTAACAGCGCTGCTTTCATGCAATTATCCCCATTTCCAATTACCCGTACAGTTTCGTCGGTTTTTATTGTTCGACTAATTTACTTTTCTCTCTACCTGAGCTTAAATCGTTCGAGAGACTTGCATCAAATGGATATTTGCAGAGAACGTACAATAAAGATCAGTGGGTAATAGGTATTCAATCTTATTTTTTAAGAACAAACAAATAACAATTATTTTTGGTTCATAGGATGCGCGCGTAGGTACAAACAGAGCAAAGGAAATGTGCTTTGTGTTTGAATGATGTTGTGACGTTCGTGAGTTGGCGGCAAGGATTCGGTTCTTCGATGTGTGCAAGGCGAAATCTCGCAAGCACGTTGCGCATATTTGGCAAACAAACCGGCAGTTGTTTAGCTTGCCTGACGACCGGATTTGCATACTTGATTAGTGTCTGTGTTTGCTTTTTAATTAGTTCCAGAAATAAATTAGGCGCTCCTCAATTTGCTCTGCGTACACAAATGCATTGTTTTTCTTTCCAACTACTTTGTATCAACAAAAAGTGCTTTATAGATGTGCCTTGATTACAATCAAACCTTGAGTAAATAAAAATTAATTATGGCGATGATTAATATACGTATCTACTTGAAACTATTATGGCAAATATAATCACCTGCAAATATATTACGATAATACAAAATGTGGGGCATTTAATACATGAAAAATTAAATGTTGTATTTAATTAAGATAATTATTTCTAATCAGGGTGGTACGTGGGGCAGCCCTAGGCGTGAAATAAAGTTAAAACCCCTAATTTATTACACTTGAGCAATTAGGAAACTTACACTTAATAAAGAATCGTTAATAAAAAAATTAATGAATATAAATTGACTGAAAATATCATAAAAGGTAAGATTGAATTAAAATATTTTTCACAAGTGTGAGTTTAATAAGACATTGACAAAACGCACATTTAGTGGTAACATCACATTGCAAGTAATTGCACACGAGAGCCAATAATAATTCTGTAATTTTTCAATGTAATTCGCATTGGGCGGCTTGTTATTGCCGTATTATTGCAGTACGCAATACGGAGAGAGCACGAAATCGTAGCTTTTACGATCATCGCGCGCGATTAAATTACACACAGCAGCTGAAGACGAACAACGATGCGCCACTTGCGATCGTTTGCATTACAAATTTTAATGGCAGAAAAGCGCGCACAGTCGCAATCAAAGCGCCATATATAAAAACACTCATACCAAAATTTAATAATTTCGCTCAGCGCGCGCACACTCTGGAAATTTCCAAGAAACGACAGCGATTTCGACTGGACAACAAGTGCACTCGATCTCTGTTCCGCCGTCTTGTTCCTCGCCTTATTCTTTGTTATCGTCGCCTCGTTCATTGTCCGCTCACTGCTGCTGCTGGTGCTTAATTAGGGCCGGCGCGACCGGCTAATAAAGGATTTTAGAGCAGGAATTAAGCAATTACGCAGATAACATTTTTGCGTTTGAATTCAATGCCATGCCAACTGACAATGAACCAAGAGTTTGGCTTTATCGCCACACACGCAGTGCATTCTCTGCATACAAGAACGTATTTTGCGACATTAAGACTTGTTATTATTCGTGGTATTCTTATTAAGAAATTAATGTTATAAATTATCAAATTAAATTAATGCAGACAACATTTTTAAATAAAATGATGCCTATAAGTTAGTTATTTGTTTGTAGAGTAAGATTAAACATGACTTTTCAAATTAAACTTTTCCAATCGAATTTACAATTGTCGCACATATACGCGGCAGTCTTGCATTTGCATGCAAACAAGACAAAAGTCAAACAACATAGTATTTCGCGCTCTTCGCATGGTTTTGGTCGAATAGATGAGTGCGCAATACGCAAGCATACTCACCGAATTATATTTGCACAAAATTGTTTATGTGTCACGCGCATAACACACGCGAATAACTCTGCGCCGCGACGGCGAGCGTTAATTCGCATTCCGTCAGCGAGACTCTTCACCCCCAACCTGCTGTATATGTTTGCGACACCACATCTCGTACACACTCGCACACAGATTGTGATGCTTTTCTCATTTTGCATCATTGCCAGCCGGCTGGATTCGTTTTGTCGCTCTATTGTGCTGCCACACAGCTGCCGCACATGAGGCACCCCTTTCGGAGGCGGCGGCGACGGCTGCCACCACGAATTACGCAATCTTAGCGCACACGCTCACGCCCGTGCCGAGAAAACAACAAGAATTCGCATTAAAACTTTAAATTACTCCTTAATATTCATTTCATTACGCTTTCGCTGTTTGCGTTCATTCGATGGAAAAAGAAGGCGCACTCTTTGTTACACAATCCTACTGAGGAAATTCCTCGGAGCGCATTTAACCTTCGCTTTGGTGGAAGATAAAAGGGCTTAATGAAGAATTTTAAGTAGTTTCTTCAACTGATTATTGCATTACGACGACTATGCATAATTCGCACGAGCACGCTTCTAAATATTTGCGCAGCGAAACGGAATGTTTAATTGCTTTTTGATTAAAAAGTGCTCGCAGGTTTTTTCTGTCGGTAGCGCCCTCAACAGCCTGTCATTCTAATCTCCAATTATCCAGTTTATTGGACACATTCCATGCGCTCCTATAAACGCGTATTGGGAAAGAGTGAGAGGGAATACGGGCGAAAGCATGCAGGACGTTTAATTTGAAAAATCTTTCGCAGCGTTCGCGTCCGTTGGAGCGTTTAGCAGGACGCGCTGCTAAACACATTGAGGTTGTGGCACGCTGATGAAATGAGAAATCAAGAAGGCTGCCTGCGTCAAGTGTTTCCTCGCTGCTCCGTACAAATCGTCCTCGTATTGACATGCGACCGAAGAAGTGCATTGCATTTCAAGAATGCGGTTTAATCAAGAATTTCTCATATCAAACATGGACAATCAGCGTGCTCTTTTTTCATTTACGTGACGACCTTTCACTTTAATTTCAAACTTTAATAATACCAAATTCCTTTAATAAGTAGGTAGGTATCTTGCCAAACATTTGCACATTTTATTATAGTCCTTAAAATAAAATCAAATTTATTCGAGCTATTCGCATGTCGCATGATTCAACCTAGGAGAAAAATAAATAAATTTGTGCGAACATTTCATATATCACATAAATGTGTCTTCAACATAATAAAGCTCAAAGTTTAAATAACATAATATCGCATACGGCCCACAAAATGTATTTATTACAACCTCGCGTCGAGTTGGAAGAGAAAACTGTTGAAAATATTGCGTAGCGTTGCTTACAAGACACGATTATTAACGAGTCGCGAACACGAACTCTGCATAGGCGAAAATGCGTACAAACATGTGAAATGGCAATAAGATGATCTCCACATTTCAGCACAGTTATTATTAATATAACTTATTCAAATTATGCACGTATGCATTAACCGTTCAACAAATTCTTGGCTTTCATTGAATGTTTGCAAAGATAAAAACACCTCATGAATTCCTCAGATCAAATATGGGTATACAATCAAATATCTTGGGTTAACGACAAATATTTTGATTGTCTAATTAATTTCAACTTGAACAATAGAAATATGTTTGTATGCTTAATCTTCTTAATCAAATCGCTACAAACATTATTAGATAATACAGGTGTTTTCATGTCATAACAACAAATATGAAAGGAAAGGATTTGTTCAACCAAATTTACACAACATTATTGAGATCGATAATAAAACAGACAACATAATTAACATTTTTCATAAATTGAGAGATGTTATTGAGTGAATCCTTATTATAACGGCTTTGTTCGTCAAAATTGCATTGAATTAAAGAACTTGAAGCACAAACGAAAAGAAATCAAAGCATAAATTCGCGCGTTTGTTAAACTTTATGAAAGTTTATAAAAGCTGGCAACGCATAGCCGCAGGTCAAAGCGAATTGCTTTTGATGTTGAAATAATAACGGCTTGTAGAACACAAGATTGGGGGATTAATTTTAATAGCATTCTGTGAATTTAAGGCTTAGTTTGTAATGAAATTCTCCTTGTTATGAAATGTTTCGTGAATATTCGCAACGTACAATTTTTTCTCCAAGAAATAATATTAACATTGAAAAGTATTAAAAATTATTACTGTGAGATCTGGAATGGAATTTATTCCCATATAAATGTAAATTTGAATACTATCAAAATGAAAATTATATAGTCCCCTCATGGGACAGCTTTCGGGTCGTATCTTCCCCCCGCTTTTCACATTTTCAGTTGGGTTCTCCAGAACAGGGAAAAAAACATTAAATATTCCTTCCCAGCACAAATTCGATGCGTTCGTTTATTAATCTCACGAGGATCAGCAGTTTCCCTGCTTTCCAGACGACGACTTCAGGTTACTTCTGGCTTACGCACTCTTCTAAACGCATTTTATGACTTTAAATAAAGTCTTTCTAGAAAATATCTCATTATTAATGGAGTCGAACGCGCAGAGTAATAAGTCGTAAAAATTAGTCCGTAAAAGTGTAATAAACTTAAAATAAAATGACATCAACAAATTGAAAGTGCAAAATAAATAACAAATTGTGCAACATTATTAAGAAATTTCTATATAAGTTATGCAAATTTATAATTAGAAATGGCAATTGTAGCGCATTACGATGCAAATACGAAATTAAAGCTGGCAGAATATTGTTAAGTTTACTGGGATTATAGAGTCAAAGAACTACTTGTGCTTGTAAAACCTATTGCAAGTTGGCATTTCCTACTTGCGTTTGCAAATGCAAACTTTATGAGAACTTATCCAAATGCATTTATGCATTTGACACCGTACACTACGTGCATTTAGGATTAACGAGGTCTCTAACTTTTATACACGTTTAGCGTCACCTTTTCATGAGCTCAAGTGTGTTGATTGAAACGCGCGTTATATTTTTACGTGAGTAGGACAGGTTGGCATTGACTGCGTGGATAAAAACGCCGTCTTCCAATTACCATCGAAAGCCAGCGACAAAGGGTCACTGTTGCTCTTGTTGAACAACAAAACGCCAACATCAACAAACGCTCGCTTCATTCAAGTACCACATGCTTCCTGTTCGCGTACTCTTCCTGCAGAAGCTCCGATTGAAAGAGAACGCATGTGGTCCGCGTCATTATCCAACAAGCAAAAGAAGCAAATAATCATCTGTTGAGTCATCCTAAGCTAGAGCATTGTTATGAATATGAGCAGCGACGCGTTCATAAAAAAGGAAAATAATTGGAAATAATTGAATCGCTGCGAGTGCTCGCTTAATTGCAACGCCATTTGTGCTCCATATAAAAACATTTTGAATTGAAATAATAATTATAATATCAAAAGTCGTGTTGACAAACCTATATGTGAAGAAAGGAAGATGTTACAATAAATGGTGCAAGCTTAAAAAGTAATTTGCATTGTTAACATGCATTGCATTTCCTTGTTGAAGAGAAAACATTTGCATTTTCTTGCATTTGGAAGTAGTGGCATCTTCATTCCGCAAATTAGAACGTAGAGTTACAAAAGTGCCTTTGTGAGGATCTATTACGTCTTCTGCACTTTTGCACCCCAAGCGTAAGATTTAACAAATGATAATGAAACTTGGATGCTTTTCCTTAATATGTCATTATGTTTGTCGCGACGCTGGCAATGCCTGCAACGTCGTGCATTTCGCAACAACAAACTATTCAACTTAAAACTACTGGTATAATGCGAGGGCGCCAGACACTTTCCCTTTTAGATTAGATTATAGCGTCTGAAGGTGATTGCTACTTTATCTCCGCTGTGAGGTATAGTTTTTGGCCGAAATGCTCTTACACCTAAAGAGATTTATTCCCGCCTTCGTGTTTTACGTTATGAGAAACCGGCAAACTTTAGTTTTATGAGTGCAAAAGTTTGGTACGAGTCGCATAAGTCTTTATTAAGCCTGCTTTATTAAGCTAAAGATGCTTGTAATTATTAATCATTTAAAAACAAGCCATTCTGTCTGAAAGTTTTATCCTTCGCTCCCCCAATTTCAAGTCAAAATATTTAGACAGACTTAAATTTGTATGCACAAAGAACAGATATGCATAAACACCATTTATATTTCACCCTATCTTTCACTTTTTGAACATATGAAAGAATTCTCTGGAAAACTTTTATATTAAAACGTACAATATGTTGGTACAAGCAACATGTATTTAGAGTAACATGTTCATGCACTTTTACGCATAAAGCACATTTGTGTAAACTGAAAATGCGACAACCGAAAATTCCACAAACGAAAATCCAGAGCCAAAATTGGTAAATATACATCATAATGCACTTAGCACGCGGATGGATAGATGAAGCTCATATGCATTCGTGTTTCACCTCTATACTTCTATTTCAATTTAGTACGGGGCGCTCGTAATATAAATCTCGGCTAGTTTTCCATAAGCGCGCATAACACGCATAAAAACGAACGCCTAACATAAAAATATGACGCTCTAATCCATGCAAGGTGTTGGTTGTTTAGCGCTGGCAGCTTTTTCCAATATCTTAACTGATCATGACACACGAGCTATGTATGGTAATGGGGTTTTTCCCTAACAGCGCTACTACCGCTACCGCTGCCGCCGCCGCGATACTTCCACCTTAAACACACCCCCACGCTCAACGATCCATTATATTCAACAAACGCGATATGGTTGCGCGCGGATTTTCATCGATGCGGAGCTCTAATGTGCATTCTTAAAAGGTGTGAGACTGCTCGTTCAACGAGGTGTTTAGATTCGAGTATGAGAGGCGGCAATACATGCGGGTGCGTTTATAACATATGTACGTACGCCATGCAAAACTAACGATCGACTGACAGCCCCATTGTTAAACGTCCTCATAGCAAAGTCATATTTATCAAGGTATTTCTATCAGATGCTTGAATTATGCATGACTTTTGCCTCATATCAAAACCTGCAAATGTTGTAGTTTTATTCCCGGCGGTGGCTTGCCAAAGATTTACATCATTTTTCAGTAAAATAGCAGCCATTATTGAAATCCACGGTTATTATTTGGCAGGCATATCGCAACATGAATGATTCAACTTAAAATGTGCTGATTTCTAAAAATATCTAAACCAGATTCAAATCTATAAATATTTGATATGATAGATGATGAATTGACTTTTAAATACTTTATGTTTAAATGAATTTCTCTACTGCTTACTAAAGAGAAATGTTACTTCATGAATAGTTTTTATGAAATATCTAACTGTGTTATAAACATGTCTGAATGTACTATGCAAAATACGTAGGATTACTATGCACACTGCCAGGGGCAGTTTTACATGCATACATAATTTTCATGTGCAATTCAAAACTGAATGATAAACTATGAGAATTCAAGCACTTGTATGTTTATTAATTAGTGAAACTGCTTCAATTTACGAGATGAATACGGAGCACAATTTTTTGAATTTACAAAATTGATTTAGGCAGCAGCTCAATAAAGTGTAAATAATAAAAGCTAACCGAATTTGAACGCATGTTTAATCTAATAACTCGATTGTAATCGTACGGTCCAAATAAAATCATCAAAGAGATGTGTTAGCTGAAACTAATAAAATAACACATGTCTAGTAGGTACCTTTCATGATTTCATTTTATAAACTTTATCAAATATCGGGTATGGCAATTTAAACAAATTAAATTATTTCCAATATTAATAATTGATCGCATTGCAATTATTAAAATAACTGAAAAGGTTTTAACAAAGGCTGTTAGCGTAATTTGGGTAATCCATCATGGATGCATTGATAAAATATATAATAATAGCTCACAGTGTGATTTATATCAAATATTATTATTATTATCAATTAAACTTGTACCATATATTCCCGGACCATACTTAGGTGCATACTCATAAATAACCGACGCGAGGATATTGAAGAAAGCATCCAGGAAGAAGCGGTGAAGAATGAAGGCAAACAGAAGAAAGCAATCGCTGTTTGCGATGTTCAAGTTACATACTTATAAAGTATAAGCGCGTCGTTTGGGAAGATATGATGAAATATGGACGCACTTACAATAGTTGCTAGCGCAAAAGTTGCATGAGTTTCTGTTCGTTACTTCTTTTTCTTCTTCTTGCTGATGGTTGGCAAGAAACCGAATGACTATGCAAGTGTGTGTCGAAAGCAAATAACACACAGTTATAAAAGTTTGATCGCGCATGATGATGCTGCAGCCTACTTAGATGCTGATGCCAAAAGCGCAACCATCCCCAGCACCATCAGGGTAACGCTCTAAAGCTGTCAGTTTCCAAAAAGCTTTTTGCAATTATGTCCCATTAGTCCAGGTTGTAATTTAAGTCAAACATAATGCGTTTGTTCGTTCCTTCGCCATAAGCGCCGGCTGGCTAGCGAAATTATTTTGCCTGCATAGTGCATGCCAATAGTAGCCACCCCAAGTTGCTCGTAAAAAAGAGCATGTTTTAAGTGCTCCGCCAAAGTTTCATAACTGAAATTACGACCAAAATGGCGCGATCTCCCATTAATTCTAAATACTATTTAGGCATAAATAGACAAATATATATTAATTGGTAGCATAAAATAACTGTTCACGAATTCAATTTCAGTAAATTAATATAAACCCCGTACACCGTAAAGGGGTGAAAATGGATTAATATGTATAGATATCTAAAAACTGCACAAAATGCCATTATTCGAAGTTATGATAATTATTCAAAGTTAGTTCCGAACATCGCTAGGTGATTACACTAGTCGAAGAATTATATATTTTTTATATGCAGTAATATTGTGTATAATTAAAATACTTATACTTATTGAGATATAGTATTCAGAGCGACAAATTTTGTAATACCCAATAATTATATTGAACAAGTATTTACTTATTTTCAATTGATTAACTAAACATTAACTCGGTGCTAAGATATTTTAAAATAAATGTTGTACCTACTAACAAACATTTGTATGAGATGGCTTTAGACCTTCACAACTAAAGTCAAACTATGATACAGTGTCATATTGATGTGTTAAAATATCTTGGTTTTGTGCTCATACTTTAACTTGATAAAGTATCACACAGTTTTCAAGTTAGTCGTTTACATTCCGTTCAGGTGTCCACGTGTTCTCTACTGATTTAGGCTACAATAACTATGTAAGTTACATATCTACGTTTACAGTAGATGTTATATTAATTATATAATTTCGATAGCTCTTCTCGATAGATATATTATACTGCAAAATCAAAATGGATGAAGATCAGGTTGTACCCGATTTGCCTATTCAACCAGCAGAATCTATCCAATATCCAAACCAACCAAGGGAAATAAATGAGCTGCAGCCTTCATGTAGCGACGTAGAATTACCGATGCCCGATGACGATCAAAGGTACGACGCTGAAGATGAGGAAGAAGAAGAAGAAGAAGATTCTGAAGAATCAACTCCTCAATGGCAGTTGAACAGTAATTTTTATAGTACGTTTAAAATGAACCCTGCCGACCCCAGCATGCCACGCAAACTGTTTCGTGATGATAAAAGCCACAAGCAGGAACACTACCACTATCAGTCTTCTAGTGAGGAAGGAGATATAGCCGTAGCGTTCCCCTCTTATGAGTTTGTAGCACAATCTGAAGAAGAAGACGGTTTTGCATATGCATACGATTTAAAACTTTCAGATAGTGATAGTGGCTACTCAGAAAATACTTTACTACGATAATTATTCGTCTGTATACGATTTTGGTGCCCACCACGATATGAATTTTCTTCTGGTAAGTGTTGGAACAATTGCATCAAAACTATGTGATTCCACATTTAAATTATGAAAACAATAATGCAGGAAATTAATGTTTTTACATACTCAATATTAGTGCACGTGGCTTGTAACCATCTTAGAAATAGTTAAAATTTGGAAATTTAATATTTGCATTTAGAGTGTTAATGTCCATTAAGACCCGAGACGCAATACAATATGTGGTCTAAATGCGCAAAATCATTTAAATTAAAACAATTAAATTATTTTAAATTAATTTAAATTTAATAATTTTGAACATGTTTAATTGTGGCAATTAAACTCAATCAATTTTTATATTAAGAAATTAGTTTAATATAGATAGTAATCAAATATGTCTCAAATTACGTGATGTCAGCTCATAATTTGAGAAAAACTTAGATATAATTAGTAATATATGCTTGAAAATTCTGGATTTATCCAAAAAATTCTGAATTAAAGTAGGGAACTTCAATTCGTAATTAACAATATTAATATAGCAAAGGTACAGATAAACAAATACGCATAACATTAAAGTATTTGACAGTGTTAATGAATCTCTCTACCTTGTTTAGAAAAATATTATGCTAAATTAAATATATATATATAGATTTTTAAAACTAAAAACTTGATAATATGACGAATATGAAGATAAAGTACGCATAAGTGTGTATGTCAACATTTTAGAAAGATTAGAAATAGATATTTTAAAATATATCTTGATTAGAAATAGATATTTTAAAATAGTTGGATATATTGAAGGATTTCAACTTGCTTAAGTGCAAATAATAATATTGCTACAACTAGTTTTATGTTTTAAAATTAACTTTTTAATATAGATATTAAGGAATCTCTGTATGAGATTATGAATTATCAACTCAATTTGATAATAGGTTTTAGTTTGGTATTTTCTATAAATACGTAAAAATTACCAAATTTTAAAATTACAGAATTATTTCAAAAATATGAGCTAAAGTCAGTTCATATTTATTGAATTGAAACATTGTGAAATAATATTATCTTTACAGAAATAGAGAGATAATAATGAATTGCAAATCTCAAAGTTGGAGAAACACAAATAGTAAAAAATGCTAATAATAAATCTCTGCATTAAATTATTATCAGACTTCATTTGGTAATAATTCGTTGTGGATTTACTTTGAACAATCTATCTAAACGAGTAAAGACATGACTTAATTAAGGAATTAACGATTTTAAAATAATATTAATTGAATATTAATGAACTTATGTTTTAAATAATTATCTGTATTTATTTGGTAATAAATTATAGTTTATACAAACTAAATATATGGTGTTGGAAAATTTAATTCCCAACTGAACATATTTATCGTATTACTTTTTCGAAATCTGAACCTAATCATTATTGAAAGCAATACAAAATTTTTGATAATAATAAGGATATTGGCGTTTCGGGATTTTGTGATAAATGTAAGGACGAAACTTTGTATACTTTAACGATTGAGCTCATTTATGCATGAAATGAAAGGCAATTTCTTGGTGTCTGAACTCGGCTCTTCTGATAAAATACTTTTCCAGTGCAAATAATCCTGCAGGCATCAATATTCTTCAGTCAAACCCATTATTCACTCGATGCCTGATAGCAAAACATTTCAAGTAGCTGGCAATATATTTTATATCAACTTTTGTTCCATGCCTCACACCCAGTCTGTGTTGATTAGAAAAATATTGTTCCCGTTTAAATACAAAGATCATTGTCAAATACATTTCAAATAGCACTAGTGAATTGAAATGATTTCTGTCGTTTGCTTTCAGCTTGCCTCCCTCTGCCACTGTAAAAACATTGATACGGACACATCAATGTTTTCTCAGCACCCGCCTCGAACATTACGTCCTTTCTAACACGAATGAATAAGGGTGTCAATGCTTACATTTCGGTTTTGCGTTTTTGCATTGTTAAGTTGGAAGCGCCGTCCTCGGATTAAGGACACAAACGAACGCGCACTCGCATCCGTATTCATGTTTGCCTTGCCAAATGGTTTTTCTACGCTCGGATTATTCCAGCAAATTCATGGGAAACATCATAATCCCCAATCTAAATGCCAATTTGGACTGCACAATTATTTGCTAAAATATTATCGTATTCTGCAATATCTTACATAGCGTACACGTCCAAAATATCTACATTTTCAATGACACTCTGTAGATATAAATACATATAAAGAAAGTGAAGTTTTAGTAGAATAGCCAAGCGATTCCGGACAATTTGCCCTGATGATATTGCCCGATTGCGTTTGTGCCTTCTATACTGCTTGTTAGACTTTGTTACCTTCGTGGTCCGCATTTTTATTTCTTTCTTTCAATCCCACCAAATTGAAAAGAAAGGCCCTCGCGTCCTGTATCATATTATTGGGGATTTCCTACGCGCGCTGCGTAACAAGAAGTAAACACAAACGCTTAGGAAATATATAAACACAACAAGTTATGGAAATAAACAAAAAAGCAATTTAGTGCAATTACTGAAAACACAAAACAATAATACGACATTGTGCAAGTCTCCCATTAGGAATAAGTATGTTTATATTACGAACAAACTTTAATCTAAGATTCATAGGAATAAATTGACAGAGAATACTTAGAAGTTACTTATTATATGAGTTAAAAAAGTTCTAATGAAAATATATGAAAAATATAATTGTTCAAAACACAAAAGCAGGAATTATAATGAAACACACCTTGTTCAAAACTGAAACGGTATTCAACAATAAGCTGGGGTATTATTAAAGTTAGCAACATGATATTTTTGCGCTAATTGCTTTAAGCACTTGTACATTTTGTAAAACAGAATATTTTGAAGAAAGCAAGGCGCTTGAGGAGGCACATTCAGGATTCTTAACGTGCGACATTACACTTCCTAACTACTTATAAGTATTCCCAGCAGGAAAAAGAAGGAACAGCGGGATGTTTCTTCTGGCGTGCTTACACTCGCATTAACGCATTGCAGCCATCCATTGCATTAGTGCTATCAGTAATGCAAGCAGCAGCACTCGTAGACTGCGATTAACATAAAGTTTACATTAGCGTCTGAACGCGCAATCTAGCGTTGCTCATCAAGTCTCTACATTTTGTAATATTCCATGTATTTCTTTCAATTTTATTTTGGCAACTTAACCTTATGAGTTAACACACATTGCATCGTATTTTGTGCTTACTTTCTGTATAAAGATATCTGCTCCAAGATAAATTTAGTTAGTCATTTTAAAACATCTGAATTCTCGGTAGAAGAGATACATCAGGTAGATCCTCACGTGAAGAATCGCAAGACATAATTGAATATTTTGAGCCCACACGAATTGTTTTTCATCTGTTGTATAGCGATGGGCTATTGAGGAAGACAAAACATAAGACGTATTCTTTTTTAACAAATGGTCTGAACATAAGAACCCGCTGTGAAAGGTATTAATAAACAAACGCCTTTTCGTAGCGTTTATGTAAGCATTACCATTATATTTGTGACAATATCGTGAAACCGAATGGCCACAAGCACAGGTAGGCGCATTATTTTTAATGTGTCAACGTTCAAACCAGCCATCACCTTACCAACAGACATCATAAATAACTCTATTCCAGAAGCAACTTGCCATCACGTCTCCTGCATAGTTATAGGAGTTTCTTGAGTATCCAATTTAATTTTTTAAAAAGTTAGCAAATTTAGGTATTGTATGCGTAAAAATTAAGAGCACGTTCTATTTGTTCAAGCAAAAATTAGCCAATTTTTAAATCAAGCCCCAGTTATATCATCTGTAGATGGATTAGATAATCATCGAAAATAACCTTTCCTGATTTCTTAATATAGGAAATCATAAAAGCAGGTGATTGACTCGTAACCGAGTTTTAATTTATTGGCACATTAATTAAATGTTATTTATCTACGCAGGTACAAATTCTAAAATGATAGTGAAAACATTTTTTATTTATAAAAATCTTTTATAAACTTCAATTTAATTAACAGGCATTTTTTACATAATGAAAGTTACCTGACAGGAAATGATAATGGAAAAACAATTTAAATTAAATTTATTCATGCCCAGAGTATGCAAATAACATTAATATACACAAAATCAATAACAGTATGCCATTGAATATAAAGAAAACATAATTCTACACGTCAATGATGTAATATACAAATCGAATAAAGAGAGGCAATAACGTAAAGTACGCAAAATTGGCAATAAGATAATAAAAACCATATTTCATAATTAGGTGGATTATACGATACCTGTGAAATAAAATAAAATTATGATTAGTCTGCAATTAAATAATATGTACATCTTACTTCTTCAAAGTTTTAAGATTTTGCTCGTCTTGTCCAGGTTTCTCATGGAAAATGGATGTTTTCGAAACTTGTACCATATCATTCCCATACTTTCTTAAATCCATTTCCTCTATACATAATGGATATAATGCATCCTCGCGATCATTGAGATTCATTCTCAATTGTCTAAAATGGTCACTTCTTATCGGCCATTTATGTTCCGTATAGTATTTGAGTACTTGGTTGGCACGATATACGGTTTTTTGAATCGTCAACAACCTAAAATTACACTTCAGTAGAGCGAATGCGCTTTCAAAGTCAGTTCAGTTAAGTATTACTTGGGTTTGCCACCCCGAAACTTAATCAATTCATCAATAATTGCACAGGGCAAGACTTGCAAAAACATTAAAACCATATATTGCAAATAGACACATCGAGTATGGACAGCAGCGGGATAACCCAATCCTGGTTTAATTGGAGATTCCATGAAAACCTGTTTTAGATTGTCAGACCATTCCTGCATTGTAAGTTCCAAATTTGATGCATTGCATATCATTGCCTTCATTTCGGTTCTGAAAATATCAAAATATTATTTTCAAATAATATCCAAATCGTAGATTAGTACTCATTTAAGTAATTGTATACGCTAATCATTGTGGCGTTCATTACGGAATCTAATGGCACATAATTTAAAGTGTTCGTCATTAAATGTGGGACTAGACGCATCAAACCCTTCGCGTACAGAATCCACATTGATATTGGACCATTAATAGAATCAAGAAAACCCGGAAGGGGCAATTTCCAAACTGGCATAACTGAAAGTTGACTTGATAGTATTACAAAGATAATAATTTAAAAATGATAGAATGTACCTATGGACGGCCTAACAATCATTACAGGCAAATTCTTTTGTTGTTCATATATTAAACCTTCAGCTAATGCCTTGCTGAATCCGTATGTATTTCCATATTCACGAATAATCCTAAAATTTTAAAATAATGTAATGATTGGCATGTTGAAAATATAAGATAAATATACTTTTGACAAAAGATATTTAAAGTGTAGTTGTCCACATTTTCAGCCATTCGAATTATTTCATGAGGATCATATGGTACCGGAACTGGTCCCTCAGGTAATTCATAATTTGCTGGTACACAAAATGTTGTTGATACATGGCAGAACAACTACAAAATTAGTTGAAGTCGTTTTACACTTATTATTCACTAATTGAATTCGCACCTCCAAATTCTCAACTTCTTTCGCCAAAGACAACATGAATCTTGTGCCTCGTACATTTAGCAGAACAATCTTTTGTAGCATTTCATCAAACCGGACACAAGCTGCACTATGGAATATGACATTGACTTCTTTGATTAGTTTTAATCGATCTTCACGTGCTATTCCTAGATCAATTTCACTAATGTTACCTGATATCACCTCAACTTTCTTAAGAACTTCAATCCCACAATCTTTCCTAAGTGAATCGAAAAGCTACAACCCATTAAGCATTAATAAATGATTTACAATTTTATAGTTTCTGCATATTACTCACAATTGTATCAAAATATTTTTCCATGCGTTGTGCTGCATCCTTACCACGTTTCGGTTTAATAAGCACATAAATTTTTTTCACGTTACTATAGTGCAGGATTTTCTCAACTAATGCTTTACCCACGTATCCCGTGGCACCAGTTATAAAAATGGTTTTATTGTCGAGTGTTGCACCAACCCGATTCGGGAATTGTGATAAGTCGATAAGCTGCTCATCGTCGTTGTGCGTAGGTGCACGATGATGGTGTCCTGAGGGTGACATGTTGACACAATTCCAATTCGTCAAACAATGCGCGCTGCGCTTTTCTTACTGAAGCTTTTATTAATTATATTTTCGCATTTACGCATGATGATGAACCAGCAAAAAATACGAATAAACGATTTCCCTTGCGATAGAAATGTTTAGTGAAATCAAACATTCCATACGTAATTAGATTTGAATACGAACAATGCACTAGTTCACCTTCATGGTCATTTATGTGAAGTAATGTTATTTAATCAAATTCACTTACATTAAAAACCAAGTCATCATTACAAGGTTTTAAAGAGAAATGTGAAATATTTTACAAATAATGTTTAATAAATGCTGAATATATGTGAGTACCTGTGCAGTGTCAAATATTTACATTTTCAATCAAATTAAGTAAAGTCGCAATAATTTTCAGACATTAATATTAAACAATTTTTAATTATGTTCGGAATGTTGCGTTTGCAACCTTGTGAAAATGGTTTCATGATTTATCATAATTGAATATTAAAAATTCCTGGATTTAATGCAATTTAAAATACATGTTTCACGTATGAACTAACATTAAAGTGCTCTGTATGTTAAATGTTGGAAAATTATCATAACTAATTACAAATTATAAAATATTTAGTTACATAGAGTAGTGTGTAACTTATTTCGGTGCGCTCGTACTACAGGCGTAGTTGAATCGAACGCCTCAAACGCCTTCAGCTATTATTATATAAAATTAGAATAACATACGCGCCTCATCATATTTCGTAGGCGCTTTTTAATGCATAAACCGAGCGCGAACAGTGTACAATGGTGGTAAGTGCATGAAATTAAATGGCCGCGCACAGCCACGAAATAATGCAAGACATCATGGACTATGCTAATAAATAAATAAGTAGTTTCGGATGTAGCTCATTAATTGCTGTGCGCGCGTTTAGTTCAGTTGGCTGGAATTGTTCGTCGGCTAACGATGTAACAACCACTCATTGCTTGAGGTTTTTCTCCGGTTTTGTAGCGCACAGTCGCGTTTCTATATTCTACCTCCTTATGGTATTTGAATGGTCGTTAGTGCTAGTGCGTTAGAGATCCAGTTAATTCGGCATTTTGGCTGCGAACAAATTGCTGATTGGATCGCCGCAACGCATTTCAAATTAAGGCAATTAACTAAATTACAATAATTACTAGCATAACGATTAAATTATGTATTTTAGTTCTAACGAATCGGGAGCGTAAACAACTTTGGCTTTCTATATATTTTTACAAAGTATATTCATTATGGTTCTTATATCATTAATTGTCAGAAGCTAACATTTGCATTCTTATTTATTTTCTAGGAATATTTTAATTTGGTATTCAAACACTCTGTACGTGAACAACATACTGATGGAAATTAATTAATAACTAATGAATGCACATCTCATGCGCTAAACGTAAAAAGTTTTTGCTGCGGTGCATTTTAATCAAGATAATTTTGTTTCTTCAACATGTACTTGGCTTATCTTTAATTTGTATGCTTGTTGCGCACTGCTCCAGCTATTGTTTTTCAATCCCACTTTGATGTAATCATAATTTAATAAGGCGTCGCTCGCATATGCTGCTCTAATTTAAAATCATTTTACGGCATTCGGTTTTACCATGCTAGTACAAAAAAGAGCTGAAAAAGTAACTAGCACGTGTTATTTTTAGTCCATACTCTGTATTCGTACATATTGTAATTGCATTATAATATTTATTACATATCAAAATATTAAATCACGTCGACAGATTAAGTTATAAATTATGTTTGACTTCGATTTGCAAATAACACTCATCTCCTCATCGTCTGTCTGCCCTCAGAGGCAAACAAAGTTTCCATGCGGTTTCCATGCGTCGTAAATGCATAACATTACGGCGGCGTACGTTTTAAAAATAACGCTAAAAGCATGACCACGTGAATATCGTGGCTGAATGCGATATGTAAATAAATCGCATGCTATTCGTTATATTTGCTAAAACACTTAAGCACGAATGCATATTACGTGCATCATCGATGCTTAAAAAATGGATGTCGTTAACGCTGCTTTCGCGTCTCATATTGAAGGGTATAATTTTTATTGGCGCTGCGAAACATGCATCGACATGATGGCCTCGTTTCTTCAACAATACATCGAGTGGTGTTGGCACTACCAAGTCGGAAAGTCATGCAGAATGTGTTCGAATTTTTCATTTCATGCGGTCATTTGCATATTGAATTTAAAGTTCACATATTTTATTTAAATATTATGAGTTGAAATATTCTCATACTTAATTGTACTTTATTGCAATAATCTTAATTTAATTACATTGATGTACATATAAAATTGGCAATTTTTGTCAATGTTAATATTTCATGTTACCAAAATCGTGATTTTGCAAATTTCCGTCGAAACTGGCAATTCCAATTGGACGTGCTGGAACGCATCGAGGGAATGAATTGGCGCACTTGAAATTACGTACGAAACGAGTGGAGCATTTGCGGTTTTTGGCTTTTCATGCGGCGCTGATTTTACAAATTCGCGCACCACTCTCGAAGGTATTATGCCAGCGCGGCGGCGTTGGCGGCCAAAAACAATGCACTATTGCATCACATGCGCACACACGCTTGGCGTGCACAATGAGCCGACGTGGTGGTCATGGACGGTTTAGCATTAGAATTCGTGAATAACGGGAGGATAACAGTAGCATAAATCAAGTTTGGGATTATAACGCGAAGGGTTGCGCCACTACGTGCATCCATCGGCCGCACGCGCGCGTTTTGTGCACACAGAAAGCGCAGCCTATTTGAATTTCGCGCTGGCGGTGGCGCAGCATCCGCCGGAAGTGCCCGATGGGTCATCACACCCACAATTGCACTCATCCTAATATTTATACACTGGTCACGTATGCACAGGGTGTAGTCTCGTTTATGTCAATACGTCTTTCATCCAACGGCTTTAGAAATGGTGTGTTGCAATGAAAATCCGGTTTTGCGTATCGTCCTGTAGGTAAAAATTCAACGGAATTGCATCGGGATCAGGTCTTATTGTTGGGACAATTGCACAGAGCGCTGATGTATGGCCAGCCACATAAATAATTCACGTTTAAATCCTCGGATATAGGGGTGGCTTCAAGTAACATTACATTGGTCAAAGCTAAAAATATCCTACCTGCTTTGAAATAACTTCCTATTTCATTATTGTTATTATTATAAAAGGAGTGCGTATTATAAAATTCATGTTATCCATGCAAAATGAAATTTAACATGAAACACGCTTTATTTTAATTCAGAGAATAAAACAAGGAATTTCGCATTTTACAAGCGTGTAAAACACTTCTTTTATTTAACATGTCGGTTATGCCACAATTGCAAATCTTCAGCATAAATTACACTATGCGATAACGTGTTATCTTTCACTACAAGAACGTACAGCAAGTATGAATGGCTTATGTAAAATAGTCTTACGTAATATTCAGTTTCGCTTAAAAGAATTAAAGAATTCCTGCAATTTCGCGATTGCGCCACTGCATTCATGGTTCTTCGGATGATCGTATGCTGTGTGCATGTGGCATGATGCACTCGTCGCATAATTGAATTCATTGTCGTACGTATCTCCTCCTCTCCAGCAAAGCCACTCTTGTGTGTCTTGCGCTTCTTGCAAGCGATGAGATATCTTCATACAATTCCGGACGCGCTTGAGTGCCGCACACCGCGCACCAATTCCATTTGCTTAATAGAACTGATACAAGAATGGAGCGAGTGTGTATGCAAAATAAGTGTGTACGCGTATTGTAATTAGCCGTCTAATTAGGTGCATGCAGATACAAGCATAATAGAATTACGTGCAAAAAATATGTTGATGACTGAAATTAGCAAAAACTTAAACTACGTTATCGCATTCAAAATCACACGCATTGCATCTGTAATCATACTTATTCATTATTAAATACTTCATTTCACACTTTTCAAACATATTAAATTAACATCTAATTACTTTGAACATTTTTAATGATGGCCAAGGGCATTGTAAGACGGAATATGAGAGCAACATTGCATTGTTGCATTTTTTGTGTTATTCGTACTTATATGATGTCGTTCACTCTGAAGCGATTTAGAACACTTGCTCGTTCTCATTGTTTGTATTGAGGAATGAATAGAACAATGCGCGCGTTTTTCTCTATCCGATTTTGCCACACTCGTTCTCGCAGTTTTCCGCACGCCTTTGCGTTCGCTTCCTTTTTTGTTATCCGGCGCGCGCAGATTCTATTATGATGAAGTGTAATTGCATTGCACTGATAAAATGCGAGCGCACCCTGGAAAAGGCACCTGTGAAACGGGAAGCCGATATGCGTGCATACATGCTGCATGCAACGTGCAATGCAATTACTCACTGCTTGTTTGTAGCCCTAGCAAAACACCGCGCGAAAATGCTCATAATGCACGTTTTAACTAAAATATATTATACAAATTATACGCGCATGCTTGGAAATGGCCATTTACACATTACCGCCGTCGAAGACGTGTTAATCTCGTTGCTTGGCATTTGTTGGTTAGCAAAACGCCCAGTTTATTCGTCTTTCAGTGGCGCGTAATCACCATCGCCTAACGCATCTAATGTGCAATAATACCATGCTATAAGTGTACGGAGCCACACGTAAGCGTAGATTATAGCAATTCTTTCGTTTCGTTTCTAGGTGCATTTTTTTACTATTTATTCATTGCTGTGCTCATTTACACGCCGAAGTGTAGTTTTCCGTCATCGGTAATTGTATGCATGTGTGGGAAAGCACATGAAATTGCAAAAACCATGTAGGTACATAGTAATCGCTGTAGTAGTAGGTACAATACAATAACAAGAACACGTGAAGTACACTCACTTAATTCGCGCGCGCGCTCGCGACACGTGAAGCACTACTGGACGTCGTACACGGCGAGTGCATGCAGACGTATTTTTTGTGCAGCTTCGTCGTATAACATTCGTTTCCATAGACTGCTAGCAAATGCATATTTGCAAAGCGCTGTGCGCGACTGCAAAGTGTTGAAATTCATTGTGGTACGCGAGCTCAATTGTCGTTTCGTCGGCCGCTGGTCTGTGTGTGCCGTTGCTCAGCGTCGTGTATAATTTCTTTATTTGCGCGAGCATTGCATACCGCGCGAGCTTTTTGCCGCCGGTTCCTCATTTCGGTGGATTTTTACGCAAATTTTCCTCGTCTAATGAAAGACTCCGCGCGAAACAATGCCATGTTACAGCAGGCAGCCGCATCGCATTTCCTTATTCTTCTCATTCCTCGCAGGATGCAAGAAAGCCGGCGAGTGCAGCGTGTCGGGTGACGGGCGCTCTGCAGCAACCGACCTATTCATTAGCCGATCGTGACGTGCAAAAACGGCCGCCGTCGCTTATAATTACGGCTTAATTAACACTGACCTACATTATTACTGCCGTTTGATTGCTGTACAATGTTTAATAAGGCTGCCGGCGATTGCGCTGCCTTTTGCGAAAAATCCACGAGTTACAGTTGCAAGCGCAAGCGTTTCCACGATTCACACACGTTCACGTGAAACGGAAAAATGCGCTTAATTAAAGAAAAATTACAGTTATCTGTAAACAGATTGAGTTACCAACTACGCGTAATTAATAAAACATGGAATAGGGTTCTTCGCAGTTTATTACAATAAATAAAAGTTTGTTCACAAACAAATAAAAACTGAAATAATTTGTCATTGTTATGTAAACATATGGTGAGTTTATTTTAATTAGGGCCATTTTGGAACAAGCTATAAATTTAACTTTTTTGATGATCATTCGTGATACACAAAACATGATCGCCCCATGTGATAACAGTCGTAGAAAAATCGTTGTTTAATGAGACTTCCCTTAAACGCTTTGAGCACCTAACGAAACAATAAACCAAAACGACATAAAATTTAAGCGTCAAGTTACCTGCGCACCTGGTGATTGTTTCACTTTTGAAATTTATTACTTTTTACAGTAATGAAGTCCTCACAAACTCTGTATGTGCTCGATTTTAATGCCCACGAATAAATTTTCCTCGTCAATGCGTCGGACAGATAGTCTTATCAGGGAAGTCGACGCACAATGCATTTCATTCATTTATTTCGGCTGCCGAAGAACAACAGCCAAGGGCCTAACATTCGTGTAAAATCATTAATAACTCAACGCATGCGGGCCCTCTTCGTCTTCGTCTTCGCTGTTGTTATTTACCTGATGCGCGCACGAAATGCAGGCGTCTTCATTACACCTTCACCTGCAAAATTGCTTATTTGCCGTTCATTAATGACAGCGTTCCATGGAAAATTAATGAACGCACGAATGTCGCGCAATTAATTAGCAAAGTTTACAAACGCTGACAATAATAAAATGCTACATCAAACCGTTGCCCGATGAAGGGAAAAATTGCAATGGGATTTACAATGAGTCTCGACGTGTAATGGCAATTTGAATGTCATCAAAGTGAGTGGCACACGTTTCTTCGTCGTCGTCTGTGGCGCTCGCGCACGCATACACAAAAAGTCAAATGCGACTAACGCACGATAACAATCTGCGAAAAGGCTCGTTCGTTGCATCGGATCTTTATCTCCATGCATGTATCTGCAGTGCGCATACAGATAAATTCCGGAGATGTTCCAAACAGTTAGATGAGCGCTGAATGCTGCATGCCGCACAAAGCATGCGCATTTTCCTTCATTATTCATCTCATTGCATTCAAACTAAGTGTACGTACGCATTGCTCGATGAGCATAATCATCATCAGCTTAACTGTGTAAGTTAATAGTTTTGTAACTGCTCGCCGGAAGAACCATCGTACTTTTTACTCGTGCCATTGCCAAGTTTGTACGCAAAGTCCGATTCGAGCAATTCCAATTCCAGAATGATTAAAACGAACGCGTATCTCTGGCAATTAAGCGAAACGCCTCGCAAATTAATTACTCGTCTTCCAGCGTTCTATGGAATGGACCGTGCAAATTTCACTTCGTGTATGCATATACCACCCACAATTATTGCATTTGCCACTCGCGCGTTCGTTCTGCTTGTTGCTTCGATCGCGTCCTGCATATTTCTTCTTGCCCATCGCGTTACGTGTGCGATTAACTTAATCGTTATAATTACACGCTGCGAATGTAAATTGAATTAATCACATCATCAAATGAAGTCAAATCGTGGTTCAACTATTAATTAATTTACACAACTTTACTCTTCAATCCCTATGAAAAAGTGTTAAATGTTTTTGCCTTGTGTTAAAATAATTATAGCTACAATTATAGAAATATTTCCAATATTTCACTATGTGTTCACAAACCTTATAATTCTTATTTTGTTTGTAATACTTTTGCTCGTTGTTATGAAATCATGAATACCTTAACCACTCTATTCAAATTCAATCGGTTAGAAGTTCCTCTCAACTAGATATGTAAATTGTTTTTCGTCCAACAATTTCAGCTGTTGCATGGGGTAACTTAGTTGTTAGTCGCTGCGTTCGCACCTAGAAGACCAAGATTCGAATCCCGGTTCCAATTTCTAATTTCTAAGACCTCTACCTATCCCTGTAGTCATATTGAGAACGATTATTATCATTAAGAAGGCTTCTTTACCTTAGGCAAGGCTAGCAACTTAGTGTACCTATATGCCCAAAGTCCAAGTCTGAATAAGAAACATGCACTTATTTTGACAGCTGATAGAAAACTGATACAGCTGATATAAAGTCTGAGACTCACTACCACTAATAGACAACGTGGGTAGGTACAAGTTCTTTATCACCCTGGACTGGTTCTCCGGGCACTCTTAAGCCGAGATGGAACAGTAGTGTACCGCGAAGGCGACATTTGTGACTTCCATTTGTGAATGGACAATAGGAGTTCAACAATCTTTCGTTTGGTCCCTGCAATGAGGGTCATTCATCGCATACTGAACAAGGTGATAATAAGACAAAATTTACAATTCACGGAAGAGGTTAAATACCTTGGGGTAACCCTAGATAATAAAAGCTCATGCGGAACCCATATCTTACCAAACCGTCAAAGCAACAGGATCACTTTAGAACTGCAAAGGTTTTTGGAAGGACATGGGATCTGAAGCCGAGCATAGTTCTGTGGTAGTACCAAGTTTTTATCAGAGCCATAGCCACATATGGGTCCCTAGTCTGCTAGCAAAAGACTAACGGGGAGAAAGCATAAGACAAACTGCAAAGTCTCCAATGAGTAGCATGTCTAGGAGTTATAGCAAGAATGCATACTACTCTATATGCAGCAATATAAGAGTTGCTGGACTTACTTCCCTTGCACAAGCAAGTCCAAGAGGAAGAGCTAGGCAGTGCCTTGTGGTACAAGCAATGTACAGGCTGGGGCACATGGAGATTAGGAACCTGATCAAACCAGAACTCCTAAACTAGCCGAGAGATAGGTACCATGCTTGAGGTGTATTCTTTGAAGCGGCTTTCGAAGTGATCATAGCTCACCACCAAATCATGATTCAAGCGATACAAAACCTAATAGACCAAGTATCAGCGCATCGAAGAAAAAGATAAGCGCAAAAATAGCTATATTCAACAGGAAGCATAGCAAGAGTTGGTCACTAGGCGAAACCCCAACTCGTTGGAACGGTTCTCCAGGTTGAAATTCTAGCTATTGACGGATGTGCACACTTTGAGAAAAATCTCAAAAGCGCACGAAGGACATACTATCCGAGTATCGACTGTTGTCGTATGCTTTCAATATTTTCTAACAGTGAAAGAATCGTCTATGATTGGGGTAGTAACTCTTACTACCTCAACGATATGGCGGCACAGGTGTGCGAGAGCAGCCAATTTCAACAATGGCATCCGAGAAAATTGTCTGGAACTATAAACAAACCTTAAAATCTTAAAATCAGTAGCAAGGGTAAACAAACTCACTCTAATGTGGGCACCTGCCAACCAGGATATAAAACCAAAATGCTGACACCCTCGACAAGATAGGGTCTGTAATTGTAATACAATGGATCCTGTAGAAACGAAAAGATTATGAACATATCCTACTGGTTCGCTATTCTGTTTTGAAAAAAAATTACAACTAATTGTCCATTCCAGATTGAATCTTTGTCAAAGATGTACAATGCAAAGTGCTGTAGGTCATACCTATATTGATCAAATTTCTGTTTGCCCCCTTGTAAGAACAAGCTACAGAAACTTATTGATAACTTGACTGCACTTATTATCGAGTATATTCCTATTCTCCTTTCTATAATTTTCAATTACTTTATCAACATTTAAATCATACTTGCTTGGAACAAAGCCATGGGCCAACGTTACATTATTAGTGTTTTATAGGTGCTTCTATTTCATCATCAATTTTGCCATCAATGTATTGTCTTTAAAGTTGAAGAAGTCAATATTTGTATTTCTTTCCTTTTTACATATCTTCATAACATTGAATTCACTTTTAACAATACCTTTGCCCCTGCAATATGGAACTATTTTGTGCGTTTGGAAAAATTATTGATTCTCACTTGTATTATTCTATATAAGTATGCCCATGTTGTTAACGTGGATCTGTTTTTGGACACATCTTGTACTTTACTACCTCAAATGTACAAAATCTTTTGGATCCACAAAACTTTTCACGCTATTTAATCATAATAAAATTAAATCATTATAAAAATCAAATAACTATTTAAATGCACATGTAGATACATCTCTTTCAGATTTGCCACTCTACTTTGAAAATGCTGCACAAATTGAATGAATTTAATGATAATGAAACGTCGCGACGTTTTGCTTTTATTGGACCCATTACTATAACTAAAAATTAGATGAGGTAACTGGCAATCTTTCTAGTGTTAGATGATCAAAAACAACATTTAAATAAATAAACTCTACTTACAGCATTAGATGTTGCAATTTACCAACATATGCGTGGGTACATGATTAATTATTAATTGTAGTGGTGAGATTAATAAATCTTGGGTGTTTTGTAACACTAGCGGCATGTGTGAATGCAAGGCGAGAGGGCGCGTGCAAGTCGCAATTTCGCCCATACACAGCAATAGATCATTTAGGCGCCCGAATGTCGCACGCCGCATTACGGCATGTCCGGCATGTATGCCGCCGTCCATAACAGCCATTCACATACGGTCGCGTCAATGTGCGATTGCAATTCGCACATATAATCATAGCCATAAGTCATACGTAATTTGCAAACGTGTGCATAGATTAGCATTTCTATTAGGTTATTGTGTACGCGTTGACCCAGCACTGAGTGCGCCCCTGCGTTTCGCACAACAATATTGCAATCGCAACCGAAGCAACAGCAGCAAGGATTCAAACGTGTTGATGTCCTAAAGCACCAAACTGTAATTGCACGAGCTTAGCACAGTTTAGCTAGCGTGTCTGAAACCGCAACAGAGCATTCAAATAATAATTTCCGGATATGAGTTTTGAATCAATTCGTGTCGCTTTTATGTGTTATTCGATTCGACATTGATTAAATATATTTTGGTAAAAATTTAAAATTATAATGTGAAATTTCCTGTTTCTCGACTGCGCACATAGCGAATAGGAACAAATATGGCACCGCGACTAATAGTTAATAATTCGCCTTGATCTACACAGGAAAGCTTTGGCATAGGTGGAACATGCAGGAGAGTCATTAGCGTGTACTCAGCCTACTCGTAAGTGCGCAAAGGAAACAGCCAGCGCGAGTTTATGAATTATGCGCTTTGTAATTAATTCACCTTGTTGCTTGTTGTTTGCTTCCATTCCGCATCGCGATAAATACTTTCATGCGCGCCGTCGTTGTCGTCATTGAGATGAAAGTCATGCGTACGAACACAATAGGAACGGGGAAAAGCACCACATTAACAATAAAGTTATTCACAAACGGCACAACACGAAGCGAAAATGCATAAAAATGAACAGAAATGCTCATGAATTCAACATGATTGACACCATACATGTGATTTAGCATTGAATATTACATTGTATTGTCCGTTCATGTAATGAAAATAATATATTTATTGCGCGGCGCTTACTTAATGAAATCACTCGCACCTTAATCGCGTCAATAAATCAATTACGATGCATATAAAATTCATTAATTAAACCTGCATCTCGTGTTGAACACAACGCACAACTGAAATTAATTTATGCTTTGTACATTTATTATTGCTAAAATATCATACAATTTTTCAAGTATAATTTATTCTCTTTGCATGGTTTTTATTAAGTGTTTCTCTCTTCTGCTTGGACAGGAGAGTCTTTCATAAGTCTCTGCGCGGTTGTTTTATGAAGCACAATTTTTATAAACGCGTTATGAAATGATTTAAATACAAACATTTGTTGTAAATCTAACAGCGGGAGATTAACGTCCGTAAAATTAGCTTCTTATCGCGTTGACGAGTCACACATATATAACTCATTTGCACCACTGGATTGCATTCAGCTACATTTTTATTTATTTATACAATTCTTAATTGTGAATAATGCGTTATACTTTTACGCAAAACAAACAGCAATTGTCAAAGGTACGTAACCCGTTCTTGCATGAGTTTAGTGATTAATAACGATTTATAGCGCGAATAACGAGGCGACAAATTATCGAATGTCCATTGTAACACACATGCGTTCACTACTAAAGAAAATTAGCCGCGGTGAGTTATGCTCATGCATTATGTATTTCATTATGGCGCAATTATTTATTTACGTGATGTGTTTTAAAATATTTATTTTGAATAAAAAGTAATAGCGTTGATCATGTTGAATAAATGCGTAAAATGTATAAATACAAAAGAAATTTATTATACATTTATGACAGTATAAATTTTAGCGTTATTCAGTGAAATAAAAAAATACACTGCAAAAAATTGATTTATTATTAATAAGCAATTCTTGAATGCTGCTTGGTTTCTATTCCGCTTCGACTTTCCATATTTACGAATGTATTTTATTTTAATTAAGTTTTATTATATCCCGTATTAATATAGCTTTGTGCAATCATAAGCGAACGTAAATTTGACCATAAAAAGCGATTTTCGAATTATCTTATTTAATGCGGTCTAATTAAGCTGCGCAGAACGCAGAATGGCCGCGCTTGAACGGCGTGTCGCGTTTAACGAATTATCATTAAAATGATCGCTTGATAATAAATATTATGCATGCAGATGCCGGTCGAATATTTTAATATTCACGCGGCTGCATGTGCACACAGCTCTGAGTGTTTTTACGCACAGTACTCTGCATATGAAGAGCGCAACAACAACGTATTTTTAGTGAGCGAATGCGCGACGACGATGCGATGGCCGTTTGCATGTAGCGCAATGTCATTTACATATAGAGTATACGCGTATAGCGAGGAGCACTGCGAATTGCCTGCAGGCTTTACACACTCTGAATGAGTAAGAGGAATTGACGCCTTAAATGCGTCTGCAAAGTAGTGAAATGATCGACGGCAGTCTTCGTTTTATGTTATATAAACTCAGTTATAAGATGCGTCAGGAATTCACTATATTAACTTAAAATCCACCCATAGTAAATGTTGATATTTCATGATTTAAATTAATAATATCTTTGCCGACCAAATGTTTGTTATATACCTAGATAGTTCGCTTTAATTACCAGCAACAAATTGCACAATGTGAAGGCAATTAATCATATTACTAATTATTGCAACTATATTCTAGAAACCTTTTATGAAATCAAACAACAAACAATTCTCTCAAGTCCCAAGTCTCTTGAGTACGTTGGCTAAATGTCAATGATTTTCTAGAGTTCTGCACAATTACCTACGTGCTGCAAGTGCGCGCGTAATGAAATGAAAGCAAATATTGCCTCCATTCTTCGTATCGCGATTCTCACTCATTCCATGTTTCTTTGCTCAGGCGCATTCCGCAAGGAAAGCTTCTTGAGCAATGCGAAAAATGAGATTGTCAATTAGTGTAATGTGTCGCGGAGTCGTTACAATTAAAAACTACATATTTTAATTACAAAGCCAGACTTCAGCGAAGAAATTACTCTTAGTATGAGTCACGAGTGCAACAACGTGTGCCACTCCTTATTAATTGACAATGGATTTTTAATTGATATTAACAATTATTAGCAATTATTTCATAAATGTCGACACACGAATGGACATTTATTACTTTACTCTTGAATTTCTATAGAGCGCAAATTAATTTCCATACGTTTAATTATCATACGCAGCTTATTTATCATAAACAACTTCAACACTATAAATCGCAAAGACATAAATTATATTAGCGACTGCTAATGGACATTAAGTATAAGCTACTACTATACGCGCTGAACAAAAGAATAAAAAGTGTTTAATTAATAATCCGACGGAGGCGCCTATTGAAAGCGATTATTTTGAATAGCATAACAACACAGACGGTGATATTTGCACACGGGCCGCGCGCATGGTCATTTGTTTAATCAGTTCCATTTCGCGCACGGCTTTTACGGGATGAGAGGATACAAATCTCTTTATATAAAAGTGCGCATAAAACAAATACGAGGCGAAAATACACGCGCGAAAAAGTCGAGCAATAAATCAGGCCCGCGATGCACAACGAATGCGCGCTCGGATATGATATGCGTTTTATATAAATAAATTTCGCCCAGCGCGCCCGCGATTATAATTTCATGCGATGTGCGCGCGCTCTCCGCGAGAAGATATGAAGAACAAAACGATGCAAATCGGCCAAACATGCGCGGCTGTGCGGTCGACACGACAATAAATTTTAAAAATCGTACATTCATTTTCAATATTATGACGACGTGCGCGCACTGTTTGCTCCGTGTAAACACAACGCCTTCGAGTGCGCAAAGAAGGAGGACTTTGTCTGCTCGAGATTGCGAACATGTCAGAGACGTCAATTCATAAACTATCGATGATATTATTAACGCTTGCAGAACGATATTAATTGCGCATGGGAAAAAGAAGCGAATACCAAAAAAGGGCAAAAGTACAATTTGTACGAATGTATGTCATATACGTTAATGTTTATAGCAATGCATAAAATATATTCGCGCACATTTCTTGCTTCGTTCCCAGCGTGAAGCGATATAAATTTATAAATTACGGTGGCGCATAAACTCAAATCTAATGTGGTGGTTTGCGTTTGGTGCTTAAAATTAGATTACTTTAGTGCTGCCTTGGGGATTGAGAGTATAAATGAAAATTTATAATCATCATTTAAATATGCGTGTGGAAATAAAGTGGGCAGAGTATTTACAATGTATAGAAATCTATAAATTTACAGAGACGTGTAGAAGAGTGCAAAACCAATGCGAATCTGAAGATATTTGCAGTTACCATATAAGCTCAGTCTTCTTATTCTTCGATTGTATTTTGAGCTTTTACGATTTCATAAATTTTATCTGTTTTTGTAATCGTTCATGGGCTTTGCACTGATACAACAAATTGAGGATGATTATTATATCCTTGTTGCGTAGTTGCAAAAATAATGAACTTGCAACATTTTAACAGCAAATGCGTCAAAGGAAATTAAGATTAAATATACATTTCATCGAATGCAAATTTATTCGTTTATTTATACTATGTGCGATAACTGCTTTTGCCGCACTTTATATGCAGACATGACATCAGTCATTAACATTTGATTATTATTATTAATAATAATATTAGGCCATGCGCATCGATTGGCACTTGCATTGGAGGCATGCGAGGAGACGAACGACAAGTACTCTTGATAACTGTAAAAATGCCCACGCCTCGTATGAACCGTTCACAGTCGCATGCATAAAAATATATCCAGAAATAATAAATGCGCAAGGTATATACGTAATGTGCTTGAATTATATCGCATTGTACTTTGTATGGTGTTTTGATTTCGTGATTTATAATGTTTACAAATCAAGATATTCACGTTTGAAAAGATTAAGTATTTCCTTGAATTTTTAAAGTGTTCTTTTTATTTATTACATTTAAATAACAAGATTACGGAGTGTTGTATCACCTTGTATAAATCTGAATAAAAATTCAGATTCATATTTCGTCTTAATGATTGAAAATTAACGCAAACTTCTTTGTGATGCGCGCGCGCTGTTCATGCACGCCGAAGAAATAAATTCGTCGTCGTTGCGCCCTCAAGCGCACGTCGTAAATTAATAATCGAATGTTTCGTGATTATGCAATTCAAGCCGAGCCAACAGGTGTTTGCTGATTTATATTACTTTTCCATTCGACCGATCATTTTTCATACGAATGCCAATCCACCGCGATCGTAAACATCTATAGGTAAAAATTAGTGAAAATTTCAAATAACAAAAGTTTGTGGAAACACTAATAACAACAATGCCAACGCAATAAAAGTGCGCCGTGCAGTCATTAATTATAACTTTTTTCATTCTTCCATGTTTTCTTCTTGTAGACGTTTTGTGCATTTGCAGCACTTGCGTTCGTTTTGCTCGTATGCTTCTTCCTGCATCGAAGTTGCGTTCAGCGATGTGGTGTGTGCCTAATTTCCCGGTCGCCGACTACCGAAAATTTTAATTCGGCGTAACGGCCGGCCGAAATTGGATTCTCCACCTTCAAGCGCGTATGCTGAAAGTGTCCCACTCGCGTCTGGAAAGCGCGACGTAATTGTCTACGCTTTTTGTTCAACGCGAAGCCTTTTTTTCAATAACGCCTCTCATGCGCGCGTGTTCGTTCGGCTGTGCACCACCCGGCCGCGTAAAATCTGTAAAATTAAAAACTATAGAAATTAAACGAACAACAATCGGAGACAGACCGAACCAACGCACGACGGCGAGCAACATGTGCGGAGGAGCTCAAGAACAAAAACGAAACGACACGGCGAAAAAAGTTTGAAAAGCGCAACGTAACGCATCCACAATCTCCGTCTCATTGTAAGTGCCCATTATTATTACTTAATGATGCACACGCGGTTAATGATAAAAAGCAAATTGTGTTTACACATTACACTTTTTACACTCGGAGAACTTAATCAAATTATAATTGCATTTTTCAATTTTGCTTTCAATACTTTTTTATTCATCATTGCAAACTTGAATAATTATGTTGCCAATGATTAAATCACGATGTCAAAACAACAATTATGAGCAATATGAGACATTTATTGAAGAGCAATTAATTTACTAATTATCTTTCATTCATTAGCGCGCAATGCGCGGCACTTTCAACACTTCTAATAGGCAACAAACAAGCAATTTGTGCGCCCAACGAAAATGATTTCACGTCAATTCTATATTCCAATTAAGGCGGCCAAGCAGTCAACGCGAGGAAGAAATCGTGTCGAGGTTTCATTATTTGCAATGATTTGCCCTCTGTGCGCAGCAGCAGCTTAAAAATCGCGCGCTCCGCTCTCCGCTGCTGAATCGTTTCGTTTGATATTCATTAAAAAGCAATTATTCGCGAGGCGCAACTATTATTCGAGTAGGTACAGCAAGCGCACGCGCGTCGACTGCAAATGCAAAAAGCCGTTCGCATTCCGCATTTGCATCCCTATTAAAAGCTAGTTAAAGTGTATAATATAATCAGATTGGCCTTGCTTACTTACTATTTGTCTGCAATTTAGCAATTCAAGTATTTGCTGCGCTTACTATGTGCGCCCAATTAATTATTTTCCGCAATTTCAAAATTTCTCTTATAATTTCATCCCAAATTATAATTCTACTTACAATGTTAATCAAGCTTCCTAGTTTTGAAGTAATTTTTGCTTTTATTCATTTAATAACATACATAACATAAGAATTTAATTTAAATTACAATGCATATGCAAAATTAATTACAATTGCCTTTACAAGGAAATGTAATATTCATACAACGAAATATCGGTGACGATTTGAATGGCTTGCATAGATATAAAAGAACACATATTCATTGAACATGCATGAACATTTGCACTTCGTTTTAATTGCTTGACGTTCTTGACTATTGCACCCAGCGGACGAGGAATGAATGGTGGCCGTAGTGTAGTAGTTGGGAGAACACACGACGCCGACGTGTATCTCATAACTCGCCGCATATAATCCAACTCTAAATGAAAACACGATGATGATGAGAATATTACCTACGTTCAGCGAGCGCGTTGCGCCACTATTCATATTCGCATGCACATAAATGGCATCACTGATGGCGATGATTCGTATATGATCCTCACTTATAATTGCACGTATAAATCACCCTTGCTAACTCATATTAACTGCAGTAATATGTATATTAGCGCAGCACAATGCAGCGCACTTTATCAGTGTAAATTGCTTCGTTTCCTACTTGGAACAATGCTACTTACTAATAAACCTCTTTTCTGCTTTTCCAAAACACATCAAAGCTAAAGAGTCCATGCATTCAGTTAATGGTGAGCGAGCTTCGCGTTTTCTTTCTCTGGTTCGTTTTTTATTTCGTATTTTCGGTGCACTCGTAAATTTATCAATTCGACGACGAGCTGTCGAGCAGTGTCGCCCATGTCGGCGTTTATCGGCCGATAAATAGGCGAGGAATTATTCGAATGCGTGTGGCCTTGGCTGGGCGCTATCTGTCCGTTTGCATTTATTTATTGCGTCGCTCGTTGGCCATAATGGTCGACTGCCACCGGGTTACATTTTCGATGCCTTTGTGCGCGGTGCGCTCTTCTTCTTCGCTTTTATCGAAAGACGCCCGAAATTATCCGTGCACGCATGAGTGTATCGTCTCGCAAACCTTAATTTACTTTAGTCGAATATTCTTTGTTTCAAGAATAAGTGAATTTTCATTAGATTATGTAAGACAATTTCGCTATAATTAATTAACTTATTAACTGTTCTATGAGAAACATTTGATAGTTTTCCATTATTACCCAAGATTTTAATTAAGTAAAGTTTCTCAATACGCCACACAAATTTTATCGTATTTTCGGGGAAGAACTTATCGAAATTGGTGCAAGTTTTTCATGAGTTTAATTGAAATGGAGAAAATCGAGGAACTTTGTAAAAGTAACTAAACGCTAAATGCTAACAAGTTCAAAGTGTGTCGTAAACTTAACTTGTAATTGTCTTTCTTCTATTGCTTCTTCTTCCTTTTGTAATTCCCGCAGCGGCGAAACGAACTCCTCCGCATCGCAACTACTTTGAACAATTAATGCATTTATTTTATTGCAAAGCTAATTTTTCAAGCAAATAAATTGTGAAATGTATTTGTACTTTAGTACGGATTCATATCAAAAGTATCAAAATAGATAAAATGTATGGCCGCGCTCTCTGCATATGCATGCGCATAAAAGCCATTTGGGATATTAGAAAAGATAAAAAGTGGAGGGTGCTTTGCATAAAATGTGACTTTGTAAAATTACATTAGGATCAGGAAATGGCAACTTCTCTTCTAGCATATCGCAGCAAACGGTTGTAGCTTGTATGACGCATAAAACTTCCTCATGCTTGCCGACAACTTTTAATCATATTAATATATGCATTAGTTTATTGCCATTTTTACGACGACACTATCAGCAAATAAAAGACTCGCTGAAGCTAATTGCCCGCATATTCTTGTTGCGCGTTCCTTTGTTGAGCTACTAACTGTTATCGGCGAACGTTGATACGTCTATCAACAGTAGGTACTAAATAAGTAAATGGTTAATTAATCGAGGGACAGCCCTCAGATAATTAATGAAACGAAATTTATTATACAAGAGCTATTAATTGAATGGTCAAATATTGATGAGACGTTCGATGGTCGTTAATCAAACATTTTTGCCTAATTCGAAAATTACAATTCCTCTATTCATGTTGACAATATAGATAACATGAGAATTACAAAGGAGCAATTTTCTACGTATTTGCAGGTATTTCCAAAATACGTCTTTATCGGTCAGTGCAAATTTCTATTTGTGGTTTTAATTCCGTGAGACAGCACTATACAAACTGAATACATTGCACTTGTTAACTTGAATGTACCACACGTGAACAAAGTAACATACGCCGAACAATAGAAAAGTTAATGCACGCGTTTGTTGACGACAAACGGACCACTTCAAACCTATTTGAAATTGATGTCAGGCGCTCAGCGCTTTTCCTTCGAAGCGATTGTTTTCCTACTCTCGTTTTATTCCGTAAAATTGTGTAAAATCGTACCGACACCTAGAGTTGTTGGTAGGCGAGAAAGCTGTTTGATCGCTCTTTGCATTTCGTTCACGTTCTTATTCTGTGAATACCATACCTCCAACGTGTCACGCTTTCATTGTACATCCTAAAACCGTATTGTGCATTACCTGTGGGGTGGCTGTTGTTGATATTGTCGTCTGCTGGTCGTTCCCACTGCGTTGATGTGTGGCATCGTATTGTTTGCGCGCGCGAGAACGTCTTGTTTATATTTATGTGACTTTTTTCCATGATGAGGGCGATTCGTTGTTTCGCGAAGGGTTTTCAGACGGTGCGGTAGGTCTCGCATTTGCGCATCAGAGCGCGTCTTCTGCTTGCGCTGCACAAGGTGCACGAAGAAAAATTGCCCAATTTATCACGAATTAGACAAGCTTGAATATGCCAGAGTGCAATTTACGCGCCACCAACACAAAGTTTCACAAACAAGTATCTACTACAGTGGAATTCTTGTAACTGTGATAGAGTCATATAATTAATTACAAAATATTTGATATATAGGTATTTTATTCATGATTCATAAAATATTCGTTTAATTTTAGCAATAATCAGTTGATAATAACTAATGTGTTATAAAATTGATCTACCATTCGTACCAAATTTGGTACTTACCTATATTTTTACTTATTTAGTACATTTATTCAGTATTACCGATTGATTCTGGGGTATTTGCCGTTTCTGCTTGCTGATGACTAATTTTCTAGCATACAGAATACTATTGACATAGTTGTTCGTGCACTGCATTAGATTCGATCGAATCTCATAAACAATTTGAATGGAACAAAGCCCAGTTTGATTTATCGCAAGTAAACGTTTCCAGTTGAAGTTCATTTACATTCGAATGTCTTAATTAAAACGCTTAATTCAATACGGGGGCATTAATCATGGCAACGTTGAAATAAAAAAATGCGCGCACTAAATAGCCATTTGAAACACATACCCGCCGATTAGTTAATTATGAATCATTAAAAAGTGGAGCATGCACTAAGGTATGCGAGCATATTCATGGGTGAAAAGTGTGCCTATATCGCGCCACCATGTATGTTGCTCAGTCGTGAACAGGTGCTCACCTCGATTTCCGTCGAAAACATATTTATCAAACGGCATTTCGTAACTTTATTAAGTCGCCTCGATAACTTCGATGCTTTATGGCATGTTATATATCTCGAGCACATCTACCTTTGCCTCTCTTTGTGCGCCTTTGAATTCGCGCACCATGCCTGCGCAGAGTTGATATTCTATCGACTAAGAGTTTGCAATGTTTCATTGCATTTGCGTTTATTCAGGTCACTTGATTACCTAATAACATAATCCGATAATTAGATTATTTCGTATGCGCGTTCACTGACTCAAAACGAGCATTCGCAGGCGCATAACTATATGAAGAAAATTACACCTTTATCACACATTTATACTAGGAAATTCTTTTTATGTACTTGTGGTTAGCGTGTTGTAATTGGTAATTGGTGTATATCTAATAGAAGTACACTTACATTTGTAAAACAAACATATTTTACATACTCTTAAGGAAATAGAGCATTTAAAGGTTCCCTAGCCGCAAAATGCACGGTATTTGTATACCTATCATAAATTATCCTCAAATTTAAAGGGTTATATGTATTTTGAAAGCGATAATCAAGTACTAATTAATAGATATCAAGTAAGTATGCAGTTTTACTGTGCATTTTTTAATTATAGAAAGTTTCTTAAATTTCTAAGTAAAAATTTGAACCACGCAGGATAAATGCACCTTTCCTGATGCAAATATTTTGTTTACATTCTAGACAATACTTTCTTTTGTTTATACCTTTTGGGGATTAATTATTTTATTTGTTAAAATAATGTAACTTATTACTATATAATTAATAAAGTGTAATTTCACATTGCATTTAGTATTCGCATAAGGAATACGCAAATTCATATAATTGAATGTGTCACATGTCATATCCAACATTGGTCCGTTGGAACATACTCCACTTAAAGCCTCAAGTGTAATATGCATTAATTTAGCGCCGGTGCGCATTAGCGCCGAATAATTATTTACGAAGTGCTGAATTATGCCCCGCCATCGAGGATTCGATGCGCCTTAACAGCACAACTATGAATGCCATATGCGTGGTGCCTTCATATTTATGGGCACATATGCAAATATTCAAATGTGCGCCATGTCTACGTACACGTTAGACTTGTGTGTATGTGCGCCACATTCAATTATGCGCACAACGCGAAATTAGGCTTAGCGCATTGGCGCACCCCCAAACGTTGTCAAATGCTCGCGTTTAATTACAATTGCAAATCGCAATTGCTTCCAACTTTATGGCGGATGATTGCAGCTGTACTACTCTGTTGCGAGCCGTCCTCCTTGTCATGCGTATTGATTAATTATTTAATCCACGAGAATATCGAAAATATTACCGAGTTATTGTATTGACGGAAATTGATATGAAATTATCAGAAAGTAATTTATGTCTAGACAGCTAATGTCTTTTTTAACGTGTTTCAGTTCATGTTCAATGAATGAAATGGTATGAATGATACAGGTAACGATGGAATTAAATAATATGAATTTCCGTCTTTGCCTTGGCATGTGTAATGCTTTCAAGGCAACGAATTGCTTTTGAGTCAAAATTTCATTCATGCATCATTCATCTATCCGTAGAAATCTATTCGCGCGCACAATTCTTTCATCCCATTCGCCATTGAAAGTGGCCATCGTCCGCGGCACAGTGCAACACACGAGCAAATCGATTGTCAACTGTCAGAGCGCGTTCCGCCGATAAATATCTTAATCGAGCTGCCGAAGCGCGAAAGATTTGCTCGTTCGGTGACTGCTCGCAAGTCACACACGCGCACTTTTATCCGAAGAGAGTGGCAGCCGCGCAGCCTACGTGCAGGAGATGCATGCATGAGGCCCACACCAATCATTTCGAATATCACTCAAGTCGTCGGAAGACATGCGCGATCGCAAAATGGACTAAGAGCCTTGTAATCGCCGTCGCCAAAATAGAGGAGCAGCCGCATTATTATCGCCGATATTATTATTAGTGCGGGCTCGCTATGCAAACGTTCATCCGTTAATTGATGTCTTCGGCGATCCACCGTGTGTCCAAGGCAGCCAGCCAGCCAGCTTCTTCTTCGCATGGATGGATTTGTCGTCCTTTGCGCTTGTCGCTGTCGACATCGACATCGTGTCGCGGAACGTTAATTGATTCCACATGATTTTTAAACTTAATTACACATCCCATCACGAAACGGAATGAGCACGGTTCATTCGCTCTTCGATGCGCAAAGTATAATTCCCAAGCAGCTAATTTATGCAAAGTCTTAAATTGACCACATCAGACATGATTCACAACTTTTTAGCTGTCATTAATATGAAAAATAAATTAAGAAAGCTGACCAACACGCACGCTGCATGGAGACACAAAGAAACGCATTAAGTTTGCCATATGAGTAGAACGTGTATATAAAGTTTTATCATGTTTTTTGTTGTTCATCATCGTCGTTATCGTCGTTGTCGACGTTTTGCAAATGCGTACGAGTGTCTAGTGTACGCTCAATAATTTTAATTGGTGCATGTAAAAGGTGCCCAAGCAGACGAGCACTCATCTGGCTAATGAATCAAATTTTGCAGAAACATTCAACTTAGAATAATTCGCGCAGAGTTGTTTTGTTTATTGTTTTCTTTGTTCTTCATCTTGCCAGCGAATTAAAGTTGGAAATTAACACCGAATTTATGCGCATGACGCGCTCGCGCGCACGCCTTATATGTACATGTCGTAGCATCTAAATGCAGGCGAATGAGCAAGCGTAAGCAAGCAAGCAAGCAAGTACGTAATGCAATTATTCAGTAGCATGCCGCACTAGATAATTGCTTGTCAAATGATAAAATACGGTCGTCGGGCATGTTACTCGTGCATTCGCCTCTCGTCTCCGCAGTTTCATGTTCGCATGTAAGTTGTGTAAGTTGTCGTTCAGTACATTTCATTTAATTTGTTCGCACTGGGTGTTAACAAATATTAGCTGAATAAAACAACCAAACAAACGCGGCTAACGAAAATGACAAATGAATAATGAATGCTAGCCTCAATGCAAATGCAAAACATGACATTCAATTGTGTTGAAGCGTTATTAATATAATCGACATTCCACTTGAAAACCAGTTGAAATTCAGTTGATGGTTTCTGCGCTCAACCACATGCGTTTAGCGGGAGAACGCGTCGATTGATCGACATCCACCTATTTTATGTAGTTGAATATGCAATAAACGCATGCACACACAATGAACACATAAATAACATACAAATGAAAGCAAAACGAGCCGCTAACTAGGCAGCTGCTTGTTTTAATCATGAAATTGTTCTATTGCGCCAAACGATAGATAGCAGTAAACGAGCGAGCGCATACATTTATTATTTATAATATCATAGAAAGTTGATGGAGTTGATGGCGAATGCGCGCGCGCGTCAATAGAGCTATTAAACTCGAGAACGTATTAGCAAAACATTTGCAGATAGTTTTAATCAGGTTGATATTTGATATTAAATGATGATAAATACCAAGGACTAATCAGCTTGACTGCGCTTGTAATGTAAATGGATTTGCATTGCAATTATGCTAGAACAAAACGCATTCACGTTAGGTAATAATGTTTATTAGTTATTAATTATGCAGTTGCCAGTGCGTACAAGTACAATATTTATAATTGATAATGAGGCATAGTATCTGATTAGCTTGTTTATGTTTTAATTACTATCATATTAGTAGGAAAGTATTTTTGCATAGAAATGCACCATAAATGAAGAGTTGGAATTATATGCCTCGTTCGCACATGACAGCGCCAAATGAGGACGAAATTCATTTCGCATCCGTTTTTGAAAAAGCTGTTTTGTCTATGACGTGCAGCAGCAGGCGAGGTTTTTGTTGATGGCGCAAGCCATTGAAGATGCATGGATGGTTTTGCATTTGTGCTCGCAATGCGGATCCTCCCTACCGCTTCCGGTTAATTACGATGGCCGTGGTGGCGCCCCGGAGTGCGCGCGCGCCCGTTGATGTGTAACGAAAAGAAACGAAAAACCTGGCATACATCATACGCTTGATGATGATGATGCCCCTCATGCATGCGTGTAACAAAGAATGGCAATGGAAGACGCGGCCGTGGTTGGTTGCGCGCCATGCAGGATACCGTCCGACCAATGAAGCTTTTTTTCGCCCTGCGACTCCAGCCGCTTTCTTTCTTTGCGCGTATGTACAATGCGTACATACATGTACTGCGCGAACAGCAGCGATGATGGCGAAGGAGTTGATGAACAACGTTGAGTGCACTCAACAAGTTTCACCCCTTTTTTCCCTCTTCGCGAAGTTCTTTGTTTCAGCGAGAATGTGGGCATTCCATCTGGCACCCTTTTGGCATCCCAAAGAATATACGCACTCATTTTTACATGCGTGCACCAACATGAAGTTCATAATGGCAGCACCAACGTGGCCGGGGAATTGTTTTGATTGGCCGTTGAACAGCTATTGTCATCCGATCGACCGATGATGGTTGACGCTCATGTAGTATCAATTTTCAATAGTGTTATCCGAGCACATTGTGAACGTGATGCCGACATAGATGCGCTCAGCGCGTCCGCGTGCGCGCGAGTCCATCCGCTTCGCAAGACATTGAAGACTGCCAACTGAAGACGTCGGTGGTGATGAGTGACATGCACCTGACTTGTAGGTCTTCGCGTAATTCCGTTATCGGATGCATTTGCGGAAAGTGCATTATTTGCACCTAGCAGCAAAGAAAATCTTGTTGCAACATTTTCTAACTTTTGTGGCTTCCTCTTGTCTCTTCTCATCACAACATAGCCTTTCAATTCATTCAGACATTTAACTTTCACGAGTATCGATTATTTATATTATTTAAACTGCATTCGTAACAATGGAAAAGTCAGCACGTGTAAGCCGCTCAGAAGATTATTTACAACAGTTCAATTTCTGTCCGTGCTAGCGCTCAGACAATGAAGATAATGGCAGGACGACGACATGAATTCGAAGTTGCATTGTGTGCAAATTATCTAAAAATCAAGCATCAAGTACGCGCGCGCCGGCATTAAGAGCAAACAATTAGAACCTAACGGAGAGAAGACAAAGAAATGCGCACGTTTCAGATAATTTCAAAAACAGCAGCCCCTTCTGCTCGAGTGACGATTGCGTGCGCGCGCGCGCGTCTTGGCAGAAGAGTTTCAGTGGATGTTGAACTGAGTCAAGTGGTTGACGAGCCGTCGCGCGACTTCCTTATTCGCGTCCTCTTCGTTGTGCACGTACTACAACTATTTGAAGTTGTTGGCTCCGTGCAGTAGCTGAAATCGGTGGATGCATATAATGAAATTGTAAAAAGAAGAAGCAATCCACGCAGACTGTACAATCTCTCATTGTTCGGACGTGTATAGTTGACGGCTTGTGTTTCAATGGTCCTTGTTCGACGAAGGACAACGTCTGCATCAAATAGTATCCACTCTATAGTTTTCAAGTATTTGCGCCGAAACCTTACTTACGACTAAGTACCAACCGGGTATTTATTTCTTTCTCCAGACTGGGCGTAACTGCATTGCGCTAAATCATTTTCATTGCGTTTTTATTCCATAAAGGGGTTGAAAGTACACTACAAAATCTTGTAGTAGTTGCCAACTAGCGTTTGAAAAATCTTTCAGTACTACTTATCTACGTGATATTTCTCCTAAGCAATATCTACTTTAGAAAGTTGTTTGATATTGTTTCATCCTTGAATAAGTAAATAAATTGTATGTTTTTGGCGTTATGAACACTTTGTAGAAATTTATTTCTTATAAAGACCATTGTAAAAGTGTAACAATGAATGCTACTTGCAGTTTGGTCCTTTTAAAAACTCGTCGTCGCTGTAGTCGTCTCATGCTGCAAGTGAATTTTATTTTTACGATTTTGCATTTTATTTCGGAGTTTATTGTGTGCGCGCTTGTGCTCGAGCTGCTGCTGCTGCTGCTTCTGCTGCCGCCGCTGTTTATCGGGGCCGAAAATCCGTTCAGGATGCCTCACACCCTTTGCGTCACCGAGTCGCGGCATTAAAATGCATAATAGCAATTAAGATATGCATGGCGAACGGCATAATTATTCCGATTTCACGACGTTTTCACGTCCTTGACGATAATATTCGTGCGCTATTCGTTGGTTCTTCCATTCGCAACGAGCAGCGTGAAAAAGGCTATGCATTATTCAGTGGCGAACAAGCACCACCGCCGATCGTGGTGTGTGCGCTCACCATCCGTATTTGTACATAGACTTTCATGGAGTCTAGCGTCTAAGCATTCACCATTTCATCTACCCTCTGCGCACTCGTGCTTTTCACTTCCTTCCACCGCGAGCACCGGCAGCACAAGTCCATTGAATGGCGCGCCATGGCGAAGTAATAGTCACACTTCCACTTAGACCCCGTGCTCCTGCTGGTGCTGCTGCAGAAGCGCCAACGACAATTGTGAAAAAATTGGCGAAAAAAGTATGCAGCACCCGGAAAATAAGCGTCCGAGATATAAAACGCGAGCACGGCCTTCGCGCAAAACGAGCAAAAACACTTTGTGTGTATGTTGCCACGTACACAAAGAGGTAAGCAGCAGAATTGCCAAGGGTAGTTAGGGATTTTATTGCTTTTTGTTTTCCTTAAGAGTCCTTCTTGTATTTGGAGTCAGTTTTCAAGGAAGAAAGAACTCTGCACATATTTCCTTTCTGTACAGCGCAAACAAAAATTCTTGGGAATATTTAGTTTGTTGTCTCGTTGAAAAGCGGGAAAATTATTATATTTTCTCTTATTTAGAGAGTTGAGTATTAACTTGCTCCGTTCTTTATTCTCGGGTAATTTTTTATTTCGCTTTCATCTTTTTTGCCCCGACTGTGATGCTTACACACTTGGATGCCTGAGCGTTTTATTCATCCATATTTGCAAACGCTTTGTGTAATATTAAGCCCTGGCGCGACGATCGGCAATTTACGAAAAAAGAGAAGCGGGAGAAAAGGAAGAGTTGTGTAACAAGAGCACGGGAGGACGCGCGCGCCGCGCCGACCAAAAAGGTACCGAATTCAATGGCACTCGAATGGTCGGCTTCCTTTTTTGCGTCAGACCGACAAAGTATGCCGATGCATACATCTAAGTACGCGGGTAATACGCAACTCGTTCATCTTCCATTGTCCGTTTGCGCAAGCCTTCATTTACCATTCTTCAATCATAAGCAGTCCGTGTTTCTTTCCCGTTCCGGCCCCCAAATGTGTTGGTTCCGTCAAAGGCACATGCAGTGCTGCTGCCTCCCTCCGTAAGGGCGAACCTGATAGAGAGGAAATTGAAATCCGATCAATTGCCCCAAAAGGGTTTTCTCAATGAATGCGTTTTGCGTCAAGGTGCACTGATTCATTGTGTCGCCGCCGTCGAAAATCCATAGATCCGAGTTATATCGTATTGTGATTTAATTACAAGGCGGAAAATTCGAAAATTACTTTGCCCTTCACAAGCAAAGGAATCCGCTTGTATAAATTAAGACATTTTGGCGTATGATTTAAATAAAAGAACCGCCTAGAAAAATCAGATTATGGTTTTCAAACGCGCATATTTGCGTCTCACATATGCGTGTTTAACTTCTCACCAATATTTCCTAGGTGTACACGTTGTTAGTTAGGTAAATGAGCAAGCAACGTCGTCGGTGGCGCATTCTGGCACGCGAGATGTATTTTCCACCTACAACAACTCTATTAGCGGCAACACTTTTGTAAAAATCGCATATACGACATGAAATATGCCAACTACCAAGCGTTCGAAATCGTAATATATAATGCGTGAATGGCAAATAAAGGTGAGTGATTGTATTAATAACTGCTGATTATAATTTCGCGCTAGAAGCTTGCTGCGGAATTGTTTGTTTGTAATAAGCTTTATGACAGGTGATAAATTAGAATATATTTATGGAAACATTCAGTGTTCCCGTAACAGTTAAATTTCTTATTCTGCAAGGCAAAGTTGGGCTTCCAACTTGTGAGAACTTTATTAACTGCAATTAGAATAACGCGCGCGCTTCGTGTATGCCACATACAAAGTTTTTCCTCGCATTTTCTTATTACTCGTAACACGTTCATTATACGTTGCTGTTGCTGTTGTTGCTGCTGCTGCTGTTGCTGTTAATGCTGATGTTGATTGTTGATGTGGTGAACACCAACCCTGCAGCATAGTTATTAGCCCAATTCTGCATGGCACAAGTGGTGCGCTTTTATGGGCACATAATTGGGTCGAAAACCACCAATTGCAATTCAGTATTGGCAAGTTGTGTAGTTTCATATTAGTTTACACAAAATTCAAAATATTCTTGATGTTTAAATTTATTCACGCAACTTATTCAAGTCTTATCGTCGGATACGTCAGTCAATTATGCATATAGTCTTCACTCTATATGCAGTACAAAGTTAATAGTTGTTGTGTTGCGTTGCCAACGTTTGAGTTTGGACGAGTTGGTTTGAATTGTGCGTAGCTCGAGCATAGTTTTAGTTTATGTTAGCCCACATTCTAATTAGCCGGCTTAGCATGGTGGGCATGCGTGGTTATTTACGGCTGGCGCATTCATATTTTATGTAAATAGAAGAAATGGAAGAAAAGGGCATCCGCTGCGTTTTCGTTTTGTTGCACCGGTTGGTGGTCTGTGTCGGTGCACACATAGATTGCATTTACTTTGGCTCGCGCGCTAAGAAGACGAGATGCACCGTGTGCACGGAATTTCTTACGCGATTGGTACCCACGTTTACGTGTGTTTATGTGTGCGCAGCACGAGCATTTAGAACTGTGCCATCATGAAAATGTATAACTAATTCATGGACCATTTGCCATGGTAATAGTAAGAGCAAATATAAACGATGGTAAAACACACATAATGTAATGAATAAACTATGCATCTTAAGATGCATTTGAGCCGCAAGTTTATAACCACTGAACCATATTTGATAGTAGAGAATGTGAGGTGAAAATATAAGTGACTTGAAATTTCATAAATAACAAATAAATAGAAATTCATGTATTATGTATTCGAATTCATTAATCATTTCGAACCGCATGCTTCGTATAAAACAATTAAACCTTTAATTTCAAAAGATGAGACATCAAGAATTTGACAAATTTATAATTTCATGTAGAAAAAACAGCTTGCACCTTGACACAGAACAAATTGTTTTCATGCTTCCACCAACTTCCGACTTGTTCCACGTTTTTCGTGCTTTTACGTTAATTCGGATGGTGGATACAATAAAAATTATAATTACTTCCAATCTAAATGGTTCCACTTCAAAGCAATTTCCCGAAATAGAGTTTCCAATTGGGGTTTCACCAAAGGGCGAATTAACCACCCCGAAATAACGCTGTGCAGGTGCGCAGGCGGCAGGCCTACTTTTATCACATTCCGCTCAAAATTGTAACGAAACGTAGCTAATTTGACGTAACGGGTGGTCGCGCAAGACAATGCGGTTTTATCTTCATTTTGAGGCTAGCCCTTTCTCGTCCTCGCCGCGCGCTCTTCCGCGATGAATTCTCATCATCGCCGAAGACGGCCCGAGGAGGAAAGATAGCAATTAGTAATTAGAGGAATGATTTAAAGTGACTTAATGATGTTGCGTGTAATTAAGATTAGATTATTTATTATACGAAATTAACGTGTTTTAATTGCATGTAGCATAGAAAACGAGGCGGAATATTTTCCACAAAAACAAACACAAGCCGAATCACAAAAATGAGTGTACGTACATATGATTTGAATGCAATACGTTAGGTGAACAACCGTTATATGCTAATGGCGAATGCATGCATGTCATTCGTGTGTAAATATTAATTAATTTTTAATTGAAAACCAAATTAAAAATGATCAAAATCGTCGTCGTCGGCACGATTCCAAACATTGCACACGTATAAATTCAGCTATATAATTAAAGTTTCTTCCAAATTCTATTTTGGTATTTATTGTTGAATTGCGCACGAATACAATACGCGATGCAAATCGAATCGACATGTGCCTGTGACGCGTCTGCCATTAATTATTACCCACACATGGTATATGTCTAAATCTATGTGCGCACGTTATTCGTAAAATATACGTGACGTTATAAACATTAACTCAATGTATAAACATCCGTTCTACATATATGTATAATCAATGTGCTTAAATATCATTTACCTTGCACACAAATATTGTAGGTATCTATACAATCCATAAACCATGTAGCTGGGGGAAACAACAAAGTGTTAGTGAATAGTGCATATTTTTCACTGCAATTGCAACAAGCAAGTCGTCAATGCATCAGATGCAATTCGCGTGCTCACATGGAATGCGATGCCAAATGAAATAAAACTGATGTCCGAGCGGCAATTTCGTCGCTGACAGAAATGCAAATGAATAAAGTGGAAACAAACGCGATAGCAACGAATAAATTCTCGCCAAAAACGCTTTGCCACTACTCCCAGATGCGCGAGATTATTTCTCTCTCAAATTTGTACACTCAAACAGCAATAAAACCTCCGAAAAGCAGTATTTATTTAACTGCAAATAGAAATTGTAAACACTAATGGTTGACTTTTTAACTTAACGCCATGGTTTTTCTGTTTTGTTTGACTTGATTGAATTTTATTGCACGTTTTATTTTCGGCCGTTGAACAAGCTGTATGTTTGAAGGGCAATAGCGTACAAACATAGCATGTGTGTAGACGTTTGATGACATTTTATTACCTTGCAGTTTATAATTCAGCGAATTTCATTTTTATGTTGGACATAAACATCACTTTATACTGGAAACTGGTGAATGAATTGGTGGTGACGACATGTTCAGCCAATGCTCTGGTTTTGCATCGTTTATTTTTTGCCACGTAGCTCTGACACTGTGTCATATGTAAGCATTGCATTTGGCAATTAATTTGGAATTATTGAAATACACTCATACCTCGCTATACGGCCGCTATTTATATGGCATTTCGATATAACGGCTCTCGTCAATTAGCACGCTTTCGATTTACGGCCTAAAATGTTTCACTACAACGGCAAAAAAGCCTTTTTGTGATGTGAGTACATCAACATGTTGCCAATACATATTGCGTGTGAATTTGTATTAGAATAACTTTTTGTATACGGCTTTTTCGCTTTGCGGCCAAGTTTCGTGGCACATACCTAGGCCGTAAAGCGAGGTATGGGTGAACTTTAGAATATTTCATCTGTTTTCAAGAATTGAAGCATATTTCAATGATTGACTAATAGGAATTCATGAAATTCATTTTACATATTGTTAATTCAGTCAGATGAATGGAAAGCCAACCATCGCTATCAATCTAAATATATGGTCATAATATTAGAACAGAAAAGTTGTTGTAAAAAAAGTGTACTAGATTTGCATGAAAAAGCTCGGCAAAGTAACACTGGAATTTTTTCCAAAACTTATGTTTAAGATTTTTAAGATACGCTCAAACAAAAATAAAATCTTAATATACGTAAAACCTGATTCTAAATCGTTAATAGAAAATATAACAGTAATTAAGTGGGCGTTGATGACTTACGAAATGAACGAAATTCATATAACTTTAATACTAATGAACCAATAAAAGTAACTGGAAAGCCCAAACACGGAATCTTTGACGAGATGTGAAACTACTGAAAGTCAACTTTACTTGATTATAATTTATATCACTTGTATGCGAATTTAATGAGTTGTTATAGAAACGCAGTTTATTAAGTCGGCCTATGTAAAACAGTTTTATAGTATTTTTATTCATCACCACCGAATATTATTTAAATAATGCTCATTTTATAATAAACTTGCAGTTCTATATTAAAAGTTATTGCTAATTGGTATGGTTTAATTGCTTTTTAATGACTGAATTAAGCAAATTTTTGTATTAAAAACTCTTTTATTACACCTATACCATAATCCTTTTCCGTAATAGTTTGTTATTGTATGGAATGTTCTAGTCTTTTATGTGAAATAATTATTTTTCGTGATTGACCAAATTTAGTTTCTCCTCAATTGTATCAAAACCTCTAATGAAGTACCTGTTTTCCAGTTTAAATGCGATAATATGTTATTTCAGGTTTGACAATTAATCATACAAAATGGTGTAAATTGTATAAAATCCGCGTTTAAATCGTGTGAAATCTGATTTAAATTGTGTAAAATAGATTATTGATTTATTTTCAGTACCTTATTACAATTTATATATTTTTAAATAAATATTTTGCTTATAATCTCTAAAAGGAAACAAATTATAAATTTGTTTGTTTGTGACGCTACAGCCTTACTTTTTATCCGTTTCATTGTATCTCATGGATATTGAGTAAAATTTAATAACTAATTAATTATCATACGTTTACTAACTGCGTGTCCAAAGAGAAATAAACTACATATTATTATTTTCTATCTATACATGATATTTCGATTCCCAATCAATTCTAATATCTTTTTATTAGATCGTCCTGTGGGACATGAGATCAGTCTCATCTACTGTATACTATGTTAGGAACATTAGTATCTGTTAAAGTAATATATTACATTTCCTATCTATTGGAAACAAAACTACGCAGAAAAATATCCACGGCCTTGGATATCAGTTTTTTCTCACGTTTGCTAAAGTTTAATATGCGTTCTACGTCTGCTTGTAGGCCATAACGTCTATAGGCTTTTCTTTCGTGTTCGCAGTTATTGCTTTTATTGCCATATTCCTATTATCTGTACGCCCTCGTTTCGTATCTCGCGCGCGGGCGGCATTTCCACTAAGAACAAATAAAATAAAAACAAATGGACATAAAAACAAAGTGGTACCGACAGTTTTCTCTTTTTCTCAGCGTTTGTTGCTTGTGATAATAAAATGCAAGCAACAAGAAAAGCGGGCTACAACTTGTGCGAATCGTTCGTGTGCGCAAAGAAATCGTACAAGAAGAACAAATGTGTCAAGCAAAAACAGCTTCCCGCTTAGGAAAACTCGAGAAAATGTATACACATAAATACATTTTTGTTTTGTTGTCGCTGTTCATCTTTATAAAGTAGTAGTATTTTCTTCACTTGAATTGGTGTTTCCATTTAATTTTTCCTTTTCGTAGATTTTTTAGTTAGTCAACCAAAGTTAAACAATGTTTACTTGATTTCTTAACAGATCATACAGAATCCTGTAATATGAATGAAATTATGATTTAAAATGTATTTTAATATAAATATATTGATTGAAAAAAACTCGTGCATGCATCACACGAAGCCATCACATGTTTGATAAATTGCTCACGTAGTTTATTAATCAAATTACTCGTTGGAGGTTGTACCCACCAATTTATTTTAATTATTTTTCACTTGCTAATTTAGTACTTACCAGCGTCACGTCATGAAGTTGATGACGATACGTGCTGGTGATGTTGGTGATGATGAACGCCGATATGATACTACGTTTGCTGAAAAAGAATGAAATTACATATTAATGTAAAAAGGACTAATAATGTATAAGACTAAAGCATGCATTATGCAGGACGTAAATGAACGACTTTTTGACTTTTATCATGATGAACGTTTGGTGCACATTAATAAGTGGATATTTGTTTCTGCGCGTTGCGTTCGGATTCGTTTAAGGCTGGCTATTCACAAAACGAGTGTTTCAATAAAACAATATATCGAATGCTCGCATTGCGCAATTCTTCGATATTAATTTAAATGTGCTCAATGAACACTCGTTGTGATACATTGACAAGAAAGGGAGGACATAAATACGTCGCCGACGAAGAAGGATCGACACGTCCCCGCATTGGCATGGACATTTAGAAGGAAATTATATCAGCGGCAACGATCTTGTAACGCACTTGATCGCCGGCGCAGTGTGTTTCCGTAAAACCCTTTAACGGTTATTACGTAATTATCGTAATTTTTTCTCGGTGTGTGCTCGCGCACAAAGTGAAACCGAAGACAGTGTGCATTCGCAATGCATGTGCATCATCATCATCATCATGATGCTGCTTGCACATTCAGTGTGTGCACTCGCGTTTCTTTTTTCTTCTGCTTCGCACGTCTCGTTGTCGTCTTATTATGTGAGCGCGCGCGCGCTTTTTTCTTCTTCATAAACAAGACCATCGCGTCTTGTTCCAAGCTTCCTTCTGTGCGCGCAACGTGCGCGAGCCGCACGTTCAAACAACTACTTTCGTACTCACTTTATATTTATATATTACGGCCGTTTACCATATATAAAAGTTCAATAACTAGCCAAGAAAGAAGTCCGCTACGTACGTGCATCGCACATCAAAGGAGCGAGCAACACACGGTGGCGAATTTGCTAAGGAATTAGGAATTCAGGTAAACAATGCACTAAAACTAAATGTTTCATCCTTTCTGGCTAAAACTAATGTCTTATACGAGAGCACACGTGCTTATTATGTTCCAATTTAAAATAAACCGCGTAGGCAATCTAACGTAAAACTATGCGACTAAACAAGATTAAAAATACGCCCCTTTAAATTAGATTAAAATAATTTGTAGTTGGCTTAATTCACAATTTAATAATTCATGTAATATGATATGGTGAGCGTAATGATGATGCGTGTAGCTTAATAAAATCGACATATGGTATGCACCATTTATACGATGTGCATGATTTTAATGAAATATAAATGCGCGCATGAAAAAAGCATCAAGCACTTTAAAGTAGACTAAGTAAAGTTGGAGAAGACTCATAATGCATAAGTGCTGACTGACAATGTATGTAGAAAAATTAATTTAATTGGGGTTCGTTTCCTTAATCGTGCACTGAGTCGTGTTACATGTTTTGTTGGCCATCGCCCATTCGAATGTAATTCACATGATACATGCAGTTGCAACATGTGCAAGTCGTTTTATTATAATTCCCAAAGCACCAGCTCCTTCTCTCTGTGTGTGTTATGAAAGCATCATCACGCACGGATCGATTTAATGAAGAATTAATGCATATTTAATTATCCCTATCGCGTAATGTAATCGAGTATCATGTGTATGTTTCCTTTCGGCTTCGCTTCAATCCTCAACTAGATCTAACTGTTTCTCTGCCACAAACACGACTCATGAAATTGTAACGTAAAATTTCAAATTATTAAATCATAAGTAATAGCTACTTACATTCGTTAATAAAATGATCGTAGTCGAAAAAAATCGCACGATATTTTCCATTCTCGTTCGTGTCTGCCTAAACATGTTAAGTATCAGACATAATGCGAAATATACGTGAATGTACATATATTGCGTGAAAAGATACGAAATGAGCATTCAAAGCGCACGAAATGGGCATTAAAAACGTAACGATTTCCGATTATGTGTGCGCATTTGGTGGGTGTACCTCATATGCTTCGCTTTCAGGTTACGCATTCGCCCTTCATTCAAATCTCTCCTTCCTACCAATTTTCATGCGAGATTCGCATAAATGTAGCGCAGCTCTCACGCCGCCACCCACCTACCCAAATGCCATTTTATTCCAGCATATTTCCTCCAATTATTATATTATATTATCGAATATGATGTGCGTGTGCACTTACTTTCCCCCATTACATTTTATTCCCGTTTCGACATAAAACGAATGCGCGTATATAAAAATTAATTGAATCTATAAATAGGCATCTTCAGTAAACAACATGTACAAATAATAAATTTGATTACTATATTAAAATCTTGATTTACTCCGTATTGTTGAAAAAAAAGTGAGAAACTCATAAAATTGCATATAATTTAAAAATATATTTTTTTTAAAGGTGAAAACATGTTTTTGTTTAATTCCAACAACCAAAAAATAATTTACATTGGCGTAAAAACGTGTGACAAATATCAAAAAATTTCAAAATCTATTAATCCGCTTTAGAATGACATACTGCACCAGTGCTAGTGCATTGTGCATTTGCACATCGCTTGCATACACACTAAATCACATATCAAGTGCACTTGAATTTAAATCAAAATGCAATTATTCCTGAACAAAAAGCACATAATGGTTGATGTGCACATTCCAAAGTGCTACACGTTTAAATTGCATTGGCCATTATTGATAAAATAATCAATTCCACTGGTAATTAAAAAGCTTTTATTTCATTATTTGTAATCACTAACTACTTTTATTCACGCCATCAACTATTTGATCTTATTATAGGACTTGAATTACAAAACAATTCATTTATTTAAATTGCATTTACATTTCATTGTTAATATTTGATTTTAAGTAATGAAAATTAAATAAATGTAAGCCAAATTAATATTTAATTAATTGCTTTCAAAACTAATTTTGCCAGTGATTTAATTTGGGTTGCATAATTAATTTACCAATTGCTGAATGTCGAAACTTATTTAATTTCAGATTAATAATATGGCAATTATAATAATGCAACAAATTATTTAGTTTAGTTTAGTATGGGAAATGTAAATTTATTTCTATTTCTGAAAGTTGTAACATAATTAGTACAAATACTGCTACGAGCAAATATCTTATTACGTCATATGCTAAAAAAATGATTAGAAAACTGTATACGAGTTAACTACCTAATGTTTTAGTTAATTTTAATGATTTAATAGCACAAAACGATTGAGTAATATGTAATCTTTATAGCTCCACAAAAAATGTAGCAATTTAAAAGAAATTCTTCGAAATGACCTGCTTACAATTATATAGAAGCACGGAAATTTGTCTTTAAATTTAAAATATTTCAATGTAAATTGACATTCATTTATTAGTCGGAATATCGATAGCATACGCAATAATTAGTTAGTGGAGCACGCACGATTCGAAACAGCATATTTGGTAATGGAATTGAACTCGGCGTTTGTTTTTGTAAAGTAATTAAATCGAAAATTCAAAGCCATTTAGATAATGATATCCATATGGAATTGAAAACTATGCCTATTATTATAAACTACGCCAGATTTATTAAAATGGATTAAGCAATTTTCGATTTTAATTAATGTCCAACTTCTCTATATAAATGTTTACTAATTTATCAAATCAGTAAAATCTCCACGATATTATCGCATATTTCGTTAAAATATTCAATGAGAATTTAAATTTCTCTTAATTATGGCTCTTTTTATTCATTTTAGGCGTAAAATTGATAATGATTAGTTGAATGCGCAAACGGAGAATTTGAAAAATTGTTGAAAGTAAAGACTGCGCATCTTCATACTTATGGATTTGATATGCACGCGCGGTGTGCAAGCTGATTACGTGAATATGATATGAAAATGATACGAAACGCCGAATGCACCAAATGCAATTTACTTCAACGATTACCGGCGTTGGATCTCTGCTTCCTTGAGCGAAGTGCAAGTCAATGTTGCACGCGCGTCTCTTCAGCAGTAACTATGCAAGAAGTTCGTGGTGTACAGAGACGATGATTCGATCTGTAATTACTTCAACAAACATCGCATCACATGCACCACTGCGCGCTCTCTATGCGGCGCAGGGCATTATCAACGGCTCTTTTATGCATTATTCGTGCCATTCTAACTGTCTGTTAGTCCATGCGTATTGTGTTTCTATCGCAATTTAAATGCAATATTACTATGGCATCTATCTACGCGCAGCGCGTCGTCGTCGTCGTCGGTCGACGTCTTGTGTGTCTTCGGCTTTTCATACTCGGTGCGAACAGCATTAATGCAATGTGCATGTAATCCTAATGCAAACGCAATGAATGCTCTTGACATAAATGTTCATTTAAATGCATTTGAACAACAAGTACGTACACAAACACTTGTGTTTTTTCCGGCATTGCTAAGCCAATTACATATATCTAATCTTTAATTCAACTATCCAATTAGTCTAACGCTAGATGAAGGAAAAAAACACAAATTTTAATTCGTCTCCACGTATTTGTAGAATATGAGATATTAATGACTTCTTAATAAACGAAGAAATACGCAAGTACCTACAATGTCTCGCACTAATAAGTTGATTGCAAGATGCATTCGCATGCAGCAACACTCATTATTACAAGGATATAAACACACATAACAAACGGCACGGATACGAAATAAAGATTGCTGTACCATCGCAAGTAATCAATTACAAGCCTAGTTGGCTCTCTCGGCTGTGTGACGAGTGCGCTCTCTTCTCTCCTGCTTGCAAATGCAATCATTAGCTCATTGCGCGCAAGTGCGCTAGCTTATGATTGCACTCAACTCGCACATCTTGCGTTCGGCTATCACGATAATCATTGTGTGTACAAGCAGTGCGTCTGATACCAGATCTTCAACCACGCGCGCGCTTAATGCTCTCATTGCGTTCGAAATTAATTTAATTACGTGACCGCGCGCGCGCGCTCTGCATCGCAATGCATGCGCGTGATTTATAAAACAATCATCGTAAATAATGAGATTTGTCCTGCCAATTAAAACATTTCCACGCAGCGAGTGCGCGTGATTGACACAAAAAAGAAGTACGCATGTACGCTGCGAATAAACTTATGAAAAGCTAATTATTGATTCAATCAGTTTCATCTTGTAATTGAATCAAGCATCGAGCATCCACTTGCATTATTCAGCACACTATTACCACTTGGCAATTTGTATCTTTTTAATTAATACGCAAACGTACGAATTGTAATTAGTTCACAAATTGCGGAAGTGCATAGCAGGTATGAGTGCCCACGTATGCAGATATGAATTGTGGTTTTGATGCACTGATTCACTGTGGGAAAGTCCAACATCATCCTCATCTTAATTATTATCTAACTGTAAATCAACTTTTTTTCTACAACAGAATTTGCAGCTAGCTATATCTAATGACTGTATCTATATTTCAAATGATATAATTATAAAATTAAGAAAAAGTGCCAATAATTTAAGTGTAGACAACGTACTGTCATCATCTTGTCGTTTCGTGAACGAAGAACAATGCACTTCAGTTTCATGCACTTGCCTGTCAAGCGGTTTGTATAAGTTGTGTGTATGCAAGCGATAACATTGTCCTAATTGAGTAAGTTATTGTGCATATGATTAGCAGACGTTCGCACGACGATGACGATGATGGCATGAGGCGTGTTTCTTGAGCAAGTGCAACGCGCTTCGCTTCACAATAACTTCTTGTGCGTGTGCATCAATGTGAATCCAGCCGAAACTGCACGCAAACACGCAAATATTGTTGGCGTGCAGCGTGATGATAACGAGCATAATTCGCATATGATAGGAGAAGAAAGGAGATTCAGGTACGAATTGATACTAATGATGTTAATTGATTCGAAGACGCACGTCGCATGTCGATCAACTTACTTTAAAAATTCATTATCAACAGACGTATGAATGTGTAAATGCATTTATTAAAAAGATTAATAATTTCATTCGATGATCCGTTAGGTGTTTTTGTTTAAGTTTTTTGCGTCCACCGAATATTATTTATTTGTGCGTTCGGAATGCTGGCAGCAAGAAATCTTCGTGAATTATGCAAGAGTACAAGAAGGCATTGAATACACACGCAGCTTGCTGTTCTTGCTGCTTTAATTCTTGGGAGTCCGGTAGCGTCGTCGCGCTCCGTGATGCTCCTCGACGTGGAGCGTTAATATTGGCCCGAGACATAATTCAATTTTATTAAACAACAGCCAGGACAGCGCGGGCAACAGGCTGGATGCCAGTAGGCACATTTTTTTAGGTTGCTTGTTATATGCATTGGATTGCAATACATGCACGCATATTGCATTGAAGATGCGAGAGAGATTCGTTCAGATTTACAGTGGACAAGACGACACGCAGAGCTCGTCGCGTTCAGCAGAGATGACTCGTGAAAAAATGTTAAATTATTTAATAATAAAGTAACATTAATTAGCAAGCGTATTACACGATACATGCGCATAAACCTTTTAAATTAATAGCCCGACACGCCGGAATTAATTTACAAATATGCTAACTATGAATTTGGGGAATCTTTCGTAGATAACAGATGAAGAAAAAAACGTCGCATTAAAAATGCTTTTATAAATTAAAATTCCGAACCGACTCTTCCAGTAGGTAATACAAATTGATCAATTGACAGCTCGAATCTCATCCGTAATCTAAGTGCTTTGCGCCGCGCGCAATTAGAAGCGATAAGTCAGCTCAAATTTAAAATGTTAATTTGCTACCTCTTCATACATCATATATGTGCGCGCATCTCCTCCGGCCGCGTATAAGAGCGACTAATTGAATAGACCGGCGTCTTTTGCGGGCTTTCTCTAAAGCTAATTTTATCTATCATATTTGTATGCAAATGTGCACATTTTTCGTAAATTTATTAATCTGATACCGTACGCGATCGCCATGAGTGATCAAACGTCGCGATTAGCGGTTCCAATCACCCGAACGCATATTAACTACAATATTTTATATCTACTATGAAAGGCTCGTTCGTATAAGCTCACTAAGCATCCGCGATTGTGAATGCTCCATTAGAATGCCATATGTTAGGCGCTTAGAGGACCTCACATTAATTTCGTTGACTTCATAAATGTTTATCGATTTTTCTACGTTACATTAATTAATGCGGTCTAGCGAGTTATATTTTTCACTATGGTTTTTAATTCTGTTGCAAGTTGTAAAATTATTCAAGGTATTTGCACTAAATTTTAAGTACATTTTCATGTATCGCACTTTTCATGGTTTGGCTCGGAGCAGACAAGAGAGCCGACTCTACACATACGTTCATTCACACGCAAGTTGTGCATTTGCTGCCGCCCTCGATCCGCGTCGAGACCGGCCGATAATACTGGTGAGAAAATGGGCATGCATCTTCATTCCGCATCGCACAGCTTGTTGTTCCGAACGACATTAGTGGAGAACTGTGTTATCTGCAAAGACAGATCCGAATGCCCTTAAACCGCCGAAGCACACATGAAGCACGCCATCGAAATTGAGAAATAAACGCGCTCTCTAACGGCCTCGAGAAATTGACTCAAAACAAGTTGCATTGATTTGTTAATGAATCAATGAATCACACACAGCCAGTCGATGCCGATGTGCAGCTTGTGCACACGAGACACGTGTGTCCTGCATGCTGCGCAGGACGTCGCGTTTAGATAAATGAGCAGAGATTTGCGTTATTTATATGCGAGACGCGATGCCTTATTTAATTTAGAATACCAATTTGTATCAAGCATTGTTCGAAAACAAACACATACGAGGCGTGCGCGCGCCCCGGGTGCGGAGCATACCGAGGTGTTGTTCGATTCGATGGTTTGTTTGGTAAATGAGCGGAAACCTGAAAAGGTGTGAAACATAAATCGTTCTCGTCGCTGAGCGCTGTAAACTCTCTGATGGGTTGCAGGCCATAATTAAACAAGGCACACTCACGTACGGCGAGAACACTATGTTTTTTCGGACGTTTCAGGGCAATATGTGCTGGATCATTTCGGGGCTCGCGAGATGCATGTAACGAGCGCGAACGCGACCGTTGCAGCGCGCCGGACGCACCGAGAGCAACAACGAAGGCAATCGACGCTTGTTTGTCGCGACGATAAGCATCGTGTCGAACAAAACGTATGTGGATGCGATTGGCACCAGCCACCAACCACACACTTGCATCTCGCACTCTAATAAACTGAATTAATGTACGACATGGAAACGCCAACGAGCACACCACACGTTTTTGTGTTTTCCAGAGTTTGCGTTCGGGTTTTTAATGCAACTCGCCTGCACCTCAAGAGACGACATACTTGCACCAGAATGCGAGTTCAATAACGCATAGCGTTACATTGTCCATGAGTAGGTACATACACTTGGTCGTTGCTTTGGTCGTTCGTGGATATATATTGGGTATCAGTCAGTTTGACCTCAATGGATCTCTCGACACGCGTTCCTGCTTTAACCTTAAGCTCCGTGTGCTAGGTTCAAGAGTGGTGACACTGTTTCTTGTTTTTTGGCGTCTTTGCAGCTATGTATGTAGATGTCATGTACGCGTACTCGTTTGTTATAAAAAAGGGTAAAAAGTGGTCAGAAGGACAAGACAGCAGACTGATAAATGCGATGAAGAGAAGGAAAACGCGCGTTTAGGGTCCGTGCTAGCTAGTGTCACACAACTAGTGCACCTACAACATTGAATTGCGATCAAATGCAGATAGAAGCAATAAATTTCCCCACAACTATTCCGAGTGTCTGGCGCGTTGTCGAGAAACAATACTTGTGAAGGCTAGAGGAAGATTATCTCCAACCGCAATTCTAATACAAAATATTTAGTGGTCTATCATTCAACTATTATTTTTACATTTCGTATGCTGGAATTGCAGTCTCTTGGAGATGAAAAAGTAATGGATGCATGATTATTTCCGTATGGTAAAACCTTTCTTCAAATTATGACAAAACTTTTTGTCTGTGCTGGCTTCGGGCAATGCCATTCGCAAATAGTACAGCTACTTTTGCAATAAGCATGATGCGCACCAAAATCCAATTTTAAAATCAGACATAAACATGCAATTCAACCAACATGCCAACCACATGAAAGTATTTTTGCAATTTCAATCTTTGAAATTCATGCTCGGCAAGTAGTGCAGACGCGCTCTGCACGCCAAAAACATGCACAAATGCAGTGCGCACCGCCAGAGGAACAAAAAGGCACTCCGAGCACGTATCAGTCATACACGGCCGCAATGAAACCCACAAGCTTTTTTTCTACGCGTTGTTCATTTGTATGCACGTATTAATAACTCGGCGCACTGATCAAGGTGATTGCAAATGCAAATGCAAATGCACGCTCGTTACTCATGCGTTTGCGAGGAGTTCGGCGTGCAGGTGTCAGTTGCGCGTAATTAGAGCACGGCTCGCCCTTGAAGTTGCAAATTGCAATAGCACTACAACTACCCAACAAATTGTCCTCCATATTCCGTGCTGGCTCGCGACTATTTGTGTTATTTTCTTTACTAGCGCTCGTCGTTTTTCTGTAGCGGTACGATGACGATCGTGAAAAACGCAGACGGTTTCGGGCACGGGCATTGTTCGCGCTGCGTGCACAGAGCGCATCCGCATGCAGGACGCATGTAAACTGTATGTAATAAGAAGCACAGCAGACAACAAAACACCACAGCACAATGCGCGCAGGGCTGCTGCAGGGAGACACACGGCAAACTTGCCGCCGCGCGCCGAGTCGGCGGTGCGCCCATAACTCTGGACGTTCCACATATGTTCTTTAGTGTGGTCTATCACGCAACCAACGCCGGCGCACGCTACCTATCAGCTACCACCGGTTTTGTTTATAACACCCAGATAATGCCAGAGTCGTGTGTGTAAACGATACCGGACGAAAAAGTGCAGTAGTAGAATGGCTGGCCTGCTCAACTTAAAAACGCATTTTATGAATAACCGAATTCAAGCAAAACAACACAATAACCCAACCGACTTAATTAATGTTATACAAACCTTGTAAATTTAATAAAACTTCAAGTCACTAGCAAGGAAAAGATACTTAATTTTTCTCATTTACGAAAATATTTCTCTACTTCCACCTACCCTAAAATATCTTTCATAGAATGTTTATATTTATAATATCTTAAATTATAAGTAATTTTTCTTAAAGTGGAGAATTGCAAAACTCATGTTAAAAAAATAGGAATATTAATTGCGTTTGTAGTTCTCTTCCTTCCCGAAGCTACATATAGATTTTCTTACATTCAGCAGGCAAGCAAAAGCGCGAGTTCAATTAACATTTGTAAAATTCATGTACGTGTAATTATTAGCGTTGCTGTTTGTTCTCATAAGCAAAACGATTATTTTCTAACATTTTCAAAACGCACCACATGCAAATTGAGAAAAATCAACAATTACCAATAATAGTTATTATTGTTATTGCAAACCGTAAACGGTGCTTTTAAGGCCCGTTCGGCCGCTCAGCGCTTTATTGGCTAATAAATCAAAAAAGTTGTAAATTTCCAGCGTTTCGATCAACTTGAGCACACTCGCACTCCAGAATGCACACAGTGTGCATGCTTGCGCTTAGTGCGCGTATTTCTTAGAGATGCGCACACGGAAAAAAGTCACCTGTACGCGTTTTACAGTTGCGGCTGCGCGGTTGGCGAGTTTTTGCCATGACAATTCGCGTTCGCTCCCGCTTGCTTTTCTGCCCATGCACATATCTCACTAATTAAGAACATAATTGCAATTATAATTAAAGATGTGCTCAGCACCGACCGACCGACACAACCTGTAACTCTGCTGCTCGAGTGACCAACTTGGCGAACTTACAAGACAACTGCACAGTGCGAAGACAGTGCGCATAGCAAGCTTACAAGCGCGGAATAAATTAATAAACCGTCCGTGCAGTAATTAATACGCCGCACACGTTGCGCGCTTCATCAATACCCTTATAAGCGGTATATTTATGTATTTATTTTATTCGCCGGATTTCGCTCTTTTTTATCCACTTTTCATCGCTTCTGGATGTGATGAACCGGTGACGACCATTTTTTTCGATTTCCACATACCACGGCGAGCTAGCTTAGCGTATTCTTGATGATTCAAAGTTGACTCAACTTCTTCCACGTGTTCTGGGTTGTCGCCGAGTTTAACATTATTAATGAGCGGCTGATTAGCCGAGCAACGGATTTACGCAATTTCTGGTGAAGCGCAACAAAAATTGCTGCCGCTGCGCGTTGTCGCCTGCAAGAACTTGGAGAGTGTTTCGTCACAAGACATAATTGATTACTAGCGTGTTGCTTTCAACAAACGCATTCAACAGACCTAATTGTACTCCAATTAGCGATTCGCGTCACTGTAATTTTCTACCTACAAGTATGAACACCTATAACATAAAAGTTTTCCTATCAACAATGAAGTTATTAAATGTGATATGCATAGACTAAAACGCAGTGTTCAAATTTCACACGTTTGTTTTTTTGGTTTGTTCAACTTTGCGGTAATTTTTCTTAACGTTTGCGCCGGTTTCTAATTATATCCCTTGCCTGTAAACAGGCCAATTCAAACATAAAGATTAATTAAGCATGTAATCCAATTAAGCCATCGTCAATAACTGTCTGCACACAGAAATTCCGAGAAAAGAACGCAAACACATGCGTAATTAAATTGGAAAATAATTTCATTTGCACGCATTATGGCGAACTGAACATGCATGTTTGCTGTTCGTTTGTACGCAACGCAAGAGTGGAGTTATTCGCGCGCTCAAGCAGTGTCCAATAACTAATTATACCGGTTTTGAGTACACTAACGAGCCTCTAACATCAAACGCGAATACATAAGTGGATTGCTGCGCTCACACTCGCCACGGAATCAATTTCACCACTGTGAATCGATATCAATTTCAAATTGCGCACGTTTGGTAAAAGCATCCGCGTGGTGCGTTTGCAAATGTTTGCCGGTGGCGGTCAATTCCAGTCGACGTGGTCCCCAAAGTGCCTTCAAACATGGGACGCGCACCCATGCGCACGTATTAAATTAATGCATCGGAAACATTGATTCGTAATTAACCCTTTAATATTTTAATCAAGCGATCGTCAATGCTGCATCCCGAGTATGTCTCTGCGCTCGCCATCAAAGTTTGCACAACGTAATCGACCGAGACTGCAGCCGCCGCCGTTGTTGCCGCCTTCTCAATATGTTGATGATGACCGAGCTTGCGAGTGTCGCAAGCGAATGCTGGCGGTGGTGGTGGAGAAGCGTCGTCTACTTCAATGAGTTTAGTGCCATAGTTGTGCACAAGTTTCGTACCGCCTCCGACATTTGGTTAACCCAACATGGAAATCGTTTCACTCAATGATATAATAAAATAATGTAGAAAACTTTGTGCGCACGTCGCAATAATGAAGGAATCGACTCGTTTATTCCATTATGTATTTTATGCTCTTCCAGAATCGCATAAGACCGGAATCTACCTATCTATAATGGAATATAAAGTAAGTCATTCGAGTGCTAATCTGAAAACGGTGAAACTTAGTCCTCCATTATTTCTGCGCATAGTTAACCCATAATGACATTTAAACACGTTTGGTGGAAGTTGGAAGTGCAGTACCTTCCGGTACCTTGCAATCTATCCGCACGTTGGATACGGATAGCGAGCGCAAGACGACAAGTGACATTATTTGAATATTTATATCCTCCAGTCACGTACGAAGACGTTTTGTCAACGAAAGTGACCTAATCAGCAAAAATAATAGGGCTGTCAGACGCGCCAACGAAATATTACACTTGATATACACTCACCGCCACTGACGCAGTGAAAATTCGCGGGGCGCACGTTGGTTTATTATGTATGAAATGTCGGAGGGACATTCCGCCGCCCCCGTATTGTGTCCCTCCAGGCGCAGGCACCGCGCGCACAAACTTGATGCGATAAATATGATTGTAGCAATGCCAGAGCGATACGTCACCATTTCGCGTACGTGTTTGCATGGGGCAGGCAGCTGCGGATCAAATGGCGTGCGTTTCGTTCAGCCGCCCCCCACGTGAACACGGATAAACGTAAATGATAAATGTGGATGGATTTATCATAACAAACAAGGTGCAACTAAAATCTAGGAAAGCGCCATCGGCATGCAAACATTTGGACATGTTTGCTGCTAGTGAAGTGTACTATTCACCGCACTGCAAAAAAAGGCTTGCGCGCTTAATAAAACTTTCTATGGATGACGTTAACAAATGTAACTTGGGGTGTAAATACACTTAGTTTTCGTAATTGGGTGTTTCACGTGATTAATCATGTAATATTCATTAGGGAGCCTAAGAGGAAGTTGATTACGATTGCGATTAACTTGTACTTAATTTTTTCGAGTTCCACGTTGCTCGTGTTGTGCGACCTTATTCAGGTGTATTTAGATCTAAAATTTACGGATGTAATAAGTTGAATGCAATTTGTACGCGCGTGTTTCTGGCATTGTCATTTGCCCGTTTACTGCGGCACAAAACTGGGGAATTTTTGCAGTGGAATGGCAGCAGCAACCTCACAGCATTTCTGGAATATGGAGCGTGGAATAGAGGCCGCGCGCTGTAATGCAATATCCGTAATGAGCTGAAATATGTTAGTGGTGGCGCGCGTGCTAGCAGCGTGAGCGAACTCGTTTTAAATTCAATTTCATGGATTTCGAGAAGCACCAGCAAAAAACAGGCTCGACAGTCGAAACGCGAAGAACAAAAAAGCAGCACGTTCCGACCTTGGTCGGTGCATTATGTGCTTATTTGCATTTGGTGTTATTTGTTGCGTTGTTAAGCAGAAAGGTAGCGCGACAAATTGAAATTGTTCTGTGTTAATAACCATTCCAGTACGTGCAGTAAATTCACCGAAAACAAATTACTAACCTATAATATTCGCAATTGACTTAAAAATTGACTTTTTATGGAGCCCATTAATATTTAGAAGTTTAGTAAATTCATTCAGTTTCGTCAGGAAGTCAAGGGACTAAAAAAATATTTGTACGAATCTCCATCTCGCCGTTTCCGACTTTAAATGTTGTATTTCCGGTTCGTAACAACTTCGTCAAGTGTGCTCCTGTTCGCGTATTGCTTTTGGTCATCGCATCAAACGTAGTACAATTCGTTCGCGAAATGGGGGAAAGTTTAACGGAGTTTGGGATCAAAGTGCAAAGAAGCGCACACGCACTGCTCAAACGTCGGACGCAAAACAAGAAACAAAGACTTTAATATCCCAGGGTGCCCAAATTCGCCCACGGTCGAGGGTGACAGGGTTGTGTGTGCGTTGGCCGAACGGGCGCAGATGTTATTTTAACCAATCTCCCACATAAAATTCTCCCGTAAACACAGAGTGCTACAATAAATAACCCTATACCAGAATTCAGTTTGGGATAATGTCCTCAATTGTGATGAAGATTTGTTGTACGTTCCGTATTCGCAATACGTCAAAATTAATTACTTTCTTGACAAATAGCATCTATACAAAACGCGAGAAATACACAGAGTATTGAATGACACCCACGCGTCTCTTAAACGTTGCGTTATTGCCATTTTCTATTGTCAACTATCAGCTGCCACTTTATCAGCCGTAACTATACGCGCTCGACTACCAAACGATTAATAATAACTGCATGCATTGTGTGACACTTTTGGTTGCTAACAATGCATGTGAAAAATCCCTATTTGGATTCATTAATACACCCCATCCTGCTACCACCCGCACCACGAGGTAGTGAATCAATAAAATATATTTCTCATTATTGAATCCGAGAATAAATAGAAAATGCAAACAAATTTTATTGAGCGGAGAAAGGCGCGAAGAACCGACAATTTAATACCGCTTGGCACAAGCTCGTAAATCTTGCATCGAATGGATGGATGCCTGTAAAATATAAAATATAAGTAATTGGGCCAAAAATGTACGTTGCGTATACTGAAATGCGACTGTATGCTTTGTTATCGCTTTGGCATTTCTGTTTCGTTCGTTCATTCGTTTGTGAGTTGAGGGCAAATTGTTATTTGCCTATAAAATATGCATCAAATCACAAATAGCAATTCATTTATTCTTCGTATACAACTTTATGAAATCCCTGAAATAAATTTCAGTATATTTTCTGCGTATTTTAATTAATAACGAACGGCTAAAAGCGTTAAGAAATTGCGGAGGAAAGGCGATTATGAAAAACGAAAATTAATATGCAAATCAACGACGGAGAGGTCCCGCTAAATTGGATTGGAAAAACGTTAATCCGTTGAAAATTTTAATGAATTTTCCAGGTGAAAAACTAATTAATATTTGCACGACGTAAAATACCTAACTAAGCCGGCATGCCGCCTTCTGGAAAATCCAAATGCAACGAGTTCATCTTAACGCTCGTGGTTATCGTACGTATTGTGCAAAGCCATCAAGTTATAAACCTATTAATGTATTTTTAGCGTATTTGACTTTATGTAAATGTGCTCACCGCAGTGGAACACGCTCGCTGGTCGTTCCAGCGGCGGCAGTGCGCAGGAGCGCAGGCAATTGTAGAAAAGATATTTGCACAATTTAAAATATCGTAAAACGGTATTTTATGTAGTTTAACTGCGCCGCATTACACACACTTATGCACGCTGCGCATGCACTAAACGTACGTCCCGCAAAGACGACGTGTTGCACATTAAAGTCAAGTTTTATACGCAAATGCAAAGAACGCGTACACACTTCCAACAACCAAACAAAACTCTTTCAATTCGTCCACGCTTCGCTCAACAGCAGCGAGCGTCTTTTTGAAGGCCCGCAAGATGCAGAACGATCAATGCGGAACTCACGAATCTCGTGTATTTCAAGACAGTAATAGCGGCCAAAGCAACAGCAACAGCAGCAGCAGCAGCAGCAAACGGCAGTAGTGCAATTCTATAACCGCCGCTGTATGCGCACTGCATTTTTCCGAATGCAATATTTAAATCGCGCACTGCACGAGGAGAGAAAGACAAAGTCCATCGGAGCAATAGATTTACTAATGGTGCACACTGCCAACTCGACTTCTTCGTTTATCGCTGCGTAGTTGGTTAGTTAGTGCGCGCATTACACTCTTTGCAAACCCGGAGAACAATGCAAGAGGAAGCGCGTAAAAACGGCAGCGTAAAAAACTAGCTCGCGCGCGAGCGTTTGAAATTGCTGATCGTAATTGAAATTAATGATAATGATGCTTTTATTTCCTCCACAAACGCACAACGAAATTTACAATGCTCGTTTGCGGCTAAGACAGTGAGAGAGGGCGTGTAAAAGTTTAGCTAATAATAGCAATGGCATTCACGGAAAACGCATTCAAAAGCAAGTTTTGCAAAAAATACGGGATGCACTAATGACTCTTTCACTTCGCATGGAAGAAGTTGGAGGAACGCAAATTTGAATGGCAAATGTTAAACAATTACATTTTCCGCATTAACACATTGAGCAGCAACTCGCACGTTTTTCCCTTCCGCTTTGCAGTTTTCCTACGCAAATTGCGTGTAATATTAAAATTAAATTTAGCTCTAGTATAAAAAGGCCTAGTTATTTGCTGAAACAACTTTACTAATAACAGCCAACGGGGACAACTCACTTGTAATGTAAAAGAAACAATAACAAGCAGCAAACTTGGACAAAAACACGTTGTCTGAGAAACGGAAATGCGTGCTAAACGCAATAATCATGCGTACTACTGGACATCGCACTGCGCAAGAAGTTGCTACTGAATTGTATTCGATAAAGAAAGAAGCGCACGAATGCTTTAGGTGCGTGCGTAGCAGTGAGATAAACTGCGTATTAATTTTAATTAGTATTACGTATCCAGCGGCGTTATTATATCCCTACTGGCGCAACCAAGTCACTCACTCATCGTCGCATGTGCAATGTACATTCACACAAATATACAGTGGGTTTCTGCCATTTAACAAAACGCATTCCAATGCTCTTTATATGAGCTGAATGGAGCGCAGAACGCATTCAATATCAAATGCAACTAAATTACAACTTCATTTCGTAGAGTCACGATGATTAATGCAAATCAACTGTATAGAACTAAATTGGCTTGTTAGCATGTTGACATTACACAGGGCACTCAAATAATTTAACACATATAACACAATGTGCAATTAAATGCAATAATTATGTTTACAAACATTCGTTACAGCACAATGCAACTTAATGGAAAAAATATTACATTTATTTACAATGCAGGCGGGCTGGGATGTTATCTATTTTCATTTGCTATGAAAATTATATTTATTTATAGATGTCGTAATTATCTTCGTCACAGGTTGATTGTTTTTCGTTCATAGTATGCTTATCCTAGGTGAATGCATAGGTAGGTATATTGTTAAATGTAGAACAAGTATAAAAACTCATTAAATACAGCGAACGAGATTCCTGTATTTTCTACTTTATTTTATATTGTTTTTTGCGTAAGAACTGCTTTCAATGCCATTGCAATTTTAGTTAGTGTCAAACAGTATATTTATACTTACATAATATTTTTTCGAAACCTAGAAAAAACACGTATCATAATAAATATACCACCTATTAAATGATTTAGTATTTTGATGAATAATATTAATACGAATATAATTTAGTTGTAATTTCAAAATTGTTGTTATAAATGTCATCAATTTGAAATCTAATTGAAATGAAAATGTGTTCGTGAATGGTTGGTATAAAAGCAATCTGAATTATCTCATTATTGTTGAATCCATCCGATTTGCACAAACATCTCACAACAAAATGGCAAGTCTGAAGTTGTGTGTTCTTATGTTTTCTTTACTGCAGTTACCATTGTAAGTACAATTAAATTTGTACGTGATTTTAATATATATGTGTAAATAATCAAAATGATACGATAAGCTCACCTGAGAATAATTACCGTCAATCCAAAGCGGCATGTACAAAAGAAATCAACGAACATGAGATTGAGCCAAAAGAAAAACCGCCAACTTGTAAGTACCTTTGTATTTATACTAGGATGAATGTTATCACTGAAAATGGACATTTTAATCCGTCTGGATACCTGGAACATATACAACCAGAAGCCAAGGCTTGCTGGGAAATGTATAAGAACCGTGAACCCTGCAATCGCGCAAAACGCTATCACTTTTGTATCAGCAACTCTGGTGTCCTTAGAAGTGAAATGAACCAAATTCAAATATGTGCAAATGAAACTAATACGGAAATTGCATTGAACCAGACAGACAAAAGAGAATTAGGAAGATTGATGATGAATAGAAATATTCAACATCACCCTTGCTTGAATCGATGCATTCTGATTAGAAAGAAACTTATTGACGAGAAAAATAATATTAATGTTACAATGGCCCATAACTTTATTTCAAGTCAAAACAATTTGAATGTTGATAAGGTCATTGAAAATTGTAGCAAAGAGCATCCTGATAGAGCCGGTGATAAGTGCATTCAAATTACTAAGAGAGTTCTTTGTGTGTACATTCTTCTTACAAGGGTGCGAACAGAAGATTAAAACTTATGCGCAAATATATTATTTATATGTTTTTTTAGTTATATATTGTGCGATGACAAAATGTTGCTTATATTTTAATCAATTACTCAAAAATACATGTTATTCTATTAAATATACACCTATATAAAAATAGCTATCATAATAAAGTTCTGCAAGATACATTTGTAAATTTATCTAGTGACGTATGGCACTGGTGACAATGTCAACAATAACCCACGTAAGGAATATGCTTGGGCATGTGACAACATTATGCGTCGAGGGTTGCATTTCCTCCCTACGCGGAAAAACGCTGATATCGCACACACAGATTTCGATATTAACGCGTGTTCATACACGAGCCCACAGCCAATAAATCTTACCAGATTGACATGTGAATCACTTAGTATATTTACTGAAATCCACTCTATGTGTGCAGGAGTTTGTGGGCGATTCAATCAATTCGTATGAAATGCACAAATAAATACACATACGAAATGAAGTCAAAGTACTAAAAATATGAAGCTGTATTTTTGGTTTATCGCGTAAACTGCACACTTTCTGATCGCAATAAGCCATTTGCACCCTGTATGTGCATACGTCCGACCCCAGCGATAATACAATCTCCCCCGAAACAACCACCAAAAAAACTCCCACGACCCCTATGCAGCAAAACTTCCATCTAATATGTGTGTACATATTATGATATTTATTAGTTATGCGAATAGTGGCTGGTTTTGGTGTATGTCTTCAACCGCGGGCGCGCGCACGTTCTGTTTGTCTGCACAACACCCAGCAAAGCAACCCTCATTTGCTTTTCATTCATTGCAAACGCATCGATTATTTATGAGAACGCTCGAATGATTTGTTATTCTGACTAATATTCTACTGCTAATGATATGCTCTTTGAAATACAGAGTGTTGCATCAATTCTACTCAAATCTGCCAGACTCAAAATCCTATTCAACCTATAAATCTTTTGTTACAAATTTTAATAGGTACCTAAACCAAATGTAATGTTTTAAACATTAAATTTTAATCAAATAGGTAAGTATGTAAAATCAATAAAATTTGTTTATAGTTAACTATGTATATATATTTACTCTATGAAAATCTCATATAATTTTCAATTACACTAAAGATAAATATTAAAGCTTAACTCCTATAACCATATGGGCATATATCAAAAATAATCAAAGACCTCATAGCTAATACTTAAAGCTGATTCAGCCATAAATCAACAAATTGCCAACCATATATTAAGTAAACAAACAAACAAACAGGCAAATAGGGCAAATACACCAAAATATAATACCCCACATTAACCCATATGAAGCCTAATGTAATGCAACGTTAGAGTTACCCACGAAGGTTGTTCATTATTAGACCAACTTACTTGCTTGCTTGCTTTTCAGGCTTATACTACTACAGTTATGTTATACTGTATATTACATTACTATCCTTTCTGTCTGTTTGTGGACTATTTATTTGCCTGCGATACATAATCGAAATGCATACTTACGGGGTAAGCGCAAACAAAATAACCTATAATTATAAGTTTCACATTCGCCATATGTTTGCATCGAAATGAAGATATTATAGAATACATAATTTCGTACTTATGTATTTAATGAAACCATATTCGGCATTTATTATAATATACTTATAAACATGTGATTATGCGCACGTTATATAATAATATTATTTGTAATGTGCTATTTTAGTTATCCATTTATAAGCTTTTAATATTATTAAAAAGCATTCTTCTCAACATTGAAATAGAATTATAAGTTTATAATCATATTAATAGTAAAATATTTATTATTTAAAACAAATTCATAAAATAATAATTGCTAATCGGTACAATATATTTTAATCTGTGTTTATTTGTTATTTTCAATAATCATGAAGAATAAAATAAATAGTAGGAAAAATCGCTTTATAATAAATAATATGATGATCTCGACTCGAAATAGGTCAGAAGAGATATTTATTCAATATAAATAATAAAATAATAAACACAATTTGTCTGCTAAAATTAAATGAAATATTAATTTTTATAATTCTATAAATATTGGGCCTTCATATTTAAATTAATCGCAGACTTAGCGCGAATAAAATATTAATTTAACTGATTTATTGTGACTTAAACTAAAATGTTATTTAATAAAAATTAGTGAGAAATTATTAATCTTGAGAAAATTTGCTTGAGAAAATAAATGAAGTTCAAGTTGTTCAGAAAAATCATTATAATTAATGATGTTAATGTTGCTTCCGACGCCGATACGTTAATTAAAATGTTACACTCGGGCTTAATTAAAATATTAAATAAAAGAAAATAAATCATAAATCATTAGCACTGTTATAAAATCATTCTACGAACTTTATAACAGCTGATCTTCTCGAAGATAATCTCATTACTAATAAAACGTATCTATAAAATGAGTAATGACCGTGCATAATGCAAGAAGTGACTAAACGTTTCGTTCAACATCGGCGCATTCGCAACAAAATGTGCAGATAAAAACATTTTAACGTTAGCTGTAAATCTAAATTTATTTAAGCACACACACACGAACGACATCAATGATCATCTTGATGCTCATCATCATAAAGCCGACTAAAAAACCTTCGGAGATTTACGACAAATCCTCATCGCATTTCTTTTTCGGCCTTTGCCGCCAGCGTTGCAGAATCAAGGCATTAATGTTTTAATAACTAATTTATTTTTAGAGCCACGCCGGAAACTTTTCCACACTTCTTTGTGCTGAAAAAACGAGCTCGTTCAATTAAGGTGTGAAGCGAAATTGTGTCTCAATTTGGCGCATTATGAGTTTCGCAAATATCACGCTGGAAAAATTAAAAAGTTCATTTTGTGCGAGGCGAACGTCTCGTCAATAAGCAGCAAGTCATTGAGTGTGTTGATTTTCATGTTGCTGCCGGCAGAGTCATTTACACGTTTCTTGTAAGAAGTTGCACGCTTCTTCATGATGCTAAGCAATTTCCTTCCATTTCCACTGCGTAATTTATTTTTTATACGGCTCAACGCGAACACGCTTCAACGAGCAATGAGATTCGGCAGCTCGCAATGGAATCGCGATCAGCGCATTATGAAATGAAGGACCGCTCTCTCGCCCAATGAGTATGGAAAAAAGCGTGCTTGCTGCTCATTACACGACTCGCAAAAGTTTTGCTGATGCATTTTTCGTTGGCGTAGACGCGATTTCTTAATTGCGCAAAGCTCAAGTCCACAAATTCCGAAATCCTTCGTCTAATGACCGAGCAAATGAGGTAAAGAAAATTAAGGCAAGAAATACGGGCAAACAGATGTCCAAATCGATTTTCAATACAAATTTTTGCTATAATTATTAAGGATTCAAGCTTTAACTGAATGAATATTATTAAATTATTAATTATTCGTGCATGTAGGCATGGAGGAATATTAATGATGGGTAATTTTTGGGTGTTAAACATTAATTAATTTAGTGAACAGGTTTTTTGGGTGCCGTAGATATTATGACTTAATGAATAATTAATTCAGATCTATACCTACAGCGCGATTAATTACCCAAAGGCAGTATGTGCGCTGAGGTGCCTTATCGATGGTTGCTCGCGCCCTTGGCACCTCGCGCACGGTTTTAATCAAGCTTTCGGGTCGTGACGGCGAAAACGACGACAAGAGAGAGCAAAGCTGGTGCGCATGTTGTGCGGTGTTTGTAAGCAGATTGAAATCTTGACGTGACCAGGACGTCCGCCCCTTGTATGCGTTATTGAGGCCGTCACTCAGTTTTCATCACACGGCCGCGCGCAACAGATACGCGATGGAAAAAGTGGCAGCAGCGGGCGATGGCAGCAGTTTGCACGCGGATGAAAGATGATGAAAGCTGCGAGCAAAACACGAGCGATTAAAACGTTCCGAGCTTCGACCGGCCAGCCCTCCGACCCGAAAGGGCGGCCGATGAAACAAACACGGGCCGAGCCAAGTGCCAAGCTTAATTAATTTCATAATCGACAAGGAGTGAGCAGCGGACACTTTGTTTCAGTTAGGCGTTCAGTGTGCTTATGTTTTCCCCTAAAATGAACGCGGCCTTCCTTTTTGGGTAATTTCCCTTCGATGAGCGCATCTTTTCAAATTCAATTTCAATTAAGGGATGAACAACAAAAGTGTCGTAAATTGTGTGAAAATAAGTTAAATTATTCGCATCACTGGCACATGAAATCATACTTTAAATTGTAGGGAAATTAAAGCTCTAATTACAAAAACTATGATTAATTCTTAGCAAGATTGTATGATACGAATGCTAAAAGACAAATTATTATAATACAGATGTCATGCATGGAACGCGTTGTTGCACTGACAAGTTTGACAAGTAACAGTAATGAATACACACTACTCGGATGGAAATTGAAAAGAAAACGCATAAATATTTGAACATGCTGCGTGGACGTTCGCGCTGTGTTTGAAGATGAATGCGCGCACGGTGCGTGTGCTCTTCTCGGATATATTTTGATTTGTAGCCGTTTTAAAGTCGCTACTGACAGGTAAATTACTCGCCGCCTGCGTGGACGCGTTGCTGGTGCTCGAACCATAGCACTTTGAATGAGCTTACTTTGTCCAATGCACTTTATCATGCAGCACAGCTATTTGTTTGGTTGTTAGACGCGACGAAGAGATGAAAATTTGCAAACCGCTATGATTTTATAATTTTAGGTGAAGCCACTTTTCTTCTTAGTTACGCATCGAATCCCGGAAGCAAGAAAGAGCAACTCGTCTGGCGGCTCAAGGACGAGAAGAAGAAGAAGAAGTTATCAATTGCCTGTCAAATGGTAATTGGTTGCGCGGCGCACACGTAAGTTGCGTGGGCGGCCGCGTCTCCTTTGCATTATTATGCGACATTGTCGGAGAAAGAACATGATTGATCTCAGCTACTTAGCCATCCACTTCACGTATCACCCGAATCGTTCGTCATCCAACAACAACGGCAGCGGCGGCAGGCGCAGAAAAATGAAACGCAATACAGCACGCACGCACGCGCGACACAAGACAATGAATAATTTTATGTCATGATGGGAACAAACGACAGCGCTTAACCCAAAAAGTATGCGAAGTTAAAAGCCCGCGTACGCGTTCATCGCATTGCTAAGATAACGGCGCGCGGTTGGTTTAGTTCAAAGCCTTACGAACAACTATATAAAGGGAAAAATGCGCAAATTTAAATTTAAAGTTTCAGTCAAGAGAGGCTGCCGCGTAAGGCGGCAGCTTTATCCTCCTCCTCTCGTTCGCATAGCGTGCACGCGGCCGGAAGTCGCAAGTTGCTGGCGCACAGAGAATTTCCCTCTCGGCAAAGAAGAAGAAGTTGTACAACAAGAACGCCACCAAGTGAAGAACAAGTTGGCGGCATCGAAGGCGGCTGTTCCTTGTCGAGTCTAAAGCGGCGGCGCAAATTCTTCATATCTGTTTGGTGGAGCGCAAAGTTCGACTTTGTGCTATGCAGGAATTTTGCACAAATCGCTGACTGCAGCGTCAAAGGCAGGAAAAATCCACAAGCTCTTAATTCCATTTTGCACAAAATTCAACTGCCAAAGACTTGCTCTACCGAAAACAATAACAGCTCACAAGAGTGCGATAATTGTTTGGCAAAATGTATACAGTTTATAACGGGATGTCGATTCGTTACGAAGTGCGTTTTTATGTGGTGAGGAAAGGCATGCCTAAATCTGATTTCACAGGGCGGTTGATCGCTTGGTGCCCTGCACTCAGCTGGCTAATTGCAATTAAGCATTAACACCACGCGCACGCGCACCTCGTGCGAGAATTCGTAACGAAATATTAAAAAATGATGTGCGCGATTTTGGGGGGCCCATTTTTATATTTTCGCTGTGGCATAATCGAGCGCGACCGCAACGAAATGCTGTAGGGCTCACCCTCAACACAGTGCACGATGAAGATACAGAGAAAGTCAATTTATGTAATAACTCGAAATGCTTCTAGTTTTTATGAGGAAATTTCTCATTTCTTCAATCATAACTGTAATTGAACGAATATAAAGACAAAGGTCTATTAAACTTCCGCCGTATTGCTAAAGCTCTTTACCCTGCAGAGCAAAGTGAACGCACTGTGTATTGCGAACGTAATAAAGTTTCACGATGCCATAACGCATGGCGTACGTATATGGCCCATTATGATACACTTCTTTCATATTTTTATTTACGTTGGTGCCTGTGCCCTTTCGAGCACTTTGCGCGCATTTGCTGTGCGCTCATTTCATGCGCGCACGTCTTGTGCTTCCCGTGAAATAATTGAGCCATTAAGAGCTAATGCTCGCGCCCCTTGAATGTGTTGTGTGTGAGGCCAGTTGCCGCCGCCTCCGCCGCCACGAAATGCGATATTAAACTCGGCGAGGTATTAAAACCGTTGCCGCCATACGTGTAAATAGATGCCGCGTTGATAAGCCAACGCTGTAAGTGAGCTAAACACTGTACGTCTACATTTGGTGTTTGGAAGGGGTGCGAATAGAACGAGGTGCTCCTATGGGAAATATATCGGTGCGCGCATGATAATAAAAACACATCTTTCTATTTCATACCCGCGCAACCCGAGTGCGCTTCTTGCACGAATGTTGCTTTGCCTTCAAAGAACAACGAGCATGTTACACGCATTCGAAAACTGCGCACAGATATAAGGCTCGTGTCTAGGGGAGGACTCGCTATAAAATTTATTAAAAGTTTCAGCGCATGAGAACTTTCAATTAATCATTTTTTTAGCGTTTTCATTACTAACTATCCCTTGTGGGGTTGTTGGATCAACTCGAAACGTGCCTTTCGTGCAGGGTGATTTTTAATTAGATGGAGTTTGATATCCACTAATAATATACGATGGTAATTTACTTCCAGATTCATTTTTTGATTATCCTAAATTATGATATCTTTATTACTAACATCTTAATTTCTCAATTCTTTTTATACTCAAAAACAACACTTAAATTACATAAATTACAAAATGATAAGCGACTTTGGTTAAAAATGTATTGAATTGAAATACATTGTTATAGTCATCTGATATGAATGTAAATTTCGATAAGGTTTTACATTTCTAAGCAACTCAATCAACTGGCCACCATCAAAAACTCTCCGAGTTGGACTATCTGACTATCTTCAAATGCAACGAGGAAATCGATTCCAGTATCACATATCGACTATCAAATGCACTTGGGCCTCACCCTCGTCCGTATATTGTGTGTGCGCCCCATGCATTCCCGAGATAATTTACCATCAAATACCAGACGTGCGCAATGCATTGTGCGATATCAGTGACCTATCTTACCAAATATCCGATCAAAGTTCGATAGGCATCTCGCGCGCATTTAAAATGTAAAAGCATTCAAGAACGCATCCTTGCATTGTCATGGTGCTCGAGACGATAGTGAGGATCATCATCTTGGAACACAGTCAGGAGACTCTCTTCCCTTATTTGATTAGTTTGAGTAATCGATACGCGCGTATAAACGACGCGCAATAAAAGTTGAAATCTTTTACGAGTGCGTGCGCACCTCAATAAAGTTACATAAACGGACATCGCGAGCGCCACGCAAGAGAGGAAAAATAAAAGAATAGTAAGCGACGCTTTGTTTAGATTTTCATATCGGATCGAAACACACCAACAACACGTATGTACGCCTTGCGTACTTGACTTACCATACAACGAAAAGGTGTGTGTTGTCGTATCGAAACGAAGCGGGCATTAAAACTCGTGTGTGACATTTATTACACTAGCAAGAGGCGTTCTTCTGTGCGTCCATTTGTTCTTCAACTTTATTTGTAGCACTTTATAAACATCGGCTCCGAGTCAATTCGGATTCGTTTTATTTCAGGCGGGCGCGCGCAGGAAATTTTCCCGATCTTGAAAATATAACGTGATAAATGTCGTAAAATTTACAATTGCCCATCCATCCTCCGGATCGCCGCGAGGGGGTCAAATCCAAAAGTGGACAAAACTTTTATTGGTCGAAGAAATACCTTTCAAGACGTTCCACGAGGTATTATGTCTGTGTGTGTGTGTGTGTGGAAATTGCGAGATTCGCGTGCGCTCGTTCGAATTCTCTCTTTGGATTTTTATGAAGCGTTGTAAACGCTTTGACGACGTACAAAGGAGACGTGCAATAAATGTGTAAACATTACAAATATTATTAAGAAAATTGTAGATGATATTTTCCAAGTTTGTGCAATAAACTCTCCGGCCAAAGTGCAATTACTCGTGTTGCGTTTAATTGCCGCCGTAAATTTAAAGACACAATTGCTTGACGTAATATTGCGTTCCTTGTATTGCTTCCACTTTCTTAAAAACTCTCGTTGAGAGTGCATATGCAATTTTTATTGCACTTTTACTTCTAACACTATCCCGCCGTTCTTTAATTAGTAAATAGGTACCTATATCTGCAATTCTTATGCAAATCAAATTGCACTAGCAAAATAAATAACTAATTAAAAATATAGGTACATACCTACGTAGATACTTCATAATAAAAAGGTGCATCCTTTAATAACACGTTCTCGGTTCAAGTGACGACAAGCGAAAAATGCAATATGCAACCAAGCCATAACTAACATTGTTGACAACAACATCAATACATCGTACGATGCGCAAAGGTATTCTTTAAAGTTTAAAAATGATGTTGCGTGCAACTCCCCATCGTCATTCACATGCTCATCGCGTCCATCGTGCGTCTTGTTCTTTGCGTTGTACTCCTGTTTAGGTGCCATTCAAGCCCTCCATTCATTGTGCGTACCATCAAGGTATACGCATGCAGGGCCATTGTCGACGTATGCGAATGGTAATAATCATAAATGCAGCAGAGAGGAGCAGGAAAAAATTGTCTGCATGGGAGGCGAGCAAGTCGAGGCGAAGACGTCGTGTGGCCGTACAATTTGCATACAAAAAGATATGTGTAGTGCATGTTAGTGTCCACCCCTTTTCGAAATTCGTATAAAAATCAATATGCCGCACACGCCACATCGGCTATATGTTGGTTACCTACCTATATTCGCCAGCGTACAATTTCGGTGCTTTATCATCGTCGTGTAATTAATAATTCTTTAAGGATGCGATGCGTATTGAACGCGTTATTAATTTCCCTTTCTTTTAAGGTATTGTTAGAGAGAGGCCTTCTTCCTACGGAACGGAAGAACAATGCACACGCCTGGATTCTCCAGCCAAGCAGCGACGAAGAATCAATGAACAAAAGTAAATATGTATGTATAATGTGCATACATACCTAAGGAGAAAGAATGAGCGAGTCTATTGTGTTTGTACAACCGGCAGGAAGAGTTCGAGTAAATATATTCATAATGGATATTATCATAAGAAAGGCTCAACATTGATTTAATTAAAAATTAATTCTGTTTGCAAAACGTGCAAAAACTCTTCTGTGCAATTATTTCTTTCTGTATTATTAACTTATTAAATTAAAATATGAATTGTAAAGTCTCCAAACTACTGGTGAATAAATTTAGTGTTTTGTTTAAAAGAATTCCTCATAAATATCATCTTATCAGAAAAGAGTTTGTGATAATCAGCAGACAGACACGTTTAATGTCATTTGATCCCCCGTCTTACTCAACAAGATAAAGTATCAGACTTTCTTGAAATCAATAGAAATCAACTAATATAAACATTTGTTGAAACTACACCTTGAAAGTTATCTCTCCACTCTTTATAAATTTCAAGTGTTTCCAACATTTATTAACCAAGATCCGCTTGTTGTAAGTTAGTTATAAGATATTCATTCACTGGGTCTGAATGCCTAGCCCCCCATACATTGTGTGTTGAAAATGACTTGTTGAATAACTAAGAAAAACACTGGCGAGACGTGTGCCCAGATGAAAACAAAGCTAACAATCGGGCTATTGTCCTAAAGTTAAGAGAAGCCAAACTGTCGTCTTGTACGTTGGGCGCGAGCGCGACATTACCGAGGTAATATGCATGCATATGCAGCTTTAGGTCTTGAAACCTGAGGAGTAGTTGGTCCAAGAGAAGAGGCCTTGGCGACGAATGCGCGTCGCGGCGAAGGCGTATAAATCACTTTCAAAATGATAATGGTTTTTCTATGGATGGATCTAACAAGCAGCCCATACGCACACGCATTTTCCATTCATTCCCTCGTGGATATAGAGTCGATGCGATCACACCTACTATTCATACGATGATTATCATAATTCAATTAATTTCGTTTTCGTGCCGCACGCGTGCTTCCAGCGTCTTAATTTTTTATCACTCAGCGAATCGATGACGCTAAGCTCGCTATGCGAGTCATCGATACTCCATCGGTTACACCTTTCCGGGACGTTTTGATTCATGTGCATTGGAATTATGCTGGTCGCATCAATGACATTAAATAATGCATTTTAGTTTTGTGGATATGAATTTCACAAGATGAGAAATTCTAGTCTATTGCAACATTAACATTTTTGTATTTTAAAGTTTGTTAGTGTTTAATTGACAATTTGCATTTCTAGATTAGCAGCTGTTCAAGATGAAAATAAAAGTAATTTAACTAAAGTATTTATATGCAAATGAGAAATACTAGTATCAGAGTGCATTGATAGGAGGATTATTGATAGAGGAAGCTGATAATAAATCGTGGCTGAGCTTATTGTTCAATAATAGATAGAAAATTTATGTCTGCATGCGAGAAGCTGCAGCTTCTGTTGCAGCGAAACGCAAAATTTATGGTTTTCATGCGAAAAATTGAAATTCCTTTTCGTGCCACCATCAGCGCGAGATGGCGAAAAGCTTTAAAGCTTATAACGTGCCAACATTGCAAAGCATAAATTAATTCCACGAGTGTGTGCGCGTGTTAGACAACTTCCATTTTCCAAAGACGCACTCTAGGAATTATAATTTTCTTCCAAGTGTAATTAAGAGAAACTTGGATGAACTTCTAATATACACGCGTGTTTGCATAATAATCATGATAATCAATTAGATATATAGCTAAGCACATAAGAAATTTAAATCAAAACGTACCTACCTACTAGAAAATAATGAATCATACCAATTTAAACATTTTCATTTTCTTTGTAGTAATTGAAATTAATCTAGCCGGGACATCTTTAGAGTTCATGAACTAGTGATAAACCACGAGTAGATACATAAATTTCCCTGATGCAAAATGTTGGAGCAATCTAAAACGCATAATGAGCAGAAATAAAGCGCAATTTATTGCAATTAAATGAACGCTTCGAATGAATGGACAGCACGTGCGTTTGCTGTTTGTATCGGTCACTCATACGCACCAACACGCAGTGTACATTACGCTTCGATATCGAAAAAGAACGACGACGGCGTTAAACAAGTATAGGTGTGCGACGCGTAATTGTGATTTATGTATTTGCGCTCCGCGCGTTTACAACACACGAACGAATACCCGAATGAGTCTCTAGCAATGGCTAGGACAACGCTAGTTGCAGCAGACTGCACAGCCTAGTGGATGAATAATGGAGTAATACTAATTTATCGTCGGTCGCGTATGCAAATCTGATAATAGGATTAGCGTTTATAGGCCGACGTGTAATGCTTACCGACCGCCGCTGCTGCCGCCACCGCCACGGCCGCCGCCATCTATCTATCCATCTAGCCGCGAATCATTTTTTTACGTTTCGCTCGGTTTTTGTATACGCACCATGCGAGGGATAAAGCAACCAAAGTGTCAGGGCTCTATGTCCACAAAATATACACATAGACAAAGAGATGCGACATTTAGCCATGAAATATGCACGAGACGCGGTTCGCAGTACAATCACAAAAAATAATCAATTGCGTAAATCGCAAATAAAAATGTTTGGCAAGCTCTTTGAATATTAATACTTTTTGTAACCTTTTCTGCTACGAAATTTAATTAAACAGAAATTTAATTGAAATATTAAATACCGCGTATAATTCGTCTTGTACCTAATTGTAATTTAAATCATTTGAACACATAGTCATCATAAAATAGTCATTCTTAGAATTAGGTGCGAATTTAATTAATGTGAAGGCTAGGCAAAAATGAATTCCTTGTCATCATTAATTTCGTAACCGTGCTACGAGTTGTGAGGCAAGCGGGAAATTATTGCGCGTTAATGTAGCTTCGGATTGCGATACTTTGTGCGCTAAATCCCTGCAATAAAAATGAATAATATGTATAAATATTATGCGGAACGAAAGGCAATAAAATATGAACTAAGCTCAAGTATAAATAAATAATACGCACACGCGCGCATCATAGAGTGGCAGGCGCAAACTTTTGTAAGAAACGCTACACAACAGCAGCAGACAGACATCGGAAATCAACGCGAGCACAAAAGAGGCACTAATATTATTTATTGACACTGATATAGTGATATACGAACGCATAAACTAGCGCCGTAAACGTGAAATTTACGAACGATAATGACGCGAGCGAGCTTGCGAGGAGAGAAGAAGTATAACGCGAATGCATAATAAAGCTGCGCCTACATCATCGATTCCCTCGATATCAACATCAATATGCAGGGCCGTGTTCTTGCCTTGTCCTCCGCCGTCGCCGTCGTCAACAAAGCAGCAACACACACGCACCGCAACAGAATGCATAATAAAATATCTACATGGCTTGGCGCACCGCACCGCACCGCACTATCAACCGCACTGCAGCAGCAGCAGCAGCAATTTCTTTACTCCTTTTCCTTTTGCTGGAGCGAGTTGAATCTGCCCGCTCGTTCTTCGCGGGCCGTGAGCACACCGAATGACATACGCGTATCGCATTTAGATAATCCAACAAGTTATCGATTTGTTAACGTGCTTGATTGCTTTGTTAAAACGACATAAAATCCGCGCCGAATGCCCCATGTTATTGCGTATTGACATGTCGTAACATAATTTCCGATAAAAAAGAGCACACCGATTCTAATTGATTTAGAATGCGTTGGCGTGGATATTATTTATTCTCACCATGAAATAAGTTGTTGAGTTTTATATGGCCGTTCGGCAAATATGGATGTGAAAAGTTTAAGCATTAAACATGAAATATTAATTTCGTAAAAATGCGCGCTACGAGCTGATGTGCAGTATTTCTTAAAAATATAAAAGCAGCCACCGCACTTCCGGAAAGGAGGTTTTTATGTAGATATTGTCAAAATATTTGCTCAATAAACAAAACGCATAAACGTAATATGAAGAGTTTCGCACCGGGTTCAATTTGCATTCGTGAGTGCGTTTTTGTAATTTTCATGCAGTAAAGTTGCACGATGCATACGCGGCTCCTGCGTTCTCTTCATTCCGTTCATTTGCGGCCGACTGCACAGAAAATTTGCAACTTGTACGCGTGCGCAAATACACTACGTATGTGCACCTCTACAAAGTTTTTCAGAGTTTATGCCGACCGCTTCATCATTTTAATGTATCGCCAATGTTTTCCTACTGCACAGAGTGTTCACATTTTATCAATTGCGATAAAAGTTATGCACTTGCTATATTTTTTAAACATGTATCACGAATTATTTGCTTTCAGGCTATAACAAGTGCATATCAAACGAAATAAAATATGAATATGGTGTGCTTGTCGTATATACTTGGAAATTTAAGTTTAAAAAGTGCACGAAACAAACTCCAATCAAATAGTAGATGTAAATATGTGTGTCAATGTAGTGCAATGAAATAGTCGTAGTCAAAGTAGTTCTAAAGAGCTTGCCTTCGAATATTACTGCGCATGCCAACTACTGCAGAATATGCGCATGTAATAGCACTTGAGCTAGCTGCAACTGTGGTAATAAAAGTAGCAATATTTTGCTGAAATTTGAAATATTTTCATTTGGCTCAACTATCGCAACAAGCACCCCAATGTATGATCACCGAAATGGCAAAGAACATGGTTGTATAATACGCGAATGTATTTTTTATGCACGGCACAAAAAATATTGCGCCTCCAGCGAGTTGAAATGACGCAACGAAAGGAAAAATACACTGAGTTTATATTTGTGCGCATATGATGATGAATTGGATTCATATTCGTATACATTTCTTCATATGATGCATGAGAAAAAGTTTCCTGCTTGTTTACTTATTTGCTTAGGATTTTAATTCAATTTTTTCATATTTCATAAATGACAAATTATTTTTGCAATAATTTAATTCTACTCTGCATTTTATGTTTTCCCACAAAAATTCTGGTTTCACTTTGAGTAATTACCCTACATTTATTTATTACATCACATTAATTTCACTAAAGTACTATGGAAAGTGAAAGAAGGAAGAAATATTTTACAAGTATGAAAATGTTGGCGCTTAATTTCATTAGGCGTTTATTGAATTTGATCAAGCGTCTCTTGCGAGCTAAAAAATGAAAGTAATTAAAGTGCAAAAAAACGCCTAATGACGAACCATCACCGTCATCGGCCTACCGTCTTATCCACACTTTGCAGGCATTCCAACGGCGCGCGCGTGAGGCACAAAAAAGTTGCCGTAATTTATCTCGACGACGCACAACAACAACAACAGCAACAACAATCACGCATTGGACGAATGAGAATAAAAGGTATTTTTATGCGCTTCGATAATGACTTTTTTCTGAGCTCTGACTGCGCGAGCCAAAAACGTGCAGGCATTGTGCAAAAACTAAATTAAATGAATTGATAAAAATGACGGAGACGTACGGCGAATGCATAAAACAATTTGTATAATTGCTTTAGATGCCTTTCTCGTGCACCACGACGCATCTTTATTCGCGTCAAGTGCGAGCGAGAGTGATGCGGAAGCGATAAATTTCGCGCGGCGCGCACGAATCGCTAACGTTAATTAATAATAATAAATTACGTCGGCGCGCTGCAGAATCATTTCACGAATAAACGTGTCTTATGCTAAACGCGGCCCGCTTTGAGTTAATTTAACTTAAACTGCTCCCTACGCAAAAAAGCGCAAGCGCGTTTGGCTAAAGCAAAATAAGAAGACTGAACTTGGCAGTTTTGCGACCCCTGTTTGTTCGCTCAAAGTGAACTAGCTGTTGCCATTTAGGTAGGAATGAGCGAAGAGATGCAATTGCTTTGCAAGTGCATGCGTACGGCAGCCGAGTAATGGATCTACTTTCTAATAGAACACGATGCACATCGTTAATGAGCAATTTGTTCTTAAGTGATTTTCTTTAAGTGTGTGCGCGCGCGCGTTCGGTCGAAATTTATCTTGGCTGCAAACTCGCCGCATTGCGTCCCAACCGCATACGAGCAGAGTGCCAAAGAAGCAGCCAGCAAAATGTGAAAAACATCACACACATCATATGGAAATGAATAAATGATTTGCCATTTCACATACGATATTTGTGCAAATAATTTACTTTTGCCAGTTTATTCGATTAGTGCATACCTACCTACTATAAAAAAAAACTATTGAGCAGATTTTATGATTAATATTTTTGCGTTGAGAGTTGCTGAAGCGATTAGTCCTCATTATTGTTCGAGGAAATCCAGTTGTTGAAAGGCGTAAGTGAGCCGTAACGTGCTCCCCGCACGCTTACCCATTCGGGCCATAATGCTTTCGCCGAACGGGCATAACAAATGTTTGAACAATTGCGAATCGAGATCCAATGAGTGTGTGTTTGTGTTCGGCCATTATTTTAATCGCGTCCATTTTTGCCGCGATTGAATCGAAACAATGCGCACTGCATGTATGCATGCGCCACTGCACAGAAACGCATTGCGTCCGAAGAGTACCTACGTACGATGAATGCATTCATGCGCAATGCCGACTTGTGCGCACTTGTTCAATCTGCCGAAACGTAAGCCCGATTGGCCTTCAGCAGCAAATCACAATTGCAACTCAATCACATCCAATTCGGCCAAATGTTTCTTCATTAAAATTATGGCATGTTCTCAGGCGCTTGTTACGCCTACCATTTATTCAGCTTTATTATGTCGCTTCATTAACGTCGGCGGGCGCAATTTTTCTCGGTTATTTCATATGAAACAAGTGATTTATTTTAGTTTTTATGTTTGCCATGGCCAATAATGTTTGTGCGAGCGCCCTCTGTGCTTGTTAGGGTGCTTTCGGAAATTACATGATGCGAATACGAAATAAGGACGAAAAGTAAAAGTAGAAAAGTTTAGGATGATGAAAAAGGAAACTCTTTGGGATGTTATTAAGACAGTGTGTATATGGTGGATGAGTCAGTGGACACGTCCTTTCTTTGCGAAAACAAGACTTGAGAAATATGTGCTTTTTACGGACTTGAACATTACGAAGGTTTGGCCCATGGGCAAAACTAATATTTATCGCGTTCTCATCCCGCGCGCGCGTAATTGTTATAAATCGAGTCGCAGCAGCCGCCGACGGACATGTACGAATATATTGTCTTTGCAACCGAGCGAAAAGAATGCCCATTATATGAATGCATTGGTTCACCGTCCATTACCGAGCGCATTAAATTTAAAAAGCGCGTCCATTTATATGTCACCGAAACACAAACATAATATGAGACATCTGGTCAAGCCAAAATTGTAGCCCAATTGTGGTCGCAATCTTTGCACAGCAGTAAGTTTAGTTAAAAGCTGGATGACGCAAACGCTTGCTACCGTTTCGGCGCGCACAATTTCCTCCGTTCGATCGGTTCGCTTATGTAAATTGCGCTACATGCAGTAGTGTAATCAGATTTTCGGCCCTTATTTAGTCGTGCTGTATGAATAGACTGCGCACATACATGGCATACAGTGCGTGCGAATCGCACGAGCAATCTCTCCTCGCAAACCAACTAGGCAAACTCACTAAATGAGACTTTGCTGAAGAAGCGAGCGCAGAAAGTAAGGACGCCGCGGCGCGCCGCGACCAAGGATACTCCAATTGAAAACGAAACTTTGCTTTGTAAGGAATAAGCCAACTTTATACCTACTACCTGCCTATATGATATTCTATTATTATGCTATCGATGCAATTTCAATAGAACATTTTATCCTCTTTGGAAAAATACACGAATGCATTGCTGGATGAAAAGTGGACGCTATTAAAATGCATCCCGGCATTCAGCAGCATGTGAAAGGGAGAGCGAAAAATGGATGAGATTCGCGGATGGTCATGAAAGGCACGTAGCGTCGAATCATAGTTTTGATGTACGAGAAAAGTGGACGGGACGCGGCGCTCACAATTTATAGAAATGCAAACACGTAGCCGGCGTTTGTTGCGAATGCATTTTCTCGTTGCAGCGCGCTGGCGCAAGAGCGAGCGGCGAGCGCGAGTTACGAGCCGAGATAAACTAACCAAAGTGAAATAATGTAATAAATGATATACACACGGCCAGTACAATGCGATGCTAATTTCGTTTTAATTAAATTTTGCAATTTGTTATCGCAATGCGCGCAATGTCAAAGTTTAATTTTATTTTGGTCTTCCCATTCAAATATTCCCATATTTACATTTGTTGTTTAATTTGAATTTTCCTGAAAAACAGTTTCTATTAAAATTAATTTCTGATGAACAATATGTTAATATCTGCAATGTAAAAATTAATGGATTTTTTTGTTACATCCATAAACAATTCGAGCATTTTAATTGCACAACGTTTTCTGAATGCAGCACATCGAAGAGATTTATTCCCGTATGCAATGTGCATTTGTGCCGTGTGTGTCATAGATACTCGGCGCATCGCGTATAGAATTGCATCCTGCACTAAGGAAACGTGCAAAACATATTAATTAACTTTAATAAACAACACGTTCGCCGCTCACAATCTCGGCGCGTATTCATAAATTTTGCTGCGTTTTCTACACTAGGCGTTCTAATAAATTCGAAAGAGACACTTGTTAACGCACCGGAAGGAATTTTTTTGCTTTAGTTGCACGCGCGCAAGCAATAAATACGAGAAATAAATAATGGGTAGCAGCTCATTTCGCTTTATTTATCGCTTCCGATTGTGTTTTCTGCAATTTTTCGTTTGTTATTGTTCATATTGGAATTTATGTATTGCTCTCGCTTGGTTATTGAAAACTAGCAGCAGCAAAGTGCATTAGTCTATCGCATGATGCATTTATTTGCAAAGCGAAGAGCTATAGATGGACATTTCAAATAGGGGAATTAATAGACTGCGACGCATTGCAATGTTGATAGAAATAAATATTCAACATTGGAAAATAAAAAGATGCCGAGAGAAAAACACTGCACGTCGAGCAGCATTTGCATTAAGTATGCATATGAGAAGAGTGAGCAATGCGAATGCAACAAAATAAGTATAGTGAAAAGCAAGACGAACGCAACGCCGAAATGATGAATAAGTTGGTAAAGAGAAGGGAAAGATGGAAATGCTGCACGATACAGGAGTACATCATAAATCTCTTCTTTCTTTTCTTATTCGTCCAACTAGATATGCGCACTTCATTTTGTTCGCATGTATTTGCAATATGTATATTCACAACTCTTTTCTCACTTTTGTCGCAAAAATTATATTTCCACGGAAAATGAATTGCTCAATACGGGTTTATCCAACTCTGAATTAAGAGTTAAAATTCAGGAATTTGTACATTATCAGCAAAGATTTCATATAAATTTGACTGGAAAGGCGTATATCGTAAAATACGCTTGATTAATATCACGTCTCTCATGCACGCACGCATTTTTCGTGCTTGCACTCATCCAGCATTTAATCATCTAATAGAAAATTAATAATTATCTTGGAATCGCACTTAGGTGCCTATTCCGCGCGAGTTTGTGATTTTTAACCAAATGTATGTATTTCTTCTTCCTCGTGGATAAAATTACATCTACAAGCAACATCTTGACGTTTCTCAATAATTTTTAAACGGTTCATAACCTCAAAAATTATAGTCTGCGTGAACATGAATGGTTTCATTTATGAATTGCGTACGAAAATAAAAGTAATTTGGCGATTGAGAAAGACTTTAGGATATTTCCAATCAAATTACTTCCAGTTCACAAACGCCCAAGTTTAACGGCCTCGCGCATGTTCACATTACGCGCTAGAACAACGGGTAATGATTTCATTATTGATGCATTCAGAATGCATCGCTTGATCAGAGAACAGTACGCACGACGGTAACGAACACAGCAGTAGTCGTCATCCACGATGACGACGACGGCGCGGCGGCGGCAGCAGCGACGGATGAATATGATTGAATTTTAATTATCGGCTGGCGCATATTGGCCGCCGGAAATAATGCCAACGAACGAAAGGACGAAGAGGAGAGGAGACGTGCACGTAGCCGACAGTTTCCGCAGCATGCAGGAAAGTGGATGCTCTCTTGCTTGCTGCTGCTGCTGCTGCTGCGCCTTTTGACAAATACAAATGACATTTAATTACGACGCGCCTGGGCGAAATAAATGCGCGAATGATTTATTCGCCAATTCCACGCGCTACCGTGCAATTACATGTACGACTAATACCCTCACAATGGATGCATCGATGCTGGAATGTTATACGCGTATGCAAAATTCGTATTGGCACCAAATTATTCATATAATGGGTGTTATCAAATATAGTTAGCATAGTTTAGTAAAATTATTAAGAAAATGTCAAGATCCTTTGTATTTCGACCCAATTCCCTATTTTAATTTATTTCAACCTGTCTTTGCTTTCGTGCTTTTGCATATAGATTGTGAAATAAGTGTTATTGATTTATTAATGGATGAAGTGAAATTGAAATTGAACAAAGCATGTGTATATTTGCTTTTAAAATTTCTTAGTTTAATTGCGTTTTGAGGTAAATGTTTAATAGGAATGAAAACCAATCAATATTTTACGTAATAACAATTAATTTTAAAATGCAAGAAAATAAACGCTGATTGAACAGACCAGAGTTCACTGAAGACTTGCTATAAATGGTATGCATCGATAAATAACGTTTAAAGTACAGGAAAGTGCATTCAACGAATATATTAAATGAATTCATGCACAGCCACCGGATTTCTTACACCTTGATTCATGATCTCAATGCATATTTTGATGCGCAATTAAATTTAAAGCCGCAGAACGCAAATTCAAGGACTTTATGTAAATTTTAATTGCACATTGCATCGTAATAATGTTTTAACGTTGCCGAAATTTTTCATCTCGCATCATAATATTTTTAATGCTTTCAAACGCGTCTAAACATTATTAAAACATGTAATAAAATATTGCTAAAAATAGCATTTCTTGTTCAATATTTGGTCATTTCATAAACGCTTTTTATGAGTAATATACTTTTACTCTTTTTCAAAGGAAAATGTTCGTTTTCTTTAATACCCCGTTATCGTTTGTATATTTATGTAATAATTGCGAGTACAAAAAGGCCGAAAATGTTTTTTCTTGTTATTTTTCTTGCGCTGTGTGCAAGACGTGCTTGTCCAATTTTTATGCGCACCGCCCTCGATTATAAATTCTTGCATTTTAATTTAGCATTTTATTATGCGCCCCCAACGAAATCGTTTAATGCCTCTTTTGCGCTTATTGGACTCGTCGTCGTGGCAATATTTGTTTTAATACACTCGAAGCGTGCGTTTTGTACGTTCACGTTGACTGTTTTCGTCCATCCCAAAAAAGAGTTGTAAAAAAAGGACTACGCATTGGGTGTCTTAACGTTTTACCTCGTTCGTCGGGTTATTATTCCTCTCTTCATGCTTTGCGCCTTTTATGCCTTTATAAAACGGCGGCGGCGGTGAATTGGTCAATACGTACACAGACCTTTTTAATACTAAACGGACCAGGTCGGACAGCAAACGCAACTTTTATCTTTTTTACCTCTTTCCGGCGTTTAATGTACGCTTTAATTTTAGGAAATATCTTAGTTTTTACGATTTTGCATTGCCGCCTCTAATGTTCTTGGGCTTTTGCAGCTTTTTATGTTGTAAACAACCAACAATATTAACGGAGCATTATGATTTATGGGTAGAGTTGCGTAAAAATTGCTGACCTTTCACTTCCGTAACAGTTTATTGCGGAAGTGTTTGTTGCAGCGTTTTTGTAGCGAGGGTTTTCCTTGAATGCTTAGAACATGGAATAAAATTAATGAATTAATTTGCATTCTAACATAATCAGGAATATAATTTTACAGAAATCAGTAAAAGAACTTGTTTACGTTTTAATGATGAAGTAATTTTAAAACCTTGTATTGATTGCAACAACTAACCTCAATATATATCTAAATGCAATTGAACATTGATTAAGTATGTCCATCATGTACAAAGTTTCCAAACAACAAAACACCATGCAACATGCGCAAATACAATCATTACAACAAAAGGCAATCAATACCGTACGTCAAAACTACACTTTTTGTCGTCAAAGTGTGTCCCAAGCTTCACCAGTAATAATACATGAATCACAATGTTCCTTTAAACTACATGCTTTCAAAGTGCAGTCGCCCCGAGTGTGAGTATGAATAACTTGTCTGAAATTTAATGTTTACGTTCAATATCTGCGCTTTCCAACAAAACCAACTTTGAATTATTGAAATCTAATGATTCCAATACTTAATATGGTAGAATAAATCTTAATCTTACAATCTACATATACTGTTATTAAAATAAAAGTTTTATTATTTCGGAATGCATAAATAAATTGAGATTTCTAAGAAAATTGTTGTTTCAGAAGCACTGCTTTAGCGCGTAATGCAATGTAATGTTACTTATATCCATCGAATGCATGTACTTAGGTTATTCATTGGCTTTCAGAAACGGCAAGAAACAACAAGAGTCAAGTGTTTTGTTATTATTGGCGTTCTACTCACGTCAATCAAAAAGTTCGAACGCGTAGCAGCTACTTCTAATTTTACTGCTAGCTATCACAACACGAACGCAAGAAAACGTGCAAACCACTCGCAACTCATCATGAAAAACTAATAAAACTCTTCGCGCGAAACCAACATGTTCAATTCCTTTTTCTGTTGTCTTAGGTAATTTATATAATACGCTTTTCTTCACATTCCTATATCTCCATATCTAGCAGGGACTACTTATCTTGATTAATCAATAAATAAAAAATTAATCAATAAATTTAAAATTTAAACATTTACGAATAACAGGAATATTCACATTGCTTGGGATGCTAATTAATAAATTTGTGGGCAACTTGAGAACGCAATGCGACATAAAAGTCGAAGACAAGTTCATCTCTTGATCATCATCATTATCGTCATTATCATCATCATCATGATGATGATCATCGCTTTGCAGTGATGAAGACGGAATTTGCGCGTGCACTGTGCATGAGCATCAAAGAGGAAAAAACGCACGCAAAGATACCTAATTAAACGATTCGTCGAAAGAATTCGTGGCGCATCTCTCAGAATTGGGCGCTACGTTTTCGGGCGCGCGCGTAAGTGCAATCCATATTATAAATACATAAAAGGAATTAAGGCACACAACAGGATGTTTTAAGAAGTGATTATTCGACGAACAAAAAACAAATTTATGAGAATGAAAAAAATTACTTCCAATTTTAATCATTTGATTTACGACTGGAATGGCATGCGTCGCAATGCAACAGGAATAATGAGAATAATGCAAAATCCACCTCGGGAAAATTGCTCTCATTCGTTAAGTCTTAAGCTCACGTATAATAGATTCATATATTTCATGCTGCTAGTTATGTCGCAGAAAAAATAAACACGGAATATGAATAAATAATGAAAAGACAAATAAAATTATTCCATACTTATATGGATTGATAAAAATACTTTGAAATACGATGTGCTCCATTGAACTGATTGAATAAATAAATATAGGCATAAATTCAATTGCAAATGCATCTCGACATTGGGTATTATACATTTTTCAATCGGCAAAGCATTTATAAATGGAGCGTTTCTCAGGCTTCGCGAGCCGTACGCGAGGCGCCTTGAAATTGATAAAGAGATAAATGGCATTTGCTCGTGCACTGAATAAACCAATAATTTATTAGTTCAGTTTGCTTCATTAACGGATATAAACGTATATGAAGAAGTATTAATTCACACAGGATTAAATATTTTCCATTCTAATCAATTTTAAAAGAATTATCCCACCAAATCCTGATTTTTATTGTGAGCTACTAATTCGTCGCTTTGATGGTTAATATTTTAAAAATTATTTAGTAAATCAAAAATTTATTGAATTACCCTATATACAAAACTATATATAGTTAAAATTGCATCTAAATGCAGATCTGGCAAGCATTATGCATAATCGCCAATAGCCTCTATGATTCGTGGCAATGTCTGCAGTAATCAAACATCGAACGAATATCATATGTTTAATCGGGAGTTATACGTGAACATAAGTCATGGCTTTCAATTATCATGCATGTCAATTTGCATTAAGCTACCTATCTTTGCACACCTCGTCCATATATGTACATGCACTCTCACGAACACATTTGCAATAATCAGCAGCAGTGCGCAAAACGTGTACGCACACCGCATTGCGCACTCGACCGCACATTAATTGTATATTAATTCGCTGGTATTTACTAATAATGCTAATTATTCATTATACTATCAATAACTTCAGCGATTGCATTCGTATTCAATAGTGCACTCATGCATTTGCCTGTAATTAAAATTAATCCCGAAAGAAATATTCCTAATCTCCAATTAAACACTAAATTATCAGCAAGGTTATAATTTATGAAGACAGATAAGAGTAGGCTGTTATCACTTTATGTGTTTCCACGTTCCGGGTCGATACAAAAAATAATATTCTGTATGCACTTAACTGCAGGTTCTTGTAATTATCGCAATAAATATAAAATATTGTTATCTTAATAACTGTTTAATGCACGTTGTGCCAAGAAGAATTATAAACACGCATGCAATTACCGTTTTATTTGCTAAAATAGGAGTTGTGATAACTTTTTCCATTTGAAACGGGCGTTTCAATCATCTATGAAATTAATGCATAATTATCTATTACTGCTATAATTGTTTTTATTATTATTGCTCGCCATCCAATTGTGTCACTCACAGTACCTACATTTGACAAATTATTAATAAATATGTATAATATAAAATTTAATTGCAAATCGAATTGTATGTGCATTTCATGTTATTGAACTTTAGTGATGACTCTGCTGATTATTCTCATGATTGTTATTCACAATTAAATTTAAATATACACGCGATATAATCCAAGATAGGCGATTGCAGCATTTCCTCAGTGTTTGTCAATAAAGTTGTAAACGAAAGTGTCCTAAATTGGAATTTATCTTTAATTAATTTTAGCACGAGTTATAATAATTATAGCACTAATTTATTTTGATCATCGCAACGAACGCTTGCAACTCAATCGGATTACATAATATTAGTCCAGTGTGAATGAGGTTTGCATTCGTAAACTAACAGCTCGTGATTCAATGATAATATTGATGGTAATGACGGCGCATTGCAAAGCGATGCGACTGTGCACGGGAGAAACGCACAGGGGTGGCGGCGGCTGTTTGTCGAATGGAGGACAAATCCATTGCCAATTGGTGGCGGGTATGCGTTTACCTTCCATTAATAGAAATGCATTTAATCATACATGGACGCAATTGCAACCGTATTCTAATTGAATTCGTGACGCAACTAGCGTCTGAATGCCCGGGCTACTGATTACAATTAGCAAATGTAATATTGCTTCGACGTTTATTGAGGCTAATCAATATATCATGACACGATTATTATACTACCCTCTAATACGCCGTAAGAGCACAAGCATTCCTAACATAATATCAAACTTGTGGAAGACGTAGGAAATTTCCAAGATAATTTTTGCATTCGCTGGAAAAAATATAAAGTTTATAATTTATGGCATTGAAATGCAAATATTAAAATTGCAATTTTTGGAAAACAATTTATGAAAACCATCTGGTTATGGTGCACAGTCCAGCCAAAAATGTAAACAAAATTGAATTGTGATTTATAATTTGCGGCGCCTTTCTGTTGGGTCCAACGCGTCTGAGTGCAGACTCAGTTTTAAACGTTTAAAATATGCGAACGTTTTTAATTTTATTTACTTTTGTTTATTTACTTTGCTGCTCCGTTCATGGACATCACACGCCGAAAAAAAATGATTACTCAGCCACAACACACTTGCAATCATACAGTTTATGCGCTTTATTGCTTGAATATCATACATATGAAGGTATGCGGAGAGATGCAGATGTGCTCTTGCTGGACACCAATATTTCCAAAAAGCAAAAGGAGAAAGACGCGAGGTGTACGTTGTACGTACGCGCGAATGCAAATGCGAACACGCGCAGAATATGAATGCAAATGCGTGTAAATTATAAAATATGCAAATGAAACACATTTTATTTGCGAGCGGCGGCGGCAGCAGCAGCATCCCAACGTGGTGTAAATTTCAGTGACATATTTTATTACCGATTTCCTTTTATTTCACTTGATATTTTATCATGTCGAGCGACGCGCGAGTTTTGTTTCTGTCTTTTGATTGTAACAAATTTATGCGCATTGCATCGCAATGCACGCCAGAGATTTCCAAGATAATAAGCAGATGCAATCGACGTGAAGGAGAACGCTTGTGTGTGCTTCTCAAATGTGAAAGAGAATTGAGCAACGCGTTTGCCATTGTAATCAATTGTGTGCAAGTAATTATTAAGTTTAAACTTTAAATATTGCCTGCACTGGGATGCGCGATGATATGATGGTAGGCTGCAAGCGGTGTTGCACGCCGATTGAAACATTAATAATTTCATCGGCAGACACAGCCGAGAGAGATTCACAGATGCAGATAGATAGATAGATAGTGTGCGAACGCGCTCTCTTTCACAAAGAGTGAAACTGCTGTCATGTTTGCTCGTGCCGCATTATTCGCCCGTGATATGTGGGTTTGTAGTTTCAACCCATGAACGCCGCCGCCGCCGCGCACCATCCAACTCGAATCACAGCGTGTGCCATCAATTCACAAGCTATTCAATTCAATCACTAATCGAATTCACTCTTCTCTGTCTTTTTGTTCGAATATGTATTTTGCAAGCACGGTACTAATTCTTACTTACTTTCTTCAATAAAAATAATGTTGTTATTGAATTTAACCTTTTAAATTTCATAATTTTTTCATTTCATCTTCACTTCAACTGTAAACAAATTGATTCTGTAGTTATTTATATTAAATAGGAATGGAAAGTCTCACATTTATTATTTATTGTTGCGCTAATGCTGAGCATTGTTGATACATGCAGCAATTCATTGTTATTGTTATCGTTACAAATGTTAGATCATTGTTGGTGAACTGTTCGAGCACGCCAGATTTGGACATAATAGTGCGCCGAACAACAACCAGCACTGAGAGAAAATGTAAATTATCCCACATGGCGAACACCGCATTGAAATATGCATGCAACACACGTGTATATACAGGTGTGGATTAATGTAATAAGAAGAGACCTTTAACTCATTGTGCACCTCGCTCCGATTTCAAAGGAGAATGATTTATTTTATTGTAATATAATCTTCACTTTCAAGCGCGAATAAGAGCAATTCCATAGCAAATGCCAATGTAAAGCGATACACAATACCTACTTGCGCGTTTTCCCTTCAACGATGATTTTTCCATTACTTAATAAAGCATTGGCATTTTCTATTGTGAAAATCTGATTGTCACGTGCGAAATTAATGATGGCGATCTGCTAAGCAAATGATTGCCTGTAGAGCCAAACCCTCCTCATTGTTTCTTCGACTTTTTCGCGCCTCAAATTCAAATTATCAACATTACAATATAATATTGCGTATCAATCTATTGTGTGCGCGAGGCTGTGCTATCGTATGATATTATATGCTATGAGATATCACAATCGAATGGAAAGCGTGCGCATAAAGAGAATGTCAGTCATACGAATGTGAATTTCAAAGAAATTGCAAGTCAAACCGAATTCCAATGATAAATGTCAATCAAATATTCGAGAGATTAAAACGCCATCAATTCAATAATGAGCTCGTGGTGTGCTAATAATTCATGTGGCGTTTGTGCAATTAATAAATTGTGTGTCAATGATTCGCGCCGTTCATTGACATTTTATTTGTGAAAGCGTTTCAAAGAAGTATTAATGTGTTTTTCTTTTGTTAGAAAAATTATTGCCAGTGATAGAATCAATCAATAAATTAATAATAATATAAAATGCCTATAGAAAATAATACTTATATTTATGTGAAGAAAATGTTAAAATAGAGATAAAAAAATAAAATAAATTAAATAAATCAGAGATATGCGCATCTAACTGAAAATAGTTAATTTTACAATTCAGTGTTAAATTAAATTTTGCATCATATTGAATTAACTTGAATATTTTGTAATTCGTTTGCCAAATGAAAATAATAATTGTCTATGGTAATCTAAAACAACAACGATATAAATATTAATAAGTTAATTATTTTACTGTGAAATATGCAAATTTGCGCAATAATAATAATGAACCTTAGTAAACAATTTAAAAGACATAAATAATATAAACGAGCCACTCGTTGCGAAATTTAATTATTTATATGGCTGATTTTCATCAATATTACTAACCCATTTCATAAATCATAATTGTGAAGTAAAACTCTATAAAATGTTCAAATGATGTGATATTAAATTACCAAAAAGCCATATAAATAATGTATTATTTATTTTTATTATAGTTGCTCGCGAGTCGGAAATGTGGAATATATTAAAATTTAGCTTTTATATTGCATATTAATAAGTGTAAATAAAAATAAATTAAATTCTTCTAGTTTGTGTCACATGCACATCGACTAATAATTATAATCAATGAATAATTAATCAAACATAAATTAAAATAAATTATGCAAATGCAAATATTTATGCGCGGCAAGATAATAATAATAATAATAAGCAACGTTGGTGCATAATTAAAGCGCATTGAAATTGCAACATCAATGGAAATATAAATTAACGAAAGCCACACTTGTTTGTCGCTAATTCAATTGAACTGGCGCAACATTATAATAAAATATCAGCTCGATGGCCGCAAATATAGACGCATTAATGCCTTACACTCAATGAGCCATAAATACAGTGAATTCCTTGTAATTTTATATAATAAATAAAGTATTAAATAATTTTATACCTGAGATAAAGTGGATAAATATTTTTGATACTCTGGTGATCAGTGAAATTTTTGTTGTTGAAAAGGTAAATTGGTATGTAGATATCGATTAAGTAGGATCCACCGTAAATCTATGGAAAAGTACCATATGGATTAAATTGGAAATAAACACATTAGAACGAATCCCCGAACTAATGTGAGGGACGGCAACACGGCCGTCGCGTCGTAAATACGTTAAAAATGTTCGCGCGGCCAGCTCGTTTACCGCTAGAAGCATAAACTACACGCAAATGAAATAAACAATCGGTGCAGCAATATACCACTAATACGTTGGTATTTTGAGTGGGATTAAGTCCTCAGCAGTTGCAACAAACGCAACCACACACCACTAGTGTCGCTTATCCGTATCGTTCATAGAAATATTATGATGCAATGATGGCTAATGAAAGGAAATAATGCGCTCTCGAACATGGCAAATGTTATAATGCGCTTGCCATAATATAATAACTGCATTAGCTATTACACACAATATTATACGTTAGCGTAACCGAATCGTGCCAGACTCGAAAACGAGTGCGCAATGCACAAATGTTGGTTTTAATTATGTCTGCTGCTGCGCTAACGCACTCACTGATTGCACAATGTGCATTGGCTCGCAAATAATGCAAATAATCCCCATTTTGTTATTTAAATATGCATGCTATTGCTGCGCTAATTCATGTTGTTCAATTTACGTGCTTAATTGATTTACATCCACCTGTACTCTTTGTGGCTATGATTTAGAATTGCAAGCGTATAATTTACGACTTAGTAGTGCACTCGCCGCATAAAACTCCATATATGTATGCCAATAAACAATAGATTACACAGTCAGTGTAAATAATTATTACAAAGGAGATTTTATGCATTTGTATGATGGGTATCAATGTCTAATGATACTTTATTATGGTTCTTAGCACTAAACTAGTGAATTACGTTTATAAGAATATTAAACAAATGTTTGAATTGATTATGAAATGTTCAAAATACATTTTATCATTATTCAATGTTGGTTAAGTCTTTATTAATCACAATATTTATTGAATACCAATATACGTTAAATTTCAACAACATTGATTGCAATCAATTGCGATTTAACACCTAAGATGACATTTTTTGGAAGTTTTTATGTATGTAACTTAAAATATCCGCCTATTTTGGTCATAGCCTCACGGGTTAGTTGAAGCTAGTTACGTAAAATGAAATGTACAATTTGTTTACATCCATATAGATATGTTAATCTTCTTACATAGTTTTAGTCAGTTAGCAAAATAAATATTATGAATTATTTGTGATTTACTTGTTAAATCGCCACTTGTCCAAAGATCGGAAATAATAATCTCGTTATTCACAAAGGCAAGAGTCATTGCAATATGCGCACATTATTTACACACGAGCCGTCTGCGTGGAAAACGACGCTTCTGCACGTTGAAAAAATGATGACAAAAAGCATGCATGAAATTTATGCACGAGCAATGTGTGCATGCGTATGCGTCCACCGGGCGCCCTTTCTAATGCGCGCGAGCTTTCATTTTCTCTTTTTTGACTTTGCAAACTTTTCTCGGTAAATTACGTATGCGTCAAAGGGTCGTGATTTATGCGCGTGTTTGGCTCGAATTGCTCCGCATCGCGGATACCTATCTGCGATTGAAACGCGAGTGCGTCGTTTCGGCGGCGGCGATGGCGGCATGCATCCAACACCACTACACGTGCGCATCAAGTTTACAGAAAAATGCAATTTAAATACAGTATGTGGCTGTTCCGATTCGAATTTATTATACTTTTGGCAGCGAGAGAAAACGCATGCCGACTGAGTGTCTCTCATAGATTTCCAATATATTTTCAGCAGCGCACTGAAAATATATTCGGCGGCGATGGCGTCACATGCAAAGAGAGCGTTGCGGCGCTTTGCGAGTTTTCCGTGAATAAAAATAAAACGCGTACAGTGAAGAAAATGCGGGCGCACGAGGAGGAAAAACGATCCAATGCGTAAAAGCAGAGCTTTTAACCGATCTTTCCAAAGAGTCGTAAATATTCTTTTAGGGTGGATTATGATAGATTAACTTATATCCTGAGTTAAAGTTTTATTTAGTCCGTGCTTATTTGCTTGTGAGAACTAAAAAGTTGGCAAAGAAAATTTTATTGATACAATAACAACTTGCTTTAAAAATAATTCCAAGAAGCTCCAATTTTCAGGATGATTTATAATAAGCAAATATTGTAAATGATTTTCGACTTTTATTTGAAGATTAATTGAGAAATGAAAGCAAATTGATTGCATCGTAATGAAATACGAAATTAATGTTGAACCAGCAGGTGGAGTATGAAAAAAGAAATCAATTTACCACCACTTTGAAGGCGCTCGTTGCTTCTTCAACCGAAAATTTTATTTACACATCGCAACGGGGGTGTTGCCCACAAACTACGGGCTCCAACTGAGCGTATTTCTCTCGAATCAAAACAAAAGCACAGAAAAAGCGAATTCGTTTATGTTTAGAGAAGAGTTCAAAACAAACTGGATTTTTTTAAATAAAATGAAATAAAATACTCGATAAAGGTAAATATTTCGCATGTAACAAATAAAATGTTGAATAACACCCGTTGTGTGAAACGCAGGATTGATTGTCAGATTTTTTGAATTTATTGTATTGTTTAATTTTGTAATTGAATAACAATTGATGGGAATCATATTTAAATCGGTTGCATTCAACAATTCTATCATAAACACTTTGATCCGACACGCGTTTCACGATTGTCAGCATTAATTTTTGGTACAATCGAATATTATGACCACCCAAACTTGGTGCGTATTATTCTTGTGGCATACAAGAGTGAGAATTGTGCAGCCAAAGCCGGGCACATTAAGTGCTCATTACGTATTCGGTATTATTACGAGTGCATTGTCATATCTCTCGAGATGGCGAGGCCTGAAAGCCGAATTTAAATATTATTGTCATTGTACTGACTGCACTATCCTAGTATTATGCGCAATCTAACGCCAATGCAGGCAGGCGAGCATGCGCCCTACGTGCATCATATTTAAATATTGTGATTGTGCTTATATACATTACGATCGCGTTTTGTATTCACATTGTACGCGCGAGTGCAGCGTGCACGTTGCACATTGTCATCTTGCATCGGTGGCGGCGACATTGCGGCAATGACATTATATTATGTTGGTGTTATTGTTCATGTCGCAGTTGGCCTTATTGTTGTTCGCTACGCGCGCACACCGTGTTATTCTAATGTTATACAATTCAAATTACGCTTTTATCCAGCTTTTATCCGTGCACTCTCTTCCTCCACCTTTGATAATGATAATGATGATTATGATGGTGCTACATAAAGAGCACTTCACTCTTGAGCGATTTCCATCTAATTTGAACGCGCGCTGAATAATCAATGAACTTAATTGTGACCGAGTGCGTATTCTATATGGTAATTTTTTTAACTTCACAATTGTCTGTCGAGTAATTATTTCTAATTACGCATGAATTTACAAATGCATTATATTTGTTGTTGTATTTTATATGTGGAAAATTTGAATAAAAAATAATGAGAAGTAGGGTTAAATTGATCAACTTAGTAATTATTTCTAATTACATTGAATTTATAAATTCATTACAATTTATTATATTTTATGTATAGAGAGAATTCGAATAGGAAATAATAAGAAATAGAGTTTATCACTAAACTGATTAGTTATTCCGTATAGGTTCAAATTCAATATCTTGAATGTCGCACGCGCTCTACGTTTAAGGTTCCGGCGCGAAGAGAAAACCGTGCTTGAACATGTGTAAAACGTTTTGCGTTTCGTGTGTGTAACGAAATAACGCCCATAAATATCACAATATTGTTTCAATAACTATAAAAATCGTGCGCCTCATCTGCCTTTGCTCTCTCTCGTTCCATCCTTCGTTGAATTCCATTCCTTCGCCTCGCGCAGCATTCATTTGTTTGCTTCCTCCTATAATAACCACGAATATTCTCATCGATGGCGTGCGCGCGCGAGCATAAACTAACAAATAAACAACGCACAATACAAACATACGCGACACGTTCGTGGAAGACAATGTCGCTCTGATTATGCATACATTTTTAGTTCTCTTGCGATGCGAGCGCTCTGCAAGAAAAGGGGTTGAGTTCAAATCCGTAGCCAGTCTGGTCTCAATGTGACAGTTTATTTATTTTATGCCATTATTACGTTTTTCTGTCGGGCGACTGCATGCGTCGAACGAAGCACATTTAGTGTGCTGTGCTGTGCTGGGCTGTGCAGTGTGTCTCTCTACAAAAGAGGAAAGCAATTTGAATCGAAATCGTCTGATTAGCTCCAGAATGGGCGGCTCGTTCCCTCGAACGTTTTCACTCCAATAAAAGCGATCGCAACAGCAATCACTACATGCGTGTTCAATTTATGCACGTATGTAAATAACACCTAAAAGTGTTGATTATTTAAGCGTTGAATATAATAATTCACATTATTGCTCAAAAGTCTAAAGTCGGAATTCATAGAGATTAGACGGAAAAACACTGAAGTTAATTACAAACATTCCAACTTATACGAATAAATCAGAAATTAATAACGCGCCGAGATCGTGAAATAAAAGAACATGAAGAATATGAACGTAGAGTATAAATAATATAAGAGCGCACACCATGTTTATTAATAAGTATACTAATTCTTAGTCCATGCAATACGAGGCGGTTAAGAGTGCCGCTCGATTGAATATTTCTACGAGTCGTGCGTGTGTGTAAGTTGACGCGTGGGCAGCACAAACGAAATATTACCGGGATTCAGATCCCAACGGCATCCCCAATGTATGCATTTGCATGAGAGCGGTGCCGGAGCGCATTTGTGGAAATCGAGCGTACGCCAACCCCGCGCGTCCGACGCGACGGTTAACCATCGGCCAACGGATCGTTAAGCAAGAGAGCACTTTTATTTACATATCGAGTCCGAAGTGCTCAACGCACGCAGCGGAGGAGAATATGCATGCATGTGTAATAGCTCGAGCGCGCTGGCTTTAATTGGTAGAATATACGCGCAGCGTCCAATTAATGGCAAGCCGTCGTCCGCGGCCGGAGAGCCGAAGAAGACGAGTGGACCGCATTCCGCCGTCATAAATCTTGCGCGCCCCTCCGGTTTTCGGGCGAGTGCTGCTCTTCGCGTTGTGTTTCGGCTTTCGCTCGACAAATTAGCGTTAAACAACGCAAGACGCATGTTGATTGTATGTACGTACGAAATTGTTTAAAGTACGAGCGAAATACGTCAATAAATTTTCGTTTGGGTTTGGCCCGCATGCCTTCATAATGTCAAAAATCACTTAGCGGGTGTTATTTATTTTATCACCATCTTCTTACCCAACGATATTCGTCATTATCTATCAGAGTATTAAACACAATACACCGGTGATAACATTGTTTATTTGATATTATTTTTAATTTGGGGTATTTGTTAGCCATTGTTAAACACTGCGAAGGCAACAACCACATAATAGGAATGTATTGCTCGTGAAAGCGCCATAAATAAGGACGAAACAAAAGACAGGGGCAAGGATTTGGGTGAAGGATACGCACGCACATCCATATGCATTTGCAGATAATATGTGGCGGCGGACATATTTTTTCCGCACTTTTCCGGAAAAGTACTACGCGCTGCAGTGCGCCGCCAGCCGAGCGGAACGAGGAACTTTGTAAATGAATAATAAATCAGTCTGCGCGCGGGTAGTTTTCGCCCGAGTGCCGCAGAATGTGGTGAGAATGGCGAGTTAATGTATCGTACGTAAAGTGCATCGACACTCCTTCGCCTTTTGCCGCCGCCCGAAGGAACGACACTGGAAACGAAGATGCATTACGCGGGCATTGTTCTAATAAAATCATCATTACTGAGTGTTCTAAAAAATACGGCATAAAAACATCCAGCAGCTGCGCTTATTTGGTATCACGAAATAAGCAGCAACTTGAAATTCAGAAAGAGTTTTACCCGCATCACGACCATACAAAATGCACGTCCGAAGAGATGGCCAGCAAGATAAACAAATACGAACGTATAATATTTCGAAATTTGTATTCGGGGTAGAGCGCCACCGAAAATACTATTGGAATCATCATGAAATTTCGTATGCGAATGCTGACCACCGCCAGCTACGTAACCTTTTCGCCTATCAGCTGCACATCTCTTTTACATGCACAATGCGCGTGCATGGTACGTTTCAATTCCAGGTAGTGGTCTTCTTCTTCCTCCTCCTTCTCCTGACGCGAGACCGTCGCGCACGTTGTGATGTCACCTCCGCGAGGTGCATCCCAGCGCAGCGTCCCGAGCTGCCTTCGCGTCGTGATGAAGTTGTATCAATTTTATTATGCTGCGCGTGTCGTGCGCCAACATAGAAGCGACCCGACGACTTCTCTGCTCTTATCTTGCGATTTTCTCATTCCTTTCATGTTTTATTAGCTTATCGCTTGTCGTAAATTAAAAAATTACGCATAAATTAAAATTTCTTTTCAAGAGTTCACGTTCTTCACTTCCTGCACGCTATATGAAGTTTTATGCTGTTGACTGTTGCAATAAATAAATAATTTTTGTAATTCTCGGTTGAAATTTGTTGTTGAGGAACAAACAAAACTAATCTACTCCTTCGTACATTGTATAACAAGTGCAACTGGAATTGTGTAATATTCTTATCTCAAAACGGTGGGCGCATATTGAAATGTAATGTGTTATGATTTGCTCGTGCGAGTAGTGCACTCGCAGCTAGAATAAATTTATAATTTATCAGTTATAAAATATTTTATTACCTGCATGTACAGACGCACATGTAGTGCATTCCAACGATGCTCGAAGCATATCAACACGTATTGTCGAAGAAGCGGGTGAGCGAGTTCCTTACGGTGGCAATTGAATGTTTTCGTACAACCAACCGGTGAGCAAACAGCGTGCTCCACAATGCACAATGCATGCATGTTTTATCCGCTCGATATATTGATAATTGATAAGTCTGTCAATTATACAGCAATAATTCAATCAGTAATCAGCTCCATCATTCACCGAGCGCACTTTGCGTCGAGTTGTTGATGTACCATAAACTTCTTGAAAAATTAACTACGTATTCTTCTACTTGCTCATGCATTGCCATTCATTCTACATTTATTTCAATTTATTTATTTGCTGATTCAAAGTGCTTCAAGTTTAATTTTCTTCTATTCAGTTTTATTAATTTAGCTGATCGAAAACTTTAATCTGATTACTCGTGTGCGTCGTGCCTGGAAAAAGTGCATTGAAATATCATTACTACGAAATGTGCGCTACACAAAGTTTATACAGTCGTTTCCTTGAAAGTTTATTCGAATTAAGTAAGGTAACAAATTGGGAATGCATTAAAGTTTGAATGTTATTAGTTGCAATTAAATTTGAAAAGTTTTGCGATGAGTTTCTGAGGCAGTCTTCCTCGAAACTATATGCGACATGGAAGCACGTCATGCAATTAATCATTTAATGATGTGCCATTAACGCGCGTCGCGAAACGATTGCGATGTCATCGGCGCACTACGGCCGGCTTTCTTCGTTCGCATTGCGGCGTCGTCACCGCACCGAAAATTAATATTTAATAAGCGTTAAACTTGCCGTCAACGTTGAAGAAGAAGAAGAAGTAGTGAATGCACACGAGATGTTGGCAAACTGTTTAAACGCCAACGACCGCCGCGATGCGCTCGTCGCATCTTAAGACACAAATGCTTAAGAAAGTTTTGAAGCGCTTTTTCGCTAACTTTATGTTTGTCTGTTTGCCGAACAAGTTTTCCTATTCCGTGTGTACCATAATATCAATGTGAATATTTATGCTTATGAAGATCAACCTCATTGATATCAGTAAAAATTATATAAAAGTCAATGGTTTATGAATTACGAATTTACAAGCATTCTACTCTTTTGAAAATCGTAATAATTCAATATTACTAATTATTATGTTACTCAGTACTCAGTACATGCAAATGCAATTTAATTCAGGAAGCAATTTATACAGGTACATAATCACAAACATTAAATATACGCATGTGTAGGTACAGAAGTATATAGGTAAATAGAAGTCTAGACAATGATAAGTTATTAATTAAAATGAACGCTGAAATATTTATGTTAAAACATAAATTTAAATGAATTTGAATTGGAATTGTCACAAACTAGTTTTACTTCGGTAAAGAATTATAAAATCTCAGTTCTTGGGATTTTATAGATAAATTAATTTGCATTAGAAATCCATTTCTTTGCAAAACTTTAATGATTTCAAGCCAACGATTTTAATGAGCCTCTGAGAAAACAGTGAGAACGTAACATATAATGTTGGTTTTACTAAATACGTGATTAAACAGCAATTGCATTACTTTCCAATAAAATAGAGCTGATATTCAAAGACATGAATATGCATTGAAGAGCAATTTGATCTTCATTCAGTGCATGGCGTTGATGATAAGATAGTAAGCATGTGAATAAATGCAATTGAAACTGGAGCAATCTGTGATTAATTCTCAGTATAATATCCTGTCCAATTGCGATCAAGTCAAGTTACTACACTCATGAGTTTCCAACACAAACAAACCAAAGCAAATATGCATAGTAACGGGGTACTTACTTTGATTAAATTCTCAATAGTATTGTGCTATCTCTGAATGCCATCTAAAACAATAACATTAGCTTAGTAAATAAGTCATTAATACGTAGCTACGTTAAATTGGTGACGAAAGCAATTAGTTTACAAATTATACCAAAAATGTAATATTTTAAACGAATTAGTTCCAAAAGACTGATACAAACGCAAATTTAAAGAGGCCTAATTTGAGGACTAAAAAAGCTGTGAAACAGAAGCGTAGCTACTTGAAAAATATTTGATGGGAATCTCGTCAAGATATACAATTAATCTATTTAAAATAGTACTAATTAAATCTGTTTTAGGCTTCACCAGATGAAGTTATATGATTACAACTACTTTTTAAATAACGTTCTTCATTAGATAAAAACTAAGCCAACTTGGAGACTTTAAAATCATTTATTTATCATTAAGATTCCTATATATATTTTTTGAAAATTATTCATGATTTAAATTTGTGTTAAACTAAAAAAATTCAAAAAATAGCCAGGGCGTTTATAACTTGAATCTATGTTTTGATCGAAACGCACGTATAATATGTGCTTTGTAGATTAATCAAGTTCTACTCCGTAACATGCACAGCATAAATGAAACCAAACTCCTTGCAGTATGTACATGAAAGGGCCTGTTAACCCAAACTTATCATATAGTATGCGCTTGTACAATGCTAATAACGCAACGAAAGGCGCTGGCGATTTGCTAAATCAAAACAAGGAAAAGGGTTCTATACGAGTTTGGTGTTTCATAGGCAGCTATAAGTAGAATTGGTTTCGGCATGTTCGAAGTGTGTTGTTGGTAGTTATAAACTGTAACAAGTGAAGTATATTAAAAGTAAAAATTATAAATTACTAGTCGCTGGCGAGAAGACAAAACAAATAGTAAAGTCAACCTAATGCAAACGTGCTGCCTAGTGCATAAATATGCATGCATGAATATTATATACGTTCATGTATAGTTCATTATTAATTGCTTTGGCCATATGGGTGGCATGTGTACAAATTCTCATGACTGTTTTTTACTATTTTTCTCGTTTAGTTTACTTCACTCACCATTTCCAATGTTCATTTTTCACAAGTGAGCAATTGAAACCAAATGTCGGAGACTGCCATCAACTATTTATAACAGTTTGGAAGCACGGCTAAAACTTTGTCAAGCAAGTGAAAATATTTTGCTAAAGATATTTATATATTAGCCAATGATAATTTATTGCAGTGCTGAAACGTAGATGCATATAAATGCAATCCAATCACAATGCAAATGACATCTTAAATGCATTTCACTTCATTGAAATAAATGTGATATGCCTGCGGAAAGCGAAACGTCTGAGACTCAATAAAATAAAGAAATAAATTGTAAGGCAACGTGATATGCCAATCGTGGCTGCAAAGAGAATTGAGCTTTCTACATGTACAAAATATACGCGGATAAGCGTCCAATAGTAATAAGAAAATAACCGGCAGGAAGAACTAAACGAGCCAAACTACAACGAATTGTTTATTATTGCATACCTACTAGGTATGTTATTGTTGTAATCGGTGGAAGTAATTTTTGTCAATCAAATAATATTTACTGTTAGAATTTACAAAATAATAAAGTAGCATCCTAGTAATTTTGTATTCGACACAGATCCACAAGTGTATTATTAAACTTTAATATTAAAATGAAAGTAATAAAACCAGCGATGCAAGATGAATATAATATAACCTGGGATAACGCTTTGAATAAATCTGGTAAACACAAAAGATTGAAACAACAGCCATAAAAAGCAAACAATGTGAAACTAAACGGAACATTATATGAATTTCATTTTTAATTGCGCAAACTGTTTTCTCTAATTGTTTAAATAACCACATGCAACAATTATAAACTTAATGATATACCGCATCGCGTGTAGATTACCAAAAGCAAATTGAGAAATAACATTCTGCCATGAAACACAAATTGAATACAATGAACGTTAATTAATTGCCAAGTTGAATTAATTAGTTTTAGTTCTTTTGATGCATGTGTTGTATGCAATATCATGTGTTCATATTTATAGCAAATGGAAATGATTGCAAATACTGCATAACGAACAGATGCCTGACATTTAAATTTAATGTACCATTAGCATTCTGATTTATATGTGGTTCATGCATCATGCACACCAAGATATATTTGTAAATATAATATTTATGAAAATCTAGATTATTATTTATTCATTTAACGTATCCTTCATTAACATTATATATAATGAGGACAGCATAATTGTATATGTTTTAAATAAAATGAAAGTGTTACTAATTCTGTAAGTAACTAAATAATTAAATTAATCAATATATTAATCCGAAATTATAGTCAAATTTTAAGGAATTGACTGAAATTTAAATGGAAAAATGGAAAACCTTAATTATTAACTGGATAAACATTCACAAATCATTAACTTCAATCGGAAACTTTTTAAGAACAAAATATTTTATAATTAATAACGTTAGTATTTAACAATATTTAAATCAAGTTCTATTACTTACTTGACTATGTACTTACAAAGAGACTAAGTTTTATATATATTTTATTGGCGGTTGCTTAAATATTAATGATCAAACATGATGCTCGCACACGATTTGTTAGAAAGTTCAAGGCAGGTAGTGACTAATTAAACCATAGCTGATAAGCTCATCAAATTTGATATTTAATACTTCATGTTTATGCGGACCACATTGAAAACGATTTGTTCACTAAATAACGTCAATATTATTATATGGGCAACATGGATAGACTTAATTAAGAGATTCACTCAAATTAAACATGCATGCGAAACTACTCATCCTATAATAAAATTAGTGTCTATATAGCATAATTCAACGTTTATTGACATAATATATGAGTATATTTTTTGTTGGGATTAGAAATTAGAATTACATGTTATTTCGTGTAGTCACTGAGCGAAACAAAAATGACGGCCACTGGAGCAAAAAATGTGTAATCATAGGGAAGATCCAATTTGCAAAGACGTTTTCAATTAGAGACAACTTATTGCCCTAATAGACTGTCATTAAACAAGTTCACAACGCTGTTATCAGCGAGTAATCAAGCGTCATCGTCGAGTCATTAAATTCAAGTAAAATTATTGGATTTTCTTCCTCATTGACTTGCAATAATCTTGCAGCGGTAATCACCGCGCTAGAAAGCGCAAAAAACGGCGCCATTTTAATGACTCGAATTTGTAAATATCACAGTAATTATGTGCGCAGCTCTGCGTAAATAAACACATTAATTGCAAATAAATAAACGCGAAAGCTGGCGTCATCAGCGCAGCTGAAGAAGCGGATTAAAGTTTATAACATACATTTCCCGTTCGCTGTATATTGCAAGCCAATCGAACGCTCTTCAATCCAACTCATTTGCATCAATGTCCCGCGCATTTTCCTGGATATTTAATCTATTAAAGCCGTCGCATTTCATGCGCATATATTACGAGGCAATTCGTTACACAAATAATTAAACGTCTTGGCATCTTCTTCATAGGCAGCACATAAACGTTGCAAGCAAAATGTAAATAAATCTCTGAAATGAATCAAAATAAATGATACGTAACAAGTAATGAACGCAATAAAACGAAGATAAAGCGAATCGGGAGAAGGAGGAAGACGGGCATGAAGAAGTGAAATTTCTTCGTGGAAGAAGAACGTGCGCGAACAAGAATCTACGCATGCGAATGGCTGGGGAAGGCTAAGGTTACAGAAAATGAGGCATAACATTGCTGAGAAGATGGGAAATTAACGATATTTATATAACATCAGCCACGTAAATTGTATAAAGAAACAAGACGCATCTCGCGGGCCATTTCCTCGACGTACAATTTATATACAATATTCATTTCTGTTACATGCGCACCACTCATACGTCGCGGAAAGCTTGGCTCTTTGCTGTTGTTTATTTAATTTTGTGATAATTAAGTTTTGTTGACATTACCGTTGGTGAAGCCAACATACGTTTTTTGTAAATATTGTAAACTCTTTGATTACTCTCATCCGAATTGGAAATGCCTGTGTTTTATAGAACTTTTTATTTCCAGTCGCAACCCGTAATTTTTAAACACTAATTTTCGTGTTCATTTGTTCCAGAATCTAAACTTGTAATTCTGCGGTCTGCAATAAGTAATAACGTGTTTCTTATGTTAAACGAAGTTTTGTTTATTATCTAAAACAATATTAGTTGCGTTCCAAAGTAGTTATTTCCCACTTTAACTGGATTAGAAAAACTGATTGTTACACGAACTGTATACAAATAATTTTATGGTAAATAGTTGTAATTTTGTTAGAACCAAAGAAAAAAACAAGTAGAAAAGGATTTCATAAAAATTAGCATAAGGTACTCAAGTTAACTCATTTTTTAATGCATGGAGCAATGCCTTACAGCAGTGTGCTCGTGGATACAATGAAGTAATTAGCATACTTTTCCACTCGCACTGAAAACGCACACACGCCGATGAGGCAATAATGAAGAAATATATGCCCGGGCAAAGAGAGAGACGTTTTAAATATTGCAAACGCTTGTGATAGCTCGCGAGTCCGGACAACGTCTTTGAATTCCCTTCCTTATACGCGCGCACTTCTTGATCCTTCATTTGTATATTATATTATTATTATACCTGGTCGTATTGGTGTGTATTCGTAGGTTGTACAATGCGAATACGAAAATTTGCATTTGCATGCATTATTTATGCGATAAATTAACTGTTTTCCAGCGTTTATACATTTATAATGTCGTTTATGAATGTTGGAAACTTTCAGCTCACATGTTTCGCATGCAATCGATGATAGTGGTAAAAGTTTCACAACTTTTAAATCTCTATTAAATACAACAAATACACGATAATTTCATAAAATTGTTTTAATTTATTACTCATTAATATTGCATGGATTAGTTGCGCGTTGATTAATTATGAAAATATTTTAATAGCTATTCCTAGTTTTATAAAGTAAGTAGGTATAATAAACATGGCTAATAGAGTAATAAGTCATTTAAGTTATAAGAAGCATTTAAGTATAAAAGCAACCAGTTGAATTTCATTAATCAATTAGATTCATGACTGGCAATCAATCAGCACGCATGAGGAGCAAATTGAACTTGTATGGAATTGAAATTCCCTGGAAATGATTGATACATGTAATCAAATGAAATTTATATGCGTTTTGTGTGCATTCGCCTGGCATGCTGGAAGTCGTTTCGGTTGTACCGGCCACGAAAACTATTATCACGGCGCATGTATAAACAATTAGCAAAATGCCTATCGTCTATCATAATTTCGCTCGTCGTGTCGAGTTGTGTTGTGTCGAGTCCGAGTTGCTTTGGGTGCAATGCGCTAGCATGTAACGGTGCATCCCCTTTGTTTGTGCTCATTTGCGTATGAAATCGCGCAAAATGCCGGAAAATAATTCACTCACGATCGGGATCGAGGCCACTGCCATGAATACGTACGAGCGGTCGTTGTTATTACGTTGGGGAAAAGCGGCTTGAAGCGGAATGATGGAGGGATGACGATGACTATGCATGCAAATTGCACACGTTCGCTTGGAAAAGCCTTCAAGCAATCAGTCAACATTACCCAAGGTGTTTCTTTCTTACCATAAAAAATGTACCATCAGACACTTTCTTCTCGGGCTAATCATTTATAATTTTTCTTCTGCCAAAAATTCATCTTAATGCAAAATATTACAAGATATAAATTCCCCAAAAAGAATAGAAATATTACTTTCTTGCCATTGATAATTTAGACAACTTTTGAAACAATTGAGTAAAATCCAACACTGCGTGTAATTGCAAATAGCGTGCGGCATCATGAAAGTCATGGAGTTTTATTGTGTTTGCAATCGCATCATGATCACGAAGCTCGATCATGCGATTTATAAACGCGCATAGTGTCTTCGGCTGGTGTTTGTACAAGCGACGGCAATCTCGGGTAATTAGATACCACCGAGCGAGCGGTGTGCGCAATGGTGGATTAAAAGAGGGGCAATGGTGGTCGGCGCTCTTCAACTGCCGCCCTCCTGCTGATAGATTCTTCCGGTAAATTTGTTACCCCCACCGTAATGAAGCTCTTTAACCTTTCGCACAGACACACGTGGCAAGCCATACGAGAAGCGGAAGACGAAGAAGAAGAAGAAGAGTGAAGGCTGAATAAGTAGAACGACTTCTTCATCGTTTGTACTCATCCCCCAGCATGTTGTACCGCCTCCTGGAGTTGGCGGTTTTGCGTCGAAAAAGCGAGACGCAAAGTATACTTATTTAAGGTACGAACACGTAGCCGCGGGACAAGAAAGCAATTACGAACTGGCGCGCGTACTGAGGCGGAAGTCGCGTTGCGGCGCTTCGAAAGAGAGCGACATTTGAATCGCGGACGCGTTTGTGCATGCTTGAAGAGAGGCTTGTGCAAATACATGCACGCGCCATCATCGAGGATCAAAAGAAATACTGCCTACAAAAGCGTGAGCGCGGCTCAAACCCGATTTTGGTTATCTCTTCAGACACCCTCATCGCACTACACGTTGTGCTCTTACAGAAGAAGACACATGCCAAAAATTATCATCGTCACATACTCTTAAAGTAGGCGCCACATAGTGAATCTCTGCACCATCCATGCGGAAAATTAAACTCTTAATTATTTTGAAAATGAAGAAATTAAATACAAATTGATAATAAAACACCGATAAGAAACCCCCTTTGAATATGTTCGATGAAAGGTAAAATCGCGCTTAGTCAGCATCGAAGGCCGGAAAATTGAAAATTTTCTTCTCAGTGATTTCATCTCTTTTCCCTTGGAGAATTAACTTTCCGGGTTAAATGTCTCACCGCATTTTCCCGTATTTTCCTTTATTTTATGGAAGAAGCTTATATGAAAATGAAAAAAAAAATTCTTATATACATTTTACAAATAAGGGAGGGTTGGAAATTGCTAGAAAATATTGCAACACGTGCTGCCTTCTTTTCTAATAAAATGAATCCTGCATAGCTGCACATCACTTGTATGGTGACGTGTATTACTCGTACAAGTTGTTGAATATTTGCCGTAGTCGCTGTTATGCAAAAGTTGAGCGCAAAACTGGAGGGAACGTCTACGTCTGCACGCATGCAAAACCCTACGCATTGCAAAGAAATTACCTTTTGTTAGGCAACAAGGCAGTTTATAGGACTTGTCTCCCCTCGCAGTTGCCGTATGCAAACTCAGCTGGCACCTTTTGCACTATGCGCCATCATCGTTCGAAGAGGACGGGACCGACCATGGCGGCGATGACGACGACGACGGCGACGACTATTCCCTTTCTTGCAAACGCCAGTAATTCCCCCTGTTTTAGCACAATAAACTATCGCGTATTGTGTTGCGAGCAAAAGAGGGACAGCTCTACTTATTGGGAGCGCATATATCAAGTTCCCACTTGCATTGCGCTGCACTGAGGATACGAAGTGAGTGCATCGGGTGGGTGTACAAAATGGGGACGTGATGGCAATGATGTTTTGCAAAACATGCAGCCATGCATTTTACGACAAGCGAGAAGACACAAGTAACGCAAGAAAAACACACCGAAATGCATATAAATTATAACATTATTAGCGCCGGACAAAGGACATCTGTATGCAAATCTAAATAAAATGGCAACCAGTGGGGGGCTCCACCTTACATGTCTCAATTCCTCTCGCGCGTCCTCCAAGGTCGCGCATGTGTTCCCCAAGTCTGAGAGTCGTAAAAACAACAATAAACTTGTGTGTTTTATTCAACGAAATTAATGCTTCTAATTTATCGGCGCACAGCGCTGCTGTCGCTTTCCAACAATCAAGTTTTAATGTAAAATAAACAGAATGTGCGAATACAGCCAGCTGGTCTGCAATGCGCAGTATTATGGATGAAAAAGTGTGCTGCAAGGGATGTGTAAAAACAGAAGAGAATTCATTCCAACAAGGATTTTTCTACTCCTTTTTCACGTTGTACAATATGCGCGAATTGTGTTTAGCTTTTTAGTGAATTTCTCATTTCTCCGGATGCATTTTGGAATGAATTACAGATTGCCTTTTTATATCAGGACATTTCGGATATTTCGATGCGCATTGCATTTTTCAACACGTGCGCTGTTGCCATCAGTGCCATAAAACAGTTCGGAATGCATCCAGAAGTCCACCAACATGTTTACTCAATATTTGTTCAGCAACTGGAATTTACGGTTCAACTAGCCTTTCAGCCGATACACTTTTTTTTCTAGCATTCACCTATGATATTTTTAACGCTCGCATTTAGAGGATTAGTATTTTTAATTTTATTAAGTTTTCAACACTCAACTGAAAAAATTGTATTGGCACATGTGTGGATGCATTTGGGAATTCATTTCCTGTGCACAATTTTGTCGCTGTTTTGACAGCTACGTCCTGTTGAACGGTCACCCCCTGGTCGCATCTGTCTTTATTCTTCTGCTTTGTCACTTAGTGGATGAGTCCAATGCGGATTTTTTCGTGTTCATAGTCCAATGATTCTTCACAATGAGGGATCTGTTTGTCGTGCGTGTCGTTTGTGTAATTTCATCAATGGATCTAAATGCACCACGTGTCACATTCATCCATCAAACATTCTAACACTAAATAGACAGGAGTTTAATATTAACGAATATTTGTGATTAAAACTTACACTGATATTTAATTTCGTGAACTACATACACTTTTCAGTAATACTGCGCAGATATAAGAGAGCAAACGATGCGTGGTCCTGCACGTCAAGTACGAATATTGTGCTAGGCTTATATACATGATATATAAATTTGTGTATATGGAGCTGTTACTCATGATGATGATGATAGATCGTTGGGCAGCGAGGCGCGTCGTAAAATTCAGAACGACGCATGTAGTATAAACGAATATTTGGGTCAAGTAATTTCAAAAGTTCATCGGCGATGCTTGCGCACGACCTGCCCCATACCGCATGCATGAGGCCGGTTCCATACGTGCCACCCCATTCCAATGTGGCGCAAAGCTCTTAGCATCCCGTCCGATCGTAATTTTCATAAGAAAACAAGACAAAAGCGAACCCAGCCACTTCATACTTATAATTAACTTGCGCCACCGCGCTTTTGTTCCAAGGGTGTCGAATTTATGATGTGAAACTTTAATTAGATCGAGGGTCGTTTGGCGCGCCCTACCTCACCCCCGCCTGCTGAACAATGTACCAAGCGCATATTGCATCATCCCTATTTTATTATATTAATCTTGTCCATTTTATATGTAAATGCTCGTCGATGTTGGGAGTGCATCAACAGCACCATGAAATATTTATAGCCCTGTTTTAGTGCTCAGAGAGTCACCAAAGTCGTTTTACCTGGAACGCGGAAAAATTGCGACATGTCATTAAATTGCGTGCTTTTAGACCAAGAAAGGCAAGGGATTATCTTATAGGGGGTTGGAAGGTTCTTGTTAATTTTATTGCTTTTTCATGCTCTTGCACGCTTAGGTGAGTCGGTCCACCTCTTCGCGCTTGTAAAAGTGTCAAATGTGCGTTTTCCTGAGAAAACTCTAGGAGCGAAGGGGCGAAATGCAATCATTTGTTGTCACGCCTATTGCGGTTTGGGTTTATATTCGTCTTGCATCACTGAGTGCTGACCTTAAACCTGCCGCCTTGCTAAACTGATGACTTTGGTGCACGGTGCATGCATAAAACCGTCGCGTGTCCCTTGAGTGTCCTCAAATCGGCCGCAATAATAGCACTTTTGCAGCGTTTACGCGTTTTCTGCACAGGGATAAACCCTATGGATTTCGTACCCTCATGTTAAACCCATCAATATTGATGGATGCTCGATCCTCGCAATGCTGCTTCCTTAAAGATCATCATATTTCATGCAATACACTTCTTCGGGATTCGTCACCCCTCCCAGCAATTTCAGTTTGTTGACTTTGAACCTGAAGAGATTAAAGTATTAACCTATGAACACCCGAGAAACACTCATCAGGTTTTGTTTGAATTCTTTAGTAAATATTATGACTCCAAAGATTTTTAACATTTTCTTAGATTCCCCAAGTGTTATAATCAGTCAAGTCGTTAAAGTCGCTTGCATTTTATTATTCGATAAAACAATTACGGATGAATGTGAACGCGTTTTAATTCTTGAAATTGTAAACCGTGGAATGACGACGACCGCATGCGCTCGCGAGTATGCGCGTCTTTCGCACAATTAAAATAATAAAGTTTATGGTGCTCGCGTTGCACATCGAACAAACGTCTTATCGCGATCTTGAGTGCAATCGATCCGGCTTCTTCGCGTATAAACGCATACGAGCGAAGAAATCATTCGTCCTGTTTGCAAGATTGGTAGTTGTAAAATGCAACAGTGCAAAAGCAAACGCATAAAAGTTGTGTAGTTCGTTTCGATGTAAATGAAACCTCTTCACTCATTCACTTTCTCTGTTCGGCTGTTGAGTTCGATGGCAAAACCGAATGCGTGAACTGCTTTGCCGACCATTTTATTACCGATATTATTAATAATTTACGAGCACTTTATATACTAAGGTAATATAAGTAAAACTGATTTAATAACATCTGAGCGCGTCGTTGCTTTGATCCGCGTGCGCGCAACTTTTTCGTCCTCGAGGCGCACGAAGAAATCTGCTCGAGTTAGCGCTACGAGTAGCTAACATTATTATTAAACATGTAATGCGTTGCGGGGCACTATCAATAGGCCGGTAGAACATAAAACGTTTCCGCTACTGTAAAGCGGCAAAAATGCACCGCCCAGGAAAGGGGTCACTCACTAATGACTTATTAAATAGTCGGAGCGTCCCAAACCGTTGCCGCCGCATCGCGTCGTTATACATATCGTAAAACAAGTGCATCGTTTTATGGGTTTTCAGTCCGCATTTGGGTACACATGTTTTGTGGGACTAATTGGGTTATGACTAGACTGGTCATCCCTCGAAGAGGCCGCACCGCTCATTAGTGCATCCAGCCCTTGAATCGCACCCTGAGGTGCAGCATCAACCACTACCGGAAGCACCTCTTGCATTTAGCGCTGACTTATGCACAATTCGATGAGAAGCATGCAGTCGTTGTGGAACCCTTGCATGTGTAATCATAAATGTGGTTTGTAATCATCATTTACAACCCGGGAGCGCTGGGAACGATGATCGCTAAACTCAATGTTTCATAACTTAATAGGGGGTTTGTCATGCAAGGATGCGTTTCGAACCGGAAGTTTTGAGATTCCATTAAGAAGGGCGGTTTTGTTAATGAGTTTTGAAATAGATGAGTTTTATTTATGAGCATTCTGAACATTTTATCACAATTTTTCCACGTCCTTAAGGCGTATTAATGTTCAAAGGTGAATAGTACTCATATACAGCAAGCTCAATAATTCCCCAATAAACGTAAACTTCATCAGTGCAATTCGAGGCAGGATGATGATGAATTCTCGCCGTCCGAAAACGTAATGCAGCGATGCGCATCGAACAGTACGAGTGAATCCCAATGAGCAATCCATCCAGCATGTAAAAAATTCAATTGACGAGCCGGAAAAAGCAGCGCAAGCATCGATGTTCAAGAGATTAAAACCAGGCAGGCGGACGAGTCCCTCTCCGGGGGTGTTTTAATCCCCTTGCAAATGCCATCAATACCGAAAAGCACATTGATTTTATATTTGCAGCAGCACGCGCGACGCATTTAAACCTGCACGCGGTGGCTGATAAAAATATCGGAGGGTGTGAATCGGGCAGTTCAAAGATGAAACTTTTATTGAAAACAAGCGCGCCATAATTCGATCAAAATTCCATTTCCATCGGATTATATCATTCAACCGTACGCGTGAGACACGCGCACAAAGGACCCACAATTGAGCGCTGTTATAAAATGTGAAGGTATAAAATATTCTATGAATTTGAATTCATCGCTTGTAATAACTTCCGCAATTGTTGCGCGAGGCGTAAATTGTGCTTCTTCAGCTTCTTAGCGCAGCAACAATGTCTCAAGCAATGTCTTCACTGAGATACCAGCCGGCGATAAGATGTAGTCGGATAAATATTTGAATTCTTTGTTTCGAAGTTTTGCGCAGTGCCGGACGTAAATAAATTCTTTGCGCATCATACGCGGAGCCGTAAAAAAGTTAATGAGCTATGAATGCAGACGAGCTCAACGTATGCATAGAAACATAGGAACGGTAACGGACATAATATTTTTACATTGAGAGCAGAGGCCAGGATGTTTCAATTAGAATCAAAATGTTTGACCTCAGTCGTTGCGTTTTATGCGCTCGATTGTTTGCAATTGAAATGCGAATTGCATGGAACGTTTGTTTGTCTCTGGATTTTGTTTACAACACGCTTGCCACCACCCCTGCTCCCAGAAGGCTCATAAATCTATTTTGATTTTGATTTCACAAACGAACAACTGCTCACACACTGGTTACTCCAAAGAAGAACAAGCAAACAATTTTGCACTCGCCTTCTTTAAAGTTCTTTTACCCCAGTAACAACAACCGTAAAAGTTCATTTCTTCCGGGAATATGATGCTTACGTTTCTTATTTCACTTAAATAGTTTTATTTATCTTGGCTTGAAATGATTGCTTGCAATTTGTATTATTTATTGATTAATATGTTCTTAGTAGATAGGTACCTACTTGATATTGAATTATCTTTTGCTCCTTTAATGGCATCATACAGAATAGTCGAGTAAGCGATTGTTTCCCCTAAGCGTAGTTAACTGTTAAACCAGACATAATTTCCCTAAACGCGAAACCCAAACATGCATTAATTCCATACGTGTAGAATTAAACAACAATAGATGAATGTATTTCTCTTGCGCGAGTTCATAACAAAATTAAAGTGCAGTTCGTACGGGCGCAAGCCATACAGTTTTAATTATTCCGGGACATTAGCCGCCGCACATGTACACTTCTACTCAGGCAATACAAATGCATTATTAGTTAATTAGATAATGTATGGATTGCACTGGGTGCACGCACCAGACAATAGCAATGACAATACAACAGAGAGGGGGCAGCGGATGCAATTGCAGTTGCTGCCCCCAAACGGCATGCATCGCTCAAGTTGAAATGTTATTATTGCCACTATTGTCCAGTATGCATTCGAGCATCGATATAATCAAATTGCTCTCCGATTTCCCACTCCGGTTTTGCACCCTTGATCAATACGTAAATTATAATTTTCGCATTTCACTCCAACTGTATGAATTTTAATAAATTCTAATTGAATTTTGAAAATGATTAACTAACAATTACGCAATAAAGTCATAAATTGCATTATTATTTTAGTTCGCTCATTTGATGAAATAAGTAACAGCTATACATTTTGGAACTAAACGCTAAAATTTCAAAGGAGGGAAAATATGCACACTCATCATGACAATCGTGGTACTCATGATTGAACAGTCATCGCGTTAGTGAAGAGCGCCCACAAAGGTAAATGATGATTGAAAAGGCACGTATGCCTCACGTGGCGTGCGTGGCGTGCACGTTCCACGCGCAATGGAATTACAATTGTACGTCCAAGAGACGCGTGCACAGGGTAGAGGAGAATTAGGGATAACGCATTACGTGATGAAGAACAATTATGCCAACAATCGTTACTCCATCGCCTTCATCGATAAGCGTTCACCCTGTGGTCATCGCCATCTGGCAATGATAACAATTCTGAAAACGAGAGCGACGTCATTGAGAATTGTTATCAAAACGAACAATCAAGCATGTAGGAAGCTTTTTTGCTATCTATTTCCCTTCCCTCAGTGCGGGGATGCTCACAAACGTTGGAGAAATTCGATTCCAATAATAAATAGCAGCAAGGGCAATCTTCCGCGTTTATGATATCTAAGGGAGTAATCTGTTCGAAAACCTGTTTGATGCTCTTTCCAATTATACAACTGGAACTCCATGGTGGATTGAAACATGTTGAGTTGCTTAGGTGTTATTCGTTTGGCTAATTTGGTGCTCCCTGCAGCCGAAATTAAGTTGCTACCGATAGTATGTTACTTCATTTATCTGCTGCATCGCTTCCTGGATGCAAAGTCATAAATCAAGATTTTTCGCATTCTTCTGCGTCCCCTACGCGCGCCTTCTGGGCTTTTCTTATAATGCTGCGCGCGTAGGAGAATAACAGCCACCTTGTCATATGTGTGCTGTTATAATGTGTCAATTCATCAATTTCAATGTGCTACCCTTATCAGAGGGTGCGTATTTTTTTGCTGCAATCATAAGCGTCTTATATTGCATGTTCTTATAATTCATTACAATTTTTTGTATTCTGCTTAGGATTTGGAAAAGGTTAATGCCAAACGAAATGCCATAACAAATTCAAATGAAACCCATTGAAATATTAATTGTACAGCACACCTACGCTCACGCGGAAACTGCACTAATGCATATTCATCCAAATTTGGCCACATGCGGCTCAACCTAATCAAATGCAAATGACATGCGAGCGGCTTGCATGGACGCCTTGCGGGCAGCGTGCGCATTTGTGCAAACGGTAAAACACTCATTACCTCGTCGTACATTCTTTTCGGTGCTTACAATCACCGGCATCATCATTGAGTGCGGTGATACACTCAGCGAACAAAAGCCCCTCATAATTGCGCGTTGGAGCGGCAAATTTGCATAATAAACAAAACGATAATTGGTCAATTCATTACATTCGCAACGTTCCGAGCGCCGTGCGCCGGCGCAGAACATGGCTGTAAATCACAATAATATTAATTAATTCCACATTCGTCGACTCCGCTGTCGTAAAACGCGTTTTTCTTCCCTGATCGCATTCTAATGCAATTGCTGCACAATATGAGGCCAACTCGTAAAACCGAACCCGGAAGTAATACGCACATAGATTCCATCTATCCCTATGGAAAATCCACAATTCGATATACATTCATCCATCCCGAAGCGATAATAATGTTAAGCGGCTATAACTTCTTAATTGCTTCCATTAATTAGTGTTGCCCAAATTTCCCATCTATCGAGCGCGGTTTTAATGAGACGCGCACGTCCGAAATGCCCAATATCCTGAAATAATTTATACACTACTCTCTTTCACGTAGTTTCGTCAGTCTAATCAGCATGCCGTTAAGAATTTATTAATTTTCATTATCGTTAAAATTTATTTCATACCAGTGACATTGTAATCACAGCAACAATACTGTAAGAATGGGTGAAAATTAAATTATTTTACCGTTTCCGAAAGTAGCTTGAGACTACTTTATTTGTCAACATCTTTGTCTTGAATTTCTATTTGTTTCCATATACGATTCGTTAATCAACACACAAAAGTAATTAGAAAGTAGAAGTACGAGATTAGAACATCGTAAATTACTAACAGTTTCCTTCTTCGTCTTCTTTTTCCACTAAATGTTGTCCTGTTTCTTCATATTCCGTGTGCAAGATTTTAGACTCATTCGTCTTGTTCTTTGTTTTCTTTAAAAATTTGTCGTCTTCTTGTGCACTCGTGCACTTCTTGTCTCCGCACTATTAAGCGCTATCTTAGTGCAACTGCCGCTACGCGCGGTTTCCGCTACTGGTAAGCCGAACCAAAAAAGAACGAAGAGGACGAAGAAAGTCGGCCGCAAAGAAAACAGTGCTAATGTATCAGCAAGTAAATTGAAATATATATACATGTTGGAGATATATTTATGGACGAATTGTAAATGCGAACGACAGAGAAAATCCTTTAAGAACGCACTACGTACGGGAAATGAAACAAGGGGACTCGCGTCTCTTAATGTCTTCTTTTATCGTAATTGAAACTGTCAGCGGGTGCGTTGATAGCGCGAGATTTATGTGCGCCATCAATAATCATGTCTTATTTCATAATTTCCATACGCTGATAACTCGCCACTATTTTAAATTATTTTACTGTTTGCTCTTTGATTTCCATTTCATCTGACCAAAGAGTCAGTCACACTGCACTGGAGTGTCATCCGGAGACGAAAAGATTATTTCTTAATGCGCATTCCAATCATTAAATTATTTCATGAATTTGTTATTCTAGACTAAGTCACTCCAAGAGCAGAAGCATGTTGTTTATGCAAGACGTTTTAATAGTTTGAAATAAATAAAGCAGCGGCCAGAATCGGATTTAGTTTAATTTATTAAGCAACTGTAAAGAGAGAAAGAGACGTATTATTTTAGACACAAAGAGTTATTTTAGTTACAAATTCCACGAATGAAAATTAATTTTAGTGACTTTTCAATTGAATTTATTCCATTCGTGTCCTTCCGACAAAGCTGTCTCAAAAAGAAATGAAAGTTATTTTAATTCATTGAAATAAAATAATAATGCTTATCGTCGAGGAATTATAAACGCATATAATTAAAAATACTCGTAAAATAGATAAGCCAAAAAGCATTGGCTAATCAAAAACCAAATAAACGCGAAGACAAACAAACAGGAGCATCGAGAGTGGAAAAGCCAAGAGGTAATCATCCAAAAGGCGATTAGGCAGCGTTAAACAAACGTGGCGTCGTGCTCAAGAAGTATTTTAAGGTTTTCCAAGCTCTGAAGAGTCGAATAGGATTGCTCTGATGCTTTTCCTTGGATCATTTCGTTGATGCTGATGAATACAAAGCAGCTAGCAAACGCATTACGAAAGCGATTAATCCTAATACGCCTCCGCATTGACAACGTGCAACAGCGACATTTCATGGATACCAGCTCCGTGATCAATTTACTTTTATAACTTAATTATACCTACATATAATAAAAAATTATTCATATAAAAATAAAAATATTTTTGTTTAGTGGTTGATAGATATTTTAATTTGTTATTCGCAACACCGTATTTGTGTCACAAACAGGAATATGTGACTAATTCTATTCATAAGAGTATTATTACTAATTTGTAAATAATTATACAATATTTTTATAACATGCGAATGTAGTTTAGTATATAACAGATTAACTTTTAACACTGCCAGTAAGCTTTGAATTTCAGAAAAGGTTAAAATGAAAATATTCTTATTGTTCACTATATTCTTAGGTGTTGCTAATGTAAGTACAATTTCAATTGAATAATTTATTAATAAGATTTGTTAGCTACGTCTATAATAATTTTGCATCCATATAACTCAGGCACTTTCATTCGAGGATTTGGGTAAATATAGAGAAATCTGCAAAAAAGAAGAAGGTGTAAAGCAGTTTGATGCACAGAAAGAGAATTGTATAATTAGTTGCACCCTTGCCAAAATGGGAATTATTTCCAAGGATGGTAAATTTACTGCAGCGTCGTATAATGATAGCGAAAAAAAACTAGCAAAAGAATGTTTCGAACGGTTCAAAGCTTTGGAACCGTGTAAACGCGCAAGTGAATTTTTCTTTTGTGTGAATGCAAGACTGCGAGACAAGAGATGTTCGGAAAAATTGGGATATAGTTTTAACAATCCTGATGATCCTAAAAGAAAATGTGCTGACAGATGTATTTTGATGGATCTTGAAATAATTACTCCAAAAGGCGATCTTAATGAAGCAATGTTAGATCCTAAGACGAAACATATTGAGATTGCTTGTTTTGCAAAATATAAAAATGAAGACAGCTGCATTCGCATAAGCAAATATAACGCATGCGTAGTCCTCGCATATTATGACCCTATATGCCGAATCAAATTAGGAAAAACGCCGGACGCTGATTGTGTTTCAGCGTGTGCATTGGAATATCACGGTGATTTATCGGATAAGTATCAACTAATACATGAGAAAATACCAGTTGCCTACCGGAGTGAAGCAATTAATTGTTATGAATCGGCTACTCGTTTCAAAAAATGTAAACTTGCTGCAGACTATCGTAAATGTTTATATAAGGATTTGATTAATTAATGGAGTTAATAGAGTATAATTAACTATTGAATTATAAAAATGCATTCCATTTATTGGAAGTGAATCATATTCTTCTTCAGCAAGAACCCAATGCCACTAAAGTCCATAATAGAACCCATTGACTCAGTTATAGTTTCATTATAAATCAATTTAATGTAAACATAATTGGGTTATTATACAGACATACCTAATTGATATAATAATCTAATAAACAAGTTTAGTTCGCTAAATGAAATATAGCATGAATATATATAATTTTCAAATACTATAAAAGAGTCACTGCAAATTCGATTGTATCAGAGAATGTTCCAGTGAGTACTTCAAGTATGTTTTCGATAAAGGTACTATTAATCACATTCGTAATAATAATAACAATAGTTAATGTACGTAAGTATTAATGAAGTACACTTCAAATTAATGTAAGATTAACAATTTGCAGGGACTCACAAACGAGCAAATACGGAAATATTGGATCCTATGCGAGAAGCAGGTACGTCGCCAATGTATTATGAAATGTATCGCTGAGAAATATGGAATCATAAGCGAAGATGACAAATTTCATCCTGAAACATTTGATGAGAATGACAGAAACTTGACTATTCAATGCTACAAAAAATATGAAACACTTGAACCTTGCGAGAAAGCACGATATCTCATCGAGTGCATTAATTATCAAATGAAAAGTAAAGTATGCGTAAAAAAATTAGGATTCGATATCCTAAATCTCGATGACCCAAAACGTAAGTGCCTTATAAAATGTCTATTACGCAATGAGAGATTGATCACTGCGAAAGGGGAATTCCGTAAATTACCGAAAATACCTGTCGACAACAATGTGTATGCGAAATGTGCTCAACATTATAAGAATGGAGACGATTGCTTTCGTTACGAATTATTTCACAAGTGTTTAACTCGTCGGCATATGGAGAATACGTGCAAAGACCAATTAAAAACCCAATCCAATAATTGTCTTTCAGCATGTGAACTAATAGAAACGATCGAATTTACTCAAACTGGTCAATTGAACGGCAATGCCTTTACAATGCCTTTACGAGAAAAGGCAATTGCTTGTTTTGAGACTGCTAAGAATTTCGATGGATGTGAACGTGCAAATGCTTATCGCAAATGTATGTATGAGGAATAAAAATGTGCGCTATGTTCATTATTTAAAACATAATATGTTCCTACTAAATCACATCATGCGTTATGGGGCGAAATAATTTGTAATAATATAATAAAAGCTTCAATTGCATAAAAGTGTTTAATTTTTACATTTTTACTATTATTATATTTTGTACGGTATTGAAAATATTCATTGCGAACATGTCCTTAATTTTGATTACAATCATTTAGTTTAAACATAATTGTGTTATTGTCAAGGCGTGTCTAACTATTCGTGTAGGGAATAAATAAACGTGAATATATAGGTATAAATGTTCAAATACGATAAAACAGCCACTTCAAATTCGACCATATCAGAAACTGCTCCAGTGAATGCATCAAGAATGTTTTCGATGAAAATATTAATAACAATATTTGTATTAACAACAGTTAATGTACGGTAAGTATTAATGCACACTTAAAATTAATGTAAGATGAATAATTTGCAGGGACTCTCAGATAACCAAATACGGCTATATTGGACAGAATGTCAGAAGCAGGTACATCCAGAATGTATTTACAAATGTATCTATGAGAAATATGGAATAATAACGAAAGATGGTAAATTCCATCCTGAAAAATATTTTCAGAACGACAGAATCTTACTTATTCATTGTTACAAAGAATATGAAAAATATGATCCTTGCGAGAAAGCATTTATGCTCCACGATTGCATTATGTATCAAGTGGAAAGTAAAATGTGCGCTAAACAATTAGGATTCGATATCCTAAATTATGATGACCCAAAACGTAAGTGCCTAGTAAAATGCATGTTACGTAAAGACAGAGTTATCACTCCGAAAGGTGAGTTCCTGAAATTAGCGGAAACAAACCTCAAAGACAAAATATATATGAACTGTGCTCGAAAATATAAGAATGGAGACGATTGTTTTCGTTATGAATTATTTAGCATGTGTTTAGCTCGTTGGCAAATGGAAGTTAGATGCAAAGCCACGTTAAAAAAACAATCAAATAATTGTCTTACATCATGTGTACTACTCGAAACTTTTGAATTTACTGGAAATGGTACATTGAACGCCAATTACTTTACAATGCCTTTGCGAGAAAAGGCAATTGCTTGTTATGACACCGTTAAGACTCTCGATACATGTGAACGTGCAAATGCGTATCGCAAATGTATGTATGATGAATAAAAATGTATTTTCTGTTGTTTATTTAAAACAGCGTAACCTCATAATGCGTTATGGAACAAAGCTGTTTATGATGCTAGAATAAAAGCTCATTCGACATTCAATGGCATAAAAGTGTTTAATTTTTCCTCACCTACTATGAAAATACTATATTGATTGCGAATACATACTTAATTTTGATAATAATCAATTTAGTTCAAGCATAATTGTGTTATTGTGAAGGCGTGTCTAATTATTACAGTTATCTGGTAAACAAGATGATTTTCGTGTGCCAAATAACTTTGCGTGAATATTATAGATTAAATTAAAATAGCTGGTGAAGTAGCAGACGCGACCTCATGGGTCTAAGCGTGAATATATATGGAGTATTGATCAGACGGCAAAAGAGAGTCCATCAAAGTCCATAGTAACTTCTGCAAGTACTTTGGAGATGAAAACATTACTGATAGAAATTCTCATCGCGGCAGCTATTAATGTAAGTAATGAATAAATGCTGTACAATATGAAATAGGCACCTTAAATAAAAAAAATTAAACTTTTAGGCACTTCCAGATGAGCAACTGGAAAAATATTGGAATACGTGCGAAAAAGAATCAGGACCTATGTGTGTTTATAAATGCATATATCAAAAATATGGAATTATAAGCAAGGACGGCAAATTCAATCTTGAAAAATATACTGGAGATGATAAAAAAATTGCTAGACTATGTTCTGAATCAATTAAAAATTATGAACAATGTGATAGCGTGGCAATGTATGACAAATGTTTTGGACATTATTTTCACAGCAAGGCATGCGTTAAAAAATTAGGTATAGATTTATTGAATTTAAATGACCCGAAACGTAAATGCTTATCAAAATGCGTGTTAATCACTGACAGATTAATCACTCCAAAAGGTGACTTTATTAAAATAGATATCAGGCATGACTACGCAAGACCATATATGAAATGTGCACCAAAATATACAATTGGAGACGATTGCATTCGCCATGAATTATTCTTTGTTTGTGTAAATCGTTGGTACTTTCATGCTAAATGCAAACTGAGTATACCAAAAGCACAATCAAAAAACTGCGTTTCTGCTTGCGTTTTCATAGAAACAGGAGAGTTTACTAAAGATAGTCACTTGGACCCCAAATTCTTTACAATTCCCTTACGAGATAAGGCAATCGCTTGTTTTGAGTCGGTCAAACAATTCGACGATTGCGAACGCGCGGACTCTTATCGCAAATGTATGTATGATGAATAAAAATGTATTTTCTGTTGTTTATTTAAAACAGCGTAACCTCATAATGCGTTATGGAACAAAGCTGTTTGTGATGCTAGAATAAAAGCTCATTCGACATTCAATGGCATAAAAGTGTTTAATTTTTACTCACCTACTATGAAAATACTATATTGATTGCGAATACATACTTAATTTTGATAATAATCAATTTAGTTTAAGTATAATTGTGTTATTGTGAAGGCGTGTTTAATTATTACAGTCATCTGATAAACAAGATGATGAATAACTATGCGTGAATATTATAGATTAAATTAAAATAGCTGGTGAAGTGGCAGACGCGACCTCATGGGTCTAAGCGAGAATATATATGGAGTATGGATATCAGACGGCAAAAGAGAGTTCATCAAAGTCCATAATAACATCTGCAAGTACCTACTTTGGAGATGAAAACATTACTGATAGAAATTTTCATTGTGGCAGCTATTAATGTAAGTAATGAATAAATGCTGTACAATATGAAATAGGTACCTTAAATAAAAAAGTAAAACTTTTAGGCACTTACATATGAAGAAATAAAAAAATATTGGAATACGTGCGAAAAAGAAGCAGGACCTAAGTGTGCTTATAAATGCATCTATCAAAAATATGGAATTATAACCAAAGACGGCAAATTCAATCTTGAAAAATATTTTGGAGATGATAAAAAAATTGCTACACTCTGTTCTGAATCAATTACAAATTATGAACAATGTGACAACGTGGCAATGTATGACAAATGTTTTGGACATCATTTTCACAGCAAGGCATGCGTTCAAAAATTAGGTATAGATTTATTGAATTTAAATGACCCGAAACGTAAATGCTTATCAAAATGCGTGTTAATCACTGACAGATTAATCACTCCAAAAGGTGACTTTATTAAAATAGATATGAGGTATGACTTCGCAAGACCGTATATGAAATGTGCACCAAAATATACAAATGAAGACGATTGCATTCGCCATGAATTATTTTTTGTTTGTGTAAATCGTTGGTACTTCCATGCTAAATGCAAACTGAGTATATCAAAAGCACAATCAAAAAATTGTATTTCTGCTTGCGTTTTTATAGAAACAGGAGAGTTTACTAAACATAGTCAATTGGACCCAAAATTCTTTACAATTTCCTTACGAGATAAGGCAATCGCTTGTTTTGAGTCGGTCAAACAATTCGACGATTGCGAACGCGCAGAATCTTATCGCAAATGTATGTATGATGAATAAAAATATAAAGATTATTATTTAAAACAATAATCGATTTTAAACCGGTATGGAGAATTAATGTTTGTTCTTCGATTCAACATTTTATTAAATTTTTATCCTAAAAAATTAAAGTTTACTTAAAGTTTACTTTTATTTTTAAAATAAATAATTTGTTGTAAATAAATAACATATTGATATTTTATAAACCTATTAAGCATGTCAATATTCTAGGATTTTACGGTTTAACTATTTCTCTAAATTCCTGCAGATAAAAATTACGTGAACATGTAGATAGATATATTGAAAGGACGTGCAGATGCTATAGATATTACCAAATACAGATTTTACACCCCAACACACTTTCTTGGCGATGAAATGAATGCTAGATAAACAAAATCTTAATAGCTGGTCTATTACGGGAATAAATTATATATATCACAAAATGACAAACAATAATTTCCAACTATTAAATCATAATGACATGATTTTTATTTTCAAATGAGTATAAATCGTAACAACAAATTAAAATTAAATTTACCTGCAAGTACATACTCAATACGAAATCTCGTTAGTTCAGGAAAAGTCGTACAACGAATATGTTGAACTACTGGCTCACAATCAAACAATTCATAATTATTTTATCTATTTTTGCAATTGGACATGTAAGTATATATTTGAAATATAAATCACAAGACTACTTGGTCCAAGAATTTAATATTTTATTAGACATCCTCAAATGACTTGCAAGAAAAAATTTTAAATGATTGTCATAAAGAGTTTACTGAGCAAGGCAATCCATGCTTCTGGAATTGTTTTTACACTAAATTTGGGACGATCACTAAGGATGGGCAATTAACGACAGCGTTTAAAGATGATCCGATCTTTAAATATGCAAAAAAATGCTTCGACGAATTCAAAAACTTGCCAAATTGTGAACGTGCTGATAATTACCATAAGTGCATTTCTGATGTTATGCTACGCATGGACTGTGCTGCTGAATTAGGATACCATATAAATAATTTGGAAGACATGAAACAAAACCTTTGCATGACCAAATGCATATGGGGCCGATTGAAAATTCTCGACAAAAATGGGGAACTTAATATAACAAGAATACCGCCAGAGGATAAAGCAGAATTTCTCAATTGTTATCAAAAGTATATAAAAGCACCCATATGTATACGCGCTCAACGCACTGAAGAGTGTCTTCGCACTGAAATGAACATACGACATTGCGCCCAGGAGATTGGTGTTGACTTGAGGAATCACAATGATAAAAATATAAATTGCCTATCATTATGCTTTTTTAAAAAAGCAAGAATATTTAATGAACGAAATGAAATAAATTACGCAAGTATTTACCCACCCCTTCTTAAATTTGCCGAAAGATGTTATTCTAAGGCACAACTAAACAACAATCCATGTGAGCGAGCATCTTTATTTCGAATGTGTTTCTTCTTCGACAGGAAACTTTATGATATGTACATCAAGCAATGTATAGATGAAACTAAAATCACTTGGCCAAGTAATGAAAAATATGAATTTCCTGTTTTACTAAAGTATGAATCCAAGGCATGCTTATTGAGATGTATTGCTAAAAAAATTCATGTGATTAATGATGAAAATGTATTAGACGTTTTATTTATGGATGTGTACACGCTAGGCCCAAATCCTGAAAAAAACCTTAAAATTGAAAAATTTGTTCAGGAGTGTAACAAGAAAGTGACACATGAAGATGTCTGTACTGATGCGAAGGTAATTTTAAACTGCGCGTACATCAAAATATTTAATCTTTTTAAGAAAATCATGTGATTATTGTAACACTTGTTGAATTGCTTCACATCAGCAAAAATGTAACAACATGAGCAATAAACAAAATTTTTATCAATGCAAACGTGATTATCGAATATACATATCTATAATGAATAATATATCCCGCAAGAATTAATTATTTAAATATGAAATAGATTTATCCAAAAAAATTGTGGAAGCATCCAGAAAAGAGCATAATGTTGAAAGACGTCTACACACAATCAATAAATTGTGTTTCAATATGCGCACTGATTCACATAGGGCAAGTTACTATTAAATGGGAGTTGAGTTGAACAAAAATTACTTTCATTTCATTTCTTTTCGAGAAAAGGAAATCTCTTGCTTTGACCCGATTAAAAATTTTAATGAATGTAAACGTGCATTTCGCAAATGCATGTATGATGAGTAGAGCAGATGTTATTGTATAAATATCACAGTGTTGTATGTAGGTACAATCAAATATTGATTTCAATTCTTCGATTCGATAATACAACACCATCCTTTCCATGCCCTAATAAATTTTACCCCCTAAGTGAGAAAAACAAACTTTCTTGTCGATGATGATAACTGCATTAAGCCAGATAAACAAAATCGTGATACTTCGTTCATTACAGGAATAAATTATATTTTAATCATAATAATATATTTCATATTTTCAATTGACTTTGAATCACAACAAGAAATCAAAATTAAATTTATAAGCAATTACATACTCAGTGTAATAACACGTGAGTTCCAGAAAAATCATGAAACGCATGTCCGAAACAACTAGCTCACAATGAAACAATTTATAATTATTTTATCTATCTCTGCATTGAACCTGTACGTACATAATTGGAACATATAGATCACAAGGGTAATTAATATTTTATTAGACAACCTTAAGACCACCACTACTTTTGGATTTACTTTTCATAAGCATAACAACAATTGCATCGTACTAAACATTGTCATTTTTTATTTTTCATTAAAAATCAAATCTCATAAAGCAAGTGATATTTTTTGTATTATTACCCAATATTTTAAAAACGTAATTAAAACGAAAAAAATTCAAAATAACACCATAATTTTTGTATGGTTCAATTGTTAACCCAGATGCAAAACATAGCATTTAACCTTAATTACGAGTTATCTATTAGAAAATTAGAAAAGGTATGCAATAAATATCGCAACAACAATATAAAAACACTCATTCCATATAAACATCAATAGTTTAGAAAAATTCGTGAAACGAATAACATCATTGGCAAAAGTTGGTTCAAAATGATACGATTCATAATTCTTTTATGCATTTGTACCTTGGTGAATGTAAGTAGGTTAATAATTCGTATATTATTATTTCAAGGTAACCTACGTTTTTAATATATTATTAGACCAATCTAAGTGATCTTCATGAAAAAATTGAGAAAGAATGCCAAAAACAAGAAACTCGTCAATGTTATTTTAATTGTATTTACACTAAAACTGGACTATTCACTAAAGATGGTCAATTGTACCTACTCAAAGATGATCCATTATTTCATGTTGCGCATAAATGTTTTGAAGAATTCAAACATTTGCCACCCTGTGAACGTGCAACTATGTATCATAAATGCTTGACTACGAAAGAAATTAATCAAATGTGTGCTGACGAGTTAGGATACAATGAGCATAATGTGAAGGATATGAAAAACAACATATGTACTGTGAAATGCACATGGACTCATGCACAAGTACTGAACAAGAATGGAGAACTTAATATAACAAATATACCACTTTCTGAGAGAGCAGATGTTAGTCAATGTTATCAAAAATTTATAAAAGAACCTGCATGTCAACGTGCGTATAGCACATATATGTGCCTTTCTGATGTAACGCACATTCGTCAATGCGCTAAGGAGATTGGCATGGACTTGAAGGATCACAATCATAAAAATGTAGATTGTTTATCATTGTGTCTTCTGAAAAAGATTGGGTTATTTAATGAAAAGAACGAATTAATTCTTTCAAATATTGCGCCAGTCGATCATAAGTTTGCTAAAAGATGTAATGCAAGCACACAACTAAATGCATGTGCACGAGCATCTTCATTTCGAATCTGTTTCCTGTCCGATTCAGATCATTTTAACATATTTGTCAAACAATGTACGGATGAGACTAAAATTGTTTGGCCAAGTAAAGAAAAATATAAACTGTATGCTCTGCTCCAGGATGAATCCAAAGCCTGCTTATTGTGGTGCATTTTAAAAAAAGTACATATTTTGAATGATGAAAATTTATTAGATGCGCGGTATGTTGATATATTCACATTGGGTAATAATCCGGAACAAAACACGGAAATTGAAAAGTTTGTCCGAGAATGTAACCTAAAAGTGCTCCACAAAGACGTATGCATTGACACGAGGGTAATAGCAAATTGTGTTTTTGATAAAATCAAAGCCTTCTTAAAATTTTAAAGTAACTATTGTAATAATAAGTTATATTTTTGTGTAACTTTAAAATAATAAATAAACCCACTTGATAACTTTTAAATACACTGTTCTTACAAATTATTAATTTGTGACATAATCATTCCTTTTTTTAAATATAATTAATTTTCGTATTAAATTGTAAAACTTTCAATATTCAAAACAGTATTTCGCAATAGTTATTAATTAAATATTAAAGAATTAAATTAAATCCAGACTTGGCTGAGGACTATCAGCACAGGTACACTTAGGTAGGTTGCTAGAGTGGCCTAAGCTCAAGAAGCCATCTTAACGATATTCAACGCTCTCAGTATGACTACCGAGACGAGCAGAGGTCTTAGAATGTGAGACATACACAATATGATTTACCGGTATTTGAAGCCTGGTTGTTCCAGGTGTAACCATAGCGACTTACAAAACTATGCTACCACGAACACAATTTTTTTAAATCAAACTAGTAAATATAAGTTTTAAAACAGTAATCTAAGAATGTATTATAAAATGAAGAGTACTATCTGTATATAAATTTTGCTATATCATTATTAAAAAGGCTTAAAATCACGTAAACAATAACTAATAGTAATTGAAATATTTTGACAAAACAAGTCAATCAAGTTCAAAAAGGATGTGAGAATATCTTGCAACCAATAACGCTTTGTAAAATAAAGCCAATTTTTAAAAATAGTTTAATATATAATATATAATGATAAATAATATTTATTCGGAACAAAACAACATTTAACCTTTATAATAAGTTATTTATTTGTAAATTGGAAAAAATTGGAAAACGTGTGCAATAAATATCATAACAAGAAATTATATTTAAAAGCACATATTCAATACAAAATTCGATAGTTCACAAAAATTTAGCGACGAGTGTGAACGTGGTTAAAACTGGGTTCAAAATGATACGATTGATTATTCTTTTATGCATCTCTACCTTCGTAAACGTAAGTAAATAATTTAGGTATTGCTTATTTAAGAATAACCTGTTTATTTGATACATTATTAGACTAACCCAGAAGAAATATCCAAACAAATTGCGGAAACATGCAGAAAAGAGCATAATGATGAAGCACGTCTATGTTATTATGAGTGTGTTTACACTAAAGCTGGAACAATTACAAAAGATGGTCAATTTACTTTATTGAAAAGTGATCCAGCATATAATGAGGCAAAAAAATGTTTTGAAGAATTCAAACATTTGCAATCTTGTGAACGTGCCACTATGTACCATAACTGCTTTTTTAATATAATACTTACTCACAAGTGCGCTGTGGACTTAGGATACTCTCAACATAATTGGAAGGATGTGCAAAATAACATATGTTCTGTGAAATGTAAATGGACTTATTTAAAAGTGCTTGATATGAATGGAGAACTTAATATAACCAAAGTGGACGTTAAAGATAAAGCAGATTTTATTAAATGTTATCAGAAATTTATAAAAGAGCCCGTGTGCGAACGTGCCCTTAAAACACAAACTTGTTTGATGAATGAAATGCACATTAGTCAATGCGCTAAGGAAATCGGTGTTGACTTGCAAAATCACAATGATAAAAATATAAATTGTTTATCAGCGTGTATGTTGAGAAAAACTGGGATATATAATGAACAAAACGAACTAGTGTTATCAAAAATTTTTCCCTCCTTTCGTAAGTTTGCTAAAAAATGTTATTCAAGCACACAATCAGATGTATGTGCACAAGCATCTGCATTTCGAATGTGTTTCTTCATGGATTCACACTTATCTAATATTTATGTCAAGCAATGTACGGATGAAACAAAAATCCAGTGGCCAAATACAGGACCAAATGCAATGCATAATATGCTTCAGGATGAATCCAAAGCTTGCTTACTGAGATGTATTTTAAAGAAACTGCACGTGCTGAATGATGAAAATTTATTTGATGCAAAATATGTTGATATATACACGATGGGAATGAATCCCGAACAAAACCCGGAAATTGAAAAGTTTGTCCAAGAATGCAATCAAAAAGTGCTCCACAAAGACGTATGTATTGATACGATGATAATTGCAAATTGTGTATATGCCAAATTGAAGAAACTTCGTGAACAGCACAAGTAAATAGATAATTATTATAATGGCAAAATCTAATGGCAAAAGTTTTAGATAATTTCTTCTTAGATTATAACTGATAAAACTGTTGGCACGTTGAACATTAAATTCTTTTAACTAGAAAACACATTCAATTAATAAATATTTAATTAAGCATTTTAAAATAAAGCAAGCCACAATTTATTGTAATAATAGATATTGTGTTATTACGCCCACACGAACATTCGAAAGAAAAATAACAAAGAGTGAAATGCCATTGCAACGGAAATGAAAGCATTTGTTACGAGACCAACACACATTGTTGTCAGGGGAAAACAGTAACTGCAAAAGTTTACCGACTGACGAAACTGACGAAATCATTGCTAACGAGTATCATCGCGATGCTATGGGTTAAATTGATGAGTGTGCGTGTGCACGCAGAGAAAATATGAAAACCATATAAAACAACTTGCATTGAAAGAAGCTTCCCATTCTTCATGCGACCGTTGACGGTGAATGCGGTATTGTCGAGTCACGGAAAATGTCAATTAAAGAATGGATGCGCCGCTTGTTTAATCAACAAACGCACAAACAGTGCCGACAACGAAAAACGCTCTATTGATTCAACGAGAAAAATGCGTGTGCTTCCTGTGGTATTATTCAATTAAATAATTAACGAATACGGAACGTGTAATTAATTTGCGCGCCAATTTCTCTCCATGGAGTAAAAAACTCTTTCCATTATGGCTTCATCGGTCGGTATATGCCGCAAAATACCAAAGTAATTCAGCGATAACATCAGGACAGTTTGTGTTTTAAGTCTGCTGCTTCGCTTATTCGACCGGCACACTCTGCATTCAATTATATGCGCGATGGTACAATGCATTAATTAGTTTGTGCTCGAATAAATCTATTGCGTTTTGCTTTCGATCCTTTCGAACGCCGCTTGTATTGTCAGAGATAAGCACGGTGTATTACAATTACTTCTGTTTTAAATGTTACAAAGTGAAATTTTCTGATTTCACTATTTTCTAAATGTTTTTTGTTGTAATTGATTAATTGTTCACGGGAAGATGAAAAAGTAATTATAAACGTGAGTAAATTGTTTAATTTTTTCAGGATCGTCAAGATTTATAGCCAAAAGAACCGCAACAATTTTTTGCCATACATTTACGAAACTAAAAGATAATTGTCTGGCGATACACATTGTGTTGAGATATCATGATAACAATCGTTGGATGCGATCAAAATCTAGCTGACGATCGAAAAGAAAAACTTGCGCACAAGAAGCCTTTGTGCGGCGTATTTTACTCTGGTCTTGTCTCTTGTCTCCTCTTGTTGTTGGTGCTTTTTTGTTTGGCTGCGAGCAGCCGGATGCTTAAACTAAACGAAACTAAGTTAGTACTTGTCGCAGGCTTTCCCAATGCGCTTTTTCTTCTTGGGCACGATGCGTACGCAGCAGCATAAGGTGTGCTTGCTTAATGATCGCGAACACGTTTCCCACAAGATGTCAACTCGCCGCGCGTAATTCGTTCATGCACTGGCTTCCTCGGGTAGTTCGTAAATCGCATCTCGTCTTTCTTCGCCGCACCAGCAGCGCACATAAAGAACAAACGCCTCGTCCTCTTTTGTCGGCGCGCGCACAAATCGTTAATCCATAAGACGCGATCTCAACTTATGCTTAAATAAACAAAAGACATGTATTTTGCAGTGAACCTGTATTTTATTCATGTCCGACATTCCGTTGGATGCTGATCGTCAACGACGCGACGGACAAATATTAATTAAATTAAGTGCGCGGCTTAATTTCAATCAATTACAACGTTTAGCCAACGTATTATTAAACAATGTATCAAACTTGTCTCGGAATTAATTGGTGATAGATTGACAACGATGATAAGCACGTTTGCTGGCCGTCACTAAAAGTCTTCGAAGAAGAGTTGAAACGAACGCGCCGACCTGAGGGCACAAGCGTACTCACACGTGTAGGTAATCATTAACCAGAAAAGGATACGAAGATTGAGGATCCGAAATGAACAAACAATTTAGATTGTCCATACAAGTAATTAGTCTTAATTTTTAATTATTAATTCGATAATGAAATCGTTTAAACCATTAATAAAACGCCATTAGCATACAATATCCAGAACGAAATAGACTCATTACGTGAACGCACCTTGTCCGGTGATTTACAGCATGTAAAGGACGTAGTGTGCATGCTTACAATTGCTTAATTAGGGCGAACGCGCGCACAATTTTTGAAGAAGAAGGAACTCTCTTAAGCAGGCTCGACGAATAACACATGCATGCAACACTGATGTAATCTGTTTGGCGGTGCGCGCTCGCCGTGGGCTCCCGATTGAGTTATACACCTTGTTCCGTGCTCGCAGGTCATTTCCGCATCAGTATGAGCATACGCGCCCATCGCGCGTCGATCGGTCCATATTTTATACGCTGTAATAAGAGCGCGATTAGATCTCTTTTAGGGATGGGTAGCCAACTATACATAGTGCATTCACATTGCACGTTTTAATAATGCAAGGCACGTTTGGAGCGCACCCCCAAAAAGCTGTGAATCAAAAAAGCGATGTGATACTATGTGATACTCCAAGCGATAGTAGGTGCTAAGTGTCATGGGATATCTTTCAGCTTCCTTGCGACTAAATCCCCCTCGTACTGCAAACACATTGATAAAACTGGAGGAAAGATAGTCATTTCCATGCATACTTTATTTATCTACTTATCGCGCGCTGTAATGAGATCCACATGCAAGTTTTATCACGTAGTTATGTTTTGATCTATGAGCCTTCCCTCCGTTTTTATCGGATCAATTTTCCAAATGCTGTATCACATTTGAAAATGAAACCTGACAGATCCTTTCTGGAATGACGAAGCATTGTCGGAATTTACTGGAATCCAATCGCTATGGATGTGATGTACTGATTTTTGCAAGTAGTTGGTCGGGAAGGTTATGTTGTGCTATTTCCTGCCGCGCGCGCAATAGAACTCCATTAATGCCTGCAAGCACCTCGAGTTATGCGCCTCTGGAGAGCACTATCGGTTTACTTGGAATGGCTCTTCGGCCACTGACTGCTAGTTACAGCAGCTCGCGATGACGTCAGACGGTCAAAGATGGGGATTAGGATTCCCATCTCATGGGATTACCGAAGCAAACGCCAGATGGACACCCAACGAGGGTTCGCACGCACAAACCCAAGAAGAAGAATTTTGGTGAAGCAAAGGCCAAATGCTCTCTTGCCTGTGTTGTGTATAAACTTCTAGAAGCGCGTCTGTGTTTGTTGAATCTAGATCTGGAAGCTTAGGCGACGTGTTTGCGTAATGCGATATCTCCGTCCAGACTTCTTCTTTTTCTTGTTCTTGGACTTGGAGTCACTCAGGCAACTTGTTTACTTGCTACAGTACAATCCCTGCGAGTTGGCTCCACAATTCTCTATCATGCACGAATGTAGAGAAATAGTAAAAGATACATGTGTGTGCTTGGTTTCAAACTCTAGTGCGCCAAGCTGGTCCAGAGCGTTGAAAGAAGTGCGCGCTGTTCGTCGACGACACTTTGGCAAAGGCAATTAATAACACAAGTGTCTTCCTTGAATTTAATTCTGGTATGAGGAGCACCCACGCTGAGAAATGTGATGAAAAAGTTATTTAATAAAATCCAGCTTTTTGTCGTCGTCAACCAACTTATAATTTACTAAATTTTCACATATTACTCAAATAAATTCAAAGAATTAAATTTAAGGTATTTTTAGCAAAGGAAATGGTTTAAAATAATAATAATAATAATACGGTTTAGTTCACGATTAATAATTATATATTATTATGTACATTTAGCCATGGAGGTGACTAAGACCATGTTTAATAGAAAAATAACTTATATGATATTAATAGAGATGTGTGAGTGAGTTGAGAAATATAATACAAGTAAATTCATATATATACACAATTAAAAAAGTTTCAAAAAGCAAAATCAGTAAACAATACAAAAATCAAAACACAATTTCTTCTTTTAGATGTTTGCTTCTTGTTTCTTGGCGTTTTTCGCGATACATTTCTCTTGGTTCGCTGCATAAATTGGCGCACACGAATTCTGCGTCTTTGCTTCACACAATCAGTCGTCGTTCACATTTAATAAAATTAATAATCATTCGACCTAACAATATAATAAACAACACTAAAAATACGTTTCATATAAATAAATCACAAGTTAAATATGTATGTGTGGAGACCTCCGAAACAACCTCCCAGCAACAAAGCAACAGCAGCCGCATAATTGTTATCTACAAAGAAACAAATCAAACGCAACTCGCGCTTGCCTATTTATATGCGATTGGCATCGATAATTTGTGTGATCGGTCAGCGCGCGCATAAAATCCAGCCATCATCAACGAACGGGTTTTCGTATTTCTATATATATATTATGTATATATTCAAGAGAGATGTCCGTAATATAATATTTCGTGCCTCAAGAAGTGGAAGAAGAGGAATGAATCTCGTGTGCGCCTCTCGGCTGTGTGCGGCTCGCTCACTTCATATTCTTTCTTCGCTCGCCATCATGATGATCAAGATGGTCGTCATGCTGTGGCATTAGCCTTGATAAATAAAAAACAAAAACACACGTGCTCGCGCACACCGAGAGCGAACCGCAATTTGAATTATGAAAGCTAACTAATATAAACATTAATCAGACTACTTCAATCTAGAGTCCGAATATTGACAAGTATATCGAATGGAAATGCCGATCAATGCACTTCTTCTCTTCAATGAATGTGCTGCTCTCGTTACATGTATGCATCATAAGAGAAAATATTCCATGTATGTATTTTACTTTTATTTGATTTTAAGTCTTACAATATTTGTTTCGTCTTTTTTACTCGTTCGTCGTCCACATAATTGTTTCTCAAACATGTGTTGTTCTTTGCACATCTTCATCCTGTTCTCTGTGTAAGTGTTATTTATGTATAATAAATATATTACAACTTTCATTAAAGTTTGCCTCATTCTTTATACAATAATAATATCATAATAATATATTATTCTTTAATGAGTAAATTTTATCATTTGTTTACTTTGTTTTTTTGCAAATCATGCGCGCATTTTCTCAGTTATTTCATTAATTATACTCTCACGTAAAGTATAATTCTCTTGCACTCTTTATCATCTTGCACAAGAATGAAACTTCTTTTTTACTCTAAATCAGGCGCTGAAGAGTCAAAAGTTATTTTACATTTCGAAGAATTTTTGGATTTAATTTTTATATTTAACATTATTTGCATAGGTAGTAGTATACTCTTTCTCTTTCTTCATCATCTTTTAATTAAATAGAATATTTATAATAATTACATGTACATATCTCGCTGCTCCTCGCGCGTCTGCGTCTAAAATTTATTAATAAGTCTTTTGTACACTGTTTCTCTTCGTAAAATTACATTACAAGTAATGCAGTTAAAACGCACATTTCTAGTTTCGAAATAGTTCATAATCTACACTTAAGATCATACACATTGGGCAGCGAAGAAATTATGAAGAAGCAATCGAGATACTCGTCAAACGAAATTCGCGTTTGTTAGTCCTCCATTTTTGATATTAGACTAGTTTTTTACACATTTACAAAACGCAAAATAAGCGTTGTTTATATCATTTTTGTTTGCATCGACAACACACAATCACGCATTAGCACCTCCTCTTGCGCGCATTTGTAGCAGCTCCCTCATTTTGCATTTGCACGTCCGCACGTTGCATTCTCGTTTTAAACATATATAAATATTAATAACTTAGGAACTTTTTACGTGTTGTGTCACATCCGTGCTTTATTACGGCTCCTCTTCCTCTTCCGCCTCCTCGTTCGTGCACGGCGTTGCTGCGGTTGCTGGCGATGACGATGATGATAGCTTTATGCAGTCGCTGCTATGCCGTCACACCTGAACATTTTGCGTGTGCTTGCTGCTGTCGTTCGTCGCCATGCACGCTGCCGGCTGCTGATGATGGCTGTGCTGCAAGCCGTAGAAGGCGACGTCGGGCGTCGTGTCGTCCATTGGGCCGTTTGCAGAAGGCGCCGGAGGCGGCAGTTGAGATGGCGGCGTTGGCGAACGCTCGTTCACCGTACCGATGACTGTCATGATCGGCTGGAAACCTGCAGCTAAAGAGAACGCAAAAAATTAGAAAATATATGCAAACTCAACATTGCGTTAACAACATGCAACGCAATCTAGCTCGCGCACTCTCTGCCGCGGTAGCTATTTATGTGTAATTACTTCGTTTATATTGTCTTGAAGGCAAGCACTCGTCGCGTGTGCGTCAAACATAACGCGAAAGACATAAACCGCGGAAGTTCTAGATCACGTAAAAGATCCGTTAGAAATTGATGTTGCCCGAGTACTTCTTCTTGTCTTGCAAAGGCAAAACAACTTAGTGGCGAGTTTAATTTAAAACTAGCAGTAGCATGCAACTAAATACAAGCTACAATCTTGTATTTGTATTAAACGGAAAAGCGTAGCAGGCGACAGATTGTGTTTGCGTGAAGTCCTAGTGAAGTCCAACGCACATCTCTTCGTCGTTATAAAAATGAACTCGAGCGCGCAGGCGACATGCATGATGGCGTGACACATGCGTGCACTTGCTTGCTACATTTTAATATGTAATCTACCTGAGTATCCGGTGAAGTCCTCCACGAGCTTATGACGGCGTATCGACGATGAGGACGAGATCATGTTCTCGATGCCGTGACCCGAGTGGCGACACCGCCAGAAGATTACAGCCAACACGATCGAGAAGAGCAGAATGGCGGTGCATGTGCCCAAAACAATCTCTGAATTATGCCATTTATGTCTCGAACTCTCACCCTTCACGGCGCTCACGAGCACCGACAAGAGTGGAGAGTTAAAGTCCACATCCTCGCGGTTTTCACCAGGAATCATGTTCAAGTCTTCTTGGCTCTCCGTGGACACTTTCTGCGCCCGACCCGTATCAAGGTCCATCATCTCAGACTTAAGATTTTCAACACCCGGGGTGCGGGACACAAGCTCTACTTGAATGTGATAAACAGTGTCCGGCCACAAGGATAACGTGACGCAGGTTGAGTCGGTGAAGAGGTTGCCCTTAAGGCCACCACCATCAACCTCCCACGTGACGAGATATACGCCGTGCGTGGTCTTTGGCTCCCAGGCAATTTCGCCGATGACAAGCACCTTCTGATGAATGAGGGAAATTTCGCGAAGAACCCATGGTGCGTCCGCATCATTCAGCACGCTCTTGGACGTCGTCGCCTTGATTTCGGTATTGATGCTCTTCTTGCGCTTCTTATTCTCACGAATGCTAATCTCGTCCGGGCTGTAGATGGTCACCAAGCCCTGCGGGTCAACGACGAGCACTCTGAGCATAGCGCCTTCCGAATTGATCGGGACGCGCGTGGTCAGGTCTAGCGTCTGGATGATCTGCCGCCATGGACCACTCGCACTTTTGCGCATTACGACGTACACCAGGGGTGTCGTAAGGCTGACGGACGATGGCCGCGGCCATTTCGCCAACGCGCCGTTGACACGAATCACGCCCTCACCTTTCGTGTGGATCACCGGCTGCGTCTGCTGCGCGCGGGTCGATGCTTCCGCATGGAACCGACACGCTTCCTGACATCCCGGAAACTGTGGACAGAGAGACAAGTTATAATGATAAATCCGACTCATATACTTCTTTTTAAGCAAGCGCGAGAAGATGAGCAAAATAAAAAAGAAAAAGTTCCACCAACTTGCAGAGCTAGAGGCGAGTGTCACTCAGTTTGATTAAAAACCTAGCCTTCCTTCTTCTGCTCCTGCTTCTTCCTCCTCTACTATTTCTTGGTAAAATTCGGTCGAGATAAGCACAAAATTCTGCAGACGCAACAAACTTCTTCACGAGACATAAATTTTGAACGCGAACGTGACACTTTTTATGGCGCTTCTTAATTTGCTTGATTTGAATCGTTTTCGGACACACAAAGCACCAACGAGCGCAATTGTCGTCATCGCGTGCGCGCAAACTTTGCGTGCGCTGTGTAAGAACTATGAATTGATGACACGGCAGAGTTCGTCTCGTCTTAACGTGATTGCATTCAAACGCGACCGATCTCATTTAATTTCCCCGAGAAGCGAAATGACACCACAATTAAACAGCGAAAAGAAGAAGAGCAAGCACCTAGCCCGGAGAGCGCAATTGAAATGAACTGCATTAGGAAATAACACGAGAAATGTCCTCATCCTCAACGACGACGACGGCTTTTAATTTCATTTCCATTCAAATTCTCGGAAGATTGTTAATCGGCCTATTTCCAACTTTTATTATCTTGACTCTAGGCGCAAGTTAATGGGCGAGTTCGCGCTCGCGCGCAAGGAGGCTGCTCGCATTGCGCTCACGGCGCTTCTGCTCCTGCATTTATCCGAGCGAATACTCTTTGTTAAATGGCACGTTGAATTGGAGTTAATAAACACACATTCATCCGATAGCAGCGCCAGCGTTATCTGCGACGAACATAGTTACTACTGCAGTGCGCTCGTTGTAATCGCGCTTGTATGCGCGCGAGTACAATATTAAATTAAAGCCATTAATCTCGCCGCCGCTGCTGTTGCTGCTCGAAGGAAGGGTACTACTTCCTTACGAATTATGCAAACAATACACACTCGGATAAGATAGACACTCGCTCTATTCACTCTGCTCATCGGCGAAGGAGGAAGGATGAAGAAGGAGGACAACTTACACATATTTCTTTCTCCTCGCACATTGCACCCCAGACTTGGAAGTTGGACTGCAGCAGTTCGCAGTTCTCCCAGCACTGTAACAACACAAAGAAAACGCAACATTAGTTTATATTGCAATACAGCTACATACACTTGTATAAAATTATACACATTTTGTCATGAGCGCAAGAACGACGCGGTGAGCACGACCGATGAAGACATTCATTGCGCATGTGAATGGCGAATTGAGTGTTATCATTTCGACGCGATTACATAAATAAATTGCAGTTCATTAAGAGAGCAAGCGCGCTAGCGTCTGGTTTGCGAGTTGAGAAAATGGTGGTAACGAATGCAACATAACAATGCAAAAGCCAACGCGATCTCCCCACGGGTCACACACAAGAAGCGTGTCTGCTGTAGATTATGAATACGCTGCTCTTTTATACGTTCCTGCCGCTGCTGCTGCTGCTGCTGCTGTTGTTGTTGTTGTTGTTGCTGCAGTGTATCGGATCGCGACGTGCACACAAGGGATTCGCAAACGCAACAGCAACAAAAGCCCAAGCCATGTCGCAAAACGCAAACGCAGAAGAAGAGTATGATATTAAGACCCGTTCATTATTCCGTGCATATCGGAGAGACGTATATTTACCTAAGCGGTGAATGCGGCATTCGAAAGGATAAAGGATAAGCGTCTGATGACTGCAAAAGTGACGATTTCGCAAGTCGTCGTCGTTGTCGACTTTTGCGCGTATTCAATTTAGCACAAAACCTTAAAAGTTACGCGCTTTTTGCTCACGCCGCTTTCGCCAACTCCCAAGTCGACTCAATACCCAAAAGAAGTTTCTACTTCTTATTCTTCGTCTTCTTCGCACGGAGCTGAATGCTGGAGCGTCTTCTCCTGGATGGTTTTTGGCACTGCCTTCACGAGCCAACAATGATAGGTACACAAGACGATATAAACGCATTGTTGTCTGCACGTTTTTCGGCGCTCGCATTAAAGAAACACTTTAATGTCGTTCGCATTATCCGCGTTCTTGTGATTCGTTTTTTCATTCAAACTCCACATTTATAAAACTCTTTGGCTTAACCCACATATTTATTATTTTCCGATGGAAAAAGAACGAATATTTGCTGCTTGTATAAATGCAAAGTTGAAGAATCAACAGCGACGACTTTGTGTTCTGCATTGCGCGCCTTTATTGGCAATTTTGCACGTGGAGTGCGCGCGCTGGCGCAAACTCCCAATTTCCCCATGTGATTTACGTCCACAGCTCATTTCTCGTCCCGTGCCGCAGCAATTTTGCAACAACCAATGCAGGGAATCATTTTCTCTTCGGCGCGCATACACATATCAAACCATAATTCTTCCGTGCAATGCATGTGTTGTTTGCCCCTCTCGTTCGCCACGCTCTCCCGTGTCTTTGGAATATTGCGCAGCCTTAGCCTATCATTAGCCAGGTTATAAAATCACTAAACACTACCTTCCCGTAATCATTCCGCTGTACTGTAATTTCACTTTTATTTAATTTACGAAGCGAATGCATACACACACTGACTACCCAAACACCTACAGTCAGTGCAAATAAGCGAAAATCTCTTCAATTCAGGAGACGTGCATCAGACTCATCTTTGCAGATTTAAGACAACACGCTGTATAACAATAAATTCCTTCATCACGATTGAGTGTATTATTGCACAATAGCCCCTCTTATTTTCCAAACAGAACGTGTATTTGTATTTTTCATTTTGTTGATTTTCATGATTTCGATTTCGTTATTTTTGCGCGAACGCTGATTGAACCTACCACAAAGAGTTGAATGGATCCCAGTGGTGAAGGTCATGTCTATTCTGTGGCTTCGTTGGTGTGCTCTTGAGAAGCAACTCAAATATGGAAATCCAATTAACGCAAAAATGAAGCGCGTCGTCTTCTAATCCGCTTACTGCTTACGCTTAAGTTCTGTGACAAGCGTCCGAGGCGTGCTCTCGTGTGAAATTTTGAATTTTAAATGCGGACACGTAATTTCAATTAGGCAATCCTCTTATTATTACTTAGGCCCCCCCAACCGTCTTAAGCTTGAACTCAACAACAACAAGAAAGTGTTCTTCGTCATTCGTTTATTTGTGGGCAATCTAATCAATCAACCAATAGCTCTTAATGAGAAGTGACGCATCATGACAAAAGTCATGGTCAAATCTTAGTTACACTCATCAGTCTTCATAATAAAAATCGTTTCTTACGTCTGTCTAATTTAATTTTTAAACAGATGGTAACAATACCCTCATTGTTTAAGATGTTTGTTTTCTTAAATCATTGCCCACATATCAATCAAAATAGAAACGGTAATTTAAATTGTTTAAATAGTTTTCTTTCCTCTTCCTACACTAATATGGTAGTTGAGATGCTTATAAATTTAACAAATAATATGATGCAGTTGCTATTATAACTTAAAATCTCCCCTATATCTAAAGTGGGAAATTTCACAGCCGAATGCATTTAATTTTAAGACGTTTTTAAGACGAGGAGAAGAATCTTCTTCTATTTTTTTTTTCATAACCATAGAGATATATTAAGACCAGGTGTGTAGATTTGAATGAATAACCACCGATGCACCATTCAAATAAAGGGAAACGTCCATTTTCACACATAATACTCATCGAGGTTTTGATATAAAATAGAAAAAGAAGGCGAGAAAAGTTGATGTCGCTGAATAGTACGAGCCTAAATCCACCCCTTGTGATGACATGAATATGAGACACATAAAGTAAGGCCTTGAATTCGAAGCGGAAAGCAGAAAAGCAAAAAAGCCACTGTGATTTCGTTATGCAAAGCAATTCAAGTGAAAGCGTTTCTTTCTCATTCATGAGGCGCGCGCGATTTCGCTGCAAAGCAGTCGTCGAATTCATGTGGCAAAATTGCAGCTTCCGCGTCGTAAATCAAATTTACGACTTGCACTCGATTTTTCTTTGCACTACAACTAGTTTTCTGCGTATACAAATTTCATGCGTGTTGTAGTTCATTATGGCAACCAGGCATTGTTCGTTCGAGTGAGAAATGCAAGTTTCCGGGGCTTCTCTAATCAAAAGCGCATTAATTGTGAGTGTTGCCACCCCACGCCTCAAGAGTACTGCATCATTGCGAATCGCACGAGGGAAAAGTGTCGTTAGTATTTCCCGCATGATATATACGTCCACATATATTCGCTCAACCCTCTGCAGTCGTTTCGCATAAATGCGCGTCGGCGTTCGCAGACGGTAACAATGGTCGACAGTTTGCCAATGAATAAATTGTCGCGCACGCGCATTTTTTCATCATCGTGCTTTTCGCGTTGACAACTCCCACAGGATTTTTGTACCGAGAGCGAGCACATTTCATCGGTACAAACATTACGCATTAACGCACATTCAGGAGGCAAGAAACTTCTACGCACTTTATGATTACAAGATTAACCGTCGACGGAGTAAGGGGATGTAAATTGCAAAGTTTGATTAATTGCCATGAAAGCACGTAGAAAAGAAAGCACTTAATTCAACTTTCAGTTTAATTTTCTTCACGTTTTTCTCCACTTGATGAACAGGCCCTCAACAAAAAATGCTTATTATCTACCCATGGAGGGAAGTTGATAACAACAAATTTTATATTAAACTTACAATCACCCCCCATGAGACGACCGCGCATGTCCTTCTGCTTGGTTTTGCTTTACGACACGGAATAAACCGGAGACGATAAGGTATCGAGCACAGAGGCGGCGAGGGTGGCATTATCTTGAAGGCAGTCCACGCTATCACGCGAGAGGATAAATTATCCAGAGGACACGCAAGGACAGCAACTCTCCCTTTTACTATGTCGTGAGTTTTGGAACTTCTTGTCCCGAATATGCGAAACGCTTTTACGCTCGGCGCACTTGCACCATCGGATTCGTTTATTTAATTACACGCTCCGCTTAGCAATACTCGCACGCATATCCTGAGCGTCGTATTCGATTAGTGCATCACCGAAATCCGTCAATACGTTCGACTGATGATCGTAATAAATACGGACGTCAATGTTTCATGCAAGGCCAAAAAGTTGCATGTGCAGAACGCGCAGTAACCAAAGAAAACAAGACATTTTCATGCGCAAAACAAAATGATTGCGACATAACTCAATTTAGTCTCTACAGGGGGAATGCGCGGAAAATATGAATGTGTCGACTCGAAATATGCACTTTGCAAAAGTACTGTGATTTATTTGCTTTACCACCCCCAGAAAATGCATTGCAAGCGTACACTTTTTTTCATGGGATAAACAAATCTACAAGCACATCCCTTCAAAAGAGAAATTGTGTGTTTTCACTGTTTTTCTTTCAAGGCAAAAAGCTAGTTTTGTGTGTAGCATAAAATACTTTAAATTTTATTGCTACCACAATAAAAGTGAAAATGCAATTGAATTTTTACGTTTTCAATGCATCTCTACTGCAATTTTCATTTTTTTTTCTAAACCAAACAATACTGTGGTATTTTATCCTATTGTTGTAATTTATTTATGGTTCTAGAAAAAAAAAGAAAAGCAAAGCTTATAATGCGTGAACTAGCATCGTAGTTAAGAGGAGATCAATTTGTCACTTTGCTTCTCTGCGTATATCCAGGTCATAAAGCCATAAACGACGAAAAGCTGTTCTCTACAAGCGAGCGTGAAGGTGAGGCAATTGAAGGTAATAAGTTCCCCATCTAAATAAAGTCAAGCCATTTATGCAAGCGCACAAATTGACGTAAATATGGAGCAATTCCCTTCGTGTATTGACATTGCAGCTGGTTAATTAGAGCCAATAAAAATTTATTGACCCAATGGACACGGCTACGTCATCTAATGTTTGCACTGGAGTTTTTCCTTGGAGGCAATTACATGACGGAGGTTAGAACAGGCGAATAATAAATCTTTCAAACATGAAATTTTATGGCGATTTTACACAATGAAAAGTTTTGAGTTGCGCGCGCGTATGACAAAAGTTTTTATTGGCAATTGAACGTGCCGTAAAAGCAATATCGCTGTCGAAATGAAGTAATGTAAAAGTAAAGAAAGTTGTTGTGCAAACTTGGCAAGCACATGCACCCTGTACAAATTGCAATTTCTTGCACAAATGGCATTGGCTTTGCAACGATTACTCGCGCATAAATAGACCTCGCCAATTTGTTTAATATTGGCCTCAAAACATGCGACGAGAAGAAAAGAGTTGCGCGATCGAAGAAGTGCATGGCGAGTATGCGTGCTGCATGCCACCCACATCATAAAGCAATAAATCCATATTCCTGAACCTCACGTCCACGTTCAGCAATATGCAAGTTTATTATGCCGCGTTGCCTCTTCAGCTCTATTGTCGACGTTGGCCCGAGCGCAACTCAACACCACGTATTTATTTGTACGTTGCTGCAACTCGCTGACCTCATGCAGATAACCGGACAATGAACATATTGTCACAAACGTGCACACCACCTTCAGCCAACCGCCGATAACACCTCGGACTACTCTTTTCTGATCCATTCCATTCTTTCTCCTGCAGCTTTCAGCGTTCGTTTTTTCGCCATGTCATCGCGTATAGCAGCACCACCTTTATTTGCAGTCAATTTCTAAGCCAGGAAAAATAAAGTTCGAACGTGCCAAAACGCTTGACTCGAAGTTGCACAGCATCCAAGAAATCGAAACAGGAAAACACAGCCAAGCCACCAACAAAATTCGACCAAAAAGAGTACACAAGGCGCACGTCGCATGCTTCCACAACTTTCCAGCGGGCTCTCAACACGCCATAGCAAGTTACACTTTTCTTATCGCACACTCGCGCTGTTTGCATGTGTACGCTGCTGAAGGCTTTTCGGATCAATAAAACTGGGAAATTGCATTAAAGTAAAATAGATATGGAAGTTGAATGAAAACAGAAGGAAATCTATATTGGAGAAACATAGTGGACGTGAAGGAAGGAACAAGTTTGGAAAAACTTGTACCACTGGCTTTCCACCCCTTGAATGTGCGCGTGCGCGCAAAGAGACTGGAAAAACTATAAATTTATATTCAATACTGAATGCTCAGCGTTCTTGTTTCGAATGTATTCAACCGTTTTGGGAGCCTCAATGGTATAGCAAAGTTGAGCTACCGCCGACGGGCATCAAGGGGAATTCTTCGTGGCCTCCCTGCTTGCCAAAGTGCGCCTGTATTTATGGCGCGCGGCAACGAAAACATGTTATAAATTGCGCGACGGCCACCCCATAATATGCCCCATAAATTACGATTGCGCTAAATTTCATCCGGTGCTTGCTCTCGTTTCGTATGCGCAAGGTTTTCCTCCCATTTCGATTCGTTTTTTGTCAGTCAGTTGTTATTTCAAACGAAAATAACCAATAGACAGTGAAATTAAATTGACAAAATCATTAAATAATAATTAACCAACTCACCATAAAGCAATCGGGTCCTTGGAGGCACATCGACTCCCCGTTAGGTCCATCAAAAGAAAACTGCAACAAAATGATGAAATTTAGTCTCCGAAATTAACGACACATAATGCAAGTGGAGTACGCAAGTGCGCTTTGTATGGGACGCCGAGCTTTAGAAATTAAGTTCTCCTTTGTATTCGGATAGCGCCAAGCAGTTAAACAGATACGAGGACTGCGAACAGGACGAACAAGGATACATGCTTGAATGTATATATCTCTTAAGAGATATGAAACCAGAAGTGAATTGTGGGTTGCGCACCCTGCAAATGACAGCTCCGGAAAGTCGGAAACTATTATGTAACAGTTATAGACATACAAGTGGAGTGTCTCGCTCGCCTTAGTTCCGTCCGTCGCAATGCATGAAATATTACTCTGTGCACTCGCGAATGTGTTTATTAACGACGGCAGAAACTAACTATTCGGGATGCGATTTCGGACTTTTTGCGCCAACTGCTCGAAAACTAACAATTAAATTAGAACATCGTGCACGCTCACTCGGCTAAAGTAATTGTCTAACTAATAGTTGTACGAACAATTCCATAGCTCCCGGAATTGCATGCGCATTTGCAACAACACATATTATGACGCAGCAAATGCGCTGCGCACTTCGTAGATGACATTAGCAGATGTCGTTCCTCCACGATATTAACAAGTTGTTCGTTCATGCATGCGCTATGTGAAATGTGCATTTGAGCCAGTTTCACAACAACATTGCTTTTTTTATGATATACTTTTAAACGCTCGCGCGTTCTTCGTGCCTCGCGATATCATAATATGATGAGCACGTTAATTACAAAGCAACTTGTTGTGCAATAATCTCAAAAGCTATATGTTTGCTCGATATATTATATAGAATCGTCGATGATACACAACACACCAAAGTGTTCCTTATTCTTCTCATTGTATTGTGCACGAACTGAACGAAGAAGAGTTTCTTGGGGGAATCGTGACGATTGAGGTCAAATTTGTGAACACGTCGTGAATCCGCAATCGCGCCGCTCACGCCTTGGTAATGGTAATGGCATTGGCAATGATAAAAACCGGCACCGTCTGCGCATTGAACACCCAATCTATAAATTATATTGTTGTGCTGTTGCATTATTGGCCGCGAAGTCAACTTAGATAAAATAACAATTTCATTTATCATAATTACAAATCGCGTTTTACTTCTCACTTTTCGTCTTCACGCTACTCTACGTTTAAAGGACGATTCATTATATTACAATATAACCGAAAACGAAGAAAATAATAATATTATTGTGGTTTATTTATATTGAATTCTGTTTTGTTATTATACGCCTTTGAATTGTGTTTGAATTGTGGCGCAATTACACAAGATATTTTTCAATATTATGAGAAGCCTAGGATTGCGGCACTTGTGGATTTCAAATTGAAATTAATTACAATCACGGCTGCTCCGGAGATGCGGCTTCATTATCGACGAGCGTGTCCGCGTTGTTTGTTTGTCGTGGAAATGTGCGCGCGTGTTTACTGGCCGGCGGGCGCAGAGAGTGGGTGGTTGTTGTATTTACAATTCGTCGGCAATAGGAAAACGCCTGAAGGTAATCGGCGCAAGTTTGAAATGTATCCCGAATATACACACACATCATATTTATCGGCATTGGAGATGCTCGTCGTGCTCGCCACAAAGACCCGAACGCATCTGCCTGGTTAATACATCGCAATAATGCAATACACGCTCGCTTGTTGTTGTTGCCCCTTTGATCATTTCACTTACTTGGAGAAGCTCGTGGTAAATGCGTACATGCATATCTGCGCCTAATGGCGATGTGTACAACGCAAAACACACGATTGTGTCAAGCGCACACAATGCGGATGAGCAACAACAACGCACACACAAAGTGCGAACAATAATCATACGCGCCGCATGCACGCGCATGAATACGTGGTGTTAAACTCGTTAAATGATTTGCTTTGATCATGCGCGAGCAGCTTTGAGCATAAGCGAAATGTAGCCATATTTCGAACCCCCCGGGTTAGGGATCTTCTGTGGATCTGTTTGTCACAAGCCTTTTCTCCAAATCACTTCCATTTAATACCCGGCGCCGTCGCACACGAGGGGGTGTTCTCAATGGTGTAATTTTTTTGTATATTAATTTCGAGATAATGGAATCCGGGATTGCTCCCGGCGACCACAGGCGAGTGAAACAAGTGGCACATATAGGTTTGCTTTATTAATACGAACACACTCAACGAGAAGCCGGGAGCGCCGGGAACTCTCCCGACAAGCATTTGAATTGTTAATGGGAGCTCCCGAAAAAGGTCAAACGCGCTCGTACACCAAAGGGATGAAGAAGGATGAAACCCTTCCAATACAGGGAGAGTAAAAGCTTTTACTTTGCCCTCTTTTGTCCGGGAATTTACGACCTCGCCGGACAAGGTGTACGTACAGATATGCAACTTTTGCTTACTCGTTCGATTCTTAAATACTCGATCAGCTTTTCTCAAACCTTTTTTTGTTGTTGTAGGTATCCTTCTTTGCTCTTTTCTTGCTCAAATAGCTGGAGCGCGCGTGTTTACATTAAATTGTGTGACATTCCGTTGTATCATTAACATTTAATGGGAATTATATACAAACGGTGGCCGCTGAGCGCGCGCGCGAGCACAAAATGGGGACTGCCATGTAGAGCAAGCCGCGCGCGCTCTCCACAAAAGAGGACATGTGTTCCCGGCGTTGTTTTATTTTTTGTTGCTCGTGTGCGCATGCGTTGTTTTTGTTCTGTTTACTGCATACTAGGTGCTTACGTTTATGGCTGCACTCCTAACTAATGCAAGAAACAAGCCGGTCGGTCGGGACCTCACAATGACCAAACACAATGTTGGGTCTCTTGAATAGTGCTATTCTTCATGCAATAAGAAGTTAAAAGCGAAAGGGAAAGTAAAAACCAAAATAAACTTGTATTGGATTTTTGAATATCCTACGCGTTAATACCTAAATCCTTCATTCTGAATTTTCCGGCGTTGGAGAAAATGTTATTTTTTCCAGGACGAAAACTAAAGAATGCATAGTGGTGTCGCTTGTTCATTCGTTTTCATTAGTAAATCAGCTAGCTCGCACTTTGGGTTTTTCTCGCCCGGAAAGAACCTACGGGAATTGCAAAAGGGAAATCCAGTTAGTCGTTGCCAAGGTGACAACGGCGGGGTATGTCCCCTAGGATAATTCACTTTCGCGTCGCCGTCGTCTGGACGAAAGAGGTAGTTTGCTTTTGTCCTGTGCAAACTTTTCCGGCGCGCTTGAGTGTGTCCAAGCTGACTACTTTTTCCTGTTTTCCAATCCGTTGTCTCGCTGGCAAACAACGCGCACGTTGTGACAACGCCATCATCATCACCATCATGGCCGCCCCCCCGCTTGTGTCTGCGCTATCCACCACATAAATATCGTTCGATCAACGTGTAAGTCAACACTTCGAACAAGCAGTCGAGATTGTTGATACATTGAATTACGTTCGCTGTCAAACAAAAACTGTGCGCATCCCCCACAGTAAACTTTCAAACCCCGCAATGTGTCGTCGGCATCTTGCGCTTGCTTTATTAAATTGGCAAACTGCCAGCCAATGATTTCGTTGTGTGTCATATTGCACTGCAAGTGAACATGTGCGTTGTGCTTGTGTCTTTCGCAACTAATAATACACACCGAAAACGAAAAGGCTGCGTGAGTCACAGCGCAAAGGAAAATTGCATTCTGCACGGTCAGTTGGATACACGATGCAATGCACAAAGGGCACCCTTGCTGCACAACCGACACACATCCACTCTCGAAACGAGGAATCAAACGATCGGGGAATTTGATTGATGAAGAGGAGCGCGAACGCGCGCGCGCTCAGACAAAGCGGCATCAAAGATCCAATTCCGTGCCCTCGAGCCTTCAATTTCCATTCTCGAGGCGGGCGCATTCTTTCGCAAGGGTTTCGAGCGATTAAGAGCGAGAGATTCCCTATTAACATGCTAATGCCTCGGGTCCTCCGGGTGGAATTCATTAGCACACAAGAAGCAGCAAAAACCAACAGGCCATCTTCTCGCGACGGACACGAGGGCCATTCATCGATCCGCTCTTGACAAGCGTGCTCGCGCGCCGTCACTCAATATCGAGAGCGCGCTTTGCTCTCCGTGTATTGGATATGTCGACACACGACGGGTTTCCTTCCTTCTCTTCGTTCCCAGCACCATCGTCGTCGTCGTCGTCGTCGTCATCATCATCATCAGTACAACCCGTCCGGCATTATCGACGTCCGACAATCTGCACTTGTTTGATTGAGGCGCACGTTTCGATTATGGCGATTTCTCTCCTGTTGAGAGAAGCGCACTTTTCCGCGCGCTTTATTTATATCTCCCAAGTTACGAGTGCAAATAAAAATATGAATATGTGCGCGCATGCATCTTGATAACGAAACATTCTCATACTCATTCAATGCGCACTCGCTGAAAGAATTCATTTTTTGCTCTGAGATTAGCCTTGAGCTCTTCAGCATTGTCTGCGAGACCCTTTAAAGCCCAAAAACAGCGCACTGCTAGCTTCAGCTACTGCGTTGTATCAAAAGCCCAAATGACAATAAGACTAGCAAAGTCAAACAGCACAAAGCTCAAAGAACTTAGTCGCATAATATTCATGAGAGCGCACGCAAACTCATGCCTACTGATAATAAACGTTATTTATCATTGCGAATTTATACGTATTGCCTCTGTGTGTATTCATAGAGGGCGCATTTATAAAACGCGTCGCCATTTCGCAATTGACCGATGCGACATCTACGCATCCCAATGTATTCAATGTAAATGCGTGGATTTAATGGTAATTTCGCCTTCTGTTTTGCGCATGTTTATTTATGACACATTATGAAACTTTCCTTTTCGCATAATGCCTGCTTGCTTCATATAAACGTTTTCTCTACGGAGTCATTGATCACATAAAACAACAAAGATAGATAATTCACATGAAGGGGAGGAAGTGCATGCCATATGCGCATCGCATTCGCATTTTAATTTAAATCAAAATATACATTGTACACGCACGCATATGAGCATTTGCATTCACCGCCTGTTTTGCATTACGCACAATTGCATGTATACGCTGGATTTTATTGTGCAGCAGCAGCTAGTGCGCTGAATGATGATGAGCAGCACATATGGCTTTTGCTTGATTGTATATTGTCTTGAATTAGCAGCGATCGTGTGGAAGCGCACGTTGTTATTTATTATAACGCTTGAGGTAAATGATAAATAAAAGCGAAGTAGAATACTAATATCAAATGCAGCGAATAAACATACGGTGAATGCACAAGCACGCATGCGTTCTAGATAGATAGCTGCGATGAACACAGTAATAAGTGCACTCGTGAATACACCGCACGCTATTATCTAATCTTTTAATATATATCATTAAGAAGCGCCTGCATGTGGTTTCCGATATGCAGAAATTACGTTATGCATCGCATTACACAATGCGTATATTGTTGACGTGAGTTTACGCTGCGCATGCTATTTGAACGCTTGATAATGCAAATAACAGAGCAACTTCGTTATTCCTGCTTCTCCTCCTCTTCTTTGCCTTCATGCGAGCGCACTACGGCAAATGTAAAATGAACAAACAAATAGTCGTCGGCGAAAGCGCTCATTAATTAATTGTTGTAATAAGTGCGCTAATTGTTATTGTTGCACTGCGAGCGCTGCTGCGCAGCGTGGTGTTTGTAAAATAAATTGCGAGTCGTAACGCAGCGGGAGCGCTGCATTCTTCGTCGTCCGCGATGATTATGACATTATAATACGAGTTAAGGCATGATAAACTTTCATTGTTCGATAATCGTGCTTGAATTAAGACGTATTTAACGCATTCAATACAAGCTAAATACAAATAAACAACATGCAAAAAATAAGACTATGACGACTATTTACCTACTAAGCATGTTGTTTGTTTACTATACTCGTTATCCTAATTGTTAAGTCATTAAGCAGAGACGAGAAAAAGAAAATTTGATTAGAGAAGCACGCGCAACAGCATGATGTATTAAACACCTGGGTGTTGTTTATCCTGGCAAAGCGAAAGAGATCGAGGTGCTTTCATTGGCAATCCTGCCTTCTGGTGGTTTTATTGCTCTCTCCTCGTTGACTGAGCTGCTCGCCGAGTGACGTGTTGTTTGCCAGGGGAAGCGAGAGCATCCAAAGGCTTCGTTCCTGTTTTCCACTGCAACGCTGAAGGCAGCTCTTCGCGCTCGGTGACGAGTTATTATTTATTACCATCATCTGACAGGTTATTTTGTTCGCGGGGTTAATTAGATTTATGATGCCTCGGCAAGATGTTGGTTTAAATGATTTTCATTGTACGCATACAGTGAGTGTGTACGTATGCTATGCATGAAGAAACAAACTTGATGGAACGACACTCGAAGAAGGAAAAAGTTGTGCGCTCGAAAACAACAACAACAACAATAATAATAAAGCAAGATAAAAAGAATAAGGATATTAGATGAGGGGGATTTTTCATGTGAAGCATTTTCATATCACGTTTTCGGTTGATGATCCTCTCGCTGCGCGCGCGCGCGGCCTTAACTAAAAATAAATACAAAGACCATTTGTCATTACAATATGGCTGGCTTGTTATTTATTTTGTTGGAATGAAAACGAAGCGAGCACGTCTCAAACACGTTTTTCCTTCGACGGTTGCGAGCACGCAGCGTGCGATAAAATGAAAAACGAAGACGCAAGAGAGAAAAGCGCAGAAGTCACATATTGTGACGCTATAGGTGGCGTAAATAACTTCATAAATATAAGATAATGGCTCTTGTGTCTTGCTTTTAGCAGCTGGAGGTGTTTCTCTAACTGCCATTCTTAGGGAGCAGCGAATGCAAATTTCATTTCATTCAAACAAAGCAAAGCCAAACATAATGGAAGCTGAATTAGTGTTTGGTTAGGTCAACATTTTAAACTTGCAGTGTTGCCACACACATTTCTTTATTTGATTGGCAGGGTTAATATTACTAATAATGCATCCAAAATTCAAAATGGCTGTATATGCGTCAGGGGCTACTAACCTTATCGAAAACACGAAAAGGCTTTATGAAAATAGAGCAGAATATAAAAAGTGATATTATTATTGTGAGGTTGCTAGCGATATAGCATATATCCATAGCGTCCATCTATCTGCACGCTTTTGATAATATATTATACATGGCGTCATTCCAATGATATATTTTCAAAGTGGGCACACAGTTGGTGTGCTCGTATTAATACCACACATGCAAACACCATAAACATGTGCATTGTGTATCCACATGCGTTCGCGCACTCCATATACGTATAGATTGCATGGAGACGGGCTGCACACACATTAATCATAAAAATAGACATAAATTAGCGCATAAATTCGTAGCAAGCTGGCGCTGTTTCGTGCATGCACGTTACACATTAATTTGTGCCGTACGTCCGTGTTGGTTACCAGTCAGTTGGCTACAGGTTTTATTGACTTTTTTCCATTTAGAACAAGAGAACATACAGCTACTTTATTACCGGTTGTGTGTTTCACTATTCCATACGCACCACATGGATGTGTGTGCAGAAGAAAGGGTTGCTTTCATTCCGATGCCCGATCAATCCCGTTTAAATCCAGTGCAATCAACTACAAGCATTTGGTACAACCGTACTCACTATTCTTTTTTCTTCTTCATGTATCCACTCAATTCAATCCGCCCGAATTGCCACTGCGGGCAGCGCGCAGATGAATTGCATTGCGCGTCAATTATTTCCGTTTTTGGTGCGAATGTTTTGCAATAGCTCGAAATGCGGAAGCAAGATAAGCATGCTTTTGAAATGCATGCGCATTGATCGCGCAGGACGTTGGAAATTAAACTTTGAGGGAAAGTGCTGACCCAAATAGCAAATTGAATGATTCGACGACAGAAGTGTAATCAGCAGGTTGCAAATATTGTGAAGCTAGTAAATTAAGATTGAAGCCGAGGTAACAAGCATGTTGATAGCCGAACACGACAGGTATTCAGCTGTTTATGCGCGAAGCAAGAGAAATGATGAAACGCATAAAATAACATCGAGTGCAGTGCATGTCGTGCCATATCTGCACGGGGTATCGGCCCACATTGCGCCGCAATAAACTTGCCGAGATAAATTGACGTTTTGATTGCCGCCATCGCCGCCAACTGCACAATACGCGGCGCGGGAAAACGTGCGCATTCAATTAAAATAACCATACGCGCACCGCATTGCTTGTTTTCTTGCCTTCTGCCGCTTTCTTCCTTTCTTTATGAGGACTCACGGAAATTGCACACTACGATTTCAAATCGAATTTTGCAGCATAATAGATTCGTGCTTGAGTACTTACTTCACATTTTAGTATGTTTGCACATTGATGATATGTGTGTGTGTGCGAATACGTCTAATACTGTTTTTCCTCTGCGAATCAGCTTGTTATACATTTAACGCGTATTGCGCATGCTCCTAGCTGGAGCCCCGTTGAATTATGCATCCGGCACTTTCGATAAACTAATAAATCAAAACGGATTGCGGTCGCCCATACACAACGCAATGACCTAACTCGTCCACGTCCTCGTCCTCCTCCCTTGTTACCACCGCACATCCACATAGTCATAAAATGCAAACGGAGCGTTATCATTACTCCCAACCGAACACGCAGATATAATGGATATGTGCACAATATAAATGCACACCGTCAGTATTGTGTGTATGTACAACAGTATACAGCAAATGTACGAGCAATCGGATTACGACTCAATTAGTTGACGATTGAATGGCGTATTTATTTGATTTGTTGGCTCTGCGATCGCGCATTCCTCCCGCAATCTTGCGCGCAATTTACCCTCGAAGCACGCAACTTCTTGGCTTGTGCTCAACTAACGGATGTTTGTGACATTTATCGCCACGTGTGATTAAGCACACGCTCGCGCATACCTTGCGCGATTTATGTGCACAACCAGTATATAAATATCGACAACGTATTTCACGTATTAAATATTAACTATGTGATGTAATGATAGTGCAACTATGCATGTTGGTCACTATGATGCATAATGCGTGCGCGAATGCGTAGCATGGATGCTCGCGGTCGCGTAAATTTGCATTTGTTATTACAAGAACGCGCTCAATGCAATGCAATCGGTACGTTGCTCGCAGCTGCAATTTACAGGAAACTACGCTACAAACTATGAAATTGATGGCGATGCGCTTCGGATGCATACTGTATGCGGCCAAGAAGCTCGAATACAACAAGTCCGAAGGCCTTTTTAAAGTGTCTCTAGCTAACCGGTCATTTTCCTCGACGCTGGTAATTATGTGCCGATCAAAATATACTTTAATTAACACGCCGTGATGCGCAGCACATGCGATACATTTTTGTGCTCTGCCGCCATCTTGAATTCGCGCATCTTTTCTGCATCTCTTCACTCGATATCCCCATTTTTATCGCATCTGTAAAAGCAACGGATAAAAGCGGTGCACGCTAATGGCCTAAACCACGTAAAAGATAAGCCAAAAATATCTATGAGAGTGCAACCGTTTGGAATTATAATAAAGTGACATTTTCGGAATTTCGATAAAGCGACCACCCGACCGCGGTTGAGCGTCCAGGTAAGCCGCACGTCATCTTCTTCAAAGTGCATGTTTTGTGTCCATCGAGGGAGCGAGTTTCCATGTTATTTGTTAGCAGCCGCCATCATCATCATCATCATCATCGATGCATTTCAGCGTCTCACGCGCCGACCGCGCATTTTATCTCTATAAAATGTCACTTAAAGCGCGCTTTCGTCGATGTATCTTCGAAGCCGATCAACAGGGATTCGCATTGCAGCGTTATTTAATATCCAGCGTAATTGATGAAATCAGCAACGGGAATCTTCAGGTGCGTAATTGCGCTTCGCACGTTTTCACTTTTATTGCGTACGGTTGAATAAAATAAGAACAAGATGACGGAGAAACGATTTCTCGAGTTCAATGTAAACTTAGACGCGAAGCAGTTTTATCTCTTTGGAAACGTGTGCAACTTGATATGAAGCTTTAGTTACCACCATCATCATTTAGAAGAACAATAAAAATATTATTAATGCGGAAGTGATGTAACAACAAAGGATTCAATGTCTCACAGCAAACACGAGGACAAACAAGAGTAGACACAACAAATAAACACGTACGAATGCAATTTGTTCACTCAGTCCCGTGCTGAACCACGCTAATCTACGTGCAGAGAATAGAATTATAATGACGCTTTATACGTGGAATTTCGTCGTGTGACAGTGCTTTAGAGATTCACAAAGTGCACAGGCTGACACGCAGCAGTCAATATGAACATTAGTCGTACGACCGTGCATTTACAAAAATCACCGAGCGTAGAAAACGTCCGAATATCATGAAATGACAAAATTTTAGGCGTCTACTAGACCTGCAATTTTCGTGCCTTCCCAAACGAAAAAACCCTAGCAATTATAGTGAACAGCGAACAATGCGATTTGGAGGTAGATGGAAACACACGGAGACAATTCTAATAAATGTTTTATAATTGCCACTTTAAGTTTACGTTTCGGGAACTTCTCGAGGGTCACTAATGTCGTCTGATTTTAAGAAATTCGTAGTTTTTAAAACGATCTCGAAACACGATTGCATCTTCACGATAAGGCACATTTTGAAAAGCGAATGCAATTCACTGATTTAATTCCTTTCCGTTGTATTTGTCCCTTCGTTTATTCTCAAGATAAAATAAACTATTTTAGAGCCGTGCGCAGGAACCGATGGGACACGTATTTCAATCAATAGAGGAGAGCGAATGAAGGGCCCTTTCGCGCTGATAAAATCGAAATACTTTTTTCTTACTTTGCTTCGTCTTCTACAATCATCCTGCTGCTGCTGCTCGTCTTATTGCTTTTCGGCGTTCTCAACAATACTGGGCCGCGCGCATTTTTCAATGCGTGGTTGTCTAATCTCGGGTGACCCTCGAGGGGCTCCAAATACAGCGCGACCATGAAACGATGATGATGATGCGCAAGCAGACTCAACAAGAATTCACCGCACGACGACATTTACCTTGTTCCTCTCGTCTACCTGCTCCTGAGTTTTATTCGTTAGGCAAGCAGCAAGCAACCACACGTGCAACGTTCATGTCTCTACCCTTGATTGCATTTTAAGTAACAAGTGCATCGCGTACATTAGCTGCGCTCTTAGCGTTATTATAGCCTCGGATAAATTCTGAATTATATCGTGCGATTATCGTGATTATAGAGGAGGTCTCGAAGCGCATCGTTTGGCCCGTTATGATTTTAAAAATAACTTTCAAACATTCAAAGAGCGGCAACGGCTGCTATTCCTCTTCGGGACGAAATAAGACATAAAAATCAAGTAGCTGCAATTTTCGTAAAATATCAACAAATTTATCAACTGGTACCGGGAACATCTGCGCGCTGATATTGTATAAAAGTGAAAAGTTCATGAAAAATTAACCTTGAGTTTCATTAGGCAATAATGCAAGCGAGCATTGTTGGCGAGCCGTTTAAGAAGACACTGCATTATACGGCAAGTAGTTATAGATTATTGTTCGGCGCGCACGGTCGACTGGTCATTCTCGCAGCGCGCATCAAGTGCACGAACAAAAACTTTATTGATTCCAATGATAATTAAGCGAGTCATGCTGGCGCATGCAAAAAGAGGAAGGCACGATGAATGCCACACACGCACAATACGTGGGTACGTAGGTTCGCTTATTACAAAACCGGCGCTCGATTAGCAATGAGACCGTCTAATAGTCCATCGCGCGAGACCGCACACTCGCGAATTGGCAGAGCAAAAAGCAATCAGCCTGACAAAAACAATTATTCTGCGGCAAGGGCGCACGCTGATGAAAGTCACGATCGTGCATTGCGATGGGGGAGAACGAGCGCGCGCGCGCACACACCGCAAGTGATGAAAATCGGCCGCGTCATCGCCAATATATATTCAAATTGCATGCCGCGCGTGTACGCGTGTTCGTTCGTACGTTGCACGCGCGAAGAGATAGTCGGCAGATAGGAATTGAAATGAGATGGATGGTGCAGTATGTATGCGCGCATTGAAATTTACCAAATTCCCCTTTCCGCATTAAAGGGCGCGAGAGTGCAATATGAGATCGGAAGTTGCGCGGGGGGCAGAACAGTGTAAGAAAACGCACGTAAAATACAGATCAATCAAGTTGCCAGAGACCAAGTCCAAAACAAATGCACGCACACTCTTTCTCATTTTTAGATTACAATTGTTATAACACCGAAGAAAATGCATTACTTATTTCTTTTTTGTCACTTTGAAAAAATTGTAGTTAATCCCATTATACTCGGTCACTTGTGCTTATCTTACGAATCAAGAAGTGCAACTTGTTACATTACGAAAAGATGCAAAGTCGTCATGTTTTTTGTGACGCGCGAGCAACCTTTCATGCCATTTATAATACAACCAATACATGCAGTCGCTCATTTTCCTGTTGCGTCTTGCGAATCCTTGGTTCGCGCATTTGCGCATTCGTTTCACCTGAGCAACGCTTATCAACGGTCTTTAACTGGCAAACGCAGCCAGTATGAGAGCAAGGCCTCTGTGGCGCGTCCATTTCTGGTCTGAAGAAACGATAATGTCACATGCATGCGTCGCGGCATGGTCGCGCCAATTAATTATCTCAAGGTTGTGCCAAGTTGCACGCGGACTCTTTTTTGAACGACTTTACCATATTTGCACTCGTTCATATTCACCGCGAGCATAATGCAATTTATTATAATATTTCAAGTTCATTCTGTTATTGAATTAATAATACAAAATAAATTTTAAGCGGTGAGCTTGCTTTTTGTTGCACTTTTTTCATATGGTCGGCACTGAGAATGAGTTGATGTTTCAGGTATACAGAGAGCCAAGCAATTTGGCTGAACCCGAAGAACATAAGATGCAGAGAGCAACTATGACGAAGAATTTCGACGAAATTAATCAAAGTGCTTCGGCCACATGACAAATTACCAATTTGTTTCCATTCGTGGAAAAAATCACGTTTGTTTCGTGTTAGAAAAAATAATTGCTAATCATATTTTATGCTTCTTCATTCACTCGCTTCGTAAAAAGGTTCTTGCTGAAATTGCTTTTTTTCGCTTTTAAGTAAGTATTTTACAACTGTGCAAGGTATGAGGTTTTACCAAGTCATTCGCAAATAATTTGATGCATTTTAACGCGAAACTAAAATGAAAATATGTACGAGTTGCATGGCGTGTGTTTCACGTTTGACGTAGAGGTTAGAGTAATGTGCAATTTGTTTATTTTAAAACTATTCGAAATGTTGATTTAAACACGAGCAATGTTTACTCAAGTTCTTCACTCTTCACGAAAAACTAAGCATTCAATGCTATGCAAATGTGATCGTTGAAGATAGAATTTTAACATTTTTATAGCGACTGAAGAACAAACACGTTCGCGAAAGGCCAGTCATAATATCTGTCAAGCAATAATATTTTACCGAAGTGAAGAATTTATTATTGACTTTGCATTATGCATGTATTTGCGCAAAACTTCAATACTCGAGTAAGTTTTTGATCAAATAGTGCGCGCGGTTATGCTGTAACAATTTGCGCTTTGTTCTGAAACCGACGAGACGCGCACTTGCAGTCAGTCTGCACACGAAAGCGCACTAGAAAAAGTTGCCACAACAAAATTTCTCTACGTATCCTGAGGGAACAAACGCCGAGGGGATGACACATACACAACGAGGCAAGTTGAGGCGAGTAATCCTCCTTTTTCGTTCCGGGTTCAGTTTGTTGCGCGTTGGCTAATTTGAAATTCTGCTTGCGCGCACGGCTGCTGCCGCCTCGAGTTCTTTGCTCGTCCGGGTGCGCAATTTTCATTCTCTTTCCACCGCCTCCGCCCCAAAAACGCATCACTACACTGCTTCCGCCTCCGCATCCATCGTGCAAACAGATATTTAATATGCGCCGTTTGCGTGGAGTTTATATATGTGGTGTTTTTTCTTGCGAAAACTTACCCTTTCGAGACAAGTCGCCCGACATTGCGCCACTCTCAGTGGGCTGCCCACATCCTGCTCGTGTCCCAAGAAGATGGCCGATGTGTACGGCACCATCAGGAAGAACAAGGCGCTCAAGCAAAATGTTGAGAATGCCATCTCGCCGAATCGTTCGGGTTGACGAAACGAGAAATGAAAACAAAAAACGCACTCGACGATAAAACGTAATCAAAACCAAATGCACTTGTCGTAGTTGATGCGACGATGTTCCTGCTGTTGATGTTGCGCTAAATCCGTCCTCTTCGTGTGGGCGCACTAACGTTAGCACATAATCAAAAAACGGACAAACGCACAACAATAATAAATAATAAATCAAAAGCGAACTAAACACTGCTGCCGATGCAAATAAACGTTGATCACTGAACTGAAGAGCGCATATCGGTGGTGCTCTTCATGGAGAGTGCCGGTATCCTTTGCGGGGCGTCGTAATTTTCTACGCGCAACTTTCGCGTAATCTTATGCACTAGCTTCTTTACGACCCGAGTCGAAGAGAGCGAGTCTCCGTCCGCTTACTTCAGCGTTCGAAATTGAACTGATCCGAGACTCAAGCCCCTGCCACCAGGCAAGCTCGTTCGCTACTACCTACTACAAGCTTTGGGTTGAGTTCCAACTCCACTTGCCGCGTTTGGTTTACGCGCATCGAATCAAACATGCAGCGCCATCTTCAAAACAACTAAGCAACCAATGTAAAAATATTTCATATGTGATTTTTATTAAAATAAACTTGATTTTATATATTATTTTGCATATTTCTTCATCGTACGTTTTTCTTGAGATGTTGTTTAACACGATCAGGTAATTAAATATTGCATTTTCATAACCATGGTACGCTAAACTTGATAAATATCAAGTACAATTTTAATTGAAAAAATTATATTTATTAATTTTTTCTAAATTCTCTTATTTTTCACATCAACTTTTAACACAAAACGAAATTGTTTTCCAGTATTTTTAAGTAGATAAAAAATGTTCATTATAATACAAAATCTTAAATATTAGTAATAAAATTTTACTTAGTCGGAATAAAAAAAGCGTAATCTTCACGAATTAAAGACAGAAGAAACAATAAAATAAGCCTGAAAGAATATTTCGGTAAAATCGACGATTTATGGAATTTAAAGCATTAACTTTTTTGTAAGAGATTATTCTCGTCAATAAATTACGCTTTTGGCTTGGTGAAACGTATTACTTGTTGAAGTCAACATATTTATTATTTTCTCCACGTACGGATGCACGCGTACATATTTCGTCCGGTCGACGAGAAGAAGAGCTTAAACGCGTAAACTACAGTATCAGCGGCATAAGTTGGAACTTTTCGTGTAGATTTCGTGTAGTGTATATTATGAGCAACATCTCGGGCGTGCGTTTACATTGCGTTTTCAGCGGGCATATCTGTCTTCGGAGCGAAAACTTATATTTTACTTAAAAACAAGAGAAGCCAATTCGCAATCCGAAGCGCGCACCAGCAGCGCGCGTCCCCGAGTCACATTTTATACGAATCTTATCGCCGCATGATGCGAAATGTATGCAAAATGTAAGCCGACGGCTACCGCACACACCAGCTACCAGCGCGCAGTGCACCGATTGCAAGAAATTCATAAAGAACCTCTTCAGCTCGTGCGCGCCGCGCTTTTTGGGCGCTTTGTATATTCAATGTCCCCGGCCTGGCTGGGGTTCTTTATTTCGTGTTTCGGGACTCATTTCACAGAATGAAAAACTCGTGCGATCACAGATCACTGATAATAATGCAACGACGATTCTTCGTGTGTTTCATTCGTGCAACCAGCCACCGCTTGCGAATACAGACGTTACAGCTTGTTGGCCATTTTGCACGGCACATAACTTAACTTTGCTAAAATTCGCCAAAAAAAGGCTGAAACAAAAACAACACGCTTTGTTTGCTGCGTACCTAATTAAGCTATTGTTCTATGCGTATTCGAAAATTGGCAGGAATATAAAAACAACACAACACTGGAATAATGAATAATGGCGATTAACATAATCACATCTCAATTGCAGAAACAACGCTAAACAATGTGCAATGCGAATGCAAAACTAGATAGGAATGCAAATGACTAAATGGCACACATGCAGATCCATTCAGCATAATAATAATAGCAGCATTAGCAGCATTGATAATGTTAATAATGATGCAACGAAATTCAGCAAGAGAACAATAAGAAATAACTAATGCGAAGGCAATGTGTAGTGATAAAGGCGACTATCTCTTTCATCGCTTCTACTGTTACATTGGCTTACAACTCATTTCGTATGGTATTACCGTAGCTGCAGAATGCATACGCATTCAGGTGCAACGCGCTGCATTTTTCATTCGTCCTGCTGGCGATCTACTCCCGCTGATAATGCCACTGATATGCATCGAAATCAAACAATTGCCGAGCTGCTAAACGCATTCGCACAATTTTCCGCCAATGCCCAGAAGCACCATACAAAACGAGTACCAACAATTTCAATTCAATTACTTACATTTTTCGCACCGCAATTGTTTTCAAATCCATCAGGAAATTCTTGCAATATTTTAACGTACGTCTGCTAAAGTTTACGCGAGGCAGCTGCATGCCAATCTTCGTCGAGATTTAAACGCACGTTGTCACGTGTGTAATTCAATTTGGGCAAAATGTTGAAATAATAGAATATTATTAAAATGATAAGCATTCGTTCGCACAGCAGAAAAAAGCCTTGTCCGCGTTGCACTCGGCGTCTGGCAACAACAACAATGAGCTGTTAGTTGATGGTAATTTCGCAGCGTGCAATTAACTTGACTGCCCAGCATAAACGCGAACACACATCCCATGCTGCAACCAGGCATTGCGCGCCCGAAATGAACGTGCTCGCGCGCTCAGCGCACACTGAAATGTGTAAATTATGGAAAAACGCGTAATGAGAATAAAAATGATGCTGGCGATAATTTTTATTACCGTGGCGTAAAGCATATGTTCAACGCGGGTTGCGCGTCTGTGCAGTGCATTCGTACGGAATGCATCAAACTTGAACGACTGGAACAACAATTACAATTGCTATAAAAACAACTTCAATAAGACGTGCAAATACAGCGGTTGATTATTGCGTTGCATCGGGTGATGGCATTGACATCAGGTAATGAAGGCTCGTAATCACAGAATTATTAATATGGAATTTACTAATTGTTTTCCTATACATTAACAAAATTTCATTGTTTGGGGGGGGGGGGGTAGATGTCATAAACACTCGATGGTTGTCGTAGGGGTGCACTAAATGCGAAAAAGTCGTGCAATCAAAATGTGAATCACACAAGACAAAAAAATTCCGTCCACAAATGATTGCCAGTTTATGAGTTTTCGAGGCTGAAAGCATGATTATTATATTTCGCTTCGCTTGCGCGCGATTGCAAAGCGTGAAGGCAGGCGGTCGCCTGAGAAAACGAGGGCGTAATGGACGCATCGTATGAATAATTAATACAAAAAGCACATTAATGCGCTTCACGCTGGATTAATGATTGCCGCCTCCATCAGCGTCACTTGCGTATTCAGCGCTAATTATTTCAACTATATTTATACATGTGCCATGCGAGTTTATCGGTTGGCGCTCGTTAGATTCTAAGCGCGCGTTCGCGCTTAGCGCAGGAAAAAGTGCGACTGCTAGTTGAGTGACTGATTTAAGTACGCGCGACTGATTTAAAGACGCTAGCACAGCAAGCGATTGCGAATCTCATGAATATCGCACTGAGCGAACAATTGTGAGCATTCTTGGTCGCGTATGTGGGACTCCTCGGCGTGGCCGGGTGGAATAAAATCAAGTGGAAAGACTATTAACGTCGTGGCGCGCGGCAGCGCCGTTTATTACCAACTGATAAGGCAGCGGCTTCGTGACAAATTATTCGCGCGATGCGGCGATGTTGAGCGCGCCCAGGCGAATGGCACACATATAGAAGGCGGGCGCGCGCGCGCGAGCTTTCTTGATTTCTTCGCCTGATGCTCATCGCAATCGCGCAAACAACGCGATGCAACGCACACACGCGGACACCTCCAACATTCGTTCGACGTAATGCTCATGTTGCTCGATTCGTACGCAGTCGATGTGTAAGTCCATAACATCATAGCCATTTACATCGGACTCGTTGAGAGTGTCCGTACGTAGGTCGGTGGCGGTGCAGCCTCGTTCGTTCTCGTATCGCTCGAAATCACATTGCGAGCTCCATATAATTACACATTTAATTTACATATCGGCTCGATTAGCCCGTGTACTGTTACTCCTGGGTGTCCTGCCGGCTGTTTCATGCCGGGAACACCTTCGCTCTCACTTCCCATCACGCATTGTCCTTATCTGCAACTGACCACCAAAAATGAATTGAAATTAAACAGTACTCAATTTATATACGTACATTGGATTTACATTTAAAATGCAAAACCATTATGTTTAGTGATTTATGTGGGAGGATACTTTGATTCTGCTTTAGCAAAAAAACCAAACTTTAATTCTACTTTCATCAGGATTTCTTTCAAATAGTAATTTTTGTTTAAGCTTTACAGGAGAATAATTTATAATAAGAAGGTAACATTCCTTATTTTCTCATGTAAATAATTAGGGTGCTATTTGAATTACATTTTCTAAATTAATTCATGCACCATAGAAATTATTTGTAAAATCAAATTTCTAAGTCGAGCTGAAGGATTTTATCAAAAACTGGTGTTTGTAAGTAATTAGTATCAATGGTACTTACTTATATTTACCTATTTGTTTAAAGTCATTTGATATTAATTAAAATTTAAATACCTAACTAGCTCGTTATCACTAGATCACTTACTTAATTAATTTAGTTAAGTTCTTTTGAAATTAAAAAACGGGACAGAATCTTTATGGAAAATAGAGTTAGTTTTGCTTGCATATTTTGATTTTCAATATTGATAATGATACCTATCTGCTGAATATTTAGTATAGGGCATGAAATATTTTTAAAACTTGGAGATTGAATAAATATTTGGCAGCATTACGGTCCCTTGAGATAAAATTTCTATTATTAAATTTTTATAGAATAAGGAAGTCCACGCTTAGCGCATTATATCGCTGAAGATGAAAGCAAGCATTCGAAAATGTAATTGAGGTGAAGCACGGCGGAGATTCCAGAGCAAAGTTCTCTTTCGTTCAAACATTTTAACGCACATTAAGTGGATGGCATGAGCTCATGAAAGAGTGCATATAGCAATGGCCAGATCAAGGAAGCGTTCGCCAAAATGCTATCGTATCGTAGCATAATCTTTTCTAATCTTATTTAATAACGTTTACATATCGTGATCAATTTTCAATCTTCCAATCTTCCTCCACTTATTACATAATGCTGAACGCTAATGCGATTCCCTTACGAGCGAGCGAGCAGACGAGCTTCGCCATCATCGATCTCAGGCGCGTTCCTCGTTCGATTAGAAGCACGACGACGATCAACTTTGCCATTCGCGATACAAATACGGCGCGGAGCAGCAGTGCTTATATAACCGCTTGGTGCGGCGGCGATGGGTTTCACTCTTGAGAAGGCCACAGCAGCGAACAACAAAAAGGATCGAAGAAGAACGCTGCGCAACTCGCCTTTTGCATGATGATGGCCCTCTTCTGGCTCGGCGCAATCTTGTGCAAACATTAGCATTGTGTGGGTGAAATTATTTTCGCCAGGCAATCTCATCAGGCATCGCCATCGCAATGTTGCGATATTATGTTGCGGACATTATAGGCCATCAATGGGCGAGTCGCGCGGCTCGCTCGCCGCGTTCTTATGGCGATATTAGGAGTGCATTATGATTAAATTTCATCCGTTCGCCCATCCGTCCTGCCATGCAGCAATATATGATAATCAATGAGATTTACTGGCACGCCATACGGAGTATGATAATAAAATTTTCAAAGTTAATATTGGCTTTACTTACAAACTATAAAAAGTTTTTCATGTAAGTAATATGATTTTCTTACTAAACTATTCAATTTCATATTTAATTCTGCAAAATAGAACCTAATTACTTATTATGGCAAAAAATTGTTATGGCAATATTTGTTGCAGTTACATTGTATTGGTAATTAAACATAGAATTCTTGCAAAGTGTTTTCTATATCAGATGTATAAATCTAGAAGTAACAATACAATTAGACAAATGAATTTTTGCTTTCTGGAAAGAATTGTAAATACTCTAGAGATCAATAGAAACTTCAATCATATGCTCCGCGTTGTATATTAATTAAAATTTCGATATATTGCGATAATGGAATTTGTTGATATTCTGAACTCAAGCCTTAAATAAATTCAATTAAGATTGATATTACGAATAACTAATAACTAATATAGAGAATTGTATAATTTAGTTTCTGAAATATACGATAGAGCCGCTTATATGACCATAACCTCATCATCTGATTTTTCATGAATATTGGGAATACATCACTATAATTAAAAGTTTTTATTATTCTGTCATTGTAAGTGAAATTCACAATATACCTATTATTCCAAGAGGTACAGACAGTAAATCAGTAACACATAAGTAATCTATTCATCAAATCAAGCTGAGAGAACTACAGAATCTTCCTCGGCGGTGAAAAAGCTCTCTTCTAATGGTTATACATATTTCCATTACACTGCTACTTTGACTACGAATGCATTCGTATGGTAAGCTTGTCGGACGATATTTTAATTACGATTGTGTTATTTATTTCGTTTTATCGTTCAGAGGAATGAGAAGTTCATTACGAAAATATTCTATTCTTGTATGAAATGTCACAAACTATTGAACCCTAAATCATGGCAATTAGGCGTAGATTTATTTATAAAACTCAAAATGCCAAACTCGAGTTCCAGCGAGTTATGCTCTAGGCTTGCAGCCGCGCACTAAGTAGCGCTTAGATAATCTCATCAACGTCATCAGATAGATTAGTTAGTTTGGAATGTGCGCGCTGGTAGCAGGAGGGCGAAGTGGCAACTTGCCGAAAACTTCCATATGCATTAGAGTGGAGTCAAACTTGACGAAAAAGCGGTTCAAAACTTCCACACGTCTGTGTGTAAGTTGCCCTAATGCCTAATGCCCAAAGAAATAGTTTAAGGATTTCACTCACGACCAACATTTTTCTTCGTCGTGTATTATACCAGGTAGGGTTAAATATTGATAGCCCAATTTTATAACGTATGTGATAAATTGCTGCAACGCTTGGTAGAATTTTAATGAGATTTATGAAATCCAAAAAGGGTCATTCCATGATACTTGACGTGAACGTACAAATGTCTTAAAGAGATTTCAAACGATTCAAATGGGAAAGCAGGCTGAAAAAGTAGGCCTCGAAGACTTAATCCCGCGTTGGCTGGACTTTTATTCGGTGGATCGCGGACGGATTTTCTTTCTTTGAACGCTTGGGAGGAATTGTGTCATTGTGTCCGGTGATGGCTGTCGCCGCGTTTTCTTACAATGACAGCGCGAGTCATCTTTTTACCTTAGTAACTTTGGAAACCCTTAACTGCTGAAAAGTTGTCTCTGGTCAATGCGCTTATTTGGGATACATTTCCTTGAAACTTTTATTAGTTGGCTATCTTCTATCTTGTCGTGAATGCTGGTAATAATAGGAGCATTCATTAGCGATGACTTTAATGAAGAAAAACTTCATGCAGCCGGGGAGATTTTGCTCAAGTAAAACAAGTAAAAGGGAAACGCGACGAAAAAACATGGCATCGAACTTCATTAAACTTCATTAGAACTTTAAGCCTTCGATCACATCTCTATGATCACTTTGCTGCTTTCACGGCAACAAAATATTGAAGTTCTGCGCGTCTAATGAATACAACATAACGAGTTACTTGCTCGATTCAGTATTACAGAAAAAACGTGGTATTAGTCTCTCGCGTTTATTCCACATGGGTCAGTCGTTCATGATCAGCGAGTTGCCGTCAGTTGCAATTCTCTTCGTCTGGTGCGCATGAATGCTAAAAAGGATTTTAATATCTTTTGCGCCATCTGCTCTGAATTGCCAGCACTATTTCCTTATTATTCATTGCGTCCGCCACATTAAGAAGCGCTCGGTTATTAATGAGCCACCGTGCGCATTTTTTCTCGCAATCGCGCGCTGAGACAATTCCCGGACGCTGATATGATAATGGGAGAAAACGCATCTCGGCGTTAGCGAACGGACAATAAAATGGCAGCGTAAAGTAAATTAAAATTTGAATCGTAAAACCCTCGGCGAAATTAAACTTGGGCATGTCGGCAGTGTGCGCACGCTTTTGCGACATGCGGTTTTATTGGAGTTTAATGTGTAATGTCGCTTGATAGTTCCAACTAAAGGCACTCGGCCGCTTTTTTGTTCTGCGCGCAGACGTCGCGCACTGCAACAAATTGTTTCATCTTCGACAAACGTGCGCACTCATAAAAGTCGCCTAAAGTCAAATCGATAATTAATCGAAGACTGTCTGCAGCTTTAGATTACGCTGCTTGCGGGCATAGGTTAGGGATCGTAAAGGGATCGTGTAATTACATTTAGTATTTAATTTCCAGAAAAGCAAAATTATGTCAGCAAACAGAAAGCTATAAATAATACTTTCAAGGTTTCTTTTTTCTGTTTTAAGTACAATTGGAATTACAAATGTAGGAAATGTGGGGGCCGGCCACCAAAAATCATTAAAAAGCCGGAAATTCATGTGCAGTGCGGCCGAAAACCACCGCGCGAGCAGCGCAAGCATGCTTTATGCACCAACATTCACGAAGCACTAGGGGGCTGGAAATTTGCATTGCAGCATTTTCAGAAAACCGCGCGCGCCACCCAATGAAATATTAAGCGTCTTCCTCGCTATCGTCGTATCATACACACGTTTCCGTTTTTGCGCGGCATGCGCGCATTGCGTCTCTTCATCATCCTCCTGTTGCTGTGCACCGAGTACACTTACACTTCCAGGCCGAGTCCGCCGAGTCTCTCGGCGAATGCGCCGTATGAGAGAGGTAATTACAAGCATTAAGCGCGCCATAGAGGGGTAACATCCACCGGAACAATGTTGACTTCCGTGAGGAGCCCCTTCGTCGAGCTGGAGTGGCAAACGTGCACCACATAACGCACATACACATACGGGAACACATCGTGTGCATAACGAGTACCTAAACAATGTATAATGTGTGCAATGTACCTATGTACCTACACGCTCGATGAGAATCAGGTGGACGACAAGCGCGCTCGCGGTATAATTCAAGGAGTGCAACTCGACACACACACTGTGACCGAAAGGGAGCGAAAGGCTACTTACCACTCAGCATTTGCATTCAGCGCATTGGTCATGTCAACCGGAATAATGTGTTTTATCGGGAACAAAGAGGAGCGCAGTTAAGTGCGTCCCCCTCAACCCCAAACAATATTGAAATCATCAAAGCATCGCGTCTAAACTGTTGAAATTTGCTGCGCACGATAAAGGGTTGAATAAAATTCAAATATTCATACATGAAATGCTTATATTCATGCAAATATTTTGGGCACAAAGCAAAAATTCTTTTCATCCCTCGTATTTTATAATTGAATGCTATAAAAACTTGTTTTCTATAGTGTGCAGTTGTGCATAACGCATTTTTCTGCAGCTTTAGCATTCCGCTAATAATAATTTGATATAAGAGCACGAATTTACTTATAATTATTTAAAATTACGATAATAACAATGCGAGTATGATAAATGTAATCATAACGACGTAAGTAGCATGTGCTTTAAGAGGGCATTTAATTACCACCTACGATAAGAGGGCATGATTAAGCTTTATACGCGCACGCGGAACAATACCACCTGAGACAATGAAGAATCGCCGGTTCTGACATCTTGAGTAAACCCCTCCTGTCTAATTAATAAAACCTAAACAGTAGCTCAGCGCGTTGAAGGCGTGCTCGTTGAATGTTAGAAAGACAAAGATTAAGAGAACATGTTGATAAGTGCGTATACCTAACAATCATCATGATTTAAGTAAGTGTATTTAAATGTTGTATACCACCTCCAGACGAATTTACCTCGTTCAAACTTTTTCCAGCCATCGGGGTTGCGACACGCGCGCGCGCACACTTTAGATACACACACTATTATTATCATTAATTATCCGGACGAGGCAATTTATAAGAAATTCAGCCTCGGGCGGCTTCCTACACGGCTCTCTTCTTCACTGGTTTTAGAGACACTGCAATGTCTAGCGTCTGTAACCCTTGTATTTTATGCATGTATAATTCAAGTGAATTATGCTCGCGTATTTAGCGCGGTGCGCATACTTAAACTATTACTTCTAGGTTACATACGCGTACGAAACTTTCCAATGAAGCAACATGTATTATTGGAGATAATTTAGTGGAAAACTCTAAATCTACACAGTATATTATTTCGAGGCAATTGAATCATTTGTTTTCGAGGAGTTCCAATAGCACTTTGCGCCCGGAAATTAATTTGCAAGCGATAGTTGCATGACTTATGGGTCACTGCCGCAGCAGTTGCAATAAGTGCATTATACTTAGTTGTGCTTAGTTGATTTAGTGAACAATGCGTTTGTGATAGGAACAATGTACGCGAAGTGGAACCCGCGAGAGTGTAACTCTTACTTTATTTAACCTGACGAAAGTTTGCGCATAACTCACCCGAAGAGTTGAGCGCATATGCGAGCTCGGATTCTTCTTCGCGCACAAGCTCATAAATTCATATTTCTGAAACGCAAGGTGCACTAAATGTGTCCTTGCGCGTGATAAATGCTTGCTAATTTTATCATACAGTGTCAGAGTGTTTACTTCCTTTGCTTCCAAAAGGACCTCCATTGTATAAAAAGTTAATTTCTGCCGTGATTAAATTGACTTTATGAAAGATTCAGGTTAAGAGTACCAAACCGACTATAGATAAAAGCGTTTTTAGCAAGTTTTATAATGGCATAAAATTACAACATCAACTTGCATTATTTTTATTGTTCCGCCACGTTGTCTTGTTTATTAAGTGTTCGTACTCCGTGCTCTAAGAGCGTTTACTTAAAACATTAAAATGCAATTACAATCTACATGCGCATAATTTAAATTTGCGGTAATGAATATATAAACGCGAGCGCTTTGAGCGAAATTTCAGGGCAAAGCAGAATGTATTTAATAAGTGCTTGTCGCGCGCGGCTGTTGCTTGCCGCCGCACAATATAGTTATCATTTTATTCGGCGTTGTTTTCTTTTGCAGTATTATTTTTGCAAACGACTACTTCAAGACAAAACCGTCTGCCTATTGACGCAGCGTAGGCACACACTGGCTATCTGACGATCTTTTCCACAGGTCGTACGTTTCGTGAAGCGTTAATTGTGCATCACGTATGCAGTTCGCATTATATTTTATGTAAAACACGGCTGCGATAAAACGTATAAAATGTCGAGATGTAGATTGTAATGTATTATTATAATCATTTTAATTTTAATGGCCGGCTGATGCATTTCATGCGCTGCTCGGCCACTTCAATCCGCGGCGATGTGTTGCGAATGCATCGTGAATGATGTGTGTAATTTTCGTCACGGGCGCTCTGCTAATACGGGAAATTTAATATTTAACTTTTAGCGCTAACGAATTAAGCGTTAATGCAACTCCATTGCATTAAAATCGCATTAAAAACGCGAGACGCGCAATTCATAATTCAAGATTCGCCATAAGAACAAAATAAATATTTTAATTACGCATCGCCTTCGTCCTGCTCTCGCACGCAGCTTCATTTAATGAGCAAATTGCATTTTTCGGCTCGACATCCATCCATCTGGCTTTAGCGCGCTCAATTAAATTTGTATTTTTCAAGCCTAAATTCATTACGGAATTCTCAAAGTTTTAATTAAGTCTTCATGCATTATTTCACTCGGCGAACGTGCACCTTTTTGTTGAGGCGTAAAGTGCGTAAGAGGAAACCGAACGCATTAATAGTGATTTCGACAGATTGAATGTCCACCGAAAATTGTGTAAAATTACACCCTAATTGCTACTTGCTCTTCGTTGCCCGCTTACCTTTATCAGGTGTGAAATCGTTTGCTGGTCAATAACACGCTGGGGATCTGAAGACGGTAGCAAGTCGCGCATTGTTATAGCAAATGCGCGCATGCTGAGTGATGTAAAAGAAGCGCAAAACAGAGAGCATTAGCAGTAAAAGGCAATGCACAAAGTGGCCACAAAATAAAGAAGTAACACGAGTAACAACTGAAGCACACAGCGAAATAAATGAATAAAGCAAAAAAAGAGGAGATGCTCAAGGAATTGGGGAGAAATGAAAGGCAAGCGCAGAAGAGAGAACCTGATGCGCTAGACTGATACCACCGCAACAAGAAACAAGAGAAGCAATGGAATGATGTCGAATCATCGTTGGTAATTCGAATGATGGTTTTGTTAAATTGCCTGCGTAAAAAGTATTCCGGGCTGCTTCGCGTCTCCGGTTCTTCTCTCTTGGTGAATGTTTTGTTGTGGTTTCGAATGCCACCAAAATCAGAGTAGGAATCTTTTTAGATTTGTAGCTTTACGGTCAGTTTACGATTCAACGCAAATACGGAATAGATAATATGTTTGCAACTTATTTTCAGAAATTGTTTAACGAAAATTGAGAATGTTTCTCAAAATTTTTCAGTAACCTCTGATTAGCATATGTGTGCAGTATCCAAAAGTCGTGCAATTACCTTTAAATTTTTTCCACGATGCATGGATTACAATTAAACGTAAACCTTGACTACTTCGACGAATTGATTGTGGGGTCCCATATGCATTAAGCGTTTACTTTTGGCAACAGCAGCCCAAAATCTTTTTCTCTTTTTCTGCCTGCACAAGAACACCGCATCAGCAGTACACGGCCATCACACGAGTGATGCTCGAGTGCAATTTGAATAAATATCCATTGAAAAATATGCGAATACATCACACGCGCATCACTTGCGCATGCATCCATATGCGACGAAGCCAATGCAAATGCGCACGGCTTAAACCTTCGTCATACAATATGCATATAAACAACTTTTTCGTAAATTACACGCTTGCTACAATGCGCGCACCTTTTTCACGTCCACCGCAGACGCGCCGCGGTTTCGGCCATGGCATAGCAAATTCACCTCTCGACTCCTTCGCTAAGCGACGCAATGGATGCAATCGCGTTCGCGCCCATCGTAATTCTATAATAATGTTATTTATGCATATACATAAAGCAAAAATACGCTAGAGTCTAGACGGCGAGCCGCATAAATGCGCCAATTAAATTAAATTTGCGTACAACTTATACCTACCTCTACATTTTCGGGGTGCGCAAGTGCATCGTATGCAGATGGCAAATCAAAGACGAGTGGAAAACAATTTGGTAATTTGTTTAAATTTAAATAATTACGATTGCTGCGCTCGAACAAAAGTCGCCTTAAATGCACGTCAATTTGAATGAGTAATGTGCTGCGTGCCCTCGGGGGGTAATTCACCTTATTCGCCTCTCAATGAGACGAGCGCACAAATGGATGAGTTTTAATTAAATATGAAAATGCACTTGAATTTGAATTTATGCTCTGTTTTCAGCATAGAAGGGTTTTGTCTTAAATATTTCATTTCCTTGCAGGTAGGTTGGTACCCTACCTGCTTAAGACAAACCGAAATTCACATGAAAACAGCGCGCACGTAATAAAACACAGACAAGATACGCGCACACAATACAGAAACGCGGATGAAAACTATAAAGAGTTTTATTTCAAGTGAAGAATGATGGCGCGCCGAGAAGAAAAGTCTTGCGGAGCGACTTTAAAAGAAAGAACATCCATCGTAATTGCCGCCGTTGCGGCTTTTATTTTCATTCGCTGCTGCGGAGTGCACTGCGTTCGCGCACTAATTGAAATAATGATCCGATTTCGAAATAAAAATTTATTAAAGAAACGCCGACGACGATACCACGGACGAAAATCACGCTCTTGATTTACACTTGAATAGATTCTTCACAATTTAACGGTGTACTTTGTCATTGCTTCTGTTGTTACTCCATCATTCAGTACAAAGAGACATGCCAGGTTAAAACAAAACTGGAAAAGTTTAAAACAAATTAATGTTTAATTCACTTTTCGCGAATGAAATAACTACATTAAAATTTGGTTATTTTCAAATTTGTTATTATTAAGTTAGAGGTATAATAAAATATAATTCATCCAACAATTCAATGAAGTTATAAACTTTTTACGTGTTAAAATATGTGTAGCCGAACCGCGTAGATGTTACGTTAACAAAACCGCAATTATGTCGAGGCAATTAAATTAATCACGAAAATTATAAACTAATTTTGGCAACAAATGCGGCCATCAACGTCCAATCTTCCAAGTTTTAATGGCTTTTTTCTAATAGCCATGCTCCGAGACTCGATCGCACTCCATTCTTCATCGTCGTCGCTTTTGTGTGCGATGCTGCTCATTCATTCCGTAAACAAATTGCCTTTCAATCCACAACTAATGCCCAATTTAGCAAATATATCACGTTCCGTCCGCAGTGTGCGCACGTTTCGCTCCGCTTTTGAGCATCTATCAAACGAGAAGGCCTCGTCTCAAACTATTAAAAATCCGTCAGTGCGCGATCGTTGTAAATTCGCTCAACATTATTATACGAAATTGGATTAGGTAAGGGTTGGCGTGCCGTAGGCGCACATTCAATATGGTGCAGGTAAGACACCTCGCTTTGAAGCAATAATAGCTCAAGAGGTGCAGCAGACGGTGTCATAAATTTTCATCAACGCTGGGGTTGAATGGAGCTAAATGTGTGCTCGCAAAACAATGAAAAAAGGCCCGAAACAAGGCATAATGAGCGCCGAAAACGTTTATGGAGGGTTGAACTGTCCCAATCATTTATTACACCTACAGAGTGATCATTTCTTGAACATATTAATCAAAACCCTTTTCTACCTAGTGAATTTAATGATATTTTATTGTTACTCTCTGTAATCGGTATATAAAATTAGAAAGGATTCCAATTAAGAGCCTCCGGTGCGGATCTCGTCTTAACGTTGCTGCGTTGCGTTGCGTTGCGTTGCTGTTTGTTTGCTTGGTCCCCAAAAATGTTTTTGTTGCCTTTGACTTTAATGCTGTTGCTGTTGCTGTTGTTGTTGTTGACTTGCTTGTATGTTCGTTGATTCACATTTGGTCGGCGTCCGGCCGGCCATCCACCAACAATCATTATCATAATTATTTTAAATGCTTGCTCTTTTTCCCCTGATGCGTACGTCATAATTTCGTGCCTTTATCTTTTTATAAATGTGGTGTTCGTCTACACACAGAAAGCGATAAGACACGAACGTGTACGCACACATGCAACTTGAGTAATATATGTAATTACATGATGGCTCATCAAGAAGGACTTAGAGTAAGTATTGCGTTGTCGTCGCGATTCACTTTTTATGACAATTACGTCCGTATATTATTAAACAAAAATGAACGTCGCTTTTCTAAGCTTTGTTCACTGTTTCCGAAATTGTATAATTTTAAATTTAACCTAGATGATTTAGAATGAAAGTAAAAATTATGTAGTCACTGCTACGATCTAGAAAATGTCAGAATCATTTTTCAATTCGCTTTAAACTTTAACACAACATACAAATTGATAACCAATTTGTAGACATACATTACAATTACCGTCCGACGATTACCAATGCACCAGATTACAAATTGATTGAATTACGCAATTGAGAATTGTTAGGTTGCTTGTCGCTGCATAGAACCTCACAGAGGTTGTGATAGGTTATGGTGGAGAAAAACACATGTTTGCGTTAAGGTCAAACGGAAAGATCTATCATTTATTAAGCGTAAACTATGGCGCAATCCCTCAATCACTAGTGACTACAGTCGGACATGTGATTCTTTGAACTTTTCTCTCTGAATCAGTTGGTGTAGAATTGCATTGCATTGTGCATTAAGCGTGGATTGCATGAATAAAAGTGGCACATCAACCAGCGCGAAATGCTACAAAGTATAAAAATATACGGTAATAAAACATACTTATTATGTTATAAACATAAATGCAATTTATTTTTTGCTTAATTCCAAGGCAATGAGGTCACCGAGTACGTAAATTTGTGACTCCAAGAGTGCTTACTAATTTATAGGTCAGTCCATCATTATGGCAACTGCATCTGAATTAAACTTTAATTTTATGTGCATTAAGATGAAATTAACCCGATTTTAATTTTATTCCTGAATAATTTATAACTCGACGAGATCTATTTTCAACTTTATGATTTCTTAAACTTTAAGCGCTCGCGCATGCTGGTTGAATTTTGGAATGTATCCAAGCAAAAATTGCTCTGCATTAATTTCGGACTGGTTTCCGCGCCGGACGCATTTAAATAAAATCAATTTTCAAGTATATTATAAAGTAGCAATTCATTGAATTATACACAATGAGTTTGCAAAGTTTGCGATGCGAAAACAACGCGCGCGAATCAACAAAGTCATAATCCATGCGCTGCTCGCGTTTAAGAATTGGGCGAACTTCTTCTTGCTTGGCCTAATTCTCTTGGTTGCTTTCGCGCAAACTTTACAAAGATTCGAGCGTGTTAAGCACACTCGAATTGAGTCTAATCGCATATGCTGTATCTGCAAGAACTAATGCCAGAGATGAAGTGATCCATAACGAAATGGCATTAAATTAAAATCTCCTCTATGTGCTACGAACTGTTTGTGTTTGTATCGCAAAATACCACATCGTACCGAGATGACTCGAAAATTATTTGTGTTTGTGTATCCGACGTCGCTGTTCGGTTTGGCGTCGCCAACCAACCACTTTACAAGCGACATACTCACGTATAACGATGGTAATTTCATTAGGGCATTTTATACGCTCCGTATAGCGTCGTAATGACGATAACTAAAATGGTTAATTAGAGCCTTTTATTAAATTACAAACTTTAGTTCACCACACTGGCACTGCTGTGGCTCGTTGCCTGACTGGTTTACAATTGCGCGATGGCATTTACCTTTTTCCAATCGGCGCTTATAAGCTTTTTAAGTCGAAAAGCATGCAAATTATTCGCATCAACTATGTAGACTTTGCTAATATCTGTTCGTCATAATCGTTAAGCATTGATGCTAAGTGACTTTAAGAGGCAATCTGTATTTCAATGTTATTTTACGATCAACTTTTATTGAGTTCATGTCAGTATCAACAAAAACAACATTTTTAAACCTATAGAAAGTGCGGTTAACTTTTTGAAATTACGTAATGTGCAACAAATTCATTCAGAATTCAAAATAATCCTTGAAAATGTCCTCGAAATGGCCTAATTTGCAAACAAAATTGAGGATGTAATTCATCATAAAGTTTTTATGCACACTGAAAATCATTCATACTGGCGAACACATGAAAAAGCAGAGCATATTTCAATGTTTTTGTTCAAAGTTCCATTTCATCGCTCTTTTTTGCACAGTGTTCTAGTAGCGCAGATTCCACGCTTTTGGCACGATTACCCACATTAATATTCTTCGCAGTTTTCGGCTTTAATTACATTTCCATCCAATATCTGGCGCCAGAGTTGTATTTAAAAACTCTATGAATATGTTGATTTCATCACGCGCGCTACAACGATGCCAACAACATTTAAAACTTTCATAACCCGTGCTCGTTTCAGTTATTATTCGATTTCATTTGCAGCATGGCTTCCTCTTGAAAAATGCAAGGCGTGTTCGCAATGCAATCCTGGGCCACGCGAATATCATCTTACCTTTACGTAGAGCAACCCTGTTGTACGTTATTATGCGTTAGCGTTCATATTGCGCACCCAACTCTACCGTCGCAGTTTTACTGATATTGTTTTTCTTTTGATTGTTGCAGATGCTTGTGCTCCGCATACGAATGTTGGCGGTGAAGCAACACACCCCATTTGGTGTAGCAGTATCAGGAAGTTGGTTCAAAAATTGAATTGTTTCGTTTATGAGTTTCTCGTTGCGATTGCGTTAACTTTAAAGTTGAGAAAATCTGGTAAGGCACTAATTAATAGAAGGTTTTAAAATTGGAAGCACATTTTTGCATTTCTTTTTTGGGGTGGAAGATGATAGAAAAAGGACATCTGAAGATCGTCAGGTGAAGGTTTTTTCTTTTTTTAAATTACACTGCTTGAATTTTTTATTATCACTCACCGTCAATGACATGCAAGCTTCATACAAAACGCGCCCTATTATTAGAGCCAAGCTGCAATTATTTGTTGGGGAGCATTTGTGAGTTTTGGAAGAAACGTCGTAGCTGGCGACAAAACGCACTCGAAATCATCATGGAAGGAAGCAGAGACAAAAAAGATAAAAGGCGCTTCCCTTAATAAGTGCGTTTCGCGTTTTGTGTGCGGTCCCTCGATTTTTACTTCCATTGTACCAAGTGAAATCATCGTCCAATTGTGTTGTCATTTCCGTTGAATTGTCTGACAATCGCCGCTGCTGCACGCTAGCCCACTATTTGTTTTGCACCAGCACGGAATCAAGTGCAAAACACCAGTCGTAATTGCGAAATTTTCTAACCTGGAATGACATTTATACATATTGTAATTGCCCCCTCGCACTGTGGGTCACTGTGAAAAATGTGCAAAATCGCCACACACACGGTAATCAAACGTGCCAGGTCTGTAATTGTAGAGAACCGCAGTGAGTAACCAAACCACAAGGAGAACCACCCGCTGGCGCCGCCGCCGCTGCAAAAAAGGAAGTAGATTTTTGCGTGTGCGTTACTATGAAAACTAACGAAACTAACACTCTATGGCGACGACGCATAATTACAAAGTGCTGATGGCTAATGGGCGCACACGCGCCGACACATCGAACCCCTCCGACCGCTCCGCTCTGCCCTTTTGCGCCCAACGGGCTTTTGTTGCTAGTCACTTTTGAAAATTTGCACACGCGGCTTGTCGCTGGTGACACGCTCGCTCACCCCTGCTGAATAGCCGTACGCAAATTCCGCCCTCACACACAATTGTCGTTAACTATTTTCCGCTTTGCGCCCGCATATAATGCGTGTTTTAGGCTTTTTGTGCCAACATTCATTTTCTGCTATTCAGCTTCTTGTAAATTTAACTCGTAGCCATTTTTTGTGTTTATTTTGGCCGAAATTAATTTTGCCTAAAAGGGTGGAAAAGGGTGGAAAGTTATTTGCTCAAATGTAACTTGTAAATATTCTTTATTTGAATATAAATAAATATTTATTGTGGAAAATATACAATAGAAATCACTGTATGAAAAACAAAATACAGAAACCAGACATGAACAAAATGTCTCTAACATTTCCCACATTTTGCGGAAACGTCAAGAAGATGTCTCGGAAACGCCCAGCACTTGTGCCGGTTTCTTTTTTCCTTTCGTATTTTGGCGGTTTGTTTTCCAAGTTGCGTGGTGTTTGTCTAGCCCTGCTTGACGGTTGATTGCTGGTTCTGCATCAAGGCGCACACTTCTTGAAGGTTTTTGGGATAATAATAGAAAAAATTACAGACGTCTCTCGTCCGAATCGGCACCGATTGCAAGAACTGCAATTTTCGAGGGTTGATTTGCTACGCTAATTGCACCAATAATTATTTCAACTAGCGAATGATAAATCTCAGCCGGCACTCTTTGTTTTCTCGAGGCTGTAAAAACAGCCGCATTAATAATGAAGTTAATAAATGCCATAAAATCATTCATGTTGACTCGGCAGCGGTATTAAATCGTAAAACGCTTTATTTTGGTATGCGTTTATTGCATATTAATGCTACGCGAATTGGAAATGTATTGGCAATATTATGCAGCCGCGCACAACTTGTTGCAAGTCAAATTCGCGCTTAAATTGTTCACGATGAATACGACGACGAAGTCCAGGAAGATAAAAGCGTTTCACGTACAAAACCACTCAAAACTGTCAGAATAATAACTTTATTTACTTTTATCAAGAATCAAGCAAATGGCCAAGATATAAGTGGTAAAAGTTTTATTTTAAGTGTATGAGGAAAATTAAAGAGCTGAGCGTATAAGAACAGTTATTAGAGATGCATTACGAACATTAAGCATATTAAAGCGCAAAGTTGATTTCCGAGCGAATTGATGATCGGTGCGGAAAAAATCCATTAATCAAAATGAGAAAACTTGTGGATGCATTTGTAGCGCAATTGCGATCGGATCGTGTATTGATATTGCCGTGGGTACATTTCCAACTTTGATGCATCCACTCGACAGCGGTTTATTAATATTAGATGATGCCTATTGAGGTAGCACCGCGCGCGCGGTTCGCCGGCAACGACGAACAAGTGCGGCAATTCGAAATGTAGGCCTCCTCTTCGTACCAAGTGGCGGTATTTCTTACGAGGAGAGTATGCGCTCACTGAGCAGAAGCGACCATTTGCGGTCTGGCACATTGAATTACATTTGCATCTATATGGGGAAGAAATTCCCGACGGGCTTTCTCGTCTCTCGTGGACGTGAATATCAGCAAAAGCGCCGCCTTCGCTTCTTTCATTCCGCGCCGCCGCCAAACGATATTTGAATATATCCATCGGGCTCAATCAAATCGTCTTTCGCACACTGTCTGCAAAGTCAAACTCATCGTCTATGACTATTCTATGAGTATTGATGAAAGTATTTTTTCCAAAGTGCAGACAAACCGACCAAAGGCTTTTTCAATGACATCCACACTGTTTTCACTTGAAGTTGATAGTCGCTTGAAGCTAAAAAAATAATTTCACTTTAATTCATTCCATGTTCATTACTCAGAATGACGTTGGAAATATGACATTCAATTCGATTTTTGTAAAATGTACTCCCGCAGAACACACATTGAAAAAAGAAATGAAATTATGTCGTTCGAGTAACATTCGGAATCCAACAAATCGCACGCGCATCTTGGACAAGTCGTTCATTACTGTCAACCGTCAAGGCAAAGCGAATGAAACAATTACTCACGTGCGGTGATACGTAGAGGTACACGGTGAGTGCCTGTATAAACACAATATTCGTTGGTCGCGGCAGCAGCAAACGAAACGAAGCGCAACGATATCAAACCGCCACCACGAACGAACGAGGGCATAATGCGAGTTGAATTATTCAATTTATTTATTTATCTTGCGCTTGACGGACGGCTTGACATATTATTAAATCGCTTCCATAAATACGCGCCTCTGAGGAACGAACGAGAGAGAAATGCAATGTGCATCATGCATTCGAAGACATGGGAGACTTATTTCGTGCGAGAAGTGTGCGACGCGCTTAAATTTGTAATTTCCAAACCGGATTCGTTGCACCAGAAGAAACCGAGGAGCCCACGTAAAATATACGAGCAGTGGAAACATCATATCTTCTGCGAGCGCGAGCGCCTTTTACTCAATTATTCATTCGATTTCGTTGCGCGCGCGCGCGCGTACGTTCGCGCTACCGTGTGTTTGTTTTAAGCATGCGGAAGGCTGTCGTCTTTTACCCTTTTCATGTCAAAATTGCGCGCGCCCGCGCAAAATGAATGGGCCGCAGTGTCTTGTTCGCGCACCGCTAAGATGCCCACATTGTTCTTGCGCATATCATCTCGCGCCAAGCGCACTCTTCGACCGTCCGAACGATGAAGGAGAGACTTCACGTTTCGGGTAACGGACGCCGCGCACGATAATAAATCATACCGAACGTGACATTCCAATAAAAAATACGCGCGCACGCAGATGAAACGCATGCGGTACTTACCTGCTATAATTCTTCTTTTCGTTTGCGTACGTTTGTGACGTTTGTTGTGTAACATTACGCTTCCCCTTTGCATTTTCCGCTTTCGCTGCAGAAATCACTATTTGAGAAATTCTCGTGGAAAAGCGAGGTTATGAAAATTTAGAGGAACATTCATACTTTTAAATGTGAAATAAGATAAAAAGTAAAGTTACATTCTTTTGCACATAAATCAGTCACATAAAGCCGTACAACAGGAAATATTATAAGTGCACCCCCCACATAACTGCAAATTGCAAAATTTGTAAAATTATACTTTTATCTCGCCTTGCGACGATCACCGTTTTTTTGGCGGAGGAGAGTTGATGGGATCGTGGAGCCGACTTGCTTAAGAAGTCATTTCAGGTCCACATTTATCCAGCAGACAGTCGACCCCAAAGTGCGTGACCTGAATTACAGTACGGCAGGACGCGCAAGTAAAGCGTCCCTAAATTATATTCTCCCCTGTAATGCGCCCCCTTTTACCGAAACGCAGCTATCCATCTGTAGTAATAAGTTGTCAAGTTGCTCTCTGGATAAATTTCGTTTGCGAACTTGGATCCTGTACCTTACAAAGGAATGCATTTTATTGAGTCAATGATTGAAGCGTACACGTGTTTAGCGTACGCGAGTGCAATTTACATTTATCAAAAGCAACGCGCATACTTGCAATTGTTTGACGTATGCTCTATTGACAGTCGACGAAATATGCGCATGAAGGTAAAGACGTATATCTTTCGGAAAAGTGTACAATGCGAACGTTTCAATTTCTCACTTGGAAGTCAACGTCAAGTCTTCAAACCACGTCAGTCATTCTTATTTCGATATTATTGTTGCGTTTATTTTTTCGGCAACGCTTTGTTATTATTCCGCGGCATTGTCGACGTCGTGGATGAATTGTTTCGCTCGTATCATTAGCAGCGGAGACGGCAATAACAATGCATCCGTTCGTCTTCGTCGTCAATAAGTTGCGGTTTTCGTTGGCGCGTTTTTCGGCCAAAAAGCAACTCGTTACGTTACGCCACTCGCCGCCTACAAGGTGTTCTTTAAAAGCTTAGCCAGCTTGTGGATTTGAACATGAAATTAAATTTAAATGTTTCACTCGTTGTACAGCTTAATAAATATACATGTATTTTCTTTGCTACACCATATGTATGCATATACTTTTTGTACACTTTTGCAAGCATTTTTCAATTTCATGTAGCAATTTTTGCGCGCCTCGTGCGTCGTATGATTACCGCGAACGCTATGAGCGTGACGACGAAAAATTCGAAAAACTTTGATGTACCATACACGTTCTTCACTCTCCTCTAACCACAAACTCAGGTAAGTATCTCTTCTTTGCCGTTGCGCATGTGGTGAATGCAAAAAAAATTCTTTTGCGGTTTTCCAACAAAAACGTGCGCGTCACTCGTCTGCTTGATGATTGTTGCTTGTCTAAAATTTTCGAAATCGATGGAAAAACAATTGAAGGCCCATGTTCATTTCCGCCGTAATACGAAAAGTCACTGATTGAAAAACCACCAAAAGCGATGAACCCAAGCGGGAATTTGTTGTGCGGTTGTTGGAACAAATATCACTGTAAGGAGAGTGCTTCGCCAGCATTTTCGTGTACCAGAGAGTGCTTGAAATGATTGGCTCCGGCACGTCGATTCAATGATGATCAATCTCTTGCGTGCGTCCGAGACCAGCAGGCGGAATCGATGGATGCCCTTGTCCGACACACTTCATTGCGCGCTTATTGATAATTTTTTGTGCGTCTCATTGTTCTTCGCATTACGGCAAGCACCAAGAGTTCATTTTTCTTCAATCATTGCGCTTTGTTCGTTGCGTATGCATTCGTGCATTACATTTATAAACCTTGCAACCCTTTGAGGCATCAATCAATGCGTATGACCATTGCACAACATTAATAAATTCACCATAATCTTACGGTTAGGAATGTAGGTACCTATAATAAATTTATAATTTCGAATAATTGTTATTAAAATGTTTAGGAAAACGTATATTTTTATTTAATTACAACTTTTAATTACTTTTTGCGTTTACAAACATAAATTCTTATTTTATTAAATTTCATTGTGTAAAACATGGTAATTAATTGCGAAGAAATTAAAATATTGGCATAGTAAATGAAAATTTTAACCGAGCGGTTTTTCCAAGAATTCAATTTAAAATGTATATTGCGCATGACATAAAAATGCCAATGAAAAGGCTCACGCCTGATGCAACGCGAGGCAAGCATTATTGTAAAAACATTTTAATTAATTTTTCCACTCAAAAAATAAAATGACCCGAAGCAGGGTTGCCCCATAACCAATTTTTCCAACTCTGACATCACGAACGCAACTTCGCATGCGTTTTTTCCGGTCGAGTTTGTTTGCGTTTATATGATATAAATCCTCCGTGTCCGGAGCCTGCGATTAATTAAAATATTTCCCATATTTTGGTGTTATTAATAATCTCGCCATTGCAAACGTTTTCTTTCCGCTGATGCGTCGAGCGCGCAAACTCGAGATTTGATTTATTTTTGTAACAAATTATGTTTGCCAGAGGAGATCGGTTTTGATTTGTGGTCGGCCGGATCGTGCCGTGGTGTCCGATCGCTGCTTCTTCGGTGCGATATGCAGTCCTGGTTTACACATACCTACTATAGCCATGTACACCTTCGGCAATTCCGACGCAAGCGCGCGTCCAGTGCAGCAAACCGCGGCGGGCAATTTCAATGAGACGGCTGACCCACCACAGCACACACCGCCATCCTCCGTCGAGTCGCATCGTGGCGGTTTTCTAGTCTGGACATTACGACGCGGTCATCATCAGCGTGTATATGTGCACAACGAATCGTACAAATATCGTTTGGCATTAACGATGCAAAGCGTTCGGTTGCCTGATATCATCCGTCAGTTGAGATGCCGCATGGCATAAATCACAATTAGACAAATGTGCGTTTCATCCTTTACTTCTACAATTACTATATTGATTTGATACTTATATCTTTTTAGTTTTACTAAAATGAGAACAAAAAGTTATTGGAATTCCTACAGTAGGTAAATTCTTTAGATAACTTTTCATTTGTGAAATATTCGTATTTCGAATTCATGGAATTTCCACGAATGCGTTGTAAATTCTTAAGAAAACTCAACTTTGCCCAGGTGCTCCAAACATATAAACGTTCAACCTAATAATGACAAATTGCGGTGACATTTGGAAAATCGAATTCTTCCAGCCCTCCTGCACTTTCCATTGAGCGTAATTTGTAAATACGACTTCTTCGCTTCCTCTCATTATGATTGTGCGTTGATGCTTTTATGTGCGATCGTTTAGTATCGCATTGTGTAAACGTCTCCGTGTCGCATTCAAGTCCGATTTCTTTTACGCGCAGGGCATTTTTCCGGTTCGGAGCACCGAAGGCAATCACAAAAGTGTGCAATACGCTGCGCACAATAATAATGGACAATTGCACTTTATGAATGAAACTTTTCTAATTTCGGCCTAGCGAAGCGACACTATACAAAAGTGTAAAACTGCCATTTAGAGACGGTGAAAAACGTAAAATACGCATCGTACAAAGTTTGTGCCTCTAGCCGGAAATTGATGAGGCTAGATTGTGCGTAAATCTACCTGTCGAAGTATGTGCACTACACGTGGAAGTGCACGTTCAGCAAGCGAGGTAACAAAAGGGACAAAAATGAAGCATAAGACTTTACTTGCTTACAACAAGGACAAATATCCGCGCGCACGCGAATGGGAAACATTAGCTGATGCAATGGGGAAAACTTTCGCGTGGTGCCAGTAAAAAGTATAGCAGTTCCAAATACAAAAAATGGGCATACAGTACTATGACTGAACATAGTTCTTGGTTTTCAAACCTAGAGACAAATCCCAAACGGCGACGAAACAAACGTGAGGCAGCAACGACAAAATGTTGCAGCATTACGGAAACTCCCGAAGGATATTCACTAGAGTTGAACAAAAGCATTCAAGCCAATTTAATCTGGGGAAATATCATGATTTGAAATCCCAACTTTTAATATTTTAAGAGATGTGTGATATAAAATTAATAAATTAATGTCAAATGTTAACCAGTAACAAATTTATTTTTTGGGGAGTGAATACATCAAACAGGAAATTAATTGATATTAATATTTGGATTGGATGTTCGCTGTCAATAAACATGAATCACATTTCAGTATTTATTTCTAATATATTTAGTTGCGCTTATGACGACATTAATTATCTACACATAAATTTAATCAATGTCCTGCAATTACACTCAAATTGAAATTGGGATAAATGCATTCAAAGATTGTCTTTGATGTTCGTTATCCAACTGCATCTGGTTTGCGTGTTTATGTTAGATTTCAATATTGATCTTGTTTTAGTGGGTCATCCGAACGGGCTACCGAAAAGTGCATTACCGCGTGTATCGATTGGGCGCAAACAATATTCAGTGACCATGATATCTACATACATAATATTTGCTTAATTTGTGCGTATACATAGTGCGTTCAGGGCTGCTGCTGTATCATCATCATCAACCGGGGGAGTGCACGCAATGCATTTGATGCAATTGATAATTCCGAACGTGTACTAACGTGCGGGCGACGCTACGGCGCGACCCAAACATTGTTGTTTGTTGTTTACTCATCGCCTCACTGTGTGTGGCGATTCCGCTCGCTGCTCATTGCTTGATTACTTATGCCCATAGTAAATAATCCAATAATCCAATCACCTACAGACAGATGGATATTCCGCTGCGATGAACATTGATAACATTCAGCACCATCATTGTTCATTTCGCATTCGCCATAACACACTCGCATGTTTTGCTTGCATAAATCAGCCAATATTATGACTAGTGTCATTTATTTCGCAAATGCTTCTGGTTCAGTAACAAACTAGACAAAAACAATACACATTTTCATAATCTCAGTGAAAGTTTCACAGAAACAAGCAAGTACAACTTTCACCAATCATAATATTTGTATTGAGGATGCGCGGAATTGTTGTTAATATTGCATATAGCACAACAATATTTCCTTACATCTTGACAGCACTTTCCATAAACTTATAGATTTCAAAAGCAGAGAATTTCTTAAATGAAGAAATCCCGATTGCAAATTGAAGAAGCAATGTGGCTTAGAAATGCAATATAAAGATGAGAATATTTTTATTTTGTAGATAGTTTTGATATTTTAGCCATCAAAAGCCAGCAGACAGATTGCGGCATCAATGCGATCTTGTTGGGGCATCATTTTCCGTGCGATGACCGCACATTTTTAACATTCATACCGCCGTCTTGGCATTCATACTCTTTGTGTATGTCGAATCAATGTTATTGGGTAGAGATCCGGCGCGTCGCGGTGGAGCTTTCTAACTTTTCGGTCGCCTGCGAAGACGAGAGAAATATCCATCCATGTGACTTCTTTTCTGCTGTCTCCATTCAGCATCCACGTCACACAACCGCGCTTGCCACCCTTGGAGCTATTCATTCGTTGCGCCCTTATTATCCCCGATGACAAATAGAGTTGACAATGGGTTTTCGCGTTCATTGTTGCGGCTCCGATCGACGAGAAGGAGGTGTTGGTGCGACTTGGAGTACTAATGCTGTCACAAACTTACAAATAGCAATTTTCAGCTGGAATATCAGCGCGCACACAACCCGACTTAATGACATTCCTCATAGTACACTAATGCTCATATTGGGTGGGTCAGAAAGTTTTCGCGCATTGTGTTACAATGGCAAGAGCAAGCGTGAATTCATAAAGTGCAATTTGTTTTATTACCTTTATCGATCGAACAGCGCCGGGTGTACAATACCTTCTTGCACAATAAGGTTTCTAGGTCAGAAACATTTGATTAAATCTAAAAATAAATGGAATTGGTTTTATTTCTAGCAAGAGTAATCTTGCATTGTTCCAAAGTGTTTAGGCATGAATGAGTAAACCTTTTTGAGGGAGCAAACCGTTTGTAAAATTGTCGAGCATCTTATGGATCAGCTTCCGCAAGCAAAGCAAGCCAAGCTTTTCGGGTGTCATCCATTCACTAATAGGTGTTGGATCGCATTGTCCATGTCATTTCATTCATATGGGGAATGCGCAGCCATTTAGAAAAGTGCCGAGGCCGTTGTTGTCAATCAAGTTACTGTATCGAAAATATCCAAAACTGCGTGAAAACACTTCCAGGAATCTCACCTGGTTTCGCTTACCAACAATACGAACAATAGGAAAGAAACAGTATCAAACATCACACTAAATATGCTTTGAAGTGATAGCGCCCTATTTTCTGCATGTTTGCAAGCCACGTTTGACATTCAATGGTTTGAAACTAATAGATTCCAGAAATAAAACTTATTAAGCAGTTGATTATTTCCAAGGAGCTGATTACCTGTTAGAAAACATACGACGGTTCCCCCATGTAGAAAATAACTTCGTCTTAATTTATTATTCTCTTTTTTATACGCGTCGGCTGTTGTTTGATTACGCTGTGCGTTTTCGCGAATCATGACAACGATAAAGATGATGAAGTTGCATGGCGTGTGAGGGCTTGATTAACATCGTCCACAATGACAAATCGCTGTGTGCCTCTCGAAGATTGATTTGTTTTCTGCCGGTTGGAATGTTTCGTCTCTGTAATGCGCAATTATATTTCTCGTGTTGTACTTGCCAATTGCAATACCATTGTTATAATAGTAAAATAACGAGCGTATGTGTATTTCTCGAAATTGAGAAACGGTTTGTTTCACATAATTATTGCGTTGGTATAACAGGCAAATTATACGAATTTCTTCTAATAGATTTAATGCTAGATGATTATCCTGGAAATTGTATGACATTCAAGAAGAACGTTTTAATTAAATTACCATTTGTAAGTAGAAAACAAGCATTTATAACATTAATAATTTTTTAAATTTCATGCACATACATACATCATATTATTGCAGGATATTTTGTGATAAAATAATTTTGCAAGTAGGTAAACCGAAATGCATTAAAATTACTTAGTAAAACCCGTTAGATATGCAATTAATTCCTCTGCGGGAATATGACGATTACATTTCAAATCTAATGCTCGCTGGCGCAATAAGCAAAATGCAGCATGCACGAACGAATTCAATATTCATCAAACCAACGAGTCTTCGCGTTCGGGGGCATCCCACACGATGCATGCATTATGTAGGTCATGCACGTTACGTGCTCATTGATCTGAAGCGTTTGATCTATTTATGCAATATGCATCTATGACAATCTGCATTTGCTGCCGACAGCGATTCCGTTGCGATACTGCTTGTTCGTTCCAGATCGCAAATCGCGATTCGCAACACTAACGGCGCTTTATACTTGTCTAATGCCACTGGCAGTCTATGGTTAGTATCTATCGTCAAATATCCACCGCGGCCACAAGCTTGCGCGTATTCACTCATTGATTTAATGCATAATCGAGAAGTACGCCAGCCACAAAAGCAAACGAGCGTATAAATGAATGAGTTATGCACTCAATGTACACATCGAGACTTCATGTTAACGTAGCGTAAAACTCGCTCTCACAGTCAATCGCAAGCAATGCGCAAATATGCCGCATGCTCCTCTCGATCGCGAAGTATTTATGTGCGCCGTCGTTGTTGGCACGAGCTGCGAGCGTATGAGGATGACATTCGTGATGGTTGTGAGGGCGCGTGCCGCGAACTCTTCCCACATCTATTTGCACCATCCTTCATTCATTTGCAGGTCTCTTGTGGCCGCCGAGTACCATTACCCCTATGACGCGTATTGTCCTTTCGCATGTTTTATGTCGCGCTCTTAAAGCATTAAGCATGTCCTCTAAGTAAGCAGTGATTTTTATGCGTTTGGCATGTTTAAGGGTTGCAGGGTTAAAAATAATATATTTTCATGGGAAATTCAAAATATCACTTTATGGGAATTTTTACTAGCATCGTAGTTGTGTTGTGTGTTGCCGAGGAATGTAATTAAACCTAAATAAATAGTAAACGTTGGTGGAATAAGCCTCCAGCGACTATGAATATTAACTAGCGGATTATGAAATTTGTTTACACGATGACGTGCGGTGCTTTATTAAATTTTTATTAAAAAGGTTCATCTGTTACAAAATGAATTTCTTGCCGTTCTACAATCAAGAATTTTCATTAAGAAGGATACTTGAATCAATATTACACAAATATTCCCTTCAATTATAACGTCAATGCTGAATGAAGAAAATTTACTTCTCATTGTTATTTGTAAAATTGGTAAAAAGGTTTTAATTAATTTTTCAATGTAAACGTTTTTAACCACTAATCACACACACCTGATGAAAATCTATAGTTGAAACGTTATACGTTGGCACATCCCATTTATAACTGAATGAGAATTTTGCATTCAACAGCCATCAACGTTTGAAACGAAATTGTGCGCTTGACACACAATAATATTTTGGGCACATTTAGAGCGCTGTTTGTGGGCTGAGCTTATTATAGGGGTGAATTTCCTGTCTTTTCTCTGCGACGCATACGAAGCGTCTTCCTCCAAAACGACGTCATTGTTGTCTCGACTCTTTTCCCCATTTTTTCGCTGTTTGCCCGCGCATCCTTCGAACAACAAACTGCATACTTGCATTTCGGGCGAGCGAAGGAAGACTTACACAAACAAGCCAAACAATACCAGTGCTTTTTCTTTTTGCTGTTGCTGCTGCTGCTACCTATACAGTAAGCATATACGTTGTATATGGGCGCTTCTTCAGCAGTGTGTATCTATCGGATATATCCAATAGATCCTCTTACAAATCCTCCCATTCTCTAGTTTTTTATGCATGTACGAAATCCGGCGTGCTTCGAGAAAGCGCTTTGTGCCCGTGATTTGCTGACGATCGCACCGGATAAACGTCCAATGCATGAATAAGATAAATATTTTTTGGCAAAAGTTTCGAGTTTTATCAATTGGATCAAAGACAGCCCCCGAGCAACAAAAAGTTGAAACCGGGGCGTTACAGTAATAAATAAGTTTGTTTTCCTTAGTCCTTTCAAAGCTTTAGAAAAACCTCGGAAAATTTACCTAAAAAGCGCTCGCTGAGAATTTCTTGGCAAGCACCACTAATCCGATAAAAGTAAAATAAACTTGAAAGCGTTGCGCGTGAATTGTATGCTAATGATTCATCATTTGGGTGTAATTAAAATATTTGTCGGGCGTTTTTATGGGAGTGCGTATAAAAAGCGTCCCTTGTCTCTCGAGCGTTGATTGCCATCCATTGCCTCTATCCATTAATCCGTGAATGTAAATGACGCCCAACGCATGTACGCTCGAATTTACCGACTCCGCATAAAGCGGAAATACCTGTTTACTTATTTACATTTTGGGACGCGGTGCGTTCGAACAAGTGCACGAATGTGCGTTGCGCTCCCCCGAAATAGCGTCATAATTAACTGGATATTGTTTTCGTTTTAGGTAATAGGAAGGCAGGAACGAGAAGGGGGGGTCAGCAACAGGAAGTAATCGGGACGCCCAACGCGCACCGTGCGGACACGTTTCGTTAATGGCATATTAATGAATATCCTACCGATTTTCGTACGCTCTCTTGTTGCGAACACGTGAACAAATAGCCGCGTAATGCCATGGTCTCCTGAATTTTTATGTTTAAATCAATATTAATGTTGAGGTAATTCAACCCCCTGCGAAGCAGAGGTGTAATATTTTAAGCTTCTCCGCGAGCGTGTTTTACTTGTTTGGAGAAAGATTTTGCTAATTATATCGCCCAGAAACATTGTAATAAACGTTTAATGTGGATTTCTATTATTTTTACTGTGTTGATTAAACAATAAAAAAATCAACTATATAAAAGTAGCAAACGCAAACAAAATTTCAATTTCAATTTAAGGCTCTCGTAATGTTTACCCAAAATCAATAGCAAACAGTCGTGCGTTTGATTTGCAAACAAACAAAGCACAACAGGTGAACCGAAACTTTTGTGCTGTTGCTGCCGCCGAAATGCTAATTAACGCCGTTCAATCCGCCTGCGTTGCGAACATTTATTAGCGATATGCTTATCGCGAGAAGCAGTCGGGAGCAGAAGCAACAACAACAACATCAGCAGCAGCTTCGCTAATTAAGAAAGCGACCGAATTCGGCGACGCGCGAACCAACTTGAACGCACTGAAGCAAGCGCGCAATTTTGCTTAATTCTTAATTTGCGTAATTAATATTGTTCGACTTTTTCGTCGTCTCCGCTGCAGGCGAACGCAACATTTTTTGGTTTCGCGCGCGCTTTGTTCAACTTCCAACCGGGCTTTTAGCTCGGCTAATGAAGCAGGACGACGCGTCCAAAAGTTTATTATTGTTTTACCCCCGCGTGAGCGCTCACGCAACGTTCGCTGGGATATATCTGCTCGTTAATTAGTTCATTAACTTTCTTTATTCGGCAGCTTCTTTGCAGCCAGTGTTGACTGCCGTGTTTAGCAGCAAACACCGCCAATAAATTGCAGACGTTTTTCCCCGCGAGTAACGCGTAACGGGAATTTATTGCAATTGCTATTTGTTTAATTAGAGAAGTAATTTCATATTTAATTATAGATTAATTAAATGCACAATCTATTTGCAAATTCTATAATCGAACGCTAGAACTAATAAGTACAATTATCAAAATTCATTAGCGAAGAAATACATAAATACATTCAGGAATTTCTTAGCAGTAAAACAAATTAAATTCATAGACATCCGGTCTAAAATTGCAGGTTGTAATATTATTACATAAGGATTTACCTAGAAATGAATCTTACTACAACCTGTTTGAATCTAGACTGAATACGCTGAATGAGCAATAGCTAATTCTTAATGACATTTTATTCGTTTATTACGCTAAGTTTCCGCTCTGATACATTACTACCCTTTGATAATTATAGGAAAAATTAACGACAAGTCACGCAAAGAAAGCTCAAGCTTAATTTTTTCTTTGACTTTATTCATACATTGTTAAGTTGAAAAGCTGCTGCTTTACAAAAAGTTTAACTAAAATTCAGCAAACAACAAGGTCCTCATGCACTTTACTTTACAGAAATGCAACCCTAGTTTATGTGCTAATAAGCATGAATATTTCAGGTGTGTTGTGCAACAGTGAAGATAACTTTAACGAATGGTTCAAACAACGAACCACAATTGCTCAGTGTCGACGGTGAGTTTTTCTTCATTTCTATTTAATTCCAAGTAAGTATAAATCTGCGCATGAATTATTTACGCACCAAAACTTTCAAGTTTTGGGATCTCGCGCTCGTCCTTTCAACTTTTGATGAATAATCTTGCGCGCCTGTTTGGCCACTACTGCTACGGGGTGTTGTGTCGAAATTTATTCAAATACCCTCGGTAAAGGAAAGGCGCATTTGAATAAATCGCTCCCTGGAAAACAAATAGCATTCAATTCTTGCGAAACGGCTGCTATATTCTGCGCGCGCATTGTTGCGAGCTTCGAGTTTTGTGTGTGTTTATAGTTTATTTGATTAGGACGCAAACGTCTGGTGAGAGGAGAGGATACAATGGGCACCAGCTGATTTCGCTTCGTGCTACTGTTGCTGCTGCTGTTGCTGTTGCTCTGCTCAGATTCGCAGCGCGTTGACAAATTCGCAAATAATGGGATACAGGATATATACTTTGCTTGAGGAGCGCTGACTGTGCGTCTGGCTTGAACAAACAACGCGCCAAACTTAGAAACTTCCACTAGCAATTTCCTCGCGAGCCGACCAAAACCCACCCAAGGGTGTTCGTTTGTTCATTACGCGGCGCCGAACACGACCTCTTCGCAGATGGTAACTTGGCGAATGCAAAGTGATAGCGTAATTGTCACCTGCATACTTTATCCACGCAAACTTGTTAATTGCTTCGCGCTTGCAATTAATGCAGATAAAAACGAAATGCGAATACCTTTTGTTTAAACATCAGTTGTCACTCGTGTAGCATCAAGCGGATTGGTTTTATAATGCACATGAGGGTGTCTTTTATATTTGCATTAATGAAATCCTCGTACCACCCGAAAAGGTGTCCCGAATACCGAAAAAAGCGAGAGCACCCTTGTATCATGCATGTTTGTACTTTAGCAAAGTGCTTTGATATTCATTGTATGTGATCACATCGCTTGCGCATTGCTTTCGACTGTGCGTTTAATTTACTTTTTGTTTTCGTCAATATAACGTGTACGCTCCCACGTCAATGACGACTGTCATTGTTTCGTTGGTTGTTATACGCTCGGTTCCATTACCATTCAGATTTCGTTCGTTTGCGTCCGTAATTGTGACTTTTAATGTAGCCAACCCACGTGTCTGGCCCAAATTTTTATTTTCGCACACTCCCTGATTTTCCGCGACGAGTTTTTTTTTTTGTTTTCCAACAACAAAAAGGTCCAGGATTTTGCGTGAAACCATTTGATACGGGCTTGCACAAAAGTACGAGCGTTGACATTTTATGAGGGTGAGAATTTGTATAAAACATGAGAGTTCAACTTTTTTGACGCGTTTTAATTCAGTTGCCATTTACACACAAAAGTTTGAAAAAAAATATTTTCCACATTTATTAAATGCAATATTAGGAGATGATTAGAAATTACGTAAACAAATCTACGTAATCGTAGTGCATATTCAATTCGCGAAATAATAGCACTTGAAGCAAATACCGTCGCATCATCATCGTCATCGTCGTTGTTCGTAGCCGAGTGAAGCAATTATTTTTTATGTTGTGATCGCTCATTGAAGATATTGACATAATGCGAGCCGGCGTAAACCAATAAATAATAATTGGAATACGATTCTTATCTGCGCCTCTCTCGTCGACCGTTCGCGTATTCTTCGTGCGGCTGCTGCCGATGGATGCTATTTCGTTTGTGATTCCTCGGCACTTATGCGCGCGATCCAATTCTCGCGTTGCGCGCTTCTTCTGCACTGCTGCTGCTGCTGGTGCTGCTGATTGTTCCTATTTCGCCGCTCTGCAGATTCTATTAGTTCGGCTGCCTCCATTGTGCCATAATTGCCACTCGCCTAGTCGTGTTCTTATTGTTTATAGCGGTATTTATATTTTATTAAACGCGTCGCGCTCTGATAACTAACATAAAAGGCGTTTTAATCGGTGCGCACCTCATTTTCCTCTTCAGTTTACTTGACGTACGTGAAATACGACCAGATCACTTGCAGCTTATTAAGGTTACATTTTTTGTCACATAATTCTTGAAAATTACAATCTCTATGACTTATATCTGCTTTTAATGACCATGGATTGTAATATTTAGTATCTGAAATAGAACTTAAATTGATATTTTAAATAACACTCGGTATAAATTAATGAATAACGTAATGATAACAGCAATAGCTCATTAACAACCTAGCGAATTAATTTACTCATTAATGAATGAAGATATGGGGATATGAGCAACTATTTACTAACATGTTCAGGCGTTGCCTTCCGCTCATATTAGTTAGTTTTCTTGCTGGTTCTTTTGCTTCATTATCGAGTACGCGTTCCGAATGGGCGTGCATGTGATAGCGAAGCCGACATACAAGGGTTCTATATTTATTAACATTTTAATTAATGATAAACGTGAAATATTGCCCTAGGAGGCAGGCGAGAGCAGTTGAAGAAACGCGGCGCGAATAGGCATTGAGTAATATGAGAATTAATTTCGGAATTTTCGGGGAATGTTTTATCATAATGTAAAGTGGATAGGCCGGCCTAAATCAAGCGCATTACACTGCAGTGGAATGAAGATATGAATGGCTTGCACGTGGAATCGCAATTATTTGTGGTATGAGAACCAACGATTCATTGAATGCGCGTGATGCTCATTCACAGTATGTTGTTGAATGCATAAAAGTTATATGCAATTCGCAATTTTCTCATTGTTTCCAACTTATTGTTTTGTATCTAAAAGTTGTACAAGTGACCTCTTGACTTATTAAACTATTTTCGAAATTGTCCAAAAGAAAAGCATAAGAAAAATAAATAATCAACGTTATAAGTTATAAGAGAATTTCTCATGTACAAAATATGAATGAGAAATGCGTTGTAATAACATAGCACGAGCACCCATGAATACAAAGTTGTACTGCGGCAAAATGGAAAAAAATGATGATATTTACAATTACAGTGGATCGTAGAGCAATCGAATGAAACGCGTTGAAAATTGCGCGGCTGAATGCAAAGCGCATAAAACGCGCAAAAGTAACAAAGTTTAGCGCTGCTCATAACCATATGTAATCTATGTCGCAAGTCGCAAATTCCCTCCGAGTGCAGGCAACAGCAGCAAACTCATAACGTATTCGCGAACCGCGTGCAAAACCGAGAGCAGCATTGCATTGCCGCCGATTTAAATAGCATCAGCCGGCGCTGAATTCATGGGCGCACATTGGCGAAATGCAAACATCACACCGAAACGCAACTCGCGCGAATAATGGCCGGTGCTTAGAGTGAGCAGCTTTTGTGCGCACCACGCTGACTATCGAAATGCACTTGTGCCGCGCGTACATCGCAAGAACATTCTACATCGGCGGCCGGAATCAAACCGCCGCCGCCGCGCGACTATTTAACACATAAATTATATTTACGGCGCGCTGCGGTCCGGCCTCAATCGTTCCGCGAGCGCGAGCGCTACAATGTTTAATTTTCGCGCGCCACGCTTGAATTATGATTATCGTTAGTGCACGTTTCGTTTCCCATCTTCGCTCTGCGCAGCACATGCGCGCTTTATCTATTCGGAGCGTGCGTGTATTCGAATGTTTGCATACCCACCATACCACACCATACCATCGATTCTCACTCGTACAATGCGTCATGTTCGACGTTTCAATGTTGGATCATGCATTGCGATGCCACAAACAACATCAATTCTTTCGCACGACGCGACGCCCGACGCCTAAAGAATCGCGTAGATTAACGTCGTCCGACCGCATCATAGATAACCTGCCGAAGCTCATTCAGCGCTCATTCACATGGTGAGCACCGAGAAAAATTAGCGACTTTATTGTACAGTTAGTTTTTAATTTTTCACCACGCCGAGCATGCAAATTTATCGTAAAATGCGTGTAACTCGAATATGAAGATGTAACAATGAACATTTACGATTGTGCATACTCTTGGTTGTTAATCTAATTAGTTTATCGACAGCCATCGACAAATCTCTGACCAACGAATGAATGCTCATATGCATACGGTACTTTGACTTTGACTCTCGCTCCGCACGCGCAACTTCATCCAATATTTTCCTGCGTCATATTTTCCAGCATTATCGCCATCATCATTATACTGTTAGTTCTGCGCGGGAATACAACAACAGCCTGCGCGTTCTTGTCGTTGTAACCATTGCATTTGCTCCTTGTATTTTTACCATTACGTTACAATTTATTTACGCGAGTGGTGCTTGCGCCTTGTCTTGTCCCGTTTGCGCGTGTGCTCTCGAGCACCGTGAAGTTCCTCTTCATCGAATCGCATAAAGAGAGAGAATGCCGTGTTCAATTGTTCGTTAATCTGCATCGTTTCTTGGTTCATTTGTTGTTGCGTTTGTCGTGTCTTTATTTCTATTGCTTCATGGAAGTAAACCGAAGTTGCACTAAAATTACATCAAAATTTATTAGGTAATATTTCATTTCGGAAAATTTTACTACTTACCCAATTTCAACTTCCACAAAATCGCGATTTTGTTTTGTTTTAATAGCTATATTGTTCGATTAATGTGGCAGCTCCGGATAAATTTAATGCCCAGTATAGTATCTTAGTTTCTCACTCTGATTATAATAAACATAGTCTTAAATGCTTTGTAGCAGAGTGTAAAGTACATGCTGTTGTAAAAATACAAAACAACATCATACACAACAACCACGCAGTGCTTCGGCTCGCGAAGAGTACTGATCGAAGAGTAAGATGTAACTGTTTCACAATTATAAATCAACTTCGAAATGGAGGAAATCTTGATAAAATATTCTTATAATTACATTTTTATAATGATCTACGTTTCGACCGGACTGCATGTTCATCAGCATTGGTCCATACCGCGGCTGTTTTCTTCCTCATCGCGCGACGCGTCGGAGTTGTCTTCATCTTAATCTTTCTCTCCACATTGCATTTGTTACTATTACTTTATGTTTCTATGCAGCTAACTACGTGGTTATAAGTTTGTATGTACAACACATCATAAAGTCGTGCGAGTTTCATCTTCAGTTCTTTTCAAATCCAAAGCACAAAAATGCTTTTGTTTATTTGCCGTTAACAATTGTTGTTTGAAGTTATGTTATTATAAGCTCTCTGTTCGCATAAACGATGACATAAAGTAAAGAAAAAAGGGTATGTACGAAATTCCCAAATATTTCGGCGGTAAAGCCAAAGCATCGAAGATCAGTTCACGGCAAGTTGGCTTCGCATCCAATTTGTGCTTTGCTTCCCTATTCTTTCGGGGTTTTTCTTCTTGGCGTGTTTTCAATATAAGATGTAAGCAAATGTATCAATAAAAACGTACAGCGCAAAGGATCGCAAAGCCTCCCTGAGCTTTACGAACGAATTGCGCCAATAACGCACCAGCTTAAGACTTTTCTTCCTTTGACGCTGGCTAATGTGCAGTGGCAGGAACTAAGGGAGTGAACACTAAACCAATTTTCTACTTAAGCAGTAGCAATTTTTTTCTGTTAGCATACGCTAAATTTTACCGGTATTCAAATCCACTTGAGCGTCCTTCATTTGTAACACTCTGTATAAGTTTGTATATAACTGAAATAGCTGCATATTCATTCGGAAGCATTGAGCCTCGCCGAAAAAGATGGGATGAAAGTTAGTGTGCAATAGAACGGAAAATTAAAGATAGCAAGAATAACCTGAATAATCTCATCGCGACTGCATAGTTGTGTAGTGGAAGAGAGCTCCAGCGCCAATTTATTTTTTTCGCCCGTACGCAGCTTGTCTATTCCGCGCATCTTTTTCCTTTTTTCGCGTTCCAATCATGCACACTCTTCATCCTTTTTATTTATTTTTTCGGCTTTTTTCCTCCCCGAGTGTCGGCCACTTATCTATTGAGCCTTCTCCCGCACGCGGAACTCCTCGTCCGATTTTTATGCCCGCGAGCGAACCCCGAATGAGGTCATTTCGTCCGTTATGAAAACTGATTCTTACTAATAATGCGCAGCCGGCTAATAAGCATCGCATAAGTAATACATGTGGATGGGTAGAGTAAACACAAGTACCGCATGAATAAGTTACCAATGGGGATGCGAAATATAGAAAAATGAAATATTTTATCCGAATAATAAGAACGAATAGAAATAATAAACAAGCGTGGATAAGATTTTATTTGCCATTGTGTTGCTTCAAATAATTGAGGCACTTGAATGAGTTCTTTTAATAAAAGTGTGATTGGATTGGATATCTCAATGGATATTTGCTTTTGTTACTTTTTTCTTATCAAATAACAGAGGGTGCGTTTTTTAACTAAAAGTCTAAATTGGCATGTTTTCCCTATTTTAAATAAAGTTAATTAAACCCAAGCCCAAAACAAAATTAATGTAACTGTTGGATTTACAGAAAAGTTGTAATTTAAGAAAAAGAAAATTGGTTGACAACATTCTGTAACATCCTTTATAAAAGCAAAAGTCTATTATGTCTGTTCTCTTTGGCTCAGCTAAATGGCTGTTTCGTTTTCGGCGTTTGTTATGCGATGGGGCCATTATGCTGTTACCGTGCAAAAGTTATATTCTATTTGTCCATCGAAGATACTAAATCGTCGGTGCGCATCGTCGTCGTCGTCGTGCAGACGATTGCGAATTGAATAAAGCGCATCGCGGACGGCAGCAGCGGCCGAATAGGGGAAGAGATATGTGGAGCAAAACGCACATGAAGCTGTGCGGCGGCGATTCGCATGGATTTGTCACACGTAGTCGCGCGCAGGCGAGAGGGAGACGGGCGCGTGTTATTCCAGTTGGGATTTTTCTCGTTCCCAGCAATCGCTGCATATTATTGGGAAGCGCGTTCTTTGTCTCTCGCATGCGCGTGTGTTCGGTACATGTGTAACGATTTGCATTGAATTTGTATGAACACGGCATGCGAACGCATCGCTGCCGAAGATAAAACACCGCGTCGTACAACGCGCGCAACACTCGCCGAAAAAAAGTCGGCGGCTCTCCCACATATTCGTTGCGGAATATGTAGGTACACATGCACACGTACGATAAAAATGCGGCGCAATCGGTGGTTCGAATTTGGCGGAAACAAAGGCGTATAAAATGTAATGGCCGGAGAGAGCGGGCGCGCGCATAAAACTTGCATAAAATTCAATGACTTTATTATTTGCGCGTTTGCTCATTGAAACATTTTCAACCAAATAAATATAATAGAATTAAACGACCCATGCCGTTTTATCTCTGTTTTTATTCGTCGCGTTGTTTAATGTTAAGTACATATGTTTTTTGCCACGTAGAACGAAAACATTTTTGTCAACTTTTAAGCTTTGTTGATTAATTATTAGCATTATACTGGATTATCGTGCGAAAATTGACGTGCAAGGTATTATCATAAATAAACCGCGCTGGAGCAAGATTTAACGGCATCTAAGCTGATTAATTAATTAATTCATTCAAAAGCAACGTCTAAAACAAATCGTGTACGCCTTCATACATATATTTATGCACGTGCGACTGTTGTTCCTCCGGGTGCTGTGTTCGTGCATGTCTAACAAGTCGTCCTTCGTGTTGTTTGCATGCTTGTTTTGCGCGCGGGTGCTCCGGATACTCTTTTTTACCGAATCGATTTTGGCGCGCACGTACGAGAGAGCACCTCCCATTCTGCCGCCGCTCAGCTAGCCGCCTTTCGCGCTTTTTGTCGCTTGTTTGTTGTCTTCTCCGACAGCTTTTTGCGCGCCTGGCGAAAATGTTTGCCTCTTTAGAATCCGCATTCGTATACATCCCTTATGCATACGTATTTCCACATTTTCCATTTCACCAACACTTTCTACGTGTAAGTTTTAATTAATTTTTGTGAATTCGACAAAAGTAATTCAAAAATATGTTTGACTTAAGCCGTATTTTATCATGTGCACGGAGTCAGTTTTTGAACATAATCCTTCTACATGCATTGAATGCGAAACATTTCTGGTAGTGCAAACCCCCATCATCGAAGGGACTAAGCACATTTGCAAACAAATTCGTGCGACATTTTTTTACCCGTCAGCTTTAGGCATTAGTATTAAATTCTGGCCGTTCGGTGCGTTCGTTTACTCTTCGCGATGGCAAGAAGACATGAGAAGCATCACCTTAAGCATCATCAACACGACTAAAGTGTATGCGTGTCGGGGATTTTTGTGTTTGCCTACATATAATATGCATCGCTTTTTCGTGCCAACTCTCAACGAGACGAGCGTGCTGCGTGCTTCGAACGCAAAATAAACGAAATACCTGAATGCAGGTGAGCACACATTCGGCTGTCAATGCTTGACGATTACAGCGTTAACGTACACATGAGCGTTGAGGGCGCAGCTACCTGGAAGTGAGTGTTTTTCTCAAACATCCTGTACTTTGTTGTCAATCGCCATCTACTGTTGCAGAATAATACGCTTCCTCCCGGTGCGCGCACATTATGAGTACGTACCTAATAATATCATTACCGTAGGCACATTTTGTTACATAAAAAACTTGTATTATATTTGTGACATAAGTCATTATTCGAAGCCTCGTAAAAAGGGGTAATTTTTATAGGAATTCGAAGCCGAAGTATTTAATAGTTTTTTATCAATAATATATTATTTATTTAGAATGTAAGTACTAAACTATATATTAAATTTACGATTTAGTTATAATTTTCTTAGTATGTTGGTATTAAATTTTTATATTTTAACAAAGGAGTTGAAGAAATTCAATGGGAATAATTTCATATTTCCCCTTGTTGAATGGTGATAATTTATCAAACATATTTCATGAAATAATTGAAACATATCCATTGTAACTGATTGAAACCCTGTTAAAATCTATTTAAAATTAGTAATAGTTGGAGACACCCGGTAACAATACATGCAGGTATAAAACACAACTAAAATGCATGCGACAATGACATACGATTATAACGACAATTTTTATGCGCGTTTTTTATCCCTTATCCAGCTTATCATTGTGTGTAGCGCTGCATGTGGAACAGCAAGACACTAATATGTTGGCAACGCGTATCGCACGCAATGTAAGGTAGGTATATGTTAAAGCGGGGGCACTTTTTTACGGTATTATGTCTGATTATGCTACCGTTAGCGCGTCGGGTCACATTTGAATTATTTAGCGTCTGACACTTTATAGGGGTATTTAGTCCAAAAATTCCATACCTGCGCTGGTAGGTGCACACGAATATGTGCCCGTGTGCAATTGTCATCTTCTTTCGGCAATTCCTAAGCCTGTATGCGTTGTGTTGATAACTGTTTAGGAGACGGTAATGCGACAGCGAACGAAGCGAGCGCGCTCAGCTCGACACCTTGAATCGATGGTGGTGGTGCTGGCAAAGCTTCTTTGCCCCATTGCGCTGAGAGACAGTAAATATTACGGATTACCGCGGATGCTGCCTGCGATAAATTAGATTTAAATGGATTAAGGAGCAAGCGTGCGCGCGCGCCTCAAGGGATGCAATTGAAATATTTATCGAGGGTTCACGAAAAATTACCGCTGATTTACGCTTTCATATAATGCCATTCTACTATTGAATGCCGCATCCTCAGTTGCTTAGGGTCACAACAATGAATTTCACTTTGGAAAAGACGCATATATTGGTTTTGTTTTAAAATATATTAGCGCCATTACTTTTTCCAGGGATTCTTCCAATGCGAGAGTGAAAAACTAATTTCTAGGGTGTGCACTCAGCCCCAAAGTGAACATAAAGCTTTCGCTAGATATTAAAGCGATTATCGGTTTGGTTCTGAAAGGCGCTGAAAAATAAATGTGAAACGTGCTGAATGCGGCAACCCTTTTTAACATTACACCATCGCACGTCATTTACATAAACAAACATGCGCCACTTTACCCTCTTTTCAATCGAGAGACGAACTTTAATGTGAGAACATGAAAGTAACGCGCACTCTTCCCGTCAATTTCATAAGTCTTTCCCTGGTTTTTTTGTTTGTTCATAAATATATTTAGGGCAAGCGCGCAGCCATAAATAAAACACATGGACACACAAGGAATCATATTTAATAGCAAATGTCAACACATACTAGCTCCTTTTTTCTATTCACTTAGAAGCGACCTCTTTTTTCTTTCATGCGCAACCTCAAGGCGACCTCTTTTTCCCAATGTGGCCGTGACAGCCGCATTTTTTGTATTTCGCTCTTCATTAGTCTCATAATTCGGGTAATCCACTGCAAGTCGATAAAAACTGTAACATTTAGGCGCGAGCGCGCGGAGCCAAACAACAAGTCCTTCACTCTTTGCGGAGATTTATGAACATTGCGATGCGTTGACACCACGAACGCACTACGAAAAAATAAAAGGAAATCAACTTTATGATGCACAAGGGAATGCGCGCAGCATTCTGATTTTTGTGGAAATTACGAATATCGCGTAACATAAAACCGTCAACACTAAAAATCCACTCTCCAGCGAACATTTCTGCATTTCGGTTTCATGTGGTGTTAAATATCAAAGAGTGTGGAGCTTTCAATAATCTGAAAATACTTTTTGCTTTCTTTCAATTTTATTACACTCGTAGAAATAAAACAAATTCTCCCTCCTCAGGAGGAATACAAACACATGCCTACCTACCTACGCGCATAGTCACTTGCTGCAGCGATGCATTCAAATTCAATTTGTTGAATAGCCTTGTTTAATATAATAATGGCAACAGTAGCCGAAAAGAAACGAACAAGACCCGCACGCGGTGCCGTGGAAAAAAGGCGAAGCGGTGCATAATGCATCCCACTGTAATTGTAAATAACTAAGTAATGTCGGTGCGGTTGCGCTTCAGCGGCGCTTTGTTGTAGCTTCGCGCGCGCACTCGCGTACCTTCCTGCATTCATGTGCAGTACGTACGTGAAAGTTGCTTTTTTCCTTCAGATCTTGTGAGGAGCACACAAGAAGAAGTAAGAGTGTGTGTACACAATCAATCCAGTCTCATGCATGCACGTCCGCGAACAGGCAAACAACAGCCGCGCGACATCAAAGAGGCCGATAATCGTATTAATTCGTTCGGTGTATTAATTACCGGCTGAACGTTTCAATTCAATCGGCAAACGGCATCAAACCCAACAAGTCTCAAGAACGCGCGCTGCCCGCGCAACAATTGATTTATTGGTTTGCTTCTGGATGCTGCATTTTATCGCATACACTTTGATTCAGGTGTAATTAATCTTGTTATCGTGCATTCTTTGCATTTACAGAGTGCTCATAATGTATTCAATACATATAATGTAATTTATGAACTTGATAGAATGCGTGGCGGCATCTGCAATTTAAATTGGCAACTACACGACCAAAGTAAATTTACGTTCCGGATGTAATGTACCTATTTGTAATTTTCATACATATTTTTAGCACAAGTTATGTAGAATGGTATAGCAGATTGAGCGTGTAAATACATAATTTGCAATTTGGCTACCGCTATGCGTACAGAATGAATTTCAAAACGAAGAAGAGTATGCAGTAGCGTTTAGCGGTGTAAAGCTTAATGTGCGATTACCGCCCAATGGTCGGTGTTATTACACGAATAATATCACGTAATCTAACCACGAACGCATCATCGCATCGTTGTCATACATTCTGATGGGAAGTAATGAGTGGAAAGAAAGACACATCTTCGTCTTCGCTCGTTCATCAGTGCATGTTTGTTTGCCACACGTACGAAGACTTCAATTCGTCTTCATTGAGGAAGCGTTCGAGCAGCGTTTGTGCATGTATTTTTATCTAACAGTTTTTCTATGTAATTACGACATTATATCACCTGCACATTACGTACTCACTGGCGTACATCAGCAGTGAGCACGCCAGCTGGTAATAGCGAAATGAACGAACGTTTTCAGTGGCAATTTACTTAATTGTCTCCGTTTTTTTCATGCACACATAATGCGGCTTCTTCGTGCACTGTTCGTCTCTCGCTCCCCATGCTTATGTTTTTAATGTCTAATTATTTTATATTCTCTAATGTATTTATTTCTATATGATGATTTTTTTTCCTCAGTACATTCACTCACTGTGTCTTCATTCTTGTTGTTGTTGCAGTTTGTCGTCGTTGCGGACGATGGACACGGTCGCTTGCCGGCTCACCCTATTAAATTTAATTATAATGATGTTCGTAATGACATCAGCAAGAAGAGTATGAGATGCTTCGCAAACTCGTACTATGCCATAGTGAGTAATGCCTTCTTTTTCTATCAAAAAACTAGACATAGTTTATTTTTCCATGTGTTATTTCGCTACTAAACTCTAATAGGCGAATAATTTTTTATGTCATAATTACGTTCAGATGCAATTAGAATATTGTCGTTTTCAATATAATTTTTAAGAAATCATTTATGTTGATTTGCGTGTTGCTAATTTCAAAACTATTGCCGTAAATCACAAACACAAGCTCTAAGTACTAATTTGATTAATAACGAATTAATGACAGAAGCACTTTACACACAATTGTCAAGCAGATTTGAATAATTATTTAATGTCATTGAAGACAAAATGCTGAAGTTGGGCTGAAACTAATAACAATTTTTGGCGCGCACGGACTGAAGGGATAAATGGATGAAAATGATAAATAATGAGTCAATTCCAACTGGTGCCTATCATGGTATTGTTTTTTTGCGCTGCGCATTTGGCATGCAGCTAGCAAGGCGCTTCGTGCGGTAATATTTCTTTGCGTTTCAGCGACGCTAATGATTTCTCGAAATTAATTAATTATCGCGGCGGCGGCAGCATTATCGGGTCCGTCGTGCTACGCATAGCAGAAAACACATTCGCATTTCACAAAACCGAAAGGGGAAAATAGTAAATTGCTTACTTTTATCAATTTATCTTTTCTTATCCCATTTCCTACGCGTTTTTGCCGCGTTTCTTTTATGCTTCGCTGAAAGCCCTTTCATTCCACTTCCAAAAGTTAATTCTTTCCCGAAGAATGCAACACAGAAAAACAATTGTCATATCTGCGAATGCTCACTGAGTGTGTCTTTGTGTGCGTGTGTATGCTTCTTTTTGTTCTTCTTAGAAATATGCGTTGCAATGCGGAATGCGTAGCGTAGGTATATTGCTGATGATATCGACGCATTGTTAGCCGCACGACTTCTGCAATTCCCATACTTCACAGGTGGAGTGGAGGAGAGTACATTAACAGTAAATTAACAAATAAACATTTTCGGTGCTCAGTTCGTGCGTTGCATTTCGTCGCGGGAGGAAGAACGTCTGTCTTATGTGCAGATCGAACGCGGTTATCGCTGTACACGAATTCAGCGCGAGCGTGTAATTACTATGATTTCAGTAATAAAATAAAGCAATTTTACTCTGCCGCATTGCGAACGTACCAAAGAACGGATGAGTAGGTACTCTTATCATTTTCATACTGCAATATCGAGAGCCATGTTGAATTTAATAATAATCAAGTAACTGATGATTTCCATTCGCCTACATGCGTCGTTACTTATGCATTGCACTCAAGTGCACTGGGTTATTGAGCACAATATTGATTGTTAAAATTGTTGCTTAATAAAATGCGAACTTCTTCATCGCGCATGTTTTGGCGCTGCGGGCGGCAGGCGTACACGTATTTAGTTAAACGCATCAACGAGACGCGCACGCACGTATTTGCTTAAGTAACATCATTATGCAGCGTTATCGACGCGCTGCGATCGCACGCCGCTAATATGTTTGCCCGCCGGTTAACGATTTTGCATGCGGCTGGAAAAAGTGCACCAAAAGAGAGCCATTAATTTGCGTTTTGAAATTACACATTGTCTTGCATTACGCCGCATCAGGATGTAACTGTGTTTGCTTTTGCTCGGCCCTTATGTAATCGCATACCTGCAATTTTGCAGTTACCCTCGCACAGGGTGTTTAATTTCGTTTTAAATCGACTCTGATGAATATTCAAAGAAGCCATCAATCAAACTCGCGGTGCTCTTGCCGTAATAGCCGCTTCGTTGTCGTGCACTTAAAAATCACACCGCACTGCCGCTTCTCGATATAAATTTCGTAAACATTGATAAATAATAAGGCAAAACGAACGCACACGCGCAATAAAAGCAGGCGAAATTAATTTATTCATGAAACCGCCGGTGGATATAAATTACGGCAATTAATAAACTAGCAACAGCAACAAGCAAAAAGGCTTGAAACAAAACCGAGCAGAGTGCGCGCGAACGCCGCAGAAACCAATTTCGAGACGCCGATGCGCTTGCTCCTCTTCGCGCGCCGCCGAAGAACCGCAACCGCGACATTGGACGTCGCGCGCTGACATAACGTCGCATAACCGAATGCCATTCCTTGCGGTCTCCCAAAAATGCTACGCGATGCATCGCGATCGGTGCGTTTGGAAGTCGTAAAATTTATTAACCCCCCACAAGTTGCGGATATAGGTGGCAATAATTTTTTCCGCCGTTCTTAATTTAGCCGCGCAGATTTATATGCGCCACCAGCGCAGCGCTCCAAAGAACTCGCGCGCTTGTTTAGTAATTAGCATTCATGATGGTATTTGGTTCTTGTTTTTTGCTGCAGTGTTGGGATTATTGCGACTGGTTGGCCATTTTCGAATCGACCCAAGTCCAAATGTGCGCGGGCATTATTTGTGTAAGTAATTAATTGCCATTAATTAATCCTCTCGTTCTCTATTAGTGTCCGACTTCTGGTCTGCTGTTATATTTTTGCATTTTCGACATTTGGATTAAACATTTCATCTTATACATGGAAAACTAATTAACATTCTTCAATCTCTACCTATTTGTTGGCAAATTGCTAGAAATGTTTGAACTTTCACAGTTGTTCAGTAGTTAAATTTTTCTTATTCTAGTTTGTAGCGTCGTTATTATTGATTGATTATTTAAAATTAAGTGTGCTTTTTACAACACCAAGTAGACGTTTATTTAGTACGTTTGCGGTCTCATAAAAAGCGAAAGCATCCGAAAAGTGTAGCGCACCGAAAACTTTTCTTTATGCTTATGGAGTTTTTGTGTTTTTCCGCCGCTCATTCGCCGCGCTCCGCATACTTTGCGCTTCTGGGGCGGGTGGTTGAGTGAGCGAGCCGCCACATTCGTTTGTACTGGGCGGTAGTTACGTGCGGTGGCGGCAACCGCTCATCAGGAAAAAATACAGCGTAAAGGCCACATTGTTGAGCAAAACAAACGGCGCGGCGTCGGCGGCGGTGGTGGTAGCTTGATGCAGTGCAATACGAGCGCTTGTTTTTGCACTTTTGAGGCGGCGGTGGTGGCGGCTTGCAGCGTCCACGCTCATTCCAGGCCTAGATTACCCCAAGCGGTGTCGTAAAATGCTGTAGCGCATTTCACGTAAGACCAAACTGTTATTACTCTTCGGGGAAGCATTAAACGAATTTACTGGGCGGCTCATTTACCGCACAATTTTTACGCCGGCTTCACTCAGGCGTCATTGTTTCGTCATAAGCCGGCGTATTTCCTGCATTCAAAAATAGCAGCAATTCAATGTGGAAATTGTCGCGACTTCCTAATGTTTATGCAGTAAGTGAACGCTGCGGGGCTGCTGATGGGAAAAAGTTTGCGATGCTGGATCGAAATGATGAATGGCCGAAAAGTTTTGGGTAAAATTGGTTTTACATGTTTAACTTTATTTTTGGGCAAGCTGGCGGGCTGTTGTGCCTGGCGAACGAACAATTAATGAATTATCTCCGCGCGGTTATTTATTATCATTCGAATAACACGGTGCGCGCGCAAGCGACGATAAAATGAATTAATGAAAAAACAATGGGACGACGAGCGTGTTGATTCGCTCTCAACGTGTGTGTGCTTATCTTCAATATTAATGATCCACTACCTGTTAAAGTTAGTTGACTCGTCGGGCCGTGTTCTGCGAGTTTTAAAAACAGTTTCTCGTAGCTCTTTGCACTCGGCAGTCTCTAAAAGTTTCGTCGCGCCTTCTTTTTTTCGTTCCCTGCCTCCTGACTGATGAATATTCTCTAAAAGATTAATCGATCTGGCGACAAGATAAGCCCCATAAAGACGCAAAACACCTTCAATTCCATTGGCACAACAACAACCGGCCATTTAATTTTATATTGCATCGTTCCAACAGCCGTGTTATATTTTGCAAATCTATGGATTCGGTTGGTCGAGCGCATCTGGAATTATTGCATTTTTCGTTTGTCGATATTAATAAAACGAACGAGTTTATCACGCCGCGTATAAACAACGGACGCGTTCGCCATGTGGCCGAATGTCATTTTATTGGGCAGCAACATTAACAATTCGTGTTTAGTTTAATGCGCGTACAGCATTGGCAACGTCTCTTCGCGAGCACCGAGCGAGTGAATAAGTGTTCGTCATATATTTGCATTTCGCAGCTTTTATTTCATTTAATTTCGTTGGCTTCTCGGGTGTGATTGCAAAGCGTGGAGGATTCGCAGCTTGTTTTACGTTCTTGCGCGTCGTGCTGCCCCCTCGAACAACGTGTGTGCTCGTGGCCGGTGTGTACGCGCGTTTTATTTAACAAGTGCCTGTATTTCACCTTTTACGAGACGCTGTTTGGCAACATTATTGTCGTATAAAACACACGGAGTGACTTTAATTGTCGCGCATGCTAAATACAAATGCAAACACCGCTTGCTTGCCTACCTCCTTCTTCTTCCTCTGCTTCTCTTCTCCACCTGGTTGTGGCTCGCTCATCGTCGACGAGCTGGGTGCAACGTGTGGGCCGCGTTTGACACATCGCGACGTGTGCTGTTGTTGTGTGGACCACAGCCGATGGTGCGCGGTGTATGCCTACAATCTTGCCGCAGAAACAAGCGCGCACGTAACGAACAAAAGTTACAGCAAACAAAGAGCAAACACTCGTAGATTTACACGCGCCTCTAAGAAATGTGAGAAATGAAGAGAAACCCAGAAAGACCAACAAAGAGTTGCCTGATGTGCATTGATCGTGCCAGCGAGATATATCGGCAAATGAGCCACCAACACGGCGCAATCCCAGCAGCGCGTTTTTAATATCGCTTCGACCCGCCAGCGCATGCGGCGGCTGCTAACGCTCGTCGAGTTAAACCAGTCGTTAAATGCATAATGGACACGCTTAATTAATTAACTTATTAGCTATGACGTTCATTGGCCATTTGTCATGCGCTAAATGTTTTCATACGTTGTGAATGAGCAATAATAATTGCTGCAACTATGGAATACTCGCGTAAGAGGCCATGAAATGAGCATTAAGATGAAAATTCTATCATGTGGCGTTTGGCTCAATTGAAAATATTAGCCATATGTATTAAGTATGCTAGGGTGGGAGCTAATAGTCCAAGACACCAACAAGTAGCTGATGCGGATGAATGGAACATTAAACAGCGGAATGAATGGCTCATAAGTTAACATTATTCGCGCGCGGTTAAAGTTATTGTTATGGTTGTCTACATACAGCTCCTCTTGCGGGTTAGCACTGCCACATACCTACATAGAAGAAGCTCAGCAGACGACAAATCGGATGCGTTTGCTTAGAGAATTTTACATAAGTCAGTGCCCACATAAACGGTCAACAAATCATTCGGCGAAATCACGATTGGAAAAGCTTTGCAGTGAAATTCAAAGCTCGTATCTTTGGATGATTTGATGTACCATCTCGAAATGCAATCACATTGCACTTGCTCTGTCAAATGGGTTTAAAATCGTTTAGAGAGCGATTTAATTGCACAGATTTGTAATTTGATGCGCGAATTAACTGAACGACGTGGGCCGTTTGCGAACGAATCGCAATAATAATTCGTGCGCGTGTAACTCATAGCCAAAGAGATGTCCACCCATTCGAACGCTTAATTGCGATTTGAGTTAATGGTTGGCGAAGGTGCCATTGCTCGCAACACGCGCTCCGCGCTATAATAAAAGTCACAAACGGAATTTTAAACGCACGATAATGGTGATCAACTGATAACGTTTTTATTGCGTTCCGATTTGGTTTATTATTCGGCGCGTTCGCATTGCGGGAGTTACGAATCGGTGTATGCGCCGACACAGTCTGTAAATTAACCATCTCGGATTGCAATTGGTTCGGTGTTGATTAAAAACTCATAAAAATGTATTACTCTCTGTGACTTAACATGCGCAATCTATAAAAAAGCCCATCCATATCTAGAATTATGAGAACACATTGTTGAAGTGATAGGAACATTAATTGTACGGCCACTAAAACTAATAAATTGGTTTCTAAGCAGAGCGCGCTTTGATGTATTTAATGAAACTTCAATCAAGCATTGATGTATGTTCAAGAAGTCGAGTGTTATTAGTGAAGGCGAGCCTATCATCATACATGTGAAAAACATTTGCTGCGAATAACTGCATGCATGCTACCAAACCAGATAAACGATGTAAAAACTAGCACTAAAACTAAACGAACTTCAATCGCTTTGTATGTCAGCGTCCGATCTATTGAAAGTGCAGAGGATAAACATGGGGTTTTATTACGCATACAGTTGGCGTACATTTAGCCAAGTTTTTACGTGTACAAAATTAATTTCCAATTCAAATTCAAAGGATGGCACTGTGTCTGACCGGCCACAGAAGTTAGAGATGCGCGCCGGGTGATGTTGATGTGCTTCGCGAGATGTTGATGCAAGATCCGTTCTTCAAGAGCTCGCGCGCGCGCGAAGTAAAAGTATTTTTCAAGAAAAACACACAATTCGTGACCGCGCATCTGATCGGGCAATTATTTTTGTAAACACGTATAAGTTTAAAGTTGACACAGCGTAAAGGCCGTGAGAGTTTTTCCACTTCTTTACCACTTCGCATATATGTGCGTTCCATCTTAAGAGACATCGTCTATAACAACAATCAATAGTGGCTGCACACACACGAGCGCGCGCTCGTAAAGAACTGGAGAAATAAAGCGCGCCCGCTCAACAAACGCATCGATATTTACTTATCATTGGCACTTTATTACTTTGCCTTTTTCTCTTCGCGCACTTGCGAGTTACCAACTGATTCTCAAATGTCACGTACTCGCATCATTTGATCAAGATGATTCTTGCTTTTACTGTGTTGATCGCTATTCACTGAAACGTGGCAGTCATGAAATACAAGTAATTAACAATAACATGAATTTCGCTATAAACGAGTTAATGTTAGTATTAATGACTTCGAAAAATAATAAATTGCAAATGTTAATTTTGTTTCGCAATTTGTTGCATTTTAGCAACAAATAGCCATAAAACAAAAGACAATTTTCACATTTCTCATGAATGGATGTTAATGGCTCATATTTTCTTGCTGTTTAGTTACCACTAGTCTTCCGCAGAGTAACAATTTTCATAGCTGCAATAAACAACAACCGAAACAACTTTAATTAAAGAGGGTGAAACGTAATATACTTGTTACTTTATTCGTCTAATTACTCGATTAGGCCGAATTTAGCTTCGTGTAATATGAGCTTATGCGCTTGGTCGTTAAAGTACGTACCTACATATTTTCATCTAAATATTCATTGTTTACGACTTTCGGGGAGGAAAATTTATTGCGTTTAAACGCTGCCAGCACCAATGAATTTGAATACGAATGGCGCGCGCGCATGTGGTAGGTGTTTTTTGTAACAAGATATTGTTTGATATCCTCGCGCATACGTACGGCTGACACTCAGAAAGCACAGCACCAGATTGGCCCGACAGGCTCTCGTTCCGATCGAAGTTAAATTCTAATCGTAGGGAATTTAATAGTCGGCCAGCGTTATAAATTTCACGTATCCAATCTCAACTTTTAACTGCCTTCCAGCTACATGTTTGCGCGCAATGGGCGCGCTCGCGTTCGCGATGGTGAAGCCTACATACGTCGCGTAATATATTGCTAGCAGATTGCCGGTCTCAAATTTCACACGCGCGCGCGTTTTTTATATTAAAACCTATAAGGCGTCGCCGTGCCATCCATCGGCGTTCGTGGCGAGAGTGGAGGCGGGAGATGGGAAAACTTTCGTCCAGATAGAAACTGAAACGCGACTGAACAAACAGACATTATTCTTTGTGCCTTTTTTTCTCATCGTCCTTCTGCTACTGCTGCCACAGCTTCTGCTATTTTGCTGCAACAGCGAGCGCACTTTGTTATTCCTCGTGGCTATATGAATACTGCGCGTGCACTGGTGCTCCGGGTGCTACCAAACAAACTTTCATAATTTACGGTGGCAATGCGCTGCTTTCTGATACGATTCGTACGGTTCCTGTGTCTTTTATAGCACGTGCTTATATCAATTCCGCTTTGTACTATGTAGACGGTTGCATTATTTGGTGGTTGTTTTCTGCAGTATTTTCTAGATGGTTTCAAAATGTTTTGGCATTGCATTGCATTTGTTCAACAAATAGGACTTTTGTTGTTGTAAGTAGATTGGCGCGGTAGAACTTTTTCTAATCTTGAAGCATATTCATTAAAACTAACTTCATCCCAGGCGTAATGCAAATTTAATTTGTTCTCTAGTTTCCTTCGTGTTTTTCGTCTTCGATAGCTATGGGGTTGCAAGCTTGCGTACACATTCTACGAGACAATGGGGCCAATATCAGACACATCAACATCTGCGCTCTCGGTCATTTCCTCATCAACGCCCCCACACTTTACGCCATTTAAGGAACATTCCACGCTTGTGGTGTCCGAGCCACGTGTCGCAAAAAACGACGTTGATATTTCGTATCTCGTTCTTGCTGGCGATTATCCAAACGCAAATGGCAAACTTTTGTTCGTACTCTTCGCAGCACGCAACGTCATATGCCAGGTACTAGGGAGGAGATTGTGCAAATGTTCGATCGACATTTCAGTCTACATTAAGACGCGCCCAAATATTCGGAAATCCTAGTTGTTGCTTTGAAGAAACGCGGATATGTTGCATGCAATTGCAAAAAGTGGGTTTGTTAGGACCGCATAAAACACTCTCTATTCTGGGATTACTAAAGAGCGCATCATTAAAAACACCCACTTTTCTACTTAGACAAAGGTTTGTTTGTGTTCTTCTGTATAATCATCTAAATATTTAGTATTTTCGCGGTAGACCTATGGATATGTCTGACTTGAATCAAGTAATAGGGTAATTGTTGAAACAACGTAATATAAAATCACATTTTATATTTGTGTTGATAGTGTTCGTGTATATAAAGTCATGATAAATATCGACAATCATTACCTTTAAATTTTCTAATTTAAAGTATACGCTACGTGATGGTTTGTCTATAAGACCAATAAATATGTAGATGGCTGTTATGTTATGATATATACTAGATGATGGTGTCTCGCAATTGATACGTTTTTTTGTGGAAGCTTTTTTATCGCTGAATTTTAAGTCAACCACTTGTATATTTAACAATGAGCTTTTGAAGTCATTTCATATAATATTTCGTAATTTTTAATTCACATATAATCTCACCGTAATCAGCATTGCTTAGTTCGGTATTAAGAACTTTAAGCTTTAAATTCTAATAGCTATATTTATAATATATTCAATCTCAAACATAAAATGCTCTAAATCATAATAATTATTTGCGAAAACTATACATAGTAAATTAAAAGCTATATTCGTAGAAACCTAAACAAATTGAATTCTGCTGCTGTTAAAGAAACAAAATGATAAATAAAAATAACTTAAATATAACAAGTAAATAATATTTATATTATATTATGGATCGTGTAAAGAAAGAAAGAGAGCGTTACTACCGTAGACTGTACATGTAAATTAATTAATAATTGAAGTAAAAATTAAAAGAACACTTATTATTGTAAATTATAAACAAATAATCAAACGAAACGGTACGTAATTTTTAATTATGTAAATCATCAAATATACGTGATTCAACCTGTTTTCATTCTGCACCAAAGCATAAACGAAATAATATATAATCAATTGAAAATAAATAAATACACAATAGACTTCCACTTCGCCTTAACATTATCGGATAGTAATTGATTGAAACCAATCATTCTTAGCATAAATATTATAAGAGTTAACTTTAAGAGAACAATTGGTTCGCACATAATTCGTAAACAAAAATAAATTAATTTTGTTTTGTTTTCATGGAGGACGTTGGGGTTCGTTGATTACAGGGACATACAATTTAATTTGGGGATAGGGTATTATCTGCATGCTTATATTGTTTGAGTCGTCTTGACTGACCCATAATGGCATCCGCATTTTAGTGACTTAATTAAATAGTTTTATAAACATAAATACGCTCGTGTTGGCGTGAGCAAATCAATTTGTTTAAAGATCGGATTCACCGTACAGCGCCGTCGAGAATGACATATAGTCAAGGGCACCGGGTACTGCATTAGCTCCCTTGTACGGAGGCATACGTTGGATGCAATATTCTGCTTGATCTGGTGGTAACTCCCGTCTCAATTCATCAGGAAGAATGTACGCCTATAAATATAAAGAATGCTTTCGTAACAACAGTTACGTTTGTGCTCTAATTACTTACCTTATCTGAAGCTAAAATGCGGAAGCTGTCAATGACCTGCTCAGCAGTGTCTGTATCAGTGCTTTCCCTTGTCATAAAGTCCAAGAATGCATCGAAGTGCACGTAGCCAGAGTTGTTAGGATCAACGACAGCCAAGATACGTTGGAAGTCCATGTCACCTTGACGATCTTTGCCAATAGAGTAGCCAAGCGAAACCAGACACGATTTGAATTCATCGGGAGCCAAACGGCCGGTCCTGTTCTTGTCGAAGTGATTGAATGATGATCTGAATTCGTTAAGTTGTTCTTGTGTGATGCCTTTCGAATCGCGAGTGAGAATTTGGTTTTCAACTTCATTAATGTTACGATTGATAGATGTTAAAAGTTGCTCCCATCCAACACGCAGAGTTTCCATTGTATATTGTGTGTACCTATCCAACATATATTATTGATTAATTTTATTTTATTTATCACTTAAAACTATACAATACCTGTTTTCGAAAATCATGCTTTCTTGAACGGCTTGATGAATCTTCTCGAGCTCTTCAATGTGTGGCTTGTACGCATAAACGCCTTGTTCGTATTCCTTAAGACGGTGCAATTGATCTTCAAGAGTACCATGAAGACCCATTCCGATAGCCGTAACAGCATCCAATTGACGTTCAATCCATGGACCAACAGCATTAGCCTTTTCGGCAAATTGACGACGTAGCATTTCATTGTCTGCATTATAAAAGATGATTTTAGTTAGTTTTCTACGCATACTTTACAACTTACTTTGTTGTTTCCTAAGTTCGGCTTGCAAAGTAGCATCACGTTGAGGAACTAATTGCCTTACATCGGCCCACTTCCTGGTCAAGTCCTACAAGAAAAATTATATTAGTTCTTATTCTAAAAATTATACATTCGCAACCGTTGATTGTGCATACATCCAGAGATATCTATTACCTCTAGATTGCCGGTAATTCCTTCCTTAGCGAGCACAAGATTAGATTAAATCAATATTCCATCGTCGAAACTTTCAATTGTGCAATAATACTTTAAAATTATACTCACATGTGCCGTCAATGTTGTGTAGGGATTTTCAAGACCTCCAGGAACTTGATGTTGCTTAACAATTGCTTCCACCTCTCTTACTAAACCAACAATGCTCTGGAATTCCCGATCGGCTTCACCCAAAGTTGCCTAAAAGAACATTTAAGTAATCGAGAGAAAATTGTTATATATATACATTACCTTGAAATGAGAATGAGCATCAATAAGACCTTGAATTTCTTCAACGGTATGAACGATGAAAATGTCAACCAAGTCTTCGCGAGTACCGTCCAACCAGTTGTTGAAAGGAGCGGCACGCTTCGCAAACTCTAAGTGCAAGATATCAATCTTCTCTAATATCTTTTCGGCCTCATCAAGAGCTTGACGACGGCGCTGAGTCAACGCGCCAAGTCTATCCCATTGATCGCAAATGCGTTGACAACGTGCATTTACGCTGACACTATCATGATAGTCCAAGGCACTGTAATTGATGTAGATTCATTAGCAATACACATCGACATTATTTGTGTACGTAATTACTTAAGCTCTTGAGCAATAGCAGCGATTTGCTCAACACGATCTTGGTGCGCAGCCAAGTCAGACTCGAATGCCTCGTGCTTCTTCTTAAGAGCCTTAAGTTCGTTGAGGCGGCATTGCCTGAAATCCTGGCTTTGGAGCATTTCTTCTTTACCACGTGTCCATTCTTCATGCGCATCAGCTTTATGCTTGAACTTCTGCGCCAAATGTTCTAATCGTTCCAAGCGCATCATTTCGGATAGCAACCATTCTTCAAAAGCCTTTTCGGCAGTTTCCAAACCTTTCCATGCGTTAGCAATGTCCTAAAACTCAATATGAAGTATTCAACTACATACGTAATAAAGTATTACATACCGAAACCATCTTGCCTTCGGTGGGCATGTAAGCTGGGCGATTTGATAAACGCAATTTAGTTTGAAGGGTGTTGAAGTTCGTCTCCAATTTCGCTTTTTGCTCAACGCGTGGTGGCTTGTGCTTGCGTCTATACGTACGATATTCCTCAAGTTTCTTTTGAACACCAGCAAGCGAGTTATCTGTTTGGCGAGAGCCCAACCATGGCATAGTGCGGCGAATCCATTCCAATAGCTATTTAATTTTCGATTATGAAAATATCTTAGGTGCATTTAATTATAATGAGGCTTCTTACATCGCTTGCAAGACGCTCGTATTCTTCCATGAGTCGTTCATTTTCTTGGTTGACTTTCAAGACTTTGCAAATTCTGTTGGCAGCTGTTTCAGCCTAGAGATGATTTCATATAATTAATAAACTTCCTTGTGCAAGAACTTCAATATTAACTAAAACAACAAGTTGCTTTTGATAGTTGTTAGCGCTTCAAGGTTAAAATGATTGGAATGCGCTGCCAACATTAGCATTCTCATATGCTTCTTGAATGGCAAATTGGAATCAAAAGAGTTTTAATCACCTTTTTCAAGCCAGAAAAACAATGGTAGTACGACGACACATAAGTCATAACAGCCCGTTCGTCCGGCATGGCGGTATTCTGTAAGTCTGCATGCGCAACAATCGATTAATCAAACAGCAAAGGCATTAAAACAGTTTAGTTAATAAATTAACAAATTAAAATAAATAATATGGAAATTAATTAATTGGCAAAATTAAGAGCCATCAAACAACATCACATTTAGAGGGCAAACTTTGCATTCAGTTAAATTATTTCAAAAATCAAATCAGCGCATTGCTCGGTCTGTTGATAACTCTTTCAATACCTGTTGCGCTCCTTGGAACGCATGGTAATAGCATGACACGTAGGTCATGATTGCGCGTTCGTCGGGCTTAGGAGTGTTGATTAAGTCTGGAATCATGACGATTTAAGTCATACCAATTCTCCTTGCGTATATCCTGTCAGTTTTTACAAATAGCTCACCGATAGGTAACGAATGAGCTTACCGTCAGGATCCAACATCCTAGGAATGTCGAGGTATTTCTCGGCAACGTCGAAGGCAGTGTTGAGGTTCTCGTATGGATTATCCTTGGATAGTTTGCTGTAGTCGATGAGATCGGGACGATGCCTATGAATAAGAGCGCAGAAAGCAAGACCGTCCTTGAATGAAAGATGGAAATTTTGCACATTGACGTTCTTATATGGTGCAGTTTTGCGTTGGCACCAAAGCAACAAGCCCTCCTTGGCAGTCATCTCTTCGACGGAGATGTCTTGAATAGCAAAGCGCAAAATGATGGTCCAGATCATACCCAATGTCATCTTCAAATTGCCATCGACAATTTCTAAAACAATTTGTGATTAGTACATTCAATACATAAGTCTTTTTGAGATTTTACCTTCGGCACCAATCGATACGAGTTTAACGCCCTTGCCGGCGATATAATCGAGTGCCTTATTAACGTTTGCGATCTTGTGGAAACGCATTTTGCCACGGTCGGGCTTCGGTAGGGTCTCGCCGGAGATGACCTCCAAGAGCAGCATGAGTTTGAGGCCATTGCGGAAATCCTCTTCGATGTTGTCGATGCCGGTGCCAGCTTTGCGCAGGTGACTGTTGCACCAGGCAGTAAATGTCTAGAAGAAGCGAATAAACTTCATTAGTTACATGGCGGGCTATCGAAGTGGAACTGTGCATAAAAGCCTACGCGCTTTCTTCGGCTAATAAAGTGAAGACGTAAAATAGTCGTACGCCAACTGTTTGCAGTCGATTTACCACACGCACATGTATTTGATTAGCTAGCTGTCTGTTTGGCTCACTCTTTGCGATGTGGCTATATTGGTGCTAGCTAAAAATACTCGATTTTAGACGCAACGACACATCGCTTTTCGTCGGACAATACATTAATATCAAACAAAATTTCATAGTTGGATTAGCGCTGGAGCGGCTGTACAAGTCAGGAAGTTCCGCATGATTTATTGAGAAACAGGCGCGCAACTGGACGAGCTGCCGCCTTTCTTCGCGCGGTTTTAAGCGCACACGCTGCGCCTGAGGGCTATTGACCAAGCAAATCGCGACAAGTGTTCCAACTCCTTCGCACTTGCTCCGAACCAGCTACCGATATTTATAGATCATCTACATGTGCGTTACGCAACGGAAAAACGGATATAGGGATATGAATTTAAGACAATTTGGCCAAATACCAAACGAAAAGAAAACAAATGTTGCGGCACGTGCAATCGTACTCAACGAATAATATATTACGGCTTTTAAACATTTGCATTTCGTCCAAACGACATGTAATCGACCATAAAACGTCGCGGTCGACTTGCGTATTCCAATTCTGTTCGAATTTCGTACGTGTACAGATTGAATGACTAATTGACACTGACAAAAAGATGGAATTTTTGAAATCGCAAAATACTTGAAATTACTCGCAATCTAAGAGCATAAAACGACGACCGTGCACACTAAATATAAAATTTGGAACAAGATTAAAACCTTCTGATCTATTAAAAGAACTCGACTGCCCGTCCGGTATGTGTGTGCGCGTTTTCTTCAACGAAAACAAAATGTTGCGTTTTTCCTTATGACCATGGCTCACATTCAATCAGCGGCCGCATTTATAATTCAATTTTGCCGTTTGCAAATGAGTTCACACCCAATGAGCGAGAAATGAAAAGCGCGCATTCAGCGAGCACGTAAATGCTACCTAATTGTTTAATGTATTTGTTAAACGTTTCTTGCACTTGTAACAAATGTTGCACGTACCAGTGTTACGCCTTGTCTTATGTATCTCCACTTTCAGTAGCAGTTATGCATACCGGCGTGAAATTTAATCAGGCAGCGTGTGTTTTTACATAATAATCTTCAGGAAATATATAATTACACACTGTGCCCCTTTAGGCGTGAGCTGCATTTACATCTCTAGCTTTGTACTATGTACTGTAGTCATAACATAGTAAAATAGTTGCGTTTCCATTTCCAAAATGCCCAACTATCGTTTATTATTCCAGTCAATCGCAATAAAATTGTTTCAACATCAACCATCGACAGGACAGGTTGAATCCGCTATCAATCAATACTATTTATATACTGTTTAAATATTCTTATAATTCGAAAATCATAATCTAAAAATATTGATACGAATGCGGTTCGCAAAAATGTAATACTTCTAGAAAGCCGTAAATAATTTCATGTCCAATTCATATAATGTTTATAGAAGCTCATAGACGAGTGAGTCACTAGCAAAACTTTTCACCACAACATATTTCTAAGCAAAAAAATATTTTACCTAACATATGAGCTCCCAAGATTGGCGGTATGCCCGCTGCGCTGGCATTCATACAGAATGCAATCGAATACTGAAAAAATCGCGAGTGAGCATGTGTAGTAAACCTTGTCACATGTTTATTTTTCTTTTATGTGTGCGCAAATATTTTCATGCTTACTACTATTAATATTACACCTTAGATCACACTGGAACTTACTTCCTACTGAATGAAATTGTTTAATCATCCAGCATTTATGAATAAACCTTAACAAGCACGCGACCGCAACGTAAAGAATTAGATAGATTATGAATGAATAGTTAGGAATACCTTAATAGCCAGACGTTCCCAATTATTATTTACCGCATGCAAACTATGACGAACCATTAACAAATCATCAACCATTGGCTAATTGGCACCACTTTGACAATGTCATTTTGACAAAATCTGCAGCGTTACAAGTGAAAAGCTGTCGTAGTATGACATAAGAATTGAAGTGCATTGTTAGTAAAAATTCGTGATTATTATAAGAGCTGCATTCCCGTAGTTCGCGCAAATGGCATATGGCAGATTGCGAAGAACGAAAGAGGAAATATGAATGAAATAACAGCACTTATACGACGCGGCTACATGATAGCATTTATTGCAAGTCCAGTATCATCCTTCAATAAAGTCTCCTGTCTAGCGCGTTTGGCGTTAGGGAAACAAGCATGGAACCAAGACGGAGCTCGAAACGGCAAGCAGGAAATCTTGATCGCACAAGCATAGAGTCAACAATGGCGTATGGTACATGTTAACGGTACACGATACGCAGCGTTACACTTCGACGCAATTCTTGCATCTCGCGCTCTCACTTCGGTTCGCATACAATGAATGACGCTGATTGCATTGCATCCCATGCGCGAACGTGAAAAACCATATTCGGAGCCAGACAACAAACAACAGATGAGCGGTTGTAAAAGTCAACAGTATAATATGGCAATAATAATAATCGGATGTGCAGATACGAACGTACATCTTCAGTTGGCGAGATGAGAACTTTATTATGCTGCTAACAAACGGCAGTTGGCTCCCTACATTCGCCAAGATCATTTAATTAACTCGATAGACATAAACAGTCATATACATTGTTGCCTGCTAATTAAATTACGTTCAGCAAGCGGTAATTTCAAGATGCAAATTGACTCCATCCAAAGAGCGCTTGCGTTCAATACGATTTGCTAGCATATCGACTTTGACTTTCGATCCGTAACATCCGAGCACAAGTTAACAATGGGGCGGCGAGAGACAATCGTTAAACAGCGAATTTATTTGAATGGCATCAATTGTATTTGCAGCACACACAATTCGATTGTTGCTTTATTGAGTGGTATTGTGGCTTTAAGAGAATTAATGCAAATTACTTCTTTATTGGCACAACGCAACGCCACAATGAAGACGTAAGTTAAGAGACTTTCGAATAGCACAATAAAAAGCGTTTGTAAGTAAAAACTATACATTCAAGGTAATTATTGTCATTTAGAAAACGCATGGATAATTAACATGCCGGCCACTGATTGTGCGCTATTGAAGCATTGATGTCGCTTGTTCTTCTACTGAGAGGTTTAAACAGATGACTCGTACGTCGTCAGCGACCACAAATTCTTCATTAAGCTCTAGAACCGGATAATATTGATCTTTGAAAGAATGCGTTCTCTCCTGACATTTTAATTTCTTTGAGACTTAATGCGAAAATATTTGTTCTTTCTAAGATCTGGTTAATTCTGGTGATCATCAATTTAAACGTTCTTGAGCAGAACATCCATTTAACTTACTTTCGCTTTATTTACAGAATATGTCATTGTTTATTTTTAGCATTAAAGTACTAAAAAAGAAGCGGCTTGCCAGTAATAAGTTCTCCATGCTTAGAAAACTCCGTAATTCGCATTCGATAAACGTCAGTCTTGAAATAATTAATTGTTGATAATGTAAAAGTAGAAATCACGTTAAAACCCAGGTAAAACTCGCGTTATCGCACAAACAAACCAAGGTTGTGTGCTGCGTATGTCGCAACACATCCGTTAGGTATTCATAAAAAAACAAATAAAATGTAAAACGCAAAGGCAAAAAAATAGGTAATAAGAACATTTTAACTATTTCGTGGTATGCAAATATGTTTTTGGCTAGGATCGCACGAGATGTTTGCAGACGACGATCTTTCTGAATCGCATCTCTACGGCCGCCGCCGATGATAAAAATAAATATTTTTTCGGTTGCGCGTTGTTGCAAACTGGCTACCGCTAACGATCACAACATGTTTGCCACGTTCCCAATGCGAATTCAATTCGTACGACGTGTTTGTGTAACAAATATTCAGTGCATTTGGGGTCGTGAGCAGATGATTTCACATGCGCAAAGTCGCGCTTCTTGTCTTTGCAACAAATTGATTAATGTTCGACAGTTGGGCGTGAAATTAACTCTGACAGCCAACTTACTCGAGCTATTCATTACATAACCATCAATAATATGCATTTCGTTTACACAATTTGTTCATGATTTTCTTATCGGTGATGTTTATCTGCGCAAATAATTATTTCAGCTTGAACGATTACGCTCGGTGCACACCCGCCACGCATTTCCATACATTCGAGCTGTGTGCTTGCCAAAAAACGACATCACATTAATTATGAAATCTTTGAGTTAACCTAGGTTTACTTTTCGTAATATTATATTCTGCAGGTCGAGTGTATTAATACGCACCAAGGAAATTGCTGCTCGAGTTCTTGAAAAAATCCCCAATGCAATTATGCGCGCAATTAGCAAAAGTAATTAAATGTAGACTCACTTATGCATGTTTTAAATATTTACGAGTTCCTTCTCAGCACACGCATTTCTCGTTTTCATAAAGTGAGTGGCATCAATCGCGTGCGCAGCTTTTCGATGAATTACCGTTACGCCATTAAAACATTTCGTGTATTGACTTTTTCTCGCTTAATTTTTTTTCCCGTACTTTCATGTGCCAAGAAATGGTTCGCCGTTTAGGTGCTTCACTTGCCTCACAACATTAAACAGCAACTGTCTAATAGCATAATAAAGTGAAAAGGCTTTTTTTAGACAAATTATTCAATCAAGCATTCCGCTCGTATCGCGTCAAACAATATAGCGAAAAACTAGTGCACCTATTGCTATTATTATGATTCAATTATCAGTATCGTTCCAGTATTGATCATGATTAAGGCACGCCAATAACGAATTGCAATACATTCGTCAGCGAAACGCGCAGCACAAGCGAGTCATGATATAATGCAATTGCCAATGAATAATCATAATTGCGACATCGACTTGTTTGGTAACTTTTTTTCCTACGTATTGCATTTCATTGCCCTCCGCATGATGTCTGTGAAAGTGCGCACGAAATGAAGGAAAACAAAGTAGTCGTATTGTCTTTTGTTGGCTTCCAATCGAAATCATAAAAGCGAAATGATTAGCGACACATAAGTATTGGTAATGCATGGGAATTCATTGGTAGCTGAGTGCATGCACTCATATATTAATGCATTCACCAAGGTTCATGTATGCAATCAACCTTCATTCGCGTCAAGGTCGTCATTAACCAACACGGTAAAATACCTAAATGCGCACTTATATTTATAAATTATTAATATTTATTATGAACTATTAACACAATTCGTAAACAAACAAACAGCAAGCGAATAACGGCAAAAACTATTATGAATAATTCAACTCTTGAAATAGTTTCGAAACTTCCCAACACTGCTCGGAATTGTTTCGTCGCTTTTTAATGAGCTTTCATCCTTTATAATCGCGATTGATGCAACTTGGAGGTAGGTTATTCTCCTCAATGTTAATGCGTTGAATGTAGGTAGGATCAGGTTTTTTCTTCGTTTTCATAAGATATATTTATTTATCACACGAAAATAAAACACGGCGCTTAGGAAGTCATTAGCATAGCGTTCTTTTTTATTAGATTCATTCGTATGGAATGCAAAACATTTTCGCGATAAGCATTCCAGCTTTCCCATAAAACTGCGACGTAAATCATGTCTTTACGATCGTACGAACTAATCAATAGCGTAATAGTACAAAGTGTTTCGTTTAATTTATCATTAATTATGGTTTTATTGAACATTAACATGCTGACCAACTTTACATACAAGATACGCCCACGTGATACCAGAGAAACGAATTCGAGTAACATTAATAGCTAGCCATTGTCATTCCTTAATTAAGATAGATCTGCACTATCATAGTTGTAGTATACCGATAAAACAAGTTTGTTTTTCATACTATCTAACTTTTCTCCCGCTTCTGCCCCTTTGTGGCAAGTCAGTGGCAACGACGGCAGGTGAGTACAATGAGTCTTTATAAAGATATATTAGTACGCAAGTGATGATTAGCAGTATCATCGAGATCACTGTCGTTATGATAATGATCATACATCTCCTTCCTCTAGGTTCGTGCCATGGATCAACGAATATGTGTTCAAGAAATTTGCACATTCTATGTTAAGCTTGGTATACTACCAATTGAACTCCATTTAAATTTGTACCCAGTTCACGATATTTTATTTACATCAGCTGCTAATGTCAGTAGAATCGAACTGTATCTGTCATTCCGATTGAACCTCTATGAATTGTAATCATCCATCAAAACTTTTAAGTTGCAAATAACCAACGAGAATATTAAAGATTCGCTGTTTGCGCTGGCATAGCTGTTGAGGGGTGCGGATCCGGGAATATTTTATCCCTCGTCCAATATAGAGCCCCCGCAACTGCACCTCCAACAATAAGGATCATCAAAATTATCGCAACTACGTATTTCGCAAACCTGGCATTACTTATCTCTCGACCACATATCGTGACCATTTTTCGACTGAATAATTACTAAATTGTGACAAAAGTATCTGGTGTAAATCATAATTGTATTAATTGTTTATTTCATGTCAATTATTTCTATGGCAATCTAATCTCATGGAACAGTTTGCCATCTCCGCGTGTAATACATAAACAGTTACATAAATGGAGTTGCATTGAAATATGCAGTGAAAACTAGGACAGCAACGAGCCTAGTTGTAGGCAGCAACGCGAGATGCGGAGATTGCAACGACTTTTTGCATTACGTTCAATTCATATATTATTTATAAAGACGTAAATGGCACTTCTTTGGATTTCTTCTGACGGCTGATTGCTATAACGGCAACCAATCAGCTGCATTTGTGCAGCGTAGTTGATATTTTCACCTGAATTGAAAGTCCATGCCATTGATACGCGATGCGAATTCCAATGCAAAAAGTGATTGGAAATTTACAAATCAGCAGCTAGATTGTCAATGTTTTTAATTGAGACTGATAATGCCAGAGCATTGGTGCCACTGACTTGTACGGTAGCGTGTTTACAAAACGTGTCGATTTGATAAACATTCAAAGTATTAGGTGAAAAATTCACGAGTTATCAAGTCATTTAAAATGTTTATTCAATCACCACATTCATTGATCACCACCAATTGTAACTCGCCGCACAATTCATTAGCGCCCGTTCTATATTTAGTTGCTTTCAATAAGCAACTTCCTTTGTTTGCACGCGATCTTTATTATTATCATCTTTTTTTTTTCATAATAATCGTAATGTTAATAAGTCCGCATGCACAGAATACTTAGCTAGAGATAGTCTGTCGCAATTTATACGCGATCATAAAACGAATGCATATTGTCGTACACGTGTTCTACATAAAGTTCCGATATTATCTTCTCGAAGTTACTCGTGCTGTATGATGGTGGCCACACATTAAAATGTTTTATGTATTTACGCATGAATATCATAGCATCCAACGATGATGGGTTAATGAGAAATTACAGACAACAACCCCGGAGACAACAGTTTATATAAATATTTAATCCTATTAAATATGCGTTGGTGTCTAACTTTAGCGTAAATACGCGTAGTTGTTTATGTTAATGCTTGAAATAAGGCTGAGGAAATTTAATATTTAGTCTAATATTTTTTCTGTAATCCTTTGTATCGAATCGAAAAACATGTAAACAGAATAAAGAGTGAAAATACATACTCCAACGCATGATGAGACTTTAACACAAATAAATATTTTTTCGTATTTTTAGACGCACGCGAAAATGACAGGCTGAACATCGCAAAATTGAAAATAACTGTTGTAGCACATATGGGTCAGAAAATATGAGACAGCGCCTAGACCTAATTTTGTTTATATTTATAAATGCGATTCGCTCCGTAAAAATAGTGTTGAGAAAGCGCTTTTGCGCTGGTGACACCTTTCAAACACCCTCGCAAATAATCTTATTGGAGCATCTGATAGAAACAGCCACTCGGTGGATTGCTGTCGCCGTTAGAAATTGTTTATAAAGCATTCGCGATGCGCGTGATGTCGGAATGCGTGGGCGCTGCACTGATCTAATTTTAAATCAATGCCGACATTTCTGTACAGCTACGTCCAGCAATTAACTCACTCAATCGCGCTGCGCTTCTCGATGCAATGAATCAAGCTCGTAAATGAGTTATTCACCCAACACATTCACAAATTGATAGAATGGAATTCCAAGCACTTTTCGAACGATTAGTTATCCATTTGATATGAATCATTCGATATAAGATAATTAAATCAGTGCAAGAAGTAAAGACTTATTCGATAAACGACAGGACGAGTAATAAGATTATTCGAGTAGTGAGTCAGTTATGTTCTAAATATAAATGCGTGAACATAACATTTATTTGGCATTTCTTTGCGTGAGGAGACGGGCAATGATAATTTGCGATTTTGCAACTGAAGCAATGACGATTTCTTCATGTGTTTATGCGCGCGCTCGGCGTGCGCGCTGCCGGCCGGTTTCATCTCACTCTCGGGGAGAATGCCCGGGATCCCATGTTTGGTCATTGGAAATTCGACGCCTTTCATCCTGTCTCGCTCCCACACGCCGCGCGCCTTACGGGAGCGGGAACGCATGCAACAAGTCGACGTCGACTCGCGGCGACGACGCCTTTCTGCCCTGCGTCCCGAGACATTACGCGTGCGCGCGTCGCCGTACTTTCGAACTTTGCTGAGCGCACTTTTCGCACGAATGCGAAATAGTTTGCTCGCATCTGCAAAATGGCATGCTTCCAATACTAACGCGCCGCTAATTGTCCGATGAATCTCAGCGGGTGATTTGAGTAAGTTTTAATGATGGCTTGTCATATAACTATATTTCGTATCCGGTTCACCTGTGCTCGGTGCCAAACTCTGCGCGCACGCTGCATGCGTGTAGGCAGCAGCGTTTTGTTGTTGTGCAGCAATTGTTGGGCGTCGAATGACGACACTGAGATTTTTGGCGACCATCTCGCGGCCACAAGGCCTCTATATGCGTGCGCCTATGCTTTATTTCGCACACGCTCCTGTGTACGAGTACATTACATCATGTCATGGGATTCAATGACGGGAACGCGCGCGCTGAGTCGCTCCTGGGATTCTCACCAAAAATAGTTCCACTATGCATATTATGTTACTTTCAGCCTTACAACACTTGCCACTGGCCTCTTTTTCTCAATCAACTGAGTTATCTCGCGTGCGCTTGCAAAATAAAGTACGTAAATAGTCAATAGTTTCACCCTGTATTTGGCATGCAGATAATAAGAGCGCAGGTGCATGATATTCGCGTTTGAAATTTGCTTGCAATTTGCCGATGCAGCTGCTGTGCTGCGCGTGCCCAACATGCGAGGGTGAAAACCGCGAGCATTAGGGGTGTCTGGCGCCGAGTTCGCGACGTGCTCACCGGAACAATGCGATGCAGGGTTAGTCTAGGTTAGGGAGAACCTGATCATAGGGGCGATCGCCATTTCGATCTATTGTTTACTATGCGTAGGTGGCCGTTTAATGCGCGCTACTTGAACAAACCAGCTGCACATGCATTTTATGAGAGTCCAGCGTGAATGTCGCGTACGTGCAAGCATAAAAATTGAATGCAATGCGGTAAATAAGGTCGATATACATGTCGTGCGGCAAATGAATAATGCCAGCTTCTGGCGCAGCTTATAAATAGAGCAGCCAGCTTTTCTTTGCGCGCTCTCAACAGCAAGATAGCCGCTGCGCGCGTGTACCTAATACCTATGTCGAAATTATGAAACATCCACGCATTTTACGCGGTGAGAGTTGCTTGCTGCTTGCATCGCAGCATCGATTATTTTGCATTCATGATTTCTGATGTGTTTACGCGCGCAGCTTTCGCTGCATTAAAGGTCTCTTGATAATTTCTTCAGCGCGAGATACCTGGCTACATTGAACGTTAGCACTCGGGCAAAGCACCGCATCAGCGTGTTTTGGCGTACCTTCTTTTGTTGCTTCTCCCAGGCTGGATCGAGAAGACCTTCCCGTTCCCATTCCTCCTCTTGCTCCATGTATCCGTCTGCGTATGCAGCGTCAACGCTATTATACTGATCTGTGCCGATCATTTCGGTGGTTTGCTTGTGCACAGTTACCTATTTGATCGAATAATCTTAGTGCAATTCGCGTGTAAACGACGACGATTCGATTCGTTGCAGCGTTTTTGTTAACAGTTCGTTCGAGAATTCTATATAATTCAAAGTCGTGCAAGAGCACACGACCTATCGCGCACCAAACCCCACTAGCCCGAGCCCGACTGTAGCGACCGGCAGAGTTGACTAGTCTATCAAGTACGGAATGCATTGGTTCGAGCTTCATGTTGCGAGGCCTCTCGTTCTCCAAGGCATGCGTAAAATCCCCATTCGCTCGTTTGTTCGGTGTGTAGCTTGTCTGTTCTATCACGGTAGTACTATGCAACTTATTTGACATATATTTTTAAGTAAAATACATGTTTTCATAAAATTTATTGTTTAAAATAAAGCTTCACTTGAGCATACTTTCAAGACAGGACTGAAGAAAACATGGGTAGGAATAGATTAGTTATTAGATTAATTACAACACTTTTTTGTGTCCCTGATATATTCGTTCAATTCTTTATTCTTAAATAAGTAAATAAAATACCATAAATATTTTTCTTAATAAATAATAATAACCAACACCACGCTAATTCTTGCTTACCATAGAAGCATAGCAAAAATGAAAGGTCCCACCGAGATTTGAACTCGGATCGCTGGATTCAAAGTCCAGAGTGCTAACCATTACACCATGGGACCGACGAAGGGGCGAAAACATTTCTCCCGTTATAAATCAAAAGCCATAAATTACCTTGGATAATATGGAATAATTACTACAGAAACACAATATGTACCTCTTAAGCCGTTCACTTTTTTAGCGATTTTTTTCGTCTGAAATGTAATATTCAATATTGTCCATTTCAACTTAGTAAGTCAAATAGAAAAATTAACGACATAATGTAGTACTGTTATAAATCTTTATTTTTGATTATCTTAAGTGTCAGACACTTCCATGCTTTCATTATCAGAATCGTTACAAGTGCGTACTGCAGTCAATGATCTATTTGCAAAGAAATGTTTTACTGGGTCATATGTTGTGACACTATTAACATTCAAATTGTTGCTCTTATTATCGCCACCTAAAGCATAAATAAATGCAGAATCTGGACACATCTCCAAGCAGTGCAGAACACCCATTTTCATATCTTTTTCATAAACCATCTGATGCCCATATTTTGAAGATCCTTTAACATCCCATACTTTCATATTGCCTTCAGCTGATGTGCTTACTAATAGCCCAGGACATTGTGAACTGAAGGATAGTCCTGTAATTTCCTTTTCATGAGCTGCTACTGTCCACACTTCTCCCTGTCTTGAATCAAAACACTGAATAGCTCCTGTATTGGTCCCAACATAAAAGATTGTAGGTTCAGTTGTGCTCCAAATTACTCTTTCTACTTCACCACTAACATCCCAACTTTTTGTTTCATTATTTCTGCAATCAAACACTTTCACAGTGTTATCACAAGATCCAGCTAAGAGTACATGTCCTTCATCTCTATGGAATTTTACACATTGAACTTTTTCCTTAAAGTCAACCAGAGTGTTACTAGGAGTCCCAGACTCAATGTCCCACAATATCACTGTCTGATCAACAGAGCCACTTGCTAATATATGATGGTAGTTTGAATTCCATGACAAATCCAAAACTGCATCCTTATGACCAACATGTTTAATTTTTTTCTTTTTATTTCCTTTTTTTCCTAAGGTATATGCAGGTTCAAGACAATTAACAACATCCAAGTCCCAAATGTCAATAATAGGAGACATTGACCCAATTGCACAATAATTGCCTTTAGGTTGATTTGGTTCAAAATCAAGCCATTCAATGCAGAGTGGAAATGCAGGGAGGAACATATCATGATGACAGTATAGTGAACCTTCCTCTTCATTATGAACTACAAAAACACAAAATTAAAAACTGAATGCTAGATATCTTAAGTAGACGTTACCAAAAACTTCTAATATGCTTGCATCTCCATTTACTCTACCTATCAATAAAAGATTGTCAGCAGGCTTAATAACATCATCATCTTTCTCTGAGTCATCATCCTCATCATTAAAGTTGTCCTCTGCATTTTCAGATACCTCAGCAATATTATGAATACCTAATTGCTGCAGGTTGGTACTTTCTACAATAAAAATCTGAAATTAACATTATAAAAATAAATTGCATATATTCTACTTGCCATCAATTTCATCATAATTATCTAAATTAAATAATTTATCTGTTCCATCTTCACTATTTGCTGCATTCTCATTAGATTGAGATGTTGAAGCTTGCCCATCCTTTTCTGCCTCACTATAAGTTGTGTTAGCAATATGTAGCACAAAACTTTCAATAATACTTACACCAGTTTAGATTTGGTATCATTTATTATTTGTACAAGTTCCTCCTTTGTTAATTGTACTTTCTCAGGATTTGTTTTCGCAACACCACGCTTTACCCATTTTAAACAAGGTATAAAATTTATGTTACTTTCAGTATTTGCTAATTCTTCCAAATCCATTATCAACTCGGTGATATACAAAAAGAAACACGTGTTATAAAGAGTACTAAATTCACGATATTAAGGTTATGGAATGCATATCTATGATGGAATGCAACACAAGCAACACAAGCAAAGTCGACCGTAAGCATTACAGATTGACACAGTACAGATATACTATCGTTAGCTAAAGTGTACAATGTTAGACAAGGATGCCATAGGGAGACAACAATACTAAATTTGGTTCCAACATGGCGCATGTTCCATCTAAGGCGGGAAAATATTAATTGTACTTGTTAATCACGTCAATTGTAATAAGATTCAGGAAAATAGAGTGCAGTATAGCATAAAAATTGAATTTGTGGAGTTGCCACTAATTGAAGGATAGCTGTACAAGCTATGCTTTGAATAATCTTCTAACTTTGTTTCAATTACAATATAAATGCATTACAGTGGATGATCTATCACCCGCTATCATCAAATTTATTCATTCACTATAAGTAACACGGGTCGCACTGATTCACACCAATCATACTTAATGGAATCAGCTGATTCAGTAAACACCATGCATAACCACAACATACATCTGATATTGGGGTATTATTGTCCTTATCTTTTATATGTTTTACCCTGAAGCTTTCCTTGTCTAATGGTACTGGATCGCGCAAATAAATTTTCTTATTAATGCTTATAGCAATTTACAAGGAAAGTTTCAACTATTTGTTGCAGTATTATATTTTCTAATAGTTTAGAATAAGAAATATAATATTGATGTCATTATTACTATTGATTACCATTTTATCATAAATATGAAAAGTCTTCCACCTCGCTGACGTCAAATCACCAGATATTGTGCGCGTGTTTCTGATTCGCTGAGTTTTAGTGTTATGATCGGTATGTGCGCGGTTTAGTTGAGATGGTGGTGTAATTCCGTCTTGGGGAGAAAAATTTGGATAATACTATTATTATTAATTTGTATTTGAAGGATAAGCGTGCGTATTATATATAAATAGTGACTAAGTGCAAAATTATGAGTGAAAATAATCCCCAATTTGCCGGGGATCCGGTGGATGATTTTAACTTTAGTGAATTGAGTGGCATAGATGGTATTTATAGGATAAATATGGTTTTGCTAAACTGATACCTATTTATTACAGATTTGCTAATGAATTGTAGCAATGATATATTGTCAAATGACTTATTCAGTGACGAATCATTTCTTTCATCATTGGATGGACCTGTTGATGAGAAAATGATGAACCTATTTGATGAATTTGAACACCCGTCTGTAGGATCACAGCAACAACATAGTGGTGTTGCACAACTTCAAAATGTGTTGCATCAGGTACAAGAACCCAAAATTAAAGAAGAACTTTATATGGATACATCTGCTCCATTACCAGTTGTGGCACAAGTAAACCAGCCGATCTATAATCTTCAACCAGCATTGGTTCCTAATATTGCTGCACAACAAATGTCTCAGCCAGTTGCAAAAGTACCTATTAAAGCAAAACCTGCTAAAACAAATGCTGTTCCTACAAATTCTCCAGCAGTAATAATATCTTCACAAAGTTTGCAAAACACTGGTGAACCATTGATATATTCACAATTAAGTGGAGGTCCAGTTATTCTTCAACAGCAGCAGGTCAAAAAAGGGAAAGCAACTTCACCACTTTTGGTTCAAAATCTTGATGGTACAAATTTACAACCAGTTATTTTACAAAAGATTATTAAAACTGAGTCTCAACAAGCTGTCATGTATACAACACCTACAAATTCTACTAATCAAGTGCATCTTATTAACACTAATGGACAACTGTTTACTACTGGAATACCATTAGTACTAGATTCTGATAAAGTTGCAATTAACAGAATGCCAATAACTACAAAAGAACCAAAGATAAAAGAGGTGAAACGCTCTGCTCATAATGCAATTGAACGTAAATACCGTACGTCAATTAATGATAAAATTATAGAGCTGAAAAATATTATTGTTGGTGAAGATGCCAAGTTAAACAAGTCAGCAATTTTGCGTAAAACTATTGAGTATATTCGATTTCTACAGAATAGTAATGCTAAATTGAAGCAAGAGAATTTTAATTTGAAGATGGCTGCTAGTAAAAATACTATCAAAGATTTGCTAGTGGCTGGGGCAACTACAGAAGATCTCAAAATGTATTATGAACCATCGCCTCCACCATCAGATGTCTCTTCATTATCACCAAGCCATTCAATTCCTGGTAGTCCTGAATATTCAAATCAGAAGTATGAAAGTGAGGATGAGCATCATGGAATCACAAAAGGAATGTTGGATCAATCAAAAATTGCTGTTTGCATGTTCATGTTAGCAGTCATATCATTCAATCCATTTGGTTTTGCATTCAATTCAATTGCAAGTGGAGTTGAAGACTACACTGGACGAAAAATTTTAAGCCGTATGTACTCTACATACTTTTTATAGAACATTACTATCCTGTTTAATTCTAGATTCAGAAGGCGAATCTTTTCAATGGACAAGTGGTGCTCTGATTTTATGGCTGGTGAACCTATTAATTCTTGGAATTTGTTCAATCAAAATGTTTGTCTATGGTGACCCAATTGTTCCATGTAAATCAAAGGAAGCTCAAATTTTTTGGCGGCACAGACGACAAGCAGACTTTCATTTATCGCAGGTAAGTTATTTATTTATCACTTTGAATTTGAAATTTTATGCAGATCTGTTTGTAGGGCGATTCACTTAGAGCAAAGCAAGAACTGGTACGCTGTTTGCAAACTTTTGGAGTTACTCTTCCAACAAGTCGAGTAGAATTGGCGATGTCAACTTTATGGCAGATGTTTCGACAATTTTCTCATCGTATTTGGATAGGCAGATGGTTATCACGACATACTGGTGGAATATTTGCCGATGGAGTGGTGCGCTATGAAGCACAAACTTCTTGCCGTGAACTTGCTCTTATTTATCACGCTTTAAATCAAATGCACTTGGTGGATAGTTCTTCTGAATCCGACAACCTCATGGGTTTAGTATTAGGATTGTCTTCAGTAAATTTGGCTGAAGCTGCTGGAAATATGATGTCCCCTGTTCAATTTATTGATATTTATCTCAGCGTTGCCCTCCGAATTAAAAGTAGTTGCTATGGTCTTTTGCAAAGCTTTCATAAATATTACATAAATCTAGCGAAACTAGCAACAACGAACACTTGTGATCCAGTGCCATCACGCTTCAAATGGGTGTTTCAGCTTTCTGGATATAAATTTGTTACATCGAAGACAATAAATTACGATGCGACTAGTCAAGGGGTACCATATGGGATAGTTGCAAATAAATTAGCTCCGATGGCATTTGTTATGAAGGTAATGTTTACGCTGGCAATTGAAGCGCATTTACTAATAGTTATCGTTGTAGCTTTATCGTGAACACCTTATTGAAAAATCTTTACAAACACTTGTTGCACCGGGAAGTAAAAGTATGGGTGATGATGATATTTCAAAGAAGACAAATACTGGTGATGTTTTAAACTACGTTCATCTTTTACTGGAGAATTTAGATAAAGATCCAACTAGCATATTCAATAAAACAACAATGCTAAGTAAGTTGTATCTGATATTAATTTGTATTAGGCTTATAAATTTTAATGTATAGAATACGACGACGATGAAATTGCGAGTTGGTGGACAAACGTCATTGCATGTTCATGCTACTGGCTATTGGGAGAGGATTCTAGCGCAGAACGATTATACATGAACGTTGAATCCATTCCAAAGTTTTTATCAGAAATGAATGATCCGTTACCAAAGGCAGTTTTAGCAGCATTTAGAGCACGTCGAGCTTATTTGACTGATGAAGAAAGCCACAAAGTAATATTAAAGCTATGCGACTATGCGGGAAGGCTATTGGAAGATAGTTTAACATTTAATAGTTGCAAAAAGCAGGATAATAAAGTCTTGGTAAGTTACTCACAATTTTGAATATTCAATCCACAAATTGTTCATTAGGGTGCATTGTAGTTGCATTGCATGTATTTGTTCAATGCAGTGTCTCCTTCAGTGCATCCTTAATTTACAATGAAATGACATCATTTGATATGTTTTGTTTTTATTTTATGTACGATAATTGTTGATAGTAAACTGCATTTTACCTTTGTAGCTCACTCAATTGATGATTTGCGATTGGTTACTGGAGACTCGTACAGCTGTTTGGGAGGACGACGTAGAAGCCGATCCCAATTGCATACCAGTATCTAATGCGATTCTTACTGCATTCCATAAAGACATAACATCACTAAGAAGTATAGCGCAACATATTCCGGTGCGTATAAAAATATATCATATGATAATATTTGTGAAAGTGTAATTGACTTTTAGTCCGCATTGCCTCGAGTTTTTCTCTACGAAGCGACGTCTCGTCTAATGGCTGGGGCTGCACCAGGGCGGACGCAGCAGCTGCTTGATAAAAGTCTTCGCCATCGGCATTCGCGTGGCTCTATAATATGCGGCAAAGGTGCGTGTTTAAACATCTTTAAGTTTGTAATCTACATTTCTTGAATTTGAAATTCTAATTAGTATTTGCCTCATTTCGTTTCATCTTGCTACATTTATTTGCATGTAATTTTTCATTTACTTCTTGACCTGTTTCATTACCATGATCGTGCAATCTTTTGCCTTTCAAGTCTGATCCATTTTTAATTGCAGTTCATGAATATTAATGCTACGTTTCTTTTTTGTGTAGATAAAAATCAGCAGCATTTGGGCGGTGAAAGACAGCATGCGGCTGCTTTGTACTTAGCTTGTCGACATTTGCCTGGCCAATTGATTTCTTTACCAGGGGAACGGGCTGGAATGCTGACTGAAGCAGCAAAGACACTTGAACGTATAGGTGACAAGAAACGGTTGCAAGATTGCTATAAATTAATGAAAACGTTGGGCCCAAACTCAGTAAGCGTTTCCAACTAGCGAACCAACTATGGTTGGCGGTAATTTTGTATTATATAATGTTTCATGGTAATCACATAAAATGTTGAAACTATGTTTAAATAATAATTATTCCTCTGGACCGGTGGATATTTAATTTATTCTGTTTTTGTAGTAGCGTATACCAATTTAATAAAAGCGCGTATTTTTTTTAATAATCTTACATTAGTTTATTTGTTCGAATAGAAAGCCAATCTTTTCTTGGATTGGCTAAGCGCATCCTTCTTCCCGTACCGCTTGTTTGGATACGAGCTGTGCTTTAAGTACAGGAAATTACCTGAGCTTCAACAAATTTACTGCATATTACAAGATGTGATTGTGGCGTCACGATGCCGGCTTCTTGCTTTTAAGTGCTAACACACGCTTGATATAACTGGATCGCATTCAGCACGGAGAATCCGCGAGCTAAGCCGTACGCTGTCATTAATGGGCTGGACTATCATTAGTTCACGAGCAGTCTAGAAATTATTGATTTGTTATTTATGTTATTTATTTTCTTGAATTGGACTTTAGTATTATAAATATTAAGAAAATACAACTGCACATACGTTAATTTGATATTTTAATACTACCAGTGAAATAACTATTCCCGTCAATGTTTCTAATTTAATTAAAAGAGTGAAACATTATCTTAAACGACTGGCAATGATGAAGTAGTAATACTTTTCGCTATTGCTCTGCGCGACGAAATATGTGCGAGGCCGACGTACAAGAATGCAGTATTTCTTCGCCCTTTGTCTTCTTCCTCATTGGCAAGTCAGCCTTCCCAATGCAACATTCTTACAACGTAGCAACTGAAACATATATATGTAATAAGGACGACGTTTTAGTATTAGTTGGAAAATTTACGACTTCTCGAAACATATATTCAAATTGTAATGGCAAGTTCTCTTGTGAGTATACCATTTATTTCTTTTTCAATGCGATTGTCTTTCCAAAATGTTATTTTAACGTGCTCAAAGCCTGGTATATTTTTATATTAAAGTTTATACTTTATACCAATATAATTCCCCAAGTAATTAAGGTTTAATATTCGCGCAGAATTTGGGAAATGTGTTATTCGTGCAACCATTAAAGTATGATACAACATTTATTAACATTAAATTAACTTAGCATTCTGCGCCTGTGATTATCCTTTGGGCAATTTGAATTATAAGAAGAATGAAAGGAATATGAATGGCACCAGAATATGGTAGAATGAGAAAAATAGTGGAAATATGGAAAAGTTGTGAGGCGCGTACGCGTTGAAATGGAAAAGCCCCCTTGCAAAGTAACATCGCACCACAGTGAATGCGGTGCACATTACCGTTCGCTTTTTGTGAAGGATGAAGTAAAACTTCTTTTAATTAAGTATCAAAGTATGTTCCACTCCTTTTGTATGCGCCGAAGAGCGCGACCAGAATGAGGCGCTCCAATGTGAACGTGGCCAACGGAATGGGATTAAAATCCAGCCAAAGTTTTATTATTATAGAGAAAAAGCTGAACAGAAATTCATAATCATAAAAGTCCGAAAGTTTTCCATCCACTTGGTTGACTTTTAGGCTTCTTTACGCTGGCAGATGAGAAGTCAAACACGTGCATGTGATTACTTTTTTGATTCCGAACAAGTGCTTGCGTTCCTTGCAAAAATATTATGAAAATAAGGATGTGGATCAATGGTTGAACGCGAAAATGATTACACTTATTCAGATTTATTACAATAATTATCTCTCGTACCTACTTTTTTAGTTGGTATGACCTAGTTCTAGATAACAGTCGGAAACAATACTTATATGGAATACGATAGTTGACGGGGGTTGTGATAGGATATGGAAAAAATGATAATGCTAAACGTGAATTAATTCAGCAGTCTCAAATAATTGAGCTTTCAAGCGAATCACTAGTGTTGACGGAAGAGAAAAGGGTCTTCATGTTTTTTATGCCACTGAAGCGCTTGCTTTATTCTGTGCTTTTTTTTATTTTTTATTTGTGCTTGCCTGTGTAGCATTTCCACTTTGAAAGTTATTTTATTCACTCGAAAGGCGCACACGAACCACAAGAAAAACGTAGATAGAGCGTAGATTTGTCTTTTATGTGCTCGTCGGTGCGTTGCTGCAAATGCAGAGAATAATGGGAAGAAAAGAGGCAGCAGCGGCGGTTTAATATTAATGAGAGGATTTTGATTAGCTGGACTGTGCGTCTTTCATGTCGAAGCGCCGCGCGCCGTTATATTCAATACAGATGGCCACTGAATCCAGCAGGAGGAATGAGCTTTCAAAGGGCTGATGCAAATTAGTTTGCTTACTCTAGAAGCATGCTTATCAATTTGTTATTAATTTATGCCAAATAAAGCAAGTGAGAATTTCTGAATTTCTTAGCAATCGAATGCTTATACCAAAATCAAACGATTCTTTCGTATTTCATTTTTCGTGTTTGTAGTCCTAAAACGTTGGCGTTTAATCCCAAGTATCAAGTGGCGAGCCTTGATGGTAAACGGAAATAAAGTTGTAAATCTCACACGGACCGGTAAAGAGTTACTTTACCATTTGGCGCCTTTGAAGGCAATCACACATTTCGTTTCTGCCAAGGGTAGCTGTTCATTCGCTGTGCGTGTTTCTGTCTACGTCTGTTTTCCGTTTTGTGGGTGGCGTACGCGCAGGATAGCGGAAGCAGGCCGACACTTACGAGTATACGCCAGATACCAGTAACATGTCGTTGCCATCATTCGCAGTGTGCCGATGCCGGCGCTCGTTTATAGAGGCGATATATTTTACACATACGCACACTACGGCCGTCTTCGGAGGCGGCGGCGACGAATGTAGAAGCGCATTCTGCACACACACCGGATCAGCGTTTATTACTTTCATCCCCAAAACGATCAACAATGGATGAGAGGGCTATTACTTCTTCATCTCCTCGTGTTTGACATGCGCGTGTGTTTGCTAGAATATCTGTGAATGAGGCAGGCGAATCGGAAAATAACTCTTTAAGAAGCCATTGAAATAAATAAGAGCGAAAACGAGGTGCATTTACCAAAAACAAAATGTCATAAGGTTTTATAAACTGAGCATGTAGTCAATTGTATTAATAGCGCAAGAAAAATATCCACTCCAGAAGTTAAAACGTTTTAAAATATTAATTTAGATTGCCATAGTTTTATATCTTCTCGGGAAAATGAGACTTAGATTAAACTAAAATTCAACACAAGTAAATAAACGAAGTTTGCGAAGAGTATTTGCTCGTTGTGTCAAACGCGTAGAAAATTTAATGAAAACCTAACTGCTGCTAAATATACTTTAATATTCATACACTTAAAAGTTATGGGGTACTTGATGTTTGCAGAGTGAGTTTAACAGCTGCCCGTTTGTTCGGCTAGGTTGATTATAATTATTGTTTGATAACAAAACCTAAAGCGATGTTGTTGATTATGTGTTTAGCGATATGCAATTCGAATATGGGTAGAACCCATGTGTGTAATGATGAATTATTTAAGGATTACGGATTAGGAATTAACACAATGTCTAGCGAGAGTTTGCCTTTTCCAGCCGCTGCGGTACATATCTAAGTATTTGCGTCCTAAACTAACAATAAAAGTATCGTCAAACAAAGCAACTGAGACCTACTTAAGTATAGCTTAGGACCATCGCCTTTGCTATTATGTTTTGCTACCGTGTTACATATTGTGATTTAACATTCCTTGCGTTTAAATAAATACGTATTTCATTCCCTAGCTAGATACCACATACAAGTTACACAGTAGAAGTTTCATTCATTTAATTAAATTTAAAACAACAACAATATTGGTTTGGTGTATGAGTACTTGCTTGTTGAAACTTGTATTGATGTAGGTTCGTACATCCTGTATAATATGAGGAATAAAATAAATGTGCATGTGAGAAACAGAACAATTATCAACGTTTAAACACACGATTTGCGCCTTTTATGTTTGTATTGCACATTTGTTTCGCACAATACTCCAGCCGAGCTGCCGTTCTGCGTGCTTGTTGCAAAGCGTAATGTAATGAAATGTTGTTGTTCAACAGCTCGACTGGACGGAATGCCTAGATGTTTCGCCGTTTTGTGGTTGGAAGAGCATTGCGCTCGTATTGAAACTAGTGTGAAAACTAAATTCGCAATTTACATACGTGTATGCCTGCAATGCATTGATGCTGATAAAGATAAACGCAAGGGTGGAAGGCATTTACAACGTGCACTCAAATTACTAATGTATCTGTTCAAAGACATGCAGTGAAACCTTATTATAATAGCTATCATTATATATCTGCCTTAAGGGTAGCGCTTACATTCGACTAAACAACATATATAATTCAATACGTTACCTTTATAAATTGTAATTGAATCGCTTTAACCACCTGGAAAATAATTTTGTTATAAATAACCTATAACAATTTGAATTATCCTCCATTCAGAAGCTCCATCTTAATCAAGAAACTGAAATGTAAAAAGCATCATTATTTAAGTTAAGAATAATGAGAAAACGAGGGATCCAAAATTTAATTAAAAATTGTAATTGATGAAGTAATAATTTCGACAGAAATAAAGTACTACTAAAAGGATATTTTGAAAAATATGAAACACTACAGAAGATGAATCAGCAGAAAGAATTTATTTTTGGTTTCTCATTGCTGCCCCATCAAACGTTAATAAATTACAACATCGCTGTTTTGAGTGCTTACAGTGTTGCAACATTACAGCATTTACAACATTGTAATTGTGCTTATTTAAGTAAACAATATTCGCAGAAAACTAATCGAAACAGAGATAATCAACGCATTTGCTAGAGTTTATATATTTACATACATCCCCTCATAACTAACTTCATACTATTTTCTTATTTATTAGTTAAGTATTAAATATTGTTTATATATATTAATAGTTAATTTTAATTTATAAATCATGGCGTCTTTATAAACACTGGACTTGTTGTATTTATATTAATAACTTCAGTTTACTTAGAAACATTAATATTTAATATTATCCATCTTTCAATGAAAATGAAACCTGCATCAATGAATAAAATAGTTGTCAATATTCATTTCCTTAGTAAAGGATTAGCGCGTGAGTAGCAAATTGTTGCAATGCTACAACGTTAAAGTTTATAAATTTAACATATTCAACTATACTATATAATTTTTACAATTTTCACTAAGTTTTCTCTACAGCACATAATTTTGTTATACTGTTTAGCAAAACCATATAAAAATTATTCGGAAATCTGTATTATTTATTTCTATTTTATGCTTGAGATATTTTATTGTAACGTTTAGTACTTTATGGGCTGTTTTCATTTTTGCATAGTTTACTTACAGTGAACAATTATTTCTCAGTTATTTTTTCAATATTACAATTATTTGTGGTTTGTATAATTACAATATTTACGCGTAATATTTATATATGTTCATTAAAGTCTTGTGTATATACATATTGTGTATTTGCGACCCTCTAAAGGCCTTATTATTGTGTTATTCGTAAGAGTCCCGACTGAATTTGTTTTTTATTGACTCGTATTTGGTACTGTTACTCTGAAAACGCTTCCACAAATTCATGATTGGCATTTGTAAGCGTTGACCAAATCGACGAAGTGAAAACAACCCTTATATGTTTTCACTTCCATTACATGCTTAATGTTCGCTTGCGTTTGAAAAAATCTTATTTGTTTTTCGTTTTACTTGTTTCCTTCTATGTGTGTTCATTTGTTTTCTGTTCGTGTTTGTACATTGTTATTTGCCCGAGATTAAATTTAGTTTGTTGTTATTGTTTGTTGTAGCTTTCTTGCATTGTTCATCCATGTTGCCTGCCTGTTTGTTTTATGATGCCAAGTTAATTTTAATTTCGTTTACGTGCTTTGCATTCAAAACTTTAATGCGTATTCTAACGTAAGTACTGCGGGAGTATACTACATACTGTCTTGCAAATTAAACAACGCGCATATATTTCAACTGTAGTATAATTTAACAAACAAGTTAAAGAAATTTGTCAAAAAGTCATAAATTTTGGCTGGTTTATATTTAGAAATATAATAAACACATTTGTAGCTGGCGGTACTATGCTTGTTTATGAATCTAAAAATTACTTTACGCAATTGAAATTTAGATAAATATGCATAAAAATTATTTTACAAACTATTTATAAATTTTCGTTCATTGCAACTTTTTGATTAAGATTTGTGAACATTTGTTATGCAATCGTCCAATGTTCATTTTGATTTAACTTTGATTTAATCATAATTACGCTTATAGAAAATAGTTGTTAAGGTTTGCTTCCCACATTGAATTTAGGTTATATTCTTTGATTTACACCCTACAATTAAAAACGGAAATGCTCCACGTTGTCAACAGGTGTTTGTTTAACATTATTGCGTTACAGAATATCACACTTGTACTTATATTATTATTACTTCCTTCCATTTCATTAAGAGTTTAGCAAGATGAGAGTAAACACAATGGCACAGTCATACACACCTTATCTGTTAGTCGTTACGTACGTTTTAAATGTTATTCGTATTGCCTAAGATATACTTTATCTTACTTTATTTACATTTACTTACGGTATCAGTAGTTGTCAACAAAATGTATTAAGTAAGCAAATACGCTTTCGATTTAGCTGCCTTACACATCTACATACAATTTTGTTGTGACTAAGGTGGTCGCGAAATTCACGAAAACATAATCTCATGAGATAATTTATTGACTATTATTAATTGTAATTTTTTTGCCGGTGTTAATTTGAGAGCATGTCCTTTGTATTTCCATCACATTACACTCAGCAAAGGCTGAAGATCCGTGCTGTGGCGGCGGCAGCGTTGGCGACTGCGGTATGTGCATACGTGCTGGAAGTTGACGCGCACTTTATGCTCGACGAGTTCGTATAGTTGTTGAATGAGTTTTATGCCCTTGTAGTTGGGTGTGCAGCGGCAGATTGTGGCGGCGCGCCTCAATGTAAGGAATATTGCAAGGTGCCGAGCTCTTTGACATCGACGGGACTCCATTTATTAGCTGGAACAACAAAGCTCCATTAGGTAAAGGTCGTCGCAGTGTTGGAGATACATGCACCAAACGACTACTGCTGCTGTCAGCTATTACTAAAATATAATAATGACGTCTAACAGCTCAACCATTGGCGGACTTGCACCTCTCATCTGTCATCTCAAGTTTAATATAATTATTACCTTTGTAATACATCTCCTTGTACATGCTCGGGCAGTTGTTGTTCTGTAATGGAGCAAGACAAAAAGTAATTAATTAATATACGTCAGTAATATTGTATCGCATAGGGCTGTGGCGTGCATCTACTGCACTATAACTTGGATTCTCACAACGTCATCAATGTCATCGACTTCTTGCAATAATAATCTTTACTGCGCACAGGCGGTAAGAAGCGTTAGTCGACTAGGTCGCAACATGCAACACGCAATATCAAAGCTACGCGACGCCAACGGCGAAACGGGTGTGTATTAATATGCTTTACACACTGATTATAATATGAAATTACTTAATGTACTGTGTCAGCGTTCGCAATTAAGAAATAATTAAAGCAGCGTTTCTGGCAAATTGGCGTCTCGCCTTCTCGTAGTGCGAAGGTGCGCGACTTCCACACGCACACATACGAATGAATAACTTATAGGAAAATCCAGTTGTGAATACGCGCTGCTCTAATTTGCGTATGTGCCAAGCAAAGGCAGCAAGAGCGTGCATTTTGAGGGTGACTTTATCTTCCTTATTCCGTAAGTCCTTTATTAGGCCGCCCGCCGCTTCCTTTGCGCTCCATTCCTTCGCACGCGTGCGCTTCGGTGATGCTTTAATGAATGTATAAACCTCTTGTCTTATTAGCGAAATTAGGTATTATGCAGCATTAGGATGGAAGCTTCGTTTCGTGTTAATTTATAAAGGTAAATTTTCCTGTTAGGAGACATTGTCAAAGGCAAGTATCAAAAAATACTCAAATAAACTCAACTATCGATCCTGTTGCAGTTATTCCTCGAATATATTGATTTATTCATGTTGCAAAGCGAACTGTTTTCTTGGATTTTTAAATTTCTTTTTGTGTATTTTCAAAAGTGTTTACATTGAAATAGCAGTCAATAACGTTAATAACAGACGATTTGTGTAATGCGATGGCTTCGAATGAAATGGGCTGGAATGAAATGAAATGTTATGGAAAGCGATGGATAAGCAGAGAATGAATCGTAAATAATACCTGCTTTATTGCGAGTTTCACCGCGTTTGTTTTCTGACCGTTTAAGTGAGAAAAAACAACAACTATAAAAACAAGAGGACACTAACTTCAAGATCATTGATTCATTGGCAATCGACTAACATTGTCCATTTGCAACAACCGAATGTGTATTTTTTATGGATGTAATTTGTCAAATTGTCAAACAGACGCTAACTCGCACTCAATGTTGTTTACCACACCAGAGCATAGTTTTCCTCGACGTTGTTGTGAGGCTTTTACTTAGTGTAATTGCTTTGAATCCTCAATCTAACTACGAATGTAATAGTCACTCATCACAGTAAAAGTTGTTTTCTTCAAATGGATGAAACGACGAATTTAATGGACGTCTAGTTCATCATTTGTACTTGCCTCATTAACTTAATTATTTGTAAACATCATTTGAATTTTCACGATAAATGACTTGAAAATTATTAAGGATATCAGTAAGATTTCGTTAAGTAAAAAAAACACGAAAGAAAGTTATTCCCACTTTTCTGTAATAAATTGCAAATTGCTGTCAATTTTTCGCAGTTTTTTTTGTGGATTTCGACACTATCACTAGCATCGATAATCCGAAGGAATTCGCTAGCTTCGCACGATGGAAGATGATAGAAAAGATATAAAACCTCACTATCCTTAAGTATCCTCGAGGTAACAAATGTATGACACGCAATAAATCACCAACTTAATTCTCCTTCTTGCTTCCACGTTGAACGGAAAAATTTTCACGTGATGTTCAAATCTTAAAATATTGTTTTAATAGAAATTTATCGTTCTAATTCGTGAGTAGGTAGGAGCTTAGCACATTCAATAAGTTGATAGACACCGCAATTGATATAGTTTCAATTACACACCCCACAATGTATGTAGTGCTTGGTGGATGTCTAAAGAAATCAAGCAGTCATGGGTTGATGTTTTGGTGACTCGAGTGGAATCGTTTGCTTGCTGACTGTGGGCGGCAGGCGACGCTTTAAGAAAGTCATCTATCACTTACACTGCGGTCGTCGCCATCGTTGGCGGCGGCGGCAAACGCGCACGACGTCTACCATTACATGAGAGGAGTCACATTATGCAATGGCATGCAAAGTGCACATTAGCACACTGCTCAACTGCCAGCGCACTCCATGTAGAGATGCATGCTCCTTGGTAGTGCGCCGACGGCGGGTTCGCTTTTTTGCCGGCCCTTCGCTTCCATCTGCTGGCACTCTGCTACAGTGTTTTCAACATTTCCTTTCGCAATCGCTTCTTGCCAACATTTGCGCGCGCGTTTCGCCAACGACCACGACTTCTCGCCCGCGTCGGAGAGCGCGACGGAGTACATTTACAGACAGCTGCGTGTTTGCTACCGCTGCCGCCGCCGCCGCTCTCGCGGAGCGCAAATGCATAAACATCAGGCGATGGCAATTATACTAACAACGACCCGACATCGCATTAATTATCACTGGCTGCTGGTGAAACGTGTGTACAATTGAGTATGGATATTCGCCACCGTGCTGATGTGCGGCAAATTGCTCAACGAAAATGCTTATTAACTGCGAACTGTTGCGATTTTTACGTTGCGCCGCGCAAATTGTAGATCGCTGCCCATTTATTAGATGGATTAAAGCAACATGCACGCGGTTGATTGTTTTATTTGCAATACGTGCGAAAATATATTTTGCTTAATGAAAACACATCGATTTTCCATTCGCAATTCTATCGTCCCGCTCTTTTCCACTACACGACTTAATTTCTTAGCGACGAAGAAGGCGGCTAAAAATTGCAGGCGCAATTCTTGTCAGTGCTAGTATAGTGGCTGAGAATCATTTTTATAACGACATTGCAGGCTGCGCGTCGAAATGAATTTGAAGTCAGTGGAATTTGAAACTGTTAGTCGATGTGCTCTCTGGGTTGTGCGCTAAGTGCCTGACAGGCAGGCGCGCGAAGGCACAAAATATAAAATTTTATTTTCCATTTTAAGTGCGCAATTTAGCACGGTTTATGCCATCGCAGTGTAGCATTTAAGATGCGAACGCGCTCGCGCCTGTAATTATCATTCCAACATATCATCGGCATACGGATGCTGGCAATTCTGTGCCGAGAGCGTAATGAGAAAAGCTCTCAAGTTATTGTAATTTGTTATTGTTATACATACACTCACAGGGAGGGGTTGGAATATAAGTGGCAGAGTGTATTAGCTAATCAGTTATTTAATTCCTTCTAAATAAATTCGTTTTTATTCCACACGTGCGTTCTAAAACTGTTGGCTTGCCTATTCGGTTAGTTTATATACAAATTAACTTAGGAAATTATATGAGGGTAGAGAGTACATAATCGTCGACGGTGAATTTTAACCGTTGAGCGTTAATGGGCGAAATGCAGTCTACGTGCGGTGAATACGTGCTTGTTACCCAACCGCCCCACAGACGACGGCGGCGCGCCCTGCTTACACTGTTTGCTATACGGCTCGTACTGTTGCGAGTTTGCTGCTGCTGCTGCTGCTGCTTCTGCCTCTACCTCAAAAACGGCGGCCGTGTGTGTCGTGCTCGTAGAGCGAACGAATGAAATTTAGAAACCGGAAAATGCGAATCGGTATTATAAAGTATATACCACTTCATAAATGCGCTTACGTCTAACACGGAAATGAGAAACACATTCACGTAGAGTCTACGCCTCGCTTGAATACGAAGCACACACAACTAAACTAAAAATGCCCGTCCCCGCAGCCCTTGTGTTCCCGTTTCATGCATTTAGTGCTCATGCACTTTTTAACGCCATCGGAAACGGGCACGTCGTACACACAATTTTCTAAACGGAAATTACTTATTAAATATTTCGCACTTGATTATCCATTCTTCATTAAAAGTGCCATTACCACGTGGGATTTTTTATTTAGGCGCGTCGCGTGTCCACTCGTTTTCGGCGCAATGATAAATGTAATAATTAATAATAAAACAACTATTACAGAAATTCATCACATCAATGCAACGCGAGCGTACAACTTTAAATGTCCGGAAATTGGAAAACTCATTCACTCTCGGCTCGACCATGTTCAGGCGCATTTTATTTGTACATAACCCTTGATGCGCCTGACGTGCAAATGCTCAACTTCGAGTTAATAATAATCAGGATGTGAGCATGCCGAAAATTCGACTTTATCTCCTTCATTTATTATTTATTTTATACTCATGCGAGAAACTTGCGCAAAAATGCGATATTGTGAATAATGAGTTTCGAATGAGTAGGCGAATGAACTAAATCTACGTGCGCTTATTTACCATATCCATGCTAATATGTGTTGAGCACGTATGCGCGTGTTTGTGGTATTTGGTAGAAATGTTTTAACGTTTTTTAATTTGTCCGCGTGGACGCAGCAATAAAAGCGCGCCGGACGCGCAACATTTATTTTGCAGCGGGCAGATTTTATTTATGTTGATGAAAGATGCGGATAAGGGATGTGCGACTGGAATGCGCATAAAATGTGTACGAACGCGCAAAAAACGATTCCACTAGCACGAGCTGCCGAGTTTCATTTGCAGAAATGCAAAAATGTGTTAAAATATTTAAGCAAATAAAGCAAAATAAATATGTCCAAGGTTGTTAATCTAGAAAACGCTTCAAAAAATCCTTGTTGCAATAAAATTTAATTAATCTTTTTTTTCATAGCGCACGTACGCGCTGACTGAAATTTAAATAAATTGAAATTTATTTATTCCTTTTTATAGAGTAGTTCTTTTTGTGCGAAAATCCATCACGTAATTATGAAAGCGCTCTCCATTAATAGCGCAATAAATTTTTCATTACGCGCCATAAATTTTATGATGAATAACTCCGTAATTTTTATTGATTGCAGATTAAATAAATTGTCACATGTTCGCATTGAAAATGCAATTTTGTCGCGTATTTTGTTCAAACATATAAAACTAAGCGAACAGTACCTACCTACCGCACATAGATACATGGAAAGTTTGCAACAACGTAAAAAATTCGTGGAGTGATAAATTTATTCGGCTGCGTATTGTGCTGACGCTCAATTTTTTCTCAACCCCAGCGTGGACAACACCCTTTGTCACATACACCGTATAAACAACATGTTTTTAGTTGATTATTATGCGGCGCATAACGTTGACTTCAAATATATGTTCAGCGGCGGGCGGACCGGAGCGTTTGTTGTTCTTGTCCCGAATGTATAATCAAGGCAAGGGATAATTAGCAGTTTTTTATTTCGGGAAAGAGAGCAACGCGCCACTCGCCGCAGTTAATATAAACCCCCTGCACGCTTTGTTTTGTGAGCGCATGCAACCGGCGAACGGCCTCGCGTTGTCTGATGTAGAGTTGAGGGTGGCTTAGCCGCCAAAGTAAAAACGGAATTGTTAATATGTTCACGTGCAATGTTAATAGATTTTTTCGATGGTTTCAACCCTAACGCATATTATACGCGTGTTGCACTCACTTCCCTAATCCGCCTTTCATGTGACAGTGCGTGCGCTAAAAATAAATGATAAAAATGCTAATAAGGTTTCGCATGTACGGAACGTAATTAGTTTCTGCAGGATCTTATGACTTTCTCCCTGCCAGCGGCGAGAAATAAACGGATTAATATTTCGTAGCATTATTCACTTTGCGCGGGCGGCAGAATGGGAAATCTCATTGTAACTTTCCGTGTTGCCGTTAACTCTTTAAGCATTCATGATTCCTTTCTACAATTTAACGCTTCCTTTTCTCTTCGCGCCGCCAGATTCACCACGCATTCTCTGCTTGTTGGTGTGCTCCGCTGGCGCGGGGAATGTTTTGAAATTTAAATCGAATTGAGTGAGTAGCGCGCACGCCTAAAGAGCATAAGACCTATTATGTAAATATTTAAAACTTGTTGCTCGCTGCGGCGGCATTGTGAAAGCGACAGAGACCGCACCGAGATCGGGTGAAAGTTTTGGCGTTCTGGCGGCCGTACCGACGGCGGCGGCGGCGGTCGAAAGCGTAGGACACAACACGCGCTTTTGCGGCAAAGTTTATTATTGCATGGATCATAAATGATGAAGATTGTTGCCATTGTTTTGAGCCGTACGAGTTTTTAAGCATGCCAAACTTACCTGCGCATTCTGGAAATTAATATTCGTGCGAACGGTCCGATGATGGAGCGGCTGCAGCGGTCGTGCGTTGTTGCCTAAGGGGGCTTTTGGTGCATCCTCGGAGCCTTGCATCAATTTTCTCAACGCGTACAACTGTAAATCAACAAATGCAAAAAATTAATAGATTGTGGTTTGCGTAAATGCCATTCGAATTTAGCACAATTGTGCAGCTTGTGGGTGTTGAGATTGAAAATTAATTGTGTTATGATTAATTTCAACCCCTGGAATGACAATGGCCCAAGGATAATTTATATATTCTTCCTATCTGTAGGTTGTTATTTTGTTTGTTTTGTAAAGGTTACTATTACTACTATTCAAATTGAATCAGCAAAGTATCAACATATTTGCAAATTACAATCTGGCTGTATTAATTTAGTACCAATGCATGTTTAATAAAAACAACTGATTTTACAAAATAAATGATTCATTAGTACCAAAAATGAAAAGCTCGCTACATGTGGAAATTGTAATTAATACAAAATTCGTATGGATACGAAGTGATTAAGAGTAATTAATGGTATATGAATTAACCACTAATGGGAATTGACACAATTTCCCATCAAACACCCAGCCGGAGAGCTGGAGGATAAATGGCCAAGCGGCAAGTAAAGGCTCTGGGAAAAAATTGTTTTTTCCGGAAGCAAACTTGCGGAAAGCGACGCCCGCGTGCGGAACGTGCCTTTCACCGGCGGTGGCCAGTTAAATGCGGTCCGGCGGCGGTGTGGTCGCCCTTCGAGTGGACTGCGGTGCGGCACTGGAGAGCGGCGGTCAGCACGTCTCTGCCGCCACCGTTGCTATACTGCCGTCAGCGTGCACATCTCTCGGCAGAGCGAAACAATTGTGTGCGCTGGTTGCACTGCTAGTGTAGTTGCCGTAATAGATAGAGCGGGCTGAAGCAATACAGCATTCAGTTCGATGGGAGTCCCTCGAGGGTCATTTCAGTGACCGCGCTTGTCCCTCTTTGCACGCATGCATGTGTGTAGAGCACCGGCACGGCGGCGGCGGTGCCGGATTGATAAATGTGGAAATTGCTGTTCGGTGTTAACCAGATTACTTCGATTAATTGTGGGCTCCCTCTCGACTCGCCGTATAAATTGATTACAATTTGATTATATGCTCGTCGCATTTTTATATCATTGGTTCGCCGATTTCCCAATGAATGGAAATGTCCGTGCAGCGTTTGCACATTCATGCTCGACTGGCACTCATTTTTTTAGCACTGCATAAAATCGAATGAATGTGTATGACGTGGACCACACCAAACTTGACCCATCATTTATTTTCATTAGGAAACTAATTCTCTACATGGCAATCCATATATTGTTTCCGCATTGGAACTTCAAAAATTTTAATTTAGTGTTGGAGCAATCGTTCAATTGTGCATGCATAAAATTTGCAATGTTGAATATTCATTTTCAAAACACCGCCACCTCTGAGCGCTTTGCTATTTATAGAGTTGCAATGCATAGGCACTTGATTGCGAATTAAATGATGAAGCACAACGAAGGAAATGTGATAGCAACAATTTACGCCTAACTGGATTGAATTGAATCGGATTGGACAGCAATGATTTATGGCCATTGGCACATTAATTTAATCGCGAGACACTCCTCGCGCTCCCAGCCCTCCGACTCTGCTAAATTGTTCACTGCTTCGATTATTACGCCTTATTGCCATTTCTTTTCTTTCCTCGTGGGGTGAGAACTGCACTTTTTTTGCAGAAAGACAAGAGGATGAAACTCATCGCAAGCATTCATTAATTGAATGCTGCGCTGTGTCTTCAGTGAGCGCTTCACCAATTCGGGGAAAGTATTGATGTGTCTTTATTTTTCTTTTATTCGTCCTTCTCGCTTTTTGCGGCGCCGCGCGATTGCTTCGTCTTCCTTTTTCTGTGTGTTTTATTGCTTCAGTGTCATTAACTGACTTGTCACCCAACGCTGGTTTATTGCGCTCTTTTTGTGCGCTGTGTGTGAAATCAATCAGCCGGAAGAGTTTCTTATTGATTCGTTTCGGGGTCTTTGTCAAAGGAATCGCACAGGAAGAAATAATGGAGAAATATACGAAACACAACGAACAGAACGCTTAAATGTTGTTTTGAGTTTAAATAATGCATGATACGTTTTTGTGTTATTTTAGCTTCATATTATTTGTGTTTTTTTTTGGGGAAGGAGTATTATTAATGTCTTTCTACTCTTTGCTTACCTCATGCTTGGTGATATAAATTGGTTTATTGAGTATGATCCATACAGTCGTCTCCCAGCAGCCAGGATGCGTTGTCGAACCCTCATAAGTCATAAAGTGTTCCGTGTCTGGCAGCAGGCTGCGCAGAGACAAGTGTTTTATCGGCGTCGATGCGCCTGCAACAAATTACCATCAAATTACAAATGATATCTGATTGCAAACACGCGTTATGTTATCACTATAGATATAGGTAGGCGGCGGAAGAACGGCAGTAGCAGAAGAAGGATCATTAGGTTCAGGGTGATAATTCAAAGTCTACGTTGATGTATACGTAGTAATAATCGTCGTAAGCATTTCACAATTGATAGGCGAACATCGGCAAGTGCCTTCATATCTTGGGAATCGCACAAATCAACGAACAAAGACGGTGTGGCGAACATTAACGGTGCTCGCGTGCACGCAACAACATAAAGGCAATACTAGAATATTGTTTCATCTTCATTGCAATGAGGAGCGATGCTCGCATCAGGATTACAAAGTGCCAACATTACCCGACGATCGTTTTCTCTAATATTACCCGTTTGGATTCCACCTGTATCCCTTCAAGCACATTAACTACATTTCAGACTATTTACTTATTAAGCTCCAACGCACCTTTATTCACAAAGTTTTTGCGCTATACTTACTGATGAATTCAATAATTATTGAATTTTTGAATATATAACTGAAAAAATATTAAAAGGAAAGTTTCAATGGAAAAACAAGTTTCATCCATGAAGTTGAAATAATATTTTTGATGGTTTATGCAAAATGTCATATATTACCCGTTTTAGTTTGAGCAAAACTAAGAGTGAACAAATGTGCTGGTATATTTCATTGTAAATTGCCCTCATATTGCTAACCGCAAAGCGTGACAATGATGAAAATATTCACCCGCATATGCAAATGAGCGCACATATGCATGCACATATTGTTTACACAGATTTATGGCGTGAAACTATTTCTTAAGCAGCATTACAAGTAAGCAGTAGCTGCTTTTGCAAAGTACGAAGTTAATATAAGGGATTAACACCATCATCGTCAGCCATCAACAGGCAAATACAGCGAGCAGTGAGCAAGCAAGTAAAACACATAAATACTTCAGCGAACGAAACTCATCTAAGCTTCTTGTCCTACCGCTGCTATCCATGATGAATACGAATCATAACCTTGATGTATTATTGAGAATGTGTGGAGGTACAGGTGGCATTTCAGGGTTCTTAAGGAACGGATTATGGATTATGTTCAGTTGAGATGGAGTATGAAGCGTCAGGTTTTCTTGTAATGCGCGCGGTTTTCTTAATGCATCGAACGTATCGTCAACAAAGACAACAGGGATCATGCGCGTTCGATGGGATAAAATGTGATTAACGATAAGATTAAATCAAAACTTTTGCTCGGGCGCACAGGAAATAAAAGAAACTTGAGTCGAGCGCAAAACTTTTCCTTTTATAAGTTGTATTCGATTAACACGGCGGACGAAGATTAATGCGTTCTAGCGTTGGCGGCGCGCTCGTCCAAAATTTATATCGAAGTTTAATTTTTTCGTCTTGAATATTTGCACGCAATCATTATCGATGTTTGACAAGCGCCGGTGATTTTTGAGGCGCACGAATTTTCCGTCTCATTATTTCCGCTCTCGAGTGGCGACAAACACGAAGAAGTTGAGCCGCGTATGCTTACTCGCTCAACTTTGCGTTCGAGTGAATGGCACTTGACGCGTTCCGCGACGAAGCAGGAATTTCTTCTTGCTCGCTCGTTGGCGCACACCTTCGAAGAAGCCTCCTCTTTAGCATTCGGCGGCGGCGGCAAGAAGTGACTTTGCATAGACACCTTGATTGGCTTCATTTGGAGATTCTCAAACAAACTCGCCCCTCAAACTCAAACACTCTTTTCCATTTCGCTCAACGTTCGCGCGCCGCGTGCCAAGCGTTTCTCGTTCAGGCGGCGACGACGGCGGCAGCGCGCGCGCTCATCACTTTAATATTCTTTATCGAACAGTCACGCAAACAAGCGCCAACTTGCTGTGGAAGTCCGTTCGTTCCAAGTTTACTTTGCGCGACTTCAAATTTTAATAAATTGACAATTTGCTCTTCCTTTCTTTTTTTCTCTTCAGGCATGTTCTCATCAGCGTTAATTTCTTTCCTCTGTTTTGACAAACCTGATTGCAATGATTTTTTGGTAAATAAAGTTTTATCCCAAAAATATAATGTATTTTAATGTCCGAGTCATTACCAAAAAGTAATTTGCATAGTGGAAGTAGATGCACTAATAAAAACTCTTTTAATAGAACTCATTTGTCATTGTGGTATTCTCGAAGAATTTGTAGTAGCTCTTAAGGATCTGATTCAACGAGCCGTACAAACAAGTGCAAACTGCTGTGGAGCGTCGTTTGGAGGCGGTTGATGGTGCCGACGGGCTCTGCCAACGTCACCATTCGTATGCAAATTGCATGCCGCCAACGCTTTGAATTATATTATTGGCATTAAGATTGTGCATCTATTTGCATAATAAATGGCACAACATGTAGATGCCATTTAACTGAAAATATTAACTTAATGTGCTATTGCTAAAAGCTTTTTTCTACGTCATATCATTTTGTCGTGTTTTCACGTCAATGGCAATACACATGTACATGCTATGGTTCTTTGTTAAATAGACGAAAAACTCGCCAAGAAACTATAAGCGATGTAATGTAATACAATAATGTACTTTAAAAGTTAGACTGGCAATGAAATAGGTAATATACCATTACAATGCCTTGGAAATTAAAAGACAAAGTTGTCGTTTCTATGTGAAACACAACGTTAAAAATATATCAGGGATTATGTGAATTGATTAGGAAAATAATTTAGGGTTTTTGAAATGGCCATATTTTTAATTACAAACTCATCAGTCAGAAACGCGGCAGTTGCAAGCTCTGCAAGTGCAAAGTGTCATTCATTTAAAATTCTTCATTATCATTCGGATTTCTTTTTTTGTCATCTTATAACGCGTTTTTTCTCATTCCGAGAAAGTCATCCGGCTAACATGTAAATCAACTTAGAAAAAGTGTCTTCATTAAATCTCCCATGATAACTTTTTTGCACTTTATCTTTATCTGAAGAGAGAGCGACGGCCCGCGCGCAAACACACAGATGATGATGTTGATGACACTGCTGAGAAGACGGCTCGGAAGAAAAAAGCCAGGAATGGGAAAAGAAGCGGAATTAAAAGCGCGGAGAGTGCGCGACACGCGACCCCATCCGGCGAAGAAGCGACTAGCGCATTAGGGAGCGTGATGATGCTGATGGAAGACGACAGCTTTTCGCGTGAATTTGCATTGGTGTTTGCGCAATTTCCATCCTACGAGTATGAAAAAAATATGTGCCATAGCCGTGAGAAGCGTAGTGCATTCCTAGTAAACTGCCGACGAACACACTCGAGAGTTGAGTTTAGCAGGATGCACGTGCATCAAGCATGGAGTAGCTGTATAAGTACAGTATATCGGCAATGACAGCAATAGTGGCGGCGGCAGCAGCGGTGGTAGTAGTGCACCATCGAGAAGTTGTTTTTAATATTTACTGGCAACGAGCTCTGCGTTCCAATGTAATGAATATCTTTTATGGTACGCATATTTACATACTTTTAGACTTTGATGTTTTTACCATTATTTTTATTATTAGCCGCCTCCAAGCAAAATACGTCTTGAAAAATTTGTATTATAATAGGAAGATCTATCTTGTGACTTATTTGTACACAAATCATGAAACAAATTACAAGTGATTTGTAAGAATAATAACAGCGCATACCTACAGTTGAAATTGTTATTTCATAAGCTTTCATATCTAAATCTTAAAATAATATAAAATGAAATGATAGAAAAATATTTATTCTAGGCTTACGAGATGAAATAAAAATATTAATTTAATTTGTAACATTGATTCGCCTAGATTTTTCGACATTTCAATTTTAAATGAATATACCTAGCTGGCTGAAAATTGCAAATTCAATATTTGCCATCATGAGCAAACACTCACAGCGAGTCCTTCGACTTCTAACCGAACTTGATTAGACTTCCCCGCATCGAGCCACTTCTTTTACAGTGTGTGCACTTTGCGTTTGAAACTTTGTCGTTAGATGCTTCTAATAATATAGAAACCCTCGCGTATCAAAGTACACCATATTGTGTATATTTTTGATTATATACTTGCTTCAGCAACTCCATCAGCGAAATGAAAATATAAACGTGAACGAAAATGCAGTTACAGTTTTAATCTCAGTGTTGCATTTAGTTAATATTTTGTGAAGCTCTACGTACTTGCATCACGCGCAGATCACTTTCACCTTAAACTTTATAGATTTTTACCTCATTGTTCTTTAATGTATTATTGTATGGTGCAATGTTTGGTGCGGCAAGGGTGCTGTTTGTAGGACGACAAGGCGCATGTAGATTGATGTGACATGCCGTTAACGCGTTATATGACGTATGGAACATAACCGCTGTTGATATACGTCATATCCTTGGGTGCGCAAGTGCACTCAGCCGCCCCCGTTCTATCTGTGCGCTTGCGCGCATGTATAAATATTAATTTCTTTTCGCAAATTACTATCTTGAGTACACATAGTCAGTTTATGACATACTTTTATAGCCATTCTTTTGCGCTTTGCGCATGCTTTACACTCGCACCCCTTGGATATGTGGTGGCGCTGACTTTCTCCTCACGCCACCAAAGGGTGTATTGCATTTTATCACCTGCCATCTACGTCGGCTAACTAAGTATCTATTTTACTAGCAGTATTCGCTGCTGATGTGACTAAATAATAAAGCAAAAAATAAAAAAATGATTTAAATAAAAATACAGTTTTAATTGATTTTTTTAAATTTAAATATTCATAACAGCGCTGAACGATTAAATTGATGAAAAATTAATTAATGGCTCGCTAAATTGACGGCGTGCGCGTTAGCAAATGAGGATATTTTATTAATGAAGACATCAATTACTCAACCCATCGCATTTATCAGCGCGGTCGCTTATTGTAGCAAAGTGTCGCGTCGCCACAACATTAATTGAGGAGGAGATGGGGACTGTGCGTATCGCTCGTTTTGATCTCGCGGCGGCAGCGACGTTAAAGTTATTTCCAATGCAGGCGCCTTTGCACGCCTCTTTATCGCACGCGCCTCGTGTACAACATTGTCGTTTTAATCTATTTTACGTCGTTCGCCGACTCGTTTGCTCGGCCAATTAAAACACAAAGTGCAAATGATACGCACTAACTGATGTTCTTCGGCGTTTCGCATTGTGTGCGTATATCGTGCACGCCATTATCCTGGCCCCCAAAGACGAGGACATTTCACACGCGTCGCCGCACTATAAACTAGGCTTTTAGTGACGCGCATCAGCGCGGAGGACTCGAGGAGCACGGCAAAAGGAGATGAAACATTAAGGGACCGTCGCGACGCCCGCAAGCGCATAAAAGACATTCAGCAGGCTTCAAGTGCCGAGGTTGAAGGTGTAAAGCAGCACGTAATCGGATTGTCACCAAACTTCTTCACTCAGCTACTGTGTTTTTTCAGTTCATTAGTTAATTGATTTGCAAACAACACCACGTTATCCTTTTTTTTTTCGTTTGGCTGCGATATGCTTGTTAGGAAAATGTTTTGATAAAATATTTGACAAAGCGTTGAGCAGGAGCAGTAAAGAAGGCGTTTGAAAAATATTTACGAATTTCGATATCAATACGTATTTGCATAATGTATCAGTGCGCACGTCTGGAGCGTTGCGCTACCGTCAGTTTATTTCATCATTCGCATACGTTCCTCCTGTTATTCTTTTTCTTCGCTTTCTTCAAGAACGTCGCGCACGTTTTTGCTACGCTTATTGTGCATCTTTTCACAGCACGCGCAAATCTCACGTGTGTGTATTGTGCAAAGAATCTTTTCGCCTCTGCAGTGACGCGTCGAGTAGATGTTGTTAGGCGACGAGAAAGGTGGGTGAAAGAGGTTCGCCTCATCCACGCCTTGCTCCTTCTTCTTTTCCCGAAAAACGTAAATAGCACTAACAATTGTTGTCAGTTTACCATCGCGCCGCAATGCACGACCGAACGCGTCCTCGCCGCAGAAAACACAACAGCGGCAGACAACGCGTGCGTTTTCCCGGTGTAATGCTCCACCACTCCGTCGAATGGAAACCGTTCCGATGGGACGTAAATAAGGATATGTATGCTACTTGTCATTGTCACAATTCGTGAAAAGTGCCGAGCGCGTTTTCATGCCAAACTACACTCTCGTTCGTGCTTTTAACGCGGAGGGAAGCAACAGAAATGTTAAAAGCTTTATTTTTCATCATATCGCAGACGTTCCTCCGATCGTATCAATAATCTTTTATTGCTAATTAAAATTTTCGGCGTGCGCAAGTTGGGATGTGGCGCGTTGTAATTAATTCGACGTGTATATTCTCTGTGCAATAGAAACGCGTAACTTTTAATAGGAAAATAATATACGAAACACTTACGTAACTCACTCGGTAGTGCTTAACTGGAGGAAACTTCTTAATTCAATCATACAAGTTTGGCACTCGCGCGTGTTTGTGTCCGTACATACGTGCGTGCACGCTGCTGCCATGTCGAAGAGCGCCGCATGCAAGAAACCGAACCATAACGCAGCCGCCACCGCTGCCGCGTGGAACAATGCGATCAATGCGAAAACGGACTTTCCATTATATTTTCCATAGTGCGAGTTCGGCATGCACGCGCCGCTATTATTATAGATTGCTTTCTCAACAAGTGCTCATATATATTTCATAATATATAACAGTTCACTTTGCTAATTAACAAGTTTTGATAAAAAACACTAAAATTTGAACATTTTGAACATGTTCCTTTATATAAAACAACGATTTAAGGTCCGGACTGTTCAATTTGCCCAATTTGTGGAGGACGATATTGAGCAAGAATTTTACCATTCGTGTTTTCAAGATCCTTTTGCCTGCCGTATTTCTGCCCATCAGTATAAAAATGTGGCAAAGTTTTTTTTACGTTTTTCCTCATTTGAGTTACTAAATAGTGGTTTTAAAACTTTTTTATGTTTAACAGTAATTTTCATAATAACATAACTTTGACTATTTGTTTCTGCTTAAGTAATTATTATACGGAAGTAGAAATATAATACTGGACTGAAAACTTAACCACCAGTATTGGCAATCAGTATATATTCAAATATCTTTAAAATCTTGAAGAGACATGTAAAGTTTTCAAATATAGGATCATGAATTGTGTTCATAACATTCTAGGACTAGGATATCATGGAGCTAAATTTTGACGTTTGAATAAAAATAAGCAATTCCTTATCAGAATGTAACGTCAGGAATAACTTTAGGACAGATTATGGTTCAAATTCGTGATCTTACCCCCCTGTCTTCTTTTATATAATTTCAATGTTCATTTACTTCAACTGCCTTTCGAACTTATTTTTTGGTTTTGTATAAGTAAATAATAAAAATTATAGACAAATTAAAGTCACCCTAAAGTTACTCCTGTTTAAATTTGCTTAAACTTTTTAGCACACAAAATACATTCCCTTATTAACAATGAGATGTTATGACCCCATTTAATGATTGTAATAATATTACACTGCTAAAATATTAATTCAAATATGCAAATAGAAATAAAGCTCGCTGTTATCGCTGGTGAGCAATAAAAATATTTACATAGTATTTCGTTTTAGCATTATTTATGAAACAAAGTGCAAACATTAAATGAAAATGATTAATTCCGCAATTGCAGCTTGCGTTTGACGCGCCTGCCTTATCCTTAGTGAACCCTTCCTGACAACATCTCATCATCGTCCTTGTCTCTCGACGGCTTGTACTCTATTCTTGTCCGGAAATAAAATTCATAATTAAAACACGTCCACCCCATCCCTACACACTCGCACACGTTTGTTTGTTCCCGCTACTCATCATTCATTTTCGCTGCGTGCTGCTCCGCTAGAAATAAATGTAGGTTGGCTGTGTAGGTACCTACATAGTTTTCACTCTGTGCATGAGTTATTTTAATTTGCACGCATACCTCTTACGCCGCCCCCGCTCTAAAATTAGTGCTCATTTAGTTTTCTACCTGTGCGCTTCATGTTACGCGCGTGTGTAGCACGTACAACTGTCGATCCTGCTAGCGAATATTATTATAACTCAAGCATACGAACGCCAGTAAATTTTATATTCATGCTCAAAACTTGCGCATACATTTGAGAGGGATGTTTTAAACTTTATGTTTGTTACCAACATACGTGTTGAGTGTGCTTTCCTTTACGTTAATACTAAACATATACAAATAATTTCGTTTCCGGCCTGTGTGCCGTCATATGTAACGCAATTGACACATCATTTAATTTTACAGCATTTTTATGTCGATTGCAACGAGGGTGGTGGTTGCTTAAAATAAACTTTTAATTGGATCAGCGTATCTCGCCGAACGACCAACTTGTGCAATGATAACAATAAAAATGTGGCAAACAGTTACTGGCTGAAGGAACACAATGCGGAATTTGACTTAATTCCCATTATAAAAAGCATTACCATTCGTAAATTACGTTAATTGCTCAACAGAACGCCGTGAAACTCACTTTACATGCAGCTAATTGACTTTAATGCGCAAATTCGCACGCGGCGGACTAAACATTTTACGCGCGTGAGCGTCCACTTGTTTTATGTTTGTTTTTTGTACATTTTTTATGTTTGGCGAATGCTTTCTATTAAGAGGCACTCGGCAGTGAAGCGCAATGAAATATTCATTTGCATTACGTTCGCGTCTTGGATGTCTTCTTGTCAGCTCAGCCAACAAATGTAGGCAACAATTCCGACAGGAGACGCGGCTCGAAAAAATGGAAATGAACGAGGATAAAAAGCGTAAAAAGATGAAGTGCGCTGCGGACGCAGACATTTATTTTATTGTTCATCATTTTCCCCAAAACAGATTTCTTCGCTTTGGTGAGAGTCGCACAATGCGTGCCGCCACCACCGAGAACGCGGCCTCCACCGCCGACGCCGCTGAGCGCTCAGTATGCAGTGTGTGTCACCATGTATCGTACGCTTTATGAGCCGCCACCGATTTTGTCGGCGAACTGTGCGCGTAGAGACAATGGCAATTTGTTAGACGAACGCACACCGTGATTCATCCAGAAGAGCCAGGAAAGATAGATTCACTTTGCGCACGCGGTGCGAGCTTAAGAATACGACACGAAATAACAATAAAAACGATGCCAATAAAATTTCAATTTGCAAATGACAATATTTCTTCTTCTTCATTTTTCCTCGCTATCTTTTTACTGCTTTCCTTATGCGGTGCAATAAAACAATGAATATTTTATTTGTCTTTTTGTTTGTTCTGCGCATTCTTCCACTGCGACGGAAGTGTAATTAAATATAGATCAAGAAAAGTTTTCTTTATGTGGAACATATCAAATATTTAAATCTTTCCATTTTAACTGAATAAATACATGGTATTTTCTTTTAACAAAATGCATTTTAAGCAGATATTCGAAATAACTATGTCAAATATTTGAATATCCCAGCTGGTATGGTAGTCATACTGATATCGTTGCTTATCGTCAAAGAAATCCTACATATATGCTCATATGCTCATAGTCCTTTCCGCTTAAAGAGAATTCATGAAGTAATTCTTAATAAATTCTTACAGCACCTATTCGAGAATTGAGATTTTAGAAATTTCGCTATTACAAGTTTGTATGATACTTTGTGTTAGTATGCAAACGGAATGAGCTATTGGGGGGAAGTAAACATAAACAAATGCAATTTCGAGAAAGCCAAGGCGAATCAACAAGGGGTGATAATTCACGAGAGCCTTAACAAGGGAACTACAGAATTGGATCTCTGATGGCTTGATCTGAAGGCATCATTCTTTTGTATAATTCACTAAATTTATTAAACATCTCTTTCATCTCTACATCTCTAAAGCTCGTTCTTCCCTCCTTGTTAGCACTCGACCGGGTTAAGCAAACCATAATAGACTTGTGGTCCTGTGCCCTCTACCGTGTATGCGGTAGCACCTGAGTTGATTGCAAGGTGTCATCTCCTTGCCAGAAGACGGCTATGAGTTGATGATTCTTTGGATAGAATGCTTACATGAAGTGCCTATGCGGAGACTCTTGGACATTTTCTTTATATCCCAAAACCTATTGATTCATTGAATTATCTGCTTGATAGTAAATTAAAATATTCATGGAAAGTTTAGATGGTTTTGGTTTTTACCTTAAAATTCGTAATAACGAAAATGAATATAAATTACACATATGCGTCCTCTAATTACACAACACGAATGATTATCCATCAATCAATTAATGTCAGTTAATGTTATTACTCTGGTCATACTAAACATACAACAATAGAAGAGGAGCGACGACAAGGCAACTTTGATGAAACATCTAACATGTGCATAATTAATGCTTTTTAAATACAGTACCATTTAGGAGAAATGAATTATTATTCAATTAGGTATTATTATTCTCTCTGACGTTGATGACTGACACGTAAACGTACTCGAAATGGGGCAAAATCTTGCGTGCAAATCAAAGAAATGTTTCGGTTACATTCCATTAATGATTTTCACATTTATTACACTTGCTACATTACCAGTTACTTAATTAAACTAATGATATTAACCGCATTTTCGGTCGTTTGTTCATTATTTAGAGTTTCTACAACAAACAACAATGCTAAACTCCAACTTCATTTATTACGTAATACGAGTTTATGTTTTTTTTTCACTATTAAAAGTGCTAAAGTTTTATAGTCTTTAATAGTGTTTATCATACATTATCCATTTTATTTCATTTCTTTATTCGAAGAAGTACAAAAATAAGTATAGAAAATGTACGGAATTCATTAGCAGGCCTTCGTTTATGCTTCCCTAATTGGAACACCTCATTAATTTCTTCTTTCTTACATTTTTATTGCATTTAACTAACTATATAAGAGCCCATTAATTATACGTATGCTCCAACAGTGTGTACCGTATTAGCATGCATTCGAATGAAGAATTTTATAACACGAAGGCGGCAGTACGCGTGAATACAATTTTAAAAATGAAATATGTGACTGTAAAACCGCCATAGCTCCTTAACTCTTTAAATTATTAGCCCTCCATTCAAGGTTAATGTATGAGTACATTTTCCATTCTTTACATTAAACGTTCCCAATATCTAGAAAAACGTGAGACTTATTTTTTGATAGTATTAATATAAAGCAGTACTAAATTATTCGAGAAACACCTGTAGAATGCATATTTAAGGAAAGAAAAGTCTAAAAACAAAACAAATTCTGCGTTGTATGTACAACGTCTCGCATTATTATTTTGTTCTTCTGCATGGAAATAATGGCTGAATACATCAGCATTTAGAGAAAACATGAAATGGATGTGGCGTTTGGCATGCAACTCTCCCATGAAGTGTTGTTAAAGTACATGGATCAACAATTGTACTAGGTATGCAAGTAAATACCCTTTGATTTATTGCTAATTATACGAGTGTTCAATCATTGCAAGTCACGCTATGTTATAAACGAGTAATACCCCTCTTAAATAATAAAAACATTACACCAGATTTATGTAGATGGGAATTTAATTATTTAATTATAATTTATTAGCTTGCTATCTCAAGGCTTTCGGTCATCGCATCGTGACAAATTGGCACTCGATCAGACAGCAAATAAATCTTCATGAAGCGATTTAAAAAAATCCTTCCTTTTTCACATATCAAGCGAGGTGATTCGCTGACAGTTGGTCGGCCACGCGTAGTTATTTCAATGCGGTTTCATGCGTCGGTGGCATTTAATTGAAATTGATTAAAACTTTTGACCATCAATCAATCACATCGCACGCACAAGAGAGGGAGAGTGAGACTATGAACGTACAGCAACATGGCAAGTCCGGATCCCTTACTTGTCATTAAACATTATTAAAGCTAATTATCCGTCATTAGTCGTGGAGTTCATTTATCATCGAGTATGGTATGTTTGTAAAACTGTGTAATGCGTGTTTTTCTCAACTTACCTCCCCGTGCATCATTGAGTTAGTGAATGAGAATGCAAGATGCGCGGAATGTCGCATAATTAAATTTTATTAATGCGCAAAGAGCAAATAGCTGCCGGATGCGACGATTAAAGTAGACAAAGCGATGCGAAATAAAATAATATGCGCGCAATATGCTTTGATGTCACCGCAGGCTCGTGCTGTACGCGAATCTTCACAGAGAGGCGGCGGTAAAGTAACTAATGCTGCTTTGTCGTTGCGGAGGCGTTTCACGTGGTGTACACCTCAAATTCCATCCGTGCATATAACGTATGCGTTAATACATACGACGCAAGCGCTTGGATATTTGCATCGAAATATTTCGTCTTGTTATAAGTGAATACCTTCTCAAGAGTCTGTGCAGTGGTTATGTTGCAACGCGCGATGGAAATTAAGAATATTTTACTTGCATTTAAAATTTAAAATTTTTGTTTATGATAGACTGAAACCTTATCAGCGTGTGGATGCTAAGGGAAACAAGTGTAGGTATAATGTTATTTTATGCTGGTTTCCTGTCGACGGATTGTCCTGGTTTTGAAAAAACTCGATAAACAATATCAACGCAAGCATCATTTGCGAACTTCATAACTATACAATGCGGGTATTGAGTGACGTTAACGCAGGTTTCATCATGAAACGAATTTTAGCACTTTGTGGTACCAAATACTGTGAGATTCGATACTCTACGAATTTCCAAAATATTCATATCAATCAGTTAATTTCCTTGATAACGAATAATTTCGGTTTTGATTTGACTTTAAATTAGATTATTTTGTATCAAATTTGATGATTGGCTGGCTTTCTATATTGCCTGACTTAATATAATTTTACGCTTCATAACATAAACTTGGACGCGTCAAAAGTTTATTTTGATTTAAATAAGTTGAAAAGGTTTTTCTAAATAATTCACCCAGCAAGTAAAGTGCATCGTCCAGTTTGTTTGGTGTTTGAATAAGCGTGGTGCTGTGTTGAAAGGAAGCGAACAAAACATCATAAATCTTGGTGGCATCAAGCAATATGTAGTTGTATGTGTATGTGTGCGGATGCGCGCATTTATCTATTTGATAACAAAAAGCGACGCAAGTGCGGTTCACTTTTCCGCACTTTTTCCACGTGCACGCGGATGCGTCGTTGTAAATCATACGCGTTTTACAGATATTGCCCATTGCATGGGCAATGCGGAGCTGTTGGAGAGGAAGTGCTCAACTCCTACGGTCTGCGCCCCAATAAACAACCCCGGGAGAGATGCTGCGAAGTAGTCGCGTATTCGGGCATCTGCTTGCCGCCGTCTGACAAAAGGTACGCATAGGTAGCCAGACAGCGGGTGGCTCCGGCTTGCTCACTGCTATAGCACTTCCAAGTCATTTTTCATCCACGCTTTCTGCCATTTGCCGCCGCCGCCACCGCGCTGCACGCAAGCAAGCCAATGCCAATAATAATGCGCATGCAAACATGAAAAATGCGTTCTCTTACAGACGATGACACGCGCGAATTGAATGGAGAGAATTTTGAATTTTATAATAAGTAAGCAGATTTCCTTGAAAGTTATTAGAACTTCCGAGAGTAATTAACCATGATTAAAATTTATTATTCTTTTGTATACAAGTTTCCGCAAAGTTTAAAAGTAATTGCTTTAATATTGATACGTTTTTTGAATACATGTGACAAGTCGTACAAAATTTAATGACACATGCTCCTTTTTATGCCCACTTCATCAAAGTTGCATCAATTCACGATAATTATATTCGAAGTTTAATGGACTTTTTTCATTTGCGTGTTTTATAGACGCATGAATCATGCACAAATATATCTTAACGAATGCAATTTGTAGAAGGCTAAAAGAGAGCACAAAATACATGTACGGAATTGAACGAGTGTGCAAGAGTGTGAAGAGAGAATCGCCAGCTGTGGTGTGACCACACTTTGTACGGACGCGTACTCGCGAATTTCATCAATTGTGTTCGCGTGCATTTTCGTTCTTCGTGCTGTCGAACGCTGCACAGCCGCAACGGGAAGTTTATTGCGAGGCGCGTTTATAGCTGCCGCCGCCACCGCCGCCGTTACGCATATATGCGCGCCCACACATTCGCTTCACTCGTAACGAAATCGATGTCAAACATGCCGGCGAATGTATGTAACATGTCCATTTCGCGCGGCGACCGACGCGATGCGACAATACAACGACCGTGCTGGCGTACAACCAACAGGATATTTATTTAAATTTCTTGTTTAAAAGCGCATCGTACATGCAGTAAAAGCGCGCGCTTAAATATTATTACACTTTGCATTTTTATGGTGCTTTTATAGAATGGTGCACGCGTAAAAAAGTCGAAACAATTATGGGGTCGAATTGAATTTTCCGCATAAAATTCATTGCTTCGTAATTCTTGCGTGCATTGAGCATGCAGAGAGGCGAATTCTTATTGCCCGTTGTAGTATCCAAAGCAATTAATGTGCCAAGTTTAAGCGCCTTCGCGTATTCGGTGTGCTGTGTTTAAGTTTGGAATATCAACACTTGCGCTGGAATCATTGGCGGCGTGTCCTGCTGCCGGCTCGGTTGCAACATTCAAAATGCCTCTCACCATTCCGGCGTGCGGCCGTAATCAGCGAGGGATGAAAGCGCGCCACCGAGCGAAGATGCACCATAGCATTGGACCGCAACAGGATGCCGAATTATAAATCACGATTAGGAGATGCTCGGCAGTTGCTCTGTTGTTCTGCATCGCGTTTGCCGCGCCAACTGGAGCAACGCCGGCTGCGGCGGCGGCGGCGGCGGGTGGCGAAAAGGCGGAAGCCGCATCCGCCAGCGAGCGGAAAATGATATTTAGACTCATAAATTATGCCGCTATCGCTAAATACAATACAGATGACTTTACAATATACAAGCGACTGCAATTGAAAAACAAACCTCTCACGCCACAACCCAGGAAATCAATAACTCTCTCGCTTCTTCTTCTTCATGGCATAATTATTCATTATGCAAAATGAGTAAGAACAATGGCAGTGAAATGTATTTGGATCATTTATCATTACCTTGGGAATAAACTGAATATTAATTGATATTGAATGTTAATTGATTTATTTAATTAGGTGCTAAATAATTTCCAAGGGATTGACTCGTCGCGTAGGGTGTTTTATCACGGCGCAAATGCAAGCGGGCTGCGCGGTGAAAATCAGCGCTTTCTTTGACTTAGCATTCCGTAAAGTTATTTAATTAAATTCTGTCTTCGGTTGCTTCTGATATTGGTTTAAACGATTGCTAAACTCGTTGCACGAGAAGCGCGGTAATGAAATCGAGTGTCGAAATATTCCCGCTGGGAGAGGAGCCGCGAGAATAATTAAATCATTTCATTTCGCGCCGTGGAATTAATTTGCGCGCTAATTCACACACAATTGGTGTGAATCACAGACGCAGTGAGAGAGAAAGAGTATTGCGAAGAAGCACTCTTGCGAAATATGCACTTTCGCAACGCGTACCTTATACAACAAGACGAATTTGCAGAATTAAATCGGGCGCTAATAAAACATTCAACTTACTATTACCTAGGTAACTCAATTCATTTTACATTTGTTCTTCTCATAATTCAAGGATTTTCTAATGGCGTAATAACTAGTAGGTAATCAATAATTTTATAACTCAAAGTGATATCATTGAAAAATAATCAATAATCAGAAACATAGGTACCTACTCTATTTAAATTCGGAATGTATACTTAAAATTCCATTAAAACTTAGTTTTCACTCATATCATTTACCTTATAGAAAATTCTTGTCAATATCAACAAATAGACGATATGCCCTTTGCTTTATCTAAGGACGCATCTATAGGAAATTGATTTGGACGTTAAGTAACCAGGGCGTGTGATCCAGTTAGTGGATAAGTTGATAACGCAGGCTGGAAAGTAACGGTAACACACTTTTCGCCCTTCGCGCTTGGCTTGTAGGCGACAAACTCCCTTTCATCTTCCCATTTAATACGCGACCCCATGAACGCGTGTGTTCGTTCAGTTTTTTTTCTGCTGCGTTTCCTCCTTCTTGTCATTCTTTGCGCGGCTTGTTATTTTCATCATCGACCAAGTCAACGTCAACGACGACAACGAAGCATACACTCTATACACTGACTATTTCTATGCACTTACCCTTAAATTGGACTTTATTAAAGGTGCTCGTAATGATCCGCAGCTCAGGGTTGGGCGTATCGCCAATCTGTAAATAGCAGTAAAAGAGAGTGGAAATGAATAAGTGGAAAACACAAGTTTGTATGGGAGGCAAGCAAGGTGCTCATTAGATTTGATTACATTTATAGTGCACAGAGGCGGTGGCGGCCTCATGTTATTTGCCACGCATCGTAATGCTAATGAGTAAATGACACGTGCATTATAGTTAGGTATATGTATGTCTGTCTTCTATACAGAAACAAGTTCCATTGGTTTAATAATGCATGATGAAAATACCGGAGATAAAAAGCGACACATGAGAAATGGCTGTGGAATTTACACGCCTTGAAATTTGTCTAAAAATAACTCGCGGTGTGTCACCGAATCAAATAAAATCTCATCAAATTCGCGTGACTTTCAGTTGTTCAAGAGCAATATAATAAAGTGGTGTAGTTTCGAAAAAGAGCAAAGAATCCGTTTTATTATCTTTTCTTCCTTTTAGACTTAGTTCAAAAAATTATTCTATTACAAAATCACAAAATTAAAATTGAAAAAGAGTTCTATTACACAAGACGAGTTTGCCAGTGTGAAAATGCAGAAACAAGCTATAAGTGTCAGCCAATAGTTCTCTTTGGCGATATTGTCTTCATGCGTATTCCTTTCCGCGCCTCGACATGAAATATCATCCTTCGTGTGTCGCATTTGCCATTTAGTGCAGCGCTCTGCCAGAGTCGGCACAGTTAGTACATAAACAGTGAGCGAATGCTGCAGCAACATTGCCATTGGCATCGGCATAACAATAAAAGTCAAGTGTCGAGTGAAAATTTATTAAAGTGTTGGCCCGTACGGATAGCGGCATGGAATGTGTGAACCGTCCGCACACAGCAGCAGGCATGGTGTACACGTCACGCCGGCCAAATGTCCTGACGTCCTGACGGCGACGTGCGTTATTGTGTAATAATATTCCGGGGCGGCCGTCCACCACGCGCGTCGGGAAACCCCCGGACGGGTGCCACTCGCTACATTTGGACAGCGGGCGTTGGAGCACGGTACCACTCGCTGTCAGCAATGTCACACGCCCGTTGGCTGACCATTGCATAAACTAGCGCACAGCGCGCTTTTTACCCTTTCGACGCGCTCGAAAATAAACGCCGAATGTGTCCGCCAAACGTCTCGACAATAAAACCTCGCAACCGAGTTGCCGCCGCCGCCACGCGTGCGTTTGGTTGCTCGCAAATGGGCATTTTTTCGCAGTTGCGCTAAACGCGAGGGTTGTTGTCGCGCAAAATGGTCGTACAGTTTTTCATTTGTTTTTGATTAACTCTTTCAACTCTGCTGTTGTTGCAGCACACTCGTGTGTATTTGAAATATGTACTTGATTCTTTCGTTGAGCACATAATAATTTAAATAAAACAGAGCAGGAATGTAATAATTACCTGGACCATGAGTGAAATAGCCACAATTCCCTGTGCTTTATGCTGAGCTTCGGACATATTGTGGTATAATTCCTTGTTGAACCCATAAAGTTGAATCTGCAATCAAAGATTGAGAATGTATTTTAACATCGTGTTTATTTCGCTCCGATTGAAAGTAAACGTAATCAAAGGGTAAATGAATGATTGATTGATCACTTGATTTGAGGCATGTGTTTGTCCATATACAAAATTTATAAATCAGTGACAAATCGTTGTTTTATGTCATGTTTGATGGTTTTTCCGCTTGTTATTACTCTGCGTTTTTATGTCGTGAACATGCCATACAAATGCGTTAGTTCATTGTCGTTGTAGGAACATAACAATTTATAATTTAGTCTATAAACCCTACATAGTCATACATTTATGCTGCTTATAAATTGAGCACACAATGCACGTTCTCGTTGTACATTTTTATACCCTATTCAGTGCTCCAAATCGATTACCATCCGGGAACAATTGATTCGATACGCTCCGACTATGACTAGAATTTAACTTCTAGCCTAGCCGGGCAATATTTGAATGTCGGTTGTGAACAAGTTTGAATTGTTATTAGTATATTAGTATAGATAGGGCATCGAACAATTTGTATGCACAAGCCGGAGGCGTAATATTAAACCATTGTTTTTCACGTTTTTCCGGTTTTATGGCGAAACAACAAGCGTTTTATTACACACCGGAACAACGCATGCACACAAAAATAAAAAGTGTCGCCGGAAACAAGTTTTCATGTTTTTGCGGCGAGTGAGTAGGTAGTTGATTTTGTTGGCCATTCTTCGTAAAATCTTAACAACAAATTATTGAAAGACATTGGAAATGTATTAAAATATTGCAAGTGATATTAAATTTTTTTCAATGCATTCCCATGTTTGCTATGTAAGTGATACTTCTTGATGCTCTGTCGGAATGAATCAGTGCGAGCAGCTGCGCGACTTGCTTGCAATGGGGATTTATTTTTAATAAAAAATCTCCGTTCGACATTGAGAAAGGCTGAGCAAATACTAGTATATATCGATGGCTGAGATGGCGGCGGCAGCGTCATAAACCGTTCGCTTTTTGCCAGGTTCTGTCTTACTGCGTTCTTGCCTCGATTCCTTCTTACGTTTGTGTTTCCACGTTCGCTCCTTACGTTCAACGTTTCCCGTCTGGACTGCCATCGCGCGTCGCAGTTATTATATTTGAAAGGCAAGAGAACCTAATATTCCATCATCGCCACGTGCATTTAGCTGCTGCTTTTGCTTGGGCCCTCTTCATGTCGATGATGCGAGACGCGATATCATATCGTGGCACATATGCCTCGGCAGTCGCTCAAAAAGCCTCCACTATGTACACATCAAATATTCCTTCATATGAGCGTTCATTGCAAACATGCCAGAAAAAAGGCAAAACGACGCTATTCGTATCAATTCAATAAGAAATACCTGCATAAATATACACTATAAATATAGTGGATATCTTTTATAAATCATCCTCTGAAATAATTAGGTGCGAAAGCCTAAACCTATCTACCTACAGTCGCAGAGGTAATTGAATTAACCAGCATGCCGACGATTAATATACTAAAATAGGTTATGTATTTTACAGTCCAATCAATTATAATTCATTGATGTAAGTAGTTCAATTGTGCCCGTAGAAACTATAGGTATTTAACACATGCCTATAAGGAAGTGGCGTTTAATTAAAACACACATTTTTAAAGAGCAAATAATTGAAAGAACCAGTTTTAAGCCAACAAAACGCGAATTATACGAACTTCATTAATGTACTTGTCATTGTGCTTGCGGAAGAATGTTAAGCATATTGCCGGCGAAACCAGAAGCTGCGCCGAGACCAAACTCTTTATGATGTAGCGCATAATCAAAATGTTTATGATCCGAAACCATGCTGAAAAGTTTTTATCGTGCGCGCATTTGGCGGCCGTGTCGACATCCATCCTATGCGCTCGGGTATGTGGTTACATTTAGAGTGGGCCGCCGACTGGTTATCCGCTCCTCTGCTGCTAACAGCGGGAGGACACGAATGCATGGGAGCGGCAGCGACGGTGGCGGCGTGCGCGTGCAGGCTGTACATAAAAGACTTAAATTTATTAAAGTGTGGAGAATATATGACACACTTAAATCTCGGTTAATGCAAGCCAAGTAGGACGCTCTAACGGACAGTTAACGCGAAATTGTTCCTTTGGATTAGATAAAGGTCAAACGGTCGTCTCCGCCGCTTCCGTCGTTACCGCCATGACCGCCTTCAAGGGTTTTGCAAGGCCGCGTTGATGACGTGTATGATGCGCACTTAACGACTACATAGCCGAGATGGTTTTGCATGTTGTTACAACTCACATTACCCGAAAATCCATTTATGGCTGTGTTCATTGCGCTTACATTCTATATTGTCATTAATTAGATGGTCTAAAAAGTTGATACTGATGATAGTTAGAGTGTTGATTGTTATGATAATAACGGTCTGACAAACAAGCAAGAAGCAAAACGACTTCTCTTATCGATTAGTCATAAATCACATTCCTCAATGGCATATCCGACGCGCGTTTGGACATTGATGCCGCCCCCCGATTTCATTTCGTGCTCATGCTGAAGTGCACAGCTAAAGGGGGCGGCTGTCATCTGTCGACAAGCAACCCTACTTGAGGAAGACGAAGAAGCGCCAATATCAAATTTCAAATGTATTGACAACTCCAAGAGTAATTAAATAATGATTTGTTTTCATTTTGAAGCCAATTTAATTTTACTTACTTTCTCCTCAAAAGCAGAAAATATAAAAAAGCCTGGTGAATCATGCAAAAGTATTAATTATGCCCAAATTTTCCAAAATAGGATATTTTTTGAATGCCTATAGAAAATGGGCTACTTTCATTCAAAGTTGTTCCGGTATTATTTAAGTTTACAATTTGTAAAATTGCAGCGTCATGCGCGCGTTAAGTACTCTTGCATTTGCTTGCTTACTTTGCGGCTGTGTCTTCTTCGCCCGACAGCAAGCGTCAAGCTTGCGCTTTCTCTTCATATTTCTTTCGGCGGCCGCCCACCCCCGACCGCACTCTCGGTGCGCCACTGAATCGCATTGTATTGTAAATCCATTCATTCGGCTAATGCGAATCTCTCGTCGGCGGGCGAAAAATTCCTCCAACGATGAAAGGAACATCCGACTCATTCGCCTGTTTATTCTGTACCGCATGCAAACATTGCGGTAGCAATGCGCGCAGAGAGAGAGAGTTTGGAAAATATTGGAAACTCATGATGATGAAAAATTCTATACCAGCTATTTCTACTCGCGAACGGATTGAGCAAACGCGAGCGGCGCGAAAAAACACAGGAATATTATAGACGAATATTATGAAATTTAATTTCATGCATGAAGTCCCTAGATTCCTTTTTCGCTCGTCGTCTCGTCGATTAAAGATTGCGCTCCGCAAGAAGAAGAAAAATGAGCAAAATGTAATCTTGCATTCACTCACGTTTTCGCATTCATATTTTCTGAATATTAACAATTGTGGCAGTGAATGCGCGAGCACTTGTGATGTGCAAGCATTTTTCATAGAGCAAGAGAGCATTTTTCGCGAGAGCGCAGTGAATGTATGCGGTTTGATAGATTGTGTTGCATCGAATGCAAAAAGTGTGCAGACTCACCTCTCCTGGGAAGGAGTATCCCTGAATATGGTGCTCGGAACCCTGTCGATTCTCAATGCCGTAATGTATATAAATCTCTTCGAACTGATAGCGATACGCCAATGGCCCACCGGAGATGTTCACGTGCTGTTTCGTGTCCTTATCCACCCGGAAGACGAGCGATTGTCCGGTATTATGTAGCGTCCCGCTCACCTATAATAATGGAACGTATTGAAAATTTTCATGTAAGCATATTTTATATCTACATTTATCCCTTCACAGAACATTTAAAAAGAATTGTATATGGAATAACAAGTACTTAGATGTCCAATTTGAAGATGTTAATCATGATGATATTATATTTTTACTTTATTTTTGAACATGACCATATAAAATGTTGAGAAACATGATCTATTTCAACGAATAGAATATCCTCGTTATGCGTTCATTTAAATTCAGAAATAACCATGAAAAACAAGTGCTTCGCATTTTTCAACGTCTGAGAGATTTCTAGAGTTGAGTTTTCTTCATTATTTTCCGGACTCAAATTACAGACAATTTGATCTGCTTTAAGGCAGAATATTTGTTCTTGTAAATGCATTAGCCTTCCTAACCTGATGGTAACTTCCTCTTCTCTTCCTTACCTCACTTCCTTTCAGTCTGCCGCTGTGCTGACAAAATGTGCGCTCAGTTATTTTCTATTGCATTTAGAACGCGAGCTATGCGTTTACTTTATGTTACAAACGTATGCACCGTCGTCGCTGCCGCTGCCGCCTCGCTCATTTGCCGGTGTTTCCTGCAGTGTTCCGGCGACGTTGGAGGCATCAAAGCCATCGCTGCCGCCTCACGCGCAATGTCAAATTGAATAAAGAAATTCAATATCTATTTACATTGTAGCGTGCCGGCGCCCTCACCTCACACTGCGCGCCAAATCGCTGATGATTTATTGTTAGCTTTCGCACCCCCGCCATCGTTTAGCCCGTCGCCTTCATTGCCGTATTGTGATGTTATTGTTGCTGTCGCTGTTCGGCGGCGGAGGCGGCGGTGGCGACGACGACAGCGGTGGAACGAGGTCTATAGAAATTGTTATTAGCCCCCGGTGCGCGGCATGCGAATACGGCGTTGATTCAGGAAATGGGAAGCGCTCCCCGCCGGTTGTGGACGGAGCAACCGCCACGGTTGCCGCCATCGTCGGCGGGTCATCCATCATTCAATCAACTCGTACGAGGTTGCTTCGTACAACGAACGCGGATTGAGTGCGCACACAAGGGCCGCAAACGAGCACCGAAATAATAAAATAAATCCGTTGATTATCTTTTCCTCTCTCTTTCTCACCACTTTACCAATCAAAGCCAGCGTTTCATTTATCAATTTACTCAATTATATGAATCATATCAATAAATCAGATTTATGATTAAATCGCGTAGGCAGTTTTGAATTAAATGTGTAACTAGATGTTATTTATAAATGTTTATCTAGTGAAAAATGAAATACAAATACGCACAATACCATTTGTGTAAGTTTAATTTGAATTTTAATTAAACTAAAATTAAATTGACATTTTGCCAATTTAATCCGGCGTATTTACGCACGCCATTTAAGTATACCCAGCAATGGGGTGGGTAGAAGGGGGCAATTGATGCAGTGCGTATATTTATTTTTAATTATCAAGGCACACACGTAGTCCGGAAATTAAATCTCAATAGCGGGAGAGGACTACAGCCTGCAAGGGTTGGAACTCAGGCGCGCGCTTTTCTTGTGCGCAAGAATTTAGCGAATGTGTTCAACCTCATATGCGGCTGAGTGCTCATGTTCAGCCCATTTTTGCTAGCGTTTTTGCGAATTACTCTCCTTTTCATACGTGCTGCTGCTCTACCTCTTGTTCGGAGACCGTTTACGCACATAATAATGTAGGGCTTTAAACAACATGAGCGTAGCAATTGCCGCAAGTATTTACAAAAATAATAACATTAACGTTATGTTCTTATTGGGGTTTTTCGTTCAAACATTCGCCCCAGAATATTTATCGCAATTCGAGTAATGTAACCCTTTCGTTTACCTTAAATTTTCGGCATGGTATTTTAGATGGAAAAGCACGCATAACAATATGTTTGGAATGAAAATAAAATTAATGAAAATTAGTTTTTGTCTGTTTTCACTTAATTAAAAGTTTACCTACTTTTCACACTATGGTAAATATAAAATAGATTGGTAGGTACCTATATTTTTTGTAATAATTAATTGCAATGACAAATAATAGTAAGTTTTAACAATGATCATTTATTCAATTTCCCAAGTGTTTGAATAGATAACTAGTTCATTTCGACTAAGTGTTTTTTGTATGTACTATGTTATTTATGGATTAAACTATTAGCGGCCATAGCATAAGAAGCTTATTATCATTAAGTGATAAATTACCTTGTGTTTGTCAAGGTGGATGTGACGCAAGAAAGGATCGAAGAGAAGCTTATCCGGCTCGACGTTGATCGGGGACTGGCGTCTGCCCTTCGAGCACATATTCCACTGTGGGTTCATTAGGCCCCAATAGCCAGGACCTGCAATCAAAATGGAAAACCAATGTGAATTTTCAGAGTATGTATTGGTAGATAGTATGCAACATTGGCGAGAAAGGCAATTTGTAAATTGGCTCAGACTTTTAGTGAATGCTTCTTTACACAAAACATTATTAAATTATGTATAAGATAACAAACAACTAGGCCAAAAAATATTTCAGGTCGTAAATATAAAGCTTTTATAATACCCAACATAGAATACATAGTAAATAATATTATGCAACTATTAATGCAATAATATGCATTGTTATAAAAGTTTGCAAGCTGTTGCTTGTTATAGGAATACCGTTATAAGAAAATGGCTGTTTTATGATATATCAACATCAGTTGAACATCCTTTTTAGCTTGTACAAAAATGATGGATCCACGCGAATCACACAATCCATGTCTAACAAACTCTTATATTAGATGGATAAGAATCGTACGAATAAACGCATATGATTTTCATGCTGTATTTGAGTATCATGTTATTTTGGTCATAATCTGCATGAGTACCTACGAATTGTTATGTACATAGGTATGTAATACGGATAACAATGCATAAAGTCAAGGACACTTTGCAACTCGTGAATAAAGTTAGGTACCTATTCTTATTTTTCATGCATCGACGAATATGCATGAATTCGTCGCTTCACAGGCAGTGAATTAAATTAGTAAGCGATGAGTCAAGTTGCTCTACGTCTACTTGAAAATAATGAAAGCTTCACTAACAGTAAGCTTTCCGGAGCGATGCAATTTTACTAGTAAAATGTCAACATGATCTTCGGGGAATAGCTAACATTTCTGCATCTCCGAACAGCTTATAAAAGTAGGTATATCAAAAGCAAGTAATGCAATAATAACCAATGAAGTAAAAAATCAAAAATCAAGAAAAGTATTTCTTGTCTTTCAATAATGCGTTTCCGCCGCAACATTTCAGTGTGCAGTACGAAATGGAAAACCTGTCAGAGATGTTTAAAAGCGACATTTTAATATGCAAAGAATGCCAATATAAGAGAGTTTTTCCGAAATATGCGTGCATATTGGTAGCAAATCTGTGAAAGATGCAAGGATATTACGCTCGTTGTTTGTGACTGCGAACACGACGCAGCGGCGAAATGTACAGGGAAACGTAATGCATATGCAAAAGTCTCTATAATACAATTTCCTAGCACAAAATGCCATTTGACTTCGAATCACATACCAACGGTGTACACACAGCTAAGAATTGCCATCGCACAACGCGAATATACATTTTAGCTAAAAGTTTTCACACAAGTTTCAACCTCGTATTTTTGTCCATATGCGCATATAGCAAAGTTTTCCACGCACCAAGGGAAGTGTTTTTTATCAATGCGCATTTCCGGCCTTGTCGGAAATATTTGTTAGAAAAATGAAAGTTGGACAGTTCCACATGCGGTGAACTAAACTTGGGTTTTTCTTCAAAGTTCAAAGTTAAGTTACTTTTAACTTTAGTTTGTTTCACACTCTGAAGTAATCCATTATTTTGTTAGAGAGTAATTTACCATTCGTTTACTCGAGGGTTGTGATTTTATGATTTATAATTACTTATGCCATTATAAATAATTAGCACAGCAATGCATCTTATGCGCTATTATCTGATACGTCTCATCAATATGTAATTATTTCTAATTAGATGCTGCAGATCTTCTAAGGATTCGATTGGATTAATTCCCATGCACGTGCATTGCACGCTGTTTTGCACGTTTCCGAGCTTGAAGTTCTTGTCGCTTCCATGCTTAGAATACACGTAAAGTTTCTTGGAAACGTTGTAGGTATACCTATTATTGCAGAAATACTTCCAAGAATGCTGCATTGGAATATAAAGCACGTTGACGCAATTCGAATGGTTCACATTACTCACTGCTGAGTGCATGAATACATAAAGAGCTCTGAGCTAACAATATTGATATGCTCACACATATTCCTGTTGAATTCGTATTACTATAATCTACACAGTGAAGAAGTTTGCGCGCGAATGCAAAGTGTGTAATTAATTAACGCTCGAAGCTTCAATCAAGCAGATTTCGTGATAGTGCAATAATCACGTTCCTCATTAACACTACTTGGTTAGATAAGTACATCTTATTTATGACTTTCATAGCTATAATTCTTGTGCCTCTCCACGCTTTAGATTTATGAAGAATAACAAGCAGAACTAACGAAGAAACAACAAATTAAAAATTCCTTTAATCATAGTTTGATTGCCTTTACTCATTTTCATTTCAGACAGCTTGCAATTATGAGAGACCTTCCTAATGAATGTAGCAAAAAGAATATTTGCTTATTCAAACAGTCTTCCTGCTTTTGTCAAACGCGTATATGATTCAGTTCGCAGGAGCAAAAGCTTGTTTTCAAACTCATTAATGACATTGCACAGGGACGCGTTTCTTAAACGCGATTGCGAGCAGAAGAAGTGAAACTTGGTCGCGTTCGTTGACAAATGGGTGCGGATGGTGAAAAATGAAGTGGGAAGCGTCGACAAGTTGATAAAAGGCCTGTTTGACTCGCGAATGAAGATCAAGGGTGACTTGCTGACTGCGTGTCGCCTTCCTAAGTAGGTGCCCGTCACCGCTACTGCTGTCGCCGCCACCACCACCGCTACTGTTAGTATTTGCGTGCGAAAACGTGAAAAAGTTACTATACCCGCAGAACTGCAGCAGCACATTGGCGCTGGAGAAAAGCATTTTACCACTGCTGAGTGCCTGCCGTTGAGCTTTGTCAACGAGAAGTTTGCCTACCCTCTTGATCCGAGGCGGTGGCGGGCAAAGAACTGACAACTGGCTTCAGCACGCATTCACTCATTGACAGTGCGTGCGCGAAAAGGACTAAAAAGTGACTGGCAAAAATGTCACTGACATAACAAACTGGAAAGCAAATATCTCATGCTACTTTCCAACAGTATTTCATTTTTCCTATATTGTCAAGCGCATTGAAAGCAAAAGTGAATCTTATAATGAACAAAATATTTTGGCTGTGTTTGGCTCAAAGAAGAGAGGAGAATATTAATCTCGTCACAGTTTTCAGGATGAATAATATCACAAACATTTCTAATTTAAGTTGTTAAATTGTGTCCTATGCTTTACGAGCGCGACACGTATTATGAAAATATCTTGAGTTTGCGCGAGCGCGCGTTAAAATTATGTTCCGTTTGCGAATAACACAAGAAATCTTAAACGCAAGAAATGCGATGAAATCCCTGCATGCTCTTTCTTCCTGCCTCAAAATGCGACACAACTTTATTTAATTTCAACGCGTTCGTTTCGCATAGAAGAGGAAGCCCGCGCGCAAAAAGCACCCACCAGAGAAGTGTAGAATTTAAGTGACAGTTGCGTTTCTTCGCCTTGGCGGCAGTGGCGGCGGCTACGATGGAAGTGAATGCAGATGAATGTACAGTGAAGTGGAAGAACGCGAACTGGCAAGTGAACGGGAGCGCGTAGAGGACTTCTCGAGTGGAAATTGGAACAATGCGCGTTTAAGTTCAAACACGGCGCGAAATTACGTAATTAGATGCATGTACGACTAGTATGCATGTTAAACACATTCGTGAAAATTATCTATGTCAAAGTATTAATTATGCACAATGCGAATTCATTTTAAATATTTGCAAAACTTTCAAATTCATGTGTGTAACGAGTGCGCCGTTGGGATAATGCGATTAAATTCCAGAAATGCGTTTAAATTTTAATATAAATTTAAGTAACACTTAATTACAAACGCTTATAATTAGGAAACTAATTTAAATAAATTAATTTACTTGCAGTTTTCAGGCGCGCTTCAAGTTGAGGCTAAAGTTTCGAATGAAATGTTGGAGTACGCGTAAGAACATGTTCACGAATTTCGTTTTGCAAGGGTTAAATCAGCATTTATTTTGCCTACATTTAAGTTGAAACTTGCGGTAATATTTTAGAGTCACACATACTACTAGTAAAGTAGAATTACTAGTAAAATTAAATAATGGTATAATCTTGTTTACGACATGTTTTGAAACAATATTAAAGAAAATTAATGTGTTTATCAAATAGCTACTTGTTATTGTTATTATAAATGCATTAAGAATATAAACTATATATAATATTTTAATATTCTTGTTGACTTTTTCGATCAACAGCATTGCCATTAGTGCATAGCAAATAAAAATTAAAGTTTAGCAAGTACCTAATAAGTTTTAAAAACTTTTTGATGTTCGCTTCACGTTTTCGGAACTGTAGTAAAAACAAATTCTCGTCGTATTTCCACTAATGATTATACTAGCAAGTTAAAAATGAACTAAAAATGCGTGCAATAATTTAAAGTGATTTAGCGCAAAGTGTTAATTATAAGGCAAGTTTTGCTGGGAACTTATGACACTTAAAATAATGAACGTATGGCGGAAAAAATTTAATAAGCGCACTCCCATGCGGCAACTGTCTAGCTTTAAAAGCAGACCGACACACATAGTGAATGTAGCCGTTTTGCCATAATATATCACAAACACAATATGTAGTCAAAAAGTTTAGAGTCCCGTCGCTGTAAATTTTTGCGCGCTGGTTTATCCGCTTCGAGTACGTAGTATCGCGTTCCAGGTAAATACGTGGAAGAAACACTGCGCTTATAAGCAAGGAAGCTGGTGTTTATAATTGAAAAATGTTTCATGCACATGTTGCCTGCCTCGGCACAATTTTTTCAAGATTGCAGATTGCAATAAGCGAGAGGTACTCATCTTCAAAAGCACGCTTTTTTTACCTTTTAAGATTCCACAAAAATTATGAGAGAATTCTGATAAAATTATTACCCAGGCATGTTATCCTGTGATATTAAAAAGCCGGAGAAGTCGATGTTGATGTGTAGATTAAGTGAATTAATTTCGCATTTCACGTTTTAAAATTGCGTGTGATTCGCAAATTAATGTTGAGCTTTGTTGTCATTACATTCGGCATTTTTTCCCATTCTGCGCGCGAGTGCTAATGTTAGCAAATTGGCTTCGCGTATGTAAACGGCATGTGTAAACATCGCGTGTGGCGATTAAAGCCTCGCACGCGAATCGGGGGCGGCAGTGCGTTAGGGAGCGAGCGCGTGTATAATGCAGTCGTACGCCGTATATGGCGCTGCTTTTCCCACTGCCGCAGGAATGAAAAGCCGCCTGATAATAAATCACTTTTTCCATGAGCTCACACCTACTTCAAGCGCACTTGCATTGCTTCTTTCCGAGAAGTGTTTGTAGAGTTGTGGCAATTGCAACGATTGCGTTTTTTCTATTCTTTGTTTGTCGCTAAAACTACCTAGAAGTCTTATTTATATACGAATCCTACGTTTTAAAACGCGAAAAATAAATTTCGGCGTGGAAAAATAAATGCAGAAAACAAGAGAGGGATTAATTGAAATTTTCGAGCATACTTGAAATAGCAGTTTTCGTATCAAGCAATGGTGCGACGAATGCGATTCGCAAACAATTTGCGGTCGACTGTCCATTTATAGCGTAAACCATGCGTACGCGAGCGTTTGGCGGCAGCAGCGGCGGCGGCGGCAAAATACAGATGCGATGCGTTTAAACAATTCGGTGGCGTAGCTAGCGAAGAGAGGCTGCAACAGTGACGAACGACGCGGCGCAGGTGTGATATAAATCATGACCCATCTGGACGCATTTGAATGCATGGTTGGCCATTCCATACTCCATGTGCAATTTGCGCCGCCACAGTTAAAATTCGTATAGTGCTGCTTCAATTTTTCAAGGGGTTTGGTGTTAGTCAATTAATGTGTTTGACTGCGTTCATGAAACTCCTTAAAATTCTTATACTTTTTCACTTTCCACTTAATTATTTCGTTTCCTTTTAATATTTTAAGCATCTAATGTAATTTTAATTCAATGGCAAGTTAAGTAAAACCTAAAAATAGTTTTGATAGCGTTGGTAAATATTGCCTACTGGTCATGCATGGTTGTAGAACGTGCCACATTTTAATTTGGCGATATCGGTTGAGATTGGTCCTGGAAACACACGAGTTTTTGAAGTGCGTGTTTCATTTTCGATTTGCACTCATCGCAAAAGGAAATTTACAGCGATTTTCGAATTTTGCACTTGCGAATCGATTTAACCAGCGTATGTGATGCGTGCGTGTAGGCACTGGCTGATGAGATCAGGATGATCTACGCTATTTCGACAATAACACGTTTTGATTAACAGACGTGCTACTGCTGCAATGACTGAGTGCATGTGCAAATGCATTTTGCAGTACGAGTTGAGTTGGCATACTGGATTCCACACGTTGCATCTCTATCGGTGCGTGCAAATGTGTACGGCCCGTGGGTGGATGGAAAATTGATGTGGATCTAACAAATGGGTTAACTAAAAATAGATTTCTGAGTTTTCATAAGTGCTCCAAATTAAATTATCAAAATTGCCTTCGTACTTCATATTTATCAAATGCTAAAAATAAAATCTTGTGTTTTTCTGCAGGTTAATAAATTGATGTGGAATAGTTGGTGAATTAAATTAAATAACAACTTCAACGCAAAGCTACAGACACCTTATTTAAAGCTTGAGACTTTGTAGCAGCAACAACTATCAATCGCATCGATACATCAATCAACATTAAAAACTTTGCCAGCAAACGAACGTCCCTGGTTCTCGCCTCATCACAACTGCAAACGTTTGCAGCACAGCGCGTTTCAACGTGGGAAAACTTATGCTGTGCTTGTACGGAGAGTAACAGCGCTTGTTGTTACTTCATTTAGCGGCGGCGATAAAGTTTCGCCTTCATGTCATGTACGATGCAAAAGTGCTGAAAACAATTTTCTAACAGGCTCACTGCAACCAGCTCAATCTTCACTTACAGTCACTTCACATCCCTATGATACGTAATTGCTTGCAAGCTGAGTGCGATTTATTCGAATTAAGCAAGCTGCGGAATGTTTGGATCACACTTTGTATAGCGTGCGCATGAGTTTAGAGCGCTTGTATGTATTTTTATTGTTCATTCACATGTTTGAATTGAAACTAGCGCGCCTCTGATGCGGTTGCGAATTTCGCCACATTGCAGTCGACGGAAATTGATTTTCCACGCCAAGTGCGCCCGGCGGCGGGCAGCGTTAATGCGTTGGCGTTGCATGGTCCATGAATCCATCCGATTCGCGTCCAGCGCGCATCAATCGCCTAAAAACAACACATGCGCATACGAATTGTATCGAATTGTCACCCACACGCGAGCCCAAATGAAATAAACGACAATGAAGTAAAAAAGTTCAGGAGAAGTTGAAAAGACCGATGCGCATTATTTCATTGTAAAAGTTTACCGCGCGCGCGACGCGTCATGTTATTCTATTTTTGGCGCGCCTCGCGCTCCATTTTCTTGAGGAAAAGTTGAATGTGGCCCCATGAGCCAAAGCCATCCATCGATGGCGTTTGCTTAGTATTCAGATCGCGACAGCGAACTATTCTCCGCGCTGTCGATGTTTGTCTATCTTGCGCGGCCGCGCTTAACTTCTTCAGCAAACCGCCCCCTGTGCGCTTATCATTCACGAGCGCCCCGACGAAAAAGTCGCCGCGTGTAAGTCGGCCAGTTTATCGTTCCGAATTCTTCACTCGAACGTAACTAATTCAACTTCGAGACTATTGTTTCTATCTTGCTTAAAGCGCACCGCTACCGCATTCTATTTTTCTGCAGTTTTCGCACGCGTTCATAAACTGTGTATTGGTTTTATGTGCACGTTAAGCACTCAAAACATTTGCGGAATTGCTAACGTTATAAAAGAAAATCAAGCGAGTGCGCTGTTGAAACTCAACCAAAAATTGTGATGTAATAAACGAATAATCATTTGGAACGATTACAGATAGTTCAAACAAGATGTCAATGGAATGAATTTTTTCAAAACCTATTTCATTGCTGTGAATTTGCTTGGTGTTTTATTTGTGCACAAACAAACAAATTTTAAAAGCAAACAAACGCGCTTGAACTATGTGCAAATAACAAATGCATATAAATCAGAAAAATTCCCATTGGCAAAATATGTTTAGTTTAAAATGAAACTGTTATTTCTACTGAACGGTGAAAATAAGTGATGATACAGTTCTTGTTTTCATTGCTTTTGTTTATGTAAAATCTTATGATTAAAACAAAATTAAGTTTTTATATCAGCTATTAAAGAGCTTTTAAAGATTTCTTGTTTGAAAAATGTGAATATGAAACTTATTAAAAAATTCAGTTTATTTGCAGTGCTTGCGCGTCGAAGGAATGTTATAAAGTAATAAAAGATAATCAGAAAAGTACTCGGAAAAGTTTTTAATTTCTGTGAAATTCCAGTCTATTTCACAACGCGCTTCGTATCACTTCAAAGAAGTGTCATCGCACGTTCTCTTCTCTTCTTATACGTGAACGCGAAGACTACGACGTCGGCGGCGGCTTCGACGACGCGCGTCTCACTGCCATTGAGTGTTTATTTGTAAATGTGCAAGCGATAAGAAGGGCGTCGAGGGCGATTTACTTTTAGGCTCGTCGAGTGAGAACGCGCGCCGTTTGTCGTTGCCGCCGTCAGCCGCCAAGTGCGAGCCAACGGAGCACATTTCCCTTGGGGGCGCTCGTTAAGATAAGGTTTTCAGGGTTTCTCGGTCGTCGCTCCGTTGCGACGACGCTCACTTCCTGGATGCTCACCAGCAAAAGACACAAATTTGCAAAACGTGGCGCTCTGTACGGCAGAATGCGAACGAGTACTAGACGAAAAAGAAGGGAAGGATGAAAATGTTTTTAAAGAGGAACAGCTACGCTTGCAATATGAAGACGCAGAAGAAGTAGAAGACGCGAAAACAACCAAAAGTCTACGAATGGGTTGCTATCTGCCTTGGGCGTAAAAAAGTGAAGAAAGCCATTTGTAATAACACCACAAATTGCACAGAATTTAAACTTATGTGCATTACATAAATACTAAACAACGAAGGTATGCTAATTGAATGAAATTGAAATTTAGTGAATTACTTATTTCAAGTGTCAGGCACAATTCATAAAGGTTTCTATGATAGTCGCAAAGAGACTATCATGATAGTTGTGATGATAGTTATGATAGTTGCTAGTAACAAGTAAAATACTAATGAAACTAAATTGTTTATCTAAAAGCAATTTTACTTGAAGTTTAAACTTGAAAATGATTACATATTGGATTTTTCAATTAGGTTTTAGGCATTTATACTGCATTTATTGTATAGCGGAAATGAAGTTAAGAATTCAAACAATGTCAATGTTTAACAATTGACTATAAATAATTGAAACAAACATAATCGTTTGACAACATTTTCAGATGGGTTGTGTTTATGTTATTCGTGTTACTTTTTTAATTCGACGTCCATGTGCCGTTTTATTATTAGATTAATACCGCTTCACGCGATGTTCGCGCATCCATGTGAAATCAAATTGGACAGCGCATATTTATTTTCTATTATAGATTCGATTATGTATGCATTTTGCATGTTGCCACATCAATTTGCAATTGCAGTTACAAAAAGAGTAAAAACCAAATAGACACCAAATAAAAACACAAACAGGAACTAAAATCTACAATTAGAGCGTACTGTCAAGTAAAATATGTTATTTTTCATGTTATTTGTCTAAATATTGTTACAAATTGAATAGACAAGTTTCTGTGGATTTTTCGTACTCGTCATAATGATTTCATTGCATTACTTATAATGCAGCCTGTATATTCTGCAATAGAAAAAATATAAGACAAATCGGATAAACAAACGAATGCAAATTTAAAATTCGCGATTAATTTTTTGCGTGCTTTAGTTTTGATAAACTCCTAACGTTTATGTGTACGTAGTAGATACTCATGGGAAATCCCTTCTCAGTTTTTATTTTCTTTTTGCAATGGTCCGGTTCATCTCAGTTCAGTTCACTTCAGTTTCAGTTCAGCTGAGTTTTGAACGCGCCGCGCAGCCGATCCCTTAAACCCCATACTGAATTTTTTATTATTGTTGCGCATTGGTAGAAGTTTATGTCAGTTAAATACACGTTCGGACGTTTGCATTTCGTGGTATTTATGCAACACGAAACACGTGAAAAAACTCAAAAAACGCGAAATAAAATTTGCAACTTGTCAATTGGATATCGTATAAACTGTTTGTTTAACATATATTCTTATTCAATTAGATATACACCAAGGGTGTGTTCATATAATAAATTGAAAACAACTTGTCTTAACTGAATTTAAGTAAAAGTGTAAAAACTTTGAAGTGTTAAGATCATTCAAAATATCCAATATTGAAATTGCACTCTTGCTACAAGTGCAATTTTATTGTTAGTGTCAGAGACGTAAAAGAATTGCACTGCTATAACCTCTGCAAAAGCATATGAACCGCTGTAAAAAAAGAGCGTATATGGCAAGAAGTTTAATCTGCAAAGATATCTGGCGCTTCGTAAAAGAGAGCAAAGCTCGCAAAAGTGGATGAGGAAAGATGTTTCATTTGAATATGCACATGTTGGGGGCCTAATGTACGTGGCATAGATATGAGATTGAAGTGGCAAGCACTACTGCATTCGTAAGACGTGAAAATTGCACAAAACTTTTTACTCTGCGTGCGTGCACTTGGAAATTTGTTCACTTGCACTTTGCACTACACCAGCTCGCTAAACAAACAAGCCTCGTAAATTTCATTGCTACTGGGCTAGAATTAAATATTAAATTGTTTTGCTTCGTATGTCAAATGAGAATGTAGGTATGATTTTTTCAAACGATAAACGAAGTTACCTACACGTTGCTGTTACCAAATTCAAGTAGCAAAAAGGTTGGAGGAAAAAATTCAAGGGAAGAGTTCAAGCAACGGTGGCGGGAAATATATTTATGCATTGCCAGTGGATTAGATGGATCCCAACGATTTGCCTGCTAAATATTTCAGACTCTACTTGCTCCAACTTCAGAGAAGAGTCTAAGATACACGCGCGTGGCTAGAGAAATATCCGGCGGTGAATGATGGAAACGGATTCAACTTGTACGTACAAATCGAAAAGATATTGCAAGTAATGCTCTTCACCCGCCTACAGATATAATGTGTACGTTGAAGTAGAATGCGTGTTCGTTTATACCAATCGCGATCGAGTTGAGAGCTCAGTGAACTTGGTTTACCTGGCACATGTGTGATTGCTTTTCGAAAAGCACGAGTTAAAATGTATAAGTCGGTGGAGCACGTTTGGCTTTATATTTTAGGTGTATCAATGACATTAGTTATGTTCATGATGCATTTATTTTTGCCTTACCGGTAAGTGGTATATTAATCTTTACGACAGGATGGGTAAAAATATGTTGAACTAAAAATAATTGTTCGTCACTATCTAAATAAAAAATTTTAGGAATAAAAATTAAGCGTAAACAGAGTTCTAAAAACTAATTTTACTAAACGTGTTTTATGCTAATTGCAAAAAGTCACTTGTTAATCACAAGTAACAAAATTTAAAATAATATAAAAACTAATAGATCAAAATGCACCAATAAATAGAACATTATCTTTGATCCGCAATAGTTTTTATCTATAAGCAGTCTTTAAACAAAATTGGCTAATTTCAGCTCAAAAAAATATATTATATCTTTTGATAATTAAAAAATATATCTTTTGATAATTAAATAAATACATATTGAAAAAACTTGCGATTTAGTAAAAGATATAACGTTGTAATTTGCGAACTTGAGTTTATTAAAGTACGTCAGATTCAATATCGATATTTGCTAAAATATAGTTAATTTCTTACAAAACTGAGCATTTATTACATACACTAAGGGCACTTGGACCATCCTCTCAATTACAGAATTCTTAATAAAAAAGTGTCCTTAGATCTACCTCGAATTTTGGAAATTGCATACACATTGCATTTGAATAAGGCTGATTGTCAATTGTAATTATTTAATGCATTGGGTCATCTGGCATTTAAGTTGCAATTGTGCGATAGATAGTTAGGAAATGATTGCGAAACTGGAATGTGATTCAATGACAAATGCGCTTATAAATGCTCCCTTTACAGTTAAGGCATAAAAGCCGAGCAAACCAGCTGTTGCCCTCCTGCAGGACGAGCGCGTCCTGCATTCGTTCAACTTTGCCAGCCCGTTACCATATACGCAATCAGGCAGCTTTCATGGGCTGCGATATGTTACTACTGTCGTCGCAACACAGATGCATACCGTTCGGTGCCTTCAGCAGCACACCGAACAATTGTGTCGTTTGCGTTGACTGTAACTGCGATTGTGATGCGAATAATGCATGAAAACCGGACCCGTCTATCTCCATGTTTATGCATATTGGATGAGCTATCCGCACATGTACAATACGCGCGTCCATCGCACCACCATGTTTTACCTCTAATCCCTTCAACTTTTTCACATGTTTAAAATCAAGGCAGCTGCGCGCAAAACTCGTTCAATAAAACAAAAAGTCCCCGAAAAGGGTTTTTCGTTTGCAAAATTCACTTTATTGAGACACGCTGAAAAATGAGGAATAAAATCACTTTGCACACTCACTTGCATCAGATTGAATTTTATTTTAATCTGCTTGAAACAATGTCACTTCTTAGTATACTGTAAAAATATCTAAATAAAGATAAATATAGTAGCACTAAAGCTCCGTTTTGTGCAAGGTTGTGTGTCGATTTTTATTACGGGCGCGTTTTGTACAAGCAGTTTATAGTTTAAAGAGGTAGTAGATAACAGCGCGGCCGAGCAGGAAGTAAACATCACATCGCATTATGCCGTGCAGCACCAGGAGCAGCAGCAGTGGAGGCGGCGTATAAAAAGCCACCCTTCATTCTGGAGCCGGTTGAAGACGCACTCGAGAGAAGTGTGCGCCGCGCTCCGGATTTTATTACAAACGACGGTTGGCGGGCACGTAATTAAGATAAACAGCAGCGGCGGCACACGCAACGCAGCTACCGCCACCGCTCATGCTGTTGGCTGCATGCTGATGCAGAGTGGCCAACATCTTTGTTGAACTTCAACGCAAGAGTGAAGTAAGAAACAGTAAAACTATGGCGTGTGCGAGAGCGTAATCCGATACACACTAAGTAAAAAAGCAACACGGTCGAAATGCCTGATGAGCGCGCAAGTACGAAGCAAACGGAAAAACGAAAATCAAATATACGCGCCGCGCATCAGCTTCACAACGAACAACGTCCTGATTCAATAAGCTCTTTTCCGTTTTGGCCCCAACAACGTTTACAATTCTTCTTTGCCTTATGCGCCGTTCTTGTTCTTTGGCTAAGCGCCACGCATCCTGCTCTCACGCCAAGAAGGACGAGATGGTTTTAAGACCATGAGGCCTGTCGGATTAAGACCAAGTATTTACGCTCCCGTCGATATAAATTTGGATAACTCGTTCTTACAGATTTCTTGAATCAATATAGATAGCTATGGATTACAAGTGAAAAATGCCATATGAACAATTTTAATTATTGTGAGATTTTAAAACACCGAGAATGTTTTGATGGATTATGTGAAAAATGAAAAAATAAAATACCTTTTTAATAACTTTTTGTGCAAACATTTTGTAATTATATAGGTACATGTATAAAAATTTCTGCACAATAGAAAAGTGGATTTCATAAATTGAAGGATTTCGTAGCTGTTCTGGGAAAGCCTTTGACAATTTTTGATGCAAAACTAAAATCGCGGTGAATTTTATTTGTTCGCCATAATGATTACCACCGGAGCGGAAACATGTTTTGCATGCAATATGCAACGGACGAACGTGCAGCAATTCATTGACTGAACCGTCGGTACGCGAATACGTATTTCAATCAAATTCTTTTTCAATTCGAAGAATTACCGCCGTTTTACCGTGAATGCAATTCCAACTAATCAATGCATTTTACTATCGTTCCTCGACATGTTACAAACTTTTTGTATCTGTGCTTTTAAATCCATATTCAATACGTAAACAAATCTGCAATTAAAATTTTTCAATAAATATAACTCTACAACTGTTTTTTCTCACATTTTTTACATACTGTCGTGATGAAAATATTTCAAATGGATAGAATAAGACGGTTATTTAATGACTGCGTGTAATGAATAGATTCTTAATTAAAATTTAAACCTTGCACGCTATAAATAATTCCCGGTTACACATAGACTGAACGCTCAGTAAAACGCTAAGCGATGGCGCGCAACAGTTAGCAGTTGTTTTGTTTTATGATTGAGTGCATAAATAATAATTTAATGGCTTGCTGGAAACTATGCGCATAAATAATATATCGACAGGCGGGCGGCGGTTGCTGCGCTGTGGGGATGATGGCAGAGTAGCTGTGAGTGTACCTAATTAATTATGATTGAATGCAGGAGCAGCGCTGGCCAACATTAGATTTCAGTATATTTTTGCACGACCTGGCGCACTCATCAACATTAGATGGACCGCAAATGTACAGCCACTGCTAATGGATGCGGTTGTCCAATGGACAATTCGTGTATTGATATAATTTAATTGGAATACGAACAAGACTGACGGAGTCGTAGTTTTCGTTGTATTGTATTGGACGAGCAACACATTTAATCCGTGTGGCTCGCATGTCAAATGCCAGTTGTGATAATAGCACAAAAGTGGCATTTCATTAATCGTGCATAATTAATACGTGTGTGCTTTGGCGTGCGCCGGTTTGTTAGGTAAAATCGTCCGCAATTTCTATTATTGTGGTATTCGCGCGCGATGCCCAATCGCAGCGCAATTTTCACCAGTTATCCTTTCGGTCGGATTAATTTATTGGTTGTGGATGCGGTCAGCAAAATTGGGAGCTTTTGCTTGCTATCAATATGCATTCAAATTTTAGCTAAAGTTTTAATTGGAAAACAAAAATTTTCAAATATTGTTTAAAAAACAAACTAATGAAATTTTGGAATTTGAAACAAATATTTCATAATTAATTTAACAAAGTCATTTTGCTATCATTGCTGAAATATCTAATATTTGCGCATATAATATGCGTGCTTGGTAGGGCTGAAACTCATTAATTATATTTTAATACAAGTTTGCAAATTTGGTTTTTCGCAACGATTCGCCCATTCAGCGAAACGTTATTTGTCTGGCTGCATTTGCGTATGTGTGGTGTGCTTTTGCTTGCGATTAAATGTGTATGCCCTATGTTAACGGTGAAAGGGACAGGGAGACGAGAGGTCACATACGCAGATGCTAAACATCCGAGCGCACACTGGGTGCAAAATCGTTTTAATAAATGGTTATGTCATTCGGGCGCGTGGTCGCGCTTCAATAAAATAAACACGCTATCCTTTGTGCCATTTTGTGTATGCACACAATTTGGCGTGAGTTCCAAACCGAATCAACCAAAATGAACACAATGAGTTTCTGCACATGCGTTACATCGATATTAAATGTCGTTTTGCTCAATTTACACGCTGATTAAAAATGTTCAATTATCAACTTTTTTCTCATTTCGAACAACAACATTTAATCACCATAATCAAATTTTAAACGGGTAGCATGGTTATGAAAATAAATCTAGTCGTACTCACCGGAAATACCATCGTATGTCCACCATTCCTGCCAGTTGTCGCAGCCGACTGAAACAAAAAGAAGAGCGAATTTAATAAAACTTGCGAATATATGGCCGAAAAACAAATTGTTTTTTGCGCGCCGCACTTAAAGCCTAACGAGGCCCGTTCGGTTCGCCTGCTTGGAGGGTTCGACGGAGGCGGGCGCGAGAGCAAAAAATGATGAGAAATATAAATGATCTAACAAATGGTCCTGCTGTATAAACTTCTTATGCGCGGCACTTATTCATTCATCCAAATGCAACATATCCATATATCCGACGCGACCCATTTTACATCTGCTAAGGATATGCAGAGCCATAAAGTAAGAAAAGGACATTGAAGGCTACCCATTTCCAGAGCGGAAGAGATGGTGTATACAGACACTCGACACTGAATGCTTAAGTTACATCGATAATAAAAACGATTCCATCTCAACGCATTCTGAGTTCTGCCCGCCGCTCCTTCTTGCTCCTGTACTTGTCGAATGGCATAAAAGAGTCATTCATCTCGTTCACCGCCACGCGGCAATTACACGCGAGCGCTGCGGCGTTCCCGGAATGTAAATGATATAAGAGAGCTGGAATTACAAACAAGCAAATGCATAAAGCACGATGCCAAACATCATTAAAGCGCGCGCAAAAAAGTGCTCGGGTTTTACTTTCACTTCTCATATTTATAAGGGAAAACCGCAGCGGAAAATCTTCGTAATATAAAGTGGAAACGCACAGAAAAAAACGTGGAAATAATTATCGATCAGCAAGGAGAACACATAATTATTTGTAATGGGTTTTCGCGAAGAAGACGATTTTCGCGAACGAACAGCTCTCGACAAAGCAAATAATGCAATGATCTCATTATTTAGGCATTTGCTTCCTCTCGCATCGAGCAACAATAATGAGTGCAGAGGAATTATCATTTTGGCGTGTCTCAGAGCGCTACTGCTGTCATTAAGAGTTGCTTGGCGGGAGCTTGCTGGTTGATTCTAATGCGAATTAAGTGCTTAATGAGCGCGCGCGCGCGTACGAGGGGCAGCAATACGAAGTGGCAGTACGCTGGCGGCTGTGCTTCATTATTCAACACAACGCCGCCGACGCTGCTGGAAAAAGAAGAGGCGCACTGCTGCATTGTTGTCACGCCGCCCCCGCGTGCCACCGGTGAGGTTTGAACTCACGATGCTAATCGCTGTGCGCTTGTCGACGGCGTGTTCGCCAAGCTTTTTAACAATGTCATTAAGTAACTTGGCTGTTTGCTTATAATTCACGCTTTCGAATTAGGAAGAAGAATTTGTTGAAAGTTTAACAAAAGGAAATAAATTAATTAATATGAATTATTTGCAAACTTTACAGATTAATGTCTCACAATAATTTTGATATTGAGAATACGTGATAAGACAAATAGATATAAAAATTCAATGATTCTAGAAAATATCGTAGTACCTACGAATTAATACTTTTTCTATAAAATAACTAGAGTGAAAGTCACCCTACGCGCTTTCCAGCATTTTGTAGTGGTTGTGGTCGTACAGATACGCTGACCAAATTAGATCCTAATCCAATTAAAAGTTTCCCGTTGGGTTTACTTCACTATGGGCTCAAAACTATACAGTGTGTTGTAGAAAAACCTATTCCCTAATGAATCAATTTGTTAACATTAACCACCGACATGATAATCTGCGAAATTCTAGAAAACGAATCGATTATATATTTTTCATATACTATGTGATTTTGTCAATTGGTTATATTTTCGAACATATTGACTAATTGTTAACACTTTGTAGAAAGTCCTAAATCGGTGGCAGTGACTTTTCTGTTAAACATACAGGTCGGACGCTTTTTCCCAACTGGAAGCTGAAAGTGCGCGACAGGCGCACAACAAGTTTATTTCAACGAGAAGACATTCCTGGAGTTTGGTAGTGGTTCCTGTTGGTATGAGGTCGAGCGTGCAACATTGATGAGTGCGGGTTTACGTTTCGTTTCGTTTACTGCTTTGCGACTCTTCCCGTCTTCCGCTTCTTCGGCAACCATCAGCAATCGCAAAAAATACGAACCGGAAGCAAACAGAAATAAAAGTAAAAGCGCAAACGAACAAAGTATTCCCACACTCAATCTACGGCCTTGCTAAGCACGTGTGTACGTGAATACAGCTTAAGAAGTGCCAGGGCACGCGGATGGTCAAAAGAGAGGACGAACGCCAGGATGATCCTACGTATAGTCCTTCGAATCGTTTCGTTCATTTGTTTGGTGCGTTCAGCGCTTCGCAAAGCGGACGGGTGCGCGCGGTTGAGGTGCAATGCGAACGGGTAGGTGAAAATCTAGAAAATTAGTTTTCCTACACACGGCGGAAATGCTCTCCGATGAGTTGAGCACGTGAGTTCATCGTAATGAAAACAAAATAACGTGAAAATTGCGTCCCCAGTGGGGCCTCTCCCTTCGATGCCGAGTGAATCTCGAGTTGTAAAATTACCCAATAAAAACGACCGAAAAAGTTACACAAAAGAGTAAAAAACATAGATTGACGAAATTATAATATAATTCGAAATCCACTGAGAATTAGAGTTAACTGAGAGATAGTAGATTCATTTTTGACATGCACACACGTTTTATTTAAATAAGTATGACTTTTATTGCTTTTAAAATCTAATAGAATTTGCAACAAATATTATTGAACTATTGAAATACACTATTCAAATTCAAATTGTATAAAATTGTCTGCCTATTCGAAGGTAAGTGACGGGCAATTCACAACAATAAAGTGCGAATAAAAAGCAAAAGAAGCGAAAAAAGAACGGTAAACCCGGCATGAATCTGCGTGAATGCACATGTGCATATTGGGATTGTTGACGTATGCTGACGGTCTGAGGGATATGCGGATAGCGAACGAGTGAACAAGCCAAATTTCCCAGCGACAGACGAGGGAGGACTGTTGGGAATTGTGCAGCCGCGACGCGTCCTCAACACGTCGACAACAAATTCAGAAGGCAGCAGCGGTGGCGGCAGCGCGGCGCCGTTTACGCAAGTGATGTTTGGCCGTTTTATTTTCGCATAACAGTATAACTTTTCAATTTCCCTCTGCGCATCGTATGCTGGAAATCGCATCATTGTGACGGTTCCCACCAGCATCACGCGGAGTCCCTATCTCTATATTTTCAATCGGACGCAATATGTCGCTAATATACAAAATGTTTTAGAAATCTTTTATTTAGTAAATAAAGTTCATTTTCAAATTACAGTAATTTTCCCATTGGCAATTGCCTAGGTACACTACTTTTAGTGAATTTAAAAATGAAGTGAGGATATTCTTTTATCAATGAAATGTGGTAATGTTTGAATAATAATTTTGTATTTGCTTGAATTAAATCATAAGATAAACAGTTTTCCGCCCGCTTTTCAAATGTATGAGAACGAATTTATAGCAATATCATATACTCAGTATACGTAAATTCTAAGCGTTCACTACTAGTTTATGATCATTTGAAATTCAAATCGTGAATCAAATATTCAATGTTCACCCCGTTCACTCGCAGCGCGCAACATTGAAATCCAAACGTCAAAATGCCTGAATTTACGTTTTGTTGACTTTTTTCTAAACCTATATTTCTATATATTTTCATTTCATTTTGTGTTTCACTTTCTGCCAGCTTTTTATTTTAGTACACTTCTTTCACTCGTCTATTTCTTCACTTAAAAATTACTTATTTTTCTGCTTTGGATCTCGATCATATTTTTTCATGTTTTTTCCTATAAACTTTTCTTTTTCTTATTTTATAACGAAGTACTCACATGCGTCCTTTGAAAAGTTGCTTTCCTGTTTTGACTCATAACACGCTAGTAGAAATAAAAATTAATGCGTCCAACTTTACGACTACATAGTTGTTTTCGGTTCACCAACATGCATTCAATTTTATTGCGTGGAACGCGTTTTATCTGGCTGAGGAAAAACTAGAGAGACTCTATTGATAGTGGCGGCGGCGGCGGCGGCAGCGGCGGCAGCGGCGGCAACGGAGGCGACTGGAGACAGTGTGTCTGGACCGCGTGGCGCCGAAATAGCTTCCGCGATGCGCGTTTGTGCCAATATTCGCAGACTCGCAAATGTAGCTCGCGAGCAAGAGCATTGATAACCAGATGGATAGATCTGGCATTTGTATGGCACGTTTTTGTGCGCTGGCGGCGCCGTCGGGGCTTCTGCGAATCTAATGCACTAATGTACTCGTTGTGCGAGCGAACAATTCCCTTCGTCCTTGTTGTTGATCTCTTCCCGTATCTGCCCCAACACTGAACCAAGATACAGATTCGCTGCGCGACGGCGAATGAATTATTGTAAATGTATGAAGAAGCTGGAACGAGTGTTTGTGCAGAGAGCTGGCGCGTTTGGACGACTTGGCGAAAATAATAAATTGGTTTCGGCGACTCGCTGGCGCCGCACAATTTCACTGATTCGTCGCAGGATGTGCGGATATTTCATAGATTCAGTAGCAAAAGGAGTTTTCTCTTTTCCTGTTATGTTTTCAAAGATGTTTTTATATGCTTTCATCTCTTTAGGGGTTTATATTGTAAACAAAATGCACATTTTCCGTGAGATGATTCAATACTGCATGATATCAATTTAGATATGAGAAAATATTAATACTCATATTGAAAACATTCTTATCAGATGTTGATTTTCTACATAGATTTTTTGCGACTCATGTTTTTTATTTTCTAATTTCCCTCCCGTAATCTCAGCAATTTCCTCCTGATTCTGCGCACAAATCATGAGTGATTAATTGCGATTAATTTCCGCCTTGATTCCATTAAACGATTGAGCCACTAACGAAATACTTGCTTAATAAACTCTTAATAGACGTTTGTGGTTTTCAAACATTATTTACGCATACAACGCCTCCACGATTATAAACAAATCCGAGTAGTGGCTACTTAATGGCGAAATCACTTAGTCTTCGAGCGAAAACCATTCCAGAATGCGATTACGTTTCGTGCATATGGTTGTACGCTTTTAATAGCTCGAGTATGTGTGCCCAACCCTTGCCGGTTCGAGCCTTCCTTTTCCGTCTTCCTGTTGCCTTGCATCGCGTTAATGGTCTTTGCCGTTGCCATTTCCACGTATGTTCAACCGCGCGCGCTTCAAGTTGGACGATTGATAGAGACGACACACGCCACAAGATATACGGCAAACTCTTCGACGCGCCGGATTGCAAGAAGACAAATGCGTATAAAAGGAGTCTTCAACGTTGATATAGCTCCATTGCGTTTATCAATCGTCCAGTTCACGTTTTATTACAACCTTTCAGTTCTGACATAATGCTTTCACTGTAATGTAATGCGATTTTAATCTTTTGTTTCTTCTTTTTGCAAAATTAAAATAGCTTACTGGCGCATCGCCTTTGATTAGACATGTTGCAACGCGCCTTCTGGAATTTGCATTTCATTGAAGATTAATTAACATTCTTCAGATGAAGCTCAAGGTAAGTTATTTTTAATAAATAAAGATGGAAATTCATTTATACTTGATTTTATTCTTTATGCTAAATAACTTGCATTTTTATTATAGTCCTTGTTAAAAAATTTATCGCTAAATACTTTATTATAAGTTTAAATTTTAAATGATGTTACGTTCTATGTAAACCAGCCTCCTCTTCGAGGCCCGGTAGAATACGTGTCCAGACGTGTTACTGCACACGTGGCGACAGATCCTTTACATGACCTACGCGACTTGCCGTCGTTGTCCTGTAGGAACGTGCACCTTGTATTTGCTTGCCGCGTGTTTTGTTAGGCGTCGCGTCGCGTCAGACGAGCCAGCCGAATGAATTTCTGTCGCTTTGTGTCAAGCAAAGAACTCTGCTCAGCTTCGATCTATGACTTCGTCGTCATGGCGTGACGAAAATGCTCTTGGGGGTTTTCCACTTGACGAAATAATACATGTATCACATACCAATTCAACTTGGAAATTATCAGAATCATTAAAATTTTATAGGCGACATGATGCGTGCAAGTTTAGAAATTAATTTAAATTAATATGAACTTCCGAAATTGTTTTATTAAATTTTAAAATTTTAAATTAGGAGGAAATTATCATATGCAATATTACTTCACTGATGAGAAATATAAGTTGGTATTAGGCATATTCGCATACTGTTTGATATTATGTAATATTATAGAAATTGATGATAAAACAAAAATAACTAATGCAGCATAGCTTATGCACAGGGCATTGACAGGACGTTGTTGTAAGGGTGTTATGAATTGAAATCCGATGATTAATGGTCATCAGCATGGCGTGGACAGGTGGGACAATGCGATGTGGACGGTGCAAGCACGTAACTTCATGAATCGGGTAAGCAGTGGCAGCATCCGTGAATGGCATGCACTCGAAATCGCAGGCCGCCCGCGCACGTAGGCTCATCGCAAAGCATGTGGATGGCGGTGGTGAAGCGAGGGAGACAAAGGCATAGCATGAGCTCTTGTAGCCCATCGATTGCGATGTCAATACGTCGGCGGCGCACTAATTGGAACGTGATTTGTTTACTATTATATTATTGTGCGCCGTTGCGAGGCGTTGCACGTGGCGCGTCGCCGCCAGCATTAGCAGCAGGTACGAAAAGGGCGGCACACAAGCAAATCATTCGCCCATCATAAACAATTCCAATATCAATATGCGGATGCTGCCGAAGCAAAGCGCGCGAGTCTCATCCGTGAACGGTCATTGTGTTTAGCGCGCGCTTCTCGCAGATTATTCCATTCCTCCACGCATGCATGTGTGCAAGCCGTACACATCCATCGAATGCGTTCGAATACACGCAATCGGCTGCTTTGCTAATGATTTATGTTTGTCTATCAATCAGATTCGGTTTGTCGACCGTGTGTAGGGTGTGTGATTTGTGTGCGCTGGATTGGTTTCTTTGTTTTGCTGCTGAACGAATTTGCGAACACCGCGCACGCGGTTTTGTACTCTCATTAGTATTTCATCGACAGGATTGCTTTGTCATGCAAAATGCTCGAAAGCGTATTAAACCAAATAGCCATTCAGTAAACCTGCATATATTTTTTGCTCAGATCAACTAGAATTATTTACATTTTTTAAACACTTGTTTCTTGTTAAAAAGGACTCGAATACAACTAACTTAACACTAAACCTACCACGCGTAGTCAAATGACCGTATTTGAAATTTCGACTTTACCTAAAATTCACATACAACCCATTTTTGCAACTTCTTTTAGTGTCTACCACACGCGATCATTTAACTGTTTATGGAAAACGCACTCCTGAAACTGTTTTAATAGTTTTTACGAGTATTGAGAATTATTTAGAAGATGACCAATATACAGCACAAGATATTTTTGTTTTATTTGATAGTTGATTGTGATACGAGCAAAGACAATATTTTGAATGTACGAACAGGACAAAAAGAGGGAAGTTTATATTTAGTTCTGATGGTGAAAATGAGGGAGATATTGTAACTGTTATGAATGAAACTGTTTGGCAAAAACTAAAAGAAGGATGTAATCGCGGAATAGCACCGATTTATAATATTTTCCAGGAAATAACAGGACCAACAGGATACGCTAAACAACATATTATAAAGAACAGAGTTGAGTCAGCATCTTTTTTCCATTATTGTTCATAAGATGATTGAACATGTAAATATACGAAAAATATACGAAAAGTATAGATATTTAGTTTAAAATTAGATTTTACAATGGCACAAAATAAATACAGCTACACATTCTTGTTAAAACAGAAATCTTGTCAAATAAGATATTGTAAACTCAAGGAGACTAACAAAATTTGTATAAAATGAAAAGATACGTATGTAGAAAATGTGCAATAGAAAATGTAGTAATAGAAAAGCAGGGAGTGGATTTTTCCACTTTTCCAGGAAAGTAAAATATTGTTTGTAATATTTATACTTATTTCAAATAAGGAAATTCGTTTAATACTTCAAGCATGAAGTATAATACGTTACAGATTAACATTAATTAAGTAAAACTTAATTTTTAATGAAAGTACACCCAACTGGAGATGACGAAGCATACCAAGAGTATATTTTTGCTATGATGAGTGTTTATCGCAGGGCGCAATAAAATTTCCTGCTGCGTTATAAAACTCGTCCGTAACTTTTAATGCAATTAAAAACGCTTGACGATATAAAATTACGTAATTAATTAGCTTAGGACTGGCGTACGAAGCGAAGAGCACTTGTTATGTCATTCACTCACAAGTCTCAGAGACTTGATGATCCAACTTGCAAGAATTTTGCTTTGATAGTTTTCTTTTTTTTTTCGTTCATGACGTGTAATGAGTTTGACTCAATAAAAAAGTTTCAGCTGTTATTGCTTGAAGAAGCATCTTTGCTTGGTATTGTCTTGAAAAGTCTTTATTAGTACACCTATAAAATTGGGTGTGAAATAAAGAACTATTAACGGTGCAAATGAATGGAAGAATGGCAAGCCATGTAGGTATGTATATTCATTGAGGCCAATGCCACCCAAGTTGAAGGTGCGCGCAAACTTTCAGTCGTTCTAGAATGAGCTTGGCCGCTTTCCTTTGGAATAAACGATGCCGGTGCCGCCGCCAAGTTTGGGGCAGCACGTTCTTCGACAATTACTCCCAAATAGCTGGCCGTGCGCGTCGCGCCGTCGGTTTTACTATGCGATGGGTAAACGAATAACGAGGCCGCGAATAACCAAAGAATAAGAAAACACCACAACGAGCCGCACCACTAACTACGTACAACGAAGAATGGAGCCAAGTGGAGAAAATACACACAAAAAAACGATGAAAACGAATGAGATTCGCAGGTGGGTAGAAGGCGAATCATTCAACTGGTTTAAACTTACTTTTATTTTGTTTGCTTGAAAAGTCTTTAATTCAACCACGAATAAATTGTTCTCAATTACTCGCGAAACAACTTTTCTGGCGTTTACGCTCCTTTTATTAATGTTTATTTTTATTCGATTTTTATTTTATGATAATATTTCAAAGAAAATAAATTAATTTAAAATTTTTAGAATATTCTTTATTATATCTATTATAAATTTTATTAAAAGTTTCTTTAGTAAAAAAGATTTGGTTAGCCTAGATATTTTATTCAGGTCTAAATTGTATACAACTTTACATTCACAATCAGTTATTAGCTTTATTTGTTCACTAGATATTATGATTCATATGACAACTGCAGTTATTAATAAAGTCGTGATTATCATACGTTTGTAATTCGTAAATCGGCTTTATAAACTAATCGTATTGATATTTCTGGGTAGGCATTCAAATTGTAGCAAATTTTGGGTCGCATAAATAAATTCAGCGTATAGTTCTGGCAGTGAAAACTAATTGCGAAGCAAACACATCATATGCAACCACATATGCAAATATCATACATGATTGCATAAACAAAGCATCCTCGTAATCAGGCGTCGCAATAGGGGTGCACGATAAAGATGCAATTTGATGAAAATTGAAACAATGTGCAAACACAATACGTTCAATCAAATTTCATATCCATTGATGATATAACGTTATGGATTTTTCTAATTGGAGAACTCATCGCCATTATGATAATTACTACAGCCCTGCATAGATATAAAATCATAAAGAAAGCAATGTAAATATTTATGTAAATCTCTACACACAAATATGCAATTTCCAATATGCAAAATCTAATGAATATTATTATTATTAATTAATTGTTGCATTATATTCCAGTTATTATAGATGAAATTAATTTAAATTTTAATTGGAATTAGCCAACCGCCCAGTCATGCAATGTTGTTATAATATACATGCAGCCCCTATCAACTGATGAAATTATATAATAAACACTTAATTTATATAAATCAACGCCACTCAGTCGATTGCGTTGTGATTGCGGGCGGCGCGCGGTGCGTACCCACACGAAACGTCAAGAAAGCGCGCCTTTTGTGCGCCACCCCCGTCGTGTGTCGTTTTAGTTTCAATTAGTTATGCGTCGCACGAACCTAATCAGATCCGTGAATGCGCGGAACGGCGACACTTTGCCGCGCTGCTGAATGCGCGCAGACGACACACGAATTACCGCCCCACCGGAACGGGGTGAAAGTAGAGAGAGAATAGCGGTGGTAACGAGAGCACGCCGTGACACATTCGCACACTGACTGCCGCCACCGTGCGAAGACAAGGCAAGTGTGGCCTTCGCATTCGTGTGCGGTTCCTGAATGTTGCTGTTAAATTAACCATGCATGCGCGCCAACACAACAAAGCGTTTATGTGACGCAAAGAACTAGATGCTAATCGTAACGATGCTATTAGCTTGTAAATATTTAAACTAACTTGGTTAATTTTCGTGAATTATAATTCAACTAGAAACAGTCATACAAAATTCAATTTCTAATTTATTTTGTGTACTAAGGAATACCCAATATTATTATAATTTTGATTTGACAGAGTTTAATCCATATAAAATTGTATAATTACATAATCAACAAATTTGAAATTAAAATAAGAAACACCTTGTAGAAAAAGTTATGTTTAGTCACGCATTTCGTATGCAAAGCAAATTGTGTCCTATCTTTCATACATGTACGTGTGTGTATTCGCGCGCACACTGATTACGCCCGTGGAAAACGGCGCTCGCGACATTTTCCGGCGGAGGAGAGTTGAAGCATGCCGCTAGAGAACCGCAAAATTTCCACATTCATTCCTTCATTCATCTCTAACAAGTACATTCAGTTGACGGGTGCATGGACGTTACGTCTGCCCTATTAGCACCGCTTTGAAATTGACGAAAATTATTTGAATGTAGGATATTTCGGACGCGACGTGTTTCACATACATAAATTATGCATGGTTTATTTATCTGCTTCACTAGCCTTAAAGGTAGTGTTGTTTAATAAATTGTGTGAAATTATTAATTAGCTAGTCTAGCATACTGATTTCGTAACTATTATTAATTTGAAATCATTTTAATTTTAACTTAAATGTTAGATTTGCAATCCAATCAAAATGTCAAGAAAAGATTAAAGTTCAATATTTTAACTTGACAATAACCATTAGGAAAACCAAAACCACAATGCAATTAATTTTGAATTCCGTCAATAAGCCGTATTCAATCAGAGTGCATAAATTACGAGATATTGTTATCAGGCTGAAGTCGAAACGGCTGACCGAAGTAAAATGTTTGCTCATTGCTCATATATTTGCAGATAGAGGAAACGGTCACTGAGAGTGCCCGCAATGATAGCGCGCCCGAAGAGGTTGAAGGAGGCGGCTGAATGGGTGGCGAAAGGACTCACTGTGGTGTTTGCTTGATATCTCAGCGCATATAGAGTGAGCGGGCCTGCTCCTCGAATGGTTCGGTCGACCGCAAATAGCGTCGGAAACAAGGGTGCAGATTACTGATACCCGCGCGAGGGGAGCAGCAGGGAAGGAGCGCACTTATTGCAAGCGCCCGTTGTGCTGCAGCTCCAGCTTCCGTCGGAAGCGTGAAGGAGCCCAACCAAGATCTCAAGGAAGCGCCTTAACTGCGAGCGTAATTATTTGGAAAATGTGGCCGCTGGATGTGTTTGAGATGTTTTGCAAAATGCGCAAAAATTGTGCAAGAAATTCTACTAGCATTTTAGCATATGCATTAAGAACCTAGAGATAAATTATTGTTCAAATGTCTTCTCTGAAGCAATATTGTTAACATGTAATTTATTTAAGTAGCTTTAAAGCAATTGCAGTGAGATAGCATAAAGAATACGGCAAACAAGGCATGCGATTTAATTGAATCTCCAGGCGTGCATCGGGCAAAATCGAACCGAGTGGTGACCGAGCGAACGAGAGCATTTCCGAATAAATTATAGACATTCACCACTGCTTCAGTGCAGTGTGAGTCTTCCTCCTCCGTCGTAATGCCGGATGAAGCCCGAAGTTGTGAGTATTGGCGTTCGAAGCGTGCGCGCATTCGCGATTATATATCACTTGATGTCTTCCGCTCCGGAGGGCGCCCGGATTCGTCCTTCGCTATTACAATACACTTTACGCTGACTTTCCGGGCGCACGCGAACGCTGCGCTCCGATAGCATAAAACAATGCACCGAATGCCTTTTCTCTCTGCGAATCGAGGCCGATTTGTTTTGGCAGCGGCAAACTCGTAACAATCGAGTTATTCGATTGCGTATACAATTGATCAATGGCATAATCATGCTGGTTTCCGGCCATAGCAAGTCATTGATATCGTTTTTATTTTTTATCAGCGCATGTTTCGCATTACTACAGATACATACAGCACATGCATATTTTCCATGTGCATTCGGCGAATCGCAATTAACGCTCAGCTCCGGAAAACCGACGAAAATGCTAATAGTGAAACGCATCATCGAATTCCACACCCGCATTATTACGGACTGACTGATTGAGAGTGCGCATGCAATTATTGCACGCTCCAAGCGCACAACGCTCTCTCAAAATGCCGGAAACGAAACAAGTCAAGCAGCATTTCAATCAGAGTCTTCATCATTGCGCGCAGAAATTGACTTCCTTATAGTTCCATTATACATCTACTTATATCACATAGAGTGATATACTAGGTGTCTCATAATTAATCCGAAATTCATTAATTAGTCGCGCATTTACAAGATCCTTAAGTAATTTTTATATTAAATAGATCCATAATCGTATAAACATATAGGTTATACTCCTTGGTTGTTAATAAGCAAAAAATGCATTGAATTTAATCAAATGCAACAGCAACACGTCAATGAAAAGTTGTTTGTTTGCATGAAGATCTTCTGGCAGCCGAAGATAGATTAATCATGGCTTCGACATAATTACAGCGACAGCTTCCGACTGCCTGACTGAAGCTCGTGAGGCGGCATGCTCACACAATTCCCGCGGAAGCAGCCAAACGCGACGAGCCGAGCCAAGATTCAAGTCATCCACACACATGCGGCTCTCTCACGTCTTCGATCTCCGCACGGATTAATTCTTAATCATACACCCTTTGCGCACGCGCACGCTCATTACCGCCGCCGCCGCTGCCACAGCGAGAGATAATTATAATAAATAGCGAAAAGATTATCGCACTCGTGTTTTTCACCTAATAAAACGTGATGCGATTAACAGCCTGCATGATGTCATTAATAGTATCCACTTTTTGGTGGTTCTTGGCATGCTTCGCAGAAACGAAAATTTATTAAATCGTTTTCGCAGCTACGTGAAATGAGAGTGCACATACGCTTAATATCATTGCACTGCTTAAACTCGTACCGGTTAGATAAAAGTACTACAGCTTAGAGAGACGCTCGTTAGGTGACAGGTTTAGTGGCTCTCGAGTGCTGTGAATTTCATGAAAGTATTAAGCGTGCTGTGCCAGAAAAAAAGGGAAGTGTCCTCATGGGTGAAGATATTGAGGTGAAAATGTGGCTAGAAAACGAATAACTGAAATGATATGGTCTGAAATATTAATTTCAATTAATTTGAAAATTCAATATAAAAGAAACAAGGTAAAAAGTAAAGTAATCTTTAGTTTTATAAGCTATAATTTTTACGATTAATTCTGAAGAAAGAATTAACTTTGCAAAGTGATAGTTAACATCACATAAATAGGAATCCCTATCCTACAAAGGATATAAACTAAAGCATGAAGGAAATAGGTAGGTATAGAAAAGGAACAAAAGAAAAATTAAATTGTTTGGTGGATCAACAACCTCATTTGCATTCAACGGCGATGCGAACGCCTTGATAACATTTATAATTCCACCGGGCGCAAGACAATTAATCACTGCCGCCGTCGTCGGAGAGGGTTGGTTACGTTCGCAGGTATGAATTGCGATAAAAGAAAATCAATTTGAATGACTGGTAATACATTGCGATGCGAAGGGCGAACCACTCACGGATATAGCCCAATGAAGATCCTCCGCGGCCGATAAGCGAACGAGCGCGCCGTTCGTAATTAGAAATGGAAAATAATCACTTGGTGAAGTTTGCCAATTCGCAGACGGGCGATGCCTACGCGCAGATTGGAATTGTTGTATTGGAGGTGAATGTAGTTATACAATATTCGGCGACTTGTGTTTCGCCGTTTGGCGCTCGAGCTCAAGGATGAAGGAACGGGCGTATTAAGCGGGATTGCATTAATGCGAGCGAAAGTGCGAGGACAAACAGGCGAGACCTGTGTAAACGCAATGATATTGTCGAGGTAAGCATTGCACAGACAGACTCTCTGCCACCGAGACCGCTACCACGGTCGCCGGTGCCGTTGCCGCCACCAACACTAGCAGCTGAGTCTTTGTCTAATAGCATTGCCGGCGTCGAGCGCGCGCGGCCGCGTAAATAGAGGCGAGAGGATGCTCTTTGCATGCATGTATATTTCACTCGGCGAGCAGCACAATCCGATCCTCGGCAATTTGCATCGGGTGTGATAAGTAATCTTCTGATTTAGCCCACAATACCTCCTCTTACCATCTAACTACAACTGCAAACTGTACAAACTACACTCATCATCAATTCCACACCGTGAAGAGATAAATGGCTATGTTCTAAATTAAATTTCATACTTAATTTCGACTAATTAAAAAACTATTTATTCTTTTAATTTTACTATGAAATATGAACCTTATATTTGATATAAAATTTCTAGTTTTAAGATTAAAAACTCAATGCTGTGTCCTATTTACTAAATATCATAGGGACTGAATAGCTTTGAATGTGTAAATGTACTTCTACCTATAAATCGTACAAGTTTCTTGGTCTGCACATTAGTCACTTTTGTTGGCCTTCCTCATTGCGTTCCTGCGTTCACTTTCCTGCTAAATTACAGTATCTTACGACACTGTTCTTTGGCTCCCTTCTTGCTGCGGCAGGACGCACACTGGGAATATTTAGTACCTAGCATGAATAACATTTATGTACAAGTGTTAATATTCTACAATATGTCCTTGTACTCCTCCTTGCTGCCAATGTAATTGTATTTACTGTTTGCCCAGTTATTGGCCTTTCAGAATTTACGCAAAGTTTACGTAGAGACTGCTCTGCTGCTTGTTTTAGATGCTCCTGGAGAAAGCAAGAGACACTTCAAGCCGAGGCGCAAAACGGCACACAAAGCAATAGAACGAACAATTTGCTTTACTGGAAGCCCGAACTGAACTGAAGAGATAGATCATAGATGTTAAGCATGCTCCTTCTAACGAACAATGAGAACAGTTAAGGGCGCAATCACAAAAGGCTTGTGCCTTTATGAGCTTACTGTACGTATAGTCATTACGTGTGAATTATTTGTTCTACATTTAGTACAATTATTAATGATCAAATTATACCTACCTACTTATCATTTTCATTATAGATGACTTTTCGATTTATTATTCCGAAAGAGAAACAAAAATGTAAAATTGATAAAAAATTTATGTTATTAAATTCGGAGACATTTGCCAAATTCATTATTATTTCTATTATTGAAATACTGTAAATTTATTGAAAAATAATCTGTTATTCCATTTAATATGCTGCTAGTGATGAGTGCACTAAGGGAGTAATAGCCGTCCCCTGTTTCATGAAAGTCATTAAAAACTAATTTGTTTGCACTAGGAATGACATTTGTTTGAGTGTATTCTTGGATGAGCGAATTTATGACGGCTGCATGTGTTTGCGATTGTCCGAGCGTGCAATGCGAATACCCGAGCGATAATGCGCCGCCGGATTGGCAACAATTTTCGCGTTGCATTATTATTGGCGCGGCGTATGCGCAAGTGACAGAGACGATTAAATCAACAATCAGTCAACCGGAGTCGCCGGTCGGCCACCGACTGTCCGAATGGACGAATAATAAAGTTATTTATGGTATGTTAATTAAGAGTAGAAATGTACGTTCGTAAATCAGCTACCGGCGCGACGCGAGTGTGATGACAGCATGTCGCCGCATCGAGTTTATTATGTAAATTATAGTTACGCGATGGATGCAGTCTATTGATACATTGAATTCCATCGCGATTGTAAATTCGATTATTGTGGCGGCTGCGTGCGTAATACACAGACGAAACAAATGGAAAATTAACTATCTGCATGATCAATGATAAACTCAACAAATTAATATTACAAAGTTTTAATATAATATTTCAACTTATTCAAACAATTCCTGTTCAATTCAATTTGTTATAAACGTGTTTAATGAAGTCCTGAACACTGAAACGATTGGTATTTGGTGCTACTGCATACCAATAGTTATTTGTAGATATGTGATCATCAATACGGTGCGCTTTTGATGCATCAATGATGGTGGTTGAAGTGCTTATTGTAGTATATTTACAAGTATGCGTTGCATTGCGATATCAAATAATATATTTGCGGGATCGTCGCCGCACGACGCGACGCCTAATTACAATATCAAACCATGTGGATTCTGCTGGATGAGGGGCGCAAGTGCGCGTCATGCATAATATCTAGCCAGATACACGTACACATTCGCGGTCTAGGGGTGGTTTCGATAATACGTGGTGGCAAATATGTATTCGACTGTTTCGCTAGTTTCGTTGTCAATGTATCCACCTCGTGTTACTGATTACTAATATAATTTCATATTCAATATGCAACAGATTTCATGATGTAATTTACTAAATTTCGTAACCGATATCGCCGCAGCAAATCAAATATACAAATACTGGCGTACTGTTTTGAAATTAATTTTCAAAAATTTATTAAAGTATTTAGAAATAATGTCTGTGAGAAAAAAATTAAATGGCGAAAATTGATCTAAATGTAGCGATACTGTCCAGATAAAAAAACACCAAACTTTAAAACTAAAACTGACAAGTGCGCAGTTTTTAGCATGGTTGGCAGCGCAAATGTATTATGTGAGGCCTGCCGGAGAAGAGATAAATTCCAGTTAGCTTCGCACTCGTGTTAATTTATAGTATTAGCTTGTAGTTAATTCGCGAGCGGTTTGTTTTAAAACTGCTTGCTGGAATTTTTTATGCGGCCTGCTTGCTCATACATGCGAGGCGCGCGCGTGCGATATGTTGCTTCGTTTTGGCGGCGCATCTTGCACGCGTGAATTAAACATGCATGTGTGTGCACTTGCGATTTACTCGGCGGCGGCAGCAGCAACGTGTAGTAAATCCAAGGGAGCTATACCCCCGGATAAAGTATGTGTGTACATACAGCATGCTGACGAAAAAAGTGCGCACTCTCTTATCGTTCTTATCTGCGCGTTACACATGAACAGCGCACCACTCTACATGTACGGAAGCAAAAAGAGCGGCGTGCTACCACTGCCGCTGCCGCACATATCAGTATCGGGAAGGGAGGGATGCGCACAACCGTTCCACGGACCGTTTGGTGGCGGACAGGGCGAATGTGCATGCTGTGCACTTTTTTACCCCATTTAGCACACACATGCACACAAGGGTATCGTTTGCAAGTTGGCAAGCCACTCGGCAAATTCGCCGCGCCGCGAATTTTCAGAAATTAACTCGCGTGCTCATCCGCCACTAAGCAACGCTTGACGTCGAACGGCGTCAGTGCAGGTAGGGTAGCAAGTCGACATGCTGGAAAAAGTGCACGGATTGGAGATTTTTGCTTGATTAATATTTTGCGCCCCCTCGCGTAATCTGCATAAAATTCCAGCGTCGCCACCGCCACGGGCGCTAAACCCATTTACACTTGTTACACTTGCGTGAATATTGCCAAGCGAGAAGATCTTTGCAACATTTTTCTTTTTAGATTTTTTCCATGTGGCATGCATATTTTTATCATTTTATCATCGCTAATATTACATTTTTAACATTTTTGCAACCAATCCCATTCTCAATATAAGACTGAACGAATATTTTAGTAGCTAGCTATATCAAAATTTCAATATTTCTATGTGATTTACAAAAAGCTGTAACTTCATCAAAATAGATAATTCGATATCAGTATTTTTATAATATGCATTTATTTTATTTACTCATAATATATTAATAATTAAAATTTTATACTCTATGCCCATTATAATTGAATAATTAATAATCTGCAGAGTAAAATCGCAATTTCGAATTTCATATTATTAAATATAATATTATTGCGCTGAATAAATGAATATGTAGGCTAATCCTAATATAATTATCGCTTTACTGCATCGCACTAATAATAATCTTTTATTAGCATCACATAATAAAGCCGGAATAAAATTGAAAAATAATGAATACGAGGCGCATGTTAATTAAATAGAGCACCTCAAATACATATAGTAACATCGCAAATGAAACCGTAATTGCACAACCACCACCCTCAAAAATCACACAAAGTGCACATTTCAAAATTGCTCACGAGGCTCAAAGCTATTGATGATCCGCATTAGTGCTGTGCTCTGCACCTGATCAAATAATAATGCCGCGTAAATTGAGCAACGACGTTCCGATTAATTACTAATCGAATAACAATAACAATAGATTACGCATGTTATTAATTAATTGATTCAAGCCTTGGATAACCACCACGCTTGATATATTCGATTGTTTCATGACAGAGACGAGCAAACGCACTCGTTAGTTATTTATTCCATTCTCGCATACAGTGCTTTCCATTGCTGTTGCACGAACAAATTTTAATGCAAACATAAACGCGAGCGCGCTCACTAAACGATTAAATCAAAAGCGCACATATTTAATTATTAGCTCACCGAATAATACGTACCACGTCCTCTACGTGCGTATTTATTGTTGTCGAACGCACTAACAATAACAACAAGCGTTGCAAACAACAAATCGATTGTATTTTCATTTAATAATCAGTGTTTTCCATTTTATCGCATTTATGTGGTATAACATTGCCTTCTGGTTAGTATCTACTATGTTTAATGCAATTTTCTATCATGATAAATTGAATAATGGAAGACTAATTGAGATAGATATAAACGCGATACATAGAGCTCATAATCATTCCAAGTAAAACACCAACAAATAATATTCCATTTGCCATAGATTAGTTTTGAATCTTGTTAAGTTACAGACGTAAATTGAAAAAAATACAGAGTTAGTAAAGCTAATTACTACCTTTCTACTTAAAGAAGGTTTTTAGTAATAAATCCCAATCACAAAATAATAATAAAACCTTGGTCGCAACTAATCTAAAATTCAGAGTTACAATGATTTATAGATGCATAAAACCTGTACGCAAAACAAGAAAAATAATAATGGGAAACGGCAATTCATTCCCAATTTAGCTAATGATTCTTACGGCGCGCTGCGGGTCATAAAATGCTGTGACTAATAGAAAATCACGTTGCATTTACATATTTTTTACACGTTTGTATAACTGATACGCATGGAAATGCAGCGAATTTATTACTCTTTTCATGCGTCTTTCGTTCTGTATTCGAAAAAGCGCATTAGTTCCACGAATCAAGCCATTCTAACGGCGACGCAATTTTCTGATAAGTAATCAAAGTAAATCGGGTACTAAAGCTGCCTTGCGACAATTCGTAAACAAGTCGGGCGAGATCATTAAGTAGAAATTACGCAAGGTTGGCGGCACAAGGGTGAACTCACCGTAGAGGAAGAACGTAGCCAGCAGCAAACTGCATGTGGTCGAACGCATGTTGGATAGCAGCGCAGCAAAGAGAATCTATCAGAACAGCGGCAAAGTCATCGCCAGCCGGAAGTGCAGCATTGGAGCTAAAGGAGCGCGCACCAACCTGCGCTCGTTGGCAAGCACGTGGCGCGCACCGATGGAAAATTCATTTGCACGCATCAAAAGTACATCAAACTTGTTTGCCGTCTTCTACGACTTCCGCCCCTCGTCGTCGTCGTCCTCTACTCAAACGGTCTTACAAATTATTTTCAGATTACGTGCGCGTCCAAAAGTTATTACTCGGACTTTTCTTGTGCGAGTTGCACGCGCACATAGCGCGAACGCGTCAGCTGATGAGCAGCGTATAACAGCAGCAGGTGCGTCAGGAGCGCGCGGATCGCCGACGCGTACTGAGCGCGTTCGCACGTTTGCGCGGCGGCGGCAGCGGCTGCGGCGGCACTTGCCGCCTGCTGTATAACTATAGCATACGCAGCCGGCCTGCTGCCGGCGGCCGGATTGGACGAGACGCCGCACATCGTCCAATCCCATCTTCAATTCAACGCGCAGATTTAATCTCGCGCCTCGTTTTCCACCAGAGGATTGTCTGTCTTTCTTTCGCAACGTATTTACCAATGTCTTAATACATTTACTATCTCTCTTTAGCCATCTCAAACATATTTAATGTGAATAATTTATACAGAATAATTATTTATTTATCAATAAAATAATTAATAAATATTATAAACTCTCTGAGCAACCAAATAGATGAAAAATTAAAAACACGCAAAAAATTTTAAAGTGGAATTTATTTTCATTATTAATTATGCTTTACGAATAAGTAATAAAATATTAATATCGGTAAATAAAATAATCAATTCTATTAAAATTTCAAACTTGCTGATGATCAAAATAAAGTTGAAGCCCGATTAAAATTCAGCGCTGAAAAAATACTCGAACGAAATTTGGTAGCGGTAGCTAAATTCTATATTTATTGCCAACCGCGAAAATAAACATTATTTATTATCAATTAATTAAAATCGAAAACGCGTTCGGATATATTTTCGAGCGTAGAATCTATGAGGACGGCGCGCCGAAGCATTTAATGGCCTGATGATTATTATTAATGAAAAATTGCGCGTACGTGGAAAATGTAGCGCGTTTTCAGCGAGAGATAGCCATCTGCGCTTCGCGGCTTGCAATTGCGAAGACCCGAAGCAACGACGTTTGTACTGCGAATTTGCAGCTATGCCTTTGCATGCTGGTTGTTTTAATCGGCGAAAGGAAATGAGCACCATTAATAATCCCTTAGAGCTGCCGCTGCTGCCGGTCCGGTACTGCCCATATACAACACCGCTGAAAGCCTTAATGAAAATCCAATTTTTCTTTGCATTTTTAATATCAATTATTTGTACTCATATCTAACTTTTACATCGTTGGCAAGTCTAAAATAATGAACATTATTATAATTTTCATATGCAATTTAATTTATGCTTAATATCAATTCACTTAGTACTACAGTTGGTGGTAATTTTATCAGGGGGCAAATTTCAATTTACTTTCCACGAAATGCGAATGCACAGTGCTATCGGCCGTCAAGATCTTCGCCTGCTCGAAACGAGTTCTTCGTGTATTGGAATCGCATTGCCATAACTGTTTCGATTTTTCATTAGCATTAGGCAGATACACACATGCCGTACCCGCGCGCATCGTTTGCGGCATTGGCATTATCATTCCGCTGCAGCGGGCTGTACGAGTGCAAGTATCGGAAGTCTCGGAAGGCTGCGCGGAAACTGAAAGGCAAAGATACCGAAAAGGTTTACCGGTAAGTGAACTCGCTTACTGCTCCTAGTGCTTATAACGCACACACGCATGCTAGTTGAACGCTGATTGTGGATGCGAAGTGCTTTCGATTCGAGTGAGTGGAGGAAGGAGGCAGAGCGGCCGCGATGCGCGCACCTCAGCGAATTCTAATGCGGGAGCAAACAACCACGAGTGCCGTATTTTGTGTTGCGGCGGCAAAATGCGCGCTTCATTGATATATCTAGCTAGGTACCCCATTTCGCATCGCACATGTGCTCTACTAGTTCGTCAACAGTCATTCACGATGAGCGCAATCAATGCCAAATGAAATCTGCATGCCTTTGTCTTCTTGCCTCATCTCACGATGAAGGCATCGAGCCTTTTTGATGTCACCCACTTTTTACTTTTATAGGGCACTTGCGGGGTGGCTGAGAAAGCACAGCGTCTTATATGCGGTGACACGTTCGCAACTATTTCGTAGAAATTCAATGCACACTTTGATAATTATCAGCGTATCAATGATACCGTTAATTTGCAGTGAAAGCAATTCCAGCAGTGCGGTGGTACTGCCGAGCGGCAAGCGCAGAAAATTATTATTGCGGTTTGTCCCGACACTCAGCAGCCCGCAGGGAGCGCGCTGTGATAATTAAACGAATACTTTTCTTAATTAGTTATTCTCCTTGCCTCTTTTACTTCTCGCCTCCAAAAAGGGTAATGTCTAACGCTTCGTGTGTTTTAATTTTCGTCAAACTTTACTGTATTCTGTTACCATGTATTTTAAACACTTTTTGAACTTTTGTGAAATTCCAAAATTACTGCTAATATTATTGAAATCTAAAAATAATCAAGCCATGAAATAAAAACCACCCTTATACTTGTTATCAGTATAACAGAAAGATTGATTTTGTGTATCGCACATCAATGAAACCATCAAGTGAATGACTGATAGTCGAGCGACAAACCCACAAAAAATCTCGGCCAGCTTTGAGGCGCTAAGGAAGGTTAGCAGCACACTGAACGGGCAGAGAGCTTCATATATATATTTACCGATGAGATAACAAGCTTTGATCTCCAATATCAGGACGCACTCCTTCTTGGCTGGTTTAACGAACCGAGAATACGCGCGTACGCGTCCTGAACGTGCATCTCATCTGCTCAGCATCCCGCCTAATGCGATCAGTTTTCATTGCAAATAAGGAAAAACGCAATGCGCAGTCAATTATTCCACAAAGAGCGGTGCGAGTCATTCGAGTAAATTATACATGAGCGTTGTGAATTTGTGCGTTCTTTGTGCATATAATAGTTAATTATGATGGAGCACTACAGAGTACTCTTAACAAATAGAGTAGCAACGTTATGAAAAACACGACAAGGGGTTCTAAAAGTTTCTCAAGTATCAATTACCCGCTGATTTTATTATTGAATGCGGGCGCATTAAAAGTGTGTGTTCTGCGAATATGAAAACACAATAATTTTATTTAATTAAAACCGCACACTTAGTTAGCATGGAAGCCGCCACAATTCCTCAAAATTTAATGGATTCGCAGTCCGCGTTATGAACGGGTAGGCTGGCGGCCCATTCGGTTTTATTCGAACCGCAGATGTCGGGTCCGTTTGCGATGGGCGCCTCCTGCCGAAGGATCAGTGGATGGGTAAGGACGTTCTTCAGCACACGTTTTCTTCGCCGTGCTTGCCGCAGTTTAACCGCGGCCGAACGTACGCCGTTCGTTATTCATCGCCGCCGAGGCCGCAGCGCATCGTAAAGAAGATGGCACTGTCGACGGCGAGGAGCAAGCAAGGACCAAGTCAACATCCACGAGTACCGTTCTTGTGCTTCGCAGACGCCGTGCTGCTTTTTTGGCGGTGTGTTTGCGGTGCGCTGGCGTCGACGATAAACCGATTTACTGTCAGACATCCTTCCCGTACCCATGCGCAACCACCCGCCGTAACGCGCTTCCCGATAAACTTGCTTGGATGTTTTAATAGCTTTCTCAGGAGAGCCTTGTTCGCGCGACATTCGCAATGTCATAATCAGGATCGACGGGTCATTGAGATGTATTACGAAACAAATACGATAATTCTAGAAATTTTTAATTAGAGTGAAGTTTTCAAAATTTAAGGACACCGTATTTGCAAACAAACCAAAGTTAAAAGAGATAATTGGGATCACCTAAGCAACATTTCAAATAACAGCGTTTTTTTAAATGATATGTTTCTGGATAAGATCTGTGCAATCTATATAAGCCCGCATCCAGATATGATACACCATTATTTTCTTAATTCACAATACATATTACATACTTACTAACATTTATCTTTTGAATCATAATTCTGGCCCGACTCATTGCCATTGTTAGCATTTTTGCTATGGTTGGATACAAGATACAGCTCATTATCATTGCCCGCAAATGTCCGCAAACCAACTCTGGTGATTTACATCACCAAATCACAAATGCGTGGCGGCAGCAGGCCTGGGGCGTTTACACAAGAGTAGGGTGCAGAGGAGAGCATTTATTTAATTTTTGGGGCAATAGTTTAGTATATAAGTCTCTTGAAACAAAAATGTTATTCGTACCTACTTTCATTTGCTGAGTATGTTAAGTGATCATTGATCCCGAAAATTAAATTTTCAGTTGCAAATATTTAATTACCAATATGATTTTACAGTTCGAAATACTTATATACCTAACCAAGTTCATGATACTATCATGTAATAATATTTTTTGATTATGGATTCAGCATAATAATTCCTTGCTATCACTGTTCTATAAATGGTCATGAAATTGAAAACTTCCTCTATTATATTTGAAAATTAACTATAAAACACTATATTCTCTTCAATAACATGCGCATGAATTTGAAGAGGAAAACGTGTGATTATTAAGCGATAAGAACAACACATTCGGATGTATCTAGACCAGCAACGGCTATCCCATATCGTTTTTCCCGTTTTTCGCATTTCGTTTTCCGTAGAATGCGTGCTGCTTTTTGCGTCCAAATGTTTTGATATTTTCATGTTCTATTTTTCGAAATGCGCGCACGTTGGAAAAAGTATGGGGCGTAAAGCACGTACAGTGGCCGCACGCTCATCAGATGCATGATGCATCTGATAAAGCACGTCACGCTGCTCGTTTAATTTCCTCTTTTCGGATGATTAGAGTTTTATAGAGTTTTCACTGAATATCCACACATTAATTCCGTCCACTCAGCTAACGTATTTTTATTTTATTTACTTCTATTTGAACGAAATGTGGAAAATATTCTTTTACGTGACTGAAACGTGGAAAACATTAGTTTAATTTGCTTCATTAGAAATTATATTTCACTCGGCGTAATTTTTAATTAACTTTTCTTATTATTCGAGGTCCGGATGCGTGGTAGATAATCATTAATTAGTTTTCTTTCCGCGTTGAATATTGCAGTGGCGCGATTTCCTTTTTGCTCGTGCATTTTATCGCTCATATTGTGAATTTTATTATTCCCGGCTGTCACGCCGTAAATTCCAGACGCGCTCTTCCCGCACGTCCAGACGAACGTTACTTATTTCTGAGCTCTAAGAAGTTCACTAGTCTCATTGCAACGGGTGTGGTGAACTAAATATATTTGTTTTTGTGTCTGGTCATGATTTTAATTAAAATCCGTCAAAATGTGAAAAACAATGAACCAAGATTTGAACTCATTGTTCAAAAACCTATTGGTATATTTTGAAAAGAATGATTTTAAAAGAAAATCAATCCGAACTTATCCTGCGTAATCCCATGGAGTAAAAAGTTGTTATTTTCTTCGAGTTAGCCAAACAGAAAACTGGTGATCTTATCACGAACGGTCAATAGCAAACGGCGAAAAAAATATACGAGAACGGGACGTTAATCCGGGTTCGTAAAAGAAATCCTTACGCGCGCATCGAAAGGACACTCATTAATTCGCTCGATTTCATTTAATTGCATTTAGATTCATTAGACATTTCAATCCAGATGTAATTTTTCTTTTGTAATTTCGTTCGCTCGTTCGGATGCCAACAGTGCCCCAAAATCCACATGAGTGAAGCGCAATTAAAACGTCGATTGCTCGTTTGACGTCCGCGAAGAAGTAATGCATGATTTAATTAAATTTAGGTAGTTTGCTCCGCAATCCCTCTTTGTGTGTTTAATTGACATTAAATCTTCTTTGAATTCTTTTCCTTCTTTCGGCCTCTCCCTCGCAAACTGCCAGTCAGCAATGTGCGCATGGATGTTAATAAGGGATAATGCGCGGATCGATTAGTTGCAGATGATGTAAATCACCATATGCACCGGATGGACATGGGCGAAGTGGTGCACCGGATGAGTGACAGATCCTGGCTGCGTGCGGGAAGGCGCAATTGCGATGGAATCGGGCGCGGCATGAGCCGCTGAATTGTGAGGGAAGCCGATGAAGACGCTCCTTAGAGTAGTTATAGAAGACGAGTGAACCGGGGGCGAGCTGCTTCAGCTGCGAATTATTGCCAGATTACACCGGATTACCGAACGACATGAAGATCAAACGCGCCAGACCCGTCTCGACGTACACGTTCCTCCTCGCGTAACGCTCCAGAGTGCCAGCAGGCGGTGTGCTGAAACACCACGCCGGAAAGCCGTGGAGGAAGGCAGGAAAGCGTCATGGCACGTAGATAATATATCTGTACTTGAACACCGAGATATTTAAGTGTTTTGCCTCACAGGAAACTTTTTGAATGTCTGCATATTCTTATTGCCACAAAAATATGTTTCCGTACGGGGCAGACATCCATACTCAATAATATATTATTAAAACCAGCATTACGCATAAACCGAAGACATTTCGAAAGGAGAACCATAAAACTTGCGCATGTAGTTTGCACTTAAAAGAACAAACAAAGAACGCAAAAATTGACAGTTAAATTATTCAACATCTTTCTGTGAAAGAAGTGAAGAACAAGCATTTCATGGATACTACGAAATAGGACTCGCGTTCTACCCTAGTTCACTCCTTTGCGTGTACGCGCACGCGGTTGATACAATAACAATAGGGACCCCGTTTCGTTCGCGCGCGAATGAGTGAGCGTCAAACACATACACAACATACATATATCCTCCTTGCAAGGCAATAAAACCTTTTTCTTCGGCTCGCACATTCCCTTCATTCCTGCTTGTTATCTGCTGTCTTATCGTGAAGTGTGCGAGATGGCGAGGCCCGCCGCCGTCCTAAGTGAGTGTTTGCTGCCATTCCACGCAGTCGTAATACAAGGCCGAAAAACGTCCGAAGCGTGAGGCAGAGAGAGGATTCGGGAACGTTGAAAGAAAACCAAACCGGCAATAAACCGAACAAAGGAGGCGGCCGGCGGCTTTATCAAAATATGATCGGCTCAAACGATGAGGTTTAAAGCGAAATCGAAATCGAACGCGCCGGAGATGATTTAACCGGCAATGATACACCGATCAGCGTTGAACGCGAATGAATGAAATATCGAAACGAAAATGAAGGGATTACAATGCTTATGACTTTATCGGCGATTTTATTGAAGCGAATCGCATCGTTGGATACGCATGTATGCAGAGATTTTGTTTTACTGTGTGAAAAACAGTGTTACTGCCTGTTTGAAAATTCATAAATAAACTTAATACCTTTTTTCCAGCATTTTCGATTTTTCAAATTGATTCGTTGATCTACTATTGATTTCGATTTGATTAGATTGAAAAGTTTATTGAAATAAACCATGGGTCAAGTCACAAGTATTTACCTTCAGAAGAGCAAGCAATATCCTAATGTAATACCAAGATTCTGTTTAAATCCGAACTCGAAGTGAACTTGAATACAAACCAAGTCAAGTAAATAAAAGTTGAAGTATTTGGCAAAAGTCATCTGGGAATTGTTTTGATTCTAAAGCACTATGCCACTTGTGCAATTACCTATATTATAGGTTGACGCTCTTCAATTCTAAGTGCGCATAAATCGTGTAAACTTTAAAACACCTAATAAAAATAATTCTTAAAACGTGTGAATTTAATCCGTAACACAGATAAGGGCAATCCATATTATCACGACCGTATGATTTATTTCCAATAATCTGGGAGCATGTATGAGGTTCACTTAAACTCGGACTACCCTGCTGCCGTTCAGATATATTGAATCGTAAATCCCTTATAATTTTATATTAGGCAGCCCATGAGACTTACTCGTTCTTCGAGGCCGTACGCTAAGCCGTCGATTTTTTTATGCGCGTCGTTCGAACATTCGACGTAATAAAGCGAGATTAATGACGAAGAATTTTTATATATCATTGAGCACGTAAATATCATATAAAGAGATTTATTAGTATTTTGTCTTTCGTATAAGGAATCCAGTTGACTTGGATGCCAGCAGTTGGACACTACACGATGTCGTTGCACGCGAATATAAAAATGACGGAGAATACATAAAACACTAAATTATATTTGTTCGTCACTTAACTTTATTGCTTCCGGAGTGAATTTAATTTTGTTGTATATTTCACTTAGTACGTAACAAACTGCCTTTATAAATCTGACAAACGGTGACTGATTAACTTGCTTTTTCTATTGTTTTTCATAAATTAAAGTAGAAAGAATTTTAGGGATACACAAAAAAGGAAATGATATGATTATGTACTATTAAACTATTCAAATATGTCGCCAACCATGCAAACAATTTGTAGTATAAACTTCGCACTTTTTATAATAGTGTAAAATTAATCACATTATAGTCTACAATAAGATAATAGTCCAACAGTAATATACATAAGCAAGCGAGTCATAATTGTGTGATAATGACGATGTTGGCACTTGCAACTCCAAGAGGGTCTCGCGCTAATGACGATGATTCATGTTTAAGCCAAAATTGAGGTAATGAGGTGTCGTTGTTGGAAGGCATGCCGTCGGCCAACATTGTATTTAGCTTTGAGGTGAGGTTGCAAATTTAATTCTTTTAAATACACGTACCCATATTCATTCGCACCTTTGCACTTGAAAAAATGTAAGTAAGTATGTAGGCACAGGTATGAACAAATCCAATTTTAATTTTTGATATTACGGCAAAACCGAAACGTGACCCAAGTACTTATCTAGTGTCAAGTATGGTAGAATTAAATATAGATTTGCAAATACCCTAACAGCCTCAGAAAATCATTTGGAAATTGAAACGTAATGGCGAAATTTGTAGCAATAATGGTCGATAACAGCGGCCAGAAGTGCACACTCAACGCTTGAGTGCAGTACAATTATTTGTTAGTTCAAGTGTGCTTTGCAAGTGGGTCCTTCATGTCCCAATTGCAACTTTGCGAATTTAAATGGAAACTTTCCCGTAGGGGAACGCATTCGAGTATCCAAAAGCATTCACTTGCCTTATATTATTCCATATAAATCACTTGTATATTCATAATATTAATGTGATAAATATATTAAAGTCTTCTGTCATATTTATTTATAATTCAGGGGATAATATAGTTATTAACGATTTAATGATAAATAGCAGAGCAACTTATAAACAGTGTCTAAACAGTTCAACCTTCCACTGGTTAGTTCCACTTCTCTAGATTTAAACATCGAATTATTCATTACTTTGTTTACTATACGATCTAATTAAATAAAGATTTAAATAATAAATTACAGAACCATATTTATTTACGTATCTATATACTTGATATGGCAAATTTAATTGACGCAATACTTTATAATAATTTTGGAAAATAATAGCAACTCTAATTACCAACACGTACTGATTATAGATTAAAGTACAAATACCCACACTTATTGGTGTTTTAAAGGAGTTTTAAAAAATAGTTTTATATGACTTTAAAAACCGTAAGCCTTTTCAGGATAGTGACAGGCATAGAGCTTATATTCTAACTATGTATTTATTTCCCGTTTGTAAGACAATGATCTATCTATACATCACGCAAAACCAAAACATGAACTAAAAGCGATAAAATCACGAGCAGATGCGACAATGTAGAAGAGAGTATGTACTAGGTGTCTGACGGCAAAGATCTTGGGTTCTAGTGCCAAGTCCTAGTACCAAACGTTCTAGTCCCATTTTGCACGTTTACACTTCCCGACTCTCTAACCTGCCTGGTCACCGTGCGGTTTCAAGTCCAAAATCTTTCTCTGGTTGTGGAAGTTGGTATATAGATATAATATATTGCTCACGTGGTTTAAATACCACGTTAATCTAGATTCTAGAAATGAAAAATTCCATCTATGTAGTTGCATGACATCTGCAACTATTAGCAAAGAAAGAAGCTTAACCCCTATAGCTAAGAAAATATGTGGATCGAAGGAATAAACAGCCGAACAAAAAAAATTGGCACTCATTTACCTTGGAGGAATGAACTAGTCCTCGAGCGAACTGGAAATCCTTCTTACAAAAGAACGCTAAGCCTCATTAGCCAAAGGGAGGTGTAAATCTTGGAAGGAATAATCTAGAGGAGTATCTAGAAATAAGCAAAATAGATCCATAAAGTCACAGTACAGAAATGAGCCCAGAATAAACCTAGAGTTGAAAAGCTACTCTAAAAGGCTGCACCTCCATTTTGCTGAAAGCTCACCACTTCTTTACTTTTAGCACAGTCTGCTTATGTTACGCAGCAAAATATAGTCTAATAAACTATACGTGCTCACATCACTAATTTTTGTATTTTGGGAGATTTGTGAAATATTAATAAAACAATCCTGAGCTAGTGAAATAACTTTCACTAGCAAGGTTGCTAGCTAGTGCAACCTTGCTCGTGAATTTAAGATGTCTCTCAAAATACAATTATCTTAACAGAAACAACTAAGTACCTATTTATAAGGGTGTTAAAAAGTTTTAAAGGAATGAGCCATTCGAATAAAAATAATCAATTGATGAATGTTGTAACATGTCAGAAAGCGTTTCGCCGACTAAGGGAAGGCGCATTTCATGGCATTTATATAACCATTTCACGCTGTAAGAAGGCATGTCAAGTTTGACAGACGTTTATAAATATCTTTTCAGCTTGCATCAGCAATAACGCGAAAATGAGTCGAATAAGAGAGTCACTCCAAAATGTTCGCTCTGCGAACATTGCCATTTATCAGCTGCTTTAGCATTCATTCAAATGCCATTGAAACAATCATTTTGCATAATTTATTAAAACGTCGGAATATGAATTTTTATTACTTCATGCAAAATGAAACATAATTCTTTTACATTGAACATTATGCTATATACTTATTCATTATACTAAACACAACCCTGAATACTATATTCAAGAAATTTAAATTTGTAGAATTCAACAGCCCTGCGCAAACAATGGTGGCTGTTGCTTTCATGTTGTCTGGCAAAAGATCTTGTTACTTGTTACAGCGCTCGACGAACAAACGCTTCGCGCATATTAAGAGATGCTAAGAGGTCTAATGACTTCGTTAATCCGTCCTGGCTTCAGCATGCAGCGAAGACAAAAATGCATGAAGAAGACGCAGTGGAAGGAAAAACGCGTAATACGAAACCGTTTTTAACAAGGGAACGATAATGGAGTGTAGAAGGGTCCTGACGCGCTTTCGACGGCGTCATCAGCATGTCATCCTTGCGTATTCAAGGTAAAAATGTTGACAACGAATATATATGAATAACAAAAGCGACGCCAGTGCGGAAATACACAAAACAAGTTTAGATCATTAGTGTTAAACCGAGTAAAATGATATAAAAGTTATTTCAAAATGTATGCTGCAAAGTAAAATGCCCAGGTCTGTATCGGCTGTATTTATATTTACGGAAATTTTCAGGAAAGCAAGGAATCAACAGCAGGATATTCAATATCTTGTATTTCTGCGACAGTTATTATTTTGACCTTTGCATTAATGACAATGGCCATTCAGAATACATATCCAATGATGTTCTTTGTATATTTCAACAAATATACAAAGATACTCAATTATTTTTGCAACAAAACAAGTTTTAAGAATAATGTCTGATAAGCAAATGTTACAACATTTCCTAATATTTTTAGTAGCTTTAATTTTAACAAAAGAAATAATTAATATAACTCAAGAAAAGTTTTGCGGCTCTGTCAGGGTGGACGGCCGGGAAAGTTAGAAAATTTACTTTTTTGTGCGGCTCGTGTGAGATTCAATCATTCCTCATTTCAGCCTTCTTTCGCCTCAATCCAAGAGTGACCGCCCTCAATTCCAATTAACTCGCAATGCAATCCCACTAATGGATTTAAACCAGAGTGGATGTAGAAAAGCCTTCACACACTTGACCTCCCCGGCCCTCTGCTTTCGGTGTGGCGTTGTATATGCCACTGCATTCGGTTTGAGCAGCAACACGCACATCGCTTTAATTTATTGCCAGCGTGAAACAAGCCACCGCCACACCTCGAACAAAGCCAATGAGGAAAAAACAGCAAAAGCCTCGGATAAAACAACAAAATACCTGGAAAATAACTGAATAAAAAACAGGTCAATGAATACTTGGACACACATTGCTTACCGCAGTTAGGACGATTGAGAGATAGCATTGTGACAAGTCGGACAAAACGTGAACAATTTGTACCCTAGGGATGCATGTTCATTGAATTCACGTTCACAATATGCTTAAAAATACAGCAAATAAGTGGAAGACGAACCTGAAAGACCCATGAGATATAAGACCCTTTACTTCCTTTTTTTTTGCACCAGAGTTTTTCCTGTCGCACTCTTCTTTTGGGACCAGTTCCGATGGCAAAACTTTTCGTTCCTTTCACCATGGGTATTCGCTCGCAGCACAACGAATGGGTAAAAGAGCCTCACACATCCATTCAGGCCTGATCAGCATGAGTAAAGTGAATAAACGCGAATATGTACGAGCGGATGGCACTTTGGGATGCATGTGTGCTTCTATTTGTGTTTTGTGTGCCCGCCATTGAACGACGAGTGGGAGGCCAGCGATCGTCTTCTTTAGATTCGTTCACAGCTGAGTAGTGTGGCGGAATAAAAATGTGAGATTCACTATGCTTAGCATTCAAACCTTCGTCATAGTTTTGCTTTATACACACAACAATCCATTGTGTCGCGGTGTCCGTAAGTTTCGTTGCTCGCGAAAGTTTGCAAACGTGCGCCTCCTAATCAGAAAAGTGTGTTTCCATAAAGGGGCTTTTCCGGATTTGGTCTCATGCGTTTGATACAATAGCATCATAGGGTGTGTGTGTGTGTATTTGCCCTAAAATGGTTAAAAGTACTTCAAAGCAAATGCACCTCTTGCCGGTTCAATCTTCACGCGGAGGAAAGGAGAAAAGAGAATTTAATAGTAAAAAAACGGAGATGCCAGTCAGCAGCGGGAGAAGCCGCAAACAGAAAACTTAAAGTGTAAATAGGTCAAAGACCTAAAAAGATTTGCCGAATGTATTTACAATCCACTATTGAATGACTACTTGAGTCAAATAATTCCAAAACAAAGTGAATCAGATTTTGGTTTGGTGTGAAGAGGACTAAAAATAAAAATATATTAATACTGGTGAATAACGGTGAGTAATATATTTAAAGACCTTGGCGGGTTGAAACCTTGAGAAAAACGCGAAGCAAAAAGAATTAAACTAATTCAATCTGGTTGAGTGTTCTGGCGCTTTTCGTCCTCTTCATTTTCTCGGAAGCGTGCACGCCGCTCCACAGCTCCTGCTGTTTCCTTCACCTTATTGTCGGGTTCGTTGTTGGCGTTGCTCACATCGTTGCGCACACGGCGCTTGTTCTTCCAAGCTCAAATGTTGTGCGCGGAGATTGCAAAAAGAACAAGATAGGAAAAACTGAGCTCACTTGCCCTTCAGAGAGACGGAAATCCCGGCGAAGCAATTCACCATCCTGCATTTTCCACATGTCCCCTCAATACCTACGCGTGCGTATGTATACGTTTTCGAGGGCTTCGACTAATTGGTTTCCCGGTTATCCTCACCACGATGGACCGATGCCTTTCCTCCCGCGACTACCTCGATGTACTCACAGTGAGCACACTGAGCAAGCAAGCACCATGTCGATGCCGAATTTAATGAAAATCTTGTTTAATTGGGAAACGGAACGTTTATACTCTTCAACTCTTTACGCTAGGAATCAGGAACCCGCGGCCGCCTAAAAATGATTACGATGCGAATAGTGGCTCGTTTTATTTACTCCTCGAGCAGTTAAGTTGTCTCAAAGCGTAACATAAAAAATATTCAATATTTTTTATCATCTAAAAGTTAATTAGACTCAAATCCTCCAGATGGTCGACCTGGATATGACATAAAAGTAAGCTGTTTAATTTACTTTATATTGCGTTAACCGAAACATGCCTAATTTAAATTGGATTTTATGGTTTCTTTTAGGTGGTTAAAATACTGGTTAAATCTTAACGTCAATCTACTTTGGCAGTCAATTTGAGAAGTGAATCATCTATTGGCGTCTTTATTCCTTGTCAGTATATTTTAAGTAAATGAAATGTAGAATCCTTCTATCTAAAAGTAGAAAAGGAATAAGGGCGAATTAAATATCACTTGCAGACATTCTATCTATTTACTTGTCTATGTGGAGAGTAGATCAAAGGCGATGTTAATTCAAGTGTACTTATTGTCCCAGGCAGTGACTTTGAGGAAGAGGTTTGATTGCCGATTGCCAATTGGCAAAAGTAAGTCAAGTGCGCACCTGAAATAAATGTTCCTCATTGGCGCGACGCACATACACAGGCAGAACGAGAGTTTTTCATTTGGTCCAGATTACTGGAGTAAAAGTCGAAATTCCTGCTGGCGTCGCGAATGTGCTTGCTCGTTTCGCCTGAAGACAATTGCTGCTGAGTCGATCGTTTACAGCGCGTGAGCTGGCGATTGGTTTTTCTCGCAACGTAGTGTGTGACATCAACAAGGCAGACTGGGGTAGTTCAGGATAACCGGAACACATTAATTCAGCCATGCGCAATTCACCATTCCTCAATTTCAACGTGCAACTCTTCTAAGTTTTGTTCGCGTGTATGGAAAGAATTCGTAAGATGGTTGTAGCCACTGCAACTTACATTAAACTTGACTAATAAATGTGTTTCAGCAAAGTGCTGTTTTATCTCTGTGTATGTATGTTAATCTGCATTATACTCGTTCTTAATGACTTTCTATTGTTGCAAAACAGTTAGCACGAGCAGTTAGTTCGCAAAGCAATTTTTCATTCATCATTTGCTCGCTGCAGCAGTGCCGGGGACGATCTGTAGAAATGTGTTCTCGCTGCATTCATGAGACTGGCTGGCGCGCGAAGGAATAAAAGCAATTCCACTCCGGGCTTGCCCGGATAGTTGTAAGAATTGCAAAGGCAAGTGCGGTAAAAGCGGGGCAGATAGTCGCAGCCCTCGGCAACTTGTACTATTCGCAAAACTAATAACAATGAATATCATTAAAGTTGCGAAATAGACTTATAACCGGATTGTCCGACGACGCTAGACAACGAGGACGCGCCGGAAGTTTCTGTTTGCGATGAAGGAGAAGAAGATGCGGCAAACTTTCGCAATAACGAATTGTTTGTGGGATGCATGCTCTTTTTGTGCTTTCACCTAATGTACGAGCAAATCCGCTGGCACACATTTTCACACTGTAAAATTTCAACCATAAAAAACGACGTGTTGAAATTGAATTCATTTCGCGCACGGCGAGTAACAAGAACAAAACGTACTTTGGTATTGTATTGGAAAATATGATGCAACCGAGATGAAATAATGAATAAACTAAATGCACGCACGCAAAAACTTTCCAATTCGATGTGATTTCGAAAAGTAAATGTTGAAACGTTTTCAATACGAGACATGAGGGGCGCGTTGCTACTAAATGATAGAATAAGTTGGAGGCGAGTTCCAGAATGGAATTGAAGTAAGGTAGGAAGGAGAGAAGGTGGTTAGGAACGAACGAAAAGTAGGGTATAAAGAAAACTCACTCACTGCTTCTTCGTCTTATGCATTCGGCAGGGAAACTTACACACCCCGACTTCTTTTAGCTTTTATGCAACGACTCTCCGAAGATTGCAGATTAGATATTTCAAGATATTTGCTGTTTTTGCAAAGCTCCATCGAACTCTGGCAGTGTTTTCAATATAAATTTGGCGCTTCTTTAGAGAAAGAAGCAAGAATGAAATTATAATAAATGCAAACACATTTCACAATCAACAGATAGATAGGTATGTTGCTTAATTATATTTATACACTTTCTAATACAATCTTCTGTTACAGTTTAAATTCTTTATTGAGTTTCAAACGACTATATATTTAAACACTGGAAATTGACAGCAAATACACGATACAAGTTCAATATGCGCTTGTCAATGTGAAAGCATTGGCATATGCAGGTGGCAAATCGAACATCTGCATCTGCATCCCACCGATGCAGTTTGCCACCCAATATTGGCAGCGCGCTCTCGATGTGCATTAGCGCGCTAACGTCAATTTAAATTACGTGTACGAAGGCAATTCATTGTCTGGATGCATCTGCAAGCATGCACAATGTCCCAAAACTGAAGAAGAGTTAAATCTTGCGCTCCATGCATGTGCCGTGTGCCATCACGCTCCATGCGTGAGTTATGTATATGAATTATGCCTTGTCTTGCGTAAACATTTGCGACACAACGTCGATGCTAATTCCATTTCGGGAGACATGCTTCAACATTCTGTGTCTAATTGAAAAACTTATTTCAAACTTTATCTATATACGGTACAACAATAATAGAATAGCTACACGTCTGAACTGTCTTACTAAAGTTAAATTATAATCTTTGCTAATTTTATAAAGATATACCTAGGTATATTAAAATTGTTCGAGTACTTTGCAAAATTCACCTTTTTAAAATGGTTAGTTACTAATAATACATGTAACAAAGCTATAATTTATAATTATCTTTATTTAGATTGCAATAGAAGATCTGAATTGGAATTTTAAAATTTATGATTTAAAACAACAACAGGAGGAACGACGTGAATATAAAAAAGTTTAAAAGTATAAAAACGTGAATTGCAAATGTAATTCGCATAAGTAACTGCAAGCAGAGGGATAGGAAAAGAGAAAAATCCCAATCATATTTCCTTTTCAATATTCGTCATTCGTTCATCAACGTCACATTCGAACGAGGCGCATAAATGGATTTATGCGCAGATAAAAAGAATGAGCCAAATCTGTGAAAACAAGGGTGAAAACTCCTTTTATTCGTCTATCATCATCTCCATTGGACGCGCGTCTTGTATTAAATCGCATGTACTTCTGCGAGTGCGTTTTTTCTCCATCGCTGGAGCAGAAAAACGCTCGTGACAAACGCTCAAACATTTCATAAGCATCAGCGCAAGAGGAAGCGGGCGATGAGCGATGCTGTCGGAAAGACGAAGCGTTCGGGAAGTTAACAAGAGCGACTTGCCTTTGATCAAATATATGTAAATTAGGACGAAACGAGTCGCCTTTGTAATGGGCCTCTTCGAGACTGGAGGCAGCTACGATGCTCCGAACCAAAGAATATATCTTCATGAATTCGTGAAAATCATCCATAAAACTATATGTTCTAATATTATTTTAAAATAATTGCGAAGGACTGTAAAAGTATTGATGGTCACAATGTATTTCATATTACATATCTTTATTCGATCGTGTAGTTTCAGTTTTATGTAAATATACCATGAGGTGTATTTTGAGGACTCGGTGGATATTATCGGTAGTCGCTGAAAATGTCGAAGCAACCCTGTTTTAAGTATGCCGGTCACATATCGGCCGACTCGGCGACGAGGAAGTGCGACCAGAATGAATGAATATGTGTAAAGTGTGAACATCATGGTGCTCTGCCGCCTCGAAGAGACCCAACATTCACCACCAGCTTGGAAACTGAAGAGGAAGTCATTGAATGAACCTTTTGCACGTCTAATTAAACTGCAAATATTTATAACTGTATTTATGTTATAAGTTTTGCCGTTTTCTTTTTATGATCCTTGAATGTTCCTTGAACGGTTGTTACAAATTTTCTGCCACAAATAATTGCTGAGGAATATTCTATTCTGAAAAGAACATTGGTGGAACAGTTACAATGGAAAAATCCTATTTTCGTATTTTATAATAACCGTGCGTGTGTTCTTAATTAAAATATTAGAAATGGTAAATAAGTTTTATGCAAGAGTGTATAATTACGTATTCAAATGAAGTAAACCAAAGCGAAAAAAACTAAATCTATTTAAATTACAATCTTTAGTTTTCTTTCCTTTGTATTTGAAGATTGTTTGGGGGTTTGCGTTGTGTACTGATTATGATTTTCATAAATTTCCACCAGTGAGCTGAAGAACCGATAATTTCACGTTCATGGCGCAGCGTGTTTTCTTCCTCAATCGGTTCATGTTTAATGTATCTGGTGTAAATAATGCGCAAACATTGGAATGCAATCGCAATGAATTGCTCGCTGGCGTAAAGCGCAGCTAGAAAGGGTGGTGTGAGGACGATTTGCATTTTCTTCGTGGTGCGTCAACAAAACCAGCCCCATGGTAAAATGGAAATGCGCCAGTGCGGTAGAGAACTGCAAATTTTGCTTTGGCACATAATTAAGAAATATCGTTTATTGATTGTGATTTATGACCGTTTCATTCGAGGAACCCGAGAATTTATTTTCGACTTCCCTTTAATGAAAACATCTCTTTCTACTAATCCCTAAATTATTGGGTGATTAATTAATCAATTATTGCTTCCGTTTTAATTGATATTAAGGCATAGAATGCTATATTCTATAATCTAAACGGCGGAAAATGTATAATTTCATTTAATTATCACATGATGTACGTAAAATAATATGATGAATGGATTTTTAAATAATTCGTTTTTATTAAATGAACCCAAATTGAAAGTCCTGATTACGTATTCAAATATCTTGCACACGCAAAGCTGGCAAGGCAGGGACATCCATCGCAGCTTACATAGCGGGCGAAAGTTGTGCTAGTTGTAGTTGGTTTTGAAAAAGTAGAAATTTGAATAAATGAATAGGAAAAATCTTTCGCGAGTGAAGTGCTTGTCACGGATATTTGAATTCATTAGCTATTTAAATGAAGGTATTGCCTCGCACGAGCTTGGGAAGCGAACGCACGGGGAAGAAGAAGGTGGAAAAGCCAGGAATGACGGCCACGCGGACAGACTGCGGCAATTGCATGGCATATGGAACGACGAAAAAATAAAGGAAAAAAGCGTATGTCTCATAGCGACTGCTTTCGGATATTCCCCTAGTTTGCTTTTTTCTATTTGTTCCTATATTTTTACACTTTTCCACGTTGATTTTCCACGTTTACAATGCGTTACAATCACTATTCGCGCTTCACTATCTGTTCGTAATTATTTCCTTATTGTTCACCAAGTTGTAATTGTGCTCAAATGTCACAAGGCTCATAATTTATTCAAGTACATTCCCAGTAGGTGAAAATTAATAATAAAACTATTTTTAATGGTAATGCTATTTCCATTTTCTTTTTATAATAGTGGCGTATATAATTTATTCAATGATTAAAAATTGTTTTAATAAATCTTTAAAATCCCAATTTTGTGTTTTTGTTTTTGGTTGATGTTTTATGGTCAATATCAAAGATCAGAAAGGTGCAAAATTGCCTTGTGGCAAAATGGAAAAAGCACGTAGACACTCGCTATGCGGTTTTCCATATACGCACTAAATACATACCTATATGTGTTTGCCGGTATGACTATCACTTGACTGTGGCATGTGGCGGCGCGGAGATGGATGCATGGACGCGGAAGGAAGGAAAGGAACCCGCACACATGAGGCGAAGGATTCTCGTCTCGCCTTTCACACGGCCGGTCGGCCAACGCGCCCGATTTGCCAGCTCTTTGTGCGCGTCCATCGCGTGTACAAAATCTGCATTCGCAAATTGCTTCTTTCTTACTTACGCCATGTGTGTATGTACAGAGTCGTCAGTCGTAGCTGAACGCGCGCGTGTTTGCTGAAGATCGACCCGCCATACAGATATCACCTTTGAATCCGCTTTGATGTTTAAAGCGTATTTTCATAACAGCCTGCTAGCCACGCATTTACACTCGTCGCATTTACATTCGGGTTTTCTCACATTGCACTGAGAGTTTCGTTATAAAGGTTTATCCTGACAAGTAAAGTGAAATCACTTGCTATTATTTGTTTGAAAATAAGGGGAAAACATGATGTTAATGCAACAAATAGGTAAGTATCTATTTAATACGTTTTGCTATGATGTTTTTGATATTCTTAGTAATGGATGAAAAACAAGGCAATGTATATGCAACTTCCGATTCTGAATCACCAGCACCCTCCTTAAATCCTGGAAGCTCCTTTTTCAATGCCTCTATCAGCGCAATCGCCATAAAACATTCGGTACATTTGCTGCGAGAGACTTATGAGGATTCTTTTCAATCGAGCGCGGCGCACAAGTTCGATGTTCGACATCATCGAGAAGCTGCACGCGCTTCACGGATAGATAACACGAGAGAAGAAGTGAGGAGTCCACTCTAATGGAGCCTCCCTAAAACCGCCGCACAGTGGTCATTTTCCGTAAAATCGAGTGCCAAACAGTTATAACTTCTAAACACATCGTCCGATTTTTGCGTTTCTTCGTGCATCTTAAAGATGAATAATTAAATTAATTTCCTGTTTAAAACTAATCAACAATTAACATGGGAAATGCCTAAAAAATGAATCGAATGGAGCCAACATAGTACTTTTTGACGTCTTTCTGACTTGTACACATCGCACGTGCGTACCAGGTCGGCTCAGGTAATAGGGTGGTCAGCTCAGCTGAATAGAACTGAACTCAGTTTGACAGATTTATTACCTGGTTTCTTTGTACTAAACCCTGGCATACAACACATCTATTGTATGATATTTGCTTCCTTCATTTTATTTTATTCCTTCAATTTAACTATTAAATTTTTGATTAAATTCAAAAACTTAATGAATTTCTTAAATATGTTCATAGATATTAATTACTGTTCCACAACATAATTTTAATTTTGAAAATAGATTAAATACTTCGTGAGATATAATTCCTTGAAAAATAATAGACGTTTTAGTCCATTATGCGATGGGAGGATAGACTGAATATTGACAAAAATTGATTAAAAATCCACCTTAAAATCGTTCTGGCCATCGGAGTTGGTCGGAAAAAGTTGCGATCTCTTCGCGGACAGATAGAACTCACTTTCCTTTTTCATGTGGTATAAGTCCCATGCGACTAATTTGGTGACAACACCTACTTATTTTCAATTTTATGTTTAAAAAGTTATATTTCTCTATTATTATAAATATCAAGTAATTATATAAATATTTAGAATTTTTTTTATATCAATACATTCTATATTAAATTCTGAATTGATTCTTGAAAAAAGATTCCTAAAATATGCAATAACCTTCGTGATAAATCATTTCAAACGTGGATAAAGCTTCAGCTCCTAATAATTGTTCAACTTTAACCTTAATTACCAACCAAACTATTAGTGATACAAAAATAATTTTTTCAGATCCATATGCAAAATTTAATTGACTATCGATTGGCAATTAAAAAATTTTTGAAATCTCAATTTTCAAAAAAGGTTGAGTGGCACTCCGCAGGTAGAAATGGAACCACTGTGCGCCGCCGCCGCGAAGAAAAACTATCCTCGCCTTTAGCTCCCGGCAAAACGATTCTAGCTAGTTGAATGCGCGTGGGTAATGTAAGCACATTACGTATGTAGGCATCAAGTGGGTTTTCCCTCCTTTCTCTTCTTGCTAGCAGCCAAAAGGCAGAACCACACTGTGAAGTGAAAAAATGACATTCGTCTTTGCATCATCAACGAGTGCACTTTTTCTTTGTGTATGCGCCGCAAAGAAAGACACCTAAAAGTCCACACACATTGCGTAAATCTTAAGAGATTTTTCATTTGATTTCTTATACGCCCCATCCGAGAAAAAAAACTAAAGAAATAGATTAAGAGTTACTTTTTATTCGGCTGAAAGCGAAAAACTTAAGTTCCTTCAAGAGTTAATCATCTCAATCAAGGGTTTGCGTATTCAAGAGGAAAATTATGTCGAAATCATTCAAAGGCGATTAGGCTCAATGTTTTCTTCGTTGTTCGCGCGCCGTGAGCTTGCCGTTTCTTTTTCAATTTCGCTTTATTAGGTTTCTGCTCATTCGGAAAGCAGATGGATGCAAATGCTCTCTTCGCCGAATGATGTAATCAATATCGAATTATGGATAGACGTAAAACGCGCTTTCAATACGAGTGCGCCAGCCAGCGCTCTCAAAAAGTGATGTTCACGATGTAAAATAGTTAATGCCGCTCTTCCAAGTCGAAACGTCTGCCGCGGCTGGGAAATCATAGTTTCATTAGCGCACAGAACGCGTAAAAATTTTATGATGCATCCATTCATAACGGGAGCGCTAGTATTGTCATCGAACATATGCAAATATACCAAGCAAAATAGGTTTTTGAAAATTTGTACTCGGGGGAAAACAATCCGTCATTCTGGAACTGTGGTAACGTTCATTAGGGGTACAAACTCGGCTGGTCATTCATTTACCAAATCATGTAATCAATCACTTAGTGGTGAATACGCCCGAGAAAACGTTGTTGTAAATGTTTTTAACTAATTTATCCAGATGTTTCATATTTTCTGGAATAAATGAAACTAGATTCAAAAAAATAAAAACCTGATTTTATGAAAATATTAAATCTTCAACATTGTTTTTTATCATCATGTCTAATATGCGCTCCTTGAATATTTCCTGTTTGAAATTGGACAGGAACCTAAATCTAATACAACCTCTCACATTTTTTATAGTCGGTAAATCATCTATAAATTACCAAGCTATGCGATTAATTAAAGGTTTGTCGTTTCAGTGGTCGATGTGTAGTAGAAACATAATTGAGATGCATTGCTTTGACTTGTAAAAGGAAATCAGATATTGAAGAAGATACCAACAGCCGTAAAGGTTTGAGGGGATGCTCACAATGGACCTGGGATATGTATTCTGGGTTTGCATTCTCGAAACTACTAAACATTTTGGGATATTCATATCGAAGCAACCTGTACTTTAAGTCATTAGGTCGGAGTGGCTGATTATGCACATTTAGGCCACAAGGGCCCGTTGTGTTGCAACAGTTGCTTCACCCCGGTCCTAGAACCAGCCGCGAATAAACCTACTCAGAAGCTTAGCCTCCACTCCTGCAAGTTCACACAGGCTTCCGAGTTGGTGGCGGCCTAGAATGCGTAGCCTAAGCGCACTCAGCGAGGGGCAGTGGCATAGGTAGTGTTGTACCGAATCATCATCCTCTTCGTTATTGCATCCCCTGCGGAAATCCTGCTTGGCGATGCCTAGTTTTCCCAGATGCCTGCCCAAATGGTAGTGCCCAGTAATGACCCCCACCGTCAGACTAATGTCCGGTCGATTGAGGGATAGAATTCAGAGCTTCTGTCTGGGTCAAAAACCGGCCAAATCCATCTTGTGCCCAGACAGGTGTCCTCAGTTTGCCAGCACATTCGCCGCTAGATTTCCCTCGATCTCGCTGTGCCCAGGGACCCAAACGCGTTCGAGGGTGTTGTGTGCGGCCAGCTTATTTAGTGCTCTTTAGAGCATGTTGAACTACCCTAGAGCATGTTAATGCCTTATCGAGTGCACTAAGCGCAGCTTGGCTATCAGTACATATGAGGATCTGCTTGCCATGACTCCTCATTGTGCTGAGCCTTTCAGCTGCTGCCTGGATGGCAACCACTTTAGCCTGGAACACACTGCAGCGGTCCGGCAACCTTAAACTACTCTGTAGGCTCGGGCCACTAGGGAATATGCCTCCATCTACATTTCCTTCCTTTTTGGACCCGTCTGTAAACACCGTAATGTTACTGGTGGAGAAGCGGTCGCCAAATGATGGCGTGCAAAGGCGCCTGTCAAGGCATCCTAGCACCTCCCCGAATTCTTTTATGATTTTGGAGTGCCCAGCGTTTTCACGCATTAGCAGGCTCACCGATTTCAGCCTAATCACTGTGCCGACTGCCAGTTGCTTGCCCATGAGATCGACCGGCGTTAAGCCCAATATAGTCACGAGAACCTTGGTAACTTGCAGGCAAAGTACTCATGACTCCTGTAATCATGAGTGCCGCCACTCTTTTCACCTTTCAGAGTGCCTTCGTGTGGACTCTTCGTTCCAGGGCCGTCCACCAACAAAACACCCCGTAGAAGAGGATCGGTCTTACTACTGCGATGTATAGCAAGTGCGTAATCTTGGGGTTAAGGCCCCACTTCCTACCCATCGTCTTCTTACATACGTAGAGTGCCACCAGCACCTTCTGACTTCTATTCTGGACAGTCTGCTTTCAGGATAGCTTCCTGTCCAAGTGCAGCCCCAGGTACTTGGCGCTATCCTTTATGATCAGCTCCTGACCCAACAGTCTGGGAGTTCTAAAGCTAGAGACTTTGTGCTGCCTTGTGAACACCACTGTCTCCGTCTTAAGCGGGTCGACACTGACTTCACATTGCCAAAGGGTTGTAGTGTCTGGTTCAGACTATTTTAAGCTGAAGTTTTACAAGGGCACCTTCCAGTAGTTGCACTAAAATGTTTAGGTGCTTACCCGTCACTGCAATTGGTACATCGTGCGCGTACACGTTAACGTGGTAGCCGTGGTCACCAAGCTGTACAAGCAGCTGGTTTAACACAACGTTCCATAGTAAGGGGAATAAAATGCGTCCCTGCGGCGTACCCCTGCTTACTTTAGGTTCGACTCGGGTTTGCCCCGTGGTAGCTACAATGTGCCTGCCGCGGAGTAGCGCCCCGACCAGGTGACAAATTGGCTTAGCCGTTCCCAATTCATTGAGAGCGGACACAATAGCATCTGGCTTGAAGTTGAAGGCTCCTTCTATATCCAGGTAAGCCACCACCGTGAATTCCTTGTGCCTCAGCGATTCCTCTATCTGAAACACCAGAAAATGCAGTGCCGTCTCTACCGACTTTCCTCTGCTATAAGCATGCTGTGAATTGGACAACTTGGAGTCCACGACTCCTCTGATGTGGAGTCGTGGACCTGTACTTGGTAAATTTTTATAAATTGTTATTATATGTCATTGACTTGGTATATGAAAATTTAAAAAATTATCAAGATATTTTTAAATATTTAATTGAAGGACTTGTAATTGTCATATAGCTTTGAAATTTTTTGTGTATAGTTACATGCTATATTTTATTCTATTTATGGTAATTTAATATATATAAGAAATTTCCTGAAAAAAATAACTGGTGGAGTAGAAATATCAATATTCTCCATACACAAGTTACATCCTTATATAGGGTGCGGAGCAGAAATTAAATTTTTTTTGCATAAATTTTAGGTACGGAAATAAATAATTGTTATTCAAAACAATGCCACGTGAGTGGAAGGAACCAAACTATTTTTAGCTATTTATTCTTGCTGTTTGTATTAGCTAATGCCATCATCAACCAGGAAGGATATCAATTTGTGGAATTGCAATTCATTTGATATACGTCCAGAGTGAGGATTAATTGGAGAGCATCTTCGTTTCGGATGTGGTCCTTTGCCCCGTTTCGCTGGCCAGGAACTACACTGTGGTGAGTCGCATGCTTGTCCTGGTTGTTGATGCATGAATCGGTGGAATGTTGGTGGAGGGCGAGTTGACTGAATTGCACATTGAGAGAGAGGAGAATCCTTTGCACCATGGCATACCACGGTGTCCATGGTGCTCTGCGTAGGGGTTGTCAATGATTTTAATATTGCTCGAACGGCCTAGCTAACTATTTCGGTATTATGCAAAGCTGGGTTGTTCGGGCATTCACTGGAAAATTTTATTAAAATTGAATAACTATAAATATGCTTGTGCAATTGCATCTTTGTATCAATGGCAAGAATGTCAATGTCTTCAGCTTAAAATAGTCTGAACCAGACACTACAACCCTTTGGCATTAGCGAACTGCCAGCTGCTGATGGCTGGACCACTGCTAATTGAGGTTGACTTGCCAATTGCTTTGTCAACATATTTAGCTTCGCGAAGTCTGAATAAGACACGCAGCCCGACAGAATTATCAAGCTACGATCTTGGTTTAAGGCTGGACCACTGCTAATTGAGGTTTAAATTAATTACAATAGCAACTGTAATAGCACAAGCAAGAAATAGATATTCAATTCAAAGCTATAAATAATCAATTATAAATCATGAACAAATTAAATATTAAATGCTATCTTTTGAAATTACTTGATCTCTAACAAGATTAGAGATCGAGCTTAGTGCTTCCCATTTGATTTTCATCTTGCAGGTCCACAAGAACTTTTGCAATTGCTCATTTGGTATTTATCCTAGCTGCTGATACATTAACGAACATAAATATACAAATATACATTAAATATACATGCTTCATTCTCCTGCTATTGCTCCGCACCCTAGGGGCTGCCTTATTGACTTCCGTGTGGATTTCTTGCTTTGCGGCCTCCACTGTAATCCCGCAAGTTGGCTCGGGTCCAACGAGCACACGCTCTGCCGCCCTTTTAGCCAGTTTATCAGTTTTTTGCTTCCGTGTGACGTTGGCGTCCTTTGGTACCCAAATGAGCCTGATCTCAGCACTTCATAATTGCTGAAGTTGCTGTCCCTTAAGGTAGTCCCATTTCAGCGTGAGCATTGTGTTATGTTGTAGTTGTCGAAGGTCCGCCATATTATGAGCACAGGCGTCCACCTTGTGTCCACTACATCTTATTCAATGCTGCCTTGTAGAATATGTGCAAGGGCGTGATGTTCAGTATCCTTTCAAGTGCCGCCGTCGGGCTCATTCTCATCGCACCCGTTATGAGGCGGCATGCTAAGCCTGGGATTCTACCAAATTTGCTCGCCTTGGTCGTCTGTTCCAGTTTGTCTGCCCAGACGACCGCCGTGTAGGTCAATATGGGTCTAACTACTGCAGTGTACAGCCATATACACTTTGCCGGAGATAGTCCCCAAGTCTTCCCTACCATACACCTAGTGGTGAACAACGCTTTGGTTGCTTTACTGCTGATATGTTCCATGTGCGAGTTGAAAGTAAGTTTGGTGTCTAAGATGACTCCCAACAACTTCACCTCGGTGGACATGTTCAGTGTTTCCCCAAATAGCTGAATCTATTTGGTTTCCCTCTTGCGCCTTCTTGTGAATGCAACAAGATGAGTTTTTACCAGATTAACAGAAGAAGCTTTGCACCATCTCTCCACGGTCCGTAGCGACGTTTGCATCAAATCAGATATAACGCTTTCATATTTCCCGTTCACAAGAATGGTTGGATCGTCTGCATAGCCCTCGCAGAAAAAACCCTGCGAGCCCAGCTTATGCAGGAGTCGATGAAAGAGATGGTTGTGTTGTCAAAGGCTCCCTCTATATCCAAGAAAACACCCAACTTGCTGAATTGCAAGTTTGCAAGGCTTGCCAAGTTAGTAGGCATATTGGTGTCACCACACTGTCGCTTATATGCCTATCAATGCTTTTCTCCATCAGTTTCAGTACAAATGACATCAGACTAATGAGCCTGGACGATTTCAGATTCGTGTAAGTTGCCCTCCCCATCTTGGGTATGAATACCACTTTCATCGTCCTCCAACAACTTCGTATGTGCGCAAGTGCTAAACTTGCACATAATATCTCTCTTAGATGAGAGTGTAGTATATTTGTACCCTGTTGAATCAGCACTGGATAGATGCCATCCGTGCCAGGGGATTTGTAGGGTCTGAATGTGCTAATAGTCTATTCCAGACGTTTCATGTTAATGATACCCCTTGCCATCGCCTTGTTCCCTTGTATTTGGCATTCAACTTCCACTTCAGGTAGGGAGTCTGGTCAAGTGACTGCTATCGATCTCGGGAAGTGTGTCGTCAGCAGCAGCTGTAGCGACTTCTCCTCGGTCTTCGTATAGCCGCTCTCGGACTGGCCTAGCGAGCCAACCTCATATGGTTGGTACTTCCCTAAGCATCTTTGTAGGCGCACACAGACGGGTTCACTATGTATGTCCCCACAGTACTTCCTCCAGGATTTCCTCTTGGCCTTCTTGATAAAGTTGTTGTAGCAGGTTAGGGCCGCATTGTAGGTTGCCCAGTTTCCGTTTTTCTTGACTTCGGGTATTGCTGCTCTCTCGTGTGGTCACCTCCTAAGTCGAACTCGATCTGCGAAAGTGATGGTCCAGCTAGCAGACGCCAGTACTGGATTTCGCTCGCGGCAGATGGACCAAGGTCAAATAGCGGATCTCTTGCCTCATTGGATTTATGAACGTGGGTTTGTAACTCTTGTTTGCTACCGCGATATCATTGGTGGATACATATTCATGGAGTTGCTTACCTCTAATGGTCATAGCGTGTGGTGGACGTTTACATCGTCCCATCGATAGTAGGCCGAAGCTATTATAAGCTATTATAATACGCCGCTTGCCTAACCTGATAGAGAATTTTACGACTTGTCTCACGTTGTAAATTCTGAAACTGGTACAAAATTGATGTCTTTCCGGGGCATTACTACTGCTCTTGGTTTTGGACAGTTTTCATAGACAAGATTGCATACATTGGTGGGTAGTCCCATGACTTTACTTTAGTGTACTCAGAGTTCTTGCACAATCCCAATGCCGACTTTGTTCTTCTTAATGAATTGGCACGGGGCGCTATTCGCCGCTTTAGAGTGGTCGCAGTTATGCTGTTGGCACCCCACCATTGTTAACAGTTTCGAAGGTCCTCCTCAGCGCTTTCCGATGCTTGTTCATCAGCCTTTTTTTTATTGCTGCCTTGGTTGTTGGTACTCTCTGAGGATATTCCGGGCCTTAGTTTGTCTGCCTTTATTTTCTCAGCAAATATACTATCTACCGAGCAGGTTAGTTCCATCCTGGTTCTTTTTGGATTTCTTCTAAGGATTTTCCTCGTGGTCGTGGTAAGAGCATTTTGGTCCTCTATAAGAGCGAAAATCCTTTCGGTCTTTTCCTCTTCACTGTACGGAAAATAGCAAAAAAAAACATTTGTGTGGCATTTTATCCTCTTTAACGGCCTGTATTATAGCGTGTTTCAACAGTTAGAGTTGATCCTGGAGACCTAATCTGCTGTTTCCCTGTTTGCACATGTCATAACATGCCAGCCAAATCGTTGTGTTATTTACTAGGAATCCTAACCATATGAATAATTGAGTGCAAATAAGAAACTTCTTCTATTATCATTTTAATGCTAATTCTCGGTTAAGCAAGCCATAGTGATGAACTTGAGTTTTAATATTCTCTTCTTCTTCTTCTTCTCTGGCACACAGCCCAATTAGAGCCCTGGCCTCTCCTAATGGGGTTTCTTGACCCTCGATTTTCTATTGGTCGTCAGCCAATCGCCCAACCTTATTTCGTATACGAAAGTCAGGAAATGTGAGGTGTGCGAGTTATTAAATTTTGACCACGCTGGGTATTCAACCCAAGTCTGCCCGCATAGCGAGTCATGCGCTAACCACTGCGCCACGCACTCCTCAGTTTTAATATTAGCTGTGTGTAATTATCACACCCTGGATGTGCAATAAGCATTGCCACTCACGGTGGCAAGGGTACATAGCGGAACCCTGTCAATGTACAATCACCTCGCGGACAACAGACTAACGGTTGCAAGGTAGCATAATAGACGAGTTAGCCGACAGGCCATAGGAGATCGAAGAGAGAGATCCGCCCTTTTCAGCAACTTGGAACCGCACTTGAACCTGGGCAACATACGAATAGTTTTATTATGTTTTCTGTTTTCATGGGAGTGAAGAACATTATATTCGTTCATAATTGATCAATTTTCGATATTTGAAATTATGCAGAACCTGAAAAAAGTGTTGGAAAGAATTATCCTGCGTTAGAAACATTAATATTTAAATAAAGAAAATTATCCGCGTGCAATACATCAACAAACCATTTACATTATTCAACCCAACCCCGAGATAAATCATCCTTCCCGTTGCAATACACATACAGTAAGCATAAAATAAACAGTAACAAACGAAACAGAATTGCCGCGCGGCAAAACGAAAAAATTGCCAGTTGTTTCCGCTTGTTTCATTATGCCAAATCTATTCGAAACTCCAGACAGCCGACTCCAGATTCCCTCCTGACACCTAACGCGCATTGCACCGTTTTCCCAGATTCGTCGTAAATAAATAAAAACGCACTCACACAAAAGTGTGCAGTTCTCGTTTAAACATTTCTCCCGACTGGCATACACCACTACGCGCACAATGCGTTTGAGTGCTTGAACATGTATTAATAAAGCAAAACGCACAAGTAACGTAGCGCACTTGATTTCCGTCGGAATGTCTGTTATGTATACTCTGGGTGCTCAAGCACGCCAAATGCGAAATATTATAGCATAGGAACCCAAGAAAAAATATGACAGCCACGCGCTTTTTTCTTTCAGCCGCGTGCCACACAGGATATTCACTCCCTGTTTGCAGAAATAAACGCCGACGAAATGTTGGTGCAATTGAACTTTCCTTACCTTTTGTGCGCTGCGCTGGTGTGAAATGAAACACAAAACAGCCGTGAAATGGCACAAACTGAACGGATATATTCATAGCACAAAAAAGAAATGTTGGAAGCAAGTCGAGATTTACCGTTTTTGTACGCTCAAAGTGCTTTCTTTCGTTTTAGCGCTATTAATACGGCGTCTAATGAGTTTTCGCATTGTTCAACAGATGGCAATTCGCATTTTACAATTATGCGCGCACGCTGCAAAGCACTTACTTCCAGGAGGCGGCAGGTAGTTCTTTGCATTCATTGCGCTGCGGGGATGTAGTGCAAGTGAAGACGCAGGCTGAATGCGTTTTGAATTATATTATTAAACTCTATAATTCGCATTCAATGTTGCGGAGCTTTAACAGCATATTCAACGTTGAGCGTTGATTCCAACGCCTGAAGCAGCAACGCTGTTTGCGGCTTGAGTTGCGTTATTGCTTTGAATGCGGTAAATTTAATTTAACGTGTCGCACATTAAATTACAAAATGCTATTTGTTACGAGCTGCTGCCGCTCGTTGGGATAAATGTAAAAATAGGAAAACTGTTTAGTTCATATCTACTCGAAAGTAAAATAAGTTTCTCTTATAATAAAATTGATTACGAGTAATATTACAAGGAATAGAAATTAGAAAGAAGAAAAGAAGTTATATTAATATTCTAAATTGCAAATAAAAACTGTTCTTAGATGTTAGCCTTTTGAAAATGTAAAATTGCATGCACAAATGAATGAAATGTTTTAATTCAAATCGTAATCTTGCTTTGTGAATAATTCACGAAATTATCCCCCTTTTCGCGAGCGTGCTAATGAGAATTAGGAATTAGCATAGCAAAAGATGATGCCTAGAGGGCGAACGGACGTCGTATTCACACTTGATGAAAATGCGATATGAATAATGAAAATTATTCTTATTCGATGAATAAATCAGAATTAACCTCATCTACAAAGTGTCCGAAATTATCGTATTACGCTTATCAAACGAAGGCGATCTAATTTGTTTACTCCTTCATGTTAGCATGTTAAATAACTCTAATAAATTAACTTAGCAAGAATTGATAAAACTAGTATGTAGGTGTATAATTTATTTTAATTATTATATAACAGTATGAATTACAAATTCTGTGGTACTTTCGAAAGTCATTCGAATTTTATCAACGATGACATTTGCATTTCTAGAAGGCGAAAAACGTCATGCAGTCATCATCAAGATGGGAACGCGTGCAGGTGCAAGTAACTGAAAATTATACGAAAGCGTCTTCGCACGCCGTTTGCAGGAAACGAAACGCAAGGAGGCGTGCATTTCTCGCGACACCGTCAACTCGCTTCTTCAGCGGACGGCGAGGTATATTTCAATTCTTAAATTGGATGTGCCTTAAACTGTAAGATAAACCCCAGGCGCTGCATATTGGATTTAAGTAGTTATAAATTCTAATTTCCGCGCGCCGCGCTTAAAGCAATTAACTCGGGCTGGCTCTGGTGTACGTAACACTTCGACCGCCAAAACCAGCCGAGCACGCACAACCGACACTGCCGCCGACGAGTCCGCCACTCAGCCAGTTAGCCAACCAAGCAGTACCAGCCTCAAAGCGTTTGTAGGCTAACTTGCGGCTCACCGCAAAAAATCGCGCGCCCAAAATGCCTTTCAAAATTCATCATCATTCTCTCCGAAGACATTCAGGCCATTTAAATGAAGTTGTGTCTAAGGCTAATTGAGACTCATTCCGTAGCAGATGTCAATGGTTGGGTTAATTAGTTATTGAAGTGTGCATTTAAAGTACACGTTATTCAAAATGTCCACATAATAAATTTAGAATAATGTTGCTACAAATCTGCCTACCTCTTTATCACCAAATGTTACATGTAATATTTATCATCAACTTTAAGTTTATCTACCTTAAACATGCAGGTAGGTAAAATGTTAAATGTAAACAAAATTAGACAAGTCTTTATCACGACCCCTTACGGTCGATTAGGCACCGATTATCCTGGCGTACAGAGTTATCTCGGACGAAGAGGAAAAGAAGAGACGACGCAGCGCACCCCTTGAGCACGCAGCGAGTCAACAAGGGAAAAGAGCGAGGTGAAAAATATTTACCAACATAATCTCCCTGCTATTTTGCTACTTTGTTTGCCTTGCGGGCAACGATTTCACACACAAATCCCAGCGACGCACAAATATTCCTTGTGTTATCTATCGACGTTTTCGGTTAATTACGAGTGCAGTTAAAGAACGCGACGATGGCGGCGGCGGGAGCGCTTGAAACGCCTTCAAGTCATTAGCGTAAAACTCAGCGGGCCGCTGCTCGCGCTTTATTACGTGTTTTAATTAGAAGAGTTTCCAAACATAAATTACGAGCAAGTGCGAACGCATTCCGACGCGAATTAGTAAAAATTGTTTCGCACTTGGTGTCATCAGTTCGTTGACTTTCCAACATGATTTCCGTGCTGCGGTGTGAGTTTTCGAAATTGTTCTTGATGATACTTATGGTTTTACTTTAATTATATTGCCGATGATTACACATTTTCTTTCTGTAATTAAATTTATAATTAGAAAATTTAAAGAGGATGTGAAAATTAAGAGGTTGCAATTAAATAGCTATACATTTTACACTTATTGCAATTTCATGAAGTCACTAATAGCAAAACAACATATCTTTTATAATCAGTGTAAATAAATGGATAAATTATTTTATTAATCAATTCAACGAGTTTAGATTGCATGCGCATGTGGGCGAAATATAAATTACATTTGCGAATTGGATTGCATTCAAACATTAATCATTTCATGTGCGATTGCTTCGTCGTTCTCTGCATCCACTACATTCGTATGGCAGACACATACTGGAAAATGTACACACAATACACGAATACGAGACGAGTATGGTTTGCGCGTCGATCTGGTTGATCTAGAATTTAATTGAAATGTATACGCGAAAGGCTGAGGAAAATTTGATATTATGTAATACAATTCGAATAACTTGCAACGTTCATAATTGTAACGCGCATTATTCATCGTCGTGTTTCATTCCAATTGCGGTGTTAAATGTTTGTACAAATACCGCAATTAATTAAACAGCGTGCAAAATGCGTGCCAGATTATTGCATTATTTGCATTGTTTCATCAATTAACGATTTAATCACCACCACACATTTTTATGGCAGTAATAAAACGCAAATAATTAAACTCAATAAATTACAACACATTTTTTGAAGTAGTTATTATTGTAATTTTTTATATTAATTTTTCAATACAGCTCGTCGTAAAGGAAGAAAATTACGTATTTCCATACATTTATAAATGTACAAACATTCGAAATGTAGCGTTCTCTGTCGTTCAAAAATTTGAAAAAGTTTTAATGAACTGGAGCGCACAGAACTACGAAAGCATTCAATTGCTGCTTTTCCAGGACTTTTATTCGTATTTGCATTTGATGTGCGTGCATTTTGCTTCGTTTATTTACGATGCATACATCTCATTTTTGTTTATCGTTTTGTTGTAGGAAAAATAACCTGCATACTGTAAAGCAGCAGAACTAAATTAATTTTATTTATTTCTCGATAAACCGCTCTCCGTTTTTCCAGCTAGTCCAGCCAATCTAGTATGTAACATTCCGGCGTAGACAGTGCAAAAGAAGACGTCCATACCGATGCTGCTGCCGTTGCCGCCGCCGCCACACACATTCCATTAACTAACAACGCTCGCCCACAAAACCAACACCAACGCCGCCAACGTCGTCGACGAGTGCACAAAGACGCATACCGAATGGAAAATATTGATGAAGTCGCCTCCAGCCTGCCAATGCAGTGCTATACCATGAATACCGATAAACTCATCGCCGGTATTGAAACAGAGACGCTTCACGAATGGAGATTCAATGGCTCGATTTAAAAGAAGGGAGAAGAATTTTGCTTACTATATGAACATTTTCTAAACTATGAAACTTTCCTTATTATTTTCCTTGCCTTTAATATGCATTTTAATATTTTAATAACTATTCAAACTCTAGACGTAAAGTAAAGATGAGAAAACTTTGATTTAGTTTAGTAGTAAAATTAGCAAACAAATAAGAATAGACATATGTAGATACGTAGATATACCTATGGTTTAAACGAGAGGCGGCAATAAGCAACGCAGTAGCGCATCTGCATAAGCAGTGGTGATAAATACTTATTGCGCATCATAAAAGAATATAAAAGCAGTTTTAATCAAATCCGCCGGGGGAGTGCATAGCATCAGAGGCAATTTGGGCGCGCTCGGGGGCCGACAATAAAAATAATTCACGTAAACAAGTCGGTGGCGGCGCCGCGCCGCTCATCGCGATGCCAAGCGCTTCTTCATCCGCGCGCGGACATTTGTATCTCTTTTTATTATTCGCGCAAATTGCAAAAATGTTAGCACTTCCACGAATGCATGCGCACAACTATAGCAAATAATTAGATGGAGCGTTTACGACGGCGCGCTACTAAATCACTTTAAGAGGGCACTACATAATCTAACAAATGTATTAAAACGTGCGCACGAGCGCCAGGTATTATATAATATCCAATGCGATGAGCTTTTTAGCGCGATGAGTTTTTTCGCGGTAGTCGCTCTCGCCTTACGCGCTCGGCCATAATCTCGCAACTACCACCAATCTTCTATAAAGTTATACGCGTGCCGCTTACGACTAATGCATGCAGGCAAATCGCGTTTTGCACTTGTGGGTTCCTTGTGGAAAATTAAATTCCGCCCACTTTGGCTCGCGAGCTGCGACAAAACAATTCCTAGTGTTCGATCCGAGTGCCCTTCATGTAGCAAGCAAACTTTTCAGCGCCTACAAATCATACGCCAACTTGTGCGACGTTAATGTTATCAGCACTTTGTGCTTCTTCATTATTCGTTCTTCTTTTTCCAACGTTTTTGCTTATGCATGCAATGCTCGTAACATTTCCAATTGCTTTTAATGGCTCGCCATTAATCCTTAATTAAACTATCGACTTGTATGCTGCACAAATATTAATTTTACGACACTACTTTTATACATATAAATAAAAACGAAGGTTTTTCACAAATTGCATCAGTAACGCTGAAAAATTAAGTGTAATGGCTGCATTTTTCGGTTCCTTACGCAAATCTTCATTATATTGAAGTTCTAATAGTCGATAAAGTGTCAAATAAACTGCTTTACGGCGGCGGCGGTGGTGGCGGAGTGTGCTCGCTTGCTGTCTTTTGTCTTTTAAACGACGCCCCAATTACAAACGCCATCGCGCCTTCAATGGCAGTTTGCGGCCGGCGCAGTGTCATTAAATTTTATTTACGTCTTGCAGATTAATGAAACGCGCATTTTATGTGCAAATAAGAAGGCAGTCAATGTGATCTCAACGCGTCTCGCATATTCGCAATCGCCGAATGCATGCGAAAACGAACGTGTAAGCTCGTAAAGCAGTGGAACTCTTTAATTAAGTCGCCTCCTGCGACTGACGTCAACTTTTCTGATGGACTATTGATAAGCTTCCGGAAGACGTGCGCCAGTAAATAAAATCTATGCGAGTTTCATTAAAAGCAGTCATTTAATTAACACAATACAATCAAATCAATGCAATTTTATAGAAATTCTATAATCTCATCATAATTTAAACAATTCAATTAAGGTTCTGTTAAATATTACTAGATGATTCACCTAAATCATCTAAATCATCTAAATTTAGGTAGGTTCACCTAAATTTAAATTCTAAACTGCATGCAACAAATTGTGCATTTGAATAAGTTAACATTTAACAGTAGTGCATACATTTCTGGAGTTACCTAATATGCATTGGAATGTATGCAACGCACACTGGTCAAAAACAGCATATTTTTGGAAAATGCCTTATATCTCAATATTGCCCGAACCGATTTTCAAAATTCAAATTTTGTCATGATAGTAAAAACACAGCAAATCGGAATCTGATAAAAAATAAATAACTTTCAATAAATCCATAAAATATTAACAAAAATTGATGAGAAACTGATGACAATGCTTTAATTAAATAAACTTTAAAACGACTTGCTGCGTATTATCAAAGGATTTGCCGCAATCTAACTCATTAACTTCTCATATTTCAATACGTCTCTCTCGCACATTTTAACTTTTGCATCATGAGACACTGTTAAATTACATCGGCACGACTTTAAAATCGGCAAAATTTCGTCCAAAAAACTAAAAATTTCATCTTCAAAGTGTCATAACTTTCTTATGGGCGGGTTTGGGCGCGACTGGACATAGCAGAGGTGATTCTTCATTTAATTATCTATCTGCCAGTGGTAATACCGCCTTGACACAGCTTGACACACACTAGTAGAACTCGATTTGAAAATTTTCCGTCCATCAAAAATCGGAAATTTTTCAAAAATTAATTTCTAATTGAAAATATAATATCTAAAAGACGATATTGATACCATTCGAAAGACTATTAGTTGTAGTTTATGCACATGCAAAGAAAGTTGATGTGGGATAACTATGAGCTTGGAAAATGAAATTTGAATATGAAGTTTACATGTGAATCAAATCTCAAGCCCGAAATTGTTTGACTTTGTCGCTAAATTGTTGCTAAACTATTTATCCGATTTGGATCATATTTTCACATTCGTAAAATTCAGTTATTCCTTAATGTAGTGGTAAAAAAAATTTTTCCTAAATGTCATTATTTCATTTCACGACAATTTCCCCTTCGGGACCAGTGTGCAACGTTTCTTGTAAATATTAGCTTAGGACCACACACAAGAGTCAGTCGCGAGACTGTAATGATTTCGACAAAGCTTTTGGTGGCACATAGGTAAATTTTACGTTTATATGGTAAATGTAGTTTGAAAAGGTTTAAACTACAAAGCCTAGAAGGCATTCATTTAATACTGCATTTGTGCGTGCAGTTTCCTTTTCGCTTGTTGTTTCTTTTGCGTAGTCCGCTGTTATTTCAGCTGTCCGCAACAACACGGAAAAACGCAAAATAAAAAAACAAACAACGCGGCGGCGCGGCCTTATCGCCACGCTGCCAAACATTTCTCAACTCATTTGAGCGCGAGTTCGCGGCGACGGCAGGAGTAATGCGAAAAAGAAAAGGTGCAGAAAATGCGCACGCGGATATTTATCGCCGGAATTTATATCCTCGGAATCCGGTTGATGTTGCGTATACTGCATACACATGCATTCATTGTTTCGTTGTTTACATCCCTGTTCGCTTCCTCTGCGAACCACTACAAAACGCTTAAAACACTGTTTAACCCTTTCCGCGCAATGCCTGTGTGAGATGTATGGAGATTTTCCGGTTTGTTTCAATCTCATTCACCTCGCGCATATGTGCAACACCAAAGCGAACTTAGTTCCAAACAATATCTTAGAATGCTGCAAATATAAACCGAATTGTTTTGTTGAACGCAACAAGCAAACAACGGTGATCCACATTGATTTTCTAAATTAACGATGTTATTTATTCCTGAGAAGAGAGTCATTTATTCCCCCAGTGGTTTTGCACATGTCGCTCTTCTTTTGTACCATGGGAAGCCAGTCTGGAATGAATGGCGGCACGCTACGTGCCCTTTTGTCGTGCGTATTTTTTCCTCTTTATTCGATGCTTTCGTAGTGGTTGATTTGCCGTTTGTTTGGATGTTTGTTTAGGAAGCACCTCTTTGCCAGTGTTTTATAAATTATCAATTTATCCACTATTTTACATTCCTCTTGTTTTGTTCGTATGCACGTTAGTAATGCAACGCAACTCGTCCGGACGATGGCGGTGGTGGCGTCGCATAATAAATTCCGAGGAAATGCACACAAACTTTTAATTTGATAGATCCGCTGTCATTAGGATGCGCATGCCGCACACCGCACACAGTGGATTACATGGTGTTTGTTGGAAAGTTGTTTCGCGCGCAAAACTGCGAAAAAGTTATTCTTCTTTGGGCGCTGCCAACACCGCCAACGCTGCCGTCGACGACGACACTCGAGTTTGACTTTATCATCTTGTGTACGTACGCGTGTCGGCGGCAAGTTTGCTTCGTCAACTGTTTAAAATGCATTGGTTTTCTTTACGTTTGATCTAACTTAGTAAATGCACGTTGTAAACTTGATGAACTGCATTTGCTCTTGTAGAAAAATGCATCAATGAAACTAATGCGCGTATTCTACCATAATATTTTATTAATATACCTTATACGGAAACCCTTGAAAAATCAAGTTACAATAACGTGGATTATTCATTCATTCAAGTAGAAACGGTTGAATTAAGGGTAATTTCAAACAGAGTTAGATTGCATTTCATCAAGTATGTAAATGTTATACCCACTGTCACACTTCGAAGCGCGCGTTGGCACTGTGAGGAGAGAGCTGTTGATTGTTTATGATCCAATGACACGATATGCTAGACAGAGCTGCGGTCCGCGCGCGCGGGCGGCTATCAGTTTAACGAAATGCAAACTACAAATGGAAATACAATTCCTGAACAATTCCCATTGAGCGTTGAGTTTGGGGGTGCGCGAGCGTGAGCGTGAGCGCGCTTGTTTGAAATTCAGCGCTCACCGCCATGGTGAAAGCCGAGAGCCGAGGCCGTATAATTAAACTGCTTGTAAATGTTGTCTTAATAGAATCAGCGATAAATTCATCCCCGACGCGCGCCGCGTCGCTGAGAGTCCGTTAAGTCCGCCGCAAACGCCACTTCTACGAGCGCGCTCTTGTCACGCCTGCCAATTCATCGTACATATGCTTAGCTTCAATTTAACTTTGATATGGGTTTAAGCTTCACTCAACAAACATAATATGTCATGTAATACCACAAAAATTTCTAAATAATTTTCAAACAAAGGTAGGTATATCAGAATTCCATGGTTTAATCGAAGTGTTGTTCAGCGTTTAGAAAGTTCTCGGTAAGAAAAGTTTACGTAATAAAGTACAGCCCCTATTGTTGAAGTATTAAATTAAAGGCAGTAAACTTATTGTTTTGCACCGAGTTCATAGTTCTTCTTACGTTTAGTCTTCAATTCGTCTGCAAATACACAAGCCAAGTTAATTTATTCAAAATGCAAAATGCATGCATGTATTTATCAGAATATAGAGTAAAGAGTATTCAACTAACCTCCGTCTGCATATACATATCGGATATCCATGTTTAGTTATCATGAATCAGTGCTTCATGGTCGGCCTCCTCCGCGTTGACGGTGGGTGGCTGGCTCGCTGGTTGAAACGAGGGTCGAAGTTTTCGCGAGCATGCGGCCGGCCGCCACTCCAACGCCTGTCTATCTATCTATCTATATGCTAATTCGCAACGCAAATTGCAGGTGTATATGGCGGACGCGCAGGCCGCTCTGCTGCCTCCACAATCGCCAATCTAGTAAGCCATGCATAACCATGGCGTGCACCGCTACGTTATTGTATGCGCGCACACCGTGCGTTCAATGAGAAGGACTTCCACGCTAAAGAGTCTACCGCAATGCAATGCAATTTCAATGAGCCAAAAACAGTTCTCACTTCGCATGTTACGCACTGATCATCATCGTATACCATCAAAATATCATCAACTCGAGCAAATGCACACAATGTATTAACTCTATCCAATTTGATATATTATCCCGGCTGGATTATCCGATATTGTTTTAACACTCCCTCTATTAATATTGTTCTATTATTTTAGTTTATGATTTGATTAATTTTCAAATGTTATTAAGCAGACAGAAATAGGACGAATTTGAGCTTTACTGTCATTCAGATTTTTCTATCTTTCAGCGCGCTTATATTCAGCACTCCTTATCCATCCTTCAAACGCGATACGTCTGCATGTATCTAACATGGAGCTGAATACAACAAAGAAGTAAGCAAACAGGCGCTGCAGCAATGCAGCAATTCATCGTCAACGACGCTTTTTATCAAAAAGTGTGTGCAAATACAAATAGATTCATATAATGTCACATTTTCCATTGCGGATGAAACTTTAATATGCTACTTGCTTCAAATCCGTTTATGCCTACTTGGTTCATATACAAGACGATAAATAGAAGCAACAACTTCAATTTAACAATACTCTTCTAATTGATATTTTTTTAAATTATAGCTTATATAATAATTAACTTACCATAAATATAAGCTGTATAAATTTCTTGAAAACGTGACAGCAATTGTCGAAATATTTGAGTCGAAATGGTTGCACTTTGTCAGCATTCTGTATATGCACGTGCAATGGAAGAAAAAATCTAATATCTGCGGGTATATAGCGAATTGGATTTAACGAAATATATAACAAACTCCTTCCAAGGAGATCTAAGCGAAACGAGAGAAAGATTTTTCGGGCGAGCGTTACAGTTACACACTAGTTACAATTGCACTGCAAGCTCGCATCTCGAAGGAGAACCATCGAGACCGAGTAAGAAGAAGAAGGATGAAGTCGGTTTGGCACGTGAGGAAAAGAATCGGAGACGGCTATGTGACGTTCGAGCAAAGTCCCTGCGCTTCCACTGAAGAAGTGTACAGGATATGAAAGGATATGAGATGGATATCCGCGAGCGAATACGCGTCTAAGGCGCCCGCCCGAAAACAGAGCGCAAACGGCGTGCTGCCATAATTGAACCGCCAGCGTGCAGCGTTCCGCGCGATTCGTCGATAAGCTGCGTCGCTCGCTCACTTAGCGATCGCCCGCTCCCGATACGATACACACAAAAGTGATATCGCGGATATCAGCTCATATGAATGTCCTAAGGGATCGTTTATTCGAATATTTCTTTTCTATACGAATGCGGCATCACCAATATGCGATTTTTGTAATGTGTTAAAATTCATTATTTAAATACTACGTACTTACCTACTTCTATGAATTTATATTTTCCATTATGATCGTTTTAATGAGATTAAAAACAAAGAAAAAGTCTTAAAATACTTTATAACAATGCGTAGAAATTTATATTAATTAATAAGTAAATATTTTCACATAAAAGACGAAAAATGTATAAAGAAATAATGAGAAAATCTTCATAATTAACATCGCAATAATTACTTTTACGAGCGTCTTGGGGAATGACTTTTAGAATAATAAAACAACCTCGCTGAATTAAATTAATTGACTACTAATTAACTGCGTTAATTTGCAATTAGCTACCGAAAACGCCTCCATTCGCCTGGCGTTATTCAATGCCATTGTTGTTGTTTTTTGTTTGCCGTGCACGCGCGCTTCTTGAATCTGTGTTCACCTAGATTTCCATTCCTCCGCGCTACATTCGTGCGGCTTCAATTCGACGTGCAACAGTTGTTTTGCTAATTTATTATTAAACGATGTTTACATTACATCTACCTGTGCGTAGCTACGTTGTAAATATTCTGCTGCTTCTAGGTACTGTTGCCAAAAAGGCGCCATTCCTTGCGTAGGGAAAAACGTAAGGCTTCGCGGGCGCACGGCCGGCGAAATTAAAATTGAAAACTTAATTAAACAACAAACCCGACGAGATGAAAATTAATGAGTGCTGGCAGAATGCGAAATACAACACCACCGTACTGTGAAGCCGGCACACTTTAGAGCACGACGGGAAAAAATAATGCGAAATTAAAAGCCAGTTTGGCTCGCTCATGGCGAAATTAAAGAAAAATATTTTGCAAGGTGCTCTATGCAATTTCGGCTGCGCAATTTATGCGCGTATGCTATTTGTACAGCGTATTTCAGTCGTAATTAACGTGTAAATGAAACAAATCTAATGTTAAATTGCAGGAAATTCGCTCAAGGACGACACGCAAAATATTTTTATTTCATTTCCAACTGGGTAATTCAATTAAGTCACGTCAAGTTTATTTATTTGACTTGAAAAGGCCAATTCTAAGCTACTACTACCCACATACCTTTTCTATTTCTTTCTACAACGTGTACTAATTATTTAATGTAAGTTAATGAATAACAAGAATTTTAATGAATTTTAACTTCGTTTAGGATAATTGCAATAATGTGTGCATAATTACATAGTTAATAAAGCTAGTATAAATTTAGCATAAAATTATAAAAATTATCCGAGTTAAAATTCTGCAAAGTTATAAAAATAATTGAAACCTCAGAAGTTAACTTCAACAAGTTGAATTACCAACGAACATTGAAACTTTGAAGGCGCTCCTTGGAGGTGTTGGCAGCGAGAGGAAAAAATTAATAAGAATAAAACTATAAAGCCACACACTCAACTAATGAAAACAAAAATGGCAAACGGTAAGCTTTTGCTTGCAGCAAATTCACTTGAAATGTTCTCTTGTTTTCTTCCTCTGTGTCTTCTTGGACAAAGTTACGCGGCCCCGTTTTCGCCAAATGCTGTTACAAATGTGCATTTATCTGCGCGCGATGTGCTCGTTGCGTCTGATTAAAGTGGTGCGCATGCTGAAAAACTCACCATTCTGAAAAATGTAATATTCATCTGCATAAGTAGATGACAGCTTACAACGGATGCGGAAAATTAAATAGGTTTTATTGCCGTGCAGTTTTCCAGCGGTTTACATTTTATTTACTTTTACATACCTATAGTGCGATGTTCCTATCATAATTTTTCACAGGGTGATCGAATATGTTAACAGTAGTAGGCATTGGTTGATTTTTGCTCAAAGACCTTAAGAGTAGAAGTTCATGTTATGTTGTGTTTAATAGTTTGAAATTTGATATCAGAAGAATAATACAAAAACAATTAAATTCCTGACTTATGCCCATATTTTCAGGATTTTCTATTTCAAACAATACGTGTTTGCTTCTGTGGGGCCTATTTTCATCTAAAGACCTATTAGAAGGTCTAGTTTCTAAATATACTAATGAGAAATTGCGGAAAAAGTTGCTCAACTATTGCTTGGGTAGTTACTTCCTATTAGGAACAGTTTACATACCTGGAGCATATAGAGCATCTGGATTAGTGGCAGGCGGATGAACTCCTTAACACTGAGGACTCATTGAGCCAATTGTGCCTGCTGATGACTGCTCGTTCTCTCACTCCATCCATGCGAGATCGTCGATGAACGCGATGAGGTGTCGGGTCGGGAGTCGTCCTAGATCATCCATGTGTAATGGATGCCTGCCCAACATGTCGGATCGGTTGAGATTAAGAGATGGGCATAAGCACATCGTCTCATCTGTTTCGTGGCACCCTCTGCAAAGGGTCTCATCCTTATGGATCCCCTCGATGTGGAGATGCTTACTGAGGCCATAGTGACCCGTGTATATACCCGTAAAGGTTCTTAGTTGTTTCCTGGACAGCAAGAGACATTGGTAGGCTATACATGTTAAAGGGACTGGTAGGGCTGCTCTCGTATGTTGCAGCCGTTTCCTGTAATATAGTAGGTTTTGTGTTTATTAATGGAGCGAGAGGATTGTAGGATACTAGACTCCGGTCCTAAGAATAGTACCATAGCCGGTACTATTAGTACCTACCATAGTATAATAGCCGGTACTATATATCGTTGTTTACGGTACTATATATAGTTGTTTGTGTTGTTTGGTGGCATTCCAATAGAAGTTTGGAGTTTGTCGTCTTTTTGCTGGGAACACTATTTGGCTGTCAGTCGCAATGTCGATTTTTTTGCCAGTTAGCCCAGAGTCAAAGGCCAAGGGCAGCACGCAAAAGGACACAAAATTAAATTAATTGACTACTAATTAACTGCGTTAATTTGCAATTAGCTACCGAAAACGCCTCCATTCGCCTGGCGTTGGCACAGCCCAACCGAGCTTATGTTTGGAGAATAGTGGCGTTCTAAAGGTTGCGGCACCTAAGTCTTCTGAGCAGACTCCGATTTTTTACCAAAAAATGACTTCACTAGATATATAAAATATCTTCCTACAGCTTATTTATACTATAACATAATTAAAATACGCCAGAAATATAGAGGGAAAATGCTAATGCAGAATGCACAATTATTGCATTAAACTACACAGGCAGCTAATAACAAGCGAAGAGTTTTAATGAAATAACGGCACGCGCGTGCAGTGCATAATGCACCCCATGTAGTTATATGTGTATTTGTTATGCGCAGTTCATCAGACATATTTAATTAGACTGAGCTTGGCTCTTCTTTTATCACTGCAAGCCTCGCAATTCGCTCGCAGTGTACGTGCTGGCGCTAAGTGGGTTAATAAGGAAGCTTTCACAGTGTGGCGAACTTCAATCACGTGCGTCGTTCATTGATGTTCCTCTTCGTGTTATGTGCCTCAAAGATGCATTCACCTTTGCCGACGCTGCTGACGTGCCATGTATCCGTAAACTTCATAACGCGAATAACACGAAATTGGATTTCAACGCAACGCCAATGCAAAAACAGATGCAGTTTCTATTAGTAGATAACGCTCCTCGATCACCAAAGCGACTTATCACTGAAAGTTACGACGTAAAGTGTGAAAACTTCTCAATTGAATAAATAGCCTGTGAAATGTTGCGGCGCGCCGCGTGACATGTAATAGAGATATAACTGTTGCAGCGAGGCGGCGAAAAACCGCCGACGGAAAAGCGTGCGCAAGTGGTGGTGGACCATCCATTATGTGATATCTGGCTGGCGATCTTTCATTTTCGAATCCTTCCAATAGAATTATTGTCATCGATTCCCCCCCGAGACGAGTCAACTTCGGAGTTGTTCACGCGCGTCGCTGAAAGCTCTCTCGTGATAAGTTATATAAGTTATTGGCGCTTGAAAAACTTACTCTGAAACAAAAAAACCAACGCGCTATAAATTTATTTCTGTAGATTTAAGAGCTATTCATCAGATGACGACACTTCTTCCAATTTTATGTCTTCATTTCACCTTATTTCTTCAGCATTATTCACTACGTCGTTTTTTCAAAATATAAATTACCTAAATGTGTTTACCTGTAAAATATTTCAGAAGATAGAGTCAAACACTCAGTAAGTAGATATTAAAGCAACACAAATGCTATAAAACTTCATCTAGTAAAGGTGAAAAACCTCTTTATAGAGAAAACCGAATCGTGCCATTGTCTTAATCAAACTTTGGACAGGGCATTTCCTGTCTGGTGCTGAATGGCTGATAGGTTCCTCCCCATCGCGATCTTTGTTCTCCTTCAAAGCTTAAAGGACTTTTTTAAACGTATTTTTTCAGTTGCTTCAACAGAATAGAGTGTCTAACCTCTGTGAGTTCAATGCGACGTTGCTCTCTTTTGCAACGAAGAAACATTCAGCGAACATTCACACGTCTCAGAGTATTGAAACGCTTTCATCAGATGTTAACATAGATGTCTTAAAGACGCCAGAGCAGCAGAAAATGACATCAAGAAATAATCGACTTTTTCATGTTTACTTCCAATTTTATACTTCACGGAAATAAAATAGCTTTATTATGTCACTGAATTATAATTTTCTGTTGAAAATTGTCGCGCGCTCAAGACGAAATGTTGCCTAGTTACTGTTGTTATTCTTCGAGTGTGTAATTTGCATGCGCTCTTGATATTTATATGCGAGAAACGTATTTCTTCGGAAGGCGCTTGAGCCATCAAACCCAGTGAGTGCATTGCCACATTTGAACAAAGCTCACGTCCGTCAAAACGCGAGCGCAGGAGAGCGAAATTTATTTACAAACGAATGAGCTGCCCGCGCTAACAATGCCCAATGACTATGATATACCTACCTACCTCCGCATATGCATTCGCAAATTTGCTAAATTTAATAAACTAATTTACTTTTGTGTTTGTTTCCACTTTCCCGTCTGCGCAACTTAATTTACCTTTTCCCTTTTCGACCAGAATATGTAAGTTTATTAAATTAACTTATGAAAAGTTGTAATGAATTAATAACGAAACTACACTATATATTTATGTTATTGTTTATAACAATAGTTGTATAGGTAATGATACAATGAGAAAATGCTGCATTATATTTCTTATTTGTTTTTATAGGTTTCTGAGGATTTTGTGGGCAATTACTCACGGCCCTGAAGAGTTATCAGTATCGAAAGGGATATAAAGTAAATTATTGGTGTATGAAAGGACTGCCGAGGGAGGATTGTGCGCCAAAAGGATTCACAGCCCAATCGAGCTTTCTTCCTTCTGCGCTTGTTCTTGCGCTTGTTGGAAGTACGCAATGCTTTGACTTTTAGTTATCTCTGCTTATGTGGCATCAATGCACACTACTTGTGCTCTTCGTACATATATGTAGCAAGCGCGAATATCGGCGTGCGTAGTAAACGTAAACGGATTCCCATGGGCTTCGCCAAACGTCCCTTCGAGAGATAAGCATCGATCGCTTGCCAAAGCCGAATACGAAATCTTTGCCGCCACCGAAGAAAACTGAACGGAGAAAGCACACGAATGTGAGTGCAATTCAAAGATCGAAGGGCTCAAGAAGAATATTAAAGTCACGTTGATTTTCTTGTTTTCTCTGCATCAAAATAGTATTTTTTAATCTTCTATGCTCTTGGTTTTTTCTTTAATGGGTATACTCTAGATACCCATAATCTCCAGGGAACCACAAAAAGAAATGCAGTGGTTTGGCTGCAAACAAAGGAAAAGCAAATTTACTGCAATTTAAAATATATCAAATTAATTAATTTTTAGAATCACATAATGTTATAGTCAATAAAATTCCAATGTAATTAATTTAAAAATCGATTAAACAAATCGAATGGAAGTGATAGTTTAATCTGATCAAATATTAAAAACAATTATATGCATTTAACACCATTAAAATTCGACGAATTTACGCTAAAATATGCAATAAAATAAAAGTAGATTTCATTTATTTTCAACGACTTTATCAAATTATAAATAAACCAACATCATACACTGTGTTTCTACCACAATTAATTACTACGCTTTCATGTTTTTTATTCAATAAGAAATATAACGCGCGTATGTTACTAAAGTTTGAAAAACTTTGAGTGTGATGAAAACAGCATTCAACATGCTGTAACCAAAGGCATTTTGAGTCCAGTGCTGAAACTCTAAACAACCGTAATGCATGTATTGAACTCGAACTCAACTCGACTGGATGTTAATTAATTTATGCGCTTCGTCGCTGAGAATTGTTATATCAAAATACAGCAATCCGTTAATAACACCTCTGACAGCTGATCTATCATTTACGCTTAATTGACTCGGCGAGTTTAAATATAAACAGGCGCACATCCCCACAGAGAGAGCGGACCTGCCACCCGATGAATGTAGCCACCACCAACAAGTCCGTTAGTGCAGGATGGCAGCATAATAACAACAACAACAACAACACATTCACATAGCCGGCCAATTCGAGAGGGTGGCAAACTATTATTATGCGGCGTTATAGTTTCGACAAGTTTTGTTTGAGTATCGGCGTTTTGGGGTTCGCCTCGACTCACCGATTCATTAATTATGCATTGACATTGCATTTTATAATTCGATTTGAATTTGCACTCATTATTTCAATAAAATCCACTGAAGTATTGAATACTAATTAAAATGCAATAATTCCATCCTTTCACACATATTGAAGACTGCTTTATGAGCTTTCGTGCAATTCCATATGAAATATAGTTTTTTTACATGTGTCTTTGGACGCTAATAAAAAGAGTGAATATATCTTGTAAGCCCTGGCAACCGATGCCATATCATGACACATTGGTATTATGGGTATCAAGCTCAAGTGAACCCTTCAGTGCACCATCTGAAGGCAGCGCGTTGTTGTTGGAAGTTGGCTGCTCGCACGCGAACGAACTCCATACAATAATTCATATTTTATGAGCGTCGGGCGAACATGGATGCTTCCTTGGATTCGTATTCTTGAGAGAGGCCGTCGTCCACTACTTGCGATAGCCCGACTGTCCAAACGAGTCCACTGCATCTATAACAAAACTTTGCACATTTCGACACTCTGGGGAAGTTTAAAGGACGAATGGAACATGCGTTGATATAGAAGAATAGTTACCGGCACTATTTCCGGAATATAAAAAATTTCACTGCTGCAAAATACTATATATTATTATTATTATATGTAAATAACAAAAATGTGTTTGAAGGAAATTAATCTAATCTAATATAATAACGCGTTATTATTTCACATCAAGTAATAGCAATTTATTAAACCAGGACTCATAATGTTTTTATAATTACGTGGAATAATATTAAGTCATGCTTGATTTCTATAAATGTGAACCATGATTTCCATATTACCCCAGCAAAGTTTTTGCTTGGTAAGTCAGTTTATTGATGTCCTTGCCTGCGGTTGAGTTAATAAAGGACACTGATAAATGCACGGAAGCAAAAAGAGGGTTGAACTAACCGACTGCGGACCGCACACAACGCGTAAAAAATAGCATAAGCAAGTACATACATTTGCCATGGTTGTTTGCAACGTTTGCGTCCATCCGGCAAGGAGAATAGATGGACGGATGGTTGTGGATGCGGCCTTCGAGGACGAGGAGGCAAAAGCGTTCGGTGATCGTGTGCGAACATCTGCGACCGCAAGCACCATGTCCTTCTTCAGCCGCATGAAGTGCTTTAAATGTCCACAGAATTCACACAGCCCAGTGGATAAATTACTTAAACGCAACACCACAAACAAACTTTGCCCGCCTTGCATTTATTCGACTGCTTAAGATTTCGCCTGTTGGGTTTGAGCATTCATTTCATCGCGACCATTGCCGAGATAATATTTCTTGCAGGCCACTCATATCTCGGATGTGACAAACTGCTGGCTCAGCATCAAACTGCAGCATGCCCGGGAATCGAGTGGATTAGCCGGCAACACCACCACCGAGAAACCGCCGGCGCGGGTTCAGTGGCAACAGCCAAACCCTAAGAGTGTAATATACCGTGTGATGAGAATCATAACAATAAGTCATTGGCAAAGGGCTGTGTTTTCTTCAATTACACGGCGCCGCCACCGGCACTTTGCCCATTTGCTATCAGCTTATCTTCTCTTGCGGCAATAATTTCCATCTTTTGCTACCGTTTGGTCGAATGCAAACTTTCCACACTTTGTGTGCCTCCCAATCGAATATTACAAATAGTCGTTGATTTATCACCAATAATAATTTCCCAAAAACGGATTCGCACCGCGAACAAAAACACAATCGAAAGATTATTTGCTGCCTTTGGGAAAGATAAATCTTTTACCCGTTGGGATGGTTTCCTATAATTATGACCTCCAGCTATAAAGAGCAACTTTTTAAGATTCTTTAACTAAAACGCAAATTGCAGCGGAAAAAGTAAAACTACTACGAATAAAATTAAACTTTTTAAAGTTTGCCCTGGCATTTCACGACGAAGTTGAGCGCACTAGAAGATGACATTTCATGCAAGTGATAAACGTCCAAATGAATATGGCCTATCAAAATATTAATCACCATAAAAAGGTGGCGAACTTACTTGATATAAACTCGCTTAGATAAAAATGAAATTAGAAAAAGTTGCATAAGTTTTTAGTAAATGTAGCACCCGCACGTAGTAAAATTATTTAATATTGCTGCGTGCAAATGCATTCTTTCGTCGCCGCCAATTTGCAATTCGTTTGCTCGGTATTCTCTGCATGAATTGCGGTTCGCCACACGACCTTCCTTCGTCTTCATGCATTGCCGCCTCTTATACGACGATGTTTCATGAAGAGGAAGCTCTGCGTGTGCAGTCGAATTGAAAACGACATAGCAGTCTACGATGGTGACGGTGGCGGCGACGAAGAAGAGGGCGAGTTAACAGATAAACGTGTCGTGAATAACATTCAATTTACACACATCATAAAATATACATACACATAAGGGATGTGCTATATAGAATGGAAAATTCACTAAGGAATTTTCTATTTAAACTACCCGCCTCAATAAACGGATTGAATTTGTCTCCTTGGCGTGCATATTTTATGGCGCTTCTTCGTTCAAGAAGGGAAAAAATTCGGCGCAGGGCATTCAAACACAAGTAAAGCGTGCAAAGCAAATTCAAGAGTCTGGAACGTGGGCAGAAACGAATTCTTTTCATACTTTCGTCCTCGTCGCTTTTCATAATGAATTTTCCTTCGATCGTGCGTTAAAAGCTAAATTTGCTCTGAATTTCCAAGACAAACAATTAAATAAAATACTAATTCGTTTCGGCCTTTTTTCCTTTAAATTACAATATAAAATTTCAACTGCAAATAAAAGTTTTCCATATTTTCACTCGCCTATTTGAAATATACTTTTTTATAGGAAAAGGCACTAAATACAAAAGGCAAATGCAAAAACCTGCAACGAACACACGAACGATTGAAAACCGTGACGGTGAAAGAAATAAACTTCGTCGGTAACGCATTACTGGTTTATGCCTTCACGGACGCTTTTTGTTGTTGTATGTTAAGATATTGACTTTATCATCTATCATAACTTAAAAGATCCATGGTGTTTGGTGGTGTGTGCGAGCAAGTAGAAAACCGACGGTTTTATCCGCATGGCCGACCGACTCAACTTTTATTCCTGAACTCTTTTCTTGCGAGCGTAATGGTATATTCCTTCATGGCGTGTTGTTGTTGTAAGGCAGCGTCGCCGGCACCCAGCTTTGTTGTTTGCCCGAGTTCCCTCCATAAATGTCGAGCGATGGAGGGAAAAATGCAGAGCACCAATAAATGCAACTATCGCGGAAAACGCGAAAGCGCAATAGTGGTGAACGTTTAAGGAAATCGGACGCCCGGGTTCAGAGCTCGAGGGTAAAAGAAAGCGTTTTCAATGATTGAACTAATCCCATCCAAGAATGCGAAGAAAAATGCTTCAAGCAATACAAGTCTTTAGAAACTTTTTCTTCGGGTAAATGTGCTTCATATACATTTTAAATTTTTATCTTATTTTACGATTTGTGGGCTATAACAACGCTGTGCAGTTTGAAATTATTAAATGCGGTAGAGACCGGAAAATTATTGTGCAAAAATTAACGAATGCAATTAAATTGCAATCAATATCGACGCGCGGTTGCAACTCATTAAATATCATTAAACGTTTCTTTTGAAAGCGTGCGCGGCAAAATACGAATAGAACAATGAAAATGTATAAATGTTAAGCGGTGTTATCGCCAGCGATATAAAAATGTTGCCGAGGCAATGCTAATGCGGCGATAATGGCCATTTAAATGTGATAAAATTGGCGAAACACGCGGCTAAATGGCATGAAATACTTTGCTAAAACATACGGCAAATATCACAATAACAAAACGTATATTTAAATGTCGTTCATTATGGCCGTTCGTTATTATTATTATGATTGCTGGGCGGCTCTCCCGAACACACACAAAGCAGTGTGGCTCACAAATTTGATGCGTATCAAATCTGAAAACCCTCGCTGGCTTTTTGAATAATTCATCATTCATCAGAGCCCATTGCATTTCCAGCATTTATGCCATCAGCACACAACATCGAGTCGTTTTATTAGCGAGCGTTGCTTTGCCTGGAATGTCCGTTGCCGCCACCGCTACCGCCAGCAATAGCACAACAAGAATACAACACTAGCCCCATAACACTTTGTCGACGGACGCCGGTTATTCATGCGTGTAATGAATTCGGGATTAATAATTTTTCATAATAGCCTGGCCAGTGTTTCATAATAGGCAAGCTCGTATGAATAAGGAAGGGTGTGTTCACTTGCCTTTTACAAATGTAAAAACCACAATTTGGCGTTGACTTTTGTTAAATGTTCTTTTAAAATTTAAATTGCATGAATAAATATTTTAATACCTGATTTACTCACAACCTTTCATTTTAGAATTATTGTTAGTCATGGCTATCTGTTGAAAGGAAAGAGCTCTTTCGTGACATCAATAAAATTTCCATAGCCATTGATGTTTCGACTTGTTTGCACAAAGCAATGTTTGCATGATACCGAAACTAAAACAATTCACAGAACAATATAAAGCCTTCCGTTCCACCACTGTTTGTACTTTTATTATTGTTCTTGAGTTATGAATACATGAATTAATTCAAGCAGTACTACGTTCCTCTTGTTCCTGGCCACAATTAAGATGTCAAACTAGCAGCCACGACGTGTACTGAAAGTCCAGAAACAGGACGATAATATAAATATGCGACGACGTTTATTGCATACTTACTCGTGTTTAGATCCCTTTTAGTTAGCATATGCACATAGACGCTGATATTTCGCATTGGATTTTATGGCACGCCGACCACAATTTCCCATAAATTTTATCGAATATCAAACCTGCAGCTCGAAGCTCAGCAACATGTAAGTGACAAGTGCCAATTTTAAATGCATCAAAGTCATTCATCTGCTATAAAACTTATGTGTTTCATTTCATGGCTTCCATGCTGCATGAATAAGTAATTCGATTACCCAACCAACTTGCACGCCGTGATTGAAGAAATCTCATTAACGCAATTTCCAACTGGGAAAGAACGACAATGGCTAATGCACTTGTGCTTACTTGATTGTACTTGACCGTTAGTGGTTAGTGGAAATAACTTGGGTCTTCTTAGCGTGCGTGTGTGTGACACAACTGAGTGCAAAGTTTGCTTCTTACATATTTGATGAGTGACCAGTGAGCTTGTTTTCTCTCTGCGATGCCTTTTGTGCTTCTTCGCTAAGGTACACACTCACAAGACAACGTTTGCAACCTGCGGAATGGAATTTTCAAGCAGCTCCAGCGAACACTCTGGCATTGCTATTCCCAATAGCTGGGTCATTCCCCAAGAGACTGGTGCTACATAGCTGACTATGTGCACCATTGGGATGGAATTCTATTACACTTTGGCTGCAGTGTGCACAATTTCGACGCATTGCTTGAATCAGTCATCCTCTTGAGAACTTCTATAGTTAGCCAACTTCAACATTGATTGAATAAACGATTGTTGACACAATTTAAATAATATAGTAATAAATATAGATAATGTTTCACTTGTAAGCGTCATTTGTAATGTTAATAGTAATTGAAAATAAATTGATTCAGAAAAATGCACACGTTTAAATTTAAAGGTGAAGAACAACATTTTACAGAATTGGTACAGCCCTCTAGTGACATTAAAGCAAGTGTAAACGTTTTATTATGGTATCTGTAATATCAATCGCAGTATACTTTTTACATTACAGAGGTCACTCATTGTACGCTATTTGGCGCCATCTTCTCGTCACAATTTGCCTCAAAAAAAGTGGAATTGTAGGTGGCATTGCCGGATTTAACATCTGATCGCTGTCACACGCATTGCGCGACGGGGATTGCGTGCGCATCGGGTACGAATATTAGGTTAGGCCGACATGTATACGTAAAGTGTGTGCAGTCGCGCGGATTGCGAGCTTGTGTACATATGTGCGGTTTCGATTTGGTGTGCGTCTAATTGAGAAACATGTTGGAGCGAAACCCGGCTGCTGCTGTTGCTGTCGTTGTCGCGTTGTGCGGAAATACGTGGTACGTTTGTTGAATGTGTGATGCGCGAAAATGTCAGAAAGTCGACGTGCGACACTGATACCTTTTGGTGCCGCTGGTGGAAATGATGCAAAGAAAGCCAAGAAACCGCTGGCGCGGAGCATCCGAATCACGTTCACTTTGCCCGAATCGAACGAGGACACATGTGCCGTGTTCAATTACAAGGAAGAGCTGGCTGCTGCAAAGGTGAGTGCTGCGCCGATTGTTTCGAGGAATAGAAAATGGTGAACATTTCCCTATTGTATTTCCAATCGTGCTGGATGGACCTTCCGTGCAAGAATAACAGTTGCACGCGGCCGTCCACATTTGAGGCACGGGCCGCAAGTCTGTCGTCTTTATATTTCGACATCAGTAATTACATTGAAAAGATGTGAGAATACGGGGACCGCCATGTTTGAGAAGGGAATGGTTGCAAAAATATTATTCAACAAACGCACCAAGCGTGCAATGCAATTCATCTTAGATGTACATTACGCGGGCGCATTTCGCGGCATTTTCGGGCGAAAGTCAGCGGCGCGCAAGGTGATATTGATGGCCCTAAGCAATTCTGTAAGGGTTGGGCTCGAGCAAAGCATTGTCGTTTTTCAGGGCGACGATACATAAATAAAAATAACGAAAAGCACGCCGTTTTGATGGTTGCCTTCGTCGACTGCTAACTGTCTACATAGCCGCCTCTGCATGTGTCTGTCTGTTGTTTGGTTCGAACGCATTCGCACGAGTACGACGAAGGCGAGCGGTACACGCGACCATCCGCGCGCAGTTCAAAATTATCAAACATCAACTATTAAACCGTCGAAGAGGCTAATGTTGCCCATAGATTTTATCATCAGTTTCGTACATAAAATACATTCTCGATATACACATACTACACTGTGTCGCCTTCGCGTGGATTTCAACGCCTGTTATATGTCAAAACTTACACTGCGTGGTAACTGTTATATTTGCATGGCATTTGTGAATTTATTGAATGTCGTATGAGAAAATGTCTAGATTTTGCATGTAAATTATCAATAAGTCGATTTCGTGACGTAGTCACCGCATTTCATTTGTTATAATAACACTTTACCTTGTAAATACTACAATAATCTAGGTTACGTGATATTTATATGAATAGTCGAAATTGATTAGCGCTTTGTGATCACTTTTTCTAATATCAATCGCTGGCTGTTTTTTTGGAATATGCTTTTGATTTTTTTGTCCAAGAAATACAAAACTGTCAGATGTTAAGTAGTGTGAGAAAAGCGTACGTGACTGCGGAGAGTAGTGCGTACCACCATTGAAGAGAACGCGCCTGAATGCAGCGACGTGCAATATCCGTCGTTTATCTCAAATTTCAGTCAATAATTTTATCGACAAACATTTTTGATGCATGGTCATTTGTTTATTAATGATTGATTAGACATATTTATTAGTTTTTTTGCTTGCATTTGCCCGTAACGCGCCGGTCACGAGCGCGTATGAGGCGCGAAAGTATCAGGCAAGCAGAAACCGTCTGAAGCAACCGAGACTCTTCGAATGGAATACTACGGATTCTCTGGCGCGCACACCGCGTGGTATTTGTTATGAGTGCGAACGTGTACTTTCATTTCCCCGTTGAGTGGAGTCGCGTGCTGCGCTTTACTGGAGCGCACCATACTTCTACAGAATGAGTCAGACTCGGTTCAATCGTACATGTTTCATTTTTGTCTAGAAAACCAATTTACACAAATTCAGCGCGTAATTTTTGAAAAATACAAATGGTTCTTTTCATTTCTCAAACATAAATATACTTCGCGTGCTGTTTTAATGACGAATATTTCCTAATTCGTAATGCTTGCTTATTTTTCTAAAAAGATGTGGAACAATTTTGAACAAGTGCTGCTCCAGTGGTAGTAGTATGTATTAAGTTTAAATTTGTTTTGTTGATTCAATGGATTTACTTAGTCATTATCATTGGATTATTTTTTATAGAAAAAGGATAAAAAAGTTGCAAATGGTAAAACTCCAAACGGCCTTGATCCATTCGATGAAGAAGATGACGATGTCAAACGAATCGCAATGGAAATGGAGGCAAAATATGTATGCATCCAGTAATCACAATCTGCACCTTATTTACTTTCATTTTGTTTTAGGGTGCTGGGCCACCGACTAAGAAAAAACGACGAGGGCGTCGTGATGAATATGCAGATATCGGAATGGGGTATGATGAATCTGATTCATTTATCGACAATACCGACGGCTATGATGAGATGATACCTATGAATGTCACCACGTTGCATGGCGGCTTCTATATCAATTGTGGTGCTTTGGAGTTTAAGACTGACGAGGGCGTGAGCTCAGACTTATCTTCCAGTTCTTCGTCGTCATCTTCTGAAGATGAGGACGAAGATCGCCCAAAAAATCGCAAGCGAGTATTGGAAAGTTCAGACAGCGATGGAGAGACTGAGACTGACAAGGAGAAGGAAAAAGATAAGGATAAGGAGTCTGATAAAGCAGCAACGCAGGTAGAGAAGAAGCAAAAGGTCACTTCAGCTGCTTCAAGTAGTAGTGCTACTAGTGTGAGCACAACAAACGGTCTACCGCCGAAGAAGAAGCTAACTCCTGAAACGAACTACGCTAAACCACTGCCGAAAAAAGCAGCAAGTGAAACCGATAAAAAGAAGACTGTTAAAGAACTCTTAAAAGACAGGCGTGACGATGAACCGAGCAAAGACTCAAAACCAAGTAAAAATAGTGATAATAAAGACAAAAATGTTAATAGTGTTAGTGATAAAATTGATGCTGTTGTAAGCATAGATAAAGAGACAGACAGTGTTGTTGTATTAATGGAACCAGAGAAAGCACCATCTTCACCGTGTCAACGCGAGCCTCCAAAATTAAGCCCGCAAAAGATGGACGTAGTGCAGTTACCGGAAAATTTACCGGACAATATATCGGACATTATTCGGAAAATTAAAGAAAATGTACAGAAAAATTTGGATAACAAAGTTGATTTATATAGTGGATCTGTAAATAGTTTATTAATTCTGTAAGTACATAGTAATTTGGATTGCAATAACTAAATATTATGCCGATTTTAGGTTTGAACGTAAAAGCAAAGTACTAGGTAAACAATCACGCTCACGTATCTATCAACATTTATCACCGATTTTCCAATGTAAGAAGGAGAATTTGTGTAAACGTGCCAAAAACTTGGTAATGGAGGAGGATATGAAACGGTTGCAAAATCTTACTAGTGAATTTAAACTGAAAGTTGACGCAATGATGCCGCAACTGCTGGAAAAATATGAACGAGAAAGTATGCGAATCAACCAAATTAAAACAATGGAGACTGAGGAAAGTAAAACGATTCGACTACCGAAGAGAAAGTTTAGTTGGTCGGAGGAGACCCGTAAAATGTTTAGAGAAATAATAATTATTAAAAAGCGTCTGTTAATCTATGAAGGTAAAACGAAAGAGAGCATTGATATATATTTAAATCTCTTCATGAAATCGGATGTGAAGACTATTTGGCCTGAAGGTTGGATGACTATGGCAGCTCTATTTAAGTTATGGAACACTTTTGAAAAGAAGCCACCCCCGGCAAATACGTCAGTAGAATTAAATTCCAGTTCGGAAGTATTACAGTCGCCACCAGCTATAACATCAAGTAAGGATGCTGGTAGTTCCGTCAAGCAGTCGAAGCCAGTTAAAAAAGCTGTGAATAAGGAGACGGTACCGAAACGCACAAAGAGCCCGGTTTTGACGGCGAAAGATGTACAAAAATTACAGTCCAATAACGCTCTCTCCATCACTCCCATCAAACCTACAACCGGTCCAACCCAAGAAATACCTAAACGGCCGAAGGGAAGCGACTTAACAATTGACAAAATAGAAAACTCTACATCAATACCACTTTTCAATTCAAATGCTGTCAATTCGGTAATCATTAGTCCAATCGATAAGCCAAAACTGGGCGATGTTCAACAAACACACAGTCAACCCAAGTCTACAATACAGGCACGGACATTATATAAACCTGACACAAAAGATACCATATCCACGTCTGTAACTGAGAAGACTACAAAATTTGTTAATTTGCCTCAACACCTGGATAGCGACATTAATAGGCGCGTTCCTACTGAACACAATATAGAAAACATTATGAAAGCGGCAAATACAAGCAAATCCCGTCTATCTAACTCCTCGGATACAAATTCCGAAACAAATAAATCACGTGTATCCACAGAAATTATTATACCAAAACTTGAAATGGATGGTTCGCCTATCTCTATCGCAACAAATGCAACGCGCATACCATTAGAAAATTTCATGCCGAAGCCAATTATTGAAATTAAAAAAGAAGCGGCTGACGATGCAGTTATAATCCTTGATGATGAAGATGGTGCTCCGGCTCCGAGAACTACTACAACTACAAATAATACCGATCCAAAACGTAAACAGGCGTCAAAAAGCAAAAACAAGTATTATGATGCGTCTCTGTATCAGCCTGTTAAAAGTGCCTGTGAACCTAAAAATAAAATAGGTAATTAATTGCTGTTTGGTACAATTCATTCAAATTATCTCAATATCCTCTATCTCAGGGAGTAAACCGGAAGTAATTCTTGATAACGACAAGTCTACAAAGAAAGATATAAAAAACCACGAGGGCGAGGACATTTTGAAGCTGATGGAGAATCTGAAACGGTTGAATAATATGACTGCCTACAATAAGAATGTCTCTACGAAAAGCACAGTGAGCAGTACTAGCAATATGTCCTCATCACCGCAGAGTTCTAATGAACAGGCGAAAACAGATTACTCTGGTATTAGTTTTCAAGATGTCTATCATCGACAATTTCTCACTGATTTGAAGAACTCTTTGGGTACACCTCCATCAACGACAACGTCCTCAAAAAATTATAATAGGTGCAGTTGAATAATTTCGTTGGTTTTATTTTATTTTCTTTATTTTGCGACGTTTTGCAGTGCCCATTCCAGTTCGAGTACGTCACATCCCGAGAAGCATTATAGTGTAAGTGATTTTTACAATAGCGATTGAAGTACGTGCGATTCTTTACTGTTTCGTTTTCTGTCTTTCAGAATTCTAATAACAATTACACAGCGGCACAAGGCGCACTTAAATATAAAAATAACTATACAACGCAGCAACATACAGGTGCGTATTGATATATTAGTTATTAACTATGGAGCATAAAACATTTCAAATCACGGAATTATTTGAACGATTCGACTGACCGATTACCTTCCATTTAGGTACATTTAATTTAGTGGATGATATGATCGCAAACTTGACGGAGTTCGCGTACCCGCAAACAGGTACGGGATTGCCGACTTTTCTAAAACTTAATATTTGAGTATTATTTTTCACCTATGGTAGTGGATTCTATTTTTGCACACTGTTAAATATTTAATTTGTTTACGTTGGTTTCCGGAGGAAGTTAGGTTCCTAAGCTTTAAGATAATATCATATCACACAAGCTCGCCTCATTTCCTCCCATTAGAAGGAATTAATGAATTCATTATCTTTTTCAGCGAGCCATAAACAGAAGCCACCTCACAAATGAGTACGGAATTCATTGACAAAACTTGTTACAACTGGACATACTTATGTTTACTGCCATTTCGTGACAATACGTTCAGTGATTTTATATGCATTCAGTTAATATAAATAATTTCGAAAATTAATTGTTACATTCAAAATCTTTAGTTTCGTGATTGTACAACAAGTTCTCAAACATTTGCGGTGATTTTGAAGGAGTACGGCAAATAATTTAATTGTCGGTGGGAAAGTATGTATTTTCTGTACATTTTGTAGATAATAATCACATTATGATGTAAGTACATATAACACTCATTCCTTATTTATTAATCTGTACATTTTGAAATGAAGAAATTAATGTAATTTTCATATGAGAAAACATTGATAAATGAATTTTAAACAATATAAATTTTGATTTACTGCAGTTTAGAAAATTATTTACTTCGATTAATTGCGTTAGTAACAGATATATTTTGCACTTTACTAATTTGTGAAATTTCGCAAAAATTGCCGAATGAGTACCAAGATTATTTCGATGGCAACTTAAATATTTGGCTCGATCGCAACGCCTCTAGGAGCCATTTTTAGCGCTTCTGCGGTTAACAATGGAACTATTCTGTCTGACAGCTCTATGAGTGTCGTTTTGTTTTGTTATTTGTAAATAGTTAATTTCATTAAATTATATATCGTTAATAATAATTGATTGTGCTACAAGTAGTACCTACTGCCTACAGTGTGTGCGAACGTCACAAGGTATGCCTACAAAACAATGCTATTTATACCACATATCGATTTTTATGCTTAACCTAAATATGTGCTTTTGCCGATTACTTTTTATTATACGCCTTTCTATAAAACAATTGACTCTTACAGATTTATTTAAATTTACCATCGCACTTGAAAGCTATCGCCATTAAAATGCTGTAAACATTATATTAATATAACTCATTACGATTTTACGGTATATGAACATAATTGCTCTTAATAGTTATGCGTGCATATGCCGTTATATGCAAGTATGAAGTGTTAAGCCTTTACACGCTTCATTATGAAGTGTGATAATTACCTCTTGTGTATGAATTTATGTTGGTTTTTCAGACATTGTAGATTGGATGTTGCTTTCACCCTATCGTTCGAGCATAAATAAATAATGTGTTTTCAATCAATAGCCATTGATGGCTAGCTAATTATGTAGCTTGTTCAAATGCATCGAGGCCAACTATGAATTAGTGACGCAAGCGATCGATACCACGTCTCGATTGTATTGTGGTAATTCCTAAGAAATTGATTTTCTCTTTCTAATTACTTGTTGAAGTTGGCGTATAAAGAGACGAAGCGGTTGTAATATATTTGGTTAATTACATCGTGGGCTTGCTAGCGACAGTGATGGTTTCGGAAGAACAGATCATTTCTGTTCCAGACGCATAAAGATCTAGTTTTTCATTAAAGTCTGGCCGCTCTATACGTGGTGGAGTTAAAAAGAACATGTGTGCTTTTAAAGTAAACAGCTATACTTTACACTTTATAGGTAAATGCTACAGTCAGTTATTGTAAAAGTTGACTTCGCTGTGCACTGTCTGTAGATATCCATATATTTGTAGGGTAGACTCTCTTGGTTGCTGTGCAGCTCTGGCCAAGAGCGGAATATACCAGGATCTGCTGGGTACATACGGCTCCTGCCATTTTATGGCCGTCGTGGGAATACAACGACACGCCGGTTCGATTCGACTCGCAGACCTTTATATTAAACTTGCCGTACTTGGACTCACCGTTTCTACTTCACGACGAGGATCAACCGACCTGTCCATGGTCGTTCCATAGCAGCCAGACAGCTTTAGAGGACAGGTAGATGCACTTGAAAAACGCAGGGAATGCCAGCAAAATGCTCCATGGACTCGGATTCTTATTGATCAGCTGGCGTAGGAAACGGAGGAAAGCTGAATGTAGCTAGTTGCGAGAGACTTCATAATTATATAATCCGTTATTGCACGGAGAGAGTGTATTTCGGAGCAATTGGAATATCGGAAATCTTTGTATGTTTGAATATACAACTAATAGTGACATCAAAGCGCAAAGGAACGTGCCTTGTTTTCAATATGTACGTCCAGTGGGTTGGCATTCAATAATTTTGCTACCCTTTGCCTGGTTCTGGTTGCTGGCTTGTTTTTTCGTTGTACCTAAAATACGAATATTGAGACGTATGATATTGCCAAATAGAATCCCGCACGAACCGCGGCATAGACGCAACGTGGAAACGAAATCGCCATACGAAGCATACATTCGGGAGGAGCACATTTCGCTTTGCTCAACAGATTTTATTGCTCCGCTAGCAGAAGCGCCTGTATGGCATAGACCGTCTAGCGCAAACCAACCTGCTGGGAGGCTACACAACGTATTGTTTACAGCAATGTATTGTGGTAGTGTTTTGGTATTAGAAAACTGCTAGTGCAACCGTTTCGCATCGTCGCTTCAAACCGAACGAATGTTGGCAGTGGTCGCCGCCACAGCACTTGCTTGCTTTGTTTGCCTTTCGTGTTTCCACTTATGTTGTTCTTCCAAGTTTTGGCGGCACAATAACAACAACCGCACTAGCGACGATTCCAATTTCTTGCAGCGTCCGAAACGGGACAAGTTTTTGTCGGATGGCCCCGTTGTTTGCCAATCGTGCGTTTGTATGTTTGTCTTCCACCTGAACGGTATACCAGAATAGACGAGTCAGATGCGGCTTGGTGTGCACTAACCGTCAAAGCTTTTGCTTTTCTATTTTTTCGTTTGCGTTCTTTCGTATTTGTACTCTGGTCTATGTGTTGGTTTTCCAATGGAGTTTACCCGCCTCCAGTATACACACATGATGCGAGTTGTTTAGTATTCGGAAACAGTGCCGCGGGTAGTATTGGCGGAGCAGCGATGCAAGCTGGAAGCAGTCAGAAGAAGGAGCACATCCTTACATATCGATCATTCACGTTAGGACCAAGGGGCATACATGCGTTTTCGCGTAGAAGAAAAATTGGAAAACGTCATTGACTGAAGCCAACGTTTGCGTTGGTGGAAGTATCTATTATTTAATAGTCATTCAACCATGCGCGTGCTCACACAAATGCTGGATTCGAATGCGTCATCAACTTTGTTTTTGCCAACGGGCTGCGGGCGTAATTAGCGTGCGTTAATTGCCGGCCAACATGGCTTTTAGTATGCACGTCGACGAGTTGATAAACACATCGGCAGGGGTGCATCGTTCAGAGACAACACAATGAGAGCTGTGGCGGTTGCGCTTGTAGAAGGGCATCATCAACAAAACCAAGTAGCATTTGCTAAGTAAAAGGAAACCGAGCTCGTGCAGCTCTCGGCTCTATTGCCTCTTTCACGGCACTTGCTGGCTTCCGTGGTTTGCATCAAGTGGATGCCTTCATAGTTGGCGCGCGTGGTGTACGGTTTCCAGCAACTGCGCTGGTCTGTCGCGGAGCGTAAGGATACCGAGCAGTTCACTGTTCGGGAATTACACCCGCGGGTACTGTAAATATTTAAAATTATGTTGACCTTTGTATCATACACACGGACAGCGTGCAAGTACAATGCATATGCGCGTACCAATGTGAAGATACTATGCGAGGATTCAGAGGTATTGGTTGCCAGCTACTTGCTCATACCATGGCACGAGCTCGTGTTACGTGTTTGCTAGTTCCAACGAAATATTGTTGCAGTTACAATGCAGGTAGCTTCAGCAAATAATTTCATACAGTCTTCAAACATTGCGCTACAATGTAATTGAATCAAGTTTTCATTTCAAAATTATATTGGGTTGTGTTTAGGAAATGTCTACGTTATGAATTATTCATAGATTATACAGGGAAAATTTCTAATTTTCAAGTTGCCAGGATAATTTACACCAAATTAGTGTTTAATGCTCAGAAAAGCCAACGTTGAAAATAATAAAAATAGCGTGGTTGTTTTTCGATTTACGGTGTAACCTAGGACAATACGGTAAAAAATAAGTTCATGTATTTTTGAAATACAGTTGAATGAAAATCCATGGAAAATGTGCTATTTGTTCGATATCATTTGGCAGAATGTACGTGAGTGCGACTACATATTCGCCGCCTCCGACGCTTGAATCACACTCAAAGAATACGCAAGCTGGAGAACAGCTTCGCTCTGGTGTGAACCTAATGGCAACATAATATTTGCGCGTATTTCACACACAAATACCCCTGACGACTATGTATCGTTGGTACGTGCCCCCAATGGTCGGCTGTCGATATGCTTTTCTATGGCTGTTCTCGTACCCGCCCCCATCGTCGCCACATTTTTATACCGAGTATTTCCTGAAGTGCCGCCATATTTTCGAGTGCACTACTAACACCCTTTAATTCTATTATAAGTTTGGTGCTAATTAAAATAATAGCTTTAATAACTCCATTTTGCAAATATGCTACCAAACGAAGTGAAATACGGATCCCATTTTGGGATTGTAAACAAATTTGTCTTGTGAATAGTATGGCTCTGCTGCGGCTAGTAAGCACTCGACTGAGCTTTGTGCGTTCGCGAACAAGTTGGTTATTCCGCGTTTGAAATGTTTTTATTACGTTCGCGCGCTCGAGTTAAGTTTGCTTGGTTGAACTGTCATGTCATAAACAGTAAATGAGTTGGAATTTACAACCTGTAGAAAAGACATAGCAGTGGTGGCGGGCGAGTAGGCGAGGTGTAAGTGCAATTCGACGACATGAAGACGGCAGTGACGGTGGTGGCAGACATACGTAAGCTATGTCTGTGGCGGTGCTAGCAGAACGTCAACGATGACTATTACAGCGAGCGACGCGGACGAATTGCGCGCTATAGCTAAGGGTTGAATTCGTTTCGAAAAACATATTGCTTTTTACATTTATGGCGCGTGCATACTGCGCATCCGTTGACGTCTTGCAGAATTTTATCTCTTGCCGGAGAAGCGACATTAAAATGCATCCGTTTGTCGTGTACGTTTATTGACACATTCATCTTGGTTAATAATCAAGTACCCACATTCGCGAAATATCGCTGTTGAATAATAGAGCGTTTTAATGAACCTCATGCTGGACGATGGCGCGTCGCGTCGCGGGGACTTGTATTAACAGTATTAACATATTAGCGGACGATAGGAGCACGAACTGTATTGAGTGATGAGCATAATATTCATATCTACATGTACCTACACCGCCACTGCGACCGCACGTATTTGCGAAATTGTAGCAACGCGTCCGGCGATAATGCGAATTAGATTCGATGAATGTATGCTCTCTCACACTGCCGTTAATGTATGCATCGTTCGGAGATTTGCCATTCACCAGTTGCAGTCGCGCGCATTTGCGGTTTATCTAATTATCCACCGCAATGCACATAGAGGTATGCATATTTCTAATTGCGAAATGTGTACCACAGAAAACTGTGTTTGTCGATTAAACGCAATAACCGATCACAGTGTATGTTGACGATGAATACTTCATTAGGAAAACATTAACACGCGTGAGAAAAATATTGCAGTTTGAATTGGGTTAATTTTCAAACAACCGTATACTGCGTGCTTTTAGCTCGTCAGAAACACAACACGCATGAATGAGCGATTAATGCAACGTGACTTTTATGTTCGTTGTGAACGATTTGAAAGTATAATGGCAATCGAAACAATAGAAGTGTAACAATATGGAAACATTTAGAAGCGGAAATTTTTATACAGCAGGACGCGTCGCGACGGCACATAACAGTATGCCAGAAAAATTTTTGTGGCGGAAGAAGGGTAATGATGGGATCTTTGTAATATCAGCGTAGACTTCGCACGTTTTGAGGCGCCAAGTTTGTCTTACTTGCCAAGTTTGCATTTTGCATATATGGAGAACTGCTTTGAACTTCAGAAAAGTTGAGTTCGCACGCGGTTTCCTGATACATTAAAAGTATCTCAACTCATCACGTCAACATTTTCACCCGTGTAGCTCTCGTGTTTGTAACTAAGTCGCAACGTGCACTCCCCTAGATTCAAAACTGTGAACTTTGATTTATATTCATTGGTATTTTTATATCGACAATTTAGTTTTGGAAGTCTATGAAGAAAGTATTTGAGCGTTTTATTGGATTTTAAATATTTAACGGTTATTGAAAATCTCAAAGTAGCATTGGGTTATTTAATAGCAAGGAAGGTACCTATTAGGCTCAAATGCAAACAGTGGAAAATATACATTATAATTACGCATGCAGCTCTTGCTTATTGCATCTTTCAGCAGGTAATTGTAATCAAATATGCAGGAGATGCTATTTGCTCGTTCGTTAGCTGCCAGTTTGCATTATAATAAATTCATTGGCGGCAAGTAGCTTTGCACACTATGCGAATATTGCGCGCTGAAACATGCATGAACGTGCAATTATGTAATATGTGCGTGCGATGCCCTAATACGCCAGTCGGGAAAGGGGTATTTGCGTGCCCACTGCATATGATGCTGATAGGCTGGGCATTGCACACGCATGAAAGTGTTATGAGGCTGCGACGCGCTCTCCGCCGGGGAATAATTGCTTTTTGGGAGAAGCCGGCGCGCGCGCCCCGAAATATTCGCACATTGTATCGCGTTCCCGTTGCGCGCATGGGCATAAGTCTCTGGTGATTTATGCGCAATGATTTTTCATGACGTGTAATTGCATATAGTAGGTTCGCTGGTAACGCAATCAAGTAATGACTTGTACGCGCGACGCAGCGTTAAAGCGTGTTCAACCTCGTGAATACTGCATTAATTTGCGATTTTTGTCACCCACAGGGGCAAGAAGTTGCACAATGTTTGTAGCTGAGGTCTCAGAAACTCTGGAACTCTCCGTAATGGAAATCAAGTCATTTGTATTCATTTGGCATAATAATCTAGAAATTATTAAATGATATATCAGGAGATATTATCAAATTTGTAAATAATTATATTTTATTGTGGCGGGGCGCAGGAGTCTAACCGTAGATGGCTTAATAAAAACGGAAGGCTCTACTACGGGCAAAAAGGGGCAAACGTGATCCAGCCTGATACAAACTTGAATGCTTTTCCGGCATCGTCTCTCTTAGCACAGTTGTACACTTTCTGCTAGGGTTACAAGCATCCTTTCTCGAAAGAAGATGTCGTAACACGCGCCTGGATTTGGTGGGACCACCACGTCTACCACGCACGTTCTTCTGATCTCTTCTCTCCATTATATTTGCTCAATAAAATACCACCGCATAAATGTTTGTTCCGTAAATAATTCATCAATTTTGTCGTGAGGATCTCGGTTTTGAGGGGTGAAAAATGACGTTGGATGCGTATCAATTCTTGCAGAGTTAATTTTTCGTAGGTGCTTGAACCTGAAACATCATTAATTATATGCGCTTCGTTGCTCCGGAGAAGCTGTTCATCTCTGGCGGTGGAAGCAACCGCAGAATATCCCATTCTCCACTCGCCCATCCTTGGCCGCTGGGGTCCAGCTTGTTAGTAGTCAACCATCTCCACTATAAATTCCAGCGACTTGAAACTATCGGAATACATTACTTGCGCTCTTTGGCGCGCACATATCCGTCGTCTTGGCGGGTGGATGTTGGAGCGGCGTACGGCCTCGTTTTGCAGCAGTCCATTTCCGGCAAAACGAATGCGCGCTGCGCAAATAGGTGGAGGAATTGTCGGACGAACGAAATTTCGTAATCTTCTTGTTTGCGTTTCCAAATTCGCTCTCCATAGATACACACAGGTCGTGATAGCAAATTGGTTAATCCATATTAGTCTTCTTCCGTTCTTCGGAGTTGTTGTTGCAATGCTGCGGTCGCTGGGAAAATAGCGCGCCTGTAACCCTTAGGGCGGCCGTAATCGATTGGGATAAAGTTTATTTTCAAAATAAAACAATTACGTTGTACGCAAGTCGAATAATTTAGACGAGCTAACTTTAGGGGAAAATAGAGCGGAAACGAAATTAACATCTTAATAAATGTCCTTTAAAGGTTGCTAATTTTACGAATTTTATTTGTTTCAGGGGCTTGGGCATTGGTAGACAGACATTCAGGCAAAAACGAGGTAAAAAGACTTGTTTTTAATTTTATTTTGATCGCATTATTATTGCTATTGTATGAAAGCGTTTGTCGAATTCATTAGGTCGACGAAATGAATATTTGAGGCGCGTTGTTTTTATATTCGCCGACAATTTGCAGAGAATGCTCCGTTCATAAAGAAATGCTGAAGTAGAAAATAGAAAAAGAGACGTGGAATGTGAGAAGTCGAATGTGCCCCCTTCACTGCACAGCCAGGGGTCACGTTCATTTAATTATCGAGCGCGCTCGTTGAATTTTCGACAAATGCATTTCGAGGTGAAATTTTTATGTCGTACGCAACAGCTTTTCTCAAGATTGCTTTTTTCCCATTGCGTTTTGTCTATATGGGATTCTCAGTGGAGTTACTCTGTTCGTGGTAATATACTCAAAGGTGTAAGAATAGTACCAGAACAAAAGAAAATGTACAAAGTGTTCAAATAACGTGATCCCATTATTTGGATTGTATGCTAAATTCAAACATACATTTAATTGTAAAATGCTGTCAATTATGTTAAATTAAGACAGTTTTATCGTGTGTCCTTAGAATAGTGATTCCGATAATACAGGGGCGTCATATGGTGTGGCATTACAAATTGGTTTCAAAGACAGAACACGGTGCTGCCGCTGTCAGTATAAACGTTAGTTGGGCCATGGTACATTACGGCTGCGGCTTATTTTGTGGACATTGGATGAAATGGATGTGTCACCATAAATGGATGTGTCAGCTATTTACCCGTGCTCTGCACGCAGCAGGAATGCGCGAACAAAATGAAAAATGGCACTTTATTAAAACTTTAAAGCGCCTCACGTTGCACATGCAACACATAACAAATTGTTGTAAGAGAGTGCATTGCAAAATTGAAATTTTTCGTTGCGCTTACATATGCTTACATTTTCGTCAGCGAGCGGCGGCATAATATAGTATACTTTATATAAAATCACAAGTTGCTACTATTTTATTACTTGTAAATTGTATTAAATATACGCGTCCTTTTTATGGTTTTATCACGCCGTTCAATTGTTGCTCCATGCGGATATTCGCTATGTGGCGAGGTTAGTGCACCCCTGATCAGTGGGCGCATTGCAACGCGTAAGTTTAATACGTGTGGTGGTGGTTTCATCGCTCCTTCTTCCTTTTTGTTCTCCGCACCTTCTTTTTTAATGTGTCAGGACTTTCAAGAGTTTCCGCAGCGCGCTGCTGCTCCCTCGACCACTTTTAATCTAAGATTAAATTCCGCAATACACCAGCACGCTCAAGAACGGCAACCAAATCAAAAGCAAAACGAAAAACGAAAACTTCATAATATTAAACCGCCACCGGGCTGAGTGCTTATGCAATGAACGTGTGAGGTTGCAGAGTTTGAATCCTTGCTAGTAGTGACTAGCAGTTCGAATTTTTCCTTTGTCCTTCGACAGCAAAACGCGGTTGAACGCAGAGATGTAAGCAGATTTCTCGAGATAAAAATTAAAACTGGACGAAAGAAAGGAGCATTTTATTGTTTTACGCGCATCGTAAGAAGATTGGCAAAAATGTTTGCTGCGGTAAAATGAATTTTTTAGACAGACTTTGCAATTGCTTTCTTTATGCTTTTGTGGAAATTTGTAAATCGTTGAATGATAAATGAACACTGGCACTTTTATCCTGCAAGCGCTAGCATTTTATAAACTGACAGATGTCTATGAGCAGATGTCCGCCGCACATAGAATAACTCCTTGTCAAGTCGTCCCGTCCTGAGAGTTGCCAGCAGTAGTAGTAGGTACTAGTTTAGCATCCTTTGTGAATTGTACAATCGCTTGGGCCTCGCATCGTTCGGGGTAAATACAGCGAGGAACGAAATACGACCGACATGCAAGGGAAATGTCTTAGCGCGCATAAGCCAGCGGCTTCTTCTCGTTCGGGAAGAGAGCAACAAAGCATTGCTTCTAGTGAGTTCGCCAAGGTAGCCGAGCGTCCTGATGCGGTGTACGTGTTTCGTGCGATTGCACGAATATAGATGGACGGCTTGTGCACACGCACACGTCTTGCGTTCGTGTTTTTCTCGCTTGGTACGTTCGTACGTTTTGGGGAATCCCTTGTGCATTCGGTGCCCACCGACAACAGCAATGGAAAAGCATGTTAGTCCTTGCGAGGTGCCTCAGGACGAAAGTGGATTTTTCCACCTAGAAAACGGCGGCACGTGCCTTTGTCCTCCTGAACGCACTGCGATTAGTTTAATTTAGTTTGCACGTCATAATTTTTATACTTAGCACTTTCAAACAAACCGCCTAGTATATTATTTATTTCTTGATAGATGAGATTGGGATGAATACTTAATGTTGATATTTTGTTACGCGAAAATGCAGTATGATTTGAGACCGAAATGACTTGTACAATCATTACAGTCAGTGACGTTAAAGTTGAATTATATGAGCTATCTCTGTAGAATAAATATTTTCTGCATGCAAAATGAGGTCACATACATTGCAATTTTAATGTAGGTACCGTTCACTATTTAGTTACAAGGTGTATACGGATATATTTTGAAATTTATATCAGTATTTTGTTTAAAATTGAAAATTGAACACTCAAATTTGAGAATTGCCGAGTGAAATCATTAAATGAATATGTAACAAGATGGAATACGAAATATCTCTTAAACGAACGAACAACTGCTGTAACAAAAGGTAATTGGAAAAACAGCTGCTGCAGCAGCTATTATTTTAAGTCGATGCATCAGGGAGTCATATCGCAGACTCCCAGTAGAACAACGACTTTGACAAGATACAAACGCTGACATCGTGTTTATAAACGACTCAAATACGCGCGCTTGCTGCGAAACACGAAGACGAAGCGCGTAAGGAATGGGGCGACAAACAGCCGTCTTGGCAGCCTCGGATGCGAGGCGGCGAAAAGGAATCTCATTAAAATATTATTCGATACGGCGGCGATGCGCGGGCGCAAAACACCAAACACATTCGCCATCCGCGCTTCACCAGATATTCTTTGCGTTTCCCTGGCGTTTTTCTTATTCTTTCTTTTTTTGCTTTCGATTTCATTTTCTTGTTTTTGTGCTGCTGTTTTACATATTTACTATTTTCTTATACGTTTCTGTATTTACATTTCTATTTGCGTGTCGATTTCCTCGTGCGAAGCGTACAGGGTGTTAAATGAACGCATAATGTACGTTCATTTGCCTTATGATCTTTACATCCTACTGTCAAATCCAGTAAATCTTTTTGATATTTGTGTATCGTGTGCAGTTGATGTTTTTGTTGTTTTGCACCTCATCACAATAAATGCATATTTCTAAAGCGCAAAGTTGCTGTTATATCGGAACCTCCAGCTAGTGAAAAGTGTTTTCGATGTGGCGGCTGTGAGCGTCCCTTAAATATCGCGACATCGGGGCCGGCGGCGCGAATGTAAAGCTGTCCCCGAGACGCTTTACGGCCAGCAGGAGTGAAGTGTGGGCATGAATGGCATGCCATGGCATTTGCGAGGCGGTATAGCGGACCCCTAAAACCATCGATGGTGCCAGCGCGGATGGCAAGGGCCTTTACCAACGACATTATTACTTACACGGAACATTTGCAAAGTTTCCTTGTTTGAGATTCCGCCTGGTTATCATAATGTCACGATTTTTGTGCGCACCCGGTGTTCAAGGTTTGCTTCTTAATTTTCTTATTTCCAAAGATTTCCTATTAAATTTGATCGCGGATTCGCAGGTATTCAGCTACGATCTGAATGTTGTAGAGGCGATAATATATGCATAGTTGGTGGGAAATGGTGTGCGATAACAAGATAAAAAGTTAAGACTTGCGCGCGACGATTGTAACGTATCGGTGATGCGCGCTGCTCCGCAGATGAGGGTGTTAGTGAAGATGGAGGAGACAAATAATACTTTGATGGTAGAGATGAGCGCACTGGCTTGCGTGGATGGATATTGGCGGCTGCGGCAGTCGTCGTGGTTGGCGGTCATTAGTGTAACTGCCGGCAGTGAACGTATTGCCGACGCGCACATTGCGAAATTGCATAAAGATAACAGCAAATTAATCGCGCGGGAATAGAACTATTATGGGTACGTGTACAACGTGAATTTTATATTCTTACTTTTCCACCTATATTGCAACCCTAATCTGTGGGGTAATATGTAGTTTACCATGCAATGCAAGAAACGCATGAATGCCTAAATTGCCTAAATTTGCAAATGTGACTGCACTAAATTTAGAACAAAGATGCAGCAACGAAGTCCAATATAAAACTAACTTGTAGTGGCAGACAAATTTTCAAGGGATTTTGAACAAATTCCGATCTAAATTTAAACAGGACAAACGGTAAGGAGATTCGAACAGAAATAAATAGCCGAAAAATAAATATCGATTGCGTGAAAAATGTCTTGCAGATGCTTTTTTATATGGGAAAAAGAGTAATACAGAAATGCTGAAAGGCATGTTGACCCGATTTTCAGTTTAAATCTCAATCGTTATTCAACATGATCATGTCGTCATTGCGTCGTTTCTGGCCCATTTTACATTGGCATGCACTTTCTGTTGGGGGTTCATTTACCTTCTTACCCGCCAATGTACTGCAATTGCATGTGCATGCGTGCGCACATATTCTAGTTTGAAATTGTTTTTCACGCTCGCTATCGTTATTTAAAATGCTTATTTCACGTCGTCAGATATATGACGATGCAGACGTGTACGTCGCCAATGTTACTGGCGCCAAAGAGTTCAATAACTTGTTTAGGTAACGAAAAGTACAGTATAATTTAGTTAGTCGCGCGTTAATTCATTTTTGCAAGGGTGGCGTTTTTTTGCCTTAGATTCGCTTATATGCGCACGGCAAACAACTTTTGAAAAAAATAAATGCAGAACAAAAACACTTCTCGTTCTACTCACAAGATAAAGAAGGAACGAGAAGTAAATGCGAAACGGAAAAACGAGAGAAAAAAGTAGAGAAACACGCTAAAAGTGCACTCGTTTAAAATTAAACTTTAATTAGTAATTACTCAGAGCGAAAAGCAAACATGCACGGGTACTATAAAAATAAAAATATTAGATGCAAAAAAGGAAAATGCAGATTGCGTCAGAGGTGAATATCGTTCTATGACTCATTTGTTTGACATGCGTTGCACGAATTTCTCAGCAATCATTAGGGGAATTTTTAAGTTTATAGTTAAACTGAGTGAAATCGAATTTTTCCGAGCCGTTCGCGCTATTGACGTAACGGCAGTCGACTTGTCGATTGCGAGAGCACTCCCTGAAAAACAGCCTTTAAGTATGTATGAGACTACCGCCATATTGTGTACGTGCTGCCCTGCAATTGAGTAGAAAATTGCATTCCAGTTGCGAGCGACACGACCTGTGCGCCGCCCCCGCCTCCTCGCAGTTGAGGGTGGACGGCGAATCGTTGTTGTTCGGCGGCTCTCAAGATAAAGCAACTTAGTCCATGCTTACATTGCATTCGGAATGTTAAATTGCCGCTTACACTGTTATTGGTTCAACAAACTAAACGCACTTGTTTCATTGTTAATCAATTAAGAATTAACTTTCCCATGTAAATGTTCGCTTGGGAAATAGAGCAAAAAGTAATTGAAAAATAAATTGAATGACGGAATCAATTATAGCAGCAATAAACGCAATTGAAAAATTGCTGAATAGAGGAAACTAGGCCGTCGAGACATTGTCGTTGTATCATGTCCTTGGAGAAGAACATAGGCGCATGATGGAGCTGTCGTCAGTGTTGACGACTTTATGCATTTCAAGTGGCTGATATGCAGCTACACGAATGAAGTAGTATTTTTTGCATGCGAAAAGGATGCAGGCTTTTTGCTGTTTCTCGCCTTTGTGCATAAGGCTCGTCATCATGGTGTGCGAGCTTTGTGCAGACGTTGGCTCATTCGTCCGTACGTTGAGCTGCGCACCAAGCGCCTCCCTGCTGTGTTATATCGAGTCACGTAGATTGCATGCTAATGAAAGGTCGATATCACTTTGATAGGCTCGAGAACTATCGATTTAGACTTACTGACGCCAAGCAATGCCGTTCCATGCTCTGCGCTCTCCAACACGGGGAATATGCGTCCTCTACTGCATGCTTATTCTTGATTGATTTTGTGGAACAAAGTTTCTTGGAATATACGAATGCGGTACACAAATAAACTTGACTTATTTGTAGTTGCCAATCTGAAACTAAATGACATGGAATATTAGCTATTTAATACTTAAATAATTCATAATTTTTTGTACATATAATTCCATTTGGGATTTGAAAAAATCTTAATCCATTGCTATTTTTGTAAAAATATGAATAAAAATGTAAATTTATATATTTAATATTAGAGAAACACAATCCTCGTCATGGAGAAACACCATATTCATTCGCTATTCGTGTTTTTGCACTCTTTCTTAGATGTGTTTTTCGTCGTGGACGTTTACCTTCTATCAACTTTTTGCGATCACCCTTTCCTTCCAGACTTCTACTTTTTAAGACGATAGTGTGTTGGGTACAATACATGCGCAGGTGCAATCCCATATGAATGCACAAGCTAACAAACTTTTTCACTGCGCTGACGATGTGAAGCTTATTTAGTTTTTTGGTCCTTTTTCGCCCATACATAAGGACCGTTTCTTCATTTTTTCGATCTTCTATTTTCCCCTCTTTTTGTGCTTGTTCTCATTTTTTGAGCATTTATGCGTGCTACTCTAAATGGAGAGTTCACTTTCTTCCCATTTCGTGCAGAACAAGGCTGCGCTCGAATGAAAACTGGTCGTAAATAATTAAGGAAAATTCAAATGACTTTTCTCGCGCATTCGCAGAATAAAAGCAACAGCGTGTAATGGAAAATTTGGCGCTGGAACAAGAACATCAACAACAAAAGTTTGCCGGCTAATAAAATACGAAAAGAGTGCGCGAGAGAATGTTCCTTCTTTTTTCTCACCAGGTGCGTTTTTATTCGCGTGTTTAAGCTTTAATAAATAATTTTTGTACATGGGTTGCTGCAAAAGGTAATTTAAACATTAACACAACTTACATAATTTAACTTTCCTCCGTGAAGTTGTTGGAGGAAATCAGCACGATTTGTATTCAGCCAATTGCTAGCGCGTTGTGATTTGTATACTTAAACAATTGGAGCTCATCTGTTTGAATACGCGCGTTGAACTCTTTTGGCTGCGTCTGTATGTAAGTTTTTTAGCCATTGCGTTTTTCCTTCCGTTATCGTAATTTAAAGTTGGTTTTCTTATTGTAATCATAGGGTGTGCTCAAATGTGCTGCCCCCCTTTAAGAGAATATGTGTTCGAATGCCTCGTTTCTTCCTTATACGCTGTCGTCCTTTGTGCTTTCTTTGCGTTCACTCTGCGGATCGTTCCATTGCAGCAGCACGCCTTGGAAATGAAATTTTAAACTTGCACGAAGTTTAAGAATGTTATCGCATGCACTTTTTCTTCCAACGAAAGAATGCATTCACTTGCTGTTCCTATAATGTACCCTCTCTTAGATTTACCCCTTGTGTCGTAATGCACTTCACATATTTTTTATTCCCTTCTTTGAGAAAGGGGTTGCCGCAAAATGACTGCTTAATATTTGTAAAGGTAGTGGCGGTGGTGTAGGTTGTGTTTGAACATTGTCATATTCGTATGGTGCAAAACTTTGGAAATGCGGATTTTTATAATATTTCAATAACGATTTGTTGGCAAACACTTGTCGAACAAACGACATAAGGGTGCTGCTCCAAGGAGGAGTGTTTGGAAGCGAACGCATCAATGACACATATGTGGGACGCGTTCGGCGGCAAAGGCCATAAAGGAGGCGGTTTGGATGTATGCGCGCGTGTGTCTTCTTCCGCTCGCCTGCTGTTAGATACCTTTTTCTTCTTTTTTTGCGCCGAGAAAACACATTTCGCGCTCGCATGTGTCGTGACTAACTTGTCCGACATTGAATCGATCCATGCGTAGATGTGCGCACTTTACAAACCCATTTATTACTTATTTCTTCGTCTTCCTGGAATTCTATGAAAATGTGACGCACGATTTTGACGCTATGTTATTATGTTTATTCCAGGTTGGGTTAGGTATAGCATGTGAATATTAGATGAATTTTTAAAGAAATTTGCATTCGCAACTTAACCTGTTCATCATGAAATTGTTTGACGAAAGTCGTTCGCGGTGCACACGCATTTGAATATCACCCCCATCATCCTCGCTGCGTTTTGGTATTTCGGGTGGCAGTGTATGCGCGCGTGCTGTGGTACAGCAGGGGCAACAGCAGCAGCAGTGGAAGCATAGAAGGATATATACATAGCGGGCAGGCGAAAATCAATAGGGGTTCTCTTCGAAGTGGTGAGCGCGGCACGCTCGGCGAGGTGCGGCGGGGAATGCCGAATGCAAGCGGGTCGCCGCTGCCGTCAGCGTCACTTCCCGTCGTTCCGCCTGCGGGTTGACGACGACGGCCGCCTCTTCTCTGCTTCATCGTCGCGGTGGTGTGTGCACGCGCTCTTCTCCCTCTCGACCGCGCGCGCTCTCCGTAGTATTGCCGCCGTCGACGACAACGCATATTCGACATTGCGTTCAAATATTCGTTAAGCGACTCAGTGCTCGTCAGGATAACACGCGCTTGTTGTGCTATCCTTTTAGTGACATTAGCTTGCCAATTCATCATATCGAATACGTATTGCGCAATTGACTGTTTTAATTAGTGTGCGTTGGTTTTTTCTGGTGGATGGCCAATCAGCTGTAGTTCGTCCTCGCCGAAACTTGTAGTGCGCGCTGGTGGGCGCTTACGTCAGCCTCGCGTTACGCAAACTCTCCCACTCTCTGCGTTGCCTGCTGATCATCTGTTGTGCTGGTTTATTTGCATTGTCATCTGGTTGTTCATCTTAGTTGTGGGTTAATTACTTGAGCAGAACACGGGGTAAGAAACACACATGATGTAGATGTACATACATACATTCGTATTTCGGGGATGGTCATTGATTTTTCCACTGACTTGCTTAACATATGCGAGCGTTCTGACCTTGAGCGAAGCGCGACGAATTTCGTGTACCTGCATTAGCAGCAGAAATCGAAATTTCCACCCTTTGCTTGCGTTTTATCGCGATTATTCGGTCGTTTTTTGTTTGGCTTAGGCCAAACGTTTTTTTGCATGCGAGACTCGAAAGGATTGCCGCATTCGTGGACTATTTTCCAATCCTATAAAGGATAACATATGCTCGGTGCTTTGCAATCGGCTTACGATTTTATATACGCCCGATTGCATTGCCCTAAATTATTTTAATGCGCTGTCCAGGAAAACGCAGCACATACGAAAATAAATATCGAATTGTGATTTGAGTATTGCGTCATAACTCTGCACTTAAAATGAGGAAATATTAAAAATTAGAATGACATATTTTTCTTTATATAGTCAGGGAGTCCAAAAGCTAAAAATATAACTGATGTATTGATACAATTATCTTTCGGTTAGGTGGTTTCATCAATAACAATATTTCTTCTAATTTTATCGTCGTGCATTTGGCACTCCTTTTGGTTTTTGTCCGCTTCATGTGGAGCATTGTTTAGCCGGGTTGCAGCCTCCTTGTATTTCTTAATTAATATCTGCCATACACTTTGGTGGTGGCTCGAGACGAACGTTTTTAAAAGACCATCAGCTGCACAGCGGTGTATTCGTTTGCGGAGGCGGTAAGGGTGCTGCAGTAACGTCTTTCAAATGGCATGTACTTCGTGTCCTGCCAGTGATGTAGCTGCAATGCGTGGATTGTTCTAATTGAGTTTCCTTTCTATTCGGTGCCGACCGCGCGCGTTCTCCATTCTTTCTTCTATTGCTGGTAGGCAGTCGTCGCCGTCGCCGTCGCTTCATCTTCATCTTCATCTTCTTGTACTTACTTTGCACGTCGCGCTCGACTGCTTATATCGCATTGGGTCTTCACCAAGCGCCTGCAGTGCCAACAAGCACGTAGGACCACCACGCGTGCACAAAGCTATATTGGAAGAAACAGGATGAAAAATAGCATAAAAGAAATAACACTTCTCACCTTGACTGGGGCTATGTTGTCCTTTTTCATATTGAGGCTTAAGATTGACAGAAAAATTTCAAGAATGCCTGTATTTGTGCAAGGAACACGATTTACACTTTCGTAAAATAATAAAATAAGTAATATTTTCTTCAATTTATTGACACTTGATTTGCGTCCCATAAAAAGCCACTTTTTAAAGGTTGCCCCTTTTAAACTTTGGTGTTTATTTAGTGACTTTATGAATGCTCCCTTGGAGCGCGTCCTTGCATATTGGTAGCGAATAAAACACAAACCGTTAATGTTTAACCGTAATGCGGGGCGCATAAAACCCTTTTACCTGCGCGGTAATTAAAGCATTCCAAATTCAATTACACTAAAAATTAATTGTCGGCTTGGTTGCTCGGAGGGATCGCTAACTGGTTGGTTAGCAGCCTTGAAGCGTGTAAAAGGCACGGTTTACTTGCACATTTATTTCGCCCTTCGTCTTTTTCGTGCAAGTTGAACCAAGTTTCTTCGCGCGACGTCTTATTGAGTAATATTTTCGGCATCACATCGCGGCAACTGCGGGAGGCTGAGAGTTTAATTAATCTGCGTGCGCGCGTGTGTGCACACGAATGATGGTGCGGCTCGTTCGTTTATTCCTTCGTTCGTTCGCTCACTCAAGAATCAATATTTATTCACATTGGCGTACACTCGCTCGTACCTCCGTTGGTGGCGGTGCCGTGTGTCGAGCGAGCAAATCTAATTTTATCGAAGACATTGTCATCGTGGCTCACACACGCTGCCACCACCAACGTCGTCATCGCAATGGCCAATCCTTCGCGGTGAGCGCAACCGGCAAGCACCGCTTCTATCCTTAGCGAGACAAGGAGGCCGTGTCAAATGTGTAGCTTGCGCCGCAGCGGTAAGGAGGCGAGTCATCGTCGATAACGTTTGCAATAATAATAAAATTCGAACAGAAATGTGATATGAAACTCCACGCTCGAAAGAAGTGGAAGCACACCAGCAATGATGAGGGCTGTTCTTCACGCATATACATGCACATAACAACAAACAGTTATACTGAGTGTTCACACGAATTAGACCTTTGAATAAGAGAAAGTAATATTTCCTTATTCTGTTTCTTCATAATGGTGATAGCAGTTTGGATTCAGTAAAGGTAAAAAATTGTAGGTACTGGTTTGATGAATCCTTCATAGGATTCTGTTTTTGATTTTTGATGAATCCTTCGTAGACTGTATAAATATGTGTAATGTAGGTGTGCATCAGTAATTACGAATACTTTAAGGCATTATAGCGCCGGTTAAAGATTGCAAAGCATTTTTGCCGTCGCGAATGCCGTCACAAATAAACACATCTTTGGCCATTGGTTGCAAGTCGATTCAACGCTTTAGCTTATTCCACATCCCGGTAACGACCCCGCGTACGATGTGTGTTTGTATTTGATGAGTTTCTTCATCATGAGTTTGATTTCAACTTTACCGCATTTTTGCGTATCGCTCCGATTTTCTCTTGAGTCGAACGCCGCGCGGCCAATACGCATTAATAGACAGATATTCATTCAGAATGAGGGAAATTAATATTTTGCATGCATCCATCTCTATCTGTCAGTTCACGTAGCGTATTTCTACAATAACGAAATGATGTAAATCGCAATCGATGCGGCAATATTCGACAACATGGAATCTACACGCTTAATTGCGATAAATGTCGTTCGAATGATCGACTATTTCATCTTTGCACTCCCTGAGGAAATATCCCAGAAACATTTACGACGCGCAGAACAAACACTATCTTGATTTAGATGCTAATGTGGAAGGAGTGTGCCTGCAAAACTCCTTAGATTTATATGAGGAAAGCGTGGGCTTTTTGAAAAACATGTTTTCATTTGCAATCGTATTTGATTTGTTTTTGTTTTTGGCATTCCACAGTCTTAGTTAACTTCTTCAGGGGCCGTATGCGCACACGAATGAAATAAAAGTGCAAGATTTATCGAAAGCCATTAGATAGTTTCGTTCCTCGAAAGTTGTTTGTGTCTTTGGACTGTCTTTGCGCTCCTTCCTTACGGCGGCAGTCGTATGCATGTTCCACCACCCCCGCACATGGCCGAGGTTAGTTTTATAGGTAATTATCCTAAGGGTGGTTTAAATAATACGCCCTCTCTGGTATTGACGTGATTTCCACTCAAAGAAAATTATTTGTTGTCACGCCATCCGTTTAGCAAGATATTAGTTTGCGAGTTAATAGTTCATATTTTTCTTTTTGCTATTTCTGTGCGCATTACGTCAGTACTTGACATGCACAGTCTTCTATCTAGCATCGGAAAAAAGTGGATGACGAAAATATCATATTTCCGGTTTGTTGTAATTCTCTCACAGTTTCCATACTCGTGGGGCGGTTGCATTTGCACAAAACAAAGAGTTTTTATTTATGCTCTGGTTCACATTTTCGACGAAACCCGTAATAAGTTATATGCGCCCGGCACGTGGCTGTCCTACGCGCGTCGAGTTAATGGGAAACTGAAACAGTCATAAAGCAACATTAATAAAAAATGTGGACATCTAATGGTGTAGTTTATGCGCTCTTTGTTTCGTTATATCAAACCTGGCGGCGAGGAAATGCGTTCGAGCAACAGTGTCATAAATTGATTAAAATTTCAGCGTGTTCGAAATTATTTTTCACTGCTTTTCAAATTGAGTATCAACCCAAAGGCGTTTGAACTTATTTCTACGCCGTTCTTAAGGCGTGCTATAAATATTAGTCTAAAATGTGTTTTTACATTAGATTGAATTTTTGGCTGCATTTATTTATTTACTACACATCAATCTTTTATTTTTATACCCAGAGTGTGTACAACAAGTTGCATATATATGTACATACTCGGCCGCTATAGGTATATCAACCCGCATTATACACTGTACATAATACGCGCGTTGTTAAGAAACAAGGGAAACCACTTAGGTTTTACTTAGACATCTCCTTTATCTTCACTAGATTAGCTTTGCTTAGTTAAAAAGTCGCGCTTTCTTTTCCTCGCCTTTCTTCACCGCCTCTCATACCAATTCTAACGCACGATTTCGCGTTCAGCAGCAACACTGACTGTACGCACGACCAGATAAAAGAATGAAACGGCGAAGAGATAGAAAGAGAGAAATATTCTTCATACATTCGCGTACATACATTCATAGTATACCGTGTTTTATTCCTTGTTACATGAGGGTTGTTCACGTGCACTCGAAAAACGAGAATAACCACGCGCAAGGACGTAAAATAACAAGGAAATAATGGTTTTAATATGAATGTTTGCAACACTTAATATTCATATCCTTAAGCCTTACTCTCTTCATATTATAATAGTTGCACCTCGTTGTTGCAGATTGTTATCGTGGGCGGTTTAAGACAACAACTACAACACTTATAGGTAGTGGCGGCTGTGAATGGATTGGTGCCAAGTCGCGACGAAGACTGCCTAATTACAGGAGCACTGTAAGTCGATTGTACGGTTTTTGATTAAGTAATTTATATTAAGAAGGCTTTTTTGCAAAATCAATATAGTCCTCCTGCTTTGAAAAACTAACGCTATTTCATATATGATATGTCCTCTACCTTTCTGTCTTCCACTTGGGGAGCGAGTTTGGATAACGAAGCAACTTTAATTCAATAAAACCGGACATCGTCTTTTTTCCTATTCATGTATACGAGGGCGCACACGAATAACATAAAATGGGGAAGAGTAACTCGGCGGGCAGACAGATAGAAAAGGAAAAAATAATGGATGTGGAGCAGACTTTTCGAAGCGGTTCGCCGCCACCAACGAGTGCGCAGTGGCAACCTCGGCGAAAGCAACAAAAAGTTACTAGTGCCGGTAATAAAATTCGTTTTGTTATCCATATTACAAGCAGCATGCTGAAAGTGGTTTGATATACGAGCGTCAAAAAATCCCGAGCGTGTACCAGTAAATCTTCATCAATGAAACAATGTGGCAGCTAAGTAAGCACACCACAGTTACATTTAACTACGCATTTAAGAAACATTAGCTCATTGGTGGTGTAAATTCATTAAAGTGTCAGCAGGGAGCTTGTTTAATTTCACATAGGCGAAATCCGCGGTCTTGATAGATGATGACGAATGGTGTGACCATTGAAGCATTATGCTTAATCCATTCGATACTTTATCCAAACGACCATTCAGCCGGCACCCGCGCAAACATGAATTTGATGAAATATGCAACATACTCTTAATTTAAGAGTGCGTTGCCGCTTCTCACAACACGAAATTTTGAACGAGCGCGTCGAAAGTTTGGCAGCTTATCAATAGTCGAAATTGTAATTGTTAAACAAGAGCACTTTAGTGAAACCGCCCGCAATGAAGCTTCGCAAGTAAAAGTAATGTTATTATCGCTCAGTCTGAAATTTTAATTGCGATTTCGAGTGCCGCACGACATCAGCACTTTGGTTATACGTCCTTCAGGGCCTCGTCCTGCGCGTTCATTCACAATGTTGCAGTAGTAACGAACTCCTGCTCATTCGTCCGACAGCCACCGCTGCCAAAATTTAATGAATTATTGAGGAAAGCTTTTAACTTGTCAGTATTCGAACAAGGACGCCGATAATTCTCAAAACTGTTTGGACTATTCTCATAATTTGCATAGAAATTTATAGTTGCATGGATAAACGTAACTTTATTAATTACATACGTACGTTGTTTATGTTATGTATTTTATAACGTTTATTCATTATTACTAATAATTTTAGCTTATTGTTTAGAGATGAAACCTACAATATTTAACTATTCAGCATAGCTAATACACTTGCTTAATGAACACGAAAAATATACAATTATTTGTTAAGGTTCGGCCATAAATCCGACAGTATCTGTAGTGTTTTGGCGGAAATATTGCTGGAATAAGTCATTGCAATGACATTCATACATGATTAAACCCGAATCAATATTGCCCTGGTATTAGGAATCAAGTTCTGGTGTAGGACGACGACAACAACAGTAAGAAAACAAACACATACTATTTAACCCGTTATGACTCGTTCAATGTTGTCATTGCTGTCCAATATTATAAAACTCCGCAGGGACGTGGTGTTCGCTTATTCCTATCAATGTGTGTGCATGGCCTGACGTGTTTTGTTCCATACAATAGCTGCATTGCTTCAATATCATTGGGGAACACTCGGTATAGATGTTGTATTATGAAATGTGGAATGGTGAAGCCGATCGGGACTCATGCGTCTGTCATCGTTTGCACGCCAAAAACTGGAATGAACGGCAACCGTGTGGAATTTTCGTTGTGGATTCTGCACACGTCGGCCACCTTTCGTCCCCTTTACATTCGATGTCCACGACCCTGTCGTATCTCTCCGCCAAAGGTGGTGATGGTAGTGGCGGCGATGGTAGTCCTGCTTGCCAGTGCGAGATGCCCATGTTGCACTCTATTGCTCGTGTTTCACTCGCCGAGCCGCCGGATTAAAGCCAAAAACGTCTTCACAAGAAGTCCTTCTCCGTCTTTTCTTTTTTCGTTGCCGGCGCGTGTGCAGGCCACCACCTTCTGCCATGGTACTTCGTGCGCTTCAACCTCTAACATTTTGATATTATACACGTCACCTCATCTACTTTATGTCTCCAGGAAGAAACTTTTTGCAACTCGTAAGCGTGTATGTATGTAGGGATTGCTCTCAAGTCGGTAGCTTGTGATTGCGTCAGTATGCGTTACCAGTCATATCGAATGCTTTCAGCATCATTTTCATCGGCGGCGACGGTGTTGGTAAAGGCCGCCTTCTCGTTCGTAGGAAATCCTTTTGCGCGCCCCCGAAAAATAGAATGTGTGTGCACGAGCTTCGAGTGCAAACGTAATGCGCGCATCAAACTTATGTGGTGGAGATTACGTGTTCTCCGGAATGGGGACTCAATTCCAACGTTTATTAGGCGCTTTTTCAAGTTTCCTAATACATTTCCGGGCTTCATTCCGCCGGTGGCGAGGCAAAATCGATCGTCAATTTAATTGCAAATTATTTGATTGCTTTCCGCATTTGATATCGCGCTCATCCCTTTTTCGTCTCTCCCATTCGTAATTTGCACACACTCGTGTGGTGTTCTTTACTTTTAGGATTACGCAATTGATTTTCATGAAGGAAGATCATTCATTTCATCTGCTTCAGTAAACCTCCATTCAACATGCTGCTCTGCCCATTGATGCATTCATCACTCAAACCAAGCACGCCAACATCTAAGAGTCTTTTTTTGAGTTTGCCAGTCCTTCCGTCTACTTCGACATGCGTCCGTATTTCTGTTCATGAAATTGGTTTCCTTTTTCTTTTCGTTTCAATAGGAATTCATAATAAAAATGGTATGCACTTTGAAGCGTCTTTCCTTCAAGCATTTGTTGAGAACTAACTCTATTATTTGACAATTTCAGTTAAATTTGTGCTACCTTGTTCAAAGTTATTCGCAAGTTTCATATAAAGAGCTTGATAATATTTCCTTTTGCACGCCGAGCATACACAAAAATTGTGCATTTTAAGTGGTTAAAAGTAAATGACTATTTTTATAGTATGAATTAAGTGTTTGTGCAATTTATGTAACTTTTCCTCTTTCCAGAAAAATCGATGCATGCCTAACAGTTAAGTTTTTTACTCCTTCTGGCGGTTCTTTAAGCTTGGCTTTATGGAGATGTGAATGTGTATGAAGTGCATGTCCATGGCTTTTGCACTAATTGGGTTGAAACTTTTTAATTCCCTCCTAACTTACCCTCCATGGTGGCGCACCGCTGCGCATACATAGGTACAAAGGAAAAAGTACCGTCAATGAGGACTTCACCAACGTGAAGGTGTTGTTGCACTTGGACCACGATGGGTTGAATGTGTTAAAGGGTGCGCTCCTCGTAAATTACACATGACGACTTTACAAACTTACCGCCGCCGCCGAAGCAAACGCTTAACCCCCCTGCCGCCATCTTTAACTTTTTCGTCAAGCACGCCAGGGTTTTCGTCCTTTCGCCCTTCTAGGTCTATCAAGTTAAGGTACACAGCCAAATTGCAATTTGTGTGTAAGCTGATAATTTTTATTCGCACTCAAGAAGTGTTTCTGACTAATCTCCAACCATTATGACTATCTTTCATTACACGTTGGAATTTTAATTAGAATTTAAATAATGATTTTTAGCCCGTACTAACCAAACGCACGGTAAACGTTTCTTTGTTGAATTCCCATCTTGCTAATGTGGCGCAAAAACAATTACGATTTGAATGGAATGCCAATTAAAGAGCAAACGTAAGAATTGAATAGCCGGAATAGTGAAGTGTCGCGTAGTGTTCTATGAAAGTATTTTCTATGTGCTTTAGGGCAGTTGTTCATGAATATTATAACTTTGCAACATGGTGATTCTTTTCTAATTATTGTGCGCGATTGGCATTTATTTATAGTTGCGGTTTTCAAAGGGGGCTGTTAAACTCCCAACACCCTGTAGCGGAAAATATAACTAATGGCGTTGCCTTATGGCTGTACGATTATTAGTAGTTGCGTTATCGTGATGCGATGATTGCGTGCCGATCGAAGTCAGACTTGTTGGCGCCTAACCTGCCCGGTCAGGTCTGAATTGATCCGCGTGTGGCGGCAAGGATGGCAGCAGCGACAACATCGACGAGGTAGCGCTTGCGAGTGGCGGCGACAGCTAATAGACGCTCGTGATAACGACACGACTGGCGCCGCTCGTATAAATTATACAAGTCGCATACCTTCTACCGACTTTTGTTTGCTGTTTCATGTGGGTTTCCTTGTAATATATTTCCCAGTTGCTTGTATTGCGTTTCTGCATGACGCATCACGATGATCACCATTATTTTGTGCAGTTTTTTAACAAAACTTCGTTTAGGTTGATGCTTTTAGGTTCATAGAGAACTTTATAAATATTTTTATGATTTAAGTTTAGCTTTGCTGAAAGGCTGATCCATATTTCGAATAAAAGACCTCGCGTAAATGTTAGATAATTTGATTTAAATGTCAAGCTGACTAAAGGAGCAAATCGATATGTACTTCTATTTCTATTTCATTAACAAAAATAGCTGATTTTAATGGCAAAAATTCATTCTAGGCATAATTTACTGATTTGGGTCAAAAAATTACTTAGACAACGATTTTTCGATAATTTTCAAAGTATATTTATATTTCTTAATCTACTTAGTGGTTGTAATAGGCTGTATATTTCTTTCTTACATAGGGAGCGCTCATGCAAATATTTGATATTAATTCATTAATTTGTAAGCAGTTTTCAACCAATTAATCACAACTTGTTAAGATTATGTAAATGTTTGCTTGGGTATAGTCAAGAATTATGTAAATGTTTTCGCGCGAATTTGCATAAATTCAACGCGCACTCCGCGTTCTGATTTCCATGGGAACCGCTTACAGTTTTGCTTTCTGAAACGTATTAATATCTTTGCAGGAAAACATGTGTTCTTTGATAACTGCATCGCAAAATTTCAAATTGAATTGAATGTGTTTTCACCATATCTACTCTAAATTTAATCAAGATCAGAACAGCGACTGGAATACTATTTAAAAATACAAAATACGGAAATAAGTTATGTTGTTTTGTGTTGGGATCTTGTATCGACCGAATTTCTATTTTTGTTTTGATAACATTGTGTGCAAATAGTTTCTTTGCGTGCTTCAAGGAACAATGCAAGCAAGAATGCCAAATTGTCGAATCGCACAAGAAATACTTTGTCGTTTATTGGTAACACGCCGTAAAAACATCTACTCCAATGAACATCAAATGTTCATGTTTGTTGTTCCCGTTCAAAAAACAGTTTTTTATGAAAGCCATGTGTATGTAACTTCGTCAATTATTTCATCAATAAATATACCAAAGAACACATTTTATTTCTCTTTCCTCGTGCAGGATATATTCGTAAATTTTCTTCGCATTAAAAATGTATGAGGTACGCGTTTCATATATATATTTTTCCGAGACCATCTGGGCGTTAATAATATAAACAAACGTCATGAATAAGTAATTTTTCCAGTTTCCTTCTCTTGTGCCTGTTTCCCATTTTCAGGACGTCTGCTTACTTAATTCAGTTCGCTGATAAATCATAAGTTATTTATATCAGCACCAAGAATACAACGCACTATCAGAATAATTAAGCTGAAGCGCTGGTAAGGGAAGTTTTTTAAATACAAAAAAAATAGATTTCGAAAAACATTTTCCTAGAATTTTGATTGCAATCACAGCGTAATGAATTACGTGGAAAAACAAACAGCTGTGCTTTGTTTGCGTTTAATGCCATGATTTTATTTTCACTAAGGTTCCATGGTATGATTGATGATCTGTGCTCGGTACTCAGGGAAAATGAAAAATGTCAAGCGGAGTGCGCGTCATAGGTATACCAAACGAGCGTACAATTCATTCATTCGGTTCCGATAATATTAAAATGTTGATAATAATCATGTCTTAATATATTAATTTTTTTATTTTTTTATTATTATTTATTAAGTATTGAAACTAGTGTTTACTAACAATCAATTTGTTGATGACTTATTTTACTAAGAAATATATTAATTAAATTAAAAGTTGCGTTTTTGCTTTTGAGAACTGAGATGTTTTTCTTTTGCAGATTTAAAGTAATGCTCGTTCTGCCCGGGGATGTTGTGTGGCGAGTTCCACAGAGCGCCCCTAGGTCTGCACTTGAGCTGCTTGTCGGACACCCGTAGCCCATACTCGTCGCTACTCGCACTCGTCCAGGGCATGGCAGCCATCACCGCACACGCCGCTCAAGAAGATGAGGACATCTTTCTCGGTGAGTGCTTGCTCATTTTCCACCACCGAAATATTCATTATTCAACGGCGCGCCGCGGCGTAAAAGCGACCACGCGCTCTAACTGAGTAAATAAGCTCGAAACGTTAACAACATTTTTATGCTTCGCCCATGTTCATTACGTCTTAGTCATATTTTCTTGGTTTTATTGATCCTCCCCATCATCAACACTGCGCATGGGTCGATAGCATGAAAATGCCATCCACCGAAATGCTGAAAATGTTAACATAAAATTTGGCAGTTTGTTTATTTGATCATACATTTTGATATTGCGCGAATGTAGTTTAGATTGCTCATAGACGTACACTTTTCATGTTGATATCGTTATTAGGCCAAGCTGAGAAATTTAGCCTGCAGCTGACTCATTTCAAGTTTAATGCACAGTGGGCAGGCAAGCGGGCAACTGTGCTGTTGAAAAGTACGATGGTCCAGTATACGCAATTGGTGCCGTCATCACGCATTACTAGAGTGTTGTTGCCAGCGGCAGCACTGCGTCGCCGACCGCAAAATGTAATAGCAACCACATTCGGGGAGGCGGCAATCGTATCACAGCCGCGCCTAAGTCCTTTTGCCTACGATAACGATTATGGCAGCGCGATTATCCTCTATGACGTGTCCTCCCTATACACGATGCGTCTACAGGCACTAAGATAACTCGCCAAAGTCTTGTAATTGAGCGTACCGACTTTATTCTCGGAGCCTTTCATACAATTGCTAGAAAGCTTGCTTAAAAATTAAACCTGGTTAAAAATTGACAATGCTTATAGCTTATCCATCCGCATATAGATTAGCTTATGCAATTTTATGCGCATCCATGAGTCACGAATAACAAATTGTAGGGTCCTTACAATTGGAACCATTCAGCATTCCAAATTCTATCAGTTATTTGCAAGGTACTCGAATTGAATGTAGCATCGTTGTGTGCAGAATTTTCATTTACGTTTTTGTAAAAATTGTAAATTTGTAAAACTGCAGGGGGGAAACAGCCAAGCGCGCACGTCTGCTCCTACTACGCGCAGCGAAAAAATATCTTATATGTAAAATGGTAACAAATGTTTGGACGATAACAAATGTTGACTCGCGCTTATCATTTAACATTTCGTTCGCATTATAAATTTGCCTAGCCGAGGTGCGAGCACATGAATCCAGCGAATATACGCGTTCAATGAATGCTTGACAGGCAACTTAATATTCTCATTCTCCCAGGTCGCCAACAGAGTACTGACTGGTCATACGAGCGCTATGTTTATACAGAGTAGTCACAGAAGGAATCTGCACTCTGTAGCACGAAACAATATAACTGTTAGATGTGCATTCAAGTGTACAAGAAAAAAATCTGCTGGATTATATAAATGTGGTGCAAAGAGAATACAATTTTCAGTAGTAGGTTTCATCATCGCGACTGTCGCAACAAGAAGCAAATGTATGAGAATGCATTTTTTTGTTCATGTGATGAATCTTATTCTATGCGGCGTAAAATTGAGAAACATTTATTTTAAGAATGTCTATGAACTAAACGTAAATAAACGTAATGTGCGATATGTGCGTATACTTATTGCATAGGAGGAAAATGTTTTATCTTGCAATTATGCAGGCAAACACGTTCCGCAAACACTACAATTTTGCTTTTGCATTACGCCCCGCCACCAGCTAGGGCTGGGTGTGTGTGCATACGCATGTGCATGGCTCTTGCACCTAGCTGACGTGGATGCACAGTGTGCCGCCTCCTACACATCTCACCACCTTTATGCGAAGCGCAGCAGAGCGCATGGCAACGTACATGATTTCATTTTCGTGTACGATAATTTATCGTGGATTTCTCCGCCGCATGTACTCGCATGTATTCGTTCCTTCATTCCGTCGCTCTTTTCCTTATACCTATTATTGGAGGCAAGAAAGAGTCAGCCAGCATGCGATGTTGCATTTCAGTGCAGCGAGCGCATTTGTATGTATGAAACAACAGTGCTATCGCAGGACAGCATCAGCTCGCTAACGCCACCGTCGCGACGCGTCGCCGCCGACCGAATGAACAACTGCTTATGAAAACAAATCTAACCTGATATCGTCACTTGCACACTCGGGCCTCATATTGGCGCCTGTTTCTGAAGTAGGGTTGCAGCTAGTACGGTATACTTGTGTCACTTTCGAGTATGTCGAACAACATTTCGTGTCAAGCCAAGTTCTTGTTCATAGGCAACGCGCAACTTATCCGCGAACTCCCAAGCTTGTGTTCGTCTCGAGTTTAACTTGATAATACGCGTTATACGCGAGCGTGTTGCCTGCCTGCCGCTCCGAATTGGAATGAATGCTAGCTGGGAAAATCCAATTATAACAGTATTGTTTTCTTTGTTCAGGACTTGTTCAAATGTTTGAGCATGCACACTGCACAAAAACGTATATGTTGGACTATACAGGCATGTATCATGTACCTACATACCTCTTTGTTGCAAATTGCTTTTCATATTTTTATTCCCAGTGGAATTTCAATTAGCTGAACAATTATCCTTACATTACGCATAAGTGCTGTATGGATTAAAAACGCAGTTTCGTGCAATTGCAGCTTTTCTACTGAATACTAAGTGAAATGTTTTCGTTTTTCATGATTCACGCGCGTTTTAATTATTGGCTCGTATTCAGCGCGTGTTAACTTTCCTCACTTGCCTGCAGGCATAACACAACTTTTCATTCATGTTCTTCTTTGTCCGCGTCTCGCTTCGCTTGTGCCCATTTCGCCAGTAATCACATCGCCAATCGAATGGAAAGCCTGCATATTCGTGCATAAGAAATGTTGCATGCAAATTGCACTAATGAATGTATTTCCTTTGCATAAATGTACGTATAGGTACATCAATTAACTTTTTAACAATGCTCCTTTGAAAGTTACAAGTAAATCTCATTAAGCATTGTAAGAGAAACGGCATTTGTATGCTCAGCAATCAGACGAAAAACAAATAGCACATTAGCATTATATTTGTGATTCTGTAGATATTAATAGATCTCGCCAAATTGTGACGAACCTTTAAAAAATAACTCTGCATTAAACGCTTTGCAATTTTTGATACTTGCAGTTGCTAATATGTAGCAACTGCGATTAACAAATTGCTAATATGTAACACATCAATTGCAAACTCATCTAATGCACGGGTCGGCAACCTGCGGTCCGCGCCTTTTGCAACATTTCGCACGGCCGGCCAAAGCAGCAATATAATATAGGAAAAATCAAGAAACTTAGAGGGCTAGTATTCGCTGGGAAGCATTTTTTATGCGGAATGTACGGCGCGCATCAAAAATTTTATTTTGAAAATGGCCTGCCGTTTTGAAAAGGTTAGGTTAGCCGACCCCTGATCTAATGCATCGGTTCTTAATTTTTAAAATGTGAAATGTAAAGGTTGAAATATTCCCGTTTCGTTGTATTACTTTTTTTAGCCTTCTGAGCACTACTTTAATAGGTGTATTACAATTTTAAAAATATGTATTAACAATTCCAATGTGCGTTCGAGGTGGTGAACTGTGAGTGAAAACTTGCCATTTATTTCGTTAGGTCATGGAAGCATGAAGTATTAAAGCATTTAATAATTATCTAATGTGTTTACATAGATAATTTATTTCTTTGTTTCCATGGCTGTTATGTAGTTAAAGAATTAGTTATTTTTAATTAGCTGGCATTCCTTTCGTTTTTATGTTGAGACTAGCGTAAAAATGTATGAAATATTATTTATCAACGTATACGTATACGTTTCGATTTATTAAAATACCGAATCTGATTCATTATTGAGTGAAATTGTGGATTGTAATTGGTTGAGTTAAACTACACTAATTGTACAAGAAGAAACACTTTTGTCATAAATTAACACAGACATATTTTAAGTAAACGGTGACGTCATCCAAATTGGGTACGTAATTACGTTTTGCGACTCTTTGGCGTCATCGTTCGCAATGTCCTGCTATCGCGCATTGGTGGCGGTTAAGCGTCATTCCTGCTGTAACTAATGCCGACACCGCCGCCACTGCCATCGCTGCCGTCTCGGCCGCTGTCGACGCGATCGTAAAGTTTCAAGCTCGCCCGTTGGCGCAGCGCGCACGTTGGATAACGGCATTTAGTGTTGTGCGTAGCGTGCATATACAATATGTAGTAGTTCCCGAAGTCTGGTTGTGTGGAACATGTTTACAATCTATATAATATAAGTGCGCCCCGTGCAGACCCGAATGAGACGATAGTCGCTCGATGGCCATATGCGACTGGCTCGCGCTTAGTCATACTTCAGACTCGCTGTGCTACGGCTGTGGTTTTGATACAGTCATCGCGTCGCGACTCATTACTCTTCGTCCTGCTTTGCGCGTGGTGTTCCTATTGTTGCTCGATTGTTACTCGATTTCTGTACCTGTAAATGAATATACATGTATTTAAAGTGTGTTGGTGTTCAATTCTGTCTTTTATGAACAGCAAATTGCGTTAAACAATTTTGTGCGCTGAAGGATATAACATGTTTTCCATTTGACGTTGCGTGGACCTGCTCATTGGATTTATCAAGATTGTCATGATGGTATATCATCGAGCGGCTAACGTTAATAGTAGGTTTTTAACAACTTGTAATTACGTTATTGGTGTAGAGTAACAATACTTAGATTAGATCATCAAAAAACTTATATTTGTTTCCAGTTGTGGATCAGTTTGTATAACTATTCAATACAAAATATGTATGTGTAATAATACTAATGCATAGGTACTTACAAAAGGTTATTCTGGATTTCACCAATTTTACAGTAAATGTCATTTCAAATTTAATATTGCGCTGAACCATACGGTAGTTATTCGTGCGTCGTTCTCAGTTGACGCTGGAATCATGAACAATCTTTGAATACAAACTACTCCATAAATGTTGCCTCCAATGCGATTTTCATTGATTTCCTGCGCAACCATGCACCGATTAATTTGTCTGTATTCTCACACATTTTATCTTTGCCTGTATTATGGTGTGCAGTTAAGGTTAATGTGCAACTTATAATATTATACATGTGCAACTTATGCAATGTTCCCTTGGTACATCATCAAGGGAACTTTTATTCTAATAGTTGCTTCAACTTTTAGAGCAACGATTAACCTAACTTTACGTGGTCGGATGTTATGAGCAATCACGGATTGTTGTGGATAATTAGTGTTAATGCCTCGTTCATTATGAACGTTAATGCGTATATGAATATTATTGCCTCTCAAATGGACACTATACTGAATTAAACACATTTAAGCAATACCACTTCACAAACTACTCCGTATGAAATTGAATGCTAGTTAGATCGCCTCGAACATGGTATAAATAAATCACGACGAGCGATTATCCCGTAATAACACTTTGATTGTTGCATAAATGACCACCAGTTATAATTGGTTGTTCCTGCTCATTATCTATACCTATGTTATGAATATGAATAATATACATATACCTATTACGACTGGTACCTCCAATTTAACCATGAAAAAGAGCAAAACATGTGTCTAAAACACGCAATTGAAATCTATGGTGCATAGTTTGCCAAATCAGGTAGTCCTGTGCAATTAGATGTCCATGTACGTACATTATTGTTGTCATCATTGCAAATGTGTTATTTTTGCACATGTAATGAATAATGCATGCATTCTTTCTCATAAAGTACATATAGAAAATTCAACCCCACTAATACTTCGGGTAATATTTGTTATGCATAAACATGTGTAAAGCAAGAGGACTGGAAGCTTGAGCTTGCTGCGTGGAGCGGGCATACATGCCCCGCGGTGCTCAGCCACTTGCTTTAGGCATAGCTATGATGGCCTGTGGCATCAATGGACTTGATATTCCTACACTTTATGAGAAAACAAATCAATTATAGAGATTAACTTTGTAATATGGTTATGGTTGTTTTTCTCAGACTGGAAGAAGCTCGGGAGTTTTAAAGAAAACACTTGTGTCCACGGTGTGTACGAAGCAGCTCATTTACATGCATGAATGTTTTAATAAGTATTTACAGATTTTTATTTTATTTGGTTTTAAAACTTGTGTTTGTGTAGAGGCTTCGAAGATTTTTATAGTTGTTAATATATTTTTTATTTCAAAGGTACAATTTTCGAGATATATTATGGCTTTTTGAGTTTTTAAAAAGTCAGCTCCAATAATTCCATCAAACGCAATTGTTTTGCCACGAACAACATCAAATTTTATGTTAAAGGCTTGGCTTATGGTATTAAAATTAATTAAACCAACTGTTCATACTTGTGAGCTTTGGCATAGGCCGATCAGTATCAATACCGCATTTATGTCGATGGGAATTGACGCATCTTTTAAGTTTATCAGCTTTAATAATTGATTTATTTGCTTAATTATTGTCCAGCAGAAATATATACGCCAGCAGGACTGTCCGAATTTATTCGGATGTTCTAAGTTTATTGTATTACTGCAAGTTTGATTGAACAGGATCGAATCTGTTGTTGGTCTACTGATATGAGTGCTTCATTTTGTTCATTCTTGTATTGTCTTCGCCGGAAATCTGCTATTGCCGGCCCTGTTTTCTTGTGACAATTACAAGTTTTAATTTGATCTTTACGGAAAAGTATGAATTTGCAGTATAATTTTTTTTTTACAGATTGAGCAATACGTATTTATTTTATTTGAATTTTTGTTAAACAAATTTTCCGTTTTTATTTAAGTTCTGCGCTGGTTCAGAAATTCGTCGTCGGCTGTTACAACTATCCATGCTTGGAAAAGATTTGTTGGCTTTGAGTGCCCTAAGGCAAATGTTGTAAATCTACGAGCGCAAGTTCCTCAATACGCCCCGAGATGGTCATTATTATTATGTTTTTTTGATGTGATTGGTTAGATCATTTTTTAATGAGTTTATCTTATTGAAAAATGCTTCGACTTTCTTGTCTGGCCTTTGTCGAATAGAATTAAGTTCGGCCATTTTTGCTGAAAAGTCGATTTTATTAATCAGGAAAAATTAATCAAGATATTTTTAATTTCAGTCCAGGTAACCGCATGAACTTGTCTAATTTCGTCTTTGGCAATGTATTTAATTTTTGTGGTTATCACTTTTGTGATCAGTTTTACATGATCTTCAGGGCCATAAACTTAATGCGTTTTCATAATCATATAGAAAATTGTCAAAAGAATTTGACAACATTGAATTTATGTCGGCAACACTCAGTACACATTTTAGGAAAATTTGTTTGATATCGCGTTAATACCATAAGCACATGATTGGTTTTTTAAGTGATTTATTTTATTTTTTAAGATTATTTTTTTTAAAGATTTTCATTTTTATTTGAAAACTTTTTATAATTAATTTACTTTATTTTTATTTTCTATTATTATGGAGTCTTAATGTTGTTTTATATATATATATAGGTTTCATTTGTTGCAATGCACACTGGAGCCAAACGCCCGTTTTTCGGACATTGCTTAATATCTCAGCAACCACTGAACCGATTTCAACGTTTCAAATTTCATATGAAAAATAAAAAACTTTTCAATCTTACATGATTCGAAAAGTAAAATTAAATTGAGAAATTAGGGGTAATTTAATTAATTTTAAAACACAATATGTTGTTAAAAAAAGGGTAACCATTGTACTACATTCAAACTAGCATCGTAAACAACTCATGAGAAATGAAATCGCATTTGAAACGGTAGAGTTCCATTGTAGTAGCAAATTTAAAGGGATCTTAACTGGCTTAAACCGGATGCGGGATGGTGTTTTTGCATCCAAGCTTCATTGTGTTGGCACAAAGTGTAAACAGGTGTCAATATTAATCCGAAAATTGTTCATAAATATTACAATATTGTTTACATTTTTCTATCACAATGTACTGCCTAATATTTTATTTAAAACATAATTTGAATTTTGAAAATCGGTTGATTAGATTCGGAGATATGACGTTTTATCGAATACGAGCGCGACGCGTCTGCCTCAATCTCAACTCAAGAATCGACGAAATTTAGTCGATTTTTCGCCTTTAAACCTAAAAAACCCTCCTCTGGCTCAAGATGGCTCAGATCAGACCTAGTACATTAGATTCGTTTTAATTTTCTCTATCGAATGGTATAAAGTCTAGGACAGCACAACACAGCACACCCAACTAAAACTCGATTTGAAAATTCTTTTTTCACCAAAAATTTAGAAATTTTTGAACGCTAATTAGTTATATTTCTAATTATTCTAAAGTTTTGCATCTAAGATATTCTTATAATGCATTAAACAATCTTTCTAACGGTATCATTGGTTTTCTTTAATGTTAATAAAGTTGGAAGATTATGAATTATAAAGTTGACGAACGGTTTTACACCAATCGGGGAAGTCAAAATTGTTGAACTTTGAGCCTAAATTGTTGCTAAATTAGTGGTCGGATCGGAATTAAATTTATATATTCACAAACTTCAGCAATTAAACTATAGATTGGCAAAAAAATTTTTTTCAAAATATCAATATTTAATTTAACGGTCGTGTCCGATCGGGAACCAGTGTGCAACGCCTGAATGCAACGCGTTGCTTCTCAGTGAATACAGATGCATTCAACACGTGAACAATTCCTGAAAAAACTTCACATTTATAGACGTTCCGACTTCTGATACCATGGATGTTCCGACTTGTGCTATGGTCGTTTTTTGTTGGACTGGAAGAAGCTCGGGAGTTTTAAAGAAAATACTTGTGTGCGCTCAGTATAAAAGTTGTAGCAATTCTTTTATAGCATAGCATAAAGCCTAAAGCAAGTGGCTGAGTACCGCGGGCCATGCAATTAGCCTTAAGCACGTAGAGCGGCCTAAGCAGTACAGGGCATGCAATGGTCAATTTTAACTTTCGTATGGCCCGTCAACGAAAAGACACGTCTAAATACAAACACACATTTACTGTGTCAGTTGTTTATGTCATTCAAATGAATTAATCTGACTTAAAAACACGTGAGATTCAAGCAGATTGATCTCGAGTCCTTCATATAAATTTAATTAGCGGTTGGCGCACCTGTACAAAAGTCCGAAGGTAAATAACGCTTTGGTACGTCATAAAATCTAGGAAATTACACGCTTTCCCTTGCATTTCATGCGAAAAATGAATTTGCAATATGAAAACCGCCAGCATGCTGCACTGCTGCAGCAGTGGAATAGTTACATTAAAGGACTTCTCTGCTATTTTTGCCTTCAGACGTGCTTCTTTATTTCGTTTTCCCAAGTTTTTTAGTCTTTAGCTTCCACAGATTTTCGGTGATCTTGTGTGCCTATCTCGACTTATCCATTCGATTTAGATGCGAGTAAATGTGAACCTTTGTGTCCTGACGACATCTGAAAGCTTCTTCACCTGTGCATAAAGTTCATGATTTGATTTGTTCCATGATTCTTCGTAAGATTTTCCTCTTCTTCAGACTCTTATTATATTATACAACTTATTATACAATTTTTTAAAACTACTTGCTTTGTATTATCAAAGGGTTTGCTGCAATCTAATTCGTTTACTTCTCATATTTGAATACTACTCTCGTACATTTTAGAGTGTGCTGCATCAGACATTGTTAACGACTTTAAAGTAGGCAAAATTTCATCATCGAACTCTCATAACCTTCTTATATTGACGCGTTTGGGCGCGATCGAATATAGCAGGTAAAATAGCAATATTTCGTCGATTTGAAAATTTTCGGTTCATCAAAAATCGGAAATATTCAAACAATTAATTTCTAATTGAAAATTAAATTTGTAAAAAACGATATTAAAGCCATTGGAAACGTTATTAGTTGTAGCTTATACACATCCAATGAATTTTTATGTAGGACTACTACTAGCTTGGAAAATCAATTTTGAATAAGACGTTTACAAGAGAAGTAAATCTCCACCTAGAAATTGTTCGAATTTGGCGATCAATTGGTTCTAAACTATCCATCCGATTTGAATCATATTTTTACATTAATAAAATTCAGTGGTTCTTTTCTCTGCTAGAATTTTTTTTCAAAAATGTCATTTAATGTCACGACAATTTCCTCTTCGAGAAAGATGTGCAGCGGCTCCACCACTCGGTGTTTGATATGGTTTTTTCCGCCATGCCATTGTTAATAAAAATTAACTATGTAAAACAATTAAAACGTTATTACGTAATAATCAGTGTACCTATGCTATAAGCTATATGGTATAACTGTTAAGTACACTTCATTGCTAATTTACTCTAATACAGATCTGCTCCTAGTGTACAAAATGCGAAATTACCATGTACTCTTTCAGTCTTGTTCACACTTTAATGGTAGCCGCACGGGACATCACACCATGTTCTTCAACATACAATGAATGTCACAAAAAATTAATTTAAGGGCTCCCGATCCGTTGCGCGAGCACGATAACCGACAGATTGCGCGATCTAAAGGAACCGCCAAGCCGACTCACATTGGGAGCAAACGCCTAAATTTAGGATATTGCTTAATATCTCACGAATCTTACATGATAACGATCAATAGACGCTCCTCCATTTTTATTCGACTTCGACGACGATATCCAAATCCTGTCAAAAATTAATTTTGGGTGCGTATTTCGCGCCACCGCACACTGGTCCCGAAGGGGAAATTGTCGTGAAATGAAATAATGACATTTTTGAAAATTTTTTTAACACTACATTAAGGAATAACTGAATTTTACGAATGTGAAAATATCATCCAAATCGGATAAATAGTTTAGCAACAATTTAGCGACAAAGTCAAACAATTTCGAGCTCGAGATTTGATTCACATGTAAGCTTCATATTCAAATTTCATTTTCCAGGCTCATAGTTATCCCACATCAACTTTCTTTGCATGTGCATAAACTACAACTAATAGTCTTTCGAATGGTCTCAATATCGTTTTTTAGATATTATATTTTCAATTAGAAATTAATTTTTGAAAAATTTCCGATTTTTGATGGACGGAAAATTTTCAAATCGAGTTCTACTAGTGTGTGTCAAGCTATGTCAAGGCGGTGTTACCACTGGCAGATAAATAATTAAATGAAAAATCACCTCTGCTATGTCCAGTCGCGCCCAAACCCGCCCATAAGAAAGTTATGACACTTTGAAGATGAAATTTTTAATTTTTTGGACGAAATTTTGCCGATTTTAAAGCCGTGCCGATGTAATTTAACAGTGTCTCATGATGCACAAGTTAAAATGTGCGAGAGAGACGTACGAGAAGTTAATGAGTTAGATTGTGGCAAACCCTTTGATAATATGCAGCAAGTCGTTTTAAAGTTTATTTAATTAAAGCATTGTCATCAGTTTCTCATCAATTTTTGTTAATATTTTATGGATTTATTGAAAGTTATTTATTTTTTATCAGATTCCGATTTGCTGGGTTTTTAGGTGACGGGATGTTTGATACCTAGCGCTTTCGTCCCTGTGGTCGTTGATTTTTACGAATCGGGTTTTTACTATCATGACAAAATTTGAATTTTGAAAATCGGTTCTGGCAATATTGAGATATAAGGCATTTTCCAAAAATATGCTGTTTTTCACCAGTGTGCACCGTCAAAAATTATTTTTTGGATGTTTTTTCGGGCCACCCAAAAATCGTTTCCAAAAAAATCAAATAATACGGTATTCGGTATCGTGTAAGTATGACTCACCACCATAATGTTCGGCTTTAATGATCTAACAAATTGAGAGATATTGAATTACTTTTACAGTCAGCAGTAACAATACTCACCATATCGAGTACTTATCAAATGCGGGAAAAGCTCTGAAAAGATGTGAATTTAAGAATTTTCTACTGGTGTTCTGGTATTGCCCACGAATTAGCTGATTTTGAAATTTAACTTTATTTGCAGAAAATGGGCTCTTGAGTTATGAAAATCCAAACTACCACTTGGACCCTGCGCGCCTTGACGACGCACTCAACTCAAACACGGATGAGATCTATGAAGAACTCTATCAAGAACTAGATGACATCTGCAACATGGGGCATAAAGCGACGCTATCCACCGCCTCAAACCGGAAGGCGTATGCCGCACTGGATATTGGCTCCATGGGAGTCGACATCAATACCGGTCCCGTAACACACACAATAGACTCGTCAGTTTACACCGATAATCGAAGGTAAGCGCTTTAATGCTGAACTACTTAAATGTATTATTACAGCACTCTAGTTTCGATTGGAGGAGTTCGAATATATTTGTATAAATAAGTAGTACATACAAATTCTTATTGTATTTAGGTAAATATTGATATATATATAAGCCTAGTAAAACGAATTAAGAACATAAACTTTATTTTTCTTCAACATGCAAGCAGTTGCTAAATTTGTTTAAATATGTAGTCCATTTATATTTCGAAATACGCATCATGCACTTGACGAATTATCGTGACAAAACGTGCAGCAAGTATACCGTTTGTTATGGAATCGTAGGGTTAATATTCGATTAAGATTTGACGCAGAGAGATTAATAGTTATCGATTCTGTCTAACCGTAGCACATTCCAAAGCAAACAACACTTTTTCCGAAATTAACAATGTTGAAACGGCATATCCTTTTATTATGTTCATTTGAAAATATACTGTCTAGAGATAGAATATTTAAAAATGTTTATAATAAGGAATTGCTGTGGTTTTCCTTTTATAGACACTGGGAAGGGGATCAATACCGGGAAACAATAAATTTAACATACAATATAATGGGTCATTCCTCGATATGGCTCAGCCCCTAAATGTTCACGTCCTAAAATTTTTGCAATGACACTTACTCACTTAGCTATTGACTAATTGTATATTCTTACTGATGGATCTTAAACGCATTGGAGGTGCCGGATCGGTTGTTGCATGTATTTACCGATGCATCTCCATCCCTAAATACATCCTGGTAAACTCTTCTGTCGCAGAGCTAATAATAAATATTTCGTAATGGAGGAAGATGCGATCTTGCCTTTGCTGTGAATATTAGCTGATAGAGTATTTGTTGTAGGGTTTTTGCATGGAACGGGAATCGCTTGGACGTGGACGTGAATGTGTGTACCGTGGAGAAAGATCCGCGGGAAAAGTACGTAATAATCATTTCACTAGTCAAATGCGCGCATTCTAATATTACACAATGCATCTTACATGAACTAGGATTATAATTATGAATTGAAATAAACTATTGTTATGATAATACAACTAACATTTTATATGATTGTTCCAGTATTTGTGAAAAATCTACGAAAAATACGATTAAAGACAATCGTGACGAAGATGAACAAATTATGTGTATTCCGCATATTGCCGGTGATGTGAATAACGATTTGTACGCGATTCCGGTAAAACGCCGAATGCAAAAGTTGCCCGCAGACATAGAACCTACCTCACCCAACAAGGAACGCAGTGATGAAACTGATTTGCCTCCAGGCTGGGAGAAACATGAAGGTTTGTGTTAGGTAATGCATGTATTCAAGAGTAATAATATATTTTCGAATTCTTGTACATCCAAATGAAACAATATTAGACAATGATGGTCCTTACTATTGGCATATAAAAAGTGGTACAATTCAAAGAGAACTTCCAGTGATACCGAATAGTGAAAAACATGATAAAACCAATACGAAGAATGAATTCAGCAAAGAAACAGATAGTTTAATACAGAAATTTGAAAGCGTAACCACGTCGGTTACACGAAGCAGCACTAGTTCCGCCCTAGACATGGATCTCGAAGAAAGAAAAAAAAAGGAAGAATTGGCATTCAAGTTGGTGTATTTCTTATTATATCTAATTAGATATATAATGTATTGTTTTCGTAGGCGTCGCAGTTATCCGGCGCGACCAGAACCTGAGTCAAAAGAGAGGCCGATAAGATTTGCAGTACGTTCATTAGGCTGGGTTGAAATTTCTGAAGATGATTTAACGCCGGAACGAAGCAGCAAAGCAGTGAATAAATGTATTGTTGATCTTTCATTGGGCAGGAATGATCTGTTGGATGTTGTTGGCAGATGGGGTGACGTAAGGATAGATACTCATGTGTAGTTAGATTAACCATTTAAAATCCTCTTGCTACAGGGCAAGGATTTATTTATGGATTTAGATGAAGGGGCTCTCAAGCTTATCGATCCAGAAAATTTAACCGTTCTTAACACACAACCAATACACACAATTCGAGTTTGGGGTGTTGGCCGTGACAATGGAAGGTAATTAATTATGTTAATTGAATATTAATTATATACCAAGATTAAGTGCAAATTATCAAAGAAAGTATGTATTAATTTTATTTTATTTTCCAACATATCTGCATCACAGGGAAAGGTAAATATAATCGAATGTTAATAATGAATGCTCTAACTTATGTTTTTGATTTGGAATATTCAGTTATTAATTATATTTGTGTTAATTCAAAACGGAATTATAAAGTTGCGTGCAAGCATGAATTGAAATTTAATTAAGGACGATTTATACCTGAACTAATAAATGTTTTTTCCTCATAGGGATTTTGCATACGTAGCCAGAGATAAAACAACACGTAAACACATGTGTCATGTATTTAGATGCGATATGCCAGCTAGAACAATTGCAAATACTCTTAGAGATATATGTAAGAAAATAATGATTGAACGTAGTTTACAACAAAATCTTGCAAAGCCCATTGATATTAACGGTCGAGGACTGGCTACCCGACCAACCAATCTCCCAACAGAACATCGTCGCTTAAATCGAAACGGCCAAACACTAGTTAGTAAGTATGGTTGATAATAAAAATTCAGTACAAAGTATTTTAACAATTATCAACTTAATTTTTATCTAGCACAATCGTTTCCAACGCCAATGGAAGAACCGAAAAAAGTACTGCGGGCTCAATATCTCGGGTCATTACAAGTTAATCAAGCAACTGGGATGGAAATACTTAACGACGCTATAGATCGTCTAGTTATGAATATACCGCAAGACCAATGGCAATCAGTTAATGTTGCGGTGGCACCTTCGATGATTAGCATACAGCAGCCTGTGGTAAGCGCACTCAATTTAAACATTTTGTGTTAATGTCGAGTCTCGTTTTTAGGATGATAAATTAATTACGGAGTGCCGCGTACGGTATTTATCATTTTTGGGTATTGGTAAAAACGTTAAACAATGTGCATTTATAATGCATACCGCACAAGACACCTTTGTGGCTCATGTATTTCATTGCGAACCTTCGTCTGGGGCATTATGTAAAACCGTTGAAGCTGCTTGCAAGTTGCGTTACCAAAAATGCTTGGACGCACATCCTCAAGGTTTGGGGCGCAGTCAGTCTAATCTGCACACACCAGGCAAAAGCATTGGGGCTGCTTTGAAATCAATTGTAGGTTCACTAACGGGACGTAAAAGTAAAAGTTCTGAATCCTGAGATGAAGCCCAGTCTCTGCAGGTTGGAATTATTGCATGTTCGCTCATGTCAAAAGTTGTGTTTTGCTTTATTTGTTTTAAATGTTAAATTGCTTTCTCTATTCATTTGTATTACAGGAATTATGGCCACTGCCTGCGGAGCGGGAGGTAATAAGGCATAGACATTTACAGTCTCCACTCACAATGAAGTATTTCAGTACCAGTCCACCTTCTGCTGATCTCCAGTCCCTGCTATCACCGACACTGGATTCCCGTAGGCTACAAATTGCCCGTTGGGACTCCACTAGCTAAGTGATTAGGTAGATTTTTAGATAGATAGATTATCACCTTCATTGACACTATAAAATATTTGGAGCATAAAGCAAGCTAAAAGATTCTTAATTAAGGATTGTTTCATATGCTTCAAGCAGTGCTATACCATTTTAAATTGGTGTGTTGTATACAAAATTCAGGAGAGTTATAAGTATAATGTAACTTGAATTGAAAATGCGATATTTTATGCAACATTTGACTACTGCTTACAGCTGACTAATGGGACTTTTGCAAATCTGTCAGATTTTCGAACTCACATTTTGCAAGTTTCTATGCTAAAATAAAACTACAAGTAAATGTGCTTACAGAGATAGCCTTAAACATTTAAAATGAAAACGACACAATTATAAGGTGCGAACAAATTACGAATGTTTAATTTTTTATTATAATCAAAATCATTGAATTTATATGCTGTGTCATGCAACATGTGTGTTTCTTGTAAATATTTAACCTGCGGAGACTGCTTAATAAACTTGTATAAAATTTGAAATTAATCTGGACGACGCAAATAATCATCATAACTACTATTCAGATTTTTAATAAATATTAATTTAATTTTGAATAGAAAGTATACTCCCAAGCACTATGTCATTAACATGTCAGGTATCTTTATTTAAATAACTTTAAAGTAAATACACAATTAGCCAAAGCATTTTACATTTTTATTTTCTTGATTCCATACGTGTTAATACACTTGCTAGCTTTACATGTTTTATAGTCGTGTACTTGCTGAGAAAGTCTCGGAAATGTATGAAATATGTGTTTCTGTTATCAAATAGAGTAAGTAGAATCTACCCGATAATTGTATCAATCAGCGAATAATAATAATAATAACGCATTGAAAATATTGACCACTTTGTTTTGCAAAGCAAGAATATACTGCGATTTTTGAAAAGCTTTCGAAATGTTTAGTTTTCAGAAATTACCTATTAATTCATTGTAAATATAGGCCTGCCTCGCGCGTACCTATGTAAAGTGCTAATTTCAAATAGTTCGTGCACCTGTGGTAATGGAAAATAAGACCTCCAAAATAGAGTTCAATAAAATCAGACTAGATTTGTTTAACACAATAATTAAATGGAACTCTTAAAAATGATGTAATATATGAATGTGTTGGAGAAAAGAAATGGATATGCAATCCGTAGAAAAATATATTTAAAGCTATTTTGTGTTCATTCACAAATATTATTATTTAAATAATATTTTTATAAAAGTTTCTTGCAACTACTTAGGAACTGAACTATCTATAACGTTCGGCAGCGATCGCCCTCCTAGTTCATTGTTGTAGTGCATTAAAAGCTCTTTAAATAATAATATCCTTACGTACATGTCATGGTATTGTTAAATGCAAATAATGACAGCGTTAGACTAATAATTACTCATTCTCCGTTGTGTATGTGAGGTATTGTGAGTAATTAGCAGTATTAAATGAAACAACAATAAATATGTAACACATTAATTACATGCAACACTCAAATTTATCATTAAAAATGATTAACAATTGTTAAATGGAAATGGTTGACGTGGTGTAGTATAGTATTGACATGATATTGACTTATAAAGACAACAAGAAAAGAACATATTTTATGATCGAATTTAAGAAATTTAATCAACAACCAATTATGCTTGCAATCTTCATTTTATTACATAAATTGCCTAATAAAATACATACTCATTTTACACATTTTCTTTCATTAAACATAATACATTTGTAAGTCCTAAAATATAACATAATCCACGTTAATACTATAACAACTAAATAATATTATAATTGATCAAATTTTATTAATTTTTTTTAGTAAGTAATTTGTTTCGTAATCACAGACCTATCTGTCCTACGAACAAGGTAAGATGCTGGTGGAATTCCCATAACGAACTGAGGATCAGCAAAACATTCTTCAAACACAAATTGCAACGGAAGACCATATTCACAAATGCTCAAGGAAATAATTTAATGATAGATGTTGTTATCACAAACAGAATATTAAATAAGACCACAAACTAATACTATGCAAAACAAAGATATACCCCATCACGATGAAACATGAACAAAGAGAACCCATATAAAAAGTTAAACATCATCACAAACCAAGACTCACTCGAAGAAGCCTGGACAAAAATCACGAAGAACGCTGCATCTGAAGCAATCGGCAAATAATGCAAAACCATGGTGTTGCCGCCCGCATTCGGGCTACCTAATAAAAACTAAAAAGTTTCTTAACACGTCAATATTGTTGCGAATGAGACACAACAGAGGAGGAAAGAATATTGATTTTCCTAAACAAAATCGAGCACCTGCAGCTGCAGTGTTGGTTCACCGAAAAAACGCCCAAAAATAATTGGCATTGTTGTGCAATTTTCAGCGATGATTTATGGCTTTTTGGATCAAGTAGGGGAGAAAACAATAGAACTCGGTTTTCTATTGTGTCGAACTGATGCAGGTGTTCGGTTGCAAAGGGAACACCAGCAAATCGGGCTCGAAGAATCCAGCGGACCAATCTGTTTATGCAAATGCTTCCTATATATATTCGATTTATGAAAACATGAACATCACATACGATGTTCGTGTTCGGCCATCGACCAGCGGTCCTTCAGCCTTGCTTCCTAATTTAATATTAAATTTGTATATTCTTACTAGCTGTCTCGGCGAACTTCGTTTCGCCAAACGGTGTTTCGTATGGATATAGCCGTCCGGGCGATCTCTGATCTCGTTATTGTCACTTACGTAGATATTTGATTTTATGCTGTTTATAAGATTCGGACTCATTTTCTAGTGAAAATTTTCTGAAATTTCTTTCAAGCCTTCCTGCCCGCTGTTTGTTGGTTTTATTAATTGTCCCTTTCCAATGTGCTGCTAGTTGAAATCTTTGTTCGTTATATTGTTCAACTTTTCTATCACAGTAGTTAACATTACTGTTTTGAAACAATACCAATTAATATTTTACTGTATGATTGATACAATTTAAACCTTCCCTATCCCGTTGTCTAACAGAATAAACCTAATTATATTATTAAATCATTTAATATACGTCAAATTTCCCAGCAAACGTCGTATCGCCCTTGGATTGAACATTAATTATTTTTATAACCAACCCGCGTTCCTTTATATAGTTTCAGTTGATTTGTAAGCGTGGTAGCTACCAAATGAATTTAAACCGCAATATTTCAAAAATTTGAAAAATAGCGTAATGATACTGGGTCGAAATTAGTTTTGTTAATGAAATTTAGTCTCATATCTTTCTACAAAAATACCAATAAAAGTCGCTATAAAAGCCGTCCAGTAGTTTTCATGAATTTCTTAAACTTTAATATAGGAATTTGCTTTATACATATATAGATTAACAATTTCACTCAATTTCTAACATTTTCTACAAATGAAAACAATTTGCACTCAGTGTTCATATTATCCTTAGTTTTACTTGCTACCTTTGCAAATCTTAAAATGTAAACGTAGTATTTAACTGATGAAATTATGACTAACATCTCCCGACCCTGTTGTCATTCTCTTTCTTTAATTTGGTAAAAATAACTTCCTTAGTTTGCTTATTCAAGTTATATCATTCAGACAGTGTTACACTATATTAAGTTAAGCGTGTTATATGCTTTCAAATATCGACATGCACACATGCCAAGCAGGTAAAACTTTTATGAACTCGGGTGGTCGCTTTGGGTCGCTTTGAAAAAGGAAAACGTGGTGAATGAAGGCGTTGCTTAAAAATTTCGCATCTGTGGAATCACACCACTTTGAGCGTTAAGTCTTCGTAATCAGAGTGCGCCAGGGGTATTAGTGGCGACAAACACAAACATCGCAGCATTTTTATCGCAGCATTTTTATATATATAGATAGATAGATAGATAGATAGATAGATAGATAGTATCATCATTGACAAAATTTGTTTAAATAATTGTCCGGGGTTACTTGACCATTCATAAAAGGATTGCGAAAGGAAAAATATTTTTAAAATCAATTCGCTTTACATAAAAATTGCTTTAATATTTTTCCTCTAACGCACGCACACGCGTTCCTCTAACGCAAGACTCTCCCTACCTAACCGGGGCCAAGCGTTCTATTAAAATCGAGCATTCATTAAAAGATTGTTAAACAAAGAGGATTTTTAAAAACAATTCGTTTAAAAAAAATCTTGTCTTCTCTTAAGACACGATGAAGTTGTGCGTTCAATAAATGTTTGGACCACTACTTTTAGTGGCCTTGATCTGCTGGTGGCCACCAGCAAATGGGGGAGCAAACAATAGACGTTCCCCCAATTATTATTCGCAACAATAGACTTCGACGAGGATATTCAAATCCTTTGTTGCCCTGTCAAAAAATAATTTTGGGTGTTTTTTCTGATCACCGTTAGGCCGACTGGTTAACGAATTGATTGGCAGTATGCTTGTTCTTCATGCCAGCCCTATTTATATCATTCTCCTTGATCGATTCGATTTTGATATGACCGTATTTGCCATATCTTCCTACTTTGCATTTTTATTGGTCGCTGGCCTTACTACGCAACAATGTAGCTGCAGGTGCTCGATTTTGTTTGGGAAACTCGATATTCTTTCCTCCTTTGTTGTGTTTCATTCGCAACAATGTTGACGTGTTGAGAGACTTTTTAGTTTTTATTATGTAGCCCGAATGCGGGCGGCAACACATAGTTTGTAAGGAGGTGAAAGCATTGGCAGCAGAAAAGCGCGCAGCATATATCCAATACCGCAACAACCCATCCAAAATTCGAGAGGGCATCAGTCCACCATCGAGTACATCATCGCAAACCGAGCAATACGCCCAAGCTAGATCACAAACATACGCAGTCTAACATCTGCAAGACCACTTTCTAGTTTTAGGGAAACTGCGCCTGACCCTCCAAACGAAGAAAGCAACACCAAGAATGATACTTTTTTTTAAAATTTTTTTTATATTAAGTATTGAAACTAGTGTTTACTAACAATCAATTTGTTGATGACTTATTTTACTAAGATAATTGAATTCAAGCAACTTAACTTCCAGTGGGTAAGTACTTGAGCAAGTGATTTAAATTATTTAATTTACTTAATTAGTCAGTCGGTCTCTTCCGCTTAAGTCTTCTTATTGCGTTGTGTAACGTTATGATTTTTTTTGCTTCGATGTTGACATGATTTTTCAATCTTTCTTTATGTGCTGCTTTGACTTTGTTAGCAACATCGGTTACTGTTTCTATACTTAGATCCCGATGCAGGTCGTCGTTTCTAACGTACCATGGTGCATTTACTAGAGATCTTAACACCTTGTTTTGGAATCTTTGAATAATATCTATATTAGTTCTGCTGGCACATGACCAGAGTTGAATTCCATAAGCCCATACTGGGCATAGTACTTGTTTATAGAGTGTTATTTTGTTGTGGAGCGCTAGTTCGGATTTTCGTCCTAGAAGCCATTGCATTTTATTGACTTTGATATTAAGCTCGGCTCTTTTTTTCTTGACGTGCTCTTTCCATTTTAGTTTGGTGTCCAACGTCATTCCAAGATATTTGGCCGTGTTGGCATATGGGACTACCACGCTGTTAATATAAATTCGTTTGTTGTCAACACTTTTGTTTGTAAAGTTGATGTGTGTGGATTTAGATTCATTTAGCTGGATGCGCCATTTTTTTTTCCAGTTTTCTACTTTGTTTATTGCATGTTGCAACTTTTGGGTCGACTCGAAGACCGTTTTTCCTACCGCTAACAGTGCTGTATCGTCAGCGTTGAATGACTCGTTGAATGACTATTTCTAAACCCAAATTGATGTGAAGGTATCAGCTTCCTTTCTTCTATAATTGGTTTCAATCGTTTAAGTATTAGCCTCTCCAACAGTTTCGATATTATGGGAAGCAGCGAGATTGGTCGGTAAGACTCTGCTTCACTTAGTTTTTTCCCCGGTTTTGGTATCATTATGATTTCGGCTGCTTTCCAAATGCTTGGTACATGATTTAAACGAAAGCACGCATTGAGGATTATAGCTAACTTTGCTATTGCTTTTCTGTGGAGGTTTTGCAACATATTGCCAGTAATTAAGTCAAACCCCGGAGCTTTTCTTTTTGTAAAATTTGTTTTAATTTCTTTCAAAACTTCTTTAGCAGACACCCTAGGAATTGTGGTTGTATGCTGCTGTTGCCATAGATGAGGTAGAGACGATGTGCCGACTTGAGGTTGAAATCTGGCTTCAAGATGCTGTGCCAGCAAGGCAGCCTTTTCCTCGTTGTTTCGGGCCCAGGTACCATCTGGTTTTTTAATTGGAGAAGCTACAGCAGTAGGTCTCTTTAAGTATTTAACCGCTTTCCATAACGAATATTCTGTTTTGCTATCTGCAGTTAGTTCTGATAGGTATTTGTTTGTACCGTTTTGTTTGAAAGTGAAGATTTCATTTCTTAATTCTTTACTAGCTTTGTTTAGACGCGCTTTGTCTAAATGATGTCGTGTTTGATGCCACTGTTTTCTCAACTTGCGTTTGTTGGCTATTAGCTCTCTAATGTATGATGGTAGATTTGGGCCCTGGTGCTTCCTTCTATTGGTTCGAGTACTATTCCAAGCAGCTTGTTGTATAGCGTTGGTAAATTGAATGGCTTCGTCTTCTAGCTCATCCACAGTATTAATTTTAACTTTAGGTTGATGTCATTTACAAGAAGATAATTGAAATAGTCCCAGTCAGTCCTCTTATTTACTAGACTTGGCGGTAGTTCGCTTTTGTTTATGTTCTCATTAAGAGTTAATAATATTGGTGTATGATCGGAACTCAAATCAAAACTTCCCTCTATTTTGATAAAATTAGCTGAGATATTTTTCACTACAAAAAAATCGATTAAATCGGGAGTCTTCATTCTATCTGTAGGCCAGTATGTCGGCTGCCCTGTCGAAATAAAATGGCATCCATACTTTGTTGCAGCCTTATATAATTCTCTGCCTTTTGGAGAACTGAGCCTAGAGCCCCAGAATATATGTTTCGCGTTAAAGTCGCCACCTATAATAAAGCGCCCATTTATTTGACGAAAAAGATTTGTAAATTCCGCTTCACGAATATTATAGCGTGGTGGACAATATATAGCACAGACTGAAAGTTTTTGTTTGAGTGACTCTATTTTAACAATTGTTGCTTGTATATCTCTCGAAATATACGGATCTTCACTATAGTGCTTAATCTCTTGTTTTATGATAACAGCACTTCCTCCTCTAGCGGAGTCTTCACTATGGTGCTTAATCTCTTGTTTTATGATAAAAGCTACTATGATGAATGATACTAGAAAAATTAATATCGAATCACCAGAAACAGAGTCAACAAGAACACTCTATCAAGACAGGCTGAAAGACAAAATATACAATAAACCTATAACACAAACAGACGACCCAGAATCAGCATGGACAAAATTAAAAACCAACATCCTGGAAGCAGCACACGAAGCCCTGGGCACTCGAAAGGTTAACGCCAACAAACCCAAAAAGATGAAAGAATGGTACTCACCTAAAATCAAGGAACTATTCAAAGAAAAGCGAGAGGCATACCAATGTTACAAAAGCAACAAAACGCGGTGAGACAAAGATGCTATACACCAAGACCAGGAACAAGACAAATGAAGGCATCAGAAAGCTCTCATTCTTTTCACTGGCGCTACAGCCCTCATTGGGCCCAGGCCTCCTTCAACTTCTTCCTCCACTCTTCTCTGTCCATAGCCTCTCTTTTCCATGCTCTGATGTTCAGCAATTTTCTAGCGTCTTCCTTTACTGCATCTTCCCACCGTTTGCGCGGTCGTCCTACAGATCTTCTCCCTTGTATTTTCCCATTATAGATCCTCTTTGGCCAGAATTCTTCGTATTATTTTCCTCTTAAAGGTGTCCACTTTGGCTTCGTTGCTGGGCGTGAGAATCCAGGTTCCATATGTGAGGATGGGACTGATAATGGTTTTGTACACTCGCACTTTGGTATTCGTGTGTACATATTACGAATATCGGTGTCATCGCCAAATAGGCTTTGTTCGCCTGCATTATTCTTGTTTTAATTTCTGCGTCCTCTCTACCGGTGTTGTGCGATTAACCCCCAGGTATCTAAAGTCGCTCACCTGTTCTATATTGTGTTGCGTGGCAATTGGGATTGCTCCAGTTCTGGTTTGTATCAGGTATTTTGTCTTGGTTATGTTTATCTGGAGGCCTATTGCTATGGCGGCTTCTTTTAGTAGAAGATAGGTTTATTCCGCCGCGGCGCGCCGCATGTTTCGTTCGAGACATTATGTTAATGTCATCTGCATAAGCGACTTGTTGTGTGGATTTATTTGTAAGGATGTTATTTGTTCCTACTCCTGTTTTTTTCCTAACTACATATTGAAAAGGGTCGGCGCCAGTCCGGTTCCCTGTTTTAGCCCCGTTCTGGTATGTAAATCGTTCTGATAGATAGCCTTGTACTTGGACCTGTGCTGTGCAGTCCCTCATCATCAATTGTATCATTCTTACCGAGTTGACGAGATAAGTCAGTTGTTGATTGTAAGTCGAGTTGATTGTAAGTTGCTTGTGGAGTTGATTTTGAGTTATGTTGGATATTTAATTTGCGGACGAACGATCTCGCCCAAATTTAAATACAATTGTAGATAAAAAGACATTATTTGTCCTAAATTGTGTTTTTTCCTACAATTTCTGGGGGCTCAACCGGGATCGAGATTTGTTTGTGCCGCGATTAAAGTTGTTAAATTGTGTCGCGTTCGGTGTTCATATTTTGTGTCAGTGCTATCGGGCCCAGGAAGTTGCTTTAGTTGGAAGCAAGGGTGAGCGATATGGCTGAACAAATGTGAAACATTGCCGCGATGAGTGTCGAGGAAATCAAACAGAAGCTTCGGGAGCTAGAGCTTCCCGTAAGCGGGCGAAAGGCTGTTCTTCAAGAACGTCTTCGCGCTGCCCTAGTGGAGGACGACGGAGAAGGCAGCGAAGAAAGTGACGTCGAGTGCACAGCAACGATTATGAAGCCCTGTCGGACAGCAGAAATTTCTCTGCTCACCTTCCGTGATGTCGAAGAATCGATGGAGCGCTTCAGTGGAGACGACCACATAGACGTCGCCAAATGGGTCGAAGATTTTGAGAATATGGCGGCGACCTGCAGGTGGAATGATGTGCAACAAGTAATATACGCGAAGCGCCTGCTGCACGGATCGGCAAAATTGTTTGTCCGTTACGAGCGATGCCAAAAGTCGTGGGCCAGCTTGAAGAATGGGCTGATAAGCGAATTCGGCAAGTCCATAAACGCGTATAATGTGCATCAGCAGTTGGCGCGACGGAAAAAGCTGTCAAGTGAAACGTACCAGGCGTACGTGTACGCGATGTTGGATATCGCTGGTCAGGTGGACGTGGACGTAACGTCAATAGTACAATATATAATCGATGGTATACCTGACAGTGGTACCAACAAAGCAATATTGTACGGAGCTAAAACAATTAAAGACTTGAAGGAAAGACTGCAGTGCTACGAAACGATGAAGAATGAGGGAAACAGCGAGAAAGTGAAAGCAGTGAAAGTTAAAGACACGGACAAAGTGAATAGAGATTTCGGCGCAGGCCCTAAGCAGAGGCGATGTTTCGTGTGCGGGTCCGCGAGTCATCTTAGCAACGTGTGTCCGGTGAGAGATAAAGGATCATTGTGTTTCCGGTGTAATAGTCATGGCCACATTGCATCGAAGTGTACGACTAGCTACGGGTCGACGGCAACGAAAGTGACGAATCAGATTTCCGAGGTGGCAACCAAAAAAATGGTGAAGGAAATAAATATCGGTGAGGTTGCGCTGATGGCACTCATCGATACCGGTAGTGACTTGACACTAATGCGCGCCGATGAATACGCGCGGTTAGGCTCACCTGAGCTAGGAAGAAAGAACCTCAAGTTTGAGGGAATCGGTTCAGTCCTAAATGAGACGATCGGCGATTTCATAACGAACGTGTCCATCGACGGGGTGATGTACCAGATGAAGTTTCATGTTGTGCCTAATACAATTCTCAGACAATCCGTTCTGATTGGTGTTGACTTTCTGGACCAAGTGCGGTTGAGTATTGGAGGTGGTGTGATAACCATTAGGCCGAATGAAGAAGAAAAATCGGAAGAAGTAGCACTCCGAGAAATCCTTCAAATCGACGCTGGGGAGGAAACTAAAGGTGAAATTGACTAGTCACATGTCGAGGCGGGCACGGATCGAGAAGCACTCGAAGAGATGGTGGCTGGACACAGGCCTGAGAAGGTTAAAGAGATCATGAAGCTGTCAGATGATAAGACTATACCCGTGTCGAACTTCCAGATGACCATGAACAAACGTGATTTGTATGTGTGTGTTGCCAGGTGGGAATTGTTATTGGAGGCAGTCCAGTATACAATCGTGCACCGACCAGGGAAACAGATGGGTCATGTGGACGCCCTAAGTAGATACCCTCTTCGGAGTGTATTATTGTTGACAGAGTGTGAGGAGACAATTTTATTAAAGTTGAAAAGAGCGCAGTCTGAAGAGGAAGACTTAAAACGTTTGCTTCAACCCAACCGCGGTAAAAGTGCGGAGAATTTCGGGGTAAAAAACGGGTTGTTACCTAAAGTGATAAATGATGAACATTTAATCGTGGTGCCAAGTGCGATGCAGGCACCGATAAGTAGGCGTGCGCATGAACGTGGTCACTTCGGTGTCATCAAGACTGAAGCATTGGTGAAAAGAGATTTTTGGTTTGCCGGTATGCGCGCGAAGATTGAGAAAATCTTAAAAAACAGTCCGCGACATCATCGAAGAAGAGTGGGCAAAGATGTTCAGCGAACAACGAGACGAACTGCGACGGACGGCGAAGGAACGGATCTTCAAAATCCAAGAAGAGAACCGTCGCAGCTTCAACAGACGAAGGAAGAAGGCGACGACGTACAAAGAGGGTGGTCTGGTCGCCATCAGACGTACGCAGGCGGGGCCCGGCCTAAAGCTGCAGGCACACTTCTTCGGACCCTACCGAATAACACGTGTTCTGCGCAACGACAGGTTCGTCGTAGAAAAGGTGGGCGAGCACGGTGGTCCAAGACAAACAAGTACCTCAATTGATCATCTGAAAATGTGGGCTGATGAAAGCAGTCACATTGATTCAGATGTTGATTCCGATTCAGAATAGTGACAATGACATAGTGAGAATAGTGACAATGAGTGGTGGTAGTGACATCCGAGGGCAGATGTTGATGCTCAGAATGGCCGGATGTGGGATCGATAGTTTAGGCTAGAGTGTTGTATATATTAATAAGTGTTTAATGCATAAGTGTTTAATGTAAGATGTATGTTTAGAGCGCTGTAAATATGTCATGAGTGAATGAGTGAATGAGTGTTAAGTTCACTTTCCCACGTTTTGGGGAAAGAACACACATGCTCGTCAGTTCGGCGCCAGCGGGTGTCTAAGGGGCGCAGAGCTGGTACCGAGCTGACGAGATAAGTCAGTTGTTGATTGTAAGTCGAGTTGATTGTAAGTTGCTTGTGGAGTTGATTTTGAGTTATGTTGGATATTTAATTTGCGGACGAACGATCTCGCCCAAATTTAAATACAATTGTAGATAAAAAGACATTATTTGTCCTAAATTGTGTTTTTTCCTACAATATCAATTCTTAATTAATAAACAGTGAACCCCTTAATCCCACGGATTTTACTGGACAAAATCGATAAATTAAATATCAATATTTTTCAAATTTTCTTCTTACCAAACGATAAAGGAATAACTGAATTTTGTTGAATCGAAAATATAATATAAATCGGACTGATAGTTTAACAACAATTTAACGATAAAGTTGAACAATTACTTTGTCATATTTGGGACACAAACTATACCCTTGATTCAAAATTCATTTCCTAAGCTTCATATGGACCGATAAGAAAATGGTTTTCACCCGTAATAAGAAGAACTCATATAGAATAACGTCAAGCTAGAACTATCATTTACGTGATTCAAATTGATGTAGAAATTAATTTTTCAAAATTTTCTTTTTGTCAAAATATATATGTAGATTTCTACCCCTCTCGTTCGCCGCAGGCGATGGTCCGTGGCGGCAGAGGAGTGTATTGTTCTTGTTAGTTAGTGGACACACTAGCGGCGCGTTCTCCACACTTAACTTCACTTTAACACCAATAGCTATTTTGGCGGCACTCACGAGGGAGGGCAACACACAACAGAAATATGTACAAATTCGGTAAACAACTCTTTATTTTAAGGTTTAAGTACGACTTCGAATGTCGCGGCATGAATAATCTCTCTCTTTAATTCTCGTTAGTATATTGCTTGGTATTGAACAGTTGCACTGTTTTGCACGGTGTTATACTGTGTTGCACTTGTTGCACTTGTTGCACAGACTCGTGGGGATGCTCACCGAACTTATATACCTACCCGGTGGTAGGTCCAGCGCAGCTAGCCTACCCGCCGGGCCAATAGCGGCTCATTCAATTCGGCGCACCCCCACGTCTTCGTTATGCTTATTTGGGGCGCAAACATGCCCCCGGCCTTGGAATACCGCAGGTATTCCAAAGTAATATGAATCGTTATCTATATTTATCGTTATTTAAGTGCTACCTTCCGGATCCTGCAGTGGCAAGGGATATTATTCTGGCTACCGGTCGGTTTAGCAGTCCGGTATGGGTGCGTAGCTCTACTACTCGCACTTGCCCATCCTTTCCGGGGAACACCTGGGTGACGCGGCCAAGGCGCCAGGTGATGGGCGGCTGGTTGTCGTCGTGGATGAGTACTAAGCGCCCCCTCTCGATGTTGCGGGAACGGGACGTCCACTTGCTGCGGGCCTGCAGTGTATGCAGGTATTCCTTGGACCACCGGCGCCAGAAAGTGGAGACAATGCCCTGGATCCTTTCATACCGATCCCGACGGTTGACGGAAGTTAGTACCTCTCGCTGTGGGTACGCTATCAACTTTCTACCTATAAGAAAGTGTCCCGGGGATAGGGCTTCCAAATCATTGGGATCGGGCGACATAGGAAATAGAGGTCGGGAATTGAGTATTGCCTCTATCTGTACACATACAGTGATCAATTCTTCGTAAGCGAGCCTTGTGTCGCCGAGCATTTTTTTCAAGTGCGTCTTTGTACTTTTGACGCCTGCTTCCCAAAGTCCACCAAAGTGGGGAGAATTGGGCGGTATGAATCGCCATTCGATACCGTCGTTTGCCAATGCGCTTGTAATTTCGCTTTCATCATCTTTAAGGGCCGTAAGAATGGCCTTTAGCTCTCTATTGGCTCCCACAAAATTTGTTCCATTATCGGAGAATAGCATGGCTGGCTTTCCCCGGCGGGCAATAAATCTGCGTAGCGCAGCTAAGTAGGCCTCGTAAGGTCACACACAATTTCTATGTGGACTGCCTTTGTTGCCATGCACACGAAGACGCATATGTAGGCCTTTATAACTTTGGCGCCACGGCCAATTTTGGTTTTCATTTGGATAGGCCCCGCATAATCCACGCCTACGCGATTAAATGGGTATGTCTCGCAAACCCGTGCGGATGGTAAATCGCCCATCTGAGGCATGAGCCGCTTTGGTTTGATGCGGAAGCATCGGAGACAATGATGTACCGTCACCCTGGCTAAATCTTTCCCCTTCAGCGGCCACCATCGTTCGCGAACAAGCGCCAACAGCAGCTGGGGACCAGCATGTCCGGCCCGGCGATGCTCATGCTCAAATATTAACCGCGTGAAGTGATGATTCGAGGGCAATATTATTTGGTGTTTGGCTTGGTAGTTTAATTGCGAGTGCTCAAGGCGTCCGCCTACTCGCACTAGGCCATCTTCGCCTAGGAACGGTGACAAGGAGGCCGTTCTCACCTCCTTTAGTGCGTCACCACGTTTTAATGCGTTGACCGTCTGGCTCAGGGCTTCTGCCTGCACGAGAGCGGCCAACGCGAGCTCGGCTCGTTCGAGCTCCAGCGGCGTTAATTCGCCAACAGTCTTGCAGTCCTTTCTTCTGCAATTATTAATAAATCGCCGGACATATGCAAGCGTGCGACGCAAACGATTAAATTGTGAAAATCTCTCAAATTTTATAAATTTTGTCATCGTTGTGTTTAAGGCTATTGTCTTCTCAGGCTTCATTTCCGGTAGGTCGCAAGGCGCTACAAATCTGCTTGTAGGCCAGTTTTGTTCTTGGTGCGCTAGCCACATCGGGCCATGCCACCAAAGGCGGGCTCCCTCTAATTCTCGCGGGGAGAGACCGCGCGATATTAAGTCAGCAGGATTATCGGACGTGCTCACATGACGCCAAGTCGGGGTCTCCACCAACTCTGCTATTTTGCCAACGCGATTGGCGACGAAGATCTTGAGCTGGTGAACGGGTTTTTGAAGCCAGGCCAAAACAATAGACGAATCGCACCACATGTATATTTTAGACAACGGGAGCAGTAATGACGATGTTACTTTGCGTATTAGTTGCGCCATGACCAGTGCAGCGCAAAGCTCTAGTTTTGGTATCGTTACCGTCTTCAGCGGGGCAACTTTGGACTTCGCGCAGAGCAACCGACACTCGTATTCGCCGGTGCTGTTTCGCGTGCGCAAGTAGACGCAGGCACCATAAGCGCGCTCTGAGGCATCGGAGAATCCGTGCAGCTCTACCCCTTTTACAGCGAATGGTACGGCGTTGCGCGGGATCCTAACTCTTTATAAAGCAGGAAGTTCATCGCAAAATTGATTGAATTGCAGCGCTACATCATTGGGTACCTCGCTGCCCCAGTCGAGCTTGGCCAGCCATAAGCTTTGCAGCAATATTTTTATGCTGACGATACACGCGCCGACGAGGCCGAGCGGATCGAAAATTCTGCTTATCGTAGAGAGGATTACTCTTTTCGTTATTTTTTCTCGCTGATCTACTTGAATCTTGAATCCCAAGTAATCACCCGGCGGAGACCAATTCAGACCGAGCGTTTTAATGCTTGTGTCGTTATCGAGAGAAACTATGCTATTCTCTCGGTCGGTGACCTGGGCCAAGACGCCTTCTGCGTTGGATGCCCATTTCCGTAGCGGAAACCCTGCTGAGAGCAGGAGGCTATTTATCTCTTGGTACAATTGTTGGCCTTCCTCCACGGTATTCACACCGGTAAGGAGGTCGTCCACGTAAAAGTCGTCTTTCACAATGCGTGCTAAGGCAGGTGCTCTGTGAGCGACGCTTTCTCCCAATTCATATAGGCAGCGTGTCGCCAGGAAGGAAGCGGAAGCGGTGCCGTAGGTGACCGTTTGGAGTTCGTACTCCTCTATTTCAGCGGTCGGCTCATCGCGCCACAATATACGCTGTAGATGGCGATCCTCCTCGTTCACCCTTACCTGGCGATACATCTTGGTGATGTCTGCACTTAGTATGATTGGCCAAACGCGAAATCGCAAAAGGATAGCCAGCAAATCGCTTTGGATGACCGGCCCCACGCATTCGATGTTGTTGCGCGAGATGCCGGAGTCCGTAGCGGCGGAACCATCAAACACTACCCGCAATTTGGTAGTGGTACTATTCTCGTTTACCACAGCGTGGTGAGGCAAATAGTATGGCTTGTACATGCACGCCGTCGATTCCACCTTACGCATGTGGCCAAGGCGACGGTATTCGTCCATGAACTCTTCGTATTTGCGTTTAAACGCCGGATTTACTCTAAACTTTTTTTCCATACGCAGCAAGCTGCATTGCGCACGGCGCCATGAGTCGCCTAGGGAATCTTTATTGCCTTTTAGTGGAATTGACACCACAAAGCGTCCACTCGAGGTGCGCCGCGTGTTCTCTACGAAATGCTGCTCGCAATAAAGCTCCTCTTGAGTGCGCATATTTATGCCCTCGACACTTTCAAGCTGCCAAAACTTAGCAATCTGCTCTTGAATTTGGCTATGAAGTGTGAGGTGACATTTGGTATTTACATTTACATCTGATTTTCCCATGGCACCACTTACCACCCAGCCAAACCTTGTATTAATTAAGCTGGGTACCATGTGGTATCTTAATGTGCTCTTTCTTTAACACATCCCAAAACAACGGCAGACCGAGGAGCATGTCAATCACACCCCTCTTGTCGTATGTCTCATCAGCCAAGATTATATTGGCAGGCAACTCATAAATATGTGCGTAACACATGTGTGGCAACGGCTCGCTGATCTCATCAACGACGTAGCACTTGACGGTCGTGTTGTAGGCGCCATGCCTTGCGGATAACGTTACGCTGCACTCACCAGCAATTGACGTTTGCACGTTGCCGATGCCCGTAATCTGTGCCTTTTTTTGCTTTATTCGTATGCCAAGTCGCTCTGCCATGTGCTTTGTTATGAATGATGCTTGAGCACAACTGTCAAGCAACATGCGACCGTTTATTTTCGCACCCTGTGATGCATGTAAGTGCACGCAGGCGGTTGGCATTAGCATATATTTGTTTTCGTTTGCCAAGAGCACTTTTTTTGAATCCATTGATTCATCATTACTCTCGTTGTCGACAAACGCCTCATGAAGTAACGTGTTATGCCGTTTATTGCACCGGAAGCAGGCATTGTTTCTCTTGCATTCAGCCGCACGGTGGGCTCCCCGCATGCAATTAAGGCATAACCCTCTTCATCGTATTAGCGCCAGGCGCTCGTTGGCCGAGATCGTCAAGATCTGCGGACATTTGTAAATGGAATGACCCTGTGTACACCAAGTACAGGTCATCTCTCTAGCTATCAGAACTTTGGCTGTTCTATTTGATGGTAGGCGCGCGGCCTCTTCGCTGGGCGCGCTGCGCATTGCTTCGAGCGTCTGTGCTCGCGATTTTAAGAAGGATTTGAACTCCTCCAGGGTGGGCAATTCTTGGCCCGTTTGGCACTTTGCCCATTCACCCTTCGTGGACCTATCAAGCTTTGCGGCCATGAGATCGACGAGGATCGCATCCCATGACTCAACAGGTAATTCTAACCCGCGCAATGCTCGCAGGTGATAGTTTATTTGATCTAACATGTCGCGCAAGGCCGAGGACGATTCTTTCTTTATCGTCTCGTATGTCCTTAGCGCCGTTAGATGACTCTGGACAAGCAGTCTCTTGTTTTCGTACCGATCGAGCAGGTGCTCCCATGCCGTAGCATAATTCAGGGCGCTTGTTTTTATCCCCTGCACGATCTTCTGCGCATCACCTTCAAGTGATCGCTTCAGGTAGTACATCTTATTAACCGAACTTATTGTCGGGTTTTCGTGTATCATTGCGAGAAAACTATCTCGAAATTCCAACCACTCTGACTGCTTGCCGTCAAATTTGGGCAAGTCAATGGCCGGTAAACGCAGTGAAGCCTCCTGAGTATTTGCGCATGGTGTGCTCAGATTATCGTGTGCGGTCACTGTGCTCGCGGAATGAGTCTTTTGCTCAAACTCTTCGATAATCATTTTTGCTTGCACCATGTACTCATCGAAGGCGTCGGTGAAATGCTGGAGCTCGTCTCCATCGTCGACATTTTCGTCTTCGATTCGCCGGGTTAACTCCTCAAACGTCTCTAATTTGGGAGCAACCCGTTCTACGCGCATCTCTATTCTTATTATGTCACGCCGCTCTCGTGAAGCTGGTAGTTCATTCAGGAACTTCCCAAACTCCGTGACGGCTTTCTTGACACGGCCTCGCTCTTTGCGAAGCTCGCTTACAACGTGATTGGCGGATGTCATTTTATTCGCGGTAATAAGGAACGGGACACCTACCTTTATGCTGTGAAGTATGCAGATCGCACTCGTCGCTGGCGTATCTGGTTCGAAGGACCATGTAGATTTCTACCCCTCTCGTTCGCCGCAGGCGATGGTCCGTGGCGGCAGAGGAGTGTATTGTTCTTGTTAGTTAGTGGACACACTAGCGGCGCGTTCTCCACACTTAACTTCACTTTAACACCAATAGCTATTTTGGCGGCACTCACGAGGGAGGGCAACACACAACAGAAATATGTACAAATTCGGTAAACAACTCTTTATTTTAAGGTTTAAGTACGACTTCGAATGTCGCGGCATGAATAATCTCTCTCTTTAATTCTCGTTAGTATATTGCTTGGTATTGAACAGTTGCACTGTTTTGCACGGTGTTATACTGTGTTGCACTTGTTGCACTTGTTGCACTGACTCGTGGGGATACTCACCGAACTTATATACCTACCCGGTGGTAGGTCCAGCGCAGCTAGCCTACCCGCCGGGCCAATAGCGGCTCATTCAATTCGGCGCACCCCCACGTCTTCGTTAGGCTTATTTGGGGCGCAAACAATATATTTTCCAAAGGTCTTCTACTAGGTTGTGCTATTTTGTGCCACATTGAATTTACTACTAAGTTGTAGATAATATTCTGAAGAATCTGATCAGCTAAGTCTGAATTGTGCCATTTGCTGCCGAACCGAGTTATTGAATTTTTAAGTTGAAATTTTGATGATTTTTTGGCGATTTTCAGTCAAGATTTGCTAAGTTTTTAACAATTCGCTTCTCAATTCATAACATATTACACAATATTACAATTGAGAGAGGTAATTTGATCGGTTCCCGGACGTCTCGTTGTCTGCCTTTCCACGCCTTTTAAATATGGCCTCCCGGCGTCACACCCCACTTTCTTAACTTAAGTTGATTTATTACCTTTTCGGGTAGCCTTAAGTTCGCAACGACGACACAAACGCACATCAACGCATGAGTTGGCCAGAATTGCGTATGTGAATGTCGTGAAATTGAGAATTGAAACTTGATACTTTTTTTACGAGCGCTCAACCATGAATACAATACTTCTGTTGTATAATTTATGCTAATGAAAAACAATTAATTTTCAAAAATCGTTTGTAACGGTAGACAATGATATGCATTAAATAATATAATTTGAATTTTGAAAATGGCTTGCTTAGTTCTCAAGTTATAACGTTTTGAAAATATTAAACTGCAGTGCGCAGTGGGACGAAATTCACTTTTTTTTTCGAAACGATATTTTTTCAAAACTACTCCACCGATTCTCAAAATTCAAATGAGGTTTTTTGTAGAAAATTATTATCGACCGATTTATTAAACGAATTAAATAAGATTCAGATTTTAAACATATTTTGTTTAAACAAATAAACAATATCTGACTTAATAGAATTGTTGCAAATATTATACATTTAAAATCGAGAAATATCGAAAAAAATCGAAAAAAAATAAAATCGAAGAATATTCGATAATGTTATTTCGAAATGCAGCAACTGGGTTCCTGAATGGTATCGATTTCGTATTTACACTCTGTGAGAAGCAGCGCAAACAAAAGTCTTAAGTCAGCAAGCACAGTTGTCTCAGTCGGTTCAGTTCATAATTCTATAGGCGGTGATGAGACGGTCGTAAAACTGTCAGGCAGCCATGATTTTTGGCAAAATCGGTCGAACGCAGAGCAGTGGGAAGGGCCAACAACGAGATGTCTGGTTACCATTTGATCGTATTTTGATATGAAATATGATCCGATCAACCGTCAAGTACAATGGAATTCTTGTTATGTTGTATATCATTCGAATATTCGTATAATTAATTATTAAATAAATTACCCAAATTTAAGAAAATTGTTTATAATCTATACAAGCTGACAAAGCGCAAGTCTTACTGCATATGCACAAACTTCAATTTTTAAAATCGCACTACTGGTTTCGGAGATATTGCGGTTTGTCTTTAAAACAGGTTCTTTGGCCCACTGTGCAGCGCTTTATAAATTACGCTAAAAAAAATGTAAATTTCGTGCCGATTGTTTGCCCCGCTTTGAGTTCAAACAATTGATCTGAATTGACTTGAAAGGTTCCGAAAGGCACCGAAGTGCAACTTCGTTCGTCTATCGCAGTGCCTCCCAAAATTGTTGCTTGGTCTTGGATAATATAGGCTATACCATGCGATACCTACAGGACCTAGTTTGGGAAGCACTTAAATTTGTAAATCTAAAGGCACCGAAAACAAGTAAATAACGCATCACCTACAACACCTACACAGGACTCGTACTAACACAATGCTTTATCGATAGATTTATTGTTTCTTTAACTTAAACGACACGCGTGATGAGGGTGAGGAAGGCTTGCCCTAGACTCCTCCTTGTGGCTTGGCATTCTGTAAACAGGAAGGAACACATGAGCGAGAGCTCAGTAAGTCCTACCGGACAAGACCCACACAGACCTATATATATATATATAGACCTATATATATATATACAGACCTCTATATATATATATATATATATATATATAGGGTGCCATCATTCCATTGTGGAACATAGGGCCTCCACCAATTGTTTCCACCTAACCCTGTTGCTGGCGATATACTTAATCTCGTTCCACTTGTAGCCCGCTTGCTTCAAAATGGTCCGCTTCCTTCAAAACGGTCCGCTTCCTTCAAAACGGTCCGCTTCCATGTCATCTTTGGCCGCCCACGTCCTCTGCTTCCTTGTGAGTTCCAGTCGAGCGCTGCTTTCGCCGGACTTCCGGATGCACTTCGGATCGTGTGGCCCAGCCAACCCCATTTTCTCGCCATGATGTTCTGCGTGATTGGTAGTTGGTCGGTTTGCATCCATAGTTCTTTGTTGAATATTATGTTGGCCCAGAAGGTGCAGGTGATGCAGCGAAGGTGGCTGTTTACTGTCGTTTGCAGCTGGCTTTCAAGGGCTCGCGTTAGCTTCCAGGATTCGCACCCGTATAGGAGGACGGACTTTACGTTTGAGTTGTATAGTCGGATCTTGGTTTTGGTGGATATGATGTTAGAACTCCAAATGGGCTTTAGGCTGGCTGAACGCTTGCCTTGCTTTGATGATCCTTGATCTTATGTCCTCTTCTGTACCTCCTGAGTGGTCGATAACACTGCCCAGGTATGTAAACTTATCGACTCTTGCGATGGTTGTTGAGTGTAATGTTAGGGGGGTGTCGATTGAGCAGTTCATGCGCATTTCTACCGTCTTTTGCAAGTTGATAGATAGGCCTACTTTTAATGCTTCGGTTTCTAGCCGCCGCAGTTTTGATGCGATATCTTCGTATCTATGTGCCAGGAGACATTTGTCGTCTGCGTAGTCGATGTCTTCTAGTCGTGCGGTCAGCCCCCAGGTGATTCCGCGCGTCGTTTGCGCGTGTGAGAACGCTGTCTAGTGTAACATTAAAAAGGAAGGGGGAAAGGATACATCCCTGCTTGACTCCCGTTGTTATAGGTATCGGGTCGCTGGTTAGGTTATAGTGTGCGATTCTACAAGTGCTATTCTTGTAAAACGCTTTCACAACTGCTATAAAGGCGTCAGGCACTCCCTTTTCTTTAAGTGTTTCCCACATTGCGAGATGGTGTATGGTATCGAAAGCTCTTTTAAAATCGATGAAGACTAGAAACAGAGGGGACCGCAATTCTTGCGATTGCTCGATGATGATTCTTAAGGTGTTTATGTGATCAATACACGACCGACCTGGTCTGAAGCCAGCTTGTTCTTGGCGAAGCTTTGGTTCAATGATGTTGCTGAGCCTTTCATGTAGTATAATGGCAACCACCTTGTTGATTGTGTTAAGAAGAGTTATGCCTCTCCAGTTCTGGCATTCCTGGAGATTCCCCGTTTTTGGTAGTTTAACGATTAGCCCTTCGCATCAGGTCTTGTTGAAGGTTTTAGTAAGCCAGGCATCTGCGATTAATGGCGTGATAATTTCAGCTAGTTTTCAGCGACCTCCTCGCAAACACTGCCGAGGCGGCCGAATCTGCACCATCGAGCAGAACCCTTCCACACAGCCATACACACCAGATATCATCCATAGCCGGAGGGAACACCCCTTTGCTCCAACGAGCCTAGGACATAGTCGTCCAAGCCTTCACGACTTCACATGCCGTCTCGACACCTTTACCGGTGCTCCACGAGACATCCGGCATAACTAGAAATATGCCGCCTCGACACCTTTACCGGTGCTTCCCCAGACTTCCAGCATAACTAGGACAACTGGACGCCACCTATTGTCATAGCTTGGCCGTTGTCCAGTTGTTGGAAAGGAACGGATAAGGGAAAGATTCACTCCACACTCCCATGCATACTCACTAACTACGCCCACAATAATACAGTAACAACTTACATTATTAGTAGTTGCAAGAATAATCTCAAAAAGGCAAATCACAAGCAAAGCACTCACACGGCACTGACACCTTTTCGATGCTATGAAGCATTCCCTCCTGTTTACCTCTTGGTACTTTGTGGCACAAACACTTCAGACACGTCTTAATATATCGCATGACGTATTTTCTCATATCTGGGAACCAGTAGTTCTCTTGGAGCTTTGCTAGCGTCTTGTCAAACGAGAAGTGGCCAAACTCATCGTGGTTCCTCAGCACGATTTCTCTTCTTAAGCCTTTGGGTACTACCCACTTCTTCGATTCGCCAACCTTCCTGTATAGCCTGTTTCGCTCCATGCTATACTCTTTACGGAGTTGACGTTCGTAATTATCTCTTGGCTCTCGCGATATCGTATTGGCTATGACCTCGAACTTCTTGTCGGTCATCTGGCCCGCCAATACCCAATCATCTATTACGATTCGTAGCGCATAGAAGTCATTTGGATCTCTAGTTTCACTAGTAGCTGGATTTCTACTCAGCGCGTCGACATGTACCATTGCTCTCCCGGTTCGGTGCACTACCTCGAACGTAAATTCCTGTAGTTGCAACCACCACCTAGCAATCTTTGGTATCAAGTCCCTCTTTTCAGACGCTGCTTTCAGAGCCCTGCAGTCAGTTACAACTCTGAACTGCTTCCCCAATAAGTATACCCTGTACCTCCGCAGTGTTTCTACAACTGCCAGGGTCTCCAGCTCATAGGAATGCCAGCGGGCCTCTGCGGGTGTCAACGTACGGCTGTAGTACGCCACCGCTTGCAGTCCTGCATCAGCATGTGCTTTCTGCGGCAACATGCCTGCTACTCCCACCTGGCTTGCATCTGTGTGTACTTCTATTTCCGCATTACTATCATAAATAGCCAATATCGGTCGCTCGGCTAGCGCTCCTTTCAACTGTTCGAATGACTTTTGCTGATCCTCCTTCCAGGAATCTCCTTTTTTCAGCAAGCTAGTCAAAGGCTTTGCTACCAGGGAGTAGCTCCTGACGAACATCCGGAAGAAGCCCGTCAAACCAAGGAACTGTCGTACGTTATGTACATTCTTTGGTTCCGGGAACTCTTGGATCGCCAAAGTCTTTTTGATGCCAGGTCTCACACCATGGCAATCAACCTGAAACCCAAGTAAGCTCACTGACTTCTTCAGGAAAGCACACTTCTTTGGGTTGAGCGTTAGACCATTGTCTCGCACTGTAAGGAAGATTCTTTCAAGCTTCTCCAAAGCATCTTGAAAATCTTTACCAGGCGAAACAATGTCATCCAGGTATGCAAAGGCTACCGTGCTTCCAAGGGGTCCAAACATCTTGTTCATCATTCGTTGGAATACGCCCGGAGCATTGCATAATCCAAACGGCATACGGTTGAACTCGTACTGGCCATCTGGAGTCACAAACGCCGTCTTCGGCTTCGAGTGTTCCTCCATCTCGACCTGAGAGTACCCGGAGAACAAGTCGTAAAGTTGTAAAGAACTTGTAACCACCCAATCGGTCCACCTGGTCGTCTATCAGCGGGAGCGGATGTCTGTCTTTCTCAGTGATGGAATTTAATCGCCGGTAGTCCACACACAATCTCTTCTCGCCATTCGGTTTGTTCACCAACAGAATGGGCGAGGCATACTCTGAGCTCGATGGTCTTATAACACCGGCTTCAGTCATGGTTTCAATCATGCCCTTCACTAGCTCTCTCTCGCTATATGATAGGCGGTACGGGCGATAGAAAATCGGCTTGTTATTATTCAGCCGTATCGACATTTTTGTATCGTGGTGACACCCTATCTCTTCCACTCTTGTAGCAAAACAATCGCGGAACTTGTTAATAAGCTTTAGAAGCAACTCTGATTCGCTTGCGCTCAGATCCTCGTCGATGTTAACATCGTCTTTCAGTAAAGGTGATCTCTCCACCTTACTCTCTTGGATCTTTAAGCTCTCTTCAGCGCAAGTTCTGCCTCTCGCAACTACTTGCTTTGCTGATATATACAAGTCCGCCTCTGATAGGTTTACTACCTGGACTCTACAGACAGCACCACTCACGACCCGCAAGACGCATCCAGGGACTTGGTGTTCTTCTCCCTCTTTCAACCGTGTGCTTTCTTCCACGAATACATCTCCGCTTATGTCGGCTCTTGTCTTTTAAATTGAAACTTGAGGTACTCATCATCCTTGAACATAATTATGCTTGGATGGTGTGTAAATGGCTGGCCGACAAGAACATCCACGGCTTGGCATCGGTCCGGCACAATTACTATCTCCAAGCTTAATCAACAATCATCAATTTCAATTTCTGTTGCTTTTGTCACACCCAGCGACCTGACGCAACCGCCACCATATCCGCGGATAGTTATGGTGCGTGGAAATGGTCGCAATTCACGCTCTCCCCATTCACTGGTATCTTCTTAAAATATTTATCGGAAGCATTCGATAGAACGTTCCCGCCACTTGCTTTGTAAATTGGCTTCTTTTCAGCGCCTTTTTGGCGCTCCGGACACTTGTGTTTCATGTGTCCCTCTTTGTTGCAGTTGAAGCAGATGATCTTCTTCCTATAACTCGGAGTCGATCTCTCGCGTCGGCGACTTGCCGGCTTATCATTAAAGGTTTTCAGAACCTTTCAGAACCTCCAGCCTTGACAGATGCCTGTATCTCAGGACATGACTTTAGGCCACCGATCAAGAGGTTGACAGCCACCTCCTTTTCATATTTGAACGGCTCCATCAAAGCCATTTTGTCATAGAAGTAGGAAATCATGTCTTCGTCCTCCCGTTTAACCCGATTCGCTAATTTGAGAAGGATATCATCGTAATTGACAGTCGGGAAAAGCAGTTAGCAGCAACTCTCTCCACGCAGTCCAATTCAGATCGAGCCTCTCTTTTGAAGAGTACCACTTCGCGGCTACTCCCCTCAGGTTTATTGTGGCTACATGTATGATTTTTGGCTCTGGCCAGTCGTTGACTGTCGCCAACTGCTCAATATTCCGGATGTACCTTCCAATCGAGCACAATGGATCGCTTGGGTCATACAGCGGAACAGGAGCATGTTCTCCAGAGTAAGCCCTTGATGGGCCCGCCACAATATACTTATTTACTTTGTCTTTGCCAACAAAGCCAACAGAGTCGCAGAGCCTCCCCAGCAATCATACTAAATCAAAATCTATAATTCATTGAAAACACTGTGGAATGGTCGCATGGTTTGCGATCCCACTTCTGAAAATTGTTAGGGTGTTTTCTTTTATTGTTTCTTTAACGTAAACGACACGCGTGATGGCTTGGCATTCTGTAAAGAGTAAGGAACACATGAGCGAGAGCTCAGTAAGTCCTACCGGACAACACCCACACAAACATACACACCAGATATCATTCATAGCCGGGGGGAACACCCCTTTGCTCCAACGAACCTAGGACATAGTCCTCCAAGCCTTCACGGCTTCACATGCCCTCTCGACACCTTTACCGGTGCTTCCCGAGACATCCGGCATAACTAGGAATATGCCGTCTCGACACCTTTACCGGTGCTTCCCGAGACTTCCAGCTTAACTAGGACAACTGAAAGCCACCTATTGTCATTACTTGGCCGTTGTCCAGTTTTTGGAAAGGAACGGATAATGGACAGATTCACTCCACACTCCCATGCATACTCACTAACTACGCTCACAATAATACAGTAAGAACTTACATTATTAGTAGTTGCAAGAATAATCCCAAAAAGGCAAATCACAAGCAAAGCACTCACACACCCACAAATAGTTTAGCAAACAGTCTTTGACACACACGGCACACTCGGTAAGGCGCGAACCGACAATCTGGACTGATTACGAATCGCACCAAGTCCTAAGCCGAAGTCATTAGAGATCCCACTCTAAACTTTCCTGCTTAAGCTACTTTTTTTTGCGCTCGTCAATCGTTGCGCCACTCGCTTATCGCGTGCGACGCAAACGCCGCAAAAAAATCCACGCTAACATAGATATAGAATCACATCTCATATATCATAGATGTATATATAGATATTCTATATCTATGGCTCAATCTAGTTATACTAATAGATATAGAGACCCTAGATGGAGCGCTGTTGTCAAAAATTACATGCAAATTTCTTGCCCATTGTTTGATGCCCATATAGCCCTCGGTTCCCAGAAATTTGGTGAAAAACGTGACCATTGTTCTCGGATTTTGAGTGAATGATTTATGACTTTTCGAATAGCAGGGGGTGTGGAACAATAGAGCTCGACCCTCTATATTGTCTAACTGTTGCAGGTATTCGGTTTCAAGGTGAACACTTGCAAATCGCGCACGAAAAATTCAGTGAACCAGTCATTTTATGAAAATGTTTCTTAATTTATTATTAAATAGTTATATTAATAGAGTCACGGGTTGCATAATACATCATTGATACTAATTTTTCTAAATATTGTTTAAATATTTTTTGCAGGCTACTTGACTATTCGTAAAAAGACTGTGAAAGAATAAGATATTTCAAATCAATTCGCGTTAAGTAAAATTGCTTTACTTTTTTTCCTCTAACACACTCATATCACACCAAGACTCTCCTTACCTAACCGGGGCCAAGCGTTCTTTTAAAATCGGGTATTAATAAAGACATTGTTGAACAAAGAGAATTTTTAAAAACAATTTGTTTTTAAATAAAATGTGTTTATCTCTTAACACATATTTAAGTTCTTTTAATAAACAGATCTGATGAAGGGGAGTTGAGTATTCAATAAATGATTGGACGACTGTAAGAACGTTCGCGATCTGAACACCTGAATCGTTCGACTCAAACTCTATTGTTCCCGTCTCCCAGTGTTGAGCTGTAAAGAGAACAATTCAGCACCAAATTTCTGGTCACCATAGCCCATAGATATAGAATCACTAGATGGAACGGTGTTGTCAAAATTTACATGCGTTAAATGCAAATTTTTGGCCGATTGTTTGCGCCAGTTTTTGCTCCTTAGTATTACCTATATTTACTCGAATGCTTCCGAAAGGCTAGGATGTGCAACTTCGTTCGTCTATAGCAGTGTTTCTCAAACTTGTTGCTTGGTCTCGGCCAATATAGGCTATACCAGGCGATACCTACAGGGCCCACTTTGGGAACCACTGGAGCCTGTAAATCTAATACAATAAAAAACAAATGAATAACGCATCACTTGAAACACCAACAGGAGACTGTCCTGTACTAATGCCGTGCTCCTTCTAGTAATTCCATATCTATGCCATAGCCCTCCTACACTGGCGACAAAAATAGTTCTAGTTAATGCCGTCAAAATCAAGTGGCGTGATATGCTATGTATAGTTGTTAGTGGTTGTTAGTTGGAAAAATTGGAAAATGAGAGGTTATACAAGTGGGGTATTTATATTGATTTATATCTTTATCTAAGGAAAAGAAAACAAATGAATAACGCACCTGAGACATCTTTAGGTACTGACTCTGAACTAACGGGCTACACTATCTACTATACTCCATATCAAAAGCTGTCAAATTTTGAAATTTTTAAGTGTGCCGCGTCTTAAAACAGTGAGAATCAGTTATTCTATGGTGAGAACCACTATGTATGTATAATTAAATTTCATGTTATTATTAAGAAACTACTTTTTTACTGATAATGTGTTTAGAATATAAAAATACTTGATCTTTAATAGTTTTATATGTAGCGTAATATATTATTCGTCTTGGTTATTTATACAGAATTCATGATTCAAGCAGCTGTCATTTACGTCTCATCTGTCAAGCATCTGTCATTATTTTCCATCATTCCTTGAGCCATTCTAAATTTCACGTGTCGAGCAGTGTCGAGCGTGTCAAGCAGCGTTGAGTGTTGTTAGCATACGTGTTCGTTCATATTCATAACATTAGTTAATCTTTTGCATTTCATGATCATGAAGACTAAGATTAAGATCAGTCAGTCAGTTATTGATGTAGGTCTTTGATATTATATATTCCAATCAATGAATTTAGCTTTTTTTAGAGGATTAAGCATTGCAAATTTGATCAAAGTGGCGCATTGTATGGAGTTATTTGCCAGGATATACAATATGTGTTTGGGCTATTTAGCAATGATGACTACTCTTATGCAGATTTATTGTTTCCAGCCAATATTGATATGTGTGGAGCCTATCAAATGGGACCAATAAATAAGGAGAATGTTAACAAAATTCTGATGGATGTTGATGTTACTGACAACCCCATTTTTATATCAGTCCCAGAACCAAACCTGATAACAGCATATCATGTGATTAATAATAAGTTGGAAACAGCTGAACTGTTAATTCTACATGACAGTTCCATGTATTCTGATTTTATGCACATTAGGCTTGAGGCTCCAATATTATTATCTTCTGACTTGGATGTTGAAAGTGTAAATGAGGAGCTGTTGGTTATACGAAAACAAATAAGCTCTGGGAAACTGGCATATCACATTAATAAATACAGCTTATACATATTAAGTGAAAACAATTTTGTCTGTCCAGTGGAAATATCTGAAGAAACTGCATTAGGAAAGCTACATAATAATTTTACTATTCATGGTGAAGTTGAATATACAAGAAATAAAACAGAGCAAAATGAATTAGAAATAATTCCAATAACTCTATTAAAAAAGGCAACAGTTGATAAGGCTGATAGTTTTAATCAGCATGCGCCAATTATTCAAATTGATCAGGGTATTTTTTTTCAATGCATTAAATTATTGAATTAAATTAATTATTTACATATGTTCTAGGTGAATCAAAACGCCTAAATATTGTTTTGGAAATTGATGCCATCTCATTGGTGCATAAAGAAACGACATTGAGCACATTATATACAATGTTAGTTGAGTGTGCATGTAGAAATCTGAAGTTAGTTGGGAATTATATAATGGACTTTATGACAGAAAATGCCAACCAACTTCCTGCGAGATTTAAACCTGAAATTCTACACTTTTATCCTTACAAATGCGGCCACTTTGTTACTAGGGTATTAAATAGAGATGTGGATGATGAAGGTGAGTTTTGGATAAGTTGCTGTTTCTGATTGAATCAATTTTGTTTTTAGAAAATGTGAGAATTTTGTTGCATGAAAATTTCTTGCTGCCCAAGAATCGTCCAGTATTCCGGCGCGGTAATATTTATCATTTTAAAACAGAATTAAACGGGCGCATACGCAATCCGCACAAGGAAGTGCCCCTTCCAACAGGAGGTAATATCGCATAATTTCACTTCATTCCCAAAGACAATTTAAAAATGCCATAATGAAAACAACCGCTTAAAGCACATTGCTGCCATATAGATAATTGCAGGCTCTTGGCACTGCTTAGCACCCCAAATTAAACTCAGCTCTCACCAATAAATAATATAAAATTCCAAAAACTTCATTGGTTTAAAATTAATTTTGAAAAATATTTCCTTAAAGGTGAGACGGCGTTGGTTAAGGGCAGTTATTTATACTATCATTATAAACAAGATGGATTGGATGATGATGGTTGGGGCTGTGCTTATCGTTCGTTGCAAACACTAGCTTCATGGCTACTCTTACAAGGATATACTGACAAATCCGTCCCGTCATTTAAGCATATTCAACAATGCTTGTATGACATTGGTGACAAACCAATATCTTTCGTTGGTTCCCGGCAATGGATTGGTTCCACTGAAGTAAATTTTGTGTTACAGTCACTATTAGGCATTACTTGCAAAATTATCAATGTGAGTTCCGGTGAGAACTTAGCTGCAACGGGTCCTGAATTACTTCATTACTTTCAAACCTACAGCTCACCGATTATGATTGGTATGCAAAGTATAGAAAGAAATACATATGTGAGATGTTTGACTTTTTTTAGGTGGTGGTACCTTGGCACACACTATTCTTGGAGTTTACTACAATCGTCATACAGGCGAAATTAAGTTTCTAATCCTAGATCCGCATTATACAGGTGGTGAGAATATTAAAACAATTATAAGCAAGGGATGGTGTGGTTGGAAAAACATGAGTTTCTGGGACAAGAACGCATATTACAATATGTGCCTGCCAATGCTTCCAATTTCCGTGTAAAACATATAATTGGTGTATAACTGGTTTTGCATATGAACTTTGCTCGTCAATCTATAATTGTACACGTGATTAGTAATAAGTTTGGTGTTTGCGGTGATCACGCGAAGATGTACCGACTGCAAGGCACTTCATGGTCGTTGTCGCGGCAGTACCAATTAACCACATTATTGCTTTATGGTTTCTTTAAGTAAGTTGAAAGCTGCGCCTAGTGCCCAAGTTATTTCATGACCATCAATCCATTTATACAACTAAGCATGTTAAGGATTAAATAGTAGAATATAAATTTAAAAGGGTTGATACTTACATTAATAACTGTGCCACTTTCTAATCCATAACCATCCTCTAGTAATGTTACAATAAAGGTCATATCCAAGCACATAAAAGGCTGATCAACATTTGGATCTTCACAAGCTAGAAGCCAAACCAATTCTTCATTTTATAGGAAAATAAACATTGATTAAATACCTGCTACTTGGCCTTCCCTGAACTGCTCAAGTGTAATTGAACCTCCTTTCTTTGGATCAATAAGGCCACATTCAGCTGCCCTATCAAAATAATAACTAAAAGCAAAAATAAGTTTATTTGAAAGTTCTTCTAAAGGAGCAGCTTTTGATTTGACGTATTCTTTCACAATTGCTGAACATTTTTGTAGGTCAACAATTGGAATAGTGTGCTTTCCAATAAGAGCTGTTTCAGAATAACTTTTTGTTGGATAATTATCCTGCGGTCCGTTGACAATATAATCCTTACCGCCATAATGCCATTTTTGATTCTTTACAACAGGATTTATGCAGGAGCTTGTAATGTATGTTTCATTTCTTTGTCCATATGTTAATACCTCCTTACGTGCAGCCATTAAACCTAGGCCCAAGTAACTATTTGTAAATACTTGTGTTTCACCACTGGGCAAAAGTGCACTATGGATAAATTCAATTTGTTTGAGAGTAGCAGGTGTTTGTGGTGCAAATGTGACTTGAGTTGATCCACCTCCCAAATCCAATGCAGCAACTGTTCTCTCAGGCTGATTGTTATCTGAAACATTAGAAATCATTTTTTTTAAAGTACTAGCTTCAGGTTTAAACACTCACGCAGTAGGTAATTGACCGTAAACCATGAGAAAATTCCTTCGTCAGTACCGTCCATTATCTCCACCGAATCCGTCCGCGTCTTGAAAGGCACATTCTTAAATAAGTCTCTGATAGCCTCCAGTAATCTGTGGGCTTTTTCTGTTGGCAAGAGTCGTAAACCAGCTGTTGCTTTCAAAACCAAGAGTGTATCCTTCCAGTACTGCTGCGGTATTTCAATTTTTGCTTTTTCAATAAGATTACTAATACTTTTCACTGCTTTCAATGGATCATTTGCGTAAGCTGATAATCCTGGTTTAGTATGCTCAAACAGTTCCTTGTCTAATATTAGATCATCATTAAGAATTGCCTTATGGAATGAATAGGCCAATATTCTGGATCCAGTACTGCCAGCATCCAAAACAACAGCATAGACTGGATAATGTTTTCCCATTACTTTTGCAAGATGATCAATGATTCTGTTACTCACTTGCCAGGGAACATCATTATCTGTATATATTAATAACACAAATACCAAAAGAGTTCCACTTATCAGCAGACACATCAAAGATTTAAAAATTCCTGTAGATTCCACACTTTTACTTTTGGTTTTCGGCCGACGCAGTGGCACCCGCCCTACATCCTTATCACTATTCGCCTAGGATACAAAACTAAAAATTAGTTTACATATTTTTGATACCAATATGGAATTGCATAGTCATTGCACAGTAATAGTCGAAATGGTTATAATGTGACTGTGTTGAATAATGAGAATCACAACTAATGATTATTCAAAATGCGGCGTTATATTCTAAGCAAAAAAGGTGACAGTAAAGAATTAATTTTAATGAAATGCATGCCAACTTGGCATTCGATTTCCTTACTATTAACAACTTACGGTTGACATAGTAGATAAATTCAATGAATTAATAAAAATTGGAAACTTGAAACAGAATAGATTTTATGAGTAGTCAATGCTAAGGCATGGTTCGTTGTATCTTTTTATATATTGTAATACAATTTGGTAATCCTTGCATGTGATTTCTTTGAGAATGATAGAACGACACAACAACGCTACACAATGTATACCTTTCGGCGTCGCAAATCTGCTGATTTATTCATATTGGGAACAAATAAACGTATAGTTATGTCACACAGCGCGAACAGTTTAGCAAATCCTATCTTCCAAACGTTTATCAACAAGATAAGTTATGCAATGAAAGGCAATGTCGTTACTGTCAGCGTTAAAAGCTACTTTATTCCTACTGTTCGAGTAGAATGTAAAACTCAGTACACATGGTCGCGACACTATAGTAACTGACAATCAATGTGCTCATTGATAGCCGTCAAAGTTGTACAATCTACTATATAATGATTAGTTCAATTCGATTACATCCATACTAATTTAACTATTCGACCTTGATGAAACAATCGCATGCAAGCACATAATGTCTGATCGTGAAACAACAATATAAAGCCAAATAAAACTGGTCAATCTTAGAAACTGCTGGAAATCACATAACCACACTTTATCTCAATCATCTGATTTTTATCCTTGACACAACAGAACATAAATGGTAATAATTAAATTTGGTAATATTAATTTTTTCTTAATTTAATATTACAGATATATGGGCCGTTCTCGCTAGGGAAGAATACCATGGAATTTTGGTTAAAATATCAATGACTGCGGTAGGTTGTGGTGCACATTGGGATTTGACTGGACAATATCGATAAATCAAATATCAATACTTTATAATTTTTTTTTAATTTTGAAAAATTAATTTCTACATCAAATTGTATCACGTAAATGATAATTCTAGCTTGACGTTATTCTACATAAGTTCTTCTTATTACAGGTGAAAACCATTTTCTTATTGGTCCATATGAAGCTTAGGAAATGAATTTTGAATGAAGGGTATAGTTTGTGTTCCAAGTATGATAAAATAATTGTTCAACTTTATCGTTAAATTGTTGTTAAACTATCAGTCAGATTTAAATCATATTTTCGATTCAACAAAATTCAGTTATTCCTATATCGATTGGTAAAAAATTTGAAAAATATTGATATTTGATTTATCAATTTTATCCAGTCAAATCCCACTGTGCATTGTAACCACTACCAAAACGATAGGAAGATACTATGGCGATATTGGAATTTGTATGGGATTAAGAATTTTTAGGAAAATTCCATATAGGAATTTAGAATACTTATTAATTATTTACATTTGAGTAACGAATATAGTTTTCATTTCATGATATATTTAATATTTCGGAACATCCGACAACCATTGGTTTGAAAAGTTTTGATAGAATTTTTTATTTTTAATTTAAATGCTTCCAGAAATTTAAATTCACATGTAAGTTTCTTTGTCAAACCTTATTCAACTTGTGTACTTTTTAGGTATACATTTTGATTTTTGTTTTTTTCTTGGTGCAGTGTATGTTTTCGTGTGCAATTTGTTTTAGTTAATGACTAGCTCTCCCGGCGAACTTCGTTTCGTCAATGCTGTTTTGTATTGATATTGCTGTTCCGGCGAACTCCAGCGATCGCCAAATTTTCTTTTTACAAAAGATCAACAATCAAAGTCATTTTTTAAATAAGTATTTACTTAATATAATAGATCATTTTCATTCTAATGCTTTTTTATATACAATATTGTTTGCTTTGTTATTTGATGCGTAAATAAATCATGCTGATGGTTTTCCAACGCGGGAGCGCACAGTGGGTTGGAAAGTTGCAAACGCATAAATGGGCGATTTTCATATTTTCGAAAAAAATTTTTGCAATTGGTAGAATATTAGTTCTAGTATATGAATCAGAAAGAATAATTTCGATACGATTATTAGTTTAGCAATAATTTAATGCCAAAGTTGAACAATTCTCTCGACGCTAAAAACTTCAAAATGTTGATAAAATTTGGCAGTTAATGTCATAATCTAAAAATTATCTCACAGAAAAGGTAAATACATGTATTAAAAGCTCAAGTACCATAGAATATGATTACATTTTAAAATTTAGAAAATTATAGATACTTTTATGACAAATTTTCAATTCAAAATACTTGCTTTTCTCCAGAGCTGTTTTTCAAAAAACTAACTTTTGTTTAGCTGTGCTACGTTGTGCCAAAATGAGATCTATACTATTAGATAGATAAATTGATTACGGATCGAACCACACTAGTTCCACCAACCTTCAGTTAAGGGAGAGTGGGGTGGAACCCCTGATCCGTAAGTGGATTAACTCGATGCTTCAGCATCGCGTGGTGAGGGCATCAGTCAACGATATACCTTCCATGGCAAAAGTGGCCAGAGGCTGCTCTCAGGGGAGTGTTCTCTCCCCTCTGTTATCGAGCCTCATGGTGGACCAACTCCTGTATAAGTTGGACTCGCAGGGTTTTTCTGTGTAGGCTATGCAGACGACTTAACCATTCTGGTGAGCGGGAAGTACGATAGCGTCAATTATGATTTGATGCAAATGGCGTTACGGACCGTCGAGAGATGGTGCAAGGACAAAGGTCTTTCTGTTAACACAGCAAAGACTCATCTTGTTGCATTCACTAGAAAGTACAAGAGGGCAACCAAACAGATACACCTGTTTGGGAAAACACTGAGCATGTCCAACAAGGTAAAGGTGTTGGAAATCATCTTAGACACCATACTTACATTCAACTCGCACTTGGAACATATCAGCAGCAAAAGAACCAAAGCGTTGTTCACCACTAGGTGTATGGTGGGAAAGACCTGGGGCCTATCCCCGGCAAAGTGTATGTGACTGTACACTGCGGTAGTTAGACCCATAATTACGTACAACGCGGTCGTTTGGGCAGACAAACTGGAACAGACAACCAAAGCGAGAAAACTTGGTAGAATCCGAGGCCTGGCACGCCGTCTCATAACCGGTGCAATGAGAACCACCCCGACGGCTGCACTGGAAAGAATACTGGAAGGCAGCGTATAGAATAAGATGTAGTGGACACAAGATGGACGCCTGTGCTCACGCTATGGCAGACCTTGGACCACTACAGCATAACACAACGCTCGCGTTGAGATCGGACTACCTCAAGGGATGCGCTACTTAAGCAATTATGTAGTGCTGATACCGGGTAGAGACGACTGGGCCAACAGCAACGTTTGGAGGCTTCTTCGTGGGGAATGCTGGCACACGGAGCTCAACCGGTGCCGGTGCAGGCATAAACGGTGGCAAAAGCCTGAGTAAGCGGATGTCGGTTCCTCTGGGCATATACACCACTGCTTTTCAGGCAGAGGCCTTGGCGATTTAATGGTGCGCCCAACAAATAATGGAACTGGGTCAAGCAATTGGACCAGTAAACATTATTTCGGACTCTCAGGCCATACTACAGGCCCTTGACTCGAACCAAACAAATTCGAGGATAGTGGCAGATTGTAGCAGGGCACTGACCGCTCTTTCCTGTCGAAGGAAGGTCAGGCTGATTTGGGTACCAAGGGGCGCCAACGTCCCAGGAAACCAAAAAGCTGATAAACTGGCTAAAAGGGCAGCAGAGCATGCGCTCGTTGGACCCGAGCCAGCTTGCGGGATTGCAATAGAGACTACAAGAAAAGCAATCCACACGGAAGTCAATAAGACAGCCGATAGAGCGTGGATCAACAGCAGGGGAATGTGGCACTCAAAGCTATTCCTTCCGGCGACAAGTCCGAGACTGCTTGCTGGAACGATCACTGGACACTGCAAAGTGTACGGACATATGCATAAATGCAGACTCGCTGTTTATCTGAATTGTCGCGGGTGCGAAATGGCAGAGGAAACTTCTCACTACCTAGTCACCGAATGTCCCAGTTTCGACGAACTGAGACTAGAGCTACTAGGCAAACATAAATTGCACACGGCCGACATGTTCAATGCCTCATGGAGTAAGCTAGTTGCCTTCATGGAAAAGGCAACAGTACATGAGTGAACCCAGTAGGGGCATCACAATAGGCTGATAAAGCCGCGGTGCTAGGGGCAGAATTGTCCCCTCCAACCAACAAAAAAAAACCCTGTCTGTGTCTACCTCTTGTCCTTCCTCTGTGCGGTATTGCTTCCCAAATTTCCTTGACTTGCACTCGTGTTCTTAGTAGGTCCCCACCAACCTAATTGCCTTCTCTCTATGAATATCAGTAACGTTTCAATTTCCAGCTCTTGTCTTATAGTGTCATTTCTTATTCTGTCTAATATTGTTTTGTTTGCCACTTTTCTTAGGTATTTCATATGTACTGCTTGAAGTCTGCTCTTATCTTTTTTTGTTAGTACCCATGTTCCACAGCCGTTGGTTAATATTGACAATTGTTTTGTACATTTTTAATTTAGTTTGTTCGGTTATTTCCTTCTTGCTTATGATTACTCTATACATTTCATATATACTCTTATTGCCTTATTGATTCTCTTAATTTCTTTTTCATTTCTACCATCTTCTGTTATAATTTTTCCTAAATATTTAAATTATTTGACTTGTTCTACAGCTTTATTGTCTACTTTTATATTTAATGTCTGTGTCTCTCCTATCACCATTTATATACGCGCACTTGCGGACTCTGGCTGTCGGCGAAGTTGGCGCGCGTATCGCGGGAAAGACAAGTCGTAAGCGTTGTGCGCTGGTTGTAAGGCAGCGGAGCCGTAGGGATGGAGAAGGGGATGTTACCATGCGAACGTCATGCACTCCATATAACAACTGATCTTTATTTTGTCTTTTACCCTTAACGTTAACATTTCTGGGAGACAGAATCAGGGTAGGGCGCCACTTCTTGGGTGGTACATCTTATGGTTATCTATTCTTTTACATTAATTATCTACCCTTAGCGGAAACATTTTTCACCATTAGGGTGAAACTCCACACATGACTTCATAAGATTGAAATTGTTATGGTTTCCTGCTCTTAACATTAATTATTGAAAAGTACCTCTTAGTGTTATCTACTTTATAAATTATTGGTCCGCCTGGCCGTACTTAGCCATATCAACCGCGGCAATCTTTGGGGTCTGCGCTACATCAGTGAAGTTACAGCTGCGACCAGTCAGTTGCGTGAGAACGCTCCCTGTTTACCTGAGTAAACACCATTACTTTGGTTTTGTTTTTTTATTTTCATGTTATATTCTTGCAGTGTGTATAATTCCATATTTTTAAATTATCTTATTTTTTTAAAAATTATAATTGTTTCTCTGTGCTTGTAAATATCACAATATCGTCGGCAAAAGCCCCTAACTTTACTCTAACTGTGTTCATTTCTCTAAATTCTACTATTATTCCTTTGCTTTTTTTCTGGGCTTTTTAATTATTTGATCCATTGGTATTATGAAGAGGTTTGGGCTACGACTTCCCCCTTGTCTGACCCCATTGCTTGTTTTGAAAGTCTCAGATATGTTCCCATTATATGCCACCAAGTTTTGGTTTTCGCTATATATTTCTCTAATTAGTTCTACCATTTTACTCCTCTTTCTATAAGTATTTTCATTAGTTTCTTTATTGGTTCCTTGTCAAAAGCCTGGGATAGGTCTAGAAATGCTGTGAATAGAATCTTCTTTCTTTGTGCTATTTTCTCGGTCATTTATTCGATGGTGAATAAGGGTGTAGACCTACCGATTCTGAAGCCACTCTGCGCCTTTTCCAAACTTGGTTACACTATTCTTCTTAATCTCTTGTCTATTATCTTTTCTAATATGCTTATCAAACTTATTCCTCTGTAATTACAGCATTGCATTTTGTCTCTCTTTTCATGAATTGGTACTATTACAGGCGTCTTCCAATCTTCTGGTATCTTACTTTCTGGCCACATTTTCTTCAATAATTTATGGAATCTCTGTAAAGCTTCTTCTCCCATCTAACCATATCTGCTCTATCTTATCTTTTCCTGGTGTCTTCCTTCTTTTTAGATCTTTTATCGCTTTTGTCATTTCTTCAAAAGTTATCTGTACTTCTGTTTCTGTTTGTCTATACATTAGGTTCTCTGTCTCTTCTTCTGATACATTATCTTGTACTTGCTCTGTATTTGGTAGTTCTATTTTTTTTTTTACAATTGTTTATTTGTTTAATTGAATTAGGCATATGTTGCCTCTAGCAAATATTGTACAATTTTTTTCTTAAGGCTAGTATGTATGTATCCGCCGGTTCGTCCCTTGACGGCGCGACGGTTTGTTCCGACTTGAGGTCCGCCATAATTACGGCCTCGTCTGGTTTGGCAGAAGAATGGTGCTCTTCCATCCTTTTTTGTGATCTTTATATAACTGGTATATAAACGAGGTGGCTACTACTACCGTTAGAGTTAGTAGTATTATTTCTACACGTAGATTTGGGTTATTTCTAACCTCCACTACGTTTATCACCTCTCCGTTTTTTCAATACTTTTCTTTGAGGAGAAGAGGCCCATCGTAGTGTTCGGACTCAACTTCTGTTATACTGATTGCAGTATATGCTTGATCCGGTTTCTTATTATTATTGCTGTGCCGCCGCATGGTTTATCGTCTGTGTGGTTTGTGGAGTAGCATAGGTATCCTGGTATTCGGAAGGAATTTTTAGAGGTTAGGTGGGTTTCGGAAATTAGTATGATGTCGAGGTTATTCTCGTGTATGAATTGCTGTAGTTCAAGTTTATGATGGATAACTCCGCTTGCGTTCCACTGAGCTATTTTTAGTGTGTTAGTCATTATTTAATTAATCTGGATATCAGGATCATTTGTTGGCGCTGGGTCTGTTGTTAACTAGCATTGTTAGCATTTGGATTAGGTTGGTAGTTCTTGAAGTAGTTTCTCCATCTATCCAAAATTTTATTCACTTTTGTTTTATGATTGTCCCGTCTTCTTCTTTTATTATTTTGTTCTTCTACTTTTGTCCATTTCTGCATCCTTATATGATTTTGAAATATAGCTTCTGGTTTTCTCTACAATTTTTCTCCATCATCGTTCCAAATTCTTCCCAAGCCTTCTTCTTAGCTTCCTTCTTCTATCACTTGTTTTTTGGCTTCTTTTCGTTGGTATCTTCTGTACCCATATTTCTTCTATGTTTTCTGGTTCTTCTTTCTGTCTTATCTTCTCTTCTCACTTTTTTTTATATTTAGTCGCTATCTTCTCTTCATTTATATGTTTTTATCTTTTTACATATTACCATGTAATGGTCACTTCCTATTTCATAATTTCTTCTTACTCTTCTTTGACTTGTGTTTGTCTTGATTTTTCTATTACTTAGGCACATTATTGACCCGTTGTGATACCAACGGAGTTTACACCCCAACTACAGACGACTTTTCGCTGCTAAATATGATTGAAAGCATATATAACTATTGAAAAGTCGACAACAGTAATCTCCGACTCGGCCACTTCAACCCGCGTCTTTCAGGTCACAATTGAGGTGTTAACCCTCTCGCCACCGAGCTGTTATATAGTCAATAATTGATTTCTCTTTCAGGCTGATGCACTCTCGAGTGTACTTATGGATTTCTTTATGTTGAAACATTATGTTTGTTATGATCATGTTATTCATTCGACAATATTCTAGTAACCTCTCTCCATTGTTGTTTCTCACCTTCTTCTTCTTTCTGCTGTACCGCTGCTTGCGGTTAAGCCTTACGGCCTGTTTTTCATCCAGACTTGGCTGGGACTGTGGAGATATAGATACATAGGTAGGTTGCTAGTCTTGAAGAAGCCTTCTTAACGATAGTCAACTTTCTCAGTATGACCACCAGGTTTCTCACCTTCTCTCCTTCATTTCCCAATATCTCTTTATTATCATTATCGCTTTTTCCTACTCTACTGTTAAAATTTCCTAATACATATATTTCTTCTTCTGCCTTCTCTGCCATATCTGTCAATTGTTTCTAGAATTCTTCTTTTTTATCTACTATTTAGCTTCACTCCCAATACTCTATGTGATACTGCTTCCCACATTATTATGTTTCTTTCAAGTTTCTTATGTAATACACACCCTACCCCTGATGCCGATCTTTGTCTTTCATGTACTCCACTGAAAATTAAAATATATTCACCTATTTTAATTATACCACTACCTTTTTATTTGTTGCAGATATTGCTAGTATATCAATGTTGGCCTTCTCCATTTCTTTACTTAGTTCTATTTTTCTCCCGTTTATACTTTTTATATTCCATATTCCTATTCTCAATTCTTTTTTTCAACTTCTTACTATTTACTTTTTTGTCTTATCTTTCTTGTTTTTTTAGTTATCATTTTGTTTATGCCTTTGTTCGCTGCCCTAATATTTTTTCTTCTTTTCCAATTACCTCTCTCTACTTTTTAGTTTCAATTTGCCTTACTATTTATCCCATCTCCACCTTTTCTCCTTGATCCATAGTTTTTTATAGCCAACTTTTGTTGTGTTACCTTTCTTCTCTTCTTCTTTTGCTATCTTACAATTTGTTTTCTGGAATGCTTGTTGTTGTTTGGTTAGATTATCATTTATATATATTTTCTCTCGCATTTTTTAAAATTTATTCTTGTTCCTCATTATTTTCAACTTATCTCCCCAGTCTGCCATTTCTACTACTAACATTTCCATCTTTTCTATTTAGATCTTGTATGCCTTGTTTACTTTTCTCTCTTTGTTCACTTTATTTTGTAGGAATCTTTCTGCTTCCTTTTTATTATTATTGGATTTTTTCTTTTCGTTCATTCGTTCCTTTCTGCTTCTTCCTGTAATATCTTAATTCTCTCTCTTAGATCATTTTTCTCTTCTTCCCAAGCTTGTTCTTTATTTTTCGTTTCATTTATCATGCCTATGATTTCTTCAATGGGTTCGTCTTGCTTATTCAGCATTTCTATCATTAGTTGCTTCAGCTCTTTGTTCTCTTTTGTCGCCTTATGGTCTGTCTTACCACTTTTCGCCTCCATTCTCTTGTTAAGGTTATTAATATTAAGGATTAAACAATAAATAACTTATTTAACGCTTAATAGTATATTTGTACAGTTCTTTTAACGCTGGCGCTTCCTCGATAGGTGGTTGACGCGCTCTTGAAAACGTGGCGTTTGCTAAAGAATGGATCTGGGTGTATGGAGCTGTATGGAGCTGGGGAGTCACTGCGCCTCCTGCTTATATAGCCCGATAAGTGGTGTGGCACGTCTTTGATAAGCCAGAGATGGCTTAGGGGTGTTGTTCTTAACATTACCAATCTGTTGTTAATTTTCAGTTTTTATCCTTTTATCCTATCCCTTGTTTATTTCTTCATTCACTCATTCTTGTTTCACCGTCTTCTTGTTTATTTTCCCTCTCACGCCTACACGTTTGCTCGTTAAGTTTTCTGGTTTCTTGAACGGAGTACGTGTGTCTCGTGCTTATAACTTCCCAGCAAATACTCGTTTCATTATCATATGTAAAAGCAATTAATATTGATGGTTTGCCAAGTCATCTTAAAGTGTAAACGCAGTATTTAACTAGTCATATCATGGGTAACTCGATTTCTGCGCCATGAGGGTTTGCGAAGAGCTAGCCGCACTGCATGTTTGGCAATTGGTGACAGGGGACATAAATTAGAATGTTAGCGCCAGGGCGTTCTTGTGATCAGTTAAAAATTTGTCTGCACCAATAGGATTTAGTTTTGACTGAAGCTGCAATGAAACGGTTCCTTGTCTTCTGCTCTTCTGGAGCGTGCAAATTTAATTAATTTTAATTTTTAGATTTATTACTTTTTCCTAATTTTTGCATCCATCAATGAAATCGATTCCTATTTTAGGCACAAAATCAGTGACCCTGTTGCAAACGTGTTGCACACCATATGGTAGCCAAAAAATGTTATTAAATATTTATGCATTTTTGCAAAAATGTTTATTTTTCCTCAAATTATGTATTTTTTTCTAGTCAGTTGAATCAGAGAACTTTTTTATTTTATTTTATTTTTTACAATTGTTATTTTCTTTATTTGAGTTAAGCATATGTTGCCTCTACCAAATATTGTACCGGATAATGTTTTAAAACTAAGGTGTGTAGTACGCGTCGCTTCGTCCCTTGCGGCGCGGGGGTTTGTTGCAACTTGAGGTGCGTCGGTTATGGCCTGGTTGGCTTTTGTAGAAGTGAGATGGTGTTTGGAGGAGGCAAATATCTTCTCTTCCATCTTCTTTTGTGATCTTTGTATAGTTGGTAGATGAACTACTATCGTTAACGTTTGTAGTATTATTTGTGGAAGTTATTTCTAACTTCCACTAAGTTATTTCTAACTACCACTACGTTTATCACCTCTCCGGTGTTCTCCACGCTTTATTGGAGGAGAAAAGACCTATGGTGGTGTTCGGACTCAACTGGAGTAATTTTATTGAGTCGTCTGTTTTATACCTCTGGTATTGTGCAACTAGCTTGGGTGAAGTGGGGCCACTTTAATAACTTGTAGCGTGTTGCTTTTAAAATTTCATTAGCTGTGAAATTAGGGTGTGTTGCAAGACGCTTATGCTTAAGTGTTGCGTTTCCTCTTGGACTGTTCTTGTGGAAGTGTCTCTGAAAATGATCGTGTTTCTTACGTATCTAGGAGCGTTAAGGATACACCTTATTATCTTTGTTTGATATTTGCTGATGATGTCAATGTTTGAGGTGGCTGCCGAGCCCCAGAGTTGGACTCCATATGTCCAAATTGGTTTGATTATGGCAGAGTATATAGCAAGCTTTGTATCTGTGTTGAGTTTGGATCGTTTGTAGAGAAGCCAGTAGAGTTTACTGAATAATATTTTGATCTGTGCTCTTTTAGTATTTATGTGTGTCCTCCATGATAGCCTCCTATCAAGGTGTAGGCCTAAATAATTGGATGAGGTTTGGAGCGGTATGTTTTTACCGTTATGTTTGACTCTATTGCATGTGCCTTTTTTCAGTGAGAATGTGACTTGTGACGATTTATGCTCATTGATCTTGATTCCCCATCTGCTGCACCATTTGGAGATCAAGTTGATGTGGGTTTGAAGTGTGTTGTGCGCAATGTTTAAGTCCTTCTTAGTACATAAGACTGCGGTGTCGTCTGCAAATGAAGTAGTTAATACATTCTTGTTGGTTGGTAAATCGTGGGTGAAAAGGAAATACACTTTTGGACCGAGTACGCTTCCTTGCGGGACACCTGCAGAGATTTTTCTTATTGAGCTTGCTGCGTCGTTGTGAGAGACATCAAAAGTCCTATCCTCGAGGTAACTTTTTAAGAGCTGGTGATACTTCATTGGCAGAGTGCTATATGCTTTTGTTAAGAGCCTGTTGTGGTTCACTTTGTCGAACGCCTGTGCTATATCTAGGAAGGTTCCTGCGCAGTAAGCGTTCTTCTCGAGTGCCTCTTTGATTGCATTTACTATTTTATGTACTTGTTTCACCATGCCGTGGCAGTGCCTGAATAGGAACTGGTGATTTAGGATTATTTTTAGTGAGGAAAGGTCGTGGTTTAGATCTTCCAGGATTAGTTTCTCGAACGTTTTTACGAAGATAGGGAATAAGCCTATGGGGCGGTAAACGTTTGTGAAGGTGGGATTTTTCCTTGGTTTTTGGATGAATATTGTCGTCGAGTGTCTCCATGACTTTGGATGATAATTGAGACGGATTATGGCATTGAATATGTACATTATGCCGCGTATATCACTCCTGGGGAGAGATCTTAACGCTTGACCCTGAACTCCGTCGGATCCAGGGGCTTTCCTTATATTGATTTAATTGATTTGGTTTTGTACTTGCCGGAATGTGAAGTGGATATGGCCGCCCTTGTTCAGCGGTCCCTGTTGTTGCTGAGTGGCTACCACTTCTGCATTTGGCGTGAATACTTTCTCCAAGTAGCTTGCAAATTCTTCACTGGTATCACTTGAATTGGTCATCCATTCTCCCTTCTTGTTTCAGATGGGTGCGTTTGCGACTAAGGGCCTTTTGGTGTTGCTTACCGTTTTCCAGATTGAGTTGTGCGTATCAGGGTAATGCGTTAGTTGTTGAACATGGTTTTATATCTCGTCGTTGCGAATTCTGGATAATTTGTTTCTCAGATTGCGAGAAATTGAGGATACATCATATATCTTACCATAAAAACGCTGATTTTGCACGAAAAACACTGTTTTTTTGCATGATAAATGCTGCTTTCTCAATGAAACGTTGTTTTTCGCACTAAAAACGCTATTTTCGGGGTTCTCGTCCAATATTGCGACGTCAATTAGGTTATTTTGGCATCACTATTAATAACATGAAAATAAACGATGAATATGATGAAAACTCGCATATGTCATATATATTGTACCAAAAACGCTGTCTTTGCACGAAAAACGCCGTGTTTCGTACGCTAACTGCTGTTTTCGAATTAAAACGTTGTTTTTTTGTATTAAAAACGCTGCATTTGGTGTTCTCGTCCAATATTTTGACCAAAAACGCTGTTATTGCACGAAAAACGCCGTTTTTCGCAAGGCAAATGCTGTTTTCGCAATAAAACGTTGTTTTTCGCACTAAACACGCTGTTTTCGGTGCTCTCATCCAAAATTGCGACGTCAATTAGGTCATCTTGGCATTACTAATAGCAACATGAAAATCAACGATGAATATGGTGAGAACTTGCATATACCATATATTTCGCACCAAAAACGCTGTTTTTCCACGAAAAGCGCCGCTTTTTGCATGATAAATGCTGTTTTTGCAGTAAAACGTTGTTTTTCGCACTAGAAACGCTGTCTTCGGTGTTCTAGTCCAATATTCCGACCTCAATTAGGTCAGTATGGTATTGCTACTAGTAACATGGAAATCAACGATAAATATGGTGAGAACATTCATAAAATATCTTATATTTCGCACCAAAAACGCAGCTTTTGCACGAGAAATGCCGTTTTTCGCACGTGAAATGCTGTATTCGTAATAACACGTTGTTTTTCGCACTAAAAACGCTGTTTTCGGGGTTCTCGTCCAATATTGCGACGACAATTAGATTATTTTGGCATTACTATTAAAAACATGAAAATCAACGCTGAATATGGTGAGAACTCGCATATATCATATATTTCGCACCATAAATACTGTTTATGCACGAAAAACCTCGTTTTTCGCACAATAATTGCTGTTCTCGCAATAAAACGTAGTTTTTCGCGCTAAGAACGCTGTTTTCGGGGTTCTTGTCCAATATTGCGACGTCAATTAGGTTATCTTGGCATTACTATTAACAACATGAAAATCAAGAGAACTCACATATATCATATACTTTGCACCAAAAACGCAATTTTTGCACGAAAAACTTCGTTTTTGGCACGATAAATGCTGTTTTTGCAATAAAACGTTGTTTTTCGCACTAAGAACGCTGTTTTCGGGGTTCTTGTCCAATATTGCGATGTTAAGTAGGTTATCTTGGAATTATTATTAATAACATGAATATCAACGTTGAATATGGTGACGTTTTTAGTGCGAAAAACAACGTTTTATTGCGAAAACAGAATTTATCGTGCAAAAACGACGTTTTTCGTGCAAACACAGCATTTTTGGTTCAAAATATGTGATATATGCGAGTTCTCACCATATTCATTGTTGATTTTCGTGTTAGTACTAGTGATGCCAAGATAATCTAATTGACGCCGCAATATTGGACGAGAACCCCGAAAACAACGGTTTTAGTGCAAAAAACAACGTTTTAATTATAGTGCGAAAAACGATGTTTTTCGTGCAAAAACAGCGCTTTTTGGTGCGAAATAAATTATATACGCGAGTTTTCACCATATTCATCATTGATTTTCGTGTTATTAATAGTAATGCCAAGATAATCTAATTGACAACGCAATATTCTACGAGAACCCCGAAAACAGCGTTTTTAGAGCGAAAAACAACGTTTTATTGCTAAAACATAATTTATCATGCGAAAAACGCTCTTTTTCGTGCAAAAACAGCATTTTTGGTGCAAAACATATGATATATGCGAGTTGTCACCATATTCATCATTGATTTTCGTGTTAGTAATAGTAATGCCAAGATATTCTAATTGACGCCACATTATTGAACAAGAACGCCAAAAACAGAGTTTTTAGTGCGAAAAACAACGTTTTATTGCAAAGACAGCAGCCACCTCAAGAAACGGACTTTTGTGCTACATCAGAAGTGGGATTACCCAGTAATCTGTGTGCGTGTTATTTTCGTGTTGTTTTGCTAGTTAGTGGCAATGGAATACGAATACCACGGAGACGAAGGCGAGGAATGCCCGCGAGATTTGCGGCATTTGCTGGAGAGGCGGTGTCAACTGCTTCGTCACCCGCCACACCAGCCAGCCCACACGCATCATGCGTGCAGCCGCCAACGAGCGACTTGCATGCTACGCCAGGCTGGCGTATCTGCATCTGGGTATCTCAGATGCAGATACCAGCCTTCAACCCGAGCTCTCGGAACGCGGATCCGGAAGGATGGTGCATCCTAGTGGATGAATTTGTCCGGATCCAAGGGCTGGGCGGAGTTGCTTTGATTGCGGCACTTTCGAACGCCATGAAAGGCGAAGCCGGAGAGTGGCTGATTAGGTCGCGGCCACTCAATAAAACATGGGAAGAGATCCGCGGTGAGTTCCTGGCGCTGTTCGTAAGGCCAGAAAACAAACTAGAAACCACGGATAAAGTGGTGCAAGGTAGAAGCGAGCCACCAGCAGGAACATCTCTGCTGGATGAGACGATCCATGCCTACCGCCTCATGCTGCATCTGGTAGCCACGAGGAAGAGTGACGAGGAGCTGGCGGCGTTGTTTCCCTGCCGACTAGCTTCCACTCGCTGCGAGAGAACACGTCGCGCTCTGCAGGACAGGGTGCCCACTGACCTACAAGGCATCTGTGCTCTGTTGGGGGGCAGTATCGGGAAACGCCCTGCGCTATCTCAGCCGGATCAACATATCCACCCGAAGCGTAGTGCCGTCTCCAGGGAATCGGCGCCGTCGAGGAACACCTTCCAAGGAGCCTGCCATGGATGTGGGAGAGTAGGCCACCGACGAATCGACTGCCGGACAAATCCCATCAAGCAGGAGGGACGGCCGACGACAACGATCACCTGCTTCAAGTGCCACCAGCCAGGGCACATCGCAGCCAAGTGCACCGGGAGCCAGGAGCGAAAGTCGACGGTCCGACACATCAACCTGTGTAAAGGGGAGGAGTTGCCGCAGGGTCAGCTGAAGCTTAAGTCTGGTAGGATTTTTGTTTTTTTATTTGATAGCGGTACGGACTGCTCATTAGTACGTAGAAGTAAGGTACCCTTTCTAGAAGGAAAGCCGAGCTGTAGACTGGTACAACTTAAAGGCATTGGTGATAACTCAGTGTTATGTACCATGCAGATATTGGTGATTGCGCGTATTCACGACATCGCGGTCGAGATCGATTTGCATGTTGTAGAAGACGAATGTATTTCGTACGACGTCATACTTGGGCGTGATATAATTGCGCAAGGTATCGGCGTTACGTACAACGCATCAGGCATCGCCTTTAGCCGCATAAAACACGTCGCGATTTGCGAACCCGACTTAACTCAGATCGACACGGACCTTTCCGCAGAGTACGTCGGAGCGCTGAATAGTACCCTCCGCAAGTACTGGGATCGATTCATCACGGGAATACCAACGACGCGAATAAAGACCGGCAGTTTAGATATCAGGCTAAAAGATAACAGTAAGACTGTGGAGCGGAGGCCATATCGCTTGTCTCCACCGGAGCGCGAATCCGTACGACAGTAAATTTCGGACTTGTTAGCCGCGGGCATTATTAGGGAAAGTTGTTCGCCGTTCGCGAGTCCTATCATTCTCGTAAAGAAGAAGGACGGATCGGATCGGATTTGTGTCGATTATCGCGAACTGAATCGCAACACGATAACGGATAAGTATCCCTTACCGTTGATTAACGATCAGATTAATCGTTTGCATGGCGCAAATTATTTCACATCGTTAGATATGGCCGCAGGATTCCATCAGATTCCTGTCAGTACCGAGTCCATTGCAAAGACGGCATTTGTGACTCCGGACGGGCAATATGAATACCTGACGATGCCGTTTGGCCTCGTGAACGCACCATCGGTGTATCAAAGGGCTATAGACAAGGCATTAGGTGATCTGAGAAATACCATCGCTCTGGTATACGTAGATGATATTTTGATTCCGTCGCAAACCATCGCCGAAGGAACGTCTCGACTTAATCGTGCGTACACTGGTTGAAGCTGGCTTCACATTCAACCTTGGTAAATGTAAATTCCTAAAAACCGAAATTAGTTACCTTGGATATCACGTTCAAGCCGGGGAACTTAGGCCAAATCCGCAAAAGGTATCCGCGCTGGTAAATTCGCCGACGCCTAGCACACCAACGGAGGTGCGACAATTTTTAGGTTTGGCATCCTATTTCCGCCAGTTCATTGAGGGCTTTTCGAAGATTTCGCGCCCTTTATTCGCGCTAACCGCGACGATAAGCAAACGGATTCAGTGGGAGCCTGAGCACGAAGCTGCTCGCCAACGATTAATCAAAGCGATGACGAGTAAGCTAGTCTTTCGAATTTATGATCCGGAATTGCCAATCGAAGTGTACACTGATGCGTGTTCTATCGGTTACGGCGCAGTATTATTGCACAGAAAAGATGGTAAACTCCATTCGGTGTTCTATTTTAGTAAGAGAACAAGTGATACCGAATCACGGTATCATTCGTACGAGCTAGAAACGCTAGCGGTGGTGAACGCGATCAAGCACTTTCGCTATTTTCTTTACGGAAAACGCTTTACGGTGGTAACTGACTGCAATTCGTTGAAGGCCTCACGCAATAAAATTGATTTAACTCCGCGTGTGTATAGATGGTGGGCATATTTGCAGTCATATGATTTCGATATCGTTTACCGCGAAGGGGCTCGCATGAAGCATGCTGATTATTTGTCGCGAAACCCGGAGGTTGCACCTACACGGCCAGTGACTGTGAAGAAGAAATTGATACAATTGACGCTCACGGACAACAATTGGTTGATTGTAGAGCAACAAAGAGACGAAGAAGTAAACGGGATAATTACCAAATTCAGGGAAGACGACCTTCCATTAGAATTATTGCGAGTGTATGATGTACGGAAGGGCATACTATTTCGAACAATACAGCGCAATAAAATATCAAAGTGGCTACCCGTTGTGCCTCGCGCTATGGCTTGGTCAGTGATCAATCACATCCATGTTGACTTAAAACACATGGGATGCGAGAAGACACTCGACAAACTTTATGAGTTTTACTGGTTCAGTAAAATGAGACGTAACGTTAAAAAGTTCGTCGAAAATTGCCTCATATGCAAGACGGCAAAAGGGAAATCTGGCGCTCAGCAAGTGGTGCTACATTCGATTCCCAAAGTTGCGCGGCCGTGGCATACGATCCACGTCGACTTATCGGGAAAGTTAAGTGGTAAGAGCGATAAAAAAGAATACTTACTCGTAATTATCGACGCGTTTACGAAATTTGTATATTTGTCTCTCGTAAAAAAATTAACGGGAACTCAAGCGGTGACAAGTTTAAGAGACTTCACGCACTTATTCGGCGCGCCCGCGAGAATTATTACCGATCAGGGAAAATGTTTTACGAGCTCCGAGTTCAAAACATTCTGTTCCCAAAATCGGATCGAATTACATTCAATTGCACATTCAGCGAGTAGAGCAAATGGGCAAGTGGAACGCACAATGCGTTCGCTAAAAAATATGTTTACAGCAATCGAAAGCGAAGGCCAGAAAACATGGCAAGAAAGTGTTGGGGAAGTACAATTGGCTGTAAATTGTACAAAGCATCGTGTTACGGGTGTAAGTCCAGCCGAACTTCTTTTTGGCTGCGACATAAAGTCGCTAGAAATGAACCGTCTGCTTCTGGAAAACGTCGACGCGGACAGAAGAAATCTAAAAGAACTCCGGGAAGAGGCTAGCGATCGTATTGCCAAAGCGGCACAAGTCGACGCGGAACGATTCAATCGCGGTAAAGCAAGAATCATACTTTTCAAAGTAGGCAATATCGTGTTCGCGAAAAGTAATGAAAGGATGATTTCAAAATTAAGCGCGAAATTTAGAGGCCCATATAGAATAGTTGAAATACTCGATAATGATAGGTATGACGTATTAAAGATCGGGGTAAAAGGAAATTGACGGTATGCGAAATTCGCGCATGAAAACTTGCGACTAGCACCCAGTTAGCAAGTGGGTCATGGTGTTATATGAATACTAGCGGACCCGCGAACTTCGTTTCGCCAAAAGGTGTTTCGTATTGATATAGCTGCCCGGCGAACTCCGATTGCCTTATTTTGATTTACGTAGATATTTGTTTTCAGGATTTGCAATTTTTTTAATGTATTTTGTTTATAAGAATCAGGTTATAAGAATCACCACCCACAAGGTGGTGTATTATCCCCATTAATGTGGAGCCTACTGGTAGATGAACTCTTAAAGAGGCTGTCAGAAGCGAGAATAACGGTGCAAGGATACGCCGACGACATCGCAATCCTGGTCAGAGGAAAATTCGAAAGTACCCTATGTGAAAGAACACAAGAGGGGCTCAAGATTTTGGAAAGATGGTGCAAGGAAGTGGGACTGGGGTTGAACCCCAACAAAACCACGATCGTCATGTTCACCAAGAGAAGGAAACTAGAACACATGCTCCCAATACACGTGGGAGAGAAAGAGGTGTCAGTCTGTGGTGAAGTAAAATACCTAGGGGTGATACTCGACAGCAAACTGTTGTGGAATAAACACCAGCAAGCTGTAGAAAACAAAGGAAAAAGAGCAATCATGGTGTGTAGAAGAATGGCAGGAAATACGTGGGGATGCAGCCCACGAATACTGCTATGGCTATACAACATGGTAGTGAAACCGATGATCCTATATGGAGCGGTAGCCTGGGCAGACAGAACCAGGCTCAAAACAAGTCAAAAAGGGCTTGAGAAAATACAAAGATTAGCATGCCTATGCATAACTGGGGCAATGAAATCATGTCCCACGGCAGGCATGGAGGCGATGATGGGGCTCACCCCCCTGCACACGGCAGCCAGAATGGCGGCAAGAGAAGCAGTGCTTAGAATGGACAGTCAGGTGATTGGATTAGCGGGAATCACGGGACAATTAGACCGTGACAAAATCCAGCGAGAAATCCCCATACTGGCACTGCCAAAGGACCACATCACACCCGAATACAGCTTCCAAAAACTATTTGGGACCCACCTAAGCTGTAAGAGGGATTTCCGCGACATAGCGGAATATCACATCTCGCAAAATAGTGCGAAATGGTACACGGATGGATCAAAAACATCCGAAGGAACCGGGGCTGGCATCTTTGGTCCAAAAACCAGGATACACGTACCCATGGGAAAATACCCCAGCATATTCCAGGCAGAAATTTACGCCATCAACAGGTGTGCGCAAATTAATCTGGAGAAACATGCAAGGGGAAGAAACATTGCAATAATGTCAGACAGCCAAGCGGCCTTGAGAGCTCTAAACTCACACCAAGTGAAATCATCACTTGTAAGAGAATGCCTGAGCAACCTCAACAAACTTGGAGAAAACAACAAAGTAAATCTATACTGGGTGCCAGGACACGTAGGGATAGACGGCAACGAAACAGCAGACATACTTGCTAAACGGGGAGCAAGCTCCCCGCTTATGGGGCCAGAGCCCTTCTGCGGTATCAACACTCAACATATCAGAGGTGAACTGCAGAGGGAAACAGAGAAAACAAGAGCCAGAGACTGGGAAAACCTACCAGGCCTAAGACAGTCGAAACTCCTGATCGGAAATTACAACCAACGGAGGACAAAGGAGATAGTGAGCCTCAACAGGAACCAGATGAGACTACTCACGGGAATCCTGACAGGACACTGCAAACTCAGGAAACACCTGAGAGAAATAGGAAATGAGGGTGACGAAGAATGCAGATTCTGCGGGGAGGCCCCGGAAACACCCCAACACCTAATACAAGAAATAATAACTCGCCAGAGAGCTAGTGCCCTAGGAGAACTCTCCATCCCAAACAGCAACCTACGCTCTCTGAAACCCTCCGACATCCTGAAATTCTTCAGGTTAATAGGACTGACGGAGGAGCTCGCCTAAAGAGAAGAGAAGGTGGGAGCACAATAGATCCAAGAGGGTCGAGCTGCTACATCACCACCTTAACAACAATCTACAATCTACAATCTTATAAGAATCAGACTTCCTGTCTGCTGTTTGACGGTTTTATTAATGGTCCCGTTCCAACATGCTGCTAGCTGAAATTTTATTTGATTTGGTTCTGTTCCTTATATTGTTCAACTTTTCAATTACATTAGACCACGTTACTGTTTTTAAACACACCGAATAGCTGACTTATTGTGTGAGAAAGTTCGGCTCGGCCCGCCACATGTCGCGCCGCGTCAACTCTTTGTTTAATTATTTCATTTGATTGTACTGGATAATCCTTATCACTTACAGATATCTAAAATAGATAGTCAGTTCTACTCAGACCTACCGACTATACTTCCAAAATTTCATAAAAATCTATCAAGCCGTTTCCGAGTAGTTTGGTCACCAACACAGTGACTGGAGAATTTTATATATATAGATTAGAGAGAAGAGTAGTAGCTTGCAGTCCGGCCGTTACAAATAAATGATAATAATTTTTCTTTTAGCAGACAAAGTAAGAATAGGAAATTTATGCCCGAGTAGTGCTGATGAGTAGAGTTGCGTGAATGAAAGGTGTGTGTTTGTGACCTAGGTGAGGTGTCAGAGAGAACACCAATAACGATAATGGTCGAGGCGTGTGTTTGTGACCTAGGTGAGGTGTCAGAGAGAACACCAATAGCGATAATGGTCGAGGTGTGTGTTTGTGACCTAGGTGAGGTGTCAGAGAGGACACCAATAGCGATAATGGTCGGAGAGATATTTGCTACCTAGGTGAGGTATCAGAGTTGACACCAACAGCTAAAATGGTATGGGCAAATTGAGTATGCACAAGGGCCGACTCGTCGCATTTTTGGTTTACATTCTGGTCATCATACCAGGGACAACTTTAGATGTGATCATTGTGCGTGCGCTGTCGCTGCCTTGTGATACTGAGTTGATTAAGTGAAATTATGAGTGTAGTAGTGTAGAGCACGTATGGTAGCTATATTAGATAACCGACATTGTAGTTGGAGTGGCGCGGCGTAGTTGCCATGGGTTCCATGTCTTTTCCGCTATGAGCTCTTGTGGAGCGTGCAAATTTTATAGTTTTTCGCCCCAGGGTATCGAGTAGCTATGAAGATTTATTACTTTCCCCCAATTTGACTGGGAGCGTAGGAGGTGTTTAAAGTTTACAAACGTTTTTGCATCCACCAATGAAATCAATTCCCATTTTAGGCACGAAATCAGTGACACACCATATGGTAGCCTAAAGATGTTATTATAAATTTACGCATTTTTACGAAAAAGTTTATATTTTTCCTCAAATTATGAATTACTTTCTAGCCAGATGAATCAGAGAACTTGACTTTTTAAAATCGGTTAATTAGACGTTGAGCTATAGTAATTGAACTTTACTGGAATTAAATCAATATAGAACGATATTGTAAGCAAAAATAAACCGATTTTTACCATTCAAATCAACTTTAAAATGAAAAATACATTCCTTCAATAATATATTAAAATATTAACGTTTTTCTTAAACAAATTGCAATAATTTCTTTTCAATTTTATGACAAACATTCTTTTGTTCCATTCAAAATGCACATGTTTCAAGCTCGCTTGGGTTTTTTCCGAATTGTCGCTTTTGTGCCTCAGTTTCTTGATTCTATTTAAGGCAAACTGTATTTGGAATCAATTGAATATAACTATAACGATAAATAGGCAAGATTAACGTATTACTACACTATTTATTTAAATAGTATCTTCAATTGTTTATTTTTCTTTTTTTTAAAAATAATTTCTTTTTCAAATTTGAGTGTGTGCATTATTAAGAAACTATTTAATATCGCAGATTTACTTAAACAATTACGGTATTTACAAATTTTTAGTGAATATTTAGTCAGAATAAGATTAAATTCATGCAAAATAGCACTCATTTAACGGGACGCAAGAAGCTGAAGCAAGAAAGCAGGTAGTTTTGGGAGAAAACCCAATGCGACCATGAAGCATGCACACATTTGCAATGGAAACATAAAAGCATGTTTATGATAATGTACAAAAGAAAATGTTTTAGTTTTTTAAATATAAATGTTCATGTTGTGAAATATGTAATATAAAAGCCATAAAATTTAGATCTACGCGCTAATTTGAATGGAAAACATCGAACTATTCTTTCCTAGAATATTATCATATGAATTTTCTCTTAACACTAAATACATTCTTAATATCTCAATCTCTAGTTAACCGATTTTAAAAATTCAAACTTGTTAATTCCAGTCAAAAGCTAATAAAACATATTTTTTATAAATCAATTAATATTTGCACAAAAATGCATTAATTTGTAACAATTTTAACCTAACACCCCATGGCTTGCTCGATCGACCGTGTTTACAATTCTTAAGAAGTACCCTCTTCTTGAATAGATATTGTTTCTTCAGGTTCCGTCAAAACTGAATCCTATTGGTAGAGACAAATTTTTAACTGCTCACGAATACGCCTTAGCGCTAAAATTTTAATTTATGTCCCCTGTCACCGCTTGTCAAACATGCTGTGCGGCTGGCGTTTCCCAAACCTTCATAGCGGAAAAATCAAGTTACCGTTGCCATGTACTTCGAGATAATGGTCGTAATTCGAGAGGACCCCCAGCAAAGATGATGGACACGAGGACACCACACCACGTCAACAGGCTTCTCTTCGGACCCGTTACACGCAGCGTTCACTTGGATTGCATGTCGGTTGAGAAGACATTTATTTGTGTTTCAAAATGGAAACACATTGGATGAAAGAAAAAAAAAGAGAGTTTTATGACCTATTTGTTATTGTTTGGTACAGCAATGCTAGTACAAAAAACTGCATGGTTGCTGACGTAGTGGTCAGGATAGACGAGTAGAAATCCCGTAGAGTAGTAACGTTAGAAATGCAAATAAATAATGAAATGAAGTTTTAGATTGATGCACGAGGACGTGCATATGTCAGGAAGGCCGTGTCGGAGAGTCAAGTGACTTAAGGGCACTTAGACTTAACGGTACGGCGCTAAGCTAGCAACGGAGAGGGGTGCGTGGGAAACTGCGCGGCGGAACGACATGGCCGCGCACACTGGGCCCTGACCGGACATTGTGGCAAATCGAAATATCAACTTTTTCAAAATTTTTTTTCGGGGAATCGGTAAAGGATTAGCTGAATTTTATAAATCTGCAAATTTTATTTCAATCGGACAATTAGTTTAGCAACAATTTCGCTCCAAAGTCAAACAAATTTCAAGTCGAAGTTGGTAGCAAAACTATGTCTTGAGTTTGAAATTCATTATCTCAAAACTGGGAAATAATTAAAGAAAACCAATTATACCAATGGAAAGGGTGTCTAAAACAGCATAATAATATGTAAAATTTAGTACATTTACATAAATAATTATGGTTGTAATTTTCGTTTAAAAAATGGCAAATTTTCGGAAAGAAAAAAAACTTTGAATAGAGTTTTAGTAATTTGTGCTAAATTGTGCTAAATTAAGATTTATACCATTCTATAGATATTGTTCTAAATTTTCTGATGTACTAGGTCTGTATTACGGCATCCATACGCATTCGCGCGCTATATTGATTTGAAGATGAAAATTTTATCAAATTTCGTGATTTTTGAAGCAGGTATCGATGCATTTTCGACAAGCACATTGTCGGTTTAGCCCCCGTATCTCAACTTCTAACCAACCGATTTTCAAAATTCAAATTGTGTTTTCTATGGCCAAATAAATTATACATTTGTAGTACTAAGAAGTTAAACAATTTTTTAATATCAACAAAATTCTATTGCAAAATAAATGGGACTCGTTTTACAATGGCTCGAACACAATGCTCGCCCGCATATGTTCGGTTCGTTATACCTAGAAAACGTCTGGCTCCGCATTTAAAGAGACATTTAAACTGTCTGAGTTGTACTACACAATACAAATTTTTGGAAATACCAACTTTATGGTAGTTATTATTGCACTCTGTACCGAATTTAGGATCTATGCATGATAGATGGCCTTTTATTTGGCTCCATTTTATTACGAAATTAATCACTTTTCGCGTAATTTACACAATTCTGTGTTATCGTTCAAACTACAAAATGACTACAAATTTTGTTTAATTTACGCAATTTGAATAAATGAAATCGCTTGGGTAGTTACTGAGATATTAAGTAATGTCCGAAAATCGGGCTTTCTGGCCCAGTGTGCCGCGGGAGGAACGACAGTTCACCCGCTGGAGAGTGCCAGGCCGGATCGCCAGCCACCTCAAGAAACGGACTATTGTGCTACAAATATATGATGTATGCGAGTTCTCACCATATTCATTGTTGATTTTTATGTTATTAATAGTAATGCCAATATATTCTAATTGACGCCACAATATTGAACGAGAACGCCAAAAACAGAGTTTTTAGTGCAAAAAACAACGTTTTATTGCAAAGACAGCAATTATCGTGCGAAAAACGACGTTTTTCGTGCAAAAACAGCGTTTTTGATGCGAAATATATGATATATGTGAGTTCTCACCATATTCATTGTTGATTTTCATGTTATTAATAATAAACCCAAGATATTCTAATTGAAGCCACAATATTGGACGAGAACGCCGAAACCAGCGTTTTTAGTGCGAAAAACAACGTTTTATTGCAAAAACAGCAATTATCGTGCAAAAAACGGTAACTTGATTTTGCCGCTATGAAGATTTGGGAAACGCTAGCCGCACAGCATGTTTGACAAGCGGTGACAGGGGACATAAATTAAAATTTTAGCGCTAAGGCGTATTCGTGAGCAGTTAAAAATTTGTCTCCACCAATAGGATTCAGTTTTGACGGAACCTGTGAAGGAACAATATCTATTTAAGAAGAGGGTACTTCTTAAGAATTGTAAACACGGTCGATCGAGCAAGCCATGTGGTGTCGTGTTAAAATTGTTACAAATTAATGCATTTTTGTGCAAATATTAATTGATTTATAAAAAATATGTTTTATTAGCTTTTGACTGGAATTAACAAGTTTGAATTTTTAAAATCGGTTAACTAGAGATTGAAATATTAAGAATGTATTTAGTGTTAAGAGAAAATTCAATTGATAATATTATAGGAAAGAATAGTTCGATGTTTTCCATTCAAATTAGCGCGTAGATCTAAATTTTATGGCTTTTATAATACATATTTCACAACATGAACATTTATATTTAAAAAACTAAAACATTTTCTTTTGTACGTTATCATAAACATGCTTTTATGTTTCCATTGCAAATGTGTGCATGCTTCATGGTCGCATTGGGTTTTCTCCAAAACTACCTGCTTTCTTGCTTCAGCTTCTTGCGTCCCGTTAAATGAGTGCTATTTCGCATGAATTCAATCTTATTCTGACTAAATATTCACTGTAAATTTGTAAATAACGTAATTGTTTAAGTATATCTGCGATATTAAATAGTTTCTTAATAATGCACATACTCAAATTTGAAAAAGAAATTATTTTAAAAAAAAGAAAAATAAACAATTGAACATACTATTTAAATAAATAGTGTGGTAATACGTTAATCTTGCCTATTTATCGTTATAGTTATATTCAATTGATTCCAAATACAGTTTGCCTTAAATAGAATCAAGAATCTGAGGCACAAAAGCGACAATTCGGAAAAAACCCAAGCGAGCTTGAAACATGTGCATTTTGAATGGAACAAAAGAATGTTTGTCATAAAATTGAAAAGAAATTATTGCAATTTGTTTAAGAAAAACGTTAATATTTTAATATATTATTGAAGGAATGTATTTTTCATTTTAAAGTTGATTTGAATGGTAAAAATCGGTTTATTTTTGCTTACAATATCGTTCTATATTGGTTTAATTCGAGTAAAGTTCAATTACTACAGCTCAACGTCTAATTAACCGCTTTTAAAAAGTCAAGTTCTCTAATTCAACTGGCTAGAAAGAAATTCATAATTTGAGGAAAAATATAAACATTTTCGTAAAAATTCATAAATTTATAATAACATCTTTAGGCTGCCATATGGTGTGTCACTGATTTCGTGCCTAAAATGGGAATTGATTTCATTGGTGGATGCAAAAACGTTTGTAAACATTAAACACCTCCTACGCTCCTAGTCAAATTGGGGGAAAGTAATAAATCTTCATAGCTACTCGATACCCTGGGGCGAAAAACTATAAAATTTGCACGCTCCACAAGAGCTCATAGCGGAAAAGACATGGAACCCAAAAAACGACGTTTTTCGTGCAAAACAGCGTTTTTGGTGCGAAGTGATATATGCGAGTTCTCACCATATTCATTATTGATTTTTGTATTATTAATAGTAATGCTAAGATAATCTATTTGACGCCGCAATATTGGACGAGAACGGCGAAACCAACGTTTTTAGAGCGAAAAACAACGTTTTATTGCAAGAACAGCAATTATCGTACGAAAAACAACGTTTTTCGCGCAAAAACAGCATTTTTGGTTCGAAATGTATGATATATGCAAGTTCTCACCATAATCACGATTGATTTTTGTGTTATTAATAGTAATGCCAAGATAATCTAATTGGCGTCGCAATACTGGACGAGAACGCCGAAAACAGCGTTTTTAGTGCGAAAAACAGCGTTTTTAGTGCGAAAAACAACGTTTTATTGCAAAAACAGCAATTACCGTGCGAAGAACGACGTTTTTCGTGCAAAAACAGCGTTTTTGGTGCGAAATATATGATATATCCGAGTTCTCACCATATTCATTGTTGATTTTCATGTTATTAATAGTAATGCCAAGATATTCGAATTGACGCCACAATATTGAACGAGATCGCCGAAAACAGAGTTTTTAGTGCAAAAAACAATGTTTTATTGCAAAGACAGCAATTATCGTGCGAAAAACGACGTTTTTCGTGCAAAAACAGCGTTTTTGGTACGAAATATATGATACTAGCTGTCTCGGCGAACTTCGTTTCGCCAAACGGTGTTTCGTATGGATATAGCCGTCCGGGCGATCTCTGATCTCGTTATTGTCACTTACGTAGATATTTGATTTTATGCTGTTTATAAAATTCGGACTCCCATTTTCTAGTGCTTATATTATGTTTTACCAATTTCTTTCAAGCCTTCCTACCCGCTGTTTGTTGGTTTTATTAATTGTCCCTTTCCAATGTGTTGCTAGTTGAAATCTTTATATTGTTCGTTATATTGTTCAATTTTTCTATCACAGTAGTTAACATTACTGTTTTGAAACAATACCAATTAATATTTTACTGTATGATTGATACAATTTAAACCTTCCCTATTCCGTTGTCTAACTGAATAAACCTAATTATATTGTTAAATCATTTAATATACGTCAAATTTCCCAGCAAACGTCGTATCGCCCTTGGATTGAACATTAATTTTTTTATAACCAACCCGCGTTCCATTATATAGTTTCAGTTGGTTTAGATTTGTAAGCGTGGAAATGAATTTAAACCGCAATATTTCAAAAATTTGGAAAACAGCGTAATGATACTGGTTAGAAATTAGTTTTGTTAATGAAATTTAGTCTCATATCTTTCTACGAAAATACCAATAAAAGTCGCTATAAAAGCCGTCCAGTAGTTGTCATGAATTTCTTAAACTGTAATATAGGAATTTGCTTTATACATATATAGATTAACAATTTCACTCAATTTCTAACATTTTCTACAAATGAAAACAATTTGCACTCAGTGTTCATATTATCCTTAGTCTTACTTGCTACCTTTGCAAATCTTAAAATGTAAACGTCGTATTTAACTGATGAAATTATGACTAATATCTTCCGACCCTGTTGTCATTCTCTTTCTTTAATTTGGTAAAAATAACTTCCTTAGTTTGCTTATTCAAGTTATATCATTCAGACAGTGTTACACGGTGATTGGAAAAATGCGCACTTTGCGTTTTTCGGTGCTATAAACGGATTTTTGGGTGCTATAAACGGATTTCTTGGTGTTATAAAATGCTGTTTGGGTGCTATATAATATTCATTTACAACGTCTTACTGACCTAAGATTCAGCACGCTGCCGATGATTTATTGTGCATTATGATTTTGAAACTCACTATTTACTAGTCCGAGAAAAATATTCACTTTATCCGCCCAGCCAATGACATGAGTTTAATGTGCAGAAGACAAGCTTCTATATTCTATTGGTTGACAACACCAAACTACGTGCCGTATTGGCATGCTTGCATTCGTTTTGAATTCTGTTATTGCGTAAATAAAGCGTTGATTTCAATTATTTTCGATCACAGTTATAAACAATAGAGTATATAGGTGAAATTAACGAATTTGTTTTTCAATTTTAAATTATATAAAGTATATACTTTTTCGCAACAATTGTATCATATCGTATGGAGCTAATTTTTTAAACAAACTATGTTCAAAAGCGAATTTAGTAAGTTTCAGATTGATTGGGCAGATATATTAAACGTAAACTTGAAATTTAAGTGCAAAGTTAAGCGTCGTTTTGCCTGTTGTTCGTCGTATTTCTCCTACCTGGCCTGACTATTTGGCCGTTTGGGTAAGAAATCTTTATGGTGGTCACCATGCACGTGAAGAATAAGCCAGATGCATTTATTAAAGCGTTTAACATTATTACAACAATTTCGTGAATAATGTTTATATTTTTTTAGATAACAAGAGCTGGTGACTTGTTAATTAATATGCATTTTGAATTTTAAAAATTGACCAATTATTTCTTAAGATATGATCTTATGATTATTCAGTTCATGTTGCATTTGTACTTAATAATCAACCAATTTTCAAAATTCAAAACAGTTTATTTATGTTAAAAGACCACAAGTCTGAAATTTGCAAAAAATGATTTCATTTTCCAAATAATTACAAACATTTGTAAACATTTTTGCCTAGTACCATGTGGCATCTTGCGAGTTCATACTTTACGATTTTATAGCAATCGGCTGCGCATAAATTAAAATTGCAGTTTCTCTCATTGCTTCTCAGTTCGCTCAAAACGCGTTTTAATTGGTCAAAACAGCATTTCTAGGCGTCTACCCTCGCACTGCGACACTAAAAATGTCAACGCTCGCTAGTTGTAGTAAAACTTTTTTGGGTACAAAACACCTAGTGCCCTAAACTGCAGCGGTCCTGGGGCTCCATTGTATGCTCCCCGTAATAAAAGTGCGCAAATTTCACAGAACCGTGTTACACTATATTAAGTTAAGCGTGTTATATGCTTTCAAATATCGATATGTACACATGCCAAGCAGGTAAAACTATTATGACTCGGGTGGTCGCTTTGGGTCGCTTTGAGAAAGGAAAACGTGGTGAATGAAGGCGTTGCTTTAAAATTTCGCATCTGTGGAATCACACCACTTTGAGCGTTAAGTCTTCGTCATCAGAGTGCGCCAGGGGTATTAGTGGCGACAAACACAAACATCGCAGCATTTATATATATATATATAGATATATAGATAGATAGATAGATAGATAGATAGATAGATAGATAGATAGATAGATAGATAGATAGATAGATAGATAGATAGATAGATAGATAGATAGATAGATAGATAGATAGATAGATAGATAGATAGATAGATAGATAGATAGATAGATAGATAGATAGATAGATAGATAGATAGATAGATAGATAGATAGATAGATAGATAGATAGATAGATAGATAGATAGATAGATAGATAGATAGATAGATAGATAGATAGATAGATAGATAGATAGATAGATAGATAGATAGATAGATAGATAGATAGATAGATAGATAGATAGATAGATAGATAGATAGATAGATAGATAGATAGATAGATAGATAGATAGATAGATAGATAGATAGATAGATAGATAGATAGATAGATAGATAGATAGATAGATAGATAGATAGATAGATAGATAGATAGATAGATAGATAGATAGATAGATAGATAGATAGATAGATAGATAGATAGATAGATAGATAGATAGATAGATAGATAGATAGATAGATAGATAGATAGATAGATAGATAGATAGATAGATAGATAGATAGATAGATAGATAGATAGATAGATAGATAGATAGATAGATAGATAGATAGATAGATAGATAGATAGATAGATAGATAGATAGATAGATAGATAGATAGATAGATAGATAGATAGATAGATAGATAGATAGATAGATAGATAGATAGATAGATAGATAGATAGATAGATAGATAGATAGATAGATAGATAGATAGATAGATAGATAGATAGATAGATAGATAGATAGATAGATAGATAGATAGATAGATAGATAGATAGATAGATAGATAGATAGATAGATAGATAGATAGATAGATAGATAGATAGATAGATAGATAGATAGATAGATAGATAGATAGATAGATAGATAGATAGATAAATATGTGAGTTCTCACCATATTCATTGTTGATTTTCATGTTATTAATAGTAATGCCAAGATATTCTAATTGACGGCACAATAGTGGACGAGAACGCCGAAAACAGCGTTTATAGTGCGAAAAACAACGCTTTATTGCAAAAACAGCAATTATCGTGCCAAAACGACGTTTTTCGTGCAAAAACAGCGTTTTTGGTGCGAAATATATGATATATGTGAGTTCTCACCATATTCATTTTTGATTTTCATGTTATTAATGATTCGCGATCGAACACTCGAGGTGTTCGGACGTGTTAGCATATCGATACGCGATAGTGAAAGTGCAGCATATTGTTAGCAGATACAGTATAAAGTGCCCACAGCAAGTTCAATATACCTCCATCCAACTAAGGGAAACCAAATAACAATAACAATAGTAGCAGCATACTGCCCGCCGAAATACAATATCCAGGCAGAACACTTTAAAAAGATGATCAACTCCTTCAACAAAAAGTCTATTGTAGCTGGCGATTTTAATGCCAAATGTCCCTTCTGGAGGTCTAGATTAACATCTCCACGGGGTAAACAACTATTACGAGCAATTCAACTGCTCAACCTAGACTGCATATCAGCTGGTACGCCCACCTACTGGCCCACGGACCGAAGGAAAATACCGGACGTGATCGACATCGTAATCACGAAAAACATAAATCGACGCCAAGTCTCCATTCAACTAATAATCGACCTATCATCAGACTACTCCCCAACACTCATCCAACTAAATAGTCTCCAACAAGCTACCCAGAGAGCAATAAAGCCCAGAATCAAGTGGAAAACATACCAAGCAACGTTCAAATCCAAGTACTGTCCCAATGTCAGACTGCGCACAGCAGACGACATAGAAAACGACATAGAAAAATATCTCGAAGACACTATAGAAAAATCCCTGCAACTAGCATATTCCAAAATAGCCCCAAAGAAAAATCAAAGGGTTGAGCAAAAGCATTCAAAAACTACTTCAAGCAAAAAGGAAAGCAAGAAGGATGTGGCAACAAAATCGCTCACCAAATAACAAAAAAGAACTCTATCTAGCAAACCAAAAACTAAAAGACGCATTACAAACAACAAGAAATGAAGAAATTCAAGAACATCTGTCACATCTCTCTCACTATCCAGATTCATACAACTCAATCTGAAAAACGGTTAAGAACTCAAAAAAGCCAATAGTAAGCAAAGCCCCAATTAGACATCCAGATGGTCATTGGATTGCTGATGACAAAGGGAAGTGCGAAGTCTTTGCAGATTACTTTGAAAAAACGTTTACTCCAAACTCACCAATTGATCCACCTGAAAACCCACGTCTCACTCCTAATAAGAAGGATAGATTCCACTTCACACTGAGAGAAATAACACAAGAAATTAACTATCTTAACGTGAAGAAAGCACCAGGTCCCGACCACATAACAGGAAAAGCCATTAAGTCCCTACCACTCGAAGGACACATAGGTATACTCCACTTAATGAATGCTATAAACAGAACCAACTATATTCTAAAAGTTTGGAAGAAAGCCAAAATAATCCTGATTCACAAAGAAGGCAAAGACCCGACCAAGGCAAGCTCATATAGGCCCATAAGCTTACTTTCCATACTAGCCAAATTATACGAGAAGCTATTATTGCCAAACAAGTTTTTAGTGCAAAAAAACAACGTTTTATTATAAAACCAGCAATTATCGTGCGAAAAACAACGTTTTTCGTGCAAAAACAGCGTTTTTGGTGCGAAATTTATGATATATGCGAGTTCTCACCATATTCATTCTTAATTTTCATGTTATTAATAGTAATGCCAAGATATTTTAATTGACGCCACAATATTGAACGAGAACGCCGAAAACAGATTTTTTAGTGCGAAAAACAACGTTTTATTGCAAAGACAGCAATTACCGTGCGAAAAACGACGTTTTTCGTGCAAAAGCAGCGTTTTTGGTGCGAAATATATGATGTATGCGAGTTCTCACCATATTCATTGTTGATTTTTATGTTATTAATAGTAATGCCAAGATATTCTAATTGACGCCACAATATTGAACGAGAATGCCAAAAACAGCGTTTTTAGTGCGAAAAACAACGTTTTATAGCAAAAATAGCAATTATCGTGCGAAAAACGACGTTTTTCATGCAAAAACAGCGTTTTTGATGCGAAATATATGATATATGTGAGTCCTCACCATATTCATGATTGAGTTTTGTGTTATTTATAGTAATGCCAAGATAATCTAATTGACACCGCAATATAGGACGAGAACGCCGAAAACAGCGTTTTTAGTGCGAAAAACAACGTTTTATTGCAAAAACAGCAATTATCGTGCAAAAAACGACGTTTTTCGTGAAAAACAGCGTTTTTCGTGCGAAATATATGATATATGCGACTTCTCACCATATTCATCGTTGATTTTCATGTTATTAATAGTATTGCCAAGATAATCTAATTGACGCCGCAATATTGGACAAGAACGCCGAAAACAGCGTTTTTAGTGCGAAAAACAACGTTGTATTGCGAAAACAGCAATTATCGTGCGAAAAAAGACGTTTTTCGTGAAAAACAGCGTTTTTAGTGCGAAATATATGATATATACGAGTTCTCACCATATTCATCGTTGATTTTCATGTTATTAATAGTATTGGCAAGATAATCTAATTGACTCCGCAATATTGGACGAGTACACCCGGAGCACACAGCGCGCGTACACGCGATTGTAACTTATTAATCTAATAATAATTAAAATATAAGGGCTGAAAATTGTAGTAATATTAGTGCTAAGATTAACATAACCTCAACAAGTGCAATCCAACTGTCAACAATAACGGATTCGCCTCAGGCATCTGAGCAATGTACAACAGTTACCCCAAAAGGCAAAAGACTGAGGAGCCCTGAAGAGATTAATGCCAAAAAACAACCAAAGCTGTCTGATTACTGGCTTCAAATATCAACCAAAAACAAATTCCAAATACTATCAAAGAGCGAAGAAGAGGAGTCAGATAATGAAGATAATATAACAGAACAAAATACTAATAGTCGACCAACAAATGTTGATACAACAAATCAAAACGAAAATAAAACACCGACTGCAACCAAACCTCCACCAATTACAATATATAATGTAAGTTCGATTGATCGTCTTCATGCATTAATTAAACAAGTAACATCTAACTACACAGTTAAAACCACTGAAACCACTGACGGTTATTATCCAGGTTTTCAAGAAAAACCATTTTAAAACCCTTACAGAGGAGCTGGATAATTAGAATACTCGCTACCACACATACAAATTAAAAAGCGAAAAAACATTCAGATTTGTGCTAAAGGGTCTTCATCATAATACAGACACTGAAGAAATTAAGTCAGCACTATTGAAGCTAGACCATGACGTAGTAAACATCCATAATATTAAACACAGAGTTTATAAAACTCCACTGCCAATGTTCTACATAGATATGAAGTCAAAACCAAACAACAAGCAAGTATACGAAGTGAACAAAATCGGTAATAGCATTGTAAAATGTGAACCGCCACACGTCAAAAGAATTATACCTTAATGCACTAGGTGTCAAGCATATGGACACACTAAAACTTACTGCCGGAGACCATACAGATGCGTGAAGTGCGCAGGCAAACATAATACTGTAGATTGCAAAAGAAAAGAAAAAGATGATCAAGTAAAATGTACTAATTGTGGGGGGAATCATGCAGCAAGCTACCGTGGTTGTGAAGTGCACAAGCAACTTCAGCTAAAACTATGGCCTACCCTTCGTGCAAAGAAAAACAACATAAATCAAACTCAACAAAAACAGCAGCAACATCAAAATGTTACATACGCACAAGCAGTAATAAACCAACCCGAATCCATACCAATTGGGCTAAACAATAATACAAACAATAATATAGACAAATTAGAAAAAATGCTTACAAAACTAATGGAACAAATGGGAACAATACTAAACCTATTAACCACCGTTGTCAGTAAATTAGCATAACCACGCCAAACACTAAAACTAATCTTAAGTTAGCGATATGGAACTCCAATGAACTCCAACAACATGCCAGGGAATTGAAGACCTTTCTGATTAATCAAAACATTGACATTATGTTAATATCAGAAACACACTTTACAAAAAAAACCATCTGCAAATAGCAAGATACAAAATTTACCACACAAAACACCCCAGCGGAAAGGCTCACGGTGGTACAGCACTCATAATCAAAGAAGAAATCACACACTATGAAAGAAAAAAAAAAGAAAAGAAGCGATACTCTGTGACAATAGAAACAAACACAGGTCCACTTGCAGTATCTGCAGTATACTGTCCACCTAGACATAACAATAAAACTGAAAACTATAGAGAGTATTTTAACACGCTAGGTAATCGATTTCTTGTCGGTGGAGACTATAACGCAAAACAAACCTCTTGGGGCTCAAGGATTATTACCACCAAGGGCAGAGAACTGAACAAAGCGATCAAAATAGAAAATCTGCAACATATAACGACTGGCGAACCCACATACTGGCCATCAGATGTTAACAAGAGTCCAGATACAATCGACATCTGTGTGACTAAAGGCATAGACATAAACAAGTGTAAAGCTGATTCTTGCTATGACCTCTCATCAGACCACTCTGTTGTCATAATACATATATATGAGAAAATAATAAGTCAACCTAGGCAGGATTCCATGATGTTTGGTACCCCGACGGTTCGTCCCTCGACAGTTGACCCACCGACAGTTCAACCGTAGGCCTTTTCGTCCCCTAGCCTTTTGAACCGTTTCTGCGTTCATACCCCGATGTTTCGACCGACCGATGATTCGTACCCCAATATTATGCCAGTTCATACCCCGATGTTTCGACCGACCGATGATTCGTACCCCAATATTATGCCAGTTCATACCCCGATGTTTCGACCGACCGATGATTCGTACCCCAATGTTAAACAGAAAATTCATATGACTATATTTTAAAAAAGGATAGCACGATTTTTATCATTCAAATTGACACGTAAATATAAAATTCATGGTATAATACATATTGAAGAATATAAACATTTATATTAAAAAAGCTAAAACATTTCAATGTTATGATAAACATTCTTCCAACAAGTTTAGATTTCTTCATACTCGAATTGGGGTTTCTCCAAAAAGCAACACATTTATTATTATAAAAATTATTAAATATTCACTGATTCTCTTAAAAATAATCATTTTGCAACAATAAAATCTTAAAACAACTGCATTGTTTTTGAATGCATTGGGTGTATTCACCGTTATGTACATTTGTATTATTTTTTCCCGATTTAAACAAATATAATATTTGCAACAATTCTATTAGGCCGTATAATGCTAATCTTCAAACAAAATATATTTAAAACGAATTTACGAAAACTCGGTGTGTTTGGGAAGAAATATTAAATGTAAACTTGCATTTAAAAGTGAGCATTTAAGAGTCGTTTTAGTTGCTGCACGCCGTATTTTTTCTACCTGCTCTCAGATGGTCGAGAGTTTACGGTCAAATGCTTTTATTACTTGAAAGATGAATGTGGTGAATAGACCAGATGTATTTATTGATGCGTTTAAAATTTTGACAAACAATTTGGTGAAAAATGTTTATATTTTTACAAATACCAAGAGATAGTTACTTAATAACTAATGCGTATTTTGAATTTTAAAAATTGTCCAATTAGTTCTGAAGATATCATATTATTTAGTCAAAATAAGATTGAATTCATGCAAAATAGCACTCATTTAACGGGATGAAAGAAGCTGAAGCAAGAAAGCAGGTAGTTTTGGAGAAAACCCAATGCGACCATGAAGCATGCGGTTTTTTCGCTATGTCTTTTCCGCTATGAGCTCTTGTGGAGCGTGCAAATTTTATAGTTTTTCGCCCCAGGGTATCGAGTAGCTATGAAGATTTATTACTTTCCCCCAATTTGACTATGAGCGTAGGAGGTGTTTAAAGTTTACAAACGTTTTTGCATCCACCAATCAAATCAATTCCCATTTTAGGCACGAAATCAGTGACACACCATATGGCAGCCTAAAGATGTTATTATAAATTTACGCATTTTTACGAAAATGTTTATATTTTTCCTCAAATTATGAATTTCTTTCTAGCCAGTTGAATTAGAGAACTTGACTTTTTAAAATCGGTTAATTAGACGTTGAGCTGTAGTAATTGAACTTTACTCGAATTAAACCAATATAGAACGATATTGAAAGCAAAAATAAACCGATTTTTACCATTCAAATCAACTTTAAAAAGAAAAATACATTCCTTCAATAATATATTAAAATATTAACGTTTTTCTTAAACAAATTGCAATAATTTCTTTTCAATTTTATGACAAACATTCGTTTGTTCCATTCAAAATGCACATGTTTCAAGCTCGCTTGGGTTTTTTCCGAATTGTCGCTTTTGTGCCTCAGTTTCTTGATTCTATTTAAGGCAAACTGTATTTGGAATCAATTGAATATAACGATAACGATAAATAGGCAAGATTAACGTATTACCACACTATTTATTTAAATAGTATCTTCAATTGTTTATTTTTCTTTTTTTTAAAATAATTTCTTTTTCAAATTTGAGTGTGTGCATTATTAAGAAACTATTTAATATCGCAGATATACTTAAACAATTACGTTATTTACAAATTTACAGTGAATATTTAGTCAGAATAAGATTGAATTCATGCGAAATAGCACTCATTTAACGGGACGCAAGAAGCTGAAGCAAGAAAGCAGGTAGTTTTGGGAGAAAACCCAATGCGACCATGAAGCATGCACACATTTGCAATGGAAACATAAAAGCATGTTTATGATAATGTACAAAAGAAAATGTTTTAGTTTTTTAAATATAAATGTTCATGTTGTGAAATATGTAATATAAAAGCCATAAAATTTAGATCTACGCGCTAATTTGAATGGAAAACATCGAACTATTCTTTCCTAGAATATTATCATATGAATTTTCTCTTAACACTAAATACATTCTTAATATCTCAATCTCTAGTTAACCGATTTAAAAAATTCAAACTTGTTAATTCCAGTCAAAAGCTAATAAAACATATTTTTTATAAATCAATTAATATTTGCACAAAAATGCATTAATTTGTAACAATTTTAACACGACACCACATGGCTTGCTCGATCGACCGTGTTCACAATTCTTAAGAAGTACCCTCTTCTTGAATAGATATTGTTTCTTCACAGGTTCCGTCAAAACTGAATCCTATTGGTGGAGACAAATTTTTAACTGCTCACGAATACGCCTTAGCGCAAAAATTTTAATTTATGTCCACTGTCACCGCTTGTCAAACATGCTGTGCGGCTAGCGTTTCCCAAACCTTCATAGCGGAAAAATCAAGTTACCGAAGCATGCACACATTTGCAATGGAAACATAAAAGCTTTATGATAACGTACAAAAGAAAATGTTTTTGTTTTTTTAATATAAATGTTCATGTTGTGAAATATGTATTATAAAAGCCATAAAGTTTAGATCTACGCGCTAATTTAAATCTGAATTAATAAAAAATATTACAAAATAATAACGATTTAACATTATAAGCAGTGGTTAGTTCGATATAAATATCTCCATAAAAAGTATATTTGTATATTGTTAATGTATTATTACAATATTCTTGTCGCGCAAATCATTATCGTTTCATGTATATTTATATATTATTTATTTATTAGTTATTTAATTTATTTATTATATACTAATTTAATTATCGGGGATCGAATTATCGGGGGTCGAATTATCGGGGGTCGAATCATCGGGGGACGAAAGCGCGTAATATTAGGGGTTCAATCATCGTAGGGACGAAAAATTGAGGGACGAACATGTAAGTGGTTCAACATGTAAAGGTACCAAAATGCTAAGGGTCGAAAAGGCAGGGGTCGAAACGTCGAGGGACGAAAGCGCTAGGTATCAAACGTCACGTCACCCCTAGGATTATACCAGTGCATAACCACAACACTAATTGGGACGATTCCATGATGTTTGGTACCCCGACGGTTCGTCCCTCGACAGTTGACCCACCGACAGTTCAACCGTAGGCCTTTTCATCCCCTAGCCTTTTGAACCGTTTCTGCGTTCATACCCCGATGTTTCGACCGACCGATGATTCGTACCCCAATATTATGCCAGTTCATACCCCGATGTTTCGACCGACCGATGATTCGTACCCCAATGTTATACAGAAAATTCATATGACTATATTTTGAGAAAGAATAGCTCGATTTTTACCATTCAAATTGGCACGTAAATATATAATTCATGCTATAATACATATTGAAGAATATAAACATTTATATTAAAAAAGCTAAAACATTTTATTTCCTAAGTTATCAATAACATTCTTCTGAAGTGTGCATGCTTCATGCTCGCATTGGGTTTTCTCCGAAAAACAACAATTTATATTATTATCAAAAATATTTTAATCAAGTATTTACTGATTTTTTTTTTAAATAAACATTTTGCAATAATAAAATTTTATGTTAAAACAACTGCATTCTTTTTGAATGCATTAGGTGTATTCACCACTAAGTACATTCGTATTATTTTTGCCCGATTTTGAAAAATATAATATTTGCAACAATTCTATTTGGCCGTATAATGCTAATTTTCAAACAAAATATATTTAAAACGAATTTACGAAAGCTCGGTTTGTTTGGGAACAAATATAAAATGTAAACTCCCATTTTTAAGTAAGCATTTAATAGCTGCTTTGCTTGCTGTATGTCGTATTTCTTCTACCTGCTCTGAGATATTCGAGCGTTTGGGTCAAGTGCCTTTATGGCTTGAAAGATCCATGGGGTGAATAGACCAGATGTGTTTATTAATGCTTTTAAAATAGTAACAAACAATTTGGTGAAAAATGTTTATATTTATCTAAATATGAAGACCTAGTTACTTGGTAACTAATACGTATTTTGAATTTTAAAAATTGTCCAATTACTTCTTATGTTATTCAGCTAAAATTGCTATTGCTACTTCATAATTAACCGATTTTAACCATTTAAAATGTATTATTTATGGCAAATGTGAGGCAATGCCTTAAATTGCAAAAAGTATCAAATTGTCCAAAAAATTACGAAGATTTCTAAATATTTTTGTCTAACACCATATGGCATGTATAACCGACCTTGCAGAACATTTCTTAGACGTTACGACCTTAAGGCAAATTCCAACTACGAGAAAAAGTAATATATCTTCATAAGTTAAGATGCCGCGCTGTGAGGCCGGGAAAACCAACAACGAAATGCCCGAGAATCGGTAACCACTACTTAATAATAATTTATAAAAATTTATCAAGTAGTGGTTACTTCGATATAATTATTTCAAAATTTTCAGTAGTTTTTATAATGAGTATATTTGTATATTGTTAATGTATTATTTCTATATTCTTGTCGCGTAAATCATTATTGCTTCATGTAAATTTATTATTTAAACTTATTTTTTATTTATTTATTATTTATTTATTTAGTTTGTTTAATATTTAATGTATTATTTAATAATTTAATAATCGGGGGTCGAATCATCGGGGTTCGAAAGCGCTAGGTATCAAACATCCCGTCACCAATTGGGACTTATACAGAGAAAAATTGAATACACTAATAAAATTAGACCAATCATTAAATACTGAACTAGAGCTAGAATCTGCCACAGAAGGTCTGACTAAAAATATACAGGAAGCAGTCTTCATCGCTACACCAAAGAATAAAAAGTCGACAAACAAAACTCAATTAACTACCGCAATAAAAGCAAAGATTGCCGAGAAGAGACATCTTCGTAAATAGTGGCATATATCAAGAACACCATATAACAAAAGAAAACTTAACAAAGCGACGAAAGAACTTAAAAATATGATTGCAGACGAAATAAACCACGGCATTCAAATATATTTGGAGAATCTAACACCAACTGAAGCCTCGGACTATTCTCTCTGGAAAGCCACTAAGCGGTTAAAACAACCACAGCAATATAATCCGCCCATTAGAAAACAGGATAACACATGGGCCAGAACTGATATAGAAAAGGCTGAAACCTTTGCCAACCACTTAGAGCATGTCTTTAAGCCATTCCCACGGCAGATCACGCTAGATGATGAACATGAAATAACAAAGTTTCTCGATACCCCATTCCAAATGAAACTTCCCCATCGCAAATTTAAAATCAAGGAAGTTAAACGAACAATTATGCAAGAAATAAACATCAAAAAAGCACCAGGTTACGATCTTATTACTGGCAAAATGCTACAAGAGTTACCAGACAACTGCTTCAAATTTCTGACCTCTCTCTTCAATTCAACTCTAAGGCTAAACTACTTTCCGTGCGTGTGGAAAGTCGTTGCAATTATTTTGATACCCAAACCAGGAAACAATCCAGATAATGTCAGCTCGTACAGACCTATCAATCTGCTGCCAATTTTTTCCAAAGTATTCGAGAAGATGTACATCAAAACGCTAAACAAAATAACAAGAAAAAGGAAGTTAATTCCTACTCACCAATTCGGATTTTGTAGCCTTACATGGCACGATAGAACAAATACACCGTCTGGTGAATCGAATAAACGAAGACCTAAATTCTAAACGTTACTGCTCGGCGGTATTCCTAGATATATCGCAAGCTTTCGATAAGGTCTGGCATACGGGGTTAAAGGTAAAGTTAAAACAATCACTTCCACATCCACATTACCAACTCCTTGAATCATATATATCTAACAGGCACTTCTTTGTCAAACATGGTTCAAGCCACACAGATCTTTGACCGATACACGCTGGTGTGCCCCAAGGAAGTGTCTTGGTGCCAGTATTATACCTACTGTACACAGCCGACATACCAACGGCAAAGAACACCCTAATCGCTACATACGCAGACAATACTGCCTTACTCTCATCAAACACCAATCCTGAAACAGCATCGCGAAATCTTCAGCGTCATCTGAATAAAATCGAAGATTGGATGAACACACGATTGGATGAACACTACGGCATGAGACATGCCCGTTTGTCACCATAAATAATACCTTGGCATGTAAATAATACCTTGACATGGCAGAAACATATTTCAGCAAAACGTAAGCAGCTAGGAATCAAACTACGGAAACTATATTGGTTAATAGGTCGCAAGTCAAAGATGCACTTGGAGGATAAACTTTTAATCTACAAAGCCATATTAAAACCAATATGGACATATGGCATCCAACTGTGGGGCACCGCAAACTCCAACATCGCCATCCTCCAAAGGTTCCAAAACAAAACGCTGAGAGCCATGGTCAACGCGCCCTATTTCGTGTCCAACGAAATAATACAACGTGACATTCAACTGTACACCGGGAAAGAAACAATACACCACGATACAGCATCAAACACAGGGAACGCATGACGACCCATCCAAATGCACTAGAGAACAAACTGAATAGAACGGACACCACTGTACGCAGATTAAAACGGTTGCTACCGTCGGACCTAACAACAGCGCGAAACTAAAACTAAAATTAAATCAAAAAGTGTAAAAATAATTATATGGGCACGACTCAATGGAGGAAATGCCATCATGGCCTATAACTTGTCAAAACAGACGCTTACAGACGCTTAAACAGCGTTTTTAGCGCGAAAAACAACGTTTTATTGCAAAAACAGCACTTATCGTGCGAAAAACGACGGTTTTCGTGAAAAAACAGCGTTTATGGTGCGAAATATATGATATATGTGACTTCTTACCATATTCATTGTTGATTTTCATGATATTAATAGTAATGCCAAGATATTCAAATTGACGCCACAATATTGAACGAGAACGCCGAAAACAGCGTTTTTAGTACGAAAAACAACGTTTTATTGCAAAAACAGCAATTATCGTGCGAAAAACGACGTTTTTCGTGCAAAAACAGCGTTTTAGGTGCGAAATATATGATTTATGTGAGTTCTCACCATATTCATTGTTGATTTTCATGTTATTAATAGCAATGCCAAGATATTCTAATTGAAGACACAATATTGGACGAGAACGCCGAAACCAGTGTTTTTAGTGCGAAAAACAACGTTTTATATCAAAACCAGCAATTATCGTGCGAAAAACGACGTTTTTCGTGCAAAATCAACTTCTTGGTGCGAAATATATGATATATGCGAGTTCTCACCATATTCATTATTGATTTCTGTGTTATTAATTGTAATGCCAAGATAATCTAATTGGCGTCGCAATATTGGACCAGAACGCCGAAAACAACGTTTTTAGTGCGAAAAACAACTTTTTATTGCAAAAATAGCAATTATCGTGCGAAAAACGACGTTTTTCGTGAAAAAACAGCGTTTTTGGTTCGAAATATATGATGTATGCGAGTTCTCACCATATTCATTGTTGATTTTCATGTTATTAATAGCAATGCCAAGATATTCTAATTGAAGCCACAATATTGGACGAGAACGCCGAAACCAGTGTTTTTAGTGCGAAAAACAACGTTTTATTGCAAAAACAGCAATTATCGTGCGAAAAACGACGTTTTTCGTGCAAAACCAACTTCTTGGTGCGAAATATATGATATATGCGAGTTCTCACCATATTCATTATTGATTTCTGTGTTATTAATTGTAATGCCAAGATAATCTAATTGGCGTCGCAATATTGGACCAGAACGCCGAAAACAACGTTTTTAGTGCGAAAAACAACTTTTTATTGCAAAAATAGCAATTATCGTGCGAAAAACGACGTTTTTCGTGAAAAACAGCGTTTTTGGTGCGAAATATATGATGTATGCGAGTTCTCACCATATTCATTGTTGATTTTCATGTTATTAATAGTAATGCCAAGATATTCTAATTGAAGCCACAATATTGGACGAGAACGCCGAAACCAGCGTTTTTAGTGCAAAAAATGACGTTTTAATTCAAAAACAGCAATTATCGTGCGAAACTCGACATTTTTCGTGAAAAAACGCCGACACCAGAACGCCGAAAACAGAGTTTTTAGTGCAAAAACATTGTATTATTGCAAAGACCGCAATTATCGTGCGAAAAACGACTTTTTGTGAAAAAACAGCGTTTTTTGTGCGAAATATATGATGTATGCGAGTTCTCACCATATTCATTGTTGATTTTCATGTTATTAATAGCAATGCCAAGATATTCTAATTGAAGCCACAATATTGGACGAGAACGCCGAAATCAGTGTTTTTAGTGCGAAAAACAACGTTTTTCGTGCAAAACCAACTTCTTGGTGCGAAATATATGATATATGCGAGTTCTCACCATATTCATTATTGATTTTTGTGTTATTAATTGTAATGCCAAGATAATCTAATTGGCGTCGCAATATTGGACCAGAACGCCGAAAACAACGTTTTTAGTGCGAAAAACAACTTTTTATTGCAAAAATAGCAATTATCGTGCGAAAAACGAAGTTTTTCGTGAAAAAACAGCGTTTTTGGTGCGAAATATATGATGTATGCGAGTTCTCACCATATTCATGATTGATTTTCGTATTATTAATAGTAATGCCAAGATAATCTAATTGACGCCACAATATTGGACGAGAACGCCGAAAACACCGTTTTTAGTGCGAAAAGCAACGTTTTATAGCAAAAACAGCAAGTATCGTGCGAAAATCGACGTTTTTCGTGAAAAAAAGCCGAAACCAGAACGCCAAAAACAAAGTTTTTAGTGCAAAAACAACGTATTATTGCAAAGACCGCAATTATCGTGCGAAAACGACGTTTTTCGAGCAAAAACAGCGTTTTTGGTGCGAAATATATAATATATGTGGGTTCTCACCATATTCATTGTTGATTTTCATGTTATTAATAGTAATGCCAAGATATTCTAATTGACGCCGCAATATTGGACGAGAACGCCGAAATCACCGTTTTTAGTGCGAAAAACAACGTTTTATTGCAAAAATAGCAATTATCGTACGAAAAACGACGTTTTTCGTGCAAAAACAGCGTTTTTGGTGCGGAATATATGATATATGCGAGTTCTCACCATATTCATGATTGATTTTCGTATTATTAATAGTAATGCCAAGATAATCTAATTGACGCCACAATATTGAACGAGAACGCCGAAAACAGTGTTTTTAGTGCGAAAAACAACGTTTTATTGCAAAGACAGCAATTATCGTTTTTGGTACGAGATATATGATGTATGCGAGTTCTCACCATATTCATTGTTGATTTTTATGTTATTAATAGTAATGCCAAGATATTCTAATTGAAGCCACAACATTGGACGAGAACGCCCAAACCAGCGTTTTTAGTGTAAAAAACGACGTTATAATTCAAAAACAGCAATTATCGTGCAAAAATCGACGTTTTTCGTGAAAAAACGCCGACACCAGAACGCCGAAAACAGAGTTTTTAGTGCAAAAACAACGTATTATTGCAAAGACTGCAATTATCGTGCGAAAAACGACGTTTTTCGTGCAAAAACAGCGTTTTTGGTGCGAAATATATGATATATGCGAGTTCTCACCATATTCATGATTGATTTTCGTATTATTAATAGTAATGCCAATATAATCTAATTGACGCCACAATATTGGACGAGAACGCCGAAAACACCGTTTTTAGTGCGAAAAACAACGTTTTATTGCAATAATAGCAATTATCGTGCGAAAAACGACGATCTTCGTGCAAAAACAGCGTTTTTGGTGCGAAATATATGATATATGCGAGTTCTCACCATATTCATGATTGATTTTCGTATTATTAATAGTAATGCCAAGATAATCTAATTGACGCCACAATATTGGACGAGAACGCCGAAAACACCGTTTTTAGTGCGAAAACCAACGTTTTATTGCAAAAACAGCAATTATCGTGCGAAAAACAACGTTTTTCATGCAAAAACAGCGTTTCTGGTGCAAAATATATGATATATGCGAGTTCTCACCATAATTATTGTTGACTTTCATGCTATTAATAGTAATGCCAAGATATTCTAATTGACGCCCCAATATTGAACGAGAACGCCGAAAACAGTGTTTTTAGTGCGAAAAACAACGTTTTATTGCAAAGACAGCAATTATCGTTTTTGGTACGAGATATATGATCTATGCGAGTTCTCACCATATTCATTGTTGATTTTCATGTTATTAATAGTAATGCCAAGATATTCTAATTGAAGCCACAATATTGGACGAGAAGTGCAAAAAACGACGTGCAAAAACAGCGTTTTTGGTGCGGAATATATGATATATGCGAGTTCTCACCATATTCATGATTGATTTTCGTATTATTAATAGTAATGCCAAGATAATCTAATTGACGCCACAATATTGAACGAGAACGCCGAAAACAGTGTTTTTAGTGCGAAAAACAACGTTTTATTGCAAAGACAGCAATTATCGTTTTTGGTACGAGATATATGATGTATGCGAGTTCTCACCATATTCATTGTTGATTTTTATGTTATTAATAGTAATGCCAAGATATTCTAATTGAAGCCACAATATTGGACGAGAACGCCCAAACCAGCGTGTTTAGTGTAAAAAACGACGTTATAATTCAAAAACAGCAATTATCGTGCAAAAATCGACGTTTTTCGTGAAACAACGCCGACACCAGAACGCCGAAAACAGAGTTTTTAGTGCAAAAACAACGTATTATTGCAAAGACTGCAATTATCGTGCGAAAAACGACGTTTTTCGTGCAAAAACAGCGTTTTTGGTGCGAAATATATGATATATGCGAGTTCTCACCATATTCATGATTGATTTTCGTATTATTAATAGTAATGCCAAGATAATCTAATTGACGCCACAATATTGGACGAGAACGCCGAAAACACCGTTTTTAGTGCGAAAAACAACGTTTTATAGCAAAAACAGCAAGTATCGTGCGAAAATCGACGTTTTTCGTGAAAAAACGCCGAAACCAGAACGCCAAAAACAAAGTTTTTAGTGCAAAAACAACGTATTATTGCAAAGACCGCAATTATCGTGCGAAAAACGATGTTTTTCGGGAAAAAACAGCGTTTTTGGTGCGAAATATATGATATATGCGCGTTCTCACCATATTCATTGTTGACTTTCATGCTATTAATATTAATGCCAAGTTATTCTAATTGAAGCCACAATATTGGACGAGAACGCCGAAACCAGCGTTTTTAGTGCCAAAAACGACGTTTTAATTCAAAAACAGCAATTATCGTGCGAAAATCGATGTTTTTAGTGAAAAAACGCCGAAACCAGAACACCGAAAACAAAGTTTTTAGTGCAAAAACAACGTATTATTGCAAAGACCGCAATTATCGTGCGAAAACGACGTTTTTCGTGCAAAAACAGCGTTTTTGGTGCGAAATATATAATATATGTGGGTTCTCACCATATTCATTGTTGATTTTCATGTTATTAATAGTAATGCCAAGATATTCTAATTGACGCCGCAATATTGGACGAGAACGCCGAAAACACCGTTTTTAGTGCGAAAAACAACGTTTTATTGCAATAATAGCAATTATCGTGCGAAAAACGACGATCTTCGTGCAAAAACAGCGTTTTTGGTGCGAAATATATGATATATGCGAGTTCTCACCATATTCATGATTGATTTTCGTATTATTAATAGTAATGCCAAGATAATCTAATTGACGCCACAATATTGGACGAGAACGCCGAAAACACCGTTTTTAGTGCGAAAAACAACGTTTTATTGCAAAAACAGCAAGTATCGTGCGAAAATCGACGTTTTTCGTGAAAAAACGCCGAAACCAGAACGCCAAAAACAAAGTTTTTAGTGCAAAAACAACGTATTATTGGAAAGACCGCAATAATCGTGCGAAAAACGACGTTTTGCGTGAAAAAACAGCGTTTTTGGTGCGAAACATATGATATATGCGAGTTCTCACCATATTCATGATTGATTTTCGTATTATTAATAGTAATGCCAAGATAATCTAATTGACGCCACAATATTGGACGAGAACGCCGAAAACACCGTGTTTAGTGCGAAAAACAACGTTTTATTGCAAAAACAGCAATTATCGTGCGAAAAACAACGTTTTTCATGCAAAAACAGCGTTTCTGGTGCAAAATATATGATATATGCGAGTTCTCACCATATTCATTGTTGACTTTCATGCTATTAATAGTAATGCCAAGATATTCTAATTGACGCCACAATATTGAACGAGAACGCCGAAAACAGTGTTTTTAGTGCGAAAAACAACGTTTTATTGCAAAGACAGCAATTATCGTTTTTGGTACGAGATATATGATGTATGCGAGTTCTCACCATATTCATTGTTGATTTTCATGTTATTAATAGTAATGCCAAGATATTCTAATTGAAGCCACAATATTGGACGAGAACGCCGAAACCAGCGTTTTTAGTGAAAAAACGACGTTATAATTCAAAAACAGCAATTATCGTGCAAAAATCGACGTTTTTCGTGAAAAAACGCCGACACCAGAACGCCGAAAACAGAGTTTTTAGTGCAAAAACAACGTATTATTGCAAAGACCGCAATTATCGTGCGAAAAACGACGTTTTTCGTGCAAAAACAGCGTTTTTGGTGCGAAATATATGATATATGCGAGTTCTCACCATATTCATGATTGATTTTCGTATTATTAATAGTAATGCTAAGATAAGCTAATTGTCGCCACAATATTGGACGAGAACGCCGAAAACACCGTTTTTAGTGCGAAAAACAACGTTTTATAACAAAAACAGCAAGTATCGTGCGAAAATCGACGTTTTTCGTGAAAAAACGCCGAAACCAGAACGCCAAAAACAAAGTTTTTAGTGCAAAAACAACGTATTATTGCAAAGACCACAATTATCGTGCGAAAAACGACGTTTTTCGTGCAAAAACAGCGTTTTTGGTGCGAAATATATGATATATGCGCGTTCTCACCATATTCATTGTTGACTTTCATGCTATTAATATTAATGCCAAGATATTCTAATTGAAGCCACAATATTGGACGAGAACGCCGAAACCAGCGTTTTTAGTGCGAAAAACGACGTTTTAATTCAAAAACAGCAATTATCGTGCGAAAATCGATGTTTTTAGTGAAAAAACGCTGAAACCAGAACACCGAAAACAAAGTTTTTAGTGCAAACACACCGTATTATTGCAAAGACCGCAATTATCGTGCGAAAACGACGTTTTTCGTGCAAAAACAGCGTTTTTGGTGCGAAATATATAATATATGTGGGTTCTCACCATATTCATTGTTGATTTTCATGTTATTAATAGTAATGCCAAGATATTCTAATTGACGCCGCAATATTGGACGAGAACGCCGAAAACACCGTTTTTAGTGCGAAAAACAACGTTTTATTGCAAAAATAGCAAATTATCGTGCGAAAAACGACGTTTTTCGTGCAAAAACAGCGTTTTTGGTACGAAATATATGATATATGCGAGTTCTCACCATATTCATGATTGATTTTCGTATTATTAATAGTAATGCCAAGATAATCTAATTGACGCCACAATATTGGACGAGAACGCCGAAAACACCGTTTTTAGTGCGAAAAACAACGTTTTATAGCAAAAACAGCAAGTATCGTGCAAAAATCGATGTTTTTCGTAAAAAAACGCCGAAACCAGAACACCGAAAACAAAGTTTTTAGTGCAAAAACAACGTATTATTGCAAAGACCGCAATTATCGTGCGAAAAACAACGTTTTTCATGCAAAAACAGCGTTTCTGGTGCAAAATATATGATATATGCGAGTTCTCACCATAATTATTGTTGACTTTCATGCTATTAATAGTAATGCCAAGATATTCTAATTGACGCCCCAATATTGAACGAGAACGCCGAAAACAGTGTTTTTAGTGCGAAAAACAACGTTTTATTGCAAAGACAGCAATTATCGTTTTTGGTACGAGATATATGATCTATGCGAGTTCTCACCATATTCATTGTTGATTTTCGTGTTATTAATAGTAATGCCAAGATATTCTAATTGAAGCCACAATATTGGACGAGAACGCCGAAACCAGCGTTTTTAGTGCAAAAAACGACGTTATAATTCAAAAACAGCAATTATCGTGCAAAAATCGACGTTTTTCGTGAAAAAACGCCGACACCAGAACGCCGAAAACAGAGTATTTAGTGCAAAAACAACGTATTATTGCAAAGACTGCAATTATCGTGCAAAAAACGACGTTTTTCGTGCAAAAACAGCGTTTTTGGTGCGAAATATATGATATATGCGAGTTCTCACCATATTCATGATTGATTTTCGTATTATTAATAGTAATGCCAAGATAATCTAATTGACGCCACAATATTGGACGAGAACGCCGAAAACACCGTTTTTAGTGCGAAAAACAACGTTTTATTGCAATAATAGCAATTATCGTGCGAAAAACGACGATCTTCGTGCAAAAACAGCGTTTTTGGTGCGAAATATATGATATATGCGAGTTCTCACCATATTCATGATTGATTTTCGTATTATTAATAGTAATGCCAAGATAATCTAATTGACGCCACAATATTGGACGAGAACGCCGAAAACACCGTTTTTAGTGCGAAAACCAACGTTTTATTGCAAAAACAGCAATTATCGTGCGAAAAACAACGTTTTTCATGCAAAAACAGCGTTTCTGGTGCAAAATATATGATATATGCGAGTTCTCACCATAATTATTGTTGACTTTCATGCTATTAATAGTAATGCCAAGATATTCTAATTGACGCCCCAATATTGAACGAGAACGCCGAAAACAGTGTTTTTAGTGCGAAAAACAACGTTTTATTGCAAAGACAGCAATTATCGTTTTTGGTACGAGATATATGATCTATGCGAGTTCTCACCATATTCATTGTTGATTTTCATGTTATTAATAGTAATGCCAAGATATTCTAATTGAAGCCACAATATTGGACGAGAAGTGCAAAAAACGACGTGCAAAAACAGCGTTTTTGGTGCGGAATATATGATATATGCGAGTTCTCACCATATTCATGATTGATTTTCGTATTATTAATAGTAATGCCAAGATAATCTAATTGACGCCACAATATTGAACGAGAACGCCGAAAACAGTGTTTTTAGTGCGAAAAACAACGTTTTATTGCAAAGACAGCAATTATCGTTTTTGGTACGAGATATATGATGTATGCGAGTTCTCACCATATTCATTGTTGATTTTTATGTTATTAATAGTAATGCCAAGATATTCTAATTGAAGCCACAATATTGGACGAGAACGCCCAAACCAGCGTGTTTAGTGTAAAAAACGACGTTATAATTCAAAAACAGCAATTATCGTGCAAAAATCGACGTTTTTCGTGAAACAACGCCGACACCAGAACGCCGAAAACAGAGTTTTTAGTGCAAAAACAACGTATTATTGCAAAGACTGCAATTATCGTGCGAAAAACGACGTTTTTCGTGCAAAAACAGCGTTTTTGGTGCGAAATATATGATATATGCGAGTTCTCACCATATTCATGATTGATTTTCGTATTATTAATAGTAATGCCAAGATAATCTAATTGACGCCACAATATTGGACGAGAACGCCGAAAACACCGTTTTTAGTGCGAAAAACAACGTTTTATAGCAAAAACAGCAAGTATCGTGCGAAAATCGACGTTTTTCGTGAAAAAACGCCGAAACCAGAACGCCAAAAACAAAGTTTTTAGTGCAAAAACAACGTATTATTGCAAAGACCGCAATTATCGTGCGAAAAACGACGTTTTTCGGGAAAAAACAGCGTTTTTGGTGCGAAATATATGATATATGCGCGTTCTCACCATATTCATTGTTGACTTTCATGCTATTAATATTAATGCCAAGTTATTCTAATTGAAGCCACAATATTGGACGAGAACGCCGAAACCAGCGTTTTTAGTGCCAAAAACGACGTTTTAATTCAAAAACAGCAATTATCGTGCGAAAATCGATGTTTTTAGTGAAAAAACGCCGAAACCAGAACACCGAAAACAAAGTTTTTAGTGCAAAAACAACGTATTATTGCAAAGACCGCAATTATCGTGCGAAAACGACGTTTTTCGTGCAAAAACAGCGTTTTTGGTGCGAAATATATAATATATGTGGGTTCTCACCATATTCATTGTTGATTTTCATGTTATTAATAGTAATGCCAAGATATTCTAATTGACGCCGCAATATTGGACGAGAACGCCGAAAACACCGTTTTTAGTGCGAAAAACAACGTTTTATTGCAATAATAGCAATTATCGTGCGAAAAACGACGATCTTCGTGCAAAAACAGCGTTTTTGGTGCGAAATATATGATATATGCGAGTTCTCACCATATTCATGATTGATTTTCGTATTATTAATAGTAATGCCAAGATAATCTAATTGACGCCACAATATTGGACGAGAACGCCGAAAACACCGTTTTTAGTGCGAAAAACAACGTTTTATTGCAAAAACAGCAAGTATCGTGCGAAAATCGACGTTTTTCGTGAAAAAACGCCGAAACCAGAACGCCAAAAACAAAGTTTTTAGTGCAAAAACAACGTATTATTGGAAAGACCGCAATAATCGTGCGAAAAACGACGTTTTGCGTGAAAAAACAGCGTTTTTGGTGCGAAACATATGATATATGCGAGTTCTCACCATATTCATGATTGATTTTCGTATTATTAATAGTAATGCCAAGATAATCTAATTGACGCCACAATATTGGACGAGAACGCCGAAAACACCGTGTTTAGTGCGAAAAACAACGTTTTATTGCAAAAACAGCAATTATCGTGCGAAAAACAACGTTTTTCATGCAAAAACAGCGTTTCTGGTGCAAAATATATGATATATGCGAGTTCTCACCATATTCATTGTTGACTTTCATGCTATTAATAGTAATGCCAAGATATTCTAATTGACGCCACAATATTGAACGAGAACGCCGAAAACAGTGTTTTTAGTGCGAAAAACAACGTTTTATTGCAAAGACAGCAATTATCGTTTTTGGTACGAGATATATGATGTATGCGAGTTCTCACCATATTCATTGTTGATTTTCATGTTATTAATAGTAATGCCAAGATATTCTAATTGAAGCCACAATATTGGACGAGAACGCCGAAACCAGCGTTTTTAGTGAAAAAACGACGTTATAATTCAAAAACAGCAATTATCGTGCAAAAATCGACGTTTTTCGTGAAAAAACGCCGACACCAGAACGCCGAAAACAGAGTTTTTAGTGCAAAAACAACGTATTATTGCAAAGACCGCAATTATCGTGCGAAAAACGACGTTTTTCGTGCAAAAACAGCGTTTTTGGTGCGAAATATATGATATATGCGAGTTCTCACCATATTCATGATTGATTTTCGTATTATTAATAGTAATGCTAAGATAAGCTAATTGTCGCCACAATATTGGACGAGAACGCCGAAAACACCGTTTTTAGTGCGAAAAACAACGTTTTATAACAAAAACAGCAAGTATCGTGCGAAAATCGACGTTTTTCGTGAAAAAACGCCGAAACCAGAACGCCAAAAACAAAGTTTTTAGTGCAAAAACAACGTATTATTGCAAAGACCACAATTATCGTGCGAAAAACGACGTTTTTCGTGCAAAAACAGCGTTTTTGGTGCGAAATATATGATATATGCGCGTTCTCACCATATTCATTGTTGACTTTCATGCTATTAATATTAATGCCAAGATATTCTAATTGAAGCCACAATATTGGACGAGAACGCCGAAACCAGCGTTTTTAGTGCGAAAAACGACGTTTTAATTCAAAAACAGCAATTATCGTGCGAAAATCGATGTTTTTAGTGAAAAACGCTGAAACCAGAACACCGAAAACAAAGTTTTTAGTGCAAACACACCGTATTATTGCAAAGACCGCAATTATCGTGCGAAAACGACGTTTTTCGTGCAAAAACAGCGTTTTTGGTGCGAAATATATAATATATGTGGGTTCTCACCATATTCATTGTTGATTTTCATGTTATTAATAGTAATGCCAAGATATTCTAATTGACGCCGCAATATTGGACGAGAACGCCGAAAACACCGTTTTTAGTGCGAAAAACAACGTTTTATTGCAAAAATAGCAAATTATCGTGCGAAAAACGACGTTTTTCGTGCAAAAACAGCGTTTTTGGTACGAAATATATGATATATGCGAGTTCTCACCATATTCATGATTGATTTTTGTATTATTAATAGTAATGCCAAGATAATCTAATTGACGCCACAATATTGGACGAGAACGCCGAAAACACCGTTTTTAGTGCGAAAAACAACGTTTTATAGCAAAAACAGCAAGTATCGTGCAAAAATCGATGTTTTTCGTAAAAAAACGCCGAAACCAGAACACCGAAAACAAAGTTTTTAGTGCAAAAACAACGTATTATTGCAAAGACCGCAATTATCGTGCGAAAAACAACGTTTTTCATGCAAAAACAGCGTTTCTGGTGCAAAATATATGATATATGCGAGTTCTCACCATAATTATTGTTGACTTTCATGCTATTAATAGTAATGCCAAGATATTCTAATTGACGCCCCAATATTGAACGAGAACGCCGAAAACAGTGTTTTTAGTGCGAAAAACAACGTTTTATTGCAAAGACAGCAATTATCGTTTTTGGTACGAGATATATGATCTATGCGAGTTCTCACCATATTCATTGTTGATTTTCGTGTTATTAATAGTAATGCCAAGATATTCTAATTGAAGCCACAATATTGGACGAGAACGCCGAAACCAGCGTTTTTAGTGCAAAAAACGACGTTATAATTCAAAAACAGCAATTATCGTGCAAAAATCGACGTTTTTCGTGAAAAAACGCCGACACCAGAACGCCGAAAACAGAGTATTTAGTGCAAAAACAACGTATTATTGCAAAGACTGCAATTATCGTGCAAAAAACGACGTTTTTCGTGCAAAAACAGCGTTTTTGGTGCGAAATATATGATATATGCGAGTTCTCACCATATTCATGATTGATTTTCGTATTATTAATAGTAATGCCAAGATATTCTAATTGACGCCACAATATTGGACGAGAACGCCGAAAACACCGTTTTTAGTGCGAAAAGCAACGTTTTATAGCAAAAACAGCAAGTATCGTGCGAAAATCGACGTTTTTCGTGAAAAAAAGCCGAAACCAGAACGCCAAAAACAAAGTTTTTAGTGCAAAAACAACGTATTATTGCAAAGACCGCAATTATCGTGCGAAAACGACGTTTTTCGAGCAAAAACAGCGTTTTTGGTGCGAAATATATAATATATGTGGGTTCTCACCATATTCATTGTTGATTTTCATGTTATTAATAGTAATGCCAAGATATTCTAATTGACGCCGCAATATTGGACGAGAACGCCGAAATCACCGTTTTTAGTGCGAAAAATAACGTTTTATTGCAAAAATAGCAATTATCGTACGAAAAACGACGTTTTTCGTGCAAAAACAGCGTTTTTGGTGCGGAATATATGATATATGCGAGTTCTCACCATATTCATGATTGATTTTCGTATTATTAATAGTAATGCCAAGATAATCTAATGGACGCCACAATATTGAACGAGAACGCCGAAAACACCGTTTTTAGTGCGAAAAACAACGTTTTATAGCAAAAACAGCAAGTATCGTGCGAAAATCGATGTTTTTCGTAAAAAAACGCCGAAACCAGAACACCGAAAACAAAGTTTTTAGTGCAAAAACAACGTATTATTGCAAAGACCGCAATTATCGTGCGAAAACGACGTTTTTCGTGCAAAAACAGCGTTTTTGGTGCTAAATATAAAATATATGTGGGTTCTCACCATATTCAATGTTGATTTTCATGTTATTAATAGTAATGCCAAGATATTCTAATTGACGCCACAATATTGGACGAGAACGCCGAAAACACCGTTTTTAGTGCGAAAAACAACGTTTTATTGCAAAATAGAAATTATCGTGCGAAAAATGACGTTTTTCGTACAAAAACAGCGTTTCTGGTGCAAAATATATGATATATGCGAGTTCTCACCATATTCATTGTTGACTTTCATGCTACTAATATTAATGCCAAGATATTCTAATTGACGCCACAATATTGAACGAGAACGCCGAAAACAGTGTTTTTAGTGCGAAAAACGACGTTTTAATTCAAAAACAGCAATTATCGTGCAAAAATCGACGTTTTTCGTGAAAAAACGCCGAAACCAGAACGCCAAAAACAAGGTTTTTAGTGCAAAAACAACGTATTATTGCAAAGACCGCAATTATGGTGCGAAAAACGACGTTTTTCGTGAAAAAACAGCGTTTTTGGTGCGAAATATAAAATATATGTGAGTTCTCACCATATTCATTCTTGATTTTCATGTTATTAATAGTAATGCCAAGACATTCTAATTGACGCCACAATATTGGACGAGAACGCCGAAAACACCGTTTTTAGTGCGAAAAACAACGTTTTATTGCAAAATAGCAATTATCGTGCGAAAAACGACGTTTTTCGTGCAAAAACAGCGTTTCTGGTGCAAAATATATGATATATGCGAGTTCTCACCATATTCATTGTTGACTTTCATGCTACTAATAGTAATGCCAAGATATTCTAATTGACGCCACAATATTGAACGAGAACGCCGAAAACAGTGTTTTTAGTGCGAAAAACGACGTTTTAATTCAAAAACAGCAATTATCGTGCAAAAATCGACGTTTTTCGTGAAAAAACGCCGAAACCAGAACGCCAAAAACAAAGTTTTTAGTGCAAAAACAACGTATTATTGCAAAGACCGCAATTATGGTGCGAAAAACGACGTTTTTCGTGAAAAAACAGCGTTTTTGGTGCGAAATATAAAATATATGTGAGTTCTCACCATATTCATTGTTGATTTTCATGTTATTAATAGTAATGCCAAGATATTCTAATTGAAGCCACAATATTGGACGAGAACGCCGAAACCAGCGTTTTTAGTGCGAAAAACGACGTTTTAATTCAAAAACAGCAATTATCGTGCAAAAATCGATGTTTTTCGTAAAAAAACGCCGAAACCAGAACACCGAAAACAAAGTTTTTAGTGCAAAGACAACGTATTATTGCAAAGACCGCAATTATCGTGCGAAAACGACGTTTTTCGTGCAAAAACAGCGTTTTTGGTGCGAAATATATAATATATGTGGGTTCTCACCATATTCATTCTTGATTTTCATGTCATTAATAGTAATGCCAAGATATTCTAATTGACGCCACAATATTGAACGAGAACGCCGAAAACACCGTTTTTAGTGCGAAAAACAACGTTTTATTGCAAAAATAGCAATTATCGTGCGAAAAATGACGTTTTTCGGGCAAAAACAGCGTTTTTGGTGCGAAATATATAATATATGTGGGTTCTCACCATATTCAATGTTGATTTTCATGTTATTAATAGTAATGCCAAGATATTCTAATTGACGCCACAATATTGGACGAGAACGCCGAAAACACCGTTTTTAGTGCGAAAAACAACGTTTTATTGCAAAATAGCAATTATCGTGCGAAAAATGACGTTTTTCGTGCAAAAACAGCGTTTCTGGTGCAAAATATATGATATATGGGAGTTCTCACCATATTCATTGTTGACTTTCATGCTATTAATAGTAATGCCAAGATATTCTAATTGACGCCACAATATTGAACGAGAACGCCGAAAACAGTGTTTTTAGTGCGAAAAACAACGTTTTATTGCAAAGACAGCAATTATCGTTTTTGGTACGAGATAAACAGCGTTTTTGGTACGAGATATATGATGTATGCGAGTTCTCACCATATTCATTGTTGATTTTCATGTTATTAATAGTAATGCCAAGATATTCTAATTGAAGCCACAATATTGGACGAGAACGCCGAAACCAGCGGTTTTAGTGCAAAAAACGACGTTTTAATTTAAAAACAGCAATTATCGTGCAAAAATCGACGTTTTTCGTGAAAAAACGCCGAAACCAGAACGCCAAAAACAAAGTTTTTAGTGCAAAAACAACGTATTATTGCAAAGACCGCATTTATCGTGCGAAAAACGACGTTTTTCGTGAAAAAACAGCGTTTTTGGTGCGAAATATAAAATATATGTGAGTTCTCACCATATTCATTCTTGATTTTCATGTTATTAATAGTAATGCCAAGACATTCTAATTGACGCCACAATATTGGACGAGAACGCCGAAAACACCGTTTTTAGTGCGAAAAACAACGTTTTATTGCAAAATAGCAATTATCGTGCAAAAAACGACGTTTTTCGTGCAAAAACAGCGTTTCTGGTGCAAAATATATGATATTTGCGCGTTCTCACCATATTCATTATTGACTTTCATGCTATTAATAGTAATGCCAAGATATTCTGATTGACGCCACAATATTGAACGAGAACGCCGAAAACAGTGTTTTTAGTGCGAAAAACAACGTTTTATTGCAAAAATAGCAATTATCGTGCGAAAAACGACGTTTTTCGTGCAAAAACAGCGTTTTTAGTGCGAAATATATGATATATGCGAGTTCTCACCATATTCATGATTGATTTTCATGTTATTAATAGTAATGCCAAGATATTCTAATTGAAGCCACAATATTGGACGAGAACGCCGAAAACACCGTTTTTAGTGCGAAAAACAACGTTTTATTGCAAAATAGCAATTATCGTGCGAAAAATGACGTTTTTCGTGCAAAAACAGCGTTTCTGGTGCAAAATATATGATATATGCGAGTTCTCACCATATTCATTGTTGACTTTCATGCTATTAATAGTAATGCGAAGATATTCTAATTGACGCCACAATATTGAACGAGAACGCCGAAAACAGTGTTTTTAGTGCGAAAAACAACGTTTTATTGCAAAGACAGCAATTATCGTTTTTGGTACGAGATAAACAGCGTTTTTGCTACGAGATATATGATGTATGCGAGTTCTCACCATATTCATTGTTGATTTTCATGTTATTAATAGTAATGCCAAGATATTCTAATTGAAGCCACAATATTGGACGAGAACGCCGAAACCAGCGGTTTTAGTGCAAAAAACGACGTTTTAATTTAAAAACAGCAATTATCGTGCAAAAATCGACGTTTTTCGTGAAAAAACCTCGACACCAGAACGCCGGAAACAGAGTTTTTAGTGCAAAAACAACGTATTATTGCAAAGACCGCAATTATCGTGCGAAAAACGACTCTTTTCGTGCAAAAACAACGTTTCTGGTGCAAAATATATGATATTTGCGCGTTCTCACCATATTCATTGTTGACTTTCATGCTATTAATAGTAATGCCAAGATATTCTAATTGACGCCACAATATTGAACGAGAACGCCGAAACCAGCGTTTTTAGTGCGAAAAACGACGTTTTAATTCAAAAACAGCAATTATCGTGCGAAAATCAATGTTTTTCGTAAAAAAACGCCAAGACCAGAACACCGAAAACAAAGTTTTTAGTGCAAAAACAACGTATTATTGCAAAGACAGCAATTATCGTGCGAAAAACGACGTTTTTCGTGAAAAGACAGCGTTTTTGGTGCGAAATATAAAATATATGTGAGTTCTCACCATATTCATTCTTGATTTTTATGTTATTAATAGTAATGCCAAGATATTCTAATTGACGCCGCAATATTGAACGAGAACGCCAAAAACAGTGTTTTTAGTGCGAAAAACAACGTTTTATTGCAAAAATAGCAATTATCGTGCGAAAAACGACGTTTTTCGTGCAAAAACAGCGTTTTTAGTGCGAAATATATGATATATGCGAGTTCTCACCATATTCATGATTGATTATCATGTTATTAATAGTAATGCCAAGATATTCTAATTGAAGCCACAATATTGGACGAGAACGCCGAAACCAGCGTTTTTAGTGCGAAAAACGACGTTTTAATTCAAAAACAGCAATTATCGTGCGAAAATCAATGTTTTTCGTAAAAAAACGCCAAAACCAGAACACCGAAAACAAAGTTTTTGGTGCAAAAACAACGTATTATTGCAAAGACCGCAATTATCGTGCGAAAACGACGTTTTTTGTGCAAAAACAGCGTTTTTGGTGCGAAATATATAATATATGTGGGTGCTCACCATATTTATTATTGATTTTCATGTTATTAATAGTAATGCCAAGATGTTCTAATTGACGCTACAATATTGAACGAGAACGCCGAAACCACCGTTTTTAGTGCGAAAAACAACGTTTTATTGCAAAAATAGCAATTATCGTGCGAAAAATGACGTTTTTCGTGCAAAAACAGCGTTTTTGGTGCGAAATATATGATATATGCGAGTTCTCACCATATCCATGATTGATTTTCGTATTATTAATAGTAATGCCAAGATAATCTAATTGACTCCACAATATTGAACGAGAACGCCGAAAATAGTGTTTTTAGTGCAAAAACAACGTTTTATTGCAAAGACAGCAATTATCGTGCGAAAAACGACGTTTTTCGTGCAAAAACAGCGTTTTTGGTGCAAGATATATGTTATATGCGAATTCTCACCATATTCATGATTGATTTTCGTATTATTAATAGTAATGCCAAGATAATCTAATTGACGCTACAATATTGGACGAGAACGCCGAAAACACCGTTTTTAGTGCGAAAAACAACGTTTTATTGCAAAAACAGCAATTATTGTGCGAAAAATGACGTTTTAATTCAAAAACAGCAATTATCGTGCGAAAATCGATGTTTTTCGTGAAAAAACGCCGAAACCAGAACACCGAAAACAAAGTTTTTAGTGCAAAAACAACGTATTATTGCAAAGACCGCAATTATCGTGCCAAAATGACGTTTTTCGTGCAAAAACAGCGTTTTTGGTGAGAAATATATAATATATGTGGGTTCTCATCATATTCATTGTTGATTTTCATGTTATTAATAGTAATGCCAAGATATTCTAATTGACGCCACAATATTGGACGAGAACGCCGAAAACACCGTTTTTAGTGAGAAAAACAACGTTTTATTGCAAAAATAGCAATTATCGTGCGAAAAATGACGTTTTTCGTGCAAAAACAGCGTTTTTGGTGCGAAACATTAATATATGTGGCTTCTCATCATATTCATTGTTGATTTTCATGTTATTAATAGTAATGCCAAGATATTCTAATTGACGCCACAATATTGGACGAGAACGCCGAAAACACCGTTTTTAGTTCGAAAAACAACGTTTTATTGCAAAATAGCAATTATCGTGCGAAAAACGATGTTTTTCGTGCAAAAACAGCGTTTTCGGTGCGAAATATATGATATATGCTAGTTCTCACCATATTTATGATTGATTTTCGTATTATTAATAGTAATGCCAAGATAATCTAATTGGCGCCACAATATTGGACGAGAACGCCGAAAACACCGTTTTTAGTTCGAAAAACAACGTTTTATTGCAAAAACAGCAATTATCGTGCGAAAAACGACGTTTGTCGTGCAAAAACAGCGTTTCTGGTGCAAAATATATGATATATGCGAATTCTCACCATATTCATTGTTGACTTACATGTTATTAATAGTAATGCCAAGATATTCTGACTGACGCCACGATATTGGACGAGAACGCCGAAACTAGCGTTTTTAGTGCGAAAAACGACGTTTTAATTCAAAAACAGCAATTATCGTGCGAAAATCGACGTTTTTCGTGAATAAACGCCGAAACCAGAACGCCAAAAACAAAGTTTTTAGTGCAAAAACAACGTATTATTGCAAAAACCGCAATTATCGTGCGAAAAACGACGTTTTTCGTGCAAAAACAGCGTTTTTGGTGCGAAATATAATATATATGTGAGTTCTCACCATATTCATTGTTGATTTTCATGTTATTAATAGTAATGCCAAGATATTCTAACTGACGCCACAATATTGGACGAGAACGCCGAAAACACCGTTTTTAGTGCGAAAAACAACGGTTTATTGCAAAAACAGTAATTATCGTGCGAAAAACGACGTTTGTCGTGCAAAAACAGCGTTTCTGGTGCAAAATATATGATATATGCGAATTCTCACCATATTCATTGTTGACTTTCATGTTATTAATAGTAATGCCAAGATATTCTGACTGACGCCACGATATTGGACGAGAACGCCGAAACTAGCGTTTTTAGTGCGAAAAACAACGTTTTAATTCAAAAACAGCAATTATCGTGCGAAAAACGACGTTTTTCGTGCAAAAACAGCGTTTTTGGTGCGAAATATAATATATATGTGAGTTCTCACCATATTCATTGTTGATTTTCATGTTATTAATAGTAATGCCAAGATATTCTAACTGACGCCACGATATTGGACGAGAACGCCGAAAACACCGTTTTTAGTGCGAAAAACAACGTTTTATTGCATAAACAGCAATTATCGTGCGAAAAACGACGTTTTTTGTGCAAAAACAGCGTTTTTGGTGCGAAATATATGATATATGCGAGTTCTCACCATATTCATGATTGATTTTCGTATTATTAATAGTAATGCCAAGATAATCTAATTGACGCCGCAGTATTGGACGGGAACGCCGAAAACAGGGTTGATAGTGCGAAAAACAACGTTTTATTGCAAAAACAGCAATTATCGTGCGAAAATCGACGTTTGTCTTGAAAAAACAGCGTTTTTGGTGCGAAGTATATGATATATGCGAGTTCTCACCATATTCATGATTGATTTTTGTATTATTAATAGTAATGCCAAGATATTCTAATTAAAGCCACAATATTGGACGAGAACGCCGAAACCAGCGTTTTTAGTTCGAAAAACGCCAAAACCAGAACACCGAAAACAAAGTTTTTAGTGCAAAAACAACGTATTATTGCAAGGACCGCAATTATCGTGCGAAAACGACGTTTTTCGTGCAAAAACAGCGTTTTTGGTGCGAAATATATAATATATGTGGGTGCTCACCATATTTATTCTTGATTTTCATGTTATTAATAGTAATGCCAAGATGTTCTAATTGACGCCACAATATTGGACGGGAACGCCGAAAACAGCGTTTATTGTGCGAAAAAGAACGTTTTATTGCAAAAACAGCAATTATCGTGCGAAAAACAACGTTTTTCGTGCAAAAACAGCGTTTTTGGTGCGAAATATATGATATATGCGAGCTCTCACCATATTCATTGTTGACTTTCATGTTATTAATAGTAATGCCAAGATATTCTAATTGACTCCACAATATTGAACGAGAACGCCGAAAACAGTGTTTTTAGTGCAAAAACAACGTTTTATTGCAAAGACAGCAATTATCGTGCGAAAAACGACGTTTTTCGTGCAAAAACAGCGTTTTTGGTGCGAGATATATGTTATATGCGAGTTCTCACCATATTCATGATTGATTTTCGTATTATTAATAGTAATGCCAAGATAATCTAATTGACGCTACAATATTGGACGAGAACGCCGAAAACACCGTTTTTAGTGCGAAAAGCAACGTTTTATTGCAAAAACAGCAATTATTGTGCGAAAAATGACGTTTTAATTCAAAAACAGCAATTATCGTGCGAAAATCGACGTTTTTCGTGAATAAACGCCGAAACCAGAACGCCAAAAACAAAGTTTTTAGTGCAAAAACAACGTATTATTGCAAAAACCGCAATTATCGTGCAAAAACAGCGTTTTTGGTGCGAAATATAATATATATATGAGTTATCACCATATTCATTGTTGATTTTCATGTTATTAATAGTAATGTCAAGATATTCTAACTGACGCCACAATATTGGACAAGAACGCCGAAAACACCGTTTTTAGTGCGAAAAACAACGGTTTATTGCAAAAACAGTAATGATCGTGCGAAAAACGACGTTTGTCGTGGAAAAACAGCGTTTCTGGTGCAAAATATATGATATATGCGAATTCTCACCATATTCATTGTTGACTTTCATGTTATTAATAGTAATGCTAAGATATTCTGACTGACGCCACGATATTGGACGAGAACCCCGAAACTAGCGTTTTTAGTGCGAAAAACGACGTTTTAATTCAAACACAGCAATTATCGTGCGAAAATCGACGTTTTTCGTGAAAAAACGCCGAAACCAGAACGCCGAAAACAGAGTTTTTAGTGCAAAAACAACGTATTATTGCAAAAACCGCAATTATCGTGCAAAAAACGACTTTTTTCGTGCAAAAACAGCGTTTTTGGTGCGAAATATAAAATATATGTGAGTTCTCACCATAATAATTGTTGATTTTCATGTTATTAATAGTAATGCCAAGATATTCTAATTGAAGCCACAATATTGGACGCCGAAAACAGTGTTTTTAGTGCAAAAACAACGTTTTATTGCAAAGACAGCAATTATCGTGCGAAAAACGACGTTTTTCGTGCAAAAACAGCGTTTTTGGTGCGAGATATATGTTATATGCGAGTTCTCACTATATTCATGATTGATTTTCGTATTATTAATAGTAATGCCAAAATAATCTAATTGACGCTACAATATTGGACGAGAACGCCGAAAACACCGTTTTTAGTGCGAAAAACAACGTTTTATTGCAAAAACAGCAATTATTGTGCGAAAAATGACGTTTTAATTCAAAAACAGCAATTATCGTGCGACAATCGATGTTTTTCGTGAAAAAACGCCGAAACCAGAACACCGAAAACAAAGTTTTTAGTGCAAAAACAACGTATTATTGCAAAGACCGCAATTATCGTGCCAAAACGACGTTTTTCGTGCAAAAAGAGCGTTTTTGGTGCGAAATATATAATATATGTGGGTTCTCATCATATTCATTGTTGATTTTCATGTTATTAATAGTAATGCCAAGATATTTTAATTGACGCCACAATATTGGACGAGAACGCCGAAAACACCGTTTTTAGTTCGAAAAACGTTTTATTGCAAAATAGCAATTATCGTGCGAAAAACGATGTTTTTCGTGCAAAAACAGCGTTTTTGGTGCGAAATATATGATATATGCTAGTTCACACCATATTTATGATTGATTTTCGTATTATTAATAGTAATGCCAAGATAATCTAATTGACGCCACAATATTGGACGAGAACGCCGAAAACACCGTTTTTAGTGCGAAAAACAACGTTTTATTGCAAAAACAGCAATTATCGTGCGAAAATCGACGTTTTTCGTGAAAAAACGCCGAAACCAGAACGCCAAAAACAAAGTCTTTAGTGCAAAAACAACGTATTATTGCAAAGACCGCAATTATCGTACGAAAAACGACGTTTTTCGTGCAAAAACAGCATTTTTGGTGCGAAATATAAAATATATGTGAGTTCTCACCATAATTATTGTTGATTTTCATGTTATTAATAGTAATGCCAAGATATTCTAATTGAAGCCACAATATTGGACGAGAACGCCGAAACCAGCGTTTTTAGTGCGAAAAACGACGTTTTATTGCAAAAACAGCAATTATTGTGCGAAAAATGACGTTTTAATTCAAAAACAGCAATTATCGTGCGAAAATCGATGTTTTTCGTAAAAAAACGCCGAAACCAGAACACCGAAAACAAAGTTTTTAGTGCAAAAACAACGTATTATTGCAAAGACCGCAATTATCGTGCGAAAACGACGTTTTTCGTGCAAAAACAGCGTTTTTGATGCGAAATATATAATATATGTGGGTTCTCACCATATTCATTGTTGATTTTCATGTTATTAATAGTAATGCCAAGATATTCTAATTGACGCCACAATATTGGACGAGAACGCCGAAAACACCGTGTTTAGTGCGAAAAACAACGTTTTATTGCAAAAATAGCAATTATCGTGCGAAAAATGACGTTTTTCGTGCAAAAACAGCGTTTTTGGTGCGAAATATATAATATATGTGGGTTCTCACCATATTCATTGTTGATTTTCATGTTATTAATAGTAATGCCAAGATATTCTAATTGACGCCACAATATTGGACGAGAACGCCGAAAACACCGTTTTTAGTGCGAAAAACAACGTTTTATTGCAAAAAAGCAATTATCGTGCGAAAAACGACGTTTTTCGTGCAAAAACAGCGTTTTTGGTGCGAAATATATGATATATGCGAATTCTCACCATATTCATGATTGATTTTCGTATTATTAATAGTAATGCCAAGATAATCTAATTGACGCCACAATATTGGACGAGAACGCCGAAAACACCGTTTTTAGTGCGAAAACAACGTTTTATTGCAAAAACTGCAATTATCGTGCGAAAATCGACGTTTTTCGTGAAAAAACGACGAAACCAGAACGCCAAAAACAAAGTTTTTAGTGCAAAAACAACGTATTATTGCAAAAACCGCAATTATCGTGCGAAAAACGACTTTTTTCGTGCAAAAACAGCGTTTTTGGTGCGAAATATATAATATATGTGGGTTCTCACCATATTCATAGTTGATTTTCATGTTATTAATAGTAATGCCAAGATTTTCTAACTGACGCCACGATACTGGACAAGAACGCCGAAAACACCGTTTTTAGTGCGAAAAACAACGTTTTATTGCATAAACAGCAATTATCGTGCGAAAAACGACGTTTTTGGTGCGAAATATATGATATATGCGAGTTCTCACCATATTCATGATTGATTTTCGTATTATTAATAGTAATGCCAAGATAATCTACTTGACGCCGCAGTATTGGACGGGAACGCCGAAAACAGGGTTTATAGTGCGAAAAACAACGTTTTATTGCAAAAACAGCAATTATCGTGCGAAAAACGACGTTTGTCGTGCAAAAACAGCGTTTTTGGTGCGAAGTATATGATATATGCGAGTTCTCACCATATTCATGATTGATTTTTGTATTATTAATAGTAATACCAAGATATTCTAATCAAAGCCACAATATTGGACGAGAACGCCGAAAACACCGTTTTTAGTGCGAAAAACAACGTTTTATTGCAAAAACAGCAATTATCGTGCGAAAATCGACGTTTTTCGTGAAAAACGCCGAAACCAGAACGCCAAAAACAAAGTCTTTAGTGCAAAAACAACGTATTATTGCAAAGACCGCAATTATCGTACGAAAAACGACGTTTTTCGTGCAAAAACAGCATTTTTGGTGCGAAATATAAAATATATATGAGTTCTCACCATAATTATTGTTGATTTTCATGTTATTAATAGTAATGCCAAGATATTCTAATTGAAGCCACAATATTGGACGAGAACGCCGAAACCAGCGTTTTTAGTGCGAAAAACGACGTTTTATTGCAAAAACAGCAATTATTGTGCGAAAAATGACGTTTTAATTCAAAAACAGCAATTATCGTGCGAAAATCGATGTTTTTCGTAAAAAAACGCCGAAACCAGAACACCGAAAACAAAGTTTTTAGTGCAAAAACAACGTATTATTGCAAAGACCGCAATTATCGTGCGAAAACGACGTTTTTCGTGCAAAAACAGCGTTTTTGATGCGAAATATATAATATATGTGGGTTCTCACCATATTCATTGTTGATATTCATGTTATTAATAGTAATGCCAAGATATTCTAATTGACGCCACAATATTGGACGAGAACGCCGAAAACACCGTGTTTAGTGCGAAAAACAACGTTTTATTGCAAAAATAGCAATTATCGTGCGAAAAATGACGTTTTTCGTGCAAAAACAGCGTTTTTGGTGCGAAATATATAATATATGTGGGTTCTCACCATATTCATTGTTGATTTTCATGTTATTAATAGTAATGCCAAGATATTCTAATTGACGCCACAATATTGGACGAGAACGCCGAAAACACCGTTTTTAGTGCGAAAAACAACGTTTTATTGCAAAAAAGCAATTATCGTGCGAAAAACGACGTTTTTCGTGCAAAAACAGCGTTTTTGGTGCGAAATATATGATATATGCGAATTCTCACCATATTCATGATTGATTTTCGTATTATTAATAGTAATGCCAAGATAATCTAATTGACGCCACAATATTGGACGAGAACGCCGAAAACACCGTTTTTAGTGCGAAAACAACGTTTTATTGCAAAAACTGCAATTATCGTGCGAAAATCGACGTTTTTCGTGAAAAAACGACGAAACCAGAACGCCAAAAACAAAGGTTTTAGTGCAAAAACAACGTATTATTGCAAAAACCGCAATTATCGTGCGAAAAACGACTTTTTTCGTGCAAAAACAGCGTTTTTGGTGCGAAATATATAATATATGTGGGTTCTCACCATATTCATTGTTGATTTTCATGTTATTAATAGTAATGCCAAGATTTTCTAACTGACGCCACGATACTGGACGAGAACGCCGAAAACACCGTTTTTAGTGCGAAAAACAACGTTTTATTGCATAAACAGCAATTATCGTGCGAAAAACGACGTTTTTTGTGCAAAAACAGCGTTTTTGGTGCGAAATATATGATATATGCGAGTTCTCACCATATTCATGATTGATTTTCGTATTATTAATAGTAATGCCAAGATAATCTAATTGACGCCGCAGTATTGGACGGGAACGCCGAAAACAGGGTTTATAGTGCGAAAAACAACGTTTTATTGCAAAAACAGCAATTATCGTGCGAAAAACGACGTTTGTCGTGCAAAAACAGCGTTTTTGGTGCGAAGTATATGATATATGCGAGTTCTCACCATATTCATGATTGATTTTTGTATTATTAATAGTAATGCCAAGATATTCTAATCAAAGCCACAATATTGGACGAGAACGCCGAAAACACGGTTTTTAGTGCGAAAAACAACGTTTTATTGCAAAAACTGCAATTATCGTGCGAAAATCGATGTTTTTCGTGAAAAAACGCCGAAACCAGAACACCGAAAACAAAGTTTTTAGTGCAAAAACAACGTATTATTGCAAAGACCGCAATTATCGTGCGAAAAACGACGTTTTTCGTGCACGAACAGCGTTTTTGGTGCGAAATATATGATATAAGCGAGTTCTCCCCATATTCATGATTTATTTTCGTATTATTAATAGTAATGCCAGGATAATCTAATTGACGCCACAATATTGGACGAGAACGCCGAAAACACCGTTTTTAGTGCAAAAACAACGTTTTATTGCAAAAACTCAATTATCGTGCCAAAAACGACGTTTTTCGTGCAAAAACAGCGTTTTTGGTGCGAAATATAAAATATATGTGAGTTCTCACCATATTCATTGTTGATTTTTATGTTATTAATAGTAATGCCAAAATATCCTAACTGACGCCACAATATTGGACGAGAACGCTGAAAGCACCGTTTTTAGTGCGAAAAACAACGTTTTATTGCAAAAAAGCAATTATCGTGCGAAAAACGACGTTTTTCGTGCAAAAACAGCGTTTTTGGTGCGAAAGATATGATATATGCGAATTCTCACCATATTCATGATTGATTTTCGTATTATTAATAGTAATGCCAAGATAATCTAATTGACGCCACAATATTGGACGAGAACGCCGAAAACACCGTTTTTAGTGCGAAAAACAACGGTTTATAGCAAAAACAGCAATTATCGTGCGAAAAACGACGTTTGTCGTGCAAAAACAGCGTTTCTGGTGCAAAATATATGATATATGCAAATTCTCACCATATTCATTGTTGACTTTCATGTTATTAATAGTAATGCCAAGATATTCTGACTGACGCTACGATATTGGACGAGAACGCCGAAACTAGCGTTTTTAGTGCGAAAAACGACGTTTTAATTCAAAAACAGCAATTATCGTGCGAAAAACGACGTTTTTTGTGAAAAACAGCGTTTTTGGTGCGAAATATATGATATATGCGAGTTCTCACCATATTCATGATTGATTTTCGTATTATTAATAGTAATGCCAAGATAATCTAATTGACGCCGCAGTATTGGACGGGAACGCCGAAATCAGGGTTTATAGTGCGAAAAACAACGTTTTATTGCAAAAACTGCAATTATCGTGCGAAAATCGACGTTTTTCGTGAAAAAACGACGAAACCAGAACGCCAAAAACAAAGTTTTTAGTGCAAAAACAACGTATTATTGCAAAAACCGCAATTATCGTGCGAAAAACGACTTTTTTCGTGCAAAAACAGCGTTTTTGGTGCGAAATATATAATATATGTGGGTTCTCACCATATTCATTGTTGATTTTCATGTTATTAATAGTAATGCCAAGATTTTCTAACTGACGCCACGATACTGGACGAGAACGCCGAAAACACCGTTTTTAGTGCGAAAAACAACGTTTTATTGCATAAACAGCAATTATCGTGCGAAAAACGACGTTTTTTGTGCAAAAACAGCGTTTTTGGTGCGAAATATATGATATATGCGAGTTCTCACCATATTCATGATTGATTTTCGTATTATTAATAGTAATGCCAAGATAATCTAATTGACGCCGCAGTATTGGACGGGAACGCCGAAAACAGGGTTTATAGTGCGAAAAACAACGTTTTATTGCAAAAACAGCAATTATCGTGCGAAAAACGACGTTTGTCGTGCAAAAACAGCGTTTTTGGTGCGAAGTATATGATATATGCGAGTTCTCACCATATTCATGATTGATTTTTGTATTATTAATAGTAATGCCAAGATATTCTAATCAAAGCCACAATATTGGACGAGAACGCCGAAAACACCGTTTTTAGTGCGAAAAACAACGTTTTATTGCAAAAACTGCAATTATCGTGCGAAAATCGATGTTTTTCGTGAAAAAACGCCGAAACCAGAACACCGAAAACAAAGTTTTTAGTGCAAAAACAACGTATTATTGCAAAGACCGCAATTATCGCGCGAAAAACGACGTTTTTCGTGCACGAACAGCGTTTTTGGTGCCAAATATATGATATAAGCAAGTTCTCCCCATATTCATGATTTATTTTCGTATTATTAATAGTAATGCCAGGATAATCTAATTGACGCCACAATATTGGACGAGAACGCCGAAAACACCGTTTTTAGTGCAAAAACAACGTATTATTGCAAAAACTCAATTATCGTGCCAAAAACGACGTTTTTCGTGCAAAAACAGCGTTTTTGGTGCGAAATATAAAATATATGTGAGTTCTCACCATATTCATTGTTGATTTTTATGTTATTAATAGTAATGCCAAAATATTCTAACTGACGCCACAATATTGGACGAGAACGCTGAAAGCACCGTTTTTAGTGCGAAAAACAACGTTTTATTGCAAAAAAGCAATTATCGTGCGAAAAACGACGTTTTTCGTGCAAAAACAGCGTTTTTGGTGCGAAAGATATGATATATGCGAATTCTCACCATATTCATGATTGATTTTCGTATTATTAATAGTAATGCCAAGATAATCTAATTGACGCCACAATATTGGACGAGAACGCCGAAAACACCGTTTTTAGTGCGAAAAACAACGGTTTATTGCAAAAACAGCAATTATCGTGCGAAAAACGACGTTTGTCGTGCAAAAACAGCGTTTCTGGTGCAAAATATATGATATATGCAAATTCTCACCATATTCATTGTTGACTTTCATGTTATTAATAGTAATGCCAAGATATTCTGACTGACGCTACGATATTGGACGAGAACGCCGAAACTAGCGTTTTTAGTGCGAAAAACGACGTTTTAATTCAAAAACAGCAATTATCGTGCGAAAAACGACGTTTTTTGTGAAAAACAGCGTTTTTGGTGCGAAATATATGATATATGCGAGTTCTTACCATATTCATGATTGATTTTCGTATTATTAATAGTAATGCCAAGATAATCTAATTGACGCCGCAGTATTGGACGGGAACGCCGAAATCAGGGTTTATAGTGCGAAAAACAACGTTTTATTGCAAAAACTGCAATTATCGTGCGAAAATCGACGTTTTTCGTGAAAAAACGACGAAACCAGAACGCCAAAAACAAAGTTTTTAGTGCAAAAACAACGTATTATTGCAAAGACCGCAATTATCGTGCGAAAACGACGTTTTTCGTGCAAAAACAGCGTTTTTGATGCGAAATATATAATATATGTGGGTTCTCACCATATTCATTGTTGATATTCATGTTATTAATAGTAATGCCAAGATATTCTAATTGACGCCACAATATTGGACGAGAACGCCGAAAACACCGTGTTTAGTGCGAAAAACAACGTTTTATTGCAAAAATAGCAATTATCGTGCGAAAAATGACGTTTTTCGTGCAAAAACAGCGTTTTTGGTGCGAAATATATAATATATGTGGGTTCTCACCATATTCATTGTTGATTTTCATGTTATTAATAGTAATGCCAAGATATTCTAATTGACGCCACAATATTGGACGAGAACGCCGAAAACACCGTTTTTAGTGCGAAAAACAACGTTTTATTGCAAAAAAGCAATTATCGTGCGAAAAACGACGTTTTTCGTGCAAAAACAGCGTTTTTGGTGCGAAATATATGATATATGCGAATTCTCACCATATTCATGATTGATTTTCGTATTATTAATAGTAATGCCAAGATAATCTAATTGACGCCACAATATTGGACGAGAACGCCGAAAACACCGTTTTTAGTGCGAAAACAACGTTTTATTGCAAAAACTGCAATTATCGTGCGAAAATCGACGTTTTTCGTGAAAAAACGACGAAACCAGAACGCCAAAAACAAAGGTTTTAGTGCAAAAACAACGTATTATTGCAAAAACCGCAATTATCGTGCGAAAAACGACTTTTTTCGTGCAAAAACAGCGTTTTTGGTGCGAAATATATAATATATGTGGGTTCTCACCATATTCATTGTTGATTTTCATGTTATTAATAGTAATGCCAAGATTTTCTAACTGACGCCACGATACTGGACGAGAACGCCGAAAACACCGTTTTTAGTGCGAAAAACAACGTTTTATTGCATAAACAGCAATTATCGTGCGAAAAACGACGTTTTTTGTGCAAAAACAGCGTTTTTGGTGCGAAATATATGATATATGCGAGTTCTCACCATATTCATGATTGATTTTCGTATTATTAATAGTAATGCCAAGATAATCTAATTGACGCCGCAGTATTGGACGGGAACGCCGAAAACAGGGTTTATAGTGCGAAAAACAACGTTTTATTGCAAAAACAGCAATTATCGTGCGAAAAACGACGTTTGTCGTGCAAAAACAGCGTTTTTGGTGCGAAGTATATGATATATGCGAGTTCTCACCATATTCATGATTGATTTTTGTATTATTAATAGTAATGCCAAGATATTCTAATCAAAGCCACAATATTGGACGAGAACGCCGAAAACACGGTTTTTAGTGCGAAAAACAACGTTTTATTGCAAAAACTGCAATTATCGTGCGAAAATCGATGTTTTTCGTGAAAAAACGCCGAAACCAGAACACCGAAAACAAAGTTTTTAGTGCAAAAACAACGTATTATTGCAAAGACCGCAATTATCGTGCGAAAAACGACGTTTTTCGTGCACGAACAGCGTTTTTGGTGCGAAATATATGATATAAGCGAGTTCTCCCCATATTCATGATTTATTTTCGTATTATTAATAGTAATGCCAGGATAATCTAATTGACGCCACAATATTGGACGAGAACGCCGAAAACACCGTTTTTAGTGCAAAAACAACGTTTTATTGCAAAAACTCAATTATCGTGCCAAAAACGACGTTTTTCGTGCAAAAACAGCGTTTTTGGTGCGAAATATAAAATATATGTGAGTTCTCACCATATTCATTGTTGATTTTTATGTTATTAATAGTAATGCCAAAATATCCTAACTGACGCCACAATATTGGACGAGAACGCTGAAAGCACCGTTTTTAGTGCGAAAAACAACGTTTTATTGCAAAAAAGCAATTATCGTGCGAAAAACGACGTTTTTCGTGCAAAAACAGCGTTTTTGGTGCGAAAGATATGATATATGCGAATTCTCACCATATTCATGATTGATTTTCGTATTATTAATAGTAATGCCAAGATAATCTAATTGACGCCACAATATTGGACGAGAACGCCGAAAACACCGTTTTTAGTGCGAAAAACAACGGTTTATAGCAAAAACAGCAATTATCGTGCGAAAAACGACGTTTGTCGTGCAAAAACAGCGTTTCTGGTGCAAAATATATGATATATGCAAATTCTCACCATATTCATTGTTGACTTTCATGTTATTAATAGTAATGCCAAGATATTCTGACTGACGCTACGATATTGGACGAGAACGCCGAAACTAGCGTTTTTAGTGCGAAAAACGACGTTTTAATTCAAAAACAGCAATTATCGTGCGAAAAACGACGTTTTTTGTGAAAAACAGCGTTTTTGGTGCGAAATATATGATATATGCGAGTTCTCACCATATTCATGATTGATTTTCGTATTATTAATAGTAATGCCAAGATAATCTAATTGACGCCGCAGTATTGGACGGGAACGCCGAAATCAGGGTTTATAGTGCGAAAAACAACGTTTTATTGCAAAAACTGCAATTATCGTGCGAAAATCGACGTTTTTCGTGAAAAAACGACGAAACCAGAACGCCAAAAACAAAGTTTTTAGTGCAAAAACAACGTATTATTGCAAAAACCGCAATTATCGTGCGAAAAACGACTTTTTTCGTGCAAAAACAGCGTTTTTGGTGCGAAATATATAATATATGTGGGTTCTCACCATATTCATTGTTGATTTTCATGTTATTAATAGTAATGCCAAGATTTTCTAACTGACGCCACGATACTGGACGAGAACGCCGAAAACACCGTTTTTAGTGCGAAAAACAACGTTTTATTGCATAAACAGCAATTATCGTGCGAAAAACGACGTTTTTTGTGCAAAAACAGCGTTTTTGGTGCGAAATATATGATATATGCGAGTTCTCACCATATTCATGATTGATTTTCGTATTATTAATAGTAATGCCAAGATAATCTAATTGACGCCGCAGTATTGGACGGGAACGCCGAAAACAGGGTTTATAGTGCGAAAAACAACGTTTTATTGCAAAAACAGCAATTATCGTGCGAAAAACGACGTTTGTCGTGCAAAAACAGCGTTTTTGGTGCGAAGTATATGATATATGCGAGTTCTCACCATATTCATGATTGATTTTTGTATTATTAATAGTAATGCCAAGATATTCTAATCAAAGCCACAATATTGGACGAGAACGCCGAAAACACCGTTTTTAGTGCGAAAAACAACGTTTTATTGCAAAAACTGCAATTATCGTGCGAAAATCGATGTTTTTCGTGAAAAAACGCCGAAACCAGAACACCGAAAACAAAGTTTTTAGTGCAAAAACAACGTATTATTGCAAAGACCGCAATTATCGCGCGAAAAACGACGTTTTTCGTGCACGAACAGCGTTTTTGGTGCCAAATATATGATATAAGCAAGTTCTCCCCATATTCATGATTTATTTTCGTATTATTAATAGTAATGCCAGGATAATCTAATTGACGCCACAATATTGGACGAGAACGCCGAAAACACCGTTTTTAGTGCAAAAACAACGTATTATTGCAAAAACTCAATTATCGTGCCAAAAACGACGTTTTTCGTGCAAAAACAGCGTTTTTGGTGCGAAATATAAAATATATGTGAGTTCTCACCATATTCATTGTTGATTTTTATGTTATTAATAGTAATGCCAAAATATTCTAACTGACGCCACAATATTGGACGAGAACGCTGAAAGCACCGTTTTTAGTGCGAAAAACAACGTTTTATTGCAAAAAAGCAATTATCGTGCGAAAAACGACGTTTTTCGTGCAAAAACAGCGTTTTTGGTGCGAAAGATATGATATATGCGAATTCTCACCATATTCATGATTGATTTTCGTATTATTAATAGTAATGCCAAGATAATCTAATTGACGCCACAATATTGGACGAGAACGCCGAAAACACCGTTTTTAGTGCGAAAAACAACGGTTTATTGCAAAAACAGCAATTATCGTGCGAAAAACGACGTTTGTCGTGCAAAAACAGCGTTTCTGGTGCAAAATATATGATATATGCAAATTCTCACCATATTCATTGTTGACTTTCATGTTATTAATAGTAATGCCAAGATATTCTGACTGACGCTACGATATTGGACGAGAACGCCGAAACTAGCGTTTTTAGTGCGAAAAACGACGTTTTAATTCAAAAACAGCAATTATCGTGCGAAAAACGACGTTTTTTGTGAAAAACAGCGTTTTTGGTGCGAAATATATGATATATGCGAGTTCTTACCATATTCATGATTGATTTTCGTATTATTAATAGTAATGCCAAGATAATCTAATTGACGCCGCAGTATTGGACGGGAACGCCGAAATCAGGGTTTATAGTGCGAAAAACAACGTTTTATTGCAAAAACTGCAATTATCGTGCGAAAATCGACGTTTTTCGTGAAAAAACGACGAAACCAGAACGCCAAAAACAAAGTTTTTAGTGCAAAAACAACGTATTATTGCAAAAACCGCAATTATCGTGCGAAAAACGACTTTTTTCGTGCAAAAACAGCGTTTTTGGTGCGAAATATATAATATATGTGGGTTCTCACCATATTCATTGTTGATTTTCATGTTATTAATAGTAATGCCAAGATTTTCTAACTGACGCCACGATACTGGACGAGAACGCCGAAAACACCGTTTTTAGTGCGAAAAACAACGTTTTATTGCATAAACAGCAATTATCGTGCGAAAAACGACGTTTTTTGTGAAAAACAGCGTTTTTGGTGCGAAATATATGATATATGCGAATTCTCACCATATTCATGATTGATTTTCGTATTATTAATAGTAATGCCAGGATAATCTAATTGACGCCACAATATTGGACGAGAACGCCGAAAACACCGTTTTTAGTGCAAAAACAACGTATTATTGCAAAAACTCAATTATCGTGCCAAAAACGACGTTTTTCGTGCAAAAACAGCGTTTTTGGTGCGAAATATAAAATATATGTGAGTTCTCACCATATTCATTGTTGATTTTTATGTTATTAATAGTAATGCCAAAATATTCTAACTGACGCCACAATATTGGACGAGAACGCTGAAAGCACCGTTTTTAGTGCGAAAAACAACGTATTATTGCAAAGACCGCAATTATCGTGCGAAAAACGACGTTTTTCGTGCACGAACAGCGTTTTTGGTGCGAAATATATGATATAAGCGAGTTCTCCCCATATTCATGATTTATTTTCGTATTATTAATAGTAATGCCAGGATAATCTAATTGACGCCACAATATTGGACGAGAACGCCGAAAACACCGTTTTTAGTGCAAAAACAACGTATTATTGCAAAAACTCAATTATCGTGCCAAAAACGACGTTTTTCGTGCAAAAACAGCGTTTTTGGTGCGAAATATAAAATATATGTGAGTTCTCACCATATTCATTGTTGATTTTTATGTTATTAATAGTAATGCCAAAATATTCTAACTGACGCCACAATATTGGACGAGAACGCTGAAAGCACCGTTTTTAGTGCGAAAAACAACGTTTTATTGCAAAAAAGCAATTATCGTGCGAAAAACGACGTTTTTCGTGCAAAAACAGCGTTTTTGGTGCGAAAGATATGATATATGCGAATTCTCACCATATTCATGATTGATTTTCGTATTATTAATAGTAATGCCAAGATAATCTAATTGACGCCACAATATTGGACGAGAACGCCGAAAACACCGTTTTTAGTGCGAAAAACAACGGTTTATAGCAAAAACAGCAATTATCGTGCGAAAAACGACGTTTGTCGTGCAAAAACAGCGTTTCTGGTGCAAAATATATGATATATGCAAATTCTCACCATATTCATTGTTGACTTTCATGTTATTAATAGTAATGCCAAGATATTCTGACTGACGCTACGATATTGGACGAGAACGCCGAAACTAGCGTTTTTAGTGCGAAAAACGACGTTTTAATTCAAAAACAGCAATTATCGTGCGAAAAACGACGTTTTTTGTGAAAAACAGCGTTTTTGGTGCGAAATATATGATATATGCGAGTTCTCACCATATTCATGATTGATTTTCGTATTATTAATAGTAATGCCAAGATAATCTAATTGACGCCGCAGTATTGGACGGGAACGCCGAAATCAGGGTTTATAGTGCGAAAAACAACGTTTTATTGCAAAAACTGCAATTATCGTGCGAAAATCGACGTTTTTCGTGAAAAAACGACGAAACCAGAACGCCAAAAACAAAGTTTTTAGTGCAAAAACAACGTATTATTGCAAAAACCGCAATTATCGTGCGAAAAACGACTTTTTTCGTGCAAAAACAGCGTTTTTGGTGCGAAATATATAATATATGTGGGTTCTCACCATATTCATTGTTGATTTTCATGTTATTAATAGTAATGCCAAGATTTTCTAACTGACGCCACGATACTGGACGAGAACGCCGAAAACACCGTTTTTAGTGCGAAAAACAACGTTTTATTGCATAAACAGCAATTATCGTGCGAAAAACGACGTTTTTTGTGCAAAAACAGCGTTTTTGGTGCGAAATATATGATATATGCGAGTTCTCACCATATTCATGATTGATTTTCGTATTATTAATAGTAATGCCAAGATAATCTAATTGACGCCGCAGTATTGGACGGGAACGCCGAAAACAGGGTTTATAGTGCGAAAAACAACGTTTTATTGCAAAAACAGCAATTATCGTGCGAAAAACGACGTTTGTCGTGCAAAAACAGCGTTTTTGGTGCGAAGTATATGATATATGCGAGTTCTCACCATATTCATGATTGATTTTTGTATTATTAATAGTAATGCCAAGATATTCTAATCAAATCCACAATATTGGACGAGAACGCCGAAAACACCGTTTTTAGTGCGAAAAACAACGTTTTATTGCAAAAACTGCAATTATCGTGCGAAAATCGATGTTTTTCGTGAAAAAACGCCGAAACCAGAACACCGAAAACAAAGTTTTTAGTGCAAAAACAACGTATTATTGCAAAGACCGCAATTATCGTGCGAAAAACGACGTTTTTCGTGCACGAACAGCGTTTTTGGTGCGAAATATATGATATAAGCGAGTTCTCCCCATATTCATGATTTATTTTCGTATTATTAATAGTAATGCCAGGATAATCTAATTGACGCCACAATATTGGACGAGAACGCCGAAAACACCGTTTTTAGTGCAAAAACAACGTTTTATTGCAAAAACTCAATTATCGTGCCAAAAACGACGTTTTTCGTGCAAAAACAGCGTTTTTGGTGCGAAATATAAAATATATGTGAGTTCTCACCATATTCATTGTTGATTTTTATGTTATTAATAGTAATGCCAAAATATCCTAACTGACGCCACAATATTGGACGAGAACGCTGAAAGCACCGTTTTTAGTGCGAAAAACAACGTTTTATTGCAAAAAAGCAATTATCGTGCGAAAAACGACGTTTTTCGTGCAAAAACAGCGTTTTTGGTGCGAAAGATATGATATATGCGAATTCTCACCATATTCATGATTGATTTTCGTATTATTAATAGTAATGCCAAGATAATCTAATTGACGCCACAATATTGGACGAGAACGCCGAAAACACCGTTTTTAGTGCGAAAAACAACGGTTTATAGCAAAAACAGCAATTATCGTGCGAAAAACGACGTTTGTCGTGCAAAAACAGCGTTTCTGGTGCAAAATATATGATATATGCAAATTCTCACCATATTCATTGTTGACTTTCATGTTATTAATAGTAATGCCAAGATATTCTGACTGACGCTACGATATTGGACGAGAACGCCGAAACTAGCGTTTTTAGTGCGAAAAACGACGTTTTAATTCAAAAACAGCAATTATCGTGCGAAAAACGACGTTTTTTGTGAAAAACAGCGTTTTTGGTGCGAAATATATGATATATGCGAGTTCTCACCATATTCATGATTGATTTTCGTATTATTAATAGTAATGCCAAGATAATCTAATTGACGCCGCAGTATTGGACGGGAACGCCGAAATCAGGGTTTATAGTGCGAAAAACAACGTTTTATTGCAAAAACTGCAATTATCGTGCGAAAATCGACGTTTTTCGTGAAAAAACGACGAAACCAGAACGCCAAAAACAAAGTTTTTAGTGCAAAAACAACGTATTATTGCAAAAACCGCAATTATCGTGCGAAAAACGACTTTTTTCGTGCAAAAACAGCGTTTTTGGTGCGAAATATATAATATATGTGGGTTCTCACCATATTCATTGTTGATTTTCATGTTATTAATAGTAATGCCAAGATTTTCTAACTGACGCCACGATACTGGACGAGAACGCCGAAAACACCGTTTTTAGTGCGAAAAACAACGTTTTATTGCATAAACAGCAATTATCGTGCGAAAAACGACGTTTTTTGTGCAAAAACAGCGTTTTTGGTGCGAAATATATGATATATGCGAGTTCTCACCATATTCATGATTGATTTTCGTATTATTAATAGTAATGCCAAGATAATCTAATTGACGCCGCAGTATTGGACGGGAACGCCGAAAACAGGGTTTATAGTGCGAAAAACAACGTTTTATTGCAAAAACAGCAATTATCGTGCGAAAAACGACGTTTGTCGTGCAAAAACAGCGTTTTTGGTGCGAAGTATATGATATATGCGAGTTCTCACCATATTCATGATTGATTTTTGTATTATTAATAGTAATGCCAAGATATTCTAATCAAAGCCACAATATTGGACGAGAACGCCGAAAACACCGTTTTTAGTGCGAAAAACAACGTTTTATTGCAAAAACTGCAATTATCGTGCGAAAATCGATGTTTTTCGTGAAAAAACGCCGAAACCAGAACACCGAAAACAAAGTTTTTAGTGCAAAAACAACGTATTATTGCAAAGACCGCAATTATCGCGCGAAAAACGACGTTTTTCGTGCACGAACAGCGTTTTTGGTGCCAAATATATGATATAAGCAAGTTCTCCCCATATTCATGATTTATTTTCGTATTATTAATAGTAATGCCAGGATAATCTAATTGACGCCACAATATTGGACGAGAACGCCGAAAACACCGTTTTTAGTGCAAAAACAACGTATTATTGCAAAAACTCAATTATCGTGCCAAAAACGACGTTTTTCGTGCAAAAACAGCGTTTTTGGTGCGAAATATAAAATATATGTGAGTTCTCACCATATTCATTGTTGATTTTTATGTTATTAATAGTAATGCCAAAATATTCTAACTGACGCCACAATATTGGACGAGAACGCTGAAAGCACCGTTTTTAGTGCGAAAAACAACGTTTTATTGCAAAAAAGCAATTATCGTGCGAAAAACGACGTTTTTCGTGCAAAAACAGCGTTTTTGGTGCGAAAGATATGATATATGCGAATTCTCACCATATTCATGATTGATTTTCGTATTATTAATAGTAATGCCAAGATAATCTAATTGACGCCACAATATTGGACGAGAACGCCGAAAACACCGTTTTTAGTGCGAAAAACAACGGTTTATAGCAAAAACAGCAATTATCGTGCGAAAAACGACGTTTGTCGTGCAAAAACAGCGTTTCTGGTGCAAAATATATGATATATGCAAATTCTCACCATATTCATTGTTGACTTTCATGTTATTAATAGTAATGCCAAGATATTCTGACTGACGCTACGATATTGGACGAGAACGCCGAAACTAGCGTTTTTAGTGCGAAAAACGACGTTTTAATTCAAAAACAGCAATTATCGTGCGAAAAACGACGTTTTTTGTGAAAAACAGCGTTTTTGGTGCGAAATATATGATATATGCGAGTTCTCACCATATTCATGATTGATTTTCGTATTATTAATAGTAATGCCAAGATAATCTAATTGACGCCGCAGTATTGGACGGGAACGCCGAAATCAGGGTTTATAGTGCGAAAAACAACGTTTTATTGCAAAAACTGCAATTATCGTGCGAAAATCGACGTTTTTCGTGAAAAAACGACGAAACCAGAACGCCAAAAACAAAGTTTTTAGTGCAAAAACAACGTATTATTGCAAAAACCGCAATTATCGTGCGAAAAACGACTTTTTTCGTGCAAAAACAGCGTTTTTGGTGCGAAATATATAATATATGTGGGTTCTCACCATATTCATTGTTGATTTTCATGTTATTAATAGTAATGCCAAGATTTTCTAACTGACGCCACGATACTGGACGAGAACGCCGAAAACACCGTTTTTAGTGCGAAAAACAACGTTTTATTGCATAAACAGCAATTATCGTGCGAAAAACGACGTTTTTTGTGCAAAAACAGCGTTTTTGGTGCGAAATATATGATATATGCGAGTTCTCACCATATTCATGATTGATTTTCGTATTATTAATAGTAATGCCAAGATAATCTAATTGACGCCGCAGTATTGGACGGGAACGCCGAAAACAGGGTTTATAGTGCGAAAAACAACGTTTTATTGCAAAAACAGCAATTATCGTGCGAAAAACGACGTTTGTCGTGCAAAAACAGCGTTTTTGGTGCGAAGTATATGATATATGCGAGTTCTCACCATATTCATGATTGATTTTTGTATTATTAATAGTAATGCCAAGATATTCTAATCAAATCCACAATATTGGACGAGAACGCCGAAAACACCGTTTTTAGTGCGAAAAACAACGTTTTATTGCAAAAACTGCAATTATCGTGCGAAAATCGATGTTTTTCGTGAAAAAACGCCGAAACCAGAACACCGAAAACAAAGTTTTTAGTGCAAAAACAACGTATTATTGCAAAGACCGCAATTATCGCGCGAAAAACGACGTTTTTCGTGCACGAACAGCGTTTTTGGTGCGAAATATATGATATAAGCGAGTTCTCCCCATATTCATGATTTATTTTCGTATTATTAATAGTAATGCCAGGATAATCTAATTGACGCCACAATATTGGACGAGAACGCCGAAAACACCGTTTTTAGTGCAAAAACAACGTATTATTGCAAAAACTCAATTATCGTGCCAAAAACGACGTTTTTCGTGCAAAAACAGCGTTTTTGGTGCGAAATATAAAATATATGTGAGTTCTCACCATATTCATTGTTGATTTTTATGTTATTAATAGTAATGCCAAAATATTCTAACTGACGCCACAATATTGGACGAGAACGCTGAAAGCACCGTTTTTAGTGCGAAAAACAACGTTTTATTGCAAAAAAGCAATTATCGTGCGAAAAACGACGTTTTTCGTGCAAAAACAGCGTTTTTGGTGCGAAAGATATGATATATGCGAATTCTCACCATATTCATGATTGATTTTCGTATTATTAATAGTAATGCCAAGATAATCTAATTGACGCCACAATATTGGACGAGAACGCCGAAAACACCGTTTTTAGTGCGAAAAACAACGGTTTATTGCAAAAACAGCAATTATCGTGCGAAAAACGACGTTTGTCGTGCAAAAACAGCGTTTCTGGTGCAAAATATATGATATATGCAAATTCTCACCATATTCATTGTTGACTTTCATGTTATTAATAGTAATGCCAAGATATTCTGACTGACGCTACGATATTGGACGAGAACGCCGAAACTAGCGTTTTTAGTGCGAAAAACGACGTTTTAATTCAAAAACAGCAATTATCGTGCGAAAAACGACGTTTTTTGTGAAAAACAGCGTTTTTGGTGCGAAATATATGATATATGCGAGTTCTCACCATATTCATGATTGATTTTCGTATTATTAATAGTAATGCCAAGATAATCTAATTGACGCCGCAGTATTGGACGGGAACGCCGAAATCAGGGTTTATAGTGCGAAAAACAACGTTTTATTGCAAAAACTGCAATTATCGTGCGAAAATCGACGTTTTTCGTGAAAAAACGACGAAACCAGAACGCCAAAAACAAAGTTTTTAGTGCAAAAACAACGTATTATTGCAAAAACCGCAATTATCGTGCGAAAAACGACTTTTTTCGTGCAAAAACAGCGTTTTTGGTGCGAAATATATAATATATGTGGGTTCTCACCATATTCATTGTTGATTTTCATGTTATTAATAGTAATGCCAAGATTTTCTAACTGACGCCACGATACTGGACGAGAACGCCGAAAACACCGTTTTTAGTGCGAAAAACAACGTTTTATTGCATAAACAGCAATTATCGTGCGAAAAACGACGTTTTTTGTGAAAAACAGCGTTTTTGGTGCGAAATATATGATATATGCGAGTTCTCACCATATTCATGATTGATTTTCGTATTATTAATAGTAATGCCAAGATAATCTAATTGACGCCGCAGTATTGGACGGGAACGCCGAAATCAGGGTTTATAGTGCAAAAAACAACGTTTTATTGCAAAAACTGCAATTATCGTGCGAAAATCGACGTTTTTCGTGAAAAAACGACGAAACCAGAACGCCAAAAACAAAGTTTTTAGTGCAAAAACAACGTATTATTGCAAAAACCGCAATTATCGTGCGAAAAACGACTTTTTTCGTGCAAAAACAGCGTTTTTGGTGCGAAATATATAATATATGTGGGTTCTCACCATATTCATTGTTGATTTTCATGTTATTAATAGTAATGCCAAGATATTCTGACTGACGCTACGATATTGGACGAGAACGCCGAAACTAGCGTTTTTAGTGCGAAAAACGACGTTTTAATTCAAAAACAGCAATTATCGTGCGAAAAACGACGTTTTTTGTGAAAAACAGCGTTTTTGGTGCGAAATATATGATATATGCGAGTTCTCACCATATTCATGATTGATTTTCGTATTATTAATAGTAATGCCAAGATAATCTAATTGACGCCGCAGTATTGGACGGGAACGCCGAAATCAGGGTTTATAGTGCGAAAAACAACGTTTTATTGCAAAAACTGCAATTATCGTGCGAAAATCGACGTTTTTCGTGAAAAAACGACGAAACCAGAATGCCAAAAACAAAGTTTTTAGTGCAAAAACAACGTATTATTGCAAAAACCGCAATTATCGTGCGAAAAACGACTTTTTTCGTGCAAAAACAGCGTTTTTGGTGCGAAATATATAATATATGTGGGTTCTCACCATATTCATTGTTGATTTTCATGTTATTAATAGTAATGCCAAGATTTTCTAACTGACGCCACGATACTGGACGAGAACGCCGAAAACACCGTTTTTAGTGCGAAAAACAACGTTTTATTGCATAAACAGCAATTATCGTGCGAAAAACGACGTTTTTTGTGAAAAACAGCGTTTTTGGTGCGAAATATATGATATATGCGAGTTCTCACCATATTCATGATTGATTTTCGTATTATTAATAGTAATGCCAAGATAATCTAATTGACGCCGCAGTATTGGACGGGAACGCCGAAATCAGGGTTTATAGTGCGAAAAACAACGTTTTATTGCAAAAACTGCAATTATCGTGCGAAAATCGACGTTTTTCGTGAAAAAACGACGAAACCAGAACGCCAAAAACAAAGTTTTTAGTGCAAAAACAACGTATTATTGCAAAAACCGCAATTATCGTGCGAAAAACGACTTTTTTCGTGCAAAAACAGCGTTTTTGGTGCGAAATATATAATATATGTGGGTTCTCACCATATTCATTGTTGATTTTCATGTTATTAATAGTAATGCCAAGATTTTCTAACTGACGCCACGATACTGGACGAGAACGCCGAAAACACCGTTTTTAGTGCGAAAAACAACGTTTTATTGCATAAACAGCAATTATCGTGCGAAAAACGACGTTTTTTGTGCAAAAACAGCGTTTTTGGTGCGAAATATATGATATATGCGAGTTCTCACCATATTCATGATTGATTTTCGTATTATTAATAGTAATGCCAAGATAATCTAATTGACGCCGCAGTATTGGACGGGAACGCCGAAAACAGGGTTTATAGTGCGAAAAACAACGTTTTATTGCAAAAACAGCAATTATCGTGCGAAAAACGACGTTTGTCGTGCAAAAACAGCGTGTTTGGTGCGAAGTATATGATATATGCGAGTTCTCACCATATTCATGATTGATTTTTGTATTATTAATAGTAATGCCAAGATATTCTAATCAAAGCCACAATATTGGACGAGAACGCCGAAAACACCGTTTTTAGTGCGAAAAACAACGTTTTATTGCAAAAACTGCAATTATCGTGCGAAAATCGATGTTTTTCGTGAAAAAACGCCGAAACCAGAACACCGAAAACAAAGTTTTTAGTGCAAAAACAACGTATTATTGCAAAGACCGCAATTATCGTGCGAAAAACGACGTTTTTCGTGCACGAACAGCGTTTTTGGTGCGAAATATATGATATAAGCGAGTTCTCCCCATATTCATGATTGATTTTCGTATTATTAATAGTAATGCCAGGATAATCTAATTGACGCCACAATATTGGACGAGAACGCCGAAAACACCGTTTTTAGTGCAAAAACAACGTATTATTGCAAAAACTCAATTATCGTGCCAAAAACGACGTTTTTCGTGCAAAAACAGCGTTTTTGGTGCGAAATATAAAATATATGTGAGCTCTCACCATATTCATTGTTGATTTTTATGTTATTAATAGTAATGCCAAAATATTCTAACTGACGCCACAATATTGGACGAGAACGCTGAAAGCACCGTTTTTAGTGCGAAAAACAACGTTTTATTGCAAAAAAGCAATTATCGTGCGAAAAACGACGTTTTTCGTGCAAAAACAGCGTTTTTGGTGCGAAAGATATGATATATGCGAATTCTCACCATATTCATGATTGATTTTCGTATTATTAATAGTAATGCCAAGATAATCTAATTGACGCCACAATATTGGACGAGAACGCCGAAAACACCGTTTTTAGTGCGAAAAACAACGGTTTATTGCAAAAACAGCAATTATCGTGCGAAAAACGACGTTTGTCGTGCAAAAACAGCGTTTCTGGTGCAAAATATATGATATATGCGAATTCTCACCATATTCATTGTTGACTTTCATGTTATTAATAGTAATGCCAAGATATTCTGACTGACGCTACGATATTGGACGAGAACGCCGAAACTAGCGTTTTTAGTGCGAAAAACGACGTTTTAATTCAAAAACAGCAATTATCGTGCGAAAAACGACGTTTTTTGTGCAAAAACAGCGTTTTTGGTGCGAAATATATGATATATGCGAGTTCTCACCATATTCATGATTGATTTTCGTATTATTAATAGTAATGCCAAGATAATCTAATTGACGCCGCAGTATTGGACGGGAACGCCGAAAACAGGGTTTATAGTGCGAAAAACAACGTTTTATTGCAAAAACAGCAATTATCGTGCGAAAAACGACGTTTGTCTTGCAAAAACAGCGTTTTTGGTGCGAAGTATATAATATATGCGAGTTCTCACCATATTCATGATTGATTTTTGTATTATTAATAGTAATGCCAAGATATTCTAATTAAAGCCACAATATTGGACGAGAACGCCGAAACCAGCGTTTTTAGTTCGAAAAACGACGATTTAATTCAAAAACAGCAATTATCGTGCGAAAATCGATGTTTTTCGTGAAAAAACGCCGAAACAAGAACACCGAAAACAAAGTTTTTAGTGCAAAAACAACGTATTATTGCAAGGCCCGCAATTATCGTGCGAAAAACGACGTTTTTCGTGCACAAACAGCGTTTAGATGTATGATGTAATGTCTAGATGTATAAGATGTATAATGTATAATTTAAAATTAATTTAAGGCTCAGTATTTGTTCCTCACATGATCTGTTTTTTCTAAAACCTGCTTGATAATCACCTAGCTTATGGTCAATCTGCGGTTCTATCCGGTTATATAGCAGCTTAGAGAAGATCTTATACGCCACAGACAACAGAGAGATTCCTCTGTAGTTGTTCGCTTTTCTTATGCAGAGGATGTATTAAGGCCAACAACCATTCCTCAGGGATTTCCTCATCTTCCCATACTTTTCTAAGCAGTTCTGTTGTTTTTTCCAGAAATGTACAATCCACAAGTTTCCACATTTCCGCTATAACACCGTCCTTTCCGCTAGCTTTTTGGTTTTTTAGTGATTCTATCGCCTTCCTCACTTCTGTTAGCTCTGGTGGTAGTGAGTCTTCATTCGGTACAGACACGTCGAATTTAAATGTACCGGCGCGCCGCTTGGTTCTGTTGGTTTGGCTTGGTTCTGTTGGTTTGATTAATTGGTGCATGTACATTTACCAATGTATACTTCTTGTTCTTTGCAGTTAACGTTAGTAATGATTACCTACTATTGACACTCCTGAATTCGGTTATGGAGTTTACTAGTTTCCTATCTACAACAAAGGCAGTGCCCAACTGTGGGACATTTTTCATTACCCGGTTCCCTACTTTACCTTTAAAAATTCGGAAGCTATTGGAGTCAAAATGTTCTTCATCCGTAAACCGTGTTTCTTGTAATGCTAATACTGAGATGTTTAGCCTGTGCAGTTCCATTGTCAACTGTTTAAGTTTTCCTGCTTGTAACAGAGAGTTTATATTATATGTTCCAAAGAATTGATGTTTCTTCTTTTTTTTGATGATACTCGTTCGCATTTGTTGTGGACTTACACTGCTGGGCCCCCTGGAATCCGAATGCCCAGCTTTGTCTTCAGGGTAATTATATTCATGTAAGGCCATAACCATGGTATAAACATTTTGGAGGTTAAATTTCTTTTAACCGGGTACATATGTGGTTGTTAACCACAACGCATTTTTTGTCGGGGTTTTGTCCCTTAGCCAAGTATTCCCAGTTTATATGCGCTGGAAGCTCGCTCTCACCTGTTTTCGTTTGCTACTGAACGCACACCCACTGTACGCCCAGCATTGCCCGTGGTCACCGACGTGGACGTGAAAACTCGATTTGTTGGTATTTTGAAGAATTATATAATAAATGTTCAAAGCGGTCATTACTCGTGTATTTACCGGAACATCTGGCTTGGCACCGACATAACCTCACAAGAACCGTTCCCAACCACTGACCACTGATTTTTGTATTATTAATAGTAATGCCAAGATAATCTAATTGACGCCGCAATATTGGTCGAGAACGCAGAAATCAGCGTAATGCCAAGTTAACCTAGTTGACGCCGCAATATTGATCGAGAACGCAGAAATCAGCGTTTTTAGTGCGAAAAACAAAGTTTTATTGCGAAATCAGGAATTATCGTGCAAAAAACGACGTTTTTCATGCAAAAGCAGCGTTCTTGGTGCGAAATATATGATATATGCGAGTTCACACCATATTCATCGTTGATTTTCGTGTTATTAATAGTGATGCCAAGTTAATCTAGTTGACGCCGCAATATTGGGCGAGAACGCAGAAATCAGCGTTGTTAGTGCGAAAAACAACGTTTTATTGCGAAATCAGGAATTATCGTGCGAAAAACGACGTTTTTCGTGCAAAAACAGCGCTTTTGGTGCGAAATATATGATATATGCGAGTTCACACCGTATTCATCGTTGATTTTCGTGTTATTAATAGTGATGCCAAGATAATCAAATTGACGCCGCAATATTGGTCGAGAACGCCGAAATCAGCGTTTTTAGTGCGAAAAACAACGTTTTATTGCGAAATCAGGAATTATCGTGCGAAAAACGACGTTTTTCGTGCAAAAACAGCGTTTTTAGCGCGAAATATATGATATATGCCAGTTCACACCATATTCATCGTTGATTTTCGTGTTATTAATAGTAATGCCAAGATAATCTAGTTGACGCTGCAATATTGGTCGAGAACGCGGAAATCAGCGTTTTTAGTGCGAAAAACAACGTTTTATAGCGAAATCAGGAATTATCGTGCGAAAAAGACGTTTTTCGTGCAAAAACAGCGTTTTTGGCGCGAAATATATGATATATGCCAGTTCACACCAAATTCATTGTTGATTTTTGTGTTATTAATAGTAATGCCAAGATAATCTAGTTGACGCCGCAATATTGGTCGAGAACGCGGAAATCAGCGTTTTTAGTGCGAAAAACAACGTTTTATAGCGAAATCAGGAATTATCGTGCGAAAAACGACGTTTTTCGTGCAAAAACAGCGTTTTTGGTGCGAAATATATGATATATGCCAGTTCACACCATATTCATCGTTGATTTTCGTGTTATTAATAGTAATACCAAGATAATCAAATTGACGCCGCAATATTGGTCGAGGACGCAGAAATCAGCGTTTTTAGTTCAAAAAACAACGTTCTATTGCGAAATCAGGAATTATTGTGCGAAAAACGACTTTTTCGTGCAAAATCAGCGTTTTTGGTGCGAAATATATGATATATGCGATTTCACACCGTATTCATCGTTGATTTTCGTGTTATTAATAGTGATGCCAAGATAATCAAATTGACGCCGCAATATTGGTCGAGAACGCCGAAATCAGCGTTTTTAGTGCGAAAAACAACGTTTTATTGCGAAATCAGGAATTATCGTGCGAAAAACGACGCTTTTCGTGCAAAAGGAGCGTTTTTGGTGCGAAATATATGATATATGCGAGTTCACACCATATTCATCGTTGATTTTCGTGTTATTAATAGTGATGCCAAGTTAATCTAGTTGACGCCGCAATATTGGTCGAGAACGCAGAAATCAGCGTTGTTAGTGCGAAAAACAACGTTTTATTGCGAAATCAGGAATTATCGTGCGAAAAACGACGTTTTTCGTGCAAAAACAGCGTTTTTGGTGCGAGATATATGATATATGCCAGTTCACACCAAATTCATCGTTGATTTTCGCGTTATTAATAGTAATGCCAAGATAATCTAGTTGACGCCGCAATATTGGTCGAGAACGCGGAAATCAGCGTTTTTAGTGTGAAAAACAACGTTTTATAGCGAAATCAGGAATTATCGTGCGAAAAACAGCGTTTTTGGTGCGAAATATATGATATATGCCAGTTCACACCATATTCATCGTTGAGTTTCGTGTTATTAATAGTAATGCCAAGATAATCTAGTTGACGCTGCAATATTGGTCGAGATCGCGGAAATCAGCGTTTTTAGTGCGAAAAACAACGTTTTATAGCGAAATCAGGAATTATCGTGCGAAAAACGACGTTTTTCGTGCAAAAACAGCGTTTTTGGCGCGAAATATATGATATATGCCAGTTCACACCAAATTCATTGTTGATTTTCGTGTTATTAATAGTAATGCCAAGATAATCTAGTTGACGCCGCAATACTGGTCGAGAACGCGGAAATCAGCGTTTTTAGTGCGAAAAACAACGTTTTATAGCGAAATCAGGAATTATCGTGCGAAAAACGACGTTTTTCGTGCAAAAACAGCGTTTTTGGTGCGAAATATATGATATATGCCAGTTCACACCATATTCATCGTTGATTTTCGTGTTATTAATAGTAATACCAAGATAATCAAATTGACGCCGCAATATTGGTCGAGGACGCAGAAATCAGCGTTTTTAGTTCAAAAAACAACGTTCTATTGCGAAATCAGGAATTATTGTGCGAAAAACGACTTTTTCGTGCAAAATCAGCGTTTTTGGTGCGAAATATATGATATATGCGATTTCACACCATATTCATCGTTGATTTTCGTGTTATTAATAGTGATGCCAGGATAATCAAATTGACGCCGCAATATTGGTCGAGAACGCCGAAATCAGCGTTTTTAGTGCAAAAAACAACGTTCTATTGCGAAATCAGGAATTATTGTGCGAAAAACGACTTTTTCGTGCAAAATCAGCGTTTTTGGTGCGAAATATACGATATATGCGAGTTCACACCATATTCATCGTTGATTTTCCGGTTATTAATAGTAATGCCAAGATAATCAAATTGACGCCGCAATATTGGTCAAGAACGCCGAAATCAGCGTTTTTAGTGCAAAAAACGATGTTTTATTGCGAAATCAGGAATTATCGTGCGAAAAACGACTTTTTCGTGCAAAATCAGCGTTTTTGGTGCGAAATATATGATATATGCGAGTTCACACCATATTCATCGTTGATTTTCGTGTTATTAATAGTAATGCCAAGATAATCTAGTTGACGCCGCAATATTGGTCGAGAACGCAGAAATCTGCGTTTTTAGTGCGAAAACCAACGTTTTATTGCGAAATCAGGAATTATCGTGCGAAAAACGACGTTTTTCATTCAAAAACAGCGTTTTTGGTGCGAAATATATGATATATGCGAGTTCATAGCATATTCATCGTTGATTTTCGTGGTATTAATAGTAATGCCAAGATAATCTAGTTGACGCCGCAATATTGGTCTAGAACGCGGAAATCAGCGTTTTTAGAGCGAAAAACAACGATTTATTACGAAATCAGGAATTATCGTGCGAAAAACGACGTTTTTCGTGTAGAAACAGCGTTTTTAGTACGAAATATATGATATATGCGAATTCACACCATATTCATCGTTGATTTTCGTGTTATTAATTGTAATGCCAAGATAATCTAGTTGACGCCGCAATATTGGTCTAGAACGCGGAAATCAGCATTTTTAGAGCGAAAAACAACGTTTTATTGCGAAATCAGGAATTATCGTGCGAAAACGACGTTTTTCGTGCAAAAACAGCGTTTTTGGTGCGAAATATATGATATATGCCAGTTCACACCATATTCATCGTTGATTTTCGTGTTATTAATAGTAATACCAAGATAATCAAATTGACGCCGCAATATTGGTCGAGGACGCAGAAATCAGCGTTTTTAGTTCAAAAAACAACGTTCTATTGCGAAATCAAGAATTATTGTGCGAAAAACGACTTTTTCGTGCAAAATTAGCGTTTTTGGTGCGAAATATATGATATATGCGATTTCACACCATATTCATTGTTGATTTTCGTGTTATTAATAGTGATGCCAGGATAATCAAATTGACGCCTCAATATTGGTCGAGAACGCCGAAATCAGCGTTTTTAGTGCAAAAAACAACGTTCTATTGCGAAATCAGGAATTATTGTGCGAAAAACGACTTTTTCGTGCAAAATCAGCGTTTTTGGTGCGAAATATATGATATATGCGAGTTCACACCATATTCATCGTTGATTTTCCGGTTATTAATAGTAATGCCAAGATAATCAAATTGACGCCGCAATATTGGTCGAGAACGCCGAAATCAGCGTTTTTAGTGCAAAAAACGATGTTTTATTGCGAAATCAGGAATTATCGTGCGAAAAACGACTTTTTCGTGCAAAATCAGCGTTTTTGGTGCGAAATATATGATATATGCGAGTTCACACCATATTCATCGTTGATTTTTGTGTTATTAATAGTAATGCCAAGATAATCTAGTTGACGCCGCAATATTGGTCGAGAACGCGGAAATCAGCGTTTTTAGTGCAAAAAACAACGTTTTATAGCGAAATCAGGAATTATCGTGCGAAAAACGACGTTTTTCGTGCATAAAACAGCGTTTTTGGTGCGAAATATATGATATATGCCAGTTCACACCATATTCATCGTTGATTTTCGTGTTATTAATAGTAATGCCAAGATAATCTAGTTGACGCCGCAATATTGGTCGAGAACGCAGAAATCTGCGTTTTTAGTGCGAAAACCAACGTTTTATTGCGAAATCAGGAATTATCGTGCGAAAATCGACGTTTTTCATTCAAAAACAGCGTTTTTGGTGCGAAATATATGATATATGCGAGTTCATAGCATATTCATCGTTGATTTTCGTGGTATTAATAGTAATGCCAAGATAATCTAGTTGACGCCGCAATATTGGTCTAGAACGCGGAAATCAGCGTTTTTAGAGCGAAAAACAACGATTTATTACGAAATCAGGAATTATCGTGCGAAAAACGACGTTTTTCGTGTAGAAACAGCGTTTTTAGTGCGAAATATATGATATATGCGAGTTCACACCATATTCATCGTTGATTTTCGTGTTATTAATAGTAATGCCAAGATAATCTAGTTTTACGCCGCAATATTGGTCTAGAACGCAAAAATCAGCGTTTTTAGAGCGAAAAACAACGTTTTATTGCGAAATCAGGAATTATCGTGCGAAAAACGACGTTTTTCGTGCAAAAACAGCGTTTTTGGTGCGAAATATATGATATATGCGAGTTCACACCATATTCATCGTTGATTTTCGTGTTATTAATAGTGATGCCAAGATAATCTAGTTGACGCCGCAATATTGGTCTAGAACGCGGAAATCAGCGTTTTTAGAGTGAAAAACAACGTTTCATTGCAAAATCAGGAATTATCGTGCGAAAAACGACGTTTTTCATGCAAAAACAGCGTTTTTGGTGTGAGATATATGATATATGCGAGTTCACACCATATTCATAGTTGATTTTCGTGTTATTAATAGTAATGCCAAGATAATCTAGTTGACGCCGCAATATTGGTCTAGAACGCGGAAATCAGCGTTTTTAGAGCGAAAAACAACGTTTTATTGCGAAATCAGGAATTATCGTGCGAAAAACGACGTTTTTCATGCAAAAACAGCGTTTTTGGTGTGAGATATATGATATATGCGAGTTCACACCATATTCATAGTTGATTTTCGTGTTATTAATAGTAATGCCAAGATAATCTAGTTGACGCCGCAATATTGGTCGAGAACGCGGAAATCAGCGTTTTTAGTGCGAAAAACAACGTTTTATAGCGAAATCAGGAATTATCGTGCGAAAAACGACGTTTTTCGTGCAAAAACAGCGTTTTTGGTGCGAAATATATGATATATGCGAGTTCACACCATATTCATCGTTGATTTTCGTGTTATTAATAGTGATGCCAAGATAATCTAGTTAACGCCGCAATATTGGTCTAGAACGCGGAAATCAGCGTTTTTAGAGTGAAAAACAACGTTTCATTGCAAAATCAGGAATTATCGTGCAAAAAACCACGTTTTTCATGCAAAAACAGCGTTTTTGGTGTGAAATATATGATATATGCGAGTTCACACCATATTCATCCTTGATTTTCGTGTTATTAATAGTAATGCCAAGATAATCTAGTTGACGCCGCAATATTGGTCTAGAACGCGGAAATAAGCGTTTTTAGTGCGAAAAACAACGTTTTCTTGCGAAAAACGACATTTTTCATGCAAAAACAGCATTTTTGGTGCGAAATATATGATATATGCGAGTTCACACCATATTCATCGTTGATTTTCGTGGTATTAATAGTAATGCCAAGATAATCTAGTTAACGCCGCAATATTGGTCTAGAACGCGGAAATCAGCGTTTTTAGAGCGAAAAACAACGATTTATTGCGAAATCAGGAATTATCGTGCGAAAAACGACGTTTTTCGTGCAAAAACAGCGTTTTTAGTACGAAATATATGATATATGCGAATTCACACCATATTCATCGTTGATTTTTGTGTTATTAATAGTAATGCCAAGATAATCTAGTTGACGCCGCAATATTGGTCTAGAACGCGGAAATCAGCGTTTTTAGAGTGAAAAACAACGTTTTATTGCAAAATCAGGAATTATCGTGCAAAAAACCACGTTTTTCATGCAAAAACAGCGTTTTTGGTGTGAAATATATCATATATGCGAGTTCACACCATATTCATCCTTGATTTTCGTGTTATTAATAGTAATGCCAAGATAATCTAGTTGACGCCGCAATATTGGTCGAGAACGCGGAAATCAGCGTTTTTAGTGCGAAAAACAACGTTTTATAGCGTAATCAGGAATTATCGTGCGAAAAACGACGTTTTTCGTGCAAAAACAGCGTTTTTGGTCCGAAATATATGATATATGCGAGTTCACATCATATTCATCGTTGATTTTCGTGTTATTAATAGTGATGCCAAGATAATCAAATTGACGCCGCAATATTGGTCGAGAACGCCGAAATCAGCGTTTTTAGTGCGAAAAACAACGTTTTATTGCGAAATCAGGAATTATCGTGCAAAAAACGATGTTTTTCGTGCAAAAACAGCGTTTTTGGTGCGAAATATATGATATATGCGAGTTCACACCATATTCATCGTTGATTTTCGTGTTATTAATAGTAATGCCAAGATAATCTAGTTGACGCCGCAATATTGGTCTAAAACGCGGAAATCAGCGTTTTTAGAGCGAAAAATAACGTTTTATTGCGAAATCAGGAATTATCGTGCGAAAAACGACGTTTTTCATTCAAAAACAGCGTTTTTGGTGCAAGATATATGATATATGCGAGTTCACACCATATTCATCGTTGATTTTCGTGGTATTAATAGTAATGCCAAGATAATCTAGTTGACGCCGCAATATTGGTCTAGAACGCGGAAATCAGCGTTTTTAGAGTGAAAAACAACGTTTTATTGCAAAATCAGGAATTATCGTGCAAAAAACCACGTTTTTCATGCAAAAACAGCGTTTTTGGTGTGAAATATATCATATATGCGAGTTCACACCATATTCATCCTTGATTTTCGTGTTATTAATAGTAATGCCAAGATAATCTAGTTGACGCCGCAATATTGGTCGAGAACGCGGAAATCAGCGTTTTTAGTGCGAAAAACAACGTTTTATAGCGTAATCAGGAATTATCGTGCGAAAAACGACGTTTTTCGTGCAAAAACAGCGTTTTTGGTCCGAAATATATGATATATGCGAGTTCACATCATATTCATCGTTGATTTTCGTGTTATTAATAGTGATGCCAAGATAATCAAATTGACGCCGCAATATTGGTCGAGAACGCCGAAATCAGCGTTTTTAGTGCGAAAAACAACGTTTTATTGCGAAATCAGGAATTATCGTGCAAAAAACGATGTTTTTCGTGCAAAAACAGCGTTTTTGGTGCGAAATATATGATATATGCGAGTTCACACCATATTCATCGTTGATTTTCGTGTTATTAATAGTAATGCCAAGATAATCTAGTTGACGCCGCAATATTGGTCTAAAACGCGGAAATCAGCGTTTTTAGAGCGAAAAATAACGTTTTATTGCGAAATCAGGAATTATCGTGCGAAAAACGACGTTTTTCATTCAAAAACAGCGTTTTTGGTGCAAGATATATGATATATGCGAGTTCACACCATATTCATCGTTGATTTTCGTGGTATTAATAGTAATGCCAAGATAATCTAGTTGACGCCGCAATATTGGTCTAGAACGCGGAAATCAGCGTTTTTAGAGTGAAAAACAACGTTTTATTGCAAAATCAGGAATTATCGTGCAAAAAACCACGTTTTTCATGCAAAAACAGCGTTTTTGGTGTGAAATATATGATATATGCGAGTTCACACCATATTCATCCTTGATTTTCGTGTTATTAATAGTAATGCCAAGATAATCTAGTTGACGCCGCAATATTGGTCGAGGACGCGGAAATCAGCGTTTTTAGTGCGAAAAACAACGTTTTATAGCGTAATCAGGAATTATCGTGCGAAAAACGACGTTTTTCGTGCAAAAACAGCGTTTTTGGTGCGAAATATATGATATATGCGAGTTCACACCCCATATTCATCGTTGATTTTCGTGTTATTAATAGTGATGCCAAGATAATCTAGTTGACGCCGCAATATTGGTCTAGAACGCGGAAATAAGCGTTTTTAGTGCGAAAAACAAAGTTTTCTTGCGAAAAACGACATTTTTCATGCAAAAACAGCATTTTTGGTGCGAAATATATGATATATGCGAGTTCACACCATATTCATTGTTGATTTTCGTGTTATTAATAGTAATGCCAAGATAATCTAGTTGACGCAGCAAGATTGGTCGAGAACACAGAAATCAGCGTTTTTAGTGCAAAAAACAACGTTTTATTGCAAAATCAGGAATTATCGTGCAAAATCAGGAATTATCGTGCAAAACACGACGTTTTTCATGCAAAAACAGCGTTTTTGGTGCGAAACATATGATGTATGCAAGTTCATACCATATTCATCGTTGATGTTCGTGTTATTAATAGTAATGCCAAGATAATCTAGTTGACGCCGAAATATTGGTCGAGAACGCGGAAAACAGCGTTTTTAGTGCGAAAAACAACGTTTTATTGCGAAATCAGGAATTATCGTGCGAAAAACGACGTTTTTCGTGCAAAAACAGCGTTTTTGGTGCGAAATATATGATATATGCGAGTTCACACCCCATATTCATCGTTGATTTTCGTGTTATTAATAGTGATGCCAAGATAATCTAGTTGACGCCGCAATATTGGTCTAGAACGCGGAAATAAGCGTTTTTAGTGCGAAAAACAAAGTTTTCTTGCGAAAAACGACATTTTTCATGCAAAAACAGCATTTTTGGTGCGAAATATATGATATATGCGAGTTCACACCATATTCATTGTTGATTTTCGTGTTATTAATAGTAATGCCAAGATAATCTAGTTGACGCAGCAAGATTGGTCTAGAACGCGGAAATCAGCGTTTTTAGAGTGAAAAACAACGTTTTATTGCAAAATCAGGAATTATCGTGCAAAAAACCACGTTTTTCATGCAAAAACAGCGTTTTTGGTGTGAAATATATCATATATGCGAGTTCACACCATATTCATCCTTGATTTTCGTGTTATTAATAGTAATGCCAAGATAATCTAGTTGACGCCGCAATATTGGTCGAGAACGCGGAAATCAGCGTTTTTAGTGCGAAAAACAACGTTTTATAGCGTAATCAGGAATTATCGTGCGAAAAACGACGTTTTTCGTGCAAAAACAGCGTTTTTGGTCCGAAATATATGATATATGCGAGTTCACATCATATTCATCGTTGATTTTCGTGTTATTAATAGTGATGCCAAGATAATCAAATTGACGCCGCAATATTGGTCGAGAACGCCGAAATCAGCGTTTTTAGTGCGAAAAACAACGTTTTATTGCGAAATCAGGAATTATCGTGCAAAAAACGATGTTTTTCGTGCAAAAACAGCGTTTTTGGTGCGAAATATATGATATATGCGAGTTCACACCATATTCATCGTTGATTTTCGTGTTATTAATAGTAATGCCAAGATAATCTAGTTGACGCCGCAATATTGGTCTAAAACGCGGAAATCAGCGTTTTTAGAGCGAAAAATAACGTTTTATTGCGAAATCAGGAATTATCGTGCGAAAAACGACGTTTTTCATTCAAAAACAGCGTTTTTGGTGCAAGATATATGATATATGCGAGTTCACACCATATTCATCGTTGATTTTCGTGGTATTAATAGTAATGCCAAGATAATCTAGTTGACGCCGCAATATTGGTCTAGAACGCGGAAATCAGCGTTTTTAGAGTGAAAAACAACGTTTTATTGCAAAATCAGGAATTATCGTGCAAAAAACCACGTTTTTCATGCAAAAACAGCGTTTTTGGTGTGAAATATATCATATATGCGAGTTCACACCATATTCATCCTTGATTTTCGTGTTATTAATAGTAATGCCAAGATAATCTAGTTGACGCCGCAATATTGGTCGAGAACGCGGAAATCAGCGTTTTTAGTGCGAAAAACAACGTTTTATAGCGTAATCAGGAATTATCGTGCGAAAAACGACGTTTTTCGTGCAAAAACAGCGTTTTTGGTCCGAAATATATGATATATGCGAGTTCACATCATATTCATCGTTGATTTTCGTGTTATTAATAGTGATGCCAAGATAATCAAATTGACGCCGCAATATTGGTCGAGAACGCCGAAATCAGCGTTTTTAGTGCGAAAAACAACGTTTTATTGCGAAATCAGGAATTATCGTGCAAAAAACGATGTTTTTCGTGCAAAAACAGCGTTTTTGGTGCGAAATATATGATATATGCGAGTTCACACCATATTCATCGTTGATTTTCGTGTTATTAATAGTAATGCCAAGATAATCTAGTTGACGCCGCAATATTGGTCTAAAACGCGGAAATCAGCGTTTTTAGAGCGAAAAATAACGTTTTATTGCGAAATCAGGAATTATCGTGCGAAAAACGACGTTTTTCATTCAAAAACAGCGTTTTTGGTGCAAGATATATGATATATGCGAGTTCACACCATATTCATCGTTGATTTTCGTGGTATTAATAGTAATGCCAAGATAATCTAGTTGACGCCGCAATATTGGTCTAGAACGCGGAAATCAGCGTTTTTAGAGTGAAAAACAACGTTTTATTGCAAAATCAGGAATTATCGTGCAAAAAACCACGTTTTTCATGCAAAAACAGCGTTTTTGGTGTGAAATATATGATATATGCGAGTTCACACCATATTCATCCTTGATTTTCGTGTTATTAATAGTAATGCCAAGATAATCTAGTTGACGCCGCAATATTGGTCGAGGACGCGGAAATCAGCGTTTTTAGTGCGAAAAACAACGTTTTATAGCGTAATCAGGAATTATCGTGCGAAAAACGACGTTTTTCGTGCAAAAACAGCGTTTTTGGTGCGAAATATATGATATATGCGAGTTCACACCCCATATTCATCGTTGATTTTCGTGTTATTAATAGTGATGCCAAGATAATCTAGTTGACGCCGCAATATTGGTCTAGAACGCGGAAATAAGCGTTTTTAGTGCGAAAAACAAAGTTTTCTTGCGAAAAACGACATTTTTCATGCAAAAACAGCATTTTTGGTGCGAAATATATGATATATGCGAGTTCACACCATATTCATTGTTGATTTTCGTGTTATTAATAGTAATGCCAAGATAATCTAGTTGACGCAGCAAGATTGGTCGAGAACACAGAAATCAGCGTTTTTAGTGCAAAAAACAACGTTTTATTGCAAAATCAGGAATTATCGTGCAAAATCAGGAATTATCGTGCAAAACACGACGTTTTTCATGCAAAAACAGCGTTTTTGGTGCGAAACATATGATGTATGCAAGTTCATACCATATTCATCGTTGATGTTCGTGTTATTAATAGTAATGCCAAGATAATCTAGTTGACGCCGAAATATTGGTCGAGAACGCGGAAAACAGCGTTTTTAGTGCGAAAAACAACGTTTTATTGCGAAATCAGGAATTATCGTGCGAAAAACGACGTTTTTCGTGCAAAAACAGCGTTTTTGGTGCGAAATATATGATATATGCGAGTTCACACCCCATATTCATCGTTGATTTTCGTGTTATTAATAGTGATGCCAAGATAATCTAGTTGACGCCGCAATATTGGTCTAGAACGCGGAAATAAGCGTTTTTAGTGCGAAAAACAAAGTTTTCTTGCGAAAAACGACATTTTTCATGCAAAAACAGCATTTTTGGTGCGAAATATATGATATATGCGAGTTCACACCATATTCATTGTTGATTTTCGTGTTATTAATAGTAATGCCAAGATAATCTAGTTGACGCAGCAAGATTGGTCGAGAACACAGAAATCAGCGTTTTTAGTGCAAAAAACAACGTTTTATTGCAAAATCAGGAATTATCGTGCAAAATCAGGAATTATCGTGCAAAACACGACGTTTTTCATGCAAAAACAGCGTTTTTGGTGCGAAACATATGATGTATGCAAGTTCATACCATATTCATCGTTGATGTTCGTGTTATTAATAGTAATGCCAAGATAATCTAGTTGACGCCGCAATATTGGTCTAAAACGCGGAAATCAGCGTTTTTAGAGCGAAAAATAACGTTTTATTGCGAAATCAGGAATTATCGTGCGAAAAACGACGTTTTTCATTCAAAAACAGCGTTTTTGGTGCAAGATATATGATATATGCGAGTTCACACCATATTCATCGTTGATTTTCGTGGTATTAATAGTAATGCCAAGATAATCTAGTTGACGCCGCAATATTGGTCTAGAACGCGGAAATCAGCGTTTTTAGAGTGAAAAACAACGTTTTATTGCAAAATCAGGAATTATCGTGCAAAAAACCACGTTTTTCATGCAAAAACAGCGTTTTTGGTGTGAAATATATCATATATGCGAGTTCACACCATATTCATCCTTGATTTTCGTGTTATTAATAGTAATGCCAAGATAATCTAGTTGACGCCGCAATATTGGTCGAGAACGCGGAAATCAGCGTTTTTAGTGCGAAAAACAACGTTTTATAGCGTAATCAGGAATTATCGTGCGAAAAACGACGTTTTTCGTGCAAAAACAGCGTTTTTGGTCCGAAATATATGATATATGCGAGTTCACATCATATTCATCGTTGATTTTCGTGTTATTAATAGTGATGCCAAGATAATCAAATTGACGCCGCAATATTGGTCGAGAACGCCGAAATCAGCGTTTTTAGTGCGAAAAACAACGTTTTATTGCGAAATCAGGAATTATCGTGCAAAAAACGATGTTTTTCGTGCAAAAACAGCGTTTTTGGTGCGAAATATATGATATATGCGAGTTCACACCATATTCATCGTTGATTTTCGTGTTATTAATAGTAATGCCAAGATAATCTAGTTGACGCCGCAATATTGGTCTAAAACGCGGAAATCAGCGTTTTTAGAGCGAAAAATAACGTTTTATTGCGAAATCAGGAATTATCGTGCGAAAAACGACGTTTTTCATTCAAAAACAGCGTTTTTGGTGCAAGATATATGATATATGCGAGTTCACACCATATTCATCGTTGATTTTCGTGGTATTAATAGTAATGCCAAGATAATCTAGTTGACGCCGCAATATTGGTCTAGAACGCGGAAATCAGCGTTTTTAGAGTGAAAAACAACGTTTTATTGCAAAATCAGGAATTATCGTGCAAAAAACCACGTTTTTCATGCAAAAACAGCGTTTTTGGTGTGAAATATATGATATATGCGAGTTCACACCATATTCATCCTTGATTTTCGTGTTATTAATAGTAATGCCAAGATAATCTAGTTGACGCCGCAATATTGGTCGAGGACGCGGAAATCAGCGTTTTTAGTGCGAAAAACAACGTTTTATAGCGTAATCAGGAATTATCGTGCGAAAAACGACGTTTTTCGTGCAAAAACAGCGTTTTTGGTGCGAAATATATGATATATGCGAGTTCACACCCCATATTCATCGTTGATTTTCGTGTTATTAATAGTGATGCCAAGATAATCTAGTTGACGCCGCAATATTGGTCTAGAACGCGGAAATAAGCGTTTTTAGTGCGAAAAACAAAGTTTTCTTGCGAAAAACGACATTTTTCATGCAAAAACAGCATTTTTGGTGCGAAATATATGATATATGCGAGTTCACACCATATTCATTGTTGATTTTCGTGTTATTAATAGTAATGCCAAGATAATCTAGTTGACGCAGCAAGATTGGTCGAGAACACAGAAATCAGCGTTTTTAGTGCAAAAAACAACGTTTTATTGCAAAATCAGGAATTATCGTGCAAAATCAGGAATTATCGTGCAAAACACGACGTTTTTCATGCAAAAACAGCGTTTTTGGTGCGAAACATATGATGTATGCAAGTTCATACCATATTCATCGTTGATGTTCGTGTTATTAATAGTAATGCCAAGATAATCTAGTTGACGCCGAAATATTGGTCGAGAACGCGGAAATCAGCGTTTTTAGTGCGAAAAACAACGCTTTATTGCGAAATCAGGAATTATCGTGCGAAAAACGACGTTTTTCGTGCAAAAACAGCGTTTTCGGTCCGAAATATATGATATATGCGAGTTCACATCATATTCATCGTTGATTTTCGTGTTATTAATAGTGATGCCAAGATAATCAAATTGACGCCGCAATATTGGTCGAGAACGTCGAAATCAGCGTTTTTAGTGCGAAAAACAACGTTTTATTGCGAAATCAGGAATTATCGTGCGAAAACGACGTTTTTCGTGCAAAAACAGCGTTTTTGGTGCGAAATATATGATATATGCGAGTTCACACCATATTCATCGTTGATTTTCGTGTTATTAATAGTAATGCCAAGATAATCTAGTTGACGCCGCAATATTGGTCTAAAACGCGGAAATCAGCGTTTTTAGAGCGAAAAATAACGTTTTATTGCGAAATCAGGAATTATCGTGCGAAAAACGACGTTTTTCATTCAAAAACAGCGTTTTTGGTGCGAGATATATGATATATGCGAGTTCACACCATATTCATCGTTGATTTTTGTGGTATTAATAGTAATGCCAAGATAATCTAGTTGACGCCGCAATATTGGTCTAGAACGCGGAAATCAGCGTTTTTAGAGCGAAAAACAACGATTTATTGCGAAATCAGGAATTATCGTGCGAAAAACGACATTTTTCGTGCAAAAACAGCGTTTTTAGTACGGAATATATGATATATGCGAATTCACACCATATTCATCGTTGATTTTCGTGTTATTAATAGTAATGCCAAGATAATCTAGTTGACGCCGCAATATTGGTCTAGAACGCGGAAATCAGCGTTTTTAGAGTGAAAAACAACGTTTTATTGCAAAATCAGGAATTATCATGCAAAAAACCACGTTTTTCATGCAAAAACAGCGTTTTTGGTGTGAAATATATGATATATGCGAGTTCACACCATATTCATCCTTGATTTTCGTGTTATTAATAGTAATGCCAAGATAATCTAGTTGACGCCGCAATATTGGTCGAGAACGCGGAAATCAGCGTTTTTAGTGCGAAAAACAACGTTTTATAGCGTAATCAGGAATTATCGTGCAAAACACGACGTTTTTCATGCAAAAACAGCGTTATTGGTGTGAAATATATGATATTTGCGAGTTCACACCATATTCATCGTTGATTTTCGTGTTATTAATAGTAATGCCAAAGATAATCTAGTTGACGCCGCAATATTGGTCGAGAACGCGGAAATCAGCGTTTTTAGTGCGAAAAACAACGTTTTATAGCGAAATCGGGAATTATCGTGCGAAAACGATGTTTTTCGTGCAAAAACAGCGTTTTTGGTACGAAATATATGATGTATGCAAGTTCACACCATATTCATCGTTGATTTTCGTGTTATTAATAGTGATGCCAAGATAATCTAGTTGACACGGCAATATTGGTCTAGAACGCGGAAATCAGCGCTTTTAGAGCGAAAAACAACGTTTTATTGCGAAATCAGGAATTATCGTGCAAAAGACGACATTTTTCGTGCAAAAACAGCGTTTTTGGTGCGAAATATATGATATATGCGAGTTCACACCATATTCATCGTTGATTTTCGTGTTATTAATAGTGATGCCAAAATAATCAAGTTGACGCCGCAATATTGGTCGAGAACGCCGAAATCAGCGTTTTTAGTGCGAAAAACAACGTTTTATTGCAAAATCAGGAATTATCGTGCGACAAACGACATTTTTCATGCAAAAACAGTATTTTTGGTGCGAAATATATGATATATGCGAGTTCACACCATATTCATTGTTGATTTTCGTGTTATTAATAGTAATGCCAAGATAATCTAGTTGACGCCGCAATATTGGTCGAGAACGCGGAAATCAGCGTTTTTAGTGCGAAAAACAACGTTTTATAGCGAAATCAGGAATTATCGTGCGAAAAACGACGTTTTTCGTGCAAAAACAGCGTTTTTGGTGCGAAATATATGATATATGCGAGTTCACACCATATTCATCGTTGATTTTCGTGTTATTAATAGTGATGCCAAGATAATCAAATTGACGCCGCAATATTGGTCGAGAACGCCAAAATCAGCGTTTTTAGTGCGAAAAACAACGTTTTCTTGCGAAAAACGACATTTTTCATGCAAAAACAGCATTTTTGGTGCGAAATATATGATATATGCGAGTTCACACCATATTCATCGTTGATTTTCGTGGTATTAATAGTAATGCCAAGATAATCTAGTTGACGCCGCAATATTGGTCTAGAACGCGGAAATCAGCGTTTTTAGAGCGAAAAACAACGTTTTATTGCGAAATCAGGAATTATCGTGCGAAAAACAACGTTTTTCATGCAAAAATAGCGTTTTTGGGGTGAAATATATGATATATGCGAGTTCACACCATATTCATCGTTGATTTTCGTGTTATTAATAGTAATGCCAAGATAATCTAGTTGACGCCGCAATATTGGTCTAGAACGCGGAAATCAGCGTTTTTAGAGCGAAAAACAACGTTTTATTGCGAAATCAGGAAATATCTTGCGAAAAACGACGTTTTTCGTGCAAAAACAGCGTTTTTAGTGCGAAATATATGATATATGCGAGTTCACACCATATTAATCGTTGATTTTCGTGTTATTAATAGTGATGCCAAGATAATCAAATTGATGCCAAGATAATCAAATTGATGCCGCAATATTGGTCGAGAATGCCAAAATCAGCGTTTTTAGTGCGAAAAACAACGTTTTCTTGCGAAAAACGACATTTTTCATGCAAAAACAGCATTTTTGGTGCGAAATATATGATATATGCGAGTTCACACCATATTCATCGTTGATTTTCGTGGTATTAATAGTAATGCCAAGATAATCTAGTTGACGCCGCAATATTGGTCTAGAACGCGGAAATCAGCGTTTTTAGAGCGAAAAACAACGTTTTATTGCGAAATCAGGAATTATCGTGCGAAAAACAACGTTTTTCATGCAAAAATAGCGTTTTTGGGGTGAAATATATGATATATGCGAGTTCACACCATATTCATCGTTGATTTTCGTGTTATTAATAGTAATGCCAAGATAATCTAGTTGACGCCGCAATATTGGTCTAGAACGCGGAAATCAGCGTTTTTAGAGCGAAAAACAACGTTTTATTGCGAAATCAGGAAATATCTTGCGAAAAACGACGTTTTTCGTGCAAAAACAGCGTTTTTAGTGCGAAATATATGATATATGCGAGTTCACACCATATTAATCGTTGATTTTCGTGTTATTAATAGTGATGCCAAGATAATCAAATTGATGCCAAGATAATCAAATTGATGCCGCAATATTGGTCGAGAATGCCAAAATCAGCGTTTTTAGTGCGAAAAACAACGTTTTCTTGCGAAAAACGACATTTTTCATTCAAAAACAGCATTTTTGGTGCGAAATATATGATATATGCGAGTTCACACCATATTCATCGTTGATTTTCGTGTTATTAATAGTAATGCCAAGATAATCTAGTTGACGCCGCAATATTGGTCTAGAACGCGGAAATCAGCGTTTTTAGAGCGAAAAACAACGTTTTATTGCGAAATCAGGAATTATCGTGCGAAAAACGACGTTTTTCGTGCAAAAACAGCGTTTTTGGTGCGAAATATATGATATATGCGAGTTCACACCATATTCATCGTTGATTTTCGTGTTATTAATAGTGATGCCAAGATAATCAAATTGACGCCGCAATATTGATCGAGAACGCCAAAATCAGCGTTTTTAGTGCGAAAAACAACGTTTTCTTGCGAAAAACGACATTTTTCATGCAAAAACAGCATTTTTGGTGCGAAATATATGATATATGCAAGTTCACACCATATTCATCGTTGATTTTCGTGTTATTAATAGTAATGCCAAGATAATCTAGTTGACGCCGCAATATTGGTCGAGAACGCGGAAATCAGCGTTTTTAGTGCGAAAAACAACGTTTTATTTCGAAATCAGGAATTATCGTGCGAAAAACGACGTGTTTCATGCAAAAACAGCGTTTTTGGTGCGAAATATATGATATATGCAAGTTCACACCATATTCATCGTTGATTTTCGTGTTATTAATAGTGATGCCAAGATAATCTAGTTGACGCCGCAATATTGGTCTAGAACGCGGAAATCAGCGTTTTTAGAGCGAAAAACAACGTTTTATTGCGAAATCAGGAATTATCGTGCGAAAAACGACGTTTTTCGTGCAAAAACAGCGTTTTTGGTGCGAAATATATGATATATGCGAGTTCACACCATATTCATCGTTGATTTTCGTGTTATTAATAGCAATGCCAAGATAATCTAGTTGACGTCGCAATATTGGTCTAGAACGCGGAAATCAGCGTTTTTAGTGCGAAAAACAACGTTTTCTTGCGAGAAACGACATTTTTCATGCAAAAACAGCATTTTTGGTGCGACATATATGATATATGCGAGTTCACACCATATTCATCGTTGATTTTCGTGTTATTAATAGCAATGCCAAGATAATCTAGTTGACGTCGCAATATTGGTCTAGAACGCGGAAATCAGCGTTTTTAGTGCGAAAAACAACGTTTTATAGCGAAATCAGGAATTATCGTGCGAAAAACGACGTTTTTCGTGCAAAAACAGCGTTTTTGGTGCGAAATATATGATATATGCGAGTTCACACCATATTCATCGTTGATTTTCGTGTTATTAATAGTGATGCCAAGATAATCAAATTGACGCCGCAATATTGATCGAGAACGCCAAAATCAGCGTTTTTAGTGCGAAAAACAACGTTTTCTTGCGAAAAACGACATTTTTCATGCAAAAACAGCATTTTTGGTGCGAAATATATGATATATGCGAGTTCACACCATATTCATCGTTGATTTTCGTGGTATTAATAGTAATGCCAAGATAATCTAGTTGACGCCGCAATATTGGTCTAGAACGCGGAAATCAGCGTTTTTAGAGCGAAAAACAACGTTTTATTGCGAAATCAGGAAATATCGTGCGAAAAACGACGTTTTTCGTGCAAAAACAGCGTTTTTAGTGCGAAATATATGATATATGCGAGTTCACACCATATTCATCGTTGATTTTCGTGTTATTAATAGTGATGCCAAGATAATGAAATTGACGCCGCAATATTGGTCGAGAACGCCAAAATCAGCGTTTTTAGTGCGAAAAACGACATTTTTCATGCAAAAACAGCATTTTTGGTGCGAAATATATGATATATGCGAGTTCACACCATATTCATCGTTGATTTTCGTGTTATTAATAGTAATGCCAAGATAATCTAGTTGACGCCGCAATATTGGTCGAGAACGCGGAAATCAGCGTTTTTAGTGCGAAAAACAACGTTTTATTTCGAAATCAGGAATTATCGTGCGAAAAACGACGTGTTTCATGCAAAAACAGCGTTTTTGGTGCGAAATATATGATATATGCAAGTTCACACCATATTCATCGTTGATTTTCGTGTTATTAATAGTGATGCCAAGATAATCAAATTGACGCCGCAATATTGGTCGAGAACGCCGAAATCAGCGTTTTTAGTGCGAAAAACAACGTTTTATTGCGAAATCAGGAATTATCGTGCGAAAAAAGACGTTTTTCGTGCAAAAACAGCGTTTTTGGTGCGAAATATATGATATATGCAAGTTCACACCATATTCATCGTTGATTTTCGTGTTATTAATAGTGATGCCAAGATAATCAAATTGACGCCGCAATATTGGTCGAGAACGCCAAAATCAGCGTTTTTAGTGCGAAAAACAACGTTTTCTTGCGAAAAACGACATTTTTCTTGCAAAAACAGCATTTTTGGTGCGAAATATATGATATATGCAAGTTCACACCATATTCATCGTTGATTTTCGTGGTATTAATAGTAATGCCAAGATAATCTAGTTGACGCCGCAATATTGGTCTAGAACGCGGAAATCAGCGTTTTTAGAGCGAAAAACAACGTTTTATTGCGAAATCAGGAAATATCGTGCGAAAAACGACGTTTTTCGTGCAAAAACAGCGTTTTTAGTGCGAAATATATGATATATGCGAGTTCACACCATATTCATCGTTGATTTTCGTGTTATTAATAGTGATGCCAAGATAATGAAATTGACGCCGCAATATTGGTCGAGAACGCCAAAATCAGCGTTTTTAGTGCGAAAAACGACATTTTTCATGCAAAAACAGCATTTTTGGTGCGAAATATATGATATATGCAAGTTCACACCATATTCATCGTTGATTTTCGTGTTATTAATAGTAATGCCAAGATAATCTAGTTGACGCCGCAATATTGGTCGAGAACGCGGAAATCAGCGTTTTTAGTGCGAAAAACAACGTTTTATTTCGAAATCAGGAATTATCGTGCGAAAAACGACGTGTTTCATGCAAAAACAGCGTTTTTGGTGCGAAATATATGATATATGCAAGTTCACACCATATTCATCGTTGATTTTCGTGTTATTAATAGTGATGCCAAGATAATCTAGTTGACGCCGCAATATTGGTCTAGAACGCGGAAATCAGCGTTTTTAGAGCGAAAAACAACGTTTTATTGCGAAATCAGGAATTATCGTGCGAAAAACGACGTTTTTCGTGCAAAAACAGCGTTTTTGGTGCGAAATATATGATATATGCGAGTTCACACCATATTCATCGTTGATTTTCGTGTTATTAATAGCAATGCCAAGATAATCTAGTTGACGTCGCAATATTGGTCTAGAACGCGGAAATCAGCGTTTTTAGTGCGAAAAACAACGTTTTCTTGCGAGAAACGACATTTTTCATGCAAAAACAGCATTTTTGGTGCGACATATATGATATATGCGAGTTCACACCATATTCATCGTTGATTTTCGTGTTATTAATAGCAATGCCAAGATAATCTAGTTGACGTCGCAATATTGGTCTAGAACGCGGAAATCAGCGTTTTTAGTGCGAAAAACAACGTTTTATAGCGAAATCAGGAATTATCGTGCGAAAAACGACGTTTTTCGTGCAAAAACAGCGTTTTTGGTGCGAAATATATGATATATGCGAGTTCACACCATATTCATCGTTGATTTTCGTGTTATTAATAGTGATGCCAAGATAATCAAATTGACGCCGCAATATTGATCGAGAACGCCAAAATCAGCGTTTTTAGTGCGAAAAACAACGTTTTCTTGCGAAAAACGACATTTTTCATGCAAAAACAGCATTTTTGGTGCGAAATATATGATATATGCGAGTTCACACCATATTCATCGTTGATTTTCGTGGTATTAATAGTAATGCCAAGATAATCTAGTTGACGCCGCAATATTGGTCTAGAACGCGGAAATCAGCGTTTTTAGAGCGAAAAACAACGTTTTATTGCGAAATCAGGAAATATCGTGCGAAAAACGACGTTTTTCGTGCAAAAACAGCGTTTTTAGTGCGAAATATATGATATATGCGAGTTCACACCATATTCATCGTTGATTTTCGTGTTATTAATAGTGATGCCAAGATAATGAAATTGACGCCGCAATATTGGTCGAGAACGCCAAAATCAGCGTTTTTAGTGCGAAAAACGACATTTTTCATGCAAAAACAGCATTTTTGGTGCGAAATATATGATATATGCGAGTTCACACCATATTCATCGTTGATTTTCGTGTTATTAATAGTAATGCCAAGATAATCTAGTTGACGCCGCAATATTGGTCGAGAACGCGGAAATCAGCGTTTTTAGTGCGAAAAACAACGTTTTATTTCGAAATCAGGAATTATCGTGCGAAAAACGACGTGTTTCATGCAAAAACAGCGTTTTTGGTGCGAAATATATGATATATGCAAGTTCACACCATATTCATCGTTGATTTTCGTGTTATTAATAGTGATGCCAAGATAATCAAATTGACGCCGCAATATTGGTCGAGAACGCCGAAATCAGCGTTTTTAGTGCGAAAAACAACGTTTTATTGCGAAATCAGGAATTATCGTGCGAAAAAAGACGTTTTTCGTGCAAAAACAGCGTTTTTGGTGCGAAATATATGATATATGCAAGTTCACACCATATTCATCGTTGATTTTCGTGTTATTAATAGTGATGCCAAGATAATCAAATTGACGCCGCAATATTGGTCGAGAACGCCAAAATCAGCGTTTTTAGTGCGAAAAACAACGTTTTCTTGCGAAAAACGACATTTTTCTTGCAAAAACAGCATTTTTGGTGCGAAATATATGATATATGCAAGTTCACACCATATTCATCGTTGATTTTCGTGTTATTAATAGTAATGCCAAGGTAATCTAGTTGACGCCGCAATATTGGTCGAGAACGCAGAAATCAGCGTTTTTAGTGCAAAAAACAACGTTTTATTGCGAAATCAGGAATTATCGTGCAAAAAACGACGTTTTTCATGCAAAAACAGTGTTTTTGGTGTGAAATATATGATATATGCGAGTTCACACCATATTCATCGTTGATTTTCGTGTTATTAATAGTAATGCCAAGATAATCTAGTTGACGCCGCAATATTGGTCGAGAACGCGGAAATCAGCGTTTTTAGTGCGAAAAACAACGTTTTATAGCGAAATCAGGAATTATTGTGCGAAAAACGACGTTTTTCGTGCAAAAACAGCGTTTTTGGTGCGAAATATATGATGTATGCAAGTTCACACCATATTCATCGTTGATGTTCGTGTTATTAATAGTAATGCCAAGATAATCTAGTTGACGCCGAAATATTGGTCGAGAACGCGGAAATCAGCGTTTTTAGTGCGAAAAACAACGTTTTATTGCGAAATCAGGAATTATCGTGCGAAAAACGACGTTTTTCGTGCAAAAACAGCGTTTTTGGTCCGAAATATATGATATATGCGAGTTCACACCATATTCATCGTTGATTTTCGTGTTATTAATAGTAATGCCAAGATAATCTAGTTGACGCCGCAATATTGGTCTAGAACGCGGAAATCAGCGTTTTTAGAGCGAAAAACAACGTTTTATTGCGAAATCAGGAATTATCGTGCGAAAAACGACGTTTTTCGTGCAAAAACAGCATTTTTAGTGCGAAATATATGATATATGCGAGTTCACACCATATTCATCGTTGATTTTCGTGTTATTAATAGTAATGCCAAGATATTCTAGTTGACGCCGCAATATTGGTCTAGAACGCGGAAATCAGCGTTTTTAGAGCGAAAAACAACGTTTTATTGCGAAATCAGGAAATATCGTGCGAAAAACGACGTTTTTCGTGCAAAAACAGCGTTTTTAGTGCGAAATATATGATATATGCGAGTTCACACCATATTCATCGTTGATTTTCGTGTTATTAATAGTGATGCTAAGATAATCAAATTGACGCCGCAATATTGGTCGAGAACGCCAAATTCAGCGTTTTTAGTGCGAAAAACAATGTTTTCTTGTGAGAAACGACATTTTTCATGCAAAAACAGCATTTTTGGTGCGAAATATATGATATATGCGAGTTCACACCATATTCATCGTTGATTTTCGTGTTATTAATAGCAATGCCAAGATAATCTAGTTGACGCCGCAATATTGGTCGAGAACGCAGAAATCAGCGTTTTTAGTGCAAAAAACAACGTTTTATTGCGAAATCAGGAATTATCGTGCAAAAAACGACGTTTTTCATGCAAAAACAGTGTTTTTGGTGTGAAATATATGATATATGCGAGTTCACACCATATTCATCGTTGATTTTCGTGTTATTAATAGTAATGCCAAGATAATCTAGTTGACGCCGCAATATTGGTCGAGAACGCGGAAATCAGCGTTTTTAGTGCGAAAAACAACGTTTTATAGCGAAATCAGGAATTATTGTGCGAAAAACGACGTTTTTCGTGCAAAAACAGCGTTTTTGGTGCGAAATATATGATATATGCGAGTTCACACCATATTCATCGTTGATTTTCGTGTTATTAATAGTAATGCCAAGATAATCTAGTTGACGCCGCAATATTGGTCTAGAACGCGGAAATCAGCGTTTTTAGAGCGAAAAACAACGTTTTATTGCGAAATCAGGAATTATCGTGCGAAAAACGACGTTTTTCGTGCAAAAACAGCGTTTTTGGTACGAAATATATGATATATGCGAGTTCACACCATATTCATCGTTGATTTTCGTGTTATTAATAGTAATGCCAAGATATTCTAGTTGACGCCGCAATATTGGTCTAGAACGCGGAAATCAGCGTTTTTAGAGCGAAAAACAACGTTTTATTGCGAAATCAGGAAATATCGTGCGAAAAACGACGTTTTTCGTGCAAAAACAGCGTTTTTAGTGCGAAATATATGATATATGCGAGTTCACACCATATTCATCGTTGATTTTCGTGTTATTAATAGTGATGCTAAGATAATCAAATTGACGCCGCAATATTGGTCGAGAACGCCAAATTCAGCGTTTTTAGTGCGAAAAACAATGTTTTCTTGTGAGAAACGACATTTTTCATGCAAAAACAGCATTTTTGGTGCGAAATATATGATATATGCGAGTTCACACCATATTCATCGTTGATTTTCGTGTTATTAATAGCAATGCCAAGATAATCTAGTTGACGCCGCAATATTGGTCTAGAACGCGGAAATCAGCGTTTTTAGTGCGAAAAACAACGTTTTATAGCGAAATCAGGAATTATCGTGCGAAAAACGACGTTTACGTGCAAAAACAGCGTTTTTGGTGCGAAATATATGATATATGCGAGTTCACACCATATTCATCGTTGATTTTCGTGTTATTAATAGTGATGCCAAGATAATCAAATTGACGCCGCAATATTGATCGAGAACGCCAAAATCAGCGTTTTTAGTGCGAAAAACAACGTTTTCTTGCGAAAAACGACATTTTTCATGCAAAAACAGCATTTTTGGTGTGAAATATATGACATATGCGAGTTCACACCATATTCATCGTTGATTTTCGTGTTATTAATAGTAATGCCAAGATAATCTAGTTGACGCCGCAATATTGGTTGAGAACGCGGAAATCAGCGTTTTTAGTGCGAAAAACAACGTTTTATAGGAAATCAGGAATTATCGTGCGAAAAACGACGTTTTTCGTGCAAAAACAGCGTTTTTGGTGCGAAATATATGATATATGCGAGTTCACACCATATTCATCGTTGATTTTCGTGTTATTAATAGTAATGCCAAGATAATCTAGTTGACGCCGCAATATTGGTCTAGAACGCGGAAATCAGCGTTTTTAGAGCGAAAAACAACGTTTTATTGCGAAATCAGGAAATATCGTGCGAAAAACGACGTTTTTCGTGCAAAAACAGCGTTTTTAGTGCGAAATATATGATATATGCGAGTTCACACCATATTCATCGTTGATTTTCGTGTTATTAATAGTGATGCCAAGATAATCAAATTGACGCCGCAATATTGGTCGAGAACGCCAAAATCAGCGTTTTTAGTGCGAAAAACAACGTTTTCTTGCGAAAAACGACATTTTTCATGCAAAAACAGCATTTTTGGTGCGAAATATATGATATATGCGAGTTCACACCATATTCATCGTTGATTTTCGTGTTATTAATAGTAATGCCAAGATAATCTAGTTGACGCCGCAATATTGGTCGAGAACGCGGAAATCAGCGTTTTTAGTGCGAAAAACAACGTTTTATTTCGAAATCAGGAATTATCGTGCGAAAAACGACGTTTTTCATGCAAAAACAGCGTTTTTGGTGCGAAATATATGATATATGCAAGTTCACACCATATTCATCGTTGATTTTCGTGTTATTAATAGTGATGCCAAGATAATCAAATTGACGCCGCAATATTGGTCGAGAACGCCGAAATCAGCGTTTTTAGTGCGAAAAACAACGTTTTATTGCGAAATCAGGAATTATCGTGCGAAAAAAGACGTTTTTCGTGCAAAAACAGCGTTTTTGGTGCGAAATATATGATATATGCAAGTTCACACCATATTCATCGTTGATTTTCGTGTTATTAATAGTGATGCCAAGATAATCAAATTGACGCCGCAATATTGGTCGAGAACGCCAAAATCAGCGTTTTTAGTGCGAAAAACAACGTTTTCTTGCGAAAAACGACATTTTTCTTGCAAAAACAGCATTTTTGGTGCGAAATATATGATATATGCAAGTTCACACCATATTCATCGTTGATTTTCGTGTTATTAATAGTAATGCCAAGGTAATCTAGTTGACGCCGCAATATTGGTCGAGAACGCAGAAATCAGCGTTTTTAGTGCAAAAAACAACGTTTTATTGCAAAATCAGGAATTATCGTGCAAAAAACGACGTTTTTCATGCAAAACAGTGTTTTTGGTGTGAAATATATGATGTATGCAAGTTCACACCATATTCATCGTTGATGTTCGTGTTATTAATAGTAATGCCAAGATAATCTAGTTGACGCCGAAATATTGGTCGAGAACGCGGAAATCAGCGTTTTTAGTGCGAAAAACAACGTTTTATTGCGAAATCAGGAATTATCGTGCGAAAAACGACGTTTTTCGTGCAAAAACAGCGTTTTTGGTCCGAAATATATGATATATGCGAGTTCACACCATATTCATCGTTGATTTTCGTGTTATTAATAGTAATGCCAAGATAATCTAGTTGACGCCGCAATATTGGTCTAGAACGCGGAAATTAGCGTTTTTAGAGCGAAAAATACCGTTTTATTGCGAAATCAGAAATTATCGTGCGAAAAACGAAATTTTTCGTGCAAAAACAGCATTTTTGGTGCGAAATATATGGTATATGCGAGTTCACACCATATTCATCGTTGATTTTCGTGTTATTAATAGTGATGCCAAGATAATCTAGTTGACGCCGCAATATTGGTCTAGAACGCGGAAATCAGCGTTTTTAGTGCGAAAAACAACGTTTTATTGCGAAATTATCGTGGAATTATCGTGCGATAAACGACGTTTTTCATTCAATAACAGCGTTTTTGGTGCGAAATATATGATATATGCGAGTTCACACCATATTCATCGTTGATTTTTGTGTTATTAATAGTAATGCCAAGATAATCTAGTTGACGCCGTAATATTGGTCTAGAACGCGGAAATCAGCGTTTTTAGAGTGAAAAACAACGATTTATTGCGAAATCAGGAATTATCGTGCAAAAAACGAAATTTTTCGTGCAAAAACAGCATTTTTGGTGCGAAATATATGGTATATGCGAGTTCACACCATATTCATCGTTGATTTTCGTGTTATTAATAGTGATGCCAAGATAATCTAGTTGACGCCGCAATATTGGTCTAGAACGCGGAAATCAGCGTTTTTAGTGCGAAAAACAACGTTTTATTGCGAAATTATCGTGGAATTATCGTGCGATAAACGACGTTTTTCATTCAAAAACAGCGTTTTTGGTGCGAAATATATGATATATGCGAGTTCACACCATATTCATCGTTGATTTTCGTGTTATTAATAGTAATGCCAAGATATTCTAGTTGACGCCGCAATATTGGTCTAGAACGCGGAAATCAGAGTTTTTAGAGCGAAAAACAACGTTTTATTGCGAAATCAGGAAATATCGTTCGAAAAGCGACGTTTTTCGTGCAAAAACAGCGTTTTTAGTGCGAAATATATGATATATGCGAGTTCACACCATATTCATCGTTGATTTTCGTGTTATTAATAGTGATGCAAAGATAATCAAATTGACGCCGCAATATTGGTCGAGAACGCCAAATTCAGCGTTTTTAGTGCGAAAAACAATGTTTTCTTGCGAGAAACGACATTTTTCATGCAAAAACAGCATTTTTGGTGCGAAATATATGATATATGCGAGTTCACACCATATTCATCGTTGATTTTCGTGTTATTAATAGCAATGCCAAGATAATCTAGTTGACGCCGCAATATTGGTCTAGAACGCGGAAATCAGCGTTTTTAGTGCGAAAAACAACGTTTTATAGCGAAATCAGGAATTATCGTGCGAAAAACGACGTTTTTCGTGCAAAAACAGCGTTTTTGGTGCGAAATATATGATATATGCGAGTTCACACCATATTCATCGTTGATTTTCGTATTATTAATAGTGATGCCAAGATAATCAAATTGACGCCGCAATATTGATCGAGAACGCCAAAATCAGCGTTTTTAGTGCGAAAAACAACGTTTTCTTGCGAAAAACGACATTTTTCATGCAAAAACAGCATTTTTGGTGCGAAATATATGATATATGCGAGTTCACACCATATTCATCGTTGATTTTCGTGTTATTAATAGCAATGCCAAGATAATCTAGTTGACGCCGCAATATTGGTCTAGAACGCGGAAATCAGCGTTTTTAGTGCGAAAAACAACGTTTTATAGCGAAATCAGGAATTATCGTGCGAAAAACGACGTTTTTCGTGCAAAAACAGCGTTTTTGGTGCGAAATATATGATATATGCGAGTTCACACCATATTCATCGTTGATTTTCGTGTTATTAATAGTGATGCCAAGATAATCAAATTGACGCCGCAATATTGATCGAGAACGCCAAAATCAGCGTTTTTAGTGCGAAAAACAACGTTTTCTTGCGAAAAACGACATTTTTCATGCAAAAACAGCATTTTTGGTGCGAAATAAATGATATATGCGAGTTCACACCATATTCATCGTTGATTTTCGTGGTATTAATAGTAATGCCAAGATAATCTAGTTGACGCCGCAATATTGGTCTAGAACGCGGAAATCAGCGTTTTTAGAGCGAAAAACAACGTTTTATTGCGAAATCAGGAATTATCGTGCGAAAAACGACGTTTTTCATGCAAAAACAGCGTTTTTGGTGTGAAATATATGATATATGCGAGTTCTCACCATATTCATCGTTGATTTTCATGTTATTAGTAGTAATGCCAAGATAATCTAATTGACGCCGCAATATTGGTCGAGAACGCCGAAATCAGCGTTTTTCGTGCGAAAAACAACGTTTTATTGCAAAATCAAGCATAATCGTGCGAAAAACGACGTTTTTCGTGCAAAAACAGCGTTTTTGGTGCGAAATATATGATATATGCGAGTTCTCACCATATTCATCGTTGATTTTCGTGTTATTAATAGTGATGCCAAGATAATCAAATTGACGCCGCAATATTGATCGAGAACGCCAAAATCAGCGTTTTTAGTGCGAAAAACAACGTTTTCTTGCGAAAAACGACATTTTTCATGCAAAAACAGCATTTTTGGTGCGAAATAAATGATATATGCGAGTTCACACCATATTCATCGTTGATTTTCGTGGTATTAATAGTAATGCCAAGATAATCTAGTTGACGCCGCAATATTGGTCTAGAACGCGGAAATCAGCGTTTTTAGAGCGAAAAACAACGTTTTATTGCGAAATCAGGAATTATCGTGCGAAAAACGACGTTTTTCATGCAAAAACAGCGTTTTTGGTGTGAAATATATGATATATGCGAGTTCTCACCATATTCATCGTTGATTTTCATGTTATTAGTAGTAATGCCAAGATAATCTAATTGACGCCGCAATATTGGTCGAGAACGCCGAAATCAGCGTTTTTCGTGCGAAAAACAACGTTTTATTGCAAAATCAGGCATAATCGTGCGAAAAACGACGTTTTTCGTGCAAAAACAGCGTTTTTGGTGCGAAATATATGATATATGCGAGTTCTCACCATATTCATCGTTGATTTTCATGTTATTAGTAGTAATGCCAAGATAATCTAATTGACGCCGCAATATTGGTCGAGAACGCCAAAATCAGCGTTTTTCGTGCGAAAAACAACGTTTTATTGCAAAATCAGGCATAATCGTGCGAAAAACGACGTTTTTCGTGCAAAAACAGCGTTTTTGGTGCGAAACATATGATATATGCGAGTTCTCACTATATTCATCGTTGATTTTCATGTTATTAGTAGTAATGCCAAGATAATCTAATTGACGCCGCAATATTGGTCGAGAACGCCGAAATCAGCGTTTTTCGTGCGAAAAACAACGTTTTATAGCAAGATCAGGCATAATCGTGCGAAAAACGACGTTTTTCGTGCAAAAACAGCGTTTTTGGTGCGAAACATATGATATATGCGAGTTCTCACTATATTCATCGTTGATTTTCATGTTATTAGTAGTAATGCCAAGATAATCTAATTGACGCCGCAATATTGGTCGAGAACGCCGAAATCAGCGTTTTTTGTGCGAAAAACAACGTTTTATAGCAAGATCAGGCATAATCGTGCGAAAAACGACGTTTTTCGTGCAAAAACAGCGTTTTTGGTGCGAAATATATGATATATGCGAGTTCTCACCATATTCATCGTTGATTTTCATGTTATTAGTAGTAATGCCAAGATAATCTAATTGACGCCGCAATATTGGTCGAGAACGCCGAAATCAGCGTTTTTCGTGCGAAAAACAACGTTTTATTGCAAAATCAAACATAATCGTGCGAAAAACGACGTTTTTCGTGCAAAAACAGCGTTTTTGGTGCGAAATATATGATATATGCGAGTTCTCACCATATTCATCGTTGATTTTCATGTTATTAGTAGTAATGCCAAGATAATCTAATTGACGCCGCAATATTGGTCTAGAACGCGGAAATCAGCGTTTTTAGTGCGAAAAACAACGTTTTATAGCGAAATCAGGAATTATCGTGCGAAAAACGACGTTTTTCGTGCAAAAACAGCGTTTTTGGTGCGAAATATTTGATATATGCGAGTTCACACCATATTCATCGTTGATTTTCGTGTTATTAATAGTGATGCCAAGATAATCAAATTGACGCCGCAATATTGATCGAGAACGCCAAAATCAGCGTTTTTAGTGCGAAAAACAACGTTTTCTTGCGAAAAACGACATTTTTCATGCAAAAACAGCATTTTTGGTGCGAAATATATGATATATGCGAGTTCACACCATATTCATCGTTGATTTTCGTGGTATTAATAGTAATGCCAAGATAATCTAGTTGACGCCGCAATATTGGTTTAGGACGCGGAAATCAGCGTTTTTAGAGCGAAAAACAACGTTTTATTGCGAAATCAGGAATTATCGTGCGAAAAACGACGTTTTTCATGCAAAAACAGCGTTTTTGGTGTGAAATATATGATATATGCGAGTTCTCACCATATTCATCGTTGATTTTCATGTTATTAGTAGTAATGCCAAGATAATCTAATTGACGCCGCAATATTGGTCGAGAACGCCGAAATCAGCGTTTTTCGTGCGAAAAACAACGTTTTATTGCAAAATCAGGCATAATCGTGCGAAAAACGACGTTTTTCGTGCAAAAACAGCGTTTTTGGTGCGAAATATATGATATATGCGAGTTCTCACCATATTCATCGTTGATTTTCGTGTTATTAATAGTGATGCCAAGATAATCAAATTGACGCCGCAATATTGATCGAGAACGCCAAAATCAGCGTTTTTAGTGCGAAAAACAACGTTTTCTTGCGAAAAACGACATTTTTCATGCAAAAACAGCATTTTTGGTGCGAAATAAATGATATATGCGAGTTCACACCATATTCATCGTTGATTTTCGTGGTATTAATAGTAATGCCAAGATAATCTAGTTGACGCCGCAATATTGGTCTAGAACGCGGAAATCAGCGTTTTTAGAGCGAAAAACAACGTTTTATTGCGAAATCAGGAATTATCGTGCGAAAAACGACGTTTTTCATGCAAAAACAGCGTTTTTGGTGTGAAATATATGATATATGCGAGTTCTCACCATATTCATCGTTGATTTTCATGTTATTAGTAGTAATGCCAAGATAATCTAATTGACGCCGCAATATTGGTCGAGAACGCCGAAATCAGCGTTTTTCGTGCGAAAAACAACGTTTTATTGCAAAATCAGGCATAATCGTGCGAAAAACGACGTTTTTCGTGCAAAAACAGCGTTTTTGGTGCGAAATATATGATATATGCGAGTTCTCACCATATTCATCGTTGATTTTCATGTTATTAGTAGTAATGCCAAGATAATCTAATTGACGCCGCAATATTGGTCGAGAACGCCAAAATCAGCGTTTTTCGTGCGAAAAACAACGTTTTATTGCAAAATCAGGCATAATCGTGCGAAAAACGACGTTTTTCGTGCAAAAACAGCGTTTTTGGTGCGAAACATATGATATATGCGAGTTCTCACTATATTCATCGTTGATTTTCATGTTATTAGTAGTAATGCCAAGATAATCTAATTGACGCCGCAATATTGGTCGAGAACGCCGAAATCAGCGTTTTTCGTGCGAAAAACAACGTTTTATAGCAAGATCAGGCATAATCGTGCGAAAAACGACGTTTTTCGTGCAAAAACAGCGTTTTTGGTGCGAAACATATGATATATGCGAGTTCTCACTATATTCATCGTTGATTTTCATGTTATTAGTAGTAATGCCAAGATAATCTAATTGACGCCGCAATATTGGTCGAGAACGCCGAAATCAGCGTTTTTTGTGCGAAAAACAACGTTTTATAGCAAGATCAGGCATAATCGTGCGAAAAACGACGTTTTTCGTGCAAAAACAGCGTTTTTGGTGCGAAATATATGATATATGCGAGTTCTCACCATATTCATCGTTGATTTTCATGTTATTAGTAGTAATGCCAAGATAATCTAATTGACGCCGCAATATTGGTCGAGAACGCCGAAATCAGCGTTTTTCGTGCGAAAAACAACGTTTTATTGCAAAATCAAACATAATCGTGCGAAAAACGACGTTTTTCGTGCAAAAACAGCGTTTTTGGTGCGAAATATATGATATATGCGAGTTCTCACCATATTCATCGTTGATTTTCATGTTATTAGTAGTAATGCCAAGATAATCTAATTGACGCCGCAATATTGGTCTAGAACGCGGAAATCAGCGTTTTTAGTGCGAAAAACAACGTTTTATAGCGAAATCAGGAATTATCGTGCGAAAAACGACGTTTTTCGTGCAAAAACAGCGTTTTTGGTGCGAAATATTTGATATATGCGAGTTCACACCATATTCATCGTTGATTTTCGTGTTATTAATAGTGATGCCAAGATAATCAAATTGACGCCGCAATATTGATCGAGAACGCCAAAATCAGCGTTTTTAGTGCGAAAAACAACGTTTTCTTGCGAAAAACGACATTTTTCATGCAAAAACAGCATTTTTGGTGCGAAATATATGATATATGCGAGTTCACACCATATTCATCGTTGATTTTCGTGGTATTAATAGTAATGCCAAGATAATCTAGTTGACGCCGCAATATTGGTTTAGGACGCGGAAATCAGCGTTTTTAGAGCGAAAAACAACGTTTTATTGCGAAATCAGGAATTATCGTGCGAAAAACGACGTTTTTCATGCAAAAACAGCGTTTTTGGTGTGAAATATATGATATATGCGAGTTCTCACCATATTCATCGTTGATTTTCATGTTATTAGTAGTAATGCCAAGATAATCTAATTGACGCCGCAATATTGGTCGAGAACGCCGAAATCAGCGTTTTTCGTGCGAAAAACAACGTTTTATTGCAAAATCAAGCATAATCGTGCGAAAAACGACGTTTTTCGTGCAAAAACAGCGTTTTTGGTGCGAAATATATGATATATGCGAGTTCTCACCATATTCATCGTTGATTTTCATGTTATTAGTAGTAATGCCAAGATAATCTAATTGACGCCGCAATATTGGTCGAGAACGCCGAAATCAGCGTTTTTCGTGCGAAAAACAACGTTTTATTGCAAAATCAAGCATAATCGTGCGAAAAACGACGTTTTTCGTGCAAAAACAGCGTTTTTGGTGCGAAATATATGATATATGCGAGTTCTCACCATATTCATCGTTGATTTTCATGTTATTAGTAGTAATGCCAAGATAATCTAATTGACGCCGCAATATTGGTCGAGAACGCCGAAATCAGCGTTTTTCGTGCGAAAAACAACGTTTTATTGCAAAATCAGGCATAATCGTGCGAAAAACGACGTTTTTCGTGCAAAAACAGCGTTTTTGGTGCGAAACATATGATATATGCGAGTTCTCACTATATTCATCGTTGATTTTCATGTTATTAGTAGTAATGCCAAGATAATCTAATTGACGCCGCAATATTGGTCGAGAACGCCGAAATCAGCGTTTTTTGTGCGAAAAACAACGTTTTATAGCAAGATCAGGCATAATCGTGCGAAAAACGACGTTTTTCGTGCAAAAACAGCGTTTTTGGTGCGAAATATATGATATATGCGAGTTCTCACCATATTCATCGTTGATTTTCATGTTATTAGTAGTAATGCCAAGATAATCTAATTGACGCCGCAATATTGGTCGAGAACGCCGAAATCAGCGTTTTTCGTGCGAAAAACAACGTTTTATTGCAAAATCAAGCATAATCGTGCGAAAAACGACGTTTTTCGTGCAAAAACAGCGTTTTTGGTGCGAAATATATGATATATGCGAGTTCTCACCATATTCATCGTTGATTTTCATGTTATTAGTAGTAATGCCAAGATAATCTAATTGACGCCGCAATATTGGTCGAGAACGCCGAAATCAGCGTTCTTCGTGCGAAAAACAACGTTTTATTGCAAAATCAGGCATAATCGTGCGAAAAACGACGTTTTTCGTGCAAAAACGACGTTTTTCGTGCAAAAACAGCGTTTTTGGTGCGAAACATATGATATATGCGAGTTCTCACTATATTCATCGTTGATTTTCATGTTATTAGTAGTAATGCCAAGATAATCTAATTGACGCTGCAATATTGGTCGAGAACGCCGAAATCAGCGTTTTTCGTGCGAAAAACAACGTTTTATTGCAAAATCAGGCATAATCGTGCGAAAAACGACGTTTTTCGTGCAAAAACAGCGTTTTTGGTGCGAAACATATGATATATGCGAGTTCTCACCATATTCATCGTTGATTTTCATGTTATTAGTAGTAATGCCAAGATAATCTAATTGACGCCGCAATATTGGTCGAGAACGCTGAAATCAGCGTTTTTCGTGCGAAAAACAACGTTTTATTGCAAAATCAGGCATAATCGTGCGAAAAACGACGTTTTTCGTGCAAAAACAGCGTTTTTGGTGCGAAACATATGATATATGCGAGTTCTCACTATATTCATCGTTGATTTTCATGTTATTAGTAGTAATGCCAAGATAATCTAATTGACGCCGCAATATTGGTCGAGAACGCCGAAATCAGCGTTTTTCGTGCGAAAAACAACGTTGTATTGCAAAATCAGGCATAATCGTGCGAAAAACGACGTTTTTCGTGCAAAAACAGCGTTTTTGGTGCGAAACATATGATATATGCGAGTTCTCACTATATTCATCGTTGATTTTCATGTTATTAGTAGTAATGCCAAGATAATCTAATTGACGCCGCAATATTGGTCGAGAACGCCGAAATCAGCGTTTTTCGTGCGAAAAACAACGTTTTATTGCAAAATCAGGCATAATCGTGCGAAAAACGACGTTTTTCGTGCAAAAACAGCGTTTTTGGTGCGAAATATATGATATATGCGAGTTCTCACCATATTCATCGTTGATTTTCATGTTATTAGTAGTAATGCCAAGATAATCTAATTGACGCCGCAATATTGGTCGAGAACGCCGAAATCAGCGTTTTTCGTGCGAAAAACAACGTTTTATTGCAAAATCAAGCATAATCGTGCGAAAAACGACGTTTTTCGTGCAAAAACAGCGTTTTTGGTGCGAAATATATGATATATGCGAGTTCTCACCATATTCATCGTTGATTTTCATGTTATTAGTAGTAATGCCAAGATAATCTAATTGACGCCGCAATATTGGACGAGAACGCCGAAATCAGCGTTTTTCGTGCGAAAAACAACGTTTTATTGCAAAATCAAGCATAATCGTGCGAAAAACGACGTTTTTCGTGCAAAAACAGCGTTTTTGGTGCGAAACATATGATATATGCGAGTTCTCACTATATTCATCGTTGATTTTCATGTTATTAGTAGTAATGCCAAGATAATCTAATTGACGCCGCAATATTGGTCGAGAACGCCGAAATCAGCGTTTTTCGTGCGAAAAACAACGTTTTATTGCAAAATCAGGCATAATCGTGCGAAAAACGACGTTTTTCGTGCAAAAACAGCGTTTTTGGTGCGAAACATATGATATATGCGAGTTCTCACTATATTCATCGTTGATTTTCATGTTATTAGTAGTAATGCCAAGATAATCTAATTGACGCCGCAATATTGGTCGAGAACGCCGAAATCAGCGTTTTTCGTGCGAAAAACAACGTTTTATTGCAAAATCAGGCATAATCGTGCGAAAAACGACGTTTTTCGTGCAAAAACAGCGTTTTTGGTGCGAAACATATGATATATGCGAGTTCTCACTATATTCATCGTTGATTTTCATGTTATTAGTAGTAATGCCAAGATAATCTAATTGGCGCCGCAATATTGGTCGAGAACGCCGAAATCAGCGTTTTTCGTGCGAAAAACAACGTTTTATTGCAAAATCAGGCATAATCGTGCGAAAAACGACGTTTTTCGTGCAAAAACAGCGTTTTTGGTGCGAAATATATGATATATGCGAGTTCTCACCATATTCATCGTTGATTTTCATGTTATTAGTAGTAATGCCAAGATAATCTAATTGACGCCGCAATATTGGTCGAGAACGCCGAAATCAGCGTTTTTCGTGCGAAAAACAACGTTTTATTGCAAAATCAAGCATAATCGTGCGAAAAACGACGTTTTTCGTGCAAAAACAGCGTTTTTGGTGCGAAATATATGATATATGCGAGTTCTCACCATATTCATCGTTGATTTTCATGTTATTAGTAGTAATGCCAAGATAATCTAATTGACGCCGCAATATTGGACGAGAACGCCGAAATCAGCGTTTTTCGTGCGAAAAACAACGTTTTATTGCAAAATCAAGCATAATCGTGCGAAAAACGACGTTTTTCGTGCAAAAACAGCGTTTTTGGTGCGAAATATATGATATATGCGAGTTCTCACCATATTCATCGTTGATTTTCATGTAATTAGTAGTAATGCCAAGATAATCTAATTGACGCCGCAATATTGGTCGAGAACGCCGAAATCAGCGTTTTTCGTGCGAAAAACAACGTTTTATTGCAAAATCAGGCATAATCGTGCGAAAAACGACGTTTTTCGTGCAAAAACAGCGTTTTTGGTGCGAAATATATGATATATGCGAGTTCTCACCATATTCATCGTTGATTTTCATGTTATTAGTAGTAATGCCAAGATAATCTAATTGACGCCGCAATATTGGTCGAGAACGCCGAAATCAGCGTTTTTCGTGCGAAAAACAACGTTTTATTGCAAAATCAGGCATAATCGTGCGAAAAACGACGTTTTTCGTGCAAAAACAGCGTTTTTGGTGCGAAATATATGATATATGCGAGTTCTCACCATATTCATCGTTGATTTTCATGTTATTAGTAGTAATGCCAAGATAATCTAATTGACGCCGCAATATTGGTCGAGAACGCCGAAATCAGCGTTTTTCGTGCGAAAAACAACGTTTTATTGCAAAATCAGGCATAATCGTGCGAAAAACGACGTTTTTCGTGCAAAAACAGCGTTTTTGGTGCGAAATATATGATATATGCGAGTTCTCACCATATTCATCGTTGATTTTCATGTTATTAGTAGTAATGCCAAGATAATCTAATTGACGCCGCAATATTGGTCGAGAACGCCGAAATCAGCGTTTTTCGTGCGAAAAACAACGTTTTATTGCAAAATCAAGCATAATCGTGCGAAAAACGACGTTTTTCGTGCAAAAACAGCGTTTTTGGTGCGAAACATATGATATATGCGAGTTCTCACCATATTCATCGTTGATTTTCATGTTATTAGTAGTAATGCCAAGATAATCTAATTGACGCCGCAATATTGGTCGAGAACGCCGAAATCAGCGTTTTTCGTGCGAAAAACAACGTTTTATTGCAAAATCAAGCATAATCGTGCGAAAAACGACGTTTTTCGTGCAAAAACAGCGTTTTTGGTGCGAAATATATGATATATGCGAGTTCTCACCATATTCATCGTTGATTTTCATGTTATTAGTAGTAATGCCAAGATAATCTAATTGACGCCGCAATATTGGTCGAGAACGCCGAAATCAGCGTTTTTCGTGCGAAAAACAACGTTTTATTGCAAAATCAAGCATAATCGTGCGAAAAACGACGTTTTTCGTGCAAAAACAGCGTTTTTGGTGCGAAATATATGATATATGCGAGTTCTCACCATATTCATCGTTGATTTTCATGTTATTAGTAGTAATGCCATGATAATCTAATTGACGCCGCAATATTGGACGAGAACGCCGAAATCAGCGTTTTTCGTGCGAAAAACAACGTTTTATTGCAAAATCAAGCATAATCGTGCGAAAAACGACGTTTTTCGTGCAAAAACAGCGTTTTTGGTGCGAAACATATGATATATGCGAGTTCTCACTATATTCATCGTTGATTTTCATGTTATTAGTAGTAATGCCAAGATAATCTAATTGACGCCGCAATATTGGTCGAGAACGCCGAAATCAGCGTTTTTCGTGCGAAAAACAACGTTTTATAGCAAGATCAGGCATAATCGTGCGAAAAACGACGTTTTTCGTGCAAAAACAGCGTTTTTGGTGCGAAATATATGATATATGCGAGTTCTCAGCATATTCATCGTTGATTTTCATGTTATTAGTAGTAATGCCAAGATAATCTAATTGACGCTGCAATATTGGTCGAGAACGCCGAAATCAGCGTTTTTCGTGCGAAAAACAACGTTTTATTGCAAAATCAGGCATAATCGTGCGAAAAACGACGTTTTTCGTGCAAAAACAGCGTTTTTGGTGCGAAACATATGATATATGCGAGTTCTCACCATATTCATCGTTGATTTTCATGTTATTAGTAGTAATGCCAAGATAATCTAATTGACGCCGCAATATTGGTCGAGAACGCCGAAATCAGCGTTTTTCGTGCGAAAAACAACGTTTTATTGCAAAATCAGGCATAATCGTGCGAAAAACGACGTTTTTCGTGCAAAAACAGCGTTTTTGGTGCGAAACATATGATATATGCGAGTTCTCACTATATTCATCGTTGATTTTCATGTTATTAGTAGTAATGCCAAGATAATCTAATTGACGCCGCAATATTGGTCGAGAACGCCGAAATCAGCGTTTTTCGTGCGAAAAACAACGTTTTATTGCAAAATCAGGCATAATCGTGCGAAAAACGACGTTTTTCGTGCAAAAACAGCGTTTTTGGTGCGAAATATATGATATATGCGAGTTCTCACCATATTCATAGTTGATTTTCATGTTATTAGTAGTAATGCCAAGATAATCTAATTGACGCCGCAATATTGGTCGAGAACGCCGAAATCAGCGTTTTTCGTGCGAAAAACAACGTTTTATTGCAAAATCAAGCATAATCGTGCGAAAAACGACGTTTTTCGTGCAAAAACAGCGTTTTTGGTGCGAAATATATGATATATGCGAGTTCTCACCATATTCATCGTTGATTTTCATGTTATTAGTAGTAATGCCAAGATAATCTAATTGACGCCGCAATATTGGACGAGAACGCCGAAATCAGCGTTTTTCGTGCGAAAAACAACGTTTTATTGCAAAATCAAGCATAATCGTGCGAAAAACGACGTTTTTCGTGCAAAAACAGCGTTTTTGGTGCGAAATATATGATATATGCGAGTTCTCACCATATTCATCGTTGATTTTCATGTAATTAGTAGTAATGCCAAGATAATCTAATTGACGCCGCAATATTGGTCGAGAACGCCGAAATCAGCGTTTTTCGTGCGAAAAACAACGTTTTATTGCAAAATCAGGCATAATCGTGCGAAAAACGACGTTTTTCGTGCAAAAACAGCGTTTTTGGTGCGAAATATATGATATATGCGAGTTCTCACCATATTCATCGTTGATTTTCATGTTATTAGTAGTAATGCCAAGATAATCTAATTGACGCCGCAATATTGGTCGAGAACGCCGAAATCAGCGTTTTTCGTGCGAAAAACAACGTTTTATTGCAAAATCAGGCATAGTCGTGCGAAAAACGACGTTTTTCGTGCAAAAACAGCGTTTTTGGTGCGAAATATATGATATATGCGAGTTCTCACCATATTCATCGTTGATTTTCATGTTATTAGTAGTAATGCCAAGATAATCTAATTGACGCCGCAATATTGGTCGAGAACGCCGAAATCAGCGTTTTTCGTGCGAAAAACAACGTTTTATTGCAAAATCAGGCATAATCGTGCGAAAAACGACGTTTTTCGTGCAAAAACAGCGTTTTTGGTGCGAAATATATGATATATGCGAGTTCTCAGCATATTCATCGTTGATTTTCATGTTATTAGTAGTAATGCCAAGATAATCTAATTGACGCCGCAATATTGGTCGAGAACGCCGAAATCAGCGTTTTTCGTGCGAAAAACAACGTTTTATTGCAAAATCAGGCATAATCGTGCGAAAAACGACGTTTTTCGTGCAAAAACAGCGTTTTTGGTGCGAAACATATGATATATGCGAGTTCTCACCATATTCATCGTTGATTTTCATGTTATTAGTAGTAATGCCAAGATAATCTAATTGACGCCGCAATATTGGTCGAGAACGCCGAAATCAGCGTTTTTCGTGCGAAAAACAACGTTTTATTGCAAAATCAGGCATAATCGTGCGAAAAACGACGTTTTTCGTGCAAAAACAGCGTTTTTGGTGCGAAACATATGATATATGCGAGTTCTCACTATATTCATCGTTGATTTTCATGTTATTAGTAGTAATGCCAAGATAATCTAATTGACGCTGCAATATTGGTCGAGAACGCCGAAATCAGCGTTTTTCGTGCGAAAAACAACGTTTTATTGCAAAATCAGGCATAATCGTGCGAAAAACGACGTTTTTCGTGCAAAAACAGCGTTTTTGGTGCGAAACATATGATATATGCGAGTTCTCACCATATTCATCGTTGATTTTCATGTTATTAGTAGTAATGCCAAGATAATCTAATTGACGCCGCAATATTGGTCGAGAACGCCGAAATCAGCGTTTTTCGTGCGAAAAACAACGTTTTATTGCAAAATCAGGCATAATCGTGCGAAAAACGACGTTTTTCGTGCAAAAACAGCGTTTTTGGTGCGAATCATATGATATATGCGAGTTCTCACTATATTCATCGTTGATTTTCATGTTATTAGTAGTAATGCCAAGATAATCTAATTGACGCCGCAATATTGGTCGAGAACGCCGAAATCAGCGTTTTTCGTGCGAAAAACAACGTTTTATTGCAAAATCAGGCATAATCGTGCGAAAAACGACGTTTTTTGTGCAAAAACAGCGTTTTTGGTGCGAAACATATGATATATGCGAGTTCTCACTATATTCATCGTTGATTTTCATGTTATTAGTAGTAATGCCAAGATAATCTAATTGACGCCGCAATATTGGTCGAGAACGCCGAAATCAGCGTTTTTCGTGCGAAAAACAACGTTTTATTGCAAAATCAGGCATAATCGTGCGAAAAACGACGTTTTTCGTGCAAAAACAGCGTTTTTGGTGCGAAATATATGATATATGCGAGTTCTCACCATATTCATCGTTGATTTTCATGTTATTAGTAGTAATGCCAAGATAATCTAATTGACGCCGCAATATTGGTCGAGAACGCCGAAATCAGCGTTTTTCGTGCGAAAAACAACGTTTTATTGCAAAATCAGGCATAATCGTGCGAAAAACGACGTTTTTCGTGCAAAAACAGCGTTTTTGGTGCGAAATATATGATATATGCGAGTTCTCACCATATTCATCGTTGATTTTCATGTTATTAGTAGTAATGCCAAGATAATCTAATTGACGCCGCAATATTGGTCGAGAACGCCAAAATCAGCGTTTTTCGTGCGAAAAACAACGTTTTATTGCAAAATCAGGCATAATCGTGCGAAAAACGACGTTTTTCGTGCAAAAACAGCGTTTTTGGTGCGAAACATATGATATATGCGAGTTCTCACTATATTCATCGTTGATTTTCATGTTATTAGTAGTAATGCCAAGATAATCTAATTGACGCCGCAATATTGGTCGAGAACGCCGAAATCAGCGTTTTTCGTGCGAAAAACAACGTTTTATTGCAAAATCAGGCATAATCGTGCGAAAAACGACGTTTTTCGTGCAAAAACAGCGTTTTTGGTGCGAAATATATGATATATGCGAGTTCTCACCATATTCATAGTTGATTTTCATGTTATTAGTAGTAATGCCAAGATAATCTAATTGACGCCGCAATATTGGTCGAGAACGCCGAAATCAGCGTTTTTCGTGCGAAAAACAACGTTTTATTGCAAAATCAAGCATAATCGTGCGAAAAAACGACGTTTTTCGTGCAAAAACAGCGTTTTTGGTGCGAAATATATGATATATGCGAGTTCTCACCATATTCATCGTTGATTTTCATGTTATTAGTAGTAATGCCAAGATAATCTAATTGACGCCGCAATATTGGACGAGAACGCCGAAATCAGCGTTTTTCGTGCGAAAAACAACGTTTTATTGCAAAATCAAGCATAATCGTGCGAAAAACGACGTTTTTCGTGCAAAAACAGCGTTTTTGGTGCGAAATATATGATATATGCGAGTTCTCACCATATTCATCGTTGATTTTCATGTAATTAGTAGTAATGCCAA